>OW029928.1:17500-10017500 GCA_932305915.1 Agriopis marginaria | reverse complement strand
TACTAGCCAAGTGATTACCTACGCGGTTAAGCATCTCAACATACAATCTTCCCTCTAGGTGGCCCAGTAATGACTCGGAGCGATGGTTATGAAGTGAACGTGTATCACGGAAAGATGCGCATCCTTCTTCACATGTCATGAGAGGATTCGCATAAATATAAAAGTGAATGATGTTCGCGGTGAAGCTGTCAGTGTTGAGAACATGGCAATTAATAATGTATTTAATTGAATACGTCGAGTTACTTGCGAATGCGAATTGATTATTAACGTTGAAGTTAGTCTTAATTTTTTAATGTTTTTTTGTTACATACTAATGGATTATCCTGGTACCACCTAAGTATGTAGTTACCTATAGACTCTTAAAAATGGAAGAGTTATAGATTATTTACGGGATATTTACCGTGGTAAGGTTGTGGAATGAGCTCCCGATATTTCGGCGCAGTTACATGCACCATGTTCACGGGAAGACTGAAGAATGCGGGTGGTTGGTCGAACAGTTAAAAAGTTAGGTGCAGACATAACGATCTACCCTCTTTCTTAGTATTTTGCTACGGTTATCACTGGAACTCGAACCTAAGTACCGACAAAACACACTGTATCACTGTGTATAGTATTTTGAACACATTTGAACGCGAACTTTTATTTTTAAGGCAACCTAATACTGGATTCCACGCACTGGCGAGTTGAAAACCATCACCTCGATTGAAATTCTGAAATTTCGAGATCTCAATAGTTTCCTTTACTAGCCTTAGTATGAAATGGCGTTCGTTGGACAGAATTTCAGGGTTGTGAAATTCAATCCAGTGGTTAAAACAGGTTAAAACAGAGTTATAGTTACCTATAGTTTCCCCTTTAGCTCCCACATCCCTAGGTCGTCTTTTTGGGTGTCTCATGTGCCGTTGTGTGCCACTCAATATTGGCGGGTGCGCTTGTAGAAAGAACTATTTAATAAGAATATGTCTGTGTGCAATACGTGTTTACCTCACCTCCTCCTATTAAGGGTAAAAAAAACAATACTAGCTCGAGCTTACGGCAAATCCAACCTATATGATAAAAATATGGACTCTAGCAACGGCAGGGATAAATGTAAGTAATTTGAGGACATCTTATTATTGAAACTGACGTGGTTTTCACACATTTTATTTATGTTACACGGGAATTACTCACGTAAGAAAAAGGCCGTCTAATGCGGTTGAAACTATAGTCGGAGTAACCGGCTTAATCTTACGTGAGTAATTCCCGTGTAACATAAATCAAATTGAGGACATCTCTTTCTGAACGATAAGCATAACTCTGCGGGAAAACCTTGAAAGGAAGGTACTTTGATATCTTGCAAGTACGTGGGAAGAACGAACACAAGAAATGGACGATTGTTTTGAAATTTACAGGAATTTTGAAATAATACGGCACCAAATGAATTGCTCCGCGATGATTATTTGCATAATGAGACAATGAATAAAAAGGTGAATAATTACAGTTTTACTCTTAACAAAGATTCTTTATTTGTAAGGACCTGTCATGCCATTAACTGTTTTTTATTAAATTTTCCTTTTATGGCACATTACTTTGACTATGTGAAATTAGTAAGCTATAAAAATAAAACAAGTCAAATTTTGGCAGATAAAAGTTGGTCAAGTCGTAGTTGCCTCATTCAACACACTTTAATACGATTGATTTTTACAGCATTTAAATTTTAAAACAATTTGGAATTCCACTATTTTCATTGTTCAGTCAAACCTTTTGATTACTAAACCTAAAAATCTGTTAGGTACCAACACATCTGTAATTTCACGTATTTTTTTAAATTAAACATAGCTCACCGTAAGTTGATTTTATACAACAAGCAGTTTGGTTCGCCAAATATTTAGGTTACCACTTGAATTCTTTCATAAACACCGACTTTTTATACAGGCGTTCAAAAAGCTCAGTGATTAAGTCATGCTCGAAGCTTTGAGCACAGGGTTTATTTTTAACTCAGTCACTTGTTCGAGTGGCATTCATTCGTAAAATGTTCTCCACAGATCATTATTCACTGCTTATCTTTATTATCCTCTTGGTAAAAGAAGTTTAATTGGTGCCACATGTTCCAACCGAATGTTAGAACTGTTGACGGGCTGCACACTTGGGGAGTCATTTGGGGAGAGGGAGTCGTTATGTCAACTTTGTCTAACAGCTCATTTATAAGATAGTTTTGAGATGAAACACACTTAAAAATACGAGTGACTATGGCGATAGCATTTGCGATTTCCAATCTGATGGCACCCGTTTCGATACTTGGCCCTGCATCAATGACTTATTTAGTGACATAAGGCCTCCCTCTTAGAGAGGGGTATTGCCATAATCCTCACGCATTGCAGGTGGCTTGGGGTTCACAGTACGAACACCGTGTTCTAATAGGATCCTGCTGACCATCCTCCGGAGGTTTTAGTCGTAATTTTAGGTTATTATTTTTTTATTGATAGTTTCACAAAAATTTACATACACAAAATATGAAGAACTCACATAATAAAAGGGTTTAAATTGAAAACAAGTACATTATGTATATATGTTCTTCTTGTTGTAAACACAGCATGCTTAACAAAATTATTGTACATATTATAAACGAATGAACTAATGAATTAACATACCACACTATACCAGCATATTGACATACCAGGATGTCACTTTTTTAGTACTTTAAATAAATTATGTGCAGTTTCGATGCCATCGAACGGCGAAGGAAAACATCGTGAGGTCACCAACATGAACTGGGTTAGCATGGTAGACTAGGGCCATCCTCTCTCTCTCTCTCTCTGAGGCCTGTGTCCCAGCAGTGGGATCATGAGTGGAGTAATAAAAACTGTATCTAATAATTAAAATCAAATCTGTTTTACTCGTATTTTTTTAACAAAATCTGTTTCTACTTAATAAAATTATTTACATGAACTGCAATTTCAACTTTTATTCATGTTTTACCTTTCTAAACGAAGAATCATCTCTAACAACAAGGTCCTTAATTTTACGAACATCCGGCATGAGACTTAGGTAATATTTTTATCACCAAATTTTATAGCCCAAGAGGCGGAACTCAAAAGTGTAAAGGAAATTGTAATAAATCCGCCGCAGATGCTCAAGTCATTCTTCAGTCTATAAAAAGTGTGCGTGAAAGGGTTATAAAAATTCAATTGGATGTAAACAGAAATAGAATTCACGCGTGGATTGTATTACGGTTTCTCGATTTTCTTTATGTTGAATCGATTTCTAAGATAATAAAAATCAGAGCCACTAGCTTCATCATCAGCCAGAAGACGTCCACTGCTGAACATAGGCCTTCCACTTAGAAGTCCACACTGGACGACCCTGCCATCTGCATCCACTGGTTGCCCGCGACCCACACGATGTCGTCGGTCAGTCAGTGAAAATCAGAGTAAATAGCACAACACCTAATTGTACTTATTTTTTGTACTATTTTTTTTTTAAAGAGGGATAAAACTTCGCCTACACACTCCTGTATGATTATCACACAGAAGTATGGAAGAATGGTATGGTATGGCAAATTTGAGCATTTACACATCGGACCACTCCAAACATAAATTTTCATACCCTAATTGGGAAATTATGTTAACATAAGTCTCACCTATTTACCTCGTTTACACCTTATTTAATAAAATTTTACAACAACAGCAAAAACAAGCGACTTCATGAGAAGTTTACAAAATGGGATTTATGACTGGATTTATGATTTTTTTACTTTCCACCCTGTACAGGAATATTTTTTCCAAATTGAATTAAGATACAGCCTATACAATAGAACAAAAATCACAGATATCATCATCATCATCATCAGCCAGAATACGTCCACTGCTGAATATAGCCTCTACACTAAACGACAGCCTGCCTTTTGCATCCACTGGATGCCCGCAACTCTCACAAACACAGATATAATCTGTTCAATCTATTGAAATAGCTATCGTATTAGTTTATTATTAATTGAGGAGATGTCTCCAGCGTTTAAAAATAAGACTGTCCTGCCAAGGGAAATTCAAATTTTACTACATTTGAGTAAGTATAAACTCGCTTTGATATTTGACCAAATGAAGCTGGTTCTTGGTGATTCGGCACCTACTTCTTGGCAATTCGGCCTAACTAGGATTAATAATCTTAGTAAATTAGCGCATTGTGAGTGATAATATTCTAAGTACCGAAGTTCCATAATAATGCTCAATCTGTATTTAGTTATGAGTTTATACTCTTGAGCGCAAATTTTAAATTAAGTTATCATATAAAACACTCGCCCTTTTCCTGTCTGCTATTGATTCAAAATTCCTTACTCGAATATTAATTGTGCTTGATTCTAAATCCGTCCGTGACTCCAAATAGAGTTTTCGAGTTATTTGCATTATAAAACGGCTTGACATATCACCCTGTCTGAGTAGTAATTTTGCTGTGTAATGGCCCGTCCACTACATCAGTCTGCGAGCTACGAGTCAATTTGATTGCAGTGTTTTACCAAATAAAAAATAAAAAATAATTATGTTTTTTACTTTCTGAAATAAAATTGTAGATTGTTTCATTGCAATAATAATACTAATTGTAATTATTATAAAATTTACAAAAGAGAAACAAAATAAGATTAAGAGCAAAGTAAATGCGTCATCCTGTTATTAAATATAGTTTTTTTTTAAGTGAAGTATTATTTTTGAACTTGGAATTTATTTTTCAAAAAAGTACAATTTCTCTTTAGTATAAGTAGAAATATATTAAACAAAGCTATTAAATCCTTACCTACTCTAGAAATGATGAAATTTCTAATTCGAACCATTTTTTATCCATGTGTGATCAAAAGATTCCAAAACATAATTTAAATCGAGTCACCTATGGTCACCTAGGTGAAGGCGATCAAAAGATACTCAAATAAAAATTTGAATGGAGTCGCCTATGGTCACTCAAGTGATTATATTCCCAGGCGATCAAAGTCGACTAAAGAGTCGACTTTTATCACCCAGGTGATCAAAGTGGAATAGACCAATATACAGCGTGCTGAAGTGCTTCAGGTATTGTAGGTGGATATAGACAGCGGTGAACATTTACCATCGCATTACCAGGTGGCCCCTCCAGGTGTCTACTTATTTTCCCTTTATCATATAAATAAAAGAAAACTAGTACGTCTAAGAACTTCACAGTTCTAAGAAATATGAGTGCATGTTGTTGTCAAGTACATGGTGCATTATGCACTTGACCAGCATGGTGGATTAAGGCTCATCCGCTCTCTCTCTCTCTCTCTCTCTCTCTCTCTCTCTATTTGTCTCTGAGAAAAAACCTGTGTCTAGTGGAAACATGATATGCTGATAATGATGTTACAATTCAATAGACATATTGTATTGTATTTGTTGTACCATAGTAAAAAAAATACTGCAAGCTCTCCGACTACATTATGAAGTGCGTGTATGAAATGGGATCATCCTCACGATTTACTGGACGGGTTTATTAGTACGCAATTTTGTTACTCACACTTCCTGCGAAGATTAATTTCATAAATCCATGGGACCATGACGAGTGATTGTTATTTCAGTCACATTTATGATGTCTCGAATAATCAAATATTATTAAACTTTGTGGTGCGACATTCTCTCTATTCAAGGCTCGAGTAGGGATTTTATTCACAAAAAATACAGTAAAAAGCATCTAAATTAGAAAAAAATATATTATCTAAACACCATTTCTGGTAATCGTCACTCGCGGTCCCATATTCCAAGACTGACAAGCACATCCGCTACTTAACTTTACTTCGATAATCTGTTAATTTTAGCCATTTGAAAATTCTCCCTATAAGGCGGTAATTTAGGTCAAGTATTCGTTCAAAGTTTGACCCGCCAATTTTTTTAAGAATATCTTACTAGTTAATGTTACTTTATTAAATTCAACTATATTAAAGTTCATTTATTACTGAAAATCAACTTTGTTGAGGTTTGATTTATTTTACTTGGATATTAAAATTTAAGTTAACATAGGCTAAGCCTACTAGAGTACGTTCTACTAGGTCCGTACCCAAAAAAAAGTCTTCTTCCCTTCATTTCGGGATCTTTACCACACGCCCGACTTACACTTGGCCGGTGTTCATTATTTATTGTTTCACTTTAGAGTGCTTGCTATAATTATGCCTAGTTTTACGCTTGTACGTATTACCGTTTTTTACACTAGAACACTTTTGCGTATTATATCCTTTAATTCAATAAAATTATTATTTCTTAGTTAATCCGCCCTACCTAACAACATAACACATTCTATTACGGTTTTAATGATACTGTCATTAAAAGGTAGAACAGACAGACAAACATAAGTAAAGGCTGTCAACAAAAAGGTGTCAACGAGACCCTAGTATTAGGGTCTCGTTGACACCCTTAGGGTACGGAATCCTAAAGAGTAAGTCTCAGTAGCTCAAAATTAAAATGCTATATATCGGTTAACCACTGGCAAAGGGTGGTCAAACGCATGCCTATTATTCAATAACAACAAAAAATTACTACTAAACTTTGTTTGCGGCACTCCTACCATTCTTGTGTAATTTCCGGGCTATTCGCATTTGAATGACGTCACTGATTGCAACGACCAATAACCAAATAATCCGTCGAAATGCGCATTTGTGGCTGACCGATTATGGTTTAATTATAATAATAGGTTTGCAAAAATTGGTTCTGTTACGGTAGTTTCAAATTTATTGGAAAACGTGCATTGGTTTCAGCGTGCCATAACAAATTATTTTAAACTATTTTAAAGGATCAATGCCTAAAAAGACAACAGAATAATTCAAAATTTTGTTTGACTTTCCTTTTGACGAGTATCTTATGACCATCGGGAGAGGGACCATTGGGCATATCACCACGACATCGCTAAATCAACAGCAGTAGAGGACCGGAAAAGATGGCGCACTGAAGAGGAAACCTATACCTACTCAGTGTGGTTGGTAAATGGTTGATGATGATTTCCATGCCATGAAAAAAAGGATGCGAGTTATTTACCTTGCGGTTACCATGGTAAATAAAAACATTAATATTTTTTATTGAAGAAACTAAACTTAACATTGTGATATGAGCGTTACAAAGAATGTGTTTATGTTTGATATTCTGAAAACCCGTAGCGCTTTGATTCCACTTTTATCGTGCAAACTGCTTGTCTGTGGAATACGCTGCTGAATGGGTGTTCCCCGATAGTTACAATCTAGGTGTCTTCAAATCACGAGTGAATGGGTTTCTTCTGGGCAAGCGTGCTCGTAAACCTCATCATCACTTAACTTCCGGCGATATGGCAACAAAGACAATGACACAGTGACAAAGCCAATATAAAAAAAAAGTTTCCTAATAAGTTTCATCTTTGGATAAACGATAAAAAGTACCTATATCGGTCAAAGTCAAAGTATCTATGTCGGGATATACATAATATAATATACATTTATGAAAGGCTAATTCCACCGAGCTTCGTTCCTTCGATTTTTCTAAATGCACCAATTTTAATTAGTTAAAGTAGGTACCAACTTAAGTAGGTGACCATCTAGCTACGGAATCCTACTATATAAGTATCTCAACACGCTCTTGGCTATTTTTATTTCAATGTATCACTGTATATACAATAAAATTATATATAGCACTTTTTGTTATTTAAACCATTTGCCACCTACAAAGAAGTGGAATACGGTTTCCAAGCGCGACGTATTTGTTATCGCGTGGTTAAATTAATCACCCTTGGTCGCTTTGCGGCGTCTACGGTACCAAGTTGGCGGCTGGATTTCAAAACGTTGTAAGTTAATGTTTTATTTTTATTAGACTTATTTTTTTTAGTCCTTGTAGCTAGGCTGTATAATTATTCTAAATGATCACAGTGTTAGTGATAATTGATAATTATTATTTAAATTATCATGTAAAGCTATTTATCTACCAGTAACGCAGCTTATTACTTATATTTCTCAATAAACAAATTTTTGCCGTGAAATTGTTTATTAAGACATGTAAGACTGTAATGGAGCACAGCGGGCAATGGAGAGAGCTATGCTTGGAGTTTCTTTGCGCGATAGAATCCGGAACGTGGATATTCGCCAAAGAACTAGAGTCACCGACATAGCTGTTAAAATTTGAAAGTTGAAGTGGCAATGGGCAGGCCACATCGCTCGAAGAACCGATAACCGATGGGGAAGAAAGGTTCTGGAGTGGAGACCACGAACCGGAAGGCGCAGCGTAGGGAGGCCTCCCACTAGATGGACCGACGACATTGTCAGAGTCGCGGGCATCCAGTGGATACAAAAGGCAGGCGGTCGTTCAGTGTGGAGGTTAAAGGGGGAGGCCTATTATGTTCAGCAGTGGACGTCTTCTGGCTAATGATGAAGATGAAGACTGTAAGTAACAAGGTGTGTTAGTGATAAATAACTCCGTACAAGAGTAGATGTATTAGCTTATCTAAATTATTGACATTTTATGTTCTATTAACTTTGTTTTTGGTCAAAATTAGCACGTATAAGACTTTGAAATCAGGCCGTCGACGCCACGTATGATGCGTTGTTTTCCTTTCCTTGTTTGTGCCAGAAACGAAAGTAATCTACTAAGTGATTCATGATATTATTTATTTCTGCCGCTCATAAAAAAGAATAACTCGTACGCAGTTGCCAAGAGTTTTGATTTGCGTTGGCGCTGACAAGAATTCAGTTTTATGTTTCATCTAAATGTCGTAAACGTACCTACATGAAGGTATACAGTGCAGTACCCCAATGGCATTGCCATAATTTTATTTAGATATAGCTACGAGTAAATGCAACATAAGAACATATCATATTAAGTCCAGTATTTATAGAAAGATATCTCAAGAGAAAAACTGCGAATATACAGGGAGTTGATTTGCAAGCGTGCAATAAGAAATGTAAGGAGGTCACTTTAGTGCTCAATTAATCTGTAAAACAAATGAGAACCGGAAGACGCGTTCATTGTGTAGATACCTGTTCACACAAATGCCGGGCAATTGTCAAATATTATTCCATGTAGTCTTGGTACGGCACATCTGCTAATTTCGTGTCTTATTCTGGGATGGACCTAAATTTCATAATAAAGAAAAATCCATTAGGACCTAATAGATTGACTGTCCGCAGGGAAACGCTGGATGTAGGCCGCTTCCAACCAGCCTTTTTGGAGATCGATGGGGAGGCCTATGTCCAGCAGTGGACGTTCTATGGCTGAAATGATGACGATGATGATGATGATGATGAGCTTGACTGTACCCGGGTATGTCCTAAAACTGCGACCAGAACCACCGGAGGATGGGCAGCAGCATTCTATTAGTACATAGTGACCATATTGCGATTCCTAAGCTGCCTACCAAGCGTGGGGACTATGGCAACACCCCTCTATAAGAGGGACGCCTTTGTTCAGCAGTGGACGTTTACTGGCTGATGATGATCATGAGATTGACTGAAGGTTTTTAAAACAAAATGAGGGCTCTACTTAGAGAATTGACAAAATATTTTGTAAATTTTGAACGGTTGCAAGTCAACACACTGTACATGAAACAAAAAAATAATAATTTATGAGTCGTGCCATAAAGCAACTGCATCACCTCAAAAGATTAGTCATGGCACAAATTAATAATAACGTATTAACATTTATACTTTTCGCACCATCACTAGCATAGGGTGCGGAACACGCTTTCATCACAATTCAACGTCAGCTTTCATCAATAAATCCTCATGTGATTTATTGACAGGCGCGTCCTATTCTTAACAGATTCGATATAATTTGTTAGCCAAATAATCCAGGCTTTACATGCGGACCCCATATCCCCGACGACATAAATAAAAGCGTTCACAATAAAAGAACGGAGACAATTATGGAGCAGTACGAAACGAGCTAAATTTCACCCACATTATAGCAAATAATGGCAAACAGTGGGCCGTGAGCATCACCCTCGTTCGCTTTGCATCGATATGTTACGCCTTAAACCCCTACGTCTAATGCACAACGGGAGATCGGAGAAAAAACTCGCATGGATGGGGCCAACCTAGCAATAACGTGAATATTTATGTCGAAGGCACGTGCTGATTCTGTCGTAATGGTTCCATGAAATCCACATATTGGTAATTACTTTCTAAGTGATACTCAACTCATCTGTGTTTATTTATTTCGCCGCTATAAAACACGTTTGTATGCAATCCAAACAGTTAACACGTTTCGTCGTAAAGCTGTATTCGGAAACTAGGAAAATTAAAGTTGAGCCGTAACATCCAGTTTGCTGCTGTTTATGGCTCGGTCTACCTCGTTACCATATAGTTTATGAACTCTAAAATGTTAGACAAACCATCCTAGTTATTGCAACAATGTAGCTTATATTATTCTGTGATTTTAAAACGTGTAACAGAGAATCAGGTAAAAAGCATACTACGTAAGCTGGGGTTTAATGAAATAGCTGTACGTAATGGAGAATGGTAGTTCCACAAAGAAGCTAATCTCGTTTTTTTCGGATGGTGGAGCATAGGGGAGGATGGGGACGCGATCGCCTCGGGGGATGCAGTCTACATCTCTAAGTCTATTAAGACGACTTGCTGCGTCCTCAAGGGAGACCCCGGCCCGCTCGGGGGCGATACGACGAAAAAACATTTTGCGCTGAGAAACGCACACCTGCGCGTCTAAATAGAGAAACCCTGGTCAATGTCAGAATCACCCTTAGTAGCTTTGAATACAGATATCTCCGCAAAGAAAACAATTACGTCCGATATTAAAACGGGAAGCCCATTGAAATAAAGACAGATGAAACAATGGGTTCCAAGAAAATGAGGCTGCAGTTTTTCAATTGCAATCGACCAGATCCCTTAGCTCAACAACTGTAGCACAAAGAGGCCGAATGAGTCTCGCTCATCCTGATTTATTGTGCAATATCTATAAAATGAAATTGCGGATTGTAAACTACGCCGCAGTTTTATAGTTGTAGTCTTTGGACAGATGTAGGGATAGCCGGCGCCTCGAGGGAAAGAGGGGACGCTGTAACATTGTTACCGAAGTTCGTGCAAGGCCGAAGCCCATTGCCGGAGCAAATTGTGACCGTAGGGTCACCACTCGTGTATTTGCTCGGCCAAATTACTCCGACCGAGGTAAATACAACCTACCTTATTTAATAAGCCTAACTGAATTTGTACCTTCGCAATTCGCCGAGCTTTATTTTTGATTAGGAATGTCCACGTCAGAACAGTGCATGAGCCATTTGGAAGCAAAGTTATTGCGTCGCGTTGCACTGTGTAAGTTAATCTTTTTTATTGCTGGAATGAACTATAAATTCAGTCGGGAGATGAGCTGAATTGATTTAGATCGCCGCAACAATAATTAGTGTTGGTATGATTTATGATACGTGAATGCGGTACGCGAACGTTGTCTCTTTGTTTTAGTGATGCGCTTGTAGATGAAGTGTGTTTAGTTCACTTATAATGCAATATGACTGTTTATATTTAGGGTTCCGTATCCAAAAGGCGTAAACGGAACCCCTATTACTAAGCCTACGCTATCTGTCTGTCTGTCCGTTTGTCCGTCCTACCTTTTAACGGCTGCTTCTTTCGAACCGTAATAGATAGCCAGTTGAAATTTTCACAGAATATGTAATGTTAAGGTGAACTAAGAAATAACTCGTAAATAATAGTAAAAAATAAAAACTAAAGGCTAAAACCCGTAAAACTGGTAACGTCAAACTTTGCGTGATTATAGTAGACACTTTAAAGTAAAACAACAAATAATAAATAATGGCCAAGTGCAAGTCAGTGATAAATTTATGTTCACCATCAAGTTAAGCAACGTCGGGCGCTGTCAGTACTTGGATGGGTTGGCCTTGGCGTGAAGTCTTTTTTGTATTACTTTTTGTATTTTATGGTGGTACGGAACCCTTAGTCCGCGAGTCCAACTAGCACTTAGCCGGTTTTTATCGAGATAATATGATAGACGTGAGTTTTGGCAGTCTTTTTCTTTATCTAATTTCTGAGCTACTCTATTACCATGCCTTCAGCTTGATCCAGTCCTAATTGGGTCTAGATTTGACCTGAGATGGTGACTATGTTGTTGATTTATCTCGCATCCAGCGCTCCTCCTAATGCCTTGTTTTAAAGTCGTTTTACTTCCTCATCCAGATATCTTTGATCTGTGGCAATTGCATACCTACTTTGCGTTTTACTCGATTTTTTTTGCCTCACACCTGCAATATGTAGAATGAGGTTCCTCCTGCGTCATTTCCGAGTAACTATAATAAGAAGCTTTTCAACAGGAATTTTTATAGTCTTCACAATTCGGTAACATATCTGTGATGCCTCTGGTGTTACCGGTATCTATAGGCGAATGTGATCACCTACCATCAGGCGGACCGTTAGCACACGGTGCGTTTTACGCGATCTTTTTGCCTCACATCTGCAATTTTTAGAATGAGCTCATCTTGCGGCATTTCCAAGAAGTAACTATAACATGGAGTTCTTCAAAAAGGCTGTTAATAGAGTATTTAAGGACCGGCAACGTATCTATGATGCCCCTGGTGTTGCAGCTATCCATAGGCGGCGGTGAACGCTTACAATCAGGCGGCCAGACAGCTTGTTTACCACCTATGGCATTAAAAATAGCTTGTTTGCCACATATAACATTAAAAGAAAAGAAACAAAACTTATATATTTTCTACACATTCTTTTAAAATATGTGTCTCTATGTTCAAAATTATTCATGTACCTAAATCAATAAGCCTGACCATCGCTCAGTGTAAGCATTTTTGTAAGCTCATCGATCCTGTTTGACTCGTGTAAAAACTCCAAAGTCCATTAATCATTCCAAATACCCTTGCAAATACGTTACTTTCAAATGAATTTTAAACGAGTGACTAGCTTAGAGTAAAAAAATATTGAAATTTATTTGCTTGTTTCCAAAGCTTGTTTCCCTTTTATTTCGACTCGACTTGGTTCTAAATGTACCTACTTATTTAGAAGTGATGAAAACTCAAATCAGACAATCAAAGGAGATAATAATATTTGAGGTGGCGTGGCAAATGCATCAGGCCTAAGATAACATACTATAGTATCGCAAATTAAATAGTATTTTTTTAACCGACTTCAAAAAGGAGCATGTTATAAATCAACTATATGTTTTTTTTTGTTTTTATGTTACGCGATTACTCCGCCAATTTAGAATTGTTTTTGATGATTCTTTTTTTGGTTGGTAGGTCATATCTCATAGGTGGCCCCGTAATAAATTTTATCGACGTTGATTCAGCATTTTTTGAAAAATCTACAAAAAACATGACTATAATCAACGATTCAATGTACATTGTACAGTGCCACCAACCAAAACCAAACCTGTTAAGGTGGGCAAAATTGGAACTACAGTTATTTCTTGGTGAATTTCATACTTTGTTCTCCTCTAGCGATGCTGTCAACTGAACAGCAAACATAGAGGAACTGTTCCTAGAACAGAACTACAAAAAACAAAGAAGTGTCTCCATGGCGATCGGGCCCTGTTGTTTTACGTAAAAAAAAAACATGACCATGGGTACAAAGTATTTCAGTCCTAATATTAATATTTTCTTCTTTTTAGTTTCAGTTTGTAAATGTAGGTATAGTCATGAAGTCGGTTCTTTTTTTTCTAAAAATTATCTTTATTGAATGAAGCGTTACCTTGCGGAAGTATTTTGTATTGCGATACGGCTTTCGGTCCGTTTATTCTAAGTATATTATTGAATCAGTGCGTTAAAACTATTACAACTATTTTTCATCAGTTTTCCTCCAGTAAAAGAGCTAATAAAGTTCCCATATTGGCGCTCTATCTGATACATTCGACATAGCAAGAACAATACATCTTTTGTGCTCTGTAGCGGTCCAGCGATCGCGCGCCATTGTTGCCCACTCTTTCAGCCCCCGATCATGTTCTATTTTCCATTTATGAAGCAAAAGCCTGCATTATTTTGAGCTCGTTGTTTGTCATTTTGACTTCGGTATTGATGAAGGAATTGATGAGTTGACGGGCTTTGTTTTTCACCCTGCTTGTTTGTTTGGAGACCTATTGTGAAAATGTGAGCGTTAATCTAGCTCAACGTACATGCATTGCCTTCAGCATGCTGGGTACGCTGTCAACTGATAGTGGGCATGAGCATTTGCATTATAATAATATTTAGACCTGTAACGGTCTAAGAGAGTAATACTGTTTTTTTATAAAAGACTTACCGCCTTAATTATAACCGTCACTTAAGTTCAGCAATGCTTAAAATTTATCTTTCTCGTTTTCACGTGTGACAATTTCCGTCGGCGAGAAGTTGTCTGGCCAATTTTAAGCATTGCTTTACTTAAGTAACGTTTGTAAGTAAGGCCGTAAATAGATAAGAAAATTACTGTAGTTTTTTTTTAAATATTGTATACTGGGTTACACGGAAAAGTGTACTAAGAGGAAAGGGGTCCATAATACTGGTCATTATGAACAACTTTTACTATGAAAGTAACTCTGAACTCGTGAAAAAAATATCAGCTGCACCTCCATACTGCACAAATCATACTAATATTATAAATGCGAAAGTGTGTTTGTTTGTTGGTTACTTGGTTTGTTAGTTTGTTGGTTTGTTTGTTCCTCTTTCACGTAGAATCAAAGCATCAGATCGACCTGATTTTTTGCATAGGTATAGTTCAATGGCCTGAGTTAATGACATAGGCTACTTTCATCATCATCACCATTTTTCATCACTACGCGTGTGAAAACGTGGGGCACAGCTAGTATTTGATAAAAATTAAACCTATTATTTCGAATCAGTAACATTTAACCTCAAAACATTATTATGAGCGCCCTAAAGGTTTCTTGAAAACTAATAAACAAAAGTAATCGAATTAATATTGCGCCAACTTCGAACTTAAGTACTCAGTACTCAAGTTTCAAAATAAATTTTCGCCAACTTGAAACTTCTTTCTTCAATTACGCCCTTAATTAGTTGAAAGCTAATTAATCTTGGATCTCGACGAGCGTCCTTAACTGAACAGTATCTATGTTATTGGCCAGAGTTTCTCAAATATCAAACACGAAAATTCAAACTTTAAGAACTTACAATTAATAAACTTTATCCATAGTTGGTGGATTTATTGAGAGTTAACGTTTTTTTCGCTACCAACCCCAACAAAATCTGGCCCTGGCAACGCACAATATTCGAACTCTGAGGACCGACGAGAAAGACATCTTCTCGTCCAAGATACCATAGTGCCTCAAGACGAAGGTCTTTGACCAGTGTGTGTTGCCAGTGATGACATATGGTACTGAGACGTGGTCCTTAACTGTTGGCCTTTTGGAAAAACTCAGAGTCACACAGCGGGCAATGGAGAGAGCTATGCTCGGAGTTTCTTTGCGCGATAAAATCCGAAACGTGGATATTCGCCAAAGAACCAGAGTCACCGACATAGCTGTTAAAATTTGCAAGTTGAAGTGGCAATGGGCAGGCCACATCGCTCGAAAACCCGATAACCGATGGGGAAGAAAGGTTCTGGAGTGGAGACCACGAACCGGAAGACGCAGCGTAGGGAGGCCTCCCACTAGATGGACCGACGACATTGTGAGAGTCGCGGGCATCCAGTGGATGCAAAAGGCAGGCTGTCGTTCAGTGTGGAGGTTAAAGGGGGAGGCCTATGTTCAGCAGTGGACGTCTTCTGGCTGATGATGATGATGATGAACGTTTTTAAGGTTAACTCGAATTGTTATTCCAAGAACGTATGGTTAGAACTATTTTTTTTCTTCAAAATTCTTTTACGTAACTATATAAACGTCCAGTCATTAGTCTATATATTTGCAGATTAAATAACTCGTAGTTAAGGGCTTAACTAACTTTTAAAATATCGTGATTTGAAAACATGTCGACATGCGTGTTGTTTGAGTCGACATAGCGCAGAGTCAGTTCGTAATAATAGTTATTGAAACATGGTCGAATCGTCGAGCAAAAGGTATTTTACCTAAACGATATTATTGCGCCATAACTTCCGATATGCAATGGTATTTTAACTCAGCGCTAGGTTTTCACTTAACTTTGTTATAACTAAAACATGGAAAGTATATTTTTTATGTTATTTTGTTATCCTACTATAATTATACTTTTACATAATTAAGGACGTATACAGTTAACTACTTTGGACCGAAGACATTGTGGGAGTCGCGGGCATCCAGTGGATGCAAAAGGCAGGCTGTCGTTCAGTGTGGAGGTTAAAGGGGGAGGCCTATGTTCAGCAGTGGACGTCTTCTGGCTGATGATGATGACAGTTAACTAGAAATTAAAGAAACAGAAAGTTTACTGCTCCATCGGGTATTTATGCCCCGAGCGCTTTCTCCAGTTCTTAGTGGAGGTTCGAATCCTAACGATAAAAAATTTGCGACAGTCAGCCAAATTTTTGGATTTTATAAAACATTGGTATATTTGGTATAGTAAAACCTCAATTAGTGTGGAACAACAATTAAAATATAAAATGTACAAAAAAATATTATAATATGTTTGTGGGTTAATAATAATAATTCATCTACATTAATCCATTATTTTATTATTGACTAGCGGTCCGCCCCAGCTTCGCACGGGTATAGATTATAGCCTATGTCACCCGGGGATTGTGTAGCTTCCGGTCAGTGAAATATTTTTTCAAATCGGTTCAGTAGTTTCGGAGCCTATTCAATGCAAACAAACAATCAAATCTTTCCTCTTTATAATATTAGTATAGACTAAAACATTTTGTTTTGTGAAGTCTTACGTCGTTTGATTACGGTACAGTTTACTTAATTTACCTCAGCTATGTTCTCTAATGAAATAGGTTGAGAACCTTTGTTTTATAGTAAAGGATTAGCGACAGGGCTTTAATCCTGATAACAACTCCGAATAAATCAGCTATGGCGCTACCATCAGCGCTCGAGCTACCGCGCCAAAACACCCTAATTTACTATCGCATTAGGCCACTGAAGCCCTATTATTTTATACAAAATTCCAAGCTCAAATTAACGAAGCGGTCATTTTAACTTACAACGAGTTTTGAATTTATTTGATTAATTTGTCGTGATTTCGATTGGAAATTTTGATTACATCGCACGATCGGTTTGATTAGTAGACAAAAAGCTAAAACAAAATGTGCATGATTAAACTTTATATTAGAAATGCGAAACATTACATGTAATATTATATTACTTATAATATTTTTATAAAACACTGTTTCAAACTATCTCGGTCGTTCACTACAGTTATATGATTTTTAGCGGGATATTAACCGTGAAGTTGCACAACGAGCTATGGAGAGGGCTATGCTCGGGGTTTCTCTACGAGATCCAATCAGAATTAAGGAGATCCGTTGTTGAATGTAAGTTACCGACATAGCCCTCTGCATTAGCAAGTTGAAGTGGCAGATAGCACGCAGAACAGATGGCCGATGGGGCCAAAAGATTCTCGAATGGAGACCACGGATGGGATGGTAAGTGCAGCGAAGAACATCCACCCACAAGATGGACAGATGACCTAAAAGAGATACAGGCCGCTTCCAACCGGCTCTTTTGGAGATTGATGGGGAGGCCTATGTCCAGCAGTGGACGTCCTATGGCTGAAATTATGATAGTAATGACCATTAACCGTCATAAAGTTGGGGATGAAGCTCCAGATTGAAAAAAAAAACATTAAATGATAAAAAAAGCACAAAAAGAAAAGATAAAAATTACAATTATATATTACTTAATAATATCCAGGAATAATATAGGGTGCTCCATCCACAACCTTATCACGGTAAAAATCCTGTTAATAATCATATAATATACGTGTACAACACTTTTCTGTACAGAAAAATATTCTGTACTGTAATCCCACCGCATATTTGCAGTACGTATACTTAAGTAATCGCTGATTTCACTTAGCGAAGCTTATCGTGAACAAAGAGGTGTACAGCGGATGGCAGGACTCGGGCAACAGGCAAGGCCCACACAGTTAGGCTCAATTTTAAACAATTACTGTTGAGCGAAGGGTAAATGTTTGCGTTCGACTTAGAGCCGGCGGATCGCCCACACGCGCGCTTGACAGGTATTCATTACATTCACGATGCACGATGGAGCATGCTGGCTGGTGCAGCGAATAAAAAAAAAAACAATAAAACCGAACAAATTTTTTGATATAACAGATTTTCTCACGTGTTAAAAGGTCGTATAATTCCGATTATAATTTCAACCACTTCAACGATATCCGTTTGATTTTTTTAAACAGTCTATGAAACGTTTGCACTTTCATAAATATGTGACAAAAATTATTTGCTACAAGAAAAAAAAACTTGTAGGATATAAATATTTGGCACATACCCTCCGCAGTTTTTATCCCCACGTAGACGCGACAAAGCTAAACTATGGACATGTTTGTCTCTTTTTCGCAGGTTAAAAACTGCGGAAAGAAAATTTGTCTACGGCCCGTCTTAGGCCTGCAGAAATAGTATAGATAAACCTGGCAACTTGTTAAAATTACTGGGCATATTATTATAGGTTGATGTAAATTATGGGTGGCACTGAATTTTTATAGTCAACCGTAATGCTAACCATCAGGCGGGAGATTCTCTCGTAACAGTTGCGTAAAAAAAACGCAAAGAATTCAACATTTAAATCTATCAGTGCCACATTCAATTAATTACGCATTACGTGGTAATGCCGCCAGCATGCTGGGTACGCTGCCAACTGGTAGTGGGCTTGAGCGTTTGGATTGTTTTTGGACCTTCAACGGTCTGTGGGCGGTCTAACCGTATTTGTAGTTTTAGTTTTAGCTTGTATATTGTTTAGTTAATAAAGGCACTTGCCCAGTTAAGTTAATTACTAATTAAATTTAATTGTATTCAGAACAATAACTATCCTGTTCAACATAACCTAATACCTAAAGTCTATGCTTAACCTAACTTAACCTAATCCGTGGTAACAAATTACGACAATGACATCTTACTCAGCGCTATCTCAGCATACAAATCACATCGTTGGCCTAATGCAAATCATATCTGTCAACAATGTAACACTGAGAGACACGACATCGGAATTATCCAGCAGAGCACGACAGTGTGAACACAATGTTAAAGTCTGAGTTTATGACTTTGAAAATTACATTGACGTATAAGATCAATACTCAGTTTCAGACTTTGAAATTACATTGACGTATAGATCAATACAACGTTTGAATGAAGGTTGTAATAACACTTAGGGAGTTGATCTTCCTAGGACAGCTTTAAACCAGCTTAATAAACTATTTTTACCCCAAAAAATTTTACGGAAAAAAATGTAAGTATAGTCATTCAAAATTGATCACGTGATCGGTCATTTTGTATGACTGCACAATTTTTTTCTACACTTTTCTTTTACACCCCGAGGATATAACCCCCTACATCTGGCGGCTTCACCCGCTATGCCTCCGGAACCATAATTTTTTCGGGATGAAAATAGTTAATTCAATGAACTATCTCCACTACAAAATTCATCCAAATCCGTTGTGCCATTTCAGCGTAAAGAAGTAACGAACACAAAAAAAACTCACACACAAACTTCGCATTTATAATATTAACGTGATTGGGTCACTTTTGGGATTAATTAGGGTCTCAGCTCCGGGGGCAAAAGATGCCTACTAATTTAAATAGCTAAACTAAACTTGTAATACCAGTAGCTACTTTGATGCAAGTTGTTGCGTAGCAATCAAGCTTTTGTTGCTTAGAAACGGACTCGCGAAACTTTACTCCTTTCAATTAGATTATAAAAGAACCCAAGCTTACTTAGGTACACACCTAAGGGTGCTAGTCGACAGCTTAACTTATAACAAGATTATTTCATTACAAACCATTCGATACGCCCGAAACACGTGGCTCGAAACGCCTTCACAAGATTAACATTCCTCCAACCCTAGCTATTCCCACTTCCCGACAAAGGTGATGCAGTAGGGGTGACCGAAATTCGACTCGCATTTTGATTTATTGAAATAACTCAAACATCTTGGAGTTGAATAAACGCGTGACAAGGTGTAAGGCAGTTGCCAAGTACAACTTAAGATTTCGAGTTTTTACGTTTTGAAAACTTCTAGAGAAGCCAGGTACGATAGGTAATGGCCAGCATCACATGTTGGCAGTTCGTAGTAATTTTTCTTGCAATATTTGAAAATTTAGTATAATTTGTATATCTACAATTTATTGACAATTGAGTTTTTATTTTATTTAGTAAATGCTTGCGTTTGACATGGCTGTCAAACTCCTCGCCTGGTGTTAAGCGATGATGCGGTCTATGGTGGAGCACGATTGACAAGAAGAAACCGATTCACTCGTGATTTGAAGACACCCAGATTGTAACTATCTACAAGATTTTTTAAACATGAAAAAAAAGCTGTAGTTAGTTTTTATGTATATTTGTTGCACCCTTTCGAATTATTATGTGTTTTTGTTACTAAAATTTAATTACATTAATTGTTTCAGTGATTAATTTCACAAAATTTATTATTCGATTTGGCTTGTTAAAAATATTTTATTCGTTAATGTGGTATGTAGTTAGATGTTGTATAACTTGTATGTGGATTGTAGCTCGTTAAAAACATTACAAAAATCAACTGTAAAATCGAGCCTTTTGATAAATATGCCGATAAGTAAGTAGACACTAATCCAGGCACAAATAATTAACGCAAGACAGTAATGAGGTACCTAACATATTATTTTTGTATGGAAATCAACCACTGCGTATTTCTTACATTATCCTTAAGGGGAGATAAAACCTCCGTTTGCTAGGCTCCTCTTACAAACAATAAATCAAAGCGTCATCCGGTAGAAAAACGATACTTAGGTGTGAAGTTGTGAGTTTTGAGATAAGGGAGCGAACTAATAGTGAGGGTGTGATATTAGAGATATCTCTATGTCAAACTAATGTCTCTAGGAAATGCAGTTGCATCACGATATAAAAACAATGCTTCCAATAAAATAGTCGAGTTTTGGTTTCTATTCGTATTGCCATTTCTTTCATGCGAGATGAAACTCTAAACTTAAAGCAATCACATGATGCATTCTAGGACCACGCTTGTCTAGAAGAAACTGATTCACTCGCAATTTAAAGACACCCAACTTGTAACTATCGGGGAACACCCACTCAGGCAGCGCATTTCAAAGACTAATAATTCTAAAAAAACTAACCTTAAACTAGTTTGAAATTGTTAATGACTCTCTTCCCTAAACATCAACAGCTACCTGTGCAACAATCTGCAATCGAAAATTAAAACCCATGATTGCAATTTCCCCTCCCCACAAAAACCACTCTGAATTTTAACTATGTTCCCGTGCAGCTAATTTTAATTGATAATTCGCCACATTTTTTGCATTTTTATTAGCCATCCCGAATGTAGGGCGATGGTTGGACACAGTACCGCGTGCTCTCACATAATTAGTGGAAGTTGGCAGTGCAAGCCAGTGTGCAAACTGCTGCAAGAGACCTACCGATCTACAATCCTAATCCTAACTATTATTAAAACGAAATTAACACTGTCTCTATATCTGTATATTTGTCTGTTTGTTCGCTTTTTACGACTCAACAGCTTACATGGCGGATCTTAACAAAATTTGACAGGATGATAGGACATCATAAGGACGATCGCATTTTTCTCTCCAGAAAATGCGAAACGACTGGAAAAATCGCATGTAACACCGCAGGATTCAGCTAGTATCTAATAAATACACTGAAAACCGGTGATCAAAGGGTGTTTGTTTATTCCTCGTTCACGCCAGCATAGAGCAATAGATCAACGGAATTTTTGGAGATAGTTGGAGAACCGAAAAATTACAAGGGGTACTTTTTATCCCGGAAAGGGTATACAGTTCCTAAAGAAATTTGAGGTTTGAAAATTTTAAATGTGAATCTGGAGGGCTATGCAATAGTGTATTATTTTCTTTGTTTCTTTTTTACGTGGTAACAGACCAACGAATTGACATGAGTTTTTGCATAGAGAATGTTTGTGGGTCGAAAATAATAGGATACTTTTTATCCTGGATTAATTTGTGTTCCCTTAGAAAACTATATTCTCGTTATATAATAAACGTACGGTCAGCCTATCATACGGTTGAATAACTGGCAAAGCAGTAGTACTTTTTCAGAAAGACTTTAATAAAAACTTTATTACCTACCCTACTGTGAACTGTAGAACAAATACAAAACAAATAAATAACACAAAAGAACAAACAGACTTTTTTTGTCATGTGTGACAGGAAAGTCTATTTTGTTCTACTTGTTCTCTGGCATTTCCATAATAATATAATTTTTGTGATCTATCACTGATATTATACCACAAGATGGACAGACGACCTAAAAGAGACCGCAGGGAAACGCTGGATGCAGGCCGCTTCCAACCGGCCCTTTTGGAGATCGATGGGGGAGGCCTATGTCCAGCAGTGGACGTCCTATGGCTGAAATGATGATGATGATGATGATCACTGATATTGAGATGGACTTGGGAGCGAGAGGGAGTGAAACAATGTTCTACGTACTTGCAGCTTCCGGGATGCGGCGCAACCTCTGTTACTGCCTTCGTTAATTATTCTAAAACCAAGGCCCGTATCGCTTCCACCCGCACCTACTTTGCATATTTTGTTAAAGCAAACACGGCCAGTGTTTGACTGTTAAAATCAAGGATCTCAAAGTTGGAAGGACAAACGAAGCCATAGGTCATCGCGCTCGGGTCAGAGACATGTTTTGTTGTTTAGGGATGTGAATTTGTAATTTTGTGAGCTTTAAACTTTGGAAACTGTTATTAAAAAGGTAACACAAAATAGAAAATGTGTCCAGAAGGTGTTTGTTATGAAAATATGATAGCTCATTTGTTAGCGCGTTCAAAGGTCTCATTGCAGTTAAACACGCATGTAAGTCATAGACGACGGGCCAATGAAACTTTTTCAATAGTACCAAATCAGTGGTGCGCTCAAGCTTAAAAAAATCATAAGTGTAAACCCAGTTGCACGTAAACTTCATTGGTCGTCTTATTTGAGAGCTATGCAACGGAGTCAGTAAACGATGCGACGTAGTTAGTAGAGATTTCGACAAATGGAGCTTATTTTTACAAGCTTTTTTTTAACTTGCCCTATTAGTTAGTATTTATGTATGTATACGTAGGGTATGTGTGGAACAAAACTTGCAACTGTTTTTCTCAACCGATTGAGCTGAAACTTGGCATACATGGGTAACTAAGTGAAATCATTCTAAACCCAATATGGCGAACTCCCAAAGATGGCCAACCAGTTATATTTTATGCACCGAGCACTCCCATGATAAGGGTATCTCAAATGAAAAGGTTTTCTGACAATAGTACGAACAATTAAATATCATCACACTAAATTCAATATGGCAGACATCCCAAGATGGCGGATTTTTTTTTCTTATCTAAATGAAACGGTTTGCAGAGGCGAATACGTAAAACTTGTTTTTTTTTTTTTTTTTTCATTAATTACTTTATTAATGTACAAAACATATTGTATGACGTAAACATTTGGATAGGCATATTTTGATAATCTACACCTTTAGGGTAAGTACAAATCTCAACAGAGTGTTGATTGTAATCAAAGATATTAATTACATCATGAGGAAATCATGACATGGTGGTAGGTTACTTTCTAGTGCTTGACTGGTTATCTATGATCCTGACAGTGGCTATCACTCTCAACTGCTAAAGACCGATTAGTATGTATCAGCAGACTTATTTGTGAGCCAGTTCCCAATCCATAATAATTCATAATTCATAATTCATTTATTCAATACCAGAATCCAGTTATTTAAAATTTTACAATCAATAGAATATCTACTATATAATAATTTACTAACAGCAAAAATAGTTGTGCCAATGGGCCCCAAACTAGGCAAAGCCTGTATCTTGGGCGTCCTATAGCCAGTTAACAGCTTCTGTTAATGCGCTTATGTTTGTACACATTTGCATGGCGTCGTTTACCTACTGCATGCAATAAAACGTCACCAAAGCAAACATAATTAATAACTACGTTAAAAATTATTCCATGAGTATTTGAATTAAATAAATTATTAAACAATTAAAAATATTAAATTATGTAAAAAAGATAGTGTTATTATATTAAGATTAATAGGTGCCTACGACCACACTGTGCTCTCTAGAATCTAGCCTGTCAGCAATAAGAAAATGGCACGGTGGTAGGGCATTTACCAATGCCCAGCTGACTAGCTACCACCATCTAGTTAAAAATCTGTTGCCAAGTACTTAACGATGTGTTCCAGCAGTCTCACTTATGAGCCAGTTCCCAATCCAGGCTAGACATACACGAGCACACTGTGATCAATAATAGCCTAGGGATATAGGTGTTCTTTAGAACATAGCCTTTCAGCCATTAAAAAAATCTCTTTTATAAACGGGATAATTTTAACAGGGAGCCAGCAGCGACGGAAAACCGCCATTGCCTTTTTGAGTGAAATGAGTTCTAGAAAATGTTAATCTCATTTATGAATTAGGCAAAATACTTTTGTGAATATAATAGTAGCTTACTTTAATCGTCCATTCAGTACTTTGCGTTGTGTCAAGGCGAAGCGGTGGGAAATGGTATTAAAACGTCGAGCAAAAACGTAATTTCTAGAAAGTGTCCGAAGAATAGACGTGGTTTTTTATTTTGTGCACAACAAAGAGACTCTTAAAAGGATTTTCATTCGTAAATAAAGAAATTGTAAGTGGATTAAGTTGATTCTCGTAGGTATTAGGAGGAGGTATTGGGCTATCTTGCCTTTTCATTGCTACACGATAGATGACTTAATAGGAGTATGGATGGCGCTTTCCTATAATTATTTAGCTTTATTCAACTCGTCATAGCTTAAAGTCTGGAAGCGTCGGAACTGACGTTTGGATTGGGTACAGACTTTTTCTATGACGTATTTATTCAACGTTTTATTACATTTTGAAGAAATATCAGTAAAAAAAATGTAGCAAAATTTAAGAGAAAAACTAGAATAGAACTTGTGACGAACATAAAGATGTCTTAGTATAGGATGTTATTACATTCAAACGAAACTATAATAAACTAGCCAAGTGCAAGTGGGGCTCGTGCACTGATGGTTCCGTACCACCACAAAATATAATAAGGTTGTCCAAGTAACCGAATTATCAGTTATTATAGCGCCTTCCAATCGTCGGAGTAATTTGCTACGCAGTTTGCTAAGGCGCTCGAGTATAACAACTTTGTACACAAACATAAAATTGTCTCCGACTCGCACTTGGCCATTATTTATTATTTATTGTTATACTTTAGAGGTGTACTACAATCGTGCCAAGTTTGACGCTTGTACGTATTACCGTTTTTACATAAGAGCTAATACAAAAATACGTAAAAAACGAAAGGGTACAAACCCTTTCGTTTTTACTTTTTGACTTTTTTATTATTTGTTAGTTAATCCGCCGTAACGTTACATATTCTGTGAAAATTTCAACTGTCTATCTATTACGGTTCGAAAGATATAGCCGTTATAAGTTGGACAGACAGACGGACGGACGGACGGACGGACAGACAGACAGACAGGTACAGTCCGCTCAGGCGTCCAGCATTTTTAACCGACTTCGAAAAAGGAGGAAGGTACTCAATTCGGTCCGTATGTTTTCTTATACCTGTACCAATATTTACTTCCACTCATTTGACGCGGTCTAAGGCGGTCGATCAAAACCTCCGCTAGGAGTAATAGTGTTCCGTGATCAAAACGCTTTAGCTTTTTTTATCGCCTTCATTTTGGAGAAAGTGACAAGAGCTGGTCATATCATCCAGGCAGTCATTCCATTCTTACAGTTTTTTTTTAATATAAATAATAGGCTTGCGTTGCGTTTGACCACCATCATGCCTGATGTTAAGGGATGATGCGATCTACCTTAAAGCACGCTTGCCTAGAAGAAACCGATTCACTCGTTATTTGAAGACTTCCAGATTGTTACCATCGGGGAACACCCATTCAGTATAGTAGTTATCTGGGATTTTTACGTCGTGTAAACGTACACAGCGTTCGCACGCAGCGTTTCCAAAAACCTTTTGAATACGAACTGCAAAGGAATTGAATGCCCTATGCCTAGGTGTTCCCTATAAAGTACAACCCATGGACAAGCGTTCCCCATCTTAGACCACAGCACTTACTATCAGGTGAGTTGTGGTCAAGCGCTTGCTCATTTCAACATAATAATTTTAAAAAGTTTTTTAACAATGCGCCTAGATCTCCATACTGGCCCCATACTGCTTATACGCCGCTCTGTGATCCTTTGATGGACACCGGGGATTGTGCCGGCGTTCTCCGTAAGGGATTTACGAGTGATTACACGACGAGCCTGAAATGCGCAAAGGTTTGGAAACTCGCTCGTGTTTCAGGTGGTTCCCGTCAAAAGGAAAATCCACGTCTGTTGTTTAGGTGAAATTATCCACGTATCTACTTTTTAGGGTTCCGTACCCAAAGGGTAAAAACGGGACCCTATTACTAAGCCTACGATGTCTGTATGTCTGTCTGTCGGTCCGTATGTCTGTCCTACCTATTAACGGCTGTATCTTTTGAATCGTAATAGATAGCCAGTTGAAATTTTCACATAATTTGTGATGTTACGGCGGATTGACTAACAAATAATAAAAAAGTCAAAAAGTAAAAACGAAAGGAGGGGTCCCCATACAACAAAAGTATTTTTTTACCGTATTTTTCTATTACTTTTAATGTAAAATTGGTAATACCTAGTTATAAACGTCAAATTTAACATGATTATAGTTCACACTTTAATGTATAATAACAAATAATTAAAAATGCCCAAGTGCGAGTCGGTGATAAGTTTCTGTTCTTTACTAAGTTATAACTGGTAATTTCGTTATTGAATTTTGTGGTGGTACGGAACCCTCAGTGCGCGAGTCCGACTCGCACTTGGCCGGTTTTTTAAGCCTGATGCTACGTGTAGATGTTGTAGGTTATCTTATTGGCAATTAAAACTACTTACTGAATAATATCCTACTTTTAATATTATAAACGCGAAAGTTTGTATGTATAGATGTATGGATGTATGGACGTTTGTTCCTCTTTCACGCTGCAACGGAACAACGGATCGACCTGATTTTTTGCATGGGTATAGTTCAAGAGCCAGAGAGTGACATAGGCTACTTTTTATCATCATCATTACCATTTTTCATCACTACGCGGGTGAAACCGCGGGGCGCAGCTAGTATTATATATTTTAGGCTTGAGTCTTAGGTCAGCTACGTATTTGTAATGCCCTGGTGTAAGAAGACCATCCATAGGTGACGGTGACTGCTTAAAATCATGCAGCCCGTCTGCTTATTTGACACCTACGGCATAAAAAATCGGATATCAGGTCAGTGCTCAATAATTCAAAAAATTCACACTCGACAAAATGTATGTAACAGCGAAATTGTTTTTCGCGTTTTCAGGGTTGGTCCCATATCCCATAGTAAACGTTGTTCATAATGATGGATACTAAGTACCTCTTTCGGCTTACTACACGTACTCTTTTCGCGTAACCTTGTATACAAAAAATATTGCTTCAAAATTCATGCACCAAATCGATGCCGTTGGTCAAAACAGTGAAGGAAAACGGAAGGAAACTATGTCCAAGAACCTCAAAAGTTCAAACCATGACCATGACTAATTTGCACTGGGCCAGCATGGTGCATTAGAAGCCCATTCTTTCTATTTCTCTGTGAGAAGGCCTATGCCCTAGCAGTGGAAACATAATAGGCTGATAATGATAATAATTCTGCATTATGCTTGAATATACTTTCAGAGTGGACTTACTCCTCTGAAAGTTGGTATGACTACGAATACAAACAGTTTTGCTGACAAATCGACAACAAAAATACAGCGAAATATTGTTAGACACTAACGAACAAATTTCACAGAGCTAGCTGTATTTCACTTTTTCTGTTAAATGGAAATTTCCAACAAGCATAGCGCTATTTTTCACGCCCCATTCCATTAGCTGAGTCCAAATGGCACTAGTTGCTAGGCACTACAAAACTAAGCCCTTAACCCCAGCGATATGTCTAATGCCTAGTGATTTATTGACTGCCTTACTTTTTCAAAGGGAGGGTAGATAAGAACTTGTATGAGTGGCGAAGATTAGGTTACAGTTTATACGGACTTAAATTATGTACTTATACCAGATACTATAAATTATTTAAGGTACCTGTTTGAATTGTTTTATGAATCTAGCCAGCTCCGGAAATAATATGCTATCCTAAATTAATCGTAATTTTTGCATTTAAAAATTTAAAACTTTCCGGCAATTGTTAAAAATAAGCTAACTTTCTCTATATTATCCGAGGAATACAGAGTATTTCGGCTCCTTCGCCCACAACAATGTCTGATATACAACGTTGTCATCTTCTCCTAGGGCTCGCTTGTATAGTCAGAGCCCCACTTTTGACCATCCAGATCTCAGAGGTCCCCTTTTAGTAGACTCTTGCTGCAGGCAAGGGATACCGGTGCCGAATTCTATTGCCCCGGCACTAGGGCTAAACCCTTACTGGAGATCTGTAGTCTAACTAGTAGGACTTAAGAATGGAATATCCACCCCGGAACTACATTTTTAAATTGAAATACAGGCAAGGCATTGAACGCCATCTCGCATGATGATTAAGTGAAGATGCGGTTTCCGATGGATTACGCTTGCAATGAAGAAACTGATTCTCTCGCGACTGAACGACACCCATGCATTCGATATATCGCAGTGCATTTGATAGTCTAGTGGTTCGCGCAATGAAAGTGTAATCAAAGCACTTCGTTCATCTTTACGGAATATCAACTATGAAACGGTGGAACTTTGATTGTTCATTGCAAGATTATTGAGTACAGGGTGGTGGTCTTACTCTTCCGTGCAACTGGTTGGACCACTGTCCTTGCTGAAGCCCTGTGGTCTTACTAGAAAAACATAAGAGTTGGATCATCATCCCGTACCAAGATTATCAAGTAAATAGGTTAGTTTTTCACAAAAATATGCTCAAGAAATTCTAAAGAAGTTTCTAATTACATTTTAATAACGCTTTAACAATTTCCATGTTGCAATTTCCCGAACTACAACTCGCAACTAACTCAGGAAATTGCAAGGAAACATGTATTTTTTATCAATAATGTTGGAACTATCCATTGAACCAAATCTGCTAAGCGGGAACTTGAAAGAAAATATTTATAGAACTTCGAAACACTTGAGATAGGCAATAATGAGAATATTTCTCCAAAGATAACTTCTGTGGTTGTTAAGAGGGGTTATTATTAGTTTTAGATAACTTTGAAGTATTGGATTTCTGTTTGTACCGGTATTTTTATCGACACTGTTTTAAGTTTCTTTCTGATAATTTCATGGACTAGGAAACTATTTTAATCTACGGAATTTAACATAAAGGTAGTAATCCTACCTATCACAGTAAACAATTTGTAGAGGCCTAGATTGCTAAATTAAAGAAAAATATAATTGTGTCGTCATGCAAAATGAATCACGTGATCATTTCACAATCATTTTGTATGGGTACACAATTTTTCTTTTCTTTATCTTTCTTTCTTTGGGTTAAGTACAATATTTAAAAACTGCAAGTGTGTCAGAAATACCGACAAACGACGCTTCGTTGTTATAACATCGTCGTCGTTGTTTTAAGGTTCTCGGATGGAGACCACGGACCGGTAAGCGCAGCGTAGGACCTCCACGCACAAGATGGACAGACGACCTAAGAGAGACCGCAGGGAAACGCTGGATGCAGGCCGCTACCAACCAGCCCTTTTAGAGATCGATGGAGAGGCCTATGTCCAACAGTCGACGCTCTATAGCTGAAATGATGATGATGACGTTATAACAACAAATGTGTTTGTTGCAAATGGCTTGCATCAAAATGTGGACTAAAGTGCAGTTGTTGCGCACCCGATTGTTTGTTTGTTTGTTTGTTTGCATTGAATAGGCTCTGAAACTACTGAACCGATTTGAAAAAATATTTCACTGTTGGGAAGCTATACTATCCCCGAGTGACATAGGATACCCGTCTATACCCGTGCATAGCTGGGGTGGACCGCTATAGTTGTGGATAAATTTAATTATAATACCTAAGTGAGAAAAAATAAACGTTCTAATTTGTTTTAAATAATACCTTTGGTTATATCTCTAGTATAGTATATTTCTCTATGGTTATATTCATAATTTTATACGACTAAGTATGAGTTGCACTTAGTAATAAAATTTCTACAACCGTAAAATAGCAATCATATTACCAAAACAAACCATTCTATCGGAACATTTAAAACCCCATTATCTCGCTGATATATTCAAATTCAACGTTATCTATAGCAATCAACTATTCCTATTGTTGCAACATAAAATTACTGTTCGCATTATCAAGAGCGCATTTCCCTGGGGGAAGGTCGAACATTAACGCCAACTGTTAACATTCTCCTTGTATTAGGGTTGGCAAGTCTTAAACGGTGGCATTAGAAGAGTGAGCAGTTAGAATTTCGAAAGGTTGTCATGGATTTTTTGTTTGGTTGGTAGAAGTGTTTTAGTTTAGGTTGCTTTGAAAAAATACATGCTCTCATGCTTTCACAGAGCTTGATGAAGTGTATTTTTTTTTTCATTTTCCTGCTGGGCTAACATTCGCACCGCGGCAACATTTTGTCGCGGCGTGCATGTTAGCCCAGCCGACACGTTTTAGCAGTTTATATTAAAAATATATTTAAAAGAATGATAAAGTCTTATTTTTCTGTTGCTCAGTTGTTATTATTATGGATTGGGTTTAACTTCAAATAAAATTTATAATAAACCATTTTAAATGTCATAATAAAATCAATATCACCTTAAGTAGTGCGTATAATGTTACCCCCGTTGTAATATTTATTCCAAGTAAAAAAACGAAGCATAAAACATAACTAACAAACCGATTAAAAAGACCCGCTTGTAAAATGATCGAAGCACATTTTTCAAATGCCGACGGTCATTTTATTAATTAATTTCATTTTCATTTTTTAAAACATCAAATGCGCGAGCGAGATCGCTGCACCCTGTATTCTGGACCCTTAAGACGAATAAATAAGACAGTCGCAGCCCTACCTACTATCGCCAGTAATATATCGCACATGTGCCTTGTGGATATGCTGTATGATTAATACGACTTGCGGCTTCAATGTGTTGAAATTGGTCGCAGATTCGGTTGCTGTTATACGTAGGTATGTGAGTGATGAGGCAGTGATAACGCGTTTGTGGTTTCCTCGAAGTTACGGTCACGAAACAAATGTTACAAATAGGAAGTTTCTATACCTACATTATTAATTCTGGTCTGTAATGACATCAATGCGTTAGAGTAACACTCTCCAAGTCTGATAATGTAACTAGAAACTGTCAATGACAATTGTTTAAGAATGGCAAATCAAAATGTTCGATAGATCTATATAGCTATATATCTATCTAGCTGGCCCGAATCTACATCTATACTAATATTATAAAGAGGACAGATTTGATTGTTTGTTTGTTTGCATTGAATAGGCTCCGAAACTACTGAACCGATTTGAGAAATTCTTTCACTGTTCGGAAGTTACACTGTCCCCGGGTGACATAGGCTATATTATATTTTCAACAAAAAAAATAGGGATCCTTACTGAAACTCCAATAATGTAACCCAAGGTGTAAAAAAAATAAGATTTACAATTTTAACTTTGCGTTTTTGACAATTCTAAGACAGGACAACATCTGTCAGGTCAGCTAGTAATATGTAGATTAGGTAAATAAGATCAAAATTAGGTAGGTAGATAAAATCAGATCATGGGCCTTAACTGTTTTAAGTGTATACCTAAATTATTCTAGAAATTACCTACTTCTCTTAATTACCGTCGACATAAAGTTGTTATATAACGCCAAAATAGACAAAATACTTCTGCCCTTTATAAACGAAAATTGATAATGAGAGCCTACATTATTGAAAAAGAATTTAATTCATCAAACGATTGCCCCTAAAACATTTTCTAATTAAAGCATGCCCCGAAGACAAAGTCGGTCGTTTTTTATGGCCAATTCTTTGAAACATGCCTCATTACGGACATGCAAATATTCACTTAGGAAATAATGAAAGGGAATGACCCAGATACTTCGCAGATGCCTACATGATTTGCCGATCGTGATAACCTAGTTCAGGATTATAATGAAGTTTAGGCTTAGAAAAAATTAATAAATAGAAGCGTTATATCTACAGTTTCCTCTTTAAAAGTTTATATGTCGTGAACTTGGGCAGCGTTGCATCAATTTACGCGGTTATTATTCATGTTTTGGTTATAAATAGTTAAGTATACAAGTAACTTAAATGTAACTTTGGAAACAGGATTGATGAAACTTTTCTCGATAGAATAATTCGGCGAAAACAGGCTATCTAAAACACGTTTTAAGTTTTTTCTCCGCGTCTGGAAGTTTGTAACAATTTATTTATTCATATTCTAATGGTCATTTGTACAATGTAATTTAATGTAAATTCGTTTTATTTAACATTAAAATAGTTCTTGAGTAATTTGAAGTTTTTAGCATATGTCGCTTGCGTAAATTAGTTCTGAGGCGGGTGCCGATTCGTGCGTATTATCTTCCTGCAGGCGTAGATAGCATATGTTTGTCCCTGTTTCGCGCAGAGGCAAAACTTGAATTTGAGCTGAAGACATATCGACCCTTAACACTTACAAAGTATTCCAGTTCATAAAATAACTGACCAAGAGTGTGTAAAGACACGAAAATGGTAAAAGCCATGTAATTTAGATAGCCCGTTGGTCCAGTTGGTAGTGACCCTGCCTTCTGAGCTTGGGGGCGTGGGTTCGATTCCCACCTAGGACAAACATTTATGTGATGAACATTTGTGTTTGTTCTATATCTGGTTGTTAATATCTATTTAAGTATGTTTTTATTTATTTTGTATGTATTTATATATGTATGTATATCAGTCTCTGGCAGCCATATCACAAGGTTTGCTTAGTTTGGGGTCAGAAGGCCGTGTGTGAAAAATGTCCCGAATATAAAAAAAATATAAAAATGTGATCACATTCATCTTATACATTTATATAAAAGGTGATGCGTGTATCTATATATTTATTTCGCAGCTATTACTTTATAGTTCAGAAACTGGTTATAGAAAAAAAAACGAACGATTGAAGCTTGGTGGACTTAGCCTAATTTCATAGATGTACCATTACGACATAAAATATACATTTTAGCAATGATCTTATAACCTCATTGCATTTTATGGTTCAGTAAAAAAAACTAATTGGGACACATAAGATGATTAAATGAAAAGGTCAATGACCTTTGAGCAAGAATGTTTGATAGAATATCCCAGTTGTTTGTTTTATACATAGAATTAGTATGTCAAAAAATGCGATGTCTGTGGTTTTATAATAACTCGGAAACTCCAAGCCTTCGGGTGCCCTGAAATTTTATTTTTCGCCTCCCGCTGAATCTAGGTAAAGAGGTTCACAAAAGTGTTGCCACTCCAATGAGTACTTAAAAACCAACTAACACGGTCTCACCCAGGTAACGTAGGGTAACATTCTAGATTTAGGCCGCGATATGCGCCTCATCACACGCTGGCGAATGTAGTCTATTAAACGGCATATTTTCACACCACCACCCTTTCAACATAGTTGGAGTGCTGTTTTTACATTTCTCATTCCTAAATCAGTCGACTTCTTCCATTGTATGATGAACAAACACGTAATTCTAAAGTAATCATAAATAGGCGTGTGTATAGAACACATTTTGAGTGGATGCAAATACTAGGAAAAGAGCTAGTTTGATGATTTGCGTTTCTTTTTTTTATGTTGTATTTTTGGTATATTTAAACAAATATAACAATACGTAAAACATAAAAAGCCTATAAAGCAATTCAAAGGAAGTACACAAGATATTTGGAATCTCTTTTCGACAGCCAAAAGGAAAAAGCTTAAACGCCCTAAAAATTATTGCGAGTGAATTCGCTCGATAAAATTGAGACTTATCCGTAGAACACAAGTTGATGCTTGCCCGGGGCAGTGTTAAAGACCTCTGTCAATCTCCCCCGATCCTTTAACCTCTACTCAATTTATTATGATTTGGCGTTGTGTAACATTCGGCCATTTCTTCGAGTTATTGCTCTTAACTTTTTTTCTGTGTGTTTTACAGGCATTTTATGTCGTCGAGGATGCTCCGGTGAAACGATTCGATGAAAGCATTATCATGTTTTACGATATTACTAAATTGACTGCATTCATGTCATTGAAGGCCGTTGTGGGGCTATTGGAGCCTTTTTGGTCAGATACAGTGAAAATTATGCGCTGTTTTTGCAAGTATTAACATTTAGCTTTTTGTTTTATTAGATGAAAAAGCTCTTGTGGTTTGTACAGTTTTTTTTTCTATGAACTGTTGAAGGTATTTTAAAATATTATGTGGTTTGGTATATAATTTTCGTTTCTGTGCATATGGACATCGTTTTAACAACCAGGTTGAAATTATTAGTCAGTATTTATAAAATTTATTTAAAGTTGTAGTAAACTTGGACACTTTTCAGCTTTTACGTGAAAATCATGTATTTGTAAGTCGATATTCGTTCAAGAAAAAAAGTTCGTTCACGCGATTTGATTTGGGGAAAATATAAGACAGGTGAAATTTTGTTAAGCTTAATTTTTTAATTTATGTAAACAAGTATTTGTATTTGTTAATTCAATACTATTCAGATGATTATAATATTATGATTTGCGACATAAAATAATAAGTTATATATAGTGTTCTAAGGAAAGGGTATGTTAAGCTAAAAGGAGGTCATTGTACTCATAATTGTGAACAACTTTTACTATGCGACCAACCCTGAAATCAAGAAAGAAATATCAGCTGTTCCATAGAAAACGGTCATTGCCACTCGATAAAATGTATAACAGCTGTTTTTTTTTTTGCAATTCCAATTTTTATCCAATATAAAAGTTGTTCATAATGATGAGTATAACGAATCCCTTTCAGCTTAGTATACTCTTTCCTTATAACCCTGTATAATCTAACCAATTACCCACGTTAAAAACTTAGTTTTGATATTTTATTTAAATTACACGGGAATTACTTACGTATGATTAAGCTGGTTATTCCGACTATAGTTTCAACCGCGTTCGGTGGGTTTTTTGGCGGTTAGTTTTGATATGTTGAAACTTATCTAGGTCAACCAGTTGTCCCACAGAAAAAAAGTCCAATTGATAAAACATGTAAATTTCCACTTGCCATAACCGCATTGCACATTATGCAAATCGCACCACCAGACCCGTAAAACAGTCAACTAAAAATGATAAAGTAGCAAATTCTATATTGTTGGCAAAAACATCGGCAAAAACAAGTGGGCTAGTACGGCAACAGCTGGCCTTAACGACGTCACGCGAGGAAGCAATATATTGGCTCTGAAGACGCCATTTTCTAAGCTACGGTTCTTTTCTACTTGGGAAATGTTTATGCAATTTTTAGTTTTAATTTTGATTTGGAATTTGGTATCAGGTGTTTTTGTAATTCAGAATATAAAAATATTGAGGTGAGGTTACTTGCTATAATTCAAATGATACCTTTTAGTCATCAGTTACTCTCACCGAGGTGAGCATTAAAGTGATGACAGAAACAATGTCAACTCAATTTCAATTCGCATTAAACGGTTAGCGGTATCGTCAAAGAGTGGGTGAAACACTTAGACATTTAAACACGGACGATAATTGTATTAAGGCATATCTCCCTCGATTGTCTGATCTAGGCTTATTTAAGTTTGTTTCTTAATTCTTAATTTTAGAACAAAATTGCTTAAAGAGTAACCCTGCTTAAGAATGCACCCAAGATTTCTAATACGAGGGGTCACAGAGTCCATTCATTTTTATCCAGATGTTCATGACGTGATGTTCCAGATTTTAGAGGAGAAAGGACGATGGAGGGTTAACTTAGTTTTCTCTCTTATTAAAAACGCTACGAGAATCAGTAATGAGCAAAGGTGCTTGCGTCAATATCACGAAACTTTCTGGCATAGTTTGCCACTGTAGGTATATTTTACCCATATATTATATTATGATTGTATTTGAAACTATGGTTGGAACAAGTTTTAGGAGTAAACTCGTGAAATACTTACTAATACTTACCTTCTGGGTATACATTATAAGCGCTATTTAAAAACTACGTAGCTATGTTCAGCAAAGAATGATTGTGGTCTGTTGCACTCGAAGTTATTTATATCTCTGTCTTTCTGATGCCCGATTGTCCATCTTAATGAGAAACAGGTAGCAGTACCCACAGAAAAGAGAAATAAGTAAATAACGGAAAACTGTCGCCAGGCATTATGACAGAACCTTGATTTTAACGAATTATAGCGCATGTATTTTTCATTATTTTAATTCCTGACGATTAGATCACTTTGCAGTGGCTATAATCACAGATAGACTAGATGATGGATGGTTAAAGAAATTGTATGAAGTTAGTTAAGTATCGCCTACGAATTTTTTGCTGCTGTCTTGCCATACTTATAGGGAGTTACTGATAAATCTATCTATATATATAAAAATGAATCCGTATTTACCTTGGTCACGCCTTAACTTGAGAACGACTTTACCGATTTCGTTCCGTTACCGTTACCGATCTTTTTTTTTTCCTAATACTTTGTAGAACATCCTTACGGAAAGAAAAATAAAGAAACTTGCGCAGAAAATTGGAAAATTTCAGTAAACTTAACGACGATTTTAACTTTGCGCGTTTGACAGTTATAAGACAGAACAACGTCTGTCAGGTCAGCTAGTTAATAATAATTTTTGAAGTCTGTTGAAAAATAGCACTCGTTTTCACTCGTGTCTTGCATGCAAACAGTATAAACGAAAACCGTAATTAATTTTACCTCACATGAAACAAGTCTTCCAGAAATTACAACATGAAACTATATCACGTATTTCACGTACAACAATTAAACGTAGGTACATGTGTGCGTAACTGCAGACTTATCACCTAAACATTATCGTGTTCCTAACGATAATGGAACTTTCTAGTGACTGTAACCCAACATTAATTTAACTCGTACGCTGTAATGGTGTCGGTTTCGCTAATTGTGCCTTGGAATTATACTGTACGCGCCGTGTCAGAGTAATGTGTTGAGCAAAGAGCTGTGACGTGAGACTTGAACTGTCTTTATTCAAAATATCAACGATATAGGTATTTCAATTTGTAAAAGTACTTAGCTTCCGAGTGTAAACGATATTCTTTTGTCATTAAACATTACTTAGTTTAAAATTGCTCAACAAGCTTTGCAGGTGAACTGTCTTTATTCGAAATATCAACGATATAGGTATTTCAATTTGTAAAAGTACTTAGCTTCCGAGTGTAAACGATATTCTTTTGTCATTAAACATTACTTAGTTTAAAATTGCTCAACAAGCTTTGCAGGTGAACTGTCTTTATTAAAAAAATTAACGACTAGTAGGCCGCCCCTGCTTCACGCGGGCGAAGCCGGGATATATAGCCTATGTCAAGCGGGGATAGTGCAGCATCCCAACAGTGAAAGAATTTTTCAAATCGGTTCAGTAGTTTCGGAGCCTATTCAATGCAAACAAACAAACAAACAAACAATCAAATCTTTCCTCTTTATAATATTAGTATAGATATAGATATAGGTATTGCAATTTGTAAAAGTACTTGCCTTCCGAGTGTAAACGATATTCTTTTGTCATTAAGCATTACTTAGTCAAAAGTTGCTCAATAAGTTTTACACGTGAACTGTCTTTATTAAAAAGATCTATTATGAACTGTCTTTATTCAAAATATCAACGAAATAGGTATTTCTATTTGTAAAAGTACGTACACCTTCCGAATGTAAACGATATTTTTTTCGATATTTGTCATTAAGGTTTACTTAGTTTAAAATTGCCCAACAGGCTTTGCAAATAAACTATTTTTATTCAAAAAAATCAACAATATAGGTGGAAGTGGTATTTTATAATTGTGGTCATTTTTAATTGTGGTCCTAAACCGCTGAAACGTTTCAAATTATGAAAGTTCCATCCTTCCGTCTCAGTCGGACACGTTTACAGACGTGATTTTCAGTCCATAGAAAGACTTGTCGTCCAGAGAAAGTTGGAAGGAACTAGACCACGTGGTACGTGGACTCACCTATGCGATGGACCGACCAGATCAAGTCAAGCAACGGTTCCTTAAATGGCTTAAAAGAAGAAAACACTTTCATAATTATACATTTTCGACTAAAAACAAAAGGACCGAGCGTTAGTATGGAATGTTATGGATCCATTTAATCGCTGTTTTAGTTTGAATAGAGAAATTACTCTTTTATTAATAGAGCAAGAAATAATTAGGTCTCGATTAGCTTTACTATTTGCATGATATGACAATCGCTGGCTCCAAGATCGTTTACAATCGTAGTTGCAAAAACAAATTCCCTTATAAATGTATAAATAACTGTATCTGTAAATACGAGTAAAGCTGATTAACAAAATTGTTTGCACCATTAAAACTGATGGCTATTATTTGCAGCAGGAATTCTGGATTCATTGAAATTTTATTATAATTTGTAACAGTTTAAACATACAGTAAACGAGAATATAGCTTTTACCGTCCGCCACAAATTACCATTGATAGCGCGAACGCCACTGGGCAATTATCATTAATAATTGCAATCGTTTTTTCCTCTGTAAGCAATCTTATTCGATTATTCAGTTTGTTTCAGAATTTTATTAGTATTGAAAACAATCAATATTCATCGATACGTTCTTCAGTTCAGGGCGCTGCTGCCGATATTTGAATAATTGGCTGATTTTTATGCAGTCGAATTAATGCAATTGGTACGATGAATTTTTATTTCATTTTTGCCAATCGTGACGAAGTCGAATTTTCTGCTGTAGTGATATTTTAAAATTCATTATTTTTAATCGGGTTCAAGATCTGGATAGGTTTCAGTGATGTAATAAATTGGAAAGCATTCTTGTTGGTATATAATATATTCCACTTTGATCACTTGGGTGATCATAGGCGACTCTTTTGTGTCCTTTGATCACCTGTGAATATAATCACCATCCATGATCATGATTTTAAAAACTTCTATTAATTTCAAAAACAATTGAACTGTAAATGTTTTATCGCAAAAATATAACTGGGTGCAAAACATAATGCATGGTAATGATCAATTAGATCGTTTCAAAACATCTGCAGTAATTTTTATTTACAAACCAAATCTAGTGGCAAGGTTTAAGCAAAGTTCTAGAAAGTTGAAGTAAATATTTGAAGAAATTCCTTTGCGCCAATCATGTTTCGTTGCTCCAATAAGGAGTGGTTAAAGTAATTTTACGCTTGCAAAACAATACAGAGTTTCGACGCGGTGCATGCAAATGCATTCGGAAAGTTGACGCAGTAGAATAAATACATCATACCTACGTATAAGTACGATATAGGGGTCTTACGGCAAACACCGGCATCTTATATCAAATTTGACGGTTTTAAATCAATTTTATTCAGTTAAATTACAATATTTGAGCTGGAAAAAATACATGTCACAGATACATCTGTGTTTGAGTTTGAGGTTATGCATTGGTTCAAAATTTGATAGAATAAAATGTCCTCGATCAAAAAAAAAAAACTGAAACAAAGTCGTTTTTTTTTTTAGTTTATGCTCTAATGAAAGCTCGTAACAACCCGGAAATTGCTATGAATGAATGTTATGAAAGGCAATCCTATACAACAGTTCCATTGGATAGATTTTTGATAGTAAATAGTTTCGTTTTTTTGTGAAATTAAAAGCGTAAAAAGGTCGCGAGAATTTGCGCGCGCCGTGCTCAGTACCGCGCCAGGCGCCAGGCGACGAAATACAGTTTACGGTCACGCAACTTTTCGTATCACCTAAACAGAATCGCTTAAACAGAGCAAAGTGTTCACCAGTTTTACAGTGATAGATATACAATATGAATAAGTCAATTATTTTCTGTAAATTTGGCAGTTCATCATTATCATCATCAGCCAGAAGACGTCCACTGCTGAACATAGGCCTCCCCCTTTAACCTCCACACTGAACGACAGCCTGCCTTTTGCATCCACTGGATGCCAGCGACTCTCACTATGTCGTCGGTCCATCTAGTGGGAGGCCTACCTACGCTGCGTCTTCCGGTTCGTGGTCTCCACTCAAGAACCTTTCTTCCCCATCGGTTATCGGTTCTTCGAGCGATGTGGCCTGCCCATTGCCACTTTTCCAAAAGGCCAACAGTCAAGGACCACGTCTCAGTACCATATGTCATCACTGGCAACACACACTGGTCAAAGACCCTCGTCTTGAGGCACTGTGCAATTTGGCAGTTATCTTGCTTCAAAACAGGAAGTTTTTTTTTTTTTTTTTTTATGGTTGTTACGCGATATCTTCAGTAAGTATGAACCGGTTAGCACTTGAAAAATAAGCGTCACATCGAAATCTCCGTAACTACGTCGCATCGTTCTCAATTACGAATCAAGTCGGCGTGCAACTGAGTTTGCACTAGTGTGTTGTATGCTTAGGGAACCTTTCAATTAAGTCGATATTTTTGAAATAGTCCAATTGGGCCAATCCTTACAATGTACGTTAATGCCTGAATGTGGGATATTTTTACCACAGCATTTGATGAATACATGCCAAGACCATCCTATAATTATTATCTTTCAGTCTTTTTTACAGTATAATTATAGCTGTCGTTAATTATATTATCATTTCCTGAAATTACCACTGCATTAATAAATTAAAGTTGTTAATGTCATGCTCTATTAATACCAAATCCACGCAAGGGAATTTAATAATTACATTCAGTGTACGCCAAACAACTGTGAATTAATTTTGCATCTGCAATCTGGGGATGCGTCCGGCGGCATCTGGCCCGACACGACTGGCCTGCAATCCTATTCACAGTCGACGACACGACAGGTGATTCGATTTATAAACTACCTGCCTACATACCACATAACCTACCTGTCACGACAATGCTGCTGACGTGAAAGTGCGAATAACAAGCGACACTGTTCGTCACGTTCTGTGCGATGAACATCACACTAATTTGGAGTATGGTTTTACTTACTCAACTCCGTAATGTTTTAACGGATTTTGATAACTTAGTTTAATTTAGCATAATACCCTGGATTAATGACATAGGCTAATTTCATCACAAAAAAAATATGGTTCCTGTAAATTATGAGGAAACGTGACATAAAACACGGCTTCATGATATTTTGTCCTAGATTTTTATTGTCGTTTAAAAACGGGATAGAAGGAATACAATAAAGAGAAGTTTATGTCGTTTTCCGAGGACATATTAGTTGACAAAGATCTAAACATGTCAAACTGTTGAGTCATGTTGCTGGTATCGTTGTCACCACCACTCCTGTCAATATCATGTCAGTCATAATGCCCGTTACGCAAAAATTTGTGTTATCGCAATGTATTTTTTTTGGTTTCCAGGCGAGACTAGCCAAGGCAAGTCGTTTGAACACAGCTTATCTGATATAATAGCTAAATAATTCAACGGTAGTAACGTATACTGACTGTATTATACTGTCAATCAGACAATCACTGACGTCTATTATAGCGTACTATAATACACTTTATGCAATAAATAGTAAAAATATATATAGGATGTGTCTACGTTTGGCCACCAACTCACCTGATGGAAAGCGATGATGTGACCGAAGATGGAACACGAAGGCTTAGAAAGTACTTATTCACTCTGGCCTTGAAGACACCCAGGTAATAGTTTTCAGGAAACAAGGATGGTGGCTAGACATTGCAGTCCCTAGCGGTTCTCATTAAGAAGGTAGAGGCAAACCAGCTAGTTTGAGGCGGTGGTATGTCGACTATGTAGGGATGGATTTTATGCGTTTTTCCACTTGTCCTGTTGTAGAAGGAGGGACTAGGTCCTGTAGCTCAATTGTACACTCTCCTAAATGCAGCCTGTAAATTACCAAGCACACCACCATATGTCGATGATATGGCATTCGCGCAAAATTTTATCGCATATGAGGGTCGATCATTAGAATTTATTTCTGTTTTTCTTTGTTGCCTTTTCGTCTCAAGTCGTAACATTAATCGTATATTGTAAATTAGACCACCGATTTGATATGCACCCTTCCAGCCGACGTGGAACGTATGTACCGTGTGTAGCTGTCAGTCACACTCGCATCGGCATTCTATTTTCTGAGGATTTTGGGCATTTTTGCTGTTTTAATGCCGTTTTTTAATTGCCTTTAGCAACATGAAATGCTATCGCCAACCTTTCTCTCATAGCTTTTTTTATTGCAGTTCAAGTGTTAGGTACCTATTTGACTAACATGGTCTCTGCCTGGGATTAAAATAATTATATTCTGTAAATATAGTCTCTACTGTATTCAGTAATTATTTTTCATTACCATAAGTGTATAGAAATTTAAATACCTAAACGATATTTTTTTTGTTTTTAGAAACAAACAGTATCGAAACGGCAACGGTATTTAATCTTAAATCTGGTGTATTTGTGGCCTTATTGTTAAAACTGATCTCTTCCAGGTAATCTTTGCATAGAGAGGATTTATAGAAGAGCTAAAAGATGAGGTGTGCCATTATATTTAACCAACCTAATAAAAGAGGAGTTTCTCAATTCGAAGTATTTTTTTGTGTGGCTCTTTTTTATGTTACTTTTGTGTATTACCCACAAACGCAGTTACAGCATTATTTTGATAATACTAATGTTATTAACGTTAAACGGAATTAATGGTCAGTGAGCTGAAAAGTTTTCTCGTTACCGGCGCGTCGGATTCAAATTGTCGCTTCCGGTAACGCTATAGTCGTTAATTGTTGTTTTAAATATTTATCGTTTCTTCCCGTTCGAAAGTATTACCTGTTTGAAATACCTACCTGTTACCTGTTGTATATTTTTAAGCATATTTTGTTTATTGAAGTTATACTTCTTATGCGACTTGCAACAAGGTTGCGTTAAACGTTTAACGCTACCATGGAGGGGGAATTTTTCTCTCTCGTATATCTCGTTTCGCGTTGCGACTAGCAGATCCGGTAGTGTAACGGAGTCACTAATGGATTGAGAAGCCTAAAGAGCTAGGTTCGAATCTCGACAGAAGCATGTTTTTAAGATGTTGATATTTTTGCCCTTGTTTTATTTTAGGGTTCCTAGTTGAAGTATAACTTCTTCCGCGCGGAGGGACTCCACGCACAATTTTTTTTTGAAGTGATACTTCTTATGCGACTTCCAACAAGGTTGTGTTAAACGTTTAACGCTACCATGGAGGGGGAATAGAAAGAGACAGAGCGAGAGTTTCACTTCTTCCGCGCGGAGGGATTCCACTCACTATTTTTTTAGTAAATCAGAGTCACAAATGATACAAATAAATTCACAAAATAATTTAAATCGTGTGCGGCTGCCATCTCGGCAGAGCAGCACAAGCGGCGCAAATATGCTAACCTCGGCAGTGGTTATATGCTGTTTGGGGTCAAGACATTGAGTCCTTCGCATTTATAATATCACTAGCGACCCGCCCGCCCGGCTCCGCACGGGTGTAATTTACCTGCGAAGTCGGGGCGGGTCGCTAGTTATATATATATAAACCTTCCGTGAAAATGTATCTAACTGAAGGTGAAAACCGCATCAAAATCGTTGCGTGGTTTAGGAGGAGTTAGCGGCCATACAGACAGACGCGGAAAGCGACTTTAATTCATACTATGTAGAGAAGAGAAGATAGAGAAGAAGATTGACTGCACCGGTAGCTCAGTTACTAGTGAACCTACCTTCTGCGCTTGAAGGCGTTCGTTTCCCCCACGCAAACATTCATGTGATGAACATGTGTATTTGTTTTATTATTGTCAGCCAGTAAACGTCCACTGCTGAACAAAGCCTCCCTCTTAGAGAGGAATGTTGGCATTATCCCAACGCTTGGCAGGTAGCTTGGGGATCGCAGTACGTTCACCGTATACTAATACAAACGTGTACTAATACGAAGCTGCTGCTCATCCTCCAGTGGTTCTTTCTAGTCACAGTTTTAGCACATACCTAGGCTCAGTGGCGTAGCGTGCCTTGTCGGGGCCCCGTATAAAAATTTTTTTGGAGGCCCTTATATGGAGGTAAAGATTTTTTTTCCTTACACACTTTGGGGGCCCCCGTGGCCCGGGGGCCCCGTATAATTGATACGGCAAATACGGCGGTAGCTACGCCCCTGCCTAGGCTCCAAGTTTGTTCAATATCTGGGTGTTATAATAATATCTCTTTGAGTATTTTTGTAAATGTATGTCAGCCATAGTACAAACTTTGCTCAGTTTGGGGTATGCTGATGACCGTGTGAGCAAAAATGTCTCGAATGTTTATTTATTTATTAGTACCAAACTTTCGCAACAGTTTTACGGCTTTTACTAGTTTAGCCAAAATAAAAATGTTTAGTTTTTTAAAAGACCCCTGTCACGCCCGTTAGATAGTGGGAATGCGCACCTATGCGCTTCGTAATTGAATTGCATCCTACGCCACGCCACGCGGCACGTGTTGGCCCCTGAGACCATCCCGACAATATTTTGTTCTATCTATTTTTAATGGCAGCTTCAGGGTTAATAATTGGTAGAGATTTGAAAGCTTGTGATTTGTTTCGTTGTTTACGGGATTAATTGTTGACTCCAATTACTTTAATAGACCTAATTATTTCTGTTTTCGTGATAATTACTAATTAAAATAAAAAAAATATATGCACATTAAACGGGTTTTGTCGAGTTTTGACGTTATATTTAAATACCTGGCGTTTTGAATAATCACTGGTAAACTAGATGATGGTTATATTTATAGCCCGTTGGTCCAGTTGGTAGTGCCCTACCTACGCTGCGTTTTCCGGTTCATGGTTTTCACTCAAGAACCTTTCTTCCCCATCGGTTATCGGTTCTTCGAGCGATGTGGCCTACCAATTGCCACTTCAACGTGCAAATTTTAACAGCTATGTCGGTAACTCTGGTTCTTTGGCGAATATCCACGTTCCGGATTCTATCGCACAAAGAAACTCCGAGCATAGCTCTCTCCAGTGCCCGCGTGTGACTCTGGGGTTTTCCAAAAGGCCAACAGTTAAGGACCACGCCCTTAACCCCTTAACCGCCGTTAACCCTGCATAAATAATTTCAATAAATGAACAACACAATACGTTAATACTTTTCTTATGAAAGTTACAGATATTTAAACTAAAACAATACCTAGTTTGAATCGGCTTCTTAGGTCTGTAGCTAGTAGTAAATGGCTCCAGTTATGAGAAATAACAATGCCTGTTAAACAATAGGCTACCTATTCCACATACTTACACTGTATTTGATTCATATAGTTCCAATTAGAATGTCAAGCGATGAAATAATATGCTGAATTTCAGCCAAAGTCTTTTCAAATAACAATCTAGGTACCTGATTACGTAAGTTCCTTAAATAACCTTAAATAAGGTTATTTAAGGAAGCCACGCGGAGGATATAATAAAAAAAAAGAAAATATAATATTATGATTTAAAATAGGCAGTCACCGCTATCTGATTTCGTCTATTATTTCTCGCCATCCATAGAAATTGTGGTTGAATGCCTTTTTTGTTTAAATTGGTTCATTTTATAAGTTCATATTTTCTCACCTTTGTAATACTTGATCATAATAATATGTTCTATTTTAGGAGTATTCTTGATTAAGGCAGAGATCTACCCTATGCTGTATTATCAAAAAGAAAAATATATTTTGTTAAAAAAAAGTTTAATACATTGTATTAATTCAGTCAACGGTATGTCCTTGATTAGATGAAACTAGAAGCAAAAACAAAAAAGGCTAAGAAAATACTATCTTTTACCTCATAAAAATCTTTAAGGAGGATGGGAGACTCCTATACATTTTCAGCCTAGTAGAAAGAAGCCGCGTGCTTGAATGAAACTTGTACGAACTGATAATTAGATATAATTTAAATTGTAAACCATTTTTCTAGAAGTTGTGAGAAAAAAGTATAAATATTCACATACTTTTTGTTTACGTACCTAACGTACCTACTCACATCAACTGAAGATTAATAAAATTAACGGAATTAAATTTAATTAATTATTATGGATGACGATTGACACTGACAGACACCAGGCAGATACAACTACAGTTAAACCAAGTTACAAACAATTTTTTTACTGAATGGAAAACCTTATTTTTTGAATTCGTTTAAAAACCGCAGGGCACAAATAGTGTAAGAGACTTCTTAAAACCTGGAAGGGTTATAGTTATCTGAAAATTGGGCACTGAGTTCAATCCTTAATACTTGTACCCTGGTATTCTTTACGTCATTGCTTGTACCTTACGTTCATTTTATCAGTTGCTGTCATAGTGTTTAAAGTAAAACAAAGTCATGTACACGTCTCTGTTTTATCTTTATTTTAAACTAGCGGTCCGCCCCTGCTTCGCACGGGTATAAATTATAGCCTATGTCACTCTGGGATAGCGTAGTTTCCCAACAGTGAAATAATTTTTCAAATCGGTTCAGTAGTTTCGGAGCCTATTCAATGCAAACAAACAAACAATCAAATCTTTCCTCTTTATAATATTAGTATAGACAAAGTTAAACTCTCTTTACCCTATGAACACGGCTTACTACGGCTTTACCGCAGGCGTGGTTTGCAACATGTTTTTATAACAGCGATCAGCTTGAAAGTTTTCTCACTATGTCTCGTATACGAGTGTATTTTGTATAGGCGTAAAGTACTTAGCCCGCCCACAGCGCTATAAAAGCTACTTAAGTAGCTGTTTTCTGAGTACCTTCTAATGTAACACCGATACGCTATAAACTGTAAATTATGTGAGTTTTCTGTCTGTAAAATATGTGAAAACATTTTTAAATTGGCTTCCTTACTAAGATTCCTGATGAATAATGGTGATGCATAGGAGTAGACTCAATGCAATGGGTATTAAAATATTTATTTAATTACATGACTACTTAAAGAGTAATGAAAACAAACGTAGTATTCAATTGATCCAAAAAAAATCGGAAAAACTTGCTACCATTATTCAGTAGGAAATTTTCTTTGTGATAAAACCTAATCACAGGGCCCCGATTCTACTTCACCAAAATTGTTTTTAAATTGTAATAAGTTGCTTCAAAATAGTCACTTTTAACACTTTTTAGATAAAGGGTCCAAAGTAACAACTTAGAGCAAATTGATTCGTAGTTGCCACAAAACAGACATTGGCTGAATTGTATTGTGACACTAATAATCACGGAAGCAATTAACCCAAAACCCAACCCATAAAGTCAAGCATCAATTTAAAAACATTTGGTTTAGTAGAATCGGGGGGGGGGGGGGGGGGCAGATCCGGCCACTCAACACAAATTTGACATACCTTAATTGAGTCATTATGTTAAGAGATTTTTTAATTTTTAGGGTTCCGTACCTCAAAAGGAAAAAACGGAACCCTTATAGGATCACTTCGTTGTCCGTCTGTCCGTCTGTCCGTCTGTCTGTCCGTCTGTCAAGACCCTTTATCTCAAGAACGCGTAAAGGTATCAAGTTGAAATTTATAATAAATACTTGGGTCTACGGTTTCTTTCGGCTGTAAAAAAATAAAAGTTGTAAGTTTACTCAATCAAAAGATATGAACGTTTATGTCGCATATTTTGCGATTTCACAGGTAAATCAAAACCTATAGGGTACTTTCCGTTGACCTAGAATCATGAAATTTTGCAAAAAGTAAGTTCACATAGCACATATATAGGAATAAATCCGAAAGTTACAAATTTGATGTTATATCATTTAAAAATAATTATTTTACTATTACAAACTTACATCTTGTAGTTGGAATGTATGGAAGAGCCTAATTGTCAACTACAAAGTTAAGTTTGTCTTTTAATATTTCAACTTCAGTTCGTTTTTAGGGTTCCGTACCCCAAATGGAAAAAAAAAACAGAACCCTTATAAGATCACTTTGTTGTCCGTCTGTCTGTCTGTCCGTCTGTCAAGACCCTTTTTCTTGTATCTTCGATATACAATGCGGCACTATTCATTCCTTTTTCGTTCACCACCTACAGATTTGGTTCAAATTTAAAACATAAGCAATTAATCAAATAACATTTTTATTTTTAACTTAAGTAATACTGCTATAGAAACTAACCACAATAAAATTTCAGCTAAACTATAATTATAATTATCAGCTACACTATAATAATCTTATCTACTAATATTATAAATGCTAAAGTTTGTGTGTAAGTGTGTATATTTGGCTGAAGTCACCGCCGAAACTACTGCTCCGATTAAGATGAAATTTGGTATGGAGGTAGCATATTCCCTGAATTAACAGATTTCGATGAAATTTGGTATGAAGGTACCATATTTTTTGGATTATCACATGAGTTACTTTTTACCCCGAAAAAAAATTATGGTTCCTGTAGTATAACATCAATCACTCAACTCTGTGACTGTTTAACGGATTTCGATAAAATTTGGTATGGAGGTAGCATATTCCCTGGATTAAAACTAAGGCCAACCAACCAACCAAACCAACCAACAAAATGTAAGTTCCTGTAGGATAATTTCAATGATTCAACTCCGTAACTGTTTAACAGATTTAGCAAGCCGCAAGCGGCCCGCGAGGGTTAGTCAAGCACAAGTGACGTAAAATAAGAAAAAAAAACTTTCTGGGCCGCAAGTGGCCCGCGAGGGCGAGTGTCAAGCTCAAGTGAAGTACAAAAAAGAAAAAAAAACTTTCTAGGTTGCGTGGTTCGCTGGGACGCAAGCGGCCCGCGAGGGCGAGTGTCAAGCACAAGTGACTTACCAAAAAGAAAAAAAAAAACTTTTTGAGGTTGCGCTGTTCGCAGGGCCGCAAGCGGCCCGCGAGGGCGAGTGTCAAGCACAAGTGACGTACAAAAAAGAAAAAAGAAAAAACTTTCTAGGTTGCGTGGTTCGCTGGGCCGCAAGCAGCCCGCGAAGGCAAGTGTCAAGCACAAGTAACTTACCAAATAGAGAAAAAAAACTTTCTAGGTCGCGTGGTTCGCTGGGCCGCAAGCGGCCCGCGAGGGCGAGTGTCAAGCACAAGTGACGTACAAAAAAGAAAAAAAAAACTTTCTAGGTCGCGTGGTTCGCTGGGCCGCAAGCGGCCCGCGAGGGCGAGTGTCAAGCACAAGTGACGTACAAAAAAGAAAAAAAAAACTTTCTAGGTTGCGTGGTTCGCTGGGCCGCAAGCGGCCCGCGAGGGCGAGTGTCAAACACAAGTGACGTACAAAAAAGAAAAAAAATAACTTTTTGAGGTTGCACTGTTCGCAGGGCCGCAAGCGGCCCGCGAGGGCGAGTGTCAAGCACAAGTGACGTACAAAAAAGAAAAAAGAAAAAACTTTCTAGGTTGCGTGGTTTGCTGGGCCGCAAGCAGCCCGCGAAGGCAAGTGTCAAGCACAAGTAACTTACCAAATAGAGAAAAAAAACTTTCTAGGTCGCGTGGTTCGCTGGGCCGCAAGCGGCCCGCGAGGGCGAGTGTCAAGCACAAGTGACGTACAAAAAAGAAAAAAAAAAAACTTTCTAGGTTGCGTGGTTGGCTGGGCCGCAAGCGGCCCGCGAGGGCGAGTGTCAAGCACAAGTGACGTACAAAAAAGAAAAAAAAACTTTCTAGGTCGCGTGGTTCGCTGGGCCGCAAGCGGCCCGCGAGGGCGAGTGTCAAGCACAAGTGACGTACAAAAAAGAAAAAAAAAACTTTCTAGGTTGCGTGGTTCGCTGGGCCGCAAGCGGCCCGCGAGGGCGAGTGTCAAGCACAAGTGACGTACAAAAAAGAAAAAAAAAACTTTCTGGGCTGCGTGATTCGCTGGGCCGCAAGCAGCCCGCGAGGGCGAGTGTCAAGCACAAGTGACGTACAAAAAAGAAAAAAAAAACTTTCTAGGTTGCGTGGTTCGCTGGGCCGCAAGCGGCCCGCGAGGGCGAGTGTCAAGCACAAGTGACGTACAAAAAAGAAAAAAAAAACTTTCTAGGTTGCGTGGTTCGCTGGGCCGCAAGCGGCCCGCGAGGGCGAGTGTCAAGCACAAGTGACTTACCAAAAAGAAAAAAAAAACTTTCTAGGTTGCGTGGTTCGCTGGGCCGCAAGCGGCCCGCGAGGGCGAGTGTCAAGCACAAGTGACGTACAAAAAAGAAAAAAAAAACTTTCTAGGTTGCGTGGTTCGCTGGGCCGCAAGCGGCCCGCGAGGGCGAGTGTCAAGCACAAGTGACGTACAAAAAAGACAAAAAAAACTTTCCAGGTTGCGTGGTTCGCTGGGCCGCAAGCGGCCCGCGAGGGCGAGTGTCAAGCACAAGTGACTTACCAAAAAGAAAAAAAAAACTTTCTAGGTTGCGTGGTTCGCTGGGCCGCAAGCGGCCCGCGATGGCGAGTGTCAAGCACAAGTGACGTAGAAAAAAGAAAAAAAAAACTTTCTAGGTTGCGTGGTTCGCTGGGCCGCAAGTGGCCCGCGAGGGCGAGTGTCAAGCACAAGTGACTTACCAAAAAGAAAAAAAAAACTTTTTGAGGTCGCGCGGTTCGCTGGGCCACAAGCGGCCCGCGAGGGAGAATGTCAAGCACAAGTGACGTACAAAAAAGAAAAAAAAAACTTTCTAGGTTGCGTGGTTCGCTGGGCCGCAAGCGGCCCGCGAGGGCGAGTGTCAAGCACAAGTGACTTACCAAAAAGAAAAAAAAACTTTTTGAGGTCGCGCGGTTCGCTGGGCCGCAAGCGGCCCGCGAGGGCGAGTGTCAAGCACAAGTGACGTACAAAAAAGAAAAAAGAAAAAACTTTCTAGGTTGCGTGGTTCGCTGGGCCGCAAGCAGCCCGCGAAGGCAAGTGTCAAGCACAAGTAACTTACCAAATAGAGAAAAAAAACATTCTAGGTCGCGTGGTTCGCTGGGCCGCAAGCGGCCCGCGAGGGCGAGTGTCAAGCACAAGTGACGTACAAAAAAAAAAAAAAACTTTCTAGGTTGCGTGGTTCGCTGGGCCGCAAGCGGCCCGCGAGGGCGAGTGTCAAGCACAAGTGACGTACAAAAAAGAAAAAAAAAACTTTCTAGGTTGCGTGGTTCGCTGGGCCGCAAGCGGCCCGCGAGGGCGAGTGTCAAGCACAAGTGACGTACCAAAAAGAAAAAATAAACTTTCTAGGTCGCGCCAGGAATTTAACTTTAGATCTCCTGCTCATAAAGCACCGTGTACCAACCGACCATCAATATCCAGGATGAAATACATAAAACGTATTTAGTAGCATCCTAAAATAAAGCTTTTTGCTTAGTACTTTATAATTTTTCCCTAGAACAACACGGGCAAAGCCGCGGGCGGAAGCTAGTAGTTACATAAAACGTATTCAGTAGCGTCCTAAAATAAAAGCTTTTTGCAGAGAACTCCTTAGTTTTTCCCTTGAATAACGCGGGCGAAGCCGCAGGCGGAAGCTAGTTGTAATATATGTTTTTGGGATACTTAATCGGAAAAACGGAATTAGTCTTCGATGGGCGAACTATTGAACTTATAATACTTGGACAAGTTTGTACGGAACCCTCGGTGCGCGAGTCCATCTCGCACTTGGCCGGTTTTTTTTTTTAATAATAGGCTTGCGTTTGACCGGCAACTGGCCTGATGTAAAGCGGTCTACGGTGGAGCATGCTTGCCTAGAAGACTAGAACCGATTCACTCGTGATTTGATGACACCAGATTGTAAATATCGGGGAACACCCATTCAGGCAGCGCATTCAACAGACTAGCAGTTGGCATATTAATAACCTATTTAGCAAAATGTGGAATAAATGATTTGACTTTGATACATAAATAAAACCAATTGTTACAGAGAAATACTGTTGAGAGCTATAGTGGGAGCTCCCAGCAAGTCGGCTAGCATGGCTGTGCTATTATGTCTTCTGTGGCAAAGCAGCCTGTCTGCGTCAGAACTTTTCTCCCTCTATAGATAACGTTTCAAATTCGATAAGCCCTGTCATTACCGATACCCAACTGGCGTTCTGCCAACGACAAGCGTCTATAATTTAGATTGTTTCGTGTATCATTTCAGCATCGAAAGCTGTAAAATTTTACGGTTATGGCGCACCATATGTGAGCATAGCGACAACACCTCCCGCTGCACGAAATATATGGCCAACGAATGTTTAGAACTAATAACATAACTGTGTAAACGTAAAAAATAACTGGCTATATCGTAAAGTCAAGATGTATTGTATCGGCGCAAGCTTACGTTGTAAATCAACGCGCGAGAATGTGTTAAAGAAATGTATTTAGGTTACATATACCCAGAAGTATATCAACTTAAATGTGAACCAAAAGAAAACAGTAAAAACAGACAATACCCTTTTATTGGCTTGTGTTTGACTGCCACCTTGCCTGATGTTAAGCGATGATGCGGTCTAAGCTTGCCTAGAAGAAACCAATTCACTCCACTGCCAGAGCGGGCACGAAAAATCGTCACCGCTTTATGGTTGATATTCCGAAAACCCGTACGAAGCGCTTTGATTCCACATTTAATGTGCGTACTGCTAGTCTGCGGAATGCGCTGCCTGAATGGGTGTTCCCCAATGGTTACAATCTGGGTGTCTTCAAATTACGAGTGAATCGGTTTCTTCTAGGCAAGCATGCTCCAACGTAGACCACATCATCGCTTAAAATCAGGCGTGATGGTGGACAAACGCAAGCCTATAATTAATTTAAAAATAAAGCAATTTTAATTTTTTTACTTCTAGCACTCAGCATTAGGCAGATTACGTGCTCACTGCTCGTACGATATCCGTAATTATGTGCACTTTACTTGATTAACACCCGCAGTTTCTGAAAGGCTGATCAACACAAAAATTTACTAACACGTTGTTAAATCTCATGTCAAAATGACGTGATTGGTTAAACGAAAATACAACAGCCAATCAAGTCACTTTACATGAATTTGACAACAGAGGCTTTCATAAACTGGGTGTTAGTCATTGATATGGGACGAACTTCTTGAAGTGGACCGCAAAAATTAGGCTCACGGGCCTAATCAACTTCAGTCACAATATAACTGTCTTTTTGATAGCACATGAATTACTTGTCAAAATTGTGTTTAATTAAAGTAGCAAAAATTACTTCCTGCGTTTTCACAAGGTGCACCAACAGTTCGAAGACAAAAAACAAGTTTCACGGGCATTATTTTTCAATCGTAAATACTTAATAATGATTAAATTAATTTTATTTCAATGGTCTAGTGTAGTGTCTGATGGAGCGGTGAAGTTGACGTTTACAGTGTAGACGTCAACGTCACAGCTGGCTCGAGCCGAAACAGAGCCATATTTATTGGGTACAATGTTTAGATATCACGCGTCTTCCCCCTTTTTAAAACAGTCATTGGTGTTAGTAGTTTATCCTGTTAATACTTATTTATATTAGACCAATAAGTTTGTGAGACAGGGAGATGTTATCTCTCCGAAACTGTTCACGAACGCATTGGAGGACGTTTTCAAGCTCTTGGACTGGAACGGATTCGGCATCAACGTCAATGGCGAATACATCACTCACCTTCGTTTTGCCGATGATATAGTCATCATGGCAGAGTCGCTGGAGGATCTCAATACGATGCTCAGCGACCTCTGTAGCCTTTCCCAACAGGTGGGTCTTAAAATGAACATGGACAAGACAAAAATTATGTCCAATGTCCATGTTGAACCCGTGCCAGTAGTCGTTGGGAACGATACTCTCGAAGTTGTTGACCATTACACCTATCTTGGACAGATTGTTCAGTTAGGTAAGTCCAACTTAGGCAAAGAGGTCGCCCGAAGAATCCAACTCGGATGGGCAGCGTTCGGGAAATTGCGTGACATCTTCTCGTCCAAGATACCACAGTGCCTCAAGACGAAGGTCTTTGATCAGTGTGTGTTGCCAGTGATGACATATGGTACTGAGACGTGGTCCTTAACTGTTGGCCTTTTGGAAAAACTCATAGTCACACAGCGGGCAATGGAGAGAGCTATGCTCGGAGTTTCTTTGCGCGATAAAATCCGAAACGTGGATATTCGCCAAAGAACCAGAGTCACCGACATAGCTGTTAAAATTTGCAAGTTGAAGTGGCGATGGGCAGGCCACATCGCTCGAAGAACCGATAACCGATGGGGAAGAAAGGTTCTGGAGTGGAGACCACGAACCGGAAGACGCAGCGTAGGGAGGCCTCCCTCTAGATGGACCGACGACATTGTGAGAGTCGCGGGCACCCAGTGGATGCAAAAGGCAGGCTGTCGTTCAGTGTGGAGGTTAAAGGGGGAGGCCTATGTTCAGCAGTGGACGTCTTCTGGCTGATGATGATGATGATGAATAAGTTTGTGACAGGCATAGGTATTAGGTACATAACTAGATTTTCCTATAGTCAATAGGACGATTTCCTGTGGCAAGCCACATAAATTATATTGCCACAAACATACCTAGATATAAAAGTGCAATAAGATAACATTATTAGGTAGTAATAAGTTGTGGTTTATGTTTTTCCCCTCAGCATACCATACAAGATAACATTGCATATAAATACACTAACAATTGTTTAAGTTATTAATATTATTCAATTATTCATAAAGAACACATCGTTATAGAAAAATGTCGGAATCTGGACATGGGATGCAAGTTGTGAAGGTTTTGGAAGACCACACGTACCAGCTGGATGATAAGTTGCTGGAACAGATCCTGCTGAAGAAAGAGGTGAAAGACCTGCCGGTAGTGGTAGTGAGCGTGGCTGGTGCTTACCGCGGGGGCAAGTCTTTCTTGCTCAATTTCTTCATAAGATACCTCAAGTCTCCGGTAAGTTATCTTATATTTCTGCATGGCCTGCAACATAAGCATTTATAATCAAAGTTATGAACGAACGTGAACGTTTAGACTCAAGCTTAGATTGCCAATAGGCAATAAGTTATATCAAGCGGCATCTATAATTTTTCATGTGGCTACTGTACCGTACATTTTCAGATGTATGTATTGAAAGAAATTTCCTTCATTCTCACAAATTTCTCACTATTTAAAAATATCTCTCTATTATTTGACAGCAATCAGCTCGCGAGGATGGCTCCTGGCTGGGCGAAGATAGCGAGCCTCTCGTTGGTTTCAGTTGGAGAGCTGGCGTTGTAAGGAACACAACGGGCATCCTTCTCTGGTCGGAGCCTTTCATTTGTAACTTACCTAATGGAGAAAAGGTATATCTACTGACTAGTTTCGTTTTTTACGGTTCCGTACCTAAAGGGTAAAAACAGGACCCTATTACTTAGCCTACGATGTCTTTCTGTCCGTCTGTCCTTTAAACGGCTGTATATTTCGAACCGTAATAGATAGACAAATGAAATATTCACAGAATATGTAATACTAACTGTTGCCCGCGACTTCGACGCGTAGACTTTCATAAAAACTTTCAGCCCCCTTTCGTCATCCTTTATTCGGCCCTTTCGTAAAATCCTTTCTTAGCGAAACTCTACACCCCATAATAGTTTTCGAGATTATAGCGGATTAACCAAAAAAAAAAAAAAAGTCTATATACGAAATACGAAATAATATAATATACGAAAGGAGGGTCCCCATACAACAAACGTATTTTTTTAACGTAATTTTGTATTAGCTTTAATAGAAAAACGGTAATACATATAAGCCTCAAATTTGGTATGATTATAGTACACATTCTAAAATATAACAACAAATAATAAATAATAGCTAAATGCAAGTTGGTGACAAGTTTCTGTTCATTACCAAGTTATAACTAGTCCATTTTTACAAAATTTTGTGGTGGTAGGGAACCCTCAGTGCGCGAGCGCGACTCGCACTTGGCCGGTATATTTTCCAATGACTGACAACAGCTGTTTCTGTTCAGCAATTAACAGTGATGTGCTCGAAAATAATAAATACACCTAGTCTAAAGATAATTAATAATTATACAACGTGCAACAAATCCCTGTCCAATTCACAAAGGCGTTGTTCATATTTTCCTATAATTAAGACTAAAGTTAGCGTACAAAACATTTGTGCAAGCCATCATAATATAGATGAAATTTGTTTGATATAATATGATAAACAAATATATCACAACAGTGCGATATTTTGTAGGTGGCAGTCATTTTGATGGACACGCAAGGCACTTTTGACAGCAGCAGTACCATTCGCGACAATTCTACGATCTTCGCGCTCTCTACTCTCCTGTCTTCGGTTCAGATTTATAATCTGTTTATGAATATCAAAGAAGATGACTTACAATATTTGCAGGTATGTGTAATTCTATGTACTTATTAAGATGATTGAATGATTTTTTTTGCGATTTGTTCAAGTACGGGTGTTATAACGAAGTTGGGTTCTGTAGAAATATGATCATTATAAGGAATAAGATAAAATGGCATGTTTTTATAACAAGATTTTGCTTCTCGCTAGAGTCTGTCATCAAAATCTGTAAATGCCAATCGAAAAATCTTTACAATTTGTATGTTACCTGCGATTGGGTTTTTATGTAGCTATAACAGTTACACTTACGATTTCAATACCCTTTATAATTCTAGAACTCCATGCTTTACACTTTTGAGTAATAAAAAAAACATTCTCAAACAACAAGCTTATTATTGACATTCCTATGTTTCATTTATATTGAACAGATAGGTATGCTACTTTGCCCGTTCTCAATTCATATATGAACTATTAAATCCGAATATACCTAACTATACTTATTTTATACCAAATTGTTCAAATTGCGAATATTCTTTTGGACGCAGCTATTTACAATGTATGGAAAAATGGCACAAGAACAAGAGCACGAAGGAAAAGTTTTCCAAACATTGCAATTTCTTGTAAGAGATTGGCCTTATCCCTACGACTATCCTAATGGTGCACAAGGAGGAAGTGATTTTCTGCAACAAAAGCTTGAAGTAAGTTCTCTGCACTCAAAGATCTATAATGTACCTACTTCACTGCACTTTTAGTTTTTTAATTGCATTTGCTTGTCAGCTTAATATAATATGTAATGCTGAAAAGTCCCTACACAAAAAGGTTTTTATTTCTAACCTATTATAGTCTTAAAGCTCGGGAAAGTACACTTATCTTTCCATTTATTTTTTCCTGTGATGTCCTGCCTTTATTTGCAGAATTCATTTAGCTCGTCTTCCTATCAAATCCAGGGTCTGTACGTTGCTTTTTGTCATGACTTACCCGTGGCGTGACCAATTTTTTGTCGCTTTTTATTTATATATTATGTATAGTTAAACGCTACTTAAATGATTTTTTACATTTTCAGATCGTTCCAGGTCAAGCTCAAGAGCTGAAAGACCTGCGGACTCATATACGTTCCTGCTTTGAAAAAGTCCTTTGTTTTTTGATGCCACATCCAGGATTTAAGGTTCTGAATCCCGCCTTTAAAGGCAATATTAGCGGTAAGCTGTTTCACTAAATTATATACGACCGGTATGGCTTGGTGGTAGCACGTCTACCCATGAGCCGAAGGTCCTAGGTACAATTCCAGTAGGAAAGATGTTGAATTGTAAACTTTTTCTCTGCTCTAGGTCTAGATGTTAGTTGTATGTGTCTTTGTGTATGTTCCATGGCATTCCCGACATAAGGAATCCTAGTCCACTATAAATGGAAGCGTTAATTATCAATCTACTCATAGTGAAAAGCAATAAAAACTGTTATCTTTACACCGGGAAATCTAAAAAGACAAATAAAAAATACTTTATTGACGACACAAAGCTAAATTACAAGTACAAAACTTTAAAAAAATAGGCGCAAAAGGTATTTTTTGAAACATTTACGGTGGTACCGTTATTGTTAGTGCCGGTTATGGTATCATTAGTAAAAATATCTATTAAACATTACAAATTATACAAGGTGTAAGGGGAACACTCTCGAAGCCAAAAGAAGGTAATTGTACTCATCATTATGAACAACTTTTACTATGGGACCAACCCTACCTTCTTTTGGCTTCGAGAGTTCCCTTTACTCCCTGTATGATTATAATTTGAACTACAAAATGTGTATTTTTACAGATTTAGAACCAGACTTCAGAAATAACCTAAAAAAGTTATTGTCGTCGTTGCTCAGTACAGAAAATTTGTCTCCCAAAACCATAAATGGCCAGAAAATAACAGCTGGAGAGTTATTTAACTACTTCAAAGCTTACATGAACATATTCAATAGTGGGAAGATCCCTAATCCAAAAAGTATTATGCAGGTGAAAAGTTAAAATTATTGACTAATATTTTAAGATATTTTTGTTTTTATTTATTGACATAATATATACCTATATCTTGCCGTGGTAGCCTATTTGGGAGACCACTAGACTTGAAAGCCTGAGATCGCGGGTTCATACCCCGGGCCCGTACCAATGAGCTCTTTGGAGTTTATGTACAGATTTTCATACCACTGGCTTTTCGGTTAAGGAAAACATCGCGAGGAAACCTGCATACGAACGGAGAAGAAATTCAATGGTGTATTTGAATCCACCAACCCGCAACTGGGCCAGCGTGGTGGATATGGCCCAATCACCCTTTCGGGACTAGGCTAAAAAAAGTCCAGCAGAGGACTGTTAAAAGGCTAATGATGATGATGATACCTATATCGCTCATATGAGTCAAATACACCATAAACTAATCAATCGCGATAATACCTAAATAATGTTTTATTGATTTCAATCAGGCTACGGTTGAGGCAGGTCTTCTGTCTTCTATGAACGAAGCTCATGATGTATACGAAAATGGAATGGACAGCGAATGTGGACCGACAAAACCTGCTGTCTCACCTGGTGACTTGCAAGACCTGCATAAGAAGTACTTAGCTGCAGCCAAAGCAGCATTCACTAACAAGAGGACGATGGCTACCCACAACGAAGTCAACAAATGCTTGGAAAAACTTGACACGGTAATTTTCTTCTTAATGTTTATTGGCTATTTCGTTATTACAAATAGATCACTTTAATATTCAAATTTTCTTGGCAGGACTTAGAACATCGTTTGCCACAGTTTGAGCAAAGCAACTTATCGAAGCTCCAAGCTGTGATCAAGCAAGCAAGTGATGTCTATGAAGAAACTATACGCAACGTTACCAAAAGTCAGCAACTGTGTCTTCACCCTCTGGATCTTGACTCTATGCATAATGAGGCCGTCCAAGCAGCCATGAAATTTTATGATGGACATATCAAGAAAGTATCTGAGAAACCGGATCAAAGACGTACTGAATTATCACAAGTACGTTTTTTGTTTTGCTGATATTCTTAGCATATCTTTAAAATTATACCGTATATCAGCAAGTGGCCGGCCAGAATAATCTAAATGTTTATTCAGAATATACACTATACAGGTCGGCCAAATTATTGTAAAAGATCTTAAAAATGAAGGCCAAATGTTATTGGTTTTAGTCAGAGTTAAAGTCAATTAGGTACACGAATAGTAATTTAATCGTGATGCGTTTTTATGTTGCAGAGTTTTAACGCCCGTCTAGTTCAGTTAAACACGACCAACGACAAAAACAACAGAGATGCAGTGAAAGATGCACACATAGAGTATGAGAAGTTCATGGAAACTAAATCCATGAATCCTCCGATCTCTGATGCTGACTTCAAACTTAGTCATGACGATGGTCTGAACAAAGCATTTGCCGAGTTTCAAGTTAGAAGGAATCGACCCAACACTTACCGTAGTGATATCTACAAGGAAGACTTAATAAAGGTTTTTTTTATTATTATATAATCGGCCGCCTAATAGTCAGCGCCTCGTTTTCTCCTAAAACTTGCAGCGATAGTTTAATTTTGAACTTTTATTACCTGCGCGGTATGACACTGCGTTAGTTTTTTTTTTTTTATCGAAATGGACACCTTAATTTCAATTTACACTGTAATTTAATACAAAATATTGTACATAGTATTGCAATCTCATAGTCAGTAATGTTTGCACAGTAAGCACTGTTTCAAGGCTGCATAGCAAGCAAAAGTGCAGTATGTAGATGGATTCTGTCCAAAGAATCCAAAGAGGTACAATTTTTGTACAATAAATAATTGTATATTGCTAAAAATAAGAAAGCATGTGTTTTTTAAATACAAGATGAGCGAAGAAAGCGCAAAATTGAATTTAATTATATCATTGTTTTAGACAATAGATAACACTTTCTGGAGGCTTCAAGCTGTAAATCTGCGTAAAATCGACGAAGAAAATAGGAAAAAGGATCAAGAAAAACGGAGAATCGAAGAAGAAAGAATGAAAGATGAAATGCGAGAAATTAAGTCGGCACAAGAAAGATTGGAGTATGAAAAAAAAATGATGGAAATCAATAATCAAAAAGAGAGAGCTGAACAAGAAAGGATTCTACTCGAACGTGAGAACGACAGGCTACGAAGAAGTAGGTCTAGGCATTCCAATAATGGTGTATTCGCTGCAATAGGTTCGTTTGTCAAAGGAGTATTTGGTTTTTAGTAATACTATATAAATATAATACTATATAATATATATAAAACAAAATTAATAACAATACTCGAAAAGTAATGTTTGTATTGAAAGAACAGTTTTCACACTTTGATTTAGTATTTAAATATTATAGACACATCACTTCATACTTTAAAATATAGTGCAGAACTAAATGATTATGAATAATTATTTATAAATAATAGGTACTTACGTAATAAAATTAGTTAACGTGATATAAATATATATTATACCACCCCCCCCTCTAAAAAGCTTATTTTATTCACTGAAAATAATGAGAAAAAAGCAATTTCAATCACTATTTTGGTGTGTAAATTTCGTACACACTCAATATATTTGACCTCTATCTCAATCCAATACATCCTCCTTGCGCAAAAAATACTCGATACAAACTACTTAAATCTTTATTTTTTCTCGTGGTCATGGTATAAAGTATAATATGCAACTCTTGAATAAAACGGATTTATATCGAGGGCCATGAATCACTCACGTCCCGCAGGATTCTAACACTTGAATCATCATGATTCAGTCCCTACGGTCGTGATTCAGTCGTTAGTATCCTTCAATTGCTCGTGATTCATGGCCCTCGATTTAAATCCCTCCTTTTTTTTATTTAAAACACAGTAAGTTACATTTTAAATTAGTAAGCTGTCTTAAAACCTATGTTAAATTTATCCAGACAACTAGTTGTCTAAAACGTACTGAATTATTTAGTTATTATTACAAGTACGTATAGTACAGTATAGTATAGTATACGTACAGTTTATTTTTTTTATCGTATTACCTACATTACTCATTACTTGATTCACTAATTGCATAATATACATTTTTTTTACATGTTTAACCTCAAAAACACGACAGGTGGGATTCCGTTTGCTTTAAAACTTAAAAACACACTACACCTGACACTCGCTGGTTACACATATTATTTTCAAATTCGAGAATGTCAAACACACTCCGTTTAAAAATATTTGTCGAAACTCGAACAATGGACCTGCCCGAAGGAGATACGTTATGATTTAATAGTGAAGCAACTTAAACCAATATTATTAGAACAAGCAAAAATTTCTTGGGATACGTAACAAGGTAAGAATAGGGTAGCTTTCCACTAAGTTTAAAAAAATAGGATCGCTACAATACTATAAATGCGAATGTTTGTGAGTATAATTATTATAGGAGCAAATTTAGATGAAATTTGGTAGAACAGACAAATTCTCAGATCAGACAAACAAGGTAGGTATACTTTAGTTCAATTATTGTTCAAGTTAAAATATTTCCGTGTTTTTCTCTTTTTTCCCCCAAATAATAAACGCACAAACTTAAACACATGGCACTCGTACGGCTCACTAACAAGTCATATTTCTCACACACTAAAAAACTTACAGCAACGCCAATAAACTTACTAATAAGGTATTTGACTGTATTAAAAATATAATTCATGCTGGTGTAAACCCAGAAGTTTTTTTTTTTATTATCTATACTTCTATACTAATATTATAAAAAGGAAAGATTTGATTGTTTGTTTGTTTGCATTGAATAGGCTCCGAAACTACTGAACCGATTTGAAAAATTCGTTCACTGTTGGGATGCTGCACTATCCTCGGTTGACATAGGCTATATATCCCGGCTTCACCCGTGCGAAGCAGGGGCGGCCTACTAGTTATTTATATAATAAAAACTCAAAAAAGTCGAAAAATGCCGAATTCCAGAAAAATACAAAATAAAAATATGATTTTTATTGATCACGTGACTTGACTGCAAATACTCTATGTAGGTCGAATGTCCTTATGACGTCACACAATTGTATGGCGAGAAGCACTAGTTTGCTTATAACTTGCCACGTGACATTAGTGACTTTGATTGTTTATAAGACTAGTGATTGTATATAACACAATGTAAGTATTTAGGGTATATATAACGTCCTTGGTAGGTATACAGTTTACCTTTGCAAGTAATTTTAAGAATATTATCACAGATAGTATAAAACTCAGAACAATTCGGGGCTCTAGTAATGATATATTGTAGCCCTAGTGCGGTGACGGTCGGATCCACAGAAAAGAGAAGTTTTCTGTGGTTAGGTCAGCCAATATTAGTAATTTCTAGATTAATTGACACTTTTACACAATTTTTTGTTTCACCTTCACTAACCTTTTGATCCGTACGAAAATTAAAATCACTAAACATATTATAAAAAAGTTATTTTGGTGTTGTAAAATGCACACATTTTTCCGTCCTTCATAATAAAAAGAATAGTATCCGAGGAAAGACCAATAGAAGGTCTCTCGAAAACAGGTAATAACTATTCGTGAACGTGTAACTTCAACACAGTAGAGCAAGACAAATATTGAGTCAAACTTAGTTCTTGGTAGACGCCCGCGCGGTGGTTAATTATTAACTTGCCGTACAAATTGCGTTTACTTTTGGAATTTAATCGCGAATGCACTTGCCATTGTTTTATTGCTTTTGCTGCAGCTTTTGAGTACTGTTCCGACGTTGGGAAGTCTTAAAATTTTAGAGCAATACTCGGTTGTTCACTTTATTAATGTAGCATTTTTTATCACATACGATATAAGTCTGCGTTATACCAACAACTCGCTCGTTGGTAAGCGACGATGTGGTCAAAGATGAAGCACGCAGGCTTAGAAGATACTTTTTCACTCTAACCTAGATTATATATCTCAGGAAACAAGGAAGTTGGTAGGTTGTTCAATTACTTGGCCGTACGGTTATCGGGTTAAAATTTAATTTGGGAAATAGTAAGTGCTTTCTTAGAACAGGTACCAACGTAATTAATAAAAGTATAAGACAGGCTATTTTTATGCAATATGAAAATATAATAGTAATGTCCAAGGCTATGTTGCCTGCCATATTTATGCGTTGTCCATATAACATACGCAGTTAGATGAGTTACAATTACGGGTTTTTTAAGCTTTTTTTTTTGAAATACAAATTCGAATCTGATTATAAGGTATTCACATTTTTACAAAATAAATTGTGAACCAGTTGACTCTAAGCTTGTTGCATTTATAAAAGCTTTCATATCTTCGACGTAAGCATAAGCGGTCGGCAAGTAAGAGCAGTTTGGAGTTTGATCCATTTTCAACCTTATCTCAATGGCACAAAAGTTATCGTAAAAGAAAACACAAAATAGCTAAAGTATGCCCAGTACTGTCAAAATACGCAGCGTGAAGGTGATCAAAACCGTTAACGATGAGTCAAATGAAAATCTTACAGGCGATTGAAATAAAGGTGAGAATAAAATTAACTCAATAGTGTCTATTCTGTTGTAACATTCTTCAAGCTTAACTAATTGGACAGGACTAAATTTATCGGCGTCTCTTTTTAATTTAATACATCAGAAAAGGATGGCAACAATTTTTGAATTGTCAAGTTTAGTTTAAAGAATGGTACAACAGAATCGACACCAGTGAGTAGAACACATCCACTTGTGCATTTATTACAAGCTTTTAATTAACTTGCCTTATTAGAATTCATAATCTAGCAACTGAATTTTACACACACAACCGATTGAGCTGAAATTTTGCATACACGTTCAGTTTGGATGATATTGCATGGATTTAGCTAGGTGGTGTCAGTCTAAATCCAATACGGCGGACTCCCAAAGATGGCGGACCATTTATTTTATATCATGACTAGTGATCCGCCCCGGCTCTGCACGGGTATAGTTATATAGCCGATTAAAATAGCATGTATTAATCAATGATAATGTAGCATTTAATGGTGAAATAATTTTTAAAATCGGTCCAGTACTTTTTAAGCCAATTCGTTACAAACATACATACAAATCTTTCCTCTTTATAATATTAGTATGGATATAGATATGCAATATTATATCATTGATGATATGCCCATAAAACAAAATGAAAAGATTTACTGAGAATAGTACGAAAAATGAAATGTTTCACACTAAATTCAATGCAGACGTTTATTATTTTTTTAATAGTATTTTTTTTTTAATAATTTTATTTAATCACTAAGAAACGTGCACTTGGCGTATTTGGACAGTAGTGTGCATAATTTGAAAACTTTTGATACTGCTATTGAAATAAAATCAAAGCAGTTTTCGCTTCGAACGCATGTGAGTGCGTCTGTAATATCAATAATGTACCTATTATTAAAAAAATATTTGTACGTACTGCGGCCTTATTATAGAAGTTTGATCGTGATCGAGATTGCATGCCGTCCCGTTCGCATCTATTTACTCGCACCACGTGCGTAAGTGAGATGGCACGCGATCGCGAATAATAAGGCATATAATATAATAAGGCATATGTTTGGATTAAAGAAATTAATTTCTTACATTACCTTCACAGCGTAGACAAAAATACCGCTAGTATACAGCAAAAATAAATAAGACGAAGTGTTTGATCCATTCCTAAACCTTATAGCCTCCTTGTAGCTAGTAGAATAAACAGGAAAATCACGTTTCCTGCCCTTGGTCCCTAAGTGGTTCAAGGACTCCTTTTTATTTATTTTTCGTATTTTATTCTGGCGTGGTATTTTACGATCCTGCTTTAGTTTGATTTTATTATTCGAGGTTACATTCAATTTTAGTAATGTTTAGAAGTTAAGTAACATTACTCCATTCGCGTTTTCTGTTACTCTTCCCTCTGTTATGATACTAAAATAACTTTCTAGATATATTTTTCTCGATTCTTCAGAACAACAATGCCCATATTTTCTTAACTTATAGTTTTATGTTATGTTCTAAAAACATAGACTATTCTAAGATACTAATTTGAATAAATTTGTTTTCCTTACAGTACAATACAGTGACTCTATAATAAAATACCACAAAACAAGGATAACATAATCATTACAATAAAAATATTATCTAGACTTTTAACAGGCGGCCTTATCACTTAAAGCGATCTCTTCCAGGCGCCCATACAGTTTTTTTTTTTATTGCGAAAAAAATATTTCTTAGATTTTTCAACCACATTGATTTAGAAATACAGTTAATTTTGATGTTAAGCTCTATTTTTAACCCTCAACCCAAACAAAGGAGTGTTATAAGATTAAGGTGGTTCGTTGCACAAATGGCGGGAAATTCAAATTTCAAACAGTTTTCTTGTCCTTGTAGCTAGGCCGGGTAATTATTGTAAACAACCATGATCTTTGCGCAGATTGATTATTATTCTTTACAAAATCATGTAAAGCTATTTATCTCTAATGCCCATTATTACTTACATTTGTGAATAAACAAATTTTTGCTGTTTCAAACGGTTTATTCACAAATGTAAGTAATATGGTGCGTTACTGTTAAATAATTGTACATTATAATGTAAAGAACAGCCAACATTTTGCGCAAACACTGTGTTATTTAAAAATAATTACCTGGCCTGGCTACTAGGACAAAAAAAACTGTTTAAAATTTAAATTTCCCGCCATAGGTGAATCGAACCACCTTAACGTGTGTATCTGATTGTCTGTTTGTCGCATCGTAGCTCCCACGGCTGAACTGAATTGAGTTTATTTTGTTTCAAAGGTGATTTGACCGAAAGTGTTTTAGCTATGATTCAAGAAAGTTCAAGTTCAGCCGTTTGAAGACTCCCAGCCCTTTAATCGAGGGTTTAAAAAAAATCTACATCTAAACTATCACGATTGTTCTCTATAGTCATATTTTGATTATTTACGGGATATCACCTAATAACTAAATATTCTGTAAATATTCATGTAACTAAACTTAGTTTAAACATTTATCAGCTGCAATAAAATTGTAAAAAGTTAAATTATAGCATGATAGTTTCCAAATAAATTTTGTACTTATATAATTATGAGTAGAATGCACTGTTTCAAGTGTTTAGCTAACTGATAATCACACTGTATTATATGGGGTCCTTACTGGTAAAAAAAATTGTTCGTAGGTGTAGGTGTTTTGCTTGCGCTTGGCCGCCATCTCGCCTGATGTTATCTGATATTAGAGTTTTCAAGCCGCTCGAAAACTTCTAATATAGCTAGCGATCGTGGTTATAGGACAAACAATTGGACCCTATCGGGGACATCCAACTCAGGGTAGCTCTCTGTCACCCATCCAAAGCCTCATCATTATTATCAGTTATGTTCCCACTGCTGGGTCACATGACTTTTCTCAGAGACAAAGGGATGGACCCTATGCTGGCCCAGTGCATGTTGGTGACTGACATATTATATTATGTCTTTGATTTGTTAAGGTTCTTTTTTTTCCTGGGCAAGCGCCTTTATTAACTAAACAAAATACAAGCTAAAACTAAAACTACAAATACAGTTAGACTGCCCATAGGCCGTTGAAGTCTAAAGACAATCCAAATGCTCAAGCCCACTACCAGTTGGCAGCGTACCCAGCATGCTGGCGGCATTACCACGTTGAATGGCAATGCTTATGCGTTGAGCCAGAAACACGCCAGCATTTTGGTCACGCGTCGCATTAACCAGGCGCTCTGAAAGTTTTTTGAAAATGAGGTGAGCTCCCGGTCCCCAAGGGCCCAATGTCTCGACCCCAAACGCCTCAAATATGTAACCACTGCCGAGGTTAGCATGTTTGCGTCGTTTGGTTAAGGTTCTTGGACATATCGGTTTCCTCACGATGTTTTATCTTCACCATTCTTGAGCATCTTGAGTTTGATGGCATCGAAACTGCATAAATATAATTGATTTAAATACATAGTAATTGGTGCAGGGCTGAGGATCGAACCGGGCGCCGTCAGATCGTAAAGCTCACAATGCTACCGCTCTGCCACCATCGCCCATCCAAATAGTGACCGTAGACATCCGTTGCTTAAATTTTACGATTTTTTACGTATAGTTAGACTTAGCCACCAGCGCCACAATGGCTGCTAATAATAAACAATTCTCTGCATCTTTACAGGACAAAAGTTTTTGTATCACGTCTTTGATATTAATCAGAAATCCAGTGTTGCGTCTTCCCTTCATATTAAGAACTTTTAACAACTCGTGTAAATCATCCTTATACGTTTACAACAGTAACAAAACTTCTTCCGGTCTCCGGTACGTGGAACTTTTTTATTCAGCAGGCCAATAACTCAAGATACGTTGTCAAAGTTTTTATGGCTCAAATGTCTACGTACGGAATATTAGTTTATTGACTAGCTTGACATGTTTATGAATTATTGTTGTATTTTGGTCAGTATTTGTTAGATTTTTTTAGGCCCGATTTCCATTTAAGCAACGTGGCAAGTGATTTGACATTTTATCAGGCGTAAATCTTGTCATTTGTGTCATCTTTCAAATTATTTGTGTGAAGCAAAAACAAGGATACTTTTTTTTTAACAAGGCTTTCACTTGACTGCCTTCTCGTCTGATGTTAAGCGATGATATAATCCAGTTAGAGCACGCTTGTCTAGAAGTAATTAATTCACTTGCAACTTGACAACCAAATCGTAACCATCAACACCATTCAGGCAGTAAATTCCACACTCATTACAGGTAAATTTTGAATTTAGTCTAAATTTTTTGGAAGAATTAGACATTTTGTAATGTCTCTTTTGCAGATTTCGCATAGGGAAGTACCACTTATTCGATCGCAAAGCAGCAGTGTACAAATATTATCATGTATTGGATTGAAGTGCAATATTTCCTATATTAGTGATGAGTATTTTTATAATGTATCCTAATTAGTATACCTATACAAACTCAAATTTATTTTCACGTAAATTTTGTACTAGACCTTGTATATCAAGTTTCAGATCACATAGGTCATCACCGTGCCTATGTACAAATAAGTCATAATAGCGTGTCACGTCAGATTACATAGGTCTGCACCGAGCCTTATGTCGATAATTGTTTACTCGATTAGATAAATATTTTTCACTAATGCCTTATACACTAAACCAAATAGATTTTAAAATATTCTGCAACAGCTTCTCCAATAAATACAGGTTTTGAACTGAGTTTAACAGCGCTGAGTAGTGAAATTTGAAAATTTTATGTTCGTCATAAAACAGGAGGTTAAGTTTAAAATACTCTCAAGTCTGTATCAGCTTAACTCGCTTTTATATACGGGGTTTGGGGCTAATGAAAGCAACCTACCGTGTTTTATTATCCACATAATGGTTGATGTACAGGCTAAAACATGGCGAACGTGAACCGCGAAATATTTTAACATTAATGTCCCATTTGTTTTCTAATATATTTTGTATACTATAGTACTTTTTCTCCCTTAATAATACATTATTACCATAAAATTAAAATAAACGTGAAATTCAATTAAAGGGATGTTTTTAGGGTTCCGTACCTCAAAAGCAAAAAACGGAACCCTTATAGGATCACTTTGTTGTCCGTCTGTCCGTCTGTCTGTACTTCTGTCAAGACCCTTTTTCTCAAGAACGCGTATAGATATCAAGTTGAAATTTATATCAAACTAGCGACCAGCCCGCCCGGATTCGCACGGGTGTAATTTACGTGCGAAGCCACGGCGGGTCGCTGGTTATAACCTTCCTTGAAAATGTATCTAACTGATGGTGAAAACTACTTCAAAATCCGTTGCGTGGTTTAGGAGGAGTTAGCGGCCATACAGACAGACAGACAGACGCGGAAAGCTACTTTAATTTATACTATGTAGAGATACTCAAATCTGCGGTTTCTTTCAGCTGTGAAAAAATCAAACTTGTAAGTTTACGCAGTCGATAATTATGACCGTTTATGTAGCATATTTTGCGGTTTCACAAGGAAATCAAAACCTATAGGGTACTTCCCGTTGATTTAGAATCATTAGAATCAACTATGGCAAGAGGCAAGGTCCCACAGCACATATAAAGGAATAAATCCGAAAGTTATAAAATTGAAGTTAAATAATTAAAAAAATATTGTTTTGCTATTACAAACTTACATTATGTAGTTAGAATGTATGGAAGAACCTTATTGTCCACTACAAAGTTAAGTTTGTCTTTCAATATTTAAATTTTTCATTTTTGTTGTTTTTTTGTTTGGACTCGCTCTCTGAGGGTTTCATCTATCGGAACCCTCAGAACGCGAGTCCTACTCGTACTTGTCTGGTTTTTTTTAATCTTTTCTTAAAATTTTAATCATTTTCACGCACTGCTAAATATAAGTCTCCTTTTCTGCGCGTCATCTTTAGGTCTTGGCTTACCGCCGTTCCCTGGCCACCATTATGTGACTACGGTGGTCTACTGTTCGTCTTCCTGTCTAACCAAGACAGGTTCCGCTCAACTCCGTCATATTTTAGTCTCGTGATCCGTTTAACTGGAACGAAACGCTTTGATTCCATAATTTTATTGTGCGAACCTGAATGGTAGCTGTGGAATGATCTGCCTGAATGGGTGTGATACGAGTGATTCAGTTTCTTTTAGGCAAGCGTGCTCCATTGTAGACCGCGTCATCGCTTAATGTCAGGTGAGACGGCGGTCAAGAATCATCGACGTTAATTCCTCTTCAAATGTGTACGTTTGGTATTCAGTCCAGGGGAGAGATGCCTAACACGGTCCGTTCCGTCGTCCTTTGTGCCACTTGGATTTTGTGCGCGATTTCTTTAGTGATAAGTCTATGTTTCAGCACTGTATGTGAGGATAGTCTTAAAGATTATGATATTTATGTAAATAAGATAATATGTCTAAAAACGCTAAATTCTAAAAAATCGTATAATTGATGTTAAATAGACCTATCTAAATCAATTAAATCATTCCTTTAATAAGTTCGTACAATAAGTACAGTTATATAGTTCTTTAGCGGTGACCTGCAGCTGAAGTACATAAAGTAAATGCCCGTAGGATATGTCCTCTTAACTAACTTACTACTCCTGAGTAGATACTTTACGAGGCTGCAGGCGGAAGTTTTGACGTTTTATAGGCTTTAATTAAAGCCAATGTCGCTTGATACAGCGCTACATAGTCTATATTATATAGATATATAGAGTTAAATTCAGCAAGCGCAGTTTATGTGCCTTGTGTCAGGTGTTTATGAAATTGAAGATTAAGTTTACTGAAACTAAAATTTGCAATGGTAGTAAGTTTTAGTCGTTAAAAGATGAAGGATTATGTTTGTAATACAAAAATATTGGCTCTGGTTGAATGATTGAATAGATAATAAAAAGTCAATCTCAAGAGTTTTTTTTTCAATTTCAGCAAGTTTTTTTATGCAGATGTTTATAATAGTTTAAGTTTTAATTTAATAGTTTAGGTATTTAGTGTTTCTGAGTTTGTATTTTTAAGGCGTATTAATACGATTTTTCAAAGATCAAGTACCTTAGGTAATTTAAGGCCTTCTTTTCCGACTTTAAGCAATTTTTGTCATTCTTGTTAAAGTGTGCCTACTTCTATGGTTAGCATAAAATTATAAAAACGGTGTCATATAAAAATATAATGTTTCACCTAGGGGCCCCCAAAGACAGAAACACGATTACAGACATTTCGCTCTATAAAAAATAAATAATGAATTATTTGTAACACGTAACACTTATGTAACACGTAACAACACACATGTAACACTTATTTGCGCTTTTCTTCCTGTTTGGATGGTTTTTTTTTGGATTCATTCAAATACCTATTTATTAAATTATTTCTGCGACATCTTAATATATATATTTCATATTTATGAAGGAAACTGCAAAGGAACATTTTACATTACAGCTATACTTTTCGAAAAATATAAGGAAAACCTCAAAAATAGTAATAGAAAAATGCACAACTGTATGTAAGCGCCATGATTTTGTTCCGCTAAATGCGACTTTAATACAATAAACCAACCCTTATGGTCATCTGTAGTAATAAGCGTTGCTTAAAAGTGGTACAACTCGCCTTAACCAGTTTAGAGGTATAGTGTTTTTTTAAATCAAATATGGAGGCATTTGAACACGAACGATAATAATATTAAGGCATCTGCCTTGTTTGTCTGATCTGAGGTTAGTTATTAAAATTCCTTCCAACTTCGCTTTCAGGATTATGTCCTGAATACACAGCGACGTTGTAGCCAGACATTCAACGGTAGAGTTCTGTCGAACTATGCAAATTCCTTCAACACTTTCGGCAAACGTACGAGCCACCGAAATATTTCTCTACCTACGTGAGTTTGGAACGTAATCGAATTTCCATGGGGTTTATTTTAGTCTTGTTATTTTTGTAAACACCTAGACGAGATTAACACAAAACTGGGAATGGAGGGCTTATGCCTTGCAGTGGGATGAATAAGTTGACGAAGATGATTTTTATCAAAATAAATAATGTGCCTTATATTATAGTATATAGTATCTTGTAGTATCTGATACTTTTTCTGCTTAAATGCTAACTGTAACACTTATTATTGGAAAGGAACAAATCAAACTCTAAAACTAATAAAAGACGTGTGCGTGCAGCGCAACTTAAACTGGTGACCTCATTGGTGGCCAAAGTAAGACCTATTCAATAAAAAAATAAAAAATATATAGGGCTCGCGTGTGAGAGTAGGACGCACATATGTAAGGATTCATTCAACATTATCTAGTGATCAACTTAGATATGCCGTGTGCAAGACGCATGATGATCTTACGGAGTTGCAATAATTAAATAGTCGGTTCCGAAACGCACGTTTATGCCTTCAACGCAGGTCTGAAATGTGCAAAAGAAAAAAAAACTGGCTACTTTGTCTCGAGATTCGAGACTCGCACATAGTAGGGTTCTGTTTGTCGTAGCCAAAGTCATAATTATAATTGTGGTCATAATCATCATTGTTCAGAAATTAATGGTCACTGAAACATTCGAAAGAACATAGCTTTGTGGACTGAACTAAATTTCAGAAGTTGCATCATACCAACATAACATAATATACTTTTTACTTTTTTTAGTCGAAAAGAAAACTACTTGAGAAATATTCTTTGTAAAGACAATTTTACGAAAAGCTCAATGACCTTTGAGCTAGAACTTCTTGAACTTATTACAGTTTTATCGCTATATCAAGATATAATTAGAAAATGTTTGAAATAATTTTGAATAAACGATTTTAATATGACTATCAGCATGGCTAGTTACAAAATTCTATGTCTAATAGTTTCGAAATGCAGGGGGGACCAACTGTTTGCGACTTTGGCGGGCCATATTTCACAAAATGTACATTTGATAAAAACCTGATGCATCAAACCTCACGAAAGGGTGCAGCAAAAAAAAACATCCTCATTTCACAAGTACCAGAGCCACCTCTAAAACGCTTTTTTTACTTAGTTTTATACTTAAAAGGTTATTGTGCAAAGATTCAAGCACTTTCCTTACTAACTATAGATGTTAGAAGGTTCTAAAACGAGAGAGAATTAGGACGGACGGACAGGTGGACAGACATACAGATGGACGGACAAACAGACAGGCAGCAAACAGACAGACAGACGGACGGACAGAACTAATTTAGAAGAGTTCCTTGTCGGCCTACGAAACCCTAAACATGTGAGTGCCCCGTCCAGGGTTAATAACTATACAAATGGATCCATTTTCGATCGCATTGTTGTGTTAGCTTTATTCAATGTAACAAGTCATAAAACCAACAGAATACCAATCAAAAATTCAAACGGTCAACCTTTCGCATTTGCGCACAAAGCTCACCCACTGTTCGTTGTAAATGTACATTTTTGGATATGATGGATTAATCCGCAGCAGCCTGGAAAGGGTTAGCATGCTACATCAGCGTTGCGGTTAACCCGCGCGCGACGGACGACGCAACGCACAGGCGGAATTTAAAACCTTTCGCGGTTATAGTGATAATTTTTAGCTTTTGTCGTCAATTATATTGTTTGAGGCAGCACATAATTTATCAGCATTGTTTTTTACTTGTGTTGTCACATCACACTCCTGAACAAAGGCGTTCTTCAACTATTTTCAAATCGTGCGATCATGTCAGATGAGATAATTATAGGACTGCACTTTAGCTCTTTTCACTACTTGGATTTCACTTTTGTTGTACGAACTGCCAGTCTGTGGAATGCGCTGCCTGAATGAGTGTTTACCGATATTTACAATCTGTGTGTCTTCACATCGCGAGTAGGTCGGTTTCTTCTAGGCAAGCATGCTCCATTGTAGACCGCATCATCACTTAAAATCAGGCTATTTGGTGGTCAAATGTAAGCCTGTGAAGTAATATAAAAATAAAAATAAAACTAACGTTTAACCTAAAAAATATAGTGTGAATTGTGATTTACCGGCCGCTGCAGCAATGTTACCTAGGTATCCAAGCCGCGACAAAAAAAAAACTTTTTAAAAGTATTAATTTTTCAGAGTGCTCGTAGTTAAGAAAATTATGAGTAAATTTTCTTCAATGTCATTCACATTCATCAAAGGCAGCTACGCTAAAGCGTACACTTTGTGCTTGCGGTTTATCTAGGGGTGTACGCATAGTACAATGTATCACTAGATTAATGTATACGCCGGTGATATACGATTGTTGCGTAGGTACAACTACAATTGCTTGCGCCTGATCTGATGGTTTATGGAACATTTGAAGCCTAAGCCCTGCGCAAATTGAAAATGCAAACAAGTAAACTGACTAAGCAAACTGGAAGCTCAAAACTGCGGTCGTTGAATACGAAATTGAACTGTGAAAAACCAATTCTCTTTCTATCTAGCTGACTCGATAATTGCCTGTGATAATTGGTTTTCCGGTCATAAAAATGTTAAAATTGTTTGGGATTCAAATCCGCCCTTTCCCAGCGGTCTTTCAGAGGGGTGCTACTTATTTATATGCTAATGCCGCAGCGCAGAAATGCCACGCACGACTTAGGTGCACCTGTCCAATTATAAGAACAACATTTTCCCTTACATGCATTTTCATGAAATTTTCTGCATGGAAATTGAGCTTAATTTTGCCACGTTTGAAAGCCGCACCTCCAATGAAAATTCTGCTTTCTCGAGTAAGCAAATCCTCGTGTAAATATTAACTCAAAAATGGTGCAGGTACATTCCCACTTCAGCTAAATGCCCCAATTTTTCTACGCCAATTTCAGATTGCATAAAGAGATAGTAAAATGGGAAAATCCGTGTTAGGAACATCGAGGTCAACGTAAAATGTATGTGCTTACTTATCACCTTTCCGCCGTTATCCTTACTGGAGTTTGTTGGTGATGTTTCTTCTTTCCCCTCTACATTAGTATTCATGGTAGTCAGCCGATCGAGAAAGGAATTTTTCGCATTCGGGTCCGATCCTGACGAGGGACGGACTATGCTGAGTGGTTGCCATTTCCTCTCTCCCTTTATTTTTTCTCCAACAACTTAATGGAGTCGTAAAGAATGGGCTGGCATTTCATTATAATGTATTAACTTCGGGATGAGTGGAGTGATTACGTGACACCAGCCGCCTTTTGTAGGTCAATGCTGCCTTTTATGGATCTGGTATAATAAGATTATTTTGCGTTGACTATGTTTCAGGAAACAATACAAAACTAAAGGCTCCAAAGTAGATTTTTGGTACAAATTTACACTCCATGCTAAAATTATACCATAATGGTATTGTTTATTACAAAACTGATAACGATGAAATTTGCGTCATTGTCATTAGTTTTGTTATATCAAATATAGTTAAAAAATATATGTTAAAAGTTGACAAAGGGCACGGACCCAGGAGTCCGTGGAGAATAAATAAACAATAAAAAAAAAATGCGTCAAGTATATAACCTGGATTAACGCATGGGATTTTTTAGGAAGTGTACGGATTCTGTTTGTAAAATAGCGTGTGGCACTGCAAGTTAATTTTTTAATATTGCTTAACCTAGTCTAGTTAAATGTTAACCCCTCTTGTTATGGAGCAAACTTACGCAAGCTTAGCCCCACTAATTATAACTTAGCCCCGATAAATTGACAAACAAAAGCACAATCCTGAACAGTTACTCAGAACGAATATCCCCACACAGTGCCATACAAAAGAGCATCAATTCCCAAGCGCTCCAACGCAGGAATTTATCTAAAGCAAATCTCATTGTTCAGTGGATCCGCTGAGACGTGAGCGGAACTCGCAAGTAAGACAAATTTCCATCGACTTGATTAAAGTTGTCAGCTACGGCACGCGAGGTGCAATCTACGAGCACATATTGTGGGAGATGCAGGGTCAGTTTTCGTAAGATGCTTTGACGAAGATACTCGAGTAGAAATTTTCAATCCTGGTTAAGCATTCTACCCTACATAATATAGAAAATTACTGCATAATATACAGTAAACAAGCGTAGGTTTAAAAACATAATTACTAACCTATAATTTAAACTGTTTTAAAAGTGAGGCTAAATGTCTAGCCTATAATATTTAAAAACACTTAGAGCAAAGTTCACCGACACTTAACAAGGCGATCAATAATGTACAATCGTCTATTTTGATAACTCTTTCATAAGTATAACTTTCCAGTTAAAAATAATTAGGAACTATTTATTTTTATATTTGAAGTATTGTGCCACTCTTTAGGATTTAATATTCAAACGTTAAAGACAATTAAAAAAAAAATTGTTTATAATATATTGATTAATAATCATGATGACAAAGGTTCATGAGTGGATACCACGAACCGGAAGACGCAGCGTAGATAGGACTTGAACTAGATGTACCGACGACGTTATGAGAGTCGCGGGCATCCAGTGAATGCAGATGGCAGGCTGTCGTTCGGTGTGGCGTCCTAAGAGGAAGGTTTATTTTCAGTAGTGGATTCTTATGGCTGATGATAATGGCAAATTTTGGTGAATATCGTAAAACAATCGAAATTATGCCATAAATACAATATAATCAAAACTGATACGAAACTGATGAAAGCTCTGCGGGCTGGTTTTCGAGCATTTGACATAATATAATGTCTTCAATTCATTCTCATGCCTATTATAAGGACAATAAGAGTGACAGAAATACCATCGAGATTTAACTAACCTGATTTTAAATACAGACAAGAAAGAAAAGGCTGTCAAATAAAATAAAGTACTAATTGTATACAATTTGAGCTTTTTATCGTTAGTAAAAGCTAAATTTGAATCACTGTATTGAAAATCGCAGGAAAAACATAATTGCGCTGCTGTTGAAGACCAAAATAACAAGTTAGGCAATCGCAGGAGAAAATAAGTGATCAAAGCAGTTATTGTCAAAACACCTTAGCCATAACCACTAGCCACTCTCGGCTTACCCACTTCAGTAAATATGACGGGTATACGTGAGGCGTATTAGCATTGCGATATGATGCGTTACTGTAAATTGCCTGATGAATAAGGTCTGGCTTATTGAGCTGTAAAAGAAGGTTAGAACAAAAACTTGATTAAACCTGCTCATCTACGATGGCAAAATTCTCATTGTCCCTAACGAGATAGCTGAAGTCTGCACGTGAAAATTATATAAATAAAATCCTTTGCAGAGAGAATTTTATTCAAGAGTCTTCTGTGTAGTTAAGAGGACAAAATTAATCAATTTAAAGTATTCATATTCTTATGCCTCTTTCACATCTGGGTGACGAAGCTTCGACTATTTGTCACGCTAATATTAACGTTCAAAGTTATCGAGTTAGCGGCCAGATTAAGTGCCTGCATGAAAGAGGTTCTACTCTTTGATTCGTCTGCTAAACTCTTGATTTCTGTAAAAACCGCCATTCGTGTTATCCATTCTATAAATAGATTTAGTACGCAGTGCGATATTGTTTATCGTGACCGTTGAACCAACCGATGTACGAAGCTTCCTGGTGATAAACACAGTTGTGGGAGAGGCATGAGACCTAAGACAATAATTATATAAAACTAGCTGACCCAATATAAAATTTAAATAAATTTGTTTGTATGATCTTGAGCTCATACAAAAATCACAAAGAAAAATAAAACACATTTTTTCCGAAATTTTCCATATTTTCTTTCCCTTAATATCTATTTTATTTTTTATTTTTTTAAAGCGCCTTTATTAACTAAACAAAATACAAGCTAAAACTAAAACTACAAATACAATTAGACTGCCTATAGACCGTTGAAGGTCTAAAGACAATCCAAATGCTCAAGCCCACTACCAGTTGGCAGCGTACCCAGCATGCTGGCGGCATTACCACGTTGAATGGCAATGCTTATGCGTTGAGCCAGAAACACGCCAGTATTAATATCTTATTTAAATATATATAGAATAGTTCTACGCTTGGCCACTAACTCACATGATAAAAAGCGATGTTGTGGCTGAGATGGAGCAGATACCTACTTATTAACTCTGGTATTTAATTCCTCATTTGGACTATTACGAATATTAGGAAAAATCTTTTAAAAAAACGTTATTAATTTACAATTACAATTTGAAGATACTAGTGATCTTCAAAGAAATGTTGTCTAGAAGAGTCTTGTTGATAAGTAATTCAAATAATGCAGTGGAAACTTCCACGATATCGAACCAGTTCTGAAATTATACTGCAATAATTTCATGGTCTAGAAAGCACGAAGTAAACGGAAGCAAATGCAGTAGCTTCACAATACAAAGCAGGACAGTACCTAACTGTTTACTCTATTACGTAAAGCCAAAAGATGTTTAATGTCAATATTACGACACATCCACAGATATCTTAAAAGTAGGGTTAAGAATTTCGGGTGAGCAAACATTTTTACGTTCAGAAATGCTTCGTAAGAAATTATAAAAGTGAAGTTTGACACATCATGTATACAATTCGTGAAATATGATATCACGAAAATATCGCTGTCGGGTTTTAATACACACAAAAGATATTATGGTATCAAGTAATAATTTCCTGGTCAACATACAAAAACGAGTGTTATATCTGCTAGAAGGTTCTTTACTGTCTTAGTAAATAAACTGCTAAGGTACACGCGCAAAAGTGGTCTTAAGAGAGCTTATAACACTACTGAATACAAAGAACCTTTCACAGCATTAAGCTTTTCCAAATACTTGCAAGGAACGCACTGAGTTTTTCGTTCTGTTCATTTAAAGATTGTGAAATACGATAAAACACTCATAGACAACAAATTACTCAATTAACAGCATTTATATTATGTAGCTATAGACGAACTAGCCATATCATGAATAAGCTTGTATTTTGTGAAAATGGCATCATGAAATTCTTTGTCATCACGTCTAGCAAAAATAGAAGCTATATCCCACACTATTCAGTTTTGGCCCTCCTATTTTTCACTGACCTGCAAGATGTGGCATGTCCATCCCCTGAAAGTCTTTCCTTCGAGCTTTTACATGGAGCATTTCAAAAGAGTGTCTACAACCACCACTCTGGGCTGAAAAAACGTCGAAAAACACCACTTGTGTTACAGGCTATAAGCGGTGGTTACCGCCTGCTATCAGGCCTAACGCGTGCTTATTTGACACTCGAAAATATATTGTTGAATACTCAATGTTTCTTAATAATAATAAGGCCGGTAACACTACGGAATAAAAATTTATTCGATTTTATTGCAAAAACCTCATCAACGTTTTCGGCCGCCATTTTTACGACCACCTTTTGCTTATAACAAAGTGACGTCAAGCACCATTACTAGTGCAAATTATAACTCTTCTACGATGGCGATGGTCTTTTTACACTTCAACAATGTTTCAGTAGCGTCAGAAACTCGAATAGTACTTGCGTTGGTGCAACACCACCGAGCTGCTGACAAACCAAATACTGGTAAATAATACATACATGATAGTAAATATCTCCAACGAGTTCCATATTTTACTAAACAAGATTACTCGAGTGAAAAAGCACGTACACAATAACGGTTCTATCGAAATATTTCTGAATGATATTTCTAATCCACGAAATCCTTGGCACGCGCCACCACAGATTACACATTCAAATAACGCACCGACGTTTTCCATTATTGGCACACAGTTCCGCATTCCTAGAAACTTGCCCATGCAGTTCATTAGCTTACAATATATTAAAGATGGGGTGAAATAAACCAGCGGTGCTAAAAAGTTATCCGCGCACCAGTTGCGCTTTGAATCATTCTTGACCCAAACTTAAATATACACATATACTTTTTTTATTACACTTTTTTCTGCTTTTATTAACTAAATAAAATACAAGCTAACACCTGGCAAACGTATTGTAAGACACCTTGCGGCCATGTGGAGTGATGACCTGCAGAAAACGGCGGGTAAAATCGGTTCATCCAAATCTATACAAACTATCGCATTTATAATATTAAAATAAATAAAAACAACTATATCAACATAACCCTTTGAAGACGCTGGAAATTTTTAAGTACAAAAAATTTTGAGACGCTTATTAGGAGTGGGTGATCGTAATATTGCGAGAGAGGGTTCTCTTGATATTTACCTCTATATTGCAGTTATGTAAATATGCATCTTACAACAAAATCCTATGACTTGAATGAAATCAATGTCTGAAATCAATTCAATAATTCTAGCCATTAGTATTATTTCGTCTACCTTTCAAATTTGAGATAAAATTCAGGTCACTCAAGAAATTTTCCGCATAGTAGAGCAGAATATCCGACACGGTGTCTTATGTGTGCAGACTTGGAATAGCTCTTAAGTAAACTGGAGTTTAGCCCAATTTTGGAGCTTGCAATTCTAAAGGTTTACATGCAAGGCACTGCATTGTTATCCCCACACATGGTGCGGTTGGCATGCAAATACGAGGAAGGTGAGAATATTGTTACGAAGCTGAAGCCAGCTGTTACTATACCTACAATAGCTAATATAACAAAAGAGTATGAATTCCTTTAACTACCTCATTATCATCATCATCATCATCATCAGCCAGAAGACGTCCACTGCTGAACATAGGCCTCCCCCTTTAACCTCCACACTGAACGACAGCCTGCCCTTTGCATCCACTGGATGCCCGCGACTCTCACAATGTCGTCGGTCCATCTAGTGGGAGGCCTCCCTACGCTGCGTCTTCCGGTTCGTCACAACAACTTTAACTTTAACTACCTACTATTTTGAAATTCCTTACTATAGTAAACGCATTACCATCTGAGTCGTCAGGTCATAAATCATTGTCTGTCTGTCACGCTAGCACCCACATGTCATATTCTGTCTATCTCGCTCGCACTTACAGGTCTTATGGTATGACGTTAATGGCCCTACGACTCAGTTGATAAAGCGGTGACTATAGCTGCACTTTTTCAAGATCAATTCAGGGTAGAAGTATATATACAACATCAGTTCTTCTCACTGACTTAACCGCAGTTTTCAGTCAACTCGTGACGTTACCACGGCCATTATAACATCTTTGAAATTTCGAGTGTAATGTATCCATTTTTACTTATATAAAATAATGCGCATTAAGTCCTGATAAACATCTAAAACATCACATTCAAATCGCGAAAGCTATTTACACCTACTAGCTTTTTAGGGTTCCGTACACAAAGAGTGTCAACGAGACGCTATAAAGCTATACTCTGCCTATCCTGCGTATAAAAAGTCGTATATTTATCTTTGAAACTGTAAACCATAACCATAAACGTGTGGGTAGATAGCCGGTTTTGTCAACAAATAATGAAAATAATAATAAACTAAAAATAAAGCATCCCCATATTTATTTATTTTTTATTTCGATGTCTTTGCTTTGGCTCTGTCGTAAAAACAATTATGCACACAATGCAACTCGTGATTATAATGCTAAATCTACAATAAAACTACAAACAATAAATAGTGCCAAGTGTGACTCGGACTTATTATTGTGTGGTGGCACGGAACCATCAATGCGTGATGCCGACTCGCACTTACTCGGTCTTTTTATTTTTATGGTAGACAGGCTTGGTTTTTGACCACCTTTCAAGTGGCGGTACGATAATTTATACACGATTAGTCTGGAATGGGAATTGGCTCTCAAGTGATGCGGACGAATTACGCGTTTTGCTTGGCGACAGATTTTCAAATTGAGGTTGGTACTAGCTGGGCATAAGAAAATGCTAAGGGTTCATTGCGATGTTTTCCTTCACTGGCACCTCAAACTCATTGTTGGGATTTGAACCCACACCCTGCTGCTTGGAATTCCAACGCGCCAACCACTGAACTATCATCGCTTAATAACAATCTAGTTGATTCATTGATGTGAAATCTATTGGCGCGCCTTAGCGGTAAAACCGACCCGTATACCGTGACGGCAACCAATATGACGCTCTCTTATGCCGTCATGTTTCACATTTTCCGGGCATCCCGTAACGGCTAACTTTTATTTAAGTCATTTCAATCCTGGCTTTGTAATCTCCACCATTACATTTAATCGAAAGATCCTTTGTTAAATTTATTGCAAATCATACAAACTAAAGGCTTTTCAAGAAATCAGAAATGAAATGGCGTCTTCCTAACAAACATAATGGCGTCTTCCTAGCAAAAACGCCTCGCAATCTTTCTTCACGATCAATATTGCAGGCCAGTTCAGTTGCAATTGGAAGCGGCAAAGTTAAAGCAATACTTTATATCTTATACAAATTCTAATTCCGAGCGCAAGCCATGAAAAAGCTAGGAAGTTTGGTATTGATTGTTGTTCCGTGTTCCAGAATGCACGAGCTGAGAACCTTGCGATGATGTATGAGGCATGTTTATATGTGAGATTGAACTTTTAATAATGTATTTTTTTAATAGAAAAAAACAAGAACCGACTTAAAAACTATACCTACATGTACAAACATGAACTAAAAATTAGATAGGCTTTTAAATCGACCGCGCACGATGAGAAAGCTTTAACAGAAATGACTCAGTTGCGTAATCTTTCCAACAATAAAGTAGTTTTTTTTTTTTAAATAGGTACATATTATCGTAGGTATAACTATTATGATGCCTTCTTACAAATACATACAATCCTCTTTGTTAATACAGAGAATGACAGTCCACATCAAAACTTTTGCTCAAGGGAACCACAAACAAGTAATAGTGTTCCGTGACCACAAACCAAAACGTTATCTGTGTAAATCTCAGTTTTTTTTTTTTGTTGTTATAATAATTTATTGGCGATACAATTTCGAATCACGAGATAATTATATAAAAAATTTAGAGAACAAAAGCATTTTGTCGCTAACTCTGTCGGGACCACAGTCTGGAAGCCTTTATAAAAACGCTTTCACGTTAATAAATATGCAATGTTTTCCCAACATGATGTACTTATATGTCTCTCCAAATAAAATAAAAGTCAATATTCACCACGTACTATGAGAGTTACATTATTAGCTCCAGCAGACTGGCGGTGGGGTGTGTCACTCAATCGTACCGTCATTGGTACGTGACTGCAATCGCAGAATGGGAAGTTTCGACACGACATCGAATTGCTCAGCAAAAATATTACTTATGGACTTTGTCACAAAAGTATTCCAAAAGCTTCTTTCATTCTTTTAGGGCGAAGAACATTTGTGATTGCGATAAGGTTGCATAATTTTAACCAGAAAATGTACTAAAAATTAAAACAAACGAGGATATGAAATAATGGAACTGGTGAAAAAGGGCCTTGGGCGTTGTACAATTCTGATTTAGTCATTTATCTGTTTTTCAAACAGTAAACATTCATCATCATTATCATCAGCCAGAAGACGTCCACTCCTGAACATAGGCCTCCACAAAGTCCACAAGCACTTTGAACTCCACACTGAATGACAGCCATCTGCATCCACCTAGATGCCCGCGACTTTTTGCTGTCATCGGTCCATCTAGTCTTCCGGCTCGTGGTCTCTTCTCAAGAACCTTTCTTCCCCATTGGTTATCGGTTCGAGCGATGTCGCCTGCCCATTGCCACTTCAACTGGTAAATTTTTATAGCTAGATAATTATGTCGATGACTCTGGTTCTTCGGCGAATATCCACGTTCCAGATCCTGTTGTACTATTGTATCTACAAAATACGAGGATAAAAATATACATACAATATAATTATCAAATTTTAATAAGGTGTTAAAAGTCTAGATAATATTTTTATTGTAATGTTTATGTTATTCTTGTTTTGTGGTATTTTAATAAAGAGTCTGGTATTGTATTGTTGTTCTTTAAAAGGGCTGTTAATAAAGTCTTTAAAAGTCGGCATCGTATCTGTGATACCCCCGATGTTACAGATATCCAACGGTTATCACTTACTATGAGCCGGCCTGTTAGCTTGTGGGTCAGCTATGGCGTTAAAACTTTTTTTTGTGAACGTTTATAATAAAATGTTGTGAATCAAAATTCCTCCACTCCTGGCCTCCCACTAGATGGACCGACGACATTGCGAGATTCGATGGCATCCAGTGTGGTTCAGTGTGGAGGTTAAAGAGGGAGGCCTATGTTCAGCAGTGGATGTCTTCTGGCTGATGATGGTGATGATGAAACAAAATTCGTTAAGTATGTTGTATTAGTAAGAGAGCTGTTTATTAAAATAGGGTTTTTTAAAAGTACCTACATACTTTTCAATGCTCACTTGATATCATGTAATTTTATTTTTGATGCCTTATTTCCATTACCTAAAGTTTTCGAGTGTAGCAGTCGTCTAACATAAATAACGATGACTTATCATTACAGGTGTTTTAACAGTAGGCATGAACATTTGACAATTATGACGTTTTACGTTCTCATTATTTACGTTACTACGTTACGTTCTACGTTATTTATGTTCTCAGGTCGGCCAGTTTGCTAGATTGTCCTTCTGATGCGGAGCGTATATTTCCACTAAAAATGTTAAATATTCACAAAGGGGCCTCAGCTGCAAGTCCAAACATAAGTCACAACATGTTACACCCTTGTGGCAGCCATATTGCAATGGGGATCACGCAGTGCACACGCTTGAGTGACAGCGTGACAAGCTCCCTCGAAATATTGCATTTCTACTACGGAATATTATACGTACGGTTCATTAGCTAGAGAACTGTTTTTGTTTTGTTTTAATCACGCATAAGACTCAAATGTATCTTCCATACATTCTAGGACTGCCCTGGTGACCCAGTTGGTAGTGAACCTGCCTTCTGCACTTGAGGGCATGGGTTCGATTCACACCTAGGGCAAACATTCTTGTGATGAACATTTGTGCTTGTTCTATATCTGGGTGTTAATATCTATTTAAGTATGAATTTTAAAATACATTATCTGTTTGTATTGTATATCAGTGTCTGGCAGCTAAAAGCTTAACTAAGTTTGGGGTTAGATGAACGTGTGTGCAAAAATATAATTATTATCACTAATTATTTATTATTCTAGAAGAAAATTTGGGGTATTTTAAAGCTAATTATCTAAATTACTTATTCACATTATAATAGACGGTTAAAACTATAACAACTGAGTGTTAAAAGTCCAAATAATGCCAATACAAATACAAAAGAATCATCATCATCATTATCATTTCAGCAGCTTCAGCATAACAGGACGTCCACTGCTGGACATAGGCCTCCCCCATCGATCTCTAAACGGGCCGGTTGGAAGCGGCCTGCATCCAGCGTTTCCCTGCGGTCTCTTTTAGGTCGTCTGTCCATCTTGTGGGTGGATGCCCTACGCTGCGCTTACCAGTCCGTGGCCTCCATTCCAGAACCTTTCGGCCCCATCGGCCATCTATCTGCGTGATATGTGCCCTGCCCATTGCCATTTCAACTTGCTAATCCGGTGGGCTATGTCGGTGTCTTTCGTTCGTCTATGGATCTCCTCATTTCTGATTCGATATCGTAGAGAAACCCCGAACATAGTCCTCTCCATAGCTAGAATCACAAAAGAATGCATTAGAGTAAAATAAAAAAAGTTACTTCGTTTATCTGAGTGGCATCACTGTAGTTTAAAGTGGTATCTATGCATACAATATTATTAAAGTAGTACTTCTCGTGCCATTAGAATTGATCAGCCTAGTACCAGTTCGGGATGTTGGGTCAGCATGGTGGATTAAAAAAGCTTATCCTCACCCTCTGAGAGAAGGCCTGTGTCCCAGCAGTGGGAACATGATAGGCTGATGACGAAGACCCTTTACATAACTTATAATTTCGTAAAAAAAACACGCAATGTGGCTACTATAAACTACCGTTATAATCCAGTACTATATCTGCCTCACATTAAAGCTTTCTCGTGCAGTCCACTAATTTGAATCTCCAAGTCCAGAATCCAGTCCATTAACTGCGAGCCTGTTAAATATCCCATTTGCTGAATAATAAAAGTGGATCACATTAATTAGCCGTGTATCTGCTCCCTGATTAAGAGTGCAGTAGCGGAACGGCACGGGGTCAACTTTAATTGGCTTGCCTGCTGTATTTGAAGGCAATAGCACACTGGAGTTTAAACAGTTGTAAGCTTTTTGTACCTACATCTACAAACATTCTAAACTATTACAAAACGGTTTACGGAAGCTTTGATGGAGTGGCTACAAAACTTTAGTGAACAATTAACATAAAGCAACGCATATTAAATGTTGCTCATCATCATTATCAGCCTGACATCAGCTTCTCCCAAGAGTCCCAAGGCACGTCAACCAACTCAATCTTCGGCTTTCACTTCTAGTCACTACCAGCAACAGCTCTATGTATATTGTTACTCCATCAAGTCCCAGGACGTCCTAGGCTACGTTTATCAATTCTCGGCATCCACTCTAGCACACGTTCACATTATCAGTTTTCAATAGATATGGCCCACAGAAAAGAAAAGTACCAATATGAAAAAAAAAACTTTTCTGTTATATGACCGGCTGCCATTTCAGCTTGTTGTTTATGCTCAGCTATGTTAATGACTTTGGTTCTCCGGCAATTTACTTTGTTCCGGATGCGATACATCAGAGTAATACCGAGCACAGCTCTTTTCAGAGCTCGTTGAGTGACATTGAATTTGTTGACCGATCAAACTGTCAACTGTGTGACGTTTTGTCCACATTTAGGTACCTCTTATTTGCTAGAAGCGTTATACTTGCAAAATCACGATGAGGTTATCTCAGGGTGCCTTGCACAGTTTTTCGGTTACACGACAATGGTTAAGACATTATGTGACGCTTACCTCAGGTGAGCGACTTGCACATACCGTTACTCAGCTTTATAAAAAAACACTTCTTTATACAGTGTAGCATCATCAAAAACGTAAAAGCATTTATCATTAACATGTGGCTCCACGCGATTTCACCCGTAATGAACCATGTGGGTAATTTTTCCGATAAAATAGCCTATGTGTTAATCCCAGATATAAGCAACCTCCAGACCAAATTTTATTTAAATATGTTTAGCTGTTTCTTAGTTGACTTGCGGACAAACTTGCACCCAAACTTTCACATTTATAATATTAGTATTATTTAATTCGCGTTATTTAAAGTAAGTAATGAATCCAATGAGAGAGGACCTTTAGATGTGCGATATGGCGCTTCGGGTTAATGAATAGACTCCGACATGTGGACAGTTGTTGTTCTTGCTCGGGACAATGTTTTGTGCCGTAATTGCGTGATAGAGGTCGCACGGGATTAGATTTGCGGGCTCTGGGTGGTACAGCATTTCATTGTATTTTACTCGTAGCTTGCTTTAATTTTGTTGTTATATGCCGAATGAATAAATTTATGTATATAACGGTGGTAACTCTTAATCACTAGGATTTTCTGTGTCATAATTGCCATGGAAGACACACAATGACAAGGACAGCTAACACCCAAAACAGATACCTATTTACATTTATCATTCAAACATCGGCTCGGCTGGAACACCTCCTGCTCATGAGGCAAACCACTGAGCCTAACCGGTTGACCAGGTATTGCCTGTACGAAACCCTTAATAACTAACTTACTTACCCGTAACAGTCTTAATAACTCCGCTGGTGCAGCGACCCGAAGTGGGTGTTAGCTGACATAAAAGAACTCTATCATTCCCGGTCTCACGCTGTCTGTTTATTATTATTTTATTTCGGAAATTATCCATATAATTACACCATATTACACAAAATTGAAACAGTATTAAAAGAGAAAAATAAAAAATGTCGAAATAATAACTACAAACACAATTACAATTAAAATTATTTTACAATATACAATCAATCAATTTAATAATATCTATACTAATAATATAATGAGGAACGATTTAATTGTTTGTTTGTTTGTTTGCATTGAATAGGCTCCGAAACTACTGAACCGATTTAAAAAATTCTTTCACTGTTAGGATGCTGCACTATCCCCGGTTGGCATAGGCTATATATCCCGGCTTCGCCCGTGCGAAGCAGGGGCGGCCTACTAGTTTAATAATATAATTAAAGCTTCTCGCCCATTAAGATACACATTCACTTGTTTTGGATGGAGCAATCCATCCGGCCAACAATCATTTGCAGGATGCCGTTGCGGCTGCCTCGCGCTCGCTGTCGTAGGGATGCGACTTTCTTGCGAATCATCGCATGGAAGTCGTCCGTGCGTGCCCCAGCGAACATCTCAGATGCACTGCATGTTGTGTTGTTCAGTAATTAATACCTAATCATAAAATTTGCATTTAATATTGATTTAAGCATTGCATTCTAAACGGCAATTTGTCCAGCATTGCGAACGATGGCTGCTGGTAGTGATTTATCAGATTATTTTAGTTAACCTATTAGTTTTATATTTCTCTGAACATAATATTATACAAATAGTATGAAAAAACATATACAGGATTATATTTTCATTCCATTTAAGGGTGTAACTATAATATAGACAATAGAATATATTTTAAGCGATACATTAGTTCAGGATCGAACTGGGTACCGTCAGATTGTAAAACGCACATGCTAGTGCTCGGCAAACATCGCTCTCTCGGCCATCGCCTTTTTGACCCAAAACCAGGTATTTCTAAAGATCTAAAATGTTCACTTTTAACTTTCGCTGAACTAAAGTATCGCTTAAAATATAGCCCATAGCTTCTATAGAAACGCCTTTAAAATTATAATATTTTTCATCCTGTAAGTATATTTTTTTCTTTTAGTAAATAACCTTAAAGGTTTTATTACCAAGTAGCGTTATAAAAGCTTGTTATATCTGCAACCCAAATCACTGCAAAAGCCCTGTCACAGGGCACAGCTAATGTGTTTAATTTTACGCTTCCAATACACGGTAGCAGCACCAAGCTCTCTGGAACCACCCCATATTTCACTCGTTCGACGTGTGAGTAAGCATTCGTGACGCTGCGTGGCCATCCACAGAATTAATGGCTCCTGTATTATATTCTGCTGGCGTCAAAATGTGACCTTTTGCTGAGCTGGGAGTTTTATTTTATACCTATATTTAAGTCGATCTTTGGCATTGATGATGTTTTTTATTGTTATTATTTAATACCTTCTACTATTGAGCTACCTTCCACGGTGTTTCCGAGAAGCTACAACATCGGGTTCCTCAACTCGGGTTAACATTTTTTTTTTTTTTTTTTAATATTGCAAAATAGCACGGCCTCTTAAATAAAACTAATATATGGCAAATAGTACAAAAATATACAGTCTTCTCTTCACTCATTGAAAATAGTCAAGATATAAAATTAATAGGTACAAATTTACCATTTCTGCTTTTTAATGCATGACTTCCGCAAACCATCTAAAACGGACAGCTTTTTAATATTGCAACAAATCCTATTACAAACAGGTTGGTGTTAACAAATCACACCGAGGTAAGGGGACATAAAGCGAGCGCGAAATATTAATTTTAATTTATTCAGACTGTAAACCCGCTACGGCCGTAGCAGTAAATTAAGTAAGCGGAAGAAAGCTCATTTATTTTTGGGCGGATGCGGCGAATTTCACATCCGCGTTAAACACACAACCCAGCGAAACGCACACTTTCTCGTTTCGAGTGTTTCCAGTGAAAATTTAATTTCGGCCGGCAAATTACTGTCTTTTTGTTATTCACTTTCTGAATTTCTGATGACGGAATTAGCTCGGCTCCTGATCATTAATTCACGCGAGGGATCATGTTTAATTGAGAATCGTTATTAAATATTAATCAAAAGAATCTTCCCCTTGGCGTAACCTAACCTTTTGCGAGGCCGAAATTGGCCTTTGTAGCCGAAAAGTACATCGTTATAAGTTTGCTCAAAGAGCGAGGAAAGTAAACAAAAGCTTAGAAAACGAGTCTGATAAGAACACATTTAAAATAATCTCTTTTGTCCTACATAACCAGATTCAGTCCAAGCGTTTATTTGCTCTTACAGATTAATAACATTGGAAAAAAAATATGAGAACCACGTATTTTGACCACTTTCACTAGATTTTGTAGTAAATACCCGATAAAATTAAATATACGTTAATAAATATTTAAAAAATCAACCTTCTAAAATATTATTGCAGCTCTTAGAGTATAATAAATACCGAGTATGAACTGAGTATAGCCATACCCAAAATTTTAGATTTGTTTTAGTATTGTTTTTGATCTGTTTTTTTTTTCCCAGTGAAAATAAGAATGAGAATAAGAAAAGAAGATCAAATTGATAGTAAAGTAGGTATTTGCAGAGGCGAGGAGATCTACTTAGCGTGGCTAAGCCCTGTTGTCATCGGCAGGCTTGCCTGTTTCAAGCTTTCAAGTTGGTTTAACTACACAATTGAGCTTTGTATTAATAAACGAATATGTAGCATCCCTAAAAACGATGGATGATACATTAATACAATGATGCGGTACAAACTGCATGAGAAATCGAGAGACAGACAGTATGGAAAGAATTAGGGGAGGCCTACGTCAAAAAGCCTAACCACAAACTGACAAAGCTAACAGCGGTTAATGACACAATGTTAATAGAGTACATAAATCTGTGATTGTAATCTGTAATCGCTTTTATTGTGATATTTTGAACTAGACAATTTTGACATAATTAAATATGACAATGACGTTTCTAATGACAAAAAAATCGTTTTTTAAATCATTTTGCTATATTAAATACTATACGCAGTGATACAGTGAGTGTGTTTTGTCGGGACTTAGGATCGAGTTCGAGTTCCAGCGATAACCGTAGCTAAAGACTAAGAAAGAGGGTAGATCGTTATGTCTGCACCTAACTTTTTAACTATTCGACCAACCACCCGCATTTTTCAGTCTTCCCGTGAACATGGTGCATGTAACTGCGCCGAAATATCGGGAGCTCATTCCACAACCTTACCACGGTAAATATCCCGTAAATAATCATATTATAACTTTATTTTGCTATATTGTAATTGTAGTATTAATAGATTTTTTATTATAATGCTTTTACTGTCTTGAAAACTATGTAAGAATAACAATATCATCGTTATCACCGTTATCATTACTATAATCATCATTATAATCAGCCTATCATAAACCACTGCTGGACACAGGGCTCTCTCAAGCCAGCCAGACTGATATTCGGATTTTCTATGTCACTTTCAGCTTCCATAAAGTAGATAATTATATCGTTACTCCATCGAGTCACTGAACAATACAATACTACGTTAAGTATCCGTAGCTACATAACAAAATAATACCCTCATATCTTTCTCCACCCTTTAATAACTAGAGTTTCAATTAACTATGTGACTCGTAATTAGGACCAACTGTAGAAAGTTTGCGTCCTCGCCCATTTGCAATGTGCATAAATTATAGCAGGTATGACTATATTTAGGGAGCAGAGCACCAAAATTAGATGTCTCGGGATGAATATTGACTCATTTTGAATGACATATTTGTCTTTGTGACTGGAATTTATCGCACGACTAAATGCGCGGCGGTGTTGCCCGCAATCCTAGAGGAACCGTATTTTTACAACTTACCTAGTTCTTACTTAGTTCATTAACTTCGGAATAGGCTAACGATTGACTGCGATGATGTGATCGAAGTTGAACGTATTAAGACACTAGACTTGAAAACTGAAATTCTGCGGAAACACAGATGAAGGCAGGGCATTCCATTATTTTGGCGTTAGAATTAACAAGAGCTTGATGCATTCCATGCATTGAGTGATGATAATTATTTATTTATTTCAAAAGAAGACCAACAGCCTTAAAAACAATTAGGTGTAGGTTGAAAAAAATAAAACGTAATTTATTGGTAAACACTTATGTACAAAAAAAAAGTGGTTCTGCCTTTGTTTTAGTGAAAACACTGTGTTGCAAAGGCAGCGTCTTCCAAAGGTACAATTATAAATAGTTTTACAATAATCTGTTCATTATAAAAATATATATATATATATATATATAAATACAAATGTAGTAGTGCAAGACAATCGATAGAAATTTATATAATTAATAAACCATTTATTTTATATATTAAATAAAAACTATGTATGATGCTACAGCTATAGGACCTTGTTAAATATTTTTTCAGTGTCTACATATTCATATAAATATTGGATAAATAGCAAATCTACTGTAAATACTACGCAGTTACACAATACGCAAATGATGAGAATACAAAAACGACATACTTAGTCTAGTATTAGGCTTAAGCAAAAAAATCCCTACTCAACTGCTGCCTAACCGCCACAACGCAGAATAGATCCAACCCTAAGGGCTTATCGATTGTTTTAAAGCTCTTGCCAACAAACCAGCACTATTAATCCAGCCTTTTCAATCGTCCTTTAATTCTCTTCTTGTTAATAATATAGAGTTGTTTCTCTCGCACATTGCGTTTTATACAGCTCTGTGCATACTTTGGTATCTCTGTTTGCTTATATGAAAATTTTAGTGGTATTGAAATACAGCCGAGAGTAAAATAAACTCAGGCGAAGATACATGGCGTAACAAACAAATAAACATACAGTCAAATTAATAACTTCGTTTTATTAAGTCGGTTGAAAATTGGAAATACCTGAAGTGTTTGCACACCGTACCTCTACGTGCTAAAGCTACAAAAATATTGGTCAGACGAGAAAACCTATCGATTCGACCGAGCTCCAGCATTCGGGGTATTTCCACTCTAAGCCGAGTGTTAAAAGTTTTTTCACGAATAATCCCTATGTCGACCCAGGGCAACGCGATTGACCAAATACCTAAATAAAAATAAAAACGAGGAAACTGCTAAAAATATTTTCAAGCTAAAAATACCTTCAGTTTAGTTTTAGGTAGGCTAAACTATTTTGTACGTTTAGGCAGGTGTCCTATAGGGTAAGCGATTGGCTTTACTCAGTTTGAGAAACGTATAAGCTGTCGTTACGGTAACATTATTGTAGAGATGATAGTTCAGTGGTTGACTCATTCCTAAATAAAAATAAAAAATTGGAAAAATAAAAGAAACATCTGTAAGATGCTTCCACCCCCAGACGGGCCGGTTATAGCAAACCAGAGGACGGGATCTCATTCAGCCCCATGGTATCGGGGTAAACGGTGTCTCCACTCACCAACGGCTCTCCATAAAGACGCATCTGAACAAGAAACAAATAAAATAAAAATAAAAACGTTTTTCAACGTGATGGGTTTCATGACTGAAATAAAGACAATTAATTTAAATAACCCGCCCGCCCGGCTTCGTGCGAATTTACGTGCGAAGCCGGGGCGGATCGCTAGTTATACAAATAAACCTTCCTCTTGAATCACTCTATCTATTAAAAAACCGCTTCAAAATCCGTTGCGTAGTTTTAAAGATTTAAGCATACATAGGGACGGACAGACAGCGACAGCGACTTTGTTTTATACTGTGTAGTGATAGTGATTTCAAATAAAAAAATACATTCTAAAATAGTAATGTATCGAGCGTCATCAAAGTATCTACGTCAATATTGAGTACAACAGTAATTAGTAATGTATCGGGCGTCATCAAAATACCTAAGTCGAATCTGAGTACTAAAGTCCTAGTTAAGGTATAGTGTGTTAGCTCGTTACGCACGACGCATGCACGCCCTTGCACGCAATAAATCATCGCTTTCATTACAGCTACGAACAGGTACGAAACTAGAAAATTGCCGTGTCGCAGGAACAACGAGGGAAAGTAATTTATTATTCGTTGGCCGCAATATTACTTACGACAGTGAGAATCGAAATAACTATTCGCATACTGACGATAGAATGTGCCAGCAGTAGAACAAAATTACTCTGTTAATAGATTTTTATTTATATCATAAGTAGTTTCAAATTGGCTTAAAAGATTTATTTACATCGTTAGTTAGTTACAATTGAAGGTAACAAAATTACATATCATAAAGTAAAAGCTGCTGTGCAATAAATTCTTGAAAAAATACTGGCTGACGAGAAAAATTAGGCATATTGTGCCCCTACTGCTTATATTATGAGTATTTCCGACGATGAGAGAAAAAAAGAAACATTTTTCTCTCACCGGAAAACGCATGTCATTCCGACTTTCCGGGACGGGCCCGACGTCGTTCCGGCATCGCCATTTTATCGCCCACCGGTCCGGTAGTCTGAGACAAATGTGCTTTATTAGGTTTAGTAAAGAACAAGGCGGGTATTTGTTGCTTTAACTTCATTTTTGTACTAATATTGATTTATTATGGTGGTTTATCTTCATAATTATTTCAGCCATAAGACGTCCACTGCTGGACATAGGCTTCCCCTATCGATCTCCAAAAGGGCCGGTTGGAAGCGGCCTGCATCCAGCTTTTCCCTGCGGTCTCTTTTAAGTCGTCTGTCCATCTTGTAGGTGGACGTCCTACGCTCCGCTTATTGGTTCGTGGGTGATGATGGTTTATGAATTTAAATCCTAATAATGAAGTTGAGTTACTGATGAAGAAAATTATCTTAGGGAATCCGTGTTATGGCGATAATTTCTAGTGATTAGCTAGCTGACTACCACGTTTATGTTGGAAATATGTCACCAAGCACTTTGCTGGTGTATTCCAGTCGTCTCACTTACGAGCTGTGTAACACAATTCAATCGTTCATTTTTAGGTAACTAGACTTTTGGGCATAAAACGAAAAATAAAGCCGTAATTGTCAAGACGAATATAAAACAAAAGTAAACCGTAACATTAAAATTGTTCAAAACAATAGAAATATTTTCAAATGTTCTTAAGATTTTAAAAAGTTTATTATACGTAGTAAACCACTACATTGCACTTGACTGTTTTTTAAACACAAACAGCGATTTGAACCTTCGGTGATAGCCTTGAAATGTTTAAAAAAACGCATGAAAATCAACGAAGTACTTGTACATAATCAACATAGCACCAATTAACGAGCCGGGTACGGATTTTATATTGCTCCTAAGTACTCGTTACTTAATGAGACTCGATGTAAGACAAACTGCGAGTTACTGGTTTGCATTTTGGACGTACCTACTAGATAAGGTGCTGGTAAGAACCATGGCTTCTTGCGTATTTTGGGCAGTTTCTAGTTTCATTCGGAAATTATTTATACTAGCTGTTCGCCCCGAACTGAGGCCCCGTGACACCTTTACCAACCTATTAGACCAACTTTACTCATATTCGAACTTGAAAATTATATTTGCATGAACTACTTGCGTACAAAGTTATGTGAAGATCGAATCAACGATACGCGAGTTATCGCACATAGAAATGCCGACTTGTCCCATTAAAATCTGAGACCTCCCTTCGCTCAGTCAATAAGTCGATAAAGTTTTATCATGGTTCAATTGACGTAATATCTATGCCTTGCAGTATTTTTTTCACTTTTATCGCATTTTTAAGATGCTCTGCTTTACTAAAGAAATATGTAAACAAACCTTGAAAGTACATACATTTTTTTTAACCGACTTCTAAATGTCAAATCGATTTGAAACTTTGCGATGTAATCAGGATGTCAATACAGTACCGAACTGATCTGATGTTGGAGCCAGGGGGTGGATAATAAATTTTTAAGTAGCTGCTAGTAAGTCCCATACAATACATTCAATGTATGGGACTCGAATGGAGACCACGGACCGGTAAACGCAGCGTAGTAAGTCCACCAACAATATGGATAGACGACCTAAAAGAGACCACGGGGAAACGCTGGATGCAGGCCGCTTCCAACCGGCCATTTTGAAGATCGATGGGAGAGGCCTATGTTCAGCAGTGGAATACTATGGCTGATACGATGATGATGATGATATATTACACTTGGTGACGAGGATCTGATAATGGAGCCGGGAGGTAGGTACAACAAAAAAAAATGCTGTGTTTTTTAAGTTTATCTAAATGAACCTTACTGTAAGACAAAGTATCTTCTTGTGCACAAAATATCTAAAATCATCGAGTAAAAAGTTTTCCAACTATAATTTTTAATTATTACTAGACCTTGTATAAAACGTCAAGTTTAAAATGTCGACGGAAAATTTTCAGTCCCATTTTAATAAGCGCTTGACGTAGCTGGGACAAGTTTTAATTACAGTAGATGTCCTGAACAGAGTGCTGGCCCTCTGGACATTCTGGACCTCTCGGTAGTATTTAATAGCAGATAATAGTATACTGGATGTCCAAAACAGTCTACTTTGTCCGACAACTTTTAAGTTTGTAATAGCTGGAACAGTAAACATTTTGTGTATGAAATTTCACCCAGACTATGTCAAGTAGTTTTTTTTCCATAGGTTGGTCAGTACGTTAAAATCTCGTAAATGCTAAAAAAAAATATAAACGTGAAAGTCACTCTTTCTCTCTGTCTGTGTTCGCTTTTCACGGCTAAACGGCTAAGCCAATCTTGATGAATTTGGCAGGATGAATCATGAGGACGGACGTGGGTACTTTTTCTCCCACAAAATGCGGGAATTCCGGAAAATGGTATGAAACATTCTTTGGTTATTAAAGTTCAACCTAATGCCTATCTATGCAATGATATTATTATATGGTTTGGCGTATGATCGACAAATTTTCAGACGTGTTTTTTGTTATATGCAGAGAATACATATTTGTACAATAACTAAAGAATATTATTTAATTGAAATGTAAATTCATATAGTATTCTAGACTAATAATATTGTGTTTACTAAAGATTCACTCCGAAAAATCATTTTAATAAGTAGCGACTCTTGCTATTACATAATAAAGTGCAATTCAGGACGTGCGAGTGCTAACTACCTACAGCTATTAGCCTAGAAGTTGCCTCTATATCGCGTAACTCTTGTCGCATAACTCTGTCTATCTGTGTACTCGGACTTATCAGGTCCGATAAGTCGGCTACTTGTAGGTTCATACCTAAAGTGCAGCGTGCGCCAGGCCTGGTATCAAAATGAACCACCACGAAGGTCAACATCGGACCGAAGTGTATAAGTTTCTCTGCTTCACTGTGATTTCATGACTTCCATCAACATTTTATAAGACCCAAATGGCATTTTTCATTTATACATTCCAATGAAAATCATTTAAAATAAATAGCACAAGCTCTGTTTTATTCAGATAAGCGAAATGTAAATTCGACAAAAATTAATAATTTTCACCGAATCGAAAACGGAGACTGAATATTGCCAGTTCGAAGCTCCCTTCTCCCTTCCCTACGATATCCACGGTTCATATATTTTTCGGACATAGTTGATTATTATGTCCGATCTGATTTTTACATCGGACTAAGCTCAGGTTTGACTGCAAGATTATATGATGGGAAACAGCAATGAAAATAATAATAATACGTATTTATTAACATAAAAATAAGATAGGTAAATCAAACGAATATAGTTCGTTTGATGTACTTACTTGTGTCTTATACGGGCTGTAAGGGGAACACTCTCGAAGCCAAAAGAAGGTAATTGTACTCATAATTATGAACAACTTTTATTATGGGACCAGCCCTGAAATCGCGAAAAAAATATCAGTGCATGAGTTGATAACAAAGCAATTCCCACACTACCGCAAAACCGACTGTGCACCGCTGGTGCATCAAATCCGGTTATTTCGTTTTTTTCCCGTTTTTTTTTTTGTTTTTCAATGATATTAATGATGGAGCAAGTTTGTCATGTCCAGGTTGTAATTCTGAAGAATCTCAGACGATGTTAAGGTGTTTCGTTGTTTTTTTCTTCTTCTGATTAAGTTTGAAGAGGCAAATCGTTTATACATATTCATAACTCAGATAAATCCATAGGGATAGCGAAGAAATAGCTAGTATAACAAAAAGCCTTCATAACCAAATCTCTAGTGTACTTCCGCTTCGAACCGTAACTTTGTGAAGTTTTTAAAGCGGAAATATATTAGAGATTTTGTTTTTATTGTGAATTTCCGCAAAGTAACGCTTGATACCATTTGTGTATGCATATTTTAGAAACTATGTATTTCCACTGACTCAATGAAATGTTGGGCACCAAGTGTGCGGCTAGTATATATCCGTTTCAAATCGGAACAACATCGGGGATCAGTTTTGAAGCGGAAACACATTAGGAATTTCGTTTTGTATGTGAACTTCCGCAAAGTAACGCTTGATGCCTTTTGCAAATTTTAGCGACTATGTTTTTCCACTAACTCAATGAAATGTTGGACACCAAGTGTGCGGCTTGTAAGTTCCACCCTCCCGTACAGGCCTCGTCATTAGGAGTGGGCACGCAAAGGGAAATTATCCTCACTTAACCCTCCTGGAGGCGTTAACTGGCACCTCAGAGGAGAGCACTCGCGACGATTACTTTATTATACGGATTGGTACATTTTTCTTGGGAAAAAACGTTTTGAGAAGATATATTGTGTAAGTATCTTTAGTCTGTAGGGATTTGGACACCCAAATAGTAAGAATTTTGAAGGTACATACTTGTAACTATTTAGTTTTATTACTTAAATAAAGTAGTCTTTGAAAGAGCTTCTACAGGTCATACGCGAGCTCATTTTATATCTAAAGCTTTTTAAACCTTTTCATAACTTATTTCTTGTAACGTCGCAATTATTTTCATTATGTTGCGACGTAAGTCTACAGTACATCTTTTTAAATTTAATAATAGGTTTGCGTTTGGCTATTTAGCAATGATGCAATCTACGGTGGAGCACGCTTGCCTAGAAGAAACTGATTCACTCAGGATTTAAATACACTCAAATTATAACTATCAGGGAACACCCATTCAGGCAACGCATTTCACAGACTAGCAGTTCACACAATAACAGTGGTACATCAAAAACTTACCCTAGCACAAAAACAAACAAAACAACACAAAACAAAATTTTGGAACAAACTAAGCTCTTATAAACAGAAAAATGTCAAAAAAATCAATTAAAAATTGTGTTTGATCGGCAAATCACAAAATTCAACGAATAGGAGTAGCTTCCCTCCCTTGCAATTAATTCTTACTGCAGTCCCCATCCGAAAAAAGAAAACCCATTTCACTCTAACTTGAATCTAAATCGGCGTGAACCTCGGCAAATCTTTAATCTTGTCCCTTCAATTCACGAGGCCCGATTGTTTTTCCGAGTGAGTGCATCAAAATAACAATTCGTTAAGGTTATGGTCGGCACCCTCGGTACCCTACAACGGGTAGGTTGAACTGTCTGAATGGCAGTCATGGGCTATCGAAATTACCAGCCGGAACAATTTTACGACAAATGGTGGCTTTTAGGAGTACTTTAGCATTTTTGAAAGAAGAAATGTTAGATAGGAGATTGGAAGATCGGAAAAGTGACAGAGGTGACATGATTAATCAAAAAATTATACTTGCTTACAACGTTTGTTTGGGACAATAACATAGGGCGGACTGCCCACCAAACATTGCATTTGTTTATATTACCTAACATGAGTAAATGCTAACTATTCTGTTATGAAAGCTAACTATTACTTATTCTATGGCGCAGGGCGCTGTCACGGTGAACGTTTAGTATTGAATTAAAGCTAGAAATTGATCTATATTATTGTAAGCTACAATAGTGGGCATACTAAGTTGCAATAAATTCGCTTTAGATGGGGACTTCGCAGACGGTGGAATATTGTACATTGGCAATTGAAATCTTGGTATTGTCATGAAAAGAGCTAGATCGAGGGACTGACTATGGATGACAAGATGTCGCAAAAGTGGACACAATAGCCAATAGACTAACCAGATATGCTAAACACTAACAAAACCACACTGTTTGAAGATTGGTGCCATAACCAGAGTTAATAACTGCTCAGCAAAAGTAGGAGAAAAAGTTAAACTGAGTCAATAATTCCTAATTAAATCAGATAAAGTCCAACCATGGCCAGTGAGCGATGGTGGCCGAGCGGTAGCATGTGCGATGTGCGTTTTACAATCTGACGACACCCGGTTCAATCCTCGGCCCTGCTTGCGGACCAATGGCGCCGGTCGCACACCTCCGCCGCGAAACTGTATCAGCGAAACCGCTACTCGTTGAAATATGAACCTGATAATAATGTTCCTTGCAGCAGAGTTTTAACTACGCGTGAGAGGAGCACTGAAACATGTCGAGAGGCGCCTCCGCTCCAAGTTTGCTGTTTAAATTACTGCTGTATGTTATAGATAGTAGGTTTACATTTAAACTAATAATCGATTTCGCTGCTACGGTTTCGCGCCGGAGGTATGTTACTGGCGTGACTTATTTAGTACATAGGTAATGTACAGTTTCGATGCCATTACTCAAAGACGTTAAGTAAAACATCGTGTGAGAACTGGTATGTCCAAGAACGTCAAAGTAGAAAGACATTTGACATTCACTAATATGCACTGGGCCAGCATGGTGGCTTAGGGCCCATCCTCTCTCTGAGAAAAGCCTGTTTCCCAGCAGTGGAAAATTAAAGACTGATAATGATGAAAGTTGAAGTGGCAATGGGCAGGCCACATTGCTCGAAGAACCGATAACCGATGGGGAAGAAAGGTTCTTGAGTGAAGATCACAAACCGGAAGACGCAGCGTAGGTAGGCCTCCCACTAGATGGACCGACGACATAGTGAGAGTCGCTGGCATCCAGTGGATACAAAAGGCAGGCTGTCGTTCAGTGTGGAGGTTAAAGGGGATGGCCTATGTTCAGCAGTGGATGTCTTCTGGCTGATGATGATAAATGATGGACCGACGACAGTGTGAGAGTTGCGGGCATCCAGTGGATGAAAAGGCAGGCTGTCGTTCGGTGTGGAGGTTAAAGGGTGAGGCCTATGTTCAGCAATGGATGTCTTCTGGCTGATGATGAATGATGAAGATAAAAGTCCAACCAGATATGTTTTTGATCAGCATTCGAATAACCTCAAAGCATACTAAAGAAACATTCGTCGATTCCGTGTCGAGTAGAAAGCTGTACATCGCGTGTGTAGACAACAATTTGGTAACAATCGATTGGCGTGCCTCGACGACCAAATATTAGCATTGACATAATGACAAAACCGCAGAGTCAATGGGATTGTCGGCTCTGCGGTCTCACAATCTATGTTGCGTGAAGCGCCCATACGGTAATGTTTTGTCAATACTTTACTTTCGTGCGCATACATATTATTTACGGACGGTTTTCTCGGAGGCTTTCGAACACTTTGAGCATTATTTTATTCAGTGCTATTTAGCTTTTCTCTAGTTATTTTTTACTGTAAAAAAGACAAAATTAATTTCAAGGTAACATACAAAAATTATAACATAAAAATTTAATTAACAACACCATGTCATCCAAGTGAAAAATTACACAAAAAACGTAGGTCTACAAAAATTACCGAAATTGCGTATTTTCTGAAGTCTGTTTGTTATTGATATTATAAGTTTTTTTTTCCTTTTGAACTTATTAGAGCTGGGCCTGTAATGAATATTTTCTTTTAAAAATGTAGGCACCTACTCGTACCTACTTTTATTGCTAACTTTTTTTGTCGACCTACTTTTTGTGTAATTTTTTTTAATAAATTACGGCCGTCGATAATCGAATATTTTCATTAAAGTTTGCCAATAATTTCCAATTCCTTCACTTTATTTATACGTAATACTTCAAAGGCTGGCATAAACCTAAGAAGACATAAAAAGAAACTCTCAAATTACTGCTGAAATTCCATTACAGAAATCGTTCTTTTTATGCCTACTCAAAATAAATACAGAAACTTTGCATACAAGTCTGAGAAGTTCCATATCACGTCCCATCGAGCATCGGAGACGTATCAGAGTAAAAACGACAATAGATGCTCAAGTGGCTTCATTTCCCAAAGTGATACAACATTTTCTCCTCCCAATCCACTTTCATCTGACGCAATACAATAATTTAAACAGTACATAAGCTTGCCAGAATGTTGATAATCATTATTTCTAGCTCATGCCACCTACGGGGAGGGATTGTTAGCGCGATTCCAACATGCTCTTGTCTAGTGTTTAGTATTTGTTGCTAAAATATAGGATATGATACAAATGATATTTTTTTTTTTTAAATAGAATAAGTGGCAAACAAGCTACGGGCCACCTGATGGTATGTGGTCACCGCTGCCTATAGACACCTAGGACTCTAATCACCCTTCGTTTGAAGCAGTCCAAATTATACTTTAGAGGAAAAACCGAAGGTGGTAAGCTATTTCACAACTTACAGGTACGTGGCAGAAACAATCGATCAAATCGAACAGTGCATATATCGCTCATCCAGTGCAAGAATGACGTGATTGAATTTTATTTCAATGTCATACAATTTCATCAAATGCAATCAATCTGGGCGTTTTTAAGTGCATGCTTCAAGGTAAACTACATCATCGATTAACATCAAGCAGGGTGGCAGTCCAGTGCAAGCCAACCCAATAATAAAAAAAAATATTATTGATTTTCCTGTTAGCCTGAAATGCTTTGTCAGCAAATGGCTTCGATTACGTATTATGTCAAAATGGTTAGGTATTTATCACTGAGGCAAACTTAGTGACTGTTAAGTTTGTCTACTGTGAGTCTGAAACGTACCTTTACAGCTAGAGTTTGTATTTTTGTCCATTCGTCACACGTAACGTCTCAGTATCGTTGTCACGTACAGTCCGTAGAAAAGTTTTGTTACTCCTTCGTAATTGTAACATAGAAATACAAACTACTCCGAGAAACTATCTTCTGAAGGCTCTATACTCACTGAACATGAAATAAAATAACAATTTTCATGAATTTGAAGCAAAGCTTTCAAAGTATTAGTTCGTTTTTACCGTCCCGGTGGCCCAGTTGGTAGTTAACCTGCCTTCTGCGCTTGGGAGCGTGGGTACGATTCCCACCTAGGACAAACATTCATGACCATTTGTATTTGTTCTATATTTGGGTGTTAATATCCAGTATGTATTAAAAAATATAATATAAATGTATGTTTATCAGTCTCTGGCAGCCATAGTAGGTACAAGCTTTGCTTAGTATGCGTTCAGTGACCATGTGTGCAACAAATTTCACGTGTTTTTTTCTTCTTATTTTAAAGAAAACTAACCCAAAAATTAAGCATCAGCCGTAATAAAACGTGTAGTAAAAAAAACATGGTATTGTTATTGCTTAGATCTTTTTGCTCTTGTTTACTTCAAAAAAGAGTTGCTATGTTTTTTCAATAAATTATTTCTTCATTTTAAGAATTTGTAATAATTATGTAGGTACCAATGGAACCTACTATAGTAAAAAACCTAAGTCCAGAAAAGCAACTACTATTTAAAAGGGCAAGTGCCTTTATTATCTAAGCAAAGTACAAGCTAACACTAACACTACAAAAACAGTTAGACTGCCCATATACCGTTGAAGGTCTAAAGGCAATCCAAATACTCAAGCCCACTATAAGTTGGCAGCTTACCCAGCATTTAGAAGTATCACCTCAGTGGTTTTTGAGCCTCAAGATTTCGAGCTTTGCAATTTCCAAGAAATTCTCAAATTAATGAAAAATTGTTTCAATTACTCTCTCAATGTTTCAGAAGCGTTTTCGAGAGGAATTCATTTGAGCTGTCATTTTTGGATTTCGACAATATTGAAGCTTCGTTTTCGTTTAAATTAAAGATGACGAATGAGAACTGCCAATCACGGAATTTGGCAGCTTACTGTTTCTAACAAATTCATATTTTCTACAAGGAGTGGAATTTGAAGTTTACTCCAATTTAATCAAAGAAAAGAACCAATAAAATATTATTTAACTTTAATTTAACTCTAAATAAGTGTGTAGCTTATTTTTGTGCGTGGTATAGGCGGGCTACATCGCATCGAAATTGGCAACTCTGTTTCTTTGGCGAATATCCACGTTCCGGGTTCTATCGCGCAAAGAAAGTCCGAGCATAGTTCTCTCCATTGCCCGGTGTTTGACTCTGAGGTTTTCCAAATGGCCAAAGTATAGGTCCCTTGACTTGACGTGACTTGAGATCTCTAGTTTAATACTAAAAACCTACAGACTGGCTGTTTTATCGTGCAAGCAACTAGGGTACAAAGTAGTGAAGAATTCTAGCAAATGTTATATTATTACTATCTTATTAAATATCGGCGCACTTTTTCGTCGAGTAATTTTACGAAAACCCAATTCTAAAATAAATTATTCATTGGCGACGAAACGCCTCAAGCCCCCGTATTCATTTCATTTCTGAATCTGAATTCTTACTTTTCTTTCTCCTTTTTTTCTTTGCCAAACCATACTTTTGATAAATTTTAAATAAGCTCTCAGATTAAACAAAGTAGGTACTTACAGGAAGTTTTCGGTCTCTGCTGAAATGAATTTTGCTAATTGTAATGAAAGTTCCCTAATTTCACTGAGTTTTCGGTTAAGTAAGTACTGTTTGTACAGAATTGCGTGTTTGTTGGTATCTCAGATCAGACAAACAAGGGAGACATGGTAAGGTGGCGTGGTAGGTGCCAACGCATCTGGCCAAAATTTGGCTAGATGTATTTAGTCAAATTCTTCCAGCAGCGATCTTGCTTTTTACTTTTTTCTACATGTGACCTATTAATTAGGTTATAGTATAATTGTACTGAGGCATATCTTCCTTGTTTGACTGATCTAAGACTGGTATAATTTCATAGGTTATCGAAGGTCGAGGATGACGTAATAGTACCTATTTAAATTTTATTACTAGAGTTCGAACCTTCATACGTACCAAGATCTTCCAAAAAAGCCTAAAACCGACCCTAAAAACCTACCACCGTATAAAATAACGTTACCTCTACATTTCGGTTTCACTAACATTTTCACACATAAACGTCGAAAGTTGGTTCCAAATGGTTTCACATAAAGCAACTAAAACAAACTTCGACAGAGGGCGTTATCGACGCTTCTAATAGCCGGCGATTGGTTTACACTTTCCAACTAAAGTCATCGGTGGAGATCTCAAAATATTACATTAAGGGATGTAGTAGCATGTTATTGCCGGATTAGGTCAAAAAAAACCCGTACCACAGTGCGGCATGCTGAACTTGAGCTTACAACCTGAAGTCAGGACCACAGAATAGTTTTTTTTTTATTAGTATGGCTGTCAAGGCCTTTTTGTAAGTTTTTTTTTTGTCAAATTTGAAAGCACTTGCGCAAAGTGCAAAGCGAGACACAGCTGCGCGCGTGCATTCACCTTGAAAAAGACCGTTGGTTGAAACTATAGTCGGAGTGACCGGCTTAATCTTACGTGAGTAATTCCCGTGTAATATAAACAAAATGTGAGAAAACCACGTCAGTTTTAATAATAACACTTACATATTATAATACTAGTTAAATCCCACGGTGTTAACTTCGATTTTCCTGTTTTCCTTATTTTTTGGGAGAAAACTATCATGATGCTCGTCCTCATAATGCACACTTTCTCTCCTTTCCAAATTTCGTTAAGATGGGCCTAGTCGTTTAGTAATAAAAAGGGAACACAGAGACAGAGTTACTTTCGCATTTATATTAATATTATTATATTATTTTTAATATTAGGATAAAAGTATGAATTTTTACACCGGACTTCACTTGGTCGTGATAACTTTCTAAACATGCCGGAAAATTACTTCATCCCTATTATATACAGAGATAACATTTTGAGATACGCAAATTGTTGTTTAGAATCGGTTTGCGTACGCCTCCGGCTATGTGTGTAAGCGTATGTTATGGTACTTGTTTGCTTCAAGGATTGTATGGTTAGGTAATATCGTACAACGGCATCTTGGAAAAGTTCGCCAAACAAAGATCAGTAAGATAAGGGTCAATTTATGTCATAAGCAGAGATACCTCTTGTCTGTAAAAGTTTTTATCACAAATACTAAAGTTTTTTAAGAGAGTGTAAGTATTTACGTTTTTTCTTTAACTCGGCAGCTGGCTAAATTTCCATAAAACCTTGGTAAAGTGATAGTTCACATCATGTATTAACATAATTTTTTTATAAGTACACGACTTTAAAAACATATTAAACCTTTAAGCATATTTGATGAAAAATTAATAAAAAATAAAGTAAATAAAATTTTATTTTAACTAGAAAATTATGTATATTTGGAATCATAACAAACTTACCTTAATTAAAATCAATATAATATAAAACTACACTAATCTAATAAACCGCTGCCCGCAGGCATCGTTCTCACGCGAAAAATGGTTCGAAGTTATTTTATTTCGACTTTATTATTAACCGACTTCAAGAGGGATGGAGGTTCTCAATTCTGGCACATTAGTAGTTCGAACCTCGATTACCAACAGTTTGATAGTTAGAGCCAGGAACAACATGGATGTATAATATTTAGATGTAATAAATAATTTTCATTTGATTTGGGATCTACTAATAACTGGCTTAAAGCGTGTCGAGACTCACATATGGTAGGGTTCCGTTGATCGTAGCCAAAGTCATATAATTGTGGTCACATTCATCATAGTTCAAAAATTTATGGTCACAGAAAAATTTAAAGGACGAAATTCGACGTGCATCATACCAACATAACATATACTTTTTATGGTATAGTCAAAAAGAAATCAACTTGAGAAACATTATTTGTGAAAACAATTTTACGAAAAGGCCTTTGACTTAAAACAGGGGTGTCCCACAAAATTTTGTGGCGGGCCGGATTTATTAACTTTGTAACTATGGCGGGCCAAGAGATGTTTTGTAACTGATCAAATCAAGACTAATATAAGTAAAATGGTAGTAAGGGTATAATTATAACCTTTTGCCGGAATTCACAGCAGGTTTCACTTGTAACTGCATGCACACTGCACAGGCACACTGATATAGATGATATAGATATGAATCTCCGTTCTTTACAAAATTACGTCTAAAAAAAGTTAATAGTTACCCAAGTTTTGACTCATTCGCGGGCTGGATTAGGAACCTTGGCCGCATTGTGGCCCGCGGGCCGTATGTTGGACACCCCTGAGTTAGAACGTCTTGTATTTATTACAGTTTTATCGCTATACTCGTCTCAAAAAGTTATATTCAGAAACCAGACGTTTTTTTTTTCTATTTAGAAAAAATCCTTGAATATCTAATGTACATGGAATTCGCTAATAAATTTCCATACAACTAAATCGTGCCTAATCAGGGATGGCTTTATTTATGCACGTGCTCCACTGACCTGTGCAGTTTAAATCAGATTGGGAAATTGGCTCCGTAATTTTATTAAGCGGGCGCATTGAACGGTGTATGGGCGGTTTAATTAACAATCAACCCCAAAACAGGGGGTGGGGTAGCCCATAACTCAGCTTGTAGAGGCAGTTGTGACGTAGGCTCCTGCATCATAGACAAATGATGGCTGCATTTTCCGAGGTAGTGATAATTATAGGTATAATCGAGTGAATTTACAGGACATAGAGATTAAGTAACCATACTAAGTTACATGGAATGACGGTACTAATCTGAAAGAAGGTTTTTATACTCATTAAGAACAAAGAGAAATCAATCATCAAGAAAAAGTTATACGATGGGACCGTTGGGCGCAGTTGGTAGTCGGATGGGTGACCGTCTGGGCATGGTGTATTTTGGACTACTTTTTTAAACTTTTACTAAAGTATCTACTGTTAACAATTTATGTGGTGGTACGGAACCCGCATTACGCGAGCCCGTCTCACACTTCATCATCATCATCAGCCAGAAGACGTCCACTGCTGAACATAGGCCTCCCCCTTTAACCTCCACACTGAACGACAGCCTGCCTTTTGCATCCACTGGATGCCCGTCTCACACTTGGTCACTTTTATTTAAATAAGTTTTTCTTTAATTTTGTAATTTTGGCCACCATGTTGTGATGAGCGATGTTGTGGCCGAAGATAGAGCAAGTAAACCTAGAAGGTACTTACTAACTCTGGCCTTGAAGACATCTAGCTTATAGTTTTCAGGAAACAAAGTCCGTGGCAACGTACAACTCCTACCCATTGCCCATGACAGTGCAGTGTCACTCAGAATGTTTTCTAAAGTTTACATGAGGGTAACATCACCTTGGATAGGTGTATAAAAACAATAAACTCTCAAAACTTTTTGCAATAACAAATACCTAAGTATCTTACAAAAGTTACAACACAGTGATGTTGTGGAACGTTTTCATTTCATTTCACTCTGCAACTATTTGTACAAAAACATTCTAAAACGAGTTTTCGTTGTTGCTCATTCTTGCTCCAGCGTTGTGCCACGATAACTTCGTTAACGCAAAATGAGCCTTCAATAGCTAAAGTTAAATTGGGTTAAAACGAAATGGGAGTAAAAGTGGGAAAAGAGACTGGAGCTGTTTACATTTGCACGTTCTTTTACTATAGGGGGGTGGGTGTGGGTATCCTTGTATTTTTTCACTAACAAGCACTTATCTCAATTTCATGTACATCATACAAACAATTGGATTTAGGCCAACACTAAAAATTGGCTAGTAAAAACGTTTTTCAGCTTCGCTAGCTTGCGCCTTTTATATAGTGGTTTATTTTTCTTTAACATGTATGTTTATATTCCCACCTACCAAAAATTTAATTTACCTACCTAAGTTTAAATAGATTTCTCTAACCTCTTCCCGTGCAAATCTATGTTTAGGGATGGTCAACAAGTAGGTAAGTGACGTTATTATAAATACAAAATAGCGACAAGTAAAGAGAGGATAAAATATATAATTTGTCTGCACTTATATAATTACTAGAAACGCATCCCGGCTTCCCACGTGTAAATCTTATTTTTTTATTACAGCTTGGGTTACATTATTGGACTTTTAGCAAGTTTCCTCATTTTTTTGGAAAATATAATATAGCCAATGTCACCCGGGGATAGTGTAGCTTCCCAACAGTGAAATAATTTTTCAAATCAGTTTAGTCGTTTCGGAGCCTATTCAATGCAAACAAACAAACAATCAAATCTTTCCTCTTTATAATATTAGTATAGAAGTATATATGACATTAATGACGTATATCGAATAGATCTCTTAAAATTAAAGTAATGTATGAACATAATTTTTTGCCTGTGTTCGAAATTAAATACAATTGTAAATATGGTTTAACAATAACTTGTTCTAATTGGTATGAAAAAAGAAAAAAAGCTGGTGCCAAAATCCCTCCGATAAAAGCATCTCACGTATGCCTCATATAAACTACACGAAAGTTGTACATTAGACTTATCGCTTCTACTTTTTACAACATCTAATGCATTAAAGTGCTAACAACAATCAATCATGGCATTATGAAGGGATCAACGTTTTACTTTCGCGTGTTTAGGACTGGGTTCCTGTAAGACAGTGATGAAAGTTCAAATATAATGGGGTGAGCTTCGTGAAGGCTGAAACCACTCTGATATAATATGTAGAATGAGCTTCCAGCTTGTGGCATTTCCAAGTAACTATAACAAAGGCATGTTCAAAAGAGTGATGCCATTGGTGTTACTTTTCCATAAGTACAGTTGGTCGCTTACTATCAGATAACCTATTAGATTGTAACCTATTAGATTGATTTGTCACTTGGCATAAGAGTAAAAATAAACTCCTGGAGCCTAGCAAGTTGCTTGCATGGTTTGATGGAGAACAAATGTTCAATAGAATACTGCATTGAACTGCTTGCATTGCACGATGGCGTCTTGCTAGTCATCCAGGTGTAGAACAGTGTTGCCATTGCTTCGGTAATTGCAGTGACTTACGGTATTATTATATTATCTAAAATCTATAGCCCACGGGGCATCTGGACTGCTGTAATACAATCTACGGCAATTTTTTTGCACGTCTTTTTCCTTTTATAGGACGAAATTGCCAATTGCAAACAAGTTTTGTAACCAAACATGCTACTATTGTCATTATTATCATTCCGCTCCAATACAAATACGATTACTTTACTCAAAGAACACGACCAATTTGTTTGTTGTGTCCAAGTTTGTAGACCACCCAAAACCTCTAGTATGGTTTAGCCACAGTTCATGTACTGGTGAAAGTTATACATTGTGTTTGGCATGCGTGACCAGTAAGTACTTTGCGACAACGTTCGCTGTTCGTAACTGGCTCACTACTGTATAAAACTAGACAGATAACAAACTCATTCAAACAGGGGTAGGTAATTCTGAAAGGTCAAATTAGGGTTAGGCTAATTGGGTATGAAAGTAGTTATTTAAATTACTGCTAATTAAGGATTAGAAACCTAATTAACTTGAAAAAATGTTAGTAAAAGTTTACTTTACTTTGTTTTAATTACCGAAAATACTTATTGTTTATTAAGATTTCTCGACATGAAAAACAGATTGTTGTAAATATTTTCGAACCAGCCCTAAAGAGAAATATTGAAGGACGTTTATTATTTTTATGCTTGATAGGCTTAACGTTTGACCTTATCTCACCTGATGTAAAAGGGGCGTTGTTGGAAGGAAGTAACCACGTCTAAGTCAAAATCGACACCGCTTTATGATTGTTATTCCAAAAACCCGTTCGAAGCGCTTTGATTCCACTTTTACTATGTGAACAGCTAGTCTGTGAAATGGGCTGTCTAAATGGATGTTCCCCGATGGTAACAATCTGTGTGTCTTCAAATCACGAGTGAATCGGTTTCTTCTAGGCAAGCGTGCTCCACCGTAGACCGTATCATCGCTTAACATCAGGTAAGTTGGCGGTCAAATGCAAGTCTATTATTATATTTAAAAAAAAACTAAAATCTATAAACTTTCTTACTAAATTTAGCTCAACTACCGAGACACTAAAACTATAACTCGCATAACCGAGTTCGATAACCAACAAACCAACCGGGATTTTTATGACCTAAAATGTGACTCCAATTTAAAGTTCTATCGCAAACCAATGTGACATTTAAAATCCTAAATTCTTGTGAGAAGCTACTTCAATTTGTAACTGACTGTAACAGACCAAGTTGTGCTGAGCTCAAACCACGTCTCCGCCCTCTAGTTTCATACAAATTGATATTTACGGTAATAGCACGAGTTTTTCAACGAGAAGGCAAAGTTTCAGGATAACAGGCTCAGTCGGATACGGACCGGGAATCCAAATGGGCAAAAACGCCGAGTTAAAGAAGTGAAAAACGGATCTACAATTTTCCACGGTGGAATTATTCAAGATCAATTTAATGTTTCACGAGCTAGCTTTCCGCTGCGGGTTTTCGGAACAAAAGACCCTAAACAGAAAACAAAAGTGGAAATTATGTACCCACCGTTGTATGGCCATTTGACCCAGAATACTTTTAGCAGGGCAATAGGGCTCGCTTAACATACGGTCAATTACTTACTGAATAATTTATTGAGCGTAAGTGCAGTGTAAATTTATCGTATCGTAAAAGAATACGATGGCCGAACTAAAAAGAAAATGCTATAAAACTTTACTAGTTGACCCAATAAACTTATTGGCCATTGAACCAGTCAGTGTACCGCTATTTAACTATTTTCTGTACAGACAGCTTTCTGTTTTAGGTGCACAAATTTATTTAACTTTTTAACCCGTGAGGTGACCGGCGTCGGGAGCCTTGTATAGCCAAAAATTACTATGTCTAGCTGAATTAAAGTCTAAACGTCTACGAATTAAGGTCTAAAACTAGCATGTTTTGCTTAAGTTCAGATTAGAACATAAGGCAGTTCGGGGGTGTAAAAAGTTAGTTCATATAGCACATATACAATCAAACTTTTGAACATACCTTAACGATTTTCACGTAGTTCACTTATTTTATTTCGATTGGATAGACATTTCAATGACTTTTTAATGAAACAGCATATTAGTATATTTTCTGTTTATTATATATTAGTATATTAACTGTCTTAAAATCATGATCATCGTTAACTGGTTTTTAATTACCTTCAAAAACTCGATTCAGGAGACGTCCGCAATTCATCTGCGCTTATTGTTGAATAAGCTAATTCGGGAGCCACTAATATACTTCATACAAATATATTGGTAATGGTCTTGCAACAAAGATGGCAGCTGATGATTAAAAGAACAAAGGCGGTTTTTGCACGTTTGTGAGTTAACAGATCAAACCAGTCCAATCGTCATGCACGCTTATAAATACCGTCCACAGTACACGTGTTCAATAAACCATGATTTCTCGTGTTTTATTCACATAGAGATCAAAATCACCATTCACTGCCTACTACATTTAGAACTATAAGTGTTTCCATATAACACAGGGTTTAGATGCTCACCAATGTATCAATCACCGCATAACTGGATAGAGTTACGCTCGTACAGACCCAATAAATTATGCGGTGGACCGCACCGTCCCGGACGGCTGTCGAATCCAACGGGAACCAATTAGTCGCCCGGGAATATTTATTTGCGGTTTTCTCAAATAAGTGAGCACCTGACACTTAGCTTGCACACACTTCGTGACTGGAGTCCTTTATTAATGGGCTAGTTTTATGGGGTCTTTTGGGTCTTTTGTTGCAGAAGAATTATGTGATTAAAGGCTCTTGTTTATTTGATTGTATTTGTCTTCTATCAATTTTAGTCAAGAGAGCCTAGTTGAGAAAACCGACAGGGCGTTCCAAATACCGCTGCTCTGATCTATCGCCTTATAGAGGCCTGAATGTTCGAAAGTCAAAGACCAGTACCCACTTTGGGGTCACAGTGCTTATTATGTTAGTATTTTGATAAGATCTATCAAAGTGTGGACTTCGAAGCTTCGTAGCTTCTATACAGGGTGTAAGGGGAACACTCTCGAAGCTAAAAGGAGGTAATTGCACTCATCATAATAAACCACTTTTAGCATGGGACCAACCCTGAAACGCGAAAAAAAAATCAGCTGTTCCATACATTTTGTCGAGTCTCAATAACCGTTTTCTATAGAACAGCTGATTTATTATTTTCGCGATTTCAGGGCTGGTCCCATAGTAAAAATTGTTTATAATGATGAGTACAATTACCTTCTTTTGGCTTCGAGAGTGTTCCCCTTACACCCCGCATTATAGTGAGCCATATAAAGAATATTTATTCAGTACAGTATAATTATTTCGTTTAAGGTTATTTATTTTATAAAATTTGTTGAAAGAAACAAACACATATTGTAGAAAATTTATTTTAATTTGAGAAGTAAGAAAAAATATGGTTCGACGCATGAAGTTCACTCAAACGAAACTTTGCTTACTCAGCATCTTTCAAGCAGCAACTTTGCTTTCAATGATTTTCTGGAGATACCTATTACTGAAGGTTTATTTTACGTACTTAGGTACTTGTTAATACGGTTGGTAGGCTGGACTTATACGTAATTTAAATATAAATTAAGAAGAAAAATGTTCAAATTTTCATCGCATCATTATCGACATTATTCGACTCGACAGGATGCTTTTTTGTTAAATAATTCTACGACAAGTTTGACGCCCCTTTCTTACTTAATGGTGATCTTTTTGACAAACTTTTCCACTTCATTTAAGTTGTATACTTAAATCGTCTTGAATGGCAAAAAGTTGAGAACTTCTAAAGATTTAACAATGGTTATTTTGAAGGGTCTTTTCGCCCTCTACTTTTCGTGCATCCGAATCTTTTGGTTGGTTTTTTAAGAGAAATAACTCTCCTAATATCAAGTTTTAAAAAAGACCAAGCCTTAAACATTTGTACTTACTTAATTATTCTCTCCTTACATTTTTTTTTGTAATCCTACTAATTCTAAGAAATCAAGTTAAAACGGACAATAATGAACTAAATCAAACTTTTAGTGCTTAGTGCTTTTTAAGTTCTAGTAGAGGTTTGTACAGAAAGTTGACCGTGCGTTATTATTCCCTTCTGAATTGCTTTTTCACGTAGTTATTTTGTCAATCTCAATTTGTGTCCGTTAAATTAAGTTGATATTAAAATTTAAATGAGCGTTGAAAATATCATATTAATTTTTGATTAAGTAACGAAACGAGTTAATATATTTGATTTAATCAAAGAGGCGCCGACGAATGAAATCTCAATAGATGAATAAAACTCCGGATTGCCAAGTTTAATTATCAACTTAATTAGATTGGTCTGATGAAAAATTTAAATCTTCACTCGAGTTAATTTCCTCGGGATCTTTAAGATCTATTTTCTCTTTAACATTACATTTCAGCGAACGAATTTAATCTAGATTGAGGCTATGTACTTACTTGGAAGTAATGTAATTTAGACTTGAGTCAAGTCTAGGTTGAGTAAAATTGTCGGATAATAAAAATAATTTTTATTCAACAATAGATTTAACGGACAGAAAATGGAGCGCGGCTATCTCGCGCATTTCAACGTTTTCGAAGAAAAATCACTAATTTTATTGATTATCTATAGATTAAAATTGCAAATCGTGAAAGTGATTTTCGTGTTAATATTAAATTATCCTATAAACATAGGATGGCGAATGAGATTTAAAAAACCTCGTTTTATTATTACTTTTAAGTACTAACCGTTTTTATTTCCTCTTAAACCGAGTCATTTGCAATAGTGGCTTTGTGCTAGGTACAGATTGTAGGTACATAATTATATTGTACCTTTGAGGTTATGCCATTCTGTAAAAACGTAATTAAATATTTATCAAACTGTTGCCACTGTTGTGGTGTATCCAAATAAATATGATGTAGGTACCTAAATGATTGTGGAATGGTACAAAAGAAGCAAGCTATGCCAATACGTATTATTCAGTTCTGAAAGAAATCACTTTCCATCACTCACATTTTTTAAGTATACACGAACGAGCGATATCCTTTAAAAACAGAAACAGCCCACGGGAGCTCATTAGATTGTCGCGGGGACGTCTCTCGGGAGCCGAACGTCGCCGAATCACCGATTCTGTTCGATCTGTGAATTCGCGTAAAATACGAAATACGCGACGGTTGAGCCATTAAATTATTGGAATCCTGGGAGAAGGCATCCCAACTCAACAGTGCCGAGACAAAAAGATTCCATTTTGTAGCTGAAAAGGTATACTTCTTTCAAGTGATATTTATTTTTCACTATACTGATAATAATATCAGTATAGTGATATTATTATCACTTTAGTACTATTGTGTTTTTTTTTTACTATAAAGTAAAAAATTGCAATTCATGAGAAGTAAAACTACATTTTGTAACAAACATTAAAAATAATGTTAATTTGTTACGTATATCTACAAATACAGTTAATACTACCCATAGACCGCTGAAGGTCTAAAGATAATCCAAATGCTCAAGCCCACTACCAGTTGGCAGCTTACCCAGCATACTGGCGGCATTACCACGTTGAATAGCAATGCTTATGCGTTGAGCCAGAAACACGCTAGCATTTTGGTCACGCGTCGCATTAACAAGGCGCTCTGAAAGATTTTTGAAAATGAGGTGAGCTCCCGGTCCCCAAGGGCCTAATGTCTCGACCCCAAACGACTCAAATATGTAACCACTGCCTAGGTTAGCATATTTTCGTCACTTGTGCTGCTCTGCCGAATCGGCAGCCGTGCCAGCCTACCCCGTGTCTCAGGAAGATGTGACGGCGCCAAAGTATCGACACAAGTTGCGTCCCATACAAGGGGCCGCCCCAACCTCCAGGGCACAAGTTTCATTACGTATTGTAACAAATTAACATTATTAAAACTAACTTAATTGTTTCCACAGCATTGGAAACACTTCGGTTAGGTCAGAATACATTAAAATAATAAACATTATTTTGATACTTATAAGTGTACTTCATCGATAAGGTACGTTTTTTTTTAAATTATTATAAGTAAGTTAGTAGGTATTTAGGTAATCGATTACTTATTTGTTAGCAAATTGATAAAATAAAACAATATAATACTTAGTAAATTTAGAACAAGATAATATTAAATAACCAATTCCAAGCTGAAATCTGGTAGTTTAGGTATCGGATAGGTAACGGTATCGTCAATTCATAACTTTCACAGGTCGAACTTGCACTAGATTAGCACAAGACTCTGACAGATGGCATAGCAAGAGCAATATTTACCCAGTAGGATAAGAAAGACGTGGGTGACAATGACGATAATAAACCAATCATAGATAAAGCTCTTAATATAGAAGACCTCGAACTAGACCAACCAATATATCTCAGTTCTCAGAACATTGGCAACTACGTACAATTCACAACCATTGTGTTCTTGACAGACGAAACTTGCAAACTACCAGGAGCAAGTTAAATATTGAAGTTGACAAACTAGTACGAAAGTCTGTTCGCCGTTGGATCCAATTTGAGGCTACGTCTTGCCATGTGTGTTTTAATATGATTAACAGTTTGGTGTTATGTTAAACGCTGAATAATTACTTCTAGAACAAGAGTCTTTATGTGATCGTAATAATTCATCATTTCAGCCATAGGACGTCGACTGCTGAACATAGGCCTCCCCCATTGATCTCCAAAAGGGCCGGTTGGGAGCGGCCTGCATTCAGCGTTTTCCTGCGGTCTCTTTTAGGTCGTCTGTCCATCATGTGGGTGGACGTCCTACGCTGCGCTTACCGGTCCGTGGTCTCCATTCCAGTGGTAATAATTCAGTCGGTGAAAATAATATTAGCAATTCAAAAATCTTTTAGCTAGAAACATAATAAGTGTATTTATATCTATACATCTATACATACAATATTATAAAGAGGAAAAATTTGTATGTATGTTTGTAACAAATTGGTTCAAAAAGTACTAGACCGATTTTAAAAATTCTTTCACCATTTGAATGCTACATTATCAATGGTTAATATAGTTTATTTTAATAGGCTATATAACTATACCCGTGCGGAGCCGGGGCGGACCGCTAGTTGTTTATATATGATTATAAAATAGCAATTTTGAAATAACATTAGAAATAAACTATTTGTCGTCCGGGAGTAAAAATTATATGATCCCAGAGACTTTATTTTAATATGTAAATACTTATGTCAATAAATTATTGTAATCAAGGCTTTAATTACAGTAATCAGTTCAATGTGTAGTTTAATTTTGTATTCCAGAATGAGTATTTTGATGAAATTAAAATGAAATTGTTTTGAGATTTCACATTCCAAAAATGATTTAGTAATTCAAAGGAACTTACTCATAAGGAGATCAGAAATTACTGACTTGGACGAAGACTACACACAAGCATACAAAACAACGAACAGATTTTTTTATGGTGAGAGGTATTAGAAATAATAATGAACGAAAGCAATATTATTTAAATAATTCTGGCATTTAATGTACTAATTACAACGAGTAGATACAATTATGACCATAATATGTTAAGGTTTCTAATAAGAATAAAAACTCCTTCAACTCTATCAACTAATTCTACTTAGAATAATAAGGAATGTAAAGCTGCTGTAAGAGTCCGCAAGCGACTTTAATATGTTATTGTCATCAAGTTTCTGGTTTAAAAATAACAACATCCCAAAGCTACGACAGTTTTGTCGAGCACAAATCTCGGAACCATTCAGCTGTGTGTACGGCAAATAGAAGTCTCGACCATTCGTCGGCCCGTGACGGTAAATTACAATTTGTGACCGGGCGTTAACTCCCTGACAGATTTATTCTTCGTATACACGTCCTACTTTGTGTCACAGCTCATAAAGATGTCGTTACTATGAATTAATATGGACGACTTTGAATTAATTCCAACTAATAATTATGTTTAGCGATGAGTGGAACCGTTATGGAAATCGTGATTTAGTTTTTGGAAAGAGTTATTATAATTGCAGTTGGAATTATGTTTATTCTCTGCGCTGACAACGTTAGATTTTATTAGTCATATTTTGGTACCTCGTAAAAGTTTAGAAATTCATAACACATGGATTATTTCTATGGGAACAGCGTTTCACAATTTGACTCTTCTAAGAACAGGAAGTACCAGGTATGCCACAAAATTAAATTTATTTAAAATAACTATGGTTTCACATTTTAGCTTACCAACGTATGGAAACCAGTATTAGATTGCCTAGTAGGATTAGCAAGTTGAAGTGGCAGTAGGCAGGGCACATACCACGCAGAACAGATGGCCAATGGGACCGAAAGGTCTGGAATGGAGACCACGGACTGGTAAGCGCAGCGTAGGACGTCCACCTACAAGATGGACAGACGATCTAAAAGAGACCGCAGGGAAACGCTGGATGCAGGCCGCTTTTAACCGGCTCTTTTGGAGATCGATGGGGGAAGCCTATGTCCAGCAGTGGACGTCCTATGACTGAAATGATGATGATGATTAGATTGCCTATGTGCGTCTTAAATTTGATCTAAATACCATACCTAAGCACCGAGTATACTAAATGTGTTTTATTGTTCCATTAGTACCAGTGGTACTAAAACCAGACTGGTAAAAGACTAAGAAAGTGAATGGAACGTTTTGCTTGCTCATAATTTTAAACATTTGTATCATGAAAAATACGAGTTTTCAGTCTGTTCGTGAAAATGCTGAAACATTGGAAACATAAAAAAACGCGTCGCCTTGAGAACCTCCTCCATTTTTCGTTGATTAAACTCCAGAAAACCGTAGTGAATATCCCGTCAGTACTATTTCACATATTTATTATCTACTTAGTTCTCATTCTCGTCTTCATAATAATTCTGCTTACTTAGCATTCTTTTGAATGAAATATAATCTGCCTATTTGCAACTTTATCCCTTCATTATGTCATTTTATTACAAGCTGTTTTAAATTTCAAAGATTAACTGTAAAACTAAACTTCCTATAGTATCTCATATAGTAATTCTAGTGCAACTGCTCAGAGTTCGCATTGTAGTCACGTGCACTGCAATGCACTACACATAAATGTTTCAGAGCTCATTCAATATTTTATTCAATTCCAATCTCATCTTAGAATACGGGAGTCTCACTCCTTGAAGTTACGAGAGTAACTTTCAAAGCTCTTGAGACGGGTTTAGCAGAAATACATGGAATTAGGATTTAAAATTTTATGGACACTCTCATCGAATCAGCGAGTCATGTGGTAGGTTGAACTTTAGGTTTATATGAAACAAAATTCTTACTTTCAGAAATGGGATTTAAATTGCCAGATTAAATTGTTTCGCGCTGTTAGGTGTTTTCAAGAATGTAAATTATTTTTCTCTCATTTTTTACAGGGGATGGAAATAGAAATCTATTTCATTCATTCAATAATAAGGGTGGGTCTCTTGGTGTTGGCCTCAACCTCACCAATGTCTACCAAATGTCCGAGCTAGATCCGAGAGTTTGGTAAGTGAAATATAGGTGCATAATAATAATTTATTTATATATTTTAGGATTGAACTCTTATTATAATCTTATTGTCCATCCAAAGGTTGCCTGGAAGAAATCGCTTTAGGCGATAAGGCCGCCCATTATACTGCCGTATATTTGTTTTTTATGTTAGTTTAAGTTTCATTTGTATTTTCGGTGTGTAATAAAGTAATATTGTTATATTGTAATATTGTGTTGTTGTTGTAATATTGTTATATTGTAATATTGTTTTTAATATTGTAGTTATATTGTATTGTATTGTATTGTATTGTATAAATCGATTAAAAAGTAAAAAGTCTTCAAATCATGAGTGAATCAGTTTCTTCTATGCGAAATGACATCAATATTTCTAAAGAAGGTTTCTAATGATAAAACTGTCAAATCTTAAAAAATCTTATTTAATCAACATCATCGTTTCAGCTATAGGACGACCACTTCTGAACATAGACCTCGCATCGATCTCGAAAAGGTCCGGTTGGAAGCGGCCTGCATCCAGCATTTTCCTGCAGTCTCTTTTAGGTCGTCTGTCCATCTTGTGGGTGGACGTCCTACGCTGCGCTTACTGGTCCTTGGTCTCCATTCGAGAATATTCCATCCAATCGGCCATCATATTTAATAGGTTATTTCTTTTCCAAAATCTTCCCAAGATTTCTTAAACACGAAACATTGTTACACGATCTTTTATCCACTTCAAAGAATCTATTAATACCTAAGAGTGAGGTCCCCATTTCCCTCGAGGCTTCGTTTCCTCTCCCGGAAACGTTCGACCACCGCCGGGTTTTTAATCATAAATGAAAATTGTTCCATAATACTGTTTGAGATTTGAATTTGCTTTGAGGTTAGAATGTGGTTGAGGTTTGACCTTTATTCAGAGTTAAAACGGGTTAGGAAAATAGACTGACTCAGTGAGTACTTACTTATTGAATTAGTATGTTCCTACTCAGTTTTGTTACAGTATTCATATTTAGTGACTAAATTTGCTTAGGTGATCCTGTCTCTATAGTCTTATATATTATTTTGTAGACCCTGTAGTATAGATAGAAAGCGATATGTTACGCGCAAGTAGGTCCTCGCAGGTTGCTCAAATCAAAACAAAAACGCACATTGATTTACACGTATTATGTTGACATGCTACGTATAATTACTGCAAATTTTAATATTCTTAACTTTATTTTCAATTGAAATTCGTAAGAAACGGAACGCATCTCTCCTATAAAATAAACGAGGAAAAAATTCTAGTAATTTTATTTGATTGAAAAATCTGTAATCTAGTTCGTTTTTTTTTTGTTTTACAATAGAGTGTCCATGATAAAGTTAAAAACTTACACATCTAATTCACAATCTGGAGAACTATTCCCATTTATAATGACAAAACTTACCAAAAAATAGAAACGTCACTAAATAAACGCTTTTGTTCTGAGGGAAAGAATATAAATGCGCTCCACTTTTGCCACTCAATTTTGAGCATGAGAACGTAATAATTGCGCAAGTAACTACCTATGAAACTAACAATTTGGATTGTACTACATCATAAACCATTCGACTCGTTTACCTATATTTGATGGCACTATATATTAAGACATTTATATACAAAATACGTACTGAATACATATAAACTCTCATCAAAGCTGGCATAAAATCCGTCCCATTCCATTTCAAATGGCATACAACAAAAGCCTACGCAACAGCTATCTTCAGCGGACTATCCATTCTTTATCTATAACTACCCAATTCCGTCAGCATAAAAAACGCTTTCTTACCATTTAGCGGTGTTTTCGTCCTTTTTTACCTCAAAACCTTGGCGGTAACACCTCTCGGGGGCGCGGTTATATTTGCATTTAGAGCGAACGTCTGATATTCTGACCTTATCAGACGAGATTGTGTTTGAGGGAATTCAGATGACGCGAGTGGTGGGAATCACTCGGAATCGGAGAGTCAGTTCATTTTTACGGCTTATGTGCTCGGAATCGGACTCTTGGAGAGATATCTTGGAATATATTTGCAGGTGATACGAGCGTGCTTGAGATAAAATCTGAATCTTGGAAAACACATATAATTTTATTGTCTGTTCATCCAGGGGCGGATTTGATACCTTTGCAGCCCTTGGCCTAATAAAAGATTGCCGCCCACTACTCCCTGTAACGCGCATACCCGGAAACGATTATTTCTCTTCACCACCGTGTACAAAAATTAATACTAGCAGTAAAAATAACAAATAACCCAATACTAATATCTGTAGTCTGTAGTATAACAAAATTAAAATGATACGCTTATTCTTGGACTAAACTAGTAAGCAAAGAGCCAGTTTGATGATCTAAATTTTAAAGATGGTAATTTCCTCCGTCTTAAAAAAATCTCAGTGCTATGGACACATTTTTGTATTTATAAATGTTGACGTGTGGGTTCAAAGAAAGCGCGACCACAAAAAAATTACTAAGTTTTGACACCCCCTACATTTTGCCACCCTAGATATGGGCCTACTTGGCCTATAAGGAAATCCGCCCCTGTGTTCATCCAACACAGACGCGCCCTATCTTATCATTTAATCAACTGACAGTCCAAACATGCTTCGGAAGGTGACCATAAAAGGTATTTACACGGAGCGCTACTGTGAATCCGTAAAATTCCAGGTCCTGATTGGTATAACGTAAGTATAACAGGCAGTGTATTAAAAGTCATGACGAGATTGAAAATAATATAACAAGTTGAAAACCTGACGAGTCAAGACTGCTTGCTTTTCTTTGCAAAGATAGCACAACGGACGATCTGCTACAACAACCTGGGGCCTTACGGACAACTGCTATTGCGGCACCTTATCCGCTCAGTTGGAAAATCACGCTAACGTGAACCTTATCGCGCCCAAATACGGTTTGCGGTCGCGTGACTTTCCAACTGAGCGGATTAGGTGCCGCAATAGAAGTTGTCCGTAAGGCCCCTGAAGTCACTTTACTTCACATGGCCAACGATATACGTTATTTTAAAAACAAAATAAATAATAATGACGAATCTGTATATGCTACTTGTTCTTCATCCGACGACAGTATGGACAGTTTCTGCAGCATCCCCACCTTGTTTGACTCCATTGAGTCAATCACCTCTGATATTCCGAAGAATTTTAATGTTTGCCACATAAACGCCCAGAGTATTACGGCTCACTTCCCAGAAATGCTTGCGTCTCTTGTACAACCAAATATCCACGCCATTCTGGTTTCTGAGTCGTGGTTGAAACCTGTAATCCCTTCTTCTTCCGTGGCGTTGCCAGGCTTTCGACTCGTAAGGAATGATCGTATTGGTAAGGGTGGTGGCGGTGTTGCAATTTATCTCCGATCACACATAGCTTTCTCTATCGTTAGCATGTCTGCACAGCCGCCCCCATCCGACGCCGGTGAGCATCTCCTTATTGAAGTTGTCCTGCATCACACAAAGTTACTTTTAGGAGTTTACTATCCTTGCTCTCGTGATGTTAATTACTTCTCTTCTTTAGAAAACCTTTTAGAAAACATTTCCACTTCTTACGATCATACTATTTTGATGGGAGATTTCAACACTTGTTTGCTAAAGCAGGATCATAGAAGTCGGAAGCTCGAGTCTTTGGCTACTGCACTTAACCTTACTATACTTCCTCTTTCGGCTACTCACAATCCTCCAAATAGTACTCCTTCTCTCCTTGATTTGATGCTTTTATCTTCTCCAAATCATGTCTCCAAGCACGGCCAGTGCGCAGCGGACGATTTCTCTCATCACGATTTGATCTATCTCTCTTATAAAATCCGCCCGCCTAAAGCTAAGCCTAAAATTCTTTTGCAGCGCAGTTTTGGTAGTATGGACATTGAAAAATTGCGCAAAGATGCGCAAGAGTTAGATTGGTCCAGCGTCGTTGATGCGCCTAGTATGGATGACAAAATCACAAAGTTTAATTGTATTTTGACCAAACTGTACGACATCCATGCTCCCATTCACGCAGTGAAAATGAAACATGCACCGGCACCTTGGTTAAATGACGAAATCCGTTCCCTCATGCAAAAAAAACTAGTAGCCAAGACTAAACTCAAGCATCGCCAATCCGTTGAGAACAAGGAGAAGTATATAGACCGACGCAATGCCTGCAATAGAGCGTGTAGGGATGCCCAACGCCGACACATTCACAATTCCGTAGAAAACGAAGAACCAGCAAAAGTCTGGAAATTTCTTAAGTCATTGGGAGTCGGTAAACCTCGTCAAGATACTGTTCCAAATAAATTGGACATCAACCTGTTAAACCAGCATTTCTCCACGTCTTCCAATTTTGATGGACCCGTAAAGGCAGCTACTTTAAAATATATCTCCTCTACCGCGCACTCCGACCTTGACTCTTTCACCTTTAATCAATTTTCCGCTTGTGATGTTAAGAAGAGCATACAGTCCATTTCTTCTAACGCAGTTGGTAGTGACAGTATAAGTCGCAAAATGATCATGCCCATATTCGATGAAGTCATCCCTATCATCCAATATCTCCTTAATTTTTCGATCTCCTCGGGCACCTTTCCAGTAATATGGAAAGAAGCCCAAGTCACACCACTTCCAAAAAAACTTAACCCTGATACATTCTCCGACTTTCGGCCTATCTCCATCCTTCCTTTCCTATCTAAAGTTTTAGAGCGGCTTGTCCATCAACAGCTGTCATCGTTCCTTGTAATAAATGGTCTCTTTAACCCATTCCAATCCGGTTTCCGTCCTGGGCATAGTACTGTAACGGCTTTGACAAAAATCACTGACGACATAAGGGATGGTATTGGTCATTGTCATCTGACTGTACTGTCGCTACTAGACTTCAGCAACGCTTTTAATAATGTTGATTTTGACATCCTGCTCGAACTCCTACGCTCACTTAACATATCTCCAACGGTAATTGATTGGTTTCGAAGTTACCTGTTTGGACGCCGGCAGCGCATTCGTATTGAAGAAAATTACTCTTCTTGGTGTGATATTACTGCTGGTGTTCCACAGGGCGGCGTTTTATCTCCCCTTCTTTTTGCAATTTTTATAAATTCTATCTCTAAACAGTTGACTTCCTCCTATCACCTCTATGCTGACGACTTGCAAATATATACTCAAGCTCCTTTAGCGCGTTTGCACGAGGCGATTGAGTCCACAAACTCTGATCTTAGACTAATAAGAGACTGGAGCAAATCATACGGCCTCACAGTTAATCCTACCAAAACTCAGACGATTATTATTGGTAGCTCCCGTATGATCTCAAAAATCGACTGGTTTCGCCTTCCACAAGTGATTTTTGACGGAATACCCATCCCCATTAGCGAGACAGTAAAGAACCTTGGAATACTGATTGATAGGGAATTTTCCTGGGGTCCTCAATTGGCAGAAGTTAGCCGTAAAATCTTTGGCTCGGGATCGTCACTCAGGAGGTTACGTAACTTCCTACCTATTACTACTAAGACTGCGCTAGTAAAATCTCTCCTATTTCCAATATTAGATTATGCGGACGCGTGCTATCTGGATTTAACCGAAGAGCAATTGAACAAGCTTGAGCGATTACAAAATTTCTGCATTCGATTCATATATGGCTTACGCAAATATGATCACATTTCCGATTTCCGCCAAAAGCTCAAATTGTTACCTATCCGCCTTCGCCGTAATTCTCACATCCTCTCCTTTCTTTATAAAATCCTGTTTAATCCCTCCACTCCACTGTACTTGAAAGAACGTTTCAAGTTTGTTCAACCTCACTCTAGTTCCTTGCGATCCTCTCGTGCCCTTCAACTTAAGATTCCTACGTCCTCTCATACTAACCTTTCCTACAGTAAATCTTTCACTGTGCAAGCTGTCCTGCTGTGGAATAAGCTGCCTCCTTCTATCAGGCAGGCCAAGTCTCTTCCTATTTTCAAGAATCTTGTCTACAATCACTATCTTCCTTTATAATTGGTACGTATGTATGTATGTATGTATGTTTTATTTATAGTATGTATTGGTAAGTAGTTAAATAGTATTATTTGCATATTCAGTATTTATTTGTATGTATGTATATTATGTGTATTGTCTACACCGCCGACCCTACTCCTGTCTCTGTTATGTCCATCCAAAGGTTGCCTGGAAGAAATCGCTTAAGGCGATAAGGCCGCCTATTATACTGCCGGTCTTGTATTATTTTTTAAGTGACTTTTGTATTTTTATTTCGGTGTATAATAAAGTGATATATTATTATTATTATTATTTTATATGTTTTAACATTGTTCACTCGTGAGACGAGGATTTTGCCATTTTCGCGGGCTTTTAGCCAAACGAGAAATGGTTGCATCATTGATTTTGTGATAGGAATTTGCGCACAATTCGGCAAGTGTTCAGAACAACGGCTTTCTGGAGTTGAACGAATGTGTAACTGTGCATGTCGAGTGTCTTGAGAGACGTGTGAAGTGTGTAAGGGATGACGCCTGTAGATGAAAGTACGATTGGTATGGTTCTTACGGTCTCTACTTTCCACTGAGTTTTTAACTCTATTGCAAGGTCAGTATATTTAGCAATTTTCTCTGTGTGTGTTGTTGTGAGGTTATGTGTATTTGGAATAGCTATGTCAATCAGGTAAACTGTTTTATTTATTTTGTCATGTAATGTAATATCTGGTCTATTGTAGTGAATAGTTTTGTCTGTTAATATTGTTCTATCCCAGTAAAGTTTGTGAGCGTTTGAGTCTAATACAGTGTCGGGGGTGTATTTGTAGTACGCTGTTTTTTCTTTAATTAATTTATATTTAAATGCCAGGTTTTGGTGAACTATTGCTGCTACTTGATCATGGCGGTGTTTATAGTCAGTTTGGGTGATGGATCTACAGGCTCCTGTAATGTGTTGTATAGTCTCTGAACTACTATGACAATGTCGGCACAAATCTGACTGCATGGTATGGTCTTTGATTATATACTTTCGGTAATTGCGGGTATCTAGGATTTGGTCTTGGATGGCCAACATAAATCCTTCTGTTTCGGGAAACAACTCGCCGAATTTAAGCCACGCGTTCGATGAAACTTTATCGACATTTGGGTCTAACAAATCTCGGCGGTGTCTGCCATGCAGTGATTTCTGTAGCCAGGTACTTGTTTTCTGTGTTTGGGTGGTGATGGTCTCGTTTTTCTGAGTGTTGTTATTATTTAGGTTAAGGGGGGTATATTTACAGTCTGATTTAACTATTGCTTCATGGAGTGGCGACCGCTGTGTTTGTTCGTGGAAGAAGTTGCGAAGTGTCGTGATCTGTGAATTATGTAAATTAGTGATATCTATGAGACCTCTCCCTCCTTCTGATTTGGGTAATGTCTGTCTTTCGAAGCAGGCTCTCGGGTGGTGTTTCCTATATTTGGTCATTGTTGTGTTGATAGTGCGCTGAAGTACTTTCAAGTTTGTTTGTGACCAGTGTATTATTCCAAAAGAGTATGTAAGAATTGGTATTGCATATGTATTGATAGCTTTAAGTGTATTTTTTGCGTTGAGGTGTGTATTTAGGATTTGATGCAGTCGGGATTTAAATTTTTGTTGAAGTGTAGCTTTGGTCTGTTTTTGATGGATTTGCCGTGTTTGTTGGTATCCTAAGTATTTGTATCCAGTTTGCAAATCTACAGGGTCAATCTGCTCACCAGTGTTCAGTGGAAATGAGTTTTGTTCGACTTTTCCTCTTTTTACTGATAGTATTTTGCACTTATCAATACCAAACTCCATGTGAATATCAGAAGAAAATGATTGCGTGATGTCTGCGAGTTGGTTTATTTCATTAAGGTTTGTACCGTAAAGCTTAATATCGTCCATATACATCAGGTGCGATAGAGTGTAGCGTGAGTCACCATTATTAATCTTATATCCACAGCCACTACTATTAAGTAAATTTGACAGTGGGTTTAATGCTAGGCAAAACCATTGCGGACTAAAAGAGTCGCCTTGGAAAATGCCTTTCCTGATTTGAATTGGGTCTGTTTCCAAAGAGGTGTCACCTAACTTTAATTTTAAAACTGTTTTCCAGTGTTTCATGGTACTTTCGAGGAAGTTTACTATTGTGGGATGAATTTTGTAGTGATTGAGGATATGTAAGAGCCAGCTATGCGGGACCGAGTCAAAGGCTTTTTGGTAGTCTATGTACATAGTAAAGATATTTCTTTTTTTGACTAGAGCCTGTTTAGACACAACCGCATCAATTGTGAGCTGTTCTTTACATCCTTGACTGTTTCGTCTGCACCCTTTTTGCTGTTCAGCCAAAATGTTGTTAGAGTTGGTGTGTTTGTATATAAGTTCGCCGATGCAAGCGGTGATTATTTTATAAATATTTTGCAGGCATGTTATAGGTCTGTACTTGGCTGGGTTTTTTAAGTCTGACTTGTCTTTGGGGAGCATGTAAGTTGTTCCAAGGGTTATATATTGGGGCATAGTTTCGGGTGATTTGATGAATGTATTAATGTGATGAAGTAGTATGGGATGTAAATGGGTGAACTTTTTGTACCAAAAGTTGTGTATATTGTCAGAGCCAGGCGCTTTCCAGTTGTGTGTTTTCGCTATAACTTGTTTTAGGGTATCTAAGGTTATATTATCGAACTCCATCAAAGGGATTGCTTCAAGTCTTTTTTTATCTTCTTCAATCCATTCAGCGTTTTTATGTACTTTTGGTGTCGACCATATATTTGACCAGAACGTTTCTAGTTGTTGTGGTTCTGGGGTTTCGGGGTTATTATTGTCCGGTTGCTCATTGTTAAGGGTTCGGTAAAACAGTTTTTCGTTGTTTGAGAACATAGTATTTTGAGATTTTCTTTTGGTTGTAAGTTTATATCTGCGAAGCCGGCTTGCTAAAGCACTTAGTTTTTGCTTCAAAGTATCCAGAAAGTGGATCAGTTCAGTGTTTTCGTTTTCATATTGTGAATGGATTTTATATTGATTTTTTATTTGATCTATTAACTTTTTTAGTCTAGGGCTTGTATTGCCATTAATGAATTCTGAAAGTCTACCTATGTTTGCTCTTAATTTCCTAATGCGAATCTCTAGACGTTTTTGCCACGCGGGTGTTCGGTTTCTAGCAGTTGAGGTTTGGTTTCCACTGTTGATATTTCGGTCCTCTCTTATTTTGCCTCCATTATGTATGACGGCAGTATATGCAGCGCAGTAAATAGTAAGTTGTGCGTTTTCAAAGTCTGAGTCTGATGAGATGTGCCTAGGTAATACTGTATCATTGATATATTTGACTATAGCGGCAAACCGGTTAGATGACTTTTGTTTTGGTATCGATGGGCGTGAAATCGGTTCAGTAGTTTTGTATTTATCTAATGTTTTAAGATATGTTTCTTCTATTTTACTTTCTATCTCTTGGGAAATATATTGTGCTGCCGTAATGTTTTGTGTTTCTTGTGGTGCTACAGTTTGCGTGTTTAATTGTGATGATGAATGTCTTTGCGTGCGTGTAAGTAAATGTATGAGTGGACAATCATCGTCACTTACTTCAGGTTCGTTAGTGTTGGTGTGATGGCTTGACTGTGGAGTATTTTGAGTGATATTTTGTGTATTCTGTACTCTGTTTAATTCTATGGACACATTGCCGCGTATTTCTTGTAGCCGTTCTTCTGAAATCAGTTTATTGTTTATAATTACCCGCCGTTGGTCCGCTACTCTCTGTTCCGAAATATGAGAGAGGTGAGGGTAATTACTAATAAAAGCCTGGTGTAATGGTTGCCTATAAGCTGATTTGTTGGTGTCTAGTTGGGTTATTTTATAGTAAGAATTTATAATGAATTCGTTTATTTCGTTTGACCACCTCATTCTTTGTCCAGTTTGTGATATGCATGTTTGTGTGATGTGTCGTTCGTTTGTGTCGTAAGTGTCTTTTAAAAGTGTTTCTACTTCTTTTCTTATCTCTTCTATTTTTTCTGTTGACAGTAGTTTTCTCTGTGTTATGGCTCGTCGTTGGTCTCCTACACGTTGTCGACTTGCCTGCATGTTTGGGTATTTTTCTGTGAATGTTTGATGTAATTCTGCTAAGTAAGCTTTTGTATCCGTTTCAAGTGATGTTATTAGAAAGTATTTGCGCATAATGAAGATATTCATATCATCAGTCCATTTCTTGCGCACGCGAGTTCCAGCTTTGGTGGGTGCGGGGTCGTTGGCGCTTGCCTCCCGCACAACATCCTCAGCTGGCGAAGAAGAAATAAAATCGGAGTCCATTTGGCTTGCGTTGGTCGTCTGACAGTTAATCGATCCCGCCCGGAGATTCACCTTGCCCCTGGCCACAGTGGGTTCCCTCCTACTGTCATCGGCATCACCCCTGGAGCCGCCGGGCACTTGGGGACAATGTTTACTTTTTCTATCCATATTATTTATTGAACGTAATATTAACTCACGACGCTAGTCCGGAACGTGTGAGCATGCAGTAGGCTATCTAACTAAGCCCGTGGGTGCCGCCGTTGGTATATTACTTTCAGATACTCTTCCGCCGCCACCCTAAACCACCGTCCTGCATTGACGTCGGTTGTCCCACTTAAACCTCACTAAGGCTTTCTTGCCTACGAGCCTTAAAGTGGCCACGCTTATATAACTAAGTTAACTAAACATCTTCGTTCTAACTTACTTACTCCTAAAATACTTACTAAATTTTTTTTTTTTTTTTTTTACTTACTTAATAACTCCTTTTACTTAATTGTACCCACTTACTCACTAACTCTTACCTACTCCTTCTCTACCTCTCCTCTCCCCTACATTCCAGAGCCACGTTAGCCGCACCAGTAATTATTCAATTGCGTTGTCCGCCCCCCACGTGATCAGGTGTTCGATCAGGACGTGTGGTTGGCTTTAGGGGGCTTATTATTATTATTATTAAATCCTTACAAGTATGCAGAAATTACTGAAAACATTGACTACACTTAGCACAAGCAGAACTTTACAATTTAAAACTTTTAAAATTTGCTCTACCCAAAAGCCCAAGGAAATGTATGTTCGCAATTTTCACTGCGTTCTTTATCCTTTTTTTCGGAAAAAAGATCATAAGTTATGCTCTAACTGCTAGCTTTGTTACAGAATTGGAGCTCTGGCTGAAAGAAATAGTTTATACGTGACTATATGAAAATTGGAGTCTTTAGGTTGGCATTACAGACGACGTTGCAAAATGAGAAAATGTCTCAAATGACATGCCTCATATGTCTTTTGGTACTTACTCTGGCTTTCTTTGTCTTCTAACTATATTTAATATGAACTGGAGCATTTAAAGTAATAACCGTTTGTATCCAAGTTTCAGGACAAAACTTTTCAAGATCATTAGGTATCTACGAATTATCTAACTAAGCATGCACTAAGTATTTAAATATTCTTATTCACTATCACGAATAAGTCCGCGTTTGACAACCATCTCGTATGTTCGTTAGTGAATATGTAGTCAAAGATGAAGCACACAGACTTAGATGATACATAATTATTCACTCTGACGTTGAAAAAACCCAAATTATATCTCTAATAAAATAAAATAATAATTATATGAATAGATATTTTATTAGTTTATATACACACTAGCTACATACTGAGGTTTCACCCGCGTATGCATTTTCATTCAGTGCTTCAGGAACCGTAAAAATTTCTGGGATAAAAAGTATCATATCCTACTCTTTATCTCAAATAACAAACACACTTTCGCGTCTATATCTATGCAAAACAAAATACCCACCACTCATTTATTTACCGACTGACTGGCTCATAATGAAATATCTAAAACTACTTGATCTACGAAGTTGGCAGGTAAATTCTTTATGGAGTGTAGAGGTCCGCTACGAAAAGATTTAGCGAAAGAACCGAATTAAAAAAACAAATCGAGTTTGAAAGTTCAATTAAAGTTTACGCATACGACATCGAAGGCAAAAGCTAGTCTTTATAAGACTGATTTCTAATGAATAAGTTCTTACTTTAGAATGATTCTTTAGTGGTTTCTCATGTAACAATTTTTTTATTGATTTGGAAAATAATAATTGTCACGTTGCTAGGCGCAGTGATGACAGATGGAGTAAGGTCTTAACAGAGTGGTGGCCGAGGCAAGGTAAGCGGAGCGTTGGTCGTCCAGCTGCAGGATGGGTCGACGATATTATTACTATCGCGGGTCGAACCTGGACTAGATTAGCACAGGACCGAGGCAGATGGCATAGCAAGAGAAGAGGCCTATACCCAGCAGTGGGATAAGGAAGGCTGTGGATGATGATGATGAATTGTCAACGTGAAATTTTTCAACCGCACTCCACCCTCACACTACCGCTAAGATCTCTGAGGGTGTGTCGTAGGGGTAAGGTTTAACAGCACACAATGACTTGCGGGACTTGTATATAATTTCATAACATATCTATAGACATCCATCATTTCTTCATTAGTTCTAGTCTATCTGTGACCACAGACACGGCTAAGTATTGAAAACGTATATATTAGTAAAATACGTTTGAACCGGGCCATCAAGATACAGGGGTCCATTGGTATAGCACTGACTATGTAACAGAACCTACTGAACTGAAATAATAACGAATTGGTACTTATCTGCTGTGTCACATAGGAAATGTATTTTTATGGAAAATAAAATTTATTTATTATTTCAATATAAACACGGGTCTAGCCCGGTCTATTTATTATTATTACGTGCGATAAAATCAATTAAAAGACTGGGAGCTCACCTCATTTTCAATAATCTTTCAGAGCGCCTGGTTAGTGCGACGCGTGACCAAAATGCTGGCGTGTTTCTGGCTCAACGCATAAGCATTGCCATTCAACGTGGTAATGCCGCCAGCATGCTAGGTACGCTGCCAACTGGTAGTGGGCTTGAGCATTTGGATTGTCTTTAGACTTTCAACGGTCTATGATGGGCAGTCTAACTATATTTTTAGTGTTAGTTTTAGCTTGTATTTTGTTTAGTTAATAAAAGCACTTGCCCATAAAAAAAAAGTTGATAATTTCAATGTATAATAATCGAGAAAACCTAAGAAATCCCAAGGTAAGTATTTACCAGTAAATGCTACAAAGAAACGAAACTAAACTTCAGGAATAAGATTAGATTAGTAACAAAACGCAATTAATTCCCAAATCGGGACATACTAATTTGCACAACAAAAAGATACAGGAAGCGGGAAACCTATTATCGCAAAATTAATTAGCAAACTCATTTGTAGGTGGGAATCTAATTCTAATTTAAAGAACTTTTCTACTCTCTCCGACACGATCTTATCAGATATCTGACCGGGATCAATAAATACTATGACCAAGTTAATCAAAAATAAATAAAATCTAAAGCCGTGGTAGCCCATTTGGGAGACCGCTAGACTTGAAAGCGTGAGGTCGCGGTTTTAAACCCCGGGCCCGTACCAATGAGTTCTTTGGAGTTTTTGTACGGATTTTCATACCATTGGCTTTTCGGTGAAGGAAAACATCGTGAGGAAACCTGCATACGTACGGAGAAGGAATTCAATGGCGTATGTGAATCCACCAATCCGCACTGGGCCAGCGTGGTGGATATGGCCCAATCACTCTTTCGGGGGTAGGCTAAAAGTCCAGCAGTGGACTGCTAAAAGGCTGATTATGATGATGATGAAATAAAATCTAAATGTTTTTGTTTCCGGCCAACGTGAACTGTATAGTAATAAGACTAATATTTATAAACAATTTTGAGATAATTGATTGAATCAGGCGTTACTTTGCTAAAGTTCATAATATACAAAACTGTTGAAAATTTACTTTGATGAATTGAAACCCCAGTGTGTGTTTCTGCATTCCGCATAAATAATGTATTTATGTTTCACTTTACACTTTACTTTGGTAAGGTGAAACATTTAATTGATCCCTATTTAGTTATTGCATATGTACTTCATACGACGAAGCGGATATAGGTACACTAGAGGATACAGTTATATAATTTTTTCGTACCATAAGACTAAGAAAGAGGGTAGATCGTTTTGTTTGCACCTAACTTTGAAGTATTCGACCAACCACCCGCATTTTTCAGTCTTCACGTGAAAATGATTCATACACATCATCAGCCTGTAAACGTCCAAGCAACAAAGGCCTTCTTCGTAGAGAAGGGTGTTGCCATAATCCCCATTCTTAGCGGGCGGCTTGGGGATCGCAGTACATTCATCGTGTACTAATAGGATGTTGCTGCCCATCCTCACGTGGTTCTGGTCGCAGTATTAGGACGCATCCCGGTCCGGTTCAGGTAACTGCGCCAAAATATCGGGAGCTCCTTCCACAACCTTACCACGGTAAATATCCAGTTAATAATCATATAACTTTAGTTATATCAGTGACCGTGATAGTTTAAAACAGTGTTTTATACTATTAGACCAGGGTAGATCATTTTTGAAACAATTTTTTACAGTAGGATGAAACCCATTGGAAAAGGAAGAGAATATAACAAAAGTGGGGGGGGGGGGGTTTAAGGGTAAAAAACTATTTATCTCGATTTCCGGCAAACGCAACTACAAGTCAAATGGAAAAAAAGTTATATGGCAAAGTTATAGGTAATAAAAAGATCTACAACTTTTGTTTGCATACTTTTTTCACATAACCTCAAAATGTATGTGAAAAATTGAAATAACCAAGTTTTTTGTTTTATATTTTTCTTTTACAAATAAACAATTTTTTTCACGAAATTTTGTGATAACTTACTTTTTATGTCACAAATACACAGTTTTTGTTTTTTCCCCGCCTTATTTTGGCTTAATATCGAAGAAGCACCCTAATTTTCAATCGAAAATCCTCACGTTATAATATCAATATCAGCTTTTTTAAAAAGTCGGTGGGCTTTTTTTGTTGAAATCTCTTCTTTCTGATGGAATAAAAAATATACATTACAATGGTAAATGTTCTCAGAAAATGCAATGACTACTTTGTTGTATGAAACTGATCCTACAAAAAAAAAACTGTGGCGTAAGAAACTCATCCATAATACTGCCGCCAAAAAAACATAAATATAAAAACCTTCCATCATTACAGTTAGTTTTTCTCTATCTTTATAAAGAGGCTTTGTAAGGGCTTTAATAAGAGATTATGTTTTATTCGATAAACTAATTAAGTTGGACCGTATCGGATGAGATAAATGTATGGTTCACGAATTTTCAGGATAAAACGATTGAACCCCTGGCTACTTCTTCCAAACCTCGTTTTACTCAAAGCCATGCTTGGAACTTTGTTTTTACTTCGTTGTATTCTTATTTCTGTAATTTAATTTGCAAACCTCCCCCTTGATGGCCTTTTTGTCAAACTTGTAATCAGATACAGTCAATTTATATACAGAACTTTAGATTAAGTTTCCCAGACATTTGAGTTAGATATTTTAATACAGATTTATTAATGTTTAAAGTACAGCTATTCCATTTTAATTAAAATAGTCTTTGAAGTAGTTTACTTAATTGTTATTAATGTGTTGATGGAATAAATGAATCTTAAAATTTCAGAAGAAGAAACGTTTTACACAGAACATGTAGCTAAAATGTAGACTAATTTTCTATTCTGTCGAGTATTCGTTTTAAGCGGACCCAGTCAAAATAGGTCACAGAGTGCTTTAGCGGCGCTGGTTCCATTATTCAGTGGGATTCACTGTTCTAACTACCAGGCCGTGAAAATTGCTCGTTATAATTTTTACGCCTTCGTAAAGCTTAGTCGAGGGGCCAACGAATTTTAAAATGTTTTAAGGCTTATGCCAAAAATAAGGAGATTTAGAGAGTTGGATGATTTGAGCTGACATGTTTTTTTATTACCATGAATCTAGGCCTATAAAATATTTTTTAACCCCCGCATTAATTAGCTGATATTTTTTAAATGGCTAAAGATATTTTCTTGGATTGTATCTAAGAACATTCTCGATAAAGTCACCTTTCAACCAAAAAATACTAAATCAAAATTGTATATTTTTTTATGATGAAATGTGCTAGCGTTTGACCACAACTCACCTGATGGTAAGTGACGATGCAGCCTAAGATGAGGCACACTTTCCCATGAGGTGCTTATTCACTCTTGTCTTGAAGAAACCCAGGTTGTACCTTATAGGGAACACCGAGGCAGGGAGCGCATTCCATTCCTGTGCAATGATCAGCCTATTTTCTAAGTATGATGTATTTGAACCATTCATTCATTACTTACTCATAAGTTGCCACAATGCCACATTCAGAACGATGAGCGGAAACAACAAATCCTCAAAAACTCACCCGCAAAAGGCCAACATAAAAAGTGACAAAAATCCAACAGCAAATTTTCTAGCAACAAAAACAAGCATTCAAATTAACCACGAAACAGGATGCTCGTTACGTGGGAGAGAACAAAAAACAAAAACTTTATGAAAACAGGTGAGGGAAATACGAGAGCCGGAATTTGATAATCATATTTCAGGGCGAAGAGAATCGCCCCACTTGTTGCCACGTTTTCCAGCATTTGCCCTAGATCTCCTAGCCTTATTTATCGAACGCGAAAATGTTCTTGTTAGTGCGTACTTCTTTTAAATCAAAATCGTGCACGATATTGTACAATGTTTTTTTATATCTTTTTAGATTTCCGTCTTTATAGGAAAGCTGTAGTTCTGAAGGTGCGACAGTTATTAATTCATAAAGCTACAGTCACAATTCACATCTCCACTAAGTACTCTAGCCCGTTTGCAGAACTGGTAAAGAAACGAATCTTCAGCGTGGTGATGTCTAGTGTCAAGTCTGCTGTCTGCTTTTTCAAATCGTCACCCGTACTCTCTCCTTCCACATCTATACGAAGCCCTTCCTAATTTAATAGATATAAGGTCATTGAAAGTAAAGCGGGCAGGTCGGGAATGGTTACTAATTCTGACATATGAGGACACCGAAAACTTAAGGGAGAGCCTATGCCCTGTAGTTATCATTAATCGCGAATAATAAGTCCGCTTTTGATCTCTATCTCGCCTGTTGGTAAGCGACGATGTGTGTGTATGTGTGTGTGTGATGTGTGTTTGTGTGTTCCTAATATATTAATTTATAATACAGTGACAACATATATTTTTTTCGTTCCTTTTACAATAATATTGCAGCCGTCACAGCAAAAAAAAAACGTAGACCGAGTATAGTAAGTTTTTCTTTCACTCGTATAAGAACGTAAAAACTGAACAATCAGTTGTGGCAGAGTCGTTTGGCTTCGTCCTAATTTCTTGGCTGTATTTAAATCGGTTCCTTTATGCAAGGTTGGCTACGCTATGGTTACAAGTTCAGGTATAAAATAAAATTACTTTAATTGGTACGATGTATGTTTCAAATATAGTTCATAGCTTTACCTATTTACACACTTAGCGCCCTACTTTACGTAAGTAAACAAGGTATGTAAGTTTTCTGGAATTTATTTCTGCGTTTCATTGTTTAAACTTATTGCGGAATGAACAAAATAAGTGGAATCGCTTTTTAATAAATATACATTTGGAGTACTCATCAAAATTTGATATTATTATGTGCATTATTTTGGTTTTATTTTATCATCTAACTATAGTTTCACATAATCCAGATCTCACTCGAAAAATTACTTATTTTGTTAAATAATTAAAACAAAAAACTGATTATTTTTATTCATTGTTAACCGACTTCAAAAAGAAAGAAGGTTCTCCATTCAGTCCGTTTTTTAAATTAGTTCGCGAGAATCATTCATTCAGTATGTGAAATTAGCAAGACGACAAAAGAAAACAAAAAAAGTTTGAGTGATTTTGAAAATGTGTACTCCTAAGTTGTTTAGGCGCAATGCTGCTTTACCGCACTTCCTGTTTTGTATTGTAATTCTGTTTCTACTTACACTTCTGAATTCTAGACTTTTATTGCGAATTTACCAAAATTGCATCCGCCCTTTTCACACTAGGGTGAGTTCTAAGCGTCCCGAAGATTAATAGCCGCATTTATCAGACTTTCGTTTGTTTTGAGTGTCGTCGGGGATAACCGGAATTAGGTTGTTCGCAAAATGTGCAGGGAAGTAAAATAATCCAATTGGAATTTATGGTGTGGTGAAAGTGTCGCAATGGGGCGTTATTTGAAGAAGACTATACGTCCAGCAGTGGAGTTAAAATAAATAGGCTGATTACCTACGTTCAGTGCAGAGTTAGTTTCGGATGCTTAGGCATGTAAGAATTTAGATAGAAAATGTATATTTCAAGCTATAGAGTATATATTATAGATTTTTATTTTATTGTTTGTAATAGATAGGCTTGCGCTTGGCTGCATGCGGTCTACGAAGAAGATTTTTTTTTACTCTAAAGGCACTTTACTAAATGTCATGTGTAGTGTGTATGTGGTAATTAATAAGTATAATTACAGTTTTAAATAACTTTTTTTTTTACTTGTCTTTGTAATATATGGTGTGAACAATAAAGAGTTTATTTATCTATCTATCTATTTATAAGTTAATAGTAGAAAGCATTTTTAATGTCACCAGAACTAAAAGTGTATGCAACAAAATTGGTTAAGAGGAATTGGTTCTAATTCAATTCATTTCTCAAAAAGTACTAAATTAACTTTGATAACATTTATATGGGACCACCTTAGAGATATGCCCTACTAAACAAGAAAAGAATCATAAAAATCAATTCATAAGTGGCGGAGTAACCGCGTAACAAACATACAAAAAAAACATACAGTTGAAATGATAACCTCCTCCTGAAGTTGGTTAAAAATACGCTTAATATGTAACTTGTAGGGTAATTTGCGAAACAAAAGACAGAGCTATCTAAAGACGACTAACATCTCGCTGCGCTCGCATGATGTTTGCCGTCTTAACATAATTATCTTTATAATGCACGCCATTGTTGAGCTCTACTTTCCACATCCTGAGCTCCATCAAATCAATAGTACCAAATACTTAATTATGTATTGTCATCTCCATTACATATACCTACTTATTTGCAAAGTTTCAAATCGATACAACAGTTTTAGAGGCAAAGTACTTTTCTTGAAAGAAGTCCGAGACGCGGCGCTGTCATCGCGTATTAATCACTATTAATATAATTTCTCGAAGAGCACTTTTATCAAATTTAGGTATCACACGACTCTTTACCGATGGCAAATTATTAAAATTTCACTAGCGTCCAAGCACAGTAGCACCATCTGATAACTATCTACAACAACAACATGAAAATTTAGTTCGGGTGTTTGCCGTGGAATTTATTTAATAAAATGCACTCTAGGCTTAAATCGACTTCTAATATTATGAATACAGTCTTAATTAGCTAGTTTCTTATTTACAAGTGAAGCTAACACAAAATATGTGAAAAAGCTGCCTGCTAAAACGTATGCCAAACTGTATATTAATATAATATAGGATTTGCTGTTAATGCTAAAATGTGTACCTAGCTTAGAAGAATTAAATCACTGTCAACATCATCATCATAATTTCAGTCGTAGGACGTCCACTGCTGGACATTGGATTATGAATGTAAGTATTCAACTAATTCAGAATTAATTCTTGCATACTCTAATGAAATCTACAACTCTTCATTGTATCGCTATATCATCTATATCTCATACTACTCTTTAGTATGTACCAGTAGATTGTAGTAGGTACTTTTTTATGGATGTCAGGCTAGGTGTTTGACCACAGCTCATCGAAAGTTAAGTGACGGAACGGAACAGTGTTAGGTATGGTGACAGCTTTTCAACTTGATAGGTAGCCAGCCGGGCATTAGAAAGTACCCTACCACAATGCTATGGTTTCCTTACGATGTTTTCCGTCACTGTTGATGGGTTTTCAACCTACACCTTGATGCCATGCTGCTAAGACGTTACCACTACAACTTCTTATACAAAAAAAAAACGTGTGACATTTAGCAATACTAATGTCCCTAACATTGCAATTAAATTATGTTAATAGAAATATTAAATAAACACAAAAAATATCCACCTGCCGTTATAACCAACTCGAAAATAAAACTTAATCCTCTTCCCGATAAAAAATAAACATGAAAATCGAACACGTTTTTAGCATATATTTCAGTTCTTTTTGCAGTCACTTAATTTGATTGCTGTCGGTCGAGTCCCACGCATATAATCTACATACATTTGCAATTGCAACTACGCCAATGTTGCCTGTATCTAAGAGTACATACACATGCGACGTATTTAACCGACTTCAAAAAAGAAGGGAGTTCTTAATTCGGTTGTATATTTATTTTTTGTTAGCTCAGAACTCCGTTATTAACACGCTTTTATAAGCTTGGTATGTAATAATTTTGTTTGTATGTAACGGAATCTTTGAACTTTTCATCCCCTTCAAAGATTAATTAGAATTTTTGTCAAATTCAAATTCAAAATATTTAATTTTCGGAGACACGGTACATGGTTGTATACTTATCAAGGACTGATGACAATGCAATAATAAATATAATAATAATAGCCCGTTAGTCTAGTAACTAGACTACCAACTAGACTCTAGTTAGTAGTGAACCTGCCTTCTGAGCTTGGTGGTGTGGGTTCGATGCCCACCTAGGACAAACGTTTTTGTGATGAACACTTGTGTTTTTTCTATATCTGGTTGTTAATATCTATTTAATTGTGTATGTATTTAAAACTATATATGTATATCATGGCAGTCATATCACAAGCTTTGCTTAGTTTGGGGTCAGATGACAGTGGGTGCAAAAATGTCCCAAATGTTTATTTATGTAAATAAATAATATAATAATAGTTTTTAGAAAAAAAAGAACCGACTTCATGACTATACCTACATTTACAAAGTGAAACTAAAAATTAGAAAATATCGTTTAATATTACGACTGAAATACTTTGTATCCATGGTCTTGAAAAATTTAACGAAAAACAACAGTCGCCCGGTCGCCATAGAGACACTTTGTTTTTTTTTTAAGTTCTGTTGTAGGAACAGTTCCTCTATGTTTGCTGTTCAGTTGACAGCGTCGCTAGTGGAGAACAAAGTATGAAATTCACCAAGAAATAACTGTAGTTCCAATTTTGGCCACCCCGTCAGCTAAGTTGGTGGCACTGTACAATGTACATTGAATTCGTTGCTTATCGTTGTTTTTGTAGATTTTGCAAAAAGCGCTGAATCAATATCGATAAAAAAAATATGGGACTACCTATGAGATATGACCTACCAACCAAAAAAAGAATCATCAAAAACAATTCTAAATTGGCGGAGTAATCGCGTAAAATACATACAAAAAAAGTGATAACGTCCTCTTTTTGGAAGTCGATTAAAAAGAGTTAAGTGGGACCAACCAATGTGACAAGTATACGTTTTCCGTATTTATATCAGTGCAATAATGATAAAGGTTAATTGTTTTCAAAACGCTATGGGCCATTATCTCCAATTTATTGTTATTTCATGCTTTTTACCCGGCGTCGCAAAGCAAGCATTTTGGTCAAATATGATGAATTGCATTTGCATGAAATACCTACATAATTTCAATAATACCGGATTAACGATACGATAGTTCATCATCGTTAGCAGTGAGAAGACGCCCATTGCTGAACATAGCCCCCTTAGATCAACACACTAAACGACAACCTGCCATCTGCATCCACTGGATGCCCGCGAGTTTCACAATGTCGCCAGTCCATCTAGGGGGCGCCTACCTACGCTTCGTCTTCTGGTTCGTAGTCTCCATTCAAGAACCTTTCATCCCCAACAGCTATCGGTTCTTCGAGCGATGTGGCCTGCATGCCCATTGCCACTTCAACTTGCAAATTTTAATAGCTTTTATGCTAAGCTTTTATGTGACTCTGGGTCTTTGGCGAATATCCACATTCCGGATTCTATCACGTAAAGAAACTCCGAGCATAGCTCTCTCCATTGCCAGCTGTGTGACTTTCGAGTTTTTCAAGAAGGACAACATATAAGGACCACGTCTCAGTACCATAAGTCATCACTGTCAACACACACTGGTTAACGACCCTTACGCAATTTAAGCTAGTTATTGTCGAACAAATATAGATAGAAAGAAAGAAGAAGTTTATTTGTGACCTACTTAGATTTTAAAAAAATAGCTCATAGACAAGTTATAAGGTCACAAATCGGCCCCAATTCAGCATAATAAAATAATATGATAGGTACATACCATGGAAACGCCGACTTGTCCCATTATAATCAGAGATCTCTCTTCGCTTGGTTAATGAAACTTATTTGGATAAAAGTTATAACTTAGAACAATATAAACGAGTAAGTACGAGTATAAACCTCTATAAAATGTTGATAACTGAGCAAAATGTTGAAAACCAAGCACAATTGTCCTAATCCCAAAATGGGATTCCACGTACCCCGTGAAGCATGAATGGGAATGGTTTTTGTTTGTCGTTTTGTATAGCGCCTACCAATGTTTTACCAAAAAATATTGGTGCTCGTGTTCGCATATAACGGAGAAAATGGTGCTTACATACGAGATTTAGGGCTAACGCAGATTAGGAAGGAATAGATTAACAACTTTAAACGAGTTGGTAAAAGTATCGAATCCGGGTTTTTGCTCATTTAGAGTATTTTCAATTGTATTGCTTATAGTTAATTGTTTAGGTTAAAATTAGCATCACAAATATCTATAGATTTTTTTTTTTCTATCCCAAAATCATTATTGTATTTAAAGCGACGTAGAAGCGGAATTACACTAGAAATTCGTTATACCTAAACAAATTAAAAATGGACTTCCGCAAAATGGCGCCTGATTCAATCATCATAAAAACTACTTTAAAAAAAAACCTAGTAAAACAGGTGAAACTAATATCAGATATATATTTCTTTTGATTTGAAATAGAATCATAAACGACAGTCTTTGAAATAATATACTTTTATTATATATTACGTAGGGATAATTAAAGTAATATGATTATTTACGGGATACTTAAAAAAAATATCCCGTTAATAATCATATAACCTTAGTGAACAACCGTGATAGTTTAAAACAGTGTTGTAGGGATAATTCATCATAAATCTACCTAACAGTCATCATCTTTATTAAAATCAACCTATAGGACATAATTATATCGACCCACATCTCGGTAAAAGCTAGCGTTACGAAAGAATACATACATATAACCGTTAGTACAATGTCAAAATAATTTTATGTAGCTACGATTTTTTTATAATAGAGGAAGTCATGCTCGTAAAAACTTACGATCCCCATATAACCATAGAATGGAACAGCTAAGTTATTCTTGGATCTGCGATATTAGTTTGGTCACCTTCACTCTCATAAAGATTGACATAAGTGGGACAGGGACAGACAATATCGCATACACAAGAGTAGGCAGCCAGCTATTACATTAAAAAGTTATATTTTACATCCCCGTATTGTTTCTATCTTGAATGCGTCGTTCAGAATCGATATTCAAATATCGATTTTTATGAGGTATTTTATCGAAAGCGCTTAAAATTCATTTTATGGGCATAAATTGAAGGTCTCCTACTGGGAGAAGTGTGATTAAATAACAAACAATGCGTGGTAAAGGAACTGTTACCTACATTTTATATCCGGGCCATTGTATTTTTACAGCGTATTACAGTTAACGGTTATGACGTGTCGATAAAGTTTAATATTTAAATGATTCTTAGCGGAAAATTACTATAAAAGTTTATTGGGTTTTATGATTTTTTTATGCAATAGTATTAGCGCCCCGCGGTTATCCCCGTTATTCTATAAGTACTAATTTTTTACACGCTATATTAGCTTTTATATTTTAATTTAATTTAATGAGATACGTAGACGAACGAAAGTCACCGACATAGCACACCGGATTAGCAAGTTGAAGTGGCAGCGGGCAGGGCTAATAGCACGCAGAACAGATGGATGATGCCGAAAGGTTCTGCAATGGAGACCACGGACCGGTGAGCGCACCGTAGGACGTCCACCCACAAGATGGACAGACGACCTAAAAGAGACCGCAGGGAAACGCTGGATGCAGGCAGCTTCCAACCTGCCCTTTTGGAGATATGGGAGGCCTATGTCCAGCAGTGGACATCCTATGGCTGAAATGATGAATTTAATAAGCAACTCCACTTACATCGAGGTCCGTGACTTTTGTTATACATAATACTGGGAGAGGAAAGTTAGATGTTAATCTAAGATTAAAACAATATAGTTATTTTATTACTAGTTTGTGTGTTTACCGCGAGCAGACCAGCGACCCGCAAGCAGCGCCCGATCATGTGTATGACACATGGGTCACCATATTTGAAGGAAGATACCCGACACGTGACGCCGCTGCAAGAAGGTGCTTTCGATGGTAAGCATGAATGCTCGAGGCATACACACAATCCTTATTTCTACCGCTTTCTTTTTACATTTCAATCGTCTCCTCCCAGCCCAAGCCTCCATCACTGCCGCGTTCCGATCTTTGATGGATAAACAAATAGCACCTAATATTTTGCATAACTAGATCTTCGGTTTTGCCTCAGATCAGACAAACAAGGGAGATATGCCTCAGTACAATTATCGTTCGTGTTCAATATATCTCCATGTTTCACTCACTTTTTTCACTATGCCGCTAAACCTCAACCGTAAGAACGGCACACTTAATAATTTTTCACGTATATACACTAAGAAAGTTGCTGCGATACTAATGAACTAAATAATAGTCCACACTCTATATGTATAAATGGGCGAAAAGATCGTCTGCAGGACGAGTACGACTAAGAGCATCAAGCCAGATTTAAGCGTGATGCGTTCACACCCGCCACCCTACCATATCTCTCTTGTTCGTCTGATCAGAGGCTTTCGCAAATATTAAGTTTAAAGCAATTTCAAACTTACCTTACTAGCAGATAAGTAAATAGTACTTACCTATAAGCATGTAGGAGAGTTTCTAACATAAACAATCAATCAACTTTAATTAAGCACCCTTAAACCCAATTTAGGTCTAACAAAGGCCAAGCGAGAATCCTTCAAAGTTTGTGTAAAGTTGACATCAAATTACCTTAGTTTAATAGGTAGTGTAGACAAAACCCTAGCTTAGGTTCGTGACTAACACCCCTGGAAGCTCGCCAAAGCAAACGAAGCTCATCTCTAATATAATCTGAGTTTAGTTGTGAAACAAATCTCGTATTCGCTGCCCGAACTATGTGATTACGAACTAAAATAATCCAACAGCCAAATAGGGCCAGTAAAGTTTGTAGCTCGATTCAGTGTTATGAGGGTACATTATGTTAGGATTTTATGATTTGCAGACGCGCGCACTAAACGACTTGGGCTGTTGTGTTTGAGCGTACCTATAGCCCAGTGTTTTTGAACGTGTGGGTCGCGACCCCCTCTCTAAGGGGGTCGCGAAGCCTCAGTAAAAGAAAAAAAAAAGTTTAAAAATATGATAAGGATCTATTTTCGCTATGTATCGCTTATCCTAGAGCTAATACAAAAATACGTGAAAGAAAATACGTTTGTTGTATGGGGACCTCCCTTTGTTTTTACTTTGTGAAATTGTTATTATTTCTTAGTTATTATTTCTTAGTTAAGGTGTTTTTTTTTTATTACGGTTCGAAAGATATCGCCGTTTAAATGTAATACAGACGGACAGACATCGTAGGCTTAGTAATAGGGTCCCGTTTTTTCTCTTTGGGTACGGAACCCTAAAAATACAGTTTCACGAAAATTACACAACAAACAAACATCATAATTTTTTAGAAAATAATATTAAGTTCCCACCTAAAAAACACATAGATATAGTTAATTGTTAACTATATCCAATAGTGTTTTTTAGGCGGGCACACTATGGATATTTAAGCGGCCTATATATTATTAATATTAATTGAGTCTTCCGGTTCGCACTTGTTTACAAGCAGTTTTGTTTTTGTTCGCCTCTTGATAAATTTAAGTAAAAAATGTAATATTCAAACAAAAAAGTGTCAAAACTACATACGAAGATTCATCCTACGTGAATACACACATAACAGGTATTTGGAACACTACACAAAGACATACTGATCTGTTATTTGCATCAATTCTGATGTGGTGAAAAACTTTAGCAACTCCATTTTGTAATTTCAATTCTTTAACGGAAAAATCATCCAATCACATAAAACTACAACACATCCGCTCCACCACGAATAACTTTTATAACCTTTAAATAAAATGACAGAGACGTCTGTGCCACAGGTTAAAAGACAGTGACATTGACAATTTCATCTGAATGTACGACAACAGAGTAACGATCGTTCTTGCTTGATGGACTGATCAAATAAAATGTTATCTCTGCAGCATCAATATTGAATGACAGTTGGATGTCAATAATACAAAAAAAAACATATTATTATATATTATATTCTTTGTCTAAAATTGTGATGAACCATGAACACTCGTTCAAGAAGAAAACCTTTAAATGAAGAAAATACCGGTACGAAATTAGAGAAATTAGAAATTTTAGATTCAAAGCCAGTTATTAAGCAATATGAAAAAACTATAGGTGATTTAAAGAAAGAAATGTTAAAAAAAGACAAATTGATTAAAAGAATGTCCGAGGAACAGGAACATAATATGGGAGAATTCGAAACCATCTGTATTGAGAATAACAATCTCCGGAAGAAATTATCCGATTATGAGAAAAATAAAACAGTGTTACTCGCAGATCAAGAAACTTTAGAGGAAAAGATTTCTCAGCTATATAAAGAAAAAGATGAATATGAATCAGAGTTTTTGGAAAACATTGACCCAATATATAGCCAACTGAAATCCATAACTAGTAACTTCAACGAGTTACAATTGAAGTATAGCAAACTGCTAGCTGATTCTGTGAATAATATGATAAAACCAAATATTAAAACAAAGAAGAAATCAAATAAGAGGAAATTACAGAAAAAACTTAGGAGAAGAATTTCATTGCTAGACAAACAAATCATTAGACTAAAGAAAAAGGTAATAAATTTTGAAATGTATACAACAGAGGCACCATCAGACAGCAATAAAGAATTTATTTGTATAGAAAACGAAATGTTGGCCAAAGAAAATGCTTTAATTTTGGAAGAACTTCAAAACAGAAATCAAATAATTCAGCTACAAATGCATGAAAACAAAAATCTTATAGAAACTATTAGAAAGTATGGAATAAGTTTAGAACAGAATGACAAGACGATTCATACTATAAACTACATAGAAAAACAAATTAATAAACTACAAGATTTCATGAAGAAAAAAGCAGAGGAAGAAACAAAAAAGCTCCAATCTACACTTGATAAAACTATCTGTGAGAAATCTCAAATTGATGATGTCAAAAACTCGTGCAGACTTAGTATATCCACAAACAAATGCCCTGAGATAATACTACAGCATGAAAAGCCTTGTGATACGACCTTTCACCCTCGGATTCAAAAGGAGTGCATATACGTCTATTCAGATAAGTTTGGCGTAGGTCTCGGAAGTCGCCTCTCAAACCGCACCCAGAAAAAAGTAACTAACTTCTGCACCCACGGTTCAACTTTCTACAGTCTAGTAAAACGTATGAGCAAAGATAGTAGTAATTATTTAACCCCATCTTCGTGTATATTAATTACAGGAGAGAAGTTGAACATGAACCGTAGGGATACTAATGACTGTCTTCAATTAATAAATGATATTGCCAAATCGCACAAAGTAATAATATGTACATTTCCATATGGCAAGAACTTAAAATACAACAATTACTTATATAGAATCAACCTTGACCTGTATAACGGAACATGTCATAACAAGAATATCCATATAATTGATATTAATAATCTCATTGATTTTCCAAGCTCCAACTCACTATTGAACAAGAAGTATCTTGATGCTTTGTGTGACCTTCTAGTTTTTAATTTTGACTCACCTATTGGATCGATGTCAACTGTTATAGATATTATATCAGCTGTAAATATTGACTGTGTTGCCCAAAACACTTATGTAAGTAGTAATAACGTTAACAGTACTTTGCCAGTATCAGAAATTGAGCAACATTTTTTATCCCCAACACATCCACACCAGGTATTACGATAGTACACCAAAACATTCAAAGTTGCAGATCAAAAGAGTTAGAAATAAATCTATTTATGGAAAAAGATAATGTGGATATCTTATGTTTAACAGAATCATGGATAAAGGATTTTGAAATACATGTTGGTTATACTGAGCATATAGTAGGGAGCCACTTTTCTAGAAAGACAACCACTGGAGGGGGGTCTCTTATTATAATTAAGAAAGATTTGTTATTTAAGAATAGAAATGACATTGTGAACCTAACTGTGGAACGTGTCATTGAATTGTCGTGTATTGAAATTAAAAACTATGTTATAGTAAATGTATATAGACCTTCAACGAGTTCAAAATACGACGAATTTTTATCAGTATTGGAAGTAGTTCTAGATAAACTGTGTACTAAAAACAGACAGATAATAGTGGTAGGTGATTTTAATATTGATTTATTAAAAAAATCGAAACACTCAAAAGATATTACTAACTTATTTAAAAGCTACAATCTGTCCAACATATTTTATGAACCAACTCGCTTAAATCGCAATTCTGCAACTTGTATAGACAATATCTTTTGTAATTTTGAGGTTCTAGACAAAGCTATTATACATAAATTAACATCTGATCATGCAGGACAGCTTATTAAAGTTCCTTTGCTTTACAATACACAAAAACATAAAATCATAAATTGTAGATATATAAATAAGGAAAAAATAGACACATACAAAACTAAACTAATAAATGATTTGAATGAAGCTCATATTGAAATAAGTAATAATGACCCTAATATTTGTTATGGTAATTTTTTTGACATTATTAGAAGTAATTTTGACCAACTGTTTCCTGTAAAAACTAAATTTTGTTCAAAAAAACTTCAATTCAATGAATGGGCGACTCCGGGAATATACAAAAGTAGAGATAAATTATATGAATTGTATGGTGAAAAAGCATACAAACATAATGAATCCTTTTTAAACCATGTTCGCCAATACAGTAAAGTTTTTAAAAAAGTGTGTCAGAAAGCAAAATCAATATTTATTAGAAATAAATTACTTAAATCTAGTAATAAAGTTAAAGCTACTTGGTCTTTAATCAAATCAGAAACCGGTAGATCTAGGAAGCATGACCCGAAGATAGAAATTTTTCAAGACGGTGTGCTAATTGAAGATAAACAGAAGGTTGCTAATGCATTTGCAAGTTATTTTAACGAAATTCCAAAGGAAACGACAAAGAATCTGAAATCATGCAAAGAGCAAGCAGAACTACTTCTATCTGAAAATATATCTGCTTCTTCTGTCGATTTCAGTTTTCATGAAGTTACGCCTAACATCATCATAAAAACTTTTAGGTCACTAAAACTTAAAAACTCAGAAGATGTGTGGGGTATGTCGGTAAAATTTGTTAATAATATCGTAATGGACTTAGCACCCTACCTTGCCAACATTTTTAACGATTGTATCTCGAAGGGTATATTCCCGGATCTCATGAAGTACAGTAAGATAATACCTCTGCACAAAACTGGTAGCACCAAAGAACCCGGAAACTACAGACCAGTTTCCGTTTTACCCACTTTAAGTAAGATATTTGAAAAAATACTTCTCGATCAACTCAGTTCTTTCTTTAATCGGAGGGGAAAATTATATAACAAGCAATTTGGCTTCTCGAAGGGTTGTTCAACAATAGATGCAATAACCACTTTTGTGAGTAGTATTTATGATGCCTGGGAAAAATCTAACGACGCTATAGGTATTTTCTGTGACTTGTCAAAGGCCTTTGATTGTGTGGACCATGGTATTTTGTTATTGAAATTGTCTCACTACGGAGTTAGAAACGGAGCTCTCCAAATCTTAAAGTCTTACCTTTCTGCAAGAATTATGAGTGTTAATATAAAAGGGGTGTTGTCTGATGCTTTGGGTGTGGATGTAGGGGTTCCTCAAGGATCAATTCTGGGCCCATTCTTGTTCCTGGTATATATCAATGACCTCCCTTTCCTCATGCAAAAGTTCGCCAAAATAGTGTTGTTTGCTGATGATACGTCATTACTGTTTGACATTGATAGGAAATTAACTTGTACAGATAGTATTAATTTAGCTTTAAAACATGCATACAACTGGTTTAGTATTAATAATTTAGCACTAAACGCGAAAAAAACTAATTGTATAAACTTCTCTCTTGCAAGTAACAGAGCTCTGAGTCCTGTAAATATTGATAGCGGTCAGTTATGCTTTACTACCTCATCAACATTTTTAGGTTTAAAACTGGATGATAAGCTTCAGTGGGGGGCTCACATAAAAGAACTTGCTGGCAAACTTAGTTCAGCTGCCTATGCAGTACGTAAAATAAGACAACTTACTGATGTTAACACGGCAAGAACAGTGTATTTTAGTTATTTCCATTCCCTGATGACATATGGCATTTTACTATGGGGAAATGCAGCAGACGCTGTTAAGTCCATTTTCGTACTGCAGAAGAGAGCCATTCGATGTATCTACAGGCTTGGGCCAAGGGATTCCTTGAGAGAGCTTTTTAAATCAATAAATATATTGACAATGCCAAGCCAATACATTTTCTTGAATTTAATGTATGCTAGGAAACATTGTAGTGAATATGTAAAAAAAGGTGATCAATATAGTTTCAACTCCAGATATAAGTCTAAATTTATAATTCCTAGGACAAGACTAGTCAAGATTGACAAGTCATTTAGAATCAACTGTGTGCGTTTTTATAATTTATTACCCGAATGTTTGACAAGTCTAAATGACAAATATTTTAAAACTACAATTAAAAAAATTCTAATTCAAAAAGCATACTATACTATTAATGACTTTTTAGAGGACAAACGGGCTTGGAAATCTTTGACTATAGAGAATATTGACATTGTATAAAATTTAATTAAGTATAATTTATTTGACATAATTATTAATGATATTTATTATTCATACGTTTGTATTACAAACCATTTGCATTGTATAGCTATTGACGTTCAAAAGTGTATATAACTGTACCAAATTGAAAAAATAAATGATTGATTGATAATACATAATAATATTATGTAGCTATGTATTTACTAAGTACAGAATTTGTGCAAGTAACTTAGGTACAAAAATTAATTATTTAAATAAAAAGGACATGGACGACCCGTCCCCTAACCCGTTTCGACGCCATCGTTCATAAAACGGTGTGGGGAAACATCGTAAGAAGGCATGTAATTCACCAACATGCTGAAAGCACTAGGTCAGCATGTTGGACTAGAGCCCATCCTCTCTCTCTCTCTATCTTTCTGTCTCTGAGAACATAAAATAAATTAATGATGATGTTTAGGCAAAACGGTAGCAGTTTAAAAAAACTGCCGTCATGCCTATTGAGCTCCTAATTTAAGAGTCTCAACTCATTATTAGTCCTTGTCTCATCCAGTAGATACAAATTCACCGTATTTCATCACAACTGACGTTGGCCGCCAGCGTCAATTCAATACGGCTCTCATGCAAATTCAGGTTGATTGTCGTCTGTATCGGCAAATAATCGACTAGGACCTGGCCGGCCCCCTGCAATCGACCACTCCCATACGGAATATGCATTGGTGTAATGAAAGGAGAAAGGTATGAGTGGTAGTAAGGCATTAAGTATTCACTCTGGGACCTTATTCTCATCTCACATAAGATTCCTTGCCATAAACGCGTTATGTCATAACATGAAAACGTAATTGAATAAACCGGCCAAGTGCGAGTCGGGCTCGCGCACTGAGGGTTCCAGACACAAAATACAAAAAGTAGTGCAAAGAGACAACATCACTCCTAGGCGGTTACCAGATCCAAGTACCGACCGCAACCGACATTGCTTAACTTGGTGATGAACAAAAATTGTCAAAAACTCGCACTTGGCCTTTATTTATTATTTGTTGTTATACTTTAGAGTGAGTACTATTAACCAATGAATATAAGATCATTGATTGGATGATATTAATGATTCCAGTTGTTCACAGTCATCATTTCAGCCATAGGACGTCCACTGCTGGACATAGGCCTTCCCCATTGATCTCCAAAAGGCCAGGTTGGAAACGGCCTGCATCCAGCGTTTCCCTGCGGTCTCTTTTCGGTCGTCTGTCCATCTTGTGGGTGGACGTCCTACGCTGCGCTTACCGGTCGGTGGTCTCCATTTCAGAACCTTTCGGCCCCATCGGCCATCTGTTCTGCGTGATATGTGCCCTGCCCACTGCCGCTTCAACTTGCTAATCCGGTCACAGTATTTATTATAAAAACTCTGAATTTAGGAAAAAAGGAAAAGGTAGTATGAATTACCTAATGGATGAAAAAGTATATATTTATAGTACGTAGTAACATCAAATAGTAATCGAGTAAAAGGTAAGTGTTAGTGATTATACCTACTCACTAACACTTACCTATAGCTAGCTAGCTCGAGTGGCAATCATATCTCGTATCATCATCATCATAGGCCTTTTGTTGTCCACTGTTTGAGATAGGCCTCTCCTTATACACGCCATTGACATTGTTCGGCAGTTCTCTGCATAGCAAAATATATGGAGCAGCAGATTTTTTTTATTGAATAAAATATGCTAGCGTTTGATCACCACCTCAGCTGATGATAAGCTATGATGTAGTCTACGATGGCGCTAGCTTAGAGCAAATCCATTTTTTTTACCATTTTAAGTTTTTTACCATGGTAAAATTAGTTCATAATGAAGAGTCGGACTTCTTTCGGCTTAGTACGGCTCTTTCTGCGTAATCCAGTACCTATATACCTACAGAATGTACAATATGTACATGGAAACAGTAAGTAACCTCCGTAATCAAAATAGAGGGTGTACATGAAGTTTGTAGGTTGTTATTATGCGCAACAACTTAATCCAGTACACGTGCTTGTTCGCGACGCGTATCTCTTACGGAGTGTTGTTGTGAAATGTGGTATAAGTTAAAAAAAAGTAGCGGGGAAAGGAATCTCAAAATAGCGCTTGAAAACCGAAAACTCTGAGATGACGGAAATGCAGTATGTCGGGTTTTTCTGCCACACTACTTCGCCATAAACGTCAACATGTATGATTCTCTATTTATGGAGATCAATGGAGACGAAAAACAACACGTGATGTGCGGGACGATCACGGAACACTATTACTCCTAGCGGAGAAGAACGTCAACTTCATACAAAAAAGGCGGTAACGAAATATGACTTAATTAATAAACTAGGAAAAAAAACTAAAAGTTGAATTCCTCCAAATTAAAAATTTTACTTGGTTACATCGTCACTTGGCCACCACAATACGGGCCATGAGCTTAGTGTGGGGCCCTTGTTAAAGTCGACATCTTAATTTTTTTATATTTTTGTTGACATTTCTCACTTCTTAATATTAAGTCTTATTACATTAGTCTTAGTAGTTTGTTTTAGAATTAATTTAAAATTCCACAACTTGTTTTTAGAAATAAAGATTTACTTACTTACTTACTAGTATAAGTAAGCAACTGTTCCCTTTAGCATTTTTTTAATGTCGGGCTTCATCATCATCATGGCACGATGCGCAAAATGGCGTCTTTCACTATTTATTGTTTTTGACAGCTTGGCATGTATGCAAACATAGCCGACTACGTGCCGCATTTGTACGGTCAAAAATGCTTCATATTTTTGGTCAATATAAATTTATATTTTGTATTTTCGATTCTGACATTAATGACCCCTAAATCCCTATAGACTTGAGATGATAGATAGAACAAACCAAGTTTGTGATCCTCAAAATCATTTCTTAAATAATAGAATAGGAAAAACACATTACAAGGAAACACTTGTGATAATTTTCTGACCAATCTACCTTGTGATAACTTTCCTCATTTTTAAATTGAAGGCAAACATTTGTAAAATAAAAATAAATTGGCTGCAATATGAAGTTATTCTACTTAGTTGAGATACGAAGAAACATAGCGTTGACTCTAGTCTTCGGATGGCGACCACGAGTGGCATTTACATCTAAGAGCTACCGTGGATTGGATGACACATTAAATTATATTGTCACACATTAAATTGTATATGTCTTGGCTGTTTGTCCAAGATCCGCTAGGCTATATCAGAGACCTTTGGCTTCAGCCTACTAACTCTTAATAACATCAGGGGAAATAAGAACTTACTTTATTCATCATCATCAGCCAGAAAACTTCCACTGCTGAACATGCCTCCCCCTTTAACCTCCACACTGAACGAAAGCCTTATTTTGTATCTGCATCCACTGGATTCCCACGACTCTCACAATGCCGTCAGTCCATCTAGTGGGAGGCCTACCTACGCTGCGTCTTCCGATTCGTGGTCTCCGCTCAAGAACCTTTCTTCCTCATCGGTTATCGATTCTTCTAGCGATGTGGCCTGCCCATTACCACTTCAACTTGCAAATTTTAACAGCTATGTCGGTGACTCTGGTTCTTTGGCGAATATCCACGTTCCAGATTCTATCGCGCAAAGAAACTCCGAGCATAGCTCTCTCCATTGCCCGCTTACTTTATTGACTCTACAACAGTTGCGTATCTTACGCCTTGTACCAAACACACGAGGATATCCAGCTTAAAACAAGCTTAACCATCGCGCATTGTGCTTGAACTCATCATCACTAATAGAATTCATAAACGCGCCGCATTGAGATTTGAATATTTAATGCTAATACTGTGCACAATGACGGTGCATTTAAAGATAACCATAAGAAATAACTGCACATGCCGACACCGTACATTTTAACGCAAACGACAAAAAACCAGTAAATTAACAATAGATTGGCTTATCTCTACATAGTATAAATTAAAGTCCCTTTCCGCGTCTGTCTATTTATCTGCTAAGGCTACGTTACGTAAGGCATCTTATATAACTTCTTCTTCTTCGACTTCAGCTTCACGTAAATGTTCCCATTGAAGTCTGAATGCCAGGCACAGCGTCAGCGGTCAGCACATCTCAGCAGCGAATGACGACGTTTCGTTCACAATAGTCGACAAACAGTGCTCGCGTGTAGTTGTATGATATAAAAAATGGATATAAATTCAACACTTTTGGCGGCGCTTGTTTTAATCTTTATCTTTTAATTTTTAATCTTTGAACATTATTTCTATGGTTACTTGTCGCTTAGGTGTCAATCCTGCTGAAACTGTCATGGTGTACCGATTGTTTACTCTTGTATCATCATAATCAACCTTTTAACAGTCCACTGCTGGACTTTTAGCCTACCCCCGAAAAGGTGATTGGGCCATATCCACCACGCTGGCCTGGTGCGGGTTGGTGGGTTCACATACGCCATCTCGAGCTGGATAAAAACTGCAGGTGAGTCCGGCGAGAAGAGCAGGTGTTGTGTAAAGTTCTTCTATCCTCAATTGATCTTGAAAAATCGCAGTGTTATCACTACGACACACAACACTGACTGTATCGGTAAATATCCTAGTACTTACATCGCAGTTTGTACACTTGCTTACTATAGGATTCCACGATGCCGCTAACTTAAATCCATCTTCCCGGTTGAAATTGCGATGTTTTCTAGTCAAATAAATAAATAATCAATATTCCTATTACATCACTCGTAAGTCACTTGTCAAATTCCATGATCAATCAACTAGCTACTGCACAATTGGCAAGTTTCCGGCCCTCGTGAGTTGGCGCCCTCGTTAACGGACACTCGACGACGCCCAATTATGGACCAAGTACATGGAGCGGAACTATCAATTAAACATACGTGATTTTATAGGTTTTGTCGCATGGATTAATGAATGGTATTCTAAAACGACGACGTGTGTGGGTGTCTGCAAATGGCGAGTGAATCGGTTTCATCTAGGCAAGCGTGTGAACCGCAGAATGCGTCATCGAGCGAGTTGACGGTTAAACGCTATACTAATATTATAAAGAGGAAAGATTTGATCGTTTGTTTGTTTGTTTACATTGAATAGGCACCGAAACTACTAAACCGATTTGAAAAATTCTTCCACTGTTGGGAAACTACACTATCCCCGGGTGACATAGGCTATATTAGATATTTTTTTAAATTAGGGATTCTTACTAAAACTCCTATAATACCCGTGCGAAGCCGGGGCGGGCCGATGGTTTAATAATTAAAAAATTATAAATTATACTACTTATTTAAATTGGATCATACGTATACTATCACGATCATCATTATTATCATGATCACACTTTTTTTTTGTTTATAATTAGTATGGCTGTTAGTCTTTCTCGTTTGAAAAGCGACTTGATCGAGAATGTTTTTATATTCATGAAAAACGTACCGATTTTAAAGATTGTCAGCTCTTTAATAGAGGGTTTAAAAACATCAATTACCTACTACTTGTGCACTTTTAATTTTTAAATTCTAGGTGGCACTGATTTATTTTATGCAAGGTGACACTTACTATTAGGCAAACGACTTTCTCATCGTCATGTAGTTGCATAGACTAGAACAAATATTTTCAGCACTAAAACACCTCTAACATAAATTCTTAAACTTCATAGACTCTAAAATATCTAGCATTATTACAGACATCGTCGTTTTCGTAAGCTCTGAACAAAATAATAAGGAGATTTTTAAAATGTATGCACAGTTCCAGTAACATTGTAGGGTTAGCTAACAAACTGTTAATAGGCTTAGTAATTCAACAACCTACAGTCGAGAGGACAGTGGAAAGTAAAAAAACGATAGAATAAAGCTGGCTGTGAACTCTGCATAGCTTTGCGGTACCAAATCTGCCTAAAATTCGGTAAGGTTGGTATCGTAATTTTAGCTGCTGATAATAATTCTGAATTTGAGTTTTATCTGTTTAAGAAATCTCTCTACGTAAAAAAGGACAAGTATTTAACAGATCAAACCACTAATGAGTGAATTTTTAACTAAACAAGAACTGATTCTGCGAAATTCTATCTCTTAGGGGGTCAAATAGACAAACCTAATTATAAAGTTTACATGGAAATAAAAATAAAATTGAAAATCATGAAACTCTGTTTGTGTATGAATCTTTAAAAATAAAAAAGACATATCTCACGAATTTTCTAAAATCATCAATCAATCAATCAATCAAAGCTTTCCTCTTCATAATATGAAGAAGATATGTATTTTAAACCATGGATACAAATACAAATACAAATACAAATAATTTATTTTCACTTAAGTACTTTACAGAAATAATAACTACGCTAACAATCAAACTGGGTTGGATCACCCGTATCTTGATGTTAGGCTTCCCTTACATGGCAAATATTTTTTAAGTACCTACATGAGTGTGAGTATTATAGATTGTGAAATGAAATTAATATCTTAAATAACATGCAAAAATTACAATTATTAAATTTATGTCAGAATTAACATGCAAATATTATAAAATTATTAAATTGTACCTAGATCACATTTTTATTTAATAGTAATAATGTCAATAATAGAAATAGTAGTCAGAATGTAATTAATTATAGTATTAATTTAATTTAATTTATAAAAATATAATGTGTCGGTATGTGCAAGCATAATGATAATTATGTTTAGAGTTTGTTTACTCACTCACATTACCCACAATTCACTCACTTACTATGAGAAGGTTTTCAGTGTCATGGTATGTTAGGCTTTTCAGCCAAGATTCAACCACCTTTTTACAGTTTGTCAGAGACAAGCTGTAAATGTTAAGGGACTTGTTAATCTTATTATATAGGAGAGAACTTGTTGCATCAAAGTGTCGCATTGCTAGGGATGTCCTATGTCGTGTGATTTTGCAGACTTGATACTTTCTTCGCTTGTCGCTAGGTTCGTATGGCAATAATGAGTGTTTGCGAAGAAGCACTTGTTTTATATATAATTGCCTCACCGTAAGGACTGAGGCGTCATTGTAAAGTTGGGTAGTCGGATATCTTCGTGGTTTTCCGTACATGACTTTGAGAACCGCTCTTTGTGCCCTCTCCAGTGCAAGCATGTTAGTCACGTGTGTGCCACCCCATGCCGTAACACAGTAAGTCAGCACTGACTGAGCTAACGCAGTGTATATGGTTTTCAGAAGTTCAGGTGAGGCCACAGCTCGAAGTCGCTTAAAAACAAACATTAATTTCCTTATTCGGGGAACTAAGGCCTGTAGGTGATTGTTCCAATTTAGTGTGCTGTCAATAATCACACCTAGGTATCTTGCATGTGTACAACGATTTATTTCGAGACAAGAACATGTTTCCTGTAGCTGGTCACAGTTGTGAGCTTTTATCTTGAAAGACTCGAATGGTGGTTGCACATTCATAGTAGGGGTGAAAGTAATAAATTGTGTCTTTTCAACGTTAAGCGTCAAGACATTGCACGCCAGCCAAGCCATCACGTCTTTTAAGGCATCTTCCGCATATTTTTGAGTTATCTCCCAGGTACTACCATGAACTAGTAAAGCGGTATCATCTGCATATGTTAAAATTTTACAATTTGGTAATGCAAGTTTGCAGAGATTATTTATATAAATGGTGAAAAGAGGGGGTCCAACGACACTACCTTGAGGCACTCCGTAGCCTATAGGAAGCACAGTACTATTGTGGCCATCAATTTTCACCGATTGTTTTCTGCCTGATAAGTAACTTTCAAAAAGTTTCAAAACTGATCCACGAATTCCGATATTCTCCATCTTTTGGAGTAAGTTAGGTATGTCAACGGTGTCAAAGGCCTTTGATAAATCAAGCAGAATGCACACGACCTTGTCTTTAGAGTCTAAGTGTTTCACAATGGAATTTGTGAGCTCAAGGACCGCATCTTCCGTACACTTCCCCTTCCTGAAGCCATATTGGTTGTCAGCTATCAGTTTTTTGCTCTCTAAGTAGCTAGCTAGTCTTTTGTTTATAATTTTTTCCAAGAGTTTGGAAAAACTAGATAATACTGAGATTGGTCTGTAATTATTCACGTTCGTTTTGTTTCCACCTTTGTGGATAGGGTGTACCAGAGCAATTTTGAACGCGTCTGGAAATGTACTTGTTGAAATGCAGAGGTTAAAAACGTGTGTCATAGGAGGAATAAGATATTGTCGAGCGTATTTAAGGACTTTAGTTGGAATGTTATCCCAACCTGTGGCACAATCATTTCGTAAACCCGTAATAAGGCAATCAATTTCTTTATAGTCAGTAGGTAACATCACCATAGAGTTAGCACTATTGATAGTGAACTGTTCATGTATAACAGAGTGACTGACTCGATCTCTATTACTAATTACCTTATCAGCTAGTTCTTTACCGATATTGACAAAGTATGAATTAACTCTGTTTATGGATGCTTCCGGGTCATTGGTCAAATTTAGCAAGTCTGTAGAGGAGGAAGAATTCGTTTTAAGATTTGCTATGTTTCTCACAACCTTCCAAGTTTCTTTGGGATTACGTTTAGCATTTGCGAGCTCTGTTTGTTCATATTCTAATTTTAGTTTGCGTATTAGATTTGTGCAGTAGTTACGATATCTACAGTAAGTAATTTTCAGGATCATGCTTTCTGAATTTTTCCTCAGTTCGTTGTGCAATTTGTCCCGTTGTTTTATGCATCTTAAGACACCTGGTGTCATCCAAGGTTTAATCATTTTAGTCTTACGAGACTGCCTCACTACCCTTGTGTGGTTCCGAATGATATTGGAAATAGTAGATATCAGCAGGTCAGTAGCGCTATTTGCATCTGAACAAGCAAGTACTGGTGCAAAATCAGTATTAGATAGGTCTGCGGTTATTTTGTGTAAGTCCAGTTGTGTTTTCTCTATAGCGTTGGTTTTCTTGGAAAGTGAAGAGCAATGCATGTGAAAAAGAAGTGGTGCATGGTCAGTTATATGAGAGTTGAGGACCAAAGTTGTAATGTCATTAAAATTTGATTTCAGAAGAACGTGATCTATGCAGTTGCCTTCTCTAGTTGGTAGAGTATGAGTTGGCAACAACCCATAGAACGCTGTTAAGTCCAGATACAATTCCTTGTGTTTATCAAAAATTGTTCGCTTAGGATCAATATTTATATTGATATCCCCAACAACCAAGACAGTCTTGTATGTCGAAAATGTCTCAAGGAGCCCATCCAGGCTGTTAAGGAAGTTGTCTGGGTTAGTAAAGGACGGAGATCTATAGATAGCGGCAACTACTGTATCTGGGTCACAGGATATCACGATGCAATTGCAGTCAGCTGTGTTAGGTTCTGTCTTGTTATGATTAATGCTTGTTTTTACATATACAATAACACCGTCGTTTTGATTCAGGAACTTAGATTTATAACTGACATAATTGTCTATATGTGGTACATTGCTCACTTTACTTGACCAACATTCTGTTAAAACTAAGATGTCAATCAATATGTCTACTCTAGATAACAAAATGCTAAGTTCATCAAAGTTACAGTTCACACTGCGAATGTTAACGCAAAATACTGTTAATGACTTTGGTGTTTTATGGATGTACTGCTTGCATTCTTCTGCAGAGCATGAGCGGGATTCCGCTATGGATAGTGATTCAAGTTCTCTGTGCAAGTGTTGTGTATTATCCATTAGTGGCAGTAGTAAAATATAGGCGCTGTGTTAAGGATCTGTCGACAATGTTAATGCGACCAATGTGACGTTTTGTTGAGCAAATTAGACCAGTGCATGGGTGCGGAGGGTGAATAATGAACATCCCCTATAAAGAGTCTAAGAAGATTGTAAGGTTTTGATGGAGTAACATTCTGAAAAAATTATGGTGATGAAACATTGTGAATTAGGTAAATAAAAATAATAAACAGTGTGTTTATTTATTTTTTTGAAAATTTACCCCAGAGTGGTGGTAGTACATAGGGTTGTTTTTGTTTTTCATGAAACTTTTCAAACACAAAATTATAAAATTAAATCACCTCTAATTTTTTTCTATAAATTAACCCTTAAAGGAAACGGGGAGATAAAGCTAATGAAACCATTTAAAAATCAAGAAAGGTTTTTTCAAATAAGGATTTTGCGAAGGGGGGGATTTTTTAAGGGAGGGAGGTGGAAGGTTGAATGCAGTAAAATTTTACTAATGCTACCGTCAACATTGGTGATATACTACGTAGAAGAAGAAATAAGAAACAGGAGTTTTACCGTTAGCAGCTTAGTACAACCTTTCCACGTAACGGTTACCTAACGCCGTAACCCTTTAGGTATAACGTGAAGAATAAGGTAGGTGAGGTATTTCCACATTCCACAGTAATCCTCCAACGGTGACATGATTAAAATCATGCTCACGCACTGTTTGCTGAGGAAGTCAAGCTTTTCTGTGCATTTTACATATCCATGAAAACAGTCAGATGCAAGCTTCATATTTATGTGTCCCAATTCTGAAAACATACGACAAACATGAAGCCGCATGCACAAGTTGAATGTGCATCATTACGGCTACATCTGTCTTCCAGTGAATGGGCGGCCTTAAAACCCGGCATAGGCTTAGCCCAGTACACTCTCAATGGTTTAACTTTAATCTAGTTCAAGTTGAGATCAACTCGGATCTACTTTATTTTTCATTTCCATCCTCTTTCACTGGCCCTTATTAAAATTAACTGCCTACTCAGAAACTCGAGCGAGATTAGAATTTAAAATTGAAGACGTGGAAACTACAGTTGATTATTTTTCTCTTCATTTTGTTAAGGGCTTACTCAGGGACTAATTTTGACACAATTTTTGACCCACAAAAACTTAAAGAGTATTTCATTAATTTTGTTTTCCTACTAGTTTTACATAATAGTTTTTTTTCGCACACCAGGCAAGTTAGAGCCTTAATATAAATAATACTATATCGCCTTGCCATCTGTATTTTACAGACAAAGTCAAAAAAATAAAATAACAATCTTCGTTGAAGAGAATAATTGAAAAAAAAGGGTACCTATTACTATTTTTTCTATTATTATTAATAGGCTCGCGCTTGGCCGCCAACTCGCCCGATGTTAAGCGATGATGCAGTCTACGATGGAGCAGGCTTGCCTAGAAGAAACCGATTCACTCTCGACTTGAAGACACCCAGATTGTAACTATCGGGGAACACCCACTCAGGCAGCGAATTCCACAGACTATCAGTTCGCATAATAAATGTGGAATAAAAGCTCTTCGTACGGGTTCTCAGAATATCAACCATAAAGCGGTGTCGATTCTTCGTACCCACTCTGGCAGTCCGATACAAAAATGGGCAGAAGGGAATCAAATCATGCAGATCTGATGCACACTTTTCGAAATGTGTCCGATAAAAAACCGATAGACTAGCAACTTTTCGCCGATGTTCAAGACTAAGAAGCTTAGTCTGAACCAGGTATTTGTTGCTGATGAGCCTCTTGGCACGTTTCTCAATAGACTCCAACGCCCCAAGTTGGTACTTAGCTGATCCATCCTAATTTTCTGTTAGTGGCCTGTCCTTGTTTATTTTTTATATTTTTTGTGAATTTGTTTTTGTAATTAATGTAATAAAATTCCTTTTATATTTTTTATTTGTATACATAATTTATTTGTGAGATTCTAATGTAATTGGCTTAACCGTGTTAAATCTCAAGAAATACAATTTAATTTAATTCGATAATGTGAAACTAGTAGGAAAGCAATAGCAATTTATAACACATCACTGCCCAAGTGTATTAAGACTCGTATATGGTAGGGTTCCGTAGATAAAGCCATAATTATAATTGTGATTGCATTCATAGTTCAGCAAATGGTGTTAGCTATAGGTGAAATCAAACGAATTAAGCTCGGTGGTCTTTCAGGGGTGTATCATCCCGACATACATATTTATAAATTATAAAGTTAAATAAAAAAAAATACAAGGAAAAGATCATTTTAGATCATTTCACGAATATGTGAGCTAAAATGTCATGAATTTATTACAGTTTTATCACTTTAACTAAAACAGTTATAGTTGGAAAACGTGCGAAATATTTTTAATGAAGGTTTTTAAAATGACTAATTTGCATGTAGTATAATTATGACTGAGATGCTGCCTTAAATAGATAATATTTTTATGACGACTGGGCAAAATTGCGTAGGTTGTCTATTTATGTTAAGCAATATTATAATGACAATCTCATGAAGAAACATATTTATTTCAAAAATATTATTCTAGCTAATTAAATTCTAACAAGCTCCGAAGATTTCATCTCGTGTATTAAAGAAATATTCTCTTTTGTTATTATTTTACTAAGAAAGTCTGAGGTATGTGGGGTATTTTTACATTATTTTTGTCAAATAGAACGACGGATACAATTTAAAAACTAATTACTTTTCTTTACAGAAAGAGCGTAAATAAAGTTAGTTAAAGTTAGTTTTCATTAAGACGTTAAGCGAAGTTGAACGTTGGGCGGAAATTGACCAATTTTGGTGTTACGTAGCGTGCGGCGCTTGATAGCGCCTTAATGCCGTTCTGCACGTTTTTCTGGAGCAGTTTGAATTATTGCAGGTTTTGCAGCAGAAACCTAAGTTATTAATAGGTATTCAATAATAGACCTACTTAACTTACCGCCTCGTTCTCGCACGTAAATTTTTCATCAGTAAGATGTTGACAAACGACTCAAGAAGAAATGGTGCGTTAAAACTACCTTCTAAGATTTGTTTTCATTAATTATTTACTTCATTAGTTAATTAATTACAAGTGAAGCTAATTTAACCATAATAAAATGACCTTATGTTAGCATTAAAATATCATTTTCTTTGTGTCACGGATAAAGCTTCGTAGATATAAACCCACTCGATCAAAAATCCAAAGTCATTGGGCCTTTCGACCCTTATCTTCAGACTTTCAACGAATGACACGTTGGTACCCATATCAAAACGTTTTTGTGAACGTTTCTCTGATAATGAAGGAAAGAGCTTATACCAACTACCTCAATAATGACTTTTTGCTAAAGGTTTCCAATGAAAGTGCCCACTATGGACTTTGAGAAAAAGCTTAATTAGGTTTTGTAAAATTGTGCATGGGTAATTGTGGTAAGGTTTTATTAACTCAGTGATAAATTTTAAATCATCTGTGACCAGGTTATTATAAACTCACCACAAAGTCAATTCCACACACAAAAATATGTGTAAACTTTTATTAAATTGTTTGTGTAACGTCACAGTACTTTTTTTTATAAATTTGCCTCATATTATTTTCTCTATTGTAAACCAAAACATGAAACAACGTGACAAGCAGAACTCTTTTGTTTACTCACTATTTCACATCAACAAGAAAAAAATGGATCCCAAAAAAGAAAACAAATATTTCCTTGTTTGATTTCATTTAACGGCATGTGTTTAATTATGTGAAACTGATAGGATAAAAAAAGAAGAAAAAAGTTGTGCGAAAATGACGCGCAAGGTTGCCACCCTGTTAAGTTAATCTATTACTTATAGCGATACGATCAATATAATATAATGCTTAGTATTCCAATAGATTATTGTTTGTAAAAATGTATTATAAAAGCTAGTAAAATAAAGGAATAATAATGAAATCCACTGCGAATAAGCAAGAGGACCGAACCTAACTTAATTCTATTTTTGTAAGACATTATTATTGTATTGTTATCTCTCTTATCCCTTAGTAATAAGAAAGTTCTTACAAAACAAAAGCCTCCTAATTGTATCCTACGATTATCTTCCTTCCAAAGATCTAAAGGAGCTTGCATAAAATTATATCCGTGGATTTAACTAGGAAAATACAAAGGCAGATAACCTTTGAAATATTTTAAAAGCCCCTAAATAAAGTACCCGAGATCAAAGGAGGGTACTTGCAAAGAAGTCGCCTCGGGCTAGTGGCTACATTTATCACTGAGCGATGTTCTTTGGCTCCAACGTCATGGTTAGTAAATTGAATAGCTGGATACAAACGAGGAGTCATTTCTTAAAAGGAAATTTAAACATCGCATTTTTCCGGAGTTTTCGTAAAATAAGTCCATAGTCAAATTGACAGAAACTTCTTTAACCTGTATTCAAAACCATATGAAATCAATTAAACATTTATATATGCATATTTTATACAATAAACATAATATCGGACTCGTCTAACAGCCGTGGTTTAGAGACGCAATCTAGCTAATACATTCACACAAAACTGGGCTTCTGGGATCTTGAGTGGAGACCATGAATCGGAAGACGCTGCGTAGGTAGGCTTCCCACTAGATAGGCCGACGACATCGTGAGAGTCGCGGGCATCCAGTGAATGTAGATGGCAGGCTGTCGTTAAGTGTGGAGGTCAAAAGAGGAGGCCTATGTTCAGTAGTGGACGTCTTCGGGGTGATGATGATGAAACTAGGCATACTATTAGTTGACCTAAGGGCGACTTTGAGTGTTCGGACATCCAAAGGCGAAAGGAAAATTTAGCATGACGCGTTGCTTCCGAATAACCTTGCACAAGGGTCGCGTACAAGGTTTTTCGCATCCATATGCCGTGGCTTACAGATGTGTCCGTTGACAACTTTAGTATTTGGCTCATTTTAAAAGAAATTTTATGTAAATGATGAATTAATCAGCAGTATCAACCTATCATGTTCCCACGCCTAGGACACATGCCTTCTCTCAGAGAGAGAGAGAGAGAAATGATAAGCCTTAATCCACCATGCTGGCCCAGTGCATGTTGGTGAATATCATGTCTTTGAATTTTGAAGGTTCTTGGACCTATTTGGACATATCGGTTTCTTTGCGATGTTTTCCTTCGCCATTTTTGAGCGATGGCATCGAAACTACACGTAATTTATTTTGTGCAGTTTTGTAATTGGTGCAGGCTGAGGATCAAACAGAGTGCCGTCAAATTTTAAAGCGCATAATATGCTACCATCGCCCATTTAATCAGCAAATTACTACTGATAGTTGATTAGTTGGTTAAAATTTCAAAATTTACATATATTTTATTTAAAATTAAATTCGTTAGTACAAATTGTTATAACGACTTTTTTGTTACAGATTTATTTACTTTTTGTTTCAGGTTAGGTTAATTTTGTTCTTTTATGTAATTAATATTTAAATTCAGGTTAGGTTCAAATTAGAATCACAAATATCTATGGAGAAAATAGTTTAACCAAAATCCTTATTGTACTCGAAACGACGTAGAAGCGGCATTACACTAGAAATTCGACATATACATATTAAATTACTACTAATTTGGATAGAGTTGAACTACGATATTTACTAACATTAAATATTATGTTAAGTGTTCAAACGCTATGTCGTAGATGCCCAGAACTGCCCAGTTGTCACCTGAATGAATAAGCAACTAACACTTTAGAATTATAAAAATACTTTTAAACCTTAGACTTTAGAAGAAACAAATATACTTTTCATTTATAGGCATTTTCCGTGTGAATTTTGCTAACGAATACACATTACGTGGAAAGGTAAACGAGTGAAGTTGTACAAATTTTCAATTATATCTCTGAAGAAGCTCAAATGTGGCGCGTTTCGCAATCTGCCGACTTCGCCTCAGAACTTTCTGTTTACATTTTGTTAACGAAATGAGAATTTAAAGCGAAATTTCTTAGCTACAAAATGTGCGTTAAAAGTCAAAGTGGGAAAGGAATAGTTGTACCGTGAAATCGTAACTTTGGCGTTTTGGGAGCAAATTCAGTAATACCGTGTATTGTGAAGCATTTGTTTCAGAGTTTCTGGTCACTGATTTTAAAACTTCAGTGCTAGTGCCTTTCCTGGCTAATTTCTTTTCACCATTTCATTCTACAAGTTCTTGTTTTAGAAGTCTGATGGATTTAAATCTATTTAAAATGCAAATAATCACTCATTCACTGACTTATCAAAAGTCTCAAAGCTGGTAGATTCCTAATATAAATAAATATAAAAATCAGCCAAGTGAGAATCGGGCTCGTGCCACCGTTCCGTACCACCACAAATTACAATAATTATCAATTTAAAAAACCATCCTTAAAATTAGTAAAATATGGTGGCATTTTGATTCGGTGAGAGGATCGAATGATGAGGTTATCTAAGTACTAAAACATAGTAAGGAAACTGGCAAAAAGGTGAAAGTTTAAATTAAAATCTACGCATACGATATCAGGGGCAGCAACTAGTTATAGATAATTCAGAAGAAATTACACTTATGTAAATGACTATTTTTTTATTACATCATAAAAAAGCTGATCATAAATAGAGCCCATCAACAAAAACAAAATTACCCGGTATCTTTGGGTACGCAGATGATAGCACAGTTGTAGAAAAGTACATATCCAATCCCAGGGCCGGAAAGGCTGAAATCCAAGCGTTGAGAAAAGACATGGTTGAGCGAATGAATCAAACCTTGACGACCGTATCAAATTGGGGTGACGAAAACCTCGTCAAATTCGACGCCAACAAAACCCAAGCTTGTCTTTTTTCCGCAAAAAAGTGTCCATTCTCGCTATCTCCACTGTTTCAGAATGTTCCTGTACCTTTGACAGACCACCTGGAACTCCTAGGGTTGTCTCTTACACCGACCCTCAACTACGGCACCTACCTAGAGTCAAAGGCTAAATTAGCTGGTAAAAAGTTGGGCGTTCTGAGTAAGGTTAGGCGGTATTTCACACCGGGGCAGTTGCTTACTCTATATCAAGCTCAAGTCCGATCGTGTTTGGAATACTGCTGTCATCTTTGGGACGGCTCAGCCAAATATCAGCTCGAAGCTCTTGAATCGGTAGACCGGCGTGCTGCTCGTCTTATAGGCGATGAGAAGTTAGTGGCTAAGAAACTTCTCAGTCTAGAACACCGCCGTAAAGTAGCGAGTCTGTCAATTTTCTACAGGATTCATTTCGGAGAATGTGCATCAGAGCTACATGACCTTATCCTGCCATCCCCTTTTTACTACAGGACAAGTAGAAAAACGGCCCACTACCACCCATACATTGTGGATTTTCCTTGGATACGTACCAAACGTTTCGATTCTACGTTTCTAATCCGTACGGCCAAAGTTTGGAACAACCTGCCAGCTTCCCTGTTCCCTGAGAGATATAACCTGGGCCTTTTCAAGGCCAGAGTGAATAGGTATCTTCTAAGTCTGCGTGCGTGCGTGCGTGCGTGCGTGCGTCATCGTCGCTTACCAACAGGCGAGTTGGTGGTCAAAAGCGGACTTATCAGCGTTAAAAAAAAAAAAAAAAAAAATGATTACTTGTAATTTTTTGTTATATCCATTTTTTCTTGTGTTTGGCTGGCGAGGTCACCACCCTCAGGTTAAATATGTGACGCCTTTACCCTTCCCTCTTTAATTCGGCCCTATCGCTCAATATCTTCTTGGCGGACCTTTACATCCCATAAGGAATCTACCTGCCAAAATTCGGCACATTATTTAGGTCAGTTAGATTTCGAAATTTCGTGATGAGTCACTTAGTGAGTGACTGTTTGAGTGAGTAAGTGAATGAGTAAGTAAGTGAGTGAGTGAGTGAGTGATTAAGTAAATGAGAAAGTGAGTGAGTAAGTAAGTGTGTGAGTAGTATTTTGTGTTTGCATAATATGGGTAACTATTGTTTAATAACTTTAACATTATATTAAATCATGAGAAGTTGTGGATTCAAATAAATCATTTAAAAAAAACATTAAAAATATTACCAGACAATACAGAAGCAATCTGTACCTTTTATTTCCATGCAAACTTGGCAGTAAAAGGGATTTATAAGAAACAGGAAAAGTTATGTTAGAGCCACTACCAATTACTTAAAGTAATTAATTGGTTGTTTTCCTGAATCCGTAACATCAGCACACTTTTTGCTTAATGAAGCGGGCAATAAAGTACGTAGAATAGACTAGGGTTGGTACAGTCACTTTTAATTCTGATAAGTTGAGAAAATATTACGGTTAGTAAACGATATTTTCTTTATCCTTATAACAATATATTATGTCAGACTTGCTTATTATCTATTAATTTACATGTCTATCACTATGACAAGCCAAAGTGCTTTCTCTGTTTCGGCGGCATTTTTTTTTTTTAACCTAGATTCATTTATCTTTTTATACCGTTTGTTCCCCCCCAAACGGCGTCTATAATATCTTCGCCACCTTTTGACTGATTTTGCCCATATTTGAACTCAAAAGTTAAAATTAAAATGATTAACTTGCTTAAAAAATTTCATGATCAACGTTATGCAAGTTATCGTCAAACAAATATACAAACATACATAGAAACGCCGACTTGTCTCATTGGACTGAGGACTCTGAGACGGACTTCACTCAGTCAGTTACAAAATAATAGTAGAAATGCTTGATAAAATTTCATTTTAATCAAAAAGTTTTTAAACATAAAAACTGAATAAAAATATTGTACCAGAGTGGACTTTTAATATAATTATATAAACATTGTTAAAATTAAATTCATATTTTGCTAAACATTTTTAATGTTATGTTTCTCTATTGACAGCTTAAATCACAATCATTTTAAATGCGAAAATGTGTTTTTTTTAAATGTTAAAATGTGTAACAATAAACAGTTTTCTTCTACCACTTCATCAAAACTTGCGTGAGCATTCATTGTAAATCCAGGAGCATGCATATTCCCTTATAAAGAATCTCTTATGGCTCCGAAACCGATTGATTGATCGTCTCGACCGATAAACATAACGTGAGAGTAAGCTGTTTTGTAATAATTTATAGTTTTCTATCTATCTATCAATTTTTATTGTCCTATCAAAACAGTAAACAAAAGAATCCGATTTTTAAGTACTTAACCTACTTTATCATCATCATTTCAGCCGTGGGACGTCCACTGCTGGACATAGGCCTCCCCCATCGATCTCCAAAAGGGCCGGTAAAAAGCGGCCTGCATCCAGCAAAAAAACAAAACAAACAAAAAGCAGTAAGAGCAGCGTAGGACGTCCACCCACGAGATGGACAGACGACCTAAAAGAGAACGCAGGGAACCTACCTTATACTTACTTGTAAAAAATTGGCAACCCTGTAACAAACAAGCACTGCAATCTTCGAATGCGTCGGACTTCTGCGACTTCTTAATCTTTTCCAACGTCTTATTGGAAAAATCCGTATCATTTGCAGATTTTTCCAATTGCCACTTCTCCTTTTAACACTTTCAAATAAAAAGAAGTCTTCAAAGTAAACATTTTTCATTTCATTTGTGTCACTGTTTGTTGGAAAGAGCTAAATAGATGCTTTGTTGACGGTAATTGAAAGCTTTGTATGGCGTTTCCAAAGCTTCAGATGGATTTTATTAAGCTTATTGAAAATGTCCGTTTAAAAAGTATTGAAAGAATTTAATCCGTTGCTAGAAGATTGAAGTTTTTCAATAATATTTTTAATATATATAAATCTTCTGTATGTGTGTTTTGTGTTTGTAAAACACCTCCTAAACCTCCTAAACGGCTGGACCGATTTGGATGAAATTTTGTGTGTATATTTCAATGGGTTCCTGGATGGTTTGAAAACACAATTAGACCCACCCAATTAAATTGTTATTTAAAATACTACTACTTTTCCTAGCAGGATGACGTCTGCCGGGTCCGCAAGTAGTAATATAGAAAAATATTACTACTTGCGGATAGATAAACTCTTTATTGTTCACACAAAAAATTACATACACATGATTAAAATAAACTGGCCAAGTGCGAGTCGGGCTCGCGCACTGAAGGTTCCGTGCCACCACAAAATACAATAATTGATATCAATTTAAAAAAACTGACTTCAAAATTAGTAAAATATGTCATTTCGATTTGGTGACAGAAATAATAAGGTCATAAGGCCGAATACGCTGCTTAACTTGGTAATGAACTGAAATTGGTCACCGACTCGCATTTGGCCATTATTTATTCATTGTTGTTATATACTTTAGAGTGTGTACTATAATTGAATATAACTAGTCGAATACAAAAAGAACAGAGACATATGTGAGGCGCTGGAACACCGTTTCACACCGACGCGGAATGTTCGTACGGGTTGCCTCCGCGTAGATCCGTAGTACGGGCGACCCGCACGGGTCTTCCGCACAGCTTTGAAACCAGTCTTAGTAACGTAACCCTAAAATTTGTACTTATTATTTCTTAAAACAGGGAAAACTTGCAAATGGTGGATAAAACTGCAGAGCGTATAATTTAATGATTTTCATGCACATTTTTAAATGTCCCACTTTTGTTGCTTTATGGGCAAACAGAGTAAAATTTTACGAATTAAATAATTTCATTGTAAAACTCAGCAGGCTCACAAAACGTTAATCATCCTAGTCTCATTTTCCGCCAAAATTCAGAACCGTCCGCGTTCATGTAATTAGACACTAGTGGGTAATTTATGCCGCGGCGGAACAATTTGTGGAGACTACTTATGTAGGTACGGCGCATTGATAATTTCACGCTGAATAAAGCCCAGTGATTCAAATTCCTAGGACTTGAATTCAAAATTTTACTGTAGTATGTTACCCACATTGTCTTATAAAAAGCTGACCACAATTTTATGGAGTCAATCACCGAAAACTAAATAAAAATGTGTTCAAAATTAAGGGAGGCATTTTAATGTCTTGCTAGACAGAGAGCGCACTATACTTAAAATGGTGAAACGTGAAACGTGACTTTCACTTTGCAAAAAGGGGACAGAGCATCCAAAAAAATAAAACAACCTGGTAAACTTTCCGTTTTTAATACACGTAAATTTCTCACGTATGATTAATCTAGCTATCCCGACTATAATAGACTGTCATATTTATAAACGAAATGTGAGAAAACCACGTCAGTTCCCACAGTAAAAAGGTAAAAGTTGTTCGTAAAGATGAGTACAATCACCCTTTCGGCTTAGTATTACTGTTCCATGTAACCCTGTAGAGGTAAGTACTAAGTAACAGACTCTGAACTCCCAATGCACACAACAGAACTTGTAACGTAATTAATGCCAGTATAACTAGGGTTGTCGTAAGGACGAATTCAAACCGGCGTGAAATTAACAAAGCTACCGCGCGTAGGTTAACGGTTGATGACAGAACGCGGGCGACGCACTAAACAAAGGACCACATAAACTGGACCGCGAGGCATCGTGTGGTCAAATTCACAAGTAAATGGTTCAAAGGATCTTGAACTGACGTTACTACAAAGCTACAAGGGGTTAATGCACAACTTTTATCAAGGATGGATACCGCAAGCACATCAAGTTGAATGATATTGAATAAAGCTTTTTTGTAGCTACCATCACGTCAAGAAAGCAATCAAGTGGCAGTCTAATCGCACGTCCAATTGCTTTCGAAGAGTTTTTACAGTTACTTCATCATCAGAGACACTCTGACATCGCAAATCTACGCAGCCGTGCTTGGCGTGCGCGTGGCCTGCTATGAGTTGACGTTTAGCCACTCTTGGACAAAGCTAAAACACGTTTACGTTACACGTTGCACTTAAAGAAAACACTTTTTTTATTTTTTATTATAAATAGGCTTGCGCTTGGCCGCCAACTCGCCTGATGTTAAGCGATGATGCGGCCTACAATGGAGCACGCTTACCTAGAAGAAACCTTTTCACTCTCGACTTGAAGACACCCAGATTGTAACTATCGGGGAACACCCACTCAGGCAGCGAATTCCACGGACTAGCAGTTCGCACAATAAATATGGAATCAAAGTGCTTCGTACGGGACTTGCCTAAGCAAAAGTGGAAACTACCATCATCATCACTTCAGCCAATCATGTTCCCACTGCTGGGGAACAGGCCTTCTCTCAGAGAGAGATAGAGAGAGAGTGAGAGAAGGGATGGGTCCACCAATCCACCACGCTGGCCCAGTGCATGTTGGCGAATGTCATGTCTATGAATTTTTAAGGTACTTGGATATACGTATTTCAAAACGGTAAAGGAAAACATCGTGAGATGTTTTCCTTTACTGTTTTTGAGCGAAGGCATCGAAACTGTACATTGTACAACTATACAATTTATTTAAGTACTAAATAAGTTATTGGTGCAGGGCCGAGGATCGAACCGGGTGCCGTCAGATTGTATAGCGCACATGCTAGTGCTCGGCCATCTCGCTCTCAGTCTTCTTCCGATTCTGTCAGGAAACTACGTTTTTGTCTAATTATGCCAAGTAGTATATTAGTGTTAATTAAGCTTGTATTTTATGGTTACTGTAATTTTAGTCGGCAAAGCGTGTGTTGCAATTCGCTAGTCTTCCTTAACTTATAATAATTACAAGACCGCAACGACGCGTAGCGACTACCTGTTGAAATTCGCAGCGGTCACTGTGAGTTTGAAGGGAAAGGTAACGGAAATTTATTACATCCTTATCGTAAGTATTTACTGTTACTAAACATTCATTATTGTAGTTTGTATTTATTTTTCGCTTTTCTTCGTTGATTTTCAATTTACAATTAAAAAAGGTCCGCCAATTTTCTGGATGTTTTGGCTCAGCGCAAACTACCAGCTGTTCAAGGTTTTTCTGCAGTTTTGATAGCTGGGCCATATTTTTTTAAATCTTATTTTTAAGCGTTTCTCAGACATTGGCTCGTTCTTAATGCTATGCTCTCCTTTGAATACATAGGAAAACTATTTTAAAACAATATTCTGGACTCCTCTGATAAAGGATCAGCCAGAATACTGATACACCCACCCAATGTCTCTTAGATTAAGGCTGGTATACTGGTAGAAATTGAACCTTTCAGCTTCTGTCCGGACACACTCCATCACAACATGACACATGTCTTTGAATTCCCCACATTCGGTGCAGTTTGGCGAGTCTGATTTACCTAGTGTCCTTTCATTATCAGTCTCTCATGTTCCCACAGGTGGGATACAGGCCTTCTCTTAGAGAGAGAGAGAGAGAGAGAGATAGGGAGAAGATGGACTGTGAAGATAGGATGCTGTGTTTTTTTTGCAGTTATTAAATTACTTTGTAATTTCCTTGTTCTTACACGGCTTTCGAATTGCAATACTTTTTACATAATACTTTATACCTACGAGTATTGGTTCTGAATTATGATGTACCAATAAAAAACATAAAGTAACCTTAGCCTAGCAATAAAATACAAACAACTGTAGTTAAAAATATTTATGGAAAATGTACTTCAAATACATGATGTTCAGAATATTATTTCAAAAGCTATCTAATCTATAACACCCTAATGCATAAAATTGTTTACGACCCCATACGAATGATAAAGTGTCATGTATTTCAAATAGACTTTGAGGTGACTTTACCATAAACGTTTCATCGTTTTGCCATAAAAAGTTGATACAAACATCTTCCAATGTTATTCTTTTTCGCAAAAAATTCTTTCTAGCGTTGTAAAATTTATAACTATGATAGCTGCATCTTGCGGTTTTACCTACAACTTTCCCGTTTCTCTGTATTTTTTCAGGAAAATAGTATCCCAAAGTACACTATAAATTTTTGCCAGATTTCATCAAGATCGGTACAGCAGTTTAGTGGTGAAAAAGTAACAAGTGGTAGGGTAAAGTTGAAAATCGATCGCCCAAACCCAGACCCAAAGATCTGGTGGCCTCACTTGATAGCCAGTTCCGTTCCCGGCTAGGTGTGTTCACCATCTTCAACAATTTCACGTCATTTCACGTCAGGTGGGATTTGGTCAAACGCCTAACCAACGGTAGAAAAGTAAACTGGCGAATTTACATTACTGATGACGATCAAAGCATAATACGTCTTCAAGTTATATTCTCTATCAACTCAACTGCTTCAATTCAGTAACTTTCCACAATTTATCGCCATTTGTTTTTGTATCACAGCCATACCTCTGCAATTTAATTGTTTAATCATAAAATACTACGTATAATCATTATATCGCATCGCGAGCGTCATAATGGTGATTAAATTACTCGGTTGGACGACACGTTGGACCCATGAGTCGTAAATACATCAGAGGTGCAACGCAAATATTCAGTGTAACGCTAGCCTAGGTACCTATATAACTGGTTTATCTACCACTCACATACGTACCCATAAATAAGTTAGCATTGTTTCAAAGCACTGTTATTCAGCATGGTAACGGCGCCAGCATGCTCACCAACAAGTAGTGGGTTTGATTCATGGGTGTATATAAGGAGGGGTTTAGGAGGTCCCCCCCACCCCTCCTTAGCATACGATAAAAATGTGCACGCGCTGCTCAGTTGTAATAGCAATAGTTCATTGCTGTGTAAACGAACTAGCATAGAGAAGCGCTTTGCCTTTTTTTCATGAATCCTAGGCAAAACAATAATTGTATATTTCTGTCATTGTTTGAGCATTTGGATTGTCTTTAAACTTTCAATGGTCTTTGGGCCATTTATCCAATTAAATTTTCCATCCAATATTTTCTTATTTTTTATGCCAAATTGTTTATTCAGTGCTAGTTAACTTGCATTTCGTTTAGTTAATAAAAGCACACGTCCACAAGGTATCTATAAAAAAAGTAAAAGGTTTAGTCCACTTTGGTAGTTGAATTTCTTAAGTACTTACAATGCAGAAAATGTACGATACTAGATGACAAATTTAACTGTAATCTTTATTATAGTAATGTTTTGAATCGATGTTGATGAGCTGCCTGATGGGACTTTAATGTACTATTATTGTTATGAAAAAAAATACATCGTGAATTGTGACCAAGAATAAGAAATAGTTTTGATCACCGTCTAAACCCTTGCTGCTTCCTAATAATTATGCGCTCTAAAGTGGCTTCCTAAGCCAAACTTAAATTCTGTAATACAGTTGGCCCTCAGAATTATTTTAACTATGTAGGGCTTATGGAGGGCTTAGGCATATCTTTACGAACATGGGGATTTTATTCCGAGTGGAAAACACGATTTTCCTTGAAAGTACCAGAATAAACATATCATCGCAGTAAAACTCTTATTAGTTCTCGCCTGGATAGCGACCACCCATTGAACTAGCTAACACCCAAATTGAAAATCTGTCGCCAAACGCATAGCGCTATTTCGACAAGCTATTAGTGACAGTTCTCATAAAACCGGTTTTTATCATTTCTGTCGGTGAGATTATTATTAAACCTAACCATTCGCGAAACCCGGTTTTGGTTCTTTTTGCTTGTCCAAACTAAAGGCTTTCCCGAGGAAGGAAACAGCACAGGACTGCAAGAAATGACGTCTCTTAGTATTGGAGGCCAGGAGCCTTACGGACAACAGCTATTTGCGGCACCTAATCCGCTCAGTTGGAAAATCACGCGACCGCAAACCGTATCTGGGTGCGATAAGGTTCACGTTCGCGTGATTTTCCAACTGAGTGAATTAGGTGCCGCAATTAGCTGTTGTCCGTAAGGCCCCAGGACACACTTCGGGTCCCTGCATCGGCCACGGAAACATTTATATAAATAACCGAAAAAAAAAATGCAATTCTAGTAGATACGTAAGCATAAAAAAAAATGTTTTGCTATTGTATAAAACTGAGTAGATTAGGGACAAGTACTTAGTTTCTTAAAGTATTAGATAATAAAACAATTAGACTGCCCATATGCCGTTATTATAATGGTCTATAATCCAAATGCCCAAGAAATTATTTTTCTGAGCAATTTAGTTTTTCAGTATTAGCTTGTATTTTATCTCGCCCGTTAAGAAAATACGTACTGCAATGGATTTTACTAGCACCTGCAAACTCCTGCATGATTATTCAATTTCCTCAATAAGATACAGAGCAACTGCGAACCAAACCCCGATATTTCCGCGCAAATGGCAATATTCGTAATAAATTCGACGCCTCATCTCGATCTTAATGTATCTCGATTACCCATAATGGTACAATAGCACCATATTGAATAGGGACCGAGTAGGCACCTGCTTTGCCAACAGTACCGCCTTCGATGGTACAGTACGGCCCAAAACTCGCTATTATAAAATCAGGTTCTTATAAAATTTTATTTTTATTTCGCTTTTTATACAAGGTTTGGTCAGACATGGCCAATATGGCCATGCCACCTTTATTAGCCTGGGTATATTTTTTAAATGTAACATATTACACACTATTTTGGATATGCCATGTATAATAAGGATAGACACCAAAGATATATAAATCTCTTATCTCTTTCTTATCTCATTATCTTTGATAGACACGTACATTACGTACAACAATGTGCGAAACGATACCCACAGGAAACAATTTGTTACAATAGAACTGGGATATTAGATGTCGGAATTTGAAATTCAGTTCTAGCCTGCCCTAAATCCGTTCATGCTAAAATTCTATAAGCTGGTAGAACTAGGCCTAAAATGATAGTATTGTGATTTGTTTCGTGTATTTTATTTTTATAGAATTTTTGTTTCGTTTTGTCTTACAGGGAGATGTGTTTGCTGATCGAAAAAGCCTTTTATATAATAAAAAGAAAAAACTCACACCTCAAACCCAGAACAGGCATTTAAATACACCATCCAAACAAAAAGATCGAAAGAGGTCAGATCTGACTTCCGACTCAGCGTGGATATAGCGTAACTGATATTCAGGCACTTTTAGGCTTCAAACTTTTATCCATATTTATGTGTCGTAGAAGAAGGGGGCTGGGGGGGAGGGGTTAGAAACATGTAACAATACAGCATACGTATATTTACCTACGGTATTACATACATTTTCGGCGTCTAAGAAGAGTGCATTTGACTGTACCTTATTATAGTCTATGTACGGTCTATTGTATTCTATAGCACTCACATAGCACTAGTCTCAGTAGAAACCTAAGCGCTTTTATGCTGTCACTAAGTCACTTTTTGTTTTAGTGTAAATATAGAAATTCAAATATTCAAGGACAATGTTTTCACAATATTCAACGAACGTTTTTACAGAATAGCTTACAGTTACTAAAACATAATATCTATAAATTTAAAAAGAAAAAAATATTTATTTTATGTTTCGTTTCTATCGATAAGACGGCTGGTTCTTGTCGTGTTTAACCGACGACGCTAAGCAAAAAGCAGCTATATTTTTTACCATAGATTGTTAGGTTCACGACCCTTCCACTCACCTGCTCCACCCATTAGTGGGTGCACGGGTAATTCGCATTGAGCATTATTATATATTTATACATTATTGTTTGAACCCACTGCATTAACTATCGGAGATCACTGCTACCTGAATAGGCAGTGGGTTCCACACTCCACAGCCCCACAGTCTAGAGGTAAACATGTGAAGTATAATTAAAAAAATCTAGAACTCTACTAAACTCCTTGAATATGAAAGTGAGGTTAGATATATAATTTTTAGTTAGGTTGTAGTTGTGTTGTAATTTTTATTTCTGGTGTACACAATAAAGAGTTTCTATCTATCTATCTATCTATTGTTTGCGAAATATTATCCGCCAAAAATACCTTTGCCGAGGTTTTAGGATTCTGAAGTACTACAAGGAACAACAAGTTCGTTCTGTCCGTACGTCTTTCTATCCGCCCTAATACCTTAGAACCTCCTAGTTTCTATAGTTATTGTGGTAAGTGTAGGAAACTTTTAATTTTTATAAGATACACGTTTGAGGTTTATTTTTTGCTGTATGTCATATTCGGCCTTAAATAAAGAGCTTATCTATTTACAACTGATCCAAGATTTACTTATCCAGTATTTATTTATAAGCATCTGCGATGTATAAGATAATGCGAAAAATAAACTAAACTCTATTGAAAGCTCTATCTTGGAATGCTTATTTTAAATAAAACCTGCCAAGTACGAGTCGGGCTCGCGCACTGAGGATTCCGTACAACCACATAACTTGTTAGCTACTATATTACAAAAAAGTAGTGCAAAAAGACAACATGCCATCAACGACCAGGCGGTCATCCATCCAAGTACCGACTGCGCCCGACGTTGCTTATCTTCGGTGATCGTACGAGAACCGGTGGCGAACAGAAATTTGGCACCGACTCGCACTTTGGCCAAGTGTTTCTTTGTTATTTGTTGTTATACTTAAGAGTGTGTTCTACAAGTTTAGTAATCATGCCAAGTTTGACGCTTGTACGCAAGTATTACCGTTTTTACATTAGAACAAATACAACAAACGTTAAAAAGTACATTTGGTGTATGGTGTTTAGTTTTTACTTTTTGACTTTATTGTTATTTCTTAGTTAATCTGCCGTAACATTACATATTTCAATAGGCTATCTATTATGGTTCAAAAGATACAGCTGTTAAAAGGTAATACAGACATACAGACAGCGTAGCCTTATTAATAGGGTCCCGTTTACACCCTTTGGGTTAGGAACCCTAAAAATGTATATCATTTGCCTGAGTATACAAAAATAAATCAGCCTTCAGCATAAACTCTTATTTCTTAAATTAATAAGATGCCTATTATCTTGCCGCTCCCGTTCAACTGCTTCTCTGTTTGTTAGGCATGTCAAAACGTAATCTAGTCGGGGACACTTGCAAATGAGTGTGCATCAGTTCTTATGCTTCTCAAACCACAATAACTTCAAGCTTTCTGAGACACTGTCTTTACATTGCTGAGAATAAAGATCAAAATTGTTTTTTTAATGTTATAGAGATGAACTGATAAGTTGGTAAATTGTATTCGTTTTATAGCGACTCTAGGACAGCATAAAAGGATGTTAATTGGTATTCCTTACTTTCTGAAGATAATTGAGTCGTAACTAGAATAATATATCAGACAATGCGCGAATAGCTGACTACATTTTACTTTGCACCTTTTACCATACCGTACTCATACGGGTTAGTTCTACTGTAATTAGTTTCGTAATGCAATAAGAGAGTATTTAAGCACGTGCCAAGTAGTTTCTTTGAGACTGTAAGAACTTTATGGTGATGAAATTGCGTTAGTGCTTTGAGTTAAGTGTCTGGGTGGGTAATTTCTTTGTTAATTGTTCTATAAATTATGCAATTAGCTTGTGTACTACATGATTTGATTTCTTTCAATCTCAATTAATGGTCTACTAATTTGTAATTGTTGTGAATGGGATTATATTGGTGATTTGTCTGTATCTACTCCTGATTTCCCGCGATTTCAAAATCCGTTTCAGGTACAGAGTACATATTTGCTTCAGAAGTGATTTCTCATAATTATCGATGCGTTTTTTATGAATGTACGCCGTTTAATCCGATATTTGTGACACTATTTACGAGTTACGTAAGTTTAAAAATATAAAAAAAAAACGGAATTCGGTATTTTACAGTCGTATATTGTAGTAATGCCCAAAGTAGTAATGGTACACACCCGTTTCTTGGGAAATAATCCTTCCCGTTTATAAATTAATTGTTTTGTACACTTCGTCATTGTTATTTTTTGTTAGACTAAATTTAAATTTCTGTACACATAAATTTTGCTATTGTCATATTATATTTCAAAATTAGTTACACTCTAAAGTTAAGACGAGGTGTCGGGAGGCGAAGCAAAGATAAATGGCTTGCTAGATCAAATGTTTTAGGTATTTACTAGTAAATAACGGTTCTAAAAAAATATGGAAAAAACATATAGTTATTGTAAGAATGCACTAAATTGTTATACGATAGGATGTACTTCGCTTAAAAATCCTGATAGCATATAAAATCCTGAAAAATTATTAAAAAACGTATACATATATATTATTTATATAACGTAACGTAACCGTAACGTAAACGTATACATATTTATATTATTTATAAAACGAATTATTTAATTGTAAAATTTGTTTTTTATATGAAAATATCTATCTTTAAATACAACAGAGAACCTACTAAATTTAGATTTTCAACTGACGCTGAAGATTATAAAATTAAAATCAAAATCCCAGAATTTGAACGTTACCCAGCGGTTTCACATTACACCACGCTGTAAGCGCCATGGTTTTGTTCCACTAAATGCGACTTCAATACAACATATTAAGCCTTATTGTCATTTGTAGTAGCAAGCGTTGCTTATAAGTGGTACATCCTTATCTTAAGATTAGATAGTTGAGATAAGACGCTAAAATTCGATTCAACATCATTGGTGTAATTTGGCGCTGCTGACGTGATTCAAAACACGCTTTTAATATATATATATTTTTTTAATGCCATAGGTGGCAAACAAGCAGATGGGCTGCCTGATGGTAAGCAGTCACCGTCGCCTATGGATACTTGTAACACCAGAGGCATCACAAATACGTTGCCGACCCTTTAGAACGTGTTTGTATTAAGCACAGAAAATGTATTAAGCATAATATTAATATTAAGTTTTCAATCTTAACTGTGAAGCGTGACGCATTATGGTTTACATACATTAACGAATTATAGAAATTTATTATTAAACACTCACATTCCAATCCTTTAAAATCTGCTGATGCAGATTGAAAATGTCAGCTCTCAAAGAGAATTTAATATGATAATCTATGTTGATACGTTCCCTGTGGAATGTGTTATGTCCTGCAGTTTATACACGTTATAAGCTTTCAGCAATATTGCTTTGTGGAAGGCCAGTGGTTACAAGGAGACCGAAAGTGGTACGAATATGAATGACGAATTTAACCGGTTTATATAATCACTGAAAACAATTTCTTACTCACATAATTATACTCGTAGTAGCTCTGTAAAGCTCTTTAATACCGCTTTATCTGGCTTTACAACGTATATTTTTAAAATCTGCTAAGTGAGGTCTACCTAATTATGGTAATAATATTGACCTATATTTTAGCAAACTTTACTTACTATTTTTCTCTTTTTTTACCCCTGGGGGACACCGGCATTAATTGCCATTTGATCGGACGAGCAGCCATCAATGACAACTCGAATCGATCTATCCCGCAGGAAGTCCGATATCCACGCTATAAAACCAGCGGATAAGCCAAACGAAGAGAGCTTGCTAATAAGGCCGTCATGCCAAACTCTGTCGAAAGTCTTCGAGATGTCGAGGAAAACGGCGAGCGCTTCTCCGTATTTCTCGAAGGCGTCACTCCAGATGTGTGTGGCGTACTCTAGAAGATCCCCAGTGGACTGGTTTCGGCGAAATCCGTATTGCCGGTCACTGAGGAGATCTTTAGCTTCTAGATACGCCAGAAGCCTGTTGTTGAGGACACGTTCCATAGTCTTGCAGAGTATGGACGTAACTGAGATTGGCCTGTAGTTGGCAGGGTCGGCACGACTACCTTTTTTGGGTACAGGTTGCACGTTTGCAAGCTTCCACGACTTCGGCACTTGACAAGTCTCAAGCTAGAGACGAAAGAGGCGAGTCAGTATAGGAAACAGCTCAGGCGCACATGTCTTCAGAACTATGCGTGGAATACCATCCGGGCCACTGGCCTTGTTCACGTCGAGATTGCGAAGCATTTTTCGAACCTCCATTTGGCGAATGCGAAATTCAGACATAAATGTCGTACAGCCAGAAGAGGCTGGAGGTATCGCACTACCAGTATCAAAACGCGAAGACTCCGCAAACTGAGAAGCAAACAAGTTTGCCTTCTCATCAGCAGTGTGAGCCAGTGTCCCATCAGGTTTCAGCAGTGGAGGTATTGAGGGGCGGCAGAAGTTCGCTTCGACTGACTTAGCTAGGGACCAAAACGCTTTACTACCTGCTGGGTACGAAGCCAGTTTGTTCTCTATTCTACTAATGTGGTCAAAGCGAGCCCTCTGTAAAACGTTTTTACAGGACTTGGCAGCCTTGTTAAACTCTTTCTTCTTCTGACATAGATCCTTCGTTTTACGGTGTCGAGCATCGGACCAGGCGAGGTATGCCTCATGTTTACGTGCTTCCGCGCGACTACATTGAGGCCCAAACCATAGGCGAGCTTTGCCGGATAGAGGCACGTCTGAGTAGGGGATATAGTACTCAATGGCCTGACGTAACACATCCGTTACAGCACTCCGTTACTATGTGCTTACACAAATATAACAAAGTAATTTTCGGGTTACTCCATATTTTTTCAGGTTATCGAGTCCTCGTAAAAAGGGTGCTCTCATAACGAAGATTGAAAACGATACAAAGCGGCCGCAAGCACGCTTTGTGGTTCATATTTTGTTTTCCACGGTTATTTTTGAAACTCTACTCTGTGAAGTTGGCTCTTGAACAACTGACATACCTGTGGCCAGTGCTGTTCACATACTTTTGTCTGTTCGCATTGTAGATTGTTCAAATTATTGTAAGTGTAGTGTATAACTTTATTTATTTAGATATTAGTCATTGTAGCTCAACACAAAGATTAGGAGAGTAAAAAATTATAACTTCACGTTGCTCTGAGCGTAACACTAAAGAAAATCCTACTATTATCCTTACTAATATTATAAAAGCGAATGTAACTCTCTCTGTTTGGATGTTTGTTCGTTTTTCACGACCAAACGGCTAAGCCGATCTTAACGAAATTTGGCAGGAAGATAGTATGCATCATGATGACGGGCATAGGGTACTTTCCCCCCCAAAACTGCGAAAAAATCGCGGATAACACCGCGGCATTCAACTAGTAATATTATACGCGCGAAACCGCGAAAGTTTGTATGTATAGATGTATGGATGTATGGATGTTTGTTCCTCTTTCACGCTGCTATACGGAACAACGAATCGACCAGATTTTTTGCATGCGTATAGTTCAAGAGCCAGAGAGTGACATAGGCTACTTTTCATCATCAGCATCATCACCATTTGTCATCACTATGCGGGTGAAACCGCGGGGCGCAGCTAGTATATTATACTTGACTAGCTATTACTCGCGACATGCGTACGAAACGCATGATATTCGCAAACTATGAGAAACTACCACAACCTTCTTATCAAGAACAAAACTGTTGGTTTTAGATCACAGTCACCTGGCTCCATTTTAACTACGGATTAATTATTTTTTGTAGTAAACCGTTATTTTGGTACTTAATTACTAAAATAATGGTTTACTATCCAAAAATAGTCAAAATCCATGGTAAACAAACACCTTTTAATGGAAACTTTTTTATATATATTTGGTACGATAATACCTACCGAAAGGAGGTTATCATCATTCATATCATCATTATGAACAACTTTTATTATGGGATCACCTTCAATAAAGGTTTTAGTCTTAACGTTATCAGAAACGTTTCACTGCTTGCATCAATTTCTTGTGTATTTACAGATATAATAGCAGAATGACGTTAGTATTTCACAGATGTGAAAATTATAAAATAAGCTCGGTTCAGTTCCGTTTGTAGGTACATTTTCTGATACATAAAATACCATACTTGGAATGTTTTTTTAAGTTACATTATTTAAAAATGCCCGTCGTAAACTTACTACAATTTCAAAATTTTTTTTTTTTTTTACACAGCATTTAATTATATTTTCTATCGGTGATAACAAAAATAACTAATATGAATTGGCAACCGCGATATAATTATATATTCTATTTGTTAATTTTAATTAAATATTAAAAATGGTAATCTTAACATTTTAACCGTTATTAAATTCCGCTTTGATGTTTCGACACAAAACCTTGGCGTTTTTCAGAAACACCCTCTCAAAGAACTTTGAAAACAATTTCTCGTTAAAAAAAGTATTAGAAAATTGTTGCGAACGCTTAATAATATTTTACCTCCCGTGTTTAAAGTTTTAAGACGCGTTTTCTCGTTACAGGAAGGGTGAGGGGAGAGTGGGGTAGGAGAGGTAAGAGGGGTGACATCAAAGTGAATTAGCGAATGTTGTCTAGGGGTGTCCGTTTGTAAGCTGCTTTGAAATTACACTACCTGCAGGCGAACTCAACGAAATGTGCTAACTGCTAAGCCTTGAGGCATTTACTTCGCACATTCTCACATGCGCTGGGAAACCTTATTATGAAAACCCTTATTACTTGTATAATTAATGTTGCTAATTTATTGCAGCCCCTGTACTTTGATCTTATCTTGTTAGTGTTTTGAGGGTTCCGTACCCAAAAGGTGTAAACGGGACCGTATTACTAAGCCAACTCTATCTGTCTGTCTATGTCTGTCCTACCTATTAACAGCTGTATCTTATGATCTGTTATATTAAATTAGAATTAAGCTGTTAGATTAAAAACGAAAGGAAATTATACTCTTCCTTTTTACTTTTTAACTTTTTATTAATTCTTAGTTAATCTGCCGTAACATTGCATATTCTGTAAAAAATCATTTTGTAATTTCGTGTAATTACAAATAACTGGTAATTTCGTTATTGAATTTTATAGTGGTACGGAACCCTCAGTGCGCGAGCCCGACTCGCACTTGGCCGATTTATTTCATATTATCTTTGTTAAAAATGTGATGTGAAATAGGTAACATGATTTTACTGATGTACATTTTTAGAATATCCCAAACACTTTTTTTAAAAAAAACCTGATGGATGAAATTGATTTAATAGGCAACAAGGCTATCCATTAAACCGCTGTATTTCGATAGATGTTAGTTTAAGTTTATTTTGTACTTTAGATGTGTTTTTTAGATATGGTGTTGTTATTGTATGGTTCTTTTAAAATAACTACTACATTTTGTGACCAATATGCTGCCTTGTTTCTGGCTCAACGCATAAGCAATGCCTTTCAGCAAGGTAATATCACCAGCATGCTGGGTACGCTGCCAACTGGTGCCTTGAGCATTTTGATTGTTTTTGATTGACTTCAACGGTCTATAGGCAGTCCAACTAAGCGGATGAAGTTCAACTAAGTTTCTTATAGGCAAACGTGTTCCATCGTAGACCGCATCGTCGCTTTACATCAGGCGAGTTAGCGGTCAAAAGCAAGAATAATAAATAAAATAAAAAAGGCATCACGGGGTAGTTTATACGGGTACGGGTCAGTCAGTAAGTAAACCATAATTTGTACTATTATATTGTATTCGGGACCATAATCCAGGCTACTAACTAGCTAGTTAGTGAACCACAGATCGGAAATGGTCTGTATACTTACTTTTACAAACATGTGACGTTCCAAGAAATAGTTACAAAACGCCAAAGTCACGAATTCCGCAAAAACATTCCAAACTCAACCGAAAAACATCAAGCACGTTTTCCACTGAAACCTTTCATTATTCAAACCCGCAACCTACATTTCACGACAACATTGAATGACCTACATTCTTTGAGAAAAAGGTTAGCACTTATTCCCTATCTAACAGCAACGACCTTACAAAGGCGGCGAGAATAGATCTTTCTTCTTTTAATAGAGCTTCTAAAAGGGTTCCTTGCTACTAGCTAGCTTACCAAAAAATGTTTTCGCCATTTTTCTACGAGACCTTTTTGTCGGTGGCGTCGGGCGGAACATTAAGCCAGGAAGCGACTCTCCGAGATAACGTCGCGCAGTGATAGTGTGCACCCGCTTTAAATGCAAATCTGACCCAGCAGGCGGAACGCGGAAGCGACGCAGGGACGATTACTGAAATTTAAGTGACAAACAGGATACAGTTGCCTTTTGGTTAGATTAGCTAACAGAGAATATTGGGAATGTTAAAGAGTTTGTACGCGTAAGAAGGTTCATGACTTCAGATCATCGTTATACAATTTCTATAGAGTCACAATCTCTCAGTGAAAACAGTCAAAAAACGTCCGCGCGTCATTGTACATACATTGTATCATTTATATACTTCACAATGCCACATTTACTCCAATTTAGACCTTATGTCGCTTGCATAGTGTTCAACGTTAGTTGTCCGCTATGTAGCACTGACATCGCTCGGCGTTGTAGTCGGATCGCGGTCACCTTGTAACTAACCAAAAAGTCTACGCAATTCGTAGCGTGCGCAGAATTTTGGTTCGGTATTTTTTTTGGCACGATTGTGACTCTATAATGTATTGTATCTCGATGCCTCAGATCAGACAAATTAGGGATATAATGCCTTAGTACAAATTTCTCGGCCTAGCGCTTGGAGAGCTAAATAACAACCACCAAATCTATCTCAGATAACAACAACAAACGATTTCACCTAAACATACAAAAGAGAAAATAAAGGTATCCAAAAAATCCAACAAACAATTTCCTAGAAATGCGACAATAATGTTTCAAAATATAACCCCAATGTTCATCCCTGAACAAATCACTTCTCATGGCATCTAGCCTTATTTTTTAGGGATGCGCCTACAAAGCAACTTTTTGTCTTTTAGACTATTTGATGCACGCACATACTTAATGGTTAAAATAACTCACCGAGTGTATTCTACCATAATTATGTGAAGTAATTACATCCGAAGAGATTTAGGTAAACCATGTAGTCCGTGTTTCACATGCCTGCATCGTCACACTGTTCAAAGCCAAAAGAAGGAAAAAAAAATACTTTGTTCCCTGTCAGTTCCTTCAATCATCGTTCTTGTCATTTGTTTTAGAGCTGCGTGGTTGCTTGTTGTCTGCATTCTGCAACTAATAATTGGGTTTAGCATGGGACCTAATACAGTCACCATAGTTTGCCATAACAATGCTAGAGGGCGGGCGGGAGACTAAATCTCTTCGGATGTAATTACTTCACATAATTATGGTAGAATACACTCGGTGAGTTATTTTAACCATTAATTATGTTTCATTAATTACATCCTCGAGATTTAGGTAAACCATGTAGATGTTTAGCGTAGGTTGCAGAATGAAAGTTCCTGATATTTTTAATTCAGGATTATTTATTTATTATAAATAAATTAGTGGCTTAAAGTAATAAAACGTAACTAATCAATTTAATTAAACATAAAAGTCATTCACGTGATAATACTGCCTCAGCAAAAGACATGTCATCTGAGTTGAGCAATGGTTTATTAATTTTGCAAAACAAAGTGAATTGCCTGTCCAACTGGCTGCATGGTGTTGATAGATACTCCAGATCTACAAGCTCTACTTGGTGAACTATGGCGTGTGCTATACGTTGAGAATATTGTCACATTCACGCCACTTTCAAAAAGTATTTGATTATTAACGACTAATGGTTTGAGATGATGCGTTATGGACAGGTTTTTAAACAATAATAATAAATTTGTTTGTTTTTAGGAGATTTCTAAACTCAACTGTTTTTTCAAAGTATGAAATTAAGGTCTTTGCTAGGGTCTTTGCTAGATAGTTTCATCCTTAAAAAAAAAGAAAGGAATAATCAGTCTTGGATTTCGGCGGTTTGCTTGGGAAGTTTTGATTACATCATTAATAGTTATAGTAATGTATGAGTCTTGAATATAAACATTATTAACATCAATCACTGATAACGTGTGTCCGTTGTCCAGTTGATAGTGCAAGGTCACAAATTTTTTGGTTAGTAAATCAAGTGCAACAGATTCATTCGGTGGAAGATTAGATAGGTAATTCAAGACAATGTTTGATCCCAAGTTGTTTGATATTTTGGGTACATGGGTTTCATTCTGAAAACTCCTCTGAGAAATCTACTTATGATATTATTATTACAGCGATCTTTGCCCATAATTAGTGATAAGGCACTTCTGAAAGAATTCAATGTGCCATAACTAGCCCTATTTTAAAAAGTTTCAGTTAAAAATCTTAATATTTCTCTAGTAGGTGATTCATATCAATTAAGGTTATTTGATTGAAAAAATAAGAACCATTGGTTTAATGCTACATTGTACTGACTTAATGTGTTTTTCGATAACGTTAACCATTATGTCAGCAGTCATGTCAGGAATATCTTGTCTTTAAACGCTTGCCTGATAGCGTCGCCCACACCAGGGCTAGCTTCGGCCACAATGGGTGAGATTCCCTGGAAGGTGATAATAATAGGTTCTTAAGTAGATCAACTTTGATTTAACTAATGATTTAAACAATGGGAACCAGGGTTGGCTCGGCCAATATGGAATTATGAGAATGCCATGGACTTCATCCTCGATAATTTTTCGGAGATATTTTATGACCAAGACGAAAGGAGGGAATGCGTAAAAGAAGAAGTCATTCCATCTTATCGTAAAGGCGTCCATTTTGTAAGCACCTGGGTCTTGTTTCCATGAGACATTATGTATCACATTTATTGTTCAAACGAGATGCGACCAGGACTTTTAACGACATTATGGAAGTTATTAGAATTAAGAATCCATTCGGAGAATGTTGATATGCCTTGAAGTTTGGTCTGCATCAATTTTGTCGCGAGAACGGATGTATGAAGCAAATACGAAAATATTTCTAGGCTTGCACCACTGCCAAATATCTCTAGTAATTTGATTAAGGTGTGGAAATTGTATTACGCCCATCCTATTGATATAGGAGATAGCGGTAGTGTTATCGACTCTAAGCAAAACATTAATATTGTTACTGTTTCTGCAAAAGGATTTTAGACCTAAAAAGGCAACGGCAAGAAATGGTAAAGATTTGTCATTTCTTGCGCTGACCAATAGCATCTAGCTATGTGACCATTACATGCTCTTCCCCACCCACTGAGCGATGCACTGAGCGGAGCGTCAGTGAAAATTACTATAATATGAAAGTTATTTCTTTGTAGCTTATTTTTAGCCCGATCAGTCTCAAAAATATGAAGCCACCCCAGGAAGTCATCCTGTAGGTATTTTTGTAAGTCCATTCGAGAGTCATTATTGTCATTGGACTTTTGTAAGGCTAGTTATTTTTCCCGTTCAAAACGTTTGGTGTACAGCCAACCATAGGCTACGGCAGGGCAACAAGCAGTAAGGCTACCAATGACTTTACCGAATTCCCGGATCGTTATACAGTGTTTGTGTTTTATCTTTTTAAGTTGGATAGTTACTTTATTAATTTTAATTTTAACAGGTAACTCTAATGACATTGTATGTGAGTTAATTTGAAAGCCTAACAATTTAAAAAAATGTCTTTGCACTATTTTACCTTTTTCATAATTAACTACATAAATCATAGGTTTTGTAAGTTTGTCATTACTGTGCTTACTGTGTTTGCACAAGTTTCATAATCTATACCTATACATAATATGTCATCTAAGTATACTACAATAGTATGACCTTGTTCTCGTAATAAAGCCAAAAGAGGCTTTAATAGCTTGGTAAAGATGTATGGAGCTGAACTAAGGCCGTAAGGAAGGCAGTTAAATGCATATAGCTTATCCAGTTTAAATCTTAAATATTTTCTGTGTAATGGGTACATTGGTGTTAAAAAATAGGCCTCTTTGAGATCTCTTGTGGTCATGTACGCATTCCGGGATACTAACTTTGAGGCAGTACGAATATCATCCACTTTAAAAGGATATATATGAATATATAATGAATATTTTAATTTCTTTAAATTTAATATAAATCTGAACGATCCATTACTTTTTGGTGTAATAAAAACCGTGGAAATATTGTACTGGCCTTGTTGTTCGGTACATGGGGATATCGCGTTAAGATTTATAAGCTTGGATACCGCCTCGTTCATTTCCTCTTTAGGAAAAGGTGGGTTATTAGGTACAGTGACTTGTGATAAGATCAGTAAAAGGAATTTTATATCCTTTGACATAAAACAATATGGTTGGATCATTAGTAATTGGGACCCAATTGTTCAGAAAGAACTGGATTCTGCCAGCATGAGGTACCTCTAACATTGTCGTCGGTCGCGTGATTGATTTCCTGCAGCCTTGTTGCTGCGTGGGCGCGTAGAGTTGTTGTTACTCCTCGTTGTTGCTGAAGACTGTGGGTTGTAGTACTGTGGGTATTGGCTCGGCCCTGCTGCAGTCTTCTGGTGGAATTGTTAACGGGGAGGAACACGCACGTTTCCCGGAAAACCTCTTTTTTGAGACAGCGACCAACCAGGTCGTGTGGCAGGTTGTGGCAGGTGGCTGGTTTCTTAATTTGTTGGCCCGACTTTTCAATACCTTTTGAGTTTTTTATGGATTCGCCAAGTTTGTCTCCGAAAAGATAAGTTTATCTTTTTTCATTTTAAATTATACTCCAAAAACTTTTATCCAATAATGGAATTATCGTAATGAAGTTCATAATGAAGATCCAACAGAATTTGGGTTACCTCCGATCATTTTTTAATGATTTCAATTTTATTTGTTTATGCTGATTGTATTAGGTCTTTCGTTAAGTTGACGAGACCGGCAACTCCAGAACCTAGTTGGTTCTGAGCCTTTTCAAGTCTTTTATTTCTGTTTTTCACTGTATCAGTGCGTACTGAGTTGATTTCCAGATTTAATTTGGGGCTGGGGTCTGGTCTGAGACTGATGGTTTTTCATCATCATCATCATAATCAGCTTTTTTAACAGTCTACTGCTGGAATTTTAGCCTATCCCCGAAAGGGTGATTGGGCCATATCCACCACGCTGGATGGTTCTTCAACTACGTTGAATGCATTCATTGAGATATCATCTGCATTGCTACTATGATATGAGAGTAATCTTTCCCCTAGTTTATTTTCTAAATCGGACGTCTGTGAACTGACGCTTTGAGGTGGAATGTAAAATATTCCTCAGATTACCATGACGTAAAAAACTACTTTCAGGATGGCATCGTGTACCACCACGTTAAGAAAGTAGGGGCGCTTGTTATTCCTGGATAACATCACGTGTCACCACTTTATGGAATACATTGTGTTAACCGTCAGGGTAATATCTCGTATTACCACATTAAGACGGTAGATAGTAGCCGATGATAACAGTACTGCAGTACTTTGATTAGGCTAGTATAAAATAACAGGATAATAAAACACTGAAAAAAAAAATATTAGGTTAGATTTTTACTAGCCCTCGAAATGTTTGGTTCGACCAAATTTTTCTTCTAAACGACGAATCTTTTTGCGAATTGATTTGATATCACTGTGTTTCCTTTTCTCCATTATTGTTTGGTGTAAATTGTACGCAGTTTTCACAAAATACAGCAGATTTAGAAATAATTACGAAAAAATATGTAATCGATGCGGCACACAAAAAACACGAATGACAAGAACGATGATTGAAGGAACTGACAGGGAACAAAGTATTTTTTTTTCCTTCTTTTGGCTTTGAACAGTGTGACGATGCAGGCATGTGAAACACGGACTACATGGTTTACCTAAATCTCGAGGATGTAATTAATGAAACATAATATTTGTTCCATCCAACCTGGTGGACGACTGATAGAAAATGTTTATTGTGTGTGTAGCATTAAGTCCTCCATTTGTGCATTTCTACATAACTTGTAAGTCTGCAATAAAGTATTAAATAAATATATAAACTTGTGTACAGCATAATATTATATAAATGCAAATAGTTTAAATCCGGTCAATTCTACCAACTTTAAAAAGAGAGCCTCGCCAAAGAAGGTCATTACCTACTTATATAGATTTTAATGCTGGTCCCAATGTCCCATAGTAAAAGTTTTCCATAATGATGAGTAAAATGACTTCCTTTCACCTTAGTACCAAACGTTTCTTACCTCAAATGTTTCAAACCTTTTCGCAAAATTATATTTTCAAAGTAGTTTTATTTTTGACTAAACTATAAAAAGTATGTTATGTCCGGATGATACGATACATCTCTGATATTTGACTAAGTCCACCGAGCTTCGTTCGTTAGCTTTTTTCTGTAACCACCACTTTCGGAACTTTTTTATGTGACCAAAATAATTATTATGGCTTTGGCTACGGAACCTTACCTCTCGTATCTCTCTCTCTTGGCCAGTTATTACTTTAATAATTTCATGTTGTCTAGTGGTAAGATGGCATATTAAACTGCATATTTGGCCATCTCTATCTCATCTCTATTTACCTACTTTTGTACGCTACCCTACCCATGTATTTGTGTGCAACCGTTTACCCTGCCAAATACTACTGAGTAATTTTTTGTTGAAATAGAACATTTGGTATTGTTACTTTCTTGGCTACGATATCTGTAAACATACTATCTCTCAACTCGGTGTAAATGGGACGTGTGTGAACAACAAAACAACAAAAATAAACAAATAGGCTCTCTTGAGAGTCTTGAGCAATACTCCTTTACGAGTCGCCTAACAACTCCCTGAAGATGGGGTAATATTTTTGTGGATTTTGATGAGTACTTTGCTTGTGTGTTCTTATACATAGTCAAGACAAGAGTATATAGTTAACCAGTTTTACATGATGCATAGTTAAAAAGGTAAATTCATTTAGGCGTCTACGAAAGCGTAATAAAACATCCTGAAGTCAGGTGGAGTAATTATCTTCATATATCAACAAGCAGAAATTGAATACAAACACAAATATTACACTCACTGGCATACATTAGAAGAGACCTACGTTCAGATGTGTAACAAATAAAGGCTGATGATGATAATATCATCATTGTATATTGTTCAGCCCAGACTAATGACAAAGTGATCGTGATCATCAGTTTGGTTGGCAGCTTGCTTCACAATAAGAAATGGTGATGATATCTATCATCATTCTGCCAGAAGTGCTGGCTGAGAGATAATTACAAATATGGAATGGAACTACAATCAAGAGTAGAGTGAAGAGATTTCTAGATCGACGTACTCTATCATCAGCCACACTGTCGCTTACCATCAGGCAAGTTGGTAAACAAACGTTCTTACAACAAAAGAAAAACATAAAGTAGATTACAATCTTTGCCAGTATACAAAAGTTTTCATTGAAACTGGAAAACACAAAAAATAACAAATAAACAGTCAGCGACAAGAAACACAGGTTCCCAGTGACATCATTTAGGTCATTAGAAATATGTTGCCATTCAGACGGAGGCCCAAAGGAAAAGCTGCCGGGACAGCGACCCATCCGCGCTGCTCGTTCAGAATGTAAATTTTAACAGCGGCTTCAATTTATCAGCAGAGAGCGTTTACAATAATTATTATCTTTCCCACAAAAAAAAATCGTAGCATAGAAACAAACCAGGCATTCATTTCTTTTACATGATAGGTTTTTTGTATACTACTTCAGTGTAATATTTGATTAGCCGTTTTTGAGATTTCTAACATCAATCCTTTAATTTATTTTTAAACTTTATAATTGAGTGTAATTAATTTTGAAACGATTGATTGATTGATTTTGATTTTTTTTTCGATGGGGGAGGCGTATGTCCAGCAGTGGATGTCCTATGGCTGATATGATGATGATGATGAATTTTGGAATGAGTCTCTATGATAGATACAGACGCAAACGCACGTAGACACATACATAATTTATTTGTGGCAAAAAAGCAGCATAAAACGGTAACTAAAACATTAATTAAAAATAAAACTTAACTAGAGCCTATTATAAACACTTGGTTGTGGACAGGAAACAGACAGAGTTATGTGATGTGCGGCATATTGATTGCTTAAAATGGGGTCTTATACATGTTTTTTTTTTTTGATAGCTAATGTACCGCCTGGCAGATATGCAAACCTCAGCGATATACCGATCGTAAATAATCTTAGTATGTCCACAATCTTTAGATTGCCTTATGTCTCGAAGAAATAACAGAAGTCGAGAAAAAAAATATTGTCCAAAGGACCGATCACTAATCCATTTTGTACGCGAAGTAAGAACATAACTTTGTTTTCTTGAAGTTAGCAAACGCACATTAACACCCTATACACATTATCTCAGAATGATAAATCACTATAACAATAATTGCGTGAAGTGGGTACTTCACAAATTATGTGTGTATTAGTTATTATCATTAATTTATTTAGCATTCAAGTATTTATGTATTAAGTATTTACGGATTTTTTAAATTTTTTAGGGCACGCGATGACGGACACTTTTATTTTAGTTAAATATGGTATCACTTAAGTGACAAATAATTATCTTTGTGTTAATAAAGTTCTTTAAACCGAAACCTAAATATAACTATACCTTTATGAAAGTAAAATCAATAGCTCTTGTCACCTATCTCTTATACCATGTACTGTCCGCAGGCATGCTAGCTTACGCTAGGGCTCTACTAGTGTTCGTTCCTCTATTTATGCTTTGTACACATTATGTTGTTCACGATCCATCCTTGACAAGAATTTACGTGGGAAAGAATTAAAAACAGTAGTTAAGAACTAGTTATTTGTGTTTATTGGTTTTACTTTTAAATTGAATATTTAAAATAAAACCAATGAATTCCATCCATTCCACCATCTTCCCCTAACATCCATTTTACAAAAAAATAGTTTTTGAAACTATATTATACCATGATATAGGTAAGTATCCTCCACAAAATTTTAAGATATATCATCATACCTTAATAATCCACAGCATAGAGCCAGCCATTTTATTATGCCATTCAGCTGGCTTTGTCAATCGCTGCCATTCACATCTTGCTGCACATCCCCATTAACATTTTATTTGATTGCATAAAGATAAAAAATTATAACAAATCTAAAATAAAGAGCTTGGTGGCAACACGATGTATTCTCACATTTTCTAGGAATCTATACACCGTCTACACTCATCGAAAGTGGCCAGGTGGAAAGTTAGCGCGAACGATAACGAGGTGTATAGACATTTATGATGGGCGCATATTACACCGTACCGAAATTGGATCACTAGTAAATGAAATTCTTAGGTTAAATATTTTCTTTGGTTGTTATGCCAGGATCATGAAGGCGGTGTTGTATATATGTATAAAAAATATTGTAACGTGGGGAAGGAACTTTTCTAAAGATACCTGGTTGTAATGGGGTAGAGCAAGGCTATGTAACATTTTATATATTATACTAAAACCCCCTCGGTGGCCGGAATCCTTTGCCTGGGGCATCAAGATCTTCTTAAGAACGCACTGGTATCTCTGACTACCCACATTTCTTTAGGCAACACTCTTGGGAAATGCTCGAATGCTCCCTGGGTTGATGAAGTCAGATACCCAAATCTGACCACTCAGCGAAACTAAAGAACTTTCATCGGCTTTGACGATATGCAGGAAATATCAAATTTCAGGGAGTTGCTGCAGGGTTAGGTGACGTAGTATCGAAGCTGTTTATTTCTCATGACATTTTATTTCACTTTGCTTAATAAAAAACTATTCATCATTATCATGCTATATTTCCTCTTAATGAACGTAAACCTCTTTTATATGCCACTGAGCTTGGTCTGCAACTCTCTGTGTCTAGTTTCTAAACTGCTTTACGCAGGTCGTCACTCCGCTGGGAATTCTATACATCGTTTTCCGATTCGTGGTCTCCACTATAGAACATGTTTACTGGTTATTGGTAACTGTTACTCTGTATTGTAACTCAAGCTCCTTTCTAGAGACATGAACAGACAGATTGCTGACGAAAACCATTAAAAGTTTCTGATTCGTCGCGTAGGCGCGAAACGACTGCGCCTTTGTAGTTTTGGTTCAACTTGTCCATTATTGCGACTAATGGGACATTAAAACAGTATTGCTTTTTTGTTCCAAGATACTGCCATTTTATCTCATTAGAGTTAGAAGGTTTTAGATAGTTTGGGTATAACTTTTTGGCCATAACTTTGACACTTACAGTCTCATCACAAAAAAGTTATTAAAGGTGTTTTACTGAAACATACTTCTTACTGGGTAGTGTTTGAAAGTGAAGTGATTTGTTTCGATAAATACAGATTTGTGAGAAATGTTGTTCTTCGAAAAATCTGCTAATAACTTGATTAAGCTGTCTCCTATATATGTGTTGTGAGACCCTGCTTCTTGCCTTTCATGAGTCTAGCTCAACCGGAAGTACCCTATAGGTTTTGATTCCCTTGTGAAATTGCAAAATATGCGACATAAACGGTCATATCTTTTGATTGCGTTGACTTACAAGTTTAATTTTTCCACAGCTAAAAGAAACTGTAGACTCAAATATTTGGTATAAATTTCAACTTGATACCTAAACGTTTTCTTGAGAAAAAGGTCTTGATAGACGGACAGATGGACAACAAAGTGATCCTATAGGGTTCCGTTTTTTCCTTTTGAGGTACGGAACCATAAAAACTAGTGGAAATAAGCAATGAAAGCACCAATCAACCCAAACTTAATCATAATAAAAATTAAAAAATTGTTACTCAACCAGTAATTATAAATTCGACGAACCATTGATAAGCTATTATGTAGACATTGCGGTAAAAAGTCCGATATTTGCATTTAACTTAACGAGTGTAGTCGAGTAAATAAATAAAGCAACAAATTAAAAGGGGCTTTTAATTGAAGAGTTCGATAATTAAGCATGAATGTTTTAAATTAATTAATGAATTTCGTGGAACCCAAAGATAGGGTTGCCTTCATGCTACAATTCTTCGGACGACCTTACCTAAGCCTAAATAAAGGTAACTTATACAAGATTCCCACTGTTTTCAGTTTTTTCACAATATCATTATCAAAATTGTCTGCTACGCCTTCCCTTGATCATCATCATTTCAGCCGTAAGATGTCCATTGCTAGACATAGGCCTCCCCATCGATCTCCAAAAGCACCGGTTACCCAACCCCTCCTTTGCCTTCCCTTCCTTGTTTTTTGCTTCCCTTGATACCACAATTAAATTTTGTGCCCTAACTGCAAGTTATAAATTTAAAAAAACTCTATTGTTTACATTCAGTGTGTTTTCCAATCCAAAACATAAATTGTCTACATTCAAAATTTCATCAAAATCGGTTTTGTAGTTTCGGAGATACGTGGTAACAAACATTCGCATTTATAATATTGGCAGGATAAGCAATACCTCTCGGTTTCATCCGCTTTCCTATAGAAGCCTTTTTTTTCTTTAGTAAATTAGCTTATGTGTTAATCCAGGGTATAAGCTTTATAACAAACTTCATCCAACTCCAAATCGTTGTTACGGAGTTGAGTGCAGACAAACCTCAGATCAGATAAACAAAGGAGATATGCCTTAGTACAACCATCATTCATGTTATCTACGTATTTCTCCTACTTTTTTAACTATTATTGCTAAACCGCTTCGCCCAAAATGTTTAAGTAAGGCACACTTACCTACAAATTTTTCACGTAGGTACACTAAGAAACTTGCTGCGACACCAATAAATTAATTAATACTCCAACTCCACATGCAAAAAATGCATGGTGAGTTCTACTAATAGCATCAAGCCTGATATAGGCCTGATGCGTTCGCATCTGCCAAGCCACCTTACCATTATGTCCATTGTTTGTCTAATCTGAGGGAAAAACATAGACACACAAATCTTTTGCATTTATAATATAGGTGTGATTAGTGTGATGATGTTTATGACTAATTTCTAAAGCCTCGGGCGACAGTTATCAGATAAAAGTAGGTACCTAATAAAATAATACGAATATCAGTAACACAAGGACGTTTTGTATATAATAAGGTCCTTGGAGTAAAATTAGTCGCAGTAACGGACAACACTGTTTAAACTATCACTAAAGTTATATGATTATTTACGGGATATATACCGTGTTTTTTTTTTTCATTCCACATCCTTACCACGGTAAATATCCCGTAAATAATCATATAAATTTATAACGGACAAGTTCGTTCATATTAATATTTTGTTTTACATTGTCAATAATTATTGCTTTCAGTAAAAAACTGATCTAAAACAAAATAATTATAAAAAAACAAATCGAAGGTTTTAAAAGTTGTGGAAACCCTACTGATCCGAACGGAGTGCGGAGTGCTCCCGATCGGCTGTAGTGTTCGCAAAACGAACATTCTTAATTAATACGAACATTTTCAACAAGACAAACGTTTTGTAAACGGTTTATGGCCAATTTTATAGACGTCGATCTAATCTAGTTTTATTTATCATCGGATTGTTTTGGGTTCGATTTGTTTGATCAATTCTTGGTATTGCAATTGAGCAGTCACTTTCAAATTAAATTAAACCATTTTACAAAAATAATTTAAACACAAGTTAGTAATTTTTGTATTTCCACACTTTAGAATATAAATGTTTTAGTTTGTGTTAGGATGGGTATTTTTTCAGGGCATTAACTTGGATGGTGCAGGTTCGAATCCTGCCGATAGTATTTCTTTTAAATGTCCGTAACACTTTTAGTAATAGTATTTGGATTATCCTCAGACATTCAACGTTATATGAGCATTCTAATTATTATTTTTTCTAAATAGGTATTTAGTATTACTCAGTTTGGTAATATGTGTTATGTTTCTGTCAGACTCGTACAACGGGCAATGAGTTTCTTTGCGCGATAGAATCCAGAACGAGGATTAGCCAAAGAACCATAATCATGGTTCATCATCATCTCATCATGATCTTAATCTGCAACGCCATCATGATCCGGAAAGACAAATTCGGAACAAAGCCAGGTTCATATCAGGTACTACAACACTTTTATGGTAAAAGACGACCAGGTACACAATTCCGTTTTTAATTAATAATATACCCCTGCAGTTTAAAAACAAGTTAACATAAAAAAAACAATTAAAACAGTATTACCTATGCCTAAACTGGTGCATCCTATATTTGCACGGCAACGCGCTATCGCTGCGACTGGTTTTACTCCGCGCTACGCGTATGCCTGCAGTTTTGTGTGATCGCGCGCATTTCTTTCTGTAATCGTACATAGTTTGTTTGATAAACTTGTCTTTTATTTGTACTTATTGTTAAGTTCCGAGAACTAGTTGTCTACATAAATCTAACATAGGTTATAAGAGAACTTACTAACTGTGGCTCCTATGCCAGTTAGGTCGAGAGGGTGGAGTAGGTTCCGGACATGCCTGCGTTCCAGGTGTTTGTATCCACGGATTCCAGTATCAGATTGAAGGCGATATAAGTTAAGTTCATGGTTTATAGTTAAGTTTTTAAAGGGCTGTGGATTTTGTTAAATAAATAAAAAATAAAAGAAAACATTCGTGGTAAAAATGTAAGATCGTATCTGTGGCTCGTGAACCCGCTTATTTGGCCATGAGATCAGATGTATTTCAGACGCTTACAACAACAATATGTATACAATAACACAACGACAATGTATACCTACAGCAACACTTTCTTGACAGCAAAGAATGGACATCGCAAGAATACATTAAACAAAGGCAAAAAAGACGTTCGGATACAGGCCAGTGATTATTACAAAACAGATGTTTAGGCAGTTTTTGTTCTGTCTAATATACATTTTAGGTCCCTTTGTTAGCTATCTAGAACCCAAAAAACTTACTCTACCATCAACCGACACACACTTGTTCTATGTATTAACTATGACTATGTAATTATTACCTATGAAGTTTACCTTTTTTCCACTCGTGATCTACTACCACTTCCAAAATATCAGTGGATAGGTATAAATTCAACGAATGGGTGAAAAAGAAAGTAAATCTGTCGCTCGCGTCAGCTGGACGACATTAGTCAGGCGATGCGAGAAAATTTAATAAAAGCACTCCTTATTGCCATGAGCCCAGGACCTATACTTACAGGCAGTATGCTAAGTGGTAACAAGCCTCAGGCATAGAACTATTATTTTGTCACCTGTCACTCTCATTGACATAGACATGGGATTGACGGGGACAAAAACATGAGTTAGCTCTAGAACTTCGAAAATAGTTATCACAAAACCTTTAAATTATTTTCATTTTCTATGTTACAAGTGCCTTTATTAACTAAACAAAATACAAGCTAACACTCACACCACAAAAACCTTTAGACTTCCCATGGAACGTTGAAAGTCTAAAGAAAATCCAAATACTGAGGCCCACAATCAGTTGGCAGCGTAGCCAGCATGCTGGCAGCATTACTACGCTGAATGATAATGCTTATGCATTGAGCCAGAAACACGCCACCATTTCGGTCACGCGTCGCACTAACCAGGCGCTCTGAAATATTTTTGAAAATAAGAAGGGCCCAAACGGCTCAAATATGTAACCACTGCTGAGGTTATTTTCTTTCTTTCCAATGTCCAATATGTTGTAGTCTATCATAATCATTTCCTGATAAAGATACTGGTGGAGCTGTGGTCAAACGCCTAAACTGTCAACCAATGAAAAATACAAGTTGTGGCGGCTACTGGACGCTTGTGGGCTCACGCATGCTTGCCTCGAATACACCTCGACCCACAGCCTTGGCCATGTAGTCTTCTGCTGCTTCTGCTGCAAAATTTAAGCTTCGGTTTATCCTCCGAAATATGACCTCAATTTCTTGAAACGTAAGGTGAATGAGCTCAAAGGTAGACAACGCACTGACAATGCTCCAGGTAGTAAGATGTCTATATGCGGCGGTGACCACTTATCATCAGGTTTCGTCGCTTGTGTATCTACTATAGTAAAAATAAACTCAAGTTGAGAGTAAAGCCGCCGGTATAATATTACTATTTTTTTTACATGAGACTAGGGTGACTAGCCTTACGTTGGTTTACAATCTCATCTCATGGAAAACGATGATGTGGTCAAAATAGATACGTTTGCTAACCATAAACTTAAACACTCCAAGATCATAATTTTGCGGAAACACGGACGCAGACAAAGCGGCAAAAAAGTAGTGTGGTTTCATTTTTCTCACCTTCTGAAGCTTAGCTTCTGTTTATTAACGTAAACGAAGAGTTCCGCTCCGCACAGTGAGTGTTGCCGTCACAGTTTTTGCGCCATGTGATTTGGGTGGATTTTCACGCCGTTTGCCTAGAAGAATGTTGTTTTATTTGGGTTTATGCGATGAACTTTATCAGTTTACGACTTTTCTATCACCGATGAATCATCTGAAAAATAGGTGGTGGATGACAATCACTGTTACAATTATAATATACCTAAGTATATTATATTCGGGAAATTTTTGCACACACGGTCCCACCCTGACCCCAAACTAAGCGAAGCTTGTTATATGGCTGCCAGAGACTGATATACATACATATATATTTTTAAATAAATACTTAAATAAATATTAACACCCAAATATAGAACAAAAAAAAATGTTCATCAAATAAATGTTAGTCCTAGGTAGGAATCGAAACCACGCCTCCAAGCGCAGAAGGCAGGTTCACTACCAACTATACCAACGGGCTATCAGAGTGAGCAATGAGTCATGGTCGGCCTATTTTAGTGGACTGCTGGACACAAGCCTCTCCCAAACCATTTACCTCGATCTTTAGCGTTTTAATTCCATCCACAGCTGCCAATTTTTTTATCATCTAATTTTCTTCGTGATTTCAGGGTTGGTTCTAAAGACATAAAGAATAAATAAATAAAAGACATATTTAAAACGAAAAAGTTTTAAAGCTACTTTTTATTCTATAGGAAAAACTGTTTATAAAAATGAGTACAATAACTTCTTTTCGGGTTAGTACCTACTACAAGAATTTGTAATGCAATTATTCCAATAATGCTATTATGTATTTCTATTAGGTCCACAAAGAAGATTGACGAAAGAAATTTCGAACGTGAATGGGCAAGCCGGTTAGGGTCATAACATATCGCGACCAAATTGAAGACCTCTTGAGCAAATGCCTCGTTAAAAGTACCCGACGAGCTTGTATGAAAACACTCACAAAAGTAGAAGAAGTTGAGAGATGTAGTCTCTGCCTAACCCAATGGAAAAAAGGCGCGACTTTAAAATCACCAAAGTAACAAAGTAAATTAAAATTGTAATTGCTGTAACAAAGTTACCAAGCCTGGTGGCGACTTCTAACAACATTTACTCAGTAATTATGCTTCATCCACTTTTAACATTACGACGGTGTCTTAAGAGCACTCCGTCATTAGTATTCAAAATGCAAATTGCTGGCAGCACTCAGGGCATTGCACCCGTCTCAGATCTTTCGTAGAAATAATTTCATTAACATCAGCATACTTGCATGTGCCTTGTGAAATTCCGTTGGGAGCGCCTAGAAACTTCCTTTCTTACTCTTCGAGTCTGAGGCGTAGTTTTCTTGTGGTTACACTTTGTATGAGTTACCTACTTGTTGTTGCAAACATTCCTTTATGGTGTGCATCTTCAAACAGTACAGCCTCATCAGAATAGCGAAAAGATGTGGTTACAATTTAAGTAAACAATGTACATACCTATTTGAAAATTGTAGTCGTACCACATAATTAATAAAAACCCGCCAAGTGCGAGTCGGGCTTGCACACTGAGGGTTTCGTACTATCACAAAATACAATAATTATGAATTTAAAAAACCGACTTCAAAATTAGTAAAATATGGCATTTCGATTCGGTGAGAGAAAAATGAGGTCATCCAAATAACTCAATTACCAGCTATAACTTGGTAATGAACAGAAATTTGTCACCGACTTGCACTTGGCAATTATTTATTATTTGTTGTTATACTTTAAAGAGTGAATTGTTTCGTTTTTGCTTTTAGACTTTTTATTAATCCGCCGTAACATTACATATTTTGTGCTGTATGTTTGTAAGGAAAGTGTAAAAATAAGACGATGTCCGAAGCACTATTTTTTTCTCACAATCCACCTAAACTTGCGCTTCTTTGCGCGATAAAATCCGAAACGTGAATATTCGCCAAAGAACCAGAGTCACCGACATAGCTGTTAAAATTTGCAAGTTGAAGTGGCAATGGGCAGGCCACATCGCTCGAAGAACCGATAACCGACGAGGAAGAAAGGGTCTTGAGTGGAGACCACGAACCGGAAGACGCAGCGTAGGTAGGCCTCCCACTAGATGGACCGATGACATAGTGAGAGTCGCTGGCATCCAGTGGATGCAAAAGGCAGGCTGTCGTTCAGTGTGGAGGTTAAAGGGGGAGGCCTATGTTCAGCAGTGGACGTCTTCTGGCTGATGATGATGATGACCTAAACTTGAAGAATAACAATTTTTTTTTGTATTTTTTTATATGCTGCTAGTTTAATGTAATAAGGTATGGTCGTTAACTGAAAAAAACTAAAAGATAAAACATTTTTTCGCATTTTTTTTGCGTTTGTCTTTTTATTTTTATTCACAAAGTTGTGTGAAGATTAGGCACTGAACTAGCCCTCAAACACCCTTTGCTCTAAATCTGAAACTGTACAACTAAACTATGTGAACTCTAAAACTAGACTTAATTAAGAGCTAGATCTCAATGTTAAAGATTTACGTCATGTCCATTCAACGTCTATGCATGCACTGATAAAAACTATTATTATTCTTTCTAATGGAAGTCCATTAGAGTAAATTCTTGTCAGGAGAAATTTTTTCAAGATGCAAGTCGACTCTTTATTTGGACGTAAATTAGAATTAATCTAAATTCTAGCTTAATCTTTTAGATAACACAATAACATATTATATACTTAATCTTAAATTTATTAGTTTAGACAGAGTTAAACAAATTAAACTAATGTTTATACTTAAGATAACTAATCTGGGAGCTTTCAAAGGGATTTTGAAATAATTTATAGTTGTTTTAATACATTTAGCAATATCAAAGAGCCTGCAGAATATTATGATTTACGAATATAATTTACACTTTGAGCCTGTCCACATGAATTCAGAAGCAATGGTTTTCATAGAGATCAAAAGCAAACATTATTATCATGAATTTACTAGTTTTGAACACTTTTCTTTACAGTGTCATAGTACTGGTTAAGTCAAGCTAGTCATGTATTCCCTGATGCTCAAAATACATATATTTTAATATTAGTACATCAAGCACTAGCGGTTCTGTCACTGGAACAGGATCTTAAGAGCCTCTTATACCAAATTTGACGGTTTTAAATCAATTTTATTCAATTAAATTACAATATTTGAGCTGGAAAAAATACATGTCACAAATACATCTGTGTTTGAGTTTATGATTTGGTTCGAAACACGATGGAATAAACTTTCCTCGATCAAAAAAAACTGAAACAAAGTCGATTTAGTTTATTTTTTTCGTTTTATGCTCTAACGAAAGTTTGTAACAACCTGGAAATTGCATGTACTGAAAGGCAATTTTATTCAATTTTTTTTTTATTTGGATAGAATTTTGATAGTGAATATTTTCGTTTTTTAGTGAAATTAAAACCGTAACAAGGTCGCGAGAATTTGCGCGCGCCGCGTTCAGTGCCGCGCCAGGCTTCATCGAGGTCGGATCTATGTTCTTTTTTGTCGTTGCACTCCCCCCGCGGGCGTCCTGACTGGCAAAATACATCGTCGCTATAACTTGGCGGGGGCTGAAGGAGCGTTTTGTCGCCTACGCGACTCGGATAACCGGCCGTTAAAATACGGCTTCGGTATCCCTCTCCCAGCATTACCAGGAGTGTTCCCTCAAGTAACGTGCTAGAGAAGACCGGTGCTCTCTATTAAGCATAGGTTCTAAAAAGTGAATTCTTAAATAACTTTGCTGTACCCTATTTCCGACAATAATATTTATGGGCTGCCTGGTTGTGAGCAGTCACCGTCGCCTACCTTTAACACAAGAGCAATCAGAAATATTTTATCAAGCTTTTTAGACTCTATTAGTTTGACTCTTAAAGAACCCCATGATGGAGTTTCTCTGAAATGCCGTGGAAGCCCGGTCTTCAGAAGATTTCTCCCCGTAACCAAAAAAAGGCACCAGAAGTTCATCATCATCATCATTAGCCAGAGGACGTCCGCTGAACATAGGATATATGAACATAGGTCCCTTAGAACTTCTCACTGAACGTCAGACTTCCATCTGCAACCCCTGCTCCACCGTTTCCTGGCTTACCTGTCCTGGGGGAGAGGGAGATTCGCCATAATCTCCAGGCTTGACAGGTGCCTTAGAGATTGCAAAGCGTTTACCATGCAGTAGCAAGATATCAGCAATTCTATACACTACAATCATATATTACCTATATATAGTGCCTGTCAATAAAGCAAAAAATACTTTAAAGCTCCCACAAATGTAGTATTATACCCAAACTTGGTCATCAAGGCCCTATTGCAGCTATTGGGAGAATACTTTTAATATGACCCACTCTTACTAGCTTATTTTTAAGGCAGCCTATTTTTTCAACTGAAAATTACCTGTCTAGTTTGTGATAGCCAGCACTTTAGCAAGGAAAACAAGGGTATACTCATTTTAAGAATCCAATTTTCCGTAACGTATAAAGGTTGCGAAAGAAACTGCTTAAACAATTTATACGGTCTCCTACGGGAAAACATCCCTTTCGGTGTGTTTAACAATTTATATGAGTGCGTTGTTCTAGGTCACTCATACATAACATTAGGTGGAGAATGTGAGAGCAACGATAATATACCAAAATCTAAGGAGGTTTTTTTTATTCATGACCAACCGGCGTTTATGCATTGTCTTGTTTTGATGATGAAGATAAGTATGTCGATATCTATTTATAACGCCAGACGCAAAAATAGGGGTGTTATAAGTTTAACGTGTCTGTCTGTCTGTCTGTGGTATCGTAACTCCCAAGCGACTGAACTGATTTTGATTTTGTTTTTTTTTGGCTGAAAGGAGAATTGATCGAAAATATTCTTAGCTACGATTCAAGAAAATCTTGAAATCTGTTTGAAGGTATAAGTTATATAAAAATTAAAAATACTTTTTTAATTATTAAATTTTTTACATTAATAGGTGCAAAATCAGAATAGAGCATTTTTGGGAAGTCCCATAACTGAAAGAAACCATACATACCAACAAAAAATTCCCAAAACTTGGTTTCCACTCTAGAACACGTCTATTGCAATAATTATGGGTTCTGCGACAGATATAACCAACCCACTGCTACTTCAGCTTGCTGATACCCAAAAGCTAAGCTAAGCGCTTACGCATTGCTAAGTTATGTTGGTGACAATGGCGACTTTGTTTTCACGTGAATAACTTTTGTTCCAGATACGATCCCTCAGGGAAATGCCGAATAGCTCACTCCATAACTTGCTGAGCAACCTTGAATTTGTGTACCGCTCCAACATATGTGAGTATTCACGTTTTAGCATCGTAAGTCATTACAGGTAAGCCTCAGTGTTTAAAGATTTTCGTCTTAAATTTTTGCAGTATATATGACGAGAAGAATTGACGTCATTTCCCTAATGCTGCCCAGCCCATCTGTATTCTTCTCTTGACCTCACATTCAAATTTGTTTTTACCTAATGCGATTGCATGCATCTAGGCCCTAGGTAAATGTACTTTTGAACGATCTCTAGAGTGAAGCCATTAATGACAACCAGTCCCGGAGCAACGTGTTTTTTGAACATAGCCTTGGTTTTATCCAAGTTTATCCGGTTACCGATGCGTTGAGTTCGTGATAACCCTAGGAAATAGCTAGAATGTACCAAGGCCCAGACTAATTATGCGAGTAACCAGGCTATTTTTAAGTGTATAAACTTTCTACTGCTAGTTAATGAGATAGAAAATACAAAAGCAAATGAAATAATAGTCCAAAAAATAACAAGCCATTGTTACTCACAACTAACCATTTCTAAATCCAAGATAGATATAATGCCACCGCATTATTCAAGGTAGACAATGAAATTCATTGAGAAAATTTATCACTAATCATTATACTTATTAAGCTCTTAAAGCCAAAAGTTGCTTCTGCAAATCCACAAAAAGCCCTAGGCCAAGGTTTTCTGAAATTGAGCGTCTGACGAAGTTATTGCTCTAATCCATCTCAATTTCATTATTAGGGAGCTGCTTGGAAGCTGTCCTACAATAAAATAAAACAGTAGTATGGACTCCTAACGTTCACTTCGCTTAGGTAAATATACAGCTGTTTCAGGAATTTTACTATAAAGGCCATGGATATTTTAATTGCAAACAAGTAGATTCATGACCATCAACCCTGAGAGACCCACTGCTGGGTATAGGCCTCCATTTGTTATGCCACTCTCTTCCGTCTGTCACCAGTCTCATCCACATAATTATAGATTTTCAATATCAAAATACCTGACTGCAAAATGTAGCCCACTGAGCATGAAGACGAATCTAATCGAAGGTAAAATAGAAACAAAAAAATACAAATCTACGCAATTCAAATAATCCAAAAACATTGCTCTCCATCAAAGATCCTTTCATCTTGGGCTGTCGGGTGCAAATCTAATGAAACAAAAAATCTATTTTTTTACAGTTAATTTTAGCACATTTGACCGAAGTTACCTACTTATAAATTTACTGGGTTGATTCGATGACTCAGAAGTGGTTCTTGGAAGTCCGCATACTCTCCGCGGCTATGTTCAACTGTCAATCAGGCAGCTGAACGAACGCAGTCCTATCTCCATATCTCATAAGATGCGTCAGACCACGGTACTGTACTTCAGGTATAAATATCCATACTGTTTCAATAGTACCTACTACCACAACATCTCCAGTACTTTCTCTTATAACCGACCGACATGCTTTCTCATACATCTGATTGGTTTAATTAGTGGACCTAAGCCACTGGATTTGTCTGCCTTTCAAACGTCTGGGACCTACGACCTTTGAAGATGTTATACTGTCTAATGCATGAATAAATAAGGCTTACCTTCTCTAAGTTTCAACAAATTGGGACGAATGGTATAGTAAAGCCATTAGTACATCCTTAAACAACATATAAGTACTATATAGATACTCAGCGACTCGAGTAGCGTCGATTTTTACTCTCCTAATGACAAGCGATGATGCGGTCTACGAAGGAGTACGCTTGCCTAGAAGAAACCGATTCACTCGCAATTTGAAGATATAGATACTAATACGGAAGCAGATACTGATACTAATACTGTCACTGGTATTGATACTGATTGTGAGATACATATGTACGGATTATATAAAAAAGTAACGCATACAATCGCACGACTTAGACGATTTGCAGAGCGCAAACTCGCCTCGCCTCGTGTAGCTTAGACTACTCATACATTGTCTTGCAAATAAATACTGGTAAATATCATTACAGCCAGACATCCCCGTAGATTGCTACAAACGTATTGGTCTTAGAACTCTTGTAAATTGGGATAAAGGATTACCTTACTTGTTATCGAGCTCAATATCTCCTGTCTATTTACAGTAACTAGATTTACGGAATACAATAAATCCTGCCTCCTCTGAATATTGATCGGATCTCAATAAGTTATTCCGGAACCGTTATTATTCTAATCTCATCGGGAACGTATCATACCGTTGTACCTATGTTGGATAATCCGCCTAAAGGAACATAAAGAGGATAATAAAGAATAGATACGGTGCAAGTCACAGTCTTTGTCACTTATAAAAATATTTGTGATCGGTCATTCCATCATCTTTCAGCCATAGCAAGTCCACTGCTGGACATTATTATGCCTCACTCATCGATCTCCAAAAGGGCCGGTCGGAAGCTTATTGTTATTGGCAATACCAATAATTTCGTTCAAGACTTACTAATTTTTAAGTCAGTTTTTTGGACTGATAATTACATACAGGATTACATTATTGACTGTACTTAGCCGAAAGGAAGTCATTGTACTTCCGAAATTTCAGGGTGGGTCCCATAGTAAAAGTTGTTCATAATGATGAGTACAATGACTTCCTCAGTTCATCAGTTCTATCAGTTTTTTGGACTGATTATAACATACAGGATTACATTATTGACTGTACTTAGCCGAAAGGAAGTCATTGTACTTCCGAAATTTCAGGGTTGGTCCCATAGTAAAAGTTGTTCATAATGATGAGTACAATGACCTCCTCAGTTCATCAGTTCTATCAGTTTTTTGGACTGATTATAACATACAGGATTACATTATTGACTGTACTTAGCCGAAAGGAAGTCATTGTACTTCCGAAATTTCAGGGTTGGTCCCATAGTAAAAGTTGTTCATAATGTTGAGTACAATGACCTCCTTTTGGCCTTATACAGTAATAACCCTGTATAAACCTATAATATGTTACTCCTGGCTAGAATTTTTCCGGTAACTGTAAACACGCTTTCTTTTATAAATCGTGCCTCAATTCCACAGCATTCTAAAGCACGCGAGAGAGAATTGCGTGCGTGTACAACCAGTGTAAATCTTTGACGTGTAATGTAATGAGGTGATTGGAAGACGTGCCGCGAGGATATCTCGCTGAGAACCTGTGATTGATCGCCGATATTTTAATAACAATGTGATACTGGCTCAGGAATGATAGTACTTGGTCTTTCTGATAAAAATTGACAATTCGCTGGCTCACTATCACAAGGTTCTATGTTATTTTCTAATTTCAATTTCAAAATTTTGACTTTCATAAATATTTACTTAGCAGGGTTTATGCTTGAGCACAGTGCTTGAGTGAAAGTATATCTCTCAAGCATAAACCCTGCTAAGTCAATATTTATGAACGTCTAAAAAAAATTATTGACATAGAACGTGTAAGAAAATAACATAGAACCTTGTAATAGTGAGCCAGTGAATTGAGTGGTTTATAGCAAAGCTGTCAAATGAATTCGTTGATAAGGCCCGCTTTTCCCACTTTGAGCAATTTTGGTCATTCTAGTTTTAGTTTGTTAAATTCCATGATTAGCTAAAAATTATAAAAATTGTGTCATATCAAAATTGAATGTTTTATCTACGGAACTGTGAAGATCAAAACACGATTAAATATTTAATTTCACTCGATAGTTTTTTTTATAGTACCTAACACTAATTTACTGTATGTGTATACAGTAAATTAATACTAATTACAATAAATTGATATTAATTTAATGTGTATACAGTAAATGTAATGTAAATAGTTAACAGTGTTGTTAACTATTTACATTACAGCTATACTTGTCAAAAAATATAAGAAAAATCTTAAAAATAGAAGTAGTGAGTCGCGGGCATCGAGTGGATGCAAAATGCAGGCTGTCGTTCAATGTGGAGGTTAAAGGAGGAGGCCTATGTTCAGCAGTGGACGTCTTCTGGCTGATGATGATAATGATGAAAAGCACGACTGTGTGTAAGCGCCAAATGCGACTATAATAGGTACAATTTATGATTGCCTTATGGTCATCTGTAGTATAACAAGTGTTCCTTAAAAGTGGAAAACCCTCGCCTTAAATCACCATTACGAAAAATCTGCAAAAAAATGAAAAGCTCTACTGTAACCCTACTTAAATATAGGCCTTTCCCAAACCACGTCACTGAGTTGTGGCTCGTCTTTGGCTTTCTGATTTCACTCACTGTCAGATATGTAACGATATTTATTAAGATTTGATTAAAAGCAAGTACGTTTTATAACCTAAACGTCCTTGGTTAAAAGTTATAGACTTGTAGTTGAAATGAGGCATCACAAGATAAATTACCAATAATGCTGCAAACAAGTTTTCAAACATAACTGAATAGAAAAATAATTATACGAGAATTGGTTTTCAAGTATGTAGTTTAAATCAAAATGATTTTTTACTGAATATATTCTTAATTTTTATTAGATCTTGCGTTGCGTTGCGTTGGTTCGTTTGACAGCCATCTCGCCTGATGTTAAGACCGCGCTCATCAGACAAAGCTATCGATTTTGCATTTTTTTTTTACCAATTACTAGTTTAAAAACCAATTAGGCATTATTTTTAGAATAACATTGCAAAATTGTATTAGCAATTTTGTTATTTGTTGATAATTTAAAGGACAATGGAGGAGATATAAAAAAAATATTGAAAAAAATAACATATTTTTTTCTATATCTTCCGCCATAATTATTATCAAGTTACGCCGAACGCACTCTGCATTCGCTAACTAGTCCGGTCAAGCTGTAGAGACCAAAAGGCCAACAATATAAGTCAATATAAAAAAAAAAACATAATATTATATCAACATAAAAATTACATTCAAACGTGTGCAATTTTATTCCAAAAAGTATACTCCGTCGGTTTATTTTTATTCAGTTATCGGTTTTTACTAAGCGTATTTTTATCTTTTAAAATGTTGTTAGCTCTGGCCGTTAAACGTGGTGATGCGGACTTGAAGATACCCAGTTTTGAGTATTTTTCTTCATTCATTCTACTTAGATTTTACATAACTACTGAACTATTCCAAAAAGAATCATCAAAATCATACTGCTCAACAAAAAGTTACATAAAAGCCCATCAGCTAATCAACCTCCTCCTTTTCGTCGCTTTAAAAGGTAAGCCCAATCGTCTTTTTTTAATTTCATATTTAGCGAATGTTTACTTTTGCCTGGTCGGTCTGGTTCTGGTGAGCGCAACCTTAAGTTAAAGTATTAACTCTACCATTGGGAAATTTTACATCAGAACTCATTAAGCATCATGCTCGAGGCATTCTATTTAACGTTTATATGCCCAGAGTAATGGGGTGGATATCAAATGCCTTGGGCGGTACTAACTCGTGTTTACATGGATATTATTATGCAAATACATTATGTAACCAGCCAAGTAGTTAATTACATGCATAGATATGTATTGTGGGTTGCATTAATTCTCATCCTAAACTCATCCGGTTCTCAGTTCGCCTGTATTATTTTTGTCTTTTTTTAATATTCTTTCCTCTATGAGTATGTTGGCGTCGCACTTCTTGTGCATTTGTCAATGTCAAGTATTTTATCAAGTTTGATAAATGCAAGGATCTTATATATACGTAAAACGTCTTATTTTATTTATTTTACACGGGAATCACTCATGTAAAATAATGTATATAAATAAAATGTGTGAAAACCACGTCAGTTTCAATAATAGGTAAAACATCCTTGGATAAATGTCGTCAAACAAGTCAATCGTACAGTCAGAGTCAAGCAAAGTAAGTCACGGTCAAGTCAGTCATGCACTAATAAAGTGGTGGAGACTTTACATGAGGCTTCTATGTAGCTTTGGAAACAACACGAAAATACCTAAATATTGTTTTACCGCGTTATATCACCTCCGCAAACTCGAGCACGTCCACGAACACTTAATAAATAACAATCCACCTTTATTACGCATTGACACTCGAAAATACACAAATTTAGGAAAATAATACAATGACACGATTTTTTTTACACGTTGGTGCTAAAACAATTTTTTTTATAAATTCGCCGATTGTAAACTTGGTCCAAGCATTTCTTTGCTCTGAATTAAAACCTCGAATTCTGATCACTTTAGCTAGGGTTTTAAACATACGACTGTCTGAATTGCCCTTATTTTCTAACTTTTCTAATTTTTTAACAAGGTCTACTTTCTTCTCAATTTTTCATCTATTATTCTTTAAAATTTTCGCTGTAGACGTCCTCAGATAGTTAAAGCTGGAATTTCCTGATTAAGAAAAACATTTCGCACAAGTCTACAGTGTTTTACAGTGCTCCACATAGTGATCCCTATAAATCCACCAAGTAAAGACAAATTACTCGACCTTTTTTCCTCTGGATTCCCTTAGGATAACGGGTTCCGGCAAATCCCACGCGCGCGTTTAATGGAATGATTACATATTCTTACTTGTCCTTGTATGTATTTTTCTTTATGTAAGCCCAAGGTCGTCCGTTCACGAGGGAACCGCAAGTCGGTTACTTGAATAGGTCGCGACTACCGTCGTGCGTTGGCTTCTCTTCCGTGACGGTATTCTTGCCACGCACGTTTTACTTGAAGATCCATATATGTAATACTTAACAAAAAAATCTTTAAAATACGGCTCACATTTCACGAACCGTATAACATTGACGTATCGACCCTTGCGTTTACAATTATTAAAATATTTTTTATTAGCATAGTACTTACTACCTTTGCTAAGTTTGAGGCCAGATGACCGTGTGTGCCGAATATTTTTATTATTATTTTACACGTCATCTTGTATTTATAATAGCGTCATATGCAGTGACTGAATTCCTAAACTTAGAGGAATCTATCGACATCCCACTAAAGACCGGTTGGAACGTTTAGGTTGTAGATGGAAATACAAACATACCTACAAGTTAAATACAAACGTTCCTAATTTCTCTTGGTTTTGTGTCATCGGGTAAAAAGCGTACTTTGTGAGACATTGTCACTATGATAATCACTGTAACTTAAAGAGTCACTGTCACTGAAAGTTACTGTCACTGTGTGAGTCGACTCGTGTACGACTGGTCTTAGAAGGCATAAATAAATCACTAATGTTTAGACGTTGGTTTGAATACGAGAAACTATGATAAGGTGGTGGTGACACAATGGATTCGACTAACTTAGCTATGGACTGAGTTCGGGACCTACGATGAGCCCTATAAATTATATTTATATGTACCCCTAAGCAACCTAGCCATAAGCTCTCTCATTCATTCTAGAATAACAGTTTGTTAATTTTGAAGTTATTGCAGCAGTTAATAAATTGTGTAAGGCTAGCTAAAAGTATTAAGTGGCTCGTTGCCTTGCCTCTTTATTACAGTTTTTGGAACGATACTAGGAATTTTAAGAGTTTTGGTTCGTTTTGTCTTAGCAGGTAGAAACACTATGGAGCGGCTGTAGTAATTGTTTTTTTTTAATAGATTTCACAGTTGTGGCCATTTTGCCATTTTAATAGCAGGTACTTTGGAGGTCCCTATCCGCGAGTACACTTCCATTCTTACGAGTAGTGGGCACCCTGACCATTATTCGAACATCAAGGACTGGCAATCAAGATTAGCACGGAAATTATACACCGAATAATTATATAAGTATAGCCGCTCCATTAGTCTTCTTATTTACTATGATTTGGAGTATACCAAAGTTGACAAAATCTGTTGAGAAAAAAACTAGTCTTCTAGTCACACAGGGCCTTACAGCTAATTCTTAGCGCGGGCTCGAATAAGCGGCGAATTGCGCTGCAGTTTTTAAAATAACGCAAACGTATTACGGTTTGTGGTCGCGCAACTTTTTTCATCGCCTAAACAGCATTGCTTAAAACAGGTAGCGGTAAGGCCTCTGTAGCCAAGTTAATAAAAACGATTCTATTACACGACATCTTTTTCGATTGTAAAGCGATTCTTATCATTTTTTTTTTATTGAATAGGCTTTGCAACATAATTATCTCGCGGGTCCCATTTATTTTTGTAGAAAATATTTTACCTCTAATGGTGGAAATTTGCTATAATACCTAATATAATTCTACATCAAGAACTAAAAGTTCGTTACAAATGCTACCATCAAACCTTCTCGAAAATACCTCGGGCTACAAAGGTACAGAATTTCGTTAAAGAGGTATAAGCAAAGGAAAATAGGACCGTTTTATGACAATGGGTCAAAGAGGACGGTAGTCGGATTAAGTCCGAGGGGAGACAACAGGTGGAACGCAGAGGAGGTGAAAGACGTCAGAGGATATTATAAAGGTGTTATTTTATATCATAACCTTGTGCGTAAACGTTTAGAAATAATATCAAAAATAACGTTGCTATGTGTGGTATGTTTAGTTGTTTACGGACTACTTTCAAAATGACCAGAAATGCATGTTCAATACCTATCATTCAAAAAGCTATTTCACTCATATAATTAACCTTTAAAAGGTAATGCAATAGTTTCAAGTGCTATGGTATCTTCAATTAAGTCACAGTTAAAATCAAGCAAAGTAGAGGTTTCTACGGATGTCAGAAAACAACATGAAATGACGCGTTACACTATTTTGTATCACGCATGTTAAATCATACTGATTGCAATCTTGATCTTATACATGCAAAAGTTTGTGTATAAATGTGCATAATATGTGTATGTTTATTGGTTCTTAACTCCGTAACAGATTTTTTATTCTAGTCATTCGTTTGGCCCAATCTCACCTGATGGCAAGCGATTATGTGGTCGAAAATGTGGCATACAAACACACATAAACATACGTGCGCGCGCAGGCACCCGCTACACACACACACACAAAATTATACCCTCCTTCTTGGGCAGTCGGGTAAAACAATAGTAAAATAATACAGTGCCGCGACATCCACATAATAATATAACACGGGTTGTATGGTATACCATGGGTATACCTATAGGTATACCATAGATACACTAGTGTCTATATACTAGCCATTCAGCACTTCTCTATGCTCAAGCTTGACCATAAACTGACCGCTCCCGTTTAAGGTACGCATTCATTACAATACTACTAAATACGCATTATGAATGTGGCCCGTTCTACCTATTTTAGCATAGTTTTGCTCAGATACGATCACGGGATTTATGCACCCATTGTCTCTACGCAAACTATTCTCATTAACGTTCTGGAGTTTGCAGCTATTCGAATGTATGGACGATTTTTGTTTCAGTGCACATGGAACGGTGGTACTGAGCCGAAAGGAGGTAATTGTACAACTTATACATGCTTGCTTTGCTTCCCTTAATAGTAATCTCATTTAGTTTAGATTATATTATGAACTAGCTGTTGCCCGCGACATAACATAGCCTGTACTTCAATCTGGTCATAGCTAAGCATATTCGTGAAAACCGCATTTAAATCCGTCCAGTGGTTTAGGAGATGTGCGTGTACAAACAAACAATCAGACAAAAATTCTAAAAACTATCTTAACGTGTTCAGCTGCTTATTTTAAGACATCCTGTGTGATTTTTTTGTTGAAATCTCCCAATTACAGTTTTTTTTTTATCTCTACGATTTTATTATGTATATAGATACAATTATACCTAGTGAATGTATTAATGTAGATATCAATGTGCAGCATTTTTGAAATCTTTTATTTTAATCATCATCAACAGCCAGAAGACGTCCTGCTGAACATAGGCCTCCGCCTTTAACCACCACACTGAACGACAGCCTGCCTTTTGCCCACTGGATGCCCGCGACTCTCACAATGTCGTCGGTACATCTAGTGGGAGGCCTCCCTACGCTGCGTCTTCCGGTTCGTGGTCTCCACTCCAGAACCTTTATCCCCATCGGTTATCGGTTCTTCGAGCGATGTGGCCTGCACTTCAACTTGCAAATTTTAACAGCTATGTCGGTGACTCTGGTTCTTTAGCGAATATCCACGTTTCGGATTTTATCGCGCAAAGATTTTCTTTGTAGAGCGATTTTATTTTAATGCAGGGTTTTAATTGAATGACACCCTTGTAACTTGTTATTTTCATAGGTTAACTTACATTAACTAGGTAAGTCTTAATAAGCTTTTCAGTTTTTTCGCATTTTTCCTGGGAAAATAATATCATATGTCCTTAAAATGCACTCTACAAGTGACAAACAGACAGATCTACTATTACATTTATAACATTGGGGAGATATGGATGTTGATTTCACTATTAAAAAATTGGTAATTGGTAATCTTCAAATAAAATATTTATTTAATCACACACAAAATTAGTATTACGCTGAAATGGCTTGGTAAAACATTGAAAACATGCATACAAACGGTTTAAACTAAGCTCATGTATTATTGACGATTTTTCGTGCTATATATTATACAAAGAATATAACCATGAAACTCCAAATATAAAAAAAACTAACGACACCTCACTATCCAAAATACGACTAGCCGTTTAGGCAACAGAAAGCGAGGCCAAAATTTTGCCGTGCACTGGCTTAACCAAGTTCTTTAGGAAAGCTGCCAGTTTTACTGCTTGAAATAATAACGCACATTCGGGCCACGTGTATCCCCATCCATCGCAGTAATTGCCGACAGCCGGAAGATAGCTAGAGAATTATGACGTCACATAACGTGCTAATGACGTCATAACTGCATTGCCCCGAGCGCCAGTTGACTTACTAGCCCACGTGCAATGGACTTACTAAGTTATGGAGCGCATATCCCTGTTACCTTGGTGCTTTTTACTTGAATAGTGTTGGGACAAATGGATGGTATAATATCCTATCATAGAAGATCAACTTATAATAATGCTAGCAATTGCCGTTTTCCCGCTTTAAACCTTACTGGAACTGTCAATTTCTTCAAAGTTCAACTTCATTACTTCATTCATTTGCGAGTTAAGTATGAACAAACATGTAACCAAACCACTCACACAATAAATATTAAACTTTACTTAAAATAATTATAGACTTTCAATAAAATTAGTAGCTTATGCAGTAGCAACTCAAAATGTAGTATGGGCAGCATTACGTGGGGGCGTGTCAAAAAGACGACCTCGCAGAATGCTTCTATAGAAAATCCACTACGGCGGAAAGACAGTAAAAACTTTTTTATTTCAAAACTAGCGACCCGCCCACCCGGCTTCGCACGGGTGTAATTTACGTGCGAAGCCGGGGCAGGTCGCTAGTTATACTTAAAAACCTTTCTCTTGAAACACTCTATTACAAAAAACCGCTTCAAAATCCGTTGCGTAGTTTTTAAGATTTAAGCATACATAGGGACGGACAGACAGCGACAGCGACATTGTTTTATACTATGTAGTGATAGTGATAGTCATGATAGTGATGTAGTGCTTAAAGTTGACGTTGTAAATTCCGTTATGCGTCGGTTAAAAAACAACTTTGAAACGTTAGCAATGTAATTCTAAAAATAATTCCCAATTGTTTTTTTTTTAAATTAATATGTACCTACTTAGTTATTTTTATATTTTAAAATGTATATCGTTGAAATAATTTTTATAGTTGAAAATGTTCGGATAGTTCTAGCCTTATTTAAGTTACGCATCTCGTCATTACATATTATTCTTTTTTTAGGGTTCCGTACCCAAAGAGTAAAAACGGGACCCTATTACTAAGCCTACATTGTCTGTCTGTCCAAGGTGTATCGACGAGCCCGACTCCAGAAACCAGAAATTATGATGAGGGTGCAGAAAGTCTACTCGGAAGTGTCCACACTATCCGAAGGTTCATTTACATGAGGTTTTGTGATAAGCAGCCTTCTAAGCGGTCGATTGGCGCGATGTCATTCATTTCCATTACGAGGTTCTTACCTGTGGTGTTGAATAATTACATGTGTAACGGGAAATCTTACATTATCATACTTAAATTGAAATTCAATAATTATAACTTTTTTTAATATAAATAATAGGCTTGCGTTTGACCACCATCACGCCTGATGTTAAGCGATGATGCGGTCTACGTTGGAGCACGCTTGCCTAGAAGGAGCCGATTCACTCGTGATTTGAAAACACCCAGATTGTAACCATCGGGGAACACCCATTCAGGTAGCGAATTCCACAGACTAGCAGTTCGCATAATAAATGTGGAATCAAAGCGCTTCGTACGGGTTTTCGGAATATCAACCATAAAGCGGTGACGATTTTTCGTGCCCGCTCTGGCAGTCCGATAGAAAAATAGGTAGGAGGGAATTTGATCTTGCAGATCTGATGCACACTCTCCGGGTGATTCATTGCAAGTACCTACTGAAATCGAAGTATCTAAATAAATAATAATAATAATCAAAAAACTTTTTTTTATTTCAAGTGACAAGACGACTCATAGGTACGTACACAAAAATTATTAAAATAGTCACATTACATTTGAATTCTTACATTTTAAAATAGTCCCTAATACACTGTTGTCGGTTGCATGTTAGACACATAGGTGTTGAACATACAATCGACAACACAATGCTGTTAGCTCACCCTCCGCACTACCGAAGTGCCTCTCTTCCGCATCGTCGCATAAAAACAGTCTACGCAGTAATGTAACGCAATAAAGGTAATGTTTTAGATTAATAAAGAGTTGTGTTATAAGTTGAACGTGTATTTATTATCTGTGTATCGATAGACGAACGAAAGTTACCCACATAGCCCACCGGATTAGCAAGTTGATGTGGCAGTGGGCAGGGTACAGTACATATCACGCAAAACACATGGCTGATAGGGCTGAAAGGTTCTCAGAAATGAAATGGAGACTACAAGATGGACGGACGACCTAGAAACCGCAGGAGAACGCTGGATGCACACCGCTTCCAACCGGCCCTTTTGGAGATCTATGGGGGAGGCCTAAGTCCAGCAGTGGACGTCCTATGGCCGAAATGATGATGATGATTTGTGTATCTGTATGTTGCATCGTAGCTCTCAAACGGCTAAACCGTTTTTTTTGTTTGTTTTGTTTGAAAGGTGACTTGATCAAGTTATGGTTCAAGAATGCCTGCTCAGTTGTTTGAAGATTAAGTATCAGATATTTGTTTACGTGATTTGTAATAGGCTAAGCATTTTAGGTTATTAGTATTCATTATCTTGTATTTTGTTAAAGGCACTTGCCAATAAATAAAGACAACGTATTGATGCATCAATGGTGACAATGGTGACAATAATAATTTATAGACCCCAGGTACAAAGTAACAATTTCTCGTATTATGAATCAATCGTTGAATCGTCCATTATAAATACGTGAACGATTTACTGTATTGCCACTATTCGATTAAAGCAGCCTTTTGAATAAGCAACTAGATAGCAACTGCAGGCAAGTTCATAACTATTTATTCCTTAGCAGCGAAAGTTGGCATTTCTTCGGGTGATTCATTGCAAGCCGGCGTCGCCAGTAGATTTATATCCCCACCACCTGACACGTGACGTTTATTGCAGAATGGCCCAAGACCCCGAGCACGACAGACGCGCCAGTGGCTAAAGTAGCATAAAAATGTTGTTGTTACTGTTTCAGTTGTTTTCTCTTCTTCATTGTTTTGTACTAGCATCTCTCTGCGGTTTCACCCACTTTCCTAAATAATAATAAATAATCATTTAATTTCAAGTAACATAGACTCATACAAATCAAAAAACAATATTAACAGAAAAATTAAAAATAGCAATAGTCTAAAAGACCGATTACTATTTCGTAAAAAAATATATTTAATGTATTATCTATTCTCATACCAAATTTCCAAATCCATGCAACCGTTACGGAGTTGAGTGAGGACAAACACACATACACACAAACTTTCATATTTATAATATTGGGTGATTTGTATGACAAGTATCTGATAGGCGACGGTGACTGCTTACCACCAGGCGGCCCGTCTGCTTATTTGCCACCTATGGCATAAAAAAGTTTATGGCCTTATCGGTTTCAGTTCGTCATAAGGAGACGCGTAAACTGGCGTGACTATCCGTCCAATCACTGCCCGTAACGTCACCGTCCCGGGAACGAGTCACATAGGCAACAAAAAGCTCCCTCAGCCCCCGCCAAGTTAGAGCGACGATGTATTTTGCCGCGTAAGAATCACTAAGCCCGCGGCCCAGTGCAACGACAAAAACTAACATAGGTCCTATAGTATAGGACTTCGATGACGCCTGACGCGGTACTGAGCGCGGCGCGCGCAAATTCTCGTGACCTTTTTACGCTTTTAATTTCACTAAAAAACTAAACTATTCACTATCAAAAATCTATCCAATGGTTTTTTTTTTAAATAGGATTGCCTTTCAGTACATGCAATTTGCCGGTTGTAACGAGCTTTCATTGGAGCATAAAACAAAAAAAAACTAAATCGACTTAGTTCCAGATTTTTTTTTGATCAATGAAATTTTATTCTATCAAATTTTGAACTGATGCATAAACCACAGAAGAGAATTTTTTTTCGTTTAATAAACTCAAACACAGATGTATCTGTGACATATTTACGTATATTTATACATATTTACGTTTGTAGACGTATTTTTTTCCAGCTCAATTGTAATTTATCTGAATAAAATTGATTTAAAACCGACAAATTTGGTATAAATGGCCGTGTTAACGCTACTCCAGTCATATTTCAGTTAAAGAAACACGGAAATCATGAAAAAGCCTAGTGTCTCCTTACATTACATTGAATGTGAATAACATTTTGAAGTTATACTTCTTATGCGACTTGCAACAAGGTTGCGTTTAACGTTTAACGCTACCATGGAGGGGAAATTTTTCTCTCTCGTATGGTTGCAAAATGCGTATCCTTTTTCCACGCTGCGACTAGCAGATCCGGTGGTGTAATGGTGTCGCTAATGGATTGAGAAGCCTAAGGTTCGAATCTCGAGAAAAGCATGTTTTTAAATTGTTTTTGCTCTAGTTATAATTTTAGGGTTCCTTATTGAAGTATAACTTCTTCCGCGCGGAGGGACTCCACGCACTATTTTTTTGTATGGAAGTCTGTTGTCTGTTGTCTGTCTGTTGCTTGCGATATCGGAGTTGATACCATGGCAAAAGTTGTTCATACAATGACCTCTTTTCATCTTAGTACCCTGTATAAAGATACAGCAATTGTCTTGTCGTTTATTATCTGACCGGTGCTTTAATTCTGCAATTAACAATATAGCCACAGAACTATATGGTCTGTGAATATTGCAATAGCACTTTATGGTTGATATTCCGAAAACCCGTAAGAAGCGCCTTGATTCCATTTTTATTATGCTAACTGCAAGTGTGTGGAATGCGCTGCCTAAATAGGTGTTCCCCGATAGTTACAATCTGGCTGTCTTCAAATCACGAGTGAATCAATTTCTTCTAGGCCAGCGTGCTACACCGTAGACCGCATCATGCGAGTTGGCGGTCAAATGCAAGCCTATTATTAAATTTAAAAAAGCAATACGTACGACATCGACTGCTTATAATTTCAGACAGAAATTATAGTAGGTCATTTTCATAGTAAGTAGGTACACTGTTTTCTACTGTACCCCGAAGCTACTATTTTGCTTCGGTTCACGTACAACCCAGTAAGTGATTTGTCATACGGTTGCATAGTTGCAGTGTGCACTTGAAATACCTATAGCAATAAATTTAAATGCTCTAAGAAAGTTAAAGAAATCAAAAATTTCTTATTTACATTCATTCTGATAATATAGATACTCAAGGCCCTCTTTTACCACTTTAAACATGGTCATTATAGCTTTAGTTTGTCTACTTTCATGGCTAGCTTAAATTTATGAAAATATGGCCTTACTTATAAACGTTATTTAAGTTAGGCAAAGCTTAAAATTACTCTGTCTCATTTTCACCTGTGACAATTTCTGTCAGCGAGAAGTTGACAGCAATTTTAAGCATTGCTTAACTTTTAAGTAACGTTTATAAGTAAGGCCATGTGTGTCATATCAAAATTAAATGTTAAGGAAAACTATCTAGGTCTATCTAGGAAATAGCGAAACACGATTGAGTATTATTAAACCTAAAGTAGATACCACCATCCATCATCCTAAAATTCCGCACCTAAATTAGGATTGCATTAGAGTTTGTCTGTAAAAAATATTTTATTGATTTCACTTAAAATTTATCACTGAAACCCATCGAGATAAAATTCTTACAGAGTCACAATTTCTCAGTGAAAACAGTCATCAAATGTCCGAGCGAAATTTTACATTGAATTAATTATAGACTTCACAATGCCACATTAACTCCAATTTAAACGTTATGTCGCTTGCATAGTGTTCAACGTTAGTTGTCCGCTATGTCACCCTAGCTCAGCATTGCGCGTCGTTGTAGTCGGATCGTGGTTACCTTGTAACTAACCAAAAAGACTACAATTCGTAGCGTGCGCCGAGTTTTGGTTAGGACATTTTTTTAGCACGATTGTGACTCTAATACTGTAATGTTATCTCGATGCTAAAACCGGAAGCTTTCTATAAACTAGCGTTCAAAATTTATGTGCACTGAAAATTTCAGTGCTACACTAAAAATGCATTATATTTTACGAGGAACAAAAATTACGAGCACTTTAAGCTCTCATTTACTGCCCACATAAACATTTCTAATCTAATGCAAAATGTGAACACAAACGGATTCACGCAACGCAATTAAAAGCTACTTTATTTAAATACAGGGTGTGCCAACTCGGTAACTTGAAAACAAACAAAACAGAAACGGGCCATGAAGTTACATTTGCTTTTAATTCTGTCATCTGATGTTGTTTAACTGTTTTAATTTGGAATATCGTTTTTTTTTTGTAATCTAATCAATGACAACGTATGTTATTATGATTGTGTGTATACAAACTGGATTACACATATAGACTGTAGTAAGCCGAAAGGACGTCATTGATATCATGTTTTTTTTACAATGGGGCCAACCCTAAAATTACGTAAAAAATCTGCTGTTCCATACATTTTGACGAATGTCAATGACTTATATGGAACAGCTGATATTCTTTTCGCGATTTCAGGGTTGGTCCAATAGTAAAAGTTGTTCATAATTATAAGTACATTGACCTTGATTTGGCTTAGTACAGTCTATATGTGTAACCCTGTATATACAGTACTTAAAGTAGCTTTCTCTTCCTATTATTTTTATTAATTACTAGCTGCACCATGCATTTTTATAGTTTACGAATATATTGACGTCAAGCACAAATAGCAACGGTGGCAATATCTCCCTTGTATGTCTGATCTGGGGGTCCACTGGGTACGCCATATTACTATAGTATATCATATTATCATACCATATTAATATAGTATCCAATTACTATATTAATATTGCTTGACGGGTGTGAACGCATCAGGCCTAAATCAGGCTTGATTATTTTAGTTGAACTCCCCTGCAGACAACCATGCCGCCCTTTTGTGCATGTGAACTATTATTTATATAGTTTATTGGTGTCGCTGCAAGTTTCACAGCCTCCGTGAAAAATGGCAGAAAATAGAATAGCAGGTTTATTTTTTATTTTATTTATTTAGATACACAAAACAGATAACAATCAATTAAATCCTTAAATAAATACATACAAAAATCTGAACTGGATTGTCACCCAAAACATGTGTAGGTATACAAAAAAAATGAGACAAACGTGATGAAAGTACCCATCCACATAGCAATGAGCTTGTTGATGGGCACCTCCAAGATGGCAAAACATTTTACTAAAAAATAAAACAAAAGAACAAAAATAACTAAACAAGAGATGGACTGGATGGAGGTTCCATCCAGGTTCCAAAAAAATAAGAGTATAAAGAAGAAAATTTGTTCAAATATAGTTTTTCAGGTTAAAGTTTAATTAAAGCTTTTGGCAAATGTTTTACAACCATTCTAACATTAACGTAAAAATCCGAAATCCACTTCAGCCCCAATTCCTCAAACGAATCGGGCGGTAAAAAACGATTACGTACCGCGCCGGCATTCGGGATATGTGCTATTAACATACTGACGACGATCTGATAGGCGTTTGTGAAAATTTAGTGGATGGTGTATAATTACAGGTGATACGATCGCGACGACACGCCTCCTGCACGTTAATGTATCACGATGTTTTCAACCACTTTAAAAAAACAACTAAGTGCCAGTCGGGCTTGCGCTCCGAGGGTTCCACCACCACAAAAACAAAATGTAGTGCAAAAAAATATCATCGCGCCCAGGCCATCCAAGTACTGATCATGCCCGATGTTGTTTAACTACGGTGATCGTACGAGAAGCTGTGGCGAGCAGAAATTTGTCACCGACTCGCTCTAGGCAAATATTTATTATTTGTTGGTTTTACTTTAGAACGTGTACTATAAACATGCCAAGTTTGACGCTCATACGTATTACCCGTTTTTACTCCGGATCAAACACAAAAATTCATTACAAAAAAGTTTTTTGTATGTAACCCTTTATTAAATTTTATTTTTTACTTTTTTATTATTACATTTTAATTCACGGTAACATTACATATTTTGTGAAAATTTCAACTGGCTATCTATTACAGTTCAAAAGGTAGGATGAACAGACAGACAACGTAGGCTTATTAATAGGGTCCCGCTTACACCCTTTGGGTACGGAACCCTATACAGCAGGATTCTCTAGTCAGTTTTTTGTGTGTTACGCGATATCTTCGCGGATTGTACCGATTTTCATGTTTTTTCTCTGTCCTATTTTAATTTGAGGAAAATGTTCCACTTGTAAGGGTATTGAAAATTAGGGAATGAATCCCGTTTTTTACCCACAGGGAAGTTGATCATCATCATCATCATCATTTCAGCCATAGGACGTCCACTGCTGGACATAGGCCTCCCCCATCGATCTCCAAAAGGGCCTGTTGGAAGCGGCCTGCATCCAGCGTTTCCCTGCGGTCTCTTTTAGGTCGTCTGTCCATTTTTAAAATAAGTTGTTATTTTTTCGTAATAATGTATCAATTTTGAAACACTCTTTACACCGCTCACCGGCCCGGTCATAATGCCATATCGGTTTAATATAGAATTGAATGCAATGTTTGAAATGTAAAAACTTGAAACTGTTTTTCAAATTGTTCTGAGCTTTTTTTGCTAATATAAACTTTATGTTATAGTTTTCAGAGCCTATTTTGAAGTAATTTGTTTAATGGTTTTATTTACTGCGGTCAAAATATGATTAGTGTAGTATAATGTTTTGGTTAATCTTTGGCATTGCATTATCAGACGAATTAAAAAACCATTACAAGGCGTTTTAAAACCCGATTGTAATGCATCAAACTTTATCAGGAAATAAGTACAAAATGTGATTGTTGATAAGAAATGGTTTTCCCACACGATTGTGTTTTGTTTTTCTTCATTACCAAACTTAAATTGACCGTATTTTGCAAGTAAATTACTTACGTCCGCAAAATTATAGTCAATCCATCATTTAGATGCAACGATAATTTATAATCGTCATCGTTTAAATGGCATACATTGATAAACACATATTGCCTATTTGCCGACTTCAAAAAAAAGACGGGACCCAATTCGTTTGTTTAAAAAAAATATTGAATGTTTCTTCTCTGTCATTTATAAACCTATTTGAAAAACTCTTCTTTTATTCGAAAGGATATAAACCAAACTACTGAACAGATTTTAATGAAATTTCTATGGGATCAATCTGAAAGTACGATATATATATGTCCTTTCAAACAAAAAAAGTTTTTCAAATCGGTTTATAATTAAAGGAGTTGTTGTGCGTGCGTGTGTGTGTGTGTGTGTGTGTGCGCGTGTGTGTGTGTGTGTGATGGTTTGATCATTTGATCATGAAAGTCAAGGTAAGGATAATCTGGTCAACGCATGGATTGCATGTCTCTTGAACATTTTTATTCTTTCCTTTTTAATGTAACTTAAAAAGGAAAGAATAAAAATGTTCAAGAGACATGCAATCCATGCGTTGACCAAATTACCCTTACCTTGACTTGTATGTATGAACTAACCCGTGGTCATTGCGGCGGCCAAAAAGGCCCACCGTATTATTTTTTTCGAATCAGTGTCTCAGCCACTTGTTGCCACTTCCCACGCAATGGATCTGCATACATTTGCAGGCTTTCATCCTCGTACTTAGCATAAAACAAGGCCAACACCTCACATCAAACAAACAAGGGAGATATGGTAAGGTGGCGTGGTGGGTACGAACGCATCAGGCATAAATCAGGCTTGCCTAAGACAGCTTTTAGTCGCACTTATCCTGCACATGACCGTGTCGCATTTTTTGCATGTTAGTTCATTGGTGTCGCTGCAATTATCTTAGTGTGTGTGAAATATGAGTAGCTAAGTGTGCCGTACTTACAGTTTTTGCGTTAAGTGATTTAACAGTAGGATACTGAAATATTTATAAATTAAAAAAAACGACTTCAAAATTAATAATATAGGCAACTTCGTTTACATGGGTGACAATATTATGTCATTCAGGTATGATGTTATTTCTATGGGACCAATCCATCTAGTATATCTTATCCAAAAAAAAAAACGTTTTATAAATGACGGCGTACTGACGTATAACTGAATTGAGAATCTTCTCTGTTTTAGTCTGCTAGAAATAAAGTAAAACCTGGAGACATTTGAACACGAATGATAATTGTAATAAATCATATCTCCCTTGTTTGTCTGATCTGAGGCCGACACCAAGTCATTATGCATTCGGATTTCGAAGTACAGCTGCATAAATTTACGCCATTATCAAAATATCGTGAATGAAACAAGCCAAGCATGAGGCGGATTTAACCAGTTTAGGGGTCATTAACGCACGCAATGCGTAATGTTTGTTCTTATTTGCACGCGCGCGATTACAGGGTTATGTGACTCGGAAAGCGATGTCGCGAATGAGCGTTGGAATTGCATGCATTACTTTTCATGAGTTTGGTGATTCTAATTAATATCACAGTTAAAGTTAATAGCTAGTTAGAGTTACACTACCTTTTCATTTAAGAGTCCGCTCACTGACCAGCCCTTTAATCTTTAGGATATTTTTAATACTTTACACACAAACAACAACAACATTTTTATATATTTTGTTTCGACTATGTCTAGCAAAACATGATAGACGTATATATAGAGTTTAGACACTTTAGATTGAGTTTTAAACCTATTTTGCATGCGTTTTTATGTGTATAATATGATTTTTTATGCCATAGGTGGCAAACAAGCTGACGGGCCGCCTGATGGTGAGCGATCACCGTCACCTATCGAACCTTAAAAACTCTATTAACAACCTTTACATAAATTTTAAACTAGGTATATCTTTGGAGATCATTAATCGCTGAGTGGGAATTAAAAACTACTGATTGGTAATATCGTTATCTTTAGAATTATATACATTGCAAATGGTTTAAAGCCTTTTTCATCTTGATATTTTATCGGACAGCCAAGAAACTTTGACAAATTGTTTTTATCTACTTCCTCCGCCAAAATATAACATATCAACATGAAAATTATTGTTTTAAAACGTTTGCTATGATAATCTAGAGATAATATATATATTTTTATGTGCGAACGAAATAGCTGTGGCGAGGAACGAGCTCTTAATAAGTTCACTTAGATGGTATGTGAAGCAATATTTATTACGTAGGGATCTTAAATGCGAATGACACTTATCATACTTGAAAACCTATAAGCATAATCCCTGACAGTCCAATTTCACAAAATTTTGGTTCTTCTAAATATTTGGCACTTTTCCCCTAACAGCTTGATCAAAGGGCATTCGGCAATGGCCGTCGACAGCACTCGAGTAAACTCCCTTTGATGATCAGCTTTCGACCTTCTCCATTACGGGACTCGCTTCAGGCGCCAACCGTAATTCTCTAAAACGCTAAGGATCTTGATATTAACATAAGAAAATCCACCTGAAATTCGCTGGTGAGTTAAACGATCCTTATCCTTGAGGCGCTTGGGAGGAAATTACTAGAAAATATTAAAAGTTGTATTGAGAGAAGACCTCGTCATGACAATGATGAAACTTACTCAATTTGTTTAGACAATGTTGTGTTTCAATTAACTTGATAGTTAGTGGAGAATATTGATAACATTTAATTTGAGAAAAAATGCGACAGACGAAATAAATAATTTCAGCCTATAGATGCTTCAGACCACAGAAAAAACTCTTTTCTGTGCTTCAGACGACAGTTTCGGAGCCCAGAAAAATACTCTTTCTGTAACTAGTGTGACAGTAACTAGCGGCCTTTATTTATTTTCCAGGCAACCTTAGGATGGAAAGGATTTATAGATGACGTAGACTGGGTGTGCAATAAAGGATCTGTCTTAAAATTATACATAGGTACATTTTAATAGTAATACACACTAGTATATAAAATACTTTCTGGCTGATGATGATGATGACAGTTATGTTGTTAAATCAAATTTAATGGCAATATCTTCGACCAAAATAGTTTGAACGAAGGGCAATATGGTATTTTTTTTTTTTTTTTTTTTATGCCATAGGTGGCAAACAAGCAGACGGGCTGCCTGATGGAAAGCAGTCACCGTCGCCTATGGATACTTGTAACACCCGAGGCATCACAAATACGTTGCCGACCCTTAAGAACTCGATTAACTCGCCTTTTGAAGAACCCCATGTTGTAGCTTCTCGGAAACACCGTAGAAGGTAGCTCATTCCACATTTTGCAGGTATGAGGCAAGAAGGATCGTGTGAAACGCACAGTGTGCGATTTCCACTGATCTATTATGTGTGGATGAGCCTTCAGGCGGTGGCGGCTAGTGCGATGGTAAAACCGCGACGCCGGCATCAGATCAAATAGTTCTTCAGAACACTCCCCGTTGTAAATGCGATAAAAGATACAGAGAGACCCAACGTCTCTGCGCATGCTGAGCGCCTCTAGGTGTTCAGTGAGCTTGGAATCGTCGACAATTCTGACAGCTCTACGCTGTAATGCATCAAGTGGGTCAAGCTGATACTTGGGTGCTCCGTTCCAAAGATGGGAGCAGTACTATATGTGAGGTCGGACTTGCGCTTTGTAAAGCAAGAGTCTTTGTCTCGACGTGAAGTACCGGTATTTGCCAGTTATGGTATTTGGAGCAGCTGGTTTTAATGAAATTCAGTACATTATTTCTCGGCTAGAACGTAGGGCAATAATTGATGCTTACTTTAGGCTTGGTTTGCATGACGTATATGGTCATTGTCGAGCAGGTGGTGTGAAAATATATTTATATATCTAGTATTCAACGATCTATTACTATACTACGTATCTAAGTATTAGGAGTAAATGTTTATCGGGACTTATCACGTATTATTTAATTTAGGTAAGAAGATTTTCTTACCAGACACAGAAGTCGGCTATTGCAAAACATTTACTTGAGGCGAGATCCGGTCACTGGATCGAGCTCCACGATCCGAAGTTCCTCTCCACTGAACGACATTATTTTTCAAGAATGGTTAGCGACGTCGTGGAATCCCGTAGTGAGCAAGTGTACAAACCGCGGTGTAGGTACTAGGACATTTACCGATACAGTCAGTGTTGTGTGTCGTAGTGACAACCCTGCGATTTTACAAGACGAAGTGAGGGTAGGAGAACAAAACACCCGCTCTTCTCGCCGGACTCGCCTGCAGTTTTCAGTCAGCTCGTGACCACGACCGTTGATGGTCGAAATGTCGAGCGAAAGGTACATATTTTTACCTAAATTAAATAATACGTGATAAGGTCCGATAAACATTTAAAACATGTGTTCAAATCACGATAGTTTAAAAATTACTATTAGGAGTAAAACAAATAATTTAAGTTTTCCAAGTTTTGGTACTCGAAAGTTGTGAAGTTGTAAAAATTAGGCGCTGCGTACAATCCTCGAGTAAACTCCCCTATTTCGGCATCCTAAAATTGCGAGATCAGCTGATACGAGCGTTTGGACGCCTTCGACCAACTAATGGCACTATTAACTACATTATGAATATTCATTGTCCGGCAGGACTGTGATTGCACGGCTTAGAAGGATATTAGAGAGTAATTGCTGTGATTATTGGCGTGCTGACGGGAATGGTAATTATGTTGGAGGTATATCCGGCTTGCATGTAGTTTGGGGGCTTATAGGTTAGCTGTTTGGAACCAAGTCCATACTGGCATATTGTAGTAATTAACGAATTGTTGTACAGATAAAGTAAAGGTGTAAAGCCGCCTCTCAGTAGGTCTGAAACCGATAAAACTTTAGAACCGTAAATGTTTATCAAGGTATGAAATTGCAGGTGACCATATCCCAGCAACTGACACGATAAAATAGTTTTGGCATCCTGCAGAAAATACTTAAAACTCTTAAATGCAATCGTTTGTTTTTACAGCTGTTTTTGTTTTGTCTGATTGGCATGGCAGTATGCAATAAAAGTTCTACCTCGGGTTTTTTTTTTCATTCTTAACCCCTAGGAGAAATAGCTTGGGATATATTTATATGAAAAATAGATGGAACAGGTACATATTTTATTGTTAACAGGCTAGGTGTTTAACCATAGTTTTTCTGATATTATCTCACGGTGTGGTAGAGGATTGGAAGCCAGTGTAATGTAGTCATGTACCATAATGTAGGCAGGGCAAACCACGGACCTATAAGTATCTTTGCACCACAGACCTACACTTAGATATAGGTCTGTGGTGCAAACATTTACTGGTTTTAGCAACTAAGTGCAGCACAGCAGGATATGTGGGATAAAGAAGGATGTGGATGATGATGAAGTAAGTGCGTAATGTTGCAGCAGCCTTGAAACCATTAACACAAACATCGCAGCCACAGCGCAGCCGAAGGAAACTCGCCAACCAATTAGTCGCAACATTTGATACAAATTCCACAGTAGCCACTATCACTTGGTTAATCCTCGATAATGTAATCCAATGAATAATCACTGTCAAAATTGAATAAGGATTTCAAAACAGTGATGGAGAGTTGACCAATTTTTGAAGTTATACTTCTTATGCGACTTGCAACAAGGTTGCGTTAAACGTTTAACGCTACCATGGAGGGGGAATTTTTCTCTCTCGTATGGTTGCGAAATGCGTATCCTTTTTTCGCGCTGCGACTAGCAGATCCGGTAATGTAATGGTGTCGCTAATGGATTGAGAAGCCTAAGGAGCTAGGTTCGAATATCGAGAAAAGCATGTTTTAAAATTGTTGATATTTTTGCCCTAGTTATAATTCTAGGGTTCCTTGTTGAAGTATAACTTCTTCCGCGCGGAGGGACTCCACGCACTATTAATTTTTTTATCCGTTTTCGATCATAGTCCTTTTGCATGATCGGAGACATACATAATAGTATATTATGCAAATAGTGAATAAATGTCGGATTTAAAGCGAGGGCCATAAATGAATCACGAGCAAGTGCACGAGCAGAGCACTTCCTACGGTCATGTTTTTTTTTTTATATTGACTTGTAATGTTGGCCTTTTGGCCTCTACAGATGGACCGGACTAGCTAGCGAACGCAGAGTGCGTTCGGCATAACTTGATGGTTTAAGTTTTTGGGCGACTAGCACAAGGGCACCTCGAAGGTACGAACCTCGGCTTGGGCCGTCGCCGGGACGGTCATGATTCAGTCGTTAGAAACTTTCACTTGCTCGTGATTCATGGCCCTCGCTTCAAATCCGCGCACGATGATTGAATCACAAGCGTAGCGAGTGATTCAAATCTTAGAATCCTGAGCGACGTGATTGATTCATGGCCCTCGATATAAATCCGTTTCTATTCAAAAGTTGCATACTATACCTACTTTATACCATAACTACAAGAAAAAGAAAGATTTAAGGAGTTTGTATCGAGTATTTTATGCAAGGAGCTTGTATATCATTGAGATGGAGGTAGAAAATATTGGTGTGTTACAAATGTAAACACCAAAATAGTGATTAAAAGTGCTTTTCATTCACTGTTTTCAGTAAATAAAATAAGCTTTCTAGAGGGGGGAATAGTATAAAAGTGGTTTTCTATGTGGCCCAAGTTAGTTTCTTCCATAAAAACGCAATTTTAAGACGGGACCAGTAGTTGCGTTATTATTATACTTTTTGTACAAGTAAACATCATCATCATTTCAGCCATAAGACGTCCAATGATGGATCTCCAAAAGAGCCGGTTGGAAGCGGCCTGCACCCAGCGTTTCTCTGAGATCTCTTTATCTGGTGGGTGAACGACCTACACTGCCGCTCAAGTAAACGTATTAGCTTATTTTATTTTTTTACTACTCGTCCCATTTTGATGAAACTTTTAGCAATACAATTTTTTATAGGTATAGTATACATACTTCTTGTTTGAAAACATAATAAATTTTTATTTTTCCACGAACAGTATTCTTTTAATGACAACGAACATTTTTCTATATAAATTTTCATACATAACAACTAAAACGAAAAAAAAAAAATTGAATCTATTTCCTTTGTCCTTATTGTTAGAAAACTTGTTTGCTTCGGAATGTTTGTCGTTTTCAATTAAGTAATTTTAACTTATTTTTTTATTTAAAAACAAGTCAGAAAACAGTCATAGTGACAGTATCTAATCAGCACCCCTATACACATTTATTATAACTAATCATATTATCAATGATCAGAAGAAAAAAAATTAAGGCCAGTACAAAATTCTAAAAATCAGATTCACGCACCAAAACGCTAAGATAATTGCCTTTATATCGGCTGACAAAATACCTACATAGATGGAATTTAATATTAATGCCCGAACTACGCATCTCTGTGTTCTCGTAAGATATTAATATTCGATGAAGCCAATAAATAAAACATGGTATCTTTGGAAATGATTTGGAGTCGTTTGTAATAAACATGCTTTGAAATACCAAATGGTACGCCAAATGTCATCATTGCAGTGTTTATAGATAATTTACACATTTATGAGAAATTAAGAAATAGTAGATTATTCACCAAGGGGATAAAGCAGTGTCTTAATCACGGGCGTGATATTGAAACCCGAGCATAATTAAAGATTGGAGGATTAACTCCCGAGCGTAGCGAGAGAATTTAGAGTTAATAACGAGATATACTACTAGAAAGAAAGATACTTGTAAAATAGATAATTTTTTATTAAATTAAAAGTGAAAATTTATGTTTGCTTTGATTATCCAGTTGTAAAAAGACGAAGTAGGTAATATTTTTGTTTAACACTACATTCATTTGTAGTATTCGCGCCTTTTTTTCTTCTTCTCTTTCTTTCTTTATTTTGTTCTAATCGTGACGGCTAGTTTGACTTTTGAATAAGTTATTTTTAGTGCAGGTGGCTATGGTAAAAAATGATAAAAAATTATAGTTGAGGTGCCATATTATATATGCAAATCATATTAATGACCACCGGATTATAATGAAATTCAGAACAATATTATTGCCCGGCTACACCGTAGAGCAATAATTACTTACTTTAGGTTTGGTTTGCATGACATATAATTGGACATTGTCGAGCAGGTGGTGTGAAAATGTAATTTATAAACCTTCTGGTGAGAACACGATTTCATTTCTATCGCTACCATCAAAATGTAGCAAATTTTGCACTCGGTTACGTTTGAGGTCAGCAAGCGGGGTTTCTATTTATTCTTCTATTAATGCTATATTGAATCAAGTTGTATAAAAATAGGGAAATAACAATAAAAAAATGGCTTCATATAAGAGAACTTTATATTCACACTAGGGATAGTTATATACCATGTTTATTTTACACCTACACTTCATAAGTCAGTACGATCATATCAGAAAAGTTTACAGTATGGGTAAATAGACTAAACTGTGCTACTTCTGGCAGCGACATCCTCAAAAACATTCATATTAATTTTACAATTATATAATTTTGCTTTATCGCGCTCTTTCGGCTAATGAAAGAGTAAGACACAATTCAATATCAGATTAAAATAAGATTTTTTTGAAGTTATGGTAGCCAACAGGAGGCTGTTTCCATGAAGGAAACATTTTGGGTAAAAACCATTATTGTTTTCATATCATAACTCCGATAACCAGTCTTTGATATGCAAATTAAGAGCTAGTTCCCCGGCTAGAACTATTTCTGTCGCACATTTTCATAGTTTCGTCAACAAGAATTAGTAAAAAACAAATGGGCCATACCTCTAGAATAACATTTTAGTTCAGCCTTGTTGCAAAATCCTTTCTTAGTGGACCTCTACATCTAATAAAGAATCTACCTTCCATTGCACCTTCATAGATCAAGCAATTTTTTTGAGTTTCTGTGATAAGTCAGTCAGTGTGAAAGTGATATTTCGCTTTTATATGAAGGTACCTAAAGATAGATTACGCATCCATCTATAAGTAATTAAGAACGTTGAGAAAATTTCTTGAAAAAATACATAGTACTTAAATCAAGATATACTCGAAATATTTTGGCCCCAGATTGGCCTCATAGTAAAAGTTTTTCATAATAATGAACACAAATTTTAAGACCCGACTTTCTTCAAATTCCTTTGGTTTTAGGACCGACGTTCCGCGTAACCTTGTATAAAGTCTTTCATACTGTCACTATGTTATTATATTTATCATCGCAGTGTATCGATAGGTGAAGCTACATGTTTCGGCTTCACACCTAAGTGCAGGATGCGCCATAAAACGCTTAGATTGGCATTACAAGCGCTTCAAGCTGCCATCAACATGCTTCGCTTCTGATCGTAACTCGTTGTGTGTTTAACACCTTTATTAATGTGTGCAGCAAGCTATCAAATAGGCTACTATGGCTATCGAAGGTAAAAGGCTACTAAGTAGATACGGTTGAAATAACAAGGGTTCTGTGTTAAATAACTAAAAGAGAAGTATAAATTGAAAAAATCTTAATAGCCCCTAATAAAAGACCCGATAATTTTCAAATGGCTTAAATATTTTCTTGAATCGTAGCTAAGAATATGCTCGATCAAGTCACCTTTCAAACAAGAAATAGCTGTTATTTAAATCGATTAGTAGTTAGGAGCTACGGTGCCACAAACAGACACACAGATACACACGTCAAACTTATAACAACACCCTCTCTTTACGTCGGGAGTTAAAAAGCAACATTAAGGCTGGTCACTGAGTAAGTGATATTTGAGGTTACACAGAAGGACACACTAGTTCACGACAACGTTCTTAGCAAACGCTGAGCTGCGATTGTGATCTGATGTTTCGGTATAGATACCAGTTGAGATGAAGTTACAAACAAACCTCTTTCTCTTCAAAAGTTATAGAAGAATTAGACATTTCAACCCAGTTGAGCTCCACACATCTTCGGTGGATTTCCGTCCCTGAACCGTATAAATAAAAAATAAAAATATAAAACAATTTGTAGCATTAGCAAAGAAAGTGTTAACCACCATCTTGGATCAGCGGCCATATTACATTTAGTATGATGTCACTTTATCGCTCCTTCAAACTCTTTCATTTGATACCCATATTAACAAGGTTGGCAAAATATATACACCACCACCATCTTGTGGAAGCGTCCATTTTGAAAATATTACAATATTGGGTATTGCATATTTTATTGTCACCAGAACTAAAGGTATATGCAAAATTTCAGAAAAATCGGTTAGAAGGAACAGTTTCAAACAATACATACGAAAAGTACGTACACCACATCAAATTAATATTTTAGATACTCACCTGCACAAATTACACATAACCACACAAACCCAAAGGGTTTCCATTAAAAGCACCTTCAATTTCAAGGGGTATATGTATTTTCGTTTTAAATAACATACGAAAACAAACAATGTTGTTTAAAATTAAACTGTACACCCAGGGTTCAATTTTATCAATTTAATTTAATTTGCTGGTTTACTCAAGACTCGTGGAGGCACCGTGCTTAAAATTACCTATGTCATTGTGGTTCCTATGGCAATATATTATTGTTAATTTTATTTCTAGATAAGTTTAGGTACACGTAACGAATATACTAAACCGAAAGATCATTGAACGTTGATCTGAGATAAGAAAAACAAGCGAGATAAAGTAAAAGTACTGATGTTAAAGTAGAGTGGCAGGTGCGAACTCATTTGGCCTAAATAAATAAGCTGTGTTGCCTTTTTTGCATGTGTACTGTTTAGTGTATTTGTATGTGTATTTAGTTCATTGTTGTTGCTGCAAGTTTCTTAATGTGCGCGAAAAATGTGTAAGTGTACCGTACTTACAATTATTCTTGTATCGAGCGGTATAGAGTGGCATAGTGAAAAAAGTTAGTTTCCCTTTTTTCACACGGAAACATTTGAACACGATTCTCGTACAGTTCGTCGAATTTCCCTTGATCAATACAATTATACATAGAATGCAGGGTTGACCGTCGAGCCGGATGGTAATACGAATAAATTATTAGCCGACAAATACAATTTTTAGAGCTAACACGTTTCGCCTAAAACATACTCCAATGAATAAATGTTTGGCCGATAATATTTGGATCCGTAAAATAAAAACTAATTGCGCAACAAAATTGCTTTTGAATTGAAGTAATCTGAATTTTCGGCGTCAATAACATATTTTTGTACGAAATGTAGGTATAGCCAGACTAGAGTTTAAAACTTAACCAGTTAATTGTTAAAATTCATTTTTATATTGCGATAAATTAAACAAAATCCTTCACAATAAGTACGACACAAGCACAAAGTCATCATCATAATCATATATGGTGATATACGAGTTTCGACTTTAAACAAAGCTATTTTAAATCGAAAATAGATTATAGCGTGAGCAGAGGAAAAACTAATTTAAAATCGTGATCAGACTGCCCCTGAAGTAGGAACAAAAATATTTCTTTCAAACATACACAAACAGTTGATCAAAAAAATTGCGCTACTTTATGAACGAATAGGAAAGTTGTAAATCTAAACAGATTGCGTTAGTTTTTCTAAACTACAGCTGCATTTGAAAATTACATAGCTGGAAATCCCTACATGATTCACAAGTTAAAATAGACATGGCAACGAAAAGTTTTCAATCTCATTTGACCCCTAAATAAAATACATTTCAATGTGTTTCAATGTGTTGAAGCATTATAAAACGATGCAATTTTTGAATTAGGGATCCTTGCTCGATTATGGTATACTTATTGAAAGCGAGCTTTAGAACTTTACGAGCATGAGAAGTGAAAAGGTTATTTGTTCAAGTTTTGCCGGGTCAAAAATGGCCAAAATTAGACGCTAAGATAAACCCTTAACATTAAATTCAAAATGGTAATTTAATAACATTGCTGTCTCTTGTTAAAATAACGTATAAGCAGTCTGTGTTTGCAAGGGTTAGCAAACATCAAAATTGGGCATGTCTAAATAATAAACAAATCATAACAAGCTCTCAAAGGGGCGGAGGACTTTACAATGCCCTCTATTTGCCCACAATTTTGTCCTTTGTTAAACTCAGTCTGACCTGTGTGTTCTTAAATAAATACACGTTAATTATACTTATAGAAAAGTTTTTTTCGGTTTTGCTACGTTTTTCACAACATGTTTGCAGAATTTGTATCAAAAACATTAGATATACAGGGTGCCTGCAAAGCAAGATACGTAGAAGAAAGCAAGACAAAACTGCAAGTAAGCATCCATACGTCGAAAGAAACAACTTTTATACCATTCCCCCTCTAAAAAGCTTATTTTATTCAATGAAAACAGTGAATAAAAAGCTTTTAATCACTATTTTGGTCTTTGTATTTAGAACTCACCAATATGTTCGACCTCCATCTCAATTCTATACAACCTCCCTGCGCAAAAAACACTCAATACAAACTCCTGTAATATTTCTTTTTCTCGTAGTCATGGTATAAAGTATAGTATGCAACTCTTGAATAAAATTGATTTATTGTTGTTGTTCGATATATCGAAGGTCATGAATCATTCGCGTCACTTAGGATTTACACCATCACTCCGTACGGTCGTGATTCAGTCATTAGAATCCTTCACTTGATCGTGATTCATCTATGGCCCTCGCTTTAAATCCGTCCTTTATTCACTAATTGCATAATATGCTATTGTTCAACGACTTATCAAAATTCCCAAAAAAATCATATGTGATGCTGATTCATATATTTTGGCGGGAGTAAATCTTATTTTCTTATGCAACAGCATTAATTTTTCCGCGAATTTCGTTAAGTTGTTTGTTTTGATGTACTGAGGCTGCCCATAAGAAGATGCTAACTTATTACCAGTAGCCCTGTATATCTGGAGAAGCAAACGTTTACGCGATAGCATGACAGACCAAATGCGCTACGTAATCATATTTATAGTGATTCGGTTGCGCAACGTTGCTCCTGACCGTCTGTCACGGACGTGCCACCGTGTCCAACATTTCTAATGATGAATATACTGAGCACTGTACGCAGTATGGCTAAAATGATGATGATGATGAATGCCATTTCCCACACACGGGGTCTTCATAAACATAGCAGTTAATACGCGATACCGGAATAGGAGAAAACAACACAAATAACAACTTAAACGAGTTAAGGGAAATTGAAAAATTGATTTTCGACGTCCACTAAAGTAGGGAATGTACGTTCGTTAAAAGTTTCGCTTTAATCCGTGTGTTCTGAGATTTGATTCACGTTGTAAATCCCTCGTGCACTCGTAGTTACTAGTTGGGACCAAGGTTGACTGGGGTCTCGAGCAAGCCAGCCGTGAAAAGTCAACTACGGATATTTAGGCGCCAACGTGAATAAAAAAAGGTTTCCTCATTGTATTATTTTCATGAACTTGAGTATTTTGTGTAATTATGGTGAATAGTGGTTTTGTGTTAGTTCTGTTGCAAAAGGCAGCATGTTCCAAGGGTGTAGTGGAACCTTTTCAAGTAAAAATAAATAAAGAAAATATACCAATCTGAAATCAGTATTAAAAATTATGTTTAAAAAAGATTTTCGAACAGGACTGGTGTCAAAATTTGATAATAATTCATGTCACCTTTAAGTTTTAGTAACAATTTTATTATCTATACTAATATTATAAAGAGGAAAGATTTGATTGTTTGTTTGTTTGTTTGCATTGAATAGGCTCTGAAACTACTGAACCGATTTGAAAAATTCTTTCACTGTTGGGAAGCTACACTATCCGCGGGTAACATAGGGTATATTATTAAATTTTTTTTTAAATAGGTATCCTTACTAAAATTACAATAATGTAAATCAAGGTGTAAAAAATAAGATTGACAATTTTGACTTTGCGTGTTTGACAGTTCTAGGACAGGACAACGTCTGTCAGGGTACCTAGTTATTTTATAATCTTATAAAATTTGGGAGCCAATTGAAAGAAAAATATTCATAAAGTTTTACAATTAAATGCTACGTTATACCAAAATTTATACAGAGGTAAATAAAGGATGTTAAAAAAATAGGAAATCAAATTGGAAAAAAAAATACTATGCTAACTTTATTGCTATATTTCTTTTTGAAGTTATATTTCTTATACGACTTGCAACAAGGTTGCGTTAAACGTTTAACGCTACCATGGAGGGGGAATTTTTCTCTCTCGTATGGTTGCGAAATGCGTATCCTTTTTTCGACCCGGTAGTGTAATGGTGTCGCTAATGGATTGAGAAGCCTAAGGAGCTAGGTTCGAATCTCGAGAAAAGCATGTTTTTAAATTGTTGATATTTTTGCCCTAGTTATAATTTTAGGGTTCCTTGTTGAAGTATAACTTCTTCCGCGCGGAGGGACTCCACGCACGATTATTTTTTTCTGTAGTTTTGTTTCCAAAACATTCCCCTCTCACCTCTTCACCTCGGCCGGTAAGGTCCCGTTTCAATCTATTCATTAAGCCCCGTATCCAGCGCGCATCACCGCGTCTTTATCAACGAGCTATTAGCCCATCATCAATCTCTGGACTACAATGATCCCCTAACTAAGAACCGACGACGCACTACGTAGACGAACGTCATAATATGTCAGTGGTCAGTTTGGTACGGTCCGGTCAGAAGCGATGGTGAACTTTATCTGACCTTTCACCATGTGTTCATAGACAGAAAATTTAATTAAACATAGCTATTTTTAACCGATTTCAAAAAGGAGGAGGTTATCAATTGATAACCTCCTCCTTTTTGAAATCAACAGTGTCAAATTTTTTGTGGTTATGTAGATTGGTGTATTCCAAAAATGGATATATTCGGCTCGTAAGTAGCTTCCGTACATATCTTACAACGTTTGTTCTATTATTTTTTTGTAATTCGTTTTTAGGGTTCCGTACCTCAAAAGGAAAAAAGGAACCCGTATAGGATCACTATGTTGTCCATTTATCAAGACTCTTTTTCTCAGGAACGCTTAGAGGTATCAAGTTGAAATTTATACTAAATACTCGAGTTTACAGCTTCCTTTAGCTGTGAAAAAATAAGTTAACTTAACGTGAGTGATTGCAATTAAAAGATATGACGATTTATGTCGCATATTTTGCGATTTCACAAGGGAATCAAACTCTTACCACTACGGCTACTTCCCGTTGACTTAGAATAATGAAATTTTGATAAGAAGGAAGATCTCACAGCGCATATAAAGGAAAAAAAACGATATTTTAACGAATATTTAAATCATAAATAAATAAATGTTCAGGACATTTTTGCACACACGGTCACGTAACCCAAAACTAAACTAAGCAAAATTTGTAGTATGACTGGCAGAGACTGATAATTCTTTTATATTCTTGTATTCACATATTTAAATAGATATTAACACTCAATATAGGACAAACACAAATTTTTGTCCTAAGTGAGAATCAAACCCACGCGTACCCACGCGCTTGGGGAAGCGCAGAAGGCAGGTACACTACCAACTGGGCCAGGACTATACATGGAAAGAACTTCGCGGTTTTAAATGAGAAGGAACATAAGACCGTAGCTCAGGTGAAGCTGAATATTGTAGCAGCAAGAATTGACTCTTATTCTTGCACCTACAAAATGCAAAACTAAAAAAAAAGATCACAACTGCTTTCTTAATTTATTTCACACAGTAATGAAAGTTTGTTCCAAACATAATATTTGATCAAGTGGTTAAGTAACTGAATGTACAATGGATCATCATCAACAGTTCATATTAGGGCTGCCATCGTTCATCACACTCACTATTAACCCTTTCATCGCCAACGTTCGCCTACGCCGTAAAAATAATTTGAGCCCAGGCGGCCAACAACGCCTTTAGACGACACCACTTTTGATTCTTGTTTACAGAAAATTTAGTAACTGATTATTTTAATACTATTTTATTATTATTTATATAATAGTTCATCTAATAAAAGTGAATAAGTCAAATCTCGTTCTTCTCTATTTTCTCTTCTCTATCTCTATCTTCTTTCTTTACTCTATCTTCTCTACGTAGTAAAAATTAAAGTCGCTTTCCGCGTCTGTCTGTATAACCGCTAATTCCTCCTAAACCACGCAACGGATTTTGATGCAGTTTTCACCATCAGTTAGATACATTTTCACGGAAAGTTTATATATGCGCGTAAATTACACCCGTGCGAAGCCGGGGCGGGTTGCTACTAAGCGTATAATTTCGAAATTTGAATTTGTTTGAGACCATCTGTATGTAGTGCGACTTGGCGTACAGAGTAGGTACATTTTCGATCTGTGATTTGTGGCGGTCAAAGGGCTAGGGGGCTCTTTACGTCTTCAAAGGTAACATGTTTTATTGTCTATCATAATAATTATCATAATATATGGATCATATATATATAACACTCATTTTCGTTGTATAAGGAACACGTGTGCTAAACTTCATATTTCTAGACCTAGCTATTTAGGCTGTACGTTGTCTGTCAGTAATGAATGCATATAGGATTTTTAATACGTATATTTTATTATATTTTAGATTGATCGCGTTGGAGTAAAATGGTAACCCTAACCAAGCAACGGTAAAGCTCCTGACATCATTAATCATTGCTTTAGACTCTCATTATTCTTTTATTCAATATTAACTTTTAGTTTACGAAATAAATACTTTTACAATTTTGTTAATTTTTATGAAGTTTTGATCTTGTTTGTAAATGACTAGGTAGGTAGGACATAAAGTTTGTGACTGGGTATTATAATTTTTTCCTACTCAACTCCGTAACAGCTAATAAATGCAGCATAAAAGCAATTGGATGAAATGTGGGTTGTTTTTAGGGTTCCGTACCCAAAGGGTAAAAACGGGACTAACTAAAACTAAAAACTAAGCCTACATTGTCTGTCTGTCCGTCTGTACATTCCGTGTCCTTACAGAGTCCCGCCTACACATATTTTTTTCTTATTTTGATGCGTATTTTGACCGCTTATTATTACTCTATTTTACTAAACTGTCCAGAAAAAGCCAGGAGGCATATAGGTAACAGGTTTTTTTTTTCCTGAATTTCTCATGTTTGTAATTTCTAATGTGAAAAATAAACTAATTTTTTCATCTTTCGATAAGTATTGTAATATTTTCAAGTTTTATTAGATGTCGTCAAACAAGGCACAGACAAGCAAACAAATTCACGGACAAGTCTAAGTTGATGCCTATAGGTCTGTTCTATGGAATTCTGGAAACAACACGAAAAAACTTTATGCTTCACCTTTTTAATATCACTTAATTTTTTTTAATACCATTACACTCGAGCAAGTCCAACGTCCACGAACGTCGAACACCTATTAAATAATCATCATCATCACTTCAGCCATAGGACGTCCAGTGCTGGACATAGGCCTCCCCCATAGTTCTCCAAAAGGGCCGGTTGAAAGCGGCCTGCATCCAGGCCTGCTGCGTTTCCCTGCGGACTCTTTTAGTGCTTACCGGTCCGTGGTCTCCTTTCCAGAACCTTTCGGCCCCATCGGCCATCTGTTCTGCGTGATATGTGCCCTAATAAATAATAATCCACCAATATTATACACAAATAAATATACACCTGTTCAGGAAAATAAAACAATGAAGCAACTAGTTTTATCACGTTGGTGCCAAAACTTTTAAGTTTTTTTTTTAATCTTGTTAGACATGGGTAGGAATACTATTTCACACTCATAAGTTAGTTAATACTAAAAGCAAGCAAAGACAACCGAATAATTTGACCTTTGATTGAATCGATATTGAAGATCATTAGTTACTTTCGACATGTGTATATTTTATAGTATCGCCGTACACAGTGGCCGTATTCGAGTTGCTATCGATACGTGGTAAACTCGTAATCGGTACATGAATATTTATTGTTAATTTGTAAGCCCGATGCCCCGATAGTCCCAAGGCATCCGCACTGACAGCAATATTTTATTATTTCGACATTATTATATCAGTTAATGGTCCCCAGTTAACCATTCGAATTATGTTCGACTCTCAAACACACATTAACGACCACGAATTGACTTTGCAATGCCAAAATTCACTATCTTCACTCGATTTTATTTATGGCAGTCGTGATTCGTTTCGAATCAGATTCGCTTTTTGATTGCGTTAATATTTTATTTTAGTGTCGAACTTTGCATAAGTGGTGAGATTTATGGCCGTACCTCGCTATGCTTAGGTAGGTACGTTTAAAATTGTAAGCATAGGTATCAGTCCAATCTATATATTTTTTAAAGTGAGAGATCTAAAATATAAATTAACTTACCTATTTCAGGTAAGAACATATAGATTTTTACAGGTAGAGAGTAGGTAATTAATAATAATTAATCATATAGTCACAAAACAAAATAAAAGTATGTATGTCATCAAAAAGAAAATGTTACATACCATTCATTTAAACAAAAAAAAATATCATAATATTTTGATAAACTTATGTTTACATGCTATTTATCGCGGTGTGAAATTTTATTTGATAATTATCTAAGTATTGTAATAATTTCTTAAGAATAAAAAATACGCATTGATTAGATAGAGAACCTCCTCTTCAGTGTCGGTTCAAAACTATAAATCATTTCAGTTTTCTCATCACTAATCTAAACAAACAATAGCAGCGTAGGCTTTCAACAAACTTTAATCAATACCATGTCAGACAGTACGCGTAGGTAGAATCGATTTCAATTCGATTGTCTGCAATCGATATCTCGAATAGTCTCGGTACGTAATTGATTAGGGGTCTGCGATCAAAGATGTGCTTCCGCATGACGGGGGCCGGCGATCTCCAACTGATAGATTAACGAGTGACTACTCGGATGTGAACACGGGTGTTGCATGTAACCGCGCAACCTTTGATTCTATACTCGATAGAGCTACATACTATATGAGCAGTAGCATGTGCGCTTTACAATTAGACGGCACCCGGTTCGTCCTCGGCTCTGCACTATTGACTTATTTAGTACCTAAATAAATTATGTGCAGTTTCAATGCACAATTGAGTGGAGACCACGAACCGGAAGACGCAGCGTAGGGAGGCCTCCCACTAGATGGACCGACGACATTGTGAGAGTCGCGGGCATCCAGTGGATGCAAAAGGCAGGCAGTCGTTCAGTGTGGAGGTTAATGGGGGAGGCCTATGTTCAGCAGTGGAAGTCTTCTGGCTGATGATAATGATGATGAGTTTCAATACCATTGCTCAAAAACGGTGAGGAAACTGGTATGTCCAAAAGAACCTCAAAAGTTCAAAGATATTCACCAACATGCACTAAGCCAGCATGGTGGAATTAGGCCCCATCTTCTCTCTCTCTCTCTGAGAGAAAGCCTGTGTTCAAACATGATAGACTGAAATGATGATGATTATATACCTTTACAGGGTTACACAGAACGGTGGTACTAAGCCGCAAAATATCATTATACTCGTAAAATTATGAACAACTTGATAAAGGATCAACTTAGAAATCGCAATACAATATCAGCTATTCAGTTTAAAAAAATCAGTGTCTTGGAAATTTTTTATTACCTAAAAAAGAGTTCTTTAATATCTGCGAATCTTCTTTCTAACAAGCACTACATTGACAATTTCAAAATAATATGATCGCAGACAGGTAAAGGTAATTAGCAAAGCTCGGCGTGCACACAACCCTGCAGATCGCGACCGGTCCGTAGATGTTCTCTCCGCGATATGGTAACCGAGACAGCTCGATATTTAGTGATACAGCAATGTAGATAGTGACACGCGAGCTGGTGACCATCGATATAACAGACAACTGTAAAGGAATTTTAACGAATATTATAAATCCAACATTTATCTGCTTTGTTTTACTTTTACAATTTTATTGCTAAAGGAATGAGATGAGATCAAAGTGAATAAGAAAAGTAACGAGCTGCCTGACCCCATTTCCGTTTGGGTTTCATAGTCAGGAAGAAGAAAAAGAATTTAGCTCTTAGTTCATAAATCTGTAAATTAAACAACACATCACACATCATCACACATCATCAGCCATTAAATGTCCACTGCTGAACAAGGCCTCCCTCTTAGAGAGGGAGGCCTTGTTCAGCAAAATTAAACAAAAGAAACAGAAATTATTTGTAGGTAAATATGAATTTCTCTAGTTTTTTTTTTGCTACGGTTTCCAGTTGGATACCCATTACCTATACACATTGTTAACTATTCATATTAAGTAGATGACAAAATCTTCAGTACGAAAATAATTATAAAAGCAATATTTTTATTATATAAATATACGGAATTCTAAATCGGCCTATCGAAAAAAAGGCGAATCACACCGTGAATCATGTAATGTGAAACGTTCACGAACTCAAAAAGCTTGTATATTTCTTGAAGATATTAAAAACTATGGATAGCAAGCGATGGATGGTCATCGTTTAAAAATGTCTACACTAAAAGTATACTGGGTGTTATTAAGGTCAGAGTGAATAAATATCTTCTAGGTAAATGAAATGTGCTCCATCTTCGGCTACAGCATCGCTTTCCATTAGATGACTTGGTGGCCAAAGGTAAACCAAATCTTTATTAAAAAAAAAAACAACGTAATTAGGTTATCTGTGCATCTAGTCCACATTTATTGCAAGCATTGTTTTGACTACATAGTATTTAAATTAGTTTATCAGTATATCTAAAATATACCTAAATTGAAATAGATAAACTAAGGGCACTTTTTTTATATTTTACAAGACCCAACATTTTTGTGTGTAAATCAATAGAATTTCCTAATAAATAAGGCAAACGCAAATAATGTTTTGAGTATTGTTTTCATTAAAGGCAGCCTTTTCTGTTACACCATCATTGAAATTTAGAACACATAACAGTGATAGGTTAAGTGCCAGTACTTATCTTCAACATCGCATCGTGGGCCAATAGTTTAATGAAAGCCAGTACGGCCACCGAACCGATTAGTTCCATCGGAGATAACATCGGTGCGTAGTTAACTATCATTGTCTGTACTCGGTAGCTTCAGATTGATGATACGAGCTTCATTGTTTGAAATGTTTGAAAAATCATCTATTCAATCTTGTCTATCAATGACGTGGTATGGTGGAGAACGGTCATTGTGCCTTTGAAAAGCTGACCTCTACGTGGTATCTAAGCGGTTCGTGGCATCTATTGATTGTGGTTGCTACGCAAATATGATTGTAATTTATGTTTACTTTGCACTCTCACAAAAACAATTCAACAATAGGTACACAGTTACACGGAACGGTCGTAGTAAGCTGAAAGGAGGTTATTGGAATCATTGCTGTTACTATGGGATCAGAACCGTTTGTCATCACTGGTAACACACACTGGCCGAAGACTTTCGACGACGTTGCGAAGTTTACCGAACGCTGCCCAGCCAAGTTGGATTCGCCGGCATAGCAATTTGAAGTGGCAGTGGGCAGGGCACATATCACGTAGAACAGATGGCCGATGGGGCCGAAATGTTCTGGAATGGAGACCACGGACCGGCAAACATAGCGTAGGCGTCCACCCACAAGATGGACAGACGATCTAAAAGGGGCCGCAGGGAAACGCTGGATGCAGGCCGCTTCCAACCAGCTCTTTTGGATATCGATGGGGGAGGCCTATGTCCAGCAGTGGACGTACTATGGCTGAAATGATGATGATGATGACTATAGGATCAAAACTCAAGTTGCAAAAATATGAGCTATAAAATTTGTTGAGTGTGAACTTTGAGTGAGAATGAAATGTGTGATGAGTAGAAATTGTTCACATTGATGAGTGCAATGTTGATTGTACTTTCCTACCTTTACCTTTCGGCGTACTACCACCGTTTCTTGTAACTCTCGTTGTTTGTTGTTGTTTTATATTGTAGTCAAACGCATGATTTGTTTGAAGCAAAAAATAGGCGAGGTAGCGGTAAAAAGCAAGTAATAATAAAATAGTAATAAAAACTCAACTTGGAGGTATTATGTCTATTCTCTTCAGTGGTCACCATCTATACTCAATCGAGTCATCTTAGACTTCGACTTCCAAAATGTAGTGTCGACGTGGTGCTAGCATAGTTATTTTAGTGGTGTAAATCGAGAGAGAGAGAAAAATGCCTCGAGTGCTAAGTTAAACCTTTACAGTTTCAACTTCTACACGAGAGTCTTTTGTTTTTTCCGATCAGAAAAACTTATGAAGTTAAAAAAATCGGATCGAATAGAGACTTCCTCCTTTTTTGAAGTAGGTAAAAAAAAAATACCGTCTTCTAGATAGACACAAGGACGGATACACAATATTTTATGTATTGTGTAATACCACAATACACAAAATATACATACACTCAAAGAGCACAAATTTACACAAATCTACACCCGAGATTATTATCATTATCTTTCGGACTCGCTAAATAATACCATATCATTAAATGCATAATCGAATAGAAATCTTAACATTAAAATTAGCCTGACATCATGATGGAAAGGTGTCCTTTATCTAGTCCATCTGCATCTGTCCAGGATACAGCAGTTCCATTTGGAATTCTAAGATGTGAATTGAGATCAACCTACGTTTGCGACTCACTCGTTTTATTGCCAGCCAATTAAAAAGCACAACAACTTTTACTATATGGGACCAACACTAAAATAGCAAAAGAAATATCCCGATAGAAAGTCCCGATAAACATTACATTTAAAACATATTTTAAACAAAAAAGTCTTCTCGTGAACATGGTGCATGTAACTGCGCCGAAATATTGGGAGCTCATTCCACAACCTTACCACGGTAAATATCCCGTAAATAATCAAATAACTTTAGTCAACAACCGTGATAGTTTAAAACAGTGTTTTATATTTTAAACAAGTACAAAATGTATGGGTATTGAACGAGTCTCAAGAGGACAAAGTCTCACAAATTCTATTTAAGGTTACGTCGTATCGAATAATACCCGACCTCCCACCGGCATATAGAATCAATAAAACTGTCCAGCCAAAGTAAATTCGATATCTTAGTACTAACTGAAAGTCATCCAATCAAACATCCGGCGGCCAGCTCATGAAGTCTAACCCCTACGGAGCTCGTAGCAACTCTCTCGCTTCGGCGACAGAGAAAAACATTTTTCGATCAAAGTTGAAAATTAATTTTGAAGTTTCCGTCTGACCAGCGCTCAGTGAGATCCGTGAGGCAGTCTCGACTGTCGAGAAGTTATAATTTTATAGCCAACTTTTATTTTACTAGCTAGAATGTCTAGAAAACTCTGTCCCTCCACTGTCGTTGTTGATTACTAGTGTAGTCATCATCATCAGCCAGAAGACATCCACTGCTGAACATCGGCCTCCCCCTTTAACCTCCACACTTTATGACAGCCTGCCATCTGCATCCACGGGATGCCAGCGACTCTCACAATGTCGTCGGTCCATTTAGTGGGAGGTCTACCTATTCTGCGTGTTCCGGTTCGTGGTCTCCACTCAATAACCTTTCTTCCCCATTGGTTATCGTTCACAATTTCAAATCCAAGATAATAAGAGTTATTTTATCATCTCAGAAAAAGATCGAACGATCGGTATAGTGAAAAAAGTGTATGAAATACGGAAACAATTGAACACGAACGATAATTATACTAAGGCATATTTCACTTCTGATCTGAGCAGTGATATGACTATAAGTTTAGCGACTTAAATTGAACAAAACAAAACAATAATTTCAACTTTGTAGCGGGAACCAACGATGGCTTTATCCCTCTCGCCCCGCCACCGCAGGAGTGCCGGCGTTCGAGCAGGCTGAAAGCGAGGGAAGATCTCGTTCCCTGACCCAAGTAGTCGACAAACCACCACGTTCCAAGATGCACGCGCCGACGTGCGTCGATACTCTCGTCTACTTTCATAATTTTTATTTACCGGACTGCCCCTAGAGAAAGTTTTTTTTACTTAGTACATAACACTAAAAAAATTACAAAATAATGAACCGATCGCTTAGGGAGCGAACTAAAAACATAGAAAAAAGAATGCAATAAATCATCATACGATAAACACGCAGACGGAGGCAACAGGTTTTTTAAAACTTATGACTACATTATATGTACCTACGTACTTAAACTACGTTCTGAGCGTACCGTGAAGTATCGTAGCAGGCTGGGAAGGGGCTCTCGTTTCATTACATCACTCGATTCGGGCGTTTAAAGTCAGACTACTGCTTTTACTTATCTATCTACTGAGCTCATGCACTCAGCACGTGCACAAGATTAAAATTATCGATATATCGACCGAGTCACAAAACTAGATTTTATTCTAAACTACTTATAAATACCAGTTTATCTCAAAATTAATCTTATTTAATCAAACGATTAAATAATGTCATTACAAAGCAATAACATTATCACTAATTTGAAATTCAGCAATGCGGATTTAACAATCTATTCTGCTTATGAAACAATTTTATTACGTCTAGATTTAGGTCTCTACCAAAGATAATATAAGTTGTCATTGGTTGGTACCATTTCAATATTATATATCCTTATTAGCACTTACTTTTTTTATATCTTCCTAAGGATAAGAGATGATGTTGAAAATATAAATACTCTCCCGACTAACATGGTGGTGGGGTCAGCCTTCCTTACTTTTCTCTTCCATTTCGCTCTATTTTTGACATTGTCTTCAGTAACCTTACACGCTCTCGTGTTCTTTAGAACAACATCTTTCCACCTTGTCTTGAGTCTGCCTCTCGATCTTTGTCCGGGGATGGAAAGTTGTAATATTATGTTTTAAATGTTTATCGGGACTTATCACATATTATTTTATTTAGGTAAAAATATGTGCTTTTCGCTCGACTCTTTAACCAGTGTGTGTTTTCGGTGATGACATATTTATGCTACTGAGACGGTTCCTTAACTGCCGGCCAAAGATGTCATACTTATACTACGTATCTGCCGGCCTTTTGGAAAAACTCAGAGTTGGACAGTGAGCGATGGAGAGAGCTATGCTCGGAGTTTCTTTTCGCGATAAAATCCGGAACAAGAATATTCACCGAAGAACCGCAATCACCAATATAGCTGCTCAGATTTTCAAGTTGAAGTGGGGAAGAAATTTTATTGAGTGGAGACCCGGAATGAACCGAAAGACGCATCGAAGGTAGGTCTCCCACTAGGTGGACTGACGACATCGTGAGAGTTGCGGGCATCCAGTGGTTGCAGATAGTAGGATGTCGTTCAGTGTATAAATCTAAAGAGGAGACCTATGTTCAGCATGTGGATATCTTCTTGATGTGATTGATGATGATAATGATGAAACCTAGCACAATCTAGTACTAAAAACAGACCCGAAAAACATTGGTCACAGATAACATTAACGAATTTCTCAATACACAAATTCTAGATTATTCTGTTTCAGACGACGCGACGCGCAACATTTCTGGAAGCGATTTGACAGCTATAATTTCATGCATTTCGTCTATCTGTTACGAAGATTTTCCAAATGCGCCAATATTTTTCCCTCTACATTATCCAGAATCGAATGTTTCATCGAGTCCATTTGCAATTTAAATCCGTCGCCGGGGACGCGTGTCTGCTATATTGACTCAACGGAAGGATGTTTGTGAGTAAGGATGGCAGTGAATCAATTACATTTTGAGCTAATACAAATTCTACAGTTAATTTATATTACTCAGTATAATGATTTGTGCACACAACCAAGTTCTCATTTCCTATGGCTAACATTAATTAATGCCTTTGGCTGATGCCTGCGTACTTAATGAGGATTTAATTCAACTGTTCCGGACACGACGAGATCCCGTTTTATATTCCGCTCTAGTAATAAATTTAATTATTTCCACTTAAGAGTTTAAAAGCTCTATTCGCTTAGTTTTCTTTATTTTACTGGGATTGATGAAGAATCTTGCCTAGTCTGTGGCCAAAAACTTTTAAAACAGTTGAACACACTATGGTCAAATCTGGCGGGTACTTGCAGCGTTTGGAAGGAGATGCGGGATCTTTGCCTAGGAATAGTTTAGCATATAGGTTTAAAAAACGGTTACAATTTTTCTACGTCTCAAATAATTCACCAGATTCACCAGTCAAAATTGGTTCGGTGTATCGGTAAGCCACTTATGAATGTGTTGTGTGTGTGTAATGTGTTGCTTTAAAACGTTATTTCATCTAAGCAAAAATTTCGTGTTCTTTCACTGGAGTTATACCGCATTGATGCTATAAAACGTAACAAACGCGTGCACGTGTTCTTCAAAATAACTTCAACCTTATTAACCTTTAAATACGATACAAACATCGTGCCCGCGCCCCAAATCCTACCTCTCGACGTGTCTTATTGTTTGTATCGTATTAACGGCCGGCTATCCGAGTCACGTAGGCAACAAAACGCTTCCTCAGCCCCCGCCAAGTTATAGCGACGATGTGTTTTGCCACGCTAGAGTCAGGACGCCCGCGGGGGGAGTGCAAAAAAACGACAAAATGACGCCTGGCGCGGTACTGAACGCAGCGCGCCAAAATTCTCGCGACCTTTTTACGCTTTTAATTTCACTAAAAAACGACACTATTCACTATCAAATATCTATCCAAATAAAAAAATGTTGAATAAAATTGCCTTTCAGTACATGCAATTCCCAGGTTGTTACGAGCTCTCATTAGAGAATAAAATGAAAAAAATAAAGTAAGTCGACTTTGTTTCAGATTTTTTTTTGATCGAGAAAAGTTTATTCTATCGTGTTTTGAACCAAAACATAAACTCTAACACAGATGTATCTGTGACATGTATTTTTTTCCAGCTCAAATATTGTAATTTAACTAAATAAAATTGATTTAAAACCGTCAAATTTGGTATAAGAGGCTCTTAATGGCCTGTTAACCGAGTCGCGTAGGCAACAAAACGCTCTCTAAGCCCCCGCCAAGTTAGAGCGACGATATATTTTGTCGCGCAAGAGTCACAAGGCCCATGGGGGGGAGTCAAACGACAAAAACGAACATAGGTCCGACCTCGATGACACCTGGCGCGGTACTGAACGCGGCGCGTGCAAATTCTCGCGAGCTTTTTACGCTTTTAATTTGACAAAAAAAAAAAAATGTATAGGATTGCCTTTCAGTACATGTCTTGCAATTTCCAGATTAATACGAGTTTTCATTAGAGCATAAAACGAAATAAATTTACTAAATTGACTTTGTTTCAGTTTCTTTTTTTTTTATCATGGAAAGTTTATTCTAACGTGTTTTGAACCAAAGTTTAAACTCAAACACAGATGTATCTTTGACATGTATTTTTTTCCAGTTCAAATATTGTAATTTATCTGAATAAAATTGATTATGAACCGTCAAATTTGGTATAGCCGGCCGTTAAAATAACACTAAAGTTAAGATTGAAGGAGAGCTCCCACGTCCGCGTCCAGTCTCTTGTTTGTCTTGTAAATTAAAATTATGTAATCTAAAATATTTTTTTATGAATTTTGTACTAGACCCAATATCCAAGTGCTTGTAATCCAATGAAAATAATATTATAATTTTTACATTAATCTAACTTTTTCAGCGGTTGCCTGGAAGATGTCATTTTTAGCCACTCGTGGCACTTGTTCGTAATATATATATATATATAGGTAATTGTTATTTCTAGTGTGCATAATAAAACTTGTGTATTTATATTTTATAAATAAATAATGTACAAAAATACACATAATATAATATACTAGCTAGATTTAGTGTTCTTAAAAAGTAATAAGTGTCGGGGAGACGTAATATACGCCCATTGAAAATACGAAACCGTTATTATATGTAGATTTTTCTAATTTTCCCTCTTTCTGATATCAAGGCGGGTACGAAATTATATTTTAGCTCCGTCATAAATCTTGGCACATGAGGCATAAAAGCGAGTGCAAAATCAAGACACATATATTTACTAGGTACTTACCTAAAAAACCTTTTACGACTGCAATATCTTGAAACAGAAATTTATGCATTACTGGCTACGTCCCGCGGTTTTCCCCACGTGGATATTCCTTCAGGAACCATATATTAACAACATAAAATATAAAAACGTAAAAAATATTCAAAATTGTCCATATTAATTTGGTTGTAGTGCACAACCGTGATAGTTTTAAACATTATATTAAGTGTTTGTATGATGTAGGCCCTTACAAAGATATAAATAGTGTTTTAAAATGTCATACACTCTAACAATTTGTTTTTGTTTTTGTCATAGGTAAGAAAGATAAGATTTTTATTTTCAGCGCCTTGATACACACAAAAGGTACAAACACTTTGAATCATCAGCCAAAGTAAGGGCCCTTTAAATTGAAGAGATCCAAAGCTCACATGCGAGATGGTGGATTGAAAATAATCCAAGTAGAAAATTAATCCTTGATTACGTCCCACTCCTCAGATTTAGGGGCTAAAACCAAAGATGTTCAGGTGCTTGACAAGAAGAGACTCAGTACTTAAAGAGCTGCTCACGCCAGAACTATCGCATTCGCATATTTGAAATATATAAGATGAAAATTCACTAAGTGGTTATCTAAACAAAACAATTGGGCTTTATCTATATTTTTACATAATAAACCTAAAACATGAACTGAAACTAAAATATTAAACTGCAAAAAAATTATACACAGAATACTATTCGAATCTGCAGAATACCATCAGAATAATTTAAAATTATATTAAAATAAAAAGAAAATTGCTTTAAAACATGTTCAATGTTATTCTAAAATTTTGCCCTATCGGTTTTTTTTATATTTCCAATTAGTGATTTTAATCTTAGAAAACGTTCAAAATGCGCAAGGGCGCTGTTCTTGGAACGGCCGGGAACCGCTCATGTTTTAAGAAATTATTATTATGGACTAGCGATTTTCCATCAATTTTACATGAAATATTTTATGATTACTTTTGGTATATGAATAATATGTCGTTAAGTGTCATGTTTAATGTTATTTGTAGAGATTTGTTTCTAGGTAGTAATCGTCTGAGATTATCTTAAAACTTGTCTGGTATTAATGTTCATACAATATAAAAACAATTCCTTTAATAAATTATTTACATAGGTAAAGAGCCATTTCCATTTTTAATTCATCGTTGGTGAAAATTTCGCTGGTATCTGCATAGTCAGTGAATCGAAATATTTTACCTCTTACCTACCTCTGTGGGATTACGATGATATAAATAATTTTGGCGCTTTATTCTTGCTTTGAACAAGAGTATTTTAAAATATCATGTAATATCTCGGTTTTTTGCTCTAGAAGGTATCACCGTAAATAGGTACCTCGCATTCTTGACTATATAGTAAACCAGCGGCATTATTATAGAAGTTTGATTGTGATCGAGATTGCATGCCGTCCCGTTCGCATCTACTTACTCGCACCACGTACGTAAGTGAGATGGCACGTGATCACGATCACAATCCGAATCACGATAAGACATCTATAATAAGGCATCAGCTGTTGCTCGCGTATTTGTACGCGTAGACTTTCATATAAATGTTCAACCTCTTTTTGCCTCTGCTTAGCACACTAGGCTTGATGGAGACCGATGGGGAGAAAGGTGTTGGTCTTGAGTGGAGACCACGAACCGGAAGACGCAGCCTAGGTAGGCCTCCCACTAGATGGACCGACGACATCGTGAGAGTCGCGGGCATCCAGTGGATGCAGATAGCAACCTGTCGTTCAGTGGGAGACCTAGTATTTATAGCAGTGGACGTCTTGAGAGTGATGATGATGATGACACTAGGCTTAGCTTGTCTTACTTTAATAAACACTTGATTTTCGAAACTACTGATTGATTGATTGTTTAACTCTTTATTGTTCACACCATAAAATGTTATACAGAGGACAAAAAACTCTTTACTAAACTAAAACTCTCTTTATCTTACCTGTGTTCTAATTTTTCTATAAAATAGGAAAACGTTTTCCACCAACAACGTGGTGTCAAATATCAATGGTTTGGTGCTTTATATTTTCGTTGAGGGATCCCTACTAAAAGATCAATTTCGCGCTTGGACAAGTTTAATGTAAACTTAAGTGCCTGGGGGAGATACCGCCAAATGAAAATCGCCTCCTGTTGCGTTAACAAACGTCTTTATGCTATTCAATTTTGGCCTCTAGCTTGATAAATTCCAATCGAAATAGATATATGTAATGTGTAAGTATGTTATTTTCGTCAGTCATATTTGTGTTTTTTTTTTATCTGTTTTTTTTTTTGTTTGTGTGTTCATTTTTGTGTTTTGTCTTGTTTGGCTTTTATTTAACTTGTAATGTATATATGTTTGTTCAGTGGAATCTTGCAGATCAATTTTTAAGCAGATATCTTCAACCGATTGAACTGATATTTGCCATACTTATGTATGTTCGGTGACAATGCAATGTTATGGTACTATCGAGCTGGTCTGATGATGGAGAAGGAAGGTGGCCTGAGGAACTCCTAAACGAAATGACGCAACCCCGTCGAGTTTGGGTTCATTGGATTTGTCTTCCTAAGCACTTTGGTCCTAGATGATAAATTCAATATGGTGGACACTGGACGCCCTAAAATGCCGGACAAAATGTTCACATCATGGTATGGGCATCAAATAAACGGGTTTGCTGAGAAGAATACGAAAAAGTTAGTGTTTAAAAAGTTTTTTTAAGATTAAGTTTTTTTTTTTAATACGTGGTAATAATATTTTTATGAATTACCTAAAACAAATTACCGAGTGAAAGAATAAAAAAATAATACTATGCTTGTTCATAATACTGCGTGACCGGTTAGACAGTGGGAAGTACCCTATAGGTTTTGATTACCTTGTGAAATCGCAAAATATGCGAAAATAATGTTACCTAAATGGTCATATCTTTTGATCGCGTTAACTTACAAGTTAGATTTTTTCACAGCTGAAAGAAACCGTAGTTTCAAGTATTTGATATATATTTCAACTTGATACTTTTACGCTTTCCTGAGAAAAAAGGTCTTGACAGACGGTCAGACGGACAACAAAGTGATACTATAAGGGTTCCGTTATTCTTTTTGAGGTACGGAACCCTAAAATTGAAAAAGTTTCTATGTAATTGAAAATGCGAATTTTTATCTTATCTTTGTAATATATTTACCAGAATCTTTCAAAATTCTGAAACCACTAGAGAAAGTATCTCAAACACGCGTTATTGCAGCATCAAGTTTCAGAAGACGAACGATTTCAAACACTCATCGAAGACGATGGCATGGAAAACTTTGATCGAACACTGCGCGTTGCAAGAAACGTTGTAGTATGTGAAAATGTTCTCAAAAGGAAGATAGGAAGAGAGCAACGGATGAACTTATTCACTCGTACAGATTTTTTTGGTGAGAAATCCGATACAAGAATTTATGTTTTTTTTAACCTGACTGCGCAAGTGCATGTGTATGTATGTATGTGTATATATGATGGTATCTTTGGCACGCCCTACAGATTCGACATGTGAGGTGAAATTTGAATAATTTTAATAGTTGGGAGTGACATAAGGTATATAACAAATCAAGATGGCGTCCGCGAATAAAAATTACGTGAAAAATTTTAAGGTCAATATCATCATCATTATGTAAAGCTCACTCAACAGATTTCAAAATTATATAACACAACTATGAAATACTCAGCAGTTTATACGAGAGAAAGCGGTATAAAAGAGCTTTGTATCTACTACGATTCGAGTACAGTTATAGATAGGTACGCAGCGTGCCACTGTAACTTTGTTATTTATATTAATATATTCAAAAATTATTTATATTTTATATTCAAATTAATGTTATAACCAATTTTAATTAACCGGAGTGTGCTCCACACTCTAAGAAAAGAAGACTCCTTTCACCTGTTTGATCTTAGAACTGTCAATTCTTACTTAGGTACTTAAGAGTCAATCATCATACCAATATTATAAAGGCGAAAGTGTGTTTGTTTGTTAGTTTGTTGCTTTGTTTGTTCCTCTTTCACGCAACAACAGAGCAACGGATCGAACAGATTTTTTGCATGGGTACCTATAGTTCAAGGGCCGGAGAGTGTCATAGGCAATTTTTCGTCATCATCATCATTCTTTATCACTACGTGGATGAAACCGCGGGTCGTAGTGATAAACTAATAAAAGTAGCCCGTATCTCCGCACCCTAGTGGGAACTTTCCTGGATTTTATCGAATATGCTGCAACCAGCGGCGCCAAACCAAACAAATTCTGAACTTCTGAACACTCGCCATGTTTGATCTCGGATACTCACGCGATGGATTCTGATTGATTCTCGAGTCTCGAGTCATGTTTGTTCTGAGAAAAAGTTCTACGTGTCTTGAAGAGATTTCGATCTTTCGTTTGTGAAAAAAGCCAGGAAGGCGGGTTGCTTCACATCTCATTAGGAGAGATAATGTTTCCTTGTACTTACTTAATCGTAAGAAAAATTACTTGCGAGAGAGTTTTTTTACACTGATACTTTGATGTAATAAAATCTTCCTTTCTCGTAAGTACTTGCGTGTACCTACTTGCCCAACTTGCATGAAAAGTGTTTGACACGAATATCCTTCATGCGATTTTTTGATATAAGTATATTGATTGGTACATTACTGACGAAAACTAGTTTTTTACTCAAACCACCCGGGCAAACCCGCAAGTAAAAGCTAGCAGTTGAATAAATTAGTATTTATTAAAATTCTTATCAATATATCAACAAGGTTTCCTGATTTTTGAGATAAAATTGTAATAAAGATAAAACTAATTAATATCAGAGACGTCAACCATTAAGCGGACGAAATAGGAATTTATCTTCGAACAAAATAGTCTGAACAGCAGGTGTAAGCCGTAATAGAAAGCAATTTGTTTACCGGCGGCGAACTTCACCTCGTAACCCTAAAATCTAATTGGATTTAATTCCATTAGCAAGGGTCCAAATGGGACCCCTTAATTGTGCTGACCGATGCCAGTTTATTATGTAGGTCTCCCCGCGCCCGTGCTGACCGGACAAGTGGACCCCTACCTATTTTTTTTTAATATCCTACCGATTTTAGATCTAATCTACATGGTTTTTAGGATTCCGTAGTACTACAAAGTACTCTAAACGAACAAGTTCGTTCTGTCCGTCCATCGTAATCCTTTAGAACGATCTAACCTCCATAGTTATTAGTAGTTGGTAGGTAGTAATTACTGTGTACAATTACAGTTTTGGTATATATCTCAATTTTAATAGTATAATTTTGCATCTAAAGGATAGCTCTGGTAGATGTGAAAAGCGGAAGAAATTATTTTTTATCGCTACTCCTCATGTGGGATATCGGTGCGGTAGATTTTATACATCCCTTCTTAGTAAGTGTATCCTTTGCGAGATAATGGACAATCAAAGTGGTTAATAGTTTCCACCTGCATTTTTAATCTATTCAACATAGAAAATTAAAACTTATTATGCTTACTTATTATAGGTTACCCTAAAAACCGTAACTCAAAAATATTTTGAACGTTTTTTGATTAGAACTTATTCAGAGAAAGCGAAAAATGTCTAAAATTCAAGACTTTCTAGCTCAAAGGTATTCGATCTTTTTGTATAAAATCATGTTTCGCAAGTAGTTTTCTCTTTGACTAAACCATCAAATGTTATGTCAGAATGACACATCTCTAAAATTTGGCAAAGTCCACTAAGCTTCCTACATTCCAATTTTTCAAAGACCATCAATTTCTGAACTATTTATGTGAACACAATTATAATATGCACGCAATTATATATTGTTATTATTATTATATTTATATGCTACGAAACTATACACATGTCTTGACACGCTCTTGTCTAGTTATTTATGTATCAGTTTTGGTACAAAATATTATAAATATACCTTCCAATTATTTGGAGGGCAATTCTACCGATTTCGCATTTTGACGTTCAAGAACTCCAAACCACGATATGCGCGCGGGCGTGAGTCATCTCATAATGAAAAACATTTGCAAGCACAGATGAGTATCGACCTTTCTGAAATTAATATCGACGCCTACATAATTATGCAAAGGCGCAAAAGGGATTCCGATATCTATTAATTTTATCGTAGCGGACGGAGGAAATGGCAAGCGTGATATTGGAGCTAATCTACATTACTCTACTTTGCATTGTAAGGTTTTACTTTTGTAAAGTAATAGCTGTTGCCCGCGGCTTCGCTCGCGTAGTATAAAAATCCACTTTACTCCCATTCCCGCCCTTGGAGTTTCAGCCCGCATCCGTTCTACAATGTGCTCTACTCCAGTTCCGCTCCAGGCCCAAATCTGTCCCGTAATCTACAATTCTTCCGTCCCGCCTTTGCCACGCCAGCCCTGCATTAGTCCCGTAGTCTTCTCTACTACAGACCCGCTCTTTCTCATCCAAATCGGCATCCATCCCGTAATCGACTTTACTCCATTTCTGCCCTTTTGCAATCCAGGCCCGCATCCATCCCGTAATCCACTCTACTTCAGTGCCACCCTTTCCGATCTAGTCCCGCATCCATCCACTGCACATTACACACGAGCTGCCGTTTACAAACGTTTATTAAATACTTAATTGATCTGTCACCTTCTTTTTTTTTTTGGTAAAATTTTCATGCCCTTTGATTCAATGTCCTTTAGTCGTAATACCTATTAAACATGTTTACATGGTATTAAAAGCGTCAAACAAGTCATAGACACAGTCAGAGTCATGCAAAGTACGTAGTCACTCAAACTCATGCCCCTGTGAAGTGGTGGAGATTTCAAAAGGCTCCTATGGAGTTTTGGAAACAACACGAAAAGACATGTTTCACCTCGTTATATCACTTACCTACACTTGAGCACGTTTACGAGCACTTAATAAATAATAATTCACCATTTACAACGTATTAACACTCGAAAATACACAAGTTCAGGAAAATAATTCAATGATCCGACATGTTTTTTTCCACGTTGGCGCCAAACTTCTGGCTGGCTGATATTGCCACATGCGAAAACGAGACAGGTGGATATTTTATTTAGATCTTATAAATACAATGTTTTTTATTTAGAATGAAAGGAAAATGAACATTAATTATTCTAATTGACATTCCCGAAATACAGTAATCATGTATCGTGTAAACAAATATTTATAAAAAAAACAGCGGAAAAATTTGTTGTATCCAAAATCTCTTGGCATCAATAATTTTATGCATAATTGTTCTACTTTTCACTTTTTACTGTGTGACCTTTATTGAAAGGTGGCACTTTCCTATCTGTTTTTCTTTACAATCATTTATGACATCTCATTATATACCTACATTAATTATTAATATTCAATCTATTTTTTAATCAATCTAAGAATGGTAGAAAAGTCATTGATAACCTGATAAATAATAATAACAATCAATGGTGAAATGTGCAAACTTAGCATTTAGGTATTTTTTTAATCATTATCTGGAACAATCAGTAATTGTCATTCTGATAAGCTATGCACACCTTATAAATAAAAACAATAAGCTTTGAAATGGTATTCCTGACTTAGCACTCGAGCTAGATTGAAATTAAATACGAAAATATAAAAAATATAAAAATATGCCCCCAAATGTCACAGACGTCCCATTCGAAAGGGATCCGGAAAGTTTTCCCGGTGATAAGAACCAAACAGCCTCTACCACTAATTTAATTAATAGATCTGATGAAGATTATAAATTGAAGATATTCCATTCTTCGTTAAATATTTTGGCGCACACGCTTATAGGAGCTGTGACGGGTGTCAGCTTGTTTTACGCCTTCAGGAACGGGTTACCATTAGGTGCAACACCACTTCACATCGTACTTTGCGTTGTTGGGGTAAGTAATTAAAAATATCAAAATAACAGTAACGAACTTTGATAATAAATTAAAATTTACACAAATTAAATTTTTACTTTAACAGTTTTAATGAGCGCCGTCGCTACGAAAGTTTTTCAAAAGTAATTCGTGCTAGCACTAGAAGCACCGAACGTAGTAAATTTTAATTGTTTTCCTTATGCTACTTTTAATATTTCTTTAGATTTGCAATGCATATATACATAAAATATGTGTCTTTCAATATAAATCGCGAGTAGGTATTTATGTGCATCTCATATTAAGTTGTTAAATTGAATAAAATCAATTCAACCCTGTTTATTAAAATATAACACATTAATGTTTGTTTTTTATCTGTAGTTTAAGTAGTTTTAATATCATTGGCAAGACTTGGACAGGGACTGAAAGAAGTCAGCTTAGCTCAAAACCGGCAAAATCTTAAAAGTCAAGGGAGACCTTTTGCCCAGCAGTTTTATTCTCAAAAATACTTAGAGCGAGGTGAAACAAACCATGCAAGACAGAGTCAAAAAGAGTAGAATAGTTTCTTTCTCCTATACGAAATATCGATGTCGATAAAGAAAAATAATGTTCACAGTTTTTTTTGTCATGATTTCAAATGCCTGCGTTTGACCGCCCCCTCACCAGTTATCACAGACTGACTAGGTGTAACAGTTACTTTATTTATTTTCTCTGTTTATTTCAGTATCAACTCCTGATGGCCCAAGCTATCTTGGCTCTATCTCCTTACAACGGCTGGTCATCAAACCTGAAGCTGGTGGATAAACGTCGAGCGCATTGGATCTTGCAGATCCTGGGATCCGGTTTGGCTATTGCTGGTACAATTATCAAGATCTTGGACAAAGACATTCACTTCAATACGCTCCATGGACAATTCGGTAAGTCCCTACAAGTACAATTGGTTGAGGGACTTTTAAATATGTTGCCGGATACGATAACAACTGCTGCAAGTTTGAGCCGTTTAAAAAAATGACTCAAGCGCTGGCTCATCTAAATGTGTGGTTTTCACACATTTTATTTATATTTCACGGGAATTACTCACGTAAGATTAAGCCGGTTACTCCGACTATATAGTTTCAACCGCATTAGGCGGTTTTTTTAAGGTGAATGCACGCGCGCGGCTGCGTTCGCTTTGCAAGTGTCGTGTCGTTTTACGTAAGTAATTCCCGTGTAATATAAATAAAAGTATCGTTTCTGTTATTTTTTTTTTACTGATATCTTTTTGGCAATGTATGAAGTTTTTTATAAGAACATAAGCCCATGTTTGTAAAATAAAATTAATTTTCTTCTTTTCCAGCCTTGGTTGCATTCGTCTTCACCACAGTCTGCTTCTTCAATGGTTTAACCTCCAACTACGCGTACGAACTACGTAAGTTCATTCCTGCGAACCTTTCCAAGCTCACTCATATCTGCTTCGGTATCGTAGCCTTTGCTGCAGCTTCAATCTCTTTGTGCTACGGTTTCGATAAAGTCTCGTTCAGGAATTGGGTTACTCCTGGATTGACACCGACTATCATAGCTTTCACTGCAGCCTTTACAGCTATCGTTATTTTAAACCCACTCCTTGTTTTCATATTCAAGGGCATAAGTATTGTTAAGAAATAATTTTGTAATCTGTAGGCATGATGATTTCTTAATTCAAAGATAGGTATTGTGCTTGATTAACATCTCGCCTCATGTTAAGCGAAAATGCGGTCTACGATGGAGCAAGCAGGCCTAAAAGAAACCAATTTTCTAATATTGATCTTATAATATTACGCATCTACTATTTAGAAAAAAGTACTCATAGCTGCAAGATATTAGTGTGTATTACCAAAAAAATATATTTTTTAAATAATTTTAATTCACGCCAAAAACACTCGCAGGCGATGACTTTTGCTTATATATATAACAGCACTAAACTTTCTACAAACTATCAAACAAAACAGTGTTTGTTTTCATTATCGTGACGTCATTCTGGCGTTAACTGGCGTTTCACTGTCGGTTTGCTTTGTTTTATATTTTATCAATATATACATCTTATAAAATAAAATTAATTATCTGTCTGTACTTTTAAAATGTAACAAATATATAAATTTAACCTATTTCATTAATTAAAGTCACAATTTCTGAGACTCTTTGTTCTTATCATCATGCCTATTAGATAGTTTAGCTCTTTACGTTCTCTTAGTATTAATGATAAAATATGCCTAAATGTTAGTTAAAAAAGTAATGAACATTGTATTCCTAACTGTGATAAGTGTGCAAGCATCTTTATCATGGAATTATTATTGATCTGATTCACGTGTCATGTAGGCATATTTTGAATGGCAATTTATCTGTCTACGTAAAGGATTATGATAATGGCTCTATTTGTGAAATTCCAATAAAAAATAATAAAGTCATTCAATTTCCTTATCAATCGAATGTTTTTCACTGTCACTATGATGATTTGAATCATAAACTAGATAATATAGCATCAGACATAGATACCTAAATACTGATAAAATTCCATTATCATACTTTTTAGCTTGTCCAAGAAAAAATTCAAGTAAAAATCATTGTCAGTGTCCTAAAACTAATTTTTTTGTCGTTGCTATTTTATGTAAAAATCTTATTACAGATTGTAAAAACTTAGTAATAAAGATTAAAATATACTAAATAAAAAGTTAAAATTTAGCAAATTTGAACTTTCATTGTAAGTACCTAAAATCACATATTTTTACCTGACGACGCAAAGCCAAAAGAAGGGTATTGTAGTTGGGTTCAAGTGTGTGTGTGTGTGTTTGTGGCATTCGCATGTATTTAAATAATACGTACCTACGTGTTTTTGCATTTCACCATTGTATTGTTGGATACTTATTCATCTTGCTTATAATATACTAGCTGAATTGACAGACGTTGTCCTGTCTTAGAACTGTCAAACACGCAAATTTAAAATTGTAAATCTTATTTTTTTACACCTTGGGTTACATTATTAGAGTTTTAGGAAGGATCCCATTTTTTTTTGTAAATATAATATAGCTTATGTTACCCGGGGATAGTGTAGCTTCCCAACAGTGAAAGAATTTTTCAAATCGATTCAGTAGTTTCGGAGCCTATTCAATGCAAACAAACAAACAAACAATCAAATCTTTCCTCTTTATAATATTAGCATAGAAGTATAGATTATGTCATTCTCAATGATGCAAAAGTGATAAATTTGGGAAAACTTTATTTTTATCAGAAATTCTCCGATGATGAAACACTTTATAAAAAACAAAAAGGTTATTACGAAAATAAATATTAGCTATACAACCAATTTTGGCATCATAACAACCATCTTGGAGACTCTCAGCCTCTGTAGAGTCTCCAAAATGGTTGTTACGATGCCGACGATGACAACAAAAGCTCTGAAGGAATATATATTTAATATTATTTTCCAAAAAAAACAACCGACTTCACAAGAAGCTCAAACGGGATTCATTCCGCTCTTGGGAGAGCTCTTGTGGCTGAGCGGTAGCATGTGTGCTTTACAATCTGATAGCACCGGGTTCTTTCCCTGCACCAATTTAGTACTTAAAAGAACTATGTGCAGCTTCGATGCCATCGCTCAAAAACGGTGAAGGAAAACATCGTGAGGAAACAGATATGTCCAAGAATCTCATAAATTCCAAGACATGACATCCACCAACATGCACTGGGCCAGCATGGTGGATATGGTGGATGTTGTTCCACATTTGAGGATTGACTATTTAAATGTAATAGACAATTCAAAAAATTATAACCGGCAGGTTTCGAACCTGCACCTTTGGGTATATGCCCCGAGCGTTCTATACACTAAGCTATGACCATCCTCTTTTTTTTTAATTTAAAAATAGGCTTGCGCTTGGCCATCAACTCGCCTGATGTTAAGCGATGAGGTGGCTACAATAGAGCACGCTTGTTTAGAAGAAACAGATTCACTTTCGATTTGAAGACTCCCAGATTGTAACCATCGGGGAACACCCATTCAGGTAGCGAATTCCACAGACTAGCAGTTCGCAGTTTTTTTAATACAATAAGCTACGCAAGCTTACGCAAGCGATTTGGCGGTTAAACGCATTAACCGCCAAATCGCTTGAAATATAAATGTGAAATCAAAGCACTATATACGGGTTTTCGGAATATCGACTATTAAGCGGTGTCGATTGTTCGTGCCCACTCTGGCATTCCGATAGAAAAATGGGCAGGAGGGAATTAAATCATGGAGATATAATGCACACTCTCCGAAATGTATCCGATAAAAAACCGATAGACTAGCAACTTTGAGCCGATGCTCAAGACTAAGAAGCTTAGTCTGAACCAGGGATTCGTTGCTGATGAGCCTCTTGGCACGTTTCTCAATAGACTCCTGTGGGCCTCCAAATTCTGTGGATAAAGTTCAATATAGTCGAATTGACCACCTGTTGTTTTGGACTGGGTTAAAAAGTGCCTCCCCTTGGCCCTATAGTGGGATAATCATGGCTAAAAAACAACTATCTGAACATAAAACACATTTTGTAGGTTCTCAATCATTGTGAAATTCTAACCTTAACTGAGCAAACAACTATTAATCTTAGCAGTATCCCACTTATTTCTAGCAGTAAATACACTGCAACCCGTTACTCACGCGTCGATTAGATGTAAGCGCAACTTATAGTGCAGTGCTCAGACTACTTGGTGGGTACTCTTATTTAATAAGCAACAAATATCAAGCTAGCGCTAAATACACATTACAGTGCAGTAAGGGCATTTATGTCATATCGAAATAAAGGTATTCAGATCTTCTAACACCCAGATGCCGTCGGCATAGATAGACCTAGAGTAGAGACCATGCATTGGCAAACGTAGTACTAGGTCACCCTGAGAATCAATGGAGTATTAATATAGGTACGTAACATAGTTGGCAGTGGCTGGAAGCGAAAAGAAGAAGATTGGACAGAATGGTGTGCCTTGGGAGATATCTAACTGTGAAATAATTTTGACTGATGATGTTGAATGAGCGTTTGAAGTAAAGTATCAAAAAATCATCAAATAAATATGCGGTCCCATGCCGTTCTTTTTGTTTTGTGACGTGGTCTTTGATCTAATATCCAGAGGATATTGCACCAACGACCTGAACGCTGGCTACCTAAAACTCCGCCGCACCGCGCCGGTGCAGCACTTTGCATTCAGTTACTCGTTACCTAGCGATGCGTAAACATGACGTGCCATAAACAAATATATAACTGGTATGTATTGACAATTATGCAACTGTTTTCGCAGAACATGTACCTCTATAATTATCTTTTGTTCATTTGATCGAAATATGTGATTAAATAAGGTCGTCAAAGTTCTTCTTGCAGATATAGATGACTTTGGAAAAGTGAGCATACCTGAATAAAAATAGAAACATCTCAACAATTATTTGTAAATAATATTTCAAAGTTGATAAACTGTTCGACAAAATATCCGTGATCCGTACATCACGGTACCGACAATTTAATTGATAATTGTAAAATTGCGCGTGAGCAAAGCACGCCGCAATTTGTCCTAGCATGACGTGGACCGCGGGCGGTACAACGAACCAGCCTGGACTGGCTTGCCCTTTAAATTTATACTGTTTATTTGCAGTATCATTACTAATTAATGATAAGCTACCTTACAGCAGGGCATTGACATTGACTTAGTAGGACTTGCAGTTGAGGTTTCGTCGCTTTTTAGGAAACTTAATCCCTTCCGAACTATAAATAAAAGATAAATAAAGGATTCTTCTTCTTTTTCTGTTCTTACGTTAGGTGGGGTAGACTCTAATTACTAGCCTGCACCAGGATACTCTGTTCTGGGTAGTTTTTGGACCCGTTGAAACCTTCTTTGCTCTGGATCATGCTCGTCTACCAGGTCACTGCCCTCAGTGACCTGGTAGACGAGCATGCCATCTTTCCGCTTTCTTTTGAGCAACTCTAGCGCCTTTCAAACTACACGGACATCTACCCTGTGCACCAAGTATATAAAAAATAAAACAACAGCCAAGTGCGTGTCGAACCGCACACTAAGGGTTCCGGATCCAAAAAATGTGTTTTCGTTCATTCCATTTAAGATTTTTAGCGCATTTATCGACCCTATGATGTCTGTGTAGTTTGAAGGGCGCTGAACTTACTTAAAAAAATGCTGAAAGAGAGAATTAGCTCAAGCATTACACACACATCACTTGTTGTATTACTTTAAACTGTATATAATCAATGCCGAGTTTGATGATTGTGCGTGTAATACGTTTTGCAGTAGAGCAAAATTCCGTTGAACACTTTTTTACTTTTAGATTTTATAATCAGTTAATCCACCGTAACATTACATATTCTGTGAAAACTCAAACAAGCTATCGTTACTGTTCAAAAGATACAGCCGTTAAAAGTTAGAACAGACAGACAGCGTAGAAGTCTACGCTACGAAGTTTACTAAGTAGTAAAATAATTTACATAATAATAATTTATATAAAATAATATAATGGGGTCCAGTAGACAGTTGTCCAGTTTAAAAAAAAAAAAAGTATCATCATCATTTCAGCCATAGGACGTCCACTGCTGGACATAAGACTCCCAATCGATCTCCAAAAGGGCCGGTTGGAAGCGACCTAAAAAAACGCGGCATAAAAGGATATTGTATTGTATTGGAAGTTTTATTTACCTATAACAAATAACAGGCTTAGCGACGGATATAATTAAATACATTACACATACTGAAGAAGTAATTTAAGAAGTAAATTTCTGAGATATAAGTGTTCAAAGATTTTGGTGGGGATGGAGAGCGGATGCTCTATCCGTCTCCCGCAAAGCGTGTGTTAGTATAGTATTTGTATGGCGCGCGCACGGTATGACGTCATAACGAGCTATAGTGCGGCCTCTGTCTAGCATGTTTTTTTTTTCGTTGATGGGCTGCTCTGTTTGTGATCAGCTTTTTTATATAGTAATAAAAAAATAGGACACAGTCAAAAGATGATAATGAATAGCTGCAGAAGCATTGTTCTGTTAAATTTGCTAGAAGTAAGTATTTCCACTTTACACAGTAAAATTAAATGAAAGTAAGTTTAAATAACGGTTTACCATTACTTTTGCCAACTGTTCTTTTTATCTAATCATTCACTTTTGTATCGCAATATCGGGCTAAAAAGCGGAGTTATCGCGTTAAAAACGTCAAGCTGATACGTTATCCAGAAACCAATCACTTTTATGAACGAAAAAACAAGATTGTCTGTCTGTATTCGTGCATTTACCGGCATGAAAGTTGACGCCAAGCCAAAGTACCACAGTCTTTGCACTTTTTAATGAAAAAATAAAAATGTGGTATAATTGCATTAATATGGCTACAGATTGGAAAAAAATAAACAGATGAGTAGATGAAGATTCGTAATCAGTAAAGAATAAATCGATGATAAGACCTTCCGTGTAACAAAACTAGTTTTAATGGCCAAATTTTCGATGGGCTTGTATTTAACAACTTCCGTCACGCGTTTAGACTCACACTTTAGCGGTACTTGTGGGTGGTGTCGTACCTTATAATTCTAAAAATTATTAGAAAAAGGAAACACTCCAAAATGCCTCCAAACGTCGTTGATCTTCCTGTTTCGAGCCAAGAAAATGAAGACCTCGCTCCAAAGTCTTCTACAGCGCAAGAAGTTCCACAACTAGTAGAACCTGACAATGAAGTGACGGCAGAGACGGGTCAGTTAAGAAGAGAAGCTCCACCGCCAGACAGATCTGCAAATGAGTACAAGTTGAGAACATTCTTCTCGTCGTTAAACCTACTGGCGCATATTCTAATTGGAGCTGTCACAGGAATCTCAATGATATTTGCATTTAGAAATGGAGTACCGCTAGGAGCCACACCTCTACACATTGTGTTATGCGTGATTGGGGTAAGTTCGATAAAAAACTTTGTAGTTATGTAGTAGTTTAAATTATCACAATTAGCGTAAAAATTACATTTGCCTGAACTGCTTGCCTGAAAATTAAGTTATCGTCGCATAAATATACAAACAAACATACAAATACTGATCTGCCCTAAAGACTCTAAATTCTTCGCTTTGCTCGGGTAATTTCATTCCGCAAAAAGTTACAGTTAACTGCGGGGTGCGGCTGATAACACGTATTTGGATCTGCAATTGATGCATCATAATTGTATTCTTGTTTACAGGTTTCTGGTAAATGGTGTCGGTTCTGTATTACCACTTTCTAAACTAAACTAATCTGACACCACCAAAATTATCTGCATTTCTCTTCATTTCAATATGTAAGAAAAAGACATCAACAATGTTAAAGACGTCAACGTGTTATGTTAAACTTAAAACAACAACAATAACAAAGAAATGGTATAAAAAAATCGACAATCTACATAATTATTTGACAAACGAAACAATACTAACACCTAATATTTTCACAAATTCAGGAAATTCCTGCACATTCTTGACTATTGTTTATTTCATTATTATTACCTAGTTCATGAAATCCGTCATCGAAATCGAATAATTATTAAAGCGTGACTCCATAAGTGACTAATTTGATTATTACATGTCATAAAATTTTATTTCAGTATCAATTGCTGATGGCTGAAGCTATTTTGAGTCTATCAACTGACAACGGGTGGTCTTCACATTTAAGATTGGTGGACAAACGTAGGGCCCACTTCATTCTACAAATCCTAGGATCAGGATTGGCTATAGCTGGGAGTTTTATCAAAATACTTGATAAGGAGGAACATTGGACTACCTTACATGGAAAGTTTGGTAAGTTTACTGGTTTACCTGGCTTACAAAGTTTACCTATTCACGTCTGCTTCACGTGATTATAGTGATTTAGATAACTTAGTTATCAAATCTGCAACATTCAATATTGCCCAATAAGATTATGATAAGATAAATTTTAATTGATAAGTATAACTTGTCACATAGGAATGTTTTACTGGTTTTTATGCTAGAGTTGTTGTGGTTTTTACCTAATAAAAAATCAGAATCAGAATAGTCTTTAATAGTCTGACAAAAGCCAAAGAAGGGTATTGTAGTTACCACACGCTTCCTCAAACCTTCCTTGGCTTTAGCTCTTTTGATTTTTGGTACCATACAAACCTGACCGCCAACAGATTTTTATAAAAGAGGTGTCGATCATTTCTTGTATTTTCATGAATGGTCATGTATGGTTAAAGTGCTAATAGACGTATGGATTTGGTTGACCTCAAACGTCGTTTGATCAACAGGAGAGAAAGAGAGGGAAATGTGTTATTCTCCCTCTTTCTTTCCCGTTGGTTGGACGGTGGTCCGTCAACGATATCCACAGGTCTGTTAGCTACTTTATTATACAAGATGTCAACACATATTAATGGGGGGTTTTTTTTTTCATTGAAATCTCATGAGACTTTTCTTGATATCTCATGAGACTTATAATTAAATAAGTAGGTCTTTTAAAAATAAAAGTGTGGTTTGGAAAAAAAAATTGTTTCATATATGTGCCAAACACCCTTACAGGCCGCCTGTAAGCAATCAACATCGCCCATGTATACCTACTATATAACAACACACAGATATGTTGGCGACCTTTAATGACTCTATTAACAGCCTTTTTGAAAAACCCCATGTTATTTTACTCGGAAATGCCACAGGAAAAGAATATGGATTGGTAAAAAAATATTGTTCGAGTATATAAACCTAACGGTATACTACTATACGGTGCGAAATATGATTCGCCAAAAATACCGTTGTCAGATTTTTTAAAGGTTTTTGAAAGAACTTGTTATAACCTATTGTTTATCTTTGTTTACAGCTTTGGTTGCTTTAGTCTTCACATCTGTGAGCTTAGTTAATGGCGTCGCCTCCTTATGGGCATTTGAGCTCCGTAGATTCTTGCCTGGGAACATTTCTAAGCTCACCCACATCTGCTTTGGGACGGTCGGCTTCTCCGCTGCCTGCATCACCCTCTGCTACGGCTTCGAAAAGGTCCTGTTCAGGGCCTGGATTAGCGATGCCGTCGCCTATACAGCTATATCTTTTACGGCTACTTTTACCTTCCTTGTGATATTGGCACCACTTGCTACATTTTACTTAAAAACTAAAAGCTTTGTTGGTAATAGATGAAGTTGAGATAATGTCTTTACTTTAACAACTAGACCTGTAAAATGTTACGAGATAACTTTTATTGGTATGTGTTGTATTGTATTATCTGTGTACAAAGATTATGTTATGTATTTATGTTAAATACGTGCTGTTATTGAAATTGACGTGCATAAAATTTGTCCACAAAATATTTGATCTGAATTCAAAACTAATAACTGGCTAAGAGCGTGTCAAGAGTCAATACACGCATATGGTAGGGTTCCGTTTTTTTATAGCCAACTTGCGGTCCGCCCCAGCTTCGCAAGGGTATAGATAGCCTATCTCACCCGGAGATAGTGTAGCTTCCCGTCAGTGAAAGAATTTTTCAAATTGGTTCAGTAGTTTCGGAGCCAATTCAATGCAAACAAACAAACAATCAAATCTTTCCTCTTTATAATATTAGTATAGATGTCATATTATAATGGTCATAATCATCAATGAGCTAGAACATCTTGAACTTATTACAGTTTTATCGCTATATCTCAAAAATGTATAACAAAAAAGTGATGTGACCTTCCCGTAATTTTAAAAGACCTATTTAACGTTATCGCACGCAAGGGGGTGCAGCGAAAAAAATATTTCATCCTTATTTCATAATATGTACTAGACAGCCACCACTAAAACGCAAATTACATACTTTTTTATACTTTTAAAATTGAGATCTATATTAAAACTGTAATTGTGATAAGTTTCAAGCACTACAAATAGATAGAAAGTTCTAAAAAAAATTGATCGGATGGATGGACCGACGGACGGACGGACAGGCAGACAGACAAACAGATGGACAGAATGAATATAAAAGGGTTCCTTGTCGGGCTACGGAACCCTAAAAAGGGACAACCTTCAACAAAATGTATGTATAAATTCTTATTATTATTAGGTAATTGCATGTGCATAAAAACTCTGTATGTACCTAGGTATATAATGTATGTTTGCCTAACCTAATAGTTTATGGCTTACCTACTCATACGCTTTGAAATATGTCAAAATGATGTTTTATAATAGCAAGTACCATTTTAACTGATGATAGGTTAATAAAAATAAAAAATGTTTATAATTAACTTGTTGTTTGGTTTTATTGCCCATTACTCTCAGTTATTTTTAGTACATATTTATTTTTATATTAGACAAGCATGGCCAAGGTACAAACATCATGACTTGACCTTATGTGTATGTACAAAAATTATGTTTTTATTTGTTTTATTTATTTATTCGGGACAATTTTACACACGTGGTCATCTGAATCCAAACTAAGCAAAGCTTGTGATATGCCGGAGACTGATATAAATATATATATTAGGTATTTTTAATACATACTTAAATAGATATTAACACCCGTATATAGGACAAACACAAAATGTTCATCACATAAATGTTTGTCCGAGGTGGGAATCGAACCCACGCCCCCAAGCACAGAAGGCAGGTTCACTACCTACTGGATCAACGGGCTATCAAAATATTATTCATTGTCTACGTGAACGTGCTTGAGTGTGGCAAGTGATATAATGAGGCAAAACTTGTATTTCATATTGTTTCAAAAAACTCATAGAATCCTTTAGTAAAGTCTCCACTACTTCACTGGGCATACTTATGACAGTAAAATACATAAGACAAGATGTTGTGGCCTTAATGGATTTAGCATGCCTAGTACTGGGCAAAAAGTCGAATAAAAAATAAAACATCGTTCATTTTCAGTTTTAATTTTAATTTAAGGTATAGGTATTATCTACTATTTCACTATTTCAATTTCTCGCAATAAAAGTAAAAATCCGAATGTATTACACGTGCATAAAACGCCTTTTGTCCTCGACTTAAATATCTGCCCTCGCCTTCAGCTTGGGCTGACAAACGTCTCAGCAAAAATTACTTGTTTTGTACCCGTAAAATATACTATTTTGGTAAAAAGTCTAAATGGAGTCGTTAAGTACCGCCAACTCGCCTGATGTTAAGCGATGATGCGGTCTACGGTGGAGCACGCTTGTCTAGAAGAAACCGATTCACTCGTGATTTGAAGACACCCAGATTGTAACTATCGGGGAACACCCATTCAGGCAGCGCATTCCACAGACTAGCAGTTCGCACAGTAAAAGTGGAATCAAAGCGCTTGCTAGTGGAATCTAAGTATGACGTAGGGAACCTGCCTGCAAGTGGTTGTTAACTAATTATCAATCAACCTGTATATAATAAATATTACTTGTCTGTCAATGTTTAAGATAAAATAATTACCTTCTGATGTCCCCCAATATAATTAGATAATGCCAATTTTATCATAATAAATCGAAACTATAACCTTCAGAATTATATTATCCAGAGAATAGGCTTGTGTCTTAGCGTTTCATTTATTACAAATAATAGACTTAGCGAAAGATATAGTTAAATTATTTTATTTTATTGGCTGACACATTCCTGCGATATAAGCGTTTATAGTTTTTGGTGGATAGAGAGCGGATGCGCTGAACCTATCCCGCAGGGAATATATAACGTCCTTGGTGTTAGTATAGCATTTATAGGCGCGCGCACGGCTTGACGTCATAACGTGATATAATGCGCTCTCTGTCTAGCATGAAATAAAAATACTCAAAACTTATTATTTTGCAACAAATTTTAATTTTTTTGGCTCTATTATAATAATTATGTGATCAGATTTTTACGAGGTAAAAAAAATAGGACAGGTCTATTCAGTGACAACGAAGCTTGTTTTCAACAAAGAGGTTTACACTTGTAAACCCAAACCATAAAACAATAGTAACTTTTGTGGAGACTACAAAACGGCCATATCGTTAAATTCGATTGAGTACAGCAACCGATCACAACGGATAGCAAGGCGGTGCGCCATCTATCTTTATGGCATCTAAACATATAAAGGAAACTGCGGGGAAGAGTAATGGCTCCCGATACGAACATTCAGGAATATAGTATTGTTGCCGTTTGCTAATGTTCGAGATCTACAGTCGTATGGGTTGATAAATGCGACACCACGCTGTGGGAACCTTTGACCGGCGCCTACTGTGATATCGCTAATATAGTATCCTATCTATGTAGTACAAGGATTATAAATAAAAAATCTAACAGGGAACAAAGTTTTTTTTTCTTTTGGCTTTGAACAGTGTGTCAACAGTCTTTTGGAAAAACTCAGAGTCCACTCAGCGGGCAATGGAGAGAGCTATGCTCGGAGTTTCTTTGCGCGATAAAATCCGAAACGTGGATTTTCGCTAAAGAACCAGAGTCACCGACATAGCTGTTAAAATTTGCAAGTTGAAGTGGCAATGGGCAGGCCACATCGCTCGAAGAACCGATAACCGATGGGGAGGAAAGGTTCTGGAGTGGAAACAACAAACCGGAAGACGCAGCGTAGGGAGGCCTCCCACTAGATGGACCGACGACATTGTGAGAGTCGCGGGCAAACGCAAAACGACGAGTGGGCGAGTGGACGCAAAAGGCAGGCTGTCGTTCAGTGTGGAGGTTAAAGGGGGAGGCCTATGTTCAGCTGTGGACGGCTTCTGGCTGATAATGATGATGATGATGAGTGTGTCAATGCAGCTTGTGAAACATGGACAACATGGTTTATCTAAATCTCTTCGGATGTAATTACTTTACATAATTATGGTAGAATATACTCGGTGAGTTATTTTAACCATTAATAATAATTATAAATAATAAATCTTTAAATATTTTTATTTACTGTTTAATTTTTTTGCTACTTTTTCTATCACACTTTTATTAGCTACACTACAAGTGTACTTGGTCCCATAGTAAAAATGTATAATGATGATTATACAATGATATAATATAATTATATGTCCGTCATCTAAAGATACATCCTATATAATAATAATTAAAACTAATCTGTAGCTGAACTTGATAAATTATCGCTGCTAGATAAAAAACTTGTACCTAATTACTGAATTATTTAATGCGATCTACGTCATAAAAATGATAGGTAAAAATAAACTGCCAATAATCAAAAGATAAATTTAAAGATAAATTACACAAAAATTATTGACCGAACGAAGTGAAGTCTAAAATTTTTCAGTGGGACAAATCGGTGTTTAAACAAATTTATGTGTGTATTTTTGTTACGATAACTTGAGTACCGTTCATTTGACCTACGAGAAATTTCGTAGGCAAGTTGCAATAGCAGTTAAATTAGTTCAAGTAAATGGAATGTTTACGTTCGTACTATATAAGTTAATCCGATGCAGGGGTTGTAAAGATATTAAAATAACAAAGTTATAAAATACCGTTGGTTAAAGGAAGGAGTTCCTAATGAATCCGAAATGAACTTATTTTGTACAAATAACGTCAGTATGACTTGAAACGAACATTGTCAGTTTATTATCGTAGCCTTCTTTGAGAAATGCTGGTATTCTTTAATCATTGGTAGCCTCAGATCGTAGCCGTTACCAAAAAGAATATAACCACTTGGAAGTTACTTTCATATGTTTCAATCAAGATCATGGTAGAATGGAAATCTATGGAGCGCGGTTTCATCACTTTGTACAGCGTGTCTAGTGTCTACTGTCTACCAAAATAAATAAAGCACCTACACAACAAACTGACAAACAATCCAATTCCTTATAAACTAATAATATTTAATGCTAAAATTAAGCGATAAAAAATATCGCTTAATGCATAATATTATCGCAAAGTTTATCACACGTGTTACGTAATTACGTGAATTAAGCGGCGTATTAGTTTGGCTGTTTAATTTGTAGGTACAGACATAGTAGATTTGATAAAAACCGACCTTCAATTTTCAACCAAGATTTTTGATTACTTTTTATGTAAGTATTTACGTACGATTGTTTCGCTAATTACGAAGTACGATTGTTTGATTGTGTTTGTTTTTCGCGGCAAACAAGCTTGCGGTTCACCTGCATGATGGTAAGCAGAAACCACCGCCTATACCTGCCTATACCTATACCTGCAACACTAGCGGTGTTGACGGTGTTTTGCCAGTCCGGAGACGTCGTTGTAGACATCCTTTTTTAACATTCATACCCACAATCTAACTACTCACTACATCATCATTACTATCAGTCTATCATTTTCACACAGGCCTTCCCTCGGAAAGAGATAGGATGGGCCCTACCTAATCCACCATGCTGGTCCAGTGCATATTGACGAATGTCACGTCTTTGAACTTCCGAGCCGAGTTTAAAAAAAGGTATCAAACATCTCTCCACTGCTGGCAAAGCCCGTCGCTAGTGTTGCAGATGTCAACTGACGGCAATTACCTACTGCCTACCATGTTTGCCACTCTTTTTATATTTGTCACACGTCACATAGAACAAACGCTCAGATAAATAACCATTTTTTTTTTTTTATCAAAGTTAAATATTACTATTATTATCAGGGACACACTAGTTTTACGGAGAAATCTACACCTTGCTGGAGCTAAATCAAAAAAATAGGTGGAAGATGGTTGGATTTCTGCCTTGATTTCAAGGTCAATTAAATTTCAGCACTTCACTCAAATCACACTTTTTACACTCTAAAGATTAATTATTTCATCAATTTATCATCATCATCATTATTTTAACCATAGGACGTCCACTGCTGGACATAGGCCTTCGCCATTGATCTCCAAAAGGGCCGGTTGGAAGCAGCCTGCATCCAACGTTTCCCTGCGGTCTCCTTTATGTCGTCTGTTCATCTTGTGGGTGGACGACTGGACGTCCAACGCTGCGCTTGTTTACCGGTCCGTGGTCTCAATTCAAGAACCTTACGGCCCCGTCGGCCATCTGTTCTGCGTGATATTTCTGCGCCCTGCCCACTGCCACTGGTAACATCCGTTCGTCTATAGATCTCCTCATTTCTGATTCGATACCGTAGAGAAACCCCGAGCATAGCCATCTCCATAGCTCGTTTTGCGACTTTGAGCTTGCTTATGAGGCCCATAGTGAGAGAACAAATTATTTCACTACCGTATGTCATCACTGGCAACACACACTTGTTGATGATTAAAGTCACTGAGGTATTTTGGACGAAAAGACGTTGCGAGGTTTACCGAACGCTGCCCAGCCGAATTGGATTCGCCGATTGACCTCTTTTTTGAAGTTGGACCTGTCTAGTTCAACTGTTTGTCCTAAGTACACGCGTACACGGCAACATCTTCAAGAATTGCTTCATCAATTAATACTGAACACATGTAATAATTATATACATATAGGTATTTGGTACTAGATTTTATTTAAACGTCTCTTCTTCAACTCCATGACTGATTAAATTCATCAAAAAAAAATTAGCGCCACAAAATGTGTCATTATCGATGATAAAACTCTCACGTATATGAGATAATCTGATTAAAAACAGACAATCATAATATATAAAACTTGTTGTTGTAAAAGTTGCGAATTCAATCAAACATGAATAAAACACTAAAAAGATAGAGAATTTCGAAAAATATATTTTGAAAAATTCATATCTAAAATGCAGTGAATTTCCTACTATGATTTGTATAAAAAGGATGGTTTACAAAATATACATAGCTTTATCAAAACATTGTATTATTCACATTTAAGCCTACAGTCTTGACACGCATTTCATAAAAGAGCCTGTCACAATAAACACTGTGTAATAAATAACAAAACCTATCAATAAATACACGACAGTGTCTCCTGCCCAAGTCTTAAAAGATTTTAAAGTCAAACCGAAGCAAACGCACAGTGACGACATAATAAAGGCTGTAATACCTAGAGACATATGCAAAGTTAGTACCCACGCCCTCCTTCGATAGTAAGCACAAGGGCCAACAAATGCACTTAATATAATTAATATCCCCGTCAGTATACCTGAAAACAGATATAATAAATAAATACCATAACAATATCTAACGGAATCGTGAAAAGTAGACGGAAAAGAGAAAAGCATTTATATTGTAGTGGAAAAATGTAGATTCGTATTAAGAGTATTATAGTTATAGTTATTAGAAGGGGTAGGAATCGTAATCAAACCTCTTTAGACATTAAGATATTGTATGTACAGCAAAATTGTAGAGGAGATAAAAAATACCCGTCAATTACTTTAGGAAAGGTCACAGCTATAATGTAGATTTTTTCTCGAAGTGGGTTCCTCAAATAGCATCACATTAAATATCTAGAAAAATATTCTAACGTGTGTAGATACCTGTTAATCCATGCGGTTTTGTCACTATTTTTTTACCCATTCCAAACTTTAGAATCGCGACTGAAGTGCCTGTAACAGCAGTAATAATTCCACAGATGTGTAAGAAAATGTGCGCAAACTTTCTGTGCCGTGTTCGCATAGGAGAAGACCAACCGTTTACGTAGTGAAGAGCTAGTATTGCTTCTGCTGAGAAAAAAATATACTGAAAAATATCAAAGAGATAGTTAACAAAAGCAGCTGCTCAAGCATATGCAGATTCAATGTTTAGACTTTAAAAAGGACAGTAGACGTCTCTGTGGTCACATTTATTTTGTACCATTAAAAACCCCCCTGCAAAAAATTTCAAATAAAGAGTACAAATAAAATGTAGATTAATAAGAAAACATATTTTGTTTATATTACACGGGAATTACTCACATATAATTATAAGCCGGCTTTGTGCAAAGCGTGACGAAGCTGCGCGTACTCATCGTGAATAAGACCACCAAATGCGGTTGAGACTTTAATCATAATCACCGGCATATTCAAACGTGAGTAATACGCGTGTAATATAAAAAAATAAGAAAAAACCGTCAGTTTCCATATTAAAAAGGAATCGAATTAAGTATATCTGGACTTAAATAATATTTTGGTTCACGATAAATAACTAAATATTCGGGACATTGTTGCAAACACGGTCATCTGACCAAACTAAGCAAAGCTTGTAATATGGCTGCCAGAGACTATTACATACTGATACATACATAATATATATTTTTAAGTACATACTTAAAAAAATATTAACACCCAGATATAGAACAAACACAAATGTTCATCACATGAATGTTTGTCCTAGGTGGAAATCGAACCCACAACCCCAAGTGCAGAAGGCAGGTTCACTCCCGACTGGACTAACTATCAAACATCTATCAATTAGCTATCAAACAATATTGTATTTTTTACTGGAACGCAATTACATAACATATTTGCTAAATTAAGTATTGTTTACTTACAGCTACAGCGCAAACCACCGCATGAGCATCATTTTTCATTACCGAATAATGAAAAACAGACATGAGCACAGCGCCAATTGCCAAATTGGTTAAAGCAATCCCTATAGCACACCACACAGTCTTGCAGTATTCCGATTTGGGGTCAATTATTATGATTTTTATAGGAGCAGCAAATTTTAAACTATTTTTATGTTTGGATGGCTCCAATTCGGCTCCATTTACGCTGGTGGTTGGTTTTGTTGGTTGGCTTGGTTTGACGATTGGCTGTCTTTTGATCCGTTTTTTCCTCAAAATAGATTTTGGTCTAGGTTTATTTATCATAATGCAAACATGCGATATCAGTTTACTATAGTCTTTGCGCGTACGCAATCTTTAGTTTTCCCGTAAATCTATTTTTATTATGAGTTTTCCACAACAACTTCAGTGCTAACACAGAATTATCCATATCACTAGGTCGTATCACTAGGTGGTGCTTAAAATTTTCTTTAAATTTCTCAAAAAAGTACAATGCAAGCTTTGATACTGGGTGACTAGTTAGACAGTGGCTGTATTCGGGTAGCAGTCATTCCACTCTGACCAACTGAGCGGACCAACTAGTTGTGCAGAATGGAACTTGATGAAGCTTTTTGTTCCAAACAAATCAACAGGTTGATCAGATACTTACTTTGGTAAAATTTTGTTCTCATTCTATATCATTGTACTTATGAATAACTTTTACTAAAAGACCAACCCTCAAATCGCGAAAAAAATACTGCTAATCCGTACATTTCGTCGTGTGTCAATTTACTTTTTGTATAGAATAGCTGATTTATTTTTCGGGATTTCAAGATTGGTCCCGATTGGTTGCTCATACTGATAAGTACAATGCTATCCCCGAATATTTCCACTGTCTAACCAGGCACCCAGTATATAATATGTAGGTATTACATGTGTAAAATCAAAAGATGCAAGGAACATGGGCACTCTCCGACGACCCCAATATACCTATTCTCTGTCCAAGCATTTATTTACTCTAGCAACGGTAATCATCATCATTTCAGCCATAGGACGTCCACTGCTGGACATAGGCCTCCCTCATCGATCTCCAAAAGGGCCGGTTGGAAGCGGCCTGCATCCAACGTTTCCCTGCGGTCTCTTTTAGGTCGTCTGTCCATCTTGTGGGTGGACGTCCTACGCTGCCCTTGCAACTGTAATAACATAGTAAAAAGCTAAATAAAAACATTTCCTCTTAATATTTTCATTGAAGCATAAATTATCGGATATCTTACGTTCCAAAACAAAGTATATTTTTTCCTGCATTTTGCAAAGTTATTGCAGCTGTTAGAGCAAATAAATACTTGGACCGAAATTAGTGACAACACCACAAGCACAGACAACTATATTAAAAGGCACTGGACAACAAAATTTCTGTTGAAAAGCCTCAAAATTATTGATAATAAGTAGATATAAATACCTACAGGTTAACAGCTAACATAATATTATATCTATCTTAGGTTGACGCATGTTGTTGACGGAGTAGATATTTTTTTTTTTTTTTTTATTATAATTCGCCCATCGGGCAGGCTAAAGCTTTTAAGGCCATACCGCCTATTCTTCTGTTTTGTATAGTCTTAATAACGTCAAACAAGTCATAGTCAGAGTCAAGCTAAGTAAGTCACGGTCAAGTCAAACTCATGCCTCTGTAAAGTGGTGGGAACTTTACAAGAGGCTCCTATGGAGTTTTGGAAACAACACGAAAAGACACGTTTCACCTCGTTATATCACTTGCCCACACTCGAGCACGTTTACGAGCACTTAATGAATAATAATTCACCATTTAGAACACATTAACACTCGAAAATACACTAGTTTAGGAAAATAATCCAACGAGGCGACATGTTTTTTTCCACGTTGGCGCCAAAACTCCGGAGTAGATATTTTCCATCCTTCATCATAATGTCGCGTTCCGAATCACGCCAATGATGCCACAGCTTAGGCCACAGCAGTTATCACGGGCACTCACAGATACGGCGCGGCACAAAGAAATGTTGGTCTCATTAGCGCTGTTGGCGGTGATGGAGGTATTGGTGTTAATTCTGAACACATCCCTCGCTTTGACTTTATATTTTTTTAAGTGTTGACTCAACGGATCTTCTCTGTTGCTAAATAGAGAAGATCCGTTGAGTCAGCTTCAAGTTATATAATATTATAATCTACACAAGTAGTCAACAGTAACATTATTAGTGATATGTCGTAGTTATATACTTTAAAATATACACATACGAGTAGGAGTTTTAGCACCAACGTGAAAAAAATCAAAGAAGCCTATAGTAAAGTATCCGCCATTTTACTAGGACATGAGTTTGACTTACTTTGCTTGATTCTGACTTGTTTGACGATATCTAAAAAACCTAGTACTATTTCGTCATTGAACAAAACTTGAAAATCTCAATATTATGTCAATGGCAAATGCACAAGAAATCCTCTCAAGATACATCTGTATCTCAAGAGCAAAGAACACCCTACTAACGGACTATTCCTCTCCGGTAGCAGTAATAATGTTCCTTGTTATTACTCCTAGCGGAGCTCGAGAGGAAATAAAAGAAAAACATAAGACTATAGCAAATAAATATATTAAAAAGGAAGACTGTCATCTCGCCTGATGTTATACGATAACGGAGTCTACGATGGAGATAAAAGTAAAACTAAATATATAGTATAGTATAAATAAATAGTATAACTAAGTTAAACTCACGTCTAAAACAAATAGGCTAATATTAAACTCATGAGGCAAATTACTTAGAATTTTTATTACCTTTACACAAACACTTTGTAAGAGGAGTGGAAATCACAACTAGGGTATAAAATGCAGTAAAAAACACTATTAAGTACGTGGGTGACATATACCCGATGATGAAAAGCCATAACTGCATAGTGGGTTTGATGATCCCATAAATAAAACACACTGACGAAGCCGCAAAAGCCAGCACTCCAAAAAATCGATGAGTACATGAGAAACAAGATATATCTTTTTTTATACATAATACACATGGTCCAGTTAAAAAGGTTAATCCAGCTAATCCCATAGCTACGCAACCTGAAATAGAAAAATATAATCATAAGTATAACGAAACATAATTTATATATTACACCTAAATATAAATATTTAAAATATCTTTACAAGAAAAATTGCTCGTCCATTCAAGATTTTATTTTATGCAACAAAGTAACGAGATATACACGTACTATAAACGTACGTACCTACTTATTCAACAGTGTTTCGAAGTGTGATTCGTGGTTGCGAAACCGTTCTGAAGATTTTCTACAAATTCACCTATGTCAAATATCTTCACCCTTATTATGGTTAGACTGACTTAGACTAGAGTATTCTTTGCAACTGTTTACTCCGTAATTAAATTTGTTCTTTCAAGCGGCGGCCTATAAAATTTTCAGGGTAGTAATAGATGCCTACTAATCGCACCTAGTTAGAAACTGCAACGATCTAGGGAGTGGCCTTCTAGATCACGTTCTTAAGAAAGTGTTTGAGTGCGTGACCGAGAATCATGCGAGTGGCACTATGACAGCGTGAATCAAGCGTAGACCGATCGTAAGCCACGCAAGACCCCGGTGTCTTGCGTGGCTTACTTGCGGAGATCAATTTCAATTAATTGTTTAGCACTATTACCTAAACAAATTTTGATTAAACAGCTAAAAACTATAGCAATAAATCTTGCTTTTAAATAAAAACACACATCTAAAAAACACATCCAATTCGGTTCGTCCGTTTTGTTAAAAATAGTAACATATTTCTAAACCCAACCCTTTTCGCCATCGTGGGTAAAAATCGGGGTGATTGGTATCGCTACACTACCGTATTTTTTCTCGTGAAATTGGCATGGCATAACTTTTCAGTCAACAACTTATTTTTTCTGCTTAGCTGACTTTTTAGAGCGCCTTAATACCTAAACGACGACTCATTACCCTTTCCATTGCGAGGACATTTTGGGAAATTTCGTCATTTTGCCGTATGGGTATTATGTAAGCGACCTCTTTCTTATTCATTGGTCGCGCATAGTGAATTTTGAGGCTCTTTTCAACTTCCCGTCCAGTTCAATGACGTAGGTGCACGATGGCGTAAGTCACTAACATGCAGTGGTATTTTTAAGGTTCCATACCCAAAGGGTAAAAACGAGACCCTATTACTAAGCCTACGATGTCTGTCTGTCTGTCTGTCCTACCTATTAACGGCTATATCTGTCGAACCGTAATAGATAGACAGTTGACATTTTTACAGAATATGTAACGTTACAGTGGATTAACTAACAAATAATAAACAAGCCAAAAAGTAAAAATGAAAGGGGGTCCCCATGCAACAAACGTATTTTTTAGCGTATTTTTGTATTACTAATGTAAAAACGATAATACGTACAAGCGTCTCACTTGGCACGATTGTTGTACACACTCTAAAGTATAACAACAAATAATAAATAATGGCCAAATGCGAGTCGGTGACAAATTTATGTTTATTACAAAGTTAATATACTTGAGCGCCTGTAGCAAACTGCGTAGCAAATTCCTCCGACGATTGGAAGGCGTTATAATAACTAGCAATTCGGTTACTTGGACAACCTTATTGTATTTTGTGGTGGTACGGAACCCTCAGTGCGCGATCCCGACTCGCACTAGGCCGGTTTATTTTCAGAATATTCATACAACACGTTATGTTATAAAACAGCCCTTGAGCCAAGAGTGTTTTCCCGTCTCATTGCTAGCTCTGGCAGGGCCAGGGAAACCTTTTTAAAAACGTTGTCATGTTCAAATACATTACCCGAGAAAAAATGAGGCGATGAATATTCATCCGGTGGAGCTATAATAGATTTCTCGCCAAAAAAAACTGCCAACACGCTACCAGAAACGGAACACCCCAAACCGATAAGATGAAGGCAAAAGTGCTCTAATCTTCTCTGGGACTTCTTCAAAGGCGCTGCAGCTCCGTGCAATGAGTGCACCATTAGGATCGCTAATGGCATACAAAATTGCAACTGAAACAATCGATATTTCTAATCAGGGCTGGAATAACAAGAATACCAGAGACTTTTCAAGATCAAAATGAATATTTATGTGCTTTACTATCCACTTAAGTCTACGCGATTTATCTTTGACCACTTTTGAAGTTCACTAGCCGAAAGGTAAAAGTAAACATTAAAATAATGGCAAAATTTTACAGATAAACTGAGAAAACATACCCCAACAGTACAAAGCACAATATGAAAATTTATAAACATTGGCAATTTAAAGCCCATTGTGAACATAAGCATGAAAAAAGTATTGGCTCCAATCATCATAGTAGCTACAGAGACGAACGCTGCCCCAGATCTTCTCCGATTGTACTGATCTGCCGGAGGGTCCACCAGAATTATTTTCACGGGACCCACGAACTCGTGGACGTTGTTCCCTTGTTGAACGCATTCTAGATTACAAACTTTGTCAGTTACATTCATTCTGAACTTTTTGTATTGTTTGCTATTATAATTTGTTTGTATTAGTAATATATCACCATAATTTTATTAATTATGTAATTGCCAATATATGTTTCCACAGAGTTGTGTATATATGTCCCCCCTTTATAATACTACTCTTTGTGTGTATGTTTCCAACAGATGACAGCTAAATAGCTGACAGCTAAAGTCAAGCTAAAGTGTTTTATTTTTATTTTTTACTCTTAAATGCATTTTGGCGTCACACGTCTTGTCCATTTACCAGTGACAAGTATTGGTATAAATATTCAAATGCAGCCCTGACCACCGGTAGCTTTGGGCCGTGCCCGCTGCCGGCGGCACTATAGGTCACTCCTCACGGCGCTGTGATCGGGCAGTTGGAGCTCACACATATAAGTTTTCACTGCGTCAGATCAGTGGTACTCGGGTCTGACCCCAGGACGCTCTACTAGGTGACGGCCAGACGGCCGCTCACTTCATGGTTAAACTTGCTTCCACGCAACATGACCAAACCTGGTGTGCATTCATCATTATCAGCTTTCGAGGAAGTATCCCAAAGAGAAGCAATTACATTTAGTTTCACTTCATCAAAACGCGTGAGGATTCATTATAACACATATTTTTTTTTTTTTACATTTAGTTTGTTTGAAATAAATTCCACCAAATTTCGTCAAAACAAACTTCTACTATTATTCACACCACTTGATGGAGCAAGAGACCTTTTTAATTGCACTGAATGACAGAGATTGTGAGAATTTTAGGATATTATTTACACACACATACGCACAGATCTAGCTTCTGGTTGGTACTGCGGTCAGTAGTGCCCTTTTGTTCTGATATTTGTGCAAAATCATTCATTTACAGAATCGGATCGGAATCTGAAGAGCTTTTTGATCTTATTCCTGCGTCAAACTTTCACTACCGCACATCCCGATCACGGAACACTATTACTCTTATCCCGATACCGTCAAAAAGCTCTTCACATCTTGCAGAGCTGGATATCCCACACCGTTTGATTTTTCGATTAGTTCCTAATAGACCACCCAAACCATCTGGGTGGTCATCCGCTCCCTTATTATTCCGCGGACCTGCAAGGCGTGGAATATTCTTCCCCCAGAGGTCTTCCCGCTGAATTTCAACATGAAGAGTTTCAAGAAGGGTGTCTGTCTATGTTTACAACTACCTCTCTGCACTGGCAAAAAAACTTGTTTATCAAACGTGTGTGAAAATATCAAATTATTATCAGAACTGCATGAGTCAAGTTTTTTCGACTGACCGGTTCATTGGCTTCATTTTTTTCCAAAATAAAACTAAGCAGCATCATTGATAACATTTGTAATTTATTCTGCGTAACGCCAACCACGAAAAACAATTATTATAACGGTATAAACTAATGTTGTTGTCACTATTGCTATCGTAGGAACTAGGTATCCATGTAAAAACAAAAAAAATTGCATGGATGATGTGAAGACACCACAAATATAACTTATATTAGACAGGACTAGTGTTAACATTCCCAAATATCTGTGAAGATACAAAAACAAAGAGTATAACGATGGAAGATTTGGGTAGCTAGGTTTATCTGCATACATTTTACAAATCGGTAGAGTTATCGCACTTACAACTGATAGTACAAGACAACCCATTGTAAGAATTCCTGGAAATAATAAAAGATAAATTAATGTATATTTATACAATTATACAAGGCCTGAGCCCCTTGATTGTTTTTTAAAAGCGTGACGTCATTTCTACTTATGTCACTAATTTTATTGTTACCGGTAATTTTAAGTTCTGCCTGTGTCGCACCCTTTATTGGAATTAAGACTATTCTAGTCACTTGCGGAGTCCCATCGAGATGCCCGATTGCCTATGCTATTCCAGGAGTAAGACAAGCCGCAAAATTGGAAATTAAAATCCGTATTGTTGTACATTTCCACTCCGCCCTATATATTTCATTCGGCGTGCTGCTGCAAACTTTGGTGTGGCGAGGGTGAAGATGCAGCGCCAAACCGGACCTTGTATATGTCTCGCACCTGAGGTAGGAACCTCAACTAACGCCGTTGTCACCTGAAGTAAGGGGAATCAAAAGATATGCACTAGAACCCCAGAAAAACTGTACCCTGGTGACCTAGCAGGCTGTTGAGCTGGTTGATTATTTGGAGAGAATCTGACAGATCCTGGGAGTCTTCGAGCCCGCCAGCGTGGTCGGGTGTGTATATATTGTGCCTTTGGTCACCGGCGCCTATACCAATAACGGAATATTTACTTCCTGCTGCCTGGAGCAATTGGATTTGGTTGTATCGAAAAAAATATATTTATGAGTTGTCTCACCTGAATTTCTGTGCACTCCGATAATTTTGTCGAGTATATTTGTCATTGACGAAAATGGCTTCCATAACGCTAAACCCAACGTTTCTGTCCTAGTCAGAGTACAAGCAAAACCGCCAAACATACAAAGCATGCCCAGTATAAGAATCTTAATGTGTTCCCAAACTCTTTCACCCTCGTCCATAGGTTCCGCTGGTCCGAATAAGGGATGAACGATTAATATAGATAACGGCAAGCAAAACTGGGACTAAAACAAACGCATTCTGATTATTAAATGTTGTCAAGGGGGCATCTGTTAAGGTGGTACGTTATACCTATGCCGGGAAATTCAAATTTTGAACAGTTTTCTTGTGTTGTAGCTAGGCAAGGGTAATTTTTGTAAATGAATAACGTATACTTAAAAGGGAGGTCCGGCAAAATATCATTAAGTGGAGTCATTAAAAATCTCCAGACAATATTAAATATGTTTTATGCCCGGCATTCCCCGAATTACTTGGGGTCAATCGGCGAATACAACTCGGCTAGGCAGCATTCGGCAAACTTCGCAACGTTTTCTCGTCCAAAATACCTCAGTGTCTTAAGACGAAAGTCTTCCACCAGTGTGTGTTGCCAGTGATGACATACGCCACTGAAACGTTGTATCTCACTATGGATGTTATAAGCAAGCTTAAACTCGCACAGCGAGCTATTGAGAGAGCTTTGCTCGGGGTTTTTCTACGAGATCGAATCAGAAACGAGGACATCCGTAGACGAACGAAAGTTACCGACATAGCCCACTGGATTAGCAAGTTGAAGTGGCAGCGGTCAGGTTGACCTGAGGAAAGGTTGACTTCTGTGCATCGTGGCTGATCGCAGCCACGCGCGTGTGACGCAAGCGTCGTCTAACGCGCGCGGCTGATGTAACAAGTCTTGCACCTGTCTTGCAATTTGAAAATGTATGGCGCCGCTTCCGAGTGCAGCCGACGACTGACGTTAACGATACATTTTCAAATCGCATCATCCATGTACGGAAGTCCATGTACCTGAAGAGTCTACTAATACTTTAAGAAAACCAATTTACCCCAATAGTGCACAGAATAATGTGGATGTTTAAATTTTTATGGAAATTAAAACTTAAGCTGAACAGAATCATGATCACGGTGTTGGCTGCAATCATCATATTTGCCAATGATATGAAGCCCGCCGCGGTTCTTTTCCGCTCACTGTCTTCTGGACCATCTACGAGGACAAGTTTTAAAGGACCTTTAAATTCCTGTACTTCTGGTAACCTTTTACCAAATCCTAGTTTATTCCATCCTTCAATTTTTTGTGGATCCTTGCTATCATTTTTCTTTCCTGATATAATTTTGAGACAACACTCGGGTAAATTATTTTTATTCTCTCCTTTCAGTATTCGTGTACAACACTCGGGTAATTTTATTTTTTTATTTTCACATTCCAAGTTGCAAATGTCTTTATTTTTTAAATTTACCATCTTGAATTCTTTGTATAATGTTAATTTTGTTGCGTTATACGACAGGTTATTTGTCAAAGCGATATACACACTACAATTTTACATAGTTTTGAAACACGAATAGAAACCGTATTACATAATTACATAATGTAAGTATTTGTTCAAGTGAACATATTGTAATCTTTGATGTGAACCGTATATCAATAGTAGTCTTTGCCGTTTATAAATATAGTAATCACATAGTAGTATTTGATGTGAACAATGAATTTCAATATACTGACAGATACTGACTTGAAGAATTTACATTTTGTACTTGAAGTTTGACATTTTGTTATTCTATGGGGTTGTCTGGTAGAAACTTTTAACAGATGGCATTAGTATAGCTCAAAGATATCATAGAGGGTTTTGAAGTGATTACGCAAAAACTTCGTGAATACATCTTTAAATTGCTTTAAATTTGCTTCCATCATCATCGTCATCATCCACAGCCTTCCTTATCCCACTGCTGGGTATAGGCTTATCTCTATTGCTTCCATGGTGGGAAGCATTCAAAAAACTGATAATAACAATATCGGGGGATATAGTTTGATACTGCAGTTACATATCAATCATATCAAGATAGCCCGTTGGTCTAGTTGGTAGTGAATCTACTTTCTGAGCTTGGGGACGTGGGTTCGATTCCCACCTAGGACAAAAATTTGTGTGATAAACATTTGTGTTTGTTCTATATCTGGTTCTTAATATCTATTTAAGCATGTATTTAAAACTATATATGTATGTATATCAGTCTCTGGCAGCCATATCACAAGCTTTGCTTAGTTTGGGGTCAGATGACCGTGTGTGCAAAAAAAATATGTCCCGAATCTATATATATCATCTACATCCAAAATTTAACTACACCACTCGATATCTAAAGGATCAAAAAATGTGTAACGTTAAGCAAGACATAGTAGCTGATGCCCGCGACTTGGTACGCGTAGCGCAAAGTAAGTAGCGGGTGGACGGTTAGACTGACACAACAAAATATATATAATGGTTACGCTACGGAACTATAAAATAAAATTATGGCACAGCTAATTACTATGATTTTATACCAATTAAATTATATTTAAAATAAAATATACCTATATAAATATTAAATGTTATATATAATGACCTCAGCAGCCTTTCCCAACAGGTGGGTCTTAAAATGAACATGGACAAGACAAAAATTATCTCCAATGTCCATGTTGAACCCGTGCCGGTAGTCGTTGGGGACGATACTCTCGAAGTTGTTGACCATTACACCTATCTTGGACAGATTGTTCAGTTAGGTAAGTCCAACTTAGGCAAAGAGGCGCCCGAAGAATCCAACTCGGATGGGCAGCGTTCGGGAAATTGCGTGACATCTTCTCATCCAAGATACCACAGTGCCTCAAGACGAGGATCTCTGACCAGTGTGTGTTGCCAGTGATGACATATGGTACTGAGACTTGGTCCTTAACTGATGGCCTTTTGGAAAAACTCAGTCACTCAGCGGGCAATGGAGAGAGCTATGCTCGGAGTTTCTTTGCGCGATAAAATCCGAAACCAAAATCGCCAAAGAACCAGAGTCACCGACATAGTTGTTAAAATTTGCAAGTTGAAGTGGCAATGGGCAGGCACATCGCTCGAAGAACCGATAACCGATGGGGGAGAAAGGTTCTGGAGTGGAGACCACGAACCGGAAGATGCAGCGGCCTCCCACTAGATGGACCGACGACATTCTGAGAGTCGCGGGCATCCAGTGGATGCAAAAGGAAGGCTGTCGTTCAGTGTGGAGGTTAAAGGGGGAGGCCTATGTTCTGCAGTGGACGTCTTCTGGCTGATGATGATGATGACAATGACTGCTTTAAAAAGGGGGAAGACGCGTGACATCCAAACATAGTACCCAATAAATATGGCTCTGTTTCGGCTCGAGTCAGCGGCGTCGTTGACGTCTACACTGTAAACGTCAACTTCACCGCTCCATTAGACACTACACCAGACCATAGAAGTGACATTTAAAGAAAATTAAGTTAATTGTTTTTAAGTATTTTCGAGTGAAAAGTAATGCCGTGAAACTTGTTTTTTGTCTTCGAACTGTTGGTGCACCTTGTGAAAACGCAGGAAGTAATTTTTGCTGCTTTATTTCACACAATTTTGACAAATATTCACGTGCTATCAAAACGCCAGTTCGATTGTGGCTGAAGTGGATTGTGCCCCGGAGCCTATATTTTGCGGTCCACGTCAAGAAGTTCGCTATTTACTTACATCGATGGCTATATACGAACAAAATTCCCATAACAAACGTGGTACGTAGGAAGCCTATTGCAGCTGTTATCGTTGAATTTGTATGAATTTGACAGCTGTCCAGGATGGCTACTGACTATAGTCATTTTATTTGCAGTACCTAATTTTAGAGTTTGGGGTGCGAGTGGCCGGGTGACAATTATTTATTAGCGTAATTTTTTTACACTTTTTACTATTATATAGGTACAGCCGCTCCATAAGCTTCCTACCTATCGTGACAACAAAAGTACAAGCTACGCTAGCGCCTCTATTTTGACAGTCGTCAATAGTAGATACTCAATCACAGATCTAGTGTATATCTGTGTACTCGTACTCAATAGTATTTTTTCACGCATTTGCGTGATTTGTATACATTTCCGAAACTCATTGACATTTAAATGTTTCTTTATTTAAATGTGAAACAAAAAGTACTTAAATAAACTACAAGGATTGCTAGTCAAAACTACAAATTTCAAACCATAGTACCCACCACATAATCACAGAATTCACAGATGTGAGACCTAATGATAGCTCTGTGAGTTTAAAGTCAGACCCGGACATATTCCAAGGTTTTCTGGCTTCATTTATGTACAGCGCCGGCACACTTTCTACTTATTTCATGACTAACAATTTTTGAGTAGAGTTTGGAAGTGAACTCTTGTAATTTTACCAACCTCTTTCCTCGTCATTACAAGAAAAGATTAATAGATAAACCGGAACTGGAAGACGCAGCGTATGTAGGCCAATGCAATGACGTAAAAAATACCAGGACCCTGAATCCGTAACTTTAACACGCACGTAACGCACCGCGGTAAGTTAACGTCTTAAAATTTGGACTCTATTCCCTAGGAATAAAGACCAACGTTTGCGCAAATTGTTGGCTGTTTTTTACATTATAATGTACAACTATTTAACAGTAACGTACCATATTACTAACATCAGTCAATAAACCGTTTGAAACAGCAAAATTACAGCTTTACATGATTTTGTATGATCATGATCGCTTACAATAATTACCCGGCCGAGCTAAAAATCTAAGAAAACTGTTTGAAATTTTAATTTTCTCGACATTTGTGAAACGTACCAACTTAACTCGATAGTAGTTTCGGCCGACGGACTAAAACCGAAACGCCTAACCCATTTAATATATTATGTTTAAAACCTTAAAAACCAGACAAGTACGAGTAGGACTTGCGCTCTTAGACAAGTAAGAGTAGGAGCGCGAGTCCAAATAAAAAAACAACAACAAAAATGTTGAAATATTGAAAGACAAACTTAACTTTGTAGGTGCTTCCATACATTCCAACTACAAAATGTAAGTTTGTAATAGCAAAACAACTATTTTTAAATGATACAACTTCGAATTGAAAACTTTCAGTTTTTTTCCTTTGGGTATATATTATGTGCAATGAGACCTTATCTCTTGCCTAATTTCATGATTTTAGGTCAACGGGTAGTACCCTATAGGTTTTGATTCCCCTGTAAAAACGCAAAATATGAGAAAATTTGCGACATAAACTGTCATATCTTTTAATCGCGTGGACTTACTTAAGTTTGATATTTTTGCAGGCTGAAAGATACCGTAGATTTGAGTATTTGATATAAATTTCAACTTGATATCTTTACGCTTTCCTGAGAAAAAGGTTCTTGACAGACAGACAACAAAGTGATCCTATGAGGTTTTATAAAATAAATAAATTTATCTTTGTAATCTGACTTCAAAACGAGATAATATTAATAGAATACTTCATCACATGTATATTTTTATAATGACGTAGTGGATTTTTTATCGATAAAATATGTACACGTAGTATAATATAACATCTGGGAATTTTACTATACCTATATATAATATTTGTGTTGTGTATTTGCGTGACGTTTTTTAAAGTAGAAACGTACTGATGTACTTCAATCTGAATCCAAGTTCCTACATGAAATGAAAACGAAGGTAGGCACTGTGAATCAAACATGTAATTTGTAAGTACACGTACGAAAATAAAAACAATAAAAATCAGATGTCATCACATTTGACGCGCAGATGTACAAATTTAGACCCAGGAAGACATAGTACGATAAGAGTATAAAATATGACAACAAAGTATATCACGTACAAAGGCGCATCCATTCCTATGCTATAAAGCCATAATCGCATTGTGGCACGGCAACCCCCAATTGATAGAATGTATGTAATTGATGATCCAAGAAGCACTAACATTCCCAAAAATCTATGAATAATTGTTATTTTTGAACAAACGCATTCTTCTTCATCTTCTTTTTGTTTGAGCTGTACGAAAATTCCAGTTGCAATACTAATTACTAACGCAGCTCCAGTGGCATATGCTGAAAATATATAAAAATAATATAGTGATGCCTATAGTACACCAAGCAGTTGGACCCTTCGACCAAAATAAAATGAATAGACAGGCCATTGAATCACCACCATTGAACTTGCTCAGTAAAAACGAGTCAAAACCGTCTGACATATACTTCAACACCTAATTATAACTATGTACAGTACATTTGTTACAAAAAATTGATAGCGGTTTTTTGATGTGTATATACATTTCGGGAAAGCACACGAAGGCATAATTTTGATTGATGATTGAGGCAGATGTTTCGTTATCATGTAACAATAGTCTCGTGTTGCACTTCCTACGGCTAGAGGCCGACTGAAACGAAGTGAGCGCAGGCACTCATTTTGTAATCTTCAAAAATGCGCCCGTCCATTCATTTTATTTGGTCGAAGGTTAGACCATGTGTTGGTTTGAGTACCCTTAGTCCACCCAGGTGAACTAGCTAGATAAAGAGACACTTTTTTTGTAATAGAAATTCCATTGAGACACTTTTCTGAACATCATGGGCGTGGAACCTACGTCTGTCTTTTCGAACAGGTACAATCCGGGACTTAAAAATAACTATTTTCTAAGCAAGCGTGCTACATCTTCATAAACATCTTTTCTTCCTAGAAGTGATATTGTGGGCAAAAGCATTAATAGTCCGAACAAAAGGGCTAGATGAACCACATATAGGGAACGAAATATTCAACGGCTTGTCAATGCTATGTACCACGAGTTTACTTATTTACTACTGGCGTACATATAATTATAACCATTATGTTATCGTGTGCGTTATGGACTATAATGATGTGTGTGTGTGATGTGTATGTATATAAGGTATTACGCCATGGCTTTTAACTGTTATGTAATATTTTATGTAAATAAATTGAATTTGAATTTGAATAATCTTCAGTCCAACGTATGATTTAAATAATAATAGTTGTGAAATTGTTATACGCCTCCAAGTTAAATGAGTGTTTGTTAAAGAATTAAAGCTAGACACTCACACTTTTACCAATATATTCCTACGTATTACAAAGGTAGCAACTACTAACTAATAAAAAAGAACTATTATTATCGTACAAAGGATTAAGACTAAAAGACATACATTATTTGGAATTTCTTAATATTATGCAATTTATTAATAAACTCCTTACGGTATCTTAAGTACTAACCAATGGCTTTTATATCTTTTCTATTCTCTACATCTCCATCTCTATCTCTATGTCTATCTCTATCTCTATCTCTTCTCTATCTCTATCTCTTCTCTATCTCTATCTCTACATAGTATAAATTGAAGTCGCTTTCCGCGTCTGTCTGTCTGTCTGTATGTCTGTATGGCCGCTAACTCCTCCTAAACCTTGCAACTGATTTTGATGCGGTTTTCACCACCAGTTAGATACATTTTCAAGGAAGGTTTATATAGCCGTTTATATAGGTTTGTGTAGCCCGTTGGTCCAGTTGGTAGTGAACCTGCCTTCTGAGCTTAGGGGCGTGGGTTCGATTCCCACCTAGGACAAACATTTGTGTGATGAACATTTGTGTTTGTTCTATATCTGGGTGTTAATATCTATTTAAGTATGTATTTAAAACCTATATATGTATGTATATCAGTCTCTGGCAGCCATATCACAAGCTTTGCTTAGTTTGGGGTCAGATGACTGTGTGTGCAAAAATGTCCCGAATATTTATATTTATTTATTTATTTATATATAACTATAGCGACCCGCCCCGGCTTCGCACGTAAATTACACCCGTGTGAAGCCAGGCGGGCGGGTCGCTAGTATTTAATAATATGCTTTCGTTTGATCACCACTTCAACTGATGTTTAGCGATGATGCGTCTACGATGGAGCACGCTTGCATAGAAGATCGCACGATTTGAAGATGGAAAAGAATTACCCCCGTAAATATGAACAACTGGCGAGCAGTCTCGGCGGCTGAAGAATGTAACTACTATACCAGTAATTATGAAGGCAATGCCCATTAAAGTAAACAAAATATGTTCTTTTCTTCGCTGCGATTTCTTCATAAGTACTGAGGGTCCATGCATTGAGTGTAGAACTAAGATGGATAGGGGAATGCAAAATTGCAGCTGAAACCATTGTAGAATAAAATTGTTAAATTAAACTTGTCTTAATACTTAGGTACCTATATGTAAAGAATACAATCTTTAGTCAGATTCCATAATTATCATAGACCCGTTGGCCCAGTTGGTAGTGAACCTGCCATCTGTACTTAGAGAGGCGTGGATTCGATTCCTACCCAGGGCAAACATTCATGTGATGAACATTCATGTTAAACTTTGTTCTATATTGGGGTGTTAATATCTATTTAAGTATGTATTTCAATTTACATATTACTAGTTGAATCCCGCGGTGTTACCCGCGATTTTCAAGTTTTTCCGCATTCACTGAATGAAAAGTACCCTTTATCCGCCCTTATGATGTACACTATCATCCTGCCAAATTTCGTTAAGATCGACCAAGCCATTTAGTCGTGAAAAGCGAACAAACATCTCTGGATGTTTCTCGTAACTCTGTCTCTCTCAGAGAGACAGAATTACTTCTGCTTTTATAATATTAGTAAGGATAAGGATGTATATATATCAGTTTCTGGCAGCCATAGTACAAGCTTTGCTTAGTTCCGACTCAGTTGACCGTGTGTGCAAAATTTTCTGGAATATTTATTCATTATTTATTTAATTAATTCGAGACCGATTGTTACAATAGTTTTAAGCCTCTGTAATCATAAAAAATCATAGGACGTCTAGTAAGAACTAGACATACCCCAATTGTACAACATAATATATGCGCAGAATAATATGAATTTTCTCTGAAACTGAATGAGTATAAAATAACAATAGCCATGTTAGCGGCAATCATCATGTTAGCCATTCCCACAAAGGATGCTCCAAGTCTTCTCCACCGATCTTCTATATCAGGAGGATCTACAAGGACTACTTTCACTGGACCGGTAAAGTCATGGGTTTCACCAACTTTAATACAATTTTTGGAACAAAGCCTGTCCTTTTTTATTTTCATTTTGAGTTTTCAACACTGTGTATTGTAATATCAAATAAATTTTAGTTTTACTCTGTGTGCATTTTAAAATAGAATAGATAGATAGAAGAGAAATATCTCAGATAAATACTATGATTATTTTGGAGCAATTTTGAAGTGACTTTTTCTATATCTTTGCCAAGTGACGTTGACGTTTCTTTCGACATAATTGCAAAGACTTTTTAGTAGCTTTAAAGCAAGGATTTTATATATACCCCTTTAAAGTACTTACAGCCACACTCAGAGACGTTACTTAAGTTAAGGCACAGATCTATGAGTTAAGGAATACTTAAAATTGCTCTGTCAACTTCTCGTTGTTTTTTTTAGTGAACAAGTGTCTTTATTAACTAAAACAAAATACAAGCTAAAACTAACACTAAAAATACAGTCAGACTGCCCATAGACCGTTGAAGGTCTTAAGATAATCCAAATGCTCAAGCCCACTACCAGTTGGCAGCGTACCCAGCATGCTGGCGGCATTACCACGTTGAATGGCAATGTTTAAGCGTTGAGCCAGAAACACGCCAGCATTTTAGTCACGCGTCGCATTAACCAGGCGCTCTGAAAGATTTTTGAAAATGAGTTGAGCTCCCGGTCCCCAAGGGCCCAAACGCCTCAAATATGTAACCACTGCCGAGGTTAGCATACTTCTCGTTGACGGAAATTGTCACACATGAAAACGAGACAGAGCAATTTTAAATATTCCTCAACTTAAGTAACATCTCTGAGTGCGGCTGGTAGTAATATACTTCTCTTTGACTTAGTAACTTCCAAGAAACTTGTTTGTTTAAAATTTGTAAATGCACGTAAATTCAAATTTATTGAAATCAAATCACTTCTGTGCAAAGTATGAAATCTGTCGGTAAATTTATTTTTTCGGTGTTTTTCATCCAAAAAGCAGTATTGTAGGTACGTACACGAATATGGTTGTTTTCCGGGGTGATACAGTCTATTATTATTGAGGGAGGAGGGTTCGTGTGAATTTGGCAGTTACCATAAAAAATAATGACAACCACCATAATACCAATAAGGGCAAATTGTTTCAGTCTATTTTGATATTTCGCTGAACTCAACCCACAGCTTTATTGATATTCTTTATTTTATTGAGTTAAAAAATCAGTTATAATGTGTATTACGAAATCGAAATTTATCTGAACTATTTTAGCGTATCAACAGTTATTTGAAATATTACAAGCGCTTACAGCACAGTTTACTGTATGTAGCGCCTCTCCTACATCATCGTAACGAAGCTTCGTCTACACATCGCGCTAAAGTTAGCACGATTGCTCGCTTCCATGTCGAAGCCTCCAACTACTCGTGGAGCCTTTGTCGTAATAGTAACTCATACATTACTCGTACATTACTGCCGCGGTCTGTCATAAGTGCGTTGCTGGCAATGATAATAATGGCCGAAAGCGCAGGACCAGGCCACCACAGCTCGGTCAGCATTGCAGCCCTTGATGGACAAGCTGGAATAAAGGCCGAGACCGAAAGCCTGTTGAATTTAATCTTTTGTTAAAATTAAAATTCATGTCAAGCGACTTGATTGGCTGTTGTTTTTTCGTTGAACCAATCACGTCAGTTGACATGAGATACAACCTGTTAGTAAATGTTTGTGTTGATCAGTTCAACCTTTCAGAAACTGGGCGTAAATATACCTATCCATAACGCTACTGCTGTTCATTCAACTGAACAAACATCATAGTTCGTTCAATGACCTCAATAACCTTGTTTTAATGTCCATTCAGGGATTAAGCCATAATCCTGGACAAAATTACACTCCCTCTGAGATTCAGCCTCACGCCGACAAAACGATACCCTCTTCGCTTGCCACCATTACATTTTATTACTCCAAAGGTACAAGAGTTTGCTTTTTTGACGTATAAATATAAGAAATTGTTGTAATAAAAGTGGATATCTCGGGTGGCCTTAACAAAGAGAATAATGTGCCCTCTGCGCCTGGGCAAAATCAACAAAAATATTTCATAAGTAAACAGGAATTATTAAAATTTATACGCCCTAAATTATTTACTAGATATGAGATAGTCATATGAATAAATTCTTCCAGGCAAGCGTGATGTTTTAGCGTAGACCATTGCATTATCTTCGCTTCACATCAAATGAGGCTGCAAAAGTCAAGCCAATTTTATATTAAAAAAAATATATGTTTCCTTGAATTATGACTTACTTCACACTAATGTTAAAAATGCTAAAGTTTTAAAGTATGTGAATGACTCGTCAACATGTATATTATCCTTACTTTTTATCCCGGAAAAATAAACAGTGGCCTACTTATAGGACACCGGTAAAACCGCAGGGCGTTGCTTTAGTTTTAAATTAGTCAAATTCTCAAAATAAAATTATTTGTTAACTACGGAATCAATTTCAAAAACTACGCCATAAAATATAATGCAAAAGCATTAATTCGATTGGCAATGCAATTACGAGCGGTCACGAAGGCTGATTCATGACGTTCATTTCAGCGTAAATCATTGAACGATACCGAGAATTAACATTACCATAGCGCCTATGAACTACTAAGAAAGAGACCTGGAAATCGTGAGCAAGCACTACGCACTACGCAAGCAGAGACACAAACTTCAACCTATTTAGGTTAAATTATTGATTTACCCTTTGACAAATGTAATGTAAGTTACATTACATTTTGTCAAAGGATTTACCATGAAAGTTATTTTTGTTTTCCAATAAGAAATGTTGTTTCTCACTTGATGATTTACTATTCACCCGATTATTGATTTACTTGTCGCGTCTGTTTTATGTGTGTCTATGTACATACATATATTATATTATACATACTTGTACAAATTATTATACATTTTTGTTTTGTATATGTCGAATTTCTAGTGTCTTGTTTTGTCTTGTTTTACATATTATTTATTATGCTATGTATCATTTAGTGGTATTTATTTAATGGTATCATAAAAAGTGTCTTAGTATCCGCCGTCTATTCTGTTATGTAAATTCTTTCTATCCAATGGTTGCCTGGAAAAGATCGCTTTTAGCGATAAGAATTAAGGGCGCCACTTGAAGCATTAGCTCGAAAGTGTTTTAAATCTTGTTTTAAATTTTATTTTTGGTGTACATAATAAAGAGTTTCTATCTATCTATCTATTCAGCAGTACAAGTACCGTTATTTATCGATTGTCAAATTCGATAAAATGCCATAGAATCGATCATAGCTAGTACTGACATAAATGGCATTTTATCGAATTTGACGACTTCAACTGTCAAATCTGATGATCGATAAAGAGCGGTACATGCACTGCTGGTATGTGTTGTGGCATTTTTAGTAGATTTCGATCAGATCAAAATATAATTTATATTATATTTTCCTTGTTGATACAAAATGTAAGAGTAATAAAACTGCACAGAATATATCAGAGTTACTACAATTGCAACTGCTATTGTTGAGCCAAAGTTTATGCCGTGGATTTTTATTGCTTTTGCATGTGCAGCATGAAGTTTATGAACGCAATTATTGTGGAACAGCAGCGGGAGATTTATGGCCACAATCAAGCCGATGACGAGCTGATACTGACACCAGGGATATTGGTCGATTAACGCTTAAATTCAGAGCTTTTCAGACTGACGATTTAATACAAAGATATAGTTCCAGCTGACTCGATAGATGGCGTTTTTGAGGAAATACCACGGAAATACCTTTCGTTGTTCGTTCCTTGGCTGGCTTGTTGTCGTATTGATACTCTTCACTTTGGATTCTATTTTACAAGCTTTTGTTTAACTTGCTTTGTTATATTCGTATGTGTGGGATAAATCTTGCAACTGAATTTTAGACCGAATTTTTTCCTTAACCCATTAAGTAAAATTTGGCATAGGTACCTTACCTACCGTTCACCGTTGTTATGGGTGACTTTAACGCAAAGGTGGGCACACGGAATGTCGATGAGTTAAGAGTGGGGTCATATGGGTATGGACGGCGGAATCCGAGAGGCCAACGACTGGTCGACTTCATGGAGAAGGAGGAACTCTATTTGATGAACTCCTTCTTTCAGAAGCGACCATCCAGGAAGTGGACGTGGATGAGCCCCGATGGTTCGACCAAAAATGAGATCGACTTCATCATGACGACCAAGAAGCGAATATTCAATGATGTCTCTGTGATCAGTAAGGTGAAAACCGGTAGCGATCACCGTATTGTCAGAGGCACATTGAATATCAACATTAAGCTAGAGAGGTCACGTCTGGTGAAGTCCACGCTCCGTCCTGGTCATGCCCAAATCCAAAACCCAAATGACTTCCAACTTGAACTGCATAATCGCTTCCAGGGCCTAGCCGAAAGCGGAACTGTGGACGAACTAAACAATGGGCTGGTGGAAACTGTCCAAGCAGTGGGGTCCAAGTTCTTTAAGACCCCACCCCGAAAAAAACCTCAGAAGCTCTCAGACGAAACCATTAAACTAATGAAAGACCGGACCGAGATGAGACTGCAATCTTCAGCTGATATGTCGGAATATGGCCAACTTAATAGACGAATCTCGAAATCGGTGCGACACGATCTGCGCTCCTACAATACAAGATGTATTAGGGAGGCAATTGAGCGGAACCAGGGCTCGAAGAAAGTGTTCGCGAAGAATTCGTCTATTGGGAAAAGCCAAATGACAAAGCTGAAGATCGAGGATGGCAGTATCATTTCGGCAAAGTCGGAGATTCTGAGAGAGCTCGAGAGGTTTTATGGACAGTTGTACACCTCGACACGACAGCCTATTGTCAGTACAGCTCAGGACAAGAGAGCTAAACTGACCCGACACTACACTGAGGACATCCCAGACATCAGCCTGTACGAGATTAGTATGGCTCTGAAACAGCTTAAGAACAACAAGGCACCGGGTGATGACGGAATCACGACAGAACTACTGCGAGCGGGTGGAAAACCGGTACTTTTAGTCCTCCAGAAGTTATTTAATTCCGTCATACTCGATGGTACAACGCCTGAAGCATGGCACAGGAGTGTGGTGGTGCTCTTCTTCAAAAAAGGTGATAACACCTTATTGAAGAATTATAGACCCATCTCACTCCTGAGCCATGTGTACAAGTTGTTCTCCAGAGTCATTACGAACCGTCTCGAAAACAGGTTTGATGACTTTCAGCCTCCCGAACAAGCCGGTTTCCGTAAAGGCTGGAGCACCATAGACCACATACACACGCTCCGCCAGATTATACAGAAGACTGAGGAGTATAATCGGCCATTATGCCTAGCGTTTGTGGACTATGAGAAAGCCTTTGATTCAATCGAGACCTGGGCAGTATTGCAGTCCCTCCAGCGTTGTCATATCGACTATAGGTATATCGAAGTGTTGAAGTGTTTGTATAGAAACGCCACCATGTCGATCCGATTACAGGACGAGAGCACGGAACCAATCCAATTGCAGAAAGGCGTGAGACAGGGAGATGTTATCTCTCCGAAACTGTTCACAAACGCATTGGAGGACGTTTTCAAGCTCTTGGACTGGAACGGATTAGGCATCAACATCAATGGCGAATACATCACTCACCTTCGTTTTGCCGATGATATAGTCATCATGGCAGAGTCGCTGGAGGACCTAAATACCATGCTCAGCGACCTCAGTAGCCTTTCCCAACAGGTGGGTCTTAAAATGAACATGGACAAGACAAAAATCATGTCGAATGTCCATGTTGAACCCGTGCCGATAGTCGTTGGGAACGATACTCTAGAAGTTGTTGACCATTACACCTATCTTGGACAGATTGTTCAGTTAGGTAAGTCCAACTTAAGCAAAGAGGTCGCCCGAAGAATCCAACTCGGATGGGCAGCGTTCGGGAAATTGCGTGACATCTTCTCGTCCAAGATACCACAGTGCCTCAAGACGAGGGTTTTTGACCAGTGTGTGTTGCCAGTGATGACATATGGTACTGAGACGTGGTCCTTAACTGTTGGCCTTTTGGAAAAACTCAGAGTCACTCAGCGGGCAATGGAGAGAGCAATGCTCGGAATTTCTTTGCGCGATAAAATCCGAAACGTGGATATTCGCCAAAGAACCAGAGTCACCGACATAGCTGTTAAAATTTGCAAGTTGAAGTGGCAATGGGCAGGCCACATCGCTCGAAGAACCGATAACCGATGGGGAAGAAAGGTTCTTGAGTGGAGACCACGAACCGGAAGACGCAGCGTAGGTAGGCCTCCCACTAGATGGACCGACGACATAGTGAGAGTCGCTGGCATCCAGTGGATGCAAAAGGCAGGCTGTCGTTCAGTGTGGAGGTTAAAGGGGGAGGCCTATGTTCAGCAGTGGACGTCTTCTGGCTGATGATGATGATGACCTTACCTACCTACTTATGTAAGTTCGGTGACATTGCAATGTTATGGAACCATCGAGCTGGTCTGATAATGGATACAAAGGATGACCATAAGAGCTCCTTAACGAAACGACGTAGCCCGTCGAGTTTGGGTTCGTTAGATTTGTCTTCCCAAGCACTAGTCCTAGATGATAAATTCAATAAGTTAAGATAAGATATTCTTTATTGTCTTAAGAGCAAATCTATTATTATAATCTAAGTGTAATACAGATTGCGTTTATGGACTCGTCCGGTTTACACAATTTTAATTTTTATATAAATGCAGTGTGTGTATTAAAAATTATAAAATGTAATCACAATTTATAAAATTTTTGCTGAACAGGGGCTTATTAAATAAAATGTAGATTAGCTATATATGGGCTTCGTCAATAATGATTTAATATAAAATATGCAATTGTCATAATAATTGTAACTAGTCACTATTAATTTTATATTTGCGGTAATCATGTTTTATGTAGTCATCTATTTTATATACAGTTTTAGACAGTAACAGATGCTTGACATTTGCACAAAACATATCATAATTATGTCGTAGAAGATTTAATGCAATTATCAGACGCCCCAAGATAGCGGACAAAATGTTCTTATCTACCATCATGATATGGGTATCAAATAAAAGGGTTTGCTGAGAAGGATAAAAAAAGCAAGTTAAGTATTTTTTTATTATTAAAGTTTATTACTAAACTAATGGTCCCGAGCCGGCAAATTCGTTGTATTTGTTAGAGAAAAAGTTAAATTTTAAAACCCGGTGTTGCTAGTCTTCTCTTTTTGATTTGGCTTTGTTTTGTTTGTACCTACAAGCGTTATAGCCACAACTATCTTGCACATTTTATAACCCGTCGCATTCGATTAGGTGTCGGCACCTGTGGAAAAATTCGAAACTATCTTTTGCCATTGCTAAGAGTTCTTAATAAAATCTGTTTAGCGGATTTAAGATTAACATCTTTTTTACCATTTTTTTTTTAATTTCAATTTAAAACTACATGTTAAATGAATAAGTACTCATTGGATTAAGTACTACCTACTATTTGGAGATGATTTACCAAAAAATCTCTGAACACTCTGTTATGTAAAAAGATTATATTGAAGGTTAAATACGATACTCGTGGTTATTAGTGGAACAAAGTTTAAAAGTTCCGTATTCGGACTGTTACTGGGGCCATGTGAAATCACTGAAACCTCGCGAGAGAGAAAGTTTGCCAACTCAAAGGAATCTTAGAACACTGAACCCAACATCTCATTTTGCGGGAAAAACAAGACAATGCTTTTAAGCGTTTCTAATGCAAGAGGGTCCACAACCCATATATTACGGTTTGTGTGCGCAGTTTTTCCCGAAGTTTAGCGGGAGATTTCACATGCACCCTCTTTCACTTTATTTACGACGTATATCTCAATAAAGTGGGTACGTATAACAAAACAATTTACAAAAATATTTAAGACCAAACTCGGTCCAAACATTTATTTGCTCTGACAGCTATGCTGCAATAACATTGTAAAAAAAACTGAACGAAAACAGTAAATTCTGATCACTTTTACTAGCTTTTTGAGAGTAAGGTTGTTACTGGTAGCCAATATACAACATAAAGTAAAATATATTTTTTTAAACTTTGCTACTAACGCGTTCTTTCTGCGGCCAGAATGTAGAGAGCTAATGTTGTGAACAAAACATTGGTTATGTCACACAGAAATAATTATAGCTCTTTATCACATTCTATTCTTTTTTTAATCACTTCAGTAGTTCCACCAATTACAAAATATTTTAATCTTGTAGGTGACATGATTAAAATATATAGATCTAAATTAAGTTTAAATTCTCAAGCATTATACATGTGAGAATTTATGAGCAACAAATTGAATAATTAATTTATGAACAACTAAATTAATGTAAACTAAAATTTATGCCGTACGGGCCAATCAATTTTTTTAAATATTTTTCTTTAGTTGTAATTATTTATCAGTATAAATAAAACATTGTGTACCTAAAAAATCATAAAATATCAGGTGTTATTCAATAATATCCGCCTCGAAATTCTTTAAGTTTTACTTTTAAATTACGAATTATACACTAATTATTACACAATTCATCAAAAGCTCGCCGGCTACATTATTCAAAAGCTTCGTCCAATTTGCTACCTACCCGCATTTTTCATTCTTCGAAAGAGTTTTTGTTTCATTAGTCTAGGCTTGAGAATACCTATAGGTCCTAGACCATTGTTGTCAGTTTCATTGTGAGCCGAGAGCAGTCAACGAGCCATTTTCTCATTTCCATTATGAAAGCATTATTCTCATTGTTTGAGACACATGCCTACAGTCTTATTAAAACTAACGCATTGGCTGTGAAATCAACTGCGCTACTATGTACTCAATTTTTTATATATATTGAGATTCAAATATAGAATAAATTTATATTTATCTTAAAAAACGGGCTATTCTATATAAGTAAAATATATTAAATAATAATAAAAAAACAGACTTCACGGCAACTGCAATAAACGGGATTCCCTAATTTTCCATGCACCCTTAGCGGAAGAAAATTTTCTTTCTGTTCGTCTGTAGAATCGTTACAATCTTTGCATTATCTTGAAAACAAAATTTTATTTAAATGATGGTTTTAATTTTACTTAAATGTTTTTTTTTTTGTCATTGCTGTATTATCACCAGAACTAAAGGTGTGAGCAAATTTTCAGCAAAATTGGTTAGGAGTAACTGGTTCTAATTCAGCTTGCTTTGATCTTCTAACATACAAACATTTCAAGTTATATAAAAGCTTGTAAAAAGTCAACATTGGGCGTCACGTTTAAAGATTATACTCATTGTTTTTTTTACAGAAGCATTATACTAAGATATAATATGACTATATAACGTAGAGGGAGAAATACTGAGTCTATGCTATATAAGCATGCAGAGAGTAGAACGTCATGGCAAAACAATTGATATGTTATAGGGATAGCTCCTTGTTTTTATCGAGTACTAGCGGTCCGCCCCATTATAGCCTATGTCACCCGGGGTTAGTGTAGCTTCCCGTTGGTGAAGGAATTTTTCAAATCGGTTTAGTAGTTTCGGACCCTATTCAATGCAAACAAACAAACAATCAAATTTTTCCTCTTTATAATATTAGTATAGATATAAGCTATCGATACTTTTTAGTTGTGAACTGTGTTACTAGCTGCACTGCTTGCCGCTGTGTTTATGTGTTTGGCATAACTAGCTGCACCCGCTGCTTTACCCGCGTGAACAATAATGAAAATTTATGATTATGGTGATGAAAAGTATATATTATGTGTTAATCCAGCGTATATCTCCATTCCATTTCCGTGAGTGCGTGTGTATGTCTTTTACTTCTTCACGCCGAAATGCCTTAATGGATTTTGATGAAATTTAGTATATAGATCCTGGAATAAAACTTAGGCTATTTTTCATCATTTTTCACGTGTTGAGCGGCCGTAGCTAGTCGAGCAATACAGTTAAAAACTAAAAAATATTGATAGTTCGAATAATCGATAAAAACTATGACCCATCTCTATTACACTTCAATTGTTTTGCCACTAGATTCTGCTCCCTGCTTGTAAGGTAGTACCTATCCATCTCTTTTCCCCGTTTATTATTTGAACAGTTTTCTTCCCTGGCCCAGGTCGTTAGCGTCCTGACCCCCAGGTGTCACCTTCATTAATCTTCGAGGCGCGGAACTCAAAGAATCTTAATTTGAAGTTTCGACGCTTCTCTTTATCAGAACTATGCGAAAGAATTCTTATTAGAAGTATTCATTATAATGGGTTACGGAAACGAGCGCTTCTTTGTTTGAATACCGTTGGATTGTTTGTTGAAAATTATTTGAATTTTTGGGCGGACGGAACAGAATTTTCACTTAATGTTGTAACCTAACTTTAACTCTATATTTTTTTAACTAAATACAATTATCAATTTAAAAAACCAACATCACAAAATTTGTAAAATATGCAATTACGGTTACTTGCATGACATAACATTGTAATCCAAGAAAAAAATTATACAAATCGGTTCATAAATAAAATAAATAATCATTTATTTCAGACAATGTCTATACTTGTTACAAAATTCTACACCATTAAAAAATAAAAAAAAATAAAAAATGAGATATTTTTTAGATGAATTTCATATAAATTTCATCAAAATCGGTACAGTAGTTTGGTTTTAAAATCAAAATAGCTGGAAAAATGTGTCATCCAAACTGTAAACAATTTGCGTATTTACTATTTTTGAAGTCGTTTTTATAAATTGACTAGCGACCCGCCCGCCCAGCTTCGCACGGGTGTAATTTACGTGCGAAGCCGGGACGGGTCGCTTGTTATATATATAAACTTTCCGGGAAAAATTGTCTAACTGATGGTGAAAACCGCATCAAAATCCGTTGCGTGGTTTAGGAGGAGTTAGCTGCCATACAGACACACAAACAGACAGACGCGGAAAGTGACTTTAATTTATACTATGTAGAGAAGAGATAGAGATAGAGAAAGATAATCATGCAGTGTTGTTAGTGCTAGCCTGTATTTTGTTTAGTTAATAAAGGCATTTATTTGCCAGTTAAAATAATAATTACCGACACATCTTCCTTATATCCGCAAGAACACTCGAGAGACTACCACATTAGAGTTCTGAAAGTATAAGCAACTTCCTAATGCAAAAGTCTGACCGACGTGGATAAAACTTGCTAAGCTGAGGAAATATCTCAAGCGGAGCATTGCTGGATACATCTTTAGTTAGCAACATTAAGACGGAGACCGGCTAAAGGTGCTCGAGCATGTCTGAGAGCCTAACTTTGACCGGTGCATGGAACCGTAGCGTCTTAATGAAGTTCGGAAGTTTCTACCGACATCTGCGTTCAATTTGCGAACTTGCATCAGCGTTGATATGTTTGCAATTACACTGGCAAGATTTGTCGTACGCAATGCTAAACTATCGGCACAGGCTTGCCGCTGATATAAAGTTACATTGGCATTGTTGGTGTTTATCAATTTTGTGGAAGAAGCCATTTTCTGAATATTTTCTGTGTGTATGCCCTCTATAACATAATTGGATGAAAATAAGTAGGTATTATTATGTCATTGAAGTAACAACCGCATGTATTTACTAATTTTGAAGTCGGTTTTTTTAATTAATAATTATATTAGTATGACAATGAATGATTCGACATCATCGAGATACAATTCCTATAGAGTCACATTCTCTCAGTGAAAGCAGTAAAAAAAACGTCCGACCGTCATTTTACATACTTTGTATCAATTATATAGTTCACAATACCACATTTACTCCAATTTAGACGTTAAGTCGCTTGCATAGAGTTCAACGTTATTTGTCCGCTATGTCTTCGTAGCTCTGGGCCCCGATTCTATTAAAGAAATTGTTATTGTTTCAATTTTTTTTTTTTATTATTGCCTCAAAATAAACAGTTTAATTTTTATTTATACTAGAAAAATACCACCACCTATTATTATAACTTAGTATTAAAAAAAAAACTCAATTTTGAGGCAATTATTTAAAAAAAATATGGAAACAATTACAATTTAAAAACAATTTATTTAGTGGAATCGGAGTCCTGGCATCGCGCGGTGTTGTAGTCGTATCGCGGCTACCTTGTAACTAACCAAAAAGTCTGCGCAGTTCGTAGCGTGCGACGAGTTTTGGTTCAGACATTTTTTTGGCATGTGTGACTTATATAGGTAGAGTCACAATCATGCCAAAAAAATGTCTATACATATATATATATATATATGTATTGTATCTCGATGTTAGACATCGAATTACTGAGCTATCTCTGCGGCCGCGTATCATATAAACAACTACGGCCCATAATTTGTTAGCTCAAGACACGCAAGCACGCACGCAGTCATGCAGGCACGTATCGTAGGCCTATATCTATAAAAAAATATGTTTTCATTTAGCTTTAAACATAGTTACTTTTACATGAAAAAAGCTAGGATCGATTAAATTTGCACTGCATTCCCAGTTTGTTATGAACCTCGTAGTCATGAGTGTTGTATTCAGAAATTACGCTCCTAGGCAACTCCTCGGCATTATGGGGTATAATATCGTTAAAATTTTATTATCACCACTTATAGTAATGCGATATTTATGACGTAGGAGACCCTGAAGTTTATTGTTTCATGCTCGAGGAGAGACGATGAATAAAGCCGCGATTTACGTCGGCTGTAAACTTAACAGTTAACATAAACTCTCATAATAACCACACAAATGTTTCTCAGCTAGTCTGATTGTTTGAATGTTAGTCAGCTAGATGGTGTGCTTTGTAAACAAGTGACACCACAAAACAAATAACAACATGTACTATACAAGACTAAGTATACAGGGTTATAAGGACCCTCCTTATATTATGCTAAGTGTGTGTATGCCAGTGATGACATATGGTACTGAGACGTGGTCCTTAACTGTTGTCCTTTTGGAAAAACTCAGAGTCACACAGCGGGCAATGGAGAGAGCTATGCTCGGAGTTTCTTTGCGCGATAGAATCCGAAACGTGGATATTCGCTAAAGAACCAGAGTCACCGACATAGCTGTTTGAATTTGCAAGTTGAAGTGGCAATGGGCAGGCCACATCGCTCGAAGAACCGATAACCGATGGGGAAGAAAGGTTCTTGAGTGGAGAACGCGAACAGGAAGACGCAGCGTAGGTAGGCCTCTCACTAGATGGACCGACGACATTGAGGAGTCGCTGGCATATCTAGTGGATGCAAAAGGCAGGCTGTCGTTCGGTGTAGAGGTTAAAGGCCTATGTTCAGCAGTGAACGTCTTCTGGCTAATGATTACGATAATGATGATGAAGTGTTAGTACGGTAGGTTCTTACCTTAGTTCATACTAGTACCGTGAAGTTTTGTTTCTAAAGTACTCACAGATATTTTGGGTATATTATATTTATCTTTACTGAGCTAATATTATTATCTAGGTAAACCGATGTAGCGATGTAATTCGATAAAGAAAAAGATTGAAAACAGCGCGCTGCTAAAGAAAAAGCCTATCCTATCTCGATTTTCCTTTACCCCTCGATCAGCGAATTACCGGCAGAATGTTCCCGAAATTAACTAGAAAATTGAGGCAGTGGGGTAATCGATCTGGGTCAATGTCGGCCCATCCATCATTTCGGGGTAAAAACTGAACGTATGCGACGGACCGGTCGTATATCATGAACCACTCATCGACCTATAGACGATGTATCGAATGCTTTACTAGCAATTTGCAATGGATATCTATCATTTAATAATGGAGAGAGCTATGCTCGGAGTTTCTTTGTGCGATAAAATCTGAAACGTGGATATTCGCCAAAGAACCAGAGTCACCGACATAGCTGTTAAAATTTGCAAGTTGAAGTGGCAATGGGCAGGCCACATCGCTCGAAGAACCGATAACCGATGGGGAAGAAAGGTTCTGGAGTGGAGACCACGAACCGGAAGACGCTGCGTAGGTAGGCCTCCCACTAGATGGACCGACGACATTGTGAGAGTCGCGGGCATCCAGTGGATGCAAAAGGCAGGCTGTCGTTCAGTGTGGTGCTTAAAGGGTTGAGGCCTATGTTCAGCAGTGGACGTCTTCTGGCTGATGATGATGATGATCTATCATTTTTAACCGACGAAAGGAGTTTTTTGAATGTTTGTTATGCGATTACTCCGCCAATTATAAATTGATTTTGATGATTCTTTTTTGTTTGGTAGGTCACTATTCAGAAATGGTCCCATATACATTTTATCGAAATTGATTGAGCAACTGATGTATCTTTCGAACCGTACCAGATAGCCGCAGTTAAAATTTTCACAGAATAATTATGTAATTTTACGGCCAATTAACAACGAAATGATAAATTCAAAAAGTAAAAACGAAAGGGTCTGCCCCCTTTTCGCCCGTACAACATACGTATTTTTTTACCGTATTTTTGTATGAGCTCTAATGTAAAAACAGTAGGTAATATACGTACCTACAAGCGTCACTAGGCATGATTAAAGTACACACTCTAAAGTATAACAACAAATAATAAATAATGGCCAAGTGCAAGTCGTTGACAAATTTCTGTTCATTACCAGGTTAAAGCTGGTAATGAATCATCCAAGTAAGGAGTTACTTGGAAGATCTTAAAACATTTCTTCCACTGAATCGAAATTCAATATTTTACTAATTTTGAAGTCGGTTTTTAAATTGATAATTATTGTATTTTGTGGAGGCACGGAACCCTCAGTGCGCGAGCCCGACTCGCACTTGGCCGGTTTATTTGTAACATGTCATAATGTCGACGTCAGTACGTAGTGAATTGTCATTATTTATCAGTCGTTTATGACATAATTTTTCCGGTCTATAAGTAAAGTATAAGACAGTCGGCATGTCGTAGATAAAAACTACCTATACTTATAGCAGTGAATCGGCTTATCTTTGCGACCTTGTCACTTTATTAATGACTGATTTTCACGTGGTTTTTGCGTGGTATTTTCGCGTCTAATCCAAATACTATAAGCTTATCGCAAGGCCTCTAGGTTCGTTACGGCTGATTTCATCGGCATTTTTTTGGAATATGATTAGTAAGTACCGATAAGGTGTAAACGAAGTTATTCATCATCAAATTTCACACAAATGATAGATCATCATGATATGTCCTAAAACTGCGACAAGAACCACCGGATGATGGGCAGCAGCGTCCTGTTAGTACACGGTGACCGTACTGCGATCTCCAAGCCGCCTGCCAAGCGTGGGGATTATGGCAACACCCCTCTCTAAGAGGGAGGCCTTGTTCAGCAGTGGACATTTAATGGCTGATGATGTGTGATGTGATTGTGACGACATTGTGAGAGTCGCGGGCATCCAGTGGATGCAAAAGGCAGGCTGTCGTTCAGTGTGGAGGTTAAAGGGGGAGGCCTATGTTCAGCTGTGGACGTCATCTGGCTGATGATGATGATGATGATGTGTGATGTGATAGATCATCATTATAATAGCTCAATTGCTCATGTGGTCACCGCCATTCACAACCACAAGCAAAATTGTAATATTCATCTAGCCGGTAGCGAACAAAATAATAAGATTAGCAACAGTCCTAAATCTCTGACTGATGCTAAAGCATCCTTTCTGCGGGTTGTGCATAGTCAACACATATTTCGAGAACATGGATTATTAAATCATGGAAGATCTCTAGATTATTGAAACAAAATACGTAAACTACTTATCGTTGGTTCTTTTGATTAACTAAAAAAATACAATCTAACTAACAGTAAATACCTAAAACAACTCAGCCTATTTTTATTTTATTTTTATATAGTTAGGTACAACAGTAATCAGCAAACTATAAACTTAAAAACAATTAGGTATAGAAGAAAACATTATAAATTTGCTAATCTAAACATTGTACACAGCATTGTTAAGAAATAATGTTTTATATACAACGTCAACTACTTCAATATTTATACTAAGTGATTTTTAAAGTGAAACAAATTCATATGAAAAATATCGAGTATACTATACTATAATACAATAACTGGTCAAAAGCGTTTCGAGACATTTCAGAGATGTCAAAAATACTGACTGAAATACTTTTTATGGTTTAGACAAAGACAAAACAACTAAATAAATATAAAGAATATTTCCCTGAAGATAATTTACGAAAACGTTAATTAATGACCTTTGAACGAGAACGTCTGTTTAAATGAACAGATTTTGAACGTAAATAACTTTGAATAAAGGTTTTTTAATATGACCTAGCAGCATGAAAAGTTTTTTGACAACTTTTAATACAAGATAAACTAACGCTCGTACTTATTTGAACATAGGTATGTCAGTTCAGTTTAACCTTTCCAAGTTTAGTATTTAATTATGTCACTTTGAAGGCATGAAAACGAACACAAAGAGCTTGCCTTCGGTACCTAATCCAATTACAAAGCTAAAGATATTATAATAATCATACAGGGTTACTGGTAATCAGCATCCCCTTAAGGGGGGCGGCTTCAAAACATTAAAAAAACTTTTGTCCTATGACATATCAAAAATAGCAAAAAAGACCTGCTTTATATATTTTGTCGGGTGTCAATGTTTATTTTATTTTATGGAAAGGCTGTTTTATTTTTCGCGAATTTTTGACTAGGAACAAAGTTTGTTTTGATGTACTAAGGCCGCCCTTAAGAGGATGCTAAATTATTACCAGTAGCCCTGTATTTTTATTTCGTTTTGTAACGTATCAAATAAATAATTCCAAATGTCTTTTCCAGTTTTTTAGTTAATAGTAGGCTATACTAGTTATTTATCGCAGTGTCTCGGCATCAAAACGGGCGTACGGTTAATATTTCACTTGCCGACGTTAAGTCGACGCAGATTTATGGACCGAGAGAGCCTATGTTCTACAATTAACTAGGCTGAAAGGTTCGCCTTTAGCGCCTCAGGTACAGCGCTTAATAATTAAAACTGCAATTGACTTGCGACTGTTGAACTGTGGCCTTGTATTACACGGTGGATGAATAATAAGAAAGTACAGAACTAATCACACTATCATAACACAACCAAGGAAGTCTAGTAGATTTCTACCACAAATATTATGGTAAGTTTCGAGTGGTAATCGTCAAAAAAAATCTAAACGTGTTTTTTTTAAAGAAAGTAAAGTTTCATACATCACTTGTTTATCAAGCAGCCATAGAACTTCCACTGCTGGACATAGGCCTCCCGTATCGATCTCCAAAAGGGCTTGGAAGCGGCTTGCATGTATGTAGCGTTTCCCTGCGGTCTCTTTTAGGTCGTCTGTCCATCTTGTGGTTGGACTTCCTACGCTGCGCTTACCGGTCCGGATATCAAGTGTATCTTTTGTGAAGTAATTATGTTGTTCCCACCAAGGTAGCAAAAAAAAATGGTGGGGACCAAATTGAAATGCAGGGACAGCTGCATTTCCAAGCTATTATACAAAGAAACTTGTAACTTGCAATGGTGTTAGATCATATTCTAAACCTTTATTCAAAAAGTAATTAACATTTTTTATTTAAGTACAAAGGTATATCAAACAAAGAAAATAAAAAAGCCTTAATTATTACTTATTACTAATTATCACTAATATAATCAAAAGTAATTCAAAAATAATTCAGCGTTCTATAATTTTTCGATATTTTTACCAGATATCCAACCCGGGTAGGTAAAACAGAAACTTGTTTATCATATTTTCTGTATTCTCCAAGCGATAGAATATGAAAACCCAAATGGTTCGTTCAGCAAAGCTTCTATGCAACTATATTGAATACAATTTCCACATGCAGATAAGTTCATTCCCAAAAGACATCGCCTGAAAACTCTCCAAACATATTTGTACCTACACCTAGCTTCAGATACCCAAGAGAAATGCAGAATAGAGTCGAAAGTCAATTTATATTTGAAGTCAAAACTTTTTCTTCCAAATCGGATAGCTACGACTAGGATATAGGGAGTTATTGCTTCTCCTATTGAGTCGTGGCGATAACTTTTTAACCCTAGTTGACATGGGGTGAATAACTCGCGCTGACAGTTGTAAGGGGTCCGGAAAGTTTCCCCTAACGCTTATTGACCTCTTACCCCTCGCGAATGCATTTTCCAGTTCCAAACATAATGCCATATCGTGGAACGAAGAAAAAAGATGGACAAAGTTTATGAGCAGTGTTTTTTTTCAACCCCCGGTGAAAGAGCTGTTTATCTTTGAACGGCTGAACAGATTTTCTTGAATCTTGTAGCTAAAAACACTCTCGATCAAGTCACCTTTCAAACAAAAAACACGAAATCAAAATCTTTTCAACCGTTTGGGAGCTACGATGCCTGTTGATGATGGGAGACTGTTTTCAGTGAATAAAATAAGCTTTTTAGAGGGGAAATGGTATAAAAAATTATTCATTCCCTACAAAATGTATAAAACAGCTGTTTATTTTTTCGCGAATTCTGAAAAGTCGTAGAACAAAATTTGGTTGTTTTGATGTACTGAGGCTGCTCTTAAGAGGATGCTAACTAATTACCACTGGTAATTAGTTAGCATCCTACCTTTACCATACATTTACCAGTAACCCTGTATAAGCTAAAGCAGTAGTTTGAATCGGATGTGTCCTTGAACTCAATGCCTACTAGGTCTCAGGGCTAGGATTGCTATTATCGAGTTAAAAACCAATATTTTGTACGCTACTTCTACGCTGACAACACACGCGGCAAATCAGAATGACGCGGCGCGCTGGACTATGGCTCTGAAAGTATCGTGAAGTATCGCAGCGGGCGCTCGTTTGAGTAAGTCACTCGATTCGGACGTTAGTTTAAAGGTGAACTACTGTTATATCTCATATAGTAATAGCGGTCCGCCCCGGCTTCGCACGGGTATAGATATATAGCCTATGTCACTCGGGGATAGTGTAGCTTCCCAACAGTGCACGAATTTTTCAAATCGGTTCAGTAGTTTCGGAGCCTATTCAATGCAAACAATCAAATCTTTCCTCCTTATAATATTATATAGTACTTAATAATTAGTATATAATTACATATCAAATGTGGTATGTGTGAGCTTAGATAATTATATACATTGTCAAAGTGTGTGAGTTGCGTTGCGTATTTACGGACGTTCCGCAAGCTCACTTTAGGTGCCTCAGTTTTTGTGTTCTAGGGGCGCTACGTCTTTTTTTCATTAGTCCATGGCCATATCTTTGATGGAAATTCCTATGGAGATCGACAGAATACCATTGACGAATGCTTTCTATCGGGGGAGGAAATGTTTGCATAAATCACTCAGCTATTTTACGATCGTGCAATACAAACTCGTATCGAATCTTAATTTATTTTTATGTAAGTTTGTATTTCTTTGCCTTGCTGATTCACATGATTTACATATAGGTATCTTGCAAAGTTTCTAGTCGATACGACAATAGGGTATTTGACTGTTTTACGAAACCATGGAAACCCCGCGCAACTATTACCTACTGTTTTTAGGGTTCCGTACCTCAAAAGGAAAAAACGGAAAACGGACTCTCGAAGCCAAAAGAAGGTAATTGTACACATCATTATGAACCACTTTTAGTATGGGACCAACCCAGAAATCGCGAAAAATAAAACAGCTGTTCCATACATTTTGTCGAGTGTCAATGACCGTTTTCTATAGAACAGCTGGTATTTTTATATAATATCACCATAGTAAATGTTGTTCATAATGATGAGTACAATTACCTTCTTTTGGCTTCGAGAGTGTTCCCCTTACATTCCGTATATGAAATGCTCGATTCTACGGTTTCTTTCAGCTGTGACAAAAACAAACTTGTACGTCAACGCGATCAAAAGATATGACCATTTATGTCGCATGTTTTGCGATTTCACAAGGGAATTATAACCTATAGGGTACTTCCCGTAAAGCTAGAATCATGAAATTTGGCAAGAGGCAAGGTCTCATAGAACATAATTATAAAGGAAAAAAATCCGAAAGATTTAATTTGAAGTTATATAATAAATAAATAAATGTTTCGCAATTACAAACTTACATTTTGTAGTTGGTATGTACAGAAGCATTTCATTGTCGGATAATCAATCATAATAAATCATCTTTTTTGTTTATTTGTTTTTTGTTTGGTCTCGCGCTCTGAGGTTTCTGTCCAACGGAACTCTCAGAGTGCGAGTCCTACTCGTACTTGTCTGTTTTTTTTTTAGTACAATCCACATTCTAATAAAAAAGTTTAAAAAAAAGAAGAGAGAGAGTAGTAGTTATTCTAAGTAAATGTGGTGACGTTACAAATATAAATGTATAGAATTACCTACGACAGCTAGTGAGTCTGGTGGTACAATTTACAGTGGTGCACTGAATGCGCCCTCTTGACCTATTTCGGGTGTCATATCTCTAGTCTGGATTCCGGCACGAGCACGAATGGCCGGTAGAATCCGTGGCATGTGAAATGAAGGCTACATAAATAGCCACGATGGTATAGATATTGTGTCGCTGCTATGTGCAAAATGCATCGTTCAATTTCAGGTATCTGTATTTTGGGGCGTAAAACGAAAATATGACAATTAGTAAGGAGATAAGATGGAACACATGAACATACATAATATACATTAAATATATACATACATACATAAACTGTCAAATTCATAATCCTCTTTTTGCCGTCGTCCGGTAAAAATAAAACCGCAATTGTCAAGACGAATATAACCATAATTGTTTATTGCGCCAAAACTCTGAGTGTTTTTTTCCAGTTGTAGCAATTCAGTGGTGCTAACCGTAATAAAATCAGTAGTTTCTTTCGCACCAGTAGGCAGTCAGCCACTCGTCGACTTCGTTGGTGCGCGGTCGTTCCGCGTCGCGTCATTCTTGAGAGCGAATATACTGGGTTACTTTACTGGTAATCAAGTAGCATCCTACTAAGGGCGGCTTATCAAAATTTGCGGAAAAAAACAGCTGATTCATATATTTTGTTGGGAGTTTAGTTTTTTTTTTTTTTTATGGAACAGCTGGATTTGTTTTTGCGAATTTCGTAAAGTCCTATAACAATATTTTTTTAATGTAGTGAGCCGCCCTTAAAAGGATGCTAAAAGATTACCAGTAGCCATGTATATTGACTTCGTTTTGAAACATAATATGTGTAAGATACTTTAAAAATATCGCAGCCAAATGATTGAAACTATTTATAACGTTTGTACTTCTAATGTAAAAACCAATATAGAACATGATTTCATGTTTTCTGGCCTTTCTCCTTCGATCGGAAAACACAAGTAGAAATTCGTATTTTCAAAACAAACATCTCTTCTCGGTCTTGAAGACGATATTGTAACAGCGCGACGTAATTTCAAAGAGATTGGTATAGTTTCTGCTCTATTTATGCTCCTGTATTATGTGTACTCCATCTTTTACTTATAGAAAATATGATTGAATTTAACATTTAACACAATAAGCTAAGGGAGTGTTCCGTAGCTAGAGCCAGCTTGCATTCTGTGCTCGTTAAATCAACTTGACGTGTGTCAGCTTAAAGAAGCTGCTGTTACTGGTGTAAAGCTCCTACCACCAATCTTTCTCACTCAAATAGCCCGTAAATGTTAACTTGCCATGTTATTTTGGGTAAAATCTTGCAACTGAATTTTTTATCAATTATCCCCAACCGATTAAGCTGAAATGTGTACACATGTCATGCTTATTTGAATGACAATGCATGGTTAGTTAAAAGACGTCATTCTAAATTCAACACGGTGGATTCCCAAAGATGGCGGACCAGTTATTTTTTATGCATCCTCATGATATGGGTATCAAATGAAAGGGTTTCGAGTGCCTGTTGATTTGGCAATATCCATATTTTTGCTCTAGCTCTAACTAATTTTGAAGTCAGTTTATTATATTGTTATCTGACCTATTTTGATGTGACATCTCATTAGAGGCTGAATAAGTTTGGAACATCGGGTAGGTAGTTACAAAACTCCTTGGTACGGTGCGGGGACATCGCGGTCGGAGTCACACAGCAAATGAGTCAGACTGTCTCTCCGCTAACGTGGTGGACTGACTGCACAAGATTTATACCTCGGAGCATGTTTATTTATTTAGTTGTTTATTCTCTCCACTGATTTTAAATCTACTGTCACGTTGATTCTGCCATACCATTCACTAAACTAAACCAATCTGACAGGACTAAAATTATCTGCCTCTCTTTTCATTTTAATATGTGAGAGAAGGATGACAACAATTTTAGAGCTGTCAAATTTAGTTTAGTTTAGTTTAGTTTAGAGTACATTAGAATCGATGCCCTTGAAACCTTACAGTACAGTGTACCTACCATATTTCTCACCATAAGTATTTGATTTATGTATTATCGTGATTCTATTGTTTTTCAATACTAAATAATTTATTGCATATTATGAAAGTCACATACTTGTACAGATCTTAGGTAGTTAAGTACCTCCCATGCTTAAGGTAGGTATCACAATACATAATGACCCTAATTGTGTATGGCAACAAAGTGCGGAGTGGATTTATTTATTCCATAATTGATTTGTCTTCTAAATGCCAGTCTAGCTATACCTAGTAACAATTTTGCAATGTCTTTTTGGGTTTTGGATTTTTTTTTCTAATTGTCCGTCTTTTATCTGTTCTAGAAAACCTACTAAGTACAACACTGCAAATAAAATCCCAAACAAAAGTCGCATTTTTGAAACACGACTAATCACATCACTCTCTAACGCAATGAGTGGTTTCATCATCATCATCATCAGCCAGAAGACGTCCACTGCTGAACATAGGCCTCCCTCTTTAACCTCCACACTGAACGACAGCCTGCCTTTTGCATCCACTGGATGCCCGCGACTCTCACAATGTCGTCGGTCCATCTAGTGGGAGGTCTCCCTACGCTGCGTCTTCCGGTTCGTGGTCTCCACTCCAGAACCTTTCTTCCCCATCGGTTATCGGTTCTTCGACCGATGTGGCCTGCCCATTGCCACTTTAACTTGCAAATTTTAACAGCTATGTCGGTGACTCTGGTTCTTTGGCGAATATCCACGTTTCGGATTTTATCGCGCAAAGAAACGAAATAAAGAAGAATGAGTGGTTTGAACCATTGGAATTTAAAAATCTTAAATTTTCATTCAATCGTGGGTTTTAGGTGTAACTATATTCAGAATTGTATTGTTAAGCGTTAAGAAAAAAGAATCGCATGATATTTTCTTACGAAATCATACTAGCGATTCAAAAATCGAGCCCCAGAATCTTTGCAATCCTTTTGACCTAACCGACCTCTCTTGCCTGTTATCTGTAGATACCAAAGACTACGTAGTAGCTTTACCTAGTCTGTGGTACATAGTACATACCCACCTACTAACTGACTTAGCAAATTAATATCCGTACTCCTGTTCAAGCATTCTCGAAACCTATAAAAACAAACTTGACCTTAATTAAAGCATAAACAATTCTGTTTACCAAATAACTCTCGAAAGTTCCCCGTAGAATATTCCGAGGGCGGCCGACCGACAGACCGTTTAGAATGGAAAATTTGCTCGAGTTTTTAAAGAAATTGCCCACAGTGGCTAATAAAATAACACTTGCGTGAATAACAACAGTATATTAAGTTAATATTAGTCAATTTGTTTAATGAAATTAAAGTTTCAGAGAAGTTTTTACCTGATAAATAATATCAAAAATCTTTCAGAGCGCCAGATTAAAGCGACGCGTGACCAAAATGCAGGCGTATTTCTAGCTCAACGCATAAGCATTGCCATTCAGCGTGGCATTGCCGCCAGCATGCTAAATAAATATGGATAAATTACGGTGAATAAATTAAATAATATTATTCATCGGGCAAGGTGGCGGTGAAACGCAAGCCAAGTATTTAATTTGAAAAAATCTTTAGCGTTTTTATGCCATACGATCAAACGAGCAGACTGGTTGCCTGATCATAAGCAGTCACCGTCGCCTAAATAACACCACATTTTATAACACCTACCTATCTGTAACACCAGTCACAAACACGTTGCCGACAACGAAAAAAAATATTTTTCTGTGTTGCAGACCTTTTAAGACTTAAACTTCCTGCAAAGTGAAATATGAAACATTGAAGCAGAAATACACTAGAGATTCGTATAAGAAGCAGTTAACATATTAGGTAAGAGTTTGAATGCGGTCTGCACTGAAAGCCCACAAATGCCACACTTACTTTTTAATTTACAAAGCTCTTCCCCCGATTGGCCGGTAACAACTGGTTGCAAAGTAAACTCAGGTTTTATCTTCGCAGATAAATCTTAGAGCCATTTACTTTACAGCGCTGTTCTCTGGCTTCTACTCCGCCAAATGACTGCTGTAGTCGTATTCCAAACCCTGGAGAGTTTCGCGAGTTAGTTACTATCGTAAACGAACATGGAAGTACGGTCTGTCGGTTCCATTTTCACACTACTACTGAATGCACTTGTGCACTCTTTGCAGTCTACCAGCTGGAGAGTCGAGGTGACGGCGACCGTGCAAAAATTGACCCTGTTCGCTTTACGCTGGGTTTGAAAATGTACCTCATTTTCTAGAGTCAAACAGTCAAGGCGTGACGGAGGCGCGATGTGGCGTGGAAGCTTGCTGGGACAATTTTGAACGCACGGTTAACTGATTAGAGTTGGCTTTTCAAATACCGATGTACGCCGCGACGCCACCGTTTCAACTATTTAAACTTTTTTTTTTCGATGCCATCGCTCTATCACTGTAAAGGAAAACATCGTGAAGAAATCGGCATGTCCTAGAATCTCTGAGAGAAGGCATGTGTCCCAGCAGTGGGAACATGATAGGCTGATAATGATGATGTTTTAGGTTATGTTATAGACAATTTAAAAAACAAGTTAAAAAGCACTAAACAGCGCTTAGATTGGTTGCAAATACTTACAACTCAATATTTTGGAGGCCGACAAGTCACCGCAGCACATTTACGAAGCCGTTCTTCAATTTTTGAATGGTCACGCGTCGCACTCAGAAAGATTTTTGAAAATTGTAATTAATATATCCAAATAAACTATTGGATAATCGTATTTATTCTGCAAAATAAAGGTTCTCGAATTTACAAGTTGAAACAACCTACCATTCAATTTTACTCACGCGTAGCCGTCCCAAATGAAAGTATTTTCGGCTTACATGTCATAAAGGAAACACATTGTCAGAAATAAACACGAGCTCGGGTGAAACTGTTTGCGTACAAATTGTGAAAATTTTAATAAATTAGTCGCTGGCTCTCGTTCGTCTGACGACCCGAAAGGTGGGTATCCGTAAACATTATATTTCGGTCATAAAACATAACAAGCTTATAAAACCGCAACATAATCGCGAAGGGTCCCCGGCTGAGTCCCACAGGAACCGTTTCACGTGGCTCGCCCCGAAAATTACTCGCCCCGCGTAATTTTGAGCTTTTTCTTTTGTTATTCTTTAAGGCCACCCGAGATTTGCGACGTTATGATCTCATTTTGAGTTATGAGAAAAAACTCTTAGTAGGTCCCAGCGCGCGGAATCATTGTCCATAGGATTAGGTGCTTACTGGGAATTCGGCCTATTTCGCTGGAGAATTATTCAGTCCCCGCCGTAACAATTTCCTTGTTTGAACGAAATTTTTCTTCCTCTAATTGCGTTGATTTATAAGACTTTTGAACAATGAGAATTTGTTACGTTGCTGGAGAAGCGAGAAGTTTTCTTTAAGTATCATTTTTGAAAGGAAAAAATAGAGCTGGAAACTTCCTATACTTGATCCGTGTTTTTACAAGCTTTTATTTAACTTGCCCTGTTAGTTAGTATGTAGGTATGAGTGAGACAAATCTTGCAACTAAATTTTAGACCAGTTATTCCCAACCGATTGAGCTGAAATTTTGCATACACGTTTAATTTGGTAACAATGCAATATGCATCAGGTACCCAATATGGTTATGGTTACAAAAGGGCCGCCAACACATTTAAACAAAAATTAAAAGCATACAATTTAAATAATATATTGATCTTATCGTTTAGAACTGTAATGGCAGTGTAAAAAATTGGATGAAAACATTTACTTTCAATATTTCACTTTAGTATGTTACAGCTGTACAATCTTATGTTCAAAAGCCTAGCGAAATTGATCAGAATTTACGTACGTTTCATTCAAATTCTAACTATCTTCTGCAGCTGTTAGAGCCAAAATAACTGAGTAAACTTTTTGGTTTTGGTTTTCTTAAAACAAAACTAATATGTGATCTCTACCTTAGATCTAGTGACTATACTTTGATCACAAAAACATCAACAGAAACCATCCAATGTTATTATACTTAGAAATATATTTTTTCTAGATTCTATCTTATTCTGTCATATTTACTTTATTTAAGGTACTATTTTACTTTTCTCTCGCGTAATAAGGCAATTTCTATTCAAGGTGGTGGTGTCTCGGGCAGTAAAGAAACTGTTATATTTTGACTAGCATAAAAGACCTAGCTAAAATTAGAAAGTGACTGACCCAAACGAGGTACCCATAGTAAGTGCCTAAATTTTCTTAACATTCATTCATGGTTTATTAATGGAATTATATTATATCGTAATTAATACAATTTTCCAAAAAAATTACAACCGCCTTTTAAATAATTTAACCCCCCCCCCTCCTCTTCCCCTAATTTTCCACCCTTAGAGGTAGAATTTTTCTTCAAATATAAATAAAACCGGGCCAATAAAAAATAGGCAGTCATTTCAAATGTTAAAGACGATTCAAAAAATGATTACCGCCAGGATTCGAACCTGCGTCTATGACGCCCCGAGCTCTCTATCCACGAAGATATAGCTACGCTATACCTAAGACAATAATACGAAAAAAACTTGTTATAACTATTTTATTTTATTTTAACAGTATATAGTTTTATTACTAACTCGAACTAAGTTATTCATCAAAATCGGTTCACAATCGGCGAAGAAATGGCGTTGCAACAAAACAAATACAGTTGAATAGAAAAGCTCTTTTCTTGAAGTCTGTTGAAAATCCTACTTCCTACTAATAATAGAAACGCGAAAGTTTGTATGGATGTATAGATGTATGGATGTTTGTTCCTCTTTCACGCTGCAACGGAACAACGGATCGACCAGATTTTTTGCATGGGTATAGTTCAAGAGCCAGAGAGTGACATAGGCTCATCTTATATCATAGACTTTTCATCATCATCATCAACATTTTTCATCACTACGCGGGTGAAACCGCGGGGCGCAGCTAGTAGTTTGATATTATTTTAAGAGTAGGTAGGTCTAAAGATATCGTAATAACAAGTCTTTGTATAGCGAGCTAATGTTCAGGCAATGGATTTTAATTTTGCTAAATATCATTCTTATTGAGATGGACATGAGAGTGACGAAAAAAATATGACATTGCTAACCTCTCGAAACTCGCTGGTGTTCTTCCTGTGCTGTCAAAGGATATCCGCGCGGTGGACTAAAGCTACAAATCTGTTGTAACATCAGCTTAATATCCAGCACTTTGACCATGGTCCATGTTATAAGCAGCTGGATAGCCAAGTCCCTAATGTAGACCAGCAATGCAAAGCAGGCTCATAACGGTGCATCTATACAGGGTGCATAAGGGGAACACTCTCGAATTCAAAATAAGGTAATTGTACTCATCATTATGAACAACTTTTACTATGGGACCAACCCTGAAATCGCGAAAAAAAATTCAGCTGTTCCATACATTTTGTCGAGTGTCAATGACCGTTTCCATAAAACAGCTGATATCTTTTTCGCGATTTCAGGGTTGGTCCTATAGTAAAAGTTGTTCATAATGATGAGTACAATTACCTTATTTTGGCTTCGAGAGTGTTCCCCTTAGACACTGTATAAGAGCAATAAGTACATTAGATAGCGATGATAGCTGAGTGGTTGGCGTGCTCGAATTCCAAACCACTGGGTGTGGGTTCTAATCTCAACAGTGACCTTGAGTTACCGGTAAAGGAAAACATCGTAAGTGCGTTTTCTTCCAAGAAGACAGGACAGCAGCACGACAAGACAAAATGCAGTGACAACAGCGCGCAACATTTCTTTGAACCGTTTTCTCATTCAACGACATCGCACCGCACGAACTACATTTTTTCTTTCATCTTGAGAGAATTATGGCGTCGCACGTTTTGTGCATTTGCCAGTGTTAGGTATTGAAATATCTTCAAATTATATAAGACGTCATCAAACAAATCATAATCATAGACAGAGTCAAGTAAATTAAATCGATACCAAGTCTAAGTCATGCCCTACTATAGTGGTAGAGACTACTAGTGAAGAGGCTTCCGTGGAGTTTTGGAAACATCACGAAAATACATAAGACATGTTTTACCTCATTTATCACTTGCCTATACTCGAGCACGTTCCCGAACACATAATCCACAATTATTACACAATATTCACAATCAAAACAACACAAGTTTAGGAAAATAATACAATGAGTATGTTTTTTCACGTTGGCGCCAAAACTTCAATAATCTATTGTCCTTTGATAATATATAGTTTGGATCAGCCTTAAATACAAGTTAGTACCGAAAAAAGTCTCCCAAAAACTGAAGAGGGCAAGGTAAACATGTATTGCATACACTGACATGTTCTTACTAGTTCTACAAACGCACACTTCAATACTGAGCGGCACACAACTGCAAACGATATGCTCAAAATGTAATCAATTGAACGACCTAAGGTTAGTGCTAGAGGGGAAACTGAAAGTAAAACGCTTCCATTTGTTTATCAGTTTGTCTATCCGTCAATAGCTACTTGATAAATCGTATCAATCGCTCTTCACCAGTCCTCCAAGCCTGACCCCTAGGTAAAAGCACTCTCCACTGCACAGCTAGACCGTCCGCTGAAATTACAGGGCACTCTGCTACGAAACTTTTGCCAACATCTCAGTAACAACTGTACGCTCGTTACATACGGTGTACAAACAGCTTGCCAAAACAACGCAGTCTTTTCGCTGAATTGTTTACGACAGCGACGATATCTAACTTTCTAACAGTTTTCTTTCGCTAGTTTGTTAAAACTTTAAATTGGCCAACTATACAGGGTAACGCGGAAAAAGTGTACTAAGCCGAAAGGATATCATTATAACCATCATTATAAATTAATTAATAAATATTAAGGACATTTTTGCACATCATCATCATCATCATCATTCGTCATCTAACCCCAAAATAAGCAAAGCTTGTAATATGGCTGCCATAGACTGATATACATACATATATATTTTTAAATACACACTTAAGTAGATATTAATTAACACCCAGATAGGTATAGAACAAACACAATTGTTCATCACAGAAATGTTTGTCCTAAGTGGGAATCGAACCCACGCCCCCAAGCGCAGAAGGCAGGTTCACCTCCAACTGGATCAACAGGCTATCTTATGAACAACTTCATTATTCGCTGCCTATGGGTGTTCCCCGATAGTTACAATCTGGGTATCTTCAAATCAAGAGTGAATCGAATTCTTCTTGCAAGCGTGCTCCATCGTAGACCACATCATCGCCAAGTTTAGGACCAAATCCCTTTTTTTTTCCGGATCAACCCTTAAATCGCGAAAAAAACATCATGAGCAACTTTTACTATGATGCCAACCCTGAAATGGCGAAATATATCCATACATATACAAAATTACAAGGTCGTCAGCTGAGTGAGTTCGATGAAAGGCATCAAGCCTGATTTAGGCCAGATGCATTCACTCCCACCTCCATATCTCCCATGTTTGTCTGATCAGAAGTACTATAGCAACTGTAAAACAAAGTAATCATAACAAAATTATTCAAATAATATATTTTTCCAGTACCTAAATTAAAATATTTTAACTAGAAGTCCTTTAAACACAAAATTCTATTTAGGCCAGGTGTGTTTTGTTGTTCCTTTATACCTGGAAAATTTTACTATAGAGACGAATATTTTGCGATTTCATTATTATTCATAGAAATTTTGTACAGAGGTTTTACTTGGTATTGCCTAATTTTCTTTAACTATGCCACTTTTATATAACAACATCTAGAAATATGAATATGTAATGTATATTTTATGAGTAAGTAATTTCATCACAAAACCCATATTTTGTTATATCTCGGTAAAATAAAATGAAATAAACCTTAAATGCCAGCAAAGATCAAGGGCCTTACGGCTACCTGTTTTAGGAGATTGCGAAAAGTTGCGCGACCGCAAAATGTATCTTGGGTTCACATTCGCGTGATTTTCCGCACCGCATTGTTTCAGCGCTGTTTCGAGCCCGCGTCAAAAGGTACAGTTTGCGGACGCGCAACTTTTCGCTACGACTTATATTGAATCGCTTAAAACACTTGACCTGCGTCCCCATTACCTAAGTACCTACCTAGTTACATAAATCAAAATTTTTCATTGCACTACCAATTCCGTAATTTTATGCACAAAATTTTAACGAGGTTTTCAACTTTTCTACGAGAGTAATTCGCTATGATTGGAATCCATACAATTTCACAGTGAGCGAACGCAGATTTCTCGCAAGATTTCTTTGTGTGTACGTCCTGTACCTAGACTAGCAGATTTTTATAGCAGGCTAGTGTCGTAAGAGGAGCTGCCGACACCGGCACCGGCCTGTTATCTCTGGATTTGTGAGGAAACGAGACATAAAGCCCGCTTCAACTTGGGATTTTAGGTGACACAGAGATTCCTTGTAAAGATTGCGTATCGACCATACTGAACCGTAGAAAGTCTTCAAGAAATTGCACTCGTAATATATTGAGGAAAATCTGTCAATTTCTCGTGTGGCCCTTGGGAGCGATTGGCTTTGGAAATCTTATCATCTTTAACGCGATTTCAATATATTCTGATCATCGTCGAAATTTGCGTGGATACAATTTCCTGTAAGGTTACCCAACCTTACAAGGAAAAAACGTTGAGAATAGATTTTTGCAAGTCGTGAGAATTTTACACGCGAGCGCCTCCTGGCAATAACATAAGTCAGTGATGCAATCATCTCATAAAATCAGCCTATTCAGGAGTAACTCGCGAGTCTCGCATGAATATGGAATAACAACGGGCTTTGAGTTAATATGTATGAATGTAACTTGTTAACTCAAACGTAGTCCTGCCAGATGGCACAGAGAACGCCCAAATGTCCCACCTCGCTCGCTTTATAATTCAAAGATTTGCTCGCGTCGAATAAAGAGACGACTCCGCTATATTATTCAGGCGACACGACGTATGCACTCCACGCCGTCTGAGATTGAAACTAAACTTTGCGCAATTCAAAGTAAATAATCTCGCCGACCGGGCGAAAATTTGAATTTAGCCAGACGATCATTTTGCTGCCCAACGAAATCACATATTACAAGATTTCCTATCAACGATATCAACGACACTTGAATGTTTCAAGTAATGTTCAGAAACGAAAATATCTTTATTGCAGATCTACACTTTTTTAAGCTGAGACCACGTGAAAACTACTAAGTTCTAAATTAAGCTGGCCATTTAGCGCTTAATTTGCACACAATTTAGATCCGTTTACTATGTACCTTTTTTACTCGAATACGTCAAAGCCAAAAAAAAAGGTTATTTTTTTTATCAATGTTGTAGGTACGTAATACCTCTAGTATAGTATATTTCTCTATGGTAATACGTATGTTTTTCTATTTACCTATGTTCAACCGTTCTACCGTAGCACCTAAACTACTCATCTGATTTTGATGAATGAGGTATCAATCGATTCGATATTATGGTCCGGTGATATCGACTATATTTTACACGTAACAAAAATAAATACCGTTAGTAATTTTTTTTTTTTTTCATATATCACCTAATAATTACCATTTTTTTATAGAGTTGTTCTTACTTCACATAATTAAAGAGATGCCGTAAACAGCTCTTAAACGAGGGAAAGGCTTATTTTCCAAAAAAATATTAAAGTATATGTTTACTAGTAATTTTTGTTTTAATGAATCGTACCTACCTACTTCCAAAAAAAAATAATTACTTAAGCTAATGATAATATCCCTGATTATACAGCAAAACAAAAAAACATAGGTACAAAAACAACAAAATAAAAATAAAAAGGATTACTTTTACAAGTTCTGGCGGGTCAAAGCTGTTTAAAAAATTGGGTGCAGAATCAAACTTAAATGGCCAAATCATAATTCAGTTCAGCTTGAAGTGTTTGAGTCACAGACTAAATAAAGCTACTACATTGGAGTGTTCTGTCATGAAGAGATAAGTTATCACTGAGTTCCATAAGTCGCCACTTCCACATCTAGTTCAAGACAAACACTTCCGAGTACCGAAATCAAAATACGATTTGTCCCGTTCAACAATATCGTCCGGGAGTTGTGTAGGCGTCGTATTTCCCCAATAAGGACCGATGTAGTGCCTCGCCATAAATCAGACAGCATTGTGGAGAAAACTCGCAAATCGTAAGCAAAGCCTCACGTATTGTGGACCGCTCTTTTAGGTGACCCTTCACAAAACCTGATAAATAAAACCGTGCTTAAAAGGGTCGCTATAAAAAGGAATCATTTGAAGATTATTTATAAGACAACGGGCAGATTTGGGCCCGGACCTCGAGAATTGCTAACTTTGTTATTTTCTAGCTACCAATAAGCCTAAAATATTGTTAGCGAACGTTAGACTGTATGACGGTTAGCGTTGGTGAAAATAACTATGAGCACAATGGTGGTAAAAGCGTGTTTTAATTTGAATATTATTCACAAAATTTGCTGACATGCAATAACAGAAAATCGTCCGCTCCACTGCGACACGAACACTCTTTAAGCTGCTGTGATATAGTTGAGTAGATAATAAATGAATATACTAAATGGAGCTAGAATAGCAACCGAATCAAGCCAAAACAATAAAATTTAAAAAAATAATGACAAAAATCTGAATCAGTTTCATCTAGGCAAGCGTGCTCAATCGTAGACCGCAAATCAGGAGAGTTGGCGGCCAAATGCAAGCTTATTCTAATCTCAGTCAAAATATTTATTTGCTCTGACAGCTGCAAGAACGTTGTAAAAAGCAGAATGAAAACCATGACATCATTTTTGCTAGGTTTTTGAGCGTAAGTCCATAGCAGTAACCGATATGCTTCAGTGAAATATTAAAAGAAAATGTTTTCATTCATCTTTTTTTACAATGTTATTGCAGCTGTCAAAGCAAATAAATGAATGAAAATAGTGTATCCTATGTGTTCGGCCAGTCGCCAACAAACACACGCACATACGTGTTTTTATTTTAAAATGCAAAAGTCACTTTTACTGAGACACCGTTTACAAGTAATCTACTTACTCGCATAGCAGTCAGAGATTCGCCTGACTTGTATCTATTATTATTTACAGACAAATATATATTTTGTATATTTGTATACTTAGTTACCTATTTTCCACCACCATCGAGTCACATTTTCTAAATAAACATACTCAATTTGTAAGAAAATTCTCGGAAGTAATAAATAATAATTCCACAGCCTATCTAGGCAACGAGGGCGCCATTTTGATATTTTCCGAGAAAATTTCGAAGCCCCTCACTTCGTCAGTAAATATTTACACATGAGAGCATTAATCAAGATTTATTCTGTAGCTACCAACTTATTTTATGAAGCTTACACGATGTTTGTGTTCTATTTATTTTTACATGACTGCCCAATAAAAGAAGTGTTCATGATCATCGTCATCATCATTTTAGCCATAGGACGTTGCCATAGCCGCTGCTGGACATAGGCGTCCCCCATCGATCTCCAAAAGGGCCGGTTGGAAGCGGCCTGCATCCAGCGTTTCCCTGCGGTCTCTTTTAGGTCTTAAAAGGAGTGTTGTAAAACAAGTGTTACATCTATATATTTATTGCATAATAAACCGGCCAAGTGCGAGTCAGGCTCGCACACTGAGGGTTCCGTACCACCACAAAATACAATAATTATTACCTCTTTTAGGTTCATGTTGAAAGCTTAACATAACACTGTCACTTAGACAGTGCGACACAAGACTATTGTTACATGATAACTAAACATCTGACTAAATTATGCCTTCGTGTGCTTTCCCGAAGTGTAAAAACACGACAAATACCGCTATCTATGTTTTGTAATAAATGTATACATGGTTATAATTAGGTGTTGAAGTATAGGTCCGACGGTTTGACTCGTTTTTACTGAGCAAGTTCAATGGTTATGGCCCGTCAATTCATTTTATAACAATTATTGACGAAAAAAAACACTGAATTAATAGCGTTCAAATATTATCGGACCACCTATGATTTATGGCCTACCTAATAAAAAAAGAATCATTAAAAACAAATATCACCAATCATATTGGTGGATTAATCGCGTGACAAACATACAAGAAAAACATACAGTCGAATTGATAACCTCTTTTTTGAAGTCGGTTAAAAAGCAACGAAAACTGTTTTTTGGCGTTCTGATTTAATTTCTGTAATAAATAGACTACGACATACAAAAAGAAGATGGTTCTCAATTCAGTTGTGTTTTTTTCATACCTTTTTAACATATTTTTTATTTATAGGTTATATGTATTTAATTCAAAGATTTTCTTACTTCAGAACTCCTTCATTTATAAACCCATTTAGTTTTTTTTCTAAGCCTTAGCTGTCTTATTACAATAAGCGTTCGTATTCAAATATCTCTGTTTTATAGTGTGTAGTAAAAAAGTGTATAAAAACAGAGATAAAAAATATACCGTTTTTTTTTTTTTTTAAATAAAAACAGCTTCAAATCTATACTTACATGTAAAAAGTTGTACAAAGCTGTGTATGGCGCTGGGCGCAGTATATGCGATAAAGTCAGATAAATCAAATATCAAATCAAACTGTAAGTACGGCACTGTTACTAATTTTTCACGCAAACTAAGAAACTTGCAGTGACACCAATGAACTAATTAATAGTCCACGTGCAAAAAAAGGGCGACAAGGTCGTCAGGGTGAAATCGACTAAAGACATCAAACCTTTTAAGACATTAAGGCCTGTTGCGTTTGCACCCACGCTATCTTACCATATCTCCCATGTTTGTCTGATCTAAGGGCTTGACTACTAATGAAAACTTACGAGGAATATCATAAAATATCAGGAGCTCCATCCACTACCTTATCACGGTGAATATCCCGTTAATAATCATATAACTATAATGAACAACAACAGTGTTTGACTTACATTCATTGCGAATCTACTCTACTTTAAAGAATGACTAAGCATTTGATTTACATCTAGTGCCCAGTTTCTGTCCACATGCATTGTCTAGCTGAGGTCAGTCCTTTGCTGACTCACGCCAAGTCTCCGTGAATAAATTTAAGTAACCCCAACCTACTTTTTACGAGCCGAATGAAGTATGAACCTTTACGTGAGCGCTACGGTTTACTTCGCAGCAAATAAAAAATCTAATGAAGCCGACTTTATGGCTGTTAATAAAACTTAAGTCACCGTCGACACAGTAAAGGTTAATACTTACTGAACTTATAGTTGAGAGAAGGAAACATTTTGTAGTGAATTGACAGAGTGAAGGACAAAGTTAAACCTAATTTCGACTATAATTCTTCGAACACATGTTTTCTTAACTAAACCTACGACAATGGTGTTTTCCCTTGACTTATTGGAAAATCATATTTTGCAAACGGTACACTCTCAACGTAAAATGTATATTAAACCTCACTTTAATATTTACATGCTACTAGTATCAGCCTTTCATGTTCCCACTGCTGGGCTGGGACACAGGCCTTCTCTCAGAGAGAGATGATGGGCTCTTATCTACCATACTGGCCCAGTGCAGGTTGTGTAATACTTATGCCTTTGAACCTGTTAGGTTCCTGGACATACCGGTATCCTCACGATGTTTTCCTTCGCCGTTGCTGAGCGATTGCATCGAAACTGCATATAATTTACTTAAGTACTAAATAAGCCATCAGTGCAGGGCCGAGAATCGCACTGGGTAATGTCAGATTGTAAAGCGCACATGCTACTGCTTGGCCCCCATGGCTCGCAATAACTATCCGTAAACTTTTCGAGTTAGATCTTTGGTTTATTTTAATGAGTCACATAAGCGGTTAATTTAGAATAAAATATTTTTTATATAGATACATACCAACTTTATTTATAATTTTTTTATTTATTTAATAATAGGCTAGCGTTTGACCGCCAACTCGACTGAAGTAAAGCGACGATGCGGTCTACGATGGAGCACGTTTGCCTAGAAGAAACCGATTCACTCGTGATTTGAAGACATCCAGATTGTAACTACCGGGGAACACCCATTCAGGCAGCGCATTCCACAGACTAGCAGTACGCATAATAAAAGTGGAATCAAAGCGCTTCGTTCGTGTTTTCGGAATATCAACCATAAAGCGGTGTCGATTTTATGTGCCCGCTCTGGCATTCTGATAAAAAAATGGGCAGGAGGGAATTACATGTTACACTTATCGTATTATCCTAAAATATGAGACATTAAACTAGATAGCAAGTAATATTAACCCATGAATAACCTATGCAAACAAATTCAGAGGAGGGTCGATACGCTACAAAGACTTTGAACTAAATAATGCATCCTAGATCCTCATACCTTACGGATTATCTCAAACAATCCAATCAGATGGTAAATAAGTAAAAGGGCTAGGGATTACACATAATAACGAACAATCCGGATCCCGGATTCCTCCCGATATTCCCGTTATCCCGGTACCCGGTCGAAACATGACTCATTAATAATTCTCATCACGTAGGAACTCCACCTTCGTGGATTATATTTTCTCATTAACTTAATCCTTTACATGAACGTTTTAATTTTGTTGCGTCTGTGCTTCTCTTTTGGAAGGCGTTGATGTTGCCATGCTCTCGTCTTGTTTAATATATTATTATTTTTAATTTGTAGAGAATTTCAGTCTCCGGAATCCGTGCCTTTTGTCAACTATACAATTATTTTTTTGTCAACTCGTGCCAATATAACAAAAAACTAATGACGTTTAATCCATTAAACAATACAGATGCCTTATTATAGATGTCTTATCGTGATTCGGATTGTGATCGCGATCGCGTGCCATCTCACTTACGCACGTAGTGCGAGTGTTTAGATGCGAACGGGACGGCAGGCAATCTCAATCACAATCAAACTTCTATAATAAGGCCACAGGTGGGAGTATTATCATCATCATCATTTCAGCCATAGGATGTCCACTGCTGGACAAAGGCTTCCCTCACCGATCTCCAAAAGGCCCGGTTGGACGCTGCCTGCATCCAGAATTCCCTGCGATCTCTTTTAGGTCGTATGTCCATCTCGTGGGCGGGCGTCCTACGCTACGTTTACCGGTTCGTGGTCTCTATTCGAGAACCTTTCGGCCCCATCGGCCATCTGTTCTGCGTCATCTGTGGGCCTCATAAGCAAGCTTAAAGTCGCACAAGTTATGGAGAGGGCTATGCTCGAGGTTTCGCTACGAGATTGAATCAGAAATGAGGAGATCCGTAGACGAACGAAGGTTACCGACATAGCCCACCGGATTAGCAAGTTGAAGTGGCAGTGGGCAGGGCACATATCACGCAGAGCAGAGTATTATAGATCTGAGGAATCTCTCATTACATCACTCTTCACACGAAAACTTACGAGTTTAACTAAAGTGCTTAACAAGAACAAGTTTAGTATGTATGTCTGTCCCGCAATATGCCACCCTTTTACAAATAAAGGCCTTCATTGATTTTGACGAAAGACTAAAATATGGTGTGAATGTAGATGTAAATAAAATACTTTTTTCAGTATACCAATATGATAAATGCAAAAGTTTATTTTATTGCATAAATATGTATGCCCTGGATATACGATAAGCTTTATGCTTTATGCACTTTAGCTACTCTTCTCTGTTCCAAGAAAAAATAAAAGTTTTTTTTTTGAGTAACAGTTTTTTGTGTAAATTCTTATAATGTATGTTATTGCTCGACTTCATAACAAGTCATCATCAGCAGCCATTAAACGTCCACTGTTGGACAAAGGCCTCACTGTTAGAGAAGGGTTTTGCCATATAATCCCCACGCTTACAGGCGGTATGGGATCGCAGTACGTTCACCGTGTGCTAATAGGACTCTGCTGCCCATCCTCCGGTGGTTCTGGTCACAGTTTTAGGACATACCTGGGTCCATAACAAGTAGACGGATTTATATTAAATTTAGTTTGGATGTATACGTTACCTTACGTCCTGAATTAATACATAGAATACTTTTATTTATGAAGAATATGCAGTTCTTGTAGAAAAACGAGTGCAATCGTTCAGTACACAGTAGTTCATTGTTTATAAAATATTTGCGACTATCCAAAAACACATTCTTTCCTGTCATAATGGAACAAACTATTAGATACATACCTAATAACACAGATCAGATAATAATAGTATTTACAACTAATATCTAAACTTCAATCAGCTGTGGGCAAACTAAAAAAAAATCTCACGTTAGACTAACGTGAGAAAAATGTAGCTGGCACACATAATTTTACCAGAAACTAACTCTGGATGTCTCTCTCACATGTTTATCCGAAGCACTAACCTACTTTTTGCCCACAATTCTTTCTCCATTTCCATAAATTCGCCAAACTAGAACAAAACTTATTCGTCGCCAGCGGAATCACCTCCATAAATCTGGCAACACCATGCTGTATCATATTTGTTTCGGGAAAATCCGTTTTACTCGTTTTACCTTGCTAAATTTTATTCAACGCGCGGCGACCGCTGTATCGAAGGTTAGGGATGCAAGTTTAGTGGAAATAAAATTGATGATATCGATAATAATGATAAGCATGATATCGATATTTTATGACAGCTATTTCGAAATATGTTTGGAAGAAAAGTTTATGTCTTCTACTTTGTTTTAACCTTAACTGTCCCATTGCAGAGCAAAGACGTCCTTTGATATCATCATCATCATCTGAGTGACCCACTGCTGGGTATAGTGCTTCTTTTGTTTATGCCACTCTCCTCGGTCTCTCGCTAGTAGCATCTACTCGTTCCCGACAGTACTTTTGATGTCGTCAGTCCACCTCATCCTCGGTCGGCCTGGGTTCCGCCAACCTAGTCTCCGCCACCACGCGGTTACTGTTGTACACCACCTCCTTTGATATACTTGATAAAAAAAATAATTACTTAATTCACTGACAGAGAATACACAGCCTAATGCTGGATCTAGAAAATCTTGAAATTTTGCACGAGCGTTTCTTAGTGTATAAATGAGCACTAAGGAAGTATTTTTGAAAATTCTAACCTAAAAGGGTCATAAAGTAGACGAAAATTTGTATGAGCATTGTTATTCTCTAATTAACTGATGGGAAATTTTATCGGGCACACAACTCATGCTTATTTCAATATGAAATATTAAAATATGCAGGTACTTTCAGCGTATTACAGAAACTGCTTTTCGCCTGAGCCAGTCAATAGTAATTTTACCAGTCACAGTAGTTATCGATTCTTAACTATATAATTATTATACATAAACTACTATAATATATATTCAAATACAGAAAGGTATACCTTCAATCAAGACACTACCTACATGTACCTATTAGGTGTCCTAGGTGTACCTTCATATATGAAACTAATTTCTCCTAAGTTCCATTTACCGCAACTTATACTTCAGTATTTATTTTGTGCTGGTATGTACGTAGGTATACGTTTTCCTTTCTATTTACTTTTACGGCATAGTTTTTTTAAAGTATTAAGTATCTTTATTTTTACCAAATACGAAGCTTAGAATAACACCATGTACTTACTTTTAGGAACTAACTTATCTATTGCTACGTAAAATTTTTGCACGACAGTTTTATACAAATTGGCAGAAACTAACAATATATCGATATTTTTACACCGCAATACTATCGACAGCGCCGTTATTCGATACACTTTTCGTCTTTACCGATACCCTCGGAAAACAATTTCTCCTACAGGGTTCACAAGATAGATAGCCATATAAATCTCGCATGTGTCTAATTGACGGCTAGCAAGTCCGGTCCAGTCTCGGCTACCTCCTGACTGCACTGATTCACTTACGTTACTTCAACAAAAAGTAAGTAACAAATGTTGGTCGTAGTTCTGGTAAGAGAAAAGTGTACTTTTTATCTGATATATGAGCTCAGGTGGAGAAAAATCGGTTTTAATTTGGCCTGTAGCCAAATTGAACATATATGTCTCAAACAATGCTGCTTATGTCAGTGTTATAAATCTTCCAGTTGTATTGATATAGAGCGCGTTATTTTAAAGTGACTAATTTTAATATGGCGCGTATATTGCGCGATAGAATCCGGAACGTGGATATTCACCGAAGAACCAGAGTCACCGACATAGCTATTAAAATATGCAAGTTGAAGTGACAAAGGGCAGGCCACCTCGCTCTAAGTTCCGATAACCGATAGGAAAGAAAGTTCTTGAGTGGAGACCACGAACCGGAAGACGCAGCATAGGTAGGCCTTCCACTAGATGGACCAACGGATTGTGAGAGTCGCGGGTATCCAGTGGATGCAGACGGCAGACTGACGTTCAGTGTGGAGTTCTAAGGGGGTTCTATGCTCAGCAGTGATCTGGCAGATGATTATGATGAATTTGAATATCAATTCAAGTCGGATTTAAACATGCATCGAATTCTTACTTTTTCTTATATTTTGTTGAGTTGAATGTAGAAAAAGTATCTTTCTTTATGAGGTTTCTACTTCAGCGTTCTTGTTACTTATGGCATAACAAGGGACTACTAGGGGTTACGCGGATATTGTTCTATAAGACTTTCTTGTTTTCTATACAGCGAGCTTTAACAGCGAAATCCACCTGACATCTACCTGCAGTAGCAAGTACAGTGTTTTATCGAACGATAAAACATTTGCCATCGATAAAAGTGTTTTTGTCACAGGTATTGGTCGATGAATAATATCAAATAAAATATGACATCTAACTGTTTTTCGGTGGCATATTATGTTAAATTTGTCATGAATACCAAGGACGTTGTGTACCCTTTAGGGTATAAAACGTCCTTGGTAAATACCAAACACCGTAAGCACTGTTTTTTTTTATCTACTGAGAGGACTTCGACTTCGTACATCTTAATTCTTAGGCATATGTTTCATTACTTGCCCGTAATGAAACAGCTATACTTTCAACGTATGCAAATTTACTGTTTTGGATATTATTTCAACGATGCTCGTATTTAAACTTGTTTATTTTTCAGTACACAGAAAAATTATAGAATAACAACACAAAGAACAGATAAATTACAAAAGCATAATATATTATGCTTCTGAAATTTAATATCTTGTTGTATACTGTTTGTTGATCAAAAATAAATTTATAAAAAAACTCCTAAGCCACGCAATGGATTTTGATACGGTTTTCACCAAACGGATAACTAGCGACCCGCCCCGGCATCGCACGTAAATTACACCCGTGCGAAGCCGGGGCGGGTCGCTAGTAATATATAAAAACCCATATATTTTACCAATAGTGTGATATTATGTCTTCTGTGCCTAAAGCCAGATTAGCACCATACATAAAAACTAAAACCACAATTATCTTCAGCAAATAGTGTTCAGAAACACATAAACTCTTGAGCTCAATAGGTTTTAATGTTCCACAAATCTCATCCACAACAAAGAGTCCAAAGCAATGTATTACTCCACGGGTTTAATGAGCGAGTAAACCATTTATTAATCATCGTAAAAGGCTCGTAAATCCTAATTACACGGCTTATTATATCGAAAAAGCTCGGAATGTCTGGATGTTACTCCCGCTCGGGGCAGCACAATACGATTCTGTTAATATATTGGACCGATCCAGTTGACAATCTGGTTGGACTTGGTACTATGTTTGTTTTATTTGTTGCAGGAGTTAGATTTCAGAGTTACTGTTTTAGGGGACCATTTATTTCTGTTTTAATTCTTGTTTCTTATTTCTTTTTTAAGTAAACATTATTTGCTTCTTTTTTTTATACAAGTAATCCCTTTTTTAATGCAATCTGTCATTAGCAAAGATGTTGATGTCAAGAAGGCCTCCAAGGAGACTTAAAAGGAAGATACCCCAAGACTTATCAAAAAAGAAAAATTATGAGGATGGATGCGTCAATGGGCGTATTCCAAACAAGACGCGTCACTTAAGACAACAGTTCAAAATTATTTGCTATAGGCGAGGTTTTTCCACTTTTAAGCGACCGTGAAACTTCTGCGAAAACCGATGAGATTCGCGTCGGAAACGTTCCAATAACTATCCGAAATAAAAATGTCCGACGTTCGAGTTGAGAAGAAACCGCACTGATTGCACAAAGGCCTCCCGCGGGACTGAATTATCGGCACGTAGTGGGGCCTGTGGCACCCCACTTCGTTAGACCTGATGACGTATTACGTGCCCCCATATGTTTGGGATTTTATTTCATTCGATGGTCAATTTCAGCTTGTAGTATCGATTTATTTGCTTTTAGACAGGCGCGCTATGTAATGTGTATATGATAGACACAATTCAGTCTAATACTAAGACAGCTACGCTTGCCTAAGGGGTAGACAGTCTATCCCTCAAGCGTAGCAGTTCTCAAGTTAGACTCCCTTGTGATCTAGTTCCCAATCCAGATGAGGTAGCACTTTCAAGCACGCCGTTAGTTAATATCAGGAGAACGTAAACGCTATGCAAGAAAAATATATATTTAAAAAATGCTTAATCTATCAGTGATTTAATCATTGAAACTAACGTGGTTTTCAAATTTTTTGTTTTTAATATACAGGAATTACTAAGCCGGTTGTACCGACTATATTTTTAACCGCAATTGGCGGTCTTTTTCAAGGTGAGTGCGCGCGCGTGACTCAGTCTCGTTTTGCGCCGCGCACGTGATGAAAACGGCTGCTGATCGGATTGTTATGGAAATCAAAGACATCAATAAAATTCATTATTGGAGTAATTGGCGTCCTGGAGTAACAGACAGATAAACAGACACACAAACTGATACAGGTGAATTACAGATCATACATATCAACGAATTAGCATACAACTTACTCTACGCATGACAGTCTATAGAAATGTTCATAGATCTGTCACAAACACTGCATATAACCGTGAGAAAACAAAAAAAAGTACGTCGATGGACCAAAAAGACACGACCTACGTGAGTTACAAGTCGCTGACTGACGAGAGACAGAGACCGATGGCACTATCTTGTTTTGGATTCCAAGGCACAACTTCGGGTCGCTGCGCCTGCGTAACAAATACATACGAGTAAGTATATGGACTAACTCTCCACCAATATACATAAAAACTACTAAGAAGGAAGCCAAAGGAAGAAAGGAAATATTATTATGATAATGTTTGATCTAAAGTAAATAGCTCAACTTTTAAGCCTTAATGGGTATCCTAGTAGGTACCTATTCATCATCATCAGTCATAACATACCTAGGCCTCACCCTTAAAACGCCATACTGAACGACAGCCTGCAATCACTCAATATCGTCGGTATCTGTCATGGGGGAAGGGTTGCCATAATAACCTTGCTTGCTTGCTTGCTTGCTCGGCAGATGGCTTGGATACTGCTGCCCGTCCTCTGATGGTTCAGAGGGGCTCGTCGGTAGCAGTTTTTGGGCATACCAGGGTACCTAGTAATACCAATATCTAATTTGACTACCTATTATTTTAAGAGGATTTTGTAACGTCATATTTACTATTAGCTTAACGTCTTTGGACGCAAAATTTTAACCGCTAAGTTGCAACTGCTACCTTCTGACACTCAAGATATAAACAACAATCGATGCTTACATCCTTTATCGATGAAAAAAGCGCAATACGTTCAGTACGAAATTACAGTACAGAAGCTGGTATAATACCACAGTAGTGAATAAAATAGCTAGGTAGCTTAATGTCGTCAGAACATGGTCAGTAACACCCACGTGTCTTTCCAACACAGAGCAATAAGCATCTCATTACTGGTGACATCGGCCCATTACAACAGTGTAAAGAACTCGAGTAGAGCCAGTAGGGCAAGAAGATCTTTGACAGCTTACATTACGGTTCACATTAAAGACGCACCAGTGCGCGTTCCACGCAAAAATCGTTCCGTGTTTTATTATGTAAACTAGCGTGGTTTTCACACATTTTGTTTATATTATACATTTATAATCTTATGTACGTAATTCCCGTACAATGTAAACATAATGTCGGTCATTGCAATAGCACTAAAGTTTTTGTAAAACCAAACACAACATTGCAAAACTACGCAAGCGGTCATCATCATCATCATCAGCCAGAAGACGTCCACTGCTGAACATAGGCCTCCCCCTTTAACCTCCACACTGAACGACAGCCTGCCTTTTGCATCCACTGGATGCCCGCGACTCTCACAATGTCGTCGGTCCATCTAGTGGGAGGCCTCCCTACGCTGCGTCTTCCGGTTCGTGGTCTTCACTCCAGAACCTTTCTTCCCCATCGGTTATCGGTTCTTCGAGCGATGTGGCCTGCCCATTGCCACTTCAACTTGCAAAACGCAAGCGGTGCTATGTTACATTCCAAACGAACGCAAAATTCATAATGTTGCAGCTCCAAATAAAACAATTAATTATTAATTCCATAAGGAGGTCAATATTTACAACTAGAGAACGAATACACAGTACAGTCGTGAATAATTATAAAAAGTTGAAAGAGGTTAGGCATTATTTCTTTTTTGCTTAATATCGAAAATTTCATGCAAAATTATAAAGAGGTACCTACAATTAATTGATTTACTGCTATTGTGAGTCTTGCCGTATAAGATCCTTTCGACTATTTACGGATCCCAAAAATCATCTAAACTGCGGAAATCATTGTTCCGTGAAAAACGAAAATATACTCTCCGGATATGAGGAGGAAATGGAGCTCTTGTTAAGTTTTCTTCATTGCGAAAGCAGGAACATAACTACGATGAAAACGCAAAATTTTCATAGATTACTATACAGAGTGTAATTCAGCTGTTCCATACATTTTGTCGAGTGTCAATGACCGTTTTCTATAGAACAGCTGATATTTTTTTCGCGATTTCAGGGCTGGTCCCATAGTAAAAGTTGTTCATAATTATGAGTACAATTACCTTCTTTTGGCTTCGAGAGTGTTCCCCTTATACACCCTGTATAGATGCACCGTTATGAGCCTGCTTTGCATTGCTGGTCTACATTAGGGACTTGGCTATCCAGCTGCTTATAACATGGACCATGGTCAAAGTGCTGGATATTAAGCTCATGTTACAACATACAGCTTTAGTCCACCGCGCGGATATCCTTTAAGTAGTAAGTAGTAAGAATAAAATTAGCAAAGTTTAAAATCCCATTCTTTTAAGTAACCTACCTACCTGATAATGATGATGATCGACAGAAAAATCCAACAGTTTTAATTAACTTTCCCAATGCATAAACTTTGGTGCTAATTTAAGAACAAGCCGTATTAATTAGAAAGCCCTTTTTGCCAGCATAATTACTTATTACGGTGTGCGGCAGCTGCCTAATTGTAATACAGGAAACTCGTCTAAAGAAATTCTCGTACATTTAAGTAAAAGTATAAATGTTCATATTCTAGCGGTATTATATTCTTACCTAATTAGAAGCGCGGGTTAGCTTCACTATTTATTTTATTAGCGTGAATCCAGTGGATGCAGATGAAAGGCTGACGTTCAGTTTGGAGTTCTAAGGGGGAGGCCTATGTTCAGCAGTGGACGTCTTCTGGTTGTTGATAATGATGATGATGATTAGCGTCACTTGTAACTAACAATGTAAATAAATCTTGGAAGTTGATTTTAACCCACTTCTAATTGTCGTATCGCTTTGAAACTTTGCTAGTATGTTTAACCCGGGATTCAATAATCTTATTAACCTGATGATGGAGCCAAGAGGTGGATAGTAGAACTCTTCACGTCCTACTAGTAAACCCCTCGAGCTTAGAATCCTATAGTTTGTTTTAACTTGTAACAAACTTCTTTTAACCCCCGACGAAAGTTGTACGTTTCATGTGTGTATCTGTGTGTCTGTCTGGGGTATCGTAGTTCCCAAAAGGCTGAACCAATTTTGATTAAGTTTTAGTCGCTAGAAAGGTGACGTGATCGAGAGTGTTCTTAGCTATGACTCAAGAAAATCAGTTCAGACTTTTGAAGATTATCAGCACTTTTACCGGGGGCTTAAAAAAAGCAATATACACTTGTGAAGGTTCGTTAATCATTTTTGACCAAGCGAAGAGAGTTCTCAGATTATAATGGGACAAGCCATCGCTTATATGTTTGGCGATAGCATGCGTATCATTGATCTGATCTTCAAGAAGTTTTAGGCAAGTAGATAGTTAATTCCAATACAATTTTTAAGTTCGCATATAAGCAGAATCGGTTCAGGAATTACGGAGGTGTCGCGAGGTCACATGCAGTTCGGGGTGAAACCCCATAGTTTTAATTAAACGATGTCTCGTCGACTTTTCCCGGAGCATCACAATGCGCTCGAAATTGCATTTATCCTCTGTTATTAAGAAGTGTGTACAAAGGCGGACAATTGCAACGATAACGAATGAGAGGGGATCGGAAGGAGCTTTGTGCAATCAGTGCGATTTATACGAGACGACCAACGTGCCACCCAGGACTCTTGGCAGAGGGTAATTGTGATAACTCGGAATTGCAGACGGATCCCCAAAAACGTGCTTGCAATCGTGATCGTCGTCCGGGGAATCTCAGTGATATTTTATGTACGTGCTCACATTGGGACTTGTCTGGACATTTTTATCTACGTATAGTACTACCTATTATGTATTCTGTGGTACAGTGGTCTGATCGTCGATCGCATGTCCATTCTGTTTAGACGATAAATGTTCTTGGCTTTTTTTTGGCCTGGCTGATAATTTTATTTCATGTCTTGTGATGTTTTTTTTTTAATCTAAGTTAGTTACGTTTTATATATAACTTGTTGTTTGTATATTACTATGTTATGTTTGTGTGTACAGTAGTGGTAATATTATTTTAAATCGTTTAGGTTTTCCTTTTAACACTTCTTTTCCTTTTTATTACGTGTACATATAGTTTTCTAGATCAATCCATGTACCTGTTTTTTTTTTAATATCTATTTTTGGATATCTAGACTTTATTTTATAGTTTGCTATTATATCATCATCATCAACCATTTTCCACCCACTGCTGGGTATAGATCTCCTCTTCAGCGCGCTTTCCGATCTTTTCCGATAATACCTACTTACTGTGCTAGCCTTGTCCACTGCTATATACTTCTATTCAAATTCAAATTCAAATTTCTTTATTTATTTAGTAAATAATATTACAGTTTTTACCATGGCATTACTTACTTAATCTACGAATTTATACACTAAATCAACAAATATTTACAATATAAATAAAAAATAAAAACGGCATAAACATTTAATTTAAAAAAACAATTAAATTATTATAATCAAACTAAAAAATAGTAAACTCCTCACTGTACATCATAGAATTATTTAAAAATGCCGACCATTTATCGGCGAATTTGTTATATTATATACTGCTACTATATTATTGTATATACTCCAGCATGAATCATATTTTAATACAGTCAATACCCTATTACGTATGTAGGTACGTACTTCGCTTTATTGTGTAACCGATCTAATAAGTAGAGAAAAAAGCGACACGGGAAATGCAACAAATGTTTGCGTGTTCCAAAGAAGAAAGTTTCCTTTAACATGTAGGTACTTATACCAAAGACAAGAGGGAACAGGTACAAGATGAGCTCGTAATTAGGAGCATGCAGCCTCCAGGACGAAGCGCAGATGAATAATTAATTTAACCAGCAATAGCTGAGAGAAGTAGTTAAAAACATCGTTAAGCACATTGTCGGAGGCGTTTAAGTCGGCTGAAGTGAAAGTTTTCACGTTAGGAATACTTGAAAAGTCCATTACACGGTTGACGGCGTAGACGTCGACCTTACTGCGCAGAGTTGTTTGTAATTACACAGACATAGCCCGAGATTTCATTTAACTTTGTGACAGGGCCACCCGGTGACGGCTTCTTGCAATTGTTAGCTTCTTGGAAAAATATTATTCCAGTCACTGAACTCAGTGGCCATTTCAAGTTGCCTGAGGGGCGAGTGACGCTGATCAAAGAGGCTCAGAATATGGCGCTTTGCTATCTCAATCGCGCATTTAGTGTTTTTTTTTAATATGAAATTGCTCTCCTGCTTTTGAAAGTCTACTTTTAAATAATATAATGGGCTTCGGTCATTTTGTAAAATGAATATTTCAAAATAATTTAGTTTTTATTTTTATTATTTCAATTTATACACGGGTCTAGTCCGGACCTGTGAGAGGTGGGGCCGAAGCCAACACCAAGAGGCCACCAATTTTTGTTCAACACCAAGTTAAGCAACGTCGAGTGCGGTCGGTACTTGGATGGTTGACCGCCTGAGCGTGATGTTGTCAATTTGCACTACTTTTTGTATTTTGTGGTGGTACCTACGGAACCCTCTGTGAGCGAGTCCGACTCGCACTTGGCCGGTTCATTCAGAAATAGTGACCTCATGAGAACTTCACTATTCTACGTTTATAATAAGGTTTGAGCGACTGCAACTGCTTTCGAAGTATGAATATGGACGAGACCGCAGTTGTCGCCACAAATTTCAATATGCATCAACCGCTAACTTAATAATTTACTATACAGCTATATACATGGCTTGTATGGTTTACTGGTATTACCTACTCCTTGTTGCATTCCTTAGAATTTAATATATAGGTAAACCAGGAGCCCACTATGAGGAGCTATGTCGGTAACATACCTATATGTTACCGACATAGCCCACCAGATTAGCAAGTGCAGTGGGCAGGGCACATATCATGCAGAACAGATGGCCGATGAGGCTGAAAGGTTCTTAAATGGAGGAGACCATGGACCGGTAAGCGCAGCGTAGGACGTCCACCCACAAGATGGGCAGATGACCTGAAAAAACCGCAGGGAAACGCTGGATGCAGGCCGCTTGCAACCCTACCTTTTGGAGATCGATGGGGGAGCCTATGTCAGTGGACGTATGGCTGAAACGATGATAATAAAACCAGGAGCCAGGGTACTGGAATACGGCTTATACATATAAGCTTGGTCATATCGGTGATTGTACTAATTATTTTGAACAGCTTTTGTTATGAGACTAACTCTGAAATCGCGAAAACTGTAAGTAGGTACGGCTCACTAAGGAAACTTGTAGCGACACCAATAAACTCTAATAGTCCACATGCAAAAAACGGCTACAAGGTCGTCTGTTGGATGAATTCGACTAAAGACATCAAGCCTGGTTTATGCCACATGTGTTCGCACCCGCCCCGCAACCTTACCATATCTCCCTTGTTTGTCTGATCTAAGGTAGAATTCATGACATGGGAGTTGAGACAGACTACTTTTTTCATGTCGGTACATTGTAATCAAATTGGAGTTCGCTAGTAAGCTGCGACGCATTTAATACTTATAGAAAAGCCCTCTCCATTCATGAAACCATAGCCAAAATAGCACCAGTTCAAAAGCTGGATGCCTGCATCTCTATAGTTTGGTTATAGCTAGGTAGTACCTATAGTCGTCAATCAAAAATTGGTCCCAATTAAAATTCGCGCGACATAAGTGGCTCTGCAATCTAGCCAGGCAGGTACATCTCTGTTCTGGTGCTAGTACAAGATCCGACGGCTTGCTACGCTCATCTTTTGTTAAAATGAAGGAGAAAATGTTAAGCGATGACATATTTTTTTATAGTTTATTGTAAGTTTTTTATTTACTTATCCTTAAAATAATGCTAAAGTTGATTACCGGTAGAACTATAAGGTACCTAATAATAATGATTTTTATAATTTAACATGTAGCATGCATTAGCGGGTGCCGTATCTCATACCATAGACGCAGTCACACCATCAAAAACTCATCACAATAGACCAAAAATTTTCAACCCTATACTGTACCATAGTTGTCTACATTTTCCCGTTCACACATCAATCCATAAGTATATTTTCCTCTTGCTGTTGGTTCGGCCCAGCCAATGCCTCTCTAAAGCCTAGGCAAGCCAGCTAAGCAGCAGCCAGCAATAAATGATTTGTATACCTATAATTATTGTTTTTAGAATAATTGAAAATTAACAGGCTAATTAGCTATCTCCGTTTAAAATGTTATCCATATCTGTTCAGTCGTTACTGAGTTGTACCTACGGAAAAACATACACACTTAGGTACAAACAAACTTTGGCATGATAGCAAATCCATCTCTTTTGTTTTTCCAATCGTAGCATTGGTCGTAATCTGCGTAGCGTCGATTATGCAATCGTAGCTAAGCGTTACGACGCTACATGTCATAAAGAAACTGCGTGCGAAAAAGACGCCAGATCCTAGACTATCTCCGCTAAGCGTAGTGCTTCCAGTTCGGTCTTTCATATGAGCCCAGGTTTTGGTGCTTTTAGTTTTTAATTAAATTTTTGTACGATTAACTGATTCTTGTTTTGGATGAGCTTTAAAATCACAATACCTATACTTACCTACAGAATGGAATAGCATGCAAGTTACAATAGTACATTACCAGTTTTTTTTATATAAATAATAGGCTTGCGTTTGACCACCATCACGCCTGAACTAGCCTTTTATCGAGTGGATATGGTAAAATTTGTTTATTGTGTAGTAAACACGCGAATTACAAAATTTTAATATTTTAGGGGCATACATAATTATGGCGTCTATAGACGACAGACTTTATCGCCGGGTGACTTTTTTACCGGAATGCAAAACATATAGTGTGACAGATACTTACATAGGTAGAGTAGAAGCCTATGGTCTATGGAATAATTATTTCGCATATTTTTCAATATCCATATTTCCAAACTCAATTTTTTGCATTTCGATAAAAATAAGTAATTGGGTATATACCTACAGCGGACTTTACTCTCGCTCTAACTCTCGTTAAATTATTATCCTATCTCGCTCAGTTTCAGCATAAAGTTTTAGTTATTGCCGCGTTCGGACTGAAAAATCTATCGTCTGCACGAGCTCTTATAAATTGATAGACATATATATTTATTTTTTTATTTAATAATAGGCTTGCATTTGACCGCCAACTCGTCTGATGTAAAGCGGCGATACGTTCTACGAATTATATATTTATTAGGTTTTCGCGATTATTACACATTGAAATTACAAAAATTAAACATTATTAAATTGACGGATTTTATCACGTGTATAATTTCAATAGTTGTTCGCGTTCCGTACCCAAAAGATAAAAACGGGACCCTTTTACTATGCCTACATTGTCTGTCTATCCATTTTTATGTCTGTATGTCTGTCTGTCTGTCCGTCCTATCTTTAAACGTCTGTATCTTTCGAACCCAAATAAAGGGGGTCTCCAATTCCCCATGCAACAAACTTAGCAACAAACGTATTTTTTTACGTATTTTTGTATTTGCTCTAGCTAGTAACTGTAATACGTAGGTGTCAAGCGTCAAACTTGGCACGATTATAGTACAGACTTAAAAGTTTAACAAAAAATAATAATTAGGGCCAAGTGCGAGTCGTTGACAAATTTCTGTTCATTATCGGCCTTACTTAGATGACCTTATCTTTCGTCCCACCGAATCGAAATGCCATATTTGACTAATTTTGAAGTCAGTTGTTTTAATTGATAATTATTATTGTATCTTGTAGTGGTACGGAACCCTCAGTGCGCGAGCCCGACTCGCACTTAGACGGTTTATTCTTTCACCAAATCGAAATTCCATATTTTACTAATTTTGAAGTCGGTTTTTTAGATTGATAATTATTGTATTTTGTGGTGGTACGGAACCCTCAGTTTGTGCGCCCGATTCGCACTTGACCGAATTATTTTATTTTATTGAAATATTTTAAAAATAAAAGTTTCACACGTTCAGACAGAGAAACAGCCTTACAACCCAAAGAAATATCTTACAGCAAGGAAAACTACACGCAAAAAACATAAAACACACATTACATACAAAGAAAATTCATTAAAAAAAGGAAAAAATATACGTATCTGTAGTACTAGTAAAGTAGGTACCTAGGTAAAGTTTCCCCAAATTCTCTCTAAAAAGGGTTTTTTTAAATTGTGCTGACCAAACCCCATTACCATGATGGATGGGACAGTGTCCTAATTAGAACAGACGACGTCAATCAATTAAACTCCGACGGGTTCAGAATGAACGGTCGCCTCTGGATGGGTCATCCATCTGACGTCACAACTTAATTCTGAATCGACGGACGACGAAACGTTTTCCTTGCAGGTGCGGTCGATTGGAAACTAAACTATACCTATATAGTATTAGGCAGGTATAGATGGGTAGGTTATATTTTATTTTTCATCCCATCTATTCGATAAGCACGACTTGGTTCGCCTTTAAGTGCACCCAAAGGTGGTGTTTTCTATAAGCGACTTTTAGTGGGCAGTAATGAGTTTTTAATCCTCTTTATAAGTGCACCGCAATTATTTATGCCGCGCACTTTTTGAATTTGGAACATCTTAGTGTTCAGCGCCAAAGAAATCGAACGCAAATATTGTTTGAATAAAGTGTTCCGTGATAAAGACTGGCTGGTACGACGGCCAATAGTCGCGCCGCTAGCTGAATAAAAAAAAAGAAATCAAATTAAAAACGCGTTTTATTATTAGATACTATTTAATTTCAATTTATTTATTTCTCTATATTTTATTAAATAATAATATCACAAAAAAAAAATGAGCCTTTTATTTTCTCATAGTGGGTGATGAAAATTAGAGTATATTGTAGGCAATGTACTTTGAATGCCTCGCTACGTTCAGGATTCTATTAAAGAATCCCTCACTTCGCTCTGAATTCAAAAAAGCGCCCTCAGCGTAAAAATGAAATTTTGCTCCCGTATGTTACAATCCAATATTATTTGTACCTACCTCTATCTAGCCACAAACTTTCCATAGCATGTATTTATTTCCATATACAAGCAATATTAAAAGAGTTCGTGCAAATTAATAACGACCTAGGTTCGCTCGGTTCGCGTCGACCGGAATAATCGCCTTTCTGTGAAATTCAAACGAATTGGGGCCTGTTTTCTAAGCGAAACAAGAAAAATAACTTCTATTTACGGAACACAAAGGCACAGTAAACATTTGATGCAAAAATGGTGGGAAACAACGTTGCAAAGAATTTTAAATGTGGCATAAGTATCATACCATAATAACATAATTAGTTTTACAATAATAAAATATAAAAAAATAGTGCGTGGAAGAAGTTATACTTCAACAAGGAATCCTAAATCATAACTAGGGCAAAAATATCAGCAATTTAAAAACATGCTTTTCTCGAGGTTCGAACCTAGCTCCTTACGCTTCTCAATCCATTAGCGACACCATTACACTGCCGGGTCTGCTAATCGCAGTTCAAAAAAAGGATACGCATTTCGCAATCATACGAGAGAGAAAAATTCCCCCTCCATGGTAGAGTTAAACGTTTGACGCAACCTTGTTGCAAGTCGCATAAGAAGTATAACTTCAATAAAATAATGTCACAGCAATCAATAACAACGTGCGTGTTTTAGTTAGTGCGTGGCATCTGTGTGGACAGATGTAGTAGATCTGTGAGTGCCCAGGTTGTGGCGGTGGTATGTCAGGGCCCTTATCTCTATAATTTTGTTTTTTTATAACGCATCCTAGTCGTCCAATAACACGCTTGTACATTACAAGATTTTTGGAGATATACAAATGTGTAACAGAAGAGGTAGGAGGTCGTTCTTACCAACAAAGTGAAAAACTTTTAGAAAACCAGTTGCTAATTGGAAAAAAAAATCCTACAAAACGGATCACGTGATCGTTCATTTTAAACGTTTCGGTCGTTTTCAATACTTACCTATTTGTATTTTTTAATTCATGATCTTCAAAGCATTGCTGCACATGAATATGCTTCAAAGATTCCAGAGGGGGCAACTAGTCTCTTTATCTCGGGTCTAGGGGGCAACTCGGCGCCGCGGCATCGACGCATACTGGTCACCAACACTCCAACACTCAAAAATAAGTAAATAGAAGCGTTATACAGTTTTCCCTTTAGCACTTATGACGATCAATTCCCCTTGGTTTCGGCTTAGTACATCACCCTTTCCGCGTAACCCAGTACATGGTATTTACACAAGGTGCCTATTGCTAAGCTAGTTCAACATAATGCATATAAGCAAAATGTTCACTTCAACGCCTAAGTGATGGATGGATATTTTCAACATCCCTCACACCGCCTGCCACCTCATACATTGCGTTATGTAGGCATGTACTTATACCATAACTGACTCCTTACCAACCTAACCTACACATCCTTATAATATTATACAATATCTGGGTAGAGTAGTGACTATTATGTAGTGTTGTATGTTTCCGCTTTGCTTTGAGTCCAATAAGGCTGTTGACAAACAGGCTTTGTAGTTCGTGGCGGCTCTCAAACACGTCCGTTTCCCATTATTGCACTAGTGTGTGCCTGTCTGGAAATTTCGTAATTAATAACTACAGGTGGCCAGCAAACTAATAGAGAAGCTATTGGTCTAGGTATTGGCGTAGATTATTAGGTTCACTGTGATGCAAAACTTTTTTTATTTCTTCTGTGTCTGAGAAGATTTTAGCGTCACACACGTCTTGCGCATATGCCTGTGTTAATTATTTTCAAGTTTTAGTAAACATCGTCAAACTAGTCATAGTCACAGTCAAAGTCAAGCAAAGTAAGTCAAGGTCATGGCCTTGACCTAGGTACTTTGCCAAAGAACTTGGACCCAGAAAGGTAGGGTCCAAGTTCTTTGTACTTTGCACAATATATGTCCAAGTCATGCCCTATATTAGGTAAAAAGTAAAGCAGACTTTCTCATAGAGACTTTTATGGAGTTTTGGAAATACACGAAAAGATACCTTCCTCTTTATGATATCATTTGTCTACACTCGAGCACGATAACGAACAAAATAATCCACCATTACCTATTACAGATTTTTTTCACGTTGGCGCCAAAATGTCCACATTGACTCTCTAGACAACTAGGTATAGACAAGTTTTTTTTTTTTTTTCGCATAGTTAGATTAACTTTTTTGCCAGCAACAAGTATGGCAGAAGAGAGAAAATACTTAAAACTCGGAATTTAGAATTTATACATTAATTCGCATCTGTATTTTATAGGATATTTTCTTTGTTTCAGAATAATAGTTATCTGACAGGATTTAATCTGCGGCTGCTGTTCGTTTTAGTGTGTGAGAAAAGACTGCCAGCAATTTGAGTGCTGTCAAAAAAAAACAATTTTAATCGTGTAACGACAGCTAAAATAAATTAAATCATAGTAATAGGGGAAAATATTAATTTAGTGCAACAGCAAGTCGAATTGATTGGACAGAGTAACCGCGGAGTGGAGTTCTCAACTTTCTTAATTAACTGGTTATTGTGCGCACGGAAGCCGTACGCCGCGATATACAGGGTGATACTCTGATAACTGCCAAACCGAAAGAGATTTACTGCACTCATCATTATGAACACAGATGAACACCTTTGATTAAAAAATGAGATCAATGCGCTATATCGCGAAAAAAACCAAATAATTAGGTACTTGCCGTATTTAGAATTTATAAAGGCATTTTATGTGCCAGGCCTATAGGCTAGGTTAGAAGCTAGGCTAATTATGCCATGATGATGATGATGATGATATCCAACAACTTTATTGACACTCGACAAAATGTAAGAGAGAGCTATCTATTACTGTTCGAAAGATACAGTAGTCTAAAGGTAGGACAGACTGACAGACAGATGGATACACAGACAGACATCGTAGAATTATTAATATGGTCCCGTTTTTATCCTTTGGGCACGGAACCCTAAAAATAAACACTGTCATTGAGAATTTTATTAATATTTTTTATTATTATAACTGAGATTTTGTTAATTTGGTTTAAAAGGATGAGTACTATAACCTCTTTTGATTGTAGCTATCCAAGAATCACTCTGTATACTTGCGGGTGGAGAACTAAGTAAATACCTATACTGAGTTTGTTATTTATTGCGGTCGCTTGCAATTGTTCTAGAAGTTAGAACTTTAGTTTCTACAGGCCAAGAGCCACTAGTAGCCTGTAGTCGGTATTTCTACTACCCGGAGTACGATTAAAACTGTATGGTGTATGGGGTAACTCTACCTAATCAGTCTCAAACTCTTTGATGGCGGAGCAAGATAATTTGCTCAATAAAACAGAATGATTACAAACTAGTTTTTATGTTCTAGTTATGCCGTTTCAATGTTGTGTGAAAATCTTAAAATGTCTTAAAATCTTGAAAATCTTAAAATCTTAAAATTATTCTTAAAATGTGTTTTGTCAACTTCATGCTGACAATAATATAAAAAGTATAAATGTTTTTTTTTACTCCCATAAAAGAGCTGTTAATCATCAAACGGCTGAACAAATTTTGTTGAAACATAGCTAAGAACACTCTCGGTCAAGTCACCTTTCAAACAAAAAAACTAAATCAAAATCAGTTTTGCCGTTTGTGAGCTACGATGCCACAGACAGACAGACACACAGACACATGTGTAACTTATAACACCCCTTTTTTCCTCTGTCGTTAAAAATTGTTACACACGAAAACAGCGTACAGCAGTGCAAGTACCGTTCTTTATCGATCGTCAAATTCGATAAAATGCTATAGAATCGATCAGAGCTAGTACTGATCAAATGGCTTTTTATCGAATTTGACGATCTCCACTGTCAAAGACTATCGATATAGAACGGTGAGCAATAATAAGAATTTCTAAGTATAAGACCGTCATTGTGTATACCTACTGCTTACTATTTCTACTTAGAAACTCTATACGTATGCTCATTTAATTTTATTTTCCCAGCTGAATGGTATCTGGCAGGGATCAATGTCGTAGTTTTTCTGTAGTGACCATATTAGTCCTCACGGACCTTCACAACTCTTTCACGAAGCCATTAATGACAAGGGTCCCGCCACCCTATACCTTATTAAGGGCCGGTCACATTTCAGCTTTATGGCGGATGGGGCAAAAACAGCTCATGCAAGTCAATGGCGGCTTATACTACAATCAGTTCTCATTAAAAATATCGATTTTTAAGCGTCCGACGTTGAGGTTAAATATACAGCGTAGGATGTGGGTAGATTAGATATCTATATGTATACATATTTTTAACCGACTTCAAAAGAAGGAGAAGATTATCAATTCGCGGTATGTTTTTTTGTTGTTGTTTTTTTTTTTGTTACGAGATTACTCCTTTAATTATGAATAGATTTTGATGATTCTTTTTTTTGTTTGGTACTACATACCTCAGAAAAGGTCCCATATATATTTTATCAAAATTGATTTAGCACTTTTTGAAAAAATCCAATAATATGGTTTTGGTGTGTGGTTCCCTTCAGCAAAGTTTTGATAAACACTTTCAATCTCTGTTTTAACTATTTAGGTATTATATAGATAATTATGTTTGCGGATAGATGGATGATACTGGTTATGAAGTGCAACCAGTATTGTCAATGTATTGCATAATGTCATAATTTTATTTTATTTTTACCTTTGTCCATACAGTAATTATTGTAATTAAATTATATGGATGTGGTTTATGGCCCCAGACTTCTAGCGCGGACACAAAAACTTATACAAAGAGTTCAAAATGCCTGTGCCCGCTTCTGTTTTGATATTCCGTCAAGAGCTCATGTGACCCCATATCTCAACAAACATTCCATTCTTAAAATGAAGCACCGACGCAAACTGCACTTAGCATGTTTGCTATTTGGTGTTTTAAAATATAAACAGCCTTCCTATCTCTACGAGAAATTGACTTGGATGTACAGTCATAGATCCCAGAAGTCCCGTCTGTGTGCACCAGTTCTCTCCACGCAACGCCATAGGTCAGCCGCTTTCAGAGGTAGTTTCCGGTATGCTGCTAGTAAATGCTGGAATAATATTCCTCCGCCGTTGAGGAACCTGCAAAATGTTAAAAGTTTTAGTTATAAACTTAAAAAATTTATTACTGCACATCAGCAACAAGAGGAAACTCAAAAGCATGACACGAGTGCAATATAAGGTACTATGTTTTCAAAGTATATAATATAGTATAATATATAATAATTACCTCATTGTCATCATATTAGTATTTGTTTTTAGATTGGTTTATTTATTATTTTATTTATATTTTTATTTGGTCGTGTGTACTGTATGTGTGCTTGTACCGAGACATCACCAAACGGCTCCAACGGAAGACCAGCGCTGGTTAACAGCCGGCATTATGCTGAGTTGGGGCCGATTTGTGACCTTATATTATAACTTGTCAATAAGCTATTTAAAAAAAAATACTAATTTGGTCACAAATAACCTTTTTCTTTCTTCTTTCTTTCTTTCTTTCTAATTTTTTTTTTTTTATTATTATCTATAAGTTTGCTAGTGTTTTTATGTGAAAATATTTTTATTGTAATTTTAACTTTGAACTCATTTTTTTATGTTATATTACTATTTATATATTTTCATAGTTGTTAGTTTAATTAGAATAATATTATCTACCTAGTAAGTAAATAAAGTATTACGCCATGGTTTCAACTGTAATGTAATATTTTATGTGTAAATAAACTGAATTTGAATTGAAGTCGGTTGTTATTTTTGTCTTAAAATTAATTATTAATTATAGATACCTAAATATTATATATACCTGCACTGACCAGTAATTAATAAACAAATTTTGAAAAGTTTAAGGCAATTGTCAATTGAAAATAAGCACATTTACCTATTAGTCTAAAGAATTGAGAATATTTTTTTTATCATTAAAAATAATATTATGTTGGTTGTGGTAGAGTTAAGTTGATATCTACTAATTTTGGTTGTGTATATAAGCTGCTTGTTTTGTCAAACCACTACTTTATAAAAAATTGTGTTTTCACTTATAGGCATCTCTCTTCCTGTCTCCACGATTATAGATCGAGAAACTTAGGTAGGTAACTAGGTAAGTATAACATAGCAAACAGTTCAAATTGGGGAAAATATTCTGTCATCTTACGATTACTAGAAATAAACTAGACTAGATTATCGCCATTTGTTCATACATTTCTCAATTTCCTACTAATCTTTATGAGGGCTTTTTTACCCACAGGAATTTGCACTGCACGGTTTCCATCGAAGCCAACCCACAAGTTCAAATCAAAAGCCTACAAGTCCGAGCAAAAACCCACTCCCAGCGCGCAAAAACCCACTCCATTAAAACGATAAGTTTTTCAATGAGCGATTTAGCAATGAGTTGTTTTTTCGTCCTACCCGCTCACCCATAAACGAAGGCTGTCAGCCGTCGCCATTGAAATCGGTCTCCTTTAATTTTGAGGCCAATAAATTTTGTAATCCGCCAATGGAATTTATATCGGCCATTTAATGTCAATAAGAGACGCTAGCTCGCTTTTTGCTCTACCCGCTAAATTGTCCGGGAACTCATTTTACATTCAGGAGTAATGTGTGAACGGTATGGTGCTTTCAATCTTGGATAGCTATTGGAATAAGCTTTGGATTGGTAGTTAAAGTTTAGTTATTAAGAGGAGGACGGTCTTTTCAACCTATTCTTAGGCGAGGATTTCAATCAAATACTAGGTAAGTACACGCTAGATAATCTGTGATTTCAGAGAAGAGAAGAGATAAGGTTTGTCAATTTCTATGTAGGTACTATTTATGATGAACGCTTTCAGCGATTTTTTTAATGATATCTACCCGATAACCTCTGAGGTGTCCCATATAAACTGTACTAAAATCCAAAGCAGCCTTGATGAGGCAGGTATAATAAAGGGCTACACGGAACGGTGACACTTAGCTAGAGGTCATTGTACCTACTTATCATGAACTTTTACTATCTTACCTACCAATCCTGAAATCGCAAAAATAATCAGCTGTCATTCCAAAAATGTCATTTACACTGTGTTTACACTTAATCAAATTTATGGAACAGCTGTTTTTCTCTCGATTAACTCATGGTAAAAGTTGTTCATAATAATGAGAACAGTGAACTCCTTTCGGGTACTTACCACCCATCAGTATAAGTAAAAGATCGTTGTTACCACCGTTCCATCATAATTATACAACCCTGTATAATGCGGTGAGAGTAGTTCATGACCTAAACGACAGTAAAACCCTAAATGAAGTACTTAGTTAGCGCTACATATAGGCATATCTACAAATATTTGTACGATGATTGATTTAGTTGGCTACAAAGTCTAGCTAGCGTCTCAGAATTGTATTGGCACTCTATAGTGTTTAAATACCTAAATGCCTTACCAAACAGTTTAGCCGTAACCATCCTAAACCCCGCTTGTAGCCCAAAGACACGTATGCGAACCACACTATTATTGAAAACCGATTAAGCCCAGAATTATGCCAAAGCAATCACATCCTCCAGACAGTGCGTCAATATTTGTACATCAGTACAAAGCGTATTGTAATTATGTACACAAGACTGTACCTAGCTGGGTTTAATTACACCTAAGACGCGTGACATGTAAGGTACGTGAAAGACACGTCTATAGAGTCCGTCTCAAGAGAGAAGCAGCAATTACACTATTAGTATTATGTCAACATAAACATCGTTTTTTTAATTAGATAATAGAAAACCCCCGTAATATGAATAAAATAGATAATAGACTTGTGCATGACTTCCACTCCGCCAGATGTGAAGCGATGAAGCGGCCTACGCTGAGCACGATTGCCTAAAAGAAACCGAATCACTTGCGATTTGAAGACACCCGGATTGTAACATCGGGGAACACCCATTCAGAGGCAGCGCATTCCATAGGTTAGCAGTTTAAATGTACCATAAATTTAATTTATGTAATAAATTTTATTCGTTAAAACAATAAAATCGAATTCATCCTAAAATTATATGAAATTAACATTTTGGGGAGTATAAAACAGTAGATGTTAGCAACGCCTAGGGCGCCTAGGGCCTAGGGCAAAGATTTCAAAAGTAAGCTAAGGACCTACTCATCCAAACATTTTGCGTCCCAGGAGACCTTTTTTGTTGACTAAAACTTCTTAGCTTATTATACAAAAAACAGTTGGATTGAGATTGACCGTTCAAGGTCTAGAGACAATCAAAATGCTCAAGCCCGCTACTAGTTGGCAGCGTACCGTACCTAGCATGCTGGCGGCATAGCCAAACGAAATTAGATTCCTTTATAATGGGGTATTTGACTGTATTAAAAATATTATTCATGCTAGTGTAATCCAGATGATTATTATTAAAAAAATTACTAAAAACTAAAAATTAAGTAAGTAGATACCTACTGATTTTTAGAAGAAAAAAATTATGTGATTTTCATTTATCACGTGACTTGACTGCAAACACTATATGTAGATCGAATGTCCTTATGACATCACACAAAAGTAAATAGAGGCAACAATTGTATGGCGAGAACTTTGGGCGAGAAGAACTCGTTTATGCTTATGTGTGAACTTGTGAAGCCACTAATGTCACGTGGCCCCATAAATTCCAAAGGGAGAGTTTACGCGGTAGTTTAACAATTTAAATTTTGATCTACCATATAAAACACAAATACTGAAAATTATGAGGATTAAATCACTAGAATGCTTTTTTGTATAATAAACAATTTAAGATGGTTTTGTAAAATCATTCAAATATCCTATAGAAGCTCTATTGACTGTGTTGAACTATCTTCAATATCTTCATGCCAGTCTAATCGGCTGAAGAGATCCGCGACACGCTCACAAATTGCATAGCTTGTTCACGCCACTTCGGTACTGTTCTCCGCTAACTCAATTTGCGTATTCTATTGACGAGTGCTCTGCTCTACGGGAGGGTAAACTGAGCATAATCACCTTGATGACATTGGAAGGCTGTTTACAGGGTTACACATGTAGGTACCTACCCTACCTACTGTAACGGTTCGTTACATAACTAAGGTTAATTATCCTATTATATTCAAATACAATTATCTTCAATTAATAGTCTTATAATCACTAACATAAGATTCGTAAATATAGTCTAGTTTTTGCACACAATTCTACCGCGCGTATCAGCCAATGAGCAAGCGGCAGACCTTTACCGGTGCGGATCACCTGACGTTTGAGCGAGCGTACGCATGACAGATTGATACGACATCGTACGATTGCATTCTGCATAAAAATTATCTGCTGCCTCGAATTCATCTATCTGATGTAATAATTCGCGAGTTTTATGCTATATCATCTAATTCTTTTATACTAATTGTGAACCCCGTGTACCTATATTGGGGTTCACCCTTACCACTCCAACCAACCAGTGGCGCCATCTGTCTTCTGCCCCCGGAAGCTCAGTCTCGTAGTTTACGCTGCGCCGCTGCGTACCTACTCTCTGCCTACTGCTGCCTGGTGGCTGCTGCCACCGCTACACCGTGCTTCTCCAACGCCGACGCTAAGGCTAGTGGGTCGTTCAGTAGTAGAACGTAATTTAGCTCATGAGTGTAAATCCACGACCCGGACTATTATAGTTTCTTATCTACCTACTTATCTAAATTCATTACTTATATTTTTCTAATGTGTACCTACTACCTACCTCCTAGTTAATAAATAAATGTTGTACATAGTAATCTCCTAGTTTCCTTTTCCTACCGAGCTAGAGACGTTACACTACTAAAACGAAAATTAAATAATACTTTTATACAAAACATTTTTTTAAACTCAGCTCAGCTCCTCGTATACATAATCTTCGATATATATATATATATTATCAAGGAAGGTTTATATATATAACTAGCGACCCGCCCCGGCTTCGCACATAAATTACACCCGTGCGAAGCCGGGCGGGCGGGTCGCTAGTACTGTATACTCCACGATACGATACTAATTATCGTAAAAATACATTCTTTATTCGCACATTAGTCAATTTCAATAGCAAATATTCAACTAACGTTGACTTATGTATGATGAGGCATAATACGTTTAAAAATACAATTTCCAAAAACTTCTTTGACACATTAAAAGAGAAATTTGATAATACTAAAAATAAAATGGCAAAAAACGTAAAATTAAATCTAAAAAAAAACATACAATTTGTATTAGGTTTTATATATTTGTAATGTGTATGTTATTAAATTTATTTTTTCTTTCTGGTAACTAATTTATTATCTCTTATGTAAAGACTTCGAATGTTTGTTTTCCAAATAGGTACTATTTATCTATCCAGACCCTAGTTGGTGTTGCAACGGGGCATTTACACTATTTCTAGTTTGTATTAGTGAAAACATGTTTTTGGCTTTTGTGTAACTGTTTATCTCATATCTACTGTATTAATTAGCAGCTGTATGTTTTCCTTATAAAATAAAATAAAATTAATATAAAAATAGGCTTGCGTTTGGCCGCCAAGTCCCCTGATGGTAGGTATATGTACCTATGTATGTTCCCTATGAACTCCAAAAGGGCTGGACCGATTTTGACGGGAGTTTCACTGGCATATAGCTGATATTATACCTAACGAGTAATCCACGCGCCGCAGCTAGAACTTAATAAGTAGGTTAAGTGCGAATCGTTTCTTATGATTTATCTAAATACGACTTAAATAATATTTTATATCGTATTTAGATAAAAATTACCTAAAAATTCATTTCTATGGAAAACTTCCTAGTAATAAGTATATTATGTATATGTAAATTGTATAGGTACCTATATAGACTTCGACCAAAATAAAATGAATGGACGGGCCCAGAAGAAGTACATTTTTGAAGATTACAAATTGCGCCGGCGCTCACTTCGTTTCAGTCGGTCTTTAGCCGTAGAAAGTGCGACACATGCCTTTTGTTACATGATAACAAAACATCTGACAAAATTATGTCTTCGTGTGCTTTCCCGAAGTGTAATAACACAACAAAAAACCGCTTTCTATTTTTTTGTAACAAATTTACTGTACATGGTTATAATTAGGTGTTGAAGTATAATAATGTCCGACGGCTTGACTCGTTTTTTCTGAGCAAGTTTATTTTATTTTATTTTATTTTATGTTTATTTAAGACCAACAGCACAAAAATATATACATAGTTTCAAATAATTATTTTAAATTACAGCCATTAATAGGTCTATACTAGTGATATAAGTAACATTGTCATGGAAAATCATAATATGTATTGCAAACAAGCGCTAAAAAGCTAAGCTTCATAAGTTATTACAAAAGGTAGTTAACAAACAAAATTAAGCACAATTATACCTATGTAGCACACAATACAAATACTAGCTTAAAGTTAAACTTGGGTATATTAACATAAAAATGTGCAGGTAATAATTATTTTTTCCAGTGTCATTGCTCAAAAGCGGCGAAGGAAAACATCGTAAGGAAACCGGTATACCCAAGAACTATATACATAATTTAATGACACCAGAATGGAAACACTGGAAACACTGGGCCAGAATCAGAATAGAATAGAATAGAAAGTTCAATGGTTATGGCCCGTCTATTCATTTTAATTTGGTCGAAGCATATAAATAGGTGTGGCGTTGAAGCCGTGCCGCTTTGTCACCGTTCGCATCGGATTGAAAGGGGTGCTACGGTCGGAGCTAGCTGCCGAGTGCCGATCGAATGAATGCCCGCCGATGAAAAGAACACCCGCTTATTGGAACTTACGAATACCGAGTCTACCTCAGTACTGCCGGTATTTACTCTCTAATCTATGACACAAATGGGTCAGTAGGTACCTATAACGTAACGCAGCCTTTTCGCATTGATTTTATACATGTATTTTATTTAGTAAACATAATAAAAAAACTTGGGCCGAATTTGGAACCTTCCTCCTTTTTCGAAGTCGGTAAAAAATGGGCTTCCTACATTTGGCAACTGTGGCACTGCACTTTTGTCTGGTAATGGCGCGAAAAGAACAGTTTTAAACCAAGTAAAACCTCGACATTTAGAAACTTGTATTTCAATACTTTGTTATACACAAAAAGGATATAACCGCTTGTCATATAAAAAACGTCTGTCACCCATTGTATTCTCTTTGTCTGTCACTTTAATTTCATTATACAAATCCGACGTGGTTCACTTTTTTAAAGAAAAAATATTATGTAAAATTTATAAGTTAATTGTCATCTAAAATAAATAAATTATGATCTATCACCGTCTCAAGGGTTGTGGTGGTTGTTACAAGCCTGAGAAGACACGTTTCGGAATGATGCAGTCTAGGGATGAATATGAATGCTATGGTGAAAGCTATGTCAAGTGCTTCTGGGGTCTGTGCGACCACCAGAAGAGCGTTGAACCTTTTACTCTCAAGTCAGATGGCGCTGGTGAGAAATGCCATGTTTATAATTTTTTTTTTATATTCGGGTAATTTTTTCACACAGTCATACATATTTCTGACATCAAACTAAGCAAAGCTTATGATATGGCTGCCAGAGACTGATATACATACATATTTATTTTTGATACATACTTAAATAATGATAATAATAATTGCTCTACTGGGACCGTTCTATCATCACGGACAGGACTATTGTCGCCAATAAGCCTGATATCGTGTTGGTCGACCGGTCCCAGCGCCGGGCAGTGCTCGTCGACATCACCATCCCGCATGACGAGAACCTCGTGAAGGCCGAGAAGGACAAACTCAGCAAGTACCTTGACTTGGCTCACGAGGTTACCGCCATGTGGGATGTTGATTCGACGATCATTGTCCCGATAGTCGTTTCGGTGAACGGTCTTATAGCGAAGAGCCACGACCAACACCTTAGGAGGCTCTCGCTAGACAGTTGGGTCAAGGGTCAGATGCAGAAGGCGGTAATTCTTGACACGGCTCGCATAGTCAGGAGGTTCCTCACTCTGCAGCCGTAACCACCGGTAGCTTGGGCCCTGCCCCGCTGCCGGCGGCACTCTAGGTTTAGGTTTTTTTTATAATATTTTGTTTTTATATTTTATTGTAAAAAAAACTTAAATGTAAGAATGAAAATAAATATATGTGTATAATAATGATATACATACATATTTATTCTTAATAGCTATAACATGGGGTTCTTCAAAAGGCGAGTTAATCGAGTTCTAAAGGGTCGGCAACGTATTTGTGATGCCTCTGGTGTTACATGTATCCATAGGCGACGGTGGCTGCTTTCCATCAGGCAGCCCGTCTGCTTGTTTGCTATCTATGGCATAAAAAAAAATAGATACTAACACCCAGATATAGAACAAACACAAATTTTCATCACATGTTTTTCCTAAGTGGGAATCGAACCCACGCCCCCACCAAGCTCAGAAGGTAGGTTCACTACCAACTGGACCAACGGGCTAACTATGTCGAAACAAAGATTTAAGCATACATAGGGACGGACAGACAGCGACAGCGATTTTGTTTTATACTATGTAGTGATAGTGATGCTTTTGGTTTCAGTTGTAACACACCAGCCAAGAAGAACATCCTTCGTTAAGTCCCTAGAACACCCTTCACCCGATCTCTAACCGAAAATAACGAATACTCCAGTGAAACCAGCATGTAAAAATAGTAATAATATATTATCATTCTTCAATAAAACGCAAATCTGTCAAACATTTCTGTTTTTCATTTAGTACTTGTCTAACATTCATATTGATCCTGGCTCCAGCAATGTAGTTCTGGAACTTTCTCCACTCTATGTTGTCAGCATTTCGGTTCATACATTGAATGAGTTCTTTAGGATTTGATATGTATTTGAAGTTCGGTAAAGTTTCTACAGTTTGTAGTTCCTCGTTCCATGGTGACGTCTCTGCTGGTAGGATTTTCGGGACGGCATGGTAACAAAGTCTGGCTTCTTTGGACATGATGACTACGTCTCCACTGTTTAATAGTATTGTTGATGGTTCGATGGACTTTTCTCTGCCGCCGAGAAGGAATAAAGCTGATTGGCCAAAGCTGAAATGAAGAAAACATATCGTTATTTCTATTTTTCAGATGATTAACATGTGGTCACCCAGCTGCAAGATGGGTCGACGATATTATTACTATCGCGGGTCGAACCTGGACTCGATTAGCACAGGACCGAGGCAGATGGCATAGCAAGAGAGAGGCCTATACCCAGCAGTGGGATAAGGGAGGCTGTGGATGATTATGATGAAACAAGTGGTTTCAGTTTTACCCGCATTCGCAGCGTCTTCATGGCTCACGCCACAGAATACATATTAGTACGAATACAGAAGATTCACTCCGCAAAATCATTCAAATAAGTAGCGACTCTTGCTGCTACACAATGGACGTGCGAGCGCTAACTACTTGGATATTCGCCAAAGAACTAGAGTCACCGACATAGCTGTTAAAATTTGCAAGTTGAAGTGGCAATGGGCAGGCCATATCGCTCGAAGAACCGATAGCCGATGGGGAAGAAAGGTTCTGGAGTGGAGACCACGAACCGGAAGACGCAGCGTTGGGAGGCCTCCCACTATATGGACCGACGACATTGTGAGAGTCGCGGGCATCCAGTGGATGCAAAAGGCAGGCTGTCATTCAGTGTGGAGGTTAAAGGGGGAGGCCTATGTTCAGCAGCAGTGGACGTCTTCTGGCTGATGATGATGATGAGCGCTAACTACCTACAGGCACAGCTATATTAACCTAGAAGTTACCTCTCTGTCTATCGCGTTAATCTTGTCGCGTTATCTCTGTCTATTGCACGGCATCGGGTGCGGCAAGTCCGATAAGTCGGCTACTTGTAGCTTCATACCTAAATTGCGGAGTGCACCAAGCCTGCTCACGCTCCTTTATTGCCAAGTTTCATCAAGATCGGTTCAGCCGGTTTTTTTCATATTAACAGACAGGCAGAGGGTCAGAAAAATAATAGTGGCAGAGAAAGAGATGTGGTAACGAAAACGCGACGTTATTTTGGTTGACATCCCAAAAAAAATTAGCACTTTGATTTTAGTTTTTTTTTTTAATTGTAAAATTAAGCGAGGTGGCGGTCAAGCGCAAGACCTCCCCCACGCCACGATGATACAATGTACGATGGAGCATATCGGAGCAAGCCGGTTTGCTTCCATCTTCTTAATATAATGAACACCACTAGAGACTGGAATGATTTGGCACCATCCTTGTTTCCTGAAAACTATAACCTGGGTATCTTCAATGCCAGAGTCAATAAGTACCTTCTAGGTCTACGTTACTTGCTTCTGCCACAACATCGCTTTACATCAGGTGAGTTGGTGGAATACGAAAACGGAACGATAGAAAACGGTCATTGACACTCGACAAAATGTACTTAACAGCAGATTTTTATTTTCGCGTTTTTAGTATTAGTCCCATAGTAAAAGTTGTTCATAATGATGAGTACATTGACAACCCAATTCCTTATTTGTAGAAGTTACTCCGTTTGATGCAAACTACTTACAAGATCCGTTTAGCCATTTATGGTCGGTTTCAATATAAGGGGCAGTGGAGAGCAAGACCAAAATTTCATGTGGGCAACATACGTTATGCAAGGCCCTATGGAAACTCATTGGATGGATTTGAAAAACAATGAGACAAAAAAATAGTCATCCTTGTGCGAGACCCCTAGGAGTGTAAGCCCGTAGGCCAGTGGTTCCCAATAAGTTTTACTCGCGTACCCCTCGAGCTCGAGTCAAGCACACCAAATCCATTTGCAATCCGGTCCAGTGGAAACTCAGTTTGTGATGTAAGTATGAAATTCTATGAAAGACGGCAAGAGGCCACGCTGTATGCAGTCCGTTGGATGCAGACGGACTACAAACGGTATGCCGAATGTGGATCTCTAAGGAACAGAAGCAAAACTTTTCTAAAAGTGTCTCTACGGGGAAAGTGTGTCTCTGGGGAATAAATCATAGAATTTTATATTTTACTAGTCCTCACAAACTGCGTAAGCTCCGGACTAGACTGCAACTCGATTTGGTCCACTCCAGCCTACAGCAAGAAAGATAATGCAAATAATTATGCAGGTAAGATAAATAAAAAATTAAATACTGGTACCGGGATACTGATTTAATTATCTTAGTTAAGATATTGCCGCGCGTCGCGTACCTACCCCTTAATGCAACTTCGCGTACCCCCACAGGTACCACTAATTGAGAACCACTGCCGTATGCCATGTTGCCCACGCTTTATGCCGCCTCTAAGGGGTACGGCTATGGCACCCACTATACCACTAGCGGGTAAGTGGTATAATGGGTTTGCAGGGAGATCCTCAGACATTATACGTGACCATAAACTTTTCCGCAGCGTGTTACTGTAAATGGTTGCATGTGATGATCTCGGATCGGTATAAAATTGATTAAAGACCGCATATTGAAACCGGCTGTTAGTTTTTCAGATGACTCGTAGTCACACCGTTTTGCTACCAGTGTGAAAACAACACATAATATTTTTAATAACCTACCTAAAAGAAAACAATGGTGCTTCCAAATTCACTTCGGAGTGGTCCGTATGTGCCGACAGAGTAGAGTTCATATGGTAATAGTTGACTATCGCTGCTTCTGCCTTGAACTTCTCATGGCCCAAGTACTGAGCCATTACATCAGAAAGCTCCGCCAAGTCTTCGGGAAAATCATTCTTATTCTCTTCACTGTATATCTGGAATATAAAAGAATGAAGGTTAAGAAGATAAATTCTATTTATTCAGATAGTTGACAGAAAAAACCGTAGATAAATATTGAACCAATTTTTTTTAAAACAACAAATGCTAGGTTATGCTAGCATTGTATGCTTCAGAAGGATTGTATAGCTCTGAATACATAGAAACTTTTTATTAAGCTGAGATAAATTGTCACAGATAAGTAAGTAGTTAGTATGAATTATGCACAACCTTTAGTATATATTCATAGCATAAAACGTTAACACCATATACCTTTATGGACACCACAAGCACGTCAAGTTGCATAAAATCTACTACAACGCCACAACAGCAATTTAGTGATAGTTTAACTCCATTCACACAGACATTGGCATCGATTCTGATGTACTCTAAACTAAAATAAATTTGACAGCTTTAAAATTATTGCCATCCTTCTCTCACATATTAAAATGAAAAGAGAGGCAGATAATTTTAGTCCTGTCAGATTGGTTTAGTTTAGTGAGTGGTATGCCAGAATCGATGCCAATACCTTCTGTAGTTTTTACGGTTCACTATGGTGAAATATGCATTTTTGTGTTGACGTTGACATGCTACTGCCAAGATGATAAAGATTTAACTGAATTATGTTACAGCATTAATCTAAGACAGAGTACACAAAGACAGACAGACAGGCAGGGCAGCGAAGGCAGCGGCGCGAGGCGCGGGCCGCCGTGGTCTGGGGGGACGTCACCACCAGTGCGAGGGCGCACATATTCCCTGATGAAGGAGCTCTATAAGCTCCGAAACCAGTTGGGTGTTGGCCGCTTTTCTCGACCGATAAACATAACATGAGTGTAAGCCGTTTTGTCATAGTTAATAATGGATCCTCACCCGAGGTTACTTACTGGTGATAGGATATTCCCCCTTTATTTAAGTTTAAGTCTGCTAGGCGACATGTAATTATAGCCCAAGGCTGCATTTTGAATGAACCCGAAAGAGCAGCATACGTATTCGAAATCAGTTAGCAACTGTGATGCAGAGTTAGATGCGTTTGACATAAATAAGAATATTTACTTGCCTTCCTTTCTTATCTTTTCTGTTATATCCCTTCACTTTTCTGTGGCGTGCCCCATCTTAGACCACATCGTCACTTACCATCAGGTGAGTAGTGGCCAAATGCTAGCATATTTCATCATTAATAAAAACTCAACATCCAGGTGATTAGAAATCAATACAAGTAGTGTTAATATCAAATAAGGACAAAACAGAAATCAATATTAACTTTGTACTTTTGTGTCCCAGTTGTGGTGGTACCCTAGTGTGGTCCATCGCAGTTTCCTTTGCAGTTGCCAGTTGCATTTCCCCATGTCATAACATTCTGCCCACCAGTCTTTACTTTCTATGTCAATATCAATGTTCAACTTATTTGGCTTTCTAGGATATTCCTCTAAGCATTTTCTTATCCAATATCTTTGACCGAGAGATGTGAATGGGTTCTTTATGAGGAACAAACCGGGATGGTTGCAGAAGGAGTAAAGTTCCCAATCTGACAACTTCCTTAGACCCAAAGCATCTGTTCTAAGATCCTCATTCAAATTAACTGGTTGAGCACTTGATATCTGAAATTAAGGCAATATCATAGGTTAGTGGATATTAAGAGTAAAAGGTAGGTCTCTAACTTTCTAATCAAATTATAACATACCTTATCGCTGGGAGTGTTTGTAGATAAAACATCATCCAACGAAGGTTTCGGTTTGTTGCATTTGAAATATTTGAAAGACTTCATAAACAAATCATCTCCTTTATTATTATCACCGCGTTGATCCATTTTTTGATATTTTCTTGCATACCTACTTTGATATTATAATTTTGTTTTGTGTTTGCAACTTTATTGATTTTGTTGCAGTTTTGAGAACTGATAAATGCACACACAAAACAAATACACAATTTTTCAAAATTAAATGTATGTATAGTTGCTTTCATTAGACGAAAGAACAGGAAAGATAATTATTAATATTTGGAACATGAACGTAGATTTGTAACTTACTACATATTTGATAATAATTAATACAATATTTATGAACAAGTAATATAATATATAAACTACTCTCATTCCATGATTCCACGTGGGTTTTTTTTGTAATAATTTTTTATGACCGTTTATACAAAGTCCTTTAGCCGTAATATTATACAAGTTTTCATAGTATTAATAGCGTCAAACGAGTCATAGTCAAGAAAAATAAGTCGCGGTCAAGTCAAAGTCAAATCAATGTTTGACTACATTAAATTTAATCAAACTTGATATTAATTTATTTAATACTTGACACTGCCAAATGCACAGGAACGCGATGCCAAAGCTCTCCTCCTACAGAGGAAAGATTAAAAAAAAACGTCATATTCATTCATGCATGCTATCAATCATATTTTTAGTATTGTTTATGTCAAAGAGAATGTTCAGCTCAAGCAGGTGTTTGTTTTTCTATTTTGATTTTTTGAATAAAAACATTTCAATTTGTATCAGAAATTCAGATATAATTTGTTTTTAATTCGTTTCAAATAAAAACATTTGGAAGATGAGCAGCAATTTCGGAACAGCGCTATCCCACGACTCGAGTCAGGTTGTAAAGGTAAGTCATGATGCATGGTATATTATCATACCAAGGGTAAGATAGATTCCCTCAAATCACATAACCTCTAAACATCTCTAAATTATTTTCATACTCGAACAAAACAGTAACTTTTACAAGCATGCTGTGTACTACGCTGTGAACTGATAATAGAACTTGACCATTTGGATTGTCTTTAGACCTTCAACAGTCCATAGGCTGGGCAGTCCAACTGTTTTTGTGATATTAGCTTTTATTTCGTTTAGTAAATAATTTAAAGCCACTTTCAGTAAAAAACTAATTATTTTCAATAATTATTATTATATTAAGAATCCATACAGATAGTAATAGTGATTCAAAAAAAAGTAAAGTTCATATGAAAGTCTGTCTACGTATAAGAAGAAAGTAGCGGGCAATGGCTATTAGCTAGTAATATGTACATAATTATATTAATATTATGTCAATGTTTAAAACTTATAATCTCGATCTTTCAGGACACAGGTATAGAAAATGGCAAAACCTGGCTTAGGAAGTTGCTAAATCAAAACTTTAGAGTTGAAATGACTGATGGAAGAGTATTGATTGGTGTTTTTCTATGCACTGACCGAGATGCTAATGTTATTTTGGGTAAGTCAGCTTTTACTCAAAAGAAATATTTGCTTCTCTACTAATCACAGTATATTTTTAGTTAGGGTTATCATTTTAAAAAAATGTCTGGCTTTTGTTATAACAACAAAAGCCAGACATTTAAAAAAAGGTCAGACATTTTATCCCCAAACAAAACGCCATGCTGTACACATTTCACAGGGATTCTCTAAATCAAAAAATCCGATGAAGTCTGGACGGAAAGCTAAATGTCTAAACAAATCTAAATGGATGGTAACCCCAATCCTATTCTGAGGATGAGTTTCCACTGAATCTGAACTGAAGGAGCTGCGATAAGAGGTGGGTGTTACCATCGAATAGCGCACACTAGTGGGGCTGGGTAGAGGAAAGTTTATAATTTGTAATATTATATAATAATAGATGACACACTAATCAACTAGCTTATTAAGATCAGTAAGTATGGAGTTGCACCATAAATAATGTAAGTAAGAAGATTGTTACGATCTTTTTACAGGTGCCTGTTCTGAATACCTCAAGAACAAGAGTGGAGAGACAGACGAGCCCCGAGTATTAGGTCTAGTCATGGTTCCTGGTCGCCACATTGTCTCCATACAACTAGATGACACTGCACCAGTTACGAAGTACTACAATGATTAGCCTTCTACTGTGATATTTGGTATAGTGTTTGATATTTATTTTATGAGTTTTATTGATGAGTTATCGTCTCCAGTGGAAAAGTATTGAATTTCATGTTTTGAGTTTAGTAGATTTTAGTGCACCTTTCTGCCTAGTGTGGAACCCGGTACGGGCCAGGGTCCACTTTTCTACTGTAACTCTTTCACTTCACATGATTGTCAGCATCTTCTTTTGGTAAGTTTGTTGGCTCTCATGTAATTTCTTATGACGTCAACAAGGCACAAGGTTTGGCTCCAAAGAGCACAATGTCCATGATGAGTAATAAGAAATAAATGTGTGTGTTTGGGTAAAATTTGTATGTCACAAGACTCCAAAGATATTCAAGATGCCAATGGGGAATAGTTTGGCTGAATATCGCGCACAGAGCTGGATAAGTTTTTTTTTACACTTCTTGCTATTAAATTGTGTGTAATGGTTGTGACAACAGGATTTGAAACTAATACAATTCAGAAGAAAACAAGTGTATGAAAAATAAGGTTACACCCTGTTTAGGATATCCAGCCACCAGCCAAACGTCCCAAAAACGGCTGGACACACAAATTTAAAATTATCATGCATTTTAAATTAAACACAACAGATTTTATCACAATACATATTTTATTATTTTATGACCCAGCAGTGGGATAAGGAAGGCTTTGGATGATGATGATGTATTTTACATGTTTTAAATTCCAGACTTTTGAACACTTTGCAGTCCATTATTATGTCCATGATAGACCATTATTATCATGATTCAACACTTTTCCATTATAGGGGTTACAGTACACAAGTATAGTGTAGTGAAGAAATACATAGTAGTAATTTTGTCAAGGATATTGAACTAAAGAAAGAACTAAGTCACCTAAGGTACTCGGTACGTACAATACATTAAATTAGTTAGGCATACCTATGTATTTAAAGTTTAGTTTTAGGCACAATGCCCACTTGGAGAGACGAGGCGTCGCGGTGTACAAGCCCTTGAAAAGTTAGCTGTCCTCGTTTTACAAATGGGCAATATGCATCAATATACAATGCCTATACAAGTCACAAGTGTCAAAAAAAACGAACCAGAACTAGGCGCAATGCGTTGCTTGCACACTGTTTGGTTAGTCGACTTGTACGCCGCGCCTCGACTGTTCGAAATTCTAGTACATGAGGTACAATTTTAAACCTAATGGCTATTTTTCTACGGTTGCTTGTGCCCTGACTCTCTAGTCAGCATTGTGTCTTAGTTGTAAGGTTGATTACCAAAATAAACAGAAGTAATTCAATGGATTTTTTTATTCAAAATTGTGCAATAAGTTTTCAAGAGACTTTTTCAACAGATCAACTTCCAGGTATATGTTTTTAGAATCATTTGCAAAAGGATTATATTCATCAGTATTGTTGTGTGCATTATTTGTGAGTAACTGCAATAAATCTTCACATATAACAACAATTGATTTACTCTCAGAGAATATGCTTGTGAGAAAACTGCAATCTAAAATATTATTTAAACAAATATTAGGGTGCACTGCGATTTCTAGATTTCTAATATTTTTGTAGTAAAAAACACACATATTTCTAACATCTTCGTCTTCATCTTGTAGTAAAATTATAGCAGCTTTAAGTGATGCAGCCTTTATTATATCAGGCACCACATCAAATGACTTGGGTAATTCATTATTTGCTAGAGCTGCCATATATCTCATGTTGACATCTGTGTTTTCAAAATTACTCATGTCGTAAATCACTTTTGCCAACTTCTTTTGATGTTCATCATCAATATTCACAAACAACTTAGCAGCAAATGGAATTATGTACCTCAGTTTATAAGATATTTCCTTGCCATCCAAATATTTAAGGATTGCAGTAACATCCACTTCACTCAAGTTTATTCTACAAGATATCTCATAAAGGATTTTCCAAATTACACTACTTTCATACTTATTTTCAAAAGACAATAAAATGTCCACAATTTTCTTCATCACTGATTCTAAATTACAATTTTCTGTTTCTATTTTAGACAGCAACATCTCACAATATATCTCGAAATCTTTCTGTTTTAAGAGTAAAGTTAGGTTCTGTGGAATATCGTCCCATTGACACTGCGTCAAGTGAATTTTAATACAAGTTTGTGCCCAGTTGAATACACCAGGCGAGTTATTTTTTTCACATAAAACATCTAATACATGTTTCACATTTTCATGACTAATAATATCGGAGTGAGAATGAATGCTTGTATAAATTTCTTTAGAGCAGTAGGAGCTATGTTCTTTGTTTTCTAAAATGTTCTTACAAATGTCTTTGAAAGCATTGGCAGCACTGAGATTCGCATTTTGTAAATTGTAATATTTATGGCATAACTTCATAAGCATCAAACTTCCATGGATAAAGTTTTCTGACTTGAAATCTGCTTTCTTAAAAGCGTCACAAATATTCTCAAATGAAAAGATATTGAATATGCATCTGGCAGTCAATCTCCTCACCACATGTATTTGACTATTCAATATTCTTATAAGACTATCTAGAAGTTCTTCATCTGATAGACTCTGCTGGTCGGAGTCATAAGAAAAGTTGTATCTTTTTGCACTACTTGCAACCATATTCAAAATGGGAACTAAATCAGAATGAGAGATCATTTCACTGGAATGGCTCTTGTGTTTTAATTGTTCAGTAATAAATTTCCACAGTTTTGGTGAATGTGTCCTCAGTTCATCACAAGCTACAGTTGCGATCGTTTCATCATCTGTTCCGGATGCTTTCTTTTGCCCAATAAGCCGCGGTATCAGGGCACCATACAGCTGCAATGCTGCATTTCTGAAAATTATAAAAAATACTGTTGCAGGTACCTATCCCATTATCCTACTAATATTATAAACGCGAAAGTTTGTATGAATGGATGTTTGTTCCTCTTTCACGCAAAACCTACCGAATGGATTTTAATGAAAGTTTATAATAATATAGCTTATACATTAGAATAACACATAAGCTATAACGGGTTGTAGTAGCAAGGCCGAAGGCCTGAGCTCTACGCGTACGAAGTAGCGAGTTTCAGCTAGTTAATAATAATACTATTATAGTTAAAATATATAAATGAAACTTATAACAATAAACTACCGGAGCGCTCTCACATCTTACATGGCAGCCGGCTGCGCCATGCCATGTCTAGGTCTTTTTAGAGCCAACACAAAAAAGCGAGGCGTTTTGAGACGTTTAGCCATCGATTTCATTACGTTTAAACTAAATCGATGCATTTAGCTGTGTATGCTAAATTACCTTTATTGCAATGCTGCGAGAGTCTGTGTTTATAAAAAATTGTCAGGAATGAGCCAACTGTTTTTTTACTGTTAATTATTCTGTGATATGACTTAGCTTAGTAATTATACCTGATTTGCCAATGAGAGCTTGTGAGATTACTAAAAGCTAACTCAGCTAGTTCCGCCGAATAAAACATCATATCTGAAGCAAGACTACTGTCCATCACAATTTTAGTCAGGAAATGAATGAAAATTGCCTTTGGCAAATCCATTTGATTTTCAATATCTTGTGATGATGGAACATCTTCGGCAGTCTGACATGTTTTCAGCAGAGTTTTCATGAAATAATGGAATAGTGGCTGAAACAAAGTGTAAAGAAATTTAATAAATTACATAGAGGTAAATAAATACTTGCATAGATTTTCTTAAAGACTTGAACATACTTTGCCTTTCCTCGTGTCACTTGAAACTATCCTATGGACCATGATAGACAGCCCTGCACCTCTTCGCGTTATTGAAGCCATTTTACTTGCTTCCAGTATCAAAATGTCCAGTTTAGTTTTCAATAGAGTCTGAGGTAAATTTGATGTTGTCGCACTTTCTGGCAAACTTGACAACATTTGTATTCCACAACCTGGATGTAAACATAAAGTAATTAATTAGCACATAAACGAACCAATGTGAAATTTGATAATTCCTTTGTAACTATAGCCTTACCTAGGGCAGTTCCAGCACCCTCTATAGCTCCCTTGTGCCGAGAACTTTCCAGAACATGAGTGATAACATTTAGACATTTTTCACATTTCTCAATGTCATCTTTATGGTAATTCATGACCAGAAATGCTAAATCGCAAGATGCCTGGAATTAAAAACAATCAATTTCCAAAAGATGGCACAATAGGTACTTAATAAAATTATGTTAATGCTTATGCTAAGTTTTTCCTAAACTCTGTTCAATTTTTGTCACATTGTTGCTCATCAATAAATCAGAATCAGAGGTGGTCAAACACGGAATACTTGGTAGTAAAAAAAACTTTCTTACCTTTACATTTAACCATAAACAGTTCAAAACGATTTGATGGAGGCCTGATAGTTTTGTTTCATCTTTGTCTGTAAAATCATTTTGAATACATCCCGACTTTGCTATAATATCTTCAATTATTTCATTCATTTTTGAGAAATCTGAGCTGGTTGAATTTTGTTGCTCCCAAGTAAATTGATTTGTAATACCTTGTAAAACTTCTAATAATTCATTCATATTTTCATCTGAGATATCTAACTTGTGTGAGTTTTTTATACATATTTCTAAAACCACTTGCAATATACTTATAAATGAATGCAATTGTTTCCCATCTTCAATAGATTTTACAACATCTCGTTTTAACCTATATTCACTCAGCAATTCTTTATACCCGTAATTAAATACATCATCTAAGTTTTTGAACATTGCTTCCTCTTGCGTTTCTTTTAACAACAAATTGACAATTAATTTGAACATACTCTGACCGCAACTTATTTCAAAGAAAAATTTGCTTGTCATGCTTTGCAAAGCGCTCTGTGTTATCTGGTTCATAATTTCTGTTTTTCTTAACTCTTCAGAATAGTGGTTCAAGAGCAGTTTAACGGCATTATCCCTAATATCATCTGAAGGATCTTTCAATAAGCTTATGATTTTCAACACAGTGCTTTTATCATGAAACCTCCAGGAGTCTTTGCTTTGTAAGAATTCTTTGAGCGATATGCTTGAAGCTTTTATATGATCCTTTCTTTTCCGAGGTATCTGACTGAGACAGTCTATTATTATATTCATTATTTTTACATTTGTACATTTTCTTTGGTAGTTCCCATTTAAATTAAAAGAAGTGATGACTATATCTTGCAAGTCTTTGCAAAACTTCAGTAAGCCTTCTGTTTTAGTGTTATCCTTCTTATTCCTAAATAATATATGCAGTTGGCTTAGACATAAATTCAAACTGTTCAACATATTCAACCTTAATACCGTACAATCAGAGTTTATATTATTTTTCAAGTAATCTAGAATAAGTGTATACTCAATTTGAGTGGGTAGTGATTTGTCTTGTATGAGACAAATGATATCAAATGCTAATATCCTTACTTGAGTGTTATTATGTTCTATTGCACTTAAAACTATTTTCTCGGTTTTTGTAAAACTATCGATTGAATCCCAATTTTTGACCAAAATACCAAGTTTATTCCCTTGCTTCATCAAAAATAAATTACTGTAGTAATCATTGTCCGTATACTGTCTATGTATATGAAATTCATCTATCAGAATGCTCATCAACTGTGGAAACTTTTTCAGTGTTGTCAGCAACCAATAGTTTCCGAAATGTTCTATTGCTTTATTTGAAGTCCCTTGTAGTACTCCCACAATTTTTAACAGAAACAATTTACACCACATCTCTTCAGAATGCATTTTCTTCAATACTGCATAATACATATCCGCTCCAGCTGATACCAATCCAGGTTTGTACAGGCTATTTATAAGGCCATCTATCCAATTGTGTTTAGAAATAAATGATGCCTCACACTTATAATCTTCAATGATCTCAGATAGCATTAAATACTTTGCTTTGTTCCAGTAAAAGCCATTGATTTCTTGAACAATACTCTTCAAAGCATCTGGGTCAAGTATGGTAACAAGAGTCTGAAAGACTCCTTTTATCAAATCCCTTACTCCTGTAATTGGATTTTCCCAGTTATGGTTCACCAAATTCAGCAGTTTAATCTGATTTTCTTGACTAAAAATCACTTTCTGTAAATCTGTGCCGCATACTTTCTTAAATGCGTTCATAGTTTTGAATGCTATGAATGTAAATTGTGAATATTCATATCCCATTAGAGTCAATAAATTAAAAGTAGAGTTTATAACTTCAGCTACATTGGAGTGTTTTGATATCTGTGTCAGGTATGATGATTGGAACATACCATACATTAGAGACACCGCTTGATGAGTGCTTATACTTTCTTTTGTATCTGTAGACTTTAAGGTTATTTCTCTCACAATAATTTCTTGCATTTTCTTCATATACACATCTTGTTTATCTGTTAATACTATTACTGAGAAAAAACAAGTTGCACATAGCAGCTGATCATCAATTTTTTCGAGGCCAGTTTGAATATGAGACCATAATATTTCTGCGAGATTGTTCCATTCTTCTAAATTATTTTCTGATGATTTTTTGCATCTCTTGGAAGTAATCAGCACATCCTGAAATTTAAAGTTAACTTCAAGTATATTCGAACGAGTGAAGAGAAGTTTTAGTCAGATTCTAATAAAACAAGTCAACGTTTATATTTCTGTTTTTCAATGATAACTTGCATAATTATTGATCCAATCTTCACGAAATTTTATAGGCAAGTAGTTCGTGTATTTTTTTTTACTATAAGCAAAATTAATACAGAGGTGTTTAAAGAAATAGGGGTTGTGAGGTCACAATACATGGTGAATCAGCAAAGCAGTTTCCGGTCTATGAGAACAAATCGGCAGTTACATGCAGGTAATTTGGTTGAAGTCAACCAAGGTGACCATACTAATTGCCAAAAAAACCTAACAAAAAACCTTGACAATTCCCTGACCACTGCCTAATTTCCCTGACCAATAATGTCCTTTTTTAATCAAAAATATGTTTTTTCTTATTTCTTCTTTAAAATTTTGAAATACAGTGGCAAGTCAAAATGTGAAGCCTCATTAGTAGATATGTTTGCTATTATATGTATAAGTGGAGATATACAGGTAAGTACAGTAAAATAAATAACATGCACTAAGCTACAGCGTGTTGGCCTCGGTATTCTTGAGCTGTCTTGGACATTCTGCAAATTTGACAAATAGCGAATGGAACATTCTACACCTTAATGAATTTAAAAGGGTCTGGACTAGAGCATAGTTAAAATGCCTGATTTTGCATTCACTGGGGATACTGAAGGAAATATTATAGACTTTATTTATGAATGTTGTTAATACCAAATGCGAACTATTTGCGATATGCAAACAAATCTCTTAATTCTGAAAATTGTAACATTTCACACTCACAGGCCCAAGAATTCCATGTGTCGAGATGCGATGGAACACACACAAAGACAAGGGGCCTTACAGACAACAACTAATTGCGACACCTAATCCGCTCAGTTGGAAAATCACGCGACCGCAAACCGTATCTGGGCGCGATGAGGTTCACGTTCGCGTGATTTTCCAACTGAGCGGATTAGGTGCCGAAAATAGTTGTTGTCCGTAAGGCCCAAGGTCAACTTACACCCAGACTCAGAGCGGATATTTAAATTCATCGTATGAACATGTGGTCGGCTGGGAACCGAACCCAGGACCTCATGCTTATGAGGCAGGCATGTTCCCACTGAGCCAAATGCTTTAATTTCATTGTATTAAGTCACAGGTCAAACTAAAGCTAGGCGATTGCCTAGCTAGGCAAAAATAATCCTACTCTCTGATTTTTAATGGTAACATAAAGAAATAACCTAAAAATACAAAATATTAATGTGCAAGCAATTTCTCGAGTAAAACTAGCATTTTTTTTTTCTTGCAAAGAAATGGGCTACATCTCAGAAATAAAACTGATTTTAAATGTAACTTTTAAAATTTCGCGATTTGGACACAATCATGTTTTAAATGTCTATCTGAGCTTATCGCGCATTATTTTATTTAGGTAAAAATGGGTACAATTCGCTCGACGTTTCAAAACTATAATTATGAAAACTTATTTTCAAAAATATTCTTATTCCTTGACATGACTTTTCCCTGACAATCCCTGACCACCCTTATTACAACACTTATCAAAAAAGTTATATGATTATTTACGGGATATTTACCATGGTAAGGTTGTGGAATGAGCTCCCGAAATATCCCGTAAATAATCATATAACTTTAGTGAACAACTATGATAGTTTAAAACAGTGTGATACTTATCAAATACTAATAATTTTTATTTTATCATATTATTATTGCTATATTAACAAATCAGTTGAGATGTCGGAGGTTTTGCATTATTTCAATAGCATGTTGCAAATGGGACTACAGTTAGGTATATTCAATAGGTTCTTTTTACTAACCTGAATTCTCTCGGTGCTTAGATATCTTGTTTTAATACTGATGCTGTGTATTAATTTTTTTAATTCTTCCATTTTGATGCCTCCTGTAATTAAAAAAAATCTCCTTGTGCCTAAAATATTCACACAAACAAATAGGTACATATTAAAATAATGTTTACATGGGAATTACCTACCTACATTTAAAAAATGTTTTGGTTGGTCAGTGGAGTGATTGAATATTAAAATAAAAAGCCAATTTAGTATAATAAATACTTTACTACATCAAAACTATTATTTACAACAAAATTTGAATCAAATAGCAATAACATTCACTGTGGGGTTTTTATAGGCTCAAAGCCTTCTTTCTGCATTTTTTCTTTGAAAACATTAAAGTCCCGTTTTCTATCGAAATGCGTGACCCATTGGGTTGGACACGATTTCTCAAATACCCTTCTAAGTTCCGAGCATACTTTAGGTTTTTCTGAACTGTCTTTAATATTTTGATCGTCAAGGCATTCCCAATAACGGTCCCTGGAGTCCCAACAAAGTTTTCTTTGTTGTTTATCAGGAAAAGACATCTTTAGTGATAACGCCTTAGCAAACCTAAAACGGAAAACGATAATTTAAGCCATTGAACAGTTTTTACGCTTACCTATCCAAATTTTAGGCTTTTTTACAGCTGGGACTTCATCACGATATTTAACCTACACTTCCTGATAAATCCGCAACCAAAATACCCAGTGTCATGTAAAAGGAAAGACTTACGTAAATGCGACTGGTGTACACAATCTTTTCTCCGTTGTTCTGTTAATAAACTGGTAATTATACAGGAGTTCCAGAAAATAACCTTTTATCTCCACTTGAGTTTTGAACTTTTCCTTTGCGAATAACTTGCAACTGTCAGTCAGTCACCACCGCCGCCGGCGATCGATAAATTTGACATTTACATCGCATAGTTGTTTTTTCGTCCATTACTGGACAGGCTAAAGTAATGCAGACTATACCGCCTTGTCATACGTATATTACGTATTTTATTGCCTTAGATATTAAGTCCTCAGAATAAATAAATAAATGGAAGCGTTATACCTACAGTTTTAATTTTAGCTCTTACACTCCCTTCTTATTCGTCCATTAGATTACATTTTAAGCACACCGTTTGCAGTTGTGTGCCGCTCAATATTGAAGTGTGCGTTTGTAGAACTTTACTAGTAAGAATATATAAGTGTGTTCAATACGTGTTTACCTCGCCCCTTATAGTTTTTGGCAGACAATTTTCGCGTTTAAAGCAAATCTAACTAAAATATACTTATATAATAATATTATCACAGGGTAAGTATGCCCCAGTAAAATAGTGGAGACTGAGTTTTGGCGCCAACTTGTAAAAAACATGTCGTCTTATTGTATTAATCATAGAATTGTATTAGTTTTCTAAAGTTGTGTATTTTCGAGGTTTAATAACACTAAGGTATAAAGCTATTAAGGCCATACCGCTTGATATGGCCTTATAGCTTTAGCCTGCCCAATTCTATGGAGCTTTGGAATGCACGTTTCAGTTTCAGACTTCAGTCCGTTCCGTTTAGTTTAACCTTTCACCTCATTATAATATCACATCACGTTCGTGAACGTTTACGAACTTGATAAATAATAATCATTCAATAATAAACATTAACTGTCGGAAATTCACGTTTAGGAATAGTAGATTGTAACATAAGGGAGCAAAATAATATTTTTACGGCGAGGACGCTTTTTTGAATCCAGAGCGAAGTGAGGGATTCTAAAGTAGAATCCTAAACGTAGTGAGGGATTCAAAGTAGGTACGTCGCCCGAGTCAAAAAAATATTTTGCGCCCGAGTGATACACTCTACTTTTCATCACCCACTATGAGAAAATAAAAAGCGCCTCATATTTTATTGTTATATTATTATTTAACAAAACATAGAGTAACAACTAAATTGAAATTAAATAGTATATAATAATAAAACAACAAAAAACTTATATTTACATTCTGAAACATTTTCGTAATTATGAAAATTTATTGTTACACAAAACCATGAATTTCTAACAATCCGCGAAAATTTACGAAAACGCGGGCTACAGTTCGCGTGTTTTTAATTTGATTTCTTTTTTTTATTCAGCTGCGCGGCGCGAATATGGGCCATCGTACCAGCCCACAGATATATAGATCTGTGTACCAGCCAGTCTTTATTCAAACAATATTAGCTTTTTTTATTTTTTTTATTTGCCCATTGGACAATATTTGCGTTCGATTTCTTTGGCGCTGAACACTAAGATGTTCTAAATTCAAAAAGTGCGCGGCAAAGCTTATAAAGAGGATTAATAACTCATTACTGCCCGCTAAAAGTTTCTTATGGAAAACACCACCTTTGGGTGCACTTAAAGGCGAACCAAGTCGTCCTTTTCGAATAGATGGGATGAAAAATAATATTACTACAATGAGGTGACATGTTTTTTTCACGTTGGTGCCAAAACTCGTAATAAATCAAATAATAGGTACCTGTTCACGTAAAAAGAACTTCCACTCGGCAAAATATACCCCATAATAATACCCAGAAAGAAAATAATAATACCCAGAAGATTTCATACTTACTATACTACGGTACATTAATCATTGCTATTTTTATTTAATTTTAGTAAAGCACGGCACCGTAAAGAGCGAGAATTTTAGAAAATGCACACTCTTTTGACTATAGTCACGCTTTCTTATCTTAATTTAGGAAGGAAGATGAGAACGAACGAGGTCAGTTTTTTTTCTTTCGTACTTAGTAGGGTATTTTCAAGCCATATTTCATTTCAAGCAGACCTTTTCATTCGGAATAATAAAAAGTGCAGGTATAGGTAATCGTATTGCACTAACTCTGAATTTGTTTTATTAAATCACAAACATTTTGTATCTTATTCAGAGTAAAGAAATGAAAAATGACTGCAACATCATCAGATCTTATAGTTTGTATCAACTTTTTAATAACTTCTACACCTGCGACTTCACTGCCTTCATTTTTCTTGACGTATTCTAAAATATCATCTGAAACTTTAACTTTGCACATGTTTGTGAAGTTAGTTAGTTGCTTGTAATTCTCGAAAGCAAATACTCCGGGTATAATAGGAACATTTATACCAACTTCGGCACATTTTTGTCTATAAACTTTTAAAACGTTTGCTTCAAAAAATGCTTGCGTGATTATGAAATCGGCTCCAGCGACAATTTTCTCCTTCAACTGTACCAATTTATCTTCACTGCTCTCACAAAATCCGGCTACTCCGATGCAAAAGTATGCTCCTGAGATCTCTCTAATGTATTTTAGTAATTCTAGAGTGCTTTTGAAATCCGAAGTGTTTGGGTCGAAACTCTCTGAAAAAAAAAAGATGAATAAATAGGGCAAAAAGTAGTTTTTTTTTTTTTCATCATCATTATCCGCCTATCAAGTTCCCACTACTCGGAAACCAGCCTTCTCTCAGAAAGAGCTCAAAGGATGTGCCTTATCCTTATCCACCATGCTGGCCTATTGCATGTTGACAAATGTCCTAAGCCTTTTTTGTGACATGTAGTAACCTTTTCGAAGATTTGTTTATACAAATACCTACGTTAAAAAAGACAACTATTCACAATTATTTCGTATCATCAGCATCATTGGCGGATCCAGGGGATCCAGGGGCGGATCCAAAACACCTAGCAATTCCATACATTTGACTCAGTTTTTCGATTTGATTCAGGTGCACTTTTACACAGCATACTCATACTTGTCAGAATGACCCCCCCCCCCCCCCCCCCAGTGAAATCCTGGATCCGCCCCTGATCAGCATTCACATATATAGTAGAATTTTGATTAAATTTAAATAATAATAAATCATTTATTTCAAGTGACAAGACTCATAGGTACAGAAAAATTATTACACTAGTCACATTCATTGATGTAAGTAAATAGGGGAAAGATGCGGGACGAACTTCTTGACGTGGACGGCACAAATTGGGCTCCCGGGCACAGGGGGCCTCCGAAATTTTATGCTAATTTGCCATGATATTCTAACTAAACCAAATATCCTATCAACGTAATAATTGATATATGTGATTTTTCAATTCATTTTCTTTCCGGCACTAAGACAGAAACATAATAGCGAGATATTTACTCGATACTTTATTGTTTTCAAAAAGGTGCCTTTTTGCTGATTTTTTTGATTTTTTCTTGGATAGAACTTCAGTCACATATCTAAAATAAATACTCATCGAAGGAAAATATAGTTTGTTTTCCAGTGCTAAGACAAAATTTACCTAGATTAATTAGTACTCTCATAATAAATTATATTCGATTTGAGACTTACGTCCTTTAGTTCTAAGCAACTATTCGGTCAAACGGCAAGTCCGATATTCAACCTTATTCTGTTGCGCTTTGCATCTAAATGGCGAAACATGATCCGTTCAACCTCAGTACCGCACTATGCTCCAACGGGGAAGGACGCACGCGCTTGCTATTCGCCTAGATTTATCTTCCGAGTGCGATTATATCAACACCTACTGTATTTTCAAACAATGGATAACATAAAAAATCTATGGCTTGAACGCGACCATTTGATGCGGCAACCAAGTGTTGCCAATGACTTAGAGCACAGACTAGGTAAAGCTACTATGAAAAAAATACAGGTATTAATAATTATGGATACGACTAGGCCATCTATCATTAGGGCATCTATTATTATGTACGCTCGGTAATATAGTTACAAGAGTCTAAGTGTTTCGTGTGGAGAGAGAAAGAGAGAGAGTGACAGTCAGAAAGACTACTAAAAATCAAAATTATTAAGTAAAATATAATTTTCGTTGAATAAAAAATAATAATAATAATTATCATTTTTTTTTTTTAAATTAATAATTTCATAAATTAAATGAAATTTAATTAAATAATTCATATATACTTAAATAGATTATAGTTATTAACAACCAGGTATAGAACAAACACAAACGTTCATCACATAACTGTTTGTCCTAGGTGGGAATCGAACCCACGCCTCCAAGCTCAGAAGGTAGGTTCACTACCAACTGGACCAACGGGCTTTCGCGTGTTTCGTTTATTTTAGTATAGTATAGTATAGTATAGTATAGTATAGCAAAGTATAGTATAGTATAGTATAGCAAAGTATAGTATAGTATAGCAAAGTATAGTATAGTATAGTATAGCAAAGTATAGCAAAGTATAGTATAGTATAGTATAGTATAGTATAGTATAGTATAGTATAGTATAGTATAGTATAGTATAGTATAGTATAGTATAGTATAGTATAGTATAGTATAGTATAGTATAGTATAGTATAGTATAGTATAGTATAGTATAGCAAAGTATAGTATAGTATAGTATAGTATAGTATAGTATAGTATAGTATAGTATAGTATAGTATAGTATAGCATAGCATAGCATAGCATAGCATAGCATAGCATAGCATAGCATAGCATAGCATAGCATAGCATAGCATAGCATAGCATAGCATAGCATAGCATAGCATAGCATAGCATAGCATAGCATAGCATAGCATAGCATAGCATAGCATAGCATAGCATAGCATAGCATAGCATAGCATAGCATAGCATAGCATAGCATAGCATAGCATAGCATAGCATAGCATAGCATAGCATAGCATAGCATAGCATAGCATAGCATAGCATAGCATAGCATAGCATAGCATAGCATAGCATAGCAAAGCATAGCATAGCATAGCATAGCATAGCATAGCATAGCATAGCATAGTATAGTATAGTATAGTATAGCAAAGTATAGTATAGTATAGTATAGCAAAGTATAGCAACGTATAGTATAGTATAGTATAGCAAAGTATAGTACAGTATAGTATAGTATAGTATAGTATAGCAAAGTATAGTACAGTATAGTATAGTATAGTATAGCATAGTATAGTACAGTACAGTATAGTACAGTACAGTACAGTACAGTACAGTACAGTACAGTACAGTACAGTACAGTACAGTACAGTACAGTACAGTACAGTACAGTACAGTATAGTATAGCATAGTATAGTATAGCATAGTATAGTATAGTATAGTATAGCATAGTATAGTATAGTATAGTATAGTATAGCAAAGTATAGTATAGCATAGTATAGTATAGCAAAGTATAGTATAGCATAGTATAGTATAGCATAGTATAGTATAGCAAAGTATAGTACAGTATAGTATAGTACAGTATAGTATAGCATAGCATAGCATAGCATAGCATAGCATAGCATAGCATAGCATAGCATAGCATAGCATAGCATAGCATAGCATAGCATAGCATAGCATAGTATAGTATAGTATAGCATAGCAAAGTATAGTATAGCAAAGTATAGTATAGTATAGCAAAGTATAGCAACGTATAGTTTAGTATAGTATAGTATAGTATAGTATAGTATAGTATAGTATAGTATAGTATAGTATAGTATAGTATAGTATAGTATAGTATAGTATAGTATAGCAAAGTATAGCAAAGTATAGTATAGTATAGTATAGTATAGCAAAGTATAGTATAGTATAGTATAGTATAGTATAGTATAGTATAGTATAGTATAGTATAGTATAGTATAGTATAGTATAGTATAGTATAGTATAGTATAGTATAGTATAGTATAGTATAGTATAGTATAGTATAGTATAGTATAGTATAGTATAGTATAGTATAGTATAGTATAGTATAGTATAGTATAGTATAGTATAGTATAGTATAGTATAGTATAGTATAGTATAGTATAGTATAGTATAGTATAGTATAGTATAGTATAGTATAGTATAGTATAGTATAGTATAGTATAGTATAGTATAGTATAGTATAGTATAGTATAGTATAGTATAGTATAGTATAGTATAGTATAGTATAGTATAGTATAGTATAGTATAGTATAGTATAGTATAGTATAGTATAGTATAGTATAGTATAGTATAGTATAGTATAGCATAGCATAGTATAGTATAGCAAAGTATAGCATAGCATAGTATAGTATAGCAAAGTATAGTATAGTATAGTATAGCAAAGTATAGTATAGTATAGTATAGTATAGTATAGTATAGTATAGTATAGTATAGTATAGTATAGTATAGTATAGTATAGTATAGTATAGTATAGTATAGTATAGTATAGTATAGTATAGTATAGTATAGTATAGTATAGTATAGTATAGTATAGTATAGTATAGTATAGTATAGTATAGTATAGTATAGTATAGTATAGTATAGTATAGTATAGTATAGTATAGTATAGTATAGTATAGTATAGTATAGTATAGTATAGTATAGTATAGTATAGTATAGTATAGTATAGTATAGTATAGTATAGTATAGTATAGCATAGCAAAGTATAGTATAGCAAAGTATAGTATAGTATAGCAAAGTATAGCAACGTATAGTATAGTATAGTATAGTATAGTATAGTATAGTATAGTATAGTATAGTATAGTATAGTATAGTATAGTATAGTATAGTATAGTATAGTATAGTATAGTATAGTATAGTATAGTATAGTATAGTATAGTATAGTATAGTATAGTATAGTATAGTATAGTATAGTATAGTATAGTATAGTATAGTATAGTATAGTATAGTATAGTATAGTATAGTATAGTATAGTATAGTATAGTATAGTATAGTATAGCAAAGTATAGTATAGTATAGTATAGCAAAGTATAGTATAGTATAGCAAAGTATAGTATAGCAAAGTTTAGTATAGTATAGTATAGCAAAGTATAGCAAAGTATAGTATAGTATAGTATAGTATAGTATAGCAAAGTATAGCAAAGTATAGTATAGTATAGCATAGCATAGCATAGCATAGCATAGCATAGCATAGCATAGCATAGCATAGCATAGCATAGCATAGCATAGCATAGCATAGCATAGCATAGCATAGCATAGCATAGTATAGCATAGCATAGTATAGTATAGTATAGCAAAGTATAGTATAGCAAAGTATAGTATAGTATAGTATAGCAAAGTATAGTATAGTATAGCATAGCATAGCATAGCATAGCATAGCATAGATATATTATATAGATACATAGCATTTTTACAAAAATGACCTCATACGTACTGTTTCTGAGATAATCGATGGTTTTTGAAAAAAATTACGAAAATTTTCCGGATTTTTGCGCTTTAATATTTTGAAAGGCATTCTTTGCACAAAAATAGCCGAATTTGGGCTTATCAGACGCGTCTTTTTATTTTCTACTCACGTGTGTTTACTGTGTTTCTATTTTATTATTATTTATGCCTACCAACTAATAACTAATATTATTTATTTCCTGAAATTGTGAGAGTAGAAAGCCAAAAAAATAAATATAGTCTATTTATTACACCACTGAATTTTTTGTGTTGAATTTTTTTGTTATTTTTAACATGAAATTCCGGTTACGTAATTTCAAACCCAATTTGGGGTTTTTAGGGTTAGGTCCTAAAGCCGAGTTTTTGAGTTTAACGTCTTCGTCTGCCAGAAAAAATGATGCCTATGACGTCAGATTTTTGATTGGACCTTTGTGTCCAAAGTTATGGACCTTCAAAAAATCGGGTATTTAGGGTCCGCCTCGCTACTTAGTAACTCAAGTTACTATGTACCTACGAGTCTTAAAATACTAAATGACCTATCGTTGGATAGCCAGTGAAGCTAACTATTCTTGCCTGGATTGACCTGGGACAAAATGTTTGAGGAGCCGGGTATTTCAGGTCGTCAAAATCTTAAGACCTAACTTAGACTATAATATAAACTAAAAACTAGAACTAGTTATATTTCCTAAACCACAGCCTTAAAAAATCTGAAAAAAAATTACTAAAATTTAAAATGAGCTTTACTACCTCGAGCCAAAATTTGGGCGTGGTAGGGGGTGGTTTTCACCCTTCTTTATTTCTATTTAAATGTATTTCTCACTGATTTCAAAAGTAAAAATCTAAATATTTTTTTGTAATTTTTTTTGGGTTAAAGGTCTGGTTTAGGAGATATGACCCGGGATCGGGTACCCCGTGCCACGAGGTTTTTGGGTTTTTTGGTCTTATCCCGGCAAGTTTAAACTAGCAAAGCATAGCATAGCATAGTTCAGTTTAGTTTTATTTAGGTTATTTCAATTTAATTTATATACTTTATTATTTTTATATTGTAGAAAACCTAAAAATAAATTACAAATACAATTTTGAAAAGTGAAATAAACAATTTACGGTTCTGCGCGCCGCGACCGAACTCAGCTAATCGCCAAAACACCAAGTACACCAACACTATGCTTATCCTGTGTGTTATTGCTCCTTGCCGCTTTACAAGGTCGAGTGCGCGAGTTGTGTACACTTTAGCTGCGCGCGATTGCCGCGCTGCCGTGGTTGTGTTTCACACTAATGCGGGTGATGCGAGACGCGCGGGTGAAATCAGAAATTTTTCTGGCCTTATACCCAGCCTTCAGTCACAATCGAACTGTCAAATAGGACCGTTGGATAAAAAGTAAAAATCTTCAAAATCATCAAAATCGTCAGGTGGTAAATATACCATAGATAGTCTATACCTCAATCAATTTACATAAGAAATAAGAACCCTTTTTGGAGTTGATTAAAACGTTACTACTGCGTCATACCTATTTATGCTGACAGTAGAAACTGAAACAGTAGGTACGACCAACTTATGTGTAATAGTCACTTTTTTATGATGAAATGGGCTAGCGTTTGACTACAACTCACCTGATGGTAAGTGACGATGCAGTCTAAGATGGGGCACGCTTGCCCATGAGGTGCCTATTCACTCTTGTCTTGAAGAGACCCAGGTTGTACCTTGTAAGGAACACCGAGACAGGAAGCGCATTCCATTCCTGTGCAGTTCGTATTAGGAAGGAATTTTGGATTCGCTGCGTGCGGACTTTACCAAAGTTCACGACGTAAGGATGGAATGACCGTCTCGATGACCTATGGCGGAAATTGGATGACGGGATCAGCTTAAACAGCTCTTGTATAGTATTGTATATATTTTTTAACAAAAGGGGCACACATCATATGTACGACTCCATTTTCCTCTGACCGACTTTACATTAGTCGGCTAACCGATAAGTCGGTCGTTCTATAGATATCTTTACTGATATCGATAACAATATTAACAATCTTATTTGGACACAAAGGAAATCCTTAACTTACTTACGATTTTAGATAGATAATGACTTAAATTTCTTGCAAAACTTTCATCTCACCTCCTAAAACTAAAAACAAATTGCAAATTCCTTGTTCCTGCAAAAATGCTAACACTTTTTCCAAATATTGTTTCCTCAACAAGTCGCAGGATAGATGCATCAATAATTGCTTCTGCATGCTCCTCAAGAACCTAGCTGTTTTTAAAGGCGCTATATCCAAATCCGTGCACTTATGAGACTTTGCATGCCAGGTTACCGCGAAAAATGCCGGATCTACGTCCAAATTGTCAATATCTTCTTTCTTTAATTCAGGTGTCACTTCAAAAGAAAACGTGAACTTTCCTTTATCTTGGATCAAGCTGACGAGTTTTTTTGGATCAGAAGTCATTGTTCTTGTGGTTTCCCCTGAAAATAAATAGGTATCTACTTATAAGGCAGCGCTCAAAGGCCAGGGCGATTTCTTTCGCACATTGTCAACACTTTAAAGATTAAAATTCACTAAGTATGAATAAATAAAACGATTGGTCATTGTTTTTAGAATAACATTACAAACGTCTTATATCGGTGTTTTATTTTGTTTACACGAAAATTGATTTATAAGTAGAGTAAGTACTGTTTGCAATATCATTTCATAGATAATTCCTATTCGATTTTTTTGTTTTTTGTCACTGTGTTTTTTTATGTTAAATATAATATGCGAATATACAAATTCAAAAGGTAAGTACTAAAAGTGCGAATCGCTACTTACTTCGCTGTAGGTATAGAGGTGATTAAGAAGGGAAGTAAAATTTTCCACGAAAGGCTTTCTGTTTAGTTATAGCATATAAAGAAAATTACAGTTTTCGTTGAAAATATACGTTGTTAAAGGTAGGTACTTTAACATACTATTGCTAAAAAAAACATAGTATGCTTTAATAGAATATTAATAAAGTAGATAACTTACCGGTGCTATAGAAATGAAATACTAAATACTCCGGTTGTTCGCTCACCACTGTTCAATGCAGTGGAATGACCGCTCCGCTCGGCAATCCAGTCATTGTTAATAGGTCGGAATGTGTCAGCGATAAGACAAAAATGGGTTGTTGTTTTAAATTGTCTGTAAAATTAATCCTGAATTTTATCAGTTTGTTATTTTGTTTTTATGCAACCTCATATCAGAAAAACAAGGGAGATAACTAAACAATATGCCTTAGTACAATTATCCAATAAATAAATAACTTTAGTTTAAAAAAAAGGCTTTCGTGTTCAAATGTCTAAACGTCTTCGTGTTTCATAGTTTTTTTTTCACTTTACCGCTAAATCAGAAAAACTGTACCTAAGTATGGCTGGCTCACATAAACCTGGTTTTCACAGGCCCAGGTACTGACCACCCAGTAGACAGCAACTGTACATTCTGCTGTCTATACAAGTATACAGTTCCTGACGTGTTCTCACTACTTGGTCTGCATTGGGAGACAGCAGTACATAGCTACTGTGTTACTAGTTCTGGCTTGGGTATCTTGGTTGACCGGCCACTTTATAATTACGTTCCTATGGAGCGAGTGACGGCCCAGTAGCTGTCCTTGTGGGAGTGGGGGAAGGTCAGTGGTAAGGAAAAAAATAGGTAGCTGTCCGTCAGCAACTGATCGGTCAGTACTGGCTCAACTTTGTTTTCACGGACCCAGTAGCTGCCAGATGGTAACTGTCCTGCACTGACCGACAGCTACTGGGCCTGTGAAAACCAGGCTTAACTCATTATTCCCGTACAATAACCCTCATATTCATAGACGTACCTAATAAAGGTTACTCGAATCCTCACGTCACCCTCAAGTGATGTTTTTTGTATGCCAAAACAAACGTGACGTGAGGATTCGAGGTACTTTTATTTACGTCTATGAATATGAGGGTAAGAAACTTGTTGCGACACTAATGAAATATCGTATAGGTAGTCCACATGCAAAAAAGGGCCGTCTGCTACGTGAGATCGACTAAATGCATCAAGCCTGATTTAGGCCAGATGCGTTCGCACCTGCCACGCTACCGTAGGAAGGTCCGGGCAAAGCGAATAGCCCAGGCAAAGCGAATACCCTCATTTTCTCTTCAAAAACACGTCGCAGCACGCACGGCCCACGCCATGACACTTCCCCGCTCCCCCTCAGTTGCATGCAAACAGACCTAGCCGAGTGTCGTGTCGCGTTCGAGAGAAAAATCGAAAAATACAAATAGTGAAGATTTCTTACGACTTTTCGATGTAAGTAATACTTTAATAAGTCATTTATAAGTTAACCATATTGTTTTTTAAAATTGTGTCCACTAAAAGCATATTTTCAAGTAAACATTCTGAGAGTTTTGCTAGTCTGTCGTTACTTATTTTGATTTTAGGTGGGGTTTAATAAAACAACTAGGTGCAAGGCAAAGTGATCACGGGCAAAGAAGATACGGTATCATACGGTAAAATATAAATAAAAATTTAAATGAGAATAAAAAGACTGCTACTAAGAAAAATGCTACAAGGACCAAAAATATAAAAAATTAAGATAAAATAATGTAAGGAATCTGAGGATGAAAATGATGTATGCTGTTTTTGCGGGGAGAACTATATAGAAATAAATAAAAAACTAGTTGATGATTGGATCCAGTGTGATGAATGTAATGGAGTAACGAGAAATGCACGGCTTATGAAGGAATAGGCGTATTTCTATGTGATATCTGCGCTGATTCGTTTAAAACCCTATCTGTTTAATGTCTTATCATCCTATTCACTTTACCTGGTACATTGGGCAAAGTGGATAGCGGCACATGTTGCAATATTTTTAGTAATTCCAATTAAAGTATTTCTGTTAAGCAATTTTTGTTGAATATATTAAAAACTTTAATAAATGCGGATTCTCATAAAACATTTATTTTATTTATATGTATATTGGTTCTCTTCCTATAGCCCATCAAACGTTAAGGTGTCCACTTTGCCCGGACCTCCCCTACCATATCTCCCTTGTTTGTCTGATTTGAGGATGCAACATTATCAAGTTTCATACCAATTGCATTGAAACTGTAGCTATGTATACGTATTACGTACCTACAGTATATTTTTACGACTTCATTCTTTGAGATTTTCAAATAAATCGCAACAAAAATATTCTGATCCGAGCTTTTCTATGTAAGTTTGTTTACGAAACATTTTTCTTTTCTGTGGCTTGTTTATCTATCAAAATATTTGTGATTATAACTACAGAACAGCTTCCTTGCCTACAAGTAGGTACATCTCTATATATGTAGGTTTTTTAAAATTGTTTTAGCTAGTTTTCTCTTTAGCACTTACACCACTCTTTGGTCGTCCATTTTGATCATCTCGTTTCCTGTTGTGTGCCGCACAATATTGAAGTGTGCGTAATTAGAATTAGTAAGAATTTACGTCAGTGTGTGCAATATGTGTTTACTTCGCCCCTTCTGTTTTAGGCAGACTTTTTTGACATATCTAAACTATTTAACTACCTACATCAAAGTACCTAGGTTGAATGATGCAGAAAAAATAAAAAAAGGACAATTGCTGAAGTATTATTGTATTTTTTTTTCTATGCTTCCGATAACGATCAGCTGTAACTGTAAACACGTGTAGAATCACAACTAAATAAATATAAAATAAAATTTTAGAAATCCCTCTAAAACTGTTAAAAAATAAATCATTCAAAGCCGATAAAGTTTTGTGAAAATTCTCTACAATCAAACTGTTTTGTTACAAAATGCCCGTCTTAACTGAGAATAACATAGAAATTGCTTGATTATTATTGGAATACCATACAATGCATTTATTTCTAATTGTGTAAAAGCATCCAAACACCTATTGCTATAATCGCATAAGTACTTAACTCCAATCAACTTGGCACATGATAGGCAATGCCTGTAAAGACAATAATATAATACTTATCCTTCGACCAAAATAAAATCAATTCACGGGCCCAGGAGCGCATTTTTGAAGATTACAAAATGAGCGCCGTCGCTCACTTCGTTTCAGTCGGTCTCTAGCCGTAGGAAGTGCAACACGAGGCTATTGTTACATGATAACGAAACATCTGACAAAATTATGTCTTCGTGTGGTTTCCCGAAGTGTAATAACACAACAAAAACCGCTATCTATTTTATGTAACAAATGTACTGTACATGGTTATAATTAGGTGTTGAAGTACTTATAAGTATGTACGACGGTTTGACTCGTTTTTACTGAGCAAGTTCAATGGTTATGGCCCGTCCATTCATTTTATTTTGGTCGAAGTACCTATCACCATCCATCATTCAGTGTGGAGGTTAAAGGGGGAGGCCTATGTTCAGCAGTGGACGTCTTCTGGCTGATGATGATGATGACCTATCACCACTTCATTTGTAACTGACTGTAAATTATGTTCTACGACATGATAATTTTCTCTAATTAATTCCTTAATTCAATGCATAGTATATCAAACTTCACTGATTTCAGCAATTATTATTATTCGATTATTCGTTCTTAGCACTTTCTATCAGAAACAGAAATTATTTATTGTAAGGTAATTTATATCCAAAGGTATATCTAAAAATAGGCATTGCCTATTTTTGCCAAAGTTAAAAGTCAAACCCTTAATATTCTACGCTAATTAATTACATTTTGATTATATTTGTTTCGTATCATAAGTACGTATTATTATTTATTGTTTAGTTAGATAAAGCTTCATAGAGTTCGTAGTAATCAAGTAGTAATAATCTAATTGCCAAAAATTATTATTTCTTAAGGAAAAGGTAAAATTGTTACTTTCACACTTGTCTTCTTCGATCAAGTACATTCTTGATCGAAGCTTGTCTTAATAGTAATTTTTTTTATGTACTAGCAATTTAAAAAATAAATTTCCAAATTGTCAAGTTGTCAAAAGTTGTTAGTTTACCTTTTCTTGGTAAGTATAAGTATTTAACTTATACTAATTAGTTTGTCGAATAAGCAATCACTCTTTAGTTAGAATATCGTCGGCATTGTTACATCTTATCATGAATTTAGCAATGGTGTTGGAGGTCATACAAGTTACAAGAGTCATCATTCTTTTCTTTGTATTTTACAAATCGTTGGTCACAATTATTGTCTATTTAAACGACTAGTTAATAATTCAACAATTATGTAATTTACCCTTTTCGTTTTCAGAGCAATGATAAATAAAATCACTGAGACTTATCAAGCGTATTTTTGTGTTTACTAATAATATACATATAATTATTATTAGTCATTAACAAATGAGCAGACACCCATGCCTTTAACAATTACGAATGTTTAAGTACTATATCTGCAGCCTGATATGTCTGATTCCTTTTTTTGATGCGTACAGGGGGGCGTACCGTCATATGTTTTAAGCGATTCTGTTTAAGGCGCGGTACAATCGCAAAATTAACCAAACGAAATGTTTTTAAACGCTTAGGGTGATATGACAAAATTAACTGATCAAATTCAAATAAATACTACAAGTAGATAAAACACCTGTTAATAATCTTAACCGAATAACTATTGTTACATTACCCGGATTCTTAAAAAAAATATAACATTTTGAGCAAAACAATTTTGAGTATGAGTCAATTAATTTTTTTGAATTGACATACTCTCTCTCTCTCTCTCTCTGAATTTTAAGCGACAACAACATATAATTTTTTTAACGAAATGTATGACAAGAATATTGTTTTAAAACTTTAACCAGTTAATTGTTAAAATTAATTTTTATATTTCGTTTAATTAAATAAAACTTTCAAAATATTGTAACCACAAGTACAAAGTCCTCATCACCATCAAATATTATGATATATGATATTAGACTTTAAACAAAGCCGTTTTAGATAGCAAATAGATCATGGCGTGAGTAGGTGAAAAACGAATTAGAAATCGTGATCAGACCGCGCCTTAAGTGAATGCGAAGTTGTGCGACCGCAAACCGTACATCGACGGGTTAAAGTTCACGTTCGCGTGATTTTCCGCAATCACCTTAGCTTACTGAATCGCTTAAAACAGGTGACGGTTAGCATTTATACTGTTATAGCAAAATCATTTTTTTTTTCAATAAAGCACGATAGAATGGTTCTTATTCACTTGCATAGTATCACCATTGTTATCACGTCCTGATATTGAGATTATGTACATACCCGTAGTAGATAATTGTATACTTAATTACCTATTACCAAGGAAAACTTGATTTGAAGTTTAGGAAATGTTTCAAATTTTCATCATTAATATTTAGCGGATAATTTTACGACCTGAATTGACACTGAATTCAGTCTTATTTTTACGGAAATAGCAGTTAATATGTTTATGTGCAATTCCTAATTATGCAAGGGGTAAACAAAAATGTATAGTAGTAATTAAAACTGGTTTTCCCCAAGGCTCGAGTATATGAGTATTTATACATATTTTGAGTAGCATTTTATATTTTAAATGTTTCTAATAACTAATGAACTTAGCCTACATTGATATTGTCGCGTCAGTTATCACCTAAAATTATTTATCAATTAAATTGTCAGTTATTGACTTGCAGTGGTGCAGTAAATTTTACTAAATACATTATACTGGCTACCTACTACATCTACATAATTGTCGTGTACTCACTACGGACATAATGAAAAATTTATTTACCTATTAAAATACTCATAATCTAAATAATAATTTTAATGAGATCAAAGTCTTGTGGTATCGTCAATTATCTTTCTCTTTTAGCTTTTGCCGTCAAATGCGTATAAAAAGCTCGTGTTTATGTTTTAAAAAGCTTAACCATCATAAAATACAATGGGGACTTAAATTGATTCATCACCGGGAACAATCGATTTTTTAAAGGCAATTTAAAGGATTGCTTTCACATACTTACTAGTAATTATAGTCTATAGTCTAACAGTACCAAACAAATTATTTTATACATAATACCCTTGCAAAAGATCATTTGTAAATTTTACACATCATTTTCAAAGACTCCGACATAGTTTCCGATCAAATTTTTGGCTGCAACGCAAATCATTCAATGACGTTGATTCTGTCATACACCCACTAAAATCAACCAATCTGACAGGACTAAAATTATCTGCCTCTCTTTTCGTTTTAATATGTGAGAGAACACTACAATTTTAGAGCTGTCAAATTTAGTTTAGTTTAGAGTACATCAGAATCGATGCCAATATATTCTTAGAATTGCTGTTTTATATTATTATGTACTATATTAGTAATTGTTATATGGATTCCATTTGCTCTGTGAGCTCCAGTATGGGACTCTCGCTGAGTGGCAGCATCCCTGCTGATGGAGGTGGCAGGCTCTGTCCCTGCCAGTTCGACTGGAAAGTGATAATGTTCCTATGTATTACCAATTGGACGCTTGAAACTCCGGAAATCTACATTTCTTTTATATGTTATGTTCCCCAATTTTGTCTCCCATTCCTATAGTTTTTATAATAAAAGCTTTAGGTGAATTAGTAATTTGCTTATGCTGTTAATTCATTTTTATTTGTCTTGAACGAGTATCCTAAGAGCAGCAAACGTGTAAAAATCGCGATTGAATCGGTTTCTTCTAGGCAAGTGTGCTCCATTGTAGACCTCATCGCTTATAGTGACTTTTCAAATAACATGGCACTTGACAACTACCACTACAGGTCCAATTGCACTTTGATTAGTGATTGATGCGAGTAATTAATGCAGGTGCTTAGTGATTAGTACTAAACACATTTGGACCATAACTGATTAGTGCGAGTGTATACTTTAATCACTCGCAAAATTACTAATCAATAATCACTTGCACTCGCACTAATCTAAGTCCAAACGGGCCTTAACAGACTAGTGTTTTCACCACTAGGTTTCATAATAGCGCTTAGCTATATTTTCGCCGCAAAATGTAAATCTTTAATTTAGTTCTGTGACGTCACATTCAATATTTACGAATCACGTTTCATTCTATCGTACTGACTGTCAAACCACCTATCAAGCCATGCTAATCGAAAAAGACTATAACATCAGGCGAAGACGCGATAAAGGCAAGCCTATTAAAAAAAACTATTGTAATTACTAGGTATCTACATTAATTGAATTTATTTTTACTTTTGCCAGTTATTCAACCGCCAAGCAGAAATGTGCAAACATTGCTGCGTGTGTTTAGGATTGAAGGACAATGTTTTAATTTAAATTATTGGGCATAAAGCGCAGTGCATTGTCACGCAGAGTTTTAAACTATAGAAGTTCAAAATCCTAGGTGGCACTAAACTTGCTCGACTTGCTTGCTTGGCGATAGTCCAATGCCTATCATTCAATAAATATTGTACGTATACTAATAGAAATAAAATCGCAAACGTGCATGCAGCTGTGTCATCTACAAAAAAAGCGAATTGAAAAATAATAAGGTGACAAAATAAAACAAACATCTAGTTATAAATTTTACATTTACTTGTATTTTAAATAAATCTTGGCCTAAGTAAAGCTATCACATCTTACATACAATTATTTAATGATTAGCAAATAATAACAAATCTATACAGACTTTCACAAAGAATAAAGTACATTCTTGTAACTTATAATATCTGATAATAAATAGATAATTAAATCTAAAAATAATGTACTATGGGGAGGGCAGATAAATAAATACTTAGGAACATTATGATGTGATGTATGTATCGTAGCAGGTATATCAAATGCAAGTATGAAATTATTAAAAAAAATCCTAACAAACAATACAATACCTACTTGGCAAGTAAGAATAAAAAATGGAATTTCTAGTTAGCTTAACAGCGCTGGCTCACTATTACAAGGTTCTATGTTATTTTCTTACACGTTCTGTAATTTCAATTTAAAATTTTTGAGTTTCATAAATTAATATTTAATATATATTGACTTAGCAGGGTTTATGCTTGAGTGAAAATATCTCTCTCAAGCATAAACCCTGCTAAGTCAATATTTATGAAACTCAAAAAAAATATTGAAATTACAGAACGTGTAAGAAAATAAAATAGAACCTTGTAATAGTGAGCCAGCGAGTTGTATCTCATTATGTACTTACATTAGGAATGAACTGTTTTTCACCTAAAATTGAATTGTTATAAGTTCCGAGTGCATCTTATTTATTTCATATTAACTTACATTGTTTTATTTAAACACTAATGTAACTGTGTTTACTTGTGTTTCAAGAAATAGCTTTCGAGAATCAAGTGAATTTAATAACATATTATTGTATCAGTGTCATACGAAAATTTGTAATGCACTAATTATTGTCATGCACTCTACGAATAATGAAATTCATTGGTGAGTTTATGATTCTAAACATTCGACAATAACTTACAAACAGTGCCTCTCGAATACATACTACTATGAGACCAATCTTTGATCCGGCACTTTTTGCAAGTATTAAAGCCGATAGCCACATTTTGCGATCGACTTTCGCACTGCGTGCCGTCCACACTACTAATTCTACAAATCTATGTTTAGAGTGGATCTACTAATTGATCTGTTGAAATACCTGGAAACAAGGCTGCGGTTGGAAAAGGTTGGCGTTCCATTGGTTCGGCCATATTGGAGCGTCTACTCCGGGATGAGCCGTCGCTTCCACCTCGCCATCCCGAGTCTCTCTTCCTTCCCGTCTTCCCGCTAGCTCGGATATTTGGCATGCGCTCTGCAGACTAGAAGGCAGGTTAGACCAATTTTCGTTTCCTAATCTATCTTTATTCATTATGCTAATCTCCATCGACCCTTGGTACGCAAACTTAGTCATATCGTCCTGTCCGTCTTCAGATTTTGGTTTAGGTGATCTGTTAGGCCCTTCCACTATCGCCTGAAAAGCGAGCAAATCTCTGTTTTCTGTTTCAGTTAAGGGCAACGGTGGCAAGATTTGTTGTTGTTGTGCTATTTTGTAGCTCTGTTGCCTGAGCATTTGGCGCCTGCTCAGGCCGACTTGTAATGTGTGTAAACCTAACTCGTGAGCCGTTATGTTTGGAGGGGTCATCTGCTTCTGGAGCAACTGTCGTTTTTGTTGGAATAATCTATGTTGCATCAGTTGCTGCTGTAATGGAGGTTTGGTTCCTTGTGCTGTTGCACCGTGTAATTCTGTAGGATCCTGCAACTGAGCGACCATCTTAGGACTCGCTGGCATCGGCGGCGAAGTACTGGAATAGTTAAAAGTTTCCGGAAGACTGATGCGTTTAGCTGTAGGATTTTTCGTGTCTAAAAAATGTGAACTAAAACTTGCCGCAAATTGATTGTGTTGCATTTGTCTTTGAGTCATCTCTTCAGCTGGAATCGAAGCCTGATACTGAGTCTTCAATTTTTGCGCTTCTTGTTGCACTAAATGTAACTCTAAAACACCCTTCGCCTTGCAGTTCTCGTTCAGTCGTTGACTATTAAAAGCCAAACTGTTTTTCTGGGAATCGGTCGATTGTGCAACTTGTTGTGCGACCAAGCCATCACTCGCTCGACGACCTTCTCTAAAGTCAACTGGGCTACGAGTCATTGCCCGAGAGCAGTTCGTATTAGCTGATTGATAGTTCAATGGATTATGTCGCGTCATCAATCCGGTACCGCCTGTTTTGCTATTGTATGATGAGATGTAGACGCAAGGATGCATCGGACTAGTATTTACGAGAGAACTGTTTTCATAAGCCAGTTTGTCCTCGTTTGACGTGCAACTTGGAAGACTGCTAGCTAATTCACTGGAGCAGTCAGACAACTGGTAATCGAGACTTTCAAACGCGGAGAAATTACTTTGCGAAGAATCACAACTGAGATTTTGGCTGAGGCTTTTGTTGTTAAAAAAAGTGACGACTCCACTGCTAGAACTAGAACTTGCGTAAGAGCTCAGTCTGTTTTGCACTCCGCTTGGCACATTTGGAACATCTTCCATGTCTGTTTCGCAGCCCTCGTCCGTGGACGATGAATACTGTTGTTGAAATTTTGATGGCTCAGCAGCGGTATTTTGAAGCGCAGCTGAATAATTGCTTTGACTTGTAGTGTATCTATTTAAAGAAAACTTACTATCGGGTCTGTACAATGTGCTTGGAAATAAATCACTTGTATTTGTGGTTGTTACAGAAAAACTTGTATCAGCTGCATTTGACATAGGAGGTAATGTTGCGTTTTGCAAATAAGTGTAGGCCGGTATATGATGATTCATATAGTCCTTGAATGGTGGCGTGCTAGTTTGTAGTCGACTTAGATCTTGCTGTTGTGCTTGCGACACAAGTCTACTCGATTCTAATGGCTTTGGTTGCTCAAGCACGCTTCCTAACTTTGGTTCACCCAACTGCGTTGGTATTGGACCAGCACCTAAATTGACGGTGCCTTTTAAGGGCAGTGGGGATTGTTGTAGTGTATTCATTAGTTTAGCAGCTTCAGAACACATCGTAAACGTGGTCGAGTTAGGTATTTTCATAGTCTCGACATTAAAATTTGTCGCAGAAGCAGAATTTTGAAGGAAACTAGCGATGACGTTATGATCGGCGGCTGCAGAACTTCTTCCACTGTCAATAGCACATTTTGAGTCAAAGCTAGAAGATGTAAGCAATCTTGTTCCGTCATTCGTGCTCTTATTCGTCTCAGGTCCAACAGTCGTTGACTGTTGCAACAGGCGACGGCAATCCTCGCTGGACTGTTTCAATATATTTTGCTGTTGCTCGTAAGTGGATGTTAGCAGTCTATGTGTAGGAACAGTAGGCTCACCTAATTTGGCGCCCAATCTTTGGGTCGATTGAGAGACGTCGATGTTTCTCAAGGATAGGAGTCTCGTTGTTTCTGACTCGTGACTCCTGCTGGACGTGACGTCGAGATTGCCGACTAGAAAACTCCGGTGCGTATCCGAGGGGTCGGAGTTTCGCTGGAGCAGTCTTTGTTCAGTCATGTTAACGCCTGCAAGCGAGAGCAGTCGCTGCGTCTCTGAAGACGAAGAGGAGGAGGTATCTGTCGACGCAGACGGTAATGTTGGAGTCGCTCTGTTCAAATCTCTCGTTGCGTCTCCGGCATGCAATAGTCTGAAATTAAAAGAAAATTGTTTTATATGGGTTGATTTCTTCATGCAACAAGTAACTAAGTACCTTGCAAGTGCAATACAACACTTTTAATAATTCTATGTTGGTGATAATCTATTTACCTTTGATGGTGTTCACGTCTTGGGTCATGAATCGATGATTCTCTAACGAGTGCCTGATCTGCAACCGAAGATGGCCTCCTCGAAGGTCTCCGAGCCTCTCCACATGCACCACTCGCTGCTCTAGCTCGCAAGCGCTCCAGAAGTAGAAGGTAGATAGCGGCATGATGATCGTAACTATTTGACTTTAGACTCTGAAAAAAATATTACTTGTATTAAAAAAAAAAATGACTGCCAGGCAGTAGTCTATGTTAAACTGTCAGTACAAACCATGGCGCGTACGCTATTTAAGGTATGGAATACCTTACTATACCCTGAATGCCTTTTAAGTAATTTTGCATACAGTTGTTTACATTACATCACTCAAATAAAATGGCCAATTTGGCATTGCGGTCGGGGCCGAGTTTTATGCTTCTGTCGCAACGGCAAGTTTCCCCGGTTCTGTGTTATTGTATTGTATCATTATAATGACCGTGTTTTGCCTAAACGCATAATGACGTGTGCGGCTGTGCGCTAAATCCTTGGGGAATTAAAACTAGACAATAGCTGAGCTTGCTTTTGTGTCTGCCGCTTATTTCGGATCATGTCCTGGTGAGATTCTTTGGCCAATTCTCTTAACGCGGTACAATGTGATCTAGACCAAGACAATATATTAAACCGAGATTAGTTTATGTGACCGTTTCCTGTTCGACTTTATCGTGCATTTTGATAAGATTGAGTTGCTCTTACCTACCTCTTTGGTTTTTACAGGATCGATGCCTAGGCTCTGCATAAGCCTAAGAATCTGTTCGTTTGGCTCGTGATGAGCCGGTGGCGCATGCGCAGGGCTCCGTGCCGGGTCCGCAGCCACTGAAGGCACCACATAGGGCTCCGCTGCCATCCACCGGTGCTTCTTGATCTGCTCTATTGTATACCGTTTCATTGGCTCCAAGACTAGCATCTTGCGGATCAACGACTCGCAGTCTGAAATAATAATAATTTACATCTTAGTTACTTATTGTGTAATTTTCCTCGTTACTTGGTTAATCGTGAAATTGTTTTTGTTCTAGTTTCGATGCATTTTGTAGTGCTGAAACTTTTTACCTAAATAATAATAACTTTATCGATAGTTTTTGTAATGAGGAATAACGCCGTAATGGTACTAATGGTTTTCTGAATGCTTTGATAAAATTCTCCACGAGTGAGCATGACCGATTTCCCAACTGTATGGAGAACAAGCGTTACATTTTAATCTCATAGGTCGTTAGCCTGAATATTATCAATATCAAAGAAGGTCTCGCTAATGAGATTCTAATATGACAATAACTTCTTTGCTACTTTTCAAAAGTCAGACAAATCATATTTGAATAAACTTTTACACTCAACAGATTGGAATTTCAAAACGAAGCAGTGGGCAGCAGTGGGAACTGCTCGTGAAGATTATACGACGATGATGTCAGACTATTGATTGGCTTACAATGTGAGCAGTCCTTTCCTTGCTTTTGGGAATATAGGTATGTGTTCATACCATAATAGTTATTAATACGCTCTCAATTTTAAACAAAATAAAACATCAACATACATACAAAATCATTTTTAGTAAATGCGCTATTGATAATAATATTGTACGTCACATCAAACGTACTTTAATAAGTAATCAAACTGATATGGATACAGCAAAGGTCACGAAACCAGAGGTCGCGTGCTTAACGTAAATAAGAAATGACGTCATAATCCACTATCCCCATAGGTAGAATGATAGTTGATACATACTTAGAGTATATTTAACCATTCTTTGTCTAAGCAGGTAGGTAAGCTATTATCTACTTTACCTCAAAGTTCTTAGCTATTAACTTACTATTAAGAAGTACAGTAGGTATAGCGGCCTCAACTTCCTATCTACATAGGTTTAAGCAATTTCAACACTAAGTCAGATGAAGAATTTAGCTATGTGGTAATAGTTTAATAAATAAGAGTCATTCCGCGGGCTATATAAGCCCAAGATTGTATTATGGGGAGTAAACACCTCGTAGGTAAAACTTATTGTTTTTATCTTTGTTGACATAACACGAAAGATAGCGGTGGCGCGTTGAGTAATCCAATTAACAGGTTCGACCTGAACTGACATCGCTATGTTGATGAAGGCCCAAAATGCGGAAATAAAAGAACTAGATAATCATGCACAATACTACATAATAAGGACAATATACTTGACTATTGTGGCTATTCATTCGTGATGTGGTGAAGTAATACCTTTATATAACTAACCGCATTTGTGCTACCGGTCCAGTGTGTTTTCAGCACAGAACGTCTAATTAGGTGGATAGTTGAAAGATAACCAGTACTACTCATTAATCTTTTACACAGAAGAAGATAGAAATAAACGCCTTCTCTCGTTGAAAATTTTGTTGTTTCTACTGATAGGTTAAATTTATTATATTTCGATTGAATCTAACTTAGGTAGGTACTCGTATTATATTTAGCCCTAGTCGACTATTCAATAACATTCATGAAACACGTGGAAATCATGAATTCGCGTGGGTTGATGTCAACTTGCGTAAACAACTAAGTAGACAAGACCGAAATGTTTATTTATTGTATTACAGATATAGCCTTTGGGAAAGGTCCCTTAAAACTGTCGTTGCCAAAAAGATATTCGGGTCATGCGTCATTCCATCGAAAATACGAATAATTGCTTGCATGTGCTGAAAGTGAATGACGCCCGTCGGGAAATAAATAAATCCTATACCGAAAATAATCTTATGTAAATATTTCATTCGCAGCACTCGCTCTTTACTTAGCGTTAACAAAACATAGTTTCGATCGGAGTGACGAATAAGATTATAAATATTCGGTTAACCGCACTCTCCGCTTGAAATAGAGCGACAGCGAGCTAACAAAACACCGCGTCTGCCGAGAGTAATTCTGAAGATACTATTTTATTTACCATACTTCACATCTTTCTGTAATAAATTCGTTGAGTAGTCGACTTTTGCGGTGCTATTAATAAAACGGTCGGACGCAAATATCGCGTGCTCCGCTTGACCATTGACGCAATCGGATGAAAAATGTGCGGGTGTTATTTAATGAAACGATGGAAAGTCGGGTGGGCGACAGAGGCCATGTTCAGCTCCATGAACTTGGGGCTTTTACGAGCTCGCGCCGCCGCGCCGTGCTCGCCCAGAGCTAACGTCACTTCCCGTGCGCTGCCGTTGGCACCGGCCGGGCGTCCCGACATTAGCGCCGGCTATTACGACCCATAAAATCATGTAAACATAACGTAGTTGACGCATATACAGCGTCGTCATTGAACGTTACACAGATATAAAACGCATATTTGATATGAGACAATATAATACAACCTGAGAGTCGCGGGATTCCAACATAACTCCCTTCCCACGTGACTTTAGTGCTTTTGTTTTATAAACAAAGATTACAAAACACTTACGTATGGGTACCTTGATAGATGAATACCTTAATCAGCTCTCGTACCGTTCAATTTCGAACTAGTCACTGTCGTTGTTTGCGGTTATTATTGTGATATTAGATGAGCACACTTTCATAAATTATTTGAGGTCCTAAAAAAGATGAACAGAAAATCTGCAAAAAATTACATTCCTATCATATAGCCAAACACGATTTTTTTCCTTCACCTTTATCTTGATGATCACGCTAAGGCTAAGCCCATCATATCAAGTTTATCACATTTTTGACATATAAAAATAAAATATCAAACAACAAAAATGCGTGACGTCACGACCACCCGATCTCGCTGAAAGAAAATCCATTCTTGTTAATTTCCCCTCCGCTTATGAGTTTGTATTGTATGCTATCGTACATAAGTAGATATGTAGGTAGTCTATTATACTGGTTTATTGTGAGGGGTTGTCTCTAAGCCGCGCTCATTATGTTTACCAATGAAAAAATATCTGTAGCGTTTTCTTTCTCAAGCGCAAAAATATATCTTTGCCTATATAACTATCTCCCTTATTACTCCATTAAATTTATTCGAGAAGTCATATTATACAATTAATTATTAAGCTAACTTCCCAACCACATGAAGTTTGATCATTTAGGTAAGTCATAATTAATTATGACTGTCATGTCAGTATAATTATTGTGAAGCCAAGAATAAACTAAAACAGCCAAGTACTGGTAGTGGGCTTGAGCATTTGGATTGTCTTTAGACCTTCAACGGTCTATGGGCAGTCTAACTGAATTTGTAGTTTTAGTTTTAGCTTGTATTTTGTTTAGTTAATAAAGGCGCTTGCCCAGCCAAAAACAAAGTACATAATGTAAATTCAAGAATCGAAGACATTACAACATTTTGAAAGACGTAAGACAAGCTTTAACAAATCTGCAAATTCACTCTAAACGTCGCTGAGTATATTATGGCTCCCCTCGCAATCTCCCTATACGCCAACAAACATTTTCCTATGACCTCAATGCCTACAATTCATGCCTCGTGCGTCAACCCTCGAGTTTTCCTCTTTCTCTGGCACCTATTTTTACCCTATTATTTTAGGTATTGCGTGCAGGCTTATTAGGGCTCACCCCGCGAGCCTTAAATGTTTCGAGTAACCCACTTTTCACGGTACTTAATTTGGCTTTTACTAAATAAGTCTTAAACGAACTTATTAGTCGTTTCTTTTTATGGAGTAGCCAAGTTATGTGTGTCGCAATATCCGAACGGCCTGAATCTAAATAAGCTACTTGCTGCAAAAAATAATCCGAAAAATCTAGAATTTAGTGTGACCTTTTTGGGTTTTCATGCCTTGCGCCGCGCGTTTATGAATAAAATACGATTCGAGTCGACCCAAACCTCATGAGTAGGTAAGTACGATTGCACAAAACTCGATTGTGATGCTGAATCGGTACAATGCTATGTGCTACCATACCGACACATCTCTACTCGACAGTGTGTTAATCTAGCCCGTTACGGTCATGCAAGCGAACTACAATAATTAATTTCGCAACAAAAAGGAAATAATCTACTTAAATGAGGTACTTATGTTGGGGAAAAATAATTTATACGCACCTGCAATGTACTTCCACGCATTTATACTCACGCGAGCGGGTTTTATACGCAAGTTATTCAAGGTAGATTTCGCAAACTAGGTTCGTATTGCGTCAAAATGTACCGCACGAACGCACAACGCACGCAAAATTTGCCGAAAACTTATATTTTTTTATGAGTCTTCAAATATGATCTACAATTATGATACAGTACTTACGAGTTTTTTTTTTTTTATACCAACGACAAAATATACTTTCTTAGCTTGACTATATTTTCTTTGTTTTATAACCAAATTTATCAATATAGACACTACCAGAAACAAATAAAGAACTCTCCCCTTCCGACTGGCGCCTGCCATCCTTGCTTTTTATAGTTATTTTATAAAAGTGAGACGTGCGACCATTGCGTGCTAAACGCTAGGCGTCGTATATCCGGAGGAATGCTGGTAATAAAGAAATGTAAATGCCTATTTATCATCGAGCTAGATATCTAGTAAAAGCATGTTAAGAACTGTGAATAAACAGCATTTCCGGCAAATATGGATTTTTTTGTAGGCAAATATATTTTGATTTTCATGTTGAGTATACCTACGTTACAAGTGGTTTTCTTCGCAAATCGCTTCCGAGCATAAATTTCAAGACTGCCATCAAAAGTTGTGAAATCCTGCGGAAACCAGGAAGTGTTTTCCAGTCCTAATTCAAATTGTCAAAGACAACAAATTTTCCACTACAGGAAATCCAATTTGCAATTCTGAATAATTCATAATAGCCCGTGTCGCCGCAGCAAATGTAAATAAAATTTCAACAGACGAGTGTGCTTGAAATTTTTTTTGGTATAAAAGTAGCCTGTAGCTGGAGAGATAATTATCTAAGGAGATCGTCCTGCGACCCGATCGCCGTTTAGAGCCGCATCCCAGCTGGAGTAGGTACGGCTGTAATCCCTTCGTTAGCAGCATTGCAAATAAGAGCAAGTAGGCGGGATTTTAAAAGTAATTTTAATATGATATGCTGTGGAAACAAGCAGTGCTCGACGCAGACAGGCCTCTCTCGACGATGGTAAGTATAAAATTGCTCTGCTGGTAGTATACAGCCTGGAGCAGTCAGGAAAATGCAAAACCGCACCAACGAGCTCAACGCTCCAATCTCGCCTCTGGTCATTGTATTTGCAATTAAAACTAAAGTTCATCCTCTGCAAACAATTTTGTTAGTATTTTTGCCTCCAGTGCGAAGAGTCCAATTACGTAGGTTAGGATTGCGAAGGCGCGTCACGTACAAACCTCCACTAGTGATTACCTGAACAAGATCGAACTTGGAGGAATCGGTGATCTTGAATGGAATAAGAACTCGTTATTGCCAAAGGTTTCGGATAATACACGAGAGGCATCCTTATGAACTTTCTTGACTGTACTTTTTTTTTAAATATATGTTATATAAATAATAGGCTTGCGTTTCGCCGCCAACTCACCTGATGTTATTACAATATTCAAACAAGTCTGCAACAATGCCATAAATGTCGTGATCAAAAGAAAAGTAAGAAAATATACTGTGGTAGAGTTACCAAAGTACGTAAAGTTAAGCCTTTCATTTTAATTGTAATGCTATCTGCATCTCCCTTTCTGCTGTAACATTTCATAAAAAGGTGGTTGAATTTTTTACATTGCTCTGTACGAATAGGTCTTTGAAATACCTTTCCCGGATTGCTCGATCAAAAATTCCATTATATTCCGTATTCCGTGTACCAATTAATAACCCCGTGTTAATATAAAGTCATTACTTGCGTCAAACCTTCGCCGAGAAATGTATCGACGTATACCATGGCACACGTCAGAGAGCATTCTATTCCTGGCCCGCAGCCGTCATCACCTCGCAAGGTGCTCATTGACTTTGTTCGTTAAAAAGGACATACATCCCGAAAGGCATCGCCCTTTTAAAGTACGCTATTAGGTGACTTTGGCGCGTCATCTAGACAGGTCGCATCTGTTATAATAGTCTCTGGTCTTCTAGGTATATTGTTAACGCAGCCGTAGGTAGATTTGCTGTCGTGCCCACGCATGAATGCTTAGAAACCTGTTTTAATACAACTGCAACTTTGGTGGAGGCCAATGAGGTTTTGTTTTTATTTGGTGGTGGTGAATCGTTATGCTAATTTCATAATAAGTCTTAACTGTTATCAGTAAGTACATGAACTCTTTTATTTTATCTATATATAAAAAAACTCATTCTTACGTCATAAATAATTTATATCATGTGATCGGTGTTATCAGTGCATGATCAAATTTTTGACGTAATTTAATTAAATGTTATTGTAACAGATAAGCAATTTTTGTAATTAAAGTTATGCCAGCAACGACTCTTAATTAGCGAATATTGTCAGATTGAGATCACTTGACTAAGTACCTTACCTACTTAGTGCTCGTAGAGTGCATTAGACTCATTAAAAATTAATACGGTAACTAACCAGAAATAATTTACTGGTCAGCGTCCAGTATGTAATTATGTATATGCATGATTGAACACAACCGTGACGTAAGCTTGTCTATCGATTTCATTACTTGTTATCTTCTAACTACAATGTATCATCCAGTACGAGTAAATTATACATACGCCGCCTAATTTCTAGAAATCGCACAGCTTAGCAAAATAAATGGTCTAACGCTTGTAGCGAAAGTGCTAGACGTTTTGCATTTTCTTTAGCAGCATTCTCTTTGAGCCCACATTTTTGTGGGAAGTTGGGAGCCGTTAACACAATTCCGTTGAAAGCCTCCAGTCAAAGGTGCTTTGAGGGCTCTCGATGTTTATTCAACGAGAAAAACGCCACAAATTCCCAACTTGTTGACGGTTTATTTGGACCACAAGTAATAAATACTACTGTGGAGTGTGGACATTGGATACCTCTTTTGTATTTATCTTACTGTTACATTTTTGATTTGTAATGAAAAGATGTATTATTGTCTATAACGTTATCCACTCCTATGATTTCGGCTACGTCGACAGCTTTTTTGTCCTTGGTCGTTAAAAAGTGTCATCCTCTAAAGTGGTCAATATATAGCTAATTTTAACATGATTTACCGATATAAGTTATTGTGTATCAACTATAAAGCACAATATAATACCTAAGTATAATTATAATGACTGACGATGACGACAACGTTACAAATCGAATGTCAGTAACTCAGTAGGTATATCTGAGTCATGTAGAAAAAAATCACATGACCAAATCCGGCAGTAAAGGCAATGTCTGCCAGTTTTATTACAATAGTATAAATAGAGAAGAAGATGGATGAAAAACACAATATCTATTCAAGAATATTGCGTTGGGAGGCTTATTGAAATACAATTGGTGTCCTTGAGCGAGTATCGTTTTTTTATTGAAGTTAGATATTTTCAATTGAACATACGAGACAAAGATAAAATAACTAGAGACAATACAAAATGCGTGTATTAAATTGTGGTCCCACGAAATTTCTAAGTAAATAACAATGAGTGTGAATAGGTCTCATTGCATAAGCGTTTTCGTAATACACAGGTAGAGGCCTAGGTATTTAAAACTATATGCATGTTATTACTTTCAAATTGCCGTAGGTTTTGGTTAGGATTCAAGATGAAATCATACCTACTTTAGTGGAATATTTGTAGGCGTATCTGCAACTGTGTAAATAATGTAAATATTGAAAATTTTGTAACGATAAATCATATGCTCTGAACTTTACGTAAGTAAATACTTCCATTGAGTAAAATTCCATTCATAAAGAACACAGTGGTCGAGTTGAAGCGAATCCAGATAGCGAAAACAATGTGATTCACACCCTCATTGTACTAGCTACTCATGATTGAATTGATAGGTTTTAGCCAATTTATCTGTTATGTGGGTGTAGGAACTACCAATGGGATTTTAAACATGCGATCATTATTTTGTTTTAGAACGAAGGCATCGTTACTGAACTGTTTTATTTCGGCAAAGTAAGCCAAAGCCAGATTTGACATTCCGTTGCTAAAAATCTACTCTTGTCAATAAGTAAATTAAGAATCCTCAAAATTTAAGTAAGTATTAAAACCGCATTATAACTTAGCAGACGGATAATAACCAAGAAAGTTCAAGAAAACCTCTTAATTAGATAGATAATTGTAGAAGTTGATGAAACTCGTCAATTGTGCCTTCGCCAAATCTTCCGAACGCTTAGAAACTTTTCTATCTATTTGCTTAACTTTCGTTCTCTTAGTTTTCAGAAAAAACAATATTTTTGTTGTAAAATGCCTTCATAGTTCCTAGGGTAAATTTTGATCTATCAATTATCACTCTAATATTTTCAAATTGTATTACGCCTCTAGTTTTACGTTACGCACGGTCGAAGTATTTAGATCAATATTCCATCTTGCGTATGCAAATATTATGGTTATTAAAATATCCTGCCTAGTTCAAAATATTAGTAGACATAACATTGGCATTAATTGAACAAATTTCAATAGGTACATAATAAGTACATAATATTTGTTTTGCCTTACAAGTAAGACCCAATTTAAAAAGTTGATTGAATCAGGCGTTACTTTACGTAAGTTTCTTCAAAACAATTTCTTTGACGTATCTCTAGTGTTTATAATTTATATCCGCTTTAACGTCGTATCAAGTACAATATAGAATTAGGGGATAGGGATCAATATATTTTTGACAATAATTTATAAACAATAATATTTTTGTTTTGAATTTAATTAATGTTTGTTCCAGGTTATGTTAAATAAGCATCGTTAACAAATATCTGTAGAGTAAAACATTAATAATTCATCCCTAATCTCTTATTGTAGATATAAACATTTATAAACGTTATATTGTTCGATCATAAAAATAGATATATCGGTACTTTTACAAACAATAATATTAAATCAATAGGTATGCTGGTAGGTATAGTTTCCTAGTAACTACACCTAAGTGGTAAAAACTTTACGTCTTGAAATGGATAGTTAGTGATCGTAATTTGAGATAAAAGTGACACGTACGTAAATTAAGATTTTGTACCCACCCGTGGTAGGTATCGAGTAGGCCATCCTAGCATACGAGTAAACTGTATTTTGCGGAAGAAAAGTGCATCTACACGTATTTACTTTCGAAGGGCAAAAATTTACAGAAACTTTCGTTACCTACAGCAGATGTACTTTTATTTATCATATTGCTATGGTTCAATTCTATGGTTACAGTCAATACTAACAATAGCTATAATGCCAATGTAGGTATTATTTAGTTAGGTACCTTATTACGTACGCGGCAATGCAAATCGCGAAGGCTTCTTGTACTGTTAGTACTTCTATGGTGAAGGAAATTACAGATTTGCTGGATACAGTCAAATAAAATACACATAAATCCTTGTATTTTTCTCCAGAAAAACACGTTACCTACTCTTTTATATAAAATACAAGCCGTACAACTAGATTTGGAGACAAGACACGTGCGGTAATCATATCACTGCGTAAAAGGAAAAGTTTGACAGAACTTGCTGATTTACGACGTATTGAGGCGAAGTTTTCGTACTTCAAGACGTGCTATGATTTTGTATTGAACCTCAGAACGCGTAAGAGACTAATAGAAGTCGTCTCTCAGGCAGTTTTATATCAGACTTGAAATTGCTGCTCGAGTTTCGTCGAAGCCGTTACAAAATTCTTCCAAGAAATTAATATCTACTTCCGTTAGTTACTCACCTTATTTGTACGTGTTATAATTATATGGACTATAATGTGAATGTACTACTCAGGTACTCACCTTCACTCATAAAGTAGGGTATCCTAAACCTCCCGGACAGTACTCTATCTCTTAAAGACTGGAGAGTAGAACCGTCGAAAGGTAGAGCACCACACACGAGAACGTATAGCACCACTCCCAGACTCTATAACAAAATTTAATCAGCTATAGCCTTTATGAAATCCAATTCTAACTTAGCGATGTTCTAAAATATCCGGCTCGAATAGGGCACCGTCATTACAGTGAAACATATAAAACAAAAAGTTAAAACTTGCGTTATAAAATGGAAATCCCGCGAAATGTAAAAATATAAACAGGCTGAGAAAACCTAAAACTTACAGATGCGCGAAGTGATCTAGTAGCTATTATTGAAAACGAACTAGCGGATTTCTAGAAATAAGACTCTAAAGAAAACTGTTTCTATTCTATTTTTTGGCGTATTCATATACAAGAATTCTAATACTAACAATTTTGTGCTTAACTTTTATGGAAACTAAATTGTACTAATAAACTAACTAGGTCACCAGAAGATTACGAACGATCTAGCGGGAAGGCACTAAAGAAAATTGGCTAGCAACTGGGACTAATGGTATCTTATCATTCTAATTTAGTGTACGTAAATGGCTAAATCCGGATAATAAAAAAATCTAATAATATAATCTTTAAAAATCTAATCTAGATGTCAACGCACCGTCTTTCTATCTTTGTGCCCATAGTATTGTGTGAGTCAGCTGACGTTTTTATTACGTAGGTATCGTAAATCTCTCTGGCTGCAATATTGAGATATAATTTCATAGAAAAATGTTAATATCTTACCCAAATGTCTATTTCGGGGCCCGTATACCTCTTGCCCTCGAAGACTTCAGGAGCCGCGTAAGGGGGGGACCCACACCAGGTCGCAAGCAGTTCTCCCGTAGCGTAGTAATTACTAAACCCGAAGTCTGCTATTTTGATGTTCATATTTGCGTCTAATAGCAGATTCTCCGCCTGTACAGAAATAAATATTCTTGATTAGTTATTGACTAACGTCAAATCTATGATCAGACCAGCGTATTTAGTCCTAAGCTCATGATTTTTTTTAAGAAAACATGAAAATTTTTGTAATACTTAAGTGACAACACTGATTGTCAATCTGTTAGTAGTCGGTAAGATTACAATGTTAGTAGTCGGTAAGAACTGGGTACTGGGGCCTTACGGACAACAGCTAATTGCGGCACCTAATCCGCTCAGTTGGGAAATCACGCGAACGTGAACCTTATCGCGCCCAGATATGGTTTGCGGTCGTGTGTTTTTCCAACTGAGCGGATTAGGTGCCGCAATTAGCTGTTGTCCGTAAGGCCCCTGTATCATTAAAACAATTTTGATACTTGGTTTGTTTGTTTGTCATAGGCACAAATGTGACTAGTAAATACCTTAGTTATTTAATATATTGGCTAAATAACAAATTAAATATGTAGGTGCTGCTAAAATTCTCTAACAACATCCGGCAAAACTTTTCAAAAGCTTTCAGTAGTTAATTAATCCATGTACGAGTATGCCATACAACATACTCTATTTAAAGTAGAGAGATATTTAATGAACATACAAAATTCAAGCTCCTAGTGCGAAGGACACTGAAGCGCTTTCCAACTAGCACTTTAACACATTAAAATCTGCATCCGCAAAATAAACCGACAAACTTGCTAAAAGGCAAAGTTCGTAACTTTAGATTTATGCATTGTTGGTCTGTTATTTCAGTCTACTTTGGAGACGTTGTTGTTGTGTTTAGATTCAAGGGTACTATAACCCAGATCCTTGCCTTGGGTTGTTATTAAGTTCCAAGGCTTTATTCATTTGTTTGAGAGATGTCTCTGCGGGAATACTATCTAGGTCGCTGTAGCTGTTTTATTTTCTTTACGAAAGGATAATGAAGCATTGTTATAAAACGGTATCAGTCTGTAACAGTAGGTTTATCTGTCGCTCTAGCGAAAATATATTCAGCTCTTTATTTAAATTCTAAAGAAAATTACAGAACAATAAATCCTACTTTAATATTATAAACAAGAAAGTTTGTATGTATGGCTAATTGTATAGATGTATGGATGTTTGTTCCTCTTTCACGCTATAACGGAACAACGGATCGACCTGATTTTTTGCATGGGTATAATTCAAAAGCCAGAAAGTGACAAATGGTACTTTTCATCATCATCACCATTTTTCATCACTACGCGGGTGAAACCGCGGGGCGCAGCTAGTAATACAATAAGCAGATTATGACAACTGATGAACTGACCGAGGCAGCGTTTCTAATAAATGACGCAAACAAGAAGACACGAGGAATTTGTTTGTGCCGCGTTGGATCTCATTGGCACTGTTTTGGCGTCATAGCGTGATTTGGAACGCGCTCTTAGATGTTTTTAAAGTCTTCATCATCATCAGCCTGAGTAACCGACTGCTGGGTATAGGCTTCCCTTTGTTTATGCCATTATCTCCGGTCTTTCGTCTCGCCAGTCGCATACCCTTTTCTACGTCACACACACAGTTAATTTTAATATCAATATGTCGTACAATAGTTATGAATCACAGATCTTTATAAATTTAGAACCGCAAGTACTGAAGTTCTATAAAAAAAACCAGCGAGCCGCTTTTTGTATGTAGTGAGAGTGCCTTTAATATCCTGTTTTAACTCCTTCCCACGGTCAATTACTTTCGAAGCGTTTTTACAGTTTACTATGGCTCAATTTGATTATTTTTATAGATATCTGACATGCTACTGCGAAGACGACGGATATCGGACTGAATTAAGATGGAGCACCGATCCAACTTAAGACATCATGTTGGTGTTCATGTTCATTAATAAACAATAAAAAAAGTCTGGAAACAGATATGCAAAGGTGAACGCACGGCATCTAACCTGATACAGATCTGTGTTATAAATGTTTTCTTTTATTTAATGTTTTTTTTTTGATAGCCCGTTGGTCCAGTTGGTAGTGAACCTGCCTTCTGAGCTTGGGGGCGTGGGTTCGATTCCCATCTAGGACAAACATTTATGCGATGAACATTTGTGTTTGTGCTATATCTGGTTGTTAATATCTATTTAAGTATGTATTTAAAACTATATATGTATGTATATCAGTCTCTGGCAGCCATATCACAAGCTATGCTTAGTTTGGGGTCAGATGACCGTGTGTGAAAAAAAGTCCCGAATATTATATATTTATTTATTTTAGTAGTCCTTTGAAATACGTTTATTAACATAGGTATCCATGGAAAGATTAACAGTTACCCTAAAAAAGTACCTCAACTATCCACAACCATTCATACGATAGCACTTAGCATTGGATAACAAACCTTGAGATCTCTGTGGACTATCCGCCTCTCGTGACAATACTCCACAGCTGAGAGAATCTGCCAGAACTTGCGACGAGCTGCTTGTTCGGCCATTCTGCCATACCTCGCGATGTAATCTGTGCCAATAAAAAGTTAAGATCATTAAAGAGAAGAAAAAAATCCGATGATAATGCGGCCTTATTATAGAAGTTTGATTGTGATCAAGTTTGCATGCCGTCCCGTTCGCATCTATTTACTCGCACCACGTGCGTAAGTGAGATGGCACGCGATCGCGATCACAATCCGAATCACGGTAAGGCATCTATAATAAGGCATCTGCTTCCTCATCGGGATTTAACAAAGATGACTACCGGAAACAATGAACTTAAAATAGCATAATATAGGTAAGTACATAAATTATAACGTAATATAAACCTTGCTTTACTCGAGCCATAATTGAATTTCTGAAAAATACCCGAATTAAATGACCCATGATTTACAAAATTTATAGCGACGTAAATAAACGACCTACATTTTACGACCCGGCATTTCCTTTTGAGTACGAAAATGTTTTGGGCGCACCTTTATCCACTGAGTAACAGGGATTCTAAATATAAATATTTCGCGTAGATTAACCACAGAAAAGATAAGAAAACAATTTCTTTTTCTTTACTGTGAGTTTAACTATACTTTGTTTTCTAAGAAACTTTTATTATTTAGTGTTGGCGTCAACCAACGTGAAAAAAACATGTCACCTCATTGTATTATTTACCTAAACTTGAGTATTTATTTAATTGTGATATGCCTATAGATTATATTATTATCATACCCTTTATTGATTCATTGCTGAAAAGCCTCTCATTCAGCATGCCATTATAATTATTATCTCGTCTTACGCCCCGATTTCATCTAATTCTAGACCGTAACGACATGGCTAATCTGTCTTGGAACTGGCTACTGCCTACATCGTTCTGTTTCTTTCATAACATAGTAGAATTCACTCTGAATTTATAAAATTTTGTAAGTAAATTTGTTTATTGTCATGGAGCTTAATAACATCTATATCAATATTACTGTACCTACTGGACGCGTGAACAATGATATCACCTGCCGCAGGTGGAACGAATGCATTCGTACAAACAGTATGTAACTTCGTTTCAAGTTAAACAAATGAAAATGGCCTTGGCCAGATGTTTCCAATTCGTCATATAATGAAAATGTGAAAGAAATTGTCACCTAATAAGATGAATATCCGTCTCGAAAGCAGGTTTGATGACTTCCAGACCCCCGAACAAGCCGGTTTCCGTAAATGCTGGAGCACCGTAGACCACATTCAAACGCTCCACCAGATTATACAGAAGACTGAGGAGTATAATCAGCCATTATGCCTAGCGTTTGTGGACTACGAAAAAGCCTTCGATTCAATCGAGACCTGGGCAGTATTGCAGTCCCTCCAGCGTTGTCATATCGACTATAGGTATACCGAAGTGATGAAGTGTCTGTATAGAAACGCCACCATGTCGATCCCATTAAAGGACGAGAGCACGGACGGAACCAATCCAACTGCAGAAAGGCGTGAGACAGGGAGATGTTATCTCTCCGAAACTGTTCACGAACGCATTGGAGGACGTTTTCAAGCTCTTGGACTGGAACGGATTCGGCATCAACGTTAATGGCGAATACATCACTCACCTTCGTTTTGCCGATGATATAGTCATCATGGCAGAGTCGCTGGAGGATCTCAATACGATGCTCAGCGACCTCAGTAGCCTTTCCCAACATGTGGGTCTTAAAATGAACATGGACAAGACAAAAATTATGTCCAATGTCCATGTTGAACCCGTGCCAGTAGTCGTTGGGAACGATACTCTCGAAGTTGTTGACCATTACACCTATCTTGGACAGATTGTTCAGTTAGGTAAGTCCAACTTAGGCAAAGAGGTCGCCCGAAGAATCCAACTCGGATGGGCAGCGTTCGGGAAATTGCGTGACATCTTCTCGTCCAAGATACCACAGTGCCTCAAGACGAAGGTCTTTGACCAGTGTGTGTTGCCAGTGATGATATATGGTACTGAGACGTGGTCCTTAACTGTTGGACTTTTGGAAAAACTCAGAGTCACACAGCGGGCAATGGAGAGAGCTATGCTTGGAGTTTCTTTGCGCAATAAAATCCGAAACGTGGATATTCGCCAAAGAACTAGAGTCACCGACATAGCTGTTAAAATTTGCAAGTTGAAGTGGCAATGGGCAGGCCACATCGCTCGAAGAACCGATAACCGATGGGGAAGAAAGGTTCTGGAGTGGAGACCACGAACCGGAAGACGCAAGTAGTATATAATTGGGGTTTCTGGATCAAAAGTACTTCAAATAGGCCCAGTTATAAACAACTAAATCTATTCACGCCATCTATTCAAATAGATGAATAAAGTAGTTATTGAATAGAGAAATAATTTATAAAAAACGATAGTTTTCGATAAGAAGTCATACCTGGCGCAGAGAAGCGCCGGTCTTCTTATCAAAACTCTCGTTTTTTATAAATTATTTCTCTATTCAATAACTACTTTATTCATCTATTTGAATAGATGGCTGAATAGATTTAGTTGTTTATAACTGGGCCTATTTGAAGTACTTTTGCTCCAGAAACCCCAATTATATCCATGTGATGAGAAAATACTACTTCGCCAACAGCAAACAAATCGGAAACTGATGCATTTTCATCAACGGGTAGGGAACTGGTGTGTTTCAGCACCAGTTCAACATAGCAGTTTACCATGGTTGTCTACATCAGTTCATCATATTCATCTAGAGTTATTTATACTCTGTATGCATTTTTATGTTCTGAACAATAAAGATATTGTATTCAATCAATCACCAACTTGCTAACTGTGTCTTTTCATATAGGTATTTATTTTAAGTAGCCTCCATTATTTATAAATAGTTCTTTTCAAATTAATGAAATTATTTATGTATGTATAAATTTTCGTAATTAATTATAGCTTACAGGCGCGGGTAGGTATAATTAAAATAATCAATTTATTATGTACTTAACTTTATATTTTCCATATACCACTTATTTAACATGGTTACATTTTTCATTGCACAAAAATTATAACCAGGCAAGTGAAGTTCAATTGGTAACCTGTTTATTAAATTATTGAACAGTCTATCGTTTACCATAACCACACATAGAATGATTGAGTCAAAACATTTTCATATAATTTATACATTTCTCGAGTTAAAGTATATTAGTGCTATCTATCCAACTATTTTCCGTAATTGGTAATCCAAGCCATTTTACAAAAACTTGATTTTTTCGTCTTTTTATAACTTTCTCTACGAGATAAACATCATGGTGTTTAGTTTTTTGAAGTTCTTGCTTATAAAATGCGCCTAAAATAGGTTGATGTTTTCTATCTTCTAATAAATAAGTTACAGGATTAGTATTCTGTAAGAGAATTATTTTAAATATTTCTGTTGACCAATTAGGTGTGTACCCTTTTTCGAAACAGCCTTTGTATTTACTAATTCGAACAAAATCTCCTAAACTAAATTTATTTTTATATTTTGGTTTTGATTGAGCGAGGGCTATGTACCTTCTTAAAATTTTATTTTTATTCTTTTCGCTTATCTTTGCAGGTTGTTTTCCTATAGTTCTATGAACTGTGTGATTATATTTATTTACGATAGACTCTAATATACCACCAATCCATCGATAACTCCCTTGAAGACTAAACTGTTTATAAAGTTTGCTCTTCAATGTTCTTATTAGTCTTTCTACAATTGAAGCCTTTTTTGTAGAGTATGTAGAATAATGATTTATATTGAAATGTTGTGTTATTTTTTTAAATTCATTATTATAAAACTCTTTTCCTAAATCCGTTTGCAAGTTCTTCGGATTACGCCCCCTTTTTAATATAGAGTTAAATGCATTGGAGACTATTTCTTTGGTTTTATTTTTTAAAGGAACAGCCCAAGCAAATTTAGAGAATGAATCAATCACAATTAAAACATATCTATAGTCTGCGTTTTCTTCCGAAAAAGATTGCATATCTATTAAATCAGCTTGCCACAAATCATCGATATCTTTTAAAATAACATGTCTTCTGGGAAAATGTATTCTTGCATTTCTATGGATTTCATTTACTACGTCCTTTTTGCTCATGTTTAGTCTTTAATAATTCACATATTTTTTCAAGCTTTGTTAATCTCTCATTCATTGCTATAACTCGTTCATTTAGAGACGAATAGCTTCTTGTATAATCTGCAAGTTGGCTGTCTACATACTCTTTTGTACAAGCATCAAATGATTCAATGGGTGTCAATAGATTTCTTATATTTTTATGCTGTACATCTAAACACTTATCACTCTCTGACAACTTAAAGTGACACCATGGAAATGTAATTGGTACTTCATTAGTTTTTTTTCGTTTAAATATATTTAGCCCGAATTTATCAACATCCATGTTCGATAAACAGATCACTACTAAGTACGTCAATCGTTTGAAACTGCTTTTATGGTTTTATTATACCAGCTTCTTTCAGTTCTTCTATTATTGAAATAATTTCATTGTCATGATTACAATTGCCAGCGTCTCTTGAAGCAACCAAAAGTTTAAGTCTTTCAACTAATTCGTTGGGATCATCCCAATAAATTAAATCAGTATTCTTTTTATACATTTTCAGACTTGGTAAACTACCTCCAGATTTCGTTGTAATTTCATAAAACATTGGTTTTATAATTTCACGATATTTTACACCTTTATCACCCCTTATTTGTTCGTTAGGGTTATAATTTCTTTTATGAACACTCGTATTTACCAAAATATCTTTGTAAATAAGTTTATCTTCCTCAGTAATTAATTTTAAATCTGGTGTTTTATGTAATAAAACCTCTTTTAAGCCAGGAGTTAATTCATATGGCACACCATCAATTGTTATACATGTCTTTTCATAATCGTCATCTTTAACAGTAAATTTTGCTATTGAATTTCCGATAAAAATTTCATGACCCTTTTTTCTTACACCGAAAGGTATATTCATATTTTCATATAAATCGGCTAAATCATTTTTACTTAGTGATGTTTCCATAAACTCCTTGTTATTATACTTAAACGCTTCATCAACATCTTCTTTGTCATAGCTCTTTAACGATGAAATACTTTCATCCGAATCCACAGCATCTTCAAATTCAGATGATGGAAAAGATGTGTTATCAACGCTTTTACTTTCATTTTGTCGTTTATACATTTGATGGTTGTTATCCACCAGAACTTGCAAAGGTGCTGTTATAGGCTTAAACATTTTATTCATTTTTAAATTTGTATTTTGTTCTTCATCTCGCATTTGTTTCATCTTGTGTTTTATTGAATTAACCGATTTAATTAGCTGTTTTTTGATATTGTGTTCCATGATTTACAATCTTAGCAGAAGTAGAAACCACTGGTATGTTAGAAGTAACTAACAGTGATGAGAAAATAAAAATATTTCGACTTATATGTACCAATGAGATATGACACAGACTATGTAGTGTAATTAGTTAAAAGAAATAAAAGTGTCGAATGCTTTTCTATATCTTCCATTGTCAAGTTCACACTCTTTATTAACTATTAAAAAATTGTGTGGTTTATGCCATATACTAGAACACATGTTCTTGAATTGTAACCAATTCATGTCAGTGTTAACATGTTCTCTATAAATATGCTTTAAATTAATGTCATCCTGCTTGAATACTATCAGAAAGTTTACATTGTCTCTTAATAATTGTTTCGGAATTTTGGAATATGTTTGAGACAAATAAAAGCAATCTATCTGCTTATGCCTACCCATAGAAAAGTAATTACGAATGTTAGCCTGATTTTCACAAGCAATGTCATCAAATATAAAAACAGATTGTGATAAAGCTTCGTTAGGATGAATAACATATTTATCATCACTGATTGTAAAATATCTAACTCCTGGAACTCTTTTCAATACTTCATTCAGGAACTGGTATTTTGGTTGAAATGTAGTTTTTGAATACAAGTAAACGTTTCGAAATTTCAGCCCATTTTCATGCATTAGTAATGACAGCATTACATTAGTCTTCCCACAGTTGGATGGTCCACATATAATACATCGAATCCGGTTGGGTAGAAGCAAACTATGGTTTACATAATTGATAGAAGGTTCTAAATCAATGGCTTGTACTTCTAAGGACAGAGGTTGCTTAACCAACTTCATGGTAGCGTGTGAAACACTAAAAAAAGCCATCCTTTATATAAAGAAATATTATGGTTCCTAAATAGTTCGGTAAGGCAATGAATAAATAAAATGTTCTTAGATATTTATAATTTTTTTATTTATTATCAAGCTTAATAAAATATATGGTACACTTTACACGCTTATTATGTAATGCACTCATCTATTATGACTTTATAAAATATTTTAACTACAGAATCAAGACATCTCCATCCATACAATACATCTTAGATTTTAATCGATATTATTTTTTCTGATAGGTAATTCTCCTACCACGTTCAAGGGTAGCTGGGTCTAAAACGTAACTTTCTTAGTCCATGATATAAAAATATCAACAGCTACCCTTTTCAAAAATGTGTTATTATGTATGATGATGATGTTGCTGATGAACACACCTTCAAAATACAGTGTCACAATGTCCCCAAGGTAGCGTGTTAACTTGATTTGGAAGAATTTGTCTCTTATCATCGTTTCTATTCAAGACTAGCTTGTTAACTTCCTGCGTATATAAAACATGCTTTATGGATTTTATCATGTTCATTTTGCATCTCAAATTTGTATTTTTTACGAGTGTTTCATGATAATCTGTTAAGTTGAGCTTTTTAGTTACAGTTTTTGATATACCTTTCGCTTTTTTAATTTGAACCTTTACGCTTTTTATACAATAAAGTTTAGCTCTTAGTCCTATAAATTCAGCAATCACATCACCGCCTAATTCATCCTTGAACAGACCGGGAACTTTAGCATTAGCTATGGGTATATTGAAAGGATTATTAAGTTTGAAATTACTAGTATCAAATACAGACAAATCTTCTTTCATGTCTTCATAAAAATCATTGGTGTGAATCAAATACAGTAAGCTGTCTGTGTCGGTGTAGCATAATTCTACGTTGTTTTTATACTTCTTTTTTATAAAGTTATAGTGGAACTGATAAAGGTGAGTCTTTGCATATTCCAGTACACTGAACCCAATATAGATGGGGCGATCTAGCTTTATTTTTTCGTGTTTAAGCTGGATTGCAGCAAAGTTTTCAGAAAATATCGTTGCACTGTGAAAGTTTGGCTTTGTAATAAGTACCTTTGCGCCGATTACTTTATTCGTTTTGTTATTACTATCACTCCATTGGGTGACCAACTTCACATTTACATGCTTTCTTTTGTTCTCGATAGTTTTGCCGAAAATAGCATTGTTAAGTAATTTGAAGAAATCTTTTTCAAAAGCAGACGAAGATTTTTGACGTAACTGAGTATTCAAATCTATGTACTTTTTTAAGTAATTATCTTGACGAAAGCTTAAAATTTTATGAATTTTTGTTAGTAGTAATCCATGTTTAATACATTCTTTTAAATGTGTATAATGGATTACATAATGATATTTATCATAGAGATTTGCTATCAGTTTGGGATTTTTACCACCAGGCGGTATGAGTTTCTCACTTGCGAATGGTAAATCGCTGTGAAAACCATGTAAGTAATCACTATATTTCAAATCAACTTCAAGAATGTATCCATAATCATCATCTTCTCGTGTATTCATAATATCAAAATCATTAATTTCGCTATTATTTAAAAATCGGAACTCTGCAATAGGCATTTTTTTTGTCATAGCGTATCCGTATAGATTGTTACAATCAAGGTATACTAAAAAAGAAGAATCTTTTCGTTCATCATAATGGGGAAGGTATTTATTGTTTGCTTTTGCATGTCTAAGTGAACACTGAGCTAAACCTCCACGAATACCTTTCTCGAGTAACTGATAAATTTCTATATCATTAATTAATTCCAAATGTACTTTTGAACATAACAACATTGAATCCCAACTAAGACCAGGCGAGGTCATATAATAAGCTGGATCTAATTTATAATATCGTAAACATGTATTTCGAAAATTCTCAAATATATCACAAAGAATTAAGACATCACTTTTTAAATACAAATCTGTGTATTCTCCAAGCGAGTGAATATTAAATATATTCCAAACATGTAAAGCTCGAGCATAGTCTTCTTCTGATATATGCTCTTGTGTTAAACTATTAAAAAACATATTTTTTTCTGGGAGTTTATCATTCTTATACTTTGACCATGAGTCTACATAATCATATGGATAAACTCCTTTCTTCTGCATTAGATCAAATTGATCTTTCTTTGTAAACTCTTGAGATAAATGTATAAAGTCTTTCTCGCATAAGGTTTTACACAAATTATCTAAACTCGAGCTGAGAAATTGAAAAGAGTCCAAAAATTTTATTTGAATGGTCTGTGGTGAGTTTTCCGTAGTCAAATACTTTGTTATACTCAAGTATTTTTCCTTTGTTTGGGGTATAATTTTAATTTCACCCTTATAGTTAGCTAATTCTTTTATAAATAGGTGGCTGTCATAACCGGATAAATTGTGAAAGACCACTGGTACGAAGGGGCAAACTCTATACAATAGATTACATTGGTTGTGAGCTGCTCCTCTGTATTCACCCGTAATATGATCATGATCCATCACTTTATCATCAAAGAGGAAGTTATTACAGATGTGACATACACTTTCCTTTTGATATTCTTCCTGCTGGTGTTTAGATAATTTTAACATCGATTTTTTACATTGTATAATACTACTTATCTCTGTCACATCTCTGATTAGATACTCTATGAAAACTTTGGCACAGTCGGAACCCCTATACGTTACATATTTATTCAGGCTTGAATCATGTGAACAGCATATGTAATACCCGAAACAAGAAGGTTCGTGTTTTTTAATCGTTTTCGTATTAATACTCAAATCATTATTTTCTGGACAATTAATTAGAATGCTTTCAAAATCCGCATATATTACAAAGTTTATTTTCTGTTGCCTTTCGTAGTGTTCAAATTTTAGTACGCTATTCTTTGGCGGTAAAACCGATAACACTTCAGAACAAGAATGTGTAGTATACTTAGAAACACTGGAAAAAAATTGCAAGCAATTTTCACACAAGTACATTTTGCCTTTGTGTCCGGAAATTTGTCTTCGTACAAGTTTCAAAAGATCTTTTATGAGACAGTAGTGAAACTTGCCACTTTTTTCTATGTACAGCAAGTTCACATGATTAGATTTTCTTGAATCAGACTTGTACAGAGGCCCAGTTACATTACACTTATTACTTAATCCATAGATATTTACACTCACATCAGAATTGTTTTTTTCTAAAATTCTTACATCACTTAATGTGGGAGGAAAATTCATGCCCTCGATATTTAATACGTTACTATAGTGTGGATAAGAACTTACCCTACAAGCATTTCGCTCGCGTGGGTGTAAGGCAGCCACTATAGACCATAACAGGCAGTGATTATCATTATTCTGTATGTTTATACAACTTTTTGTGTTTTTAACTTTGGCTGGTAAATCAATATAAGAACCACCTCGCATAGGGCAGTATTTGTTAATATTGATTTCTAGATGACTTATTGATAAAAAAGACCACCCGGACTCACAGTGCTCAAACTCTGTTAATTTCTGTTTTATCGTGCTTAATGCATCCATATATTTCTCTTTTAGATCCGTATGTTTTAAAATAACAGTATTTTTAGTATTAAAAGACTTGAGCTGCTGTTGGTCTGAATGTGGTAATATAAAATTAGCAAACAACTCTATATTCACTTTTAAGCAGCTATGTTTTGATTGAATAATTTCAACTAGTTTTGTCACATATTTCATACTGTCATATAAAAATGCTTCAGGTGTCTCAAAGTGTACTTCATACGGATTCAATCGGTATGTAAGGATTCGATTCTTAAATGCTGTTGCAATAATCTCAATATTTTTAAATACAGTTTTTAACAAGCAATTTGATTTATGCACATTACTTCTCAAATGATACTTGAATTCAGATTTTCGTAAAATCTGTTTACATTTGTGGCATAATATGGTTTCATTGCTTTGTGACTGATACTCGACATCACTGGTTGGGCTCGCTGTAATAAAAAAAAAATACAACATAATTAAGACAAGGAAATGATATTTATTCAATTTAACTTAAAACTACGATTACATTTTGATTACATGAGTATACAATTATAAAATGATAAATGAAGTATAAAAATTAAGTATCTATTATTTTTACTAAAAATAATTTGATATGAATGTGGGTGATATGTTTTTAAACTCTTTTCTACTAGAACATATAAATTTTGTTAAATTGCTCCAGACTTCTGTGTTGTCATTAGTTTTATATTTTAATGACATCACAGCCTGCCGCCACCTATTCATAGGAGCAATTTTTTCAATATCCGAGACTTTGTATACTTTTAATTCGATATAATGCGTCCCCTCTTTATCGGGAAAAATTTGTCGAGAGACGCCGTTGGCTAACCTTCTCGTTATAGTAGATACCAAAGCGTTTGGTTTTTTTGAAGATGAAGCACAGGCCGCTTCCTGCGCTTCATCTTCACTATCCGTACCAAATAATTCCCTAGCCGTCGGCCGGGAGACAGGGTGAATCTGGGTTTTCGTTTTCTTCGAAACTCGCTGCGCGCTGCGCACTGGTGGGTCCGAAAGGCGTCGTGATGAATCCTTTGCAGTTTTTTCCTCCCGCCGTTTTGGCTTCTCTACTGGCTCCTCCGTTAAAGGCGGCATGCTTGAGCATGAAGAACGAGACTCGTCTCGGGATTGTTGCTTTGTCGCCTTCTTTTGAGGGCGAGTCTCTTCAATGCTTTCATCGGAAGAGCGCGATTCATCCCTGGATCGTTTCACTGCTTTTTTTGAATGGCGTGTCTCTTCAATTTCTTCTTCTGAAGGAAAAAGGTCGTCAGCGTTCGATGATTTTGACCTGAAAATAAGAAAAATAAACTATGAAATGATTTTTAAACTATATTATAGTTATTCTCTTTTTACACTCATATAAAATTTTAATACTATGAAATAAATTGTAACGACATGACTACAAAAAGATCGTACCCACTTCTAATAATGCTCGTTTGCTTTGAATTATTATAAACTCAATTGATTCACGGGCCTTTAGTTTTGAGATGCAACAGTGGGGCTGAAGCCAACAGGACAAGAGGCTCTGTTCAATATAAAATACTATTATGGAATGTGAATGGATATAAAACTATTGTACATAATAGGATTGACAATTGATTTGCTATTGTGGTGAGTGAGATGGAGTTGAATCAGTCTATGGTATGTGGTACTGTACGTCTATGTACATAATATGGTTACTAGGGTATTATTATTATTTAATAACTCGATACCTAAGTAAAAAAGGTCACATTAATTTGACTCTTTTAAAAAACTATCAGACTTGAAGTACTTACATTTTGTTTAATTTGTGGAATTGAATCACGCAGCACTGATGATTGAAAAACGAAGTGCAGCGTATAGGGCTGAAATGAAAAAAAATATGTTTTTATTCAGTTGTCAATACGAGCTTACTATTTATTATTTAGGAATAAGTTATTTTGGCTATTCATTCACTCAAGACAGTACAACTTTATCAAGACACAATTAATAATGAAGAAATAAAAAAATAAGGATGTCAGTAAGTTCGGAATACCTATGTAAAAAGTTGAAATTTTAATATGTTGAGAACATGGGATATTTCACTTATCAGAGTAGTCACATAAAGAAATTTTCTTCTATTATTTTTTATGTTTTTAAAATCAAAACATAAATATGCAATGATACTCACAATTTATTGAATAGATGACTTGAGTTCAATCCGACCGAGCAATCTGACACGCACCCACACACGAATGAAGATGACACTGAAAAAAACATTTAATAAATTTAAATATGTATAACAATTAAATAAAAAAGTGTTCTTTAGAGAATATGCAATTTGAACTAACAAATTGATGTCAAACATTCAAAGTCTTATCAAGATACAAATGATCAATGAATAAAATACTAGGGCAGCATGAATCAAATACAAAAGTTTAACGGATTTATAACTTCAAAAATGAGAACATTTTAATGAATCGTTAGAGTAATCACTAATTCAATTATATAGACGTTCATTTTCTTTTTATTTCTTAATCAAAACGTAAATATATAATAATAATAATACTCACAATTGATTGAATAGAAGACCAGACTGCAATCGTAACACTAGCACAAACACGCACAAAATACTTTTTCTACACCTGTTGTCCTTCAGGAAGCAATTACTGTACTGACTCAGGTTTTCTTAAGCTTTATATAAATATTAAGGATGTCAATGTGTACGTTCACATTGACGTTAGTGTTAAACAAAAATAGTTTGTCAGCAATTTTTCCATATCGAGCTAAATCAAACATTTTAAACTAGCTGCACCCTACAGTTTCACTTGCGACTTTTTGGTTAAAAATGGTACCTGTTATACATTATGATCTAGGTCTCAATACAATACCTCAATACCTTACGAAATCAATTCAACTATTTTGATATTTTAAAGACAAACAAACCAACTAGTATTTGCATTTTTATGTAAGGACAATTACCGCATTAACAGGACTGTTTAATCTGTGACACATACTTAAATAGTTCTCCGAAAATATTTAATCAATATGCAACTTTATTACTACTCTATAGAAAACAGTATTGTACCTACCGATATTTACAATTGAGATGTTTTGATAATCATTACTATAAACACAGACGGATCATCTGACGCCCGGCGCCTCGCTCAATGCATTCCTCCCGTTTAGGAAAACAACGGAATTATTTGGTTAGACATTTAAAAAATTGTCTAATTTTAGACCTTAAAGTCATTTTAAGCAATTATATAAAAGACAGATAAATTAATATTGTGAAATTATTATTTTTTCGACCTTTGCAAAGAACACAACTAACGGATTATGTCGGTAAGTTTAAATTATTTTACCTATTAAGTATAATAAATTAATTTGGCTATTTACATACTCAAATAATTTTATTCCTAGACATGATTTTAACGTAAATAGTAGTTCACTGTGTTGAATAGGTTTAATTAATTAAATACGTTAAAATAACTCACTAAGCTGCTTGTTTCAGGAATCTGGAGACCTATTCAACTTCTTGCCGAACAATCAAGAGAAATCGAGAAAAAGGCCACACCGAGATGACATGACTTACTCCTGCGTGAGAATGCCGTCGAAAGGAACAAAAATTATACGAATAGAGTTATATGACGTGGAAACAATACCTGAAGAATTATTAACATGCAAATGTAATGCTGATCTATGTGTACAACACGTCGTCAAAAACTTATACATGGATGATGTATATAGATCATTTAGAGATATAGTATCCCTTATAAAAGATAAAATCAATGTTACAAATTAACTTAGATTATAATTGTTAGCTTATTAAATATTAAATAATTATACTGAAGCATTAAAAAAAATGATATAATTGGGGTTCCTGTTTTTTTTCGAAAATTTATACATACATAAATAATTTCATTAATTTGAAAAGAACTATTTATAAATAATGGAGGCTACTTAAAATAAATACCTATATGAAAAGACACAGTTAGCAAGTTGGTGATTGATTGAATACAATATCTTTATTGTTCAGAACATAAAAATGCATACAGAGTATAAATAACTCTAGATGAATATGATGAACTGATGTAGACAACCATGGTAAACTGCTATGTTGAACTGGTGCTGAAACACACCAGTTCCCTACCCGTTGATGAAAATGCATCAGTTTCCGATTTGTTTGCTGTTGGCGAAGTAGTATTTTCTCATCACATGGATATAATTGGGGTTTCTGGAGCAAAAGTACTTCAAATAGGCCCAGTTATAAACAACTAAATCTATTCAGCCATCTATTCAAATAGATGAATAAAGTAGTTATTGAATAGAGAAATAATTTATAAAAAACGAGAGTTTTGATAAGAAGACCGGCGCTTCTCTGCGCCAGGTATGACTTCTTATCGAAAACTATCGTTTTTTATAAATTATTTCTCTATTCAATAACTACTTTATTCATCTATTTGAATAGATGGCGTGAATAGATTTAGTTGTTTATAACTGGGCCTATTTGAAGTACTTTTGATCCAGAAACCCCAATTATATACTACTGACGCAGCGTAGGGAGGCCTCTCACTAGATGGACCGACGACATTGTGAGAGTCGCGGGCATCCAGTGGATGCAAAAGGCAGGCTGTCGTTCAGTGTGGAGATTAAAGGGGGAGGCCTATGTTCAGCAGTGGACGTCTTCTGGCTGATGATGATGAAGATGAATATGTCGACGGATTCATTATTAAACATTACGAATGTAACCCGTATAATGAAATATTTTGATAAAACTTGAAAATAATTGGCTTTGAACTGGGGCTTGAGAGCTAAAGAACTTGAAGGTCGAAGCATCGGAACGAATCCGGCATAAATAGAAAATGTAAATAGTCCGTGAAATATACTACGTACAATAATAGATTTTTCCTTTTTTTCGGGCAAATGCATATATCAACTAAACAGACATAATCTCTACTAATATTATATACTTGAATACTTATACTTGATAATAAAGTTATTTCTTGCCTATTTCACAATTTTGCCTTAATTTCTGCGATCAACACGGCGTAGTCTTCCAGCTCTTCGAATTTCGGGAGCGCGTAGTCAGCTGTGAGCGTAATTGCGCCCCCTTGCATCCCCCACTCCAAGTCACCCTCGATACCCTGCCTGATGACGTCACACTGAGCCTGCTGACGTCATGGCCGAAACGGTCGCGAACCCAACAAAATGCCCTTAATCGAATTCGAGGTTAACTCGTCTGTATGGTCTACTCTGTTCGTGACTTAAGAACATGTTTTGAGCTTGTAATAAATATCTTAATCATAATTTCGTATTGTAAATTTGTTTTGTAAACATATTCAAACAAATCATTAAAATTATAAATGAGATAAAACAATTCAAACAAAAATCAGATTAAAAAACGGTTTTCAACATACATAATGTTTAACGAAAAATATAATGTTATGTACCTACCACAGAAAAGAGAAGTAAATAGAATGGAAATGAGAAGGAAAATCTGTTACCACGCATTATGAGTGAGTGGGGAACCTTGATTGAACATTCTTATTTAGATCAACACGTCGAACTCCGCATCGCAGTTACTAACTGATTTCAAATGATTGACGTTTTGTTTATATTATGGTGCAACCAAAGATGGTGCAACTGGCCACAGCAAAAAATGCCTTGACAGCCGTTGTATTCTAATATGAAAAAAATATATATATTCTGTGGTAGGTACTCTAGGTATCTACTTTACTTTAACATTACAGGTTCTTTTGGAATTCTAAATCTCTGGGTGTAATAAAAATTGTCAAGGCCTCCATAACAAGCTTAGGTATTGCATTTATAATAATTACAATATATTTATACCAATTTTTTATTTATAAATTATGATATAATGTAGGTAAACATAAACACCAATGACCATGGCTTATTTAAATACAACAAAATAAGGTCAAATGAATTTAAATGCTTACCAAATATTTCTCCTTTGCTTGCGTATTCAGAAACAATGTAGATCATGTTTTTCGTCTCCATGACCTAAAACAGAAATGAAATTGGAATTAAAAACACAATTTTACATTATATTATATTTTCATTGTTCATAATGACCGAAATAAACATTATATTTAATATACGGAAAACACGCGCGTAAAATTAAGAGGGGGCCTCCGAAATTTTATGCTAATTTGCCATGATATTCTAACTAAACCAAATATCCTATCAACGTAATAATTGATATATGTGATTTTTCAATTCATTTTCTTTCCGGCACTAAGACAGAAACATAATAGCGAGATATTTACTCGATACTTTATTGTTTTCAAAAAGGTGCCTTTTTGCTGATTTTTTTGATTTTTTCTTGGATAGAACTTCAGTCACATATCTAAAATAAATACTCATCGAAGGAAAATATAGTTTGTTTTCCAGTGCTAAGACAAAATTTACCTAGATTAATTAGTACTCTCATAATAAATTATATTCGATTTGAGACTTACGTCCTTTAGTTCTAAGCAACTATTCGGTCAAACGGCAAGTCCGATATTCAACCTTATTCTGTTGCGCTTTGCATCTAAATGGCGAAACATGCTCCGTTCAACCTCAGTACCGCACTATGCTCCAACGGGGAAGTACGCACGCGCTTGCTATTCGCCTAGATTTATCTTCCGAGTGCGATTATATCAACACCTACTGTATTTTCAAACAATGGATAACATAAAAAATCTATGGCTTGAACGCGACCATTTGATGCGGCAACCAAGTGTTGCCAATGACCTAGAGCACAGACTAGGTAAAGCTACTATGAAAAAATTACAGGTATTAATAATTATGGATACGACTAGGCCATCTATCATTAGGGCATCTATTATTATGTACGCTCGGTAATATAGTTACAAGAGTCTAAGTGTTTCGTGTGGAGAGAGAAAGAGAGAGAGAGAGAGACAGTCAGAAAGACTACTAAAAATCAAAATTATTAAGTAAAATATAATTTTCGTTGAATAAAAAATAATAATAATAATTAACTTTTTTTTTTTTAATTAATAATTTCATGAATTAAATGAAATTTAATTAAATAATTCATATATACTTAAATAGATTATAGTTATTAACAACCAGGTATAGAACCAACACAAACGTTCATCACATAACTGTTTGTCCTAGGTGGGAATCGAACCCACGCCTCCAAGCTCAGAAGGTAGGTTCACTACCAACTGGACCAACGGGCTTTCGCGTGTTTCGTTTATTTTAGTATAGTTTCGTTTATTTTAGTATAGTATAGTATAGTATAGTATAGTATAGTATAGCATAGCATAGCATAGCATAGCATAGCATAGCATAGCTTAGTATAGCAAAGTATAGTATAGTATAGTATAGTATAGTATAGTATAGTATAGTATAGTATAGTATAGTATAGTATAGTATAGTATAGTATAGTATAGTATAGTATAGTATAGTATAGTATAGTATAGTATAGTATAGTATAGTATAGTATAGTATAGTATAGTATAGTATAGTATAGTATAGTATAGTATAGTATAGTATAGTATAGTATAGTATAGTATAGTATAGTATAGTATAGTATAGTATAGTATAGTATAGTATAGTATAGTATAGTATAGTATAGTATAGTATAGTATAGTATAGTATAGTATAGTATAGTATAGTATAGTATAGTATAGTATAGTATAGTATAGTATAGTATAGTATAGTATAGTATAGTATAGTATAGTATAGTATAGTATAGTATAGTATAGTATAGTATAGTATAGTATAGTATAGTATAGTATAGTATAGTATAGTATAGTATAGTATAGTATAGTATAGTATAGTATAGTATAGTATAGTATAGTATAGTATAGTATAGTATAGTATAGTATAGTATAGTATAGTATAGTATAGTATAGTATAGTATAGTATAGTATAGTATAGTATAGTATAGTATAGTATAGTATAGTATAGTATAGTATAGTATAGTATAGTATAGTATAGTATAGTATAGTATAGTATAGTATAGTATAGTATAGTATAGTATAGCATAGCATAGCTTAGTATAGCAAAGTATAGTATAGCAAAGTATAGTATAGTATAGCAAAGTATAGTATAGTATAGTATAGTATAGCATAGCATAGCATAGCATAGCATAGCATAGCATAGCATAGCATAGCATAGCATAGCATAGCATAGCATAGCATAGCATAGCATAGCATAGCATAGCATAGCATAGCATAGCATAGCATAGCATAGCATAGCATAGCATAGCATAGCATAGCATAGCATAGCATAGCATAGCATAGCATAGTATAGTATAGTATAGCATAGCATAGCATAGCTTAGTATAGCAAAGTATAGTATAGCAAAGTATAGTATAGTATAGCAAAGTATAGTATAGTATAGTATAGCAAAGTATAGTATAGTATAGTATAGCATAGCATAGCATAGCATAGCATAGCATAGCATAGCATAGCATAGCATAGCATAGCATAGCATAGCATAGCATAGCATAGCATAGCATAGCATAGCATAGCATAGCATAGCATAGCATAGCATAGCATAGCATAGCATAGCATAGCATAGCATAGCATAGCATAGCATAGCATAGCATAGCATAGCATAGCATAGCATAGCATAGCATAGCATAGCATAGCATAGCATAGCATAGCATAGCATAGCATAGCATAGCATAGCATAGCATAGCATAGTATAGTATAGTATAGCATAGCATAGCATAGCTTAGTATAGCAAAGTATAGTATAGTATAGCAAAGTATAGTATAGTATAGTATAGCATAGCATAGCATAGCATAGCATAGCATAGCATAGCATAGCATAGCATAGCATAGCATAGCATAGCATAGCATAGCATAGCATAGCATAGCATAGCATAGCATAGCATAGCATAGCATAGCATAGCATAGCATAGCATAGCATAGCATAGCATAGCATAGCATAGCATAGCACAGCATAGCATAGCATAGCATAGCATAGCACAGCACAGCATAGCATAGCATAGTTTAGCATAGCATAGCATAGCATAGCATAGATATATTATATAGATACATAGCATTTTTACAAAAATGACCTCATACGTACTGTTTCTGAGATAATCGATGGTTTTTGAAAAAAATTACGAAAATTTTCCGGATTTTTGCGCTTTAATATTTTGAAAGGCATTCTTTGCACAAAAATAGCCGAATTTGGGCTTATCAGACGCGTCTTTTTATTTTCTACACACGTGTGTTTACTGTGTTTCTATTTTATTATTATTTATGCCTACCAACTAAATAAACACATTTTATTTTTTTTAATATTATTTATTTCCTGAAATTGTGAGAGTAGAAAGCCAAAAAAATAAATATAGTCTATTTATTACACCACTGAATTTTTGGTGTTGAATTTTTTTGTTATTTTTAACATGAAATTCCGGTTACGTAATTTCAAACCCAATTTGGGGTTTTTAGGGTTAGGTCCTAAAGCCGAGTTTTTGAGTTTAACGTCTTCGTCTGCCAGAAAAAATGATGCCTATGACGTCAGATTTTTGATTGGACCTTTGTGTCCAAAGTTATGGACCTTCAAAAAATCGGGTATTTAGGGTCCGCCTCGCTACTTAGTAACTCAAGTTACTATGTACCTACGAGTCTTAAAATACTAAATGACCTATCGTTGGATAGCCAGTGAAGCTAACTATTCTTGCCTGGATTGACCTGGGACAAAATGTTTGAGGAGCCGGGTATTTCAGGTCGTCAAAATCTTAAGACCTAACTTAGACTATAATATAAACTAAAAACTAGAACTAGTTATATTTCCTAAACCACAGCCTTAAAAAATCTGAATAAAAATTACTAAAATTTAAAATGAGCTTTACTACCTCGAGCCAAAATTTGGGCGTGGTAGGGGGTGGTTTTCACGCCTCTTTATTTCTATTTAAATGTATTTCTCACTGATTTCAAAAGTAAAAATCTAAATATTTTTTGTAATTTTTTTTGGGTTAAAGGTCTGGTTTAGGAGATATGACCCGGGATCGGGTACCCCGTGCCACGAGGTTTTTGGGTTTTTTGGTCTTATCCCGGCAAGTTCAACCTAGCAAAGCATAGCATAGCATAGTTCAGTTTAGTTTTATTTAGGTTATTTCAATTTAATTTACATACTTTATTATTTTTATATTGTAGAAAACCTAAAAATAAATTACAAATACAATTTTGAAAAGTGAAATAAACAATTTACGGTTCTGCGCGCCGCGACCGAACTCAGCTAATCGCCAAAACACCAAGTACACCAACACTATGCTTATCCTGTGTGTTATTGCTCCTTGCCGCTTTACAAGGTCGAGTGCGCGAGTTGTGTACACTTTAGCTGCGCGCGACTGCTGCGCTGCCGTGGTTGTGTTTCACACTAATGCGGGTGATGCGAGACGCGCGGGTGAAATCAGAAATTTTTCTGGCCTTATACCCAGCCTTAAGCCGGTTACTCTATTATTACTCCTTATTTATATACCTATTCACTACTTACTTATTGTACTTATATACGGCTTAATCTTACGCGAGTAATTCCCGTATGACAAAAACAAAATGTGTAAAAACCACGTCAGTTTCCATATTAAAACTAAATTTTGTTTATTGCTAAAATAGATATTTCAAATCAACGTAATTGCTCACTCCGACCGAGACTTTTCAAATCTTTCAATCACAGATTTTGTGACATGAAATAATAAGCGTTTCAGGATTCTGTACAAGTTTTAATTGTTTTCACAAAGTTGTCTCAAATTTTCTAATTTCACTAAACGGATTAATCATTTCAACAATTCCTTTGCATTGACTAGCTTCTGGACCCGGGTATGTCCTAAAACTGCGACCAGAACCACCGGAGGACGGGCAGCAGCGTCCTGTTAGTACACGGTGAACGTACTGCGATCTCCAAGCCGCCTGCCAAGCGTGGGGATTATGGCAACACCCCTCTCTAAGAGGGAGGCCTTGTTCAGCAGTGGACATTTAATGGCTGATAATGAATGATGATGAATGATGACTATAGCTTCTTCTTCTATTTGCTTGTTTCTCTTTTGCTCGCAATTCTGTGAAAACCATCAGATAAGCCAAAGAATATCACCACATTGCATCATGTTTGTATAATACTATATAATATGTATATATGAGATGCTCTGTAACTTTTATGTACATTTAAAATTGGACTGAACCGACTCCATTATGCAAACTTATGATACATTACGGAAGTGATAACTGCGACCTTCAGAAGTCAGTCAGTACCTAAATGCGTGCATGAAATCTGTTCGAACGTTTACGCATTTCAGCGATGTGTTTTAGTTATGAGAAGGTATAGTGGGCCATGCCCGTGAACTAGCGCCCGAAAAAACGAAAGCTATTACTATAAATATCCATGTGAGTCAGTGATTTTGTCTGTATTTTTTATACGCTGCTTCTGGCATTACTTAGTCTTGTTCAAAAAATGAGTATAAATAAAACAGTGGTGTTTCCTTGGCTTGTCGTCATTCAGTCATCGCCGGCTATATCTATACATTCTTGCTAACGAAATATTGTATGACATTCCGACCTTACTCATTGTATGTTCTTCAATTAGCTTCTTTAGTTGATTGAATGTTCAAAAACTAAACATTCTTGCCAGCGAAATATTATATGACATTCCGACTTTACGAATTATATGTTCTTCAAATGTTCAAAAACTAAACATTCTTGCCAACGAAATGTTGTATGACATTCCGACAAGACTCATTGTAGGATCTTCAATAAGCTTATATAGTTGATTAAATTCTTAAAACCTAAACAATCTTGGCAACGAAATATTCTATGACATGCGACCTTCTCAACTTTTTTGTTTTCTTGTTCTTCAATTAGCTTGTTTGGTTGATTCAATGTTCGAAATTGTTCGAAATATTTCAAATTGTGTGGTGTTGCTATTTTAAACATCTGCAGGGCATTCGCAATAACTTAGATTGGCTTCTTCGCATAAATACCAACTACTAGCAATTTTATTATTGCTTATTATACCTATTACTTAACCCAAGTTAATGGCGCGTTTCTAAAATATTCAACTGTTTTTCCATTAGAAAGTATGCACTTCTAAACCAAAGGAAACGTCGGACAGGAACTAATTGCTTTCTTCATCAATCAAGAAACAACGGATGCTGTTCCATTGTTTGATAACACGCAGCGGATACGCTTTCTCCTGCTTCTGGACACCACAAACACCATTTCAAGGTGGCATTGTTTGTATACAAACACACACCCATTCAACCTCTAAATAGTAAGTGACCCATTCATACTCGGGCACGTGTAACGCACAATTATGCAACTTCCATTGTTCCAATCGATATTGATGCGATTCACCGATATATGATAAATGTCGCCGCTAATTTAACGATGGTTGGTTGCTTGTGCTGTGGTGTGTCTCTTCGAACTCATGAAAGAGAGACGTGGATGGAGCTGGAATGTTTGTGCTGTACCAGCCGAAGGACATCTTAATATAATATTTATTTCAAGTAAATTAGCTCATAGTTTCACAATTCGAATTAATTAATACAGTCACATTCCAAAAATTACAATACACAAATACAATTAGTTACAACTTCAATACTAACACTAGTTTCAATTCATTAAAATATCAAATAGAAGAGGAGGCTTAAGCCTCATCTAGATTCTTTTGAAAACTGTCACTTTAACTTCGATATTTGTTCTGATTCTAGATATTTTCCTATAATTTTGTCGGTTAGATCATAACTGAAAAATCTTATGCTGTGAATGATTTGAATGGACCTTAATCTATACTATGATGAATACTAAAAATCTAGCCTCAGACATAAAAAATTGTGCATAAATTGTTTGAGTTTTTACTACCCTACTGAATGAAATTCTAATCCTTAATGACTATACTTGATGTATTTTAGGAGTTTATAAAATACTTTCACCTTCACTTCACCTGAACAATTTTCTATCTATAGAATAGAATTTGCTCAATGATTATAAAATAACGACCATCGTCTCGACTCACGAGTGCTTAACAATTGTAATGTATTTTTTGACTTTGAATTAATTCCATTCTTCATCTGTTATCATTCAATTTACTTCGTCGAATGTATTTCAATTTACAACAAAATTAATTAAATAAAGAATTTATATTGAGAGTTTAAAGGCGCAGTTTATTTAGCATTCTCATATATTATAATGAGCATCTTTACGAATGCTTAATTCAGACATAGTAATGTTAGTACTGTAACGTATAGGCATTTAGATTTATAGACGAAATGATATCTAGGCAATTACAAAGTTCGCGCCATAGGTATATATACATCTTTCATTTTAGGTAGTGAGCTCAGAATCGATAATATTCACTTACAAAATAATACTAATCAATGCTCATAATTAATTAAACTCTTTCTCTCTCTCTCTCTCTCTCTCTAAGAGAAAGACTGTGGCTGTGTCCCAGCAGTGGGAACTTGATAGGCTGATAATGAATGCTAGCAAATTGCCAAAAATTGCTTCTAACCATCCGAAAATTTGCCGAGTGCAACATCAAGTCTTCCTTCAAACATCCTTCAGAATAATATATGTTTGACTAGCATTTACTTGAGTGTTCTCGAGAATTATTGTCTTTTTGAATAATTGAGGCGTGAATACGTTTGGCTCGAATTCGTTGTGAATACTCAATATTCCGCTGGAGCGAATGCAAAGACATACTTATCTACGCCATGTATTAAAAAAATACTAGGTTATCATACTTGCCATCCGTAAATATTAAAACACGTGATATAATGATTTAAAATGTGAATTTTAGGCAGTAATTACTAATTAGCCACTGATCGTTTTGTGGACAAACCGGAAAATTATATTGTATCTGTGGGAAGGTGATGTCTAATCGATTTGTTCCACTATATTTGGTGCGAGGTTATTGTGTCATCACGACAAAAACAGTCAGTTGTATTTCTTAACCTAACAACTTCATGATCTCTTTTTATCGTTTTGAAAGGTTTTAATTGCATTCGCATTAATGCGGAATGATTATCTAGAATGGCTCCGTCAAGCAACAAGCAACAAATCATGCTCTTCTATTAATTTCTCCCTGAAGAATACAGTTGCTATTACTCTATAGCTAAGATCAATGACGTCATAATCATCATCTTCATTATCACTCTGTTTGTTTATTGTTGAATTTAGGCCTTTAATAATTTACGCCACTGAGCTTGACACTCTCACTGCAACAACTTCAACTGCAACTTCTCACTGCAACTGCCAGCAGAGCGTCTTAATACTTCGTTTCCTTTTATTAATTAGGTTTCTTTTCAACTAGTCTATTCCAGCTTAGTGTCAATGACGCACATTTCTACTAAATACCTAGTACATTACAATGTTTTTGAAACGCATTTTGTTAGTATTCTTTCAGTGTTATATGAAGCGTAAAAACCACCTTAATATTCTAATGCTTCAGTTCTACCACATGGTACGTGTCTTGCAAGACTGACGTAAATGCTTCACGTGTGGATCAGGTAAGCTCTGACGTCAATTAAAGACAATATCCTTTACGTGGGTTCTTTACCAGCGTAATAAGTTTTAATAACGTATTGTTCCTAAAATACGCGCGAGTACTGTATAAAGTATATACTATGAAAGGACAAACAAAGTAGCTTTGCTGATCCTTTGTACAATGTTAACGGTTGACTGCATAACCATTTACGAGGCGAGAAAATGTGACGAAGTCAACGGCATGGTTACTACCATTACACTACCGACAACGTTGCTCGTCACGGATTAAACAACAACGGGCCAGCATAATAACGATTCACTTTATAGCGCTAATGTCATTATTGTCACATCGGGGGCAAGACACGTGCGGCAAATGATGGACAGCACGCACCATCAACATGGTAAGTCACTCAGCAATTCATGCAATTTGTTCCGCCAAGCACTAACAACTAAGGTAACGGGTATCGACATTGCAGTTTCTCTTTTTCTACCGTTTTTGACCCCCTGCAATGTACGGTAAAGAAGTAAATTGGCGTTTGTCAGATAGCGGTAGCCTGCTGACGCAATTCGTCTACTTAGGTTCAAGTATCTGTAAAGTACTGTACTTTTATAGTAGGTCACTATTTTTCGATTCAATATCAAAAAGTTAAAGTTCAATGGCATTTTTATTTCGACATGGTCGCCTACTTGTATGTAGAGTTTATTGCCCTGTGGAACCATCGTCATCCTTCAAGGGGTCAAAACAGTTTGCGTTACACGTACGGACGCACGGCGTTTATCTATACTAATATTATAAAGAAGAAAGATTTGATTGTTTGTTTGTTTGTTTGTTTGCATTGAATAGGCTCTGAAACTACTGAACTGATTTGAAAAATTATTTCACTGACGGGAAGCTACACTATCCCCGAGTGACATAGGCTATATATCTATACCCGTGCGAAGCCGGGACGGACCGCTAGTCATTTATATAATTTTAAATGGAATTATACTTTGCATAATTATGACAAAAAAACTCACCTGGTAAAGCTTAATTATATGAGGATGATCCAGTCTCTTCATGATGTCCACCTCTCTGTAGACTTTTTGAAGATTACTGGCGTCTAATTGCGATTTATCTATTATCTTAATTGCTACCTGTAACAAAAAAAAGTTTATTTAGCTAAACCGGTATTTAAAGCAAGTTCACCTACGTTCATCATCATTTCAGCCAAAGGACGTCCACTGCTGGACATAGGCATCCCCCATCGATCTCCAAAAAGAGCGGCCTGCATCCAGCGTTTCCCTGCGGTCTCTTTTAGGTCGTCTGTCCATCTTGTGGGTGGACGACCCACGCTGTGTTTTTTTAATCATAGCTAAGAAAGGACAAACTCGATCAAATCGCCTCTAATAAAGCGGGTTCAGTTGTTTGGAATCTACGATACCACAGACAGAAATACAGATACACACGTCAAACACCCCTTTGTTTGCGTCAGGGGTTTATAAAACAAAGGAAAAGTCTAGTAAAAGCTGCAGGTGTGATACAACTAGCTCGTGGCATGAATTAGAAAATTCAAGTTCAATAACAAAAACTTTCTCTACCACCCCCTGCAGGCCTAGCACGGTAGAAAGACATTTTGTCCACCCATGCTACTTATGCTGTGATGAAATATGTATAGATTATGTCTAATTGAACTCAATATTTCTTCAAAATCAATTGCTTTTTCAGAAATCATAAAATTCTCTGGTGCAATACGCTTAGGTTACTGGCCGCTGGCTGTGGCCGGTAAAAACCTTGAGCAAAATACTACATCCTATCACGTGGACTCGAGCGGTCAAAATCCCCTTTAAGTATACCTTTACGATCTGAAGATATCTAAAATGAACTATTGCGCAGTCAAGGTAATTATTAAGCAAGTTGTTTGACAGTATCTGTATTTATTATTAAAGTGCATAAAGTAAACACTGGAATATCAGCAGTTTACCCAACACTAAATGACTGTAGTAAAAGCAAAGTAAATAAGTTTTTGTAACGGAACAATACAGTTAGTGGTTTGTATTCAATCCAGACGAGAGGTCGATGACGTCAGCACTAGCGTCATTTCAGGTCGATTGAACCAATTGACGTGATTGGTACGACGAAGCTCGTGCTCCTATTTGAAAACCAAAGAGGGAAAGAAAGTGAGAGGATTGGTGTGTAGGTATATCTAAAGGTCAGGCAAAATTAGCTTACTCCAATTACATATGAGTCAGATGTCTTTATTATCATCATCATTCACAGGCGTCTTTATTAGACTGCTGGGTATAAGCCTCTCTTTTGCTATGCCGTCTGCCTCGGTCCTGTGCTAATCTAGTCCAGGTTCCACCCGCGATAGTGTCAATATCGTCGACTCATTTTGGAGCTAGACAACTAATGCTCCGCTTATCTAGCCTCATCCACCACTCTGTTAAAACCTCACCCTACCTGTGATCACTGCGCCTAGCAACGTAACGTGTCCTGCACAGCTCGACTACCGCGATTCCGACCTCCCGAACCTTTGTCTTTATCATATGACTAGCGACCCGCCCGCCCGGCTTCGCACTGGTGTAATTTACGTGCGAAGCCGGGGCGCGTCGCTAGTTATATATATAAACCTTCCTTCCTTCGTGGAAATGTATCTAACTGATGGTGAAAACCGTATCAAAATCCGTGGCGTGGTATAATAGGAGGAGTTAGCGGCCATACAGACATACAGACAGACAGACGCGGAAAGCGACTTCAATTTATACTATGTAGAGAAGAGATAGAGATATTAAAACCACTTTCTTTTGTTTCAGTGCTGCTTTATTATTGAAAGTTGGCAGTCAGTTTCTTGCAGTTTTATTGGTTCAGCATGAATTTGAACATCTTTCTGTTCTACCGCCTTCAGCCCTGATATTACTGAGTCATAACATTAAGAGTCTTCCGACTATTCGACCTAACACTTTCCTATTGTTTTACTTTAAATATTACCGATAGCTAGTTATACTTAATACAAATATTATCTTAATATTCACGTTGCAACTTTTTCGGGTTGTCGATTGTGTTCTCATTTTAAAGGATGTTATATAAAATTGCCAAGGCTGTAATGTAACTATTATCTCAATTTGTTGAATTGGTGGTGTCAATGCAGAGTAGGTTTTGAGCCGACCTATATCGTATCAGTCTAAAAATAAAATATTCATTAACCTTAGTTATCTTTGACCTTATCTATACAATGTTACATCAGACACTTAGGCCTGCAAGAAACCATTACCTAATTATTCACTAAATATCTGTAAGTATTAAAGTTTTTTCTGCACATTATAATTTATACAATTATTTACTTCATTATGATCTAATCATTAATCAAGCAAGATGACGAAATGTAATGGAAAAACCAGACTTTCAAGAGTAAATGTGCAGGTAAAACCGAAATGGTCAATGGTTTACCTCGATTCGGTAAGCACAATCAGAGTAAAAAAAATTATGTTCTAATATCTGACCACGTTTATGAGAAATTTGTACATTCATGATTTAAGATGTTTTACTACTTTCCATGTATGCAAGAAGTGCTGAAGGATAAGCAGAAGAATAGATGCTTAATATAGGATGCGCCCGGTCAGCTGATCTGACATTGCCCTCGTTGACTAGATAGCATTACGCAAACCGTTACGTCATCACCAAGATGCTCCTTGGCTTATCAGTCTACTGCAATTTGTACAACTTCCTTCTATCTTTGCAAATACATAGAACCAATATATATATTTTTCTATCAATATCTTGTCTCAAAGGTATGGTATCTGTGATTAATTATTGTTCTTTACGTCAATGCGATACCTACTCGTATCATAATCATCGTATCAATAAACAATCAGAGAATAATATCATTGAAAAATGTACATTTCGTTTATTCCATTCTGTCTGGCTGGTTAATCCAGTTCCAGTTTTATTTGGAACTTAGTTGGAAGCGGAACCATTTTATCGAAACCTCAGTTTTGTTCCGCTATACATTTCTTATGCATGATACTATAAAAAATATTGCATGTATTTTTTCGTCAAAGGCTTTTTTACTTGGCTACTGCCCCTTTGACTTTTAGGGCAATTTTGCCATCAACAGTGAGGGAAGAGATATGAGATTGTTTACAGAGGGAAGATCATCCTGCTTGATGACACTACGAACAGAAAATAACGAATGAAAACTAAATAAAGGCTTTATCTTTAGTTTTTCATTTGTTGTTTTCTGTTCGTAGTGTAAGCAGGGTGTATTGCATTGACGTAAAGAATAATAATTAACCACACATACCACCTTTAATAATTATGAAATGTATTTTTTCAATTCAATTTAAGGTCGTGAAAATGCGTGGAAAGTCTAAACTCAAAACAAGCTTAGCGAGCGAAGATTCTGGTATGTATAAATATATATATATATATATGTATATAATTATGTAAATAATACATTTAGGATACATATTACCCCTGCTGCTTGCGAGACCGAATAACGAAAATTAAAAAGCCATCTAAGATTTCGGGGTTCATAGAAAATTTAAGTTGTGATCAAACATCTAGCTTGTCAAGTGTTAACCATGAAAAAAATTTGACCAAACGCCTATCAATTATAAAAAAAAAAAACAAATGCCAGGGTAATGCAAGAACACCCCTTTACATTACACTCCTTTTCCAGCGTCCATGCGTATAGCAATATAAGATCTTACTCTTCAGAAAGCTAATTAAAAGAAGGCTAATAAACATAAATTTTCTATTGTTTCAAGTGTTACTGTAGAGATCAATGGGTTCTAATGATTTTATCATCTAAAATCCATGTTCGATTGACAGGAGAAAATGTATAGGGTTCATGATGTGAGGTTCGCTATATCTGAAATGTTGTATAGTACAAAGCGGAACATTTCTGTGTCTAACTTTGAAAAGGCATTCTTAGAATAGCTATGCGAATAGCATCACTAATTATGCAATATGCAGTCAACAATGTACAAAATATTTAAAATATCTATTCGATTCGTAGGAGCATGTTAGTATAATATTATGCATTTAAATTATCATTAATATACGACACAGGTCCGGTTTTAATTCGAATGTTTTCTTATTATTGAATGAAAACGGGTTTCGTCTTGGAATCTTTGCGCAATGCACATCACTATAACATATCTAAATGTTTGGGTTTAGGAAGTAGGTTAGGTACCATTGCATGCCGTACCTATGTACTGAAATCTTGCCGATCGTTCAAATGAACGAGATATGACCTTTACGGTTAAGAGGATTAGAGGTTACTGGACTGATTGAACGACTGTAGCTAATCTATTGATTTTCAAGATGATTGAACAATGAACATTTTGAGCCAATTCTGATTAATCGGCAGCCGATTCTAAAACTTTGCAGAAAGTAATAATAAAAATAGTTTTGTTTTACGAATGATGTATCGTTAAATAATATCAACAATGGACATGAAGGTTTTTTTTTATACTTTTGGATAAATGCTCTATCACACTGGTAGATTATTACAAAACAAAATGAGCAATTATAAAAAACTGATATCTGTGTTTTACAAATGAAACAAAAATAAGTAAGAAGATTATATCCAAAATTACATAGGATAATCAGTAATTGTTTGCGTAAATAAATAAACAGCTCGCACGTAGAGATAGTCATAATCTAGAAGGGAAAATTTGAATTTAACAACAAACAAATTAAATTATGTAGATAAATAAATTAATTACGTATAGGTCTGCATTTTCGAGACATTCATTAGTTTCAGCAATATTCAGCATGCATAAACTATACAAGCCAACGAAACATTGCCCCTAATTCTTTCTACATACTACTTACCTTTAGTTCAGTAATTATCGTCAATTTAGAATACAATAGCAATTAAATAATCGTTTAGAATTCAGCACATGCCTTCATTATTTTAGCACCTGCTTATTAAACCTAATTAGGAGTAAATTGCCCATTGTCTGAGGAGTTTAGAAGCATTGCAGTGTGTAGCGTCAAAACATTATTAGAATGTACCTAATGGTAGTTTGATACGAATCATCTATAAAAAAAATACCTAGTTGTTATAGTCCTTAGTCTTTGCAAGTCTTATAACTTGAGACAATAATGAAATCTTAGTCTTGAGGATTAACGCGATTAGCTCTACGAGAGTGTCTCGCGAAGACGGTTTTATACGTTTTATTACCTGACTGTCCAGCAGGGCAATCGCGCTAAAAAAAATACAGCCGAATCGTTGACGAAACGCAAACGCTCCACAACTTTTTGTCGATTTCGTAGCGGCGCGAAAAAGTTTATATTTTCTAACTTTATCACAAACGTTCGTTTGACAGCGTCTACGTTCCAACTGTGATCGGGTTGCGTTTCGTCATTGGTTAAAATAATTTGCGGGATACTAAATCGACCAAAAGTAGTGGAGCGGTTGCGATTCGTCAACGATTCGTCTGTAATTTTTTGCGCGATTGCCCTGCAGAATGAGGGCAATGTTTTTCACGTGTATGTTTGTCTGTTTTTATGTTAGATTCTGTAGCCTAAATTGTATGATAGATCTTGATATGCAAGTTGTCGCTAGATTCGTATTCATACAGTACATTTATACATATACGAGTACATATAATATGTAGTATCTACCTTTTGCAGTCGGGTTTTTCATTTTTCTTATAATAATGCGTATAAAATGGCAAATAAAATGGTATAAATGGAAAGGTTTTGAGTGGAGACCACGAACCGGAAGACGCAGCGTAGGTAGGCCTCCCATTAGGTGGACCGAAGACATTGTGAGAGTCGCGAGCATCCAGTAGATGCAGGTTGTCGTTCATTGTGGTAATTTAAGGAGGAGGCCTATGTTCCGAAGTGGACGTCTTCTGGCTGATGATGATAATGCATGCAAATATAATCGCAAATGTCGAAATTAGTAAAAGAGTTCTGTAGTAATTTCTGTCGATTTTCTAAGACTGAAATCTTGCTTGAACATTCCTTTTCCAAAAAAAAACTATTTTTAGATATCAAATTGGAGCTAGACGCTTAGTAAGCGTCTTTAAAAAATTTTCATGTGCGAACATCGAGATACAATCCTTATCAATCATACAATAGGAATTGTATCTCAATGTGTGCGAATGAATAATGGTTATTTTCCGCTTATGAAGTCATTCAACATCCCAACTAAATTTTTCCCCGACATATCAGTATAATTATGAGCATTCAAATTAAAATCCGAAATCAAACAATATTAATAATCACGAAATGCCTAAAGAATAATTAGGAAGTTAGTGTGATAACTACGTAAGTACCAAGCTAGAATTACCTATCGACGTTGCCAAGCACACGTCTGTGACGAGACGCCGCGTGGTTGGGTAGCACCGAGGTGTTAACAAATGAACTGTTGATCTTATAGCTTTTAGCTCTGACTATTCTAGAGTCTAGAGTTATGAGTCTTGAGAATTTGAATATAAACTGAACTTAGAAAAGTTGATGTTTGTTGCGCTACGTCTAGCGCCTGTAGGACGTAAGTGTATTGAATTGTATGGTTCTATTTGATGGCACGTGCGCGACAACATATAATGTACATACAGTAAACTGATAAATTCAGTATGCGTTTTGTAAAGTCCATTTTAAATAGCAGAGTCACGCGGAAAAGTTGTAGCTACTAAGCCCAAAGAAGGTCACTGTACTCACCAACAACAAGCAGCCATTCATATATCAAACGTTCTATGACTTCAATGAGTCCGTGAAGTGATGGCCAAATAAAATAATTTTACTTATGTGAAATTTAAATTAATGAAAATTTACATTTTATTTTGTGTCGTACAGTAATTTTTGCATACTATTTATAATACTTAATCTGCAGTGGCGTGTAAATTTAAAATTTACTTTTAAATTACTCAGACAACAACTTTTACAGCGACCAACACAAACAGCAAAAAAACAATTTGCTGTTTGATACAAATTTCTATAAGTGAGAATGTGCTCATAGAAATAATTATAATATTATATGGAAAATATTTAGATAGCCCCATTACAGAAGTTGTTCATATTCATAATGATGAGTAGGTACAATCACCTCCTTTCGGCTCAGTACCACTGTTCCCTGTTTACTGCCTGCATTACGACATGGTCAACACTGCGAAGTTTTATTTTATGAGACAAACTAATAATATTATATTTGGTTTATTTTACCTGCCTTCACAAATTCTTTAATGACAATTCAGAAATTTGAGAAGGCAGGAAAATTAAACAAAATAAATATGCGTAAATGTACCTACAAATCAAAAATTACCGTACACATTGAATAAATCGCATTGTACCAAAATCAGAGAGGCTTATTAACATGTATTATTTACTGACAATGGGTTGATTCAATACAGTAAATAATCCGGGTCTGAAACGATATTGTTATCGGTAAAGGTGATAAATAGGATCAGAGAGATTTGGGATCCAAATAAACGCGAATTGACAGAACAATATTTCGGTAAAGGTTCAAAGGTTTATCGTGTGTTACAATTTCATCAGTCGTTTGTTTCGTTTTGTTTTAATTTTTATTGACTTTACCAGTCAATGCCATCGTTTTGTTTCAGTGGCAGATGTTACGAATTGATAAATATGGTCCACTTTATAATGCCAATTTTTTAAGGTTCCTTACCCAAAGGGTAAAAACGGGACACTAACTACTACCATGGATATCATGAACTACTACTACGCCTACGCTGTCTGTCTGTTCGTCGTCTGCCAGTCTGTTAAAAAAAACATGTAATATAATGTCCTAAAGCGTCAAAGCATCCTTCGGCTTTGGATTTTTGGTAGTTATGGCCCTCCATACAAAAATCTTCAAAGCCCTTGGAAGAATTAAAGTAATAAAACATAAAATTATGACGTGATAATAATTAGGACCTAAGAGTCTGGTAAAAAGTTGATGAAGCAGCAGCAATGTCACCAGTTCAAAATTAAAAATTCGAATTCATTGTTATAAGATTTTTGAAATTGCGAACTAAATAAACGTATTAGAAAATACATTGAACCTTATTCCTTAAATATTCAATGTTAAATAAAACATAGTTTTTTAAAAATTTGCATTATAATGTTGTTTTGCATCGTGAAAGTCGAGGGCATCCAGTGGATGCGGATGGCGGGCTATCGTTCAGTGTGGATGCTAAGGGGGAAGCCTATGTTCAGCAGTGAACGTCTTCTGGTTGATGATGACACAATGATGTTGTTTTTACCTAACTACTTTTACTTTTACTTACCTAACTAATGATGCAGATACAGTAAATTGATTCTCAAACTAGCCAATACTTACCTGTTATTATATGATTACCAAAACGCATGTAGTAAATTATCTAAGTAGGTAATTCAACATTTAATAGCGTAGTTGATGTCGATGGTGTAACTACAAGACTTCACGGTCTTATATCCCCGATGTAGGTATTGACTTGCACCATTAATGGTGCAAATGCAACTAATGTTTTCACCTAGTACCGTTTGCACCATTGACTTGCAACATCAATAGTGCAATTGCTGTTTTCACTTGGTACCGTATGCACCATTGCAATATTTGCAATGGTGCAGATGCAACTGCTTTGTATCGTTTGCACCATTGATGGTGCAAACGCAACTGACGTTAGCAAGATTAACGACCCGTCCACCTACCGGCCTCACCCACTAGTGGGTGCACGGGTAATTCGCATTTACCTCAACATTTTCACATCTGTGTATGGGCCTACTCTTTTTTGAGTCTAAAAATGCTCTCGGCTTTCTCGGTCCACTCTTTCCATCTACCTTTCCATCTATGATGGTTTTCATTAATTAGTCATCAAAGCTGTTTCTTTGACAAATCTTATAGTGTTTCCGCACTTTCCGCGTATTTGTCATGTCGTACAAGATGACCAAACATCTTGCCTCTTCTAGTCTCTATAGCCGCTAGTAAACTTATTTTTATCATTTTCAATATATACCTAACTGTTCTTTACTAATAATCTGGATAGGTAGTTTCCTATTTGTGTCCAGCTTACATTTACTTATACTCTGGCGTCAATTCGTAAGATAGTGACGTCAAGAGATTAAGCAACGTGAGTTATAATCGTATACCTAATCGATTGGTCATTAATGGATTTCAATTTTGTTATACCTACCTTTTTTCGATACCCACGTGTAATTCTGTGGTGTTTGTACGTCTACGAATTATTATTTATTAATTACACAAAAAATATATATTCAAAGCAAGGCGTACCTTCATTGCCTAAATTATGAATTGCATTAAGTGCATACTATTGATCAAGTAAATTTATCATAAAACATTATCAACAATCGGACTGAACTTGACTTAAGGACGAACAAACTCACACACATCGCATTAGAGTTATTTAGGATATGAACGAAACCAATTTTAGCTGCAAAATAAAGACAATCTAGTTTAGATAAAAGAAAAACCAAATAAACGAGTCTGGCGCTACCAACCCCGTACATACCTACACATCACATGCCATTAAACGTCCATGGCTGGACAAAGGCCTTCTCTTAGAGAGGAGTCAACCCCGTAATTCAAGATTAATTCGATCTTACAGCTTGGAATTCATGCACATAAAAAAGGCTGGACGCATTTCAGGGGTGTAAAGCCCTCAATCCTAGAGCAGTGATCAACAAGTCCAGGCTGCGATCAATATACTTGCCAGAACGGGAGGGAGGTGCAAAAAGGACAGACGTATAGCCCTCGAGTACAGTTTAAAATTATGAAGTCTGCAAATATGCAGTTTTACGCTGATTAGAATTCTGACTAGGTCATTTTATGAGATTGAGACATTTGGAAAGGTACTACCTATATGCCTATATCTTGCTTGGTAAAATTGACGCTGTGTATTTACATACCACAGTTGTAGTAGGTATTTCTAAATTGAGGAACAATAAATTAACTCCAACAAAAGTACTAAAATATTAACTTTTTTAGTTAAAACAATATACCCAAATTTAGCAAATACTTGCTTGGATGTGCTTGGATATAGAAAAAACATATTTAAATTATGAACAGACTAACTCAAAAATAACAGTTTTAGAGTCTATTTTTTACTTACCCGCATACTTATGGGAAATAAACAAAATTCTCATAGATTCATAATCAGATGCCATATAAAATATGCAACTGCAGCACTACGTTGAGGGCAAACGCTATATATTGTTAACTTAACAAACCCTACATTCTACAATTGGAAGGAAAAAAAACTAGTTCACCGATACAAAAGATGCCAACGCAAAGCTTTGCAAACGCGCTAAAGAGTTTCTAGTAAATGTAGTACCGCACCACGTGCTTTGAAAATCTACCCTCCATTCTAGTGCCTCCCCACGCCCCACTCTTTGTCCCAAGATCCTTAGCGTTCGAGACCAGTTGTAAGGATGAAAAAGCAAAGAAAATGTAAGAACTTTGGTGCTTATGTCTTCCTTCTCAAGCTGACTAATATTTATTATTTGGGATTGTAATTTTTATAGAAACTATGCGCAAAGTTTCTACTGCTATCAAAGCATTTTGTCAGAAACCGTTTGTAATAAAATAGACAAGATGGCAGCTAATAAAGTACTCATAATCTACTGCAACTCGTCACGTATTTTGCTAGAATATGAATTGGTTTGGGTCGTCAATTTATCTGTCAATCCGTAAATGCCCAATTTTCATGGAAAACTCGTTGAAATGCCAAGAATTTCAGCTATTGCATGATAAGGCATTTGATTTGCGCTACGTGTATCTGAGCCTTTGATAAGATCAAAGGTAACCTTGTGAGTACAATAACTGTTTTGCGTCAAGAGGGCAAAGCACCTACGAACTTGAATGGTGTTATTGACGTAAAACTAAATTGGGGTACTTACGAGTACAATGAAAACGTCTAAAGTAGCACTCTACAAGGTTAATTGCAGTTGTAAGAATTCTTTTCACCGTCAAGCGTCTTCAATTCTCAGACCAATTGACGTCATCAGGAGATAACAACGGATAGATAAGTACTTATCGAGAACAAACACGCACGCGTGTCTCTATGATATCGCGTTATCTGCTGATAAACGCATCCTAGTTCACTTATAGTAGCTTTAACAATATCTAATGTGATGTTTTCGGTTTTAACTAACAATTTGTATATTACAACATTATGAAAAGAATAGAGATAAATATCAAAATTACTTACTTTGCAAAGAAGAAAACAGTTCAAAAAGTGATGACGAAAGAAAAGAAAGTTGAATGTATCCAAAAATGTAGAAGACGTCGACCAGGGTGACCGCCAGACTGCACAGCGTAGATAACAGCCAGTCTCTGACGCAAATCTCCAAAATAGATAACGCATTTGCGTCAAGCGCACATTTTTCGAGCCGAGTAAACGAAGCGCGTGCCATACGGTATGATTTCCTGGCAAAATATTCGCCAGACTTACATGTGTGGATCACGCATCCTCAGACTGGTCACACTTTCTTTATTTTTCCAAACGAAACGCAATGACTCAAAGTGTCTGTTTGATATACGTGTCTACATGTGCAATGAGATGCCTATTTTGTTAAAAAAAACTGCATATATACTTAATGCCTAGATAAGCGTAAACAAAACTGGCAGCTAGATTGATGAAGTGAGTCTTTTATGATCGATCAGATTCAACAGACTCACTAGGTGACTTGTTGTCTTAAAAGCTGTTTGTAGAGCTTAATTAGTTACACTGTCACTATCAAATAATGTACCTGATGCAAGTGAAATTAAAGTTACCAATGATTTAATCGAATTTTTATCCGCCGTTAAACAAAACTTTGGCCGTCACCTTGGTGCTAACGGCTCGCCTGAAAAAGGTGAAATAATAAAAACAACGCGAAGCGTGCATCCGGAGGCAAGGTCGATGCCGCGGTATTTCTGGCCGTGGCAGGCGATCGGCGGCTCCTGCTCGCAAGCTGAATCACTGATTGATAGAGTAATGTGCCATGAAACGAACGGAACATTTAGTTAATGTTTCCACTTTATCTAGCGAGTCGACACGATTTGTATGGTTCTAGAGGAACATTTCTTTCAAAGAATTTCTCTAGAAGCTAATGTGAATAAAACCTAAATATTTTGCGTCTTTCGTGTATTGATAAAGACTTCTCTAATACTGTTCTATGAAAGTGTAAAAAGGAAAAGAAAGTCGTCAACGACTATGTTCGTCCCGAACAATGGACGTGCGTCATTGACGAAAACCTGCAGATTTCACTCAGCAATCCGATGGAATTATTGAACCGGGCTCTCATTTAGTGAACGTCTCCATTCTCCACATCAAAGACAGCACGCACTCAATAAAACAGTAGCGAAGGCCGAGGGCGCCCGTTTTGTTATTTCGGTGCATTCATTGAGAGGCGTCCTCGTCTCAGCGCGTAATACATCATCATTACCGACATTTGCATTGCAATTTCAAGTTTAAAATGCATATATATTAGTAGAGATATTGCGCCCCCAGTTGGGCTAACTATTGAAGAATCTGTGCTCGAAATGTACGTACCTAATGCCCAGTTAGAAAGTCAACGCTAGTGACTCACGTCTCACTGACAGTGCCACAGTATTCGGCCAATGACCCACTTCGATGTCGTACTCTCGTATTAGAATGAATAAGTTAAGAGTCTTCGTCTGACTCAAGGAAGGGCTATTACAATAACCAATATTATACTAATCATATCGCTTTCTATATAAATATTATCATTGCTTTAGCACTAGGTTAGGTACTAGCCGATTAATCTAAAATATGATTCGTAAAATTCAATTGCAACTTTGTAGTGCCTTTATTCATTTGGGGCGTAATTCATTATCGTTTGCTTCCAATAGATGTAAATATAAGGTCTATAAGATGTTGGATACAATTCGCTAATTTAATTAGCCTAGCAAATTTTAATATGACAGTCACGTAATCTGTTATCTCGTATGTACACGGATGCTTGCGGATGATATACAAATAGATAACGACCTCAGCGACATTTGCGTGTTTACGTATGCTTCTACGCTTTGGAGTTTCAATTTTTTCATAATGTTACTTAGATTAGAAGCTACATCATATCGTTAAAATCTCTTATCTTGTTAATCGTGCTTGATGTTGATATTATATTTAATCGTTTTCGGTTTATTTAGGTTAACCGCCGTATCTTCTTGCTTGAACATTCTTATAACCTTAATCTCATATAAGTGCTATAATTATAAGTTTACCAATTCAAGTTTCTTTTAATTGTTTATATGATTCTTTGTTAGCTCTTGTTAGAGTTATATTATAATAGCACAATGGGTTGTGTTTTAACTTTCTTGTTAACTTTGCTATTTCATTGTTTTCAAACTATTGAAACTTTATTGCAAACTTGAAACTTGTAGCTATGTCTTATTAGATTCTAAAGCTTCTTGCTTTGGGCATTGTTTCATAAGTTTACTTTGTAGATTATTTATTTAGTGATCCGTAAGCTGTAGAACATAGAGTATATCAAGTTGTCTATCTGCGGAATACCTACGTTTAGCTTTCACGATTTCTGATCATTTATGGGTTCCAATTAGGTTCTAAAATTCCAAATGTGTAGGTACTCTTTTTTTAACCCCCGACGCAAAAAGGGGGGTGTTATAAGTTTAACGTATACATGTATCTGTTTATGTGTGTAGGTATGTCTGTGGCATCGTAGATCCCAAACGGCTGAACCGATTTTGGTATAAGTTTGAATAGTATGGTTAGGTAATTACCTACTTGTGTAAATTGCCGCACATCTTCTGATGCAATCATTGATGTTATGAAGACTTGGTTTTATGAATTTAACTCGTGAATCTTGAAATCGTTTTGTAATGTTACATTTTGTACGGTACCTAGGTACTACCTATATACATACGTACGTTATTTTTTGCATCGTACTAAGCTAACGTTTGACCGCGATCTCGCCTGATGGAAAGCGAACTTGTCTTCATTCTACTGTACACAAGTCTTGTTCTATACCTACTTATTCCTGATCTGATAGGTAGAATGTTTACCTACTCACATACCTACCTATAGGTAGGTATATACTGTATACACCCGTAGGTACGAACTTCTAAGTGTGTTTAATGTTTATAAAATAATATTGATTTGTTTCACACTCACCTCAGTCTTCGTTATTCGATGTCGTGCTAACTTTACGACGGCAAAATTTCCCTTGCCAATGGTCCTCTCGATGTCGTAAAAACCCACCCTAATGGGGGTTTTCGCAGGACGATCGCGCTCCGCCATTGTCGCATAAAATCGTCAGATTTCCAGCAGAATTTGTAACATTCCACAGGAAGGCAAATTGTCTATTAACAAAGCATCCATGTAAAACACTGTACAGTTTATATCCATCAGGGGCTCCGGCCACTGCTTGAATGCACACGTAAATTATCCTCAAATGTCCTTTTACACGAATATTATGGTTACTGCGTTAACACGCTTCACGTTAGGTAACTATTATTCATTCCCTGAAGTAAATAGACATTATCAAACGCGAGGAAACACGAGTTTCAGCCTGCGTGAGCTTCGTCGAGTGGTTCACGCGAACTGTTCAGGTGCACTATCAGTTTCTCGTGTAAAGTAAACATAGGGTTTTGTGTACAAAAATTATTTACGGTAGAAAATCGCGTAGAGGCGGCGTGCGTATGGAAGGCTCGAGCGCGTCACGCCGCCCCTCACCGGCTGTCAACCGGGTACTGAACTCGCGGCCAGTGCGAGTCGATCGAGTTGAACACTCCTCGAACCGAGGACTACCTGCGGCGGCGCCCAGCGGCAACGCGCGCGCTTTCAGCCGCCGCCATATTGGCTCTTATGACGTCAGCGCCACCTATAGCTGTACCTACTCGCTGAATAACAAAGTGAACAAACCCACCCACATGGGCAATATGAGCATAGGTATACTGAGTGAGTAACTGCGTCGGAACTTATGCTATCTCTGCCTCCTGGTGATATGCGCAAGAAGACCAGGGTACGTTGCCTTTATCATGCGTAAACAGTTTACCTCCTCGTAAACATTTCCTTCGGTTGTGGGTTGGGAATGTTAATGAAGATGATTCAATAAAGTTGTAACTAGATTTTACTTACCGGACACACATAAATAAAAATAAAATACCGAAAATAAAATAATAAAAAATAAGGAATAAATAGCTTACTTAAATTTTCTGTAATATCGGGGGGAAAACAAAAACCAAATGTAACCCTACCTACCTACTTCGTCTACTCATTTCAAAAAACAAAATGATAGAAGTTGGATAGAAGTATAGTAAAAAACGGATTTTGGTAATGCGTGGCGGATCTTTTTCTGTTAGGCCATGGAAGCTCTACCTTATTGATAGATATAAGTAATTATGTAACTGCTTCTATTCCTATGATGTTGAGTAGAATCATTTCGTTAGATTCATAAATTTATATATTAAATTTAATTTTTTTTTCGACTGTGGTTCGATGAACTAATGATTACGGGGCTGGATATTCGGGAGGATGGGACAGACAAGCAGGGGGCTAAAACGTTGGGACCGCGACCGTAACACTAATAGGTACTTATTATTGTAGGTTTATTGTTTTCTTCTTCGAACATTTTTGATCGAAGGTTTTCTTCAATAGTTTCGATAAGTAGTAGGTAGGTAGGTACTATTTACTTACCTACTTCCCTACCTACCTTACCTACTGTGTTTGAGTCTAAGTTGGACACTTAGGTACTAATCCAGCATTTCATAAGTACATAAAAGAATTATCAATAGTAGGTAAGGTACTAAGTACTATAAACAATCATTTGTAGGTAATAAAAAAATATACGAACTGACTAACCAAAATCGTTTTCAATCGTTAGGTACTTATCTATACGATATTTTGTAAATCATGGACACCGTGTGCCACAAAATGCCCGTGCGTACGTACTTATCGGACGACGCGTCGCGAGCGCAGGTACGTATACGTACAGACTTAGGGTCTAGGTCTCTAGGGCATATCTTGTTTCTACTATGCCTAAGGGCTGTCCTAGGGGCTAACCCCCTAGGACTTAGGCCATAAACTTCTCACAGCTGTGCCCTTAGTCTCAGATTTGATAGTTTACGAAAACTTTTTTTTGTTTTCGTCTTGTTCCATACATTGCTGGGCTAAAAGGTATTCGAAAACTTTTTTCGTACCTATTAGAGTGAAGCAATCTATACCGCCGATAACTGCCAAATTTAGTTCCTCCACGTTTCCGATAGAAGCGCTTTACTAAAATGTATGGAACAATACGTAAACGAAAAAAGTTTTCGTAAACTATCAAATCTGGGAGTTCTGGGACTAAGGACACTGATCGCGTCAGCGAAATTGGTAGGTACTGTTTAAATAATCTATTTACTATTATTTTTGTCTATCAATTCGTAGGTAGGTACTATTGTACAAATGGGCCATTACATAAAGGGGCAATTATTATTGTTTCTAAGGTCCGTATCCATAGGGTAAAAACGCTACGATGCCTGTCTGTCCGTCCGTCCTTCCGTCCTACCGTCAGTCCGTCCGTCCGTCCTTCCGTCCGTCCGTCCTTCCGTCCGTCCGTCCGTCTGCCCTTCCGTCAGTCCGTCCGTCTTGTCAGACCAGGGCCCTGATTCTGTAACTACAAACACGCACGTAACGTTTACCTCGAAAAGTTGGTCTTTATTCCTAGGGAACAGAGTCCACATTTTAAGAGGTTAACTTAACGCGGCGCGTTACGTGCGTGTTAAAGTTCAGGAATCAGGGCCCTGCCTTTAACCGGCTGTATCTTTTGAACCATAATATACCCATATAACTAATACATACAGCATACCTATAATTACCTATTATTATATAAACCATACAGCCAGTTGTCATAGAATATGTTACGTACCTAATGTTCATCATCATCATCATCATCATCATCAGCCAGAAGACGTCCACTGCTGAACATAGGCCTCCCCCTTCAACCTCCACACTGAACGACAGCCTGCCTTTTGCATCCACTGAATGCCAGCGACTCTCACTATGTCGTCGGTCCATCTAGTGGGAGGCCTACCTACGCTGCGTCTTCCGGTTCGTGGTCTCCACTCAAGAACCTTTCTTCCCCATCGGTTATCGGTTCTTCGAGCGATGTGGCCTGCCCATTGCCACTTCAACTTGCAAATTTTAACATATGTCGGTGACTCTGGTTCTTTGGCGAATATCCACGTTACGGATTTTATCGCGCAAAGAAACTCCGAGCATAGCTCTCTCCATTGCCCGCTGAGTGACTCTGAGTTTTTCCAAAACGCCAACAGTTAAGGACCACGTCTCAGTACCATATGTCATCACTGGCAACACACACTGGTCAAAGACCCTCGTCTTGAGGCACTGTGGTATCTTGGACGAGAAGATGTCACGCAATTTCCCGAACGCTTCCCATCCGAGTTGGATTCTTCGGGCGACCTCTTTGCTTAAGTTGGACTTACCTAACTGAACAATCTGTCCAAGATAGGTGTAATGGTCAACAACTTCTAGAGTATCGTTCCCAACGACTATCGGCACGGGTTCAACATGGACATTCGACATGATTTTTGTCTTGTCCATGTTCATTTTAAGACCCACCTGTTGGGAAAGGCTACTGAGGTCGCTGAGCATGGTATTTAGGTCCTCCAGCGACTCTGCCATGATGACTATATCATCGGCAAAACGAAGGTGAGTGATGTATTCGCCGTTGATGTTGATGCCTAATCCATTCCAGTCCAAGAGCTTGAAAACGTCCTCCAATGCGTTCGTGAACAGTTTCGGAGAGATAACATCTCCCTGTCTCACGCCTTTCTGCAATTGGATTGGTTCCGTGCTCTCGTCCTGTAATCGGATCGACATGCTGGCGTTTCTATACAAACACTTCAATACTTTGATATACCTATAGTCGATATGAGACCGCTGGAGGGACTGCAATACTGCCCAGGTCTCGATTGAATCAAAGGCTTTCTCATAGTCCACAAACGCTAGGCATAATGGCCGATTATACTCCTCAGTCTTCTGTATAATCTGGCGGAGCGTGTGTATGTGGTCTATGGTGCTCCAGCCTTTACGGAAACCGGCTTGTTCGGGAGGCTGAAAGTTATCAAACCTGTTTTCGAGACGGTTCGTAATGACTCTGGAGAACAACTTATACACATGGCTCAGGAGTGAGATGGGTCTATAATTCTTCAATAAGGTGTTATCACCTTTTTTGAAGAAGAGCACCACCACACTTCTGTGCCATGCTTCAGGCGTTGTACCATCGAGTATGACGGAATTAAATAACTTCTGAGGACTAAAAGTACCGGACCTAATGTTACGGCGGATTAACTAATAAAAGTAAAAAGAAGGGGGGGGGGGGAAATAAAAGTATCTCATAATAACCTTTAGATAATAATATTTGGGTTTTTGACCAGTGTGTGTTGCCAGTGATGACATATGGTACTGAGACGTGGTCCTTAACTGTTGGCGTTTTGGAAAAACTCAGAGTCACTCAGCGGGCAATGGAGAGAGCTATGCTCGGAGTTTCTTTGCGCGATGATGCTAGATGGACCGACGACATAGTGAGAGTCGCTGGCATCCAGTGGGTGCAAAAGGCAGGCTCTCGTTCAGTGTGGAGGTTAAAGGGGGAGGCCTATGTTCAGCAGTGGACGTCTTCTGGCTGATGATGATGATGAATAATATTTATATTATGTCCTCGGGGTATTTCAAATCTCCTGCTGGGTTTTCGGTGGGTATTTAGACACCAACAACGGGTATTACTATTTTAATTTTCGATGGCAACATTTCATTGCGTTCCATTTCTTAGTTACAAAAAAAGCTAGCTGGATCATTTCCTTAATGCTTCATATATATTTGTCTCTTTTCGTTTTGTTACTTGGCAAACGAAGACAAAAATACTCGAATGCTTTAACTCATGCCTGCATTTTCTGCAGCAGTGGAACAAAAAGAGTGAATATTTTTTTGCAATGTGATTGTAGAAGGACGGCATTGAGGTTCGGAAAATTCTTATTTTCCACGAAGTGGTTTGGAATTCTCATAGACATAGCTCTGAATATCAATAAGAAAATTCAATTTAATCCAACAACGCATACGGCTGTACAAAATAAAGATTTTAATGGGCATAAATAACACTGTTCACTTGCCAAGATGTCGGTGATAGTCTTCCACAATTTTGACAAGAAAAAGTTACATGGATCATCGTAAAAGCTCGTATAGATATAGCCGAGCTTACATTTGTTGAATGTGTAAATATTATAGATAGAAAATCGGTAACATGAACGAAGTAGCCGATGAGAACTTCGAGAACATCAAGTGCAGTCAAATCGGTGCGCAAACGAATATGAAAAACAAAAGTAAAAAGGCCAAAGATCGTTTAGCTGACGAAGAAAAGTTGAGTGAAACCATAGCTAATACTCTTCATATAAATAGCGTGAATAGTAACCTAACCAATGGAACGAGCGATCACTCGAACGGCGGGAGTCCTGACGTCTTGGAGGTCACATTGACAGCACAAGGTAAGGCTCCCAGCGAGCCCGTGCTCGATGTAAATAGTGTACACTGTCTTGAAGCACTCAGTGACGAAAGCAAGGAGGCCACGGCGCAGCATGCGATCAACTGCATCATCGACGACGCCCTAGAAAACCTTGAAAACGCACTCAGTAAGCGAGACCAGTCTCCACATGATGACATAGAGATTATTTCCTACGAATCTGAACTTCAAATGCCTGAAATCATGAGACTTATACAGAAAGATCTATCTGAACCATATTCTATCTATACCTATAGATATTTTATACACAACTGGCCTAAACTCTGCTTCCTGGCGACACACGAAGGGAAGTGTATCGGTGCCATTGTTTGTAAGTTAGATATGCATCGTAATGTGGTGAAAAGAGGCTACATTGCAATGTTGGCTGTTGATGAGAAATACAGAAATAAAAAGATAGGATCTCGATTGGCGAGAAAAGCAATTAAGGTACAGTACATAACACAATCATACTATTATTATAAATGCAAAAGGGTGTTTATTCCTCTTTTATGCAGCAATGGATTAACGTGATATTTTGCATAGATATAGTTGGAGGGCTCTAGAGATACATAGGATATTTTTCGACTTAAAAAGGGTAGGGTTCCTGAAAGATTATTCACACGGTTGAAATCGCAGCATGCAGATAGTTTTTTATATTTGCACTGTCATATTTGTCTATAATTACTTACTCATCACTGTAAATATTTGCTTGTCAGTTGGGAGCATCACCTTAGTTTGTACAGGGTCACATAGAACAGAGGTACTGAGCCGAAAGGAAGTTATTGTACTCATCAATAATATTGGGCCATAGCCATCAAAAAAAATACTCGTCAATATGAATTATGAACAAGTTAATCTATCTAAAAAGAACAAGCTTCTTCAATGGAATTTTTCTATAGAACTAGAAAACTCTTACTTCACTTCTCTACATAGTATAAATTAAGGTCGCTTTCCACGTGTCTGTCTGTATGGTCGCTAACTGCTCCTAAACCACGCAACGGATTTTGATGCGGTTTGCACCATCAGTTAGATAATTTTTCACGGAAGGTTCAAATATATAACTAGCGTCCCGCTACAGGTATAATTTACGTGCGAAGCCGGGTGGGCGGGTCGCTAGTATTTAAATACTTTTGACAAAGACTTTTGCCCTGCAAAGCGCATGTCTGACCTAGGTACACAGAGACTGCTCCCATTTCTGGAATGGAACATCCAAGTATCAGCTTGAGCATTACAGTGTAGAGCTGTCAGAATTGTTGATGATCCCAAGCTCACTGAACGCCTAGAGCTGCTCAGCATGCTGAGATGTTGGGTCTCTTAGTGTCTTTTATTGCTTTTACAAAGGGGAATGTTTTGAAAAACTGTTGCAATCTGATGCCAGCATCACAGTTTTATTATCACACTAGCCGCCACCATCTGAAAGTTCATATCCACATTTCATAGATCTGTGGAAATCAAACAATCTGCGTTTTACGCGATCCTTTTAGCCTCACATCTGCAATTTGTGTTGCTCCACCCAGTGACCGCATGTGGGGTTTTAGAATATCCAGCTGTTCCATACATTTTTTTGAACACTTAACAAAATGTATGGAACAGCTGATGAGCTGATATATGCTGAATAGCTATACATATAGATATCATCTTACAGTGTAGTTATGTGCTGCAACTAAAATGTGGTGCATAAGCATGTTAAAATATATGGTACCCAATCTAATATTTTCCTCTTATCAATGAAAAATTTATCCAATTGTATTTTTTTTTCAGGCAATGATCAATGACAATGCTGATGAAGTTGTATTAGAAACTGAAATCACAAATAAACCAGCACTGAAGCTTTACGAGAACCTCGGGTTTGTAAGAGACAAGCGCTTATTTCGTTACTATCTGAACGGCGTAGACGCGTTGCGATTGAAGTTGTGGCTAAGGTGATATGCATGTAGGTTAAAGAGAAATTCTCAATGTTGTGTTATTCAGATGGCTACGAGGCCTCAAACACTCGCTACAGTGTGAATATTGGTTGTTATGGCGTAACATAAATTGCTATCTATGAGGATCTAGCCAAATGTATAGTTTGTTTCAATTAATTTTAGTCATGTGATATGTTTTATTAATATATCTAATTTATGTGTTGAAATTTGTTAAGAAAATGTTTTCAGCATTTTCTTTTATCTTACTATAAGATTATACATAGTTTTATATCCATAGATAAATACACAACTTTGATGAATTACAATGTAGTCACTATTTATTTTTGTTTTGCCCTCATTAGATTTTTTTTACCAAATCTGATTGATATACTTGACTATCAGTAGACACAATATATTTTCTAATTATTATGTAACAATAAATCTATCAAAAATTATTCCTTCTTTTCTGGTGTTTACTAAACCTCTACCTAACCTTGCTCAGATATAATAGTTCTAAGTTGGAAATAAAATAAATAAATAAATAGACATGTATGATTTTTCTTATATAAATGAGTAGCAACGAATTGAAACTGAAGAGTGCTTGTATTGTTCGGAGTCACTCTCATGAATTTATGGTCATGCTCAATGGATACAGCTATCTCTTTCGGTAAATTTCAACATTTTTGAAAATTAAATATCGCTGTGTGAATAAAAAAAAATTGTTTAGGCATTATCTTTAATACGACTACAAATGTTTTAAATGTTTATCGGGACTTATCACGTATTATTTAATACGCCAACCCTGCGATTTTTCAAGATCAAGTGAGGGTAGGAGAACAAAACACCCGCTCTTCTCGCCGGACTCACCCGCAGTTTTCAGTCAGCTCGTGACCACGGCCATTGTAACATGGTCGAAACGTCGAGCGAAAGGTACATATTTTTTTACCTATATTAAATAATATGTGATAAGGCCCGATAAACATTTAAAACGTGTTCAAATCGCGAAAGTTTAAAAATTACTAAGACTACAAATAATGCCCAATCGGATTTTTTAAATTCTTAGTTGCTGATTTTAATCTAAAAAGTATTCTAAATGTGCGATAGAGCTTCATGTCGCTGGTAAACGCAGTATTAAAATCCATTTGTACCAATATTTAGGTGCTAATTTATACGTGGGTCTTACAATTTTACTGGATAAGTGAGAATGTATGAACAAAAAAATACTGGACTGCTTCAGATCGCGAAAATTATATCAGCAACAATCTGTCTGCAAACATTTTGATCTTTTGTAGTTAGAACTTGGTCTGGACTAGTTTTTGGCCACTTTCTGTTTAAAGGATATTACTAACTTATTTCCATAGTAAAGTTTGGCTATCAAATGTGAAGTCTCAGCTCAGACTGACAAATTGGGCCAAATTATTGTGCAAATACTGGTACAAACAGATTTTAAATCCACTATTAGTACAGGACGATTGATTGTTCCATAACATTGTTGAAGACTTTTTAGTTGAATAATTATGACTATCAAGCATTGATTTACAGGGTTTCGCAGAAAGGGTGTACCAAACCATTAATTGAAAGGTCATTGTATTCATTACTATGAACAACTTTTACAAATCGCGAAAATAAAAATTATAAAATTATTGTTAATGTTTTATTGTCAGTCACACTAAAGAAAATGTATGGAACAGCTGTTGTTTTCGCGATTTCTGAGTAATAGAAAAAATAAGTAAAAAACAAACAGTTGAATTGATGACCTCCTCCTTTTTGAAGTCGGTTAAAAATAGTAAAAGCTTTTCACATTGATTGATTGATTAACTCTTTATTGTTCACACCATTAAATTTGATACAGAGGACAAAAAACTCTTAAAAAACTAGTGTAACAACTGGCGGCCTTATCGCTAAAAGCGATCTCTTCCAGGCAACCTTAGGATGGAAAGGATTTATAGTAGACGTAGAAGACGAGTATAATGACCTCCTTTCGGCCATTTTGACCCTTTCTGCGTAACCCTGTACATGTACTACCTATCAATGCACACACAGTTTCTGTTTATTCCTACTCTTTGTTAAGAATCAAATTAATGAGAAAGTCAATAAAGCAATTATGAAATCTGTGCCATTCATTTTTTTTTGTATAGAAATCCAGTAATACAGCCTAAGGATAACATGGTGTCCCTCATGGAAGTGTAACTTGAAAACTTGGGTTTCTAGAAACAACTGTCCAAGCTTAGACAACTGCAGTAAAAAGCTGAATACATATTTAAAGTAAGAACTTGTTTAGGCGCGCTAAGCACTTTAAAGATGATAAGTGAGAACCAAGTTTTTTATTTGAAATTAGTAAAAATGTTTTTGGGTTTGAAATCCATTTATAAAATAGCAAATAACTGTTTTATTTATGCAGGCTGAATCAGGCATAAATCAAATAAGCTAAATTTTGCTTTAAGGGAAAATTATATATTTGATCAAATGGATTTATCTACCAGTACTTTCTTCCAACCCTAAAAAAGTTAAAAACTACTCAGTGTGTATCGATTAATAATTTATTCTTACAGGTATGTACACTTCATTAACTAAAACGTAAAAGTAGCAGTATTAGTTGAAGCTCCATCATATATGAATGTATTTGTTACAGGATTGTATTGCTTGGTTATGAGTTTTATAGCCTCGTGGGCAACACAGCCGCCTAAGAAGGCTGATATAGTGTGTAATTCTCCTCCACCATAACGGCACATCTCATGTATATGGTCATCTTTAGGGAATGGGGAACAGGAAATGTCACTGAGCAGTTTAGTGACACAAGTCTTCAATAAAGCTATATCGCCTTCAAGCTCCCAATCACCGGGAGCTCTACAATGCTCTGATTCAAAAATCTCAGCGGCTCTTAGCAGAATATAATGAACCATCATGACATCGGGTTCCTCCAAGTGTCTAGCTATGTAAGATGCTACAGTACTGCCAAGTTGATATTCAGTAGCAATATTGGACCCTTTTATTAGGCACAAGTCATGAGCATGCCTGCAAAATAGTTTGACTTCAGCTTCACTGATGCTATCACAATGAAGTTGTGCGACAATTCGCTGCACTTTTCTATAAACAATTTCTGCATCCATTGCAGCCTGAGCTCTGTAAATGTTTTGTAGCTTGACATAATGCTCGGTGGAGGCTGTCATATCAGGCAGCACACCTCTGATTGGCAACTTTCCCTTCCCTTCAGCCTCCACAAACCCTCTGAGAGCAGCACACATGATCCAAAAAGATGAGCTTTCCTTTGTCAAGTTTGTAGCAGCACTGCTGTCAAGAAGCTCTTGAATTTTCACAGGCAAGAAAGTTGGAACTATAGCTGTGTTAACGGCTTTTATAGCTTCTTCAAAGTTTTCTTCTTGTATTGGAACATCATTCTCATCTTTTCTTATAAACCCCTGGATAATCTCTTTGAGTTCATTCTTTTCTTTCCTGCTCATAGGCCAATGAGTTGGATTATTTAATTGCCATTTTTCAACAGCTTTGTATAAAATCACAATCCAAGGTATATGGCCATGGTCTTTTAAATCTACGCCATCTATATCGATGGAATTTAGGTATTCAGATAAACTTGGAAACGGTACATCTAAACGCAAATCAGTTTGTTCATTGTCTGGATGAGTTTCAATTACTGCATGTTCTTTAAATTGAATTCTAAAAGAGCCAAGAAAGCCCACAGATCTACATTGAATAAGAGGAACATTGATGTCCCACAGATGTTGAGCTAGAGCTTGTATAGTTTTCTGTCCAACTGCGGTAGTAATGACTACGGTGAAAGACTTGAAGAAGTCAGGATTTTCCTTTAAAATCTGATCTGGTGGTTCTTGAACCGCGTGGCCCAGTACAGCTGGATTTAATTCCAGTAAAAGTCGAAGGGTTTCAGCGCCTCTATTTAAATCTTTACTTGAACGTTCTAAGAAGAAATTACTACCAATATCTTCATCAGTAACAGTCTTATCATCTACAATGGTAATGGCTCCAACTCCAGGTAAAACAATAGATTTCAGAATCTCCGTGCCTAACGCCGTTGCGTTTATCAAGCAGATGTGTCCATTTTCAAGCGCAGATTGCCCGTGATCACCCCAAAGGCGAAGTTGGCGGTCGTACTGTTTATTTTTCTCACTTTGTTCAGGAGACTTTGGAGATGGAGATGCCATGATGCTTTTGGGTTGGATTTTATGATAAAACTTGTGTTATGCCCGTGTAGGTAGGCAGCAGGTTAAACTAAAACGATACTAAGCTAAGTTAAAACAGCAAACTATCAATAATACCAATTTTAAGTTTTATAAAGCTAGAAAATGCTCATTTTCCGGCCCGGCTTATACACCCGGTTTTTATTTGACTTTGACATTTATGGAACTATGATTGGACAAAACAAAAAAACACAATGGACATATTTTGGCTTTTCACTTCTTGTCTGTTTAGCCAGTAACAAATAATCTTCAAGCTGCTAGTGCTATGTTTGTATACTTTGATTATATAGAACGGATATGTCATACCTATAATTTCCCCTCAGCCAAGGTACATGCGTTGGCTCCGCCAACGTATGTCAAACGAGCACACCGTTTTATAAAAACTGTTTCAACGTCGTTCATCCGCCATTTGTCTTCTTACTATGTTACGAAACGGAGCTCCTTAAAAATGGTCATATGTGCAGTAATCCTTTGTAAATCTCGATCACATACTACGAACTTCACTACGCACGGAGTCTCTTATCACAGGTAAGTATTTTTTTAAACAAATAACGTGCTAATTTCACCACAAAACGAGTTTAAGTAAGCTTAATTGAACAGAAGAAAATATTAATCGAAAACCAGGGTTGCCAACTCGATATCACAGATACTCGCTAAATGACATCTCAAATAACGCTAGATTAATATAAATTTACAAAATATATAGCTAATTTGTTTGGACATGGAATAAAATTATAAAGTTTCATTATGGAACGTATTGCCTCACCCGAGAAAAACGGTTTAAGTTTTTATATAGATTTCTTTAATTCCGAATGCTGATAAACTTCAAATATTCTCGCGTTAAATTCATTTTTGCCAAATACACACATTGTTTTCAAGCTATTTGGAAATAGCTTGAAAACAATGTGCACAATTCTAGTTCTTACTAGAACTACTCAATCAACATACTAAGCTATATAATTAATGCTACTCTAAAACACAACGGTCAAATAGACATTCTCTTCCCCCCGCAAGCGAACGCGGGGGAGTCATCCGATCCAGTAGGATAACACAATAGCATGTCACGCCTCCATTTTATCAGAAAAACGTTTTAGGGCCAAATTCTATGAATAATAAGGTTGCTACAAAGAAAGGATTATCATATTAAAATTAGACAGACAAACATATCAGTGTAGGACGTAGGTACATCGTCATCTTATTAGTTCCCCCAAGAAAATCCCCCAAGATAGTATAGCAAAGCAACATATAAAACTAAAGCGTTTTGTTACTTCTCGCGTGGCTGCGTATTGTTCTACGGTGACCAAAAAAAAAACCAGCGTGATTGCTGTTTAGTGTTAGCTGTTTTATCTTAGATTTCAGCGCTAGACTAGACTTACGAAAATAGAGCCAAATCTAGCACAAATAGTTACTAAGTTGGCAACCTTGTCGAAAAAATGAACTAGTGATGTGCTAATTTATTACTCGTAGTCTCGTACTCGTTACTTATATAGTTACTCGTACGACGTAATCCAAGTTTGAATGAAGTTTGATAGGTATAAATACTCGTTTTTTTGTGTTTTTCGCCCATTTCGGAGCATGCTAAAGCCATACGGCCTCGTCTACTGTATTTACTTTACTGTCATAAATAAGTAAATCTCCAGTACAGTAGGTAATATTATTGGTATCGTCTGTTATTGGTATATGGCCTTTGATATTATATGGTTGGGATCGGTCTTTAAATTTGAGCTGGTACCGAAAAAAGTTTGTCAAATACTGAGGGGGGCGAGGTAAACAACTATTGCAGACACTGACATAATTATTCTTACTAGTTCTACAAACGCACACTTCAATATTGAGCGCATACAACTGCAAACGATGTGCTCAAAATGTATACGAATGGACGACCGAGGGGAGGGGGAGGTAAGTGCTAAAGGGGAAACTGTAGGTGTAGGTGTAACGCTTCCATTTATTTATTTTTTCTGAGGTAATGGTGTCAGAATAATAAATGTGGGTTGAAAATGGATACAAAGTATATCATACTAATATTATAAATGCGAAAGTGTGTTTTTTTATCCTCTTTTACGCTGCAACGGAACTACGGATCGACCAGTTTTCTTGAATGGGTATAGTTAAAGAGCCAGAGAGTGACATATATGCTACTTTACATCATCATCATCACCATTTTTTATCACTACGCTGGTGAAACCGCGAAAATTTTGTATTACCTTGGTGCTTACCGCTTGTTTTACCGTTTCGACCTAAACTGATATTAACCACAGCATAATACCATGAATAGTAATGTGTTTGTGTTCGCTTGTATTTTGTTTAGTTAATGAAGGCTAAAACCCACGAATTTTAATTAGTTTTATCAAAAAATATTGTGAAGAAACATAGTGAGAGTCGCTGGCATCCAGTGGATGCAAAAGGCAGGCTGTCGTTCAGTGTGGAGGTTAAAGGAGGAGGCCTATGTTCAGCAGTGGACGTCTTCTGGCTGATGATGATGATGATGAAAAAATATTTTCTAGAGATTTTTTCCTGTAGTTTAATTTACCCACTGTATTTTTTATCGGTATTATCAATACAATATTTTATTAGTAACTTCATAGTTACAAATCAAACTTCTCCAGTACACTCTTCGGTATCCGATATCGGATTGGTAAAGGCACAGTATTTTTATCTCTTCACTAGCTTTGTATAATGTGTGCGATGTAAACAACAGCGAGGCGACCAATGAGCGGTGCGCATTTTGTTTTTGTGTTCTGTTTTGTCAATGAGTGCAGGTTATATTGAAGTGTGCGCTTGTAGAGATGTATTCGGTCACTTGAATGGGCGGGGTTTAGAAAACAAGTGTGTGCTATGCGTGTTTACTTCGTCTCCCGCAAAAAGTGCCAGACTTCTTTCTATAGCAGCTCGAGCTTATACCACATCCGTTCTATATAATCAAAGTTTGTATATGATGTTTTCTGTGGTAAAACTACGTGACATGACATGACAAAATAAAGACATGGTCCAAAGGCCACTATAGCCAGACCAAAAACCCAAAAAAAAAAAAAAAAACCTGACATGATGAAAAATAAAAAGAACTGTCTGTCATTGTCATGTCATCAGTCATATCATCATATCAGTAAATAATTCCAAAAAGCTGGAGTTGTTTTTAATTCATTGTAAAAATACAAAATTAAATTAAAAATCACTTAAAAAGTTGCTTTTTAGGAAATGATAAGAAAATATTGCGGGACGAATGTGTATGGAAATGAATTTGCAGACTCTTTTCCAGGATTTTAATCCTAGGTACGTCTCTACTTTCAAGTGAAAAGTCTGTGTTGTGAAGGTGGTTTATGTAATTTAATTAATTATGCGTTTGTTGTTCACAGCAAGTTTGTCGTACACAGTTGCCTATTAATTTTCACGGCTCTACTAGCATTGAAGCTAGATAATACAATATCATGGTCGTATTGGGCCGTTTTCGCTCCAATATGGGTTTGGAAGTTTCTTGTGGTCCTTGGTGCTACAGTTGGCACTTACGTTTGGTGGCAGTTCCCCCACTTCAGGTAAGTTTTTGCATTGGAAAGCTTTCTATTATTTTCATATTCAACCATCTTATCCATAATACTATCTTTATTATAAGATTGTAGATAATCTACCTTATTATTATGCTCATTTAATGCTAAATTGTCTTTTCTTTTCCTACTAGCAGTGCCTGTGAGTTTGATTACGAGATAAAAGTTTTCATATTTTAATATAATCCAGATGTTTACTTCCCTACCGAATTTGAATAAAATCTGTTTAGTCTATTCATGAAAAGCTAAAGAATAGAGGAAGAAATAGTTGGTTTCTGCTCTGTTTATTGAAGAAATATAGTTTTTTTCTTCTGTGTTCTGATTTTATCTGCGATCAGTTATATGTACTATAAGCAGATGTCTTGAGAATGTTGTGTAAAGTGTGCCTTCCAATGAGGACATCTCCTTTTATGTATTTTCTTGAGGACCAAATGGACCAAATCGCTAGGGATAGTGAGCTTTCTTTTTATCCTGGGCTTGTAGCTTTTTTCCGTGAGTTCAGCAGACAAGCTATTAGGGTGTCTGAGCAGGCGATGTTTATACTTTTTGCCGATTTACGCAATTTCTTCTTTAACTGTGCTTATCACAAGATTGTTGTGAAATATAGAAATAGATGCATCACTCACAAAAAAAAAAACAATTATAAATCGCCAATGGGACACTAGAAAGTCACAACACTAGTATTCAATCTCAAAGTGGTTAGTAACGATTAAACTGGGCATTTTACATATTCTTTTTTGCCCCTCACCTGCAATTTGTGAATGAGTGGTATTTCCGAGGAGTTATAATGTGGGGTTCTTTAAAATACCTGTTAATAGTTATTAAGAATCGGCAAAATTCCTGTGATACCCCTGGTGTTATAGGTATCCATAGGCGACGATGATTGCTTACCATCAGGCGCACCTTAGTTTGTTATCCACAAAAGGCACAAAAAAATATGTCAGCATGTTATGATGTGTGCGGTCGACCATTTGAAATACTAGTGCTGTGACTTTCTAATGAATCATAGGTGATTTGTATATGGAGTTTTGTTAAGTTTCCCCATGAGTATTGCGTCTTAGCGTAATTGTAATTCTTATAATGTTTCTTTTACTTTTCAGATTGGAGGGTGAAGCCTACATACATTACAAAGCAATGTTGATAAGTCTTGCCATACACCTAATTCTGCTCATGTTCGAGCTCCTCGTTTGTGATCAACTCACTACAGATCGCCATCTTTGGATACTGGTCTTCATACCTCTGATATTTATAAGCATAGTATCTGTGGCAATATGTATATGGTCGGTGAAACATGATCGTAGTTATGAGGTACGTTGCACTTTAATTGCTACATATTATATGCCATACTGGATTTAGCCATCGGCTTATCCATGTCAGGTTTTGCATTCTAAACAGGAAAACTTTGATATACTTTGCTAAGGCTAATACCGCTAAGTTTGAAGCTAAATGTAGCTTTAATTAAATGTATGCCCATTTACTGCCCTTTCATTGCGTGTACTTGGCGTTAACTTGTACTATTGTTAGTCTGTGGTCTTACTTTGTATTGCTAGATTGTGACCTATATGTAAAGAAGATTGTTTAGATGACATCACATCATTAGAAAATAAATATTGCTCACTTTGAAGCCAAATGAGCGTCATATCTGTCACTTTTTGCATCATGCAATGTAATATGTTTCATAAGTTATTGTATATGACCAGAATGATCAAATGTATGAAATACAAATATGACTGATATTATACTGGTCTGACCCTTGCCTTGCTGACACCACCACTAAAATACAGGATTATGCATATATTATGTAGACTGTACTAAACCGAAAGGAGGTCAACATAATCATCATTATGAACAACTTTTATTATGGGGCCAATCGCGAAACAAAATCAGCTCCATAGAAAACGGTCATTGACACAACAAAATTTATGGATCAGCTGACTTTTTTTTCACTATTTCAGGGTTGGTCCCATAGTAAAAGTTGTTCATAATGATGAGTACAATACAATGACTTCCTTTCGACTTAGTACAGTCTCTACTCGTAACCCTGTATAATAATAAAGTTACCTTGTGATTTTTCGTGATTTTTACAAACCCTTTCATGCCTCACGTGATTAATGGATGGTCCCTAATCTATAGAACAATTCAACCTCGAAATTCCCTTTGGACTCTAGTAGAATGTTTATGTCGTTTCTATTATTCCAGTTGGAGTTATTTTGTGCTGTGAACATACTACAGTTCATATTCCTGGCACTGAAGCTTGACGAGTTTATCAACTGGTCCTGGGAAGTGGTATTCGTCCCGCTGTGGATACTGATGTGCCTCAGTTTAGTTGGTCAGTATTATGAAATTGTAATGTTTGTATTACGGCATTTGCAGCATGCATCCCACTTCTGAGAAAAACATTTTGTGGAACATAACTATGAGTTGATATTTTGTTGCAATAACCAAGCATAATTTTTGTGTATAACTTATTTTTATTTTAGTTATTTGGTTTCTTGCTCTTTTGGAATACTCGGCCCATTTTTAACCGACTTCAAAAAGAAAGGGGTTCTCAATTCGGTTGTGAAGTTAAAACTTATTTAGGCACATTATGCACTTTTTTGGGACGGGGAAAAAGCACTGAACTCGCGTGACCGTCACACTCAGATATATATATCCGTAATTTTATGATACAGCGCCATCTCTTGTGGCGATTTACTACTTTAGTTTTCACTTCTGACGTGCAGACCTGCAACTGATTCTTTTTTTTTTCTTGTTTGGTTGACCTCATGGGTCTCTTTGCACTACTGTTTTGTACATTTGTAGTTAACAATTTATGTGGTGATACAGAACCCTCAGTGCGCGAGCCCAACTCGCACTTAGCCGCTTGTATTTTCTTTATGTAGTCTTGCTTTAGTTTATGCCACTCAAATTTATGTCTGTTTTTGACTTAATTTAACTTTTTGCACATTTAGATGTTTTATATAATGACATGAAATAAATTAAAAATTCACATACTGCAACTAAATTATTTCACAAAATTTAAATTACTACAGTACTAATAAAATGTACTAAAGCTTAGTTTGGCATGGCTTATTGAATGCGCTACTAAAACAAGACGTATTTCTAATTTCAGGGGTATTATACAGTATAATATTCGCAGGAATATTACTCCGGACGCCTGAGGTGAACATACAGCAGAGACGAACAAGTTTCAACTCTGCGCTCGCTTACACATTCACTGTGGTGCCTATATTGGTGTTTCAGGTACGTCGGCTTCTATATAAGGCTATAGAATGTCAGCTTTAATCAATAAAGGCTTGGAACAGAGCGGCCTGTTGCTTAGTTACAGTATATGATGAGCAGTAGTGGCCCTAGGGTAGAGCGAGAGGAGCAGTCGCTCTAGACGCCAGGTAGCAGAGGCGCAAACTGCCAAATGTGAAAAATTATTTCGAGCGAAATATATATTTTTGGGCGCCCTTTGACAGCCGCGGCGCTGCCCCAAAAGCAAATTAAAATTGAATTCATGAAAATAAAATAAGGCATAAGCATAGCTGCACGGCGCCTTTTTCTTCCTTATTGTTTTTTTTAGGTTGTAATTTTTATTTATTTACCATTATATGAACTGAAATACAATTTACGGAGAGAAAGCTTCGATTAAAAAAAAGGGCGCCGAAAGAGAATCTCGCTCTACCTTGATTATGGGCAAGGGCCGCCATTGATGAATCATGTCTAACAAGACAAGTTCTTTAAATAAATAAAAAATCTGACAACAGTATTCCATACAAAGTTGTAATGGCGGATTGATTCCAGAACACAATCAGTTTTGATTATATCTTATTATGGAAATGGTACACCTGTGTTACAAAATCTTAACTTCAAACCTCACTTTTATTTTTAAAGACATTGGGAACAAGATAAGACTTGTGGTCAAAACAACAGTCCATCTATATAATATACTAGCGGTCCGCCCCAGCTTCACACGGGTATACATTATAGCCTATGTCACCCGGGGATAGTGTAGCTTCCCGTCATTGAAAGAATTTTTCAAATCGGTTTAGTAGTTTCGGAGCCTATTCAATATCTATTGATAGCCCGTTGGTCCAGTTGGTAGTGAACCTGCCTTATGCGCTTGGGGGCGTGGGTTCGATTCCCACCTAGGACAAACATTTATGTAATAAACATTTGTGTTTGTTCTATATCTGGTTGTTAATATCTATTTAAGTATGTATTTAAACCTATATATGTATGTATATCAGTCTCTGGCAGCCATATTACAAGCTTTGCTTAGTTAAGATAAGATAATAATAAGACAATCACTAACGCTAAAGACAAAACGGATACATGGAGGCAAAAGTCTCTACATGGAAGACATTACCAGGATCTGCAACAGCCTCATGTCGACAAAACAGCGTCGAACGCATGGCTGCAGCGAGGTGACCTCTTCCCTGAGACTGAAGCTTTTATGCTGGCCATCCAAGATCAAGTTATTGACACCCGTAACTACCAAAAACATATTATACGCACACCCAATATTACTGACACCTGTAGACGATGCTGCAGTAGCTCTGAGACCATCCAACACATTACTGGGGCATGCAAAGCAATAGTCCAAACAGACTACAAGCATCGTCATGATCAGGTGGCAGCCATCATACATCAATACTTAGCACACAAATACAAACTAATAGATGAAAAAGTTCCATATTACAAATACACACCGCAATCTGTACTAGAAAATATCTACTACAGACTTTACTGGGATCGAACCATTATAACAGACAAGACAGTACACTTCAATAGACCAGACATTACAGTATTAGACAAAAATAACAAGACTGCTTATCTGATAGACATCGCTGTCTGCAACACACACAATCTACAAACAACACACACTGAAAAAATTGCTAAATACACGGACTTATCAATAGAGATCAAAACACAATGGCAAATCAATAGCACCAGAACAATCCCAATAGTACTATCAACCACGGGTGTAATACCCACATCTTTGCACACTAGCTTAGAAACGCTTAACATCCCAGACACAGTTTACAAACTGCTTCAAAAGGCAGTCATACTGAACACATGCAGGATAGTAAGAAAATTTTTATCTTTAGAATAGCACTTGGCCTCGGCCCGTGCCAATTTCACCTCCATCGTAGGAGAGAAACGAAACACGTTTATAAAAACAATAATAATATAATAATAGCCTTTATTTACAATCTTAAATAACTTATTAAACTTAAAATAATTAATTAGACACCGGTATTCAGATTGTATTGCGATCCCGCAAAGGCCTCCCCTAGAGCTTTCCACACCTTTCTATTATGGGTCATCCTCTTCCAAGTAACCCCCGCTATCTTCCGAATATCGTCCTCCCATCTAAGACGCTGTCTCCCTTTCTTTCTTTTATTTTGTCTAGGACACCATTCAGTTACATCTCTAGCCCATTTTTCTTTGTGATTCCGCACCATATGACCTGCCCACCTCCATTTTAGTTTTCTTATGCAATATTTTACATCAGTAATTTTAGTTTGCTTTCGTAATACTTCTAGTTTTATTTTGTCTTTTAATTTAACGTTGAGCATGCTTCGCTCCATGCTGTGTTGACAGGTCTCAATTTCGTGCATATTTTGTTTCGTTAGGCTCCATGTTTGACATCCATATGTCATGATGGGTAAGATACATGCATTAAATATTTTTTGTTTAGATTTGAGTGGTACCTGTGGGTTTTTGACTATTTCTTTAAGGGACCAATATCTTTTCCATGCTAGCTGTACTCTGTTTTTTATTTCTTTTGTTGTAAGGTCCTTTGGTGATATTATCTGTCCGAGGTATGTATATTCTTCAACATATTCTATTTTAGTGCCGTTGACTGTGATGGGAATTTTGTTATGGTTTGTCATTACTTTAGTTTTTGTAGCGTTCATTGAGAGTCCAACTCCATCACTTTCATACACAAGCTGTTCAAGCATCTCTTGCAGGCTTCTTGGGTCTTCAGAAATTATAATTAGATCGTCTGCAAATCTTAGATGGTTTAGTTGCATTCCGTTGATATTTAGTCCGTATTTGCTCCATTCGAGGCGTCTAAATACGTATTCCAGCACTGCCGAGAAAAGTTTGGGTGACAGTGGATCACCTTGTCTAACTCCTCTTTTTATAGGGAAGTGTTTTCCGACTCTTTTAAAGAGTCGGAAAAAGATAAGATAAGATAATGTTTATTTCTAAGCATAAGTTACATGGACATTAACACAATACAAAGAGAAGTAGAGAGTTACACAGTATTAAAAAGATAAATAAAAAAAAGAAGGTTAATAAAATACATTTCTAAATCAGATATTCTGTGCGGTACCAATGGGCCCCAAACTAGGCAAAGCCTGTATCTTGGTGGCCCAGGCTCATCGGGTTACATAAAGAAATATGCGCGTGCCTACGTGATTTATTATATAAAACAAGTTTTTTTTTTTTACTAGTGCTGGAAGAGCTACCGTGTTTAAATTTAATTGTGTGATATTTGGATGGTGTATGATGAGGGTGTGTATGTATTTGTAATGTATGTATGAATGAGTACAGTTGAGCGTATGTATGTGTGAACTGGCTCGAGTGATGTATGAATGAATTGGCTCTAGTGGTTTGGGGTCAGTTGACCGTGTGCGAAAAAATGTCCCGAATATTATTATTATTTCCCTTTATTTGTTATACTTCTCGGGTCTAGCCCGGACATTTGGTAGGCATTGGTGGGGCCGAAGCCAACACCAAGAGGCCCGTTAAATATAAAAATACAATTATAGAATGTGTATAAAATGATATATAAAACTATTGTACAGTATAGGATATTAAAAGTCTGGGCTATTGAGGTGAACAACTTGTGGATGGGTTAACAGATCTATGGTATGAGGTACGGCACTTGCCAATAATGCCTCATTTCAAAATGCTAAGGCAGGTGATGACTTGCCACCCACTAAATGGGCCCCCCATAATGGCTGCCGCATATTGGCACCGGAGGGGCAACATTGGCGTGGGTGGCTTAGGGTGTAGAGAGGTGTGCTGCACTTTCACTAAGAGCTACTCGCGGCGTTATGCCCTTTAACACTTCCACCCTGGAGCTTAGGTTCTTAGCTCTTGCGGTTTCCACCCCCAGACGGCCGATTAAGGCAAGCCAGGGGTCAGGGTCTCTGGGGTTTTAGACCCATGGAATCGGGGTACGCGGTGTCGCCACTCACCGACGGCTCTTATTATAATATTATTAATGCAAACAAACAAACAAAACAATCAAATCTTTCCTCTTTATAATATTAGTATAGAAAAATGAATCCCTATTTGCCTTGGTCACGCCATAACTCGAGAACGACTAATTTTATTAATTTCATTCATCTTTTTTTAGGGTGCAGCTAGTACTTAGTAAAAAGTTCATACACATTATGCCTAGTTAGTTAGTTATTACGAAAGTTCCTAAAAATTGGTTTAACCGTTTGTCATTTAATTTATACATACTTTTCTTTATTATGCACAACTTAAAAAAAACTGAAAATTAACGAAAACTTAAATGAATAATTAAAAACTAAAACTTATATTAACTAAAAACTTAAACTAAAAGACATATTTTACGCATATATTTATTGCAAAAAAATGCTAGAAAATGTATTTGCGAGGCTAACTTCAAATATCCATAATAAATAAATAATAAATATTCAGGGCATTTTTGCTCCACAGTTCTGATCCCAAACAAAGAAAAACTTGTACTATGGCTGCCAGAGACTGATAGTCTATATCAGTCATATATTTTTAAATACATACACATATATTTTTAAATACATATTAACAACCAGATATATAACAAACACAAACGTTCATCAGATGAGTGTTTGCCCTAGGCGGGAGTCGAACCCATGCTCCCAAGCGCAGAAGTTGTTGAAGTTGCAACTAATGTAGAATAAGCACATTATAGGTTGTTATGCTACAATGGTTAGTATGATTTCAATTTACTTATGGTTCTGATATATTTGAGTAACCCAATATCCATTGTTTCATAGTGTAACGGCCGGTTATCCGAGTCGCGTAGGCAACAAAACGCTCCCTCAGCCCCCGCCAAGTTATAGCGACGATGTATTTTGCCACGCTAGAGTCAGGACGCCCGCGGGGGGAGTGCAACGACAAAAACTAACATAGGTCCGACCTCGATGACGCCTGGCGCGGTATTGAACGCGGTGCGCGCAAATTCTCGCGACCTTGTTACGGTTTTAATTTCACTAAAAAACGAAACTATTCACTATCAAAATACAATCCAAATAAAAAAAAATTGAATAAAATTGCCTTTCAGTACATGCAATTTCCAGGTTATTACGAACATTCATTAGAGCATAAAACGAAAAAAATAAACTAAATCGACGTTGTTTCAGATATTTTTTTGATTGAGGAAAGTTTATTCCATCGTGTTTTGAACCAAATCATAAACTCAAACACAGATGTATCTGAGACATGTATTTTTTTCCAGCTCAAACATTGTAATTTAACTGAATAAAATTGATTTAAAACCGTCAAATTTGGTATAAGAGGCTCTTAACATACGTATGGATATGGTTAACCTCAACCGCCGTCTGACCAACGGGAGAGAAAGAGGGAAATATGATATTCTCACCATTTCTCTACCGTTGGTTGGACGGTGGTCCGTCAATCATATCCATACGTGTGTTAACACTATCAAATATATTTATAGTACATACACAAACTGTAAACATTGGCACAGAAGACATAGTAGCACAACTACAGAAGATTCACTCCTCAAAATCATTTAAGTATGTAGCGACTCTTGCTACTACATAATAAAGTGCAATTCAGGACGTGCAAGTGCTAACTACCCACAGCTATATTAACCTAGAGGTTGCCTCTCTGTCTATCGCGTAACTTTTGTCACGTTATCTCTGTCTATCGCTCGGCAGGTCCGACAAGTCGGCTAGTTGTAGCTTCATACCTAAAGTGCGGAGTGCGCCATTCCTGACATTATTATGATCATCATCTATTATTATTATCATCTTTTAGAGGTATATTTGGATGATATTTCAGGTGCTGCTAACAAACAAACTGGACGATGGTCTGGCGTTCAAGTACATAGTGGTCGTGAGCCCTCTATTCGTCAGCTACGCTACTCTCATCATCATGTCGTTCAGTTCTAAAGGAGGCAATAAATGTAAGTTTGAAAAGTAACTAACAAAGCGTAAAATCAACAACAAAGCAATGGGAGTAGTTCAAAGCGAGTTCGGAGTTGCGTGTGCGCAACCCGAACACCTCGAAAAAGACCGCCGAATTCGGTTGAAAAGTCAGGACCCAGGATATGACACGCCGCTATCTCACTTGCACTTTTTTAGATATAAAATTAATGGCAACTTTTTAAAAATGTATTTGTCAACGGGAAAAGGAAACACATTTTTGAAAAAGATGTATTACTGTTCATCTGTGGTGGACAGCGACACAACTTTTTAAATTATTCTGTGCATTGTATATTGCCCAAAAAAATGCAGAAAACTAGATAGTCGCTAGCTAGTGCAATACAATAACACTTTACCGACTCCACATAAATGACATCACAAAGATAATACATTACATAAAAGCACAAAAGCAACAAACAATCTTTATAATCTGTTTCAGGGTGGTTCGGCATAAGGAAAGACTTCTGCCAATTTCTCCTATCAGTATTCCCGTTACTACAAGAATATGCTAACATAGCTTACAATAACAACGTGAACCGCGGCTCTAACGTCATACCAACTGAACCAGTCAACCAAGAGCCCTACCGAGATGAAGAAACAAAAAAGGTCAAAGAAAAGAAATCACACAAAAATCAAAAGAAAAACGAAACCATGAAGCCTGTAGTGCCTATAACAAGTATAGATATGCCAGATTGAATCTTATGGCGTGCTGATTAGTGCTAAAATTGTGTGTTCACTTTAGATTTTGTAAATATCGGACTTCTAATGTAATGGAGCAATATTGTTGAGTTTATGTATAGTTCGTTTGGATGTAGGCTCTAGCTTGTTGGTATTGCAACATGGAGTGTTCTCTACTCACTTCTTATATTGACATTATGTACTTTATGTACTAGGCACTAAGGTTTACTTCAACACGACGACATTGTTGTACTTAAGTACTTAGCTAAACACTTCTTCACTTCTCCATTAGCTAAGGTTCTGTGAATTAGTACCTAAACTCGGACAAAAGTACAAGATGATTTTGACAATGACAGTGACAGTTACTGTTGTATTATTGACATGGTAGGTAATATCCAAGATGACTTGACTTCTTGGGTTAATGGCCTCTTCGACTATATAGTTACAATTTCTGCCAATGTACGTACGATCTTATACCCATGATTCAATAAAACAAGATATTTGCATTCTGGGTATGACACATGCCTACGTCACTGTTATTAAGCCGCTTCATTGCAAAACAAACACAGAAATTGGGAAACAAATTCGTAAATAATTTATTTAATAAAATACAAAACGCATTTTGAGTTGGCGTTTGGTTTGTCCGCTCAAGCAAAGCATGACAAATGCATATTATGTATAATTTAATAAATTATACATATTATATAAATGTTACCACTTAAGTTTTATCGGATTCCCACATACACAGAGATTAGGGAGTTATGATTTCATGCTACTGGTAACACAACATTGATGAAGTGGGCTTGTGAGTTTTGGCGCCAACGTGGAAAAAAACACGTCGGCTCGTTGAATTATTTTCCTAAACTTGTGTATTTTCGAGTGTTAATGTGTAGTAAATGGTGAATTATTATTTATTAAGTGCTCGAGTGTGGAAAAGTGATATAACGAGGTGAAACATGTCTTTTCGTGTTGTTTCCAAAACTCCATAGAAGCCTCTTGTAAATCTCCACCACTTTACAGGGGCATGAGTTTGACTTGACCGTGACTTACTTTGCTTGACTGTGACTATGACTTGTTTGACGCTTTTAATACTATGTAAACATGTTTAATATACGACTAAAGGACATTTAAACCACGGTCATGAAAATTTTAACAAAAAAAAAGAAGTAGGCTTGTGTCACCCACGTGACCTTTGTGTCTCGGAATACCATACCTGGCAGAGTATATTATTATACCAAATTGGATTACATGTATAAAAGTCGTTTTCTATAATAAACTTCATATATTGAAATATCATTCTAGATCAAAATAGTATACATAAAACCAAATAAGATACCAAGCTTTTCTAGCAGGCATGGTCAATATATATTATTATGGCCGAATATGTGGTCAAGCAATGTCAGATTATTTGATGATATTTATTGCGATTTACTGAAAGTTATTCCCCGACTACCACTATCGACGCACCAAAATTCAATTTTACATACGCATTCTGTATCTAGCTTAAATATAAATTTCTTGTGAGTAAATTTTTTCGTTAAACCTTTGTGGTCTATTGCGTGGCATTTATGAATTGTGATGATGTATGAAAATGATATTCGAATTGATTTTTAGATGTTGACTTCTGTATAGTCTGATTTATAGAGAAAACGTAATTCGACACTTTACCTACTTCAACCCTTTTAAGTTAAACATTGTAGAAATAAAACATCTCTATCTAGATAAAAATTTAATCACCTTCATTAGGTTTGTTTGCTGGTGCTATTACAATAATTGTGAGATTTAGATGTATAGTGATAGTGCTTATTTTGCATTGAGGTATCTTTAGTCATAGTGGTTATGGCGTTACTTGATGGAAAAGCTGTACTTTGAAGGGGTGAAAGTTTCGCTGCTGCGGGTAAAATCGCTTACTATCACTGTGAAAAGCGGCTTCTTCCAACACAAAGTGCACCTTTTTTATAATCACTATGGCTACTTTGAAGGTTTAGACCTTTGTAGAAATAAATTCTCTTGGAATTAGGCATATCTATTTAGATGTTTGGTGTAAGATAGATTTTCATTCGAAAAAAAATCTTCACTGATGTATGTATAAAATATTTGAAGGGGAAAAAAGTATCATATTATGTCACTTGCCAACCCCAAACTATCTGTATGCAAAAACTCACTTCGATCAACTCTGTTGCTTTGTGAAAGGAACAAACAAACACCCTTTCGCATGCAAAATATTCGTTTGATTAGATCCAGAAAATCATAAAATTTTGGTAGTATTAAAAAATAATAAAAGAAGCGGATTGTTTCTCAGAACTGTCAAAGTTGCGGCATAACCGCAGAAGTTACGAATGAATGGAAATGTAAGTTTCCCGAAAAATTTGTCCGCTGATGTTTACCTTCGAGCTTTTTTAACGAAAAATAAGTATTTTGTGTTTGTATAAAAGACACATCCCTTCTCGTGACTAAGTACTATTAATATAGCAAAAACATTGAAACGTGTCGTGACAGGAATGGGCCACTACGCACCGTTAACACAAAAACACGCACCGTTACTTGATTTATGAGTCAAAAACATACAATACTAGCAGCGCCCCGGGGTTTCGCTCGGTCATCATCATCATTTCAGCCATAGGACGTCCATAGACCTTCCCCATCGATCTCCAAAAGGGCCGGTTGGAAGCGGTCTGCGTCTAGCGTTTCCCTGCGGTCTCTTTTAAGTCGATCTTGTGGGTGGACGTCCTACGCTGTGCTTACCGGTCCGTGGTCTCCATTCCAGAACCTTTTGGCCACATCGGCCATCTGTTCTGCGTGATATGTGACCTGCCCACTGCCACTTCACATTGCTAATCCGTTGGGCTATGTCGGTGACTTTCGTTCATCTACGGTTCGCTCGGTATCTTACACGAACCATAAATTTTCCCGGGATAAAAAGTAGCCCGTCTCAATCAAGGATATAGGCTACCTGCTTTTGGTACGGACCAAATTTCATTAAAATCCTTTCATTTGATACGAAGTTGAGTGCGGACAAACATATAAACAAACTTTCGTATTTATAATATTAGCATGATAAATTAACAGTATACATATTTGGTATGTATTATTATTGGTATTAGAAACGACAGTGACAAACAAACAGCCGTGTTAGCCTTTTTAATAATAAAAAAAAAATTAAAGGAACCACGACAAATTCGGGAAAGAGCTAAACCGCTGGACAGATTTCGATCAAATATAGCTCAGAAACACCGCAATGAAAGCTGCTTTCAAATAAATAAAAAAAACGGCAGATTTATATCGGCTCGGCCATATTAGAGAAAAAGGTTAACATACATAATAAGTAGCTCACACCTTTTACCCCCAATCTCTTGCGTCATGAGTAGGTAATAAAAACAAGTTTCACTAATAAATTACGTTAAATATAATAAACAGATAAAATTACTACAGTATTTCGATTCGTTTGTTTCCTCTGACAGCTGCAATAACAAAATTTTGCAATAAAAACATTTTCTCTTAATATTTCACTGAAGTATATCGGGTACCTGCTATTGTCTAAGACGTTCAAAATTCGAAAGAAGGTGATCAGAAGAATTCGGAGTTGAAAACCACGAATGCAGTTTTTACAATGCTATTACAACTGACAGAGTAAATAAATGCTTGCACCGAGTTTCAGGGAATCCACCAATAGTCGGGTAGTCGTCTTATTTAAAAAAAAACAATAATATACTAACTTATTTTTTTTTACCGTTACTTAAGGAAACTTATTTGCTTCAATGTTCGAACCGTTTTGAACTTTATTGCTAAAGTGAATTTTTACACTGTTTTAAATACTCTGACAATAATTTGTAACCATAAGGGCCTCTGCACACAGAATGCGATCCGACCACCTAAGATCGCTGCGACCCATGTAACACGATCTTTGCTTGCCCACACTAAATTGGTTAGAGTCTGCATTCAAAAACAGGCAAATTTCATTCGATAGAGAAAGAAATTCACTCGCTGCTGGTTCCAAACCACCTCGTGGAATTTTCGGTGCTTTGGTGCCTTCGAAAAAGTAAAATCTTGTCTGGCAGTTGAAAAAATTTACCTTGCTTAAATCAGAGTTGAATTTCACTCAGCATTCAGAATTGTTGAAACAGTTGACAGCTCGTAACTGCGTCTAAGTGTTACATGGATAACAAAGATCTTCTGATCGGACCGGAGGATCAGATCCCGTTCTGTGTGTAGGTGCCCTTAGGCAAGCCACCGAATTAATTTATCGACAAGTACGTTTTTTGTATAAAATTTTGAATTAATTTACGGCATATTACTCACACAGTGCAAATGCGATGCGCGTTGCGCGGCATCGCTTCCGACCGGAATTGACGGTCGAAAGTGTCCGGCTCAGAGTAAAATCTCGGAAATTTAAAAAGGACCAATTTGTGAAAACCTGTAAGCTTTCATAATAAAATAAGTTATATGCTTATGCTAGTTTGCACCTTGCATGATTTTTAAAAGCATTTCCATGTAGGTAATTGTTGAAATGGATTTCTACAGGGCGTTATAGATAAATTATGTTATTTATACTGTGATATTCTCTTCCTACGATGTCGCGATTACAAATATGTCGTTTTAATTTGTTAATAGTTTATGTTGTTTCTTTATAAATAAACTAACTGTAGATTACAAAGTGTTTTGACTTTTTAAGATAATTTCATTGTTCTTATTAATAATAGTTTATTTTAATCCTTTGAAATGTTAGGTATTATTATGTTAATTTTTAAATTGTACACGAGTGTCTCGACTCCTTTAGGTTGACAATATAATTTGTTAACCTGAATTTGAGACTACTTGTTTCACTTGGGTTCGCCCATAATGGCCAACTCACATGGCATACTGTTTGCTCGAGTGCGCTCCAAATTGAACACATAGTTCAATTTTGTAGCACAAAAAGTCTCAAGCAAGCAGTATGTCCTGTGAGTTGGCCATAATGCGCATACAGTTGGCATAATTGGACTCCCGCCGACTCCGAAGAATTCGGCAAAACTTAAAATCTGTCGTCTGTGTTGGCTATAATTTTACTATTTGTACCTGACAACCATTTATTTACGGAACAGTTGCTTCGTAAATTGTCAGGTACAAACAGTAAAATTATAGCCAACTTTACAGATTTTACCAACCTGTAAACATCTATCAAAAATTGTAATAAAAAAACTAACCCGGCTAAGACTAATCGTTATATAGTAATTGCACGCAGGGTCAAGTTACATAATTTTGCGCTAACCTACGAGGCCGGGTTATTATCGGGTTTCCTTGACCCGGCTTTGTACACCATTTGTGTAGCTTTCAGACACAGACGTAAGAAAAAAGATGGACGCCGAACGTACAAACTGAGGCACCCAAAGATAGCCAGCGCGTCCGTACTCCGTATACAGGGTTACTGGTAATCAGTTAGCATCAATGATGATAAATTAAAAAAAAACATAACGACAACACACAAGAACGACAGTCAAGTGGTTATTGACATGATTGCTCACCTGTACTCCGTCGTAAGCCAAAGTTATACATTTTCTGCTTAATCTTTTTCGAGCGGGCCAATCCTATTCTCGAATTGAATCAAATACTTTTTAGTCTCCGATCACAAGCGTTGAATTTCCAATCGTCTAAATTACTCGTGCGCGATCAAGTGGTTATATTATGTTTGGTTAGAAAGCTCTTAAAGGCGGCATCTATACGTCAACACAAACAACTATTGTGTGACTTATCAAAAAAAACCTGCTGGTTTTTTATATAGTTTGTCGCAAGTGAATAATTTTTTTGTATGTAACAGCAGTTTTTTTTCGATGGAAACTGTTACAAATAAACCAGAAAAGTTTTTTTTTTAATTAGAAGGGCTGTCAAGGCATTTTTGTAAGAAATTTGTTGTAGCCAGTTGCACCCATATAAACAAAACGTCAGTCATTCGAAATCAGTTAGCAACTTTGACGCGGACAAAAAACTTTGAGACCTAACCCAAAAAGGCAAGGTCCAAGTTCTTTGGATGCGGAATTCGACGCGTTGATCTAAATAAGAATGTTCAATCAAGCATAATGCCTGGCGACAGATTTTCCTTCTCATTTCCGTTCTATTTACTTCTCTTTTTTGTGAGTAGTCCTGTATACGCAGTTCACACATAGACACAGCATAGTAAGCCACTCGTTCGCCAATTTACTACGCTCACTCACACAAGTTTATGCCGCCGTCATTTCGTTTCCGTCATCCATCTTTTTTTCTTCGTTCAAGCTTGCAAGGTGATCAGCGATTTATTACCCATGCCCTGTAAGCGGAGCGTAGGCATTGTAATTTGAACGTTTTTACAGCGCCCTTATCCAATATATTTTTGTTGATCATGCTATGGCATCAATCCTGACGTTTTTTCTGGCAGTAGTATGTCAGCCAATATTTTTTCTATAGCAGTTGAGCAGTTGTATACAATTTATTTAGTTTATTGTTGTGAGTTGAAGGACCTTTGTCTATATGACCGTTACTAAAGTTAGATTAGATTTAAATTCCAACTAAAACAAAAAAAATATTATTGTAATTAAACGTTATTGTATCAAAGTCGATTTAGTTTTAAAGTAAATTAGTGTTATTGGCGTATATCACTTTAGAAAGCCTTTGTACTGACACTTTTCCGTTAGAATTTCGATTCTTAATTCAGTTTTTAGCAATGTTTATTTTAAATGACACAAATAGCCCTCTAACTTATAATTTCTAGCCATAAAATCAAGGTTGGGGTTAAACAGCAGTAAAAAGTTTAACAGCAGGCGATTCCGAAGTTGTCCTACAATATCTAACAGCTTACTCGTAGACGCTAACTTCGTAAACTAACAACAGTTAGGCACTTTGTCGCAATGAGAAAAGGCTCATTGTTCAAAGAACTGTTCAGAATGTGTACTGCGGAAAAGTTCTATAGCGCTCGCACACTTCCTAGTAAAGTGTACGAAAGTTGGATGGCACCGATGTCCCCTAACATCGATTTTGTACACAATATACGAGCCAAAAATGCAGTTGTTTAGTCGCTACCATGACGTACGAAAGATAACACAGGTTCGGGAAAACCGCTTTTGTTTTTTATAATGATTTCAAGTTCGTTAAAGAAATGGATAAGCGAGGAAACAGAAGAGGAAGAGGATCTTTTCAGTCATTGCAGGGAGATGGAGTTAGTCTGTTACGCTGTCACTAAAGTGGTTTTAGATGCCGATAACAAATGGAAAGGAACTACCGGGAAGAACAACAATAATAATCACTCGCTGTCCAATCGTAGATATATTATGGAATTGGTGAATATACAGGTAAACCAAGATTTTAATTTTAAATCTTAATGTTAGTAGTGTTTCTGTGATCAGCTGATTCCTGCCTTGCCCCAAGCAAGCTAGATTCTGACAGCATTTTTTATAGAATCAAATTAGAATGCACTTGTATTTGATATATAAAGAGACGTTATTTTTCACTATTCACAATTTATATTAAATTTTATAATAGGCTTGCGTTTGACCGCAACCTCGCCTGATGTTAAGCGATGATGCGGTCAACGATGGAGCACGTCGCGTCGCATGACTTCATGTGTTTTGAGGTCCGTAAATTATGGTGTAGATCAGTACCGCATACAATACCGGTGTATCTAAAGAATCTCATACTCATCAGCCCTGAGTGACCCACTGCTGGGTAGAGGCCTCCCTTTGTTTATGCTACTCTCCCCGGTCTCTCACTATTTGCATCCACTCGTTCCCGACAGTATTTCTGATGTCGTCAGTCCACCTCATCCTCGGTCGGCCTGGGCTCCGCCAACCTAATCTCGGCCACGCAGTTACCTACTGCTGTACACCACCTGCCATCATTACGTCTGGCCATTTGTCCTGCCCAGTTCCACTTAAGTTCCTTCACCCTTTTTAAGACGTCTGCAGTTTTGGTGCGACGTCGTATCTCAGTGTTTCGGATAAAAATAGTACAATGTTTTTTTTTCAGGTATTAGATCAAATAATAGAATACCTAACGAAGCTAGTGAAGTCCTTTTATAAATTAAACCCGAAGCTGGCGAGATTGAAACGAGACAACGGGCTTTTGATCAGCAAGCACGATCATATGTTCGACAAACTCTGCAGCACTAGATTCGTGATGCTGCAAGCTATACATGGGCTTATTGTGTCGATATTGAATACGTGCCTTCATAGAGAAGACTCTAGGAAACTAATTGAATCATGTTTGAGGTAAGAGCTAATTCGGAAAAGTCTCGCTACTCGTGCTTTTAGAAAACAAGGAGATTGCACCAAAGATAATAAGTATAACCGCTAACGCTGAAGAGGTGAGACTTCCATAGAGAAAAATATTTATGACGCGGGTGCGGCGCCTATAATTAAGGCTGGGTATAAGGCCAGAAAAATTTCTGATTTCACCCGCGCGTCTCGCATCACCCGCATTAGTGTGAAACACAACCACGGCAGCGCGGCAGTCGCGCGCAGCTAAAGTCTACACAACTCGCGCACTCGACCTTGTAAAGCGGCAAGGAGCAATAACACACAGGATAAGCATAGTGTTGGTGTACTTGGTGTTTTGGCGATTAGCTGAGTTCGGTCGCGGCGCGCAGAACCGTAAATTGTTTATTTCACTTTTCAAAATTGTATTTGTAATTTATTTTTAGGTTTTCTACAATATAAAAATAATAAAGTATATAAATTAAATTGAAATAACCTAAATAAAACTAAACTGAACTATGCTATGCTATGCTTTGCTAGGTTGAACTTGCCGGGATAAGACCAAAAAACCCAAAAACCTCGTGGCACGGGGTACCCGATCCCGGGTCATATCTCCTAAACCAGACCTTTAACCCAAAAAAAATTACAAAAAAAATTTAGATTTTTACTTTAGAAATCACTGAGAAATACATTTAAATAGAAATAAAGAAGGGTGAAAACTACCCCCTACCACGCCCAAATTTTGGCTCGAGGTAGTAAAGCTCATTTTAAATTTTAGTAATTTTTTTTTCAGATTTTTTAAGGCTGTGGTTTAGGAAATATAACTAGTTCTAGTTTTTAGTTTATATTATAGTCTAAGTTAGGTCTTAAGATTTTGACGACCTGAAATACCCGGCTCCTCAAACATTTTGTCCCAGGTCAATCCAGGCAAGAATAGTTAGCTTCACTGGCTATCCAACGATAGGTCATTTAGTATTTTAAGACTCGTAGGTACATAGTAACTTGAGTTACTAAGTAGCGAGGCGGACCCTAAATACCCGATTTTTTGAAGGTCCATAACTTTGGACACAAAGGTCCAATCAAAAATCTGACGTCATAGGCATCATTTTTTCTGGCAGACGAAGACGTTAAACTCAAAAACTCGGCTTTAGGACCTAACCCTAAAAACCCCAAATTGGGTTTGAAATTACGTAACCGGAATTTCATGTTAAAAATAACAAAAAAATTCAACACAAAAAATTCAGTGGTGTAATAAATAGACTATATTTATTTTTTTGGCTTTCTACTCTCACAATTTCAGGAAATAAATAATATTTAAAAAAAAAAATGTGTTTATTTAGTTGGTAGGCATAAATAATAATAAAATAGAAACACAGTAAACACACGTGTGTAGAAAATAAAAAGACGCGTCTGATAAGCCCAAATTCGGCTATTTTTGTGCAAAGAATGCCTTTCAAAATATTAAAGCGCAAAAATCCGGAAAATTTTCGTAATTTTTTTCAAAAACCATCGATTATCTCAGAAACAGTACGTATGAGGTCATTTTTGTAAAGATGCTATGTATCTATATAATATATCTATGCTATGCTATGCTATGCTATGCTATGCTATGCTATGCTATGCTATGCTATGCTATGCTATGCTATGCTATGCTATGCTATGCTATGCTATACTATACTATACTTTGCTATACTATACTATACTATACTTTGCTATACTATACTTTGCTATACTATACTATGCTATGCTATGCTATGCTATACTATACTATGCTATGCTATGCTATGCTATGCTATGCTATGCTATGCTATGCTATGCTATGCTATGCTATACTATACTATACTTTGCTATACTTTGCTATACTATACTATACTATACTTTGCTATACTATACTATACTATACTATGCTATGCTATGCTATGCTATGCTATGCTATGCTATGCTATGCTATGCTATGCTATGCTATGCTATGCTATGCTATGCTATGCTATGCTATGCTATGCTATGCTATGCTATGCTATGCTATGCTATGCTATGCTATGCTATGCTATGCTATGCTATGCTATGCTATGCTATGCTATGCTATGCTATGCTATGCTATGCTATGCTATGCTATGCTATGCTATGCTATGCTATGCTATACTATACTATACTATACTATACTATACTATACTTTGCTATACTATACTATACTATACTATACTATACTATACTATACTATACTATACTTTGCTATGCTATGCTATACTATACTATACTATACTATACTATACTATACTATACTATACTATACTATACTATACTATACTATACTATACTATACTATACTATACTTTGCTATACTATACTATACTATACTATACTATACTATACTATACTATGCTATGCTATACTATACTATACTATACTTTGCTATACTATACTTTGCTATGCTATGCTATACTATACTATACTATACTATACTATACTATACTATGCTATACTATACTATACTATGCTATGCTATGCTATACTATACTATACTATACTATACTATACTATACTATACTATACTATACTATACTATACTATACTATACTATACTATACTATACTATACTATACTATACTATACTATACTATACTATACTATACTATACTATACTATACTATACTATACTATACTATACTATACTATACTATACTATACTATACTATACTATACTATACTATACTATACTATACTATACTATACTATACTATACTATACTATACTATACTATACTATACTATACTATACTATACTATACTATACTATACTATACTATACTATACTATACTATACTATACTATACTATACTATACTATACTATACTATACTATACTATACTATACTATACTATACTATACTATACTATACTATACTATACTATACTATACTATACTATACTATACTATACTATACTATACTATACTATACTATACTATACTATACTATACTATACTATACTATACTATACTATACTATACTATACTATACTATACTATACTATACTATACTATACTATACTATACTATACTATACTATACTATACTATACTATACTATACTATACTATACTATACTATACTATACTATACTATACTATACTATACTATACTATACTATACTATACTATACTATACTATACTATACTATACTATACTATACTATACTATACTATACAATACTATCCTTTACTATACTTTGCTATACTATACTATACTTTGCTATACCAAGCTATGCTATGCTATGCTATGCTATGCTATGCTATGCTATGCTATGCTATGCTATGCTATGCTATGCTATGCTATGCTATGCTATGCTATGCTATGCTATGCTATGCTATGCTATGCTATGCTATGCTATGCTATGCTATACTATACTATACTATACTATACTATACTATACTATACTATACTATACTATACTATACTATACTATACTAAAATAAACGAAACACGCGAAAGCCCGTTGGTCCAGTTGGTAGTGAACCTACCTTCTGAGCTTGGAGGCGTGGGTTCGATTCCCACCTAGGACAAACAGTTATGTGATGAACGTTTGTGTTTGTTCTATACCTGGTTGTTAATAACTATAATCTATTTAAGTATATATGAATTATTTAATTAAATTTCATTTAATTTATGAAATTATTAATTTAAAAAAAAAAAGTTAATTATTATTATTATTTTTTATTCAACGAAAATTATATTTTACTTAATAATTTTGATTTTTAGTAGTCTTTCTGACTGTCACTCTCTCTCTTTCTCTCTCCACACGAAACACTTAGACTCTTGTAACTATATTACCGAGCGTACATAATAATAGATGCCCTAATGATAGATGGCGTATCCATAATTATTAATACCTGTAATTTTTTCATAGTAGCTTTACCTAGTCTGTGCTCTAGGTCATTGGCAACACTTGGTTGCCGCATCAAATGGTCGCGTTCAAGCCATAGATTTTTTATGTTATCCATTGTTTGAAAATACAGTAGGTGTTGATATAATCGCACTCGGAAGATAAATCTAGGCGAATAGCAAGCGCGTGCGTCCTTCCCCGTTGGAGCATAGTGCGGTACTGAGGTTGAACGGAGCATGTTTCGCCATATAGATGCAAAGCGCAACAGAATAAGGTTGAATATCGGACTTGCCGTTTGACCGAATAGTTGCTTAGAACTAAAGGACGTAAGTCTCAAATCGAATATAATTTATTATGAGAGTACTAATTAATCTAGGTAAATTTTGTCTTAGCACTGGAAAACAAACTATATTTTCCTTCGATGAGTATTTATTTTAGATATGTGACTGAAGTTCTATCCAAGAAAAAATCAAAAAAATCAGCAAAAAGGCACCTTTTTGAAAACAATAAAGTATCGAGTAAATATCTCGCTATTATGTTTCTGTCTTAGTGCCGGAAAGAAAATGAATTGAAAAATCACATATATCAATTATTACGTTGATAGGATATTTGGTTTAGTTAGAATATCATGGCAAATTAGCATAAAATTTCGGAGGCCCCCTCTTAAGTGAGCTATAGAGACGAGCTTATAATGTTAGAGTAGTGTAAAAAACGTAGAAGTTTGACTTCGCACCGCTTTCATAAATTCGAATTTATATTAAAGTTGCGCAAGACTGGATTGCACTACATGGGTGTAGTGCGGAGAAAATCGTAGTATCGTTTTTTTTCCAATTGCACAATACATCAATCAATCAAAAATGCAAAATGCAATCTGACAAGCTTTTTACCCGGTTGCTCAAGAAAGACGGTAATTTTTTTTGGGTGTATGTGTCTCTCTATTGTAGGTACCTCCTGTTCAGCGAACGGTTAGACAGATATTTTCAAATTTCGTCTTTATCGTAAAAAATCATCCCGAAAAATTCCTCTCATAGAAACTAGACATAGTACGATTTTTCCAGTCGGGCTTTTTGTTTTTAACCCCCGACGCAAAAGAGGGGTGTTATAAGTTGAACGTGTGTATCTATTTCTGCCTGTGGCAATGTAGCTCCCAAACGGCTGAACCGATTTGGAATAATTTTTTTTTGTTTAAAGGTGGCTTGATCGAGCGTGTTCTTAGCTACGATTTATGAAAATCTGTTCAGGGATTTAAAACAGTATCTTTTAGTTGTTCATTTAGCAATTACTAGCTTAATTTTTATTTGTGTATAATTCCAGTTTAGACGACTCAATAATTTTCAGTTTAGTGAGCACATACAACCACCTCCTCGGGCTGAGCTACATGAAATTCGTAGCCAAGTTCAACATAGGAAGCAACACCTATCCTGCCACCATCAGCGAAACGAAAAACTTCACACTGACGAAAATTGTTCAGGTATGAGGCGTCCAGCATTATTACAGACAAATAGAAATAATCTCTTCTGGGCAAGCGTGCTTTTTCGTAGACCGCATCATCGCATTAGATGAGTTGGCGGTAAAAGGCAAGACTGTTATTATTTTCTTTCAATTACCAATCTAGCCAGCGTCTATGCCACCGTATAAAATATACCTAGGTACTCAAAATAAAAACTCAAGTTAATGAAAACAAAGTTTAATTCAACTTCTCCTCAAACATTCAAAACTTACAATTATTTTCACCAAGTTGGTTTTATTCCGCAGATTTTTATTTTCAGACAGTATCTTTTTGATCTAATGCATACATTTTATATTAAACTTAACGGGGGGTTATACCTAATTTGACGGGTTATTAATCATTTTTAAATAGTTAAATAACAATATTTGAGCCGGAAAAAAATACATGTCAAAGATGCATCTATGTTTGACTTTATGATTTGGTTCAAAACACGATAGAATAAACTTTCCTCGATCAAAAAAAATTACGAAACAAAGTCTATTTAGTAGAATTGACGTTTTTTTTTCCCGTTTTTTGCTCTAATAAAAGCTCGTAACAGCCTGGAAATTGCATGTACTGAAAGGTAATTATATTCAACACTCTTTCATTTGGATAGATTTTTGATAGTTTGTTCGTTAGTTTTTTAATGAAATTAAAAACGTAAAAAGTCGCGTAAATTAGCGCGCGCACTGCGCTCAGACCCGCGCCAGGCGTCAATGAGGTCGGACCTGTGTTGGTTTTGTCGTTGCGCTCCCCCCGCTATCTGTTCGCAATGGGAAGTAATAGCCAGAAAAAGAAATCTTCGAAATTGAAAATGAGGACACGATTGAAAAAAATTTGGTAAGTGAGATTTTATTCCCTATGTAAGTATACATTTTTGTAAACTACCTAGGAATTTAATAAGTAGGTATTAGTTTTCGTTGCGTTATTGTACTAACTGGAGTTATTGTGTATCAATCAGTTATTTATTTATTTGCGTGGAAGGTACCTATTATAAAACATATTAGGTACGTACATAGAAGGTACTTCCTAGGCACCACTTTACAGTAGGTAGGTAGGTAGGTTTGCAAGTAGGTAGGTGCCTAAAGGTGCTTGCAGATGATGCGTAGTACAAGTAACAAGTAGCAACTGCAAGCGCCTTGAGTATATGTGTAGGTAGGTGTTGATTAGTAAACAGTAAGAGCTACGTAAATATATTATGCCTAGTGATTAGTCAGTCATAGCGTCTGACTGAGTCGGCGTGGAGCGGTGCGGAGATTTACAGTCAGATAGGTACATGCCGCGGCTGTCTATAATGTACAAGATGATATTTACCGACACGATATTCTGCGGCATGATAATGTACAGCACGATAATTGGTGTACATGTACACTAATTATCATGCTGTACAAACCATGTCGTAAAATACTGGTCGTCAATTATCGGCTCGTGTCTATTAAGTACGGCAAGGAATGCACAGCCTGGATTGTACAGGCAATAATCTATGTACGTGGGAAAAGTCCACGTTTTATCGGGCTGTACATTATCATGTCATGCAATACGGGCCGTGTTTTGACGAAACGGGCCGAAAATTTACGACCGATAATGTACAACATGATAAAAGGTGACATCGCCCGTATTAGTTACATGTACATGGAATATCATGGTGTACATTATCGTTTGTGCATTATTGGGCTGATCTGATAATGTACGGCATGATATTGCACGGCACGATATTGTACAACATGATATTCCATGTACATGTACACCAATGGGTGTCTATAATGTACAACATGATATTTGCCGACACGATATGGTTCGGCATTATAATGTACAGCATGATAATTGGTGTACATGTACATCGAATATCATGCAATACAATCCATGTCGTACAATACTGGCCGTCAACTATCGGCCCGTGTCTATGAAGTACGGCAAAAAAGGCACAGCCAAGATTTTACAGCCAATAATCCATGTGTTAGAAAAAAGTCCACGTTTTATCGGGCTGTACATTATTATGCCGTACATTATCATGTCGTGCAATACGGGGCGTGTTTTGTCTAAACGGGCCGAAAATTTACGACCGATAATGTACAACATGATAAAAAGTGACCTCGCCCGTATTAGGTACATGTACATGTACATGGTCCGGTTCGTGGGCTCCACTCCAAAACCTTTCTTCCCCATCGGTTATAGGTTCTTCGAGCGATGTGGCCTGCCCATTGCCACTTCAACTTGCAAATTTTAACAGCTATGTCGGTGACTCTGGTTCTTTGGCGAATATCCACGTTTCGGATTTTATCGCGCAAAGAAACTCCGAGCATAGCTCTCTCCAGTGCCCGCTGTGTGACTCTGAGTTTTTCCAAAAGGCCAACAGTTAAGGACCACGTCTCAGTACCATATGTCATCACTGGCAACACACACTGATCAAAGACCTTCGTCTTGAGGCACTGTGGTATCTTGGACGAGAAGATGTCACGCAATTTCCCGAACGCTGCCCATCCGAGTTGGATTCTTCGGGCGACCTCTTTGCCTAAGTTGGACTTACCTAACTGAACAATCTGTCCACGAACCAGAAGACGCAGCATAGGGAGGCCATCCACTAGATGGACCGACGACATTGTGAGAGTCGCGGGCAACCAGTGGATGCAAAAGGCACTCTGTCGTTCAGAGTGAGGTTAAAGGGGGAGGCCTATGTTCAGCAGTGGGCGTCTTCTGGCTGATGATGATGATGACATGTACATGTACATGGAATATCGTGGTGTACATGTACATGGAATATCATGGTGTACATTATCGCTTGTGCATTATTGGGCTGATCAAATAATGTACGGCATGATATTGCACGGCACGATATTGTACAACATGATATTCCATGTATATGTAGGATGTCTATAATGTACAACATGATATTTGCCGACACGATATTGTACGGCATGATAATGTACAGCATGATAATTGGTATACATGTACATCGAATATCATGCTGTACGATCCATGTCGTACAATACTGGCCGTCAATTATCGGCCCGTGTCTATAAAGTACGGCAAAAAATGCACAGCCAGGATTTTACAGCCAATAATCCATGTACTAGAAAAAAGTCCACATGATAAAAGGTGGCATCTTCCTATTGGCTAATTTTGCTGAAATGTCTGCTCTTATTGGCTGTTGAGTCTATGCCGTCTGTCGATTCCATGCTTCGTTTGAACAAGATAGTGTAAGACAGTCACAGATTAAAAAATATGAGAACCATTAAAACTTTTTGGTGGTGAGGCAGAGAGAGGGGTACAACTATGTTAGATCTGTCACTCATTTCGAACCTAACCAACTCAAGTCTGACTTCAGGTGGGCTCCCGCCAGAAGCTCTTGCGGTCGCCCCTGAGTGTCACTCAGGACTTCCCTTGAGCTTCTGGCTCCCGCGCTTTTTATATACACTCTGGGGGTAGGAACCACAAGACTAGGTGGAGTCGGGGTGCTCTGTGTCGGTTCTGTGACCCATTTCGAACCTAATATACTCGAGTCGGGGTGCTCTGTGTCGGATCTGTCACTAATTTGTACCTAATACACTCGACGTGGAATGTCCACATCTAAACGAAGCTTCGGTTTTGAATTTTTATGGTCATTAATTATCATGCTGTACAAAATCGGGGTGTACATTATTAAACAGAGTCAATAATGTACGGCACGATATTGTACGGCATAATAATGCACAGCATGATAATTGGTGTACATGTACATGGAATATCATGTTGTACAATATCGTGCCGTGCAATATCATGCCGTACATTATCAGATCAGCCCAATAATGCACAAGCGATAATGTACACCATGATATTCCATGTACATGAATCAGAATCAGAATAATTTATTGACATATTGAAACTAACATTAGTTATACCTATTCTAGAATAAATAATAATAATAAATATGCAGGGGCGGCTTTATAGCGAGCCGTCGGTGAGTGGCGACACCGCGTACCCCGATTCCATGGGTCAGTTCGAGTAAAGTGTTTACGTCATTTGATAAATTTTACCGTATAATCACTCATAATTTATAGTTTTCGAGGCGAGATTGCACTTTATTAACACATTTTACTTGTTTTTGTCAAAGATAAATACTGTTTTCTAATTAATTTGTAAAATTAAAACGAGAGCGTTATGAATCGTGTTTACGCTCCTACCCACAACAAACCTATGACACCACATGTACACCATGATATTCCATGTACATGTACATGTAGCTAATACGGGCGATGTCACCTTTTATCATGTTGTACATTATCGGTCGTAAATTTTCGGCCCGTTTCGTCAAAACACGGCCCGTATTGCACGACATGATAATGTACGGCATAATACATCATCATCGGCATAGTACAGCCCGATAAAACGTGGACTTCTTTCTAGTACATGGATAACTGGCTGTACAATCCTGGCTGTGAATTTTTTGCCGTACTTTATAGACACGGGCCGATAATTGACGGCCAGTATTGTACGACATGGATCGTACAGCATGATATTCGATGTACATGTACACCAATTATCATGCTGTACATTATCATGCCGTACAATATTGTGTCGGCAATTATCATGTTGTACATTATAGACACCCCAATATTGTGCCGTACATTAGTGACTCTGTTTAATAATGTACACCCCGATTTTGTACAGCATGATAATTGGTGACCATAAAAATTCAAAACTGAAGCTTCGTTTAGATGTGGACATTCCACGTACATTGCGTACGTGTCGTACATTATCTGTGTCGTACATTATTTCCTCCATACAAAACGACAAAATTATAGGTAAATATGTTATGAACGCGAAGTTGGACTATGGATGCGATTCGACGCGTCACCTGAACGCAGCCCTGCGCGAGTTTGCGATCTAGCCCGCCGCGGGGCTCGTGATTTTTGCGCGGCATAATACATCGTCGCTCTATCTTGGCGGGGGCTGAGGAAGCATTTTGTTACCTACGCGACTAGGATAGTGGGCCGTTAATGGGAGACATAAAACTTTTGTGGTAAATTTATATCAAAATAAAAAAACAGTGCACACACACACACATCATCAGCCATTAAATGTCCACTGCTGAACAAGGCCTCCCTCTTAGAGAGGGGTGTTGCCAACACAGAAACACAAAAACAGTGCATTAATGAAATATTGTGCAACAATGACATTTCATATAACATTTCTGCCCTAGTAATTTTTAAACTTTCGCGATTAAACATGTTTCTGCACTGTTTTGGTTCTAAGCAAAAAATACGTCCTTTGTGATCGTTTTTGTAGTGATTAATGATAACATTACTACGTAGTTGAAAAGAAAATAATATTTTTCACGAATTTTGAATTCAGCCGGGAATTATATTTTACTATCAAACTTAGATTTTAAAAAATCCAAATTTATTTTGTTGTCGTTCCCACCCGACTTCAAAATCCGTGTAAAAATATTATTTTGTTCTTTCTATTTACAAATGATTAGTTCATCCAGCGATTCCTAAGGCTTGACTGCGTCTTTCATCAGGCACCCACGATGTGCCGATCTTGGCATTCTTGGCTCACCATATGCGCGACGTATCCTATCCAATTCCATTTCATTCACTGTTCATGTTACGATAATGTTTTCTTTATGATAGTCATAAAACAACCTTCTAACGTTTTCCAACTCGTCTAAAGAGTTATTTAGGGTGACCGTACCCAGTACCTACTTATGCCTATCAGATTGTACTCGCAATGTATGATGACAAGTCACGAACGATTTCTGGGGGAAACAACTGTACTTTTACGGATAATATGTTGGAATCTGTGTACAATACGTTACTGCTTTATAAGAGACGTTTTTCTATTATGTTCTCGAATACTAATGGATGTCTAATAAACTCAATGTAACTTTAATTGGTAATATTTATTGAGCGGATAATAGGCGGATAACTCCGTCTAAGCATTTATTTGCTTTGACAGCTGCAATAACATTGTAAAAAGCTGAATTAAAACTACGAACTCTGTTTACTTTCGCAAGGGTTTTGAACGTAAGACTGTAGTACGCCCACTAAATAGTTTTTTTCTTTTCTATTAGAACTTACCTACACCCAATATACTTCTGTGAAATAGTTTTTATTCAGCTTTTTACAATGTTACTGAAGTTGTCAGAGCAACTACAGTGGTAGTGCTGGTAATTGCTGATACGATAGCACATAAATGCTGTTTTTATTTTATATTCGCAATGTAATGCAAATAAAATATCAGCGGCAACGACGTTGCAGCGACCAAGTGATTGTGGAAAAGTAAAAACTTCCAGTTTTACCGTAAGTTCAAAGTACACGTTTAGACTGTTCTGAGCATTAGTAAAAAAAATATAAAAGTCGATTTTCCACGACCGACTGTTTTGCCGCGACGCCGCTGCCTCGACTATCCAGTGGAGTTAGGCTTTAGTGTAAAAGAAGCTATTGATTAAGTACCTAGTTGTTTTCTCTTTAAGGTTTTAGCGAAGAGTCGCGCCGAGACAAACTGCCAACGCCTCATTAACTGCTTAGTCACTATTTATACTCCCGAAGATAACTCCGATTCTGATTCCGGCCAAAGCAGCGCAGACAGTTTAGAAATATATCAGTAAGTCATTTAGTATATGATCATACATATTTGTGGTAATCATAATTTGACATGGGTAATTTACATTATTTCTGGCCAAAACTAGACTCTTTATCTAGCGAATTCGATCTGAGCTGACGCTTATATTAGATATTTGCAGATTAATGTTAAATACCATATTAAATGGCACACGTTACAAAAACAATATAAGTTTTTTTTTAAAGAACTAAATCAAAATCGGTTTAGCTGTTTGGGAGCTACGATGCCACAGACAGACACTCAGATACACACGTTAAACTTATAACACCCATCTATTTGTGTCGGGGGTTAAATTCAATAAATTTATCTCACTAACACATTTTGGACGTTCGCGTTGTCGCGCGGCGCTCACGTTCAAAATGTGTCATTGTGACTGAGTCACGAAATTTTGCTGTACGTATTTACGTAACACGATATTGGATGCAAATTTCAACTTTTTTTTTTCGCCCCACCACCACTTCAACGCGTTGTGTGGTTGGGCCTTTACAATGTAACATTTATACTGGCATTATATGATTATTTACGGGATATTTACCGTGGTAAGGTTGTGGAATGAGCTGCCGATATTTCGTCGCAGTTACATGCACCATGTTCAAACAAAACAGTGAAAACAGTATTTATTTTCACTGGCACCTTATTTTCCAGTACGCTAACTAAACACATAACGCCTCCTGCATCGTCGGCCCCCCGTGAGATGTCAGTGGAAAAACGCCGAGAAGCGTTTATAGAAAACAAGAAAAACAAAATGAAACAAGCTAAAAGTCTAGTCGATATGAAAAACGAGCACAATAAGATGTTGAATGATATTGTTAGCGGACAAAATTCTGATGCTGATGTTCCGTATACGTCGTTGTTGACGAATGAATGCGTGCTTGAGAATATTTTTAACAGCGAAGGTTAGTATGGTTTATATGTCATTATAATCATCACCTTCCTAACGTAAACATTGGCCAATCATGAGTCAGAATTGCTACGCCATCCGAAAGCCATCTCATCTGCCTTACCGACTTTTACCTACCCTAAGACAAAACAAAGACCTGAGACTGTGCTTCAGTGCTTGGGGTATACGAAATGGTCGTACAAAGCCGAAAGAAGGTCAATCTACTAATTATGTACAACTAGTACTAAACGACTAACTCTGAAAATTGCGAAAAAATATCAGCGTTTGGTGATTAACATTTTTCCATGGCACGACTGATATTTTAACATGATTTCAGGCTACCACCGTTCCGTGTAACCCTGTATTTAACTTTTTACGTTCTACTTATTGTTGCAGAAAACGTTAATGGAATCCTTCAGAGCGAAGAAATCTACATAGAGATACTTCTGGATACGGTTGCACACATGTCTCCAAACTTATTAGGAACCAACGGCGTCAGGAGGTTGAAATCAGGTAATAATAAAAATACTACCAAAATAACAATATACATCTTCTACAAACATTTCGAAAACACACACACAAACATATAATTATTTAGTTTCCTACGCTACGCCGAAACTTATTCCTATAAATATAAAATCCACAACACGAAGCATGACTTGCTCAAAAACGTTGAACAGAACAACCTTTTATTACCTACAGGTCGCATACAAGCAAGTAAAAAAGCAGCTCACAAAGTGACTGAATACTACCAGAATATATTGTGGGGCGATGTAGGTAGTTACCTCGAACATATTCTGCTTTGGTGGTCTTCTTATCCTTTAGCGACTAGGTAAGATATTTTGTTAAATACAATGGTAACCATCGAAATTGTCGTTTTCAATGGAAATGGTTACATTAATTTTCCATTCGCAGATCTCCAAATTCAAGCCAAAATCTTCGCGAGTGGTTATTTAAAACATTCAGTGCTAATAGTAAGTAATGATTAGTCCTATTCGATTATTTATTTTATTAAGAACGTGAAACTTTCACAATTATCTCCATTTGTTGATTTCAGATACTCCGGACTTAGTGTTGTCAGCTCTGCGAGTTCTTGCAGATTCTTTAGGCTGCCACGTAACTTCCACGTCTTGGGATAAACACTTTGGGTAACTTCACTAATTGCAACTTACTACGTACGAGTATATAATAAAAAAAATATAACATGACTTATTCGGAACCGTAAAACCGGCCGTACACCATACCGAAAGTAACGCAACCAGCAAAATGAAACCTACTTTCAAATAAATAAATAAAAAATGATTTGGGTCTAGACGTTTTGAAGAAAAATGTTTACAGATATACACACTAACACACATCCTACCCCAAATGCCACTCCAAATGTCTACTCCGATCCATCGTGGGTAAAAAAACGTATAATTAATAAAAGTAGATCGGAAATGACTTATAAATAAGCATACATACACAGGTAAACAACATTTCTAATCTTTTCAGGGCAACATTAACAACAAATTTGAAACCAACATCATTAAAACTGCATCCTGATTTGTCAGTATATGTTTCAGAGGTAACAACTTACTAGATATTGAATCTTATTGGAGTTTACTTCTCCTTCCAACCCTCATTTCGGTGGAATATGGGAGTTATAGGTGTTATTTATTTCAGTGCACAGAATCGGGTGCAGCATTCGCCTTGATGTTGCAAGAGCTAGTGACCCTCAACAACCAATGTGAAGTCACTTGGGACTACATACTCGGTGCTCCTATTGAAGACTTGCCTATTGTAGAACAGATTCCTATCTTGCATAGACTGGGTGAGCTGAAAACTTCTATTTAAATACTGCATATGTAGCGAAAGCTTAGTGTAGTGTTGAAAGGGGGGTTGAATCAGTTGATTCATCCGCTTTTTCCTTAGCACCACATAACTCTAAAATATGCTTTTATTATGGAAATATCTAAAAGCAAGTAGGAACTTCGATTATACGCTACCGTTTTATTTAGAAGTAATCACTTTGGAATATAACTTTCTAATTAGATTAGATTTTTTTTTTTTTTGAATTGTGTTTTATGACTTTAGTCATAAAACACAATTCTTAAATGATACTCAGGTTTATTATTTTAACGTCAAATCGTCATTTTCTATAAATATTATTCCTATAGCAAATTCTTGTCGTGTTTTCAGATCATTCAATCCACACATACCGGCTATGGTGTTTGGCCGAAACGCGTCGTTTAGCCAACTTATGGGAGATGGACGATTTCTTCAGAATAGCTCACAACGATATGCAGGCATGCATGGAGCAACTCATGAACCTGCGGTTCGCAGACCATAGCGTCACTATTGAAGCTGGTATGTAATCCATTCTCTCACTAACCATTATTTTTAGTTTTGAGAATACTCATACTCATACTCATTTATTCATACGATCAGTATATGTCAGATGTAAAAATTATAAATAAAATGTCAATACAAAGTAGGTACTTAATAGTAGGTAAAAACTAATAATAATTAAATATATTTAGGAGCTTACTTTTAGTGCCATAAATTCCCTATCAATGTCGTAGAACGCTTGACTGACAAGCCGGCGTGCTAACCTTGCTTTGAAAATAGACAAGTTGGACGCCTCAACTACATCCTCGGGAAGCCTGTTGTAGATCATTGTGCCCATGACATGAGTCAACTTCGTGGACTTAGCGAGTGACCGTTTTACGGGTAGGAGCCTGTGCTTATGGCGAGTAGTGCGCTGCTGGGATTCCCGTAGCGTTTCACCGAGTGCTGTATACGATTTGAGATTTATTCGCATATATATAGCAACTTGCACTATCACTATTGATGGCAGAGTGAGAATCTTAAGCGAAATAAAAAACGGCTTAGCCGACTGGTCCTGTGATATTCGAGCTATCGCGCGGACGGCTCTCTTCTGGCATACGAAAGCGCGTTTCCACTCGGCGCCCCTAGCCCAAATTTCTGCTCCGTACTGTAGCAAGGAGTGTACTGTGGCAAAATAGCATGACCGTACCACCTCTCTAGGCAGAAACCTGGCCAGTCGCCTGAGGGCGAAGCAAGCTCCGCTTAGCTTCCCGCACACCTTACCGATGTGAGCTTCCCAGGTGAGACCGCTGTCAAGCTCAAAGCCCAGAAATGTGGTTTGGTCCGCCTGCTCAATTTTAGTGCCATCTGCGTAGACACTTAATGCTTTCCGGGGGCGTCCCGATAACTCAAAGCGTATGATGTGAGTCTTCGTAAGGTTCAACACCAAACCGTTCTCCCTGAACCACTTGGCGAGTTGTGATGCGGCAGCATTGAGCTTCGCTTCCAGCTTCTCAAACGTCGGTGCTGTAACTACGGCAGCGACTATGAATAAGTTATCTAATGGTATTATTACATTATGGGATCGATTTTAAAGATTTCGTTGACAGAATTAAACTGAATAAATGTGTTGGTGTCTTTATTTCGTAGCCTGAAATAAATAAGACACTTGTAGTACATACTTATTCTTATTCGAGATGGGGCAATGGTTCCTACGCTGACGTTTCGCTTGGGGAGTATTTCTTCCTGGCAGCAACTACCCGAGCTAACCCAGCTCCTTAAAATACCGGAGCGAGGCTTTGGGGCGCTGGCACATTTGCTCCAGTAGCAAAGATAGAAGTGTAGATAATGATAATGAGACGCAATCTAGCTGTTGTGGTGATGATGATGATGCCTCATGCAACCCGGTAGCGATTCTAGTATCTTCTGTGGCTTCACAATGCCACAGCACCTGCCCTATAGTCTCGTTCTCCTTCATGCCTAATTGTAATTACCAGTTATAAAGCCTACTAACAGGCAAAGGTCCTGTCGTTGCGGACAAGCGATCTTAGGATGCTTTTGGTCTTTTTCGGAATGGTGGCGCACTAACTCTCGCACTTACATCGCTAATGGTTTGCAGAATCCTACTACGTCGTTATTTACCTTTTTCCTAGCACTCTTAACAAGGGTGACTGCTATTTTATTACCCAAGCAAGATTCCGATGGCTTTTCAACCATCTCACTATTGTTTTGAAATAGGTACATCTGTTAGTACATACTTGTTATTATTTCAGGTAAGATTGGAGTCCATGAAAACGTTTGTGCTAAAATGAGAGAAAAGCTTGTATCTGAAGTAAAAGTCAACATCAAAAAGTTGAAAGTAAGTTTCATACATAGTGGCTTTCCATAAACTTTGCGCGTAGCTGAAATCGACATATAATTATGATAACTTTCATCATCATCACCAGCCTATCATGTTTCCACTGCTGGGACACGGGCCTTTTCTCAGAGAGCCCACTAATCCACCATGCTGGCCTAGTGCATGTTGGGGAATGACATATATCTTTAAACAGTTGAAACTTTTGAGGTTCTTGTGCATACCGGTTTCCTCACGATGTTTTAACGTTGATGGCATCGAAACTGCACATAATTAATTTAAGTAGGTACTAAATAACGGTACTTGCTATCAAAACCTATAATATAAATCAAAATTTCTCCAAAATCAAACCTTTTTCAAGTATGACGACTAAGTAGATATCTTTACTATCCTGAACAAAAAATTTAACCGTGTAATATCCAATTGACGGCTCTCTTTGCCCCAGCGCGAATTTAATGAATGGCTTTTGAGTCTCCAATCACAAGCGTTGAGCCTGCAATCACAAACGCCATACCACGATCAAGTGATTAGCCGACCCGCCACACGACACAGCATATTTCTTTATTTGTCTAACTGCATAACATATTTTTGTGTTGTCCTATAGGAGGCGACAGAAGAGATAACATCCGTCCTATCGTCGGTTTGTGCCACGACGAGCCTGGCGCACCTCACGATGATATTTCCGACCAGCGTCGAGTGGCGTCGGGTAATAGACCCACCCGACCCCACGCACTCTATATACGTACACGAATTTTTAGGTAAGTAACATTAGCCTAAATTCCACTTACAAATTACACTTACCTACATTAAATTTCTTTGCGCGATAAAATCTGAAACGTGGATATTCGCCAAAGAACCAGAGTCACCGACATAGCTGTTAAAATTTGAAGTTGAAGTGGGTAAAAGTTGAAGTGGCAATGGGCAGGCCGCATCGCAAAGAACCGATAACCGATGGGAAAGAAAGGTTCTGGAGTGGAGACCACGAACCGGAAGACGCAGCGTAGGGAGGCCTCCCAGTCCTCCCACTAGATGGACCGACGACATTGTGAGAGTGGCGGGCATCCAGTGAATGCAAAATGCAGGCTGTCGTTCAGTGTGGAGGTTAAAGGGGGAGGCCTATGTTCAGCAGTGGACGTGTTCTGGCTGATGATGATGATGATGAATTGTATTATTATAATTTTAAAATTTGTGTATGTTCTATATCTGGGTGTTACTATCTATTTAAGCATGTATTTAAAAACTAGGACCTTTAAATTAGGACCTTTTTTCAAGCCGCCTGACACAAAATTAAGTAAGTACTAGACCTGGCCAGTCGGCCAGGCAGGGCCTGTTGGAACTATATAAACAAATCTTGGAAGTCGAATTTAACCTACTTCTAATCGCGCTGCCTGGATGTAATACAATCGATTGTTACAATCTGGGGGTCTTCAAATCGGGAGTGAATTGGTTTCTTCTAGGCAAGCGTGCTCCATCGTAGACCGCATTAAATTGCCGCATCGCATAACATTGTGCGAGATGGCAGTCAAACGCAAGCCTATTATTAAAAACATATTGTAGCATTGATTTGAAACTTTACATGTAATCCGGATGACCGATAGACTAATTTGATACCATCGAACTTATCTGATGATGGAACAAGAAGGTGGATAGTAGAACTATCCACGCTCTGACTCCAGTAATAGCTATTAGTAAACCTTTAGTTTGGGCTCCTTTCACATAAACGTGTTTTTAGGGTCCCGTACACAAACGGTAAAAACGGGACCCTATTATTATATTAAGTCTACGATGTCTGTCTGTCTTTCCATCTGTCCTACCTATTAACGGCTGTAGGTATCTTTCGAACCGTAATAGATAGCCAGTTGAAATTTTTACAAAATGTGTAATGTTACGGCGGATTGACTAAGAAATATAAAATTAAACAGTAATATAAAAGTCAGTTATATAAAATTTAAAAGTTGAACAGTAATATAAAAGTCAAAAAGTAAACACGAAATGGGGATCCCTATACAACAAACGTATTTTTTCCTATTTTTTTATTATCTCTAATGTAAAAACGCTAATACGTACAAGCGTCAAACTTGGCATGATTATAGAACACACTCTAAAGTATTACAACTAATAATAAATAATGGCCAAGTGCGAGTCAGTGTCAAATTTCTGTTCACCGCCGGTTCTCGTACGATCACCGAGGTGAAGCAACGTTGGGCGCGGCCGGTACTTGGATGGGTGACCGCCTGGGCGTTGATGGGATATTGTATTTTTGCACTATTTTTTGTACTTTATTAGCTAACAAGTTATGTGGTGGTACGGAACCCTCAGAGCGCGGTCCCGACTCGCAGTTGCCGGTTTTATTATAAATTTTAATTTGCAGGTAAAATGATTCTGCCAGTTATAAATGCGACAGAAGACATAACTACACTGAACATGGTGCTCAAGATAATGTGCGAATCCTGGCTTCATCATATTTATGTCTCGAAAGTTAAGTTTAGGTGAGCCTCTTCTAATAGGTACAAAAATTTTGTCAGTTGTTCGGTGGCCGAGCATTAGCATGTGCGCTTTACAATCTGACGGCACCTGGTTCGATCCTCAATGACTTATTTAGTAATTTTTTTCTGAGCAATTGCCGTTATTAAATTAAAAAATACAAGCTAATACTAACAATACAAATACAGTTAGACTGCCCATAGACCGTTGAAGGTCTAAAGACAAACCAAATGCTCAAATGCTCTTGGGGGGGCTAGTTAATATTATGGACGATGAGAAAAATATGAATTACAGTCAAGTTTTGACGTGCGGGATTTATTAGCAAAGCAAGCCAATTTCACGGCCTTAGGACTGGTTTATTTGCAGTTGGCTACATTTTTCTAATCTCTAAATCTCTTGGCGACGTCTTTGCGAGGATGGTTGCTTCGGAGGCTCGAAGGACCATTATGTAAGGGATGTGATGTGCTAATCCTACATAAAATAATAATTGGTTGGTTTGAAATACCGCTGGCGGAAACAATGACAAAACTTGTGTTCGCGTCAACTGCTTTGTTGTTACTAATACGTATATGTAATTGTATCGGTAATGATAAATTCAATTCAATTCATTTATTCCAATATTTATAATTTTACATTTTTTAACCTAACATTTTTAACAAGTCTAAAATTAACATTTATAAATAAGTACCTCTCTGTAGGTGTCTCGTAAGCAGCTGTTTTAGGAAGACCTGTGTTACAGCTGCTAAGTGAAGACCAGAGTGAATGAAGACGTGCTTCATCTTAGACCACATCGTCGCTTACCTACAGGCGAGTTAGAGGTCAAACGTGGACATATACACGATAAAAAAAACGGCCAGCATAAAAAGCGATCTCTTCCAGAAAACTTTCTCTCTCCAACTATATTCAAAATCAATCCCTATCTTTGTTTTTATTGATTGCTCCCAACCAGTTAGTAGCTTTGGGCTCTCTGCAAAACTTTCTTGTGCGTTGCATTAGTAGCTCATTTTCAGATATCTAGGTTTACTAACCCGCGTGTCAATGAATGTTACCTTTGCCGCAGTAAAGAAGCAGCCGTGCAGTTGTTAGCTGATTTCAACGAAGTCAGGAGTTGGCTAAACGAGTGCAAACAACTAGCGCCCCTGGCTAAGAAACAGATGCTGCAGAACGAAGTATTGAGGTAAACACATAGGTACTAGGGAGGCCTAAAGCGGACACTCTATGTAAGGATGTGTGAAAAAAATAAGTGTACAGGTCAACATATTATGCAAACAACTTATGTTGTTATCGAATGCTCAATTCATCGTAGTACATTAACATATTTGCAATTATATCTAAAGTACAAACTATGAAACACTTTACGAAATCCTATCAAATGCCCGTTTGGGTTTTTGATTCCCTTCAGCATAAGTTTTGAAGAGTACTGTCAATCTCTGTTTTTAACTGACTTCAAATAGGAGGAAGTTATCATTTCGACTATGTTTTTTTTAATATGTACGTATAGTCTTGAAGTAAATTTTTGTCGTAGTTACATGCACCATACCATGTTCACGGGAAGATTGAATATACAGTCTTCCCGTGAACATGGTGCATGTAACTGCGCCGAAATATCGGGAGCTCATTCCACAACCTATTATGTAGTAATACATAATTTTTTTACTTTTTACATTGTACTGTCTGCAGGCGGTGTGAGGGTGTCGGCAGGTTGCTGCTTCATGCACCAGGAGACCTTATCTCCATGCACGACTCTACCATGCAGTCCGCCCAACAAGTACGAAAAGATCCTGGTACGTTCGAAGCAATAGCGTTTTTATTAGCGTAGCGTAGCCATGTTTTATTATCTTTACTATTTATTTATTTTAGTTTTCGTATTGTTCCATACATTGCTGGGCTAAAAGGTATTCGATAACTTTTTTCGTATTAGAGTGAAGCAATCTATACCGCCGCTTAATTACTACCGATTTTAGTTTCTCCACGTTTCCGATAGAGGCGCTTTACTAAAATGTATGGAACAATACGTAAACGAAAAAGTTTTCGAAAACTATCAAATCTGAGACTAAAGCGTACTGTTAGTTAATCCGCCGTAACATTACATATTCTGAGAAAATTTCAACTGGCTATCTAGTACGGTTTGAAAAATATAGCTTTTAATAGGTAGGACATATCTGTCAAACACATCGCAGGCTTAGTAATAGGGTCCCGTTTTTACCCTTTGGGTACCCAAAAGGTTTAAAGGGTTGGGGTTCCGTACGGAACCCTACAAATAACATCAACACTACCCATCACTTGGGAAACGTAAGGATTTTAAACACGGATGTATTACGACTTTCGCTACGCACGTCACAAATGCCAACCTCTAAAAAAAACGCGAAAGTTTGTATGTATGGATGTTTGTTCCTCTTTCACGCTGCGTCGGAACAACCGATCGATCAGATTTTTTGCATGGGTCTAGTTCAAGAGCCAGAGAGTGACATCGGCTACTTTTCATCATCACCATTTTTCATCACTGCGCGGGTGAAACCGCGGGGCGCAGCTAGTGTACTTATACTACTGCTATAATATTGTGCTATTGTTTTCAGATAACGAGGCCCCAGAACAGCTGATGCCAGCGGAAATGTATGTTCCCAATCAGAAGCAATGGCTCACACTTCGCGCCAAGAAAGTGAAGGGACCTCTCGCGTTCACCTTATGTTGTGTTATCTTGTCGTGATCCTAATATAAATAAAATAACTTTTGTATGTGTCTACATTGTTTTATTTTATTCCAGACTATTTTTAGTTACAGAGAACCGATGTCAACTATATTCTACATTTCAGACTTGCTTATATAAATAATTTAATTGTTTTAATGGAAAACAAAACAAATTTTTTTTCTACAACTATACGAATTTTTCAAACTTAATAAAATATCATATTACATAACACTGAAAATTGTCAAAATAAGTGAAAGTGAAAAAAAAAATTGCTACTTTGTACAAATAAGAATGAAGATTTCATAGATCGGGGAGTAACTTAGGACACTTTAAATCCCAGAATAGGAACGATTCCCGAGGGAATTTCTAAACGGGTGAAACCGCCAGGTGCAGCTAGTAATTCTGTATAAATATACCTCCACTAAACAAAATGACCCAATTGTTATTGCATTATATGATATCTTTTTATTTGATTTTATAAAACTTAATACATTAAAGTGACATTTATTGTAATAATTATATTGCTAAATAAATCCTACACTTAAAATATTCAGTAATTATATAAACTATTCATCGTCCGATTCAGACCTCCTACACTTCTCTTTCAACTTGTCATATTGATTTTTCCTAATCATTTCCGCTTTGGCCTTCTCCATATCGTTAAGTAGACTGCTTATTTCTATGTTGTCAATTTTCTCAGCCGGGAGCGATTCTGCTTCGCTGTCTAAGCCAGAGTCATCATTCTTGACATTGTTAATATCTTCTTCATCTGTAAGTTCGTTTATGCTGCTTTCGTCTGAATCGTAAGGGGTTTGGTGAAGTCTGTAAGCTTTAGGCACTCTGTCGTTTTGACGTGATGCGTGGTTTGATCGGTCGGAATGGGACCTGTCCTTCTTTTTTCTTCTCATACTCTTGGCTATGACGCGTTTTTGATGGTCCAGTTGCGGGAACAGTTCTGTGGGGCATAGGTATAGAATTAAAGATGTGAGTTTAGTGTTTAATCGGGATGCATATAAGGATATAAGCAAAGCTTACCAAGATATCAGATGTGGGTGGGTGTGTTTAACGGGGAAAGCTCTAAAGAGCTTTTTGATCTCACTCCTGCGTGGGACTTTACTACCGCCAAAAATCTCTCCCCCAAATCTTGCAAAGCTGAAAATCCTATACCGCCCGATTTTCACGCTCCTTTATTCCGCAGAAGTTCAAGATGTGGAATGTCCTTCCCCCAAAGGTCTTCCCGCCGAGCTTCAACATCATCATCATCAGCCAGAAGACTTCCACTGCTGAACATAGGCCTCCCCCTTTAACCTCCACACCGAACGACAGCCTGCCTTTTGCATCCACTGGATGCCCGCGACTCTCAGAATGTCGTCGGTCCATCTAGTGGGAGGCCTCCCTACGCTGCGTCTTCCGGTTCGTGGTCTCCACTCCAGAACCTTTCTTCCCCATCGGTTATCGGTTCTTCGAGCGATGTGGCCTGCCCATTGCCACTTTAACTTGCAAATTTTAACAGCTATGTCGGTGACTCTGGTTCTTTGGCGAATATCCACGTTTCGGATTTTATCGCGCAAAGAATCTCCGAGCATAGCTCTTTCCATTGCCCGCTGGGTGACTGAGTTTTTCCAAAACGCGAGCGTCAACATGAAGCGTTTCAAATAGGGTGTCTACAACTATCTCCCTGGGCTGGCAACCGTCAACACCGCTAGTGTTGCAGGTGTCCATAGGCGGCGGTTTCTGCTTACCATCAGGCGGAAGGAATGCTTGTTTGCCGCTATTTTAATATAGAAAAAATAATTTTCAATGTGGCCTCTGATTGGTTGATAAACTTTCATAGTGGACTTTGCCACGAACTGCAACTCTGAGGGTGGAAACTAAACGCGTGATCGGTGGTAGATTTTGCCTGGAAACGATAACTGCACTTGTGGACTTTACAAACGTAAATCTATAAAATTAAAGTGTTTTATGATATCAACTAGTGCAACTAGAGTTAGCAATGCTATAAACCAAATCGTGTGGTCGTTATTTCTTCTTATAAAGCGCGATAAACACAAAAGCCGCCAACCCGCCGACACAACCCGGCGGCGGCCTATATGAAAATAATCATGTCGGCGGCTTGCGTTCGCAAGCGCTCAGTTGCCCGGCGACACACAAAAGTTTTCCGACTTGCAATGAGCGAAGCCGAAGCAATGATGAAGCGAAAGGTTCTGGAATGGAGACCACGGACCGGTAAGCGCAGCGTAGGACGTCCACCCACAAGATGGACAGACGACCTAAAAGAGACCGCAGGGAAACGCTAGCCACTTCCAACCGGCCCTTTTGGAGATCGATAGGGGGGAGGCATAGTATTATGTCCAGCAGTGGATTTTCTATGACTGAAATGATGATGATGATGAATGAAGAAGCGCCGACAAGTTGCCGCCTTTGGTGTATATAGCTCACCAATAGCAGGTCGATCACGTGGCATTCGCTTTGATCCTTTTGAAACTTTGACGTTGAGAGGTGATTGGTTAAAACGTATACTGACCGTGTGCGTTGTTAAGCGCGACGCTGGCCGCGTTCATCTCGGCGTCCTGTATGGAGTGTCCGCGCGAGGAAGCGAGCCTCACGCCGCGGAAGTACACCCCCACAGTGTACACGCGCGTGTTCGTGGGCCCGATGCACTCGATCACCCTGTACATACGACGACTTCACATTCATATCTGTTCAGGGCAACTCGAGGACTAATAATCTTTAATAGCATTCTTGAACATCTTTTCTATTTAAAATATTATTTCGATACAATGAATTACTTTACTAGATTTAAAAAAAGTATTTTTAAGTTTAAATGCAATTTAATACAAACATATTTTTTTTATTTTTAACGTATTCTTAAGTTATATTTACTACTAGCTGCGCCCGTCCGTTTCACCCGCGTAGTGATGAAAAATGGTGATGATGATGATGAACAAATAAATAGTAATAATATAGTGATGATGAAATAACGGAGGACAGCGTTGGGTCGCTGACTAAACTGTTCTACCCCTATTCCGCCACATGTTGTGGTATTGGAGAAACAACAATAATGTAAAGTTTTTTCAAGGAGTCGGGACTCCTTAATCGTATGTCTTCTGTGGTCTTGCAGTGTAGTAGTACACGCTCCACGGTCTCATTTTCCTGAAGACAACCTCAACACAGAGGGCTGTCTGTGGCTCCAATTTTATACAAGTGATTGTTTATACTCGTTTTCAAATAGCTTGGCACTTGACAGGTGGTTTAACAACACGATAGAATGTAATGTGATTCGTAAATAATGAATGTGACGTCACCGTTCTAAATTAAATATTTATGTTTTACGGCGAACATATATAGCTAAGCTAATATTAAAACTACTAATAGGAAAAAAAATAAGTCATGTGGCATGTGCCAAGCTATTTGAAAAGGACTATAGTGACCTGTGATGGTCCCTATCATAAGACGGAGGTCCGACCTGAGTAACTTGAGAAGTTTGTTAGTTATTTGCGTGTTTGCAGTCTGTTGTTTTAACCCGTCGAATGTGTTACGCACCGCATGTCGGCGTAAGCGAAAATGCTCCGACGTGCATACTGTATGTAAGAAGATTTATACATAACTAGTGACCCGCCCGCCCAGCTTCGCACGGGTGTAATTTACGTTCAAAGCCGGGGCGGGTCGCTAATTATATATATAAACCTTCCTTGAAAATGTATCTAACTGATGGTGAAAACCGCATCAAAATCCTTGCGTGGTTTAGGAGGAGTAAGCGGCCATACAGATATACAGACAGACAGACACGGAAAGCGACTTCAATTTATACTATGTAGAGATACCAATAGTATATAATATTATGCACGTATTTTATACTTTTTACTTTTTTTTTATATCTGAAATGTAGGTGAAATTCCCCATTTTAGCCTTAAAAAAATTACTTCCCCCACATTCGAAAATAATAAAATTAATTAATTTTTCAACTCATCCCGCGGGATCAGTATGGGGTGGGGCCAGCTGACTAAGCTAAGAGCCTTGACAACTTACTTGTACAGCGGAATGTCAGGTTCGCCGCCCTCCATGGAGCGCAGGGTGAGGCAGCACTGCTGCAGTTTGGACTTGGGGTCGTTCCAGTCCTGGTTCATTATGAACTCCTGCAGCCGCGGGAACAGGCACGCGTTACAAAACGCTATGCAATAGTCCAGACTCTGTGAACATCAAAAATACTTACATAAAACTCACTTACAAAAAAATAATATACATTAAAACTTAATTTACTTTGCACGGGTGTAAGTTAATATTATATTATATATAAACATACAGTGAAATTATCTAACTCACAGAAAAGAAAAATTTTTTTGTTTAAATTTTCTAAAGCTCTCAAGGCATTTTTGTAAGATTTTTGTAGCCAGTTTTACTAACGAAACGTCAGTTATTTGAAATCAGTGAAAGAAAGAACTTTGAGACGTAACCCAAAAAGGTAAGGTCCAAGTTCTTTGGATGCGGAGTTCGATGCGTTGACATACATGAGAATGTTCAAGCAAGATTCTGTCATAATACCTGGCGACAGATTTTCCTTCTCATTTCCGTTCTATTTACTTCTCTTTTCTGTGATCTAACTGCTGGTGAAAACCGCATCAAATTCCGTTATGTGGTTTAGGAGTTAGCGGATATACAAACAGACAAGCGGAAAGCGACTTTATTTTATACAATGTAAAGAGAAATACGAAAATTTGTGTTAGTGTGTATATTTACACAGAACAGTACAGAAGGTCGGCTGCATACATCGAGGGGTCACAGGCACACGCCCTCAAAGACGCGTACTTACAGCGATCTGTGATCAAATAGGTTGACGCCAGTCGCGAGGATACTACACGTAATTATAGTTTCGCGCGATAATTCGCCCGATAAACACAACATTATAGCTGCTTTGCGTACCCTAGCGCTACGGCGAGTAGGTAATTAAAATCAATGTCTGCCGGAGCCGACTTTCTGTACCCTTTATATTCTGTGGTATGACCCTAATTGCGTATGGCAACAAAGTGCGGAGCGAATCGATTTATTCCATAATTGATTTGTCTTACTCGTATACTCGTTTAGGCTATAGGAACATTTCTGTATTTTTTTTTATGCCATAGGTGGCAAACAAACAGACAGGCTGCCTGATGGTAAGCAGTCACCGTCGCCTATGGATACTTGTAACACCAGAGGCATCACAAATACGTTGCCGACCCTTTAGAACTCGATTAACTCGCCTTTTGAAGAACCCCATGTTGTAGCTTCTCGGAAACACCGTAGAAGGTAGCTCATTCCACATTTTGCAGGTATGAGGCAAGAAGGATCGTGTGAATCGCACAGTGTGCAATTTCCACTGATTTATGATGTGTGAATGAGCCTTCAAGCGGTGGCGGCTAGTGCGATGGTAAAACCGCGACGCCGGCATCGTCTGTGATATTTATCTGCACATGTCTGCACTCAATCCATAACAGCCGAACGGATTTATATAAAATTTTGAAGGTAGCTTATTTCCTGGATTAACTTATGGGTCACTTTTAACCAAAAAGGGTGTTACAAGTATCCATAGGCGACGGTGACTGCTTTCCATCAGGCAGCCCGTCTGCTTGTTTGCCACCTATGGCATAAAAAAAAAATTGCTTCATTATTGTACTTTCCAGAAACAATAACTGCGCTAACCATCAAACTGGGTTTGATCACCCGTATCTTGATGTTAGGCTTCCCTTACATGGCAAATAATTTTAAGTATAGTGTGAGAATTATAAATTGTGAAAAACTATAAATTGTGATAAACCCAGAAAAACCTTTAAGTTATTATCTGATAGTAACAGAGTATAGTGGCCTTTACCTTATCTATATACAAAGCGCCCAAGAATGCCTCGAGCAGATCAGCCTTGTGTTTCTTGGTGGTGGGTTTCGCCTTGGGATTGTTGTAGATGGCATAAGTAGACATATCAAGGTCGTCGCAAACCATCGACTGCGTGCGGTTGTTGACTAGAGATGAACGGAGCAGCTGAAACAGGAAACCAATAGTATAAATCTATACTAATATTATAAAGAGGAAAGATTTGATTATTTGTTTGTTTGTTTGCATTGAATAGGCTCCGAAACTACTGAACCGATTTGAAAAATTCTTTCACTGACGGGCTACACTATCCCCGGGTGACATAGGCTATAATCTATACCCGTGCGAAGCTGGGGCGGACCGCTAGTCTATATATAAAAGCGAAATTCACCACTTATCACGAAATCTCGGAAACTATTTGACCTACGAAGCTGAAATTTGGCAGTTAGATTCCTTATGGGGTGAGAAAGGATTTTGCTAAGGGCCGAATTAAGGGGGCAAATGGGGGGTTGAAAGTTTATATGAAAGAATATGCGTACAAAGTCGCGGGCAACAACTAGTTGTTTAGTTGTTGTGTTGTGTGGTAGGATATTGAAATTAATAATGGATTATTCACCGAGGGGATAAAGCAGTGTCTTAAGTTACGGGTGTCATACTGAATCCCGAGCGTAATGAAGGATTCACTCCCAATCCTTTATTATGGTCGGGAATCAAGCTCGCCCAAGACGAAGACATCTTTACCCCCAAGGAGAATACTTTACTTTTCAGACTTACTTTTGACAGAGCGGTCAGATATATACAATTACTAGCGACCCGCCCGCCCGGCTTCGCACGGGTGTAATTTACATGCGAAGCCGGGGCGGGTCAATAGTTATATACATATAAACCTTCCGTGAAAATGTATCTAACTGATGGTGAAAACCACATCAAAATCCGTTGCGTGGTTTAGGAGTTAGCGGCCATACAGACAGACAGACGTGGAAAACGACTTTAATTTGTACTATGTAGAGATACATACTATAGTTACAAAGCACTCACAGAGAGATGCCCCTCGTGGTGGTCGGGGAAGTGTCGATAGAGTCTATCAGACACTACCAGCTGCAACACGGTGTCTCCAAAGAACTCAAGCCGCTGGTTGGAACCGAGGGTCAGGTGGGTGAAGTCGACAAAGCGGTCGGATATACAATTGTACATACTATAGTTACAAAGCACTCACAGAGAGATGCCCCTCGTGGTGGTCGGGGAAGTGTCGGTAGAGTCTGTCAGACACTACCAGCTGCAACACGGTGTCTCCAAGGAACTCGAGCCGCTGGTTGGAACCGAGGGTCAGGTGAGTGAAACCGACAGAACGATCAGTGAACGCTCGCGCTAGGAGGCGAATATGCTTGAAATCTACACCTAGAAAAAACAATGAACAATAAAAAAACACAAATAACATAAATATTAAATATCGAATTATTATTAATTGTGATGATTGAAATTTAAAAAATGCGCTTTTACATAGCGTATTATAAAATACAATGGTTCGCATAGTGACTTTCTCTACGCGTGGATAAAAACGGTGGTAAGACAATTTGCCCACGGTCCGTGCTAAGCCTACTGTAACGGTATTTCTAACCGTTATAGTAGGATCTGACATAAAAGTGTGTGTTGAGCAAGGTATGCGGAAATCCACCGAAGCGGTGTGGAAAGCAAAATCTGTTAACGTTTGACTTTTTTCAAAGGAATAAAGGGCACAAAAAAATCAACCCAGCCTAACTCCTAACAGTTTCTGTGGATTTTCGCCCATAGCGTCACATTTCTCTCTTGCAGAGATTTTAGTAGCAGTGGACTAACATTTTTGTCGTCTGTGTAAGGTTTTTAGAGTTGTGCTGCCCGTTTCATCAATTTTCTATGTTCTAAAACGTAATAAGTAAGAGGTTTATGCACTGCAGTGACTAGAAACGAGCAAAATTACTAGCCAATGTTTCTTTAGTTGCTATGTGCTATAGGAGGACATAATTATTATTAGGATTACTAAAATAATTTTAACCCAGCCCTTACGAGTCCTATATCTCAATAAATAATTATAATAATATAAGGTTGCTTGGAAGAGATCGCTCTTAGCGATAAGGCCTTTGATTGTTGCACTAGTTTTTAATCTGTTTTATCGTGTGTTTGTAATTTGTGGTGTGAACAATAAAGAGTTTATCTATATCAATCTTTTGTAGACTTGCGTTAGACCGCCATCTACGCTAGGTGGCACCTCGCTTGTGTTAAGCAATGATGTGGTCTACGATAGGACAAGCTGGCTTAGAAGAAACCGATTCACTCGCGACTTGAAGACACCCAGATTGTAGCTCCCATCCATGTAACATCCATCACAAGAGATTGCACAGTCTTGCAGAGATTTTAACACTGGTGCACTAAACCGTTTGTCGCCTGTGTAATTTTTTGAAGGTGTGGTGGTGGTGTGGAGTCGCTGGCATACAGTGGATGCAAAAGGCAGACTGTCGTTCAGTGTGGAGGTTAAAGGGGGAGGCCTATGTTCAGCAGTGGAAGTCTTCTGACTGATGATGATGATGATGTGGTTTCCCCTCTTTTCAACTGTGTCCTAAAACTTCACAAGTAATAATTCTCACTTATCATCATCATCTCCCCTTAGAACTCCACACTGAACGACAGCCTGCCATCTGCATCCACTGGATGCCCGCGACTCTAACGATGTCGTCGGTCCATCTAGTGGAAGACCTACCTAGGCTGCGTCTTCCGGTTCGGTTCTCCACTCTAGAACCTTTCTTCCCCATCTGTTATCTGTTCGCGATGTAGCCTGCCCATTGCCACTTCAAATTGTAACATCTATCACGGTGACTCTGGTCTGATTCTTACCTATAGACGTCTCAAACTCCGTCAGTTTCTGCAGGAACTCAAAGTCCTTGATGTACTGTCGGTCGCCCAGCGGCTCTTGTTCTTGTAACGGATGCGGTCGCTCCTTTAGCCATACGTCGTACAGATCGGGGTATTTGAACCAGAGAGCTAGAGCAAATACACGATCCGCTACCTGGAAATTATTTGTAGTTATTAAAGTTGAGCTGTGAGCCATGCAGATACATAGATTGTCCCGAAAATTGTTAGCAAAAGAATTTTTTTTTATTTATTTTTATTTAACTTTTCCACAGCCTTTAAAAAAATTTAACAATAAACTTTTTCTTTTTTTTTCTTGAAACTATTTTGAATTGACGGCAAATATATGACGGCATATATACAAATCTTTTCGGTAAAATCACCAAATGCATTTTTTTTTTTGACCACCATCTCGCCTGATGTTAAGGGATGATGTGGTCTACGTTGGAGCACGCTTGCCTAGAAGAAACCGATTCACTCGTGATTTGAAGACACCCAGATTGTAACCATCGGGGAACATTCATGCAGCGCATTCCACAGACTAGCAGTTCACACAATAAATGTGGAATCAAAGCGCTTCGTACGGGTTTTCGGAATATCAACCATAAAGCGGTGATGATTTTTCGTGCCCGCTCTGGCAGTCCGATAGAAAAATAGGCAGGAATACCTGTGTGTAGATCTTACGTTAAAAGTTAAATAAGTCAAAAGTTATTACTACATGTTACTACTAAACTGCATAACTAATCTTTACGAAATTCAACAAGGAAATAGTGTATGGGCTACATGTTATCCTGCAAAAACGTTGGAAAAATGCTGTTTTTATGGTAGCTTACCTATCAGCATTAGAAATGTGGTGCTGGAGAAGAATGCTGAGCATACCGTGGACAGCTCATCGAACCAACGCATCGATATTAAAATAACTCAAGATCTAAACTATATTGTCTACCATTTGTCTCAAGCGAATCAAGGAGTTTCTTTTTTAAATTTAATAATAGGCTTGCGTTTGACCGTCAATTCGCCTGATGTAAAGTGACGATGCGGTCTACAATGGAGCACGCTCGCCTAGAACAAACCGATTCACTCGTGATTTGTGTTGTGAGTGTAAAGACATAGATTGTAAGTACACCCATTCAGACAGCGCATTCCACAGACTAGCAGTTCGCATAATAAAAGTGGAATCAAAGCGCTTTGTATGGGTTTTCGGAATATTAACCATTGAGCGGTGTCGATTTTTTATGCCGCTCTGGCATTCCGATAGAAAACTTCGGTCATATTACCAGGAAAGACAGCGCCAAACTATAAAAAACTAGTCACAGGCGAGGTCGATGACAAACGATCTCGAGGCCGCAGACCGATGCGTTGGTCCGGCCAGGTTCGCACCACCTTACACCACATGTACGATGCGCTGCATATCGCTGAGGATACAGGAAGGTGGCGTAAAATCATCAAGGAGAGACTGGTAGGAGGTGGACACTACTCTCAGACATGAGGACGAACGTACCTGTAAACCTGCGTCGAGGAAAAGCGCGCCCATGAGTGCTTCAAAGCAGTTTGCCATCGCGTGCTTCATCACCACCTCGCGGCACAGATCTGATCCGTGCGCGTACAGCATAAACTGCTCCAACTCTATGTTCTGGAATATAAGCAAAATTCCAGTTAAATTACTGGGTGTAAATTAAAGTGCAGTGCATTTTCAAACAGATTTTTGACATTTTTGGGTGGCACAGAATTTTTATTAGCGTTGCGATACTAGCGCTTTGCTAATTTGTAGAACCCTTTCATACGCTATCTGACTGCAGCGCTTACGGAAGTTCGAGACAACCTATAGTACGCTCAAATTACGGTGCCATCTAAGTTTACACCGTTTTTAGGCAAATTTCCGAGCTACGCTCTAATGTTCCGCTATTGTCTTTCCTCTTAGTGAATCTTCCTTGATTAGGACAAAGGCCCACTAAGACCCAGAGCAAGTTTACCTTAGCAAGTTGCGCCAAATGTTGATTCTGCACAATGGACGCCCTATACGTCGCCAGACCACCTTCAGCCAGACCGGGGAACATGCGGAACAGGTGGATAGACGACAGGAACTCGACCACCGCGTCTCCGAGGAACTCGAGACGCTCGTTGTGCTTAATCTCTGATTCAGTCTCGCTCCGCTTGCCGAACCGGGACATTATGTTGATCAGAGTCACAATACCTGGGGAAATTATTGACAAAATGAACAAAAACCAACACCAAGGACATATATTTTTAATACCATAGGTGGCAAACAGAAATACAGAAATACAGAAAAGTTTATTTTGCGATAATGAAATTTAGAGATAAAAAAAATGATCCAAATACAAGTAGGTACATTATCACAAAAACCGGCCCCAACTCAGCATGTTGCTGGTTGTACACAACCAGCGCTGGTATTCTGTTGGACCCGGCAAGTGACGTCACGCTCAATATCTGTGCGTGCGCGCGTGTACAAATACATATAATAAAATATATATACAAATCGAACAAGCAGACGGGTTGCTTGATGATAAGCATTCATCGTCGTCTATGGATACTTGTAACACCAGAAGCATCACAAACACGTTGCCGACCCTTTAAGATTCTATTAACTCTACAACAAGGGGTTATTACCCCATGTTGTAGCTTCTCGAAAACATAGCGAAAGGTAGCTCATTCCACATTTTGCAGGTGTGAGGCAAGAAAGATCGTGTAAATCGCAGTGTGCGATTTCGACTGATCTATTATATTATGTAGAATAAAATAATAGGCTTGAATTTGACCGCCACCTCGCCTGATGTTAAGTGATGATGCGGTCTACGTTGGAGCACGCTTACCTAGAAGAAACCGATTCACTCACAATTGGAAGACACCCAGATTGTAACTATCGGGGAACAGCCATTCAGGCAGCGCATTCCACAGCCTAGCAGTTCACAAAATAAAAATGGAATCAAAGCAAACTAATATGAACGAGAAGCCGAAAACCAGTGAGTATAATAAAAAAGCAAAACTTTTGAAATTGCTTTTTGACTAGTATTATAGTATAGTACCATCTCCCTTTATAATAAATACCCTTAGGACATTGTCCTTTGCAAGATTTCATTCTCTGCCTCCAATTTGAGGGTGTATGACCAAGGGGGCAGATGGGAATGAAAAAGTCAGTTTGAAACGTACCACAAGATTTGCAGAGTGCTTTTTTTGCAAATGGTTAAATTCAACAGATTTCATCATCATCATCATCATCAGCCAGAAGATGTCCACTGTTTTACATAGGCCTCCCCATTAGAGCGCCAGATCAACAGATTTATCAGTGTTATTTGACGGTGTTGTCTAATATTTTTGCATCTAGCTTACATCAGGATGGCAGAAAGAACTTACGGTTAATCTAAGAAAACTATAGGAAAAGCGTGATAAGACATTTACTGCCTTTTTTAATGCCATAATTATGTGGCAAAGAAGCTGACGGGCCGCCTGATGGTAAGCGATCACCGTCACCTATGGAAAACTGCAACACGAGGGGCATCACAGATACGTCGGCGACCATTAAAGACTCTATTAACAGCCTTTTTGAAGAACCCCAAGTTATAGTTACTCGGAAATGCCGCAAGATGCCGCTCATTCCTATAATTACAGGTGTGAAGCAAAAAAGATTGATTGTTATTGAAATGACATATCTTACCTTTCTTCCTAGTGTAATGTATCCTTCTATCGCCATACTCCGGCTGTCTTATCCCACAATTCGTCAAACTATTCCTGGCATGATCCGGGTTCGTGCCAAAGTTCTCTCTATACGACGGGTGAGTCAAAGCGGTTTGTAGAAGCAATCGTTGTTTGAACACGTAGCCGATCTTTGTTTCTAAGGCTTCGAGGGACTTGTGGAAACGGAGATGACGAACCAATACGGGGATCAGCATTCCATGCTGGAATAAAATATAAGGGTTTAAATACTAGTTTTTTCAAACAGTGTATAATGTGTCTATTTATTGAAAGACAGGCTTCTACCAATATTGAATTTTAAGGCCTCGACCGTTGATTAAGTAATAAGGTGGGCAATTTTTGTTTTTTTGATTATTTTGTACGTGGGTAATAATATTTCAATGTTATTATATAATTATGTGTGTGAGTGCGTTTGATTATGTTTTTCCACTAAAAAGAGCATATACACGAAGAGGTTAAGTACAAAGTTTTTTCTTTTGTTTTCTGATGGGTTCCTGTGACTACCGTTCGATATTAAAAGTCATGGCCACTTCAAAACATATTTTTTTTCGAATTTGGTTGTACCCAAGGTATTTGTTTATTTTTACTTTTTGGATACTGTTTGGAGAAGTACCATACATACTTTATTGCCAAATATTAAGCTAATATGCAAGGGTGTGAAATGAAAGGAATTATTAGGGTTTTGTTTGTGCGCTGTCTAATTGACCAGCCCTAGTGACTCAGGACTTAAAGGAATCTGCCCATACAATGGATGTGCAATGAACATACCGCACAAGAATAAAACTCGACAGACCTACTATAACCATATCATTAAAATGCTCCCTCACTGACTCGTCTGACTTGACGTTAAGCAGTTAGTTTCGATGCCATCGCTCACAAACGGTGAAGAAAAACATCTTGAGGAAACCGGTATCTCCAAGAACCACAAAAGTTCGAAGACATATGATATCCACCAATGGGCCTGCATGGTGGATTAGGGCCCATCCTCTCTCTCTCTCTCTCTCTCTCTCTCTCTCTCTCTCTCTCTGAGAGAGTCCCAACAGTGCACATGATATGATGGCTGAAATAATATATGATGAGCCAAGTAGTTATAGTAAGTAGTATACACTTACTTGAACAACATCGCACATAAGTCCAGTAGTATGAAAGCCTTCTGATGATATCGCTACAGTGACATCTCTCTTCATCTTGCTCTGTGTCCGCATTTCCTGCAGCTTGGCCTCTTTCACGGCCAGCTTAGAACGCTCCTTGTACGTAGGTTTCGCCATGTTGGCGATGAGATGCCGGTATTTTACGTAATAACGCCATGCTTTTTGGTACCTAGAATAGTAAAAATACAGTCATGACACCATTAAATAAAATTTCCTATTGCTTATAATCGGATAGGCAACAAAAAAATAATATACATACATTTTTACAAGTATCCATTGTTTTTTTTTATCGATGCTACAGACAGACATACAGATACACACAAATCCCCTCTTTTTGCATCACGGGTTAAAACACTTACTCGGGGTTGCCAGCGTAGCTAAGCTGCGGCGGTCTAATGCCAAAATGCACGATCTCTGGGAAGAATTTCTTAGCAACCTCTTTGTCTTTTTCCTTGTCATCTGTGACTGGGGGACTGCGGTCGAGCTGGTCCACTCGCACTGAGCACGGCTTCCTTCCCGGGAAGGTGACAATCATGCCTGGAAATGATTAGTTCGGATATAAGAGTCAGACCAAAATCGTCACAGAATAAAAAAAACCTAAATACTAAAATAAAAACCATAAAGAACCAACTAGCGCACAAAAAATACTACCAAAAAAAGAGTAACCAGGAACAAAAGAGAACCACCAAAATATTGAAAGGTCAACTTGAATGTAACTTGGTAACGTTGACGTAACCTTGTAAAGAGGTAATGTTAGATCAAACATCTATTAATTTACCAGACACTTTACAAAGTCATGTCGTCAACTATGTATGAGCTGTCATAAAATGATTAACATAACAGACAGACTATTTATATTCTCGACTATTTATATTCTCGACTATTTATATTCTATGTATATTTAACTCGGTCCAAGTATTTATTTGCTCTGATAGCTGCAATAATATTATAATAAGTAACCCACGAATTCTGATCACTTTTTAGAGGTTTTTTTTTTTAATTATTCAAAGAAATATTAAAAGAAAAAGTTTTCTTTCCAGTATTTTTACAAACGTATTACAGCTGTCAGAGTAAAAAACGTATGGATAGTATGGGAGGATTCGATCTGCAGATTTTTTTAAGCCATCTCATTTTACTGACAGAACATTATTTTGCTTTCATATTGAAAGTTACTCAGTATTTAGTGGATTACCCATTTAGCATGGCTCGTTAGTGGTGGACACTTAGACCGCGTTTGCCTAACGCGTTTGTTTATAGTTTCTCCTTTCTGTAACCTCTAGTACCTAAGCTATAGGTTCTTATAACAAAAAATAATAATAATCGGTGGCGACACCGCGTACCCCGATTCCATGGGGCTAAAACCGCAGAGACCCCGACCCCTTGCTTGCCTTAACCGGCCGACTGGGGGTGGAAACCGCAAGAGCCAAGAACCAGGTGCTCCAGGTTCGGAAGCTCCAGGTGGAAGTGTTAAAGGGCATAACGCCGCGAGTAGCTCTTAGTGAAAGTGCAGCACACCTCTCGACACCCTAAGCCACCCACGCCAATGTTGCCCCTCCGGTGCCAAGATGCGGCAGCCATTATGGGGAGCCCAATAGTGGGTGGCAAGTCATCACCTGCCTAAATGTATTTTGTGATGAGACAGGATAAGGCAGGTGCCGTTTCTCATCCTATAGATCTGTTCAACTACCCACAATTTGTTCACCTCAATAGCCCAGGATTTTTACAATACTACTGTTACTGTTTTTTACTGTACAATAGTTTTATATTCCATTTTATACATAATTGAAAATTTTGTACTCAACAGGGCCTCTTGGTGTTAGCTTCGGCCCCACCAATTCCTATCAAAGGTCCGGGCTAGACCCGTGTTTATATTGAAATAAAGTGTCATAATATTACCTTTGATCTTATCAACGAACTTCTGCCAAGTGTAATGGTCCATACTGTGTACGTCGTCCAGTGTAGCGGGCGGGATCAGCAAGCCGCTCTCGTCTATCAGGTACTTCATTACTTCGCACATTGACAATACCTGCAAGTATTGAATACAAAGTATGAGCAATTAATAGTCATTAGTTTTATGTAATATCAGATATAGTTAAAAAATACATTGTAAAAGTTGACAAAGGGCACGGACCCAGGAGTCCGTGAAGAATCAAGAAAAAAAAAAGTATGAGCAACAGGCGACTCGGCGGACAAATGTAGACCTATACAGGGTTACGCGGATAGTGTAACTAAGCCGAAAGGGATTCGTTCTCCTCATCATTATGAACAACTTTTACTATGCAGTGCAATAAAAAAGCTGTGAGTTTTTAGTTAAGCATATTATGTTTTTTTTAATTATGCTGCTTGTTTTTTTTTTATACAAGGTTACTTGGAAAGGGTGTACTAAACCGAAAGGGGTTCGTAATACCCATCATTGTGTACAACTTTGAGTATGGGGCCAACCCTGAAACAAAAAAATAACAGCTGCTCCATAGAAAAAGGTCAACAAAATGCATAGAACACCTGATATTCCTTGTTCATAATAATGAGTACACTGACCTCTTGGCTTTTAACCACCTTTTGTTTTGTAGCCCTGTATACACCTCATGAGTCTCTCATGTCCGCACTACTTCATTGCAGACCAACAAAATAAACTCACCTCACACCCGCCTTCAGCCAAGAGTCGTACAAAACGCGGCATGAAATGAAACTGTGAACAACTAGTGTCCGTTGCTTTGCCGAGGTCCAAATCTACTAGCTCCAGTAGTTCCGTGAACAGGAAGTCCTCTGGAAAAGGAAATGTTTTACCCATTAAAACATAAAATGTAAGAATATGAACACTCTTTGCAGTGTGACAATCTTTGGAAGGCAGAAACTAAAACTATGTGTTGGTGGCCGAGCGATAGCATGTACGATTTACAATCTGATAGCAGCTGGTTCGACCCTCGGCCCTGCAAAAACTACTTATAAAAAAGTGCAGTTTTGATGCCATCGCTCAACAAAGTTGAAGGAAAACATCGTGAGAAAACCGAATGTCCTGTATGTCCAAGAAATTCAAAAGTTTAAAGACTATAACATTCACCAACAAGCGCTGAGCCAGCATGGTGGATTAGGGCCCATTTTCTCTCTCTTTGAGAGAAGGCCTGCGTCCCAGCAGTGAAAATATGATAGGCTGATATTGATGAACTAAAAACAATCATATTACTCTACACAGCTGATCCAGGGGTAATTGCGCAGCTGATGTACTGGCACAGAGAGACTCGCGTTAACGCCCTGTAGGCCTTATCCAATGGCAATATAACCACTTGACTGCTCATCCTTTACCCCGCATGAGGCAAAGGTTCTAACATGTCAACCTAAACTATTTCGAGCGGGGTAAATCCTAGGCGCGAATTGAATGAATTACTTTTGATTCTCCAATCACAAGCGTCGAGTCGTGTCGAGTCTCCAATCACAAGCTGCCCCCCGCGACCGACGTGGCATCATTTTGCAAAAGGGAATTTTGACTACATGCGCGATCAAGTGATTATATAATCTTTGGCCTTAGCTAATAATCCCACTGCCTTTCGGCCAAATCAGATCCTGGACTCGTCAGCCGTACCACATAACTACACAGATAGTGCTGAGCAAGTAATATAATAACAACTACAATAATAACTGCAGTCATGGGTCGCCTTCTCGGAGCAAATTCCGAGATTCTCTCAGAGAAATTTTAATCCTCGAACGTGACAAGCTCCGGCAAATTATTGCAATTGTCACAGGACAAAACCTTTTCTAAAATGGGGTTACAAACAGTCCTCTAAGTAGAGGGCACATGAAGGCCGAAGAAACAGTCGCGCAACTATAGTGTAGCAGCGTGGTCGAACAGCGAAACGACAAGCACCATGAGGTCACCGAGAGTATTATTTCTACGGGAAGCTTGGATATCAGCATACTGTTTGGCCTTCCTGGAGGAGACCAATTCACTCGTGATTTGAAGACACCCAGATTGTAACTATCGGGGAACACCCATTCAGCGCATAACACAGACTAGCAGTTTGCACAAAAAAAACAGTGGAAAGTGAAAATAATAAAGTGGAATAAAAGCGCATCGTACGGGTTTTCGGAATATTAACCATGAAGCGGTGTCGCCTTTTCGTGTCCACTCTGACAGTCCGATTGAAAAATAGGCAGGGGGGAATTAGATCATGCAGATCAGATGCGCACTCTCTAAAATGTACCTAGTTGCGAAAAAATGCCCGCTCTACAACTAACAGAGTTAACAACCCAATCACCAACAACAACAACTCTGCCACCTTGCAATAAGGTTCAAAATCCCTGAATACACTCACCTTATGATGTAATTCCAAATCACCCCATATTCAGGGCATTTTGAGCTTTATTCCTCAGTACAATGTACTTACCAAAATAATCCAACTCTTGCACCGTAAAGTTTTCAGGCGCCGGTTCTTCCACATACAGAATGGTGTACTCGATATTGAACCTTATTACTTTGCACGTAGGAAGCTCCGCCAGTTTGTAGTGAGAGAACATCGAGAAACCAGAGAAAAGGAACTCATGCTCGTCATGCCCGATGATTGTGGGGTTCTTGATCAGGAAGTTTGTTGGGGGCGATACTGTTATTCTGAAATTAAAATATAAAAAAATAACAAGATAAAACTTTCTCAACGGTCTATTGGTTGGGTTAAACAAAACTAACATGTTAAGCAGTAAGTGGGTCATCGAACTCATCAACATGAGAAACTTTTACTATGGGACCAATCCATAAATCGCAATAAAGAAATCAGCTGTTTTCATACCACACAATGACCTTTTTCTATGGAACAGCTGTTTTTTTTTCACGATTTCAGTTGTCCTTATTATCATCTCATCATTGGCGTGATTTTATCTAAACAGCAGGCCTAGACAAACGGCATTCGCTTTAGGGCGATTCTATTTCTGCAGTCGCTATCGCTCTATCGTTAACGAAGTTCGATTGGCAGACAAAGTTACCTTCGCTTAGCGATCGCTTAGTCGATTCGTCTGTTCGACAAAAATACGAAAACTACCTCTTTGTCTATGGTCTTACGTCGTCAAACGTCGAATTCCCGGGCTGTTTGTTACTGTCAACACATGTCATTTGAATTCGGATCATTCAAAGCGCACGAAATATTTAAAATAGTTATCTGGGATTTAAAGTTTTAAAAAGTTTGTGTTTAGATTTAACCTTGCAACAGCTCCCGACACCGACTCCGGCACAACGCTCACCACCTACACCTAACGCTCTGCCTACGCCTACCACCCCTCCTCCAATTATCCAACAGGCTCCAACAACAGCATCTCCGCACTCTTCCACCACTTCTCCTCATCGCAGGCGTCTGGTTGCGCGCCGAAGACGAACGCTAACTCCGTTCGAACGCTAACTTCGTGCTGCAAGTGAGTTTGTGGCCGTCGAACAGCACCGCCTTCGGTTGGAAGAAGAGCGGATAAAGAACGAAGCCAGAAGAATAGAGGTGGACCGCGAAAGAACAATTCTACTGAGCCGCTTTGTAGATATTGCTGAAACATTTCTCCAGCACTATTTGCAAAGTAGGGATACTGATGTAGGATGATACTGGGTAAAAATACAGCCAAGTGCGAGTCGTACTCGCGCAGTGATGGTTCCGTACCACCAGAAAATACAATAAAAATTAAAATAATAAATTAAAATAAACTTCTTATTTTAAAATTCTGGATCTTTTATTAGCACATCTCTTTACAATCTGCTTATTAAATGATTGAGCATTGCTCTTCCTTGAATTAATTCCGATTGGCTGTCAGCATTGGAGTTGTTTGGTTGTGAATAATATTCACTACCATCATTATTTATATGGATATTGGTTGGTGTTGGTAACTGAGCCTTCAATGCTATGTTGTGCAAAATACAGCATGCAAGCGTTATCTTGCTAGCAACGCATGGGTCAAGCTTTTTAAATATGGCTTTGCTGAGCCTAAAATGCTCTATAAATAGAGCCTCTGGCATCTCGTTAACGCTTTCCAATTGTTACCGGGAACGGTATCTTCTCTGACGTCGAAGCCAAACACTTTCATTATGCGCTGCACACAGTAAACGCAAAGTAGGTATGCATTTTATCAAAAATATCAATACAACCCAAAACACGGCCACTATCCTCTTTTAATTACACGAACTCGCCATTTTGTTTCGTTTTCTACAGGGTCTTGGCTTTCGCTAGAGGTTTCCATCAATAGAATCGAAAATGAGCGATAACGATTGTCAAAAGTGCCACTTGGCTACGTATGTCTATGGAAATTATCGTACGGCGATGTCGATTCGTTTCATGGAATCGAATGATATTAACATTGTCTAGCAAAATTCTATTCGTTAGCAGTGGACCACGTGATATTTCGATAACTTATGTCAATCCCATACATTTTTGGAGTTTTCTACTAGCGTCATCGCTAATAGAATGTAACTTTGTCTAGGCCTGCAGGTTGATTATAGCATCCAAAATACATTGGTATTTTCTGCTTAAGTAACCATCAACTTGCTTAGATGCTTATATTATTAAGTTTCAAATTACATGCCTTTGGATACCTATACAGGGTCTTACGGACAACAGCTAATTGCGGCACCTAATCCGCTCAGTTGGAAAATCACGCGACGGCAAGCCGTATCTGGGGGCGATAAGGTTCACGTTCGCGTGATTTTCCAACTGAGCGGATTAGGTGCCGCAATTAGCTGTTGTCCGTAAGGCCCCAGATATATTATTTAAGCAGCGTCAAGACTTTTTGGAGCACTTGCGCTCATGATTAAATAGACTAATTCGGGATCCCAAGCTTCTACGCGAATTTTAAGCCCGTGATTTTCCACCAATGGTCCTGAGCCAGCCTAACCACCTGAACCTGATATTCTCTCTCTTACTCTACTTATCCTAAGTTTCCACATGAGGGCAGAGAGCAGATACATCAGATCATGTATCTCATGTTTTGCAATTTATCTTTCTGGGGCCATTCATGTATTACTTAAGCACCAAAGTGAGGGGGTGTCTTTGCTTTGATTATTTTTGATGACATGGGGGATGAGGAGGTCTGGATGGTGATTACGTCTGCAATATTTGTTTAATACTTTTTCTGATTTTTCTATGATCAATATTAATTTCAGTCTGAGGCTTGCCTTGAAATGTGGTCTTTGGACCACATTTCAAGGCCACACTGCTTAACAAACCCAGCCCTATTTATGAAGTTTTTTTAGGATCTTCATGGCAACCATCTGATTAATATCTATATCTGATTATATCTATGACATGTAGGCGTGAACTGTTGCAGCAAGATGGGCTTACGCGCGCCATCTCGGTAGCTTACATTGGAATGGCATCTCTGGATAGACCTTACCGGTAGTGGTAAAGCTTATCGATATTGTTTTGAGTAGGCGTGCAGCGTGGGAAGCCTTGTTCCCCGGCGTATACGCCGTGCCGCATGCCGAAGCGACGCGCGCGCACACTGCAGCGGCAGAGAGGACCACCGTTCATCTCGCCAGGATTATTGAACCTGGGATGGGATATAAAAACATTAAGGCCATAGGAAGTATAAAAATCTTCTAAAAATTAGAACAAAACTATACATTATCCAACACTTGATTTAAAGGGAAGAAAGTTGCAATAAATAAAAAATTACCACCAATTTAATGATAACATAGGTAATTTTAATTAAACAAGAAAATTACACATATTTGGAATAGAAACAAAAATAAAACCTAAAACTACTTACAAAATTATAAACTAATACTAAACTAAATTAAATTAAATACGCTAAATAAAAATATATTATATTAAACTAAACTAACTAACTTCATGATAACATTAAATATGTGGTTTTTATGCTAAAAACAAAATCTTAGTGGCCATACACAAACTACATCGAAATGAAAGAGTTTGATAGATCAAACATAATTATATTAAAACTTTTTTATTTTTTTATTTTATTGGCTTGGTATTTAAAAACACGAAGAACCTTGAAGAATCTTAGAAGGTTCTTCGTGTAAAAATACGGAATACTTGAAAGATATATAAAATAGAGATAAAATTGATGATTATTTAAATTGTCTTTTGTTTTGTATTTATGGTAATTTTTGCGCCCAACATAGGTATGGTACAAATCACTATATATAACCATAGACAAAAGAGTCCATCCTTGATATAACTTAGGGGCTACTACGCCGTACGCGTAGGTTTTAAACTCGAAGGGATTACGGCCCTCGCATTTGCGGCACGAGCGTACCGTGCCGCAAATTCCATCCTCGTCTATTTGTTCTACCCCCGCGTAGTACTATTTTATGAGAAAACTTCAGCCTTCCATTTGCGACACTCTTTAACCTCTCAGACCCTTCTGACACTCGAAAATCTGTTCAGCCGTTTGAAGATTATCAGCTTCTTTATGGGGTTTTTAAAAAATTATAAATTTATACTTGTCCTCACAATGTTTTTTTTCACCGTTTCTGAGCGATTGCAGCGAAACTGTACATAATTTATTAAGGTAGGGACCAAATAAGACATTGATGCAGGGAAGGTTGAACCGGGTGCCGTCAGATTGTAAAGCGCACATGCGCTCAGTGATGGTCGAAACATCATAGCAGGTACAAAAAAAGTCACACTGGGTTTACGACTTGAGGTGCTCGTGGTGTTGACACAAAGCACAGATACACACACACCCACACATAGGACGGATGTGGTAAATTACATACCACATCTCAGGATGCAGTCTCCTGGGGTGGCTCTGTTTCCTCTCCAGCTCTAGCATGATCCTGTCGGAGTATCCTTGCAGGCCTTCCTCGTCTATATCGCTCTCCTCTGATGATGAAGACGATGACGAACTCTTGTCGCCATCTGAGAAACAAGATACGTTTGGAAGGCGCGGGCGCATAATAACTCTATGAGTGAGAGGACAGAAGAAAATGAGCGCGTGAGGCTTTTTAATATAATACTAGCTGAATCCCGCAGTGTAATTCCCGCATATTCTAAGGGGGAAAGTACCCTGTGTCGTCCTTATGATGTGTAGTATATTTATCTATGTTATGATGGACATTATTATGCTGCCAAACTTCTTTTAGACCGGCCTAGTAGTTTAGTCATGAAAAGAGAACAAACAGACAGAAAGACAAGAGTTACTTTCTCTTTTATAATATTAAATCAGCTTCAGAAGATTCTATTCATGAACAACTATATCATAACTATTAAAATAATCTTGAAACACATTCTAGTTCAGAAATTCACACATTAAAATTATTGGTTCTCACTCCCAGTGCAAAATCATTTCTTTTATGTAATTTAGAGGTATACCTATACTGGGTTACATGAAATGGTGGTACTAAGCCAAAAGGAGAATGTTGTACTCATCATTATGAACAACTTTTACTGTAGAACCATCCCTGCAATTGTGAAAAAAATATTATAGCAGTTCCATACATTTAATTAAATGTGAAAGAATTTTTAATGGAACAGCTGTCACTTACACTTGACAAAATGTATGGAGTAACAGATTTTTTTTCGCGATTTTGGGTTTGGTCCCGTAGTAATACTAATAGTCGTTCCACAATGACCAATTTTCCGTTTAGCCTTTATAAAGTACAAAATTCTTACGTTTAGAGCACATCCTAGGTCTAGTTTTCAACGGAGGCAGCTCATCAACGGCCGGTCTGGCATTACGTCCCCTCATAATTAGCATGGTGAAGAATGTTTCCAATAGTGTTTCTAGCTTCTTTGTCTGCTCTATTCCAGGCTTGCCGACCAGATGTTTGTAGTAAAGTTCAGCGGGCGAACAGCGGTACCATAGCTTTGGCTGGAATATTTTTAATTGACTTTTTAACATGCTCTATTGTAGACTAATTAAATTCCCTGTACTGTAATGGCTACATAAAAATCTGACACCTTTGCATGATGTTGATTAACTATGAGTAGTGGCTGACATGCCACCAGCTTGATCTGGCCTTCTCAATGCAAACTGCTAGAAACTGGAGTGCTTTGCCACCGTCCTCGTCTCCTGAAAACTATAACCTGGGCGTCTTCAAGACCAGAGTGAATAAGTACCTTCCAGGTCTACATGCTCCATCTTTAGCCATAATATTGCTTTCCATCAGGTGAGTTGGTGGCCAAACATAGACCAATTCTATATAAAAAAACAGGCAACAGAGGGTTATTTTGAATTAACCAGCCACTCTTAAGGGCGGCTTACTGCACAACATAATCAATAACTTTCGAAAATCTGTAAAATAAAAAAACATGTTGCATAGAAAAGGTTCATTTACCTGCACCATATTTTATGGCTTTCAAAAATTGTAGAAACAGATTCATTGGATATGATGTACAAACGCTGCCCTTAAGAAGTGTTTTTTTTTTTTCATTGATCCAGCAGCTCATACAGCTTAATTGTTAAGTTAGATTTACCTCTTCCTCATCAGGCTGATGCTCCTTGGACCATTGCTCAACCTTTGCTATCAAATCTTCAGATGTTCTGCAGTAGTTCTTGCTGCAGTACAAAAATGAATATTGTAAAATAGGAATTTAGAGTAACGCCACATTTAGAATAGTCACATGTAATACATAGTAGAATAAATAAGCAATATAGTAATAGAATAGGAAACAGAAGAAAAAAAGACAAGAATAAATACCCATCATTACCCCAATTCCACTGAGGTGCCCTATTCTTTTGTAGGTTTCTATGGCTCGCTTATCAATAATAGACCTTATAACAATCACAAAAAAATATATATTTAAAACATCTCCGACTTTGACGAACAAGAATGAGAAAAGCAAACATAAAAAATTATACAAAAATGTGTGTAATTATTTCGTTAGTTGATCTAGCTCTGAATTGTATATTTCATAAATATTATTTACCAGATTTTTTTGTAGTATATTATTTAAAACTATGGGTCTATTGGGTTTGCGCTTGAAAATGTCCAAACCTAACTATAGACTAAAATAGTAGTATTCGTAATTCCCACATTTAAAATTGATGTTTGCAACATTACTTTTATTACAAAAGACCTATTCAATGATACCCTACATGGATTTCGGGTGTACAAATTAATATTTTATTACTCTAATTACACTGGAAGATAGAAGATAGATGGTTCTAAAGAATTCAGGCAGACAATCAGATAGACAGATGGACAGAACAAACTTATGAGAGTTCTTTGTACAGAACCCCACAAAGACCCAACATCCATGTAATATGTACTATATTTAAGTTTTTTTTATAATTGTAAATTTAATTTAGTTACTTTAATTTATGGTTAGTAGTTTTAATAAAAAAAAGGTAGTTATTGCATTAATATTGTTTTTATTTAAGGTTGTATTGTATAGCTTTTGAGGCAATTTTAAATTATAACATGGAACAAATCAAAACATGTAAGTATATAAATATGGGTACATACTGAATCAACACCAACAACTCATATATATGAGAACTGTTATAGTTGGAACTGTTTACATAATTTGTTGTTTGGATACATCTTATGCTATGCATTTGCTTACAATAAGCTTTGCGTAGTTTGGGGTCAGATGACCGTGTGTGTGGAAAGATGTCCCAAATATTATTATTTGAAAATACTAGGTTATGGCACTTTTTTTTGGCTGCCAATTCGCCTAATGTTAAGCGACAATGCAGTCTACCAAGGAGCATGCTTGCCTAGAAGAAACTAGTGTATTATTGTGCCTATTTCTAGTGTTGCTGACAACAAACAAATATACTGACCTATACTCTTCCAGGATTTTCTCCCTGTCTGTCAATGGCTTCTTCGATCCTTCTCTCTCTCTTTCATCTCTTGATAAATGGGACGGCTCTCTAGTTCTACTACTGCTTTCATTTCTGTGAGAATAGTAACTGCTCCTGCTCGGTGACCTAACTCTCCTACGAATATCGGAACTTCTACTTGTACTTCTATCATCCCTGATACGGACTGGACTCCGAAATTTCTGATATTCCCGCCTTTTCCGCTCATATTCTTTTATTTCTTCATAGTATCTCTCTCGTTTTCTTTGCTGCTCATCTCTGTACCTATCATAATGTTTATCACGCATTCTTCGTTCTCTTTCAGAATATCTTGAAGGACTTCTGTATCTATGGCTGCTGTAGCTTGGACTGCGGCTCCTTTCACCACGGTGTCGCATATCTCTATCTCTTTCTCTTCTCCTGTCTTCTGAATGTTCTCTGTATTTATCACGTTCTTTGTACCTTGACAGCTCCCTTCTATCTCGTTCTTGTTCTCGTAAAAGTTTTCCTTCACGAGAGTGTTCTCCTCCATCAATGCTTTTCTGTTCCCTTTGAGGTGATAGTCGTTTACTCGTAGAGGGACCTTTAAAAGGGTTGTCTTCATTGGAACCTTTAGAAGTGCTTTCATGTGGAGCAGGTGTTTCTGTTACATTTGTTTTCACCGGTGAAGGTCTCACATGGCTTTCTTGCACATTATGAGCAGAAACTTTTTTATGACTGTAATGTGGGTCTCTATACGACACACTAGAAGGTGGGCCTAAAGGCCTGGGCGGGTAATAAGAGGGTGGCGGGGGCGGCAGATACTGGTTAACGGTCGGTGGTGGCAAGTTTAACTGTTCATATGGATAATATGAGTACGAAGGTGGATAATTCGATTGGTTGTAAGAGTGTGGATATACAGGCATCGGCGACCCGTAAGCAGACGGCGGCGGCTGCGGTATTGGTGGTTGTGGATGAATGTTTGACGGGGGCAAGCTCATTCGATTTACGCCTGGCGGAAGAGTTCCATAATTTACTGGTGGAGTGGACATTTTCTAACCACTTTTAGTCTTTTCATTCAACCTCTACACACTTTATTTGGTAGATATTTGATTTAGGATCATCTAAAATAGCAGTAGGTAGGTAAAAAAACAATTTTCAATGTTTTTCTACTTAAATAACATTATGGGTTTTACTAGATTGAGAAACGAAATAACTCCCGTATATTAGATCTATTCTACTTTCAGTTGTCACAACATTAATTATGTAAAATTACTAAAATTTTGAAATACAAATAATCACAACAATAACCTCTTTGATTTGACATGACAATAACTAAATTTGACATTAGTTTTTTGTTTTATTTGTCGCTCATAACTGGACAGGCTAAAACCATTAAGGCCAATACCTCCTCGTTTCACGTATTTTACTGACATTTGTAATATAATATTAGTATGATATAAAATATGAATATGTCTCAGAACAAGTAGAAAACTGTGAAGTAAATAAAACCAAGGGAAAGACAATTTGTCCACGGCCCGTGCTAGGCCCACAGTACTAGATAGTTTAGTATTTACCAAGGGATGAATTTTCACAAAAGATGCAGGAGCAGTGGTATTAATTTTATTTTCATCACTGTATAGGGGCGCCAACCTATATTTAGAGTATTTTTTACCTTACCTTAACCTTTTATTGAAATAACTTTTCAATAAAAGGTTTGAAACCTGTAAGTAATGAAAAGTGGCATGGTGACTTTCGAAACATGAGAAAAAAGCATCTACAAAACTATATTTTTTATTCAACTTTTTAATAATTTAACTTGAACATAACAATTAAAATAAGTACTTAAACACTACATAGGTACATACTAGTTTAATAAATTAAATTGTGAAATATATTTCTTATTTTAGCACTACCCAGACATTCTCCATCTCTGTATAGAACACCAAATTGACCTTCTGTGAGAGCTCTTAATTTATCTTCTAGTATAATTGTAAGTCCCTCAGCATTGTTTAAAACTCTGCAAGGAGTCAATGGTTTGGTATGTTGAAATCTGAAGAAGCAACTGAGAACATTATTAGTGGCCAGTTCAGGAGGCTCTCGGTTTATCCAATGGGGTTGACCAGTGAAGCAAATGTTGTTCCATAGAGCTGGATGATTGGTGCCAGCCACCTAAAAAAAATACAGTAAGTGTAGATAAAAAGGTTTTTTTAACCTAACTATAAAAGAGTAAAAGAGTTGATAATGAATGGCGCCTTTGAGAATGGTATGAAAACAACAACAACAGAACTAATAACAAAAAACAAAACAACTAACAATATTGTTAACAATAACAAACAACAACAATAATGGTTATAACAAAACTTGCTATACCTGCGGTTTCACCTATGTGGACATTCCCTTGGGAACTGTTCATTTTACTGGGATAAAAAGTATCTTACGTCAATTATCCTGTTTCTGGCCCTAAAAACTATCACTATGCAAAAATCACGCTGTTCCATTGTTCTGTTGCTTCATCTGTATATTCTATTCTATATAAAAATTAATCCCTATTTGCCTTGGTCACGCCATAACTTGAGACCGACTTTACCGATTTCATTCATCTATTTTTTAAAGTTTTCTAATACATTGTAGAAGGTCCTTATGGAAAAAAAAATTAAGAAAATTGCTCAAAAGTTTGGAAAATTTTAGAAAACTTAAAGACCATTTTAAATCGCGGGTGAATCCGCGCGGCGCAGCTAGTGAATGATAAAGAACAAACCTACTTCCCATTTATAATATCAGTATGATTGTTAAAAGTCATTTACCACATAAATGTTATTGGTCTCCAAATCCTTCTTGAAAATGAAGTATGCATCCTTCCAGTTAGCAAGGCAGCACCTTTGACCGACTGTCCACTTGTGTAGACCATTATGTTCTCCGACAACATGTCCTGTGTCTATATCAATAAAGAGGCCCTTTTTAGTTTGGATATACTGTAAAGAAAAAACATTAAATTAAATTCAGCAATTAACCATAAAGATGTAGTACAGCAGTAATAAGCTACCAGACTGTTTTTTTATCTATACTATAATATGATATTATAAAGAGGAAAGATTTGATTGTTTGTTTATTTGCATTGCATAGGCTCCGAAAGTATTGGACCGATATGAAAAATTATTTCACTGTTGGGAAGCTACATTATTCCCTGGTGACATAGACATAGGCTATATATCTATACGCGTGTGATGCCGGGGCGGGCCGCTAGTTTTCTTATAAAAAAGCTCTCCTCAAACAAAATTGAAATGTGTTTTTAGGAAGATAATATTGTATTTTAATTGCTTGCTAGACAGAGAGCGCACGAATGCCATCACATGTAAGTAAGCCATAATGCTAAAAGTTACCTCTTTGCCTACTCATTGGAAGCAAGGAGGTAACTTTTGCATTCATCATCAGGTGATGAAATGTTTGTAGTAGTTATACCTCTTCAATAAAATCTTGAAATCTCTTCTTTCCAATAAAACAAATGCCTGTGCTGTCTTTTTTCTTAGCTACATTCAGCAGCCCTTCTTTCTTTGCTATCTCTCTGACTTCACTTTTTAAGAGGTTTGCTATTGGAAACATACATTTTCTCAGAGAGAACTGTTTCACCTGTGATAGAAAAAAAGTCTGATCTTTGTGTTTGTCTTTGGGTTGAAGTAATCGCACACCTGAAAATTGAAATGTTAATATTACACAAGGCATTAAGGCTCTGTGCATATTAAAGAAGCGTACATTCTACTTACTACATTTATTATACAGATTACAAAATGGTTGCCTGGAAGGGATCACTTTTACCGATAGTGCCACTGTGGTACTAGCTTGTAAGTGTTTTCATCTGTTTGTAAAATTTTGGGTGTACGCAATAAAGTTTCTATCTATCTTTTATTCTGGCTGTTGTTTCAATCCCTTAACATCTCGGATTGCAGTTGCTAATAATAGGGAAATCTGAACATTTTTATGGCTTTTAACGAGAAACTTTCTCAACGATTCAGTCATGTTGATGTTAAACCTTTCAAAGCATACCTTCATTTTCATTGTATTTCTCCAAAAGTGAGCCAAAAGACGTGTTAGCATAATGGCCAGTAGCAATAGCATCAGTTCCTAAGTTGTTCCTGCAATATTCGAAAAAGCTATCAAATTTGATGTATCTATTGCACAATATATCAGGGTTCGGCGTCAGTCCTGTCTCATATTCTTTAAGCAATACGGTAAATACTTCATTCCAATATTCCTTTATGAAGTAAACTCTACGCAGAGGAATGTCCAGCTTACGGCAAACAAAAGTTGCATCTTCGAAATCTCTCTCATCTGAACAGAAGCCTGCCTCATAGTTGCTGTCCCAGTTTCTCATAAACAATCCTTCCACTTGGTATCCTGAAACGTTTATACATAAAATGAAACTACAAATCACTTAAATTATGTAAAATTCATAACAAGTTTCGTGTTGCTTTATAAAATACCAGTTCGTTTTAGGAGCAGCGCTGCAACAGCACTGTCCACTCCTCCCGAAACACCAAGAGCAACTTTTCGAAACATTATATTGTGCACATTTTAAATTTTAATTCAACACCAAGAAAATTCCAACCCAGATAACTACTTTACTAGTAAAAGAAAAATGGGAAATTTTGAAATTCAAAAACATAACCTAAACAACTGAATGACAATATTGATTATGATATTGATTGATAATTTACATTGACACTTGACTTTGACTTTTCTATATCGTTTTTTTTAATTTAGTTCTATCTAACATCCGGTCAATAGACAAGGATGAGTTTTTTGGCGCTAACGTGGAAAAACATGTTGGCTCGTATTATTTTGCTAAACTTGTGTATTTTCTTGTGTTAGTATGTAATATCACTGGATTATTATTTATTAAGTGCTCGTGTACGTGATTGCCTCTGCTTGAATGTGGATAAGTGATATAACGAGGTCAAACATGTACCTTCGTGTTTTTTCAAAAACTCCATAGAAACCTCTTGTAAAGCCTATACGACTTTATTGCAGCATGACTTTGACTTAACCGTGACTTACTTTGCTTGACTCTGACCGTGACTTGTTTGACGTATTTAATAATATTATGTAAACTTGATTAATATTACGACTGAAGGACTCCGTATCCATGGTCACGAAGAAAAAACAACATAGACAAGGACCACACAGACTAAAAATTTTGGAGTGATTTGACAACATTTTGCTTTGGTGGTGTTGACAAGTTGTGTTCGTTCAATTTTCGTAGGTTAGCATTGTAGTTTTTCGTGAAATATAATTATTTTCTTAACACTAAAATGTCGAATATCAATCTACAATGCCTGCTTGGGATACAATGCAAAGATTTCGTTATGATAGCAGCCGATCAGAGCACTAGCCACAGTATTATGGTCATGAAAGATGGTGAGTTAGCGCTTTTGATTTGATTCCTATAATTTCGATGTTTCGAGCCGGTAGTTCTAATTCATTATTGGTTTTAGATGAGGAAAAAATCTACAAGATATCGGACAAGTTGGTGATGGGCATCATCGGTGATCTAGGTGATACTACTCAGTTTGCTGAATATATTTCTAAGAATATTCAGTTGTACAAAATGCGCAATGGTTATGAGTTGGGGCCCTCTGCAGCGGCTAACTTTACTCGCCGGAATCTCGCCGAGTATTTGAGAAGCAGCGTAAGTGATTTTTAGAACTGCCATGAAATCTTATTATCATCAACATTTCAGCCATAGGACGTCCACTGCTGGACTTAGGCCTCCCCATCGATCGCCAAAAGGGCCGGTTGGAAGCGGCCTGCATCCAGAGTTTCCCTGCGGTCTCTTAGGTCGTCTGTCCACCTTATTATCATCGTAAATCCCTAAATAATGTGATGTATGGACAAATTCTCAGGATACAATAAGTATGGTTTACCCACAGAGAATATGTTCCATAGTCAAGGTCCCATTAAACTGTGTATTTTTAATTTCAGACTCCATACTTTGTAAATCTTCTGATGGGTGGTTTTGACAAGGAAAATGGGCCAGAGCTTTTCTTTATGGACTATCTGGCAGCCAGTGTTAAAGTACCCTTTGCAGCACATGGCTATGGTGGATACCTCAGCTTGAGTATTATGGACCGCTATTATAAAAAGGGTAATTATCAGTGTACATTAGAGTCTAGAAAAACTAATATCTGGTTATAACTATCGAGCTACTACAACCAACCAGATACTATAGTACATTATATGAATACCAAGGATAGGTAAAATTTGCAAGTTGAAGTGGCTATGGGCAGGCCAAAGAACCGATAACCGATGGGGAAGAAAGGTTCTTGAGTGGAGACCACGAACCGGAAGACACAGCATAGGTAGGCCTCCCACTAGATAGACCGATGACATTGTTAGAGTCGCCGGCATCCAGTGGATGCAAAAGCCAGGCTGTCGTTCAGTGTGGATGTTAAAGGGGGAGGCCTATGTTCAGCAGTGGAAGGCTTCTGGCTGATGATGATGAAGGATAGGTATTCAAATAAATTACTTTTGGTCTGATTTGTTCAAAATACAGTAATTTTTTTTTGTTTGTAGTCTATACTCTCTTGGATATGATAAGCAAGGAACAATATATTAAATTTCCTTGCTCAAACTGGCTGGAAAGATTATCTTAACAATCAAATACTATGGGATATACGCCTCACATGCATCAACTTATGCTGGCATTAATTATTTGCCACATTTTGGTACTTGATCTGAAGTTGCTAAAATTCTTTATCTGGCAACTGAACAAATTATCTACTGACACTTCTACACATCTCTCATCATCATCATCTAGTTTTTTTTCCATTAGGGCATTTCTAAATATAATTATACTAGCTGACCCGACAAACGTTGAAACTAACTAACAACAATTGATTTTTTAAATTAAATATTAATTTTAGATGCGACAGAAGAAGAAGCCTATGCAATCCTGAAGAAGTGTGTCCAAGAAGTTCACAGAAGACTGTTTGTGAGCCTTCCCAACTTCCAAGTGACTGTTGTCAACAAAGAAGGAATTAAAATCCTGCCTGTAATTAACTCTGCTTCTAAGTGATTTTTTTTAAATAAAGTTAAGAGCTAATTATCTTGGTTTCATTAGGGTGAGTTTCCACAGAGGAGGAGACAAACGGAATGGCGTAAAGTGGAGCAGGGTAAGCCACCGCACTGGCATGCAGCCGGAAAGCGCGCTGTGCCTTTGCGTAAAAATATCACTGCTCAACCCCGCTACAAGTCTCCTGGACGCTGCTAAAAAGTCCGCTCGTCATCAATGGAAACACCCACCTCTTTTCACAGCTGGACTCAGTGGAATTTGCGCACCTTTAACCTTGTGTAAATTAAGGGGTCCAAAATATACACTCAAATACGCAAAATTAGCATTTCTCAGTTTGGGTACTTCCCACAACATGCATTGCAAAAAAAATGCACTTCTCAAAACAAACAGTAAAAAAAAAAGTCAAAACGAGTACTCTTCTCTTAAGTGTATTGTGTATAGGCACTAAAAAGTTTTTTCCATAAACCAGTATTTTTCAGTGAAATCTAGCTTATTCTATGGTTCACCATAATTATAATAAATAGATGTCAATTGCTATTTAAATGTAGAAAAACATGATGATATTTAATAGGCATTTTTTTACAAAAATAATTTCAGCTTATTAATACAAGTAATCTGTCTTTGATATCTGAAGTCAATCTTCATATAACTAAATATCACTAAGGCTATCCACCTCCTTTGCCTCTATCTGGGCTAGAAGCCATGTTACTGTCTTGGTTCTCAGATTGCATGTTTGTATTATCATTGTCCCCTCCATTATCTCCCTCATTGTCTGATTGATCTGAAACAAGAGAGTTCCATGAAGCATGAGCGTGGCCATTCTCTTTCCTACCAAGTTTGGCCTACCCCTGGTTATGGGGAAAATGATATAGTAGTAGTAATGTATAATATATGTAAATAATCTCCACTGATATTTAATTTGGCAATGCTGCAAATTATATAAATCAAATAGTATTCTAGGAAAAAAATCTGATATATTTTATAACATTTTCCCTTTCCATTGACAATGTCCCTCATTTCTTTCTCCTAGACTGAATCCTATAACTTTAATATGTTAAGATTATTTGGGTATAGCGATATAGGACAAAAATTCATGAAGTGCTTTTTTGTCTGGTCTTTGTCTGGTGGCAAAAAGGCATTTGCTTTCAACGGTTGGGTGATGGCTTTACTGTCATACTCTTATCACTGAAGAGGATATATACACACAGTAGAGTAGATTTCTTACCTCCTTTCTTCTCGGTTGGCATGTCCTCTGTTCTATTGGCCACTTGGAAGTGGTACTCCAGTTCATCAAAGTCGAAAACTTGATCCGTTGGTAACAAACATGGTAAGTACGCAGGAAAAGTGGGCTTGCAGGCAATTACTGAAAAAAAAATGTACCTATGGTTAAAGTGATTAGATTTTTTGACTTTTCTTACACAAATTTTTATTTCATGAACAAGTTGCACCCTGCAGTTTCACCCTCTATTGTACTTATAAATAGAAGAAATACTAAAATTTTCTCACATGGAAAAACTTGGTTATCATCAGTGTTGAAGAGGTTGTGTGTCTCACTAGTTTTTGCCAAGAATTTTGTGAGTGCTTTCTCAATATCTCTCTTCTGAGATGCCGCCTTTTCCCTGATAGCTTCATATTCTGTGACTGGTTGTTTATGGGTCTGAAAACAAAATTAAAATAGGATCTGTTTCGATTTTAGGCAGTTAGGTAGAGTCTGGCTGATGAAAGTAGAGACTGAAAAAGCGCGGCAAATTTAAAAATAACAGCATTGAAACCCCAAAAATTTCCAAACAGCTGGATTCTACTGATAATAATCTTAGACAGAAACTCTTAGAAACAACAGGTAGTCTGATATTGGGCATACTTTTATTTTTTTTCCAATAATCCCCCACTGGTCAGCCAAGGTTGGTGGGGATTGTGAGAATAATCCACTTTCTGTTATTATCGACAGAACTTACAGGTGTCCTAATATAAGCATGAGGATCAGGCAAGGCCGGCAGATGGAATGGTATATGAGGTGCTGGTTTTGCTTTAGATCCCGCAGACAACATGGCCGGAGTGCGAGGTGCAGGGGCCTGTTGTGGTGGCTGAATCACATGTCTGTTTGGGCGGACTGCATATTGCTCTATACCTTGAAGACTTATGCCTGGAAAATAAATATTAAAATGCTTGTATATTTTATCTTAGAGCAAAGGTTATCAGTGTAAACTATATAGCAAACAACTGCATAGCAGACCAAGATGAAAGGAAAGAGGGTAAGATGTCTTCTAACTGTATGTGATGTGAGACTAGATAGAATTATTACAATAGTAGAATCTTTTGTTGTAGAATTATGGTACAGGACAAACAAGGAGTATTCATTTGTAAGTTTGTGACTTTTTGTAGGGTTTTATCTTCAGTACCATTGATCTGATTTTGAAAATTCTTTGAATAGAAAACTACTCTATCACTGACTCAGGCTACATTACAATGTCGAGGCTGTGTGCATAAGCTAGTATAAAATAACAGTACCATGGCGATCGAGCTATGATCGGTTTTTAAAAGAAATACAACTATATAGGTTAAACTTCACATCACATCCACATCACACATCATCAGCCATTAAATGTCCACTGCTGAAGAAGGCCTCCCTCTTAGAGAGGGGTGTTGCCATAATCCCCACGTTTGGCAGGCGACTTGGAGAAACGCTGCTGCCCATCCTCCGGTGATTCTGGTCGCAGTTTTAGGTTAAAAAAGCAAAACCTTATCCAATTAAAAGTCCATTAAATGCATTTACTTTGGAGAATGTTACAGCACCATTTTCCAAATCTTCAAACACCATTATAATATATTATGATATTCTTCTCTGGTAACATCAGATTTTGAGTCAAAGTACTTGAATGTGAATACTGGAAATGTTTCCGTAAACATTAGGGAAAGTAAAGCAAGTGACTTACCCATATTAATGAGAGCCATTACAACATCACCAAGAACTGGTTCAACTCTCCCAGCAAGCTCACAAAATCCTTTTGCTGAATTGCCAACTTCAGAGAAGACTGCAACAAAATCAGGGTAAGTATAAGAAATAAAACAATCATTCAATTTTCTTTTTTAGCCAAGAGAAAAGCTGTCTGTAACGCAGGTCTTACAGCGAAGCGTAATGTTACCTACATTCTACTTAGTCTTTTTTAAAAGCCAATTACTAACAATTTAACGATAAAGCATCTTCCCTAGATAGTAAACCTAGAAGGCCTACTCATCAATCATAACACGAACTTACATGCTTGAAGCATTTCAGTGAGCGTCTCTAGAGACATTTTATCAGCAGTAGAAAAGCCAGTTTCTAAAAGTACAGTTGATACCGCAATGTTGAGGATGCGTCTCCGCGCATCGTTACTGTTTTCCACTTTCTCAGTGGTCTCGGCCATTCTTTCGTAAAATAACCCTACAAGTAGGAATAAAATAGAGGAGATAAAACAAACTACTACAAATTGCGAGTGGGGCTGGAAAAATCCCAGCTTTTGGAAAGAAATTGGTTAAAGAAGGAATTAAAATAAAATAAATAGAAAACGTAAACTATTACAACTTTACAAGCAAACAAATATTTCTTTTCTTTCTGTGCTGTCAAGTTGTCATTTGTCAAACGTTACGCCACTGTCAAGTCTAACGAAAATTGTGGTTTATAAAAACTAAATGTGTAATAGTTATTTGGGTGTTCGTGAACATTCACGAACACCCAAATAACTATTCGAGTGTGAGCAAGTGGTCTATTGAGGTGAAAGGTATATTTTCATGTTGTTTCTAAAACTCCAAAAGAACCTCTAGTCTTCGATCAAGAATATATCACCCGCCCTGAGCACCCGATTTAACGATTAACTAAATGCAAATTGCTGCACCGGCGCAATTTTAGGTAGGCTACGGTGGAGAGGTTAATGCAATAACCTCTCAAAGAGAATTAACCGCTAACACTGATAATTATCCTCTGTTTATTTGATCAAAACCATGTCAGTCTTTGATTATCACTTTGTTGACATTAGAAACGTAAGAAAAGGCGGCATGACTTTACCCTGTCCAGCAATGGGTAAAAAAATATATTGACAATGACGTTTACGTTTGACGTGAAACGTTGTCATTCATCTCCCTTTTTTTCATCTCATTTTCGTCAACGCAAATTCAGAAATCTCGAAATATATTAGAGATTTTTAATATATTGTGAAAATTTATACATGATTTCGAAGCATGGATGCGATCCTTCATTAGCAAGCTTTTACGTGTAAATCATTGTAAAGTGTAATGTGTTAGAAACACTTGTAATTCCTGCCTATTAAAGTGTATCACAGTTAATTATTGTAAGTTATTAATTATTGGATTTCAAAAGCTTAAATTATTCATGGACTTTCTTTGATTAACTCCCATAACAATCGTAACGTAACACACTCTCACAACTTCTCTACATTGCGTCACCGAAATTTATGAGGTGAGTACCTTATGGCTAGGTAGTACCTCGCCAGAATAGAGAAATGTCTTGTCTACATTATTGTTTATCATTAATCTACAATGAAGTTGCGATTTGGGTTTTTTTTAATGCTTGACAGGCTACCTGTATCTGGCACAATTTTTATGTACTCTATTTTTTATTTCAGTGTTAATCTGAATACTTGATACAAGAAAATACTAACAAGATGGTGAAAGTATATGCTGTCGTAGTCCTCTACAAAGGAGTTAATAGCGCGACTATTCTCAAATCTGCATATGACTTGCAAAGCTTCAGCTTTTTCCAAAGGTCCTCCGTGCAAGAGTTTATGACATTTGTTAGTAAAACAATGGTGGAAAGAACACAGCCTGCGTCTAGGCAGTCTGTCAAAGAAGGAGAATACATGCTACAGGTGTATGTCAGATCTGACAATCTCGCCGGTGTCCTCATAACAGACCATGAGTACCCTAATAGGGTAGCGCATACACTTATTACAAAAACTTTGGATGAATTCACAATGGCAGTGCCGGCCAACTCTTGGGCTACCGCAATGGAAGATACAGTTGATTTCCCCGCTCTACATCAACATTTATCTAAATACCAGAATCCGAAAGAAGCTGATGCAATGACTAAAATACAAAGTGACCTTGATGAAACGAAGATCATTCTGCATGATACCATAAAGGCTGTTTTAGAACGAGGAGAAAAGCTAGATGATTTAGTAGCAAAATCAGATAGTTTGTCAATGCATAGTAAGGCATTCTACAAGACTGCACGTAAAACAAACAGCTGCTGTAATTTCTGAGTATTTTATTTGATTCAACTGGCGATAATTGAGTTTGTAGCAAGTGACACAAAAACTTTTTGCTATTGCATCCGATAGAAATAATAGGTCTTCTGTTAAATATTTAGGTTATTTTATACTGCTATTTTAATGTTAAGTTACGTTTCTTTTGATCCATACTTATAGTTTCATCCATTTTTTTGCATAAATTACTTTAGCAGAACTTGTCAATGAATTATTTATATTTTTGTAGACTTGTTAAAGTATATTGACAGAACAGAAATGGCCAAATACTGAGTTCAGTTCTAAGAGCATTGACTATAAAATACAGTGTAAACTCTATATAACGACACTCGATTTAATGAATAACTTCCTAAACTGTTGAAACACTTTACTTGGTTGGTTTACCTTATTATACATACAATGATACACTCTATGTAGTAACACACTTACTATAAATAATGACAACAGTATGTCATTATTAAGCGATAAACAGTACTCTCCAACACCTGTTATTTACCTTGACTGTCTGCATCATACGAAGATAACAGACTGTACGCAATAAGCATTGTTATTTGTATCAATATTAATGTTTGTTGTTTGTAAATTTTATACTTTAGTAGTAAATAGATATTATAATAGTAAAATTATATTGATTTTTCTTCTCTCCATTTAATGATAACTCTCATGATGCCATTAAATATGCAGTCCCTTGGGTGTTGCCATATAGAGTTTACACTGTAGTATAGTAAGTTTAATGTAAAAATTAGTTAATACATAATATTGAATGGAAATACTAATAAGGTTATTTCTTGGCCCCATTTTTTGAAAATTCCATATTTATTAGCTTAATAATAATATGATAAATACTGTTGTCTAAACGCATGATTTGGTTCATTTTGAAGTAAAGAAAATACTTAGTAGTAAGTACACGGACATACATATTTATATCTCATTCTTTCAACGGAGCTTAAGATGTTCTATTAAAGGCAATTTGTATGATATTCAAATTAATATAAATTATTTTTGATCAAAATTCTTGTTAATTGTTGAATATGATGAACTAAATTAATGTTAATCAAACTACAGTAGAATCTGGTTATAGCAACACAAGTCACGAGCCATGACCCATACGAGGCGTGAACTCTTCACGAACATTTTATATCTTCTTTCGAGTCGATGTTCCATGTCTACATAATATAAATTGAAGTCGCTTTCCGCGTCTGTATGTTTGTATGGCCGCTTACTCCTCCTATACCACGCAACGGATATTGATGTGGTTTTCACCATCAGTTAGATACATTTTTATATGTATAACTAACGACCCGCCCAGGCTTCGCACGTAAATTACACCCGTGCGAAGCCGGGCGGGCGGGTCGCTAGTAAATTATAGTTTCATTTTCAAATTAAAGTGGCACTCTCTGTGGCTTCATTCAGTTCGTCTAGTGTGCAAGTTGTAGGACACACTGCACAGTCGATCAAGTGTGTCATTGTCTGAGTTCACACCACAAAGACATTCGGTGTCAGAGCCCTTTATATAACCACACTTTGTCATATTATCCGACTTCGGTCCCAAGTGGGCTGAAGTAGACCAAGCCTCGTCCGGAACATGGGCGACACATGGTGTAATATGAACTGCAACATATAAAATATTTGTGAAGTTTTAAACCTGATCTCTTAGTTCACGGTTTGTGCCACTGTCTAGCATAAATCATTCTTAACATTGCAGATGTTTTGTAGAGATTTACATGTTGATATTTTGCCAGAGGCAACAAGACAAAAAAATCATTTGGCATTTTTATTTTGAAATTTTATAGGCTTTGTCTGCCAACTCGCCTGATGTTAAGGGATGATGCGGTCTACGATGGAGCACGCTTGCCTAGTAGAAACCAAAACATTTGTGACGCTTTATAACATTTGTGATGTTGTCTTATACACAATAGGTTTTTTAAACCAGGGAATTATCTTCAAAATATTGAAAATGAGCGAGTAAAAACTGGCGAGGACTGATCTCGTAATGTAAAGTGGTAGGCATTGGCAGTTATAAACAGATTTTAATGAACAAAACATCCCAAATAGTTACCCATTATTTTCGTAACTAGTGTAACTAGTGTAGGACCCGGGTATGTCCTAAAACTGCGACCAGAATCACCGGAGGATGGGCAGCAGCGTCCTAGTAGTACACGGTGAACGTACTGCGATCTCCAAGCCGCCTGCCAAGCGTGGGGATTATGGCAACACCCCTCTTTAAGAGGGAGGCCTTTGTTCAGCAGTGGACGTTTAATGGCTGCTGATGTGTGATGTGTGTGTTTTGTGGGATATTTGTGATACATGTAAGCATCGAGATACAATTCTATAGAGTCACAATCTCTCAGTGAAAACAGTCAAAAAACGTCCGAGCGTCATCGTACATACATTGAATCAATTATATACTTCACAATGCAACATTTAAAAGTTAAGTCGCTTGCAGTGTTCAACGTTTGTTGTCCGCTATGTCATTGTAGCTCTGGCATCGCGCGGCGTTGTAGTCAGATCGCGGTTACCTTGTAACTAACCAAAATGTCGGCGCAATTCGTAGCGAGCGCCGAGTTTTTGTTCGGATTTTTTTTTGGCACGATTGTGATTATATTTATTGTATCTCGATGCATGTAAGTTAATTAATAAGCAAATATGTGTGGTTCAGGAAGTTAACTTCCCGGGTGTAAGGGAAATGCTCCAGAAGCCACAACACTATTATTATCCTATCTTAACACAATCGTATACCAATAACCATTTGCCTAATACTTGTTATTTTAGTGGTTTAGATAGTTAGTCATCATAATACAGAGTTAGCGGAAAGGGTGTACTAAGCCGAAAGGGGTAGAAACAGAAAACGGTTATTAGAAACAACCCGTCGCTCTCGCCCTCGGTTAGCGATGTTCATACTATTTTTCAATACAGACGCGCGAGTTTTAACGTAGCATTCTGATCTTGGTGACCGCGACGCCGGTCGCGGTCGCCGGTTGCGGTCGCCAAGATTAGAATACTACCTTTAGCGTACGCCCTAACAGATCTATTTCGGCTTAGTATACCGTTTCTGCATAACCATGAGAATATTTAAACATAGGTTTCATATATTTTTTTACATTCTAACCCATTTGAATACGATCTAAGATTAGATAAAGCATCACCTTTCATTTACTTGTTTGTAAAATAGAAAATGTATACATTCCTGTAGTAAGTTCATAATATGAATTATGAAGTTATATGATTATATCTTAGAATAATTACCTAGGTAGTTATTCTAAGGATTAAATGGTTTTATTTTATTGCATCAGTTATTGTACTTTACCACTACTGTGTTGCAAAGCTAATTAATGTTAAAAGGTGCTTTGGTCATTATCAATTTTAATGCATTGTCTTAAGGCTCCCCTGGAGGTTGGGTCATTTTTATATTTATCTCAAAAATTAACTACTAATAAAAACTAAACACTCCAATACTAAAACTGTTTAAAAAAATATTAGAAAAAGGATTGATTGACAAATTAAGTTGATCGATTTATTGGTGGGAAACATCTATTGGCGCGTAAAACCGAATCTTATGACGTGACGGCAAACGACATGACGCTCTGTTATGCCGTCATGTTTCACATCTTCAGTCTTCACATCTGCCGGGCGTACCGTGTAGGCCAACTTAAAAAAATAATTAAATTGTAATTATGAATTTGTAATAAAATATTTTTCAACTGAAATTACCTCTTTATTTGTTGGATTTTTCATAAAAGTAAAGTGTACTTATTAGAAATTCTTATTGCTAATTTAAATATTAGGTACTAACTCATCAAGTTTCATAAAATTTGACGTACATAATAAGTAAAAAATATTCGATTATGCTTAAAAACAGAAAAATAATGAAAACATAAATAATTAATAAAAATGAAAACTTAAAATAACTAAATAAAAAATTAAAAGTAAGTAACAAACTAAATTACTCATCAAGTTTCATCAAATTTGACATACATAATTAGTAAAAAATATTTTACTATGCTTAAAAAACACTTAAAAACAGAAAACAAACACAAACTTAAATAGTAACAAAAAACTAAAACTCTAAATAACAAAATAAAAACTTAAAAGTAACTTAAACTTAACATATTAGTAAGTTTCTTTAGAATAACTCGTTTATACGAACAGTATATAAATGACCCAAAGTCCAGGTGCTGATAAATTGGATGTTAGATATTACAGTATTAAATTAAAACGCAATAATGGACAAAAATATTTGTTAGGTTAGGCTACCTACTTGAAAAGTTTGAATGTGTGCATATTTTCATAAAAGTTTATAAGCAGATTCTAAAAAATAAAAAATAATACCTACTCTGTCCTAGTTTCTTAGCTAACAGCTGCAATGACATGTTTAAAACAAAGGAAAATATTTTCTTTCAACAATTAATTAATTTTAGGGGTCGACTGTACCATAGAGACTTTCACCCACCTGTCCGGTTGCATTAGGCTTGCGTTTTTCGCCACTCCCATTTTAGTACGGCTACAAGACAATCTTACGTTCAGTAACCCAGCAAAAATCATCAGAAATTCAGCCTTTCGCAACCTACTGCAGCTGTGAGGAGCTAAAACGAATTTGGGCCGAGTATAGATATCCATAGTACCGACAGAGTAAAGAGTTTTATAAAAAGCTTGGAAAAACAAAAATATTTCCAACTACACAATAGGCCTGTGTATTTTTTTATTACCTCATAAAAAAGCTGATCATAAATAGAGCCAGCCCATCATCGAAAACAAAATTAATATATGTTCAAAAACAAATAAGTTACAGGTATACGCTAGACAGAGAGCGAATTATAGCACGTGATGACGTCAAACCGTGCCCGTAAATAAAAATTACTTAATATTATCATCGAAACATACTAGTATTTTTTTTCGGAAATTGCTTGTTGAGTATGTTTTAAATTGGAAATAAATATTTATATGTAAAACTATAAAAGGGATCGGAGTTGGGGTCTATACTAAGTAATACTTAAATTGTTTTTTTTTAATGTAATATATTTAAAAAAAAAACAATATTTATAATTGGATATTTCAAATTAAAATATACCAAGTTTCATTAAAATCGGACTACTCGTTTCTAAAAAAAATATAAAACTACCTAGTATGTTTGTATGAATATGACCCCATCTCTGGCCTCATTTTGTATAAAAAATATATTTACAAGTAGTTTTAGTTGGCATAGTATAATATATTAAGATATAGCAGTAGCTCGACTCGAACGTGTCCTTGAATTCAATGCTTACTATTCCGTCACAGGGCTACGGTTGCTACTATCGGGTTGTAAGAAAATTTTCATTATTTTGTACGCTACTTCTACATTACATAGGTACACGGCGAATCTCATTTACGCGGCGCGCGCGACTATAGTTTTGCTTTTGAGCGTACCGTGAAGTATGGAGGTCTGATACTCCAGTGACACCATGCTTACGTCGATTTGTCCAGTTGCCACTTCATAGCAACTGACACAGAAATTTGTAATAATCTATCTATGAAATTATATTTAAAAAGCACTGTTTGCCCGCTCAAGCGAAGCAAGTTAAACACGAAATTTTATATACTAAACATCGATGAGGTCGGCTTGTGTCACCCACGTGAGTTTTGCGTCTAGGTATTCCTGGCGGAGTATCCGTGAAGTATCGTAGCGGGCGGGGGGAAGTGGCGCTCGTTTGATTACGTCACTCGACTCTGGCGTTTGTAGTCATACTACTGCTTTAGCTTAATATTTACTGTATTAGGTAGGTGTTCTATGGGTGTGATAACAGACAGTTCCATTGATGTATAATATAATGTGTATACTGTAGCTAAAATAACACAGTATGGGATTTGATCTGTGTTGTATGTGATTGTGAATGGACTATATTATTGTGAATCTGTTAGCAGTCTAATATGATATGACTTACAAACGTGTCTGTTTATCAAATATATTATCGATATACTGTTTACTTACATGTTTAATTTATGCCCTTGGTTAAAATGTTTTGTTACGTAGCTATCAGACGGATTTGGTTGATGGTAAGTAATGAACAGAAAGAAGACAATTTTTTCTAGGCCCACCGAATTTACCGTATATTGATGGGTATAACACTATAAAATTCATCGTTTTTTTTTTGTACCATTCGGACGAAAGATAAGTTAAAAATGAAACCGGTATAATAATATGGTCTTCTGTCTCGGTGTAAGAAAGTTTGAGTAGCCATTCTTTGAACAATTTTTTACATAAGTACTTGAAGAGATTTCTGACATCAAACCGTAGCGTTATTATAGATGTCTTATCGTGATTCGGATTGTGATCCCGATCGCGTGCCATCTCACTCACGCACGTGGTGCGAGTAAGTAGATGCGAACGGGACGGCATGCAATCTCGATCACGATCAAACTTCTATAATAAGGCCGCCGTTTGCTAACTTTATTGTAAGTGCTTGGTGATGTGTTGTGTTGTGATTGCATCTATAGATTTTTATATACCTGCGGCGCCAGTAGTATATAATTGGGGTTTCTGGATCAAAAGTACTTCAAATAGGCCCAGTTATAAACAACTAAATCTATTCACGCCATCTATTCAAATAGATGAATAAAGTAGTTATTGAATAGAGAAATAATTTATAAAAAACGATAGTTTTCGATAAGAAGTCATACCTGGCGCAGAGAAGCGCCGGTCTTCTTATCAAAACTCTCGTTTTTTTATAAATTATTTCTCTATTCAATAACTACTTTATTCATCTATTTGAATAGATGGCTGAATAGATTTAGTTGTTTATAACTGGGCCTATTTGAAGTACTTTTGCTCCAGAAACCCCAATTATATCCATGTGATGAGAAAATACTACTTCGCCAACAGCAAACAAATCGGAAACTGATGCATTTTCATCAACGGGTAGGGAACTGGTGTGTTTCAGCACCAGTTCAACATAGCAGTTTACCATGGTTGTCTACATCAGTTCATCATATTCATCTAGAGTTATTTATACTCTGTATGCATTTTTATGTTCTGAACAATAAAGATATTGTATTCAATCAATCACCAACTTGCTAACTGTGTCTTTTCATATAGGTATTTATTTTAAGTAGCCTCCATTATTTATAAATAGTTCTTTTCAAATTAATGAAATTATTTATGTATGTATAAATTTTCGTAATTAATTATAGCTTACAGGCGCGGGTAGGTATAATTAAAATAATCAATTTATTATGTACTTAACTTTATATTTTCCATATACCACTTATTTAACATGGTTACATTTTTCATTGCACATATATTTGAATGGTAGATACAACTAAAAATACCGGGCGTGTTACCATATTTCTCATACAATGAATATATACTTGGACATCCATAATCTTCTAAATTTAAAACGTTATCATGACAAACAATATTTTTTATCCATAACGTTTTTTCAACTCCTTTTACATAAATAATTTTATTTTTTAAAAACTCAGCTATTCTAGTAGACATCTGATAATTAAAATAAGGTATATTCCCTTCGTTCCAAAATATATTCCTATTTCTTTCTATCCAGCATACTTCGCGTCTTTCTTTTTTTGTCAAGTTATAGAATGGATATGGAGGTTTCATTAAAAATACATGTAACCGTTGTTCATCCATTAGAGCTATTTCTTTAACTATCATATTATTTGTTTCATCTTTAAATCCTTGAATATCTACAAAAGTATTCATGATAGTTTCCTCACAATATTGCTTAACGGCCTATACTCAAATAAGCGATCGTTAATAATTAGACAGTAAGCAGTTGTGTTATCTGGTATATTTTCCGAACATTCAATTTCCAATCGCACATCGACCGGTCCAGTTTTTAATGTTTCACTCTGTCTTGAACAATCAATGACAAAAAGTGGAGCTTTTTCTTTATATTTTTTCAAATCAAGCAGTGGCTCAGAAGGCTTGTTGTAATAAGACTGACGGAATCGAGTATACATTTCGTATAATATACTATATTTCTCATCAACAAAATTTAGGTTTAATGACTCATAAGGATAATATTGTGAGTTCAAAAAGAGTGTAACATTTTTTAACTTGCAGTGATCAAATATAGTACTATCTTTACTTTCACTATGTTTTCTACTTGTTTGCAAACCAAAAATAACGTAACGGGGTTTTTCGAGCTGTGACGCTGTTTTAACTGACCAGGAATGTTTCGAAGTTTTTGGTAACAATGGATATTCATATAAATCCCAATTCCGAAATGCAAATTGTATTGCTCGATCTTTCTCCAAGCGTTTTAGCAAAGAAAGTTTTTCCCTGTCTGACACTTTGACATGAGGTACCCGCCATTGAACTTTTTGAATAATTATGTCAAACGAATTATAATCAGTTTCATATAAAACACTATCTAAACTACTGGAACTTCTATTTAGTACGAGTTCATGTTTGCAATTAATCATAATTTTATTATAATCCTCCGCAAAGCCTAATATCTTATTCAACGGTACTACCACACAAAAATTACCATCAGCATTTTTTATTCCATTCCACCCCCACATTTCAGCTGCTCTATCTTCACCATCATTCATCGAAACGTATGATTTCATAGTTGTTGTTATGCCAACATTTTTGCAACGGTCAATTTCGACGCCATTTATTTCATATCTAATACTTTGGAAGAGAAATGCTATTGGATTATTTGTGAAACGAACACTTTTATGTATACGTTTTCCATCTTTTCCAGTGATTTTACCATATCCTTCAATCAAAATTGAACTAGCGGAAGGCAAAACATATAAATCTTGCTGGTGGATTGGTATTCGAATTTCGTCGTTTTCTTTAAAACTGTTTCCATACGGATTGTATGTATGGATTTCATAACTTTCAATTGAATTATCGTATTGTGCAGAGTCTGTTATATTCAATATACTCATATTTTAAAACCCAGAGCTCTTAGAAATTCTTTATTTATTTTAGTAATATGTTTCGTTACTTTACGACTGTGCAGTATCGCTGTTCGAGTGGAAGTAACATGTTTATCTTTTTCACATACACTTTTATTGAAAACAATCATTTTCTTTTACGTAAATGAAGACACAGTGTTATATTTTCTTCTCTAAAATCAATGATGTTTCCATGTAAGTCAACCAGTTTAATGGCTATACAAGAAATGCTCTCCTTATTAACAGGGAAGTATATAATATTTCCTGGATTTTCTATAAAACGATGTCCTGGTGGAACGTTTGGAATGAATTCATATATTATATGTGACGCTGATCCGTTAGTAAAAGAGTCCTTAACTAAGTCACATTCAACTCGTATCACTGACAGTGGTAGAATGCTTATAGCATTTGCTGAATCATGCCATTTATTGGCTTCAAGACGTATTTTTGGAAATCCTAAAAGTGAGCTAAAACTAAGACTATTCTGAAAATTAACTGTTTTTGTACTGAACAAAGAACATGTTAATGTATTGTTATTAGCTTTGAGATTTAATTCACAGTTTTTAATATTATTGTTGATATATTCACATAAATCTTTAATATCATAGGTACCGGTAGGAACTTTTATTTGCTCTCCATCGTCTCCATATGAAAATATGTTATTATTTTCACTGATATTAGGTATAGAATTAAAAACGGATATGTATAATAAACCACATTCATAATCATTGTCAATATTCAGGGGTGGTAAAAAATAGGTATGCAGTACAGATTTATTACCACTGATGGTTACAGTAACAGACATTTTGACAGACTAAACAGTCTTGTTTACAGCACTCCTTAATATATTCATATTATTTTATCTACTCATCCAGAATCGTTCAAGAAAACGAATACACAAATGACCGCAGTTATAGGCATTATCACGCTGTAAGTTCTCATAATTATAAAATATAGATTGTCCTAAGTATTTTATCAACTCTTCAGGAGGTTTTAAATTTCCATAACTGTCAAAGTATTCAACATAGTTGTAAATTTTTGCATATGCTACCCAATGGGTCCCAGGGTTTTTCGAAGAATCTAGGTTTATAATACCACATTCTTTTTTAAATGTGTTTTTTGGTAACTTATCCCTCATGAATACTCCTCGAAAATATGGAACATGTTTTGTATACTTTAAGATATCTATGTTGGTTAGTGCTCTATTGGGTAGCTGATATATTAGTTTTTTTTCTTTTGGGATACAAAAATTCCAAAGCCCTTTTTGTAAGGCTTCAATTGTAATCCTTTTCCTATGCACATAGCTTCTATTTGTTTATTATGTCTTTCTAGTTCTGCTAATCGTTGCTGTGCAATTTTGTATTCATTGACGGCCTTTGCTATTCCTGCAGCTCCTCCTGCTAAGCTACCAACAGCAGACAGGCCGGCAAATAGCGGTATTAATGGAAGAAAGCCGCCAGTTTTCGGTACTGGAATAACTCTAGGAACTGTGACTGTTGAATCTGACGCTATTTCTTTAGCAGCTGCTATAGCTAATTTTATAGCCAGTTTTTTGCACTTAGGTTTTATTTTTCTGATTTGTTTCTTTGTATGAGTCACAATTTTTCGAAAAGTCTTCTTTAATCCGGCTCCTGTAGAAACCTTTGCTATCATAGCTTTGTTCACCAAATTAGCAGCAAATTTTTCTCCTTTATTTGCATCAGCTGCATTTTGTCGTTTTCTAGCCATTTTCATTAAAATTATATCAGCTTTATGTCTTTCTTCTAAGTTTCTTGATTTGCTGTATGCAATATCGTGTCTCTTGCAATACTCGTCTAATAAATTAATACCTTTATCCCCTCTTAACAATCGCTCTTTCAATTTTGTTCCTGGACCACAGAAATTATAACCAGGCAAGTGAAGTTCAATTGGTAACCTGTTTATTAAATTATTGAACAGTCTATCGTTTACCATAACCACACATAGAATGATTGAGTCAAAACATTTTCATATAATTTATACATTTCTCGAGTTAAAGTATATTAGTGCTATCTATCCAACTATTTTCCGTAATTGGTAATCCAAGCCATTTTACAAAAACTTGATTTTTTCGTCTTTTTATAACTTTCTCTACGAGATAAACATCATGGTGTTTAGTTTTTTGAAGTTCTTGCTTATAAAATGCGCCTAAAATAGGTTGATGTTTTCTATCTTCTAATAAATAAGTTACAGGATTAGTATTCTGTAAGAGAATTATTTTAAATATTTCTGTTGACCAATTAGGTGTGTACCCTTTTTCGAAACAGCCTTTGTATTTACTAATTCGAACAAAATCTCCTAAACTAAATTTATTTTTATATTTTGGTTTTGATTGAGCGAGGGCTATGTACCTTCTTAAAATTTTATTTTTATTCTTTTCGCTTATCTTTGCAGGTTGTTTTCCTATAGTTCTATGAACTGTGTGATTATATTTATTTACGATAGACTCTAATATACCACCAATCCATCGATAACTCCCTTGAAGACTAAACTGTTTATAAAGTTTGCTCTTCAATGTTCTTATTAGTCTTTCTACAATTGAAGCCTTTTTTGTAGAGTATGTAGAGTAATGATTTATATTGAAATGTTGTGTTATTTTTTTAAATTCATTATTATAAAACTCTTTTCCTAAATCCGTTTGCAAGTTCTTCGGATTACGCCCCCTTTTTAATATAGAGTTAAATGCATTGGAGACTATTTCTTTGGTTTTATTTTTTAAAGGAACAGCCCAAGCAAATTTAGAGAATGAATCAATCACAATTAAAACATATCTATAGTCTGCGTTTTCTTCCGAAAAAGATTGCATATCTATTAAATCAGCTTGCCACAAATCATCGATATCTTTTAAAATAACATGTCTTCTGGGAAAATGTATTCTTGCATTTCTATGGATTTCATTTACTACGTCCTTTTTGCTCATGTTTAGTCTTTAATAATTCACATATTTTTTCAAGCTTTGTTAATCTCTCATTCATTGCTATAACTCGTTCATTTAGAGACGAATAGCTTCTTGTATAATCTGCAAGTTGGCTGTCTACATACTCTTTTGTACAAGCATCAAATGATTCAATGGGTGTCAATAGATTTCTTATATTTTTATGCTGTACATCTAAACACTTATCACTCTCTGACAACTTAAAGTGACACCATGGGAATGTAATTGGTACTTCATTAGTTTTTTTTCGTTTAAATATATTTAGCCCGAATTTATCAACATCCATGTTCGATAAACAGATCACTACTAAGTACGTCAATCGTTTGAAACTGCTTTTATGGTTTTATTATACCAGCTTCTTTCAGTTCTTCTATTATTGAAATAATTTCATTGTCATGATTACAATTGCCAGCGTCTCTTGAAGCAACCAAAAGTTTAAGTCTTTCAATTAATTCGTTGGGATCATCCCAATAAATTAAATCAGTATTCTTTTTATACATTTTCAGACTTGGTAAACTACCTCCAGATTTCGTTGTAATTTCATAAAACATTGGTTTTATAATTTCACGATATTTTACACCTTTATCACCCCTTATTTGTTCGTTAGGGTTATAATTTCTTTTATGAACACTCGTATTTACCAAAATATCTTTGTAAATAAGTTTATCTTCCTCAGTAATTAATTTTAAATCTGGTGTTTTATGTAATAAAACCTCTTTTAAGCCAGGAGTTAATTCATATGGCACACCATCAATTGTTATACATGTCTTTTCATAATCGTCATCTTTAACAGTAAATTTTGCTATTGAATTTCCGATAAAAATTTCATGACCCTTTTTTCTTACACCGAAAGGTATATTCATATTTTCATATAAATCGGCTAAATCATTTTTACTTAGTGATGTTTCCATAAACTCCTTGTTATTATACTTAAACGCTTCATCAACATCTTCTTTGTCATAGCTCTTTAACGATGAACTACTTTCATCCGAATCCACAGCATCTTCAAATTCAGATGATGGAAAAGATGTGTTATCAACGCTTTTACTTTCATTTTGTCGTTTATACATTTGATGGTTGTTATCCACCAGAACTTGCAAAGGTGCTGTTATAGGCTTAAACATTTTATTCATTTTTAAATTTGTATTTTGTTCTTCATCTCGCATTTGTTTCATCTTGTGTTTTATTGAATTAACCGATTTAATTAGCTGTTTTTTGATATTGTGTTCCATGATTTACAATCTTAGCAGAAGTAGAAACCACTGGTATGTTAGAAGTAACTAACAGTGATGAGAAAATAAAAATATTTCGACTTATATGTACCAATGAGATATGACACAGACTATGTAGTGTAATTAGTTAAAAGAAATAAAAGTGTCGAATGCTTTTCTATATCTTCCATTGTCAAGTTCACACTCTTTATTAACTATTAAAAAATTGTGTGGTTTATGCCATATACTAGAACACATGTTCTTGAATTGTAACCAATTCATGTCAGTGTTAACATGTTCTCTATAAATATGCTTTAAATTAATGTCATCCTGCTTGAATACTATCAGAAAGTTTACATTGTCTCTTAATAATTGTTTCGGAATTTTGGAATATGTTTGAGACAAATAAAAGCAATCTATCTGCTTATGCCTACCCATAGAAAAGTAATTACGAATGTTAGCCTGATTTTCACAAGCAATGTCATCAAATATAAAAACAGATTGTGATAAAGCTTCATTAGGATGAATAACATATTTATCATCACTGATTGTAAAATATCTAACTCCTGGAACTCTTTTCAATACTTCATTCAGGAACTGGTATTTTGGTTGAAATGTAGTTTTTGAATACAAGTAAACGTTTCGAAATTTCAGCCCATTTTCATGCATTAGTAATGACAGCATTACATTAGTCTTCCCACAGTTGGATGGTCCACATATAATACATCGAATCCGGTTGGGTAGAAGCAAACTATGGTTTACATAATTGATAGAAGGTTCTAAATCAATGGCTTGTACTTCTAAGGACAGAGGTTGCTTAACCAACTTCATGGTAGCGTGTGAAACACTAAAAAAAAGCCATCCTTTATATAAAGAAATATTATGGTTCCTAAATAGTTCGGTAAGGCAATGAATAAATAAAATGTTCTTAGATATTTATATTTTTTTTATTTATTATCAAGCTTAATAAAATATATGGTACACTTTACACGCTTATTATGTAATGCACTCATCTATTATGACTTTATAAAATATTTTAACTACAGAATCAAGACATCTCCATCCATACAATACATCTTAGATTTTAATCGATATTATTTTTTCTGATAGGTAATTCTCCTACCACGTTCAAGGGTAGCTGGGTCTAAAACGTAACTTTCTTAGTCCATGATATAAAAATATCAACAGCTACCCTTTTCAAAAATGTGTTATTATGTATGATGATGATGTTGCTGATGAACACACCTTCAAAATACAGTGTCACAATGTCCCCAAGGTAGCGTGTTAACTTGATTTGGAAGAATTTGTCTCTTATCATCGTTTCTATTCAAGACTAGCTTGTTAACTTCCTGCGTATATAAAACATGCTTTATGGATTTTATCATGTTCATTTTGCATCTCAAATTTGTATTTTTTACGAGTGTTTCATGATAATCTGTTAAGTTGAGCGTTTTAGTTACAGTTTTTGATATACCTTTCGCTTTTTTAATTTGAACCTTTACGCTTTTTATACAATAAAGTTTAGCTCTTAGTCCTATAAATTCAGCAATCACATCACCGCCTAATTCATCCTTGAACAGACCGGGTACTTTAGCATTAGCTATGGGTATATTGAAAGGATTATTAAGTTTGAAATTACTAGTATCAAATACAGACAAATCTTCTTTCATGTCTTCATAAAAATCATTGGTGTGAATCAAATACAGTAAGCTGTCTGTGTCGGTGTAGCATAATTCTACGTTGTTTTTATACTTCTTTTTTATAAAATTATAGTGGAACTGATAAAGGTGAGTCTTTGCATATTCCAGTACACTGAACCCAATATAGATGGGGCGATCTAGCTTTATTTTTTCGTGTTTAAGCTGGATTGCAGCAAAGTTTTCAGAAAATATCGTTGCACTGTGAAAGTTTGGCTTTGTAATAAGTACCTTTGCGCCGATTACTTTATTCGTTTTGTTATTACTATCACTCCATTGGGTGACCAACTTCACATTTACATGCTTTCTTTTGTTCTCGATAGTTTTGCCGAAAATAGCATTGTTAAGTAATTTGAAGAAATCTTTTTCAAAAGCAGACGAAGATTTTTGACGTAACTGAGTATTCAAATCTATGTACTTTTTTAAGTAATTATCTTGACGAAAGCTTAAAATTTTATGAATTTTTGTTAGTAGTAATCCATGTTTAATACATTCTTTTAAATGTGTATAATGGATTACATAATGATATTTATCATAGAGATTTGCTATCAGTTTGGGATTTTTACCACCAGGCGGTATGAGTTTCTCACTTGCGAATGGTAAATCGCTGTGAAAACCATGTAAGTAATCACTATATTTCAAATCAACTTCAAGAATGTATCCATAATCATCATCTTCTCGTGTATTCATAATATCAAAATCATTAATTTCGCTATTATTTAAAAATCGGAACTCTGCAATAGGCATTTTTTTTGTCATAGCGTATCCGTATAGATTGTTACAATCAAGGTATACTAAAAAAGAAGAATCTTTTCGTTCATCATAATGGGGAAGGTATTTATTGTTTGCTTTTGCATGTCTAAGTGAACACTGAGCTAAACCTCCACGAATACCTTTCTCGAGTAACTGATAAATTTCTATATCATTAATTAATTCCAAATGTACTTTTGAACATAACAACATTGAATCCCAACTAAGACCAGGCGAGGTCATATAATAAGCTGGATCTAATTTATAATATCGTAAACATGTATTTCGAAAATTCTCAAATATATCACAAAGAATTAAGACATCACTTTTTAAATACAAATCTGTGTATTCTCCAAGCGAGTGAATATTAAATATATTCCAAACATGTAAAGCTCGAGCATAGTCTTCTTCTGATATATGCTCTTGTGTTAAACTATTAAAAAACATATTTTTTTCTGGGAGTTTATCATTCTTATACTTTGACCATGAGTCTACATAATCATATGGATAAACTCCTTTCTTCTGCATTAGATCAAATTGATCTTTCTTTGTAAACTCTTGAGATAAATGTATAAAGTCTTTCTCGCATAAGGTTTTACACAAATTATCTAAACTCGAGCTGAGAAATTGAAAAGAGTCCAAAAATTTTATTTGAATGGTCTGTGGTGAGTTTTCCGTAGTCAAATACTTTGTTATACTCAAGTATTTTTCCTTTGTTTGGGGTATAATTTTAATTTCACCCTTATAGTTAGCTAATTCTTTTATAAATAGGTGGCTGTCATAACCGGATAAATTGTGAAAGACCACTGGTACGAAGGGGCAAACTCTATACAATAGATTACATTGGTTGTGAGCTGCTCCTCTGTATTCACCCGTAATATGATCATAATCCATCACTTTATCATCAAAGAGGAAGTTATTACAGATGTGACATACACTTTCCTTTTGATATTCTTCCTGCTGGTGTTTAGATAATTTTAACATCGATTTTTTACATTGTATAATACTACTTATCTCTGTCACATCTCTGATTAGATACTCTATGAAAACTTTGGGACAGTCGGAACCCCTATACGTTACATATTTATTCAGGCTTGAATCATGTGAACAGCATATGTAATACCCGAAACAAGAAGGTTCGTGTTTTTTAATCGTTTTCGTATTAATACTCAAATCATTATTTTCTGGACAATTAATTAGAATGCTTTCAAAATCCGCATATATTACAAAGTTTATTTTCTGTTGCCTTTCGTAGTGTTCAAATTTTAGTACGCTATTCTTTGGCGGTAAAACCGATAACACTTCAGAACAAGAATGTGTAGTATACTTAGAAACACTGGAAAAAAATTGCAAGCAATTTTCACACAAGTACATTTTGCCTTTGTGTCCGGAAATTTGTCTTCGTACAAGTTTCAAAAGATCTTTTATGAGACAGTAGTGAAACTTGCCACTTTTTTCTATGTACAGCAAGTTCACATGATTAGATTTTCTTGAATCAGACTTGTACAGAGGCCCAGTTACATTACACTTATTACTTAATCCATAGATATTTACACTCACATCAGAATTGTTTTTTTCTAAAATTCTTATATCACTTAATGTGGGAGGAAAATTCATGCCCTCGATATTTAATACGTTACTATAGTGTGGATAAGAACTTACCCTACAAGCATTTCGCTCGCGTGGGTGTAAGGCAGCCACTATAGACCATAACAGGCAGTGATTATCATTATTCTGTATGTTTATACAACTTTTTGTGTTTTTAACTTTGGCTGGTAAATCAATATAAGAACCACCTCGCATAGGGCAGTATTTGTTAATATTGATTTCTAGATGACTTATTGATAAAAAAGACCACCCGGACTCACAGTGCTCAAACTCTGTTAATTTCTGTTTTATCGTGCTTAATGCATCCATATATTTCTCTTTTAGATCCGTATGTTTTAAAATAACAGTATTTTTAGTATTAAAAGACTTGAGCTGCTGTTGGTCTGAATGTGGTAATATAAAATTAGCAAACAACTCTATATTCACTTTTAAGCAGCTATGTTTTGATTGAATCATTTCAACTAGTTTTGTCACATATTTCATACTGTCATATAAAAATGCTTCAGGTGTCTCAAAGTGTACTTCATACGGATTCAATCGGTATGTAAGGATTCGATTCTTAAATGCTGTTGCAATAATCTCAATATTTTTAAATACAGTTTTTAATAAGCAATTTGATTTATGCACATTACTTCTCAAATGATACTTGAATTCAGATTTTCGTAAAATCTGTTTACATTTGTGGCATAATATGGTTTCATTGCTTTGTGACTGATACTCGACATCACTGGTTGGGCTCGCTGTAATAAAAAAAAAATACAACATAATTAAGACAAGGAAATGATATTTATTCAATTTAACTTAAAACTACGATTACATTTTGATTACATGAGTATACAATTATAAAATGATAAACGAAGTATAAAAATTAAGTATCTATTATTTTTACTAAAAATAATTTGATATGAATGTGGGTGATATGTTTTTAAACTCTTTTCTACTAGAACATATAAATTTTGTTAAATTGCTCCAGACTTCTGTGTTGTCATTAGTTTTATATTTTAATGACATCACAGCCTGCCGCCACCTATTCATAGGAGCAATTTTTTCAATATCCGAGACTTTGTATACTTTTAATTCGATATAATGCGTCCCCTCTTTATCGGGAAAAATTTGTCGAGAGACGCCGTTGGCTAACCTTCTCGTTATAGTAGATACCAAAGCGTTTGGTTTTTTTGAAGATGAAGCACAGGCCGCTTCTTGCGCTTCATCTTCACTATCCGTACCAAATAATTCCCTAGCCGTCGGCCGGGAGACAGGGTGAATCTGGGTTTTCGTTTTCTTCGAAACTCGCTGCGCGCTGCGCACTGGTGGGTCCGAAAGGCGTCGTGATGAATCCTTTGCAGTTTTTTCCTCCCGCCGTTTTGGCTTCTCTACTGGCTCCTCCGTTAAAGGCGGCATGCTTGAGCATGAAGAACGAGACTCGTCTCGGGATTGTTGCTTTGTCGCCTTCTTTTGAGGGCGAGTCTCTTCAATGCTTTCATCGGAAGAGCGCGATTCATCCCTGGATCGTTTCACTGCTTTTTTTGAATGGCGTGTCTCTTCAATTTCTTCTTCTGAAGGAAAAAGGTCGTCAGCGTTCGATGATTTTGACCTGAAAATAAGAAAAATAAACTATGAAATGATTTTTAAACTATATTATAGTTATTCTCTTTTTACACTCATATAAAATTTTAATACTATGAAATAAATTGTAACGACATGACTACAAAAAGATCGTACCCACTTCTAATAATGCTCGTTTGCTTTGAATTATTATAAACTCAATTGATTCACGGGCCTTTAGTTTTGAGATGCAACAGTGGGGCTGAAGCCAACAGGACAAGAGGCTCTGTTCAATATAAAATACTATTATGGAATGTGAATTGATATAAAACTATTGTACATAATAGGATTGACAATTGATTTGCTATTGTGGTGAGTGAGATGGAGTTGAATCAGTCTATGGTATGTGGTACTGTACGTCTATGTACATAATATGGTTACTAGGGTATTATTATTATTTAATAACTCGATACCTAAGTAAAAAAGGTCACATTGATTTGACTCTTTTAAAAAACTATCAGACTTGAAGTACTTACATTTTGTTTAATTTGTGGAATTGAATCACGCAGCACTGATGATCGAAAAACGAAGTGCAGCGTATAGGGCTGAAATGAAAAAAAATATGTTTTTATTCAGTTGTCAATACGAGCTTACTATTTATTATTTAGGAATAAGTTATTTTGGCTATTCATTCACTCAAGACAGTACAACTTTATCAAGACACAATTAATAATGAAGAAATAAAAAAATAAGGATGTCAGTAAGTTCGGAATACCTATGTAAAAAGTTGAAATTTTAATATGTTGAGAACATGGGATATTTCACTTATCAGAGTAGTCACATAAAGAAATTTCCTTCTATTATTTTTTATGTTTTTAAAATCAAAACATAAATATGCAATGATACTCACAATTTATTGAATAGATGACTTGAGTTCAATCCGACCGAGCAATCTGACACGCACCCACACACGAATGAAGATGACACTGAAAAAAACATTTAATAAATTTAAATATGTATAACAATTAAATAAAAAAGTGTTCTTTAGAGAATATGCAATTTGAACTAACAAATTGATGTCAAACATTCAAAGTCTTATCAAGATACAAATGATCAATGAATAAAATACTAGGGCAGCATGAATCAAATACAAAAGTTTAACGGATTTATAACTTCAAAAATGAGAACATTTTAATGAATCGTTAGAGTAATCACTAATTCAATTATATAGACGTTAATTTTCTTTTTATTTCTTAATCAAAACGTAAATATATAATAATAATAATACTCACAATTGATTGAATAGAAGACCAGACTGCAATCGTAACACTAGCACATCATCATCATCAGCCTTGAGTGACCCACTGCTGGGTATAGGCCTCCCTTTGTTTATGCCACTCTCCACAAACACGCACAAAATACTTTTTCTACACCTGTTGTCCTTCAGGAAGCAATTACTGTACTGACTCAGGTTTTCTTAAGCTTTATATAAATATTAAGGATGTCAATGTGTACGTTCACATTGACGTTAGTGTTAAACAAAAATAGTTTGTCAGCAATTTTTCCATATCGAGCTAAATCAAACATTTTAAACTAGCTGCACCCTACAGTTTCACTTGCGACTTTTTGGTTAAAAATGGTACCTGTTATACATTATGATCTAGGTCTCAATACAATACCTCAATACCTTACGAAATCAATTCAACTATTTTGATATTTTAAAGACAAACAAACCAACTAGTATTTGCATTTTTATGTAAGGACAATTACCGCATTAACAGGACTGTTTAATCTGTGACACATACTTAAATAGTTCTCCGAAAATATTTAATCAATATGCAACTTTATTACTACTCTATAGAAAACAGTATTGTACCTACCGATATTTACAATTGAGATGTTTTGATAATCATTACTATAAACACAGACGGATCATCTGACGCCCGGCGCCTCGCTCAATGCATTCCTCCCGTTTAGGAAAACAACGGAATTATTTGGTTAGACATTTAAAAAATTGTCTAATTTTAGACCTTAAAGTCATTTTAAGCAATTATATAAAAGACAGATAAATTAATATTGTGAAATTATTATTTTTTCGACCTTTGCAAAGAACACAACTAACGGATTATGTCGGTAAGTTTAAATTATTTTACCTATTAAGTATAATAAATTAATTTGGCTATTTACATACTCAAATAATTTTATTCCTAGACATGATTTTAACGTAAATAGTAGTTCACTGTGTTGAATAGGTTTAATTAATTAAATACGTTAAAATAACTCACTAAGCTGCTTGTTTCAGGAATCTGGAGACCTATTCAACTTCTTGCCGAACAATCAAGAGAAATCGAGAAAAAGGCCACACCGAGATGACATGACTTACTCCTGCGTGAGAATGCCGTCGAAAGGAACAAAAATTATACGAATAGAGTTATATGACGTGGAAACAATACCTGAAGAATTATTAACATGCAAATGTAATGCTGATCTATGTGTACAACACGTCGTCAAAAACTTATACATGGATGATGTATATAGATCATTTAGAGATATAGTATCCCTTATAAAAGATAAAATCAATGTTACAAATTAACTTAGATTATAATTGTTAGCTTATTAAATATTAAATAATTATACTGAAGCATTAAAAAAAAAAATGATATAATTGGGGTTTCTGGAGCAAAAGTACTTCAAATAGGTCCAGTTATAAACAACTAAATCTATTCAGCCATCTATTCAAATAGATGAATAAAGTAGTTATTGAATAGAGAAATAATTTATAAAAAACGACAGTTTTGATAAGAAGACCGGCGCTTCTCTGCGCCAGGTATGACTTCTTATCGAAAACTGCCGTTTTTTATAAATTATTTCTCTATTCAATAACTACTTTATTCATCTATTTGAATAGATGGCTGAATAGATTTAGTTGTTTATAACTGGACCTATTTGAAGTACTTTTGATCCAGAAACCCCAATTATATACTACTGGCGCCCCATTATTGGCGCCTATGGCGCCCTGGGCGGTCGCCCTACCAGGCCCTACCCTAACGCCGGTAGGTACTGAGTATATAGCTTAGGTATGTGCACAACCCTGTTTAATAATGACCTCCTTTCGGCGCAGGTTGGGGTAATTTTGCCATCAACAGTGAGGGAGGAGATAATAATAATAATATAATATATTTATATAATAATAATAATATATTTATTACCAAAAATATTTGTACATGTACAGATTAACAGTGATCCCCAAACTAGGCGAGGAAGCCTGTGTTTTGGGGTTCTGAGCAAGAGATGTGTACAAATGCAAGCTTAGCGATATACTATGTTATTTTATTACAGCTATTGTAAATATAAATACATATTAGATATTAAGCAGTTAAACATGAGATAAACTTAGGGCTACAAATTTGTGTTCTGCAGGTATGTGGGGGTGTGAAAGGATTGTCTGTGAGTGGATGCATGCTGTGATGTATACGAAGATGTGAAATGGAGTGTGTATGTATGTGTGTGTGTGTGTGTGTGTGTATGTGTGTGCGTGTGTGTATTTGCGTGTGTGTGTGTGTGTGTGTGAGTGTGTGTGCGTACGTGCGTGCGTGCGTGCCCGCACGTGTGTGTATGTGTGTGGTAGTGTGTGTAAGATGATTATGGCATAGGTATTTTTCTACTGATTTCACAGGTAAGGAGACTTGTATAGCAATAGTTTTTCTGTTTTATCATACGAGAGCGTCAGGAGCCAGTTTCTAACCGTGCGTTTGCATGTTGAGGCGTTGCAGCCTAGAATGACGCATTCTCTACATACTTTGTTATAGGTATTAGGGTGGGCAAATTCTGGACTTCTAAAACCTAGTAGAGAGGCGTAATTAGGGGTAGGCATCCTGAAGGCTCGTCGAGCCATCAGGTAATCATAGTCTTCCCGATTTAAAAGGACTTTATGTGTTTTGACTGTGGCTGTTAAAATGAAGAGTTGTCGCACCCGAAGTACTTTAAACTCTTCATATATACTGTTTGTGGGATATCTAAATGGACGTTTCAGTATTACCTTAATAAGAGCACGCTGGGCTATCTCTACTTTTAACATGTGAGTTTTACAGGTGCTACCCCATACCGAAACGCAATACTGCAGTATAGATTGGCACAGAGCTAGATATACCTGTCTAATAACGTCAATTGGAGTGCAGTCTCTAAGCTTCTTCATTATAAAAATAAGTTTTCTAGTCCGACTGGAGAGATCAGCGATGTGATTAAAGTAATTTAGGCGTTCATCAATTGTCACTCCCAGATATTTCATGGAACTGGTACGGTCTATACAACTACAGGTACATCCATTATAATTAGGGGAACCGAAGCGAGAACATGTGTGAATTTTTAAGGCAAGATCGCTAGGTGGGCTACCTACACAGGTTTTAGAAAAACAAATGTATTTTGTCTTTTTTACATTGAGTGTTAGTAGATTATCATCCAGCAGCGACGCGACTTGCCCCAGTGCTTGTTCAGCAAGACTGAATACTCGCTCCCAGGTTTTTTCATTAAATAAAATTACAGTATCATCCGCGTATGTTATAATTTGAGCGTTAGCAATAGAGCAGTTCACGATGTCATTGATATACAGCGTAAAGAGCGGAGGACCGAGAATACTGCCTTGCGGCACACCATAATCAATCATTAAGTCCCCGCTGGCATGTGAACCCACCTTAACAAACTGCCTACGGTCATTTAGGTAGCTCGCAAACCACTCTAGAGCCACACCTCTTATACCCATAGACTCCATCTTCTTTAGAAGCAGGCCCATCGAAACCGTGTCAAATGCCTTGGCCAAGTCCAGGAATACAGCTATGCATTTGTCACCAGCTTCCACCTTAGACGATACTAGATTGACAAGGAGAGAGACAGCGCCTTCGGTGGACCTGCCCTTACGAAAGCCAAATTGTCTTTCCGACAGCAAATTATGTTTCTCCAAGTAAGAAGTTAGACGGACGTTAACTACCTTCTCAAGCAACTTTGAGACAGTACTTAACAGAGCTATAGGCCTGTAGTTGTCGGGGAGATTTTTGGGTCCGTTTTTATGTATTGGTGATACCGAGGCGATTTTCCAACAGTCTGGAAAGATTCCAGAGATTAAACTACAGTTAACTATATGAGTTATGGGTACTAAAATTGAATAAAGGGACTTTTTGAGTAATGAGTTTGTTATCTTGTCTGAACCCGGGGCGCTATCTGTTTTGAGTTGTAGAATAAGTTTAGATATTTCGTAAGGATCCGAAGGTACCAAGAAAAAAGAATCAGCGATAGAAACGGAAGGTTTGTAGGCTGAAATAAGTGCATTCTGCGTAGTAGATAGCTTATCGAGTATCTTGTCAGCCAACTTATTACCAACAGAAGCAAAGTGCTCATTGCAAAATTGAAGTGACTGCATTGGGTCATTTTTAACATTGTATAGGAGTTCAGAAGAGTCACTGTTGTTAGGCGTCGATTGACAGATATTTTTAATTACTTTCCAGAGCTTTTTTGTGTCATCTTTGCTATCTTCAATTTGTTTTGTGTAGTAGTCGTTCTTTAATTTTTTTAGTTGTTTGTTACAGAAGTTGCGATATCTTGTATAGACTATACGGCGCACCGGGTCATCAGGATAAGATCGCAAATCCAAGTGCAGCTTATCTCTATGGCGCATGCATCTAAGTAATCCCATAGTTATCCATGGTTTAATGGTAACCCATTTTCGTCCAATTATGACCTCTTTTGTATGCTTCTGCATTATGCTCGTAAAAGTATCGATAAATTCTTTGGCGGCAGAGTTAACGCAGTGTTTTGAAGTAACGATAGACCAGTCAACCAAATTAATTTCATCTACCACTGCGTCCTCATCAATTTTATTTCGAACTAATTTTTTAGAAGATAGCTGATTAGAGAAAGACGTGCACGCTATTACCATGTCATGATCTGTAACAGACGTTTTACAAATAACACCAACAGAGTGAGAATTTGACTTTATAAAGATATGGTCAAGACAGGACTTTCCTCTTGTTGGGTTTGTTATAGCAGGAAGTAGACAGTGAGACGCCATGATACACATGAACGCCATAGCTTGGTCGTCTGTATCGTCACAGATGTTAATATTTAAATCGCCCGTAACTATTATAGTCGAGTACTGTTTTAATGAGTGAAAGGTATAATCTAGGGAGTTGAAAAATGCAGTAAAGTCTCCAATGGATGGGGACCGATAAACACCAAAGAGCAAAATTTTATTATTGATCGTAATTATAACTGAGTCAGCATCGTCAACTTCTGTTACTAGCACTGAAGATGTTAGCGAGTTTTTGATATAAATGACAACACCACCGTTTTTATTCTTCTGTGAGTTTGACCGGAAACTGTTATAGCCTGGTAGCTGATCTATTATTTGGCCATCAGAAAGCCAGCACTCCGATAACACAATCGCGTCAACATCCAGTTTTAAACGCTGAAACGTGACTGCAAACTTGTCAAAATTACACTGCAAACTTCGAATATTAAGGGCTAGAACTTTAAACTTATAACTAGCTCTCGTCAGAAAACTATTGCATAACTCAACCGACTCTAGTGTATGACATTTAATTGATACGAATTCATCAATTTCTTCGGCAACGTTAAGTAAAGCCATCCTGATAACAGTGAAAGATAATAGTTATAAATCTCTGAATTGTATATGTCATTCTGATCATAAAGAATAATACGTATCTTCTATTATAAAGTACAGCATAGGTATTTACTAGTGTTAATTTTATCTTTTGGTTAAACGAGCCGCACCTGTGTGAGTGTATGTGTTGTGTGATTTGTATATGTGTTAGAAAGTTTAAATATTTTTGTAGCTTCTGGCCCAATATAGTATTCACAAAAATATATATTGAAAATATTGAACATGCTATGGTATTAAATAATATCAATCTCCAAAATAATAAGTTAAACTGAGAAAGATATACTAAACTAGTTAACATAAAATGGAAGTTTGAAACAGCCGGAAATTTTATCCCACTGTTATGTGGAGGGCGCAAGTTGGCGCTCGAGGTCATCCATGCTCCTGATGGAGATAGCAGGGTTTCCTTCTCGCTTGCGTACGTATATAGTACCACCTTTGACCCAGCAGAATTTGTAGTCTGCTGTCTTAGCGAATTCTCTGGCAGAACGAAATAAGTGTCGATTTCCTTGGGTAAGGCGCTCATTAATGTATATAGTTCTTGGCGTTCCAGCCACCCCAATATCCGCGCACGATAGATTACGCCTGGTTTTACCAGCAGACAGAAATGCTTCGCAGGTGTGACGGCGCAAAAAGCGCACAACCAAGGGACGAGGAAGGCGGGTCGAGGAATCATTATCGGCGTCATCGCGATCAACATCGCGAACTCGACGTCCGACGCGAGTGATGTAGTCCAATTCCTTACAATCGAGTGGCGTCCCTATTTTTTGTGATAAAACTTGCACTAAGTGCATAGGGTTTTCTTCGGGAAGCTCATTGACGCCCGAGATCTCAACCTCGCTACGAAGGTTAGCTTGAGCACGCGAATCGAGTTCTTGTCTCAGCTCCGCTATTTTATTGCGACTTAGTATTAGGTCGTTTTCACGCTCTTCTACTTTACGGAGTCTCGCACCAAACTCGGTCAGTTTATTTTCTTGTTCGTCTATACGCAAGACACAGTGCTTTATGAGATCTGACATCGATGCCATTTGTGACTTAACCTCGCCAATATCACTGCGTAATAATTTAATTTGTGCGATCAGCATAGTAATATCTTCAGTTGTTGCGGGAGCGAAGATGGGGCTCGCCGACGGTGTCAGTTTATTTACGTTATCGCTCAGCGTCGCATTAGCGCTGATGTCCACGGACAGAGCGGTCCCTGTCGCCGAGCGCACAGGTGTATTTGTATTGTCGCTTTTAGGCTCCTTGCATCGGCACAGCGGGCACACCCAGGCTAAATCGTCGAGACCCTTTTTGTCTATCAGGTTAACGCAGATAGGATGGAATGAGTTAAGGCACCTCGAGCATTTTATGCAAGTCCTGCTACTAGTGCTTCTGATAGGTTTAGCACACTCTCCGCATTGGATTAACGGTTTAATTTTATCCATAGTTATTAGTGGTTATTATAAGCCGTATGCACTGATCGAGTTGTAGCACAAGGCAACGTAGCAAAGATAAGTATGTACAGTGTTACCGGCCAGAGGTCCGAAGTCCGTAAGGAACCGCACAGCTTCTGTAGTGCGAGGGAGACGATTTATTTTCTATCCGCAGCCCGTCTCTTTTACTCGGGGTGAAGTGGGGACAATCTCGAGGCGCAGCGCAGCTAGCCAGCAATATTTTTATGCATTTTACCGGGATTTATTGTTTTCCAGTGTACGCTACTTTGACACTAATTTGGAATAACGTACAGGTGAGAATGGTATGAGATAATTAGACTAATTTCTTAAACAAGCAAACGCGTCCACACCGTGTCACTGATAAACTCGTACTCACTAAACTCGTACTCGTACTCGTAGATGGTGAGATTGTTAAAATAAGGAAGGTAATCCAGGTTGATGACAAGCATATCGCATGAACTTCTTTCCTTTAAATCTAATTATTAAATCCCCAATATCTTTGCCACCATTTAACGGTTATTGCACATATTCGTATTTAAAAATTGAATTTGCATGATCTAGCGAAGAAGAAAGAAGGACGAGAGAAGTATTTACCTACAAAAAAGATCAGATGAACGGTGCGCAAGTTATCGTACAAATTTAGGCTAGGTACTTACCAAACCACTACCACTGTCACTTGCACTAAGCAAAACCTTTGCAGAAATTGCGTGTAGCTACTTACCACTTCTACTTGCTACTTGTAGGTTACTTATGCATCGTCTGCAAACGCCCGAATGTCGTCTAGATTCTAGACTGTAGACTAGACCTTGCTTCGCTCGACCAATAACTTGTCATGCTCTACATCTACAGCATACGCAGTAGGTATAGTATGAAATCTTTGCTCTATATTTAGGTTGGTATAGAAATGCGGTATGAACCATAAAAACACGACATGGAAATAAAAATACATATATTAATTACATCAATATTAAAATACAGCCAACATAATGTAGGTTACATTAATAAAAATATACCTATATAATTTCCATTGAAACAAAATAAATAATAAAAACAAGGTATTTTTTTCCTTATTAGTAAAACCTAATTTCTAAAACCATTGACTATAAGAGGGTTGCGAATGTGAAACGAAAGGTAACATAATATTTTAAAACAATCTACCTACAAGCAAGGGAGAGCTCACTTATAGTAAATAGTTATTTTATTGGAATTTACTCATAAATCTATAAACATTCATTAATAATGAGTTTGTGGAATCAGTGCTTGGGAATGAGTTTGGAAGGGAAGTGTTATAGTTGTTAACACACGAGACGTACATGGTTGACGAACCGCCGTCCAACCAACGGGAGAGAAAGGGAAAATTTTCTCTCTCCCACCCGTTGGTTGGACGGCGGATCGTCAACCATGTACGTCTCGTGTTTTAACACTATTTGATATAACAAGTTATGTACACAATGTACTAGATGATAGCCGGTGGATGGTGCACTCATTTCTGGCAGGAATACGAGTAAGCGCGGCGGGTACCACCGTATTTGCAGCGTATCCTTCACTTATCGTGAATGCCGGGTTGCCCGCCTCTCGAGTATTCTTCGCGTATAGGTCTGTTGTGAATTGGCATAACATAAATACTTTTCAGAAGAATCTACCGATTTTTTAACAAATGCGATCGAAAGATTTCTGCAATCATCATCAAGCACAAGACGTCCACTGCTGATAGGCCTCCCTCTTAGAACTCCACACTGAACGAAAGCCTGCCATCTGCATCCATTGGGTGCCCGCGGCTCTCGCGATTTCGTCGGTCCACATAGTGGCCTACCTACGCTGCGTATTTTTATAATAATATAAACAAAATATTACTTGCATAGTGTGGCTTCAACACTTTACCATAGAAAAGGAATGATTTACCTTTTGCTTGAAAAATGGATTTAAACTATCACAGGATTGTGATTACTAAAATTGATTTTATTTAGGAGTAAATAGTACCCATCTAAATATATATCCCGAATCAAAAATATTCAAAAGAAAAATGATTATAATCGACCGGGACTGATTTGATGTCCCATCGATATAAAATGTGATTAATCAAATTACAAAAATTAAGACGTCGCAAAAACACATGATTAAGGTTTTAGCTAAAGTATATTAAATAAATATTTACAGTTCACGCACTGATCCCACTAACAACCGTAACCTAATACAAAGTACTGTATTATTACACTCATTTCAGAATAATAGAATTTCTGCAGCTAAATTTTTTGGCATCAAGCAATGAAAGAAAGGAAACATAGCTTTGGAATAGACATTCGGTGACAAATCGATGTTAGGCAAAAAGCTGTTATGATGTATATTAAACTCATAACTACGCCAGAATCTGTGTCGTGGCATGTTCAGTAAATTGGTGTAACGCCACGCCACTCTTCTTTGGTACGCATTCCGTTGCCACCCATAGCGTAGTGCTGCTAAATGCTATACTACTAAAAGCCTTTTTTTGTAGCTTTTAATCTGTGGTAAAAAAGAGAGTGACCCAAACAATTAGTGCTTGGTGTAGCGTAGCTAAACACCGTAGCACTACAATACACTATAGTACAAAATCTCATATAGTCAATCTATATTTTGGATCGATTGACGTGGCTGAACATAATTGATACAATGATGCGAATTATCAGAAATGTCTGATTAAAAAATTAAACCAAATTTCAAAATTCGCTTTCATTGTCCATTTTGGTCTTTACTTTTTACCTAACATCTCTATATATTATCACCGAAAAGAATAACAATAGTATATAGTAAATCTAAAAAAAACAAGAGTATTTACAACACAAGAATAACACTGAACCGAATGATAGCCAACGTATTAAATATAAATATATTGTAGGAAATATTGAAGAAAGAAAGTACACAAATTGCAAATGTATAAATGCCCTTTCGACGTTAAATATATTAATGTTTTGATTTCGCACTACTCAAGTAGGTATCTAATGATACATTTTTATTACCTACAATATATCTATCTTTTGTTTTTTATAACGTTTTCTTTTATTTCTATGCACTAACGTTATTTTTAAAATATGTTACAATGTTCCCACATGTTTTTATGTTTTTTCATTAAGATGACATCTATTGTAACAATGAATGAATTCGTAGAAATTAAATTAAAATTTTCGATTGACTTGATTACTGAACAAACATTGGCGTCTTCAAAAATCAGTCTTGCTGAAAATATTCAAGCTTTCCACAATGATCAATTCCTTCTTATATCGGGTAACAGTTGAATATAATATCTCGTTAAGGATTAAGGCTGCACTCGCCGGCCACAGCGATCGCTTTCGAACGTTTTCAACATTTTTGAACACAAAGAAAAAAAATAACTGAATGAGAATTGAAAATTATCGACTGGAACTAATATTTAAAATAACATTGAAGATAGTTTTTATTTAATGTTGATATTGCATATAGTAGCGGTTGGAGAAGGAAAAAAACTCGAAAATATATTATTTTTCTATCTCCTCCGCCATCCTATAAAATATCAACACGAACATTGCTTAATACTATTTTCAATATTATTTTAAAATTATGCCCAATCGGCTTTTTTAAATTCTCACTCAGTGATTCTTTATCTTCAAAAATGTGGAAAATGTGTGAGAGAGACAGCTGCGCGCCTATAGCTGTCCCTTAATGTTGCCAATTACTTTTTAGTGCATGGAATTAAATATTTATAATTATACTCGTATATTGACAGGTTTGTCGACTGCATCTAACATGACATCTTGAGGTTATCTTACCTCCAGAACTTACACTAAAGAATCGGTACCAAGGTACCAGTAAATAAAAAGTGATGTTAATGACCTTAATTAAAACATCTAGATTCTAAGAATCACTGAAGCGAGAAACTTAAAATAATGGTTCATTTGATACAGTACAGTATTCTAAACACTTTGTGCAAAATGCTTCAATTGTGATGATATTTTCCATACGACATCCACAGAGAGATCTATATAACCAGTTAACGCATCACTGAGAGCTCTTAAATAAAATACAAGAATAATTTAATAGACTCTACTTGACAACAATGTAACATTTAAACATAAAGTTACGATTATAAATGCCTTTTCATACCCACGTAGCCAAATAGAAACTTAATCTTAGTCACACAAGTTAGGTACTTATGCAGAAAAACATCGCTCAAGATAGAACAATCGCTCCTATTCTAAAGCAGGAAGGGAAAATATATCTACATTGTAATTATGCTTCCGTGACTTAATCTACTTACACGATAAAAGGCATCCTTTCATAAAATATTCGTCCAAAACGAATATCGAATTGCAAATCACTGTAAACTTTCCATAGATAAATAAAAGTTCTACACACTTCACAAGCAAATAAACAATATGCCGCATCTAATATTATTATACTCTTCACATAAAATGGCCACTGTCACACTACTCGCACCATGGGAACCTTTGTACTAATTTGGATAGGGGGTGACACTACTGTTCAAGCGTTCCATACAGAATGGAACGTATGGGGTCACGTGGTCATGGAGTACCACAAGGTAAACTTTGGCGTTTCAATCACTCCGTATAGTTTCCATGACTCGGCCGGACACAGTTCGTTTTCCAGTAAGATGTAGTGTGCTGTTCATTTGTTGGGTACGTGTATTTTCTTGGATCTGAAGTCGTAGACTTTGCGGCAGAAAAGCACAAGTTCTGGCGAGACTGAGGGCGGTAACTTGGAATCGTTTGGTGCAAACATGGGGTTCATTTCGCTCGCCGGCAGAGGCGGCACGATTGTTGGTGTGATTGTGACGCCATCTTCAGCAGCTTTTAGCCGTTTTCTATATCTGTAACAGAGATACATAACGTTATACATGGGCGTGGTTATATAGCTTTCACATGGAGGGGGCCCGGGTTATGTTCAGTGATAACGTAGCAAAAGACTAAGAAAGAGGGTAGATTGTTTTGACTGCACCTAACTTTGAGCTGTTCGACCAACCACCCGCAATCTTCAGTCTTCCCGTGAACAAGGTGCTCATAAATTGTGCCGAAATATCGGGAACTCCATTCACAATGTTATCACGGTAAATATCCCGTTTATAATCATATAATTGTAAGAACACCCTTTCCGCGTTGCCTTGTATAATCGTATCTTGTGTCACTCACCGGCAGTACTCGTTGAAGGTGAGCACATAGCATTTGTCCTCTATGCAGGCGACAGAGTTAGCGTCGCGGTGCCGCGACGCGAACACCTCATCTGGTGCGTCTTCAGGCAGCCGCCCGCTGTGCGTGTGCTCTGGTCGGTAGTACCAGACCAGAGATACCATCATCTCGCCTGGAATTTAGAAAGGATTATGAAATTAGTGGTCTTCAATCAGTTCAAAAAACTGGTAGGGCTTCAGGGCACACCCCCTCTGGGGTGCCTGGGCAAGTCTGATCCCTACTCCCGGCGACGGACCAAGTCGAGGTTCGTACCTTCAAGGTGCCCTTGAGCTAGTCGCCAAAACTTAAACCAAGTTACGCCGAACGCACTCTGCGTTCACTACAACTAGTCCGGTCAAACTGTAGAGGCCGTAAGGTCAACAGCGTAAGTCAACACAAAAAAAAAACAAAAAAAAAATGGTGGTCTCAATATAGCGATGATAACTCGAAGAAAAATTTTCACTTTTGCGATTTGGATGCCTGTTTAAAATGTATGTTTAGTGTCATGCTTGTGTCTATTTGTGTGGTGTATTATGTTGTGAATAAAATCGAAGAAAAATCGCCAGACACGGATGCCTGCTATTGCAGAACATTTACCAATTTTTACTCAAATAAACTATTGCGCGAAAATTCCCGTTAGACATTTAAAACACAGGAGTGGCATGGTCGAATATCGACAAAACTCCTTCAAATAAAATAAAGAATAAAAAAACAAAAAACATTTAAAACATAGGGTCAATGATGGTAAAAACGCCTAACAGCACACCATACCATCTGCATCGTCGACCAGTCACTAAACATCAGCAGTTAGCAGTGATAAAACACTTAACGTTGGTATCAATATTATTTATCGCATACAGTTTCAAAATTGCTATATTTAGCTAAAAAAATTATGTTAATTTTCATTGTTAATTTATATTTTCTGTCATTATTAAAGAGAAAATGGCATCGATTCTGATGTACTCTAAACTTAACTACACGAAATTTGACAGCTCTAAAATTGTTGCCATCCTTCTCTCACATATTAAAATGAAAAGAGAGGCAGATAATTTTAGTCCTATCAGAATGGTTTAGTTTAGTGAGTGGTATGCCAGAATCGACGCCATTATGTCATAATCTAATGTGGTAAGGCCACAATCTAATGTGATTTGTTTTTTTGTGGTCCAAGAAATAAATATATGAATGCTTACCGTCGTCCTGGTTCTCCCACAGACTAGCGACTCGTGCGACAAAAGGTTGCGCACGCGCCACCGACGCCCGCAGTAGCACGCAGTCGCCGCGCGACACCTTGTCGCCACTCGCGTGTGTCATGCGCGGCCAGCAACGCGCCAGTCGATCTAGCCGAGAGTCGTTCTAGAAGATGAACAGGAAAACAACATTACTTTGAAAAATTGTAAAACGGAGTTTTTGGCGGCAACCTGAAAAAAACATTGAATTTTTTTCTAAACTTGCGTTATTTGGAGTGTTATTATTAATAATAGTGATCATTATTTAACATCCAGGAAGATAGACTAAGAGGAAAGACAATAGCGAAACATTAGAGCGTAACTCGGAAATTTGTCTAAAAACGGTATAAACTTAGATGGCACCGTAATTTGAGCGTGCTATAGGTTGTCTCGAACTTCCGTAAGCGCTGCAGTCAGATAGCGTACGAAAGGGTTCTACAAATTACCGTAGCGAATTACATTTCCAGAGAAGGGCAACCCATACAAGTAGATGGCACTTTTCTTTATTCTCTTATAATGTTGCGAAACTTGATTGCGATACTAGCGCTACGGTAATTTGTAGAACCCTTTCGTACGCTATCTGACTGCAGCGCTTACGGAAGTTCGAGACAACCTATAGCACGCTCAAATTACGGTACCATCTAAGTTTATACCGTTTTTAGGCAAATTTCCGAGCTAAGTTCAAATGTTCCGCTATTGTCTTTCCTCTTAGTCTATCTTCCTAGTTAACATACACAAAAAAAACTGTCAAATTGAGAAACCCCTTTTTGGAAGTTGGTTGAAAAGTGACTTACATTGAGATAAACTTTAGAGAGATAGTGTTCGCCGTCCCAGCTCCATCCATTGCTCCACCGCGGCGGCCCGCGCAGTTCCAGCATAGGCAAGGCAGCGAGTGCCAGCGGGCGGCGACCTCGCCGGGACCCACGTCGCTTGCTTCTTCGCGCACCACTAAACGGAACAGGCGAAGCACAGGCTTCTTCCACCACTAACGTCGCTTCATCAGTCTTTATCACAGGCCTCTTCGACACCAGCAACTTTATCACTTTTTCCACATTCTTAGCCTTTATTTCACTCGTCAATTTACATCGTTTTGCTTTCGATGCTTCTGTCATTTCGACTTCTAATGTCCTTTCCGGCTCGCCATTTTGAGATTCCTTTGAGCATTCAGTCGACACGGGGACGTCATCTTTGGAACTTGGTTCTATCGTCAGTTTTAGAGGATCTTCCTTTGAAACTTTGTCGTCGTCGCTTTCTTCAGCCACTACCTCTGCTTTCTTGTCTTTTGATATTTCTTGCTTCTCATCTTTTTGTACAGTCGTAGGTTCGGGCGTAACTTTTTCTAATGTGCCGTTAGGTTTAGTATCTTTCTTTAGGTTGATTTTGCTTAACGTTTTTCGGACCTCTTTGAGGTTGGATTTAACGGTGGGTGGCTTTAATACTGATTTCACATTGTGTGTCACCTTAGAATCTACTTTGTCCATTTTGCAAGCGTTTTTGTAGGCCAGTTTCTTTCCTATTAGCTGGCTCACCGCCGCAATCGTGTCCGGTCGCACTCCACTGACGGTGGTGGCATTCTCCACTATGTTATTATTGATGTTCAACATCTTTTTAGCGCAGTTTTGTGCGATGTTCTCGATCGGCGATAGGAACAGTTCAGCGGGATTCGGCTCTTTCTCTGGTGCCCTGTCTATGCTATTCTTTCTGATGAGGTTATCGAGCAGAAGAGCGCTTTTAATCTTAGGTTTCTGGGATGAGCGATCATCTTTGTCTTTGATGGCCGGTGGACCATTAAGGATAGCGACTCCGTTACCGAGCCGAGGATTCTCATCGCTCGACGTTTCTAGTAGAATTTTCTTGGCTTTAGGACTCCCTGAAGTGTTCTCAGGTTTTCTCTTTGTCGTTTTCTTCTCGGCAGGTGGAGATTTCGGAGTTTTTCTCGGCTGCACAGCCTTTTTTTTCGTCTCTTTGGCGACGATCTCTACTCGCGGTGGTTCAGACTGATCTCCTGAAATTTTCCTCCTCTTGATTAGTTTAACATGTTCTCCGATACCGTTTGTTTTGCAGCCCTCCTCGAGCTGAGTATCTTTCATGTCAATTTCAAGTTTCGTCCGCGAGTACCTTCTTTTGACGGGTTTGTTGGCATCACTGACGATCGTCCCATCAGCTCTTGTTGAATTGTGTTCTCTTAGCGCTTGCGCTTCTGGTTTTCGAGCATTTCGTTCATCGGCAAAAGTAGGGCCCTCATTCTCCTTTTTGATATCGACTAGCGGAGTGGAGCGTTCGTCCGAGGATGAGAGATCGATGGGAACGCTGAGTGGAGGCGATATCGCCATGACGTCATCGTCGACATCGCTGTGGTTTGATTGCGGTAGCGCTGGGTGAGTCGCTGTGAGTAGAAGGTTGGTGTCATCGCCTGCGAGGGAGCGCCGCGCCATAGCTTTGCCGAGGCGTGCTCTTCGCGGGGCTGAAGACGGTGGCTGCGGTGCGCAGGCTCCGTCGGACCCGCGCGCTGGCGACGGTGGTCCGATAGCCTCGCCTGCGCGCACGTCACTAGCGATGCGTAAGTCACGGACATCGAACATCTCTCGCTTTGGTGAGGCGCCTCCAATAGCTGGGAGCGGGCACGGGTGCGGCGCATCTGCTGCCGCCGGTGGCTCTGGCTCCATCGGTGGATCCTGCAACACGAAGTAAGTAGTTTTACTATTATCCTGCGCACCAACATTTCAATATCAAATGTTCAAGATCAAGAACAGACTTTAGTCGCCTGAACGGTTGAATTTTTTTAAATTATGTAGCACTTCTTCAGTAGCGAAGACTAGATGGAAATACTATTAATCAGGTAGGAGGAAAGAGAGGTTGAGGTCAGATCTCCTCCTACATGCTAAATTGATCTGCTCAATTAAGACTGCAACTAATGCATCGATAACAGTGATTACCGCCAGGAAGACTAACGACATTGGACACTCCCCGTTTATCACCATCCCTATCAACCACGACCACTCTGGCAAGAGTGTCCGACTAAGAAGAGGTAATACTATCTTCAATTGCCAGTCGAAATGAGATAAACGTTGATGCTATACCGGGTGTATCTCTAGGATCTCTACAAAATTAACATATTCAATTCATATATCATTGTGTTACTTTGGGACCAATCCTGACACAGCAAAAAATATTCAGTTATTCCATTGAAAAAATGCTATTAACACACAACGAAGTGTATGAACACTTTTTTTAAAACAACACTTTTTTTCAGCTTATATGCACCCGGTATGCTGGCTGGAGAGATTCATTGATGGAAACAGATGTGTGGGTTAGAGAATTGGGATCATTTACGCACACTTCGCAGTGATAAAAATTAAAGAAAAAGGGACCAGTTGCCAGTCGAAACAACTAGACACGAAGATCTCTGACACTCAACACAGGATGAGAATAATAATTATACCTACAACACGTTTAGCAGTGAGCCAACAGTTCAAGGAGATAGTTGCCAGGTTTTTGTCAGGTGTTGTAGATGTATCTAAGTTGTTAGCAAAGTAGTTACCTTTCCGCTGCCATGTGTGTCAGTAGCAGCATCAAGCGCGCACGCCCGCACCTTCGTTCGGAAGGCGCCCCCGGGCGTCGCTAGTGCCGATGGTACGTCCGGGCCGGCACCGGTTGGGGCTTTACCAGTAGCGGGCCCAATAAGGACGTTTTTTGGACACGCGTTAAGTGGGCATGGGCATCCGCGATATTCTGGAATGAAACAAAAAACAGTTTGATTTGGTGAAGAACAGCGATAAGATAAATTGAAGAAGACATCTTCCAAACTAAAACTGGAGTGCGCACTCCACAGAAGTGTAGCGGAGACAAGCGACTTTTGTAGCGGAGTCGGGCGGAGCATGAACCATCTTTACGTACAGGCGCAGCGCTTGCCGCTGGCATGCCGCGGCGTGTTATGGGTCAACGCGCTCAGTTATATCCCGCTCCTCTCCGCTCCTCTCGCATTGCTCCGCTATATCCCGTTTTTTTTCTGCTCCGCTCGCATTGTTCCACTATATCCCGTTCCTTTCTGCTCCGCTCGCATTGCTCCGCTATATCCCTTTCTTTTCTGCTCTGCTCGCACCGCACTGCTACAGTGAGTTCCTTTCCGCCGCGCTATTTCGTTTGGCATATTTGATACAATTGTTCTCGTCTCTGCTATGGCTGTTTCCACTGAAGCGGAGAGAAGACGGTATACGGATTTCCAGTAGGTAGTTTTCGTGATTTCATGATGAGTCAGTGAATGGTTCGCAAAATCCTTTGTCAGCGGACCTCTACAGCCTATAAGGAATCTACCTGCTAAATTTTAGCTTCATAAGTCAAGTAGTTCTCGAGATTTCGTGATGAGTGAGTGAATGAGTAGATGAATTTCGCTTTTATATAGATAGATAGATTTCGTGGATATTATAAACAGCGATGGTGGTCAAGCGGTAGCATGTATTGTGCGGCACCTTTACAATCTGACGGCACCTGGTTCTATCCTCGACCCTGGCACCAATAATTACCGCTCAAAATCGGCCAAGGAAAACATCGTGAGTAAACTTATATGTCCAAGAGCATCATACAGTTCAAATTTATTTAAGACATTCACAAACATGTATTGAACCAGCGTGGTAGATTACGGCCAATCCTCTCTCTGTGAGAGAAGGTTTGTTGTTTGAGTATAATAGGCTGATAATGATGATATAGATTTTGTGGATCTGCAACTAAGTAGAGTTCATAGAAGTTTGTATACATACTGACCTACGTATGGTATCCTTTGCGGTGAATGCTGGTAACATGGTGGCGGCGTGCCGTAATATTGTGGTGGGGGATATGACTCGTTGCCGAGGCCTCCCATCTGAAGAAACAAAAATGATATGACTTAACCAACTACCACCAACTAGTTGGATGGTAAACAAGGTGGCAACCAGTGACTAATTTTTACACAGTTTTGACCTCGAAAAAACTAGAAAAGAATCGGTTTTTTATTGCTTTCCAACTAGTTTCCCATAATTGGAGACAAGAGACATTGGATTGGTGATATTTTAACTGAGAAAAAAAAAACTATAATTTGTGATTTTTTGTAATTTTTAAGTAATTTATCTTTATGTAGTAGGATAACAAAACAAATAAAAAAATATATACTTTTCGAGTTTTGCCGAGTCAAACTTGTGTGAAAATTAAGAGTCGAGTTAAGCCCTTAAGTAGGTAAAATTTTGGTTCTGTTTCTACCGGAATCCCGATGTGTATCCAAACTGACAAAACTACCCTTCATTCAACCTAATAATGCAGAGAAAGGTTCTGCTTTCGGTATGATGATACAAAGTTCAAGGTTTTACAAAGTCTGCTTCGACCCAGTTTCGGAATGAAACCTTCAAACTTTAACAAATCAAATCTGCTTACAAGTATCTGTGCGCTGCCGATACGAAACAAAACAAGGCGATAGAATGAGACAATATGCACAATTTTCAATCAGATATGAATGATGACAATTTTTCTTAATATAATTCCGATCCGTGCACGGTTGCCTGGAAGAGATCGCATTAAGCGATAAGGCCGCTTGTTAAAAGCCTACATAATAGTTTTATTGTAATGTTTATGTTATCCTTGTTATGTGGTATTTTAATAAAGAGTTATTGTATTGATGGCTTTTACTATTGAGCATGCTATTGGGCATATTTGTTTTGACAGACGACTCACTAAACGTGTTGCTGTCCTCATCTACATAGGCTACAATGAAAATGACAGCTAGATTTTAGTAAGTTAGATCTATCAATTAGAACCTTTAATTTGCCTATAGTTTCAAACATCGCAGTGTCCTTAAATAAAGGCACTAAACATAGTTGAAACTTTATCGTTTGTTTTTTTTGTTAAAAAATTTCATGACCGTTGATTCAGTTTAGACAGTTCAGACCTTTAGTCGTAATATTAAACATGTTTACGTAGTATTAAAAGCGTCAAACAAGTCATAGCCACAGTCAGAGTCAAGCAAAGAAGTCACGGTCAAGTCAAACTCATGCCCCTGTAAAGTGAACTCTACAAGACTTCTTGTGGACTTTACAAGAGGTTTCTATGGAGTTTTGGAAACACCACGTAAAGACACGTTTCACCTCGTTATATCACTTAAGCACTCAAACTTAATGAACTTAGCACTTAATGAATAATAATTCACCATTTAGTACACATTAACACTCGAAAATACACAAGTTTAGGAAAATAATCCAACGAGCCGACATGTGTTTTCCACGTTGGCGCCAAAACTCTTGAAACTATAACTTTGACTAAAATTGCCAAAACCATATAAATTTCCCCATTTTAGACCATATAAAAGCAACTCTTTAGCATATAAAAGGATAGTTCCTTACCGGTCCTTCCCCCTGTGACGGTGGCATGTGGTAGGGTCCGGGGGGCCTGTAATACCGTCCATAGCAGAAGTCTGGGTAGTACGGACCGTACTGTGGTAGCACCTGGAAACAGCACAGCTGGATTAATACCAAAAGCTAGGTAAGTAGTTATGCCTAGGTTATTACAATTGCAGGGAAAATATTTGTGCATCATATAAATAAACCACACTTTTGTGTGCATTATACATAACTAGCTGTGCCCCGCGGTTTCACCCGCGAAGTGATGAAAATGGTAATGGTGATGATGATGATGAAAAGTAGCCTATGTCACTCTCTGGCTCTTGAACTATATCCATGCAAAAAATCAGGTCGATCCGTTGTTCCGTTGCAGCGTGAAAGAGGAACAAACAAACCAACAAACAAACACACTTTTGCATTTATAATATTAGTATGATGTAAAGTGCTTATGATACGAAAACAAATGAATTCAAACTCAATGGTCCAACTACCCATTCGGAATCGCTAGTGCTTTTTGGCTCTATTGTCAATCTTACTGGACAGATTGGACACAGGGGATCAGTGGTTGAAATAAAATCATCATCATAATAAATTAGTTACCTACAAGATTTGAATCGGAAGGATATCATACATAGATAAGGTTATACAGGATTACGCGGAAAGGGTGTACTAAGCGGCAAGGGGTCCGTTATACTTATCATTATGAACAACTTGTAATATAGGATCAAACAAAAATAAATAAATAAAACTCTAGTAATTTTTAAACTTTCGCGATTTGAACACATGTTTTAAATGTTTATCGGGACTTATCACGTATTATTTTATATTTTTTACGTATTTTTTCATATTTTTTACCTATATTAAATAATACGTGATAAGTCCCGATAAACATTTAAAAAAAACTCTGTTCCGTAGAAAACGGTCATTCACACTTGAGATAATAATTATCAATTTAAAAAACCGACTTCAAAATTAGTAAATACGCAATTTCGATTATTTGGCAGACATATTTTTTCCAGAATTGCTGAACCAATTTTGATGTAATGGGGAAATCCTTTGGGACCAGTATAAAAGAATGACCTTTCAAATAAAAATATAAATGACGGAGTTCTGAGGTTACTAACATTAAACAGACGGTCTTGAATAATAGTAACAATTTTTAACAATTGTTACTTACTTTTATTTAAATTACTCGCATTGTTTGAGTAAAGCACTATACAAGCCTTGTCCGCAACGACTGCAGAAGGCTATGATGGTCTCGAGCTAAGCTTAGCTACGCTCTCGGCCTTCAAGCTTGGTCATCATTGCAGCCCTTGTTGTCCGAGCTGTAAAAGCCTCGACCTTCGGTCTCAGCCTTTATTCTAGCTTATCCATCAAGGGCTGTAATGCTGACCGCGTTGTGATGGCCTCGACCTGCGCTTTCGGCCATCATTATCGCTGCCAGCTGGTATTATCTCATTACTAACCGCGGCAGTAATGTAGGTACTATTACTAACTATTACAGTAAATTGTTTCAAGTCTAGCTCATTGCAAAATCAATAATTGTATTTATACAAGGGCGTCGCCAGCCAATAGCCCAGGGGGGGGGGGGGGGGGGGGCAAGTTAATATTATAGAGGATGAGAAAAATATGAATTGTAGGTACAGTCAAGTTTTGATTTGCGGGTTTCAGTCGAGGTTTGACGTGCAGATGCCTTATTATGGATGATTCAGATCGTGATCGCGATCGCATGCCATCTCACTTACGCACGTGGTGCGAGTAAATAGATGCGAACGGGACGGCATGCAATCTCGATCACGATCAAACTTCTATAATAATGCCGCAGGATTTATCGGCAAAGCAAGACAATTGCACGGCTTTAGTACTTTGGTTTCTTTGCAGTTGACTACTTTTTTTAATCTCTAGGGGGGAGGGAGGGGGCAGGGAGGGGCAGCTGTACCCCCTTAGAGAGTAAAAAAAGTAGCCAACTGCAAAGAAGGGGATGCAGCTGCCCCCCCCCCTGCCCCCCCTTGGCAACGCCCTTGTATTTATACCAAACAGATAAAAGAAAGTCAAAATTGCACTCTACGGTACATCATTTGCGGCTCCCACACGCGTCCGATACAAGTCTATTGAAACCTCGGAGGGAGCTCATTAGCCTGAGCTTGACAAACATTCGGTTTAATTAGTGTCGCAATAGGCTGCCGAATGGCTTTGTGATAGCAGTCAATTAATGGGAGGAACTTGAGACCATGAAGCTTATTGTCAGTCAATACATTTAGTGAATGAGCTTTTGTAGAGTTATTCGTACTATTATGTATTCTGTGGTAGGGTAGGAAGTTCGGTAAATACTGGCCAATTGCGAGTTAGTGACAAATTTTTGTTCACTAGTGAAAAGACAATAAGAGCTTAGCTCTTGTCAATGAAGTAGCTTTCTACTTCATTCTCTAATGAGTAATGTCTCTCTAATTTCTGCCAGTTGTTTATGCCAGTGGTGGACAACGCGTGGCCCGCGATTGTTTTATAAATGAATATCTTATTCGAGTAATTTGAGACCTTTTCAAGCATTTCAACTTACAAACATGAAAACTAATATACAACAAATAGCCACTCAAATTACAAGTTAAAGTTAAAGTTTAGCCTAAACTTTGGTCTTAAGAAGACAGTAGGCAAATGAAAAACAAAAATCATTCAAAATCAACTTACTGGTGGGTGCGGGGGGTGATGGTGTGGCAGGTGGTACCTAGCCAAGGCTCGTTCATCAGCGCTGCCTTCCTTGATCAGGGGTCCGGCTGGCTGGTAATATCCTGGAACAATTCAAACGTTCTTATAAACATCTTATGGACACAAAAAGTTATAGATATTGCTACCGGTTAGAAGTAGTTTATACTTTGTTTGTTTTTTTGTGGGTAAGTACAGTTTGAAACAGAACATTCGAATCAGAAATGAGGAGATCCGTAGACGAACGAAAGTCACCGACATAGCCCACCGGGTTAGCAAGTTGAAGTGGCAGTGGGCAGGGCATATATCACGCAGAACAGATGGCCGATGGGGCCGAAAGGTTCTGAAATGGAGACCACGGACCGATAAGCGCAGCGTAGGACGTCCACCAACAAGATGTACAGACGATCTAAAAGAGACCGCAGGGAAACGCTGGATGCAGGCTGCTTCCAACCGGACTTTTGGAGATTTCGCAATTTCAACCGGGAAGATGGATTTAAGTTAGCGTGGTCGTGCAATCCCATAGTAAACAAGTGTACAAACCGCGGTGCAGGTACTATGTCATTTACCGATACGGTCAGTGTTGTGTGTCGTAGTGACTTCCTGCGATTTTTCAAGATCAAGTGAGGGTAGCAGAACAAAACACCCGCACTCCTCGCCGGACTCACCCGCAGTTTTCAGTCAGCTGACCACGGCCATTGTAACATGGTTGAAACGTCGAGCGAAAGGTACATATTTTTACCTAAACAAAATAATACGTGATAAGTTCTGTTTTAACTTTCAAGTGTGTCACAAAAACAATTTTGTAGCAACTGAACAACTGTCGAGTCGAGGCGAGGACGGATGTGGTCGCCCGGTCCAATTTCAGTGCTTTAATAATGACTCCCTTCGAACCCCCATGCTTTTATAGGAACCTTATTTCTAAAGCCATGAAGGTTGTATTTGTTTGATCAACGTATCATGGCGGTTTACACGCGTTGCGACTTCACACCATATTCGTCGAGAATAGAACATAAAGTTTGCGGTCGCGACCACTTCCTATCGTTTCTACTTGCTTTTGTTTGGTAAATTGTTAAATAACAAAGTTCTTTTTAAGTAGGGAAATTAAATATTCTAATCAGAACACATACATTTTAATTTAGCTGTTTAATCGTAGTGAAAAGGTGTTTGGGGTACCTGGCTGGCGGGAATTTATCTTCCTATCCTATGTAAGTTACTGATTTTACTAAAACTACAGCACCATAAACTTACGATGTTGGATCTTATCGCATAGAGTGTCGCAAGTTAATATTTAAAATGGGTAAAATGGGCTAGAGCATGTACTGCACAGTCCTGCTTAATAAAAGATTCCGTAGCTGTTAGAAAAACACTTCAAAGTTGATTTAGTTTTCATATGGCATCATTAGTTCTACTTTTGACCACCGAGCTAGACAAGTTTGAGTCATTGTCGTCGATTCTGTCTGATGTCCCGTTCACTAAGCTAAACTAATTTGGCAGAAATAAAATTATCAGCGCCTATTTTCATTTCAATACGTCAAAACAGGATAGCAACAATTTTAGAGCTGTCAAATTTAATTTAGTTTAGAGAATTGTAAGTACATCAGAGTCGACGTCACTGTAAAAGATTAAAATTTTTAGTTTATCATACTTATATATAATGAATCGATTGACAATTTCAGTAGGTAGAGTCTGGCTAATGAAAGTAGAGACTGAAAAAGCGCGCCAAATTTAAAAATATCAGCATTGAAACCCCAAAAATTAGTATGAAATGACTGGAATAATCTCACTTGATACTTGTAAGTTATTAACTTTTATTGGAACACAGTCAGAACACAGAAATGTTTGCATTTCATATTAATTTTGGGGTACCAACGCGGATTTTTTTAAATTTGGCGGGCTTTTTCAGTCTTTACTTTCATTAGCCAGACTCTTAAGTAAAATTAATTTATAATCCAACGATAGAAGAATCACATCATTCTAAGGAAAAATCAATCTTACTGATAAAAATATTATATTTACCCCAACGATAGGTACCTGTAATAGCTTCCAAACACTATTCCCACTGTTTTAGAATTTATCATTATCCCACTGTCCTCGTTTCGCACGTCTTGCCGTCTCGTGAACCGTTATTTTTCGCGATAGACGTCACCAGCGACTCGAGGCGAGAGGCGGCACTAGCCTGCGTCCACCGTTGGTTGGTCCGTGTTTATTTTGCAGCTTTCTCATTGGTAGGAATCATCCTATCGCGAGAACGTGTTTTTTTAACTTGAAGATTTTTTTAAGAACTTCAATCAATTTTTAAAAGATTTTCAAGGAACGAACGAATGTAATCAAAACCTTATCGGAGCAAAGTTGAAATTAAATTTATTGTACTACTAGCTGCGCCCCGCGGTTTCACCCGTGTAGTGATGAAAAATGGTGATGGTAATAATGAAAAGTAGCCTATGTCACTCTCTGGCTCTTGAACTATACCCATGCAAAAATCAGGTCGATCCGTTGCAGCGTGAAAGAGGAACAAACAAACCAACAAATAAACACACTTTCGCATTTATAATATTGGTATGATAGGTACCTGTGATACATCTTAGAAGGTCTATAGTACCTGTCTTATCCTAGATAAAAACTTATTTTGTTTTAATTTAGTCCGAAATAACACAACCACACTTTCAAGTAAGCACTCTACAAATATGAAGACATAGGTACCTAATATAACCTAAAGTGGGGAATTTGGGTTATTAGTCTTCATATTGGTACAGTAAAATAAAGAAAGACATTAAACACGGTGCATGGGCCCATTAAGTCATGCTGATCACTATCATGTTATAATAAGCTTCATACAAAAAGTTTAAAAAGAGACAACGTCATTCAAGTGTTTACGAAAGAAAGAGACTGATGTTGTTTACAGGATGAATGGCAGGTGCATCCCTGATAGAGAAATAAAAATTAAAAATATTGGCGGTCGTTTTTTGAAGCAATAAAAACCTCGAATAAAATTGATCATTGTGGTTAATATTATGATATCTGACATTAATCTTGAAAAATTTAGGGGTTAGTGGCAACCACAGAAAGTGAAGTAAAAAAAAATCTGTTGTGGCAACGGACCTCGATTGCAGATTTTTGTGCCGCGAATTTTGGCGTTATGTTCTGACTATATCAACATGAAAATATTTTTATAACATTTCCAATGTAAAACTTAAGATAATGCCTTATCGGATTATTTAATTCTCACCGTGATTATTTATCTTCAAAAAGGTACTTATACGTTGAAAATATGCGGAAAAACAGTGCTCTGGCCGGGAAGCTAGTTCCATTTTACTGTTTAGGCACTTAACGAAATAGAAGTGACGTGGTAATCAGTTTACTCTTAATATGACTCGTACGAGAAGGAATTTATGATGATAATGGACAACAGTAGGTACCTATGGAAGCGGCCCTGCAAATGTGTCACTTAAATTAGTAACACCTATGAAAAATAATGTTTTAGACAATTTTATGACTTGCATAATATAGTATTTTCGATAAAACCATGTATACTCAAATGATATAACAGGAATAAGTACCTACTTACTTGTACGTAAACGACAAACGTATACGTAACTAGGTACATAATAAGGCTGTATTCGAATTAGAAAATCAATCTATTGTAATAAGTAAATAGCTACATATTTTTCAGAAATTAATACTCATCCTACTTTGATAAAACTTTGTTCGTAACCATACTAACATCATATGCGAAAGTGTGTTTGTTATATTTTTTCTTCTTTCACAGTAACAGTTTAATTTTTGTTTTGTTTTTTCTTGGAAATTTTTACTGTTCCTTAGGAAATGACAACGCGGGTGAAACCACGAAGCGCAGGTAGTAGTTAGCAATATTCTAAGCAAGCCTAAAATATGCACCTGTTTTTGAAAATCCTAATGAAAAAAAATACGTTTCATGATTTTATAAGTAGGTGTGCGTTGTTTTTTAAAATTATACAATCATTTCTCTTCCCAAGTAATAAACAATTTCATCTGAAAATAGCAGTATAAACACAATACATATTGGTATAAATATGATTCATTATTCCTATTTAATAAAATACCTATTATCCTCAAAGTCGAACGAGTGTAAATTAATTAATAGCCTGACTCAATTAACAGTTGAAACTGGTAATTTATCAATGGCCGATCTCTTTTCATTACGAGCCATAAATGTCAGGCCATAAAGCATTTATGTCACTGGCATTGAATAGTGTAGATATGCCATGTGCAACAAGAAATAGTTTCATTTCAAGCTTAGAATAATTCTAAGATTTTAAGACTTAGAACTTTATTGTTAACTGGCTATAGGGCGGCCAAGATGGCCTAGTTTGGGGCCTATTGACACAACTGTTCTTGCTACTAGTAAATTGTTCATTAGTAATTATTCTATGATTGTTTCAATATCAATATATCTGGATTACTTAGTGATTAAATGAAAACATAATGATTATTCTGTTCCATCCACTGGACTTTTAAGTTTGTATATAGAAACTCTAGGATAGCAATTTGCTTGCGCAAGTCCGGATAAGCAAGTTGAAGTTGAAGTGGGCAGGGCACATATCACGCAGAGCTGATGGTCCACGGGGCCGAAATGTTCTCGAATGGAGACCAACGACCGGTAAGCGCAGCCTAGGATGTCCAGTGTCCACCCACAAGATGGACAGACGACCTAAAAGAGACCGCAGGGAAACGTTGGATGCAGGCCGCTTCCAATCGGCTCTTTTGGACATCGATAGAGGCCTATGTCCAGCAGTGGACGTTTTATGGCTGAAATTATGATGATGATAGAAACTCTAGAAAATATGTTTATTTTAATCTATGGCTGGTTATTTATACGTTCCCAAGCCACAAGCCACAAATGAGGGTTATAGAGATACAGGTTATAAATTTGATATGTCAGCATCGTTTTGAAATAAGGTTACTTTTGATACCCTTTAAATAAAATTGGCACGACAAACAACTCCAGAAAATGAAGTTGTTTATGTCGTACCTACTACCTATGCATTTTTTACTAGGTTATCGTTAATGATTTTTGGTAACTTAAGTACCTATACAACAAAGCGGACAAAATTAGTTATTATAGCGTTACGAAAAATCTGAACAGGTCAAGCTAAATTTGAAACATCTTGTCTTTTTTATGACACTGTTAACTAACACAGCTTTACAACACTCTGTCTTTGTTTTATTTTAGAGGCAGAATGAGTGCCAAAGATCAGAGTGTGTAGAGTGTAATGAACTGAAGATGTAAACCGATAACCGACCAACAAGATGATTAGGGGATGCAATCACCTAAGGATTTTGTCGCATTTCTATCCTAATTAAAAGTTGTGTCGTATGAAAGCGGAACCTAAAGCACGCTTGCCTAAAGAAACCAATTTATTCGTGATTTGAAGACACCCAGATTGTAATGTAACTATCAGGGAACACCCATTCAGGCAGCGCATTCCACAGACTAGCTGTTCGCACAATAAAAGTGGAATCAAAGCGCTTCGTACAGGTTTGTTGCATATGCTGAGTATATTATATTATGTGCGTTATTAACTGTTCAAAGTTTTCTTCAAAGCACAAATATCTGACAGTTCGTCACTAGAATTGCGTTTATAAAAAAAGGTAAGTTGCAAGCAGCCCGTTTGCCTTGAGACGGCAGACCAGCTGCTCTACAACCGGCCTATTTTTGAAACGGCTTTTTGTACTTATTTATCTACCGGTTTCATTGTACTACGGGTACCGGATCGGGTGGATCTTGTGAATTATTATTGAAGTTTCTGTATCGGAGCTGGGTTCGTTTTCAACTTTTTGAATTGGCAGTAAAGTAAAGGAACTGATTTATCTGCGCCCGGCGCCGAATGGTCAAGTAATATTTTCTTACAATGCTTCAATCATACTAATATTATAAATGCAAAAGTGTTTGTTCCTTTTTCACGCAGCAATAGAGCAACGGATCGACCTGTTTTTTTGCATGAGTATAATTCAAGGGCTGGAAAGTAACATATGCTGCTTTTCATCATCATCATCACCATTTTTCATCACTACGCGGGTGAAACCGCGGGGCTCAGCTAGTACTCTATATACCTAAATAATAATAAAAAATACATAAACAAAATCACATCATCATCATTGTCATTTATCAGCCTTTCATATTCCCACTGCTGGGACACAGGCAGACACACACACAGAGAGAGAGAGAGAGAGAGAGAGAGAGAGGGTGCGCTCTAATCACCATACTTGTGAATGTCATAAAGTTATGTCTTTGAACATTTATGTACAGTTTTGATACCATCGCTCAGAAACGGTGAACGAAACATGGAAAGGAAACAAAATCAAAATAAACAAAACAAAGTGGTGCACCTCATGAGGATATAAGATACTTTATATCTTAGAGAATCGGAGAAAACTGAATTATCGCGGCTGTAGCCATCGGACACTTTTAAATTAATTTCTAGGTAATTTTAAAAGCAATTTGAATGCATAACAGAATATATACCAAAAGCAACAAAGTCCCGTGTTTCATTAAAGATCTCGACAATTATCGCCATTTATCACATTTTTTTCCTACATTTCTCGAGCCAGTTAGAAATGTGTAATGAGCCATTTCATTCCTGCCAAGATGTTATGACAATAATGGAACTTTTATAACCCTGACTCATAAACACATGAAATTTGCTTCCCGGCTGCGTTCCGAACATCGTATGCAATGTTTATTATTGTGGTTTTTATTAATTTATACGAACAAAAGAGTTCTTAGGGAAACCATATCTTAGTCATCGATAAAAAAATAACTCCCTTTTTAACGTGAGTAACACTACAATTTTATTATATTCGATTCCAGTATAATAATACTATTGAGTTTTTTTATAAGTATAATTATATTATTTTTATGTAATTGGAAGCGATCGGTCCTTTATTCTTGGAAATGTAATAAACCTAACAGTTCATAGAATATCAACTTTTATTGTTCAAGTACACAATATTTCCAATTATAATTATTTCCCCTCCACATGTTTGAAACGCATTAAATGTTTGATATCGTTTGTTCATGGACGAGGTACTTAGTTTATTCATGTTTAAGTTATATGATTATTTACGGGATATTTAGCGTGGTAAGGTGGTCAGTCTTCCCGTGAACATGGGGCATGTAACAGCGCCGAAATATCGGGAGCTCATTCCACAACCTTACCACGGTAAATATCTCGTAAATAATCGTATAGCTTTAGTGAACAACCGTGATAATTTAAAACAATATTGATGTTGTTTGTAAACATATTATGCCAAACATTATTTTCAACTCTAACGCGGACCGTATCAATAACGGGATCTCTTTCAAAATCGGATTAAAGAGTAAATCGTTGCGCGCCCCGGTTAATCGTTTAACAAACACGGGTCGCGATGGACCGCTCGCCGGCGACCGTTCAATTAGCGACACAACCGTAATAGCTATTATTTAATCTGCGGCAGTGCCCATTTAGCTGCACTCCGTACCGCAAGAATCGCGGGCTTTGCGGTCCAGATACTGTTCCCTTTACAACAAACAGCGACGATGCAGGGGCTGTAGCGTTCGGGGCAGTTGCGATTTGCGACCTAAATGCGTCCAAAAGCGCGACAGTTTAATTGTTGACACTACCTGTGGCGATGGAAACGCTGCAATATCATAATTGCTTTTGATTAAATTTCTCTAGCACTGAAGCCATACTAAACAAGCTCCGTAAATCGTATTCATTTAATTCAAGATGTCTTCCTGTGTTACCTAAATAAAAAAAAAGCATTTAAAGTATATGTGAGGTGACAAAGGGCAGATGCAACTAGCCCGTTTGTTTAGTAAAGCGATCAGTGGGTTTCTTTATTCGTCTTTATTCATCATCTTCATTGTGATATTCATCATACTCCATTTTTCAATTGTAATATTTTTACAATCTAACATTTCAATTTTCAAATCAGAAAGCTTCAAATAGAAGAATTTCCAAACCGTTCAAATATTAAAAATAATACAGAAAGCCTTGAAATTGTTGCTCGCTTTATCCTTGGGAAATAAACAAAGTTTTAACGATCGCTTGTATGGCATTGCGTTCGGAAAATTCCAGAGTTGGCGGTCGGAGACCGATTGTTGAAGTTTTGGAATAACCACGAATTTCTTGCTGAGGTTTCGTTTACGTAAAAGGTGTAAGTATACTTACTACCTTCTGCTTATAATTTGGCAACAATTTGAAGTGAACATTAAAACAGCTTCACCAAAAAATTGTCCAAATGGAATTATAATTATGTATGTAGTTCGTTAACTTTATATTTTTTAAGTCTGCGTGCTTCATCTTCGAACACATCGTCGCTTACCAACATGCGAGTTGGTGGTCGAAAACGTATTTATTCACGATACAAAAATTAAATGAAATTAAATTTAAAGAACCCACGACTGATACGGGAAAGAGCTTATTACATCTCTACATAGTATAAATTAAAGTCGCTTTCCGCGTCTGTCTGTCTGTATGTCTGTATGGCCGCTAACTCCTCCTAAACCACGCAACGGATTTTGATGCGGTTTTCACCACCAGTTTGAATCATTTTCACGAAAGGTAACATAACATATAACTAGCGACCCGCCCCGGCTTCGCACGTAAATTACACCCGCGCGAAGCCGGGCGGGCCGGTCGCTAGTTTTAAATAAATGGAATTCAGAAATAATATTAATCATAACGTAGATAAGAATAACACTGTATGTTTAGCTGCAGGTACGTAAGTATTCTGATTAAAATAAAATAAAGCACTGGACAGATTTTTGATGATTTTCGAATTAAACCGCATTAAAATTGGACCAGCCGTTTTGAAAGAAAATTGTAAGATGTTCAAACATACACATAACCTCTTACGTAGTGGTTAATACAACTATTTTTAGTAATAAGGAATGGGTGTTCTCCGATGTTTATAATCGCCTTCAAATCACGAGTGAATCAATTTCTGCTAGGCTCTACTGAAAACTGCTGTAGGTAGGTATATAACATTAACTTACATTACAAACGATCTAAAGCATCATAAGCAACTTTCGTAGAAGACTAAACCATAAACACTACTTTCAGTAGTTTCGATTTCGAAAATGACCGATTTATCTCCCGATATGAATCGAACGGTAGCCAATGAGCCAAGATCATAGACTCCACTGAGCAATCGGCGTTTTACAAAATGAGCTTCGCCACAGTTTACATCACAGTTTCTATGGCAGCAGTGTTTGAGTCGTAATTTCTTACCGTTAGACTAAAATGACGTAAGTAACGTGTCTTGTCAGTGACTTACGTCTTTTTTAACCTAGTAACGTGATTTTTCAAATGCAGTAACGGTTGGTCGCTTTAAAATAGACCACCGAGGTTGATTAATGTTAATGCCGTGACCGATTGCATTGCAAGTTCTTTGTGAACAGTGCTTTAGGTTGAGATTTAGTTCCGAGAGATGTACAAATCATGTTCGAAAATAAGATATTTTGATATTAATGATCAAAAACTTTAGATTAGACGTTACTAGCTCATTAAAACTATTAATCGTAAGTACCTACTTACTTAGTTACCTATTTTTATTCTTTCCTCTTTGAGGAGTTTGGCGTCGCACTCTTGTGCAAATGCCAGTGTCAAGTATATTAAATCAAGTTTCATAAAATGTAGTGAAACAAGTATGCCATAGTCAAGTAAAGTAAGTCACGGTCAAGTCAAAGTCATGCCCTAGTCAAGGGGTGGAGACTTTACAAGAGGCTTCTGTGGAGCTTTGGAAACAACACAAAAATGAATGTTCACCCCGTTATATCACTTTCACGAAGACTTAATAAATATTAATACACCATTATTACGCATTAACACTCGAAAATACACAAGTTTAAGTAAATAATACAATGAGACGACGTGTTTTTTCACATTGGCGCCTAAACAGTAAGTACCTAGTTCACTTATGGAAAAATCCGGTCGAAATTAGAAGTCCGCATGGCTATTTAATATGATTTGAATTTAGAAACGTGTCACAGAGTTTATTCACACCATGGAGACTGACCGTGAAATTAAAACCTTTTTATGTAGCCTATGGTTAGTCTATGGCGAGAGAAAAATGTATTCAATATCGGAAATGTTTCGTTACGCATCAATGATTATAATAATTACGAATGATATATGTGTTTTTTTTTTAATTATTTTTAATGAGACACCTTACATTTGCATAGCGGAGTATAAAATTAATTAATGTGAGCAATGCATGCGTAATGAGCTCATTAATACACGCATGTAAATAACAATCTTGATCATTTACTATGGATTTTTTTCATCTTTACACAAACGACGATACTATACGATCTGCATAGGGGATTCTCGCGAATAAGATACTGTTCTGCGATTTGATAAATGGTTTCAAGCTGAATTTCCTGAATGTAAAATTCTGATACGAATATGTTTTTACTGAGAAGAAATGGAGAAAAGCGAGTTTTATTGTTTTTTTTTAGTTTGGTATTATTTATGGGTCTTGGAGTTTGTGATCTGATTATTTAGTTTAGACAGAAATGAAGTAGGTAGTAGATTCAAAGGATATTAAAGTTATATGATTATTTATGGGATATTTACCGTGGTAAGGTTGTGAAATGAGCTCCCAAAGAATATTATTTGAATAAAGGAGTCTGACTCGCTGCATTACTTTCAAAAATTATAGGCACTATAATATAAGTGGCTTAAAAAGATAAAAAAACAACACCGACCTAGTGCGAGTCAGCACCCAAAAATTTGATTTATTTAATTCTGTTTGGTATCTTCTTCACCCGACTTGCACTTGCCCAATGTTTATTATTTGTTGTTTTACTTGAGATTGTGTACCTACTATAATCATGCCAAGTTTGACGCTTGTACGTATTTCCGTTTTTACACTAGAGCAAATACAAAAATAGGTTTTGTACTCTTTATTCTTTAACTTTTTTTATTTGATAAAAAAAAATTAACTAGCGAACCACCCGCCCCGGGTGTAATTTACCTACGTGCGAAGCCAGAGCGGGTCGCTAGTAATATATACAAATCTTCCATGAAAAATTCTCTAACTGATGTGAAAACCGCATCAAAATCCGTTGCGTGGTTTAGGAAGAGTTAGCGGTTATACAGACAGACAGACGCAGAAAACGAATATAATTTATACTATGTAGAGATAGAGATTAATCCACCGTACACATTCTGTGAAAATTCCAAATGGCTATCTATTACGGTTCAAACGATACAGACGTTAAAGGGCAGGTCAGACAGATAGCGTGGGCTTTGCCCGTTGACACCTTTTGGGTACGGAATACTACACATTTCACTAGAATGGGGTTCAAGGAAAATAGAAGTGAAAAAAATCAAGGTCTTATAACTAAAGACTGCATCCGCCACTGACCAAGGGATATCGTAATGGTAACCGACTTACCCTCTAGATCTTTTTTATTAACCTATACTGTCTCTCTCCTGGGCAAAGGTCTCCCCCATTTCTTTCCTAATTTGTTAAAATTAGGAAAGAAATTACCATAATTTTAACAAATTACCCTCTAGCTAATTTGTTAAAGATTATTTTGTAAGTACCACCTTGATGATTTCTATCTACTCAAGTCTATTCGTGATTAAAACCAATAAATATTACAGAATAAAACACTGTTTTAAACTATCACGGTTGTTCACGGTTGTACCACGGTAAATATCCCGTAAATAATCATATAACTTTTATATTACAGAATGTCAAGTATTATATATAAGTAGAAATATTATAGAAGTACGTACGATTCTCATAATTATTATCTTTATTCATTGAAGACCCGGCGGGTAAACCCAAGCTGTGAGTTGAATAGCAACAGCTGTTGCAATAAAACTTAACTGTTTTAGGTTATAGATCGAATATTTTCATAGTTTTCCACTTTGCGGAGTCGAGTTGCGGAGTCGACGACTGATTACCAATTGCGTAATTACCCGCTTGAATAGAGACGTTAAAGATTTTTTATTTGCAATCTAGATTTGTATTTAAAATGTTGATCTAAGGATGTTCTTTATGTTAAAATAGTATCTATTTTTAACACTTAAAAATATGTGAAAAACAGACAAAATTGATGATATTTTAGTGTTATTTATTTTTTGGTTGTAATAGTATATTTTTTGCGACATAATAACGGGTTATTCCCAAAGAACTCCATTATTTATTCTAAAAAGATAAAAGTGTCATACATTCGCTTTATTACATTTAAACAGTATTATTAATAGTATAAATTTTTGACCCTACGAATTTACAAACATTATCTAACTTATAATCAAATTTAAAAACAGAGTGAAAATTTGATAGAAACCTTTTTAGACAGTTTCATCTAAGGAGGTTCTTCTTGTGTTTTAAATAATTGTAACATAAAATATAGGGCAAGTTCATAAAAAAAATAATCTTCAATAAGAAGTCTTCTATCTTGTTAAATTACGAATCAAATTCGATACGAATTACAAATTTCCATGGAAATTTATATGTAATTCCATACGTATCGAATAGGTATTCAACTTAGCCCCTGGACATTCCTTTACCTTTCCGGCCCTTTATAATATTCTAAAAGCCTTGTAACAATCCAACAACGTGTGTAAATGACAACTAAACCATCGGAAATTTACCATTTTCCATCCGGCAGGGTCAACGGCCGCCAATTGTGTGCCAAGTTGCCAACAGCTTAATGACCCCACTGCCGTATTAATTTGATTGTGTAGCGAAACGCGGTCGAAGTAAACACTGTCTAGAATATCTGGTATTATAATACCTGAATGCGATGAATAGTGATCGTAGGTAGGAAAACATGGGCGAGTAAACAATAATAATATGAAAATGTAGAGTCCGCGCTTTCAGATCGCTCTGTGGTAAGCTCCGACCCCTTTATTATACTTTTTTTCTTCTTCATTCCTCACGAAAGCATTTTGGCGTGGCACGTCTGGTACATTTGCCAGTGTCAATCATTGTTATATTTTTAAATTAATATTAGATACTAGCTGCACCCTGTGGTTTCACCCGCGTGGGCCTTGTATCATCAGCTATCTGCCAGTGAAAGTCCCGTCAAAATCGGTCCAGCCGTTTTGAAATCTATAGAATCCAAAACGGCTCCCTATAGGGAACACACATCGACTTTTATATGAGAAGATTTTATTAACAAACAATTCATAGTGCCTAACAGTCAGAGTCAAGCAAAGTAAGACGTGGTCAAGACTAAGTCATGAAGAGCATGACTTACTCTTGACCATGTCTACTTACATACACACACATCGCATTTTATATAAAAAGATTATATTAGATATTGTCAAACAAGTCAGTAACAGTCAGAGTTAAGCAAAATAAGTCATGGGCAAGTCTAAGTCATGCTCTAGAAAGTGTCGGGGACTTTACTAGAGGCTTCTATGGAGTTTTGGAAGAAACACGCAGATATGTTTCTACTAGTTATATCAGCGGAACTCGTAGTTACACAAAAGCTTTATAATTTTTACACACAAGTTTAGGAAAATAATACAATGGGTGACTGTTTAATTCAGTTTGGTGCCAAAACTCCCTCCCCAAAAAATTTATATTTTCTGTGTTAGATACCGCTGACACCATGGGCGTAATTCTGGCGAAATAGATATTATTATTGTAATATGTCACTCTCATTAAGGTGGACATGAGAGCAACGGGGAGTGAAACAATGACGAGTGCGCCTAAATTGCCACCCATAATAATAGGGAGAATTCTGTGTTGCCATTGGTTGCCATCAAGAAATTACGTTCTCGGGAGATGGATATTATTTTAGTGTCCTGTCTGACCAATGACGATTTGAATTATATTTGTGTGTGACTGACAATGACATGAATATAATCAGCGTAAATGCTCCAGAATTGCCTCCGTGATAGTAACTTTGTTAGCGCCCATAAAGTTTGACCTGTTGTTTTTCAGATAAATTTCTAGGAGCGAATCTGTATTCTATGTTAGATCTTTGAAGGTTAAGTACTTGGCATTCTAATCTTACAATCAATCCATCTAAGCCACAGATTAGATTGAAGTTGCAAGTGGACAGCGGAAAAGGAAGCATTTACGTCATCCCACGACCTTATTGAGGCTACGCACAAATAAGAGAGAAAAGGTTTTTCTCACAGCTTCGAGAATCGGCACGCTGAACGTTTTTGTTAATCGATTCTGGAACGCGTGTCTGGTGCGTTTCAAAATCTATTAATCAATAAGTACCTAACCAAGATCATTAGTAACTATTTAAAAAAAAACGAAATACCTATTAGCATTTGAAGGCAGTTGGTCAGTTCAGTTTGTTTAATTTTCGACTAATGCCAAAAGATATTTCACCTTTAATTGATTTCGGATGATCTCATTTAACGGTTTTAGAATGCATGTTTGTTTACAAGCACTAGCGACAAAACGCAAAAATCCGAATAAACGTTTCACTAATGTAATTTATGATAAGCACCTACTTCTTGTATGACCACGGTCATAGAGATGATTAATTTGAGCAAACTGATATTTCTTACCTACTACAATTCCAAGGCAGCCCGTCCAAATGTGTGCAACGGCCTTTATATGCCATTTTTTCATCGGCCGGATGACGTAGGCACACGGCCGTGTTGGCGTACGTATCTGGTAGAAAAACGCGGATTCGCGAGGTCACTGCCCTTAAGTTTGGTTACATCGCGAGTAGAGTAGCTATTTTTTTGCAACTTTTTGTCGCTAGAGCGTGCGTTATCCACCAACTCAATAGCATGATCAAGGCATTACCTATCCAATAGAGAACACTATACTTTTTCGTCCAGCTCACTAAAATAAGGTGAAACCTCCTGCTGGAACGTTTGTAGTTAGACAGCGCCGTTGTGAGTTTCGTTAATTATTAGTTAATATGTGTTGTTATTGTACTTATGCACAGTTTCAAGATCTAGGGCCTTACGGCTACCTGTTTTAAGCGATTATGTTTAGGCAATTGCTAATAGTTGCGCAAGGAAGTCAGAACAAGATAGATACGGACCTAATAGTAATAAGTTAGTGAGCTTAAATCAACTGTACGATTTATAACAAAAAGACAGTTATAAAAAACCGTTTTACCCTTTGCGTCCCAAACAATTTTATTTAATACCACAAAAGTAATGGCAGCATTACAAGTTATTATTCCTTACAAATTTCGGAATATAAAAGTAAGATCAAGAAAACGTTAACTGGGAATATTATTGCCAATCGGCTTAACCTTTTACGAGGAACCGTTTCAGCCCCCGAAGCGGAGCTGAAATGGAAGAAGCTCTTTTCTTTTAACCTAATTAAATTACAGCCCTCAAGCTCTTTATTTATTAACTTTTCCAGTTTCAATTATTATTTCGTAGGTAAAGTTACTGACTATACAAACAAGTACTTCTATAGTAAGTTGGACTTGTGTAGGTAAAATAAACTAAGAAAAATAATTTTAATTAAGTAAAAACTTTTTTTTTTATTCATAAATATTAGCTCAAATTATTTTTATCTAGCGGTCCGCCCCAGCTTCGCACGGGTATAGATGTCACCCTATGTCACCCGGGGATAGTGTAGCTTCCCGTCAGTGAAAGAATTTTTCAAATCGGTTCAGTAGTTTCGGAGCCTATTCAATGCAAACAAACAATCAAATCTTTCCTCTTTATAATATTAGTATAGATAACTTACTCTCCTATTTATTCTTGTGGTTTGAATATTGGTTTGTTATATATATTTTAGTCATCTTCGTAGTAAATCATCCCTTTATTTTACAATCACTATTATTTAGTTAAATTCCGCTTCCATTAGATAATTCTTCTTTACTCTCATTGCTGATCAAAAAAGTATTTTTTGTCACAACTTCATTTAATCCACAGAAAAGAGAAGATTTTTTTTCTTTTCTGTGATTTAATCTATTGAACCTAACCTACACCTACGGCTGAAATGATGATGATGATGAATCCATTAATATGTCTCTAGTGTTTTTAGTGTGACAACGAACACTGCGAAACGTTAGGAACAAAAATTAAGATCTTAATTTTTTATTAGTTATTTCTTTAGCGGTGTAATCAACCAAGATTATTATTTACTTTGGTACTCTCATTTCACTGTCTCCTCGCTCATTGTCTTTGCAAAATTGCTACAACACACAACAGGGACAACATATATATATTTAAAAAAAAACATAAAGAAGCTAATTTTAGTATCTTATTTTTAACGTATACAAAGTTTCTTTGGTCCAAATATACTCGTAAAAAATAACTTTTTTCCTTCCACAAATCTAACTCCTTTTATCTTCCTGATTTATTTATACGCTGTACATCTGTACATGGTACATTTTATTTGACCAGATGTGGTGTAGAAATAAAATAGGTACGTACTGATTTGATTGCTTGACGCGCGGAAAACTAATAAAATAGTCGTATAGGTGTGTAGATTGCTGGTAACATATATACTACAAAATGGTAGGTAGATACGTTGATATTTCTATTGCTATTATAGTTTATGCTTCAAGGATACGTTTCGCTTTTACGATCTTTTTCGATATTGTCACTTGACGCATTATTTAGTATTTGGGAGAATGACGTAACCACCAGACTACATGGTGGAAGAAAAGCCAATGGAAGTAACGTACGCTAGCGATGTTTTGTGAAGACTTTTAGGTATATTATTATTAATTCAGATGCGAATACTATATTATATTTTATTCATTGTGAAAAAAAAAAAAAACCGGCAAGTCTTTATTTATTGGCTAAAAAAATACAAGCCAGGTCCAGAGACAATCCAAGCCCGCTACCAGTTAGCTGCGTTCCCAGCTTGCTGGCGGCATTACAAATTGTACTTATTTTGAATGTCTTTTGATACATACGCAAAAGAAACCTTAAAACATCGTTTGAAATTTGCAAAAGGTTAATTAAAACCCAAAGAAGTAAAAAATACCCCGGGAATCAGTAAAAATTAGGCGCTAATTAGTCTGTCCCCAATCGTTATTTATTATCAGTGATACGAAAAATGTTACAAGCGCAGGATCGCTGCAACTCTAACTAGGTACTGATTATTGTTTTATTCTTAAGACCATAATATATTATTTCATTCTTTCTTAGTCATTCTTGTAGCCATGGATCTAGTTATAAGTTCATATTTTTCCATCTTAATAGGAAATCTGCCTGCACCGGAGACCTCTGTCTTCGGTACAATTAAAAACCCTGTATAGCCCAAGGTCTCACAAAACAGATGGCCATCCTCCGGGTTTTCAAATGAATAGTAACTATTACTAAGAGAGTATGAAACTACAAAATTAAAAGCACGCTTCAGCACGCGTCAGCTTCCGAATTCACAGAAGGCGCAGGAGAAATGGGCGAACCATCTACGTTCGGGAAAGAGAGCATGTGATGCTCGATACAGTGACCGTGGTGGCGAGGAATCGCAGCAAGGTTGCCGATTTCACAAAAGGAGAAGACCAGCGAGGAACCGCACTGCGCTGACTTAGCCTCCAAATTTACAAAGTCAAAAAGTCGTAGTCATCACTATCAGGTGCCTTCTTCACACTGAAGTTTGAAGGTTAAGCCAAAATTTCTTGTGATCCTATGCTGCGTTCTTGATATGCCCATATAGATCAATCCGTATCCTCATTATAAACATACACTCATAGGCTGGTGTACAAATCAGATACGCTCAGCGCGGTGCACCCCTGCGACCTTGGGGTGGTAGGGTTAGGGAGCGACTATATACGATGGGGTTATTGTAAACTTTTCGTTATCGCACTGACTATCAAAAATTAAGCACTTCTAATGAAATATAAACTGCTAATTTTGTTGTTGTGAAATCGCCCTTTCATAATTGTCACCTCCGTGAAGTGATTTTTGAACATAGATCAGTAGATGTTCAGTTAGATCAACTATAAAATTGAAGAAAAAAAAAAACGAGTGTTAATTAAATTGGTAAAAGTGAACTCCTGGAATGGCGGTGGATGACCAGGACGATTTAGCAGAACATCTTGATATAAAGTTAGCAAAACGACTCTCCGTAAAAACGTGTATTTCAAAATCATCTTTTGGATGGCAAAACATCTGGATTTCAAAAGTCGAGTCGTTGTGGGTTTTATTGAATTCCATTTTTGGATATTTTGAGACAAACGGAAACGTCGTAATAGCTACATTTCCATTGATTACGTCATTGATAACGATTTGCTTGCAATAAATAAAACTTGTTCAATCGCACTCTCCTAAACACACAAACAGTTCATTTCATAACCAAGAGCGCCACCCCTATGACCTTGAAATACGAGGGTTGTCCCCCTACGTGGAATAGAGGCTATTATCGCCCCGTAAACACTGTCTATAGTTAATGAGCTCACTGACGAGCGACACTAGTTGATCATGACTTTTCATTTGGTTACGTAAAGCCTAAGAGCCACTTTAGTTTACATCGTTTTATTATTTTTAATGACAGGTTATTCGAATAATTCTTTATCTGAAGTGCTTGTCGAATTCTAATTATTTTCGAAATTTGCGCTTTGGGTTGTTGGAATAGTGTTACAAAAATCAATCTGTTTCACTCCAACATGTAGATAATTAGGTCTTTCTCTTTCGTACATATTATTTACATTAAACTAAACAGTGCTCTTATTCTTTGTATAGATTTGGTTTAGAAGGCTTAGATGAGATTTCAGTCTCGTTGATTCCGCGCCTCAGTAGAGAACACACACCTCTCCTGCTAATGACGATAAATAAATGAGTAGTATTTTAAATCGTCAAAATATGTCTTTCATTGGCTTCTTAATTCCAACATTGGTCTCTTTGTTGGTTTTTTTATAACGCAAAAGAAAGAAGTTCGTCATTCGTTTAAATTCGCTAACTAAGTCAAGTGTGCAAATTCGCTTAGGTGCACGAAACATTGGATCTTGGAGCTTGAGTTGGTCTCATTCTGGTTTGTACAAATTGCTCTGTCCATTGATATAAATACAGTGATTAGTACTTCACAGTGTATTTTAAGAATATAACTAAACTCAAAGCGAACACTGATACCTACTTAGATAAACGTTTTAGATACGTACTAAAAGTGTTTCTGTAAACCCAATTTCTATAATTAGGCGTAAATACCTGCTTTAAGTAAATACTGTTCCAAATAAACAGAATGTCACCAATGCCGTTCTAATGAGAGTGATTCAATTGAGTGAGACCATTGAGTTCGTAGCGGTATGTTCTATTCTCGGCATCAGTGATTCACTGCTTGCCAAAATGTCTGAGCGATTACCATTGTGATTATTAATAACAAAATGTTATTTGCAGTTAATTATAGCCATTTGTCTAAACAAGTTGACTTGATTTAAACGCGTTGTCACAAAAATAAACTACAGAAGTTGTTCCGGTCTGCTTGAAGGGCTTCAAGCGTTTGAAACCCTTGAAATACTTTCCCAGTTTTCTCAAACAAAACTTATGTAACTCCTGAAATAGCCTTACAAGTGATTTTGTAGAAACTTCTGTGGAAGGATTCACTTGTTCAGCCGTTGTAGAAAATTACCTTTAAAAAAATGTTTGTACATTTTTACCTTTTCTAGGTTTTTTTTCTGAGTAGACTGGAAGTACAGAGGACTTATGCATTGCATAGTATAGGACTAAAAGAAACACTCGGAAAACTCCACTCGATGTGCCGTAATAATGTTTTCACTGGCGCGAATATTTGCTTCTAGTTTTAGTAACGTTACATTAAAATAACTCACAGACTGTATTCTGCCATAATTATGCAAATACATCTGAAAAGATTTAGATTACCCATGCAGTCCGTGTGATTCAAATGCTGTATCGTCACAATCTTCAAAGCCAATGGAAGAAACAAAAAAACTTTTCTGTTCGTTCCTTCCATATTTAGTACTAGCGACCCGCCCGCCCGGCTTCGCACGGGTGTAATTTACGTGCGAAGCCGGGGTCGTTAGTTATATATATATAAACCTTCCGTGAAAATGTATCTAACTGATGGTGAAAACCGCATCAAAATCCGTTGCATGGTTTAGGAGGAGTTAGCGGCCATACAGACATACAGACAGACAGACGCGGAAAGTGACTTTAATTTATACTATGTAGAGATATATAGACATAGAGAAGAGATTAGCTAGTTATTCCTTCACTCATCGTCCTGTCAAAGTTGATAATTGTTATCTGCATTCCGTATTTAGGTAAATCTCGGGGATGGATATATAATTAGTTGTAATTATTGATATATATATTTATTCTGTGCTTATATCATGTTCTATAGGTACGTGTGCATCTTTGTGTGATTTCTAATCAGAACCTTACCTATACTTAAAGCGAATCTTTTCACTGGAAAAAGGCTCACTAAAGAAAGGTTTCTTATTACCCACCCTAACTAACTGTGGCTACAAAACCGTTAGGTCCACTAACTACATTGGAGTAGAAACAAATTACTTAATCGTAGTTGTTCTACGGCCGTGTTCGGTTAGTAACCCAACAATTTGCTTGTTACTTATAGATTGTGTTGCTTGTTGCTTATATTGCCACATAAATGGTACAAATATTTTGTAAAATAAATCATCATCATCATCATCCACAGCCTTCCTTATTCCACTGCTGGGTATAGGCCTCTCTCTTGCTATGCCATTTGCCTCGGTCCTGTGCTAATCTAGTCCAGGTTATATAAATATAAAGGTAAAATTACCTGCCGGCTTCCTTGTTTCCCGAGAGATATAATCTGGCCTAGGTGTCTTCTAAATCTGCGTGCATCATATTCGACCACATTGTAGCTTACAATTCAAGCGCAATAAAATATCTAATTATTTTCTATTTTTTCTTTTGAATGTTCTAAATTTTGTGTTTAAAATCTATATACATATAAAAGCAAAATTCTCTCACTCACTCAAAAAGAAATCTCGAAAACTATTTGACATACAAAGCTGAAATTAGGCAGGTCGGTTTCATACGGGGTGTAGAGATCCTCTAAGAAAGGATTTTGCGAAAGGCAGAATTAAAAACGTAAAATAGGGACTGAAAGTTTATATGAAAGTCTGCGCGTACAAAGTCGCGGGCAACATCTAGTATAATAATTATATGCATAATCTAGTATAATAATTATATGCATAATCATTTGAAAAGTATTTATACAGCATAAGTTATATTACCTATACATGCTGTCATAAAAGTCAATTAATAAACGGACATGGAGAGCTTTATTGACAAATTCTCATATAACGCTCTTAAAAACGATCCCATATACCAAAAGGCAATGATGTTCTGACAGATTTATATGCTAGACTCTCGTTTTTTATAGGCTCAGAGTTAGACAATATACCTAGAGGTCGCTCCGACATCGTTATCGGCTTATTTTACAAGCATATGTGATTGATTTAATGGGTTTTCACACAAGATTCTAGAAAATTGTTTGATGTTACACTTTTATAAACAGTTATGACTGGATTTATTAATTTTCTGGGCAGCAAAATACAACGACGAAAGTTTAATGTGTTCATTTCATACAAAATGACTGTTAGACTATATCAAGAATTACAAAGTTGTAATGGGGCCAGCATTTTGGGAACAATGCCCACTGGTAGCGGATTAATAGATTAGTTTAGTAGTTAGGTTCTAATTTGTTGATTTTTTTTCTGTACATTTTGTTCACAGTTAAGATCCTTAGTATTGAAATCTTTGATCATAATACCTAATAGTTTGGATTTGCTTTAAACTCGAGCTAGTACCGAAAAAAGGGTGCGAAAAACTGAAGACGGCGAGGTAAACCTAACATATGAGGTAAACGCATGTATTGCAAACAGTGACATATTCTTACTAGTTCTACAAACGCACACTTTAATATTGAGCGGCCTCTTTAAGTCAAATATTCGTCGACGTGGGTTCTATAAATTATTGACAAATAAATACCATTGCGAAAATGTATTATGAGACTACGATAAAGATCTTGCAATAAAACGTTTAGCGTGCAATTTGCAGGCTAATTCACCAATCTGCGCCAGGCTTGTGCCAGTATTGACATGGTAAGTACATCGTCACGCCAGCGTCGGTCGGTCGCGCTCTGTCCGCGAAATTGAGATCCTGAGGCGCCTGCCAGGCCTAGGTACATAACTAGCTATCAGGGTTGCCACTAATATAGAAATATTTAAAATAATCCGAAAGTAAGTTTGCTGACGTTTTCTGGCTCAACCTATAAACACTGCCGCATTCAGCGTGGTGTTGCCGCCAGCATGCTTATGGGTATGCATATGCAGCTAATTGGTAGTGCAATACATTAGCATTGTCTTTAGACCAATCCAACTGGTATTTTAACCCCTGACGCAAAAAGAGTTTGACCGGGTGTACAATTGTACATGTTCGCTCCGTTTGGGGTGAAGACGATGGGTCCGTGGGGGCCAGCCGCTATGAGCCTTTATCGGGACTTGGCCAGGTGATTGGTGGAGGCATCAGGTGTCCAGAATGCTGGCTTCTGTTTCGCCCAGAAATTGAGCATTGCCATTCAACGTGGTAATGCCGCCAGCATTCTCGGACCTTTCCGTCCACAAATGGTCTTTTAGTTTGTATTTAGTTATTTTAAGTTTAAGTTTTTTGTTATATATTTAAGTTTTCGTTAATTTTCTGTTTTTAAACAGTTATAATGTTCAAAGTTACAACCTCGACAGTCATTTTGAACCTCGTTTGTAATATTCATTTACTACGTATTGTCTTATTTTAATTTTCATCCCTTAACCCGTCCAGAGCTAATTTGCATAAACTAATTTAATACAAGCTTGCTTGCTTGGCTAGTTTGTGCCGACATAATCTGATCTATGCATGGTATGGTCATAGAGGTTATTAACTTAGTTAAATTAACCATAAAACATTTCCACCCTATAATTTAAATCGAATTTCTTATACAGTTGAGTGTTAGCTAACTCTACTTTATTATTTGTCTTAGGCAATACATAATTTTTTATCAATAAAAAACCGGCTTAAAAATTTGTGAATACGTAATTTCGTTTACTTGGATGACATATTTTTTCCAGTATTTTTTTTTAATCAAACTGCTCAACCTATTTTGATGAAATTTAGATGGAACCAATCGAATTGTTTGAGAGTATATATTCTTTATATATGAAGAAGTTTACTGGTTACAAATGTATAAAAAACACTAATATACAATCGAATTGAGAACCTCCTCCATTTTTTGAAACCGTTTTAAAATATAAAATTATTTGGCAAAAAGACCAAACTTCTCATTATACAAGATTATGCTAGCGCAAAAAATCATAAAAGCTATTTTCGGGTGTACCCGGTCGTTCACCCCACTTACTTTTAGGCCCTGGATCTTTGGGAAAGTAGACCGATGGCCGGGAAATGGCAAATTTATGGCAACCCTAGTCTGGTGATCCGAGGAAAAGAGGCCGTGGAAATACCTACGCATCGTATAGATGTGTCTAACGTCTGACTTTATTGTCTGGAGAGGCACGAGGGCTATTGTCAGGACATTTTGAATTGATTTTGAGTTGAACTCTACGTCTGTCTAATGTATCACGTTTTTATTAGCTTCACTTGTAACAATGTAAAACAATTTTGGAAGTCAATTTTAACTTACTTCTATTGTCGAATCGATGTGAAACTTTGCAAGCATATTTAATACGTGGTCCTTAACTGTTGGCTTTTTGTGAAAACTCAGAGTCGCACAACGGGCAATGCAGAGAGCTGTGCTCCGAGTTTCTTTGCGCGAATACCCATGTTCCATATCCATATGTATCCATATCCATGTTCTGCTATGTAAGAACCAGAGTCACCGACATAGCAGTTAAAATTTGCAAGTTGAAGTGGCAATGGGCAGGCCATATCGCTCGAAGAACCGATAACCAATGGGGAAGAAAGGTTCTTGAGTAGAGACCACGAACTGGAAGACGTAGCGTAGGTAGTTCTTCCACTAGATGGACCGACGACATTGTGAGAGTCGCGGGCATCTAGTGGATGCAGATAGCAGCCCGTCGTTCAGTGTGGAGGTTAAAGGGAGAGGTCTATGTTCAACAGTGGACGTCTTCTGGCTGATGATGATGATGATGGTGGTGGTGATAGTGATAGGTATACCTTACCCCCTCACTCACAGTCACAGTTAGGAACACTCGTTGCGTTAGCGAGTGATACGATTATTAAAAAAAAAAAACTACTTTTGTTTGAATTTTCGATTAAACGTCAGTCATTTCGCACGATATTTTCGTGCGTTATACCTATCATACGAGTGATTCAAAAATACAGCCCCTGGCTACGCCTTTGAATATGTAAACGATTTCTTTAAAAAAAAAAAAAACTGATATACAGAACTGAACATATTTAAGTATATCTAAGCACGAATAATATAACGTAATTAAACACCTACAAGTAATAAAATTATTCGCCTAAAACATTAAAAAAATCTTATCAAATGTTAAAACACACAACCAAAACGTTGCATTTTTCGTAAACCTTTTATATACCGGAAAAACATTGAAGTTATTATACTATTTTTTGCACCTCATTGTTGCAATTATTACGTGTAAATTCACAGCTTCGAGGCCATTCTGTATTGTTATCGCAAAACAAACAGTTTGAGAACATCTGAGCAAACACCGTTGGAGATTCTAAATGAATGCCAAAAATTATTGCCTGCATGTGCGCGAGTCGTAAGTAAATAAGTTAGAGGCTGTTCTTTTATTGAAAACCTTAGAAAAATTACTTTTGCTCGCAGTTAACTCTTTATGTGTTGGACAAGTCTTGCAATTTAATTTTAGACCAGTCAACCGATTGAGCTGAAATTTTGCATACTCGTTTAGTTTTGATGACAATGCATGGTAAGCTGAGTGACGTCATTCTAAATCCAATATGGTGGACTCTCAAAGATGGCGGATCAGTTATTTTAAATCACTCCCATAATACGGGTATCAAATGAAATGGTTTGCTGAGAAGAATACGAAAAATAAAACGACGTCACACTAAATTCAATATGGCGGTCAACATTTCCTTATCTACCATCATGATATGGATATCATGTGAAAGTGTTTGCTGAGAAGAATACAAAAACATATAAAAAATATTGTTTTTAAAATTAATAATTTATGAATATTTTGTGATTAATTAGTTAGTAATATTTAATGTAGAAGACCATTTTGATTACGTGGACACAATCCGATTGTGTCCAATTGTGTTTTCAAACGATCTAGGAGCCCATTGAAATATACACACAAAATTAGATCCAAATCCGTCCAGCCGTTTAGGAGGAGTTAGGTGACAAACACATGTACAGAATAATAAAATTATTTATATTAAGTATGGATGTTAAAATCGAAATGTTAAAAGCCTAAATACTGCGCATAACTACAGATATTTTCGTATTAGCTAACATTGTCGTAAATTGTACATTATATGGCAAGATAATAAATAAATTAGCAGTATAGAATTCATAATCCAAATTATATAAAGACATTTACATACCTGTTTATGGTCAACCATTGATAACCATGACTTGGATAAAGCTAAAAACTTGATGTGTCAGGTTTATTTTATTTTATAATTTCGATGAATAATATATTTAATAATTGTTTTCGATAACGACTGTTGGAAATTGATTTGAGAAAGTGTCATGGCAATATGAAAGTAAGCATGCTTCGATGGTTCAGATAAATATTGCAAGTAATTTAGCAATGACAAAGAAATAACATTGAGTAAAAGTGATGTAGAAGAAACAGTAAAGTAAGGTAAAATACTCAATACTTAATAGTTTATTGCATATTATGAAATTCACATACCTACAGGTCTTAGGATCTTAGGTGTTTAAGGTACACGGTAAGGTTCACATAATGACCCTAAATAAGTATGGCAACAAAGTGCGGAGCGGAACGATTTATTCCTTGATTTGCCTTCTAAATGCTCGTTTAGACCATAGGAATATTTTGCAAGCAATATAAGTAAATAATGTGTTGTTGGTAAAACGGATTAGCAGTTCCTCCTAAAAATGCTCTGTCTCGTTTAGCGCGAGACAATATCTGTCGGGAAGTAACTGAGCATTTTTAAGCTTTAATTAACAAGTAAGGCAGTATACGACAGGATCAATACTCTAGGTCTGGCTAATCATTTTCTAAACGACTGTTTTAAACGATCTTAGAACCGATATCTTGAAAACTATCCATAGAATGTTTAATACTGCTATATAAAACCACTATCTACACAAGCCGGCGAATAATTTACATAAACAAACTGTAGACCTTGGCCCATGTGACATTGAATTATTTTTAATGGATAAAAAGTACTATCTATGTATAATCAAAAGCAATGATACCTTCGAATTTATATACAAATTGATATACAAATACATCTATTTAACTCTAATCTGATCGGGAAATGTGTTAATTAAACAATTGGCTTTAATAATGCAATGATTTAAATTTTTTCACACACATCATCAGCCTGTGAACAACCGCTGCTGAACAAAGGCCTCCCTCTTAGAGAGGGGTGTAGCCATAATCTCCATGCTTGGCAAGCTTGGGGATCCCAGTACATTCACCGTTTACTAATAGGATGCTGCTGCACATCCTCCGGTAGGTCTGGTCTTAGTTTTAGGACATATCCGGGTTCAGCTCAAGCATAAGTTATATGATTATTTACGGGATATTAAGAAACGGGGAACTAAGAATGAGGGTAGGTCGTTGTGACTGCATCTAACGTTTTAATTGTTCGACCAACCACCCGCATTCTTCAGTCTTCCCGTGAATATGGTATACTTACACGTATAATACAAAAAGAGTTCCTGTCGACGGATCTGGTCTTGCAGTCCCAGCAACCGATATAGAAAACCATAGCCACCTTAAATAGCAACCGGTGACACACATCAAAATTCAGTTATTTTTACCAAGGACGTACGTCTTCCTTTCCCAAAGTTCTTTACCTAACTTCCAACTTTTTGGGAAGTCAGTGAAGATACCTATAAATTTTTCTACCGATCTATCTTGTTTCCAAAACGGGTTAAAATTAAAACGCTACCGGCGACACGAAAGCCCGCGGGGGCTGTGGATACAATAAATATTTCGTTAAAACCAGCGAGAGCCGTTTGGTAAATCCCCGATGACGGCGCCCTGCGCTCCAACGTCAAATCAAATCCGAATCTACCGCATTGCTGCAGCCAAATCTAGAGCTGTCTGAAACTTTTTCATACCAATACTTTTTCGAGTTTTCAGTGTCAACATGACCCTATAAGTGAGGCTAGCAACGCGGCCTGTCTTTCTGTCTGTCCGTACGAGTGCTGTATATCAGAATACGTAGTAGCTTTACCTAGTCTGTGTGCGCCGCTATCTCACTTGTGCGTTTGTTTGTGTTTACTCTTGGAAAACGTGCTTCCGTCATTTTCAAGTTAATAATATTTGATAATATTTAGAGCAAATTTTTGTTTTAATATTTTTTTATTTAGACCACAATAAACACAGGATAAACAGTTTTCCCATTTATTTTGGTCATTATTAAAATATTAAAACAATTATTTTGTTTAAATTTTAACCTCGTTAAATGGAGGCTTATTTATCTCTATCTCTACTTACTTAGTATAAAATAAAGTCGCTTTCCGCGTCTGTCTGTATATCCGCTAACTCCTCCTAAACCACGCAACGGATTTTGATGCAGTTTTCACCATCAGTTACATAATTTTTCACGGAAGGTTTAAATGAATAATAAAACTTACACCCGTGCGAAACCGAGGCGGATCGTTTCGCTTGTTATTTATAACCAACATTTTTTTTTTTGATCGAGGAAAGTTTATTCTATCGTGTTTTGAACCAAATCATAAACTCAAACACACATGTGTGACATGTATTTTTTTCCAGCTCAAATATTGTAATTTAACTGAATAAAATTGATTTAAAACCGTCAAATTTGCTATTAAAAAAGAGGCCGTTAAAATAGGTTCACAATCGATAAACATATCGCGTAAGATAAACACAAAATAAGTCAAACCGGGAACCTCCTTCTTTGAAGTCGGTTGAAAATTATACTTGTTACGTTTTAAAATTCATTGCAATCAACATTTTTATTGCTCGAGTTATTTGACGTCAATTCAAGTGTTTTTTAACGTCAATTCAATGTTTTAATTTAAAATCATTACGTGATCAGTTTACCAGAGTGTTTTTACATTGAAAAGAAATATCCATGACCTTTTTCTACACAGTAAAACACTTTTCTGGAATAGACGTTGCAGATAAGTGCTCTTGTCGGGTTTCAACCAATGACGTCATTATTGCGTCAGGTTTACCAACTGCGTCATAGAATTGCCATTTCGAATAGGTAAGTAACACAAGTACAAAGAAAATAGTCTTTATTACCTTAGTACAAAGTATCTGAGTTTGGGTCGCTTCAGCTGTAGGTATATGTGTGTAGTGTACGGATACTTCCATTTATGTTATTAGGTATACCTCATCATCATCATCAGCCAGAAGACGTCCACTGTTGAACACAAGTCTCTCCTTTTAACCCCCACATTGAACGACGGCCTGCCATCTGCATCCACTGGACGCGACTCTCACAATGTCGTCGGTCCATCTAGTGGAAGAGCTACCTACGCAGCGTCTTCCGTCTTCCGGTTCCTGGTCTCCACTGAAGTACTTTTCTTCCCCATCGGTTGTCGGTTCTTCGAGCGATGAGGCCTGCCCATTGCCACTACAACTTGCAAATTTTAACAGCTATGTCGGTGACTCTGGTTCTTTGGCGAATATGCACGTTCCCGATTCTATCGCGCAAAGAAACTCGGAGCATAGCTCTCTCCATTGCCCGTTGTGTGACTCTGAGTTTTCCAACAGTTAGGGACCACGTTTCCTACCAATTTAGTTATAATTTTTCTTACCACATGGACATAATCAAGAATTTGTACACTGTATTTCCAGGAACGTATTTTTTCGATATAATTAATTTGTGGTTAAATTATCCGATATTGTGCCGTAATATATAAAAACTGAATAGGTATTTTCTAGGCAAGCGTGGTAAATCTTCGACCACATCATCGCTTCTCATCAAGTGAGATTGTGGTCAAACGCATGCCTAGTCCGTTGTAAAAAAAATCGGATTAATTAAACTGTTTAGACAAGATATGTAAATCGGGTAATAAAACATCCAAATAATCTATCTACTATCCAGCGAATGTCATCTTTTTGCAGCCATTTCAATCTCGTCGGGCGGCGAACAAACCGCCATACATCAAATCTGTCCAAATCAAGACGGTGGCAATAAAAAGTATTTATGAATTCCGCGGTCGCGCGCATGTGCCAAATCCATGACACGCGAAGAATTTTAAACATTACTTAGTTATTGATAGTTGAATTCGACTCGTGTTTTATTTATCATTCACTCCAATCAGCGATCTGATCGACTGTTTGGAATATTAGACTTAGTTTTCCACGCTTTGGTTTTGTCTGCAGTATTTTCTTTGCGCTTCGTGATGCGCTCAATTATGAAATTGTTAGGGCTGCCAGTGTTGCTACAGATAAACAATCAGACGCAATTTATTTAAAAAAAATTATGATAGAAGTGTTGATAATCTTCAGATGGCTGAACAGATTTTCTTGAATCATAGCTAAGAACATTCTCGATCAAGTCACCTTTAAAACAAAAAACCAACAAAAAAACCAGTTCAGCTGTTTGGGAGCTACATACGTTAAAAGATGCCACAGATACGTTAAACTGCCCCCCACCCCTCTTTTAGGATCGGAGGTTAATAATGCGCCTCTCACACATATTATATGTTTTTTTTTGAACAGCAAACGGGCAAGCATTCCTTCTAATGGTAAACAGTAGGTTATCGATAAGTATATAGCATGTCATTTAGATTAATTTCAAAAATATGATGTGCGGATTTTCATTACTTGACCTTGTTAATTATCTGTATCTAAAATAGGCACATAACATTTAGATTCTTAAATAGATAAACGTATCATAACATCGTATCAACAGTAGAAATTGCTATCAATTTCTACTCAATGTCGATATTATAAGATAGCAAGGCAAGTAGGCGCCTTTATCTCTCAAGAACGAAAGTAATTTTACTAGATACAAACGAAAAAAGGTAAAAATATATACTTTAGATTAGATAATGGAACCAATTACAAAAAGAAATAGTTCATATGACCAATACACATCTTAGTTACTTACAACTTTAGCGTACAACGTCTTTGAAAAATGGATGATTTTTCAAAAATCAGACTTAAAATTATATAATTATAATATTTACTGAAAACCAATATTATAAAAGCAAAAGTTACTCTGTCTTTCTGTCTGTTTGATCGCTTTTCACGACAAAACGGTTTAGCAGATCTTAAAGAAATTTGCCAGGAAGATTGTGGGCATTGTGAGGACGCAGTTAGGGTACTTTCAGAAAAATGGTTGGTCAGAAAACTAGTTTATATTAATTACTAGCGACCCGCCTGCCCGGCATCGCACGGGTGTAATTTACGTGCTAAGCCGGGGCGGGTCACTAGTTATATATATATAAACCTTCCTTGAAAATGTAACTGATGGTGAAAACCGCATCAAAATCCGTTGCGTGGTTTAGGAGGAGTTAGCGGCCATACAGACAGACAGACAGACGCGGAAAGCGACTTAAATTTATACTATGTAGAGATGCTTGTTTGTTCTTCTTTCACGCAGCAACAGAACAATGTATCAACGTTATCTTATGCATATAGTTTGAGAGCCGGAGCACTTTCCGGTATCCTTATGTCTCTACATAGGATACTTTTTATCCCGGAAAATGTACGGTTCCAAAAGAAATATCACAGCTTGTTAGAAATAAACTAAATACACTCATAAAAGAAGCTTGAACACAAGAATAAAGGGTCAACCTCCAGCCGGTTAACACGTTGTTAGCGCGCCGTAATTTCGATGCATTATTTTTATTAAATACGTCGGCTATTTAATCGTACGTTTGTTCAAACGGCCCTTAGTATGGTAATTTGATGGCGTTACGTTAAATAATAAACGTGTCCGCTTTATGCAAGATTGAACGTAACTTGTTAGAGAAAATTGTATTTAAGAACGCAACTTTAAATGTAATGTCATAAAACGTTTAATATGACGTTTTGGTTGAAATATTTGTTTTTTTTTTACATTTAAATTAATAGTTAGGTCATTAAAATGTCACTGTTGCCTAACATAATTATGCAAAAGGCGTTTATGCAAATAAACTTAAAATTACGACCATATATTATGTGAACATTGATATGTAAACAGATACACAATAATATAAATAAATTCAACCACGTGTTGTCACATTGAAATCGTAATTAAAAGGTAAGTACCTATATTTAAATTAATTTATTAGATAAAGTTTTAAATTATACTTCTTTAATTAAATTATTTAAGAAGATGGATAAAAAAAACTATTTATTATTAACAATTGATAGGTATTGTATTATTTATGCACTGGTCATGGTTTTAGATGGGTTTTTCTCATTACAATGACATTTTGCGTCAGAGTAAAGCTTACCGGTATATTTTTAGATTTATTTCACACATTTCCTTATTTATATGTTATATCGATCCATACAAAATTAAACTCACGTGCAAATATAGTTTTCCGCATGATAAGGTTTCAAGGACACAACTTCCACTTAACACGTAAACTTCCTAAAACGGCACTTTAAATTCGCGAAACTTACAGCGCAGGCGCATCGCTCAAAATCTGATTTCCCGCGCTTATGATTTTTCAAGGCGTTCCGATATGTACACAATTGTCCGCGCTTCTCGTACGTCCGTCCGGTCAAAATAAACGCACAAAATTAAAAGAATATCATAAGGCATTACTGCGCATATCTAGATATCACGACAATGATAAACGGCGAGGTCGACTCTGCTTTTTGCGAGGTCTCCGCGACCTTCGCGAAATTAGCGCGATTTACATAACGCATAATGGTCCCTACACTATTTAAGCGGCAGTATTCTGACACTGTAGAACACCTCGACTATAGCACACTTGCGTTTTCAGTGGCGTGGCTTACCACTAACAAAATACTCGAGGCTGACTCTGACGATTTAATGAGCTCAATGTTTAAGCATTGAGTCTCGATTCACATGGATGGAAAATAATAATTACCTAGCACTACAGTTACTGTGCTTTTTAGATTTTTAGATTTAGTGGCTACGTATACTAGTATTTAGTAGATATTATTTTACTTTGATTAGGTACTATTTAGCTGACCTGACAGACGTCCCGTCTTAGAACTGTCAAACACGCAAGGTTAAATTGTAAATCAAATTTTTTTTAGACCTGGGGTTACGTTATTGGAGTTTTAGTAAGGATCCCTATTAAAAAAATATAGCCTGTGTTACCCGGGGATAGTGTAGCTTCCCAACAGTGAAATAATTTTTCAAATCGGTTCAGTAGTTTCGGAGCCTATTCAATGCAAACAAACAAACAATCAATACTTTCCTCTTTATAATTATAGTATATATTAGTTATTTAAATTTATGAGTCAAATAAGTTCCTGAAATAAATGATTTTTGTTTGTTTTATTTAGCGATCAGCTAAAGTATAATAAAAAAAATATGTCGCGCGGTTTAGCAATTGAATACTGTATTAAATATAACACAGAAAAGAAAAAGAAAAACCTTCTCTTTTCCGTGGACTATACCTATGCTTGACATAAAATCAAATAGACAACCAAAACACGTCAAAACAAAATCGAGCGACTGAAAAACGCTAGTGTGCGTCGGCCATATACAAAAGACAAAACAATAGCCACTGATTTGCATTAGCAAAGTAGGCCAAAATATAGACAGTTGTTAGTTTGTAGTTGTCAATGTTAAAATCTTTAGAAACATTGGCATTGAAGACTCAGGGAAACGATTAGGTAAATAATTTGAATTGTTGTGTATTCATGGCATTCATACTGACACTGCCAAACGCCGGATAGACCTATAGACAAAAATTAATCGAGATTCATTGGGTAATTTCATTATTTTATTATTATATTAGCCTGCATCGTCCGACTGCAGGGCAAAGGCCTCCCTTCCCTCCTATTTCTATCTGTTTTGGGCAATTTTAGTCTAGTCCTTCAAGTAGGAGTCCACTTCGTCCCTCCTTAGATCCATTTATTTCGTATGTACTTATGGAAAAAGATTTGCGTTGTAGAGCTTTCTATAAGCCATAAAACTATATATTTATTTTTAGAGACAATATACACAATAATATTTTACACATTAATTAAAATTAGGGCAATCGCATTAAAAATAATACATGTCAAGCAACACAATATAAAATCTAAACGTCATTACATTAACAACGGCTGAACCGATTTGGCTGAATATTGGTGGGGAGGTAGCTTAGAACCAGGAGACGGACATATGATACTTTTTATCATCACCATCATCACCATTTTTAATCACTACGCGGGTGAAACCGCAGGGCGCAGCTAGTTCTTAATATTTTACTAATAAAAATAAATTATATTCTTTTAACCGTTCTGTAACTCTACTGGCATTTCAGGGTCACCAAAATACAGGCGTAGCCTAGTTTAGGACCCACAGATTACCACGTATCTTGGGTACTTTCATAAAACTGTGAGGACTAACTCTGTTTGTTACCTATATTAGTTTAATACTTACTATAAATAAAAACTCGTCATAGGTCTTAATTTAAGGTTTGTAAGTACCAATTGTACATATTTACTCTGAGGAAAATATATAAAAAAAAGAAAAAAACGATGTAAACTTACATAAGTATGTATCCAATGACTAAGATCATTGTATGTATCTCTACAATGACATTTCAGCGATCAGAATAGTCCTTTTAGCATTATCTAAATAAAGTGCGGATATTGATAAACTGTGCGATAAAGGCCGTGAGATCGCCAACGAAATATTGAGGAAGTAATTATGATGAGTTTAAAAACCGCCTGTGAACGAGGAAGCTGCCAGTTAAGTGTTGGTAAACATGTAACTATTAATAATATTATATTAAGCAGTGATGGGTATTTTTAGATACTTTAAGTATAACCAGCGATTTGATAAAATGATAATAAACAAGTTGCAGCTGTCTATACAAATATACAAAGTACGAAAGTAATTTATAAATTTCAAGTATTTTTTTAATTCATCGAATTACAATACATAATAGAGTCACAATCGTGCCAAAAAAATTACCGAACCAAAACTCGGGACACGCTACAAATTGCGCAGACTTTTGGTTATTTACAAGGTAACCGCAATCCGACTACAACGCCGCCGCGCGATGCCATAGCGGTTATGGCATCGCGCCTCTATGTTATCAGCATCGGCTATGGCATAACCGAAGCTGATAACATAGCGGCAAAGATAATAATTGTCATTGCATAGCGGACAACTAACGTTGAAGACTATGCAAGGAACATAACGTCTAAATTGGAGTAAATGTGGCATTGTGAACTACATAACTGATACAATTTATGTACAATGACGCTCGGACGTTTTTTGACTGTTTTCACTGAGAGATTGTGACTCTATAGGAATTGTATCTCGGTGGTGTTGTTCCAAACTTGAGGCTTTTCTATTTAAATCGTACAGCCTTAGCTTAATAGATAAAGCGCTCGAGACGTATATTCAATCACGCAGTTTCGGTTCCAGCCGGTCTTCATTTTTTTGATTTGACCATAACATTCTAAGAAGTTCCAATTTATTAACCCTAATACCTCTTACAAATACCTCATTATAAATGGGAACGCAACGGCATTATCTAACCAAACATCATTCATACTCACTCTAGGTAAACTTAGATTTGACTACACAGTTTAATTACAGTTGTCGGGTAAAAACGGGACTCTATTACTGAGCCTGCGTAGTTTGTCTGTCCGTCTGTATCTTTCGAACCGTAACAGATAGCTAGTTGAGTTTTTACAGAATATGTAATATTACGGCGGATTAGCTAAAAACAATAAAAAAGTTTAAAAGTAAATATGAAAGGGGGTTCCTCATATAACAAACGTATTTTAGTATTAGCTCGAATGTAAAAACGGTACGAATACTTAATACGTACAAACGTCAAACTTGGCATGATTATAATACACACTCTAAAGTATAATAAGAAATAATAAATAATGGCCAAGTGCGAATCGATGACAAGTTTCTGTTAATTACCAAATTATAACTGATAATTTCGTGTAATTTTGTAAATATACACGAAATTATCAGTTATAACTAGGTAATTATCAGAAACTTGTCACCGATTCGCACTTGGCCATTATTTATTATTTCTTATTATACTTTAGAGTGTGTACCTACTATGTGATTGAATTATTCGTTAGTAATTTTTCCTTACGCCAAATATAATAAAGTGAACTTACTAAACTTATCTTGAGCTCGCGGTTGGCAAGCGAGCCCAGGAAATACAAAGACTCCGATTATTATTGAATTACAGGCTTGGCTAAAGTAAAGCGCCTGCAGTTGAGATGATGCGGTCTACGATGGAGTTCGCTTGCCTAAAGAAACCGATTCACTCGCGACTTGAGACACTCAGATTATAACAGAACTATCGATGGAGGAGAAATGCTCCGAGCTTACCCGGTACTGTGCTTTGGGTGCCGGCGTGTTCCTGTAGAGATCCCGATACCACCAGGCACAGACACGGGCCACTAAAATAGTTTTAGCAAGTACAAACCTACATAGCCTGGTTGCATTTCAAGATTTCCCTCCATACCAAGAAAAGTACCGACTTCGAATGCATGTACTAAGTACCAACAGAAATGTATGCATATTAAAGGTAGTTTAAGTAAAGCTACTACGTGTTAAGTTCATATCAACAGGGGCCTTACGGCCAACGCCTTACGCGGTCTCAAACTAAACGTTAAAACTGCGCAGTTCGGAAGATCACGCGAACGTGAACCTTAACGCAACCAGATACGGTTTGCGGTCGCGCAACATTTTTTTCTGCACCTAACTGGATTGCTTTTAAACAGCTAGCCGTAAGGACCTAGGCTTTAGCCAGGCCGATATACAAAAATTAACATTGAGTGAGAGTACATTGAAAATGAACATTATGATTATAAATAAATTACACATCCTAAGTTAACAAATAGCACGCAAAAAATTAAACTATAGTCACATATTTGACCTTTTAGCGCGTTGATTACAGAAGTACCTAAAGATAAGAGTATACTTAGGGTAAACCCGCACCACAGCACGCTGCGCGAATTTTTCCCGTTGCATTATTCCGTGTACCTTCACTCCTGCGCTGCAATCTACAGATTTAGGTTTTACCAGGGAAATCAAACTATTTTTGAAAACTGTTTTTCCCCATTTTGCCAAAGCAAAAGTTTTTTATACAAAGGTTTGTAGCATTTGTAATATTATTCTAGAGAATTGACATCCTCAAATACCTGTTGGTTTTTACTGACTGACTCATTACAAGATCTATAAAACTATTTGGCCTACGAAGCTGAAATTTGGCTGGTAGATTCCTTATAGAGGTCCGCTAACAAAATATTCTACGAAAGGGTTGAATTCATCACAATCACAATCAGCCTTTTAACAGTCCACTGCTGGACTTTTAGCCTACCTCCGAAAGGTAGGTAAGGTAGGGGATGAATTAAGGGGGCCAAATAGGGGTTAAAAGTCGCGTACGATGTTGCGGGCAACAGCTAGTTACAGACATATCTACGATAATCTACAAACAAAAAAAAAACATTATAAGTAGTAATCGACGGTGTGGCTGAGGCTGGAGCACATCGTTTAAGACCAAATCTTATCACTCCAGCCTTGAAAATGTCTAGGTTATAGAACTCGGGAAACAAAAAATACGGGAAAGAGATCCATTCGTGGGCAGTACGCAAAATAAATGTGGAACCAAAACGTTACGTAGGAACATAATAAATATATATACGATTTAGTTATGTAAAATTATTGTCGATCAAAAATATATGTTTAAAGATAATTATACGAAACCAAATTTGTGAGTGAGGGACGTAGTGGCCGGCATCGTCAGTGCGTGTATTAAATTCAGTTTAGTTGTTATTGTTATGATTTGGGGTTTTTTCGCGGTGCGGGTTTACCCTTACGCTTGTTTTGTTAGTCACTAAAATTAACCCAATTGCATGACGTAATTACACCTAATATACATACTGACGATGATTATGCTTGTCACTAGCGTTTGACCTACATTTTTACTTCAGTTTATCAAATTATTGTCTAAAAGTTTTTTCAACGTTTTCAGCTTACCTACAACTTTGCTTAATTTCATCGCACTAGCCGCCACCGCCTGGAAGTCAATCCACATAATATTATATATCTGTGAAAATCACGCACTGTGCGTTTTATGCGATCTTTTTAGCCTTACAATTGCAATATTGTGGATTGAGCTCCATCTGCGGCATTTCCGAGCCACTATAACGTGGGGTTCTTCAAAAGTGCTGTCAATACAGTCTTTACAAGTCGGTAAAGTCGTATGATAAAAAAAATAGTGCGTGGAGTCCCTCCGCGCGGAAGAAGTTATACTTCAACAAGGAACCCTAAAATTATAACTAGGGCAAAAATATCAACAATTTAAAAACATGCTTTTCTCGAGATTCGAACCTAGCTCCTTAATCCATTAGCGACACCATTACACTACCGGGTCTGCTAGTCGCGCACCGAAAAAAGGATACGCATTTTGCAACCATACGAGAGCGAGAAAATCCCCCTCCATGGTAGCGTTAACCTTGTTGCAAGTCGCATAAGAAGTATAATTTCAAAAAGATATCTATTTTATGAAATGTATTAACATATAACGTTAAAGTTATATATTTAGGTGTGACTATTTTATGAAGAATAAGCTACTTAGCAATCATGTAACAATATTTTGTTTCGTTTTAATTTGAAACTGTATACCAAGATTGTTATATTGATTTGTAGGTTACTATTCTTAGATTTGTTATTTACGCCATAAAAAATATTTAATTTAGAATTACTGGCTAGCCCCATGCTGAGCCAATAGTGATAAAATCAAAGCACCAGCGTCATTATACAAATAATCTAAGTATCCCTAATTTTATGATCGACAGTAAAATTAATTTGTCACCATTTCATATCGATTCCGTTAGATTAATCGTTTTTTAATTTTTATTGAAAAGTTGACTTTTGGACATAGGATGAAGTAGGGTGCCGCAAACAAGTAGATTGAAACGAAAAACTAAATACCCGACTGCAAAATGTAGCCAATACCACTGGGCATGAAGACGTACCTAACGACACCTCACACACCAAAATCGGTCAATCCGTTTAGGCTATAAGAGGTAATATATATAGAAATACATATTAGTAAAATAAAAATAAAAAACAATTATACTAATATATTCGCCCAAAAAACATTACCTACTTTATAAAATTACTTAGGTACTGCTCACTTCGCCCAAAATAAAATGTTTGGACGGGCCCAGAAGATGCGCATTTTTGAAGATTAGAATATGAGCGCCGGCTCTCACTTCATTTCTGTCGGTTTCTAGCAGTAGGAAGTGCAACACGAGATTATTGTTCCATGATAACGAAACATCTGACAAAATTATGCCTGCGTGTGCTCTCCTGACGTGTAAATACACAACAAAAAAACCGCTAGGTATCTATGTTTTGTAACAAATGTACTGTACATGGTTATAATTAGGTGTTGAAGTATAGGTCCGACGGTTATGACTCGTTTTTACTGAGCAAGTTCAATGGTTATGGCGAAGACTGCTTATCAATATATACATCTATATAGCTAGTAGTCGTATTGCAACTACATATTTAGATCGGCAGGAGCATAATTTTCCGTTGAATTCATATTTCGTTTTATATAAAAGTTGTTTTGTATGCTTTTAGAATATGTTGATAAAAAGTAGTAGGTCATAAAGTAGCGCTGGCAAGTCTGGCTTATTATTGTTTTGAAATGTTATCTGGACACAGGAGTGATACATACAATTGTGGTATAAATACAAATTAATTCATGACCAGTTTGTGTACAGTCTACGATAAATGCAAAACTTTAATTATCATATTATAGGTATAGCAAAAAGCATCCATTACCTGAAAAAAAAATAGATTACTTTAAAAGCAAGACGTAAACTTTATTTGAGGTTCTTAAAATAACGATAACATGAAGTTCCACATAAAACTTAAAACAGTGTAAACTCTTTTTTAAAACGGAGGGAGGCAAGCGGTGCGTACTTCCTTTCCATAGGGGTGCACAAAAACGATCCTATCGATCATATTTAACTCGATTAATGCCTTCTTTTTATAAGGCGATGTGAATCGATTCAGAGACGTGTGGAAACAACACGTTTGCAGAAGGTCGAAGGTTGGAAATGTGAGAGGTTATTTATTAATCGATTTTTAAACTTAATTACGATTGCGATTGTCAAATAACAAAGCTAAGAACGAAGGCCACAAACGTATTGCAAAAGAGCTTTAGCTACAATATTTGCAAACATTAGTAGTACACTTATTTATTTTAAGTTTATTGATTAAATGTGAGTAAAATCTTGAGATAATTTAAACATCAATTAGTTTTACGCAGATCTGTATTAGGTTAGATGCCGCGAGTTCATCTACTTTGCGTGTCGGTTTACCGTCTTTAGATGAGTTGGATCAGTGCTCCAAAAGTTGATTAAAATAGGCGTTAGTTTGCGGAAGTTCATCTTTAAAACTGTTTTCTTTAAGTACAATAAGGAATTAGGGATCGATTATTTTGGTATTATCTAGATAAATATGTCAATTATGCTAATGTAACCTAACTTAAAACAAAAAAAATATTATACCTGCAAAAAATATGTATTTAAACCTGTAACTTACAGAACTTGAGATATACGTCAAAGTTTTTTTTCAGTGCCCCAACTTATTTCAGTTCAATCTCCGTCATCATGAGAGTAGCACATGTAATTATGTCAACACAAAATTTAAAATTACATCATGATAAACTGTAAAAGCTACAATATACTATACGACGTACAAAAATACGGCACGTTGGGTCTTCAAACAATTTTACAGCTTCTAACTTAATAAAGATCTGTGACTTTACGAGATAATCAAACAAAACAAACAGTAATCGTTCAAAGACCTGACATTTCGAATATAGAATTCAAAACAATACAAACTCAAAAAACGAAAAAAAACATTCTGAATTTAAATTTCATAGTGCCGCCGTCGCGTGAGAGTGTTTTATAAACAAAAGAGTTTAGTGTCCGTAAATATAGGGGTGGTGCACATATTTTATTGTTAACCGTTTATTGCGTGGTGGATCTGTGAATAATGTAATATGGGAGAACGGGATGCGGGCGGCCGTAGAGCGACCCCGTGACCCACTCCTGTTCGAGGGTTGCCATAATAGTTCGGAAAAGCAGGACATTGACTCATACTTGGAGATTTTTTTAAATAAAGGCAATGATTTTATTGGTTAGAAAACTTTATAACGTCTTTCTATAGTTTTCTCAGGTATTCCAGGGGGATAGGGTGTTGACGTGTATGTATTTATTATTTAGCAGATTCGCATCGCATCGGTACGGGTCAACAAATACCATCTACTTTTTTATATACATATTTGAGTTAAGTTACGCAAGTTCAGCGTCAATTAGTCGGATGTAAAAAAAAGTTTTATCATCAAGAACTGTTCTTCGCATATTCTTGTTTGTTTAAATTCTAATTAAATTTAAAAACCGTCTCGGATTTGAGAATGCAATCTAAGTATACTTTTGGGCTACATTAGGTACAAAAACTTCTGGCAAAAATAAACTACCTAAAATAGTACAAGGATTTTAAAAGAGAGATTTGGAATTTTATACTCGTATAAAAGTTCAATTCCCGGTCAGTTGTTTAGACAAAAAAAAAACTGAAAATACTTGTCCGAGGTAAACAGTCACAATATGGCAACACTACTACTTGATTACTACTGGAGATGTAATTGGACAAATGCTGGAAACTCGGCTAACACGATTATGTCCACAGCACTCTTGGACTGGCCGGAATGTTATTTAATGGTTAAAATCTTCTCTGGTTAATATATTATCTAACCTTTAGAAAAGGGTTAGACAAGTTTTAAAAGATCAAAAAGTAAATCTGTTACGAGAAATTCCGAAGATTCTGGAAACTTCGATGCTATGTATGATCACAGATTAAATAGGAAATAGACGAATGGTTTCATTTCGATTTTCGAGAACTCACCGTACGAAGCGCGGGTGAGCTCGTCACATAAACTACAGGTCGGCTTACCTGAAACAATGATTACATATTTTATCTAAAAATATTTTTGTAATTTCTCTTCTTCTCTATCTCTATATACCTAGTATAAATTAAAGTCGCTTTCCGCGTCTGTCTGACTGTCTGTATAACCGCTAACTCCCCCTAAACCATGCAACGGTTTTTGATATGGTTTTCACCATTAGAAATTTTTCACGGAAGGTTTATATCCCGCCCGGCCCCGGCTTCGCACGTAAATGCACACCCATGCGAAGCCGGGGCGGGTCGCTAGTTATATTTTTTTAAAATTATAAATAGGCTTGCGTTTGACCACCATCTCGCCTGATGTTAAGCGATGATGTGGTCTACGTTGGAGCACGCTTGCCTAGAAGAAACCAATTCACTCGTGATTTGAAGTCACCCAGATTTTAACCATCGGGGAACACCCATTCAGGCACCGCATTCCACAGACAGCAGTTCGCACAATAAATGTGGAATCAAAGCGCTTCGTACGGGTTTTCGGAATATATTTATAAAGCGGTGACGATTACGATATAGATATATATATATATATATCTGTAAGAACACAATATTTTCATGATAGTTAGATACTTATTACTAATAATCTAAGCCACAGGATACTTAAGCGAAAATTACGTATAGGTCTCACCGTAGAAGGGCATTTCATACTAGCAAGGTAGCCTTGCCTTCCTAGAAACTATACTTAGCAAATACGTACTGCCAAGTTGTTTCAATGGCTTATTTATTACCTTTTTAATCAAATCATCAAGCAAATACTAAATATGGATTCTAGCATTAGTCATAATCCATATTTGGTACCGGCTACATATAAAAACATATACACACAAAAACCAAACTTACATATAACTTGTAAATTGTACGGAATCAATAAACGCATTCCCTGTCTAAGTTGATTACATTATTCAAGTGTCTACTAGGCTTAAGAATTCATTGACACTCGTACCACAGAAGATATAGTTCTAAATTTGCTTTAAAGTTACCAATACCAGCGGCAATCTAGCGTTTTTCAAATACTAAAAACTTGCTCATCAAAATATACTTATTTAAGAAATATGGACCCATTCTATAATCGTAGAACTTGGTTTAAGTAAAATTGTACTGAATTGTTTTTAATAAAATTTTATGGTTACAAAAAAAACACATATAAATTTAAAAGACTCTCAGCACAATGTCATCTTTCAATAATAATTATACTACTTATATGGACACCTGGCTCTTTCTCATGTTACAAAATAAAAATAAAATTGCTTAAAGTAAAACGAGACCGGATTTACGGCGATTATGACTAAAATATGCAAAGATTATAGGAAGAATATCATCTAAAAGATCCGTTATAACTTATTTATACAAATAGAAAACTAAATAATAAATCAGAACGTTTTTTTAATATTGGTCTGAAATAAAATAGAGACACTCGCCGACAGAAATTGCCTTCGAATTTACTTGTCCACACAACTGCCAAGGAAAACACTAACAAAACAAAGACAGCAAAGTCAAAGCAATGTGACACATGCCATGCCCACTGATTGAAAATTCAATACCCATGCAACAAATGGACTATTATCGGAATATTTTACGAGTTTGAGTGAGGGGAACGAATTGGGCCCTCTTGATTACTGTTTTACTTTACTTTTATAGCAACGAGTCATTGTGGTTCGACGCCCATCGCGCTAAAGAAGGGTTAACGATTGTTAGAATCTCTTCTGGTTATTAGGGTGCTTTGAATAAAAAATCTGGTCTCATTATCCATATTATTTCCCCAAGAAGTTGCTAGTCTGTGGAATGCGCTGCTTGAATGGGTATTCCCCAATAGTTACAATCTGGGTGTCTTCAAATCACGAGTGAATCGGTTACTTCTAGACAAGCGTACTTCACCGTAGACCTTTACGTCAGGCGAGTTGGTGGTCAAAAGCAAACCTGTTATATATTTTTTTTGTCTTATACGCAATTTAAATTATTATTTATACAATTAATGCATTCTAAAATAATTATAAAGCTGAACATAACTGTAGGTACAGATATGTTGTTGTCAATAACCATAGACTAAGCAATAGAAATAATTATGTGATATCTACACATTTTACACATTCTTAAAAGAAAACAACCGATTTGACGGGTATTTCAATACATGGGATTAATCCCCTAATTCCTTTAGATATAGCTAATTATTTTTTTTTATATTAAAATCGGATCTCAATTGGCGAAGATCTAGTAACATACATAAAAAACATTCGCATTGATAACATCTTTTTTTTGAAAAAGGTTGAAAAGAGTGTGTTTTTTCTTTTGTTATCAATAAAAAATGTTACAAAAGAAATGGCTTTTTAACAAATCTAACTAGTAAACCTATCAACGTCTATTTAAGCATGTTTTAATTGTCTATCGGGCGACATTTGTGTTCAAATCAAGTAGGTACATATAATATTTATAATTATGCAATCTCGGTTACGTCACTGCCCTTTTCTAGAATATTATTTCACGTTAGAATATTATATCAATCATAAAAGCATCCTTAACCCGTAGCCACAAGAACCCTTGAAAATAAACTCACATGACCCTTGTCCTTTGATAAATTAACTGCACTATTCTAGAGCAGTCGAGAACGTTCCATGCATGTGGCGGTATTTCGCAGATAAAATAGAGTTCCACGTTATAATACGGCACATCAATCATAAAAGCGTCCTTAAGCCGTAGCCACAAGACCCCTTGAAAATAACCCACACGAATTGTCCCTTTATAAATTAACTGCACTATTCTAGGGCATTCGAGAACTTTCCATGCATGTGGCGGTATCTCGCAACTTTACGTGTCACAGCAATTTTTGTTAGCGAGAATTTTGAGCTATGAATATGTTCTGTATAAAATTGATGCGCTTCCAGAAGCTAGCACTCGTTTTATTTGGCTATGATAGATGAAAATGCTTGAATGGCCAACATTTTTCATGTTTCGCTTCACCGATCACCGACCGTATTCCAAGCTAAATAAACCACACTGACTGCGAATTGGAATAGATAAATAAGTTTTTCTCTGACATCTGGGTCTGTTTTTTTATCGCGAATAAGTCCACTTTTGGTTGATGTGGTCGAAGATGAAGCACGCAGACATAAAATATACCTATTTCTATATTATTATATATTTATTTTAAGCTTAGCTTTTCATAAATATTCTGCTAACATTTTAGTATCACTATCAACATATGATGTTCCCACTGCTGGGACACAGGCCTTCTCTCAGAGAGAGAAAGGACGGGCCTTAATCCACCATGCTGGCTCAGTGTATTTTGGCATCTAAACAGTCATTGGTGCAGGGCTGAGATCGAACCGGGTGCCGTCAGATTTTAAAGCCCTTATGCTACCGCTCAGCCACAATTGCTCATTAGAAATATTTACCTACCTATTTTTATATGATACAGCAGCTGCTTTTCAATCGAAAAAAAGAAGGTTCACTGTTCGACTTTTTTATGTGACGCGTTGTCTTATTTTTATTGGTTAGTTAGGCTTTAACTTGAGGGTGGTCCTATTGAAATTAGAAGAAAATATTTTGGATAATTAAGTCATAGATCCCGTTTATTGAATTTCGCCCACCTCCTATGAAGTTAGTTTTTAAAATGTACCTAAAATAATCTAGGTAGAAACATAATCTTAAAAAATATGTAGCTAATAATTTTACTATGTTTATTATGTGCTGTCAAAATATTTTACGACGCGAGTACATTTTTGGAGTCTGCAGCCTTATATCGTATGTTTGAGTAAGAGCTCGATATAAGTCTTTAAAATCTTGGCGAGATTTTCCCGCAGACTGGCAAATTAATTCAATGAGTTGATTATATCCGTCTGCATTTTCCGGGATGACTAACAAAAGAGAGCACGTAAAGCCGTAGACCGTCCCGTTTTTTCCTCATTTCAGAGATCCGTATTGAGAGCGGAAAAACGAACTTTGTTCATTGTAGTAAATCACAGGGACACAATTTTTTACATAAACATATCAACAAAAAACGTATGTACTTTAAAACAATGGATTTCCGTACAGTTCATCCAATTATATACCCTTGATAGATACAATTGTACATAGTAAGCCCAGTTCACCATTGAATTGGTATCCTAAAAAATGCAAAATCCTTTTTAGGGTTCCGTACCCAAAGGGTAAAAACGGGACCATATTACTAAGCCTACGATGTCTGTCTTGTCTGTCCAGACGCATAAGATACAGATGTATTTTTCGAACCGTAATAGATAGCATTTTGTGGTGGAACCCTCAGTGCGCGAGCCCAACTCGCACTTGGCCGGTATTATTTTTATCACAATAATATTATAATTACGAAAGTTTGTGTCTAAATGTGTATGTTTGTCCACACTCAATTCCGCAACAACAAAATGGATTTGAATGAAATTTGATATGGAGGTGACTTATAACCTGGATTAACCAGCTGTTGGGTTGCACGTAAGTGTTTTCTATCTGTTTGTAATATTTATTTCTGGTATACACAATAAAGAGTTTCTATCTATTAACAATATAGGTTAATTTTCATCCCAAAAAAAAAATGCGATATCTGTAGGATAATGGGTGAAACTATGTAGTAACTAGTTGATGCATACAGTTGAAGAGCTTTAAAAATAATTGTGAACCTAGCAAAATTCCATCTGTTATCTAGTGACTCGGTACGCTAATTGACAGGCTCTTTCAGTGGACGGAACCCCTGCCCACGCGTGATTCAACTCCGCCTCCAGGAGAGGGGACGAGGGCCATTCAAATGTCCATGACTCATCGGTAGGGGAGCCCGTGACGTCATCGATGTAAACACTCCCGCGATTAGATTTAAAGAGCTCTTTGTTTTGGGCGGAAGGACCCGCTGATGGATTTAACTTTCGGTTTAACTAGCTTCACAGAAACGCTTGACATCCTCTTGAATCAACTTCTATCGATGAATGCAGTATCGTCAGAGTAAATGTGGATGAAGGAATGGAGCGCTGTTACGTCACGCCTGTCTTTAACAGTTAAGGCCGCGCTTAACTGTTAAAGACCAGCCAGAGCTTTCTAATCGATTATTTAGAAAATATACACCAAATAGAAATTTTGTAAATTTTTATGCAACTGATTACAAATTATCACGAATTTGCATGATTGCCTGACTGATAGTTACCGTAACGTCAGTAACTGGTTGCCTGGAAGAGATCGCTTTTAGCCATAAGGCCGCCACTTGTGGCACTGTGGCCGCCACTGGCTCGTGTTTTCTATCTATATATAATTTTTATTTCTGGTGTACACAATAAAGGGTTTCTATCTTTTTATCTATCTATCTGTAGATTAACATGGCAAAGTTTAATTTAAAGCAAATTCCATGTCGCAACTTTACAAGAGAATAAATAAAAAAACTTCAAAAAAATGTTTATTGATCTCTTCCACCATAAATAAACATAATGAAAAATTCTTTAAAAAGTTTGCAATGCTTGATCCTTTTTTAATTTACTTTTGACTGTATACAAATCGTAGCATCGACTTAATTTTCTACTTACGTATCGTTTATTATAAATTACCAATTAATGCTTTTTGTCTTTAAAAATGTGTGAGCAAGATAGCTATGGCGGGTAACGGGCTCTTAATTTATCATTCAAAGCGAACAATCAACGAAGTAATAATGAAATCTGTAACTCGACAAGCGTTAATAATACAACGATAATAGTCAATCATAAATTTAAAACAAATGTTAATTCAGCAAGGATAACATTTCGTCGTGAGGATAACTGATAAATCTCCGGTGACAGAGATCCGGCTGAATGCGGATCCGGCCGAGGTCGCTAGGTAATGCAACGTCATAGAGTAACGTTTTTCGCACACTCGCCATTTATTTTCAACATCATACCTACTTACATCTGTTTTCAAAATTTATTTATTTATTAACTAGATGACACGACATAGCCCACCGGATTAGCAAGTTGAAGTGGCAGTGGGTAGGGCACATACCACTCACATGGCCGATGGGGCCGAAATATTCTCGAATGGAGACCACGGACCGGTAAGCGCAGCGTAGTTCGTCCACCCACAAGATGGACAGACGACCTATAAGAGACCGCAAGGAAACGCTGGATGCAGGCCGCTTCCAACCGGCCCTTTTGAAGATCGATGGGGGAGGCCTGTATACAGCAGTGGACGTCCTACGGCTGAATTGATGACGATGACACGGTTAACTTTCTCCTGTCCAAATTTCATAGGAAAAAGTTCTCCAATTGTTCTACCAGCAATTATTTTTATATATAAGAAGATAGAAGATAACACAAGAAAATATACTCGTACATATTTGGAATCATAACGAACTTACCCAAACTAAAATAAATGTACACACTACAATGTACTACACTAATCTAATAGACCACTGCCCGGGCATCGTTCACAAAATGCTGGCCGCATTGCGGTGTTGGATTGCAATACTGATGCATTGCTCAAGATACCGGCCAGAATTTTGGTGACCGGATGCTTTGACCAGACATATGGATAATTCTGTACCTATTACCTTATATTCCTTCCTCTTATATGAAGGCTTTCGTCGATTGAAATTATTGATGTCGACTTTTTATCGATTTTTCAGTTGATGGCCTACTACCACCCGTATATTGTGAACTATCCTTGGATAATAATTATATTATGCCTATAATAAACGCTGGGTGCAGAGCCGTAGCTTGTGCGCTTTACAATCAGACCTCACCCGGTTCGATCTTCGGCCCTGCATCAATGACTTATTTCATCATCATCAGCCCTGCACTCAGGGCCACCAAACTGCTGGCCTTCTTTTGTTTATACCACTCTCCCCGGTCTCTCGCTAGTCGCATCCACTCGTTCCCGACAGTACTTTTGATGTCGTCAGTCTACATCATCCTCGGTCGGCCTGGGTTCCGCCAACAAATGACTTATTTAGTACTTAAATAAATTATATTGTTTATGTGCCGTCGCTCAAAAATTGTAAAAGAAAATAGCGTGAGGAATCGGTGTGTCCAAGAACCTCAACGACATAGGACATTCACCAACATGCAGTACCCACTGCATGTTGGTAAATGTCCTATTTATGTCTTTGTCAGCATGATGGATTAGGGCCCGCCCATCTTCTCTCTCTGAGAGAAGGCCTGTGTCCCAGCAGTGAGAACATGATAGACTAATAATTATGAATGATGATGATGTAATAAACGTTTTGATTCTACGTTTCTAATCCGTTTAGTCAAGGAATGGAACAACCTACCGGCTGATAGATATCATCTAGGTCTTTTTAAGGTATGGGTGAATAAGTCTCTTCTGATGGTCAAACGTGGATTTATACTAGAAAACATTTTGTTTTATAAGTAGAAAAATAATCAAATAAATATATGTAATATTATGTGTCTAATGCTTGAATTCTTGTTTGTCGTAGTAAGAATTTGGCTTCTGTCGATGGAATACTCATAGACTCAGATTGGTTTTGCTTATAACGCGAACTATGTATATAGCTTCTTGGCACACAAATTACAGAGTGTGCGTCAGGTACAAGCATCGAAGTACAAGTAACAACTCATAGTAATTTGCGATAAAATTGAAATAAAGCAGGCAATGTATGTGGAACACGACACTAGTAGGGCTTTAACATATCGCTTTACGAATTTACCGTTACTTTGGGACTTTGCTAACTGACACTGTACACTGTACTGTTCTGCACACTCTAAACAAAGCTTCATTCTCTGTAAAGTTGTTCTTAATCATAGACTAGTTTTTATTAAAAGTTTGTAAATTGTTTACTTTTATTAACTGAAGGTCATTGTTTGCGTAGATCATGAATTAATTTAATTAATTGCTTACCCCTCTTCCTTATGACACTTTGTTTACGTAATCACTGGACTTTAACACTAATATAATAAATTAAAGCGTTTTTACGCGCTACTCTGTAAACCTATTTATACGACGATATTATATTAACGTGACTTCTATACGCTATGCTTAAAACCTTTGCGCTCGAGCTTTCTATTCCAAGCAAATTTCATTTCAGTTATTCACAATGTTCTCTATTTTCTAAGTTCACCGCACCAACGACTGTCCATCTTACATGCTAAAAAATAAGTGGTTTATTCACAAGCTTTCTTTGTACCCGAAAACTTTATTAATATTTTTCTTCTTCTTTAGAAGTCGATATCTCAATTCTGATAGTGCCCTCTTTTCTGGCTTCCTTTAAAGTGAAATCCGCTCTTTCATGTTATTTCCAATGAGCGTGCGAGTAGTCGGTATGTCTGTCAATCCCATCTGGATCTCTCGGGAGCGCCGCGTAATAGCGGTAGTGACTACTGTCTGTGGAAAAGTGATATTGACAACAACAAGGGTTTCAGGAAAAGGAAATGTGAGCTCACTATCGAGCACAGCTTTCATAAATGAAAATGTTAGTACCAAACTTGAATAGACATCGACCATTAGATTTCCGACGTAGCAAAACACAGGAGCAGAATTTCCTTAATTAGTTTTCATTACCTTCACGTGCAGTAAGATTATCTGGAGGCGCTAATGGTTGTTAAGTAGCGCATTAGCAGGACGGCTTTATCGACATACTTGTTAGTTGTTAATCGAGGTGCGAAAGAGGCAGTGCACACTACGATACTCACCGACAGTGCCGCCGGCGGAGGCGTAATCGTGAAGCGTATACAAGGGATAGTCACCTAGTTTCAACAGGTACGCGGACAGCATGACAGCGTCCTGGCGTGGGTCCATCGCCGCCTGGTGATGAGCGGTCGGCCTCATCAACGACGATATAGAAAAGTCCGTCGATCCGTGTGCGCCCCAACCGTTAACACTGCACAACTTACACTCCTCCTTCATGGTTCTTTACAACACTAAATAAATACTCTCTAATCCGTTTTTTTTTGTACTCGGTTTGTACTGGGCACTAATAAATCACATATAAAAATATCCGTGGTCTGGCTCGCACATCACAGAAGATATCACAGCAGTTCGGCGGCGTCTGTAATCCGTTCAGTAATACCATGAAGACAAACTCGAATCGTTTCTCGCGCGATTCCGTCCGTCGGGTCTACGATCGTACATCGTTCCCTTTCTAGAATCGAGTCGAGTTCGTAAATCACGTTAAGCTTTCGAGGACTCCCTTCGCTTCGGAGAAGCGAAATTAGTCCGTACACGATGTTACCATCGCAAACAAATCGCCTGTCTCATTGCCAACTGTTAAGTCTGCAATTTTGACGTATAACTAATTGTTTTGACGGCTGTGTAAGTTACTCCTCACGAGCTCGTAATTATTTTTGCAATTAATACAATTTCTAAGCTTCATTTCAAAGTGTTTATTTGCTTGATATTACAGTATGTAATTGTCATCAGACTCAATATTTGAATATTGTTAAGTACTTAATTGTGGTCAAAGTTTAACATTATGAAATGGCTGGAAATAGCCATGTTATTTGGAAACTTTTACTAAGCTCAAATTTAACCCGATCTACCCGCAATTTCAACGTCAAAAACAATGCATTAACCGCGCCTAGATTTTAATTGGCTTTTAGTTTAGACATGGAACATTTCCAGTTTGATATTTGCGGTCATAATGCCTCATAAACGAGTTGTTACGGCACTTGTGTGTTTTCCAAGTTTGTTTATTGAGAGTTGGTGGCGATTTTCTATGAGATGGTAAAGCATCGTGCGAGACTCTGTGTCGATGTCGATGTGGTGTCGCTTTGCCGGCGCTGCATTGCGGTGCCGCGGTTGGGTCAGAGGTGCAATGCCGTGCTATGACCAAATTCACTTTAGTCAACACATGGTACGAATACACATGTTGATATAATGCCTCTGGAATATACTTGAAACAACTTACTATCTCAACCTTTATTCTAGTTTTTGCATGTCTAACTGAAAACGTTGAGTTTAAATGGAATACATCTGATAGGATCATGTAATTTGTGGGACCTCAATTGAAGAAAACAGACCTGTGGTGTTGTAGTTTTCATATATAATTGAGTTTTCCGAATCACTATTCAGGAATTTTGTTCCCTACGTGCACACACTGGTAGCGTCTAACCCGAACTGCGCCGTAGATTACGTTTGCTCTGTGCTCATCTTTGTTCCCCTCAGACAGCCTTGACGTCATCTTGACCCGACTGTTCTCAATACAAAATTTGAAAATAGAACATTTTCTTTCGCGTGTAACCTGTTTTAAAAATTGTCCCAATACTCGAGACATTTCTGCGATGTACGGAATCGTCAATTTTGAGGGCAATGGGTTGACCTGTCTGCGTTGTCGATCAAGATAAAACGACCGGCGACCAAGTGGCTGTGGTCGATGCGATTTGCATTGATATCTCGTAGTTTGACGAGTAATGATTCATTACAGCATTATTAAAATGGAAATACATCAATTGTTTTGCATATTTATCGCATAGCTTAATGCCATATTTGGATCTTTCGTTTGTTTGTGTGGGCAATGGGCAAATATCTATATAAGTGGGCGTTGATGGTTTTGTTTTTTCCAATTCCGGCAACATCAGGATACATTTGCGTTAGGAATTTTATATGAAATCATCAATATATACATTTTAAACAAACACAATTATAAACAATATTCATTACAGAATAAGGGAATGCAATTTTCGTTAGAGAAACAAAATTCAGTAAGTCACTTTTTAAGTTTTATATCATTTAATACTTACTACGTTGATTTTGTATAGTGAAATAATTAGGATTTCTAACCGACTTTAGAGGAGGTTCTCAATTCGACTGTATGTTAGGCGATATCTTCGTCGATTGTAAACAGATTTTAATAATGAAATGGTATATTCGGTTTAAATTTCAAAATAATTATTTTTATATATTTAGTTTGTAATAAAAAAAAATATATATTTTGTTTGGATTTAAGTTTTAGTTTTTAGTTATTAATTTAAGTTTTCGTTAATTTTCTGTTTTATAAGTTATTAAGATTTGCTCTCTGTAATACTGAATAAAAAATTACATTTAAAAAAAATCCACCTTTAAGGAACTTTAAGGGTTTTCTAAAATACGAGTAAGTCCAAGTTTGACTACAAACTCGACAGTTTATTGCACTTCCCGAGAAGTTGGTTGTGGGTAATTTGTTTGTAAAATGTGTTAATTATTTTTCATTTTCAAAATTCTCAAGTAGAAGGGCTAAACGGAATATCTTCGTAAGAGACATGGATATAACCTTATGTATTGATTCCTAAAAAATTGGTAGCCAATTCAAAAGGATTTTTAATTTATTACTAGGCAGTATACGTGCACGGAATCGCGTCGCAATAATGCAGACCGACCTTGGGACGCCAGTAAACAAATGTCACGTGTTCCGTCTGCGTGGAAACATAAAAAATCGCTGCTGCGATCTATTTACACTTTTATATCTGATTTTGTTTACGGGACTTTGCTAACCAACGTTTGATTTTGACTTCGATCGGAATTATCACTATCCTCTTGGATAAAAAAATATATATTCAAAATTATTATTCTGTAAGTGAATTCGTCATAATTATTGTTCTACTCTTCAGTTTACTTCTCCAAAACAATAATTATGTATTCTGTTTTGTTTTTACAATTTTTTCCGGTTGTCTTTTCTTATGAATTTTATTCATAAATTTTACTCTTTATACAAAGCTTGCTACATTGACTTCACGATCATATTCAGCCATTGTCAGTAACTTAATGATCAGTACTTATGAGTTTATTTCCTCATCCTTCATTGCGCCTTTTTATTTGTCATGTCAACAAAGTTTTGTTATTTTAGTTACAAAGTTTATTCTCTAGATCACTGCATAACATCTTTTTATCACAAATCGCTTACTTCATTAATATCACGTGCAGACCGTACCAAGGATTAGTTTATCAATTACCAGAACTATAAAGATAATGTGATTATTGATAAAATTGTTTTAGAATTAAGTAATCGGATTTAATTATGAGGAATACTTTCATTTGATGATACCGATAAATGCTTTGAAGAGCGATACACAAAGTGTTTACATACATATGTATATATGTATAATTAAATGGGGTGTTATAAATAGTTATGAATGTATTTCAGAAAAATAAACACTATATCAAATGCTAACAAAGCTTCAAGCTGCAATTCAGAATTCTATAAAAAGTTCGATCTTTGATAGAACTCTACAAATTAGAACCATGGAACATTCTAATCCTTTGTAGAACCTCCATCACTTCCAAATTAAAAAAGGTCTATAATAATAGGTTGAGTCGCACGTGCGATGCAAGCAGCTGCCGTGACAGATGTTGTGGACGGAAGGCGCCCGCGCACCCCGCGCTGTACCCCGGGGTACCTGTTCCCTGGCTCACTTGACTCGCGAACAACCACGGAACAACATTAACACACATACTGAATTTGATTTGGGGCGAAATTATTCAGATAATTGAAACCATATAGATAGGTACCTAATAAATTCTATTAAATCAGAAAAAAAAGCCGTAAGCAAACTTTATGATGATTAAATTATATAAGAACTAAATCAAATATGGACTTAATCTATACAGTTAAGATGACAGATGATAACTGAAAATGCGATTTGAATTTATAACATTCAAGTTGGTGCAGAAATCCAATAACTCGTTACCAGCCACTCTAACAAACGGGATTACAAAACAAAATCACTTTACATATCCCATCTCTCTATGTGCGCAGATAAGCAGAATTACCGCATATTTACACACGTACATTTCTGATTCCCCGAATCGAATGCTATTTGGAATGGATCAGATTGGAATTCCACGAACCTGGTTCAATCTAAACTGAAACTTCATTCTGACCGTTAGTCGTTTCTAGCATTAGCGAATGGCGACAACGCTTAAATATTTGGCAATGTTTTCTGGCTGGCACCCAATCAGACAGCCATTCGATATGGTTTAAATAAACTAAAACCTCCAAATGTTGTAAAAGCTTAAACAACACTAAAACAGTGTGGACAGAATCAGACATGTGTGAAATGCAGATCTCCAGTAACGTTGTGCCGGTTCTCCGTAACTTTGCTAGTTAAATTTCCTTTGGCAACGATTCTTGGCGACCCACCAGGGATATCATCAGTGATCTCTAATGCAGTTTCATTGTTCCGTTAGAGAGTGTTGTGGGTATATTCAATTGTATTTTTTATGACTTGTCATCTCAAAGATTGTTTATTTGATATGATCAATCGCTTGAAGAGGCAGCAACCTTCCGCCTGAGCTGGCAAGCAACGCTGGCGTAAGCCCAATTTGTGCCAAGTATGGCTTTGCACAACCACTGTTCGATAGGTCGATAATATTGTTATGATGGATCGTTTGTCTGCAGCTCGAAATTTTAATGGAAACTAATAGTTGTAAATAATAGATTGGCCACAGTATGTCACGACTTCATTATCTTTATAACAAACATGTTTTCACTCACATCGTTTGACATTTTTGTGATAGCAACGAAGAAAATAAATAATCTGTGAGAACTTATCGCAAGTGAATTTTATCAGTATCGATTACTCTATCGTCGTGATGATAGAAGTGAACAATGAATATTATGTCAAAGTTATGATTTTTTCGTTTGTTTTCAAACATCATATTTTGATTAACATGGTGATCATTATTATGTTTTCAAGTTTTCATTATTTTTAGTTTTATCGATGTACTTATAGATTCCAGTTTCTAGTTGATAGTACCAAAGATCCATCATATATACTTAGTCTATCTTCCTTGATAGTACTAATTGTTATTAGCTTATTTCGATGCTTAATGACAAAACCTTATTTGAGATAACTAACTAAAAGTAACAAGTATTTTAGAAGAACTTTATATAATTTGGTTTGTTTCACAACAAAATAACGGTCTCATTAATCATCATTACCAATTTGTCGATAGTAGAGTGGTGTGCAACAAGAGCCAAGGAAAGCACACCGCGTTGTTTCACAAGATCACAGACTGCTTACATAAAGCATAAAGCGGCTTGCGTAAAATCCACTTAGGTGCAGAGCTCGCTAGTAACGTAAGTTAGCTTTAAGTTCATGTATATGTTGCTTCGTGCAAAATAACGATTCGATTACATCTCTCATGCACATGATTACCGATTGACCAACCGATGAAATTATTCATCTCGTCTAGAACAACTCATTCAAAATAAACTGTGCTAAAACCATACCAGCCTTTGTTTCAAATAATGCCATTAACTTGAAATTTAAAACCATAACAAATGATGTCCAAACAAAATGGGGAAGCAACAAAGCGATTCGTGACGACCCACATAGAGTACGTGAGGTAGAAAGGAACTATGAAAAACTCTCTCAATGTAATGTCGGACGAACAACGGACCATGACAATTGGGCTAATTCTGTCCCAATGATGAGGAAATACATTCGGTTAAATAACTACCACGTTTTGAGAATAGGCTAGCGTTACGTCGTTCACAGATTTTATCTTTCAATTTATTTATTCAAATAGCATCAAATTTATCTTCGAATCGAGCGGCGGTCTGTGTCCATTTGAATTTCAACTACCCTATTAAAGGAAAGTGTAAAGAGATACAGTTTCTAAAGCCATTTATCTGTGTAATTGATAGATATCGATGTTAGGAGAGTGTGAAATTTTGCAGCAGAGGTATAACGTACAAGAGGGCCACCGTAGGGCCGGAGAAAGCAAGCCTTTCACTCGACCTGCCTGCCACGCTCTACGCGGCCAATTTAAACAATAATACGCAATCATGTCTATTGTTAGAGCTTATTCGTTTTGAGACCATACCTTTCGGAGAAGCAAAAACCGTAAAATTGTGATAGTAAACAGAGCAATATCAATCAAAATCATTGCAATCTATTACGATCATGTTTTGTGCTGGGTATCGTAAAATGCAAAAGGTCGCCTTATCGCTTCATCTAATCGATTAAGCTTCTGACGAAAATCGTCAATTGATTTGGTAGAATTTGAATATTTATTGTACATCAATGTAGTCTTATGTAATAATTACTTAGAACGCTACGCAATCAACTTTAACTTCTAAATCCTTTGAGAAATGCTTGAGATAAAGGTTAGCATTTGAATTAAATCAAGAATGTAAAACTCAACAGGCTGCAGGCTAGCTATTAAAACAAGCTAAGTAGAAGATTAACTTGAGAGCCGAGAACGGCTATGTGAGGTAAAGTTTAAGGACCACAAAGGTGGAAGTTTGAGTGCAACCTGCAGTACAGTAGACCGCAAACTTGCAGTTCGCAGTCTATACACAAAGGCACTGTTAATGGATTGCTTTATAGATGTAAAAGTCTACAAACTGTTCAAATATTTTAATTTAAGCTACCTATTGGTAAATCGTAGCAAGCCTAGATATTAATCGTGAGGATTACATCTGAACGATACAAGAACAGCGGAATTTTTCTAGCTTTCACATTGTTATTGGACTTGTATGTGGTTTGGCATCATTTATCTTAGTCATATGACATTTAGTGTGCATGTACTTAGTACACTTTAATGTATTTCTAAAACTTTTGTAACAGTGTCTTTAGCAGAGTAGTTCTTTACATTTAAGTGATTGGCTGAGCAAGTAACTCCTGTATAATACCATAGATTTTCAGTTTTATGAAGTAATTTCTTATTGCGACCGATATAATAAATTTTAGGTTGTATCGAAAGGATAATTATTGCTGATTTTGAAAGCTTTGAATTGAATTTGTGCATTCTTTCAATATTGTGTTCCGTATTCCGTTAGTCTAAAATGTTGTTTTGCCGTCGTCGATGTGAAAAGTCTGCTTTAATTTTTAATGGTATTTTACTTAATTATATAATATATCAAATGACGAGCTCTATCGTGCTAACTACTTATAACTCAGAAGCTTTACCATGTTTGTCGAGCTTTCCCAATTTCGTTCATAACCGGGTCACAGGCCGATCCTAAATTCATGATGACATTGTTTTGGTATTTAGTGGAAAGCCAATAACAGCGTTCCAAATCGGCCCCCGTATGCTATAATAGCTTGTTTGCTGCCTTTTGTCTAACTGGGGCATAACCTCGATGGCATTAATTGATAGCATTGACAAGCGAGCTGTGCAGAATCTACAGGCGCTCAATAATCAAGGGGTTCCTAGCTCGAGGGAAAAGCTATTTCAGGTGAACAATCTTGTCGAGTTTACAAACTGAATCTTGTAGACACATATTTAATGGTTCTAAATTATGAGGGTAGTTCGTCATTCTAAACAATAAATGCTCTAAGAATTGTGGCTTTGCAATTAGTATACACTTTTAAATGTTTATTTTTTCAACTCTTGCTGATGCTTATTTGTTCGTGTTGGGATAGGTATAATGTTGTCTCTTTTATATCATTAATTTCTACTAGGTCTAGGTTATCATTTAGTCTAGAGTTCTAGAATGTTCAAACAATTATACCGAGTTCCTTTAAGTTTATAACCTAAAGAGAATATAATAGTAATATATTGCTTATACCTGCGTTTCATAACACCCATGAATCTAAATGCCACCCTAAACAATCTAGGGCACAACCTCGTTTTTCTATCGGATAGCCATGGCCCGTGACAAGCCCATTTGATCAGGTACCTCTACCTACTAGGAAGCTCTCACTAAACCCCTTTCAGGTAAACTTAAACGCTTAGTCAGTTCCACTTAATTGCTTGCCGTTGTTTACTCGTGACTCCAGGTTTCTGGTGTTTGTTAAATTTTTCGCTTAAAAGCGTTCATAATCGTATGAAGATGGGTAGTTTAAGATGATCATTACTTTTAGGTTGGTTTGGGAAATCGTATTAATTAACAAATACAGGATAGCCATGACGAGTTACGAAGAAACTGTCGTTCATCGGGTAAATAAAACGCGGATTGTTAGCTACCATGTGAGAACAAAATTATTTAATCGATTGTTGACATTTGTGAAAAAGGGTAATGAGACACCGCCAGGCATCCTCAATCCATTTATGTCAGCAAACAGCTTATTTAAGAGTTTAGGCGCGATAGCAATCATAGACGCGGCAGCCGCCAAGCGGCCGGCGAGGCAAGCCGGCTGCGCTGTCGATTCGGTAGCACAAGTAGCCTCGTCAGGACGGAACTCGTTTTGCACAATACTACAATGCCCACAATTTCTTTGATATTCGACAAACGGCACTCGGACACCACACCGGCAGCGGCACCGACATACATGCGACACTAGTGACATTTACATGAACTGGAAGTTCAGTTGCGTTTCACGATCCCACTTCACACAAGTATATCATAACATCCATTCGTTTGGCACAACACGACACTAGATGCGAAAACGATCACCGAATTCAGGTTAAATCGCGAACGGAAGCGGTGCACGAGTAGTGCGTCGTGTTTACTGTTGGCGCGGTGCTTTTGCGGAGCTGGCGTACGGACGACCACTCGCTTCCGTAGTTGACAGTCGACTGGCGGCCGCGCGAGTCGAGTCGCGCGACATACGAAAGAAAGCTGTGTCGCGGCGCGGCGGTGAGGAGCGGGGCGGGGCGTGTGCGGGGTGGGGCACACCTGCGGGCGGCGGGAGCGCCTCTTGCCTCGGCCGAGCGACTGCGAAGCTTCCCGCTGCTACGCAATAAACGCTCGATAAACTTTCTCATTAGGCGCGCCTAACCGTGTGACCGTAAGCTCGTTTCTGCTTGCACATTAAATGCAATGCTATACGACAACATTCATATTGTAGGCAACTCACACTTGAGCATGCACCGGACGGAGAGCGCCGAGCTTTTGACTCGTGCGCAAAGCTTCCATCCCTAGTGCGTATGCGCACTTCAAAACGTGGTTTCCACTACCGCCATCACTCGTACAATAAAAAACTGGTAAGTAATATACTTAACAGTTTTTTAACAAACATGACAACACATGAAAACTAAAAAAAAAGGTAGAAAGTAAAAGTAGTAGTTTTAATATAAAAGTACGATTATGTATCTTAATAATGTTGCAATAATGTGGAAAGAAATTTTCATGTAGAAATTTTATTTTGGTGAAGGAGATCAAAAACAAACATTTTATGACCTTTCTGTTCAAATTAATAATAATGACTTCAAAACATGTAGATTTTAAATCAAGTCCTGAGAAGTTCCGGGACTTCAAGATGTTTCTAAATAAACAGAACAGAACGGGGTAAATTTTTGGTGAGATGTATTAACAGTATAACAGTATATAATTTTTTTTTTTGTTGACGTAAGTATTTATGCCTTCTAATAAATCCCAAAAAGAAGGTTTTATTGCACATTACCACCACCTCGCCTGATGTCACCTAGAAGAAATCGATTTACTCGAGATTTGCAGACATTTTAGTACTATCCACATTTATTGAAATTCCGCAAAAGTGCAGTTTTAGCCACACTCGAAATAAAACTACCCATACCTATTTACAGACTGTGAGCTGTAGTGGTCAGAGAGTAGGTATATTACTTTGTAAATGTTTTCTTCTTCTATACGGGCTTTTAGTGCTTTAAAAAAACCGCTGTTGCAAATAATTGTTTTCTCATTAAAACGCATCGAGATACAATACAAGAGTCACAATCCTGCCATAAAAATGTCCGAACCAAAACTCGGCGCACGCTACGAATTGTGCAGACTTTTTGGTAACTGAGATCCGACTACAACGCTGCGCTATGTCAGAACTACGATGACATAGCGGATAACTAACGTTGAACACTATGCAAGAGACATAACATTTAAATTGGAACAAACTTGGCATTGTGATGTATACAATTGATACAATGACGCTCGGACGTTTTTTGACTGTTTCTATTGTGACTCTATAGTAACTGTATCTCGGTGATAAAATATTAATTATTTGTTTACCTGTGAAGATTTGAAGAAAGACAATCAAATTCGAAAAAGTCTTGGAACTTCGAGACACGAGCGTACGACCTGCCCTAAAATGCAGCTTCTATGAGGTCCCATCTATGACAAAAGTGATAAATACCTTGTACTAAAACAGCAATGTATACCATTGTAGCCCTTACAGCCGCTTTCTGAAAGGCTGATCAACACAAAAAATAACTAACACGTTAAATCTCATGTCAACTGACGTGATTGGTTGAACGAAAAAACAACAGCCAATCAAGTCACTTGACGTGAGTTTTGACAATAGATTAAATTCAACAGGCTTTCTGAAACTAGGTGTCAGTGTCGTAGGTAGAGCAATTTGCTAACTATATATATGTATACTTAAGTGAGGTATTTAGCATCACGTGTGCGGTCACGTGGTCCCCCACGTGTGGGATTCACGTGGCTGTAAAACTAACCGCTCTGCGGAATACTGCGACATCACTGAAGTGCGGTTATCCGATACTCTAGCTAGAGGTTTTATTGCTTCGTTTATTTACTACAATAACAATTGAATAACGTCAGTCTAGTGGCAAGCTAGCTGGGGCCCGATTCTACTAATTCATAATTCATAATTTATTCAAAAATATAAAAAGGTCTGACAAAAATTCAAAACATAAGTAAACATAATTAGGTCTATAAAACACGTGAGCCTGAACTAGGTAATCCTGTTTCCTGTGTTTCCTGTGTTACTAAACCAATTGTTTTTAAATTGTTAATCTTCAAATTTTTCGTCGTTTACTAAACATAAATAAAAAATGGGTCGCAAAATATTATTTATTCGATTTTTTCATCGATCGAAGTCACAGTAAGAGCCAAGTCCAAAGTGGTGGTCATTTTAGATAGAGGCAAGGTTTTGGAAACAATACGAAAAAACATATTTCACCTCATTATATTGCTTACACTCGAGCACGTTCACGAACACTCAATAAATAATAATCCACCACTATTACACATTTATACACAGTAGAAAATACACAAGTTTAGGAAAACTCATACTATAATTAGGAGACACGTTTTTTTTCACGTTAGCGGCAAAAACTCGTGACTGATTTTATATATTTTAGAAAATACAATAGGATTTATTCTATACGTATAAGTTAAATGAATATAACTTATACGTATAGAATAACATAATAAAACAAAAATGTGTAGTACTTTTAAACTTGTGGCCGGTCAAAGTTGTGTGACAATTATGATTAGGCACAGAGTTGCATCATTTGAAAACTCGAATAATTTTATTGTTAGGGATTTAGTTATGCGGGTATTTCCAAGTATTGCATAATAATTACCTACAAGCCGTAACGCAAAATACCTAGCCTTAGGCAATCTTTATTTTCCTCTTTATTAGCTAAAATGTGAAGCTCGTTTGTCCCCAAGTCACGTTTTTATGAAGCTCTAAAAGGGAAAAGTTGAGCGCAATATTTAAACTCAATTATGATGAAAAGCCGGTTTCTGGTCTGAAGTACATTAGCGTAGGTACAGTAACTTTATGTTCGTCAAATTAATTTTGTATACAACATGGACTGACACAAACCAATTTGATGTACCACTGCGGGTTACTTTTTTATTCTTACCTCTTGAGAGGCGTAGCGCGTCTTGTGCATTTGCCAGTATTGTAATATTTTCTAGTTTTTAACTTACTTCAAAAAAGAAGGTAGGTTTTCTATTTGGTCCATTTTTTATTAGATATCGTCAAACAAGCCAGAGCTAAGCCAAGTGATTCATGGTCAATTCAAAATCATGCCCTAGTAAAGTGCTGGAGACTTTAGTAGAACCTTCTATGGAGTTTTAGAAACAACACGAAAATACATGTTTCACCTCGTTATTATAACTCTTTCCCACACGAAAGCTTGAAGAATCATCATAACAAAAAAAAAAATAAGGGCATGTATCTACTTTTGACTTGAGAAGACTGCAAAACATGTGACACGTGGCGCGACATGATAAGGAATCTAACGACATCTCACAAATCAAATCGGTCAATCTATTCAGGCTAGAAACATTAGAAAAATACAAACAAACATACATACATATGCCCAATAACATTACTTTCTTCTTGGGGGGCGAGTAAAATATGCGCGAAAAAAATATCTTGTAGTTTTAAAACAATATACCTGCTGGAAAACTGCTCATACCCCCCATATTTATATTCGTTATCTCTCCCTATCCTCATCCTTAAGGTTCTCTTAAGTCGTGTTTACTCATTTTAGCCGTCATAATAAACCCTAAGGTTACCTTATTATAACGGCTTATATTATAATAAGGTAACTTTTAACCTCAATAAAGGATATTATGTCTACAGATCTGATGACGTCATCCGCAACGTACATTTTGTTCTCATTTAGGGTTGACTAAGGGAAGCTCGATAGAAGCTTAGATGCCTGGACTAACAAAGGGAACCTTAGCACAGTGAGGATTCGAGGTACCTTTAATGCGTTTATAAATATGGGGGTTAGTCAGAATAAGGTAGATAAGGTATCGAGGAAAAATAACGGGTTTAGCATGAGTGGGTTCAAATTGATTTTGTATGAGTAGTCTTTATTACTTTTTTGCCGGACTCTACAAGTGGTTATTTTTCTTCTTTTTACACGAAAATTTTAATAGTAAACCTTCTACTCTACCTAGTCCAAGGTAATTAAACATCGAAACTGCGTTTATGTGCTCCTCTACAAGTATAGCTACTGAAGCCATATTACCTAAGTTGTAACAGACAACTGCCCTAATAATTCCCGGTGTTCCTAGTCCCCTTGCAGTAACAGTATGCAAACTAATACATATTTTAAGTTTTCCGAGAAACGAGCGCAAAGATCTGGGTCAACGTGCTTCGGAGATCGACAGACTGGTCCAAATAGTAAAATGTTTTTCGATGACCGGTGGATGGGAAACTGCTGTTTTGATTTACGACAACGAATCGAATTTAAACTTATAAGTAAGTATAATAAAACTTTGAAAGCCATTATGTTTATTTAGTAATTACAAACCAAAGATAATACATATAACAGGTATCGTCATTGATACAAACGTAGAGTAAGTAATCTTGAAATAGGTAGGTAGGTAATAAAAATTCTCATATTTTAACTTCATCAATCAAGTTAGAATTACAAATGTAGAGCAAAACAACACACAATTTTAATAATAATAAATTATCTTTTAAAAATCGACTTTATAAAACTACAAAACACAAACATTCTAAGTTAATATGCCACTACAAAGAACAAATTAATATTTTTACACGGATTTAGAAGTCGGGCGGGAACTATATTAATATAATTTTATTATCAAACTTAAATGTAAAATTTTAAATTTTTTTTTTGTAGTACACACAGAAAAGATTTTTTTTATTATCTTTAAAAAACCGACTTCAAAAATCCAGAAAACAAACATTAGGATTTTAAAGTTAGAATAATAATAATTAAAAAACTACAAATCCCTAATTAATTACATTTTTGTGGGACCACCTCGAGGGTTTCTTCTACATGATAAAAATATAAACACGCAAATACACGCAAGTACAGATGCGTAATCACTGTCCATACATACAAAAAAAAAATACGCGCCGAATTGAGCATCTTCCTCTTTTTTCGAAGTCGGTTAAAAAGGGATTTAGATACAATATTTTTTTTTCTAACTAGAGATTATTTTAATTTTAAATTAGAAAAAAGTTGTTTTACTCAATTGATTTATGTTTTACTCAAATTGTCGCATTTTCACGCTTATCGATATTGAAGTGTTGAAATTAAATCGATTTTGATAATGTTCTATGTCTAAATTGACGTTTATTTCCAACAATGTCCATGTTCTACATAAAAGTTAGGTTACTCCTGAAGTAAGGTTAAGTTAAACATAAATAATCATTTTTTATCGTAGTTTCATGAAATCATGAAGTTCTACAATATCGAACAGCTCAACAAGTTACAGTATTTATTGACACCTTCATACGAGTCTACCTGTTCATTACGCCACTAAACTAATAATTATGCTAACCTCATACTTAAACGACATGTAATTAGCAATAAACATTGTTAAGTACGCGCATTATGTACGATTACTGCCGCAGGTTCAATTAATTTAACTGCCTAAGTATGTAAGTATTTTAGTAGGTAATGCTTTTAAAGCTGCGCTAACCGAGAGGCATCTCTTTTGCACACTTATTTATTTAAAAAAAAATACGGGACAATTTTGCACACAAGGTCATCTGACCCTAACTAAGCAAAGCTTGTGAAAAAATTAATAATCATTGTGCAATGATTTTAAGAATAACATTGCAAACGTTTTAAGGTAATTTTTAAGTTGATATGTTTTATTTTGGCGGAAGAGATTTAAAAATCCTTTTTTTTCGAGTTTTAACGGTCTCCTCGGCTAGCAAATAAAATATCAATACTTACGAATTTTGCATTTACCATTTGCTATGTTTTTCTTAAGATAATAAATCCCCAGTCGGCTTTTTATGCTCTCTCAGAGAATTTTTATCTTCTAAAATGTTGAAAATGTGCGAAAGACTTGGCTCTGACTAGTAAGCGCGGTTGTAACATTCTAATCGTAAGTCAAGATGACTAACTAATTTAATCTCGAATCAGATTATAAGGTGTCTACTAGTTTGTTAGGGAAAAAAAACTTATTACACTAAAATTATAATAGATTGATTGATTGATTAACTCTTTATTGTTCACATCATTAAATAAAATATAATAAAATATTATCCGCACTCAACTCCGCAACAGCTAAACAGATTTTGAAATGTAGTATGAAGGCAGCTTATAATACCCTGAATTAACAAATAGGCCGAAAAAAATCATGGTTATTTTTTATTGAATAGTGGATGAATCCGACAAAGCGCTTCTATATGATAATAACATTAAAAAAAAACAATGCAGATACCTAAGAGTTTAAAGTGCGGAATGAACTTGTGTCAAAGTCAACATTTTTTTACTTAAAACATACAGAAATAAGTTATAAACAGCAATTACAGTGTAGGTAGTTCATTACTATATAGGCACTTTAGATAACCTCTGACGCGGGTTTTTGCAATGTATTTTTCCTCTGTTTTGTTACACTTATTAATATAATTATATAATTTACAATTAATTATAAAGCACCATTAGATTCCTCTTAGCAGCTCAGCAGAAGTGCGCAGACAGTTCTGCTTGTTGACAGTTTGTTCCGCTTTTTCTATTTTATTCCAGTTATCAGAAGACATGAAATGCGACGCTTCCATCCGCTAACATATTCATTATCTAGCATCTGTCAACGAAGCGAGGAAGCTCGAGGGATGGGACGCTTGATTGATTTTAATTGGTTTTATGACTAAGCTTGTAAAACCGTTTATACAAGGGTGCCCGACGCTCAAGGGTATTCCTGTCGGTAATTACGAGATTCAAGGCATCTCTATAATTTGGCGGCTCACACTCCGTGCTAAATTGATATAAACTAATTAATTATCAACGTTTGAACACGTTATTCACGCGAACTACACGCCGTCAAAGGCGTATCATAATTTTACGTGCACTCCAGCGGTGTGAGCTTCATTAGCATTTTCTGTTCCCATTACGGAAACGGTCCGGGGCCGGAGTTAAGCCGCGCGAAACGAACCTCTTTTTGTGTGGAAAAAAGAAAAGGAATAAAAACACAAAAGTTCCAGCCAGCTGCGCCGGAGCATCCTGTCAACGTCACTTATTACGTCCACTGATCGGAGACACATAGTGCTATCTCTTTTATTTATACCCCGTGAGAGTATAAACGAGTGAGACGTCAGTAGATATGTTCAATTTCGTGTAGATAACGGCAATCTTCCGGTAAGCATCGTGTTCTGATAATATAGAGTCGCAGTAGAGCTACGGTTTTGTTTGCGGGCCTAAGACCGAGCGCCATGCGCTAAGGACTGACAAAACCCAATCGTCGATAAATTGTCATTGTTGTGACACAATAACTGACACCCGGGACACGGGGGTCCCGGCAGGGTTGTCACGTAATTTGCCACCGTAGATAATTTACGGACCGTTGCATGTCCGTAAATTGTCCACGGTGCATCCATCCATAAGCATCAAGCTTTACAAACCAATAGTGAAGAATGATTACAATTTAAAATGCAAATAAAAATTACAATGTAACGAGAGTAAATAGCATCGCATGTTATTAATATTCGCCTTTTGAATTTTGATAGTACACTTCAAATGGAGTGGGATTCAATTAAACGAAGCTCACCTTGATTATTACTATGGTTGTCAAACACAGCATTTGAAAATGCTCGAAATACGTGGAAGCGCGGGACGTGAATTCAATTTTCACCTGCATATCCGCTAGCACGTTTCAAAAGTCGGGAATTTACAAAAATAGCTTTTCTGTTACACAGTGTTAAGTTTATTCAACTTTTCGTGGATTGGTTAATGAAAGACACATTTTGCGTTTGTTTTATTTGTGTAAATGTTCAAAAATAGATACATTTAAAAACAAATCATTATTCTTCTTTAAGAGACTAAAACTACGCTTATGTGACTCGAGAATTAACCGAAGGTTCCGAACTTGAGGGTTTTCTAGAGTTCCACTATCAACTCCATCATCAGACCCTAGTCACCAAATTAATTGTATGAGAATCGTTTAAGCAAACCAAATGAGCGAAAGCTCAAGGGATTAACTAGTAGCCATTGAAGGGTTCCTCTATCTGCCTTCTGGCTCCATCATCAGATAAGTTCGATGGCACCAAAATATTGTATTGTCATCTGGATTTTATTTAATGTTATTGCTAAGGCCCAGAATATTGTGGCGCACTGCTACCTCACACGCGCAATTGATGTTTTTCTTTACTGTCTACTTTTACAAAATGTGATTGTCATTTTGCGAAGTTAATAATATTTCTAAATATTTAGAACAAATTTTTGTTTTAATATTTTTTATAATTATGGAATAAAAGTACATTTATTTACTTAACATATATTATTATCCAATTCAATCAATTAATACGTGTCACAAACTAATTTAAATTACATAAATTCACGTCTAATCAAATAGCCCGCCCCGCATTCCAACGCTGAACGGCAATGGTCAATCTTTGCACCAGGAACGACCCAGAGCGGGAGTCATCACTGTTGTTTCGTATTCTGCGGCCAACTTCTGAGATCAAGCTATAGGCCTCAGTGCCCCAACTAGTTTCCACGGCAATGGGTATAAAATAATATTGTGGTGTCAGAATAAATGGGAAAAACAGTTCATCCCATGTTATCTTTAATAAAATGATTTTGATTTTGATATGTAGTCATTTTTTTTTAAGTAGATTGTCATTTTAATGTCTTAAAAAACATCGAATGCGCGAGCGAGATCGCTGCACCCGGTATTCTGGTTCTTCAGTTGCGGATATAATTGCAAAGGTTCATATGAATACGGAAGAAAGTGAAAATCGCCTCCGAAAATTGTTTACATAGTTCGTTAGTTACAATATATAAGTGAAACTAATAAAAATGGTAGCATTTGGAGTAATTTATATTTATTTAGACACATAGATCAAAACAGGGTTGTGCACAACAAACGAGGAAAACTAGCAACAAATTCGTTCGTCTACGTCTCGGCTTCGAAGTGAACAATCAACTTTGTTATACAAAGTAACGGGCCCAAAAACATCTATAGAGGCAACCCTATTGTCGCAATCGCATCATGTTTATTGTCGACTGATAACTGTGAGGCAGGTTAAGGCCACTTCTTATCTATAACACATAAATACATCTCTGTTACAAGTAGAGCGTATGTAAAGAGTTTGAATTATGAAAATATGATCTACGCCTTTATTCAATGGGAAGAGGAAGTTGCGCTCAAGGCTCGTAATGATCGCAGACTATTAAATTATACCAGAACTTGATTTCCGGTGCTAAGAATTTTATCTATCTGTGTATAACTTCCGTTTATGGGTTGGCTGATGGTTGAGTGATGAATTTATCGCCCTTTTTGCATCGAAGCTTGAGATGTTTCGGGTGATTGCACAAATATACCTGCTTTATGGTTTTTATGGTTCCGTACACAAAGTATGTAAACGGGACTCTATTAGTAAGTCTACGCTGTCTGTCTGTCCGTCCATTCTACCATTTAACGGCTGTATTTTTCGGACCGTAATATATAGCCAGTTGAAATTTTCACAGAATATGTCGACACTGTAATGTTACTGCGGATTAACTAAGAAATAATAATAAGGTCAAAAAGTTAAAACTAAAGGGTTAAAAGTCAAAAAGTAAACACCCTTTAATTTTTAATTTTATATTTAATAATAGGCTTGCGTTTGACCGCCAACTCGCCTGATGCAGTCTACGGTGGAGCACGCTTGCCTAGAAGAAGCCGATTCACTAGTGATTTGAAGACACCCAAATTGTTATTATTATATCGATTATTATTATTATTTCTTAGACGGCGGACTAACTAAGAATAGGTGTTTGACAATATTTATTTTACTTTGATTTTCTGTGTATTTAATAATTGTATAAAATAATTAAGCTTTAAATTATGTCAATGGTAATTTTTGGTATAATGTCAATGCTAATATAAATTACGAGACATTATCGGTCGCTATAATTAGGTAAGCGCAAGCACAATAGTGTTGGGTGCATACATTTAAGTGTAATTATCCTAAGGTGTTAATTGCATTATCGTTGATGACTATAATGAATTAATTTATCGATAGTCTTTTATTATAAACATTAATGCAGAGACAGACCCATTCGAGATTATAATATTATAGTCGTGTCGACTGTCGAATAAATGAATTTTCTTTCTTTACCTTGATTCTTAATGCTAAAGACTACGTGCGAAGCAACAGGTAGGTACTTCACGAAATTAAAGTAACATTATCACACAAAAGTCAGAAGGAAGGTATTGTTTTTCGGGTGATAGTACTTAGCTTGTTGTGTTAGCTTGTTGGTGTATTTGTGTTTGTTGCATTTGTTGTTTCATGGATGTTAAAAATTCAAAGCAAAAAATAAAATAAAACGTATGGAACCTAAGATATTAGTAATTTTTAAGCTTTCGCGATTTGAACACATGTTTTAAATGTTTATCGGGTCTTATCACGCATTAATAGGATATTTTCTCCTTTTATTACATCTCACTGTATGGAGCATATTAGTTAGGTACATAGTGGTACAACTACGAGCCGTATGCCAAATGGGATTTCCCATCGGTTAATTATGTCTCATGAAGCTCATACAAACTTACATCCCGTATTTAACTCCTTTACACCTAACCGTCCTAACACGAACTTCAAAGTTAAAAATAATAATATACGATTTGTTATATAAACTTTCATCTCCTAATTAATTAACTTAGGAATGAGTTTTCAAAAAACGGTGATGCAACTAACATTTACTTATTAAGGTGGTTCGATTCACATTCTTGTCTTTGTAGCTAGGCCGGGTAATTATTGTAAACAACCATGATGTTTGCGCAAATTGATTATTATTTTTTACAAAATCATGTAAAGCGATTTATCTCTATTGCACATTATTACTTACATTTGTGAAAAAACTATTTTTTTTCTGTTTTAAACGGAAAATGTTGCGCAAAATGTTGGCTGTTCTTTACATTATAATGTACAATTATTTAACAGTAACGCACCATATTACTTACATATGTGAATAAACCGTTTAAAACAGAAAAAAAATAGTTTTTTCACAAATGTAAGTAATAATGTGCAATAGAGATAAATCGCTTTACATGATTTTGTAAAAAATAATAATCAATTTGCGCGAATACTGTGTTATTTAAAAATAACTACCTGACCTGGCTACTAAGACCAAAAATCTGTTTAAAATTTGTATTTCCCGCCATAGGTGAATCGAACCACCTTAAAAAGTAGTATGAGTATAAATTTCCACGTTTTTAACTTCAAAAATGACGAACTTCCATGCAATCTTCAAAGATGCATCCCGATGCCCTATGCCCTATACCCTTTCAAGGGTTATTTCAAATATCATAAATATATTTTCAAATATCCTTCGACTATACTTCGCTTTTGCGTTTTTTACATATAAGGAACAGTTGTGCAAAATTTAATGCTTGTTAGACCCAGCGGATTAGGCTACGCGTTGTCTGTCAGTAAAAGAATTAATTCATTTAAAAAAAAATTAGATTTTGTAAATATAAGTTGACAGCCTTCTGCAGAGTTGCAATATCAGAAAATACTTATTATGTCTAATCAAATTCAAATAAATGTAGAAATTGTTGAACACAATGAAAATTATATGAATCTGTCACGCTATTACGTAAATTGTGTGTTATAAAGTCTAACCTAACCGATGTCGTGTTCAATCCGCCCCATTGAGTTAATTTGAGTCACTTAACGGAAGTTACGAAACGAGTTATTTTAGCTTTGATAGCAGTTATCAGACTGCTCTGCTTAATGTTATTTCCGACATATTTAGTACGCATTTGAATTTGTCTTAGATTTTAGTTCCGTTTAGTTGACTTGTGTGGTAAATGTTTTTTTTTTTTACTGTATATTATTATTTTATGTGTAGTGTTATACAACAAGCATTCATTTATTGATTCTAAAATACAATTTTTGTACAAAATGTCAATGACGACAGTGATTTGACTTGAAAAGCATTGTCAGCAATCTAATCCCAGAAAAGTCAAAGCTACGACAATTTCCTCAGATGGAAAACTGCAAAAGGCATGATATCAGGATCTGAATCAATGCTTTTATACTATTTCTAGCAGTAACTCTTTTTATTGTCTCGCAGAAAGTATGAAAAGTAGAATGTTCTCCTCGGGGATATAGGTGTCTTCGTCTTGGGCGTGCATGAATCCAGAGAGTAATGAAGGATTCTATTTTTAACTCTAAACTCCCTCGCTACGCTCGAATATCCTCAACTTCTTCATTACGCTTAGTGCCTCTTTTATCATCCCAAAGAAAAGTGTTGATTAGCTACTTTCCGAGTAGTGCTACTTGGCGAGTAAAAGTCCCAAGTAACTATTGTCAGTTTCACAAATGAAAACATAGCTCCGAGTAACGTGGTGGTTAGCCGAATGAATGTATGAAAATGTTCAACGTTCGTTCTAATTTAGTTGTCACTACTGTCATAAACGTCAAAAGTCAAAAAGATTTTTTGATGATTGACAAGGTTGACGGACGGCTGACGTGCCGTGAGAAGAAAGAAACTGTAGCGTGTGATTTAATTTTGATTTGTGAATTGTTTTTAAAATACATTTGCATAAAATAAAAAATAAAACATTAACTAAATAAGTATTAACACTCACCTCTGAGTAAATTTTTTTATTAGGACATTACTCGTTTTCACCATTTTTAGATAGTCGAAATCTAGCGATAAATTCTTGTTCATAAAGATCGTTAAAATAATTAATATAACACGAACTTTAAAAACGCGGATTCACGGAACTCTTCGTGGTGAAAGACGTTTTAATTCTTCTACGTGGTCTTTAATTAATTCGAACAAATCCATTTTAGGCAAATTCTTGGCAAATTACTTACGAAAACAATACACGTCACAAGTTTATGATGCCTTACTTGCCGGTTAACCCCGCTAGTGGGCAGATGAAGTAACAAATAAGTTACATGCCAGTTTATGTGACGAGTAGCGCTACTCGGACATTATGAAACAAATAATACCGATAATTGCCACTTTAATCGCCGAGTAGCTTACTTGTATCTTTACTTTGAGATGATGAACGAGGCCCTTAGGATTTAATATGACGCCTGTGACTTAAGACACTGCTTTTCCCACTTGGTGAATAATCCGCTAAATTGCACTTATGAATTCTGCAAAGTACAGTTGTACAATGTAGCTCAATGTAAATATTGACATTAGGAATGTAGGGTTTAGAGTCTCCAAACATAATAATGGATCTTTTAATCTTATCAGCGTTCTGTTACCATTATCTATCTGTTATTATGATAAAATATCAAGCTGTTGATGCAATAACGATTTTCTTTTGAAATGGAAAGTTAGATAAGACAGTCGTTGCTTACCTACTTACTGGCTTCCTTGCTTATAGTACACGAAAAATGAGGCTTATGTCACGGATATAATAATTTTTTTAAACTTGACCGTCATGGGATGCGCCTCAGATGCGCGTGACGTCATATGCCGTCATGTTTCACATCACGGCATACGAGTCGGTTTTACTGCCAAATCGCGCCAATAGATGTTTCACATTAAAAAATCGTCTTTTTTATTTACAATTACAAAAAAAAGTATGTACAGAAAAAAAAAACAAATTAAATCCTAACAATATGATTCGCTCCCGATCTTTACGTGCCCTAAAAAGCTCAAAAATTTACCCACTACACAGGGTAGGTAGGTACTACATTCAGGGCCGCCACTTTTCCACGGAATTTAGGTCATCCTGTCTATAATTTTTGATTAATTATAAATATAATGTAATCAACAAATAAGTTAAATTGGCCATCTTCTTCTTCAATCTTCAAATTCATCATCATCATCATTTCAGACGTTGGACGTCCACTGCTGGACATTGGCTTCCCCATCGATCTCCAAAAGGGCCGGTTGGAAGCGGCCTGCATCTTCAAATTATTTAGGTAAAATTCTAATATTTCTATGATACCCATTTTACTATAATATTATTATACTTATACTATATATACTTATACTATAATATATTTACTGTGCAAACTTCACAAGTTCACTCTTTACGTGAGATAATTTATAGGTAGGTTAAACATTTGATGTATTTGCTCGAAATTCTGTTTTCTTTTCCTTTTCCATCATTATCTATACTAATATTATAAAGAGGAAAGATTTGATTGTTTGTTTGTTTGCATTGAACAGGCTCCGAAACTACTGAACCGATTTGAAAAATTCTTTCACTGTTGGGATGCTACACTATCCCCGGGTGACATTGGCTATATAATCTATATCCGTGCGAAGCCGGGACGGGCCGTTAGTAAAAAGAATAGAAAAAAATTTTAGAAGCGCCATTGAATTTTATATACCTAAGGCTTATGATTATCACAACTATTTTTTAGTTATATAGCAACCTAACCTAACAAATTTCGGCCTTCAACGATCTGTGGGTAATCCAACATTTTTTTATAGTAGGCAAAGTAGTTTAGGTATTAGTGTTAGCTTGTATTTTGTTAAGCTAATAAAAGCATTTGCTTGTTCAAAAGGCTAAATAACGAAATAAAATCTGACGAAAACGCCCACTCGTCGCCTGGTTCCATTTCGAGGAGGCGCTATATTTAACTCTACCAAAATAGATGAGTTATTAGACTCGCTAACTCTATTAGATACTTACTTTCACAAGTTGGAACAATCGTATGATTGGCTCGGGCCTTACCTGAAACAAAATGGCGATTGGTTAATTAACTGAAGCTATAAATATAAGCAATAGACTATTAACAGAAAGCCGATAAAGTATAACTGATATAAAGTGCGTGCGTGAGTTGTAGGAGTATCCAACGATATTACTTTTAAAATTGGCAATATGTCGGCATTATAATACTAAACGTAATATTCTAGGGAATTTCTAGGCTTTTGATCTTGGTTTGAGTTTCTAGGTTACAATAAGTTTTTATTGCCCGAGTGAAGCGACGACGGTGGTCTGCAGGAACAGTTCCGAGTTTGTATGTATGTTTGTGAGTTTGTATGTATACGACGGCGGTTTGCAGGAACAGCCCGGAGTTTGTATGTATGTTTGTGAGTTTGTGTACGATGAGTGAGAGTCGACTGCATCCAGTGGACGTCTTCTGGCTGATGATGATGATGATGTATACGACGGCGGTCTGCAGGAACAGTTCGGAGCTTGTATGTGAGTTTGTGAGATTGTATGTATACGACGGCGGTTTGCAGGAACAGTTCGGAGTTTGACAAATACTATAATTATGTTCTGACAAATAAATATTTCGAATTTGAATTTGTATGTATGTTTGTGAGTTTGTATGTATACGACGGCGGTCTGCAGGAACAGTTCGGAGTTTGTATGTATGTTTGTGAGTTTGTATGTATACGACGGCGGTTTGCAGGAACAGTTCGGAGCTTGTATGTATGTTTGTGAGTTTATATGTATACGACGGCGGTCTGCAGGAACAGTTCGGAGCTGGTATGCATGTTTGTGAGATTGTATGTATAAGACGGCGGTCTGCAGGAACAGGTCGGAGTTTGTATGTATGTTTGTGAGTTTGTATGTATACGACGGCGGTTTGCAGGAACAGTTCGGAGCTTGTATGTATGTTTGTGAGTTTATATGTATACGACGGCGGTCTGCAGGAACAGTTCGGAGCTGGTATGCATGTTTGTGAGATTGTATGTATAAGACGGCGGTCTGCAGGAACAGGTCGGAGTTTGTATGTATGTTTGTGAGTTTGTATGTATACGACGGCGGTTTGCAGGAACAGTTCGGAGCTTGTATGTATGTTTGTGAGTTTATATGTATACGACGGCGGTCTGCAGGAACAGTTCGGAGCTGGTATGCATGTTTGTGAGATTGTATGTATAAGACGGCGGTCTGCAGGAACAGGTCGGAGTTTGTATGTATGTTTGTGAGTTTGTATGTATACGACGGCGGTTTGCAGGAACAGTTCGGAGCTTGTATGTATGTTTGTGAGTTTATATGTATACGACGGCGGTCTGCAGGAACAGTTCGGAGCTGGTATGCATGTTTGTGAGATTGTATGTATAAGACGGCGGTCTGCAGGAACAGGTCGGAGCTTGTATGTATGTTTGTGAGTTTATATGTATACGACGGCGGTCTGCAGGAACAGTTCGGAGCTGGTATGCATGTTTGTGAGATTGTATGTATAAGACGGCGGTCTGCAGGAACAGGTCGGAGTTTGTATGTATGTTTGTGAGTTTGTATGTATACGACGGCGGTTTGCAGGAACAGTTCGGAGCTTGTATGTATGTTTGTGAGTTTATATGTATACGACGGCGGTCTGCAGGAACAGTTCGGAGCTGGTATGCATGTTTGTGAGATTGTATGTATAAGACGGCGATCTGCAGGAACAGGTCGGAGTTTGTATGTATGTTTGTGAGTTTGTATGTATACGACGGCGGTTTGCAGGAACAGTTCGGAGCTTGTATGTATGTTTGTGAGTTTATATGTATACGACGGCGGTCTGCAGGAACAGTTCGGAGCTGGTATGCATGTTTGTGAGATTGTATGTATAAGACGGCGATCTGCAGGAACAGGTCGGAGTTTGTATGTATGTTTGTGAGTTTGTATGTATACGACGGCGGTTTGCAGGAACAGTTCGGAGCTTGTATGTATGTTTGTGAGTTTATATGTATACGACGGCGGTCTGCAGGAACAGTTCGGAGCTGGTATGCATGTTTGTGAGATTGTATGTATAAGACGGCGATCTGCAGGAACAGGTCGGAGTTTGTATGTATGTTTGTGAGTTTGTATGTATACGACGGCGGTTTGCAGGAACAGTTCGGAGCTTGTATGTATGTTTGTGAGTTTATATGTATACGACGGCGGTCTGCAGGAACAGTTCGGAGCTGGTATGCATGTTTGTGAGATTGTATGTATAAGACGGCGATCTGCAGGAACAGGTCGGAGTTTGTATGTATGTTTGTGAGTTTGTATGTATACGACGGCGGTTTGCAGGAACAGTTCGGAGCTTGTATGTATGTTTGTGAGTTTATATGTATACGACGGCGGTCTGCAGGAACAGTTCGGAGCTGGTATGCATGTTTGTGAGATTGTATGTATAAGACGGCGGTCTGCAGGAACAGTTCGGAGTTTGTATGTATGTTTGTTTGTTTTTATATTTGTTCAACGATAACTTGCGTACCGTTAAGAGCCGTGTTACAAAATGCAATCGTAAAATTTTAGGTATCTGGATTTCGGACATTAATGCATGCATTACGGATTTTTGATTTTTTTTTTTCTGATTATTCAAAACCATTAATTAACTATAATTGTTTTGTTTTTTTTTACATGTAACAAATTGTTATAAATAAATGAGTATCGATCTATGGATCGAATTTGATACTCAGAATAATATGCTTTAGTCTTTCTTCTGAGCTTTGATATAACAAATTAAATGGAAAACACGTGTCTATGGTAAGTTAATAATATTCTTGGGTTTATTGTTTTACGTGTCAAGTGCTAACAGCAGATTTCAATGCTATTTTTTGTCACTACAAAGGAGGACACACAAGAAAATTAGCGGCTGTATAAGCATGTGAATATAATGTAAAAGACCTAGCTTTCTAATATTCCTTTTCTGTTCTTTCACGCGCGCTGCACATCATTATGGAAAACAAAGAGCTATAAGCTATAATACACCCTTATTACATCTTTTTGTAGAAATGTGAACGTATAATGGCAAATAGGCAACATTATGTTTCCTTAGTTTTATATGCGAGAGTAGCTAATATATCTTAGAGCGGAGCTCGGCGAATCTGAATCACAGTTCTATTTTTGTTTGGTTTACAGTTTGCCGTAAAGTTTTAGATAGATTTATAGCTTTGTGTGTTTGTATATTATCATTTTCGTAATTACTAACGTAAGACGACCTAATACTTCTTGTGGGTACTCTGTATAGTGGGTATAAAATAGGAAGTACTTAGTTATAAAAAATACAAGCTAACTAACGCTAAGTACTTAACAAACCGGCCAAGTGTGAGTCCGGGTCACGCATTGAGGGTTCCGTACCACCACAAAATACAATAATGTAGGCCGAATTGAAAACGTAAAAAAAAAACCCAAACCCGTTCTGTTATAGAGCTGAGTACGGGAAAAAAAACACTTGCACATTAACTGTCGTACTTTAAATACGTGTTTGATATAACTTTCATAAAGTGAAATAAACTTGAAAAAAAATGAAGGTACTTATTGTCTATCAGAGCTGTTTGCCGTGGTCACGAGCTGACTCACTTGTCTCTCGTGACCACTGCCTTTGTAACATGTTCGACAAGTCGAGCAAAAGGTACCTATTGTTACCTAAATTTTCAGGATTAATCGCGTACTCTTTGTACGCGATTTATCCCAATAAACATTTAAATCATGTGTTCAAATAGCGAAAGTTTGTAAGTTACTTTTGTCTATCATAGCATCTTCAAATTTTTAATACGTCGTCTATTGTCTATTAATTTGACGAAGTAAAATGGAAACAAGGAAATTGTTTGCTTGATAAAACAGCTTACAATTTAATAAAAGTCCTAATTCAAAACTAGTCACAGGAAATTATGAGTTATCAGCAAATGTACCTCTTTCAGTAGTTCTGGGTAAAGTATATCCACCATCAGAAATTGTCTGACTTATTGTGCTAGCTGTATTAGAATTTCCGATCACATTTGATGTTTCTGTACAAGTAGAATTTTCATTATTATTTGACGAACACATAAGTTCTGTGTGCTTTTTCACCAAAGAACCGAAATTAGATTAAACCGTTCGTAAATATTGCAAGTTGTATGACAACACAACAAAATATACGTCGATTCACTTGCAAAAACTGTACCGTACTGAGTAATCTGATTCCTGTATCGGTGATACATTGGGTAGACGTGACGTGACTCACTCGGTGATTCAGATTACATACCCAATTTAGTTCGTAATTTTAGTTTATGGATGCGATTGTCAGTTTTAGTGCAGTCCTTCCTGGGATCCTTTGAAAATAACCACAAAACTTTTAGAAACATACTTTTGTCATTTTGATTGACGTTTGTGTTGTGAGGTTTTATTTTTAAATGTATACAGCTTAGTGACAAGACGAGCAAGTCACCCGCCTGGTGGTCACTCACCACCATTTGTCCATACGGTTTCAGCGCACCTCAAAATTTTAGACTACAGTTCGAAATCATGTGCACGTCACCCAGATATATAAATTTCGCAATAATTGAAATGCTACAATACATTGTGACATTGTGTTATAAATATAGCAAATGGGCAACGTTTCCTGTGAAATTACAAAGAAAAGGGCAACACACTAACAATTCCACGGGTACTGTAGGTTTTTTTAAATATAATAAGCCACAAAGCCACCGCCTATAGACACCTACAATATACAGTGTTTTAATTGTCTGGACGTTGCCTACCTTTAAGGACTCTATTCACCCCTCGTTTGAAGCTGTCCAAATTATACTTCCGAGGAAAAACCGAAAGTGGTACCTAAGCCATTCCACAACTTACAGGTACGCGGCAGAAACAATCGATTAAATCGAACAGTGCAGGTATAATGTATCAATGGATTTTCTGGCGAAGGCAGCCGGTTCGGTGGTAAAACCTAGGTAGGCGTCTATAGGCGGCGGTGACCACTTACCATCAGGAGGCCCCTTGTTCCGCTTGTTTGTTACTTCTCTACATAGTATAAAATAAAGTAGCTTTTCGCGTCTGTCTGTATATCCGCTAACTTCGGTTAGCTAACTTAGTATTTAACCTTTATCTTGTACAGTCGTTGGTTCACAGAATTGACAAAAAATGTTACAACGTTTATTAGAACTATCATTCATAGGGTAACATCGCATTGCTTCTTTCCAAGACCAGTAACGCTTCTCAAACAATAAGCAATCCTTGAGCTGCACAAACGGAAAGCAAAAACTTCATTATTGTTTGGGCACGGCGCCGGCAGTCGGCGGTGTCTTCAGAATTTACTAACAAAAATATTTGCGATCGGAACTTCCCAGCTTCTTCGGAATTCCTGGAACGCTGCCTGTGATTACCCGGACTTCAATTGAACACCACTTGTCGGTAAAAACCGGGCACAGATTAAGTGATAGGTAGCAATGATTTAAGGGGCCTGTATACCCTCTGCAGCTCTCTCGCTCGCACATTTTCACATTATTGAAGATATAAAATCAATGAGTGTGAATTTCCAAAAAGTTACAAAATCATGTCTTGGTGTCTATCGTAACATTACAAACATAGAAATGTTTGTTTCGATATCTTGTAATTTGACGGAATAACATGACACGAGAAATAAAAGTCACTTGTTACCATTTTACTGTGTAAAATTAAAATATATCTAATTGACAATTTATTTAATTGTAATGTTACGATAAACACCAAGAAATGCTTTTGTTACTTTTTGGAAATTCACACTCATTGATTTTATATCTTCAATAATGTGAAAATGTGCGAGCGAGAGAGCTGCAGACGGGAACAGTCCCCTTAAGTGATAAGGAAAACCCAGTTGAAGCCGGCGATCACTACATTAGACTTCATTATGCTTGGTAGGTAGATAACTGCTATTTCCAATCGCATATGGTATTTACCGTAGCTGAGATGATACACCAAATTGTGGGTATCACTCTCGGTTTAAATATCACCAAAGTTAAACAGGGAATAATTTAGTCAGTCTATGGATGGGTGACCGTGAGATGCACTTCAACTGAGCGGATAATATATCGGATAAATAGGTCGTAAAGCAGTACCGGTAAATGTCCTATAACAACAACTATTTAGCCATGTCAGAGGCCTCCAGGCAGAATAAAACTCTAACATTGGGGCTGACTGCACTCAGCCTATACTGGGTCACGTGGAAAGGGCGTACTAAGCCGTAAGTGGACGATAGTATCATCATTATGTTTTTTTTTAAACTATGGGATCAACCCTGAAATCGCGATAAAATATCAGTTCACAATAATTGGTACTTGGACCCCTTTCGGTTTAGTGTATCCTTTCCGCGTAACCCAGTATAACGTGCTTACTCTCGATTCCTTGTTGTGTAACCGTGACTCAAATTCCACGTCGAATTGTGCGTCTCGCTCTTGGTTCTTTATGTTTCTATAGAACAACTATCGTTATACCATGTCGGAAGCATTAGGCTAGTCACTGCTTAAACAGGGTTACGCAGAAATGGTTAACTGAGCCGAATAGGAGATTATAATACCCATTATTATATGAACAACTTTTACTACAGAACCCAAAAATTGCGAAAAAATATTTAGTTATTATGTTCCTTAGAAGCCATAATTTACTCGACAAAATGTATGGAAAAGCAGATTTTTTTCGCGATTTCAACGTTGGTCCTATATTAAAACTTGTTAATATCTAATGATGAGGATTACGGACCCATTTCGGCTTAGTAAAATACACCCTTTCCACGTAATCCTGTATATGATCTACTTATTAAGTTTGCTTAGCTTAGAACAATGAGTCTATGTGTGTACAGGCTAGAGGTGCCAACTGTCTTGAATTTTAATCTTTTAATTTAAGAATTCACTGCTCACTACAGCTATTCCCGAACTACAGCTCGAACACTTTTAGCTTTTTTTAGAGCAAAAAAATAAATAAGTTGATCAATAAGATTTGATTGTTTGTTTATTTGTTTGTTTGCATTGAATAGGCTCCGAAACTACTGAACCGATTTGAAAAATTCTTTCACTGCTGGGAAGCTACACTATCCCCGGGTGACATATGCTATATTATATAGGCAAAAAAATTAAGGATCCTTACTAAAACTCTAATAATACCCGTGCGAAGCTGGGGCGGACCGCTAGTATTTTATAAAAACCAATTGGGCATATTATAAGAATAACATTGAGAATGATATAAAGCGTGTGGTATTTTTTATTTTGGCGATAGAGGTTTGAAATAAAGAGGTAGAGGTAAGAAAAAATCTTTTAGGTACATCAAAACATATAATACTAAAATCATATTAAAATGAATATAGTTTAAAAACATTTGGGATGTTAATTTGACGATGATGCCCAATCGGTTTTTTAGAATTTCTTTCAGTGATTTTTATCTTCAGTGTTAAAAATGTGCTAAAGAGAGATTTGGGTCTTACGGCTACTTGTTTTAAGGTAAATTAGGTGATGAGAAAGATATAGCCGTTAATAAGGAAGACAGACAGACTGACGGACAGAAAGACAGACATCGTAGGTTTAGTAATAGGGTTGCAATCTTATCCTTCGGGTACGGAAACCCTAAAAACATTATTATGTATAAGTACCAAATTTTACACATACCTAAATCTCAGTATCGAATCACTCCAATCCTATGCTACAATCCCATCATTAAGGGAAATAATCACAAACTATATTTGCAATCAATCTTTCACAATGAATAACCAGTTTTAGGGTTCGTGCCCAAAAGGTTTTAACGGGACCCTATTACCTTCGAAGCCAACGCTGTATGTCTGTCCTAAGAGGCAACTTTAGCTTTTTTTTTTCTATCGAGATAATTTCATGTAATCGTGTTTCCCAGGTAAGCTACTTGAATATTATAGAACCAAAAAACACATATCCAAAAACAAGATCCCTACCTTACTTAACTAATGAGATACAAGAAAAAGAAAACCTGCATTTTGACCAACGGATGGATCCTCTTGATACTTAAAACTATAATAAACTATAAAAAATCGACACCGCTTTATGGTTGGTATTCCGAAAATTATCTGTGATGCTCCGTGTTACAGGTATCCATAGGCGACGCTTACCATAAGGCGACCCGTTAGCTAGTTTGCCACCTATGGCAAAAAATACAAAAATAACGGTAATACGTAATAAAAGTTACAAACACCAGCTAAGTGTGGGTCAGGAGTGCGCTAAATATTCCGAACTGAATGAAAGGAAACAAATTAGTTACAGTTATATGATTATCTTGCCACGGTAAATATCCTGTAAATAATCAAATAACTGTAGTGAACCGTGATAGTGTAAAACAAGTTAGTTAGGTGCGGAACCCTCGGTGCGTGGGTCCGACTGGCACTTTGCTGTTGTTCATTAATTGCATTCACCTGCACTCGGAGTTTCACGCTTATTATACCTTGGGAATCTTTATTGGCTCCGTCTTGAACAAACACTTATAAACATCTGCAAGATCTTTATCCAGTATTCTTGGCTGAAATCTGGTGAGATACTGTCTGGATTCCTGCCTTCTCGGCCCGTTGGAGTCCAATGAATTTAATTGAGAGTTCGTTCGTATCGACTCAATCGTTCTTATAAATCAGATTTAACGATCTGGAATATTATGGAGAGATGTTGGTTATTTACAGAAAATATTAAATAAACCGGCCAAGTACGAATTGTGCTCGCACACTGAGGGTGCCGTACCACCTACTAAATAAAAAAAAAAAGTAGTGCAAAAAGACAACATCACGCCCATTTGGTCGTCCATCCAAGTACCGACCGAGTCCAACGTTGCTTAACTTTGGTCAACTAAAATTGGTCACCGACTTGCACTTGGCCATGAATGTGTACTAAAATGATGCCAAGTTTGACGCGTGTGTGTTTTAACGTTTTTACACTAAATCAAATACAAAATACGTAAAAAAATACATTTGAGGTCTACAGTACAACTTGTAAAGTCATAGGTTCATGATGTAGATTGGTGCACATTCTGATTTTTTGATGTATGCCTAATTTTGTCTTGTACCCCCACATGACGTGTTTATGCAGGCACCATGCGGCTCGTGGTAACCGTCGTAAACAAAGAGCCTAATACCAGTATGTAGGTACCCAACTATACCTATTACAAGAAAACAATAAAAAGCCCTACTACCATATGTAGGTATCCAACTTTATACCTATAACAAAACTACGAGGAGTAGGTAAGTACTTAGGTATATCATTCACACGGGTGACTATAGTGACCAATAGGTACCTACCATAACGACACAAACATGTGCTAGTGGAGTGACCGACGTGTTGTTGAAAGTATTTAAAGATAAGCAAACAAAAGCTCACTACATTGTATGTATGACACATTTCTGTGAAACCATACTAAAATTGTGTTTATGCCATCAGCATCGAGAAAAATAACTGTATTTCGCATTAATGGGTGGCAATAGGTATTTATGTGTCGTAAGTAGGTATCACACAAACATAATGCGTAATTATGTTTTTCGGAAATTTCTCAGAAATGTCTAAGCTCTTTGAATATGTTAAGCTTATCTGCAAATTAAGCTTGCCTTGTTAGTATGGGCCAAATCTTGCAACTGAGTTTTAAAACAGTTATCCCCGACCAATTGAGCTGAAGTTTTGCATACACGTTTAGTTTGGATGACAATTGCATGGTTAGCTAAGTGACGTCATTTATCTTTTATGCACCCCCATGATTTACCCGGTACCTATCAAATAAAAGGTTTTGCTGAGAACAGGATTTTTTTAATTACGTCACACTAAATTCAATATGGTAGACACCCAAAAGCTTGTTTTTAAATTAATAATTTTATTGTAAATTGATATGAGATTGACTTTTCATTAAAAAAAAGTCCTAAATTACGTATGCCTATGTAGTATGTAGGTAGGTAGTAAATCACTTGAATAGCATCCCCGTTTCTTCTGCAATCAATTAACTCTGAATTTAATTTCAAATATGTAGGTAAAGTCGTATCTTAGAAACTCAATCTTTTCGCACTTTTAGAATCACAAATCACTACAATTCGGTTCTTTACATTGACTACTTTTTTCAGGTCGTTACGAAGTTATTTTATGTTCGATCCCTAGACAATTCCCTCAAGTACGTATGTTTTCTACGACCTTTGAGTCCCCAATTTACGGCAGACAATTTAATTCTTGCCGAAAGCTTTTTTTAGTTGAGAGGTTGATTATATTTAGATACACAACGCAAAGACCTGAATATCTAGTCTTTTGACACCTGTTTTACTATTCTGGAAACACTGAATATCACTGTACAAATAAATATATTTCTTATCACCACTATACATTGAATAAAACTATCGCGAGGTCAAGCGCAAACCTATTATTTATTTAAAAAAAAAAACAAAAAAAAAAAAAAAAAAAAACTGTAAATTGGTTAGTTTTTTTTAAAATAAATAATAGGCTTGCGTTTTACCACCATCACGCCCGATGTCAAGCGATGATGTGGTCTACGTTGGAGCACGCTTGCCTAGTAGAAACCGATTCACTCGTGATTTGAAGTCACCCAGATTGTATATAGTAGACTTATAGTAGACACCCAAAATATAGTAGACTTAAGGGCTTAACTCAGCGCACCTTTTTCACTAGTCTAAATCCTACTTTTACCCGCGAAAACTTGCATGGAAATTAGATTCTAAATTACTACCTTAAACTAGGATTTAGACGTAAACTATCGATCCCAAGATGAATCCTAATATGATCAGACTGTATTATCTGACTTTGAGTGTTTAGGAGTGTTGGAACCACATGGAAAATTACGTCAGATGTTTATATTTATGATCGATTCCTTGAAATCGTTTCCGACGCGTTTAATCATAGATTTTTACGACTTCCAAGTCCTTTTGATCGCAAGTATCTTTTACGAACGCTGTATACCTTTAAGAGATTTTATAATTAGGTCATATTATTATTGCTAAATTTAGGAGGATATGACCAATCTATTTTATAATTATGATCATGGATATTATGATTTTCGCATCCTATTTCAATGTACCTCTATTGTAATGTATATTTTATTTGCGTATAATGGGGTTTACAAACATAATTACAAGTGGAATGTAGGAAACAATGATTCCCATTATTCTGTCTTTGTGCATGCAAAATACGCATGTGTAAATCTTTAGCATTACCATAAGTGAAAATTATAATGCTTCGGCAAAATGTCTCTATTTTCAGCTTTGTAAAAGCTTTTATTTCACCTTGTCACTGGGACAAGAATTGATGGTTCGATACTCATTCTGCAGTCGTGTTGAGTAAGTCAGAAGCCGAGTTCCTCCATATTTGGGTTCTCATTGAGGTTGAACGAACCTCATAAAAACCATTAAACATAAAAACTAAATACGAACGTGGTTTTGTGCAAGTAAATTATCATAAACCGGTTATGAGCTCTTTGCTATCGCGAATAAAATATTTCGTATCGTCTTACAAACAATTGTTTATGTAATAGGTTTAGGTAGGTACGTGGTATTAAAGAAAAAAATAATAGATATAATTATGATTAAAAATATATATATGATATAATAATGTTTACTTAATAAAGTTATATGATTATTTACGGGATATTTACCGTGACGTGGTAAGGTTGTGGAATGAGCTCCCGATATTTCGGCGCAGTTACATGCACCATGTAACAACCATGCACCATGCACCATGCTGCACCATGTGCAATATCGGGAGCTCATTCCACAACCTTACCACGGTAAATATCCCGTAAATAATCATATAACTTTAGTGAACAACGGTGATAGTTTAAAACAGTGATTTTCTTTATATTTTGAGAACGGCCAAATATGGGTAAGGGAGAATAGTAGTTTGGGGTAGAGTAGTATCATTGCTCTATAACAGAGTAAAGAGCGCAAAAAATTTACAAAAAGAGAGAGAGAAAGAAATAGTGGCATGAGTTTTAAATCTGTAGGTTTCTCGCGAGTGATAATTATATGGTATGTTATTTTTTAACCATACCTTATTAATAAGGAATAGACAAGAAACATCTTGGCGAAGAAAGACCAGAGACAGATCATAACGGAATAAGTTCGCTGAGGCCAAGACCCACAAAAAAGAGTTGTCGCAATACGCGAGGGAAAAGAAATATAAATAAAAACATCAAAATTTCAATGGAGAGGTTGGCATATAAAATCTACTTTAGATCCAGTCAAAATCTCAAGCCCCGCACAGAACTACAAGCCCTCTGGCTACTGCTACTGCGTAGAGAATGTTTTGATTAAAAATCATTGGTTTTGATAACCCGTTGGTCCAGTTGGTAGTGAACCTGCCTTCTGCGCTTGGGGGCGTGGGTTCGATTCCCACCTAGGACAAACATTTATGTGATGAACATTTGTGTTTGTTCTATATCTGGTTGTTAATATCTATTTAAGTATGTATTTAAATCTATACATGTACGTATATCAGTCTCTGGCAGCCATATCACAAGCTTTGCTTAGTTTGGGGTCAGATAACCGTGTGTGCAAAAATATTTATTTTATTGGTGGTACTTGTGAATAGTGTTATTACATTTTTATAGACATATCTCTCATCTAGTCTTTGTTTTTTTAACAAACAGTCTACCTCAGTCGTTTACCACGGACACTGCAAAATTGTATTAATGTAAAATACACGCGATAAAATCTGCTGTTAAATGATAATAATTGCGATAACCTAAGAAATAATAATCAAAAGGCAGCTGAATTGAACTATACGGACCACAAAAATACCTGTGAAAGTGCAGAAATGCTAAAAAAGGCAGACTCTCGTGGGCGGGAGGTTAAACGTGCCTTATCTCTGCAGACGTCGCCGGCTCAGCTCCTATATATTTATTACTCATTTCGCGAATATGCAATATTTATGCAAGCTTTGAAAACTGCAATCTAATGAGCAATTTTTATAACACAAATAAATAAAAATTACCTAAAAAAAACGAAAAATACGCTTATGTACTCGATAAAAAACCACAGAAGATAGATCGATAACTCTTTATTGTTCACACCAGAAATTACATACAAAGGCAAAAACAACTTAAAAACTAGTGAAACAATTGGCGGCCTTATCGCTATAAGCGATCTCGTCCAGGCAACCTTAATAAGACCCTATTCAGGATGTTTACTAGAAGCCATTGAAGAGAAGACTCGTCAGATTAGTGCAATGGTATTAAATTTAAGTATATTGCCATTCGAATTACGTAGGACGCGGCGTAGATAGACCTCTCACTAGAATCTAGTGGAAGGCTTACCGACGCTGCAGTCCATCTGGTGACTAGATGGACCGACGACATCGTGAGAGTCACGAGCATCCCATGGATGCAGATGGATGTCATTCATTGTGGCGTAGAGGAAGGCCTATGTTTAACAGTGGACGTTATCTGGCTGATGACGATGATTCGAATTTGACAATTAAAAGTATTTTGCATTTATATCAGGCCAAATTATTTAAGTGTTAGTTAGCTTGTATTTTGTTTTTTAACAATGGCATTTAAAAATAATTTTTTTCATACCACTGGCTTTTCGGTGAAGGAAAACATCGTGAGGAAACCTGCATACGTACGGAGAAGAAATTCGATGACGTATGTGAATCCATCAATCCGCACTGGGCCAGCGTGGTGGATATGGCCCAATCACCCTTTCGGGGGTAGGCTTAAAGTCCAGCAGTGGACTGTTAAAAAGGCTGACTATGATGATTTAAAAAGAAAGGTTAAAATAGGTGCAAATCGACTTTGAACATTTGTTTACATTGCTAGTTAGAAGCTAATAAAAGCGTTTTAAACATGTTGGTAAATATACTTATTTTAAAATATTAGACTTGCGTTTAGCCGCCAACTTTCCTGATGTTAAGTGATGATGCGGTCTATGATGGACGCTTGCCTAGAAACCGATTCACTCGTTCTTTGAACTATCAAAACTTACCCAGATTGTAACTATCGGGGGACACCCATTCAGCTAGAGCAGGGGTCAGCAACCTTATTTAGCTTAAGGGCTCATTCTAAAATAATTTTCTCCTGAAGGGCGCATGTATGGTTGTCGAAAATAATATGTTACACAAAGACAAAACAAGATGTAAAAACTAAAAAGCTGTATTAAAATATTAAGTTCTTGGTCTTTTACTGATGTTAAAAACACAATTTAACAATTGGTCTACAAATTATGTAACTAAATTAACGACACACAATGCGGCTACTTAACTCAGAGTATCGCAGCGCGCTGACTCCTATTGCGCGGCAAAGGGAGGTTTAGGTAGTTTGCACGCTTTATTACGGGGTGCCGTCACGAAAAACTTGCCGACTTATATAGAAAGCAAAAGATTGCTTATTCAAAGAAACGACGTGATTTCTTGGAGGGCGCATCAAACGGCCACCACGGGCGCATGTGCGCCCGCGATCACAGCGTTGCCGACCACTGAGCTAGAGCATTCCACAGACTAGCAGTAGGTACTATTAGGTACGGGGTACGGTATGTCTTTCCTATATCCAATACCAAATACAGAGCAGAAATTATGTCTTAAAAATTATACATACCTACGTAATAAAGTTTTTAATGTTGAAAGATTACATTGAACTCCTAAAATCACAGCAGCAGAAATAGCATTTCCAATATCTTATTCAATAACAGTCTTTTATGAATACCCGATTCAGCTATTGAAAGGCCACGGAGCTTCCAACAAAGCGCCTTCGATTGAAAAATTAATAGATATTTTTTAAAGTTCGTCTGTAGTCCAAGGCAGAAAGCGTGAGCTCTGATAAAACTCTGATAAAAATTTCAAGGGTTTTCAAAAGCTTGTTGTGCAAAAACTCACTAGCACGTTATATTTTACGAGAACATTTTGCTACTTTTCAGTTTAGCTCAGTTTTTGTTTGTGTTTAATCCTATTATTCGAGTGTTGATATGAAACGCGACGTCAAGAGCGAATTTCAGCTTCAGCCGTCAAAATTTTAGTAAACATAAATTCAAAAGATTTATGCTGAAAAATTATACAATTTACTTTACAAGTTTGCAGATGATTTTTAACTGACTTCAAAAACGGAGGATGTTCTCAATTAGCCTATTAGATTAGAATTAGAATTATCTAATTACTCCATCATAATGAATTGTATGATTTTAATGATTCTTTTTTGTTTGGAAGGTCATATCTGCGTCTGATGTATAATTGACCTAAGTAAGTGTAGATTCCATAGAGAAAACCTTTAGGAGTTTCCTAAAATGAAAAGCGGTAGAATGATATTTATTAAGGGATTTAACTTTTACTTCATTGAAATTATAACCTACTACCACTAAAATACATAGAGTGTTGCAGACAGATATCTGCTTACCGGCTTAGTTTCACCGCTAATGAAAGCCGCCGTGGAAGGCAAAGCTCCGGAAAGGTCACTGCGAGGCGAGACCAATGACAAACGCGACCGCTTTGTGAATTACTCAATTTTAATAATATCAAGATATAATGTAGTGTAGTATGGACCTGTGTATGTCCTAAAACTGCGACCTGAACCACCAGAGGATGGGCAGCAGCATCCTCCTACTTGAATGGTGGAACGTTCTGCGATCCCCAAAGCGCCTGCCAAGCGTAGGAATTGTGGCACCCCCACCCTATGACAGACAAACAAATACGACGGCCCCAGTTCCCGGCAGCTCCTCTATCCCTGGCCAAGGTAGCGGGCCAGGTAACGGTGGAGCAGGGGGTGCGAAAAGTCACGACATTGTGAGAGTCGCGGGCGTCCAGTGGAAGCAGATGGCAGGCTGTCGTTCAGTGTGAAGGTTAAAGGGGGAGGCCTATGTTTAGCAGTGGACGTCTTCCGGCTGATGATGAATGAAGTGAGTAAATAAAAATAATTTAATAGATTGCATATGTTCTCAACACGCTCGTACTGCTATGGACTGATTACAAAATAACCTAATCACAAAAGATCCCAAAAGTAAGGATATGCTCTAGAAGTAGGTATATTATCAGAGCATTTGCGTCCCAGTGTGTCTAGTATTTGAAAGTTGGCGGCATCTGTCAAAATCTCTACTAACTACACAACGACGCGTCGTCGTCGCGCGTGATTATGGATGGCTCACCAACGAAGCTTGGGTGCGACTGAAACTGGTTAGCAATGTACTCGTGCTCACCACTTCCTTAAAAAGATCCACTGGTCTGGTCCTTACGAACATATAAGTCAAAGCCCAATTAACACTATATGATGTACTTACTATACCTTTATATTTCAAATTGAGTTGTTTTGAACTTACCAAAAATGTGTAAATACACTTATTTCTATAAGAACATTCCTGGTTAGCTGCACATGATTGCTTATGTTGTTTATTGGATATCACATCACACACACATCATCAGCCATTAAATGTCCACTGCTGAACAAGGCCTCCCTCTTAGAGAGGGGTGTTGCCATAATCCCCACGCTTGGCAGGCGGCTTGGAGATCGCAGCACGTTCACCGTGTACTAACAGGACGCTAAATGGACGCGGACGTTATTGGATTCAATAACGAAATATATAAGAAAAACCTAAGCAATAGTATACTTACTTTGGCAAGAGTAAGTACAATATTTTATCAATGAAAATTCGAATGTGTTTTGATCGTTTATTTCCAGTTTATGATTTAGCTGTAGTAAAAAGGTTTTTTATGGCGTTCTACAATCGCCCTAGTATGTAGTACAATAAGGGTTATGTAAAGATGACCTACTAGCAATCGAGATAAAATACCTATAGAGTCACGATCTTTCAGTGAAAACAGTCAAAAATAGTTCAAACGTCGTTGTACATAAATCTAGACATCAATTATATAGTAAACGATGCCACATTTACTCCATTTTAGACATTATGTCGCTTGCATAGTGTTCAACGTCGCTTATCCGCTGTGACATCGTGGCGTTGGCATCGCGCGGTTGCCTTACGACTAAGCAAAACTCGGCGCACGCTACGCATTGCGCCGAATTTTGGTTCAGACATTTTTTGCACGTTTGTGACTCTATAGGTATTGTATCTCGATGCCTACTAGTCAAAAACTGATTTACTTTTCTGTATTCTAAAGCCTCGCATCTCCTGTAGTGTAGATAAAACAAAAACCAAACTGACTGAAACCTAATCTGCGTAAGTGTCCCATAGCGCAGGCTTAGTTTATCTACCGGCATTCAGGCCAGATTTATAGCACAAGAAGCGATTGTAGAGCCGGCAATTGGAATACTCAGCCGAAATGAAAGCTATTTAAAACCAGTTCGAAATTAAGACTTAGAGATGTTACCAACCGTTAGGTTGGTGGATTGAAAACGATTTTATCGATATCATGTAGAAATTCATATTTGGTACCGTTATCTGTTTATTGAAATAATTTAAGCATCACGTCGTGACAACGTCGTCGACAATAAGTATCGTAATCTAACGTAAAACCTTTGTATTTTTTTTTGTTATGAGAAATTTGCTTATTGTCTTGGAATTTGTTTATTTCAGTGTCAGTTCTTTTATCATTTTAGTAATCTTAAAAAAAAAAACACAACTCTTCTATTCTTTTCTTCTTTTTTTAGATCAATTCCAATAAAAAGTCGTCTTGATTTGCATTATCAATTATTCTTTGATGGTTGTAAGTACATTTAATAAAACTACTATCTACTATCGTTTAAATATAAGCTCGGAAACCTTCGATCTTTTACCTGCCTCTCTCACTGTCACTACAAGCTTTTCGTAAGTTTTGAGTTACAAAAAATACCAAACTACATTTTAAATTAACAATATAATATAAGTACCCTTTTGCTCAAACGACTTCATTATAACAAATGAGATCGATTAAATCAAAATATCGACAAGCTGAATTCATTTAACTTGCACCTCTAGAAACAACCTCAATGCTCGAGGAAGTTTAACGGTCAGTTAATAAAGGCGTTTAACACTTTTTTGTGTGTATCTCACCACGGATATGTTTTAACGAGAAAATGTTAAGTCTATTTGTAGAGAAATTAACGATAAATAAAGATAAATCTTACCGGTTTGTTGGAGTTTTATAGGTTTTCCTACTTATATTTTCTACTATAAAAAGAGCGGAGAACAGGTTTGCGCTCCGTTTGATGGTAAGCGGTAACTACCACCTGCAACACTAGCAGTGTTTTCAATGCTTTGCTAGCTCAGAGAGGCAATTATGGACACCATTTTTGAAACGCTGCACATTGAAGTTCGGCGGGAACTAAAATTAATATAAACTCAGAATAAATAAATAAATGGAAGCATTATACCTACAGTTTAGCTCTTACACCCGGCCTATAGAACTCACAGATAGAACTAGTAAGAATGTGTCAGTGGTGAGTGGCTGTCACAATTCCTGGCTAAAATTTCTTCATTCAAAACTTTTTTCTCTCTGAAAATTCTGAAATATTTTTTTTGCCCATTACTGTATAAGCTAAAGCCATTAAGACCATACCGTCTTGTCCTACGTATTTTACTGACATAAGTATGCTCCAGCAAAATAGTAAAAACTTTGCTTCGATGGAGTTTTAGAAACAACATAAAAATACAAGTTTCACCCAATGATCTTAGTAAGATCATTGGTTTCACCTCATTATATCACTTGTCTTACAATCGAGTACGTCTTCGAACAGTTAATAAGCAATAACCTACCATTATTACACATTGACACTCAAAAATACACAAGTTTAGAAAAAATATAGAATGAGGAGACTATTTTTTGACGTTGGCGCCAACACTTCTTAATTTTTAGAAGAAGAAGATTTTATAATAAGAAGTGAGGGTATAGTTGGAACTCTATTCTAAGAAAAAAAAACTTAAGAAGAGTTCATTACAATTAAGTATCTTATTGCACAAGCACATCCGTTTTGTCAATAAACTGCAACCTTGTATCTTATACGGTAAAAATCGTAGCTAAATCACGGCAGTGGGTAAATGCGTAAATATTTGATAGATATTAGTGTATAAATATTCGATACTTATTTTACGTATAATTAAAATAAAAAACAGCAAATTAAAACCTAAGTATTAATCTATTAAACCGTTACCAGTGTTCCCAAAATGCTGGCCCCATTACCACGTTGTATGGCGATGCTCACACTTTGAGCAAAGTAGAGGCCGGAGGCCAGGGGCATTTTGGTTGAATTTTCGTAAATAAAAAAAAATTTACTTCGCCCACTCACTAAAAATATCTGACGCTTCCATTTAGCCCACTTCAAATCTCAACATTTAAATCTTTGGTGAGGCAACTTTAACTAGGCATCCATCCATGGCACAAGGGAAAGTACAGAGTTAAACAAGACATGTCGTGGTCCATTGTGTCGAGCTATAGAGGCCGACTGTGATGATACATGACACGCCCTCGGGTGAAAGTGGGCAGACCATATACGAATGAATACTTTACAGGTTCTGTACGTCTAAATCCGCTTTAGAGTGTTCAAAAAAAAACTGTTGCTTTCATTTTTTTCCTTGACTAGCGCTTGTTAAGGGGGTCATTGATGACTCAAAATGCTAGCGGCAAATATCACTTAGCCTCCCTCGGAGGTAAAGTAATTTAAAAATTTAACGGCTCATGTCAAAAAATAACAGCACTGAGCTTACTTTTTTCTTTTCTTCGACCATATAGGTACGTACTGTCAGAAACTTTTAACCTACAAAATGAAGTTAACAACTATGTAAATCCTCTGCGGTGTGAATCTGGTGCTCTACAATATTTTTTGGTGGGAAATTAAATGAAATTTATTAATACTTTCAGAGTTAAACACAAAAATGTATCTAATTAATTTTATTTCAACTTACCATTATTGAAAGTCATAAAATATCAATAAAATGAGTTCCACCGATGAGTAATAATGGATTCGACACCAGAGTCGGTAAAATTGGAGTCGGCGATGTCTAAAGAAAGATAATATATCTAAAAATATAAGAAGAATTTATCAAGACGTGGCAGAGTGAAAAAAAAGTGAAATCCGTGTCAGAAAGGGTATTAATTGCTATTATGATTTATCGAAAAAGCTGAAGCTTTCATCGTTGTAGTCTATTTATTCCATGCTAAAATTTATCATTTTGTGACTGTTCTAACATAACTCTTAATTATCACTGAATAAACTGATTTTTGAACGTATATGTCTTAAGTTAAACTAGTGATGAAAAGTAGATTATTTACACAAGCGAGTAGGTGATCTTTTACACCATTAAATTGTTTATGATCTGCTCTTACAAATAAGAAGTAAATTTACAAGCACCAGCCCACTTAAAATCCTTTATGTTAGTCTACATAAGTATCATCACATTTTGTGCTAGGTATAAAAAAATAATAAACAAAATAAAAGTATAAGATCTTCACCGCATTTTACCTCAATATTAATATTGTTTGTCTAGGTTTATATAAAAATGAAGTAGCACATACGTTTGCTTTAAATAGTTTTAATATGAATACGATAGACGTAAATAACTTCGAAACAAGCAATGAAAAGAGAAAACCAAAATCAAAGTATTTTTATAATTCCTCTGCGCATTTTTCTTATAAAAATCCTATTGTTGGTTCTCGAAAACTGGCAGAAAAGAGCTTTCGCAGCTTTTAATTATACAGAAAGGTAAATTAAAAAGCATCCGTCCGTACAGATTGTGGCGGTAAAGGAAGGTTGCTGTCGTACTCATCTGTTCTAATGTTTGTTTGTAGCTTTCCTTTTGTTTTTATAAGCCTCCGAGCCAACAATCGAACACACACGATGAGTTTGTAGTAAATAAACGATTTGTCGATTTTTATGCGCGTACCTATATTCCGTGCAGTTTTTCGTAAAACTCTCGGAGGATAATTTTGATAAAGTATTTCGCTAAAATACTGACATAAAATAAATAATTTTATTGATTTACTTGTTTTATATTAGTCTAGATAATTACGGCTTTAGTTTTTCTTTTTGTGCCCGAAATCTAAATACCTGCGATCCTACCTAAACTTGAACGATGCATTCTGTAATACGGCACTTAACCATGTTAGTTGGTTCACTTTGGTAAGTAGGAAACTACTTCTTTTTAATAATGTTCATAAATATGAGTACGTACTCAATAAAAACTTGCTTATAGCAAACTGGCAATAAATCAAGTCGTCAATAAAATTTCTATAAAAAAGCAAAGTTTAATTGACTACCCTCGTGCGATTACGGTGTCGAAAGTGGATAAAAACATCTGTCGAGTTACCGAGCTTTCAAACGCAGCCTGCCGGTGTATAGGAAGCGAATTGGGTATAATTTATGTCCCAATTAGTATCCCCTCGGTGTGGAGAAAAAATACCAAAATCGGACCTTGGCTGGGCCGGTAATTGCTTATTTACGGGACCCCCAACCCGGCGCCGGCACGTGACGGCCTATTGGTATTTATTGGTGATTTTAATTAAAACGACTTACTTGTTAATGTTAAAATAATAAAATTATCTGTATCTTGAATAATAAATCAGTAGCTGTAAAGCTAACAGTTTAAAACTGCGCTATAATAACGGCACGTCACGGAATTATTGTCGAGATGACGATAATGCCGTGGGATGGTGAAAATGAAACTGTTTGCGTTGGCGTACAAAGAAAATACAATCCTAAAATTGTGTAAAATGTTAAAGAATAACAAACTTATGAAACGAGAGCTTATCGAAGCTTCTCAAATTAATTGACGTTATTTTTCTTAGAATCCCGTATCATCTATCAGTGTTCTGATAAATATAATGTTTGTTTTTATCTTATCTTCCCTTTTTTAAACAATCCGCTTTATTTTTTCATAATATAGAAACAATAATAAAGATATTTTGTTATATGTTCGTTAGACTAAATAGCTACAAAGTACTAATGTTTTAAATAATCAGAATTAGTTTTATTATTTTGTGTTATTCGTCTCGACCGATCAAAACATAATCGTGAGTGCAAGCCGGTGTTATAATAATTTATAATGTATCCTCACGCGAGTTTTGATGAAGTACTAATGTTTTGACTGTTGCTCAACGTTTTATCTGTTGCTAAAATAAATATTTAAGTATTCTGAGGATTTTTTGTTCATTGTAATCACATGGTAGACATAGGCCTTTCCTAAGGAACGTTCTAATCTTCGTCTTTTCATTTCCAGCCACTGACATGCAGCTGCCCTACCTATATCGTCATTTCATTAAATCTTAGGGCGTCCTACGCTACGTTTGCGTATTCTTAGTCTCCACTTTAGAACACGCTCACTGGTTATCGGTTCTGCAATAGATATGATTGGCCCACTGCTACTTCAGCTTGCCAACGCTGAGCTATGTCGGTGACTTCGATTTTTTTGCGAATTACTTCGGTCCAGATACGATCCCTTAGACTCCTTAGAGAAATGCCGCGCATAGCTCTTTCCATATGACCGCATTGTCAATTTTTTTTTCAGTCGTAGAGCGTCCACTTCTGGACATAGGCCGCCCCCATCGATCTCCAATAGGGCAGGTTGGAAGTGGCCTGCATCCAGCGTTTCCCTGCGGTCTCTCTGTCTCTCTCGGTCGTCTGTCCATCTTGTGGGTGGACATCCTACGCTGCGCTTACCGGTCCTCGGTCTCCATTTCAGAACCTTTCGGCCCCATCGGCCATCTGTTCTGCGTGATATGTGCCCTGCCCACTGCCACTTCAACTTGCTAATCCGGTGGGCTATGTCGGTGACTTTCGTTCGTCTACGGATCTCCTCATTTCGGATTCGATCTCGTAGAGAAACCCCGAGCATAGCCCTCTCCATAGCTCGTTGTGCTACTTTGACCTTGCTTATGAGGCCATATATTGCCCATGGTGAGAGACCACGTTTCAGTGCCGTATGTCACCACTGGTAATACACACTGGTCGAAGACTTTCGTCTTAAGGCACTGAGGTATTTTGGACGAGAAGACGTTGCGAAGTTTACCGAACGCTGCCAGTCGAGTTGGATTCGCCGATCCAATTCGTGCTTTAGTAATAAAAATAGATTCCATTTGTCACTTACAATCTTATTATGACGTTATTATTGAGTACTTCTTTATTTAAACCGTTGTAATCTTTAATGTTTGTTAATAACTTACATCAACCGATAAGCCTTGCAACGTTATCTGGCGGCGGTCGGCAGCTGTCCCGCGCAGTCATTGTGGTCATCAATCAACCATTATCGACCCGTAAACTCAGCTGGTTGCTAATGAAATAACGACCAACGTTAATTCCTTTCTATATTGTTATTACTACTTAATCAATAAAATACTTAATAAAATATTACAATCATCATCATTTCAGCCTATCATTTTCCCACTGCTGGGTCACATGCCTTCTCTCAGAGTTCGAAAGCTGTAGAGCGAGGAATGCCGTGTCAAAGATAAAAGACCTAGCGAAAACCCGTGCCTTCTGTAGTCCTTTAGGGCTTTTAACTATAATAATATATTATTTGATTAATTTTGCATACACCATTATAATATTTCATGAGCGATGGTAGCCGAGCGGTAGCATGTGCGCTTTACAATCTGACGGCATCCGATTCGACCACACTGCAACACTTATTTATTACTTACATAAATTAAGTCCAGTTTCGATACCATCAATCAAAAATAGTGAAGGAAAACATCGTGAGATTGGCCTATAGGATACCCTTCCTTACAAACTCTGTATAAGTTTCATACATTTCAGAAATACCAACAAACGAATTTAAATCCTAAATCTTTCATACATTGTCTAATTTAGTTAGAAACTAATGTAGACTAAATGCAAGAATGCCTTAATTTAAATCGGACATTTTGAATGCTATCGATGCACATTCAGCAAAAACCATCTAATCAAGCCGATAGGAGTTTAAAGAGTCCAATCGGCTCTATAGTGGCTGTATAACCTCAAATAACGGTTGTATCTATTGATCTAAAAGCGCTTTTTGCCCACATATGGGCGGTACTCATTTGTTTTCTATAAACCTCATTTCGCAATACGTAGTTCTCACATGGATATACGATCTATTGTTTCTAAAACCGGTTGAAATAAAACTTGTTACATAAAAGTGTACCTATTTGGTATGTTGTATTACGAAAGTGAGTTCAGAGTTTCACAAAAATACGCCTTAAATTACACAATCTTATCCGAATTCAAATTAAATCTGCGCAAAAGTTAAAATAAGTTAGTTACTAACAGCGATGGGGAAACAAATGGAGTTGCGTCGTGGATGCAAGCAGTGGCGAATTTCAGAGGGGTTCTATGATAGACACGTCTAACATAGAACTTCTATGTTTTATTTTGGATTATTTGGGGTCATATTTTGGAGTTTTTAAATACGAGAGAATTAGTGAGGTGAACGTTAGAAATTCGCAGGTAAGAATGGAAACAATTGCAGGAGACTTACCGTTTCAGGCGCTTTAAACCGAATTAATTGAAGACAATAATAAACTAATATAATTGAAGTAAATTATCTATTAATAAAAATGTATCTACTAACAAAGATCAAACTCTGTTTAAAATAAGTTAATGTAAGGAAAGAATAAAAACTCGAAATTCTATCATGAACTATTTTATAACCCTCACATGTTTTAGTATTAAAACATTCCAACCTCTTTGAATAGCACCTCAAATAGTTTGATTAAAGGAGGTTCTATTAAATCATCATCTTGAAAAAAAACTATACTATCGCATTTTCTCGCTAAGATGAGGTGAAAAGATTTGTGTTTGTGGCTGCATAATTAATTTGCGTCTCGTGCCAATTTAATCCATAATATAACTACTTTATTTATTTTAAAAATCTTTTCCTATACGTTGATTTAGCTGAGGTTTTTTGTGAGTTTTTGATTTTTATAAAAAAAACCGGACGCCTTTTTTCTCACTATTTCCAGAGATGTGACAGATTTCTAAGGTAGACGTGTGCAGCCGTGGCGATATCTAACTACGCGAACACTCCCTAACTACGTCCCATGCAAGCATCCGAAATTTCGGCAGGGCTCCAAGAAACTTGGACGCGATTCGAATTTAACTTATCGAAGTGATTTGGCCAAGTTGCTCGTCAACTTGTTCAGCTCCCGAGTGTATGCAGAATGTGTTGTGATATGTTTGTCTTTACTGAGTGTGTTTGAACAGTTCATACGTGAGTTACCCAAAGCTTTAAAGCAACCACTCATGTACTTAATATAAGCAAAAAGTGTAGTAATTATGGCCTTTGTTTTATATTAAAAAAATATAGATTTATTCAGCCTGTCTTGTGCCGCTGCTAGGCAAAATCCTACCATTTTCGTCCACGCTATCTTCCGCCAAATTTGACCAAGAGCGAAGATCGTAACGCCACCTCGTTTAAGGTTGACGCCATGTCCCATTGAGTAACGATAATAACATTTGTTATAAATTCTAAAGTGTTTTAGGCTTGCCTTTGAGCTCCACTTCGCCTGATGTTAAGCGATGATGAGATCTACGATGGAGCACTCTTGCCTAGAAGAAATGGATTCATTCGTGATTTAATTTTATTGACACTCAGATTGTAACTCCAGGAACACCCATTTAGGCAGCGAGTTCGGGACATTCGGGACATTCGGGACATTTTTTTGCACACACGGTCATCTGACCCCAAACTAAGCAAAGCTTGTGATATGGCTGTCAGAGACTGATATACATACATAATATATCGTTTTAAATACATACTTAAATAGATATTAACAATCAGATATAGAACAAACAAATTTTCATCACATAAATGTTTGTTGTCCTAGGTGGGAATCGAATCCACGCCCCCATGCTCAGAAGACAGGTTCACTACCAACTGGCTATCTACGTTCGTCTTTGAGGTCTTTACATCACTGTAAAGACGAAGCTACAGTTTCGTGAGACGTGTCTAGTTTAATCTAGGACTCAGGCCGCCTTTTCTAATAATCTCTTACCTACTCTTCTTCTGTCGGTTCGATAAGCTAATCTATGCTTTAATATAGTCTGTCAATTTCCTACTAATAAGAAGACTCACACACACATAAAAAAGAGTTTTTTTTTTGCACAAGAAGGTCAAAATGTAAACTTGCAACATACCTTTAATAAGTCTCGAACAAGTTTTTATAAAATCGTGACATTTACCTGTAACAAAGAACAAAATATATAATTACATTAATTAATAAATACAAAACTTTATCATATCACATTTTTTATGAGTTTTGATACTTCCGAGATTATTGAATTGAAGCTAGTAATTTTTTTTAAATTTGTTCTTGGTTTATTGTTGCTTAAATATTTAACAGACAAACTCGCTTCCAACTGACTTAGTTCTCTAAAATACAAAATCATTGACATAACCAAGTTCATTGACATTTCAGTCCAATTATTTCCATCAACACTAATCACTTATTCAGAGCTTTTAGCTTGCCGAATAGGTTTTACCGAAGGAATCTGAGGGCGAACTGCTGTTTCCTCGAAGGTTCATCGCCCTTCGTTGTCCTTAATAGACGCTGGTAACTCAATACAAACAGCTTTATTATTCAAATTCTATAGATTGAAGGGACGCCGTATTTAGGTATCCTAACCTAGATACCGCTGTACTTTTACTGCTTAGAAGAGTCATTGGCGTCGATTCTGTCATACGACTCACTAATCTGAATGTAAATTATCTGCCTCTCTTTACATTTTAATATGTAAGAGAAGGATGACAACAATTTTAGAGCTGTCAAATTTAGTTTAGTTTAGATTACGGCAGAATCGATGCCATTGGCTTTTAAATATAAGGTTTTATATTGAAAGTAACCGTAACCAGCATTTTTGTCAGTAATTTTTCAGTTTTCTCATATTCTTCGGTATAAATAGTAGATTTGTACAAGGAGTGCATAAAAGAAAACATTTAAGCCGAGACGTTTATCAGCTCGAGACGAAAGCGAAGACGGAAATTTAAAGTCCACGATGAAAATAAATGGGGTTATGCACGAATAATATACATTCGGTTTTTCACTTTAATTGAGAGGAAATGAAACAGTGATATTGTAAGTAATATCTCGGTAATGAAAATGAAAACTGGAATAATGTTATATTTTTATTCGACAAAATGTTATATCTGGGTCTTAGTAATACCGTGACTTATGGGCATTAGGCATAATTAAAGACTCAGATAAACTTTCTAAATGAAATCTCTATCTATATCTCTATCTCTACATAGTATAAATTGAAGTCGCTTTCTGCGTCGGTCTGTCTGTATGGCCGCTAACTCCTCCTAAACTACGCAACGGATTTTGATGCGGTTTTCACCATCAGTTGGATACATTTTCAAAGAAGGTTTATATATATAACTAGCGACCCGCCCCGGCTTCGCACGTAAATTACACCCGTGCGAAACCGGGCGGGCGGGTCGCTAGTATATTATAAACTGAACCAATTTAAAGAGTTTTAGAGAATAATTTTTTTGGGCTAGTGCATAAAAGTCTGCTTTTATGCACTGGCGCAAAACAATACTCTCTAAAACTCTTCAATACAACAATAACATAAAAACAGTTTTAGTCCGCTCATATAGAGCATTAACAAAAACTTAACGAGCATAAGAAGTAAAAATTCAGTGACGCACATTAATTCTTTATTAAACTTCGCCAAAATTAGTTCAGCTGCTTAATCGTGAAAAGATAACAAAACACATATCATGACAGTAATACGCTCTGTGTTGTGTCGGCCTGTAAGTTGTCACTTATAGTCAAACGCCTCAACTGATTTTGATAAATGAGAAGATATATTCATGTGGGTTCATTATAAATAATATGTACAAGATAGAGATTTAATCATAATTATTTACTTACTTTTGAGACACAGCATTTGTGTATGTAAGAACAAATAAGTGCCATAAGTGTGCGTTAGATCACCAATAAATCTCAAGTTGTCAGCTTATCACCATATTTTCATAACTTGATAATACTGTCGAACAATTATAACAAGTTGAAATTTAATTAAACACGCATTACATCGAACACGTGCGCACATCACAGGCATTGCCGCAATAAGCCTGTATTCATTTGCCATTAATTGAGACGTGACGAGACACTAGTCGCCACCAGCCCTGACCTTCCCTCACTTCAAGCAACTCTATTTTCATGACCACAAGGACGATTTTTATTCACACTTCTCACATAAAAGAACATCCCTACTGTAAACAAAAGAAAACGACACAAAAACTAAACAACACAAGGTTGATTTTTCCGTGCGTTCATCAAATAGGGTTGTACGTGCTATCGGTCAGAACAACTGTTAGTTTATTCTCACGGTCTATTTGTGGCTTTCGAAGCTCTGTCGACAAATATAGAACCAATAAATGTTTTGAATACCCACGTTTGACGGAGGTCGAGTGACATAAACCGGTAAACATTTAGGACGGCTTTATAATCGCATATGATTTGATGATTCAGTGTTACGTACAAGTCAGATTGCGTAAGAGTTGTATTTGTAGCTAATTAATTAACTGGCGATTCATTAGGACAGCTGTTCCACAACTTGTTGCAATTAGGTATTTTCTCAGGTCAATTTGTCAAGTAAAGTGAGGAATTGAAGTCAAAACAAAGGCGACGAAAAGAGTCAAAGGCACTTACTTAGTTTTCACACAAATTTGTAACAAATCTTGAAAGTATGTATTACCTATTTTTTTATTTTGTCATGTCTACTAGCTTCTCGACATATGAAAATAATGAGGTCGGCCAATTCAAATTTCAATATGATTTACTTTAATAATTTAAGTTTGTTGTTTTAAACCCTTTTTATATAAGAAAAATCTTGATACCCTCTTCAAACGGCTGAACCAATTTTTATGAATCATAGCTAAAACACTCTCGATAATGTCACCTTTCAAACACAAATAACTAAATCAAAATCGGTTCAGCCGTTTGGAAGCTACGATGCCAGAGACAGACACACATAATATACACACATTAAACCTGTAACGGCGGCACCACACTTCGTTATTTGGCGAATACGCAAATACAAATAATGAAGTGTGGTGCTGCCATAACACCCTTCTTTTTGAGTTGGGAATTAAAAAATATGATCTCTAATCTCGCCATTAGTCAAGAGTGTCAAAGAGTGGCTCGATCAAAATGTTAGCTCATGTCAACCCTAGCGATAGACTCGTAATTGAGACACATTATGTCTGTTATTCACAAGTTACCAGGCGCCTTGTTCGTAGTTCGAAGGCAATAATCACACAATGTTATTTGTAGGCGCGGTTACGAAGCTTGGAACTCTGTTTAGAGAGATAGATAGTTCAATGTTTAATGCTTATTTAGCAGTCCTTGAGTTTATTTTACTTACTAGCTACGTCCCGCCGTTTTGTTGCACTTTTTTCAGCCTTTCGTTATTGTACAGGGTGGCGGGGGGGCTACAACTTACGCGGTCTCAAACTAACGTTAAAACCACGCAGTAACGTGAACCTTAACGCGCCCAGATACGGTTTGCGGACGCGCAAAAAATTTTCTTCACCTAAACTGGATTGCTTTAAACGGCTAGGCGTAAGCCCCAGGACCGGATAGTCGATATCAGTCTTCACGATTCTAATAGTACTAACAGACGTATGGAGACGTATATATACGTATTTAATGCGCCGGACCGCCATCTGACTTTGACATGAAAACTTTTTCTCTCTCTTTGGTCAGACGACGGGCCGTCAACCAAATCCGTCACGTCCGTTATCTACTTTAGTATTTCTGAACTAAATAATATTAGAACTGGTATTACTTACATTTGTCAATAAACCGTTTGAAACGGCAAAAATTAGTTTATTGACAAATGTAAGTAATAATGTGCATTAGAGATAAATAACTTTACATGATTTTGTAAATAATAATAATCAATTGTCGCAAACATCATGATCGTTTACAATAATTACCCAGGCTAGCTACAAGGACAAGAAAACTGTTTGAAATTTGAATTTCCCGCCATTTGTGAAACGTTGCACCTTAAGGGTCCTGTATACCCTCTGCAGCTCTCTCGCTCGCACATTTTCACATTATTGAAGATATAAAATAAATGAGTGGGAATTTCGAAAAAGTAACAAAATCATCTCATGGTGTCTATCGTAACATTACAAACAAAGAAATTGTCAATTTGATATATTTTAATATGACACAGTAAAATGGTAACAAGTGATTTTTATTTCTCGTGTCATTTTATTCCGTCAAATTACAAGATATCGAAGCAAACATTACACTTACTGTGTGTGTACTGTGGTGTGTACTGTTACAGGTATTCATAGGCGACAGTAATCGCTTACCATCAGGTGGTCCGTTAGCTTGTTTGCGTGAGGTGTCATAAGATGCCTTAACATTTATTACGGGAAATATTTTATAGCACCGTAAAGATAAGTATTTTTGGAAACGATATTATCTATTTTGGAAAAACAAATTTTATTTATGTTTCTAAACGGAACATGAAATGGTTGAACGATGAAACCTCTTAGTATAGGCACAATAAATAATACCTACCTCAAAACCTGTGTAAAATTCAATAGAGTAATTCCTTGGTAATACCATTCTTTCTCATTATAATGCTATTCATAGTTTGGTAAATCCTATCCCAAATAGGAAAACCAATAGGAGAAAAATTACTAACCATCCCAAGAACTAAGTACTATGCCATAATCCTTTTTCAGAAATCGTATCATAAAGGTATATTTTCATGCCATTGTTCTCTGGGTCCGGAGCTTTCGGGGTCAATCCGCGGGCTTATCTATTGAAAGGGTTCCACGTATCTAGACTTATCTATACTAATATTATAAAGAGGAAAGATTTGATTATTTGTTTGTTTGTTTGTTTGCATTGAATAGGCTCCGAAACTACTGAACCGATTTGAAAAATTCTTTCACCGTTGGGATGCTGCACTATCCCCGGTTGACATAGGCTATAATATATCCCGGCTTCGCCCGTGCGAAGCAGGGGCGGCCTACTAGTTAATAATATACCTACTAGGTTACATAATGTGTACGAATTCCTTTCTGACATTGAAGTGAACCACTTCCGAACTTATTACTTTGGAATCCGAAGTAAACGTGATTCAAAGTTCCGAATTCCACTACGAAGTAGGTGATGCATTGGTATTTTATCATTTCATTCATAAATATTTTGACAATACTAAATATATAGGTACATTAATTTATGATAAACAACTCTAATTAATCCATTATTATTACAAGAAACATAATAAGAAAAAAAAAAACTCGATTACCCTTATAGTAACTCATTAGTTTTCTATCGCGCTTTAGCAAGTTTCTATAATGTGTGCCTACGAATAACTTCCTTCCTGACATTGAAATGAAACACTTCCGAACTTTTTACTTCGGATTCCGAAGTATACGTGATTCCAAGTACCGAATCCCACTACGAAGTAAATCAGCAATTATTATTTTATTCAGAAAAAAAAACACGTCAATTTAACAAAAGTGAAGGCATATCTACTAGGTACATAGAGCTTTTAAACAAAAAACACACTCTTTTGTCCTTATTTTGCTTACCTTTCAAAATATCTGGTAGTACTCCATTTGCGATCGTTGTGCCGTGCAACAGCAGCTTTCTGGGTCAATCTGTGCGGTAATTTATTTGGAGAGAGCGGGAATTTAGCGTGAACTCGATACAGAGGATACGTGCGATGTTAGGGATGGCGGGAGATCGTTATCGTCTGGAGCTATTCGATTATGTAGTATCGAATCATAAATGGCATTAGTGTGGTCGAATGTAGTTATTATATTTTCTAGCTGCCACCGCTGTTTCATACGTGTCGATATTATCCTAGGAGTACATTTTTAGATGATAATTGTTGTCAGTTTTTTTGTATCATTCGGTGTCAGTTTTAGTTCTGTTTAGTTTTAAACTGTCATGTATTGTGTTTGGATTACGGCTTTTTACTGGAAATATTTTATACATAATTTAACAGATAAATGCGTAAAACAATAAAATTGTAGTACTTAGCATAGCGCTTACAATCTGGCGACCGGCTTGCTCATATTGCTTACTCAGTTTTGATTTGAATTATCAGGGGTCGATTTTTTATTTGCTCGTATGATAGATATTTCGCACGAAAATACCATGCGAAATGATTGACTTTCGAACGAAATCCCAAACTGAAGACGAATTTTTAAAATAATCATATCAATCGCTAACGCAACGAGTATACCGCAGCGTGGTATGAACCATTCGTATTTGCTTTCTATCTATAGAAAATATTTCATTTCGCATGATATTTTCGTGCGAAATCTTACGAGCGATTAAAAAATCGTGCTCCTAATTATTTTCTAAGTATCGATAGATTAACGTCCCATCTCTAATGCGCGACAGTCACCCGGCCCATTACGCCTGGATCACGGCTATGGAGAAAATCGCTTTTTATACGCGGGCGATCCCGTAAACGTACCGCTTCCAGTTTACCTCCTGTTCGTGGCGTTTTGTTTGAGTTCAGTGCTTTGGGAGGCTTCGGACACACTATTTATGGTGATTTCTGGCGTTTTAGAACGCTTCATTTTAATTAATTGGTGCTCTTTGATCTTCTCCAGCTTTCTACTTACAATTTTTAGGCTTTTATGTACTTATGCGATCCATTACATATAAAGCGGAAATTTCGGTAAAACAGTAGGTACTTTTTTATAATGGCTTATGCTTGACCACCATTACGAGCATTCAGGTTGTAAGACATCAACTTATCGTTTATTTTTACCCAAAATGGAATGGAGACGGTATTCGTGTATGGGGTAAGATATTGTATATATTGTTGTTGTTGTATTGTGTATTGTTGTTGTTGTCTGTACATTTGTGACAATATTTCTCTAAAGCGGCTGACCGATTTGAATGCAGTTTTTAGGGCCCCGTACCCAAAGGGTAAAAACGGGACCCTATTACTAAGCCTACGCTGTCTGTCTGTCCATCCGTCCGTCCGACCGTCCGTCAGTTTGTTCGTCCTACATTTAAACGGCCGTATCTTTTCAACCGTAATAGAAAGCCAATTGAAATTTCCACAGAATATGTAATGTTATGGCGGATTAACTAAAAAATAATAAAAAAGCCAAAAAGTCAAAAAGAAAGGCTTCATACAACAAACGTCTTTTTTAACGTATGTTTGTATTAGCTCTAATGTAAAAATGGCAATACGTACAAGCGTCAAACTTGGTTTAATTATAGCACACACTCTAAAGTGTCTAAAGTATAGCAACATATACGAGAATTTCAGTTTATTACCAAGTTATAACTGGTAATTCCTTACCTGGATGAATTCTTATCATTTCATCAACGAATCGAAGTGCCATATTTTACTATATTAAGTTGGTTTTTAAATTGATAATTATTGTATTTTGCGGTGGTAAGGAACCCTCAGGGCGCGAGCCCGACTCGAATTTGGCCAGTTTATTTTAAAGCTTATTTATTGCTTTAGTTATATAGGTTTGATCAAAATCTGTGCTCCGGTTTGAAAGGTCACTACCGCATTAGTCAGCTTAAATTATCGAGTTTTTTTATTTATTTTAATGTTAGAATATCGACATGGACAAAAAATTTAGCATGGCCTTAGACAGTAAACACTCTCCCTTTTCGCTCACACACACATTTTCTTGCCCTTTACTCTTGCAGACTTTTTACGCGCCAGCCGTCTAAAAATTCGAAGTCTGTTCTCTACTGTGATGGTATCTCCATTCATTTATGTTGGGTCCCGGGTGAATAGAAGATTCTCGGTGGTCCGGGCACTCGGGGGTCAGGTAACAACCGTTTTTATACGAAGAACATCCCGTAAATGTACCGTTTTCGGTTTACGCCGTGTTGGTGTCGTTTTGTTTTGCTTTGGATAGGGTTCGCTAGTGTTTTTCCGATTTTTTTCGATCGAGAAGGCTTCGTTGAACTTAATTAATGGAAATTGGAAGTGTACCAACCCAAAAGGAGAGTTAAATTATGGAAAATTGACTAAAACTATCAGCGTTTCTCAAGTCAGAAAAGGATGGCATTAATTTTAGAGCTGTTAAATTTAGTTTAGTTCAGAGAATGGTACATCAGAATCGACGTCAAATGTTTAATTTAACCTAGCAGTAGGTACCTAGATATAGAGATGGACAAAAATAGCAACAAAACAAATAAATGTGAACATTAAGTACTTACCGCCTCAAAGCTCATCCACATAATTATCATAATCAGTGAAAATCGCACACTGTGCTATTCACGCGACCTTTCTTATCTCACATCTGCAAAATGTGGAATAAACTACCTTCCGCAGTGTTTCCAAGAAGCTACCGGCAGCCCGTCTGTTTGTTTGCCACCTATAGCATAAAAACACATGTAAAACACAAACTAAAATCCACTTTTTATGGAACTGAGTGATGATAAGAATAACCCGCTCGCCTGATAGTAAGCGACACGCTAAGTAAACAGCCTACAATTATTTTATACGCATTTATCTGTTAAATTATGTTTAAAACTTCTAGGAAAAAGCCGTCATCCAAACACAATACATGCCAGTTTAAAAGTAAACAGAATTAAATTTGACTCCCGTCGCAGCTGCCATGTTAACTCTAATAACCACTCGCGTGTATTAATAAAGCATCGTATCTTTGAAAATAGTTGAACGAAACCAGAATATTATGGTTTATTTTTGGGAAATATAAAAGATACATTCTGGCAGCCATTCAAGTTGGGGTTGTAAATCATTTCGTGTAGGTTTTCTGGTAATAGTAATGTAAAGAAAAGAGTGTAGACAGATTTGAAATACGTTAGGCAATTCGGAATAATTTAGTAGGTATTATACTGTGACTTCTAACGCTAATCTATGGTAAGTACACAATTACTGAGATACAGTTTTTTTTTGCCAATAAATTGTATTTTTCGTTTATTCCGCGCGTTAAATAATAATGAAGCACCAAAGTACTAATGGCTGATTTTTACCCTATTACGTAATACGAAGGTTCTATGAGTACATTCCAAATATGTATTTGTAATTTTCTTAAAAATAAGGAAACAGAAACTGAAAAAACTACGTATACAACTCAAAGATGTACTATTTTCCTAAATAATTGTTTAAAATGTTTTTGCATGCAAAAATGCAGCATAGTGAAAGTACATAGTAAAGTGGGAATTTAATGTACTTACCTAGTTACCCTGACCTATGGATAGATGATTTGGGCCATCCTACAATGTAAAATTAAATAAATAAATACGTACACCTAACAAAGACTTACATTTTTTAACTTCTAAACAAAACATAAAAAACACCCTATCAATCTCAAAAGTACTGTTTGAAGGTGTATAAAAGTGTCTGTTATCGACTCATAACTCAGGTTTTGGTGAACGGATGAAATATTTATGAATAATGTATGTATGATCGGCGAATACATCGAGCTAATGTTATGACGGTGTATGTCGTATCGATTATGGAGATAACTTATATACTTGAGTTCTTACCTATTTAACAATATTTTTGTTATTCATCTATACTAATATTATAAAGAGAAAAGATTTGATTGTTTGTTTGTTTGTTTTTTTGCATTGAATAGGCTCCGAAACTACTAAACCGTTTTGAAAAATTCTTTTACTGTTGGGAAGCTACACTATCCCTGGGTGACATATGCTATACATATATCTATATAGAGAAGCCGGAGCGAGCCGCTAATCTATACTATATATAATATTATAAAGAGGAAAGATTTGTATGTAAGTATGTTTGTAACGAATTGGCTCAAAAAGTACTGGAGCGATTTAAAAAAAAAAAAAAACACTTTTTGAATGCTACATTATCACTGATTAATAAAGGCTATTTTATTAGGCTATATAACTATACCCGTGCGGAGCCGGGGCGAACTGCTAGTATCTCATATAGGTTTTTTTTTCATACTATCCAAGTTAAATTTATTGCATTTATTGGCAAGCGCTGACGATGCGTTGGGATGGCTTACAGCAGCGTAATGCGTTCCGATCAAGATACCCAAGCTTTAGAAGTTAAGATAAAATTTTCACTAGGTGCCACGTCAACGTAGTTGGAGTTTATTTTTATAAACTCTTGAAAGCTGGCTATTAAATACGTAATCTTTTTAGAGTGCAATCTCTACTCATAGTACACCATCCGCATTTCTGCTCCGATCATCAACCAACAGAGAGAGGATTTAGCAAATCTGCTTGAAGTGCGCTTGAAAGCTTTTAATATAAAAGTTGAAATATCTTAACGCAGCTCCGCGTAGAAGAGCCAGTGTAGGAGTAAAGGTTCTGTGTTGGCGGATATTATAGAATAGTTTCAACCCTACGTTGTGATAGGTTTATCTGCTATTAGTACCACACCCTTTGCCAGGTATTCAATTGCCAAGCAGTAGTGTGCAAACATACATTTTTATTATCGCAAAAATGCTATTATGAAATTTCAGATTTTCTAAGTGATAAAAATGTTTGATATGTTACGAATAGACAGACTAAATAATTGTTAAGATCTGGACTAGAAACTAAGAAAAAATAATAATATAATTGTCACGTTTTTATTAATTCAGGAATAAAATAAGCTATTTTGACAATATTCTAACATACCTAAATATAGTCAGCTAAATTTTACGTAACACCTTTATGATAACTAGTTTTCAGTTATAAAGCTATTTGGGGATCATTTTGAAAATATTATATTATAATATTGGGTATTGCATATTGTACAGTCACTGTAATTACTAAAAGTATGAGCAAAATTACAGCAAAATCGATTAGGAGGAACTGGTTCTAATTCAGCGAGCAAGATTTGACCTAAATAAACTAACAAACATTGCAAGATAAATAAAAAAGCTTTATTTTAATTTATAAATCATAGGCTTGCGCTTGACCGCCAACTCGCCTGATGTTAAGCGATGATGCGGTCTACGGTAGAGCACGTAAAAAAGCTTGTAAAAACAAAACAATCTTGTTCATTACTTTGTAATATTTTGCACAAAACATTTCATATCTTCAAACCTGCTATAAATCTGCACCAACATTCACTGAAAAATAGTATTCCTAGTAAAAAAGCGTTTTGTTGTCCGAGCGCTCGAGCGGCAAGCGGTGGGCGGGCGCGATCGTGGGCGCCGTGACGTCCGCCCGCCCAGCGCTAGACGAAGCTAGATTAGTTTCTCGGTTTCAGAACATGAAGTTTTCATTACATGCAGTGCCAGCAAAATGTAGTTACTAGCGAACTAATGTAAGGGAATAAAAGATATTTTTTTGGTGATTGTGAATGTTTATTCTCTTTCGCCTTTTACCTCTACTACCAAAGACTTTACGTAGTACCTTTAGCTAGTGTTAGCGACGCGCTCTGTTGTGTAGGTTGAATAATATATATTAAGATTTAAATGTATCAAAATTAACCGAATGTAGACCGCGCACTTAGCGCGGCCATTGAGTGTCAAGTTCGCTAGAAAACCGAGCGGGTGTGCTGGTTTAGTTTCGATAATAAAATATACCTAAAGTGCCTCCGAGAGTTTTAATGCATACTTCTCGGCCCATGGCCACCCATAGAAGCTACAAATTGTATGTGTCTAATACGATGGATACAGAGAGATGGCAGTACTAAAGAGCAACTAGCCGCAAACTGTCTTGAGATAAATACTCATTCTTAATACATTACTACAGTGGCAGAAGCATTTATGGTAGACCGTAAAATGTGTGTGGCTCAGTTGCCATCAAAGCTAGTATAGTACTTTTCTGAAATTCATTCATTGCGTTGATATTAGATCTTAGAGGGGATAAGAATTTGCCACGTTATTTTAAGGTCGAGGCCTAAGTCCAATTTTCGTCGAAGAGGGCTCATCAAATTATACTGTTGCGCGGAAAGTGTGTATTAAGCCGGAAGGGGTCTATAGTCCATCATTATGAACAACATTTTTATGGAAGCAACTCTGAAATCGCAAAAAAAAAAACAGCTGATGCATACATTTTGTCGAGCGTCAAAGTCCATTTTCTATGGAACAGCTGATATATTTGGACCGACTTAGTACACCCTTTGCACGTAATTCTGTAGTACTCATTAAATAATAAAGGGCATAACGCCGCGAGTAGCTCTCAGTGAAAGTGCAGCACACCTCTCTACACCCTAAGCTACCCACGCCAATGTTACCCCTCCGGTGCCAAGATGCGGCAGCCTCTATGGGGGGCCCATTTAGTGGGTGGCAAGTCATCACCTGCCTAAATATATTTTGAGATGAGACAGGATAAGGCAGGTGCCGTTTCTCATCCCATAGATCAGTTCAACTATCCACAAATTGTTCACCTCAATAGCCCTGTTTTTTTTATCCTATACTGTACAATAGTTTTATAATACACATTCCATAGTAATTGTATTTTGTATTCAACAGGGCCTCTTGGTGTTGGTTTCGACTCCACCAACCAATGCCTAACAAATGACCGGGTCAAACCCGAGAATTTTATGAAATAAAGAGTCATAATAATAATAATAAATAAATATCTGGGACATTTTTGCACACACGGTCATCTGACCCCAAACTAAGCAAAGCTTGTAATATGGCTGTCAGAAACTGATATACGTACATATATATTTTTAAATACATACTTAAATAGATAGTAATACCCAGACATAGAACAAACACAAATGTTCATCACACAAATGTTTGTCCTAGATGGGAATCGAACCCACGCCCCCAAGCACAGAAGCTAGGTTCCCCACCAACTGAGCCACCGGGGTAGTCAAATACCATGTTTCAGAAGAAATAACAGATTATTAAATATAACTATTAAATAAAAGATATTATTCTTGAAACGTTTAGATCCATCAGTTTCTTATTATGCACATTATACCGTATAATGAAATCGCAATAATAAGTAATTCAACTATGAAAGACGTTCGGATCACAAGCGATATAAATTCAATATTCTAAAATATACAGTCGAGAACTGCCTATTACTTTGTCGTCTTCTACAACCTTTTAATATGTAAATTACATGTGGTTTAAGCATAATGTCTTGTTAGATTACTTTCACTTTGCAAAGATAACATGACAGCTTTACTAGAGATTTTCAGTTAATTGTGCCTCTATATTGTCTATGACTTTATTCTATGAATTATAATTATGTAATTAAACTGACTTCAGGAGGGATGTACTCAGTTTGGTCCTTATTTTAGGATTCCGTACCTCAAAAGTAAAATATAAACCTTTATAGTTATAGGATCATTTCGTTGTCCGTCTGTCTGTCTGTCAATCAAGACCATTGAGAATAAGTTGAAATTATTATCAAATTACTCAGGTCTGAAATCACACGGAGCTGTTAAAAATCAAACTTCTACGTCAACGCAATTCTTTTAGCCGTTTTTGCTGCATATTTTAACACTCGCAAGGGAATCAAAACATATAGGCAGTACTTCCTGTTGACCTAAAAGTCCTAGAATAATGAATTTTGGCATGAAGCAAGGGTTCACAGCACAAATAAAAGAAAAGTCTAAAGTTGTTTATTTGAATTTACAAAGACTAAATGAAAAGTTAAACAATCAAATAAAACACGCCGACCAAATAGGTACCGTGCGGCAGAATGCTGGCAGCATTACCCCGCTGGATCGCAAGGCTCAATTTTTGAGCAAATATGCACCAACTCTGGTATCCCCCGAGGTAAGGACTAATCTGTAAATATATTTACAAAATTGTTCGGTCTCTACAGCCAATGCGACAAACTCATAATGCGCACTTTACTGTGATTATCTATACTATAATAGATAAAGAGGAAAGATTTGATTGTTTGTTTGTTTGCATTGAATATGCACCGAAACTACTGCACTGATTTGAAAAATTCTTTCACTGTTAGAAAGCAACACTATCCCCGGGTAACATAGGCTATATTATATTTCCAAAAAAAATGGGGATCCTTACTAAAAGTCCAATAATATAACCCAAGGTATAAAAAATAAGACTTACACCCGTGCAAAGCCGGGGTGCGTTGCTAGTATACTATACATGTACTTAGATGGATTATATATAAATAAATCAAGAGATGTAGGTAGGTATTAAGTTGGTCGGTAGACACATTGTGCAGATAGATGAAGTGTTGACATTTCCATTGAGTTACGTGGGTGGAATGCAACACCTACGCGCCTCGAATGAGGGAAGTTAAGCAACTGATATTGCTTTTGACGTGTATTGCGAGAGAAAGTAACTAAAAATAGCTGTTTTGCACTAAATTTAAACTTTCGCAAAGTGTTACAGTGGAATTCTCCCAATTATTATGCTGAGCGCTCTCATTTTAAATTAAACTTTGAGTCTAATTTGGTTAGCTCTCTACCAAATAATAAAAACATTATATTCACGACTAGCTGCACCCGGCAATATTGCCCGCATGTAAAATCCGTAAGGAACCATATTAGGTAAGTCCATTATTCTAGAAGAGAAGAATTATGTCACTCTACAGCCCTCCAACAATTTCTAAGTAAAAAGTCGCGCTGACGCCGTTCCGTTTATCTGTCGCTACGTCTGAATGAGGAACAAACAAACCAGATATATAGAATATGATATAATATATATCATAATATGATAGACAAGAAATATATCCATGGTGTGATTTTTTGTGTCGCGGTTATCTCAAAAGCGCTCATAATTTAGCGCTATTAAAAGATAAAGAAAAATATACATCATTGACATTTAAAAATAAATGTTATAATAAAAAAATTATAAACTTTTTACAACAAGCCTTTTCCCATTCTTCTCAGCAAACACTTTTATTTGATACGCATATCATGATGGTAGATAAGAACACTTTGTCCACCATCTCGGGGTTTCCGCGATATTGAATTTATCATCTAGAACCAAAGTGCTTGTGAAAACAAACCCAAAGAACCCAAACTCGACGAGGTTACGTCGTTTCGTTTAGGAGTTCCTATGACCACCTTCTGTCTCCATCATTAGACCAGCTCGATGGTACCATAATATTGCATTGTCACCGAACTTACGTATGCATATACGTATGAACATAAGTATGCCAAATTTCAGCTCAATCGGTTGAGGATAATTTTCTTAACTGATCTAAAATTAAGTTGCAAGATTTGTCCCACACATGCGTACATACTAACAGGGCAAGTTAAATAAAAGCTTGTAATGACACTGATGGATAGGTAAAGCCTCTCCTAATGTACACCACTGAACTCATTTCACAGCTTGGTGAAAAAAAGCCGATGCAAACCAATTAGCAAGTACCTAAATAAATCTTTGGGCGTTTATCTGTATTGCCCCTGTTGATAACTATACCATGCCAATCAGTAGCTATATTTGTTGACATTTACCATGAAACCCGTGAATACGTGGGCAGACAACTCCCACGGTCCACAGGCGTTCCCACACCAAAAGTATAGTAGAACTACCCATTAGAACACAATCAAACTTTTATTGCCACTGTCTTTGAATTTCAAACAGTTTCAAAACCACGAAAAATTCAAAACCCCTTTGCTAATATTGGTCTTAGTTGAACCGATCTTTTATTATTATCTTTTAGAAATAGGCTTGCGTTCTACAATAGATCATGCTTGTCTAGAAGAAACCGATTCACTCTCAACTTGAAGACAGTACCCAGTAACTATCGAGGAAAACCCATTCAGGCAGCGCATTCCACAGTCTAGTGGTTCACACAATAAAGATGGAATTAAAGAGCTTTGTACTGGTTTTCATAATGGATTACGGGTTACGCAAATACGCGAGCAGAGTTCTTGATAATTATAGAACATATTAGTTATAATCTACGTGATGGGTCGTGCCTGCGTGTTTTTACGAATCTCTACATAGTATAAATTAAAGTCGCGCGGTTTCCGCGTCTGTCTGTCTGTATGGCCGCTAACTCCTCTTAAACCACGCAACGGATTTTGATGCGGTTTTCACAATCAGTTAGATACAGTTTCACGGAAGGTTTATGTATATAACTAGCGACCCGCCCCGGCTTCGCACGTAAATTACACCCGTGCGAGGCCGGGCGGGCGGGTCGCTAGTATCTTATAAATCAGTACCAGCCTAGACCGCACCAACGCCCCCAGTGTTCTTTATTTCTTATACCGCCCCCTTGGAGGCTCCAAGCGCCTACCAACAGGGCGTTACCGCCCACTTTGAGAAACACGGCTAGAGCTAGGTTCTAGGAAATAGTCCCACGGTTCATGGGCGGGGGACGGCTTCGGTGAATTCAATTTGTGTCCGTCCGGTAATAGTTGTAAACTAATATTTATACTGACGTTAATCTCTTGTTTATCGTAATTTATGTGTTAATACTGACAAATTGTTATTTATATATACGAGTATTTTAATGATAAGCTTTTAGTGTTGTTGTGCTCGGGTAATTAACGTTAATGATATTTGATTTGTTTAAAGAAGCCCAGAGTTTTTAATAATATTATTCGGTGAGTTGTGAATCTGGCTAAATGGCATGTCTTTGGGGAGTAAAGTCCCGTGTCCACCAGTGTATTGACATCTTTGATAATTTATATAGTTTGGTTCTGCCTTTAGCTCTCGACCTATCATATAACTTTAATAACTTACATGTCTCTAAATGATATACCATGCTATTTGTCACTCGTTAGAGATATCAAGTTTAATCTTAATTAAGGTTTAGAATCCAGATGACAATCTCGTTCATTTAACCATTCATTAGCCTTTTGTTGAGTTGAGCGCTTAATTATTTAGGGTTGGCTATTTAATTACTCTACGGCTTATAAATTGTTAAGTCTGAAAGCTTGCAAAAACGTTAACGTATTATCACTTCACTTTTCCTTCCACTAAGGGACTCTTGGATTAGTCTTTTACTTTTTTTCTTTACATTAATAAAGCAGTTTTATTATTTCAAACATGTATAATGATTTTCTGTATTCAGAAGTATTTTTATTATTATAAATGCGAAAGTAATTCTTTGCCCTGTAAAACTTACGCGATTTGAACACACAATGTGTTCAAATCGTCTGTCTCTCTGTCCTTCTATGTGTTTGTAACATTGCAGGTTATGTAAACATTAAGTAGGTACTCTATCGTGGTAAAAATTGCCAAGGAAATAGTGCAACGATTTTCATGAACCATAGCTAATAACATCTTCAATCAAGTCACCTTTCAAACAAAAATAAAACGAAATCAAAATCGGTTCAGCCGTTTAAGAGTTACGATTCCACAGACAGACACAAATACACACGTGAAACTTATAACACCTATCTTTTTGCGTCAATGGTTAAAAATACAAAAATTGTCTAATAAACCTACAAAACGACTAAGACAACAACAGATTTCTAAACAGAGAAGAAAATCAAACATGAGCTCAAATATGCTGGATTGTAGAGCACTAGAAAACACACGTGTTTTTTTGCAGCACAAATTGAAGCTCGGCGACTGGTAACTGAATGGCTGACCTTTGGCCTGTCAATCTGAAACAGGCAATTCAATTGTGCCACCTTTGACCTTTCAGTATTACGTACAGTATAGGGCATGTGTCGGTATCTAACCTAGGTAAATAACGTTTGGGCTTGTTGCATACTTTTACCTGTACCAGTGTACCTACATCGTACAATAAGGCTAGCGGTAAAGATAATTTATATCGTTATTGGCTAGCGGACTGTCTTTCTATTGTCCTTTAAAAAGTTAACCATGAAGAGAGCTGATTACCGAAAACAAAATTTTAATGTGTTCAAAATTAAAGATGATATAAGCACTTTAATCTCTTGCTAGACAGAGAGCGCACTATACTTAGGAATGACGTCACATGTAAGTACGCTATACAAGCTCCATACTAACACTCACGCTGCAGGAAAGAAACGGAGCATACCTTCCTAATCCAACCACTAACTTTAAAAGCTTTTATCTCAGATATGTATAAGCCGATTAAAAAAATCTTCAGTATACGTATCATATTTAATTAAAAAACTGTTTTAAACTATCACGGTTATTCATTAAAGTTATATGATTATCACACTGACACACACTCACACGTTTATATTTTTCACTAAGCCTAACATTTTTAACCAGTCAAAAAACTGCCCTATAGCCTTTTTTTGCACAAAAGCGGCTTTTCTTTGTGTGCTAACTGTATTTCCGGGATAAAAAAGAAACCTGTATCCGTCCTCATGCTCCATATTGCCCCGTACCTCTTCGTCAAAGAGCATTTGTCCATTAGAGGCAACAGCAATATCAAAAAAAACAATTGAACTGATAGTAGGTATCTTTCCGCACTGGGCCCAAACATTCATCCAAGTAGTTTAGTCCGTTTAGTGAAAAGGTAAGTTAATAAATATTACGGTTGGATGTGTTTATTATAGAAAAATCAGTTAACTAAATAATCAGTTGCCAAATTGAATGCTAAAAACAGCATAGAACTAATTGTAGTACTTTTATCATCAAAAACAAAAATGGAACTTTGTGATACGAACCAATCATTGCCTAAAATCATAATATTGCTTAGTTATGTTTTAAGGTTCTTAGTTTATTACACCCTCATTAAAATCCACTTGCTTGCAAATATATCGTTTGAATTTCCACTAGACTAGAGAAGTGTTGTCAATAACTTCTGAAGGACACCAAGCTCACCGGTCAGAGTGCTTCCTGTTTTGCCCTCTTTCCTATTTCATAAAGCAATATTCACTCTATTTTACAGAGATACTGAATGTAGGTCAGATTTGACCAACGACACCCTTTATAGACATCACATTAAAAGTTATTTGCAATACTTAATTTTTTTTTAATGCAGACCATTTGATGTGCGCAAGGTGGCATAGAGAATGATTGGTCTGATCATTCATCATTATTATTATGTTCCCACAGCTGGGACAAAGAGAGAGAGACGATGGGCCCTAATCTACCATGCTGGCCCAGTGCATGTTGGTCTGCTTGAAGTTAAAACCATCGATACTGGCGTATGGTAGGTGGAGCATTTTTATCGGCACAATTTGTGCCTATGTGTTGTCCGAACGTGCTTGCCTTATCCCAGAAGTCTACAGAGTAGGAAATCGATGGAAAAGACCTTTTCGGCATAATTTCTGTTGATAAAACATTGCGTTCGTAAACATGTTTACGTTAATGGTTTGTGTTGGAATATTTTCGTTATGGATGTTTAGAAATCAAGCAAAAGTTTGAACGAGTGTTTTGTTTATAGAAGAGTACTGCAATGTGGACATTTTTACCGAAATGTCCACATTGTCCACATTTAATTGTGTGAATGCTGTTAATTTATTTGACCCTTAAAGCTGATTTTTAATACTAAAATGGCTTATAATTTTTTACTGATTTCGCCCAATGTAAATAAAGGGTAGCTATTGAAAATCGAGGGTTACAGCTGCCCCACTGTTAGGCCAAGGTTCCTAAACAGATACCAGTCTGCTGCTGTCTTCTATCAATCCAGAATGCATCAAGATCTCAGGGTTTCCTAGACTTCCAATGCCCACCTCCATCAGACGCGATTGCTGGTCCATTGGTACATGGTTCGCTCATAGTAAAAAAACTCTCAAATATCATCGCTATCCATAACACATTGATAATAACTATTTATAATGAAACAGACCAATACATACCGATAGTTACAATCTGGGTGTTTTCAAATCAAGTGAATTCGGTTTCTCCTAAGCGAGCGTACTCTATCATAGAACGCAAGGCGAGTTGTCTATCAAACGCAAGTCTATTATTTTATAACATAAAGATCAAAGACAAAGATAATTCTTATAAATTCTATAAGATGAAAGAGTGAACTGCCTTGCGTAAATTTTTCTCCTTGAAAATTCATCGATGCGCAAGTTATAATACTGGCAGTACCGGGAAATATAGGTCAAGGATAGGAAGCGTTAAAATAGAGTCAATTTTAAACCACTTTTATTATCAAACGAAATATGTCATATCATAAAGAAGTAACTTAGTAAGTGGCTAGCTCTAATGTCAGTTTTAGGACGATTGAACTTCCGACGCAAACAGAGGTTATAGTTTAACGGGTGTATCTGTGTGTCTGTATGTGGCATCGTAGCTCGCAAACGGCTGAACCGATTTTGATTTAGTTTTGAGGTTCCGTACCTCAAAAGGAAAAAACAGAACCCTTATAGGATCACTTCGTTGTCCGCCTGTCCGTCTGTTAAGACCATTTTTCTCAAGATTTTGCGATGGCGTCGAAAACTGAACATAATTTATTTAAGTACTAGATAAGTCATCGGTGCAGGGCCGAGGATCGAACTGGGTGCCGTCAGATTATAAAGCGCTCATGCTACCGCTCGGCCACCATCGCTCAAATCTATACCTACCGTCTCATAATGAACCGTCTAATACAATGATCTGATGACCTTGAGATGTCGGCAGCTTCAATAGCCTACAGACAATGCTATCTAGAAATCTTGCAATGAACTTGAACTGTGTTGTTTCCTAGGATATTGAGGCTTTAAATATTTACAGTGCTTAAGGTGAAACGTTTCACATATGGCGGGAAATTAAAATTTCAATATTTTTTTGTTCTTGTAGATAGGCCGGGTAAATATTTCAAACGATCATGGTGTTTGCGCAAATTGATTATTATTCTTAACAAATTGTGTAAAGTTATTAATCTATAATTTATATTATTACTTACATTAGTCGATAAACAAATTTTTGCTATTTTCAATTTATTGACAAATGTAAGTAAAATGGTGCGTTTCTGATAAATAGCTGTACATAATAATTTCAAAAACAACCAATGATTTGCGCAAACACAGTGTAACTTAATTTAGCAATAATTACCCCTGACCTAGCTACAAGGACAAGAAAACTGTTTAAAATTTGAATTTCTCGCCATAGTTAAAACTTACCACCTCATGATCTAAGAAAACAAGGTCTAGCAATCTGGGAGTGGTCCCGCAATGACGTCACTGTCCAGTTGCCACTTTATCCAATCAGCTGTTACGTGGTGTATCGTCATTTCTCTCTAACCTGTTGTAAATTGACATCATGACATCATTGCGGGACGCCCACGTGGAAATTTTTTCTCGGATTGCTATACCTGGCGGAGTATATTATTATACCATGTACCACCTCAAGAGCTAGCTCTCGGACAGAACTCTTTCTCTCTCTTTCGTACATTTTCAACAAAAAATCACTAAGTGGGAATTTTAAGAACCGATTAGACATTATATTTAGTTAGAATAATGTTGCAGATGATAAAATCAAGATATATGCTCAATAGTTTTTTTCAATTTCTACTCAATGAATTTTTATCTTCATAAAAATGTGAGATTGATTCTTGCGAGATTCCTGTGGCGAGAAAGTCTTAAGTTAATAATCAAAGTATAGAGGTGTACAAGTTGGTGGTCAAACGCAGTAAAAAAAGTTAATCCTAAAATGTAGAACAACACTTCAACATATAAATTATAAAAACATTTACAAAAAAATGATACAATGATACTTTATTGGTATGTGAAACTAGGTAATATATATATGATACATAGGAGTCAAAACAGTTGTATGTATTCTAGCTTCTACTTAGAAAATGGTATACCGACATCATGATGACTATAGCTATATGACAATGACTTATGTACTAGCTTTTTCTTTAAAAATACATAATTATAATAATAATAAGCCTTTATTACAGTTTTTCATATTTACAATACATGGGTATTAAATTTATAGCTGACGGTCAGTTTTTCTGGCAACAGCTTGTCCTTCGACAAAGGCCTCCTCCAAAGACTTCCACCTATCTCTGTCTCTTGCAGTTCTCATCCATTCTGGACCGGCAACTCTTTTCAGGTCATCTTCCCAACGTTTCATTTGTCTACCTTTATTTCTTTTGCCATCTCTGGGGTACCACTCTGATATTATTCTAGTCCATTTTTTAATTTTTCTCTCCCAGCATAATTATTGGTATTTCAATAATATCCACTATTATTTAAATACAAGGCCCACAAAATTCACCAAAAAAATATTGTTTAATTATGATGGAATAGACTCGGTGTGAAATTGATACGTGTTCCCAGCCATTTTCCAGCGACAAAACACGAGGCAACTCGTAAAATTGGAAACCGAACACTTTGATGGACATTTCTAGGTCAGTTTCGGCTTACTATTCCGTTTCGTGCTTGTAAAAACTGAGGTGTTTCGGAGAGACGAAACTAATAACACCTCTTATGTACCTACCTACTCGTTTCGGAGAATTTTGAAGTTATGGATCTTTTATTGGAACGAAAGTAAAAACTATCACGCGTAACTACTTAGTAGGTAGGTGTTGTATTGATTAAGCTATTCGATTCTACTCGTAGGTAGATCGTAATAAATCAGTTGTTGTCTTGCACTCGTTGGTTTCCTTTTTTATTAATGTGAGCTTATCATTTGAGATGGGTACACTATTTACAATCATCTGGACTTGGTAAAGAATGTTCTTACTCACTTCCTCACTGTATAAGTCGGGTAAGGGCGAGCGAGACAGCATATCAGGGATAAACATGTACTTGCCGGGAACATAATTCACTACCAAATCGTACCCCTGTATTCTAAGCATCATCCGTTGTAGCCGGGCTGGGACAGACATTAACGGTTTTTTAAAAATACTTTGCAAAGGTTTGTGGTCGGAATCTACGACAACGCCTTGTTGTCCATAGATATATTGGTGAAACCTCTCGCACGCGAACACTATTGCTAAGAGCTCCTTTTCGATCTGTGCATACCTTTTTTGTGTGTCGGTGAGCGTACGGGAAGCATATTCGACGGGGCGGCCGTCCTGAAGGAGCACAGCGCCGAGCGCAGCGCTGGACGCGTCCACTGCCAGCCGCACCGGACGCCGAGGATCATACAGCGCCAGCACGCCGGCCCCCGTTACGCACTCCTTTAACTTCTCAAATGCCCTACGCTCACTTTCCTCCCAACGCCACTCATTCTCTTTTTTTAATAGATTGGTTAGTGGAATTGCAATTTCTGAGTAATTCGGGATAAATTTGGATAGATAATTTACGGCCCCTAAGAATCTTTCTAGTCCCTTTCTATCGTCCGGTGTACATATTTCTTTAATAGCTTTAATTTTATTATAGTCCGGTCTCATACCGTTGGCGTCAAATATGTGCCCCAGATAAGTCACTTCCTCGACACCAATTCTACATTTATTTTTGTTAAATTTCAAGTTAATTTCTCTTGCCCTTTCTAACAGCTTCTTTAATCTTTGATCATGAACTTCTTTTGTGGGGCCCCATACTATAATGTCATCAATGTAATTTTCCACGCCATCTAGATCTTCAAGCAGTTGATGCACTTTTGCGTGAAAAACCTCAGACGCGCAATTGATTCCAAACGGAAGTCTCAAAAATTGAAATCTACCGAACGGTGTGGCGAATGTGCATAGATCGGCGCTTTCGTCATCCAGCTGGACGGCCCAGAAGCCAGAATTGGCATCCAGCACTGAAAAGTACCTGGCACCATGTAGACGCGCCGCCAACTCCGCCAGCGTCGGCAGCTGGAAGTGCGCGCGCTGCACCGCGCGGTTTAGCTCCCGCGGGTCTAGGCACAATCTAATACCATTGTCTTTCTTCGCCACTAATACTAATGGATGTACCCACTGAGTGGGATGACTCACCTTCCTGATGATGCCCATCAGCTCCATCGCTCTCAGCTCCTCTCGTAGTTGATCGCGTTGACCGTGAGGTATTTTCCTAGAAGCGCATATAGCGGGTGGCACGGATCCGTCGATCACTATGTGATATGTACCCGGTAAACAACCTACCCCTTTAAACAAATCCTTATAGTTAGTCATTTCCATTGTCCTAATGCGTTTGACTAAGCCCATTGTTTCGCACGACTTCCGTCCCAGCACACTACTACAACGCATATCTGCTAAGGCGAATTTGAGTTCATATGTTTTGCCCTTGTACGACCACGGCAACGTACATGTTCCCTTTATCGGTATTACATCATGTGTGTATGATAATAACGGTACATTTTGTTTAATTATCATATTATCAGAATAGCCCAACTCTAAAAATCGCTTATATTCTAATACGTTGCAGTCCGCTCCTGTGTCCAATTTGAATTTTTCACTTCCGTTTTCACAAAATAAAATCTGATACCAGTTCTCTGAACTACTTCTCTTATCGTCGATGGTCGAGACATAAAACTCATCCTCTACGTCAGACTCACTACCTTGATCATAATATTCGCACTCGACCTCGTTTACACGTCGAGCGTAGTCCCGGGCTCCACTTTTATTAAAAGATTGAGTTGACTTACAAGTTCGAGCGAAGTGTCCTTTACCGCCACAAACAAAGCAGTCAGCATACAGCGCCGGGCACCGGCCCTCGGGACATCGCACGTGACCGCACCCGCTGCACGGCTGGAGGCGATGCGGCGCCGGCGCGCGCGGCGGCGGGCGGTAGTCCCGGCGGGCCGGCGCACGGCCGCGCGCCGTGCCGGCTGCCGGGCGGCCGCCGAAGCCGCGCCTGGCGCGACCCGTCACTCCGTCGACGTGTATGATCTCCTTGCTCGTGCTCGCACCAACCTTGCATATCTGTCGGCCGCTTTCCTGTGATGCCTCCTCGGCTTGACACATTTTAATCGCCTTATCAAGTGTAAGTTCGTCACTTCGCAACAGCCGATCCCTGACCGAAGCTTGACGAATACCACACACAATACGATCTTTAATGAAATCTTCTTCCAACAACGCGAACTCGCAGTTTCTACTCAGCAGACGCAGTGCCGTGACATATTGCAAAATTGATTCACCATCTTCCTGGCTCCGCGTAAAAAACTTATATCTCGCCAGCGTGACATTCGGTTTTGTTCCGAAGTAGGTATCAAACTTTTTCAACAACACTTTTACGTCATCACGTTCTTCCTCGGTGTCGAATCGAAATGTTTGGTATATATCGAAGCCATCGGAGCCGATCAGGTTTACAAGCAGACTGGCTTGGACACTAGAAGGCTCTGCATGCACTCCTGAAGCCTTCAAAAACAACATGAATTGTTGTCTCCACTTTTTCCATACGTCGGCACGGCCCACCGGTCCTCCGGCGGCGTCCATGTTTAACTCGTCGGGCGGCCGGGCGTGTTCCATCGTAAATCTTCAATTTACGTTAGATTTTTCTCACAAAACTATTAACGAACAGCACTTGCGGCTACTAACAACTGTTTTTTGATATTTTTTTGTACTTTTACTTCCTATTTACGCTAGTATAAATTAAAACCGCTGTCACCATGTTGTGACGTGAGTGAAACCAACGAGTGCAAGACAACAACTGATTTATTACGAAAACGATCATTAGTAAAACTAACGAACGTAGTATAGTATTAAATCTTTGAGTAATACACTAATCATATAATTATATTTTATGTTACCGTGGCCTATCCACCGGATTAGCAAGTTGAAGTAGGCAGGGCATATATCACACAGAACAAATGGCCGATTGAGCTGAAAGGTTCTTGAATGGAGACCACGGACTGGTAAGCGCAGCGTAGGACGTCCACCCACAGGTGGACAGACGACCTAAAAAAGACCACAGGGAAAGGCTGGATACAGGCCGCTTCCAACCGGCCCTTTTCGAGATCGATTGGGGAGGTCTATGTCCAGCAGTGGAAGTCCTATGGCTGATTATCATCATTATGAACAACTTTTACAATGGAACCAACAGTGAAATCGCAAAAACAAAACAGCTGTTGCAGAAAAATATTATTTAAACTCAAGGAAATGGAAAACATTGTGAGGAAAGCGGTATGTCCGAGAACCTTAAAAGTTCAAGGGCAGGGCTGGCGCGGCTGCCAATTCGGCAGGGCAGCACAATCGACGCTAATATGCTAACCTCGGCAGTGGTTACATATTTGAGGCATTTGGGGTCGAGACATTGGGCTCTTGGGGATCGGGAGCTCACCTCATTTTCAAAAAAAAAAAAAACAGAGAATGAGACGCGTGACCAAAATACTGGCGTGTTTCTGGCTCAATGCATAAGCATTGTCATTCAACGTGGTAATGCCGCCAGCATGCTGGGTACGCTGTCAACTGGTAGTGGGCTTGAGCATTTGGATTGTCTTTAGACCTTCAACGGTCTATGGGCAGTCTAACTGTATTTGTAGTTTTAGTTTTAGCTTGTATATTGTTTAGTTAATAAAGGCATTTGCCCGAAAAAACAAAGACATAAGACCAATATGCATTCACCAATATGCATTGGGCCAGCATGGTGCATTAGGGCTTTAGGGCCCAACCTCTCTCTCTCTCTCTCTCTGCGAAAAGACCTGTGTCCCAGCAGTAGGAACATGATAGGATGATAATGATGGTGATGATGATTGCTTTTTCCTTACAAATAGTCATATCCCCGGTAAATAATGTGGAAAAATTATACTGTCAATGACGTATAGACGGACGTAAAAACTCTATTAGGTAAAGATGTACGCTACAAGCTATAAAATCCTATTTCCAAGCTTGGAAAATTCTGGAACGAGATGCTACTTTACGACATTTGGTAAATTAGGCCGCTCCGGCCGAGGCGTAGGAATACCTACTGTACTTAATACAGTATTCTATAATACTGTAGCAGTAAAAACTTTATACAAAGAGTTGTTTTTAATTTTGAACAAAAGTTTGGAGGCTCTAGAAATTTTATTGCTGGAAAAGGTAAGACGGCACCTAAGGACGGCACATGTCGAATACCTACGTGGATGACGTATAAGTGAGAAAAACTATTATTATGTAGAATTAGAATATAGAATAACTAATATTATATTACAGAGAACTGTCATTTTATTAACAAAACGTACTAACTTAAAGCTTTTAATAAATTGTAAATAAAAAAATCACAAGACTTTAACATCACAAAAATACATGTTATATCGACATGCAATATATCACTTGCCTACACTCGAGCACGCTCACAAACACTTAAGAATAATCTAACATTATTACCCATTGACACTCGAAATAACACAAGTTTAGGAAATTATAAAGTAAGTCGACTTGTTTAAACACAATGTCATGTGTAAGTTTGTTTGTTGTATTTATGTAAATAAATTATATTTGTTTTATTTAACGTTGGCGCCAAAACCTCTTTTTATTCGACAAAAGCTATGTCTGGGTCTTTAATAATACCCTGATCTATGGGTATTATTATGGATATAAGCAAACTTCTTACATGAAATATGATACAAACTGAACCTCTTTGAACAATTTTTCACGTTGGCGCCAAAACCCGAACAAAATGTTGGATTGGAAGTCGAATCTAACTTGCTTTTATTGTATCGATGTGTATGTAGGTATTGTGGGTATATTGTACGTATATGCACTTAATTCAAATGGCAATACAATAATTTGGTAGCATAGAACTCATCTGATGATGGAGCCAGGAGGAGGACAGTGGACTTCAATAGTCTGCTCACTAGTAAACTCCTCGATTTTGGGCTTATTTTGGTATGTTTCAACGAGTCCCATTCATTACACTTGGCGACTAGGGTCTTTTGATGGAACCCGGAGGTAAGTTATAGTAGAACTCTTCAATAGATAGATAGATAAACTCTTTATTGTTCACACCACAAATTTCATACACATGATAAAACATCTTAAAAACTAGTGCAACAATCGGCGGCCTTATCCCTAAGAGCGATCTCTTCCAGGCAACCTTAGGATGGAGAGGATTTATACAGGAGGTAGAAGGCGGGGCGTGCAATATTGAATAATGTGATAGTTATAATATAAACCGATTAGCAATTTTTTATTAATTACGATGTGTACGCAAATTTAGTTAAATTATTAACCCCCGACGCAAACCGGGGGGTGTTATAAATTTAACGTGGATATCTGCGTATCTGTGTCTGTCTGTGACGTCGTAGCACCCAAACGGCTAAACCGATTTCGATTAAATTTTTGACTTGATTGAAAGTGTTCTAAGCTATTATTTATGAAAATCTTGCAGCCGTTTGAAGATTGAGCTGATAGTCTTGGAACGGCTGAACAGATTTTCTTTTATCGGAGGTTTTTAAAAATGTTCAAAGCATACTTGTACCTCCACTCATATAACTGAAAAGCCGGCTTAAAATCTGTAACCGATACGTCAGGTACTAAGTTTCAAAGACGGACTTTCAAAGGTCGTCTCGCCCTGTCTGACCCTGAAATACCTACTTACTTGTACGGACTAAGTCCTAAATAAATGTACTTACTTGTACATATATAGGTGTGTAGATAGTAGGTACATTTTGTTATTAACATTTTTTGAATAGTAGCAAGCATTAGCAAAGGATTAGCAAGCTGAAGTGGCAGTGGGCCGGCCACATTTCCCGAAGAATCGATAACCGATGGGGTAGACGAGTTCTGGAGTGGAGACCACGTTTAGGCAAACGTAGTGTAGGACACCCTGTGGCCAGGTGGAGTGATGACCTGCGTAAAACAGCGGGTAAAAACTGGATGCAAGGAACTGCCGACCGAGCTCAGTGGCGTGCATTGGGAGAGGCCTATGTCCATCAGTGGACAGTTAGAGGCTGATGATGATGATGATGATGAATAGTTATTATATTTCACGTCTTTTCTAAAGCTATCGGAACTTATTGCGCAATATTATTGTTTAGGTTAAATAGGTAACTCTCGCTCGATGTTTCGACCATGTTACAATGTTATAATTAGTTTTGCCAAAACAGTAATAATGTCCGATAGGCAATTAAAATATGTTATGTGTTACATATCTATATAAACATATGTTTTTTATTTAAAAATATTCATCACACTAACCGCTACGTACGACATACGGTTTAAGCTTAGTGATTTTTTAAATTTACATTTTTTGTTTGTTTACGCTAGCTTTCGAAGTGCGGAAATAGTTTTGTGCTAATTATGTGAATTTTTAAGTCACTATATTTGTCATTTCTTATCTAACAACAGTTTTAAGGTTTTTATACTAACACAATGGATTTTTTTGATCAGAAATAAATAATTTTTGAATATTAAATACAGTGTTTTTTTTTCTGTAAATATATCTTTATGCAGACATATTACCCACCCAGTCACATCGTCGGATCATCACTGGTCGAAGACAAACACAAAAATATACGTATCTAATACTATCGAAATTTCAATTTAGTAATTCGAAACTTGTATGAAATTTAATACGCATTTTACGCACCTTAATTCGAACTTCGCCCACTAATGTATAAAAAACTATTAAAAAATTTCTCATTCCAATTAATTAAAAAAACAGCGGAATCCGGTCCCATATTCAAAGTAACGCGATTCCATCCACATAATAAACAATTCAAAGTAACTACAAATCGACAAATTGAATCTCTGAAGAAGAGGAAATAATCTGGAAAGTTTAATTTCGGCATTGAATGCGCAGAACCAAACGACCTTTAATGGTCCTGTCTGACTTATTGTTTACGGACGCTTAGAAGAAAGTTTTACATTGTAATGTGACCTATTTTATTTTATGTTCTGAAGCTGAACTAAAGAGATTTACTACCTTTTAGATCTTTGTCATGTTGAATCCTGTACTGAATAATGTACTGGTATAAAATTGTATCAAGGTTAAGTACTTACTAGGAAACATTTAAATTCCATTTATTTTAGACTAGCGGTCCGCCCCAGCTTCGCACGGATATAGATTATAGCCTATGTCACCCGGGGATAGTGTAGCTTCCCGTCAGTGAAAGAATTTTTCAAATCGGTTCAGTAGTTTCGGAGCCTATTCAATGCAAACAAACAAACAAACAAACAATCAAATCTTTCCTCTTTATAATATTAGTATAGACAAAGTAACTCAAGAGAGCGTTTATTTACTCGTAGTGTGACAAGGTCCATAGCATAGGTAGTACGTATATGACCTCATTATAATCATCCTCTTCCTTATCCTACTGCTGGGTTTAAGCAAGGCTCTCTCTTATTTATATTACCATCTACCTCGATCCTATCCTAATCTAGGACCAGTAGGCTTACTCTTGACACTCGATTTCAATCGTAATTTGGGATTGGGATCGAAAACATGCCATTTGGTACTCTTCAATCGCGTCAAGAGTACCGAAAGCGTCGAGTTGAGTCGATTTTATTTAGTTCCATATAATTCCACCATTATCGGTTCCAATCGTGCGCTAGTTTAGAATTTAAGAGTACCAAAATGGCATGTTTTCGATCCCAATCCCAAATTACGATTGAAATCGAGTGTCAAGAGTAAGCCCACAGGTTTAAGAAAAGTAGATTCAGGATTACCTCCTAAGACTATTTCATTTTTCTAAATCAGTTCCCAAAATGTTGACGCCACAACTAATTATGTAAGAAATGTTATTGATCAAGAGAAACGCAGATTTTAAAATCTAAGAATCAAAGGGAATAACGGCGAATAACGAACCGCGGCTTGTATTATGTTTTTCGATAACGCCGCCCATTATAATGGGCTTTTTTTTTAGTTAAGTGTCATTTGTATTTTCGGTGTGTAATAAAGAAATATTGTATTGTATTGGATGTTTGAATGTACTTGAACTTAACTCGTTAGATGACTTGCGTACAGCTGAATCGATCTTTACGAAATTTTGTTGACAAGTAGTTCACGCAAATAAAACTTGAAAGTACGGATATGAGCAATATCTTTCAAGGGGTTGTGAAGATGTAGGAATCGCAAGGTCACAATTCGGGGCGAACAATTGGTATGTACCTACAAGTCAGATACAAATCGCCTATAGCGTAATGAGAAGCCACAGGCAAAACTTATCTCAGATGGCGCCACCTTCGCTGGTGCTGTCATTTGTGGTTTATTTGAGGTTATAAACATTGCCCTTGAATGAAACAATAATAATAAACTTTGCTTTTAAAAAGTAAATGTTTCTCTAATGACAGTGGCGAATCTCAAAAAAGAGTTAAATGCTTCCTTAGTTGGTAAAAAAGTGAATCTTTTGGCAAGGTATGCAATAAAATTATCAATATTATTTTTTCTCATCGGCAGGAAAACGGTGTGTACCTCTATTTTTGACACTGAAATGAGCATTTACACAGAGGCATGTTTTAATACCAGACGATATTTATTGTGTAATTACTAAAATTATCTATTGATATTTGACACTTTTGACAGTGAAACAACACCAGCGATAATGCGCCACCTGGCGTGATAAATAAGCAGTGCGTCTCCCCATTGCCAAAATGTATCTAGTGCGGTGCGGCTATCACATTATGTCATCCACCAATAACCAGTTGCGGATAATATTCCGCAGTTTCGGAAGCCGGTTTGGCCCAGGCTTCCTCTATTGTTATTTTACACGTATATTTGCAATAATTTGAATTGATTTCAATACTTTGCGTTCTTTTACGCGTTTTGGAGATTATAATTAGGGTATCCTGATTTATTTTGTGTTTTCAGTTGAAGTAAAGAATTTTTAAATCGGTAGTTTTAGTGTGACGCTGACCGTTTTATAACAACTGTTTAACGAAAACTTAAATAGTAAATAACTAACTTAACCTAATTAAATGTTATAGAAAATTCAAAATAAATAAATGGTCAATACAAAAAATTTAACACCGACAGGATGTGAACCTACGCCATCGGGTTTACGCCCCGGGCGCTCTATCAACCAAACTACGGCCGCCCTCCTGTTGGCTTCCAAATTCTTGAGTTTTGCAACCAATCTACTATGCGTTGGTGAAGCTATCTATAATTCTTGCTACCTGCAAGTAACTACTCAGCTAAAACCTTCACAGGCCCCAAAGCTAAGATGACACCTTTTTACTGGCACGAAAGTATGTTTTAGGGTTCAGTACCCAAAGGGAAAGGGGAGGGGAAGGGATCAGGGATATTACTAAACCTATGATGTCTGTCGGTCTGTCTGTCCTACCTTTAAACGGCTGTATCTTTCGAACCGTAATAGATAGCTAGTTGAAATTTTCACACAATATGTTTTAATGTTACGGCGAATTAACTAACATATAATAAAAAGTCTAAAGTAAAAACGAAAGGGGGGTCCTACAACAAACGTATTTTTGTATTTGCTCTATTGTAAAAACAGTAATACGTACAAGCGTCAAACTTGGCATGATTATAGTACGCAGTACACACTTTAAAGTATGACAAAAATTTATAAATAATAACCAAGTGCGAGCCGGCGACAAGTTTCTGTTCATTACCAAGTTATAACTGGTAAATTCGTTATTGAATTTTGTGGTGGTACGAAACCCCCAGTGCGCGAGCCCGACTCGCACTTGGCCTGTTTATTTATATTTGAAGTATGAAAAAACACTTCAAAAATACTGACCTAACCTAACTTCAATGCCTTACTTATTATTTTTGATACGCTTTGATGGCAGGACATTTGGACTGGCAAGAGAGGTCAAGCGAGGTTCAGCATGAATTAGTAATTACAAACTGCATTGAGCAAATGTCAGGGACAATGGTTACAAGCGGTGCTCAACCTTCGAACTCACTTGTCCATAGTCACAGCTAGGATGCCATTGCCACTGATTTACACACGGAAATGTGACTGGTAAACAATCGATCGTAAATGCAATTGTTTTTATTTTCTTGCAACAACAAACATAATTGGATATACAGATTTGAAAAATTGTTTCACTGTTGGGAAGCTACACTATCCCCGGGTGACATAGGCTATATATCTATACCCGTGCGAAGCCGGGCCGGGCCGCTTGTTTTTTTATAATAATGTTTTTGAGGTTGTTGTATCTCCCCTGGTACTCTAGTCAGTTGTTTTGCATTCGACAGGCGACCTTGCAGCTCAATAGCTGCCCCACATCCATCGTCTGACGCTTGCTGGGTGTCATTACACCGCGATTGACCACGCCCGGAAACGTGCAACCCAGCAATACACCGATTAATTGCATAATGCTGTTTTGTAAAGGTTAAAGTAATTTTAGTGTTTATTTGAGATCAAGTTACAAGTAACTTAAAGTTGCTTATTCATCATCATTAAACCTACTTCAAAATACGTGTCTAAAATATTATATTTGTTTTAAAAGAAAACTTATTCCCTTTTTTTTCGCGGATTCCATCTTAAATTTTATGTACTCTATGTCACTCCCACTATTAAAACGATTCAAATGACACTTCACATGTTGAAATCCATTAAGCCGTTTAGGCTGTATGCTGTGCCAAAGAAAGCATTATTCATAGATACATAGGTACATACAGTCGATTTTTTTTAAAATGAATAATAGGCTTGCGCTTGGCCGCCAACTCGCCTGATGTTAAGCGATGATGCGGTCTACGGTAGAGCACGCTTGCCTAGAAGAAACCGATTCACTCGTGATTTGAAGACACCCAGATTGTATCTATCGGGGAACATTCAGGCAGCGCATTCCACAGACTAGCAGTTCGCACAATAAAAGTGCGGAATCAAAGCGCTTCGTTCGGGTTTACATAACCCTCCTTCTTGTGCAGTAGGGTAAAAACAGTGCCCATATATCGTTGAAGGTCTAAAGACAATCCAAATGCTCAAGCCCACTACCATTTGGTAGCGTACCTAGCATGCTGGCAGCATTACTACGCTAAATAGCATGTTATATTAATCACCAGCTGAACCTAGCTTAAGTTGAACTCTGGGAAGTACGAGCGTATTATTTGTGTATGCATTATATGCAAAGCTCTTCTTTAACTGGACTTTGCATCAGTTCAGTGTTTTCAGAATTAACTCGTACTTGTTGCCCGTAAGCTAATTATATTATGATTTAAAATTTTGATGCATGTTTAAACACTGACGGTTTACATATTACAGGATCCGATGATGATACGACTGAGAACATAAACCATGGTTTATATTTCGATGGTTTTGTAAGTAAGTACAGTAGTTTCAATTATCCGGCACTTCAGTACATCGGCACGACCAGTAGTCCGTAGACCGTTCCTTCCGCTTTTCTCAGCCACTACCTACCTACAGTACCCGGCGGTAAGTAATGCAGATCGAGTTAAAGAGGGTGATAATCGGCTTCGTAGAGTTCGTAGCGTCGTCTCTGTCGCACGTCACACGATGTAGTGAGTGACAGAGACGACGCTCTACGAACTCTACGAAGCCGAGTATCTCCCTCTTTAACACGATGTGCATTACTTACCGCAGGGTACTGTACTTACGCTCGCCGACACTGTGTCATCCCCCAGATTACATAAGTAAGAAAGTTGTCATAAAGAAATTTGTAATAATTATGAAATTACATACTATCTAGGTACATAAACAATGTTTTATTTTATTTACCTTGAATTTTCCTATATAATCCGGTAATCCGAATATTCCAATAATCCGGCACCTGCTTGTCTTTAATAGTGTCGGATAAGTAAGACTCTAATGAACTTACGAGCCCATTCAGCGTTACATTACATATTTTTTTCGCTTGGCACTTGATATTCGCTGTGCCGGAAGATCTGCCAAAAGATGCTTATTGATATTATGCAACAGTGAAAATATAGCAAAGCGCTATTTAAACTTCATAAATTAACTATAATACCTGGTTAAAAAAACTAAAAACACGCTTAGCTATTGAAGGGTTCCACTGCCCATCTCCCGGCTCCATCATCAGAGCTTCGTCACCAAGTGTATTGTAGTAAAGTGCATGGGTGTCAATAAAACAAACAAAATAAACCTAAATTCGAAGGTTTACTAGTAGCTATAAAATAATTCTATCCACCTCCTAGCTCCGTTATCAGATTAGTTTGTTGGCACCAAGTTATTGTTTATCATCCGGATTACATATAATTGGCAAAGTTTCAAATCACGTCAATTAAAATATGTTAAAATCGACTTCCAACATTTGTTTACATACATTTTATTTATATGACACGGGAGTTACTCACGTATAAAAAAACACGTCAATCATTGTTGCCAATCATTGTTGGTTTTCATATAAATAAAATGTGTGAAAACCACGTCAGTATCCATAATAAAATTTGTTTACTTAGTTCGTTAGTTACAAGTTAAGCTAATAAAAGCGTGTTAAGAGTACATAATTACATATATACAACCACTTATATTACAGATATTACGAATAACATTAATGCAAATGGTAAGAAAGCTTTAATCAACAAGCTTCGTGACGCAACATGAAACAAACAAAATCAGCAAGCCAATCCACAAAAGCTCAACATTCGACACAAAACTTTGCAAAGTTCACAAAAGCATTTACATCGCATATGGTTTAGATAAACGTTGTAAATGGAAACGCGTCTTCATCCTAATTAACCGATTTACTCTTGAACAAACAAACACAACGTCTAGTTAGCGCAAACACCCAAGAAGCTCTTCAGTCTTTATTAGATTTCAGCTGTAGCATGACGCCGTTTACACAATCTGATGCTACTCATCCATCGGTAAATACGTGTTCGCTTCGTATAATTCCATGGGAAAATAGGGGATTCGATGTAAACAGTGTCCGTGCGGTCGTGAGCAACAAGTCCGCTAGCTGTCGGATCGCTTTCCACACTACGTCAGTACGCGACCCCATTCGACCTTTCCGGCCTTTTACAACGTTTATGATCCAGTCAATCCTAATCCACTACCCACGCATCCGAAAAAACGCCTTCATTCATGCGCAACAATTTCTTTTTCCGAAACGGACGGAATACTGTCCAAAGATATCCTACATTTTCATTAGGAATGGCTTCGAAAATACTTACAAAATAGAATGAAAACAAAGCGCTTAAGTGAACAGCGGCTGCGTACGCTTTCGTTTCACTTCGTACTACGCCGTAAGCTTGCATTGCATACAAACAAATACAGAAAGTACCGTAGGCCGCTTGCAGCGTGGACAGGCCGGTGAGGCTGCCGCGTGCCAGCATGGTGGTGGGTGGCGAGAGAAGCGGGAGGCTTTGCTGAGCCGTCAGTGGCGGCAAGTCGGCGATCATCTCGGATTTCTGCCTTACAACAGCAGTCGCAATCTCACGTCGCGTCTCTACGAGTCGCGCAACCGACACTGAGTAAACCTTCAGGCGCGGTATGGCGCGCAATTGCCAGAATGGAGGCACGCATGCGCGACTCTTAACGCGGGAAGCATTTTCTAGAAGCGACTTCCGCATAGCTTGGAGCTTGGAGCTAACCGCGGAAGGACGGCTTTTTTGTTATTTTTAGATAAATCCTTGAGAGGATTAGATACTTGTTATCCGTGTATCTTCATCGAAGTACGAAAATAAAATGTCGGGTAACCAATATTGATACATTTTAAAGTAATTTTATAATGATTCTGCGGAATCACGACTGAAGTAAATAGTTGCTTGTGATGAGAAATAATCTAGTACCTACCCCGCAGGACATACTTAGTATATTCCTACATATAAACAAGCCAATAAAATTTATCGGGCCTACACCATATACGGTATAGATATGTTTATGTATGTACACGGTAATTATACGGTATAGGTACACAATTCTAATAGATTTTATTGGTTTAATTTCGTCTTTGATTGGTTTAAATTTCGTGGTGAGAAACTTGGATCTTAATTAAAATCACTAATGGGTTAAGACGAAATTCTCGTATCTTCACTTAGGTACGATATTTCCACGTCTAAGCCTGTCTGACAACAATTAGCGAATTCCTGGGAAGCGAATAATTTATTAAAATTAACTGGAGCTGAGATTCCGTGAGGGTAAGTGGGACATCGGGTCAAGGATGGCCGCGATTCCTTCGGCCTTCGTTATTATTAACTTAGCGCCTTACCTGCTTCAAACATTTGCTACGCACGATATCTATTTTTGTTATTGTTAGTTATTTATCTAAATCTAAATTAATAAGCAGTAGGACTAGATTTTTCTAAGAATAATAGAATTAGTTCTTATTGGAAGCATAATAACACGGACACTTTTACGATATTTAAATACATATACTTATATGGTAAATTATGCAATAAGTTTGTATCACCCCGTTTTATTTTATTGCGCATGCACTTTCCTTGAAAAAGAGCGCCGGATGCGGTTGAAACTATAGTCGGAATGACCGCATTAATCTTACTGAGTAATTCCCGTATAAAAATAAAATATGTGAAAACCAATTCCTTTTTTTGTAAATATAATTATAAAATAAAACGAAAAAATAGTGCCGTAATTGTCAAGACGAATATAAAACAAGTAAACCATTACATTTTATTATGTATTTTATGTCAGTAATTTAACGAAATCCACTCTAAAATATTCCATCAGAGAAAAACTACTTTTGTAAATTGGAGGTAATAAGTTTAGATGTTGTGTTTTTTTAAAGTTTGAAGCCATTATTAAAAAAAAAGGCAATTGTTTAACACATTTTTTATAAATCATTAAAAAAATATTTGTTAGAATCATAACGCCAAAAAACCAGCATTCGTTGCTTTTTTCGTCAAAAATGTGAGAGGTCTTAACGAGCCTCTTACGAAATTTTTTAAATATCCTCTTTTCCCGGCGTTTTTCAGGAGAGTAAAAAAATTATACATGGTATAAAAGACCATTGCAAATCGAATCGAATAAGTGTACCACTTTTTCTATATCTTTGTTTTTTATATAGTACTAGCGACCCGCCCGCCCGGCTTCGCACGGGTGTAATTTACGTGCGAAGCCGGGGCGGGTCGCTAGTATATATATAAACCTTCCTTGTAAATGTATCTAACTGATGGTGAAAACCGCATCAAAATCCGTTGCGTGGTTTAGGAGGAGTTAGCGGCCATACAGACATACAGACAGACGCGGAAAGCGACTTCAATTTAGACTAAGTATGTAGAGATAATCCACCTTAATTTGAAAGCCGTTTGCCAAATTTCGCTTGTAAGGGGCTCAAACATTAAGCTGGTTTTAATAGATATCATAGTTTAAACAGGATGACAAAAATTAACACAACAACAATGCAACACAATTCTGCATTGCGACTAGTAATATAATACTGTTTTTAGGTGTTAACATTTTATGTTTTTAAATGTTTGACATGTCTACTATTTTTTTTTTATTACAGCTAAATTTAGCAAGGTGGATTAGACTGAAATACACAAAGATATGGAAAAAGTGACACACTTACTCGATTCGATTTGGAACAGTTATTTATACGATGTATGAAAATTTTATAAAAATCTTTTACTTTCTTTAAAAACACCGGAAAAAGAAGAGATATTTTTAACATTTCATAAAATGCCTCTTAAAGTTGCGTGTACGGTGTGCAACAAGGCCGTGGAGCTATAATAAACATCCTTCCGGACATCTTGATGCCCCAAGATCGTTTCGCTTGCCCGAGATCTTAGATATCCCGTAACACAAGTACTCTTCAAGTGTTGATATCACCCTTAATATAAGTGTAGTGGGGGTCTTTACGACGCCCACTTAAGAGTCCGACATAATTCACCTTTACGAAATAAATGTTAGCTAAACTTTGGATATGAAAAAACCGCTAAAATCGACTTCACAAACATGTTCTAACAATGACCTAAGATTATTCATTAATCCTTATAGCTCGACACGACTCGGTAGCTGTAAGCTACCTCGACATTACAGACCAATTTGACACTGATTATATCCTTTAGATATAAGGAATTTAAGGTGTCGAATAATTTTTTTTTCTTTTTTCTTTCTGTCTTTCTTACATTACACACAAATTCATTCAGTAGTTACGGAGTTAAATTGCAATAAATACTCTCAATGTAACCAACTAAGAAACGATATTTGAAGTAACTCTCACGCTACAATACGCTATAATCATTGGTTAACAGCTGATTACGTGTTATGGAAAATTCGGTCTTTTGATGTTTAAATGTCAGTTGCAAAGGTAGCCTTGGAGCTAATTAACCAAGTTTAAAAAAGGAGGAAGGGTATCAATTCGTTTTTTTTTTGCAATATTTATTAGTGGTTAGGGTGGAAGAGGGCTATTTTACCAATGCAGATGTCGTTTTAATGTCAATTTAAAAAGTTATTATGACATAAACCTTCTTACTCTACCTCAGGTTTGTTTTGAAGTAATATTACTAGCTGTGTCTCGCGGTTTCACCCGCGTGGATAACCTCGATAAAAGTAGCCTAAGTTACTCCTTACAACATCAGCTATCGGCTAGTTGAACCGATTAGGTATATAATAAATTGTGATAAATAAAAATACTATACTACTATTTATTTTCCGCAGTCAATAGTAAAAAGTAGAGTATATAACTCGTGAAAAATTATATTCATTTCGGTCCTTGTATCCCTCGCTCTGCTTAGGACTGTCTAGAATCCTTCGCTGCTCTCGGGAACGGGATCCAAATTAGTCCCTCGAATTAAATTCCCTTTTTTAATTTGTTCTAAAAACTACTGTAAAAAAGTTGTACTTAATAGTCAGACCATTTACGTCAGCATAAGACGGCATACTCACACGTCCTCTAGCTGCTGATGGCTTACCTGAAATGAAAAAACGAGGTATTTTAATAAATTGTCACTTCACAACATCTGGTGTAACGTAACGAACTGTGAACGTGGATATCCATAAAATAAATGGTTATCTCCCTTGACTCGAGTGTTTGAGAGATACGTTAAACGTGAACTTTACAACTGTCGAATACTGAATAATATACGATATATAATATTTATATTGCATAATATAGTGACCGTGGTCTTGAATATCAGTCTAATTTTAAACCATGTTTTTATTTCTTTAATCAATCAATCAAACATTGAAATGGTAGTCAAATTGGGATACAGTTTAAACATAATTATTTTATTGTCTGAATTTTTAGTTTTATTGTATTTTAAAAAGCCGCGGTAGCCTATTTGGGAGACCGCTAGACTTGTAAGCGTGAGGTCGCGTTTTCAAATCCCGGGCCCGTACAAACGAGCTGTTTTGAGTTTATGTACGCAGTTTCATACCACTAGCTTTTCAAACAACACGGCTTCGTCACGATGTTTTCCTTCACCGTTTTTGAACGTTTTGTACCAAATAAGTAAGTCATTAAGTCATAGGCACAGGGCCAAGCATCGAATCATGTGCCGTCAGATAGTAAAGCACATTTGCTATCGCTCGGCCACCATCAATTGTTAATGGGGGTAATGTGTCTCTTTATATTACATCCACGGTTGTGTATTAAAGAGCAGTCGGATCGGCCATGGGCACCGGTAGTTGTAAAAAAATATTTCGCTTTTTATTTCGGTGAAAGCCATTGAACTTGTGAAATAAAGTTTATAGAGAGAGTGCTCATGGTTTGTAAATGAGTGAAGTAAAGTTTAAAACGAAAAGTTTTTAGCAATATTTTATTACCGAGCCGTTAACTAAATTGTAAACTAGCTGACCTGACCGACGTCGTCCTGTCAAACAGAAGAAGTTAAATCGTCGTTAAGTTTTCTGAAATTTTCCAATTTTCTGGGCAATTTTCTTAATTGTTCTTTCCGTAAAAACCTTCTACAAAGTATTAGAAAAGTTTAATAAAAAGATGAATGAAATCGTTAAAGTCGTTCCAAGTTATGGCGTGACCAAGGTAAATAGGGATTCGTTTTTATATGTATAGATAGATATATAGATGAGGATATCACCATCCTATAACATATCCACTTTAAAATTGCTATATACTATTTGAAATGTTAAGCTAAAGATAAAGCCCAATCGGATTTTTTAAATTGTCACACAGTAATTTTTTATCTGCTAAAATATCGATAATTTGCGAAAGTAACCAGCTCTGGGCGGCATCAAAACATAGAGGTACAAAGAAGCCAGTAAAAAGCTTGGTCCCAATAAAGGCAAATGAAAATGTGATTTGGCAAGCGGCATCTCATCGCAGCATCGAAACGCATTTCGGGCGGCAAGGCGTAATGGCGCGTTAATAAAAACTGCCAGCGACAGGCCAACAATTACAAAATCATTAATAAACACCCAAAATATGAAGTGGCGAAGTAATAAAGTAGAAATTCGCGAAATTGTCGGTTTGGTGCGGTCGGCTCGCGATTTATTCATAGGAGTAAATTGCCCACGTGGTTGCTGTTGGTTTATTGGATGCTATAATAATACCTTGGCGAAGTGAGGGATTAAGTTAAGGGGTACAAGGGGTAAAGGAATATTGAAACTTGTTTACCTAGGTTTATACCAGACTACCTGAGCTCTGTGTTTTTTTAATAATAGGCTAACCATTTTAACTCACTTGGACATTCCTTCAGGAATCGTACATTTTCCGGAATTTGTACAAAGTATCCTATGTAAATTTTCGACTACCAAATATCTAAAAAAAAAAACACGTCATTCCGTTACTCTGTTACAGAGTGAGAGAAGAATAAACAAACCAACAACCAAACGCAACTTTGCATTTATTATAATTAGCATGAATTAATTTATTATCATGATACTGCTGATCTGACTCCAAAACAAATAATCAAGACATCAAAATAAAATAAAATTTAGTTGTAATAAGCTTCTAACAGTTAAACTAGTGTTTTGTTTTTTATGAATCCTAAGATTTTACACAATACTAGGTAGGATAAATGCAATTAGAGGTAGGTAATGTTTTTAACTGACTGTATTACAATATTTTTCAAAAAAAAAAAATGAAATATGGTGTTATATTAGGCTCTACAGCCAGCTTCAACGTGTAACTACTACTGTATAGGTACATTGGAAGACTTTTGCAGCTAAATGCCGTAAATTTTATCAACACATGCCCCTGCTCGAAGCTTCCCTTATTACGTCCACACGTACACGTGGTCGCTGTTAGTTTATGAGTGGTATGGAATATGAGTTTAATGAAAGAAGTTTTGGAGCAGAAGACTTTAATTGACTGCCCTCAGGCTGCCAACGATCGTAAATGCGCTTATAGACGAACTGGGTCAAAAGCATTCTCTTTTGCTGACATGCAAGTTTAAGTAAGTATTTACTTAAATATTTTAAAAGTGGTTTGAAAGAGATACTTCTCAGAGATAATTCCTTAGGATATAGGTGCATATCGTCACCTTATAGTGAAAACCTCGGGAATGCAATTTTGGTAATTTCCTTATTAATACATTTCTGGGAAGAAAAACTCGCAAAGCATGTATTAATGAGGAAATAACCAAAATTGAATTCCCGAGGTTTTCACTCTAAGGTGACGATATTGAGAGAATCGCCCTAGTTTTATTAATACAAAAAATAACGCTTTCTCTCTCTCTGGGTCTATGTCTCTCTATCTGTTTTTTCATATTAGCGGCTGAACCGATCTCGATAAAACTTGGTTAAGCAGTAATACGCACCATGAGATAGAAACATTATGATCAATAATTTAAATAACCAACTTCATAACTAGTAAAAAACTAAATTTCGTTTACTTGTATGACAATATTATGTCATCCAAGTAAACGAATTTTCAGTTATTCCGATTTAATAACCAAACTACTGAACCGATTTTGATGTTTTTTTTATGGGGCCAATCTGAAGGTATATAATTCAAGCTTTTAAATATAATTCAAGTTTTCTAAATCGGCTCATAAATGACGGACTTCTGATATAACTAACAATAAAAAAATGCATTGAAAACCTCCTCCTTTTTGAAGTAACTTAAAATATTTTTTTGTTGCAGAAAACGCGAGAAAACTAGGAACGAGAGAGCCTATTTCAGCCTATTTCCTATTTCAGGGTAGGTGTGTTTATTATGTTAAACCACACTTGACATCAGATGAGTTGCGGTCAAACGCCACAACCATTAATAAACACGGGCAAAAACACAACCAGTATTCTATAAAAATGAGGTCCCAATAAAGTTCTTTTAGTAGTGAAAACTTCTTTAGCAGCGTTGAGCAATTTTTGGTAGGAACAAAACTTATGGGTTCGCGTCACCGACATGCTAATGAGACTTATGTTTTCACTTCTGTTCGCAGTCCATATGACTGCCTATTTTTTGTGGGCTGAAACGAAGCGTATTTAACCGGGGTATTTAATAAAACATTAGAACTTTTATTATTCCTACAAAACATAAGTACAGCAAAGCATTCCAAGGGCCTTTGCTTTGCCGTTCCAAGGAGAGAAACTATGCTCAGGAATTCACACTACAAAGTCAATTTGCTTCCGAGACAGTTCTGAATTTATGGTAACAAGATTCAGCTTTACGGGGCAAATTCCTAAAAGTAACTGTGAAATGTAGACATGTATGTACGCGACAACATGATGTATGGCTATATACGGCTAGATTTTCTGAAAGAATGGTACTTATCGCTTGTGTTCTTTTGGCGTGAAAACGGTTACTTGCCTATAATGGAGTTTAATTGAAAACTTTAAAGTGAAATATATAGTTAAGTGTATAGGAACCGAACAACTTTAAATTGTTGTGATTTGAACGCATGGGTTAATTGCCTATCTGAACTTATCGCATATTGGTACTGTTTAGGTAGAATTATAATACCTTTCGAATCAACTATTCAAGGCCTTTGTAACATGGTCGAAAAGGCGATCGTTACGCGCTGACTGAAGACTGCGGTTAGGTCCAGCGAGAAGTGCGGGCGGATGTTATGATCTACCCTAAAAGGTGGTCACATGGTCGAAACGTCGAGCGAAAGATACAATACTTAAACAGTATTACTTAATACGCAATAAGCCCCAATAGGCAATTAAAAATATATTCAAAACTATCGTAGGTACATAAAAAGTTCGTCTGAATAAAATCAGGGGAAAAATATTTAACCATCTGTTCTAGATAATGTTTCAATAAGTTTTACGTCATTCATACATAAGTTAGATAAATAAATCATAAGCTCGCATCTTCACTTAACATCAGGCGAGTTGGCAGTCAAATGCAAGCCTAATAATAATTTTATTTACATTACACGGGAATTACTCACGTAAGATTAACCCGGTTACTCCGACTATAGAGCAAAGCAAAGCGAGACGCAGCCGCGCGCGTGCATTCACCTTGAAAAAGACCGTTTAATGCGGTTGAAACTATAGTCGGAGTAACCGGGTTAATCTTACGTGAGTAATTCCCGTGTATTTATAAATAAAATGTGTGAAAACCACGTCAGTTTCACTAATTATAATTATTTAAAAAAAACATATTTTATCCATACACCGGCACCAGGCTATGTTCTGTTTTTGTTATCGTTAATTTTGATTGTAATATTATTGTGATACTAGCTGACCCACAGACGATGTCCTGTCTTAGAACTTTCAAACACGCGAAGTTAAAATCGTTGTTTTAAGTTTTCTGAAATTTTCCAATTTCTTCCACAATTTTCCTAATTTTTCTTTCCATAAGAACCTTCTTATTCAATTAATATTATTTATTACAAAGTATTCAATAACTTAAAAAAAATAAAAGAAATCGTTAAAGTCGTTCTCAAGTTATGGCGTGACCAAGGTAAATAGGGATGAATTTTTATACATACAAGAAGATAGATGAAAATCCATTTACATTTATTACCAGTGTATTTTTGAAGAATACGTACTTTTTCATATACTGTAGATGCACTCGGTAAATCATCCTGAACATTTATTCATCCTATTCGTTTAAAGGTTTAAACCCTTAATGCAAATTCGGTTTTGCCCATGCATGCCCCGGCGAATAAGTAGGTAATTCTGTTTTCGCCGTTGCAGAATTTCCCCCGTTAGCTCAAAATAATTAATGAACTCTACCTGCCTTTTGCTGCTTTACTCCATTTGTTGGTTGGGCGAAGAGTTAATTACAGTTTTATTAAAGTTAAAATTTTATATTCGATACTCCCCCGCTCACTTTTCAACGTACAAGATTTCCTTCTTGAATATTTTATTTATGAAGTTTTCCTTTGGTTAAAACCAAAGGAAACAAACAGAAAGGACAGTTTTATTTTAGCTGAACTGTATTCAGCTGAGCTTTTTTCAGTGATATCAACAAAAGTCTGATATTTTTTTTTATAGACAATTCAAAAATCTCACTGACTGACAGGATTCAAACCTGCACCATCAAGGTTACATCCCGAGCGCTCAATCCACTAAGCTACGGTTCTGACAGTACGGATCTGTTTTATTACATAGAATACTTTTTAAGTAATAGCATTTTAAACTTTTTAAGAGTTTAAACCTAAAATGCATCTATTTTTATTCCCACTCACCTCCATAATGACTGATTAGAATTGGGTGAAATTTGGTATAGAAGTAGCTGATGTTCTGTCTTAATAATACTTTTTACCCCATAGTAGTTTCGTTTCGACGAAGAAAGCGGGTAAAAGTAATACTGTAAGTCACACCTAGAGCTCCAAGAATGATTTCACAAAATTGGATTAAGATGTCGCCCATAACTTGTTCATGCTCCGAATATAATACAAATGGGCGTGTTAAAAACAAAACCTTTTCTATTGCCAGAAGGGTAATCGAGGAGGGTCGACAGAGCTCCATAATCCTTTACGACGATGAACAGAACGTGTTATGGCATATTTCAGGACACCGTTTCCTTAGTTATTTGTCTTTGAGTGAAGGTTCAAGAATCTGCCATAAGGATTTATAAAGAGGGAAAAGTCTGTCAAGCTATGAATAAGTAAGTGAATTCACTTTTCTTTTGATAAATAAGTACATATAGAAATATGAGCGTTGTACGTTTGTTGGTAAGCGTAAGTAACGTCAAAAGCTTATACAACTGTGGCATAGTCCTATTCTATAGGTACGTACTGGGCCCCGATTTTGAATAAAATCACAAACCACGCCAATAACATGACCTCACAAGCACCTCAAACGTGATTTAACACAGTAACCATGGTTACAAATGATACGGTAAGCATGGTTAACGCGTCAATCGAATCAAGCGCGTCCAGCGATTTTTTTTTTTTTTATAAACGCGCTCGTAACGCGCTAGCTTGCTTCACGTCATTTTGACTGATCAAAACGAGCGCGTTACGAACCTCATCGCGTTATCGAACTTGACATTGCCAGTTTCACGCAGATAACGTAACGTGGCCACGTTAAGAGTTTATGTAATGACAATGGGCAAGAGTACATTTTTAACAGACTTCAAAAAAGGAGGTTTTCAATTCAACTGTATATTTGTTACGCGATTACTCCGCCAATTATGAATTGATTTTGATGATTTTTTTGGTAGGTCATACTACAGAGGAAAACATGAGATTTATGACGCTAACGACCGTGCGAAGTGGAGGAGTCGCAGTAGGAAAGCGGACCCCGACCCGTGCCGGGATACACGCTAGCAGAAAAAGAAGATACTTACAGAGGAAAAGACTGGAAATTAGAACCTCCTTGTTTGAAGTCGGCTGAAAACAGAATCTCGCTAGCAGCCTTTGTTACCACGTATCGGTAATATGCGATAGCATCTCACTCGCTAATTTGCATCAGCATTTGTTACGAATTATTGCAACTGGGTCATTGGCGATGCGAATGGCGAACAATGTCATTATTGAGAATGTCATTCTCACGGCTGATGTATTGCAGCGGCTAGAGCTTTAATTAGTCCCGATTGATTGATTAATATCGATATTGATTTAGTACGATCGCTGTCCTAGTCAGCAAATGAAGATCGATTCCAATCGATTCCATATGAACGAAGTTGTAACTAGATAGCCCGTTGTTCCAGTTGGTAGTGAAACCTTCTGAACTTGGGGGTGTGGGTTCGATTCCCACCTAGGACAAAGATTTATGTCATGAACATTTGTGTTTGTTCTATATCTGGGTGTTAATATCTAAGTATTTAAGTATGTATTTAAAACTATATATGTATGTATATCAGCCATATCACAAGCTTCTGCAGCTTATGTCCCGAATATTATTTATTTGTTTATTTAAAATGTCCTTGTTTATGACAGGTTAGGTATAGAAATGCAGCAACACAATTCTTATCAAGTAAGTCTTTTATAGTAGATTATTGCAACGAGCGCAAAGTGAGATATTAATGCACGCGTGTTATTTTGTCACTAAATTAACACGAGTTCATCTTCTCCTGAAACATTTAAAACTTACAATTATTATTTTCACCAAGTCGGTTTTATTCCGCCGATTTTTATTTTCAGCCAGTATCTTTTTGATCTAATGCATACATTTTATATTAAACTTAATTATATTAAACTTAATGGGAGACATTAAACCTCAGTGGTCAATTTATGTGGTCATCATCATCATCATCAGCCAGAAGACGTCCACTGCTGAACATAGGCCTCCCCCTTTAACCTCCACACTGAACGACATCCTGCCTTTTGCATCCACTGGATGCCCGCGACTCTCACAATGTCGTCGGTCCATCTAGTGGGAGGCCTCCCTACGCTGCGTCTTCCGGTTCGTGGTCTCCACTCCAGAACCTTTCTTCCCCATCGGTTATCGGTTCTTCGAGCGATGTGGCCTGCCCATTGCCACTTCAACTTGCAATTTTTAACAGCTATGTCGGTGACTCTGGTTCTTTGGCGAATATCCACGTTTCGGATTTTATCGCGTGGCAATTTATGTGGTAACTCGTGTAAATTTATATCTAAACTAGCGGTCCGCCCCAGCTTCGCACGGGTATAGATTATAGCCTATGTCACCCGGGGATAGTGTAGCTTCCCGTCAGTGAAAGAATTTTTCAAATCGGTTCAGTAGTTTCGGAGTCTATACAATGCAAACAAACAAACAAACAATCAAATCTTTCCTCTTTATAATATTAGTATAGATAAAAAATTTAAAACTACGTTACTGAAAAACTGTGCAACAATGAGATTTCATATATAACATTTCTGCACTGTTTTGGTTCTAAGCAAAAAATACGTCCTTTGTGATCGGGTTTGTAGTGATTAATGATAACATTACTACGTAGTTGAAAGAAAAAGGTTTTAGATAATAAAAGCGAGGTAACAAAGAAAACCATACATCTAACCAAGCCACGCAACAGTCATGTCATAAGTAAATACAACGGCGAGAAAACGCTACATGAAGACCCCTAAACTACACGTTGATAAATAAGATAGTTGTAGTGTTAGAGCGTTCGCACACATAGCCACAAAACGCGACCACTTGTGGCCGCAACAAGCGCTGGATCGAAACTTTTCATATGCTTTGTATGGTATCGGCGCACAATGGACCCTGGGGGGTTAGACAAGACCCACTTTCTGTTAGCGTTAACGCCTGCGGAAAAATGAAATTGTATGAAAATGACATTAGCTAGATAACATCTCTCAAGCTAGTGTCATTGTCAATGTCATTTTCATACAATTTCATCTTTCCGCAGGCGTTAACGCTAACAGAAAGTGGGTCTTGTCTAAACCCCCTGATTCACTTAACTACAATCACGCTCGTACGCGACACGTTAAGTTAAGCACAAAAAGTTGGCCTTAATTTCGTAAGGAATAGAGTTCAAATTTTTTGAGGTTAACTTAAAGCGCCGCGGTACTTGCTTGTTTTACACTGTTTTAAACTAACACGGTTGTTCACTAAAGTTATTTGATTATTTACGGGATATTTACCGTGGTAAGGTTGTGGAATGAGCCCCCGATATTTCGGCACAGTTACATGCACCATGTTCACGGAAAGACTGAAGAACGTTGGACGGACGGTAAATATCCCGTAAATAATCATATTATAACTTTTGCGTGTTTTAGCTAGTGAATAAGGGCCCTGAGTGTTCAAGTGGCCGCGGTACCGGGTACTTATGAAAGGTATCGTACATCGTTTGTGGCGGTCACGATTGGTCGCGTTTTGTGACTATGTGTGCGGCAGTTCAATAGTAAAAATAGTCTTAATAAAAAATACGTTATTTTCGTACAGTGGTGTAGCTAACACATGAAGAGTACAATAACATCCTATCGGCTAAGTAGTACCAATACGTATAACCTTGTTTACTATTAATAACTGATAGGTAGCCTTGACGTTGGACTAGAATAAAAGACAATAAGGGACAAGTGGCCAAGCGAGAATCTACTGACTTATCTTTAAACTTGACTTGTATAAAGCGATCCGATCGAATACGAGTGAATAATATTCATTAAAACGTGCCCACTTACATCATTCGTACGGATTAATTAACCGAGAGTTAATTCATAAATCATCGGCTGTTTTACCGATAAAATCGACTTCATCAAAAGCCGAAACGCGCTCGTTGAAATGTGCTCAGATTTAATAACATATTATTGTGCTTCAAGCTTGTATATTATTAAGTGATTTCTTTCAGCGGAACTAATACTTTTTTGAACGTTTTTTTTTAAATAAATTATTTCGATCTTTTTTCAGGGTTCCGTACTCAAAAAGTGTAAACGGGACCCTATTACTATACCTACGCTGTCTGTCTGTCCATCCACTTTTAAACGGCTATATCTTTCGCATACTAATAGATAGCTGAAATTTTCATAGAATATGTAATGTTACGGTGGATTAACTAATAAATAGTAAAACTGTCAAAAAGTAAAAACTAAAGGCCCCATACAAAAGTTTTTTTTAATACTAGCGACCCGCCCCGGTTTGGCACGGGTGTAATTTACGTGCGAATCCGGGGCGGGTCATTAGTCATATAAACCTTCCGTGAAATAATATCTAACTGATGAAGAAAACAGCATCGAAATTCGTTTAGGAAAAGTTAGCGGTTATACAGACAGACATATGCGGAAAGCTACTTTAATTTATACTATGTAGAGAAGTGATAGAGATTGAGATATATATTAACCTTCCGTGAAAAAATATCTAACTGATGGTGAAAACCGCATCAAAATCCGTTGCGTGGTTTAGGAGGAGTTAGCGGTTATACAGACAGACAGGCAGACAGACGCGGAAAGCTACTTTAATATAGACTATGTAGAGGTAGAGAAGATAGAGAATTGACAGAGAAGAGATAGAGAAGAGAAGATACTGGAGTTTTTCCGATAGGTGCACGCACAGGTCTAGCAATTTTTGTGTCAAGATTTGCCAAAGCTTGGGAAGTGAACGCGGTCGTCGCTACCCTCGGGGCTGGGTCAAGGGTCATTGGATCCTCTGTCACTGCGGGGGCAGGCCCCGCCCGAATGTATATAGGATAACGATAATGGCCCATTGTGGCCTCATTACCTCCCTATATTGGAGCACTTATCACAACGGCCAATGTTTTGTCACGATCTTCTAATAAACTGTAAGGGGGTTTGCGAGAACCGGGCTCCAATCGCTTGTTGTAGACGAGTGCTAATCTCAAGTTTATGTTCACTTGAAGTTCTTTCATAAATCCTGATGAAATATTTTGTGTTTCCAATTGTGTGTTTCCAGCAATACGCTGTGTTGGGATCGGCTTGTGACAGAAACTATTACTTTGTTGTTTTAATTTTATTCATAATGTCTATATTATTTTGTTTCTGTCATAAATAAAAAAAAAACTTCCTTTCTTACTTTCTTTCAATTGAACAACAATAGGCATTGTTTCATAGTCATTCTTTGGTACTGTCATCACGGTAACAAAGAATTAAATAAAGTATGATTTTAAAAGCTGGCAATTTCAAGTTAGCATTTGGATTGTCTCTAGGCTCTAGACCTTTAACGGTCTAAGGGCAGTACAACAGTTTTTCTATAATAGGCCAAGTAGTTTACAATCTAAGCTACTTGGCTTATTATAGATAATTATCTAATCTTTGGTTAATTATTTGATGTTAGTTAGCTTGTATTTTGTTTAGTTGACATAGGCACTTGCCCGAAAAAAATAAGTAAAGCGAGATTACCATTATAGAATAAAAATAAATAAATATTGAATAAAAAATACAAATAAACAGCAATCCGCCATGACAATTAAAACATCCAAGAGAATAACGTCACAAAAATATAATAACTTTTTTTTCTAGTTTTTCAATCTTATATTATAATCCTCCGCCGTTGTATAAAATATCGACACGAAAATTTCAATACATTTGCAATGTTATTCTAAAGAAAATTTCCAGTCGGTTTTTTTAATTCAGTGACATCATGACATGTGATTTTAATTTTTCTAAAATGTTGAAAATGCATGAAAAAGAGAGACCAGCCGGCAAGCGCGACTTCCCTATCTCTTCTTCACTATCTCTATCTCTACATAGTACAAATTGAAGTCGCTTTCCGCGTCTGTCTGTCTGTCTGTATGGCCGCTAACTCTTCCTAAACCACGCAACGGATTTTGATACGGTTTTCACCATCAGTTAGATACATTTTCAAGGAAGCTTTATATATAACTAGCGACCCGCCCCAGATTCGCACGTAAATTTCACCCGTGCAAAGCCGGGCGGGCGGGTCGCTAGTCTATACTTAATATTATAAAGAGGAAAGATTAGATTGTTTGTTTGTTTGTTTGTTTGTTTGCATTGAATAGGCTCCGAAACTACTGAGCCGATTTGAAAAATTCTTTCACTGACGGGAAGCTACACTTTCCCCGGGTGACATAGGCTATAATCTATACCCGTGCGAAGCTGGGGCGGACCGCTAGTAAGTTATAATTTCGTCAATCGTGTAACTACATTTACTCAATAATGCTTGTAATGTTGACATTATTTTGACAAGATTCTTTGGTCAAAGTCGATCTTTCCGTGCTATTCGAAAAGGCGCCAGCAAAGATGTATGGAATTTCATTGCTGGCGTATTTTAGCCGCCAGCAATTACCTTTGAGAATCGAATTGTCGAGTTTTGTTTCAAAAATAGTTCAGTGCAAAAAGATTTTATTCAGAATTCGGCTGTAGGTATAGGTAGTACAAAAAAAGCGCGGAAAACAGACAAAAGCGCAGCGTGGTTTTTTTTTCTTCAATATAATAATATAGGTATGGTTTCTCGGCAATTTATTATCTTGATATTTTAAAATGATTTCTTTAAGCGACGAACCCTCCAATTCAATGTGTCAACACCTCCGGACGTTCAACAGTAAGCTAAATTAGTGATTGAAAATGTATTGCCTTGTAAAGGCAGTCCTGAATTTTAGTAAGTTGTACATAATTACTTTTAACAATTGTTACTTTGAAAAAATTCTTACATATTTTTATTTAAATTACTCGTATTGTTTGAGTAAAGCACTATACAAGAAGCCGTGGTAGCCTATTTGAGAGACCGCTAGACTTGAAAGCGTGAAGTCGCGGGTTCAAACCCCGGGCCCGTACTAATTTCGGTGAAGGAATACATCGTAAGGAAACCTGCATACGTACGGAGAAGAAATTCAATGGTGTATGTGAATCCACCAACCCGCACTGGGCCAGCGTGGTGGATATGGCCCAATCACCCTTTCGGGGGTAGCCTAAAAGTCCAGCAGTGGACTGTTAAAAGGCTGATTATGATGATGATGATGACTATACAAGCCTTGGACCGCAATGACTGCGCTGCTCTATGATGGCCTCGAGCTAAGCTTAGCTGCGCTCTCGGCCTTTAAGCTTGGTCATCGTTGCAGCCCTTGCTGTCCGCACTATAAAAGCCTCGTCCTTCGGTCTCAGCCTTTATTCTAGCTTGTCCATCAAGGGCTGTAATGTTCGCCGCGTTGAGATAGCCTGGACCTGCGCTACACTGCACTTTCAGCCATCATCATCGCTGCCAGCAACTCACTCATTGCAGACCGCGGGAGTAATGTACTATTATATCCGCTTTAATGTATCATTATTCATTCATTCATGAAAAGGTACACGTAGCCGCGTTTGTAAACAAGTAATCATCAGTTGGAAATAAAACAGCGGCCGCGCCGTCCCGCTATAAAGTGAAATTGTGGCTTGCGCCTGCTTGATATCAAATATTTATGCGCGCGCGGAAAGCCGCGAGCACAGAGCGCCTCGCAATGGGGCGAAAACAGTATAAAGCGTGTTATCTGCCAACAAATAACATTTAACTTGAAAAACAACGCTCAAAACCGGCTACGTTTAAACGGATTTTAAAATTGAGTGCAATTTGCCGCAGTACCGTGTCGCATCGCGTCACATTAAGACTATAACACTTTTCTCCCAATTATCTTTTGAGCTAATGGCACCGCAATTAACTGTAAAGTATATTTATTTTCTTTCACCGTTTCCTGTTAAAATATTTGCAGAAGGTTGGTAAGTTATGGTAATATCTGTGGGGAAAGTAAATAATAAAATACTCTGTGTAAATCAGTAGACGCCGCAGCCATTTGTGAAATGGTGTAGGTATTTTGCTTTTTTACAGTACTTAGCTGTAAGGTCAAAATCTAAGAAATCACAAACATAAAATTCACAAATGCAAATTTATTGTGTTCAATTTAAATTCAGTTGTGGTTGGTTCAAAGTTCCAGCCAAAGCCACCTAGAAAAGTTCTAGGAATAAAAACAATTCGTCAATTATATATCCTACTAGCGACCCGCCCCGGCTTTGCTCGTAAATTACACCCGTGCGAAGCCGGGGCGGGTCGTTGGTAGGATATAATTGACTAATTGTTTTTACCTTGTAACCTTAAAATTATTTTTTTTTTCGGGAAAATGGACCACCTTTGAATGGCCATAGCTTGGTCCCTATAGAGTTTATAGAGTTACGGTTGGGCTTAAATTGTTGCAAATTAAATAACTTTATAAAATACTCAGGGTTGTTTGTCAATAAACGCAAATTTTATGACTTATAGAGCAATAAATTTTGCCATGTTTTTCGCATGGTGCGCAGCGAGCACATGTTTTTCGAAGTTGCAAATTTGGATTTACACTACCTTACCTGGTCCACACAACATACTTAAAAACCAGAACTACGTCAAGCTTTGCAATTTTAATGTCTGTTTCTACTGAGCTATTAGTAGTTTTCGGAATTTAGAGATTGTTGAGATTAGCGAGTGAACGAGTGACATTTTGCTTCTGCATATATTAATACGGACTTTCCACTTATTCACCAATTAACGGACGGTTTCAACCACCATCATCAAGCAAACTGAATCACAGACATATCAGGGATGCTCGCGGAGAAAAACAAGCCTCTGACGAGCCTTTTTTTTATTTCTTTAAAAATGAAAGGAGACAAGTATTACTTTCCTACTTATAATACATGTTTTGACTTGAAATGGAGCGCAAAATAAAATAAAAATAAGGCAAGAAGGTATGAAGACATTATGGGATAATTACGCGATTAGGGCCAATGAGGTTTATAGCCGCTTTAATTTATGTGACAAGAAGTTAAAGGGCTTCGACGGTTACCAGATAAATATAAATTCCGACCGCGTACTACAATATTGCCTTCATAATAAGGCTCAGATATTTTTATGCGAATCTCGTTCGCACTCTTTTTTATTTTCGGTCGGAAAAGTTGTTGCATTTTCGAGTTTCAACAGCTTACCTCTGAAATTATGTGTTGGTTTTTATGCATTTACATGAATTTGTTTGTAGAAAATACAAATACAAAGTGCTGAAACGTTAACATTTTGTGCGATTGTTTTGAAACGTTAATCAGAACAGAAACTGTCTATGTGACAGTTTCTGTACGATCGTTGGTTAATTTATACTATTGGTACCTATACATGTTTTAAATGTTTATCGGGACTTATCACGTATTATTTAATATAGGTAAAAAATATGTACCTTTCCTGGTACCTATACAGTTTGAACCGATAAAACATAAAAAAGAAGATCCACGATAGTATCTGCTGTAAGACCGTACTTTTTCCGGGATGTACAACCTAAGTATTTTATCCATCTGACGGCCAGGGCGGACATGAAAAAGCGACATCGTTTCACGGTTGATATTCTGAAAACGAACAAAGCGCTTTGTTTCTACATTTATTGTGCGAGTCTGTCAGTTTTCTACTAAATCCTGTATTCAGAGAATGTGCATCGGAGCTACATGACCTTCTCCTACCATCCCTTTTCTACTACAGCACATTCGAAAGTCGGCCCACTACCTCCCGTACATTATTGTGGATTTTCTTTGTATACGTTCCAAACGTTTTGATGCTACGTTTCTAATCAAAACAACAAAAATTGGAACAACTTGGCGGCTTCCTTGTTTGCCTGAGAGATATAATCTGGGTCTTTTCAAGGCCAGATGTATCTTATAAGCCTGCGTGCTTCATCTTCGATCACATCGTCGCTTGCCAAACGCTGGTAGTCAAACGTTGAATTATTCGCGATAAAAAAACCAACCGCTAGAATGTAGATTGCGTTGTCTGTACGGGTGTTTCCCGATAGTTATTATGTGCGTCTTTAAGTCATGAGTGAATCGGTTTCTTTTAGACAAGTGTGCTCCATCATAGACTGCTTATTCCAGGCGGCCAAGCGCAAGCCTAACTTTCAATAAAAAAAAATACTCTACATTATGTGTTAGTATGAGCTATATTCATATACAATTTCATACAAATACGTTTCGTCGCAACGTAATCCTGAAGAAATAGAGACACAAAGTTTCACATTTTATAATATTAGTGTGAAAAACACTATCCGGGAGATCATAACATCAATTTAACTTTCTTCAAAATAAATTTTCTTCCAACTCCAACATTATACCGAGCAAGTTCCTAAAGATCTCCAGCTAATTCAGAGTTCGCGAGAGACCAAAGACATTCTGGCCGTTTACGGAGCGAGTCCCAGTTTTAACATTTCCAAGTGCAAACAAGTCTGCGGAAGTTGCGCTGCGTTGCGGGACCACACGGGACGTGTTTATTGCAAATAGGAGCTCAGTGAAGCCGGCAGGGCTGCCCCAAAGACCTCACTGCGTTATCGATAGTCTTCTTTTAAAAATGTATCACACTTACACTGTAGCGGTATGGCGTAGCTCGACTAGGTATGTGTTTCCTAAAGCATCACCGATTGAGCAAAGAATAATCCGAGCAGTCTTCGGCTGGGTGACCGCGAGTTGCATTGACTACTAGCCTTTTTTCGAAGGGGAGATCTTCTACATTGGGGCGCAGCTAGACGGACAGACAGACGGACAGACAGACAGACGGACAGACAGACAGACGTACAGACAGACGGACAGACAGACGGACAGACACACGGACAGACAGACGGACAGACAGCGTAGGCTTTGTAAAAGGGTCCGTTTACACCCTTTGAGTACGGAACCCTAAAAATGGAATTGAATTCGAAGGACTAGGTTAGAAGATTCTAGAGGAGAATCCTGAGCGGAGCAAGTATGACTGTAGGATGGACAGATAGGGCAAGCTTTTTTTTCACTAGTGCTATACTCTACTTTTTACCATTGTGTGTGAGTGTGAGTGTAAATACTCTACTACTATTTATATTACTAATGATAAAAAACAACCAGGTCAACTAAAAAAAAATAAAAAAATTACGGGCTATTGGATAGCTCAATGGAACAACTCCATTCAGCCAGCCAGTGCTTGGGTACGTTCAGCACGTTTTTTTACATATGTCGTATAATTCATGCTTGTTCCCAATTCAGAATATTTTTATTCACTCAGTGACTAAAAGAGTTTTATCCACTGTAACGATGAATGAAATATGCCCTTTTTCGAGTGACAATGGTAAAAAAATGTAGCAGGCATTTTTTGTGAACATTTTTGATAGAGCACGCTTGCAGTCAGTAAAGTGGTTTTTGCTAAGTGGCTCAAAGTACCTACAAGCCCGCCAACCCTAACTAGAAGGTAAACTAGGACAGGATTTCTAGTAGTGAGTCCAATCGTAAAGCTCTAGAGATGTGATTATGATATGATGGATGTTTGCAAAATAACCTACATAAATAAAATGAAATCGCAAATCACTTGTTGAGAGTTTGATTGTCATTTTTATTTTTACTTTGATTGCTTTTCTGTGATATCCGTATCGTAAAGAATGTTTAACAACTGTTTGCGTATTAAAAGCCGAAATACGTTTGATGTTTAATGAAATTTTACTACGAAGCGCCAATTACCAAAGAGACCAATTACCAAAATGTGGAAGAGGCAGTATCCTAACTGACATGGCCAGATTAGTAAGATAAAGTAACCGACAGTCATTCTAATTTCCACAATTATACAGGCTTACACATAAAAGACCGACTAGATGGACCGACGACATTGTGAGAGTCGCGGGCATCTAGTGGATGCAAAAGGCAGGCTGTCGTTCAGTGTGGACGTCTTTTGGCTGATGATGATGATGACACATAAAAGGTGGTACAAAGCCAAAAGGAGAGCATTATATTCATAATAGAGAACATTTACCATGTGACGAAGCTTGAAATCACGAAAAATTGCAGCTATTCCATATATTTCATTGAGCGTGAATGTAATTAAGGTTCCATACCTAAAAGGACCTATTACTAGGCCTACGCTGCATGTCTGTCTGTCTGTCTTACCTTTTAACGACTGTATCTTTCGAACCGTAATAGTGAGCTAGTTGAAATTTTCACATTTTAATGTAATGTTACGGCGGATTAACTAAGAAATAATAAAATAGTCAAAAAAAAATGGAAATAAAACAAACGTGTTTTTTAACGAATCTATGTATTTGCTCTAGTGAAAAAACGGTAATATACGTACAAGCGTCAAACTTTGCACGATTATAGCACATACTCAGTTTAACAACAAATAATAAATAAAATAATGGCCAAGTGCGAGTCGGTGACAAATTTATATTTATTACCAAGTTAAGCAACGTACTCGGCCTTACTTAGGCGACCTTATCATTAGTCCTACCGAATCGAAATGCCATATTTTACTAATTTTAAAGTCGTTGTTTTCTATAAAATATCTATTTTATGGTGGTACGGAACCCTCAGTGCGCGAGCCTGACTTGCACTTGGCCGGCTTATTTTTCTATTCTGTGGCTGTTTTTTGACCTACTTTCGGCTTACACTCTTTCAGTATAACCGTTTATGTTATTATTAGTTATTATACTAATGTGATAGCAAACATTTTTGGAACCAAGTAGAGTATGTTTTACAACGGCCAACGCTACGTCTTGATTTATTCAGATGGACTCGAGAATTCATTACTTTACCGACTGCTTGTGCCTTAGATATCATCAACATAGATAGGCTTTAAATTATGTGCTTAAGTGCCTACATAGTACACATTTGCCCAGCGGCTTCAAAGATGTTATTAGGTTTTAGTAATACGATAATTATCAATTTAAAAACCGTCTTTAGTAAAAAATAGTAAATACGTTAGGTAGTCAGCGAATGAGTGAGTCAGTATTTCGTTTTAATATATATTTAATCAATAATACTTACACAATTAGGTACAATTTCAATTAATTTGTTTTATCTTCGCTTTGTATTAACAAATTTTCCTTATGTATTTGTTCTAAATTCTTGTGTTACAAAGATCACATAATTATTCTGTGATTTTTACTGTGTCAATCACGATACAGAAAACTGCAGCTTTAGGTTTTATGTCGGTCTTATCGCTAAAACCGAAATCTTCCAGGCAACCATTGGATGGAATTTACGTAACAGGATAGGCGGCTGATGTTAAAAACACTTTCAGTGATACCATTAAGTAAATACAGTGGACCCCCGGTAATCCGGCAAACATTATGCAGGGCAGTGTCGGACTATCGAATTTGTCGGATTATAGAGCACTGCCTAATAAATAGTAAACAATGAACGCACGCTAGACCGTACCGTTATCACTAGTAGTCAAATTCAAACTAAGTAAAACAATGCATACGCGTCGAGCACAATAGCGGTGGCGTGTACGAGTTGTGACCTGTTCAAACCTGCGTGATCTATATGTATTAGCAAAGATTGTCAAACATATATGTAATTCTAAGTCATGTCGGATTACAGGGGGCGCCGTATTAGACAGGGGCCGGATTACCGGGGGTCCACTGTACTACCTTATGATATGAATAAAGATGATAAATAAACAAATATATACATATAATACTAGCGGCCCGCCCCGGCTTCGCACGGGTATAGATATTATATAGCCTATATAATATCTATACCCTATCATATAGTCACCCGGGGATAGTGTAGCTTCCCAACAGTGAAATATTTTTTTCAAATCGGTTCAGTAGTTTCGGAGCCTATTCAATGCAAACAAACAATCAAATCTTTCCTCTTTATAATATTAGTATAGAAAACTGCGATAAGTACATAAACTATTGACTATAACTATCCTACTAGCAGTCTACTAGCCAGTATAGAGACTAGAATGGGCAAGATGTTTGGCCACCTTGTACAAAATGACAAATTAATGAAAACCATCATAGAGGGAAAGGCAGAAGGAAAGAGAGGACTAGGAAGACCAAGAAGAGTATTCTTAGACCAAATAAAAGAGAAGGCAAATTTCATGTTGTAATGTTGATTTAATGTTAAGTGTTGAATTAAAAACTACTACAGTAATATATTTAGACATAATCATTAGGAGCACATAATGCGAGAGCAGCAAGGGACTATCACACTGGCAGAGTAAATAGCAAACAACATGACTGTATTAGGAGTAATAGGTAAGTCCTAACATCGGCCAAAAATTAATGGACGAGCCATAACCATTGAACTTGCTCAGTAAAAACGAGTCAAAACGTTACACATATACGTCAACATCTAATTATAACCATGCATAGTACATTTGTTACAAAAAACAGATAGCGGTATTTTGTTGTGTTTTTACACTTCGGGAAAGCACACGGAAGCATAATTTTGACAATGTTTCGTTATCATAATATAACCTTCGACAAATATAATATACCAATAGTCTTGTGTCGCACTTTAAGAAGTGCGACTCCATAGCCATAGCCATAGATAGCTAGAGACAGACTGAAACGAAGTGAGCGCCGGTGCTCATTTTGTAATCCTCAAAAATGCGCTCCTTCTGGGCCCGTCCATTCGATTTATTTTGGTCGAAGAGTTCAACCACTAATCCAGCAGAATTCGACAGTTCTGAGCGTTAGGTGTACCGTTTACGAAATATGTGTAAATGTTTTTAATTAGGCGTAAAAAAACGTCACCGTGTATCTATTACCCTGTACTCGTATTTCTATCGACTTATCTTCTATCTATGTTGATTAATTTCCGCGTTTGGCACAGTATAAAGAGCTGCCGCAGACCGTGAATCAACGACAACTGGCATTGTGTCGTGACTGCTACTTTATACACCCTATGCAGCCGGTATGCGAGGAAATGGGGCATTTATTAGTTTCGCCATAACAGGGTTTTAATTAGATGCTTTGTGATGAAATGTACAAGGTATTTTGGGGTTCTGAAGTCCAGCAGGCTGACTCTAAGAGCTATCGACTTCTGCCGTTAGATGCTTTGTGAACTTTAGAATAAAGTTAATAATTTATGTGGTGATACGGAACACTCAGTGCGCGAAACCGACTCGCACTTGGCTGATTTTTAACAACTTTTTATTTACTTTGTTTTAAATCTACTTTTGGGTCGGGATTTTTTTACCGCTGACCAAAAATCCAGATTTAAATATCTTTGTTTAAAGATACCAATACCGAAGCTTCCTTTTCTATCACACAAATATTATAAATACGAAAATTTATATGTAAGTGTGTATGTTTGTTTATTGAGTTTACTTTGCGTTTGTCTGCACACAACCGCGTCGAAGTTTCACGGATTAACGGAGTTGTGGTCAAACAAACTTTAATAAAATTTGTTATGGAGGTCTTCTTTTTAGCCCGAATCAGCGAGTGAAACTGTGGGGCGCTGCTGGTTAATTATTTGTATTTTTTGTATTTGAGTCAACAATAATTTGAAACAGGCTCCTATTAGTAAAATATCATTCATAAAAGCGTTTATAATTATATAAAGAGAGTGTAGTTGGCCGCCGTCCAATGCAGACCTGCTCGTAGAATTACTGAATAACCCGGTGGTACAAGAACTATAGTGCTAAGAGGAAACTTTAAAATAACACATTTTCCATTCATGTAAAAAAGTTGGTTAAGGTGGTACGATTCACCTATAGCGGGAAATTCAAATTTTAAACAGTTTTTTGGTCCTAGTAGCCAGGTCAGGTAGTTATTTTTAAATAACACAGTATTTGCGCAAAAATATTGGCTGTTCTTTACAGTATAATGTACAATTATTTAACAGTAACGCACCATATTACTTACATTTGTGAATAAACCGTTTGAAACAGCAAAAATTTGTTTATTCACAAATGTAAGTAATAATGTGTATTAGAGATAAATAGCTTTACATGATTTTGTAAAGAATAATAATCAATTTGCGCAAACATCATGGTTGCTTACAATAATTACCCAGCCTAGCTACAAGGACAGGAAAACTGTTTGAAATTTGAATTTCCCGCCATTTGTGAATCGAACCACCTTAACAAAATTAGCATGCATAATATTGTTAAAAAGAATGACTATGCAACTGATAATGGCAAGATATATGTACAGTATAGGATGCATCGATCAATGTTCTTTTTAGAAATACTAGCTTCGTCTCAATAATTAGATCACCCCAAGTACATATCCCTTTATGAGAGTTCAACATCTTATAAATCAACATTTTTGGAATTCAACACCTTGGGAATTTAACTCTCTGGACCTTCAAGACTATGCTATTCGAATAGTAGCACCAAACAGTCATAATGATTGATTACGCATATATTTTACTGCACAAAATACTTGAATAAATTGTAAATAAAATAGATACTGCTGGTAGCACTGGTACTGACCTGGGTCATGTTGTGCAGAGGGCGAAGGCGCAGAAAATGCACTGGAACACCCCGGCCGGCGCGATAGTCCTCCCAGCTCGGTCACTGTTGACAAATAAAAACGATTGTTTAGGAAAAAAAAATAGTTCGACGTCAAAATGGCAGTCAAAAGGGAGGAACGGTGTGTACTCCACCGACCAGAGCTAGACTGTTCAATGCGAAAGAAAAGAAAGAAGCGTCATCACTTGGCAGCATCCGACATAAGAAAACCCAATTAACAAAAGTGTAAACATATTTAATGCAGTGAAATTTTCTTTTATGTTGTTTCCAAATCTCCATAGAAGCCTCTAGTAAAGTTTCTAGTGCGACTTGGAAATTACTTACTTTGCTTGACTTTGACTTATTTGAAGATGTCTAGATTTTGATAATATCGACTGCTTGAAAGTTTAATTATACTCGTATCTACTTGACACTGCATAAATAGACAAGACGTGCGCAGCCAAAACTTGAAATAAAAAATAAAAATTGAAGCCTATTAATTAACTAAGCATTAGTTTTAATGTCACGAGAAAAACGAATCATGAAAGTTGGATAAAAGGAGAGTAAGACAGTAATGATAGACGACTTAACTTTCTCAAAGTTGTTTATTCGTATTGTTTCATTGATTGTAGGTTGTAGCCCCAAGCGTTTTCACCTTTACCCCGCCGTTGGCAAACAATACCGAAAGAGAAGACAGAAAGTCGAATACGAAGCGATTAGCGTTCGACTTCCATGATTAACTTGCAGAAACTCTCTTTTTCCTATTTGTTTCGTCTCCATTTTGTTGTTCCTTTCCGTCGGAAACGGTTCTCTCAAGATAACAAATAGGCCACGGGCGCTTACACACTAATCGTGTTTTACCGAAATGGGATTCCGCTAAGCTATGAAAATTAAATGCTCAGCGAACAAATTGGAATTATTCCGAGATGAAAATTAAAATAAATTCAGCGCGGCCGGTAATTTAAACCTCAATCTGGGGAAACTTTTCTCCATTCGGGTGAACTTCGCAGATGGGCTCTGAATTGTGTTTAGAAAAATTGTTTATGATTTCCAAGAGAGAAGATGTTGCAAATTTTAAGTTGATTATGTTTAAGCTCCGTTTTGAATGCAAATTTTTGCAGTGGGGTAGAGTGCCGCATTGTTCATGTTTAATTTATGTTTCTAATTGTCACAAATACTTAATTTTAGCAGATTGTCCAAGGAGGTTATGTTTTTAAAACAGTGTTTAATTTTTTACGGGTTTGTTGTTTGTTTGCCTTTTTTTGTTACTATATTACCTGTATAGCCTAAACGGCTAGATTAATTTTGATGTGTCGTTACATTCATACTTCATGCCCAGAGTGTACATTCTGCAATCGGTTATTTTGTTTTTGTTTTAATAACTAAATACATGTTATGTAGCGGTTCGTTCGAATTTAATGAAATTAAGTTATTTATAAGTTACATAGGTATTTTATTAGAATAATTTTTTGTTCATGTTAGATATTATTGGTTTAGGTATATTTGCGTGAATATTTTATCTAATTCATCGGAACTGACACAGTCACGAATAAGAATGTCAATTAATTAAAAAAATAAACCTATTCGTACTTTAGGCAATAGGAATCCGTGAAAAGTATAAATAATATTATGGAAAATATTTCACCAGCTCGTTATAATAAGCACTCCGGGCTCAAGTCCACCTTATTTAATCAAGATCGAAAGAAAATTAAATTGAATATCAAACAGCGATACTGCTGATTTCAGTCCGGCTTGCTTAGATACGAGTAAGTGGTCGATATTAAATATCTGGCCGGGGACGGCCGCGTTGGAAACTTGCCATATCGATAGACGAACGACCTGCAAACATAGAACTTACAGTAAATAATAAATTGGAAAATTAAATTTAGTTTTGGGTGAATTCTTATGAGTAGCTATATAAAATTACAACAAATAAGCTTAAAGATGGTTGCGTCATAGCTCGGAAAGCATAATTTTTTACCCGACTACGCAAAGCAAAAAAAGAATTTTGTGTTTAATGTGTGTGTATTTAAATGTATGTCCACCTAAAAGCCTTAACCGATTTTGATAGTGTTTATAAATTCCTAAAATAATTGAATATCGTCTGAAATACAGACAAAGTTAATGTATTTTTATTTGTTTTTTGGTTCTAATAGTCATTTTGGCGCGACTATTAGCTACGCTTTAAAAGAAATTGGCTCTTTTATCCACCATGTCAACCTTTTTAGACAGATTTGTGTAAAAAGGTTCTTACAGTGTTTTCAATCTATAATTTTCTTTTCTCTTTCTCTATCCCTATATCTATCTCTACCTCTACCTCTACTTCTACCTCTATCTCTATCTCTTCTCTATCTCTACATAGTATAAATTAAAGTCGCTATATTTATATTAAACATGAAAATTTTCCCCATAGATGTGGTAAAAAGCACTATACATCACATGAAAAAACTACAGAGTATAAACAGCCAGGCTTGTTAAATATATGTTCGTTTACCCTGCGTAAAGTAATGTAGTATTCTTTATTGCAAACCTTTCTCTACGCCTCCACGCTGATGTCGCACCGTTAGCAGACAAATAGTAACTTTTAGGACCCTAACTAACGTTGTGGTCTCAGTGTTTGACTATAGTTTAAGGGATTACATATAATTTCTCAAATGTTTGACCGCAGTTTGACAAACATTCGAGTTAAGCCCCGTCACACAGCCCAAGGGTATTTAAAGGTTGTTCCAGGTTTTAAAGGTCTTACTGGGATCCTTTTTGGGGTTTATGTAATCTCAGTACGTAATACGTATACTAACGGTTTTTATCGGATACATTTCGGAGAGTGTGCATCAGATCTGCATGATTTAATTCCCTCCTGCCCATTTTTCTATCGGACTGCCAGAGTGGGCACGAAAACTCGACACCGCTTTATGGTTGATATTCCGAGAACCCGTACGCAGCACTTTGATTCCACATTTATACATAAATACCTTATTTCTAGAGTCATGGATAACAATAACCCAATGGGCTTAGTACACCCTTTCCACGTAACCCGGTATATAGGCGAAATACCACTAACTCACTGACTGACTCATTACGAAATCTCGAAAACTACGAAGGTATTGGTCTAAGAAGCTGCAATTTGGTAGATTCCTTAAAAGGTGTAGAGTTCCGCTAAAAAGGATTATGATAAAATTAAATTGCAAGGGTTTTTTTTTAATTTTTTTTTTTATTTAATTTCATGTGCTTGCTGTGCTTACAGTTGAAAGTTTATAAAAACGAATAAGTACGTCTTTCATGTTTAAAAAAATATTTAGGTATAGACTTGCGTTTGACCTCCAACTCGCTTGATGTTAAGCGATTCACTCGTGATTTGAAGACACACAAATTGTAACTATCAGGGAACATATTCAGGCAGCGCATTCCAAAGACTAGCAGTTCGCACAATAAAAAAGGAATCAAAGCGCTTCGTACCGAAGGTTTACGAAGTAAACCCACAGAGTAAACGGTGTGTACGAAGTCACGGGCAACAGCTAGTATATTAAAAAGAAAGATGCCTTTAAAGCTCATTTACGGACTACGAGAAATTGTGTCAAAAACACAGTTCACTAGCTAGAAAACAAGAGCAAAGCCGACGTTATGTTAATTCCAGTTATAATTAGCGGTTATGATGAGGGTTGCCAACCCTGTTTCCGGACAGAGCTATAAGGGTCAATGAATGGAGAGAGGAAAAGCGCTGCATGATAATATCAGATCATTTAGTGATATGAGGAAAATGTTATATTTATTAGGAACAGATTTATTTTCCTCAGATATCGGGGTATTATACTCACTTCTCTTAAAATGTTTATCACATTTTAAGAGCAAAACTCTGTGAAACTCCTTACATGGTTACAATAAGTTGTAGTATGTTTCCCATTCTTTGTCAATATATTGCTTTTTAAACCTTTTAGTCTATAGATAATAAACCATAAATATAAGATAGATATTTTCAAAAACTCCATACAACTACAGCTGCTGAGAGAATGAGTTTAACAGCTGCATTAAATTGGAAAAATCTGTATGATAACATTTTATTTTATTGTAGTAAATATGGTAAATATCAGAGACGCATTTTTTCAGTTACCACACTTAACTAACTTTTCATAATTTTAGAGGTGCATGACTTGGACTGAACCTAAAATAAAAACTTGTAAGCAAGTTTTCATTAAAATTTAAAAAAAAACTGAATTTTGTTCACCAGCCAAAACAGTTCATAACCGTACAAAATCTTTTCATTTGTTGATCTAGCAACGTAACATTGGCAGATCACCGACTCGCACTTGGTAATTTTTTTTTTTTTTATTATACTTTAAAGTTTACTATAATCATAATAAGTTTGACGCTTGTACGTATTACCGTTTTTACATTAAAGCGAATACAAAAATACGTATGTTGTATGGGGACCGGACTTTCGTTTTAACTTTTTGACTTTTTTATTATTTGTTAGTCAATCCGCCATAACATTACATAAGCTGTGAAAATGTCAACTGGCTATCTAAGATTCGAAAGATACAGCCATTAATATGTAGGACACACAGACAGACAGGCGGACAGACGGACGGACGGACAGACAGACAGACATCGTAGGCTTAGTAAAAGGGTACCGTTATTACCCTTTGGGTACGGAACCCTAGCAAAATAGTTTAATTCGTTCAGTATTGCAGGCACTAGGAACCAAGATTCAAGATCGACATCTGAGCACTTGGCTTTTTGCCAACTACATAGTTTAGAAATTGTGTTCAGCTTGGTGTATACAGTTTAATATTATCGGTTGTATAACAGTGAGAAGCCAATCAAGTTAGAGACGATTATATAAATAACGATGTAATGAAACATCATTACATCACATCAATAATACATTAACTATATTAATAATGTTGTATTTATTTATAACTAAGTACTTTACGTAAGAATACATACCTATAACTCCACTATAAGAACTGACAAGAAACCTAAATTTGTCAAAGATCTTTACAAATGATGATGCGTTTATCACGTTTTATGTAAGATGTTTGGTCACGGGATATGGAAGTGGTGGAACGGTTTTACAAATACATTAGTGTTGGAACCGCTGTCACCAAACGCATACAACTATGACTTTAGTCATATTTTGCACACAAAGAAATTGTTGATGTCATTGGATTATCTATGACGCGTCTTTAATTTTATTATACAAAACGTCGTAGTACTGTGCTCTTCTTTACTACGTACTATGGAATCTTCTCAGTCTTCGTAGAGCAACAGAATAGTAGCAGTATATAAATATATGCGGTCTTATCATAGTCTTATAATTATATCATCCAAACAATCAGTAACATATACAAATTGAAACAGAATAGCAAGAACGTCATACTCTACAGAACCCTTTACTATTATTTTCTTGGGTAAAAAGTCAATCAAAAAAATCAGGCTTTTTACATTTTACCATCCTTATCACAGACAACAGAGTTCATCTATTTTGCTGTGGCCTGCCAGCAAGTTGGATCAAAGATCCAACTAGCACGCCGCATAATTCAGTTCGATCTCCGTCATCTTGGCAATATCACTTCGAGCGTTAACAGAAAAATTACAAATTACGCCATAGAAATTGTAAAAGTTCTGAAAAAGCAGTTGGCCGTACGAATAGAGTTACAGTACTACTAAATTTCTCTCGTGACGTTTTAGTAGGTACAAAACAAAAATAGCACACTGGGTTTTCGTACAAATTATTAAATTTTTATTACTTGTGGAATCTTGTAAATGGCCCTCTGTAATTTAATATTAGTTTAAACTTTATACCTAGCCGCAACATTTTCTAAAATTTATAAAATAAAATAAATTGACGTACTTGCGGTGTCTATATCACATAAAAATCTGTGATCCTTAGCCATCTTTGTCACAATTATTGCTACAACTGCACGAAATTCAAAAAGAAATCAATAGAGCGCGCTAAACGTCGCACAATGGTCTGCGCTCGCGTCGAGGCCACTGCGAAACATTGACCTATAAACGCGATATGAGGCAACCGTCCACATCGCGCGTCGATAGACACGCTGGAATTCACTTATTTGTTTATTGAAAACGTCTGAGCTGATTTTTCGGGTACTGTGAAGATAGAATGATCGTTTGGAGGATTATTTTCGTAATTTTTCTTATCTCCACGTCGGTTTCTTAACAAGATCGAAAAACCTAAACTCTACCATACAGCTTTACAGATTTTTTGTATATTGTGCTTATTCAACTAGCTTTTATGAACTCTACGTGTCAGTCAGTGCTAGAAGGATGCAAGAATTCGATTTCATCTTACGATTAAAATGCTTAGGACCGAATTTTAGCTACTACAACAAGCTATTGATTAAAGTCTACATAATATGAGGGCATTGCGCTGTGCAGAAGTAAGACGTAGACGCTAAACAAGATCGAGAAAGGCTGGAAGCATTTGAAATGTGGTGTTGAAGACGTACGAAAAGAATAAGCTGGACAGAGAGAGATAGAAAGAGAGAGAGAGAGAGAGAGATAATAATAATAATAATAAGCCTCCCAAAGACCAACCACACGTCCTGATCGAACACCTGATCACGTGGGGGGCGGACAACGCAATTGAATAATTACTGGTGCGGCTAACGTGGCTCTGGAATGTAGGGTAGAAGAGGAGTAGGTAAGAGGAAGTAAGTAGGTAAGAGGAAGTAAGTAGAGGTAAGAGTAAGCAAGTAAGTAAATAGATGAGTGTATGTAAGTAGTAAGTAAAAGGAGTAATTACGTAGGTAAGAATAAGAAAATTAGTAAGTAAGAAAATTAAGAATAAGAAAGTAAGGAAAGAAAAAAGAAAAAAGAAAAAAAAAAAAAAAAAAAAAAAAAAAAAAAAAAAAAATAAAAAAAAAAAAAAAAAAAAAAAAAAAAAACTAAAAAAAAAAAAAAAAAAAAAACTGCCATTTTGGGGCTCTTTAGGCGGTAAAGCCTTATTGAGGTTTAAATGGGACAACCGACGTCAATGCAGGACGGGGGTTTAGGGTGGCGGCGGAAGAGTAGCTAGAAGTAATATACCAACGGCGGCACCCACGGGCTTAGTTAGATAGCCTACTGCATGCTCACACGATCCGGACTAGCGTCGTGAGTTAATATTGTGTCCAATTTAAAAAAAACATGTAGAGAAAAACGTTACACTGTCCCCAAGTGCCCGGCGGCTCCAGGGGGGATGCCAATGACAGTAGGCAGGAACCCACTGTGGCCAGGGGCGAGATGAATCTCCGGGCGGGATCGATTAACTGTCAAACGACCAACGCAAGCCAAACGGACTCCGATTTTAATCCTTCGTCAATGGCTGAGGATGTTGTACAGGAGGCAAGCGCCGATAACCCTGTACCCGCCAAAGCCACAACTCGTACGCGCAAGAGATGGACAGAAGATATGAATACCTTCATCATGCGCACGTATTTCATTTTGACCGTACTTGAAACTGACACTAAATCGTACCTAGGAGAATTACACAAACAATTTTCCGAACAATACCCAGATATGCATGTCAGCCGACAACGAGTCGGTGATCAAAGAAGAGCAATTGTCAATAAAAAACTACTGACTACTGATAAAATAGATGAGATACGAAAAGAAACTGAAATCATGTTACACTCTACAACTACCAGACTTGACTCTATACAAACTACTGATACACAAACTACGGACCAAAGAATGAGGTGGTCAAACGCAATGAATGAAACTATAATGCGTGCCTACTACAAAATCACTCATATTAACACAAACAAAACAGGTTATAGACAGCCGTTACATCGTGCTTTTATCAATCAGTATCCCCACCTCTCTCACATCTCTGAGCAAAGGATTGCAGACCAACGCAGAGTCATAGTAAATAATAAACTCATCACGGATGAGCGATTACAGCAAATTCGTGATGAAATCTCAATGGAATTAGACGACATCCTAAATTCACAAGTCACTAATTCTATAAACACGAACCATAGTATAGACGCCTTAACTCAAAACTCACAAAACAATATTTTATCAAACACACAAAATACAACACAAGACAATCCTAGCGAAACACTATCAGCAAGCAGCGTGCCTCTCACCACACAAACAGACAATATCATACCTATAGAATCAAATATAAGAAACCAGACACAAACTGACACTATAGGTAACATAGAACATGAACAAATTGAAGAAACATATTTGAGAACCTTAGAAACCTTTAAAACTACTGAACCGATTTCAAGACCTTCTTTACCAAGACAAAAATCGTCAAGAAAATTCGCAGCTATAGTTCACTTTATTAACGATAGCATACTCCCCAAATACATCCCACCGGAGTCAAGTTTCAATGACACACAAACAGCGATTTATTGCGCTGCATATACTGCTGTCGTACGTAATGGTGGTAAGATCAGAGATAGCAGTAATACAGCTGACACACAGTCTAGGAACCAAAACCAAAACTCTAGGAATCGCATTCCAGCTTGGCAAAAACGTCTAGAACGGCGAATACAAGACCTAAGGGCAAACATAGCTAGGCTTTCTGAATTTATCAAAGGTAATAGAAGTGACAGACTAAAAAAGATAGTAGATAACATACAAACACGATACAAAATACACTCACAACACGAAGGAGAAAATTCTAGCTTATCACATTTCTTAGACACCTTAAAACAGAAACTCAGCGCACTCGCAAGCCGGCTTCGACGATACAAACTCACTACCAAAAGAAAAACACAGAATTCACAGTTCAGCAACAATGAAAAGCTGTTCTATAGGTCCCTAAGAGAAGAACAGAATAGTAATCTGACCGTGGAGACCCCTGAACCCGAAGCTTTGAAACAGTTCTGGTCAAACATCTGGTCTGTCCCCATAGAGCATGTAGAAGCTGAATGGATAGATAACGACAAAAAAATACTCCAAAACGTACCTGACATGGAATTTGAAGAAGTAAATCTAGACACACTAAAACTTGTAATAGGTAAACTACATAACTGGAAAGCAACAGGTTCAGACAATATTCATAATTTCTGGTATAAAAAGTTTACATATTTACACCCCATAATACTCAGCCACATAAATAATTTTATCAAATCACCAGAATCCATGCCAGAATACATCAGCCTTGGTACAACTTATATGCTGCCTAAAGACAAAACTGACACTAAAAATCCTGCTAAATATAGACCTATTACTTGCCTGCAGAATATCTATAAAATAATCACTTCATGTATTAGCGAACTCATTTACAGACACACTAACACACATAACATATTATCAGAACAGCAAAAAGGATGCAGAAGATATAGTCAAGGTTGTAAAGAGCAACTAACGATTGATGCGATAGTTTCTAAACAAGCACTGTCTAAAAGGCGAAATATATACACAATGTATATCGATTATAAAAAAGCGTTTGACTCAGTGCCACATACATGGCTCTTGTACATACTCAAACACTATAAAATTCACCCTACAATCATACAATTTTTAGGAAACACCATGAGCAAATGGAATACAGTACTTAAACTCAGACTGGGCGACAAGTTTTTGGAAACTGAACCAATACCCATACGTAAGGGCATATTTCAAGGAGACGCATTCAGCCCACTCTGGTTCTGTCTTGCTTTGAACCCTCTCTCTAACCTCTTAAATAATAGCAATAGCGGTTTTAAACTTAAACACGGAAACACACAATACACACTTTCACACTTAATGTACATGGACGACATTAAACTTTATGGCAGCAATTTAAAAGAAATAGAACACCTTGCAGACATCACACAATCATTCTCGTCAGACATACACATGGAATTTGGTATAGACAAATGTAAAATACTATCAGTTCGAAAAGGTAAAATAGAGGAAAATACATACCGACTTAATAATGATGAACAAATAGATCCTGTTGATGTAGACAGTGGATATAAATACCTTGGTTATCAACAAACTAGACAAATACACCAAAAACAAACAAAGGCTACAATAGAACTAAATTTTAAAACACGCTTACACAAAATTCTCAACACACATTTAAATGCAAAGAACACAGTTAAAGCCATTAATACATATGCTATACCTATTTTAACTTACTCATTTGGAATCATACACTGGTCAAAGTCGAACCTTCTAAAACTGCAACGAATGATTAACACTCACATGACTAAATATAGAAAACATCACCCGCGGGCATGTTACGAGAGACTTACACTCTCACATGCAGAAGGAGGAAGAGGCCTCATAGATATTCAAAACTTACACAACAAACAAATCACGACTCTCCGTAATTATTTCCACGAACAAGTTCAAAGGTCCAAACTTCACGAAGCAACGGTTAAGGCAGATATAAAATTTACACCACTAAATTTAAACGACTACAACACCCAAAAGAATGAAAATATTACACCGGATTCACAAAAACTCAGTTCCTGGCTACAGAAATCACTCCATGGGAGACATCGCCGCGACTTGATAGACCCAAATGTCGACAAAATAGCGTCGAACGCGTGGCTCAAGTCAGGTGAACTTTTCCCAGAAACGGAGGGATTCATGACAGCCATACAAGATCAAATAATAGACACACGCAACTACAGAAAACACATTATCCGTGACCACACATTGCAATCAGATTTATGTCGACACTGTCACAGCAGCTCAGAAACAATACAACATATAACAGGAGCTTGCAGGACCATAACACAAACTGATTATAAACACCGTCATGACCAAGTTGCAGCTATTGTTCACCAGTACCTAGCCATCAAATATAAATTCATACAGGATAAAATACCTTACTACAAATATACACCTGAAATAATACACGATTCATCTGACTATAAACTCTACTGGGACAGAACTATAATCACTGACAAAACCATTCATTTTAATAGACCAGATATCACTCTCCACGATAAAAAGAATAAAGCGGTCTACCTTATAGACATAGCCATCCCTAACACACACAATCTCACTAATACATACACTGAAAAAATTACAAAATACACAGACCTGGCAATAGAAATTAAAACACAGTGGAAAGTAGACACGGTTAGGACTGTCCCTATCATACTATCGAGTACAGGCGTCATACCTTACACTCTATTCACTAGTCTAGAAACACTGAGCATACACAGGAACACATTCATACAACTCCAAAAAGCAGTTATCTTAAACACCTGCCGCATTGTTCGGAAATTTTTGTCTCTAAATCAATAAAGTTTTAACAGTTTTTCGCTTGGCCAAAAGCCCGTGAAAAATGGTGACTCCTCGCTTGACGAGAGAAGAAAAAGTGAAACAAAGAAATAATAATAATAAATATTCGGGACATTTTTGCACACACGGCCATCTGACCCCAAACTAAGCAAAGCTTGTGATATGGCTGCCAGAGACTGATATATATACATATATAGGTTTAAATACATACTTAAATAGATATTAACACCCAGATATAGAACAAACACAAATGTTCATCACACAAATGTTTGTCCTAGGTACTAGAAGAGGCAAGATGTTTTATTATAGCGGGAAAGGCAGAAGGAAAGAGAGGTCCAGTAAGATCAAGAAGAGTATTCTTACACCAAATAAAAGGGATGGCCAAATGTCATGTCCTACAGAGAGGGAAACGCTGGCAGAAGACCGTCAAACCTGGAAGTTACTCCACCGAGAAGTTACGGTCTTAAATGTTTAATGAATGACAATAAGCTATTTGTAGTTATAGACCTGGATAAATCTTAAGATATGTTTGTTTAGATATGTTTGATAATATATATAGTTTTGATAATTAAATATGACATGTAATAATTAGGCTAGACTAGATAGACCAAAAGATAGAAACATACACACTTACATATTCATGTCTAAGAGTTCATATGTTTGTATTGTTTGTATTATTGTTTACCGATAATTGAGTATTGTTAATTCCAATATAATTTTAAAGTTACAAATGAGTATCAATTTCAGGGGTTGCGAATATACAGAGGTCGCGAAGTCACAGTTCATGGAGAACAGCTAGTAATGACACTTAATTGTCCAACTGACGCGAAGGTCTTCGAGTCTACCAGGAACAGATCGACTGGGTTTGTATGTTTCTTTTTGTATGTGTATATTTAGTCGACAGAATCGTGTGTTCTATTCATCTGATTTTCATAAAATTTTGTAGAAAAAACCGTACTACGTTTTTTTTTGTAACCCAGTGTATACCTAAGCGAAATACCACCAACTCACTGACTGACTGACTCATTACGAAATCTCGAAAACTACGATGGACTTGGTCTACCAAGCTGCAATTTGGTAGATTCCTTAAAGAGTGTAGAGTTCCGCTAAAAAGGATTTTGCAAAAAAGCAATTTTCAGATGGTTGAAAGTTAAAACGAAATTTTACATGTAATTTTTTTTATTGATTAAAAATAGGCTTGCGCTTGGCCACCAACTCGCCTGATGGTAAGCGATGATGCGGTCTACGATGGAGGACGCTTGCCTAGAAGCCATGTTTTTAATATGAGCTTAATCGGTTAAGGCGTTATAAGGATTCGTATCTTTACAACCTCGCGAGGACGAACAACTAGTTCCAAACTCTGTCTAAGTATATATTCGCTCTGACAGCTGCAATAACATTGTAAAAAGCCGAATGAAAAAAACCAATTCTGATCAATTACGTTTTTTTTTTATGTGAGAAATTGAAGGAAAGTTATCCAATATGATCAACTGTTTGAACAGATAGTTACTATTGAAGTAGACGAGACTATAGTAGGTACCCGATATACTTCAGTGAAACATGCAAAGAAAATATTTTCATTAAGCTTTTTACAATGTTATTGCAGCTGTCAAAGTAAATAAATACTTGGACCGAGCTTAGTAAAGTTTCAAAACTGGACTCACCTGGATGAGGATGGGAATGTCCATGTTCTGCTGGTGGCTGCATGGATGACAAGGCGGATAGCGGAGTGTACCTTGCTCCATCTTCTCTAGTGCAGCCCTCCTGCCAATCATAATATTATTTTAGCTTACAAATTGATTTTCTGGTAGACCGATATAACACATTTTTACGAGTCACCCGCCGTCGAGGTCATAATTTTTAACATGATCTTTTTTTTTTTAATCAGCATATAATATGACAATGTTGTAAACTATTACGGTTGTTTACTACAGTTAATATGATTGAAAAGAAAGACAAAAAAAAACTAAGAAAGAAGACTTTAGACTTTTGGTCATTTCTTTCTTTTTTGACTTCGTTTATTAGGTTTGTAAAGTATGACAAAAAAAGACTAAGAAAGATGACTTTTGACTTTTTTGTGAAAGACTAAGAAAGAGGGTAGATCGTTTTGTCTGCGCCTAACTTTTTAACTGTTCGACCAACCCGCATTCTTCAGTCTTCCCGTGAACATGGTGCATGTAACTGCGCCGAAATATCGGGAGCTCATTCCACAACCTTACCACGGTAAATTTCTCGTAAATGATCATATAACTTTAGTTAACAATCATATTAACATGATATTTACTATGATAAATTTGTGGATGGAGCTTTCGATATTTCGGCGCAGTAACATGCACAATGTTCACGGGAAGACGGTAAATATCCCGTGAATAATCATATTAATGTTAATTGACTTAAAACTAAAGCTATATAAAATATTTGTGTGATGTATTTATTGGAAGTCTGTCACACAAATTACGATTGTATTTTTTTGGTGTGTGCAAGAAAAAATCTCTCAAAAAACAAAAATAATACGATACCAAAAAAATATGTAATTATGAACATGAATTGTTAACCATTCCGAATATTCTCCAATGAAATTGAAAGCCAAATTCTCTAAAACAGAAACAAGCGAAAGTTAGCGAAGCGAAAACAATAAACTCAACAGAAAACGCTTTGTGGTTTCAAAGATCAAAGCGAAAATGCTTCATAAACAGTAAAGAAATCAACACTCTTGCGAGTTCAGGTAGAACTAACTTACTGTCCGTACGAAACTTTAAAACATGTCGGGATTATCTAATAAAAATACCGTGGTATCATTCAGAGAAAACCAGGAAAGTTTAAGCGCGCAGAAAAAATAAATTTAATAAATAAAGGCGCTTTTTGTTAACTTTTCGCTAAGTATTTGTTCTGTAATCCCGACGATAGGTCTCGTCTTTGCGCAAACTTTTATCGCAAGTTCATAACGGGGGTAAAGCGTGCGTAATTAAGATAACACTTCGTATGTATATGTTTACATACAAGGTAGGATCGCTGACGCTGAGAGTTTAGCATTAATAAGGTTTAAAGCGTCAGATTGTATAATCCGCGCCAAGGGTAACGCGATGGTTACTCCCTTCACGAGTAAATCGTTCACTCCCCGATTGATTACAGCCCCCCCATTTAAAACTCACCATATAGTCCTAACTCGGAAAGGTTTACTTTCCAATGCAGACAATGAAGAGGTGAAGCGATGAAGGATAAAGTGAGGATGAGGTCCCGAGGCATGTTTACATAGAACTTACTTCATTACCGGGTATTAATGAGAGCCAAAGCGCCATCGCCACCGGGTACGCCGTCTTTATTACGCGGGCATGTAATACGTGTTTCAATTCAGTAAGTGATATACGCGATAACTTTATCTTTATTATTTGAGCACTTAGCTTGAACAGTAATATGGCGGTTAGAATTTCATAATGCATTTTGCAAAAGAACTAAAACAAAGCAAAAGCAAAAAGACGAGTGATAAATTTTTGTTATTACCTTTTCGCAGTTAGCTGTCGCCGTTGTCTGCGTGTGACTTGTCGAAGAGATGCGGTACTGCATACCAGAAACAGTACAAAAGCCCTCGTGATGATGCGTCGCATATACGCCAGTTATCGTCACGTCAGTGTCTTGGTTGACGATTACTTCGACTTTTTCTTTCCTGTCGGTCACAGCAGGCTCTTCAACATCTTTTTCTTTTTTAGGTTCCTCCATTTTTGTTTCCGACTTCACGCCGGAACCTACCCCGTTTTTTGGCTTCTGAGAATAAGATTCGTCGCTACAAGAATCCGATGTTGTATCGTCCTTGTTGGATTTGGGAGAACGTTTTTCGTAGCTGGCAGCCAAAATTGCAGTAGCGTTAAGACTAGCCATACGTTTTTGTACCACCATATCTTTTAAATCCATCACTACTTCAGATCTATTTCTTTTTTTCTTAACGGGGACTCCGGCAGTTTTCTTCATTTTAGCAGGTGGTTTGTCTAAATCTGTCTTTCCAGGTGATGATGATGACTTGGCTAATTTCTTTTTTTCCGGGCTGTTTTTCTTCTTTGATTCAAGTTCACTTTCTTCACTAGATGACGTGCACGATTTCGGATCCCAGTATTTTCCTGCACTTCGTATACCTGGATCACCACGTAATGATCTTTGAGGTGGACTGTCATCGGAACTTTCAGAACTATCATTATTCTTTTCTTGCTTATTCTCATACTCAGATTCTGACGTAGTCTCGTGTTTTTCTGGCTCTTTTGGCTTAACCTCCTTCTTTTTCGAAATGGCCGGTTGTTTGGAAGTACTAGGGATTGGAGCTCTTTCAACGGTTCTCATTAACCCTAGTTCCATATGCGTTCTACTTTCGTTTTCATATAAACAGTGCACTTTGGCAATGGCATTTAAGGAAGCCATCCTGTGTTTTTTAGGGCCAGTCCACATTGATAAAAGTTTCCGTCTTCTTTTGCTAGGTTTTTCACTACCCAGTAATAACATATCTTCTTCTTTAAGATCTACAAGTGAATCTTTCGAAAGTTCCTTTAACTCTTTTGACGTAGTTTTCTTGGCGCCATCCATAACTTTTCTGTACCTTTTATTTTTAGTTTTCTTATTTTTGGAAGCATCTGATCCGGAAGACTCTTTACTTTCATCATTGGAATCATTAAGACTTTCATCTGATGATGAATAATGAAAAGTTTTCGTGTTAAGAGAGAATTTTGAAGTGTCAAACTCATCATCTGAAGAAGTGGCCTTTGGTTCTTTCTTTAGTTTTATCGTAGCTTTCTTAGTTGGAGATCCAGCCTTAGCACTTAATTTTTCTTCACTCTTTGACGAAGATTCCTGATCAGGGAACTTAATTGGGCTAAATGGTTTTCCTGTAACACTGGATTTGCGAGCTACCATTTTATATGACTTGCTGACAATAGCTTTCGGGGTATCATCTGATTCCTTCATATCACTGTTTTTACTGATCAAATTAATATTGCTCTCACTTAAATTCACTTCTTCAGTACGTATACTTGCTTTTAACTGCTGGACAACTTCTTCGATAGGTCGATGAGGAGAGTATTTTTTCTTTTCCACTTCTGTTGTTTTGTCGACAACAGTACCCTTTACACGTGCTATAGGGCGGACTCTTCCAACATTTTTATTTACAGAACTACGAAAATCTGATAAAATACTCTTTGGAGAATCCACCTTTTCCGTAAAAGTATAAACATCTATTTCAGGACCTTGTGAGACTAGAGCGTTTTGTACTGATTTGTCCTTATTAATATCATCTGATTTTGTTTCACATTTCATGGACAAGAACCTTTCGGAAACGCTAAGATTTCCTTTAGAATTTTTGAAACATTTTACATCAATGTCGACCGTTCTAGGTGATCTGCTAGATGTAAAGAATTTTGGCGGTCTTTCGGTTTCAGTTTTTGAAGTTTCTGATTTATTTGTCTCTTTGGGACTACTATCCACACTTTTATTCGAAGACGCAGAAGAAGGAGTAGATTTAAATTGACTTTTTTCTTCAGAATCATTACTTTCTTCCTTCTTTTCATCGAGATCCTGAAAGCGGTTCTCCGTTTCTTCGGTGGGGTTACAAGTGTTACTCTCATCATTAGACTTGTCTCTATTGTCGACGTTGTTACCGTCCACTTTATCATTGGTTTCAGGACTCGGTTTGACCTGAGCAAATTTACTTTTCTTCGGGTTACCAGTACCAGCTTTTCCTTTCTTTACGATAGTTTTGGCTTTAGAAAAATTCGTTTTTGTCTTTCGGATAACATTTTTACTGATTTTATTCTTAGTTTCATCATTTTTACCGACACGTTTAGCAGGTAGTTTCCTATTTTTGGCGGTTTTGGAAGGTTTCTTCGAGATTAATTTCTTGGCGCTAGTTTCTGATGTAGTTTTAACTGGTTCTTTTTTGTCTTTTGATTCTTTCTTGGATTTTTTGGGCAGTGGGTCACAGGGCTTTGATGTGCCTGCTTTTAGGTAGTCTGAAGAAGTTGCGTTATTATCGCCTGCCGTATCTCCATCATTTTTAGAGATAGCATCATCTCTAGTAGCATTTTTCTTTGATATTTTAACCAAAGATTTACTTACCAATTTCTTCTTTTTTGGAGATACTTGTTTTTTCACAGGTGGTTTTGCTTTTAACGTTGGTTTAACCACTCCCTTTTTAGGTGACGATTTAGACGCCTGTGACCGCATTTTTTTTAATTTAGCCGAATTGATATTACCGTCATTGAAGACTCAACTCGATGACTACGTTCACATTCTGAAACAAAGAAACAGAATAATTTTACTACAACTTTAGTGAAAAGAATGGTTTTAAATAGTACGTTTGTTGGTTTTTTTCTTTTCGAAACGGCTGCAAACCGTTTTCAATGGCTATCAAATCTTGCAGCCGTCAGTTAAACAGGAAAAAACCTTTTGATGCATAATTTGACACGACAGGTGGTCGATGTTGTGAACGGTTGGATTCTTTGAAACTATTTAACGGCATCTAAAGTACCATTCGTGCGAAGAGAAACGAAGAAATTTTAATGGAAACGTAGAGAGCTTTACCAAAATATATTTTCTTTCGTCGCTACCTTCACTCATTATTATGCCTAGCCATAGATAAACACTGATAAAATCAGTATGATTGAACAAATTTCAAGTCAAAAAACACTAAAAATCTAATCTATTTGGCCTAATAACCGCTCAAAAACCGTTGATCATAGACCATTGAAGGTCTAAAGACAACCCGAACGCTTAATCCCACTACCAGTTGGCAGCGTATTACTACCAGAAATACTTGTTTTAGTCAGTTAATAAATTAAAATAATAAAACAAAAAACTATAAGTTTGTTTATTTATACAACAAGATATAAAGGCTCTTCGACAAAAATAAATCGCAACAATAATAAGCTCGCGCTTTTACTTCGTTTACATTTATATTATCGAAACGAGAGTAAAACACATCAAATACAAATAAAAATAATCATAATACATCGATACGATAAACACGAGCCGTAGGAGAAATATAAATTGTTGCCAAAGCAAACATCTGCTTTGATAACATGTGCACACTAACGTATAATAAAAATAAACGTGGAGTCGGTTGTGTGTTCTCTGCCTTATTTTTATGGTTCAGTAGGCTTTTGGATTAAGTGTAGACTTGATAAATCAATTACTGAAACAAAATATATTTTTATTGATTTTGAACAGCACTAGTTACTGATTTTTAATCTTAAAGTTCCCTGTAAAATTTAGTCCTTAATTGCAAAACATTAGTTAAGTTATCCTTGTTAAAAATCACCTACAGGCAGACAGAACTGACTGACTGCTGAGAGACTGCACTGAGACCTCAGAATAGATAGATATATAAATAAATATTCGGAAATATACGGGACATTTTTGCACACACGGTCACCTGACCTCAAACTAAAAAAGCTTTTAATATGACTGCCAGAGACTGATATACATACATATATAATTTTAAATACATACTTAAACAAATATTAACACCCAGATATAGAACAAACATAAATGTTCATTACATAAATGTTTGTCCTAGGTGGGAATCGAACCCGGCGTGGGTTCGATTCCCACCGGCTATGAGATAGATAGATAACTCTTTATTGTTCACGCCAGAAATTATACACATAAGACAAAAACATCTTAAAACTAGTGAAACAATTGGCAGCCTTATCGCTATAAGTGATCTCGCCCAGCCAACTTTAGTATGGCGAATAATACTGTTATTATTCTGAGGACTAAGACAGTGTCGTTTTTGCGCGTGACAATTGCAGTCATTATTCAGAAAGTATATAATTCCAGCCTGTTACGCTTAGATTATCCAAATTGTAAAGGAGATACATGTATGAAATAAATCAGTGTAGGTACTTATAGACCCTGCAAAACACAGTTTTCAACTGACTTCAAAAATAATTATCTTAATTCATCTGTATTTTGTGTGTATGTTTCGTAATATCTTCGATGATTATCAACCAGTTTTAATTTAAAAAAAAAAACTATTTTGATTATCTTGAGAGTGATCTCGATAAAAAAAAATCTTCTTTCTTTTCTGAAGCTGCTTAATTTAATTGCAATCTAGCCTACTGTTCGGCTAGTAATTTAATTCTAACCTAAACTACTATGTTATAATAATTCGTTATGTTAATTTAAAAACTAAAAATGTGTTTAATAATACGTTTCTTATTGTCTCTATTAGAGGAATGTCACTTTGAAAACACTTTGAGACACGAAAATATAAAGAACTGTGAATTTCAACAACCTTCCGTGAAGTCGGTTTTGTTTCTAAAAGATTACTTAATAATTAGGTAGCCTTTTCTCAAAAATACGAATAGTAAGTACTTAATTTACACAAACAAAATAAATTTTAGCCGGAACCCAAAAACCTTCACACCTCTACTTTTTGTAACATACAACATGTTGTAAAACTGACGGTTCTCTACCTGGACACGTGCTGGCCGTCATTAGGGGTACAAAAAGATTAGATAAAGGCATGTGCTATCGAAAAATGAACATAAAAATCAAACACCTTTTAATGTATTTTGGATATAAAGAAATTGATACAGAATCTGGGAGGGTTTTAATGAACTGCATTGCTAATAATATGGACTCCGGAGCCTATGGAAAATAACGTTATGTAAAACTAAATTTATGACAAAATAAATTACTTTGTTTGTTTGTTATGAATTGATATCGTATTTGAGGGTAGTAAGTACACTGTGCATAATCATTGTTACGTAAGTTGTATTTCTTTATTTTATACTATATAACATCAACTAATATTTTGCACTTGCTTTGCCAACGGTAGGTCTGTTCAACAACTTCCCTATACTATTTTTGAGTTAGAAACTGCAAATAAGAACTAATCCATCGGTAAAATCTAAGCTCAATTTAACAAAATTCAATACAAATTATTGTAGCAAACGTAAGTACACAAAAACCCATGAAAAACTAGTTACCTACAATGATCGCCTCGAATACTCGCCTGCGCTAAAGCTGATGGGTAGACGAGGAGCCAAACTATTCCAATAAAACTTTTTAAACGGCTTTTGTAGGCATTTCAGTGAATATTAAACAGGGTTGAGATATTTCCGTGAATGCACGTGTTTGTTTTGTTGTAAATGGTTATAATTACCACTACAAGGGCTACGGTATTACTAAGCCAAAAGGAGGTCATTGTACTCTTTATTATCTACTAGCGGCTCACCCTGGCTTTGCACGGGTATATATATGTCGCCTATGTCACCCGGGGATAGTGTAGCTACCCAACAGTGAAAGAATTTTTCAAATCGATTCAGTAGTTTCGGAGCCTATTCAATGCAAACAAAAAATCAAATCTTTCCTCTTTTCTATTAGTATAGATAACTTTTGCAATGGGACTAACCTTAAATCGCTTAAAAATCTGCTGTTCCATAGAAATAGTTAATCACATTCAATGAAATAACTGTATATGGCATAGCAGATATTTTTTTCCGATTTATGAGTTGGTTCCATTTTAAAAGATTTTCATGATGATGAGTACAATGACTTTCGGCATAATACCACCTTTACGTGTAAACTCGCATAGATATGCATGTATGAATCAGCATGAGGTTCTTCAAAAAGCGCAGCATTGTTGCTGTGATGCCTCCGGTGTTACAAGTATTCATAGGTGACGGTGGCTGCTTATCATCAGGCAGCCCGTCTACTTTTTTGCATTAAAAAAGCCATACCACAAATGAACATTCGTGCTTGCATGTTTAGTTTATCGGTGTAACTTTAGACATAATAAAATACATATTATTAGCACAAAACAGACTTCATAATTTCCTTAAATTAGATATGTTGTCTGTAATTTTATCCCGCCCACAGTAATAATACAGCGTAATATTTACATAACAAGTATGAGTACATTCACGTAAGCCGTACGTAATACGAATAAAGTAAAGCGTAGCTTACGCGGCCGCGGAATTGAATGAATGAACGCCATCTGTTCCGGCACGAATAAGGAAAATCAAGGATACGAAATTGCCGCAAAATAACTTCCTTAAAACCCACTAAAGCTTTTTTCTCACAGAAATATTGTCTCGCTAATTGTAAGAAACACTCATAATACAATTAAACGCAGCGATGAGTCGTCTTTTGTCTTGTTAATCTAATAGAAGAGTTGCCACAGACTGCAGAGAGCAAGCTCTTTGTTAAGGTTTGAAGAGAGTTTTATTTTTATCGTTGGATGGAGGGGGCGCTCGGTAGCGGTTTACATTGTTTTAACGTAAAAAGGTTAAGTAGTTTCTGTGTTAAAGTTAATCAAAGAGATTTTTCAACGCGCTGCTTTATAGCTCAGGGTCACCGCCAATCTTTTCTGAAATGAGGTAAAATTCCTATCTGATTTTTGAATGTGCAACTAATACTAAAGATCTAAACTAAACTCGGTTCAAGCATTTAATTACACTGACAGATTTATTAAAACATTGTAAAAAGCTGAAAACAACGAATTCTGTTCACTTTCGCTAGGTTTTTAACTTAAGATTGCAAGTACCCGATATACTTTAGTGAACTTTTTACAATGTTTTTGCAGCTGAAAAAGCAAATAAATGCTTGAACCGAGCATAATAAACCTATTTTGTTATAGAAACTACATGAAGTAATTTTTACACATTTTATTTATCTTATACGAGAATGACTCAGGCGGTTATTTTGACAATAAGTTCAAAAGGATTCGGCGGTCTTTATAAGGTGAGTGCACTTCCTTCTTCGAAGGAGGCGAGGCTTCTTCTCGCTTTGCAAAGCCAGACGGAGCCGCAAGCGATTAAACTAAATGCAATTAGCCTATTATACAAACACTATTGGATTGCCTATAGGTAGACCGATGAAGGTCTAGATACAATCCAAATGTTCAAGCTCGCTACTAGTTGCCAGCGTACCCAGCCATTACCATGCTAAATGGCATTGCTTATACTATCTGATAAAGATGATTTAGTTTTTGTGTTTTTTATTTTCTTGACTAGTAATTTGACAACAAGTTTACCCCGTTTCGCACCATGGGAGTCCCCTATTGAAAGTATCGGGCTGCGGAGGGTCGAGCGTCACGTATCGATCGGCCCTGCGACTCGCAACTCTACTGACGCTACTTGGCCCTAAATCACGGTAAATAGACCTCCAGTAAGGATACGCTGAGTTATTCGACCTTCTGCCGATTATACATTCCGATTACCTTTGTGTCTTTGACCTATATTTTGTGTTAGGTATTAGCTTAGATATGTGAATGAAATAGTGTTGGTTTACATTGAATACAATATTTAGGGTTGCCATTGATTTATAAGCTATGTGATGTCAGGTCTTTTTTTGTTGTTTTGTTTTTTGTTCGAGGGTGAAATATTCCAAAGATACCCGGCTGCATTGGGGTGCAGCCAAGTTATGTGTGATTATACCCACTAAAACTTCCCCGGCGACCACCGTGCTTGACAAGAGGGTTCCGGGATCTCCAGAGGAATGCACCGGAGCCCTCAACACTGCGCTAGTCTCCTTACCTCTGTACCACTGTACCTGAAATAAGCTAACTTAGCTTATTTCATAATTTGTATGCAACGCCAAAATACTTTCTTGAGGAAAGTAGAGAAAAACGTTCTGTCCACTTGTAATTTTTGTGAATATTTTAATATACAATTTTAAGGTGAGTCCAGATGACGTCGCGGCATGGTAGGTACAGGCGTCTGTGGAAAAGTCAGCCGGAAAGAGTTGACTATTAGCCGGGTAGTTTTAAATTCGTCTCTTTATGCCTATGTTTATTATAATTTTACGACTGAAATTCTGAGCAAATTTAGTTGAAATTTAGTAAAGCAAGGAGTCTACCACAAGGACAAACACAATATATTATTATCTCGGAAAAATATGAGAAAAGGGGAAACTCACGGGTAAAATCGAAAAGCGTAGATACTCTTTTATAAAAGTTTCAATCGCTTAAACTCTCTGATCTGACAAGGGACGACGGATGGGGTGTTAAGTGAAACTGACAGTATGCCCCAGTTTCGGCCCTGCCATCAGTTTGAATTTCGAAGCTTTTTGATTTTAGATCGAAAATGAAGGTAGAATTAGACCCGAAGTACCCAGAACTGTTCGAGGGGCTGATTGTTTTATTGGTGACGGTCAGAAGCTTTACCTTATGTCAATTAAGTGAGTTGTGGCAAAAAAAAACTTGTGTCAGTGTGTTTTGACTTCTGGTAATTATTTTTTTACATTCGTATAACTAAATGGTTGATATTGTATTGAATTGACGTCATTCGATTTTAATTTGTTATTTTAATCTATATTTAATTCAACGTAATTAGTTGTACCGTATTAGTTATCAAATAAATGAATAGGAAAAACCGTTATTAATAATTTTTGGTAATACATTATGAAAAGTTTATTTCAATGAAAAAAAATACTCTATGTTCCTCTTTCTGTGTGTTGATTTTGCAAGGTATGGCTGAATCGACCTTAAAAATAGCAAGAAAATAGAATGCATCATGAGGAAGAATGTAATGTATACCTAAAAGACGGGTAATTGGAAGACCGTGGGTAAAACCCACTGCGTTTTTTCCTCCGAAGTATAATTTTGACTGCTTCAAACAAAGTGTAAATAGGGTCCTCAAAGGTAGGCAACGCACTTCCAATGCCCCGTGTATTGTAGGTGTCTATAGGCAACGGTGACCACTTACCATCAGGAACCATCTTGTTTGCCACTTATTCTATTTAAAAAAAACCCGCAGATCGTATGAACTAAATTTAAGCTCGGGTTTCCAGTTTGTCTTCGCTGAAACCCAGGAAAACTCGGCGTAAGATTATTCAAACACTTTCCTACTCCGCTTCTACTGTAATAACACAACTTTGTAAACAGACCTTTTTGTTTTGCTAAACGTCAGAAAGTAGCGAAATTCATCAAATAACAAATTTGTTGTTGACAGTGGAAAGCGAAATATTGACAAAGTTACCGCCCAATATTTTATTAATTTAGGAGGAAAAACACATTATTTCTGAATAATGAAAAAACATTTTTTTTTAAATCCTACACTAAGTCATCACGTGCGCGCCGTACGGCGGGCCGTAGTGCAAAGCGAGACGCAGCCACGCGGCGCGCGCGCGCATTCACCTTGAAAAAGACCGCCCAATGCGGTTGAAACTATAGTCGGAGTGACCGGCTTAATCATACGTGAGTAATTCTTGTGTAATATAAATAAAATGTGTGAAAACCACGTCAGATTCCATATAAATAGGATTTTAATCTATTGGCCTATAGCTTATTTTGATACGGAAAAATTAAATATTAGACTGAGTAGCTTGATTACTCAAACTAGTTGGTATGACTAAATTACACTGTTTGTGTACTTATCTTATGTCTTACTGTGTATTATATAAGATATCAGTGTTTGACGGGATCGGAGAGGGGTATATTCACAAAAATAAATGACTTGGGCATTTTTTTCTATATTTTTTTTAATGTGAAGTGTACGGTGTGTCTGATTATGTGTAACCAGTATAACAAATTGAAACAAAGTACTGCAGCACACACTTAACCACTTAAGGCTGCGCTCAACGGCCGCGCTATCTCTTTCGCATATTTTTAACATTTTTGAAGATAAAAAATTCTGTATATTAATTTTTTTTTTACAATTCTCGTTATCATAACACTTCAGATTGTATAAAGCAACTTTGGATAGTGTGAAAGTGCTCCATACATCCGGACATTTTCACACTGTAACTGTGTTTGTTTATAGAGTAGGTATTCATTTATATTTGCGATTTTATTTTATTCATTTTCAATTGACTTGATTGATTTATATTTTATTTGAATCGAATAAAATCATACTGATTTACAAAAAAAAAAACTGATAAACGATAAATGTGAAAGTGTGTTTGTAGGTTTGTTTGTTCATCTGCTTTGTTTGCTGCGTAACGTAACAAGTAACGGAACGATATGATTTTCTGTAAAAATATAGTTGGAGGACACGAGGTATCTTTTTATCTCGGAAATTTTTACCGAGAATGACCACGCGGAACCGCGGGGCTCAGCTAGTAAAACAATTAATTAAATAAGGTATTACTTTTCAAGTTCTGACGTTATAATGTTGTATGCAAATTAATTTCCTTATAAGACAACAAAACAACCACAAAATAAGTTATTTAATAGATAACTTGTTAAAAATTAAAATTAAATAAAGGTCGGTATACTTTTCAAGTTCTGGCTGTACAATGTTGTATGCAAATTTATTTCCTTATCAAATTCCTTTAAATACTCAAGACAAAACAACAAAAGAACCACAAAATAAGTTATTTAATAGAAAACTTGTTACATCAAATCGAAGCCAGTGAAGCGACAACGGCAATTCGAGTGCTAGAAGTCTTTATGGCAGCTCCATGTTGCGTGCCACAAAATAATAAAGCTCGTCTTTATGTTCTTTTTAAACCAGTTAGTACAAGGCTTTTTACACAGTGAATTAACCGTCTACAGATGCTTTATCGGGCTTGTTTAACATAATTGTATTAGAATTATAATCTTTTGCTACTAGGTTAGTAGGGAGGGGTATACATTTTGATGAGAGCCTTGCATTTGATGGCAGGTGTCCCTGGGGGTATTTTGAGCTGAATTAGACCGGGAGCCATCGTGAAACAGCGTGCAGGTGAGCAGGGGGGAGAGGGAATAATGTATCCGCCGCCCTTCACTGCAAAATTCGTATCTGCATAGGTACATTAAGCAACTAGATCAAGTTTGGTGTCGTTTTGGAGTAATACGAGAGCACGGGGAATAAATTTTACTAAAACAAAATTCCATACAAAAAAAATTGAGAATGAGATAAAAAACAGAATTGTGATACGAGCAAAAATATCAAAAAATATCCCAAAAAATGCTTTTATCTTATCTCACAACTAAAGTATTAAGTTATTCTTTACTAAAAAACATAGTTTGTATAGCCCTGTTATTCCTTAGCTTATAAATATAAACTTTATATCTATAAGTACTTGAATTACTATCGAGTTCGAGACGACTATATTACAAAAAAAAAACAGTTAGATTACCAAACTGTTTTTGTATAATGGGCCAAGTAGTTTAGGTATTTAATGTGAGTTTGTTTTTATTTTATAAAGGCATTCGCCAGCTAAGATATTTTTACCTGTAGATAGGTTGTGCCCGCCACCATATTGACTAGACGAATGCAAGGCTGGCTGCCCGACTTCGTTCAGCTGTCTCAATCACGCACTTTGAGTGTCTACAACACACTGTATTTTTGTCTTTTTGTAACAACAGATATAGCGTAAAAAGTCTTTCATATTCTTTCCACATGCAAAATTCTTCAAAATGCACATATACATGCGTAGGTAAGCTATGCTATGTTATGGTATATGCTGTGTTTAGTCAATTTTAAAGCGGTGTTGTTCGCCTCTACGTCTTTATTATTACACCTCACCATTTGCCGGTAAAAAAATCTTAATAGATCTTAGTTGACCTCATTCAATAATATAGTATACAATAATAACGTCTGTTTAGTTGAAATCGATATAGATTTAAAAACAATAATGTTGAAAGTTGTTTGGTTTCGATTACCAAACTCAAAGTTTCACTTTGACTGTGTCACTGAAGTAAATTATAAATAACATGGTAACCATTTATTTTACCAACAACTCGACCCTTATTAAATTAGTCCAATTATAATATTGTTTGTAGTTTCATGGTTAATTACGCTTATATTACTTTTAAACAGCGTAGCTGCTATAATTATGATTTATTGTACCTAATTTTTAATAATGTAGTAATTATCTTTTATATTTGTTTCCAGTAGTAGCGCCCCACGTTTCACCGACTTTCCAAAAGGATCTATTTATCAAGGTTTATTTAACTTGCCTTGTTAGTATGGGTCAAATCTTAAAACAGTTATCACCAACCGCTTGAGTTGTAATTTTGCATACACTTTTAGTTTGGATGACAATGCTTGGTTAGCTAAGTGACGTCATTCTAAATCTAATATGGTGGACTCCCAAAGATCGCGGATCAGATAGTTTTTTACACCCACATGAAATGTGTATTAAATGAAAGGGTTTTCTAGAAAAATACGAAAAAATAAAATAACGTCACACTAAATTTAATATGGCGGATGCCTATTAGCTTGTTTTTAAAAGGTTTATTTCATTAATCATTTCATTTCTAATGTGTTAATTTAGGGATTTTGGGGTATAAGCTACCTTCATACCAAATTTAATTCAAATCTGATAATCTTCTGGTTGTCTTCAAGTCGCGTAGGCAAGCGTGCCGTCTTAGACCGCATCGTCGCTACAGCTTGCGCGATGATGCGATCATCGTGTTTCACCCTCGGCCGCAACGTCGCTTACCATCAGGCGAGTTGGTGGCCAAACGTAGATCTATTCAATATAAAAATGCTAAATATCTTTCGCAAGTTTTGAACATTTTTGAAAATAAAATGTCTGTGATAATAAAGAAAACGATTGGGCTTTATCTTATGAAAACATTGCAATTGCAATTGGCGGAGAAGAAAACTCGAACAATCGTTTTTTTTTTCTATCTCCTCCGCCTCCTATTAAATATCAACCCGAAAAATCGCTTTATTGCATCATATAAAATATCAACACCAAAATTGCTTTATACTAATTCCAATGTTAATGAGATAGCCGCCAACACACGAAGTGGCGGTCGAACGTAAGCCTACTTATTATACGATGTAAAAAAATCTGTTATGAAGTTGAGCGCGGACAAACACACATTCCAAACTTTAAATTTTTATAATATGTACCTACCTAATTCAAGATCAAAATATATTGAAACGATGACAATGAAATTATTAAATCCTACACGCCACTCTTTAGTTGAAATTTTGCTTCAACGTAATGTAACCATAATTTATTCTCGCTTATTAACAAAAATGAAAGCATACACGGACGCCCAAATTAGGCCGCGACTCTTTTATTTGTTAATCAAACGTCTGTCCGTCGAAAATGATTTACGAGGAGTGAATAAAGAAATCAAGTGTCAAATTGAAGACGCAAGCGCAAGCGTCGAGTCTTTTATTAAGACTATTATGGAAGGCCATTCATTTTCACTTTGTACGCGGTGCTCGTCTCTCGACAATTTTTCTCTCTTTTGTTAGGGTAAGGAGGCGTGGAGGGCCCACGGGTATGAATACAAGTCCTCGGGGAAGGACTCTCTCAATTCACATTCATGTTATAGACTCGAACCGAATAGTATTCGCAAGGCGTTGGGTAACGACCCTGCTTCTATTACATCGGTATAATGTTAAATTTTACGTAGTAACAGGTGTTAGATTTGGGAAGCAAATTATAGTCATATTTGACTAAAAATTGTTCTCATTTATTTATCGTCATTAGAGAGAGGTGTGTGTGCTCTCTACTGAGACACGGAATCGACCATCCAACTCCACTGAAAATCTCATCCAATCATCTAGCCTTATAAACTAAGTCTATATAAACAATAAGGGTACTGTTTAGTTTAATGTAAATAGTATGTACGAAAGAGAAAAACTTAACTATCTACATGTTAGAGTGAAACAGATTTTTTTTTGTAATTCTATTCCAACTGGTAACACCTCTCAATTGATTGTCAAAAACATGCAAACTTTCGGACAACGATCTATTACTATACTAAGTATGCTTTCGGATGTAGCTTTTGTATGATTTTTGACGCGCTTGTGATTGTTATTCAGTTTTGTTAAACAAAATAAACGCTGTAACTCGATTGGAATTTGCCAAGTGTAAATATGTCATGAAATGTAGGTTGGGTTTAAGCAATCAGTTTTTTGTGTGCTGGTGTTGGAAAACTGTATTTTTAGATCGAATCGTTTTATGGATAACATAAAAACATCAATGTGAGGTCAATATTAACATGACATCTTTTTTTTCGTTAAGATGCGAGTTTGGCTGGATAATGAAAAAAAAAGAGCAATGTTATTGACACACATTGCAGCGCACTAATATTTTAAATACGAAAGTAATTCCCCTCTTGTCTGGTAACTTTACTTCTGGTGCTGGAAAGTAGCTAGGGGTCCATCCGGACCCCACCTCCCTATACACGCCTAATATGTATACAAGATTTGACGATACAACCCTTGAGTCATGAGATATATTCGATTTTTTGGCGATAAAAACCGTTTCATCGCTTAGTTTGGGCGCGACCTTAGTAAGGAAACCTTTTTAAAAACATTTTCACGTTAAAACAATAAACATCTCTAGTGAAAGATGAAAATTTGAGTAATCAACGTGCACATCACGTGACCTTTCCATCCACTTCCATACAGAATCCTTGGTACAAATCATAGATTTATATTTCTCAGTTGGATCAATAGTAAAATCGGCATATACATAAGTCGGCTATTGCGCAGAGCATTTGCTTGAGGCGGGATCCGGTCACTGGATTGAGCTTCACGATCCGAAGGTCCTCTCCACTGAACCACATAATTTTTCTAGAATGGTTCCTGAAGCGGTTGAAATTAGAAAACATCGCAATTTCAACCGGGAAGATGTTTTTTTTCTTATTAGCGGCGTCGTTGATCCTATAGTAAGCAAGTGTACAAACCGCGGTGTAGGTACTAGGACTTTTACCGATACAGTCAGTGTTGTGTGTCGTAGTGACAACCCTGCGATTTTTCAAGATCAAGTGAGGGTAGAAGAACAAAACACCCGCTCTTCTCGCCGGATTCGCCCGCAGTTTGCAGGCAGCTCGTAACCACAACCACGGCCATGGTTGAAACGTCGATCGAAAGGTACCTATTTTACCAAAATAATATAATGCGCGATAAGTCCCGATAAACATTTAAAACATGCGTTCAAATAGCTTAAGTTTAAAAGTGATTTTTGGATCAATAATATTGGAGTAGATTGGAGTGTTTTATGTTTTCAGGCCATCCCGTAATTACCCAGAATGATTACATGTAGGACCGCTAATATCATTCGAATGAAATCTCGTCTTAAGCCAAACTCGTTGCTTAATTAAAATTTCCTCCAAACTAATTGTTTATTAAGTTAATCTGATAATGCCGGGTAACAGGCGTTTTGCCGGATAATTGCCCCGGGGCGAAATGGAAATGTATACAGTGATCAGCCGTGAATTCAGCGTGTACTTAACGATTTTTACAACCTTTTATTTAACTTCACATGTTTGTAAGTAAGAATATTTATTTGTTTGTATATTCGTTTTTATTTCGCTGTATGTTAAGTACAAATTTTGCTGGCCTAATTTGACCCACTTCTCGGCGTTCAATTGAGTTGAAATTTGGTACACCTATGTAACTTGGACGACAATTTTGACAATGGTACCATGAAGCTTTTCTGATGATGGAGATGGATCGAGGTCATAGGAACTAATAAAAGGAACAAGATAACCTCATCGAATGAGTCGCTGGCATTCAGTGGATGCAAAAGGCAGGCTGTCGTTCAGTGTGGAGGTTGAAGGGGGAGGCCTATGTTCAGCAGTGGACGTCTTCTGGCTGATGATGATGAACCTCATCGTGTTTGGGCTCTTGGGAATGGTCTTGATGAGTAAATTTTTTTAAGCGATTGTTTTTTTTATTGTTCTAAATTTTTTTCGCGAATTTATATCACATTTTCTTAAACTAGAAAATAATTCCACTTTTTCCCTTCCTTTATAACCTAAGGCATGGAAGAGAGAGATCGCTCTTAGCGACAAGGCCGCCGGTGATTACGTAAGTTTCGTAGTAGTAACTGTTCTATCGTACCATCGTACCTAGTATGTATTTTCTGGTGTGAACAAAAATACTTTTTTTGTCTAACTTCAAACATATTATTGATTTTATTGAGTGACTAATGAAACGAATATATAAAAGTAAACTTACACGGTTAGACAATAAAATGTACTAAAACAATAATATGATGCTACAATTTTTTTCTGCTCTTTTAAAGTATCGCACCAGTACTTGAGAAAACACGGGATGACCCTTTGATTAAAAATACGTACAAACTTGTTTGTATTTGATACAATATGGTTATGTACTTATATTTGTTTGAAAGTATGATGTATTGTTGTCTCACACTTAGTACATTTTGTTACTTAATTTTTTTCTTCCTGTAAGAAAGAGGGTGTGAAACCAGCGGGGACCATGATATTTTCCGGAATAAAAAGTAAGCATATTTGTGTTTTTTTTTTTTTTGTGTGATATATTTTTTGGATGCAAAAGGCAGGCTGTCGTTCAGTCTGGAGGTTAAAGGGGGAGGCCTATGTTCAGCAGTGGAAGTCTTCTGGCTGATGATGATGAAATTTGTAAAAGCTAAATGAAAAAATTTAAATTAAAAAAAGCCTGGTCGCAGTTTTAGGACATACCCGGATCCAAATATACACACTTATACACAAACTTTCGCATTTTTAATATTAGTCTGATTAGCTGCCTTTTTTCTTTTTTGTTCTTAGCAGTCTAACCAAATAGTCTTACCGGTAACCTATTGGAATTAGCTTAAAAATAAATTGAAGAACAAAAATGAATGTTGTATGAAGTTTAGTCACTGTGTTTCTGTTACACTGTGCTTATATGGGACTGGGCTGCGGGCTCAGCGTAATTTAACATCCCTTAATGTTAACGGTTTATTGGGGTGAAAGATAATATCCATGCAATGTAAACCAACGGGGAATCTACCACCGCGATGAGTGGATTTATAAAATAAAAGTACCCTGCAGTTTGACCTGCGACTTTTCTGTTTAAACTTTCAGAGGTAAAAAATAATCTATGCAAGGTTATTTTAATCCTATAATCTAATTATTTTAGTTCCACGACTTGATTTGTTTTTTCCTTTTCCATACAAAAACATTAAAAAAATTAGGACTCAAAATAACAATAAATTTACGCGGTCTGAAATGAGATAAAACTTGCGCGAACCTAGTTCAAAAACTTAAACCTTTTTGCTGAGGGTAATAAATTTTAAAAAGTCAAGCAACAAGGCAAGCTTGCTCCACCGTAGACCGCATCATCGCTTAACATCAGACGAGTTGGCGGTCAAGCCTATTATTTATTATAAAAAAAACATGTAGGTACAATGGTGGTAGATATGTGATCATGTAGGAAAGCTGCCTATGAAAGCTTATGAATATTTATTATTTTGGATTGCCTATAGAGCGTACTTATCCTGGTAGCATTACCAAGATTAATGGCAATACTTATAACCACATGCTATGAAAGTTTTTTTATTTTTAAATAAAGCTAGCTGGATCGAATGTACTCACAATGTGTAATGTATGTGTATGTAATGTATTCACTTACTCTATGATTTTATTTATATAATTTTCTGTTCTAATCTGACATTCTAATAAAAATATTGTAAGTAGCATTTTTTACAATACAAGTAACTTATAGGTATGTTGTTATATTTTTCCTATACAGAAAAAGAGAGCAAGTGTCAAATAAACAAAAACTCTATTTGCATAGAGATAAGGAATCTCAAGATTGTCTCTACTACAAATTACGTCGAAAAGCTGGAAATATAATGAAGTCGTAAAGACATTTTTCTCGGAAACACCTGAGCAAAACAAGCAGTTCGAATCTACTGTACCCAGAATAAACAGTAGTACGAAGCTCTACCTTGGCTCAACAATCTCTACATATTTTTCTGTCGAGATTACTTCATAAAATCTTTTTGAACGTATTTGTAAATGTTCTTTGTTTTCATTTGACTCTCGCTATATGATTTTCGCTTGAACATTGACTTTTATTTTTATTTTTTATTTGCGTTTTGTTATTAGCTGAGATTCGCTTGGTCTCCGGTGAATGACCGGCTTTACAAAGAACATTGTCTAAACGTGTGGGTAGTGACACAAATTGTTCGTCTTGAGTTGATTGCACCACAATTAGAAGATTATCCAGGTTAATCAGTAAACATCAGTTGAACCCTCTGATAACAAATTCTTGCAATCTACGACTATAAAATATAATGACAATAGACCTTTGTCCTAATAATTGTTTTATACCTCACAAAAATGCCGATCACAAATAGAGCCTTTCAACCAAAAACCGATTTATCAAAAATAAGTAAGTTATAAGTACATATTTTAATTTCATGCTAGACAGAGCGCTCTATAGCACGTAATGACGTCAAGTCGTGCACGTGCCATACAAATTCTATACCAACACACGCTTTGTGGAGGGACAGAGCATCCGCTCTCTATCTCCAACAAAAACTTACGCCTATATCTCAGAAATTTATCAGCTAATTTAAATTATTTTTTCAGTTTGTCTAAATTATATCTTTCGCGAAGCCTGTTATTTGTAATAAATTAAACATTAAGACACAGGTCTATTATAGGTACCTATGTACTTGAATAACACTAAGTAACTAAACAAGCTTTTCTTACTTGGTATTTATTGCGATATGTTTTTTGAAGTTAAATCCCCGTGAACCATCTTCCTGTGTAACTGCGCCAAAATATCGGAAGCTCCATCCATAACCTTATCACGGTAAACATGGTTTATAATCATATAACTGAAGCTAATTAATCCTTTTAATGAAAAAGAATCCCAAAGAAGCTTAAATGAACTTTTTCAGCTTTATTATGAGCTTTTATACCTTGATATATTTTAAGTTTCATTAACATGCAAAGCCACGGCGAAACACTATTTACAGATAAAAATAAAACGACAAGTGATAAAGTCGTACCTACTTACATAGTGAAGACGTTTGTCTGATCCGCGTCAACAGTGTTGACAAAGGTGTCTAGAGTGAGATTTTCTCTATCACTTCATATTATGTGTGGCGACTGGCGGAGTGACGTGTGTCCCCTCAGGAGTGACGTCACTTCCGGCATCGCGAGACACTGCTTTAGGATATTCTTTTTTTTTTTTACTTGCGATGATGTATGTTTGTTTGTTTGTTTGTTTGTTTAGGTCAAATGTTGCAAGCTGAATCAGAACCAGTTAATTTTAACAGATTATGCTGAAATTTTGTTTACACGTCGCGTGATTTTCCAACTGAGCGAATTTAACGTTAGTTTGATACCGTTTTAGCAGTTGGCCGTAATATCCCTGGTGACAATACTATATATTATGCAATACTTAAGTAGGTACCTAATATTGTAATATTTTCGTAATGTAAAATCATATTGTAAAATGGCTAACGCCACAAGATGGCGGAAGGTGTATATTTTTAGTTAACCCTGTTAATATGTGAATCTAGCCTTGAAGAGTAGAAAACGATAAACTAAGTGTTATCACACTAAATTCAATATTTCCGCCACTCCAAGATGGCGGATTAGATTTTCTATGCTAATAAAAAGCTTGCTTTGCTAAGGCTTGTTTTAATATTTTTTTATTCATTTTTAAGTTACAAATTATGACTGTGCCTTGTTATACGAGTAAACATATTTTTTTGGAAATTAATTATGTAGCAAATAAAATATGTAGGTCAGCCTTTTGCATTACTTAGTCTCTAAAAACAGCTATTTGCAAGGAAAAACTGCAAGAAATGCAAATGCAAAAAGAAATGTAAAACAAAAACTAACCAATTAAGCCAATTAAGGTAAATTTTATTGTAACATCTTCTACCTTCCACACATTTTATATAATAGTGGTTTCTTCTAGGCAAGCGTGCTCCAACGTAGACCGCATCATCGCTTGACATCAAGCGTGATGGTGGTCAAACGCAAGCCTATTATTTATATATTCTTTTTAAATCTGACGATCAAAACTGATCTAAACTGATGAATTTAGCCTGATGTACCTATAACATCAAATCAAATCAAAAGAAGGAAAAAGGTAAAAAATGTACCTTGGATTTTTATAGAGTAAGAATCCAATAAAAAAGTTTGACAAAAAAATCGAGCCCAATCGATGGTCGTTTGATTTGTAGTCCGATGCCAGATTAGGGCCCGGAAGCTCTGTTTGGGGAAATTCCGATTTCCGACAATTGTGAAAGGTCTCCAAATCACTTGGTTTGCTCTCTAATCTCCACAGAGTTGCCGTTCGCCCACTTTTACCTTGTCAGCGGTCAGTGGCACATTTTCTTGGGACATTTCGGTATTAAAGATGGAACAGCTCTTAGGAACTGTTGATTTGAATGCCCGAGAAAGAATGAATCGCGCTATGAAATTTTGCTTCTGAAAAGATTTTGTGAGCAAGAGGTTTATAACTTTTGTAGATTGTGAAAGCTCTTTAAAATAAAAATAAAAATTATATTATTATTATTATTTTAAATTAAATTTTTATAATGCCCAATAAATTAATTTGTATTTGTATTTATTTATTTAAAATATGGGTGAAAGAGTTTATTTTAGGGGCTGGTTTTTAAATGTTCAAAATTAAATACTTTGTATTGCAAATTGACGTTATGACAATTTGTATCTATTGTATTAGCTATTAGTATCTATTGCTCTTTATAATTTTTTTGACATTTGGAAATTTGCCTTTACCCTGAAAGTAAGTAAGGTTACTATATTCTGGCAACCCGTTGGTTGAAATAGAATCACTTTTATGCCACTTTCAGTTCCGTTCGCCTAATATATTACATCCGAGTTCGGATTCCGGACCGGACTGGGAAGGTTACACGTAAAATTTTATCTATTGGATAATTCTGTGGTTAAATTGTTTGACGATACGCTTTCATTTTCTTTAAAGGCGAAAGGATGAAACATGTTTTCATTGTGTGTAAAAAAGTTAATAAAATAGAAAACATGTATAAATCAAAATGAAAATAATGCCCCCAGACTAATTCGGAATAGAGACAAATTCTTCATCAAATATATTAAGAACTATCGCAATTAAACCGGTTTCGAACAAAAAACGCATTTAATTCCATCCATGATATGAAGCCACACTCACACACATACATACTTTTACACAAACATATCGACATAGGTTTTAAACTTATGACACCACACTATTCAAAATTGCGTTTTTTTACTAAATTTCGTTGTTCACCCTGAACTTTAAACATGAAAATTGTACTGATGTCTTCATAATTTTAGGTAAAATACGTAAAATTTGCTTTAAGTTTTCGGCCTGCGGTCACAGCTACATAATTTTGTATTATAATAGGCTATCGGACAGGTATTTGATTTATTAAAAATAACAGTTTAGATAAAAATATTTATATTGGCTAGTAAAGTACTGAGAATTATCAGCGTTTAAAGTGTTTGTGGATTAGGAAGGGTTAATTTTTCACTTTTATATTATTAATATTTTATTTCAGATTAGGTTAAAATTAGCATCAAAAATGTCTATACCTAAAGAAAAATAATTTATCCCAAACTCCTTATTGTACTCGAAGAACGTACGTAGAAGTGGAATTACACTAGAAATTCGTCATATACAAATTAATTATGCTTATTTATCTTGCTTAATTTTGAAAACATTTTAATTAAGTTTTCGGTGTTCGGTTCTAGTTATGGTCAGCTTTTTTATAAGACAATAAAAAATCAGTCCGGTAGCCTGTATATATCGATATCAAAAAAATTACCGGCCAAGTGCGAGTCGGGCTCGCGCACTGAGGGTTCCGTACCACCACATAACTTGTTAGCTACTAAAGAATTATTTTTTTTGCAAAAACACAACATCCCATCAACGCCTAGACGGTCACCCACCCAAGTACCGGCCGCGTCCGACGTTACTTCACTTCGGTGATCGTACGAGAACAGGTGGTGAACAGAACTTTAACACCGACTCGTACTTGGCCATTAAGTATTTTTTATTTGTTGCTTTAGAGTGTGTACTATAATCATGCCAAGTTTGACGCTTGTACGTATCACCGTTTTTGGATTAGAGCAAATACAAAAACACGCTAACGGACGGACGGACAGACGGATGGACAGACAAACAGACAGACATCGTAGGCTTAGTAATAGGATCCTGTTTTTACAGTTTGGGTACGGAACCCAAAAAATAGCCTTTTAATAGTAAAAATGATTATTCAACAACCTGGCTTATACAAGTAAATAGGCCGACTAATAAATTGACGCTAAGCTTTCCCTTTGATTTCGTCTTTTCCTCGAAAATGTTAATAAAGTTTCTGAGATCCCCATCACGTTTTCATTGATATTGGATTCCGAGTATTCCTCGCAAAGCAAATAATTTGTTGACATATTTTGGCGACGTTAAAATTATGTTCACACTTTTGCGGTATCTATCTCTGGAGTTTCGGCATAATAAAATTAATGAGCTGTTAAGCCTTAAACGTGTTTATCTTTTACTGCTTTTAAAGCGTTGGTTTTCGATTTGAGTACTTACATATTATAAACGATTACAAGTTTGCGGGTTTCGCCAAAGTTTGAACGTTTGAATGAGTTTGACTCGTAGTTGTGAATGATATTTTTTCATTACGTATCTTCGTTATGAATTAATTGCTAAAAATAAGTACACACCTGGAAACGCTGTGAATACTATCTTTACTGAAAGTTCATACATTCTGCTGTTTTATACAGTTTCTGTTAAAGTTTGCAACTAAACCATTAAATAAGAGCTCAGAGCTTGAACTTAAGCGCAATCTGCTTAGCAAAACGTGTTTTAATAAATAAGGTAAAGCCTCGAGAAAGGCGAGAAGTTTATTAGGAAAGTTCCTATCCAATTGCTCATCATTATAACTCCATTTAAGTAAATAAAAAGATAGACGTCATCTGTGAGTGTAATTATAGTATTAAGAGACGAACAGATTTAGTAATGCCGGACCTCTAATGAATAAGAAAGAGAAAGACAAATATCTCATTTTCCCTCGATGTCCCGGCTACCCCGAATCAAATGCCAAATGCTATTTTTGACGTTGAACGTAAAGAAGTGGATGTAGAGGGAAAGGAGCAGAAATACTCCGAGCTTTTCCCGGAAAACGGCGCGTTTCTATGGAGATCCAGGTGCTTGTTTCTATGGAGATCCAGGTGCTTGTTTCTATGGAGATCCCAGTGCCCTCCATCAGGCATAGAGGTATGCCACCGAGGTGGTTTTAGTAGGTGCAATCTTACATAACCTGACTGTACCCCAATATAGCCACGTGTCTTTAGAAAACACCGTGTTACAAAAAAGTCGGTATAAGATAATAAAAATAAAAGGAAAGGTACCTAGGTATCAAATTTCAATTTAATTCATTCAAAAGCTTTGGTCAAAAGGCAATAATAAACTTAACAGCTTATTTTATAATAGCAGCCACAAAGTTACTTTGAAGCTTAAATACGCGTAGGTACCTACTTATGAAAGTACATAAAGAAGCTTTACGTACGTACCGTATAAAGGCACTTTGTACGTGCAACTTTCCTTTCAACATCGCTAAAACGTCGTTCGTCAGACTTATATAGGTAAATCGGGTAAAATCTGCCATTATAGATTCCACATCGCGTTGGCAGAATGTCAAAATGTCAGGCAATTACGTCGTCAATAGGGATTACACGACGCGTCGTCATGCGGGTGCTTTTCGTGTCGTCGCCTGTCGACTGTCAGGTTGTCGGTTTAACAGTTTGACGGTTTATGGAACCCTATTTTTACGATTGACAAAGCTTACTTAGTATAAGTATGAAATCGTAGCTTATACGTATTTGTACTGAGGTGTACCTGAGTGCAGAAATGTTTGTTATAAATGTGATTTCAGCGATTGACAACGAAGATTTCTACAAAACACGGTCTGTGATTTGACTCTACAGTGAGGAAATCTGCGGCTTCCGTTACAAAAGATTTCCCGGAAAAAAAACTAAACTTTGACTGCATATTTTCAAAAGCAATAAGTATTTGATAAGTGTTATTGACTTAACTAAATTAAGCTGGATTATTTGAATACGTACCTAGTTAAGTATTTATATTATAGTCAATTTATGGACTTTATTTGTAATTTAATTGACTAAGTAATAATATTTGCTATTAATTTTATATAACTAAATAAATTATGATTAGTAAATATATTAAAAAAAAATAAGCTCTATCAAACATATATATCATGTTATAATGTACCATATCTCTAGAAGACGGCCATATTCAATGCATATTGTACTCATCGTTGTAAACAACTTTTCAAACTTGATATCGCGAAAAAAAAGTTGTTCCAATCAAAAATTACATTAACACTTACCGAAGTGTATGGAACAGCTAGTTTTTTTCTCCCGAAATTAGGGTTGGTCCCATAAGTTTAAATCATCTACAGCCTAGGGATACACCCGGTATCCTACTTAACACAATTTAAATTTGTTTTAGCTAAGAATTATAAAGAAAGTAAATATTGCATTGTTATACAGTTCTGTTTGAAGTTTCAAGACTCTAGCTTATTGGGAAGTAAGTTTAAAATCTATTGTAAAATTTGTACCGAACAGGCAAACAGACAGGCAAGAAAGCGAATTAAAAACGCAGTAACGTGGTGTTTAAAAACTTCTCATTGTTTCTTTATTAATTTATTAAAAAAAACTGACTTAAAAATTAGTAAAATACGGCACATCATTTTGGCGCCGTCACATCTTCTTGATACACAAGGTAGGGCTGGTACGGCTGCCAATTCGGCAGAGCAGCACAAGCGACGCAAATATGCTAACCTCGGCAGTGGTTACATATTTGAGGCGTTTGCGGTTGACACATTGGGCCCTTGGGGACCGGGAGCTCATCTCATTTTCAAAAATCTTTCAGAGCGCCTGGTTAGTGCCAAAATGCTGGCGTGTTTCTAGCTCAGCGCATAAGCATTGCCATTCAGGGTGGTAATGCCGCCAACATGCTGGGCACGCTGTCAACGGATTCTTTGGGCCTAATCTGAAAGTATGTCCTTTGAAATAGAAAGTTATCCTTTCAAATAGTTTTCCAAATCGGTTTATAAATGACGGAGTTTTTAACAATTTATAAAAATGCAACTGAGTTGAGAAGCTCCTCTTTTTTTGAAGTCGATTAAAAAGAAACAAAACTCATAAAAGGGTTTCGTATCAATGTTCAAACCTAATCAAAAAGCTTTGCATAAAAACTAAAGCAACCAATTTGCGTAGAGGTTTGATAAAGTTGCACACCTCATTATCCGCATCGCTTTGCCGCCTGTTCGTACAGTGATCTTCGTTTTGCGTCGCTCGTGGCCCTTCGCAACTTTTATACATTGTTTTACAGAAAGATCGTGGAAGTTACGCGCGAAAACAATGGGGAGAGAGCTCGAACAAGCACGGAATAAAATCGCTGTAAAACCCAGCTGTAAAACGATGAGTATGATGTTTTTGCGGATAAAATGTCAACTCGTCGCTCACTTGTTACGTGCTGATTTTTCTGAGGATTGTTGTCGGAAAATCACAAATTTAAAGTAGATGTGGATACTGTGAAGAATAATGAATAAAATAAAAGATTTCACTAAATTTCTTAAACAAAAATGGATTCGAAAAAGCAAGTCTCTACGTTATTCGTTAGTGCAAGCTGTAAGGTCAGTACGTACAGTACGTGTGAAATAATTATTTTGGAATTTTTTGTTGCTCGAAAGGAGAACATGTATATCGCGGGAAAAAGTTTTGCATACCCAAGCAAGGATCACTATATTAAAAGAAAACGTGACTATCGTAATAGTCTAGATCATAACGTGAAAAAACTTTTTTTTATAACAAGCCCGTCCCAACAGTCGCAATTAAGTCAATAGTTAAGACTACCAAACATTACCTAAACAACCATGTTACACTATGCGATTTAGTGCTGCGATTTAAACACTTAGCGTGCTTATTTAGTCTCGTCTAATGGCAGTTAGACTGACTTTAAAACAATTAAATCGCAGCTCTACATGGTTACACTAAATCACTAAACTAAATAGTGAGCTCAATCACATAGTGTATTATGGCAGCTTCAGATCTTATCGATGATACTTGAACTACGATGTTGAATAGATCTAGCGTTTGCTTACACTCGTAAAGGACAGCCATTGACATATCCGACAAATTTAAGACGTACGAAATGGGCACGTGAACGTACGATACACAGTAAATTATGACTTCTGTATTTAGACGGTAAACAAGTACTTACTACAATGATAGTATTTCAATTCACATCAAAACATAATCTTTTGTATTTTAATAGCATATTATAACACTATCAGTTTATCACTTTTAAAGTTATAAATTAATTAATACTCAATCTCAAAACGTATGCTGTGCTCAGCAAAAACGACCCGATATCACAGAAGACATAATACTACACATTTTTAAAACGTAACACTAACACTACAAAAACAGTTAGACGGCTCATAAACCGTTGAAGGTCTAAAGACAAACCAAATGCTCAAGCAAGCAGTAAATATTGTCTCTGTCTTTTTTATACTACTTAGTAGTTCTATATAGGTTTATTTCGCTCATTCCTGATATTGACATTAGGACGCCAGCCGCTTGTACAGGTACATGGAATATTGTTTATTCTGTAGCGATGTCAAGAAATGACAAATGCAAACTGTAATTGAACACTGCAATCAAATAAATAATGCATCAAGCCAACTGACGGGCGATAATTACGTTTGTGAAATGAATATATTTGGCGTGCGCTACGAATGATTCAATTACGCTCTCTTTGATTATTGGTATTCAATTCAGATTAAGATCCCGCTCTCCGGCTAGAGTCTTTGTACATTGTCAACATTGTTTGAAGATAAATAATCACCAAGCAAGAATAAAAATAAAACCGATTAGACAAAAATCTTTTTTAGCCATTTTCAATCAGAATTTTTGTAGGATTGCTAGGGAGAGCGAAAAAAAAGTGTATTTTTTTGTTCATTTTTAGTCCACAAAATAGGTTTTCCCACATAAAGGCTACAGATCCGAATACGTCATCTATGACGTAAAGTCTTATTCTGTCCTTGTTTGAGGTATACTGAAGGAACTTTGAGATACAATGCCAACCATACCTCCAAGTCTCCCTGGCTTGGAGGACCAACCAAGGGAACCCCATCAAAGTGAGCACTCAAGGTGAGGATTCGAGGTACATTGCATTGGTATATTGCGTTTCTAAATATGGGGTAAGTGTTAGCGTGTATTTTGTTTTATTAAAGGCCATCAAAAACTGTAGCATATTGTGTACCTTGAGCAGATTGAGTATATTGGCTGACACATAAGTGTAGCTCACATGCTTTAAAATCATGGTGCTATCATTCTTGTGAAGATTTGCATCCAGATTCTAAACACCCGTATTGCCGGGTTAAAAAACTTTGCAACAGACAAAAGGCTACAAAAACTAGTTACAAAGAACAAAGCACACCAATGAGCGTTTCCCCAAACCGCAATTGTTTTGCTAATGGAAAGCTAATCTCACGCTCAAACCTTTTATTATGTGGTTTATTTACAACGTGATTTATTGCATTCAATTGAAAATAAGCCCACACAAAGGTAAATTGCACGGCGCGGCCATTGTCGATGGTTTGATACTTGCGCTAATATGTATTGTTCGAGGTTGCATTCGCAAACAATTTACATTGGGTCATCTTTAGATTATTCGATAGTATTATAAATTTATCGTTTTAATAATATCAATTCTATCATTTCGTGGCAAAAGGTTTTGTAATGGCAACACAACAGTACGTTTAAAATAACAATTGGATCCATGGTCAAGAAATAAATTAAAAAAAAACTGAGTTTTGGCGCCAACGTGGAAATAAACATGTCGGCTCGTTGGATTATTTTCCTAAACTTGTGTATTTTCGAGTGTTAATGTGTAGTAAATGGTGAATTATTATTTACTAGTAGGCCGCCCCTGCTTCGCACGGGCAAAGCCGGGATATATAGCCTATGTCAACCGGGGATAGTGCAGCATCCCAACAGTGAAATAATTTTTCAAATCGGTTCAGTAGTTTCGGAGCCTATTCAATGCAAACAAACAAACAATCAAATATTTCCTCTTTATAATAATAGTATAGATTAAGTGCTTGTAAACGCGCTCGAGTGTGGGAAAGTGATAAAACTAGGTGAAACATGTCTTCTCGTGTAGTTTCCAAAACTCCATAGGAGCCTTTTGTAAATCTCCACCACTTTACAGGGGCATGAGTTTGACTTGACTGTGACTTACTTTGCTTGACTCTGACTATGATTTGTTTGACGCTTTTAATACCATGTAAACATGTTTAATATTACGACTAAAGACATTGAATCCACGGTCATGAAAATTTTAACAAAAAAATAATTTTAAATAACAAAAAGTCATCAATCATAATCGTTTAATTATGTTCGAAACAACGATATAATGGTACGAAATCTTTGGTTTGAAACTGAACATATTTACTTACATTAATCGTAAGATTAATTGTACAGTCATTTTATATCTTCAAATATATTGAAATGCGCGAGCAATAGAAAATGCATGATGCATAGGTTCTTGAGTGGAGACCACGAACCGGAAGACGCAGCGTTGGTAGGCCTCCCACTAGATGGACCGACGACATAGTGAGAGTCGCTGGCATCCAGTGGATGCAAAAGGCAGGCTGTCGTTCAGTGTGGAGGTTAAAGGGGGAGGCCTATGTTCAGCAGTGGACGTCTTCTGGCTGATGATGATGATGATGATGATGCATAAGTTCTTAGTAAGGACTTATTCGTGCTTACGCCGTGTAAACCAAGCATGTACTAGACATTCTTCCAGAATAAATCACAGTTTCTGCCTCGCATCCAGGTAGTTTACATAACCCGGGACAAAGGGACGAGATTTACTCACTAACCTAATTCGTCGTATCTCTGTCGGATGTTACCTATGTTTGCAGTGTTCGAGCTATCTATGTCCAATAGATCTCCATTCCGTGCATCGCAAATCCAGCTTTCGGATAACCGGATTTATAGTGCGGTGAAATAGAGAAGGAAAGCAAGAGTAACCAATATGATTCAAATGCATTGAAGTGTCTACTTAAAGGAGATGTTTCAAAATAGCCCAGGTCTAGTACCTGCTTAATAAATCGATAAAAATCCGTATAATTAAGAAAAAATGCATGTAATAAAAAAAAGGGACCTTTTTGTACACACGGTCATCTGGCCCCAAACTAAGCAAAGCTTGTGATAGGGCTGCCAGAGACTGATATACATACGTATATATTTTTAAATACATAATTATATAGATATTAACACACAGATATAGAACAAACACAAATGTTCATCACATAAATGTTTGTCCTAGGTGGGAATCGAACCCACGCCCCCAAGCTCAGAAGGTAGGTTCACTACCAACTGGCCGATAGCTTAGATGTATACTTTAGTGATACAAAAACAATATTTGTCTCGACTTTTGGCTGGTTTTTCAATAAGGCGGAGCCTCAATAATAATGTACTTTGTGATAAAAATTGTACTTTGACATCTGTGGGCGAGTCATTGTTATGTCACTGTCATGTCAGTTGGTTGTTCCTTCCCAGTCTTCTAATACAAGTAAATTCTTGGTACACACAATCAATTTTCATCATTTCTTTAAAAAATTCAATCACTTTGTTTTGCAAACTTTTATAATCGGTGTTTTCTGTTTCTTCTACTCCGAAAATAAGAAAATTTCTTTTTCTCACCTCCCTTTCAAGAATATCCATCCTCGATTCCTGTTCTTCTATTTTTTCTTTGATTTCAATATTTCTTAGTTGCAAAAAATTAAACTTTTCATTTATGTTGCACAAAGAAAAGAGTTACGAGAAGAGGTCCTAAAACTACGAGAACAAGGAAAGAAAGTAATGATAAAATACAATAAAATAGTAATTTTAGACGATAACCTCAAATCAAGTACCGAAAGTATAATTAATATAACAAACACTAAACATAAAAGAAAATTAACAGATACGCCTGAACACAAAAATACTAGCAGTGATGGTAAATACCCTCCAAAGAAAATTACACCTAACAACTTCGTAACACGCCAGCATCGAGCCAGCAACTCAAGTACATAAATCGGCGGTAGCAGCGGCGGTACACATAATAAAGTAGAAAAAAAAACTGAGTAAACTTCCTCCAAGCCGGCTGGTCCCCGTGGAGGAATAGACCAAAGCCCCCCACAAAAAGAAGCAATAGTGAAATACGTGCGCATAATATGCGTAGTATTGAATTAAAATACTAAGTAATCTGGGGGAGGCCTACGCTGCAAGACGACTTTTACTCGATAATTTAAGAATAAATTAATAAACACCTATCATAAAATATGGATGAACAAAATACATAAATAACAATATTTCAGAATTTTAAGCATGCAATACCTAATTTAAGTATTACAATCATACAACGCTCAATTTAAAAAAAAGGTATGATTAGTTTAATTTGTACTAGATATTTATATACAATTAACTATAGGAAAAATATATTTTGCTTAGAATCAGTAAGAATTAATAATCATTATGTGGGTATATTATTGTAAAATAACAACCTTCTTAATCTGTATGCCTAACAAATATCAAAACTCAATAATAACAGTAGATACCTGCCTAAGTAATATTAGGTGTATAATGGTAAATTGCATTTAGCTTTATGAGTTTTACTATTTTAATTGAACACTGTATACCTACCTATCCAAACTATAAAAGATTGATGTACCTAATCTTAATGATCCTAACTGTACCATTATTTGAATTAAGTATGTTTCGTTTATTAAGTGAGAATACTTTTACCTAAGGTATTTTACATAGTTATTAGTGTAATACTATTGGTTGATTGTGCATGTTTTGTGAGTAATAGAATAAAGGCTTTTTTACTTTTACTTTTTACATGTCAGTTGGTTGAGTTTGATCAGTTGAGTCTAAAATAAATATGTCAAACCTCAAAATGAAACCTTATCGACATGATGATTCCTTTTTAGGGTTCCGAAACCCAAGGGGTAAAAACGGGACCCTATTACTAAGCCTACGATGTCTGTCTGTCCGTCGGTCTTACTTTGAAACGGCTGTATATTTTGAACCGTAATACAGCCAGTTGAAATTTTCACAGAATATGTAATGTTACGGCGGATTAATTAAAAAAGTCAAAAAGTAAAAACGAAATGGAGGTACCCATACAACAAACGTATTGTTTAACGTATTTTTGTATTTGCGCTAATGTAAAAACGGTAATACGTACAAGCGTCAAACTTGGCATGATTATAGTACACACTCTAAAGTATTAGTATAACAACAAATAATAAATAATAGCGAAGTGCGAGTCGGTGATAAATTTCTGTTCAGCACCAGCTCTCGTACGATCACCGAAGTGAAGCAGCGTCGGGCGCGGCCGGTACTTGGATAGGTGACCGCTTGGGCGTTGAAGGGATGTTGTCTTTTTGCATTATTTTTTTGTAGTTAACAAGTTATGTGTTGTTACGGAACCCTCACTGCACGAGCCCGACTCGCACTTGGCTGGTTTTTGGGTATGGTGTACAAAGATCTGGCCCAGGGTCCTTACATAAAGCTTGCATAAAGCCTTACATTTTGAAACATCTCCTAATATCTCCTAAACATAATGGAATCGGATGAAAAAACAGCGATAAAAGTATGGGTCAAGAATTCAAGTTATTTAATTAACACAAAAAATACATTTGGCAAAATAAAGTTATTGCTTGGGAACCTCCTGAAACAAGGTTAAACTCATAGATTTCATAATATACTACGTTAAACTTGTATCATGAAATCCGAAGATGGAAGTATCGCACGTTCGAAACTACACAAAAAATGCTCTATATTTCAATATTATCACGCATCATCATTCAAAAAAATAGTCCTAATGTTAAGCTTCAACAAAAGTCTAAAGAAAACAACGATAATAATTGTTGGTCCAACTACGCTAACCAAATTCCGAATCTGATCCAATTGGCCCGACCTCGTTGGGTAGTTAGGCACGTGTGGAGCACTTTACTTTGATCGCATTATGAACCCCAGCTCAGATTATACAGTTAGTTAATTCCGCACCGCCGCCAACATCGGTTTATGTATCCCACAATACATTAATAAGTAAGTACGCTCTCGTTACAGTGTACTTACGATGAATATTATTGTCACAGTTGTTACACTGTGATGATTTTAGAGCTGCATGAAATTGTAAAATCTTTCAGACCTAAATAAATTTTACACTTTTCAACTTCGTAAAAATCTTGTTTTTATGCCCGGCGTACCTAAGCGAACTAAACCGGCTTTTTATGCTAAGTGCACAAAAGTCTGATTTTTATACACTAGTTTAAATTGTTTACCTATTCTTTAAAATTGTTCAAGAAGGTTTTGTTTGTAATATATTATTTCATGTAGGAAGTTTGCCTGGGTATATAATACCCATAAATCAAGTAGCGTTAAAGATCAGACATAATATTTGTCGAATAAAAATGCAACATTGTTCAAATGTGAGTTTTGATTTTAATTGAAGAGATATTATTTCTGTATCACTATTTTATTTCCATGCAATTAAAGTGAAAAGCTGAGTGTATAACTTGTGCATAAAACCCATTTTAATATCCGCCCGTGCCGAATGTCTCGGCTAAAATGGCTTGTTTTATGGCCTCGTTGTACAATCTACAAATTTTTGAATTAGTTTACCTGCGCATAAAAGAATTCGTTATATTTTTACGCCTCATTGTTATTGTTTGGATCGCATTATTTTCCTTTCAAACTTTAGATATTTTTTTTTCTGAATATTTTTGTAAGAGCTTTTGGAACAAAAGTATGAGTAAGTATGATGTAGGAAAGTTATGTCTGAATAAGTCTGTTATCTGCAATAACATTGTAAACATTGGACTGAAAACATTTTCTTCTAATATTTTACTGTGTAATATTTTAGGTACCAGCTACAATCTTACATTCAAAAAGCTGGTGAAAGTCATCAGAATTTGTTGTTTTGGTTCATCTGTTTACATATGGCAACTGTCAGACTATTATTCCACGTTTCGCTAATCCCAACTGTTAGAAGTTTTTCCAGAAGCCACACTTTACACATTTATTATCAGCAAGTATATATACGAACGGTCAGGTCTAACATCATTATTAAAAAAAAAAACGATACCCCACACATTTTATTCTATACTCCTACCGAATATATAGCTCTCGTTAGAGTTCGGGTACTGTATACACAGTTTTTCTGTGGTTTGGGTGCCCTACAAATATTTTGTTCGGTATTTGAGTTTAGCCCACATTTTATGCATTCTTTTGTAGAGCGGCGTGACGCAAAATCATTACAAAAGGTGTATTTCAACTTTAAGGTTTACGTGGACGTGGTCATTAACATTGGAAACTGGAATTAACATTTAGTGGAATTTAAGCCTTTAAGTACTTCTGATACAAATAAATGGCTAAGAGCGTGTCGAGGGTAATTACGGTGGATAATTAGGGGACGAATATCGTTTCTTGGATTTCACTCACTTCCCGTGAAGTCTGTTTTAAGTTTTTGTAATTATGTGATAGGAGGTAGGTACTTACATATTTTTCAGACGAGTGTCATGTCATCGCAAGAGATTTGTTTCCACCTTTATTTTTAAACGAAACTTACAACTAGCACAGTAATAATAAAGCCCATTGCATACGATGCGCAGTACTGGCGCAAGTATTATTCGCGCCAGTTTACTGCGCATCGTCTACGCTGCAACGAGCAACAACGCAGTGTAAGTTGATTAGTACTCGTTACAGACAATGTTATCTATTTGTTTTTTTGTTTATTACTCGCGCCAGCTTACTGCGCATCGTCTGCAACAAGCTACAATACTTTTTGGTTAAATAGAAGATGCTAAGTACCCGTTGCAGGCGATGCGCAGTACTTGCGCATTCATTATTCGCGTCAGCTCACTGCGCATCGTCTGCAACAGGCTGACATAAAGTAGAAGTGTTTGTAGGTTGTACGTACATATGAATAATACATGTAGACAATAGTTCCATAGAAGGGTGTTCAGGTGTCTCATTACGGATGCAATTACTTGTTCCGGTGTTTTCGGATCTGTATAAAGAATTCTGTGACGAGTGACGACATTTCTAAACTGTGACTGGGCGTGTCACTTTTTCTCAAGAATCCGAGGACTAAAGTTACCGCTTAAGTTACGTAAAATCCCTGAAAGGCGAAAAGGGGCTTGAAATAAATATTATTTTCCTTTCAAGTGTTTTAATAAAGGAGTATCTTAAAGTTACAAACTGATATTAAACTTTTTCTTTTTTACGATTTTTTTTTTGTTTGTTAAAGAACTCTATAACAACCAATTTAAGAACTGTTTCGCGTCTACGGGATTACCACAGAATACTACTTTCTTTTAAATGTAAACAATCCGACTATGTATTTTTGTAGGATCTTCGCAAACAGTACACCTGAACCAAAATTATGTACTGAGCCAGGATTGGGTTTAAAAACACTGTAATTTTAAAATATATATTTTCGATTATATGAAAATGTTTTATTGAAGTTAAATAATAGGCTTGTGTTTACCGTCATCTCGCCTGATGTTAAGCGATGATGCAGTCTAAAGCCGGGTCCGCAGAGGCATGTTTTCGTGTAGCTAACACACTAACATGTTAATAACACGAAAAGTGGGCGTGGCTTTGGTGTTAGCTAACAGGATAACACGCTAGCACGTTATCCATCGCAGATGGAAAACATCACCTAACATGTTAGTGTGTTAGACACGAAAACATGCCGCAGCGGACCCGGCTTTAGATGGAGCACGCTTGTCTAGAAGACACTCATCATCATCAGCCAGAAGACGTCCACTGCTGAACATAGGCCTCCCCCTTTAACCTCCACACTGAACGACAGCCTGCCTTTTGCATCCACTGGATGCCAGCGACTCTCACTATGTCGTCGGTCCATCTAGTGGGAGGCCTACCTACGCTGCGTCTTCCGGTTCGTGGTCTCCACTCAAGAACCTTTCTTCCCCATCGGTTATCGGTTCTTCGAGTGATGTGGCCTGCCCATTGCCACTTCAACTTGCAAATTTTAACAGCTATGTCGGTGACTCTGGTTCTTTGGCGAATATCCACGTCACGTCAGAAGACACTCAGATTGTAACAATCGGGGGAAACCCATTCAGGTGGCGCATTCCACATTTGAGGGGGATAATTATGTTCATCAGTTTTGGGTCAGATGACAGTGTGTGAAAAATGTCCCGAAATATTTAAATAGTCGTACCTACTACCTTAGCTCATTAGGATCATATCGGTACCGTCGAGCGTGTCAGTGGAGCTATGCAAATTTAGTTATTTTAAATTAAAAAAATGACGCTAAAAGTTGTTGAAAGTGTGGTACGTGATCTTCAGAACACAATAGTGCTGATGGCACAGAAGATCAGTACGGTGGAGACGAAGCTCGGTGAGCAGAACACTTTAATCTTGAGTCTTGACTCTTGAGTCTCCACTTTATAATATACTAGCGACCCGCCCGCCCAGCTTCGCACGGGTGTAATTTACGTGTGAAGCCGGGGCGGGTCGCTAGTTATATATATAAACCTTCCTTGAAAATGTATCTAACTGATGGTGAAAACAGCATCAAAATCCGTTGCGTGGTTTAGGAGGAGTTAGCGGCCATACAGACAGACAGACAGACGCGGAAAGCGACTTCAATTTATACTATGTAAAGATCACGTACAAACAGTAAATATTTATCTTTGCTAAAAATTACTAGTACACAGTATCTAGTCATTCAAAATGTACAGATAAACGTAATAAAAGGTTTTCTACACCACCGAATATTTGCCAAACCCTTTAGTTAGAGTTTACGACGTACCTACGTAGTACAGCTATGCACCTAGCTATTATAACCTCAAAGTGGCCAACTCTTTAACCAACAACCACAAACTTAGTAACTTAGTTGCAAATTAAAGGCCCCCACATATTTTCGACTTTGTATTACGACCATAAAGCTTTTAAACAATATTTACGAGGCGTGTCGAAGGGTCAACTTGGGCTTTCACGGCACATTTTGTTAAAATGTTGTAAGTATGTTCTACAAACCTTTTGTTTGTTCAAATTACGCGACGCTAGTAATTTTTCAGAAGTCGGAAATGTATTTGAAGCAATGCCTAAATTTTATCACAAAAGAACCATAACTTGAAATGTTTTTTATTTTGGTTTTAACCCCTGACGCAAACAGAGGTGTTATTATAAGTTTAACGTATATTATGTAATGTTTCTGCCTATGGCATCGTAGCTCCCAAACAGATGAACCGATTTTGATTTAGTTTTTTTGTTTGTTTGAAAGGTGACCTGATCGACAATGTTCTTTGCTATAATTAAAAAAATTCTGTTCAGTCGTTTGAAGATAATTGGTTTTCTTGTCGGGGTTCTTTAAAAATCAATTTATTATTTAGTTATTTAATTTCATCTCATTTCAACTTTCCATGTTTTTATGTTAGTATATTTGTTTAGGTCAATATTTTACGGAGTGGACTTTTTACATGTTGGTTGAGTGCATTTTTATGGTAAGTATTTAATTTTTTAATTAATAATAATAATTTAATTAAGTATTTAGTTTTATTAATACGATACAAAACATAAAAGACCCGTCATGTTCCAAGTCATAATATCGTCATGGTATGCGTCTCTTAGTAAAAAGACACTATGACCATAGTAGAAACAATGAATTTTTGTGGGAAAGCACGTGCACCCGTTTCATGTCATGCACCTTACGAGGAAATGGATCAAAACGTTTTGTTTTTATTACTTAGAAATCTTAACACAGTTGGTATTGTAACACATCTTAATTACAATATACACACAGTTAGCTAGGCGTTGTAACTCACGCTGTTACGTGATACCCGACAATGCGATATGAAGCGTAAATTAACAACGATGTAGTCATGAGGTAGAGTATAACCTTCTGTTAAACAACTGCTACGTTTTGTTAGTTATTTTATACTTATACATAGTATGCGTAATTACACTGTATTTATTTTCATTCCTGGGTCTAGCCTGGAAATTAGAGAGGCATTGGTCTAAGGCATGTAGAATAATAAATACAATTATGGAATGTGTAAAAAAGGGATTATGAAACTATTGTACGGTATAGTAATTGTAAAGAAAAATTCTGGGCTATTCTGGTGAGTCCTGATGGTATTAAGCTGGTCTGTAGTATGAGGTAGAGCTCCCTTTTATTTTTCCTAATGTCAAAATCGTATTGCGGGTGATGACTTGACAACCCACCAAATGGGCTTCCCATAAAAGCTGTCATATATTGGCTGCCAGAAAGGCAACAGTGACGTGGATGGCTTAAACGTAAGGTGTCGAGAGGTGTCCTTACTTTTCTCTAAACGCTAGTCGCAGCTTTATGCCTTTAGGACTTCTTATCTCTTGCGGTTTCCACCCCCAGCCGGAGGTCAGGAATCTCATTTAGCGCTACGGAATCGGACGTACGGCTCGCCACAAAGCCACCCTAATTACATTATATACATTGATTAGTATGAAAATTCGAACATTGGTAAAATGTGTACTCTTGCTTGTGCTTCCACTCAATTCTGTAACGGTGAAACGGATTTCGATGAAATTTTGTGTGGTGAGGTAGCTTAAGTTTATTTTGATGATGATTTATACGCAAACTTTGCTCTTATCCATTAGCATTGAAGAAGGAAAATCTTTACATTCTCTACAAACGTGCATCTGCACTGCGAAGTGCACTTCGTCGCACGCGTATGTTACGGCGTTTATGGTAATTTTTAATGTCGTTGTCAAAGGTGTCGTCATAAGCCAATAAACTATTAAAAAGTTGAATGGTAAAACAGCGACGCCCAATGACGCAACTGACGCGGTTCGTGATCAAAGCGTTTCCCTGCCGGAAGTGAAATGTAACGTAAGTGCTAAAGTGGCTCGTTAGCTCGGTTTCAATTTAACACTTGTTTTATTCAAGTTAGCATAACTTAATTTGTTAATTTATGTTATTTTGAAGGGTTTTATGTGTAGCTTATATAAATTGAAATTTTGCAAACAAAAAATAAGTACCAGTAGGTACCTAATAATTTCAGTAGTGTTATACTACAGTTTTCTTTTCGTCGTCCACTAGACCATCTCGTTTGCAGTTGCGTGCCGCTCAATATTGAAGTGTGCGTTTGTAGAACTAGTAAGAATCTGCCAGTGAGTGCAATACGTGTTTACCTCGCCCCTTTGAGTTATTGGCAGACTTTTCGGCAATAACTCGAGCTTAAGGCAAATCCAAGCTATATATGATCAAAGGTTTAATATACTGTTTTATATACTGTTTTAAACTATCATGGTTGTTCACTAAAGTTAAATTTAAAGTTATATGATTATTTAAGGGATATTTACCGTGGTAAGGTTGCGGAATGAGCTCCCGATATTTCGGCGCAGTTACATGCACCATGTTCACGGGAATACTAAACATCCCGTAAATAATCATATAACTTTAAAGGGATGAAGAAATTGGCGAAATGTTAACTTCTAGTATGAAGAAATAAAAAATATGGAACAAGGGGAACATTTTGTACTATTTGTTCGAAAGTTAGGTAAGCTGAGAAAGACAGCAAAAAGAACGCAGGCCTTTTTGCTTGTACATGTTGGTTGACCTAATTATCTAGATAGGGCTGCTTTGTTTTTAGCGTTTATCACTGACAGGCTGGTTGATCAGCCTTCCTGTTGATTTACCACATTGCGTGTCAGTACGTAATTTATGACCAATTTAGCTTTTTCCTTTGTTTGAATATAGGTTTTTATAACCTGACAGCGCATAATCAAAACGAGTATAATAATAATAATATGATCACACATACAGTCTAAAAGTTTTAGCCATCTTTGAGGAATCGTAAAGTGTGATAGATTCCTCTAAGATCAGGTATGGTTATACAAGATTTTGAATAGCTCTTATACAGGTAAAGCAGAGACGAAAAAACTTTTTATTGAAGTGTATCATTGTAAACCCTATTTTAGTGAATAAATTACATTTCATTTGTAATGTATTATTGAATCGGCAAAAGAACGAAATGCTCTCCCTGCCTCGATGTTTCCGTATAAAGTACAACTTGGGTATATTCAAGACAAGAGAGTAATACCTCATGAGGCATCTCATGGGTAAGCGTGCTCCATCTTAGACCGCATCGTCGTTCCATCAGGTGAGTTGTGGTAAAACGCTAGTCCAGTCCATCATAAAAAACCGACAAGTGTGTAGGACTCACACCCTGTGGGTTCCGTACAAACTTAATAAACAAGTACGTATGTAGATATAGTTCATCCATCCCAGGAATCGAGTCTCGACGAAAAAAGTTTTAAAAACATCCGCCAAAACTAGCATTACCAAGTTTAATTTTTTTAAAGAAATAAATAGGCTTGCGCTGGACCTTGTACCACCTTGCCTTATGTAGTCTACGATTGAGCACGCTTCTCTACTAGTAACCGATTTTATATTCAGAGAATATACAAGAGAAAATTTGCGGTTAGTATGTCTGTATGCGGTATTGTATGTTATAAAAAAAAAACATTAATATATAAGAAATAAAATAAAACACTGTGAGCACTCATTGGGCTAAAATAATATATAAGCTGCATTAAACTGTATTTCGATTACTTAGTTTGAGCATTCATTCGTTTTAACTAGGTCGACTGAACTGAAAGTAGTATAGGTAACTACAAAATCATGCTTGACTCGGTTATTCCTTGCAAGGAAGAGCAGAGTCGTGATATAATCTAAAATAATAAATGATGGGGAAGAAAGGTTCTTGAGTGGAGACCACGAACCGGAAGACGCAGCGTAGGTAGGCCTCCCACTAGATGGACCGACGACATAGTGAGGGTCGCTGGCATCCAGCGGATGCAAAAGGCAGGCTGTCGTTCAGTGTGGAGGTTAAAGGGGGAGGCCTATGTTCAGCATTGGACGTCTTCTGGATGATGATGATGATGATGAATCTAAAATAATACCTAATGCTTAGTCGTTATGAGAACACGTGTTCAGGACCACGCGAGCTTGCCGGACTATAAATATCACTAAGTGAAGACGTCGCCCTTGGTCTTGTCTTGTGTATCAAGACCGTATATTTTAATTAGATTATAAATGGCTCTATTAGATAAAACAAAACGCGAATGTATGAACATTAAAATTCGCTTTAGTTGAAGAATATTTTGAGCGTGGGTGTATTTTTAGCGAAAACAAAAAAAAACACGTTTATGTCGCTATGTTTAAAACAAACCAGAGGAACCCAAACTCGAGGGATTTACTACTAGCCATTGAGGAGTTCCACTATTCACAGTCTGGTTTCATAATCTGACCATCGTCACTATTCTTCACCATGGGACTCGTTGATATAAACTAAATAAGTTCAAACTGATACGACAAAAAAATTAGATATAAGGTTAAAATCGATTTCCTAGATTTGTTCACATGGATAATTACAAGTAAAGCTAATAAAATATTGTTAAAATGGTTTAATTTCTTGACTTTGTTAGTCGAAATCTCTGATCGTTTTAGTTTGCTTTATTACGTTTAACCTTTTAACCTTGTTGTTTGCTACCATTAAAGTATATTCGGGACATTTTTGCACATACGGTTAAACTAAGTAAAGCTTGTGATATGGGCTGCCAGACACTGATATACATAGACATATAGTTTTAAATACATACTTAAATAGATATTACCAACCAGATATAGAACAAACACAAATGTTCATCACATAAATGTTTGTCCTAGGTGGGAATCGAACCCACGCCCCCAAGCTCAGAAGGCAGGTTCACTACCAACTAGACCAACGGGCTACCGAATAGGTATGGTATATAGTAGCGACTTTGTATGCGTAATGTTTCAAAAAAACTCAACCCACTTTCGAACCTCTTACTTCATCCCTGTCCTAAATTATTTTCTTAACGGCCTATTATCAGAGTCGCGTTGGCAACAAAACGCTCCCTCAGCCCCCGCCAAGTTATAGCCACGATGTATTTTGCCACGCAAGAGCCAGGAAACCCGCGGGGGAGTGCAATGACAAAAACGAGCATAGGCGCCCTGGCGCCGGGGCAATAGAATACGGCACCGGTAACCCCTGCCTGTAGTAAGAGGCTACTAAAAGGGGACCTCCGGGCTCGGGATGGTCAAAGTTGGGGCTCTGACCATCCACTTAAGCGTGCCCAGGGACAGAACGACAACGTTGTGTGACCAACGTTGTCGTGGGCGGAGGGGCTGAGACAACGCAGTTGTCTCGGGAGGAGCCGTAGCGCAGTGCCGAGGGCTCCGGTGCGTTCTTCTAGAGATCTCGGAGCCCTTTTGACAAGCACTAAGGCTGGTCACCGAGGGGGTTTTAGTGGGTATAATCCCACATAACCTGGCTGCACCCCAATGCAGCCGGGTACCTTTGGAAGATTTCCCCCTCGAAAAAAAAAAAAAAAAAAAAAAAAAGGTACACCTGATTATGCCTGGCGCGGTACTGAACGCGGCGCGCGCAAATGCTCGCGACCTTTTTACGCTTTTAATTTCGCTAAAAAACGAAACTATTCAATATCAAAAATCTATCCAAACAAAAAAAATTTGAATAAAATTGCCTTTCAGTACATGCAATTTCCAGGTTGTTACGAGCTTTCATTAGAGCATAAAACTAAAAAACTAACTAAATCGACTTTGTTTCAGATTTTTTTTTGATCGAGGAAAGTTTATTTTATCGTGTTTTGAACTAAATCATAAACTCAAACACAGATGTATCTGTGACATGTATTTGTTTCCAGCTCAAATATTGTAATTTAACTGAATAAAATTGATTTAAAACCGTCAAATTTGGCATAAGAGGCCGTTAACGGATGTATATTAAACGGAATCTACATGTCAATTTCATACCTACGTCAAGCAGTTATCGAGATGTACTCTAAGTGATTAGTGAGCGAGTGGTATTTCGCTTCTATATTTATAGATTTGATAGAATTGTGTTAAGTACTCATAAAATCAATTTTATTAATATCATACGCATATTTCAATGATTGACACATTATTATTGAGGTTTGAAATTGTGGTCATGATAATCGAAAAACATGAAGTGGACTGATCGGTATATTCGGAAAGCAATTAATTTATTCCATCACCAGGCAGTCGAAAAGGTTTCAACGAATAATAAATTCCAATAGCTCTCAATTTCGCGGTATTTTCCTCAAAATATGATATAGCCGATTTACGCCTAATCGACCGGCTTTGGCGCAAAAACATCGTTTTGTCATCTGCCTGCTTTCCCATGACGAAACTGGCAAGGGAGTCCAACTTCAAACGTGACAGTTAATTAATAACAAGTTAAAATCTCCGCTACGCCGTCGGAATTCGCATCCGTAAAGTACTGTTTCAGACTCTTGATTGGGACGCCGAAACTCGAACCGGAGTCGGAAAGGACTCGTTTGTTTGTTTAACGAACGAAGTAATCTACTTATGCCTTAATGATTGTCGGAGCGATCTGTCAACGGCGTTGACTTATTGAGACATTTATTACGGTCGGTTGACGGTCGACGCGGCGAGGTGAACGATATTAACGATGTATGTTGTTGGACGTTTGTCGAAAGTTTTCTAAACAATAAAACTGGCCACGTAATCGATCTCTGCGGAGCGAAGCGAGAACGGGCCATAAAGTGGCGATAAATTTGTTCGGGAATAAGAGTGCAAAAGAGTAAGTCCCGAGGTGACAAACTGGAGATTACTTATCTGTTAGTTTAGAAAGAGCTTGAAAGTTCAATTTCTAGAACACGTTCCATTGAGGAATATACAAGCCACTGTGTATTATTTTTACTGGCAAGTACCTTTCTTAAATAAACAAAATACAAGCAAATTCTGGCACTAAATATCTAACTTATTTGTTTTTTTTTTTACAAATCGCTTTATAAATGTAGCAGATCTGAGGCTACAAAAATAAATAAAAAATACAACCGAATTAACAACCCCCTCCTTTTTTAAGTCGGTTAAAAACACAAATTATGCTACATGATTTTTATCTCATTCATAATGATCGCATTCTGTGTATCAAAATTTAAACAGTGGATGAAGTACGAGTATTCGCTACGTACGAGTAAAATACATATCGAATGACATACACATTTTTTAATTTCCAAAATGAAATCTTATGGAATTCGATAGGTACGTATTTTACGTAGCGACAATTCGTACTTCACCCACAGAAATGTTGCCTCAACGTTTAAAAATCAATAACAGAGCCAAATCGACCAAAACAACATAACAGAAAACAGGAAAATATTAAGTTAACTCAATTGGAAGAGAAAAATTGTACGTGTAAAACACGCAATATCCACCTGGATATACTGTTCGCTTGTTGCGGAAACTAAACTGGATTGGAAGCATTACGGAGTCGAGGGTTCCTGAACATCGAATATTATCACTAAAATTATTTACCCGGCAAAGCGTTTACAAAAACTTCGCTGATTTCCATTTTTTACGGAAATGAAACTGAATGAGTATCTAGCCTTTAATAAAATACGGTCCTGTTAATTTTTGATTTGATATGTTTCAAATTCTTATTTTTTACATCATGGAATTTATTCTGGGAATAATAAATATATTATTTCCAGAATAATAAAATAATAGAAGAACAAGCTACAAACAATATCAGGTTTCATAAATACTTGAATAATGTATACTAAACAGACTAAAATTGTAACTACGACTAAATCATTCTTATAATATCATAATTTGTACAAACAAAAAATCATTACAGGAAGGCTATACCAAAATACAGGCGTTGCCAACTATTTAATAAAATCAATGGTGCAGGGCCGAGGTTTGAACCGAGTGCCGTCAGGTTGTAAGGCGCACATGCTACCGCTCGGCCACTATTATGGATTCTCTTAGAAGACTTAATTTTTTTCGTGATAAAAGGATTACATTGTAACTCTCCGGCCCACAATCTATATATATGCAAAAAATCACGTTGATCCGATGCGAGCTCTCTTGATGCGTGAGAGTGGAAGAAACAAACAGACCAACATACAAATATACTTTCGCATTTATAATTTTAGCATTGATACGCATAACAAACACTAAAAAAGTGTGGACGGATTTTTGTCACACGAACAATGTTACGACCTTATGTTACACAGGCTCTTCGTCAACTAGACCCGCTCGAACCGATACCTCGGGATTAGTGGGCGAAGTACGAGTATTCGCTACGTAACATACGTATCGAATTTCATACAAATATTTGATTGTCAAAATTAAAATGTGTATAGAATTCGATACGTATTTTACGTTACGTAAATTCGTACTTCGCTCTCAGTTGACATAATGCATATTTTGAATTGATCTTCTGAACCCATTGAGAAATTTTGTAATTTGTATAGAAACGGCGAAAAGTGTTAACATTAATATCACGAAAAACGCGCCGATTCTTTCAGGGGTCCGACCAAAAACTGAGTCGACTTGTGAAGGCAGTCGTTTCGATTCCCGACTTTCAACTAACAATCGAGAACATTTTATGAGTTTGCTTCGGATTCTTCGAAACCGAGCACAAATCTAAGAAAACTTCCCAAATCTCTGGGGTATTGTAATCTAATCGAGTTGCGAAGTGGAACAATACAGTGGTATTTACCTCGCAAATGAACCGAGTTTGATTAATATCTGAACAGATAATCTGCGAGAGGTCGGTGCGGCCGAGAGTTTGATCAACGACTTTACTTCACTACGACACCCCATAAATTAACAAGAGCACCGCGATTTTAACTTAAAGACTTTATGGCCAAGAATAAAACGTGTCCTGGGAGTATTAACTTTGAAGTTAAGATCTCATTAAGCGAACGAGTTTTTAAGTTTAGTGGCTCTTCATTTCGTATTAAATGCTCAACATTTTCTAATGATTCGAAAATGATTTTTTAATATTCGAAAACGTTGTTCCACACTCCTGTGTGTTGTTTTTAAATAGGGTTTTCCTCAGGTGTTGAAGAACATTTTAATATTATTTTTTAATTGGTAAAAAGGCATCATTTCTCAGTTAGCTTTGGGGCCTGCAAATGTTCTGGCTAAGTAGCTACTTGCAGGTAGCAAGAATTATAGATGACGTCACCAACACTTAGATTGGTTGCAAAGACAGCTTAAGAATCTGGAGGCCGACAGAAAGGCGACCGTAGCTTAGTGGATAGAGCGCTCGGGGCGTAGGCAGGTATGGCGCGGGTTCAAATTATGCTGGTATATATTTTTGAATTGTCTATAACATCTACGTAGGTAATTATAGGTGGTAAGGTGGTTATAGGTGGGTATAAAAAATTTACTTACATACCGTCGAGATAAAATTCCTATAGAGTCACAATCTCTCAGTGGAAACAATCAAATACGTCCGAGCGTCATTGTACATACATTGTATCAATTATATAGTTCACAATGCCATATTTACTCCAATTTAGACGTTATGTCGCTTGCATAGTGTTCAACGTTAGTTGTCCGCTATGTCATCGTAGCTCTGGCATCGCGCGGCGGTGTAGTCGGATCGCGGTTACCTTGTAACTAACCCAAAAGTCTGCGCAATTCGTAGCGCGCGCTGAGTTTTGGTTCGGACATTTTTTGGGCTCGATTGTGACTCTATATGTATTGTATCTCGATGTTATATACCTAAGTAAAACTGTATACATGTGCTTAGTACCCGGTCGTGAACCCGCATGCCCAGTGTAGCGACTTTTATTTGGGCAAACCTTCACATAGAAAGTCACAACAATATAAAGCCAAAGATCGGGTTGAGTGGCATACATTGTTAGATGTCTAGCAGTAGACTAAGGAGGGCTGATTATGGTGATAATTGTTAAACTCACTACTTCGATTGGGACGTTATCGACATAATATAAATCACACAGCGAGCATGTTTCTTTATTATTTGAATTATTTTCGAAGTATTCTTTTAGCTGGAACACACCGCTAAATGCTACAAATTCAGCTAAAATTATCCTTTATACACTAAACCCTATAATCCATTGGGTTTTAGTTAAAATATCGATTCTAAATCATAAAAAAATCTTTTCAGATTGCGCTATAAATCCTGTGGTTATTATTAGCTTTCCCCACACTTTCTCCGGACGCATAGGGTATAATAATATTGTATGGACATACGTTAGGTCTCCTCTTCTATATTTTTTTATCGCGTGTAAATTCGCGTTTGGCTTCCATCTTGGGTGCAAACCCCCAGGGCATAGCGTGGTAATATACCTACCAAGCTTTTTATTATGGCGTAGTATGAAAGGCCTTAACGACTGTAGATCATAAACAATAGGGCACTCTGAATAAAAACAAAACACTGGCAATTGATCGTCCGACCATTTGTCGGACAATTTCCCGGATAAAATGTCGGCATGTCGCGCAACTTCACCTCGTTCTATTTGTTTGTTGTGAAATCCGAAACCCTTTGAGCAGAATTTGCGGCTGCGAGTGATGTACGCGATGTTCAAGTTATTGGATCCCGTTTAAGGGTCGTGTTTTGCAAGCATCCGGACTGATTTATTTTGTATTTTACACGACCAAGTTAGAGTGAAGTCTCATTGGATTTGTTTACTCATTCTGATGTAGATTTATATGAATTTTTTGTTTATTTGTCGGCTCAGTGATTCGTGGTTCGCCGAAAAACACAGACCCTAAAACTTAGGTTTTGATAAAAGCAAAGATTTCATACTATAGGTAAAAGTAATTACTTACCCAAAATAATATGCCAAGTATGCGGACTTTACTATACCATTAGTGTGAATTTTAAAGCACCTATCTGCTGTACAGATATAACCTATCTATTTAAAAATTAAGACCTTATACAAATTATTAAAATGATAACAAAATTTTGTACACTAGGCTAAGAAGATTCAGTGACAGCAGTCCAAGACCAGTCTTAGCCGAGCACCGGCTACGATCTTTAGGTAAAATTTGTATTCAGAAACATAGTTAGTCACAAACTTTGCGCGGTCTTAGCTAAGACCAAGCTAAGACTATACTTCGTTTTCTGTGGCAGTTTTTGTTTCTAGCGGAACCTTTACGCTGTGCGTTTACCTGTATTGACCTATGTTACTAACCAACAACAAAGATAGCAGTACCTAAAATGATACTGCAGTAAGTGAAACAAAATATTTATGATGCAATCGAATGTGTCAAATGAGCAAGTGTCAAATGTCAATTATAACTACACTTTTACTCGCTTGGTGGCACCACTACTGCTTTAAGATCGGCTCAAGTCGTTCAAAGTCATGGCTCAAGTAGTCTATATTCACAACTTACGCTTGGCATAGCCTGCGCTTAGTTCAGTGGTATTAGTTCAGGCAGTAGTCCCATTTTTCGTAGTCGTTTTTGAATACAAATTTGAGCGTAAGCAATGTGTTTTGACATAAGGAAGCGTAAGTCTAAGCCAATTCTGTGCAAAGATTTCTTGCGTCGTGATGTCAAAGATGAGCGCTATTAGTTGAACCGGTTCTTAGCCCTGATCGACATCCCACCAATCTGACCCGACAAATTGTCGGCGGACGACTAATTGACCGATCCTCGCTGAAAGTATTTAGACGGCAATCGGTTGGATTCCAACAGAGTGTAGCACATTTGTTAGTCGCCCGCCGCGTCCATTAACCGGTCCTATATTTCGCTAGTAGACTTAACTAGCTATTTGCCAGGTATGTACTGCCTTAATAATACCCACATAACTTATTTGTGATAGTCAATATAGATCAATGGTGATAGTATTTATCCCGTAAGTAGGCATGTATATGGTTTATCCTAAAACCGCGACCAGAACCACCGGATAGTGGGCAGGAGCTTCCTATTTACACTGTGAATGTACTGCGATCCCCAAGTCACCTGCCAAGCGTGGGGATTATGGCAACACCTCTCTCTAAGAGCGAGGCTTTTTGTCAGCAGTGGACGTTTACTGGCTGATGAAAAACATAAAACATGACAATTTCATAATAACCGAAAAGTAGTAAAAGAGGGAGAGTCCCCGTGAAAAAAAATAACAAAGAAATTCCCCGTAAAGGTCAAGGCAAAAGTAACGTCACACCAAGAGATGAAAACGGTAGCAGAAGATGGGAAATAAGAGAACTCCTCCTAGAAGGACATAGCTCTCCGAAGCTAGAAGAATACCACACTGTGTTGATAAACGACGAATGCCAAATATTAAACTAAAATATTTACCTGAATAATTATCAAATATTCTAATCCTACCGAGATCGTAGTATTACGTGTCGTATCATACAGTCTCCAATCCGGGTCATTAGTATTGTTTACATTACAACATAATACCTTATCTAAGGCTATCTTCATTCAAAAAACGTCTATTAAGCCCAGCACTTACCTGCAAACAATCACTATCGATGAATAAACACAATACCGATTATATGCAATCCTCTACGAAGACGTGAATAAAATATGTTTGGTTCTATTGAGGAAATAACACAACCATTATTGTAATGTTATTGACAATAAATAACAGGGTGTAGTGGAGTCCTGCGGAATAGAGGAGGTAACCGCGTATTGGATTGAACGTAGGGGTGGTCGGTGCATTGATTACCTGAGGAACCGACAAGACTACTGCGTTGGAATAAACGGGTTGCTGTGAGATTTTTACTTAATTAAATAGAAATATTATTTCGTAATTTTACTAGCTATGCTCAGTTTCACTACGAGATCGAATCAGAAATGAGATCCGTAGGCGAACGAAAGTTACTGAAACAGCCCACCGGATTAGCAAGTTGAAGTGGCAGTGGGCAGGGCACATATCACGCAGAACAGATAGCCAACGGGGCCGAAAGGTTCTTGAATGGCAACCACGGACCGGTAAGCGCAGCGAAGCACGTCCATACATTATGATTAATTAGGCTATATTTCGAGAATTCAAATGTGAAGAAAATATTTCACACCGATGATTGGAAAATTAGGGTATGAATTCGGTTTCTTTAACTATGAGTCGGTTGTTATTTTTAAGTCCCTACGCAAAAGTGGCAGCAGCGCAGTGTTGTGCTATGTGTCTGTGTATCTATGTATCTGTGTGTCTGTCTGTGGCATAGTAGATCCCAAGCGGATAAACCGATTTAGATTTAGTTTTTTAGGGTTCCGTACCCAAAGTGTAAAAAAGGGATATTACTAAGTTATTTGTTTGAAAGTTGACTAGATTGAGAGTGTTCTTAGCTATGATCCTTGAAAATCGGTTCGGCTGTTTAAAGATCATCAGCTCTTTTATGGGGGGTTAAACAATCAATTTTGTATAAAATTGTTTGTAAAAAGCAATAGCTTTCACCTATCAGCACATCACCTGGTGTTTATTTTATGACTGTCTCTACGTTAAATTAACTTCATTTCCAACTGCACCATTCATTCATTCATAAATAATACTTGTACCTCATAAAGAATGCACAGGAAGCGTGTAGTTGAATGACGGGTTGCATGCTTGCTCACTTCTCGCATTGTCTGCCAAGCATTGCGGCTTATTACGCATCGCATATTCACAAGAACTTTCTTGTTTTATATGAAGTTTTTAAATAATAACAGTCAAATATATTTACTAGCGACCCGCCCGCCCAGCTTCGCACGTGTGTACGTCGCGTCTTTACGTGCGAAGCTGGGGCGGGTCGCTAGTTATATACACCTTCCGTGAAAATGTATCTAACTAATGGTGTAAACCGCATCAAAATAGTATCGTTGCGTGGTTTAGGAGGAGTTAGCGGCCATACAGACATACAGACGCGGAAACCACACGTGGACTTTAATTTATACTTGTAGAGAAGATTAACTGCTGACCTTTTGGAAAAACAAAGCTTCTTTGTCTTGAGCAAAGACAATCGGCATCTGCATTTGCATCGGCGCAAAGTCGCTAGTCTATCGGTTTTTTTTTTCGGATACATTTCGAAAAGTCTGCATCGGATCAGCATGATCTAATTCCATCCTGCCAATTTTTCTATCGGACTGCCAGAGCGGGCACGAAAAATGACACCGCTTTATGTTTGATATTTAGAAAACCCGTACGAAGCGCTTTGATTCCACTTTTGTTGTGAGAACTGCTAGTCTGTGACATAAGAGAAAAACTTAACTTTTTTTTCTGTGGACACATCTACCCCAGCGGTTATCGGTTCTGCGACAGATATAAATGGCCCAATGCCACTTAACTTGCCATTTGCTACTACATGGAACTATGTCACTGACTGTGGTTCTCTTGCGAACGACTTCATTCCGGATACGATCCCTCAGACGAACCCAAAGCTAACCTCGTTTCATAGCTATTAGTCCATTGTAAAAGCTATCTCAACACCAAATTTTATTCAAATCAGTCTAGCGGTTACACAGAATTAAATGGTAATAAACATAATTATGTACTCACTTACAAACTATTCTCATTTGTGCTGTGCAAAGTAAATTATTAAATTAACATGAGTGCTGGAGTGATAACTGTACTTACGCACAAGCATGAATGGGAGAGATAAGATTAGTTGCACTAAATATAGGGAATACGCATATACTAATATAACAATTCTATTCCATATATACAATTGGTATATCTGTTACCGGAACTGTACCTATAAATTCTAACTATGCATTTTGTTTATGGCACGTCATGTTTCTCTAGGTCTTCTATTTCTTGTGACTCTCGGGTCTAGCCCGGACATTTGAGAAGCATTGGTGGGACCAAAGTTAAAACCAAGACATAGACATCATTTATTTGTGGCAAAAAAATACAATAGAATAGTCAAAATACATTTAAATTTAAACTAATCTTAATTCAATTTAATTTAATCTTAATCAAGAGGCCCTGTTGTATATAAAGTACAATAGGCATGTGTCCGAATGTTTAATTTATTTCAAATAACACAGGCTTAGCGTTGTATATAACTAAATACTGAAGAAAAAATTAGCTGTTTTTTTTAATTGAATAAGTGGCAAACAAGCCACCTGATGGTAAGTGGTCACCGCTGCCTATAGACACCTACATCCTACAATACCCGGGGCATTGTCAGTGCGTTGCCTATATTATGAGGACTATTCACCCTTCGTTTGAAGCAGTCCAAATTATACCTTACTAGCGACCCGCCCGCCCGGCTTCGCACGGGTGTAATTTACGTGCGAGGCCAGGGCGGGTCGCTAGTTACATATATAAACCTTCCGTGAAAATGTATCTAACTGATAGTGAAAACCGCATCAAAATCCGTTGCGTGGTTTAGGAAGAGTTAACGGCCATACAGACATACAGACGCGGAAAGCGACTTTAATAATTTATACTATGTAGAGATTGTAGAGTATATAATAAATCTATGAGATATGAGCGTTTAAAGTTTTAGGTGGGGATACGCTGTCTCTTTTATGCAAAGCGTGTGGTAGTATAGCATTTGTATGGCGTATGAATAAATGAATATGATCAGCTTTTTTTATGGGGTAGTGAAAAAATATTAGTCATCATGCTTATTATGAATATGTATAAAAAAGATAATAAAAAACTATTGCACATAGGATTGAAAAATTCTGACCTATTGTGGTGCTAAGCTGATACTTTATTATTACTTAAGAAAATTACAGTTTTTTGTGGGACATGATGTGTAATTAGAACCCACTCAACAACAGAACAATGGTAACAAAGTACCTATTAGTTATTCCTACTTAATTTGGGTAATTGGGAGGTCGTCACCTGATACTTAAAGATGTTAATATTTACCACGGCAAATAATGATCTTTAAAATATAAATGATATAAACAGACACATAAGACCGATAATAAGAAGAATACGTAGTGGTGGAAGATGTATACCATCTTCTGGTGGAATGTGTCCGCCTCCAGCATGAGAGAAGGAGACTTGAGGTGACTTACCGTCTGAACAGACTAGATGTGGGTCAGTTTAACGGAATACTGGCTGAACCCAATTCGGACGCAGCCAGGGAGCTGTTCGGATGTGTGAGTCACCTCAAGTGACCATCGACCCTGTGTTTGTTTGTTGTCTGTTTTTATGTATTAAGTATGCGTCCTAGTTTAGAATATACAATAGGACTGACATGTAGAATACTATATAAGTCCCAAAAAAAAAAAAAAAAAAAAAAAAAGAATACGTAATTATTATTGTTTGAATTTAGTTAATCATTTCATTACTTAATACTAGACTTTACAAGTGAAAAAAAAATCGAGCGACTAAGTTAGATTTCGAGAGCAGCGAAGGATTCTAGAAGAGAATCCTTCGCTGAGCGAGGGATACAAGGACCGAGATGATTTATTTTACCACGAGTTCTTTTTACCATTTACTGCAAAGAAATAAATATTCGTAAAGTATTTATATTTCCAATGACATAAAAAACACACTTACGTATAATAAACTAATATTGGCGGGATATTTCTTTATAATAAAATAGCCCAATGGAATAGCTTCTTTTAGCCAGTCAGATGGTTCAGAATGTTTTTTTTTTCGTAAATGATTCGTATAAATCGTGCTTGTTCGAAATTTAAAATATTATTTATTTATTGCACAATTTACGGTACATATAGTTATTAAGAACTAAAAATACTCAGTACATAGGTACACAGTGTTAGGGCGCTGCAATGGAGTGAAGGAAAAAAATATTTACTTATAACTATTACAAAACATTATGTAGGTAAAATTAAGTATAAAATAACAGTAATAAAAAAATCTTATTTAAGAGTTTGAGGAATATTATTTGGTATTTTATGCTAATATTATATGAGGGATAACAAAATAAAATAACTGTATACCTAATAACGTCATAATAACTACCAGATATTAAAATGAACAATTTTCCTACAAAATTATACAATATTTGAAATCATAACAAACTTACCTAAACTAAAATTAATATATAAAATCGCGCTAATCTAATAAACCGCTCACGCAGTCATCGGTCATAAAACTTCCTACAAAAAAATTACATATCGGATCAACGATTCTCAAGATATCTTTGAACAAATGTACTAGACTAGTTACTCGTTTCGTACTTAAACCTCGCGACCCCTATATCTTCGCAACCCCTCAACCGATCTAGCTCATATTAGAACTTAAAAAAATATCTCTGTTTTAAACTATCACGGTATATAACTTTAGTGAACAACTAAAGTTATATGATTACTTACATAATAATATATATATATATTTTTCTAAGAAAGAGGACCAACCACCCGCATTCTTCAGTCTTCCCATGGTGCATGTAACTGCGCCGAAATATCAGGAGCTCATTCCACAACCTTACCACGGTAAATATCCCGTAAATAATCATAGCTTTGAAAAAAAATATTGAAATTTCCTACTTGCCTACAAAATTTCATGAAGATCGGATCAACGATACGCAAGTTAACGTCGGACAAATATACAAACATACAAAGAAACGCCGCTCCGTCAAAAAAGACACGATTTAATAAATTTGTTACACGTAAAAGCATTCATAGACCAATAACTTTTTGTAAAGAGGACCATACACGTCCATTCAAGTTAATTAAAACAGTCAATAAATGTACCTACTTACATAGTCCAACCAATTATCGCGATCCAAGATGCCTTTAAAGGAAACGCTCTCACACCGCGCAACATTGTAAGAGACTATATCCTCTCTTTTTAAGTAGATCTACTTGCATGTAAGAAGGTATGCCAACAAAAACAAACTTTAAAAATACCTAAGTAACAGTTGTACTAATGTATGTATTCTGTGGTAGTAGGTACATAATTTTCTGGGTGGCGCGAAACTGTATATATATATATAATATAATGGGCAAACGTGACTTTTACCACCAGGCCAGGGATGTGCACGTCTAATTGCATAAAAAACCTACCTATATTATACAGTTACTTAGATGTTAAGCTTTTTTATAAGGGTTATATGCGCATACGCTTAGGCGATGAAGCACAAACATTTGGATTATTTGTTGGTGACATGTTCTTTATTACCTATTTGAAAACAACAAGTTAATAGATAACAAAATTGGTATTTACCTTTTTCGTAAACAACTTGAAAAAATACAAACAAACTAAAATATACAACTAAACTAATCTAAAAAACCGCTGCCAGCAGGCATCGTACCCAAAATGCTGGCTGCATTGCCGCAAGATATATTTTTTGTTATCTATTAATTTCACAAACAAAAAAATATATAAAAATTGCAAATTTCATTAAAGTTGAGTATCCATTGATGCGATTTTTATCAAAATTGATTTAAATATTTAGTAGTAAAAATGTAATAATTTAAACAAACAGGTAGAACACTGTTTTGATTTACTAATAATTTAAGTGCGATGCATCGAAGGGTTTTAGTTGTGTTGATTTTAAGCGTCAATTCTTTGAAGCGTTCTTTCAAAGATAAACGGTATTGATCTCTTGAAAAACAAGTTTGGTGTAGGCACAGATTAAAGATCGTCGTAATAAACGAGGTTCTTTAAATTCAAATTATTTATTTTGCGGAGACACGGGTAACATGCAGATGTCAATGTATTTACATAATTTATAGACCACCATGCTCTAGCATCATGGCATGCAAAATTTATAAAACACTTTATTATATAAAATCTAACATCAAAACCAATTTATATTAAAAATTTGTAATTTAAAAACTCCGTAATAGAATAGTAAGTCTTCAACTGCAACTTCTTAAGTTTCTTTAATTAACGTCATCCACTTTTCCCTATTTATTCAAATCGCAACATGGTTCAAGATGAACTTCGGTCGCGCACCTAGATTTCAGCGTTGTAAGCACTTAGCTGTCGCGGCCTTCACTTCGCTAAGTAACTTGCCGTAACTTATGTTAATTTAACAAGTTTGCCGGCTCCATGTGTCTATAACTGATTAAACTTGACTTGATATCGGTATATCAATCGATGGAAACAAGTTTTGTAAGTAGAGTATTTAAGTTAGTATTTATTTGATCTTTGACTAACAACAATGATTATTAAGGCGCTAGACACACTTATAAAACGGGGCACGTATACGGCGCACGACTTCAAAGCATTTTCAAGCTTATTGTCTTTTTGATACGATACCAACAAAGAGACGAATCGCGCGATTGAGACACCGTGCACCGTGGGAAATGCGACCTTTTATTTTTTGTATCGTATTATCACATCGTTCAGATTACAAAAAGCATGCTCGCGTCCTACGCGGAAACCCCTCTGAGTTTGTTACGATATTGACCTTATCTTAATACCACTAAAGTTTTCGTAAAATAAAACACACAATTGCCAAAGTATGCGCATACTGTCAAAATACGTGTGAAAGACACAAAACGGTTTACGGTTAAGCAAATGAAATCGACGCAGGGCAACGTAAACCATTTTATTCAAATAAAATAAAAATTAGACAAGGGCGAGAATATAATAAAAGTGAACAACCTGCGATTGTCATGATAATCGCAGGTTGAAACGGACGCAAGTTACAATTGTTTTGAAGCGTGAGCGCGCGCGTCCACGACTTTTCTCATGAGTGTGTCTTATGCCTAAAAGCTCTATTAGGAAATCTTAAAAACAAGCATTATGTAAATCTGCTAAGTACCTACATGCTAACGATAATCGATTATTTACATGACTATTTACATTAGCTTATCTAGTGCCACATGTACAAATGTTTGTTTGTTACCTCAGAAGTTTGTCATTTATAAACCTTATTTTGATTGAAAGGATTTACTTTCAGATTGGTCCCTTATAAATTTCATTGAAATCTGTTTAGTAGCTTTGCTTTTAAATCAAAATAACTGGAATATTGATATTGACAATATAAATGTTGCATTTGGATTTCCATATTATTATGTAATTCAAGAAATTGCGAATTTTACTAATTTTGAAGTCGTTTTTTAATTGATAAATATAGTGAGATTGGCTTCGAATGTATAAAGCAGACTACAGTATTAATTTTTGTATTTATAATAATTAGTTTTATTCATTTAATTGATACGCATGGCAATAAACATGTTCCGTTGAATTAACTTAACACAATTTAATTTTTGGCTTATTAACGTTTTAATGTATCATAATAATTATACTTAGGTAATAATATATTTCAGTTTGATTTAAATTATTTATCACTAATATAAATATCGACGACTTTGTTAAGAAAAACACGGAATTTAAAAAGTTCTAGCTAAATAACAAAATTTCTCCTATCATTATGCAGTGACAACAATTAAACTTTTCTTCGATTACGTTTAATAACATTTGACTTTGTTTCGGTCCTGGACCCACCTGTGTTCATCTTAATGAAAATAACAGATGACAGAAATATATCTTCTGCACCGTTGCCAAAACGTACCTTTGTACGTTTTTTGTCAAGGCTTTCGTTACTAAATTTTATTACATCTCAACATCTCACTGTAGTACTTAATATGAATATTTTCATATTGATTTCGTTCAAAATCGTTACTCTCTAAATGTGATCCTTGCTTCATCCCTTAACGGAAAATCGGTTTATTTATTAAAAACGTTACTTTATTACAACATATTACTTTAAAAATTTGTACCAGTTACTACTTTGAGCTTTAGCTTCACACGTTGCCTGAGGATAAGCTCGCCAGGTGTTCGTCTTGTCGTATTTGGGTAATAAAACGATAATGAAGATTGACCGATTCCTCGGGGATCTGCATTGCGGCTGTATAACCAGGTCAACTAGGTTTGACTTTATACTCCTCGTAAAAGATGCTCTTAAGCAACAGACTATGCCTTTGCATTAAGCCTGTGGAGTGTGTCCAAACTGCCCAAAATGAGACATCGCGATGTATTTGTATCTAAAAAACTTACAATACTACTTATAATTTGTTATCACGCCGAACTAAATGTGCAGATTCACCTATCATTAGTATGGTTTTAGTCTATTTTGGTTCGGTCATTCTTATCCATATTATTATTTTGACATATCTTTGGTTAAAAAAAATAGGTAAAACCACACGGAGTAGTTTATAAACGACCAAACGACCAACTTCATTTTATGCTAAGTAGTTGCCGCTTTAAATCTGACCACGTTAACTTTTTAATTTTATGCACCTACCGTCAGAAGTCCTAATTAGTCGTATTGCGAAGTCCAGGCTCTAGTGATTAATATTCATGAAAGGGCAACGATATTCGATTCAGTGAGAACCTCTACTTATGGAAACTTTTTTTGGCTTCCCGCATTTTGCGCTTGACAAAAATAAATTAATACGGATCCCACTACCACCAATAAAAAATTGCCAAACTGAACAGAGGATGGAGTGCGAAAATCCGATACGTTAAATACTTACATATCGACATCTACAATCTTTTTCTAACAGTGCCTCTCCATTAAAGTAGTGGCCTACTTTAATACTTTAAGCAGTCAGCTTTTTACAATTTTCGTTGTCAAGCGCAACAGCAAGTCTGAACAGTTGTTCTATCGTCTTTATACCCATCTACTCCCTGATATTACGGAGCCACTACATCTTTCAACTTCCAACTGTACGCTTCCCTAGTATTTTGCCCATCATGATGGTCTGCAGGTGAAAATACCGGTCATACCGCAGTACATGTACGAGGTAAGAGACCTTTCGCTGTTTAATGGTCCGGATAAGTTCCAGTTCCTTCCCCATCTGGTTTAAGACCTCTACATTGGTATCTTTATCTGTTGCCCGGTTTCTGAGGTCCTTTATCGATGGTTTATCTAAGTACTCAATAGCGCTATTGGTTCCATAACTTTACTAATTGCGTTTCCGAACACGCAATAATAAGTTATACTTAGATAACTCATCTGGTCAATACTGCCCGTTTATATCCACAGAAAAGAGAAGTAAATAGAACGGAAATGAGAAGGAAAATCTGTACCAGGCATTATGAGTGAACCTTAATTGAACATTATTATTTAGATCAACGCGTCGAAGTCCGCATCACAGTTGCTAACTGATTTCGAATGACTGACGTTTCGTTTATATAGGTGCAACTGGCTACAACAAATTTCTTACAAAAATGTCTTGACAACCGTTCTAATAAAAAAAATACTGTGTTTAAATCTATTCGATAAGTATTTAACGTCACATATATTCAGATTTAGATGATTGAAAAGTTACAGATATCTTTGTTGAACCAATAGCTATTAGCGATAAGTTATCTATGAACCTCAGAAACCAGGCCTGACGCGATGCATGCGGCGGTAAGACCACATCTCAAATGCTTCAACCTTTTCTCGGAACTTTGCTACCATGGTCTAAGAGTACAACAGGCCAGATGTAGCATTAGAGGAGTCTGAATTGTAATTCAATGGAGAGTTGTCGACTGCACACAACTTTTTGCATGTTCGTAAATGCAGTTCGGGCTATTTCAATCTATTTCCTCGGGGAAGGACTATCTCAATTCAAATTCATGTTATACGAACTGAATAGTATTCGTAGGGCGTTGGGTATAACGACCCTATTCTATTACATCGATATATTGTTAAATTTTACGTAGTAACAGGTGGCTTTTTAGGGTTCCGTACCCAAAGGGTAAAAACGGGACCCATCTATAATGTCCTATGTCCAGCAGTGGACGTCCTACGGCTGAAAGGAGGAGGTAGAGGGAGTGTACCATTATCATGCCAAGTTAGACGCTTGTACTCCGCTTTTTACACCTGAGCAAAGATAATAGGTATGTAAAAAAACTTGGGACTTATATACCTTTATTTATACTTTTTGATTTTCTTATTCTTCCGTACCATTTAACATAATATTCTGTGAAAATTTCTATTGGCTATCTATTACGGTTCTAAAGATACAGCCGTTAAAAGGTAGAACAAACAGACCGACAGCGTAGGCTTAATAATAATAGGGTTCCGTTGATACCTTTTGGGTATGGAACCCTAAAATGAAATCTTAAAATATTACTAACATACGGTCATATTCAGTGTAAGGTAGAATTTCCCGAGTGTACTAACTTTATGGTCCTAAAATTACAATAAATTTATTTAAGTACCTAGCTAATTTAATTATGTACTTCGAAAAGCTTTTACTAAGGTAATGTTACTTGTTTATATCTACGATCAATTACTTTATTAGCTTGCAATGAGAATTCGAAATGCTTAGGGAGTAAGGCTTTTCAGACTACGCTATAAAAAAAACATTCATAACTTCACAACTTACCACGCATACTGACTTCTTAGCAATATATACTCTTCGATAGATTTAAAATATTATAAAAACAATTTGTTGGATATTATATTTATAATAGGGCGTAACGTATTCATACAGGGTTATTTTAAATATATAAAATTCTCTCTCATTCTCATTCGATTAATTAACTTAACAACTTTTTTCATTACTTTTTTATAAAAGTTAATTATGTGAGTAATTTATATCAATTTTTTTATCCTAATTCTAACTAACATTATAAAAGCAAAAGTAAAACTCTCTTTGTCTTTTTTTTTCGCTTTTCACGAGTAAACGGCTAGGCCAATCTTAATGAAATTTGGCAGGAAGATACTGCTCTTTTTTAAGAGCGGCAAACAAGCATGCAGTACGCCTGATGGTAAGCAGTTACCAGCGCCTATGGATACCTGCAATACTAGCGGTGTTGATGGGGCTTTCATCGGTGTTTCATGAGTTTCATGAGGACGGATATAGGATTATTTACCCTCCAAAAATACGGAAAAACAAGAAAATCGCGGTTAAATAATATTTAAAATTTACGGTACCTAAGTACTATTTAATACCATGAAATAAGTTGTTTAGTAAGATTTAGGTATGCTGCCAGCAAGAGGATGTTGGTACCCTTGAAATAACCCTGCGTATGCAGCATGGAAACTTTATTAGGAACAGTTATAACTGTCCTGGATTCAATGGTCCCGTATAAAATGTTCACCCTGTTTTACCCAATTTATGAGGTTTTTTCAAACTGTCAAACGTCGCTCCCGCAACACACTCAAAATATCTTAGGGGTAAGGTGATAATGAGAAGGTAAAATTTTGACGTTTAATAATAGTGAGTCGTGAACAAAACCACGGGAGATTTTGACGCGATATTAATAGCGAAGTCTGGAAAGTCCTTTAATTTCAAATGCAGAAAGAGCTGTAAAGCTATCTGAGATTTCCTCTAAACTTTATTATCTCAGAGATAGGAAACATTTCGTTGTGAAGAGCAAAAACGTGTTTCTTTTATTATACATCGCAAACCGCTAGATGTTCATAGAACTTGTACGTGTTTCATTTGGAGCAGTTTATGGGGTCGTGGCTGTTTTGGTTTATTTTAGCGCAATGCCTATTTAAAATTCGAGCGACTCGACGCTTATGTACTATTGCTTCATCTGCAAAACGAGGAAGGGTTGTAGTGACTGAGGTGCTTAGACACGAGGAAATAGGTTGTTTATAGGAATCAGATTTACTTAACTGGTTTGACTTAAAACTTAACTTGCAAATGACACAGTTCCCACTACTGGCGGCGATTTTACCGTATCTTTTGTTAAAATGACTGATTCAAGATCACCATCTTGAAAACATCACCAATAAATTACCATTAACGTCATTTTCATGTCTGTACAACGAAATTTTGAAATTCGAATAGGTAGCCAGAAATTGAAATTATCATCCAGGACTCCCGTCAGACTTGTTTTGGTCATAAATTATACATTTTATCTCATTTATTCGGAAAACGAACTTGATAAATTGCGCTAAAAGTCGCTTTTTCATAGACCCAATATGTATTTTGAATTAGGAACATAAATTTGTTCCATAGCGTTCCCCGACCAGAGAGATCGAACGATGATTTTGTATGAAACTAGTTACTGGCCGGAAAGATTAGCGGTGCACCGGTTACATAAAAAAAAAAACTAAAAACTATACTACGTGTGGTATCACTATGCCGTAAAATCATATTTTTTCACGAGCGATGTACTAACCTATATTGAATCTCTCGCTACGTTCATGGATTCAAAATAGCACCCTCTCCGTAAAAATGTTACTTTACTTCCTTGTAATACAATCATCCAATAATACCATCTTTACTAATTTTCGAATATCATCGTTGCGTTCAATTCTAATCACGAGTGAATCGGTTTCTTCTAGGCAAGCGTGCTCCAACGTACATCGCAGCATCGCTTAACATCAGGCGAGCGAGATGGTGGCCAAACGCAAGCATATTATTTAAAAAAACATATACATTTCGTATGACTCAAGATAACAATATATGTTTTCCTCGTATGGAGTTTATTTTTTATGTAAGATAATGTTACAAGCTTCTTGAAGTAGGCGTGTTTTTGTGAAGCTACGCCCCTTTTTCTCCTTTTTTTGTTGACAAGACATAAAGTATCAAGCACTTTTAAAGCTTTGGATTTTAGTTGTTTTTGCTTCTGAAAAACCCCTTTCAACTGAACTGAAATACAGCGTGTTGATAAATCCTTGGCCGTCTTTGATTTCAACGTGTGTATCTGAAGTTCTGTTTGTGGCATCGTAGCTTTCTAACAGCTGAACCGGTTTGTTGGAAAGGTGACTTGATCAGGAGTGTTCTTAGCTATGATTCATGAAAATCTGTTCAGCCGTTTGAAGATCATCAGCTCTTTTATCAGAGTTTTTTTTTTCTATATCATACCTTATTTGTTTATTTTTAGCTCTCCATGCACGAGGAGGTCCTAAGAGTTAAATTTTTCGAAAATTAAACCAATAAAATCCGGGATTTTTATATCAAGTTTTCAGAAAAGTCAATCGTATTAGAAATTTTTATTTTCAATTTAAGTAAACTTACCCAAGTTTCATCAAAATTAGACGATTAGGTACTTTGAGGAAAGTTGAACAAGTTTGTTTTTCATGGAAAGTATAAAAATGACCCGAAGTCTTAAGAATTTAATTGGGAAACGAAGGATACTTGTCCTGATTTATGTTGACTGTTTTATGGCTATCAAATTAAAATGTTCATTCAATGAATCGTTGTCTAATAGGGAATAGGTTTCATGTAATATTACGTATTCAGGATTACACAGAAGTAAATGCATATACACATGCCAATATAATAATGCTTAGCATTCATATTCCATATATTTCTCTACTGTCTATAAAAGCTACAGAACAACTAGAGTTATAAAATGCGCAAATAAATCCACAAACAAAAAGCCATTAGCATAAACAAATACGAACATAATTTTCTACTCTTTTACGAGCTTTTAAACCGTTGATAATGTAATTGCAGATTTGTTATGTTGCATTTCTCTTTGTTGTTCGCGAATATGACGCTGGCTCTTTCTCGCAACCTATATTAGGTAGAGATAGATGACATAAAATAAATATAGAGCAGTCATTATACTGTTATCATCTACATAATTTGACGTTTTGCTTTGCATAACGACTGCTGGCACATGAATAACAATAAAGAGTTCAGACATTCGCACTTCATCGTCGCTTTACCTTGCGCTACACCGAGCATAAAGATTTGCTCAAACACGCTTCCCTTCATTCTCAAGTATATCGTCCATGAAAATAAGCTTACAATTTACATTTGTGACATAAAATGCGCAAACCATATTCGCATTCGTTCATTCCATGACATAACAGCGAAATGGATTAAATTACCTATTTAGATAGGTGAATGGATCGTGTCTAGCTCGTATCGTCGATAAACGTCCGCAAACAGATCCACAAATCCAATCCCATTCGAGTAGCACTTGGCAGACAAAAGATTCGCGGCAACTCGTGGAGACGACCACGTGCGACCAGACTGGCTCCCGGAGACCGACTGCGCGACCAGGATGCGCGGCCACCCTGCCTACCCTCTTATTAATAACCTTCCCGACCTCCCCAAACAAAGGACTCGGAATCAATTAGGGTCAAACCGACGATCCGGCGTTTAGGGTCGAAACGATCTCCCATATCTGCAAACCAGTCGTTTGACGATACTCCTAAACATTCAGTACCTACGTCCATGCTTCGACGCTGCCATATGACGCGGCAAAAGAAGAAAAACGCGCAATATGCGCTGAAAAGAGACGGGGCTATGCTTATTAGAGGTGGGTTGGAGAGGGACGGTTTTAACATTTTGTAAGCTGATAACCAGAGGCAGTGAACAGCGAGGGGAACCGTATTCTCGCGCGAGTCTGTATGCATGAATATAATGAATTAAAATTCAATGGTATACAGAGTTCGAGCATGAGACTAACTGAATCACTTTTAAAGTTATAGAGCTTAGATCTTTGATAGAGACAGTAGAGAAAAACAGTGAGTTTTTGTTCTCACTCCTAAAGTTAAATAAGAAACTAATAAGAATTCAGTAAGTCAGTAAGGTGATCACAATGAAATCGTTTATGTAGTCTGTAGAGACCCACAGTCTCTAGTTATAAATAAACCAAGAAGTTAATTGATTAAACCTTGAACGAACTTAAAAAACGTTTTGTGAGACTGAGAGGTCAAGGTTTTATCAACTTCATTCATTGAAGATAACACAAATGAAAAAGCTCATCGATCTTATCACGCTGAGAATCCACATAACCAATCTGAAATATCAATCGATTCAAGTACTCGTCTTTGTAGTTCTTCTAAGTACTCGTCCTTTCATAAATAGGTACATGCGCTACGGTAAAACAAGATAAAACCAAGCAGTAAGCACACAGCATACTCTAGAAAGGCGGACCGCACAGTGGGCCCACGCGCGCAAAATTGTAACAAAAAATTGCTGACAATCTTTACCTATAAACATCCATGGAAATGCAATCCATCATTGGATCCTCGTATCCACGGCCGACACGCACACACGCGCACCGGCACACACACACTTATTCACCGCACCTTCTCACGCGAAGGGAAAATCTTCACACACGACACAGATAAACATGTCAACTACTAGACATTGTTACCCTAAAGTCCTTTCACGTTTTTCACCACAAGATCACCATAACGCACAAAACATAACACAAACGGGATAAATTAACACAGAAACACTGGATTATTTCGCAATATCACCCGCGTTCGAGTCACGAAGACGTCGATTTCGACAAAAATACGCGTAAGTATTGTAGAGTCGATTCAGCGACTGTACTCCCCGCCCTGTTCCAGAGGCGAATGGCGCCGCCATATTGGATCTCGTGAGGCGGCGCACAGTGGCGCATCTAGCGGATCTGTACTGAACTACGACACTTACCAAAACTCTACATAGTGCGCAAATGCTGTTATTTTACTTTATTTTAGGCTTACAATTGAATCTTACTTGATAAGACTTTCACTTAAGTTTCTTTATCATTTTAGATTAAATTTAGATGAAATTCCATTGCAAAAAATATATAGTTTATGCGATTTACGATATTTCAAGCCAACATATTTGTAGAGCCAGTCTTATGTAAGTTGCTACAGTTCAATTAAAATCCAGCAGATAGCGCTTATGTTAAAATGTTAGTTAATTTTGTATAGAACAATGAAATGAACATTCCTAATTTTTCCAAGTCCGTAGAGAGACCTAAATAAAGACGTAGGGACGTAATACCTCCTACTTTTTTACTCTATACTACACTTTGGGCAAACGAAGGCTTAATCAAATTACCGTTGCCATATTTTCTGGTTTCATCAAGATGTTAATTTATTCTTTAATTAGACTTTTTTGTTAAAATTAGTAGTTAGGTATTTACCTAATAGGTTCAGGACGAATTTTGTTTTTTGTTTAATCAAGTTTTTATCAAGAAGTATTCAAGAAGCTAAATAATGTTGTAAGCTTTGATTATTAAATTACTAGCTGAGCCCCGCGGTTTCACCCGCGTAGTGATGAAAAGTGATGATGATGATGAAAAGTAGCCTATGTCACTCTCCGACCCTTACCCATGCAAAAAATCAGGTCGATCCGTTGCTCTGTTGCTGCGATAAAAAGGAACAAACAAACTAACAATTTCTTTATATAGTTTTGGCAGCGTAATTTTTTCAAAATAGCCTATTAGGGTCCGAATTCTCATAAATGTGTGGAGTTTTGGTGCACTGCCAGTGCGAAAAAAACATCGCCTCATTGTCGCTTCCTCACTGTCTAGGATGTCAGGTCTGTGGTCGCTTCATACATAGGTACTATTTCCTTAAACTTGTGTATATTTTTAATAGTTAATGTGTAATAATGGTAGATTAATATTTATTAAGTGTTTGTGCACGTGATGCAACGTGCTCGAGTGTGGGTTAGTGATATAACGAAGTAAAACATGTATAATTTTCGTGTTGTTTCCAAACCTCCGTAGAAGCTCCAATAGAAAAACTCTACCAACTTAACTACTTTACTAGGCTTCGACTTAGACTTTACTATGACTTACTTTACCTGACTCTGACTGGTTTGACGATAGGTATCTGACCTGAACGATATCGAAACCTGAAAATATTTCAATAGTCACACTAGCCTAAACGAACATTTTATGCATTTACCAGTGTCAGGCAAATGCACAAGACGTGGGTCGCCTAAATCCTCGTTTAGCTTGTGAGCGCAGCCCTAAATAAGTAGGTACATGTAATTATATAAATTTTCATAGGTAACTAATTCTTATGGGTGAAAATTAACGAACTATGGAAACGTTTTAGTTCCCGCCTCGATTAATGTTCAAATCGATTATGAAACTGAAAAATAAAACTCTACATCACTTTCTAAAGAACATTGATCGAGTATCGTTTATGTGTTCTTTTAAATTACCAAAAACATGATTAAACCTGAATCAAAACATGGCATCGTGACTTACAAAACCGTCATTAAAGCCCCTAATTTAGGTTAAAGCCCAACATTAGGCTTGCTCGTAAAGAGCGACCCGGCCACACATTGCTCGAATATGTTACAGTTCGTAAAATTCATTGCTTCGACTTGCCATACACACTGATGCTCGTAAAATGTACTAAGCACCGTGTACAGGGGGTGCCATGGTTTATTTAATAAGAGGACACGTAAAACAATAGGTACCTACGCCATGCACGGTTGTTTTTTTTTGGCCAAAGTAGGCGCCAGCGTTCCGATTATCTAAAAGTATGTATGAAATAGGCTTCTAATGCCACCCCCTATTTTTTTCCATTTCGGTAAAGACTGAGCAGGGCAGGGCATTCCCTTAAAAATCTCAACTTGGAGATCCTCGGCGTTACCATTTCAATAGAGGACCAGTTTCGGGGTCACTTACAGGCCAAAGCTAATCGGTTTCAAGAAACAAGATGTGCTTAACACAGCGAAGCGATACTTCACGCCGGGTCAGCGGCTTCTTCTTTATGAAGCATAAGTGCGGCGCCACATGGAGTATTGCTCCCACCTTTGGAATGGCGCACCAAATACCAGCTTCGGAATACCAGCTGCAGCCTCTTGACTCCCTACGGAGGCGAGCCACTAGAATTATTGACGATCCCAAGTTGGATCCACTTAGCCAGACGAGATGCCCTCTGCATCTTTTATCGCTTGTTTTTCGGGGAATGCTCTAAAGAACTTTTTGATTTTATTTCTGCATCAGACTTTCACTACCGCACATTCTGACGCCGTCAAAAAGCTCACCCCACATCTTGTAAAGCAGGAAATCTCACATCGTCCGATTCATCCGCTCCTTTATTCCGCAGACCAGCAATGTGTGGAATATCCTTCCCGCAATGGTCTTCCCGAGCTTCAACATGAAGCGGTTCAAAAAGGGTGTCTACAACTACCTCTCCGGGCTGGCAAAGTACCGTCAACACCGCTAGTGTTGTAGGTGTCCGTAGGCGGCGGTTTCTGCTTACTATCCGGCGGGCCGCATGCTTGTTTACCGGTCTTAGTGTTAAAAAGGACCGGTATAAAAATTTATCTAGAAAAAAACAACATATATGTATAATAAATTTGTTTGAGCGAATCGGATTCATCTAGGAAAGCATGCTCTATCGTAGAGCGCATCATCAGGCGTGGTGGCAGTCAACGTGGGCCTATTTTATATTTTTTTAACGGTCGATTCTTTAACATTGATCTGTAGACTGCTCGGAGAAATTATTCCAAGGTATAGTGGACCGTATAAGCTTGATGGAAATACTATAAAATAGGTGTAGCCAACTTACTCCATAAAAAGTTCTATTACCATCAATACAAAGCCTGGTAGTGGTAACCCTAAGACATAAGGTTTTTAGTGGGGTCGTACGAGTACACGCATTCTTGAGTAACTTGCCGCTTGCGTCGGTTTAGGTTACCGGATTCGGTGTTTCCCGACGATGTTATGAAATTCAAATAGTCGTGGAAATAAGTTTTGTTCAAGCTGCTTCACGGATAATGGGAAATTGTAAGGTGAATTTCGTGGAAACTAAATTTTATCTATGATTCAAGTTTCCGTTGTTTACATGATTTTCAGTCATGAAAATTTCTCAATTAGGTTGTAATTTTTTATGTTTGTTACCTCAGAACTTCGTCATTTTCGGGGCAAGCATGCTCCAACGTAGACTGCAGACTGACTGACTACTGACTGCATCAGGCGAGATGGTGGTCAAACGCAAGCCTATTATTTATAAATAAATAAAATAATAATAAATAATGTATAATCGATTTGTTTATTGAACTGTAATAAATGATCTTTAAAAAAACCGACTTAAAAAATCCACAAAACACAATCAGTCTAAGTAAGTTAATATGTTAATATGCACCACAAAGAACAAAATAATAATTTTATACGGATTTTGAAGTCCATCTCCGAAAGTTTAAAATTAGGTGATGAAACCCTTTTATTGTCCTTTGCGTGAAATGTCTTTTTATTAATATAATAATTTTCTTTTACAAAATAATTACATTTGAAACCACAACCTAGTTCAATTGTCTAAAAAGTGGTAAAAGTCACCTTTCGCTGTCACTGCGGCAGTAAAAACATAGGAAGGAACACTTGCCGTGGAAAGCCGCAGAACTACGCTACGCCCACTAGTACCTAGTGCAACTATGACGCATGAAAGTAATGAGCGTTAGCGGAGTTAATAAACAAAACTAACTCACGTGTCGAAAAATACCTTGTCGTCAATATTCGGTGTGAATGTCAGCAACAAGCGCTAGTTTGATACGTATGCAATTTAAACAAACATCATTAGTATTACTACTTTTATTCATTGTATTTTATTTCATTTCATTTATTTTTAATTATTGTTACTATTGACATGTACCTAATTCTATTTTTGTTTTACTTTATTATCAGGTTTTTATGTAATTTGTGTCAAAATGTATATGGACCTGGGGCCTTACGGACAACTGCTATTGCGGCACCTAATCCGCTCAGTTGGAAAATCACGCGAACATGAACCTTATCGCGCCCAGATACGATTTGCGGTCGCGTGATTTTCCTATATATGTGCTAGATAAGCCCACGGTACGTGTGAATTTTCAGTATTTTTTTTTTGTATAAGATGTATCCTATATCCGTTCTTATTAAAATAAGCAGTCGATCTATTCTTCTTGTTGAATTTCATCCCGATCAGCTCATATGCTTGATCATGACAAGATAAAAAGCAGACACAGAAACAAAAAAACACTAAAGATTATTTAGGTAAATATGTTTTTTTTTTTAAATCATAATTATTATTGCATGATAGCTTTAGTGCATGAGAAATTCCGGTTATTCGATATTTCCCCAAATTAAATGTCAAACGTTTTTTTTTTATTAGCGAGTAGTGATTTGGTTATATTGTATTCTATAAGAGCAGACCTCTGCCGTTTCATACGCTATCTTTTTTTTCAGGTTAAAAAGTAACCTTGCTGGAAAGATACTGCGCGACTTCCAAGTCACCGACTGGCGAAAGACAACGCAAGACCGGGACCGATAGCGTTCTCTTGTGTCGGAGGCAAGACCCACTTCGGGTGGCTGTGCCAGCGGAGTAAGCATTATTAGACTAGCATATTCCCACTGCTGGGACACAGGCGAGATCTCAGAGAGACAGAGAGAGAGGATGGGCCCTATTTCTACCTTGCTGGATATGGATATGATGATATGTGTTAATCCATTAGATTAATAGTTAAGATTTAGAATAAAGTTAATCCAACATTTGAGCTACCTGCATACCTTATTTAAATCCGTCCAACTGTTACGGAGTTCAGTGCGCACCAAAGATATTATTGTCATTGGTGCAGCAACCATACACACCTACACACTAACTAAATAAGCCTTTACCTACTGTTTTTTGAGTCTCCTCTCATAGTAAAAGTTGTTCATAATGATGAGTGCAATGACTTCCTTTTGGCTTAGTACCACTATTCTTGTAGATAGCCCGCTCCGCTATCTCTCGATCTCTTGGCCCACCGTCCGTGAGTCATGCTTCATTTGTCACATTATCGGCGGCAATTTGCATGGATGCTGAAGCCACCGATATAACGGAAGCTAAATTGGAATCGCTCCTCGCCATATTTCATAGATTACAATACACGTAGCTCATAGCTGTTTGCTCTGCGTACGGCAGATTACTCTGAATATGATTTATTGATGTTCGCTTCTTGTACATATATATATAACTGTTCACTTCGTTACAGATACGATAATGATAGTTACATTATTATAAACTAACTGTTCCCGCGACTTCGTACGCGTAGATTTTTATATCAACTTTCATCATCATCATGATCTACAGCCTTTGTTATCCCACTGTTGAGTGCAGACCTCTCTCTCCTGCTATGACATCTGCCATCCCGTGTTAATGCCCACTGCCGCCCCGTATTGCCTCCTTTAATTCGACCCTTTCGCAAAATCCTTCTTAGCAGACCATTTACACTCCATAAGAAATCTACCTGCCAAATTTCAACTTCGCAGAACAAGTTGGTAGCTTTCGAGACTTCTTGTTAGGTCTGTTAGTCAGTTGTATTTTGTTTTTAGATACATAATATAGATATAGATAGGTACGTTATGCAGGATTACAGGGTACGTAACTTTTGTTTCAAGACTTTTTAAACGAATTAAGAACAAAAAATTATGTTGTAGGATTTTAGCGAAAGAGATAGACGTATGTATGCTTTTATATTTTTTTTTTTTTATAATTGTAGTGTCGATAGATTCCTCTAATTTCAGTGATAGTCACTGGGTATGTGAGGTTTGGTACTTCGTTTTTGTTCAGGTACCGTTTGCTAAATATGGTCCGCCAAAATAATTGTGTCCACGCACTCGATATTTTTAATTTTTATAAAGACTGTTGGCTTCATTCGACATCTACTGCTTGACCGGGCGGTTGTCAAACGCAGGGGGCGTTGGTCCTATCTTGTCTTGGGCCGACTAGCTAGCTGAAGGGCTCCTCGAAGGTACGCAAGTCTACTTAATTTTACTCTGCCAATTTATACCTGCCACAGTGCCTGAAAACTCGTCTCTATAACCAAGGTGTCCTGCCCTTCATGACCTATGGTGCTGAGACATGGACACTCACGGAGAAGACTGTACACAAGATAGCCGTTGCACAAAGAGCCATGGAGCGAGCCATACTCGACACCAAATTGCAGGACCGTATCCGAAATACCGAGATACGACGTCGCACCAAGGCTGCAGACGTCGTAAAAAGGGTGAAGTAACTTAAGTGGAACTGGGCAGGACACATGGCCAGACGTAATGATAGGAGGTGGTGTACAGCAGTAACCGCGTGGTGGCCGAGACTAGGTTGGCGGAACCCAGGCCGACCAAGGATGAGGTGGACTGACGACATCAAAAATACTGTCGGGAACGAGTGGATGCGAATAGCGAGAAACCGGGGAGAGTGGCATAAACAAAGAGAGGCTTATATCCAGCAGTGGGTCACTCAGGGCTGATGATGAAGATGAATTTATACCTACAGTTGTAGGTACACAATTTTACCTACATATTCGTACACGTGCAGGTTAAACATGCATTGAGAAATTCACACGCCAAACCATTACTACATAAATTAATATTGCTTTGGATTGACTGTGATTTTACCTTGACGTTTGATTAATTGGAATAGACAAGACGCAGTCAACCATAATTCTAATTTGAATAAATAAAGATATTTAAAACGATAGATTGAACGTTACCAATTCACCAGTACAAAAATTGTGGACGACTTCCAAATAATCTAAAAACCGGCCGCCGTAATATTACATATTCTGTGAACATTTTAAAAGATACAGCCGTTAAAAGGTAAGACATACGGACAGACAAACAGCTTAGGCTCAGTAATAGTGTCCCGTTTTACCCTTTGGGTACAGAACCCAAAAAAATCATAAACTGATGCTATACTATTACTACTAATTTCTCAAATGACAAATGAGCGACTGAGTAAACTGAGTAATGGCGTGCTTCTCGAGCCCCTGTCTGCGTTGTGTTTCAGTTTTCAGCGTTGATGTTTAATCTATAGTTTTGAATATCTTTGATGAAAACATTAGAGGCTACAAATCTTAATAGTAGCTCTACAAAACATGCATTGACCGGCTTGATTATACTATTGCATGTTACTTTATCATTTGACATTGAAATGTATTGTAAAGTTCCGTACATTTTTTATCTTTATGTTTTTGGTTGAGCAAAGATATTTTTTTAAAGATTTGTCTCCAGACATTTATCTATTTAGCCAGTGTAAAGTATTACATATGCAAGTAGCCATGTAAGTTATGGTAGAATTGTGAAACGATTCGTCGACACAGACAAAGTCAAGCAAACTAAGTCACGGTTAAGCTTAAATCATTCGCTAGTAAAAAAATTGAGACTGCTAGAGGATTGGAAACAATACGAAAATACGTGCTTTTTACAAGCTTTAAAATTTAACTTGCAATGTATGTATGTATGTATGTAACTATGTTTGTTCGGGTGGAATCTTGCAACTCAATTTCGAAAGCAGATTGAGCTAGAATGTATACACGTTTAGTTTTGATGACAATGTTATTTGCTAAAGTTAAAAGCTTGATTAAAAATGTTTTTTTATTATTTACTTCAAATTCAAATTCAAAATATTTATTTGTCAGAACATGGTAGGTACACATACATATAAAGTAGCATACATGGTCGTAATAATGGAGACGTATCTCATGTCCTTGCCTGTTACAGCGTACAAATGTTAGTTTTTTATATATATTATTATTAGTTTTGTTATAGTTAAAAAAATAACGAAATTATGTCTAAGTTAGAATATTGTTAGAATTATATTTTGGTTTGGTTGTATTTTATACCTTAATTAGATGTTTATTACTACCTATATAAGCTATTATTATCATTTTATCTTTTCCTAGTACCTAGTCTCGATTTTATGTCAATTATTTAGTCTACATTACATATCAAAACATTTTTATCATTAAGGAATTCTGAAATTTCATAGTAGCTTTTTTGTGCTAATAAAATTTTAAGTTTATTTTTAAACATTCCAATATTTAATTCTCTGATAATTTTAGGAATTTTAGTATATATTAAAGGAGCCATACAGAATACACTTTTTTGCATGAGTGCAGTTTTGGCCGTACGTGGGCAGAGTTTCATCTCGGCCTGTGTGCGAGTTCGAATACCAGCATCAGTCCTTACTTATTATAATACTTTCATTAACATTTAATAAATAATAATCTACCACTATTACTGATAACCACTTGAAAATACATAAGTTTAGGATAATAATACAACGAGGTGACATGATTTTCACACGTTGCTTGGCGCCTTTGATGTTAAGCATTTTCTTTCCATGATGTAAAGAAAATGTTTCAATTCACAGTTTTTTTTGTGAGGTATACTTTATTTCTTACTACTAAAATATTTTGATAGGTCCCATCAGTGATTAGCTCATAAGTGAATATTAGTTTAATTTTCACGGAACCTAACAGTATTAAATTCGAATATACAGGGTGTCCGGTGGCAGATTTATGTTTTTGAAAGGGTATATCTAAAAAAGTTATAAACGGTGCGGGGGGAGAGCGGTGTCATTCGACGCGCCGCGAATGCGGATTTGTTAGTCACAATGCCGCAGTGGTCGGGGCAGCACCGTGCGTACGCTATTGAGGCATTTTTTAAGAGTGGTGATTCTTACGTGACTGCGCGCCGACAGTTTTGTGCCCACTACAATATTCGGCGATTAAGCGATGGACCAAGTGTTAATTTGATTAGATCGTGGGTGCAAAGGTTCCGCCAAACATCTTCTGCTTTAAATAACCCTCAGCCGGGACCGAGCAGAACATCAAGGACCACAGAAAACGTTCAAGAAGTTGAAAGAAGCTTACGGGAAAATCCACGACTCTCAGTGCGGAAAAGAGCAGCTGCTTTGACACTTCCTAAAAGCATTGTTCACGAAATTTTAAAAAAAGACTTAAAGTTCCATCCCTACAAGATCCAGATAGTCCAAGAACTTAAAGAAAATGACTTCATTTTAAGAAAAAACTTCTGCGAACGGATGTTGGAGGGATTTCGCACAGTAAATTGCGTTTTCTGGAGCGATGAGGCCCATTTTCATTTGAACGGCCATGTCAATAAACAAAACTGTCGTTACTGGGCCCCAAAAAGACGTAATCCACGACAAAAACATCAGCGGCCCCTGCATTGCCCAAGAGTTACTGTTTGGTGCGCATTATCGACGAATGGAATCATCGGTCCCTATTTTTTTGAGAATTCTCGGGGTGAAGCTGTAAATGTCAACAGTGAAAACTATGGACGCATGATCACTGAATATTTTTTACCAAATTTGCGAGCACATCCATCCTACTCGACGCACACGTGGTTTCAGCAAGATGGGGCGACTCCGCATACAGCCAGGACGTCTATGGCTTTACTTCGACAAAATTTTCCACGGAAATTGATAAGCCGCTTTGGTGACATCTCGTGGCCTCCGAGGTCACCAGATTTAACTCCAATGGACTTTTTTTTATGGGGCTATCTCAAAAGCAAAGTCTATGCCAATAATCCTTTGTCTGTTGTGCAGTTGAAGGAAAATATCCGCAATGAAATTCAGCAAATCCAGCCGAGCCTGTTGCAGCGCGTAGCCCGTAATACGGTGGACCGTTTTGAACAGTGTGTGCGTATAAATGGACAGCATTTAGACGAAGTGATTTTTAAAAAGTGAAATCCGCATTATGCGTTTATTGATTAAATTACTTAATAAAACCCTAAGTTTATAAGTTTTTCTTTTATTTGCTTTCAAAAACATAAATCCGCCACCGGACACCCTGTATAATCAATATTTTACGTAAGCGTGGCCGAGTATTCTCTGAACGTCTTGTCACGTGTTATCATGTCTATGGCCATGTCATGACATTTCAAGGTTTAGTATTTTAATCGCAGTAGAAAGAACTAATAACCTAAAAACTTATTGCCAAACACTTTTGTTCTGTCTTTGTTATCCTCCATACAAAAAGAAAAATATTAAAATGTGGGATAAACCAAAAGAGGGTATTCGGGAAATTGCATCCCAATATGTTTTGTACTAAATAGTTTTAGATTAGTTTTAGTTATAAATTTATATTTAAGATCGTTTTCTATTTTACTTGAAGGGTATTTTATTATGCACAACTTAAAAAACAGTAAATTAAAGAAAACTTAAAATATTAACTAAAAACTTAAAATAACTAAATAAAAACCTTACTACTAAAAGACCATTAGTGGAGGGAAAGGAAATTTTACTTGTAATTTTATAAAATAAAAGTTTGATGTTTATTTTGTACTTACTTTAAATGTAGGTAAGTACCTACTCGCAGTAATTTTCAAGCAATGTCAACGACTTCTAATAGTTATAAAAGAAATTCACGTACCGTGACCATAAATCAGTTTAAACACCGCATAATTCTGCCACTTGTTACATATAATCGAGTTATTAATCGAATACAACGTCCATCACGTCATCGGCTCGCATTATGCATGCCCATACAAACAAAAACTTATTACATTTACACTTACTTCGGTAATTATTAGTTCTCTAACACTTGAAACTGAGTCGACTAACACGGCACGGCGGGTGGTAGGTGAAACTGAATTTTAATTGTTGACCGAGCGAGCGAGGTCTCAGATTCTAATGGAACAAGTCGGTGTTTCTATATATGTTTGTATCATTCGAATATTTGTATTGTTCGAAGATAACTTGCGCATCGAAAATCAAAAATTCATGAAATTATGTAGGCAAGTAGTTCATTTCAATACAATTTTTAAGTTTTACGTGGTAAATTGGTCACGAACCGGAAGACGCAGCGTAGGGAGGCCTCCCACTAGATGGACCGACGACATTGTAAGAGTCGCGGGCGTCCAGTGGATGCAAAAGGCAGGCTGTCGTTCAGTGTGGAGGTTAAAGGGGGAGGCCTATGTTCAGCAGTGGACGTCTTCTGGCTGATGATGAAATTAGTCAATTGTTTGCGAAGATATAAGACACGCGAGGTTTCATTTCGGGGCAAAAAATGCGTTCTAAAACTCTCTAACGTAGTTTAGACCTATTATAGCGCGCCGAAAATAAGCTTTAATTTATCTGATTTTTTTTTCAATTTAGATACATTTGACTGGTGGGTAGTTTTAAATTTAAAATGGGTAGTTTATGGGCGTGTCTATGTCAGTGTGCGCTCCGTTTTCTCGTAATCAAGTTATTTTTGCCATGTTAATGTAATTTTTTTACTTTGATCTAGTTGTATTTTGAGGAAGGTGCAAAACAACAAAAATCTATGATGTTTGGTTCCACGAGAAAAACAGGAAAACCCACGGAAGAGTCCTTCATAAAAGGCAGTAAGTAAAAGCTAGTGCATATCTATTTGTATAAGCACATGTTTGTCGTCCACTTAGCACTCGTTCCACTGCCGCATTACAGACTCCTGTACCGTTGGGAGAAAAACCGTTGTACCTTCCTTATTTAGAAAACTAGCTGTTTACACACATTTCTCTAGACCTCTGTCAAAATAAGTTGTTTAAAATACCTGTCGGCAGTTTCAAGAAAATTGAAAGCTTTCACGCTACGATAAGGTGGCGAGTGCAGCTTAGAAAAAGAAGTAAAGCCGGAGTCTAATAACTTGGTCGTATCCGTGTTTCTGCAGCTGAAATCAAAACTTCAAACTAATAACTATATAGGCCTTTTTATTATTGTTCTGAAAACCAAAGTATCTCAATAGTCAATACCTATTTGTTATAATTTTAGAATCATCAACATAGCAGAATTTAGTCTGTCTTTTTTAATACCTAACTGTTTTGCTGTGTCTTTAGATTCAATTAAGCCTATATACGTATCATCAGCTGTCTCATAAACCATTGAAATCAACCGGCTCTCTCTCATCCCGATATCCAGTTTTGCGTATGCAAAGAAAAATAACCAAGCGTGACTGGAACCGCGGCATTCCAACCAAGGCAGGGCAAGGCAACCGCCCGCCGCCGTGACTCCGAATCCGAACATCGAGTTAGTTCGAAAGCAGACTCACGTCTACCCAGACGCACTTGTGTTCGCTCAAACGCACGCGCGCAATCGGTGCTATTCCAAATTTAAACTTTTCCAAAGTTTTTTTAAATTGTGGCCAGTGTTGTGATTGGATTTTGGATTTGTGCAACCGATTTTTTTTGGATTTTTTTGGACTTTGTATTGTTGATTGTGTAAGTATCTACCGATTATCGAACTAATTACAGCACTGCTAATTAATCACTGCAAATTTCACTTGTTACATTTTATCCATCCTTATTAGTTGATTTAGCATTGTTGAAGAATTCACCCACCTCATTATAAATCGTACAATCATCGTTGTGTTCTTACATTATTGTTATTGAGTAGTCAGTTGTTCAGTACAAGTATCGAATTAAATGTGTGATTATTCAAAACGCATAATATTATCGACACTAAGATAAATTATTAATGATTTAGAAATCACAATGAATAAAAATTGTATAATCTCATACCAGTTTCGAAGATGGGATTCGAAACATGTTCCGAATGTATTTCTAGTTTTTCTACTTAGCACTCAAGTTTAGCCCATAGCATACCTGTTTACGAGTTGTTAACTAATATTAGCCCAAATAATAATGATGTAAAGAAGACCGCAAGACCTATGAACCTAAGCTCCAGGATGGAAGTGTTAAAGGGCATAACGCCGCGAGTAGCGTTTAGTGATAGTGCAACACACTTCTCAACAACCTAAGCCACCCACGCAAATATTGCCCCTCCGGTGCCAATATAGTCCGGCAACCTTTATCTTCACATAAGGCATAATTATTGGCGGGTGCCGTACCTCATACCATAGGCTATCTTAGCCCCATTAAAACTCACCACAATAGTCCAGAATGTTTTAACCTTATAATGAACAATATTTTCATATTCCATTTTATCCACATTCCTCAATTGTACTTTTATATTCAAGGGCCTCTTGGTGTTTGTTGACTTCGGCCCACCAATGCCTTTTAAATTTCCGGGCTAGACCCGAAAATTTTAATATGCAAAGAAAGTTATTGCATGATATAGTTATGCTGGCTGATTCTACTAGTTCATGCATAGGGTTTTCTTAGTATCTTCTTACATAGGTACCTTTTCACATTGTCACAAATACTCTACCAACAGATATCCTATCTATCGAAGAATTAATCATTTAAAATGGTTTGCAGTATTTAAAGATGTCCTTTATTGTGTGAATCATAACGTCATTACTGATTGATAGGATTTTAATAACGTTTTAGTGTCGCTTCTAATTACTGTTACCAAAAGACATCAACGCGTTTAATTGAAAATCTAATAAAATCAGTTGAATTTACAAACCTGCTGGTAGGTAGGTACCATGAATTCTTAAAACCTGTTGTTTTTCAATGTTTATGTTCACTCTAAAGAATTTATTTCGAGATCATGAAAAATTCAATGATATCTTACATCGCATTCAAAACAACTTTTCAGAACCAACTTTTTTCCTATCAATTCACATCATCAGCAAGTAAGCGACTAAACTAAAAACTAGTAAGCGCCACTACTGAACAAAGGCCTCCCTCTTAGAGAAGGGTGTTGCCATAATGCCCACGCTTGGCAGGCGGATTGGGGATCGAAGTACGTTCACCGTGTACTAATAGGACGCTGCTGCCCATCCTCCGGTGGTTCTAGTCGCAGCTTTAGGACATACCCGGGTCTACCCGGGTCATACAAAATCAGATCTAAATATCTACTTCCGCCGATAGAAAGCCCATATAAATATAATTTACATAATTATTAGGACTGATGTGGCTAATTATGCAATTCAAAACTATAAAGTGTTTGATATGTCATCATAAAAACCTAATACGTGTAATCATATCACACCAGCGTAGAAATTAGAAAACGAAACTTAGTATAACTTCATCTAGCACCACCAGGCACACAGCCACCTCCAGCCAACAAACTTCACGCCTTAGGGATAGATAGGTTGAGAGGGTGACATATTAACCAGTCTAGAGTTCACATTACAAATACTCAAATCCAGTATTCCAAGTTGTCTTAGAAATATAATGCACAGCAAAAGTATAAAAACATCCAAAAACAAAACAAAATTCTCACAGCAATTTTGAAAAGAGCTTGTAACTTTTAAACAGATCAGTCAGATTTTCATCAAATACAGCTTAGAACACCCCGATTAAACTAGCTATCAATCATAAAAAAGGAATTGAAATTGTTCCATCCATTTTGGAGCTACGATTTATTAGCCAGACAGACATAGGCGTCAAACTTATAACATCCTCCGACGTTGGGAGTTAAAGAAGTAGCATATTTGTTTTTCTTAAAACAATGTTTTAAACTTTCATGGTTATTCACTATAGCTATATGATTATTTACGGGATTTTTACCGTAGTAAGGTTATGGAATGAGCTCCCGATATTATTATTTCGCCGCAGTTACATGCACCATGTTCACTGAAAAACAGACTTTTTGTCTTTTTTTGTTTTATGAGCCACTAGCCCCATATACTCATCGATATGGTTTAGTAGCAGCGCAGAGCGTGTCTGCCTATTGAGACGGAGGTCCCAAGTTCGATTCCCGGCTAGGCACATGTTTGAATGACAAATTTGAATGTGGTCTGGGGTATTATTTTTCTGTGTTCAAAAGTGTGCGTGTGTTCCAAAGCACCCCTGACACAGGGAATCCTAGTAAAGCTATGAGTTTTAAACTCGTAGCATTAAATCAGTCAGCATTTCTCTGGCATCCTATCATTTGAATTGCATCGAATGTTTGCCGAGCGTCGTGCCAGGCGATTTCACGCGACGCGTTCGGCCTACATGTGGTCTGCCTAGCGGACTCGGATCGTGTTTACATTTACAATTGTACATATTTACTCTAGAATTTATTTAGCCGTTGAATTTCTTCATGTTACTTATTGTTTCTTACGAATGGATGCGACATTATTATGTGTAAAGAGTAGCACACCTCAGTTTAATCCACTATCCTAAATAACCCATGAAATTTTCCAACATAAAGGAGACTGTGGTATGTGGTAATCCAGGATATAAGCCAAAACTTCCTGCCGAATTTCATACAAATCCGTTTAGCTGTTACAGATAAGAGTGCAAACAATATTTATTTTAATAATAGGCTTTTGTTTGACCGCTAACTCGCCTGATGTAGAGCAATGATGCGGTCTACGATGAAGCATGCTGAGCTAGAAAAAACCGACAACATAAACATTACACACGTAATACGAACTTTTTCGCATTATTACATTAGTATGTTTTACAGGATTGCACGGATTGCACGACAATAGTAAACTCAAAGAAGGTCATTCTACACATTTTTATGAAAATCTCTTTTAATTACCAAGAAATCACGACGATATAAAAAAAATCGACGATTGGCTGATTGCAAACCTGCGCAACGATTCAGGTAAATGCTATCTTTCAAGTAAAGTCTCCGGCAATTTACTAGGGCATGACTGAGACTTGACCGTGACTTTCCTCAGGCTGTGACTTTGCATTTATTGTGCGAACTGCTAGTCTGTTGAATTCGCTGCCTGAATGGGTTTTCCCCGTCAGTTACAATCTGGGTGTCTTCAAATCGAGAGTGAATCGGTTTCTTCTAGGCAAGCGTGCTCCATCGTAGACCGCATCGTCGCTTAACATCAGGCGAGATGGCGGCCAAGCGCAAGCCTATCTACTATTTTAAAAAAAGACTTGTTTATCGATATTAAATAAAGCATGAAAAGATTTCAATACTTGACACTGGCAGATGCACAAGACGAAAAACTCTAAAAAAAAACCTATGACTAAAAGTATTCTTTTTTATTATCCCCATAGATAGTATAAGACCAGGTAGTGTATGACATCTTTGATTATCCCTTTTCCAATCTTTATAGCTCTAATATAAAACTTCAAACTACCTGTAGATTTAGAGATTAAAAATAGAAAGGTAAACGAGTCAGTTCAGAATTAATTGTATTGGTAGGCACTTACTAGATTGACGTAGCGACCCAAAAGGGGTCCTGACCTCCGAAACTAAGAGACGCTACATCATCATGTCCGGTTTTTCTTGGGCACTCGCGTGCACAAATGTTTCTGTCCCAGTCACACTATCGTCAATCCGAATGAGAGTGACAGGTAACTAAACTAATTTCGCTAGTCCTGGAATAACCCACCCGTGATATCTCCTGGTACGAGAATGGAGTTCAAACTGGTCTGTCTCCATTTTGATCCAGTTTACCTTGGACTTGGATGCCTGACTGGCCGTCGACCATTCTTACTACCAGGAAATATTATCATTGGCTAGATCAAATTAGGGAGGGTTCATAGAGTCATCAGTAAATTTATCTATGTGACACACGTTTTCGGCGTCTGTTCATCTGGTTTAATTGAAATGTATTGCCAATTACCCAATCCAGTTAGTGTTAAATAGAACCCAACAAACTGAGTGACTCAATGCACTAGAAAATTACTTTTTACATTAGGCGTATTGTTGGCAAAAGACTTCCTTATTGACTTGCCTGAGTTTCAGTTTAGCTTTTTAGGATAACAGATGAAAGGTCACTCACTACAGAAATACATACTTTACCATAGTTAGAGTTAATATTTAATAGGTCCTACCCGCCTTCGTACGTGGTGTATCCTGTGGTTCATCGCATTTTCGTTGTTCCTCTGTCCCACTCCCATTTCACTCTCTTCTTTTTCCCAGCCCTCTCCCATCTTGTTCCCACCCACTGTCATTCTACTATACCTCTATGGTTCAAAGTTGCTTGGGAAGACAAATCCAATGAACTCAAACTCGACGAGGTTACGTCGTTTCGTTTAAGAGTTCTTATGACCACCTTCTATCTCCATCATCAGACCAGGTCGAAGGTACCATAACATTGTATTGTCATCGAATTTACATAAGTATGCCAAATTTCAGCTCTATCGGTTGAAGATATCTGCTTCAAAATTGAGTTCCAAGATTCCACCCGAACAAACATAGTTATATACATACTTACATTGCAGGTTAAATAAAAGCTTGTAAAATAAATCCAAAGAGGCTATAACAAGTTACAAAAGTTGAGCAATGAAGCTAATAATTATTTTGACTCCTCATAAAGTTACCAAACTTTTAGGCCACAAACGTATCAAAAAATAATAGCTTCTGCAAGATGCTACACCGATTTGCATATTGCAAAACAAATTTAAACAATAAGTAAGCGATATTACAGAGCCGTAGATGATTCCATTACGTCAGCACTTCAAGCACGATCAAACAATTTCATGCAACGATGATTCGATTTAGACGAATTATGAAAGTGTCAATTTTACTCCTATTGGTTTAGAAAGGTTTGTTGATTGTTGAAAGACTTACTAGTAGAGCAGGCAAATTGGCACGTGAAATATTGATCTAAGTAAAGAAATTACAGTAGAATTACTTATATTGATTACTCACTGTTATTGGTTTTGAATATTCGTTCGGACTCTTTCTTTCTTATCGGATTCTTGGAGTTCCCGTGATAACTTCTATAATAATCTTTGTTAGATACTAAAATATAGTAAAATTTTGTAATAGTATTATGTCTAAAATTTTGTATATCTACTCGTATATACACAGCGAAATGTAAATAATGAGAGATATTTCTACATACAAACTGCTAGGCAGTTTGGCAGAATTGTGTAGCTCTAATGTGTATGTTTTTCACTGAGATAGATACCGAAAGAGACCACAAAATATTTATGCATATTTTTAAGTGAAATGCAATTTTTCAAGAAAGTTCTATAAAAATCTTTGTGGCAACAGAGCATTTATGGACTGAAATATGTTAGCCTCGACTAAGCGTCATCCCAAATTTTCTCGTTCATCCATAAATGCTTATAATACATACCGCTGCAGTAATTTGCTAGCTCGTAGGTGTGTACTGTCTGTTTGTAATTTTTATTTCTGGTGTACACAATAATCAATAATTCCTACCTATCTATACCTATATCTTGTTTTACCATGGAAAAGAAGTCTTACGGCTATCTGTGTTAAGTGATTATGTTTAAGAGATTGCGAAAAGTTGCGCGATCACAATTCGTATCTCGGCGCGTTAAGGTTCACGTTCGCGTGATTTTCCGAACAGCGCTGTTTCAGCGCTAATTCGAGCCCGCGTGAAGAGTAAGCCATAAGGCTCAGCGCTAAGGGTGCTGAAAGGTTTTCATTGCCTCCAAGAAGAATGTAGTACAGTCAAAATGCTCGGAATGTTCTTCCGTCCTGCTTAACAACGGACGCTTGTTGTATTTCTCATAATTATACACAACTTGTGTTTGCAAAACATGCACCAGAGGAGTTAAATTACAAAGCAAAGCGTTTGCAACGTTATACAAACGACTAATCAGCAAAATGATGGGAAACGTTTGAATAAGAATATGCATGATGTATGTTAATGTATCTCTCATCATTATAGATAAACATTTTGTACTACATGGGTTATAATGTTCTTTGTCAGTCGTTAAGGAAAGGTTAAGGTCATCTCATAATTTCAGCCATAGGACGTCCACTGCTGGACATAGGCCTCCCCATCGATCTCCAAAAGGGCCGGTTGGAAGCGGTTTGCATCCAGCGTTTCCCTGCGGTCTCTTCTAGGCCGTCTGTCCATCTTGTGGGTGGACGTCTTACACTACGCTTACCGGTCCGTGGTCTCCATTCCAGAACCTTTCGGCCCCATCGGTCATCTGTTCTGCGTGATATGTGCCCTGCCCACTGAACTTGCCAATCCGGTGGGCTATGTCGGTAACATTCGGTCGTCTTTCGTTTGTAATGTACCTTGCAGAAGTTAAATACTATAGGCAAACATTTCTGTTATAATAGGTAAATTGTATTCAATTAATAATTAAAAGTTGTATTGATAAATCTGGTGCTCTTGCATATAAATCATCAACGAAAGCAAATAAGTTGTAATAGGGCTCACAAAGATATTTAAATTTCGAGTCAGCGCTCAAAAATTACCGAACCAAAAGTAGACGAACTAAGTAACTATTAAACTAACTATTGAGGTAATAATGTGCTTTTATTGTACATATTTTATTACTAGCTAAATAAACAATGCTTTACCGTCTAGGTTTTTAATTAGTAATTATGTAAATTCTGGACACTTTTTTTCGTGTATTTTTCTTCAGTTTATAATTCAATAATAATATTCGGGACATTTTTTCACACACGGTCATCTGACCCCAAACAATGGGGCTTAGTTTAACATAAATCTATATACCTAAATATAAAAGCGAAATACACTCGCATATTCACTGACTTGACTTACCTACCTAGGAATCTACACAGGAATCTAGAAACACTACTTGACTTCCGAATCTGACATTTGGGAGGTAGATTACATATTAAAGATACATGTTAAAGTCCGCTAAGAAAGGATTTTGCGAAAAAGACGAATAAATTAAGGAAGGCAAATAGAGTAAAAAGTGCAATAGCTAGTTAAATATAGGGTCGAAAAAAGTCTGGCTGAGGGCTGCAGCACCTTTCAAACAAATGTTTGTAATAAGATACACCTATGTATGATATATTTATGCAGGTACTCTATCGTTTTATTACATTTATCTTTGCAGTTCCAGAATGATTTTGTCTGTGTGTAAACTGTCACCTCTCAGAGCATCAAGTTTAATATAATTTTTTTATTTGAATAGCAATGTCTATATCTCATCTTGTCTATACTTCTATACTAATATTATAAAGAGGAAAGATTTGATTGTTTGTTTGTTTGTTTGTTTGCATTGAATAGGCTCCGAAACTACTGAACCGATATGAAAAATTCTTTCACTGTTGGGATGCTGCACTATCCCCGGTTGACATAGGCTATATATCCCGGCTTCACCCGTGCGAAGCAGGGGCGGCCTACTAGTAGTATAATAACATCACATTAGTTATAACTTATAACAAACTTTTGATAGACGTTAAATTAAATTATCTCACTGGTAATGAGAAATACAAACCGCTATTACAAATGAAAGGCAGTAAAGCTTCATTGCACAATATATTTACAGTTATCTATGACTCGAGCATGTGATGAAGAAATATTTATTAAATTAAGTATTGTATATCGATAACTGCGTTTCCTTAACCACAAAAAACTAACAAAGTAAATTGTTGTGTAAACGTAAACAATTTAACAGTGGCATTCGAGGCCTTTCCGAAATTGTTTTAATGTCTAGATTGTGGAAGGTTAGTTCAATGATTTTGCCTATTTCATTTATGCAGTTTCATGCTACATGAAAATTACAATTCTTAAAACGAATTTCATAATGAAAACGCAACGAAGTTTGTATGGAAACGCAAATTTCCAAAATTCCTTCCTAATACGAACTGCACAGGAATGGAATGAGCTTCCTGACTCGGTGTTCCCTACAAGGTACAACCTGGGTATCTTCAAGACAAGAGTGAATAGGCACCTCATGGGCAAGCGTGCCCCATCTTAGACTGCATCGTCACTTACCATCAGGTGAGTTGTGGTCAAACGCTAGCTCATTTCATCATTAAAAAAAACCGACACTCCATACTTTCTTTAGAGTTTTGGAACTAGTAAAGTATACTGATTTTCGATCTGTTTTTCTTTTACATTAGTTTTAAATAATACATACATATACGGGGTGTAAGGGGAACACTCTCGAAGCTAAAAGAAAGTAATTGTACTTATCATTATGAACGACTTTTACTATGGGACCAACACTGAAATCGCGGAAAAAAATTCAGCTGTTCCATACATTTTGTCGAGTGTCAATGACCGTTTTCTATAGAACAGCTTATATTTTTTTCGCGATTTCAGGGCTGGTCCCGTATGATGAGTACAATTACCTTCTGTTGGCTTCGAGAGTTTTCCCCTTACACCCTGTATATGTAGGTATTATTTAAAACTAATGATGATGTTGATTTTATAGCATAACACGACTTTAATAATTTATATGATACCGAAATGAGACATATAGTTTACTTCAAATGGAAACTTTGCAGTGCGTATTTTTTAAACTTTTAAATCGTGTAACCATACTTGGGCATGCTCCGTGCAAAGCACGTATTTCTGTTATATTTAAAACTCATAATTAAACTAATCTCCGGATCCCGAGCATTCAACGCGCGTTTCCCCGGCTCCCGTAATTAGGTTGTCAATTATCTGTGGCAGCGGTCGGTATTGCCAGTATATTAACCGTTTTCCAATTAAGTTATGCGGAACGCGGGCGTGTTTGTCCGTAATTTACCGCACACTGTGAAACTATCGCTTGATCGTGAAGAATAACTATTATAACTTTAGGGTTGACGTGAACGACTAATTATGATTGGTAGATACAGGAAAAAGTTGTTTAGTTGATATTAAATACTTTTACCGATATTTATCGTGTGTATTTTACATTATTTTAATTCCTGAGTGACCACGAACTACTACAGAAATTAAAATAATGTATAATACATGCGATAAAAGCCGTTATAAGTGTTTAACCTAAAACTTAAGTGTTATGCACAAAGATATTTTAAAAACTATAGGTAGATATCAAGACAGCAGTCAAAATTACTAAACCAAAATAGACTAAAACAACTAACTATTAAGGTAATCTGTAAATGTACTCTCATTGGTTGCAAACTAAACTATACATTGTAACAAACGACATAGGATTCTAATTCGTTAGTCTTGTAAATTAATATAGGTCAGATAACTTTTTCCGTGAATTTTGCACTACACTGTAACAAATGTCGTTTCGAGGCAAAGTGCCAAAAACGCAAAAGTTAAAAACACACATATTTGGTCAATTTGGTTATTCACGTATATCAATTACATTTATAGAATAGTTTTTTTTTCGCCACAACCGCAATCCCCAAACTCTTTAGAACTCTAAAGAGTTCGGATCAGTCGAGTTACAGTTGACTCCGTTTAGAGTTCTAAAGAGTTGGAATCACTCGGGTGGGTATATAACTTTGAAAACTTTGGACCTGAGAGTCCAAATTATGACGTGCCCATCCAATTTGGTCAATTCTATCACTCCAAGACAATTATAAATACCTACAGGTGATGTAAATGCTTACAATGTTGTAATTTTAGCTTTTTTATGCCATAGGTGGCAAACAAGCTAACGGATCACCTAATGGTAAGCCATCACCATCGCCTATGAATATTTGTAACACCAGGGCATCACAGTTACGTTGCCGATCTCTATTAACAGCCCATTAGATGAACCCTACGTTATAGTCACTCGGAAATGCCGCAGATCCCTCCTGCTCATTCCAATTCAGAGTTAATTCAAACATAATCCTCTGCTACAAAAACGACACTCGATGAGTAATCAAGTAGTTATGAGGCTCAATCCTAGACCTACATAATTATTTATCTCCATACATTATTATCAGCTCCTCAAGATCGTTATACTTAGCGTTCGTTAACTCCCAGGTGAGGCGACGACGCTATGATGTCATGGCGAGCAACAAACACGAGTACATTAAAAAGTAATATACAAGGCTACACGTAACGGTGTTGTTAACCTAAAACGAGGCTATTATATTCCTATGGAAGTATCCAGGAATAAGTATTACATATTGGCAATGAGGACAGAAGTATACTAGCGAATAGATAGACGAGAAGGGGAAAGATGTATGGCCACCTTGTGCGACATGACAAATTAATGAATACCATCATAGAGGGAAAGGTAGAAGGAAAGAGAGGACCGGGAAGACCATGAAGAGTATTCTTAGATCAAATAAAAGAGAAGGCAAATATCATGTCGTACAGGGAGGTGGAAACGCTGGTAGAAGACCGTCAAGCTTGGAAGTAACTCCACCTACAACAGCTTCACTCTCAAATGTTGAATGAATATTTATCTATACTTCTATACTAATATTATAAAGACGAAAAATTTGATTGTTTGTTTGTTTGCATTAAATAGGCTCCGAAACTACTGAACCGATTTGAAAAATTATTTCACTGTTGGGAAGCTGCATTATCCCCGGTTGACATAGGCTATATATCCCGGCTTCGCCCGTGCGAAGCCGGGGCGGCCTACTAGTATATTCTAAAGAGGAAAGATTTGATTGTTTGTTTGTTTGCATTGAATAGGCTCCGAAACTACTAAATCGATTTGAAAAATTATTTCAATGCTGGGAAACTATCACTACATTAACACTATCCCCGGGTGACATATATGCCATATATGATTATAGCCATAATCTATACCTGTGCGAAGCTGAGGCGGACAGCTAGTTCTTAAATAAATCGCGAAAAAATCAGTTGTTTAATAGAAAAAAATCATTCACACTTAACGAAATAGCTAATACTTACTATTTTTTGAAATTTTATGTTGATCTCGTAGTAAACGTTATTCATAATAATAAGTAATATGGCCTCTTTTGAGCTTAGCAGCGCCATCCCCTGTAACCCTGTATTGTGTGATGAGTACATGAGTATACAGTGACTTGGTTAAATTGACTTCTCATGTATTTTAACGGCAAAAGTTGTAACCCGCGGTGAAGTAGAGTGAAATAGTTTAGTGACAGAAGGCAGTGTTCAAATGAACAAACACATTTAAAAAATCACTTATTATCGTTTTATTCCGACAAAAACGGTTGAAGTAAAGACAACTTATTTATAATCTATACTAATATTATAAAGAGGAAAGATTTGATTGTTTGTTCGTTTGTTTGTTTGCATTGAATAGGCTCCGAAACTACTTAACCGATTTGAAAAAATCTTTCACTGTTGGGAAGCTACACTATCCCCGGGTGACATAGGCTATATTATATTTTCAAAAAAATAGGGTTCCGTACTAAAGCTCCAATAATGTAACTCAAGGTGGAAAAAAATTAGAGTTACACCCGTGTGAAGCCGGGGTGCGTTGCTAGTTTATAATATGTTTCTTTTTAAGTGACTCGTTATACTATAAACTAATACCTATATCTCGTGTGAGTAATGATGGGGAATAACTACCTATTCGTTCTTGAACATTTCCTGCTCTGCTCTATAATTTCGGAAGTTAAATAAAAACTGTAGGCAAGTGACTGTATTGTTCTAGAGTAAAATACTGCTTGGTTGGACTTGGTGGATGTAAAAAGCAATTATCAATACAAGCCCCAATCAATGCCCCGGGTATTGTAGGTGTCTATAGGCAGCGGTGACCACTTACCATCAGGTGGCCCGTAGCTTGTTTGCCACTTATTCTATAAAAAAAGCCGATGCCCGATGAAATTTCCCATCGGAATGACGAAGCTCTAACAAACTTTCACCCTCTATTTAAAAAAGGTATTTCCAAAAAACGCTTATACAGCTGACTTTTATTTGTTAACAGAACCCTAAATACAAATTTTCACGTTTATAAATTAAATACACCTTATTAATTTAAAAAACGCTTTTAAAAAGCAAGCGTTTTCGCATACTTCACAGCAAACCCTTTCATTTGATACCCATAATATCATGATAGTAGATAAGAACATTTTGTCCGCCATCTTGGGGCGTCCGCCATATTAAATTTATCATCTTGGACCAAAGTGCTTCGGAAGACAAATCCAAAGCACCCAATCTTGTTGGGGGGATATTCTGTCTCCATCGTCAGACCAGTTCGATGGTACCATAACATTGTCACCAAACTTTCATCATCATCATCATCAGCCAGAAGACGTCCACTGCTGAACATAGGCCTCCCCCTTTAACCTCCACACTGAACGACAGCCTGCCTTTTGCATCCACTGGATGCCAGCGACTCTCACTATGTCGTCGGTCCATCTAGTGGGAGGCCTACCTACGCTGCGTCTTTCATAAGTGTGCCAAATTGCAAGATTTGTCCCACACATCCTGCGAACGTACATACATACTAACAGGGCAAATTAAATAAAAGCTTGTAAAAATGAAGAATTTCTATAAAAACTTTCCTTTTGAATGCTCATTTACGTTATACTGGGTGTAAGGGGAACACTCTCGAAGCCAAAAGAAGGTAATTGTACTCAACATTATGAACCACTTTTAGTATGGGACCAACCCTGAAATCGCGAAAAAAAAATCAGCTGTTCCACACATTTTGTCGAGTGACAATGACCGTTTTCTATAGAACAGTTAATATTTTTTTCGCGATTTCAGGGCTGGTCCCATAGTAAAACGGTCCGAGTGTGTTCTGGCTTCCCTTGCACCCCGTATAAGGAACACCTGTGGTGTGGAGCGCTCTGCGGTCAGTTGGAGCGATGACCTGCGAAAGGTAGCTGGTGGTAAATTGATGCATAAAGCATAGTTTGTGCCATGTGGCCAGGTGTGTTGGCCAACTTCCAGCAGTAGGCTGATGATGATTTGTTCGTTTTCATTCAACAGGAGGTTGTAATTATTTTGGTTGTATCTTTTATTTCTCTCTTATTGATTTGTTTGCAGTGCATGTTTTTGTATTTTGTGATTGATATGACTATGAATTTTGATTTTAGTATTATCTAATCCAAGCCCACATATTTTTTGCTGTTTTAATCGTTTTTAAAGCAAATTATTCACTTAACAATTACAAATAATTAAACATGAACCGAAAAATTAACCTGTAGGAGTAACAAGTTATAAATCTCTTCTTGACGTGTCAATGGTTGATGAGCCTTAAAATGTGGGAGGCCAAAAAATATACAATGGCTCATACGATTATCATACGACCACACACACAGGGAAATAAATAATAAAACCTGTCAACAAAACAAACATTAAGGCCGCGTTTACCAGCAAGATCTATCTCTTTCGCACATTTTCAAGATTTTTGTGAAAGTGATAATAAAAAAAAACTATTGTGCATTGTCTTTAAAATACCATTGCAAATATGTATTATAATTGTGTAATAATAATTGTGTTGATTTATTCATATTCATTTATTTTAGCATTCCACAATGTTTCTTAGGTGGTAGAAAATAATTTTATTATAAAGGATGGCGGAGGAGACTTCTATGCGGATTTTTTTTCAATCTCTTTTCGATCTCTCGCCAAAATAAAACATCAACATAAAAACTATGAACTTTTTTAAACGTTTACAATGTCATTCTAAAAATAACGCCTAACTGATTTATTAGTTCCTACTTAGCGAATTTTTATCTTTAAAAAAGTTGAAAATGTGAACTCTGGCCAGTGACCGCGGCTTTAAATAAGGTCCGATGTCCATTGAAATGTGATTCATAACTTTTCAGGCACGTAACTTGCTACACGTCTCAGCGTTCGCCTAGACAGATGTAAAAAATCTTAAAACATATGAATGTTACAAAAAGTCACAGAGTGTCACGTCACATAAGTCGATACCGAGCCTGAATTTAGCACAACATTAATAAACAGACGCAAATAATTATTTCGGTTAAAATACGATACTGCAAAAAATAACATAAACCTCACCGACAAAATAAAACTGCGGTAACATCTGCGTGCAATCAACTAAAACCAAACAAATATAACAAAAATAAAAGTATTTTCATCTTCAAATCCGTGAGACCCAGTTTTCTTACTACCTGTGTATTTTATGTTTTCAACACAGATCTTTATCAGAATAGACACTGCATTAACGTCACATGATAAATTTAGTGGTAATTTTACTCTGTTCACACGGCCAAATGCATTCGAAGAGTGTTATAAGTTGAACGTGTGTAATTGTGTATCTATTTATCTGTGTGTTTGTCTGTGTTATAGCAGATACCAAATGGCTGATCGATTTTGATTTAGTTTTTTTGTTTGTTTGAATGGTGACTTGATCAAGATTGGTTCAGCCGTTTGATGATTATCAGCTCTTTTATCGGAGGTTCAATGAATTCTTGTTTTTGTTGACGTCTGACGTACTACTGCCAAGAAGACGGAAATCGAACTTAATTATGTAGCGTGCTAGTTGGAACATTGATCCAACTTACAAGGCGACCAACATACAAAGTAGGTAATCTTGCGGTGTCTCCTGATTAAAGCTCTATGGTTGTGAACTAGTTTAAATCTTGCTCCAAGTTTCCGATACAAAGTTGGAGCTCGGCTAGTCAAACTAAGTTTGTTATTAAGGTCTGAAACTTGTTTGTTAGTTGAGATAACGTTTTCATTTACAGTTACATAGTTGTATTAAAGTTAGATGTTGCTAAAGAAGTTCCTTGCTGGTAGTCGTCGTCTTACAGACAGTCTTTACAAACTATTTTAGCTGGGATACATAAAATTGTTACAGTCGCCTGTTCATTTTCCGGTTTAATTCGGTCAATAAAAGGCATAATGATATTTTCTTTTACTTTTCTACGAGTTCTTTCGCATTTAATATTTACAACAAAACAACTTATTTCCGCAGAGTTTGTTAACAAAACTTGACTCGCGTTAAAGACTCTGACTGCTGCAATGCAATTCTGTAATAAACTCACTCTTGTGACAGCGCGGATTCAGCGCTGGCCTAGCGCTGGCGGTGAAATCGGTATTCAGTAAAGTCAAAAACCATCGAAAACAAGAACGTGGTCTCGAAAGTGAGCTCACCGTCGAGTTTGATTGCGAGTTCGTAGCACTCACGACGCGTTTTGTATGGGATGACAGCTAAATCGGTATTCTGAAACGTTGTACTCAGATTTTATATTTAATTCATCTATACTAATATTATAAAGAGGAAAGATTTGATTGTTTGTTTGTTTGTTTGCATTGAATAGGCTCCGAAACTACTGAACCGATTTGAAAAATTCTTTCACTGACGGGAAGCTACACTATCCGCGGGTGACATAGGCTATAATCTATACCCGTGCGAAGCTGGGGCGGACCGCTAGTATTATATATACAGATTTTATATTTTAAATTTTATTTATTGATAAATAAAATATAAATATGAGTTCAGATTTTAAAATAAAATTATTTTAATTCATCATAATCATTGTACCTAATTTATTTCATTATTTTGTATTATGATTTAACAAAAAAAAATTTTTTTTACCAAACCAGAGATCATTATCATTATATGATAAGTAACACAGAAAGGTCAGCCTTTTCGGTATTATTTTATCATTATTTTCTCAGGCCATAGAGTTCTCTAACACAACAAAAGTAGTTAGTATTTGAATTCTAAATCTAAAACAATAAAACTCACCCCATTTTTTACCGACTTTAATAAAGGAGGAAGGTTCTCAATTCGCCCCGTATTTTTCAAGCTGTTTTAGCAAGTTAAAAGCTTTTACTCACGTTTATAACGTTGCCGTGCTGAACTTTCCAACTTTGGTAAAGTTATTCTTTGATTATTTTTTATGTAATAGTAGACAAACAAGCGACGGGCCATCTGATGGTAAGTAGTCACCGTCGCCTATGGACACCTGAAATACCCGGGGCATTGGCGGTGCGTTGCCTAACTTTGAGGACTCTATTCACTCGTCGTTTGAAGCAATTGAGGTTGATTCGTTGTTCGGAAGTTAAATTTTTCTAAGCACAATATTATTCTTCAGCAGTGCAAGTAACTTTCTTTATCGATCGTCAAATTCGATAAAATGCCATAAAATCGATCATAGCGAGTATTGAATAAATGGCATTTGATCTAATTTGAGGACCTCAACTGTCAAATTTGTCGATAAAGAACGGTACTTCACTGCAGGCATGACGTGCTTACAGTGATCACATGGTGTAGTTTCACGCACCTAGTAGCTTTAACTAGTCTATGTTCCAAGCCGAGAGACAAGCTAACTACCACTTACAGTACCTATAAATAGGCAGTCATTCAACTCAAGATGTCTCTTAGTAACTATTTAGTACTAGCTTTAGCTCACGGTTTCACCTACGTTGTAAACAAAACATAGTCAATGTCACTCAAGGATATTGTAGAATTTTCAGAATCGATTCAGTAGTTTTAGAGATTATCCCCTACATACACACACATACATGCCAACTTTACCTCTTTATATATACAATAGCGATCCGCCCCGGCTTCGCACGCATAGTCCTCGTAGTTTGTTGGAACTTGATTCATATAATATGATTATGATGAAATGTGAAGTGAATTTCAAATATGATTTACTTAAAACAAGAATAAAAAACGTTGTATTTATGTTTTATTAAAAAATCACAATGGATATTCTTATTGCCAATTTTCATATATGTACTCATCCAGTTTCATCAAAGTCGGATGACGAGAAATTTTGCAATTATACATTTTGTGTGTGTGTGTGTGTGTGTGTTTACTTTTGCTATTACGTTTGTATAATATGGAAAGTATGGAAATATCTCGATGTACAGGCGCCAATAAATGTGACAAGTTTGATGTGATCTGAATCTTTCCTAAATTGAGCACATGTAAAAATGTTTTAGGACAATTGAATCGTTTCTGTAGAAATGATGACATTTTAAGCAAAAGCTTTCATCAAAGAGACGTTTACCTAGAAACCAAACATTCACTTCCTCAATGCCATTCTATTAGCCAATGTACAATGTTTACACTTTTACCCGTTTGATGCTGCCGGAGCTATAAATTCATATTTACGATGACTTCTCAGTGTATGAATGTATGCTAACAAGTGAGAAAGCCGTGAAATTTGTCCAATCACGCATGGTATTATGACTTGATTGATACGTTGTATACACGACTACAATTATATACATATACACACAAATTTTATGCTAATCAAAAATTATACTTCACGCAGCCCATCTGCGCACATATTTAACCGACTTCAGAAAGGAGGGTCTAAATTCGGTCCGTAATTTTTATGTTTTATGTGTTTACTCCGAAATGTGCGTAGTTTTTTTAGGGTTCCGTACCCAAAGGGTAAAACCGGACCCTATTACTAAGCCTTCGATGTCTGTCTGTCCGTCCTACCTATTAACAGCTATATCATTCGAACCGTATTAGATAGTCAGTTGAAATTTTCACAGAATAAGCAAAGTTACGACGGATTAACTAAAAAATAATAAAAAAGTCGAACAGTTAAAACGAAAGGGGGCCTCATACAACAAACATATTTTTGTATTAGCTCTAATGTAAAAACGGTAAATGACGTATTAGCGTCAAACTTGGCATGATTATAGTACACACTCTAAAGTATAACAACAAATAATAAATAATGCCCAAGTGCGTGTCGGTGTCAAATTTCTGTTCACCACCGGTTCTCTTACGATCACCGAAGTGAAGCAACGTCGGGCGTGGCCAGTACTTGGATGGGTGACCGCCTGGGCGTTGATGGGATGTTGTCTTTTGCACTATTTTTTTGTACTTTTGTAGCTAACAAGTTATGTTGTGGCACGGAACCCTCAGTGCGCGAGTCCGATTCGCACTTGGCCAGTTTTTTCATTATTAAAACTCATAGAACTATTCAGTCGGTATTGGTAAGAAATATGTATAGGAAGATTGTCGGTAAGCAACCAATGGTGTGTTCCAGCAGCCTTATTTGAGAAGCAGTTCCTGGCTACTATCTTCGACCACACCGTCAAAAACATAAGAAATATGACTGTGGTCTAACGCCTAGCCTGTCAACTATAAACAAAAGACGCCTGCTGGAGGTCTCCGGTACAAAATAACACTGTCTATGTCGAATCCGACGTACGCTACGTCGAGTACGTGGAGTGACCGATACGTTAGCCGCCTTCATGCACGAACGGCCTATTTTCGTTCTGTCGACTACCTTTTGCCTTTTTGCTAACCCTATTTGGGTCACAGTGTCGGTCGTCTTTAGTTTTAGTACAAGCGACACTAATGCGTACGCACGAATGGAATGAAACCACGACGAGGAATTTAAAGTTTTCTTTATCCACACCTGTGACACTAACGGTACAGAAGGGACATTGAAAAGTTTTCTAGTGCTTAGTAGATAGTCATAATAGAACTAAAAACATAGCAGTCTGGCATAATTAGCTTCAGCTCAGTTCTGGTTTTGGACAGAACTTTAATACATCTCCGACATTATAGTCCACCTAGCTTTGTTTGCGCGATTTTTTCTATAACCAGCAATTTTTTTACTTATTTATGAGACCACAACTATATGGCCCTGGATATGTAATCCTACCATATGCGTGGCTCAACACGCTCTTTGCCAATTTTATTTGATGTGTATAATATTTTCGCAAGTAAAAGCTTTAGTACTTGTAAAAGTATACTAGAAACGTTTATAAATACACAATCTACTTGATATTCTCCTTCGGGTTGTACCGATTCCGTTAAGCCGTGGCAAACGCGTCCGTCCGGCGATTTGTCGTGCCTCGCTTGACAATAAGTACACTTAAGTAGTACTTACTTGGCGGTCGTGGCGTAAGTGCCAACTGATATGTTAACTGTCGGATCAGTGACCACTTTAAATGCAGTTGATAGAGCTTGGTTTATCTATCAGTTCTACGGTTTGTTAGATTGGTGGTAGTCACAGACCTATATCCATGTAGACGCCACAAGTCGACCTACCTTGCATGTCATATTTCCAATACAATTATTATTAATTGTCATAATTGAGTCCGGGTAAAATCAGTCTGCTCAATCGGAGCCGCGACAACACGACATGTCATTTTGAAACGAAAATGGGTAATTGTGCAACTTATGTATGTACTGAGTTGTAAGAATACCGCAAATAGAGTTGGCCGACAGAATAAAGACATTTTCGTTTTCATATATACTGTATGGACCGCTTGTGAAGTCTACTTAGATATAGGTCTGTGGTGGTAGTCAATAGAAGGTACTAGCACAAGTATTTCTTTTCTATGATACCAGGGGCCTTACGGACAACAGCTAATTGCGGCACCTAATCCACTCAGTTGGAAAATCACGCGAACGTGAACCTTATCGCGCCCAGATACGGTTTGCGGTCGCGTCATTTTCCAACTGAGCGGATTAGGTACCGCAATTAGCTGTTGTCCGTAAGGCCCCAGGCTGCAATAAACATAAGGCGGTATTTTTATACAAACGCTATCTTATAAATGCATTACTTACTATAAAGAAGATAAACCAATTACCATTTCAAACCGAGCGACAAACGAGGATAGCTATCTGACGTCATTAATTAGAGCCATCGTAAATCTTAACTACTGGGAACTAGTAAAGTATAACAAGTGTAACAGGCCTCTACAAAACGAAATAAAAAATTACAGAGCAACCAACTTACCAGTAAAGTTGGCCAGTTGAAAGAACTAAAAGTTTTGACGGTTACCTCTAAATTTTGTTAAAAAATACCAAAAAAACGATGGTGACGCCTCCATTGAAAACTGCAGATAAGTTGGACGTGTTTCACAAGTCTCATAAAGGTTACCAGTTCAAATTTTAGAAGTCTCAATTGATGCGAATGAAGTTGAATGAACTTCAGAAGACGCCGCGACTCGCCACCGTGCGAAAGATTGCCCAGATAGAACAATATCAAGGCCAGTTTTTAATGTAACTAAAACCTAGTCCGTAGTAGTGGAATGTTCAAAACGTACTAAGCCATAAAAATGTATGCTTAAAGAGGCCAAACTGTGTACGCACCATAGTAAAGCTAATACCGACGAAACAAACCTTAATATTTTAGAGAAAAAAGTACGTACAATTCAATTTACAAGGGTCTTGATATTTCTAGATGCTTTTAAAAATACTCACTGTAATTCATGGTGGCAATATAATTAACAATAATTATGAGTCGTCTTATCAAACTTATAGGAACGTTTTGACACATTTTATTTTCAATAGTAGATAGCCTAGCCCTGCCTACTTAAATACCCAAACTGAATACAAAAACAACCATGCAACTAAAGCTATATGATTAAATACGGGATATTTACCGTGGTTAGGTTGTCATATCGAGAGTTCATTCCACAACCTAACCACGGTAAATATCCCGTAAATAATCATATATCTTTAGTGAACAACCGTGATAATTTAAAACATAACCATGCAACTTCCTAATTTCAATGAATTGTAAAAAGCCAATCCGAAAAATGTCACAGTAAAAATGGTGTTTTAAATTACGGAACTAACAAACACAGCATAAAAATACGAAAGCGGAAAAGTAGTAGTTTTGCGACACAGAGGCGTCGCCGGTGAAACGTGATGTCGTTAGATACGTGAAGACACGCCGGACGGTTGTCGCAAGTGAAGAACTACTACATCGTAACGGGTCGTAACTTTAGTCAAACCTTTTAATTCCTAGATTGGGTGACAGAAGAAGAAGCTAGTGCGATAATGTTTTAAACTATCACGGTTGTTCACTAAAGTTATATGATTATTTACGGGATATTTACCGTGGTAAGGTTATGGAATGAGCTCCCGATATTTCAGCGCAATTAAATGCGCCATGAACATGGTGCACCATGGTGGTACCGAAATATCGGGAGCTCATTTCACAACCTTACCACGGTAAATATCCCGTAAATAATCATATAATTTTAGTGCGATATTGCCCTGGATAATTATAATACCTTCCTGATATTTCGGGACAGAAGCCCTCAGCAACCATAAATAAACCGGCCAAGTGCGAGTCGGGCTCGCGAACTGAGGGTTCCGTTCCACCACAAAATACAAAAATTAGTGCAAAAAGACAACATCACGCCCAGGCGGTCACCCATCCAAGTACCGACCGCGCCTTACGTTGCTTAACTTGGTAATGAAACAATTCAACATCAATCGTCATTTCAACAAGATTGGTAGAGCCATTTAGTTGTGAAATGTGGTAACACACAGACGGAGAAACAGAAAGACAAGAGTACCTTTCGAGAGATGACATTCACATCCCTGCACACATACGTATTGTTTACTAAATAACACATTCGAGTTAATTTTTTATAAAAGAGGAGGTTATCAATTCGACTGTTTTTTTTTAAATTTGTTACGCGATTACTCCGCCAATTATGAATTGATTTTGATGATTCTTGTTTTGTTTGGTAGGGCACACTTCAGAGGTGGGCCCATGTAAATTTTAACGCAATTGATTCAGCGCTTTTTGAAAAATACTACACACATCATAATAAACATAATCATGTTTTAGTTTGTGGTTCCTCTCAGCAAAAGTTTTGATGTGGACTTTCAATCTATATTTAAACTAATTTACTACAAGTCGACCTTTTTTAATAAAAAATAATTATTGTTACACAGTTGTTAGCTAACGTAAAACGCAAAGCTACGTTAATTTGTATTATTAACCATGTTTACTTTCGTAAAAACTTTTATTTTTAGAGTAATTTTGGGCATCATGCTATTGTTTTCTTCTTTTTAAATAGAGTAGTTATAAATATGTTGTAAAAACTAACAGAACCAAACTTTTCCAACCACATTAGTAGCAGCACTTAATGCGTAACACATTGTGTAACTATTAGATGCTCGACATGCATATCGCTCGACCGATAAAACGAAAGCATTGCGGTAGAGATGGCTATCACACACCTTCCTTAGTTTTTAGCATATCCACGCAAGCCGTGATACAACTTTACAAATAGATACTTAACTAATATGCAGTGCAAGTACCGTTCTTTATCGATAGTCAAATTCGATAAAATGCCATAGAATCAATCATAGCGAGTACTGATTAAAAGGCATTTTATCGAATTTGACGATCTTAACTGTCAAATTTGATGATCGATAAAGAACTGTACTTGCACTGCTGCTCTCGCCCGAGAACGTTAGCGTAAGACCCAACGCCAACTATAGAGTTGAAGCGACCTCACGGCGTTTAAGCGCATACATAGGTCAAAATCTTTCCCGCCAATTTTTTTTTTTCAAATCATGTATATTTATTCAATCAATTGGTTATTTTCAAGCGCTGAATTGCGCTTTCGCTGCGTTGCTATTGTTCTAAATTCCAGTAAGTCTAGCGTAAACAGAAAAGTTGAAAGTTTTCTCGGGATATCAATATCTGGAGTGTGTATTAAATACACCGGCATTAAATATTTATCTATGCAATGAAGCAAATTAATTACATAAATATTCCTCTCCCTATTATATAATTATCATCAATTTTATATATTTTTTATTGTATGTACACTATCAATTATTATATAATTTCGTGTAATGTTAGTGTTTATAAATATATGTCATCAAATAAACTGCAATTTAAATAAAAACCAATAATTAAAACGTTTCTATATACGTAATTGATGTTATTAACACAAATTTCTTTAGAAATCGACGTCATTTCACAAGAACTACCAATCTATAAACCTAATCAACCACAAGCAAATGTCATTCTGAAATTACGTAAAAACATGCTATCCACAAAACACACATGTAGCATAAAGTTGCGGAAGAAATACGGAAATGCATTTCAACACTAATCAGTCCATTCGTTGATATACAAACATATGGATGTAGAGTCAAGTACATAATTTACAACAAAGTGTCCGATTGTCAGATTTTGATTTTAACTAAAAATTGGTTAGTAGTTGCTTTTGTTTTGGCCAGCGGGCAAGTTTGCATTCGATACCATCCGCCTGGATATGTCCGGACTTTTAGACCTTTGTCCAGATTTTGTCCAGCTTTGTAATTTGTCCGGCTTTGTAGTTGGGCGATGTAAGTAATAGGTAGAAGAAAAACTTGATTAACATCTCTCTATATATGAAACAATAATTTCACTCTCATTCAAATGTCCGGACTTTTATTGAAATATCCGGTTTTATGTCTGGACTCTTTAAATTTTGGTATGGTAATTAGTTGTGTACCGTCTAACACACAAAGTAATTTACAAAACAACATTTTTTATTTTTTATTGACAAAGTAATTTTAATTTTTCAAAATCCTTATAGAAATAAAATGTATTAAGAACAGTCCAGAATTTCATTTGAAGACCGGGTCCAGGTATATAGTATTGCTAAAATTATGTATGAATTTGAATATATTTTAGAAATTCCGACATACGAATTTAAATCCCATTTAGTAAAACAATGACTAATTTAGATACTACCAACTAAATGCACTGATAACTGAACTACTTACTTTGGTTTTAGACTTGATATCCACAGTTTTAAATGCCTTGTGTCCAGTCTAAACATTTTATTGTCGCACGTGACAGTTTGTGTCGTTTATTTGTCAGCGAAAAGCTGTAACAGCACATTACAAGCCAAGGTTACTATTCTGTACTAAATTGCACTTGTACTGGTGAAACGGGTACTTGTAGGCGGGATTGATTTCATTAGAACTTGAACTTGATATTTAAATTGCTATCAATTTGGTCGTAACATGAGCTTTTCTTTTCATATTTCAATGACGTATGTAATTGAGTAATTGGGCAAGCTTTAATTTAATCGTGTATTAATTAAATTGATGCGGTGGCCCTGTCAAAGTAATGCTTTCGCTTTTTGAAGTTTGATAAACGAATGTGCTCGAAATATAGTGACATGGGCATGGGCAGATTTTTCGTAAAATAATTCTGTTAGTAGTGTCATCTATGGTCATCAACCAGGATTACATCGTCTTTAGACAATCTCGCCATCTCCTCCCTCATTGTTAATGGCAAAATTGCCCTAACAACCAATGGGGGCGTAGCCAAGTAAAAAAACCTACTAATGAATACTTGTAGCACTTCGGTACTTAGTGAAGTAAAATACAAGAACACTGTTTCAAACTATCCCGGTCTTCCCGTGAACATGGTGCATGTCATCATCATCATCATCATCAGCCAGAAGACGTCCACTGCTGAACATAGGCCTCCGTCTTTAACCTCCACACTGAACGACAGCCTGCCTATTGCATCCACTGGATGCCTGCGACTCTCACAATGTCGTCGGTCCATCTAGTGGGAGGCCTCCCTACGCTGCGTATTCCGGTTCGTGGTCTCCACTCCAGAACCTTTCTTCCCCATCGGTTATCGGTTCTTCGAGCGATGTGGCCTGCCCATTGCCACTTCAACTTGCAAATTTTAACAGCTATGTCGGTGACTCTAGTTCTTTGGCGAACATGGTGCATGTAACTGCGCCGAAATATCGGGAGCTCATTCTACAACCTTACCACGGTAAATATCCCGTAAATAATCATATAACTTTAGTAAAATACAAGAGTTTGCTCTAGACCATATAACCCGTACTTAAGGCAATTAGAGAATAATAATTAGAATACCATTCCTGTGTGGTTTTGAATAAAGAGTAAAGTGGCATGCTCCTACGACTCGTGCCATCAATCTGTTCAACGATCTGATTGATCAGAATCCAGATGTAGACGTTTTCTGTGCAAAATTTATTCCATGACAATTTTATCTGTTAGAATAGGTAATTTGTTTGTAATATGTTAATGTTGACTTGCTGTGCGCGTTGGCTTCACTGAAAAAACAGAAATCATTTAAATTAAAATATATTTATAAATATATAATATGTCAGCCATAAAATAAGAAATCATAATATTTACAATACAAAAAATATGTTTATTTTGAACCTCGTCAACAGGAGGTGCTAAATAATGAGCACTAACTAAATATTTTCCACCGACGAAAAAAAAGGAAGTAGGTTCTTTAGTTGACGCATTTAGTTAATGTATGACTACGCATAACTTTTTACTAAGCAACATAGTCAAAAACTTTGTTACAATTAGGTAGTTACTACTACTAAGTACTAGTAATAGTAAGTACTGTAAATTCGACAACGTATCTGTGATGCCCTTATACTTATCTGTAATGCCTTTTGTGAACTTACAAAAACAAAACCCAAGTAGGTTTTATTCCGCCGATTTTTATTTTCAGCCACTATCTTTTTGATGACGCGTATAAGTTTTGCCTCTACCAATAATCGCTCAACGCGGCTAAAGAAGTTTTCATTAAAAAATATAAATTTTATAGGTACTCCACAATCCAAGAGCAACATTACGCATTAGCTTCCTCTAACCCTTTGTGAAGGCATTCGTCTCGCATACATAATCAAAGTTATTTAAATAATAGATTTATTATAGAGCTGCCATGTTGAAACCGTTGTTACCTTGAGTAATAAAATGTTAGGTATTTTAATCAAACTAAGCTACTTATTCTATTAATTGAGTAGTACGCTGTAGAGTCGTTAGTGATCATAGAAACAAAGTCACGTTTTCATGTTTAACAAGGTCTTCGATTAACCTAAATTAATTTCTTGCTAAATGTTCACATATTAGAACATTAAATATATCACATTCGCGCTCTATATACGAAAGTCTTTATCTCGATGTCCTTTATCTTTCTGTCTGTTTGTCGTCTAAGACTAAAGCACTGAGCTGATTTTGAGAATCAGATTGTCTTCATTGCAAAAACTTTAATAGGCTATTTAACTGTATTAAAAATATAGTTCACTAGATGCGTCCCTTTTTTTTACCTGCGTGGTTTCCTTGAAGCAACCTCCTCGGTAGCGACCTCATTTGACTTATGTAATTTTTTTTTCTATGATATAATATATCAATGAGAAGACTTAAATAATTATTGTTCGTAAATTTATATGATTATTAACGGGATATTAACCGTGGTAAGGTTGTGGAATGAGCTCCCGATATTCTTCAGTTATCCCGTGAACATGGTGCATGTAACTACGCCGAAATATCGGGAGCTCATTCCACAACCTTACCACGGTAAATATCCCGTTAATAATCATATAACTTTAGTGAACAACCGTGATAGTTTAAAACAGTGTTCTTGTTCTTGTATTGTTATAGGGAAAATATTAAAACAATATACATAAAAATATCTGTTGATCAGATCGCTACCAAACAAAATCCTTCGCTGGCTAATCTGAAGATTGTCTGAAAATTTAATTAAAATCGGTCCGGCCGTTTCGGAGTCCATAGGGAACATACATCGCCTTTTATATATTCCTTTTATCTTAGACCTATATAGATAGGAGATATAGATACGTACCGCTACAGTAATATATGATATAATTCTTTTGAAAACCTTATCTTTACTAAATATTTAATGAGTATGTTAAATGTTTAATGGTTACCTCATTGTGGTTACGTACTTGATTATGATTAGTAACTCGAAACTCATTTTTATTTTAGAGTGTTGTTCCATAGTTTAGGTTAGCTATTAGAGTATGCTCAAGACGTAAACCGGAGTGGCGAAACACCGAAAACTAAATAAAAATGTTAGTAATACCGCGAGGTGCATCTAGCCAATAATACTTTATTATTAAAAAGCTAGGTTCGGCTTAAAAATCATTAAAGACCTCATGACATTTCGATGGGTACCTAAAGATACCTAAATACTTATCAATGTTTGTCAACCATTTCACAACGCATTCAGCTGGTAATACTTAGTAAACAAATCACGCTTCTCGACTAACACTATATTAATTAACCAGTCTGCGAGTGGCGTCATTTTACCTACTCCTGACCTGACTACCCCACCTTAGCCTTGACGATACGCTTGGAAGGTCAGACCTGGTAAGTATATAGTTTTTATAATACTTTGTTAACATAATACCTATTTACAAGCCAGAAGCGAGTTCTTTATAATACCTACGACTCCATAGTTATGTAAACGAGGATTTATAGAAAAACGAAATAATAGCAGATTAATATCGAAAGAGGTAAGTATTATTAAAAGAAAACAATAAAAACAACTTCAATATGTACCCTGTGACACTCTGGACAAATCGAATCGAACCTTAGTGCGCTCTCCAAAATCTACAGAGTTAATTCTGTAGAAAGTTATAGTAAAAAAATCGTTGAATTATTGAATCTTCAAGCTCAGCTTATGCAACAGAGACTATAATTCGTATTTAGCACATGCCATCTTAAATTCGGTCGATTTCTGTAATAAACCAGTTGATTTCACAAGTTATCGAATAGCATCTTATGTAATTCAGCTAATGAGCTCTCCAAGAATCCAATATTCATGTAGAGCCCTGTAAAAATTAAATTAAGGTATTTCGTTTTGAGGAATGTTCTAAGCTTCCAAAAAGTGTTATAGTAGTTATGTGAACCAGAAAACTAGAGGACTTATTTTTCTATTTTCTATGGGAGATCGTTGCATCGAGCGCAAAATGATTTATTAATTGTACGAGTGTTATGTTGGCTAAATTAACACGAGTGCATTAATTAATCACTTTAGCAAGGTGCGTAATCTACTTTACTTTCAACTACCAATCTACCTACCGTGATATATACCGTAAAATATACCTACCTACTTAAAATAAAAACTCAAGTTAATGAAAATAAACTTAAATTCATCTTTTTTATTATTGAATTTAAATTCATCTTCCCCTCAAACATTTAAAACTTACAATAAAATTATTTTCACCAACTCGGTTTTATTCCGCCGATTTTTATTTTCAGCCAGTATCTTTTGATCTAATGCATACATAAACTTAATGGAGACATTAAACCTCTGTGGTAAATATATATCTAAATAAAAAATTAAAAACAGTGCATTAATGAAAAACTGTGCAACCATATTAAGATTTCATATGACATTTTTGCACTGTTTTGGTTCTAAGTGAAAAATACGTCCTTTGTGATCGGTTTTGTAGTGAGTAATGATAACATTACTACGTAGTTGAAAGAAAAAGTATTTACTTATCGTTGTGTAGGGCACCCTCCATGCAGTGATGGCATATTATGTAAGGCAGTTGCCAGTAGTTGAAAGCGAATAGTCGAAGATCGGGCTCCGTGAAGTAGATGACGACTAACTAATCTCTAAGGAGGAGTGGGTTCTGAGTAACAATAATAATTGTAAGCAAAAAGGGTGTTAAGTAAGTATAAAAAGTGGGTATTCGTGGATATAATTACCTAGGGCCTTACGGACAACAGCTATTGCGGCACCTAATCCGCTCAGTTGGAAAATCACGCGAACGTGAACCTTATCGCGCCCAGATACCTAAAATCTTACTTTTAGGAACTTAATAACTAAGGTACATTGAAACAGAGATAATCAAATGAACACGTTTTTAAAGTAAATAGAGAAGATGCCCGTCGGCTATGAAACGTTAATTATTTTAAAGGCCTAGAAGAATTAGAGCATGAACTTAACTCACATTACAATGAGAATAATTATGTATAACTTAATGTATTACTTAAGTTAGAGCTAAGTTAATGAGGCAATGAGAGGTTTTAGTTTAATTCACGATAGTTGCGTTTGTCCACACTTGATGTTAAATTCACTCAATGTTGTTTTTTTTGTTGTTGGTACGTTTTTTGAACTTCCGTTCGGCCACTTTTTGACTTTGTTTTAGAAATGATATGGGAAAAACAAAGGTTTTTTTAAATTATTTAATTACTATTTCTGAAGTATTACTGGTATTAGTAGTAAGGCATAACGACCTCTGCTAATATAATGTTAAGGTGGCAATAGCTCGCACATAAAGCATAAATAATTAATTAAAAAGAAACGATTTCACATGTGCACTCTAAATAAATAATACAGTACGGATTTAAATAGAGCTAATCACAAAACAAAATTAAAAATGTAATTAAAATTAGGGAAGATATAAGCATTTTCATGACTTGCTAGATAGAGACCGCACTATGATATTTGTACGGATAATTTACAAATGACGACACTTGTAAATTATCCTTACAAATTTCTCGACTCGCTTTGCGGCAAAGGTACAATGCATCCCTCTCGAAACCGAAAAAAACTTTAAACGTTTAGATGTATAAACAAACAAAAAGCTGATTTTAATAATTAAAAAAAAACACCTAGCCGGTAGTTTATTAATATGTCAATCATAACAAAAACAAAGCGTTAAATTCAATTTGCGGTAATTAAACACAGCTGTCAATCTCAGCTATTATTTCTGATTAACCAACACGAAATGCAGACGTACCTTGTATTACCTTGTACATGGTCGATAAATCACAACGCACACTTGAGTACGTACGAATTGTGTAACACGACCAATAAAACTAGTAAAACGTACGATAAATTAAACTTGAATTAATGAATACTTGAACCAGACTGAATACAGTGTAATAACTATCGATTTCTAATTACTTCCGAAAAGTATGCGGCCAGTGTTTGAATGCTGTGAACACACCTCTACTTATCTATATTGTAATAAATTATAAATATAAATAAAAAACTTCTTAGTAACAAGTTTTTCGTATTCTTCTCAGCGAACCCTTTGATTTGATACCCATATCATGATGATAGATAAGAAAACGTTATCCGCCATCTTGGCGCGCCCGCCATATTGAGTGTAACGTCATTTAATTTTTCGTATTTTCTCTGAAAACCCTTTTATTTGATTCCTACCCATCATATCACGGGGATGCATAAAAAATAACTGGACCACCATCTTTGGAAGTCCACCATATTAAATTTAGAATGACGTCACTTAGCTAATCATGCATTGTCATCCAAACTAAGCGTGTATGCAAAATTTCTGCTCAATCCGTTGATGATAACTGGTTTAAAAGTTCAGTTGCAAGATTTGTCCCACACATACCATACTAACTAACTAACATGGCAAGTTCAATAAAAGCTTGTAAAAACTAATCCGATGCCCGCATTTTTGTAAGAGTAGAGAGTAGCATAATAAAACTTTATTTTGTACAAACGAATACACCAATCAAACAGTTCGATATTATAATTTGTCTGTATTAATTAGCTAGTAGGTACTTGAAATCATAATATTGTTAGTTTTTACACTAGCTAAATACCGTATGGTAATAACTAAATAAACTATAAAATATTAAATCTATAGAAAGATATCTTTAAGCGAGATCTAGGTTTACAAACTTAACCCACAACCTGAGATTTTTTTTAACAAAAAGTCATGCATAGATACGGTAGGAAATCAATATCTTTAATAATGTACAGAAATTATCTAATAACAAGACAAAAGGGCTTGTAATTTTCAAACGACTGAACAGTTTTTTTAATCATCGCTAAGAACACTCTCGATCAAGTCACCTTTCAAACAAAAAATCTAAATCAAAATCGGTTCAGCCGTTTGACTACGATGCCACAGACAGACACATGTTAAACTTACAACTTCCTCATTCTGCGTCGGAGGTTAAAAATAAATTACAAGTATGTGCAATCTACCTACGCTCAGTTAAATCTTTCACCAGTCGTAATATCAATAGTGGCTAGGTTTCCTGTGCAGTTATGAATTGAAAATCAACAACCTTCTTGATTCTGAGGCACGCGCCGACCTCCGGCATCGTTTTGAATAACAATCGAGCGGGTTTCCGTTGCGAATTACGATCCGGTGTCAGATGGGATTGATGGAATGCCTGCAATTAAGAAGTGTATTTGCGAAGTGTGTTTATCTGCTTAATATTTGTCTTGCTGTGCCCGCGGTTTCACCCGCGTGGTGACAAAAAAGGTGAAAATGATGATGATAAAAAGTAGCCTATCTGCTATCTGTCAGTGAAAGTCTAGTCAAGATCTCCGTCACCAAAATAAAAAACTTCAACATTTTCATGCTCTTCCATGAAGCTCAACGGGTTCCGGGAGGAATTTAACCAACTTACAACAAGTGCATGTGAGGTCTATTATGATCACCACACGGTACACCTCCCCCCTTCCCTAGAAGGGTGCAAACCAGCCAGCATCAGACGTGCGAGTCGCGTTTGTGGCCTTTTTGGTCTCCGCATCCTTGAAAACATGATTACATAGCTCAAGACACAACAACGAGCGCATGCAAGTCTTATTTTTTTACACATTGGGTTACATTTTTGGAGTTATAGTAAGAAACACATTTTTTTTAAATATAATATAGCCTATTTCACCCGGGGATAGTGTAGCTTCCCAACAGCGAAAGAATTTTTCAAATCGGTTCAGTAGTTTCGGAGTCTATTCAATGCATACAAGTAAAAAAACAATCAAATCTTTCCTCTTTATAATATTAGTATAGATAAATCACTAATAAAAAAATTAAAATAAATGTCTAGATAATAAACACATATTTTATGACATGGTCATTGTCAAAGAATGTCTATGAAATTTATTGATGTATGAGATCAGAATATGACTTCAAAGCCGCCGACACACAACAGTAGAATGGAGACGCTTCTGTTGTATGTTAGTAAACATTAAACGTACATCAATACAACTGACCCACTTCGAGCTAACCAGATTCTTCGATTACGTAAATTCATTTATGAGTCAATTAGACGCCTTAACTACTGGTCCATTCTAGGCTTGAAAAAAAATGCAAAACATATACCAATTAAGAGACGTCGATTGGCACCTCGATGATATTTATTTTTTAAAGGTAAATATACCTAAATGAAAAAAATACTAAATGTGATTGGTATCTTAATAGATTAGAGGGAACATACGAACAACGCTGGATGCAGGCCACTACCAACCGACCCTTTTGGAAATAGATGGGGGAGGCCTTTGTCCAGCAGTGGACGTCCTACGGCTGAAATGATGATGATGATGATATGAGCATACATACATGAACAGTCAAAATCATCACCCTGTCTTTACTGTAGTCGGGTAAAGTAGCTAACCGACGAGACGGATGGTTGACGGATCGCCGTCCAACCAACGGGAGAGAAAGAATGAGAATAACAATACATATTTTTCTCTTTCTCTCCTGTTGGTCAGACGGGAGTTGAGGTCAACCAAATCCATACGTCTGTTAGCATTATAAAAAATATTTAATACGATAGCATCAAAAAGACAACGAATACCTTATTATGCTATCGGAGAGTGACAGAATTAAAGAGATGCCTATGCACTACCCAGTTAATAATTCAGTGCTGAAAATAATTGTGATGGTGATAAACAAAAAAAAAATATCTCATTCCAATTAGGTTACTTTCATGTTCAACTATAATTAAATTTCACTAAAAACTATGCAAGTAAATGAAATTATCCATCGTTTGTATTACAGTAAAAATAACTGCAAAATATTGAAAATATTCGAGCAACCTGAAAAGTTAGTCGCTAAGGCTGGTTTTTACCGAAAACCTTGGAGTAGCTAAGTTCATCGTTCTCGGATGTGTACGCGTGTACTGGGCATAATAGGGCCTATTACAAGAACCGATCTCTCCAATTACATGTTATTTGAACGGTATGCACGTCGGAAGATTGCAGTATCGAGCCAATTACTAACTACTCGTACCTACTCCGAACAAGGTTTCGGGCAATTTCGTAATGTCTGGATGTCCTCATCATTTCCAAGCTTGAACCTACTTTACGGCATTTCACCTGACTTGCCGAAACAGGTTTGGTTTTCGTACAGTTACTTAACTCTACGCATAGTTGCCTAGTTGGTTGGATAGCTGTAAAATACGTCTTCGTACACAAAAAGCCATTCTAAGTGATTTTGTAAACATGGAAAACTAAACTAATCTCTATGTGTTTTAGCAATAAAGACTACAAAGATCACTAGTATAGTTATAGACCGTCAATAATCGCAGGATCACACTAATCACATTTTGACCAAAAAAATACGGAATAAAAGTAGCCTTTAACCCTGAGATAACACATAGTCTACTTTTTATAAAAAAAAAAAAAAACCATTCCTGTAGAATAGCGGATGAAATTGCAGGGTGCTGTTAGTAGTTAATAAAAAATTATACTATATTATAAACAAGCGACCCGCCTGCCCGGCTTCGCACGGGTGTAATTTACATGCGAAGCCGGAGCGGGTCGCTAGTTATACAGATAAACCTTCCTCTTGAATCACTATATCTATTAAAAAAACCGCTTCAAAATCCGTTGCGTAGTTTTAAAGATTTAAGCATACATAGGGACGGACAGACAGCGACAGCGACTTTGTTTTATACTATGTAGTGATAGTGATGCAAAAGTTTGCATGTAAATATGGTAGTTTGTCCACACTCAATTCTATAACAGCTGAATAAATTTGCATAAGGCTAATATAAACACTTAGGCTACTTTTTATTCAGTATAAATTCATGGTTTCTGTAACATAGAGGGTGAAACCGCGGGGCACTGCCTCAACAAGCATACAAAAAAAAAACAAGTAACAACAAAATACGTTTTTTTACCCGACAAAAGATCTGATGATCTTCAAACGGCTGAACAGATTTTCTTGAATCATAGTTAATATAATCGATCAAATCACCTTTAAAAATAATACATTCAATATCAGATCGGACCTACGATGTCACAGATAGACTTATAAAACTCCTCAGTTTGCGTCGGGGGTTAAAAGGGTTAAGAGAGTTAAGTAAAAAAAAAGACTTTTTTTTAAAGACAAAAAATATTGACAAATTGTCTAACGCCCTATCTGAAGATCAGTTATGTTACTGGTCACAACGCCACCACATGGCCAACTGCAGATATGCAACACCAGTGAATTTGCAACCAAATCAAAATCTTTTAATCGCAGCCAAAGATAGTATTCTCTTCACATTACTTTTGAAGTGACCCTAATTCTAGCCCTGCGTATATCCTAAAAATTTACAATTCTTAGCGATTTACAGTACAGAAAATACACCATAACTACATTTACTTAGCAACTCAAAAAAGCCACGACTATATTTGCAATACCCTAATTCAATTAAACCACACTGTTGATAAGCCTAATCACGAAAACTATCGAAGAATCTTACCATCAACACAGGAAACAAAGCAAAACTGACACGCGAGTGATTTCCTCACCACGAAATAAATTGTGACGCGACGTCAAGTGCGGTCGGAGTCGCGTGTCGGCACGTATAAGGGAAAAGGGGAAAAGAAAGGGGAAAAGTTTTTGTTCCAACTCCAAGTGAAGATTTTCAAACCTGTCAATCGTAGACGCTCGCTGGTTTGCAAACTTCGATATTTAACATGATTTCTAAGTAGCCGAAAATAATTTTATACGAAAGTTCATAATTTTTTATCGCATTTCTTGTTTCATTTTGATCCCAGCTGGATACCATAGTACGTTAAGAATAATAATTTGGCTAATTTCCCTTTGATAGGTACCATCAACCTTTTTACTGCACCTGCACAAACAGCTGGTTTTAAAATTTAAGAAAAGCTTGATCTTTTTTCATCCTTTTCATAAATTAATTCAAAACTTGGTCGACAGGTGTTTATTTCATTTTAGTCGACGTATTTTTTAATCTTTTAGTGCGAGTGCCTACTCACCTTTGCAATCAGTAAAAAAACACGATTGTTTTTTTACATCAATGAGTCCATAACAACGGAACCCATAATTATATTTCGAGAACACAAATTCCATTGTTCTGAATACAAGCCTCATGGCAAGCCTAAACCTTGACACGTTAAACTTACAGCTTTTAAAGTAGAGGATGGATCATTTGATCCGTATCTGTCGGATACATTAAGATACCTACTTATACCTAACGAATTTCTACATAATCATGAGCGTGTAACATTCAACAAGCATTGCCACACTGACAATATTTATATTGACTTCGAGTCTCAAGAGATTCTTATTTCGGATACTCTCATTTCTCGAAAACTAAGGAATGTAAGCGATGGCTGCTAGTCAATATTATAACCTCAGAAAAGTTAACTTTGAAAGGCGAGAATTTTATTTGGACAGTTTTTTTACAGGGAAATTTTAAAATATTAATTTCAATCCGCCAAGTTTTCAAACAATCTTCAATGGCATTACCTTGATTATCTGAAACGAATACGTAGCATTCCAAGGTTAAGTTTACTTTCCAAGTTCTGTTAGAAGAAAGTATAGAACATGGTGATGCATCTTATATTTTTATTCCTATAGCTCATTTTGGTATTTGAGTAATTTATATAAATATTTTGGAGCAGCTGGGTGTCTCCAAGTCGAGAGTGAATTGATTTCTTCTAGGCAAGCGTGCTCCATCGTAGACCGCATCTTCGGTGAGTTGGCGGCCAAGCGTAAGCCTATAAAAAAACATGCTGAATTTGTGCACTAGGAAATCTAATTCAATAAACTGACAAACAACGAATGCACGAAGAACTTATTAAACGGGCAAGATTCCTGTTAAAACAATGAGATGCTTATAAAAGATGCCAGAGTCATTGGCACCTCCGACCTTGACTCCGTATAATGATTCCACGCTCCCACGAGCTTCTTTAAGTGCTTCTTTGCCGCAGTTATGTTATTACACGATTGAATCGCTGATGAAGTGATAGTATTTACGAAGTAACTGTTTGGATCATTAGACCTGCGTTGAAGATAAGCAAATGGCATATTGTAACAGAACCAAGTTCATCGTTCATAAATAAATAATTAAATAAATAGATGTTTCGTTTAAAATTCTAACACATTATTAATTTGTACATGGTGCATGGCAAATACCTAAATCACGCGAATCTAAAAAACCAAGGAAAAATAAAAACAAAGTTTTGCAATGAAAAGAGGGTCAGGAATTAAAATAAAGATTGAGTATCAAATGCTGTCTCATATTATAAAGGATTTTGGTAACTACATGATAATAAAATAGGATTAATAGTATCCTTACTCCATCATGCCTAGCTAAATGGAGAACAGGGATTCTTTTAGTTAACCTTCAGTACAGCAAGTTATGCACATTGTCCGATGTTTGCATTGAGTCAGGCGTTAAGAAAGAATGCTTTAAAACAACTTAACTACTATAAATTAGTTCTAAATATTATAATAGTAATAAAACCCGGAATTTTCTACATCTAAGATAATACTTTTGTATCGAACTAATCGGAAATATCAGCGAAATTCATCTCATAAACAAAATCACTAAAGACAAATGGTTCAACACTTAATAAATATAAGATCATTGCTTGGCTGGGGTTTTCTAGATTTAGTTTGTTAGACTGCAAATAAGTACCTACATCAACCGGTAATTTTATTGGTTGTCTAGGCAGTACGCGCGCGAATAATGGGATGGAGGTAGATAGAAGATTAGAATGAAAAATCATACGACAAATTTCTCGGAAATTGATGTTGGAGTGGGAAGGCTCTATGCGCGTGCGAAAACGGGCGGCGTAGAGAAGCGTAGGGGCATTCGTTCTCGGGGATCGGTCGAGAGCGGACGAGTACTTTGGATAGGTAAATTCAGTGACTTGTGTTCATATATTTGCTCAATCGTTTTAAAATTAAAATTGATTTTATTTTATAAAATTTTAGTGCCTGGACTAGCCTAGATTTGTAGATGGTTACGCGTCTACGAATTTCGGTGTCGTTCGAGTACCTTTGTATGTCCGCGATTTAAATTCACGCGTGTTTTAATTTTATAAGGAGTTATTCGACAGTCAATTTGTACTACCAAATAACTCTGAAATAATTTAACGTTTTAGGATCTTTTTGTGGGTAAATAGTGATTTAGTGTGAATTTATGTGAGCATCGGTTCCATTCTCATGTTGCATGTCTGGGAACGGAACCGTATTTGATTATAGAGTCATTTAACTCGTTTTGGATTATAGTGTTGATTCGGATCCTTTTTCGTTAAAAGTTTGGGTATGCGCTTGGTCGTATTCACCCATTGGGATGGTGGTCATACCCCTAGTGGTAGACTAGTGCCACCGTCCCGGCTTTTGCGGGGGAATGGATTTGAAACGATACCTTTATCGCGAAGGGAGGGCTTAGAGAACACAACGAATTAAAAACGTTTTAGGATCTTTTTGTGGGTAAATAGTGATTTAGAGTGAATTTATGTGAGCCTCGGTTCCCTTCTTATGTTGCATGTCTGGGAACGGAACCGTATTTGATTATAGAGTCATTTAACTCGTTTTGGATTATAGTGTTGGTTCGGATCCTTTTTTTCGTTAAAAGTTTGGGTGTGCGCTTGGTCGTATACACCCATTGGGATGGTGGTCATACCCATAGTGGTAGACTAGTACCACCGTCCCGGCTTTTGCGGGGGAATGGATTTGAAACGATACTTTTATCGCGAAGGGAGGGCTTAGAGATCACAACATCTGCAGTTTAAGGAATGGTGGTTCCCAAAGCGACCAAGTTCCGGCGTAAAGTCACTCTCCGAGTGGTGTTGCGTTTTTCCTGTGGGTTTTAAATATGTCGGTGGATTGTGACGCCACCGGGGTCGATGTGCTCACTCCGTTGAGGGTTTTGGCCTTCGTCACCTTCGGGGGTATACTCCTTTTCCTATGGCGATGGGACGATCTTCCTGGAGCTGCGGGAAGGTACATCATGCATTGTGTCACCATCGTAACTGGATTCAGAGTTGCTTCAGTTGTCCCGGGCAGAGTGGGGCGATGTCTGTGGAAGCCGGCGCGAGGACCAATTGTAAGCTTTATAATTATTTTGATTATTTGATATTATTTACTTACATAAAGTAATTGTTAACCGACTTCTAAAAAAGAGGAGGTTATGGTTCGAATGGATAAATGTTCCTAATCGAATTGCAGACAATGTAGCCATTTTATTATTTGATATTATTTACTTGCATAGAGTAATTGTTAACCGACTTCTAAAAAAGAGGAGGTTATGGTTCGAATGGATAAATGTTCCTAATCGAATTGCAGACAATGTAGCCATTTTATTATTTGATATTATTTACTTACATAAAGTAATTGTTAACCGACTTCTAAAAAAGAGGAGATTATAGTTCGAATGGATAAATGTTCCTAATCGAATTACAGACGATAGTCATTGCTATTTTCTTATATTAACATAAAGTAAATTCAGTTGCAAAGGTCAACTTGTTTTATAAATAAAGGTTCGAATGGACAAAGAGGTTCCGTAACTAATTATTAAAGTCCTTTAACTGCTTTGAGCTGATTGTGCTGGGCTGCCAGGTCATACAGGTTCTATCAAGAGAAAATATAGTTCTCAGAACCGAGACGATGACGAAAGAAGTTGATTTGTCTCTTCGAGTTGAAAGTCAATATAATGGGCTTACTTCAACATCACACTTTATTATGGCTTCCATAGAAGGAACCTTAGGCTAAGTATAGCTGAAATATACATGGAGCGATTGTCTCTGGGTTACCCCTTTAGTTATAAAAAAACAACAAAGGGCGCCTTTTACTAATGTCACTGAATTTAGTGATACTGGCCTAATTAATATAATCTCACTTGAAGGAAGGTCCTGTTTGAGATGGCCAATTTGAAGAGATAACGGGAAAAGTTATTAACTTCATTACACTAAGAATGTGTATGACTTGATTGTCTAGTTCATCAGTATTCGGTAAATTAGTCCGAGGTCTGCATCATCAAATTATGATAAAGTTATGCGGTCACATAAGAATAAGATAACATTATTCAGGATGATCTTCTGTTTCAGGTTTAGGTAGGGTTGGGCGTGTGCCTAAAGAGTACCTTGATTTCCTAATCTTGGGAACTCATTATTTGACCCTTTTGCTGGGGTTCGCTGGGGTTGCTAAAAGATTATGCCCTCTTGTCCCACCTTTTGTTAGACACACAGACTGACTCCGAATTTTGACTATTAGAGTTCTTTATTTAAACGAGTATTTATACTCGTATGGGGGAGGTGATGACCAGTAAGGATGACGAAATCAATCGATCGACGCGGAGGAGGGGCGCCGATCCTTAGCCCCATACGAGTTTGTTTCAATTAATATATACGATACATAAAATACTAACCAAAGTTCACTTAACAAATATCTTAGTGATATGCTTAGTATCCGCATTTAATATACACATAATCTATTTTACTTCTATTTCTAATATTATCTACTTACCTTCGTTTTAGGTCATTTTCCACAACATTCTTACATCTTCATTAATTTATTCAGTAGTACGGATATTGTAAACCTAATAACATTTTAATCATAATATTAGATTAGGACCTCGTCACACAGCTCATACCTATTCGTATACTTGGGTTCTATGATCACAAAGTAGGGTTCTTCCACTAGACAATCACCTGGCCAAAACGAAACATGTAGGTAAATATTAAATCCGCGAGTAGGTAGGCATACATTAGGTAAAGTAACTTATTCGGTGTTAGTAGGTCTTTTACGATTCTAGATTTCACGAACGGGAGTAGCAGTTATACTGTAATATTTTAAAGATACGAATAACATAGTAGTCATACTCCAATATAGGTTTAATATACGCAGCTAATGTTTAGGCAACCTAAAATAAATCAGTTAAATAATAAAAGTTAAAAATAAATTAATCAAGGTTAAAAACAAATAAAGTTAAAAAGATATAAAAAACTTAAATAAGGGGGTTCTTTACAATATGGTATGCCGTAGTGACCAGGATCATTATCATCATCATCATCATCATCATCAGCCAAGATTTTAACTTTGTAGTGACTTTGTAATTAAAAACGCGTACAACGATGGTAATTTCTAATAGGATGTTTATGTAGATAACAGTTAGGATTAACTACATTAGTACATATAGGTCAATGCAGGATCGATGTTTCTTAATACTCTCACTAGAATTTATGTATAGTATTTGTTTTGCTTAAACGCGTAGAACCGTCATAAGAAATGGGGTCGTTTAGAATTAAATTAGTTATTAGAAAGGGATTATATTTAAGAGTGTTCAAGTTCGCTTGAACACAATTTGTTGTTCGTGCAAAGGAGACGAGAATTGGTATGAGCTGTGCAAAAATATTCATCACCATCATCAAAAATATCAAGGTTAAATCATTAGAATTTCTTACATTCGGTACTAACGTAGTAGGTTAATAGGTTGGGTAACGCATGTGGTAAGGTAAATGGGTTCAAAAATAATAGAAAATGTGAATTTAATCTTATATATTACATCCTTTATCATAGATTCCAAATTTGTTCTAAAAATTGCTAACGCTGGCTTGAAAATATTTATAAAAATGGGAAAACCTAATGTATATAATCCGTGTGTTTCCATTGTTGTGAAATATTGTTTCATATTATGGGTTTTCACTGGGGTTGAAAAATACTCATAAGAATTGGGGTCGTAAGAAATGGGGTCGTAATAATCGGGGTCGTAAGAAACGGAGTCGTAATGAGCGAGGTCGTAAGAAACTTTAGAAAATTTTGCTCTAAATAAATGTCAAATATAATAAATATTATTACTAAAATATGAATGGGCTGACTAGGGAACTAAATTATTAGCTTGGATAGGGATATGCATATTTAAAAGTAATCGGTAAATTAAAAATTGAACACACAGTGTGAAATACTTTAATATAATGATTAGTAGGAATAATTATGAACAAATAAGTTAAATTAAAGGGAATGTAAAATCTTAAACTATTTTATAACTAGGACATAATTTTGACCCTGATAATGCAATATTTAGTCTAATCAAAAGTCATAATGGTTTTAGGAACTGCAATATTTAAAGTTACAATCGGATTGATCTAAATTATAGTAAATTTCTTAAATACTCTTAAATTAACAGGTAGCTATTTATCTTTGTACACATCTTTCTAGTAGGGTATTGTAATGATGTTAAATGACATTGTAAAATTAAACAGTGTGTTAAATTTGTGAATTTCGTACAAGTAAGGTCTAAAAACCTATCACTATAGCCAACTAAAAATATTGTGTGTTAGCATGTCACAAATCAGGGTTAAGTAGGTTCTCAATAGGTTTTAAAATAGGGATTGTGGCACGTGGTATCTCGTTGATGTCTTTACGCTAGAACAAGCATTTCTTAGAAGAAAAGAAATCTTCATTGGAATGCTACTGCTACAAATGTTAAGTTTATGCCAAGTCTTATCTATGAAATTTCAAAGATAATTTATTTGCACAATAGGTCGGTTGATATATTGGTCACTTTGTGTCTTGTTAGCCCGGTTAGTAAGTGTACATAAAAATAGTAATGATATAATAGAGGTGACATAAAAATACCGTTGGTATTGTTTATGTAAATATTTTTGAATTAAACTAAATACTCGAAACAATTTCAATAATTAATGAAAATGGTTTTAATCTAATTAATTAATCGATGAACACGTCTATAGTTGCAAAGTAAGCAGTTTGACTTACTGCCGTTCTATGATGTGTCATTTATAAAATCATTAACTTTGATGTGACATTTCGCGAATAAAAGTGTAGGTTTATCTTAAATAGGCTCGAATTTTGAATTTATCGGATTTGGTAGTATTATTGATGAAAAGGTTGCATATACATTTTACTAAGGTTCATTGGGGTAGTTTTAGGTGGGCAATTGTGACGTCTGTTTTGATCTTACCACCAGGACAGATGTTACCGATATTATAATTCTGTAATAATACGTGATAAGTCCCGATAAACATTTAAAACATGTGTTCAAATCGCGAAAGTTTAAAAATTACGATTATAATTCTGGTTTGGTTTTCACGAATAAGGCCGGTTTAAAAATATAGGGACGGTAGCTTTAAATTTAGTGTTCTGTGAAGTAAGACGCGCAACTATTAATGTTTCTAATACAAACATAGACATGGTACAGATATAATCTTTTGTTGGTTGAGTTACTTCACATAGTAAGCGGGAAGTAAGGCACCTGTGTATAAGACGGAGACAGTTGATGAAGTGCATAGACGTAGCTAGTGAAATACTATCTATGTTTATGATTCTCACAATTTAGTATTTGTTATATTTATGTAAATTTTTGTCGTTGTTATTGGGGCGTGAAAATTGTGGCTGCTAATGTATTTGGGTAACAATTAAATCTACAAAATGCCACCTACGATCATTTTGTGTATTATATTTTTAGGTGCTATAATTCTTTGGGGGAAAACGACGCGCATGTCAAATCTTAAAACAATTAATTTATAATTATTATTATTTCTTAAGCTTTGTAACTATCAGTTTCAACTATACTTACTTTCACTTTGTTACTATTGTTAAGGTGTTTATTTAATTGGAAAAAGGGTTATGATTGCTTACTAAAACGGGTTCGGGTTGTTTAAGGTAGAATTGAAAGAACACATAATAAACTCTCTATTTCCAGGTATTTTAAAAACTAAACTAGTAAAAAATAAAACACTGTTTCAAGCTGTCGCGGTTGTTTACTAAAGAAATATTTGTGTGTAGGGTTATATTATTATGACGTAGTAGTATAATTTTGCACACATATAATTTTGTTATGTTGTTTAATAATTATATAATGTGTTGAGTTTTTCATATTAATTTGAATATGAAACAATTTTTAATATGAATTTGAGTGAATTGTATTTTGTTTTTGACGAGACATAGCGTGCACCACATGGGTATTATTGCTTTTAGGCAATGGTATTGTGGGAGTGTTCGTTATCTGAATAAATTATCTTATCTTATCTTATCTTATCTTATCCCGTAAATAATTATATAGCTCATATAGTAAAAATAAACTTATTTAATTTGTTAAATGATACGGCAATTAATTTGACTAGTAGAAGGATGTAGTAAATTAATAGAACGTTTTTGGATGAAAAAAAATGTAGTGCGTTTTAGAAGAAGGTATTCTAATGATATTACTTCATCTAATTAAGTATTTGACTTTCTTGTTTCTAAATATTTGATAGCGAAGTAACTGTAAATTAAAACTTTGGGGTCGATTCACAGTCTTGAATAATCCATAACAGCTAGCTAACTACGGTACTTATTATTAGTTGGTAAAATAGCAAGATTTAGAACGGCTAAATAGATCTAATCATAGGCGCGATAAATAGATGTTGAAGGATAAAAAGCAATCGGAATAAATTCATGCAGAGTAGTTAAAAGTTTAGGTTATTTATAGTTTAACTATTCGGAAAATGTAATTGTATTTAATAATCACTTCGAAAAATGTATAGCAATAAAATTTTACTATATTAAAAATTTATTTAACAGTCATTAATTTGGAAAAATATATATTTGATAAAAAAAAAAAAAAAAAAAATATTAACGTGAACAATGTAATTATATATCAATGTGAACGTGAACGGGTTTTGATACTGTTTTCTAGATATTTAGTATTTTGGTGGGTTGTAGTTCATTAGTAGCTGGGGGGTTTTAGTGTTTCCTAAGTTAGTAGTATCTGATCTTGATAGAAGTTACTGCTTTTATTTGAGATTATGAACCTAGGGATAGGCGTGCAGAAACTTGGTCGCCAATAGTTCTTAAAGGTGTCGATACTTCCTTGGGATGGATTGAACAGCAATGAAAGATATGCTCTGTATCTGAATAATAAGAATAAACGAATGAGGAATGAATTGTGGAAGGATGTTGGAAATTTTGAGTTATAAGTATGTTTAGAGGTTTCAGGGTTGTAGCGACACCAAGGCTAGAGGCGAGTTGTCGATTTCAAGGTTTAGCAAAACACTACACAACCGGCTCAATATAAAAGGGGAACTTGGAGCTAGGTTAAGTCAGGAGGACATTTATCCCTGTCAATATTAAACATTGAGTTTATATTGAGCTCATACTCACACGCATCCTTCATGCGAAGGGTAAACCGCAATATTTCCTACACTCACATTCACCGATCGGAGGTAGTCAGATTTTTAATTCGGTTTCGAGAGCTTATAGGACCCTGAGAGGTCATAGGTGGATTTTTGTAGTTCACAGGACGTTGAGAGCGGACCGAGGAGATATGAATGCAAACCCCCTCGATTGAAAGGTTGAATTTGGCGGGGAAAGCAATCTTTCTGTTCTTCTAACGACTCGACTCACAACCGGGTTCCTCGTAGAAGTCAATATACTATGTGGACGAAAAAAGTTCTTTTATGATACACGGGTTTGCTGTCGGATTGAGTTTCTAAGATGATTATTTCATGACCGGTTTAAACAAACTACACATATAATAATTAGGGCGCATACACAAACAGTTCTATTACACGTTTAATTTTATTGTTGAAACTTGAATATGGACAACAAAGATCTTGCACATTAGACATATCATTGGGGTTGTTAAATTTCAATTCTTAATTTCTTTATTGAATTATTTATTTGGGAACTCATTTAATATTATTAAATTTACTCCGATTTAGGTCATCTTCTTAAATTTAATGGGGTCGAATGTAACAGAACCAAGTTCATCGTTCATAAATAAATAATTAAATAAATAGATGTTTCGTTTAAAATTCTAACACATTATTAATTTGTACATGGTGCATGGCAAATACCTAAATCACGCGAATCTAAAAAACCAAGGAAAAATAAAAACAAAGTTTTGCAATGAAAAGAGGGTCAGGAATTAAAATAAAGATTGAGTATCAAATGCTGTCTCATATTATAAAGGATTTTGGTAACTACATGATAATAAAATAGGATTAATAGTATCCTTACTCCATCATGCCTAGCTAAATGGAGAACAGGGATTCTTTTAGTTAACCTTCAGTACAGCAAGTTATGCACATTGTCCGATGTTTGCATTGAGTCAGGCGTTAAGAAAGAATGCTTTAAAACAACTTAACTACTATAAATTAGTTCTAAATATTATAATAGTAATAAAACCCGGAATTTTCTACATCTAAGGTAATACTTTTGTATCGAACTAATCGGAAATATCAGCGAAATTCATCTCATAAACAAAATCACTAAAGACAAATGGTTCAACACTTAATAAATATAAGATCATTGCTTGGCTGGGGTTTTCTAGATTTAGTTTGTTAGACTGCAAATAAGTACCTACATCAACCGGTAATTTTATTGGTTGTCTAGGCAGTACGCGCGCGAATAATGGGATGGAGGTAGATAGAAGATTAGAATGAAAAATCATACGACAAATTTCTCGGAAATTGATGTTGGAGTGGGAAGGCTCTATGCGCGTGCGAAAACGGGCGGCGTAGAGAAGCGTAGGGGCATTCGTTCTCGGGGATCGGTCGAGAGCGGACGAGTACTTTGGATAGGTAAATTCAGTGACTTGTGTTCATATATTTGCTCAATCGTTTTAAAATTAAAATTGATTTTATTTTATAAAATTTTAGTGCCTGGACTAGCCTAGATTTGTAGATGGTTACGCGTCTACGAATTTCGGTGTCGTTCGAGTACCTTTGTATGTCCGCGATTTAAATTCACGCGTGTTTTAATTTTATAAGGAGTTATTCGACAGTCAATTTGTACTACCAAATAACTCTGAAATAATTTAACGTTTTAGGATCTTTTTGTGGGTAAATAGTGATTTAGTGTGAATTTATGTGAGCATCGGTTCCATTCTCATGTTGCATGTCTGGGAACGGAACCGTATTTGATTATAGAGTCATTTAACTCGTTTTGGATTATAGTGTTGATTCGGATCCTTTTTCGTTAAAAGTTTGGGTATGCGCTTGGTCGTATTCACCCATTGGGATGGTGGTCATACCCCTAGTGGTAGACTAGTGCCACCGTCCCGGCTTTTGCGGGGGAATGGATTTGAAACGATACCTTTATCGCGAAGGGAGGGCTTAGAGAACACAACGAATTAAAAACGTTTTAGGATCTTTTTGTGGGTAAATAGTGATTTAGAGTGAATTTATGTGAGCCTCGGTTCCCTTCTTATGTTGCATGTCTGGGAACGGAACCGTATTTGATTATAGAGTCATTTAACTCGTTTTGGATTATAGTGTTGGTTCGGATCCTTTTTTTCGTTAAAAGTTTGGGTGTGCGCTTGGTCGTATACACCCATTGGGATGGTGGTCATACCCATAGTGGTAGACTAGTACCACCGTCCCGGCTTTTGCGGGGGAATGGATTTGAAACGATACTTTTATCGCGAAGGGAGGGCTTAGAGATCACAACATCTGCAGTTTAAGGAATGGTGGTTCCCAAAGCGACCAAGTTCCGGCGTAAAGTCACTCTCCGAGTGGTGTTGCGTTTTTCCTGTGGGTTTTAAATATGTCGGTGGATTGTGACGCCACCGGGGTCGATGTGCTCACTCCGTTGAGGGTTTTGGCCTTCGTCACCTTCGGGGGTATACTCCTTTTCCTATGGCGATGGGACGATCTTCCTGGAGCTGCGGGAAGGTACATCATGCATTGTGTCACCATCGTAACTGGATTCAGAGTTGCTTCAGTTGTCCCGGGCAGAGTGGGGCGATGTCTGTGGAAGCCGGCGCGAGGACCAATTGTAAGCTTTATAATTATTTTGATTATTTGATATTATTTACTTACATAAAGTAATTGTTAACCGACTTCTAAAAAAGAGGAGGTTATGGTTCGAATGGATAAATGTTCCTAATCGAATTGCAGACAATGTAGCCATTTTATTATTTGATATTATTTACTTGCATAGAGTAATTGTTAACCGACTTCTAAAAAAGAGGAGGTTATGGTTCGAATGGATAAATGTTCCTAATCGAATTGCAGACAATGTAGCCATTTTATTATTTGATATTATTTACTTACATAAAGTAATTGTTAACCGACTTCTAAAAAAGAGGAGATTATAGTTCGAATGGATAAATGTTCCTAATCGAATTACAGACGATAGTCATTGCTATTTTCTTATATTAACATAAAGTAAATTCAGTTGCAAAGGTCAACTTGTTTTATAAATAAAGGTTCGAATGGACAAAGAGGTTCCGTAACTAATTATTAAAGTCCTTTAACTGCTTTGAGCTGATTGTGCTGGGCTGCCAGGTCATACAGGTTCTATCAAGAGAAAATATAGTTCTCAGAACCGAGACGATGACGAAAGAAGTTGATTTGTCTCTTCGAGTTGAAAGTCAATATAATGGGCTTACTTCAACATCACACTTTATTATGGCTTCCATAGAAGGAACCTTAGGCTAAGTATAGCTGAAATATACATGGAGCGATTGTCTCTGGGTTACCCCTTTAGTTATAAAAAAACAACAAAGGGCGCCTTTTACTAATGTCACTGAATTTAGTGATACTGGCCTAATTAATATAATCTCACTTGAAGGAAGGTCCTGTTTGAGATGGCCAATTTGAAGAGATAACGGGAAAAGTTATTAACTTCATTACACTAAGAATGTGTATGACTTGATTGTCTAGTTCATCAGTATTCGGTAAATTAGTCCGAGGTCTGCATCATCAAATTATGATAAAGTTATGCGGTCACATAAGAATAAGATAACATTATTCAGGATGATCTTCTGTTTCAGGTTTAGGTAGGGTTGGGCGTGTGCCTAAAGAGTACCTTGATTTCCTAATCTTGGGAACTCATTATTTGACCCTTTTGCTGGGGTTCGCTGGGGTTGCTAAAAGATTATGCCCTCTTGTCCCACCTTTTGTTAGACACACAGACTGACTCCGAATTTTGACTATTAGAGTTCTTTATTTAAACGAGTATTTATACTCGTATGGGGGAGGTGATGACCAGTAAGGATGACGAAATCAATCGATCGACGCGGAGGAGGGGCGCCGATCCTTAGCCCCATACGAGTTTGTTTCAATTAATATATACGATACATAAAATACTAACCAAAGTTCACTTAACAAATATCTTAGTGATATGCTTAGTATCCGCATTTAATATACACATAATCTATTTTACTTCTATTTCTAATATTATCTACTTACCTTCGTTTTAGGTCATTTTCCACAACATTCTTACATCTTCATTAATTTATTCAGTAGTACGGATATTGTAAACCTAATAACATTTTAATCATAATATTAGATTAGGACCTCGTCACACAGCTCATACCTATTCGTATACTTGGGTTCTATGATCACAAAGTAGGGTTCTTCCACTAGACAATCACCTGGCCAAAACGAAACATGTAGGTAAATATTAAATCCGCGAGTAGGTAGGCATACATTAGGTAAAGTAACTTATTCGGTGTTAGTAGGTCTTTTACGATTCTAGATTTCACGAACGGGAGTAGCAGTTATACTGTAATATTTTAAAGATACGAATAACATAGTAGTCATACTCCAATATAGGTTTAATATACGCAGCTAATGTTTAGGCAACCTAAAATAAATCAGTTAAATAATAAAAGTTAAAAATAAATTAATCAAGGTTAAAAACAAATAAAGTTAAAAAGATATAAAAAACTTAAATAAGGGGGTTCTTTACAATATCGTTAATTTCCTTTTGATTTCCTTTGTGCGTGTATAAGGCTGCAATCTGAGAGCACGAAAGGAAATTGGGTTTTAAAACTGTTACAAGATTGTGTGATTTTAATGGATGAGTTCATCTATACTAATATTATAAAGAGGAAAGATTTGATTGTTTGTTTGTTTGTTTGCATTGAATAGGCTCCGAAACTACTGAACCGATTTGAAAAATTCTTTCACTGTTGGGATGCTGCACTATCCCCGGTTGACTAGGCTATATATCCCGGCTTCGCCCGTGCGAAGCAGGGGCGGCCTACTAGTCTTTTATAATACAGAAGTAGTTTTATCACATGAGTTTACAATGCAGAAAAGATACGTCGTTAGTTTAGTTGGTGTTTTGGCTGTTGTAAAAATATTTTACAATAAGTCCGCCACTTCGTACGCGTAGATTTTTTTCATATAAACTTTCAAATTCTTTTTGCCCCCTTATTTTGGCCCTTTCTCAAAATCATTTATTAGCGAACCTCTACACCATAACTTCTACTTCATAAAGAATCTGCCTTCCAAATTTCAGCTTTGTGCATCAAGTAGATTTCGGAATTGGAATTTCGTGATGAGTCAGTCTATCAATCAGTCATATCACGCTGTTTTTCTGTATGAATACAAAGCAATTTTAGTGTACCAAAACCCTCTAGCAAGTAGTCTTTACATTAACCTCTACTGCATTTTTTCCAAAACTAAGCAACCCAACATAATATATGTTTTGTCGTAGATGCAAGACTTGGCTTCAAAGCTTGCTTTGTTTTGGCTCGCATTCCTTCTCGTTGAGATCGTATGAAGTTATTTCCATGTAGAGCCTAATAAAATATTTTTGTTTTTGTGTGAAAGAAAAAAGACGATTTATCAAAATGTATTATACAAACGTTGTTAAATAGAATGTGGGGAAGATGCAAGAGGTTTTAAATACGTAAAAAATACCCTGTATATGTCTCAGGGTTGGTCGATGTTGTAAATATACTGTGAGTATTTATGTAGATCAAAAATTTTGTTGTTCAAATGTTGATGGTGTGATCGATGAACGATTGCAAACTATTTGTTCACGCTCTATTTTATGATCAATACTGTTAAAAATAACACATCGATGTTTATAAACATTACTTCATAGCCCGATGTTTAGTAACATCATCGGAATGGCAACGAGTTAGTTTATATTTATGTTACTACATCACGTGATGCTTTATTATGTGTAGATGTGAAATAAATCATAAACCTTAAAAAAATAAGGACGGACAAAAAGTTTTTGTTTTAAGGAGACATATGTATATGTCCTTATATATATATGTCCTTGGCTATAATAAACGATATAGTGTTACTATTTTTCGGGAAGCCATTACTCTTCCTTTGATGGATTCCACAAACTTATGACTTGAAACAGTTTCTTCTTATCAGCTCAATTTTTTAGTGTATTTTTGTTTGATCATCTGCGGGAAAAGATGGAGAAAGAGGGGGAAGAGTGGTTAGATCTCACCATTAGCTGCGGGGATACTAAATGAGATCGATGATATTAAATATGGATTATTATTATTCTGGTCCACAGAATCCATTCAACTTGTAATATCTATTCCATTTTCTTCCTACTAGCTACACCACGTCGCAGCTTCAATCACTATTCCACAGGAACCGTAACTTTTTTTCGGGTAAAAAGTTATCTATGTGTTAATCGATAGTATTAGCTCTATGCCAAATTTCATCCAAATCCGTTCAGTAGTTAGTGCGGACCTTCTCAGTAGTAATATTAATGTAATACCGGTTTGACTCCACTCACCGGTGGAACGTTTTACCCGTGGCGGGAAATTCAAATTTCAAACAGTTTTTATGCCCTTGTAGCTAGGCCGGCTAATTTTTTTGAAATGACACAGCGTTTGCGTCAATAGTTGGGTGTTTTTTACATTATCATGTACAGTTATTTATTAGTAACGCACCATATTACTTACATTTGTCAATAAACCGTTTGAAACAGCAAAAAATAGTTTATTGACAAATGTAAGTAACAATGTGCATTAGAGATAAATAACTTTACATGATTTTGTTAAGAATAATAATCAATTGTCGCAAACATCATGATCGTTTACAATAATTACCCGGCCTAGCTACATGGACAAGAAAACTGTTTGAAATTTGAATTTCCCGCCATTTGTGAAACGTAGCACCTTAATAAAGTAACAGGAGAGCAGAACTTCGTATACGGTACGATCATAGACCTTTGCATATATTTTGTAAATATAGTTGCTTTAGAATATGGTCTGCGGAAGGTGTAAACGTTTTATGAACTTCTTTAACTTCTCTGCTTTTAGTAAAATGACCTAGCACCAAGCAACACGCAATTTTTAGTGATCTACGAGTACTTTACCAACAAGACAACTAGTTTCTATAACTGTCTCAGTCGAATCTCGCTAGTTTGCTGTAAGCTGTAACAATAAAATAGTTATCCATTGTGATATTGTACTCTATCTGGCACGGAACAACTGAGTTGCCACATCGAATACCGTGAGCATTGTTAATGACTAATCACCAGCTGGCAACCCAACCTACGGATTATTACTTTTAAAACCCTAAACATTTTGATAACGATGAAACATGGCAAGAAAGTAGTTCTTATCATGAGGATGATTTTCTTATCCCTGAAATGCGAGAAAATGGGCAACTAATAGGTCTGAATGCTAGAGTGAATAGATTTCTTCTAGATCAACGTGTTCCATCCTCGGCACACCCTCGCTTACCATCAGGCGAGATGCAGGCAAAATGTAGATCTATTCTCATCATCATCAGCCAGAAGACGTCCACTGCTGAACATAGGCCTCCCCCTTTAACCTCCACATTAAACGACAGCCTGCCTTTTGCATCCACTGGATGCCAGCGAGCCAGAGATCTATTCTATTTTTTTTTTAACTATTTTAGTTCGGTGGAAGGTATATATATAATAAAAATACCTATCTCATAAGTTTTCCTAGTTTACCTACCTAGCAATAGCAATGCACTTTCACCAAGAATGGCAATACGTAATAACTGTACTACTATGTATTTACGAAAACGTTTGTAAACAACAATGAATTTCATTTCAATATAGCCTTAATATATCTTATTTAAATATACATATCATTATTTAAATATCTTGATTGTATAATTCGTCTCTTTAACCGGTGTCTCTTTATACTGTTAAATTCAATGTGTAATATTAAAGAAAACCTAAACAATAATTATATTCTTCTTTGATATCAGTTACCTGTAAGCATGGAAATCGTGAGCACCTTTCCCAAAAAAAAAAATAAGCTAAATTGAAAAAAGGTACGGTTATTTTGCTCTATATTTAATTCGATCTGCTTACCGTAATCAGTAGGACACATCTGTTTAAAGAAAACCTATGATATTTGTGTGATGAACATTTGTGTTTGTTCTATATCTGGGTGTTAATATCTATTTAAGTATGTATTTAAACCTATACATATATGTATATATATCAGTCTCTGGCAGCCATATCACAAGCTTTGCTTAGTTTGGGGTCAGATGACCGTGTGTGCAAAAATGTCCCGAATATTTATATTTATTTATGAATGGACTCCATATATGACTCTTTAACCTGAATATTTCCACGTGCAATAAAATTTTCCTTTTACGATAGACTTGTATTTAGCGTGAATAGATACGAGTATGACATGGTTTAGTTTAGTCAAGTTAGTCAAAAGACATGGAAAAGGTTTAGAAATAAAATATCACAGTAATATCATTAATTTACAAACACGTTAATCTAGTTAAGTATTTGACGTCAGGTCAAATACATAATTCACGAAAAAGGTATCATGATAGCCATAATAAATTTAGAATTATTTTAGAAATACTGACATGCTAAATTAATAATAATGTTTAATTAATTTATAGCTTGCAGCATTGTTTTTGATTCTTCTTTTTGCAACGTAATGAAGCCATGCTAGTTCCGTGCTGATTTTATTTTTCCCCCAAATAATACTAATCTTCTTCTTATATATAAATAATATTATATAAAGACGATATGTGTGTGTGTGTATGCGTGTGTGTGTGTGTGTGTGTGTGTGTGTGTGTGTGTGTGTGTGTGTGTGTGTGCGCGCGTGTGTGTGTGTGTGTGTGTGTGTGAGTGTGTGTGTGTGTGTGTGTATGGACTCCAAAACGGCTGGACCTTTTGACGGGACGTTCACTGGCAGATAGCTAATGATATAAGGAGTAATCCACACGAGTGAAACCGCGGAGCGCACCTAGTAATAAATAAGCCCACAATATCTCGGCTCCTTTAGGTCGTGCCGTGTTTTGTTTGTGTGTCAAACCTTGGAATGTATGGGAGTGGTTTACCGCAGGGCTGCCTCAGGGCAGGTCATACAGACGACCTTACTCGTGAGCAAAAGGTTAAAAACATTATCGATAAATGTATCTAAGTAGAAAACGAAGATTGATGTGAATTGCAGATTTATGACCATGCATAATGAGATGTTAATAGATCTTTTTACTAATGGATCAGAGATTTTATGTTGATGAGTTCAAATACCTCAACAGATTCTAGTTAAAAAATATTATAATGGAATAAGTTACAGTGAAATTGGTACCAACTATAAGTTTTCTTTTCAGCCCCACGAAATGCAACGCCTCCTTTACTTGCGGCTACGTGCTTAGGTGACAAAAGATACCCATTTATCTCCAGGCTTGATACGTTGGTGCATATTATAGAAACTTTTTGATCTGCACATTCGACACTATAGTCAGAAACTCATGATAAACGTATTACCTTGGCACAGACTTCTTACCTTAATCCTACTTAATATTATAAAAGCGAAAGTTTGTATGTATGGATGTATGGATGTTTGTTCCACTTTCACGCTGCAACGGAACAACGGATCGACCTGATTTTTTGCATGGGTATAGTTCAAAAGTCAAAGAGTGATATAGGCTACTTTTCATCATCATCATCACCATTTTTCATCACTACGCGGGTGAACCGCGGGGTGCAGCTAGTATCTTAATAAAGTCATCGACAACCCTATTTTAACATTTTAGCAGCCCGCGAAGTATTCACTCACGAACAGTCACGAATGCCACACATATATCGGCAGTGTTTTGTTTAAACATTCATAGAGCATAGAATATAGTATATATTAGTATGAGAAATGTGTTGTGAGGACCAAGACATCACATGTTGTTAGCAATCGTCAAGAAATGGCAGTAAATTTCATTCACAGTTAAAGAGTGTGGAAAAAAGATATAACGCGGTGAAATATGGTATTTTCGTGCTATTTCCAAAAATCCATAGAAGCCTCAAATAAAATCTCCACCACTTTACTAAGGGCATGGCGACTTGACCGTGACTTCCTTTTCTTTACTCTGGCTGTGACAATGACTTGTTTGACGACATTTTATCAAAGTTGATAATACATATTTTTATACTGGCAAATGCACAAGAAGTGCGTCGCCAAAATCCCCACAGAAGTTGACAGAAGGAATAATTTAAGAAAAATATCTGTAGGAAAATCCTCCCGAAGTACGAGGAGGTATTGCTTCCTAGGCGTTTAACCCCGCCCGTAATCAACAAGTTCCATCCGTCAATTGCGGGCGCAACACCACCAATTAAGCTGACGCGCCAATTGGCAATTGGTTTGATCACTGATCCGATTAACGATTGATTTTCAAATGTTACGTTGATTCCCGTTCAAAGCTATTTAAGGTTCTTTTGGCAATATGTACGATTATAAACAGCGTTTAAAAAAGAATTTCTTCCAGATTCTTCCAGATGGCGTTTCTATGTACCTATGTTTGTTCGACGATAACTTGCGTACCATTAATTTGACCTTCAAGAAATTCGTAAGCAAGTAGTTAATTCCAATAATGTTTTGAAGTTCAAATGTATGGAAAATCAGTCCAAGGGTTGTGAAGACAAAAAGGTTTCACGAGGTCACCGTTCGGGGTGAACAACTAGTAATAAAATAAAGTGTAATTGACGTGTAATTGTGTACCTATAACAAATATAAAACAGAAACATAGAGCAATTAATACTCAATTAATGTTGATTGATGAAGCATACACCTAGGGGGGTAAAAAGTACAAATTGCGTACTCGGGAACGGTCAGTTGTTACGCTCGTACCATAACTAGCGATTACATGGCATTTTGACGCGAGGAAGGTAAATGAAAAGCGAAGAGGCGTTTTCACTTAAGCGGAACGGAATGAGAAGTAGAAGTTTTGTTGCGGAGGAATCGAAATCCACCAAAAAATTACTTTTTGAGCAAATACATTGTGAAGTGTACAAAAATATGATAGTAACATTGATTTGTGCTTTTCTCCACAGGGAGAAACTAATTACTTTTTTTTTGTTCTATTAAGCGAAATGTCCTTTATCTTGTCTCGGTCTTTACGATTTCCTAGATAAAGACACTAAATTTTGATGACACCATTTTTGTAATTTTAAGCTAACCATGGAAGTAAACAAATAAAATTTTGAATAAAAATGAATGAAAGGCGCTAAAAGTGGGAAAAGAAGACCTTAGCACATAAAAACGTGAAACCCATATTACATTGTAGGTACATATATACTTATTAAGTACACAATATGATAAACTGTCTAAATGTGGAGAAAATTTAAGTTATTTTAAAATTTGAGAGCAATAATTACTGTTTGATTTTGGCAAAATTATTCTTAAATTAGTTTCAGCAACGAATCCAATTGTTTTCTTTTATATCTGTTCTTGTTTCGAGTACTTCTCGCTTTCTTTATTCGTAAAAAGAGTATGGGCATTTTTTACGAACGCTTCAACAGAACACTGGCCTCTTCTTTCCTTTAAAGTAATGACTAAAAACTTTCTAGGTCAAACTTTTTTGGATGGTAAATTACGGACATTAAATTTAACGCACGTAAAAACCTACTTTTGATTTGCTTAGGCAATACTTTTGTTGGGAGAAAGACATTAGAATTGGTTTAGTTATGCAACTGATTTTGGCAGATGAAAAAGAACTTTAGCAGAGACATTAGATAAGCAAAATTATGCAACGCTCATTTGTTTACGTTCAAATGAGTTTCGCATTTCTCAATGTCTTGTAGAAAGAATATCACAGTAGTTACTTTTCTGAATCCACTTATACCATAAGGGCGATGTTAGCACCAAAATCCTTAAACTTCAATAGCCAATCTCATCCCATATTATACAATCGACGTTACATGCTCAAGATTTAAGAATACTATGTAGTTTCCCTTCTGAAAGTACTAGGCGTCTGCTACATAGTATTCTTAAATCTTGAGCATGTAACGTCTAGTATAATTATGGTCGAAACATCAAGGTAAGTTTCGTTTAACCATTAATTATAAAAGTGTAACCAGAACAAGGGGGTACTAGATACAGGGTTACACTCAATTTGATGGCTATATACTATATAGTGCCGACAGCATTCATTGATCTACCGTGTAAACTCTATATAGCAACACTCGATTTAACGACAAACTTCCTTTACGTCGAAATTTGTTGACATTGGTTTATTGACAACAAGGGAAAACACATTGTTGTCCATAAAATGATACCTGCGTCCTGCACTCTATTTAACATTACACTCACTCTAAACGACAACAATATGTCATTAGCAATAAACAGTGCTTTCATAAACCTCGTATTTAAAATAAAATATTGGAGCAGCAAAAAACGTCAGACGAAGATAACAGACTACGCAATAAGCGTTGTTATGGTATCAATAATTAATGTTTGTTGTTTGTAAATATTATACTTTACTAGTAAATACATGTTATAATAAAATAATGAATAAATAATATTGAATTTTCTTCTCTCCATTTAACGACAACTCTCAATAACGCCATAAAATATACAGAGTTTACACTGTAAGTACTTACTATTTATCTGAAATAAAATAATTTGAATATGATAAAAGTCTGTGAGTGTATAACTTTGTTATTCAAATCGTACAGACATGCCTACAAACATTGAGAGCTTACGTCACGGAATGAATTAATCAAGCACACGTGGGACCTCCCATTCAATGCAGATGACACAGACCTACTTTATACCACTAACTTACCTTGTCAAAGTAAGAAAACCCATCAATATAAATACAGTAGCTGAAAGGGACGTCAAAATATCTACTGTGAGAAAGTAATTTTGTTGAGTACGTCTTCAGTTTCCGTTGGCAAGTAATGACTGCCTTTACATTTTGAATGGACTATTCAGTTTGCTATTTCTTTATTGATATTTAGGCTAATGTTTTAGATCTTTTATTTAAATGGCTGTTCTTTATCGAGGTCGTTAGAGTTAGTGCATTCCATTAATTAAGATGGAAGACAAAAGTTGTAGATGGACAGTTAGATATAAAAGTTATTCATGAAAAAACCATTTATATCCATGATAAATTTTCGCTATTGTATGGCATAAAACGAAGCCAAAACTTTTTCTCTTTATACTTTTCACTTCACGATAGGCAGTATTTTTTAAATTAAATCCGTATAAAATGAATTATGAATTTGATAGAATATTTCTATACTGAATACATAAAACGAAATAACTTAATTTACTTAAAAGATGTTCCTATGTTTTACCACAATTTTATTAAACCTCTTTTTTATCTGGGTATCGCTTGGTATGGTAACTTTCTTCCCAATGGACCAGAGTCTTGCGACTTTAAATATAGTTCCGAACTGGATGACAATGCATAACACCGCCCCGCAGTTTCACCTGCTACCCTACATGAATCGTTAATTTTCTTATTAATTTTTATGAGCCTATGTGGTAAATCTGGATATAAGGTATCTCCTCTCCAAATTACATCCAAATCCGTTTAGTTGTTACAGAGTTGAGTGCGGGTAAAACATAGTTACACACTTGCACACAAACTTTTGCATTTTTAATTTGTGTGTGATACTCGTAGATAATATAAAAATAACCGTGTATGTAAAAAAACTTTCCTTCCTTGTAATTTATTTTGTGGTCTCGTGAACGTAAAGTTGCTACTCTATCGGTTTTTTATCGTATACATTTCGGAGAATGTGCATCGGATCTGCACGATCTAATTCCCTCCTGCCCATTTTTCTATCGGACTGCCAGAGCGGACACGAAAAATCGTCACCGCTTTATGGTTGATATTCCGAAAACCCGTACGAAGCGCTTTGATTCCACATTTATTGTGCGCATTGCTGGTCTGTGGAATGCGCTGCCTGCATGGGTGTTCCCCGATGGTTACAGTCTTGTGTCTTCAAATCAAGAGTGAATCGGTTTCTTCTAGGCTTTAAAAAAAAACTCTAGGTAGATACGCCAATTAACCCCATCAACGGTATTTACTTAGGTATATTTTGGATCGTAGATAAATCATACAAAACATGAAAAGAAAAGGCCGTCTCATTACCATAAATAAACGCAAATACCTTTATGATAAGTGAATGTAGGCCATTTCCTCTCGATCTCGGCACTCCACCCACGCTGGGGACGATTACCTCGAGGTCGTTGCTCTGCTCGTCTAGTAAGGTTTCGTTACGGTACATAAACCAATTTATTGACTAAGAAATTCGTAATGGAATTGCTTTTGATGTTGGCAAACAACAATACGAATCCAGTTTGACAAAATTACCGTCAAGAATGGGTTAAAATATTTGAAGTATTTAATAGTGTACCTATATTAAATACCCTTGTAGGTATTAACATTTTTACATTAGAGCAAATACAAAAATACGTAAAAAGTACGTTTGGGTTTACCCCTCCCCTCTTTAGTTTTTACTTTTTGGCTATTTTATTATTTCTTAATTAACCCGCCGTGAAATTACATATTCTTTGAAAATTTCAACTATCTATTACGTTTCGAAAGATAGAGCCGTTAAAAGTGTAGGGTCAGTAACAAACAGTGTAGGGTCAGTAACAGTGTTCCGTTTTTACCCCTTAGGTACGGAACCCTAAAAATGATAGGGTATTTCAAATAATACCTATACCTAAGGTAGGCCTGCATACTTAATTTTAAACTAGCTTTCTAATGAACTGTGTGTCATCAATACCATTTGTAGGCAAAGGTGAAAGCACGTTGCATCACCGCTTACATATGTGAAAATGTATTTTATGTATAGGTAGGTTGCACTTGTGTCGTTGGAGTGTTATCCAACATCTTTACAAATTGGTCGTAAAGCTAAACAATTCTTAGTTTAGGTAAGACAATAGGTATTAAGAAAGACAGGTTCTTGGGTATAGAACTCAACTGCTTTATTTTGGTTGAAGTATTTAACACATTTTTATTAACTTGTTTTCTTGTCTGCTCATCATTATTAGCCTATGACTACTTAGTTACGGGCCTGCTCTCAAAGAGAAAGGATAGACCCCAACCTATCATGCTGGCTCAACGCATGTTGATAAATGTCATAATAATATGTCTTTGACTTGGACATACCGCAGTTTCCTTACGATGTTTTCCTACGCCGTTTTTGAGCGATAGCATCGAAAGTGCACGTAATTTATTTATGTATTTAGTAGTCATTGATGCGGGCCGAGGATGGAATCGAATGCCGTCAGATTGTAAAGCGCACATGCTACCGCTCGGCCTCCAGTGCTTTATGTATGTACTATATTATTATGTTTGTCTGTTCAGTACAAATAGGTATGCCTACTTACTCGATAGTAAGCGTCACGCTTTCGTATGACAGGTCCAGAGCCAACCATAACTTGTATATTTCAAATCCTGTGCGGGCTCAAAACAAATAAGATTCTTTGTTTGAAATATCTATTGGGACTAATCGCGCATTATTTTACTTATGTAAAAATAGGTACCTTACGCTGGACGCTTCAAAGATGTTACAATGGTTGTGGTACAATAGTGCGCGATAAGTCCTGATAGACATCTAAAACTGGTTGTCTTGTTTGTTTGATCTAAGTGCGCAATGCACTGCGCTTATCAACTTGAAAATTTAGATGCTTAATCTCTTTATGCCCAGTAATTTTTCTTAAAGTTTTCCCCCCAATCTGAAACACAGTTATGATTGCACACTACTACTAGGCGGTTGAATAACTGGCAAAGTGTGGTAGGTACACTTCCCTAGTCAGACTGTACGGAGTCCTACAATACAATGCAATACAATGAATCTTTATTAAAATACCACAAAGCAAGAATAACATAAACATTACAATAAAAATATTATCTAGGCTTTTAACAGGCGGCCTTATCGCTTAAAGCGATCTCTTCCAGGCAACTTCCTACCGCATTAATTTACAAACACCGTAAATTAATTAAGGAATGTAGGTATATTTAAAGTTATATGATTATTTACGGGATATTTACCGTGGTAAGGTTGTGCAATGAGCTCCCGATATTTCGCAGTTACATGCACCATGTTCACGGGAAGACTGAAGAATGCGGGCAGTTGGTCGAACAGTTCAAAAGTTAAATAAGTATATTTGCCTGCCACTACACAATATTGATGTTTTTAGACTTGTACGTGCATATACATACCCAAGCTATGTACCCAATCAGGGTCATTCTGTGACACCAACCTTAAACATGCTACCTAAGATTCAGATGTGAATTTCATAACGTGCAATAAATTATTTAGTACATTTAATGCGAGTATACCTCACCAGCGATGATATCGCATTTCTCTTCGTATTGTCACTAGACTACATTGTCAAGCATGATTAACAAATGACATACGTACTCGTTAGGTACAAAAATTATGTGTGCGTCGATACAATCGAATGTCCAGTAGAAACGCGGTCCTACACTTTCGACTTTCACTCGCGACGCTGCGCCCGCGCATTGCCGCGGACGACCGAACAAATGACAAACGATGAAAGAAATACCTAAGTATAGAAAAGGTTGACACATAACAGTTGAAATGTGTGATAGGCATGAGACATTGAAACTATTCAAAGTGTTAGTATTTATATTTATTTTGTGGAAGAGATTATTTATTATCGCAGCTATTTTATTCCGCTGTTACGAAACAGTCAGCTAACAAACGAACCTAATCGACCGAGCAACAACATTACAAACATCTCCTTTGTTACTAAATATATTCATGAATAAATCACGGAGAATTTAAATCACAAAGGCCTCAAATAAATCTTTCATTTCACGCAATTAAAACAAATTACCGCGCTCGCGTATTACACAAATTTACAATTTTACATGTTGTGCTTTCGCCGTAATAATTTCACTTTTAACAAGTTTAACATTCACTTAAAACTTAGAATTTAATTAAATAAATATAATTTGGTTAACTTCTAAGTTATGGTCAGTAGACATGACTTTGTTCACACATTAGATAATGATAGGTCGACTGGTCATTTAGTGCAAAGTATAAAATGCTGCTTCGAAATATTTATCTATAGGGTTAATAATATTATTTATGTAGGTTATACATTAAACAGTCTACAATTAATTCTCAACATGACTGTACCTATCTATGATGATCCATAAGTTTGACTGATGAAAAGGCACAGCATATTTTTCCTCGCCCGTTATCAAGCGATGATGCGGTCTACGAGGGAGCACGCTTGCCTAGACGAAACTGATTATTTTGATAGTTGCATTTGCAAAGGAAATCGCCTAATAACACTCAAACACACGTGATCATTACATAAAAAACTATTTTATATATTTTGAGACTAAAATCTACTCATGTAAATTATACGTCATCTTTAGCCTTTCATCGTCCATTTCTGGACATAGGTCTCTCCAAATATCCTCCACGAACGAACAACGATATTCTGCTTTGAGCATCCATTGACCTGCGTGTCTTCGTATATCATCAATCCAGCGTTTCGGTGGGCGGCCTGGTGGTGTTTGCCCACGGTCTCTACTCAAGGATGCGTCTCGTTCAACGGTGGCTGCGTCTCTCAGAGCTATATGGCCAGCTCAACTCCATTTTCTTCCCGCAATCACTTCAAAGACGTCTCTCAGCTTCGTTTTTCGCCTAATCCACTCATATAACTTGCGGTCGCGTAAGGTAATCCCAAGCATAGCTCTTTCTATAGCCCGTTGCGCGACTATGATTTTTTTCGGCTGTAAGATACAATGGTTTCCGTGCCATACGTCAAGACTGGCAGAACACAATCTTCAAACACCAGTCTTCAGTATTAGTGGCAGCTGCTAAATTATACTTACCAAACAAACTCGGCATTAAGGCGCGGTCTGATCACGATTTCAAATTCGTTTTTCACCCGCTCACGCCATGATCTATTTGCTATCTAAAACGGCTTTGTTTAAAGTCGAAAATCGTATATCATCATATTTGATGATGATGATGACTTTGTGCTTGTGTTTATATTATTTTGAGGGTTTTTATTTAATTTATCAAAATCCATAAATGAAATTCAACAATTAACTGGTTAAAGTTTTAAAAGACTAGTCTGGCTATACAATTCGTACAAAAAAATATGTTGTTGTCGCTGAAAATTCAGAGTTCTTCAATTCAGAAGCTATTTTTATTGCGCAATTTGAAATATATATTTTTAAGAGTCTAGACAATTTTTCACAATTTTATTCGGTTAAGATTATTACCAAGGGGATTTTTCTATTTGTAGTATTTTTTTTATCTGATCAGCTAATTTTGTCAAGTCACACAAAGCGTTTAAAAACACTTCTTTTGGTTAATTTTGCGATTGTACCGCGTCTTAACACTGAAAGCACTATTTTAGCACTTCAAGTATATTACTTAATGCTTTTAGATGCACTCGAGTCCTTGTTTTTTTTGTTTGCTCTAAAAGTGAAACTGTTAAACAATCAGTTAAAGTTATGCGCGCGTGCAACGAAGCCTTTACCAGCCTGGATACTTATGTGCAGTTATGCAACTTGACGCAGACTTGTGGTCAAAGATGATAATTACACAGACAGGTTGGTACTTACTGTCTGTGATGTGATAAAAATAATAAAGGTGAAAACACACTCGGGCGCATTACGCGACAAGTGTTTATTTTTAAACCGTGTTTATACAGGGTTACATTACATCATACACCCTGTAATAAACCGAAAGGAGGTCATTGTACATCAACTGTTCCATAGAAAACGGTCATTAACACTCGACAAAATATATGGAACGGCAGATATTTTTTTTCGTGATTTCAGGATTGGTCACATAGTAAAAAAGTGTCCATAATGATGTGTAAGTATAATTAACCCCTTTCGGCTTAGCATACCCTTTCCTTATATACCTGTTTGTATTCCCACTTAGCCATAATAATTTAATAATTATCAGAGGCCATCAGACTAATTTTATTACTCTAGTAGTCCAGCTACATTCCAATTTGCAATTACTATTTTCCGACTTTTCCGAATTTTCCAGGACACAAATTATTCTATATCCGTCGTTATGATGTACACAAAACCTTAACTTCCATCAAAATCAGTTTAGCCTTTTTATCTTTAAAAGGTACAACAGCAAAAATTGTGTTGATTCTATTTCTAAACTACTTAATTTTCTAAATTTAAACTTGCGACAAAATTAATAGAGACACGGATAACTTTAGTCCTGTCATAATAGTTTAGTAAGTGTGATACAAAAGAATCGATGGCAGTGGTGTCGATTCTGGCATACAAACTGGCACTAAACTGAAGCAATCTGACAGGACTAAAATTATCTGCCTCTTTCTATTTTAATATGTGAGAGAAGGATGGCAACAATTATAGAGCTGTCAAATTTAGCTTAGTTTAATTTACATCAGAATTGATGCCATTATCTAAACACTTTTGCAGTTATGATTATTCGTTGTGAAGGTGTGATTTTGTCGTATAACAAATAATAAGTGTGGCCGTACCCTTATGCTATCTAATGAATCTGACATTCACAAAAAGAACAGACACATAAAATAAAATACGACTTTTTACTTACCCAAATAGATAGAGGTAATAACATATAATTATTATGTTACGTCTTTGATAGGCTGACATAAGACATAACTATTATAACAGCCCTTACGTCACGCCTGCCTAGTTATTTTTTACATTGTTCAATTAGATTTAATTAAAACCTTAACTACCCGAGTATTTTTACCACACTTATATTTGTTCCATCCAGAGATACTGGAATAGTCTTATTATAGGTCTCGTTAGTTAAGTTTAGTTTTATATTAATGTTGTATTTTCATATGTATGTAGTATTTGTAATTTTAATAATTTATATTGTAAAAATTTATGTTGTAAAGAACTCGATCTCATTTGTACTCACTAATATGGACCACTGTTGTCTGAAATAAAGATTTATTATTATTATTAGATTCAGTTCGTAACATACTACGTACTATACGACTGCTGTATGAATAAGAACTGGCTAAGATATCCAGACTTACTCTGCAAAATAATCCTACTAACTTATTACGGTTCGTTAAGAGCGACAGTGGCCTAGCGGTAGCATGTGTGCTTTACAATCTGACGACATCCGGTTCGATGCTCGGCCCTGCGCCGATGGCAATGGCTTATTTTATGCATAATAAAATTATTGCAGTTTCGATGCCATTGCTTATAAACGTTGAAGAAATACATCGATAGGAAACCGTATTATGTCCGATAACCTCAAAAGTTTATAGACAATAGCTTTATTGTCTTTGAACTTTTGACATTCACTAACATGCTCTGGGCCAGCATGGCAGCATGGTGCATGGCCCATCCTTTCTCTCTGAGAGTAGGCCTTCTAACATGATAGGCTGATAATGAACTTTTTATAAATGTGTAGGCAGACAGACGTAGTAGGCATACTTGTATTGTTTATTCTGTAGTAGAGGTATCAATTCATTGCGTGGGCAATGAAATGTGTAACGATATGGTAACGATCCAATATCAATATCTGTCAAGGGTACTATGCTGACTGGTTGAACTGGCTCTACTGCTCGACTATTTGTTACGCTGCGGTCGTATGTTGTCGTGTAAAGGTGGCATTAATTAATTATGCCTGTCAGATTGTATCAAAGAACGTGTTTTAATCTTAGATTCAGAAATATACCTAAGTATTTTATGAATGGAATTATCATAGCGGGAATATAGACTCGAATTACAGTATTTATAGCCAATTGTTTTTACACAAAACGAGGCTACCAACGCACCCGATGGTAAGTGCTTAGAGGTAATGGTCTCTAGTGCATAGCTGTTCAGTGTCAACCTAAACTACGAACTTAAAAAAAAATTTAAATGGTAAAATGGTTAATAGGCTTGCGTTTGACTTCCATCTCTCTTCATGTTAAGCGATGATGCGGTCTACGTTGGAGCACGCTTGCCTAGAAGAAACCGATTAACTCGCGATTTGAAGACACCCAGATTTTAAATATCTGAACACACCCAATAATGTAGCGTATTCCACAAACCAGCCATTTGCACAATAAAAGTGGTATCAAAGCGCTCTGTACAGGTTTTCGAAATGTCAAAATTATACATGATGATTTGTGGACGACGCACGAATATTCGCTACGTAAAATCCGTATCTAAATTCATACAAATTTTGAATTTCGAAATTGAAACTTGTATGTAATTTGATATAGGTACGTATTTTGCGTAGCGAAAAATCGTACTTCACCCACTGATCATTAACTTTTTGCTGCCGGAAATTGTAAGACACGAAAACGACAAAAAGCAAATACCTATTTGACGCTACTAAGTTTGTAACTTAGGTGTACTCCAAAAAACGAAACTCATTTTAGACAGTGTAGTTTCCGCTTTTATCACTTATCGAGTGTCGCTATCAAGATCAAACAATTTTGGAATCCCGATTAACTTTTTTGTGATAAGACCGTATTAGACTCAAAACCAGTAAGCTAATTAATTCCAAGCGAAATAGAGTAGGCCTCCAAACCCGTTACTTAGTTCTGTATACTTTGTAACCCATTCTCAATTAAGTTATTAATCCTTATGGTCACGTAGAGGCACCCATTTCGAAACATAGGTGCTTATAAGCCGGTGTTGAGCAACGGTACTCTGGACGGCCACGCTTCGCAAGTAAGCCTACTGATTGCATATGATAGTTGACTATTATCAGACTACTGTAGCTAGTTTGGCAGTGACCGAGCTCTTGCCAATTTTTATAGTGTTAGGTACAGTTTAAGAATATTGATTTAAAAAAACAGCTGAACGCGCGTCGCACTCGTGCACCTAGAGTTCCGTACAAACTTAGTAAATTTGTCATATATACATCCGAAAAACATTATCCTCTAGAAGTAGAGTAAAAAAGCTGAAATATAAAAGGACAATTAAATATAACATCAGGCACAACATTACAGGTGTTTCTCTAGACGGCGCACGTACATATTCAAGGATATCATTGTAAGCATCATTGTAAACAACTTTTACTTTGGTACCAACCCTAATATTGCGGAAAAAATCAGTAGTTCTATAGAAAAATGTCATCGTTGAGTTTTTGTGTCTAGATCAGCTGATTTTTTTCAGTTGAAAAGTTGTTTATAATGATGAAAACAATGATAGATATCCTCGTATTATGTTCATTGTCCAAAAAAACACCCCGCATTATAGCTAAAATAGTTAAAGGCTCACAAACGAGTGCGTTAAAGAAAGCGATGTTCCTGCTTCGTTAAGTACTGTCTTCTACTTACTGATTACATACTATGATAGACCATTATGCCTCATTAAAATGCTGCGTGTTTCTGGCAGGCAATCAACTAATTGAGCTGATTATTTTACTGGGAGTGAGCTTGAGTGGTGTTTGGTTGTGGTGTGCTTTGGGTGCTGCAAGTGCCATATTAGCACTTTACGCGCTATTTGTGGAAAACGGTAAATTGTTTAGAGACAAACTTATGGATTCATCATCATTTCAGCCATAGAACGTCCACTGCTGGACATAGGCCTCCCCCATCGATCTCCAAAAGGGCCGGTTGGAAGCGGCCTGCATCCAGCGTTTCCCTGCGGTCTCTTTTAGGTCGTCTGTCCATCCAGTTGGACGTCCTACGCTGCGCTTACCAATCCGTAGTCTCCATTCCAGAACATTTCGGACCCATTGGCCATCTGTTCTGCGTGATATGTGCCCTGCCCACTGCCACTTCAACTTGATAATCCGATTGGCTATCTGGGTGAAACTTATGTATTGAAAAGTCTTAATAGTTTTTTATTCTTTGTTTTTGCACGCTTTTTATGCAAATGAAATATTTTGTACCTGAGGTAAAACGTCGTAGAGCTACTTTGAAAATTATATACTTTTTGGTCATAGCACACAGCCATGTTTCCATAGCTATTTGTATTACTAGTACTTGAAAGAAAGCAAGGTGAAAGCCCTAACTTGTTTTCAATAATGCTATGAACATGAAGTCAGTATCCGTAATTTGTTTATGAAAACATGGCGCTAAGTTAGCATTTTTAGTTTCTCTCGTGACCAAAATGCTATAGCCTCTATTTACCCACAGAATTGGCATCGAGTTTTGGGAACGTTGCCTGCTGGTAATATTTTATTAGATTATCAGTTCTTTGTTTTGAGTTTTAAAGTTATCTATTTCCAGATAAATCTTCCTTTGAAATTTTTGTATATTTCCTTATTGCCTTCCTATTGAATATAAAGAGCTTTCTTTTGTTATCTATTGCACCACTGAGTCATAGTTTGTACGGAACCTAAACTGGATTCGCAGCTCTTGTTTTATTGCAATCCACCGCATGGAGACTCAGTGCAACGAACTCCCACTAATACGTTTACGACGCCAAGTGGCTTCTAAAATAAACTTAACTAGAGTTCCTGGAACATGTGTAACCATTTCATTGCAAAAAAAAAAGACAAGTCGTGACTAGAGATGTCAAAATGGAATGAGAATAAGGGCCAACGCCTCTGGTGACATGAGGCGGCGGCATCGCCACTACAAAGTGGCCGTAGAAATCTCATCCCAATATCCCGTTAGTTCAAAATTATCCCGCTGCGCTTCCGCACCGCATCACACCTATCTGCTGTGCCTTGACTGTAAATTATAGGAGTACAATTTTGATATTAGCTTATAGATAAAAGAGCGATGGTGGCCGAGCAGTACCATGTGCGCTTTACAATCTGACGGCACCCTGTTCAATCCTCGACACTGAAAAACTTAAAAAATATGTGAAGTTAGATGCTATCGCTCAACAACGGTGAAAGAAAACATCGTAAGGAAATGGTATGTCCAATTACCTCAAACGTTCAAAGACATAATATGACATTCAACATGCACTGGGCCAGCATGGTGGATTAGGGCTCATCCTCGCTCTATCTGATAAAAGGCCTGTGTCCCAGCAAGGGACATGATAGGCTGACGTTAATGATGACAGCGAAAAGAGTTGACTTTTCCGCTCCGTCTGTAGTCAGCGTTAGGCCTAATGTGCCAACAGTAGCCTGTACCTATATGGTACGAGTGTTGCCACTTTCTTTTTATTATCCCAAATATTAGGTTAATATTCTGATTAAAGGTCTGCGTTTGGGAAATGTGTTTCGCTGGTATTATACCAGATATGTTTAACCCCCGCCGCAAAAAGGAGTGACTATAAGTTTAATATGTATAGGTATGTGTGTCTGTTTGTGGCATCGTAGCTCCCAAACGGCTGAACCGCTTTTGAAACAAACAGACAGAGCGATAGTTACTTTCGCTTTTATAATATTAGGATTTGAAATAAAAATATGATTGAATCACGAATTTACAGAAAGTGAAAACAAATACCTAAAACCACACGCACGCACACACACGCACGCGCGTGCACGAACACTCAAACACACACATTACATTGTGTATGTAAGTAATCAATTTAACTACTTAGTACATATATAACAACCAAATTACCTTATGCATTAAAGTTATTTACTACATATTATCTTGAAAGGAGAATCTAAGATGTTACAACACAAGTCACCAACGGGATATGTTAATTTTAGAACATCGTCCATTGAAATCTTGCTCTCTGCTTTGTAGTTTGGTCATAGAGGAGGTTTTATGGCTTGTACAATGGCTGTACGGACGGAAACGGGAAATAAAACGGCAGATCAAAAGCACTTTCAAACTTTGAAGATACAATTTTGAATACGTACATCGACTTAGGATCCTTAGGATACATAAAAAAATCGGGATGAAAAAATAAAAGTTGGCTATACCACTAGTGTATAAACATTTCGTTAGTGCGAATGTCATTTTTCTATGGAGCAGTTTTCAGGTGTATGATGGAGTAAATATGTCCGTCATCTAGAGATACATTCCGTATATGCAAAACATCATAATCATCGATCCGGTAATTTGTTGTTGCGTGAAAGAAGGACAAATACACTTTCGCATTTATTTATATTTCTCCAATCTCTCTGTTCTAATTCTACTATCCACTCGTTGTGTTCATGGTTTTTTGAACTCTTCTGTTTTCTGTCTCGATTCTTTCATGTCCATCGACGATGTTTAGCAACTGTAATGGCAAAGTTTCATTCGGTTCAGTTTCTAGGTGATTGACTGCGTGGTTTTATTCTGTCGACTATTCTCAAGTACTACTATTAATCACATCATATTAAAACAAAACTCTGATGCTCATATCGGTAAAATTAATGCATTGTGTGGGCACGTTCCGACCTCATTTTCTTCAGAGCTGATCAGAGAGCTCGCTGATTAAAGTGATAGTTTCCAGGCATCGTAAACCAGTTTAAAATGGACTTTTGCCGTGGACAAGCCCATATGTTTGAGGATAAAGTTACTATTTCCCTTACAGAATGCGTAATGGGTGGAGAAATGTCAGCCGTTTTCTGTAAATTCTAAAGTAAAGGAGTTTGATCTGAGGAATTGAGTTTCGTTTTGTAGCTGTCCATCGATATCCTTCCATTTTTTTATAGATAGCCTATTGTAGTGTTATCGAAAATCCTTAGCTGTGTTTAAAGCAGATAATGAAAAAGCCGAGATGATAAGATCGGTATTACGTGCTATGATACAATACATAGAGACAGATAAAAACGTGAGAGATATTCTGTCATCTGTGTATTGTTCTGTAATGACTACAGGAAGATCATGGTCGTATACTTGACGTGACTATACTTTTGACTGTGAGATGATAATGCGATCACTTTTAGATACTTGCAATAATTTACCGTAAGCTACGTTTATTTTACCAGCAAACAGTGAATGAATCTACAATCAAACATGCAAACTATCGCAACCTTAATATACAGGGTTACTTATAATCAGCAAGTATCTTGGGCGGATTCAAAACGTCGAAACAAAAAAAAAAATTATTTAACAACATTGGCGAAAAAACAGCTGTTTCATATAACAGGGTTACGCATATAGACTGTACTAAGCCGGAAGGAGGTTATTGTAGTCATCATTATGAACAACTTTTACTATGGCACCAATCCTGAAATCGCGAAAAAATATCTGTTCCATACATTTTGTCGAGTGTAAATGACTGTTTTCCATGGAACAGCTGATATTTTATAGAGATTTCAGGGTTGGTCCCATAGTAAAAGTTGTTAATAATGATGAAAACAGTGACCTCCTTTCGGCATAGTATAGTCTATATGAGTAACTCAGTATACACAATCGAATGAATTAATAAGCTATAGATGTTGAACTTGACCAGACTTGAGCTCTTCAATAGCTATTATTTTCTAGTTCAATAAAAATAAACGGCTCACATTGCTCATAACATTTTATTAGACGCTTCGACATCTCTGCGGGACTATAAAGATGCCAGTTCAGGACTTTCATTTAATAACTGCAGAGAAATCTCGAGAGAAACGCTCAATGGAGCCAATCCTCGTTAGAGTCGTTAGATTGATTTCGTCCATTTGGTTGCGACCACATGATTGTATAGTGAAACCAATACCTATTAAGTGTTAGAACTATAACTGCGTCCGATTTTCTTTTGTAAGATACTTTCCCGTGATTAAAAATACAATTATAGTTAAAATGTTTATCGGGACTTATCGCGCATTATTTTATTTTGGTAAAATAGGTACCTTTCGCTCGACGAACATGTTACAATGGTCGTGGTTGCGAGCTGACACATGCTGCTAAATCATGTGTTCAAATCACGAGAGTTTAAAAATTTCGTTAATAAAATAATATAATAATAATATAATTCCGATTTATGAATTATTTACTACTTTCTAATATGTGAAACTTGTGTCTGATTTTTTTTTAAATGTTGATTTGATAGTAATTAGGTAATCAGCGAAAATAAAACTGTCCCTCTAACTCAAAGATGTATAATTGTATATCGTCATTGCTCTGACTGTTTGTTTGTTACAGTTTCACGTTACCAACTTGTCGGCTTCCTTGTTTCCCGAGAGATAAAATCTATGACTTTTCTAGGTCAGAGTTTAGGTCCTATTAGATCTGCGACGTCTGTCTGCGTGCTCCATCTTTGACCACATCGTCTTAGGAGGTAAAAAACAATTAAACGAATGAACCGATACTGAGATTTATCCAAAAAGTTGTTTGTTACTAAACCGCGAACTAGCAGTTACGTAAGTTATTCGTATTATCAACCCTTTCCATCTCTTTTCTCTATTCGATAGCCCGTTGGTCCAGTGATAGCCCGTTGGTCCAGTTGGTAGTGAACCTGCCTTCTGAGCTTAGGGGCGTGGGTTCGATTCCCATCTAGGACAAACATTTGTGTGATGAACATTTGTGTTTGTTCTATATCTGGGTGTTAATATCTATTTAAGTATGTATTTAAACCTATATATGTACGTATATCAGTCTCTGGCAGCCATATCACAAGCTTTGCTTAGTTTGGGGTCAGATGACCGTGTGTGCAAAAATGTCCCGAATGTCCCGAATATTTTCTCTACACCTATGAACAATAATACTGATAAGTACACACTTGTGTACCTTTATGTACCTTATGTAACTTGTGTTTATTATTACAGCCGTAGTCTTCCAAGCCAAAAGCCTTCCATTCCCCCCATTCCTTTCTTCCACTCCTCTCTACATACTGTGTACCTATCGTGAAAATAATAAATATCTCTTAGTCAGCGATTTTAATTATGGCTTATACTAAAACGAAACAATGACCGCCAGTGTTCATATAGGCATGTGCGATGGGTTTTGATTACTAAACGCTGTTTTTCTCATTATCCTTTGTTTGCAAACACAAAGGAAAACATTTAGCTGGCGTCCCGCAAGTTTCCAACTTGAAGCATTCATAGCAATTATAATCATCGTTTCTAAAATGTCTTTTACTACTTAAATTATCAACTCGGAGACTGAGCACTAGCGCTACGAATCATAATTACGTATATTTTATAGGTTGTATCATTAAAAACACCCATATTACCTCGCAGTAAAAAGTATTAGGATATTAGGTACTTATTCTATTTTCCACCACCTGTCTTCACGATTTTTCACGAAAATCGTTCGTATCTCCACGTGGTAAAAGAAATATCGCACTCTTCGATTATATCCAGTGTAGTCGTGTGGTTCTTGTTCGTGAGATAATTTTATGGTAATTAAATAATTATCTTTAGGATTCATTACCACCTTATTCGTACCTTGACATTGGTCATTCAGAGTGGTAATGCCACCAGCATGCTGGGTGCAATGGCAACTGGTAGTGGAATTAAACACTTGCAGTAAATTTTACACACATTTATATAGCAATAGGACGTCCACTGCTGGACATAGGCCACCCCTACCAATCTCCAAAAGGGCCGGTTAGTAGCGGCCTGCGTCCAGCGTTTCCCTGTTCCATCTTGTGAGTGGACGTCCTACGCTGCGCTTCGGTTGCTACCGGTCGGTGGTCTCCATTCCGGAACCTTTCAGCCCCATCGGCCATCTGTTCTGCGTGATATGTGCCCTGCCTGTGGGCTATGTCGGTAACTTTCGTTCGTCTACGGATCTCCTCTTTTCTGATTCGATCTTATACAATTATGCACAATAGGGAATATGCATGTGGTTTAAATATCGTTGAAACAATTTTTTTCCGAATCTTTATTGTTCTGACTTTATATTCTACAAAATATTTTTTTATTTAGTTGCATTATAATTGCTTAAAATATTAAATAAAAAGTGCAAAATATAAGAGCGAAATTCAAATTTGCGAAACGCTTCACCATTGGTCGAAACGAAACGTGACGTCAAAAGCCACAACATCTTCTTTATCGGCGTCGATATTCATACAATTTTAGTAGTGTTTGATAGAAAAATAGTTTTATGTTGAGTTTCTGTAATTGTTTTCCATTAGATAGTGTAATTTTAGCATTCTCGTGAAACTAGGAATCTTTAGGACGATGACTGAGACTAGTTTTGTCAAAGTAGGCACCGTAGAAGTCTCGCCTAGGGCGCTGGTAGTGCTAAAACCGGCACTGGTACAGAGTGCATAATATTAAATAGGAACAAAACACACTTCTGACTAAATCACACCATGCTATCAAAATATAACATATTTACATTAAAATGAATTACACAACAATGCAAACATGATGTTGGAGATATCTCTTCTCATAACCTTACACCATTGCTTACGTATTTTCGCATCTCTTGGAATGGGGAAAAAAACACTTATCGGGTGTATTTCTAATAGTGTTTGTACACTTTGGCACAAGACAATACCAATAAAATTGTTTTTAGGGATCCGTACCTCAAAAGGAAAAAAACGGAACCCTTATAGGATCACTTCGTTGTCCGTCTGTCCGTCTGTCTGTCCGTCTGTCTGTCCGTCTGTGTGTCTGTCCGTCTGCCAAGACCCTTTTTCTCAAGAACGCGTAATGGTATCAAGTTAAAATTTATACTAAATACTTGAGTCTACGGTTTCTTTCGGCTGTAAAAAAATTAAAGTTGTAAGTCAACGCAATCAAAAGATATGAACGTTTATTTCGCATATTTTGCGATTTTACAGGGGAATCAAAACCTATAGGGTACTTCCCGTTGACCTAGAATCATTAATTTTGGCAAGAGGCAAGATCTTACAGCACATATAAAGTAATAAATCTGAAAGTTGTTAATTTGAAGTTATATCCTAAAAATAATATTGGTTTAGAATTACAAACTTACATTTTGTAGTTGTTATGTATGGAAGAACCTTAATGTCAACTACAAAGTTAAGTTTGTCTTTCAATATTTCAACTTCAGTTAGTTTTTTTTTGGACTCGTGCTCTCTAGACGTTTCCGTCCAACGGAACCCTCAGAACACGAGTCCTAATCGTACTTTTCCGGTTTTTTTAGCTTCTTCCATGGTCTGAATATCTATAAAACTGAAAATCTGTGTGAAATAACTGTATTTTCTATAGTAAACAAACACAGAGCGTGGCTTATGACGTCATCCAAAGCCCGCGAAAAATTGCGGCGTTCATACAGCTCAAATTTATTCGACGTTTTTAATATTTTTTTAAAAAATAATTTGAGCATTTCCAACTGTAATTATATTTTTTACTATGATATAACGATGTTAACAGTTGATTAAAAATATAAAAAAAACACATGCATATTCCCTATTAGGTGTAAAAATAATATTAGTCATATTGCCTACTATTAGCATACAAATATAAAGAAATAGCATAATAGATATTATTAGTACCGTAAATATTATATAAAAAAATCTAGAAAGTCGAAACTGTGTCAATAGCACAGAAAAGTTTTTTTTTTTTGTTTAGTTCAATAGTTAAAATATAAAGATCTCAAATCATAATGTTTCTCAAATCAAAATTGGCAGACAATTTCATAATTACATAATAAACAATAATTGAAGGATCCTACTGCCACCATAATAAAAATGTTTCGTTTATAAATGACTAACTTTATAATAAAATTTCTTGGGTATTCATAAGATTATTTTTTTCTTACTAATTTTAGGTTCCTATAGAACTTGGTACTTAGAGTATTGTGGATAATAGGTCCCATACACACAATACTGTTGTTTATTATGGTATTGTGGGTCAAGAGATAATAAAATATTATGCTTTTCAAGTTTTTGGCGGGTCAAAAAGATGTGAAACTTAGGTGCTAGGTACCACCTTAACAGACAGACTGTATAGAACTCCTTTTACCTATTTCTGAATACTTTACAAGTATTAATGGGCTCAATGGGTGGGAAAGCGTTTTATCTTGGAACGAAACAATCGAACAATACCGAACACCGGTTTAAAACTCTATTGTGATCGGTGTTTGTAAACTGTTAGTGGTATTTGTTGCTGTAAACAAACGAACACCTAAAATTAAACAGTCATTGAAATTAAATCTACTGTACATCTATAGTACTACTATATACATATAATATAATATAACTACCTGACCTGACAGACGTTGTCCTGTCTTAGAACTGTCAAACACGCAAAGTTAAATTTGTAAATCTTATTTTTTTTACCTTGGGTTACATTATTGGAGTTTTAGTAAGGATCCTTATTTGTTTTTTAAATATTAAATATATCCTTATGTTACCCGGGGATAGTGTAGCTTCCCAACAGTGAAATTTTTTTTCAAATCGGTTCAGTAGTTTCGGAGCCTATTAAATGCAAACAAACAAACAATCAAATCTTTCCTCTTTATAATATTAGTATAGATACCAATATTATCTATTCAGTATTCTGGCCAAAATGTGCTGTGCCTATCTTGTTTTCACGGATGGGTCTTCTTCTGTCAGGAAATCATACTTTATGGCTCAACTAGCTACCCCCGGCCCCGGCTTCTAACGGGTGTAAGGTTATTATAAACCTTCCGTGAAAAATTATCTAACTTATGGTGAAAACCGCATCAAAATCTGTTGCGTGGTTTAGGAGGAGTTAGCGGCCATACAGACAGACAGACGCGGAAACCGACTTTAATTTATACTATGTAGAGATAATGATTATTGACCGAGCGAAGAGAGGTTTCCGATTCTATTGGAACAAGTCTGAACTATTTATTTATTTATTTAGTAATAGGCTTTCTTTTGACTGCCACCTTGCCTGATGTTAAGCAACGATGCGGTCTACAATGGAGCACGCTTGCTATAGTAAAACAGATTTACTCACGACTTGAAGATACCCATGTCTAGGTATGACTTCAAGGTTTGGTTGTACTAATTTGTTCGACCAGGTATAACTTGCGTATCGTTGATCCGATCTTCACGATTTTTTTTTCCATAAATTTTCATGTCGACCGGAACAACGTTATGTAAGTTCATCACCATCATCATAATCAGCCTTTTAACTGTCCACTGCTGGACTTTTAGCCTACCCCCGAAACGGTGATTGGACCATATCAACCACGCTATGGCCCAGTGCGGGTTGGTGGATTCACATATGCCATTGAATTCCTTCTCCGTACGTATGCAGGTTTCCTCACGATGTTTTCCTTCACCGAAAAGCAAGTGGTATGAAAATCCGTACATAAACTCCAAAGACCTATGTAAGTTATCGTCTAACAAATATACAAATAAACATACAAACGCGACTTGTACCGGTAAAATCCGGACACCTCTTCCGTCGGCAATTTTTTTATTCTCTCTCGCGACGGTGATGATGTTGATCATCACTATCAACTTACGCATCTTATTAATATTTATCTATATCTTTCCAGATGCCACAATGCTGTCGATCTAGGTGAACGATGGACGCGCTCACGTGGTTGTCGCTAGGGCTGCAACTGGCGGCGCTATGCTCCATCGTCGGAGCTCTACTGCTCTACCTACTGAGGAAGGTGCGGGTCGCGGAGGTGTCGCCTGTTGACAGCGCGAAAACTGTTCTCATCACTTCGGTGGACACCGCGCTTGGTTTGCAAGTGAGTTAGCCTTCTCTTCTATGGTAAGGTGGCCTATATCAGACTTCATGCCTTTAGTCGAAGTTAGCCAGTAGACGACCTTGTGGCCCTTTTTAGGCTTCCGTACCTCAAAAGGAAAACACGGAACCCTTATACTTATAGGATCACTTTCATGTCCGTCTGTCTGTCCGTCTGTCGAGACCCTTTTTCTCATGAACGCGTAAAGGTATCAAGTTGAAATTTATACTAAATACTTAAGTCTACAGTTTCTTTCGGCTGTAAAAAAATAAAAGTTATAAGTCAACGCAACCAAAAGATATGAACGTTTAGGTCGCATATTTTGCGATTTCACAGGGGAATCAAAACCTATAGGGTAGGTACTTCCCGTTGATCTAGAATCATGAAATTTTGCAAGTGGCAAGGTCTTACAGCATATATAAAGGAAAAAATCCGAAAGTTGCTAATTTGAAGTTATATCATATAAAAAATACAAACTTAAATTATGTAGTTGGTATGTATGGAAGCACCTTATAGTCCACTACAAAGTTAAGTTTGTCTATAATTTTTTTTTTTGATCTTGCGCTCTTTGGTTTCCATCCAACGGAACCCACGGAGCTCGAGTCTTACTCGTAATTTTCCGGTTTTTCACGTATTAGTTACGTATGCTGGCCTCGACTATGGCTCAGCCCAGATTTTCACGTTCTTCCATAAATACGTAGGTAAGTACTTCTGTTGCCGGCCGTTGTGTATATTATAAAAGTCTCTCCCACTTTACCGACAAAAATTCAATAACAGTATTTCAAAAGCCAAACAACCATAATTGTACGGCTTGTTTGCTCATAAAATAATTTTCAGTTATTAGCGAGATGACTGGTAGGCCGGTTAATTATAGGTATGAAACCTGCCTTCATTATGTAAGCAACAGTAATAAGTCTGCTCTATTTTACCAAAACCACAATCAAGTAACGCTCGCTGAGCAAGTGTGCATTTCTCAACGCACTTGCGCAAGGAAAACCACTCAATTAAATCTATGTGTGTAATAATTATTTATATTTACTGACCAGTTTCTTGCTGTAAATACTAAATTTAATAAAAGTAGGTGCGCCAATTTTAAAACCTGTTTAATAGCTATAATCCACACGGGCGTGGTGGTGTTACGAAGAAAGATGTCATGATGTGTTGATAATTTTCTATAGATATTGTTGACACTAAAATATATTTTGTCGTAGCTACTGTATTTTAACAACAAACTAGCAGATTCCCGCGGTTATACAGGGATGTAAGGAGAACACTCGCGAAGCCAAAAGAAGGTAATTGTACTCATCATTATGAACAACTTTTACTATCATTATGGGACCAACCCTAAAATCGCGGAAAAAAAAATCAGCTGTTCCCAAAGAAGTTAATGGCTGTTCCATACATTTTGTCGAGTGTCAAATAACCTTTTGCTATAGAACAGCTGATATTTTTTCGCGATTTCAGGGCTGGTCCCATAGTAAAAGTTATTCATAATGATGAGTACAATTACCTTCTTTTGGCTTCGAGAGTGTTCCCCTTACACCCCGTATACAATGCAAACCAATTGTACAATACAAATCAATTATAAAATTTCTTATAAAACTATCAATACTTACTATAAAATCTTCAATACATACTTAGGTAGGTAGGTATCTACCATCATCATGGGTGACCTTCCTTCCTCACTGGAAATCGCATCGAGGCGACTCCTTGCCGAGAAAGGGCTCTGTAGAAACCACCCCCTGGAAAAATGGAGGGGCGAGTATCCAACCCTGTGCGGTGCAACTGGGTCTCTCAAGCAACCCTCGTGTGTACCGATATGGTCCGGTTGCCGTCTGGGCTTAGTTAGTAGGTACTTCGGTACAGGATCTGCAAAGTCAATGCAAGTTTCCATAGGAACTTATACGTAACCTTGGACACGACAATAAAATAATTATATTTTAATACCTAATTATTACGCTGAAATTATACGCCTATTATAAGTTGGATGCAGGCCGCTTCCAACCGGCCTTTTTGGAGATCGATGGGGGAGGCCTATGTCCAGCATTGGACGTCCTACGGCTGAAATGATGAATGATGATGACCTAATTATATGTTTGTTGTACCTATCCAATTATAATTACTTGTACTTTGCTACATTTATTTTTATTTATCTTTGTCTTGGTCCAAGGCATGTTGGTCTTGCAAATAATCAGAGACATTATAGTAGGTCCGCCTCGTTAGCATGTCCTTGACAACTTGTCTCATTCACTGCTGCTGTTGCCGCCTTATTTCCCTTCGTCTTCTTCCGATCCAGTTGGTAGTAAAACTGCCTTCCGCGCTTGGAGTCGTGGGTATACCCATCTATTCCCAATAAAAGCGAAATTTCTTTACTCACTCACTCATCACGACATCTCGAAAACTACTTGACTTACGAAGCTAAAATTTGGCACGTAAATTCTTTATGGGGTGTATAGGTCCGCTAAGAAAGGATTTTGCGAAAGGGCCGAATTAAGGCGGGCAAAAGGGGGTTGAAATAAATATAGTCTACGCGTACGAAGTCGCGACAGCTATTATAATAATTATATTTAAGTATCGTATGTATATAATTTTAAATATAATTATGTATGTACCTATGCATATCAGTCTGCCAGACATAGTACAAGCTTTGTTTTGGGTCAGATGACCGTGTGTGCAAAAATGTCCCGAATATTTAAATTTATCCAGCCAAGAGTCTAAGATCTCCAGAGATAAGTACTTATCTACTAATGTCGTATTTACTCTCCCTCAGATAGCAACATATTTAAGCAGCCGGGGTTGGCGAGTGATCGCGGGCTGCCGGTCGGGAGGCCTCGGTGCCAGGCTGGCCGACTCCTGGCTCCAAGCACACGTGGCCGCCACACCGGAGGACGAACCAGCCCCAAGACTGGCTACATTAGAGCTGGACGTGGCCAGGGAAGACTTGTTAGAAGAAGCTGCGAGGGCGACGGCTCAGCACTTACCGGCTGGAGAACATGGTATGACCATGGTATTATATATATATTATTTTTTCTCATAAATAATAGTCTTGCGTTTGACCACCATCACGCCTGATGTTAAGCGATGATGCGGTCTACGTTGGAGCACGCTTGCCTAGAAGGAACCGATTCACTCGTGATTTGAAGACGCCCAGATTGTAACCATCGGGGAACACCCATTCAGGCAGCGAATTCCACAGACTAGTAGTTCGCATAATAAATGTGGAATCAAAGCGCTTCGTGTGGGTTCTCGGAATATCAACCATAAAGCGGTGACGATTTTTCGTGCCCACTTTGGCAGTCCGATAGAAAAATGGGCACGAGGGAATTAGATAGGTACCTAAGTATATGTTATGTTGTTATGATGCACTTCTCAGAGCTTCGTTCTTTAGATTTTTTCTGTGGCCACATATTTCTGAACTATGATGATTGTCACCACAATTATAATTTTGACATGCGCTACGAAAAAAGGAACCCTACCATAATTATGCGTGTCTCGAGTCTGGAAATGCTCTTAGTCAGTTATTTAAATGATTTTGAAGTTTCAAGATGTAAAAATTGACCGGAAGAATCAAAAGAGTGCACTGCCCGGGAATCGAACCCGGGTCGCAAGAATGGGAATCTTGCATGATACCACTACACCAGCAGTGCTTGTATTGCTACGGCGAAATACACCAATACATATTACTGCAATAATAATTACTAATCTGGTAAATAAGGTTCCTATACTGAGAATGCGACTTCTAATTTAATTTTGTCATGAATGAGTACAATTTAAATTATGGCTGTACCATTGACTTGTAACTTAGCAACTTCGAAAAAATCATCAGGGAGACGCCATCTAGCGGCACAGTAAATATTTACCTAAGCGAAGCGACATCAAGGTTGATAAGTTAAGTGCCTACTCAATCAAACGCCTACACAAACACAATCGTCCAAGCCGTATAAGATTCGTCAGAACCTGACCAAAAAATAGATGGCGCTTTAAAATATACAATAAAAGCGGCCAAGTGCGTTTCGGGCTGGTGCACTGAGGGTTCCGTACCACCACATAAACTAAAGTACCAAGGTACAAAAAAGTAGTGCAAAAAAACCTTCATTCCCTGTTGGTCATGATTTTTTTCCACCCATCCAAGTACCTACCGACCGCGCCCGACGTTGCATAACTTCGGTGATCGTACGAGAACCGGTGGTGATTAGTTTCTCACCGACTCGCACTTGGCCAGAAATTATTATTTGTTGTTTTACTTTAGAGTGCGTAGGTACCTGCTATAATCATTTGCTTTTTAACTTTATTTATAAACGATTTATTGATTGATTGAACTACGTCAAGTCGCTGCTCCATTGGCCTTCGATATCACCGAATTCCAGAAACATTTGCTTACAGAGTAACTTCGAGCTGTCACACTTCATTCTCACGTTAATTAAACTTCATACTTAGATCACAAATAGGAATCTTAAAGAATATTAAGATAACTCTTTAAAAATGTACCTACTGTAAATACTCCGCTTTTCAGGAATCTGGGCAGTAATCAACACAGCGGGCAGCAGCGGGCGCGGCGGTGCGCCGTGCTGGGAGAGTGCGCTGCGAGGCAACGTGCTCGGAGCGTTGCGGGTCGCGCGCACCTTCAGCCCGCTACTGGCCGCAGCTGCCGGCGACCACCCGCATGCTGGCAGACTCTTTTACATTGGTAAGGCAATGCTAGCTGCAACAAGTGTGTGACAAGCAATGGAGTGCAGTAGCTGCGGATCGCGCCCATTGAAGTCTAGCCCTAGCTCCACGATCATCTACAGTCTAGACTACCATCCCCTAAAACCAGTTGGCATAGGCTAGTTTATCATGCTAAAATTGTCTAAGTTATGCACAAGTTTCTAGAAAAGTAAATTCACGCTGCTCATCTCATGTTTTCTCCATTCCAGGATTAACCTCAGACACGGCATGCGAAAGCCTTCCCCGCGTGGAACCTGGAGAGTCGAGTGAAACAAGCGCAGGTGCCGCAGCCGCGCGCTGGGGCACCTGGGGCGCCGCGCGGGCTTTACGGGCCAGCCTCAAGGCGAAGAGACTCCACGTCGTGCTGTTACACGCGCCCGACCTGTCTGCCAGCGAGATCTACGCGCCGCCCGTGCAGCTGCAACCGCCTAGTCAACCTGCCAGGTTTGCTTTCTGTACCTTTATTTTTTTATCTTTACGACGGCAGAATGACGACAGGAAACGGATAGATGCGATTGGCAAAACCGGAGAGACTGGCTGAATTCCTATTCATTCTCCGCATTAGGATTGCTCCCATTAGCCTAACAATAATTGTATATTGATCATTAATTAGCTTTCAGAGCTGATGTAAAAATTTCACCTGGGAATGTGTTTATACCACTTTGATGATTGTATGACAAGTCATACAACCAATTGGAAATCAGAACTTGAGGTTATGAATATAATTACATTTTAGTGACTTCCATACTTCTATCTTCCCTATGTATTCTTATTCTATAACCTAGTAGCATGGTATAATAATATACTCCGCCAGGTATATCAACCCGAGAAAAAAATTCCACGTAGGCGTCCCGCAATGATGTCAATTTACAACAGGTTCGAGAGAGATGACGATACACCACTTAACAGCTGATTGGATAAAGTGGCAACTGGACAGTGACGTAATTCTGGGACAACTGCCAGAGTAGAATACCTTGTTTTCTTTGATCATGCCTAGTAGTAGAAGATTGTGTGCCTTCATTAATGTACGATGGCAGCCTCCTACCAACTTTTCGGTTTTTTTATTCCCCAGTCGTCCAGAAACACCCAACTCTGGCGTAAGCACGGCTACAGCAAGCTGCGCCGTCACGATGCCGGGAGAAGCAGCAGAGTACAGCGCCAAGGTCCTTCCCACCAGCGCGCTGAAGGTGCTAGAAGACGCTCTCACCACGCCTTCGCCACGAGACGCCTATTACATGAAGATGAAGCCAGACTCCTGGTTCACGAGGGTGCCTTCGCTGAGGGTTGCGCACTGAGCTGTTTTTTTTTTTTTCTATTCAAAATGTTAACCTAATTTGATTATGTTGTCCAATACTGGAAAAACGGTGACTCAGCAATGTTCTATATGCTTTTTGAACTAGATTTTAACGTTTGTTGGAAATACAAATTTAAAAAATCATTAATTTTGTTGTAGGTAGAATGACCTATTCAAAAACGTTATATCTAGGTACCTTAGTAAGATGTGTTGTAACACCTACTAAGTTAAAATCTATACTTTTGCTAAACAAACTGAGATAATTTTAAGTGCCTTTAAAGCGATGAAATAATCACTTTTAAAATCCATCGGCTTAAATTCTGGTCAGATCGGTGAAGGAATCATTTTATGCTCATCACCAAGCATTTTCACCTCACTTGTACATTTCATTATAGACTTTTCATGTTAATCATTATTCTAGGTCTAGGCTTGTCAGTTTATCACGCTGTCATTACCATTCGATGGCACAGGGACAACAGATGCATTGTGCTAAACGGTACTGATAAAAAACTCTGTAGTCTATGGCACAGTACTTATCAATTGGTGATGGAAAATGCTGTCACATTCGAATAAATAAAACCAGCAACACACTCGATGCTTTAATTTGTGAGAATTGTAAATATTTCAAGCTCGCATGGTGCCAATTTTTTAAGATATCGCAAAAATATAACTTAGTCTATGGAACTGTTTTTAATTTAAGAATCCTGTGAAGCCAATATAGGTTTCATGGCAGCTTATATTTTTGTTTAGTTGATTGAGTGTAACGATTTTATAATATTCGTGTAAATAATGTTTATGTTGTATATTAAACAATAAACTTTACATACATTTTCTTTTACTTGTCCTATAGTCATATTTTTTTATTGACTAGATCTAGTCTAGGTAAAGTTTTGTAGAAGAACCGCCAATCGTTGGGGTAGACGGGTTCTAGGGTGCATGGAAATTGCATATCGACAAACGTAGAATAAGTCCCAGCGGCCAGGTTGAGCACAGACTAGGTAAAGCTACTAGGTATCTGCGAAACGTGGCTTTTAACACGTGAATGCGTAAAGCAGAAATTCATGTCAAGTGGCATTCTTTGGGTGAGGCCGTGCAACGTCCAGCTACGGAGAATTGATGATATATACTAATATTATAAAGAGGAAAGATTTGATTGTTTGTTTGTTTGTTTGCATTGAATAGGCTCCGAAACTACTGAACCGATTTGAAAAATTCTTTCACTGACGGGAAGCTACACTATCCCCGGATGACATAGGCTACAACGTATACGGTATACAAGTATAATCTATACCCGTGCAAAGCTGGGGCGAACTGCTAGTTAGATATAAAGTTAAAAAGTAAGAAAAAGGTCATTAATGCATAGATGAGACAATGTAAATGCTAGAATGAATATAAATGTTCGTGGTACACTATAAAATAAGATTATAATATTACCGTTACCGAACTAATATTTTTTATTGTCTTATAAAAATCAACTTTGTCGGTCTTATAGCCGACAGCCAAAAATAAGATTTAAATATGTTTACAATTAAGGAAGATATATCATTTTAATCTTGCTAGAAAGAGAGCGCGCTATTCTTACAAATGCCGTCACATGTATGTACGCCATACATAACGTACTCCATCCTGGCACTTACTTTGCAGAAAAGAATGTAAAGAATATGTATGAATAGCCTAAAGAAGTAGTTTATATTCTTGACATATATAATAATCATAGAAAAGCTTCAGTCTAGCACACCGGCTCCTTTATTTTTAATATATCAAAACTCCTCCAAACGTTATAATCCTCGATGCACAGTATGAGGCCTCCTTTCCCCGAAGCATCATCAGCGGCAGAACCGATGCAGGCCCAGTACTCAGGGTTGACGAGGGCACCTCTTCTCTGCCAGTTTGCTGCCGTACTGACCGCAAACTCGAGCCGATCTGTCTTGTTGTTTATATAAACAACTTGCACGCGTTTTTCATCGTTAATGTCATTGGGATAGTTTAGAGAAATTGCGTCAATGTTGCGAACACTGAAATAATTATTCAAAATTATCATTATCAACCTATGTCATCATAGCGTTAGGTATCGTACCAAACGTTTCGATACTACGTTTCTAATCCGTACGGCCAAGGATTGGAGCAACCTGCCCGCTTCCTTATGTTTCGTGAGAGATCTGGGCCTTTTCAAGGCCAGAGTGAATAAGTATCTTCTAAGTCTGCGTGCTTCATCTTCAACCTACTTGCTTCCCAACAAGCAAGTTGGTGGTAAAACGAGGACTTATCCGCGCAAAAAAAAAACTCCCTACTGGGACACAGGCCTTCTCTCAGACTGCTCGGAGATAGCTCTGGCTGGGCTAAGGATAAGATTCCACACCATGCAGCGTGGCATCTGAACGCAGCAAGAACAGATTGCCTAGCGCGAGTTTATCCAATTGCGTTTAACTGTTCAAAAGTTTTTTAGGTAGATTTGTATTAAAAAATAACAATATACCCACTTGACTGCTCATCCTTTACACCCGCATTAGGCAAAGGTTCTAACATGTCAACCTAAACTATTTCGAGCGGGGCCAATCCTAGGCGCGAATTGAATGAATGACTTGATTCTCCAATCACAAGCGTCGAGTTACGTCTAGTCTCCAATCACAAGCTGCCGTGGCATATATGCAAAAGGGAATTTTGACTACATGCGCGATCAAGTGGTTACATTATCTTTGGTATTAAATAAAAGCAGCGCCATCTAGCGCCATGTTATAGTAGCGCCAGATGGCACTGATATATTCGAACAGGTAAACGCAATTGAAAAACTCACACTAGACAACCTGAGCATGAGCAACCGGGAGTGTTGCTTCAGGCAGTGTGCTAGGAGGATACCGGTGCGTTCCTTTGGAGATCCTGGTACCCTTCGTCTGGCACAGAGGTCGGCCACCGAGGGGGTTTTAGTGGGTGCAATCTCACATAACCCGGCTTCACCCCAATGCAGCTGGGTATCTTTTGACAACCTGAGCTACCTGCATTGTTTCCTTTACTATCGTGCATTTCCCTTTACTTCCACTGTACAATCTAGTACCTAAGTAAGTAACAGTTAAGTATAAGATGTAGATTTTGTTTACCCATAGTTCTTTTCACAGATGGCCGGCGTGCTTTTGTGATGGCCGTACACATCCAGAACGATGTTATGTGTCTTCGCGAATATCTGGTAGAGACAGCGCTTGTCCCCTGGCCGTCGCACCATCACCTCTGCTCGGAGGGTCTTATCTTTCGTCACGTACTCAAAGGTTTCGGGAAGGAATTTTCTGAAATGGGAAAAAAATAATAGAATGAGTCAACTCTGGAATGGAAAATTTTGTTTTAATTATATGGGAATACTAGCGGAGCCGGTAGGCAGACGTTGTCCTGCCACAGAAACAGTACCACCTACCGAACCATCCAGGTTTCTTTTTTGGTACTTATGGTGTCCACCATAAGTACCAAAAAAGTCATCAAAATCGGTCAAGCCGTTTAAGAACAGAAGAATTACGAACACACGTTCACTGGCATTTTATTTAAGGCCCTCTTTTCCTAATTTTATATATTTTGATCATTCTAGTTTTAGTTTCGTCTTATTCCATGGTTAGCTTAAAATTATAAAAAACGTTATATCAAAATTGAATGTTTTATCTAGGAAACCCAGCGAAATATAGTTATTATTAAACTAACAAAGAAAAACTTTTTGATATCGTTTCAAAGTTGTTCGTATCTTTTAAAGGAACAGGGGCCTTACAGCTATTGCGGCACCTAATCCGCTCAGTTGGAAAATCACGCGAACGTGAACCTTATCGCGCCCAGATACGGTTTGCGGTCGCGTGATTTTCCAACTGAGCGGATTTAAAGTCTTCAAAGCGCCAACTTCGCTTAGAGTATTAGAAAAGTAGAATTGGACAACTCACGTGCTTAGAGGTTTTTGAATAGGTCGGTTCATCAGCAGCCAGTCAGGCAGCCATTTCTTGAGTAAGTCTGGCACGCGTACACTCATCACTTGCGGTTCCACCTCTCTCAGCCCCTTGGCTAACTCGTTCAGGGTGATGAAGTCAGCGGACAAACATAGGATTAGGTGCCCGAACTTGAGCTCATCTTCGGGGAAATGCAAGCGATCCCCTGAAAATTGTACAAGCCATATGGGTAAAAAAAACACGAAAACCCATAAAATAACTTACTCATTTTCTATCGCGTCACGTTGTACTCTTTTGGTATTTCTAGAAGCTATGTTGGCTCTGGTGGATGTTTGTAGGAGAAAATGCACAATGCACCCCAAGCGAACGTCAGTACACGGGCCTTACGCCTAGCAATCCAGTTTAGGTGATGAAAAAATGTTGCACGTCCGCAAACCGTATCTGGGCGCGATAAGGTTCACGTTTGCGTGATTTTCCAACTGAGTGTCAATCCACTTATTTACGATTTAACGTTAGTTTGATACCGCGTTAGCAGTTGGCCGTAAGGCCGCAGGATTTATCGCCCACATCACGAATAAGATTAAGCACAGCGAGGTTTTTCATTAAATTACCACGACAGTTACAAACGAATAGGGGGAAAGGTTAGTAACCACCCAGACCCACTGACATGAGCGCTCTTCTTAAAGCATTTTCCAGCCTTTTAATCATAGTTTTTTTTTACCTATACTGTCCCACAGCTGGGCAAAGGTCTCCCCCATTTCCTTCCATAAATCCCGGTTCTCCGCCACCTCTTGCCAAACCCCCCCGGACTAAGTCAAGTAATCACGCAAGGGTTTCTAAGACCTTCCTTGACTGCGTTGACTTCCTTGACTTGCCTGGCATACTAAAATTATAAAACTACGAAATATGTACGAGGGCAGGAGTGACGTATGATACTTTTTATCCAGAGAAAAAAAAACTAGCTTCTGAGCAACTCGGTTGAAATCGCAGGGCGTAAGCTAGTAGGTACGATATGAACAAAGAGACCCAACCTTATATAAAAACATGCGGAAATCGCACACTGTGCGTTTTACGCTCTCTTTCTTCTCACACCTGCAATATGTGTAATAAGCACCCCCCCCCCCCCCCTCCCCCCTGCTGCATTTCCGAGTAACTAAAAGGTCGGCGACATTATCTGAGATGGCCCTGGTGTTACAGGTATTCATAGGCAACCGTGTTCGCTTACCACCAGGCGGCCCGCAAATAATAAAAGGACAGTTAGGTTGAAAAGTAGAGGTCTTGCGTCTTACGTGTTAAGTCGGGCAGTCCAGGCACGGTGTGAGAGATCCATACGCCGCTCAGCTCGTCTGCCAGCATCAGGCCTAGAGCCGCGGAGCCAGCTTCTTTACTGGTGCCTGGTTTCGCAGAGTAGGTCGCCACTGCCACGTGGTCATAGTAGGTGGGCTGAAACAGTTACAAATTGTTTTAATTGAGACACATCACAAAATTATGGTACAAAAAGTGGAGAAGATTAACTCCGATAATCTCGTAGTACATTATTGCAGTGACCTGCAACAGAATCATTGTATGGACGAATGTGAAAATACGTGAGTCCATAAATGCAAACCTGAGTAAGTACATAAATGCATACATGAGTTCATAAATGCATAAGTGAGTCCATAAATGCAAACGTGAGTGTCAGAAATGCATACGTGAGTACATAAATGCATACGTAAGTTCATGAATGCATACGTGAGTTCATAAATGCATACATGAGTTCATGAAGGCATATGTGAGTCCATAAATGCATACGTAAGTACATAAATGCATACGTGAGTTCATGAAGGCACCAAGGCTTGTATAGTGTTTTTCTGAAACATTGCAATGATATTTTTGTAAAAATATGGATAAATATCTTCTTTTGCGACAATCTTAATATGTTAGGACACTCCCGGTGTCCTGTTCAAGAGCTCACGGTACCTACGGCCTCTGATTGTATGAATAGAGCAAATTAGTACATACTCGAATCATAGGTGCCAGTGTATGCTTCAACATGGAATTGCCGGTGATCAGATGGTTTGAGGGTATCCACTTGCCCGCATCCGCAGAGGAGATGTACGAGAAATTCAGACCCGCCTCCCATGGTAGCTTGCCGCTTGGGGGTTTGTACAGGATCCACCTTCGCAAAGCACACTGATATTACAAAGTAGTTAGTCGAACTGAGACCTCGTGATGTTCAGGTTTAAGCTAACTAAATAAACTGAAATTTTACAAGTGTATATTATGATGAACCGAAAATGCAAGATACTGATCTGAAAAAGGAGTCGCCGTTATCGGAATCATTGGATCGCCAATTCAACACTAAAGACCCACCACAAAAGTCACAGACACTGTGAACAAATTCTGAGCAGTCGGATAAAACTGCAAGAGTTGAGTAGGCATTTCTTCAGACTGAATTTTATAGTCGTCTTGAGGACTTCGACGATACACATATAGTTGATTTTGGGTACTGAGGGCCTAGTGCGAGTTTTTCCAATTTCGTTTACCGTTTTAATTATGTTTATCTAGACGATCGCGTTAATGTTAACTACGATTTGTATGAAATAAGAGCAGCGCCATCAGCATACTGTTCTTTATCTTTTGAGCCATAGGACGTCTACTGCTGGACATAGGCCTTCGCCATCTATCTCCAAAAGGGCCGGTTGGAAGCGGCCTGCATCCAGCGTTTCCCTGCGGTGGACATAGCCCACCCTTCACTTGGTCACTGTTCTTACTACATACAAATCGTGATGGCGCTGCTTTATTTCATGCAAAACGCAATTTAAAAAACTCGCACTAAGCACTCAGTACTTCCTGCCTTATCTAAGACTGACAATATTACGGTCATAATGAATTTACTGTGATGTGACTCACTTTATCGTTTTCTATTCTTCAGGCAATTTCATCGATATCGTTGAAATAATATTGCAAATGGTTTAAAAGCAACTTTCATGTAAATTACATTTATTTTGGCATAAAAAATCTCCTCTGCCATCTACAAAGCACCGAGAAAATAATTACCTACTACGTTACCTATAATAAAGTATTAACACGAAAATTGCTCTAAATTCTTTTCTATATTATTCTGAACATATAAAAAGTTTTTCCTCGAAAATGTGATCTAGCTGGAGAGCGAGCTTTAGTATAATTGCTTACCAATCCACAGGAGCATTATCGTTGTCCCTACAATGAAGGTTGATGTAATCCCAACCCTTTAGTTTTTCCTCACAAAATACTTGACTGAACAGAAACAATAACAAATAATACATTTTTATTTCAAACTGAGAAAGGGAATATCATTATTGCATTCCTATTACTTTCAGTACATAAAATTGCAGTAAAAATACTATAAAACGTTTGCCACGAGATTTACTTAGAGTTACATTTTAAGACGGAGTAGGATGTTCGCTAAAAGAAAAATGTCTTTTATTTTATTACAAACATTTCGGCGTCTTATATTTCATACCTAATGGCTAGTATTTGAACTAAGTGACTAAGCCTAATTATTTAATAAATTTCGTTTTAAGTTTTAAATGTGTTTAAAATATTTTTCATGTAAATAAATGTATTCATTTATCTTTAGTGCGGACATTGGCATCGATTCTGATGTTCTCTAAACTAAACTTAACTAAATTTTACAGCTCTAAAATTGTTGCCATCCTTCCCTCACATATTAAAATGAATAGAGAGGCAGATTATTTTAGTCATGTCAAATTGGTTTACTTTAGTGAGTGGTATCTCTAGTCTAGTATAGTATATTTATCTATGGTGGTATGAAGAATAGGCCTCAATGACGGGGGATAAAATGGACTATCACCAAGCTGCAAATTTCAACAAGTGTTTAGAAATTTTACAAAGTTGAACTTTCCAGTCTTTAGCGGATCGTACACTATGCAATGATAATTCATACAAAATATAATCCAAACATCATTTTTGTAGGTCGCTAATTCATTCTACCCACGCGGGTTACGGCAATCCGGCAGGAGTATACTTTCAAAGATAAATTAGATTAGATTTTTTTTAGTTTTGATTTATTATTTTTTAATTCAAAGATAATTTACCTATATCGTCATTGACTTTAGTTGACGGGCCGATTTTGTTCGCAATAAGATACGAGTGATTGTAGGTTACGCTCATGTGCCGGGCCTTGATGCAACTTAGCTTTAATATGTAAAACACTTGAAACTCACACTTCACACTAATTTATTTACATTGAAAACAATTTTAATATAAAAATGTAAAGTCTTTTGTGTACCTACTTAAATATGTAATTATTATTTATTATTACACGATTGCACTGACTCTATGAGATGGGCGAAATTGCCCCACAGTATGGGGCCCGATGTACAAACTGTGCCGCCACCGCGCGACTCTTGAGGTAACTGGAACAAAATATTAAAAGTTTAAATTAAAATTAAAACCAAAGGCTAACACACGCTTTGCGAGAAAGCGACAGAGCATTCGCTCTCTATCCCCACCAAAAACTTTAAACGCTCATCTCAGAGATTTATCAGCCAATATAATTCATTTTTTCAGTATGTGTAATGTATTTAGTTATATTTTTCGATAAGCATGTTATTTGTAATGAATGAAACATTAGGACACATGCCTATTCTACTGCACATCTTAAATAATAAATAATTTTTTAAATATTGTTTAATATTACGACTGAAATACTTTGTATCCATGGTCATGAAAAATTTAATGAAACAGGGCCCGGAGACACTTCATTGTTTTTTTGAAGTTCTGTTCTAGGAACAGTTCCTCTATGTTTGCTGTCCAATTTTACAGCGTCGCTAGTGGATAACAAAGTATGAAATCATAGATAAACATATATACTAGAAATGAAATTCACCAAGAAATAACTGTAGTTCCAATTTTTCCCACTTTAACAGCTAAGTTGGTGGCACTTTACAATGTACATTGAATTCGTTGCTTATCGTCATGTTTTTGTAGATTTTTCAAAAAGCGCTGATTCAATGTCGATTAAAATTTTATGGGACCACCTGAGATATTGACCTACCAACCAAAAAAAGAATCATCAAAAACAATTCTAAATTGGCGGAGTAATCGCGTAACATACATACAAAAAAACATACAGTCGAATTAATAACCTCCTCCTTTTGGAAGTCGGTTAAGAAATGTCTTACCGCTCTATTGATATCTCCTACGCAGACCCAGTAGTCGGCCACTTTGGTATCTTGACTGTTGTGCATCTTGTGCGCCACCGCCACCGCCCACTTGGAGTGGTCGTTGTGAGATGTGAACGACATCTTGGCGATGGGGAACTTGAGCCTCTCTATGTTGCGCACTCTGTGGATTTACAAAATAAATATTGTATTCAACAGCGAAAAAAGACACCTATTACCTTCCACAACCTTCCTTTCCATCCTAAGGTTGTCTGGAAGAGATCGCTTTTAGCGATAAGGCCGCCAGTTGTTACACTAGTTTTTAAGAGTTTTTGTCCTCTGTATCAAATTTAATGGTGTGAACAATAAAATGTTAATCAATCAATCAATCTATTAATATTAGTTTTCCTGCATTTTGTCTAAATATCAGTTTAACCATACAGTTCCATGTTCACCAAAATCTATCATGATGTTTGGGAACTTTGCATCAAGGGCATCATCATCATCAGCCAGAAGACGCTTACTGCTGAACATAGGCCTCCCACTAAGAACTCCACACTGAATGACAGCCTGCCATCTGAATCCACTGGATGCCCGCGACTCTCACAATGTCCTCCACCTAGAGAAAGGCCTACCTACACTGTACGTGGTCTCCACTCAAAAACCTTTCTTCCCCATCGGTTATCGACCCAATTGATTTGATTAGCCGATTGGTTTTGATAAATCTGCCATAAGTAATATGTGAGTTCGATAAATAAACATCATTATACATTTTGGTGAACATGAACCTTAGTCGCGAAAAGATAACCGATAACAGATATTTTTTTGCAACTGAGTGACGATGCGGTCAATTAAATTGCCTGGTGGTAAGCGTTCGCTTGTCTAAAACAGTTCAGTGCCTTCCAATATTTACTTAGAACTTCAACCGTTCAAAATCTTACGCCGAAATGCACTGAACTTTGTCGCCTGAAATATTAGATGTAAAATCTTTTTATGCCTAACTGGATACTCGACGTTTCGACCATGTTACAGTGGCCGTGGTCACGAGCTGACTGAAAACTGCGGATGAGTGCGGTGAGAAAAGCGGGTGTTGAGCTCTTTTACTCTCACTTGATCTTGAAAAATCGCAGGGTTGTCACTACGACACACAACTCTGACTGTGTTGGTATTGGTAAATGTCCTAGTACCTACTACCTACACCGCGGTTGGCAAACTTGAATACTATGGGATTCCACGTCACTGCTAGCTTAAATCCATCTCCCTGATTAAAATTGCGATGGTTTCTAATTACAACCGCCTTATAAAATAATGCGTGATAATTTCCGATAGAAATTTAGAACATATTTTTTTTGGGTTTCTGTTTTTTTATATACAACTTACTGAAAATTTCGCCCGCACTCTGAGTCCAAAGTGCCGGGCCCATTCGTCCACGACTCCACTAATAAGTCTGACTGCAACACTTCGGCCACCAAACCGCTGTAGAGATCATCATTGAACATTGCACTCTTGGCGAACGAGAGGAACTTGCGACCGACTAGAGTCTCGAAGCTTTCTATATGGTACCTGAAATAGAGGTCTGATAAACTGTTGCGGTAAATTCTAATTAACTATTAGGTCTAGATGGCGCTACCTACAATTTCCTAAATTTACCACCCATCAGGAAAACTTAAGCTCCTGGGTTTGCTGTGTCTATAAAAAACTCGGGAAACGTTAATTCTCAAAAAAGCTGCATTTATCCCAAAATGCAGATTGAGTATCCAAAATGTTTGCCAACATTCTTACTGAAGGGAAAAACAAGGTATTGGTGTCTATTATGTCTTCTGTGGTATTGGGTTACTTCCGAACGTAGTAAGGGTTGTTTCGATTGTAAACAAAACGCTATGTTTACAATACTGGCGGAAAGTATCTTTTTCAATACAAATAACGATCAGAGAACGAATGTGGCAATGGCCATTCTGTCAGACAATGATATCGATTCTTTTTTTATTTATTTTTCTAAATCTAATTTTTAAACTTTAAACTAAACTAAATTTGACAGCTCTAAAATTGTTGCCATCCTTCTCTCACATATTAAAATGAAAAGAGAGGCAGATAATTTTAGTCCTGTCAGATTGGTTTAGTTTAGTGAGTGGTACGACAGAATCGATACCACTGTCATTTATATTAAACTAGCAGTTTCTCGAGCCGTTTCTCTTACTTTCATATAAAGTTTCACCTCACTTTTGACCCTCTTAATTTGGGCCTTTCTACCTGCCAAATTTCAGCTTTGTAGGTCAAGTAGTTTACGAGATTTCGTAATGAGTCAGTGACTACTGTTAGTATATTGCTATTAGTTGGGTGCTAGCTATTATAATAATATTATAAATATAGATTTGATATATTATGCAAACGACAGAAATAAATAATAATGTAGTCGTAAGTAGGGGCAACATGGGGTTCTTCAAAAGGCGAGTTAATCGAGTTCTAAAGGGTAGGCAACGTATTTGTGATGCCTCTGGTGTTACAAGTATCCATAGGCGACGGTGACTGCTTACCATCAGGCAGCCCGTCTGCTTGTTTGCCACCTATGGCATATAAAAAAAGTAGGGTAGAAGGTTTTCCAGCCTCTAGTAGAATTTCAATTTGACATCGATTCGAGGCTGCTATAAATTTAGGGTAAGCGATTTTTATTTAAATTGAAATAAGAATTTTATAACAAGGTCAGATGAACTCTCTGCTAAATAGGTCGTTGTAGGCTCTGATAGACATTAAAAAGGCATGTGACACCCATCAGATTATTTTGAAAATGTATAGGATATGAAAAATTACCAGATACATCCATGTACAAAATCATCAGATAACTCACCAAGGCGAGACATCAATTGTCTTATTCTTCACAACATCCATAAGATTGGGCAGCTCATTCTCAAACTCCTGCGGTATATGGGAGTATACTATCAAAGGCTCGTTGTACTTCAACTGGGTTGCGATTTGATTTAAAGTTGACGTTTGAACTGACACGCAGAGGAAGGATTGCCCATACTTCATGCCGGTCGTTGGGTAGTCGTATTGTGTTGTGTTGAACTCGTGCACCGCTGAAATTCAACACATGGTTGTTATTAGTTTAACCTGTTCCCAAACGCCTGAACCTATTATGATTTAGTTTTAGGGTTCCCTACCCAAAAGATAAAAAACGGGACCCTATTAAGCCTACGATGCCTGTCTGTCTGTCCGGCTGTACTACCTTTCAACGGCTTTATATTTCGAACCGAAATAGATAACCAGTTGAAATTTTCACATAATATGTAATGTTACTAGTAGATAATAAAAAAGGCAAAACTTAAAAACGAAAGGGTACAACAAACGTATTTTTGTATTAGCTCTAATGTAAAAACGGTAATACGTACAAGCGTCAAACTTGGCATGATTATAGTACACACTCTAAAGTATAACAACAAGTAATAAATAATGGCCAAGTGTGAGTCGGTGACAAATTTCTGTTAATTACCAAATTAGAATTGTGTTTTACTCGAGCGTCACTTTAGCAAAATATTAATTATGTAACGGCGTAGCAATTGCTTCACTATTGTGGAAGGTGTTAAGCCTTAAAAATAACTGGTAATTCGGTTACTTGGAAGACCTTAGAATTTCTTTCACCGAATCGAAATTTCATATTTTATTAAGTTTGAAGTCGGTTTTTTTTAAATTGATAATTATTGTGTTTTGTGGTGGTACGGAACCCTCAGTGCGCGAGCACAACTCGCACTTGGCCGGTTTTATTTTTTTAAACTGAAGTACTTACTCTCCGGCACAGGTGGAAATCTCGGCACCGAATGAACCAGCCACAGCGAAGTAAACTTATCCCCTAGAATGACCCCCTTCGTATGGCCATTCTCGACTCGATTCTTCATGAACTTGGAGTGCATCTTACACATCTCCGCTAGATCGTAGTCATCGTAGTACTTGTCACCTAACTTGAATTTTTTGTACTTCCTTATGGCCGCTTGTTTTATCTGCCCTGAAATAAGCACACAGTCACTGTTTGTGAATGATATTGCAGATACCACAGAAAAGAGAAGTAAATAGAACGGAAATGAGAAGGGAAATCTGTTACCAGGCATTATGAGTGAACCTTGATTGAACATTATTATTTAGATCAACGCGTCGAACTCGGACATCACAGTTGCTAACTGATTTCGAATGACTGACTTTTCGTTTATGTGGGTGCAACTGGCTACAACAAATTTCTTACAAAAATGCATAGATTCAGTATATAACAAAAATGCCTTGACAGCTGTTCTATTTTTTTTTTTTTTTCTTTTCTCTGACAGATACTTTGACTATTATACCTATAGAAAATATTGGCGCTTTGTTAACTCCTGACATAAAAAAGAGGTGTTAGAAGTTTAAAAGGGGTGTTAGCAGATTTTTTTTCTGTATGTAGCATCGTAGCTCCCAAGCGGCTGAACCAATTTTGATTTGGTTTTTATTGTTTGAAAGGTGACTTGATCGAGAGTGTTCTTAGCCGTTTGTAGATTATCAGCTTTTTATTCTTTTTTTTTTTAATTTTCAATTTATTCTTGTTTTACCAGTCTCCTTTCTTATAGTGCACATTATCTCCGAGCCAAATTTTATCAAGATTGGTTGGTCGTGAAAAGGTAACAAACAGAAATTTATAATTTCACCTGAAATGTTGGTCCAATTTTATGACGGCTCAGAGACAAAAATTACATAGAATAAGATATAAGATAATATTTCCTATCTATCTCTCTCACTCTCTTTTTTTTCACTCTCTCGTGCAGTTTTTTGGACCCACAGGAATCTGTGCAGTCATAATCATACTAATATTATAAAAGCGAAAGTGTGTTGAAAAATGCGTTTGTTGGTTTATTTGTTCCTCTTTCAACCCAGCAACTAGTAATTTATATGAAAAACTTATGAGTATCAAATTGATTCTACTACCTACTTCCATTACAGTCCAAACTCCGAATAGATATGAATACTGGTATGTTTACCTCTTTTGCTTTTAGAATACATTTCCGCAACTGTTTGTAGAATATCCGGTTGGTTCTCACCGGCCGGCGGTTGGTCGTTGTACACCAGTGACAATATGTTCTTCTGCTGAAAAAGTACAGAAACATAACTGTAACTAAGCCGTGTCTAAAACTCCAAAAACATTTGTTTCACGCGGATCAAGCAACGACGTTTGTAGTTTGAAATTCTCACAGGAAATTCTATTGTATGAGGCAGGATATAAAACTCGCATTTAATTTTTTGTTTTGAGCGTACACTCATAAAAGCGGTACGACGCGACATCTACGTCTTAGGCGGTCAAACATCGCCTGTCGCAATCAACAAAAATTGCGTCTTCGTAGATTTCGCGTCGCAATTTGAATCATCCTTGAGAAAGATCCTTCCCACCCTCACAAGGGAGATATCATCATCATCATCAGCCCTGAGTGACCCACTGCTGGGTATAGGCCTCCATTTATGCCACTCTCCCCGGTCTGTCGCTAGTCGCATCCACAAGGGAGATATGCTTTAGTACAATTTTATTAAATTGTGTTAATTTTTTTTTTAAATCACTATAATTATCGCTTAACGCATAAATGGTAAGTACGGCTCACTTACAAATTTTCACACGCTAATAAACTTACAATGACCGTTACGAACTAATAGTCCACATGCAAAAAAAGGCGACAAGGTTGTCTGCAGGGTAAGTTAGACTAAAGGCATCCAGACTGATATAGACTGGATGCGTTCGCACTTCGCACCCGCCACGCCACCTTCAGGTTAACTTCCGTGCATCGCGGCCGATCGCAGCCGCGCGCGTCTAACGCACGCGGCTAATGTGTCAATACTTCGCACTATGAAAACGTATGACACCGCTTCCGAGGTTTGGGTCAGACGGTTGACGTCGCCATACATTTTCAAATCACATCAGCCGCGCGCGGCTGCAATCAGCCACGATGTACGGAAGTCTACCTTTACCATTTCTCCCTTGTTTTAAATGCAGCTGTAACACAGGTCTTCCTAGAACAGCTGCTTATGAGACACCTATAGAGAGGTACTCATTATAAAATGTTAATTTTAGACTTGTTAAAAATGTTAGGTTAAAAAATGTAGAATTATAATTATTGGAATAAATGAATTGAATTGAATTGTTTTAAATGTTTACCGGGACTTATCACGTATTATTTTATTTAGGTAAAAAATATGTACCTTTCGCTCGACGTTTCAACCATGTTATAATGGCCGTGGTCACGAGCTGACTGATAACTGCGGGTGAGTCCGGCGAGAAGAGCGGGTGTTTTGATCTCCTACCCTCACTTGATCTTGAAAAATAGCAGGGTTGTCACTACGACACACAACACTGATTGTATCGGTAAATGTCCTAGTACCTGCACCACGGTTTGTACACTTACACACAATTTTTTACCTAAACAAAATAATACGTGACAAGTCCGGATAAACATTTAAAACATGTGTTCAAATCGCGAAAGTTTAAAAATTACATATCTCCTTTGTTTGAATTATCTGAGTTTCCCATCCAATAACTTACATGTTAACCAATAAAACTATTTCCATTGTTATACATAAGATTTACCTGGTACAGTGGAGACACAGTTCTCCCAAGCATGGATCTTGGGTCTGCTATAGACATGTCAGACATGATCCATCCTCCTCGGAGTTTGGACGGCGTGAGGTGCATGTAAGCGACCCCGCGACGGACGAGCGGGTTCAGGTGGTTCCTTTCCCGGGGCAGTTTGTACATATAAAACCTGGAATGTTTAAGAAAATCGTGAATTACATCATGGCTACAATCTGGGTGTCTTAAAATCACGAGTGAATCGGTTTCTTATAAGCAAGCGTGCTCCAACATAGACCGCATCATCGCTTAACAAAAGATGGTGGTTAAACGCAAGCCAATTTTTTTTACAGCTTTACCGTGGTTTGGTTTTTGCTCAGTCAGAAGGCTGGAATATCACAGAATTCGTTTTACATGTACAGAATAAATAATTTATGATTAAACGAACTTACCTAAGTAAAGTTCTATCATAATTATACGAAGTTCATCCGAATAGAATGGTATCAATATTATAACCCAGATGATTTTTCGAGCTATGCTCGGAGTTTCTTTGAGTAATTGAATCCGTAACGTGGATGTTCGCCGAAGCCGACACCGACATAGCTATTAAATTTTGCAAGTTGAAGTGGCAGTGGGCAGGCCACATCGTTCGATGAACCGATAACCGATGGGGAAGCAAAGGTTCTTGAGTTGTGACCACGAACCGGACGACGCAGTGTAGGTATACCTTTGAGGCCTTCCTAAATACGAAGTTTACATAGAACTGTCATCATCATCATCATCATTATCAGCCTATCATGTTCCCACTGCTGGGACATAGGTATTCTCTCAGAGAGATAGGATGTGCCCTAATCCACCATGCTGGCCCAGTGCATTTTGGTAAATGTCGTATCTTTGAACTTATGATTTTCTTGGACATACCGTTTTCCTCACGATGTTTTCCTTCACCGTTGTTGAGCGATGGCATTGAAACTGTACATTATTTAAGTACTACGTATATAAGTCATTGGTGCAGGGCCGGATCGAACCAGGTGCCGTAAGATTGTAAAGTGCACATCGCCATCGCATAGTAAATTGATAACAATTAATCAAAACGCCTATACTAATATTATTCAGTAAGTTATTGTTTTTATCAAACAGGAAAACCACATTCACATGGAATAATAACCTACGTTTTGCTAACAATAACAATCCCACATTACCAATTTTCAAGTCTCACTATGGGATTGTTATTGCATGTGAACAATGAGTTTCAATAAGCAATATATAAACACTAGCGGTCTGCCCTGGCTCCGCACGGGTATAGTTAAATAGCCTATATTAATCATTGATAATGTAACATTGAAATGGTAAAAGAATTTTTAAAATCGGTCCAGTACTTTTTGAGCCAATTCGTTACAAACAAACATCCAAATCTTTCCTCTTTATAATATTGTATAGATGGAATAATTTGCAGTCTATCCAATATTATGGCGTTTATTATATAGTATGGCGGATTATTTATTACTGAGAACTAAACTTTTACCACCGCAGACAGTTTTCAAAATAAACTTGATATTGTACAAAGCCTACCCTCAGCTGGGCCAAGCACCTCAACCCCTCCCCCCCCCCCCAAAAAAAAACCAAATTCCTGGAACCACCTTTGGTGCTAATCAGAAGTAAAAACAGTTCAAAAAACATCGCTAAGGCATCGAGGGGTTTATGAAGTGATTTGGCCACAAATATAACTAGTTACTATACTGGTGACTTCCCCGAATTCTTCATTTGCATATTCATCCTTCAACACCTCTTCAAGATGCAGAAACAGACGGTTCACATTGCATGCTCACGCGAGTTTTAACTTATTAGTGAGTCACATCTCTTTAATAGAATCCTATATGAATATATAAAAGTACTACATATTTATATAATTTATATTACGATATTTCTTATACCATATAGGTATTTAGTTTATACAAACTCTAGAATTTAGAACAATTAACTAGAAATTGGCATCGAGATACAATTCCTAGAGTCACAATCTCTCAGTGAAAACAGTCAAAAAACGTCCGAGCGTCATTGTACAAAGATTGTATCAATTATATAGGTAGTTAGGTACGTCACAGCGCCACATTTACTCCAATTTAGACGTTATGTCGCTTGCAGTGTTCAACGTTAGTTGTCCGCTATGTCACCGTAGCTCTGGCATCGCGAGGCGTTATAGTCGGATCGCGGTTACCTTGTAACTAGGCAAAAAGTCGGTGCAATTCCTAGCGTGCGGCGATTTTTGGTTCGGACACTTTTGTGGCATGCTTGTGACTCTATATATGTATCCAAGTAAATTGGAGACCGCGATCTTTCAAAAATCTCTCAAAGACGCGATACAAAAATGCTGTTTCTGGCTCAACGCATAAGCATTGCCATTCAGCGTATATAGTAATACCGCCAGCTGGCAGCATGCTGGGTACGCTGCCAACTGGTCGTGGGCTTGAGCAATTGGATTAACGTTAGACCTTCAACGGTCTATGGGCAGTCAACTGTTTTTGTAGTGTTATTGTTAGCTTGTATTTTGTTTAGTTTTTTTTTAACGCGGACAATTTCGCGTTTGACCACCAACTCGCTTGTTGGTAAGCGACGATGTGGTCGAAGATGAAGCACGCAGACTTAGAAGATACCTCTTCACTCTAGCCTTGAAAAGCAGGCCCAGGTTATATCTCTCAGGAAACAAGGAAGCTTCACTATCACTACATAGTATAAAACAAAAGTCGCTGTCGCTGTCTGGCCGTCCCTATGTATGCTTAAATCTTTAAAACTACGCAATGGATTTTGAAGCAGTTTTTTTTTTATAGATAGAGTGATTCAAGAGGAAGGTTTATATGTATAACTAGCGACCCGCCCCGGCTTCACACGTAAATTACACCCGTGCGAAGCCGGGCGGGCGGGTCGCTAGTTAGTTAATAAATGCACTAGCCAGTAGAAATAAATAAACAAAACTCACCAATCGACGGGTTCCCCTTTCTCATTCCTGCATTGCGGCGTCAGGGCACAGCTTCCATTCAAAATCACAACAAACACTAATATCTTCAAACAGCACATCGTGCGTGAGACCCGCGCCAACACCATCGCGCAAGTAACACGACACGCAGGAAGTGGCTGTTGACAGTTTATGATGTCACTCACAACAACCGCTCCGATATCAAACAATAAATCGTATTTACACAACACTATACTGCCACACCAACTTATTTATTGAGGTGGTCAAATTAAGGAATTAGAATCTTGTACAAAAAATATTAGTTTTGTTCATAAACTACGATAGTGGTTGCCCCACTCAACTATAAAGAAGTTACTTGCATTGTACATTATAATTTCCTTTAACGTTAGGGACAAGCAACGTCGGGCGACTGGCGATCGCAATTCGCATCAATGACGGGGGTTGAAGGCAACAAAGGATGTGGCTACAAAGTTATATTGCAATTCAGCAAGCGATTCCAGCCTTTAACTGTGTAGATTTAAAGGTCAGTTAAATAGAAAAGGTTAATAGGACTTGTTTGTGATTATTTATAATGAACTCACAAAGATGTTTAGCTATTGAGATTATAAATGGCGTGTATTGAGTCATCTATCGCCAATGTTTATAAATAAAGGGATTGTATTACGAAACTAAATCGTCTCTCAGTGACGGTTATGAGACAACCTAAATAAAATTGACACACGAAACAAAAATGGGTTTTTGGGTTATTAGAAATGATGACCCGGGTATGTTTTAAAACTGCGATAGGAACCACCGGAGGATGGGCAGCAGCGTCCTACTAGTACACGGTGAACGTACTGCGATCCCCCAAGCCGCCTGCCAAGCGTGGGGATTATGGCAACACCCCTCTCTAAGAGGGAGGCCTATTTATACCCAACAGTGGCCTTATTAGATAAATAGAAATAGTTTCAAAAATTGTTTAAAAATATTATATTCCAACAAAACAATAACGATACAAAAATAACCGAATCTTGATATGAAAAAACATCACATATTATGGAAGACTGATTCTTGGTCTGATTACAAAAATAAATAGATTATTACAATCACAAAACTGTATCCTTAATTCTAACTTAATTATTCAACTCTATGTAGACCAATCCCGGAGCTTACTTATTAGTAGCATTGTCCGCGAAATATTTAAAACAACCCTTTTTAATGGTTTACACAATAAACTACAGCGAATACTTTAAACAAACAAAGCATTCCTATAATCTTTAGGTAAATAACTCTTCCAATAATTGTACGATGTAATAGAATGAATAAATAATTATATTATTCAATTTAATTGATTTCAGAATTCAACATAACTGATTAAATAAAATTTTGTTTCAGGTATAACGATTTTTTGTTACATAGGCATGTGTCCTAATGTTTAATTTACTACAAATAACAGGCTTAGCTATGAATATAACTAAATACATTACACATACTGAAAAAATAATTAAATTGGCTAATAATTTTTTGAGATATGAGCGTTTATAGTTTTTGGTGGGGATAGAGACTCTGTCCCTGTCTCGCAAAGCGTGTGTTAGTATAGCATTTGTATGGCGCGCCTGAGGCGTGACGTCACGGCTCAGTATAGTGCGCTCTCTGTCTAGCATGATTATTTAGCATTATTTATTATTGAACTAATTTTAATTTTGTTTTCTTTTATGGGTTATATGTATTTATGATCAGCTTTTTTATGAGGTAACTAGCAAACCCGGCGAACTCTGTTTCGCCACCAGATGACTTCTATAAACCTCACGGAGCCCCAGACCTTTCCAACGAATGCAAAACCGTGGAAATCGGTTCGTGCGTTCTGGAGTTATAGCGTCAGGAAGGAAAACCCGACTTATTTTTATATAGTAGATAATAAAAAAAAAGTCACCATGCCCATCTTTTGTTGCAGGTTTATGTTAAATCAGCATCATTAACAAAGTTCTGTAAAGTGATACAATTAATTGACCCCTAATTTCTTACTGTACTTGATACGACATTGATACGGAAACACACTTAGAGATTCGTTGTAGATAAAGTTATGAAAAATATTGATAATAAAGAGTAAAAAAAATAGCACCATATTTGGGCATTCTTCTTTACGTTACGTTTCTGCAGACAATGCAACTATTGGTGGTTTTGGTCTAATTTGTGACTTTTAAATATGGCATGTAAAAGTTTACTGTTGAGTCGGCATAGAAACAGCCGCCTTCGTATGAGACACATCACTCTGCCTCCAGAAAGACACAACCGTCTTCAGTTCCGTAAAGAAATCAATACCTTGCTTACCGCAGAAGTGATTTGTGCCCAAAAAGCTGCCTCGAGAGCCAGAAAACGAGAACATAGACAATGGGACGGGGATAGGAACGTTTACACCGACTTGACCGACGTCTATTTCGTTGGCGAACTTCCTAGCAGTCGCTCCGTTCGTTGTGAAAACAGCCGTGCCATTTCCGTAGGGGTTAGAGTTGATCATATGGATGGCGTCGTCTAATGTGTCGACGAATAGACAAACTAGGACCGGGCCGAAGATCTCTTCCTTGTAGCACTCCATGTTGGGTTTGACGTCTGTGAGGATGGTGGGGCCGACAAAGTTGCCCTTTTCGAAGCCTGAGACTGTGCGGCTTCGCCCGTCGAGAGCAAGTTTGGCGCCTTCTTTCACTCCTATGGAAGAAAGTTGAGAATAAAAACGTAGCTGTAAGCATAGTTTAAAGAGGTCTCGAAAGAGTACATAAAAAATATTTTTAATAATCTCCTACCCACAGTTTTTTTGTTTTAGAACGGTTGTCAAGGCATTTTTGTAAGATTTTTTTTGTAGCCAGTTGCAACTATATAAACGAAACGTCAGTCATTCGAAATCAGTTAGCAACTGTGATGCGGACAAAGAACTTTGAGACCTAACACTAAAAGGTAAGGCCCAAGTTATTTGGATGTGGAGTTCGACGTGTTGACATAAATAAGTATGTTCAATCAAGGTTATGTCATGATGCCTGGCGACAGATTTCCTTCTCATTTCCGTTCAATTTACTTCTCTTTTCTGTGCTCCTACCAGAGGTCGGCTATCATTAGAGCTATTCAAATTTTCTATACAGCTGCTCTAAATAATTATCTAATAGTGCTCAGATTAAACCACATCCGGAGATTACTGAGTAACGAGGAACTTCACCCGGTAGGTCGAATTCCATGTATTTAGTTTTGTTCTAAAATAAAATCTCTACTTAAAACTAGTTTTTAAATCAGATTCATGACTGAGCGTCGTTTTGGAATACGGGCCTAAGTTTAAGAAATTAACATCAGTTGATTCATTATTAGCCAGAATTCACTGCTGAACATAGGCCTCCCCCTTTAACCTCCACACTGAGGCCTGCCTTTTGCATCCACTGGATGCCCGCAACTCGCACAATGTCGTCGGTCCATCTAGTGGGAGGCCTACCTACGCTGCGTCTTCCGGCTCATGGTTTCCACTCAAGAACCTTTCTTCCCCATCGGTTATCGGTTCTTCGAGCGATGTGGCCTTCCCATTGCCACTTCAACTTCCAAATTTTAACAGCAGCTCTTTGGCGAATATCCACGTAACCGAATTCGAATTGAAAGAATCCGAAACGTGGATATTCGCCAAAAAACCAGTCTTCGACATAGCTGTTAAAACTTCAGTTATTTTCCAGTAAAAAAAATATTGCCGTGTTTCGTTTGTTTTATCTGCGATTGTCCATTTCTTCCACATTCTTCCTGAATAAAAAGCATCTCATGAGACCGATTGTCTGCTATGTGAGCTAATCTTAGCTACATTTAGCGTGTGAATCAATAAGCAGATTAATGCGATGCCGACATGTAAAGTAACTCTTGGAAGATTTCGACGTTTAGCACTTACAACACAATAACTCTATTAAAATACCACAAAACAAGGATAACATAAACATTACAATAAAAAATATTATCTAGGCTTTTAACAGGCGGCTTTATCGCTAAAAGCTATCTCTTCCAGGCAACCGTGCACGGAAAGGAATTATATTAAAAAAAAATACACTTACCAGATTCAACAAGCCTCAGGATTCTCTCCTTAGCCTTGACAGAGATGACAGGGCCCAAGTCAGTTCCGGGAACGTGGCCTGCGTTTACTTTCAGTGCTTGTGCGCGCTGGACCAAGTCAGGAATCCACTCCTTCGCCTCGCCTAAACAAATATTACAATACTCAATATATAAAATCAACTCAAAAATAAGTAAGGGCTCTAACAAAATTATAGATATTGCCAAATCAACAGGCGTTCGAACAAAATTATTCGTATTATTAGAACTGGTTCAAAAACTACTGAACCAAAGTAAACTATATTTTTGAGGGAAAACTCGAAAGCTTCCAAACATAATAAAAAAAGAATCAGATAAATTGGTTCACAAATGTCGGAGTAACCAGTGTACATACATAAACAATCATTTAAAAAATATGGACAGAACTAAAAGACCTCCTGACGTCTGAAAAAGAAAACTATTCAGTCAGCATAGTAATTAGTAATTATTATTTTCCTAAAACAGTATTTAACGCGTCTGTTTTATTAAGAACACGCTGTCATAAAAATTTAAGGCCTTGACCATTGCTACAGTAACTGGCAAATTTTTGTCTCCTCTGATTATCTTGTATTATGCATACAACATTTCACTGTGCAAAGAGGTTTGATTACATTTTCCACTATAAGAAGCAAATGCACAAAGTTTATATTCGAATTTACAAACTAAAATTATTAGAGTCCTTTATTGGGTTGGCCACCAATAACCTGGCTATGAACAATAAAAAATTACTTGATAGTGAGCAATACAACAAAATAGACAACCCAAAATAGAAGTACTAGGAGGGCCCCAAATAAATTATAATAATAGCCAGGAGAAAGAAAGAAGTCCTTTCATTGGCTCATAGTATAAGCCAAATGCATCTTGAAATGGCCGGAAAGTGACGTAGGCTACTTTTCACCATCATGAACATCACAATTTTTCATCACTACGCGGGCGAAACCGCAATACGCACCTAGTTTTTAATAAATGAAATCGGCTATATGTCAGCCATTTTAAGCATTGTTAAGTGAGGCCGTAAATACTTAGCCCTCACGATTTTTTTTTTAAATAAATAATAGGCTTGCGTTTGTTTCTTTTTAATATTGAACCCTACTGCCTTACTAAAGGAAATTATATTTTATTATTAGTGTATAGAGCTTGGATGGGCAGCGTTCGGGAAATTGCGTGACATCTTCTCGTCCAAGATACCACAGTGCCTCAAGACGAGGGTCTTTGACCAGTGTGTGTTGCCAGTGATGACATATGGTACTGAGACGTGGTCCTTAACTATTGGCCTTTTGGAAAAACTCAGAGTCACTCAGCGGGCAATGGAGAGAGCTATGCTCGGAGTTTCTTTGCGCGATAAAATCCGAAACGTGGATATTCGCCAAAGAACCAGAGTCACCGACATAGCCGTTAAAATTTGCAAGTTGAAGTGGCAATGGGCAGGCCACATCGCTCGAAGAATCGATAACCGATGGGGAAGAAAGGTTCTGGAGTGGAGACCACGATTCGGAAGACGCAGCGTAGGGAGGCCTCCCACTAGATGGACCGACGACATTGTGAGAGTCGCGGGCATCCAGTGGATGCAAAAGGCAGTCGTTCAGTGTGGAGGTTGAAAGGGAGGCCTATGTTCAGCAGTGGACGTCTTCTGGCTGATGATGATGATGTATAGAGCTTACCGACGAAGATGGCGGTGCTTAGCGCCATACAGCGCTGCCCGGCCGCTCCGAACGCAGCCCCGGTGAGTTGGTTGAGCGTGTGCTCTTTATTCGCATCGGGCATAATGACGCCGTGGTTCTTAGCTCCCATGTTGCTTTGTACACGTTTGCCTGCACAAGGATAATAAAGTCAATTTTACAAAAATATTATAAATATTCGAGACATTTTTGCACACACGGTCATCTGACCCCAAACTAAGCAAAGCTTATATGATATGGCTGCCAGAGACTGATATACTGTCTGATATTTATATACTTTTTAATACATACTTAAATAGATATTAGTAGGCGTCGATTCTGTCCTACCACTCACTAAACTAAACCAATCTGACAGGACTAAAATTTTCTGCCTCTCTTTTCATTTTAATACGTGAGAGAAGGATGGCAAAAATTTTAGAGCTGTCAAATTTAGTTTAGTTTAGTGTACATCAGAATCGATGCCATTAACATCCAGATAAAGAACAAACACTAATGTTCATCACATGAATGTTTGCCCTAGGTAGGAATCTAAGGCTATCTAGGTGGCTATCTAAGTTCTATCTAGTTCGTTTACGTTTTGGAATGAAGTGTAACTTTTCAAGAGTCGAGATTTATAGGCCACTTTTCTCCACTTATTAATTTTCCACATTTATTGAGCGAACTGGTAATCTGTGGAATGCGCTGCCTAAATGGGTTCCCCGATAGTTACAATCTGGTTATCTTCTAAATCGCGAGCGAATCGGGTTTTTCTAGTCAAGCGTGCTCCATCATATAACGCATCATCGCTGAACATCAGGCGAGTTGGCGGTCAAACGCAAGTTGAAAGCAAGTTATTAGATAGCCCGTTGGTCCAGTTGGTAGTGAACCTATCTTCTGAGCTTGGGGGCGTGGGTTCGATTCCCACCTAGGACAAACATTTATGTAACGAACATTTGTGTTTGTTCTATATCTGGTTGTGAATATCTATTTAAGTATGTATTTAAAACTATATATGTATGTATATCAGTCTGGCAGCCATATCACAAGCTTTGCTTAGTTTGGGGTCAGATGACAGTGTTTGAAAAATTACCAGTTTTTTTTTTTTTTTTTTTTTTAGATAGGCTTGCGCTTGGCCGCCATCTCACCTGATGTTAAGCGACGATGCGGTCTACGATGGAGCACGCTTGCCTAGAAGAAAGCGATTCACTCTCGACTTGAAGACACCCAGATTGTAACTAACGGGGAAACCCCATTCAGGCAGCGAATTCCACAATTTATTTATTTATTAGCTATTTAACCATAGTGAAAGTGTTTATACCTGCTGCTGAAGCCCTGGTATAGATATGCTTGCCGCCGCCATCACCACCGACGAAGGAAACCGCCTTGATGTCAGGATGGTCGCAGATGAAGTTCACAGTGTCGTGCGTACCGTGCACCACCTAATGATACAAGCAAACAAAGATTTGAGTTTAGTATTTGACTTCTACTGTACCAATGAGCTCTTTGGAGCTTATGTACGGATTTTCATACCACTGGCTTTTCGGTGAAGGAAAACATCGTGAGGAAACCTGCATACGTACGGAGAAGGAATTCAATGGCGTATGTGAATTCACCAATCTGGGCCAGCGTGGTGGATATGGCCCAATCACCCTTTCTAGGGGGTAGGCTAAAAGTCCAGCAGTGGACTGTTAAAAAAAGGCTGGTTATGATGATGATGATTTGACTTCGAACGGTTTGTTACCCTAGCGAGTCCGACAGCTGGGCAAATGCCTCCTCTTAACTTTCCAATTGTGTGCAATGTCCGGAGAATATTGCTGGAAAATATTTACAATCTAGGTGTCCTGTTAGTTTTTTGATTGTCTAGGTAAAAAGCATTATACATATATGCATGTAACATATGCATGCTTTTTTTTATCAATTTGGTGCATAATTTTTTATTCTGAAATAGGTAACTAGAAAACAGAGGTACTGTCTAAACAGGGCTGCCATCTTTTTGACAAAAAAAATTCGGGCCAACCAGGGGTCTAGACAAGAGCCACACACTGTTAGCGTTCACGCCTGCAGAGAGATGAAATTGTATGAAAATGACATTGGCCTGAGATAATTTCTCTCATGCTAATGTCATTTTCATACAATTTCTGTTCAGTGTGTGGCTCTTGTCTAGATCCGGGTCAGTCATCGTTGACGAAGACGACGGAGGGATGGTCAAAATCGCCCTATGTTAATTACCCCTCTTGTGGACAAAATTATAGATTATCAGGACGCGGAACAATATTATTAAAATCGGAACTGTCAGGTGGCAACCCTGTATCTACTACACGAGGATTTGACAAAATGATACTGTTTATCCTGAATAAATGCATGTAAACTGCAAATGTCAGGCAAAACAGGTAGGCACAGCTAGTGACACATTACAGTATACAGATATGCTTACGTTGACGAGGCCAGGGGGTGCCCCAGCTTCTTCCAAGAGATCCATCATCATGAGCGTCGCGCCAGGGTCCTGCTCTGAAGGCTTGATGATGCAAGTGTTCCCAGTGACGAGGGCAGGAGGGAACATCCAGAGAGGAATCATTACGGGGAAGTTGAAGGCTGCTACACCTGGTATCACAAAACATTGTATGTTTTAGGTTCTTAGGTGTGTCCAAAAAATGCATTTCCAGCAGATGAACAGCCTATTTTGAGACTCAATTTACATCATGATGGCAATCCTCGGCAGCGCTATACTCCGTTTATTAATCTTAGATATTTTATGTAAACAAAGGGGGTTACCAGTGCAAAAAATATCTTTCATAATGGTAGTTTACAATATTTGATCAAAAAAGTATTTTATTATGTTTTTCTAGTCGTAATATGAACAATTTTAAAATAAAAATCGTTTTGTACTACATATTTAACTTAATATCTGTACTATACAAAGTTATGATTAAAAAAAAAATTATAGAAAATATTTTATCATACTGGTAGGACAGTAGGGGTTCTAAACATTTCTGGCCAACGTTTGATTTGCCCTCTATTTCCTCTATCATAATAGTTAACGCCTCTATAATCATCGCCATGTATTACAATCTTTTAATAATATTTTTTGTAAATTTTTTGAACTATTAGAATATCCCCCTTTGTACCACGCGAGAGCAAAACCGAGGAAAATAGAGAGTTAAATATTTTTCATAAGTAAAAAATGTTTCGAGCAACTGACATCTCACTTTGACAGAGACTTTTCGTGACATTTCTTTGTTTACATAAAATATCTAAGATTTGTGAACGGATATAAATTAATGTATTTTGTGAAGGCAAGATATTCTGCGGCGGTCGGAGGAATTTTAACCGTTATCAGAAATATTATGTTAGATTAGCCCTGCAGAATGCAATCTTGATTTTTGAGATAATGGTGAGGTTGCATCTAAGAATGTAAGAGAGATACCCTTCGACTTACCTCCAACAACACCAAGCGGTACTTTGTAGCTGTGTGTGTCCATATCCTTAGCAATGTTCTGAATGCTGTCTCCCAGCTGAAGAGACGTGATGCTGCAGCAGTGCTCCACAGACTCTGTGGAAGACATGCAACATAGTAAGATGATGTTTAAAAAGCATAGTAAAATTTTGTTCCTGATTTTTTAAAGATGAATTATGGCGATCGTCTTTAAATAATCTGAAACAAAAATTTGATTTCACCATGCCACTTGTCATGTATTTTTTAACTTGTCGATTGCCCCTTTGGTTGTTGGCGCAATTTTGCCATCAACAGTAAAGGAGGAGATAGTGACATAATCCTGGTTGATAACACTAATAAAAGAAAATAACAAATGACATACAAAAGGCGGATATTATTAGATTGAGTGAAATTAGCTATAATGAAAATTTTACTTCTTTGTTTGGGAACATTATTTGTCGACTAAACCAGAAAGATAAGGGAACAAATAAGAATCATACACATCCAATGTAACTTACGAATGCCACGAAGTACATCACCCTCAGCGTCAGCGAGAGTTTTCCCTTGCTCCTCTGTGATTTTAGCTGCCAGTTTAGATTGGTTCTCCCTCAATAGGCGTGCGAACCTAGAAGTTAAAATTAAGATGCTAAATATTACAGTTTGCAATCATCATCATGAGCAGCTCATTCAGCCTACTGCATAAACCCTTAAATAACTCTACGCGCTCTATGGTTTGAGGTCAACGCGACAGCAATAGATTTGCTAAATAATTTGTATATGACGAATTTCTAATGTAATTCCGCTTCTACGTCGTTTCGACAACACAAAAAATTCGCGGAATTACACTAGAAATTCATCATATATAAATTAAAATGGACTTCCGCAAAGTAACGCCTGATTCAATCAACGATTTGCTAAATACCTATTCTTTACAAAGACAAATTCATATTTCGTGGCTCGTAGCTTTCCTTCTGCCCTGCTATACAGCAAAGCAGATGAGCTACGTACAATGCAATATAATAGCATAATCAGATGAGACTTTCAGTGTTTCATAACGGCAAAATCCGAGATACTAACTACTAATAAGTATTGCTTATATTTACCGCAATACTTGGTTTTCTTTTTATATTCCAAGTAAAAGTAAATTAACATGCCAAGCATTAAAGGAAAACAAATAACTAACACATTATAGGTTTAGCTAAATTATTACAGCACTAAAAGAAAAGCGGGAGTTCATAGTATCTGAAGTTCTTAAAAGTATAAAGAAGTGATTTTTTTGCACAAGTGATATAAAAGCTAACTATGCTTACTATGTATACTATTCTATACTTTTCACACAGTTTACCTACAACGAAAGCTTCAGCTGAGTTTCAACTCATAGTATGGATTTGAGGTAACACCCTGCAGTGTGGTGTTCGACCATTTCAACCACTGCTCATGTGCAATGCAACCCATGAGACAAATCAAATCCATGGGGACTTTGATTATTGCTTAAGCTGGAAGGTCCAGTGCGTCGAAAGCCGGCGCTAAAGTGGTTATGATTAGAAATATATTTTGACGCTGTACATTTGAATCCAATCATTGTATTAGTGATTGCGAATGCAAATTCATGACCGCGATTTAAGATTTAGTCCAAATTTGATTGCAATTTACAATGTAGAAATATATTCGGAAAAATAACTTTACCAATCTCTTGACAATCTAGCATTAAGTGATGAACTTACTTGAACATCAGTTGTTGTCTGGTCAGGATGGTTGACTGGCTCCATGTTTTGTAAGCCCTTTTGGCCGCCTCCAATGCCGCGTTCAGCTCTTCCTGCGTGGTTTCAGGTACCCTGTAATCAATGAACACTTTGCTTAACCTTATGAGGAAAAAATTTAAGACAATTTGTTTGGGATACTTAACTTTTCATATGACAGTGGTCTCCTAAACTAAACTCTACGGGGCTAAAATTATAAGCATCTCTTTTAATCGTAATGTGAGAAAACTATGGCAACAATTTTTGAGCTGTCAACATTTTAGTTCAGAAAAAAGTACAACTCGACGACGCTCGGCTCCTACGGTATTGATTTTTTACATGTTGGTTCAGACTCGGTGACGCTCTTCTCCTACGGAATCGATTTTTTACATGTTGGTTCAGTTTCGATTACATAGCATTTATATGGTAAGCATGACCTGAACCGACATCCAGGAAAAGCTCCTGATAAAAGCGGCCTGCATCCAGCTTTTCCCTGCGATCTCTTTTAGGTCGTCTGTCCATCTTGTGGGTGGACGTCCTACGCGTCGCTTACCGGTCCATGGTCTCCATTCGAGAACCTTTCGACCCCATCGGCTATCTTTTCTAAATGATATGTGCCCTGCCCACTGCCACTTCATCTCGGTTACCATCACTCAAATCTGATCACCCAAGCCCAAGTCATCTTTTGACCGGCTCTTAGTATTACAGTATTGAGATATCGAAGCCGTATTCTTAGACCCCAATTTCAGGTCTTGGCGCGTCGATCTGAACTTACATTCAAATCTAGGCCTCACTGACCCTAAAAACTTCTTCATTTATTTCAATGGAAACAACGACAAACATCTGGAAAAATAGTGCTGGAATAATGGAGGAAAGGTGACAGGCGTACATACTACAATCAGTCACGCGAATTCGCGCGGTCGAAATCATTTTTCAATATGTTTGCCGAACACTATACCAATCGTATACCAAAACCGGTACATAAATAAGAACCTATTTATTATCAGTTACGTGATTTCATAAAACTGTATGCAAAATACATGACAATAAGATAACAACACTCTTACTTACCTAACAATTTAAATCATAGGCACATAATTTTATATAAGTCAAGTAAATATGGGGTCTGATAAGAATAAAAAACAAACCATATTATCAGCAATCAAGTCATTACGAATCAAGTACGAGATTTGGTGAAACTGATAAGGTGGCAGGCAAATCTCAGATTTGATGTGTCACTAGGCAAAAATACTATCATTTTGTAACATTTTGGTTCAATTCACTCGATCCAAGCATGAATTTGATCTGACAGCTGTAACATTGTATAAAGCTAAATGGAAACCACGAATTCTGATCACTTTCGCTAGGTTTTTGAAAATATAGCAGGTTGCCGATATAAATCTAATTCAAGTTCAAAGTGGGGGTGATAAGACCTGCACTGACAGTGTATTGTGCATTTGCCCCTGCCAGCCTACCTAAACCAGCCGAGCTGAGCTCCCATCAAATAACGAAGCACGGCTTTGGGTCGCTGACTAAACTGCTTTACCCCTATTTCGCCAGGTGTTGTGGTATTTGTGACTTGTTGTTGTATAGTTTCTTCAAGGAGTATCAACCTTAATCGTATATCTTCTGTGGCCTTGCAATGCAGTAGTACATGCTCCACAATCTCGTTCTCCTGTAGACAGCCTGGGCTGTCTGTGGCTCTAATTTTGCACAAGTGATAGGTACCCGATATACTTTAGAGAAATATTATAAGAAAATGCTTTTATTCAGCTTTTTACAATTTTATTGCAGCTGTCAGAGCAAATACATGCTTGGACCGAGTTTATACGAGATAACGGGACATGACCTAATGATGTAACTTATGCTATTAATAGGAAGCTTGATAAGTTGACTTGCACCAACCAAACTAAAATGTTTAGCACACCAGTATATATTTTTAACCCCCCGAAGCAAAAAGAACATTTATAACATATGTGTCTGTCTGTGGCATCGTAGCTCCTGAATGCTGAACCGATTTTGATTTAGTTTCTTTTAGTTTGAAAGGTGACTTGATCGAGATAGTTTTTCGCTATAATACAAGAAAACCTTTAAGATAGATACATAGAAACTCTTTATTGTATTTTTTGTGTGTTGTTTTTCTTTTTTTTCTGTTATTTGAAGACATTAACTCATTTATGAGGGGTTTTAAAAAAAATACATTCTTATATAGTTATTCTAGCACTAATAATAATGTATATACCAAGAAATATGACGAAGGATATTGAATTTATAATAATAATTTTTGTATAAAAAAAACTAAGATACATTTCGGAGAGTGTGCATCGAATCTGCATGAACTAATTTCATCCTGCACATTTTTCTATCGGATTGCCAGACCGGGCACGAAATATCGACACCGTTTCCATGTATTTTTTTTTCATCTGGTAATCCTACTTACATGATAATATGATTACATTTAGATAGTGTTTTTTTTTTAAAGTAAAATATATTTTTTGTGGAGGTTAAAGGGGGAGGCCTATGTTCAGCAGTGGACGTCTTCTGCCTGATGATGATGATGATGATGATATTTTTTGTATTGTTTTTGTTTGTTTGATAGTTAAAAGTAGAGCTAATATGAAGCGTATAAAAACACACAAACACACACACTCACACGGAAACACACACACACCCACACCCACACGCAAACACACACAACTGACTAGTACTTTTTATATAGACAATTTTATTTAACAAGTCATTCTAATGTTTATTCAAAATGTTGTTGGTGTATTTGCTCATTGCATAATAAAGTAGGCAAACAAATTGGTAGATTCGTTTTAGTTGTGCTTTAGGTGAAAATAATGATGTCTTAGTAGGGTCATAGGTTCGGGATTTTGTATTATGAAAACCCCTGTAAAAAGTAACCTATGCGCCGGCCGCCCCCAAGAGTGCGTTTCTACAGAGATGTAGCCTATAGCAGATCAGAAAGGATCTCATTGGTTGAATTTCAACAGCAAAGTGGAGCGGAGTATAGCCATGCAAAATAGGGACATGTACAGCAAGGTGGAGTATGGCGAGTGATGGGATCAGAGAGGAGCGGGGTAAGGCATGTGTGCACTCTCTGACAGAAGCTCCACTCGACTCTGCTACAAAATTCCACTATCCCCTATACAGCCGCTCGTCCCCGCTTCAATGGAAACAACCACCTATTTTCAAAGCTCTATTATGCTTAAGCACCCTATAGCTATCATCCAGTCCCCCTCAACTCTGAAGTCCCACCCTAATTCCATTCGAATCTCACTCCTATATGCTAGTCTCACTTCCACCCCATTCAGTCCTGATCATGTGACGTTTTCGTGTCATTCCACGTGCCTCTAAACTTCTTCGATCTTACTTCTACTACCAACACTGAACTAGTGAAAAAAAGTTGTTTTGCTCATTTAGTTGAGTGTGAATGAAATTTTTCCATGAAACAGTTTTTCCTTGATTTCAGAATTGTCCATGAGTAAAAGTTGTCCAATTTGATGAGTACAATGACATTCTTCTGGCTTAGTACTAGTTTCAAGTAACCCATTGTTATTAATCTAATATAAAAAATGAATTCCTATTTACCATGGTCACACCATAACTTGAGAACGACATTAACGATTTCATTCATCTTGTTTCTTAAGTTTTCTAATACCTTGTAGAAGGTTCTTACCGAAAGAAAAATTAGGAAAATTGCACAGAAACTTAGAAAATTTCAGAAAACTTGATCGCATCGATTGAAACTGCAGGGTGCAACTAGTACCAATATATTTCCAAGCCATAGTTTCTAATAGTCTCTTACCTGCCAATAACTTCATTGGTGGCTGGGTTTGTGAGTTCAATCCAGTTGCTAGTCTTGGAGTCCACATATTTGCCATCAATATATAGCTTTGTGGCCGGAGCTGAACTACTGTAGTTTCTGCGTAGTAATAGATGAGACTGAAATCAAGCAAAGTATCAATAGTAGTATCAGTAGTTGTGTAAGTATAGTAGGTTCAAGCTGAATAGTTACTTGCAGGTAGCAAGAATTATAGATGGCATCGCCAACATGAATCGGAACACACCCCTAAAATTAAAGTGATGTCACAGTAAACGAGATCTGGCAAGAAACTAGTGTACATATTATCAACATCCGCAAGGTTATATTATTATTATTTACGGGATCTTACCATGGTATTGTTGTGGAATGAGCTAATATAACATTAGTGAACAACCGTGATAGTTTAAAACAGTGATCCGCAAGGTTACTGTGAAATTTTAAACCTTATCCAACATCTTTGTATATGTACAGTTTTTTTTATACTGTTATAGGCTTGCCTTTGACCGCCAACTCGCCTATTGTTAAGCGATGATGTGGTCTACGGTGGGAGCAAGATTCTGAGCAATAACATTATTCTATGAATCAATTTCTTCTAAGTAAGCATGCTCCATTATACATCATTGCTTAACATCAGGCGAGAAGGCGGCTAAGCGCAAGCCTTTAATAAAAAAAAAACTATGACTTTTATCCTGGTAAAATACAAGAAAACTCAAAGCCCCATTAGTTCAGCATATAAAACATTCTGCTTATCAATCCCTGAATAAACTTAGACATGACATGAATTATGTAGTTGGCTACCTATTTAAATAACAAATTTACTGAATGAAACATGAACTCTATAAGGCCTAAATATTAGTCTGACTGAAAAGACATATTAGCAGAGCTTATTTTTTACCCACTATGGCCTCATTCGAGAGGGATTTTACTAAAACGAATCTTCACATTTACACATATTGTTAAGATAATACATACTACACATTAATACAACACACAATAATTTTGTAAATTAAATTCATTTGCGCGTTACCTAAATTTAAGTACGAAATAATTTGTACTTACTTCTGATTTCAAAAGTTTTATCATTGCAGAAGCCATGGTGAGATTTATATTTATTTTAATGATAACTAGCTCGATGAGCGGCTATTAGGTTGAAAGGGGGCAAAGCCAACTGATTAAAATACAACTATTCTGACCTTGAATTGATAAAATTAATTCCATTTGTCGTCACGCAAACAATCTTGTTTTTGATTTCGGTTCGTTCGTAAATCGTACCGTACGTAATTCGTATAGATTCGGGCAATTTCGGGCACCGTCAGTGTTGCCAAAACTCGTTAGCCAAAAATAGCAAAATTCACGTTAGCAAGTCAAAAGTAACGTTTAAAAAAATGGGGTTGTCTGTAAAGTCGGTTTACGGACGATAATTTTACGTGATAACGCTAAGGCCAATCGTACCTCTATATCGATTGTTCCGCGCTCTCGCTTGCACGCGCGGCTTAGGCAGTACGTGACTGTTTTTCGTGCATGCAGCCGGCGTTCATCGATTTATTAGACGTTATCACGTCAATAAGACTCAGCATTATTACTATCACCCTTGCTTGGAACCCCGCAAGATTTCGAATTTTCTGCCTAGTTCAAATTAAAAGCTATAAATGGTAAAAGTAGTAAGTCGTAAAAGTAACGATAAGGACACAAAAGTAACATTATTCGTAAAAAAAATTACGTTTTGGCAATGCTGTCGGGAAGTTAAATTAACGTTCCGCTACACACATTGTTATCCTGCTTTACTTTAATTGAAATAAAAACACACATGGGATAACAAAACAAGTACAATTTTTTCTGTTGATTGCTTAATCAACACAGATTGCACTTATTTTAACACTACAGAATGATAATAAAACTAGCGATTTTAGTAACGTAATGGTTCCAATAAATTACTGCGTACACCGGAACCTAATGTCATAATTAAATTATTCTACCAATTTAACTGTCGAAAATGTCACAGTGACATAGATGTATTGCCATAAGTTTAAAGTTTCCATGTATTTCGGGTACAATTTAAATTGTCCAGCGGAATGTTTTGCAACTAAAGTAGGGCCAATTTATATCACATTTACTACACGTTACATCTGCCAGTCTTAGCCTTAGCAAAATTAAAGTAAATTGTAAAATTACCATCTGTTGTTATTACTACAGTAAATAATGTATTTTACCTGATTTTTTAAAGCAATTATGTTTGCACACAATGGAAAGACGACACATGGCTTAAAAATAATTTATTAATAATTGATGGTGGTCAACCGGTCCTAGCGCCAGGCAATGCTCGTCGACATCACCATCCCACATGACGAGAACCTCGTGAAGGCTGAGAAGGAGAAACTCAGTAAGTACCTTCACTTGGCTCACGAGGTAACCGCCATGGTGTTGGACGTTGACTCGATTATCATTGTTCCGATAGTCGTATCGGTAAATGACCTTATACCGACGACATTGTGAGAGTCCAAGTGTGGGCATCCAGTGGATGCAGATGGCAGGTACCTAGTCGTTCAGTGTGGAGATTAAAAGGGCTATGTTCAGCAGTGAATGTCTTCAGGCTGCTGATGATGGTAAAACATCATTATAGCGAAGAGCCTCGACCAACACCATAAGAGACTCTCGCTAGACGGTTGGTTCAAGGGTCAGATGCAGAAGATGGTCACCGTGGACACGGCGCACATTGTCGGGAGGGTCCTCGTTCTGCAGCCCTGGGCCCTGATTCTGTAACTACAAACACGCACATAAAGCGCCATGTTAAGTTTACCTCTAAAAGTTGGTCTTTATTCCTGGGGAATAGAGTCCAAATTTTAAGAGGTTAATTTATATTGTGCGTTACGTACGTGTTAAAGTTACGGAATCAGGGCCCTGACCCTGACCACCGGAAGCTTGCGCCCTGCCCCACTGTCGGTGGTATCTTAGTTTTTAAGTTCTTTATGTTACTTAAGTAACTTTTTATTTATTTATATAATGTAAAAAAAAAACTAAATAAATATCTGGAGTATATATTAATTTATTTCAGACACAGTACATTCAAAGATAAAGGTTATGGAATGAGATATCATTTGGGTTATGGAGTTTTATTTTACAGTAATGGCAACATTATTCCTATATAGAGTTTATAGTTCATCACACGTTCTATAGATGGTGTTACTTGTATTAAAATGTTTAATTTTAATTCAGATATTTCAGATTCTTTTCGTTTGCTCACAAAGTCCTTGATTTGCACACTCAATCAGAATCAGAATATGTACACAATATAATATTTCATATTAATATATAGTAATTTCTTTAGCTACACGCGTTTTGTGATTTTATTTATAATTTATTATACCTAGTGCATTGCATTTTTTTCCTAACTAGCTCTAACCCGCGCAAAAAATTTCACCCACGTAGGTACCTACTTACCTAATCCCTCCTTTTTCGTTGATTTTGTTCACGCGTTTTACTTATCATCATCATCATCATCATCAGCGTCATAATATTTTCGCTCTCTCTCAGCACTCTCAGCCACTGGTGTACGATCGAACGTCGTGTGCATGTGCAGCCATCCACACATTCGTAGTCGTCGATACTCACCGAATGCAGACGAATGAGTAGAAGAGCCTTACTTCTATTGTCGCTCCATTGCAATGTTGATTTGTTATAAAATGCCAGTTGCAGACCATGCGAAGTACAAGTAGCAAGTACATATTAGCCATCGTTTGTAACGAGCTAACTTCCACTGCCACTATATAGGTAATACCACAGAAGACATAAATACAGTAGTTCTACATACATGCGTACATCTACATGTTACTAAGCACTTCCACTAAAGGCCCTTGCAGAGGATGCGTAGTACAAGTAACAAGTAGAAGTTGTAAGTAGCTTTTACGCATCGTCTGCAACGTTTTGCAGTGGTAGTGCTTGGTAGTACTTCCAATGCCTTTTGCAATAAGCAAAACGTTGCAGACGATGTGTGCCTAGTAGCTACTTACAATAAAATTGTACTACGCATCATCTGCAAGCGCCCTGAGCAAAAAGTGTGTAGACAGCTCATCGATGTAAATGTACTGGTACATTAATATCTTTGAGACAGCTCCTTGAAAACGATACTTACCTATTAGGTATTTGCTACTTGTACTTGCTACTTGTGCTTCGCATGATCAGCAGTGAGCAGCTATACCACCCTGTGCATGTGCTGTGCCCTCACAAACTATCGAAGATTTTTGGAGTTACTCCTCCTACCCGAGAACGAATGTTTTATTTCCCTATCATGTTGACACACGGGACCTTGCCAATGCTCTCTTTATACCACGCACGTTTTGCATCCGGTAGGGTTGCCACCATCCTCAAAGAGCCCGTTCATTGAACAATGAGGCTGTGTTGATAAGCACACACTTGATCAAACATCCACATAGTAACTTCACTGTAGGCATGTGCTGTTATTAATACCCCGGATACCTATTTGATACGGCAACTTTTGTATTCGTTAGCTTTACCTATGTTATAGGTACCTAACCTAATCGATTTCAGGAAGGGAGGTTCATAATTCGGTCAGTTTTTATTTAATTTTTTGTGTAGTATCATAGACAAAAGTACCTACTTTTTGTCGATTAATTACCTAATTACTTAGAAGAACTATAATCTAAGCCTACTTAGCTATTTGTATAGGAATCGGAACTTGTTTACCACTAACAAACCCACAGAAAAGTTTTTTTTAGAACGGCTGTCAAGGCATTTTTTTTTGTAGCCGGTTGCACCCTTATTAAACGAAACGTCAGTCATTAGAAAACGAAATCAGTTAGCAACTGTGATGCGGAGTTCGTTAGACGCGTTTATCAGAATGTTCAATCAAGGTTCACTCATAATGCCTGGTAACATATTTTTTTCATATCCGTTCTATTTACTTCTCTTTTCTGTGAACCAACCGTTCTGATTTTCCCACAGAATGTTTATTTTTTTATCTTACTGAGAGGATGTCGGCCTTTCGCGGTTGTGCACTTGTAATAATGTGCTATTGGCATCAAGCCCGATTTAGGCCTGACACGTTTGCACCCGCCATGCCTCCTTACCATATCTTCCTTATTTCTCTGATCTGATCTATGAACTAAGCTCTACAATAGATAAACATGCTCTACTAGCAATATGAAAATAAGCTAGTGTAGGTACGTACTGTAGCTACAGAAAAGAAAAAGAAATTGGTATTTTGTAGTGCCTACATTGTGTAATGTGTTCTAGTTCAATAAGTAGGTAGTGGTAGGTAGGTAGGTAGGTATAGGCTTATCTGTGAGCTAATTCTGTTGTTTTATTCAACTGCGTCGTTTATAACAGACGCGTTCGTGTCGATTTGTTGACAATCATTATTATACCTACTTTGCGCAATAAATATAATAGGTATCTACTGCATAATGTGATTAATACATCAATTCCTTATCTAGTAGCATAACAGACATTGTTTACAGCAAATTCTAATGCATTTAACGTGGAAATATCGCTGTAACCTTGGGTTTCAACTTCTAGGAAAAATATGCAGGCGAATCGCACCAACATCACAACTGCGTACCTACCTAGGTATGTGAGTGTGTAAGTTTTTGTTCCCACGCAACTCTAATACCTAACAGCTGGATTTGGATGAAATTTGGTATGGAGGTAGCTCAAACCCTGTTTACATCGGAAGAATATCCGATTCATGTGAGAGAGCGGGTGAAACCGCGGGGTGTTGCTACTTCAATAAACGTACTAGCCACTTGGCCTTGATTATAAAATGCAGTTTATTTACATCAAGGATTTTTTTTATCGATTATTACATATAGCTATGTATATGTGTGCATAATTGCGTTCACACATCTGATGTGGTGTGCTCTAGCGTGCATAACCGATAGGCCGGTCGATGACCCCTTATCAGCGTAGGTTCACACTTAAGTACCTACGTCTTCTTGGTACAGACTTCATTTTACAGAAGGTTATAGGAGGTACCTACGTGACTAACAATGAGTACGTAGGTACACCTGCACCGACGCATTTTTTTCTACGTGACCTACTGAATGTAGGTACTACGTCGAAAAAATTGTGAATAAGAGGCCTGTTCTTTACGAACCAGGATTTTGTTTCTCGTAATACTGTCTGTTTACATTAAGACGCAAATCTTCGATCAGTGTGTGACGACAAACGGCACTGAAACGTGGTCTCTCGCCATGGTTCTCAACTTCTCATCAGCAAGCTCAAAGTCGCACAACGAGCTATGAAGATGTTACGTCGGATTAACAAAGAAATAATAATAAAGCAAAAAAATACTAAAGGGGGGTCCCCAAACAACAAACGTACATTTTTAATGTATTTGCTCTAATGTAAAAACGTTAATACGTACCTACAAGCGTCAAACTTGGCATCATTATTGATTATAGAACACACTCTGAAGTAGGTATAAAAACAAATAATAAATAATGACCAAGTGCGAGTCGGTGACAAATTTCTGGTCACCACACCACCAAGCATCAAAATCTCAATAGGTAGGTACCTACTTGACATTGACAACAAGACGTGGAACGCGTAGTACCTACCTCATAGTACTTACATATTATAGGTATGGGTATACCTACCTATATGTGCAACGCCAAAATCCTTTCAAGAGAAAAAAAAAACTATGTTGCTTTAAGTGTGGGTTAAGTCTAGATAAACCAACCTAGGGTATTTATATAACGTCCTTGAGATAAACTCTTTTGTCAGACTATAAATAGGTAGGTACAAAGCTGTTAGTAAGGAGTAAAGAGGTTGTGGCCACAATGAGTCTTCATCAGTTAGTCACTCTACAAACTCTTCCTTTCTATGCACCTACCTACTTTTTATCAAGCACAGAGTGATGTAAAGTCTTGTTTGTATCTTGTTATGATAACTAACATTGTTTTATCCGATTACGGTAAAAGGAGGGTTATGGTTTTGACACATTTTGTTTTAATCAACCGTGTGACGAGAAGTGTTATATTCTAATGGGGTAAGTCTGTGTTATCAGTTAAGTTTATATATTTGTTTACGATAACGTATCGCGTAACGTTAATTCAATCTTTATGAAATATAATAGGTAGGTTGTTGTTAACACTGGCGTCAATCCTTTAAATAAACTCATTATAAAACTAGTTTTTGGCCCCGAACTGAGACCTCTACGCAACCCCTGGACCAATTTTGCCCATATTGGAACTCAAAAATTGTATTGAAATTAGGTACCTAACTAGGTACCTACTCGAGCAAGGTGCTCTAATGTTCTCCGTCATCATGAAGACGGACATAGCCTAGGGTAGATATTTCTCCCCCAGCAATGCGGAAAAACTAGAAAATTGTGGGTAGTTCCGCGGGAATCATCTAGAATACAAATATACAAAGAAACGCCGACTTTTCACACTTCGACGAAAGTAAAGTAAATCGAAGCTATAACACCTCTTTTCGCTTGGACAAAAGTAGAATAAAAACGACGCCTTACCAACTGGCTCCTTCTTTCCGAGATGTATCCATTCCGGTAACTGTCCAGCTTAAGCTTTTATTTCGGGCGTTGCTCTCTCTTCTACCCTCAACTTTGGCTCCTATATTGAAAACAAAGCAAAAAGCTGGGTATCATATCGAAGGTGCGACGGTACTTCATATCGGAACAGTTGCTAGGTAACACTTGCCTATGGAAGAAACCGATTCACTCGTAATTTGAAGACACCAAAATTGTAACTATCAGAGAACACCCGTTCAGGCAGCGCATTCCACAGACTAGCAGTTCGCATAATAAAAGTGGAATCAAACCGCTTCGTACAGATTTTCGGAATATCAACCATAAAGCGGTGTCGATTTTTTGTGCCCGCTCTGGCAGTCCGATAGAAAAATGGGCAGGAGGGAATTAGACCATGCAGATACGATGCACACTTTCCGGAATGTATCCTATAAAAGACCGATAGACTAGCAACTTTGCGCAGAAGCTCTAAATGTCTGATGTCTGAAGACTAAGGACTAAGGAGCTTAGTCTGAACCAGGGATTCGTTGCTGACGAGCCTCTTGGCACGCTTCTCAATAGACTCTAACGCCCCCAAGGTGATACTTAGCTGATCCATCCCAAAGGTGAGAGCAGTACTCCATGCACGACCGAACTTGTTGATACAGTGACAGTAACTGTTCCGACGTGAAGTACCGACGCATCTTCGATAGGATACCCAGCTTTTTGGCAGTCAATTGAGCTTTGTCCTCAATATAGGAGCCAAAGCTGAGGGTAGAAGACAGAGTAACGCCCAAAATCGCAAGCTCAATGAATTTTGGTTTAATTTTTATAATGTTTGAGAGGTGACTTATCGAATACCTTATGAAAGGTATCTATAATTCAAGAAAATCTGTTCAGCCATTTGCATTTTAACTGCTATTTTATAGGAAAAAAATTACTCTTGTTAACTTTTTTCGAGATTGTACATAGTGTCCAGCATACGTACTGTAATCTCGAAAAAAGTTAAGTAAATTTATAAGTGCCAAAGTAGGTTTACAAGTTCTTATACATACATTGGTCATACCAGGTTTTAAAGCTTTTAAAAGAGCTGGTTACCTAATTGTAAGAACCTTAGAAAATGCCGCATAGAGATAAGGTAGAGATATCTCAATCTCTTCATTAGGTACAGTGACTGATAAAATAATATATATCGTTCATCGGCTTTTTGGGAGCCTTTATCTTTTTTCTAGGCGAAAAAAAAATAGAGTTGTTGAATATTAGAAAATTATGACTAGTGACAACAATAAACACCTAGGTACTTACCGAATAGGTAAAAGGTCGATTTGGAAACCACACGAAATTTCTTAGTAAATAAGTTCTTTGGCGTAAGATATTTTGCTTGCGATGAGTTAATTATATCCTTATACTTATCTATGGTCTGTTTATCCCAGGTATTTTTTGGAAAGGCAATGGACTTTCTGGGCTGACAAGTAATGCTTTTCTAAAATTAAATATGTTGCCTGTCGGGTTTTCTGGGGTTATCCTTTCTCATCCGTGTCCTTACTTTGGAAATAAAATTACGTAACGTGGGTATATAGGTATAACAAAGAACGTTTAAAGTAAAAAGTGTTGGCGTACAGTAATGATAGCTTAGTAAAAACAATAAAGACATGACAATACTTACTTTCGCAACTGTACTGACCTTAAGGCAACCTCAAAATTGATTGGGGGGAGGGAATCACTCAGTCCATCTTGACTATGCTGCGTTCGGTATAAACTTCGCAACGCCTTACCAAATACTTCAGTGTATGTTGCCAGTGATGACATACGAAACTGAAACGTGGTCTCTCACTATGGGTCTTATAATATACAAGGAGCTATGGAGAGGGCTATGCTCGAGGTTTCTCTACGAGATGGCTACATCAACTACAGAAATAAGGTGATCCATAGACGAACAAAAGTTACCGACATAGCCCACCGGATTAGCAAGTTGAAGTGGCAGTGGGCAGGGCACATAGCACACAAAATAGATGGTCGATCGGGCTGGAATCGCAGGAAAACGTTGGATGCAGGCCGCTTCCAACCGGCCCTTTTGGAGATCGATGGGATGATGGGGAAGACCGATGTCCAGCAGTGGACGTCCTATGGCTAAAATGATGATGATGAACCACTCAGTCTACGAACTTCCTTAATTTACTAGCCAATAGGTACCTACACCTAATCTAAATTGTGAAGTGACCAGCGTCAACGCATGCATTAGAACATTATTGCTGAGATTACTCTATTATTTCAGTCGTTATCGCTGGCACGGCGGTATCAGTGCAATCTAGACGCAAAACATTCGCTATTTCTGTTCGTGGGTCAATGTACCGTGTATCGCTCATTTAGCCATAAACAAAGTTTATCGAACGCGCCTACCTCAAAACAATAGCACAACAATAGGCTTTTGCCGCGACATTAAAATCACAAAGGTATTTTTCCGAGGGAATGTTAAAGGCATAGTTCACTGGTGTTCAGTGACCGCGGATGGGAAGTTGTGTAGGGTTGTGAGTGAGCTGCAACAAACAATGAGAAGACTTGAAAAAGTCTGAATAATTTGCCGGACAAGTTTACGTTATGACAAAGACAAAGAAGATGACAAACGACACAAACCAGCGTTCAGACAATGAAGTTGAAACGCTGATTGTAGACCGGGAAGGCTATATGCTACTTATCAGATCCATGATAAAAACTGAGTCTATGACAAAAACTTGAGTTGGATAGTTTGGTATTTCTACTTCTTCGTGAATTTAGTTTATCTCTTATCTCTTCTAATTATGTGGGGATGAGAAGACCAGCACTGACGCTGATGCATAGAATGTACTAGGTACTAGTGTGCAATGTGTGTATGTCCCCCTCTCAGCTTACTCAAACACTACTCAAAAAATAGCGGTGGACGGCCTTGGATCACTTTTGTAGCTGTTCCATTACTAATATTTCGATATTTTCACCAAGACCGCTCCATCGGTGGAGATTCGTGGGCAGTGCACTCATAGGTTCCCATTGCTAACGTCGTCCATTCGTAAAATTAGCAGTTGTCACATACCAGTTTGGAATTTGGTGCATCGTCTGAAACTGCCTTTGAATAGGGGCCTTAACATTGTTATGGCACTAAATTCATGTACAGAGTAAACCCGAGTGGTAAAACAAATATTCAGCACTTGTTTAAATATCCGTATTGTCCCCATTCCGTTTTTCAAAACGACTTCCCACCTCGCGTCTGCATACGGGTGAATAGTTTCAGACGACACATAAACGCTATTTTGCTAATGCGTCATCCCCAAACCCCAACCAATGCCACGCCAGAACCATCTGACTAATCAGCTTTCAGTTACTAGTCGTACCTCGGCTACAAGGACAGGCAGGGGGAGGTTTTGGGGGTTCAAACCTCTCGAAACCTCGTTTGCTGCTCTATTATCCTCAGAAGGTGGATAATAGAGCAGAAAAAAATTGGTTTGGCTCCACCGGTGAAGCCTGGTGGAGAACCGTGGATTCATTAGGAAAAAAAATACTTTTAGATGCATTGGTGGATTTAAGAGGCAAAGAAAATACCTATGGATCCATGGAGGATTCAAGAGGAGAAAATATGGCTTTGGCTCCATTGGTGGAGCCTGGCGGTGGATCCAAGTGGCCGGAGGGAGTCTTTCTACTGGTACTACCCCCCTCCCTGAAATAAGCTCGGCTATCTGTCCAATTGTTTGCATTGCGATTACTGCGAATGAATTTGTTGTAATGTAACATCTAATGTGATGTCTACAAGGTAGTAATCCATTGATTTTCACAAGTGTAGAGCTGCCAGCCGCCTGCCGCTGTGAATTTCATTGGGCGATCAAATCAACCGTGAACACGGAAAACCTACACTTAATTTGTGTTATTGAAGAAAACGCTAAGATAGGCAAGGATTCATAGGAAAAGTAGGTATATATCTGTCAGGACAGGACAGCTCGCAAGTATCTATGCATACTAGCTGCCCCTTGCGGTTTCACCCGGTTTCATCCCATAAATACCGTTTATATTTTTCAGGATAAGAAGTCTATCATTTTGTATATGTCTGTCATATTGTAATACCTACCTTTAAAATTCATGAAGAAAAAATAATGCAAAATACACATAATTAATTTCAATATAAAATAATCGCGAAAACCTTTAAAAAAAACTTCTGGACAAGCAAATAAAAATTTAAAAAGTCTATTCAAAGGTAAATTTAGGCCTTTTTTCAAACAATGGGCAATCAACCAACCCGGTTCTTTTAAGTAACTTAGGTATTTGCCGTTAAAATTTCCTACAATAATTCCGGTACAAAAGTGTCTAGACAAATAGAGAAATGAAGTGACACAGCTGCAATGCAACACACTAGTGCAGCAATCTTATTCTAGAACTAAGTGCGGGAGTCATCATCGTATATTCCGAAAAAAGTCTGTAGAAAAGATTAGTTCTGACATTTGGGCGTCTGCACTGATAAGTTGGTCGCACTGTACCTCTATTTTGTCAGTGCATACCATTTCCTAATGTTTGTAACCCGCAAACATACACGTTTTATTATGTCATCCCCATATTTGAACAGCGATCTTTTGTAATCCTGCAGGAATTTTAACACCTGAAGTATGATTAGTATAATAGAACATTCTACTAGTAGGCAAGTCACGTAGGAATTCTCAAAACATTTAGAGGCACCTGAAAAAGTTGAGGGCTTGGGAAATTAAGTTACATATTCTTCAAATTATAATTTAAAACTAAAATATTATGTATGTAAACGAAACATAATACCTATAATACCTGAACTAACTAATTACTATTATTATTATTGACTGTACCAAGAACCAGTTGTCTGGATAAATCTAACATAGGGTTTAAGACAACTTACTAACTCGAAATGTAACGTACTTTGTGTTTAAAATTTAAAAAAAAAATATATTATTATGGAGGTCGTTTATAATCATACTATCTATGGGCAATGAAGGCTTATAACACAGGAGACATAATAGCCTATAGTATAGAGTATAGACAGTTCAAACGATCTCCAATTTCAGGCAAAGTGCCCAAAATGCTGACCTGTATTTTTGGCAAAAATTAAGCCTCGCAGTGTAGCGAGCGAGGCAACGCCAGCATTTTGGGCAAATATCGTCTATTCCATTGAAAAATTTAATTCACACGCTCAATGAAGTTTATAGAACAGCTGTAATTTTTTCACGAATTCAGGGTTCATTTATTCAACTGCTCAACAGCCAGTATTGCTAGTGTCACAGATCGCAACCTCTCATCATCTGATAACAAACATACGCCGACCTATTTTCACGCCCTTTGACTTATGCCTGCGATAATAATAAGCTAATCGAAGAAGTGTGCCATTTCATAATAAACCGATATAAAGGCCTGTTCAAACCTAAGCTATATTCGCTACCGCTGCTGTAGGTAGCGAAAAATGCCGTGCGCTATTCCGCCGGGTATACTTTTGTATGAACTGCCAGCGGAATACAATATCACGCGGCATTTTTCGCTACCGCGTAAGCGAGTAACGCTTAGGTCTGAATAGGCCTTTACTCTCCTTTACTCCTTTTATACTGGGTTATTCGGAAAGACTATGCTAAGCCGAAAATGGCTAATTATAATCAGGGGCCTTACGGACAACTGCTATTGCGGCACAGTTGGAAAATCACGCGACCGCAAACCGTATCTGGGCGCGTTAAGGTTCACGTTCGCGTAATTTTCCAACTGGGTGGATTTAACGTTAGTTTGGTGCCGCAAAAGCAGTTGTCCGTAAGGCCCCTGTACACCATCAGGCTGCGTATCTACCAGAGATGTGCGAGGGAGATAAATATGTATGTAGACAGTTCATTGTACGGTTTCGGAATATCAACTAAAAAGCGATGACAATTTTTCGTGCCCGCAACGTATTGCGACTACAAGATAATCACGTTTAATTTGTAGTTCATTTGTAAGAGTTGCATTGCATGTTTTGTTACACATTTCTTTGTGCAACAAGTGAATGCAAAATTACTAAACTGGCCAGAGTTTACATAATCATGGAAAAGATAACGTTGATTTGATAAGATAACAAACATAAGAACGTGTTTTATGTATTAGGTACACAATTAGTTAAATACAACACCGTCTTGTCTAATCGTGTCGTAAAACTCGTAAAGCAATAATAACAAAAACTATACATCATTATCAATAACTTTAACCTTTACAATCAGACGGACCCGGTTCGATCCTTGGCTCTGCACCAAATACTATGTGCAGTTTCGATGCCATCGCTCTAAAACGGTGAAGGAAAACATCATGAGGAAACCTGTATGTTCAAAAACCTCAAAAGTTCAAAGACATAATGGCATTCACCAACATGCACGGGGCCGGCATGGTGAATTAGGAACCCCCCACTCTCTCTCCCACTCTCTCTCCCTCTCTCTCTGAGAGTAGGCCTGTATCTCATCAGTGAGAACATGACAGGCTGTAATGATGGTGATACAAACTTTTACTAAAGGGCCAATTTTGAAATTTCGTATAAGGTTGGCTGTTTCATTGACAAATATCATGAATTCTCAACGAAATATAACTAGACTGTTTTTTTGCGATTTCGTGGTTGGTTCCCATCGAAAAAAATATTATACCATGACTTCCTCTCGTCTTAGTATCACTGTTCCGTGTAACCTTGTACTAACAGCAAAATTCTCACAGGAAAATACACTGAAAAATAAATAATTACTCAGATAAGTATGTATAATGAGCACGTTATTATGACGATTATTATATCCGGTGGTAGGAAGTAGGTACGGCTGCAAAAAGTAATTATATTTTCTTATCAAAATTCCATATACTCAATACATAATAAGCACATTACCAAGAAAATAGAAATAAATACAATCTATAGTGGAATGGACAAAACAAAAGAGTAACTATTTACGTGGTAAAGAAAGTTATTACCACACGATTTCGTAATTACCAACTAGGTACGCAAAGCCAAAAAGAGTTTATTTTATCAGCCTGTTCATCCTCTTCATCTATCATCAAAACTGTTGAAAACTAGCAAAGATTTTCAAAATTTTTGAATTTCAACAAATTAAAAAACCGGATTGGAATTTTCTTTAGAATATTCAAAGAAATTTTACCTTCAAAGAATCATTGAAGAGGAAATAAAATAGCAAATAGTACAAAGCAATTTTCGTTTTGATATTTTATATGGTGGCGCAGAAGATAAAAGGTCTATTCCACTTTGATCACCTGGTTGATATGACCTGGGTGCTAAAAGTCGACTCTTTAGAATATATTTTTTCGAGTGTTTTTCTATCTCCTCTGCCATCCTATGTGGGTGAAGCCCTGAGATGGTTTCCTATTGAAACCTTCAAGGATGTACTCCGTGATGTGATGTGCTTGTTGGACACAAGAGTTCACTCTGAAACCGAACTACTCGTCGGGAGGAGGTTGTTGGTTGAATGGAGCTAGATGAGTTTTATATGGATGCGCTCATAGATTTTCCCCAGGGTACTGTGGAGGCTATTGGGACGGTAGCTGGAGGGTTGAGAATCCTTCTTGCCTGGTTTGTGAATGCCGATCACATCGGCAGAGTTCCAGGCGTTGGGAAAGATGGAGTTGTTGATAGCCGCATTGAAGATGCTGATGCCGACTGGAATACACAAGCGAGACGGAGAAGTGCTTGATCAATTTGTTGGTGATGCCATCGGCACCAGGGTCATACCTGACGTGGAGTCCCTTGATGATCGACACGGCCTCAGAAACCTTGACTGGCTCGAGGGTACCAACGGGGGGATGTAGGATTTGGGTTCGACTTCACGGGTCAACCTGGGCTAACATATACACATCGCCTTTTATATAATACTAGCAACGCATCCCGGCTTCGCACGGGTGTAAATCTTTTTTTTTTTACACCTTGGGTTCCATTATTGGAGTTTTAGTGAGGATCCTGGTTTTTTTGATAATATAATATAACCTATGTCACTCGGGGATAGTGTAGCTTCCCAACAGTGTTTTTTTTTTTTTAAATCGGTCCTGTAGTTTCGGACTCTATTCAATGCAAACAAACAAACAATCAAATCTTTCCTCTTTATAATATTAGTATAGACATGCTTATCGATGGGGCACTCATAAACAGATCGTTACGTGAAATAGTTTATCAATGGCCAGTAACAGTACGTACTTACTATTAAAATAGGAAAATAGAAACATAAAGTTTTCATTATTTTCAGCAGAGTCGAGCCATATCAGATAACACCGTATGTGGGTTACTGCCGGTCCGATAAACCGCCAGACACTCGATAATAACGCTTTTCAAAATTATTAAAATAGCTATTATTGTGTACATAAAATTGTATTCATCGCTTTGTTGGTCTTGCTTGTGCAGATGCTAGGTTTGTTTCGGTTTAGGTATGGCACCTTTTGAAACTTTTCTGGGTTTAGTTGTTTTGTACCTACTCCAACAAAACTCACCCCGAACTAATGACCTATATAACAGGTTTACACGGAACGATGATACTAAGCCGTAAGGAGGTCTTTGTTCTCATAATTATGAGCAAATATACCATGGGGCTAACCCTCAGCATCGTCCCGTTTAACCCTGTAAGAAATTATTATTATACGTACGTACTCCATCATCAAGTTAAGCTGAACGCACTCTGCGTTCGCTAACTAGTCCGGTCAAGCTGTAGGGGCCGATAGGCCAACAGCGTAAGCCAATGTCAAAAAAATATACATACTCAGTTCTGCCGTCACCTTTTGTACTAAAGTATCTACTAGTTTTGGTTTAAATACAAACTATCTTATTGAAAGCATAACTTTACCTCATCAGAAATATTTAAAAAAAAATAACCATCCGCGTCCAAAGGTTTCACTCGCGTTAAAAAGACCACAGAAAAGGTTTTTTGTTTTGTTTTTATTAGAACGGCAGTCAGAGCGTTTTTGTAAGAAATTTGTTGTAGCCAGTTGCACCCATATAAACGAAACGGCAGTCATTGGAAATCAGTTAGCAATGATCTAATTAAGAATGTTCAATCATAGTTCACTCATAATGTCTGGTAACAGTTTTTTTTTTTTTTTTATAGTATTATAGGCTTGCGCTTGGCCGCCATCTCGCCTGATGTTAAGCGACAATGCGGTCTACGATGGAGCAAGCTTGCCTAGAAGAAACCGATTCACTAAGTTCTCATTTCAGTTCTATTTGTGGACAGGACATTCTCCATGTACCGGTTATTTTTCAGGGATAGAAAGTAACCTATGCAACATTCCGACCTGCCAACTATGTCTATACAAAAATCACGTTTATCTTCTGTTGCCGCGAGAAAAAGAAACGAACAATATTTTCCATTTAAAATATTAGTAGCATAAGTACCTTTGGTACCTTTGGTGGTTTACCTTTATTTTTGTATTAGTTTTTTTTTGTTAGACTATATATGTGAAAATTCAAATATAAACAAACTACTACTAACTATGTAACATATAAAAATAAAGTTAAGTAATTTAATAATCCGCTGCCAGCAGGCATCGTTCCCAAGATGCTACCGCATTGCCGCGTTGTGTTGCAATTTTAATGACTATTTAATTTGACATTTCTAATAGAACCAATGGGCTGTGATATTCTCGTAATACATAATTTTGTAACTTAACTTATTTGTAACATATATGGGATACACTGTGATACACATAGTACCATTTATGATTAAGAAGAGTAGGTACGAGCAAAACAGTAACTGTGACAGGACACAGAGTTCAATGTGGTTCAAACTTATAACTAAACACCAGGGACATAAAGATATGACCGTTAGTCATAGTGAACAATCGTACTGACTCAGACGTAAATATGGCGTTTGTGTACTGTTTGCTTGTGTAAAGAACGTCCAAGCTTGTAGCGGATAGCTTCAATTTTATGCAAATCCGTTATTTCGTTTATCTGTTACAAAATTGATTGCGCGAATTTGCCCTGTATGATTATAATCGAATGTCACGCCTGGGGCCTTACGGCCAGCTGCTAACGCGGTATCAAACAAACGTTAAATCTGCTCAGTTGGAAAATCAAGCGAACGCGCCCAGGCTGTGGCCCAGGTACGGTTTACGGTCGTGTGATATTCTGCCAGTGTCAAATATTGAAATGTTTTTAAGTTTTATTAGTTACAGTCAAGCAAAGTAAGTCACGGCCAAGTAAAAATCATGCCCTAGTAAAGGTAGTAGTAGGGGGGTGGAGGCTTTACAAGAGGCTTTACACATTAACAAGCGAAAAACACAAGTTTAGGAAAATAATACAATGAAGCGACATGTTTTTATCACGTTGGCCTTGACTTATAAATTAAATATCCACAACAGGGACCGTCCATTAATCACGTGAAATGGGGGAGGGGGTTTAGTGAAAATCACGAAATATCACAATCAATACACCAAAAATAGTCTTAAACCTCACGTGATGCAAAAAAAAACACGTGATTAATGGACGGCCCCACAGTACCTACAACAGGAGAATAAGTATAGATACATATTACAAAGGAGAGACGTGTAAAAAGTTCCAACGCCAAACAGACTGGCTCGCTGCGTTGTGGCTTGTGGTCGAAGCGGTCGGGAACTGGTCTGCTGCCCATTAAATTATTTTTAGTGAGCGACTTCGACTTAAACGCCGTTGAGAAGGGTGAAATGGAAAAAACAACTATTATGGACTTGGATTGGTTAAACTGTGATGGAATATGCTCGTAATGGCCGTTTAGTTTGTATAAATTTACAATTGTTAGTTTACTAGCCTGTTATGAATCATCAGGAATCCCTGTCCAAATTGACCTGTGCAATGAGTATATGATATCAAAGAATATGAAAATGGTTGTCCTAAGACTAATGGAATCTAACAAACAATTGGGTATTATTTTATTTAATATTAGGCTTGCGTTTGACCGCCAACTCACTTGATGTCAAGCGATGATGCGATCCATGATTGAGCTCGCTTATGCCGAGAAGAAACCGAACTCCTGATTTGAAGACACCCAGATTGTAACTATCGGGGAACACCCAATCAGGCAGTGCATTCCACAGGCAAGCAGTTCGCATAATAAAAGTGGCATCAAGCCTAAATCTTATTACGGGTTTTCGGAATATCAACCATAAAGCGGAGTGGATTTTTGGAGTTTTTGGTTCGAAGGGCTATATAGGACACTTGGCGATTGACTTGCTTCGAACCGGGAGTAGTGTGAAATGCCCGTATCACAATGCCAAAGTTTGAAAGTGTATGGTTAGTCCATAGTTCCATATCTAACTCAGTAATAAAACACTGCACACATAATTAAAACGCTGCAGAAATATCATTTAGCGGACAGTGCGTTGAATCATTTTTTATAATATTTTAAAGCATTTGCAAGATGTGTGCGCATAGCAATTAATGAAATCAGACTTGTGTAAATAAACTCAGTAAGGACTAAAAAGATTTGGATGAAATTTAATTAGAGATAGCTTACACAAGCTTATGACAACTTAAAATCATATTTATTTATTTAGTTTATTGGCACAAAAAACAAAATTTGGTCAAAACAATTTAAACGAGCTAGCCCTAAAATATAAAACTAAACTAATCTAATACACCGCTGCCGGCAGGCATCGTACGTACCCAAGTACGTACCCAAGATGCCAGCCGCATTGCCGCGTTGAATTGCAATATATTATCAAGGAAGATAATGTTTGTCAATGCTAATAAATGTATAATCCTCCTTGATGGACACGTAAAGAGGCTGATATAGATATATTATGTATAAATATAATGATTCAGATATGAATAGAATATTGGTGGCAAATAACTAGCATTGTAATGATGTAAACAAACCATTAGTACAATACACGTTATTTGGATATATTAGGTAAACTCTATTTAAGTTTGAAGGTCAGTCAATCTGGCCTTTGACTGTTCAAAGCAAAACAATGACATCGATTCTGTCATACCACTCACTAAACTAAACCAATCTGACAGAACTAAAATTATCTGTGTCTCTTTTCATTACAATATGTGAGAGCAGGATGGCAAGAATTTTAGAGCTGTCATGTTTATATTAGATAATGGCACAATAGAATCGACACCATTATCTGTCTAAATACGTGCTATACTAGCACGGCTGTGTACTGTGGCTGTGTAGCAAGTTGCACCCATATAGGTAAATGAAACGTCAGTCATTCGAAATCACTTAGCAACTGTGATGCGGACTAAGAACTTTGAGAACTAACCCAAAAAGCCAAGGCCAAGTTCTTTGGATGCAGAGTTCGACGCGTTGACATAAATATTTCTTAAACTGTGTTAGAAACTTTGCAAAATTACAGTTTTAGTATACTTAGATCTCAATATTAAAAGCAACGATCTTTTACTTATACTACGTATATTAAAAGTATCAAAATAATATAACTTTGTGTTTACGGGGTGGTACATGTGAAATGGGAATGAAATATTTTTTTTGCTGCACCCACTCGTGTGGGGTATTGTTGAATACTTAGATCTTTTAAAATGAAAGGAAAGTTATGTTTCATTTTTTTTTTAATTATATGTATATTCTGTGAAATATGGCCCGCCAAAGTGGCAAAAAGTTCGCCCCCCTGCATTTTTGAACCATTAGACATAGAAACTTATAAGTTGCCATGCTGAATAATACTGATAGGTCATACTTATTAAAAACCATCTTTCAAAATTATTTTGAGCATTTTCTGATTAAAACTTTTTGAGTTATAGCGATAAAACTGTAATAAATTCAAGATGGTCTAGCTCATAGGTCATTGACCTATTCGTAAAAATATTCCACGAGTAGTTTTACCATAAAAAGTATGTTATATGGTTGGTATGATGCTCCTCTGAAAGTCCAGAGCTTCGTTCTTTCGATTTTTTCTGTGACCACCAATTTCTGAACTATGATGATTATGCCCACAATTATATGACTTTGCCTACGGAAACGGAACCCTACCTGCGCGTATCTCGAGTCTCGCTCACACGCTCTTAGCCAGTAATTTTTTGTATATAATTCGTGCTTGTTTCAAATTCAAATGTTTTTATTCACTCAGTGACAAAAAATATAATAATATAATAATAATAAATATTCGGAACATTTTTGCACACACGGTCATCTGACCCTAAGCAAAGCTTGTGATATGGCTGCCAGAGACTGATATACATACATATATAAAAGAGTTTTATTCACTGTAATCGATTAATCAAAATGCCCCTTTTCGAGTGGCAATGGTAAAAACCAAATTTCAGCTAAAATATTGGACTGACTGCACCGTCTGGATGTTTCTTACCATGAGTCATCATATTACGTCGATATTATTGCCATTATCATTATGAAATACGTTTCATACAAAAATCATGCATGAAGAATCATGATTTCCAATCACTGTAACGAGCAGTGATCAATATTGGCCACGAGGCCTATAAAGGCAATAAGTATCTACCTATAAATAAGTACAAAATTACGATTCCAAGTATATTGAACATGTATGTACCTCTACTCCTACCTCCTACCTTGAGTGGAGACCACGAACCGGAAGACGCAGCGTAGGTAGGCCTCCCACTAGATGGACCGACAACATAGTGAGAGTCGCTGGCATCCAGTGGATGCAAAAGGCAGGCTGTCGTTCAGTGTGGAGGTTAAAGGGGGAGGCCTATGTTCAGCAGTGGACGTCTTCTGGCTGATGATGATGATGTAACTCTACTCATAAACAGGAAAACGTAGTAGAGGCGATTTTAATACCGGTAGATAGGTACATACCTAATGCACCTGGCTGCTGATTGGCACCAATTGAATTGCAATGCATATGAAATCATTGAATAATTTCGAATCGACTCCATAAAGGAAGGTTCTCAATTTGACTGTTTTTCACCGATTTCAGAGGTTCTCAGTTTGGACCGAGTGTTTTTTACCCACGACGCAAAAAGCAAAGCTATATTAGCAAAGGGTTACGCGGAATGGGTGTACTAAGCCGAAAGGCATCTGCCTTCTCTTTTATTTGGTCTTAGAATACTCTTCTTGGTTTTCCCGGTCCTCTCTTTCCTTATACCTTTCCCTCTATGATGGTTTTAATTAATTTGTCATGTCGTACAACTTACAAGGTGGCCAAACATCTTTCCTCTGAATGTATAGAGGCTATGTAGAGATTAATAATTACCACATACAAACATTTTGAATCAACCTTCCGGAAACTACCTAGTGAATGTGTTGTTTTCTTTCACACAATTATATTCAACCTTGCAGATGCCCGCTGTCTCACCTACAGTCGAATAATATTGCCGCTATCGGACTATCATTCGATGCGTTGTTATGTAAAAGTATACCTTATAATCATAAAGTAGTAATTTTTTTCTAGAAAAATGGCGGAAAACTGGAATGCTCAGGTGTGTTTTTCCGTTATTTAACCTTTTTCAATAATAAGCGTTCAAAGTTTGTATGGCGGTTTTTCTCCAAAAGATCCGAGGTTCTGTTGCATTTTTTGTTATAACAGTCCCCTCTATCTCCTTTCGTTTTCGAGATTCCTTGGGGGACCACCATGTCATTAATTATTTCTATACATTTTAACGCGGTTCTCAAATGGAGACCATGGACCGATAAGCTCAGCATAAGACGTCCATACAAGCTGGAAGAGATCGCAGGGAAATGTTGGATGCAGGCCGCTTCCAACCGACCTTTTGGAGATCGATGGGGAGGCCTATGCCCAGCAGTGGACGTCCTATGGCAGAAATGATGAATGATGATGATACGCTTTAGAGTAGAGATTTTTTTCCACGCCTTTTTACACTAAGTATTGTAAAATTATAGGTAGAGATAAGTACGTACTTAGTACTTACCTAATGCAATTTGTGATAGCAGGTAGATATACCCAGCTGATAAAACTTAGTATCGACGAATATTTATTTTTACAAGGGAAAAGCAGGTAAGAGTTATCTTAAAATAGTATCAATGAAACGTGTTCCGTCACATGAAATAGGGAAGGGGGGGGGGGGGGGGGGTATAGTATATTCTTTCATCATCATCATTATCATTTCAGCCATAGGACCTCCAGAAGCGATCTGTATCCAGCTTTTTCCTGCGGTCTCGTTTATGTCTATCCGTAGTATATAATATATTCTTTGATTAAATAGGTACAATGAGCTGTAGTAGTTATGTGAATGTAGGTTTGCATTTATTCTAAATACTTACCTACTGCTTTTTTCACAACTGTGTTTCCAAACTGAACCGAGGACCTAGGTACCTAATTACAGTGCACATCCGTTGGATGACTTCCGAAACATCTGTTAACCTTGGTCATGTTTTGCGGTTTTGCTTGAAAAGAACCGACTTCTGATCACAAGTCGAAAGTCTGTTTATTGTAATATAAAATATAGTTACACGAGTTGAAGGCATTTTCGGGGTACGAATATTATCAAAATTAGTAATAAGAATCAAAGGTTTGCGGGGATTGGGCGTTGACTATACTCAAAAGGCTTGTATAATTGTAGTGTAGAAGTCGAAAGTGGCAGTTGGCTTGTCTGTCACATCTGCCGCAGTCCGACACCGTTGTGGTAGACATGTCCCGAAACAAAAACACGAATCTGCAACCTGTAACTCCATGGACTTGAAGCGAATGCCGAGATCGCGCTGAGGGTTGTGCCTTGCGTGATGAGGTGAAGTTTATGTCCAATAGCGAACTGATAATGTCATCATCAGCCAGAAAACTTCCACTGCTAGGCAGGCATCCCCCTTAAAACGCCACAATGAACGACAGCCTGCCATTTGCATCCTTGGGATGCCTGCGACTCCCACGATGTCGTCGTTCAATTTAGTGGGAGGCCTACCATAAGCTGCGTCTTCTGGTTTATGGTATCCACTCAAGGACCTTTCTTCCCCATCGGTTATCGTTCATCAAGCGATGTTGCCTGCCCAATGCCACTTCAACTTGCATATCTTAGCAGCTATATTGGTGACTGCAGATCTTCGGCAAATATCCTCGTTCCGGTTTCTATCGCACTATAACTCCGAGGGTAGCTCTCTCCATTGCCCGCTGCGGTTTTGAGTTTTTCCAAAAGTTCAGCAGTTAAAGACCACATCTCAGTACCATATGTCACTGGCAACACATACTGGTTAAAGACTCTTGTCTTTAGGCACTGTGGTATTTGTAACGAGAAGATGTCACGTAACGAACGCTGCCCGTCCGAGTTAGTTTCATCGGGCGACTTCTTAGTCTATGTTGGACCTACCTACCTAACCTAACTGAACAATCTAGCTAGTTAGTTAGGAGTAGTTAATTTTAGTGGTCAACAAATACGGACCTGGGTATGTTTTTAAATTGCGATCAGACCCACCAGAGTATGTGCAGCAGCATCCTCCTATTGCACAGTGAACGATCTGCGATCTCCAAGCCGCCTGCCAAGCTTAGAGAATATGGCAGCCTACATATTATGACAGATAATCTGCGTACGGCTTCCAGTGCCCGGCAGTTCATCTATCCCTCGCCAAGATAGCCAGGAAACGGTGGAGCAAGGGGTGCGAAGAATCTCCGGCAGATGTCTCGCTACCACCGCCATTGCAACGCTAGTTCGGGAGCCAGAGGCTTCATCATCAAAAAAGTATTACAATTATTAGTGTAAAAAGATTGATTGAACGATGATGTTGTCGGTAAATAGACGTCTGACATCGAAAAAGTAGAGCATTATAAGTAATTTATTTAGTGTGTTATTAACAAGGAATTTATATACTACTTAATAAATACGTACGTTACGTAGTATATAAATTCCTTGGTTATTCATTATCATCTTTTCAGCCATAGGATGTCCACTGCTGGACATAGGCCTCCCCCATCGATCTCCAAAAGGGCCGGTTGGAAGCGGCCTGCATCCAGCGTTTCCCAGCGTTCCCCTTGGTTATTAACTCGTAAGTACTATGTGTGATGTCATAGCTGTCATGCGATATGATGATATAGGTAGACTGTCAGTCAGACCACGTGGTTTAACAATATTTTTTTTTACTATAGGCTGCTGGAATGACTACAGCAAGATTTTTATATATCCGCAAAACAAAATTCAAGATTACAAGATTTATGATACAAATCATGTAAACGGAAACATAGGAATTGAAATAATAAAAAGTTACCCAACATTTACACAATTTTGGCCATCATTCTCGTTCGGTTCTTATCAACCTATAAAAAATCCTTATCATTCCTCACTATCATAGTTTAAACGCTTTTTTATCCTTCATATCGCACAATATCATATCAAAGCGGCATTAAATGTATCGGAAAACGATTATTTGCATTTTCGCTCAAATGTTTATGATTTTCTGAATTTGTTTCCTGTCACAGGAACCGAGATATTTATTCTTACACCTTTATAGGACCACACCCAGTGTTTATATCATCACCGACTACATTTAACAATATATCAGATCCCAATCCCCCCGCGGTAGGTACTTTGCTTTTCATTGTTTCCTCGAAGTCCCAGTTTCCAGTGCACTTCGATTATTATGGTCGAAGAATCTAATGAGAAAAATCTGACTGTTTTATTGTAGGTATAATAGGCTATGTTTAGGTAGTTATTAAGTATTAGTTAACATGTTTTTTGTTTAATAAAGGCACTAGCCAATAAAAAAAACTGAGTAGAGACTCAAAAATAAAACAAACAAAGAAATCTATACATCGATATCTACGTGCACGAATCAACCTATATATAAGTATCTACCTACTACCTACCAACTTTACATTCAAAATATTCCTTATCTATAATTTTAATAGCGATAATGAAGAAAGTGGGGTTAATGTCTTATTGAGCACATTGACCGTTTTGTTATTGCTTTATACGTAGATACGTACCTACCTAAATATTGATATCATTTAGTCATTATATTTTTTTTATTGTACCTACGTAACATCTACCAGCTCACTATAGATTTAGTCTGCAAAGTATTTACTCAAACAATTATCTCTATATGCACATAACGATACATAACAAAAAACCTTATCTTGACCGTTTGTCCTTCGACTGATCCCATAAATAAATATCAACACGGAACGGCCGGAATCGGAGAATGCGAGCCTCGCGATTTCCTTTTTACAACTACCCTTGAAAACGTGACTTTCCAAATTTAGTCGAGGCATTTATAAACGCCGGATGTTTAAAGAACCAAGTCGTACCTAATACCACTATCTGCACGATATAAATAACTTTCAGCTGTTTTTTTGCGCCAACGTGAAAAAAACATGTCGTCTCATTGTATTATTTTCTTAAACTTGTGTATTTTAGAGTGTTAATGCGTAATAACGGTATCTTATTATTAAATATTATTAAGTGTTTGTGGACGTGCTCGAGTGTGGGTAAGTGATATAACGCGGTAAAACATGTACTTATTACCTACGTGTTGTTTCCATAACTCCATAGAAGCCTCTTGTAAAGTCTTCACCACTTTACTAAGGTATGACTGTTTTATAACATAATATCACCATCATCAGCCAGTAGACGTCCACTGCTGAACCTAAGCTTCACCCTTAGAACGCAACGACTGATCGACAGCCTGCCATCTGCATCCACTGGGATGCCCGCAGCTCTCACGATGTCGTCGGTCCATCTACGTCGGTCTACCTACGCTGCGTCTTCCGATTCGTGGTCTTCACTCAAGAACCTTTCTTCCCCAACTTTTATTATTTTTTCATTTTCAACTTTTATCAACAATTTTTGTTATGTTTTACAAAAAAATAGGCAGTCATGGGGAGGGGACTGCCGATAAAAGTGAAAACTTAAAATTCAGTCTACAGTTAACGTCACGTTAGCATAATATCGGTGACGCGAACCCAAAGTTTTGCCCCTACCAAAAATCGCAAAACAGGGCTAAAGAAGTTTTCTTTTCAAAAAGAAAAAAATAAACCATTATCAGTATTTACTTATAGTTTTCAACTTTTAGTGAGTCACGGTTGTGAGAAAATTAGACGTTAAATTGCCGTCAATTAACTCTTTTTTACCCAAAAACAGTAAAGCCAACAATGGAGGAAGTAAACGTACGAATATTCGCCACGTAAGCAAATTTTTAATTTCGAAATTGAAATTTGTATGGAATTCGATAGCCTATAGTAATTTATAAAATAATACTGTACATAACGTACAGTATTATTTTCCTACAAAAAGTACCTAATCACTTTTCAGATTGATTGTATTTTAATATACATACTTAGTAGTTCTATCTGGGAAAAAATTTGCTTGTCCAAATTGTTCGACTACTAGCCAGTATAACAAATTGGAATATTTTTCTCCAAACAGTTAGAAACAGTTAGAATCAGTTAGATCATCGAACGAGTCGGACAGAATGGAATAAACGACCGAAAAATCTAATCCCTCCCCTCATGTACGGAATCTCTTATCACTAAGCTTTCAACAGTCAAGCAATTGAACTGGTTTAGTAATTCCTTCATCTTTTTCGTTATCTAATCGGTGTTCTGTACAAATATTAGATAATGGCCACCCTTATCGTGAACATCCAGCAGCAATTATTATTATCACTGAACTAACACAGTATTTACTTTCTTAGAGGTGACGGGTGATAAACATTGTTGAATTTTGTAGGATTGAAATGGGTGTTCGTGGAAATTTAACTGATATGGTTGAATTTACTTAGAATGTAAAGATAGGCAAATGGAAAAAGTCTGTAATAGGTATAAATTTGTAGATTTTAAGGTTTTTAATAAAAAAAAAACATTTATCTACCTAGGTACATATTTATATGACGAATAACTGTTGTTCACCTTTAGCGACATGCATTCAAAAATATTAGCAAACAATTTTTTCTTCATAAACTGTTCATCATCTGTTCATTCTATTTTTTTTTTCTTCTTTACAGCTTGTGTCCGTCAATCCATTTACCAGCTTCTATTCCACACATATAGATAGCTTTTCTTTTAATTATTTGCATGTCTAAACCAAATAGGTATTCTCTACGTTATATACAAAAAAAAAAACTCTAATCCTCCTTCATTTTTGAACAAAATATTTCAGTACATACATGCAATCAGTTATTCTGTTCTATTCCGTTAGACGTCTCTAAAAATAATCAACATAGAGTTAAATTAAACCTATTCCCATTATGAACCTACTTAGTTAATTAACCAACAGCCCCCAGATTATAACATCCGTTACACATTTAGGTAGGTACCTAGGTATATACCTAAAATAAAATTTAGCGCAATTTCAGGCCAGTCTCGGCTTTAACCAAACGTCAGTCAAGGCTATCGTTATCTTCGTGTTGGGTTACCAGACTTGCCGACTTCGATACTTTACAAACACGTGTATCAATTATTCAGTACTGCGAACTGGTGTGGTAGGTAGAGTAGGTACTCTATTTCGCTTAGATCAGCCGCTCATGGTTTTTAATTACTTATATATTCAGCGACTATTTCAACGCCTTGGATTCTAGTTATCAGTGCTATAAAGACGCCTATAGCTGCATCAATGGAATTATCTTTGACCTGAATATTATATATAGGTACTTAATCTATGTAGTCCAACTAAACTAGGTATTGTAAATTTACTTAATCCTATACCTACATAGGCGTAGTTATTCTTATAAATTGGCAGTTAACAGTCAAATCGCAGATCAGACAAGCAAGGGAGATATGCCTAGTACAATAAGTTCTGTCTCCGTTTTTCACCCACTTTTTACCGGACTGCGCAAGGAGGGGAATGTTTTTCGACTGTATGTATGTATGATGGTTTTTTTGGCACGTCCTACAGCCTAAACGCTTAATTGATCTTGACATGTGAGGTGTCATTTGAATCGTTTTAATAGTGGGGGTGACATTGGGTGCAAGGATTCAAAATGGCGTCCACGAAAAAAAAGTTAAGTAAACTTTGCTAAATCGGTCAATATTACCGTAAAGCTCACTCAGCAGATTAAAAAAAAATAGGTAACACTAGCTGCTATGAAATACTAAGTAGTTTACGAGATAAAGCGGTATGAAAGATCTCTGTATCTACTACGAGGTATAGCTAGGTAGGTACGCAGCGCGCCGCTCACAGAAAAGAGAAGTGAATTTTTTTTCTCTTCTGTGGCGCCGCTGTACTTACCTACTATTGCGGTAGTTTTTTTTTTCTAATGCAAGTCGCTGGAGGATCTCAATACGATGCTCAGCGACCTCAGTAGCCTTTCCCAACAGGTGGGTCTTAAAATGAACATGGACAAGACAAAAATTATGTCCAATGTCCATGTTGAACCCGTGCCAGTGGTCGTTGGGAACGATGCTCTCGAAGTTGTTGACCATTACACCTATCTTGGACAGATTGTTCAGTTAGGTAAGTCCAACTTAGGCAAAGAGGTCGCCCGAAGAATCCAACTCGGATGGGCAGCGTTCGGGAAATTGCGTGACATCTTCTCGTCCAAGATACCACAGTGCCTCAAGACGAAGGTCTTGTGTGTGTTGCCAGTGATGACATATGGTACTGAGACGTGGTCCTTGACTGTTGGCCTTTTGGAAAAACTCAGTCACACAGCGGGCAATGGAGAGAGCTATGCTCGGAGTTTCTTTGCGCGATAAAATCCGAAACGTGGATATTCGCCAAAGAACCAGAGTCACCGACATAGCTGTTAAAATTTGCAAGTTGAAGTGGCAATGGGCAGGCCACATCGCTCGAAGAACCGATAACCGATGGGGAAGAAAGGTTCTGGAGTGGAGACCACGAACCGGAAGACGCAGCGTAGGGAGGCCTCCCACTAGATGGACCGACGACATTGTAAGAGTCGCGGGCATCCAGTGGATGCAAAAGGCAGGCTGTCGTTCAGTGTGGAGGTTAAAGGGGGAGGCCTATGTTCAGCAGTGGACGTCTTCTGGCTGATGATGATGATGATGATGAAGTTTCTTGTGTGCACTGTAAGTACGACACACCTAATACACGCACCCGCCACGTCACCTAACCATATCAACCTCGTTTGTCTGATCTGAGAGTCAAAGCTTGTATGTATTCATACTCGTAATAACCTACCTTTGTCTAATATCACTCAAATAAGAATTGATTTAGAATTTCTAACCTATTTTATAGTGTGATGACTGTTTTTATGCTGCTAGGCACTAGGCAGATATAGAAAACTAAAAGCACTCTGCTTGGTAACTCCACATTTTAAACGCTCTACCTTTGGCTTATTACTAGAAGCATTCTACCAGCAGTGCAAGTACCGTTCTTTATCGATCATCAAATTTGACAGTTGAAATTGTTAAATTCGATAAAATGCCATTTGATCAGTAGTGGCTATGATCGATTCTGTGGCATTTTAACGAATTTGACGACCGATAAAGAACGGTACTCGCACTGCTGCTTTGTCGCTGGTGTAGATAACCTACCTAAGCTTATATACACCAGCGACAAAGCAGGTAGAATAAGGTATGTGCCTACCTCGAATTGCTTTGAAAATAATTAAGTTTGGAATAAAACATTTAAAACTATAGATTCAACATCACTGATAAAACCGTAGATTTTTAAATAAACGAGCGATCACAACCCACATGTTCATTTCTCAATAGCATTGTAATGGTGTGCTTCTCGCTTATTAATAAGTACTGCATTTTGTTGCAGTTTTGTCGCGTCGATGTTGAATCTAAAGTTTTAATTATCTTTGTATGGATCGAATAAATTCTAGCCTAGGTCACAAGTGCCTAAATTTAACTTTGTAGGTTATAAATGGTGAAAGCGTTTGTTTATTTTTCACGTTGCAACAGAGTAACTTTTAACGAGTTTCTGCATGGGGCCGGGCATTGACATAGGCTACCTATTATCCCGGAAAAAGGAACTGTTCCTAAAGGATTGTCCACGCAGGTGAAACCGCAAGACACAGCTAGTTCTACATAAATTACTGTACACATTTTTAACTTGACAATGGTACAGGAGAATCATTTTAATAGTTTGACCACGAGGATAGATCATGCCTCGTGGTCAAACCAGTTGGACTAAATAGTTTGACTACGAGGAAGCACCAGTCGCATGCAAGGATCCTAGAAAACAAAGAAAAATAAAAACAACAAAGTAACGTATTTTGACTATAATTCAAATAAAAAATGCAGAAGAAAATCTTACAAGAAAATGTCACAAGCTTTAACCTTAATTTGTTTTTGTCGAGAAGAAAAAAAATTTAAGGTAGTCAATATTTGGAAGATTAACTTAAAATTGGACTTAAATAAAAAAATTAAATACTTAATTACGAATGACATAGGTACTAGAGTTTTAAGCTAATGCCTTGTTACAATAAATGACTGATGTAAATTAAAACTAAATATTACAAGTAGTCGTAAATGATAGTTTAAATACAAAAGAAATTAAATAAATCAGCTTTTAATGGTTTATGCTTCTTAATGAACTGATAATAAATAATATTCGTGAACTATATGAAAACTCTTACAAACTAAGTTTTTCCTTAACATTAGGTACAAAATGATAAACGCTAGGTGGTCACCATGCAACGATTCTACGAAAAATGGAGAAAAACTGAAACTAGGGTTTAATTATCATATTTAAACAAACAAAATCACCATCTCTCTTCTGGCATCAGTAAATAAACACAAAACCGTCAATGGTCAAATGCCAGTTTATTGAAATTACAAAATCGTAGATCTGACAACAGTTTATAAAAATATATTTTATTAGTGGCGCGAGGAACAGTCTCTTGGTAAATCAAAAGCGTACACGACGGATCTATCAGAATTTCTCCTAATCACTTACGTTGGTCCCTTAATTAAAACTTTAAACTTTGTTACATAAATATTATAAAATATCACACTTTAAATTCAAGAAAAAAAAACTAAACTACGTCGACACTATATCAATTAGCTTTGTCAAAGTACAAAAAATCAATAACTGCGCCAATTTGAATATTATATTCAAAAGGAGATAAGTAATAAATAAACAAACAAACAATCTTTCTCGATAAACTAAAAATTAAATATAATCGATTTTTATCGTAATAAAGTAGGTAAAGGCACTCTTTATGTAGGCGCGGGCGAGAGGCGACTGGAAGCGCGCGAGAGAGTGCCGCCTCTCGACCCACAGGCCGCGGTGAGCCCAAAGCCTATATATTTTCTATCATTTATGTATCATATATTATTTTTGTAGTTATACATTATTATAACATCTTTATTCTGGTTTACGGTGTGCGAGACCTCGGGAGTTCGGCGGGCGGATTCTCAGGTTTCTGGCGTTTTTGCGAGCGCATGCACGGCGCGATCTCTTCGAGCGCGGTGCACGGTCCGCCGTAAGGACGAAAAAAACAATCACCAAAACCTCAAACTGGTTTCGGCTCGCCGTCCTCCTCGCGCGGAGCAAAACGAAAAAATCCCTCGTCGTGAGGCGCGCGAGGGGCGCAAGCGTCCCGCGGACCCTCCGACAGTTCTCAAATGGGCCGCGGATGATTGAGATCGCTAGCGGCGGAGCTAGACCTGCGATTATCATCGCACTCGGTGCGCCGGCGCAAATGAGCACTTTCGATAGAACCGGCCACGGTTACTTGATTGACGTTCGATAAACAAAAAGAGATCATGACATGTATGGATCTAGACATCGGACCATCGAGCTCCCGAGGTGTTGTTCGACTGATTCCGTCCGCAGGGAGAGAGGAGTGAGATTGGGGAGTTCCGTGGGAGGGAGCGGAGTCAGCCGAGCGGTCGTGGCAGACCGAGCCACGTCCCGTCGACGCGGGCCTCGTCCGATTGCGGTGCGGCATCGTAGCTGCTCGCTACAATATCATTACAGTTAAAGAGACTCCAAATAAATAATAAATTATTATCTTAAATCCTTAAAAATAGATCACGAGCGCCTTCTCGCGGTACGGTACCGAGCGCAGATAGGCAGTTACAAAATAAATAAACGTTCTATAAGCTAACTTTACAAGACCACCGCTCGGCGGAAGGATCGCATCGGGAAGACATCCGCGAGCTACACGATAATAAATAGGTATCTAATAATATAAGGTGCCATTTACAAATGTGTGCCGACTACTAAACATAATCACATATTTCACACCGCAAACTTTCGAGACGCCAGTACACTTCGTTAACTTTATAAATTACAGGGCGAAGAGTAAAAGAGCATCGACAAACTAGAGATCATTCGTTGAGCGGGTGTGCGTGTGCGTCGAGCGGGAGGGCCCGGCCGCGGTCTGGAAGACGTCGAGTAGGCACTAGGGTGACGGAAGATCCTTACGCTATGCTCGGTATAAGTTAACTTAGGACTAGGCGAGCGCGCGACCTTAGGCGATGATGAGGTCGCCAAACGCGTTGGAGAGACGGTTGAAGACGGGCAGCCGGTCGTCCTCTGGGTCGGGCGAGGGCGCGCGTCGGAACGCGAACTGCGTGCCGTGCGCGGGCGGCGACAGCGCGGGCGGCGAGTGCGGCGAGCGCGGCGACCGCGACCCGTCGCTGCCGTACCCCAGCGAGCCGCCCGACGAGAGCGACGCCACCGAGCCGCCCGGCGAGGGCGGCTCGCGCCGGCGTGCCTCCTCCGCGTTGTGCACGAAGTGGCAGCGCGGCCCGTACGGGCAGAACCCCACCGAGTGGAAGGTGCGGCATAGCTCCGTCTTGTACTTGGGATGACGCTGCAGATTACGCAGCTCGCGGAATCCGTGCGCGAACTGGCACTTGTCGCCATACTTGCAGACGCCGGCCTCCTCGAAGGGGCGGCACAGTTCGGTCTTGTAGCGGCTGGTGGCGGGCGGCGGCGGCGCAGGCTCGCTGGTGGTGCGCTCGAGGCGCCGGTGTCCAAGTCGGTCGAGCAGGCCGGCGAGCGCGCGGTGCGCCGGCACAGAGGCTGCGCGCGCCAGCACCGGGTGCTCCCAGTTCACAGCGCCTCCCACACCGGCACCGCCCATCGGCGTCAGCGTGCCGTTCATAGTCTGCACTGGTCGAGATTGGTTCTGGAATAGAAGAAAATATTCACCATTAATACAAGTTATCAATAAAACATGTAAGATACCTTATATTAGAACACTAGTTGAAAAAAAAACTCCACAGATTTGGGAATTAAAAGATTTATTTGATTTCTTGTTGCTGAGTCTGCGTAAAACCCAATGACAGTTATCTGACAGAAATTTAAACAGTATCTACCATTACAACAAAATACTTGATTCCAAAAAGTTTACATTATAAAACCTAAACAGATTGAGACTTCACAACAAAACCCGCCATACAGTAAACTTTTTCTAGAGTTCCTAGACTCCATTGCTATAATCAAGGATGTAATGTATAGTAGAGGTTCTTGGACTTTATAGTGATACTCGATAAGGGCAGCAGTTTCCTGATGTCCTTTCACCGCGACAAAAGAACTTGAATACGAGGATATTCAATGGACGATAACGTCGAGGGTGTGGAGGTGTAGGTAGACCATCGCTATAGAATAGAATGTAAACAATCAGAGAACCTTTCATTGGGCCTAAACTAAACCTTATTTGAAAAGGACTGTAAAGTAACGCGTATTTTTACGATACCCGTGTGTATTGGTGTCGTAGAAAAAACGTACACAATCTGGGCCGAAGGGTCGTCGGGTACCTGCCAAACTTAACAAAAAATGAATCCCAAAAGGCTGGTTTTGTCGTCTACCTGCCCGGTATCTTCTCGTTTTCACTAATGGTCCCCACGTTTTGGAATGGTTAATATTACCAATTAGGCAAGGCTCAAAGTGGTGCTTTTAAAGCTCCAGGGTGAGTAGAATTTTAATGTTGCTTAACCAGAGTTCGTCCGGTCTAACATCATGAATTATTAATATCGGTAAAATTCCTAGTTCCCATCCCATCAATATTCCCAGTTCTTGTGTCGTCTTGGTTTAAAAATGCAAATGTTTTTGTGGTCCTTTGTTTCGGCGGAGTGTCTGCGCTGAGTAGGTACGATGGCGCTCTGGAGTATCAGCATAACAATGGCGGCGTTCACGCGAGAGGCAGTTGACACGGGCGGCGGTGTCGACAGTGGCCACAATCGCGGTGATTGTGCACTATTGTTCAGGCGTCGCTTGTCTCCGCGCCCGACAGGGATAATTGTCGTCAGGCTATCTGTCTAAGAGTACACTACACCTCTGAGCGAGGGCAACGGTCTACGCGTGTCGTGTTAGGTAACAGTACTCCCATACTGATCTATTCAACATCCATCGGAACTTCGGGTACTTTCGTAGCGAGTTTGCCGTGTCGTCGTCCGGATTTCATTGTTTTATTTTGTACGAAGTCTGTATCGTGACAAATCGGAGACACGACGAATCGTTATTTCGCAAAGACAATGCTCGGCCCACACAGTTTTGCAACAGCATCGTGGAACAGAACACGGAGGCTTTACCCGATTTCTGGTGAGAGAGGAGCGTGAAGGTCGGACGAGTTTCGAGCTCGATACGGAACAAGAGGTCTATTCATACAAATATGATATACTTCATCTTGTATGCGACCTCAATCGATGTGAACGACACATAATTGTATATTCTATTCGCCTCCGACTCGTCCGAGGCTCGTAAACAAGCAAACACTTGTATGTGTTTTAGAATTAGTATTACCATACCTACTTATTAAACACATAAAAATTACTCATGAAATATAACGGAGTAACACATGAATTTTAAGTCCCGGGTATGCTGTTTCGATATATAAGGACTTTCGACTTTCTCGCTGAAGGAGAAGTGACTTACATAGAATAGCCTTGAACTGAGGGGTTAAAAATACAAGATGAATAAATCTATGTGTAACTCTAGTTAAGGTAAAACTTGCGCTTGACAGTGATCGGTAAACAATTACACACAAATGCTTTTAGTGGCACTTGACATGAGCGTCTATTGTTTACTATGTGGGCAATAACCGGCGTCTATGGTACAGAATACATTATTTACGCATACATTATGTGGTTGTCAACACAGATAACATTCTAAACATTGGTAGCATTAACACTTTACTTGACTAGGAATAAAGTTTGAATCGTAAACTACTTAAATATTTTACATTTACATTTGTTTATACTGGCAGAATTATTTGTGTTAATAGATAATAGTTTGGAATATAATTACACTAATAATTTTTAAGAGCTGACAAACTTCATAGCATTGTGTTGTTTGGTAGGACAGTCGTCTATTGCAGACACCAAAATTTCTAAAATAGACAGGCTATTCTTCAGATCAAACAACAATCCCAAGTGGTCGCTAGCTCCAAATACCAAAATCGTTTTGTAGAATTTATAGCTACTAATAGATTTGTGTCTTTGCACAATGCAGAAGCACAAGCAACGTCAAAGGCGAAAGTGTAGCAAACAAATGAGCGTATCGGTGCAATCACGGGTGAAATGTTGCAGTGAAAATCCAGGGGTTAAGCCGGTGGCGCGCAAGTGTCGACGGAAAACAGTCAACGCGTAATTAGAGAGTTATCAGAGCGAAACATTGGTTAAACGTTGCTTTCCATCGGACGTTGCGCTGCGCAACTCGGCTCCAGGGAAAATTGTAATCACTGTCGATTTCAAATGGTTGCGGGCATTGCGCTCTAGCCCTGGTCGGCACCAACAAGCAGCAAGGCAACCGCGATCGGTGCATCAACATTCATAAAAACACCGTGTTTAGCCATCAATCCCCACGTCGACAGTCTACACTATGAAGGGCAACAAACTAATCCATAACGTTGTAACGGGTGTTTATTTAGTAAATATATTTATGGGTAAAGATGAAGTAACGTAAATTTTCAAAGAGACGAGCACAGGTCGCGCCTCGTGGTTCGATGTTTACGGTGCAGGTTAGCGCGCGATGTTGTCAACGCGACAAACACGCCGTCTGCTCGGGCAAATGTGTTTGTGCTCCTCATTACCGAGGAGCCAACAGGTTGCATAATGAAACATGGAGTGCCTATTTTAAGCTATTGAAACTATGTGGAACTACGCACAAATACTTGTAATGAAGGTGACCTGAATCAAGTGCGTCGACCAGGTCACCTTAGACGTCCCGTCTGCGTAAATCCATCGCCTTTGCTAAATAATGACATAAGCATCTTAAATTGTATCCGTAAATAATTGAAAGAGTAAACAGTAGCGGAAAACGGCGAGGTTATAAACGAAAGAGAGGGCATCGACTCACCGGCTAACGAAAACAAGTGTGGCACCTTCACCGCGCACCACGCAAACAAGGAACGTGCAAAATAAACACGGAACATTAAGAATGCACGATCATACTGCAACTGCAATCGAATTAGTTTTACGATTATATAAAATTTTAAAATTTGAATGTTTACAATCGAATAATATGAACATGAGACAAAATGAGCATGATCTCATTAGGGTTATCGAACTTTTTGAGCAACACTCCCATGGTTACTCGTTTATTTACGCTCGTAATCAGTAAAAATTTACACCTTTCGTTACTGCCAGCGCCGAGACCCGATGCCTTGCTAAATATACTTATAGCAGTTGACCTTTGAGGGCAACGGCACCAACGGCACCATGTAACAAAGACCACGGATTTGGGTTACAAGATTTCAGCAGTTCATATTTTAAAGTCAAATACCTTACGAAATGAGAGAAGCTTATGCAATTGAGTCACGTTCTATAACTTTTAGCTAAGCAATCGGAGCTAACCTATGCTTACGAATTTACCGTGACCCAGCTTAACCTTTATTGTAACCATCCATTGAATGAAGGGGCGTGTCTTTTTGGTTAATTTGCTATTTCCTTCGTGTTATTATTAGTTAGCACATTAACATACATAATATTATGGGCTGTTTTATACCAGTCGTATGTCCTTGTTCGTATTGTTGCTTTATATCAAACATACTCGTAAATTCGACTCATTAAGATGGGCCGAGACAATAATTGAAACTGCTATATAACTCAAACAAGAGACTGCTTAATTGACCGTTAATTGGTTTTAATCAAATGCGTTCTATATTTAAATGAACTTTTTAACGATTTAAAGCAGCGGCATGAGCCCGTCTACATCTCACTTGAGGAAACTTAGTCAATAAATAAATTTTGAAAGCGGAGGCAGAATCTACTTCACAGAGATAATCTGACCTGAAATTGACGACTGTACCTAACAAGTTAAAAGTCGCGTCTATCATAAGAATTGGATCATTTCTCCGAGGAGTGAACCGAGGGTCTTCGTGATTGATCCCATCATGTTTTATTGAATGATTGCGCGAAAACGAGCAGAGTGGAGATGTTGGGTTCCCCCTACAGACTCCGGCAGCATCAGTAATGTCAGCGTAGTCATTAACCTTACGGTTTTGCGCCGGTTTCTGTTTCGTACCCTCGTTTGGTGTATTAGCATACAGGGACAATGTCGATCATTGTTAAAGCACACAAATTCAGTCTGTTCTCATTTCCCGTTGAAATAAAGCGTTACAGATTTCACTTAATTGATTTAAATATTTAAAGAGCTTTGTGTGCAAGCGAAATCGTGAACAATGGACGTTATATGAATCACGCGGACTAATTACTGCGAGGTTTGTACACTTATGGATATTAAGTGACGCATTTAGAACAATTTAATGGAACCACCAGGAACAAACTAGATGGCATTTTAATTTATTATTAGACTAGTTTATATGGCAACGAGTTGTTTAATGCAGCGCTCTCCCGCTGAGAGATAACCGTTGGAAGCATGTGCTTCGGAATCAGTTTAAATTGTCGCAATGGGATTAAAATGGACAAAAATTTATGGGAGCAACTTTGCAATGTATAGTTCTTGTTACAGTGTAAGCACTTTTTTAAACCCTGACGTAAAAGAAGGGTGTTATACGTTAAACGTGTGTATCTGTCTGTCTGTGGCATTGTAGCTCCCAAACGGCTGAAACGATTATTTTTTTGTTTGGAAAGTAACTTTATCGAGTGTTCAAGGGTGAACTATGATTCAATAAAATCTGTTCCACCGTTTGAAGATTATCAGTTCTAGCCCAGGATGTTTTGAAAATTTTCCATTTTGTCTTGATAATCAGAACCATTATTTTATATTCGCAACTACTGAATGTTTTTCATAAAGAATATTTTTTTACTCTTGTCGAATTGAAATTGTTTAATGATATAGATAGACAATTCAAAAATTCGATGACCGGCAGGTTTTGAACCTGCGCAACGGTCCGAGAAAACACCCCAATTGCCACTGAGGTCGGCCTCCAAATTCTTGAATTGCTTTTCGCAACCAGCAATTCTTGCTACATGCAAGAATTACAGATGGATCAGTAAATTTTAATGAAATTTAGTTCAAATTGATCAGAGTTTTAAATGTTTATCGGGACTTATCACGTATTATTTTATTTAGGGAAAAAATTGATAACTTTCGCTCGATGTTAAACACATTTAAAACATGTGTTCAATTCACGATAGTTTAAAAATTACTATAGATCAGAGTGCCTAGCCTAGTGTGAATTATTCTAATCGCGTAATCGCAATTGGAAAAACTTGCACTAGGCACTCTGCCGTGTAAACAGTTCGCAAGGGTAAGTACCTCTACGTCTATGGCATTAAGATAGCTATGGTTAATAGCGAGACGTCGACAATAGTTCACATAGTTAGCGAGTGGCAGATGAGTAAGACCGGACGCGCGGAGTATCACCGCGCATGCAGATGGCCACTACACCGTGATTGCAATGCCAGAACGAGCCCGCTATGGTATAAATGCCATCACATGTCCACCGACAGACTATTTATATTACCAACGCCTACCGATTGTCTTCAGCTTTATAATATACGAACAATGGAAATATATTCAGAGACGAAGTGGGTAAATCATTGACTTGGCAAAAAGGAAATCACGTAGCGCGCACGGTTTTCGAGAATCTTTCGTGTTAATCTATTCGGCTCGTTTTCCAGGTAAAGAAATTGCCTTTTCATGGAGTTCGATGACACGTAGAAATATGTTTGGATTTATTATTTATGCTTAGCATGACGAGGCTCGGGTGTCGTACGTTGATAGTTATTCATCTTTCTTAGCATTAAGTTTAGGTTGTTGGCTAGGCGGTAGGTCGGCCGGGTTGTAAACCCGTAAAGCGAGTGTCAACAATGGCCCTCGTTCAACTCGCGCGTGTTTACCCCCCGGCCGCTCAAAGCAGAGGAAGCACGTCCCCCGGCCGGAGCCGCTTTTAGCACCTCCTTATTTATAGATGCAACAACAGAACGCGGGCCCGATGCTGATTTGCAGAACCAAAACGTAAACAATGTTCCCGTCGACGCATATGGATGGACTCATGTTTTTATAATGCCGCGCCATGCCTTGTCTACAATGCTGTTGAGTATTATGACGTTCCCATGGTCACCTAAATTAATACGTATATAGAGGGTATAACGAGCGTCATGGGCTGCTGTACGTATCATTGTGGCGTGGTCATTACTGCTAGACCCATACGTCAGGCGCGTATATTCTGGTTGTAGCAATTCCTTTGTCCATGCAATTTTCATTGTTGCGTCACGCTACCGGGTTATAATCCACTTTCCCCATAAATGGAAGGTTTATGTGACTCTTTAGGAGATAATAATAAAGTGGAGAAGTGTTTCCTTAGAGCGGTGGTCTTTTGGTGCTATTGTTACTTGGCGAGTTTATGGGTTGATTTGACACGCGTGTTAGTGAGAGAACCCGGCCTTTGTGTGCTTCTAGAAAGTTATCATGGAACAATTAGTAACGATGTAACTCTTAATTGACTAAGCAATCATATTTAATGTCATACAAGAATAACTGGTAGTGCTGGTAGTAGTACCAACGATAACTCTACGTTGTTTGAATGTTATTTAACTCTGACATGCCCCTGATTGGAAACGAGTTTGTGAAACTACGCGTCGGGGACTTAATGTTCCTGGTAATCGTGTTAATTAATGGTTAGGTATTCACAGTTTTGTTTATTGTTTGTAAGTCATAATAATACCCCCCTGTGAGTCTTTAATATGATTATAAAGGTAGCATTCCGATCTTAGCGACCGCGACCGGTGGCAGGGACCGGGTTGCGCGACCAGTGCTCAGTATGAATTTATATGGAGTGCTAACGCGACGTGTGGGTCATCATCATCACCATAATCAGCCTTTTAACAGTCCACTGCTGGACTTTTAGCCTACCCTCGAAAGGGTGATTGGGCCATATCCACCACGCTGGCCCAGTGCGGGTTGGTTGATTCACATACGCCAATGAATTCCTTCTCCGTACGTATGCGGGTTTCCTCACGATGTTTTCCTTCACTGAAAAGCCAGTGGTATGAAAATCCGTACATAAGCTCCAAAGAGTTCATTGGTACGGGCCCGGGTTTTGAACCCGCGACCTTACGCTTTCAAGTCTAGCGGTCTCCCAACTGGCTACCACGGCTACGTGTGGGTCGCTGCCGCCGGTCGCGGTCGCTAAGATCGAAATGCTACCTTTAGAGCCAAATGTACTAAGAAGTTATGAGACACAAAGACTATGACAAATCCACAAGGGCGCGCTCTATTACTCAGGCTGCTGCACATGTATAGCTTAGATCAGACACACAAGGGAGATATGGTAAGGTAGAATGGCGAGTGCGAACGCATCTAGCCTAAATCAGGGTTGATACCTGTAGAAACAAGCGAACTCACCCGCAGACGACTTTGGGACGACGACGGCTTCTTTTTTGCATTTTTAGTTAGTTCATTAGTATTGGTATCGCTACAAGTTTAAAATAAGTAGGTAAATGAGCCGTACTTACAGTTTACGCGAAGCGGTTTATCAGTATACTTAGAAAAAATATGTATGAAAATTTAGACATTTAAACACGAACGATAATTGGACTAAGCTAGGGCATATCTCCCTTGTTTGTCTAATCTGAGATGTAGTTTTCAGCGGCTACTTATGATTTAGTTTTAAATATATTGTGTTTTTGGCATAAGGTTAAGTTTCAACTTACGATGAGCGTAACATCATCACGAAACTCGCTTTGGGATCTCACCTGAAAAGAACAAAAGAAATTTGTTAAACATAGCATAATGTAACAAAGGAAAATAACTATAATTACCAATTAAAGTTAAAAAAAAAAAATGAAATACCTACTAGCTGACCTGACAGGCGTTGTCCTGTCTTAGAACGGTCAAACATGCAAAGTTAAAATTGTAAATCTTATTTTTTTACACCTTGGGTTACATTATTGGAGTTTTAGTAAGGATCCCTATTTTTTTGAAAATATAATATAGCCTATGTTACTCGGGTATAGTGTAGCTAGCTACCCAACAGTGAAATTTTTTTTCATATCGGTTCAGTAGTTTCGGAGCCTATTCAATGCAAAAAAACAAATAAACTAATATTTCCTCTTTATAATATCATATAGTAATAGTATAGAAAAATAACAGACTTCAAGACTATACCTATAGAAAAATTACAGTTAAGACAGAGATTGGAAGACAGGTCAAAACTTTTGCTGAACTTTTATGTGACCACACAATCACGAACTAAAACGTCATCTGTGTGTATTACTTATATATTTATTGTTTTGATGACATTTCCAAAAAGCACTTATATTTTCGAATTGAGAACATCCTCCTTTTTTTGAAACGATAGAGTTCTGAGGTAACAAACATATAAAAATTATACAACAATAATGAGAACACTCTTATTTTATGTCGGTAAAAAATTAGATACATCGACCCTTTAGGAAATAAACCGACGGTATTAAACGAGTCTCTTCACTTCATAGCAATATGGTTGAATAAATGCTATAAAGATCTCGCTACGTATCAACCAACGAGCCGGCAGCTTCAACCGGTCTCCGTCGAAAGCGACAGCACTTCCTACATGAAAGTAAAACTATACTCCGCCGATAGCTCCCCGGAAAACTCACAGACTGATTACCCGTGCTCTCTCGATCTATGCCAAAGCGATGCAAATGCTATATTTAATGGAAATAATGTTGTACACTAAGGCAGCAATTACAGCTTCACTCGTATTTTACGATGCTTTTATTACAACCGAGCAAACTTCATGGTTATTAGCTATCTGAAGTGTTATGCAAGCATCTACGAGTAATAAATCAGTTATGAAACTGTTACGATCTGTGCTGATATTGGGTTCGTGGAGCAGGTTCGTTTAATTACGACTCCAGTGGCCTATTACCCTGGTGTGAATTAACATCGCCACTACAAGTTACGTATAATAACTATCTTCCTCTATTCGAGTAGGCCTATCGATTGAATTGAATCGAATCTTGCATTGCAGCCTTACAGTCTAGGGAAACATGTTAATATGTACTACTGTTTGTAACATATAAACACATCAAAGGCTGGCGGTTAGCAACATTCGACAATATCATAATAACGTCTAGCACCTCGTTGGTACACTGTGAAAATGTTTGTTAATAATACAATATGTAATTTGTAAGTGTCCTTCACACGTGGCGATACGACGCGATAATGTCCACATTTTCCGCCACTAGTTAGGTCAGTCCGACAGACTTATCCGTAAAGGTGGCCAAAGTAAAAAACTGTTTTTAACATAGATGTAAATGTTCTTTAGATAATTCGATGGTGGCTCCGCCACTCAACTGTCCAGTTATGTTGGTCGTGCTGTACCGGTTAACTCTATATAGCGTTCATTCCACATAATTAACTGCCGAGTTACACTGCACGTGGAAATGACTGACAACAATGCTGGCGTTACGCCACCGTGTTTAGACGTGCCGTGTCACGACCCGCGCACATAATGCGAGGCTACGTTTTTAACGCAACCGGGTGATACTAATTGAACCCTACATTGCGAAGGTCTTGCGATGATGACGAGCCTAGCAACACAGCCTTCTGATTCTATGATAAGACCCTTATCGACCACAAGCGGTTACCAAATCCGGCAAAACTTGAGTCGTAAACAAATTCCCTAAGTAGATTTTTACGTACCCAATTGATAACATGTCCCTGCTTAATTATTGACAATGACGTACGTTTTAACTTGGATATTCAACAAATAAAAAAGTAAATGAAAAAAAAAAACAATAAAACAAATTTTAAAGTGATGAAAAATAATACAAGTAGAGAAAACTAATTATATACATACAAACGACAATGTAGATGCATATAGAACAGGTAGATCTTCAGGTAAAGTCAACAGTCATGATCCATCAAGAATAATAATTTTGCGAGCATAAACCATTTGCACCCAAACTGCGGTTTAAAATTCAAACTAGGCAATAGAACTATCACTGCACGACTTAACTGATAGTTTGCAACACTGTAACGTACTGTCAATGCCATTCCACCGGTCAATACCCCGACTTTTCTCCGAGTCTGCGACCACTTCCTTATTTAAAACTAACAAGTGCACGCTAAAGAAATCAAATGGAGCACTGATGTGATGAATGTGGTTGCTGCTGAACAGAGAACATTTGTGGCAAAGTTGGAAGAAACTTCAGAAACGAAACAAATTCAATGAAACTTTACAACGGTATGGCGCAATGGCAGCGATTCCCGGCTCGGAACATGTTTGAATGGTGAATTCAAATATATATCTGATTTGGATCTTTTAAATTTTTTATTTAATAATAGGCTTGCGTTTGACTGCCAACTCGCCTGATCTGGATGTTAGTACAGGTAATCCTAGGATCTGTGTTATTTATAAACTATTGGTAGTAGAATCCTGTTGTAACGACTCCATTAATAACTACCAACCACTTATTTCGACGCGAATACAATGTGCATTGCGTTACGTTACGTACGCAAGCTAAAGATAAAAGTGAATACGACGTAGAGTCGCCGGTCTTTTGAAATGTGTCTGGTCGAAACACTGAGTTGTGAGGGCGCGAAAAGTAGACAACTCTGGGACAATAACGGTATAGATGACGCGTATATAATACCTATCCAGCAATGGTTGACAATGACATAATGAACATTGGGATAGCTTAAGATTTCCACCACGCAATTTAATGTTTATCATCATCAACCATTTTCACTCACTGCCGGGTATATATCTTCTCTTTCAGCGTGTCTTCTTTTTCAGTCCTGTGCCAGTCTCATTCACTGATTTCCTGCCACCTGTGCGATCTGCGACTACCTTTTCACGACTGCTTTGGTCAACCGTCTGTATTCCTCTTTGACCAGTTAAATTTTTATTGACATGAAAACCTCAGTAACATGGATTAAAGTCCAGTTATTGTGTAAACTCACGCTACAATCAAAAACTCCATTATTTGTAGTAACACAAAGTAGTATGTAGTATTTAAGGCGCCTTAGTTTCGCGTCAATCGTCGTTCTCGATCAACGAAGCAATCGGGGCCACTTGTGCTAATGAAACACTTCAATTGAATTGGGGACATTAATTCGGGTAGCGTATCGCGCCACTGTTTACAGTTTACACTGATACCACATATAAATAGTTTTTCTACTCTACACGCACATGGAAAACCAGTGCAGAAGCTTGTAAAAATGAAGATTCACTATAAACCGGGTATTTAAACTATTTGTGCATTCGATAGAAACTTGGTTGCATTAGAAACACAAACGCAACGCAAGCAGAAAATTTAATACAGACAGGAAGCACATTCTAATTGAAAGTTCGATAAATTTGGACTAATAGACTAGTTTTAAAACAGGTGTTTAGATCAAGAACATAACTATTCAGTTATGTATTTTTCTTCATTATGTTGTAATTAGTTTATACTCTTTATTGTGATGTACTTGTAATTTTGGAAATAATTTCATTTCATTTCATTGCTTATACCTCGTATTACTAGACAAGGGGTTCTCGCGGTCTTTGTTATTTATAAGGTAGCTCCATTGGAAGCTTGTACATTATTCATGATAGATGCGAGTAAACACTGAAATATAAAATCACCACACATTATCATTATACTCTGTTGGTCCACAGACAAAGGTTTAGAAGAAATAAGACAATAAACCCAGGCATGAGGCCATAGCATAGATACTACAATTTCATCTGTGTTCATAGTAACAAAAAGTGACGAAGTAAATGACTACATACATAATTTCAATTTGTGCAAATCGAGGTCGTATTCAAATTGTTTGTCTTTTGATTGAAATCAAATGGTTACATAAATGTCTCATCAATAATTTGGGGCAAGGTTTGTAAATAAAAACTACTTGAGCGTCTATATCACAAATGCGAGTTTTATCCTAAAGTAGTTTTTAAACTTTCGCGATTTGATCAACGTCGAGCGAAAGGTACATATTTTTACCTAAATTAAATAATACGGGATAAGTCCCGCTAAACATTTAAACATTTATCCTAAAGGCTTCCACGATAGTCTTATCTCTATGAGTGCCATTATCATCAAATTATCACCATGAACATCGAAAGACTATCGACAATGACAGTGTCGTTCGTTCGTGAAACGTAGGACCCGCTTAGAAAAAGATTTATATCCAATGAAGACGTAATGCACGAAACCACTGCCTATTCAAAAGGGTTGGCAAAATCACAAAATATTAAAAGTATCACAGGATGAAGTGTATCTGAGCTCTTTCCAGCTCACTAGGGGGACACTATTGAAAAATATATAATAACTTATACAAAATGTATATTCCTTGTTTAATTTTATACCAGACTTATCACTCTGCCCTCGTATAAATATGTATACGTATAAACAATCACAAACTATATGCACTGAGTGTTTGATTACGTAGTAAACACTGAACAGTAATCAAAGCTGGTACTCCAATCACCAAAATGTTATAAAACCTGTTTACGATAGAGCTACGCAATGCGTGGTTTTTTAACCTTCAAATATCACATTTAACGATTTATTCGTTAACAATAAACAAGATAATTGCATAGTAAAGTTAACAATTACTAACACTGTCTGATTTATATGTGCCCACCGCAAACAGGTTTACCTTGCGGCACACCGAATGTCTTATTAAAATCGCTCAGTTTACATTTCCATAATTAATGGTTAGATTATGATTACTTCACAAACCCGCTTGCTTATAATTATATTCATGGTGACAAGATAGAATGGTAAGAAGTGTGTAAAACTAATAAATTAACGACCGAACATTGGCAATAAAATATTAAAAGGCCGTAAAGTACCTTACCAAGCCATCCACGTTATTAGCTAACATTACCAAAGTGATGCACAGGCATTTAAAAAAACTCAAATTAATCGTAGGTGTGTTTTTTTTCTGATTTTTAAAAGTATTTGATTGTTGCTGAATGACTGTGAGGAGTAAATCAAAGAACTGACCATCTTGAAAGCCCTCAATAGAAATCAGGTAGAGTTCCCCAGCGAAACCTAGTTACGTCCCAATCTAGCTGACGCTACTTCGGATGGATGGGACGTATCCTGAAATAAGTCCGTAAATAAACTGAACACCAAACCGCAAGGCTTATCCTCCAAAATTATGGATTGACGAAAACCGTTCCTCATGAATTCGATGTAGGAAGTCAATAGATACAATGGCAATGAAGAGGCCTGTTTATAAATTGACTGAAAAGGTGATTGTTTTTTTTTATAGTTTTTTATTATTACAAAGAACGTACAAACTAGACAGTCCAAAAATATATATACACCGATGTTTTGATAACCTTTTTGTACGGTTTTACGGCTATCAAAAGCATTTCTATATAGGCATAATTATTAATAAAAAAATAATGAATATGATAATATTGTTTTTATTATTTAGTAGTCATTTTAAAATACACATTTATTTCTATGGTTTTTTGTAATTTGGTATATTTAGTCAAATATATTTTGCAAAAGGGGTGACTTATACGAAAATGAAGTTACGAGCAAAATAACATTAAATTGTAGGTAAAACTTTAGCATAATTACTTATCAAAATCGTAGGCATCCAGCCATGATCTAGTTTTTATGCCTATTTAAAAGAGTTAAACGAATCGAGACTGCCTTTTAAAGGAGTTATAAAAAACGTATTAGACGCATCTCTAATGTGGAAAACGTCTATCGTGACCTTGGCCGAAGCCACAAAGAGTTCGCCGCCCAAATATTAATTAATTATTTATAACATAACTCGTTTGGCGAGTCGTGGCTCGCGTGTTGATTCTCCACTTAACTCAACATTACGAGACGGGCCGATGAGTCGAGAATCAACTCGACGAGATGTTTATATACCTACATGTGGCACTGCTCTTATTGGTGGCATTCATGTTTGCGCAAATTGATACGTGATAATGTAAATTCACCTGTGTCGAGGAATCACGTAAATCCCTGAATCACGGGCTCACTACAAATGATTAACTCTTCTCTTGTGAGCAACAGATTCTTGGAAGCGAAAGAGTAATTCAAATTTTGATTTATTGCAAAGGATGTAAGGCCACGTACAGAACAGATAACTGATGAGCGCGGTGTAAAAAACTTGCCGTGGCCAGTAAGACATTAAGTTGTGCGGATCTACGGTGCGGCTGGAGGCGCGTGATGCACGCAACAGCAACCTGTCGGTGTTGCAATCATACGTTGCGACTGTCACGCAATCTGTGCTAATCGATCTAATAATCGCCAATGATTTGATTGTCTGTCAGCTCCGCTAATGACCGCCCACTACCCCTGATAAATTGACATACCCCTTTAAAAGTTAAATGCTAATAGTCTCCTAAGGAACAGTTGTATTTATATTGTATGGTAACAGTGGGTGGTGTGTGGCTATAAATAGTAAGTGGATCCCGGAAGCCGAGATGTGAAGGTCGTACAGCGACGAGACGGCCTTGCCGCTGGCTGTGCTACTTTCTCCATCGCAGCTCGCAGGCCCACGTGCGTTACGTCTCGTGAAACAATGGCCTGTTCCACAAGCTCGGTTACGCCGACGCACTCTGTGGAACCACTGACATAATCACCCTAAATTACTGCGTTTCCATCCACAAACCATCCGAGGACAATTCAGACTACATTAGCGGTATCTTCCGCTGCCACTCCGTACCTACAACAAAGCCTTGGTCTCGGCTTATGACGAGGCATTCTCTTTCCATAAGCATCGTTTGCGTCATGTCCATACATGATGCTCACAATTAGTTGGGTTTTGGAGACAATGTTCTGAACACAAACGTACGTAAAACCCTAGTTGACGTTACGTCTCAAAACATTCATATTTGAATGTTACTCAACCTCAATTAAAATCATGACAATGATGTCATTGATAAATTAATTGCCAGGTGTTATTCTAATTAAATGAATAGAGAGAGAGAGTATATCCGTCGAATATAATTACAATTCATCGACGTAATTTTCACCACGACGAAGGATAGGAACTGGAAATCCGTGTCAGCGTTCTGCAACTCGGAAGTGGAGAAGCGAACGCATTCCAAAGGTGACCGCGAGTTTCGGTACAGCAATTGAACGTTAAATTCAAGTAATGCCGAAGGCAATTTAAATAGGTTTCTTGCGCAAAACACAATTCGGTTACATCTAAGCGAGTGTGAAACTGGCGTCATTATCGCAAAAATTGCGTTTTACGTAAATATTTGGCTTAGTTGTGACAGAAATTGGTTTTGACGAACAAACGCTATATTGTGTTATAATGGGAGAAATCGAAGGTCTCGCTTCGTAACGCAATGGTAGCGGGTTTCAGCAAGTGTAGCAGTTAAGTGGGTGCCTGGACGGGCAGGCTGGAGGCCGGCCGTTGGCCAACGTTTGCACAATTCGGTGAAATAGTGGATTAGCCGCAACCGACACGCAGTTGGTACGCCCACGCTCTCTGGCTGTTTATTCAATACTTGAGTAACGAATAAAAATATTTGACAACAAAACACTTGTTCAGCCTCAACACAGATTAGTTTCGAACTGGTTCTACGTCGATTTCAAATTTGAAATCAGTAACTGTCATATTAAAAGCATTAAAATCAAAAGGGTCCAATAGACCCAACCTGAGAGGTTAGGAAGGATGTTATGAAAGCTACTTTTACGTAATAAAATGTCTGCAATTGAAACTTAATACAATATTAACAGCGAGATGATTTTTACTTTCCGTTGGCAACCAGAACATCTGACCCCAAAGAAAAGTAAAAGTTAACTTACTGTCATGCTGTAATCGTATTCGTATCGCGTAGGAAAGTAGCGTAAATCTTACCTGGAACAAAGAAGGAAAACATTAACATCACTGATATTCGCATATAAATAACATTCGAGGAAATTAGGCATCCACGCTCATGAACTAGTTTTATTCACACATTCATGAGTTGAGTTTATAAACCTATTGTCTCTATCTGTCTGTCTGTCAGTCATTTAGGCTGTGTAGCTCCCAACCCAAAGGATGGAGCGATTTCAATGCGGGTTGCGGATGGGTCTCAGCTGTATTTGATGAAGTTGTACAAAAGTTACCGAGCTCTTTACCGAATTGGTCTAAGATTTTTATACATTTTTAACTTTAGCCTCGCCTCGAGCTATATGCTCGATTACGACGGTATAATTATACTTAAGACTTAATTTTTACTCAACGTTGACTCGCAAAATACACCATTTTATAATACCGTATACCGTTCAAATTTAGCGGAAATACATGAACGAGATTTGCGTTGGACAGGGAAAGTTGGCGAAAGAGGGAGGAGGATTATGCCCTGCAGTAAACTGAATAAGCTGCCAATGAAGATAATACATATCAAGATCTCGCAGTTGTAAAAAAAGAACAATATCTCGAAATAAGTCTTGACGCAACTAAGCTGTTAAATATCACAATACAAATACCAACAAACACATAACCTGTCCGTTACAAACACTGCAGATTAATGTACGAGTATAACTAACTGCTGTACGTACCTCTATTAAAATAACGAATAAGTAAGTACCTGGAGATGGAAACTACAATTATGTACGGTGGTTTAACATAGCTGGCGGTCGCGACTCGAGAGGTAAAGTAAGTAGGTGTTCAAGCGAGTGGCTGACCTTCGCCGGAGGACCAGGCGAATGGGCTCATCAACGCTCAGCACGTTTAATAAACAGCTTTAATTAATTCTCATACTATTTTTATTATAACGCATTCGTATAATATCGATTCACATCAGTTTTTTTTAAAGTGATATTAGGATAAAATACCAGCAACCAGTTCGAAATGTTAATTAGTTCTGACTGGTGACTGCTTCTCGTCGCGCCGTGTTTATTTTTATTGTTCACTCCTTGTGCGGGTCTCGACGCCGTCCCTCGTCCAAGTCCGTCTTCAATTGTTCAATTGCGTTAGCGTCTACAATAATTTATTTTATGGTTGGGGGTGAGCACGAGTCGAAGGCGAAGAAGGCGAGAGACGGATGAGAGTCGCGGGGCGGGGAACGGAAGCGGTGAAACGTGCGGGACACATTGTGCGAACTAGCCTTCCTGGCCGGCTCCACTGGACGCCAGCCTTCCTTCGCTAATTACTTGTTATTATGTCTCCGAACCGACAGATGTGGCACATCCGTTCACAGCAGACATTAGCTTCTTTTTTTTACAGCCAATTAATAATCGCGACTCGAACAGTGCTGCTTATTGAGCGATTTTGGGTCATCCAAATGTGCGGTTCTATCATGCGCCTTCCAAGCAAAAACGCGTCATTTATCATTGTTCTTAGAAGGTTGTGGGTGTTAAATCATACGGCATGAACGCAAAACCATACGTTACAGCTCAAGTAAATCGATTTATTCACCGCTTATAATGCGAGATTACGGCTAACGTCTGGGCTAGAATATGAAAGCAGAATTTATTACAGAGTAAGTCGAGTATTAAAATCTTTTCTATCCCTAAAGGATGCGGTCGTGGCCGGTTTAAGGGATACTGGGTCCATTACACTTAGTGAGAAGGTAGATTATCCCGAATGGGCCGCCTGGATGCCGTGCTTGTAGAGTTGTTTGGTTGGTCTCGAACAAAAATAGAGAACAAACAAGCTATTAAGTCTAGTTTCACTTTCGTTGGAGGCGCATGCAGGTCAGCGCGATGCAACGCTGCGGCAGCCGACGCGCCTCACTACGATGGTCGGCGATGGCCTCGAATTCTCCACTTACTGTTTACTTTACGCAATAACAATGCGCATGCGATTAATATTTCAAGAATATTAAATATCAATTCTGCAGAAATACCTACTAGGTTAAATAAATACGCCACGTAGACCGATAAAACGTATTCCGTGTCAAATTCCCGGTAAAAAGATGAAAGTTCTAATATTTTTAGCAGTGAACCTGATATCAAATTATGTAGTCAAATAAAGCGAGGTAATGACATCTTGCCTAATTAACATGCGGCCAAATTTCCACCGGAGTATGCCAGTGACTACTGAACCCACCAGAATGGCCTGTTTTGAATGGGTGTATAATAAGACAATATTTATTCAAATAGGTATTCAGACAGAACAGAATTTGCATCTCAAATATACAAAAGTTTTAAATGAGCGAGACGACTTGAAACTCGTTACAATGCAACCAAATGTGCAATGTGCAAATCGTGTGAATTAACGACATGTGTATAGCACTCACTGCATCAATTCAGAGAAAGATCTTCACGAGGCGGATGCGACAGTTAAGAAGATATTATTTTTAGATGCTGCTCGACAACAAACTGTAAATAAAACACAGTGACGGTTCTTTATAAATCGAATGGCTAACTATGTCGTAAACGTACAACAGGCTGCGCTATCATCACAACCCCGCCTGGGTCATGAAGATAAGCATTATCAATTTGCGTCACACAACATTTATTCTTCTCATTACTGAGGCAAATAACAATACACTACCAAATAAAACAGACTTACCAAACAACATGAACACATCACTTTTAATTTTAACTTTTTAGTGATCGGTGTTATGGAACCTCGTAATTACGTGAAACTCGTTCGTTATCGTTTTCTACGTTGGCTAGCCATCGAAGCATGGTTTTTCACGTCGTCATGGAATAGACCACCCCACTTGTCACGGTGATGCTTTTCCCCCCATTCGTACAATGGCCGGTCTCTACCGTGCCGCGGTAGGTAATTTGCGCGTATTACGAAACGTTTACTCCAGTGTTTACGTTTTACAATCAGCATCGTCACGACTGTCGGTCATCTTTGTTTTTAATGCGGTCCTGGCAACAATGTCTGCTTATTAACTCAATTCATTTTGATATCTTTCGAGGAAGTCATAAAACTCGCCTTGAGGGGATACGTGTACTCCCTTGGTGTTAATGATCCGTAATAACCTAATCGTGAGTTAACGGCTCCCGAGTTTCTCTGTTGTAATTCACGTTAATTTCGTCGGTTGCGCTGTCGGTGCTCAGTGCTCAGTACTGGGTGGATGGGTAAACTCTAGCGCGGTGTGGTGTGCATTTCACGGACCCTTGAGCACAGGCGCGGGTCGGTCACGGTGGCGCGTCGATGCACCGCGGTCCGATTTGATAACGTACTCTATTGTTGCACATAATGCAGTTAGTGCCAGGTCCACCTGTTCGCAACCTGTTATTTGAGTTTTGAGCCACCGGACTCATTACACTAGTTACGATTACGACTCGCTCCGTGCTCAATGAATAAAACATTCGGGCTACTGACAAAAAACGAGTCAGTGTTTCATATTTTATGGCCAGACAAGCAAGGTATTTCCGAGAAGGTATTTATAAATTCACTTTTCTCGGTAATTAAATTCGTTAATTGTATTAAATTAATATTATTTTCAAGGCTACTCTACTTGAATGTTAACTTTGTTGGTTATAAAAACCTAATTATTATACGTTAGGTCTATAATGTTATGTCATCATCATCATCATCATCAGCCTGAAGACGTCCACTGTTGAACATAATGCATCCTCGTTTAACCTCCACACTGAACGACAGCCTGCCTTTTGCATCCACTTGATGCCAGCGACTCTCACAATGTCGTCGGTCCATCTTGTGGGAGGCCTACCTACGCTGCGTTTTCCGGGTCGTGGTCTCCACTCAAGAACATTTCTTCCCCATCGGTTATCGGTTCTTCGAGCGATGTGGCCTGCCCATTGCCACTTCAACTTGCAAATTTATGCTTGCTATGCTTGCTATGTATTGTAATTGAGCTTTACACGACAACGAAAAAAGAGAGTTGTGTCTATTTGATGCAGTCATAAAAACAACAGAATCTTAGTACATAGATCATTGATGATTATTTTAAAGCAATGATTATTAATGAAAGAAATTGAATAGCAATCGATCCATTAACCGCAGACATCCATGACTGATATTCACGACGGATGGGTACGATTCTATTGATTAAAATTGAGCGTTAGTTAAGTAGTCCTTATAGTCTTCAAATAGCATGGCACTTGTTTATTTTCCCTATTAGTAGTTTTCATAGTGGCTTAGCTACATGTTTTCGCCGCAAAACATAAATCTTTAATTTAGAACTGTGACGTCACATTCATTATTTACGAATTACATTACATTCTATCGTATTGTTAAACCACCTGTCAAGTGCCAAGCTATTTGAGAACTGCTATATTATACAAGATAGAAGTAGTAAAACAAAATGAAAAAAAATATTTATTTCGCTTTAAATAAAAACAGTTAACGGCATGTCTTTTATATGTGAAAGTGCGTCCGCTGAAAGAATGGGTCTGACAGTTGCCATAACATTGTAAAAAGTCGAACGAAAACAGTAAATCCTGATCATTTTTACAAGCTTTTTGAACGGAAGCTTGTACTTAGCTGGTAGCCAATATAATAATACTACAGTAAAATATTGAAAGAAAATAATGTTAAATCAAATTTTTACACCAGCTAACAAACGCACTCTTTCAGCGGACGCACTGTAGGAAGATAACAAAAAAGGTACTTTGCAAGTTGTGGCGGGTCGAAGTTGTGAGAAATGAACGTAGTCAGCCCGATACAACATTGGATTGTTTATACAAGCCCCTAGGCTAGACGGTTAGCAACTAAAACATTACGTAACTATGTTTTGTTAGATTTTTTGTACGTTCTACCAACTAAGCTCAGATTAAGTCATGCGTACTTATTGGATCTAAGGATGGGTATAGAATACATACAATTTCATTGCAATCGTAAATTCTCGAATACTGTTTCTCGTTCTTGTTTTTTTATTTTTTCATTCATGGACTTAATCATTCATCATGTTTACTATAAAAAATAAACAAAACGTAGGTATTTTCAAACGCAACATCACATGAATGAGAATGTTTCCGCGAAAAAAGCAACCATCGCGATAATTGCAGTACTCGTAAGACGCGTGTCGATAAAATAATGCTCGGATAAGCAATGTACTCCACCAGAGTGAATACTATAGATTGCCTATAGTGGAAGAAACTGGAGGTCTTATCTCAAAATAGAGGGTCAAAATATTCAATACACAAAAACAAGTTTTATATTATTATTGTAAAACGTAAAAGAAACCACTAATTATTAATAACTAGCTGCGCCCTGCGGTTTACCCGCGTAGTGATAAAAAATGGCGATGATGATGATGAAAAGTATAGACTATGACATTCTCCGTTCTTTGAAATACCCATGCAAAAAATCAGGTTAATCTGTTGCTGCGTGAAAAAGGAACAAACAAACACGCTTTCGCATTTATAATATTAGTATGATATAGGGATAAAAATGAAGTAATTATGACAAAAATTGCATACTTTTCAAAATTGGATATATGAAAACTAAAATCTTTTTTACTTTATGCAGTGTGTCCTCCGCCTATAGAGTAGAGGTTTTGGCCGCCTGAGCAGGAAGTTTGCGCGAGGCCTTGCGCAGTTCAACGCCTCCACTCCGCCTTTGGCGATGACAACGTTTCTTGACATTCTACACTTCCGCCGCTGAGGGAAAACTGACCTCCGAACTTTGCATGCTGGAGTCAGCGTACGCGACGACACGACCATTATGCAAGTCTGAGAAATGTCTGAAATCTGAGCCTGCAGTTGCACAACTGTGCGAAACTTTCGGACACCAACACAATGAATACCTAACACGTGCTAGTTCTAATTGAATTCGAAACCAGACAAGTGAGGAAATTCAACTTGCAAAGTTACAACATACGCAAAAACTTCAGTGACATCATCACGTGAGAATCATTAACGGATAATGAATCGTTCATCATCATCATCAACCAGAAGACGTACACTGCTCAACATCCATCTGTATCCAATGGATGCCCGCGACTCTCAAGATGTCGTTGGTCCATCTAGTGGAAGGCCTACCTACGTTGCGTCTTCCGGTTCGTGGTCTCCACTCAAGAACCTTTTTCCTCATCGGTTATCGGTTCTGTTTATAAATCGTTGCCGATTACCAATCTTAGCCAACGAAGTGTCAGGTCAAAGCTCTACATATTTATATAGCTCGTTATGTCACAGTAGTCACAAAACTCGAACGAATGTGGCACACAAAAACAAACAACGCGAAACCAGTGGCGTCCGAATCGGGCACGATGGATGGCATGACATGGGTTATGTAAGACTCGACAATGACCTACCGGCGACGACCGCCGTGCTACTTTCCTTTCAATATTGACACACTATCTATAAACGGCCAACTAAGTATCGCTCGCCTTAGCTACGTGCTGGCTGCTTTTATCGCGAGCTACGAAATTCGAATTACCAAATGGATGAGTCGACGGAATATACCCAGACTATTAAAAGGTATTCATTTGCATTTTAATCGACCGTGTGACTAAAAAATTAGGTAATTGGGTGGATAGGTTTATAAATTGAATCTTACCTCTTTTTAAGCTTCACTCGCTGTCCGTTAAGATATTCATTATTTTTTACCCGACTGCCCAAAATGAGGGTAATGTTTTGGGGTGCATGTATGTATGTTATTGTCCTCCCGTAGCATAAAGAAATTGACCGATTTTGACGAGTGAGATGTTGATGGATTCCTTTTTTATGTCCGGAGTGGGCGGCTTTATTTTATGGTAATAGTATAAGAAGTAAGAACATCGTACACAAAAGAGAGAAAAAAACAGGTATTTCTTACACCAACTTAAGTTGAACCCTGGGAAGTACGAGCGCCAATTATAAAGCAAAGCCCTTTATTTAGTGGATATTACATTATTTCAGTGTTTTAGGTTTTTTAATTATTATCACTTATTTTTTTTAATCACACGCTTTTACATGCAAAGGAAACACCATGTACAGAGCGACATAAAAGAGTAGAAACAGAAGTAACGTTGTTAGCTGTCAAACGTCAGAGTAAAATCCAAATATATCTGTAATACGCTGGTAAGTTGTGTTTAAACCGCTCAAAATAAAGAACCCATTGAATTTTTTACTGAACAATGTTCAATGTACCTCACAAGCTGTTTTAATGTGGTGTTTAATTGCGATAGTGGCATCCTCATTATTTTCTACTCTTTTATGTCGCACTGATACCTACTTAAGGATAAGTAATAAGTAAACAATTCTATTTTTATTTTTTGCCGCCGCATCCACGCTCTTTACGCCGAGTCCGAAGGACCGTGTTGTCGCAATATAAACGATCTCGATCCGTGGGTGGCGACTCCTTACCAGTTGCGACATTGTAAACTACAATTATAGCGACGTGACATACAATGCAATTAGCTAGCGGTCCTTGCGATTTGGACAAGTAAGTAGTTTTCTTACCCCCTTATAAAAGAGCTGATAATCTTCAGACTGAACAAATTTTCTTGAATTATAAGCTAAGAACACTCTCGATCAAACCACCTTCAAAACAAAAAAAAAACTAAATCAAAATCGGTTCAGCCGCCTGGGAGCCACAATGCCACAGACACACATAAACATGTTAAACTTAAAACACCCCTTTTTGCGTAGGAGGTTAAAAACTATTTGTTGCTAAAAGGCAAAAACATATTAGGTAGACTTTGTTTACTAAATAAGTGTGTATTTACAAGAAAAATATATTTATAATTCTTTGTTTTGCGTGCGTTTTACTAAAACTATTACCAAAAAGAACCACGTCAATCGGTTCACAAATGGCGGAGTAATCGGTTTACACAATAAAAAGAAAAAAGAAAAACCCCGGAAGTCGGTTGATAACACTCATTATTTTAAGAATTGGAAATGAAAATATGAAGTATTAGTCGACGTATTCCATTACCATTGTATTGCCTAATTGAGAACATATTTTTCCTTTTACGATAAAAACTATAAATAAGTGCGATAAATGGCTAAGATAACCAAGTTGGTAAGGAAAACATTATATATTTTTAATAAGGATCCGACTGCTAACAATATTGTTACATGGCAGAAGACGTTAGGAAAAAATAAATTAATGATTTCGTTCGACTATCTATGTTAATGATTGCGTGGTTGACTTATTTAAATTAGGCTTTGTAATGACTAACAAATAGTTAAGGACAGTGGAACCCGGACACATACATTAGTAACTTTACAAAAGAATATGTTGGAAGGTGACGCATCAACCAGGACGCACCGAGGTCGGCAGATATCAAGCACAAATTGCGCACCAAATGTTACAAATTCACATTTAAACATTTCAAGCAAATTCTACTGCTTTTTCAGTGTTGCTTTAAACATACTGGTCAAACGAGAAATGTTCCGATTACTGATTTATCGCAAAGATTGCTAGATTGCGCACCAAATATTACGTTACGATTTCACACCGGCGAATTCAACTGCTTTTTACATTTTACAGTATTGCAATCATATCGCTTTAAATTTGTAATCAAACAAAAAAAAGATATTACTCTAATAATTGATCGTTACAAATGTGATAGTGTTAATATGCAATGCTTATTGTAAAGTCCTAGAGAAGAGGTTTTAGTCAGGCTTATTACCGACTATAATATGTCCCAATGTAGTGTATTGTGTAAAACAGCGCTGTACGGTACAGTGCCTAAGCAGATAACGCAACGAAGCTAATAAATTATTAAAGAGTTAAGAGGGGGCCTCCGAAATTTTATGCTAATTTGCCATGATATTCTAACTAAACCAAATATCCTATCAACGTAATAATTGATATATGTGATTTTTCAATTCATTTTCTTTCCGGCACTAAGACAGAAACATAATAGCAAGATATTTACTCGATACTTTATTGTTTTCAAAATGGTGCCTTTTTGCTGATTTTTTTGATTTTTTCTTGGATAGAACTTCAGTCACATATCTAAAATAAATACTCATCGAAGGAAAATATAGTTTGTTTTCCAGTGCTAAGACAAAATTTACCTAGATTAATTAGTACTCTCATAATAAATTATATTCGATTTGAGACTTACGTCCTTTAGTTCTAAGCAACTATTCGGTCAAACGGCAAGTCCGATATTCAACCTTATTCTGTTGCGCTTTGTATCTAAATGGCGAAACACGCTCCGTTCAACCTCAGTACCGCACTATGCTCCAACGGGGAAGGACGCACGCGCTTGCTATTCGCCTAGATTTATCTTCCGAGTGCGATTATATCAACACCTACTGTATTTTCAAACAATGGATAACATAAAAAATCTATGGCTCGAACGCGACCATTTGATGCGGCAACCAAGTGTTGCCAATGACCTAGAGCACAGACTAGGTAAAGCTACTATGAAAAAATTACAGGTATTAATAATTATGGATACGACTAGGCCCTACCTAACGCATCTATTATTATGTACGCTCGGTAATATAGTTATAAGAGTCTAAGTGTTTCGTGTGGAGAGAGAAAGAGAGAGAGAGAGACAGATGGAGAAAGCTGAGAGAGAGATAGAGAGAGAGACAGTCAGAAAGACTACTAAAAATCAAAATTATTAAGTAAAATATAATTTTTGTTGAATAAAAAAATATAATAATAATTAACAATTATTATTTTTAAAATTATTAATTTCATAAATTAAATTTAATTTAATTAGATAATTCATACATACTTAAATAGATTATAGTTATTAACAACCAGGTATAGGACAAACACAAACGTTCATCACATAACTGTTTGTCCTAGGTGGGAATCGAACCCACGCCTCCAAGCTCAGAAGGTAGGTTCACTACCAACTGGACCAACGGGCTTTCGCGTGTTTCGTTTATTTTAGTATAGTATAGTATAGCATAGCATAGCATAGCATAGCATAGTATAGCATAGCATAGCATAGCTTAGTATAGCAAAGTATAGTATAGTATAGTATAGTATAGTATAGTATAGTATAGTATAGTATAGTATAGTATAGCAAAGTATAGTATAGTATAGCAAAGTATAGTATAGTATAGTATAGTATAGTATAGTATAGTATAGCATAGCATAGCATAGCATAGTATAGCATAGCATAGCATAGCTTAGTATAGCAAAGTATAGTATAGTATAGTATAGTATAGTATAGTATAGTATAGTATAGTATAGCAAAGTATAGTATAGTATAGCAAAGTATAGTATAGTATAGTATAGTATAGTATAGTATAGTATAGTATAGTATTGTATAGTATAGTATAGTATAGTATAGTATAGTATAGTATAGTATAGTATAGTATAGTATAGTATAGTATAGTATAGTATAGTATAGTATAGTATAGTATAGTATAGTATAGTATAGTATAGTATAGTATAGTATAGTATAGTATAGTATAGTATAGTATAGTATAGTATAGTATAGTATAGTATAGTATAGTATAGTATAGTATAGTATAGTATAGTATAGTATAGTATAGTATAGTATAGTATAGTATAGTATAGTATAGTATAGTATAGTATAGCATAGCATAGCATAGCATAGCATAGCATAGCATAGCATAGCATAGCATAGCATAGCATATCATAGCATAGCATAGCATAGCATAGCATAGCATAGCATAGCATAGCATAGCATAGCATAGCTTAGCTTAGCTTAGCATAGCATAGCCTAGCCTAGCATAGCATAGCATAGCATAACATAGCATAGCTTAGTATAGCAAAGTATAGTATAGTATAGTATAGTATAGTATAGTATAGTGTAGTGTAGTGTAGTGTAGTGTAGTGTAGTGTAGTGTAGTGTAGTGTAGTGTAGTGTAGTGTAGTGTAGTGTAGTGTAGTGTAGTGTAGTGTAGTGTAGTGTAGTGTAGTGTAGTGTAGTGTAGTGTAGTGTAGTGTAGTGTAGTGTAGTGTAGTGTAGTGTAGTGTAGTGTAGTGTAGTGTAGTGTAGTGTAGTGTAGTGTAGTGTAGTGTAGTGTAGTGTAGTGTAGTGTAGTGTAGTGTAGTGTAGTGTAGTGTAGTGTAGTGTAGTGTAGTGTAGTGTAGTGTAGTGTAGTGTAGTGTAGTGTAGTGTAGTGTAGTGTAGTGTAGTGTAGTGTAGTGTAGTGTAGTGTAGTGTAGTGTAGTGTAGTGTAGTGTAGTGTAGTGTAGTGTAGTGTAGTGTAGTGTAGTGTAGTGTAGTGTAGTGTAGTGTAGTGTAGTGTAGTGTAGTGTAGTGTAGTGTAGTGTAGTGTAGTGTAGTGTAGTGTAGTGTATTGTAGTGTAGTGTAGTGTAGTGTAGTATAGTATAGTATAGTATAGTATAGTATAGTATAGTATAGTATAGTATAGTATAGTATAGTATAGTATAGTATAGTATAGTATAGTATAGTATAGTATAGTATAGTATAGTATAGTATAGTATAGTATAGTATAGTATAGTATAGTATAGTATAGTATAGTATAGTATAGTATAGTATAGTATAGTATAGTATAGTATAGTATAGTATAGTATAGTATAGTATAGTATAGTATAGTATAGTATAGTATAGTATAGTATAGTATAGTATAGTATAGTATAGTATAGTATAGTATAGTATAGTATAGTATAGTATAGTATAGTATAGTATAGTATAGTATAGTATAGTATAGTATAGTATAGTATAGTATAGTATAGTATAGTATAGTATAGTATAGTATAGTATAGTATAGTATAGAATAGTATAGTATAGTATAGTATAGCAAAGTATAGTATAGTATAGTATAGCATAGTATAGTATAGTATAGCATAGAATAGTATAGTATAGTATAGTATAGAATAGTATAGTATAGTATAGTATAGCAAAGTACAGTACAGTACAGTACAGTACAGTACAGTACAGTACAGTACAGTACAGTACAGTACAGTACAGTACAGTACAGTACAGTACAGTACAGTACAGTACAGTACAGTACAGTACAGTACAGTACAGTACAGTACAGTACAGTACAGTACAGTACAGTACAGTACAGTACAGTACAGTACAGTACAGTACAGTACAGTACAGTATAGCATAGTATAGCATAGCATAGCATAGCATAGCATAGCATAGCATAGCAAAGCATAGCATAGCAATGCATAGCATAGCAAAGCATAGCAAAGCATAGCATAGCAATGCATAGCATAGCAAAGCATGGCATAGCATAGCATAGCATGGCATGGCATGGCATGGCATGGCATGGCATGGCATGGCATGGCATGGCATGGCATGGCATGGCATGGTATGGTATGGTATAGTATGGTACGGTATGGCACAGCATGGCCCAGCATGGCACAGCATAGCACAGCATGGCACAGCATGGCTTAGCATGGCATAACATGGCATAGCATGGCTTAGCATAGCATAGAATAGCATAGCATGCATTTACGGAAGTTGTTTGAAGGCGGGCGGGGGTATGTCCGTGGGCTACTGATGGCATGTGGAACGATCCGGTAAAGTTTTCTACAATTTTTAAAATTTTGGGGTAGTGTGTGGGATTTTGGTGAGGGGGGGTCCGGGTAAGAAGACCAAGTCTTGATCTATACACAAAATCCGGTCAGAATTCGTCTCCGACGCACCGAAATTTTGAAAAAATTGGGAGGTGGGGGGGGGGGGGAAGTTTCAGGAAATGTTATAAACTAAAGTCCGGATTGCCATCCGATTTCCAATTTTTTTTACAAAAATGACCTCATACGTACTGTTTCTGAGATAATCGATGTTTTTTGAAAAAAATTACGAAAATTTTCCGGATTTTTGCGAATATTTTGAAAGGCATCCTTTGCACAAAAATAGCCGAATTTGGGCTTATCAGACGCGTCTTTTTATTTTCTACACACGTGTGTTTACAGTGTTTCTATTTTATTATTATTTATGCCTACCAAATAAATAAACACAATTTTTTTTTTAAATATTATTTATTTCCTGAAACTGTGAGAGTAGAAAGCCAATAAAAAAAATTATAGCCTATTTATTACACCACTGAATTTTTTGTGTTGAAATTTTTTGTTATTTTTAACATGAAATTCCGGTTACGTAATTTCAAACCCAATTTGGGGTCTTTAGGGTTAGGTCCTAAAGCCGAGTTTTTGAGTTTAACGTCTTCGTCTGCCAGAAAAAATGATGCCTATGACGTCAGATTTTTGATTGGACCTTTGTGTCCAAAGTTATGGACCTTCAAAAAATCGGGTATTTAGGGTCCGCCTCGCTACTTAGTAACACAAGTTACTATGTACCTACGAGTCTTAAAATACTAAATGACCTATCGTTGGATAGCCAGTGAAGCTAACTATTCTTGCCTGGATTGACCTGGGACAAAATGTTTGAGGAGCCGGGTATTTCAGGTCGTCAAAATCTTAAGACCTAACTTAGACTATAATATAAACTAAAAACTAGAACTAGTTATATTTCCTAAACCACAGGCTTAAAAAATCTGCAAAAAAAATACTAAAATTTAAAATGAGCTTTACTACCTCGAGCCAAAATTTGGGCGTGGTAGGGGGTGGTTTTCACCCTTCTTTATTTCTATTTAAATGTATTTCTCACTGATTTCAAAAGTAAAAATCTAAATATTTTTTTGTAATTGTTTTTGGGTTAAAGGTCTGGTTTAGGAGATATGACCCGGGATCGGGTACCCCGTGCCACGAGGTTTTGGGGTTTTTTGGTCTTATCCCGGCAAGTTCAACCTAGCAAAGCATAGCATAATTCAGTTTAGTTTAGTTTAGTTTGATGTTTAGCTTTCTGAAACTGTCTCCAGCGTAATATTTTAATTAGAGAATTTATTTAGATTATATCAATTTAATTTATATACTTTATTATTTTTATATTGTAGAAAACCTAAAAATAAATAACAAATACAATTTTGAAAAGTGAAATAAACAATTTACGGTTTTGCGCGCCGCAACCGAACTCAGCTAATCGCCAAAACACCAAGTGCACCAACACTATGCTTATCCTGTGTTATTGCTCCTTGCCGCTTTACAAGGTCGAGTGCGCGAGTTGTGTACACTTTAGCTGCGTGCGACTGCCGCGCTGCCGTGGTTGTGTTTCACACTAATGCGGGTGATGCGAGACGCGCGGGTGAAATCAGAAATTTTTCTTGCCTTATACCCAGCCTTAAAGTTGACTTCCTACTTAGCAACGCAACTCGCTGGCACATAAGGTAGCAAGGCACGCGCGGATTATAATCGCGGTAATACCTCACTCCAAGTTTGTGCAACTGCACCGCGCTTATGCAAACTGTAATCAAGCGAGACATGCACTAGCGATATACTTACGTATGCAGTATGCTTCTGTAGACTAGCTAGCCATAACTTTTTAACCAAGATTCCTCTTGCAAAGTATTTCAAGTGGGCTAGTCACGCTCCTGATCTCTTTTGTTCCGCCCTAAACGGATTTTTATTTCTCGGAGTCTGAGCTTTACCGTGAAATAATAATATTAGTGACCGTCACCGTCCAGCACCTAGATGTAAATTGCTCGACGAAAAAACCCTTTTAACCTAAAGCGGGTTTCAGTGTCTGCATCAAAATTGTGAATTAGCGCCACTCGCCAGTGACTCCAGAGATTACTGTTGGTTCGAGTACGAGATTGCTTTTCCACTCAGCCGTAACATTACTAAGAGCGTTTTGATTATTTAGTTTTATATATATATAGTAGAATTAGTCCAATAGGTTCAGTATACAACTATAGTTCAGTATATAAGTATAGGTACTAGGTTTGTTCATTTTGCTCAGCGCTCGTGCGTGCTTACATAATCGCTTTACCTCAACTTGCACTTTTTGTTTGTTTACACTCTATTGAGCACACTCACCGGTGCGAGCGACGTTCTCCTTTGGATTGAGCACATCATCTTATTACCACATTTATTTTCCAACTTTACGTTTACATTTAGTTGTTTGTTTTGCATTGCTAATGGTAATGACTTGTAATGACCTTTTACTGGTCAAAGTTCTACATTGACTAAAATTGTTATGATTATTAAGAATGTATATGTGACATGTTACATGATAAAAAATTCAGACTTAATACAGTCTCATGTGAAGTAGCTTGAGCAGTTCAAGTATCAAATTCATTACAAGCGGTAAATTTGCTTTTGTGAACTATTGAAATCTTTTAAAATGTAATAACTATAGTGCATATGAGAGGTGGCTTCAAAAACGTCTGTATCACTCAACATTGTCAAAATATTTCAATGTCAACATTTATATACAAAGACTAAATTAACAACATGCATTTATGCAATAGCCCCGCTGCGAAACTGACCCGCATAAACGCAACCAGAATAACAAAACGTTGTTTTGGTATTGCGTAATAGATGTGTTCTCTACGGGCAATTATGTAAAGTAGTGGATCGACTCCAGCGTAAGTAGGCAAGCGAGAGGAGGCCGCGGCTCGCAATGGCAAGTAATGGTAAAAGTGTTACGCGGTGTTCTCGATCTGCGTTAACTCGTGACGCAACTGCGCCTCGAATGTGTGCCAAAAGTGCAGCCGAGCCTTCGAATCGCTCTCATAGAATCTAACCTCGCCCTGATAGTCGCCGTTGCCGCTGTTACTTCACCGTTGTGAACTTTAATCTTCTATTAAATATACGGCCCGTTTCAGAAACCGAATCTTGAGTCGCAACGTACAAGCCACTCATTCGATGTGAACTACAAGAGATTATCTGTGTTTACTTAATTATTGAACGACACAATTTTGTTTACTTATGCGAAATCGATAGTTATACGCGAAAGGGAAACTAAATAAAGAGGTTACGACTCCGAATCCACGTTGTTTTAATATGTTGCGAGCTGTTATCACTAGACGTGATAAGATAGAGTACAGTACCCTTTGTTTATGTAGTGCACTCTAATAAGGCTTAGATAATGCATTATCTAAATAAGTGCGGCAACTTGTCATTTGCTTACTCACTTCTCGTGTCTATTCTTTGTCTGTAAGGACCAAAGTTCAATGAGAATTAGACAAGCAGCAAGCTACAAGTTTGTTAAGTATCCAGCCTTCGATGATAAGATAGAAATAGAATACGCGATTCTAGCTAGAACAATACGATATAGAGAGATCAAAATGCCATTAACACTTCAAGCCAATAAACATCTGTTTCAATATTTTCGAAAACTGTGAAGTATTCCGGTAAAATCATTCACGTATCCACTTATCTATTCTAATATTCTATATTATAGTGTCCTGTTTAGTATTTGATCTCGTCAAATAAAGCAAGTGGTAAACATATTTATTGTATCACATGTTTTTGTTAGCGTCGTATAAGTACCTAGTATATTTTATCAGGCCCATGTGCGACGGCTGTTATTCTTCGGTAATGTTATTGTAACGATTTTTTCAGTGCAAAAACGTGGGTTAGTTTTTTATTGATTAGGAACACGTGATCCCATCGGCTCAAGTCTACCAGCCGACAATCCGCTTGTCATACATTTGTCCAAAAGTATCAAGATGACTGATCAAGGCGCGCCGTTTGGGAAGGTTGTAGATGGCCGTGGGCGATGACAATGCCATTTGTCCGGCAATGAACCCTCGCATTTGCTCTGCCGAAACAATTAGCGACGCGCCGCGAATCTAACCAACCTATTTACACAGCAACCATCAACTCATCTTGATCGCTGTACCTACTTGAATACGTTGAATACAGCACATGTGTGCCGGACCCAGGACAGTGGAAAAAATATTATTGATTACCGCCAAATTAACGCTCATACTCTAAAAGAAAACATTGAATTGAGAACAAGCAGTGATAATGAAAACAAACGATGTGCGCTACGAGTAAGATTGTTGTTAGGAAAGAAAGCGGAAACAGCGAACGTCAAAACCAATTAGAATATGAAGAAAACAAAATAAGCGTATAGTCCGGTCAATTTAGACCAAAAAATGAGAGTGAAGTTACATAAAGTCCCAACAAGCTGAATTTTTGTGAAGTTGTTCAAAACATAATTACAAACAATGTCTAGAAGTTCCCCATCATTCCCCTGTAAGGAAAAAATTTAATTCAAGGTCAAAGGTCAAAAAAATGAGTTTTTCGCGATTTTCAGCAAAACGGTAAGTTTTATCATAAAAGTACCTCAGACAAAAATTGTAGATCATAAAATTATCTATAAAAAAAGTATCAATACTTTTTTTCTTACGAGCCACCGTTTCTGAGATATAACGATTCTAAAAGTTACAAAAACGCGCTAAGTACACTACCTCATAGGTGGCGTGGAAACGTGTGCATATTATGACGATAACAACTTTTATAACTTTTAGAATCGTTATATCTCAGAAACGGTGGCTCGTAAGAAAAAAAGTATTAATACATTTTTTATAGATAATTTTATGATCTACAATTTTTGTCTGAGGTACTTTTATGATAAAACTTATCGTTTTGCTGAAAATCGCGAAAAACTCATTTTTTTGACCTTTGACCTTGAATTAAATTTTTTCCTTACAGGGGAATGATGGGGAACTTCTAGACATTGTTTGTAATTATGTTTTGAACAACTTCACAGAAATTCAGCTTGTTGGGACTTTATGTAACTTCGAATGTCTAAATTGACCGGACTAGTAACTTAAATCGTACTTGCTTGGTATTCGAATACCGAGAATACTGCTTTTCAAAATCATTGAATCACTAAGTATAAATGTTTTACATCGTAGTTTTTAACTACGTTAGTTGCAACGGTTTTGGTCATTCTTATTCTTATACCAGTTAGGTATGTATTTCAAAAGATGATCACCTTGTCCCACACTTAAAGAACACGGTTACAAAATTATTTTAGGCCTATTTATTTACCATTTCATAATGCTACTAATACAAAACTCTGGAATCAGGATATCATATTTTAATCACCTTATATGATTATTATGGACATGTACAATGATTATAGTAATTGCATATAACTGAATCTCAGGGATATTACGACTTCCAGATAACCAAAGTGAGAAGGTAGATGAGTAATGTGTGTCATAATAATATGGACTCAAGAGTTCCATGAACACAACAGATACGCATCTTCATTCTACCGCCAAAACGAAGCAGAAGTTCAGCTCTTTAGCAATGCTTAATGGTAAAGGTAATGCAGTCGCCCACGCAAGTTGCTGCTAATAGGCACTAGTACTTCTTTTTAAGCTTTGCATGGAACTGGCTGTTTATTTATAACTTTTCATTACTAACAATGCCATGATATAACCATAAGTAGGTATAATACCCATTACTAGATACCTAGTAGTCAAATCGTGTGGAAAAAGTTTGCTAAGTCAGGATTTGCCTGCACCTGAATAAACAACATGTGGTTACTTAGGCCGGCACACCGCATGCCTTTGCCAATCTCTGTTTGTCAAATTTATTCAAGCCCAGTTCAAAGACTTGTGGCATCCTATTTTCAAACCACTATTAAATAATTTTAGAATATCTACCCAGCAATTAGCGTTAATTCTCATATTTGAGAGTATCTTACACGTAGGCGGAGCGAGGCGATTGTCGCAACGCCGACAGCCAGCGCAGCGATATCTCCATCTTTGCCTAGTGTTTATATGAGCAACCGAGCATAATGGCATCTTCACATTGGGCAACGGCGCGTTCAAGGCGAACCACATATTATTAAAATTCTAAACAATATTGACGTGTGTTTGGAAAGCGACACCTTGACGACTGTTGACCATTCGTCGACGTGTGCTGAGGCCGTTGCGCTTCGAGGGAACAAAGGGTTGACTCACGTCCGGACTCCAGTCGTCGGAGAAAGGAGCCGGGCTAAAAATAGTACGGTGGCGGTTACGAGTGCGGCCGTTGGACCTGGCCTACGCAGCCCGCGCCTGCCCTCTTGCCCTGACGCGCTGCCCAATCATCTCAGCGCGCTAACACTCAGCTAATGAACACAATCTACTGTAGCGAGTGCTCGACACGAATAGGGTTGTCTTTGCCACTGAAGAGAAGCTGGCTTCATTCGCAATCAAGGCACGTTTTGTAATCAAAGAACGTCAATGGACATGCTCTTATACTGCAGTCATATTCCGATACTACAACTAGCCCAATAAGGACGTCGACGCTGTTATGTACAAGTCTCGACTACCACTCGATTTGATTTTGTTATAAAGCAGTAAATTGATTTTAGGTAAAAAGCCAGTTCATTCCAGTGTGAAATTCAATTTTAACGAGCAAAACTCCTACAAAGTTTCCGCTAAATGTACTGTGACTCGCTAGACAGGATTGGAGTTGCTGCATGATAGCAAAATGGCGCCTCGAATTGCATGCTGCATCACATTTCGTCGATGAAGCATGAGTGGAAATAATCTGAGGGTAAAATTACGTTTATTGTATATGAGCGCTTTGCTGGCATGGCGATGGCGAGCTCCCACGATCGACACTTATTGTTTGCGCTGCACTCGAAGGTTTCTGCAACGTCTGGGTGTTGGGAAACCACGGAGGTGTCGGCTTCGAGGCTAGAACCGGCTGTTTGTGAAACCTTTCGAGTTTAGGTTGCGAAAAGTGTGGAAAGCTTGTATTTACAAGCGTTAAGATTATGCAGAAATTGTCAAGCGACGCGTAAATAACCCTTCACTGAATATTTAAGTGGACACGTGCAAAAATAGCTGAGTAACGTCACAAAGACAAATTATACTTGAAAAGGGCCGGGAATCTTTATTCCTCGTAGCCAAAAGGATGTACAGGGTTGATGTGAACATGTTTAAGTATATATATAACGAAGTAAAGCTCGTTTAAAAACTACCAAAACAGGCATAGGGGGTATCCGAAATATTTCATCAACATTGGAACGTATGATTTTAACAATCAGCCTTTATCGGCACACGTGGAGAATTAATCGCGTCACGCGACAACGTCCACAATCACCAACGAATAATGTTGCTTTTAACTCGTGTATGTTTGGAAAATACGAGACTCATCTAAGTTTACGATAGAGGCAGAGCAAAATTAGTTGAAATAAACTTGGGAGGACAGCTGTCCTTACCAGAGAACCGGTTGAATAAATACCGAGCTAATACTTGAGGTCTAGATAATATTGACGTGGGTGTATCGATCGATATTCGCAAATATTACCTAGTTTGGTGGATTGCGTGCTAGCGTAACGCAATGCATGGCCTGGTCCACTCGTGATTACACGCCTTACTGACCAACTAAAGTCCAGCTAAATAGGTGACCGATGCATTACACACATTTGCTGAACTAAGTTCCAATACTGGCATAGTTTCTAGTGTCCTATCTTATAACATAAGTTTTTGAGAGAGCCATAAATGTATGCCATCTTTTGCTCATGCTAGTCATCAGTGTTTTAATGCTGCTAGATTTGTTAATTTAAAGAGTATGTAGTTAAATTAGTTAGGCACAACATAATTGACGTCAATATCAACCTTTCATAAAACAAGTTTGCAGATTATAAAATGACATGGCAAGGCGAGGCAAGTCTATGTTACTGAATAAGAATAAAGAACTCAAAGTTAATACCAATACTCTGCCATAGGCCAATTCTCCAGTCCCAGCAATAAAACTACGATTGAACCTGTATATTTATTGCACTACCTACTCAGCTTTCGACCCTCTCTAAATATAACCTTTACAACCAGACAAACTCTACGATTTTCGGGACAAAGGCAAGATACAGCACAAAAGGCTCTTTATCAGGATTGAGGAACAAAAAAAATATGGCGAGCGATTGTATTTGTAAATAGACAGCAGGTAGACGGTCGTAGGTGTATTCAAGGTTTGAAACGGTTTAAATGGGGGAGTTCTTAGGTACCTACAAAAGAAATCACGAAAAAAGTTAATGCGATGCACCTTTTCGAAATTCCCACTGCTGCGATTTCAAACATTATATTAGAAAACCGTTCTTGAACTAGGTAATACCATAACAAAGAAACTCTTGTACTTAACCTAGGTGAGGTGCCTGCATGGGCAGAATTTGGAAAAAGGGATGATAGATTGAAAAATATATCTTTTCTAATAAATGAATAAGTACTTTTAACATACACAACTAAAACAAGCAAGAATACAGATAAGAAGAGGTAAAAATGATGCTTGGCCAATTGATGCTACATTAAAACTATATGAAAAACAAGGTAGAAGGCAAAAGATGCAAAGGAAGAACGAGAAGAACATTTATTTAAACATCATTTATATGTACATGAAAAATCAGATCATGATGTCAAAACTCTGGTAGAGAATAGAGATGAATAAACGTTGCTCTACCGCCAAAAGCTAACTGGGATGCCATGCCCCGCTTGATTGCGAGACTAACTTTCAGCCCCAAAATACAGGCCAGCATTTTGGAGGTAAGTATATTGTAATATTTAGGTATTGTACTTGAATTGATAAATTCAGAAGCTGCCAAATGTCCAAATGTTCTGTATGTCTGAAATTTAAAACGCATTTTCTGGTGTCAAAACTATATTTATCCGTTAGACAAATATTTATTCGTCTATATTTGGCAGTTTCTGATATTGGCATCGATTCCGATGCACTCTAAACTAATCTAAACTAAATTTGACAGCTCTAAAATTGTTGCCATCCTTCTCTAACGTATTAAAATGAAAAGAGAGGCAGATAATTTTAGTCCTGTCAGATTGGTTTAGTTTAGTGAGTGGTATGACAGAATAGGCCTCAATATCTGTTTAATTTAGGTATTGATTGGTAACAGATGAACTGCAACACAAATTTATGCATGTAATCAATAATGAACAAACGCTCAAGATGGAAAAAAGTTAGCGCAGATTATACAGTAGAAGGTTAACCATCTAACCTTCAACCCCTGTTTTGTTCTAAAAGCGTGTCAGTCAACCAACGAATATTCTTACTTATATACACAACGAGCAACCCCAATACCCTGAGCAACAAGTGTTTTTACGCAAGTTTATAAGACCACAAAAACTCAAAGCAGGTAGCGTTTAAAGATCTTCGAGCCATTTCGAGCTGTATAATTAAATTCATAAGACCAGTTTTGCTTCGCCATCACAAAATAAAACTACAAAACCGGCTTTGGTACACGATTTTGATCCCTATTAAGATAGCTTTAGTTGTGTTTCACAGAAACCTTGCCTTTAATGGTGAATCGTCTTCCAACCCCTGCAGAGATTTAAGAGGATCGAACATTTATTAAATTTTACGTAGGTACTAGACCCTATTATGAACATACACAATAAATAGACTGGTCTGCTATATTTTTAACCCCCGACGTAAAAAAGAGAGGTGTTATAAGTTTCACGTTTGTATCTTGGTGTCTGTTTGTGCATCTTAGCACCCAAACGCCTGAACCGATGTTTTTAGTTTGAAAGGTGACTTGATGATTCTTCTTTTATTAGCTAGATCCAAGAAAATCTGTTTAATCTTTTAAAGAATATTAAGCTCTTATCGGGCGGGGGTTTAAAGAAAAAAGCTATTTGTAGGTACCTAATTGTCGATAATTTGATCATCAGCAAAGAGTTTTACATGATAGGTATACAGATAGAATTTCACCACCGCATTTTACACGTAGGTACCTAGGTACCTACTTGGTAAGAAGCTTACAGAAATCATTCAAGTTTTTTGGAGACGTAGTAATAGTATTTACCTATATGTGAGACTGTTCAAAATAACAAGGTTTTCTTTACCTGTTTAATGCCCTAGATAATTATTATATTTTTAGGTGTATAAACTTACTACAAACTAATTGTATTTTGATGACATTCTAGTAGCTGCTAGCAGAATCGATAATAACCCACCGAGTGGAAATATTACTTAATAGCAAGCTTAGGTAACTGCAGGTAACGATCAGTTACTTTTACTTTTCCAAGGAAACTAACCCGTTAGTTACAGCTACCTCAGAATATGATGTTATTAGGTAAGAACCAGATTGTAAACCGAGTATAGTAAGTATCGCTAGAAGATACAGTTTATTTGGAAAAACTTTATATAAAAATAATCCTACTAATATTATAAACACGAAAGTTTGTATGTATGAATGTTTGTTCCTCTTTCACGCTGCAACGGAACAACGGATAGACCTGTTTTTTGCATGGGTATACCTAGTTCAAGAGCCAGAGAGTGACATAGGCATACTTTTCATCATCATCATCACCATTTTTCATCACAATGCGGGTGAAACCGCGGGGCGCAGCTAGTCCAAAATAAATACACATCTATACTCCCGAACTATGTATAGAAATCACAGTAAATAGGTTATAATTATTATTGTAGGTAGGTACCATTAGGTACCTATTCTGTGCCAGTACCAAAAGAGGCTACAACTACATTAGATAATTATACCTACCTACATGCTATACATTTGATTGGTTTCGAGAATATGGTCCTTGCGCCTGTCTTGCAAGATGCAACTTCAGAGCAACATACGAGTGCACGCACCTAACTGGTTTTTCTTATTATCCGTATCAGATATAATTAGGTAGGTACGAAGGCAAAGAGCGTTGACTTAGTGCGAGACTACATGCGCGATATAAATACCTAAGTATCCACTTACTTTATTGTACACATACCTAGTAGGTAGGTACCTACTACCTACTTAGTTTTTAATTAGGTAGTTACTAGGTAGTTACAAGGTAGATATATTTTTTCCTAAAGTCAGTATCCAAGAGAATATATAACCGCTAACGCTGAAAAGTGGGACTTCCATAGAGAATAATATTTATGAAAAGGATGCGACTCCTACCTATAATGAACAGACGCCTAGGTATATAGACAAGCTTATAGCTAGGTACGTAGGTACGTTAGAGTTGGATAGAAAACGTAGAAGTTTGATTTCGCACCCGATTCATACCTACATTCGAAGTTTGTATTGAAGTTGCGCTAGTCTGGTCAGTATTGTAAGAAAATAGTTTTTAGGGTACCGTACCCAAAGGGTAAAAATGGAACCCTATTACAAAGCCTACGATGTATGTCTGTCTGTCTGTCCGTCCGTCCGTCTGTCCTACCTATTAATGCTGTACTACTAAGGCTGTACCTATCTTTCGAACCGTAATAGGTACCTAAGTAATATTACGGCGGAATAACGAAAAAATTATAAATAAAACCGGCCACGTGCGAGTCGAGCTCGCGCAGTGAGGGTTCGGTACCACCACATAACTTATTAGCTACTAAAGTACAAAAAAATTGTGCATGAAGATATCAACCCATCCACGCCCTGGCAGTCACCCATCCAAGTACCGGCCGCGCCCGACGCCGAAGTTGCTTCACTTCGGTGATCGTACGAGAACCGGTGGTGAACAGAAACTTGACATCAACTCTCACTTGGCCATTATTTATTATTTGTTGTTATACTTTAGAGTGCATACTATAATCATGCCAAGTTACGCTTGTACGTACCTAATACCGTTTTTACATTAATTAGAGCAAAAACAAATATACGTAAAAATACCCTTAGTACGCGAGCCCGACTCGCACTTGGCCGGTTTTTATTTTTTCTAATTGACGATGTCAACCATTACTTGACCTAAGAAGGATACCCCAGTAGGTAGGCATCGTGTAGGTAGGTAAGTTTTCTGCGTTTAAATTTTTTAGCTAAAACAAAAGGCATGTCGGCAAACTAGATATCGTAAATCTCGATGTTCTTGACTGCCTGATACAGGTACCTACCTAGGTAGGTATGTGTATTTGTGTGAGGTCGGAGAGCCAAAAACTGAACCAGTCTGATAAATTAGTAATAAAATTGATGTAGGAATTGTATTTTTTTCACACCACCACACCACTACGCCTTAGCTATAGGATAAAATTCAGACTGACAGATAAATAACTAAATACTAAAGTTAATACAAAAATTGTTTTAGACTATTTTTCGACGAATTTCGAAGTCTACCTACACTAGGTACCTACGACCCGCATGCATGGACGCAAAGGGGTTTGATATTTTTTGGCATAGTTCCGATCCGCAATATTTTGTTTAAAAAATCACGTCGCAATAAAACTTTTAAAACATCTAGATGAACTAAAAATGTAACTACCTACCTAGGTATATTTAAACATCTAAGTGTCGCATTATGGAGATGTCAAGTAATTGAACATAAACATTGCAAAGTGACTCTTATTAGGTACCTATTTTGAAATAGGTAGGTACTTTGTGTTTGAAACCCTCTTTGGTGCGTTTATTAATTTTAAATAGCAATATTAGCAAGTTCATTTATCGAAAAATAAAAGTAGATTATACCTAGGTAGTTTTTGAGGTTAGGTTAGTTATTTATGACTACCTATTTAAAAGGAGGGTCTTATTATCAGTGCTTTTTAACCGACATCAAAAAAGAGGAGGTTAACAATTCGACTGTGTTTCTTTTGTACCTACGTTGGTATTTTTGAACGCAATGAAACACTTCCCGGAACTTTTCGAACACAAAATAGGTACCTACCTACCTAGGTTGCTATTTTAAAATACTAAGAGTCACTTTGCAATCTTTATGTTAGATTATTCCCTAACGCGACATTTTAGGACATGTTGTCTGTAATTTTTTGTTCATCTATAAAATATGATCAATGTTGAAAAAGAAAATGGCGGAAGGGGATGGAGCTATGCTTGCTTCCATACAAAAATTCAGACTCCTTTAATCGTAAAGTATAACTACAAATAATAAATTTTGGGCAAGTGCAAGTCGGTGAGAAATTTCTGTTCATTACCAGGTTATACCTAACTGGTGGGTAATTTCGTTCTTGGACGACTTTATCATTCGAACCTCGAACACCGAAACCAAAGACCGAAACACAAACACCGAGCACACACACCGTTCATTTCTTCGTGGTACGGAACCCTCAGTGCGCAAGCCCGACTCGCACTTGGCCGGTTTATTATGTTGTTTGGTTTTCATCAACGCAATGGACAATATTGGCAAGATTCGGTACGCACAGAATAAAGTATAATGTCCTATTTTTAACCTAGGTAAGTACGTATTTTGATTATTAATTTAACTACTACCGAAGAAGGTAGCTTAAAATAACACAAACTGCGGTAAGTAGGTATACCTACTACCTACACAGAAATATCTTCAATGATATGCATTTATGTATGTGTACTTAGTAGGTAAGTACCTACGTCCAAATAGGTAGATAAGTGCGGACACTTTTGGGGGCAATAAAAACACAAAAATAAACAAGCAGCTGTAACTAGTAGGCAACATTGGGTGTAGGTAAACAATCAAGTCTATCAGAATGATTTCAAACCTAAGCAGGTAGGGATACCTACCTATATAGGTTCCTGCTTCTTTCCATTTAAGATATCAGAATGAATGGATTTCGAGTCAGCCAACTCATGAGAATTAAAAAGATGGAAGAATATAATTATTAGAATGATAGGTACTTCCTACCCTGTGATGGTAGGTTTTAAGATACCTATTCAAGATAGAATATTCCTAGATCTTCAAAGTAAACTTACCTTCAAGAACAGATCACCAATGTGATCGTACAGCGCAGACTGCTGGTGCATGACGGCTGTAGACATCATGTAGATACGGCACTCAATCCAGATTTTGTACTCTTCGCTTCAAAAAATAAGCAAACTGATCCACTGAAGCACGAGTTAAAGAGGTCGATGACACTATTTCTGATAATTTTGAAAAGTTGTGGGATATTTTAAACGAGAATTTTAGGTAACCTCCGCAAATGCAAGTGGTTGTAATTTAGTAAAATCGTTGCCTTTTTGTTTTTTTCGTTCGGTGACCACAGCTTGAGTCCCAACTAGATGGCCGAGAGCGACGAATTTTATTGTTTACGCCCTCCACGATTATGCCCGGTTAGTTTTTTTGAACACAATTTCGCAGACGTTGCGAAAATGTACAAAACAGTCTTTTGTTTCGATATTCTTCCTCACTTTTGAACTTGGCGTCTATACGGAAAATCACAGTTTTTGGCCAAAATTCTGCGCGAACTGTCTCTATGTCAACTTTAAAAACTTTTTGTTTCTATCGACTTTATACTCCAAAAAGTTTTAATTCTGGTTATATAAATCGCAAAATTAAAAAATAACAACTCGCAGAGTCAATGTCCGCGCAAAACGCACCACACGTTCATTCCGTATCACGCTTGCTCGCGCACTGAGTCAACGAAGTAAAGTTGTTGTTAATCGCTAGACTCGCTTTGTCCCGGCCGGCACGCACAAGCGGAGCGATAGCGGGCGCGACTGGAAATTATTTACAAGAACCGTGCAATGCAAGTCGGGTCATTCTAGTAGATAGTGCAGCCTTCGCAGCACAAAATAAATAATAGTACCTACAGCGGCTACAGCTTACCTACTTATAATGACGAATTCCTATTTATTTTCAACTCCATAACTTTGTTTGATTGGTTTGAATTATAACCAATCTTTGTTTTACCATAGATAAACATATTATATGTTTTACCTAGAGGGTTTGGCATTGTGCGTCTTGTGCGTTTGCCAGTGTGATATATTTTACCTAATATTAAAATGTAGGTACCGCAGGAGATACCTACCTAATTTAATTATTTTCTAGTTTTCATAAATATCGTCGAACAAGTCATCTAAGTAACAGTCGAGTACATATTATTAGGATGTTATTTTTCATGACCATGGATACAGAGTCCTTCAGTCGTAATATTAAACAAATTTACATAGTATTGAATATCGTCAAACAAGTAATAGTCAGAGTCAGAATCAATCAAAGTAAGTCACGTTCGAGTCAAACTCATGCCTTTGTAAAGTGATGGCGGCTTTACCAGAGGCTTCTATGAAGTTTTGGAAACAACACGAAAAACATTTTGTGAAATACATGTTGCATCTCGTTATAATTATCACTTATATCACAATCGAGCATGATCACGAGCACTTCATAAATAATAATCCACCATACACATCAACACTCGAAAATACACAAGCTTAGAAAAATTATACAACGACCCGATATTATGTTTTTTCACGTTGGCGCCAAAACTCCAGTCAAGTGCAGTGCACGTAGAGCTACCATCCGTCCGGATTTGTCCGGACCTTTGACCTTTACCCGGACTTTGTCCGGCTTATTTTAGCATGGGCGATATACAAGTAAATCTTGATTAACGTATCCATAAAAACAACACAAAAATCTTCTTTTAAAAATTTACCAGCATAATTTATATTATATTATAATTTATTGGAATATCCGATTTCATGGCTATCAGGACTTATCTAATTTGATTATGGTAACCCTGGTTAGGTAAGAAAGTAATGCCCGTTACAGACGATGAACAGTAAACTCGCGCGAATGGTGCTCGCATGAGTGCTGCGCGTCGCGTCACCTGGGGCGAGCTGCAACACTTTTTGCTTTGGCGAGACTACTAAGCATCTTCCACTGCCACTGGCACTAAGCAAAAAGTGTTGTGGCTTGTTGTAGGCGGTGCGCGGTACTCGTGCGAGTACTGCGCATCGTCTGCAACGGGCATAATCCCCGTCTTAGCCCTCGTGGTTATCTATACAAATCTATACTAATATTATAAAGAGGAAAGATTTGATTGTTTGTTTGTTTGTTTGCATTGAATAGGCTCCGAAGCTACTGAACCGATTTGAAAAAATTCTTTCACTGACGGGAAGCTACACTATCCCCGGGTGACATAGGCTATAATCTATACCTGTGCGAAGCTGGGGCGGACTGCTAGTGTTTTATAAAACAAAGCAAAATCCTCCCTCCCAACAAAGGCCTCCCCTTATTAGTCCTTTTGCTGAGCCGCCCTCTTATTTTTGTAATTTTTTTATCTTGACTTTGGATACAAAGTCCTTCAGTCGTAATATTAAACTAGTTTACACAAAGTCATAGTCCCAATCAGAGTTAAGGCGCTTGCAAACAATACGTAGTAGCTACTTGCTACTTGTACTACGCATCGTCTGCAAGCGCCTTCAAGCTAAGTCACGGTCAAGTGAAACCCATGCCCCAGTAAAGTAGTGGAGGTTTTACAAGAGGCTTCTATGCCATTTTTCACTTCGATATAATTATCACATGTTCAATGCACGAGTGTGGAGAGCACTTAATAAATTTATCCATCATTATTACACATTAAAACTTGAAAATACTTACACAAGTTAAGGAAAATAATACGAGCCGATATGTTTTTTTCCACGTTGGCGCCAAAACTCCAGCCCCTCTATTAGAGAGGGGTGTTGCCATAGCCCTCACACTTGGCAGGCGGCTTGGGGATAACTCTTACATTGTTTTACAATATCTATCGGCCTATCGGCCTTTTAAAGGCCTATGGTCCAGCAATGGACGTCCTAATTATGGCTGAAATAATGATGATGATGATTATGATGAATTCAGTTAAGCTTAGACCTACTAGAAAAGTACATAATATATATTTAACCCTATGCATCTAATGTTCAAATAAAATAAATACCTACTTATTTAAATTATTAATAGTGTTTCGTAGTATTGTTGGTATAATTTCAATTACCTACATACCTAGTCCGCTGAGTAAAAAGGAAAACCGTTACACATTTTACAACAATGAACTTACTAAGCTTGGACATAATAGGCATACCTACATGAGTACATACTAGTCACAGGAAATAATCAACTCACGGCTGCGGTGGCGGACCACCGAAGAAACTTGCCAGACTTATGGATATACGTGACCTACCTAGGTATAAATTATTTGGTAATAAAAAGCTCATTGAATAAACGCGACCCAAAGAAAAAAACAAAACTGAGAAAAAAAAATTGCACTGATGTAAGCAGTTTTGTACAAGCTAATTTATAGTACCTACCTAGCTATTATTAGTCCTATCATATTACACAAAAATTACCTGGTAAGCACTTAGAGTACCTTCATGATTTTGAAACTTTGCTTTGGTAAATAGATCAGACATTTACTATTTAACTTCTTTTCAAAAATGTGTAAGTATTTTAACCAAAATAAAACTGAAAATAGACTTCTCAGGTTATAAAATAGAGAATTTAAAACGAATAGTTTAAACATAGCAATAGGTAATACCTACAAGACTGGAGTGGGTCAGTGTCAAGTGTCGGTCACGTAATGCTTACTTCTAAAATTATGGCGCTTGAAATATAATACCTACACCGTGTGCAAACCCAGGACGGTGATATAAAGAGTGAACAAGAATGCTGAGCCCAGAATTTATAGGCAGCACATTATAATTTTTTTTTCTATATTATAAATAATATGCTTGCGTTTGTCCACCATCTCGCCTGATGTGCGGACTACGTTTAAGAACGCTTGCCTAGAAGAAACCGTTCACTCGTGATTAGAAAACACCCAGATGTGAATTACCTACCTACCTACTGTTAGACGATGCGTAGTACAAGTTGCAAGTAGCTACTACGCATCGTCTGCAACGCTTTGCTTAGTGCAAGTGGTAGTCCTTAGTATAACTTCCACTGCCACTTGCACTAATCAAAACGTTGCTGTAGTAGCTACTTGCTACTTGTACTACGCATCGTCTGCAAGCGCCTTAAAATAATGTACCTACCTAATCTGCTACATGGCAGCTGTTTCTTATGCAAAACAAGAATGTAAGTACACTTAAGTACCTAACTACCACTTATTAATTTCTTAATGATAGCTTGTGAGAGTAATAGGTAGGTATGTGGCCTTATGTGGCATTCGTTTTCGAGGTTTCTAAAAAACAATATTTTTACGTTCAGCCGTTCAGCCAAAATGTTGCGAAATGTCCTTGGGCCAAGTTGAATTGACAGGTGGAAATATCAGCTGCGTGCCTGTGTCCTTATTTTAATAACAGTAAGTAGATGCTGGACTTTTTGACTTTCATTGTAGGAAGGTAAATAGGTACCTACCAAAAAATATTTAATGGCAGCTAGTAGGTACGTTTACGGTTTACGGTTAAACTGCTGCGTTGAAATTATCATCAAAAATACTAAGTACTTATAAATAAAATGAAGCGTCATTGATTAAAAATTATTCAATGAACTGCGTAGGTATTTTATTAGATCATTGTGTGATCAGTGATGTCGATGTTTGATTTTCATTAATAAATGCATTTACGGTTACACACGAGTTACGTAAAATATGTTTCATCTATAATCTCCTTCTCAACTATCTAATAGGTAGTATGAAATCTTTGCTTCTTATCAATTGCTATTCGTTAGTCTCGCTGAAACTTACTTTTTACTTGGTTTAGAAAAAAAAATTGGACAATTTGCCCGAAACATTTGAAAATTCGGGGAAAACTGACGGTGTTTTTTAGGGTTCCGCATCCAAAATGATCCGTACTTAATTGCGGCTTAGCGGGACATTTAGTAGAAAAAAATATGAAATAGGTATGAGACATTTGAACACGAATTTGATCTGAGTTGTAACTAATGTGGACAAGAAAATTGCCGATGATAGAATAGGAAGTTTTTATTGCGAAATCCTGATTTATTCTGTGCAAAATCCCGACACGAAAATTTGTGCCATAATGTGGCCCTATCATAAGAAATCAGCCCAAGTCTACCTTCCCCATAAGGCTGGTTTTACAGCAGTACGGGAGACCCGTACGGGGTAAGGTAGCATTCCGATCTTGGCGAAGCGATGGGTCGCTTGCATTGTTTAGCACTCCATAGTCCATATAAATTCGTACTGAGCAGTGAATCACGCGACGACGCGACCGCTGCCGCCGGTCGCGGTCGTCGGTCGCGGTCGTCAAGTTCGGAATGCTACCCTACGGGTCACCCGTACTACGTACGGGAATCTACGCCGAGCAAGTCCCGTACGGAACAATCCGCCTCGCTGTGAAACGAAGCGCCCACGTAAATGTCTCCGCTCCAGGAGCCTGTACGGGCGACCCGCACGGGTCTTCCCTCCCAATACAGCTGTGAAACCAGCATAAAGCATGATGGGTATCAAAGATTCTGAAGGGCAGTCACAACCATACAAATTATCTCGAGACAATGTTGACCTCCTATATAATATACTGCCGGGTTTTTTAACTCTCGCTATACATACTTACTCCTTGTTCTCAAAGTCATAGAGCTTATATTCGAACCGATAATGAAGCAGTTGTCGACGTCACGTTCGTAATGGGTTATTTAAGAGATGAAAGGCCAAGTGCAGCCAGTATTACTTTCAATATTTTATTTGGCTGATCGGGAAGTCGTTGCGTTTCCTGAACAATAATGTAACACGTGGACAACATCGTAAATTATCAGGGGCCGTATTCTCGCGCTGTACGATATTATCGTGACGTAGCTCAATTGCTGAGCGGGTCTGACCAGTATCTGGATCGGATCATTCAATTAGCAGATACTGTCTGATATCGAAATAAAATCATTAATTTAAAAACAAGCTTTTAGGCGTCAGACATATTGAATTTAGTGTGACTTCATTTTATCCCTTTCATTTCATTTGATACCCATATCAAGGGGTACATAAAAAACCTGAGGCCTTACGGACAACAGCTATTGCGGCACCTAATCCGCTCAGTTGGAAAATCACGCGACCGCAAACCGTATCTGGGCGCGACAAGGTTCACGTTCGCGTGATCCGCCATAGTTGGGAGTCCGCTATATTAGATTTAGAATGACGTCACTTAGTCAACCATGCATTGCCATCCAAACTAAACTTGTAACAAAAGTTCAGCACTATCGGTTGGGATAACTGTTTTAAAATTCAGCTGAAAGATTTGACTCAGAAGCTTGTATGAAACGTCCCGTTGGATCATAATTTATGCGATCCGACAGGCTATGAAAAACATCCTAAACAAGTCTAGCGTGGTGGTAACTCTCAACTGATGCCGGAATAAACCGTTAAGGGCTTCGACACATCATTTTAACTTGAGGGCAGCTAGCCAGCTGAGCATTAAAAAATGCCTTGCTATGGATTCCTCACGATGTTTTTCTTCACCAGCAACTCAAGCTCAATGTTGGGTTTTGAATTCCAACGAGCCAACCACAGAGCACTTTTACCAGTTATTCCACCGTCAAGCAGTAGTGTGCAAATATTACTGAAGGGCAAAGTTTTCAGTGAAACTCAAACTACTAGGCATGAATAAATTTATCATCTATTTTTACATGAAATATTTGAGGGTGTCGAGTGTCGTACGCAGTGCATTGTTGCGCAGGGTTTTAAACTGTTGAAGTACGAAGCTTTGAGGTTGTATTAAAAAAAAACACGAAGAATCGTTACTACATGTCGAAGGTTCATGGTACACACTCGCATATCGCATATCACACTGTGTGATTCGATCGAGTCCTAAAGTTTCATCAAACGTATTCGTATTTTTTTTTTTTTTGTGAAAACGGTTTAATATCTTAATATCAATATCAATAATATCATCTTCATCATCAGCCAGAATACGTCCACTGATGAACAAAGGCCTTCCCCTTAGACCTCCACACTGAACGACAGCTTGGTATGATCCATCCACTGGATGCCCGCGACTCTCACGATGTCGTCGGTCCATAAAGTGGGAGTGGTGGGCCTACCTACGCTGCGTCTTCCGGTTCTTGGTCTCCTTTCAAGAACCTTTCTTCCTCATCGGTTACCGGTTCTTTGAGCGATGTGGCCTGCTTATTATCTCTTCAACTTGCAAATTTTAATACCTATGTCGGCGACTCTGGTTCTTTGGCGAATATCGACGTTCCGGATTCTATCGCGCAATGAATCTCCGAGCATAGCTCTCCCGTTACCCGCTGTGTAACTCTGAGTTTTTCCAAAAAGCAAAATCAATGTGTATATTTATGATATTTTATCGTCATATGCGAGAATAGAGTTACTTAGTAAGCTCCGCGAAGTCGTGAGTTAACGTCGAATGTCAATGATGCGGGTAATATTTCTTACTGTTGATAAAAATGACGCAGGTGCCGTGACAATCATGCGACTTTGTACGTGGTTTATAGGATATTTCAATACAGTTACTTACTTCAATATTATGAAGCGTTGATTTCACACAATTTATCAGGTACATGCTATGTAATTCGTATTGATGACGTGATCTCATACCCTTGTATGCAATGACGATATAATATTATCTTTGCTCGTATGAGTATCGTATGAAGAAGATTGGATAGGTATAAGAAAGAAATATTTAAAATCTCTGGATATCGGGCAGCGTAGTACTTCCACCCACAAGAAGGAAAGACAACCTAAAAGGGACCCCAGGGAAATGCTGGATGCAGGCCGCTTCCAACCGGCTCTTTTGGAGATCGATGGTGGAGGCCTATGTCCAGCAGTGGACGTCCTATGGCTAAAATGATGATGATGATATCGGGTCTGCCTGCGCTCAAAGACGTCCGCACCAAAGATAAGTAGTATTTCATATTAGTTTCAAAATTTATTGTTTATTTCATTTAAATTTAATATCAAATATAAAAAAGTAAAAGTAAATAAAGTAAAACGGGCAGTAAAGCTCATTGATGACGAAGTGTTGGTTGGAAAGAAACTTCAGAGTCTGAACCACCGGCGTAAAGTCGCAAGCTTGTCGGTATTCTATCGGATTTTCCACGGAGAGTGTGCAACGGAACTTCACGAACTTGTTCCCCCATCACCTTTTCATTACCGGACGTCCAGACGAACGGCAAGGCGTATTTATTCGCACCAAGCGTTTTGACTCCTCTTTCTTAATTAGAACAGCAAAACAATGGAACGCCTTGCCCCTGTCTGTGTTTCCGCAGCATTACAATCTTGGAGTGTTCAAGTCTAGGGTTAATAGGTTACTACTGGGCAAACGTGCTCCATCTTTGACCGCATCATCGCTTTCCATCAGGCGAGATCGCAGCCAAACGTTAGCCTAGCCCGATGTAAAAAAAAAAAAAAAAATCGACACATACAAAAGTAAATTCGACATATACAAAACTTCCGCAAAGTAACGCCTGTTTCAATCAACTAAAGCAAATGAATCTGCAAGTTGGTAAAAAAATAAGTTAAACGTCTAAATTAAGTTAATTTAATACATATATTTTGTAGCGTGTAAGTTTTATTCACATAAAACCACATCCAACCGGAAATTTTCCGTTTGTCGTACGAGTATTTCACATCGATTCGTCGTACCATTCACAATTCCGTCGGTTTCGAAAAGTTTATCCGCTAGCAAAATAAATGTTGACCAAGATTCTATGACGAAACGATTACGATTGCTCGAATGCTCAGCGCACAACTCTAATTGCTGCGAAACACGTAAAGCTTACATAGAAACTACTGTGTGAACTGTGGTTAGAACAATAACTGATGGTTTAAACTGTGATCTTTTTCGTAGTAACTAGGAAATGTGCTGTGGCAATTTTGTTTCTTTTTTCTTGGTTTGCCGTGCGTGTAGCTTGTTCACGACTTCGTTCACGAATATGGAATGATAGGGTTTGTTTGTAGGTTGTGTAGTTGGTTTTATTTTCTGAGAAGAATCCTTAATTATATCTTTTGTTGAGGAAAATTTTGATAGTACTTAAAATCATAAAGGTTCATCATTAGAAACTTTAAAATCTGCAACTACTGCAGAGTCCGTCTTGACGTTGCTTAACTAGGATCGGTAGGTCATAAAGTTCAGAAACAAAAAAAAATAGAAACACAAAAATTGTGAGAGAATTACTTGCCCGTTAAAATAATACCTACTCTCACCGCCCCGCTATTTTACAGAAACAGTAAAAAATTTCAGAACAAAAATTAATCGTTATTTTTAATCTCCGATAAATGAGCTGATAATCTTCAAACGGCTGAACTGATTCTCGATCAAGAAACAATTGAAACAAACAAAAAAACGGAATCAAAATCGGTTCAGCCGTTTGGGAGCTGATGCCACAGACATACACATAGATACCAAGACGTTAAAGCGTTCGATTTTTGAATCGCTTCTATTATTTCGCACAAAAATATCTTGCTCAAGTTTGAAGCTCAGATCAGAGTAACAAGACTTGTCTGTCTGATCAGAACAACAATACTTATTTGTCTGATCAGAGAAACAAGACTTGTTTGTTGATGTGAGAAATCAGACTTGTTTGTTGATGTGAGAAATCAGACTTGTTAGTCTGATCAGAGAAACAAGACTTGTTTGTTGATGTGAGAAATCAGACTTGTTAGTCTGATCAGAGAAACAAGACTTGTTTGATGATGTGAGAAATCAGACTTGTTACTCTGATCAGAGAAACAAGACTTATTTGTCTGATCAGATAAACAAGACTTGTATGTTGATGTGAGAAATCAGACTTGTTACTCTGATCAGAGAAACAAGACTTGTTTGTTGATGTGAGAAATCAGACTTGTTAGTCTGATCAGAGAAACAAGACTTATTTGTCTGATCGGAGAAACAATACTTATTTGTCTGATCAGGTAAACAAGACTTGTTTGTTGATGTGATAAATCAGACTTGTTTGTCTGATCAAAGAAACAAGACTTGTTTGTTGATGTGAGAAATCAGACTTTTTAGTCTGATCAGAAAAACAAGACTTGTTTGTTGATGTGAGAAATCTGTCTTGTTAGTCTGATCAGAGAAACAAGACTTATTTGTCTGATCAGAGAAACAATACTTATTTGTCTGATCAGAGAAACAAGACTTGTTTGTTGATGTGAGAAATCAGACTTGTTTGTCTATTCAAAGAAACAAGACTTGTTTGTTGATGTGAGAAATCAGACTTGTTTGTCTGATGTGAGAAATGAAGTTTCATTGTAGTAAAATTTCTTATTTCTGTATTGGTTTTTAATAAATAAAAATATCACAAATGTTTTTTTTTTTCCAATGTATCTTCGGGTATCGACAGCCCTGCCCAGCGACCATGTTGTAATTTCGTAGGTAATTATTACACAATCATAGTAACCATTCGCTTTGCAGCCTAATTAGGCAGCAATTTATGACACTTGAGGCACCGGACCTTAGCTCTGAACAGGGTTGCACAAAACGGTAACACTGAACGACAGCCTGCCATGAGGTGGAATATTTTATATATTAAACTAGCTGCGCCCCGCGGTTTCGCCCGCGTTATATACCTTCTTGGTAGCGACAGCAACCTCCTTTGACTTAGATGTTTTTTTCTATCATGTAATATTATGTCAATGTTATCCTTTAATTCTTGCCGTTCGATACCATCTTTGAGAAATAAATCTCAATGGATACAATACAATAACTCTTTATTAAAATACCACAAAACAAGGATAACATCAACATTACAATAAAACTATTATCTAGGCTTTTAACAAACGGCAAAATGTAATGGGAAAATGAGTATAGAAATCCAACAGATCAAAGATCATGAATATCGGTGCAGCCGTTCTTGAGTTATAAATGGTGTAACTAACACGACTTTGTTTTAATACATAGATTTAAATGAAATTACCCTCATATATAACCTAAGTATTCAATAAAATTATTACAATCGACGAGGGTATCGCATAAATACAATCAAAAAATACAATAGAATTGGGAACCTCCTTATCTGAAACCTGTTGAAAACTACTTTTACAATAGAAGTCCAGGCTCTAGAATATAAGCACATTTATTGTAAAGAATGCATTTGTTTGTATAGGTACTTAAGGCCCAGTTGGTCTAGTCTATCCATCTGGGCTAGAGCAGCAAAGACACCTGGTAAAATATACCAATGAAACCATTTCTTCCCGGAATTTCCAGCTATAACGAATAGGTAATCCCTCCATAAACTTGCTTACGGTATTACAAAGCCTTTAAAGCTAGATAAGGGTAGATAATTTTCTTAGAAGGCGGTAAACTTGAAAGCCACGGTGTATGTATATAGAATAAGTAATACAATATTAATAATTAATACAATTGTTAGTATACCATTTTTATTTTTTGTAATTAATACTATTATTATAATTTTTTGACATGTAAATAATATTTACCAAATAAATGAATATGAATATGAATATGAATATGTCATGCTAATTAGAATATTAAATTCTAGGAATTATAAAATCTTATACATAAGCATTACTTATTTCTTGATTACTTTAAGAAATGTTAGCAGAAGAACAGCAAGTCATCGGCGATTTCATTATCTGAAGCTGGTTATGGGTTTATGTATTTTCATAGTTCATGGTGTTTTTTGTCTTCCTTGGCAGACCGGGAATCATAGTAAGGAGCTTCAGTGTTATTAGTAACTAGCGGTCCGCCCCTGCTTCGCACGGGTATAGATTATAGCCTATGTCACCCGGAGATAGTGTAGCTTCCCAACAGTGAAAGAATTTTTCAAATCGGTTCAGTAGTTTCCAAGCCTATTCAATGCATCAAACAATCAAATATTTCCTCTTTATAATATTAGTATAGATAAGAATAAGAATAAGAATAAGATATATTTATTGCCAAAAAAACAAAAACAATGAACATGTACTGTACAAAAACAAGAAACATAAGGAGAAACAGCGTTTGGCAATAGGGGTAAGCTCAGCGCTGTACTGCGAGGTCCCGAAGGGTCACGCAGGGCTGGTTTTCGGCATACCCCTTTGCTCAGAAAAAAAGATGGTAGGTGAGCACTAGGCGACGGCGGGTATTACAAAATCAACTAATAATATCTCTCGTTAAACGTAATACACTATAATTACTACTACTACTACTATTTTCATTATGAAATATTAAATATTAGAGCACTTAGGTTTGTGTATGGTGTGTGTGTGTCTGTGCGAGTGTGTGTGTGTGTGTCTGTGCGAGTGTGTGTGTGTGTGTGTGTGTGTGTGTGTGTGTGTGTGAGAGAGAGAGCGAGTGTGTGTGTGTAACTGAGTGTGTGTGCGTATGTGTGAGTGTGTGTGGTGTTGACGCGTAATTTTAAAAGTTGCTTCAAAGTTCTTCTTTTGTATTTCATATAATAGACTTTTGATATAACAATCCAATGCTACAATAAATTAGCTATATCATTTTTTTTTATGTATAAGTGTTTATGTGTATGTGTTTGTGTATTCATATCACTCAATAATATCTGAAAGTCTTCCGACGTCTTGAATAGAAAGAAAGATGGAAATATATTTTATTTTGTAACAGCAAAATTAATTAAAATAGGCAGGTGAGCAATAATAAATAACCAATTGGCTTTTGGAAAAAACTCAGTCACAGAACGGGCAATGGAGATAGCTATGCTCTGAATTTCTTTGCGCGATAGAGTCCGGAACGTGGATATCCACCAAAGAACCAGTCACTGACATAGCTGTAAAAATTTGCAAGTTTAAGTGGCAATGGGCAGGCCCCATCGTTCGAGGAACCGATAATCGATGGGGAAGAAAGGTTCTTGGAGACCACGAACCGAAAGACGCAGCGTAGGTAGGCCTCCCACTAGATGTACCGACGACAGTGAGAGTCGCGGACATCCAGTGGATGCAGATGGCAGGCTGTCGTTCAGTGTGAGGTGGACGTCTTCTGGCTGATGATGATGATGATGATGAAACCATAAGTTATACTAGCAACTAGCAAGCTCTAGCAAGTTTCATAGTTGTACTAGCAGATAGTCGTCATACAGAGTTTTGCGACTGGCCATCAATTCGATTGGTGGTAAACGCCGGCCGGGGAAAAAGTATGTAGATCTAGAGAAAATGTACAAGTTCTCGTGCCATTATTAAAGCACCACAGTCAGGTAGTTCTGTTTATGAAATTATTTTACAAGAGTTATAACAACAATTAAATATTAATCAAGTTCGGTTCGACCCTCGATTACCTAACAATGGCGTTTTCCTGCACATTGTAAACAAGTTATTAACTGCTTAGCTAACCTATATTTATTATAGAGGTGTGTAATTAATCCACCGTTTCATTAATTATAACTAGTAACGAACTAAGGAGGTAACACCTTGAATTTATGATTATTTCTGGCGCCCTTGTAAGTTGTACCTTACAAACTTTGCATTAAAGTCATCGTCATCGTCATTATTTCAGCCGTAGAACGTCTGATGATGGTACTTAGTTTGTCTGAGTACAATATTATTACTATTACATAATTATTTACTTTTGCTAATTTTTCAACCAACTTCAAAAAGTAAGTTCTTAATTCGACTTTTATGTATTTTTTGTATTGTATTTTTTTTATGTTGGTTCTGCGACCAGAACCACCGGAGGATGGGCAGCAGCGTCCTTACGGTGAACGTACTGCGATCCCCAATCCGCCTGCCAAGCGTGGGGATTATGGCAACACCCCTCTCTAAGAAGGAGGCCTTGTTCAGCAGTGGACATTTAATGGCTGATGATGTGTGTGTGATGTGTGTATTTTTTGTGTATTTGTAAACCGATTAGTTATGGCTAACATAAAAAGTCTAAATTGTGAGCTGTTTTTTGCAATCAATAGAGTTTGTGACGCCATCTATTATAAAAAAACGTGTTTATAACATTTAAACAGTAACTTCTAGTGTGGAACAACACTTAAAATAAAAAACACTATTTTGCATTATTAAAGTTGACATCCTTTAACAAATACATCAAATCGTATTACGCAGATATATAAATAGACAAAATCAAATAAATACAAAATATTATACCCTTGAGGAATATATTACGATATTGACCCTAGATTACACAGTAAACGAAGCTAATTAATTGTAAGACTGTTATCCAGTATTTTTAGCTCTATATCTGCCAACTCAAACTATTAATAGAGGGTCTATGTTGTGCTAACGATAAATTAATGACGGTTCATTATGCATAGTCCCTGTAACGACATAATAATCAGTGATATTTAGTTAGTCAACAGGCAATTTGTAGTACATCTTAGTAGAGCTCTTTCTGTTTCATGTTGTTAAAATACTTCTCAGGGTTGCCAACCATGTGTTTTATGCTGTGTGGTATTGTTTTCATAAAAAATTGTAAGTAGGTACGCAAAATTATGTTTTAAACTATCACGGTTGTTCACTAAAGTTATATGATTATTTAGGGGATATTTACCGTGGTAAGGTTGTGGAATGAGCGCCCGATATTTCGGCGCAGTTACAAGCACCATGTTCACGGTTTCTGCGATGATGTCTATCTATAAGCCATCGGTTATCGGGTCTTCCAGCGATGTGGCCTGCCCTTTGCCACTTCAACTTGCAAATTTTAATACCGACCGACCGATGGAGACCGAAAAACCAAAGTCACCGACATTGCTACAAAAATTTGCAAGTAGATGTTGCAATGGGCAGGCCACATCGCTCGAAGAACCGATAACCTATGGGGAAGAAAAGTTCTGGAGTGGAGACCACGAACAGAAAGACGCAGCGTAGGTAGGCCTCCCAACTAGATAGACCGACGACATTGTGAGAGCCGCGGGCTTTCAGTGGATGCAGAAGGCAGGCTGTCGTTCAGTGTGGAGGTTAAAGGGGAGGCCTATGTTCAGCAGTGAACGTCTCCTGGCTGATGATGATGAATCTATACATAATTTTATTTAAAAAACATGATATTCCAGTGCTATTTTTAATCAATCACGTAAAGAAACGACATTAATATTATATTGAAGGGCGGGGCAAGGCGTTCTCTGGGTAACTGCTAATAGTTCCAATAATGTAGATCGCTCACAAGGAAGTCAGGACCGGTTCTACAACACTCAGGCGCTGTGTCGCCAACCGTATAACGCACATGTATTCAACGAGAAGTATTTAAAGGGTACATACTTGAGGGGTAGATCCTTTCACAAAAACACTTTGGAACACGCAGGATCTGCAAAATATTAAATGAGCTACCCTCCACGGGGATTCCTAGAATTTGCAACATGGGGTTCTTCTAAAGGCAAGTTAATAGTCTTAAAAGGTCTGTAACGTATTTGTGATGTCTACAGGTATCCATCATAGGCGACGGTGACTGGTTACCATCAGGCAGCCCGTCTGCTTGTTTGCCTATGGTATAAACAAAAAAAGGTGACGTAGCTGGCCCGCAATTATACCAAATATAAAACTTAACTTTAAAACTAAAGCTTTTAAGCTCTTAATGATTTCTTAGGTTTTCACGATTATTACACATTGATGTTAAAAACTTTTATCGTGTGTTTACATTATTTTAATTCCTGACGTTTCGACCATTTTGAAGTGTCCGTGGTCACAGGTAGACTATATTCATAGACGTAAATAAAGGTACCTCGAATACTCACGTCACCCACAAGTGATGTTTTTATATGCGGCATGCAACATTTAATATTACGGCATAGGGTCATTGGAGCAGAGGCGTTAGCAGTATGACGTTGTTCGTCTACACGACACATTCTCTGGGAAAATTTATTGCAGTGAACTTATTTCTAATAACCAATCCGTCGTACTCGATACACTACACCACTGTCTCACGTCACTGTCGTATATACAAACTACGCTCGAAACTCTATCCTTTGTCGCGTCGCTCAAACCTATAATATTCATTACTCTAAACTAGACCTCTTTCACTTTACAAAAAATGCCCTAAAGATCTAAAAACTAAAAAAGTGTCACATGAAAAAAAAAAAGAATATACTATAACGCTGTTGATTGCCAGAAATAAATAAAATAAAAATATGCCAAAACATCACTGAGGTGACGTGAGTATTCGAGGTACCTTTATTTACGTCTATGAATAATATGGGGGTGACGGATGTCTATAGAAATGTAATGAAATGTTTTACAAGATGATTTTAAGCTCTTGCTTTCATCTAAGCTTTTGTGTTGTGTGCCCCCGATTGCGAAGTCTAGATACAGCCCTGTAAGCTATTTATTTTAATACCTCCCTAGTCCCTACAATGACAGCTTGCGAATAGGAAGTATAGGCTGCATGACGCGATCATTGCAACGCTTACTTAGAACTTGTTTGCCATTACGGAAAGGCTCGTACGACATTGATTAAACTATAGTTTGATCAATGTGTCGTATGTATAAGGTACGATATTATACTTTGTAAGTTACGGAGATTGATTTTTAGTTAATAAGCACGTAATCGTAATCAGGGTTTCACAGAACGGTGGTACTAAGCCGAAAGGAGGTCATTGTACTCATCATTTCAGGGTTAGTCCCATAGTACAAATTGTTCGTCACGAAGAGTAAATGGATTTCAGTGAAACCTTGTATAACTTACAATAAAATATGTACAATATGTACATGTAAGGTAGAGCAGAGGATAATAAACAAGGATAAACGACATGATTCTGTTTTGGTTACACCATTCCTTTCTTAAATAATTACTAATTGTAATCAATGAATTTGTTCATTTGGGTCTCGATAAAAATCAACATCACATACTATTAGCTTGCAACTGTGTAGCAATCAAGTCGTAACGTAATATTGCATTTGCAGAATGTTCGGAATTGCAGTTTTATATTCTGTGGTTTTATGGAGATGTGGAGAGCTCGGCGGGCGAGCCCGGAGCGCCTAATCGCGGCTCGAGTCTCGGCTCAAATTATTACAGCACGCACTAATTTGAATAATGAACAATGTTACCCCAATAACCGGTTCGATCACGCGACCGAGCCGGGCCTGCGCCAGCGCATTTACGAGCCACGATCGAGGGATCCTGGCCTATAAACGTGAGCAGTAAAACCTTTTGCCAATCGTCCGGATTGGATGCCGACGAATCAACCTCGAGAGTTATACTGCGAAGGGCCCGTAATGTATCAAACGACACATTATTTTGACGGCATGCTGGCCCGTCCGTGGGCTGGCCCTCGTTAAAATGAAATAGACGACGATTCATCATCGAAACTTTTTGCTCGCTTCGAAATTCGAGGTTACATAATTTAAAAACAAAAGGGTCCCCCGAAAAAACCGACGCCCGCAGAGTTGGGTCGAGACTTGAGAACAAAGCGCGCATTCGCCAAGTTATGTTTTTAGGCTGGACCTAAAGTAGGCCTGGCCATTTGAACTGCCTCATAAATCGCGCCAGCAGCGAGTGGAAACAATGAGAGCAGCCATTATGTTTTGGAATTTTTTGCCGACCGAATAGTGGTCTAGCGGGATATTACATAAGCTTGCTTGGCATTTCGATACTATTTTGTACCGACCGACTGACTCCATTAGATTGGCTTTCTGTGTCTTCGCGTCGATAGGTTTAGAAAAGTCATAGCAAAGATATTTTGTATTCAAAATAGTTAATTATTTTATGGGATAAGTGGCATGATTGATGCATTAACTACTAGAGTCCACTACTGGACAAAGGCCTCCCTCTTATAGAGGGGTATTGCCATAATCCCCACGCTTGGCAGGTGGCTTGGGGATCGCAGTATGTTCACCGTGTACTAATAGGACGCTGCTGCCCATCCTCCGGTGGTTCTGGTCGCAGTTTTAGGACATACCCGGGTCCAATTAAATAACACAATAAAGTGTAATCAATAAATATCAAATTGAACGCTTATTCTGCAACGTCGGTAAGCGCAAAGCGAGCTTCAGTCATGACATTTTATATGCAAATTTAATTATTTTCGCTTATATCTTGCTGTGTTATTTATCGTACCTAGACCTACTTATATAGGTATATTACTTATTTGCATGTTTCGTATCACGTATTAATTTATAAACCATCCAGGAAACTGGTAAGCGTCTTTAAAAACAAGTTTTATCAGAAGTTGAAACTATTACGGGTTGTTTTCGCTTTTGGTCGGTTGATAAAATAAGTATTATTGTTATATTTTGCTTATCATCGGCACCATTAATTAATATTGTGCTTATCGAATTTAAAGTAGGTTACGGTTTAGGCCAGTGAGAATTATTATGATTCTATGTATTACTCTAATATACATTTGGGGCTCGATTCTAACTTCATGATAAAAACATGAGTCAATCGTTCTAACCGCGACAATAGACAGACGGAGTTTGAAACAAAAATCAACTGAAATCAAGAATGTTTTATTGTACAAATCTTTAATTCACCCCATTCAATAGGTGGTCACCCAATATAAAGATTAGTACCAACTAATGCCAGGTACCTAACTATAAATACTAAATATCCACGAGCTTAATTCATCCCACAAGGTGATAGGGTCAGCCTCCTTAAGAGTTCTTGGTAATTTTCCTCTGCTTCGCTTTATCTTTGATATTATTCATCGGATAGCTGACATACAGGGAGGATATTATGATATATTTCATATTGATATTGTTTCCACCTTATTTTAAGTCTCCTTCGACCGGGATGGGAAGTTGGAAAGTTTTAGTGCTAAGTTCCCTACGTCAGACAGACGGCTTCCTCTTTATTCAGGTATCATCTCAGCCTACTCAACTGTATCAATTGTCCTGCATCCTGCACCAAGCTTAATTTATGCTACTTTTTCTATCAAGCTAGTCATAACTGACACTAAATAACTAAACTACCTTGTTTACTACACTTCGTACGGTTTTTTAGAATATGTATCGGTTAAACCAACCAAAGCGGTGTCGCCTTTTCGTGCCCACTCTGGTAGTGTCAACCAAACCCATGACGTGTTAACCATAACCAAAGCGGTGTCCCCGTTTCGTGCCCACTCTGGCAGTCTGATAGAAAAAGGGCAGGAGGGAATTAGATCATGTAGAATGCAGATCCGATGCACACTCTCCGATAAAAATAGATAGACTAGCAACTTTGCGCCGATGCTCAAGTTTAAGAAGCTAAGACTGAAATAAGGATTCGTTGCTGACGAGCCTCTTGGCAAGTTACTCAATAGACTCCACCGCCCTAAGCTGAAACTGGACTACAAAAACTGACTACTTAAAAAACCTTTTATAAAAATAAAATAAACTTATGGATTGCCCATAAAAGGTTGACGGGCTAGCCCTCGTTTTAATAAAGAAATTTTGTTATATATTTGTATTCCTTTTATTTGACTAGTTTTTATTAGTCAGTACATTATTGCCACACTGAACTAGCTCGTTTCATTTTCTATGCTCTACATTTTGCTCCTTTCTACCAGCCTAGATGCCAACGTAACTACCATGCTGGTGGCATGGTTAATAATACTTACTAGTGGGCACTAGTACCACCTAATTGTAGTTTAGGCAAATAGATCTTTCGAGAGTTTATCCATTTTGACAATCAATTACAATTGTACCGGAGAGCCAAATCCTGAAATGCTTATCAACTGTTGTTAATATTCATTGATAAATTATTATAATGTTTGGATCCAGTGAGTTGGTGGAGACATCGGGTGTCGAGGCCGACCCGATAGCCCCTTATCAGGGCTCGTCGACCCCGGCTAGTGCTGTGCCCGATATGCTTTGATACTAGTCGGCAATCGTTATGAATCCGGTGCTGCCAGCTTCAATATCTTCCGCTTAAAATTTATAGGATTTAGAATTGGGAAGAATTTCAGAGTAGGAGCTGGATTTTTCCACTCCCTGGATCTAAAAATATTGGTAAGTACATAATATCTAATTCTAAAGAATTAGATATTATGAATTAGATATGATCTAATTCTAAAGAATTAGATATTATGTACTTACCAATATTGTATATGTGGAATTTTTAAAACAAGCCAGATCTAAAACTATTTCCCATAAAAATCCATGGAAAAATTGTAGAGTACCTCCATCAACAAGTTCAATCCGCGGTATTCCAATTTCCCCACATTTCTACGTTATAAAAACTACTAAACAGATACAGATAATAAAGAACAGATAGAAAGACAGAACTAACTATTACTTTTATAATTATACTAGCGACCCACCCCGGCCTGTGCCCCGGCTTCGCACGGTGTAATTTGTATCTCTTCTCTTCTCTACATAGTATAAATTGAAGTCGCTTTCTGCGTCTGTCTGTCTGTCTGTATGTCTGTATGGCTGCTAACTCCTCCTAAACCACGCAACGGATTTTGATGCGATTTTCACCATCAGTTAGCTACATTTTCAAGGAAGGTTTATATATATAACTAGTGACCCGCCCCGGCTTCGCACGTAAATTACACCCGTGCGAAGCCGGGCGGGCGGGTCGCTAGTTTAGTTATATAAACCTTCAGTGAAAAACTATCGAACTGATGGTGAAAACCGCATCAAAATCCGTTGCGTGGTTTACGAGGAGTTAGCAGCCATACAGACAGACAGACGCGGAAAGCGACTTTAATTTATACTATGTAGAGAAGAGATAGAGAACTGTTATTTTTTAAATTAGTTAGCTTGTATTTTGTTTAGTCATGCCTTTAGCATTTGCTAGTTAAAAAACCTAAATAGTTACATAATGGTAAAGAAAATGCTAATTTAAAAAACTGCGTGTCGCTTTTATTAATGTGAATAGTGACTGAGGATTTTCCCATAAAACATATTATTTTGTAATATTCTGGCAACACTGTATGAAGTAGCCAATGCTGATAATGTCCGTTGCTACTTTCCCAACAGTATACGTTACTTTGGCTTGGCAACTGGTGAATTACGGAAGCAGAATTTGGGGTCAGTCTGCCGACGGGGAGTCGGGGGATAACACGGAGATGTGTTGAGCAAATGGGCAACCGCCACACCACTTGATAACTTTGAACGCGAAGTTCGTTGATCGTTTGGTTGAGATTTGGGGAAATTTTTAACCGACAAAAAAAGGGGTTCTCAATTCGATTGAAGGTTTTAAATAAAATTGTTAACTTAGAACTCCGTTATTTATAAACCGATTAGGATTTGTTTTCAATCGATTAGATAGACTATCTGTTACAAACAATAAAAATACTAAAAATAAAACCAGCCAAGTGCGAGTCAGGCTCGCGCACTGAGGCAGGGTTCTGTACAACCACAAAATACAAAAAGTAATGCAACATCACGCCCAGGCCCAAGTACCCATCCAAGTACTGACTGCAGCCTACATTGCTTAACTTGGTAATGAACATATATTTGTCACCAACTCGCACTTGGCCATTATTTATTATTTGTTGTTATATTTTAGATTAGAGTGTGCAATATAATCATGCCAAGTTTTACCCTTGTGCGTAGTTATTACAGTTTTTACTTATGAGCAATTTACCCTTGCCCTTTAGTTTTTATTATTTCTTAGATAAACTGCCGTAATATTACATATTCTGTGAATTTCAAATGACCACTATAAAAGAAGACGTTCATCCGTTAAAAGGTAGGACAGACAGACAGACAGCTTAAACTTAGTAATAGGGTCCCGTTTACACTCTTTGGGTACGGAACCCTATAATCAGTGTCTCCATATACACGGTAATTACCGTAGATGCACCGTAATCTGACATAATCTACGGTCTACGGTAAACGTGCATTACCGTGTCGTAATTCTACCGTAATAAGGTGATGAATAACTTTTCGCATTTTTGATTATGTGTAACGAAACGTAACTTTTTAAAACACAAAATTTTAGATGGCAACACTCAGCACCTAGTTCAGGGGTCAACAGTCGATAAAAAGAAGAGGAAAAACCTGTGTTGATTTCATGCCCACTCAGCCCACTAAAGAAATGATCAGCAAAATGAATGCTTCTATTTACGAAAAAGAAATTGTCGTCTTAGATTCGGATTAAGGAACTAGTTTTTTATAAGTAGGTTTAAATTCATTACAAAAAATTAGAAACATGTAACAATTAATAATAAGTAGGTATTAAAAATTTAATTTTGATTGTAATTTAATTATTGCTTTTAAATTCCCTTTAAATTTGTTTTTTATCTACTTATTTACCAATTTTACCATACACTTAAACATTACACGGTAATTACGGTAAATTTTTAACTGACACACCGTAAAACACCGTATTTTCACCCTGGCAACACGGTAATCCTTTATTTTTATATGGAGACACTGCCTATAATCAACTGAATTGAGAACCTTTTTTGAAGCCGTTTAGGAAAACACTTAACATTTTTTTTTCGGATTTCCTAAACAAAAAACTTACATTGCAACATTCAGTGTTATATTTCAATTACGTCAGTAAATGGCTTATCTTGTAGTTTTCCACAGTAAAGTTAAATTTACCTACCTAATTAATATGAAACCCAAGAAATGATTGTAGGTACTTAGTGGAATTTTTCACACGTGTTTGTGAAGATATTATTAATCACGAGTTTATTTTTATGTAAGTTTGTAGCTACGTAACAAAAGAAAATGTTCTAGAAAAGCAATGTTCTCTGCAATACAATCAAATACCTAAAGTATTAAAAAATTAAACGTTTTAAAATGTACGAAAATAATTGTGCGTATCTTAGCGGATAGAGCGCTCCGGGCGTACATTCCCGTAACGCGGGTTTGAGTCCGGCCCGGTCGTAATTTTTTTTAAATACCCATACATTTTTTCCACATCCTTCCTTATCCCACTGCTCTCATAGGCCTCTCTCTTGCCATTCCATCTGCCTCGGTCCTGTGGTAATCGAGTCGAGGTTCATTCCGCGATAGTGATAATTTCGTCGCGCCATCTTGCAGCTGGACGACCAACGCTCCAAGTGCTCACCTTGCCTCAGCCACCACTCTGTTAGAACCTTAAACGTGTCCTGCTCAGCTCCACTTTAATTTTATTATAACATATTGTAACATATGTGTAACAATATGGGTTCCATGCCTGAAATAAATACATTTTATAATTTTTATTTATGTTTTTATTACCGCAATTCCTTTGTTCTTCGTCGGATTTCGGTATTACGACTCAGTCTTGGAGTTTGATGCCTAGCATGGATTTCTCCATGGCTCTCTGTGCTACTCTGATTTTGTGTCACAGCCTCATGTGTGACCGTCCATGTTTCGGCACCATTTCGGCACCAAGCGTTTTGCCTTCAAACAATGGAACGTCTTGCCTCTGCAATTACAATCTTGGAGTGTTCAAGTCTAGGCTTAATAGGTTATTACTAGGCAAACGTGCTCCATCTTCGACCGCATCATGGCTTTCCATCAGGCAAGATTGCAGTCAAACGTTAGCCTAGTTCAACGTAAAAAAAAGTTGAAATAGCTGAATGCCCATTAGGGCCCACCCTTTCTCTCCTGAGAGAAGGTTTGTTTCCCAACAGTGGCAACATTAGAAGCTAATAAAATTATGCTGTTAGTTGCTACCGTACAGTGCATTTAAATTCAGGGTTTGACAAAGTTATTGCAGCTGTCATAGTAAAAAAACTTAGACCATGTGTAACTACGTAGAGATGCCTAAGTACTGTTAGTTCCATGTACCGAACAATCAGTAAACACAAACCAGTGAAACAATAGAATTGCACTACAAATACAAATTGCTAGGGCATCGACACAACGTCGCATCCAGCCGGCTACAATTAGCTATCAATTGACCCTAGTCGGGATTGTAGACCGAGTGAATAAACTAACGGCCCAGAAGGAATATTGAAGAAACTCTCTGGCAACATTAGCTGCATCACGTAATAAGGCAACAAAAAAGCAAAGATCCAGATAGAGTCAGTGACATACATTCTTTAGATGAGAACACTGACTGTAAAACAATTTTGACACTTTGTTTTGTTTTGACTTATTATTATGATATAGGAATAAAAAAGTGGGTTATGTAAAGAAATGGGAATTATTATTATCAATTTAAAAACCGACTTTTTTGACTGTTTTCACTGAGAGAATGTGACTTTATAAGAATTTTATCTCAATGCTTGGATGACATAATATTGATGTCATCCAAGAAACCAGATTTTCAATTATTTTGATTTGAAAGCCTACTAACTACTAAACCGTTTTTGATGAAATTTATTGGTGTTAGAGCTAAAACTTGGGTCAAGTATGAGTTGAGTTACATATCTGAATCCTTCTACTCCAGAGTTGAGTCGACATGAGTGCATCACGTGCCGATATACCATCCACGTCCTTGTGTCTGGCATTACGACAGTTCGTGATCATTTCTCATGCTAACCGTCTCAATTGAATTGCTTTATTTATTGGACTATTTTTACTTCATCAATTCAGACTGTTTGTCTTTGTACCTGGATTTGTGTTTTGCCGTATGATTTACTAGGATTGTAGCACGAATCTGCCTATATAAAGATTCCTGCCGCAATTAGTACCTACACATTATACTGTTTCCATTCGTTTATTTGCTCTGACAGCTGCAACAACATTGTAGAGAAGATAATCGGGTACCTACCTGCTACATTTATACCTACTTTAAAAACATATAGCTAAAATTATCAAAATTCGTGGTTTTTATTCAGCTTTTTACAATGTTATTGCAGCTTTCAGAGAAAATAAATACTTGCCGAGTTTATTTAATATTTAAAATCACAGAGAGCTAATTTCCAAAGATATATAGGTAACCATGTTTCGCTACCTACATAGCTACATACATACATAACAATAAAAGTAATAAATTTATACCATAATTGTAAATTTTGTACTCAACGGGGCCTCCTGGTGTTGGCTTCGGCTCCACCAATGCCTACCAAATTTCCGGGCTAGACCCGAGAATTTTAAGAAATAAAATAATAAAATTTTATAATTTTACTATCAAATTAAGAATTATAAGAACTAATAACATTTTCTTCGTTTACAATGTTATGATACACAGCCAAACTGGTATTACTTTTTCGAAATGCAAACTCAGTTATTGTATACATATCTTCAATGTGTTTCCGCCGCAGACGGGAAGAATCGCAGTTGCCAGATTCAAATGAACTACGAAAACTAAATTTGTTGGTACGTTGTATAACCAGATGCCTTATTATAGCTGTCTTATCGTGATTCGGATTGTGATCGTGATCGCGTGCCATCTCACTTACGCACGTGGTGCGAGTAAGTAGATGCAAACGGGACGGCATACAATCTCGATCACAGTCAAACTTCTATAATAAGGACGCTGATTCTACTAATATTTCTTAGCAAACACTGCTATTAAAAGTGTTCATACATAATAGGTATAAGCGAAATACACTGACAGAAATATTCAACCAGTAAAAGTCCACTGCACAAAGGCTATCTTACAGAAATATTGACCGACCCCAAATTTGGTAAATTTTTTAAAATACATAATAGGCCCCTCATATATATTATATACGTGTTTTAATGCTCTCCCCTCATAGCTTTGTCGGCAAATTGTTAACAAGACGTCGAAAAACAAAATCACAAAGTACCCACTTAGAGCAGGAGAATCTTAAAACACATACCTACTCGTAAACTCAATGAAGCGATGTGTTGTCCCATCTCATCAAATCTTCACAAAACCGGTAGCCATTGTTGTAAACGAGTTCTCAAGAGACCAGTTCGAAAAATTTGAGACGAACATGGCCAGAATTTAAAAAGCTAAAAACGCAGGTATGGATGTTTTCACACATCTCGACTGAAGGAGTGACAATGGGCCGGGGAGGTGTATTTGTCCAAGGAAGCACCATTTATGAACACCGAATATAGTGAAAAAGCTGCCTTAAACGATACCTAAGTGGTGACTAAACTGGCCTTTATTGAGAGAGTCTTTCATGTAATGTGAGTTGATATTTTAGGCCTGCTCTTGATTGTTCTCAATTTGGTCCTATTGAAAGATCAATGTCTAAACAATGTGACAACTTCCATCAATGTAAAAGATGTAAAGTTACTACGGATAGTTAGGAAGTAATGGTTCGCGAGCATACATAACCAGAACCTTTTTGGGAATGTTTATTGTTTTTGCCTTAGTTATGTAGAACCAGTAGATTATCAAAACAAAAAAAAAACTGCACCAGAACTTTTTCAGGGTTCCGAACCCAAAGGGTAAAGACGGGACCCTATTGCTTAGCCTACGATGTCTGTCTGTCCATCTGTCCTACCTATTAACGGCTGTATCTTTCGATCCCTAATAGATAGCCAGTTGAAATTTTCTCAGAATATGTAATGTTAAGGCGGATTAATTAAGAAATAATGAAAAAGTCAAAAAGTAAAAAGGAAATGTGGGTCCCAATACAACAAACGTATTTTTGTATTGTATTATAGTACACACTCTAAAGTATAACAATAAATAATAAATAATGGCCAAGTGCGAGTCGGTCTCAAATTTCTGTTCACCACCGTTTCTCGTACGATCACCGAAGTGAAGCAACCTCGGGCGCGGTCGGTACTTGGATGGGTGACCGCCTTGGCGTTGATGGGATGTTGTATTTTTGCACATTTTTTTGTACTTTAGTAGCTAACAAGTAATGTGGTGGTTCGGAACCCTCAGTGCGCGAGCCCGACTCGCACTTAGCTGGTTTTTCGTTATCATTTTGATAGCCTAAATAGTTTTCATGTCGAGTAGTTGCGTGAAAATTTGACGTTGAGTTTAGAATGTTATTTATTATCGCGTGTAGATTGGTAAATAGTTAGGTATCTGTAAATGTTGATTAGAAAAAATAATAATAATAATAAATGGAAAAAAAATTGTCAAGAATCGTGAAATATAGGAAATTGTGCAAGCGGTTAACATCCGTCTGCGAAATGTCATAACAATTTACAATGATAAATATTATGCTATGTTATAGTTTATTTGAAATCTTTATCTTATCTCTAACATCCAGAAGTATTGTTTAAGCACTAGATAAGCAATAAAATAAATATCAACATGGTTTATCATAATAATGCAACTTTTAACTTTATATCAGCACGTAACCAGTATTACATTAGTAGAGAACGGAATTCCGGCTCGATAACTTGTGACCTAACAGTTATGCCATTCTTGGTAACTGTTAACTCATGCACCAAATACACGCATCGGGTCTTGCTTCATTTAACATTGTAAATTACGATAATAAATAGCTACTTAGTAAGAAAATAGCTCGTATAAAAATAGAGATTGATTTTGAATTTGTTAACATTTATTTAATGACGGAAACAGAAATACCCATCATAGCAACATCAGTCAAAAGAAAACTACCTGCCTTTTAAAATATAATGTACTAGCGACCCGCCCGCCCGGCTTCGCACGGGTATAATTTACGTGCGAAGCTGGGGCGGGTCGCTAGTTGTATATATAAACCTTCCGTGAAAATGTATCTAACTGATGGTGATAACCGCATCAAAATCCGTTGCGTGGTTTAGGAGGAGTTAGCGGCCATACATACATACATACAGACAGACAGACGCGGAAAGCGAGTTTAATTTATACTATGTAGAGAAGATAGAGAAGAGATATACCTATACCTACAGGATAGCGCAAGTGTCTTTATTAACTTAACACTACAAAAATAACTTGACTGCCCATAGACCGTTGAAGGTCTAAAGACAATCCAAATGCTCAAGCTCACTATCAGTTGGCAGCGTACCCAGCATGCTGCATGCATTACCACGCTGAATGGCAATGCTTATTCGTTGAGCCAGAAACACGCCAGCATTTTGGACACGCGTCGCATAACCAGGCGCTCTGAAAGGTTTTTGGAAATGAGGTGAGCTCGGAGGTCCTCATGAGAAAAGTGATTCGAGAGAGAACTAAAGTCACCAAAGAATTAGATCTAAGAAATAGTAAGCCTAAGTGATAGCATTTCTCGAAGAATAGCCCCCTAAGGAAGCCGAGTTTTAGAGTGTAGTTTACGCGGTTAGGTATACGTGAACGCACACTGTTTTATTACTAAAGTTGATGAAAATTTCCAATCTCGGAACCAATTCCGGAATTGAGGCCAATTCTGGAACAAGAAAAAGTTCCGGTATTACATGCTTTAGATGCCCTACGGTTAGTTGGAGTGATGACTTGTACGGCGCAGAAAATGAATGCAGAAAGCTGAAGACAGTGCAGTGGTGGCACAGCACATACAAAGGAAAAAAAAAACGAAAGTTGTTAATTTCAAGTTACAAAAAATGTTTTTGTTATCACAAACTTACATTTTGTAAATTATATGTATCGGAGCACCTGTTTGCCAACTACAAAGTTCAGTTTGTCATCAATATTTCAACCTTATTAACCCTTTTTCGTAGAATTTCGCTACCCATGGATGTGGCATAGATAAACTATCTAGTCTATCTACATAAATAACATTCATATTTATTAAGTTTGTACGGAACCCTCAAGGCGCGAGTATTATTTACACTACACTTGTCCGGTTTTTATTTCCTGAACATAAATCTCAACGATATTGGCACTACACCCCGGTGCCTATTTTGTTAGTCAAACCTAAAACCTGTATTTAAACGTGTCACATTAAATCCAGTTTAATTTATAGTTCCGGTTCTGAATTAGAGGTACAACTCCACTTTTAGCGACCAGTTAGCTTAGATAGGTGACCAGTTTGACTAAATTGTTACTGAATGTAGCTCGGAATTGCGACACTGGCAATGTTTCCACGTTTCGGTTACTGCTTGTTAAATGTTAACACTACTCTAGTTCCTGACAAGTTACTAGACTAGACAATTATTAGTTTCTAAGCAAAGTGAAACAGAATATACATAAGAGTAAGCTTGTAAAGTGACTATACAAAATTAAATAGGCGATTTCCTTCCTTACCTCTACGAAAAAAAAGCGGGCTACACCCACTTAAATAGGCAAAATTAAATGGGCGTTTTTTATTTACTTTTCAAAAAAAAAAGCTGGCTACACCTCGCCATTTTCCTCAGATCGTATCCCCAAACCATCGTATTTCACCATCCACCAGCCCAATGGTCCCCTTTTAATCGGCACTTACCATAGGCAGGGGATTCCGAAGCCATGTTCTAACCCCCATATATATAAGGTTTCTTTAGCGTTCTTTTACTTTACCGAATAAAAATGCCAAAACAATAAATAATAAAATTACCTCAATGAATAATCTACAGATCAAATCAAAGATACAGATCAAAGGATCTACACTTCTACAGATCTTATGACGTAATTTATTTATTTGTTGGAAAACCAACAGCTTTTTACACCAAAAATATAATGGAAAAACTTTAGAAAACCAGTTACAGGTTTTCACGAATAGATATAGATTTAATAAGAAGTTAAACATGTGCAAACACTAAGAGATATTGTGGTAATATAGAATATTGAAAATGTATAAATAAAAAATAGCAAGTTAGGCAGGTATTGTGTGCATGTGCATGTATTAATTGTAATATCTCACTTTGTCCTCATTCGAGAGAGGTTTGAAAGACAGTAAAAAAAACTAAGCAAAGTAAGCACTGAAGGCGCAAGTTTGAGGTACCTTTGTTGCGTTTATGAATATGGATTATGAGGTATGAGACAGTAAAACCTAGTCCCTAGACTGAATTAAAAACTGTCTTTCAAAATATGCTTTCGAACGAAGCCACCGCTGTCGCATTACATCGCAAAAGGCGCTTGGTGACAGATTTTAAATATGACTGGTGACTATCCAGCTGAACTTAAGTATTTTGCTCTACCATAATCCATGCTTTCTTCTTTTTTTCCTCATAAGCACTAGTCTCATTATTGGTATTGGAGCCCACACTCAGCGGTGTTGTGTCTAAACACACCAAACTGTCATGGTCTTGAGTATGTTAATTATGTTTCACAAAACACATGACATAATTACACAGACACTGCAAAGTGTCCAAACCGAACGTCAGGAACTAAAATAATGTAAAATACACGCGGGTTTAATTTCAATGTGTAATAATCGCGAAAACTTAATTAACTTAACTATCGCCATTAAAATCGCCCTGTCTCGTTGTCGCGAGAAGTTGACACCGCAGTTATAAGCAAGATTACTAGTTGTTAGCTAAAGAGCCCATCCCACATTGAAATACGTGTGAACTGCTTATCTATTAGCCTAATATGTAAATCAACATATTGCTTACAATGTGGTTGCTCGTTTGACTGCGTAACCTTTCGGTCGTGTCGTCATCTTGTGCCAGCTTCTATAGTTTAGAGGTCAGTAGGCGAAACCCTCAGATGAGACAAAAAGAAGAGATATCGTAAGGTGATTAGAATTAGTAGTGGAGGGTGCGATTCTGCAGACGACCTTACCGCCCTTTTTTGTAGTATAGTTAATTCGCAGGAGTCGCTTCATGTTTCTTAGTGTGCGTGAAAAATGAGGAAGTGTGCTGTAACTTACAGCAGCTTAGCAGTATACAGCAGCTTAGCAGTATAGTGAAAAAAGTGGGTGAATCACGGAGGCATTGAACACTAACTATAACTGTACTAAGGCATATCTCCCTTGTTTTTCTGATCTGAGGTGGCATCCGCCTTTTAGAAGATACTCGAATCCTTTATTTCTTATTGCGGTTGGTTTATTATTACTAATGATTTAAAAATACGAAGTACTTTCTGAAAACCATTGTATGAAGTAGGTACTAATGGTACTACTTAATATATTTTTTAATTTTTCTTTGTATTATTTTAATACTTTATGCTTACTATTATAATTTACAAGCTGAGGATACGTTTGAATTATTATCACGTTTGCATTTTATTGACTTATCTACAATAATATGAAATACGACTCACAGTTTGCTACAAAAGTAGGTATTATGCTAAATCACATTAACATCTATTATGAATCCAAAAATAGTCTGTTTCTATGTAGTTAGTATAAGTGTTTTCTGTCTGTTTTTGTTTTACGACTAAACGGCTTGACCGAATTTGAGTGAGGTATCGTTGGATTCCACTTTACGCCCGTCCGTCCATCTGTCCATCCATCCGTCTGTTCCGTCTGTCCGTCTGTGGGTCCGTCCGTGGGTCCGTCCGCCCGTCCGTCCGTCTGTGCGTCCGTCTAACTTCTATAATAATATTACTTGTATACTAACTCGTAGCAACAAAAGTTTTTGTGAAGTGTCAATAGACTTCTAATTGACGGAGTGTGACTTAGCAACAAAAACTTTACGGCTTCAGCCCATCTAAAGGTTATCGTGTACAAGTTAGAGACTCTACAAAGATATAAAACTTATCATTATGGCTCAACATAAAATAAATATATCTTCGCTTCCAGAGCTCTATCAAGGTTACATTTGGTAGTAAAAAAGTAGGCATCCTCGATGATATCACCCAAAGTTCTGTGACCTACATAGAGATACAGATGGTCTGAATGAAATTGGTGACCTTATTTTAAGTGGGTTACGGACGGTTAGATCGGAAATATGCAGCATTAAAAAAAAATACATTGTATTGGAGTAATTTTTTAATTTGTTCCAAATTTAAAAATTACTTTTAAGTCAGTAAAAGGGAGTCTTCTCTCAGTCAGCTTTGGGGTCTATAGAGATTCTAGCTTAGTAGTTACTTGTAGGTAGCAACATGACGTCACCAAAGCTTAGATTATTTTGGAGAATGGAACAAAAACAATCTATCGAGTTGTTAGCGTACCTATCTCTAATTCTTGCTACATGCAAAAAAAGTCTATCTTTAATCTTTATAAATTTTTATGTAAATTGAATATATCTATACTAATATTATAAAGAGGAAAGATTTGTATGTAAGTATGTTTGTAACGAAATGGCTCAAAAAGTACTGGACCGATTTTAAACATTCTTTCACCATTTTAATGCTACATTGTCACTGATTAATATAGGCTATTTTAATACGCTATATAACTATACCTGTGCGGAGCCCGGGTGGACCACTAGTCTCGAATAACTATTATTAATGACCTGCTTTAGGTAAGCATATATTAATTAATTAACACAAGAAAATTATGAAAAAATTTAACCGTCCATGTGTGTCCCGTCCCGAATATTTATTATTTATAATTAATTGGATAATATCATAACGAACCTAAATTAACATCAATAATTATATACTCACGTAACGCCGATTTACTCACGTATAGACTCTAAGAACTCGCTCGGTCAACTAAGAAATTAAACAAACTAAAGTCATCCTTCTGTTATGTTTACTTAGTTACTTACCTTGTTATTAGTTACAAATATTACCTTACCATAGGATAAAAGTTGTCATTGTCATTGGATTATGTCCAGCAGTGGACGTCCTATGGCTGTAATGATGATGAGGACAAAAATTGACATTTCAATCGACCATGATCATTAACAGAGGTATTTAGGTAATAAAATTTAAAACAGTGGTACTATATTTATATTTATGGCTTAGAAGGCGCGGATTTTTTTATTAATGACGTCATTGTGTGGGAACGTAATAAACTTGAACATTGGCATTCATTGATATCCATCCAAAGAGGGTAGTCATGCTAACCTCATAAATACGATATACTATAAAAACAATGTTGTATTAAGAACGGTTCCATGAAACAACATTCTCTTTCCAGCCATGCCATCATTATCATCATCAACAGCCAGAAGATGTCCACTGCTGAACATTATGCCTCCCCCTTATTCCTCCACACTGAACGGCAGCTTGCCATCTACATCCAATACCCGCGACTCTCACGATGTCGTGGTCTCCACTCAGGAACTTTTCTTCCCCATCGGTTATCGGTTCTTCGAGCGATGTGACCTGTCCATTGCCACTTGATTTGATTTGAAAATAGAATTGTATATTGCGGAACATCGACTCGAAAGAAGAAGAAGATTGCCACTTCAATTTGCAAATGTAAAAACTATGTCGGTGACTGGTTCTTTGACGAATATCCACGTTCCAGATTCTATCACGTAAAGGAACTCAGACCATAGCTCTCTCTATTGCCCGCTGTGTCATAAACGCATTATTAAATTAACACGAATTGGGTGACCCACATGAGATAAAGTATACAATTTCAACACGATTACAAGTTACACTGCAAGCTCCACTGTGACATAAAGTGAAGTACCTTTCACTAGCGGAAGCTTGTTATGTCACATCGCTAGTGGGCCACCAGCTGACCGGAGAACAGATACTTTAGTAGTTACTACAAATCGTCACAGTTACCCATACCAGTTACTACAGACCGCCACAGTTACTTTCCCAGTTACTGAGAACCGTCACAGTTTACCTCCCAGGTACAGCACAAAGTATTACTTGTGGCACACTTACCACGATCCACGAAAACAAGCGTTGCGTCAACGTGCCATGTGTTGCATAATGTTAATTTTGTTTATACATAATTTCGAGATAATGTGGATCACGGGGTTTTCCCACAGGCCACGTGAGTTTTGGACTTTTCAATCGTAATTTCCTTTTAACCGACTTCAAAGGGAAGTTCTCAATTCGGTCCGCTTTTTAGGGTTCTGTACCCAAAGGGTAAAAAGGGGACCCTAATACTAAGCCTACGATGTCTATCTGTTTGTCACACAGATACACACGTTATTAACCTTCAACACCCCTCTGTTTGCGTCGGGGGTTGAAAATAGGTGCTGAGTTTTTTATTGATGCATGCGTTTGACCGCCACTTCGCCTAATTTTAATTAAATTGCTACCTTAAATACAAGGGTACGAGCCCCTCCATTTTTATGTTGCACTGAATTCCGTTCATTTTAAACACAGAAGTATCTCTACCGAGTGGTGCTGATTAATTAACAGCATTCAAACCATGACAACTTTCAGTTTCCACCCATAAATTACAAAGCACATTCAATGGCAAAATCCTTGACTCCAATTACGTCTAACGCCCTACCTCCGGCAGAAATGTATCTCGAGAACCTTTGTTGGAAATTCGATTTTCAACGATGACTCAAACTCAGCCGAGCGTCTATACTGCGGAGTCATTGTCCGTTTGCTCGACAAAGTGCGACTTAAGTTCTTTAGTAAATAGGTGCATCTCAGTGGTAAATAGTAAGAGAACAACCATTTATTTTATAGGTAAAACAAACAGTAAGACTCCTACTTAAATGCCAGGATGTGAGGTCATCACGAGTGCGAGTGAACGGGTGACATTTCGATCATAGGTCGATAATGAAAGCTTGGAGGAAAAATGTACGTAGGATGCACAACATGTCATTTTGTAAATATTTCACAGTAATTCACGTATAATATTACCCATTGATTACTGTAGGGGCACCCGACGTTGCGCCGACGCTGCAGTTTTTTTTTGGTAGCGCAAGTCTGTTACCCCGCGCTCGCCACTCGGAATATACGTTGATTTTAGTTCTTTCATTTCGTCTACTCCCAAACTGGTAGGCTGAACAAGAGTACATTGGAGTCATTGGGGAGTTATTAGGCAGACGTTAATACTTCACCGAAAATTATTTACTATACAATAAGAACAACACTAACAAGGAACTTGTTCTCCATGTTGCAACGCTTTTGTAACCATAGGTTGATATAATAGAGTCGTAAACTTTTATGACTTATTGAAAAAATAGATAAATATGTACTAATTAGTGTTAGCTTTAAATAATTCTATTTACTTAAGTACTAGCTGCACCCCCGCGGTTTCACTCGCGTAGTGATGAATAACGGTGATGATGATGATGAAAAGTAGCCTATGTCACTCTCCAGCCATTGAACTATACCCATGCAAAAAATCAGGTCGAGCTGATGCTCTGTTGCTGTGTGAAAGAGGAACACACAAATTCGATAATAAAATGATGTATTTATTATGCACGTCAAATCTTATTCATAAACATAGAAACACAAAACACAGAAACACTGAGGGCGTGTGTTTCTGTGTTACACACGTTAAACTTATAACCCTTATATACTTATATATAAGGGTATATAACCTGATATACCCCTTTTTTGCGCCGGAGGCTGAAAACTTAGATTTGAAGCGCGTATCAACAACAAAAAACCCTAATTAGTGATCCATCCAGCGTGTCAAAATATTATCGTTTCACGGAAGTCCGAAGCACGGGGCTCGATCCATCATCCAAGGATTTGAGCATGTTTGTGAAGCGGCGATAAGTTACAGCGACCCACACCCACAGCCGTACCTTATCATACTGTTGCAACTCCGTAACTATATTTTGTAGTTTAAAATTGTAATTAAAAAAATACACGATATTCAAAAACATACGATACTACGATACAAGATGAATGAGGTACGATAACTATGGCTATTTCTAAATTTTTCTCTGCTGTCGAGAAATGTAAAACGAGTCAGAGCTAATTTTATCTCATTATCATCATCAGCCAGAAGACGTCCACTGCTAAACATAGGCCTCCCCCTTTAACCTCCACACTGAATGACAGCCTGCCTTTTGCATCCACTGGATGCCCGCGACTCTCACAATATCGTCGGTCCATCTAGTGGGAGGCCTCCCTAAGCTGCGTCTTGCGGTTCGTGGTTTCCACTCCAGAACCTTTCTTCCCCGTCGGTTATCGGTTCTTCGATCGATGTGGCCTGCCCATTGCCACTTCAACTTGCAAATTTTAACAGCTATGTCGGTTCTTTGGCGAATATCCACGTTTTTATTTTATGTTATATCAAATATAGTAAAAGTATAGTTAAATGTTAAAAGTTGACAAAGGGCACGGACCCAGGAGTCCGTGAAGAATAAATAAACAAAAAAAAAACACGTTTCGGATTTTATCGCGGAACGAAATTTTATCTAATACAGAATTATATTTTAAAAGTAAATTTATATTGTAGTGCTTATTTTGTCTGTGTGGTGTGTATGTGTCCTGTCATACTCACAGGACATGGAAGTGAAGGGAACAGAAACTATAACGATCCCTCTAGAACAGTAGTTCCCAATTAGTGGTACGCGTACCCCTAGGGGTACGCGAAGTTGCATCAAGGGGTACGTGACGCGCGGCAATATCTTGACTGAGATAATTTTATCAGTATCAATATTTCATTTTTTATTTATCATTCCTGCAATAAACGCTGAGTATTGTGTACTTTACTGGTCCTCACAAACTGAGTGCACCGGACCGGACTGCAAATGGATTTGGTGTGCTTGAGCCGAGCTCGAGCGGTACGCGAGTTTGAGGTCTTTCTTGAAGTGGTACGCAAGAAAAACTTATTGGGAACCACTTCTCTATAATGAGTACACTGCGTCGTAATCGTAAAAAATAATAAAACCAACGTCTACGTTTATTTAACTAACTATGTACTATCGCCCTTAGACAAAAACTAGTAAACTGAAAATAGCTGGCCACCGGACCGTGGCAGCTCCAATTCAACAGTGCGTGCTGTGCCACTTCACTGCGCAGGAGCCTGCATCGTCATCGTCTACCCCTTAACGACGGCTTCCAAATGATTACAAGAAATCTACAGACTCATGAAATCTACATGGAAGAAGGAAGTAATTCTATGAGAAAGGTGACCCACAAATACACCTATTAGGTACTGGAGTGGTACTATAAGTCGCAGAACAAATAAAATCAGCTGTTCCATAGAAAACGGTCATTCAGTTCTTTCAACAAAATGTATGGAACAGCTGATTTTATTCGTGATTTCAGGGTTGGCCCCTTAGTAAAAGTTGTTCATAATTATGAGTACAATGACCTCCTTTCGGTACAGTATATATGCGTAACCCTGTTTTGTTACTTCATCTTCTCTCAGGCTAAGCTACGTTTGGCGATTCTTGGTCTCCGGAACACGTCTAACGGCGTCTACCTCACATACACATCTACATCATCTATTACATCATCATACATACCATGTTGTCCATATTGTGTATGACCATATTGTCATCCGAGTGACAATTTTTTTGTTATTTTGATTTAAAAGCCAAACTAATAAACCGATTTTGATGAAATTTCTATGAGACCAACCTGAAAGTATATCCTTTAATTTTTTTTATTTGAAGTCGGTTCATAAATGTCGGAGTTTTGGAGTAAAAAACATTTAAAAAAAATAGAACCCCCTCATTTTTTAAGTCGGTTAGTAAAAAAATTGTGAAAACATCAAACATCAGGCGAAATGGCGGCCAAGCGCAAGCCTATCTATTATTGTTATTTTTTTTTTATAAATAGGTTTGCGCTTGGCGATGATGCGGTCTACGATGGAGCACGCTTGCCTAGAAGAAACCAATTATAAAAATGAAAAAAAAAAGTTGGTAGGTTAATAGTGCGCATTTGATAGCATTTGCCCGAGATGAGGTCTCAAACTGGCGATGCAAGTATCATAAATTGATAATAGCCATAATAATAGGTACAAATCCAAGCCACTCTCCGTTCCACGTTATACATGAGCTCTGTGCTACTTCCGCGCGGAAGCATACCTTGTGTCTAATGCAGTAACATACCTGTTTCCTTCCTGCTTGACATTATTCTTTCTAAACTAGATTACAGCTCGCAATGCCGGAAAATGTTTATTTTTAAATAAATGTCTTGACACGGGGGCATTTTTAAAATAGACGCGTTTGAATCTTCATCTGGTTTTTAATTGATTTCAAAATATGAGGAGGTTCTCAATTCGACTGTATGTTTTATTTGTATGTTAGTTACGCGATTAATCCGCCAGATATGAATTGATTTTTATGTTTTTTTTAGTAGGTCATACTTCAGAGGTGGTCCCATATTTTTTTATCGAAATGCATTCAACGCTTTATTTATGCGAGACGCAGCCGCGCGCGCATTCACCTTGAAAAAGACCGCCTAATGCGGTTGAAACTACAGTCAGAGTAACCGGCTTAATCTTACGTGAGTAATTCCCGTGTAATATAAATAAAATGTGTGAAAACCACGTCAGTTCCCATAATAGGATGCAACGCTTTTTGAAAAAATCAATAAAACAAAAAAAAACACAGATAACGTTTTGGTTTGTTTGGTTCTCTTCAGCTAAATTTCTACTTTATCGTTTAGTTTTGTATATATAGGTAGGTAAAGTCTTGAAGTAGTTTTTGCTTCTTCTAGAAATTAACTTTATGATAAAATCCAACGGTCTATGGGCAATTAAATTGTTTTTGTATAATAGGCCAAGTGGTTTAGGTTCTAGTGATAGCTTTTATTTTTAACACCTAGAATTTAGATTTAACTTTATAACTTACCTACTTATTTATATGAAACTAGTAGGCCGCCCCTGCTTCGCACGGGCGAAGCCGGGATATATAGCCTATGTTAACCGGGGATAGTGTAGCATCCCAACAGTGAAAGAATTTTTCAAATCGGTTCAGTAGTTTCGGAGCCTATTCAATGCAAACAAACAAACAAACAATCAAATCTATCCTCTTTATAATATTAGTATAGATAACAACATACTGTAGGTAGTCGCCGGTTAAATCACAGCAAAAACTAAGAAAAGGAATACTATATTATAGAAGTTGTTAGAGTGGTACAAACACCAGGTACTTTAAGCTTAGACTGCGTCAGTATATCAGTACCAAATCAGTATCTACTTAGTATGAAGTTTACGTAAAGTGCTGCCACTAAGACAATGCGTCTGATAGTTGCCCTAATATGGCGTAATACTACATACATACATACATACATTATCAGCCATTAAATGTCCACTGCTGAACAAGGCCTCCCTCTTAGAGAGGGGTGTTGCCATAATCCCCTTATTATAATAGTAATACTATACTATATAGTAATAGTATATCGTAATCGGTACTATCTAGTAATATCAGGTTAATCTACGGTACTACAAGTAATATCGAGTTAAGCTATTCGGATGAACTCTAACTCTAATCACTAGCTTTTTGAACGTAAGATTGTAGCTGATAGACAAAAAAAAATAAAGGATTTTATTATCATTTCGATTTTTATAATGTTATTGCAGCTGACATACGCATTTTCTCAGCGGCAGGACTGTAGTAAAACGACCTGTAATGAGTTATCTGGATTATTCCGGTCTGTCCCCTTGCTCTTCTTTGCTCTTCGCCTTAATAACTAATTTGTACATTGGAGTAGCCTGAGATTACTTTATAAGAAATATTTATATAATTTTAGGCTTCTTAGGCCGTGGCCGTAATAGGCATATGGCCGAAAAAGTCATACGACTCAATTAGAGTAGTAAAATGTACAAAGACGGTCGTGTGATCCTGGGAAAAACTACCTCTAACGAGTGAATCGGTTCCTTCTAGGCAAACGTGCTCCAACGTAGACCGCATCATCGCTTAACATCAGGCGTGATGGTGGTCAAACGCAAGCCTATTATTTATAAAAAAAGGTAGTTTTTCTAACCTATATGGATAAAAGTTTAAAAACGTAGATCTATTCTATACTATAAAAAAATCGCAGCATGAAAAAGAAACTTCAAGTTTCAAACGTTCATAATTTATATTAATCTAAACTAAATACAACAAGATCAAAAATTGGAAGCCGTCGTTGTGCGTTATTAAAACTGTTCATAAAAAAGTCCACACATTTATAATGTTAATTTACGACGGAATATTAACATAGCGTAACGTGCCAGTGAAGTAAACTAATAGACTAATAGGCTAATATCATACACCCCGAGCACTCTTAACTCTGATATTATGCAAAATTTCCAACAAAAAATTTAAGCAGTCACGTATTACGCAAGCAAGAGTTGTCGGTCAAAAGACATCAACGCGCTAATTCAAAAATCTTCTAGTATTGAATATACGCATTTTCTTTAAAACGCAAAATTAACACGGAATTAACAAACACCCAGTTAATTTAAAACTTCCTAGTCGAATATAGTAATATAGTTACTTGAATATCAGCAATCGTGAGACTATTGAGACTAGTGAGAGTGGAACAGGCTTGCGCCCGCGCACCGGCTTTTCTTACGTCATCGGCGCACACATACACACTTTCACTGATAGAGTATTAGATAATACTTCAACACAGCGATGCTGCCTTACTTACACACTTACACAGACAATAGGAAGGCGTTCTAGTGCCTAGTTTAGATAATGGAGATGTTTGGCGAAATATTTAATAGAACAGCGAAGGCTTAGAAAACATACAAATTATACTCGTGTGATGAATAAATATGTATGGTTCTAAGACTTCGAAGATACCTATACTTTCTGAACTTATTTGTTGGTGATATTGGTACAAGAGATCCGGACAGTATCTCCCTCTTATTTTTTATTACATTAAGCTTTATGTAGTCAATATATTCAAATTGTACGCATTTTAAACATTGTTTCAATACCAGGTGACTTTATTTTACCGATACGAAAATAATAGAGTGTAACAGTTACATAGAGTAGAAGTATACGTTGCACGTGCGTTACGTACGTAGCTACTTTGTATTTTTTATATTTTTTTTAATATCTCGGTGGTTTTAAAGATAAAATAATTTAAAGTAATTAAAAACTTTTAATGGATTGATCGCGTGTATTTTACATTATTTTAATTCTTGACGTTAACATAAACTAATTAATAACTATAAACTAATTTATGGTGATATGATCATACAAAAATTATATTTTGTGAACTGAAAAACTTGACCGTAGCCTTCTACTCAATGTATAATAACCCTAAAAAGAATGTTTTAAATGCATTTAGCAAAAAAATAAGAAGATTTTTTTTCAATTTTATTATGGCAATGTTACTTACAAATCTATTCAGAAAGTAGCACAAGCTTGCCACTTTTCCTCCATGAAGCAATATTTCCCTGCATATCGATCACCAACGGAAGCAATCGTAACACCTCTTGTACAATCGGTGTTTTTTAACGGGTTAATACGCGGATGCCTTTCATTGCATCGCAAACATTGCTGCAAACCTCCGTTAATGGATTCGTGTCCTAGTTTATCTTAATGTGACGAAAGTAGCAGATTCCTTCACCGACGTAGTCTAGACGTACAAATCGCTACCTCTCTAACATATTGAAAACTCTAATTCAAATGTTTAGTACAAGTACAAATACCGAAATTATTAACCTAATACTATCGAAATTAAGAGGCAATTTGGTGCCTTATATTCGCGTATTTTTTTTTGTTATTCTATTACTTTCATATAATAGCGGAAATGAAAAAAAAATGTTATGTATTTTTCCCTCATTTTTTGTTATTTTTATACATTTTCTGTTGCCATCACGATTTAATTAATTTAAAAAATCTAGATTCTAGAATAAAAAAAACCGTTCTAGACTTTGTTAGTTAGTTTACTTTTTTAGCCCCAAAGATCTCGATTGGCCTCGATTCACGTAACACTTTACCAATATTGTGCGGTATAAATGACTACCATAACAACTAACTATCGCGGGCATTGCGCAATGTTCCTTCCCGCTTCTACGGACTAGTACGGACCGGTCTTTTAGATTTAGACCCACAGACATGTCTTCTGTGCCACAGACTTAGTATAACCATGTGAGTTGTCGTGGTTTATAAAGTGTGTCACTTTTTTGAGTCGATGTTTAAGGCCAACTTGCAGTGTTTTAATTTTTTTTATTTTTTTTAAATTTGAGGAATTTGGGGAGTTTTTGCGAAATATTAAGTGAATAAGCTCATAAACATGTTTAATTTTTTTGACGAATGTACCTTATCTATTTTTATTTTATGGCTAATAGATTCTCGAAATTGTTTGAACAAAATATATGAACAATTTGAAAAGGAAAAGTTTGCTGTGTTGTTTGATCTACAATTTCAAGGCGAAATTTAAGGAAACAGCGCTTTTCCGGGTGTTCCTTCTTGTTAGATTTACTAGAAGGAGATAATAATTATTTACATAATATGTATGATCACTAGTGCTACTGCTACAGTATAACACACACTAAAACAACGCTACCCTTCCGAATCGGCCATCCTAGATTTAGACCAGCGGCAAAAGTCAAAGAAAAGTTTCGTAGTTTGCCGCACACTTAACTGAATCCGGGTTTACGTGTTATAATTTTATTTTATCGTCATATGTCGGTTAGCACAATTTAGTTTTTTAAATCATCTCACTGAAAAGTTCCTAATTTAAAACTAATCACTAAATTTTCTTGAAAATAATCATTTTTTTATACAAGCTTGAGCTTTATAAGAGGCTGGGCACTATTTAATTCCGTCCGTACATTTGTAGGCTGGCAACGCACCAAATTAATATTAGCTTCGGCATATCCGCATGGCCTTGGAGGATACGTTCAGTAATTTTATTCTAAGCTTAGTGTTCCGTATCATGATGAACAGACCTCAGGCGTGCTTTGTTACCTTAATGGGAACTGGCGAGCCGAATGCATGACTACATTGACTACAGACCTTTGATCATATTTTATATAGTTTGGATTTGCCTTATACTCGACCTAGTACCGAAAAAAAATCCGTCAAAAAGAAGGCGAGGTAAACACGTATTGCACACACTGACATATTTTTATTAGTTCAATATTGACACTACAAACGCACACTTCAATACTGAGCGCACACAATGTGTGCAAACGAGATGATTAGAATGTCATCTAATGGACATCAAGAGGGTGGGTGTTAGGGAAACTGTAAGTATAACACTTCCATTTATTTTTCCTCAGCTACAAAGTATAAGATAGAGTCAATTCAATTCAATTTCTTCTTCGTAGCTTCGTGCGTAAGGGTCACAAACGTTCTCACTACTTATACTATTATTTTTGTTAACCTATGCTATCTGACTCATCTGGAAAAGTCTCCCCGATCTCTCCTTCTATTATTATAATAAAAGTAACTCTGTATCCTTGCTCTTTATCTGTTATGTTTCTTTTCACAACTAAGTGGCTTAACAGATGTTTAAAAAATTTGGCAAGAAACAGAATGTTTTTAATCCCGGAAAAAAATCGTAGAAACCAGGAAATCGTGAGTAAATAAAACCTTAACACTACACCATCGCTCAAGTGGCGGTAAAAAAAACCCTGCCAGTTTCAATCCTGAGATGTTTTATCGATTTTCATTACAAAAATCCTTCCCAACAAGTCAAAATCCTGATGTTTCTTTTGATTGTTTACGGTCCAGTTAACTTGCGATACTGTCGTTTTACTAACAAACGAAACAATCCATAAGTATAACGCCACCAATGTGTGGAGCGCAGTAAGTGCTCCATAAAGCAGGAAATTAAGAACAGATTAATAAATAGATTAAATACGAATAAATTACCAAACTTTTTGCATTATTCTCAAAGTTATTTACGTAACAAGTCCTACTAACATTCTGTTGTGCTGTTGGTTTCGCATTTTCAACCTAGTTATTTAAGATTACACGCGATTTTTTCTCATGCTCAACTTCAGTCACGAATACAGACAAAAAGTTATATCTTTTTGTAACCTTGATCTTTTGTTAGTCGCTTAATAACTTTGTGTCGAATCCATGTGGTTATTGTTGAAGACTTAATAACACTTTTTGGAATAACAATGTGCTGATTAATTAACTATTTCACACACGTGATGGAGTTATTATTTCTGTAGTTAAATATTGCATCAAAAGTATCTCTCATTATAAGAAACTTAGTAAACTCTTCATCATCATCAGCCAGAAGACGTCCACTGCTAAACATAGGCCTCCCCCTTAGACCTCCACACTGAACGACAGCCTGCCATCTGCATCCACTGGATGCCCGTGACTCTCACGGTGTCGTTGATCCATCTAAGACACAGCGTAGGTAGGCCTCCCGCCTACGCTGTGTCTTCCGGTTCGTGGTCTCCACTCAATACCCTTTCTTCCCCATTGGTTATCGGTTCTTTGAGCGATGTAGCCTGGCCATTGCCACTTAAACTTGCAGATTTTAATAGCTATGTCGGTGACTCTGGTCTTTGGCGAATATTCTATCGCGCAAAGAAACTCTGAGCATAGCTCTCTCTATTGCCCGCTATGTGACTCTGTGTACTTCCAAAAGGCCAACAGTTCAGGACCACATCTCAGTACCCATTACGGTAACTACGCCCGACCTAATACATACTTGGTAACGCATGTGAATAAGTATAATTTTTCGATTGGTAGTTGGAGAAAGTAAACTAATTTATTTAGCGCGCCCCCATTTTCAGTTGAAACTTGTGAAATATCGTTTTCTGGATGCGGTTTCACCTCTCAGATATGCGAATACGAAACAGAAGGACTGTTGTTTAGATTTCGAAATAGTCGTTCGATTTTGTAATTCAAAAATATTCCAAAACAATCCGACATGGGTAGATAAGCTGTATGTATAAGTAGTCGGATCAGACAAAGACTAGCAATACTTACTAAGTGGAAAATAACAAAAACTATATAAATGTAGCTATACCTTAGATCAGATAAACAAGGGAGATTTGCCTTAGTACAATTATATTATCGTTCGTGTTCGCGTTTTTTTTATACCCCCTTTCCACTATACCGCGCAAAAACTGTAAGAAGTCACACTTACAAATTTTTCACGCACTCTGAAGAACTTGCAGCGACACCAATTAACTAAGTAATAGTTCACATAAAAAAGGGCGGCAAGATCGTCTTTAGGGTGAGTTCGACTAATGGTTTAGGTCTGATGCGTGCGCCACATCACTTTACCATATCTCCCTTGTTTGTCTGATCCGAGAGCTATACCGACGCAACGCAAAAATTACTCAATAATTATTATCAATTTAAAAAACCGATTTCATAAAATTAGTAAAATACGTAATTTCGGTTACTTGCATGACAATATTGTCATAAGATACAATACAGTAGAGTTGAGTAGAGTCTTACTAATCCGGCATTATTAAAGACAAGGAGGTGCCGGATTATTAGAATATTCTGGTAACTGGATTATATACGGAAATTATGGGTAAATAAAATAAAATATTGCATAAGATTGAAGGATTAAAATATGTACGACGTGTATTTCCATATTACAAATTTCTTTTTGGCAACTATCTTACTTTTTTTTATTATAGAAACTGACGTGGTTTTCACACATTTTATTTAGAGTGGCCGGCTTAATCTTACGTAAGTAATTCCCGTGTAATAAAAATAAAATATCTTACTTTTATGTAATCTGAGGGAGGAAAGAGTGTCGGTGGGCGTAGGTAGTGACTGAGGAAAGGGGAAGGAGCTGGGGCCGTGGGTGTAGAGTGCCGGACTAGTGGATGAGACAATTCACGATCCGGATAAGTGAGACTCTACTGTATTATGTTTTCAGAATTTTCCTATAAACGTATTTTGATGAAATTTTTAAGGAACCAATCTGGAAGAATATTTTTTAATGAAAAAATTAATTTTCCAAATCGGTACATAAATGACGGAGCTCTGAGGTAGGTAACAAACATAAAAAAAACTAATTGAGAACCCCCTCCATTTTAGAAGTCGGTTAAAAAAAGGGACTGGTTTAACTGTTCAAAACTTTATTTTGTTTCAATTGACCATAGAAGCAAGAAGAAGTAATTTTTTTCATATCGAGAGTAACGTGTCATCGTCACGGTGTAGCTGTTTTTGTGAGTACAGGAAACTGCATGAAGTGTAGGCAGTAAATATGCGGACAATTCGTTTCTACATTATTGTATTGTTACATATTCTTGAGACAAAGCGTCGACAGCGGGTGGATGTGTTTACTTCTGCTCGAGTCAGAATTAATATTTATTAGTTCTCGGGTACAACAATAACAGCGAATCAAGGCGTCGTTGTGTATTAAAGAGCTTATGAATACTTTAACATATACAAGAGTCCAATCTCATACATCGATGCATTTGGAACGGTCATATTGTAATCGGATCAATAAGTGATTGGTAGCGGGGTCGACGCGCGATAACACCGTGCAATTTTATCAACTTTATGTTTATATCTGTTAATAAGCTAAGACAATATAATCGGCTACCTCATTACAGTACACTCGGTTCAAGACTGCTGTTATCTGTCCGTTGACCCGTTATTTATGTGAGGTCTTTTCAGTCTTCGTATTTTGCTCTACTGACTGTTACTGTGACTGTTAGACAGTGGAAATATTCGGGTATATAATTGTGCTCATCATTATGAGCAGTTTTTAGTACTGGACCAAACATAAAATCACGAAAAAAAAAACAACTGTTCCATACAAAAAGTTCATTGACACTCGAAAAAATGTATGGAATAGCCATCGAGATACAATTCCAATAGAGTGATAATCTTTTAGTGAAAACGGTCAAAAAACGTCCGAGGGTCATTGTACACACCTACATTGTATCAATTATATACTTCACAATGCCACATTTATTCCAATTTAGACGTTATGTCGCTTCCATAGTGTTCAACGTCAGTTGTACGCTATGTCATCGTACCTCTGGCATCGCGCGGCGTTGTAGTCGGGTCGCGGTTACCTTGTAACTAACCAAAAAGACCGCGCAATTCGTAGCGTGCGCCGAGTTTTGGTTCATTTTTTTTTTGGCTCGATAGTGAATCTATATGTATTGTGTATCTGACAATTTGAATTTCTCCTCCGTACGTATGCAGATTTCCTCACGATGTTTTCCTTCACCGAAAAGCCAGATATGAAAATCCGTACATAAACTCCAAAGAGCTCATTGATACGGGCCCGGGGTTTGAACCCGCGACCTCACGCTTTCAAGTCTAGCGGTCCCCCAAATAGGCTACTACGGCTACGGATAAGCAAAATGATTCCCGAATATTTCCAATGTCTAACAAGTCATCATGTATATTTAGCTCGATGTATAATTGTAAACTCAATAAAAAAATAAAAGTTTACCTTCTCAGTTTAATATTGATTGATTCATTTGAGAATACGAAAACAATAAAAGTGTTTACGGCCGTCTCGGGGCGGTCGAGTGCGCCGCAGTACAACACGGGCTTGGTTTATGGGCCCAGTGCCCAGACGTCGTGATGAAGAATGCACATATCGCAAACCGCGTGCGAATATAGTTTTACTGTCCGACTCGTTCATCCACCGACCAAAATAAAATTAATGGACGGGCCATAAGCATTGAACTTACTCAGTAAAATGAGTCAAAACAGTCGGGAATATACTTCAACACCTAATTATAACCATGTACAGTACATTTGTTACAAAGATAGATAGCGGTTTTTTGTTGTGTATTTACACATCGAAAAAGCACACGAAGGCATAATTTTGTCAGGTGTTTCTTTATCATGTTGTAATAGACTCGTGTCGCATTTCCTACGGCTAGAGACCGACTGGAACGAAGTGAGCACCGACACTCATTTTGTAATCTTCAAAAATGCGCTTCTTCTGAGCCCGTCCATTAATTTTATTTTGATCGAAGCGTTCATCACCCCTTTTTACGGTCACACAAAAGTATACCTCGGTTATTTGCGAATTATTGTTGTAAAAACATGCCCTATGCACGTACACAAGCCCCCATGCGGGTCGCGTGCGCAACGCGTGTCCCACATACCACGCAAATTTGAGCATAATGAAAATACATAGTTAAATCGACACTTGAAACACGCTTTAACGATGAGCATTCGAGCTGTTTGAACTCGTATTCGAAGGGGTGTCGAGAACGAGGGAAGGTGCGAAAGATCAAGGCTCGCACGAACACTATAAAAGCAAATAAAGTTATTTGCATAATTAGGTAAGGTGCTTCGCTAGTACACTGGTTGATATTTCGAAACCGGATTAATGGCTTACCATAATAGGTTTAATTCAAAAATATGGACAGCTAATTAGTTGTTTACAATGATAAATGGTTTGCTAAAAATGTAAGAACGGAAAATGAAAATCACGCATTAACCTTTGATCCTTGAATTTAGTCAACATTGATTGTTTTTTATTTTTCTTGGTCGTTTGTTTTCAACATATATATATATACAGACATAATTATTATTTATGAAGTAGGAAACTTCGAATAATGATTTATATGGTACGATAATCATACAAATAATACTATATTTAAATATGTAGGTACCTATACTTAGGTACATAAAATTAATCAAACTATACTTAGGACATCTAAAACTGCGACCATAACCACCGGAGGATGGGTAGTAGCGTCCTGTTAGTACACGGTGAACGTACTGAGATCCCCAAGGCGCCTGCCAAGCGTGGGTATTATGGCAACACCCCTCTCTAAGAGGGACCCCTTGTTTAGCAGTGGACATTTAATGGCTGATGATGTGATGTGATATTTCCGTTAACATCCCTAGGTGTCATTAAACCTTACTTTAACATATTTTTAACAGACTAGTGGTTGTTGGAGTCGAGTAATCAACCCTTATTTAATAAGTTGATAAGTGAATACGTTAACCTTTGTTCCCTTGTCGGGGGTGAGAGTGACGGTTGGACTAATATTGACTACCCCTGGCAATTTGTAACGAATCTCTTTTCAAACAGTATTTTATTGAGTACTCAGAGATTTAATATTTCACTAAATTTTAAGCGTTATCTTCTATTGTCATAATTATACTCAACGTGTTAATAAGTAATGTGAAAAGGTTTACGTGCTAAGTTTTTGTAAGTACTAGTTAGTAGATTTCGTGTTAAGTGTTAGTTTCAGTCCGGCCGCTGAGAGAATGCGTCTGACAGTAGTAATAACATTGTAAAAATTTGAATAAAAACATTATCTTTTAGTATTTTACTGTAAGTAGGTATATTGGCTACCAGTTACAATCTTACTTTCAAAAAGCTAGTAAAAGTGATCAGAATTTACTGTATTCTTTCAGCTTTTTACAATATGTATTATGGCAACTGTCAGAACCAGAATCAGTGATTTTTAAAACCCTACATGCAATTTTTTTCCGGATTTGATTTACACTTTGTTTACCAAGATCACTGATTTCTGATTCTTTCAGCGTCCGCACTTTAGTAGTAGTTAGTACGTCGTTTCGGTTATACTGTATTTTAAATTAATCTGGCAGCAGTTCAACTTGCATCTCTTTTTATTACAAAGATAAAGACAATTTCATAGCAGTCTTTTATTTTACAAAGTATACAAAATGGTGTAGCAAATTTGACGTCGTGGTGCGTTACTTATGGGTGCATAAAAAGGTAGGTACGTATTCGTATTTTAACTTACTCGCGGTACGTTCAACCTAACCCTTTGTGCTTTGTCGCATTGTCTCTCAAACAAAGCCGACAGACTAGTGTTTAATCAAAGTCTAGTTACCTAGCAATCTCAGCGTTTGTACATACGTATACAGGCCGACCAACCTATCAATTTGTTGACTTGAGGAGCTACCATCGTATTTTTTGTAATAAAACTAACAGCCATCCGTAAATAAAAAATTGTTCTTTCATTTGACCGTCTTTACAAATAAGTTCGCACTCCATAGTTGCATTGAATCGCAACATCACTGGTATTACTGATAAAATATAAAACTGACGTCACTACTTAGGAAATATGTCTTTTGCATTGTGTATTTTTTAAGCATTATATTTTTGATAATGCAGTTATCATAATTATATTAGTCATAATATTATCTTTCACCATAATTTACTTTTACCTAATAATACCTACGTACTGAATCAACAGCGATGTTTCAAAGTTGTGTTTAGTTAATGTGAAAACAAAATAAAGCATAGATAGTAGAAGTATCTCAGTTCTTAATTTCAAAACAATCACAAAGAACACATTGACCTAAGATGGAGAAATTCATGAAATTTAGTTATTAATTTCTAATAAATTGATAACGTTATTTTATCGTTAGTTTATAGTTGTTTATAAGTACGTCATTCTTATAGTACGAGTAGGGCAACAAATGGAAAATTCTAAAACAATATAACAGTTACAACTCTGCAAGTCAGCTCTTCTCTGGTACCTGTCAAAATTTGTTTTTTAAATACCCTTAGTATTTAAAAAACAAATTTTGCAACTTCATCATAAAATATTTCCCACGCCCTGGTGAGTCTTCTCTTCTCTCTAGCGAGCCATCTTTTCCAGTCCTGTCTCGTCCATTAATTTTCTGCCACTTTAACAGCGTGGACGACTTGCTATGCTAAATTTGGCATTGCAAACATAACCCACATCCAAAATCCTGCTCATTCAATATCACCTTCTATATTGATGACAAGCTGTAGCAAATAATATCTGTTAGAACAGACACAAATTTCAATTGAGACCGTTAAAATCCAGTATCCCAAATACACCAGCTCATAAACAGCGCTCTCAGATAAAGCGATTTATAATGATGTAGGTACACATATGTTTGCACAACGTATTCTCGCTAACTGGTCCATGTCGACGTAATAAGTTTCATAGTAGATTGCTTCCGTAAGTTTAATTGGTTTGTCCACATTGTGTTTGTAATTTATTCTTATAAAAAAATTGTATATGAGAAGCTTCAGCATGGCACCATTTTTTTGTCTTACAGATTGTAAGGCAGTTTCTTGAGAGATACAAGTTTGTGAACATATAAAATACGAGCTGAATCCCGCGGAACCCGCCGCGGCGCTACTGGTGATTTTCCAGTTTTGCCGCAGTTTCTGGAGGAAAAATCACTGCTCTTATGATGTACACTGTCATCCTGCCAAATTTTGTTAAGATCGGCCTAGTTGTTTAGTCGTGTAAAGCGAAGAAATAGAGAAACGGAGTTATACTTTCGCTTTTATAATACTAGTTAGGATTGACTTACGACTATAGATGTTAAATCATCTGCTAAACTGTTTTTCTTACGAATCTCTATTGTGATTCCGCTTCTAAGTCGCTTCAAGTACAATAAGCAATTTGGGATAAAATATTCTTATTGCACTTGAAGCGACGTAAAAGCAGAATTACACTATAGAGATTCGTCAGGCAAACTGTTTTGGGGATGCACTTCCGCAAAGTGACGCCTGGTTCAATAAATGAATGGCTAGTTCTTTTTGCTTATAAAGTAACCAATAAAGAAATTATAGGCACTTAAGATTTACGAGGAAATACGTGTTAGCTTGTCTAAGTATTCTAGGTACCTACTTAGCTTTAGGATTATTAACAACAAAGAAAGATAAGTCTATCTTTCGTGAATCGTCGATATCTGTTCTTTCCTTTCCATCCTAATATTATAAATGGGAATGTGTTTTTTTACGTTTTCACGCAGCCACAGAGCAACGAATCGACATAATGTTTGCAAAGTGAGTGATAGAGGGCCTACGAATGCGTTTTATCCCCAAAAAAATACGGTTACTTAAGGAATGTCCCCAGGTGGCAGGTGAAAGCCCGGGGCAATGCTCATGAATAATTTCGTAATGTATTATTAGTATTGTTAATTAGTATTGTTTCTTCGGCAATGCTATATTTTTACTCCCTAAATTGTTTCGATTTATCAATTGCCTTTAGATGATTCAAGTTTTATAAAAAGGTTTTCCAAGCTCAGTCTATTGACTCGAAAGATGATCATGGGAGATTTTAATCGTCTGACCGGATACCGGTCTAATCGTGATATTGAATGTAATTCTGCAGAACTTCTTGTGTTTTTCAAAAGGAAAACGCTGTATAAAATGCATTAAACACGCCAGCCTGAGCTGATAGCGATCACCTACCTATTGTTCACTGAACATGCTTTGTTTTAATTTAGAAGTTTACTTTGGCATTTAGTTCAATGTTCCAACAAAAAATTAAGCTAATTTAATTTCGAATTAATCTTTAATATTTTATCGCTTCGATGTTCCTGTTAGCTTTTACATTTAATTGCCCCAAAAACTTAATTAAGATATTAAATTTTATTTAGTACTAGACATTAACATATATAACAAAAGTTATCACAATCCCACGATGAGTGAGTTCCCATGACATCAATCTTCCGTGTTTTGATTTCTCCATTAGGAACAGATTGCTAAAATTCAATTTAAAATTTACCTTTAAATTCAGACTTTATGTGGTAGTAGTTGAGGTTTATTTTATAGTGATACCCTAGACACTAGAGGGTGATTAAAAAACACATTGTTGTTCGATGCACGGAGAGCCCGCATATATTCCCCATATTCTGATTAACGCAGTGTTTGGGGTGGCAAGCCTAAATAATCACCATGAAGTGGTACTAGTAAAAGCATATGACAATTTTGTTAACGATCATTAAGTATGACCATAGCAAAATCATGGGAAAATTAAAAATAATAATTGCATCGTCTGCATCTCTTATTGAGCGATAATAGCGAGCGGGAGTGCGTTTTACAATCTGACGGCATCCGGTTCGATGCTCGGCCCTGCACCAATGACTTATTTAGTACTTAATCAAAGTATGTGCAGTTTCAATGCCATCGCTCAAAAACTGATAAAACATCGTGAGGACGGTATGTCCAAGAACCTTAAAAGTTCAAAGACATGACATTTACCAACATGCACTGGGCCAGCATGGAGAATTAGGACACATCCTCTCTCTCTCTCTCTCTCTGTCAAATGACTGTATCCTAGCAGTGGGAACATAATCTATACTAATATTATAAAGAGGAAAGATTTGATTATTTGTTTGTTTGTTTGCATTGAATAGGTTCCGAAACTACTAAACCGATTTGAAAAATTCTTTCACTGACGGGAAGCTACACTATCCCCGGGTGACATAGGCTATAATATCCGTATACCCGTGCGAAGCTGGGGCGGACCGCTAGTAGAATAATAACAATGACTAACTACATCAACCATTGACCGATATTCATGATTTAAATGTTATTCGTATTTTATTAGCTCTACCTGTAACATAATTTATCAACAGATTACTTTATATTAAAATCATTTAAAAATTTATTCATTCCTTATTGTCGTCGATCTGAAGTCTATATTGATTTACTTAACATTCTACAAACAACGTAAAACAGTTACAAAGTAACATAATTTGAGCAATTTACATTTTGCCTCAATTCACGCGGGCTCATCGCTTATCTTCGAAATCAATATGATAATTACAGCAGCAACGGTCGAGTTCTCGAGTATTAAGTATAAAAACCTACTTATTTCCAAATGAGGGGAGTTCGCGCCCGCCGGGGCACCCGCATGAGCTATTAGCGGTACGCCAATTTACCCGCGCCGCCCCTTCACGCGGGCTATTTAAAACGATAGGGTGTCGAACTAAGTACACCAGGAACTATTTTAAACTGTTTGCATTAAAATATTAACTGTTAGAATTTTGATGACAACTATCTTAACCATTAATTAGATACCTTCTTACCTATGAAGGTTCACGAGTCTTTTGTGTCCACGCTTCTTTGTCTAGTGACGTGTTTAAATCAAATTACTATTTTATGAGTTTTTAATTGAATTTGAACTAAACAGTCTTCGTAAATGCTAATGGGTATACACAAAAAACTAATGAAAAGATTTAAAACATACATTTTAAATAAGTAGCTCTTAAATAACAACCATCAACCAAGAAATCTATTACGCCTATTCTTTGACATTTTAGGTAAACATCTACTCTACCAAGCGTAGGCATCGCATCATCTTCAAATGTTAATAGCTTAAATTTATTCATTCAAAGAGCGAAATACAGAGATCATGTTGTTCTCTTCTCGTGATGTTATTATGCTGAAAATATCTGCACAGAAGTGGTATTTTTAGTTAATTTGCGTGCACCTAAAACGCAAGTCACGTATACCAAAACAAAGGAGAAGCGACGACCACCGCCGCGCTTTCTTGGAACACTCGACCACTTTGAGCTAAAATAAGCTTTTAGATGTTAGGAAGCTTGCATCATAGACCTGCATTCGCGAATGATGGATGCCAATGCAACTTTCGTTCAAGAACTGCAATCGAAATTGCAGGATTGATCGATGTTTTCAATTCATCAACGTTTATTGTTGAACATTGGTCAATGTTCGATGGCTCCAGTACAAGTGTTTATCGTTCATCTCGTAAACCAGTCAAAATAAACTTTATCAGATAAGTAGGTTAGAAGAGTGGTTTTGAAAAGTGCTTGACTTTGTTTATTGAATTTCCGGGTTGCATTGACTTCAGAAGTTACTAAGGCCTATTTATCAAGGACAATTTATTTGAGAAATTTGAGCTGAATATTTTGTCATTTATATCGTCCCGTTATGCTTTTCGAAAAGCTCATCATATTTGCTCAGCGTTATAAGCATACATCGGTTTGTTTGTGTAGGCTGGCGACTGATATGATAACTCTGCTATGCCTACGACATGGAACGATAAATACTTTGGACATATGGATATGCAACATCCTTGTTGCTTACAGAAGCCTAACTTACCTTACTCGTCCGGCTACTACAAGTTGAGAATCTGTCACCAAGCATCTAACGGTGTCTCCCACTGTTTGCAATACCTACATTCGACGACAAGGTAGGTTAGGTACATGGCTGAGCACTAACTCCTAACTAGGTTGCCCTGTATTTAGGATATTAGTCCCTTCCTGTCTACGCATTAGAGTAATGTTATGATGGAGATCCACAGAAACACTGAAATAAGTTTCAATAATAATAGTAAAATAATTATATACTGGAATATATATATATATATATACTTATTAGAGCATATTAAATAGAATAGAAAAAAAAACTCACATTGTAAACGCGACATAATCTCAAACTACCCTCTGCTGCATTGAGAGCCTGTTACCATCCAGGCTAGGTGCGTACCATTTAGGTGATGACCGTTTGATGATAGAGCCGGAAGGTGATAGTGGAACTCTTCAATTGCTACTAGTAAACCCCTCGAGTTTGGATCCTTTGGATTTTTTAAACGATTCGCATACATTTATTTATACAGTGTTACACATATAGACTGTAAGCAGAAAGAGGTCATTGTTCTCATCATTATGAACAACTTTTACTATGGGCCAAAAGTATCAGCTGTTTCATAGAAAACGGCCATTGACATGACACTCGACAAAATGGAACAGCTGATTTCCCTCAGTAAATGCGGAAAACTGGAAAATCGCGGGTAACACCGCGGGATTCAGCTAGTTTTTTATACATCGCTAGCAAGCCGACCCGGCTTCGCAAGGGTATGAGTTTTAGTATAAATTTATATTTTGTAGAGATATACAATAAATATTTCATAAAAAAATATTTTACTGATGGTGAGAAGCGCATGAAAATCCATTGCGTGGTTTAGGAGGAGTAAGCGGTTATACAGACAAACAGACAGCGCTGGAAAACGACTATAATTTATACTATGTAGAGATAGAGAAGATAGGTACTCAGGTCCTTTTCTGGCTATCTGACATTAAAACAAAGCATGTTGTTTACAACTTTTTTTTAATGGTTATTTATTTCTAAAACGACGTATTCATAACTGTTTCAAATATAATTTAGTTTTCGTCACTCCAGCCGGAGCACATTGCACAGTCGATATCATTGTATGCCAACACAGGATAGGGGTACACATTCCCAACTTAATTGTTCATACAACATAATTCCAAACGTCATCAAAATAAGAGTGAAATCAGCTTGTTTCGTCAGTTCTGGGGCTGATACCAAGTGAGAAGCAGGGGTAGGTCGAGGTTATCTCGTGATAAGGAGTGAACTGTCAGTGGGTTTACAGAGTCCAAACTACATAATGTTAGTACAGGGCTTAAACTGCTTAAAGGATGACGAAAGTATTAGTAAACTCTTGGATTGAGAACTCGAACTCTTGGCTTCTTAATCTTGAGCATCGGCGCAAAGTTGCTATCGATCGGTTTTTAGGGTTCCGTACCAAAGGGTGTAAACGAGACCCTATTACTAAGCCTACACTGTCTGTCCGTCCGTCTAACCTACTTTTTAACGGCAGTATCTTTCGAATTTGTGTAAAATCTAAACCCCACACAACAAAAGTTTTTTTGAACGTATTTTTGTAATAATAATACCGCATAATAATTGTATTTGCTCTAATGTAAAAAAGATAACACGTACAAGAGCCAAACTTAAACTCATTTTTCTATCGGATGGCCAGAGTAGGCACGAAAAGACGACACCACTTCATGGATGACATTCGGTAAAAAAACTCCATTTGAAGTCACTATGACCTACCTGTGTAGCTTGTAGTCTACCTGTGACCACTAAACTAACACTTCAATACTCAGGAATTAAAATAATGTAAAAAACAGGCGAAAAATCCGTTCAAAGTTTTTCAAAATTTCAATTGATGACATGTTTTTACTTATTTTTGTCTTGACATGAAATTATGATTTCGATGGTACAAAAGCAGTATAATATATTTAAGAGAACATTAGCGATTGTTCCGGATCATCGAATAAATTCATGTTAAGTCGTGATCGTGACCACGTCAGTCTTCGGTAGGTAAGGTAGGTATATTTACTCTACAAAGCTAGACTGTATCTATGACAATAAGCTCTAGCCATAATAACACTGGAAGCAAAGAGAATAGGAAGTTTAGATAACAGCGTCAGGTGACGTCAGGTATTAACAAAGTTGTTGTAGACTTTGATATTTTTTTTGATAAGCTTAAGCTATAGTTTTTTTTTTTTTTTTTTTTTTAGTATTCTACTCAGCAAACGCTTTCATTTGATACCCACATTATGAGGGTAGATAAGAAAATTTCGTCTGCCATCTTGGGGCGTCCGCCATATTGAATTTATTGTGACGTCATTTTATTTTTGTATTGTTCTCAGCAAACCCTTTCATTTAATACCGATATCATGGGGGTGCATAAAAAAACTGGTCCACCATCTTTGGAAGTCCGCCATATTAGATCTAAAATGACGTCATTTAGCTTACCATGCATCCAAAAATGTCATCCAAACTAAATGGGTAAGAAAAATTTAGCTGTTTCAAAATTCAATTATCATTCACTGGTTATTCACACTCGACAAAATGTATGGAACAGCTGTTTTTTCCCTGCGATTTGTGGGTTGCTCCCATAGTGAAAGTTATTCATAACGATGAGTACTATGGATCCCTTTTGGCTTAGTACACCCTTTCCGCGTAACCCTTTATAGCTCGGGCCCTACATCTATAATCTACAGGAAATACACTGACTGCTACAACATAGCTCTCGCTAACGCAGCAGGCCGATTCCAAATTGCATTTCATGTTACCTTTATAATATAACAAGAATAAAACTTGTATTTGTATTTTGTACCGTCTACGAATATAAAAATCCATTTTATATGCGGAACGTGAACAAAAAATTAACCAACAAAATAAACATGTTATGTTCCCCACCCTCATCAAAGTCAAAGAGAGCTACCAACAGTTGAATCCTAAGCTTACCGATATCAAGTTACCGGCTGATTATCAGATCAGACAAGCAAGTACTGATACTGATGCGTCAGATACGGACTGCACTCAACTGTTACTTTACATAATCGTGTTACCTAATGAGATGTTACGCAAAACGCTGCTTTTTCCGACCACTTGCAACATGGAGGAAATAAAGTTAATCTGTTGTTTGATGCATGTCCTTATTACCTACTTTGTTACTTTATGTACTACTGACAGTGTAATCCAGTCACATCTTCCTGTGACACAAGGTAGGGCTGGTGCGACTGCCAATTCAGTTGAGCAGCACAAGCGACGCAAATATGCTAACCTCGGCAGTGGTTACATATTAGAGCCGTTTGGAGTCGAGACATTGGGCCCTTGGGGACCGGGAGCTCACCACATTTTCAAATATCTTTTATAAAACCAGTGACCAAAATGCTGGTGTGTTTCTGGCTTAACGCATGAGCATTGCTATTCAGCGTGGTAATGCCACCAGCATGCTGGGTACGCTGCCAACTGAAACTGGGCTTGAGCATTAGGTCAATGGTCTATGGGCAGTCTATCTGCTTTTGTAGTGTGTGTTAGCTTGTATTTTGGTTAGTTAATAGCACTTGCACTTCAAAAAAAAATTATAGTAAACGAAACTAAACTTTCCATGGACCTTACATTATCAATATAGTGTGAGATAAAGTAGAGTATGTATTTAAAAAAAAAAACCAAATTACTCTATTATCGTAGAAAATTTCATGTGCGGGCACGGAGCAAAAATCTGTCTTTTACTAGGCTTCAAACTTACTGACATTGCCGAGAGGTTGAGTGGAAGAATTTTAAATGCTATTAGATCTCAGATATAGCGATACAAACACAATTATTAATGTAAAAGTTTGTTTGTTTATCCTTCTTTCACGCAGCAACAGAGCAACGGATCGACGTGAATTTTTGCATAGAGATAGAGGACTATATAATGACGATTTATATGCGGAAAAATTATGATCTCTGAGAGAATGTCCACGCTGGCGAATCCACGGAGCGCAGCTAGTAGGTACAGTATGAATTAGCATAATTTAATGCTAGGAAACCGTTTAGAACATCAAATCTTTTTATAGCAGGTTTTTTAACTAGGAAGAGCCACCCGGATCCATTATATTTTTTCGACTACAAAAGATTACGCATGTTACGTGTAGATACATCATACATCATGTTGGAAATATGCACACCCACACAATGTATAACTTCATAATGTATAAAGGCTAAGACAGAATAGCGTTCACTTTTACTTTCGTTGCAACCGCAACGTCCTCACTTCCCTCTTGAAAAGAGGAGGGATGAGCTCTACGGGCATCTCGTTCACTCTTACGGCATCTAAATATTAGTGTCTCGTTTCAACTTCCCTTTATCGTCATCCTCACGAGTAGGTATACCAGTTTGGTTCGCGCTTAGTCATCTCGGGTCAGAGATAGTGGTTTCAAATGTCATAGCTTATCGCCCGGCTACATTTAATTTAATAAACACGTAATAACACGCTAGAAGCTTGTTGGATCAAAGATCTATTTAAACACTGATAGGTGCCAACAACGCCTAGGTGTTACCATACATTGAAACAAATATAATAAAATCTATGAGTACGAAATTTTGTTAACGAGCAGCAAATGGTAGATTTTATTGGATTTTAAAATTTATAGCAATGATTGCAGTTGTCCCCCATTAATATTCTGTTCTGATGCAAGATGGGTTTGCCTTGACAAGCTTACTTAAACCACTAGTCACGCATTAAAGGGCCTTTTGCAATTGGGCAGTTGAATTAGTGTGTCCTTGGTCAATTAGTCATATGTGATGTTAATGGATGGAAATATAATAACATCTGCTGCAACATACATATAAGGTAAAGATTGCCCTGCCCATTAGTATAAATTAGAGTTCACTGTGATATGACATTTTATGTGATGAAACGGCTATTAATTTTAATATTTATGATCTAACAACTCATTTATTTCGTCATACTATTTGGACGTTTGCTCAAAATAATCAAACTAAAGGCTTATATTTGTTATTTATACTAACGACGGACATATTCTAAGATATCATTGTACTCACCACAAACAACTTTTACTTTGGGATCAACCCCGATATCGTGAAAAACATATCTGTTGTTGTATAGAAAATGTAATGCATACTCATAGAAGTGTATATGAAACAGCAGATGTATTTCCGCAATTTCAATCATAATCAGCCTTTTAACAGTCCACTGCTGGACTTTTAGCCTACCCCCGAGAGGGTGATTGGAGCATATCCACCACGCTGGCCCAGTGCGGATTGGTGGATTGGTGCAATTTCAATATTAGTCCCAAAATAAAAGTTGTTAATGGTGAGTACAATGTTATTCACGAATATTTTGTCCGTCATTTAAATAAATAAATATTCGGGACATTTTTGCGCACACGGTCATCTGACCCCAAACTAAGCAAAGCTTGTGTTATGGCTGCCAGAGACTGATATACATACATATATAATTTTAAATGCATACATAAATAGATATTAACACCCAGATATAGGTCAAACACAAATGTTCATCACATGAATGTTTGTCCTAGGTGGGAATCGAACCCACGCCCCCAAGCGCAGAAGGCAGGTTCACTACCAACTGGACCAATGGGCTATAGAACTAAAAGAACACCCCATAAATATACAGGCAAGTACTACTTTTTAAATAAACAAAATACAAGCAAACTAACACTATGAATACCTAAACTACTTAACCTGTTATACAAAAAAAAAACAGTAAGATTAGTAAGATCTTTGATTATAAATAATCAAAGAGTAAGATAGACAGTTAAAGCTCTAAAGATATCCAAATGCTTAAGTGTCTAGTTGGCGCGTATAATTATGTTGGAGGCATTTCCATTACTTAGATAATCAGATAAATAAACTTTTGTCAAAGCACACTTTATATTATAAACGATTGTACTAGTGAAATTAAGTAGAGTTTGAATTGAACTCAACGCAGTTTTTATAAACTCTTATTAATTTACTAGTAAACAAAAGTAGTTTGAATTGAACTCAACGCAGCTTTTATAAACTCTTATTAATTTACTAGTAAACAAAAGTAGTTTGAATTGAACTCAACGCAGCTTTTATAAACTCTTATTAATTTACTAGTAAACAAAAGTAGTTTGAATTGAACTCAACGCAGTTTTTATAAACTCTTATTAATTTACTAGTAAACAAAAGTAGTTTGAATTGAACTCAACGCAGCTTTTATAAACTCTTATTAATTTACTAGTAAACAAAAGTAGTTTGAATTGAACTCAACGCAGCTTTTATAAACTCTTATTAATTTACTAGTAAACAAAAGTAGTTTGAATTGAACTCAACGCAGCTTTTATAAACTCTTATTAATTTACTAGTAAACAAAAGTAGTTTGAATTGAAATCAACGCAGTTTTTATAAACTCATATTAAGTTACTATAGTAGACAAATTTAACGTTAAATAGGTACATTTATTTTATTCTACCCACTACAAAAATACTTCCCACGTCGATGACCTACATACACTTTAGGCTTTTTATCAATTAAACGGCTTTACATAAATTTTAATAGTGCGTGACAGCGCACTCACGAGTAGGAATGATAATTATTTTGTTAACTATAATATTATACACAATTATATTATATTTGAGCTTTATCTTGTGTAAATACGATTGTTCTGATTTCTACAAAAAAATTTGCAATTAGATACAAAACAAAACAGAAACTCAAACGCCCTTGAAGAGTAAACATTTTCAAGTTATTTTCCAACATAAATATGTTTCATTTCAACACGGGCGAAATTTGAATATGAAAATTCTACATGGACATAAATAAATGACAGTTGAATTTATTCAGAGGTATCGTAATCGTATTTCTGTTCTAAATTTTAAATTAGTAACGGCCATGCGGCCGTGTTACATTAATTTCTTTGTATGGTTGAATTGCAAAATCAAAGACTTTGTTTGTTAGCGGTATTATTGAGTATAGGGCTAGTTTTAATGTACAAAAAACCTCTCGCAGACAAGTTTCGTACATCATACTTTAGTTCTATGGCTTTTAATAATTATAGCACTACAAGGAATCCTTATAAGTTCGTTCTGTACGTCTGTGCTTTGTGTTAAAAAAGTTATTTTTTATGAACATTGGATAACGTCATGGAACAAAAGTTGTTAAGTATGAAGTATTATATAGCCCTGTAGGTATAAGAAAACATAAAGATGCAACTGGGATTGAAAATAGTGGTAGAATCAATATATGCCCCAGGAGTGCGTTATACACAGATTAGCATTAGATAGCAGTGACACAAAACTAAAATCACAGTGAAACCTTTTCTCTCTTGGTAAAATATAATATAACCAAAATTGATAACAAACTATTTTCTTTGTTAGTAATCGGACTCTATTTGAAGACTCAAGCCAAAATCCAAACATATAGCAGGACTCTACACCAAACTAAATGAGGATTGCTCTCGCCACACGTTTAAATTTAATAGAGGTGGAATCTTCTCTCTTGGTAATCTTTATCTTTACCTTCTTTATCTTTAAAAAGTATAAATTAAAGTCGCTTTCCGCGTCTGTTTGTCAGTATGTCTGTAGGTATGTATGGCCGCTAACTCCTCTTAAACCACGCAGCGGATTTTGATGCGGTTTTCACCATCAGTTAATTATATGATATATTTTCACGGAAGGTTTATAAACTAACAACCCGCCCCGGCATCGCACGTAAATTACAGCCGTGCATGCGAAGCCGGGCAGGCAGGTCGCTAGTAAAGAATAAAATAGAACCAAATCTGATAACAAACTACAATATGTTATTTTTTTAGTTATCGGACACTATTTGACGAGTCAAGCCAAAATCCAACAAACATAAAGCTACATCTACACCCAGCTAAATGTGGATTGCTCTCGCCACACATTCCAGTATAAATGAGGTGGGAAAAAGTAGGGTCCAATTAGTGGATTGCCTTTATCCATCCCTGAAAGAGCTTTTGCCGATTTGCCGAGATAATGAGATTCCTCTCCAAAATGAGCTGATTGTGACATACCAAAAGTTCTTTGTATATATTATGTACTTAATTGGAAATCTTTCGTCTTTTATCCCAGACTAACATTAAAACCTGTTGCAAGTTTTAGTTGCATCGCTCATCTTATCTCATCATCATTATCATTCTAATTAACTATCGTCATCATGCTCATTCATCATTATTATCATGGTTTCTCACTATTATTATCATGGTCTCTCATCATCAGTATCATGCTCATTCATCATTATTATCATGGTTTCTCATTATTATTATCATGGTCTCTCATCATCAGTATCATGCTCACTCATCATCTTTATCTCACGTATAATTTTCGTCATGCATCATCATCAATATCAGCCTATCATGTTCCCACTGCTGGGACACAGGCCTTCTATCAAAGAGAGAAAGAGAGAGAGAGAGGATGGGCTGTAATCTACTATGCTGGTCCAGTGCATGTTGGTGAATGTCATTGTCTTTGAACTTTTAAGGTTCTTGGGCATACAGATTTCCACACGATGTTTTCCTTCACCGTTTTTTGAGCGATGGCATTGTAACTGCACATAATTTACGTAGGCACTAAATAAGTCATTGGTGCAAGGCCGAGGATCGAACAGGGTGCCGCCAGATTGTAAAGCGCATATGCTACCGCTCGGCCACCATTGCTCATCATTAGTATGTTCAGTGATCAACAGTATCATGGTTACCATCATCATTATCATGCTTCCTCATCATCACCATCATGAAAATTCATCATCATTTTCATTAGTATCATGCTCACTCATCACCATCATGATAATTCATCATTGTTTTCATGATTACTCATCATCATCAGGAATTTAAAAGGAGAATGTGTATTTATAATTTGTAAAAACAAATCCCACCGCTGTCACCATGAAGTGAAACACACGCTAGTTGGTTGAACACTGGCTTTATACTATAATAATGTGGCTAGTCAAGCTACTTAGTACCTACCCTATATAAATATACTACAAGTATCATGAGCGGACTCATCATTATCATGCTCGCTCATCATCATCATTGTCACTCAACATCATGCTCAGCTTTTCTTATCCCTCTCCTATGGGTACTAAGCTTAGTGGCATCTCCCTCTGCTCTGTGCTAATAGGTTCCCGGTTCGACCCGCAACGTTAACAATAGGTATTAAATAAGTCGTCGGTATTTAGTTACCATAGTACTCGTAGCAACAGTCAAGTTAGATTTATATTGTCGCTGCAGCATACCAGGGCCCCGATTCTATTAAAGAAATTGTTTTTAAATTGCAAATGTTTAATTTTTTTTTAATCATCATCATCATCATCAGCCTGAAAACGTTCACTGCTGAACATAGGCCTCCCCTTTTAACCTCCACACTGAACGACAGCCTGCCTTTTGCATCCACTGGATGCCCGCGACTCTCACAATGTCGTCGGTCCATCTAGTGGGAGGCCTCCCTACGCTGCGTCTTCCGGTTCGTGGTCTTCACTCCAGAACCTTTCTTCCCCATCGGTTATCGGTTCTTCGGTTTTTTTTTAATAATTGCCTCAAAATTGTCAGTTTTCAATTTTTTTAATACTAAGTTATAATATTAGGTGGTGGAATTTTTCTAGTATAAAAAAAAATTTATGATGGCAGATGGCATAGCAAGAGAGAGGCCTATACCCAGCAGTGGGATAAGGAAGGCTGTGGATGATGAAAAAAAAATTAAACTCAGTTTCGAGGCAATTTTATTATTTATAAAATAAAATTTAAACAATTACAATTTAAAAACAATTTCTTTTGTAGAATCGGGGCCCAGGGCATGTAATCACAACTGGTCGGTACAAGCTGTTGCGCTCGCAACTATCGCTTGTCATAACTATTGCGCTTACTACCTGTAACTACTAACAAATAAGTTAACCATTGCGAAACGTGTTCAGCCGTCATCGGTAACATGATCTACTGGCGCAGTCAGCGAGTTAACTAACACAGAACTGCGTGTTCAACTTTGAAACAAGATCGTGAGAGGTAATTTTTTCCGGTCTGCTTTACTTTAGTACTTCAACGTATGATTTTCTTTAAGTACCTAGTTAGTTAGGTAAGTGCTATTCTCTATACGTGGTATTTCCCACTGCTATTGGCGCTCAACAGCCACAGTTATCTCATTCGCGTTTTCAACATTTTTAAAGATACAAAATCAGCGATGCGGCCCGAGCGGTAGCATGTGCGCTTTACAATCTGACGGCACCCGGTTTGATCGTCGACCCCTGCACCAATGACTTATTTGGTACCTAAAATAAATTGTGTGCAGTTTCGTACAAACTTGGCATGAATATAGTACGCACTGTAAAGTATAACAACAAATAATAAATAATGGCCAAGTGCGAGTTGATGACAAATTTCTATTCATTACCAAGTTATAACTGGTAATTAGGTCATTTTTTTTCCCTTTTGCATCCACTGGATGCCCGCGACTCTCACAATGTCGTCGGTCCACCTAGTGGGAGGCCTCCCTACGCTGCGTCTTCCGGTTCGTGGTCTCCACTCCAGAACCTTTCTTCCCCATCGGTTGAATCGGTCATCGGTCGGCTGTCGTTCAGTGTGGAGGTTAAAGGGGGAGGCCTATGTTCAGCAGTGGACGTCTTCTGGCTGATGATGATGATTTTTTTTCACCGAATCGTAATGCCATATTTTACTAATGTTGAAGACAAAGAATTCAAATGTAACATATAGTTGAGGGCAGTTTTTTGAATTGATAATTATTGTATTTAGTTGTGGTACGGAACCCTCAGTGCGCGAGCCCGACTCGCACTTGGCCGGTTTTATTTAAATTAAAGTTGCTTGTGATCAGCAGCTGTAGCTTCGCAACGCAGCAGTTGGTATTAGTAAGCAGTGGTCGGTCGGCTCAAGGTCAGTTGCTCCACCGTGACCATCACTTCCTAGTTGGCAACCGGCAGGCTTGGGCAATGCCTCTCACCAGAATTAGGCTCCCGGTTACGACACGCCGTGACGTTTCTAACTATGGACTGTTGATTTGTCATAGGTACTTTATAACTTTAGATAGCGATGGTGGCAGAGCGGTAGCATGTTTGCTTTATAATCTGACGGCACTCGGTTCGATCCTCGGCCCTGCACCAATGAATTGTTTAGTACTTACATTAATTATGTTCGGTGTGGTTCAGTTTCGATGACATCACCCAATATTGTGATGAATACATCTAAAAATCTCAGAAGTTCAAAGACATACGACATTCACCAACATGTAATGAGCCAGCATGGTGGATTAAGGCTCTTCCTCTCTCTCTATCTCTCTCTCTCTCTCTCTCTCTCTCTCTCTCTCTCTCTCTCTCTATCAGAGAGAATCCGGTGTCCCAGCAGTGGGAACATCATAACTTTATGATGAGGGTACTTTATACACAAAATTAATATAAATTCCTCACTATCATATTTTCACTATCATATTTATGATTACGGGTGGCGTACCTAACCTATAGGTAGGTTAGGACAATTTGTATGCCATAGGTGGCAAAAAAGCATATGGTCTGCCTTATGGTAAGCTGTCATTGTCACCTGAGAATACCTTTAACACCAGAGGCATCACAAATAAGTTGCTGTAGTAGGCTACCTTCACATAATTTAGGGCACGCCCTTTATTGAAAATGGATAAAAATCGCTTAAAAAACCTACTCCAATTAGTTTTTTATTTTTACTTTAGGTCCTATTATTTGAAACAAGTACCATAAAAATTACCCAAAAATATTTATTTTCCGAGTTTTCAGAAAAAAAAATTGCAAGAAAATTAAATTTAATATTGTCTCATATCTGTGCTTCGAGCATCTTCTACCTAGCTTGCGCATTGCAACATTTTTAGGATATAAAAATATAAATATAAGGGTCGAATGGCATTTTATCGAATTTGACGATCTCAACTGTCGAATTTGACGATTGATAAAAAACGGTATTGCATTGCTGAATGCTGAAACAGGTAGCTGTAAGCCGTGTCATAATCAGCGTTTTTAACAGTCCATTGCTGGACTTTTAGCCTACCCCCGAAAGGGTGATTGGGCCATATCCACCACGCTGGCCCAGTGCGGATTGGTGGATTCACATACGCCATTGAATTCCTTCTCTGTATGTATGTAGGTTTCCTCACGATGTTTTCCTTCACCGAAAAGCCAGTGGTAATAAAATCCGTACATAAACTCCAAAGAGCTCCGTGGTACGGGCCCGGGGTTTGAACCCGCAACCTCACGCTTAAGCTTCCCTTTGTAAGCCATGTGCTTCTACTAAATCATCTACGTTTGAAATTATGTATTCCCACATATATAAACCTAATAACTTAATTGCAGTCGTGCGGTCTCTTTATAATTATACTTAGTTACCTCTAATGCTCGTGAGGTATAAATTTAATTTTATAAAATGTTTCCTTGTGTTCATAAAGCGTATTATTAACTATATAGGCACAAGAAGCTGTATTTCCTTATGGCACCATATCATATAGTACATACTTATATATATAACTAGCGACCAGCCCGTCCGGCTTCGCACGGGTGTAATTTACGTGCGAAGCCGAGGCGGGTCGCTAGTTATATATATAAACCTTCCTTGAAAATTTATCTAACTGATGGTGAAAACCGCATCAAAATCCGTTGCGTGGTTTAGGAGGAGTTAGCGGCCATACAGACATACAGACAGATAGACGCGGAAAGCGACTTCAATTTATACTATGTAGAGATAGAGAAGAGATAATGTACGCATATTTTTCTATTACAAGCCGCTTTTAGAAAAATATGTGAATAACTGAAGAAAACATGAACTGAGGTAACTTGTTCTATCAAAATACGGGCTGAATTGAAAACCTTCCTTCTTTTTCGAAGGCGATTAATAATACAAATGAATGAGATATTATTTTATTGTCTTCTGTTTCTATATTTTGTTAAATATTTTTTACGCTATTGTACTGTGCATTATACATCACGTCTTCCTTTGATAAAAAAATCACTTTTAACGGATTTTATCCTATGTATTTTATACTATTCACATATGATTTATACTATTATATTATTTATCATTACGTATTGCTCGAAAATGGTCCGTTTACAGGGCAACAAATCGTGGGGAAAATAGAATATTGAACACAGCTGGCAGACCGTGCAATAACTTTGCAGTTTTTTATAATTTATTTATGTCCGCAGGAAGGTCGTGTAGTAAGAACTATTAAGAACTCTCAATACGTCAGAAAATAGGCTGATGATTTATGAAATCATGACCGAAAATTAAAAGAAATGTGGTTACCGCCTCGTACTCGCCTTTATTGTAGTTAAACACAGAATACAATGATCAATCGGTCCATATAGACTAGCCAGATGACGTCAACTGCTGAACATAGACCTCCCCCTTAGAACTCCACACTGCACGACAGCCTGCCATCTGCATCAACTGGACGCCAGCGACTCTCAAGATGTCGTCGGTCCATCTAGTGAGAGTGGGAGACCTACTTACGTCTTCGCCGGTTTCGTGGTCTCCACTCAAGAACTTTCTTCTCCATCGGTTATCGGTTCTTCAGACGATGTGGCCTGCCCATTGCCACTTCAACTGTCAAAGCTGAGCCAGTGACCGGCGTATATCGTATATCCTCGTTCCGGATTCCTCCGAGCATAGCTCTCTCCATTGCCCGCTGGGCCACTCTGAGTTTTTCAAATTAAAAAGACCAGTGGGCTTTCGTGTTTTCGATCCCAATCCCAAATTACGATGAAATCGAGTGTCAAGAGTAAGCCCACAGGTTAAACCATATATATCCGGGAATACAGTATTATCGAGACATATTATAATTTTCTTTTACCGGGGTTATAGTCAGTAGTCGAATTGGACTCACGAACCGTAACGCATTTCCCTGCAATATGCGAACTTTTAACCGGCTGTCCAAAAAGGAGAGTAATGTTTTTGGGTTGTATGTTTCTGGGTTCCTGTAGTACTTCCTGGAAGCTGAACGGCTTGACCGATTTTGACGAGTGAGGTGTCGTTGGATTCCTTTACGAAACGGAACGGTGATTTCACGAACCGGAACGGCGTTCCGGTGGGTTCCGGTCCATTTCGAGCACTGGGTATAGTTTTCGAATTCTTCCAAGTCTTACTTGAAGATCGTATGTAGTACTCCGAAAGTTGATAAACTATTAAGGGGCCTATCACATTTTTTGACGAAAAAAGCATCGGAAACTGGATTTTTTGGTATAATTTTTCCTACAACTAATGAGATCTGTAGAAAATTCAGTTGCTGTATTAAATAGATCTGTATTTTTTATTTAATGTAGCGGCTTCAGATTTTGGTAAAACTGAACATATCCATTTGCTACCTCCAATTTACAAAAGTAGTTTTTCGTAAAACTTTGAGTAGTTTGAGAATGGATTTCGTTAAATTACTGTCATAATTTAAAAAAATATGTTATGGTTTACTTATTTTATATTTATCTTGAAAATTACGGCTTTATTTATTCAATTTATGCCCGAAAATACAAATACTTCAAATTGAACGGTTCTTTTTGTAATAAGAACCAACTTATTACAGTATATATATTATATGTACCCACATACGCATAAATAAGAACTAGCAGACTAGTAAAAGAGTGCACGCGGGCACTGTACATATTTAGAAGAAAAGGTGGGGCTCGTGGTGAATTGATCCGTAAGCCTGACCTATCGTTTTATTATCCCGGAACACTGAGTATTCTGAACTGTTCAAACAATATGCATTTGCTCACACAAGCACATCCTACCTACGTATTTAATTGCATGATCGTCCTTAGCACGGAGATTGGCTGATAATATGTAAACAGTCGTAAAACGCACACGTACAGGCGTTTGCAAAAGTGTCTCTACCAAAATTTGTGGTTAGTGTTTTTCCCCCCCTTAATACCCATGAGTACACATGTAATGTAAATGTAAATACCTACAACATTGTCGTGGTACATAGTGTTATAAAACAAACTTTTGTGTCAAATTTTTACCCACGTCGGAACAGAGTTTTTGGAGTAAGAAGTTTTGGAGTTGTTTTGGTTTTAGTGTGTATGACAGATATTGCGATAACTCTTTATTGTTCACACCAAAAATAAGACATAAAAACTTTAAAACAAATGGAACAACTGGCAGCCATAACGTTATAAGCGATCTTTTCCAGGCAAACCTGTGTTATGATCCCTTTGCAGAATTGATCATGTTTGTTATTTATTTAAATAACTACTTTTAAATCCAGATTCTTATAGTTTATATCTATCTATGCAATGGACCAGTATGAGTAGCAGTACCTACATTATCGGATTTGATAGATATAATTTATTTTTGTCATATGCATGTTTGAACTTCACTTATGCACGCACCTGTACAGTTTAAACGAATGTATTAACAAAATAAGCGACGCAAACTGAATATGTTAATCATGTAATAGAATAAATTTACATTACTTTAACGTTTTCTGTATTTACCTATTAACTTATCGGTTTGCAGTTGTACAAGGCTAGTGTATTGTACCGAGTTTCATTAACTAGAGTCGAAACTTTTTTCTGCAAGTAAAAAGCTATTAACTTAAACTTTGAACCACAGAAAAGAGAACACTTGAAACTTACCTTTTTGGGTTAGGCCTCTAAGTTCTTTGTCCGCATCACAGTTGCTAACTGATTTCGAATGACTGACGTTTCGTTTATATGGGTGCAACTGCCTTAAACAAATTTCTTTACTAAAGTGCCTTAACAGCCGATTTAATTTAAACAAAAAAAAAATTTTTTTCTGTGCTTTGAACAGATTCGATGCAGTTTTTCATAGCATTTACTTAATGACCAGAATATGGCGTGCCGCTGTCACGTTCTAAATATTTTGAAATATTAACTTAAAACGTAAAATGACCGAAGCACAATATCAAAAGTAGAAGTAATTTAAAAAAATTAACAACATCAAATGTGCGTGTGGGCTAACGGCGCGCTATATTCTGGGCCTTAAAAGGTTCGTTTTATTTTTGCAGAAAACGTGCCTTAAAATATACAAAATATCCCTCCCAAAAAGCAATAAGTTCGAGTACTTATTCGAAACAAACTTGAACACAATGTGCACTAAAGCGAGGTGTTAGTCCGGATGTTTCTTCATAACAAACCTAAACTGAAATAGCGTTGAATTCGCTTCGAACCGTTACAAATGCGGGTGTTCGCTATCAACATTTTACAAGCTTTTCTACACAACAACGCGGCAGTTCCACTGTTATCTATCTTGCCCTAGTTCGGTAGCTGATTAGCCGATATTGTCGCAATCAGCGTTATAAATATTGTTTGACGTTCATTAAGTTAACAATGCTTTATCTTTTAGGTTAAGGGGGCTGTTGCCGTCTGCAGTTATCTCTTTCACACATTTTAACATTATTGAAGAAAAAGTGAAAAAGAAAAAGATCACAGTGTGAATTTTCAAAAAGTGACATTACAAACAAACAAAATGGGCTGATAGTGGCTTGAGTATTTGGATTGTCTTTAGACCTTCAACGGTCTATGGGCAGTCTAACTGTTTTTGTAGTGTTAGTCTTAGGTTTTTATTTTGTTTAGTTAATAAAGGCCCAATAAAAAAAGGAATAAAAAAAACACTTCCCTACTTCTATTGCCACCCATACATTGTGGATTTTCCTTCAATACGTACCAAACGTTTTCACTCTACGTTTCTAATCCTTACGGCCAAAGATTGAAATAGCCTGCCGACTTCAATGTTTCCTGAAAGATATAATCTGGGCCTTTTCAAGGCCAGAGTGAATATGTATCTATCTTCTAAGTCTGCCTGCTTCATCTTCGACCTCATGTTCGCTTACCAAGTGGTCAAAAGCGGAATTAGTCGCGATTAGAAAAACATTGATACATTTTAATTAGACGGAGTTACACTGTAAAAAGTGAATTTTTTGCATTGATACCAAGGATTCATAGTTAGGTAACTATGAATCCTTGGTTCGATAACCGTGTTATCGAAATATTTTGCCAGATGGCCGGGGCCCATCGGTATTTTCCCGGGATGCAAGCCTATGTCCCGGGTCCCGTAATTGCCAAATGGCGCGCTGGTAATGGTGATAAAAGTACTATAATTTATTCTGTGACCTTGTTGTGCGTCGGCCAACCCCGTATCCCAGTCCTGGAGGTGTTTTTTCGTAGATGTTTCTCTTAATACAGTCAAAGACAAGAAAAAGAAAAAGCTGCACACATAAACATGTGAGTTGTACCTAATAAGTATTTATTTGTGGCCCGGAATTTCCGCCAGCACATCTGGCAACCCTAAATGCAACTGATGCAATTGACGTCGATCTTGTATGTTAGTCATACGAAGGCTTTTATAAAGCGATGGCTCCACGACCAACGACTGTTGAATCATAATATAATTGGTACATACAAGGAAATGACTAATATTCTCTAATTTTTGCGTCTTTATTTATGAGGTCTTTTGAAATGCAATCCAAATTCCATGTAATTATGAACATCCATGCAAGCATAATTAGGATAATTACAAATTTCAGACGTTTCACTAAAATAAGGTATGCACAACAATGTAATGTAACCTGAGATAAGACAAACAAGGGAGATATGGCAAGGTGGCCGGCGCTAACGCATCAATCAGGCCTAAATCAGGCATGATGCCTTTAGTCGAACTCACACAGACGACCTTGCCGTTATTTTTTTTGTATGTGGATTATAATTTAGTTCATTCATTGGTGTCACTGCAAGTTTCTTAGTGTGCGTGAATAATTATTATGTAAGGAGTAAGTAACAGTTGGACCGCCCATATACCGTTGAAGGTTTAGAGACAATCCAAATACCAGTTGGCAGCGTACCCAGCATGTGCAGGCATCATTACCACGATAAACAGCATTGCTCATACGTTGAGCCAGAAAAACACCAGCATTTTCTCCTCGAGAAAGGGGGGGGGGGGTCCCTATCTACTACAAGACAAGTGGGACATCGGCCCACTAAGTACTACCATTGTAGAATTTGTAGATTTTCCTTGGATACCTACCCAACATTCCGATTCTACGTTTCTAATCCGTACGCCCAAGGATAAGAACAGCTTGCCGGCTTCCTTGTTTCCTGAGAGACATGATGTGGCCTTAGTGAATCTTCTAAGTCTGCGTGTTTCATCTTCGACCGCATCGTTGCTTACCAACAGTCCCAACAGGCGAGTTGGTGGTCAAAGGCAGCTTTATTAGCGAAAAAAAAAATTTTTGTCAAAAATTTCTGTATGTGGAAGTTGTAACCAGAGATAATGTAACTTAGCCGTAAGTGACAGTAAAACCACAAATCGTCGAAACCTTTCCCTTTACAGGAAGCGAAGTGTTAAGGTACTTGTTACTTTAGAACCTTGTTGCCCTTTGTTGGATACGATTCAACGTTCTACTTGCATTCCACACAACTGACACAACTAGTATCTTTATTGTATGACAGGGGTATACTTACAACCGGTAATGTCGTTTAAGCCATAAATGGCATCCGATAAAAAAAATACGAGTAAAAAATTGTTGATTCTCATTCAGGCCGTGTTAGTAAACATAGCACACAACGCGTTTTGCGTAGTAAAAAGCGACGCAATTTTTATTTCGTTTGAACAACAAAGAACCGTTTTGGTATTCAAGGTTGGACATGTCGGTTTGATCGGACAATCTGATGGATATTTAGAGTAGTTTGTACATGATTCTGCCACAATTATTCGTAAAAACAATGGCGAGATAATATCTGGCTGACAAGTTGATAACGGGTTAAGAAGTTAAGAATGATTTAGGTACGCTCTTGCTCTACCTAGTCCTTTGTGAATCGGCCGAGTTAATTCCTCTGCATTAAACCTGTTCTAATCTTTGATCTGTTACTGATTATATGCTCAATTAAATGCAGTTACTGTAACTTTTTTGTTTCTTTTTTTCTTGATCATAAATACAGAGCCCTTCAGTTCAAACTTGTTTAATATTATGATAATATTAATAATTAATATAATTAACATTGTGTTTAGAATTAGTTAAATGACGTCAAATAAGTCATAGTCACAGTCAAGCAAAGTAAATCACGGTCAAGTCAAACTGATACCACAATAAAGTGGTAGAGGCTTTACAAGATTGATTGTAAAGCCTGCCTACGGGCTATTTAAGAATAGCCCCTAGGATATAAGCTTGGTGATTCCTATGGGACTGACATAGCCATTTATGACTAAATGTCCCTAATAAAAAGAAGAAAAAATAAAAAAGGATTGGTTTCTTCTATGGAGTTTTGGAAACAACACGAAGACATGTTTCTCCACGTCATATCACTTGCCAACACTCTAGCACGTTCACGAGCATATAATAAATAATAATCCACCAGTTTAGGATGAAAATACGAGACGACGTTTTTTTTCCACGTAGGCGCCAAAACTCCTACTGTTACTTATAATGCCTAGTGTTTTCAGTGTCGGTAAAACGTTGAATTTTAGTTCTAAAAATATTAATATGTACGATATGTATTATGTATGTACCTCCTTCCCATTGGTACGTCAAACTCAACGAGTATTATAATCTATGACTCAACCTTTAAATTATTTTTGTAACCAGCCAAATCTAGCACCTATATAATAAACCGGCCAAGAGCGAGTCGGGCTCGCGCACTGAGGGTTCTGTACCACCTCAAAATACAAAAAGTATAGTGCAAAAAGACAACATCACGCCGATAGGCGGTCTCACCCATCCAAGTACCGACCGATAAACAGTGTTACCGAGTGATAAACAGAAATTTTTAGAGTGTATACTATAATCATGTCAAGTTTGACGCTTGTACGTATTACAATTTTATTTCTAGAGCTAGAGGAAATACAAATTACCTTTTAAACAAATTTTGTTGTTTGTTGTATGGGGACCCTTTAGATTTTACTTCTTGATTTTATTATCATTTCTTATTTAATCCGCCGTAACATTACATATTCAGTGAAAATGACGACTGGTTATCTATTACGGTTCGACAGATACAGCCGGACGGATGAACAGACGGACAAACAGACAGCCTAGGTTGTAAGTAGGCTCAAGTGTCCCGTTTTTACCCTTTGTCTAGGGAACCCTATAAATGTATCTACATTATTTTAATTCGAATCCTTGACGTGTAATATACATAATTTTTGCTACTTTACACACTTCCGCGATTTTTTGCTCTGCGTTGGTTCAATCAAACCCAAAGATGTTCTATTATTTAATCGAATATCCGGGTCTATAAATAAGTTAATCATGGTTATGATTATCGTGAGAAAAACTTCACTTTTGTGTTTCTTACGAGTTAACATTATACATGACACGTTTGTAATGTAGGTATGGATTGGATGCCATTGTGTTGAAACTTGACTTATGAAGTTTTTGCTTATTTATTATTTATTTATTTAAGTTCACCTATGCAGTGTACATCAATTCAATTTATCAAAATTTAAAACAAAAATATAATTAAATGTCACAATAATTACAGGTGAAGACAGCATGCATAATTAATTATTAATATAATATAATTATTAATTACAATAAATTCTCTACATTTTAATGATACTAATGTGTTTGTTTGTCGGTTTGTTGTTATTTCGCGCAGCAACAGAGCAACTGATCGATCTGATTTTTTATATATTTTTTATGATTTTTTATATTTTTTTCCATACGCGTTAAATCGCGTAGCGCCACTAGTAGGTAATGTTTACGAAATGCCATATTGCTTGAGGTGTGGAAATAAATACTTATTACAGCATCTTGACAGTTCGTTTGGTTTGACTCTTAAAATCATTATCAAGTTATACTAAGTACGTGTATAAATCTACCCATCAAAGTTTACCTACATATTGTAGAACACGAACGATTTAGCCATTAAATTCGAGAAAAGAGAATAGAAAATTTTGTTAATAGGCATGCGTTTGTTCGCTAACTCGCCTGATGTTAAGCAATGATGCGGTCTACTAAGGAGCACGCTTGCCTAGAAGAAACCGATTACCTCGTGATTTGAAGACACCGAGATTGTAACTATCGAGGAACAGTCATTCAGGCAGCACGTTCCACTAGGAGTTCGCACAATAAAAGTGGACGAAGCACTTCGTACGAGTTTTCGGAATATTAACCATAAAGCGGTGACGATTTTTCATTCCCGCTCTGGCAGTCCGATAGAAAAACGGCAGGAGGGAATGATATTATGCAGATAAAAAACGATAGACTAGCAACTTTCCGTCGATGCTCAAGACTAAAAAGCATAGTCCGAACTAAGGATTCGTTGCTGATGAGCCTCTTGGCACGTTTCTCAATAGACTCCAATGCCCCAAGCTGGTACTTGGCTGATCCATCCCAAAGGTGAGAGCAGTGCTCCATGAACGACCGAACGACTTGTGCTTGTTACAGTGATAGCAACTGTTCCGACGTGAAGTACCGTCGCACCTTCGATAGGATACTCAGCTTGTCAGCTTGTCCTAAATACAAAATGACCGATCACGTAATCCATTTTATATGAGGACGCTTTTTGTTGCTCGAATTCAGTAAACTGGTTTCCTACAAGTTGTTCACTTTGATGTGTAAATAAACACCTATAAGTATATTACACTTTTTTGTTACACTCCGTATACACCGTCATTATAATCAGCCCTTATCACACCAGTGTCACATAGGCTTCTTAAACCGATCTTCATCTTTTCATTTTCCAGAAATAGGCAAACATACAAATTAAAACAATCACACATTACTACTAAGTATAAAGTCTAGCCTACTAGATCAATCACCTATGAACCTAAGGTCATAAATCGGTCATGCAACGCTGTTATAACATAGATCATTGAGCGTAGGATGTGACAACACTTTACAGTGTGTCAGATACACAGACCTATATCTACGCAGACTTCACAAGCGGTCCAAACTGTATGAAAACTTGCGTGTCAAATTATTCGTACCTAAAAGTGTCGGTTAACTCTATTTACGGTAGTCTTACAACTCAGTATAGCACAATTAAGAGGGGTCATGGTCAGCGTTTTGTCCATACAAACGTATTCTCGTGTTTGCTCCCTGGATAATACCGCTAGAACTGTAATTTTTTCAAATAAAATTTATCTCTTCTATTGCCATGCTTCTATCATTTATTTTTTCTTCTAAGTTAACTATTATAAGAAATATGAGCCTTTAAATACCCCAAAAAAAATTTTTTTTACCGCCATGTTCAGACTTCTATAAAACAAATTTGACGAGTTTATAAAACATAAATAAATGATAGAAGCATAGTACAATCTTTTTCACAGCTATTATTTAAAAAAATAATGAAATCGGCCCAGCTTTGAATGAGGAAACAGAAAAATACGAGACGATGATTTTGTCTACATTTCGTAGGTATAATCGAACCGAGCTGCAGTTGTCCCTATTGCGCTCTACGAGGAGAGGCTTGAGGGCAGGGGACAGCAACAGATTTGCTAAATACCTATTCATCAAATTTCTTGGCTGTGGCATGCCCTCTTAACCATTTTCCTTTCAAACTGATGAAACTGACACGTGTTGTCGCGGCACCGTTTGAGCAGACTGATTTAAGCCGGACTCAATTATGAGGATTAATCATAATTGTATTGGAAATAATTATGACATGCAAGGTAGGTCGACTTGTGGCGTCTACTTGGATATAGGCATGTGGTCAGATACCTATGAGTAAGTCGATGAAGTACCGACGTACCTATATATACGACGTACCTATATACTTGATACTTTACTACCGCTATAACACGATTGTTTGTTTACCTATAGTACTTTATGATTATGTTATTTCAAAGAATATGTCTGAAATTAATAAAGTCAATCATGGCTCCACCACATCATCTAAATATGTAAGAGATTTTCTAAGTGACTAGTTGCGTTCCGCCGTTTCACCGATAACAAAGAAGGCTTTTTGTTTTCAATTTTTGTTTGGGTCATCTGTGAAAATTATTTAGTGAGTTACCTTATGAGTTTGACTATCATTTGACTGCCCTGGTGGCATAGTCGGCAGTGAACCTGCCTTCTGCGATGGGGGCGTGGGTTCGATTACCATCTAGCACAAATGTTCATGTGATGAACATTAGTATTTATTCTCCATATATAGGTGTTAATATTTATTTAAAACACTGTTTTAAACTATCACGGTTGTTCACTAAAGTTATATGATTATTTACGGGATACTTACCGTGGTAAGGTTGTGGAATGGCTTGAGTCTCCCCGTGAACATGGTGCATGTAACTGCGCCGAAATATCGGGAGCTCATTCCACAACCTTACCACGGTAAATATTCCGTAAATAATCATATAACTTTAATATTTATTTGTAAGTATGAATTTAAAAAAATATATATGTATGTTCTTATATTAGACTCTGGCAGCCATAGTACAAGCTTTGCTTTGCTTAGTTTGGGGTCAGATGACCGTGTGTGCAAAAATGCCCGAAATGTCCCGAATATGTTATATCTAAAAAAACAGGAAATATACTAGCGAGATGGAAGACGCACTTTTATTAAAGAAATAGAACCTGAAATAGAATTAATATTTTGTGTTTTTATTTGTGACTAAAACAAAAGATACATATAAATAATAAGTGAAAAAAAAAACTCAAAAAACACGACTACAAATAACCACAAAATACAAACATTCTAAGTTAATATACCACTGTATACCTAAGAATAAAGTAATATTTTTATACGGATTTTATAGTTGTGTAAAAATAATATACCACTACAATAATACCTAAGAATAAAATAATATTTTTATACGGATTTTATAGTTGTGTAAAAATATTATATACCTACCTACATATTATAAATATTATATTACTGGTATATTAACTTAGAATGTTTGTGTTTTTGTGGTTTTTTGAGGTATTTTTTTAAAGATATATTTTTTAGAATTTTTAGTGAAATAACGACCATGATATTGGTATGCCAGCCTTAAAACCGTCTTTAACTCTGTTCGGGGTTAACTACTAGTTTATTACTAGATACGATTACACATCCATGCATGAATACCTGTTTGTTTTGACTCGAACAAAGCGCCTGAACAAAAGTAGTGTGGTTATAGTCATGTGCTATCACGAAATTCGTAGGTGCTCAGTCAAAATTATCCCTATTATTCGAGCTGGTTAAAAAACTACTAAGCCATATTTGATTAAATTATTGTGGAACTACATCGAGAGTTTCTTCTACATGATAAAAAATTTAATACGCAAATTGGTTTACAGATGTTGGCGTTATCGACGTACATACATTAAAAAAAAAACGGGCCGAATTGAGAACCTTCCTCCTTTTTCGAAGTCAGTTAATAAATAGTTTCTGTCTCAAAGACGGTCCCAACGAAAGAAGGAATTGGTTTGTTATGAGCTCCGAGTATATTAGCTCCAGCTATATCATTAAACTACCTGTATGTATATCCATAGCTATGTATATAAATAACTGCTTAGTATTCAGTAAGTACTCATGTATAAAAGATTATGAAACCAACTACGTATACTGCATTCACCGTAGTCATGCTGCATCAAGTTACCAGTGTTGTTTGCGCCTAGGTTGGGTTTCTGCTTACGTCGTCGCGTCGGTAGGTTTCATCAATTGCAACTGCATGGTGTCAGCTCCTATGACTTGGTTATATTACGCTGCATGCATGGGAAATGATTTTTAGTTGTATGCACTTTTTATAGCTGACGTAGAGTTGAAAGTTTTATGCATTTATTGATCGTCCACTGTAGGTGTGGACATTGGCGAATATGTATGACAGGTATAAATATATTTAAAGATCATCTATTTTCAGCTCAAAAGGGCTAATTCTTTGAGAGAAAGGAAAGCAACAGCAGCATAGGACGTCCACCCACAAGACGGACAGACAACCTAAAAGCGACTGCAGGGAAACGCTGGATGCAGGCCGCTTTCAACCGGCCCTGTTGGAGATCGACAGTAGAGGACTATGTCCAGCAGTGGACGTCCTATGGCTGAAATGATGGTGATGATGAACGAAAACAAAAGAATTCGTATATACGATTGGAGGCGATAAATCCTTCACTAACGTTCCACATGGGGAGTATTGTGTTCGAATTTCCCTAATGCCAGCGTCTAGCCGAGCCATCCCGGATTTTCTGCTTTTAAACTTGGATTCCAAACACTCTAGTTATAGGAAAGTATTTACTTAGGGTACACGTAAGTATCTTGGCAGTTTAACGTCGAATTATTCACCTCTCGTTTTCTCCATTACTGGACTTGTTGGTCTAACAAACCCCTATTTGTGACTCTCAACGAGTTTCTCACGATGCAATACACAAACATCTCATCGTTCACCATCTGAAACAATCGTTTGCGATAAAAAGTATCTACGGAGTGACCAACTTAAATATACAGTCGAATTGAGGAGCCACCATCGGATTTTATAATCAAAACTGACAGCCAGACATTGAAAACATCTAGTTACTTTATTTTTCCATCTGTTTATGGTCGCAAAGTACTCCAGACTTGCTTCAAGTCCTTACAGAACTGGTTTCTTGTCCGGAACGCCCGCCAGTCTGCCTCACCCAAACAGCCATACAAAAAATCTATAGTTTATACAAATTTAACCTTACATGGAAAAAGCTTGCCTAGGGACATAGAAATAAACAGACAGAGCCGCTATATTATATGGATGCTGTAGTGCATTGAGCGATATTTTGCCTAAAAAGAATAAACCGGCCAAGTGCGAGTCAGACTCGCGCACTGAGGGTTCCGTACCACCACATAACTTGTTAGCTACTAAAGTACAAAAAATGTGCAAAAAGACAACATCCCAACAACGCCCAGGCGGTTACCCATCCAAGAACCGGCCGCGCCCAACGTTGCTTCACTTCGGTGATCGTACGAAAACCGGTGGTGAACAGAAATTTGACACCGACTTGAGCATTATTTATTATTTGTTGCTGCACTTAAGAGTGTGTACTATAATCATGCCAAGTTTGACGCTTGTACGTATTACCGTTTTTACATTAGAGCTATTACAAAAATATGTTAATAAAATACGTTTGTTGTATACCACCAATTCGTTTTTACTTTTTGTCATTTTTATTTTTTTATTAATCCGCCGTTACATTACATATTCTGTGAAAATTTCAACTTGCTATCTATTACGGTTCGAAAGATACAATCGTTAATAGGTAGGACAGATGGACAGACGGACAGACGGACATCGTAGGGTTAGTAAATGGGTCCAGTTTTTACCCTGTGGGTACGGAACCCTAAACACTACCTACAACTGCTGAAAGTAGTTGTATAAGTGTATTTAGGTATACTAGGAATGTTACATTCAATGTTACTCATCTGTACAATCGTCAGATATGAATAAGAATTAGACTCAATAATAAGTGAAAAAGCGGGAATACCGATGTAAACCCTCTGCATCATTTCGCATGATTTCATCTGGAAAATTACGATTTTTATGAGAATTTCCAAGCAGGTGATATTTCACCCGCAAAACAGGTCTAACTAATCCTAAAAAACAATTCTAACGATAATCACAGTAAAAGAGTATAGCAAAGCTTAAGCAAAAACTGTATCAATGACTAGGTATCTTGTTAGGGACTATTGTATTCACTTAGATGTAGTAATAAAAAGTTGAAATGTCACGAAAAAAATATTACCCACGCTTAATTAATTTGCTTTCAAGTTTTTTCGGATTTTTTTACCTATTCTGATTTAGTCGTAAAACGATTGAATAATTTATTATAAATAGATACATCATAAAGTGAAAAACTAATTTATGTTTTAGTTGAATGTGCAGCCGATTTAATTTTCGACGTGTTGTATAAATATCGTACTTATAACTTTTAATCAGTGGACAGATTTTTATCAAACACATCTAAGAACTATCCCCACCAAACTAACATCGAACCATTTTGGGAGACAAGTACGCAGCTACAGACAAACATAATTACAGATAATAACAGGCGTTAAACTTATATATTATGTTTTCGTTATTGGGGGTTAACAATAAATAACAACGTAATCGATACAGAAAAAAATATATGAATTTATTAGGTTTTCCTTTTATGAAAAAGGAAAAGCAGGAACTTGAATCTGTTATTGGGAGTAAAAAAAACTAATCTCATCAGTCGAATACATCGCAGTAGCTTACACGAGTACTAAACTATGCGCGCGAAATTTCATCGTATGAACATATTTTGCTAGGCAAAAACAAAGTACATATTATACTAATCGTCATTGACTAAGTATGATAGTATTTATACTATCACTTCGAATTAGGTATTACTTCCGCAACTACCATCAGCCAGTAAAAGTCCACTGCTGAACAAAGTCCTCCTTCATAAAGAGGGGTCTTGCCATAATCCCCACGCTTGGCAGGTGGTTTGGGGATCGCTGTAGGTTAACCATGTACTAATAGGACGCTGCTGTCCATCCTCTGGTGGTGGTCTGGTCGCAGTTTTAGGACATACCCGGTAGCCGTAAGAACTATATTTAGTGATTATACTTATTACTACTTAGAAAAATGTAGGAACTACCCAAAGCTACTGTGCATCATATGGGTTTTACACAATAAGCGTTACCTAAATAGGTAAAGCTACTTTGTTTCAAAAGTATATTTATTGTAACTATTTATCATCAATGTTAGCTTTGTTTACGCAAACAACATTAAAAGGATTAACAAACGTAAGAAATGCACATTTATGTTTACAAATGGTGATAATTAAGACTTGTTTGTTTTATTAACAGTATAGGTACTATAACATTCATGATGAATGGCAGTCACTTACTAAGTCGCAACAAAGTATTGCTTTGCTGTTACTTAACTGGGTGGAATTATTTTTATGATTACTGTGACAAAGTTGTATTTAGGCTGGACCTACTCCTATAGACTTCGCGTGGTTGTGCAATGTGCATCCCTCACAACCGGTCCTAGTATGGTTAAGTTTTTAGAGTTCCTTGCGAGTTGGACCATTATTATCAAGCGCTGTTTGCAAGTTGATTATAATTTTTAATTTGATTTGAAACTATAGAATCATGGTTAAGTACAATAATTTTACTATACTTTCAAAAAATAGAAATGCAACGCTAGCATTGAGCAATTATGTATGTTCCCGCTTCCCCACCACAACTAAAATAAAAATTATAATATGATTTAAATCAGGGTTCAGTCTCCATTACAAATTTCATCCAAATCCGTTCAGCCGATTCACGGTGAAGAAGTATAAACAAACACACTCGCTCAATTTTTTTTGCATTTAAATATTAAAATGTGATATGATGACAATCAACAGTATAATAATATGTTTCGATTTCCTCCTGAAAAAGAGAGAGGTTCTCAATTTAATCCATAAGTTTTGTATAAACTGTGTATAAAGTATCGTCCAATATGTCCATGTATAAGCAAAAAGTAATTAATACCTAATTGAGATAACTTAAATAACAAATTGAAGACCGTTTATACCTTTATACTATATATAAGCAACGAAGTCTATTTGCTCCTTCAATCGATTTCTATATTGAACTTGTACGAGCAGCTTGTCTCTCCAGAAAATTCATACGAAAGCTCGTAGGTACTAAGGCTCTTTTCTTTGTTTTTTCGCCCGCTATTTCCCGGAAACAAACGATGTCTCTGAGTAATGAAAGACCTCCGAGGAACTTAACTAATTGTTTAGTAACTTGCCACGCTATAAATTAGACAAAATTGGACGGTGCAAAATTAGTTTTCAACTTTCACCCTTAGCCATTCTGAAAGCAATCACTTTAAGAACAGATTAAAGTTAATAATGGGCTATTGAAGAGTCTATTTAATAAGGACCTAACTCAGCCTTAGAAGAGATTAATGAACCAAGTTGATTTGTAGAGGGAAATTCATATAAACTAACTCCTTGGCTCAACAAGTGAAATTGTATACTTAGACCTTGACATTGTTCCTATTTGTACAGGTTGCCCGGTCTTACATCACCGTGGTAACACTGTGTAAAACACGTCCTATCACCTTACAAAACTATGTACCACCTCACTGATATACCTGCCTCAAACGTGCTTTGAAGACTAAACTTTCCGAGACATATAACTCGAAAACGCTCCAACATTTACTACACATTGCATCGTATCTTCGATAGCAGACAACATTCAATGATCTTTGGCCCGTAATGGATAATGAATGCATAGATAACTACGATGAGAATGTGATGATAAGCGTTCCGTGCACCATAAACGTTTTGTGCATACTCAAGCACTTACCTACTGCGAAGTCTAGAATGTTTTGACGTTTAACCACGAGTAATAAAACACGAGCTTAAATCTAATAAACTTTATCAACCTACAGATTTATTGAGAACCTGTTGCCACACCCATGTTGAACACGAGTTAGGTAAAAAAAATAACACCTCGATTGTCTAGTCACCCGACTTCGCATTTTAATTAAACAAGGCATATTTTTAGCTCTGGTATATAATCAGTACATAACAATTATGATGGCCAATGGGGCCGAAAGGTTCTCGAATGGAGACAACGGACGGGTAAGCGCAGCGTAGGACGTCCACCCACAAGATGGACAGACCGCAGGAAAACGCTGGATGCAGGCCGCTTCCAACCGGCCCTTTCGGAGATCGATGGGGGAGGCCTATGTCCAGCAGTGGACGTCCTATAGCTGAAATGATGATGATAATGGGTTTATTAGTACTATTATGTAGAGCAATTTTTGTAAGTATCACTATAAAACAGAGAAGTACATACTTAGCAGTAATAAAACATTTGTATAGAAATTGCGATTATACCTAATTTTCAAAACAAAAAAGACTTCAAAATTAGTAAAATTATTGATATTGCCAAATCAACAGGCACTCGAACAAAATTATTCATATTCTTGGAACTGATTAAAAAAACACTTATAGCCAAAGCCATTTTTTTTTGTGGGAGCACCTCAAGAGCTTCCTCTTTATAATAAAAAAACACTCACGTTAGTCAGTTTACAAATAGCGGAGTAATCAGTGTACATAAAAAATCAAGTGATCCCGCTTTTCCATAGAAAACAGTCACACACACTAAACGTACGGAGAGTTGGTCCTATCGTAATAGTTTATTATGATGTTCAGCATCTTCGGTCGCCTTCGTAAGAACTTTCTGTGGAGCCCTGTATGAAATTCACACTGTGAGTTGAAATTACTAACGACTGAAACAACCTTTATAAAATTCATATTTAGATTCCTCATGCTCTCGATAGCACAACTGTGTAACCTAGCGTAACGTTACACTTCTCCATCGTAATAGATACCTATTAGATACGCATAATTATGTCAATCGACTCGGAAAAGATTAAAATACCAGATAACGCGAGTAATGCCACACATGGTTAAATACAATAAGCTTTTTTAAATATTAAAGTTGTATTAATTGCGGTTATGGTTCATATTTTTTCATGCAATGTACCTATGTATCAATTGGTTGGGGATAATTGTTTTAAAATTCAGGTGCAATATTTCACCCAAAAGAAGTCGTTGTATGAAAGAGGAATAAAAAAACAAACCAACAAACAAGCACACTCTCGCATTTATCATATTAGTGTACCTAATGAAAGAGAGATGTTATAAATGCTAAATTATAAAGTCAAATGTGTAGTGGTTGCTAACAACATGCTGTTTACAATAATATGTATCAACCTGTTTACTGACTAAGCTTATCACGTGTATCTTAAAGCCGTGTAAATAGAATAAATAAAAAGTACTAAAGGAAGTTGATAATTGACTTATTCTCGAACGTGTATAGCTACTATAATATCATATCAGGCTTATGGATTTTAAATTCTTTCATCCTTCTATCGTTTTTATAGTTCCCGCACTTCCCGCCTAGCCTATATATGATCGGAGTTTATTTGCGCGATAGAATACGGGCCGTGTACTTTTGCCGAAAAATCAGAGTCACCGACATAGCTACTAAATTTTGCAACTTGAAGTGGCAATAGCCAGGCCACATCGTTTGAAGAATCGATAACCGTTGGGGAAGAAAGGTTCTTGAGAGGAGACCACGACGCAGCGTAGGTAGGCCTCCCACTATTTGGACTGACAACATCATGGCTGTCGTTCAGTGTAGAGTTCTAATTTCATAAAGTCGTAGAACAAAAGTTTTGATGTAGGTACTGTGGTCGCCCTTATGAAGATGCTAACTGATTACCAGTTAGCCCTGTTTATTTTAACTTTATATATTATTTTATGTAGCAGTGTTGTTGATACTTTGCCAGCTATAAGATGTGGTTGTAAACACCCCTTTTGCACTCCTTCTTACTAGTGGTACTTTGCGGTTTTGTGTGCTTTTCGGAATAAAGTGTACCTACATATTATTACTGCCCCCATGATGCACACTGCTTCGTTTCCAAATTTCATTGAAACCAGTCCAGTCGTGTTAGTTATGAAAAGGATTACAAACAGAAACAAGGTAATTTTCGCATAATGTTACTATTACGAATATAATATAAATGCGAGTATGAGAATGGACGTGTGATACACAACTGGCTATAGTCTCAAAACGCCCACCAGTTGTAACAAAATACATAATAGCATACCTCCAGTGTTTATATTGTACAATGCAAAACAGCATAATCGATCTCAGTCTCAACAGAAACTCGACCCTTCTATTTCTACGAACGTAACTAGTAACTACGTTGTACTGGCAATAGAATGTGCAGACAGCTCATGGGGGTGGCTACGTAAACAACCGTATTCACTAATAAGAAGTACGCAACGCTGCTTAGGAACTTAGAACTGCAGAGATGTACTTTACGTAATCATCATCGCTAGCTTAATCAGCCCACTGCTTGGCACAAACCTTGTTTCACCAATCTTTCATTGTGTAAATATCAACCATCGCACTCAACGCTTAACATTAGGAGAATTTGCGATCAACATTTTTGATTTTTTAACTCCTGTTTTTCCCCGTATATTTTTATTTTAATACGCTTTTATTAGCTTAACTTGTTACTAGCTAACGAACTATATTAAGTTAATCCGGCAAGTAATTATTTGCTCTTACAGCAACAGAAGCCGCTGCTGCCATCGCCAGAAAAGCCATCCACATAATTACAGATACCTGGAAGTCTCACACTGTTCGATTTGGTCGATTGTTTCTGCCACTCAGTTGTAAGTTGTGGAATGGCTTACCACCTTCGGTTTTTCCTCCAAAATATGACCTTCAAGCGAACAGTAAATAGAGTCCCCAAAGGTAGGCAGCGCACCGTCAATGCCCCGGGTATTGTAGGTGTCCATAGGCGACGTTGACTACTTACCATCAGGTGGCCCTTCGTTTGTTTGTCTACTATTACATAAAAAAAAAAATATTTAAAAAAAACATAAATATGGTGTGGGAAAGCCACAGGCCAAGCGTGGGTATGATGGCAACACCCCTCTCTAAGAGGGAGTCCTTTGTTCTGCAGTGGACGTTCACGGGCTGATGATGTGATGTGATTTTATACGAATTCGACTTCAAGGTGCTCGCTCGTGTTTTCATAATTTGAAGTGTATAGCCAACCCACGATCAAAATGATGGTTACGAATCGACTTGATCACAACAAATTATTGCAGAATCCAGCCCTGTTAAGTACGGAGTCAACATCTGGGGACCGGTCTCACCCGTTTCGCAGGCCCACGCAACTCTTACACCTCTACCACATCATGCTAACATCCAACTTGCATATTATACACGTCATCCATTGATGCACAATGGGGAAAGCTTGTAGAATTTCCCAGTAGCAAGCCAGCATTGATTGTGCGTTTACGAGGAAATTTCTCTAGACCGGTCGATAAACAACTTAACTTCATAAAAGCTCAGGTTCTCGAGTGGACACCTAATAACCACCAGTTAGTTACCAAACTATTTGCATCCGACGGTATTTTTCCTTGAATCGGCTTGCCCTGCCTTATATTTCACTTATCTTACCAGAAAAGTTAACGGTCGCTTAGGACTGGACTATAAATTCTTGTTAAAATAGCTGTAATTGCATATTCTGTCATTTCAGATAAGTAGCGAAAGATACTTTTGAGACCTTTTTAATTTTGCTTTTTTAACTGTTAGGTAGAGCTTGGGTAAAGCAAGTTCGAATTCGAATATCTTTGTAGGTGTACTTAGATTCGAAGAATTGCTTGGCATTATATTCAGCATGGTAATGCCGCCAGCATGCTGGATACGCTGCCAACTGATAGTGGGTTGAGCGTTTGGATTATCTTTAGACCTTCAATTGTCTATGGGCAGTCTAACTGTATTTGTTTTGTTAGTATTAGCTTGTATTTTGTTTAATTAATAAATGCATTTGCCCCATAAAAAAATTTTATCTTAACTAAATAAAAAAAAATGCTTAGATTAGAGACAAATTTCGCCATGACTGTCTTTGACAGCTTTTCCATACTAAAGCTGTCAAAATTCGCAATTTGTCAATTGTTGTGTTTTTATTTTATTTTACTAAAACTTTGCTCTAGCTGCACCCCGCGTTTTCAACCACGTTTTCTTTTGACTTAAATGAGATTTTTTTCTATGATCTATAATAGGTTTGTCAATATATATGACTTCAATTCTTGTTCTTGTTTGTTGTAGACAAAATATTAAAACACCAATAAAAAATGTTGATCTGATCGCTACCAAATTTCACAGGATCACTCGCTGGGATAATCTGAAGGTTACATGAAAATTTCATCAAAATCCGTCCAGCCGTTTCGGAGTCCATAGGGAACATACATACAGTCGTAGTTAGTTATGTGCCTAACAATCGGTAGCAACTTAGTAAATAAAATAATCAGATGTTGTCCATGCTATTTTTAGATTTAGTAAAATAGTTTCCTGTCTAGTCCACTTTGAAAATCCGCATGCTTTACTGACACAAATTTATGTATACCACTTCCCATACAGAAGAGCTATTTATTTGGTCATCGTTGCAGTTCAAGGTATGTGAAGGACGGAAGTGACGCGCGTCTGGCCGCGCCTTCCGCTCGGAAGCAGAAGCTTCCTGACACCTTCATGGTCAACCGACGTTCCGTATCAAAGACAACTGTTTATTAGTGGGATTGCTCTTTATCTCCGGCTTGAGTGTTGTTGACCCTTATGAGGAACAGGAAGTGATTAAAACTAAAGATCTCTTCTCGAGTGATGGTTTTGTGCGAAGGAAATTGCTCTACTTAGGTACAACATCAAATAATATAAAAACGAAATATGCACTGAATGACTGACACATCATGAAATCTCGAAAACTACTTGACCTATGACGCTGAAATTTGGCAGATCGATTCCTTACAGGACGTAGAGCTTTGCTAAGAAAGGATTTTGCTAAAGGTACGAATTAAGGGTGACAAAAGAGATATAAAAGTTGCGTCCGCTACTTGTTCCGCTATAGACCAGTGCAAAAGCCTTTAAAAATGGTAAAAAAGTAAAAAATAAATAGTAGGATGAAACCCATTGGAAAAGGAAGAGAATATAACAAAAATGAAAGGAAAAATAATTTATGGGCGATCTGAGGTCGGGAAGTGGAAGAGAGGGGGGGGTTAACGGTAAAAACAGTTTATCTCGATTTCCGGCAAAACTACAAGTCCTATGGAAAAAAGTTAAATAGCAAAACTGTAGGTAATAAAAAGATCTACAACTTTTGTTTCAACACTTTTTTCACATAACCTCATTTTTTTTTAAGTTTTTGGTTTTTTATTTTTCTTTTACAAAGAAACAAAAAAAAAACACCAAGTTTTGTGAAAACTTACCTATTCATGTCACAAAGATTGTATTTAGTTTGAAAAAAAAAAACACGTTATTTTGACTTAATATCGAAAAAGCACCGTAATTTTCAGTCGAAAATTCTCACGTCAAAATATCAGTAAAAAAAAAAAGTCGGTGGGCTTTTTGTTCGTTGAAATCTCTACTTTCTAAAGGTATAAAAAAATATATAAATAACATTTCGCCGAGTGTGCGCAAGAGCTTCGTCACTTATCCACCCTCCCGTTTTAATACATGACACGTAGAAGGACTGCACACTATCACCCCTTCCTCGTGGAAATTCCAAAGATTCGTACACAACGATTTAGGTCGTCATTTATGATACGTACTGCCCAAGAATGGAACTCCCTGCCGTCCTCCTTGTTTCCTGAGAACTACAATCTAGGCATCTTCATGGCCAGAGTGAATAGATTTCTTCTAGATCAACGTGTTCCATCCTCGGCCACACGACGTTTACTATCAGGCGAGTTGGAGGCCAAACGTATACTATCTATTATTTACAAAAAAAATTAAACCCAAAGTTTATAATGTAATAGCATATGTATGTTTGTACCATCGATACATACAATTCCTATAAAGACACAACCTCTCAGTGAAAACGTCCGAGCATCATTGTACATACATTACATTGTACACATAAATATTATGATTATGATTATTGTATCAATTATATAATTCACAATGCCACATTTACTCCAATTTAGACGTTATGTCGATTGCATAGTGTTCAATGTTAGTTGTCCGTTGTCCGCTATGTCATCGCGCGGCGTTGTAGTCGGATCGCGGTTACCTTGTAGTTGTAACTAACTAAAAAGTCTGCGCAATTCGTAGCTTGCGTCGAGTTTTGGTTAGGACATTTTTTTGGAACGATTGTGACTCTATATGTATTGTATCTCGATGGTCTGTACTCAAGCCCGCATAAAATTGTTTATGGCAGTAGCTATACCCTTCTCCCATACTACTTTGTATCAAGAAAATAAACAGATTCCGCAGGTTTGCGGGTGAAACCGCCGCCGCTACCGAATACCTGTTATGTGTCAGTCTACGCATCGATAGTTAATATGTACCTATTAAAATTCTACCTCTTAACAGCAGAAACTAGCACCTGGAGCTGAGTTTGTCAAGATATAAAGCAAATAAAATAAAATACAACACCACCCCAAAAACGTAAAAAAAAAAAAATGCAAAAAAAATGCAAACGAATTTTTACACGAATGTTTTTCCTAAGTTTAGCGCCTACCTGAGATGTCAAGGCCCTAAAATGTATGAATTACTTTACTGCATTGTTATTAGCCCCGAGATAGCAATTTACGAGATTTTAAAATGAAATGGTTGGAGTTAAAGTGGAATAAATGACTTTAAATTGAGTGCTCTTTAACGTGCAATAAGGACAAGAATCTGTTGAACAGAGTTTCGTGTTTAAAATGTAAGTAGTGCATAAAAAATTTATCTATCTACATATTAGAGGTGCGTATGCATAGCTATGAAGTAGGTAATATTTAATGATATGACGAACTAACCTTAGTCAAGTTCTATAATAATAATTTTTCTAAGTTTATTTTACAAGTAGTATGTACCAGGCGTAGTTATTACGCTAATCCGAAATATAGATGAGCGTATTTTTATATGTATACCTAAATCAGGGCCCAACCATTTCACAATATGTTACCTGTTTTTGTAATATCTGTACTAGGAACAATACGAAGACGCAATATGCTTGACGTTAGTTAAACTCAAAGGATGACTGTGCCACTCTAATATACGTAAACACAAAGCTGTCGTAAACGTAATTAAATTGGTGAATAATCGACCAGCAAAACATCGAGATCAATCAATATGATGTCGTTTATTACCTTTTATTCACCACAACAAATCGTAGAATGCCAGACAAAAACTCCCAAACGTGAAGCCATTACTGACTGCGTCATGATATTGGTTCGCCGAAACAGCATCTGTGTCTCACAAATATTTATCTGAAATTCTCGTAAATTGCCGGTCGCGACGCAGTTGTGGCGCAAATCAGAAGTCGTTGAACCTTTTTATATACGATTTTCTTTGTAAAATGCTATCCGCATACGTATTGCAAGTGTCGCTGATGAATGCAGCGCAGTCAAGGGGAAAAATGGACGAGCATCAGCGATGACGTCACGGAGCCAGTCATGAACATCTGTGACGAAGTAAAATTTTAGGAAATGCTAATTACAAATCCACGATGCATAAGTTTTTACGAAATTGACACACAATCAAAAGTACGGATCTACAAAGTTAGTTCATTAATACGTTTCTTGCTGACATTTAAGAAATTCCAAGAAGAGTACGTTGAAAACAACGTTGGTAATTGGTATGCAGACTCACGAAGAAACTTAATCTGTTGTTGAACAATTTCGCTATTACAGCTTATAGCCTACCGCAGACTTCGTGCCAGCTATTTTAATTTCAACCACCGCTCAGTAGTAAATTACTAAGTACGTATCTATATGAAATTACCGGTATATTTAACAGGATATTATAATACTTATCAATGGTTTGCTTCAAACTGACACCAAGATTACAGTTACACAGCAAATGTGTTACTACTTGTGCAAGAGATACTTATGTTGTTGCAAGAAATTACTTTGAGTTTTGCAATCATTATATACTCGTAGTATTGTTCAACTATGGTTTTGATAATTTACATGTATGTCAGACATGCCAAGCGAATATTAACATGCGTTTAGAGTTATAGCAAAACAATGCCTAATCATGAGCGGAATATTGGTTTGCCAACAATAGGCCTATTGCGATTGACAAGCCCGAAATCATGCAAATACTTTTTCTGTGAAGCACTTCTGTAGCCTATCGGTTCAATTTATTCCAAGTGTACTGGCAGTTCAAACGGTCAGATAAGACACCCATTTGCCACATCCTTATGCCAAGGACAGCGTTCGCCGCCGGCAAATCGCGAACGAAATGCTAATTCGTACGCTACAGTGAATACCTTATGCGATCTTAAAAAACTGCCATGCCTACATTCGAGACCGCCATAGGAAAATGCCAAAGATAAATAAGACTCACGATTCAAGTACAGACAAGGATGTCCAATTACTGTTGTTAATCATTTAGACACGTAAGGTATACGTGGACCGGTTTCGATGATAAGGCGATTTTATATTAGTAATACGATATCAACTCCGACTAGTTTCCATTAACGCAAAAATACTAGCAGAAACCCTAACCGAACTTAATTCAAATACTGTCATTGATACGAATAGGTTTGCGAGCCTTGTTATGAATTTAATTACTCTAGCTCCACCAGTTCATGAATGACGTTATTGTAAACACAGATACTATGTTTACTACGAGACTAAATCCATTAATACCACCTCGAAGAACATCAGTCGGAGAAAGATAAACACGGCCGCACTGAAAGCGGGTCGTTACTCGTTGGCAACTACAGAGATGCGCATCCGCCAAAAATAAAGTCCTTGACCTTCCCGTTCGGAGTTTATCTCATTTAAAAATAAAAGTAGCCATGAACTTCGAAATGCGAGTGCGAGTAGCATTGCTAACGCATGTAGGCAAGTCTCGGGCCCGTCGGCCTTCGGTGGTTCACGAACAAGGCCCCTTTGTGTCAACTCGAGCAGAGATACCGCCTCAGCCTGTATGCCGACTATTTAGCTCCGACCACGCTCGTATTTAACCGACCAAGAAAAATAATACAGGCATTCTAATTGATAAAATAAATGGCCACGTAAATGAAGGTCTGACAGATCGATCGGTTCAAGACCGCACCTCAATGATAATGAATCTCTAATTATTTTAGCATATAATAAAGCTGATCTTTAGCATTGCGATTGTTTCAAATGATCCTGACCTTTGCCTCATGTCATGCTTGACTATCGACTTGACAAAATAAGATGTAAGTATTCATGGAGGTTTAAATTCATGAATTGTATTTTATGTATGGCCTTCCGTAGGCGTTGGTGTCATTGAAATAAACGTTCTTCGTCGACAATAACTCTGTCATCTTAAATTATTAATAAAGATCAAAAACAGTCAGTTGGGAACCTTTGTTCAATATTGCGTCGTTCTGAATATCTCGGTCGCAGCACCAATTAACTTCGAAGGATCTCGAGACAGGCGACGCTTTGTTTCTTGCGAAAATTTGGCACGTTTCAGCTATTTGTGTCGATCTGATAATGTCGTGGATTTCGCTCGAAAATATGTCTTAAATAGACCACGACATAGACTAGCCGTTCACCTTCGTTAAAGGAGCTCAGACTCGCAGATTAGGATCGTTCTAATGTCCGGATCAAGGTGGTACGCCCTGCTCTGGCTCTGTACTGGGTTACGCGGAAAGGGTGTACTAAGCCGAAAGGGGTTCATAGTACCCATAATTATGAACAACTTTTACTATGGAAGCACTCTGAAATCGCGAAAAAAATATCAGCTGTTCCATAGAAAACGGTCATTGACACTCGACAAAATGTATAGAACAGCTGATATTTTTTCGCATTTTCAGGGTTGGTCTCATAACTACCATAGTAAAAGTTGTTCACAATGAAGAGCATATCGAACCCCTTTCGGCTTCCCAACACACCCTTCCGCGTAACTCTGCATACATTATAGTGGAAGGTAAACCTATGCATACTAAACTATTTCTTAACTTATACTTAGGCAAGTAAAGGCACTTATTCATGAAGAAACATGGGTACCCTTCAGCGTCCACGTTTCATACAAGTGGTTTTCACCAAAACTATCTTAATAATATGTAGCTCTACTGGCTTAAATGTTTCCTAATGCAATCTTCTAGGAAACTCAAATGATTCGGTATAAATTAACCTGATTTAGTAGTCAGTCGGATTGATTTACAAAGAGGGCATGGCCTATCAAGTGCGCAAATTCAGACAGATAATGTTCGCAGTTAGTCGAACTGGACAAAACTGTCTTTGTATAATTTAGGTAGCCTACTTGCTTAAAATAGCGAGTTAATTTGTTTTTCTGTATATTTACTAACTATATACGATATCAAGTCGAGAAAAATTGCACATTACGTACGTTTTACATTAGATGTGTCTCACTCACAGATCTCAGACAGAAACCAAATGACTCTATGGTCCCGCTACTTGGCATAAGATCTTACGAATTCAAAGGTCCAGGTGGGTTACCATAATCTCAAAAACATTCTTAAAATAGCCTCTCTTTGACTTTGACTTTTTTTACTTTGCTTTTTTTTCTTGCTCTCTCATTAGCCGAGAGAGCCTTCGACATGGATCGTTCAAGAGGTCGTTTGGTTTATAGACCAACTCTCAAAAAACATAAGTAGGTACTTATGGTTATTCTAGATTATTCTGTGTAAAATAACTTGATATTTCTGCACAAATTGTTCTTGTTTCTACATTGCTTGCGTAGGTATGTTGAATCACAATAAAAACGCTGCAAACTGATTAAGCAAATGGAAGTCGCGCTTTCGAGCGTGCACGGAGGAGGCTTCAAAGGCGAACCGCAAGTGGAACGACCAGTTTTTAGATCATCCCTCCCTGCTTTGAATAACATCGCTTCGAGCTAAAGGCCTCTTCACACTACCCTATGATAAATCAACATAGTTTCATAGATTCCTCACACTGGCCCGCGATATACCGATAGTAACTTTATTCACGACATTATCAAACCATGAGTTTCTTCGTTGGTTTTCATTTAGCTATAACGGTCAAGCTATAGTTATCCTTATAGTCCCGACTAAAGTTTACATCCCATACCTACATGCGAGTATATTATTTGGGGTAACTTCATAGCACGACAGTAGGTATTGCTAGCGTACGTAGTACGTACCCACATTTTTAACCACCGACGCAAAAAGAGGGGTTTTATAAGTTTAAAGTGTGTCTGTGTGTTTGTGTGCCAGCTCCCAAACGGCTGAACCAATTTTGATTACCTACCGTGTTTTTTTTTGTTTGGAAGGTGTCTTGATCGAGAGTTTTTTTTAGCTATGATTCATGAAAATCTATTCAGCCGTTTAAAGTTTGAAGCTCTTTTGGGGGTTTACAAAACCAATTTATACTTGTTATGGACGATTTCATGTTTTTATATATTGCGAGGTTAGATAATAAATGTTGCAATGGATTATTATAACGTAGTCTGAAAAGGCCTTTTGTCGTACAAATTTGTGAACATGGAACATAGGTGTTTCTAAAAACACCTCAAACTTTTTAAACTTAATAAACTGCAAAAAATTGTTTAGGGGTTTTTCTATTTGGATAAGTAATCAATACGTAATGTGAACTTATGGTCTATTATAATGAAAACGCCAGACTGGACATACAAATGCCCAAACATTTATAGTGTTTGCTCCACAGACCTATATCTAAGTAGTCTTCACAAGCGGTCCAAACTGTATGAAAACAAAGCGTGTCAAATTTTTCGTACCTAAAACTGAAAAGAAATATATTTATTCTGTCGGTCAACTCTATTTGCGGTATTCTATCTCAGTATTGCACAATTACCCATTTTCATTTCAAACTGACACGTGTTGCCGCGGCACCGATTGAGCAGACTGATACTAGCCAGACTCAATTATGACGAATCCGACATGCAAGGTATGTCGATTAATATTTTTTGTGGCAAACTTGTGCCTTTATTAACTAAGCATAATAAAGCTAATACTAACACTACAAATATAGTTAAACTGCCCATAAACCGTTGAAGGTCTAAAGACAATCCAAATGCTCAAATAGGTATGTCGACTTGGGGCGTCTACGTACTTGGATATTGGTCAGAGTGTTTTGCTCTTTTTCCCGACGCTGCAACAACTAGGTACGATAAATTATTATTGTCTTTATACAAGCTTTTATTTAACTTGCAATGTTTGTATGTATGTGTGTTTGTTTAGGTCAAATCTTGCAAGCTGAACCACTTCATCTTATCCTACGGAGTTGAATTTTTGCATGTTGGTTCAGTTTCGATGGTAATGTATTTTTATAGTAAACATGACTTGAATCGACATCCAGGATTGGCTCCACATAAACGAACTCTTCAACGGTCAACAGGACAACATTTTATGTACGCATTTTATTATGTTAGCCGGTTTTAAGTTTTACCATGACATTGTTGCTGCTCTCAGGGTTGGGTCCTGACTAGGGAACTCCTCAATGGTTAGCAGCACAGACACGAAATGTTGTATTTTCACCATGACATGGCCGATTTCTTTTTTGCTAAAGCTAAAAGCTTGTTTTGAAAAATGTTTTTTTACTATTAACTTATTTATTATCGAGTAACTGAGTATCATTTACCTACAATTTTGCTAATTAGAAGCATTAAAACTCGCAAAGCTTTGTCTTGGTACTAGGTCCCCAGTTCATTAAACTAGTATTCAAAACAAATAACAAAACCATAATTAAAAAATAGCTAATGTTTTAATTTTATTTGTTTGTATCAGAATTTCAGAATCGATTTAACAATATTCTGTTCTTATTTCCATCGACACAAAAAAAAGAGAAATGAAGACATTGTGTTACACTCTTCCTCAAAACAAGGCAACACAATCTTACTTACTGAAGTCTTAATGACCGCAATATTTCTGTGCAATTCTACCCAAACCATGCTCGTTATTATGTCGACGAACACGACAAAACACGAATAAAGGAACTGAATCCGCAGAAGATATTGCAGTAGGTACAAATACCGACTGGCAAACTTATCTGTGGAGTTGGCTAAATGGTAGAACTAATTATTTTCTACCGATGGCTGTCAGTTTTATTCAGAGATACGAGGGTGGCTTCCTCATTCAACTCTCCTGATATGTTGGTCGTACTGTATATACTCTTCCTCGTCCGGACTGCAACGAGGCCGTTCTAATCTTCCTGAATGTTAATCATATCTTATTATTTCTTACTCATTATGACCTCAGTTTTTATTGCATGGTCCGTGACGTCACATAAAATGAGGTTTATTGTATTTCAAGCAAGTTCTCCTTTTATACCGGCTTCAAAAAGGATCTCAATTCAGTTTTTTTAATTTTATTAAATACCTCTGAACTCCGTCATATTTATGAACCAAATTGAAAAATGTTTTTTTTTTATTAAATGGATATTACTTATATATGTAATATCCATTCAATATTATTTATCCATAAATATTTTCAAATTGGTCCCATAGAAATTTCATCAAAATCGGTCCAGGAATTTGGCTTTTCAATCTGAATAAAAAAAATGTGAAGTCGGTTTTTTAAATTGATAATTATTAATTAGTATGATAATTTGATTAAAATTAAGTAGGGAGTTGCGTTTGATAAGATTATTAGCTACTCTTAGCTTGTACAATGTACATACGAAGTTTTACGACCCAAGAGGATTTGTCAAAGTTAATCATTTATTGGATTATCTCTCCACCATCCCGAACAAAAGAAACAACTTTATGGTAGATCCGCAAAAGGACAGTGAAAAATGAATCTCAGTGGCCAGATAGGATCTCAAATTAATTTTGTGATGTGAAAAATGAATGCTCGTTCGTACGTAGCGCCCTGTTGTTTGTTTAATTTATTTTTACTCATGAAAAATTGGCACTTGTATTAGTTTACTACTTTACTATAGTTATACCTAGAACGTGAATTACTAATTTATAAAGGAATTTGAATGAGTCTGCTCCAATGTATTAGCCATCAGTTTGTGGTTATGAGCCTGTGGCGTACTCGCCATCCCTACTCGTACTCCTTGTGCCAACCTTCATGAAGTTAATTCAGTCCAGTCGGGGCAGACATTTAAATAGAAAAAATTCCGGGGAGCGATTTTTTTTTAAACGTCGTGGTTGGTGGTTGGTGGTTGGTAGTATAAATCTCCAACTTTATTTACCAAAATTAATTTTTAACTTTAGAGCAAAAATTACAGTATCCAAAATTGTTGGAAATTTAATTTCTCACAAGTTTGGTCATGATCATTTTTATGCTAGGATCAATATTTGCAGAGTTATACTATCAAGTTTATAAAAAAATCGTAATCGTAATCGTAGAAAATAAAACTCCACCCATTCAATTCCACCCAGATACAATCTGGGTGTCTTCAAATCACGAGTGAATCGGTTTCTTCTAGGCAAGCGTGCTCCACCGTAGACCGCATCATCGCTTAACATCAGGCGAGTCGGCGGGCAAGCGCAAGCCCATTATTTATTTAAAAATATAAAAAAAACTTGTGAGAAATTAAATTTTCAACAACTTTGGATACTGTAATTTTTGCTCTAAAGTTGAAAATTAACGAGTTATTTCAGAAAAACTAAAAAATTGAACTTTAAAACAAGGTGGCGGCGAATCCTCTCTCTAGATTTTCGGTTAATTAAAAATCATAATTTCCTTCGGACTCTGCTATTTTCTTCCATTGTCGGTAGCTTAAACATCTCCTTCTATATAAATACATAGTACAAATCCACTTAAAGCCTACATCATAATGATTAGATGTACAAACCCATAGTACCTCATCATAACCAGCCTTTTAACAGTCCACTGCTGGACTTTTAGCCTACCCCCGAAATAGTGATATACCTACTATTTTGTTTGATATACCTTTGTACTTAAATAAAGGGTCATTGGGCCATATCCACTACGCTAGCCCAGTTGTGGGTTGGTGGATTCGCATACGCCATTGAATTTCTTCTCCGTACGTATCTATGTCAGCAGGTTTCCTCACGATGTTTTCCTTCACCGAAAAGCTAGTAGTATGAAAATCCGTACATAAACTCCAAAGAGCTCATTGGTAGGGGCCCGGGATTTGAACCCGCGACCTCACGCTTTCAAGTCTAGCGATCTCCCAAAAACAGCTACCACGAGTACATATTCCACTATAATAATACTAGCTTATTAGCTCCACGCGTCGACTTTCATATTACATTTCAACCCCTTTTTGACCCCCTTAATTTTTCCCTGTTGTAATATCCCTTCTGAGCGGATGTGTATATTATGAAATCTAATTGTAAAATTTGAGCTTCATAGGTTTAGAAGTTTCCGAGATATCGTGATATAACTCAGGGAGTATATTTCGCTTTTTAATCCCCGACGCAAAAAGAGGGGTGTTATAAGTTTAATAATTTAACGTGTGTATCTGTGTGTCTGTCTGTGGCATTAACCCAAACGGCTTAATCAATTTTGTTTTAGTTTTTTTGTTTGTTTGAAAGGTGACTTGATCGAGAGTGTTCGTAGCTTTGATTCATGAAAATCCGTTCAGCCGTTTGAAGATTATCATCTCTTTTATAGAGAGGTAAAAAAACTATTTATATTTATTTATTTTTAAGTTTATAGGCTCTTTGTTCCTTACATCCATTTCACCTTTAAAAATGCTGAAGAACAAACTTGAGTTTTCGAACGTGAGTCCTTTTCCCCATGAGCGTGACGATATCAGTATTGGCTTACAATGGCTTCTTGGGTAGCCGGGGAGTGCATTCCGCCGCATTTTAATTATGTGCTGTCGTTAATATTTAAATTTTTACTAAAAAAGCTTTAAAAGTTACGTGTTAGTAGATATTCTGTAACGTCTGGCGAGGACAATGCGACGGGACGCCTTTAGGGAAGTGCGTGACCAGACTCCCAAGCTGCGGTCGGGGCAAGGAGGTGCTTACGAGCTACTTTACGAGACATTTTTATCGATAGATTTTTATGTCATCGTTAATATTCATCGCTTTGCTCTCGCAAATAGGTAATTTACTTGCAATGGGTGGTTGTTCATAATTTAGTGTTGTATCTTTTGTCTTTTTAGTAAAACTTAAATCTTATTTCTACTGCTCCTCGAACACATCGAATCAATAAATTAATAATCATTATTCAGTTTAATCTATAATATGTGCAAGAATGCTCCCTAATAATTTGGGTACTCGGTATAAATGAAAATTTATTTAGTTCAGATACTTAGTGCAATTTTACAATGAAAATATAAGAAAATTATAATACTCAGTAGACCTTCTTAAGTACTTAACCTACTACCTAAATAAAATAATATGTGATTAGTCCCGATAAATATTTAAAACACTAGAATAACATTAATTTATTTCAACAAAAAAAAAACAATCAAAATAAAAATATAACACCAGTAAAAAATCGAAAATATCACTCACTGTCTACTTGTTTACCTACTCACAAAACTCCTTGTCGTATCTGAAGCTGGAATTCTACAGGTCGATTCCTTATGAGCTGCAGAGATCCGCTAAGAAGGGATTTGCGGAAGGGCCGAATTACATAACAGGGCAAAAAGAGGTTGAAAGTGTATATAAAAGTCTACGCGTACGAAGTTTCGGGCAACAGCTATTTGACATATTAAATGTTTTACAGACGGGCGAATATAAATAACTATTTATATTTTATACCTACTCTGTCTAGTTTTGCGAAATCCGAACGCACCATCGTCACAATAGCATTCCTGTTTTAATTTAAAGCTTGAAGTTAATCGTTTTCTTAGAACTTCGAGCTCTCCTAGAATAACGGGTTCGAAGATATTTTATATATCTCTTTAGTCAATCTACATTTTATGTAAGGTTAAGAGAGATGTAAACTTTGTTGTCCATTAGAAATTTACGTTCAATGCAATACCGCTTTATGCAATTAAAATGCCGTTAGTATAAATGATATTAAACAGTTTATGGACAAGTTTAACAACAGTATACACCCACCATGGCTCTACTCTTACTGTACAAATATGATTATAATACGGCAAAATTTAAAGTAGGTTATAGAAAAATGCCTATATACTCAAATATATCGACATTATCCATAGACACAAAATTCCGGTATCGATATAAACTATCTCTACACTATTGTGGTTAGCTTCACGCGGCTGGCATACTATAAAAGTGCATTGTACACCTCTTAGAAATCATACTACGTCATCTGAGCATATTTACATCCCTGCGTGCTGCAATCATAATTTCTTATTTTATAAAATCTACTACTAAACTGGGATTTATAAATATATCTCCATGGCCGCTTGTTGTTGTATTTGTATTATTGGTGATCTAAATCGTATTATTGGTTATTCAAGGTTAACTACAGTACGGTTATATCAACCAAAGATGATGATTCTGTATAAGTTTTGTAAAGGTAGTTAAGTGTAAAGTTAGTGAGTAGAGTACATAGTTGCCAGTATGAACAATTAGTTCCCCAGACCCAGCGCTGAAGTCGCAAATTATATATGAACTTGTCACTCATGAAAAGTTCGAAAATTCCGTGGATTCTAAATAAAATTAAACAGGGTTACATTTCATAGAAAAGTCTTATATTTGTGCTAGCCGTGTGCCCGATGCCATTTTCCATCAGTTTAATAGTACGACGAAGTTCATACAAATTTATCCCCTTTAAGGGATGGTTTTTAAAAACGCTTATACAGTTGATACCAACTTCCACATATCACTATAACTACAAAAAACTTTGTATAACATCAAACAATTACGAACTTTTATATAAACTTTCATCCTCTATTTAATCCCTTTAGGAAATGAGTTACCAGCATCTGAAGAAGACATCATGGATGGAATCGCAAAAAGTTTTGCCTACTGACCTTCAAACTAAAAATGATATAATGATATAATATAAACAAAAGTCTACGAACCAATTTCCGCGTTTCTAACTTAAACTTTTTCTTATGAACTTCCATACAAACTTTCATCCCCTATGTAACCCCTTTAGGGGATAAATTTTCAAAAATACTTCCCTGATGCTAATTTTCGTTATGTAAAAAACACTTGTGCCACATTTTATGTTTATAGACCTATCAGATAAGACTGTGAGTTGTTTGTCACTGAATGAATTGATTTAATATTAGTAGATGAATGTCCGCGGTTGATATCGATAGCATTTTATGAATGGTTTATTGGTGTAGGATATGATTTAATTTCCGCAGATAAATATTTGTTTTACCATAAAATACGAAAATGCTCATTTCAAATTCAAAGCTTGAGTCTTCGACATGTCTTCTTCGAAACGAAACAAAGGCTCTGTTTATGTTATTTATATAGTCGAGTTATCTGCCGCAAAATAGAATCGACGTGGTTAACAGATAATACGTATGATATACTAGATCTAGGAATTAGCAATAACTAGCAGCACCCTGCAGTTTCACCCGCGATATAATTTATCCCGGAAATAATACTTTTTTATTTTATTTTATACAATGAAAACCTAGATTATGAACGTCATCATCATCACAATTCCTATAATTGTGATGACGTTTAGTTGAATTCTTATGCCTTTTCTCTGTAATGTATGCGATGACGTTCATAATCTAGGTTGCAGACTATATACATGCTATAAAAAGTTTTTTTTTAATAGTTCCTGTAGTATCGGAAATATGTTTTTTTTTAAATAAATTGTAACCTGTGTTAATCAAGGACGTAGGTCACCTCCATACTAAATTCAATTCAAATCCGTTCAGCTGTTACGGAGTTGAGTTCCGACAAACATACACACATAAAGTACAATCTTTGGCATTTATAATATTTGTGTCATTTTATATGTAAAATATGTAGGTTATTACGTTACTAACTCGTACCTTGTCATGTAGAATTGTAGACGCAACAAGACATTTATCTTGCGTTAAGATAAAATCATAATAAAGCTGACAAAATGAGAGATAATGGCTGCTTATAAGTATAACTAGACTTTTAAGTTACCTTCAGCGTCCAAGAGCATTGCATCACAATATTTACATAAAATTTTTACGTGTGTTCTGTGTGTACATAAGTTCGTGTAAAAGATTTGTTACAAATGATGTTTGCTCACTATACATAACCGAAATAGATTTGCGGTGCGGGAAAAGTACAAACTTTAGTATTATGCATGATGGATGCAAGTAAAGATATTTAATTAAAACTATAGCTATCCCCAGACAGCGCTCAAATCTCAATTATTCTACATTTATTCTAAATTTTTGCAAGCTAAATTAGACATCAAAACGGCATAATATTTAAGGCTGACCGGAGCTATATCTTTCGTATTTTCAATTATATTGATATGTTTTATTTTGGCGGAAGAGATCGAAAAAAATATAAATTTATTCTGATGATTAATGCCCAATCGGTTTTTCAAATTCTCACTTAGTGAAGAGTGTTTTTTTTGAAAATGTTTGAAAGATATAGCTTTGGCAGGAGAGCGTGGCCTTAAATTAGTTTGACAGCATTTCGTTAATTGAGGACTCGTTTTACTTGTTTGACTATGTCCTTTCCCAACCACCAATGTGTTTGCAAATCTATGGTTGATTGGAATTAGACGTGTTTGTAGAAAATTGAAGTTTTAGTGATAATACAAAAATGTCTACAAAAGTATTTAACCTAACTAAAAAATCTGAACCATTCTATCTTTACAAATTTTAAAACATAAAATATATATTATCTACATAAAGACCCTATTAGATTCACAAAGATCGATTTAAAAATGCTTAAGCTGAATGCCAAAATTAATTAAATATTACAACCAAATAAACAATCTACGATTAATATTTAGACGCAATCGTCTAAAATAAGACCGTCCGAGCAACAGAAGTCGTTCAAAACACTTTTCTTTGTTCGCAGTTTCCATGCAATAAAATGTTTTTCTTGGCAAAAAATACGAGAAAGCTTTGGCAATTTACATGGGTCGTTTAATTTTGGTAGTAAACCGACCATGTACGGTGGCAATCAAAGAAATCCGTTCGGATTTACGTGAGCTTTCCACAAAGACGTTCGCTTTTGCGTGGTCGAAAATCTCTTCGTGAACCGAATCGTAAATCATGATGAATTGCCCACTTTGACGAAGGTAAGGAAAGTACTCAAAACCATGGGAGCGAAGCAACTTCATCTGGAAGTTTTTTTCTTTTCTTTAGCTGCTCTCTTCGAGCAGCTTATTTAACAAATTTGCGTGAAACACGTGAATCAAATTAAATGAGTTTAACTGCACAGCTTGAGTTAAGATGATGTGAAAAACTAAGTGGCAACCATTTAAGTATAGGTAGATATAATAAATAAGAATTTAAAACTCTCGACTAAAATATTTCTGGAACCCATTAGTTGTTTTTCACTGTTAAAAGTGTGAAATTCAATATTAAACTCCACAAAAGCTGTTCTGAAATGGGTTTTAAAAATTATTCCGCTGTCACGATCCGTACTACGAACCCGTATTTTTTGTAGCACCCTCAACCCCAGTTACTTTACTTATAGAAATGAGATAAGAAGCTATCGATAAAAGCCTTCCGTTGAATTATTGTGAAAACAATGAGTTGGTAGTGAGGCGCTTTTCTTTCTCTCACATGCACTCTTATTCTTGTGAATAAAATTGTCTATAGCTGAAGTCTGAAATAGAAGAAACACTTAGGTAGGTACACAACTACACAGGTAGGTAATCACCTATGATCATCGTTGATCTGGTTGTTAATCAAAAACGATTACAACGGTTTATAAGTTACTCAAACACATGAAAAATTATTACAAAATAGTCTAATTCTCATTTGACCGTTAAAAAAAAAACTTCTACTGTAACTTATATTCAGATTACGGCTACTAAATACCACATCGTAGGTATAACATTAATTTGGCATACATGTGTAAATACTCAATAAGTACCATTATTGCACCATTTTTAACCCCCGATGCATACACAGGGGTGTTATAAGTTTGACATGTGTATCTGTGTGTCTGTGTGTGTATATATGTCTGTAGCATCGTAGCTCCCAAACGACTGAACCAATTTTAATTTAGTTTAGTTTTTTGTTTGAAAGGTGACTTGATCGAGTGTGTTCTTAGCTATCATTGAAGAAAATCTGTTCGGCCGTTCAAAGATTATTAGCGCTTTTATCGGGGTTTAAAAACAATTAATACTTGTTATCGATAAAACGAGTCATTCAAGTCCATCCCTAGCTCGTCTCTCCGGGAGACAAGTGTACGGTTGGGTTAGGTCAGGTGTCACACTCTACTGCACATGTGTATGGAGTATACCACAAACAATACCCGACCTACGTTTGACGAGTTTTTTGCCATTGCCTGCGTTTGAATAGGACTGGGTGCTGGCGGGATTGAATAACTCTGAGTTATGCATGCCTGGTACACTAGTCAGGTGTATTGTTAAATAGTTCAACCATGAACCGTACCAAAAACCAAAGTCTAACGGTTATTAAAAACTGTTGTAGATACTTTTTACAAGCTTTTATTTAACCTGCCCTTGTATATGTCGAACAGGTGCCTTACGGACAACAGCTAATTGCGGCACCTAATCCGCTCAGTTGGAAAATCACGCCACCGCAAACCGTATCTGGGCGCGATAAGGTTCACGTTCGCGTGATTTTCCAACTGAGCGGATTAGGTACCGCAATTAGCTGTTGTCCGTAAGGCCCAAGATCTTTCAACTGATTTTAGACCTGTTATCCCCAACCGATTGACCTGAAATTTTGCATACGCGTTTAGTTTGGATGACAATGCATGGTTAGGTAAGTGACGCCATTCTTAATCCAATATGGCGGACTCCCAAAGATGGCGGACTCCCAAAGATGGCGGACTCCCAAAGATTGCAGACCACTTATTTTTTATGCACACCACACACCAGTTCTCATAATATTATGGATATCAAATGGACACCCGGGTATGTCTTAAAACTGCGACCAGAACCACCGGAGGATGGGCAGCAGCGTCCTGTTAGTACACGGTGAACGTACTGCGATCCCCAAGCCGCCTGCAAAGCGTGGGGATTACGGCAACACCCCTCTCTAAGAGGGAGGCCTTGTTCAACAGTGGACATTTAATGGCTGATGTGTATGTGTGTCACCGAAATTTTAAACAGCCGACACCTAAAAGCTTGTTTAAAAAATTATTTTTAAATTGATATTATTCACCTCTAATGTGAATATTTATTTGGCACAGGAAAACACATCATGATGGTATGTTCTGAACTTCTGAGTCATCTCAGACTGAGTAGATACCATAAACGTACCAGTTAAGTAAGTATTTACGTAGTAAGTACGAATCACAAAAAACAGGTGATTTAATCTGGACAAGGAAGCCATAAAAGTAAGCATTGATTTTAATGAGCTTGCCATCTGCAAATCTAGTAGCCTAGGGGATGCACGCTTCACTTGTTTCGAGTCTCATGTTGCAACTTTTTGCATGTGCCGTTATTTGGGCACTAAGTTAAATATCCTGTAGCACATGACTCAACATGATATGGTTGGGTGATTCTAAATCAAGGCATTTTTTTTTTCATCATCATCGATCATCATTTCAGCCTATCATGTTTCCACTGCTGGAACTCGGGCTTTCTCTCAGAGAGAGAAGATGGGGGCTCTAATCCACCAGGCCCAGTGCATGTTGGTGAATGTCACACTTATTTGAACTTTTTGAGATTCTTGGGACATACCGGTTTCCTCACGATGTTTTCACCGTTTTTGAGCGATGCCATCGAAACTGCACATAATTTAAGTACTAAGTAAGCCATCGGTGCAGACCCGAGGATCGAACCGGGTGCCGTCGGATTGTAAAGCGCACATTAATCAATGTTAGTCACTTATGCAATTTATAAATAGCTTCGGTGATAATTATAAGATTCGAAGTCCCTAATTTATAATTAGTTAAACAGCAAGTAGCTTTTTTATTTCTTACAACTGACTAGGCATGCGTTTGACCATAACCTCACCTGATGGGAAGCGATGATGTGGTCGAAGATGTGGCACGTTCGTAAAGATAGACGCAGATAAGGATTCCACACCTCTTCTGTTCTGTTAAAAACATTGGAGTAGTGCATCTGAACGGAATTCCACCACTGATACTGTCTCCTTGTCGTGTTGACGTTAATTTTCCATTAAACTCAATTTAAGCTTTTCATCACTCTCGGGCCATTCTACAAAGCAACTAACAGAGTCAATCCTTTCGCAGATCCCATTAAACGTCGACCTACTTTTTGTAAACATACGGTCCTATAGGGCGAACTCTGTCATCACCAAAAATATGGCGTCAATGCTCATTATCATCACAAACCGGCAGTTACTATTTCATTATTCAATTACCCGTTGCTCAATCAATTATCGTCGGACCGTCTAAGTCTCCTGAAACCATAGGCGTGAACATGCGACACGAAAACCCGGGAGGTAAAAAATCCTCCAGTCTAACTTGAACTGCATTACTGAGCCTAAACCACCCTAGATGTACAGGCAAGATAGGCCGTCATAAACTGGTATATGCCACATGGTGTAACTCAGGGGGTGAGGGGCGGGACTTCGTGGGAACACTCGCACATATGGACCGCAGCTTTATCCATAATACGCGACAGATAATAAATTCTAAACTATTAAAAACGTTTAGTTAACGCAATCTACAATGACCCCATAACAACCTGCACATTCGTGTTATTATGTTACAAGGCGATCGTTAGCAGTCATGTTTATTCGACGAGAGGATAGGCTCGCCTTGAATGGCTACATTAGAGTTAATGATACAAAAATTATAGGTTAAAGTTGAATTGGATTATATTTCTGAGTATCTGTTCTTAGAATGAGTCATTTGGGCATGTTTGCTGCTCAATCTACCGTATTCATAGTATATCTACATTGCAGAGCTCTATGTAACATTTTCACAAATTTTTCTTTTACGTAAGACCACCTGTAAATCTGACGGTTAGAAATGTGTTAACGTCAATTACCAGGATTTTTATGTCAGGCGAGATGTTATGTGGAATCGAACTGGCAGGTTGACTCGTACCTGGTGCGAAGACAGGGCCAAGCCGAGCTGTCATTGAACAAAGTCAAGTCCAAGGCGATTTATTTTGACTGATCACCCGGAGAACTGGCCCATATCCAAAACAATGTGGAATTTTACTACTTACGTTCGCGCGGTTTCTAATAAAATTAAACGTTGAGATATTTCTTCATTGATTTAGAACTTGAATAGATGCTAAAGTTATATATATGATTATTTACGGGATATTTACCGTGGTAAGGTTGTGGAATGGGCTCCCGATATTTCGGCGCAGTTACATGCACCATGTTCACGGGAAGATAAACAGTGCTTTGAATAGATGCATCAAATGTTAGATGTATATCTTACCTACTCTCGCTGAGGCTGCCCTAGTCAGGTCTTGAGCGAGGGTGTACCAGATGCTTTCGTTGGGTTTCACTTGTTGAGCCTCTAGCAATTTCAGACGTTTAGCTACTTGCTCATTCTGTTTTTATTCAGGCACCTCTTTCCCACTGGGCGCTCTGGGCACGTGCCCAGGGCCCCGCGGTCGATAGAGGCCTCCTAGTTCCTGCCAGATTACCAAATGTTAACCGATATTTATTACCGAAAGACATATTTATTTCGAAAACAAAATCAAACGTGACTGACCATACCTACTTGCTTATTAGCTTTTGCATGCGCGAACTACTTCACTCTCGCCCGAAAATCGGGCTTTCCGATTTCACAACATCTCTACTCTTCTCTACACATAGTATAAATTAAAGTCTCTTTCCGCGTATGTCTGTCTCTATGTATGACCGCTAGCTTCTCCTAAACCACGCAACGGATTTTGATGCGGTTTTCACCATCAGTTAGAATACATTTTCACGGAAGGTTTTTACATATAACTAGCGAACCCGCCCCGGCTTCGCACGTAAATTACACCCGTGCGAAGCCGGGCGGGCGGGTCGCTAGTTTAATACTTGAGTCTAGAACTGTGCTTATCTACTTCTATTGTAACAAAATAGTGCTTTGTCAAGGTCATATCCCCGTTCTCCTATTGTGCCCAGGGCCGCACATAGATTAAAGACGGCTCTGATGACGTCCAGCTGCATTGACTCTCTGGTAGACAGCAGAGAGTCATCACTGACTACTAACTGCTGTTACTGTACTCTGTGGCTACGTGCTTTCATGTCATCCAACTGAATTGTCTTTCGACAAAAATATTATTCTGATAGAGACACACTAAACTCGAGCAAGACACCCATGATGGACTGCCTATAATATTTCATACCAAAGATATTTCAAGCTATAGATTCAACATCCTACTAATATAAATGCGAATGAGTGCTCTGAACAACAGAACAACAGATTCAAACGACCATTCAGAAAACCATACTGCTAACCGTCAAATGCCCGACTGTGAGTAAATGGCGTCCTTTTCCTTTTTGATTATGTACCTGATCTAAACTTCCCTTCTATGCACTACTATGAAAGAAGATTATCAACTATTTTATAGGGGGTTTAAAAAAATACTTGTTAGTGAATAAATTTCATCTGGAAAAAAAATATTGGAAAAAAACAGGTTCTATCTAGTGTCTCTGTCTGACTGCAGAGTGCAGGTACACCTACATAGATACCTAACTGTCTACTATACAGAATATAATTATATCGATAATGTCCTGCTTGACACACAATTAGAAGCTATTGGCACCGTGAGCTGGCATTGGCATAGGTTCGGGACGATGAACCCTGCACGTGGGAGCTCGGTCACTGCACGAGACCAAAACTGCAAGTGCATCGAACGCACCTCACTATACAAATAAATCAACAATTTAAGAGTACATAGATGTCTATTTGTAGAATCATCATTTCAGCCAATCGTGTTTCCACTGTACGACACAGGTTTTTTCTCAGAGAGACAGCATAGGCCCTAATCCATTATGCTACCCAGTGCATGTTGGTGAATGTCATATTTCTTTGAACTTTCCCGGTTTCCTCACGATGTTTTCCTACACCGTTGCCATCGAAAGTGCACATCATTTATTTAGGTGTTAAATAAGTCATTGGTGCAACGCTGAGGATCGAACCGGGTGCCGTCAGATTATAAAGCGCACATGCTACCTCTCGGCCACCATTGCTCTCATCGCTCAATTTGTAGAATACCAATATTGTACTCTACTGCGCCCCACGGTTTCATCTGCATGGACTTTCTCTCGGGAACCTTACATTTTCTCGGACAAAAAGTACTTTTCCTATGTCTCCGAATCTTTTTGAAGCCATACCGACTTCATAACAGTTCTAGAATTACCTATCCTTTGAAAGCTTGTCTGGGAACTTAGTAGGTACAATTTTATTACTATAGCGGTAGGCTACGACAAAGGAATTTACGGACGAAAGTTAAAAATATGTGGTCAAGGCAAGGTGTACCCGAGTATACGTGACTCCATAAATTAACAGTTGCCACCAAAGCTTGTAAAGTAGTTTACTCGAAAATTGCGTACAAAATCACGTATTTACGTAAATATTTTGGGTAATTGTCAGATTTAATTAAAACGTTGACTTATAATAAAAAAATACTCTCCCAAGTGGCTATGGCTTGTACACTGGGCAAATCACAGACATTAGAAATCAGTTTTTTTTTTGTCTGTAAAATCTAACATACCACCTTGGCTTTTTAAAGCGAAAAACTCGTTTAACAAGCCGAGTTTGTAAAACCCTGTGGTAAAACCAAGTTTTACAGACAAAAAATAATTGATATTTCAGATTTGTAATGTCTGTAATAAAACCTCTTTGCACATGGAGACTAAAAAGGTTAAGACCTTAAAATCCAATTTTCATCGAAGCGATTCTTTTAATAATGGGTACATTAAATACCATAGATGAGAAAATAACGTTTTATCACTAGAAAAGATGGAATAATTTCACCAGCTTGGCCAATCAGAAACTCTCCACAAGAGAAGACAAGACCTTCATTACAGACAATCAATTCTCTACTATTTACGAGTGAATTCTAAAAATATCTGTAACAAAAAACTCTGCCCATTTGTCCGCATCAGACGTAAACGTAATGCAACAAAGACGCGGCGGGCGGTTATGCAAACAACAATAAAAGTTGATGGCAGCTTGTGAAAGTCATGGATAAATGCCAGAATTGATGATCCTAGATGACAGAAATGGTCAAATGAAACTGTTGGTCGAGCGTTTGGTTTTTTACCTGCTATGCCATAAAATCTGTGACGTTTTGAGTAGGCCGTTCGCGTCCGCAGTTCTTTCGCTGGAGCATTTTCACAATAATCTATCTATACATATAAAAGAAAAAAGAAAATGAAGCGAAACACGAGATTCTGAAGTGGCTACGATCACTATCATATGATGACACAGAAGATGTTTTAAGAGTTATCAGGTGATTTTTTTTAATTGATATAAAAAAACGTAGTATTCGTTTTAGTTTCCAGCAGATTTGTTATTTAGTAAAAAAAATAAAAACTGTCTTGCTAACTATTTGTAATAAGGTATACGGGTTGCCTTGATACAGGCTTTGCCTAGTAAGGCAACCAGCAGGAACTATTATTTTATGTAATTATATATTATTATTTTATTTTATTTAGTTTTTTTTTTTTAATATAAAAATGAATTCCTATTTACCTTGGACGCCATAACTTGAGAGCGACTTTACCGATTTCATTCATTTTTTTTTTAAGTTTTCTAATTACATATTTGTAGAAGGTTTTTACGGAAAGAAAAGTTAAGAAACTTGAGCAGAAAATTGGAAAATTTCAGAAAACTTGAGGATTTTAACTTCGCGCGCTTGACAGTTCAACGTATAAGACAGGACAGCGTATGTCGGGTCAGCTAGTGAAGATATAAAATGGATTTGCAAAAAGTGAGAGAACCATTTTTTGCTGACTATCTTAACATTACAAACAAATTATTGTTTCAATATCTTTTAATTTCACTGAGTGACATGGTAAAAAGCACTAAATTCAGTTGTTACCATCGATTTATATGGTATATTAACTTCATTGGTTGTTACCACTTATTTTTTTTTAGTAATATGCTTGCGTTTAATCGCCAGCTCGCCTGATGTTAAGCGTCTACGGTGGAGCACGCTTGCCTAGAAGTAACCGATTCACTCGTGATTTGAAGATACCCAGATTGTAACTATCAGCGAACACCCATTCAAGCAGCGCATTCCACAGACTAGCAGTACATATAATAAAAGTGGAATCAAAGTGCTTCGTTCGGGTTTTCGGAATAACGACCATAAAGCGATGTCGATTTTTTGTGCCCGCTCTGGCAAGCCCATAGAAAAATGGGCAGGAGGGAATTAAATCATGAAGATCCGATGCACACTCTCCGAAATGTATCCGATTAAAGACCGATAGACTAGCAACTGTGCACCGATGTTCAAGACTAAGGAGCTTAGTCTGAACCAGGGTTTCGTTGCCGATATGTGTTAATTAAGGGTCTAAAATGTCTACATTCCAAATCTCATCCAAATCCGTTCAGCTGTTTCAACGTGAAGAAGTAACAAACATACTCGCACACTCATACACAAACTTTTGCTATCAATAATATTTGTGTGATTATTGCAATTCTTAGATAGCAAAGCCGACAAAAATATGTACCTACCTACGTAGAGAGGTATCTACTATCTACCGAAGGTGTCTAACTTCAGAAATTAAATCCACATGTTGTAAACAACCCCATCCGCATCGCCAGTCACCATGATCTTAATAGCTAAGTCATGATTATCATTGTTAACATGACCACGTCGTTTGAGCCATCCTGTTTATAAATACCATGAGTTTTCATCTTTTATCTTGATACGTAGCTAGCATAGCACGTTATAAATGAGCTTTAAAATAGCCCGATAAAAATGTATTCATTCATGTAACATTTAAGAGCGTAGCTCTTGTTAGCGGAGTAACTTCCAGGCTTAATGGTCTTCTGCCAGCGTTTTCACCTCCCTGTACGACATGACGTTTGCCTTCTCATTTATTTGGTCTAAGAATACTCTTGTAGTAAAAATATAATCATCATCTTCAGCCAGAAAGCGTTCACTGCTGAACAAATGATTCCCTCTTAGAAAGGGGTGTTGCCATAATCCCCACGCTTGACAGACAGCTTGGGGATCGCAGTACGTTCACCGAGTACTAATAAGACGCTGCTGCTCATCCTCCGGTGGTGCTGGTCACAGTTTTAGGACATACCAGGGTCCAGGCTGAAAAACAATTCGGAATCTCTTTTAAATTGATTCCTCAGCTCTCGAAATATCAGCCAGTAACATGAGTTTTCTGCGAAGGATGATTTGCTAACGATGCGGAAGGGTGTGGAGCTTGGCTCCCTGCCCGCAGCTGGGCAGATATATCGTGGCATTGGTCCAGCCAGGGTCAGGTGCGGCCGATGCTCTCGCAGTCACGCAAACAATCAACAACCGATACTGATTGGCATTCGGTAGACACTGAGATCGAAACGACAGCAGATGTTAGCAGAATCTATTACGATACTTCTTGTTATTACAAACCAACTTTGTTAGAAGCCCATAAAAAGTTACTAAAAGCATTGTTTCTACGACGCGAGTTCGCAATATCAGATGGACGGATAAGTCTAACTTTGTTAAACAACTCCGCGACTTCAAACACGATTTCGTCAGATGAATTTTCTATCTCGATCGAAAAGAAAATGACTATCACCTTCTTCTTATATACAAAAGGTAATGTGTGTATATATGTTTCCGATGGACTCCAAAACGGCACGATCTATTTTGACGGGACTTTCACTGGCAGATAGCTAATGTTATAAGACTTGTAAGTGCGGGTGAAACCACGAGGCGCAGCTAGTATACTATACAAAATGACAAGTAGATTAATTCTAAATAGTTCTCAAATAAGCTCTCTCTCCCTGGCCTCTGAAAACCGTGAGCGACTATACTGGGTTTTGAATTAAAATCATTGGTTTGTAAATAATTTCATAACATTTCTAAAGATATCCTTCATCTAGTCTACCTGTGACCACGGACACTGAAAAGTGTTCGAAACTTCAGTAAAGTAAAATACACGCGATAAAATCCGTTAAGTGTTTAATTTCATCAAGCTAAGCTTCCTAGCAAAATAAGGGAATCTAAAATATATGAAAATTTTAAATTCAAATATTATCTCGAGCTTAGAGTGTCTGCGGATAAGATAAGCGGGAGAGTTATCTTAAGTCCCTAAGGACCGTCGAGACGAAGCAATATTTAGAAAGCCCTGGCTAAAAAAACCGTAATAAAAACCTTTGCCTTTACAACTCAGCAGGTAGTAAAGCGACTTTAAGTTTAAGAGTTTCTCTAAATTGTTCCGTAAGTGGATGAAAGAATAATATTCTTGTGGCAATAAATATAGTTTTTATGGCGGTCGGTCTAGCTCGGTGCGCTGTTGGTCGACACATTGCCAACATTGGCGACCAAACACGTGTTCCGTTGTTTATTTAGGCAATACTCGTAAAGCACGCTGACAGGATGTGATTTGAACCCTCAAGGTTGTTTAGGTTATTTTAAATAAATTGTGCGTAGGCAGGTACTTGTGTTTTTTTAAGTTACAGACTTAATAATCACATATGACATGAGCAAAACTTAATATTCTAAGTAATGTCGTACTTAGAATATAAAGTTTTGCGCGTGTCATGTGGACATGGCATGGCACTGTAGTCATAGAATTAACGCTTAAATTTATAATCGCGTGTATTTAACATGTAAGAGTAGGTATTTCTGAAAGCCGCTATTAATTTTAAATCCATATATACCTACATATAAATGCGAAATTCCACTCATTCACCGACTGCCTCGTCATGAAATCACGAAAACTTTGTTAGGTAGATTTCTTACACGTATACGTTAGAATTTATCAAAATGGTCTATTAAGAGGGTTAAGTTTGTATGAAAATCTACGCGTAAGAAGTTGCGGTCAAAAGCTAGTAGTTAAGCTAGGTCTATCAGAAGATCCTAATCAAAATATATACCTATAAGGTAAAACTTTTATGTAAGTAAAACTTTTCGCACGGTTCCTATAAAATAAATCACAGTACCTACCTACTTTCGGCTACTTCGTATCCTGACTCATTTATCTGACAAGTTTTGAGAACATCTAAGTCCAGTAAATCTGCAGCAATATTCCAACTACCGGAGGGTGAGTGTAACTAAATTAGTCGAAATCGCACCGAAGTAGGCGCAGCGCTGTCATGCGCGTTTATTTACACACAGCGAGCTGGCCAAGTTCCAGCGTAACCGAAATAACTGGTGTCATTGTACTAGCCCTAGCAAGGGTCCAGCTGTCTGGAATACTAATTCGGACATTATTACAAGGTATGACTCGATCAATCAATCGGACGTGAGGCGAAGCTGTTCGGTTGGTGGATCAAGTACTCGTAGATAGATAGACACTATTATGTACACCAGGAAAAAAAAATACAAACATAAAAAACCACTTACGAGCTAAGGCCACAAGTTCCGGCCTTATCGCTGAAATCAATCTCTTCCAGGCAACCATTGGATGGAAATAATTTACGTAACAGGACAGACGGGAGATGCAAAAACACTTACGATACTATTAAATAAATATGTATGTACTAACAAATGATATAGATATAGTATAATCTAGATTATTTATACATATACATATGATACAATCGATATTTATGTACCTAAATACTATCAAGAATATACACTAAGTCCTTGGGGTACCTGCGTATTATTTCGCTTTACCACCTAACGCTTTTTTTTGCGCTTTTCTACCTAAGTACATACTTTCTTAAAGATACATTGTTCAAAATACATGGCTACCAATTTATTTAGTAGAAATAGCCAAGGAGGAGACAAACAATTTCCATGGAAGCCTATACAATCAAGAAAAGTCAACGAAAAAGTATTGAAAAAACCAAGTTTTTTTGATAATGTTTTCATCAAGTTTTAGTAAGTAATTTCGAAGGTGGCGTTCCCACTTTTAGCAGAAATGTTGCGAATTTGGTCGTACTGACTACCTTAGTAAGTATTAAAATCAGAACCTGCAGACATGATAGCTGGTATCATACAGAAAGCTGCTGGAACTACAGACCTTAAGGAAAGTATAATTCCACAAAGTGTAGAAGCCACAAAGCTTCTTCAATATCACCAAAGAAAAAGAAAAACACATCGATCTTATCTTAGATAGATGGAAAAAACGACTGACGTAGGCACTAAATAAAGTTATGGTAAAAACGCAAGCGACAAACTAAAACGATTTACCTACGACAGACCTACTTATGCTGGCGTTTTATTTTCGTGTCCATAGGGAACTAAAATTTCTATTCCCAGGAGTTACCTATCAGCTTAATTCACCGGTAGACTGTGGTGTAAACGTTCCCAGGACTGCCCTTAATCCGTCTGATAAGTTAGACAGTAAATTCGCTTTATAACTCAAGTTTAAAGACAAGACGCTAAAGCTGATTATAAATTATCAAATAGAAACTCCTAAGAGGGAGGAGGAGGCTAAGAGGTTGAATTATTAATCTTTACTTAATATTATAAAAGCGTAAGTAATAATTAACTGTCTCTGCCTGTCTTTTTGTTCACTTTTCACAATTAAACGCCTAGACCGAAATTTGACAAGATGATAGTGTACATTAATAACGGTGGACATATGGTACTTATTCTCCCAGAAAATGTGGAAAAACCGCAGCAGATAGCACCGCGGGATTCAGTTAATTTATAATATTTTTAATACTATAGTAAATGCTTTATAGACTATTCAAAAAAAGCCGTAAATATTATTTCTGTAAAACGGCCGTAGCAAAGCGGATAGAGCGATCGGGGCGTACAATGAAGGCGCAGGTTCGAATACAGCCGGCCATTTTTTTTTAAATTGTGTATAACTTTTAAATAGTACATTTTAAAGTATGGAACAACACTTCAAATACAGAAAATACTTTTATTATTAGTAACTTCAGTCACCTTTGCATTGCTGTAATTGGTAATCAAAATCATACTACTTAATATTATAAATGAAAAAAAGCGGAAGTTTGCGTAAGTGTGTATGTTCGTCCGCACTCAACACTGTAACATCTAAACGGATCTGAGTAATATTTAGTATGGTTGTAGTTTTTTTCCATGCAATTAATTGTTTTTGTTAACTAAACAAAATACAAGCTAACACTACAAAAACAGTTGGACTGCCCATATACCGTTGAAAGTCTAAAGACAATCCAAAAGCTCAAGCCCTATTACCAGTTGGCAGCGTACTCAGCATTATGGCGCCTTACCACGCTGAATGGCAATGCTTATGCGTTGAGCCAGGTCAGAATTTACTGTTTTCGTTCAGATTTTTTACAATGTTATGGCAACTGTCAGTCGCATTCTATTAGTGGCCGCACTTTAGTGATAGCATAAAACCAAGTGAACATTGCAGAACGTTTGTAACGTAAATCAACAAGGCGCCAGTGATTTAAGCAGCATGCTCGATTTAAGGTACTGACAGACGTGCTCAAAAAAAGCATGCTAATAAGCTTGCTTAAAATTAGCATGCTCTGCAAACTGTTCACATTTGCCAGAAATAAGCATGCTTGTTTTAAAGCATACTCATACATAAGCATTCATACATAAGTCCTAAATAGGCATGCTCAAAGCAAGAGCAAACATGTTCAGACGTGCTCGGATCACGCCCCCCCTACCCGCGCCTCAGGTAGCATACTCGAAAATCAAACGTCGTTTGATTTTTGAGCACGCTCTAAATAAGCATGCTCATTACATTACACACGTGCTACTAATGAGCACTTGCTCAATAAAAGCATGCTTTTGTGCTAGTAATGAGCACGTCTGTCCGTACCTTGAAGCAGGGAATAACATTCAAGTGAGCTTCGCAATCGCAATGCTTTGCACAAAACACCAGATCAATAAAGACGCGGAACTTTAGTCTCTACCTTAGTATTTCGACGCTCACAAAATGGGAGTAGAAAGGATGGTCGACTCACGAAAAAAAGCAAGACGATCCGACCATCCAACCCTTTTATTTTCTTGGCTTGGCGTTCTCTTTTTACTTTTATTCTAAAAATATAGCGTTCACGAACCAATTTCGAAAGGAAACGTGATTCTCTCCAAGGTCAACATCGGAATTAGTATTCTTGTAGTGTGTTATGTTTGACCGCTCGCAAAAAGATGTTGATATTATGCTCTTTGTGGACTTTTTTCTAAGCTTGATTAGAATTGGCTTCGCCATTACTGACGGCCGACGTGTTCCGACGAATATTCAGAATTGCAAATATAACGAAAAAGTCAATTTTTATGCAAATTTCATTGTATTTTTTGTAATTCGCATACGATATGCTAATTACTTTAGGTTGAGTACAAGATTATGCATTACTGTATCTCGCGAATCCGGATCTTTACTAACTGGCCCGTTCAGTAATCCGGCAGATCTTTTTAGTGATTCTAACCACATTCCAGTATCTGAATTTCCAGTAATCCGACACTCCCGCGTCTGCATTAGTGCCGGATTAGCGATATTGCACTGTATCGGTGGGTGTATCTTCTCATTCTTTTCACACGTTTTCATGCAATCCAAATATAAAAGTTCCTGCATAAAGTCGTAAATAATCATAATGTGGAGATACCAATTGAATTGATTGATGATTCTGCAATCTTCAATCGATGGAAACGATGGAATTGAATTTCGAGATATGAGTCATCTTTTTATAAATAATGCGGATTTTTTGCTAAACCCGTTGTTTAAACTTGTTTTAGGAATCGTACCAAAAATAAGTTTCCGATATTAGGATCTGCAGAAAACTAAAAAACAAGAGAACATATAACATTATCTGATTAACTTTATTCACGCTAAATTGCTAATCGGACCCCTGCTGCTAAGACACTTGGAACCCAACAAATCGGTATCATTGAATAAGGTGGTTATATTACGGTGAGTTATTTCCCTCATCAAATCCGCGAGCAATCTCCCTCCGGAGAGAAATATGAAATTGGAGTGGAGACTGTCGGCTCGGTAACGAGGTAAGGTAGTTGATGAGTCTGTAATGTTATTGTTATTGTGGTGGCGAGGCGGCGTGATGTAGGATGGATGCCGGCTTCTTAGTCATATAACCTCAAAGCTGGGGCCAACGAGCCGTCGTCCGCGACTAGGGCCAGGGGCAGCCGCTCGATGTTGCCGCGCCTGCGCCCGACGCCCTGTCGACCCTCTCCGGCCGTACAACGCAGCACAAAGCGCGAGTGGGCGCGATGTCTCGCACAGACATTTCCTTACACTGAGGAGTCCTTACCGCAAGCCTCCGTCTCCGTCTCCTATAGGGAAAACGCGACTATGTGATAAATTTACTCGTGACTGCAATACGTTAACGTAGTGAATCATTTCGTGGTAAAAGCGAGCGCAAATATGTACAAGACTGTCAGACACGGCGAGAATAGTCTCCAGTACACGATTCTTCCGCAAACCGAAGAAGTGCTAAGCAACAGTGGACTAAAAGGCAAGGGACGAGATTACAGCCCTTCGATTCATGTGCGACGATCGCGTAGGAAGCAAAAGTGCCAGCTTACCTTAGTGCTGGTCATTTCATTGATTATCGCGTTTGCGCTGTTGTGTGTTTCAATATACTCTTACAACCCGGTCTATTTCGAACGATGGCTCGGCAAGCGCGATCATGAGTCGATCACGATCGCATCGGCAGTCCCCACGGTATTGAGTGAAGCCAAATCCCGGAAGAAAGAACTTAAGGTCTTACCAGAAGTAATTTCAACGCTTGACTCTAGATTGGAAGCGAGCTCGACGACTACAACTTCTAATTATGCAACCACTACGAAGAGCGGTTCTGCGTTACCTCCGGCGTCAACGGGCGAGAAATCTACAACTCCGCCATGGATAATGCCAGCGTTAAGATCATGGAAGAGTTCATCTACCATTCAAACTATTCCCACAGAAGGAAATGAAATACCTATAATCGCAAAATCAAATAGCAAACAAAATGTAAAAGAAAAGACCGACGTCGACAATATGTCGATAAAACCTTGGGAGAAAGACATTATTATCCGGCCCACCGTTACACCGGAATCGATCACGCTACGCAACGTAATCAAATACTATTCTCGGTCATTCATACCCTCGCAAAGGCCAGGCGTGACCACCACAAAAATGTTTGACGACGTTTTGATAACTACGAAAGCAACTACGGCTAGGGTGCCGGTAGAAAGTACGACTGAGCAATCGAAGTTGAATGATTTGAAAGACGCTTTGTTATCCGTCGACGATGACGATGAATTTAAGGAATCTTTAGAAGTAGATGAAGTGTTCTCTCTGCCACCTTTGAAACCAGAGGCAGGGGTTGTGATTGGTGATTCGGATGAAGTGACAGTGTCGAAAGCTGACGGCGGCGGCTGGTACGGAGCGCGGTGGCCGTTTGTAGATACGTCATCATACTTCCAATGGACTGTAAGTACTATACTGTTGCTATAAGCACGTTGCATAGTTTTACGTAATGTTTATTTCAATATTTACCCAATCAAAGGGTACCTGCGTGATCGCTATAATCTACACGTAACTGTCTTCGGTAACAACTGAGTAATCTAAAATTATGAAAGCGGATATGGAATCGTATCTATTTACTCATGAAACGTATTGTTCTTATGTAATTTGATAACACCTTCCAAGTTTTCCGCCCTGACGTAACACTTTGTTCCTAGATGCGGTAAAAGTAAAGAGGTATAGATTTATAGACGCTGAACTAGGCAATTGAAAGTATTAGTAAGTACAATGGATACACTAGTCACACTGACTAGCAAGTAATACCAAAACTAAACTAAGGACAGAAGCACTACCTTATATATCTAGGTCATGTTTCACTGGTGAATAATTATTCTAGAGATAATATTTATGTAGGTTGAGGTAGAATTAAAGAGACCTTCCTGGGGGATTCAGATAATTCTATGCAGGTGACATATATTTTACACAAACCTTTCCTTACTATTTTCCTTCGATGTGTGCCAAAAGTAAAACCCTATAAATAACTGTTAGTGTACCAATTAGAATACTTAAAACTGCCGAGTCGACATTGACACAAGGCCAAATCAACAATTGATAGTTGCAAAAATAGCGATTTAGTTCTTAAATAACAAAGTTAACGGCTGAAATATCATAAAGAAAATGCAATTTTTCAGCTCTGAAATCTTGCTAGAGCAAGTTAAATGTCAAAACTTAGCGCAATAAAATATGCCGTAGAGTTTACAAGCTCGCTCTAAACTTTATCCATTATCGTCTTGAAAGAGACATAATTTTAATTATGGCGAAAAGTTCAAATTTGCTATTTTAGGAACAAGAGGTATACAAATATACATTTGCCTACCTCTTTTTTGTCATTATGACATTTGTTAATTACCATATTATACAGGGTTACACATATACCCTGTACTAAGCCGAAAGTAGGTCATTGTAATCATCATTATGAACAAACTTGAAAAGGGCCAACGCTGAAAATGCGAAAAAAAAACTGCTGTTCCATATCGATTACAGATGGACGGATACATAAATACAGATTTTATGGTTGAGAAGAAATCTTTCGAGGCATTATCAATTTTTTTTGTAAATTTTGGCTCGGTAGTTTTTTGACCAACTCTATTAGTCTGTAGCAGCTGTAACACAGGTCTTCCTAGAACAGCTGCTTACATGACACCTACAGAGGTACTCATTATAAAGTGTTAATTTTAGACTTGTTAAAAATGTTAGGTTAAAATTGTAAAATTATAAATATTGGAATAAATGAATTGAATTGAATTAGTACGAATAAGTTTGTTCAAGCGCCTGTTGATTTGGCAACATCAATAATTTTGTTCGAGCACATACTAATTTTGAAGTCGGTTTTAAGGCTACCCACTTACCCACCGAGGTTTACCCACTTTTAAGATATTGTATTAAAGTCGCATTTAGTGGAGCAAAATCATAGCGCTTACACGCAGTCGTGCGTTTCGCTTCTTGTATTTTTGAGGGTTTTCTCATATTTTTCGAAAAGTGTAGCTGTAATGTAAAATGTACCTTTGAGGTTTCCTCTATAATTATTAAATCTGTATATTAAGATATCATAGACATCTTTTAATAAATAGGTATTTGAATGACTAAAAAAACAGGGAGAAAAGTGCCAATTAGTGACATTAATTTTTGTCTTCTATCGAGCGAAATGTCCTTAATCGTATTTCAGTCGTTGGGGTTTCCTAGATGAAATATTAAATTTTGATATGACACCATTTTTATAATTTTAAGCTAACCGTGGAAGTAGACACACTTAAATTAGAATGACCAAAATTTCTAAAAGTCGGAAAACACGGCCTTAAATGGATTATTATAATAATCCCATAATAGGCTCTAGGTACAAGCAAAATAATTTGTTATCTATCTTTAAGTAGTAGGTAAACTAAAGTATTAGTAGTAATTATGTCCATCCAAATAGTTGCCTATAAAGATAAGATATTAAATAAATATAAGATATTTCGCTTTTGGCAATAAGGCCGTCGCTTATGGCACTAGCTAGTAAGTTTTTCGTAATATTATAATTTTTAGTCCTCGCGGGATATAAACGGTGGAAAGACAATTTATCTACAGCCCATGCTAGGATTACTGCTAATTCTTTAGGTTACTACTTAAAGATAGATAACTAATTATTTTGTTTGTAATAATAATCTATTAAAAACCAACTTCACAATTAATTAGCGCTTGAATAAAATTATTAATATTGCCAAATCAACAGGCGCTCGAACAATAGCTGGTAAAAAAACTGCTGTGCCAATGTTAATGACATTTTTGTGGGAACGCCTCGGAAGCTTCCTTTACATATCGTATGATAAAAAGGACAGAATTGAGTAACGGCCATCGTGAAGTTCATGCCCAATCTTAAGATCAACGCATCTTAGATAATTATCTACATATAATCGCTAAGCAGACAATAACAATGTGATCTAAGATTAATATGGTATTCTCACCAGGGTTACTCTCCCGGAGACAACTTGCTGCTACCGCTCCTAGTGGCTGCGCTGTCTTCGGTGGCGCTCGTCTTACTGTTAGCGCTGGCGGTACGCCGTCGCAAGCGGACCCACTCACACACTGCACAAATTGGGGTAATGCATCCTTGTCTATTGTTGTTCCTTTATCTTCAGAAAGACCTCCGTGAACTAGGTCATTTCCATGGCACCCCCATCATGGTCCTAGATACCTACATATGAGCGGAACGCGCAAACTCTTCGCAACGTCTTCTCATCTAAAATAACTCAGTGCCTTAAGATGAAAGTCTTCGACCAGTGTGTGTTACCAGTGATGACATACGGCACTGAAACGTGGTCTCTCACTATGATCCTCATAAAAAAAAAAAAAGTAAACAAGCAAGCTCAAAGTAGCACAACGAGCTATGGAGAGGGCTATGCTCGGGGTTTCTCTACGAGATCGAATCCGTAATGAGGAGATCCGTAGACGAACGAAAGTCACCGACATAGCCCACCGGATTAGCAAGTTGAAGTGGCAGTGGGCAGGGCACATATCACGCAGAACAGATGGCCGATGGGGCCGAAAGGTTCTGGAATGGAGACCACGGACTGGTAAGCGCAGCGTAGGACGTCCACCCACAAGATGGACAGACGACCTAAAAGAGACCGCAGGGAAACGCTGGATACAGGCCGCTTCCAACCGGCCCTTTTGGAGATCGATGGGGGAGAGGCCTATGTCCAGCAGCGGACGTCCTATGGCTGAAATAATGATGATGATGATGATGATGAGCGGAACGCGCGAACGACCTTTGTCTTACCATAAAATTATCAAGCCTTAACTTTTTTTACTGCTTGCCTTTTGGAAAACTCACAAGTCACACAGCGGGTAATAGGGAGAGCTATGCTCGGAGTTTCTTTGCGCGATATAATCAGGAACGTGGATAATCCTGGAGTGGTGTTGTTGATGCACGCATACGTACCATTTGTTCCAGCGTGGTGGATGACTAGTAGAAAATATTTAGCATTAAATCCTCCATTTGTAAATGTCTATTTAATTTGTAAGTGTGCAAAGTATTATATAAATAAATAATCGCAAAAGAACCAGAGTCACCGACATAGCTATTAAAATTTGCAACTTGAAGTGGCAATGGGTAGACCAACTTTATTTTGTTACGTCGCAACCGAAGAACCGATAACCAATGAGGAGAAAAGGTTCTTGAGTGGAGACCACGAACCGGAAGACGCAGCGTAGGTAGGCCCCCTACAAGATGGACCGACAACTTCGTGAGAGTCGTAGGCATCCTGTTGCTGTCGGTAAGTGTGGAGTTCTAAGGGGGAGGCCTATGTTCATCAGTGGACATCTTTGGGCTGATAATGATGTTTTTTTTTCAAGGTTAAAGTGTAGCGATTATAGCCCAATAGTTGACACGTTTGACTTCCACGCTGTACAGATTTCAACAATGAGATTGACCTGCCGTGAGGAAAATAGACGGTTCCCGAAGGAAATTCAACACGGGTGAAAACGCGGGGCACACTACACTATAACCCAGTATTCTATAAAGTTGAATACTGGCAGAAAAAATTCGGGGAAGCACTTGTCTAAATTGAAAGTACTTCGAAGTAAATTAATTTACCCGTACTAAGCATGAAGGGGAAGGCACTTATCTATACTTCATGTTGACCTTATGAACAGAGTTTTTCCTTTGTTGTATGGGAATCTTCCAAAGTATTTGTAGATGCTTTTCCATCATCAAACGCCGCTTTCATCAAGTAAGATGCGGGCAAACGCGTGCCTTCTCCGAACAGAAAACAGGGGACCGTAACGTGATTGTTTACGTAACCGAAGATTAAAGAGAACGGCTCGACCCAAAATACTGTCTCTTTAAAACACCATTATTGACCACACAACACACACGTAGTTCCTTTCTTTATTTTGTTACCTACATACGGGGTTGCACGGAAGGGAGCTACTAAGCTGAAAGGAGGTTATTGTAATCATAATTTTGAACCACTTTTACTACGGGACCCAATACTCAATAAGTTCATTGCGACATATGTGTGCTTGCAAACCTTAAATAACATGTTTTTATATCTTAAAATGACGTCATGTAGTACATACTGTACTGTACATATGACCCTGTTAGGGTTTGGCAACAGAAAGAACGGACCCATCCTGAAATCGCGAAAAAAAGTAATTCTTTAGAAAAAATTCATTCGCGCTCGACGGGAACAGCTAAATATTTTCGCAAAATTTCAGGGTTGGTCTTGGTCCTATGGTAAAAGCGGTTCACAATTATGAGCACAATTAATTACCTCCTTTCAGCTTAGTTCGACCGTTCCGGTAATCTTGTATACGGTATACAAGATTACCGGAACGGTCGAACTAAGCCATAAAATAAGTAGGTATACAGGTAGGTATAAGCAATAGAATTAAATAGGTATACAGTATACCTACCTATTCTATTTCTGTATCCAAATTGTATTGCGATAGATTATTGCTAACAATCTATCGCATTTCAGCTTTAGCCTGTGTGTCAAAAAGCATGACAGACATAATTTATTTGTGGCAAAAAATACAATGAACACAATATACAATGGAAAATAAAATAATATAATCTGTTATAATATGAGGGCATAATATTATGTATTGTACATCAACTTTCGCTAGCTTTCGGTTATCTCATCGTTAAATACTGGTCGCCAAGCGCCTGACATTGTGTTTCGGCAACTTGCCTTATAAGCCAGTTCCGATTTTAGTTTAGGGGTGTCACTTCCGATAACACAGTGACTTGAGATTCTGATCAAACGCCTACTCTGACACTATAGCAATTAGGTATGTCGGAGATATCCGAGGCCATAGACTTCTGAAAAATATTTCACCGTTGTTCAGTCATGGGTGTGACTTTAACGCAAAGGTAACACAGAACGTCGATGAGTTGAGTGGGGCCGTACGTATGGGTATGGAAAGCGGAATCCGAGGGGCCAGCGGCTGGATGATTTTATGGAAAAGGAGGAACTCTATTTTATGAACTCCTTCTTTCAGAAACGACCATCTAGGAAGTGGACGTGGTTGAGCCCCGATGGTTCGTCCAAAAATGAGATCGACTTCATCATGACTCCCAAGAAGTGAATATTTAATTATGTGTCCGTGATCAGCAAGGTGAAAACCGGTAGCGATCACTGTATTATCAGAGGCACATTGAATATCAACATCAAGCTAGAGCGGTCACGTCCTGTCCTGCCCAAGTCCAAACCCCCTAGACTTCCAAATCGAACTTCATAATCGCTTCCACCTATGTCAATATAGCCTGTTCTATCATATTATGGTTAATTAGACGCATTGACGCGTTCTATCCTTTAGAGCAAGTGTGCCATATTCTGCCCGTAATTAGCCCATTTATTTTAACGGAGGTACGTAACGAACCCACATAGTGTGTAACGATATAGAAGCAAAGAGATACAGAAGAAGACCGATTAAAAAGAACGTTCGAATGTTCAATAAGACGAAGGCGAAGTGTCAAGAGGACTAAAGATGACAGCGAGAAATGGAGACTAATCCACCGACAAAATAACGCTCTAGAAGTAAATTTATTTTGCACACTTGTACTACAAGCTATTGAACAGGATACGCGTCTATGTGGACGGACTTTTTTCCTCTATAGATTATGTTTACGTCATATCAAGAGTCCCTTAGCTGACCATGTGCCTTGTTCCAGAAGTTGACCTCGGAGCTTGCTGCCGACGACAACACAAATCTGCTGACTGCCGAGAACGGCGAGGACGCCGAGGAGTAAGCTGGTATAGCGACTGCTTCTAGCTTCTTCGACAGTACAAAATGTCTCTTGTACAATCTAGGGATATACGCAGTATTTATGGAACGATTTGTATGTATGGAATTCAGTGTATTTCTTTGAGGGTCATTCCCAAACTTTTGCATCAGATACTTGGTAAGTACACACCAAGCAAGTGTTTAGGTAATTTTCTGGTTCTGATTATAAAACAGATGAAACAGAAGTGGTTTCAATTATGGTTTGGTACGTAGCAAAACACAATAGGTATTATGAAAGTACAAAGCAGCAGTAGATAGGCTCTCTCTGTGGTGTGGAACAGAAGACACGATGGTGATATTTTGTTGAGTCGAAAGGACTTTACTGTAGAAAAGGTGGAAATCCAATCCAAAACTTTGTGCATTTATTCATGTGGGTATTATAGAGAACTAAGATATTTGTCAGTTATTTACATGTAAGTCATCGTGGAAATATCTTATATAGCAATGTAATCATACAAGTATGTTAATGTTTTGGACAGTACAGTCATTCGGAATGAAGTTTGTTAGAAACGCTGTAATAAACATCGCGCGTGTGCCCTTGTTCCCTCGATTGTACATTAGGCATTCCACGCACTTTGTAATGATTTAGCAGCTATAGTCTAGCCTCGACGGTTCCATTAGGAGGGTTCTACACATATTTCAATGTTTCAGTGCCTATTGTTTGTAATAACGTAGGCACGCTCGGTCGGCCCGATGCCGCGCCGCCAAGAGAACGCGCCACGTTCAGAGATACGATATAATTGTAAGGTATATTTTGTAGATTAAAATGTGAATTAACGTTTCGAACGCCAAAATTGCTAAAAAAATATTTTTGTTACGGTTAGTCTACAAGGTATAGATGTCGACTATAGTGGAGCACGTTTAGATATATAGAGTACTCCGTGAGCTTGCTAGTGATTTTATTGTGGAGCGTGAAGGCGTTACACCGGATCATTGTAATTGTAGATGCGTTGGTCGCCAACAGTTTATACATAATTTACGATCAGCATCGTAGAAACAAGACGCTGGTTATGATTGTTTACATGCTCTCTTACAAACTTATGTTCCTCTAGAAAGTTATTATAATACAAATTTAGGTTTAAGGTCCAGAATATAGCGCGCCGATATCTCACTCGAAAGGGTTTTTTTTAAATATAACTTATTTTTTTAAAATGTGCTTCGGTCATTTTGCGAAGTTAATATTTCTGTGTAAAATAAATGGGAAAAACTGTTTATCCCATTTTTTGTGGTAATAAAGAATATTAAAACAAAAATTTGTTCTAAATACATATTTTGAAATACTTCGTAAAATGACCGCAGCACATTTATCAAAAGTAGACAGTAATTTTAAATAAAATAAAAAACCCTTATGATAATAGAGAAAAACAAATCTTCTATTTCATTTACTTATAAATGGCTCAATCGTTGGCGACAGACGCAAAATTCACTGTCAACTGACTACGTATATCATATCTCTGAAACTTCTATACGACTCGTCAGTATTATTAAAACCCTGTGGTATAAACTCTACGTCATAAGCATACATATTTTTGTGTAGTCGGTTAGAATAAGATGAAATATCATTCTCGGTGTAACATTATATCTACGCTCTTTCATTACTATAACTTTCAATTTATCTATTTTGACGTTTCAATTAAATGTTTCTATTTTAAAATATAGTTATAAGACTGACATAGGATTGATTTTATAGGATTAGTGTGATTTTTTATTGGTCGCGTTTTAATAATGTTTATGCTTTTTAAACGGCACTATTGCTTTGAATTATAACATAATCTTTGTGTGCTGATATTGAATATGCATAATATATTTATCTGTGTTAGCGGCATCGAGATACAACACCTATAGAATCGCAAACGTGCAAAAAAAACAGCGCACGCTACGCCGACTTTTTGGTTAGTTGTATGCTTGGTTGTAAGGCAACCGCGATCCGACTACAATGCCGCGCTATGCCAGTTCTACTATGACATAGCGGACAAGCGATGTTGAACACTATGCAAGCGACATAACGTCAAAATTTGAGTAAATGTGGCATTGCGAACTATATAATATTGATCTCTATGTATGTATAACGACGCTCGGACGATTTTTGACTGTTTTCACTTAGAGATTGTGACTCTATAGGTATTGTATCTCAATGGTTAGAGGTAACAATGACTGTATAGTAAGAGAATGGTGAGAAGGGTTAGTTAAAAAATGTGATACCTCCGTAGTATCTTTGCGTATTGTTCTCAAGTAGCAGGAATTGTGAGGTGACTGAAGGCGCTTGCAGACGATGCGAAGTAGCTTGCAAGTGCAGGTAACAATTAGAAGTAGCAAGTACAAGTAGGCGTTCAAAAGTAGTCACGCGCGCGGTGACGCGCACAACTCGCGTGCGAATACTAACTCGCACGAGTGTTTTAACCTTTTAACGAGACGTACAATGCGCAGTGGGCGTTGCGTGAGTATCGCGGGGAAACGAAGCTTCACTTGCGCAAGGGCCAGCGCGAAGTGTTACTAAGCACTTTCGCTAAGCACACCGGTGCAGACGAAGCGTAGTAGGCACTTGCAACTTGTACTATACGCATGGTCTGCAAGCGCCTTTATACACGCCGCGTTTTATACTAGATTCCCGCCTCGTGAGTTACTAATGTTTAACAGTTTTAATTATAACTATATCGTATTTTATCATGTGACAGTATATATCATGCCGTACACAGCGCAATTGTATCAATAGTAGTAAGTTTTTTAAGCTTTGTGTTAGAATAGTTTCCCGTTGGCTAGAGCTGTGTGTTTATTTTTAAGCTGACACTATGTACATAATGAAATAAATTATGTTTTCCCACCCACTATGAGATTCATTTTATTCATAGCTTCCTGCACAGTAATTAGATTAAGGCCATTTACATATTTTGACGAAAAAAGCAATAACAACTGGATTTTGAGCTGATTCTATTAAATAGAAAGATCTGTATAAAATTTCATTTGTCTAATAAATAAAGCTTTTTTTTAAATAACGGCTTAAATTTTTGGAAAACTTAACATATCAACTTACTACTTTCAATTTACACAAGGAGTATTTCGTATAAAACACTAGGCGGGAAAGTTTAAGAGTGGATTTTGTTAAATTACTGACATATAATAATCGATTTTAATATTATGGTTTACTTGTTTTACATTCGTCTTGAGAATTGTGGTTTTATTTTTTCGCTTTCATGCCCTAAATCCAGATAGATACCTAAATAGAAAGATTGATTATTGTTTGTAATATTAATGAGGCTCTTAATATGGGCCTGAGATATGTAACGGTTTCAATATGTACTTTAAAAGCGTATTCGTCGAACCTGCGCCTACTTATGACTTATCAAAACTAAATTTACCACACTGTAGTGACTCTGGAACCATAAGTAGTATAAATGTACATAAAAAAGACATATTAAAATTACTTAAGTCGGTAGATGAAAATAAATCAGCTGGAACAGATGATATACCCCCCATATTTGTACGCAATTGTGCTGTAGGTTTGGTGAGCCCGTTGAAAATGATATTTCAGAGATCCTTGCGCGAATCAAAATTTCCAGCAAAATGGAAAGAGGCTAATGTGGTACCAATATACAAAAAATCAACTAAATCAAAAATCGAAAACTACCGTCCGATATCAATCTTGAACACTTTCAGCAAAATTTTCGAAAAGATTGTCTATGACCAGGTCTACATTACTATTGTTAATGGTATAAGTCAAGCACAACATGGATTTCTGCAGCGTCGTTCTACAGTGTCCAACCTTGCTGAATTTGTTCAGTTTGTATTACCCAATATGGAGTGCGGCGGACAGGTTGATGTGGTTTACACTGATTTTGAAAAAGCCTTCGATCGTGTAGACCACTTCATCTTGATTGCAAAGCTTGAGAGGTTGGGTATACATGGTGACCTATTACGCTGGATTGAATCTTACTTAACCAAACGTTCTCAGACTGTAATAATCGGGGGACATAGGTCAGACCTTACCTATATTCCCTCTGGAATTCCTCAAGGATCACACTTTGGCCCACTGTTATATAACGGTTACATTTACGATATTTATACGTGCTTCGACTCTATAAAATACCTATTGTACGCTGACGATAAAAAGATATATCACAAAATTAATAACATACAAGACTGCCTTGCCCTTCAAGAGACCTTATACAAATTAGAACAGTATTATGCTATCAATAATATAACCGTTAACGTACCTAAATGTCAGCAAATATCATTTACTCGTCGACTTAAACCTATCATCTTCACATACACTTTGAATAGCACTGCAATAGAAAAAGTCAATGTAGTTCGAGACTTAGGGGTGATCCTAGACAGTAAACTTACAATGACCGAACATATTGAGGTAATATTGAGTAAGGCTTACAAGAATTTGGGATTTGTTATTCGTACATGCAAACCATTCTCTGATATAAATTGTATTAAAAATGTATATTATGCATATGTTCGCAGTGTACTTGAGTATGCTTGTAGTATATGGTCTCCATACTACATAACTTACACGCAACAAATTGAAAAAATTCAAGCTAAATTTATTAAATACTTAAATTATAAAACTCATACACATTCAGATTATAATACAAGTTGTATTCGTTATAAGCTCATGCCTTTGGACAAAAGACGCACTCTGCTGGACATGATGTTATTGTTTAACATAGCTAATGGTCATCTAGATGCACCAGCCTTGCTTTCTTCTATTAGATTTAACGTTCCTGGTAAACGCACACGTCATACCAAACTGTTTTCGTCCGGCTTTCACTATACCCAATACGCTAGAAATGCACCCATCCCCCGCTTATGTGTAACTTATAATAATAAATTCTCAGATTTAGACATTTTTAATACTTCTAAATTTATATTTAAACGCGATGTTATTGAAATACTTACAGAGGTCGACTAATAACTCATGTATTGTTCAAAGAAATATATTTTTGTCTTTTATAATTTATAAATATATCATCCATAATATATTATATTAATAGGTACATAATACTAAACATCATATATATATATAGATATTTTTTACTCCTATTCATAAAAATTGTTTGCAATTGTGTATAATTTATGTGGATATACAATAAATTCAAGTAAATTTCATCATAAAAAAATAAAAAATCATCATTATTAGCCTTTCACGGTCCTATTGTTGGGACACAGGCCTTCCCTCAGTGAGAGGACGGATGGTCCACCATTCTGGCCCAGTGTTTCCAGTGTTTCCATTCTGGTGTCATTAAATTATATAGTTCTTGGGTATACCGGTTTCCTTACGATGTTTTCCTTCGCCGCTTTTGAGCAATGACACTGGAAAAAATAATTATTACCTGCACATTTTTATGTTAATATACCCAAGCATAACTTTAAGCTAGTATTTGTATTGTGTGCTAAATAGGTATAATTGTGCTTAATTTTGTTTGTTAACTACCTTTTGTAATAACTTATGAAGCTTAGCTTTTTAGCGCTTGTTTGCAATACATATATGATTTTCCATGACAATGTTACTTATATCACTAGTATAGACCTATTAATGGCTGTAATTTAAAATAATTATTTGAAACTATGTATATATTTTTGTGCTGTTGGTCTTAAATAAACATAAAATAAAATAAAATAAAAAAATAAAGGTAGTTTACACAATTCCCAAGGATGTTCTGAACCTTGATTGCTGATTAGCGTTCTGATTCTCCTAGCCACCGTTAGATACAACTTTAGTTAGGAGTTTTGCTGCCAACGTGAAAAAAATATAGGCAACATGTTTTTTTCAGGTTGCCACCGGCATTGTATTATTTAAAAAAAAACGATTCATGATTTTCGAGTGCTAATCTGTAATAATAGTGGATTATTTATTAAGTGTTCGTGGTAGATGGAGGGCAAGTGATATAGCGAGGTGAAATATGTCTTTTCGTGTTTCCAAAACTCCATAAAAGCCTCTAGTAAAGTCTCCACCACTTTACTAGGGTATGACTTACACTTGACTGGGACTTACTTTGCTTGACTCCTACTGTAACTATGACTATGGCTTGTTTGACTATATTTAACTATTCATGAAAATATTTCAATACTTGTCACTGGCAAATGCACAAGACGTGCGACGTCAAAACTCTCTCAAAGAAAAAAAACTTTGGCTACACAATAAAGGAACTAATAAAATCCAGTGAGTAAGCAATCAAATTGACTTTATATTCTTCAAATTAATAAAAGAAATCAGACCTATTATTTACAACAAAACTGTACATTAAAATTAAAAATAATATTATAATTATGTTATACAGATAAAACTAAAATCTACAAAACTTAACCTCTGATAATGTGCCAAACAAGTATAAAATTACTTAGTTTGAATAAACTATACATAAATAATTAAAATATATACATTTGGGGGCGCAATTTTGTAGGCAAATTTGTTTTAGCAACACAGCAGTGCAAGTACCGTTCTTTATCGTACGTCAAATTCGTTAAAATGCCATAGAATCGATCACAGCTAGTATTGATCAAATAGCATTTTATCGAATTTGACGACCACAACTGTCAAATTTGACCATCGATAAAGAACGGTACTTGCACTGCAGTATCGCCTTTATCGACTTGGGAATAGTGTAAAAATTTGATTGACTTTGATCAAGAATGGTCTTTGATTAAGCATTTAGACAATTCATGTTCTTGCATCAAAAAACAATTTCTTACATAATTAAGCTCCCGAATTGCAAATTAATTTCAACACGCTTCCATATTATTATCTATTTCATTATTACCCAATTTAGGTACAAATCGTATAAAATAGAAACCATTATTTACATAATACTTTTGCATTTTGAAAAATTGTTCAAACATGTTGCAACAGTAAAATCCTCGCCATTGTATTATAACGATAATTTCATAATTTGCATTATTTTCAATTATTTAAAACTTATCTTCATATGTCTTACAAAAATAGCCCGATCGTTGATACACCATACGTACGTTGTATACAGGGTTACGCATATAGACTGTACTAAGCCGAAAGGAGGTCATTGTACGCATCATTATGAACAACTTTTACTATGGGACCAACCCTGAAATCGCATTTTTTTTTGTTGTTCCATACATTTTGTCGTGTGTCAATAACCGTTTTCTATGCTTTCGGCTTAGTACAGTCTATAAGCGTAACCCTGTATGTAATAAAAACTTAAATACATGCATGCTTAGCACTGTTTTAAATATTGAACAGATCTCAGTTTACAAACAGAAGAAAACGGGTTATTAAGGGTATGCTTCGTGCATCGTTTATCTCTTACGCATTTCATAATTTTTGAAGATGTAAAATCTATATATTATTTAATATTCTTATGTGAAATATAAACTGAATGAATAAAGAAAATAACATTGTAGATAGATGTTCATTAAAATTTTCATTCAGCCTCAAACAAGTTTTCATACATAAAAACTGAATAGAAAAATATATATTTTCATGGCTTCTCTACGAGATCGAATCAGAAATGAGGAGATCCGTAGACGAACGAAAGTCACCGACATAGCCCACCGGATTAGTAAGTTGAAGTGGAAGTGGGTAGGGCACATATCACGCAGAACAGATGACCGATGGGGCCGAAAGGTTCTGGAATGGAGACCACGGACCGGTAAGCCCAGCGTAGGATGTCCACCCAAAAGATGAACAGACGATCTAAAAGAGACCGCTGGGAAACGCTGGACGCAGGTCGATATTTTGAGTTTTGAAATGCGCGAGCGAAATAGAGGCCGCACGAAGCATAGATTTAGAATGGAAATTAATAACTTGAAACATGATTTATGCACATATTACGATTAATATATTGTTTAACTTTTAAACGTAGCTAACCTTTACAAATGTTTATAACCTTTTAATACTACTTATTTATGAACACAAAAATCTCACAGTAGCTCAGATTTAGTCAACGTTATTATTACGATGCAGTCAAGATTGAGATATCTCCTGCATGCCATTTAAATTAATTTATTCTGAGGTAGTAAATTTATAATGCAATCATGTAAATTGTATGGCATACGTTATCGACCGATTAATCAGCAATCGTCTAGTCATTTAGCTGCGTCTATGCTTATCTGTTTTATCCACAAAGAGGACAATAGATGCTTTGGCGTCTTTGAGACATAAACTGTATTATGTCACAGACAAAGCCATAAAAGGGTTGCCTTGTAAACTGCGCTAGCGCCACTGTTCACTGACAAGGCTGATTTATATTGTTACAATATTTAATTCCATCGCAGGGATCCAGTGACTCTGGATTGCTACTGGACCAATGTAAGCACAGCTCAAGAATCTAGTATCCATTGCTTTATATTCTCATCACGAGAATTTGTACAACCTTTCGAGTATAAAATAGTAGTAATAGTTTTGCGTTCACCGACAGATTTCACTACTAAAATAAACATCGTCCATTTTAATATCAACCTGTATTGAAATATACGGGTGTAAATTGTTAAAGGTATATTACACTAATAACTGTTATTGTAGATAAACCAACGCGCGGTTTCGAGTAACGAATATAATCCTACTAACTGCAGCGTGTCCTACAACTTGCACACGAGACGACCTGAATGAAGCCACGGAGAGTGCCATTGGGGTGGCAAAGTTCTGGTCTAGAAACTTTATTTGAAAATAGAATTGTATTTTGCGGAACATTGACTCGAAAGAAGAAGAATCCTACTAATATTATAAACGCGAAAGTTTGTATGTATGGATGTTTGTTCCTCTTTCACGCAGCAACAGAGCAACGGATTGATCTGATTCTTTGCATGGGTATAGTTCAAGGACTGGAGAGTTACATAGGCTACTTTTCATCATCATCATCATTATTTTTCATCACTATGCGGGTGAAACCGCGGGGCGCAGCTAGTGAATTATAATCGTTGAGACATCGACATATCATCACAGTGAAATACATCGGTTACGGCTGACATACAAAGATAAATGTCGGGTTCGGGTTTGAAATCGTCCTGTATATAATTGAGACACCTTACATTCTATAGTGTCGTTCACTGGTTGGGCGGATGGGCGGGCCTCAATATCCGAGCCAGGACGTGCCGCCCGCCCACCAACTTGAGCTGTTGTCCGTCCATCAGCACGCTGCGCACGCCGCCAGAAGTCGTCGCGCCAGGAGTTCCAATCGGCTGCGCAATTAAATTTGTCGTTAGTTTTTTCTGTCGTTTCAAATAGCAAATGTTCATTTTATTTATATTACACGGGAATTACTCACGTAAGATTAAGCCGGTTACTCCGACTATAGTTTCAACCGCATTAGACGGTCTTTTTCAAGGTGAATGTGCGCGCGCGGCTGCGTCTCGCTTTGCACACAATAATAATCCCGTGTAATATAAATAAAATGTGTGAAAACCACGTCAGTTTCAATAATAAAGCAAATGTTCAGTTTATATATATATTTTTTTATAAATAATAGGCTTGCGCTTGACCGCCAACTCGCCTGATGTTAAGCGATGATGCAGTCTACGGTGGAGCACGCTTGCCTAGAAGAAACCGATTCACTCGTGATTTGAAGACACCCAGATTGTAACTATCGGGGAACACCCATTCAGGCAGCGCATTCCACAGACTAGCAGTTCGCACAATAAAAGTGGAATCAAAGCGCTTCGTTCGGGTTTTCGAAATACCAATCCTAAAGCGGTGTCGATTTTTGTGCCCGCTCTTGCAGTCCGATAGAAAAATGGGCAGGAGGAAATTAGATCATGAAGATCAGATGCACACTCTCCGAAATGTATTCGATAAAAGACCGATAGACTAGCAACTTTACGCCGATGCTCAAGACTAAGGAGCTTAGTCTGAACCAGGGATTCAACATCGAATAAAACCGGTGCGCCGGCTGAATCAGCAGATAGAGTGGGTACATATTTCAGAATTTTGAGGTCGAAACTTTACGACAGTAGTACATACATAATATCGTCGAGTGCCAATGAACTTTTTGTATCGATCAGCTGTTTTTTTTTAATGGCGATTTAAGGGTTGGTCCCTTATAAAAAGTTGTTCATAATGTTCCGAATATTTCCACTGTCTAACCGGTGACCCAGTATAAAGTTATTCTAATCTGCAGTGTTATGTTAGTTTATGTCACAATCTCCATCATTCATGCAATGATGCAAGAGATTCCTTGGCCTGCTTTCTCATGCAAATGGCATATCTACATTAGGTGAAAAAAGTTTATAAGTCAGAGTGTATAATAGTGTAATGTGGTGTATTAAATATGTAAAAGAACGGGATGACAAAAGTGAGAAAACCAGCAGCAGGTTAGTTTTGATTAATGTATATTATCTTCGATTTTGACAAAAAAGAAGTCTAACAGCAAAGCACAGAACTAAAAAATATATAAATATACTGAAATCACTGAAGAATTCTTAAAGAAAACGGCATGTCGTTTTTATGCATATGATGCTTGTGGATAAATTTATATGTAGATTTTAATTAATTATTAATACTTTTGACATATTTGTAAATTAATATAATTTTGTACGCCCTTACCCTTAGGGCTGTTAATGGATGAACATGTAATATTTTAAGACCTTTAATACTTATTGGCAAGCAAATAAAAACTTTGACTTTGACTTTGATCAAAAGAGAGACATTGATAATTTAAATACTGGCAGATAATATAGAATAATTGCATCAATTCTGTTGTACCTTTCTCTGAACTAAAATAATCTCAGGACTAAAAATATCGGCGTCCTTTTCATTGCAATACAAGAGGATGGCAACAATTTTAGAGTTTAGTTTAGAGAATGGTACAACATAATCGACACCATAATTAGTATATTATTCAAAGAAAAACCAAGACTTGAATCTTTTTCATTTGATACCCATATTAACAGGGTTGACAAAAATATACACAATTCGCCATCTAGTGGCGGCGGACACAAAAAAAAATTATGGGCATTTTAAAAATATTTGTATATAGGGTATTGCATATTGTATTTTTAAGCAGAACTAAAAGTAAGCAAAATTTCAAAAACATCTGTTTGGAGGAACTGGTTCTAATTCAGCTTGCAAGATTTGTACTTAACATACAAACAAAGGAAACTATGGGGGAGGTCTATGTCCAGCAGTGGACGTCTTATGGCTGATGTTGATATAAACAAATATACTTACATACAAACATGTGAAGTTCAATAAAAGCTTGTAAAAATTACGCCACGCCAGTGTTTTATGAAGAATCTGAACGAACTAGTTAATAAAAATAATAATAATAGTTTTTAAAATCCAATACTGTACAATAGTTTTATATTCCATTTTATACCCATAATTGTTAATTTTGTACTCAACGGGGCCTCTTGGTGTTGGCTTCGGCCCCACCAATGCCTACCAAATGTCCGGGCTAGACCCGTGTTTATATTGAAATAAAGTGTTATAATAATAGTAAACACATGACGAGAACCTCGTGAAGGCCGAGAAGGACAAACTCAGCAAGTACCTTGACTTGGCTCACGAGGTTACCGCCATGTGGGATGTTGACTCGACGATCATTGTCCCGATAGTCGTATCGGTGAACGGCCTTATAGCGAAGAGCCTCGACCAACACCTTAAAAGGCTCTCGCTAGATGGTTGGGTCAAGAGTCAGATGCAGAAGGCGGTAATCCTGGACACGGCTCGTATTGTCAGGAGGTTCCTCACTCTGCAGCCCTAACCACCGGTAGCTTGGGCCCTGCCCCGCTGCCGGCGGCACTCTAGGTTTACTTTTTTTTATAATATTTTGTTTTTATAGGAAATATTGTAAAAAAAACGTAAATTTAAGAAGGAAAATAAATATGTGAATAATAATAATATTAGCAAGCGTGTATTGTGAGCCGAATTCTTTTGTGTCTAGTTCAATTCATACAACCCATCCTCAACCAATATCATCAAACATGCAATCACCTGCTGAAGTTTTATCCCTTGCGCGAGTTTAACCTGCTGTATTGGGTTCACCTAAAACAATGATGGTGAGAAAATAAATAACGAATCTAGATACAATACCTATAGAGGCACATCACGTAAGTGAAAACCGTCAAAAATCGTCCAAAGTCAGTCATTTATTAATGAACATGTGTTTATAGGTCAAGCAAATATTACAATTATAATGTACTAGCTGCGCCTCGCGATTTCAGAAGCGAGTTAATAAATGGTCGATAAGCCAGCGTTTTAATCTAATTTCAAAACAGCTCAGATTCAGCGCATCTGTCACTATTTTGGCAACCGGTTGTACACCATCGGCCCCATAACGTGCGTCCACTTGCCGGACGAGGAGTGCGTGATACCAACAACCCTGTCGGAATTACGTATGTAGCAATAGTGCGTGACACTGAGGCTTATGATGAGGTAAAAGGAAGGTTAGTTTCCACATACATTGCCACCTGGAATATCGGAGTGGCAGGCAATGTAAGTATTCCGAGCTTTTTAAAGTATGGTCTCACGGAAGTGACTTTTTTCTTTGCACGTTTGTGACTCTATAGTTTATTCTATATATTGTATCTCGATGCGAAATGGTAACAAAATAATGGACATTTTGATGGATGACTTTTTAGGATCAACCTGTAGACAATTTGTATAATCGAAACATTCAAACAGATTCAGATTATGATATGAGCGCAATTTCGCTAATGTCACGACCAATGACACGTCAGAACCGAGTTGTAACATTGAGCGGACAAATCAACGTCCAGTACTTCCGCGCAATTCCGCTAGTTATCTGAATTATTTGTATTACGAATTAATTTGAGGTTTGTATAACACTGTTTTAAATTATCACGGTTGTTCACTAAAGTTAAATTATTATTAACGGGATATTTACCGTGGTAAGGTTGTGGAATGAGCTCCCGATATTTCGGCGCAGTTACATGCACCATGTTCACGGGAAGACTGAAGAATGCGGGTGGTTGGTCGAACAGTTAAAAAGTTAGGTGCAGACATAACGATCTACCCTCTTTCTTAGTCTTTTGCTACGGTTATCACTGGAACTCGAACTCGATCCTAAGTCCCGACAAAACACACTCACTCACTCACTGCGTATAGTATTTTGATCACATTTTGAACGCGGATTTTTATTTTTAAAACAACCTAATACTGGATTCCACGCACTGGCGAGTTGAAAACCATCACCTGGATTGAAATTCTGGCATTTCGAGATCTCTATAGTTTCCTTTACTAGCCTTGGTATGTAATGGCGTTCGGTGGACAAGATTTTAGGGTTATGGAATTCAATCCAGTGTTTAGGATCCACAACCTTGCCACGGTAAATATCCCGTTAATAATCATTTAACTTTAATTTGAGGTTATGTCCAAAAGGTAGAAAGTGGTTGCGAGTTGTATTACACTCTCTAAACCAAACTAATCTCATATGACCAACTAAGGTCGATTCTGTCATACCATTTTTTAAACGAAACTAAATTAGGCAGCACTAAAATTGTTACCATCCTTGTTTCACACATTCAAATGAGAAGAGACAAATTGTTTAGTTAGTGCTTCTCATTTAATTTTCATCATCAGCCGGAAGACGTCCACTGCTGAACATAGGCCTCCCCCTTTAACCTCCACACTGAACGACAGCCTGCCTTTATGCATCCACTGGATGCCAGCGACTCTCACAATGTCGTCGGTATTTTAGGAGGGTAAGTTTAGGAATGGATTTAGTTAAATTACTGTCATAAAATAAAAATGGTTATGTTATGGTTTACTTATTTTTTATTTATTGAAATTACGGCTTCAATTATTCGTTTTATGCCCGAAAATACAAATACTTAAAATTGAACGGTTTATTTTGTAACAGGCCTCTCAATTTGCGAGTTACTAGAAATTATGAAATTCAAGCTAAACTTTGTATGAATAATTAATTACCTGCTGCAGTTTTAGGACAGGCGCGGCGGTGGTTGGGGTTGTGACGGTAGGCGACGCTGCAATGGAAAGTAGGGCAACGTTTAATGTTATTGTAGGTACAATTGATACTGCTAAGACAGTTTTCTATGTAATGTTACGAGGGATTAACCAAAAAAATCAAGCTAAAAAGTAATAATGGTAACACGTACAAGCGTTAAACTTGGCATGATTATAGTACACACTTTAAAGTAAAACAACAAATCATACTTAATATTATAAATACGAAAGTGTGTTTGTTTGTGCCTCTTTCACGCAGCAACAGAGCAACGGATTGACCTGATTTTTGCATGGGCCTGGTTCAAGGGCTAGAGAGTGACATACTACTTTTTATCATCAAAACAATTTTTCATCAGTTTGCGGGTGGAACGGCGGGGTGCAGCTAGTAATAAATAATGGACAAGTGTGAGTCGGTGGCAAATTAATCGGCAATTTTTGTTGGTGGCTCACCACCAATAGACCAGGGTCGATAATTTTTGAAACAAAAAAAAATAGTAGTAGGATGAAACCCATTAGAAAAGGAGGGGAATATGATAAAAATTAAAGGAAAAATAAATTACGGGCGATCTGAGTTCGGGAAAGGGAGGGGGTGAGTTTTTAAGGGTAAAAAATGGTTTATCTTGATTTCCGGTAAAACTACAAGTCCTATGAAAAAAAGTTAAATGGCAAAGTTGTAGGTAATAAAAAGATCTACAACTTTTATTTATACAATTTTTTTTACATAACCTCAAAATTTATGTGAAAAATTCAAATAACCAAGTTTTTGGTTTTTTAATTTTATTTATTTCAAATATTATTATTTTTTTACGAAATTTGGTGAAAACTTACCTTTTTATGTCCCAAATACACTGTAATTTATTTGATTTAAAATATATATTTTTTCACCTTATTTTGACTTAATATCAAAAAAGCACCCTAATTTTCAATCGAAAATTCTCGTGTCAAAATATTAGCTTTTTCTAAAAAGTCGGTGTGCTTTTTGTTCGTTGAAATCTCTACTTTCTGATGGTAAAAAAAAAATATACATTACAATAGTAAATGTTCTCAGAAAATGCAAAAAATCGAAATAAACTCTAATTAAAAAAAAAAAAAAAAATATTATGTACAATTTCATCAAAAAAATGTAAAAAGTTTATTTATTAAATTCTCATTACATTCATGTCATAGAAAATCTCAGAAAATATAAATATACATGTCTAATCACTTATCCATTAGTTTTTGTCTCTTTGATGGCATTTCTTCATCGTCAGATTCGACAAACCTTTCCAATTTAAGTAATAATTTAAGTAAAGTATACAAAAATTCTAGTTGACCTTCGAAATCTTCAAGACCATCACCTTCTTCGTCTCCAATATTATTTCCAGTCTGCATTGGTTCTGCATCCACTATGTCATCTGAATCATTAACTTCTTCGTAGGTTTTTTCTTCTATATTGGAGCAATTTTCAGAACCATGACAATTTGAGCATAAATTTGTGCATTTTAAACCATGTTTTCGGCAGCCACGTTTTAAACTGTTGCATCCAGTTTCACAGCTGCAGCAAATAGTTTTAAGCAATACTTCCGGAATTAATTCCTTTTCTGTAAATTTGGGCATAATGCCACGTTGATGTTGTTTCCAGCCCCAATCTGTTGCTGTCAGTTCGTTACCCAACCAAGTTTGAAGCTGATAATATGCCCTGTAACAATGTTGTTCTGCTGCTCCTTCTGTAGGTGGGAGGTTTGCCAAAATGAAAGATGATTAAATTTTTGCCAACTGATATTTTTGAAATCTTAATTGATTCAGTGTTGTTTTTTCATTTTTACATTTATAAATAGATTTGATTAACTGTAATCCATTTTTTTATATCTTCTTTACTTGAATCTTTATTATAAAAAACATTGGCCAAATTTGACAATTTTTTTGCGTCTAATAATGAATTTACGATACTTTTCTTTCCTTTTCCGGCAAATCCAGATGTTGTATCGCAATCGGAAAAACAATGCAGAAATGCAACAATGTTTTTGAAGGATTCATGTTTGAAACTGTTAGACTTGAAAAATAAATCCTTTACATTTCCAGAACCTAGTTTGAGAAAAGAAATGTCATGATTATTTGAATTTAATTGATTTAAAAGGACCAAAAGATCAATACGAATAAGCGTTAATTATGAAATGTAATGGAAAAGGATATCAATGGGAAAGTGCTAAAAGCTTTAAGGATAATATTATAATATACTGTAAAGTTGCTGAAAGGATTATGGATTTTACTTCCCCCTGACCTAACCCTTTACTTATATCAGCAATAAATAGGCATCTACAAATATTATTTAAAGAAGATTATACAACTTTCTCGAAATATTGTAGATGTCTTATTAATTATTAAATTTATTAACTAATTTGTTTGTTATTTACAGTAGTATATTTCGATCTACAATTTTTTCGGTTATCAATGTAATATGGAATCTTACGTTTTTTGAATAATTAAAGTGTAAATTTTAATAAATAGCTCAAAATTGTACATAGTGATAAAATTTTTTTTTTTGAATTTGAGTTTATTTCGATTTTTTGCATTTTCTGAGAACATTTACTATTGTAATGTATATTTTTTTTTTACCATCAGAAAGTAGAGATTTCAACGAACAAAAAGCACACCGACTTTTTAGAAAAAGCTAATATTTTGACACGAGAATTTTCGATTGAAAATTAGGGTGCTTTTTTGATATTAAGTCAAAATAAGGTGAAAAAATATATATTTTAAATCAAATAAATTACAGTGTATTTGGGACATAAAAAGGTAAGTTTTCACCAAATTTCGTAAAAAAATAATAATATTTGAAATAAATAAAATTAAAAAACCAAAAACTTGGTTATTTGAATTTTTCACATAAATTTTGAGGTTATGTAAAAAAAATTGTATAAATAAAAGTTGTAGATCTTTTTATTACCTACAACTTTGCCATTTAACTTTTTTTCATAGGACTTGTAGTTTTACCGGAAATCAAGATAAACCATTTTTTACCCTTAAAAACTCACCCCCTCCCTTTCCCGAACTCAGATCGCCCGTAATTTATTTTTCCTTTAATTTTTATCATATTCCCCTCCTTTTCTAATGGGTTTCATCCTACTACTATTTTTTTTCACTTTTTACCATTTTTGAAGGCTTCGACCCTGGTCTACAAGTTAAGTGAAATCGGGCGCGGTTAGTACTTCGATGGGTGACCCGCGTGGAGATGTGATGTTGTCTTTTTGAACAACTTTTTCTGTTTTATAAAGGTGGGGAATCCTCAGTGCGGAAGCCCAACTCGCACTTGCCAAGTTTTTTATTTGAGTCATAGACAAATGTTAAAGAAGAGTAACTTACCAATATTGCTGATTACAATGGTTTGCGAAGTGTTGCCACCTACACTCGACGGGACTCTTACAGTACCATCGCTTTGCTGAAATTAAATTACACAATTTAGAAAAAAAAGTGTATCTAACACAGATCGTATCATTTCTTAACATCAGGCGAGGTGGCGGTCAAACACAAGCCTATTTTTAAATATAATATAACACAACTTGCTTTACAAATGAATCTAATGAATGTCGGCAGGAAGATACAGGTCTCCATAGGCGACGGTGACTGCTTACCATTAAGCAGCTCGTCTGCTTGTTTGCTGCTTATGGTATAATTTTTTTTTATAAAAAATCTTGGTAGCATAATGAAAGAAATCTGAATGCAGATTAGGGTAATTAAACTTAATAATATAAATGTATTTTTATATGAAGTATTTTGGATCGATAGTGGCCGAGCGGTAGCATTTGCGCTTTATAATCTGACGGCACCCGGTTCGATCCTCGACCCTGCACTTGACTTATTTAGTAATTAAATAAATTATGTGCAGTTTCGATGCCATCGCTCAAAAACGGTGAAGGAAAACATCGTGATGAAACCGGTATGTCCAAAAACCGCAAAAGTTCAAAGAAAAATGACACCAGCATGTACTGGGCCAGCATAGGGTTACGGCCCATCCTCTCTCCCTGAGAGAAGGCCTGTGTTCCCAGCAGTGGGAACATGATAGGCTGAAATGACTGAAGTATTTATTCAAGCAAACTAAAAGTTGCTAGTCTATCGGTCTTTTATCGAATACATTTTCATTGAGAGTGTATCGGATCTTCATGATATAATTCCCTCCTGCCCATTTTTATATCGAACTGCCAGAGCGGGCACAAAAAATCGACACCGCTTTATGGTTGGTATTCCGAAAACCCGAACGAAGCGCTTTGATTCCACTTTTGTTATGCGAACTGCTGGTCTGTGGAATGCGCTGCCTGAATGCGTGTTCCCCGATAGTTACAATCTGGGTGTCTTCAAATCACGAATTAATCTGTTTCTTCTAGGCAAGTGTGCTCCACCGTAGACTGCATCATAGCTAACATCAGGCGAGTTGGCGGTCAAGCGCAAGCTTATCACTACATAGTATAAAACAAAGTCGCTGTCGCTGTCTGTCCGTCCCTATGTATGCTTAAATCTTTAAAACTACGCAACGGATTTTGAAGCGGTTTTTTTAATAGATAGAATGATTCAAGAGGAAGGATTATATGTATAACTAACGACCCGCCCCGGCTTCGTACGTAAATTACACCCGTGCGAAGCCGGGCGGGCGGGTCGCTAGTTATTTATAAAAAAATACTAACTAACCTGCAGTATGATATTGTGGAGCGGTTTAGCTGACGTCAGCAGGAGCGGCCTGGTCAGCCGCGTCGCCGGAGACAGCACTCGGACCGAGGGCCTCGGTCGGATGCCCGACAGTATGGTGCGTCCGCTTCCAGCTAAACCTTCTAGAGACACCATTTGACCCTGCAAAGTACATCGCAGTAAGTGTTAAAGGCATGATCATACTATCAAATCACATCATCATCATCATCAGCCAGAAGACGTCCACTGCTGAACATAGGCCTCCCCCTTTAACCTCCACACTGAACGACAGCCTGCCTTTTGCATCAACTGGATGCCAGCGACTCTCACTATGTCGTCGGTCCATCTAGTGGGAGGCCTACCTACTCTGCGTCTTCCGGTTCGTGGTCTCCACTCATTAACCTTTCTTCCCCATCGGTTATCGGTTCTTCGAGCGATGTGGCCTGCCCATTACCACTTCAACATAAGCAAAGAGGTCGCCCGAAGAATCCAACTCGGATGGGCAGCGTTCGGGAAATTGAGTAACATCTTCTCGTCCAAGATACCACAGTGCCTCAAGACGAGGATCTTTGACCAGTGTGTGTTGCCAGTGATGACATATGGTACTGAGATGTGGTCCTTGACTGTTGGCCTTTTGGAAATCACATCACAATAGAGAAAAAGGTTCAGAGTGAATAGGTATCTTGTAAGTCTGCATGCTTCATCTTCGATCACAATATCGTCGCTTACCAACAAGCGAGTTGGGGGTCATCCGCGGAATTATTCGGGTTTAAAAAATGCAAAGCGGAAAAAATGCGATAGTTTTTAGTTAGTGATAGTCCTTTTGGAAAAACTCAAGTCACAAAGCAGTCAATGGAGACAGCTATGCACGGAGTTTCTTTGAGCGATAAAATCCGGAAGGAAGATATTCGCTGAAAGACCACATAGCTGCTCAGATTTGCAAGTTGAAGTGGGTGAAATGTAGTATTTTAGTCAAATTGGTGAGTGTCACTGATACAATATATGAAGTGGCCGACAGTAAATTATTCTGTAACTTGTAATCATATCACACAACAACAATAGGCATGTGTCCTAATGTTTAATTTATGACAAATTAAACTTAGCGATGAATATAACTAAAACCATTACACATACTGAAAAAATAATTTAAATTGGCTGATAAATCTCTGAGATATGAGTGTTTAAAGTTTTAGGTGGTGATAGAGAGGGGATGCTCTATCCCTTTCTCGCAAAGCCTGTCAGTATAGAATTTGTATGGCGCACCTGAGGCGTGACGTCACGGCTCAGTATAGTGCGCTCTCTGTCTAGTATGAAATTAAAATGCTTATATCTTATTTATTTTTGAACTAACTTTTATTTTGTTTTCGTTGATGTGCTCTATTTATGATCAGATTTTTTGTGAGGTAATAAAAAGATATTAGTCATAATGCCTATTAATGCGAAAAGAATTGCCTTTCTGATTGTTACCTTTTTATGACTAAACATTATCTTAGTAGGTATACAAATAATATTATCATGAAGATGGGTATAGGAGTATCCTGAAAAATATGGGGAAACTGTAAAACTTCGGTCAAGAGACTCGACTCAAGACTAAACGCTAGACATAAAATAGCTATAGAAAAAATCTTACCTGTGAGTTAGTAAGCAGTTTGGCAACTATCGGCTGAGAAGTGGCCGTCTTATCCACTAGCGACTGACTTCTGACTATGTGAGGCATCGACTTCGGTGTTTGATTCGCCAACTGCACTGTCTGCCCACTGGCCAACTGCAGTGTTTGCCCACTAGAGAGCTGCACTGTTTGCCCACTCGGTAGCTGTAGAGTTTGTCCACTTGGTAGCTGCACCGTTTGTCCACTCGGCAGTTGTATCGTTTGCCCACTAGGCAGTTGAACTGATTGACCGCTTGCTATCTGAACAGTCTGACCCCCTATTTGAACAGTTTGACCCCCTATTTGAACAGTCTGAGGTAATTGGACATTTTGTCCACTAGTCTGTAATTGCACACTCTGTCCTGCTAACTGCATATTAGATCCTATTTGAACTGTCTGCACATTGCCAGTTGCCAATTGCACAGTTTGACCACTCGGCAGTTGGACAGTTTGTCCACTGGATAATTGAACACTAGAAGGAAGTACGTTTTGGCTGGCGACTTGAACGCTTTGACCGCTCGGCAGTTTTACAGTATGGCCAGTTAACTGAACACTTTGTCCCGGTAATTGGACGGTCTGGCCGCCTATTTGGACAGTTTGTCCCGCTAGCTGAACAGTTGATATTGGCACTTGTATCGGTTGGGTCGTTTTTATTGGCGTTGATTGCGCTCTCGGGCTTGGAATTTTGCCTGGTGTTGAGGCTTTGAATGCTTGCATGGCTTGAGGGGTTGCAAGTTGTACTGTTTGTCCGCTAGGTAGCCGCACGCTGTGCGTCGGTAACTGGAGCGAAGATAGTTGCAGCGTATGTCCTGAGCTCAGTTGCACAGATTGTCCGCTCGGCAAGTGGACGGTTTGGTTGGCTAATTGGACAGTTCTACCGCCGGCCAGTTGCACTGTTCTCGTTTGAACTGCTGACGTCACGGCTGCTGGTACACTGTTCACTACTGACGTGCCGGTTGCCAAGCTCTGTAACTATTATCGAGTATTAAAATAATGATTCAGGAGAGTGAGATTGAGCAGAATCGACATCAATGGCTTTAGTTGAAAGAAGTAAACTAATCAAAAATATTTTAATAATTCGTTTTTCGGTGCAGATAATTAGATTAGGGGGGTCTAGACAAGAGCCAGTTTCTGTTAGCGTTCACGCCAGTGGAAAGATGAAATTGTATGAAAATGACATTGACAATGACATTAGCTAGAGAGAAATTATCTCAAGCTTATGTCATTTTCATACAATTTCATCTTTCCGCAGGCGTTAACGCTAACAGAAAGTGGCTCTTGTCTAGACCCCCTAGGCAGCAACACTTTTAATTAGTTCTGTCATTTAAAACCTTTAAAATGTAACTGACCAGGTAACAAAGACTAAAAAAGAGTTTAAAATATGTACCTGTGGCACTGTAGTAGCTGAAATTGCATTCGTAGCTGCAGTTCGTTTCTTTTGCGCCGGTGTATCTGATAAAAATAATTAGAAAACAAACTATTAGCTATTCCGAGCCCGGAATTGAGAAGCAAAGTCCAAGAATTTGTTTGCTCTGACAGCTGTAATAACATTGTAAAAAGCTGAATGATACCACGAATTTTAATCACTTTCGTTAGGTTTTTGATTGTAAGACTGTAGCAGAGCAGGATCTGATATACTTCAGTGAAATATTAAAAGAAAATGTTTATATTAATTTTTTTAGCTGTCAGAACAAATAAATGCTTAGACCCAGTTTACACTTTCTTGTAGCACGTGATCAATTAGAATCAGTTCACCACAAACGACATTGCATGCACACCGTGACAAAATGTCTACTTTTTTCGCGGGGAAAAACATGACAAGGCTACGAATATGTATAGTTTTATTGATTTCGCTCGTTCTTTCGGCGCACATTATGACGGCTAGATGAAATCTGACACCAACGACCCGCGAACGCGAAGTTAAGAACTGCAATCGGAAAACCGTGAATCCATCCACATTTGCGGTTCGCAGCTTTCGCGGCGCGTATGTGCAGCCGGTTAAAGGGAAGTAAGAGCAAGGAAGATAGACTAAGAGGAAAGACAATAGCGGAATATTAGAGCGTAGCTCGGAAATTTGCCTAAAATCGGTATAAACTTAGATGGCACCTTAATTTGAGCGTGCTATAGGTTGTCTCGAAATAAAGAAAAGCGCCATCTACTGGTATGGGTTGCGCTTCGAAATGTTGCGAATCTTGATTGCGATACTAGCGCTACGGTAATTTGTAGAACCCTTTCGTACGTTATCTGACTGCAGCGCTTACGGAAGTTCGAGACAACCTATAGCACGCTCAAATTACGCTTCCATCTAAGTTTATACCGTCGTTAGCCAAATTTCCGAGCTAAGCTCTATGTTCCGCTATTGTCTTTCCTCTTCGTCTATCTTCCTTGGTAAGAGTTAATAATTTTACTACACCTTGTAAGAGAGCTCGTGGCGATATGAGAGATTTCCCACTGGGTGTATTAGCTGGACTCAGTACTCTGACAAGACCTCTGCGACCAGTTGTAGCCTGCAAAAAAATGGTTATTAAGCTCCATCGTATCAGAGTCATCGCTTAAGTGAGGTGGCGGTCAAACGCAAGCCTATTTTTTATATTTATTTTAAATAAAAAAAGGGAAGCTTGTTAAAATCTCGTAATCATTTTTGTTGTGAATCAACCTGACAAATGCACAAACATTATCATCATCGGCTACATTTCAGAGAGTGTGCATCGGATCTACATGATCTAATTCCCTCCTGCACATTATTCTATCGTACTGCCAGAGTGAGTACGAAAAATAGTCACCGCTTTATGGTTGATATTCCGAAAACCCGTATGAAGCGCTATGATTCCACATTCATTATGTGTACTGCTGGTCTGTGGAATGCGCTGCCTGAAAGGGTGTTCCCCGACAGTTACAATCTAGGTGTCTTCAAATCACGAGTGTATCGGTTTCTTCTAGGCAAGCGTGCTCCACAGTAGACCGCATCATCGCTTTACATCAGGCGAGACGGTAGTCCAACACAAGCCAATGATTTATATTTAAAAAAAAACATAATTTCAGCCATAGGACATCCACTGCTGGATATAGGCCTCCCCCATCAACTTCCAAAAGAGCCGGTTGGAAGCGACCTACATCCACCGTTTTCCTGCGGTCTCTTTTAGGCCGGCCGTTCATCTTGTGGGTGGAAGTACTATAAGCTGCGCTTACCGGTCCGAACAACACAAATATCGTCAAGCCAATTTCATAAATGTAAATAAACTGTTATTACACTCAACTTAGCATCACTTGTCGAAGAGATATAGAAATTTCTCTCTAAAAAAATATGTTTTTTATAGCGTCTTCCTTTTTTATTATGAAAATCAATCATTCACAAGAGATTCGTGAACATAGCAAATAAGGAAATTCAGAATGCAAGTGTCAGGAAGTTTCTGAAGGATTATTTCATTTTATACAGGTGTTTTTGTAAAGTAAACTTATTTATACCTGTCCCGTAAGGGTAGTGACAGCCGTGACCGTAGTCTGAATAGCTGGCGGCCGGATTAGCAACGATCTCGTTCCTTGCGCCACCACCTGGCAAAATAACAGATAACAAATTAAAATTATCTGTAACTAACATCAAAATTAATCGCTATAATAAAAGGTTACCAGTGAAGTTAAAATAGGCATATTAAACCGCATACCCTCATACAAGGGCCGCGCAGGTCTGAGGCCGAGGTACAGTAGGCACATCGGATCTTTGTAAGCGGAATTTTGAACGCATTTTAATTTTGTTTTCGGTGAACGGCTCCTTTATTTGTTGATCAGCTTTTAATAATCCGGTAGAGGTAGCCTATTTTACGCCAAGCGGCTAAGCCTCACATTAAGTAAGTACGTCGTATAACTTTAGTTTTAAAATGGTAAGAAATACCTGTATTTTATATTGAAGACTAATATCCTACTAATATTATAAACGCGAAAGTTTGTATGTATAGATGTATGGATGTTTGTTCCTCTTTCACGCTCCAACGGAACAACGGATCGACCTGATTTTTTGCATGGCTATAGTTCAAGAGCCAGAGAGTGACATAGGCTACTTTTCATCATCATCATCACCATTATTCATCACTACGCGGGTGAAACCTAGGGGCGCAGCTAGTTGTTAATACTACAAGTAATAAACAATTCTTAGGAATCTAGTGATTTACCTTATTTTGAGTTTGGGTCTGAAGAATAGAACTGGACGCAATAGGTTGTATCACAGTGGTCATTGTTGTTGGAAGCTGCGTTATCACGTTTGGAGACACCTATAACAAAGAAATTATCACTTATTTTTTCTGGGCTTAAGAGTAAATCCTTTCACATTTAGGGCTCATAGACGGCGAGGCACCGTACGGCACGGCAAAGGGTATTTTCGATGACAAAGGATGATTTTCAACCTTATTTCAATGAGTTCAGTCCATTACATTCCAGACTGGTAGTTTTCCAACACAAACACTTGGCAACAAATTGTAATTTGCTGTAATATATATTCTCTTTTTCGGTATGACTCTTTACATTTTACTATACTATTTATTCTTTTCGAAAGTTTACCTAAGGGGTAATAAATATACTGGACCACAGAATACATATCAGTACTCATTAGTACAGAAAAGTCATTCTGCGAAATCATTAAAAAAAAAAGTTGCGACACTTGCTACTACACAATAAAGTGCAATTCAGGACGCGCAAGCGCTAACTACTTCATCATCATCATCATTTCAGCCGTCCACTGCTGGACATAGGCCGCCCCCATCTAAATCCATCGATCTCCAAAAGAGTCGGTTGGAAGCGGCCTGCATCCAGCGTTTCTGCGGTCTCTTTTAGGTCATCTGTCCATCTTGTGGGCGGACGTCCTACGTTGCGCTTATCGGTCCGGGGTCACCATTCGAGAACCTTTCAGCCCCATTGGCCATCTGTTCTGCGTGCTGTGCCCTGCCCACTGCCACTCCAACTTGCTAACTACTTACAGCTATATTAACCTCTCTGTCTCTCGCTCGCGTTATCTCTATCAATCGAGCGGCAGTGTTGTCTAGACGGTTCCCGCCACGTTACAAGTACGTGCTTTATACCTAACGAGCGTGCCCCAGGCCTGACTGAACTGAAAATAAATATGTCGAAAACCAGTTTTAAATGTCGTAAATCTTACCTTACTAACAGCAACTAGATTGGGGTCACTCTTGAGCAAAGGCCTCTGCTTGATAAGAGGCGATTTGTGAGGCGTCGCAATCACAGACGGTAAAGACTTCGTTATAGTTGTCTGTGTCAGTACGGGCATAGTCACAGCTTGGCATATCACAGTCTTCACTACCGTGGAAACCGGTACCGGCGCAGGTTTAGGAGGGATGGGTTGTTTTACAGGTTGGGGCGGTTTGGGCGAAGGCGGATGCGGTTTGGGCGAAGGCGGCAGCGGTTTAGGTGATTGAGGCGGCTGCATCGGCGGTTGGGGTGAATTCTTCGGCGAATGAAGTGGCTTTGGCGATTGTGGCGGCTGTTTCGACGATTGTGGCGGCTTCGTTGACTGAACCGGCTGTTTAATCAGCACTTTAGGAGCAGCTTTTGTCATAGTTTTCGTCGCTGTTGTTTGTTTAACCGCCTGAGTCTGCTTTGATTGAGTGGTTGTCGGTTTCGCTGTAGGTACTATCACTGTTTGTTTTGAGACAGCATTCTTCACGGCTTGCACTAACGCTTTATTTTGGGCAGTCATACTGGCTTGCTTAACAGATTGAGCCAGTAAGTTCGCTTGCTTCACCGATTGTGCTAGTAAGTTCGCTTGCTTCACCGATTGAGTCATCAAGGCTGCTTTCGCTTGTTTCGCTTGAGCGTTCTGTTTTGGCGTGTAAGATCTTTTTTGTATTGGTATTGTTTGTTTTTTACTTTTCGGCGGTGTGGGTTGTTTCACTTGCGTCTGTGTGACTTGCATTAGTAGTTGTGCGGAGGAGAGTTGTGGTGCTGAAGTGGGTAGGCTACTGTCGTCAACATCTACGTCACTATCCGATGCTTCGATTACTTCCTCTACGGTTGAGACTTCTAAATCCATCTGCATAGGCAAGAAAAAAGTATTGTAAAAGTATTTTGACAACAAAAAAAAACCTGGGGCCTTACGGCCAACGGCTAACTCGGTATCAAACTAACGTTAAATCCGCTCAGTTGGAACGTCCGAACGTGAACCTTAACGCGCCCAGATACGGTTTGCGTTCGCGTGATTTTCCAACTGAGCGGATTTAACGTTAGTTTGATAACGAGTTAGCCGTTGGCCGTAAGGCCCCTGAGTATAGAATAATAACGTAATCAAATAGATAAAACCGGCCAAGTGCGAGTCGGGCTCGCTCACTGAGGGTTCCGTGCCACCACATAAATTGTTACTAAAGTACAAACAAGTCATTCAAAAAGATAACATCACACCCAGGCGGTCACCCATCCAAGTACCGACCGCAACCGACGTTGCTTAATTTCGGTGATCGTACGAGTACAGGTAGTGAAGTAGCTCTCGTTTCTTTGTCCCTCTCTATTAGTTGTGTTCCATTTTCAAGACTTTGAAACAGTCAAGAACCAACGATAGGATAGGAAATGAGGTCAGTTTAGTTGTTTAACCGATTGTGTTACTAAACCAACCACATTGGTGGTAGCCAGGTTATACCTGCTAAAACAGACTACAGCCCAGTGACCAGCCTCGGTGCTTCAGGGAGGTGCCTAGGGGGGCCCAGGGGGTGCCCAGGCTCTCCAGTACCCTTAGTACAAGTTTTGATAGTATTCGAAAACTTCTTTCGTCTCCATATTATTCCATACATTGCTGGGCTAAAAGGTATTCGAAAACTTTTTCGTTTCCATATTGTTCCATACATTGCTGGGCTAAAATGTATTCGAAAACTTTTTTCATATTAGAGTGAAGCAATCTATACCGCCGATTACTGCCGATTTTAGTTCCTCCACGTTCCCGATACAGGCGCTTTACTAAAATGTATGGAACAATACGTAAACGAAAAAAGTTTTCGAAAATAATCAAATCGGGGACTAAGCGTATAGAAGAACGCGTCAAGCATACCAGTATGAGAAGAATCTACTCACGGCATGAGGTGACGTGTGTCGCGGTTCCTTGATAGCTGATGCGGAAGGTGGTCTGGCTGGCGGCGCGAGTGGAGGCGGGGGTGAGGCAGCGGGGGGCGGAGCGACGGACGCCAGCGCAGCCGCCTTGGTGCCGCGTCCCCGCCCAGCAGTCTTGTTTATCCAGTCTTCTTCGGTCCTTGAGAAATAAAGTAGTTTGTAGTGATTACCAAAATATTTGCATCCAACATATGTTGGCCTTTTGGAAAAACTCGGAGTCACTCAGCGGGCAATGGAGAGAGTTATGCTCGGAGTTTCTTTGCGCGATAAAATCCGAAACGTGGATATTCGCCAAAGAACCAGAGTCACCGACATAGCTGTTAAAATTTGCAAGTTGAAGTGGCAATGGGCAGGCCACATCGCTCGAAGAACCGATAACCGATGGGGAAGAAAGGTTCTGGAGTGGAGACCACGAACCGGAAGACGCAGCGTAGGTAGACCTCCCACAAGATGGACCGACGACATTGTGAGAGTCACGGGCATCCAGTGGATGCGAAAGGCAGGCTGTCGTTCAGTGTGGAGGTTAAAGGGGGAGGCCTATGTTCAGCAGTGGACGTCTTCTGGCTGATGATGATGATGATGGGCATCCAGTGCATGCAGATAGCAGACTGTCACTCATTGTGGAAATCTAAGGGGAGGCCTATGTTCTGAAGTGGATATCTTCTGGCTGGTGATTATATATAATGATGATGAATCAGTTTCTTCTAGCGAGCTCCATCGTATTCGTAGACCGCATCACATATAAAATTTAACATTAGGCAAGGTGGCGGTTGGTGGTTAAACGCAAACCTATTATGAAGTAAAAAAAATTAAACTTACTTATTTCTATGTAGATATGTCCAAATAGCAGTCCTTTGGTCGTATTTGACGACCGGGTCCCGTTTGGCCGTGCTGAATCTCTCCAGCACTGATGTTACAGCATTCAGTAAGGCTTGATCGCTGCACGAAGCTATGAACTGAGACATCCTGCCGAACATTTACACCTACATTTAGTTTTCTCGTATATACAGTCGTTTATTAATATTATAAACGCAAACGCGAAAGCTTGTATGTTTGTATGTATGGATGTATAGATGTATGGATGTTTGTTCCTCTTTCACGCTGCAACGGAATAACGGATCGACCTGATTTTTTGCATGGGTATAGTAGAGCCAGAGAGTGACATTCTTAGAATGGCTACTTTTCAGCATCATCATCATCACTATTTTTCATCACTACGCGGGTGAAACCGCGGGGCGCAGCTAGTACCTATATATTTATACCTAATACTATAACTATATTTTTTTAAATTATTTTTTCCTCTATTTATTAAATTTTTCTTGTTATTGTGTGCTTAATGCGAGTCCGTTTTCTACAGTATTATTTACCTCCTTTTTTATTTGTGAAACCTTGTAATTGGCCTTCTTTATTTGTTTTATTTAATTTTGTACCCAGCTGTAAGTTTTCCTATGAAAATAAAATGAAAGAATATTTTATATGATTTTAAAGTTTTTACAAATGGCAATAACTTTTACATGTTTCAAAGTTTTTATCTTATTTGGAAAATCTCAGGGGTCATAATGACAAAAGTCCCACAAAGGCAAAAACGCTATTTGCCAAACCATTATTATTTATTTATTATTTATGCCATTGGTGTGAAGTTCTGGATCCTGAAAATCACTATAGAAAAAGCATTACCATCTGAGTCGTCAGGTCATAAATCATTATCTGTCTTTCTCGCTCGCACCCACACGGTAAATATCCCGTAAATAAGTTGACATTTCGGCTGATTGTATCCTTTAGATATAAGTTTTTGTAAAGGTGTCGAATAAAATTTATTTTCCTTCTTTCTTTCTTTTCTTACTTAAGGATGATTTGCAGGGGCGGATCCAGGATTTCATTTTGGGGGGGGGGGGGGGGGGCATTCTGACAAGTATAGGTACCTATGAATATGCTGTGTAAAAGTACACCTGAATCAAATCGAAGAACTGAGTCAAATGTATGGAATTGCTAGGTGTTTTGGGGAGGGGGGGGGGGCATGGCATGGGGGCATATCCATGGTCATAAAAATATAATGAAAATAAGTTACTTGAGCAGTGTGAGTACGTCGTGTCTCGTGCCCTCTCCGTTAGGGAGGCGGGCCAGGGCGTCGCGCACGAGCGAGGAAAAGGACGCGTGTCGCGGGCGCTCCGCCGTCAGCAGCGCTGCGCCCGCGCCGCCGCACGAGCCCCACGCGCGGGCGCACGGCCCGACCACCGCACAGTAACTGCGAACAAGTCATCATAATTTTATTATGGCTTTTTTTTTTCTTTGGGATGGGTCAGCTAAGTTTTACCACCATCATTACATCATTCAGCTGAGTTAATCGAGTTCTAAAGGGTCGGCAACGTATTTGTGATGCCTCTGATGTTACAAGTATCCATAGGCGACGGTGACTGCTTACCATCAGGCAGCCCGTCTGCTTGTTTGCCACCTATGGCATTAAAAATAAAGTATCAGCTTTAGGCATTGGAATCTAACGGGCCAAGAAGCTCATCAGCAATGAATCCTTAGTTCGGGCTAAGTCTTGAGAACGACGTAAAGTTGCTAGTCTATCGGTTTTTTATCAGATACATTTCGGAGAGTGTGCGTCGGATCTGCCCGATCTAATTGAGTAACTCCAGTGTAATATAAATAAAATGTGTGAAAACCACGTCAGTTTCCATAGCAAAAAATTTATCATCATCATTTCAGCCATACGTCCACTGCTGGACATAGGCCTCCCCCGTCGATCTCCAACGGGCTAGTCGGAAGAGGTTTGCATGCAGCGTTTTCCAAATGGTCTTTTTTAAGTCGTCTGTCAATCTTGTGTGTGGACGTGCTGCGCTGCGCTTACCGGTCCGTGGTCTCCATTTGAGAACCTTTCGATCCTATCGGCCATCTTCCATACAACAACAACTTTATTTATTGTGCTAAAATGATGATCTGGTACATACCCATGTTGCACGTAAGTGAAAGGTTTCGCAGCCGATGTGAACCTTCGCCTTTCCTGTGCCCTAAACTCGTAGACATCGGCAGAAGTCGGCGGTCGAACTGTCCACGAAGTTGGGTATCTAAAACAAAGTTCATACTCATAAATACAAAAACAACTGAACTGATGAACTGAACGTGAAGATTTGATTTGACAAAACAGCAATGCAAGTACCGTTCTTTATCGATCCGTTCATCATTTCCGTTCTATTTACTTCTCTTTTCTGTGGTTTAAGTGATACTCACTTGGGCGGAGGAGGTTCTCTGCTGGGCGGCTGTGGTGAACAAGCGCGCATCCATCGCTCGCACAACCGATTTAATATTGCGTCGCAATCCCGGCCAGCGCCTATCCACTGGTAAATCTGTAAAACAAAATTGCCATAACTGTTATAAACTTTGTATAAACAACTACATAATAAATTATTGGGACAAATTTTGATTTCTTTTCATTTTATTGAGGTTACAACAATATTACAGGTTTAAGCAAACTGGCACGATAACACGGTGGCCAAAAACGGACGACCATCGCCATAGGATGCATTTGACAGGCTGTCGTTCAGTGTGGACATCTAAGGGGAGGCCTATGTTCAGTAGTGAACGTCTTCGGATGATGATGATGATGAATTTTAATTTAAGTACAATATTTCAATGCGCAAAGAGGTTTGATTACGTTTTTCCACTAAGAGGTATATGTAAAAGTTATGTTAGAATTCACAAACAAAAAATAATTGTAATTTTCAGGTGGTGGCCTGTGATTGGCACATAGTATAATGTATACCATAGCATAGCATTTTGGGTTTTTTTCATAGTATGCTAGGAAAAGTTTTAATGTACCCCAAAATATTTAAGCCAATTTTTGTTTTTATCAATGCAATGTTTCAAAGCATTTATGGACTCACATATGCTGGCCTCAGCTACGCTCGGTCCACATCTATACTATAATATATAATATGTATATAATATAATATTATAAATAGGAAAGATTTGTATGTAAGTATGTTTGTAACGAATTGGATCAAAAAAGACTGGACCGATTTTAAAAATTCTTTCACCATAATGCTACTTTATCACTGATTAATATAGGCTATTTTAATAGGCTATATAACTATACCCGTGCGGAGCCGGGGCGGACCGCCAGTACGTTTATAAATGCTTCTGTTGCAGGTCATTGCAGTGATGTACTATACTATGCAGGGAACGGAGATTGGCCGTCAGTAGTTTGCCATACCGTGATAGCGCCGGTTTGCTTTTAAGATTCAAGTAAAATACGTGCAATAATGCCTAAAAATTCAAATGAATCCAGCATAATTGTGCCAATAAAGTATCAGAATGTTATACTCACTTTTACAGGCTCTTCTGATCCTACCTGAGTTTCCGGCATATACTGCAGGTAAGGAACAAAATCGTCGGGGTGCGCTCCCCTCTCGCCGGCAAGGAAATCCAATGCCGAGTCGAGATCGGCACACCAGTCATCTGACACTGGAAAAGAGAAAGATTTCATAACAATATGATATGGAAACAACTTCTTTTTGTTTGTCCAAGTGCTTATATTTTAAGAAAGAGAATAACTTAAAGTCTGTCTTAAAATTAACGCAAGTTTTGAATTAAATAGAAAACACAAGATTGTAATTTTTTAGTGTTCCGAATTTTTACCCAACGGGTAAAAACGGGACTCGATTACCTACGATGTCTGTCTGTCTGTCCTACCTATTAACGACTGTATCTTTCGAACCGTAACAGATAGCCAGTTGAAATATTTCAGAAAATATATAATGTTACGGCGGATTAACTAACAAATAATAAAAAATGACCAAGTGCGAGTCGGTGACAAGTTTCTGTTCATTACCAAGTTATAACTGGTAATTTCGTTATTGAATTTTGTGGTGGTACGGAACTCTCAGTGCGCGAGCGTGACTCGCACTTGGCCGGTTTTTTTATTTTTATTGAATCAAAAACTACACAGGAATGGGGTATGTGTGGAATAGCACATCGGGCAAATGGCCTCAGAGGCTTATATGATGATGATACCTTTTGGGTACAGAGACCTAAAAAGGAGGAGTAAGGTTGTATTGTTCAGAAAATACGATAGCTATAGTAAAAACTAACGTGATTTTTACACATTTTATTTATATTACACGGGTATTACTCACGTAAGATTAAGCCGGTCACTCAGACTATAGTTTCAACCGCATTAGGCAGTCTTCGTCTTCGTGCCAAGCGAGACGCAGTCACGCGCGTCACCTTGAAAAAGACTGCCTAATGCGGTTGAAACTGTAATGGAGTGACCGGCTTAATCTTACGTGAGTAATTCCCGTGTAATATAAATAAAACGATAGCTATAGTAATTTGTATAGTAATTTTGGAAATAAATGTATTTGTAATTTGTTGAAATCCACTCACGATTGTACCAAGTATTGAGCGGCGCTATAGGCGACTTCATTACTGCCGCACACCGCGCATGAAGCTGCTGTTTCGACGCGCGATGTGCATGTCTCGCGGGAAACAGAGCCCGCACTAACGACAAGAAGTTAGCGTGCGTTGTCTCTGTCAGAGATTCATCTACATCCACAGACTGATCTTCACCATGGTCCGTTGTCTCCACTTGTATCACTTCACCGGAGTCGTCGGCTATTTCTATTGGCAGGGCCATCATATCTGTACATACAAAACATCTGTTAAATTATACCTTGTTTTGGATGTATTAAGAAAGTAGAGAAACTTGAACTTGAAGAAGCTGCAGTTTGACATGAAATGTTTTTGTGAGATGCTAACATCCTTATATTCTGTACCCTTAGTACAAGTTTTGATAGTATTCGAAAACTTGTTTCGTTTTCGTATTGTTCCATACATTGCTGGGCTAAAAGGTATACGAAAACTTTTTTCGTATTAGAGTGAAGCAATCTATACCGCCGCTTACTACCGATTTTAGTTCCTCCACGTTTCCGATAGAGGCGAAACCTAGCAACTATTTTTAGTTACTTTTTACTTTTTAGTATTTTACTCTATACTAAAATGTATGGAACAATACGTAAACGAAAAAAGTTTTCGTAAACAATCAAATCTGGGACTAAGGGCACTGATGATTATGTGATTTTGCAAGAACGTAATGGAGACAGTGAATTGAATTGCATAAAAAGCAAACTGAAGATTCAATAAAGGATTGGTAATAGCTTTTTAATTCCATGCAAATAAAGTCCAAATTCTGATGACAAATGATAATGCATCACTACATATTTTCTGTTGATGTAACATGAAGCTCGCACGTGCAGCTGTAAATAGGAAACAGAATATTCTAACTTAAGTTACCAATTCCATCCAAGTCTTCTAACTTGATAGGAACTGGCTGATGGACGGGCATCCTCGAGTTGCAAGGGACAGGAAAGACGTCGGGAGGCTCTTGTTTGATTTCCAATGTAGGATCATAACCGGAACTGGAAACAAATCATACAAATATTAAATAAAAACGAGTAAAAAAAAACATCATCATCATCAACCATTTTCCACCCACTGTTGGTGGTATAGGTCTCCTCTTCAACGCGCCATATTAAAATAAAACAAAAAATATTACATCTTAATTATTTTATAGGTACAGAAATCAGTTTGTTTGATAGTCGGTTTTTAGGTATCTTTGGCGGACCGAAGGGGGTACGAGGGGATTTAGAGCTCGCGAGTTCTCGAGATTGATTGAAATGGGACACATACATATGGCGCGTGTACGTGCGCCAACTTTTCCCCACTACGCCACATTATTTTTTAGTTTTTACGAAAGATTGCAAGTTGTTAATGGACAGCCTTACTTATAAACGTTACTTAAGTTAAGCAAAGCTTAAAATTGCTCTGTCTCGTTTTCACCTGTGACAGTTTCAGTCAGCAAGAAGTTGGCAGCAATTTTAAGCATTGCTTAACTTTTAAGTAACGTTTATAAGGCCGAGTCTTTAAAGGTTGGCAACGTATCTGTGATGCCCCTGGTGTTGCAGGTATAGGCGATGGTGATTGCTCACCATCAGGCGGCCCTTCAGCTTGTTTGGCATAATGGCATAAAAAAAATAAGAGTGTTACACTTACTTATTCATGTTAGAATATTTATCATCAACAACTTCCTGCTTAATTTCTAATGAGTCTACAGACTTTTTCGATACCCTTGGACTAGCTACGGGTTCAACAAACGAAGAGCTCTCTGAATCACTTTCTTCTTGCTCACATTTAATCTTTATATTTGGCAGAAGAGGCCTATTTTCAACACTGTCAGTTTCTTCTTTGACTTTCTTCATAACTTTTCCATCGGACAACTTTTGTTTGTTTGGATCTTTCTTTGGTCCTCTTTTAAGTTTGGGCATAGGGGATGCCACTTTTTGTCCTCCAAACATTAATTTTTTGGCACCATTAACTATTGCTACCCTCTGCTTTATATCTTCTAAAGTTATTCCTGTTGTGTTAAGTTCTGGATGATTCTGGAATGTTAATTGTACTTATAATATCACATCTATAAAGCAAGAAAGATTGATTGAGAGCAAACACTACTGTAGCCGTGGTAGCCCATTTGGAAGACCGCTAGACTTGAAAGCGTGAGGTCGCGAGTTCAAACCCCAAGCCCGTACTAATGAGCTATTTGGAGTTTATGTACGGATTTTCATACTACTGGCTTTTCGGTGAAGGAAAACATCGTGAGGAAACCTGCAATTGCACGGAGAAGGAATTCAATGGCATATGTAAATCCACCAACCCGCACTGGGCCAGCGTGGTGGATATGGCCCAATCACCCTTTCAGGGGTAGGCTAAAAGTCCAGCAGTGGACTGTTAAAAGGCTGATTATGATGAAACACTACTCTCATCAAAGGTAAGTCAAGTAAATATGTTCAAAAGTGTTACATAGAGCAGGCATCTGTAGGCAATGGCAGTTTTTAAACAGAGGAAGAAAAGCGACATTCTAACACTTCAACCATTATAATAAATTTTTAAAATCATATTTCCTTTTTTTTTTTGGATTATTCCGTGGATACAAAGTCCTTTAGTCGTAATATTAAACAAGTTTACATGGTATTAATAGCGTTAAACAACCAGTAAAGTGGTGGAGACTTTACAAGAGGCTTCTATGGAGTTTTGGAAACAACACGAAAAGACATGTTTCACCGCATTAAATCACTTGCCCCACTCTAAACACGTTTACGAGCACTTAATAAATAATAATTCACCATTTAGTACAACATTAACACTCGAAAATACAAAAGTTTAGGAAAATAATCCAACGAGCCAACATGTTTTTTCCATGTTTGCACCCAACCATATTTACAAGTGGAAAGGGTTGCCGTCCTGTGAGTTTAATTTTTCTTCCTGGAGTGATCGAAGCACCCATGATAGCACAAGAAGGCATTATGATTTGTTTTAGTTTCGACAAGAGCCGTTCATGACAATGTTCCAAACAAAACTAAGAGAACTCCCTTTAGAATCATCAGTAAATTTATGCTTAAATTAAAACTGCTCTATCAACTTATCACTGAAGGAAATTACTGTGTGCGAAAACAAGGCATGCTTAATTGACGTTTCTGAAGGTTGTTGCAGACTATGCGAAGTAGCTTGCAAGTACAAAATAATTTACCTCTCTGTATTGTCTTCTTGCTCTATGACCAGCAAGGACATTTTTCAAGCACTGCATGGAGGTCAGATGAGGTTGGTCTGAGACGCCTAGAGTGCCTGATATGTTGCTGTCTCCATGCTGTAAAAAGTATTTAATGTTTTAGCAAAGATCCAGTTTGCTTCGGCAAAATCCATCGTCTACAGTCTTATTGGGCCAGTTGTAGATGTTCCTCTATTTTTTATGAAAGGATAATGGACAAACATACCAACCAAAAAGAGGTTAAATATGTTAGAATTTACAAACAAATAGTTGTCATTTGTGGAAGGTATTCCATGATTGGCTCATAGTATAAACCATAGCCAGTATATATATTTTTATTTGTTTTTTTGGCATCGATTCTGATGTACTCTAAACTAAATTTGAAGGCATAATGTAATTTGAGCATTTGAGAAAAATAAACCACAATCTGGCCAAGGTTGTTTCTGGCAAACTATAACAAATCGTATGGTAAAATTTTTTGTCATTATAGCCCAGAGCTTAAGAAAAATACAACACAAATGTCATGAGTTTCAAGCAAATTCGCTACTGTTGGTTAGTCTATTTTTTTTTAAAATATATATATGGCGGTCAGTCAACCAAATCAACACATTTGTTAGTACTATAATTATTGTAATACATAATTATGATTATGTGATTTTAAGATTTCTGCTAGTTAATATTGAAACATGCATACTCACAGGTCCTATAAGTAATTTCCTTCTCTTATATGAGGGTTCTGGTGGTCCTTCAGGATAATTTTCATCATCTGTCTCAACACCACCCACCTCACTTCTAATAGCAGTTAGCTCTTCAAAATACCTCTGCTTAGCTCTCAAGTACACTGGCTTAAAGTTATTCCTAGAAGATGGCTTTGGCGGTAAACAAGGAATATTTGGTACAGGGCCTGGTGGCGCGGATTTGGCCGCTGCTAGCAACCGCTCTCGAGATATCAACACTTCTGGTAATATCTTTGCATAGTAAGACTTTACCTGAAAAAAAACATGACATTTTCATGCAACATTCTATAGAGGAATGTTTACAAATTAAGATGTTTTGTTACTTGTGAACAGGATGTTAATACAGGCCTTATCAATCACAAATAGGATAAGAATATCTCATCCAGAGATACTACCTTGTGCCTCTGCTGTTTGGCCCTTGCTTTCCTAAGAAATTTCCTCATCTTAGCAATATCAGGCCTGTAGTTACCCTGCTTCAAATTACTATAAAAATCATTGAGAGGTGTTGTAAAATGAAAGGGTTCATAGTTAAACAACATTTGTATGGTTTTCTCGGTTTCTTCCTCTTGATTTTCTTTAAAGTTTGGTAAAAATTGCTTGAGATGCTCCTTGTGTTTGTCATCAAGTGAATCCCAAGTGTTCATGGAGAAGAATTCCTTGAATAGTCCGTAGTCTTCGCAGAGCTCCCGGGGCAGCTCCAGAGTGGTGCCCAGGACGCGCACCGGCTCTATAGAGTCGTCCTCGCCTTCGGAACTCGTGCTGGAACTATCGGACGAGCTGCTGCTGTCTCCACTGTAGCTGCGATCACTTTCCATCTTGTCATCCATTGGGGACCGGTCGTGATTCGTCTTTTGGGCTACCGTGATGCAACGCCTAGGTTTTCAAAACGCCCCGATGAAGTTTATCACTGACTACATTGAATTTTCACGGAGTTTGTTCGTGATGTTTACGAAAAACCGGGGCTGTGGTTTATCAAAGTCGAACTCGGATCCATCAAGATTTTTAAACAGCCGTCAAGTCTTGTCTAAAATAAAATAGAACGCGGACGCCGAACCACAGCGTTTCGTACATACTATGCGCCAGAACGGGACATTACGATGAGAAAATAACTTGACAATCAAGAACAGCGACATTTTGCGGGGAAAATGGAATTTAAAAGTAAAAAGCTGATTGTCTACGATGGTATTTGGGTTTGTCTATGGATTAAAGTCATTGTGCATTACACGTGAGCTGCTGAAATCGATCGTTTTCTCAACAGTTTTTTGTATGAACCTAGTTCATGATTTAGATCAATATTTATTATAATCTAAAAAAAAACGATATTTATTGCACCTAACCGAATAAAGCCGCGATAAGCTTTTTAATATTTTTATGGTTTGGTTCAAAAGATTTTGTGTATTTAGCCAGTTTGAAGAAGCTCTATTAATAATAATAGATTTTGCTACATATTATACATAATCTGTGAATTATCTAAGTACCCAATGAACATCGCCACCGCCGCACGCGCCTTGCGCCATCGCTGGTTGTTGCAGCTGTCAGAGCAAATAATTCAAATAAATGCTTGGACCGAGTTTACGTGAAATGAAACGGGATGACTGAAAAATGCAAAAACCACAAACAAGCATTGGCGGTGGTTGTGTCGAAAGATTTGACTTTTTTTTGACGTAAATTATTCGTGTAGTAAATATGGCTGACGAACTGAATGTTGACAGTCTAATTCACAGACTTTTAGAAGGTAAATACCCATTTTCTCTTATTAATTGTGTTTATTTTAATTCTACGATATATAATCTTCGATTTGAATAAGTCGGATCTTTGCTCAGTATGCTCTTGTTGCGTAATTATCACTTACTGTGTAGGTATAGAAACGTCAAACTCATAAATAAATCGATTATCCTCAATTCTTATCTGATTTTTCTTTTGATGTTAGATATACTTATGGTTCTCAAGCATCTACTTTTATCTTAGAGATGCAGTATTATCTAGGACTTTTTAGTGGCATCGCAAGTATAGATGGTCCACAAGGCAACCATAGCATGGAGCACTTCCATGGGCTATTTTATTACGCTTTAGTCGCATTAGATGTTACATTACTTGATTTAAATATGTTTATTTCACTTTATTACGCTGCTTTTTGATGGGTAACCACAGTATACAGGCTGCAACAAGAAACTGCAAGGAGAAAAGGGAAATTCAAAGACATCTTTTCAGGAGAATGTATGATCATATCCAAAATTCTTGCCAAAGTATTCAGCTAGTCCTTTTTTTTCTTCATCTTTTAGTGACTTGTCTGATCAGATGCTCCTGTTGGAATCCGTATCATGATGAATAATTTTATATGATCTGTCGGTCTTTTACATCCTAAAAATAGCAACCGCAGTTCAAATAAAACGATGGTTGCATGCAAACACCTTTTGTATAAAGTACCTTTGCCTAACCGCTAATTGTGATTGTCAAAAACTCATCTATGTAGAACATATACAATGTCTAAACAACAGAGTGCATCAACAAATATTTTTTTTGTCAAGTGTTCCCATTGTCAAGTGTTGTAACTTAATATGTCATATCATATTGGTAAGCAAATGAGCATGTTGAGCTGCAATGTTTTATATTATACATGTTTGTGCTGTTGATTGCCACATCATGTAAAGTTCAAGATATGTCATTAAATTTGTAAAATACAGCATGCACATTGTAGTAGATGTAGGTACAACATTTCAAAAAGAATAATTCATAGTAGTCCAGTACATAACATTTGTTACTTAATACCTGATTACATTAGAGCAATGTCGGCCTTTCTTAGAAATGTTACTAAAGTTAAACAATGCTTAAAAGTTCTGTGTCAGCTTTTCGCTGATGGATATAATCATAAAACCGAGACCAAGCAATTTTAAGCATTGTCTAACTTAACTAACATTTCTAAGTAAGGCGGTATCTATTTGTTTTGTGTGATTTACATCAAAACATTGTAAGTTGTATTCACTACATTTAATTTCCACTTCAGAGTGTAAAATTAAAATCGTGTTTCACTAGAGTTGTAATTCTAGCCATAAGTATCTGTTGAGTAAATTGGCTTGTAGATATAAATAGTTTGTGAACACATTCCGATAAACAAAACGCTCTATTTTCTTACAAGGTCATACCTCAAATTTTTCACTTTAAAATTTCCAAGTAGCCAAATAACTTTTGATATGTACTAAGCTACCGACTGTCTGTAATTGTCTCAATTTACAACAATTACATGGAGCAAGCAGTGTGATAATTTTCAAGACACAGAATTAGGACTGAAATGTAATCACAGGAAATGTATTTAGTTGTATCTGAAAGGCAAAGGAAATACTACTACTGGACTACCTCTGAAAAATATTACTGGAGCATCATTAAAGCTAGAAACAAATTAGCGGACTTAACAATATGTGCTATCATTGGACGTATGGACCGTGTCGGTCTCTACAACTTATTATGCATAATTTCTTCCGTGCATCATGGCGTCTAGTGAAGATCAATTAGCAGTAGCTGCAACCTGTTATCCACCAAAAATACAAATAATATTTTTAGTTTATGACATAAATTGTAAATATTCTTACGTACAAACTGTTTCTATAAGTTTTTCTTCATTCATTGTCCCTTGTAGAACAGAGAACTAAATCATCAAGACTCTTGGGCAGTTTCTGAACAACTGCCCCGCATACACATCCAAAGTCGGAACATGTGTGCACATGCGACTGAGAGTATCATGACTGATGAAAAGATCCAGCCTGCCAGATATCTATCGGACGATATAGTTTGTACATTTAGGTGAAATGATCCTAGGCAGATAAGGCATCTGTTGCGCCCGATAATTTGTTTCTAGCTTTAATTCTGTTACATCCTCCTGCATTTTCAGCGACAAAAATTTGTTTATTAATCTTTGTCAAAAGATTAAATTTTTGAAGGACAAAAAGAATAGACAAAATTTTGTCATCAGAAGACATTATCTCTATTGTCACAGACCAGTTTGTAAAAATAACATGTTTTTGTCCACTATCTAATATACTATTTCCTGTTCAGTTCGAGGATGCAGGCCCGGGAAGACTGTACAGATGTCAGAGTCAGAGGTCCGTGGACTTTGCACCAAGTCCCGGGAGATATTCCTGCAGCAGCCGATACTACTGGAGCTGGAGGCACCGCTCAAAATTTGTGGTAACACAGACTAAATAACAGACAAATGTCAATACATACAAAAATGTCAAGTTGTATGAAAACCCAGCGTACCCTAATTTTAGGGTTCCGTAGCACTACAAGAATAGAATAGAATATTTATTTATTGCCAGAAATAATATACCATAACCTTAATTTTACTTAGAAATAGCAAACACTATATATTTATTGTTTAAATGGAATTGTCAACGAGCCTCAAACTAAGCACAAGGCCTGTATCTTGAGGCTCGAGTGCAGTACTACAAGGAACTCCTAAAAGGTCATTCTTTCCATCTGTCTGTCCTCCCATCCCAATCCTCTAGAACCTTCTAACTTCTATAGGTATTAATATAAGCAAAATTTCTTTCACAAATTCCTTTATTAGCAGACCTCTACTTGCCAAATTTAAGCATCTTAGGTTAAGTTGTTTCCAAGTTATTGTGATAAGTCAGCGAGTGACAGAATAGTTCGTGATATTTTGCTTTTATTTAATGTAAATGTTTCAAATCTAATATACTGAAACACAAACTTATTAGACTGCATACTTTCTTCTTATCAATATCAGTAAAACAATACAGTAATTGTTTATAGCACCCTCATTTCAATAGGTAATCTTGTAATCTCATCAAATCAAACTCAGATATACTTTGCTTTATAGCCACGATTCTCCGTATAGCTTCTAAATAAAAACCAAATCAATAAGATGTGTAAACAAAAATAATTATTGCATTACATCATGGAATTCAAGTTACAGCTGTATTCATATTGAAACAGATATGATATATTTCAGTAATGCCACCACATCTCTCTCGGTGGGGTTTAGAGTAACGGTTCAAAGCAAAATATCGTAAGGCGAATAGTTTTTTTTTTTTTTTTTTTTTTTTTTTTTTATAGAATAAGTGGCAAACAAGCTACGGGCCACCTGATGGTAAGTGGTCACCGCTGCCTATAGACACCTACAATACCCGGGGCATTGTCAGTGCGTTGCCTACCTTTGAGGACTCTATTCACCCTTCGTTTGAAGCAGTCCAAATTATACTTCGGAGGAAAAACCGAAGGTGGTAAGCCATTCCACAACTTACAGGTGCGTGGCAGAAACAATCGATCAAATCGAACAGTGCGAGACTTCCACGCATCTATAATGTGCGGATGGCATTTCTGGCGATGGCGACCGGTTCGGTGGTAAAACCGGGATGGAGGGATAAGGTCAAAAAGTTCATCAGAGCATTCCCCGTTATAATATCTGTAGAACAAGCTGAGCGAACCAACGTCTCTGCGCAAGCTCAGCGGCTCCAACTTGCCAGATAGGTTCGGATCATCGACAAGTCTAACGGCTCTTCTCTGCAAGGAGTCAAGAGGATCAAGCTGGTACTTCGGTGCACCACTCCAGAGATGTGAGCAATACTCCATATGCGGCCGTACCTGCGCTTTATACAATAAAAGGCGCTGGTCCGGTGTGAAGTATCGCTTGGCTCTATTGAGTACACCGAGTTTTCTGGACGTTACCCCAGCTTTGCTCTTCAAGTGACTCCTAAACTGAACCTCGCTAGAAATGTCGACGCCCAAAATGCTGATGCTTGTCGACAAGGTGAGAGGAATGCCCTGAAAACAGGGTGCAACTGTGAATGGGCTTTTCTTAGTAGTGAAAGCGATAGCTTGCGTCTTAGTGGGATTGAACTGCACCAAATTTTGCATGCCCCAGTCAGTTACTTGCTCAAGAGAGCACTCAACTGAAGACACAAGCTCTGCTCTCCTTACCATAACCTCATCCTTACGGGCGTTTGCACTGCCTGAATATTGAGCATCACCCGTGCTATCATCCGCATAACAATGTATATTGCAAATTTGCAACAAATCATTGATATACAGGATGAACAGCGTGGGCGATAGCACAGACCCTTGTGGAACACCGGAATTAATTGTCATGGTCGCAGAACAAGAGCCGTCAACGACCGCTCTTATGCAGCGACCATGCAAGAAATTACCAATCCACTTGCAAAGCCCTTCAGGTAAGCCGTATGATGGTAATTTTGCAAGAAGTGCCTTATGCCAAACCCGATCAAACGCCTTTATCGATATCTAAACTAACGGCCAGAGCTTCGCCTCTACTCTCAATAGCTTCTCCCCAACGGTGAGTGAGATACACTAAAAGATCACCAGTAGATCGACCGTGTCGAAAACCGTATTGACGGTCACTTATCAGTCCGTGATCTTCAAGATATCCCAGAAGCTGAGAGTTGATCACTCGCTCCATCACCTTACAGAGTAAGGAAGTGATTGCTATTGGCCTGTAATTTGATGGGTTGGTACGGTCACCCTTCTTAGGTACAGGGTGGACATGGGCCACCTTCCAGCAAGACGGCACGATACCGGAATTGTAAGACAAGGAGAACAGACGCGTAAGAACAGGAGTTAACTCCGGAGCACATCCCTTCAATACGATCGCCGGAATGCCATCCGGCCCGCTCGCCTTTCGCACATCAAGGGCCAACAGTTCCCTCCGCACTGCCTTCTGCGAAATGCGCACCTCGGGCATTGAGCTTGCACAATTTGGCAGTGTGGGTGGAACAGCCCCCCCATCGTCGAAAGTCGAGTTAGAGGCAAATAGAGCACCAAGGATATCGGCTTTCTCTTTTGCGCTGTGGGCCAGAGTGTCATCAGGCTTTCGTAAGGAAGGAAGTGTTGATTGGCAAAAGTTACCCTCAGCAGCTTTTGCCAACGACCAAAAAGCACGGCTGCCGGCAGGATAACTTGCAAGTTGGTTGCCGATCCGACTTACGTGAGCAAACTTTGCTCTGGTGTTGGTCTTCTTCGCTAACCTTGAAGCAGCATTAAGTTTCTTTTTATAGTCAGCAGTCTTTGGATCTTTACGCAATGATGCCGCAGTCCAGGCTTTGTAAGCATCCAATTTGACTTTAGCGGCACCTGCGCATGACTTATTAAACCATGGTCGACTCCTGCCACCGACGCGCACATTAGAACTGGGAATAAAACATTCCATTCCTTGTAGTACAACGTCGGCGACGGAATCGGCACAGATGCTAGGGTCGACTGACGAGAAACACAGCTGCCCCCAGGGATAGGCAGAAAAAAACTCACGTAACCCGTCCCAATCTGCTGAGCTATAGTGCCAAACCCTACGCTTTCTAGGAGGAAGAGTGCAGGGTCGTGATGTAGGGACAGCAGTTCTGACCAGGCAGTGGTCTGATTTACCAAGTGGCGCATCAACCACTACCTGGTAATTGGCAGGTCTAGTAGTCAGCATGAGATCGAGTAATGAGGGTTCGTGGTCAATTATATCTGGTATCCTTGTTGTTCCAGTGACCAGTTGACTTAGACCAAAAGTCAGAGCAAGCTCATGAGCAGCTCTCCCAGGGTGATCAGTCTTGCGGGATCCTAACCATTCGGCATGGTGACCATTAAAATCACCGAGGATCACTAGCTCTGCGGTGGGAAACTGCTCAATCACCTTGTCCAAACCCTTCGAGATGTGCTCATAAAGGCGAGTCGTCTCCAAATCACCACTATGTGGCCTATACAGACACACATACACCCGAATTTGACCACCGTAGTCCACGCGCGCCCACAAGGTGGACAAATCTGAAGCTTCGAAACCTCTCAAACGGCGACAGCAAATATCCTCCCGCACGAACATACACACACCGGCCCGAGGAACAAATTTATGCTCCAACGTGTAGCCAGGGTAGTGCAGATATGAATTGTCGGCAGGGCTATATATTTGCGTCTCCGTCAAACAGAGGAGGGCAGGTTTAGCCGTTTCCAGGTGGTAATGCACAGCGTTAAGATTAGAGTGGATGCCCCGGATATTGCAGAAGTCCGCTTTAAAAGTGGATAGTGGGGCCGCTGATGAAACGTTATTTTTATTGTTTGTAACAGCCATTGATGAGTGGTTAGAGTATGGGTGTTGATAACATGCTTCCGACGAATAACTCGGGGACAAAAAAGGTTGCTTAGAGTGTAACTTTAAGTAGCCTAGGTAAGTAGAGTAGTGACTGGTGGGCGCGGGGGACGGAAGGGCCCCCGGTCCTCCCTGGAAGCAACTGTCGGGATCCACTCCGGTCTCCTACTCCGGCACGACAGCTACTCCACAAGATTATGCGCCGGATGGTGGGACAGCCTCCCGGGGCGGAGGTTAGAAGTAATCCCCGGGTTCGGGTCCCTGTACTATCCCGCGGGCGGCCAGCGGTCAGCCGTTTCACCGGGTCTCCCTGGACCCCACGACCACCTTTCACATCCAAAAACTGCAGCCACTGTCGAAGTATACTCGGTCCCAAAGTTTTCGCTAGTAAAGCACATTATCAGGGGAGGGGAAGGGAACTGGTTCTCCCGTTCTAGTGGCGGAACACGTCGACGCGAACGACAACATTTGGCGACACGCTCACACGAGAGGGTGGTAATGAGCCAGGCGGGCATCCAAAGACACCCTACCACCATGGGTTATTTTAAGTGGAGTTGAGGCACCGTCAACACAAAAAGAAGATATTAATGAGCTGACAGGACCTGCAGGGGAAGCGGCGAGCACGCCTCCACGCTTTTCCCCCCAAATGTTCATGCAAATACAAGTTTTGAGTTAGAATAGGAGCCAGCTTTGAATCCACTTTTATTGTGCGAACCGCTACACTGGAATGCGCTGCCTGAATGGGTGTTCTCTGAGTTACAATCTGTTCTATTTTCAAATTAAAAATAGGCTTGCGCTTTACCTCCAATTTGCCTGATGGTAAGCAATCATGCGGTCTACAATGGAGCATGCTTGCCTAGAAGAAACCGATTCACTCTCCAATTGAAGATAGCCAGATTGTAATTACTATCGGCAGCAGCGAATTCCACAGACTAGCAGTTCGCACAATAAATGTGGAAAAAAAGTACTTCATACGGGTTCTTGGAATATCAACCATAAAGCGGTGATCATTTTTCGTGCCCGCTCTGGCAGTCCGAAATGTATCCGTCAAAAAACCGATGGACTAGCAACTTTGCGCCGATGCTTAAGACTAAGAAGCTTAGTCTGAACCAGGGATTCGTTGCTGATGAGCCTCTTGGCACGTATCTCAATAGACTCCAATGCCTCAAGCTGTCTTCAATCAATCTGTGGGTGTCTTCAAGTTGTGAGTGATTCGGTTTCTTGTAGGCAAGCATGCTCCATTGTAGCCCGCATCATTGCTTAAAATCAGGCGAGGTCAAAACAAGCCTATTCTTCACATTGAAAAAAAAATATGACCAAAATCGTCCTTGAATTGTGTAGATATCAGGGTTGTGAGGTCACAGTCCGGGGCGAATGACTAGTTCTATATCTCTAGAACCAGCTGCGTTTTAACGCTTGATGATTTATTATTCCGCATGTTTTGCTAAATGTAATTTTATACCCCGACGCAAATAGAGGGGTTATAAGTTTAACGGGTGTGTCTGTCTATCTATCTGTGGCATCTTACCTCGCGAACAGCTGAACCGATTTTGATTTAGTTTTACGCGAACGTGAACCTTAACGCTCCGAGATACGGTTTGCGGTCGCGCAACTTTTCTAATCACCCAAACCTGAATCGCTTAAAACAGGTAGCCGTAAGGACCCTGATTTTCTTGAACTACTGAACGGAATCGCATGTGATTTATTTGAAAAGTTTTGAATTTTAGCTACGATATGTTTGGTCCAAATCCAGCTGTTTAAAAGTAATTTTTCCGAACCAGTTGTGAGTTTTTAACCAACTTTTTAACTTTTAACCGAATTCGTTTTTTTTTAAATATTTTCACCTCAGATCTTCGTCATTTATAAACCGATTTGGAAAACTATTTGACAAGTTATACTTTAAGATTGATCCCATAAAATTTCATCAAAATCGGCTCAGTAGTTTAGTAAATCATAATAACTGGAAAAGATAAGCCATTCAAGTAAACAAAATTGGGTATTTACAAATTTTGATGATGGTTTTTTATATTGATAATTATTGAAAGTATATTTGACAAGTCTAACTTTTAAACAAAATAGGAAATATTGCAAGTCAATACTTCTAATCATCATTTCAGCCATAGGACGTCCACTGCTGGATATAGGCCTGCCCCATCAATCTCCAAAAGGGCCGGTTGGAAGCGGCATGCAAAATTTCAGACTAATATCTATGGAATACAATGCAAAAGTCAGGTTGCAGCTATTCAGGATATTTACATTAGGTTTACCTTGAAATATTTCATTCAAGCAGAACACTCATTATAATTTTAGAGACTATAAATTTATTTACATCTTCTATTATTATCCTCAGCCAAATGCTTTAGCTCAACATGCTTATACCGACTTCCATCTGGCTAGATTTATTTTAACTGTAGAAACTTATTATGATCTTGTATAAACACTAAACATGCTACGAGTGCTTAAATTTTTAACACGCAATCAGTATCGTTATTGGAACATTGCATGATTCTAACATGTGCAATATGTGCATGCAATATTAAATTGTTTCTGTCCCTGTCGCAATTATGACAATCTGAATAAGTGGCGGGTGACAAAACTAGTATCTCAGGTCCTGGAATAAAGGTTGACTTCCGTGCATCGCGGCCGATCGCAGCTGCGCGCGTCTGATGCGACAAGTCTTCGCACTATGAAAACGTATGGCGCCGCTTCCGAGGTCTACGTCAGACGCGTGCGAGCAACGACTGAACTGACGTTGTCATACATTTTCAAATCGCTTCAGCCGCGCGCGTTATACGCATGCGTCAGACGCGCGCGGCTGCGTTCGGCCGCGATGCGCGGAAATCAACCAGCAGGCCAGCATGGGCTGCGGATAAATTGTCTTTCCACCGTTTTTATCCACGCCTAGACGCGACAAAGCTAGAATATGGATGCGTTTGTCTTTTTTCGCGGGATAAAAACGGTGGAAAGACAATTTGTCACCGGCACGTGCTAGGCCTGCTGTACCCACTATTTATTCTGTGGCATAGGTTATCAAATGTTTATGCATCAGAGCCATATGAGGGTTAAAATGGACATCGTTATTTAAGTTGTATAAGAGTACAAAGCGACGGTGGCCGGGCGGTGGTATACCATGCAGGGTCGGACTGAGCCGGAAAGGCCCGGGTGGCCCCACAAGCTCGGGACCCGAGACTGGAGACCCCGGGTATCGTACCTACCGCCTGGCTTGCGGCAAGCCAGGCCCGTGTAGGGCCCGCGCAGGTTAGGGTCCGGTTGGCAAACGCCACCTCGACTATATGGCCAGTCCGACGCTGATAGCATGTGCGCTTTACAATCTGACTATACCCAGTTCGATCCTCCTCCCTGCGCCAATGACTTATTAAGCAGTTAAATAAATTATGTGCAATTTCGATGCCATCGCTCAACAATGGCGAAAGAAAACATCGTGAGGTAACCAAGAACCTCCAAAGTTCGAAAACATAATTATGACATTCACCAACATGCACTGGGCCTGGTGGATAAGGGCCCATCCTCTCTCTAAGAGAGGGCCTGTGTCCCAGCAGTGGGTACATGATAGGATGATAATGATAATGAGTACATAATATATGTTTGTTTGACAGGTGATATTCACGGCCAGTACACGGACTTGCTGCGTCTCTTCGAATATGGAGGCTTCCCGCCAGAGGCCAACTATCTATTCCTCGGGGACTACGTGGACCGCGGGAAGCAATCTCTCGAAACAATATGCCTTCTGCTCGCCTACAAAATCAAGTACCCAGAGAACTTCTTCCTTCTGCGAGGCAATCACGAATGCGCGAGCATAAACCGCATCTATGGTAACCATTTTTCATCTATACTATATATAATATTATAAAGAGGAAAGGTTTGATTGTTTGTTTGTTTGCATTGAATAGGTTCTGAAATTACTGAACCGATTTGAAAAATTCTTTCACTGTTGGCAAGCTACACTATCCCCGTGTGACATAGGCTATATATCTATACCCGTGCGAAGCTGGGGCGGGCCGTTAAATTATTTTAGATAAAAGGCCAATACCTGTAGACATACAATACAATACATCTTTATTAAACTTTGCTAAATCACAGGAGCTAGAGAATATTAGGAGCCAGAGAAGTTAAAGTACAAAAGAGAACCACTTCTTTTAACTGAATTGAGTATATTACCCTTTACCCTTACCCTGAACCTGGGACCTGCTCACAAAGCAGACACACTACCAGTCATTTCAGTTGCTTCCGCTCATCGTAAATGAATTTTCGATATGTCTACGAGATTAAAGTTGTTGGCTTGGACGTTATTTCTATTTCGGTCTACAGTTCTGCAGAATTTACTCTGACCACCATCAGCCTGATAGCCATTGATCACTGTCACCAATCTGATTATTCCCCTTTGGAGATTTGCCAACTGTTCAAAGACCCTTAATAAATTAACTGCACAACACGTCTACATCCCATACAGTATTTCGGTTGCATTAGTAAAGGAAAATATAGTGAAATACGTTCTAATCACGTTTGTGTGACGGCGCGACCTCCTTTAATTAATCTTTAGCTTGGTCAAGGCTAGCTAATTAGTCTATATTTGGATTTAGTGAGTCAATTGTATCTAGAGTCAGTTAAATTTTTATGCATAACGGATTTTTTAGAACCGACAAACTTTTCATAGATTCATTGTGTGATTTGACACAATATATTATAATACCAAAAAATTATGGGCCATGAATAAAATGGCATCGAAATAATGGTCATTAGTAGATATACATTATGGTTCTATACCATCGAAATACAAATCCTATAGAGGTAATTGAATAGTTCACACTGCCATATTTACTCCAATTTAGACGTTATGTCGCATGCATAGTGTTCAACGTTAGTTGTCCGCTATGTCATCGTAGCTCTGGCCTCGCGCGGCGTTGTAGTCGGATCGCAATTACCTTGTAACTAACCAAAAAGTCTGCGCAATTCGTAGTGAGCGCAGAGTTTTTGGTTCGGTTTTTTTTTGGCACGATTGTGACTTTATATGTATTGTATCTCGATTTTTTATACATATAAATGGCAACTGTAGAAAACCTTCTGAATGTTAGCAAATCCAAACGATTACAACACAGCCACATAGGTCACGATTGCTCTAATATTTTACTTAAAACCTTTTGTTTTATGGCACTTTAAAATAAAAAGTCAACACCAGAATAAATGAAAAATTATAGTGTCATCCAGTTCTGAACTATAGCCAAAATTTCAAGCCTCTAGCTAGCTCATTACACAAGAAAGTGAGTTAATACAAACGTGGTAAATAGAAAATATCATAGTTCAATAGGAAGTTAGTTTATATCTTGTACCAAACAGACATACAAGAAGGTGAGTTAATAATAAAAGAATATAATTATCAATTAAAAAACCGACTTCAAAATTAGTAAATACGTATCTAATTTCGTTTATCTATGTCTGATTTTAGTCTGCAAACTGTACTTACTGCAAGGCTGTGTCTGAAAGTTATAATAATTTGAAAAAATACAATTTACAGGTTTCTACGACGAGTGCAAACGCCGATACAACATAAAGTTGTGGAAGACGTTCACAGACTGCTTCAACTGCTTGCCGATAGCCGCCATCATCGATGAAAAGATATTCTGCTGTCACGGGGGACTCTCGCCCGATCTACAAGGAATGGAGCAGATCAGACGAATAATGAGACCCACTGACGTTCCTGACACAGGTACACTGACTTACTACTTTCCTTTTAGTTAAAACTAGGTTACACCCACAGTATTCCCCGCGTTGTGAACAATACATAGCTTATGACCCACTGACGTTCCTGACACAGGTACACTGACTTACAGTTTTCCTTTTAGTTAAAACTAGGTTTCACCCTCAGTATCCCCCGCGTTGTAAACAATACATAGCCTTTGACCCACTGACGTTCCTGACACAGGTACACTGACTTACTGTTTTCCTTTAACGGGCGGTTATGCGAGTCGCGTAGGCAACAAAACGCTCCCTCAGCCCCCGCCAAGTTATAGCGAGTAAGGACTAGAGTTAGGGCGCCCGCGGGGGGAGTGCAACGACAAAAACGAGCATAGGTCCGACCTCGATGACGCCTGGCGCGGCACTGACCGCGGCGCGCCAAAATTCTAGCGTCCTTTTTACGCTTTTAATTTCACTAAAAAACGACAGTATTCAGCAGTAGTAGTATCAGTACATGCAAAATTCTGGTTGTTACGAGCTTTCATTAGAGCGTAAAATGAAAAAAATAAACTAAGTCGACTTTGTTTCAGATTTTTTTTTGATCTAGGAAAGTTTATTCTATCGTGTTTTGAACCAAATCATAAACTCTAACACAGATGTATCTGTGACATGTATTTTTTTCCAGCTCAAATATTGTAATTTAACTGAATAAAATTGATTTAAAACCGTCAAATTTGGTATAAGAGGCTCGTTAAAACTAGGTTTCAACCAAAGTATCCCCCGCGTTGTAAAAAATACATCGCCTATGACCCACTGACGTTCCTGACACAGGTACCCTGACTTAATATTTTCCTTTTAGATAATACTAGGTTTCACCCACAGTATCCCCCGCGGTGTGAACAATACAATGCGCCCCCGCATTTTAAACAATACATAGCCTATGACCCACTGACGTTCCTGACACAGGTACACTGACTTACTACTTTCCTTTTACTTAAAACTAGGTTTCACCCACAGAATCTCCCGCAATGTAAACAATACATAGCCTATGACCCACTGACGTTCCTGACACAGGTACACTGACTTACTATTTTCCTTTTAGATAAAACTAGGTTTCACCCACAGTATCCCCCGCGTTGTGAACAATACAATGCGCCCCCGCATTTTAAACAATATTTAGCCTATAACCCACTGACGTTCCTGACACAGGTACACTGACTTACTATTTTCCTGTTAGCTAAAACTGGTGTCTATAACTACGTCTCTGGGCTGGCAAAGCACCGTCAACAGCGCTAGTGTTGCAGGTGTCCGTATGCGGCGGTTTCTGCTTACCATTAGGTGGACCGCGTGCATGTTTGCCACACTTAAAAAAAACTAGCTTTTCCCCACGGTTTCCCAAGCGTTGTGAACTATGTTACTAAGTGTAGACTATACTACACTACTAGCCTTTTAATATATGCAGGGTTAAGCGGAAAGGGTGTACTAAGCCGAAAGGGGTCCGTTATACTCATCATTATGAACAACTTTTACTATGGGACCAACATTGAAATCGCGAAAAAAAACAGCTGTTCCATACATTTTGTCGAGTGTGAATAACCGTTTTCTATGGAACAGCTGCAATTTTTTCTTCCCTCTTTCTGAGTCAGGGGTTAAAAACATTTCTGAATAAGATAATTAAATAGAGCCAACAGAGATCTGTTCAGCACTTGAATGCTGGAGGTACTTACATCATGACTAATTCTTCGTCATATCTTACTCTACCGACATAATCACGTCATGACTATAATCTAGTGCATGTGAACCTTATCAGACATATATTGTTACTATCCATCTAAATATCCCCTTGTATTATGAGTACTTTGTATAAGTAGATATGTTTGTTGGAGGCTAGTTGCGCCCGTGGTTTTACCCGCAATTTTCCTATTTTAATTGAGAAAAAAAAGGAGGAGGTTCACAAGTAGACGTGTATATACATATATAAAGTATGATTGTTTGGTTTCCAGGGTTGCTATGCGACCTGCTATGGTCGGACCCGGACAAGGACGTCCAAGGCTGGGGCGAGAACGATCGCGGCGTCTCATTCACATTCGGACCCGACGTCGTGAGCAAGTTCCTCAACAGACACGACTTGGACTTGATCTGTCGGGCCCATCAGGTACCTTATTTTTTTATTTAGTAATACGCTTGCGTTTGACTGCCAACTCGCCTGATGTTAACCGATGATACGGTCTACGATGGAGCAGGCTTGCCTAGAAGAAACCGATTCACTCGTGATTTCAAGACACCCAGATTGTAATTATCGGGAAAACCCATTCAGGCAGCACACTCCACAGACTTGCATTTCGGATTATAAAAGCATAAAGCAGTGTCGATTTTTCGTGCCCGTTCTGGCAGTTCGATAGAAAAATGGGCAGGAGGGAATTACTTAGATCATGGAGATCCGAAATGTATCTGATAAAAAACAGATAGGCTAGCAACTTTGCGCTGATCGATACTTAAGACTGAGAAGTTTAGTCTGAACTAAGAATTCGGTGCTGATGACCCTCTTGCCACGTTTTTCAATAGACTCCAACGCGCCAAGCTGGTACTTAGCTGATCCATCAAAGGTGCTTCATGGCAGTACTCCATGTACAACCGAACTTATGCTTGGTAGTTGGTACATTGAAAGCTACCTTAAGCTATTGATAGCCCATTGGTCCAGTTGGTAGTGAACCTGACTTCTGACCTTGGGGGCGTGGGTTCGATTCCCACCTAGGACAAACATTTGTGTGATGAACATTTGTGTTTGTTCTATATCTGGTTGTTAATATCTATTTAAGTATGAATTTAAAAACTACAGTAGAATCCGGATATAACGACCTTCAAGAGACCGGTGATACTATGTCGTACTAACCGGATGACGCACAAAACGGCAGGATTATTTCTTGAGTACATTTATTATACCTAATTTGAGTAAACAATATCGTCACTAAAATAGGTCAGTCGTTATATATGAATTCTATTGTATATAATATGTATGTATCAGTCTCTGGCAGCCATATCACAAGCTTTGCTTAGTTTGGGGTCAGATGACCGTGTGTGCAAAAATGACCCGAATACCTTACCTTGCCTAATTGCGTACCTTATCGTATTGTATATCTATTTATTGGGTGTTCCGTTATACAACAGACATGTTCTAGGATATCATTGTACTGACCTGATTGTACATTGTTATGTAAACCCGGAAATCTCGAAAAAAATATCACCTATGTGGTAAGCGCGATGCCTTTCATTGTGGTTGCAGTATAATCCGTACTTTTGAATGCATTAATCGTCATCCTGCTTATTCTTTTACTAGAAAATTCTGGGTCTTGGTCCTTGGGTATTTGCCTGTTTGCTTGAATTTTTTTTATCGAGATATGTGCGGTGGTTGTGAAAAACAACAGCAAAATACAGTAACAGCAGATGCCTCAACAGCGCATACTTTTGGTCGTGATATTATGTGCGCTCTTGGGTCAGCTTGGAACGCGTCCAGAGATACATTTATAATATTAATGCGATAATAAGACGTCAGATTACTCACGATGTTTTCCTTCACCGTTTTTGAGCATTGGCATTGAAACTGCACATAATTTATTTAAGTACTAAATAAGTCATTGGTGCAGTCGACGATCAAACCGGGTGCCGTCAGATTGTAAACCGCACATGCTGCTCTGCATGTGCAGCAAACATGCAAATGCATTTAATCTGATGCATGATCCAAGAAAACAAGGTCTAGCGATCCGGAAGTTGTCCCTCAATTACGTTACTGTCTAGTTACCACTTTATTGCAACAAATACAAATATTGGGAAAACAAATTAGTTAATAATCTATTAAATAAAATACAAAAAGCATTTCAATTGTCATTTAGTTTGTCCGCTCAATTCAAGTTAAGCACGAGTTTAATATACATATTAAACACATTATTTATATCGAAACCACATTGATTTATTGGGTTCCCACAGGTAATATACGGAGATTGGCGAGTTATAATTTCACGCTACAGGTAACACAGAAAATCAGCTGTCTCATAGAGATTCCGCCACTGTTTCGTGTATCGTCATCTCTCTCGAACTTGTTATAAATTACTTATTCAGCTCTTGCTCATGCAACCTGTATGTGTATCCATAACATTGATGACGTCAGTGGGTGACACCCACGTGAATTTTTTTCTCGGCTATACCTGGCGGAGTATATTATTATACCATGATCCGATGTCTAGAATAACAGAGCGGATAATATATACTTTTATTCGAGTGGATAATATAAGAATTTGTGGTGCGGCAGGTGGTTGAAGACGGGTACGAGTTCTTCGCGAAACGCCAGCTGGTGACGTTGTTCTCTGCGCCCAACTACTGCGGGGAGTTTGACAACGCAGGCGGCATGATGTCCGTCGACGAGACGCTCATGTGCTCCTTCCAGGTACATGTTACTAACACACTACAGGGGCCTTACGCTCATCTCCTTACGCGGTCCCAAACTAACGTTAAAACCGCGCAGTTCGGAAAATCTCGTGAACGTGAACCTTAACCCGCCCAGATACGGTTTGCGTATGCTAAACTGGATTGCTTAAAACAGCTAGGCGTAAGGCCCCTGGCTATTTCACTAACCACATTTCATTATTTTGTTTGTTTGTGTTGAATCCCCTAAACTTTTCTTTATTCTAAATCTAGAAAAATATGCAAACGGCCTAAGTGTATTATAACAAACGCTTTTTGGTCAATGCACACAACAGTTTTTTTTTGTTTGGTTGGCTATGAGCATTTACACACGGCGTGTTCTAGTAGCTCTAAACCCGCTTTTGTATAACGCCACTTCGATCGGTGCACACGCGTGTATCTATCGATGCACGTGCGTGTTTGTATCGATGCACATGCGTGTTTGTATAGAAGCAATTGCGTGTTTATATCGATCCACATGCGTGTTTGTATCGATGCATATGCGTGTTTGTATAGAAGCAATTGTGTTTGTATAGAAGCAATTGTGTTTGTATTGATGCACATGCGTGTTTGTATAGAAGCAATAGCGTGTTTGTATCGATGCATATGCGTGTTTGTATAGAAGCAATTGCGTGTTTGTATCGATGCACATGCGTGTTTGTATAGAAGCAATTGCGTGTTTGTATCGAAGCACATGCGTGTTTGTATAGAAGCAATTGTGTTTGTATTGATGCACATGCGTGTTTGTATAGAAGCAATAGCGTGTTTGTATCGATGCATATGCGTGTTTGTATAGAAGCAATTGCGTGTTTGTATCGATGCACATGCGTGTTTGTATAGAAGCAATTGCGTGTTTGTATCGATGCACATGCGTGTTTGTATAGAAGCAATTGCGTGTTTGTATCGATGCACATGCGTGTTTGTATAGAAGCAATTGCGTGTTTGTATCGAAGCACATGCGTGTTTGTATAGAAGCAATTGCGTGTTTGTATCGATGCACATGCGTGTTTGTGCTTGGTATTCATAGTCCGCGGAACTTTTGGTATCTCAAATTGAACTTTCAATCTGTTCATGTGTGTTGGCCATTATAGCAGTCTCCGAGAGAATAATCAGGTATTGTAGATAGTACAAGCAGTGGCTACTTAAGGCTTCTATAGACCAAAAACAGCAGCAGCGGCAGGGCATCTTGAATCGTGCTCGCGCGATTTTCTAATACACGGTACTGTATGAACCACTAAACACGCCGGCAGCATCTGAGCAGCTCAAGCAGTGTGTAGTTCCAAAACTCACGGACCTGCATTCTAGCTGTGCTGTTGCGGACAGGCGTTTGGTCTGTGGAAGACTATTAGCCAACTAAAACACCAGATTCATGCCACTCTAAGAAAAATTGAAACGTGTGAATAACTAACCATTGTTTCAGATCTTGAAACCATCTGAGAAAAAGGCGAAATATCAGCACAGCAACGTATCAGCCAGCTGAACCACCTGCTTAGATGCCACCCTATTTATAAAAGAAAAATTGAATCAAGTCAATAACCCACCATTGTTTCAGATACTGAAACCATCGGAGAAAAAGGCGAAATATCAGTACAACGGAATCAACAGTGGCAGGCCCGCCACACCACAAAGGTCACCACCTAAGAAGAAATAACTGACGGTCCGGTTCCAGTGTCGTGCACAGTGAGAGGAATGCTACAAATAATTAATTATATCATGTATTATAATTATTATGTTAGTCTGTCATCGGACATGGCCGAATAATATGTCGCCCTCGCGTAACGTTAAAAATTATTTATCGATTTGCTTGTGCCTTCTTATTTTTAATTTTAATGTGAGTGATATTAATTATTATTTAATGTGTTAGTTGTACCGAGTCGCGGGTTGCAAGGACATTATCTATTCGGCGATGCCGCCATGACTTCGCTTATTCGATCCTGAACTAAGGCAGCCTTTGTGTGAGTGGGTACTCCTGTTGTGTTGTATTATTAAAGCAGACGTGTTGATGTTGTAGTCAAATTGTTTTGTTGATTTTGAAGATATTTTGAAGTGGCGAGTTATCTTAAAGATGCGGGCATTGGACACGAAAGGTCGTTACATTTAACATATGTATTAAGTTGTAGTGGATCGAAAGCACATTCGCTTGGTTTATTCAGTAACTGATGTGCCTATAAATGTAAATTATTGGATAGGTCTCGTGTAAGTGATGATAATTGGGTTGATTTGAAAATTACAGTTACATCTGGATGAGAAAGTCATTATTAGTTTTCATTTAATTTGTTAGAGAGTTATTTATTTCATTCATAAAAGATGTATATCCTTCTGTGGAGTTGGCCTAAGCCCATAATATTAACCATATCCTTGTCATAGTTTAAGTTATTTTTCTCTGTTCTAGGACTCCATTGCTATCTCTTGTACTAGAGTGCAACACACAGTCAAATTAGGCTTTATTTTGCGCTCTGTATCTTTCTAATAAATTAAGGAGATGTTTCCAAATTTTAAATGTTTGCGATGATTGGCAATGAGGCTTCCCTCTACAGTTCTGCTGTAAGGCTCGAGATGATTACTTAATATAAATGTAGCAGTGTAGTCCTCGCAACAATAGTGCAATTGCTATATATTATATAATAAAATTATATGCAAGTTTTGCATTGTACAATTTTATTTTTAGCTATGTTAACATGTCAAATGTATTTCAATAATAAATATTACTATTTGAGCTAAGAGGTTTATTTTATTTCATTTTTAGGTGCATTTATGTTTAGTATATTTCTAACAATTTATGTATATCACCAACTATTTTGATAAGAATGTGGACAATCATCTATGCCATTAATTTTCTTTGTGAAAAACTTGTCTTCTTGTTCTTGCTTACTAAATCCACTGTCTATAACTCTTTAGGTAACATGTTTTTCTTTCTGTATTAATTGTATATTTTTGTCCTTATTTTTAAAACTACTGTACTATAATGATTAGCTGGTATTGAATAACAGCAATATTAAAATTTATATACATTATTTACTAAAACACTTTAATCTTAATACACTTAAATTTTTTCTCTATTTTCATCTACAATCTTAACTTAGTGAATGATAAGTTACTGAAGTTATTTAGTTTGAAATTATCATTAACTTTAAAATTTTGTTGTACTTTTCTCAGGTGTGTACAATTTTCTGAAATATAAATTTTATTCAAATAATTTAGTAATCTTTATTTTCTCTGTCCAGCAGTTTTCAGACGTCTATCCAGTGGCGTAGCTAAGCCCTGGATGACACCATTTGGGAGACACCTGGCTTGTGAATTAAGATATCTTAAATTTAAGGGTGCTGAAAACCGTTTGCTCGATGTCTCCCTGGGTTATATCGATGCTAGCTACACCACTGCATCTATCACAATCTGGTAATTATAATCTCAATCACTTAAATCAAAGTCCTTTTCGGTCCAGCCAAGTTCTTCAACATCTACTTTATCAGGCACAGCAATGTTCATTATTTTGTCATGATTTTGAAGTTTCGCAGACATTTTTTCCATTAATTCTTCATTTCTCTTTTGGTATTTTTGAATGTCCATGTGTAAAACTTTGAGGTAACCTCTTTTAGCCGACACTGTTTTCTTAAGCTTGTTCACTCTTAGTTCATACTCTTTTGCCAGGGATTCTAGTAATGTTTTCTGTTTTTGCAAATTTGTTATGTCACAGGCCCTGAGTTGAGCTTTCACATCACCAAGCTGCGGCCTCCTGAAAATTTATGAATTAGAATTATTAAATGAAATGTCAAAGTATCATTCTGTCATCTTGCACTAAATCAAGGACATTGTATACCCTAAAGCGAAGGGTCAACGTCCTTGCGCTATATATATATTTATTTGTGCAAATCCAGCTTTGACAAATGTCGATGTGTACACTGACATCTGTCAACGCCTACAGTCTACCCACGCTGCCTCCTAGAAATTAATAATGATTATGCATGAATTATGCTAGACCGTGGCGGGGACGAGTCATGACCCATACGAGGCACGCATTTAAAACTTCAGGAACATTTTATATAAAGCAGTTTATGCTACGCTGTGGGTCGCCCGCATCCTGTTCGGAGCTCGGCCGGCCTACCTACCAGCACCTAGGCTTTTATATAAAATGTTCGTAAAGTGTTTAATCCGTGCCTTACCAAGTTATGCCGAACGCACTCTGCGTTCGCTAACTAGTCCGGTCAAACTGTAGAGGCCAAAAGGTCAAGAATACAAGTCAATATATTTGAAAAAAAAAAAAAATGTGCCTCGTCCCCAGCTCATGCCCGCCACGGTCTAGCATAAATCATCCTTTTTAATCGAATTGTATCCGGCATGTGTTAACTATCATTATGGCAACTTGCACTACATAATGTTTAGTGCAGGGGTGTCCAACTAAATTTTGTGGCGGGCCGGATTTATTAACTTCCCGATATGGTCTTCGCCGAGTCGTATTGTTAAAGATCGACGTAATTTTTTTAAGAACAGCGTTTCATATGACAAGTCGTTCTTTACAAAATTTCATCTAGAAAAGTTAAAAGTTACCCAACATTTGACCGCGGGCCAGATTAGGAACCTTGGCGGGCCGCATTGTGGCCCGCGGGCCGTATGTTGGACACCCCTGGTTTAATGCATCCAGATCCAGCTTTGACAAATGTCAGTTTGTACACTGACATCTGTCAAAGCCTACAAACCTACCCTGGGAGAAAGGACCAAGTCTGTCTGAATAGAATGGGCTAGTGAGAATTATGATTTAGCGGGAAAATAAGTCACATTAAAATATTTTTTTGTGCAGCTTGCCTCATCGATAAAATGGCCACTCAGTGTAAGAATAATCAGCAATAGCAAGTCATGGTTGAGTTTGTCATGCCAGTCCAATGTTATGAGATTGCACTACAGCGAAAGTCAATGTGATTAGAGATAGACATGCCGGATATAAATCAATTAATAAATGATTTAGTTATATAAACTACTTAATCATAACTTGTGTGAAGACTCAGAATAAACGATGACAAAATGGTTTACACTTCTATTAATAAATATAATGTACTTGAGAAAGACTTTACTGATTACATTCATCTTTTTTTTTCGTTTTCTAATACTTTGTAGAAGGTTTAGTAGAAAAAAAATTTTCTGTACCGGAGCTCCTCAATTATGTTTATTGGCTGAGATGAGCTTCTGACTTGTTTCGAGATTATTAGAGCTTTATATTAGGGAAACTGTGCATTTGAGAAATGTGAGTGTAACTGTTTTGTTATAGTTTTTTTAAATTCATGAATAGACTTGCACTTGACTGCCATCTCGCCTGATGTCTACGATGGAGCACGCTTACCTAAAAGAAACCATTCCACTTGTGACTCAGGGTATTGACAGAGGGAAACAAAGATCTCCAAGTCAGAGGGAACAAATCGGTGTTTGTGTGTATGTTTGTTTAAGTTAGTGTAGCTAACAGACGTGATGGATTTGGCTGACAGATTGCTGTCCAACCCATGGGAGAGAAAGGGAAAATTTTCTTCATCAGGATCCCATTGGTCAGACGGCGGTCTGTCAGGTCTGTTAGTACTAGTAAGTTCGAACATGAGCAAGGAAGGGTTGTGAAGTCATCATTCAGAGCGAACAATTAGTCTAAAGGTGCCCCCTCACCGTGAGCATTCGCCTGTAATCACCTTTAGCTACAATACAGAGTGTAAGTAATTACCACATTGTCTGATCGCTATTGATTTCCGCGAACTTCTCTTTTTGTTCCTCGAGTTGGTAAAGCTTCATAGGCATGTTCTCCTCTTTCCACAGTACTGTGATTGATTGAACCATTTCATCAAATATCCGTTGCTTCAAATAGTTAAACATAGGTACCCATTTCACTCTTCTTAGTTTAGCCTTTGGGACTGTTTCAAGAAAATCTTCATTTCTACAATACATCAAGCAAATTACATTATCTTTGTTTATTCCAAATACAAGGGATTTATTGTTGTTCCTTACCTTACTAGATCTACTATATTACTAAACTCTTTTAAGATTGCAAGGTTATCGAAAGATATCTCTGAATGATTCGCTTCCACGTCTCCGGCGCTGTTTTCCAAGACGTTTTGCGACATTATTACATTCACGATATTTTAATTTTGTACAAACTTTATGTTATATTTATTTCATGAACGATTATTTTCAAAACACAACGGCTCGGCTCGGTCGGCTGACATATAAAAATTAATATGACTTTGACATTGACGTTGTTTCTAGAAACATGAGAACTTTAATCAAAGCATGAGAAACATAGACAATCTAAGAATTTTTTGACAGCATAATAAAAAAAGCATAACAAAAATAAAATTGGCTATGTTTTGTTGAATGTAGACAATAGTAGATAACCTGTGTAGATAACAGATAGACGAGACGCTCTTTGGACAAGACCAACGGACTTGGCTGATGGACCATCGTCCAAGGAAGTTGCAAGGAAAGGAACGCGTTCTGTCAAAATATTCCCATACAAAACTAAACCTTAATGTCTAACGATAAGGTTCATAATAATGTGGCTAGGAACATGGAGGTAAAACGAGCTCACTGAAATAGCTACCACGGAGGAAGTGTATCCCTTTCTAAAGATTGCCATTACATAAAACATATATTTTAGTAAAACTCTGTTTTAAACTATCTCAGCTGTTCACTAAAGTTATATAATGTTGTGGAATCTCATTCCACAACCACCACGGTAATTATCCCGTAATCATATTTTAGTAGTTTTACTTATTCAATCGGACATACCAGGCAGGCCCTATTTTGGGGTGTAAACATAAAATTACTACCAATGAAATAACGATAAATTTTTATTTCCATTTTCTAACGGATATTAATGTAGATAATATATCTAATGTATCATGTACATATTTAAATTTTATTTTTAAGTAACCATGTAGGTTCCTAGTATAATTACTAGGAACCTTCATGGTTCTGCTGAACCATGAAGCTACTGGCAGCATTAACGACATGGCGTTTTTGATTGTTTGCTTACTATATTTTGTTTTTTCAAGCATGATTTTTGAATATTTATTTTAAAATGGTGAAAAATTTCTGTATAAGAAACTGTGCTATAGTGAATCATTCGGTGGCTGCGGCATATCTTTTCACAGGTAGGTACACAAAGCTTGAAATACAAGAAAATGTTTACTAGGGTGTCCATACACGTGTGAACATGAACAATATTTTGAACAATGAACAATTATTTTTATACATTATGTTTTAGCATGACCTAGGGATATTTTAAAGTAATTCGCATTTCGGCGAGTGTGCGCAAAAGCTTCGAGCCCTTGTTCCACCCTCCCCCTTTTACTTAGGAAAAGTAGAATGACTGCACATGCACACTACCCTCCCTTCCTAGTGAAAATTCCAAAGATTTGAACTCAACGATTTGGGTCTTCATTTATGATACGTACTGCCCAAGAATGGAACTACCTGCCGTCCTCCTTGTTTCCTGAGAACAACAAACTAGATATCTTCATGGCTAGTGATAGATAGTGACAGTGATAGTGATAGTGTGATAGTGACTGCTAGTCTGTGGAATGCGCTGCCTGAATGGGTGTTCCCCGATAGATACAATCTGGGTGTCTTCAAATCACGAGTGAATTGGTTTCTTCTAGGCAAGCGTGCTCCATCGTAGGCCGCATCATCGCTTAACATCAGGCGAGATGGCGGCCAAGCGCAAGCCAATTTATAATTTAAAAAAAATATATGTCACGTGACCCGTATGTCCCGGTTGAGTCTTATAACAATAGCCGCTAAGCCATCTCAGAGGCCTTCAGGCGTACTGGCGGCCTAAAATTCTGACATTAGCGCTCGTCACTGGGCCAATATGAACTTCCTGTATTTACTGAGAGTACCAATACGATGATTTTAGGAATTACCTACAATGTCTTCGTTTCCTCAAAATCATGAACACCCTACAAGAAAAGGACAAATTACTCCGTGCTCGCTTTTCCCTCGGACCGTTTTTTTAGCATGAGTACTCGATCCAGGTCCCTTTAGGGTATATATAAAATCCTTGCCATCGTCCAACCAACAGCAGCGAAATAGTTTTTTTTTTCTGCGCTCCCGTTGGTCCGTCAGCCAAATCCACACGTCTAGTCTGTTAGTACTAACTACTACTACTATAGAGTATCCTACATCGTTAACGCTAACGACGGTGACGCCGACAGCGGGGCAAATATCGTTAGTGCCGCATGAATTATTAGCCCTCTATCATTGATGTGCTTTCTTGGCGCTGTAGCGTGATTCGGAATAGTGATGTACAGAGGGAGGCACAGGAGTAATAGTGTTCCGTGGGGAGGCACCATGATACCTACTATCATGGGAGGCACCAACGTGAAAAAGACCAAGACTCTGACTGAGTTGTTTGATGTCATTTCATCAAAGTTGATCATATTTCAATATTTGACACTGGCAAATGCACAAGAAGTGCGACGCCAAAATTCTCACTGGAAGAATAAAAAAAAAACTACAACCGGAAGTAGAAAATAATTATCAAATAAATATTATATACAATCTGAGTTTTGGCGCCAACATATAAAAAAAAAACATGTCGCGTTATATTATTTTCTTAAATAACGGGGTGAAACATATATATTTGTGTTATTTCTAAAGCTCCATAGAAGCCTCTTGTAAAGTCTTAGGGCATGACTTTGACTTGACTGACCGTGACTTACTCTTGTTTGCTTGACTTTGACTGTGACTATTAGACTCTTATGTTAATATAACTTCTTTGACTATTATTTAGTTAAAATTGAACACAAATAGTGCGTCGCTAAAATACTCTAAATGGAAAGAAACAAAAAAAAGACGGGTTAAGGGAATATGCCTATTATATAAATCAACCATTGTGGACTCGAGCAATATTTGATCTGAGTTAGAGCGTTTATCAAAAAAAAGCGAGGTCTGGGGCCTTACGGCAACAGCTAATTGCGGCACCTAATCCGCTCAGTTGGAAAATCACGCGAACGTGAACCTTATCGCGCCCAGATACACGATTAGCTGTTGTCCGTAAGGCCCCTGTAGATCACCTGTAGATAATAAGAGCGCCGATCGAGCGGCATTGTAATTCATTGTATACCCGACAAAGTTCAAATTACCTAATATATTATTTTATTCTACATGTTGTAATGACAATTTATTTAGTTATTTTTACGTCGACGAACTGTCTAGATCTATTTTTAGCGGTGTTCTCATAGAAGTGATTTATCATCTTATATGAGAATAAAACTATAAACCTAAAATATAGCGATTTTTTTTAATACTATAATGTCTGTCTGTTGTGACTACAAAACGGCTAGGCCGATTTTACCGAAATTTCCAAGCAATCTTCAGATTAGCCCAGCTAGTGATCCTGTGAAGTTTGGTAGCGATCGGATACATAGATATTTTTTTAGTCTTTTGGTATAATATTTTCTCTTCAAAAACAAGAACCAGAAATTAAAGTCATGGATAGTTCGTCGCTAGTTTGTCAAGAAATAGCGCTAAAGTCGTAATTTTAAACCCCCAACGCAAAAAGAGGGTTATTATAAAGTCTAACGTGTGCATCTGTGTGTTTGTCTGTTTGTGGCATCGTAGCTTTCAAACGGATGAACTGATATTGATTTAGTGTTTTGTTTGTTTGATCGATTATGATTCGAGAAAATAATTGACTATAGACTATATAGCATTTAAATAAACAAAGCTTCACACTCATCGCACAGAAAATAGACATACTAAAAAATCCTTGTAGTGTTGCCATTATTTTGATAACCTTCTTTGGGCAAAGTCGACCTTTTCGTGCTACTCGAAAAGGCGCCAGCAAAGTTGAATGGAATTTCATTACTGTCGTGTTTTAACCGCCAGCAACTTCTTTTGAAAATCGAATTGTCAAGACATTGACATTTTCCAAATACAAAAAACCTTTGTAAGTAATCCTCAAATCCTACATAGCTATGCTAACGCCATTAGTAAAAACTTTGCTACGGGCCAACTACATTCAAAGAGAATACTACGGTACAACCTCCATGGTAGGTACGTACATTTCTATGCTTCATAGCATCGATGTACCTAATTAAATATACATATAAAATATAATCATATCATATGGAGTACAAAAAAATAAAAAAACATAAAAAAATTGGAGTGTATAAAAAGCTTAAATCAAACTATGCTTAGTAAAAACATTAGCCTACAGGTACCTAACTATAGAGGTAAAATAAATACCCATGCCTCAGTTTTTCATGGTTTTATTGATTTTTTTGTAATTTTTTTAAATAAATAAAAATATTTAGGTAATAAAAACAAAACTTCCGTAACAATTTTATTTCTGTGGCAGTGACTATGTTATTGCAGTCTTTGAGATCTTGTGAAATTTATATGAATACAACTCTTTATTATACATTTCGAATTAACGTAATTTAAATATATATTTAGTGTTTAAATAGCTTAAAACATAGTCAAAGTTATAACAGGAAAGTATTTATGGAGTAAGTTGTTTATCGATGTTGCATAACTTAAAAGTACAGTAGGTTCGATGTCACTCCCCCTAGTAAGCAGCAGCTGAAAAATAATATATCAGGGTTAAAAAAACTTTTTTCGTATTGAAACTTAGTAATTACCTTAATCTACTTGGCGTTTACTAGGTACCTACTAAAATTATGTAGGTACCTAGTAGGTTAATGACCTAACCAGCATCGGGTTCATAAATATAGCATTCATGTTGTTTCTCAATCTCAATAACGTAAGTGGTGTTTTTTGGACGTAAATTTTCTTTATAATTATACTAGCGACCCGCCCGCCCGGCTTCGCACGGGTGTAATTTATGTGCGAAGCCGGGGCGGGTTGCTAGTTATATATATATACCTTCCGTGAAAATGTATCTAACTGACGGTGAAAACCGCATCTAAATCCGTTGCGTGGTTTAGGAGGAGTTAGCGGCCATACAGACATACAGACAGACAGACAGACGCGGAAAGCGACTTCAATTTATACTATGTATATAATATATATGTAGAGAAGAGATTAAGGTGCTCTTTTCCGACTTTTAGCAATTATGGTAATTCTAGTTTAAGTGTGCATACCTCCATGGTTAGCTTAAAATTATAAAAATGGTGTCATAACTAAATTGAATGTTTTATCTAGGAACCCCATGAGATCAAAACACGATTAAGCACATTTCGCTCGATAGAAAAAAAAACAAAGTAGCACTGATTTGCACTTTTATCCCTGTTTATTTGGATTCCTTCAATTGCCTATTTATTAAATTATGTCTGCGATAACTTGATATATAGATTTCATAATTATGAAGGAAACCGATGAGGTACATTTTACATTACAGCTATACTTTTCGAAAAATATGTTAAAAACCCCAAAAATAGAAGTAGCGAAACGCACGACTGTGTGTAAGCGCCATGATTTTGCTTCCCTAAATGAGACTTTAATACAATAAACCAAGGATTATGGTCATCTGTAGTAATAAGCGTTGCTTAAAAGTGGGAAAACCTCGTCTTAAGTAGCTACTAGGGCACTACTTATTATAACCTTTAAGGCCGCGCTTACCGACCAAAAACATGTGCGGAAAACGTGCAAAAGAGATAGCTTTGGCCAGTGACCGCGGCTTCTTAATTAATGGTAAATAGTTTCGTAAATACCTAGATACATTACTATAAAGAACGGTGCAATAATTCTGTGTAGCTTTATAAAATAATATATTATGTAACAATCAATACTTAAGAGCCCTCTCACATGTTTTAACGAAAAAAACAATGTAAACTGGATTTTTGGTGTTCTGATTCTATCAAATAGATAGATATATAGAAAATTCAATTCCTGTTATAATTATATTATACAGGGTTATTGGTAATGAGTTAGCATCCTTTTAAAGGCAGCTTCAATATTTCAAAACATACTTTGACAAACAACAATCAACAACCTACCACGTCTTATCAAAATTTCCGAAAAAAAATCAACTGTTTCTTATATTTTGTCGGGAATGAATTATTGTTATTTGTATGGGCCGGCAGATTTTAGGGTTTTGCGAATTTGGAAAAACTGTGGAACAAAAGTTATTTGTTTTGATGCACTGAGACCGCCCTTAACAGGATGCTAACTAATTACCAGTAGCTCTGTAGGTATAGGTATGTATTTTTAGGCTTAAAATTTTGGAAAATCTCAATATAGGTATCAACTTATTACCTCCAATTTACAAAAGTAGTTTTTCGTATAACTCTCAGAGGAAAAGATTGAGAGCAGATTTCGTTACATTACTATAAACAAATGTGTGTTTATATTTTATTATAAACAAACCACATGACAGAAGTGAAAACTTCATCAAGGTTGTCTGTATCTCTATCGCTCCCTTAGTCGACTCGAGCCGACTTTACCCGAATATCTGAGTATCTGAGCGTGACGGTCACGCAAGTTCAGTGCTTTTTCTCCATCCCAAAAAGTGTCCAACGTGCCTTTTAAGTTTTTACTCTAAAAATGGCTTTTTTATATTCGTCTTGACAATTACGGCTTCATTTTTTCGTTTTATGCCCGATAATCAAGACACTTAAAATTAAACCATGCAATTTGTGATACGGCTCTTAAGGCGCGGTACATTCGCAAAATAAACCATAATAAGGGTTTTTAAACGCGAAGTTTATGTGTGATGTGACAAAATTATTTGACCGGATTAAAAAAAAATGCTACAAGAAGATTAAACACCTGTTAATAATTCTAACCGAATAATTTTGTAATATTATCTGGATTCTTAAAAATAATATTACAAACTGCATAACAAAAAAAGCTTTTAAATTGAAATAATCAAATAAATTTTTTTTTGATAAAATATCCTTGCGTAAAAAATAATTTGATCTAGGTACTCTATCGTCGGCATCGACACAAATACAAATTTATTTCAGAACTCTGTATACTTGTACCTACCGATTATAAATCCGTTATGTAATTCCTATATAGCATGTCTTTTAATATGTTAAACTTTCCAGTAAATACCACTTCACAATAAATTTTGCCAAATATGTGGGCAAATAGTATATGAGTGTAGGTAATTTTATATTTATAAGTGCCTACGACAGTGGCGTAGCTATCGGAGGGCTAGGTGGTGCTGTGCACCGGGGCCCTTAAGCTCAGGGGGCCCTCGGACCCTGACCAGTAAACCTCAAACTGAAGTTGCGAAAATTTCTCCCACCAGGATATAACTCATACATATACATTATACCTAATAACATAAGTAGCTTTGCACCTTTAAAGTATTCACAATACATATTTATACTTGACTAGCAACGCACCCCGGCTTCGCACAGGTGTAAATCTTATTTTTTTACACCTTGGGTTACATTATTAGAGGTTTAGTAAGGATCCCGATTAAAAAAAAAAATATATAGCCTATTAGGTATATTTTCAAATAGTTTTAGATAGCCGGGGATAGTAAAGCTTCCCAACAGTGAAAGAATTTTTAAAATCGGTTTAGTAGTTTTGGAGCCTATTCAATGCAAACAAACAAACAAACAATCAAATCTTTCCTGTTTATAATATTATATTAGTATAGATAAAACCTAACCAGTTCATCTGCCCCAATTCTTTTTTTGCACCAGGGCCCTCTGGTTACCTACCTACGACACTGACCTACGCTACGAGTGAATATTTAGGTGCTTTAATTTATACAACAGATTTTTTCATGCTCAATATACATAGATGACATATTATTATATGTAGTATAGATATGTCCCTTCTAAAGGTAGATTATATTAATTAGTAGTTTATTAGGTAGAGAGACAGATTATAAATTTTCAAATCATGAAAAAAAAACTGAAAATCTTGTGTGTTCAAAACCAAGGTTCAAAACATATATTCTGTACAAAAATGTGTTGAAAAAATACGATCACATTAGGTATGTCTTATTGTTTTAAAATGTTTTATGTGCATGTTTGGTTAGAAATATGTGACTTAATGTTTTGGATTTAACTGAGAGGTTATCACGACGTATACGCAATTTAAGGTGAAAATTTTCGATAAGTGGTGGATAAAATTTGCAAGACAAAAATTTTACTACATAATCATCATAATGAATTTAATGGAAGAAGAGACGATAGACATGAACAAATATTAAAAAGTAAACCAGATAAAGACATTGATACATACAATGATGAAAATCACGACTGTTAATGACCCATGGAAAATAATGACAATGTGCAAGATCAAAGAAACAAATACACTGACAAAAATAGTAAATTGCTATATCGACACAGTGCAGGTGTTGTTGCCAAAAGGTTGGTAGAACATGGGTACATTCTACAAATGCATGAGAAAAATTACTACACGACAATATTATTAACCACAATCTTACGAATACTTCAAAAACCAGATATACCTGCTTGATATTGCACTTTATAGGCTACGCATGTACGGTAAAATCCTGCTAAAATCACCCACCGTGAAGCCGTCTGCCATCATTAAATCTGTCGTAACCAGACATACAATTAACACCTTAAATCGAAGGAAATAAATTGTTAGATTCTTAGTTAAGTTTGATATTTCATGATGAATGGCCAATTTTACAGCTGAGGATCGTCAAAAGCTGGGTGGCGGGTATGTACAGCGACCCACTAACCTAAGGGCCTGATCGGGTGTTTGTCCCAGAGGAAGGTGCGTTTGACGGGCGACAGGTACGAGTCACGGATGTAGGAAGGGCTGCGGTCCCACCGCGCCATGGGCTTCAGCTCCGGCCAGTCGTACCAGAAGGGGTCCCGAGTGATCGCCGAGATCGGGAGATAGGGGCTCGGGTTGAAAATGTCAGCCCATGGCCTGCGTCGGAGTCCGCCCGCGGTGTACAACGGTGCACCTACACGCCACAAGGGTTTAGTTCAGGACAACAGAAACACTCCTTCTGTACTTCGTCATCGCCCATACAAGGTAAGCTTTAAGCGTTCAGTACAGCCATCCAAGTACACAATTATAATGCAAAACATGGAAAATATCTCAGCGTCAAAACTGAATTTGTTTAAAGGTCCAACGGTACAAATTCCTTTGACTTAAAACAAATAATTATGTTAACAATTTGTTACTTTATTGAATAAATAGATTAATTAGTAGGTAATTTCATTCGGTTTCCATATATCACCAAAGGACTCTTAAGCTTTAAATAGTAAAAATAAGCAATTGGCACATTATGTAATTACAAATTAAACACTGTATGAAAAATTATTATATCACAATGAAAATGATGTCTTGTGAGCTTGATCATAAGCCATGACTTATAGTTAAACAAGCTTTCATGCTGTGTTTTATGTGGAAGAACACATACACTCGGACTATAAACACTTCGTTATTAACAACTACGAGTAGGTATCGTGAATTACCATGTCTTAGTATAGTATTTGGTGATTCACTGAAAAATGTGAAATAAGGGAAAGTTGACAGATGGAAAATCTACAGGTGGTACACAGAGTCGGTGCTGTACTGATTCCAATCAGAGCCTGGTTCTTTGAAGGGTCGTGACGAAGTTACAGGGTGCGGGAGTTCTGCTGCCCTTACCATCGGAGTCGAATGCGACCTCGCACTCCCGCGGCTGGCTTATCCTCGGCTTGACCGGTGTCGGTGACTTCCCTCGCAGTGAGCGGTCAAACCCAGACCATTTGTCGGCGTCAGCAAAAAACGGATCATTTGCGAACACGTCCGATATCCTCTCCGGCAACGATCCTTCATCCAAGTCTTACGATCAATACCAAGCTCATATAAAGCAACGGGACTGGGAACAGAATCCCTTTTCAAAATCGACGGGTTATCAAAGAACGACTCAAATTGGAGCGAGTGTAGTGTTCTCAGGAGAGCGATGATATCGCATACAATGCAGTGGACAACGTGAACGTTCTGATGCGAATGCCGCTTGCAAATTATATACAATGCAGCTCATGCACATAATGTTGCTTTCAATTATTTTACACTCAATCATAATAGCATTATAGCAGATCCACTAGCTTTCTAAATTCAAGTGTTGTTGCAGCCATTATAGTTTTTACAATTATTGTTATCTATTACTTAAAATATCAGAAAGGTTCTAAACTACTAAATCAAAAACACGAATTGGTCTTTTATATTTTAATAGAAAATATTTGTTTTGTTAGTTAATTTAAACTTTGTACTATTCGACAAATATCAGGAGAGCAATCATCAGAATATTATTTAAATATTAATATAGGTACATAAACTTTGGGTTGGATAATGGAGTAAATTAGTGGATATGCCTAGGTTCTGACTTATATTTTACATTAAATTTAAGTGAAGGCTTAGCAATTAAAATATACAGGTAAAGATGCCAAAGGTTCAATAATATTAGTTACACTTATGTACAAAATTTTGAATTTGGTTCTAACTCTATGTATAAATGACAAAGATTTCATAAACAACACAAATGTATTATTAATTATAAGGTGTAATAGGTACCAACAACTATGTATATTTAAACCATTTGTAGATTTGGTACCGTTGTTTCATAAGGCACTGAATAAATTAGAATATAAGCCTTAATACCTAGCTTTGGACTGCTTCTATTCACACAAATTTGATTCAAAAGTAAGATCGAACCTAACAGGTGAGTGAAGTCCTCATGTGTTTTTACAAATGCCTGAATCCAGGTCACAGCTAAGCTAAATATAAACCATTAACAATTTATACAAACATTGCTTTGAATGGAATTATTCCACTTAGCTTATGACATAGATACAGATCCGATACCACAGTTCGCCTGCTCGTCGCTTACATACGACCAGTCTGTCCGAGACACCAAAGAAGACTATAGCACAGCACTTGCTGGAGTAAAGGACGTGCAGACAATATGCAGTGAGGCTTAACCTAGCTTAGTCTAGTAGAAAGTTAGTATTTACCTGATCCCCAGTGCGGCTTGTTGTCAGGCTCGTATTCGATACCCTTGAGGTTTCCAAGGTTGCCAAGGTTAAGGGGTTTTCTAAGAGGGCTGGAGATGGGAGCGCTGAGGTCGGTGATGGGGTAGGCCCTGTCCTTGAGGTAGAGACCGTAGCGAGAGGGGTACAAGCGGTCGATGGCGGCCAGCCTGTCTAGATGGTCCTGCCACGCCTTGTGAGCATCGAAGGGGTCGACGCCTCGTCGGATGCGCCTCGGTACGTGGTACACTGTCATCGGAAAACATTTACATTCATAACCATGAAAATTATTAACAGTTTAATCTTATTGTCAAAACTTTCACCCTTATATTTGGGTATATGTAATTAAGATCACAAACCAAGTTTAATAAAAAAACACAAAAATTTTCTTTAAATTTAGACAGAAAATTAGGTAAAATAATTATTTATAAGAAGACTATTGATGGTTTGTAATTTATTCGATCCTTTTACTAGGATTTTGTTGTATATTTATACAAAGGAAAACAAGACAATAAGTTTATAGGTACTCTGTTTATAAAGGTTTTTAACTCAGTAGCTTTTAAGGAAACACAAAAAAAACAGTATCAATGTATTAAAAGTATTAGTACAAACATCATTTCCGATTAGGCAATTAGTAAGTTTAATGATAATGGCGAAGAAAATTATAAGTACATAGGTAAATAAACGTAATACCTAATTGTTCATAGAACTCACCTCTTCAAAACATTCCTCGATACTTGACAAGAAAAATGAAACGGGCTGATTATTTCATTTGAAACTAGGGTTGTAAATAAAAATGTATAAACCTGGCAAGTGCTAGAAGATCGAGAGAATATAAACAGTGAAATCGATGTAACATTCATGGATATACAAGTGTGAAGTGATGTTATGTAAGTTTAAGAGGTGATTTCTAAATAGCACCGAGTAAAAAAGGTGATATTATTATATACATGCGTATATTAGTAATGATTGACAAGCAAACATCTAATGGAAGCTGAACTATGCCACATTATTGTACAAAAGCATGTTTATATTGTGAGAATTCTAACATATATGTATACTATTTATACGATGACAATATTACTCGTATTGAGTTGTTAAATAATATTTATGTATATTGGTATTACGAAAAATATACAGCCACAATGTTTGGACAGAACGTGAGCAACTGAATTGACCACGACACTAATAATTTTGTCGTTCGTGAGTATGTGTGACTCCATGTAATGTTAAATCGAATCGATTAATCCAATCTCCGAGCTATTGGCAGGCTCTACTTCAATATTGCTCTTATATTATTTATTTATAAAGTCTTTATTACAAATAAATAAAAAGTTGCTTAGCAGGATAACCTGCAGAGTTTCATAATTGACTTCTAGTGCTTCGCCTTCGCGAGTATAGAGATGATTATATACTCATACATATTATTATAAAAACTTGTGCTAAGATATGTTGAAAATTAAGCGTGTGATTTTACAGTTTTTATACATATATCATGGCAAATTTTGTCGTAAATATTAGTTTACACTCCACTGGAAGCCTTTGACGCTGAAACAATTGAAATTATCATATATGAAACTCCTGACTCCTAAAAGGTGGACTTTGTATTATATCCTGGAAAGTTATGAGTTCCTGATTATCTGTACCTAAATGTAAGAAATAATACTAGAAGTAGTAGATACTATGCCGAAATAAAATTCCAGGAATTGAAGATCTGGTTAAATTTAGTCGAAGCAACAAATTGCGTAAGTATTGGCCTTTTCACAGATGATGTTGTTATAAACATCTAATTCTAGTATTAGACTTAGTGTCAGTGACTTAATATATACAGTTGATATACGTAAGCTAGTTCATATACAAATCTTAGAAGCTTTCGATAGGTTTCCTTGGAGGATTAACTGAACCAGATGGTCAAAGGTTATAGTGTCGATTGCCAAACTACATTCTGTCATTGTGAGTGTCGCACTTGCCAATCAATTAAAGATTTGCTCTTCCAATCTGTCAACGGATTGATCTATTTTAGTTTTATTTGTACATATAAAGTCAATAGTTGGTTGGCAAGAAGTTAGTGTGTAGCATGTAGCAGATAATAAAACTAAATGACTGCATGCGAATCAAAATCAATGTTGATTGTTGAAATTATTGTAAAGACATTCTGAGTATCTCGGTTTTTTTTCATTTAGTTACTAGTTAGTAAAAAAAACAACAATTTGGGCTTTATTCCTCATAGTCCCATTGACAGTTCCGTCAATACGACCACACGGAAATCATTTATTCTTAGTGATCCCGTTGATGGACAAAAAAATCCAATTCTTAGTGGTGTTTAAAATATGATTTTTCGTAAATTTCAAAAGGAATGGGCAGTCTTTCAGTTCTATCATCAAATGTGCAATGTGTGTGAGGTGTGTATCTGTACATGTTGATACTAACCTGGCCTGTACCGGTCGAGAGAGCTGGGGTAGTTGTGGGCGTAGATGGCGCGTGGTGAGTAGCCGTAGGTCTCGCGGTGTACCGGAAGGTAGCGGTAGCCAGGCACGGTGATCCTCTCAGCGGCGCCGATGGGGTCATCGTAGATTGACTTGCTATACGGGTACGAGGTCAGGAGCTCGGGGAACACGCTGCGGCGCGAGGGCCTGTACCTCTCTTCGGCTCTGATGTCTTCCGATCCTGCCAACATAACCAAACTTTACAACATGCTTCGAAACTACAAACCCAGGTGTACACAGCTATAATTATGGACTGAGGGTTGCACTTTGACAGTAAGAGTTATAGTACTTACAGACGTGACGGACTTATTTTATCTTTCTCTCCCGTTAGTCAGACGTCGGTCCGTATCCACACGACTGTTAGTACCATTTCACGCCATGGGGATTGTTTTCAAGAAAAATATTGATGTCAGTTAAAATCAAAATAACGTTTTCTGAGCCACGGGCTTCCTCGGCGTCTGGAGACCTGTTGTTTTATACAATATCCTGCCTTATGAAAGAAATGGTAATGATGTGTGAACATTTTAACAAAGTTTAATAGCATCTTACCTTTTAGAGATCGCACAAAGGATTGCCAGAATCTGGCTTTCTTCGATGGCGACTCATTTCTGCCGATCATTTCTAAATGATTTTTAAACATTTTGACGGCTTATGTCGTGCTCGTGGTCTGTAACAAACGGATTTACGATAAGCTCTCTTGTTAGTAACATTATAACACATATGCACAATTCACTGTCAATTGTCTAACATTAACCTTGGGTATGGCGACATAGATGTTTGAGACGCTTGTCTAACATTAACCTTGGGTATAGCGACTTGGAATGTTTCAGTCACTTGTCTAACATTAACCTTGGGTATGGTGACTTAAATGTTTGAGACACATATTCAGGTGACATAATTGACTACAATAGCGTGCTCGCTCCTCGTAAATAGAGCAATGACGTATGGATAGTTAGCAGCGGGTCTGCAAATAGCCGGTCGGGTGGCTGGCATAGTGTCGGATGGCCGGAGAGTTGGCCGTTCGCCAACACGGCCGGTGCACATTCGTGAAAACTTAAAAACGATCGTTTTTACAAACGTCTGTTCACCGCTCAGCTATTTTTGAGTTTTCGTCGACCTTGTTGCGAGCGCCGCGGATAAGTCAGCGGCCTGCCGCAATTTCTAATTACGTAAGCGAGTCGAGTATGCGAAGACAAACTTGTGAGAGTTTACGCTTCGGCCTCGAGTCGAGATATTTTCAGAGCTACATTTTGACATGTTTTTCGTAAGTTTATTACATTGTTATTCAATCCATGGATCCAATGATCATTATTAACAAAAATGTTCTCGTATCCTAGTTCTTTCAATAAATGCAATGTTCAACAACTAAGCTTTCATACTATGGTAGAGTAGTAAAGCTGTATTTCTAAAAGATCTGAAGGTTTCCCGAATCCTGTAAACTTTCCACCGTCATGTTTTCCAATGGCACGTCGTATTCCATACAGAAACCATCAACTTCGCAAAGTTTATTCGTTGATGTGCGTCACTGGTTTACATTCGGCAAAGCAGAACACCATTCATTAGTTTCAGTACCTACATCTGAGGTCAGGTAACGAATGCTTCAGAGATTGGAATGAAGCTCTTGAAAGCTACATTACGATTGATGTGAGTGATTACTGTATAAATCCCTAACAGTATAGATATAACATTTCTGCAAATAGTTGCACTTAACGAGAGAGACTGCTTTTGCATGTAACTATTTGCAAGGTAATTCTTGTCAAGGAAACTACTTTTTTGACGGATTTAAATGGACCTAAAAACTTTGTCACAAAGCTTAAAGCTGCTGTGGTTTAAATTTGTTTGGCTTTCATTGTTGGTTGTTATTTACATATTATTATACTAAGAAAGTTAAAGTTAATAAAAAAAAAGTGTACCCTAATTAATTTTTTGAATTGTCCCACTGTCTAAAAACACATAAATAACATGCATATTTATAGCATCTATAGTTAAGACTTCCTAGTATTACTTATTTGCAAAAATCATAATAATAATCAATTAAATCTTCAAAATTATTTATTACTTATACACTCGCCTTACTACGTTTTTTTTTAATATTTTCTTCTGAAACTAAAGTGAATAATTCAACAGATTATTGATTCGAGGTGTTTACAATATATCTGGACAACATGCAAAACAATTAATTGACATGTTTATAAATAAGGCCAAAATAAAGGCCAATGTCAAAAATGTTTTGCCCATTAGTCTCGGGAAGGCATTCCATCAATCAATGGGTTCCATTTTGGGCATTCCAGTGGCTATTTAAAATTCGAAGGTTAGGCTATCCGTGAAAGTGGGTAGTAAAAAAATGCTAGTCGATTGTGAAACGGTTTTAAAAATACATGAAGGCGCGTCGATTTGGCGGGATTGCAAATTTGGCGCGGGGTGAGTGCGGCCGAAAATAGGTGCGGCTCGGGCGGATCGGATTCACGGCATTCCGGATCTTTGAACGGATTGTCGCGCACAGGTGCGGAGCAAGGTGGAACCGGAGTTACGCCGACGCGGCTTGTCACTTTATATGAGGACCTATACACACTTCTATGTTCACAATTTTTTTATCGAATACAACAACAATAAAGTATAATACAAAATCGTAAGCACGGCTAAAATCCTAACATAAAAAAATACGCACACAGAAACACTAGGTAGTTAAGAAACCAAACTTTAAACAGCAATGATTATTTAAAACGTATTTAAAATTTGATAGTCTATTTACAATTTCATTTACTATATGCTATTTTTTCTAGTATATCCTTTTTATTTCACAAATGAATATTTACAAAACAAATAATGATTTAAATTGAATTCAGTCTTGTCGTGCGATAATAACACTGTTATAAACTTACGTGCTGCTGAAGCAATGTTACCCGATTATGATCACCGCTTATCTGGTGGTACTTATCACCCGCGAGAGTAACGAAAACTCGAGACGCCCGAGCGAGACAGCGAGACAATTGCGCAACTTTAGAGCGGGATACACTGTAGGGTGGCACCGCGCGAAGGGTTCGCAATCGCACCCCGTGTACACTTTGGCCTCGGAGATTAATTTTTGAACACTGGCCGATGTCTTACCGATTAAATAATGGTCGAATATATTAGCAGTGTGGTTTCGTTGACGAGCCGACGTCGAGTGTCGGACCGGGACGGGCGCGCACTGAGGGCGGGCGGCCGCGCGGCTTCGAACCGCCGCCCGCCCCTCACCGCCCAACCATAGCATTCAATAACATTATGTATTTTGTTCATGTTTTACTACTTTACGTGGTTTCATCGTACCCGGATTTCTGTAGACGCATATGTTTATAAAAACTGCTCGTACTTGTGTTTCTTATTAGACGACTCGGGTAATTTAATTTCTAACTAGAGCTACTGCAAAATTTGCTAAGTTGGCATTGTTTAATTTAAGTTTTTTTTTCTGGGCTAGTGTCTTTATTAACTAAACAAAATACAAGCGAAACCTAAAACTACAAATACAGTTAGACTGCCCATAGACCGTAGAAGGTCTAAATACAATCCAAATGTTCAAGTCCACTACCAGTTGGCAGCGTACTTTAAGTAATAAAACTTAAACAACTTACATCTTAGTAAAAGAAAACGTCGGAGTCTTTAATGTCAAAGGTAAGTTATAATAAAATACCTTTTATAAATTTGATAATTGAATAGAGGCTTCAAGAGAATGAAATTCAATGTAGAGACAAAAATAGCTCGACAACTCAAACACTCGACTCTACCTGAAGATTTCAAGTTCACTGATGACTCAAGTGCAGATTCCGAAGTCGTGAATAAGATTTGTTTATCTTTTAGTTACAAAATATTTGAAGGGAACACACTGCCAGGTAAAACGTAGATATCAAATGGTGAAATCCTGATTGCCTGTGACAAGCTGGAATAGACAGACAAGACTTATCTTATAAGAGAGAGAAGAGATAAGATCTTATAAGATAATCATGTTTTTGGACTATAAATCCAGTTCAAATTAACACTAATCTTATTATGGAAACTGACATGGTTTTCTCACATTTTGTTTACATTGTATAGTAGTGTATTAGTGCGTCAATATAAGACAACCGATATCGACATATTTGGTGAGAAAATTTCTAGTTTTAAGAAGTATCTGTGTAAACAGTTTTAATATGTATTTTCTTTTCTTTTTACATTTAATACTTGACTTTTTTTTTAACTTTAACTTCAACTTTTTGTTCTGTTAGTTTAATGTCTTAATTATGTTTAAATTTGGTGTGGAGGTACATTAAAGCTTGGTTAAATGTACATAGGTAAAGAAATAGGTCTGATTTTCATTCCGAAAAAAACCAGTTCCAGTAGGGGGTAAAACCGCTGGGCACTAATCGTGTGCAATAAAAAAAAACAAGTTTTTTGTTCTTCTTAAAATAAGCTTTTTAGGTTTAGGAGACTTATTAATTTTACATACATTTTAGACATTCTTATAATTATTTCAAAGTCTCATCCAGTGCAAAAAATATGTCATTATGCTCAATAGGTTTAGTGTTTTGGCAGCTCGATATTAGCGTATGTAACAAGTACAAATTGTTTTTTTTTTTAAACCCCCGAAAAATGTGGTGATAATTTTCAAATGGCTGAGCAGATTTTCTTGAATCATAGCTACGAACACTATCGTTCAAGTTACCTTTCAAGAAAAAATTAAACTAAAGCAAAATCAACCGTTCAAGATTTAGGAGCTTCCATGCCAAAACAAACTATCTTTTTGCCTCGGGGATTACTAAAACAGCAAAGAAGATAATGACATGTATATTATTATAAAATTTTAGGTGTAGAGATTTATTAATTATACATGCATTTATCTAAAATATATAGGTAGATATTAATTATTCAAAGGGCCATTCATTGAAAAATATATTATATTAGTAGGCTAAATAGATTTAATAACTTTTAATGTTTGACGGCCCTTGATATAAAAAAACAGCCAATGTAATAAATTTCGTTCGCACCTAAGATAACCTTTACATACCTTTCGTTTGCTCTAATAATTTCAAATAAAGGGTAGTTGGACGCTTGCCTTTGTTTTTTAACCTTTTTATTTATGAACTGAAAAAAAAGGTGTTGACATCTAGTGAAATATCACGCTCTTATAAATCAAAGTAGCAGTTTGTTATTTATTGCATTTTCGTTTACAAATATCGTAATTTTGGCAACAAACACCAATCATTAAATCTTCGCCATATCTCATATCTGGGAGGATGTTTAAAATGTAACGTTGACTGAAATTTATAATGACCTACAAAAAAGCTCTTTTGATGCATTTCAAATTTTATTTCTGTAAGAATGATAACAAGGTCGCCGTCGTCAATGACGGATGACCTCGTGAATAGGTATTTAGAGTACGTTTCAGAATTATATTAAGCGCAAACAAATAGCAGGTATCAATTTCACACAGAGAAAAAGAAACTGGAGTAGAACTAAAACAGCATATGACGCTACGCATTTGTTAAATAAAAAAAGTATAAAGTTTCGGAAACTTGCAATTATGTGTGTCAGTTTATAATTTTGTAGCTTTGTAGTCGTAGCACGACTACGATACTCTACACTGAAGAAATTAAAAATGCGCAGATATTCGTAGCACCGTAGCTCGTAGGCACATACGACAGTTGACCTTTGAACACCATCACATCATCAGCCCCCCGATTCCACTTTTTTTATACTAAGTTATAATATTAGGTGGTGGTATTCTTATGGTACAAAAAAATATTTAAAACTGTCATTTTAGAGGCAATTATTAAAAAAATTAAATTAAAACAATTACAACTTAAAAACAATTTCTTTAATAGAATCGGGGCCCAGGCTTTAAACGACCACTGCTGAACAAAAGTCTAATCGATCTGTCTAAAACAGTGGTTCCCAAACTTGATTGGGCTCCGACCCACCTAACAAAAACTGCCAAATTCGGGACCCACCTCTTGGCCGTCTTAAAAAAAGGGCATAAGTCAGAGGGAAGAAAATATTCGCCGACGCGAACCCTCACAACGTGCACCGACTGAAAGTTTAAGTTTTTTTAAAATTCATTTTACATTATTTATTGTCATCACCCGGACATACCCGGTTTTAGGACATACCCGGGGGTATGTCCTAAAACTGCGACCAGAACCACCGGAGGGCGAGCAGCAGCGTCCTGTTAGTAAACGGTGAACGTACTGCGTTCCTCAAGCCGCCTGCCAAGCGTGGGGATTATGGCAACACCCCTCTCTGAGAGGGAGGCCTTGTTCAGCAGTGGACATTTTTTTTTTTTTTTTTTTTTTACACACGGTTATCTGACCCCAAACTAAGCAAAGCTTGTAATATGGCTGCCAGAAACTGATATACGTACATATATATTTTTAAATACATACTTAAATAGATATTAACACCCAGACATAGAACAAACACAAATGTTCATCACACAAATGTTTGTCCTATATGGGAATCGAACCCACGCCCCCAAGCACAGAAGATAGGTTCACTACCAACTGAGCCACCGGGGCAGTCAATGTATGATTTAATGGCTGATGATGTGATGTGTGTGATGTTGTCATCACAGACAACATGTATTGTATATTGTGATTTCTTCGTTAGGTTATCTAATGTTTCAGGGCCCACTCAATATTGATAAGACCCACCAGTGGGTCGCGACCCATACTTAGGGAAGTTCTTGTCTAAAGGTATGCTGTCACTTTCACCTTGCTGGGGCGGGTGAAATTTTGATAGATTTTTCATGCTGAAAAAACTTGAGTTCTTATTCTAGTACATCTACGTCATTCATTCAGTCTCGTGTGCACTGAATGAATCCATGACTTTCGTCCTCGTAAGTGTATATTGGCTCACCCCTACTTAAATAGGTGTTTGTGTTGTCTGGCCGTCACAGCCACTTCCCACGTGCTTCACCCTGAAAAATCACGTTTTATCGCATTTTGGCGCGCATTCAACTGTTTTAAAAATACCTCAACTCTATAAACAGACGAAGATCAGACTTGGAAACGAGTTCCGGTGATGTGACTCCCGTTTCCTCTGTTACCAACCGTGCAATGGCTTTATGTGCCAATGGAAGAAACTAAGTATGACGGTCCAAGTTTTTTTTTGCAATGAGCATCGAGATACAATACCCATAGAGCCATAAACGTGTAAAAAAATCGGAACCAATACTCGGCTTTTTACTTATAGATCGTGACTCTATATCTATAGGAGTTGTATCTCAATCTCTGACAGATGCAATAACATTGTAAAAAGCTGAATGAGAACCACGAATTCTAGTCACGAATTCTAGTCTAGAATGCAGATACCCAATAACTTTCAGTATTAAAAAACAAAAATGATTTTATTCAGTTTTTTACACGTTATTACAGCTGTCAGAGCAAATAAATTGCTGGACCGAATTTAGTACTAATAATGATTTATTTTCTAATATTTGTGCCAATCCGTATTAACGATGCCAATATGAACACATAAAACAACCATTGAGCAATGTTTATTTTAGGAGCCTTTAAGTTTAAACGTTGTTGGACGTTATTGTCAATACTTTAAATTTATGGAAAAGAGCTTTTAATAATATTCTAGTACAAACACTTGCATCACACTTGTTTGTCATATATAACAGTTTAATCGACATAGATGTTGCAGTTTTAGAATCAGTTATTTTTTTTTATTAAAAGTTTGGAAAGCAAGTTTGCGATCCGCCTGATGGTAAGCAGAAACCGCCGCCTGTGGACACCTGCAACACTAGCGGTGTTGACGGTGCTTTGCCAGCCCGAAGAGGTAGTATTTGTAGACACCCTTATAAGACGCTTCATGTTGAAGACCTTTGTGGGAAGGACAATACACACCTTGCAGGTCCGTGGAAGAAAGAAGCGGAAAAATCAGACGGTGTGCGGGATTTCTAGCTTTGCAAGATGATGGGGTGTGCTTTTTGACGGTGTCGGGATGTGCGCTAGTGGAATTCTGACGCAGGAATGAGATCAAAAAGCTCTTTAGAGCATTTCCCGAAAAAACAAGGGATAAAAATACACAGGGGATCCACATCTCTTCGGAGGCTTAGTAGGCCCAGCCCAGTGAGCCTGAGATCATCTACAATTCTAGTGGCTCACCGCTGTGGGAGTCAAGCTGTAGGGGGCTTCTTTAACAGCCAGTAGAGATCTATTGTTATGCCTATTGAGATGAATTAAATATTAAAATCTGGCTGTAACTGAGCGTAAGAACTAATTGTCACATTTATAAACGACATTTGAATTAGTACTAGTGTAATGATGACCAATGATAAACGAACACCGCGGCATTGACCACAAAGCTATGTTTTGGCACAAGCAGTGAACTAATGGCAGCACTGACACGCACGATTACATCTGGTCTAGTGAGGTAATTTTCTATATCTACACATATCACACCACATGAAGCGTACCTATACTAGAATCGATCTTTTACGCGCCTACATTAAATTTTTGGCTCGCATAATAAATATGTTTTTAATATATTGACTTCCTGTTTAAAAAGCCATCAAACTTCATTAGTAATAATACTAGTGCAAAACTAGATGTGTTGATCATTAAATTATAATTTGCGACGCAGTCAGTAACTAGAGTTAGTGATAGTAAACACGCGGCAGATCATGTTATGATTTTTCTCGAGAAATAACTGATGCGATCACAAGAGCGTGTTAACGCACCAAATAGCAATAAAGCTATGGTCAGATTGATCAGCCAAGTTTTAGTCGCCATCTAGAGCCGCTCAACATGCGCAGAGATGTTGGGTCTCTATGTATCTTTTATCGCATTTACAATGGGGAGTGTTCTGGAGAACTGTTTGATCGGCGTTAAAAATGCAAAAAAAACATCACGTGATTAATGGACGGCCCCTTACTACAATAATCGAATTAAAAAAACGCTTCTGGCATGAAATATTACGATCTCTCAGAACAGTTACTTATTGCAATTAAATCTAAATTAAATTTTCATGTAGAGCCAATGCAAGCGGATCGGAGCGGTAAAATTATTTTCCTAGCTAATAAACTATTTCAGGATACGCATATAAAATTATTCATGTTATAAAAAAATTGTTGTCTTTGTGTGTAGTCGCTATTTTGTAACAATTTGCGGAAGTGTTTAGTGACGGACAGAGAGCAACTGTTCGTTTTACTACCGATAAAACGTCTGCACGAAATCATAAATCGTCACAACAACGCGGAAGCCAGCGCAAAATTCTGCGGAACCCTAATCATTGCTAATTTAGCTGTACTTTATATTCTTTGCTGTACATGCTTGTTCGAGTTTACTGCTTAGCGTTTAGTAGAAGTGTCATAATTGAATAATCGTTATTGTGATCCATAGTTTCTTTATCCCCACAGCTGGGAATAGGCCTCCTATCTGGGTACAGGTTTGTCTCGTCATAGCATTGTTTGTTTTCCATTATATCGACCACTCTCGTATTAGGAAAAGGTACTTTGCGTTGAATTAAAAAAAAAACCTTTATGTTCGTTTTTTTTCTTTGTGCATACTTTTTTTCTGTTATTGTAACTAACCTGCAATATAATTTTAATCCCAATTACAGGATTTATAAATATTATTAAAGATATTATTTTATTTACCTACCTAGGTATGTAATTTTTATGCCTTATTTTTTGCTATTTTTTTTTTTTTAATTTTCTTAATTTGATAAAATTTAAACGTAAGCGGCTAAGATACATTATTTTGAAATAAGTAGGTTCATTTAACTACTGCTAGGTAAGTACTGTAGATAATATCCAATCTATTTGAGTAAGAAAGTATTTACTTCCTCGTTGATTAATAAGTAGTGATCAAAATCACGTGTAAATCCCACATACATCAAGTTACGTCACGATCTTCTACGATCTTTGATTTATTTTTAGCAATTCCAGAAGTTTGTTTACCAACACATCCGCGCCATCTGCGTCGGCGCATCATCGACAGCACCATAATGTTAGATTATTGTTGGCACTACATACGTCAAGTCTGAGAGAGTATAGCGATGATGATAGTCCTATACTTATATTACACACGTAAGTAAATATGTGAGTACGTACATCTATATAAACACACATATAGGCGTATGTATTCGTATTACAGTAGGTACAGTCAACTACTAAAGTATGTGCTTATCTAGGTATTTATTGCGTTGCTTAAAATTTAATGTAGGTACATAATTAAAATATAATTTTGGTGCTTAACTCACACACAAAAGTTAATCACACATCTTTGACCTGCCTAATTTTTCTTATACTTTTTATCCTAGTTTTAAAACATACAATACAATATTTCTTTATTACACACCGAAAATACAAATTAATCTTAAACTAGAATAAAAAAACAAATATACGGCTGTATAATGGGAGGCCTTATCGCCTAAAACGATTTCTTCCAACAAACAACAACTACAAACATTGGGGTTTTTGCAATATTTTTTTTTCAGTCAACTCGAATTCTCTTTGTAAGAAATCTTCATTGATCAGGGATATTAAACGAAATTGTTGTGAGCTAAACACTATACGGCATACGGCAACACTCGTTCTCACACTAATAAATGAGAATAATTGTGTGTTTGTCCGTAATCACCTTTGTAATAGCTGAACGGATTTGAATGAAATTTCGTGTGTACCTTTAGCTTCTATCCTGAAATAACACAGGCTATTTTTTATACCGGCAAAATTCACGGTTTCTGTAAAATAGCAGGTGAAACCGCGGAGCGCTGCTAGCTGCAAATATTTTGAATGAGGCTCCTCTAGTTGTCAAACTTCAACTCTAATGACGCCTTATTATATATATTATAATAAGCGAAGAAGAGGATGTGGGATGCAATGTTTAGTTACTGAGCCTGACAGTCACTTTGAGAAAAACAAGTGACAGGAAACCTTGAATTCGTATACAAACCAGTCGAGGTTATCGTATTTCCATCGCGAAGTACCACTTCCTATGTCAGTCGGTATAAAATTCGTTGTTATATCAACCACATCACTACGAACTCGTATGTTGCGGTTCAAAAGCACCAAACTCTATTGAAGTGTTAGCATCATCAAATAAAATGGCGTCGATTCTGTCATACCATTCACTAAACTTAACCAATCTGACAGGACTAAAATTATCTGCCTCTCTTTTCATTTTAATATGTGAGTAAAGATGGCAACAATTTTAGAGCTGTCAAATTTAGCTACATCAGAATCGATCCCAATAACAGTGACTATCACACTAATATTACGAATACGAAAGTGTGTGTACGCGCAAAAGTGTATGCTTGGCCCCACATTTTGTAATGGTTGAAGCAACGATCTTTTACTTATACTACGTATGTCTTAAACGTGTGACGTACGTGTGTTTTTATACTACGTATGGGTTGAAGAGTTTGGACAATATTTTTATTTTATAAACGACGGCGAAAGATAAATAAAATAAATAAATAAATATCTGGGACATTTTTGCACACACGGTCATCTGACCCCAAACTAAGCAAAGCTTGTAATATGGCTGCCAGAAACTGATATACGTACATATATATTTTTAAATACATACTTAAATAGATATTAACACCCAGACATAGAACAAACACAAATGCAAATAAAGATAAAGATCATTTATTTGCATACAACATGAGAATTTTTACGATAATAAATAAATGCGATAATATAGATAAAAAGGCTAGACTACCCACCGTCGGTGCTGGAGGGTAAGGGTGTGCGACATCTTATAACCAAATACAGGGTATAAGCAAAATTATGTGCCGTTTTGATGCCATCGCTCAACAACGGCGAAGGAAAACATCGTGAAGAAACCGGTAAGTTCATGAAGGGAGCTCTACGTAGTTGCGAAATCAATATGTTATACTAGCTATGTTATACTAGCGGTCCGCCCCAGCTTCGCACGGGTATAGATTATAGCCTATGTCACCCGGGGATAGTGTAGCTTCCCGTCAGTGAAAGAATTTTTCAAATCAGTTCAGTAGTTTCGGAACCTATTCAATGCAAACAAACAAACAAACAATCAAATCTTTCCTCTTTATAATATTAGTATAGATTACTTCGATGAAATTGTAATTGGGTTTTGCGTTTCCTAAACATAGAAAGATTTTAACGGATTTTATCGCGTATATTTTACATTATTTTAATCCCTGACGTTTCAAATACTCCAATAAATTTAAGTTTTAGTAATAAGTTGCATTATTTTAATTCCTGACATTTCAAACAGTTTGCAATGTCCGTGTGAACCTGTGAGTCACACGGATCACAAAGGCTGACCGCGGACACTGCAAACTGTTTGAAACGTCAGGAATTAAAATAATGTAAAATACACGCGATAAATCCGTTTATCTGTTAAATTTCAAAGTTGTAGATAGGTCATTATGAATCGCTGTTTATCGTCATTTGACAATTTAAAAAAAACTTTTTTATTAATTTTGTAAAGCTCTCACTCCAGCCATAAAAACTGAAAATATATTTCTGCAAACAAACAAGTTAAACGTAACTATAAATTCAAAAGTTCTCCCGTGTCACCGTTCCATGCAGCGTCGGCCATAAGTTGTGGTTTTTAGCTGTTGTTGAAATAGCGACGAAGGAAAGCAGCCATCGTGTTAACCGCGCCGCCATATCTGTGTGGATTTACGATAGTTTCTTGGAGGGCCAACTCTATAACAACTATTTACTGAAGCCGTATTATAATTTTAGTGACACTTTTGTCAAGGGCCAAGCGTTTTGTCACATTTTGAACTTGTAAAGTAAAATTTTACACGCAGCTTTATTTAATCAATATTCGGGACATTTTTGCACACACGGTCATCTGACCCCAAACTAAGCATTGCTCGTGATATAGCTGCCAGAGACGGATATACATACATATATAGTTTTAAATACATACTTAAATAGATATTAACACCCAGATATAGAAAAAAACACAAATGTTTGTCCTAGGTGGGAATCGAACCCACGCCCCCAAACTCAGAAGGATATCACTTCATACTGCCATTGGAGTGTCCGAAATCAGGTCAAAAACATTAATTTACATTTAATTATTCTCGAAAAGGATCAGAACGCTAACACTATTATAAACAAGTACTTATTAATTAAAACGCCATTTGTGAATAGGCATAACAGCCTATGTCCCTCCGAAAAAGTATGACTTTCTAACAGAAAAAACAAAATAGGCAATGTGGATTGCCGACAGAAGTTAAAACTAATATATAATAATAAGCATTTATTTTCAAGTAACGTAGACTCATACAAATAAAAATAAAAAAACAATATCAATGGAAAATAATAATAATAGTAGCTAGTCACATTACATTAATAATAATTTTTAAATTATAATTATGAAATTTAAAATAATCAAACTAAAAATGTCAACATTATACAATAAATTAATTATGTCAAAGTAATAGTCATGCATATCAGTACCTACCCTTACAATAATTAACTAGGTCTTACTGTGTGCAGTGTGCAACGTGTAGGCTGCAACAATGATTTATGTAAGGGCAATCTAGCCTACCTGCTATCGCGGCCAGCATGCTGTTGTGGCTCCCCCGCACGCGCCGCACCAGTGACGTCGCTCGCTTACGCATTGTGGTGTAGAAGCAATCCACGCGAGCGCACGCGAACATTGGCGACGCACTGCAATAGCGGGGGAGCCCCACCAACATCCTGAACGCGTTAGCGCAGGACGCTGTACGATATTTGCGTATAGTCAGCACACAGGCTGCAAGCATAGAAGGAAGTGCAATAAGCTCAATATATAATAATATGTCACGTTAGCATGTCGGTGACGTGAACCTATAAGTTTGCCCCTACCAAAAATTTCTCAACGCTCAATCAGTTCAACAAACCGCTAGGCCTCCAGGGCACACCCCTTCTGGGGTGCCTGGGCAAGTCGAATTCCCACTCCCGGCGACGACCCAAGCCGAGGTTCGTACCTTCGAGGTGCCCTTGTGCTAGTCGCCAAAAAACATAAATCACCAAGTTATGCCGAACGCACTCTGCATTCGCTCTAGTCCGGTCAAACTGTAGAGGCCAAAAGGCAAACAATACAAACCAATATAAAACAAAAAAAAATTGCTCAACGCAGCCAAATAAGTTTTCACTTCAAAACCCTAAATCAGTTCTGTAGTTCCAAAGATTACTTCCTACAAGCATACAAAATCACAAACTTTACCTGACCAGTAAAGCGTTTTCGGAAATCGCAGTAGTTACCGTCAATGTAAATGCAGCTTTGATTGATGTACTCAATAAAATTACATCAAACCGACTGAGAGCTTCTGTTTATCCGCGGGTGACGCGGGCGTCGATATGCGTGGGCCGGCCTACGATGGCGATTGCGATTGACGACCATCACTGATAGACCTACCACTCCTCCCTTCACATGTTCACAACCAGAAGATAGAGGTGTCACAGTCAGTGATAACAAGGGGCTAGTTAAACTGGATGCGTTACGTTGTAATATAATATCGCCTGACCTTGCTACGAATAGTGGCCGCCCACGGCCCGAAGACGTCTACTCGGTTCTACGCTCTACTGATTGGTATTTCAGTGTTAACTTTTTTTCGAAAAGTCTATCTTCATCGACTGTTAAAAAACTCGTTACCGATCTTTGACATGTTTATTGACAGAGCGTCGAAATTAAAATATTTATTTTAACAATTGACAAACATTTATCACTTGTTATTTGTGAAGTAATTGAAGTGAATTGTTTCACAAGCAGACTCAACAAGTAAGCTTTATAGAAAAATATTCGTAGAGTTTCGTAGGTCTTCTACGATTACGACGTAGCACTTCTACATCTCCAAGAATCTCAAAATGTTAAATACTGTATAGTATCAGACATAAATATAAAGTTGTATTGTACAAATATTACATCTCGCGGTGTAAAGTAACTAGGTAGTCTTTATAGATCAGCAAAGTTAAGCAACAATTGATACGGCCAATTGACTATTGAGCCCTTGAATATAGGTACATATATATATCGCTTCATACTAAAATTGCTTTACCTTGGGATGCTATTGATGCCAAAACACAAAAAATACCGGTCAAGTGCGAGTCAGGGTCACGCACTGAGGGTTCCGTACCAACTGTCGATGTTTTTTTATGTGATATAACTTTAAATTAACGGCTTTCGGATGTATTATTGTTTCATGAGCTGAGACCTTCCTTCACGCCAAATTTCATTATTCTAGGTCAACGGGAAGTAACGGGTGGTATGCAAGCTTGCAATCAAAATAAGTTTGTGAGATAAATGGCCGTATCTTTTGATTGCGTTGACATAGAACCTTATATTTTTTACAGTTGCAAGGAATCGTGGAACTTATTTCAATTATTTTCAATTTTATTTGGATATCAAATACAATACGCGCTCCTGAGAAAAAGAATCTTCGCAAACAGACGGACAACGACGTGATCATAAAAGGGTTCCGTTTTTTCCTTTGAGGTACGAAACCCTAAAAATACCCCGACAACTAGCACCCAGACCAAGATATTTAAATTAAATTAAGCATCTGCCAGGAATTGAACGCATTACCTCCTGTTCATAAGGCAGAATTGCTACCACTAAGCCATACCGGTCGTCAAGTCCTCGTGAAAAGGTAACCGAAGTTTGCAGTAAACTCTGATATAATATGTTCTATAATAGGTACTGGGTAAAGTATAACGGAGGAGTCGCGAGCATCCAGTGGATGCAGATGGCAGACTTTCGTTCAGTGTGGAGGTTAAAGGGGGATGCCTACGTTCAGCAGTGGACATCTTCTGGCTGATGATGATGATGAAAGTATTACGTAATGTGCATTATGTACTCCAATATTTAAAGTTGACTTTATATCCCTATGATTCATGTCAGGTAGGTAGTAAATTAAGATGATTATGTTTACGTGGACATGAAATATGGTACATCTATTTTAGATGGGCGATGTTCATTTATATTCAGAAATATTTATTTATAATTTAGAGACTGATGGTAGCAGCTAATCGTGGCGTATAAAACTGGCGAGATATAATTCCTATAGAGTCACAATCTCTCAGTGAAAACAGCCATAAAACGTCCGAGTGTCATGGTACATAAAATGTATCAATTATATACTTCACAATGCCACATTTACTCCAATTTAGACGTTATGTAGCTTGCATAGTGTTCAAGGTTAGTTGTTCGCTATGTCATCGTAGCTCTGGCACTGCGCGGCGTTGTAATCAGATCGCGGTTACCTTGTAACTAATCAAAAAGTCTGCGCAATTCGTAGCGTGCGCCAACGATTGTGACTCCATATGTATTGTATCTCGATGTAGGTATACAACACATAAAATGACAGACGCTACACCTATTAGTTTTCTATTTAACACCGAGACCGAGAAGAAGTAGAAGGAAGTGGGAAATCGTTGTCCAGCTGTGGCACAGTATTGTTTAAAAATAAACACCGGCCAAGTGCGTGTTGGACTCAATTACTGAGGGTTCCGCACTCAAAATATAATGTTTTAATTCAATTCGGAATCTTTAGCGCGCTCAACTTGCACTTGGCTGGTGTTTATTATTTGGTGTTTTACATTAGAGTGTGTTTTCTATACTAATATTATAAAGATGAAAGATTTGATCGTTTGTTTGTTTGTTTCCATTGAATAGGCTCCGAAACTACTGAACCGATTTCAAAAATTCTTTAACTGACGGGAAGCTACACTATCCCCGGATGACATAGGCTATAATCTATACCCGTGCAAAGCTGGGGCGTACCGCTAGTATTATATAAATATAATCATGTTACGTGTCTTGTATCACCTTTTTAAATTATAAACTTAGTTAATTATTTATTTACCGTAACATTAAATATTCTGTGAAAATTTCACAGCTGTTACATGTATATGCATAATTTTTTTATATATTATTTGGGACTTAATAATATGGTAAATATCCCATAAATAATCATATATATTTTAGTGAACAACCGTGATAGTTTAAAACAGTGTTTTATAATTATATTTATTACTTGATTATTTTAAATTACCTACCATCACACGTAAATAGGTTTTGAAAAAAAAATACCCTTGTTCCAATTAATTTTAGCTTCACTATCATACAGATAGACTAAAATTTATCTTTAAAAATACTTTTTTGTAGATTAACATAAGAGTATTTCCGGAGATGAGTACATCAAAATTCAGTCTCGCATGTCTCAGACATGTACCTACTAACAGTCTAATTGCCCTTGCTAAACTAAATGAATTGCATCAAACTAATTACCGTGTGAAAAACATTAAGGCCTCTTTTACCAATTTAAGAAAATTTGGTCATTCTAGTTTTAGTTTGTCTACTTTCGTAGTTAGCTTAAAATTATAAAATGGTGTCATATAAAAATTGTGTTTTATCTATGAAACTGTATTACAGTAAAAATCAAAAAAAGGTTAGGGACATGTCGCTCGATACAAAAAAATACACTGATTTGCGCGTTTCTCCCTGGTTTTTTTATTCATTCAAATGCCTATTTACTAAATGATGTCTACGACATCTTAATAATTATAAATATTTCATAATGATGGAGGGAACCGTAAAGGTACATTTTATATTACAGCTATAGTGGTACGTGTACGTAGTTTAGGTACGTACTTTTCAAAAAATATAAGAAAAACAAAAAAAATAGAAGCAGCAAAACGCACGACTGTGTGAGCGCTATGGTTTTGCCCCGCTAAATCGACCTTATGGTCATCTGTCTATAGTAACTAGCATTGGGAAAGTTGGGAAACGTCGCCTTAAGCATATGTGTATAATTATGAAAATTACTTATTAAATCGTGTGTGTGAAACTAGGTTACGCTTACTCATCGCGGCCGTGGCCTGCCTCTCGAGTGGTAACGACTACCGACCATATTATCTATAGGATAAACCTTGTTAACCTAAATTATACTTTGTAATTATGATTTACGCTCATTGTAAACTCTTTACAACTGATTTCAAAAAAGGAGCCTCTGTATTCGACTATATTTTCAACCCCTGACGTAATCAGAGAATTTACCCATCCCATGCCCATTCATCTCCCAAAGTTTCGTCCCACATTAAAAAATCTGGATTCGGCCCTCATTTAATGCCCGTTTCGTCCCTAAAAACATTTTCTTTAAAATATGAGGGGTGTTATAAATTTAACGTGTGTATCTGTGTTTTTGTGTATATGTGTGTTTGTCTGTGGCATCCAAATCGTAGCTTTCAAACGGCTGAACCAATAATTAACTGTTTTTTTTTTTTTGTTTAAAATATGACTCGATCGAGAGTGTAGGTACTTAGTTGATAATCTATTCTACCATTTGAATAACTAACTCTTTTATCGGGGGTTAAAAAAAACAATTTATCTATATTTGTAATAAAAATAATATAAAAAGGGGTGTATAGGGAGTTTTATTAAATAAGCTATTATCTCTAGATTGGTCCCATTGAAAATTTAAGAAAATATTTTACTTCTAAATGTAGAAAATTAGGGGATGATCCCGTTTATTCCATTTTACTCATTTCCCGTGAAGGCGTTTTTTTATTGTAAAAAATACTTTATATTTATTACTCGTGTAACATTTCTCGGAACAGGAAACAAGGCGAATGACAAACGGACTCATTGAACCGCAGACGGACATGTTTTTCAAAAGCAAATAAATCTCTACCAGAATGGAATGAATAAACCGACCCTCAAGGAAACTCCAAGACATCCCCTCATCGGTTGACAGCTCGAGACTTTTTGAAGAGAAGCCGGAAGCGCGTCAGTGGCTCGGACAGTCGTAGATGGCGCCACAATAGCAAAGTTGCGCCATCGCCGTAGAGTCGCGGCCGCTCCGCCGCTTCCGTTGGGAGATTTGCGCATAGAAATGGCAACATTACACATTGTTACACAAAACTTTTCTAGCAAAATGCCCTCTACGAAGCGTACTTCACCCAGTAATTCTCGAAGCGCTTCCTCTAGCTAGTTATTCGGACAGAAACGTCGTCGTGTTTATTTTCCGCGCTTGAATTACAAACTATCTTCATCTCGAAACTTGCTTAACATAAACTGTTGTTTGAAAATTCACATTACCCTACGATAATTACATATTTTATGAGCTACAAAATTCATAGACGAAAGTCGGTCTGACTAAGACTTGTCTAACATTAAAACGCCGCCCACTCTGTTCTGGACAAGAACAGAGGTCGCGGTCATGGTCATCCACCCTCTTCTTTTCTAGAATAGAATCTTAAAAGAGTTTTTCTCAATGATGTGGCATTCCCAAATGACGCGAATGTAAAATAAACTATTATGTCCCGTTTAGTGACTTCCTATTTAGACTATTACAATCTAGTTGGCACAATGACAGAAACGACAATAAAAATAATCAAAACTATGCAGAGTTTCATGCATTTCTTTCACGGAGGCGTGTTTAAATGTTCTCGATTTAGATTTTAATTGACATAAATAAGCGGTCGGCCGGGTTCCGCATAATATTCAGACTGTGATCTTGAGCTAAACACATCTCAACGAAATGTCTTCTGTTTTTACAAGCTTTTATGTAAGTTTGGGTCAAATTTTGCAACAGAATTTTAACATGAGTTATATCCCCAACGGATTGAGCTAAAGTTTTGAATAAACGATTACTTTGGATGACAATGCTAAATGACGTCATTCTATATCCAATAATGGTGGACTCCCAAAAATAGAGGATCAATTATTTTTTATGCATCCCCATGTTATCCATGTTATGAAGAAGCTACCTAGTTAGCTGCTAGTTATATAAGTAGAAATGTTGAAACTTCGTAGAAATGCCCTCGGATTTAAATTTAAATTTACATTTTTTACCATTAACTTGTAATGTAAATACCATAAAAATCATTTGTAAAGATTGCTCATTTAAAAATACAGTCAAGTCAAAACTCATTGAAAAGGCCTACTACAGTATACAAGATTATATGGACGATAAGTGGTAGAAAAATAGTAATTTAGCAATATAAACTAAATATTAAGCTTATAGTTTTATTTTGTTTTTATTAATATAAAGCTTTTGTTTATAGTTATTATTATAATTTAAGATAATATTATGTGTCAAATTGTTAATAAGTAAAATTGCAGCGCCTTAACAGGGTCTTTGTACCAACTTGTTGTTTTAAGGACCTCATGTAATTTGTGTACACTGGCAAGTAAATGAAAAAAAAAAAGTTTTTTTCCTTGAATTCTTTATGGTATAAATAACTCTTGTTTCTATTCCATCTAGGTTTGTGTTTTCGTTTCACTGATACTAGCACACAACACAACGACTTTTCAAGTAGGTACATAATGTTTTTTAGGTGATAGATCACATCTGATAGGTACTAAGTTTAACCTAGCTAAGTTTGGAGCCCAGCTACGTATACTTCATAATTTTCATCGTTCAAAAAAGGGAATGGTGGACGTTTAACAAATAGAGTGATCGAATGCACACAAGGAGTGGCGACAAATGTTTGCTCGACACACGTACGCCCCTGTTGGCGATGCGCTCGTTCACCGTTCACATCGATGTTTGCATTATTTGTTACTCTAATGGACGATTTAATTGCTTCCCGTGCGGTCAAATATTGTTTGGCTACGAGTTGCGCGCGAGTTTTTCAAATAATAGACCTTTCAGTGTGATTCAAGCGCAGTAACCATGAAGGGATCTACCAGTAAATCTGGAAATCTGAAACTGCCTTATAATCAGCAAGAATTAGGTATAAACTGGGTTTGGAGTTGAAGTTGGAGGGAGTGTAATGTTTCCAGACTTAGTCGATGCGTAGTACAAGTAGCAAGTACAAGTTGCAAGTTGCTACTACGCATCGTTTGCATCGCTTTGCTTAGTGGATTGGAAGTGCTAAACCACTTCCACTGCCACTTGTATCGTCTGCAAGCGCTTTTAGTTTCAGCTGTCGAACTGAACTGAAAGTAACTCTGGTTTTAAGGCATTTCTTCATAATGGGCACATTTTTGTTTATGGCTAATGTCATATAAACAAATCAAGTATCAAAATTGATTTCAATTAAATTTACTGACTACATTAAGTGCTGCCACCTAAAGAATTTCAAAATTTTCCCGCCTTTTTCTTTAGACAAAGTAGATTGATTTGACTATTAGTGTGTGCGTTTTGTGCTGTATTTGTAGGGCCAGTCAGTAAGTAGCATAAGTCATATATTTTTATGCTAGCTTGACTAGAGTTTTAACAAAGAATAAAACCACTCCATAGTTTTCCACACAAATTGTTGATGTTTGATGACTAAGTAAATAAGTCAAATCAATAATAATATGACTTATTTCGTAATTATAGTCATCCTAAAATTGACTGCCGTCCGCTAATACAATCGCTGCACGAAACAGTGTTCCAGATAATTATTAAACAACATTAACGCAATAGATAAAACAATCACACAACTCATCGTAGCACAAAATTGTCTAAAGTTAGCTACAGAATTACACGCAAAATTTAACTTTTACTGGAATGCGTAGAGGCGAGTTTTCAATGTATATTTCCTTGAAAGTGCCGGTGTTTTCATAACTGGCAACAAACGTGCAACGGTTGTAGGGTGTAATTCAAAGATGGCGCGGCACGCGTCGCGCTCGTGGCGGAAGCGACGCCCGGAAGCGCGGGAATGCTGCCTGCGCCCTACGAAACAATACTGTACCGTAGCGAAAATTGAAATAAATTGACGCACTCATATTGTTTTGGTACACAATATTTACGGGTCATAATCGAAACTTTTAAAGAGCTTTTTGTATTTGAAATATTTAATTTTTATATCGTAATAAATTTTTGTATATTTTGATGTCCTTGACTTTGGGCTCTGCTTCTTAAAAAAATTACACTACATGACTTGTAATTTATAGTAATCTACATAGAATTGGTCCTATTTACTTAGCTGACTCTCATTTTTACTTGACTTCAAAAATGAGGAAGTTCTCAATTCGATCCGTATTATTAAATGAGGCACACGTCAACGCTTTTAAACCTTACCTTCGTTTATAGGGTGAGAGAGTTGTGGGCAAGTGAAATTATAGACGTTGACAAGGTGACTTGTATAAAAAGTATTTTTAATCAATTCATTTGTTTGGTAATCAAATGTTGACTTCTAAAACATGTAATTTAACCACCAAAAAGCTTACAAAATAATCAACAGTAATTAAAAGTCCCACGGGTGTAAAAACAACAGAGGGACGAGGCGACCTATCCCGCGCCCTCGTGACTCGTCGCGCTAATTACGCAATCAGTTCTCACAATTATCGGTGACAGTTACCCCATGTTCACTATATTTAGATCAGCGATTGAGTGTAGATAGCGAAGTTAAGGTGGTAAGTTTTACCTATGGCGGTAAATTCAAATTTATACAAGTTTCTTGTCCCTGTAGCTAGGCCGAGGTAATTATTGTAAATTAAACATTGTTTGCGCAAATCATTGTTTGTTCTTGACAGTATTATGTACAGCTATTTATCAGTAACACATCATCAGCCATTAAAAATCCACTGCTGGACAAAGGCCTCCCTCTTTAAGAGGGGTGTTGCCATAATCCCAACGCTTGGCAGGTGGCTTGAGGATCGCAGTACGTTCACCGTGTACTATTAGGATGCTGTTGCCCATCCTCCGGTAGTTTTGGTCGCAGTTTTAGGACATACCCGGGTCCCGGGAAATTTATCAGTAACGCACCATATTATTTACATTTGTTAATAAACCGTTTAAATTATCAAAAATTCGTTTATCGACAGATGTAAGTATAAATGTGTATTAGAGATTAACAGCGTTACATGATTTTGTAAAGAATAATAATCAATTTGCGCAAACATCATGATCTTTTACAATAATTACCCAGCCTAGCAACAAGAACAAAATAGGTGAGACATATCACCTTAATAAAAAAGTCACAGACAAAACATGTGTGTTTGTATTTAATTCAGACGAGTCTCGCTGTCACACCACATCACAGCTCACTATCACACTAAAACATTTAAAGAAAAATTTTATATTTTAATATTGAAATATTAACTAGATTAGTATTATTGTAGGTATCATCATCATCATCAGCCAGAAGACGTCCATTGCTGAACATAGACCTCCCCCTCGACAGCCTGCCTTTTGCATCCACTGAATGCCCGTGACTCTCACAATGTCGTCGGTTCATATAGTGGAAATCTAGTGAAAATGTGCGAAAACAGCAAGTGAAATCGCGGACCGCAGCTAGTAGGTATTTAATAGAAAAAAAATTAAATTTCTAAAATCTTTAGTTGGATTTCATCTAGCTCCTTCCGTAAAGACTAAGCAGCCATCAGGTATCAAATAAGTAGGTAAAGAATAATCTGGTTAATATTAAAAGCTATAAATTCATTAGATACGCGGCTCATTAGCCGCAACCTGAAAGTGCTCTCTGTAGGGTGGCGCCCTCGCATAATGCTTACCATCAGAAAACACAGTCGTAACGACGTGTTCGTCGGCAAACGGATTAAACACTGATATCAGATCTGCGGAACAAAAAAGGTGTGGAGGTGATTCAGTAAAGATAGGCTTATTAAGTGGGCACACGCGGGCTGCGTTTTGTCCATACAAACGTATTCTCGTGTTTCCTCCCTGGATAATAACGCTAGAACTGTAATTTTTTAAATAAAATTTATCTCCCCCATTGTCATGCTTCTATCATTTATTTTTTCTTATAAGTTAACTACTATAAGAAATATGATCCTTTAAATATTTCAAAAAATGTTTTTTTCACTGCCATGTTCAGACGTCTATCACAAACAAATTTGACGAGTTTATAAAACAAAATAAATAACAGAAGTATTGTTCAATCTTTTTCACAACTATTAATTAAAAAAATCATGACATCGGCTTAGTTTTAAACAAAACAGAAAAATACGAGACTATGATTTTGTCTACTTTTCATAGGTATAATCGATCCGACTTGCAGTTGTCCCTATTGTGCTCTACGGGGAGAGGCTTGAGGTCAAGGGACAGCAATAGATTTGCTAAATACCTATTCATTAAATTTCTTGGCCGTGGTATGCCCTCTTAACAGTCAGTCAGCCTGTCTGCCTAATGCGGTTGAAACTATAGTCGGAGTGACCGGCTTTATCTTACGTGAGTAATTCCCGTGTAATATAAATAAAATGTGTGAAAACTACGTCAGTTTCTATAATAAAACAGTCTTATTATTTTATAGCACACCTGTCCTTTTACCTAAGTTCTTTCCAATGGTTGCCTGGAAGAGATCGCTTTTAGCGGGATGGCCCCCACTTGTAGGACTTGCTCGTAAGTGTATTCTATGTTTGTAATTTTTATTTCTGGTGTGCACAATAAAGAGTTTCTATCTATCTAAAAACAAAAATCAATGATTAAATTACTAAAGCATTCAACTTTGTTCAAACAGCTTGTATTGCAAACGCAGCAGTCTCATATTTTGTATGACGTTTAAAAAAAAATAGAATATTAACTCGTTTAGTTTCTAAAAAAACTGTTGATAGTTATACACAACTGTTACAGTATGAATTTGTTACAAAATCTTTTTTTTGTTTATATAACTAGTATTTTACACATATTTTTACAATGTAGGAAATGTAAAAAATAATAATATAAAATACCTGGATTCAAAAAGTGTGTGGAGTTATATTTTAGCCACTCCAAGGAACGTTGTGATTAGAAGATGACAAATACTTGTCGGAAGCGATCCATTTTGGCGGGAAACGGCACGCAGGAAGTCGATCCGCAGACCACGAATGTAGTCGGCGCCAACAACACAGGGTTGCCATTTTTGAAATTTGTTTTCCCCAGTTCATTCATAACTTTTAACGACGAAAATAAAATAGAAAATTGGCCATAACTCAGAACACTAAGTTAAACTTTGGTTATAATTTCTGCTGTTTAAATCTTACCTAGCTTGCATTGATCTAGAAGACACATAGATTCCGAGTCAGTGCTCGAAAATGTCCGCCAAAGGTAAAATAAAACCTTAGTAGACGAATAAACAATAGTGAAAAGTTATTGGAAGGTGTTTTGACGATGATTTAAATTAAAATATTTCTTGTCGGTATTTCCGTGCATGTAGCTATTTAAACGTAATCAGTAAAATCCAAAACACTTTTCATGATTTTTTTACTAGACCCTCAGAAAAAATAATAGAAGTGGTATTTATACTTACCTACAGTTTCCCCTTTAGCTCTTACCTGCCAGCGTTTGTGAAGTAGTAAGAATATGTCAGTGTGTGCAATACGTGTTTACCTCGCTCCCTTCAGTTTTTGGCAGACTTTTCGGTACTAGCTCGAGTTTAGGGCAAATCCAAACTATATGAACTATATGATCGAAGACCAAACCTAATCCAAGTATTTGTAGATCGATGTTTTCTTGTCTAGTAATTTTATCACTGGCAACAGCGGATGCCTAGACAATTTGTTTGGATATTGTAAGCTCCGAGATGTTTCCTCTCAAACGTTGGTAGATACATCGTGGAATGCATTCAAGAACGAGCTATTATTACACCTAGTAACATCAAAACATATAAACCGCAAGGAGGGGAGCGAACATCTGCCATTCGTTCAACCCGCCTACCGTTGCATCTGCGAATGTTTAAAGAACTACTTAAATAACATTTTGAAGATCACATAATATAAATTAAACAATCATATTGACAAAAGTGGGTGCGTTGCAAATTGTGATAAAGGTTCACCGTTTTGGGTAGTTTTGGGGTCGCGTGGTAGCCAGGTGCTCGTTCAAAGTCATTCTTCGATGACAAATTATCATTGTGTTCTCTAAAGAACTTGGATTTTTTGACAATGGTGATAAAATGATGACACTTTTTATTGTAACCCCAGTTGACTTTTGTGTTTAGGCACGAAAAACCTTTTGGCATAGTTTATACTTTTAAAAGTCTACGATGAGCAATGAGATATAGTTACTAGCTAGGTAGGTACATACGGCCTGCTTTGGGCGTATCCGCTGCAGTGATCTATTATTTTCCACCAAGACGTCGTTCGTACACGTCTTCTGGCGGTGATGATGCTGATGATGACGTTGGCACCTGCCACGCCACCTTAACATAGCTCCTTTGTTTGTCTGCTACGCCCGACTAACGTCAGTGTAGAAAGAAATCAAGCCAAAGACTTTATTCGGTTAAGTTAACCTGACAGCAAAACAATTACCATGTTAAAAACCAACAAACGTATAAAAGGTTTACGGCTTATGTTTTATACAGTGTTACGCATATAGACTGTACTAAGCCGAAAGCAGGTCATCGTACTCATCATTATGAACAAGTTTTACTATGTTACAAAGACAGAAACCGCGGAAATAAATCAGCTGTTACATAGAAAACGGCCAATACACTCGACAAAATGGATCCATATATTGTACAACTAATATTTTTTTGCTTAGTCCCATAGTAAAAGTTGTTCATAATGATGAGTAATACAATGACCTCTTTTCGGCTTAGTACAGTCTATATTCGTAACCCTGTAATTTCATGGTAAAAAGTACTCGTTGGCAGAGGTTTTTAAGGTAAAGCTGTTATTCTTACGGTGATCATTACAGTGTCAACGTGATATTGTAACCACTAATATGAAAACACTTAGGTATTAAAAAAATTGCAGCTAGTAGCTTATTAGATTAGTATTCGATTATACATTTATAATTCAAGATAGTTTTTATTTAACTTGTAATTTTTATTGAATAAATAGCGTTTCATGGTAGTCACGTCGCTTTCCTTCATTAATTGCAAAACTGATATGATCGTAATTGCTACTGGAAGTCTGATATATAGCTGAGTAGAGGTAAATCTAGCTAGGTATATTCAGGGTTCACTTCTGTTGAAGTTTTGCAAAACTGCCACTAACATTGTAAATTAAATTTACATCTAAGTAGTTATTAACTTAGGAGGCCTCCCACTAGATGGACCGACGACATTGTGAGAGTCGCGGGCATCCAGTGGATGCAAAAGGCAGGCTGTCGTTCAGTGTGGAGGTTAAAGGGGGAGGCCTATGTTCAGCAGTGGACGTCTTCTGGCTGATGATGATGATGATAAGTTATTAACTTCACTAGCATTACCTACATATTAGAAAAATTAAATGATAGATTTTAATCGGGTGGTATTTAAAGCGAATATAAATTCAAATTAAAGACGGCTAAAATACAATACAATTACAATTACAAATGTCTTTAGACCTTCAACGGTCTAAAGACAACAATCCAACTGTATCTGTAGTTTTAGTTTTAGCTTGTATTTTGTTTAGTTAATAAAGGCACTTGCCCAGGAAAAAAAAAAAGCTAAAATACTGAATATGCCTCTGAAATACTAAGCGCGTGAAATACTGTGAGCGAATAAATTTAATTCTACCTCAGATCAGACAAACAAGGGAGATATGCTTTGCACAATTATCGTTCGTGTTTAAATATCTCAGTGTTTAATTATTTGACGTGATAACGTCTTATAAATCAATGAAAGCCGGACGCACGCAAGAAACATTTTCACGTTCCACATGAGATGCGCGTGAAAGCGAGAGCGCGGAACAAGCGATAGAGAGGCACTATCGGCCTAAGCGTTATCACGTAAAATTATCGTCTGTAAACTGACTTTACAGAAAACCCTATTTACTACCCCGCTAAACCACTTTACGCAAACACACTTATTAATTTTTCAGGCACACTAAGATATTTGCATTGACGCCAATGAACTAACCTCAGATCAGATAAACAAACAAAGGCTTCGAAACTGCACATAATTTATACTGGTACTAAATAAGTGTGGTGTATATAGGGCCGAGGATCGAACCGGGTGCCGTCAGCGGTCAGATTGTAAAGCGCAAATGCTTCCGCCTGAGCACCATCGCTCACCATTATTACGAAAGAATCGGTGTTGGGCTTATAATATCCAGATGAACATTAATTTAGTTGCACATTATTAATCCTGTAAGCACTTAAGCCAATTTTAAATTGAATACAATACTTTATTGTGTTATCCATCCTATTCAAACACGTCTCTACAATCTTAGTGAGTAGATTCGTCGAGTCACGCGTTGGGCCGCGCCACATCTACGCAACGGTAGCATCGTATTGTGTCGGCTCCTTTCTGCCTCTGCTAATCGAATATATATTATTCACTTCCTTCCTCTGATCATGAGAAAGAGAATATATTCTTTTGTAGACTCCTCATTGCGATGTAAGGGTGTAGTAGCTCTTGTACCAGTTGCCGACAAAAGACGATTGTTGTCTTGTGCAATGACAATGTTACAACATTTGGAATGAAAACTGAGGGTAATTTCTTTTTTCCGATATTTTTGGAAAGCCTATTTTCCAACTGACTATGCCTATATACAAAGTTTAGATCTTGAAGTATGATGTAAGATATACGAGCAAGATGTATATAAATGCCTATATATTATAGTCCATTCGCTATCGGATGATCGTAGTAAATTATCCTTAAGTTAATGAAAATCCAATTCTTTCATTTGCTTTGTTCGTTTTTCTAAGATTTTTTTTTTAGTCGCAGCCAATATAATAAAAAAAAGATAACTTTTTCAACTTTTTGCAATTCATTGCGGCTGTAACCAATCATTCGATTCCGAATGTACTATGTAGTTGACGTATACAGATTTTCCCCGCAATATGCGGAAACCAAAGATTTCATAATATACTATGGTAAGGCGGAAACGTAAAATACCGCGGAATGTAGATTCTAATCATATTTTTTAATTCTTTTCGTAAACTTCCTTCCGTCTTCTCTTACATTTTTGAAATTAAGTACTTAGTAACATAACATGTGAGAATACCTAATTTCATAATACTAACTTATTTTAGTGTGCTAGAAATAAAAAAATCAATTGTATCTTAACACACCCATCGCATTGTCGACAACGGCGATATGACTAAAGTGATGCTTTGTCTGCTAGCAATTAAGGGACTGTTGCCGAACATTTTATAACGTTTCTACCTAAAATTCACAATCCATCACTGCACAGAATTTCTAAACGACGGTCTCCGCTACCGTGTACACAGCAATGGTTGCGGTGTAAAGGAGTTGGATAGAATTTTCAGTTCCAAATTCAGTGTCGAAGTATGGAGAAGGCTTCCCATTGTTGACTAATTACACGGTGCGCTACGATCGGTGTTACGATACGCGATAACAGTAAAAGTCCTATAATTGCACCGGTTACACACGCACTGTTTGGTCACACTTTCTTAATGGCTTTAGAGATTAACCATTACTCCATATTTATTGCACTAAATCGGTCGATTTTAAAGGGTTGATTGGAAGTTTTATCCTGAATTTTCATTCGGCTGCGGTCTTGGGAGTATAAACACTATTGGATTCTAGGATTACTTTCCTAATATTCAAGGTTTATCCATCGAATAAAAGGTACACACCTGTGTGTACATGATTGTTATCAATAGCTTTTTTTGTAAAATAGCAAAGCACAAGTGGCTCAAAAGTTCCGAAGCTCGTGAAGTCATTTCCGATTGTCCATAATGACCGATGAGCTAGTACCGCTGACTTGTGGGTGGAAACATCCCCTCGCGACAAACGACCACTCTTTGTGTCACAAGATTGCGTAAAAAATCCACGCGAACATTCATCGGCGGCGAGACGACGCGAATTGCATCCGCTCTTCCGACTTTTGTCGGCGCGCCCATTGTACGTCCGATATTTTTGATAAAATTACGTCACACAATGAGACGGACGCTCAATGGCTTGTTGTTCGATTGTTGTAACCTCATTGAACGAATGATGTACGACTGCGACCATTCAGTTGCCTGCCGTTCCTTCCGATCTCATTCGGGATGGTAATGTCATTGCACAATACGACGGTGTTTGCAGACCATTACTATCTGTCTAGTCAGTATTAAAAGTTTAATTGCTGTTTGCGATATAAACTTTATTTGAGGCATGTTTGAAGAACATTATCTGAATGGACGGCAATTTGTTTTATTCAGGAAAAGTAACAAAATGTCACAATATTTTAGCGGGCCGCAGTCGGAGTAACCCTTTCGACAGGCTCTGGCAGCACTTTGTCAGATTTAATAACCCGTGAACGCAGCCCGGCACAGCACGATATGCTACCCACTTTTCTGATTTCGGGATTGTTTTCCGCATTATTAACCTGGCAATCCAATTACGTTAATAATGACTGAGACGATTATCGTTCGCTTTGCATGTTTTCCGTAACGGAATTCGTAAAAAATATCCCAAACATTTGAATTACAAATTATGACAACATAATTACTCTTTCATAACAAAACAGTTGCACAAAAAACTTTAAAATTGAACTATAAACAACGAAAAATACAGTCTACGTAATCCAATTTAAAACGCAAACGGTGCATTAAAGAGTAATCCGATGGCTTAAATCTGTTGCAGCAAAACATTTACAACAATGGTGAATCAATCAATAGGGTGCGAACGAGCCGAGCGGTGCGATAAAACGCGATGAATGCTAAAACAACTGGCAGTTAGTAGGGTGCGAAGGCGGCCCGGCCAGGGCCCGTGAAGGCATGATTAGGCAATATCCTGCCCTCGCCCTCCGACCCCTGTCGACATCTTACTTAATGCCCGGAGCGAACGGACATCAGATTTCGAAACACTATCCGATATTAACTTTCAGTGTTACGTTAATTTATGCAATATGTTTCCGTGAATTGAGAGTAATTTATCGAAATGACAATTAGCGGTATACCTATAAGTTTAACATAATCATGCAGTAAAGAAAGTATGTTTGTTACGCAGTATCTATAAAAGGCCCAAAAGAGACCGCAGGAAAACGCTGGATGCAGGCCGCTTCCAACCGGCCCTTTTGGAGATCGATGGGGCGGCCTATGTCCAGCAGTTGACGTCCTATGGCTGAAATGATAATGATGATCTATGAATAGCCAGATCCGGTTATTTAAAAACAAGTTTTTATTTAAATGATGCTTTTAATTTTTATTAAAAAAAAATGTTAGCATTTTGAAAATATTACAATATTAGGTACCTATTGCATAAGTATTGTATTATCACCAGAACTAAAGGCGTATGCAAAATTTCAGCATAATCGGTTAAGAGGAAATCGTTCTGATTCAGTTTGAAAGACCTATACAAATTAACAAATATTATTAACAAATTAACAAGTAAAAAAATTGCTTTAAAAAATTATCGTTTAGTTTAATAAAGGTTTAAAAACTGTTCTTGGTTTTGGCCCATTTAAGCTTCAGTATAGTAGAAAAACTATGGTAATAGCCACAGAAAAGAAAAGTAAACAATTTATTATTTTCTGTGGTAATAGCTTAGATTCTGTGTAAACTTGTGTAACCATTGACAGTAGGTAAAGTCAGTACAGAATTTAGCTCTAGAACGGCTTGACACGACATACGGTGAAACGTGCCAAAACAGAAAGGGGTTCTAAATCCATTAATAAAATTTAAATCAAGACGTGGTGGGCGGCAATCTGGCCTGAATAGGTATCAGATGCGTTATTAAAAGGATCCATCACACCAGCTTTGCGGTGTCAGGGCGGCGCCCTTTATTCGCTTAATTAGACAGTCATTGTCACGATGGCTAAGGGCTGAAAACGCTTAACTGAACCTAGCCTTTAATAAATTAAGTATTGTACAATGAAAAATCAGAACCAAATGGTTCTGAAATTGTAATGAAACTAGCTGCTTCTTCATTGAAATTCCATCATCATTCATCATCAATGAATCATTCATTTTCCGCGATAAAAGTCACTATCGGATACATTTCGGAGAGTGTGCTACAGATCTGCATGATTTGATTCCCTCCTGCCCATTTTTCTATCGGACTGCCAGAGCGGGTACGAAGAATCGACACCGCTTTATGGTTGATATTCCGAGAACCCGTACGAAGCGCTTTGATTCCACATTTATTATGCGAACAGCTAGTCTGTGGAATTCGCTGCCTGAGTGGGTGTTCCCCGATAGTTACAATCTGGGTGTCTTCAAGTCGAGAGTGAATAGGTTTCTTCTAGGCAAGCGTGCTCCATCGTAGGCCGCATCATCGATTAACATCAGGCGAGTTGGAGGCCAAGCGCAAGCCTATCTATAATAAAAAAATATATATATATACTATCACCAAGCAAAAATCACCACCGTTCGTTAAAATTGTGATTCGACCTGAAAGAGGAGCAGACAAACAAACACACTTTCGCATTTATAATATTAGCGTCATATAGATCTTCTCATATGTCCACGTTTGACTATCAACTCGCCTGTTGGTAAGCGATGCTGTGGTCGAAGATGAAGCACGCAGACTTAGAAGATACCTATTCACACTGACCTTGAAAAGGCCCAGATTATATTTCTCAGGAAACAAGGAAGCCGTCCGGCAGATTGTTCCAATCCTTGGCCGTACGGATTAGAAATGTAGAATCAAAACGTTTGGTACATATCCAAGGAACATCCACAATGTATGGGTAGTAGTGGGGCGGCCGGTGGTCCTACTTTTCGTTTATTCCATTCTGTCCGACTATTTGTCCGATGATCGGACTGTTTGGACAAAAATATTCCAATCTGTCCGACTGGACAGTCGGACAGATTGGACACGCAAATTTTGTTCCAAATAGTACTACTAAGAATATTACGATACAATCAATCTGAAAAGTAATTACTTAGGTACTTTTTGTTTCCTGTAACTAGAAAGCGGATTATACGGTAAGGTCCTGTAGCTCCGATGCTCTCCGAAATGAATCCTGTAGAAAATTTACAGACTCGCTACTTTACGGCGGTGTTACAGATTGTTCCAAATTATTACTAACTTTAACGAGATTCAACAACAATCAACAGAAAGATTAGGAACATAGTGATTAGGATCAACATTTGCTGCACATAACATAAACTTTAACATTACAACGTAACCCATTCGTAATGCACGTTTCACACGTTTAATAATAAACAAAGATTCATTTGGCTAGCCCTTGGCTATAAATAAAGGCAAGGTAGGAATCACTGGTGATTCATGAGTTCGTCACCATTCAGCCGTTTTCAACCATCTCACATTTCCTGCTTTTCATTGTTCTGCCCTGAAATAAATTCCTTGAAGGCTATTAAGCCGTTAACGTCGTGTTCACAAGGCGTCTGACGACATCGCACACCTCATAATGTCAGTTTGATTGAACCGCACTGACTTGATTAAATCTTCGCGTTTGCTGCTTTTTAAATGATGTCTTGTTGATATCGGTGGAAAGTCGAGATTTGATTGTTATGGTATTCTACAAGATGCTCGTTTTGCAAGGATTTTAATGGGTTATCTGATTATTTTTCGCGGAAAAACGCAACGTCAAATTCTAACTTGACTCACTTGATCTACTTGGTTTTGGAACGTTTTAAATTTGATTCCATCCACCAAAAAAAAAACGAATATCTATACTATAATATTATAAAGAGGAAAGATTTGATTGTTTGTTTCTTTGCATTGAATAGGCTCCGAAACTACTGAACCGAATTGAAAAATTATTTCACTGTTGGAATGCTGCACTATCCCCGGTTGACATAGGCTATATATCCCGGCTTCGCCCGTGCGAAGCAGGGGCGGCCTACTAGTATTTTATAATTTGACAAATAGACATACACACATACACACTTCAAAATACAACCCTCCTTCGGGGTCAGTTGGCTAAAAAGATCAAAAAAGATCGCGTAAAGCGCACCGTGTGCTATTTCCACCGATCTATGATATGTGGATGAACTTTCAGGCGGTGGCGGCTGGTGCGATGATAAAACCACGATCCTGGCATCAGATCGAACAGTTATTCAGAACATTATCCGTTGTAAATGCGATAAAAGACACAAAGAGACCCAACGTCTCTACGCATGCTGAGCAGCTCTAGGCGTTCAGTGTGCTTGGGATCGTCGACACTTCTGACAACTCTACGCTGTAATGCATCAAGTATGGCTCAAGCTGATATTTGGGTGAGTTGGGTGCTCCGTTCCAAAGATGGGAGCAGTACTCCATGTGAGGTCGAACTTGAACTTTGTAAAGCAAAAACCAAAAGCAAAAATACCTACTCTACTTACCCTTTACTGTTTCCAATAAAAGCTTTACATAGTTTAAAACAACATCTCAATAGTATCCAAATTGTGATTGATGAACCGGCACAGTTTAATAAAGTTAGCATGGAGTATAAACTACCGGAGAGCTGTAGACACCGTACAAGGATTAGATGTAAATCCATGCATGGACGCGCATACTGCGAGGGTACCACGGTATGGTAGGCGGTGCAAGGCAAAAGATCGTGGAAACTTTGTGTAACACTATCAAATGTAAGTATTAAGTATTAATTAAAAACTCTAAATTTTATTTATATGACACGGGAGTTACTTACGTATAATTAAGCTGGTTACTCCGCCTACAGTTTCAACTGCAATCGGCGGTTTTTTTTAAGGTGAATGCGTGCGCGCGGCTGCGTCTCGCTTTGTAATAAAATGTGTGAATACCACGTCAGTTTCCATAATAATAAAAAACTAGCTATATTCGTATTCGGTGCGGTACGTATTTCTAATTATTGTTGTGATAAAATAAATAAATAAATGTTTATCCATATAGATTTACTACATTATTGATATAGCGACTGCTTGTGATTTTCTAATGTGGCAGCTACTTTTACTTTTAATTATATACCATAACCTTAAGCTATTTTATGACAAGATATGGCTAAGATATTTACGTCACAATAATAATAACAAAAAGATAACAACCGACTTCACCGAAAGTTATATAAATCAAGAATAAGTTAGTAAGGTAAATGGTATGCGAGATAAAGCCTATTCAAAATAATCATTTAAGATTTCGTAACTTACAATAAAACAGTTGCAATGAGATCCTACTTTTTTGAAGTCGGGGTAAAAATCTGTATTCATTTAAACGATGAACTAATACATTTTCAATTAAAAATAATATCATGTAAACATACCGAAAATACAAATTCCACTTATTTTTTTTATAAAAAGAGCGGCAAACAAGAATGCGGCCCGCCTGGTGGTAAGAATAAATCGCCGCCTATGGACACCTGCAACAATTGTGGTGTTGACGGTGCTTTGAAGCCCGGAGAGGTAGTTATAGACAACCGTTTAGAAACGCTTCATGTTGGAGCTCGGCGGGAAGACCTTTGGAGGAAGGAAATTCCAAACCTTGCAGGTTTGTGGAAGAAAGGAGCGGAAAATCGGACAGTGTGGAATTTCCAGCTTTGCAAGATCAGGCAGAGGATGAGATTTCTGACGGTATCGGGATGTGTGGTAGTGGAAGTCCGACGCAGGAACAAGATCAAAAAGCTCTTTAACAATATAACATCAATAAAATATCCGGAAGATAATGGAAAACCTTAACCTGAACCTTTCAAAACCTGGATCTGTGGTTTTTTTGTCTTTATTGAAATCAAATGCTTGTCACATTGCATGCTTACCGAGGGTTACATAAATATGCCTCGCCATTACCTACTACACTTACTTTGATTATAAACCTAATAATAATAATAAACAATAAAAATCTTTATTGACACTAGTTCCATATCACAATCAATAACATTAAATTGAAGAGCAAAATAAAAATATTACACTGAGTCAAAAACACAGTAATAATGATTATTTACGGGATATTTATCCTCCCCGTGAACATGGTGCATGTAACTGCGCCGAAATATCGGGAGCTCATTGCACAACCTTACCACGGTAAATATCCGGTAAATAATTATATAACTTTAGTGAACAACCGTGATAGTAAAAAATAGTGTTTTACATAGTATTTTTTTTATTTATTTTTTAATGTGTGGCAATTTTTTTGGCTTTAGTCCGCTTGTCACTTCACTCTTATACCACCAACTAATACAGTAGGGGTGGCAGGACCAACAATCAAATGTACTAGCGGTTTTAATATTGTCGTCGATTTATAAGGATAAGGCCACGAGAGTAAATATTAAATTTGTTAGCGATACTCCGAGATTAAAGAGGAGGGGCCGATGGTAATCCTATAGGAATAGTTTGTAAAACGAATGTGTAATATTATTGTTTCTGAAAATACAAATAAACCTTGTTCTGCCAAGTTGTAGGTGTGGGGTATAGTAGGTACATATTTCGATTTTGTATCTCTAGACCACCTCTAAATCTTTAACGATCTAAGATTAGGTAGGTATACGTAATCTATCTGTTTTTGTGGAGTTTGGCCTAAGTCGATAAGGTTACCTGACCTGTTAGTTAGATACCTACGACGGGTTTTATAGGCGACGGTGACTGCTTACCATCAGGTAGCCCGTCTGCTTGTTTGCCACCGCTTTGCTTTGCTTGTTATGTACGATAGACGACCAATATATTATTTTTTAAGCTAATTATTATAACTTAATTAAATAATACGAAAAAATACTAAAAACAATATTCGTTACCGTCAGAATCAATAGTATAGTGAATTTTCCCTAAAGTACTTTCGTCGTCTATTTAAACATCGTGTAGTGTGTAATGTTTGTGGATTATCAGTTATTTTTAAATCTTTTTTCAATATTTTTGATATTCGCTTTATTTTTTCGTCGGTAACAAATACCCAAGTCAAGTGTATTTTTTTCTATATGTATGATTTTATGATAGTTTTAATGTACATATTTTTTAAACCACAAAGCCACTTTTCTTAAATTGCGCATACGCCCCAAAAGCTACTTATTTGCAACAAACAAGTCTATCAATCCTCATTAACAAGCAAGCGCCCTGCTGCCTGTCTGTCTGCGATCAGCTTTGCATCAGAACTTTATTAAACGTGCAGCTTTGACGCAGTTACCTACTCTCCTTGGAAGAAATATTAGATTTTAAATGCAGGCTCTTTTAAATGATATGTCATTTTTTTAGCAAAAATTATAAACAAAACACTGGATGGAGCACCCGATATTTCGGCGCAGTTACATGCACCATGTTCACGGGAAGACTGAAGAATGCCATGGTAAGGGTGGTTGGTCCAAAACTTCAAAGTTAGGTCCAGACAAAACTACCTACCCTATTTCTTAATCTTTTTGTACGGTTATCACTGCAACTCGAACCTAAGTTCCGAAAAAAACACACTCACTGTTTATGGTATTTAAATCCATTTCGGACGCGTATTTTTTTAAGGCAAGAAAAATAAATAAATAACTAACTTCTTGCACTTCCCACCTTCAACTCAATATCTTACTTCATACATTACGACGAAAACCAATGGAAATAAGTTGCGTCATAAGACCTCTAAGTATTCCCCGTACATGGCGGGTGGCACATAAATCTTCACATATTGCTTCTGCCGGAGTATCCAGCCTGAAGAGAAACAGCCAACCCTTGGCTTCCTCGTTATTGAGCTCTCACTCCCATTGCCTCTGTCCCTTTCTTGCTTGTACATGAGCGCGATGTGGAGAAGTTGTTCTGTCTCGCTCCAATTTCAATTTACTCGAGACGGATTTTCAGGGCTTTGGAAGATCGCTCTATGTAGTAAACGTAAAAATATCAAATCAACTGATTTAAAGAAAACTGTCACTGTCACAGACAGCATCGTATGCAAAATTAAATTGCTTTACATACGTAGAAATAAAAAACATAAAACTTAAAAAAAGACCTGAATCGGTATTTCCTTCTACAGTTTAATATTTCAGTCGGTACTACAGTTTAATATTTCAATACAAAAAAACTGTCATGGGGCAAATGGTCACATTTATTTCAAACTTTTGAGATACATAAATATTTATTTCATAGTTTTTCTGCTTTCATTTGAAATCAATGAAAAATAGACAACAATGACAAACGAAAACCAAAGAAAAACAAAGTACCTACCTAATAGAAAGTAAAACGGTAGATAGTGACTCGGATTTTGTCTTAACCATTTTAACACCTAGACAGCAATATAATATCTTCTTTCGTTCGAATTACTGTAACTAACAAAACCTCTTTTTACATGACTACGGCAAATGGTTCCCGTTTTGATTTTGACTGCTTTTAACACGCTTTTTAGCTTCTTTTCTTTTTTTTCTCTGTAAACAAATCTTGGAAGTCGATTTTAACCTACTTCTAAATGTTAAATCGATTTCAAACTGCAGTTTCAATTATTATATATAGATGCTCGGATGACAATACAATAATTTGGTACCATTAAACTGATCTTATGATGGAGCCAGAAAGTGAATAGTGGAACTCTTAGTAATCCCCTCAATTATTGGGCTCGTTTGGTTTGTTTTAACGAGTCCCATACCAAGAGTTCTTCTGTCCGCATCCCGACTTCATCATCAGACCCTCGTTACTAAGTGAAAAGACTTTATGAGTTTGGGATCCTTTGGTTCGTTTTCACGAGTCACATAAGTTTATTTTAGTTTTTTAAAGCTATAATAACTACTTTTTGGTTTTCTAACCTTCCTATCTTTTAATAACACAAAAGCTCTATTTAACTTTTTCGCATATACTGCGTGAATTCTCTGCGTGATTCGTTAGGTAGCTAATAGAGACGACAATCTTTTGTTCTTGTTAGGGGGTAAGTGCCTATATGGATATAGCCGTCCCGCTTCAGCGAGCAATGGCGTCGCATACTTTATGAAACTACTGCGACTTCTCAACTAAACTAAAGAAGCTATGGTGCGTACTGTAGGCAAACATCGGGGAAAATATCTATACGTTGTCATTTCAAAATACTCTATGCGTGAGTTCAGAATAGTCGGTGAGTGTGTTTTTGAAAATGTCATTTGTTGATTGCTGACTGGAGAAATCATAGTTTCCTAACGTTACTTTAGATGCCTTGATACCCATCATCATCAGCCTTCCATTGTCCACTGCTAGAAATAAGCCTCTCCAAATGCACGCCACTGAGCTCGGTCGGCACTTTGCATCCAGTTTTTATTCGCCGTTTTATGCAAGGCGTCACACCAATTGGCCGCAAGGGTGCTCTACAAATAACACTACGTGGTCTCCAGTCTAGCACTCGTCTACCCCACCGGTTATCGGTTCTTGACACACGCTTGCAATTAATCAGACAAAAATAGCTGCGGTTTTATTTGTTCATTTTCTTTTAAAGAAGAAAGAAGGCTACTGCGTTCTATCAAAAGCTCTGTTCAATGTCTATAATAAAGGGCGGAGAAGCTATCTCGAAGGAGTGGGTGTGATCATCTGTGCCCGTCGCCGCGTGAGTTGTGGCTTTTCATCGTGAAGTAAGTATGCGGTAAGTAGCAGCTGGGGGTTTTAGCCACCGACGCAAAAAGAGGCATGTTATAAATTTTACGTGTTTGAAAGCGTAGGTGATTTGATCGAGAGTATTCTTAGCTATGATTCAAGAAAATCAGTTCAGCTTTTTGAAGATGTCTTCAAGTCGAGAGTGAATAGGTTTCTTCTAGGCAAGCGTGCCCCGTCGTGGGCCGCATCATCGCTTAACATCAGGCGAGTTGGCGGCCAAGCGCAAGCCTATCTATAATAAAAAAAAAACGAGGGATTATAATTTATACTCGTCATGTAAGAAATAATAAGAATAAGATGTATAGGGGCTTTTATTGTCCACAGCAGCCATAACTATTATAGCATTTATTGGTAACTAGCTGTTTTAACCTCGAGTTAAAATCGTCGTAAAATTTTCCAATTTTCTGCGCCATTTTTTCTTTCCGTAAGAGCCTTCTACAAAGTATTATAAAATTTAAAAATAAAATATGTATGAAATCGGTAAAGTCGTTCCTAATTTAAGTTATGGCGTTCCAAGGTAAATTAGGATTTATTTTTGGTTCCGTACCCAAAGGGTAAAAACGGAACTATTACTAAACCTACGATGTCTGTCTGTCCGTCTGTCCATCCGTCTGTCTGTCTGTCCTACCTTTAAACGGCCGGTTTCTTTCGAACCGTAATAGATAGCCAAAAAGATATACATATAAAGAAATATTACGATGTAAACTTACCTAATTACATTATTTCCTGTTAAGAAATGCAAGGAGAAATGAAAAATCCCAATAGCTACCTAACTTACCTACCTAAGTATACTTACTACAAATTTTAGCGTTGGTTCGAGAAGGTGCGCGTACGCACCCAGTGTGCGGTCGTCCATTCAAGATCATCCTTCATTGTCCCTTTCTATTACTGTCAGTGGAGTCCCAAACATGCATTCTCTCAAATGATAGAAAAAAATCAATGTTTACCTTTATACTCGAGCACATATTTTTATACAAAGTGTGGTTTTATAATGAGAAGCGTTTACAGAATAACGCCTGTCCACAATATACAGAAATGTAGGCTGGAATCAAAGCCTCCGTGATAAATGGACACAGATTTGTTGTAATCTGCAGTACGGCTGAAGTAAGTACCAAATGTGCGAACAATAAACAGAAAGTTTGCTAAAAATTTGCTTTGAACAAAAGAAAAATACGTTTACATAGACAAAATTAGCGAGCGATTATTATTAATAGATTATTATTGGAGAGCAATGGTGGCATGTGCGCTTTACAATCTGACGGCACCCGGTTCGATCCTCGGCCCTGCACCAATGACTTATTTAGTGCCTAAATAAATTATGTTCAGTTTCGATGTCATCGCTCAACAACGGTGAAGGAAAACATCGTGAGAACACTGGTATGTCCGAGAACCTCAAAAGTTCAATGACATATAACATTTACCAACATGCACTGGCCTGGGCCAGCATGGTGGATTAGGGCTCATCCTCTCTCTCTCTCTCTCTCTCTCTCTCTCTCTCTCTCTCTATCTCTGAGAGAAGGCCTGAGTCCCAGCAGTGGGAACATGATAGGTTGAGATGATGATGATGATGATCAGAGACAAAATCACCGCTAAAGTTTTGGCAACAATATACCTTATTTGTTACGCGAATTGTAATGAGCTGGGAATAAAATAAACAGCTTTTTCATGTATGTCTAACATGTATGAGCAAGAGATTACAAATTAAAAATAATTTGACCGTCAAAATCTGGAACAATGTTGTTAAAGCGAAGGTTGGAGAAATGTTGGCACGCGTCGCCTCCGCCATTGAGCGCAAGTAACACGGACTGCTCAATTAAAATAAAATTATATCTTCCGTGCAGGGATATGTGCCAATATGTCAGACATGCATTAGTGCTTTTACTGTCCATAATATTTATGTTTATTTGTAAACTAGTAGCTCCCTCTTTGTTTTAGGACTCGTAATTTTTTAAACGCCTACGCAAAAAGAGGGTATACTAATATAAGTTAAACGTGTCTATCTGTGTAACGGTGTCTGTCTGTGGCATGGCATTGTACGAGTATCTCCCAAACGGCTGAACCGATTTAGATTTAGTACTTATTGTTTGAAAGAAAGAAAGAGAAAGAAAAAAAATTATTCGACACCTTTACAAAAACTTATATCTAAAGGATACAATCAGCGTCGAATGGGTCCGTCTCGGCGTTAATGCTGAAAGTCAAGGACTATCAGCGTCGGTTTTCAGACGCACCCGAACGAAAGACGAAACGGTGATTTGAGTGTTATTAGGTGTGAGTCAAGACAATTGCTGCAGCCGTTTGAAGATTACCAGCTCTTTTATCGGGGGCTTAAAAACAATTTTTTTCCAAATCCGTTCAGCCGTTACGGATTTGAGTGAGATCAAACTTAGACATACCTACTTACACACTTTCGCATTTATAAAATTTTAATGACACTGTGATGACTATCGCTTTAAATTTCTGCATGGACAAAATAGTCATAAAAAGGTTACATTCCGAATAATAATCAAACGAAAGATCTACTTAATAAAATTTATTCACTGACAGACCTAAACCACTGGGTAAAATGTTGCCAAATAACGAAACTGATCAGGAAGGAAGGAATGAGGAAGGATTTTTGAAAACTCATACCTTAAACGGGTTAAATAGGGGATGAAAGTGTTCCTATAGGTATAACGTATTTGTCCATCTGAGCACTGTCTTTTTTTTTTAAATAATACCTATAATTCATTTTGCCAATGCATTTTTTCTAAACATTTTTATTTATTTTAAAAGATTTGTTATTGCTTATAAAGTAACACCTTAGAAATAATATTTTACTATTGGTCCCCAAACTAGGACAAAGCCTGTCTCTGTGACATTTAGTTAGTAAACAGACAAAGTCGCGCGCGTTTACCTAGTGTGATTAATCATAATCCAGTTCTCACTTTTATATAACTTTATTCATATTCTTATTCTTTATTCCTACTTATTACAGTTTTCAGACCAATATGCTTTCGCTATGAACGCTCAAGCCACACTAAAGTCCCTCTTTCCAACATCCTACCACATTATCTTCTTCCTACCCCCACTATTTGCACAATTGCCGAGACTCCCGAGTCGACACGTTTCCAACCGCCATTTTGAATAAAAAGACTGTTAGTCAAATTAGATACCAAAAGGTTTAAAACCAAGAAATAACAAAGAAATAATTGAAATAAGTTAGAAATCATGACACTCGGCCATCCGACAACGTGATGCCTCCCGGCATACACTTAAAAATTAATTAACTAGCAGTATAATATATGTAAAATAATCCATTTTCCCTTTTGTTACACATTTTGTACAAAAATTTACATTGAATTTAATATCTACACAAATCAACTGCATATTTACATTTACTTATATTAGTACCTATAACATGAATTTTACTCAGCTTAGGTATACAAAAGGTATACAATATATACAATTTAATAGGATTATATTTATACTTATCTCATTAATTGCTCAGGTTTATTCAACACTAATTATTTATGTACTAATGTATTAATCATGACACTCCATAAACCTTAGAAATTTCGCACAATAAATTCTAATCTATATATTTACACTAATTGACATGTAAACATATTTTTACCTAATTAAATACCGATAAGCTATTTTATTCATTTTATTTAAATTACATTTTCTATGGAAATAATGACGTTAAGGCTATTATGATAACTAAAATATTTTACACAATTACACATTTCATACTAATTTTATTATTTTGATCGTCCAGAGCTACTTTCACTAGAATTACGTATTTCTAAAGATTTAATATCAATTCAAGGTCGGCATCAATCTTCCCCTGTAATTTTCTTGGTGCATAGCAAAGTTTACTTGCCACCTTCTTGGATCTAGGAGGTGTTGCAGTTTCAGACCTGGAACTGGGTGAAGAAGACGACCTATTTTTATTTGTCGTTCTTTTCTCGCTGCAGCAGCCTAGGTGGCATATCTGGTCGATTGCCAGCATCTTAGACAGACTCCATTGTCACACCACACTGAAATGCATACATTGCCTCCGGCAGATTACATTCAAAAATAAACAGTCCAAAATAAAAATAAAAGTGGTCCTATATTCTTTAAAGACAATATTTTTTTCCATAATTATCTAATAACTTTTGTAGAGTTCAATTCTATATTTAAAGTCTAAGATATTAACTAAGCTTAATTCAATTCAGCTTTATAATACATTTTAACATTAATCCGACGACTAACGATTCGCTTAGCATCCAGCGAGCACATACCTACTAAATTAACCAATGTTTGCATAAATTCGCCAAACATAGTTCAGTCGTCGCACAATCAGTCAAAGTAGTTATTGAATAACTTAGTCGGTCACAATTAAACTTTTATTTTTATTTTCGTTGTTGTTTCTTTTATATTTGAATCTCGGCACACATAGCCAAAGTCTTTATTCAGTGTGCCCAATCGTGGCACACATGGCCAAATTCATCTTTGAACATACATAGTCCAATCGTAGCACACATGGCCAAATTCATCTTTGAACATACATAGTCCAATCGTGGCTCATATGGTCAAATTCACATATAATATGATTTTGTTTATTAACATAAAAGCATACTATTATTATAGCTTGTATAGAACAGTTAAAATGTATGAATCGTAAGTTCACAATAAAAAACATTTATTAGACTAATTCACTATAGTCTATCATTCATATAAATGCAGGATACGATGAAATAAAATAGTTAAAATTGGACTGTAACATTATGTATATCGTCTGTCATTTATTTTAAAAATAAAATTCAGGTTAATCAATTTATCTCATTAGACATCAATTTAAATATACGGTAATATTATTTTTATAAACTCGACTATTTTTATTACACCGTTTTGAATAGTAGCAGGCCTTTAACATTTGAGCAAAACATACTATATGTAGTAGATTCCTTAATGCTGTTCGGTAGCTTATATTGTACAGTTGCTGGCCAATGACATTCGGATGTTTCGTGGACTCGTGTAGTCTGTCCTTAACTGTTAACAAACTATCTTTGTTACCAAAAATTATATATTTATTATATTGCCACGTTATTTTTATGTTTGTAGATTTGATCGGACAAATGTCACAATTTCCAAAATATATACGGATATGGATGTTAGTACGCCAAGATTTTAGAAAAGAGTTCTGCATCATTTTCCGTACTTAGGCTTTGCTAATAACCTAAAAGCTTTATAGTTTCTATATATCATAGCACAAACTGTTTAATCGTGGGACGCATGGTCAAATTCTTCATTGAACATACATAGTCCAATCGCGGCACACATGGCCAAATTCGTCATAAAACATACATAGTTCAATCAGGGCATACATAGATACAACGTAGGTAGTGAATCAGAGTACTCATAGTCAAAACGTAAGTAGTCAAATCATGACAACATGGCTAATAGGTAAGTATTCAAATCATGTCACAATACGTAAGTAGTCGAATTGTGGCAACATGGCTAAAACGTAAGTATTCAAATCAAGTCGCAAATAACTAATACGTGAGTAGTCAAATCGTGTCAACATTGCTATAACGTAAGTATTCAAATCATGGTACGCACGGCTAAAACTTAATTAGTCAAATCGTGGCACAACTGGCTAAAACTATAGTAGTCAAATCAGAGCACATATAGCACTCAGTAACATTTTTATTTTAGCTTCAAAGTCTCATGAAAATTCATTGGTAATAGAATACCTGCAGAAACGTAGGTATGACTGCAAACAATCGCTTTGATACCGTTCGGAAATTATAGTATTTGTTTTATTGTAATACCCCTCTTTTTAAGGTATTGTTAAAAAGGTCTTTTAAAATCACTTAGATTCAGATCACTTTTTATCAAGGCTATCCCTTTGTGAAATATGGCCCGCCAAGTGGCATACAGTTGGTCTCCTCCCCGCTGCATTTCATAACTTTTAGACATAGAAACTTGCAACTTGCCATATCTACTGGTAGACCATACTATTATAAAATGATCATTCAATATTTTTTTGAATATTTTGTGATTATAACTTTTCGAGTTATAGCCATAACGAGTTATAGCCATAATACTGTATTAAACAAGACGTTCTAGCCCAATGGTCATTCAACTTTTCGCATTGACCTTTTCGTAAAATGATCACAACATTTTTTTTTTTAATGTAGGTATTTATCAATTGAAATGAACTGCTTGGAACATGGCTGGCTGGAACCCTACCAAATGCGTGTCTTGACACTCTTGGCCAGTTATTGGTTGTTATGTAATTAACTACTCAAGAAACTTCTTATTAAGCAAGCACAAATTCAAATACAATTTAAGACGAAATATGTTCATAAAAATATAATGGTAACCTAAGTACTAAACATATTTGATTTAGTACAGCCACAGAATAATAAAGAGCATAGAATCCGTCACGTGATTTACAAAGTGTACAAGGTGCCTTATTGGACAGGCATGTACGTGGCAGGTATGTAGCCTTTGGAGACTTTTACAGATAAAAATTGTATAAAACCCTGCAATTTGCCGTCCTGTCAAACATATATCTGTTTCGTTCTGGTAACAACCATTTTGGCATATGAGTAAAGAATGTAACATGTTTAACTCGTTTAATGCTAAATTAGCACTACTTTAGTCTTTCTTCTGGGAGTGCAGCATTTTTATAGCTATTGCACAATGGATCGGGTGGTAATTTTACCATACATTAACTTTGACTATGTTTCAGTAATTTATCCATTTGTCATTAGTATATTTAATTCCTCGGTTGTTCAATAAAATTTATCTGTTCCATAAAACTATCGATTCCATAAAAACAATCGGCGCCATAAAAACGATCAATGTCATCAAAAGCTACGGTTCTATTAAAAGATTAAAACAATTGCTGCTATCAAAAAGATTGTTAATATATCACTTTAAATGTTACAACTACCTACTAGCGGCAGTCGTAGTAGCATTGAGAATATCAGAACTGCTTCCTGGTTATTACAAGCACTCAGCAAGAGATTTTGAAGCAACGACAACTTAATATGACATGACCACTGCACAAGTCAGTTATATCAGAGTCTGGTAGCATTCTAAACATAAGTGAATTACTGCATGACGAAACAGCAGTGCAAGTACCGTTCTTTATCGTACGTCAAATTCGTTAAAATGCCATAGAATCGATCATAGCTAGTATTGATCAAATAGCATTTTATCGAATTTGACGACCACAACTGTCAAATTTGACCATCGATAAAGAACGGTACTTGCACTGCAGGTTATTAATGTAGTGCATTTTGTCACCATCTTTCAATTAGTACGTTTGTACCTACCATACCCAAAAACTACAAATATTCGGCGCGGTTTTACCACTTTTAAGCAACGCTTATTACTACAGATGACCATAATCCTTGGTTTATTGTTTTAAAGTCGCATTTAGCGGAGCAAAATCATGGCACTTACGTCATAGTCGTGCGTTTCGCTACTTCTATTTTTATTGGGGTTTTTCTCATATTTTTCGAAAAGTATAGCTGTAATGTAAAATGTACCTCACCGGTTTCCTTCATAATTATAAAATCTATATCAAGGTATCGCATACATAATATAATAAATAGGTAATTGAATGAATCCAAAAAACAGAGATAATAGCGCAAATCGCGCAGTGCTACTTTGATATATTTTTCTATCGAGCGAAATGTGCTTAATCGTGTTTCAGTCACATGAGTTTACTAGATAAAACATTCAATTTTGTTATGACACCAATTTTATAATTTTAAGCTAATCATGGAGGTATGCACACTTAAACTAGAATGACCATAATTGCTAAAAGTCGGAAAAGAGCGTCTTGAAGCATAAGATCTTCACTCCTAGCTATGAATCATACATCTTACTTATATTTAAAATACTGAATAGGCAACAACTAATAATTATTAAGTTTGTTTTTGTAGAAGTATGACAGCTGTGTATTGTCTATCTTACGATGTCACTGTACTTTAATGGCAAAAGTAAAATTGTAAAAAATCTGATATACCTATCACATAATAATGAGTTCGTCATATTATCACATAATTATTGTAGTACTTACTACAAGTGCACGTAATATTTAGGACGCTAGTAGTGCTAAGTCATTTTGAAGGTATGTACTTGGAAACAACAATCCCAAAAAGTTTAAGGTATTACGCTTTATTAAGCACTTATAACGGCTATGCTATAAGTAAACTGTTGTTAAAGATTGTTTCCGTGAGAATCAAGCAAGTCATATACTCTACAAGGAATACGTATCTACTCATCATAAGGTTGTCTGGAATACAACCTGCCCTTATGTATTTCAAAACATGGTCATTACCGTATAGATGCATTGTCCTCTATACGTGTGCAATATTTTTCATCAAAAATAAAATGTCAAAACCAAATTTCACTTTAAGCACTCAAAAATAAACTGACGCACTGTACTTATGCAGAACTGAAAGTGTGATAGGACAAAATAAGAGTTTACCAAATACTTATTTCATCTACCTGCGTGAAATGAGTAATGTGCATAACTATTCTTGATCATTTTGAAGAACCTACATCAGAGCACTGACTTAGATTGTGATTCAAATGAAGAATAATCATTTAAAATATTAGAGTTGCACATTATAATCTCTTTTTCTCAGTCTACCCGCAAACAACGCGGAAGTAATTTATCGAATCAATTTAGTTTTTGTCTTTACGTTTTGTACAGCTAAATCGGGTATCTATCGGAATCTGAACTAGGTACGATAGTAAACTTGATTCCATGATGTGCTTACATCAATGATCAGTGAATGAACATATTTTGAGGTTATTCACTTCTACATTTTCTATTTTACCTTGAATTAGGTAAGATAAAAAATAAGCATATTTCATTTAGCCATAATACAAGCAAGCAGAAACAAACACACCTGGCCATTATGCTGATGCTCCTTGGTGACGCCTGCGACACTGCAGGCTGGCCCCCGCCACTGTAGGGCCTAGTAAGAACCTCTAGCAGCTGCTTCACGGCACGCAGCCTGCCAGCATGTCTTCATGCTTCCGTTTTGGTGTGGTCTTCTTTTTCGTCCACTGTGAAGCTTGGCGCCTGCCGCTGACGGCCGCTCAGGCTGCGGTGACGGCCGGGCAGACAGATGCCATAGGCACGGAAACGGCTGTTGTGGGCTCCGGCCCACTTGACTCGATCTCTTTTATCACTCATGTTGTCTTCTATCACACATTTACGTGCCTTGAAAACGAGTATCTCTGGTATTGATGGTCATCGCGTTCTATAATAAGTTTTTCCTTTACGCCGGTCGCGACTGGCTCGCTCCATTTTCATTTTGTGGGTTTTTGTTCCACTTCCGAATTGTGATTAATCATAATCCAGTTCTCACTTTTATATAACTTTATTCATATTCTTATTCTTTATTCCTACTTATTACAGTTTTCAGACCAATATGCTTTCGCTATGAACGCTCAAGCCACACTAAAGTCCCTCTTTCCAACATCCTACCACATTATCTTCTTCCTACCCCCACTATTTGCACAATTGCCGAGACTCCCGAGTCGACACGTTTCCAACCGCCATTTTGAATAAAAAGACTGTTAGTCAAATTAGATACCAAAAGGTTTAAAACCAAGAAATAACAAAGAAATAATTGAAATAAGTTAGAAATCATGACACTAGTAAACAGAAAAATCTTTAATATTCCAACCTAGAATTATAATTACTTATAATGAACTAGCGACCCGCCCGCCCGGCTTCGCACGGGTGTAATTTACGTGCGAAGCCGGGGTAGGTCGCTAGTTATATATATAAACCTACAGACACACAGACAGAGAGACAGACGCGGAAAGCGACTTCAATTTATACTATGTAGAGATTATAATTATATAATAAATTACAATTATTTGTTTAGATTTAAGTTTTAGTTTTTAGTTATTAATTTTCTGTTTTATAAGTCGAGTAAATAGTAAATATTACTTATGAAAATATCTACTGTACAAGTGATTTTGAATTTTGAACGTAAGCTTTTATAAACTGTAAAAAAAAACCATTTCAAATAAACTTAACTGGGCAGTAGTAAAACTTTCGTCCGGCCATGCCTCCACGAGTGGCTACTCGACGCACTACTCAATGGGTGGTCAAACCTCATTCATTCATCAACCCGCGGCAATCTGAGTAAACAGACCACCGCGAACTGCGCCGGACACTTCCGGACGGATGTACTCACCAATTATAGTCATGAATAGGAGAGCTTACCTCATTATCTCGTTAGAGAAGTAGAGATGAGGATTTTGATCAAAGTAGCCATTTCTTTGGTAGATATAGTTATTTCTAATGAAGAGACGTATACTCGTAAGCAATACTTAGTAATATGAGCATCTTTTTTAGGGTTCCGTACCCAAAAGGTGTAAACGGGACCTTATTACTAAGCCGCTATGCTTTTTATCTGCCTTTCTCTCCATCCGTCCAACCTCTTTTGAACCGTTATAGATAGCTACTATAAATTTTCACAGATTATTAAAATGTTACGGCGGTAATATAGGCATACTAAGAAATAAGAATAAAGTCTAAAAGTAAAAACTAAAAAGGTGTCTTTATAGGTACAACATTTATTTTTATAAACGTGTTTTTGCGTTTACTCTAATTTATAAACGGTAATACGTACAAGTCGATGGCTCACTATTATAAGGTTCTATGTTTTTTTTTGTTACACGTACTGTAATTTCAATAAAAAAAAAATTACTTTCATAAATATTGTCTTAGCAGGGTTTATGCTTGAGTGAAACTATCTCTCTCAAACATAAACCCTGCTAAGTAAAATTTATGAAAGTCAAAAATTTTAAATTGAAATTACAGAACGTGTAAGAAAATAACATAGAACCTTGTAATAGTGAGCCATCGAAGTGTCAATCTTGGCATGATTATAGTAGCAACTCTAAAGTAAAACGACAAATAATAAATAATGGTCAAATGTGAGTTGGTTACAAATATCTATTCAACAAACATTCACGGTGCTATTGATCTACGTGTCAAGATTTTCACTGATTCAGATAATTTTAGGTTTTAGATCTCTCGATTTTCCTTTTCTACCACCATGGCTTTTGCGAGACTGTCCGCCAGTTTTCTTGCAATGTGGACAACCTCTTTGAGCTCACTCAGAATAGATATCTGCGTTAAATCCAAAAGCAAGTTAAACAGAAAGAAAAGAATAACAATGCCCAAGTGTACAAAACAATAAATTGATTTATATTCGGGATGACTAATTTCCAAGATACAGGTGTTTACTATACCTGGTTTGGGCATAAGTGCGATATACAAGTGGAAATGTACCAACTACTGAATAAAATAATTTTGAATTTTAAAAGTTACCAAAATAATTACTAAGTGCCTACACCTATAGTGTAGCCCTTACACCATATACTTAGAACTATACAACATGAGTCAAACTAGAAATAGCTATATGCGGCTTACACAGAAAAATATATGTTTAAGCCGGGACCGGAGTTCGGAGATTTTTACTTTTCATACAAACATACTAATAATATTTTTTTTAAACAACTTGTCCAATTTTGAAAAAAAAAACAGTATAATAGAATAGTATGAAACGGAACGGAAATATGAATTATTTCTAATGTTATAAACTTTTTTCAAAGTTAAAGAAAAGAAGTTGTGTTTAGTCTAAGTTATGCAAATGACTCGATGTCCGGTTGTTATGTGCAAGTCTGTACATGAATAACTACTACAAGCACTATTTAAAACCGAATTCACTACAATACTCGTACACTTTTATTTGCATAGGATGCTAAGAGCCTATCTACGACAAAAGAACTCACCACGTGCTGATTACGAACGTGCTAAAATATAAGTGTGAAACATCTGCTATCCAAATCACAAAAACTAATTCCAGAAAACTTTAAAGTCATTGAAAATGAAGATACAACCTTGCACATGTGGCGCTTTGTCTTTTTGTTCACAATAGGGAAAGGAAACAAACAAGCTTCGAATTGTCACTTCATAAACCATTGTAATGAGTAACTGTCCAGTCGTGGGAACGCTGTCTGAGGACCATTCGCATCCGGATCGTCCTTTTTTTTTGCCCGTTTTAAAACACTTACAGCACTAAATGGGCCCATTGAAGGCACTAGAAGGGCCTTTAGAGTGCCCGCTTTCGGATTCAAAAGCTGAAGATATTAGCCGACACTTTCCGTGGAGTGTACTGAATGACACTTGCATTCAAGTTTCAAAACAAATCATCTAAGTTTGATTGCTGTTGTTAAAACTTAAACTCTATTCGGAGACAAGTTAAACTTTCCTAAAGTTGGTAATTAGGTACCCCACAAAAACATTAAATAAATTAAATAGGTATACGCTAAGTGCACTTCGAATAGGGAAAATACTGTTTTTTTTCGTGATATTAAATTAAAAATTTCAAGCGACAGAATGAAAACAAACAACCACATATAAATACTATATAACTTAATTACTATACTCTTTAATGTCACTAAGTCAGCCTAATGTAATGTAATGTGTAATGTGCCTAAGTAAGATTCGGACAGCTAGGCTTTTTAATAAGTAGGCATACAGCTAAAAAAAACTATGCGCTACAAACTTCATTCATAAAAATAAGCCTACCTGCAATTTCTGGCCGTGCGTAAGTTGTAAAATTTTATGAATGAACACCATTCATGAATAGAGGTAATCAGAGATCGAACCGAAGCCACCGAAGCCTTCCGCCTTGCCAATACCCAAACCTCGAATCAATTTTACGCTTCTGCACCGTTGCATAAAACCAAATGCAAACACAAACAAGACACAGTGAAAACACATCAATAGCAGAGCCCCTTTGCTGTTTGAAATCGCGGATTGTATGGACGCCTCTGGAGAATAGCAAATCAAAATGTGGCTGCGAACGTTCACTCCATTTAACCGAATATACTGTCAATCGAGATTATGTACCTACCAATACTTGTATTGTTGTTGTAGCCCCAAACGTGTAATATGCCCATTACATTCAATTGAAGCTTTGACTGTTTTGTAATATGTGAGAATGTTCGTTCAAATTACAAGATTAGCCTTTACTACCTCAGTAGGTGTCCAAGTAGAGTAGGTAGCGTGATTTCTGTAATCAAAGCATTATAAGTTACTAATAATTGTGATAAATATTATCAAACAATACAAATAGATAGACATTAAATTTTTGCTATCAGTATTGTATTATATCTTTAAATGTTATTGAAGGCACTTGAAGAATAAAGATAAAATCAGTGTCTATATCTTATCGAAACAATACCTAGATTGTTTCATGATTAATAAATATATAAGCCTAGCATTAAGGCGCTTGCAGACGATGCGTAGTAGAAGTAGCGAGTAGCTACTACACATCGTCTGCAACGTTTTGATTAGTGCAAGTGGCAGTGGAAGTACTACTAAGCACTACTACTGCCACCTGCACTAAGCAAAACGATTCAGACGATGCGTAGTGGCTACTTACAACTTCTACTTGCTACTTGTGCTACGCATCTTCTGCAAGCGCCTTTAGATATGTACTCATACATATTATTAATTTAAGGTACGTAATCATTTACTACAAAGAAGCATTCCAACTTTTTAAATCACACTTATTAATCCTCGAGACCTCCTATCCTACAGTTGCAAAAAACAGATTGTCTGAGTATTTTTTCTTTGACGGCGACACACTGTCTGCAAAGGAGAATGCCCCATTATATCCCCACATAAATATTCTCACTTCATTTTTGGCATAACAAATCCTTTTAAAAGCGAGATACTGACGTGGGTCTCCTTTCCGGTCGCGATATGAATGAAACGACCAATTATAAGAATTAAAAACGCGTAGCCTCTCAAAAGGCCCTCCAGTCCAGCTTCCGAATTTCAAAGAAACCAGTCAAAGGATAAGGGATTAGCGTAATTTAGTTTATAGAATGACACAAAAGTCGAATTTGAATCGGTAGTCAAAGATGCCCAAAAGTGACGATATTTATCGGGCTTTTTAAAAATTAAAAAGCTTTTCATTAATTCATTCAACATTTAAGAGCGTAGCTCTTGTCGGTGGAGTAACTTCCAGGCTTGACGGTCTTCTGCTAGAGTTTTCACCTCTCTGGGGCCTTACGGACAACATCTATTGCGGCACCTAATCCGCTCAGTTGGAAAATCACGCGAACGTGAACCTTATCGCGCACAGATACGGTTTGCGTGATTTTCCAAGTGAGCGGATTAGGTGCCGCAATAGCAGTTGTCCGTAAGGCCCCTGTACGACATGATATTTGCCTTCTTTTTTATTTAGTCTAAGAATACTCTTATTGATCTTCCCGGTCCTTTCTTTCCTTCTACCTTTTCCTCTATAGTGGATTTCATTAATTTGTCATGTCGTACAAGTTGGCCAAACATCTTTCCTTTTCTAGTCTCCATACTCGCTAGTATACTTCTTTTCTCATCGTTAAAAACCTAACGCGCTAAATCTTGAATTTATAGAAGTGTTGGATAAAAACGCCGTTCTGTTTTTCTAGAAACAATTTACGGAATGGAAAAGTTTCTGATATACCGAAGTCCAGCGTATGCTTTTGTCAGTAGAAATAGAGGAACGGAGCCCCCCGGCGTGAGGCAATCCAATTTCCCTTTAATAAATGGTCAGTCCAAACTGTGATCGATGTAGTGACTAATACCTTATTCTATTTTTTTACCCTTTTCTCTTTTTGTAGGAAAGTTTGTACAGTAGCTGCCCATCAACGTAACGATCCGCTTTGATGCCCTTTTGATCCATTTCTATAGAAAGTCATTAGGAGAGATAGGTGTCGAAACATTCGGTATTCAAATGTTTATCGAAGAAGGATGCTTCAGTTTCAAAATCCACACAATAAAATATGTAGAGGTGGTAAAAATTTAAATTACCGAGCGTACGTACGAGTAGATAGATAGATAACACTTTATTGTTCACACAAATAACATACATAAGACAAAAACAACTTAAAACTAGTGAAACAATTGGGGGCCTTATAAGCGATCTCTTCCAGGCAACCTTAGTATGGAGAGGACATACATAAGAGGTAAAGGACGGGGTGTGCTGTAATAATGAAATACGTAGTCATGGACATAGACACATTTATATTATACTTAATAGCAAGGGTTACATGTTTTGCACATGCACATTTGCACTCATCACTTATATATACGAGGTAGGTATATACTTATCAGCAAATCAGATTAGATTATTTCCATGTCAAAAACAACCTTGGAAAACTACTTAGAGTTGTACCTGGTTAATTGACATTCTTAAACTACCAACACTTTAAAACATTTCCTCGTTATTTATTTTAAAAAGAAAATTTCGTATTTTAGTCAGGCCTCCTTACAGTCTTCTTTTTAAATTGTAGGGTAGAGTTATTGGATCCTGATATGCTATACTAGTTGCGACGCAAGGTTTCACGCGCGTGGTTATTCCCTTGCCGGACCCGAATTTCTTCCGCGATAAAACGTACCTATATTAATAATAATAAATAAATATTCGGGACATTTACTACACACACGGTCATCTGACCTCAAACTAAGCAAAGCTTGTACTATAGCTGCCAAAGACTGATATATAGGTACATTATATTTTTTAATTATGTCACTCTCCGGCACTCCAACTATCTCTATGCATAGAATCACGTCGAACTGTCTTGCTTTGTTGCTGCGTGAAAGAGGAACAAACAAACACACTTTCACATTTATAATATTCGTATGTTACTAATGACGCTTGCAGACGATGCGTAGTAGAAGTTGCAAGTAGCTACTACGCATCGTCTGCATCGTTTTGCTTAGTGCATGTGGCAGTGGAAGTGCTACTATCCACTTGCAACTTTAGTGATTTATTTTATTTGAAACTATATACCCGACCTGAAAAACGTTGTCCTGTCTAAATTTCATAGAAAAATTTACCTGAATTTTCCAATTTTCCGGGTAAATTTTCCAATATTATTTTCTTTTAAACAGCTGTGTAGAGGCGAACAAAACAATCTAAGTATAAACAAATCGGTCAAGTAGTTTTTGAGTTTTAGCGAGACTAACGAACAGCAATTGATTTTTAACCGACTTCGAAAAAGGAGTAAGGTTCTTAGTTCGACCCGTAATTTTTTGTATATAAGAAGTAGAAGATACTGTTTACTGTTTAAATATTATCGACAATTCATTTTATTTTTTTATTAAAATGTTTCAGTTTCGTATGATGTGTATGATTTGTTTATTAAAATGTTTACCCTGTCACATCCAAATCTTCCCAACTTCCGTTGCGAGCACCTCTCATCATAGAGTCATCAGCTCGGATCGGGTGCGACCTGATAACGACAATTAATCACGTCCCGACCACGGAGTGACCATTAGGCGACTGCTGACTCACCGACGCCAACGCGGTGGTCGGAAGATAAACTCCTCTAATCGTTGGCTCACTTGGAAGGTTCATCTTTGGGTACCTTTCTTGAAGACTACGTTTATTGTTTGAAAGCGGGAAACCTTTATACCTATTGTTGTATATAAGATTTGTGAGTCCAGCTCTCAGATCAGACAAACAAGTTTGGTCAGAGGTTCCAGCTGTTGTACATTATATGGACTGTTCCGAAAGTATTAAAGTAATGCCAAACTAAGAAGTCACTCTTGACATAAGCACGCCTATGAAGTTCCATAATTTATTGAAAAGCAACTATAGCCAAAAGAAAACCATATTTCATGGACGCCGTTTTTTCTTTACAATAATGAAGTGACATTCTCTTTGGCTCCGATATTTTTATCGAGTCCACAGATTATTGTAACGAAGATTATTCAGTTTTGTCTTGACGTTTCTACGAAAGTTATACTACGCGCGCACTTATTGATTATTTTGACTTGGCTTTGGATTTATCGATATGACTGTTATGTCGTATCCCATCACTTTCAGCAAACGTCATAACTGACATGGTAACTTGGTTTTACTGTGGTAAGTTTGATCTTATAACTATTAATAAAAAAACAGGCCGTCTGTTAGTTGTTTAATATTATCATGATAAAAATCACTACCCCAAGTACGAGTCGTAAATTTTATGATTAGTTTTTCTCTACATATACAGCTGGGGTAAGTATTCTATTGTTATGAATCTTAACAATTTCATATTCAACGACAAAACGTTGTGGTACTTGCTCAGTGAGTACAGAATTGAGACATCTGAATTACACTTTCAGCTGTCACCTTTTCCCCGACGCGTGGTCAAGTCAAAATCACCACCCGCGTGGTCATCCTTACCATAAATTGGCTCGTGCTCATTGATCAGCAACAAATTTCTAACTCATAATGCTTCTAATGTTACTCATTAATCGAACAGTTTGACATCTCTTTCACAACAATCAGCAGGGTGCTGTTTTGTGGCGAACGCCGGAAAAAGTCTTATTGACGTCTCAATTCTGCTCTTCCGGTCTAGTTAAGCGTGGGGGGTAATATCATATTATATGGGGTAATTTAATAGATCAGTGCTCTTTAACTACACGGGTTAGTAAAGCAGCTGTGCTAAATTCTAATTTTCAATGGAGCTACACATACAACTTCATACAAGTGTTTGAAATAAATAAATAAAGTTAAATAAACACTTAAAAATATAGGTAGGTTAGGGTAGGTGTTAAATTAAAATCAATTAAATTTACCTTATTATAATAAATTATAATTTGTGAACAACATAAGTAGCTACGTAAAATATTTTTTTAATGGGTAAATGGCTTTATTAACTTTAACCAAAATCCAAGCTAATACTAACACTACAAAAACCGTTAGACTGGCCATAGACCGTTGAAGGTCTAAAGACAATCCAAATGCTCAAGCCCACTACCAGTTAGCAGCGCACCCAGCATGCTGGCGGCATTACCACGTTGAATGGCAATGCGTAACTATATTATTGTTTGTAACGCCGTTCAAATGCATTAGCATTTGCCTATGTAATCTAATGTAAAGTATGTAATATCAATTGAAAATGTTGTAAGTTCAAATACTTAAAATAAATAACTAAAATGGCGACTACGGCTAAATCATTTTATAATAAATCATAATTTAGCATAATCTTAATGTGCTTAAACGGGAAGGCTAAACCAAAACACAGGTATTGCCAGGCCTATATTGGTCTGGCTATGTTTGGCAATAAAGAAAATTAACAAAATTTAGTTTCATTGAAATCCTTGTATAGGACCAGCTCGTCCGTGAAGTACCTATTGACTCTACATCAGATATTTTGGAGTAAAATTGGCTAATTTTATAACCCCCGACGAAAACAGAGTATCGCGTGTATATGTCTGTCTGTGGAGTCGTAGCTTCCAAATGCTGAATCAAATTTTGATTTAGTTTATTTATTTATTTGAAAGGTTTTGATAGAAATTATTCTTAGCTATGATTTAAGAAAATCTCATCAGTTTGAATATTATCAGCTCCATTATCGGGGTTATAAAAAAACAATTTATACTCGCTAGATCTTATGTAACTACTTATTTTTTTATTGTTGAGAAACTAGACTTTTGACTGCAACTCACCTGATTTTAAGTAAATGTAAGTAAGTTCGTATAGTAGCTGCTGAACGGGTGTTGTTATGGCAAACAACCGGGACCCCACGGCAGCGCTCAGTTGTGCCTCTCGCGGTCACCCATCCTTAGATTGACACGTTCATCCGTTGCTTAATTTTGATCGCGTATAGGAGTCACTAAAAAGGTGTTTTTAAGTTTTTTTAACTATGATTATTTAGTGAGTACAGATCTCCATTGTCTGGACCATCGCTTCTGTTATTTCAGTTGCAAAACAATTTAAGTTTCTGAGTATTTGTAAAAGTTTGAAAGCGAAATAAGGTTCGGACGCGACATGTAGAGTATTAAGCGCGCCGCGTCGCCTATCGATTTTCTGATTTAGCCTCCCCTGCTAGATAACAGCAGGTGAGCGCACCTCTGTTTGTTTTTATAATGCTACGAGTAGCTAGAGTTAATGGAGTTTACAAGGTGTAGGCATGTACCAAGGAGAATAGACTTTCTTACTGATTTAATTTAAGAAGCTCCAAAAAAAAAATACGCTCGATAAGGTATTGACATATAATAGTTGTGAAAAATATAGAAGGCCGTTTGCTTTTATAGGTGTTCTCTTTTCGTGTCAAATTCGTGACTCCGTTAGTTTTTAGGGTTCCGTACCCAAAGGGTGTAAACGGGACCCTAGTGCTAAGCCTACGCTGTAGTAGGTATATCTGTCGGACTGTCTGTCCGTCCGTCCTACCTTTTAACAGCTTTATCTTCCGTAAACTGCGACGGATGACGGAACCCTTAGTGAGCGCGCCTGGCTCGCATTTTTGTTTTTATTTTTTGCATATGCGACTCAATCTTCCTTGTTTCTTACGGTAAGTATAAATTAGACACTCTTAGACATAATCACTCACTTATTCTTACTTTATTAGACATTCTTCGTATTTTCTTATTGTATACATTCAACAAGCTGTCATCGCACAATACGCGGTAACCTACGACGTCTATCAATTAGGCTAAATGGGCAACAACAATACAACCGATAAAAAAGCTCCAATAAAATAAAGTGTAGCATTAATAGAGATATACGACGGCACTGCGCAGAGTTTCCTTTGATTGGACGCCGATTTATTGTGCGGAAATGCCGTTACTCCGTAATATTTCCGCTTCGAAACTATTCATTTTCCCTTTTTTACCAAAAAAGGGCGCGATATGTCTTAATCGAAGTGTCTGCGCCATTGAGGGCGATCGACTTTAGCTTGCAAAAGGAACGTCGGCTAGTTTTTACGTTTGAATAGGAAGACGAATAGGACATTCAGTAGACATTTAGACAATTTGTGATTTATTAGAGATTTAAAGAATGGACATCCTTATAATCTTAATAGGAAGGTATTATAAAGTTTATTGCTTCAAAAAGTTACCCGGCAACGTTTTTTTTTTTTTTGATGGAACATATTTTGCCAACGGTACACTTGAACAACTATTAAGTAGTATTAATTGAACATTATTAAAAACTCCCGATAAACGAGCTGATAATTTTCAAACGGCTAAACAGATTTTCTTAAATCATAGCTAAGAAAACACTTGATCAAGTCACATTTAAAACAACAAAAAAGCTATGATGCCACAAACAGGCACACAGATACACATGTTAAACTTATAACACCCTCATTTTGCGTCGGGGGTTAAAAAAATATTGTATGAACCAACATTTTAAAATACTTATTCAATGATTACGTCATACGTCACATGATGCAGTCAATTGTTTTTTTTATTTATTAAATAATATAGGTTTGCGGTTAATCCCCACCTCGCCTGATGTTAAGCGATGGTTTGGTCTTCGATGGAGCACACTTGTGTGCAAAAGAAACCGATTTACTTGCGATATGAAGACACCGACATTAAAATTTAAAAAAAAAACATTCCCTTTTTACATGCTGCCATGTCATCTAATATTTTATGATAACTTCACCTACCCAGTGACCATCCCTGAATGTAGAGAAATCTATTGAAATCTAATTTATATTATTGTTTGGGTTAAAAACATACAAGCATACATAGCTTAACACACTTACTAAACACAATACTCTTCTTTTCCTTTGCTTTGTCAGGTCAAAAGGTATACAGAAAAAGAAAAAAAAACATCTTTCTAGAATAAGTATGTAAGTACCTAATATAATTCTATATCGATCGCGAAAAGTTTTAATATCCAGAATTATCTAATTTGTTATTGTTTTTCCGAATGGGAAGTACGCCAGTTATCACAATCGATAAGACAAACGTGCGCTACGCCGGATCGCCGTCGCCCCACGGAACGACCGTAACCCCAAAACGGTCGCTTCCGCGCGATGATATATTCGAGGGCACATCCCGACACCGGCCAGTTGCTACTTGATTTAGCGGAAACTCAGATAAAACCTAATGCGCACAACAAAAAATATATCACAATACCGACGCCATAAATATGACGGCCGTCATAAACCTTTATGTCTGTGCGTTGCTGGCACGTGAAAAATGGCCCCGCGATACATGGAAAACTAAAACATTTTTGCCAAACTCTAGGATTTTTGTGATGAAATAACTCTTGGATCATAAACCATGCGGCTAATAAAGCTTGATCTATGTTTCAATGCTCTATAAAATAGTTTTTTGTTTCTTATTCGATTGACTGCTACTCTTAGTCACGTGGAAAAAATGTATCAGAAAGTTTCTTGCACAAAAAACCTATAAAAGTTCACAAAAGCTTATCTGGCGCAATATTTCAAACAACATTTTGTAAACATAACTTCTTCACAAACTTAATCCCGGTAAGCTGAAAACGACGTGACGACAGCCAATAACAAAAATGAAAATCATCAGCGGACTACTGTTATTAATATTCGTTATATCATAACGTGTTTATTAGAGCAGCTAGCGCTGTATTGCTATAAATCCGGTCGTTGGGCGGGCGGCGGGTAGCCCGCAAATGGCGAGCGCGTGCCGGTAAGCTCTAACGATGTTCTTCAGATCCGACGACAATATTTGGCGACTTTGATTTACTTATCAGATTAACTGGGGCTAGATGACTGTGTATGACTCTATTAAATTTCATTTATGGCTTTGGAAATTAGAAAGCAAATAGCTTGGTTAGGGGACAAAGAAAGGAAAACTATCGCCTCGCACATAAAATTATTGAATATGCTTATGTAAATTCTAAGCTGTACATTACTGTACAAACAACATTGAAATGTTCAATAAAATTTTCATCTTGAGTCAAACAAAATAAGACATAACAATTAACATCCATCATCTCCATCATGCTCCATAGGAGATAGCAGTCAAACTGCACTCAATTTCTATATCAAGCATAAAATGATTTTTCAAACCCTCGATAAAAGAGCTGACAATCTTCAAACGGCTGAACAAATTTTCTTAAATTATAACTAAACTCTCTCTCGAACAATTTTGGTCACCTTTCAAAGCAAAAAAACTAAATCCAAATCGGTTCAGCCGGTTGGGAACTACGAAGCCACAGACAGACACGCACGCCAAACTTATAATAAAAAAATTACGAGATGACTGAGATCTAACGATGGGACCTATTAAGGATGGAGGTAAAATAAAAATATCACACCATTAATCTGTTTCAGTTTTTAATTTTTTATTAAATAAAACATGATCGTTGAAATTGGAAGATATCACCTACCCTAGAATAATTTTGAATAATTTTTTGGGTATAATTTTGCTCTATAAAAACATAGATACTTACTATAAATCGCTAGACAAAGTCAATATTCTAAGTAATCATATCGATTACTCATTGTATTCTCCTAACCAGTGTTTCTTTGTAGCAGGTGCAGTGATGTCCCTTATCATAGTTTCGAGTCGACTGCGCGCTGACCGCCGCTCGTCCATCATAACGTTATTGCGCTTACATCGACAATATTGTGTTTCATATTTCTACCGAGCGACCCTCTTCTTCTAGGATCAACTTTATTTTAATCCTTGTAGAGTGTTTTTTGGTTTGAAGGAAAAAAAAACGATAATCACAAGACAAAAGTTAGTACAGTTACTTTGGCGAATAGTGTGAAAATCACTTACCTACTTTACGCATTTAGCGGAGCAAAATCGTGGCGCTTATACACAGTCGTGCGTATCGCTACTTCTATTTTTGGGGTTTTTCTCATATTTTTCGGAAAGTATAGCTGTAATGTAAAATGTACCTTACCAGTTTCCTTCATAATTATGAAATCTATATATCAAGATATCGCAGTCATAATTTAATAAATAGCTAATTGAATGAATCCAAAAAATCGATTAAAAGCGCAAATCCTATGGTATATTTTTTCTATCGAGCGAAAGTCTCATGGGTTTCCTAGATAAAAGATTAAATTTTGTTATGACATAATTTTTATAATTTTAAGCTAAACATGGAGGTATGCACACTTTAACTATAATGACCATAATTGCTAAAAGTCGGAAAAGAGCGTCTTAAGTATCACAAAGCTCGCAAAGAGGTGGCTAAATTTACAATATCCTTTCGTCACCACAGAAAACCGTCCAATTGAATACACACAAAAATAATATGTAGGTATAAAAAATATCTAGAGCACTTAATCCTAACATCGGTTGGTACATTTTTCAAATTGTCAAAAAAATTGGCTGGCTCATTGAAACTCGTTACACTGAAACCGAAAACGTTACAAATGGCGGCATTTTATTAAGAGTAGAGAGTAGAGATGATCTCTTCTAAGCACTTATAATATGTACTTATTACAAGGAAAAGTAACAGGTTAGGTTCTAGTCCGGTCCATCTGTAGAGGCGAAAAGGCCAACATTACAAGTCAATATCAAAAAACAGGTTAGGTAAGTTTAACTACTTAGTATTGCTAGAAGCAAGCAGTTTGTCGTTCCTAAGTAACCCAAATTACAAAATGTTCGTCGATTTAAGAAAGACAAAGAAAAACAAACTGCCAATCCCACGTGTGTCAGCCCGCACCGAAAGGCTGTATTTGTTGTGTATCAAACTAATCGGCTTAGCCGCCCTTTTCTATCGCCTCTATTCGGTCCTTTACAGAATCGAAGGCGTTTCGGGAATTTATTGAAATTAATTCCCATTTTGTTCGGCCATTGTCGACTACTGAGGACTCCTGCGCACCTTTGTGTCGAGTGTTATTATTTATTTAATAAACGGCGACGCGTCTTTGTTGAAATGTTTTCAATCAATGCTCGCAAGGCTTTGGAGCTATTGTAGTGATAATGCCAATATTGGAAATAGGTACCTATATACCTACACTGCAAATACCTATAGATACTCGCTCGCCTAGGTGCTTGTTCAATTTATCTTTTAACAATGTATTAAAATGATCCTTCAGAAAAATACCACAACACATTTTTTCTACAGTAGGGAGTTACTCACGTAAAATTAGAGAGTTTTTTTTTTAATTTACCATAGAAAATCAACAACACAACTTTACAGTAAATATAAGAAGGTTTATAGGATACTTATAGGTATTTTAAATTAAAAACATACGGCTGCTTCGGAAAATATCTCCTAACTTTAAAAACACTAGACAACGATTGATCAAACATAGCTAAGGAAAAAAAACATGCTTTGAAAAAAAACTTATTAAATCGGACCTACACGAAACCTTTTACCCATACGCATAATTATACTTGACCAGTGTGTGTTGCCAGTGATGACATATGGTACTGAGACGTGGTCCTTAACTGTTGGCCTTTTGGAAAAACTCAGAGTCACACAGCGGGCAATGGAGAGAGCTATGCTCGGAGTTTCTTTGCGCGATAAAATCCGAAACGTGGATATTCGCCAAAGAACCAGAGTCACCGACATAGCTGTTAAAATTTGCAAGTTGAAGTGGCAATGGGCAGGCCACATCGCTCGAAGAACCGATAACCGATGGGGAAGAAAGGTTCTGGAGGGGAGACCACGAACCGGAAGACGCAGCGTAGGGAGGCCTCCCACTAGATGGACCGACGACATTGTGAGAGTCGCGGGCATCCAGTGGATGCAAAAGGCAGGCTGTCGTTCAGTGTGGAGGTTAAAGGGGGAGGCCTATATTCAGCAGTAGACGTCTTCTGGCTGATGATGATGATGATAATGATAATTATACTTAGGTACCTTCTCCGTTCTCTTGTGGTAAAAATGTGTTATTGCTTATAACTTGTTTACGTATAACAATTTTCTTGGAAATTATCGTAATTCATAGATTTCCCATAGCGGACGTCATATCTAGGTGCTACGTGCAATAAATAGAACAGGTGAAGAGAAAACAGTATTGCCACAGGTATTTCAGTAATCGGGTCGCAGTATCTGAGTTGGCAGCCCAGATTAGATAACTGCTGGTAAATATTTAACGGCAAACAATCGCCCGGTCAGATCGTACAGCAACGATTCATTGACACGGGGAATAAACATGTCTTCGGAGCCGCTCCAGTGGTACAAAATATGTATATACGTACCAATTTTTTTCCTTATTTATTTCGAGCATATTTTATACGGATGCAGCGGACGGATACGTCCACCCACAAGATGGACAGACGACCTAAAAGAAACCGCAGGAAAACGTTGGAGCAGGTCGCTTCCAGCCAACCCTTTTGAAGATCGATGGGGAAGGCCTATGTTTAGCAGTGGACGTCCTATGGGTGAAATTATGATGATGATGATAATTTTATACGGAGTTTGGAAAAAAATATTTCTTCATTTCCGTGCTTCTTCTCAGTTTATTTGGGGTCGGCCTTCTGTATACGTTTTCGCCATTCGACTCTGTCATGTATATGTCAGCTGAGATAGATATTGGGTATCCGATATACTTAAGTGAAATGCTAAAAGAAAATTAAAGTTTTTATTTAGCTCGTTTTACAATGTTATTGCAGGTGGCAGAGCAAATAAATGCTTGGACCGAGTTTAATTAATATGAAATTCACTTCCACTCATACTTGGGGCCGTACCGTGAGATCTTAAACGCGTTTCAGTTTTGGTGACTGCTGGAAATTACGAGAACGTGAAGATACGGTAAAACTTTTCGTTGTCATCTGAATTTAATCGCGGTTAAGATATACCTACCTAACGATAAGGGCTCTGTAATGTCCCGTGATGAATACATAAAACAGACAGTTTGCACTACGTCTAACATGTGCCGCAACCAGTCCTTATATTTGAAGTCAAAAATCAGATTGAGTCATCATCATCATCAGCCAGAAGACGTCCACTGCTGAACATAGGCCTCCCCCTTTAACCTCCACACTGAACGACAGCCTGTCATTTGCACCCACTGGATGCCCGCGACTCTCACAATGTCCATCTAGTGGGAGGCCTCCCTACGCTGCGTCTTCCGGTTCGTGGTTAGATTGAGTCTATTTATATAATTGCACTAACTGCGCTCCGCGGTATCACTCGCAAGTTGTAATTGCCAATAAGGTTTCTGAATTTTTCAAATTTTCTGTGCATTTTGCTTATTTTTTTTCTACTAAGTATTAGAACACTTAACAAAAAGATGAATGAAATCGCTAAGGTCATTCTCAAGTTATGGCGAGACCAAGGCAAATAAGGTTTAAAAAATATATATATGTAAATATAGATTATTTCCTTGCAAAGTTATACGATATTATGATTACACGACGCATGCCTTATTAAAATCTCGAATTACACGAGATTATGCCACGCACGAATCATGCTTGTTAGTCATGTTACCTACTGATGCAGCTATAATACTATCTCGTTGTTATCATCATATGTATTTGTAATACAACAATGACGTCAATTGTACCTACATACATATGATATGTGCAGAACCAAATTACTTTTAACAGACTTCAAAAAAGGAGGTTCTCAATTCGACTGTGTGTTTGTATGTTTGTTACGCGATTACTCCGCCAATTATGAATTGATTTTCATAATTCTTCTTTTGTTTGGTAGGCCATACTTCAAAGGTAGTCCATACAAAAATTTTATGTATGGTAAATTTTATGTAAATCGCTTCAGTGTTTTTTGAAGAATCATTAAAAACAAAAACTATATATTACACTGATGACGTTTTGGTTAGTGGTTCCCTTTTACAAAATTATTGATGAGGACTTTCAATAAACGTTTTTTTTTCTTCTGTGGTTCAAACTCTTTAAATCTACGCTTTAAATCCATGTTTTAACTGTCATTTTTCTACTTTTTAGTTTAAGTTTGTACATTTAAGTGTCTAAGTACAGTCTTGAAGTCGTTTTTTTAATTATTTAACTTGATTATTCAATGTATCAATTTGATTCCATTTAATATGTTAATTTAACTGTTACGTGATCGCTACTTATAAAAGGCTAACGGACTGTTTTTTTTTAAAGTTGATATAAATAAGAGCCCATCACTGAAAACGAAATCAAAATGTGTTCAAAATTAAGGAAGATATAGAATTTTTATTGTCTTGCTAGACAGAGCGCACTATACCTACTTACATACGATGTTACTTGAGGGTACACGATAAAATCTCCATACTGATACTCTCTTTTCAGGAAAGGGAAAGGGCATTCCTTCATAATCCGGCCAAAAACTTTAAACGCTTAAATATCTTAGAACTACATTAGCCGATTTCAATAATTTCTTCAGTAGGTATAACAAATCAAACATCTCTCCTTTAGCCTATTATAAACATATAATTATTATATAAGGATTTTACTAAAAGAACATATGATTTAATTTTAGAGATATATTTTAATAATAATTTATAGTTAGGTAACACATTTTTACAATCTTAAGTATAATAGTATAGATATATCAACACTGATTAGTCGTTTTGTATGGAATGGTAAACAAAAATAAGAATGTTTTAAAGAACGTATGGTTTCAGGAATGGATAATTATAACAGTGCTTATACTCGGTCCAAGTTTTTTTAAATCTGTCAGCTGCAATAACATTAGAAAAAATTTAGTGGAAACTCATCAATCATCATCAATGTAGTGAATGAATATCGGGAACCAGCTGAAATCTTACGTTCAAAAACCTAGTAAAAGTGATCAGAATTTACGTTTTTTTAATAGTATACTGCAAGTGTCAGAGTTAAAAATTAGACAGAGTATAACACTGTTTTAAACTATCACGGTTTTTCACTAAAGTTATATGATTATTTACGGGAAAGAGAAGAAAGAGGGTAGATCGAGAAAGAGGATAGATGTCTGCACCTAACTTTTTAACTGTTCGACCAACCACCCGCATTCTTCAGTCTTCCCGTGAACATGGTGCATGTAACTGCGCCGAAATATCGGGAGCTCATTCCACAACCTTACCACGGTAAATATCCCGTTAATAATCATATAACTTTAGTGGACAGAGTATAGTTCTCTATACCTACTGGTATGTATATTTATTTTAGTGTTTTGTAAGTAGATACATATTTAGTATTTTTTTAATACTGAAGCTGCCAGTAAGATTACTACGTATATGTTCTGTACATTATACATTTGGTTTTACTCTCTATAAACTACAAAAGTATATTAATATAAAAAACTTTATCTGGAATATACATAAATAATGTTCACTAAGCATATTGGACTATGATAATACTGAACCTTAAATCTAGATATTGCATTCTGATAAAATCTGGTCAATTCTCATAAAATTACCTAAGTAGCTAATCTCTTTAACTTTTTACACAAATTTACAAACACCAATATATGGAATGCATCTGATCACTAGGACTTAACATACTTGGTTTCAAACGACAATCCCTAATTCGCTACAAATATTCGCTCGAATTCAACCAATTAGACATAATTATAATTAAATACAAATATTTAGGAACTCTAGATACCATTTTTCTGATAAATACCAACGGTAGGTACTCCAATTTTAGTATTCGAGTTAAGTACTTTTGATTCGATTTTTAATACTTTCAACAATGTTATAACACAAACGCGTATGAACACGTTTTGAACTAAACTTAAGTGCCGCGGAAGTTTGCATGACTGATGATTATAAGAGAAGAACAAAAGTAGAGTTGGACATCTATTAGCCATTTTTGCATACAACCGCGACACAGGACTAGCAAACCACAGAAAGCTCCGCCAGCCTAGCAAGCGCGCTGCGACTACGTTTTCGAAACTTTTAGAGGTGGTGTGAAAAACAAGGCAACGAATATTTCTACGTTTGTCTCATTTTCGCACATCACAGAGGCGACAAAATGTTGTAGCAATACGCATGGTAGGCCTACTGGACTCCGGGAGTCTCACCACCAACACCCGGGTTGCGGGCCGTGCCCCGATACTGGAGGCTGATGATGCAACGCTTGGTGATACGGCGGCAGTGCCATGCCCAGAGAAGGAAGACCATCCGGCTTTCCTACACAAGGTCTCCCATCTTTGACAAGAACAGGCACGGCAACGCGACGCGGAGAGTTCAAACCTCCAACATTCAAATCGTGAGCTCCCTTCTCCTGCACCGCTCGTTTCGTTTTATACCTGTGGTTCTGGAACCAGATCTTCACTTGCGTCGGTGTCAGACGAATCAAACTCGCCAAGTGTTCTCTTTCTGGCGCAGACAAGTATCTCTGTTGACGGAACCGTCTCTCCAACTCGTATGTCTGGGCTTTTGAGAATAAGACGCGTCGCTTGCGTTTCTTGTGTGACATGTTGGGGTCGGTGGACATGTTAGATGGTTGGTCGTGTTCTGTGTCGTCATCGTGCTCGATGTCGTGCTCGTCTTGGTCGTGGTCGTGGTCGCGCGGATCGATCGGAGGGGAACCGGCTGACGGACCCACGTACGACAGTTCGGACGCACGGGAAGTGCTATCCGGGCTCGCTTGTTGCCCGACCATACCTACGACAAAACAAATATATTAACTACTATAAAAGACAATGCAGCTAAAATCAGCATCCATAACAAACGAAAAAATATGTTGTCCAAAGAAAATAGAAATGAAATGTTATCTTTTCATGTTGCGTGAATTTATAGTAGAGGGTAAGGGTTGTTAAGAAGAACTCTGAAGAGCGTATTTGGAACGCCCGACTGCCGTACCGCTGCTGATCTGATACAGTGGAAATTAAAATGTCTGAGCTCAAGCTGCCTGATTGGCTTGATGTTGTACAGTACCATATTTTATTGTCGGATGCCAAGAATCCACGGTGGTTCATCGCGCCACCGCAGTATGCAAGTAAATAAAATTGGTACGAAGCTTATTCAAGCAATTCGGAAAAAAAAATAACGTCTAAAGCCTGTGGCTTCGCGGGACGCGCAAAATGGTGCCTCGCTCAAATGCCACTTATACCTATTAAGTCTTCTGTGCTTATACTTTACTTCACTCAAAAATATCATGGATATGATATGGACCTTTTCAAAATCAGAGTGATCTAAGTTTGCGTGCTTCGTCTACGACCAGATGATCGCTTACCAACAGGCGAGTTGGTGTTAAAACCAGACGGTAAAATGCAGAATTTTTCGCATTGAAAAAAATATAACAACTACCCACTAAACAAAACTGTGATACCAACACTCTCATCCAAATCTCCACTTAATCTCTGAGGGTTGCGCTCTATTTAACTCCAACTAAACGTGTCGTATGATAAATAATGGAACGTGAAAAAATAAAGTCGTGGCAAATGCTACATTGTTCGTTATTCACCCCTCGGGTAGAATTTCACACGGATATGATAATGCGGCAGGGCGGGAGCGCGACTGGGCGTGGTGGACGATGGAGGGGTGCGGCAAGGGGTGAAGGAGAGGGTGTGGATCTCCCATTCCCCCCTTAACCCCCCAGCAGCTGCTTTCAAAGTCCCGCTCACCTTCACGAGCAAATCCAGGAAATTTAATAAAAGTACGCGTCACGACATCGTTTCTTTAATCTAATGCTTAGAGCTATTGTGTTGAGACAATCAATGGCTTTTCAGTGGCTTGTTTATAAGTAAAATGAAGATTGATTGAGCATTTTATTAGAATTTTAAGTACTTTTTAGTCCGTTACCTTTCTTTATATTTTATTCATGTAACTCTTTTGCTTTGAAAATAGCTATGCTCGGAGTTTCTTTGCGCGATAAAATCCGAAACGTGGATATTCGCCAGAGAACCAGAGTCACCGACATAGCTGTTAAAATTTGCAAGTTGAAGTGGCAATGAGCAGGCCACATCGCTCGAAGAACCGATAACCGATGGGTAAGAAAGGTTCTTGAGTGGAGACCACGAACCGGAAGACGCAGCGTAGGTAGGCCTCCCACTAGATGGACCGACGACATAGTGAGAATCGCTGGCATCCAGTGAATGCAAAAGGCAGGCTGTCGTTCAGTGTGGAGGTTAAAGGGGGAGGCCTATGTTCAGCAGTGGACGTCTTCTGGCTGATGATGATGATGATGATGAACTCTTTTGCATGACATAATCATGTCATGATGAAATTAAAATAGGTTTCACGGGAAATATGACCTATGAAGTTACGGATTTTTAACCCAGTTTGACGGTTAGCGCAGCAATTGTTTTTACTAAGTATCGTATTATGTTTTTTTTGTAGGTATTTGTAATTTTAATTACAACGAAGTTCTTAGAAAACTAATTCTATACCATCAAGTACCTACTCGAATTTTAGAGATGGAACAAAACTTACTTAAAAACTAAGTTAAACAATGCTGAAAATTGCTCTGTCATCTTTGCAGATAGAAATCGCTGATGCGTGCGTAACCGAGACATTATTTTTTTTGCTTAACTATGTAAATAACTTTTTTATAAACGTAAAACGCTGTGGGTGTTAATATATCAAATTGACAATTTCTTTGTTTGTAATGTTACGATAGACACCAAGACATGATTTTGTTACTTTTTGGAACAAACACACTCATCACATTCACACTCATTGAATTTATATCTTCAATAATGTGAAAATGTGCGAGCGAGAGAGCTGCAGACAGGAACAGAGCCGTTAAGAGCCGTATTACAAGGTGCAATCGTTCAATCTCATCAATCGGTATCTGGATTTTCAGGCATAAAAAAAAAAAACGTAATTTTTGAGACGAATATAAACAAGTAAACCATAACATCAAAATTGTTTATTTTTCCTAGAGTTTTAAGAAAAACGACTTTTGTAACTTAGAGGGAATAAGTTGATATGTTGAGTTTTTCCAAAATTTGAGGACGATGTTACCAATAAAAAATCCATTTATTACAGAAATTGAATTGAAAATGTAAATATATTTATTACTGTATAAACACAAAAATATTTACCGATAAATTATACTAAGATAAATTAAACATGTTTATACAGAGATTTTGTGCCCTTGATAGAATTATCTAACGATTCTCACACTAGGCAATTAAATAAAATAGTGTATAGATATTTCTATTTGATAGAATCAGATCGCCAAAATCCAGTTTTAGTTGCTCTCTTCGTCAAAAAATGTTTGAAGGCTCTTAAAGACAAGGTTATGATTATGTTATGATTATTTTACAATGCACTAAATATTCTATTGTATCGTTGCGTTGCTTGAAAGGTAGTATAAGGTAATTTAAAAAAAACTCGAGTCTTCTAGCCCCACCATTATGCTAACACCAAGAAGCCAATAGGTAATCTAGCCAATAGCCACCTTCTAGGCCCTAGAAGATACTGTACGATAGTTTCATAAACCCGTTCACACAAACACATTCAATTTAAAAAAAACTGTATTCAACATGGCTCCTTGGGCTATTGTAGTGAATTTTCAGTTGTGACAACTTTCGATGCATTTTTGGACCTTGGAATGCAAAAACGGCACCTGCCAATTTTGTAACATTACATCAAAATGTTACATCCTCTTAATTGTTATTATGTGTGTTAGGCAATCACTCATGTTCCGACAACCTCGTCACTGCTAGCTACATTCGCCCATTACACCTTAAACAAAGCCCGATCGAACAATGAAAATCTATAACTGTCATCGAATAATGAACAAATAGGGTCCCTAACAGCCGCAAACAATCCCTAACACCGTGTAATTGATAGCAGACAGCTGCCTGGGTCCATCACGAGGGCATGCTATTGGTGACAAATTCGTTCCGCTTCGCACCCCTCTTGCAGTCAATAGTCATGAAACAATCCCAGTGTTTGCCAGTTACCCCAAATTGCTGCCGGGGGCGTGAACGATGGCAACTCTGCTAAAGACGCGTGAGATTTGATTTGGGAGCTCTATAATTTTCCATTTTTCTGATAATATCTATACACATTTAAAATTTTATTTTAAATTTGTCCATAGCCCGTACTAGGTAGGCCTGTTGGACAAAGCAAAAACTCGAAAAAATTGGTTTCGCGGCGTTAGGTAAATTGGAAAAGTCAAGAAATCACAATTGAGGTCAAAGCGCACCACCAAGTAGTTCCACAACAAAATAAAGTATAACATACCTAAACTATTCAAGTTCTCGAAGAAAACAATGTATTGAAACCTGGTTGACTTTAAAATAGGCCTTATAGTGCTAACAGACGCACGAACGCGGCTGCCGGACCGCCGTCCAACCAACAGTGGACGTCTAACCGGAGAGAAAGAGTGAGAACATCATATTTCCCTCTTTTTCTCTCTCATTGGTCAGACGGCGGTTGAGGTCAGCCGCGTTCGAGCGTCTGTTAGCACTATTACCTATGTGGCCAGAAAATAAATACGTAACAAGAATTACCTAAGTTTATTTTTAAGTTTGGTTCCAGACATCTTGTACAATTAGCCAGTGTTAAGTAGGTACAAACTATTTTGTAAGTAATTACAAATATTAGATGACCATTATAATCATTCATAGAATACCTAAAACAATAAAACTGTCACAAAGAGGAACATATCGATCATCTAGAGATAGGATCGACGCTGTACAAGCAATCCAGCACAAGTGAAATGATCGCCAAAAGTGCTAGATAAGCGATAAAAATAATTAATGACAACAACAGATTAGCCATGAAGGCACTCCACTGGAGGAGCATTTCAAAAAATAATCTCGGCCTCTTCAACTAGACTACCGAATACACATTACATTCGAGTGGGTCAACTTATTTGTGTATGATAATTCAACAACTTTGTCAGCGATAAAAAATATTCACGTTTATGACTTACGCGACGCATTCGTCATAATTATTTTGTCAATAAATAATTTTAATTCTAGCTTTGTCAACTGCTTTGGAAAACCAGTTTTATTAAAGACAATAATACTATATTTTGAACTAAGTTAAATATGCCGAATTTTTTTCTAAGAATGATGCTTATAACACCCAATTTTATAACCTGTCGGTAACTTTAAAAACCAGTCAAATAAGGCCATTAATCACGATCAAATCCACGGTTTAGCCGGTCAATATTATCTCTGATCAGGGATAAAAATGTCACCGTAGTGTAAAAAAACGGTTTATTTGGTTGATAACAGTATCTAAGTCACGGAGGTATAGATTATGCAAGTTTTAGATGTTTATCTCCTGTGAAATGATAATTTGGGACTTTATCTTTGGTATTTTCAATTTTCATAGGACGTTTGGATTTTACCTTCGCATGGAACAATCATCAAAATTAATTTTATACTTGTTTAAAAATACAAAAAGTGAAGACCAAGCGATGTCGATTGTTTATGGAACCTCAAACGATCGATAACTACGTTAATCTTGGTCATGCATGACAACAATTTTTGAGCTATCAAGTTTAGTTTAGCTAATGATACAACAGAATCGACGTCGTAGTCATAGTACCATAGACCTATATAAGTACAAATTGAAATCGTCTGCTCACACACTCGCATAGTCTGTAATGACCACTTACCAGAAAGCATATATATACCTACCACTATTCTACACTATATCCATTACACCTCATTCTACACTATTTGCTCAGTTAAAATCTGAATAGAAACCACGAATTCTGATCACTCGCTAGATTTTTGAACGCAAAACTGTAGCATGTACAAAATATATTTCATTAAAATATTTTTTTATTCAGCTTTTTAGAATGTTATTGCAGCTGTCAGAGCAAATAAATGAATTGAAATAGTGTCATCATCATCAGCCATAAAACGTCCACTACTGAACAAAAACCTCCCTCTTAGAACTCCACACTGAACGACAGCCTGTTATCTGCATCTACTGGATGCCCGCGACTGTCACGATTTCGTCAGTCCATCTAGGAGCCTCTACGCTGCGTCTTCCGGTTCGTGGTCTCCACTAAAGAACCATTCTTACCCATTGGTTATCGGATGGAAATAGTGTTAACATTTTTTATTCTTATTACTACAATCTGTATCTGAGGAAGATACCTACTTTTACAACCTTGCCACGGTAAATATCACGTAAATAATAATATAACTATACCTACTTTTCTCTCGGAAATGTTCACAGTTACCGTAAGATTGTCCCCTCGATAAAACCTCGGACTAAAACTTGTAGCTACAGAAATAGGCTCTGAATACCTAATAGAAAAAAATGCTTACCATTAGCCTCATGGTGGTCTAAGTTTAGCCAAGGCTGGTGATGCCTCAGCAGCTCGTGGGAGTAGGGGTGATGAGGTGGCGCGTACGGCGGCAGGTCCAAGGAACACCCTCCCAGCGCTAACTGCGAGTGGGTGGACTCCAGACCCTTGCCTTCGTTCAGGCCCAGGATGTCCGATATCTGGAACCCGGGCCGCTGGCCGGGCATTTTCATACTGTCCAGCAATCTGGCGACAAAAAAAGGTTATGTAAATATAAAATTACAACAGACTTCACGTGGAGTGGGTGAAATTCAATAATAATTATCAATATAAAAAACCGACTTCGAAATTAGTCAGCGCTCAACCAAAATTATATTCATATTATTGGAGCTGATTTAAAAACACTTGACTTTGTTTTCCACATCATTTGTTAAGAGCCACTTCGAGAGCTTTCTCTGCATAATACTAAAATAGGTAAATCGGTCCTTCGACCAAAATAAAATTAATGGACGGGCCAAGTAGTAGCGCATTTTTGAAGATGACAAAATGAGCGCCGGCGCTCACTTCGTTTCAGTTAAATCAGTTGGTATCTAGCCGTAGAAAGTGCAACACTAGTCTATTGTTACGTGATAACGAAACATCTGACAAAATTATGCATTCGTATTCTTTCCCGAAGTGTAAAAACACAAATAAAACCGGTATCTATTTATTGTAACATTTGTAACAAATATACCGTACATTTTTATAATTAGGTGTTGAAGTACATGTCCGACAGTTTTGACTCGTTTTTACTGAGCAAGTTCAATGGTTAGGGCCCGTCCATTAATTTTATTTTGATCGAAGAATTGGTCGGACGTGAATCGGTTCACATGTGGCGGAGTAAACGGTCAACGGTCAAATTACAAAATTTAAAGAACCCCTGGCGAAAAAAAGATGATAATCTCAAAACGGCTGAAAAGATTTTCTTGAATCATAGCTATATGGAATGAAATTGTCTATTGTCCCGATTTGCATCATAACTTATTCAAATAAGCTAAGCTAATATTCTCGATCAAGCTACAATTCAAAAAAAAAAAAAAGTTGGGTGTCACGAGACCTGGCATATATGAAACATGACGGCATGAGAGTGTCATTTCGTTTGCCGTTACGGCATATGTGTCGTGTTTACTGTCAAGGCGCGCCAATAGATGTTTCACATCAAAAACCAAATCAAAATCGGTCCATCCGTTTTGGAGATAAATGGGATTATTCTTTTTTGCACACACAAATAAATAAACAACCTCTCATCCTAAAAGCATACACCCCCGTTCCGTCGGTAAAAAATACGGACTAAATTGAGAACCTCCCTCCCGCCAGAAGTCGGTTAATAAACGGGATCAATTATTAACGGGATTAATTTGCCACAAATACAGGCGGAATGTTTTCTTAAAATTCAAAAGGGCCTAATCTCGAGATATATTCTGTTCAATAAAAAATTATCATTGAAATAGGTTCACAATACGAGAACATACCTCGTAACATACCTACACACAAAAGTACCTATACCAATCGACGATAAAAAACTTAATTTTTAGAAGTTGTTTACAAATAAGCTACTTAAGTAGATCAGGTAAAAAGGCAAGGAAAAAGATTTTTTTGTACAATATGAGAGTAATTAAAAACATCAAACAAAAGACACATAAAAACAATTTTTTTCTTTATGGTGACATTATTCAGGCTATAGTTAATTTGCTATGTTTTTTTTAACTTAGTTTATATAAACTAAGTAAAAAAAACACATTACAGTCGAATTGATAACCTTTTTTTTGTCGGCTAAATATATGACACGTCTGAAAATAATTAACTTATATCAAGATACAATTAGTTTAATTAATGTCAACGTAGAGCAGGTAACGTAGCAAAACCGCAGCGTAAATAAAAGACTTCAACGCGCTACTACAAGTGAATGATATTGGATTCCTGATCAAATATAGGTCATAGAACTTTAGCATCCACTGAGTACTTATTTATTTATTTATTACTAGCGGTCCGCCCCAGCTTCGCACGGGTATAGATTATAGCCTATGTCACCCGGGGATAGTGTAGCTTCCCGTCAGTGAAAGAATTTTTCAAATCGGTTCAGTAGTTTCGGAGCCTATATTTAATGCAAACAAACAAACAATGAAATCTTTCCTCTTTATAATATTAGTATAGATTAATTGAAATTATTAATCAAGAAACATTGCATTACTTTTGAATATCTACAGAACATAAAGCACAGAAAAAATAAAATTAAAATACATATGTAGTTTTAAATTAAATGTAAACCTCACACTTCAACCTTAAACCAATTCAAAAAGCTCACAACAACTTAACATGTAACAAGCACGTCTCGATGGTGTATAATTGAAAGAAAACATTCGAAATTCCGTCTCCCATTCTTGTTAAAGAGGACCTCTCGAGGAAACGTGACCCGTATAAAGGAACCGTACAAAACATTCAACACAGTTGGAGCCATCGCTCCATCGGCTGTCTATTAATATATCAATGTTATTACATGTACCCGTGAGATGTTCCCGCGATTCCGTACGTGACCTGGTGAATGGGCGGCGGCCTCAGAGCCGGCAGGTTGTAAACACTGCTATTAACGAGCTCTTACCAGGAGAGGTGCAAAAACTGTCATGTGGAATGTCACAATTTGGATATCGGATTAGGCTTGTAACACTGAATAATCAGTTTGATCAACACATTCAAAATGGTCATGCTTTCACTTTGGCTCTTCAAATCAACACAGATTGATTTTTTTTTACGTTATTATTATTATCCTGGCGCAAATTGAAAAGAGAGTTCGGTTTTCGGGTTGAAAAGAAAGGTGTTTTTTTTTGTTTCATTCAAATAAAATGCCGTCGGCAAGTTGTGGCAAGTAATTCATAAGAGGTTGGTTAATTTCTGGCCACATACGCTTAATATCTCAATTGGGATTCACACTGAAACCTAATATAAATTTCACAGATGAGACCGTGTCCGATGCTCACCCCGGGAACGCAGAGCGGAAGGCCGCCGGGTAGAGAGCCGGCAGGAAGGCCGGCCCCCACGGCGGCAGCAGGATCGGGCTCCACGCCAGCAGCGAGGCCGGCGGCAGTAGCGGCGGCGGCGGCGACCGCGCGCTCTCGCCTTCTTCGCACTTCATCTCCCGACCGGGAGAACTCGCCTTCGGAATAATCTTGACGGCTGTTGAAACACCCGCGCGACACGTGCTGCGCCCGTCGACGCTGCGTCCGCACTAAACAACCCTCGAGTGGTGCTCGGGGTGAAGCACACCCCGCGCCGCCCTCGTGCCTCGACAGCCTACTCAGCTCCGGACTAGCCTCGAGGGTGCTCCAGGCGCGCGAGCCAATGACGCCGCGCCGCGCGCTGGGCGGGACCGCCGACATCCAATCGCGCCCCGGCCGAAGCCTTCCCAGCGAAAAAAACTGGAGTATACACTTTGAATAGAGGAGCTTTTCGACGTAGCGCGTTATGTTATGTCGCTTTTTGTAATGAGTGCGAGCATTAAGCCCATTGTTGAAGTCGGGTTCGTTATGGACGCCGCTCCAAACGCCTGGATAACGATTTTCATTTAGAGTGTTTTAATAAACCCCTGTAAGCCGCATGTTTGTGTTACGTTACAAATATTATTTTTTGTGTTAAATATTTATGAATAGAATGGTCGCATATGAAAATGTCTCTTCACGCTAACAATACATATCTAAAATGTACCTGATATAGGTCAGTATCTTTTTTTATATTTCACCCAAAAAAGGTTCGGGTAATTATTGCTTAGGTACCAACTCTTAAACCAAATGGTCTAAAATGCCTTACTATAAATTATCTTATCAGACCAACTGCTATGATAAAAAAATAACCCGACAACTGTATATGACTATCATTAGGGACCGTAATTTTGGAGACACGTTCATAACATCAAACAGTTTAGGAACCCTGATGGGCGTACAGACACATTGTCAACTAGATATTTGCCTACGAACTGCTACGCAGTTTGGGAGACTTGTGTAACTACAGAATCTATGTTATTCACTGAGAAAAATAATTTAAAAAAAAAACTTTAGCGGACCGTTTCGCTAACGGTACACTTGGCCAAAAATGATGTAGCGAACCTTACTTCCATTTTAAAAGACTTATTCATTGACGTTTTATTTTATCATCCCCGCTTTATAATACGCCATCTTGTATTTATGATGACGTCATCTACCGACACCTGAACCTGAGGGGTGTTGCCATAATCCCCGCGCTTAGCAGTCGATTTGGGGATCTCAGTACGTTCATCGTGCACTATTAGGACGCTACTGCCCATCCTAATAAGTCTTGGGTTTGGGACTTAAAATGGTTTGGAACATAATATAAATTAATTACAGTAGGTATACCTTACAAGCTTTGCTTTTTTAATCTCAGGTTTTTCTAAAAATATAATTACAACGAGTACCTACATCTGCTTGCAACGGCAAATCACTTGCACATGTTCAAGTGCTAAGCTCCGGAGCCGACAAAACACAATGCGATAATTGTAAATGTTCTAAGAACAGATAGAAAATCCCACAGGAATGATTTTATGACTTGCACGTGTGCACTCATTGTCTCCACTTTGAATAATTGAACCTAAAAGTGTACTGTTTAAATCCAGAATAATAAAAAAAACATGACATTGTATCAAGTATTGTTATTTTGCAGAAGTTTAATCTATTACTTTGTACCAAATAAAAACCTTACTTCGTTTCTAGGGTTTCGTACCCAAAGGATGTCCTACGGCCATGTTACTAAAGCAACGCTGTCTTTTTCTACCAAGAAATTAAAATGATCATATTATCTTCGTTAGTTTTGAACCCATTTTAATTTTGTTTTCTGTTATCAGCTCTATTTAGGGTCAGCTTTTTAATAAGACAATAAATAAATTTAGCCAGTTGCAAAATTTTTGTTCATCTCGTTACTTGGTAACATGATAAAAATGAGAAAACTTTGTGTAAGTTACTCACTGGTAGTTAGGATGAAATTCGGTATTGAGTTAGTTTTTTTTCTCTGTAAAGTAGCAAGTGCAACAATCTAGATAACTAAGGAAAAGGACCTTATGCTAATCTGCTAATTGTGTGTAGGTATAATAGTGGTTTGTTTTACAACCTGCAGGTGTGCAATTGGAGATAAACAGTAAAGAATTCAACAAAGGACAATGAGAGCTCAACGGATTAGCTAAAGTAACTAATTCAAGTTTTTAAAAGTTTTGTTTAATTCGCTGTGGTAAGATTTACACTAAGGCATCTCAGAGCCTTACTTCATATGCAAGGAGCGTGAGTGCTCTAGGTGTACACTATACACTTTTAATATAACCTTTATGTAACTGGCATATACGTCAACCTGTGAACGGATGCTGCTTCCGGGAGCTGGACTGCTCGCTGTATATACGCAATGTAGTAATAAGACTGTATACAGAGTGTAAGGGGAACACTCTCGAAGCCAAAAGAAGCTAATTGTACTTATCATTATGAACCGATTTTAGTATGGGACCAACCCTGAAATCGCAAAAAAAAAAAACAGCTGTTCCATACATTTTGTCGAGTGTCAATGACCGATTTCTATAGAAGAGCTGATAATTTTTTTTTTCGAGATTTCAGGGCTGGTCCCATAGTAAAAGTTGTTCATAATGATGAGTTCCTTCTTTTGGTTTCGAGAGTGTTCCCCTTACACCCCATATACCTCTTGTAAAGTCATTAGTTTTATGTTCTAACCAGCAATATTTGACACAAAAAAAAAGTTGATATGGGCACGGGCCCCAAAGTTCGTAGAGCTGCACTACAAAAATCAACAAAAAAATCAAGGAAATGCAGTTACGAGAGAATTTATAAGAAATTCCACACAAAAAATAACAATAAAGTTTTTTTAAACTGTTAACGTCCTTTATTATTTGGAACTAGTAAAATAACAATATTATTATCTAGTTTTATAGGTCAAAAATGTGTGGAAAGTAAGCGCTGAGTTTAGCTCCTACCCTTAATAAAATAATGAAGGCCACATTGAAAAAAAAACATCACGATTGAATGAATTACATAAGCTTAATAGTTTAGTATCATCATAATCATCATCTCAGCCCTTATTGATCCACTGTTGAACACGGGACTCTACATTATTTCTGGTCCTGCGCTGAGATTATCGACATCATGGCGTGGTCTCTAACATCACTCGTCCATCTGATCGGTAGACTGTCTAATCTATCTTTTTGGTCCTCTTGGCAATCATTCTATGACCGCTTGACTTCTCCTTCGAGACTTCTGTTCATCTTACATTGTGTCAAACTTAGTAAATTAGGGACCAATTTTTTTGGGAGAATAGTAACCACCGCGTTTTAATTTCAGATGAGTAAAACCCGTCAAAAAGTACCAAAGGTTTAGCTCATACCTGCGCCCTTACTCATCAAACTACACATGCATACATTTTACCATAAAGGGCAATAACAAAGGCCAATTATTTATATTGGGAGCTTCCCCTAAGTGGCGTGCACGGAACGTTTAATTGACTTATTGAGAATGAGTTTTTAAAATATCTATCGTTACAATCGGCTATGCGCATCGTTCTCTTTTATTTGTAGTATATGTAAGAACAACGATACACTGAAATAATAAAGTTATATGATTATTTACGGGATATTTACCGTGGTAAGCTTGTGGAATGAGCTCCCGATATTTCGGCGCAGTTACATGCACCATGTTCACGGGAACATAACAAACATATAACTTTAGTGAACAACCGTGATAGTTTAAACAGGGTTTTTACTGAAATAATAGTTTTCTTTGATCAGTACTTATACTTATACAACACACAGATAATTTTATTGTGGGTAAGGTAAATTGCCACAGGTATAGCTGTAAGTACTTATTTATTTATATTGAAGCGTCATTTAGAGACTAATCAAGCAAGCCTAAAGTTATAGGGACTCAGAGCAGAGCCCCACGATTAGAACAAAAGTTTCTGTAAAAAAATTACGTTTACAAAATGGCAACTGGTCTTTGGCATTTGGGGTCCTAGGCCGGCTTTGTAGGTCTATAAGGGTATATTCGGCCCAACATAAAGGTTACATGATCAAGCAAAACATAATGCTAGTTATAAAAACTAACTCGCCTATATTATTGTAGATTGCTTTTAGAGCTATTCAGCTCATAAAGTAATTTTTCGGTGAATATACTAAAGGTAATGCAAAATATGAAATGCGCACTTAGTCGTTGCGTCTGAAGTTTGACTGTGTACTGGCAGTTACGAAGGGCCAGATTTATAGGGCGGGCGGCAGGTGCGCTCGCCCTCACTGCACGCCTGCACGGGCCACTACCCACCGCACATATTACCCGACGAAACCGATAAACGCTTCAATCATCTGTGCGAGAGATACGGCTGAGAATCATACATGGTGATAGATACGCTGCATGACCTATTTTTTACCATTGAAAAAGATTGTTACTATGGGGATCGGCTAGTTTGATTAATATAGGTGCTGATTTTTCTGAGACCGAGCTAAATCTAAATGGTTAATTACTTAGAGTTTTGTTTTCTTCATATTATTAGTGTAATAAGTATTGTTTTTTTGATTAGTATACATACTTCCTTCGACACATGCCGGAGACATTATTAGACCATAAATATTACATTTTAGCAGTTTGGTACTATATTTTAAACTAGATGCGCCCGTGATTTCACCCCGGCGTACCTTCCCTCAGGAGACATATTTGTTTCCGGGATATAGGTATCCGTTGCTATGTTCCTGAGTATAAGAGAAACAAACTAACCAACGAACTCATACTTTCGCATTTAGAATTGTTAGTACGATTTCCAACAAATAATTACCATTGATAAAATATTTCTAGTAAAAAGAATCATCATCATAATCATTTCAGCCGTAGGACGTCCACTGCTGGACAAAGGCCTCCACCATCGATCTCCAAAAGGGTCGGTTGGAAGCGGTCTGCATCCAGCGTTTCCCTGCGGTCTCTTTTAGGTCGTCTGTCCATCTTGTCATCTTGTAAAAAGAATAGAATATGTAAAAATAACCAATTCTTAGTAAAAATTTAAACAAAGCTGAATAGCCCATTCTAGTAGATTTTAAAACCATAAAGGTTAACATAAAACACTTTTAGCTTACAAATACTTTAGCAATATTGTACCTACTATGTATTTTCGAATACGTCATACCTATTAAAAAATTAGAAACATCTTGAAATAATGTGGTTGAACTTTGAACTAATGACCGGGATCATCAACTTTTTTATCAGACAGTTAATTCCTATATTTTACGTCATACTCTACGTCATACTTTCATTCTAACTATAAATCATTATTACACCCGAACTCTCAGTTTGGCATAAAGTATGATATTTCTTTGTTTACAACTTGGCTAAGAATTAGCGTTTTTTTTATTCATAGTACATTTAAATGCAATTTGTATATAGCTTGCCTCTACCGAACACTATAGATAAGTAAGGTAAACTATTATGTGGCAAGGTAGGCTGTCTTATTATTCATAATTAAAAGAACCGGTTCAACAGATGCTAGGCCCGGCGGATGAGTCAGTGAGGGTGGTTTACCGAAATGAATTATTGTTAGAGTACGGGTTCTAGCGCACATTTCCATCGATAGCCAACTAACCATTAATCAAATCAGTTTAATCCGGAATTTAAGCTATAATTAAGCACCAAATTTAAACCGACGATGGTTCCGTATTTGCATCGTCTAATGATAAAATAATAGGGGCTGATAGTAGTCACGATAGGAATGTAATTTGTATAAAAGTAGGATATTGTATTGAGGAACCCGCGCCACTCGTACCATGCGCCGCCGGCAGCGCAAGAAAAAACAACCCCATGACCGAACTTGGCCGATACCATTACGGCTACGGTACTGCTGCCTGTCAAATTAGATACCAACTTTTTGCATAATGTCTAGATTTATGATCTGACAAAATACAACTGAAATTAGAATCGAAACTTCAAGGTAAATACGCCGGCGACGGCGGCGCGTGACGCGACGGGACCTCACACATAAATTATAGAGAACCACCATAATCGTGACCTAGATTAAGACGTAGAAAAAACAGCAATGAAACACACGCCAGTCAGCACCTGCGGTTATTAGTCAGGGCTTACGAGTGATGGGACTTTACGCAAGTCTATGCGCCTTACGAGCGGCGAGAGTCGAACTCGATGGCTTCAAGAATATTTCGTTATGGCAATCTGGTTAGGCGCACTGGGCCTAAATGGGCGGAAGCACGCTAACCTGCGAAGAGGGTTTCCAAACCAATTAAGGGCTCCACGAAGGCATGGGAGAGTCGGCAGCTGGTGGATTACGAGCTCGATGGTACTCAGTGCGCCGATTCATCGCCGACGGGACTAGAGTGGGACACGCAAACCTGTGCCACCCATCCAACCGGAACTTTCTAATGCATTTGTACAACTTTAAGCGGTAACTACTGTTACTCAGAGTATTTTACAGACATACGTAGGTTTACTTTTGTTTACTTCCTCAGATCAGACAAACCAGGCAGATATGCTTTAGTACCTTCAATAATGAGGAGCTCCGGAACAAAAGACGATAAATCCACTTTATGCCCGTTTTTTTACTCTGTTAGTCATAGTACTCATACATACCATACACCACTCAGATTGCTGCAAATCTCGTTAAAAACGCACTAAATCAGGCTCCAAAGATGTGCAGCCGAACCTAAACCCGACAAATACACAATTTTTTATTGATCTTGTATTGTGTGTTGTTTGTAAAATTACGAAAAATGTATATATCGGCTTTTGTTCCGGAGCTCCTGAATTATCTTTCATGTTTAAATATCTCCGTAGTTCACTTTTTTTTTTTTCACTATACAATTAAACCGCTAAACGACCACACTTACAAATTTTTCACGCATACTAAAAAATCTTGCAGCGACACATATGAACTAATATAATAGTCCCCATGCAAAAAAGGGCGTCAAGGTCGTCTGCAGAGTGAGTTAGACTAAAGCCAACAAGCCTGATTTACGCTGATGCGTTCGCATTGTTCGCACCCGCCACGCCACCTTACCTTATCTCCCGTGTTTGTCTGATCTGAGTTTACTTCTATAATCAATGATTGCGATTGCGAAACTATTAGGATGAGTCACAACAGAATATTTCGAAGTTCCGTAGCATGAAATCAGTAGTCTGTTGCGTAGATACACTTCTGGGAATCGGCCACCCTTGAAAAACAAACACGCTGATTCTATTATCCTTGCCGATACACCAAAATGAACAATCGAAGTAGCAGTTACTTACATACAAGTCAAAACTCGAAATCTTTTTTTGATGGTCTTGTTTCGCAAACGACCTACACTTAAAGTGACCTAAACCATTGACTTTAGTTTTACATATCTATGCCTTACGGCTACCTCTTACACGAACTCGAATCAGGACAGTGCGGAAAATTACGTGAACGTGAACCTTAACGCGCAGAGATACGGTTTGAGGTCGCACAACTTTTCGCATCACCTAAACAGAATCGCTTAAAACAAGTAGCCGTAAATCCCCTGAACAAAAAATTATGCTCCAAAACTAATTTTCATTTTACAAGACTTATTTAATTATAGGAACGTCACATGCGTTTTTTCATGCTCACTTTACACCTCGCTTTCTCTCGTATTTATGATGACGTCAACATCCCTGAATCTACACGAATCTATAGACACTTCGATTATCAAAAACTGTTGAGGCGTTTACACTATACCTAAGCTTTGCCGTTGTCGGGTAAAAGGGACACAACTAGCTAATAAACCATTACGACGTATACCAATGTCATACTAACTTACTCGTAGAGTAGGTACCTACTCTACAAATCGTACATACATAGGACAGACATAACCAGCCGCTGAAAAGACATGTTTCAATCCTATAATAGGGAGTGAATTCCCCGCTGCACTCTAGCAAATTTGCGACTTAGAATTTCAACGACATTGTCGTATCGCGTGCATAATGCTTAGCTTTCAAACCACGTTAGAAATTATTAAAGATACGGCTCTATACTAGCTGCTATTTCACCAACAAACATGCAAGTAAGAGTAAGACGAATAAAACAAATGAACTTTTATGTTCGTAAGACCACAGCGCGGTTGAAATACATTTCCATTTTTTTGATATCAATATTTTTACCACCTTGAATGATACTTTTCGGCTTGAATTGTAAATAAAAAAATATTGGGTTGCTACCAAAAAACATATATTTATAGGTACTAGGTAGGACGGCAAAGGTGACAATCTCAGATCAGACAAACAAGGGAGATATAGGTAAGGGTGGCGTGGAAAAAAATTGCGCGACCGCAAACCGCTTCTGGGCGGTTCACATTCGCGTGATTTTCCGAACTGCGCTGATTTAACGTTAATTTGAGACCGCGTAAGGAGTTAGGCGTAAGGCCCCAGGCCGAAATCAAGCTTGACGCCTTTTATCGTACTGACCATCCAAACGACATTGTCGCCCTTTTTTGCGTGTGTTATGTATTTAGTTTGTTGTTCTCCCTGCAAGTTTTTCAGTGTGCGTGAAAAATTTGTAAGTAACCGTAAATGCACTTACACTTTTTGCGTTAAGCGGTTTAGCGATATAGTGAAAAAGTAGGTGAAATATGGAGTCATTTGAACGGACGATAATTGTACTAAGGCAAATCTCCCTTGATCGTCCGATCTGACGTGAAAATGATGGAGAAGTAACGTCCGTTCGTACAACAAAACGTCACGTTACGTTCGTACGTAAGCACAGCGGCATAAAGTACTCATCATCATCATCAGCCAGAAGACGTCCACTGCTGAACATAGGCCTCCCCCTTTAAAGTACTACCATAGATAAATATACTAGGTACTACCAAGACCAAAAAAACGTTTAATTTTCCTAAGAATGGTAGGTATTGCGGCAAAAAACTCGTTTCTATGCACTTTGATCACCCAGATGATTAAAGTATGTATCTGGGTGTCTTCAAATCACGAGTGAATCGGTTTCTTCTAGGCAAGCGTGCTCCAGCATAGACCGCATCATCGCTTATCATCAGGCGTGCTGGTGGTCAAACGCAAGACTATAATTTACAAAAAAATAAAGTGGAATAGACTAACGCAAAATGGCACCAATAGCAATCTCGCTCAGGTCTTCTCGTCTTTTTTAGAAGCTATTATTTATCAGATTGAAGAAAACAAAAGGGGATTGGTAGGCATTGCGTCAAAAAACTCGTACCTATAGCTACACTTGGGGAAGTAACTCTTCTCTTGTAAAACTGAACGCATGTAGACGTTGGCCATTAAACTGACCAGTTACGTGGATAAATAAACTTGAAACACTTGCTAGAATCAATGCAAACTGGCACCAATGGCGATATCGCTTAAGTCTTCTCGTCTTGTTTGGAAGCTATTCGTTATTAGATAGAGGAAACCCACCCAACGGTTCATTCATGTCTCGTTCAGGTCTTGTCATCTAGATTGTTTGAGGTATTAGTTATTAGATTAAAGAAAGATATACTTACGCGTAAGAGTTATAGGAGTTATATCTGTAGTCTTCTTCCGGCTGTGGCTGGCGGGCCTGGTAGGGATCCGGCCCGTAGTCCGGCGGCATCATGGCCCAGTTGTTCTCGTAGTTGTAATAGTCGTAGCCCATCTCCCCTTCTCCCATCATTCTCATCATACAACACTCGACCACAACGGAACTTCACTGACTCGCGAGAGCCTATCGATATGGTCTCATCGATACAATCGCCGTATTGCTTATTGCCTCAAATCTCCGCAGATAACACTATATCCTTATTTGATGTGACAATGACTCGAGCGAGCGCGTCCCGTCGGCCGATCGTATCGACTGATCGATGCCTCACCAGCCCTTATCAATAAAATTGTATCGTTATCATATCTAACAGCTTTCCCCGATAGAGACTTTTATAATAGGCGCGCTGCAAACTCGAAGCGACGCCAATATTGTAGATAGCTTTATCTGTGTCAGATGTAGGCAGAAACGTGCCATTGTCAACGGCGGGCGGTAATGTTATGAAATCCAGGAATGACAGGTGATGGAATGAGAATTTGATAAACCGCCATGTCGGGTCGGGTTGTGCCGACGTGCATGTACCTGCATGATAAACGATATCTGTTTTATCTAGATTTTCATATTAAGCCTATAGGTACTGCTAACCTAACCTGCCAGAACTACAGTTATTTGATTATTTACGGGATATTTACCGTGGTATACTTGTGGAATCGGGAGCACCTTCCACTCCCTTACCACGGTAAATATCCCGTAAATAATCATATAACTGTATTGAACAATATTCTAAGTCCAAGGGTAAATTTTCAATCTTCAAGGGGCTTCCTATCACGGCCTATGGCGGTAGAAAAATATATACGAATTAGGAGTTATGAATTAGGTAATTGTAATTTTTAATTTATAATTTGACATAATTTATTTACTATTGAATTTGACTTGACTTGTATAATAAATTTTTTGATAGATATGAGATATGTAATTACAAAAGGTACACAAAAGTGGATCTAATTGTCAAAAAATATGTGAGCAGCATAACTTACCATCGGGATGAAAGGTTCTTGAGTGGAGACCACGAACCGGAAGACGCAGCGTAAGGAGGCCTCCCACTAGATGGACCGACGACATTGTGAGAGTCGCGGGCATCCAGTGGATGCAAAAGGTAGGTTGTCGTTCAGTGTGGAGGTTAAAGGGGGAGGCCTATGTTCAGCAGTGGACGTCTTCTGGCTGATGATGATGATAACTTTCCTACAAAAATACACGGTACAGTAGTTGGTGTTGCAACGGGGCATTTACACTATTTCTAGTTTGTATTAATGAAAACATGTTTTTGGCTTTTGTGTAACTGTTTATCTCATATCTACTGTATTAATTAGCAGCTGTATGTTTTCCTTGTAAAATAAAATAATTGTGTATAAAAAAGGCAGTACCAGCAGTACAGTATTTTAATGTAACTAGCTGAACCTCAATGGCAGTGTGACAAAAAAACTGACCTACCCCTCTAAATCCGTTTCTGACCCTAGACTCTACTGTAGTCTGTAAGGGTCAACTAGTTGAGCCGTTTGGAATTTTTCCCGTAGACGCAACTATTTGCGTAGACTAGAAAAAAAATATCACACCGCCGTCCCTTTCAAAATAAAACCTGAAGTGAATAGTCAAGTGAATGAAAATCAGGGAATATACCAAAAACAGACGTAAGAGTCAAAAAAGTTTGAGAACCTCTGGTTTAGGCTAAGAGTTAGCGATACCTAATTTACAGATATTCTATCTTACAACCGTATGAACTAATAAAAGATATTCTATCTTACAAACCAAACTAAAATTATATTCATGATACAAAAAAAATATAAGCTGGTATCACAGGAATTGGTTGAAATAAACGGGATTCATTCCTAAATTTTCACCCTCGAGAATTCAATAAAAAAAATCTTCAACTCATTAATTAAATTAAAAAGACACCGCGTAAAAAATAAAAATTAATTGTCGAATTGAGAACCTTTTTTTGACGAAGTTATTTGATTATTTACGGGATTAAAAAAAAACGTCAATAATCATATAACTTTAGTTTTTAACCGTGATAGTTTAAAACAGTGCTTCCTATTTTTTGGTGTCGGTTAATAATAAACAAGTAGATATTTTTCTAAATGTGCACGCCCCTCCACCGTATTTTTGTAATATTTTGTATGCGGAGTGTGGTGGAGAAGCATGCACATTTAGAATAAAAGATCTCTACATACTTAGCATGTAAATAGCCTGCTGATTTAACAATAATGAGTTCATCTTTTATTTTGTTACGACATTCATCTTCTCAATTACATACAGCTCATTAGGAGAAGTTTTCTTTAGAAACAGTTGACAGGCTGAAATATTGTAGTAGCTTTGTTCCAGTGCCAAAATGTGCCCACACCTTGTCCCTACAGTCACCCTAGGACGAATGGACGCCTGTGTAAACGAAAGGTAAAGTACAAACGTGTCACCTTGCTTGAGCTCCTATGAAGAATCCAATTCAAAATTATGAAATCATCCAAAGGTCCTATATAATTATATCTCGACCGTGTGAATCAAATCGTCATAGGTGTGAATGAACTCGATTTCTCACATGATCGTTAGTTTTAATATTTTACTCGCTATTATTAGGTATGTTTAAGTAGATCAAATAAGAGTAATAGTCTAGTTTTCTCAACCAATACAGTACCTATCTCTATAATTTTTCACAGTATCAGCGATATGAAATGTAAATATTTGGTAGGAATTTATTTGATCTGATAAAATAGGTATATATATACCTAAGTATACTGTGAACTAATATTTTTATACAACAAAACTGCCTTATAACGATCAGAGCCAGCGCGTAGAAGCGCGACAAGTTCGAGACGCTCTATTAATTACTATCAAATATAGTTATTTCACTCCCAAAAAAAATGGCTGTACCTCTGGTGGGACTCGAACCCACAATCCTCGGCTTAGGAGGCCGATGCCTTATCCATTGGGCCACAGAGGCGTGCTGGCTAGCGGCCCGAGCGACGGAACACATGCCGGCAGCGTTGCGTCACCGTGACGACACGCACGGCGACGCAGATACGGATAGTGGGCGGCCTTACCACTGATTTGTATGTTATTTTGATCAAACGCTCCAACTAGTAGGTGTGGTTATAATTATATTAAGTGTTCATGTTTTCTAAGCACGTTTTTTCGCTTATAGAGTCCAGTAGAATACGTCAACGCGAGGAGCTCATTTCAAAACATGGTGGGTGGAATGTGCACCTTTTCTCTACTCTACTTATGGAAAACTTTATGGTTAGAACAACGTGTTGATTTGCTGCCTTTTAAGTCATAAACACATTTACTGTTGAAACTTATTATGTAAACGTAGTTAAACAGGTAAATTGATTGTGTTAGCAAAATAATATATTAAATTATAACGCTTGATGCATGAAACCTGAGCGTTTATGTAGGTATGTATATGTATAATGTTTAAGAGTTTGTGCCGGGGAAAAATGTCACTGCACACAATTTCTTAAGATTGTTATTAATTTCTAGAGTCGGCGTGTTTTTAACATCGACCAAAAAAACGATTATTGTTAGATACAATAAAATCAGAAACAGAATTTATATTTTCATATATGTACTTTGCTCTACATATGTTCGTCAACTTTTGCTTGAAAAGTAGGTCTCCTTACTGTAGTATATGCAGTGTATAAAGATTATCTAATGAGAAGGTATTTACTATTAAATCAGCAGGCCATCAAAAATATTGTGTGTCTAATGTCTATATTGTAGGTTTCTTCTAGGTTAAACTGCATCGTGTATGACCTCTACATAAATGAGTAGGTATGTAGCGGTCAAATAAATTTTTCATCATCATTCATTTAAATTTTCATTTTTCAAACCCATTCTTATCGGAACTCTACATGCCTCAGGTATCATCTTCCTGCCAAATTTCAGTTTCGTAGGTCAAGTAGTTTCGAGATAATTCAGTCAGTCAGTAAGTATAGTATTTCGCTTTTATATAGGTACTAGCCGTCACCCGCGACTTCGTACGCGTAGTCTTTCACCTAAACTTTCAACCCCCTTTTCTATAATTCGGCCTTTTTGCAAATATTTTTTAATGGACGTGTACACCCAAGCTGCACATTTAAGGAATCTACTTGCCAAGTGCCAAGTTTCAGCTTCATAGGTCAAGTAGTTTTCGAGATTTCGTGATGATTCAGTGAGAGAATGAGTGAGTGTATGTTTGTCCGCATTCAACTCCTGAACTGATATCGATAAAATTTGGTATGGACGTAGCCTAAACCCTGGATTAACACAAGCTTTTCGAGTAAGTTAACGGTTTGATGACGGATGAAACCATAGGGCGCTGCCAGTAATATATAAAAATTAGGGCTATTTAAAGATGTGTCAAAGGCCTTTTAAAAGGAATTCTATAACTAAGAGACCAAGTTTCAAACCTTTAAAAAAAACGGATTCTAAGGTAACATACTCTGTCCTCAGAAACCTCTCCTTTTTTAAAGTCGGTAAAAAATAGGTAGGTACTAATAAGTACTAGGTAAGTATCGAACGGCAGCCCAAAAAAAACGCCTGTAATTTTCTGACAGAGAACTCCTATCGGAAAAATCTTAGAAATGGCTTTTCTCGTTTTGTTGGAATCTCTAAATGTAGTTTACAGTTACTAGGTCAACACCATCATAAGGGTACATTATAAGTATTATTTCTATACTAAGATTGCCTGGAAAAGTTCGCTTTTAGCGATAAGGCCGCCATTTGTTACACTAGTTTTTGTCCTCTGCATCAAATGTAATGGTGTGAACAATAAAAGAGTTAATCAATCAATCAATCATTTGTACATGGTGCGGGTTGTGCAATATGAATGAATGATGAATGAATGAGCTATATGTGTAAGCATAAGCAAGAAGATTTTCTTTGGGAAAATTCAACGACAACTAAAATTATTTACTCGGGTTGGGAAGCTCTCTTTGAGCGCTTACGTACACTCTCCTGGAGGGCATCGACGCCCCGTACCTGGCGACACCCTTGTGTGTCACTTATTCGTATTCTGAGTCAATGTTACGTGTTATACTTGCTCACGCGTTTAAATTTTTTTTAAGATATACAATGATTTATTGGGGTCGATTTTGAAGGTTTAGTTTTCAGTTTTATTGTTACTAAAATTATTGCTGTCTTTTACTTCAGGCTACGAAATAAAAACAACACTTTTATTTAGTTTAAGACTGACAACGAAACCTTTAAATTCGATTCCATTGTACTTGTGTAAAATCTAAGCTGAATAATCTGATTAAAAAAAGTATTTATATGCGACTGCTCGTTGCCTTATTTTTATTGCACTTATTATTATTCTGAGTCAATGTTTCGTGTCCTTTTACTTGCTCACACGTTTAATTTTTTTTAAGATATACAATGATTTATTGGGGTCGATGTTGAAGGTTTAGTTTTCAGTTTTAATGTTACTAAAATTATTGCTGTCTTTTATTTCAGGCTACGAAATAAAAACAACACTTTTATTTAGTTTAAGACTGACAACTAAACCTTTAAATTCGATCCCATTGTACTTGTGTAAAATCTAAGCTGAATCATCTGATAAAAAGTATTTATATGCGACTGCTCGAAGCCACCGCGTGGCTTTGCTACGAAAGCCGCGTCAGTTTTGAACGTTTTTGTTGGTGTGTACTGTTTATGCAAGCCAGTGTTGGACAAATCCACAAATCAAAATAATAATTTAAAAAATTAGTTCATGCAGTCACTGGGCTGCGTTCAGGGGATCGATAACCAGTTTTTACGTTGTTTTTCGCACTCATGTACGGAACGACCAAGTTGTTTTATAATCTCATAATTTAGTATTGTCATGTCAAACCTTCCATATTTCGCAATGAGAAACCACAGGCAAAACTTATCTCAGATGGCGCCACCTTCGCTGGTGCTGTCATTTGTGGTTTATTTGAGGTTATAAACATTGCTCTTGATGAAACAATAAAAATAAACTTTGCTTTTAAACCGTCTAATGACAGTGGCGAATCTCAAAAAAGAGTTAATGCTTCCTTAGCTGGTAAAAAAGCGAATCTTTTGGGAAGGTAGGTATGCAATAAAATTATCAATATAATTTTTACTCATCGGAAGGAAAACGGTGTGTACCTTTATTTTTACACTGAAATGCACTACACAGAGATATGTTTTAATACCAGACGATATTTATTGTGTGATTACTAAAATTATCTATTGATATTTGACACTTTTGACAGTGAAACAACACCAGCGATAATGCGCCACCTGGCGTGATAAATAAGCAGTGCGTCTCCTCATTGGAACGAAAATAGAAACAAAAATAAATTTGGTTTTCTAAACATCAACACGAGCGTCAAAACTTTCCATACAAAAAGCGAATTTTTTAAACATCTATTTTGACGGTTGTTTAGTTGCAACCGAGGTGTTACGATTAAAATAAATGTACGATTAAATGCTCGGAACGCTTTTTCACACTAATGTTATGAACGGCGAAGTTGCACTCTGGCACGCGTCCTTCTGAACGCTCCCCACCCGCGCACAGCTTTACATACTAGTACATGATCCATAACACTTGCGCAAGTCCCTCGACAATACTAAACATGTGCAAGTTACCCGCGACGTGTAAAAGCTCCTTTAACGTCCTTATCATACTAGTATTTGTCTTAACTATTTAATTCATTGAACTCTTTTAACGATTTCGGGTATTAAGGTTGTTAAAATTATACAATATTAATTTCTTTTTTGTATAATAAGCCTTTATAAATAAAAATAATATATTATTTTACATTTTGCTTACAAGAAACATTTGAAGATTATATCACATAGTTTTTTACATATATGTATTTTTTATACTAAGCTGCAATGTTTAGCAGTCTGAAAGTTATTCTCTAAATAAAACAGAGCAACACGATTCAGATAGAATCAAGAAAAAAAGTGTTCAAAAGTAGCTATATCTGATTTCTAATTTTCTAAAGTTATATGATTATTTACGGGATATTTACCGTGGCAAGGTTGTGGAATGAGCTCCCGATATTTCGGCGCAGTTACATGCACCATGTTCACGGTTCTTTTTAACTGTTCGACCAACCACCCGCATTCTTCAGTCTTCCCGTGACGCAATGGACGATCCGGTAAGTATTCGGGTGGGTGTCCAGAGGGGCATTGACAACTGAGCGCTACCATGCGTTAGATAACACGTTAAGTTGTAGGTACCAGTTGTATGTCAATAATAACAACAACTGTTTAGCCACATCCAACGCTTTCGGGCGGCCTTTAAACTCTGACATCAGAGCCCTCTTGTTTGTTTGGAAAACTAAACGAATAATGCAGGTGGAACGTTTTAAGAACGGCGGGAAATTCAAATTTAAAAAAAAAATGTCCTTGTAGCTAGGCCGGGTAATTATTTTGAAATGGCACAGCATTTGCGACAATAGTTGGGTGTTTTTTTACATTATCATTTACAGTCATTTATTAGTAACGCACCATATTACTTACATTTGTCAATAAACCGTTCGAAACAGCAAACATTCGTTTATTGACAAATGTAAGTAATAATGTACACTAGCGATAAATAACTTTAAATGATTTTGTAAAGAATAATAACCAATTGTCGCAAACATCATGATCGTTTACAATAATTACCCGGCCTAGCTACAAGGACAAGAAAACTGTTTGAAATTTGAATTTCCCGCCATTTGTGAAACGAACCACCTAAAGTGGATGGTACTCTACATAGGAATATTATATAATATAGGCATTATAATTATACTCTACATATAAAAGGTTACACATAGTTCCATTATACAGCCTACAGAATAATGCACTTAGTAGATCTACTTAGGAAAATCAAGGGTACTAGAGTACAACATACTTAGAAATGTTACACATGACGGAGGTTTTCTGGATCCCGAACCTTAGGCCAATATAAATTGAATAGAAGGAGAGCATTTTTGAAGATTACAAAATGAGCGCGCGTGCACTTCGTTTCAGTCAATGTCTAGCCGTAGGAAGTGCAACACGAGACTATTGTTACCATGATAACGAAACATCTGACAAAATTATGCCTTCGTGTGCTTTCCAGAAGTGTCAAAACATAACCAAAAACCGCTATCTACTTTTTGTGCCAAATGTACTGTACATGGTTATAATTAAGTGTTGAAGTATATATCCTATAGTTTTGGCTCGTTTTTACTGAGCAAGTTCAATGGTTATGTCCCGCCCATTAATTTTATTTTGGTCGAAGTCCCGAACCATTTAAATAGGAAAATTAAGTGTAGTAGATACTCTTCTTTGGAAAATTAAGGGTATATACACTACTTAGTTACAACACTCTTGGTTCACTTATCAAGTCTACAGGAGTAATGCACAATCTCTCCGTTGGGATATCTGACGAAGGCGCTTTGGTTTCCGAATCGTTTTTTGCAGACGGGACAGACATTGTAATCGTTAATAACTACGCTCTTCGACTCGTGGAATTGCTTCAGCTCTTGTATCTGAAAATATAATAATTATTAACGCGTATAAACAAGGAATAAATAAAAGAAAAAAATATATATAATTCTAGCTGTTGCCTTACTTTAAGTAAGTTTACGTTATATCGTCTATTAGCACTTTAAGATTGTAGTTGGTAGCTAATATACTACAGTAAAATATTAAACGAAAATGTTTTCATTCGTTTTTTTTTTACAAAGTTATTGCAGCTGTCAGACGCATTCTTTCAGCGGCCGGACGCTGCTGAATAGATACATATTGCCGGGGGGAAAAGTATTTCAGTAACTCTCTGACTCCCCTATCTCTATGTAAAAATCACCAGAAAAAAACCCAGTTTTTTGTTTCCTATGTATATTATGTTCATGCATTCATTGCATTGTTTATCATTGTCGGAGCAGCTAATATAATTACCTGCATATGTTCTGCATACAGCAATCCTTTCAATATCTGCGTGCGCCGCTTCAGCGTTAGCTGCCCGTCCAGTGCGCTCTCTAAAAAATGCTTTAGCCGACCGAGAGGCACCGAGTCTGGCAACACTGAAAGAGCCTTGAAAGAAAAAAAAAATTTTAACCAAAAAACGCTTATGGAGATATAGATAGAAACTCTTTATTGTGCATACCAGAAATTAAGGTTACAGATAACGATAACTAACTTAGATAACTTAAGAGCGAGTGCCACAAGTGCCTTATCGCTAAAAGCGATCTCTCCCAAGCGATGTCTGCTTATGTGCATTGTTAAAGAATTCAAAAAGAGCCCTAAACTTCAGGGGTTTATCGTATGTCGCTTGTTATAGGAGACTCAACGCTTGTGATTGGAACTCATTGATTGTGATTGGAGACTCATTGCTTGTGATTGGAGACTCAAAAGACATTCATTCAATTTGCGCCTAGGATTGGCCCGCTCGAAAAAGGTTAAACTGTAAAAGTGAAATTTTGGCTTACGGCGGGGTAAAGGATGAGCAGTCAAAAGCAATGCATATGTGTGTTATATAATAATTTTCAAACTATGTATTTTTGCCCATAAATAAAAAACATTACTCAGGCAGTTTTTTTAAGGCAGTCGAGTAAAACCTTTGATTTGACTTTGATTTGTGCAAAATATACGAAGTCAAAGTATGTAAAAGCTACTCACTTTTAAGGGGGAGATCTTATCAGCATGCTTTTCCAGTATAGCAAGAGCCGTCTCCAAGTCCGGCACCGAGGTTTTCGGGTGTCTAGTCACTTTGGCCAGTGGGCCGCTTAGAGCGCCAGTTTGTTCAGGGTTCATAAGGATTTTCATGAGAATTACGTAGACATCTTGATTCTTATCGTTCGTCGTATCACAAACTGTCTCGCAGTAACGTATAGCTCTTTCCACGTCACCTAGAAATACCAAATTTATTTTAAACTAGCAACGCACCTCGGCTTCGCACGGGTGTAAGTCTTATTTTTTTACACCTTGGGTTTGGCCATTATTGGAGTTTTAGTAAGGATTAGTAGTATTTAAAAATATATATAATATAGCATGTCACCCGGGGATAGTGTAGCTTCCCAACAGTGAATGAATTTTTCAAATCAGTTCAGTAGTTTCGGAGCCTATTCAATGCAAAGAAACAAAGAAACAATCAAAATATTTCCTCTTTATAATATTAGTATAGACAAGCCTGAATAGGTGTTGCCTGATAGTCACAATCTGGGAGTCTTTAAATCACAAGTGAATCGGTTTCTTCTAGGCAAGCATGCTCAATTATAGACCGCATCATCAATCACCATGAGGCGAGTTGGCGGTCAAACGCAAGCCTACTATAAAAATAAAAGAAAACCAAATTATCATGATCTATCGAAAAACACAAGAAAATCTGTTCACTGCTTCATGAACAAAGAATGAGTTGTTCTGCATTCTCTACACATAAGAAAAAAAAACTCGCTTAGCTATTGAGGTTCTGCTATGCGACCGTCCATTAATCACGATGTTTTTTTTTTGCATTTTTTAACCCCCCCCCACCTGGTGATACGTGGTGAGGTTTAAGACTAAAAATAATCTTAATTATTTAAATATTATCTTTAAATCCAGGTACCTACAATACCAACCTACAATATAATTTTATTCTGGAATTAAGGCCCATGACAAAAATGTTGCAGGTTGTTTTTGATTGGCAAAGTCACGCTACGCGCCGGTTTTCGGTTTAGATTTAAATAAATACACGTGATATCTTACTACACCCCCCCCCACTCCCCCCCCCCCCTACCCTTGTGATATTTCGTGATTTTTGCAAACCCCCTCCCCCCACCCTTTCAAGCCTCACGTGATTAATGGACGGTCCCTATCCAGCTCTCGGCTCCATCATCAGACCCTCGATACTACTTATCGATGTATAATCTTCATAATTTCAGCCTTAGGACGTCCACTGCTGGACATAGGCCTCCCTCATCGATCTCCAAAAGAGCCCGTTGGAAGCGCTCACCAAATAATGTGCAAAATTATAATCGAAAAAAAAAGTGTGAGACCACACGACAGAAGTGAAAACTTCATCAAGGTTGACTGTATCTCTCTCGCTCCCTTAGTCGACTCGAGCCGACTTTACCCGAACGAGTATCTGAGCGTAACGGTCACACGAATTCAGTGCTTTTTCTCCATCCCAAAACGTGTTCAACCACTAAATACACCTGAAAGTATAAACTTACCTAAAATGAGCACGTAAATCGCCAACGCTTGCTCATGTCGCCCCAGCTTCCCTAACACGATCGCTCGCTCTTCAAACAAGCTATCCGCCGGGAAATGTAACATCACCCTCTCCGGAGTATACCGCGTAGATTTCTCCAGAAAACTCACTAGCTTCGACTTGGTATGCTGTAACTCTTCATCGGTAATCTTTTCGGCCTTTTTGTCTGTAATCTTCTCTCTGTACATGTTTATTAACGCGTCGTGGAATATAGAACTCTGATCGTTCCACGTATGAATAACGTGTTCTAAATAAGGTATTACTAGAGGCTGATGCTCTCTAAGTAAAAAGTCTAGTATCTTTGGACGAGGCAAGTTTTCCACTTCCACGATATCTTCTGTGAATATTTTGAGGCCTTCTTCGGGATGCTCATTTAATATCCAGTCGGAGAATTTGAAGATAAGGTTTATGTGCTCGGAACCTGTAAAGTTAGCACACTAATAAAATAATGTGTGTGTGTGTGTGTAAAGAAAGTTTGCGCATGTGGTTGTAGCTCAAGCAGGCAAAATTGAATATTAGTCCCTCCCCAGATATTTATTATTGTCTGCTTTAACTGGTGTTGCGATGGCTGCCGAACGGTAGCATGTGCACTTCATAATTTGACGGCACCCGGTTCGATCCTCGGCCAATGACTTATTTAGTGCTAAAATAATTTATGTGCAGTTTCAATGCCATCGCTCAAAAACGGTGAAGGAAAACATCGTGAGGAAACTGGTCAAACGCAAACCTCATCATCATCATCATCAGCCAGAAGACGTCCACTGCTGAACATAGGCCTCCCCCTTTAACCTCCACACTGAACGACAGCCTGCCTTTTGCATCCACTGGATGCCCGCGACTCTCACGAAACGCAAACCTATTATTAAAAAAAAAAAAAAAAAAAAATGGCCTAAAACCTCTACAGTTCTAAGAAATATGTACCTACATTCACCAAAATGTACTGGGCCAGCATAGTGGATTAAGACCCATCTAGAGAGGACCCGAGAGAAGGCCTGTGTTCCAGCAGTGGGAAACATGATAGGATGAAATTATGAGTTTCAAAATGCTGGATGGCACTGCAAGTTTTATGGGTGTGTTAAGTGTGGCGTTTATTATTCAAGTGTCTTGCTTGTCTAATCAGTCAATAGGCATGACAAATATTTTAAACTCATAAAAAACTGATCAGAAATAGAGCCAATCAACGAAAACAAAATTAAAATTATGTCAAAAACAAATAAGTTATAAGTATTTTAATTTCATGTTATTCAGAGAGCACACTAAACTGAGTTATGGCGTCACGCCTCAGGCGCGCCATACAAATACTTTTATACTAAAACACACACTTTGCGAGAAAGGGACAGAGTATCCCATCTCTATACCTACCTAAAACTTTAAACGCCCATATCTCAGATATTTATCAGCTAATTTAATATATTTTTAGCATGACTGTGTAATGACATGTATTTAGTTGTATTTATCGCTAAGCCTGTTATTTGTAGTAAATTAAACACTAGGACACATGTCTATTTTATAAAAAAATCCTTACCAAGATGCTGTAGATAGTTCTTAGTCCCCCTGTAGCCTTCGAGACTTGAATCAGGCTGTTTCGCTTGCTCCCTGAGCAGCTGCAGCGCTTTAGTGTGCTGTCCTTTAGTTTGGTACAGAATGATCAGTTCGCTGTGCTTCCCGTGTTGGAGCAACGTCTTCTCGGCCTCCTCTAGGCGGCAGTTGTTTAGACGGAGCAGTGGCGCCACGAACGCGTCGTTGGTCTAAGGACATAATGTAGGTACTAATTCGATATTTTTTGTTAAAATTTCCATGACCGTGGATTCAATGTCCTTTAGTCGTAATATTAAACATGTTTACATAATATTAAAAGCGTCAAACAAGTCATAGTCACGGTCAGAGTCAAGCTAAGTAAGTCACAGTCAAGTCTAACTCATGCATAGTGGTGGAGATTTACAAGAGGCTCCTATGGAGTGTTGGAAACAACACGAAAAGACATGTTGCACTTAATGAATAATAATTCACCATTAAGTACACATTAAGACCCGGGTATGTCCTAAAACTGCGACCAGAACCACCGGAGGATGGGCAGCAGCGTCCTGTTAGTACACGGTGAACGTACTGCGATCTCCAAGCCGCCTGCCAAGCGTGGGGATTTTGGCAACACCCCTCTCTAAGAGGGAGGCCTTGTTCAGCAGTGGACATGTAATGGCTGATGATGTAAGTACACATTAACACTCGAAAATACACATGTATAGGAAAATAATCTAACGAGCCGACATGTGTTTTTCCACGTTGGCGCCAAAACTCAACTAATTAGATATTAGAATAAAAGTTATCATCCCAAAATAGCACAAAACTACAGAACCTTTTTAAGCTGTTGTCATACCTACTGTCTTATAGGAATAATGACACAGTTCAATATACAGAGCACCTAGCGAATAGACTAAGTAATAACTATATTTAGGCCTACAAATTATTAAGAACTTTTTTCTATAGGGAAAAGTGTGCATCGGATCTGCACGATCTAATTCCCTCCTGCCCATTTTCGTATCGGAATGCCAGAGCGAGCATAAAAAATCGATACCGCTTTAAGGTTGATATTCCGAAAACCGGTACGAAGCGCTTTGACTCTACTTTTATTATGCAAACTGCTAGTCTGTGGATTGCGATTCTTGAATGGATGTGTCCCGATAGTTACAATCTGGGTGTCTTCAAATTACGAGTGAATCGGTTTCTTCTAGGCAAGCGTGCTCCAGCGTAGACGGCACCATCGCTTTACATCAGGCGAGTAGGCGGTCAAACGCAAGCCTATTATTAAATTTTAAAAAAACACATTGCGGAATTAGACTTCCAAAGGAAGAAGAAATACACCGCGGCAGCTGATTGCGGATAGACAAAATTATAAAACGTCTCCAGAATGTAATTTTTTTCTACTGATTTTCGAAAATTATGAACCGCCTAAGGTATACACGACAGAAATCAGTTCGAAAGTTTATATAGGTGCTGTTATTATTTTAATACATATTTGTAGATATTTTTCGATTACGATTTTTACATACACTGGTTTATTATTGGTTGTACAGTCCTCTCCCTAAATAAGGAAAGGTTGCAAATCAACATACCTACTGTATAAGTTATGGCCTTACCTGCAAATAGCACTTCAATAGAGTGGTGTCGATCAATTCCAACTGTTGCGTTACGTTTCTCTGACTACCCGCACTTTCTTGATTGCCGCTGGGAACCGCTGTACCTTTCCCGATCATCGCCCTCAAATCAACCAAGTAATCTATTAGCGCGTTGAGAGCGTTTTCTAGATCTTTCTCCTTCAACTTCTTCGTTGTAGTTTCAGTGTCTGGCCTACCATCAAGATCCGGGAAAAGTTTGATGACGTCGGCAGGATCGGTGTTCAGTTTGATAAACTCTTTCATTGATAACGAATATTTCTTATTATCGAATAGCTCCAAAGCGTAGAGGAACTGAATGGAATGTATCTTTTGTTTCTTCTCTTCTTCCGAACATTCTGATAGGTTCTGTGGGGATTAACGATCCGATTCAAACATCTGTTTATTTTAACTAAAATAGGTTTATTAAAATAGGTTGGTTGGTTTTGAACGCACTGCGATCCCCAAGCCACCTGCCAAGCGTGGGGATTATGGCAACACCCCTCTCTAAGAGAGAGGCTTTTCAGTGGACGTTTAATGGCTGATGATATGTGATTATGATGATTAGAAATGCACTGTACACAAAAGACACTGTCTACATTGGGCCCAGCGCATACACATACAAGCAGTTAAACACTTTATTTCATACTAGCTGCGCCCCGCGGTTTCACTCGCGTAGTGTTGAAAAATGGCGATGATGCTGATGAAAAGTAGCCTATGTCTGTCTCCTGGTTCTAAGCTACCTCTCCACCAATTTTCGGCCAAATCGGTTCGGCCGTTCTTGAGTTATAAATAGTGTAATTTTTTGCCATGGGGCACTAGGCTCTAGGCATAGTCATAGTCATAGGAACCTCAGTGATTGAACATTATTATAAAGTTAATTTGTAGGTGTAGGTAATTCAGGAACTAAAACAAAAATGTGTGAAAAAACAAAATAAAAATAGTAAGATCGGCTTAGTAAATATTTTGTATAAATTAGGTACCTATTAAATTGACTGACTAACAGTTGAAGTTCAATTGTTTTCTTCTCAACTTGTGTAACTCTGGGCCTGAAGCGAACCCTGTCTTTATTATATCACAACTTTGCCCCGCGGTTTCACCAGCGTAGTGATGAAAAATGATGATGATAAAAAGTAGCCTCCGACCCTTGAACTATACCCATACAAAAAATCAGGTTGATCCCTTGCTCTATTGCTGCGTGAAAGAGGAACAAACAAACCAACAAACAAACACACTTTCGCATTTATAATTAGTATTAGTATGATTGAAGGACACACGAGCACAAAAAGTGTTAGCACATAGTAAAGAGTTAACTTACACTCATGAGAAGAGCCATGGTACCTATACGATCTTTGACTTTAAAAGGCATTTTTACTAAATGAACCTGCTTTCAAAGACAGAAATATTAGCATCTGTTTGAAACAATTTACTTACCTGCATAAGTGCAATGATTTTGGCAACATTTCTTTTCGGCTTAGTCCGGAACATTGCAAAAGAGTTTTTATTTATTTTTTATGAATCGTTGTTAACTGTTCACATGGTAAACTTGTATTGAGTTATCACAAAAAAAAACCTGGTGATAATTAAAACGGTCGTTAATTTGATTTAATTAATCAGAGTAATCAATTTATTTTTGTATCGATTGATTTTATATTCACAATGACTGCATTTCAGTGTATTCGATACATTATATAGGCAATGTCTGGTATTTTTAATACTAATGTTTTTACTTTTCCTTATTCTCATAATAATAAGTAAGGTAGACATTTTTTATACCAAAAGGGAAATTTTAATAGTAACAGATGCTGATATTTCTACTACACAGTAACTCGGTCACTTATTTAACAAACTAAATTATAAACTGAATTATATTTTCCTTATGCAACGAAATAATAATAATACTTTATATTAAGGAAAATGTTTTACGTTAAATAACTTTAAAGCATGGATATACTTGTATGGGTATATGGATTAATTTAGACAACATGAACAATCATAATAAGCATATATGGTTTCCTGGATGAGATCGCTTTTAGCGATAAGGTCGCCACTTGTGGCACTAGCTCGTAAGTGTTATCTATCTTGTTGTAATTTTTATTTCTGGTGTACACAATAAAGAGTTTCTATCTATCTACCATATACTACTCCACTGCTGGACATAGGTCTCTTCCACTGTCAGACGTCTTACGCATATCGTCACTCCAACGAGGCTCAAAGCGTTCTACGCTACGTTTGCCGATTCGTGGTCTCCACTCAAGAACACGTCTACCCCAATGGATAACGGTTCTGCGACAGATATGACCGGCCCACTGCCACTTCAGCTTGCTAATACGCTGAGCTATGTCGGTGACTTTGGTTCTCTGGCGAATAACTTTGTTCCGGATACGATCCCTCAGAGAAACACCGAGCATAGCTCTATCCATAACCAAATAAATAAATAAAAATAAAATAAATATTTAGGACAATTTTGCACACACGGCCATCTGACCCCAAACTAAGCAAAGCTTGTGATATGGCTGCCAGAGATTAATATACATACATTTATATTTTTTTAATACATACTTAAATAGATATTAACACCCAGATATAGAACAAATACAAATGTTCATCACATGATTGTTTTTCCAAGGTGGGAATCGAACCCACGCTCCCAAGCGCAGAAAGCAGGTTCACTAGCAACTGGACCAGTGGGGCAAACAAAATTGCAGCTGTTAGAGAAAATAAATGTTTGGACCTAGTTTAAGTAAGTTTTGCGTATATATCTATTTTACATCTCATGATGAGATTCCTTGCTATGAAAATTTGCTGTTGAGTCGTGCAAATGCAACATACAGTTATCTTACGGTTTTATAATAATAAACAAACGGATAATTTTGGCGGATAAAAAGTATCCTAAGTCGAACTCCGGCCAACTATCTCTATGCAAAAAATCACGTCAATCCGTTGCTCTGTTGCTGCGTAAAAGGACAAACAGACGAACCACCAAATAGTTTCACTTTTATAATATTAGGGGCAAGTTAATATTATGCAGCTGGAGGATGAGAAAAATATGAATTGTTAGGTACAAGTTTTGACGTGCGGGTTTCAGTCGAGTTTTGACGTGCGGGATTTATCGGCAAAATAAAACAATTGCACGGCCTTAGGACTTTGGTTTCTTTGCAGTTGGCTAAATTTTTTAATCTCTACAGGGGAGCAGCTGCCCCTCTCTGCCCCCCCCTTGGTGACGCCCTTTTTAGTATGAATTAGTGTAAGCTTACCGTCAAGTCGATAGCGAGTTGGAACTGCTTGTCTTTAACTAGTTGCTGCACCTGTTTGGTGATGTCGACCAAACTGAGGCACCACACCTGGCCCACTGACGCTATGAATATCAGCCCTCGCTTACATCTGGAATGGAAAATATTTATGTTTTATCAATTATCATTATTATAGACCGTATTTAAAGAAAAATAACTCTCACATAATGCTCATTACAAAGTGATTTCATATGGTTGATAGCAACATATTGTCTCTCTCTCTCTCTCTCTCTCTGTCGTTGTCACGGGCCGTCTGTCTTTGTTTGTCACAAATTAACATGCGCATCAGATCATCATCAGCCAGATGTCCACTGCTAAACATAGGCCTCCCCCTTTAACCTCCACACTGAACGACAGCCTGCCATCTGCATCCAATGGGTGTCCGCGACTCTCACAATGTCGTCGGTCCATCTAGTGGGAGGCCTCCGTATGCTGCGTCTTCCGGTTCGTGATCTCCACTCAAGAACCTTTCTTCCCCATCAGATATCGGTTCTTCGAGCGATGTGGCATGCCCATTGCCAACTTTAGCTTGCAAGTTTTAATAGCTATGTCGGTGACTCTGGTTCTTTGACGTATATCCACGTTCCGGATCCTATCGCGCAAAGACACTCCGAGCATAGCTTTCTTCATTGCCCGCTATGTGACTTACAACTGACAACTTTAGCTTGCAAATTTTAATAGCTATGTCGGTGACTGGTTCTTTAGCTCATAATTTTTTTGGCAATGGAGAGAGCTATCCTTGGAGTTTCTTTGTGCGATAACGAGAATATTTGCCGAAGGACCAGTCACCGACACAGCTGCTAATATTTGCAAGTTGAAGTGGCAATGAGAAGGCCACATCGTGGATGGCAGCATAGAAGCATTTTTCCTTTGGTTATTCCTTACCTGTACATCAGTCTTGCTTTATTGAGGCCAGCCACGCTCTGTATGAAGAGCTGCGGCTCCATACTCTGCACCACCACTTCACTATCCATCAATCCTAGTATGTATGGCTCATCCCAGGCTAAAAAAAAGCCATAAATCATTGGCATTAGAGACATTGTAAGTAGGACAGCTATGAAGCGGCTGTAGTCATTAAATTTGTATAGATTTAACAGCTGTATAAGGTGGCCATATCGCCATTTTATTTGCTACTATTTTGAGGGTAAGAGGGGATGCGCAGGTTGTGGTTGACGAAAATTTTATTCAGACTACACTGACCGGCAGGCGGTAAGTAAAACACCGATAAATATGGATAAAGCCGCTCCATAGTCTTCCTACCTACCATAGTTAGAAACTACTCAAAACATACACCACACACCCCCACACAACCACAGTGCCTCAAGACGAGGGTCTTTGACCAGTGTGTGTTGCCAGTGATGACATACGGTACTGAGACATGGTCCTTAACTGTTGTCCTTTTGGAAAAACTCAGAGTCACTCAGCGGGCAATGGAGAGAGTTATGCTCGGAGTTTCTTTGCGCGATAAAATCCGAAACGTAGATATTCGCCAAAGAACCAGAGTCACCGACATAGCTGTTAAAATTTGCAAGTTGAAGTGGCAATGGGCAGGCCGCATCGCTCGGAGAACCGATAACCGATGGGGAAGAAAGGTTTTGGAGTGGAGACCACGAACCGGAAGACGCAGCGTAGGGAGGCCTCCCACTAGATGGACCGACCCAATTGTGAGAGTCGCGGGCATCCAGTGGATGTAAAAGGCAGGCTGTCGTTCAGTGTGGAGGTTAAAGAGGGAGGCCTATGTTCAGCAGTTGACGTCTTCTGGCTGATGATGATGATGACTTAAAACATAAATACTTTTTTTTATTTTATTCAAGCAACTAGAGTCCACACGCAACATTACTAAAATTATTTTGCAATATGAACTGAAGGATTTGTAATGCTCTCCATTCATTCATCAACATTTAATAGTGTAGCTCATGTCTGTGGAGTAACTTCCAAGCTTGACAGTCTTCTGCCAGTGTTTTCACCTCCCTGTATGACATGACATCTGCCTTCTCTTTTATTTGGTCTAAGAATGTAATGCACTCCCTGCCTCTGTATTCCCTAATCTCTTCTCTACATAGTATAAATAAAAGTCGCTTTCCGCGTCTGTCTGTGTCTGTATGGCCGTTAACTCCTCCTAAACCACGCAACGGATTTTGATGCCGTTTTCACCATCAGTTAGATACATTTTCACGGAAGGTTTTTATATATAACTAGCGACCCGCCCCGGCTTCGCAAGTAAATTAGATCCGTGCGAAGCCAGGCGAGCGGTTCGCTAGTTCCCTATAAAGTACAACCTGGGTCTCTTCAAAACAAAACTGAATAGGCATGTCATGGACAAGCATGCTCTAACCACATAGTCATTTTACATCAGGTGAGTCAAGGTCAAACGTTAGTCCATTTAAAATAAGAGATTAGATTGGCTGGTAACATGACTTGCACGGGCATTGTATAATTATGTACAACCTTACCAGCTATTATTTTGCATTCATTATTGTTTGTCTCCGTCGCACATACTCCAATCTGAATGTGTGACAGTGACAACTAAAACTGCAGGTCCCAGAATAACCCACCAGACTCGGCCGTGAGACTGTGCAGTCCAGACTGGTATAGAAGACGCACGCCATAACTAAAATGAATGGTGGCGCGCGTCTTCGTAAATTATCCAAACTATTCAAGAAAGCTCGACGGACTTGACGATACGCTACGTCAAGTCCGTCGAGCTTTCTTACCATGAGTGTAAGTGTCGAAGGAAGCCATATCCAGATCTTGGCAGAACATAAACTAGCAGTTTGGTTCGATCTGTGACCACACATCACACACATCATCAGCCTGTAAACGTCCACTGCTGAACAAAGGCCTCCCACGTAGAGGGGTGTTGCCATAATCGCCACGCTTGGCAGGCGGCTTAGGGATCGCAGTACGTTCACCGTGTCCTAATAAGACGCTGCTGCCCATCCTACGGTGCTTCTGCTTTCTGATCTGTGACCGCGAACCTTATATTTTTACAACACCTTCCGTATATTCATATTCAAACTTAAAAATTCTATTGGTATACTAATTGCCTCCAAAATTTCATGAAGATCGGATTAATGGTTTGCATGTTTTCGGGGAACAAATATACATACAAACACCTATTCGATTTCTCGAGACCTAGGTTAAACAAGGGTACAACCTACCAACACTAATAGGTGCTTCTTTCCATTTAATCGTCTTCTTTATAACAATCTTATGCTCCTTTGTTTCATCTTTCGCCTCATCTTTTCCTTTCCCTTCTTCTTTAGGATCTTCTTTGACTTCTTCGACCAAAACAGAAGTCTGGTCGCGACCAAGCAGGAAGGACGTTTCCGAGTACCGAGCTATGCTGGGCTCCAGAGACTTCGAGCTGCTTGTGGGGAATAATTCCTTTGGATTGCCCGATGAGAGCTGTGAAAGTAAAAGAATAATGTTGAGCCATTGGTAACAAACGCATGGATCATCCACCCACGAGATAGACAGACGACCTAAATGAGACTGCAGGGAATCGCTGATCCACGTTGCTTCCAACCGGCCCTTTTTGACGTCCAGCAGTGGACGTCCTACGGCTGAAATTATGATGATGATATGAATCATGATGATTTACAAACACAATGGGTTTAACATTTAAAATAAAGGAAAAAAGTAATCTTTCTTTTTTTTAAGATCCCAGTTACGCGCGTTTACGCTCGAAGTGGCAGGGAACCGGGCGCCGGTTGTCGCAGCTGTGTGGGGGGGCTCTGCCACGTTCAGTGTCAACGGGAAAATTGCAGTGCCATTCAAGGGTTTAAAACAATGACGATATAACCAATTAACTACTTATCCTTTCCCAGAGTGACGAAAACACAAAATTATATAAAAAAAATATGCAAAAAAATCATTCATTCCCGACAAAATGTATGAAAACAACTGTTTTTTTCTTGCGAATTTCGAAAACTTGTCGAACAAAAGTTATTAAAAGTCTTGATGCATCAAAGTCGCCCTCAAGAGGTTTTGCGTTAGTTACCTTTGAAACTGTATAAGCATCGACTATAGAACCTCCTCCTTTTTCGTAGGTAAAAAATTGGTTCTCAATCGGCAAAGATATATAAAGGCAAAGGTACACAAGTGCGAAGGTCCTTTGCACTACTTTTTAAATTGTAGCTTTACAAGGCTTGGCAAAGTGTGTGCTGGGCACTGTTGCTATTTTTCAAAAAACGGTATTATCATCTTCCCACTTACGCGGGGTTGGTAACTAACATATTTGCATTTAGGGCCGGTGCTCACAGACGGCGAGGTACCATACGGCACGGCAAAAGGTTTTTTTCGTTGACAAATTAATTTCAACCTTATTTCTATGAATTAAGCTCTGACATTCCCCTATGAGTCTCACGCGATGCCGTGGCACGTTACGTCATTCCCAGGGATGCTTAGGCACGTCACAACATTCCATGGGATGCCGCAGCACGCCGCTGCATCGCGTGAGACGCATAGGCAACTTCATGTCGTTAAAGGAATGGGAGTGCTAAGTAATAAAATAAGAAACAAGGTTGAATCTAGCTTTCGTCACGTGGGATGCCACAGGATCCTTCAGGCATTCCGCGCCGCGCCGTCTCGCGCCTCGTGGTCTGATAGAATACCGGCCCTTACTTCTCTATCTCTACATAGTATAAATTGAAGTCGCTTACCGCGTCTGTCTGTATGTCTGTATGGCCGCTAACTCCTACTAAACCACGCAACGGATTTTGATGCGGTTTTCACCATCAGTTAGATACATTTCCAAGGAAGGTTTATATATATAACTAGCGACCCGCCCCTGCTTCGCACGTCAATTACACCCGTGCGAAGCTGGGCGGGCGGGTCGCTACTACTTTATATTATACTTACATCATAAACAGTATATTCAGCCTTGAATCCGACCCAGAGGTACTGCTTGCCCCAGGCCAGTTGTCTGGGCACATCGGGAGTGCTGAAGTCAAAAAGGTGTTGCTTGAACTGTCCATCCTTGCCATAGTACAGTTGTAGTTTCCTCCTCACTGCGACACACAGACGGACAACGGAGCTGGACTGTCCAGTCATTGACGTAGCAGGCTGTAACATATGGCAAACGAGATTTTGACGATTTGTACACTTTTTCTTATGTTTAGTTGCTGTCATTCAATCATGCAATCATTCCCCAGACTTTGAGCAGGTTTGGTGTAGTAGGTTATGTCGTGCAGTGTTGGTCTCCCATTGGAGATTTCTCTTCCATTGTCTTTGTTATGTATTGAAATTGTCATCAAAGATGTTTCGTTTTTAAAGTCTTTTTGAGTATGCCATCTTAACTAGGTTCATGTGTTTGGTTTTCAAGTCTATTATACTAGATTTGATTTGTTTAGGACAAAAAGCATAAAATATTGGCCAGTAAAATGTCTTGATTTTTGTTTCTTAAGAAGTATTAAATATTGGGAAGTATGATGTTTCTTGATTTTTTTTTGGTTATATAAAGAGTATAAAATATGGGGTAGTAAATACTTCCTTAATTTTTTTGTTTGTTTAAATTGCAGACCTTAATCAGGATAGGAAGATTGTGGAAGGCACACTTGGCATGGAGGCCATGGCCCCCCAAAACACCTAGCAATTCCATACATTCGACTAAATTTTTTGATATGATTCCTTCGAACCTTGTCAGAATGCCCCCCCCCCAAATGAAATCCTGGATCCGCCCCTGTGTAATCATTGACTACATCACATTCATGCTATGCTATAAATACAAAAGTAATATGAACGGAATAAAGGAAAACCATCATATAAGTATGAAAAGCAGTAAATTTGAAAAAAAAACAGTCGCCCTAGAAGTCGTGCCAAGGCCAGGTAGGCCCGCCAAGGTGTGGCAAGCACATCACCCAGCCCCATCATGTCTACCCTCATGCCTGACTTTGACAGTGAAGTGCTACCAAGAGCTTCGGTATCCTGTGCACTGCAATAAACTTGTCAAGTAAACTTGCAGTATAAGAGGGCTTTTAGTTTTAAGGCAAGTAGTGGGCAACATACCTTATGATCTAATGCAAACAATGAAGCACCTTTTGTTTGCTCAAATGTCTTGTCAACTGGGAAAGTGACACCACTCATTTTGTGAGTAGACAACACATTGTCTGTAAGACATATAAGCAAGTTGTCTTCTGCAAAAAAAAAGATTTTGAGAACAAATCCATGGAAGTTGTTTTTTTTGATAGTTATTCATAATGAGTACAATGATCTTTTTTTGGCTAAGTAACATCGGTCTGTGTAACCTTGTATTAGTTACTAGCGGTCTGCCCCAGCTCTGCACGGGTATAATTATATTGCCTATATTAATCAGTGATAATGTAGCATTCAAATGGTGAAAGAATTTTTAAAATCGGTCCTGTACTTTTTGAGCCAATTCGTTACAAACATACTTACATACAAATCTTTCCTCTTTATAATATTAGTATAGATAGTATAGATGTGAAATGTGATTTAAATTTCTTTTTTTTAATGCTAATAACAGAAAAGTTATTTTAGACTTCTAGCGACTTACCTGGTATCACATCTATCTGTTGTATGGGCTTTTTGCTAAAGTTTTTACAGTAATGAAGCAACTGTTGATCATATTTTTGATTGCCATTGCCAGATGATAAGGAGTACATCATCAAATGCCCTTGTCGAGTCCCCAGCAGTAAGTTATTATCTGTGAAATGATAAATCAGTCAGTTTCCACTTCGTCACAGAAGACATACATGGAAGCCTACGATGATTTCTGCAGATGGAAAACTACAAAAGGCGTAAGTTAGTATTTGAACCAGTACTAAAAGCAAACAAAAATAGCAGTGAAAATAGTCTAAAAGACTATTATTACTCACATTTAGTTTAATATAAGTTTATCTACTTCTATGAGTATAATAAATACTGTTTTTATAGTATATTTTTTACTGTCTAGTGTCAAAGAGTGTCAAGTTCGCTAGAAAACCGAGCGGGTGTGCAGGCGCGCACCACGCCTATAATTTTCAATTATACTGTCAAAAGTTCACAAATATCTTTAGTTTTGATAATAAAATATACCTAAAGTGCCTACGAGTGTTTTAATGCATACTTTTCGGCCCATGACCACACATAGAAGCTACAAATTGGTCATTCGAACCGGATCATGCATCGTGGCTCAAAGAAAAGTAGAGTATTGTCTTCAGGGATAAAGGTGTCGTCTTGGGCGTGCTTAAATCGCGAACGTGATGTAGGATTATTTACCTTGAATCCTTCATTACGCTCGGGATTCATTATGACGCCCGTGAGTTACACTGCTTTATCCTCACTACTATTACAGCATACAGAACTAATTCTTTTAAAGAAGGAGGATCTTCAACAAGTGGTAAAAATCCATAGGTAGGTGGGTGCCTAATGTGAAATCTTTTCTGTAGTACTTATTAAAGTAAAACTTACCATAAGCGGCAATGGCTTCAATTTGCACTTGTGCAGTGATCAAATGAGATATTTCGTAGGCTTCGTGCATGGTTGCTAAGATAGTAAAACTCCACTCCAAAATAATACTATAAAGTCTGCTGTAATGCTCTTGCCCCCTTTCTGAAGCAGGTGCCTAAACTGGAAATATTCTTATTTGGCTTCGCACAATTAAACACTTTTAAGCATGTAGATACACCATACACATTTAATCAAATCATTGATGCGTTATATTTGTACTTACTACATAATAAACAAAACATTTCATTTCAACTTCATTTTCATATTAAAAACAATTCAACAAATCAATCAACATAAATCAGTGAATGTCAGTGAGGTGAGTGAGGAGAGCAAAGAATCCAAAGATATGAGGGATAAGGGAGGAGGGAAAGAGATATGTGATGTTTAGCATTACAATCGTGACATTGATTGACTTGATAAAAAGTCAATTTGACACTAACACGTAAATAATATGCTAACTTTTTTTTTCACAACAACATTCGCCAACGGTCGAAATAAATTAACGTTGGCATTTTTTGTTCTTTTTTATTCTTTTCTCTGTGAGGATTTTGGCGTCTCAATTTTGTGCATTTGCCAGTGTCAAGTTTTATGATGTCTTTATGTAGGTGGTTAAGCAAAGTAAGTCACTGTCAAGTCGGTTTATTCCACCTGGGTCATTGAGATTACATATTATACTAGAGGCGCAACGTCTATACACAGCTTTTCAAAATACGTTACCACTTGCGAGTTTCAATCATTGACCTGCGTGACCAAAGGCGACTCGTTAGTGTTTTTTGAAATTACCTCAATCAAAGTCATGCCCTAGTATAGTGGAGGACATTTTAGAAGAGGTTTCCATGGAGCTTTGAAAACAACACAAAAAACATATTTCACCACATTATTTTACGAGTTTTTTGGCGCCAACGTGGAAAAAAACATGTCGGCTCGTTGGATTATTTTCCTAAACTAGTGCATTTTCGAGTGTTAATGTGTTCTAATTGGTGAATTATTATTCATTAAGTGCTCGTAAACGTGCTCGAGTGTGGGAAAGTGATATAACGAGGTGAAACGTGTCTTTTCGTGTTGTTTCCAAAACTCCATAGGAGCCTCTTGTAAAGTTCCCACCACTTTACAGAGGCATGAGTTTGACTTGACCTTGACTTACTTAGCTTGACTCTGACAGTGACTATGACTTGTTTGACGTTATTAAGACTATAAAAAACAGAAGAATAGGCGGTATGGCCTTAAAAGCTTTAGCCTGCCCGATGGGCGAATTATAATTAAAAAAATAAATAAAAAAACATTATTTTACTTCCCACACTCCATATCCACGAACACTTTAAATAATAATCCACCATTATTACCCAAAATTAATCCACTCGAAAATACACAAGTTTAGAAAAATAATACGACACTGTCTTTTTCATGTTGGCGCCAAAACTCTTTATAGATAAAAATCACGGAAGAGCAGCGGAAGCCTTCTCTATCTATGTGTTCCATATTGTTATGAACCCCAACGGTTAGACCGATTTTGACGAGACTTTCACCACGCGGTCGAACCACGTGGTCACAGCCCTTTTATCGAGGGTATCCATGGGGGTGAAACCGCGGGGCGCAGCTAGTGGTATATAAACACAACGAACATAATGACCTTTTTGAATGAGTGAGCGACTATATTTTTTATTTGAACAAAGCAACCGTAACTAAACACAACACGCTAACGCCAATGCAGTTATTCTAACCCTGTAATTGTTTGTCCGAACTATGAACTAACAAGCTCCATTTATGCACTTAAAAATGTATGCATGAATGAACAATTTTCCTACCACATTCCTCCACGCCCCAACTTTATTCAATCAAATATAAGCATTGGGATTACATAAATAAAAAAGCCATGTTACTATTCATTTAATATTTACTTTTATAATTATGTTATTTTTCATTCATAACTAACAACGATATGGGTGTTACGACGTACTCAAATTCAGTAAAACAAATATTAAAACAATACAAATTTCACTCACTATTAAATTTTAATTTTACAGTAAAAGTAATAAGAAAAATCCTTCACTTTTTAAACAATTTATAAAGTCATATAATAACACCACTTCGAACTATGCATTTTACGGAAAATTCATTGAAAATTCTGTTTCAAAAGTGCATACAATCCGTGAAAGTGACAATTCAGTGGGATAAAGACGTTTTATGAACATCACTTCAAACATTCAGGTCACTAGTATGTCTTAACTTTTTACACAGAGGGTCTTTAGAAGCAACGTCGATTACAAAATTCATATTAGATAGACTTAATAAAAAATATGCATATCTAAAGTACCGGGCAGTGCGGGCCCGCAGTTGCCCAACGTCGCTGCCACCGCCCTCGGCACGCCTACTCAAAGAGTCATACCGTAAAGACAATAATTATAATATATTTACACGAATCATAAAGGTGTTCAGCAAACCGATAGCTATAACGACGACAACTAAGCTCCACTATGTGTGATTTGAATAACGCTCGCTCTTACAATACAATAATTTAAAATAATTAGTACATCAGTACACAATAATAATACAAATAGTCATTCTATGTTCCATGGTCGGGCTCTGGCGATCACGAGGCATTCAGGTGTTCGTCTGGATGTACAAGTCTGACAGGATCGGGTAACGTGCGAAGTGATTGCTTGCATAGTGTATATTACTGCATCCTCAATAGGACATTGTGGTGGAAAACCCCAGTATATCTGATTCGAGCTGACTGCAATGTGCCCGTGATATAGGCATGTGCCTAAGTTGGGTAGGTCCGAAAGGTACGTTTGCAATTCCCCTGTCGCAATGCCTCCCAGCTGCCTTCCATCTAAATTTCTTACCTAAAGAATGGTGCAGGAGGTAACCAACATTACCACGATAAGTTTATGGATTTAGGCTAAATCTACACCACGAATAAAAGATTTAGTTAGTCTACACTTACAAGGTTTAATACCTTCGCCTAATTTGTAAACTGTATGCCGAAAGTGCAAAATGAAATAACTCGAATAGTACTTAAAAACTATGACAATGAAATTTATAGCATTATTTTAACATCGTTCTCATAAATGACTACTAATAATCATAGTGTTCTCAATGACAAATTTTATATTATAGAAATATCATTTATTGAATATAGAAATACAGTATTATCGAAAAACTATGTTGTTACATTAGGACACCGAGTGCTAGTAAATACATACGCTACACCTATCCAGCGGGATAAGACGAGGTACACAGCAAAATAACTAACATACAAGTTGCCAAAAACCAAATTTCTATCATATCCATGTAGTTTATCTAAAGTGTTTATATTCTCTGAATTGTTTATACAAATACATAATATTCTGAGATATCATTAATATAAATTACCTGAGAGATCAGTTTACGCTAGATATAAAAATTTACAAGTATGCTTTATATTTCTGCACAATGTTTCGTCTGCTAAGTTTCATCGTTGAAATAACACTAGGCATACGTTTCATTAGTTAGTGATACGCTCCAACAATAAATACGCTAATGCACTACCGAATACGCCTCCCCTAACGATTACACGGCCCAAGCAAAAAATGCGCTCACTATCATGCGTCATGCGGCTGTCTAACAGTGATCGGACCCGACTGAAGCGCGCGACTATCATCTCTCTATGCTATGCAATACGGAACACTCACGTGCCGATACAAAACGCTACCACAAATAACAAACGCTAAACAATTCCAAAGGATATAAGGACAGATACGATTTCACAAACGAAATAAAACAAAACGATTTTATCCAGACGATAATCTGTCGTTTACCGAACAAACAAATGTTTAAAATCCAGCTTTCAAGGTATGTACATAAAGAGACAATTTGAGCTTACAAAAGTACAAAGTGATCACATCGCGACGGTTCAGAATCTACGGTGGATTTACCCTTCTCACCGAGGATGACAGCTCAAGCTACAATTACACTACGGTATCACACGATCACTCGCCGGGGACATGGTTAACGCGCGTGTCGCGGACGGAGCGTCGCTCTCTACGACGCGCCCGCGGCGCTGCCCACTCCGCTGGCCGCCGCGCTCTCGCCTGAAACATCACGCCAGTTAGTTACACACAATCATAGCTCGAAAAACACTTTAAACTATCACGGTTGTTCACTAAAGTTATATGATTATTTACGGGATATTTACCTAGGTAAGGTTTTTTTTCTTTAATCTTTATTTTTAAAGAGGGTTTGGTCAGATTTGACCAATTGACCATGCCACCCTCATTGGCACATTCTTAAAACTATATCCTTCATTAAATACATAATGTCACGATCTTACACAGTATTCTGCACTCCTCCGATAAAGGATTAGCCAGCATGCTGTTACACCACCCAACATTGGTATACTGGTTGAAGTCGAACCTTTCAGCCTCTGTCCGGACACACTCCATCATAACATGACATACGTCTTCGACTACCCACCCCACACTCGGTGCAGTTTGGTGAGTCGGATTTGCCTATCAAATGTAGAAATCTGTTGAGTGGAATGTGACCGGACCGAAGCCTCATTGCCATTACAATGACCGCCCTACTCACATCAGTGGTAAGGTTGTGGAAAGAGCTCCCGATATTTCGGCGCAGTTACATGCACCATGTTCACGGGAAGACTGAAGAATGCGGTTGGTTGGTCAAAAAGGTAAGTGCAGACATAACTATCTACGGTCTTGGTCCATGGTAAATATCCCGTAAATAATCATATAAATTGAATGATAGCTCGGCTCTCGTGTGCGAGGACACTGGCTACAATAGGGTATTTGACTGTATTAAAAATATAATTAATGCAGGTGATCCTAGAAGATTATTATTAAAAAAAAAAAATACTAGAAACTAAAAAATTAAGGACTGATTTTTTGAAAAATACAATATAAAAATATGATTTGTTCGAGAGTGCCTCTCGGTACAAAAAGCTTATATGGCGAATATAGTGATAAACGGTGCGCGGCCACAGCTTCAGGGTATATCGATCTCGGACCCACGTTAAAGCTGTGTGGTGCTAACAGACGTTTCGTCTATAGAAGCCTTTAGGGTCTTTACTAGGTGCTATGTAAAAGTTGCACGTTTGCGAATCAATGTATTCCTTATGAAAGATTGCACATTGCTAAGGCCACCTAATTATTAAGCTAATTAGCACCAGTATCAACTGCTGTTTTTTTGTCTAGTATAGAAAATTTCGGTTCTAAATCCACAGTTTCCATGAAATTATTGAGATGTAAGTCAAATTTTATAGAAACAACAGCTCATACTCGTGGTACAGCTACAAAACAAATGCAGTCAAATATTATAGTGAATAGGTCCTTATTATACAGATGTTTCTACCCTAATAGAAATTAGTCTATTGTCGGTGTCGATTGGGGTGTAGCTTTATTATGCCATTGAATTTAATTCTTTTTGCTCACCCTATCGCGCATATCGATAGACTCGCGCGGTGGGTTGTCTATAGTTTTCTTATGGGTTTTTGCTGCTCGTATGGGGCTTCGGATTTGCCTTTTTCCGGTTACGCGCTGGGGACAAATACCTACCAGCTTATTGACTGCTAGCAGGTGGCAATTTACAGATTATAGATAGTGACAGAAAAACAAACATTGTCTGCTACGATTTTTTTTGTGGCCTGGGGATGGGAAAAACGCAAACGAGCTCAATAATTTTACAATTACTACCATAAAGCAACAATTCAGGCCACAATTCCTCGGTTAACCATTATCATCGCATTTTTCTTTTTGGTACGAAGCCATACATCATAAGAGCCATAATGCAACCTTTTATTGTGGTAGGCCCCCCTAACTTATCTCATTCTACGGCAAGACAAAGTTCAATGTAAGATTAAAATAATATTGAGGTAGTGGAAGTTCTACCTATGGATCATATTGACTAATATTCGATGTTAAAAGTTAAATGTTGCTTTATCTGTCAAACATTGATCATCAAGGTTTGATTCTGAAATATTATGTCAAACATCGATATGATGTTTTTTGAAACATCAATCATTCGTAGTTCTGATATAGTGCCAGTAAGAGTAGGAGTTGCCGAATTATTTTCTAAACATTGAATTTGAAAACATTGACTACAAAAGAAGGAAACCTATTCTTAACAAAATACTCTTTCCTGCAATTCACGGTCACATCTGACATAACTGTTGACGGACATGCTTGCGTTTTAACGCAAGAACCATGAGTAGCGTGTTGAGCATCGCAGTAAATGAGACTGTAAGCAACCGTACAATAAGGTACAGTTTGCGCTATCTAATGAGGCCAGTCTTCTCCGGGCGCTTGCGCATTTTCGCCCGCCCCTTGACACTATACAGGGCTACGCGGAACGGGTGCACTAAGCCGAATGAGGATTGTTACTCATCATTATGAGCAGCTTTTACTATTGGACCGAAACTAAAATCGCGAAAAAATATTAGCTGTTGCATACATTTTGCCCAGTGTCAATAACAGTTTTCTATGGAAATTTTTTTCGTCCTTCATAATGATATAAAGGACCCCATTTAGTTTAGTATACCCTTTCCGGGTAACCCAGTATATTCCCAAATTACGTCTGCTACGACGTCTCTCGCGCTAATGTCAGTCCGGCTACCTTAGATCGCACGAATTGTACATATGTGTGGAGCAGTAAATACTGACCGGTGGCGTCGTGTTCGAGGCTGGGCTGGTGGTGCGGCGCGTCGGGCGGCTGCGCGGCGGCGGCGGCGGCGGCACGCGGCTTGAGGAAGTCGTTCAGCGACGGCTGGATGGCGAGCTCGTACTCGGTGAAGTTGAAGAGTGGCGGCAGCGCGCGCCCGTTGGGCAGCCGCGCCGCCGGCTCGCGCAGCTCGTCGAAGAACGAGTGCGCGCACGCCTGCAGCGGGGACAGCCGCGCGCCCGGCGTGTACTCCAGCAGCCGTGACACCAGCGAGATGGCGTCCGGTGGCGTGCACGCGCGGAACACCTGCATCACAACACCAGTTGCTTACTTATTTAAAGCTTGGGTCCCACGACCAGTTTTATGGCAGGCCAGGCCGCGCCAGGACAAGCCGACGCGCCGTGGGATCGGTCGCGCCCGTTGTGGCCTGTCGTCGCCCGTCCGACCCGTAACGAGTTGGTAACTTTACAGGCCTCGACAGGCGTGGTGCGGCCTGTGCTTTCGACAGGTCGTGGGACCCCACCTTTATAGTGCTAACAAACGTGTGAAATTGGTACGTTAGACCGCCGTCTGACCAACGGGAGAGAAAGGTAATATTCTCACTCTTTCTCTGCCGTTGGTCCCGTTAGTATAACAGCCTCATTGCCTTTATTTCAAAAACTCTATGCCAGGCTAAGATGCCAGGCCTATTTTATTATTTTTATTACAAAAACACCTGGCCGGTAGCCTATTCACTTCGGCACATGATTATTGTTTTTTTTGTACACTTTATTCGTCTTCTTTAAATTCTGCTCCTATCGGAGGTAGGATAATGGTAAAGAAAGTTAGGAAGTAGGTTGGCTGGTAATAAACCCACTACCGAGACCTAACATATCAGTCTCTCAAATCACGGTGGTCCAGTACTAAAGTAGTTTAATGGCATCAAAAAACTGGGCCGAAAATGCACATATAACGCAAATATTAACATAGAAACATTTTGTGTGCCAATAAACTAAATAAACAAATAGAAAACCGGCACACCATTGTCAAACGAGCGTTGCTCATTCCTCGCGCAGAGAATTTCTTTGTCAATTCAACGCGGGAATGCAGCCAGCGTTCTTGGTACTTTATCACACGGATAAATTCTTCATTTTGATTGTTAGTTTTAGTGTAATCTGTGTAATGATTAAGGCTTTTTTTAGTTGCTTCGTTTGATATACCTCTGTACTTAAATTTAAACTTTAATTTTTAGCTTTATTAAAAACTAGCGTGGATTCGAAACCGAAAAACACCGACCAAAAGAATAAGGAGACATTGCGATCGCATCGAACCGCATAAGGAAATTTTGACAACAGGAATCTTGTCTGCTAGCAAGATGAAATAAAATGCGAGTGCGATTTGCAAAAGACACAATGTTAGCCGTTTAGAAAATGTGCCAAATAAAAAGTTTAACGAACAATTTGTACATGTTAATGGTTAGAGAACAATAGTTACGAGAACTCGATGGAATGATTTAGTTTGTACGCAAATGACGGGTGCCAAGAAAAAACCAGCAACCAAAACGGGTACAGAAAAGAGGAGCGAAAATGAGATGCATGATTGGTTGGTTTCCTAGAGCTAAAAACATCCCGTAATTTTTCTTGATACTCATTGGTCATTTTCGATTCTCTTTCTCCTTTCCGCGTGGTTAACTGGCCTATTGCAGTGAAAACACACGGTCGCACATGAATGCACACTGAACACCAACAAACAGTAAGAGACAGCGTCAACCGATTAGTCGTGTTCTTATCAACATCATGCCAAAGGCTATTTCGGAAACTTTGCAGTTAACTGTTACCCCAAATGCCTTCATTGACATACTTTATATACGACAGCTTAGACTACAGAAACAGTTAATTTATGAGGGAATTATACTACAATGAAACAGGATTAAACTTGAGACTTGCTGGTGTCCGACTATCGACGAGCGCAATAGCGACGAAAGTATATTTAAGTCAAACAAATAGATGTCATTATTTATTTGATACAAGCAAAACTGTATAACTGTTTATTAATAAACGCGCAATAGCCAAGAAATAGTTATGACGTGTTTTGTCTTTTTCGCACTTTCAAATTTTGAACTGGATTGAAAAAGACAAAAGGAGTAACTACTGTAAGTCTACTCTGCGTTTATTAGTAAGGGTTTAAGTTTACGCCGTATCTGACTAATATCAAAGCCAATGAAACTAATGCCTAGTAAGAGGTGGGAATAAAAGTTATTATGATATTTGATAAGTACAATGAAGGCATTTTTGGTAGTTTAGCGGTATCTTACTCGAATACGCTGGTGGTCAGTGGCAGACTTGGGCATGGACATTCGCTCCAACATTGACTGCAATGACGCGACCGATTCAACAACCAATGGTAACATGAATGGTATAAATATGGTCTAAGGGTGCAGATAGACCAGCGCATACACTTCAAAAGACCGTCAGTGCTACATTCGGCTCACACAATATGTACACTTTTTCATTGACCTTTACTAGGTTAGACCCCACAAGTTCCCCAAAATTGCATGTCCGTGGTCTATTTAAGGTTTGATTAATGCTCCAACTAGCACGCCATATAATTGAGTACAATCTCTATCGTCTTGGCAGTGGCACATTAGATGACAATACAAATTGTGCCATGGTAAACAGTAAAAATTCCTCAAAAGCAGTTGGCTGTACGAATAGAGTTAAACTACCACTAAAGGGGTTTGAATTTTTTGTATGGAGGAGGCTGGCATTTCCCCAATCCGCTACTTTTTTTTACAAATTCGCTTTGTACTGTCTACACTTCTATAATATGAATTGGGAAAACGAATGAAACGCTTTTCTGAGGTTTTCAAATACAAAGTATTTAAAAAAATTAAGAATGCTTAATTATTATTATGATATTTATAGAATATTTATATTACTACACAAACTAAAGTGAGCGTGAATACCCGTGAGTGCTAGCTTTCTATTAGTTTAAATAGTGTAATATTTATTTTCAATTATCTCCATAATGTTTCAGTTTATTACATTATAGATATTTAGATAGGAACTGTTACATTATGTTATTTGATTATTTTTTGTTCGTCTGTATGTCCCCAATCCAAATTGGTATACAAGTTTCATTGTGCGACGTGACTTTGTCAAAAATAACAAAATGGCGGATCAGGAGAATGCCAAAAATTTCAAATTCGTTTCTCTCGAGACGTCATAGTAGGTACAAATATGCGGCACGCTGGGTCTTCGTACAACTTGTCGGGCTTGCGGTGTCTATACTCACAAACGTCTGTGATTGAACAGTCTAATTTTATCAAGTTCTGAACAATAGCCGAATTGACGAGCATTTACTTGAGTTTTCTTAAGAATTAGTGATCAAATGTTCGATCTCATGATGATCTCGATTTTAGATTTGTTAATCAGTTCAGGAAAATAACAGAATACTCTATGTTCTGCTCGAGTGAATGCTTAAGTCTATCTGCGTCATAACAGGTAAACAGTTTGTGGGAAACGTCTTATACAAGCAAATAGACTCACAATGGACAATTGGACATATTAATTACCAGAAGCACAAACTTGTAGCGGGAACTCCGCAAATAACCACAAACTGTTTACCTGTTGATGTTATGTTCTAAGGAAACATCATAATTAAGCTAACTGCCGATCTTCGTTATACGAAGTATAACAGTGATGTGTGAAAATACCTAAACAACAACATGACAATGTTGATTTGCTGTGAGAGCGTCATTTTCAGTCACAACAGTTTTTCTTTACAATACAATTCGATGTGTTTGAGTCACTTCAAGAATCAATCGTTATTCCCGCTAACTAATTAGCGGTAGGGTGAAAGAGAGAAATTTTGACATTGACAAATGACTCGTACATATTTAAAAAAAGTAATCATTATTTATGTTTCTTAATTCATAGCGACTGTGGTTAATTTAATTTAATGAATGACAGTATTACGTAGAATAAAAGTTTGTACCTTCGCCCATGGATGACTCTTGATTTGTGGAAATTTGAATTCTGTGTAGTTTGGATTCATCTCTCGAATTTGTTCACGTGTCGGTGTGCCTAATACCTGTAACATTACAATTGATTAATTAGTACAAAGTAAATATGGTTATCCAGGAAAATATCTAGTAGGCCCATTTTAGATAGGTCTCGTTTCGAGCGTGGACACTTCTTATATGAGAAGTCTCAAGTTGACAAAGCACTTTAGCATACATAGCTTGCTTAATGGATGTAAAGCCACCATAAATTAATATTTTAGGCTTCATTTATTTTATCCATTAAAAAAAACCTTAATTTTTTCTATCACATCATTGCATCACGTCAGGTGAGATTGTTGTCAAACGCATGCGTAGTCCATTGTCAAAAAAAACCTTTCATGGTCACTGCAAATAATGTGAACTTGGGACCAGCGGCCTTATTACGGATTTCCGTTTCGTGATTTGGATTGTGATCGCGCAGCTGATATTTTTTTCGCGATTTCAGAGTTTATCCTATAGTAAAAGTTGTTCATAAAGATGGGTACTTTGCAGTGAATGGACCCCTTTCGGCTTAGTACAACCTTTCCGCGTAATTCAGTAGAGCAGATTCTATCTATAAATCATTTATGAATAAACGAGTTAGGCTATAGAAAACCCTGTGGTGTGATTCATTGTTTATTTAAGTACTTATTAAAGTCTGTTACATCGTTACCTCTTGGTAACAAGCAAATAACTGAATTAAATATGCATTTAGGGTTAATTACCGTATTTTATTATTTATATTCATATTCTTATGGTTTTATGTTTTATTTCCTAGTATAAAAAAAAAAAACAGATTGATAATGTTGCCAGTTACAACACTTTCTAATATGCACATAATATTTCATAATTCTAACTTAGATAACAGGTATGCGGCCTTGATATGGAGTGCAAAAGTTGCGACATGATTACGTTTCGTACATTTTCATTTCGGATACAGTTAACAAGGTTAAATGTGAAAATATAAATCTGGGACATTGTGTCTGGGCGCTGTTTTGATGTAAAACATCTATTAGCGCGCTTTGGCAGTAAAACCGACTCGTATGCCGTAGCAGCGAACGATATGACGCTCTCTTATGCCGTCATGTTTCACATCTGCCGAGCGTCCCGTGACGGCCAACTTTTTTTTCACTTAATGATGTCGATTCTGTCATACCAGTCACTAAACTAAACCAATCTGACAGGACTAAAATTATCTGCCTCTCTTTTAGAGCTGTCAAATTTAGTTTAGTTAAGTTTAGAGTACATCAGAATCGATGCCAGTAGCGATATACCTATTATTCCATAACTGCATGCTACGAGCCTCATTTCGCGGTTTTGTAACAAGAGTTAAATATAATTCAAATCAGCAGTTCTTTTACTTACTTTTTATTGTGGTCTATTTGTCCATTATCAATGCATCCCAAGCATTTATTTTTTACCATACCCACTCGAAAATAAGTTAATTAAATCTTGGAAAAGTGATAACAAAGTTATACATTATCCAACACATGATATGGCGTGAAAACACAAAGACTAGGTTGGCCAGATGTAAAATTTATCGAAATGAAAGAGTTTGAACTAAGAAGGTTTGGTCTTAATGTTTTGAGTTAAAATATACTTAAAAAATATCTGGAATACTGACAATATGGATGATATGTTTATAGTAGTTTTTTTGTTGTTGTAATAGTAATTATTGCACGCTATAATAGCTACGGAAATCCATTATTATTATATTTTTGTTACACCAAATGTACAAACCGTGTAGAACCGAACACTAGAAAGAAACTCGCACTATCGCTCGTTTTTTGTGCTTCAAATAATTTTAATATAAAAATATGGTGAAAATTCATGAACATTTTGCGATTGCCATTTGAGGTATAATAAAAATCACTGTACTTCACTAACTCAAGCCTATTATTAATAGAAAATAATTAAAAAAAACAACTACAGATTGTAAACTTGAGTAGATACACCCGCTACGCTCGTGCTGAGTTACTCGCCCATAAAACGTATCTCGGCGCGTTAGGGTTCATGTTCACGTAATTTGTCACTTTCACCTAAACTAAATCGCGTTTGCTCGCGGTTCGGGCTCTGTTTCTTTACCCCTGGCGTTATGTACTAGCCGTTCAATATATTTAAATCACAATGATAAATGCATACCTTGATGATCTCAACCAACTGGTCGACGCCAGAGTCGCCGGGGAATATTGGTTGACCCAACAGTAGTTCGGCAACTACGCAACCGGCACTCCAAACATCTGCAGAATAATGACACAATTAGTTAACGATATTTTCTAATGGATAAAATAAATCGATGTCGATGACATTCCTAAGGCGGCAGAAAAGCAGCGAACGAGACTAGCACAAGACTGGAAAACATGGCGCACTTCAAAGGAGACATACTCAACAATCGGTGGAAATAGATGATGATGAACAATCGTGGTAATTCCAGATGTGACTAAATACTGTGTATCATTTATGCAGCCGTAACAATACAGAAGGTCCTGTTGTTTAGTTATCTTTTGCTTATTGTTGTAGTTAAATTCAGTTTGGGTTTCTATCCATCCCTCAAGATATTTCGATGAACAAAGCCCCATAGTTAGTGGATGTTAAAGTTCTTAAATTTTATGGCTAAGTACAACACTTGTTTTAAATATTTATCGGGACTTATCGCGATTTATTTTATTTAGGTAATAATAGGTACTATACTAGGGCTACACGATGAGTTGCGGCAGCGGCGAAAACCAAAATGCATTTAAAGTTAGCCCCAATACCGCCTTCCGCGCAATATTGAAGACTAGCACCCTTGTTCGAATGTTTGGAATTCTTCTGTATGTAACCTAGTACAGGGTTCACTTTTCGTAGCCCTGGTGCCAATGCATTTGAATACGGCATCCGTATGTATCCATATCGTAGTTAGTCGACTAAAAGAGTATCTCTGGGCTCGGGGTGGTCAAAGGTGGAGCTCAGAATATCCACCCAAAGAGGATGACGTTGTGTTGGCCACGTTGTCTTGGAGAGAGGAAGATGTAGATGAGGTAGAGTATCTGACTGTACCGAGAAGAGCTATATAGCAAGGTTATGGGAGCGTTGCTCTGGAGATAGTGGGGTCTTCAACGGGTAGGATTGCTGGCCAGCTATTGGCAGGTGAGACTTTTATTTTTAGCAATTTTTAACCCCTGACGCAAAAAGAGGGGTGTCATAACTTTAACGTGTGTATCTGTATGTCTGTCTGTGGCGTCTATGGCATTGTAGCTCCCAAACGGCTGAACCATTTTTAATAAATTTTTTATGTTGACCTGATTGTTAATATTCTTAGCTATGATTCAAGACAATCTGTTCAGCCGTTTGAGGATTATCAGCTCTATTATCGTTTTTTTTATAAATTTTCAATTTGTACTTGTTTGGATTTATTTTGGTGATTTGGTTGGGTTATGTGGCAAATCCCACTTAACCCTGTTGCACCCAAAAGCATTTGGGTACCGTGTGAAGATCTCGCCGCCGCGGTCACCCATGGTATGGCCAGCCCTTAACAATGATGATATCTATATTTTCATTAGCAGCGCAACTCACCTATTTTCGTGGTATAATCAATGGCGCCAAAAATGAGTTCAGGAGCGCGGTAGTACCGCGAGCATATGTAGGAGACATTGGGCTCGCCACGTACGAGGTGCTTGGCCGAGCCGAAGTCGCAAAGCTTCAAGACGCCGGTCTTCGGGTCTAGGAGCAGGTTCTGCGGCTTGATGTCCCGGTGGCAGATGCCCAGCGAGTGGATGTACGCGAGGCTTCGGAACAACTGGTACATGTATAGCTGTGGACAACAACAGATTTCAGATTGTTGCCGGAGGTCCAGGGTGTGATTCCTGGCCAAGCAGATGTTTCAATGATGAATTATATCTACTCTGGATCCGGTTGTAAGTTGTTTGTGTGTCCATGGCACCTCGATACAGGGAATCCTAGTGTAAAGCATTATTATTATTATTCTAAATGTTTTACCATTGTTCACTCGTTAGACGAGGGTTTTACCATTTTCGCGGCCTTTTCGCCAAACGAGAAATGAGGTGCATCATTGTTTTAGCGATAAAAATTTGCGTACGATTCGGCAAGCGTTCAGGACTACGGCTTTCTGAAGTTGAACGAATGTGTAGTTGTGTATGTCGAGTGTTTTGAGACGAGTGAAGTGTGTAATAGTGCTAACAGACGTGTGGTTTTGGTTGACCGGACCCCGTCTGACCAACGGGAGAGAAAGAGTGAGAATATAATATATCTCCGCTCCTCTCTCCCGTTAATCAGACGGCGGTCCGGCCAACCAAATCCACGTCAGTTAGCATGTTAAGGGATGACGCCAATAGATGAAAGAATCATTGGTATGGTTCTTACGGTCTCTACTTTCCACTGAGTTTTTAATTCTATTGCAAATAGGTTATATGTATTTGCAATGACTATGTCAATCAGGTAAACTGTTTTATTTATTTTTCATTCAATGTAATATCTGGTCTATTCAATTACAGTATAATCTCACTAATCCGGCACTTCGATAGATCGGCACGTCCAATAATCCGGCACCCTCCGCCCACGCCTCCCTTACCCCTCTATACGTGTGCGCTTTGGTCGCTGCGTCATCGACTAGCAGTCTAACCTCAAAACTTATCATATTTTAACTTATCATTAATTACATATGTACCTACATGTTAATTCAATTGTTCCATAATACATTACATACATTTATTCTCTCTATGAAATGCTTTATTTTATTTATTACCTATGACTTTTTCAGTATAACCCAGTAATCCGAACATTCCAATAATCCGGCACCCTCCGGTTTTTAATAGTGCCGGATTAGTGAGATTACACTGTATTATTAAATAGAACCTAAAATTACTAAATAACCCTTTAAGTTTATTAAACTAGCATTTAAAGGCCAAATGTGCCGCTTTTTGCTACCTGAGGGCAGATGGGATTCATAAAACACACTATCTGAGCACAGAATACTCTTGTAACACACTAAATTGGACCATACCATATCTTCATCAATTCAATTCAATTTATTTTCACCATAGGAACACAAGGAACACTTAGCTATGTCAAGTTACAAAAGTACATCAATTTTCTTATCATCAAAAGTATCTCTTGTGGAAGTGCCGATGTTGCACCGAGGGTGTGACAATTTTATTGTGATCTTGGTCAGGTAAAATAGAAAATGACATTCAGCAAAATGTATGGAACAATTATTTTTTTTGCTACTACAAAGTTGGGTCTAATAGTAAAAAAATTTCATAATGATGAGTCGATATCCTCGGAAATAATAAAAAATATGAATGATATGCTAGTCTAGAATACGCTGCCTTAATGAGTGTTCCCGATAGTTACAACCTGGGTGTCTCCGAATCACGAGTGACTCTATTTCTTCTAGGCAAGCGTGCTCCATCGTAGGACGCATCGTCGCTTAACATCAGGCGAGTTAGCGGTAAAACGCAAGCCTATTATTAAATATAAAAAAGTGTCCTTCATTTATAACAATCCATATATTGGCATCAATTCTGACGTACTCTAACTAAACTTAAACTAAATTAGACAGGTCTAAAATTGTTGTCATCCTTCTCTCACATATTAAAATAAAAAGAGAGGCAGATAATTTTAGTCCTGTCAGATTGGTTTAGTTTAGTGAGTGGTATGATAGAATCGACGCCGTTATACAAGATCGGAATCTTACCTTTATAAAACTAATTGGTATGGTTTGTTCATCTTTGGAGTAGTGACGCGCCACTTTATACACGGTCTCGGGTATATACTCCAACACCAGATTTAGGTACACTTCGTCCTTCTGCAATCACCAAACAGAAATATTAATATATCATTTCAATGACGAAATTAATTAATATCTTGTGCGCTAGATAAAATTAGTCGTCCTTTAGCTTAATTGTTTAAGAAAACGGTAATAGCAATATGTCTCATTTGAAAGGTATGCAAAAGGTATTTAGATGGGTTAGGAATTTTCGACAGCAAGATATTAGAACCTAAGAGTCAAGACTTAACAAGAATTGTGTCGAATGTCGTCTGAAGTGCCCTTTTCTGACTTAGTTAACCATTTTTTTTATAATAAACTGCAGATCTGCAGAGGCAAAAATTTACAGATAAGTTTAGTGATAATTAGTTTGATTTTTGACTCGTTGACCAGTCCTACCGGCCTCATGGTTCCACTAGCTTAACGCTAGTCCCAGAATTTATTTAAAAAAAAATTGTCGCAGTGGTATCAACAATCAAATTATTAACTCGTGGTTCCACCGTTTTATCTACATAACAAGTCATAAGTCATGGCCGTAATATAAGGCTTGTTGCCTCACAAATTAAATAACTGGCTAAGAGCGTGTTGAGACTCGAGACACACACGCATATGCTAAGGTTCCATTTTCGTAGCCACAGTCATATAATTGTGGTCACAATCATCATAAATCAGAAATCGGTGGTCAAAGAAAGATTCGAAAGAACGAAGCTCTGTGGACTTAAGCAAATTTCAGAGGTGCATCATACCAGCATAAAATATATTTTTTATGGTTTAGTTTAAGTCGAAAAGAAAACTAATTGTGAAATATTCTTTGTTATGACAAGTTTACGAAAAGGTTGATGACCTTTGAGCTAGAACGTCTTGAATTTATTACCATTTTATAGCTATATCTCAAAAAGTTAGAATCAGAAAATGCTTGAAATAATTTTGAATGAAGGTTTTTAATATGACCTATCAACATGGCCAAGTTTCAAGTCTATATGGTTAATAGTTTAGAAATGCAAGGGGAGGAGAACAACTTTTTGAATTTAGCTACTTTGACGAGCCATATTTCACAAAATACACTTGATATAAAATTTATGTATGAAACTTTCATTTTAAAAGATCTATTCAACCATATCCCAAACGAGGATATGCAGCGAAAAGAATAATTTTGTCCTCATTTTACATGTACCAGAGCCACCCGTAAAAGGCAAAATTATAATTATTTTTATATTTTTTTAAATTTAGCTCTACACTAAAACTGTAATTGTGCAAAGTTTCAAGCACTTGCCTTTATCTATACCAATATTATAAATAAAAAGATTTGATTGTTTGTTTGCATTGAATAGGCACCGAAACTACTGAACCGATTTGAAAAATTCTTCCACTGTTGGGAAGCTACTCTATCTCCGGGTGACATAGGCTATATTTTTATTTTTTTTAAATAGGGTTCCTTACTAAAACTCCAATAATATCCTTGCGAAGCCGGGGCGGACCGCTAGTAACTATATAAGTAAGATGGTTCAAAAAAATTTGGGCGGACAGACGGACGGACAGACAGACAGACGGACGGACAGAACGAATTTATAAGGGTTCCTTGTCGGGCTACGGAACCCTAAAAAATACCATTCTAAATTAATTTCTTAGTTCACAAGATTTATTATTTATTTATTTTTTGTATGCAATCGAGTGACAAGACGACTAAGTCGCGTACCTGATGATAAGCGTACGCTTGCGAGAACAGTTTATTGTCATTCAGAATTTAGAACTTCAACAGTTCAAAACCCTGCGCGGCAATGCACTGCGCTTCACCTATGTTCAATCTGTTTAGTTTACAAGATGGCTTTATTTATTTGTTTTTGTATGCAATTGAGTGACGAGATACCGAAGTCACGCATGTGATAATAAACGTCACTCTTGTCAAAATAGTTTATTGTTATTCAGAATTTAGAACTTCAACAGTTCAAAACCCTGCGCGGCAATGCACTGCGCTTGTCACCCTTGTTCAATCTTTATGTCCAGTAATTTCACTGGGTATACAGTACAATAGAATAGACACCATCCGGCCTAATATGCGCGCCTAATATCTTGTCGTCACTTTTTGTCAAATGAGAACGTGACAAGGCTACGTTTTAGGATACGTCTGTCTCGCTTTAGCACTGTTACCGGCAACAGTGCCAAAGCGAGACAGGTTGGCATGTTGGCCCTGCTGGTATTCAGTTTCTCTTGTCTTTTGAGTTTTGCTCTAGTAAATTACATTTATTTCAGAGGCAGTAACTACAAGAATCAGATCATAGACAACCAAAAAGAACTGGAGACTAAAAGACTTGAATCTATATATGTATGTGAAAATCAATTGCCGTCCGCTCGCAATAACTCGAAAACGGCTAGACCGTATATTTTTTTGTTTGCCTCAAGACTAGGGTATAGAGTAAAAAATATAGGAAATTTGCTCGGAATATTGGAAATGTCAGGTAAAACTGAGTGTTTTTTTTTCTGTGGAATTTGGTCAGGATGTTTTATTAAATACTAGCTAGTATTTAATAAAAATTCAAGAATCATCTTGATTCACCTATGAATTGGTTTCGAATATTGTAGGAAATTTATCTGGGTTAGTAGCCGATTTTGGGTATAGACGTGCTTCTAGTAATCTAGATAGATTACCTCACAGAGATCTGTTGCCGACAATTACTATCTGGTTTTAGCATAGACTAATTGGATTTTCGACAGCTATAATTACGACTCGTGGATATACCAGGATTAGTTTATATTTTAGTTATATTCGAATGATAGCTGCCTATTTGTGATATAAATGATTAAACATTCTAAATTAAAACCATACTAATTACCGATTTCTTAAACAATTAAACCCCTGAGCTATGCTTTGAGAGTAAAAGGATTTTCACTGTCATGAAATATGAACATATTTAATTACAAATCTTTGGGAATATTGAGATGAGTTAAATAATATTTATACAAATAAATATAAATACTATACAAAACTAGGTATGTTAAAGAATGTAAACTCAAAAACGAAAACCTTACACGTTCCATTTGAAACCAACACAAATGCAAAAGGAAATCGCATGAAAAAAATAAACCCATTGTGCAAGAACAAAAATCAAATATGCTGAATTCGTGGAGGGTAACCCAAACTCCAGTTATACACAAATATTTTAACCGGGTGAATAGATTTCAATGTTGGATGACGTCCAAAGGCTCTCTTGGCCGAGTGTTGATAGAATCAGGGTAGCAAGAACTGTTTGTTTGGCACTAGAACCTTGAACTGCACACATTAAAAATGTATCTCTTAATCACGTTTTGTCAATTGCCACTTGAAGAACAAAATATATATTCGAGCTGATAAGTTTAAGCTTAACCACATTTAGAACGGCCTTGACTCTTGTGATCAATGCTCCATGTGTAGGTATCGCCTGGCTATTTGAATAAGCAAGGTCAGCCTAGAAGACATTATAATACATTATTTTGAAAGATACGTTCGTAATATAATTTTTCTTTTGATTTTGATAAATAATCACTAGCGTCACACGTTGTCACTGATGAGCTTGACTACTTGTTACTTGTGCAAACCTTCATAAAGGTAGTATATTACTGTCCAATTCATATGCTGATATCGTAATTTGACAGCTTGAGTTCAATTCGTAAACACTATACAAGGTATAAGCTTGGGTGTACTAAGGCCAGAAGTCAACTATTATATAACCAACCTTGAAATCTTGAAAAAAATACCTTTTTCTATGGAACAGCTGTTTTTTTTTGCGATTTCAGAGTTAGTCCGGTAGTAAACATTGTTCATAATGATTACAATGACGGTCTTTCGGCGTAGTACAACCTATGCTTATAACCCTGTATAGTACAGGCATTAATATTTAGGTATAGCGTTGCAAACGTCGAATCGGAATGCTAGTTTATTAAAGTTACGTATACATTTTTAATGTGTGCGTGCTGATGAATTGACTGTGTAATTTCCACATAAAGTGCGCGAATAAACCACGTTTAAAGGATGACACGCTAAGCTATTGTAAATAAAACAAAAAAACAAAAATGAACAAGCGAGCAGACGTTAGAGTCTAACAACTGATGACTGAGGTACGGGACTGAGTCGGAATGGTTGATGACAGTGGAAGATCGTCGTGGGAAGTTTGAACAATGTTGAAGCACTCGGTTGAAGGATTACTTGCTCATGACGTGATTAGACTTGCTCTCAATTATGCACACAACTGCTTGACTTCGAGATCGCCAATCAATATTGTAATGGCAATATTGCCGTTAGTAAAAACAATATTGTTTGTTAATCTCTGCCTGGTTCGGAAACCTAATTGTGCGTTAGCACACTAGCGCAACAATCTGATTGGTTCATAAACATACTGCGACATCGAGAGACTGCATTGCGTTTAGCATTGAGCTCACTGCTGCGGGCACTGCCGCCTTCCCCCAAATAAAACACAGAAATAACACACCCTTAATAAAACGTACACACTAACATATATACACGGAACGGTCAAGTCAGACATCAGCATAGGGGAAAAGTTGAAAGGAGATATCACATTCAACATATATCATTACATATATTATGTATAAATATTAAATTGTTTATTGAAAGAAATAGTAGACATGTATAATGGGGTACAAAAGGAACAAGATACCTTTTCATTCAGTGAATACATCGATAAATATAACTAAGTAATATTACAATAACAAAACTAATATTATTCAAACAGGCAAATAAAATGTAACTAATAAGCGGTATATAAACAGTGCAATGCTCACCTTTTCTCCACTAGAGTAAAAGAAGTATTTCAATTTGACAATGTTACAATGCTCCAGTCGTCGCATAATTTGAAGTTCTCGGTTCTGAAACATACAATCGAAACAATGAGACACTTGCGGATACCCAACATTTCAGTTAGATAGGTACATTGTTCCCACAATAAGCTTTGAATATTGTAAGGGTTTCGAACTTCTACGAGCAGAAAGCGTTCTCATCTCATTCGCTTTGAAACGGTACGATCAATATTGAATATTAGAAGACACTATTCCGGACCGGACTTTCAAGGATACAAAAATTGCATCATTTATGCTACTGTTATATCCACTTCGTAACTATCTATCTATTTACTAACAATACTTGAACATACAATTGTATTTTTAAGCTAATATCGGATAAAATTGCATAATACTTCAAATAGATTCCAAATGTTTCTCTACGTTTACTTTATCTAATCTGGTCCAGTGCCACATTTCAAAGGAATATACTGACATTTAGGAACAGTAGTTCTACTGTATGTCGTATCGAACTAGAATACTGCAGTGTAAACTCATAAACGTATTTTATTATCATGTTATTCATCACAAAGTTGATAAAGATTATCTCTTTGTCAAATTTGATGTATACCCATGATACCTACTACCCAAAGGGACGGAACGCTTCAAACAGAAAAAACGAGCAGAGCGAGAGGTACCACGTTTAGCCATTTGTCCCTTTCTAGTGTTGACATAATCACTGATACTAATTCCCCATTACTTTTCATACTTTTTTATATTTTTATACAGAATAGATCTACGTTTGGCCACTAACTTGCCTGATGGTAAGCAACGGTGTGGCCGAGGATGGAACACGTTGATCTAGAAGAAATCTATTCATTCTAGCCTTGAAGATGCCTACATTGTAGTTCTCAGGAAACATGGAGGACAGCAGGGAGTTCCATTCTTGGACAATACGTATCATAAAAGACAACTCAAATCGTTGTGTACGAATTTTTGGAATTTCCACGAGGAAGGAGTGATAGTGTGCTGTCCTTCTACTTGTCCTGTAGTAAAAGGGGGAGGGTGGAATAAGGTCATGAAGCTTTTGCTCACACTCACCAAAATATATCCGGTAGAAAATAGACAGACAAGCTACTTTACGGCAGTGCTCAAGGCTTTGTAATTTATTGGTGACTAGCTTGCTGTCACCAATCAGCCTCATAGCACGCCGGTCTACGGAATCTAAAGCTTCCAGTTGGTACTTGGCTACTCCGTCGAATAGGTGGAAGCAGTACTCGACACACGTACATACTAATTTGTTCCTTATTTATATCACTACAATAATAAACGGATGCACCACGAACCATGAGAGTTTTCTTTTAGATATTATGTTTCACAAATAAAAATAATTAAAAATGATGCTGATAAAATCATGTACGGACTACCCAAATTAATACCAAATTTACGGTTACAATATTTTTCCAAAAGTGGCAACACCACACACTAATATGTGTTCATGAATGTCATTGTATATAAGACATGTAGTGTGAAAGGGACAAATGGCTAAACGTGGTACCTCTCGCTCTGCTCGTTTTTTCTGTTTGAAGCTTTCCGTCCCTTTGGGTAGTAGGTATCATGTGTATACCAAGTACCTATAACTTATTACTTCCCTGACTTTAAATGCTATTAATACATCAGAAACCAGAATAGGCCTCCTAACTTAAATCATGTGAACAATATTTACGACACGAATTACGTTTGTCCTATTTGACGTACAAGTATTGACACATCGATGCTTGTCTCAAAAATTTCTCGTAACTTTAGACTGTACCTAACTCTACGGCAGAGATGGTCAGTCCAGTAGATCGTGGCAAGACAAAAAAATATAAGTTTAATATAACCTAATAATATTAATACGTGTAAAAAATACGTAGAACAGACAGCGCAACGTAATCACGAACACCAAAGTCGAAGCAAGTTTTTGCAAAAATTTCGAAATATTTATATTGGGCAAAATCATAAAATTTCTGGAAGAGGAGGGGGTGATGATTATCCCTAACTGCGTAAATAAGACTGGCAATGTTATTTAGCATTTTTATATTAGACTTAGACTTACAGATATTATATTTTTATAAGACAAGAACAATACAGTAACAGAAATGACGAGTTCTATTTGCATTGCAGCATTGGAAAGTCAAACAGCATCTATGATACATAAGTATATAATTGGTAGATCGCATAGGGTTTCATCAGTAAACAGATCTTAGGTTGTCTGAAATTCGCATTCGCCAAATGGAGGTATGTAAAGTGCTCCGCAATCTTGACGTGAACAAAGCAAGTGGCCCGGATGGTATTCCAGCCATAGTTCTGAAAACATGTGCGCCTGAATTGTGTCCTATACTGACACGCCTCTTTCGTCTCTCGCTTGAGACTGGTCAAGTGCCGAAGTCATGGAAGCTTGCAAACGTGCAACCTGTGCCCAAAAAAGGTAGTCGTGCCGACCCTGCCAACTAAAGGCCAATCTCGGTCACGTCCATACTCTGCAAGACTATGGAACGTGTCCTCAACAACAGGCTTCTGGCGTATCTGGAAGCTAATTATCTCCTCAGTGACCGGCAATACGGATGCCACCGAAACCGATCGGGGATCTCCTAGCGTACGCCACACACATCTGGAGCGAGGCCATCGAGAAATACGGAGAAGCGCTTGCCGTTTCCCTCGACATATCGAAGGCTTTCGACAGGGTTTGGCATGACGGCCTTATTAGCAAGCTCTCCTTGTTCGGCTTGTCCAATGGTTTCGTTGCGTGGATATCGGACTTCCTGAGGGATAGATCGATTCGAGGTGTCATTGATGGCTGCTCGTCCGATCGATTGGCAATTAATGCCGGTGTCCCCCAAGGATCGGTGCTCTCTGCAACACTCTTCCTGCTGCACATAAACGAACTGCTAAAGCCCGGTACCTTTGGGTACGCAGATGACAGCACAGTTAGTAGAGAGCTATATTTCTAATGCACGTACCAGCGGCTCTCAAATCCAGTCTCTTAGAGAGGCCATGGTTGAGCGCATGAACTTGTCCCTTAAGGCAGTCTCCAATTGGGGCGATGCCAACCTGGTCAAGTTTAATGCCGCTAAGACCCAGGCGTGTCTGTAGACATCGTGGCCCCATCTTAGACCGCATCGTTGCTTTACATCAGGCGAGTTGGCGGTCAAACGCAAGCCTATTAATAGATTAAAAAGAAATAAAAAAATTGGCCACGCCTACTCCTGTCTAAGACATGGCAGTATGACACTGTTTTAAACTATCACGGTTCACTAAAGTTATATGATTATTTACGGGATATTGATTATTTTTTATTGTTTTTCCACAACCTTACCACGGCAGTATGATTTGTACAGTTTTAAATTGTATTAAGTATTTGTAAATTATTTCTTATTTTAGCTTTGTATTTTTATGACGTTTCGAAAGTGTATCCTAGTGTGCCTATTTGCAATAAAGATATATGAACTGAACTGAGACGTATAATGTACAGTACCCACCTTAAACCTTTTATCCTGGAGCACCTTCTTGATGGCAATGAGCTCGCCGGTGTCACATAATTTGGCCTGGTATACGACGCCGAAGCTGCCGTTCCCGATGAGCTTCATGTCGGCATAGCTCACCTCCTGCGGCCTGTCGGGGCCTTGCCCCGGCGTCGCCACCACAGTCGTCACCTTTGAGCCGTCCTTGCCTGCAAATTTAACCACATACTATATCAAAAACTACTGAAACACTCGACCTTCTTGGGGTCGAAGTTCAAACGAACGTTTCTTAAAGGTCAATTGAAAAGTTGGGGCTTTCTAGCATCTAAATTGTTAAGTTTAGATGCAGCGTTTAGATGTTTGGCGCAAAGTTGCTATACTAAACGCATTACCATCTGAGTCGTCAGGTCATAAATCATTGCTCATCTCATCTCGCTCGCACCCACATGTCATATCTTTCTATCTCGCTCGCACTTACAGGTCTTATCGTATGACGTTTATTGCTCGACGACTCAGTTGGTAACGCGGTGACTAGTCTATCGGTCTTTTATCGAATACATTTCGGAGAGTGTGCATCGGATCTTTATGATCTAATTCCCTCCTGCCCATTTTTCTATCGGACTGCCAGAGCGGGCACAAAAAATCGACACCGCTTTCTGGTTGGTATTCCGAAAACCCGAACGAAGCGTTTTGATTCCACTTTTATTATACGAACTGCTAGTCTGTGGAATGTGCTGCCTGAATGGGTGTTCCCCGATAGTTACAATCTGGGTGTCTTCAAATCACGAGTGAATCGGTTTCTTCTAGGCAAGCGAACTCCATCGTAGATCGCATCATCGCTTAACATCAGGCGAGTTGGCGGTTAAGCTCAAGCTTATTATTTATAAAAAATATAGTTTTTATTGTAATATAATAAAGTTACATTTATTTATTTACTTCTTCAAATGCAATGTCGATAACGCCTTAATCAAATCATCTAGTACCTGTCTCCATCGTGACATCGTAAAACGTCTCGCTTGTCTGATGGATTTGAATAACGTAATAGAAGACTCATGCAATACATATTTCTCGTTCTTTAACGTAATCATCACGAGTTGCATGGAATGTTTTAGTAAAAAGAAACGCCCGACATTTCCGCGATATTAAATGAGTCACAATGAAGATGTTGCATTGTAATTGTCCCCGTCAATTAAGTATCCACGGCCACACAAATTAATAATGAGTTATTGTTACAATAGACAACGATTTGTAGCAGCGCCCATTAATTTATTGCCTGCTGGGCAGTAGGTAACACAATGATATTAGGAGACATAAGATTATATTATAGGCAGTTAGGTATGATAGGTATCCAACATATTGGCAATTTACAAGCATGATAACTTGGTTATCGGAGACCAAGTGGCTCGACAACGCTGGAACTAAGTTAGCGGTAACGAACGGCAACAGACCATGGAAATTAATAGAAATACGACTAACACAGCAATTTGAATGGCCTCTCTAATGCAATATAGTAATGACGTAAGTAAATGAATCCATTTCGCGGTTGCTACGCGTACGGTACATAGCGTGATCGTATTAAGAGAGCGGTCAACTTATTTTATAAGTACAAACAAATAAAATATACCTATCGTATTTTAGCATTTTTAGTGAGTTATATATTGAGATAGATTTATATAACTCACGGTACGATATTAGTGTTCGCAACTAAACCTACCGAGTTGGTGTTTCATTTGAAACTTTCAGTTTGCATTCCCTTTTCATAAACTAATAACAGATTCACAAACAACGTTGTTACCGTGTAAATGGTACATAGAAATTTAAAATTTTCACTAAAATAAAGTAAAAATAAAACATAGACATATCTTAGCCATCGAGAGAGCGTTGTTTATGATTTCTGCGCAGTGTAATCTAATCTAACTTCTACCTAACCTAAATCGGGAAGGTGGAATTGCATATTTACATTGAAATGTACGTGATATTGTTCCCAAACTGCTGTTGGTTTTCGATACACGATTCGACTTCAAACCTGTTTACTCCAGTTTATAGAATGGATAAAAACACAGAACACTTTATGCTCAACAGTGAAATAAGTTAATAGCGACCATGGTTGTCATGGAGAAATAATTTCCCAAAGTTAATTTTGAAACCAGAATAATTATTTGATTTAAAAAGAAAAGAAAAAAACGACTTTGATTGTACGTACGTGTACAAACTTAAACCAGGCAGTTGAAAATGGCAGTTAAAACAGATTGAAATCCCCAGAATAATAAAGATCATAGAATCCGTCACGTGATTTACAAAGCGTACAAAGCCGTCTCTCAAATAGTATGTATCCTTTGGAGCCTTTTACAGATCCCTAGTAGGTACATTAAAAGAGAGTACAACCCTGCAATTTGCCGTCCTGTCAAAAATATACCTGTATCGTTCTGGTAACAACAATTTGAGCATAATTATGAGTAAAGAATGAAATATGTTTTTAATTCGTTTATGCTAAATAAGTACTTCAATGTTGAAATCCCTCATCAAAAGTTTTGCTGAAGGGAACCAAACTACACCGTCATCTGATATGTATTATATAATTATAATTTTGGTTTTTGTTGATTCTAAAAAAAGTACTAAATCGATTTCGATAAAATGTATATGGATGGATTGATGTGTATAATTTACACGTTTTTTTTTTGGATGGATATGTTTTTATTCCCTCTGAAGTATGACCTACCAAACAAAAAATAATCATCAAAATCAATTCATAATAGGCGGAGTAATCGCGTAACATGCAAAAAAACACAGTCCAATTGATAACCTCCTCATTTCGTCGGTTAAAAAACGCTAAAAGGAAAGCTCATAGATATACAACATAAAATATTATGCATGTACGCAACTAACAGAAAGTTCAACCGTCAGTCCGGCAGTTTAGTATTGGCTGTAAGCGGTATTTTTATTCTCCGCTGAGAAAGGGCGGGCGGGCGGTGCGGTGATCGCGGGGGTTGCGTTACGCGCGCCTGCAAATTTACGGTTGGACGGAACACTTCAGAGGCAATAACTGGCGCAGGTAAAGTAGCAAAGAGAAAGAGAGTGAAACATCGGCCGCTTAGGGTTACGCATATAGACTGTACTAAGCCGAAAATACTTCATTGTACAAATCGTTATGAACAACTTTTACCTATTATGGGACCAATGGGACAAATCGCGAAAAAAATATCAGCTGTTCCATACATTTTGTCGAGTGACAATGACCGTTTTCTATGGACCTTCTGGTTTTTTTTCGCGATTTACAATGTTGGTCCCATAATCTCATAGTAAAAGTTGTTCATGATGATGAGTAAAATGACCTCCTTTCCACTTTATATGCGTAACCCTGTATAATGAAGGGGTTGAATAAACTAAAAAAGTAAGAGCGCTTTTTAAACCGACCAAAATCTAAACCCAACCCTCAGAGCAAACCCGACCATAGCTACCGAAATAAAACCGGCCATGAGCTCGCTCACTGAGGGTTCTGTGCCACCACATAACTTGTTAGCTACTAAAGTACAAAAAAAAATGTGCAAAAAAATAAATTCATCAACACCCAAGCGGTCACCCATCCAAGTACCGACCGCACCCGACGTTGCTTCACTTCGGTGATCGTACGAGAACCGGCGGTGACCAGAAATTTGTCCCACTTGGCCATTATTTATTATTTGTTGTTATACTTTAGAGTGTGTACTATAAATTATAATCATGCCAAGTTTGACGCTTGTACGTATTATAGTTTTTACATTAAAACTAATAGAAAAATACGTTTGTTGTAGGGCCCTTTCGTATTAACTTTTTGACTTTTTTATTTCTTAGTTAATCCGCCGTAACATTACATATTATGTGAAAATGTCAACTGGCTATCTATTACGGTTCGAAAGATACAGCCGTTACCGTGACATCGTAGGCTTAGTAATAGGGTCCCGATTTTACCCTATGTGTACGGAACCCTAAAAAGCGATTACAGTGACAATAAATGTGACATGTAAAAATAATACCGATTGATGTAGATTGCAGATTTTTTAGCGTATAATTATTATATCGGATACACAGTTTCTCTTCTCTACATTAAAGTCACTTTCCGCGTCTGTCTGTCTGTCTGTATGGCCTCTAACTCCTCCTAAACCACGCAACGGATTTTGATGCTGTTTTCACCATCAGTTAGATACATTTTCACGGAAGGTTTATACATATAACTAGCGACCCGCCCCGGCTTCGCACGTAAATTACACCCGTGCGAAGCTGGGCGGGCGGGTCGCTAGTTACTGTATAATTACCAAACTATAGTTAACTAATTAATCTGATCACCTAAATACCATAAGAAAATGTACGAAATTCTAAAATGTGACCATTCTAAAAATTATTAGTTAAGTAGGCAAAGATATTTAAAACGGTGGATAATGGGGTCAGCGCATAAAAAATTTCTAACAAGTAGTCTAAAACAACTATTACGGCAATCTGTGTATTTCATCTACATTTATTAAGTACATAGTAAATTTGAAATGGTTATAGCACAGAGTTTACAAACTGAAATAAAACTCTTAACGGATTTTATTGCGTGTTTTTTTTTAAACTGGGATCCAACAAATTAATAAAATATCAAGCCCGACGTAGAACAGCAAGACCTCTGGACCCCGTGAGCGACTATACTGCGTAGATGGGAACGTGTTAATCTAAAATCATTGGTGGTACTTGTAAATGATATCATAACATTTCTATAGACGTACGTTATCTGGGCTCGGTTCAAGCATTTATTTACTAGTAAAGTATTAAAAAAACATGTTTTTATTTAGCTTTTTAAAATTTTATTGGAACTGTCCGAGAAAATATATGCCACCTATGACCACGGACACTGCAGTGTTCGAAACGTCACGAAATAAAGTAATGTAAAACCTAGTAAGTCTACTAAACGTGTTTAATTTCAACGTATAAGAAATCATCACATAGGGTTTAAATTAGTTTGTCAGTATTTCTAAAATTCATTCCATATAATTATCTATAGGACACTTTCTTCATGAATTTTGCACTAGACTCAACATCCATGTATTTGTATATCAATGAAACCAAGCAAAAGAAACAAGTGGGTCTCTATACTAGCACGGAAAATAATATGCACTGGATACCAAGAGCTGATTAAGAACGATAAAGATAGCAGTAATAACTACCGTGTCAACTTATCTGAGAAGGCCAAAGGGCACTGACGTAACAAATACTGTAATAGTGTGCTAAGCAAACAACTCGGACTACACACAAATTGGTGTCACAAAGGACGCGTGACGCACACCTAGGAATTGGATATTATAATAAGGTGAGAACTAGTGTGCATCGCTTTGTGACGTAACTGTTCGCAGGTGGATTGTTAGTATAAACAAATAAAATAACGTGACAGCGTGACATTCTTGTACTCAGAGGGGACATTTTCACGACGCGACGAGCGATGTCGTACCGACGTGCACACAAAGTTTTAAATGCCAGTCATTACGTCCAACTTTTTAATTACCTATCCAGAAAACAAAGAGGCTAGTAGCCTTCTTCATGTTAAGAGTACTAAGATCTAGCAATGAAGGCGCTTGCAGACAATGCGTAGTACAAGTTGGAAGTAGCTACTCTACTACGCATCGTCTGCATCGTTTTGCTTAGTGCAAGTGGAAGTGCTACTAACCACTTCCACTGCCAACCACTTCCACTAAGCAAAACTTAAACAGATGATGCGTAGTACTTAGCTAATTGTACTACGCATCGTCTGCAAGCGCCTTGACTAGAAGTTTTCCTGCAAGTAAACATGTTTAATATTTTCCCGACTGCCCGGCTGACCAATCATAAAATCGCGAAAAAATATCAGCTGTTCCATTGAAAACGGTCATTCACACTCGACAAAGTGTATGGAGCAGTTGATATTTTTTTCGTGATTTCAGCCATAGTAAAAGTTGTTTTTAATGCCGAGTATAAAGGACCCGGCTTAGTACAACCTTTCCGTTTAATTCCGTACTAAACGGCTTCAGACTTTGGCGTACACGGTGTCTCTAGATTCGGTATCATACCAAAATCTTTCAAAATGTGATAGGCTAAAATAAAAACAATATTACAATAACATGGCATATGAGTTATATTTAGGATGAGAATGTCCCAAAAACCCCAGGGATCTGACATGTCATTGTTATTTGACAAAGGGTTACATTACAAATGAAGAGGGTGGATAACCTTAAATTACGAGTAATACTTCACTGTTCAAGTTCAACTGAAATAGACGTAAATTGTAATATGAAATGAAAAGTGATATCGCTGATAATTCACCATTTCCCAAGCAAATGCTAACTCTCAGCTTAAAAAAACCAGGGGGTTAGACAAAACCCACATTGTGTTAGCGTTAACGCCTACGGAAAGATGAAATTGTATGAAATGACATTAGCTTGATAGATGTTATCTTTATTTAATTGATATAGATATAATAATTCAGTTGACATTTTAATTGTTTCCATATTATTATGATGATTTTTAGAAATTATTGACATTTTGTATTTACTGAGTCATATTTTTTACTGTTTATTTTTAATATCTGTTTGGTAGGGAATCTAAAGCAGCGCCATTGTTTAAACATTTTTATTATGAAAATAAAATAGTTTTAGCATCACAGTCATGAAAAGACTACGACGCGACGATAGGAATTGTACCATGGTATTGTTGTACCTATAATATGGATCTGTATGACCTCATTCCCTCCTGCTCATTTTTCTATCTACCAGAGTGGGCATGAAAAGGTGACACCGTTTCATGGTTGATATTCAAGCGCTATGCGATTCCACTTCTATTGTGCGAACTGCTAAACTGAGGAATGCGTTGCCTGTATGGGTGTTTCCTGATAGTTACATTCTGGGCACCTTTAAGTCGTGTTTTCTAGGCCAAGCGTGCTCCATCGTTTACCGATCATCGCTCATCATCATCATCAGAAGTTAAGACTAGGCGACATGGCGGTCAAGCGCATGCTATCTTTCCACAAAAAAACGGGTTGTTCCGTACTCATCCTATGACGTCTCATCCTATTAATATAATGTTCTTTAGTTATCCTAACTTATGTTCTTAACTCATTCGATTTTTTTTTTAAATTGTTGGCCTTAATTCAAGCGAAATGTGTTCCCTACTCATCCCACGGCCAAAATTAGCAGGCGTTCTTCAGTGCCCATCATAATGACGTCTCATAATTTGCGCCTATACCATACCAGAACTAAAACGGAAGTGAAAAATATAAAAATGCGCGTGTGACCGACTTTTCCATATAGGTATCTAAAGATAAAATGGCCGGTCTGGCCGACGTTGGCAAACACAGAGTAGCTTAAATAAGTTAGGACGGCAGCGTCGACCAATTAGTGGTCCTGATCGATATTCCAACATAAGTCTTCTGCATACCACTGCTATGATTTTAGATCAGATAAAAATCAAAATAGATCAAAGTATTTTTTATATAAGATTATTTTAAACCATTAACCTGAAGACTAAATTTCATGTCCCTAACATCAAAAACAAAGGACTTTCATACAAACTTTCAATCTCTATTTGCCCCCCTTAATTCGGCCCTTTTGCAAAATCCTTTCTTAGCGGACCTACTCTACACCCCATAAGAAATCTACTTGCCAAATTTCAGCTTCGTAGGTCAAGTAGTTTTCGAGATTTCGTGATTATTAGTGAGTGAGTACATGAGTAGATTAATTTCTCTTTTATATATAGATTTTTTTGATTAAAGTTCAACAAAAAAACCGGCCAAGTGCGAGTCGGGCTCGTGCACTGAGGGTTCCGTACCAGCTTCTTAGCTACTAAAGTACAAAAAAGTAGTGCAAAAGACAACATCCCGTCAACGCCCAGGCGGTCACCCATTCACGTACCGATCGCGCCCGACGTTGCTTCACTTTGGTGATCGTACTAGAATCGATGGTGAACAGAAAGTTTAGAAACGAAGTGCAATACAAAATAACCGATCAGACATCAATCATGTCAACCACTAAAGAAGTAGGGGTTGGAAACAGCCGCACCCTACAAGCTGATATAGCCCTTATTGACGTAATACCATGGCGCACTCCACCTTTGTTTATCAGCTTTCTATCTAACTACTTGTAACAACTTGTATTAATTGTTTAGTGATGGACGTGGAGACATCATTTAGTCTAATAGACTTGGCTATCGTAGAAATCGTTAACAATCGTACGGTGCGCAATCCGAGAAACTAAAAATATAAAAATTTTGTTTTCACCTCCATCTTGCAATGCTAGAAATCAGATACACACCGTTCGATTTTCTGCGGGTCTGCAAGGTGTGTGAATATCCTTCCCCCAAAGGTCTTTCAGTCGAGCTTCAACATGGAGCGTTTCAAAAAGGGTGTCTACAACTCTACCTCTCTGGGCTGGCAAAGCACCATCAACACCGCTAATGTTGCAGGTGTCCATAAGCGACGGTTTCTGCTTACTATCAGGCAGCACGCATGCAAGTTTGCCGCTCTTTTTAGTGTGTGCTTAAGAAGAACACACAACAGAAAGTGAAAACTATACGAAGGTTGGCCATGTACCTACCTTATCTAAGCATGCAACGTGCCTAAAGAAATTTTCACTTCATAAAAAGTTATAATGTAGGTATCAAGGAAATCTATACAGGATGTGGCATAATTTTGTACCTACGTATAGAGTACATTTATCACAAATTGTATATTCAATAAAAGCGTAATAAACTTCGAACATTTAGGCATTTTTTTTTAATTTTGTGAAAATGTCACGTCGCCAATTTTTTCGGTAACAAGATTGCAAATCAATAAATTTTCTCAATCTGTTTTGTGAATAGTAGTCTTGGATAGATGTGCTATCGAATGTAAGCTGCCATTTTCCTAATAGTGCTAACGGGAGAGAAAAAATATTTTTTTCTCTCTTCCACCGCTTGGTTGGACGGCGGTTCGTCAACCAAATCCATACATCTCTTAAAGCCCTAACAAACAACAGAAAGAAGAAATTTGGCTGGTAGATTCCTTATGGAGTGTAGAGGTCCGATAAGAAAGGATTTTGCAAAAATCTTGAATAGATGTCTCTTCGAATGCACGCTGCCATTTTAGTAGCAAACTTCACAAAGAAGAAATTTTCATGGTAGATTCCTGATGGAGTGTAGAGATCCGATAAGAAAATTATATGATAAATCAATTCCAATTTCTTATCGAATTGTATATGTATATGAAATAATATGAATGCCTACGAAATTGCGGGATACAGCTATTACCTAATATATCAAGTACCAAGGCATTTCTTTGTTATAGATTGTTTAAACTTTTAAACAATGACAAGGCAGGGCAAAGGCATGAAACGTTTAACTGACCTGTCAGAGTCCTATGAATTGTAATTATTTCAAAGTAATGTATTCGTACTGTTTAAAGATTTATTGAAGCGTTTGCTAGAAACTTAAATAATAGATCAGACATAACGTAAGGCGTAATGTGTGAAGGGTCTAAGCACACTAATGACATAGAATCACGCTAATATTATTATAAATACGAAAGTGTGTTTGTTAGTTCCTCATAAATCCCGCAACAGAGCAGATCGACGCGGTTTTTGCTTAGAAATAGTTGCGAGCACCAGAGGGCTCAACATGCGCAGAAACTTTAGGTCTCTCTGTATTTTCTATCGCATTTACAACGGGGAGTGTTCCAACTGGAACTGTTTGATCTGATGCCGACGTCGCGGTTTACCATCGCACTAGCCGCCACCGCCTAAAAGCTCATCCACATAACTATCATAGATCAGTAAAAATCTCACACTGCTATTCACGCGACTTTCTTGCCTCACACCTGCAGAATTTGAAATGAGCTACCTTCCGCGGTATACCCGAGAAGCTACAACATGGGATTCTTCAAAAGACGATTTAATAGATTCTCAAAGGGTAGGTAACTCGGTAACGTAGTTGTGATGCCTCTGGTGCTACAAGTATCCATATGCGACGGTGACTGATTACTATCAGGCTGCCTGTCTGCTTGTTTGCCACCTAAGGCATAGAAAAGTTTTATTAGGATATCTTTTATCCCTGAAAAAGTTACCTTTCCTGAGGGTATGTCTAAACGAGTGAAACCGCGAGGCGCGGCTAGCTTACCCATATTACTGACTCTACTATAGGCAGTCTTAGATCAGACAAACAAGGGAGATTAGTAAGGTGGCGGGGCGGGTGCGAACACAGCAAGCCTAAATCAGAGTGTCGCTACACGTTTCTTAGTGTGCGTGGAAAATCAGTCATCATCATCATCTACCTATCAAGTTCGTACTGCTGGGACACAGGCCTTCTCTCAGAAAGAGAGAGAGAGAGAGAGAGAGAGAGAGAAAGAGAGAGAGAGAAAGAGAGAGAGAAAGAGAGAGAGAGGATGTGGCCATGCTGGGCCAGTGCATATTGGTGAATGTCATTATGTCTTTGAACTTTTAAGGTTGAACATACCGGTTTCCTCACTGTTTTCCTTCACTTTTTTTGAGTGATGGTATTGAAACTGAACATTATTTAAATACTAAATAAAGCATTGGTGCAAAAATTTGATGGAACCAGGTGCCGTCAGATTGTAAGGCGCACATGCTACCGCTCGGCCATCATGTTCTCCTATGGAAAACGAGTGTCTGCTACTTACAGTGTGAAAAAAGTGGGTGAAATATGGAGACATTTGAACACGGACGATAATTTTACTAAGGCAAATCTATCTCCCTTGTGTGTATGATCTGAAGGTAGAGCGAAGACACAGACTACGAGCAGTAGCATTACAGGGGGGGTTAGACAAGACCCACTTTCTGTTAACGTTAACGCCTGCTGAAAGGTAAAATAAATATTGTATGAAAATGACATTGACAATGACATTAGCATCTTTCCGCAGGTGTTAACGCTAACAGAAAGTGGGTCTTGTCTAACCCTGGTGCTGTCAAAAAGTTCACGTGTCAAGTTTTAATTACGGGGAAATGTCAAGACTACGGCAGTTTGATCCGCAATATAATCTGCAATGTCTTCCAAGAATGACTACATATAGACATTTTCACCAATTTTGAGGGAATATAACGGAATAATGAACCTCGTGTATGTATATTATAGTATTTTGTTCAGATGAAAATTAAGGAATCCTACACAAGTTATTAAACTAACTTTTAGGGTGTTTTTTTTTTTTGAGCATTAAAAAAAATGCAAAAAAACGCCTTAGCAATGACGAAGAATACCGATTTATTCCCGTCTGCCCCCTTGTCTGCCCACAAGAGGAGGCAAACAGGAATAAAAATTCCTGTGTTTAACAGACGTACTTATATTCTAGTTTCGATGCTGTTCGATTCGTCGCTTATTTATATTCGGGGACAGTCAGGTAATGCCATATTCCTGTTTGGATTATATCACTATTCGTGGACAGGCAGAAATAACTCAGAAAACCATTTAAAAATGGTCAGTTAAAATAATTTTACGATTCAATAAAAAGTTCCTTAACTAATAAACTCCTTTTTTCGGTGCATAATCCATGACTTACAAATAAAAGACTGTTAACACTAATATTGCATGGATTGCCAAATATATTATTGGCATTTACGTAATATTATGTGTGAAATAAGCTACCTACTACTGTGTTCTGTTATGATACTGCGAACAAGAAAAACATTTCTTAGGGTCGCGCACCGGCCAGAGCCTAGGTATGCCTTCGGACGTTTTCAACGTTTTTCCATAACCAAAAGGTAAAAACGGGACCCTATTACTAAGCCTACGATGTCTGTCTGTCTGCCAACGCCAACTGATTTTTTTATAGAATATGTAATGTTACGGCGAATTAGTGTACGGCGAAGCAGATGTAGTCCAATATTTCACTTCAGTTAAAGCTTATGACTATCGCCTTTTCAGACACAAAGCATTAATATGGAACCAGATTATTGTTAAAAATTGTGATGCTAAAGCATAACCAAGAGGTATCACTTCAAACCACAAAAAAATCGTCTAAAACTACAACACCAAATATTGGAAACAAAACCCGGAAATAACACAATATTATGAAAACGATGAGCCGATAACAGAAAGACAGTGATAGTGATTGCTATGATAAGCCTCCATTGTGATCCATTTAGATGGCAGGGCTCGGTCTCAACTATTAATGGAGCTAACCGGAGGATTGTCACAGACAAGAAAAAAATATGATGTGAGTAGTGAACTGAAACTTTGCCCAAAATTAAAATAAGCATAACTAAGGGACGTGCGGCACTTCTAGCACTTACGATGTGATGATGCAGCTTTCTTTTCCGACGCCAGCTCGTTCTTTTTACCGGTATCCACTTCGCCTGCGTGACGCAGCAAAACACAAAAGCAGCATTAGAACATTGATGATGAACTGAATACATGTATGATGCAAATCGTAATCATTACAACCGAGCAAGTCTCTGATCAGAGAATCACAAGCGATTTTTCGAGGGTAGAAACTACGTTCGGGACACTCACTGATGGTACGCCGGAGTTTTTTACAGAAAGAGGAGAGACGATCGCGGGCGCGGCTCAGTTGGCCGCTTTTATCAGTGTCAAGTAAACGGAGCAGGGAGGGTTCCGAGCGCGCGACCACCTCCCCGACGGGCCGGAGGGCGGAAGCGGGTCCGTCGGAGACACCGAGGTTGTCGAAGCATATCGGCCCCACTGAGCACTCCAGCTTGACAGAGGATCGCTCGCGAGCGCGACTCGTGGTAGACTGCCGGTATGCTCGCGGCACTACACCGCCCCGCCCGGCCACCACGGCCTCGCTACTTCGGTGCTAATTCAAATTTCGCGACAAATACATCACGGCAGCTTCTTGTCAATACTTTACGGTCATGAACTATTATGTTAGTCATAACAACAACAAGGAACATTATGGGTATTAAATCGCTAAGTTTATTAAATGTTCCACAGCGACAGCGCTTATTGCTCGTTACAACTAAAAAGCATATGTAGAAAAATTTAATCATAATTGTAATTAACTAGTGACCCGTCCGCCCGGCTTCGCACGGGTGTAATTTACGTGCGAAGCCGGGGCGGGTCGTTTGTTATCTATACTAATATTATAAAGACGAAAAATTTGTTTGTTTGTTTGTTTGCATTGAATAGGCTCCGAAACTACTGAACCGATTTGAAAAATTCTTTCACTGACGGGAAGCTACACTATCCCCGGGTGACATAGGCTATAATCTATACCCGTGCGAAGCTGGGGCGGACCGCTAGTATAATAATATAAACCTTCCGTGAAAATGTATCCAACTGATGGTGAATACCGCATCAAAATCCGTTGCGTGGTTTAGGAGTTAGCGACTATACAGACATACAGACAGACAGACGCGGAAAGCGACTTTAATTTATACTATGTAGAGAAGAGAAGAGAAGAGATAGAGATATCAAACATTTCACTATTAAGTAAGGATGGATATAGAATTCACATATGACAATGGAAAAAATAATGACTAGGAGAGTGTAAGTATTCCATCTAATTGGAATGGACAGCAAAACCAGGGAGGAAACAGATAAAAGCGACTGAATTATTACAAAGTAGGTAATTGTGTGCATATTTCCTACCTAATTGTTTACTGTAAATGCATTATTATGTATATCTACCATAACACACCCATTGTGCAGGCAACACAACAATGCGATGCACTTAAAATAAGGAACACGTAGCTTAAGGAACCCATGATCTAGCTAGCAATTTATCAATTAATAGTAGCGCTCGCAACGCTCTTCCTTTGGACAGCTGAGAGGGGCTTATTTATCTTTAGTTGAGACTTGAGGTTGTCGCATCTTGTAAGTGTTTGATCAGTATCACACCGCATGCGCGCGTGTCTGTCTCTTTATACAACCGGTGATAATTTCAATGTGACGTCACATGAGGCGAACTCTCAATAATTCGCATCTTTAAATGTTTGTGTACACAGCACAACAATACCAAACTGGTGCAATCTGAAAACTTCCCTCCACAAACTCGCCGCAACTCTAATCCTCGCTGATAAAACTGTTTATGACGCCGCCGTCGCCGCCGCTGAACGCCCATAATCGGATACAAAAATATTGCGTAAACAACGAAAGCACATCATAATGTTTGTACATACTTAGGCGCTAAACGATATACAAACTATCATGACCAATTTTAATGATTCGTTCACTACCCTTTGCTAGTTTGACATCATGGTGGAATAGTATAATTATTGATCGAGTGCGTGCGAAAACAGTTCTTATTATCCTATTATAATAGGTAATAATGGAACTAGCTTACGTGATCAAATCAAACGGCTGCGTAGTTAGTGGCAGTTTCATGTTAAGAATCTAAACCGACGCTCGCAAAAAATATGTGACGTCATGTCACAGTTGAGGTACTACGAAAAATGTTTAATCGAATTACCGCAGGTAGCAAGGTTTCAGGGCTACTCCGTTTGGAGACAATTGGATTTAAACTTTTGGCAGCGTTTAGTGGGTTCTCGTCACGCGATGCGAGGAGGCCCGTCGTTACACGCCTGGCATACGATACGCTTTCACTTACTCGCACTAGCGATCGACAATTGCTACACAAGTCATTCAATGTGCCTCTAAATGGAACTAACCAAGAGAAAAGACCTAGGATATTTGTACATAGAAGTCTAAAATCATTTTGACGTTAACTCTCAACTGCGTATTCAAAAAAGACTTCTTTTGATTCAAAGCATTCTTTAAACACGTTTTGTACTTCTTTAGGAAGTAACCTTGCCAGATTATGATCAATTCCAAAACAAAACCTATTTGTTATAGTCATGCTCTATTTAACAGGCGTAGCGACTGGTGTTGCATAATATCCGTCTGCGATAGCTCCGTGTGGTCTATTATTTGCAACGCCTTTTGAAATCGAATTAGCAGGACAAAAAAGGTTTAATTGAAATTATACTAAGCCCGGCCAGTTTCCGATTTTCTCAACCACCTTTTGGGGAGACAATTTTTTTTTAAATATCCATTTATGTAAGTAAATTGGGGAAAGATACGGGACGAACTTCTTGACGTGGATCGCACAAATTAGGCTCGCGGGCCTAATCAACTTCAGTCACAATCGAACTGTCGTTTTGATAGCACTTGGATTACTTGTCAAAATTGTGTTTAAATAAAGCAGCAAAAATTACTTCCTTCGTTTTCACAACGTGCACCAACAGATTCGAAGACCAAAAAACAAGTTTCACGGCATTACTTTTCACTCGTAAATACTTAAAAACAATTAGCTTAATTTTCTTTAAACTTCTATGGTCTAGTGTAGTGTATATTGGAGCGGTGAAGTTGACGTTTACATTGTAGACGTCAACGTCGCCGCTAACTCGAGCCGAAACAGAGCCATATTTATTGGGTACAATGTTTGGACGTCACGCGTCACCCTTTTAAAACAGTCTACATCTATACTAATATTATAAAGAGGAAAGATTTGATTGTTTGTTTGTTTGTTTGCATTGAATAGGCTCCGAAACTACTGAACCGATTTGAAAAATTCTTTCACTGTTGGGATGCTGCACTATCCCCGGTTGACATAGGCTATATATCCCGGCTTCGCCCGTGCGAAGCAGGGGCGGCCTACTAGTTGTAAATATAGCAATTTTTTGTAACTTTGCACAGAGTTTTTTCTAATCGTAATGTTATTAGCAGAACTTCTTTACATAAAATTTCCTCATATGCATGTTGTAAACTGGAATGTTCATAACATGAAGTTCTTCGAGGATGTTTCCAGTAAACTGTACAACGTTTCTAAAGTATCATTGTTCCAGGAAAGTGCTACCACGCGTGGTGCGTACGGTGGCTGAGCACGCTGTACGCCTTTGAATTCGACCAAGGTCTGTTGTCGCAACACTAACCGCAGATAATGGGGGGAACCGGTCCCGCCAGCTTCTATGACGCATCGCTCACCTTAGAAAATGCTCCTCGTGTTGCTAGGCCCGCAATGTGTTGATATTTGACGATGCGCTATGGCTAGATGCTATCTCTAAACCCATGCCATACGGTTCAATTTGGCTTGTAATTTATGTGCATGAATTATTTGGGTTGGAGACTTGCAGAATGTAGTTTTATACAACAATACCTAGTCAAATAGGGCTCTAACTTGAAGATGAACCTCAGTCATTTCTTAACAAAAGCAAATAATATTTGAATGGATTCAGGAACGTAGCTATAATTAAGAATCAATTCCAATGTAACTATCGCCCGTAAATACAGTTTGGAATTTATAGAGGTATTCGGTAAAAGGAAATAAAATTCGCGATAACAATAGAAAAACAATTGAGCCGAATACTGTTTTTAGAAAGTGAAAGGAAGGCGAAATGAATAGCGGTGTGTTAAATTACTCTTGCTCCGAAATGAAATGCAGTTCTAATAATAAAATATGAGCGAACACATACGTACATGTTCAGACGTTGCAGAGAAATCTTACTTACCCTATTGACAAAAGAAATTCACCCAGAAAACAAAGAAAGAGCGACAAAGAAAAATTATGTTGCGAATCGCGTCCATTACGGCGTTTCGTCTTAAATATGACACTGTTTCTAATTATAGCTCCTTGAATTATGAGCTATATTGCTCAAATAATTCTGGGCGTATTTCCAAGATAGCCCATGGATATGTAGTCGGTGATGTGTGCTGACACATCACATCTATTCGATACAAAGGGCCGACCGGACGTCCCTAGATGTCACGTGTAGCCTCCGTGACTACGGAGTCTAAAGCTTCCACTAATCAGGACAAGATTATCTTGCCAGCAGTGCAAGTACTGTTCTTTATCGTTCGTCAAATTTGACGGTTGGGATCGTCAAATTCGATAAACTGCCATTTGATCAGTACTTGCTATGATCGATTCTATGGCATTTTATCGAATTTTACGATCGATAAAGAACGGTACTTGCACTGCTGAATCGTATACTTTCTGTTACTAAGCTAGGCCATTCCCCGATGCTAATTTGCGATTCAAGTGATGCTTACCGATTCGAAAACGATTTTATGCATGATGCATTTCCCGAAAAAAATACATTTATTCACACCTGTGTAAGAGTGCTGTATAAAAGTATATCTTATCGTGACATTTGAGATTCTGTGGCGTTTTAATAATATTATAGTCATAAATATTCGCCTCCGATATTTTTTATCGTCTACTCATATGTGGTTAAAGTTCTTACGTAAAATATATGATCATAAAACGTCACTGATATTGTTCCGGACAATATCGTTCATACTTTCTTAGACGTTTCCTTTAGATTATACTAGCGACCCGCCGGCCCGGCTTCGCACGGGTGTAATTTACGTGCGAAGCCGGGGCGGGTCACTAGTTATATATATAAACCTTCCGTGAAAATGTATCTAACTGATGGTGAAAACCGCATCAAAATCCATTGCGTGGTTTAGGAGGAGTTAGCGGCCATACAGACAGACAGACGCGGAAAGCGACTTTAATTTATACTATGTAGAGATAGAGAGGAGAAGAAGAGATATGATGTAATACTACTAAGTCAAAAATATCTTTGCTGTTTTCAGGGCTATATCACACTTTTAGTAGAATTTTGTTTGGAGAACGTATCTCCTCTCCTTGCTTTGATATAGATCACAAAGTGTGGCTAGATGAATTTTTACGGAACAGAAATGGGCATACATAATAACGTAAAATATAGCGATGGCAACTGAGAGGATGCTGTATTATTTGTGTACACTACAATACAATGAGGATTGAACCCATATTCTTTCATAGACAGCAATGCCGCTAAATGAAACAATCGCCTAGTGTGGATTGTAAATAAAAAACATAATCCAACAGAGATTTGCTATCAGCCCAGCAGTCGTATGATCTTGAAAAACGTCATCGAATCATTATTTCGTTTTCCTCGTTTGCTTGGATTTGTGAACAAATCTTTCTTTAAAATGTCAAGGGGGATAATACGCCACGGTTTTGTGACTAAATGGGTACAACGTACCAGTTTTCTTGAGGACAAACGAGGCAGGTTCGACCGTATTGGCCCTGCTGTACCGGTTGTCGTTGGGATCAGCATTGACGGTGTAAGTGCCGCGACGCCGCAACATCGTGCCGATCTTCTTCCTCTCTTCCACTAATCACATTCACTGACTCGCTCAAGATCGGTATCATCCTCATCGCTATCACACTGTTACACATATAACATTGCCGTTTTAAATTCACAGCACGTCACACTGCTCACTGTATTTTGACAAGAATAACGCAAAACAAACCGAAACTACAAATTGTTTGCAAATGACTCGCGCACCGGATAGCAGCCACTGCGGCGCAGCGTAGAACTGAGGAAGTGGGTTAGCGAACCAATCGGCAATTTTGCAACGTGCACTGGCGTCGGCGACCGCGACCGCGGAACTCGGCGCGACAGGGTCTGGAGCGAAAGGCAACTCGAAAACCGAGAGTGCGTTGGCACGGTTCTTCCGCGAATGACAGGATGGTTCGGTCACGCCAACCGCGAGATAGCTAGATCGACGGCGGGCTGATAACGCGCGCCGATAACGTGGACAATTGACAAATACAATACCTACGTATTGCTCGGTGCTTAGCACAAGGAACACACATGAATGCAAACATGCAGTTTTATCAAATTTTATCTATCAAGTTGGGTAACTTTTTTAGTCTAATAAAGGCATTGTCGACAATGAAGGACCTATTTAGATTAATTACCAACAGATACGATGTTCAATTAAATTTAGATATTTTTGTTGGATTTGTTACGTTTAAAGTGTAACATAATTATAATATCATTGCGTTTAAAGATAAAGGTGCCCGTCCTCATCAGCATCGGCTATTAAACGTCCATGCTGCTGAACAAAGGCCTTAGAGAGGGGTGTTGCCATAATCCCCACGCCTGGCAGGCGGCTTGAGGATCGCAGTACGTTCTCCGTGTACTAATAGGACGCTGCTGCCCATCCTCCGGTGGTTCTGGTCGCAGTTTTAGGACATATACCCGTAATATAATAATTTCTAAATGGTTGAAAAATAGACTCGCAAAATGTAATAAGTGTGCAACACACAAAGCAGAAAAAACGGCTACCGGAGGATGGCCTGTCTTCGGAAGGCAAAAAATGCGTGGATTCGTTAACCATCATTACTGCTGTAGAAACATTTGAAGGGCAAAATCACCTTTTATGTAAGCTTACTTGAGCAGTATTCAAGTCGCACTTGACCTGTTTATTGAATAAATTATTCTCGACCCGTATACCTAACGAAGTGCAGAACACCTACAAAATGTAACGGCTGATTGAACTTTCATTTTCGTTTGCTCACTTAAGCACAAACTTACGTACTGATTTGAAGAAAACAATTAACATAATCGAAGGTGTTCGATGTTCATCCGATAGACAGAAAGTGTAACAAGCTCAGTTGTAAGCCACGAATTGTGGCGCCAAGGTTGGTTGCCATGCCATTAAAAATGCAGTGCCGCGGTAGCCTAGGTGTTTAAACGTGGAGGGCCCGGTTAGTGAATTTTTTAAACCTTCGCTAGCTGCAATATTAGTGTTAAAATATGTTGTAACTGGTCACGACTATAGTATTAAAACCAGTTCTATGATTTAGGCAATTAGGCATAGATTAGAGGTAGGTATTTGGAATTAATCACCTGCAAGGTTGAATAGGCTTCTAACAACGATTTCTAGATAACCTGGCATATTTTATTTCACGTCGATCATTTTAACTTTTACTTAAAATAGCACTGGGTTGATTTTTTGGGACTGGTGCTACTAGCTACTTTATATCAATTAGTAGGTAGTCAAAAGTAAAAGCGCCCAAAGTAACTTTACTTGCATGCTCTAAGATCAGGTTTAGAGAAGTGTCGAGCGTTTCCAAGAAAGTGTCTAGGATTTTATGTTTCAGACGAAAAACGGCAAAAAAAAATCGGCATTTGTAATAGAAGCAGTTGAAAAGTGGGGAACTAAAAGGCAGTAGAGGCGTTTTTTATACCCCGTTTTAGGTCGCTAATTCGATCAGTCAATTGACTGATCGAATTAACTGACGGTCGATCATCATCGCTGATCAAATTTAAAGGTTTATTATTTTGCGTTTGACATCTACGCCTGATTGTAAACAAAATTGAAGTCGAAGATGTAATAATCTTTTCTTTACCAGAAAATTCACAATATGGATAAACTCTTTATTTTTCAAAAGCTTATATTGTACGATACGTCTTTGAAAAGACTGACGACCGACAGAAGAGAGTTCAAATTACTCCCAATTATCCCTTGCCGTAGATTTTATGAACAAATCCTAGAACAGTGGGCTTACTCTTGACACTCGATTTCAATCGTAATTTGGGATTGGGATCGAAAACATGCCATTTTGTACTCTTCAGTCGCGTCAAGATCACCGAAAGCGTCGAGTTGAGTCGATTTTATTTAGTTCCATAAAATTCCACCATTATCGGTTCCAATCGTGCGCTAGTTTAGAATTAAAGAGTACCAAAATTGCATGTTTTCGATCCCAATCCCAAATTACGATGAAATCGAGTGTCAAGAGTAAGCCCACAGATTCGTAAGAAAAACGTGGTGAATCGAGAGTCAGCAAAATGATAAAGGTTTTTCCCAAGTTTAGTTGTCCTATGGTGGAATGGATATGATATGGTGGTCAAGTTCTCGGGCACATTATCCAAAGTGGGCAGTCTCCAAAGTTTAGACTTTAGACGCTACAACTGAATCCTAACCAAAGCGCTCGCGCCGCGTAGCGCGATTCTCTATCGAGCCGATAGCCTCGAGCTGGTATTTGCTGGTACTGAGCTGTTCCAGAGGAACGACAATGAGCGTACCCGAACTAGGTTTTTTTGATAGTATACTAAGCGTTTGATCAAAGGTCATCTGAGGTTAGGTTATTGTGTGGTCGAAACGATGTAGTCAAAATGAGATGGTTGTTTACCATCTCGCTAGCTAGCCTATCTCGCTAGCTATAGCCTAGCTCACTTAGCCTATCTAGAAATGGGTACTGGGTCTCAATTGAGGCTGCCGAAACACTCCGTTAATTGCTTGGCAACAAATTGTTATACGATCGGCATTTTCCGCGATTGGAACCGTATTTCATCAGATTTCCTAGGTACTAAATAAATAAGGCCAGAAGTTGGTGTGTATAGTTTAGGTATCTTTTACCGATACAGTCAGTTGTGTGAACTTATGTTTCGTATCTTTTACCGATACAGTCAGTTGTGTGTCGTAGTGCGCCTGCAATTTTTCAAGATCAAGTGAGGGTAGAACACAACACCCGATTTTCTCACCGCACTCATCCGCAGTTTTCAGTCAATTCGTGACCACGGCCACTGCAACATGGTCAAAAAACAAGGTACATCCATCTACCTACTTTCTCAATAAAAGTTTTGGATACCAGCCAATTTTAGAGATAGGTCCCCGAAGACCGACTGGCTCTAGCGAATCCTATATGTGAATGCGGTACGGACCCCTGGCAGCAATAAAGTTTTTCACTGCATTATAGGAGACTCGCTGAACGGCTGGTTAACGCTGATGAGCCCCACTTAACATCAACCATCAGAGCAACTTTGCTACACATAGAGATCAATCGCAATGCAATTGGTCAAAACCACCACGCTCACCTTCCTACCTCAGACCTGCTACCTGCTATGATGTCTACTGTACTTATGGATGAAGGTGTCGTAGGCCCACTACACAGCCCTATCCATAGTTCCATAATCCATACTAAGATCGTATCGTAACCGTATTGGCACCCAAAAAATATCATTTCAGCCTAAAATCACAAAATAGTGCTTTAATTTTTTCATTTTCCCACTGCAGCTACATAAGCTGTGTTACTAAGAATATTTTGCCACTCCATAACTACTAATCTGATTTAAGAGACTCATGGTCAGGGAATAAAGGCTCTATCTAACTACTAATCTAGGTTACAAGGTACCTCCACACAAAGATTTCAACAAAAAATCTTTAGTTTTTGGATGTGATTTGGTGTGTAGATAAACTATATATTAAAGTTGAAATTTTTTTTTTCTTTCTGTGTTCTGATTTTATCTGCGATCAGTTATATGTACTATAAGCAGATGTCTTGAGTGCAATATGTCGTGTAAAGTGTGCCCTCAAGTGAGGACATCTCCTTTTATGTATTTTCTTGATGACCAAATGGGGTCAATCGCTGGGGATAACGCGCTTTCTATTTAGCCTAGGCTTGTATTCAGGCCATAAGTTCAAATACTATAAAGGTGGGATACAAATTAGTAAATTTTTCTACACAAAAAACGCTGATAAAACTGTCACGGTTGTAGACGGTCACTTGCAAATTGTAGGTTAAGTGGTCAAATAGTTTTCCTATTTGTTATGAGTTAGTAGGAAACTCAATTAAATTTTTCCTACCCATCTAGTCAACAACAGAACAATACAAAATTAAATTAGAATAAAGCATAATCAGTCTTACTCAGAATTTCATCTTATGAGAGTTCTCATCAGTGAAAAGTTGCCAAAACACATTTTAAATGGGTCAATTGAATCATGAATATTACGGAGAAATTACTATAAATAGAAAATTACTAAATAGCAATTATGTACATAATATGCTAAAAAAATATACTGATTAGGTAATCTGGAGCCAGCCTTATCATTTTATAATTGACATTTTACTAAAACAATCAAATCGTGGTTGCGTTGGTGAATACAAGTGTTCAAGATAACAAAAATGTTGTGTAACAATAATTGTAATGTTTGACAACAGCCCAATAACTACTTGTGAGATGAGTTTAGGTCGGCCTTTTGCATAGAAAATTTTCTTGTATGTGTAATCTGGACCCGCTTATGTCCTAAAACTACGATCAGAACCAACAGAGGATGAGCAGTAGCGTCCGATTAGTACACGTTACTTGTGTAGCAGGCATTTTCCGCAACTAGGTCATTCATTGGCCCATTTTGCATACCCATATCACATCACATCATCAGCCATTAAATGTCCACTGCAGTATGTTCACCGTGTGCTAACAGGACGCTGCTGCCCATCCTCCGGTGGTTCTGGTCGCAGTTTTAGGACATACCCGGGTCCAATTTGCATACCCGGCTGCAGCTAATTCAGGAAAGCCAGCAACTGCACAGGCTTCCTAGAGCGTCCTCGGCGATCCGAGTATAGTATTACTACACGGTGAACGTACTGCGATCCCCAAGCCACCTGCCAAGCGTGAGGATTATAGCAACACCCTTCTCTAAGGGAGGCCTTTGTTCAGCAGTGGATGTTCACTGGCTGATGATGTTATGTGTGATCTAGCCTATTGTATCAATTTATTGCACTGGATAACAATGCCACTGGTCTTGCGCCCAAAAGCATCACTCCCATATTTCAAGAAGCTGGGTTGTCTCGGGTAGATGCTGGTAGGGGGAAATGACACCCCAAGCGGGACAATGTAGGAGTTATTGCCCCCATCCAAAATAAGATTATAAGCATTATTGCAGCACCTAAATCCTAGGGTTGTCCCAAAATCTACTCGAATCTCTCAGTGACATTTTATGTCACTAATCTAGACCTAGTTTTACATTGCTTTAGAAGTATGTGCTGAACCCCATACAAAAGTTAACACAACATGTAGGTGTCCACTTGTCTTCCTTTACAAACTGGCAGCTGGCTAGAAGCAATGTCGAAGATCGGGCTGACAGGCATGTCTTGGGAGTGGCCGGTGTCTACTAGTAAACTAACATAGGCTTATTATGATATTAATTGTATAAGAATACATTTAAAAACGCATGGGTAAAGTAGCATGCAAACTAATAATTTCTACAAGCCTACCAAGTTGGATTTACTATACAGAAATGAAAAGGGTAAATCAAAAGGTCTGTGTCGCTTATACTGTCTGGTAAAGATATATCCCTACTACAATACACCTAGTAGTTACGAATTAGAAGTTATTTGCTTATATTTCAATAAAATTAAATGCCTAGAAGAGACATATTTTTATATAATTATGCAGTAGAATTGTATTTCTCATACAAACCTTTCACTGCATCTGTGCGAAGTGAATAAAAACTGAGAAGATAGAACTACAGTCTCGGCAAATTTCCTGAGTATATTCAGTACTACATAATTTATCCAAACTTTTTTGTATAATATATTTTTATTTTATTACTAGCTGCGCCCCGCGGTTTCACCCGCTTAGTGATGAAAAATGGTGATGGTGATGATGATAATGAAAAAGAGCCTATGTCACTCTCCGACCCTTGAACTATACCCATGCAAAAAATCAAGTTGATTGAAAGAGGAACAAACAAACACACTTTCGCATTTGTTATATTAGTATGATTCTTGAAGAAAATCAGACGAATACTGTAGAAACTTAAGTTCTAGTCCATAGTTAGAATATTAATTCTCAAGGACTGAGACTTATTAGACTTATTCTGGTACAGAAAAGCTGTGGTTTGGATCAATATTCTATTTTCGCACTTATCTATGACTATGGCTACATAGTTAAAAAGGTATCACTTTTATCAATGAAGCATGTCCTGAAGGTTTATTCAGCTGACAATAATTCAATTCTATTTGAGTAACACAAAGGCTATTTGGTTCTGCTGCCTAGTGGTTAGATGGGCCTAGTGGGTTGAACTGAACCATGGGAGGAAAACAGATGATTGGGTCTTGGAATCCCATAATAATTACGTCATTTAGATAGATAGTAACCTCAAACTACGTCGCTAATCAAAATACATCGACTTAACGAAACTGTAGTCCAGATACTTGTAAACCAAGGCAGGTTATGGCATTTATCACAATTGTAGAGTTACCGAACGGCAGAAGTGATGTATGTGCCGCAATTTAATGAAATGATAGCAATGAATACGACGCATTTTCCCTAGAATTTAGATTTTGACATGATTTATCTGTCATACGCCAGGCCTATGTGGCAGGAGCGGAGCCGCTGCCTGTAGCCATTTTCGATATACTGCGGACTTCGAATGCCACCGATATTGATTTTAATTCATGGAATGATAAAATTACTTAAAATTACTACTTTATTACTTGAATTGTGGCAGTTTGCAGCCATTTTTTAAATTGTCAGTATCAAGATACGTCACAGGCACAAGAAATCACGATGGCCGACAAAAGAATGGTGTGGTAGGTACTCACTGCTGATTTTTACGCCTCCCAGAGGTGGTTTCGGTGGTTGATTATCAAATGTCTTTCGAACGGATTTGCTGCCCTCGGCGAATGACGTGGTCCTAGGGCGTCCGCTCATTATTAAAGGTATAAAATAAACGGCCTTAGAATCCTGAACTTCATAGATACTTCACATTTCTCGTTACCACCCTTGCACTCGCACTGAACTCACTCGCCGTCTTATTACAGTCAAACTATATCACTAGATCTAATAAAAATCAAAATACGATTATTCCAGTATGGTTTTACAATATCATTTTGTTAATTTTTCAAAATTTACATCACTAAAAAGAGTACGACAGATTTTTAGTTTCTTCAGTCAGACTTGACTTGTACGCTCAGCTCATTCGCGATTCGGGTCGACTCGGCTTGGACTCGGCTAAAGTCGGCTAGTTTCGTTCCTTTAGTTCATTCGATGTCGCTCGGAAAGAACTTCCTTCAAATCTGAAAGAACGAATGAAAATGACGTCACGTGAAAATAAGCTCCATCTAGAAATGCTATCAAAAACTAAATGGAAGCTAAGAAAAACGATGAAATGATTCCGTCGGCAAAGCAGAATAACCATGTTTCACTTTTTTTTTATGACTGCACGAGTGGCACGTACTCATTCAAAGCTTTTGCGTGGAAAGCCCATATGCCCATAATCCATATGATTTTATCTGCATAAAAACAATATAGGCTTCATTTTATTGTTACGTAGGATGTATTTATGACGTTTTTCATTTCAAACTCAAATATACGAGTTCGGTGGTTTGGCGCCAACATGAAAAAATAAATACATGTCCTCTCATTTGTACTAAACTTGTGTAATTTCGAGTGTTGATGCGTAATAATGGTGGAAGGACGTACTCGAGTGAGAAAAAGTAATATAACGCGGTGGAACGTGACTTAATTTGCTTGACTGTGACTGACTTGTTTGACTACATATTTTAGTCAAACTTAATATTAATTTAATACTTGACACTGGCAAATGCACAAAAACGCGATGTCAAAATCCTCACGGAGAAAAGAATTAAAAAAAAAGAGTTCTTGGGCTCTCCGCTAGATGTCGCAATATGCCGTGGAGGGACTGCAGTAACAATTTTCAAAATGATTGTATTCGCTCACTTATTATTTTAGTATCTACTTTGGTATTAATCAGTACTTTTGAAACTTTACATTCGCACATTTAAATACTACCCTGGAACAATATTAACCGAACGAAGCTCCGTTCCGGCCCGGCACAGCAGTAGTCCCGTTGACTTGCCAGAAATATCATCCCAAGGCAAGCCCAAGGTAGGTATATAAAAAGGTACTCTCGTGATCCCGAGACCCGACATAACATAGGTATCTTACATATACTTTTTATGGTTTAGCGTAAAAGACAGTGCCCTTAGTCCCAGATTTGATAGTTTACGAAAACTTTTTTCGTTTTCGTCTTATTCCATACATTGCTGGGCTAAAAGGTATTCGAAAACTTTTTTCGTATTAGAGTGAAGCAATCTATACCGCCGATAACTGTCAAATTTAGTTCCTCCACGTTTCCGATAAAGGCGCTTTACTAAAATGTATGGACAATCTTACCGGCCAAGTGCGTGTCAGGCTCGCGCACTGAAAGTTCCGTACTACCACATAACTTATTAGATACAAACAGTGAGATATATTATTATGTAAAAATATCTTAGGCTTCAAAAGTACAAAAAGACAACATCCCATCAACAATTCAACGCCTTGGCGGTCACCCATCCAAGTACCTACCAACCTGCTTAACTTTGGTGAATGTACGAATACCAGTGGTGAACAGAAGTTTGTCACAGACTCTCACTTGGCCATTTTTTGTTGTTAGTTATACTTTAGAGTGCGTAGGTAGAGGTAGGTACTATAATGCCAAGTTTAACGTTAGAGCAGGTACAATTTTTTTTTAAAAAACTAAGTAATAACATAACATCTACGGGTCGGCCAGAACAAACTTACCTATGAGGATTCCTTGTAGTAACCTGCTACGGAACCCTAAAAAGATATAGATAAGTAAGGCATCATTCTTACCATGTTACCATCTTCGACCGTGATGACAATACCTGCCACTTCAGGCTGTACTATTATGTATTTTCTGCTTCAGTTTCAGAGCACTGTTTAAGGGTGGGTAATCAAATCAGTGCTTCAGGATGAGTGAGTTTTTATTTATTTTATTTTTATTTTATGTTTATTTAAGACCAACAGCACAAAAATATATACATAGTTTTAAATAATTATTTTAAATTACAGCCATTAATAGGTCTATACTAGTGATATAAGTAACATTGTCATGGAAAATCACTACTAAAAATCATATATGTATTGCAAACAAGCGCTAAAAAGCTAAGCTTCATAAGTTATTACAAAAACAAACAAAGTTGTGTGTGTACCTATTGTTTTTTGTTTATTGCCAGAAGACGCAAGGTACCTTCTTATTAATGTAATGATAAAATGTACTTACTTGATAAATACTTACAAGGATCCATCATATCGTTGATACCTAACCTAAGTTGCGTTGCGACTTCCGTCGCAAACGTTGTTTAGGAGATGCCATCTTATTTGTTTACTAATGGAGATTTAGGGATCCACGTTAAACCTTTTAATTTTACACCTATTTAAATAAACATGATACAGCTAGGTATTGGCTAGGTAAATCACATGGTATCCCATACGTAGTATAGTTTTAAATCTTTGGGTATCCTACTGTAGGAGCTAGAACTCCAATAAGTTACTTTAGAAATATATTAGTAAATATTCATAAGGAAAAGATATTTCAGGCAGTTTTAAATACATAGTTATATTATTAGAAAACATAAATTAATATTAACTAGCGACCCGCCCGCCCGGCTTCGCACGAGTGTAATTTACGTGCAAAACCGGGGCGGGTCGCTAGTTATATATATAAACCTTCCGTGAAAATTTATCTAACTGATGGTGAAAACCGCATCAAAATCCGTTGTGTGGTTTAGGAGGAGTTAGCGGCCATACACACATACAGACAGACAGACGCGGAAAGCGACTTTAATTTATACTATGTAGAGATAGAGATAAACTGAAGTATTTATTCTGAAGTAGGTACATACATGACAAACGTGACTGTGGACTAGAAAGGAACTACACATTGTCTACACCATTCAAGTAGGTGGTATAACTGGTATATCTCTTCTCTATCTCTACATAGTATAAATTGAAGTAGCTTGCCGCGTCTGTCTATATGTGTGTATGGTCGCTAACTCCTCCTAAACCACGCAACGGATTTTGATGCGGTTTTCACCATCAGTTAGATACATTTTCAAGGTAGGTTTATATATATAACTAGCGACCCGCCCTGGCTTCGCACGTAAATTACACCCGTGCGAAGCCGGGCGGGCGGGTCGCTAGTGTTGATATACTTCACAATCGTGCATGTATTTAAAATTTATAATATTTCCGGAAAAATTAGTGTTTGTCGCTTTGGGTCTACGTAGTAGCTTTACCTAGTCTGTGCTTTAGGTATACCATACCATTACGTAATGTAGGTAAGTACCTATACTCAAAGAATACCCAAGGATATACTCAAAGGAGGAGACTCAAAGGACATAAACATAAAACCGTGGGGGCACAGCACAGCTATATTGATAACTAGCTGACCTTGACAGACGTTGTCCTGTCTTAGAACTGTCAAACACGCAAAGTCAAAATTTTAAATATTATTTTTTTACACCTTGGGTTAGATTATTGGAGTTTTAGTAAGGATCACTATTTTATTTAAAATATAATATAGCATATGTTACCCGGGGATAGTGTAGCTTCCCGTCAGTGAAAGAATTTTTCAAATCGGTTCAGTAGTTTCGGAGCCTATTCAATGCAAACAAACAAAGAAACAAACAAACAAACAATCAAATCTTTCCTCTTTATAATATTAGTATAGAAGTACAGATATAGATAGTATAGATAACTTCAATTAATACTACCGTGTTCTTCGCAAATTTTATCATTTATTATGTTGCGTAATAATTATAATAAGTTAAACCATCTCGCCGTTGTTATAGTTTCGGAGCTACGTCACAGAATGACTGTGAAATTTTGGTTTTATTATCAATCTGTCACAATGTAAATATAATTTGCTGCAAATAATATGGGTGATAGGATAGATTTTTGAAGTGAAACTTCTACTTATCAGAGTAGCGCGCCTTGGCAGTAAAGCTGACTCGTATACCGTGACGGACGTGACGTCATATGCCGTGACGGACGTGACGTCATATGCCGTGACGGACGTGACGTCATATGCCGTCATGTTTCACATCTGTAAGCCGTCCCGTGACGGGCAACTTTTTTTAATGATAGGGCTAATACTTAGTTGTCGATGTTATGTTTATTTACACAAGAAAGTCATACAAAACATAAAAAAATATTTATACAATTTCAAATGAACTAAAACCTAAAACTACTTAAAAATAAATACATATATTATGTATACTTATCCTAACTAAACTAAAAAAAACGAATACTTAGTGTTTGTTATTTATACTACGTTTCCCGAGTTTTTGTGCTAAATATTCATAATAAATATATTATATTATATTATATTATGTTTTGGTGGGGTTTTCCTCTGCTCGAGCTCTAGGCTCGGTTTACTGAGCTCCCGCCCCGAGACCCTCAGGGAAAGGGTGGCTCAGTTCCCCCGCTAACAAATACGGAGTCTCCTAACACTTTGCTTATTATTGTTGATGTGTGGATTGCGGCTTGTTTTTGGATGATGTGTGTGTTTATATTTGAATCTAGTTTTGTGCAGTATCTGTGTAAGGATTTGGCTATTACTCCAGTGGCTCCTACTACTATAGGGATAATTTCTGTAGAGGTTTTCCATAGCCTGGCTATTTCTCGTTTCAGTGGATGGTACTTGCTTAGTTTTTCTATTTCCTTTGCTCCTATATTGTAGTCTGATGGTACTGTGATGTCTATGAGGTATGTTTTGTTTTCTGTTTTGTTTGTGTATATTATGTCTGGTCTATTGTGTACTATTGTAACGTCTGTCTGGACCGGTATCTCCCACATTAGCTTTGCACTCTCGTTCTCCTTTACCTGCGGCTGAGTCAGGTGTTCTTGCCACCACAGATTGGAGACCGAGAATTTGTGCTTTTTGGCTAGTGTCCAGAAAATATACTGTACTATATTGTTGTGTCGTTTGATATAGTAAGTGCCTGCCAGTTTTTCACATCCTGAGACAATATGCTGTGTGGTCTCGTCTTTTACTAAACATAGCCGGCACTTACCGTCTACTGCTTTTTTCAAAATATCTCGTTCATGTTGTTTAGTCATTACTGCCTGGTCTTGAATGGCGAAAATGGCTGACTCTAATGACGGAGATACCGGTTGTTTCTTAAGCCAACGGAACGACTGTGCCCTATCTATATTATCTTTTTCCAGAACGGCTTTATAGAACTGCCCGTGCAGTGGTTTGGACTTTATTTTTTCTATTCTTGTTTTAACTATTGCTTGTTTGATTTCTTTATCTGCATATTTTTCATTTCGCCTTAGCCCTATTTCTTCCAAATTGGTCTGCGTTTCCTTGACTATTGAGTATTTATCTTTACTTCTGTCGTGTTCTACTATTGCACTCAATATGTAATCTTTTTCTGTTTCTATGTATGTTTTGTATTTAATAATTTGTGTTTTGTATAATGTTTCTAGACTGGTTAGGCCTCTTCCTCCTTCATCGATCGGTAAGTACAATCTTTCTACGTCTGCTTTCTGTTGATGAGCTTTACTAATTGCTAAAAGTTTTCTAGTTTTAACGTCTATTTTCTTCAGATCTGATGTTTTATAATTGATTATCCCGAACGTGTAAAGTAAAACCGGTACTGCATAGATGTTTATTGCCTTTAAGAGATTTCGCGCATTGAGGTGAGAAGCAGTTAAATTTTTCACTCGTCTGAAGTATTCTTTTTGTATTTGTTGTCTAACTTCTCCGTGATCTATTTTTCCTGATTCATTTATCCCTAAGTATTTGTATTTTTCATCTAATTGTAAGTGATTGAACTCTTCTCCATTTAATAAGGCATGGCCTTCCCCCTGATGTTCTTTTCTTCTACCGCTTACCATGTGCAAAACGTTGCATTTGTTAAGACCAAATTCCATTCCTATATCCCTGGTGAAGATTTCTGTGCTGTCTATTAGAACTTTAAGGTTGGTTTTATTATTTGCGTAAATTTTAAGGTCATCCATATATAGCAGATGGTTTATTGTGGTATCGTCTTTAAGTTGGTACCCTTTGCGTTCATATTTGTTGAGAATTTGGGAGATGGGATTGATACCTAGGGTAAATAGTATAGGGGATAGTGAGTCGCCTTGGAATATTCCTCGGCGGATGTATATGGGGTCGGTGGTGGCAGACGCATTAATACCGCGAGCTGTCATGATCACATTCCATGTAGGCATGACTATCTCCAGAAACCTTCGGATAGCAGGTGGACATTTGTAGAGGTCCAGCACTTTGAGTAACCATTCGTGCGGCATGCTATCAAAAGCTTTCCTATAGTCAACCCACGCCATACTTAAGTTTTTCTGACACTTGTGTGCGTCTTCCAGTATAGCTTTGTTGATCATGAGATGGTCTTTGCAGCCCCGTACTCGGCGCCTGCACCCCCGTTGTTCTGGAGCTAAAATGTCGTTTTTATCGCAGTGAATGTAGAGTTCGTTAGCCATTATAGATGTAAGTATTTTGTACATAGTTGGTAGACAAGCTATGGGACGCCAGTTCTTCGGGTCCCGGGTATCGTCGCTTTTGGGTATCAATATGACTTGCCCGGTTGTAAACCAGCTATCTATGGGTTCTAATCCTTTCATCATCCTATCAAAAAGTTTGGCTATGTATTTGTGTGTACTAGTGAAATATTTCAGGTAGTAATTTTGTATTTTATCTATTCCTGGTGTTTTCCAATTTTGAGTTTTCCTAATTGCTTCCTTTACTTTATCGATATCTATTTCATCAAACTGGTGTTGTTCTATATTCTCTGCTGACTTTTCTATGTCTGATATCCACGTTGCTTCTGTGTTATATGAGATGGGATTCGATAGGATGTTTTCCCAGAAGTTTTGTATGTCCTCTTTTACTGGAATATGGGTGGGATTGTGTTGTGTATTGTCCAGTGACCTATAAAATTTATGTTGGTTTTCAGCAAACATCTTGTTTTGAGTTTTCCTTTCATTAATTTCGTCGTACCTACGGAGTCTACCGGCTAAAGCTTTCACTTTTTGTTTCAGTATTTCAATTGTGTTATTTAATTCTTCTTTGTTTGTAATTTTGTATTTTTCATAGAGTTTACGTTTGATGTTTATCATTTTTATACTATTGGCTCCTCCTTTAATTTCAACTAACCTTCCTAGCTCTTTTCTAAATTCCTCTATTCTTCGTTTTATCCTTCTTTTCCACGGTGGATCTAGTTTTGGTTTTTGAATTTGTGATGGTGTGTACGGAGTCTGTTGGTTTGCGATAATTAATGTCTTTGCAGCTGCATATATTATGTCGTTGATTTCGCGCAATGTCTCGTTTGTTACTAATAGGTTAGGTAAGTATTTATTGATTGTATTCAAGTTGCATTCAAACTGTTTGTTAAAATTTGGCTTTGGTAAAAACTTTCTGAGTTCTATAGGTGTTTCCCTAACTTCCGATAGTACTTGCAATAGTTCAAGTATAATCGGGTCTTGGTTTTCATTGACTATAACTTCCTGTGCTTCGGTTTCATTATTGAGTGTAGTATTTGTATGTTGTGTACTTGGTAGTGATTGTTCAAAATTGAGTGTCTGTTCTATGTTATCATATGTGTGTTGTGTCAGTGAATCATGTTGTGGTGTGATTTGATATTGGGAGATGACGGATTGAGTGGCTGTTAGTGTAAGTATGTCAGGAGTGTCTGTGGATTGAATGGCTGCCGGATGAGAAATCGTGTCGGGTGTGTCAAGTACTTGTACGTCTGGTGTTAAGTGTGGATGTTCAGCTCGTCTCTGAATGATTTCTAGTAATTCTGTTGATATACACCTGCGTGACAGTACGCTTCGCACCTGGTTTGAAAGCATGTTACCTGTAAATTTTCTAAATTTTGGATTGTGTGAGTTTCTATGGTGGTAAATGGCTTCTAGTCTTTTTATGTAGCCTGCTCCTCCAGCCTTGGCTTTGTAGTAACAGAACATAAGTTCCTCTAGCTCTGTGTGTGACCACTTTCGTCTAGCATCATCACTAATGGATCCTGTGGTCAAAGCGAGTGTACCGGCAGAGCTTGCGGGAGACGTCTCCCTACTCCGCAAAGTATCACCCGTGGGTTCTTCGGCTGTAGCATCTAGGGACGTACCCCAACCCCCCGTGTCCCTGACTCCCGACCAGCCGGTACGTCGAGAGTCGCTGGCTAGCATGCTGCGACGTTCGACACCAGCCACGAACGTGCTCCGGCGATCGCCCCCGGATAGCGGCCTTAAACGTTTTTCATTTTTGTTTTGCTCCATGTTTTTTTGGTTACCTGAACCTTGTTTGCCGTGTAGGTGACTTTATATTGTACACGTTGCCCGCCCCCCACGAGGTCTGATGTTCGACTCGGGCGTAAGGTAGGATTTTGGGGGGCATATTATATTATATTATATTATATTATATTATATTATATTATATTATATTAGAGAGACATTTTTGAATGGTATTTGACCTAATAGTTTTTATGTTATATAACAAAGAATTTATAGGTCGTTGTTATATAACGAAATAGAGTAAGTGAGGCAGTTGTGTAGGTAATCGTATTAGGTCGTGATAATAATAATTATTATCTTATGGCACGGCACGGTTATCACAAGTAAGTAGGTATAAAACTTAGTAATTACAATCTACATTCAATTTAAATTTACAAAAGACTGGTACGGGACTCTCAGTGCGCGAGCCTGACTCGCACGTGGCCGGTATATTTAAGTATTATTTTGCTATAATAATAACGTAAATTCATGTGAAATCTGTGCCTACTTAGGTACTTATCTATTATACCATGCGGGCTGTTGATTACACAACTGCATCACAATAAAAAACATTTTACTCTATCTTGTTTCAGCGTTGCGTGGCTCATTTCATTTACCTAAGTATATAGGCGAGGTTTTTCCACTTTTAAGTAACGCTTAATACTATAGATGACCCGATGGCTTAATGTACTGTATTATAGTTGCATTTAGTACTTATATAATATTTACTGTATTAGTGGAGCAAAACCTTGGACACAGTCTGCACACAGTCGTGCGCAAGTCTTGCGTTTCGCTATACTTAAATTTTTGAGGTTATTTCTCATATTTTTCAAAAAGTATAGCGGTAATGTAAAATTTATCTTTACCGTTCCCTCCCATAATTCTGTATATTAAGATATCGTAGACATCATATTTTGGTAAATAGGTACATATTTGAATGAAAAAAAAAACAGGGACATATTATGCGCAAATCAGTGTTACTTTCATATATTTTTTCTATCGAGCGAAATGTCCGTATAATAGTGTTCGCTCTTTACGGTTTCCTAGACAAAACATTCAATTTGGATATGACACCATTTTTATAATTTTAAGCTAACCATGGAAGTAGCAAAACTAAAATTAAAATAATAAAAATTGCTTAAAAGTGGGAAAAGAGGGCCTTAAGGTAGGCAATTTTGTTTACAGTATGATAGCAATAGCATAGTAGACAAACTATGGCAATAGTGAGAAGTTATATTTGGCTTTTTATTGCGATACTTTTCGAATTTATGCAGAACGCATGTTAAAAGCTACAAAACACAATAGGTATACACAGACTATCTGTGTGTATAGTCATTGTTTAGCCTTTAGTCCGCAATAATGATCATTATTATTTCAAAACGTTATCACTAGAGTGCGCGGAATGTGCGGGTTGGTTGTGGGTGACAGCAGCCAGTTGCGCGTGCGCCGCGTAAGTGACGAGGCGGGCATTACGCTCGCTGATACTTTATTTCAATGTGAGTCGAATAATTTCCCACCAAACGTTCAAGATACCAGATAATCTTCACGTCATTCACAATGATGGAGTGCTATTCGTCGGACAGCTGTGATAGCGACGGCAGAGAACAAAAAACACTAGACTTATCAAGCCAGTTATTGGAGTCGAGTAGCCTGGCATCCGAACTGAGAGGCATTGTTGACGAAAAGAACTGCGCACAAAACTACGAGATAATATTGCTCTACAATAATCGAATAAGATCGCTCCCGGACACCCTGAGCAAGTTTTGTAATTTGAAGATTTTGGATGTTAGCAATAACAGATTGACTTTTCTGCCAGACGTCTTCAAGAATTGTCCTCTGACTTCACTGATAGCCAAACACAATCAACTCACTAACGAGTCACTGCCTAAGTCATTCTTCGCTAATAAAAACTTTTTGAAAGAGCTCAATTTAAGTGGAAACCAGCTTACTGTTTTTCCAGAGCAAGTCCTGGAGTTAACAGCTCTTAGGTACCTTTATGTTGGAGGCAATAGGATAACCAATATACCAAAAGATATTTGGAAGCTTAATAGGTAAGTTTTTTTATAATTACATTACAATTTATAACTTTTAATGTTGTTTTTGTTTTTAATTGGATTAATGGGGCATAAACGAGGTAACGCATCTGCAATTCTAATAAAAAAAAAATAGATAAGTATTGATGCGACACAACAATAAAAATACTTTTTGTAAATAAGTATCTAATCAATCGCATTTTAATTAAGTTCTTATCCTTTATTACCCGACTGCCCAAGAAGGAAAGTAATGTTTTTCTTTTATTAATCTATTTATTTTCACAAATGTGTATACAGACTAAATTCTATACCGACTTCTAGGTAAATGTCATTATTGTTGTCAAGCTCGTAGTTAGAATTAAATTGGCTGTGTTATTATTGTTATAACTAGTTTTAAGGCTGACACCATGTGTCTTAATTATGACAAGGTGCTCTACAATACAAATATTTTCAACGCCAAAACATATTATACTACTCAAAAAAAAGCCGTGACGGGACGCTCGGCAGATGTGAAACATGACGGCATAAAAGAGCATATTATGACGTCACGTCCGTCACGGCCACAGAAAAGAGAAGTAAAATATTTTTTTTCTTTTCTGTGGTCATGGCATACAAGTCAGTTTTATTGCCAAGGCGCGCCAATAGATGTTTCCTACCAATAACTATGTATTAAATTGTTAGAATATCAACTAATATTTAAAATTAGTTCGTTAGATATTTGTCTTGCTCTGCTAAGTCCATGTGTCATCATCATTTGATAGGCAGGCCTTTTTCATCTTTATCAAATGTTTTAGGCCGCGCTCACCGGCCAGAGTTATCCGTTTTACTCATATTCAACTTTTTAAAAGATAAAATTTCGCTAAGTTGTATTAGGTATACAATAATTAAATTTTCGAGTTTTTACGATCCCCTCCGCCGTCCTATAAATAAAGAAAATATAAACACGAAAACAAACAAAAAGGTTTCGACAATGGTATCTTTTGTGTTGTACCATTCTAAACTAAATTTGAATGCCTTAAAATTGTTGGCATCCTTCTTGAACTTCATAAAACGAAAAGGAACGCAGATAACTTTAGTTCTGTCAGATTGGTTTAGTTTAGTGAGTGGCATTGGTATGATAGAATTGACCCAATGTCAATTTCATTAAGTACATACCAATGGTGTGGTAACTAAATAAAACATTTGCTCCCGTACTACATGAGTACCTAACATACGCCTAGACGTGACGTGATCACATGACGGATTTGGTTGACGGGCCGCCGTCCAACCAACGGGAGAGAAAGAGATAATTTTATTTTTCTCTCCCGTTGGTTGGATGGCAGTCCGTCAACCATATTCGGCACGTCTATTAGCACATAAGAATGCGTTTATGTGTAAATAATGGTAATAAAACTGTGTACAAAGGTTGGTTGTAAATATTATTAGGGGTTAGCGACATCTAAGATCATCTTCGAGAAGCTACAAAGAATAAGTTTTCGGAAAAAATAATATGTAATAGAGTCTGGCTAATGAAAGTAGAGACTGAAAAATCCCGCCAAATTTTTAAAAATCCGTATTGCAATTGCAACCCCAAAATTTATATGAAATGCAAACATTACTGTATTTTGACTGTGTTACAATAAAAAATAATAACTTACAAGTTTAGTAACAAGTGAGATTATTCCAGGCATTTCATACAAATTTTTGGGGTTTCAGTGCTGATATTTTTAAATTTGCCGCGCTTTTTCAGTCTCTACTTTCATTAGCCAGACTCAAATTCCGTTTTCGACCATGTCACGAAGATATTTTTATTATGTCTCTAATGGGGAGACATTTGAACACGAAAGGGTTCATACTTGTTCGCCAGATTGTACTTATTTATCTAAAACTGTTTTAGTGTTTGGTAGTAAATAGTAGGTACCTACATAATTTGTTTGTAACAGGCTTTGTAACAGGCATCTTCCTTGTCTATATATAAAAGACTGAACATTATCTATTGCCATTAGTCAATTCATCGGGTCCGTAACAGACCATTCGTTGCGAAAAAAATTACGAAATACAGCCGTCGGTCGCTGTCTCACGTAACTGCATAAAACTTTTTCTGTGACATACCGCATGCGCCTTATATTCGTATTTCACCCACTGCGTTCTGTATATTTGTTGTGCCAGGTTGTGTGTGCCCTAATTAGGTAATAATGCATGATGAACCATATTGATTACTGGCATCGCCCTACGCTAGTTTTAGAAGCACCTTCTCGGGTCGGGTCGCCGTCCTTGATTATCGACATTGAACAAAAATAGCTAAAATAAAACCGGCCAAATGCGAGTCGGGCTCGCGCACTGAAGGTTCCGTACCACCACATAACTTGTTAGCTACTAAAGTACAAAAAAGTAGTGCAAAAAGACAACATCCCATCAACGCCCAGGCGGTCACCCATCCAAGTACCGGCCGCGCCCGACTTTGCTACACTTCGATGACCGTACGAGAATCGATGGTGAACAGAAAATTTTCACCGACTCGCACTTAGCCTTAATTTTTTAATTTGTGTTCCTTACCAAGTTAAGTTACGTAGGGCGCGGTCGGTACTTGGATGGGTGACCGCTTGGGCGTGATGTCGTCTTTTTTAACCACTTTTTGTATTTTGTGTTGGTAAGGAATTCTCAGTGCACGGGCCCGACTCGCAATTTGCCGGTTTATACTGAATCAACCATCAACGTAAAAAACAGCACACCTCCATTTATTTAACTTGAGCGGTGGCACAGAATAGATACCTATTAGTTGGTGGCACGGTGGTCAGATTTGCTGAGAGCTTAAGTAAATAAGCTATCTCCATTCCCCATAGTTTTTATCCCGAAAATATGTACGGCCCCTGTGGGATAGCGGTTGCAAGTTCTTCGTTTCGTACGTACGTATAGGTACATGTTTTTCTTTTGTTTTCTTCTAGTCTGCAAATCCTCTCAGTGGGCGGCAATCAAATTAGCGAGGTGCCTGAATCTGTGGGCCGCCTGACTTCCCTGCAAGCCCTAATTCTCAGCGACAACTACATAGAACAATTACCAGCCAGCATCGCCAGCTTAGATCAGCTGCGGTCCCTTCTCATCCACAAGAACAGGCTCAAGACGCTGCCTACTCAAATAATCAAGCTGAGATGTTTAACAGAGGTGAGAGCTTTGTCTGCGTCTGCAGCCCTAGTACGAGCGGTGCACAAATTGTTTTTCCGTTGTTTGTTTTTATATTGGCGTGTACACGCCACAGAAGCAATGGTTTGTCTTTCTCTACCGAGATAAAAACGAAGGAAAGACAATTTTGTCCACGACCCGCGCTAGGCCTGCTGATATTATATAGTGACTAGCGGTCCGCCCCAGCTTCGCTCGGGTATAGATTATAGCCTATGTCACCCGGGGATAGTGTAGCTACCCAACAGTGAAAGAATTTTTCAAATCGGTTCAGTATTTTCGGAGCCTATTCAATGCAAACAAACAATCAAATCTTTCCTCTTTATAATATTAGTATAGATATCGTATGCCATCATTATGAAATAGATCAATTAGCTCTATATTACGTATATTTATCTATGATATTACCTAGTAGGTACAAGGCAACAATGTAGTCCGAGTAGGTAGGTTCTAGGTAAGTAAGTACCGGTCTATACCTACCGATTTATCACACTACTTTTGCATATCGTCCATATCAGTCGGCGACACTATTCCTGTCCATTTTGTAAATCATTCCGGTCATGTGAATATGAAGTGATGAGGAAAATCGAATCGATACGAATAGGGTTATCTATGTGTCTAATGCAAAAAGTCAATACCTATCTTATTGTCTTTTCGATAAGATCTAGGTTTGATTAGCAGTGCGCGAAGTACGAATATTCACGTGCGTAAATACGTAGTATCGGTTTCCAAACACATTCAAATTCGAAATTCAAAGTAAGGAGTTCTATTCGTGTTTACTACGTGAATATTCATACTTTACCCACAGGTGACGCCTACCGCTTCATCTATACCATCTATACTAATATTATAAAGAGGAAAAATTTGATTGTTTGTTTGCATTGAATAGGCTCCGAAACTACTACTACTACCCGTTTTGAAAAATTCTTTCACTGTTGGGAAGCTACACTATCCCCGAGTGACATAGGTAGATATATTATATTTAAAAAAAAAATAGGTATCCTTACTAAAACTCCAATAATGTAACTCCAGGGGCCTTACGGACAACAGCTAATTGCGGCACCTCATCCGCTCAGTTGGAAAATCACGCGACCGCAAACCGTTTCTGGGCGTGATAAGGTTCACGTTCGCGTGATTTTCCAACTGAGCGGATTAGGTGCCGCAATTAGCTGTTGTCCGTAAGGCCCCAGGTGTAAAAAAAGACTTAACAGTCGTGCGAAGCCGGGGTGCGTTGCTAGTTTACCATAAAGAATCATCAAAATCGGACTGCTCAGAAAAAAGTTTTGCGTTGTCATTTGTTATACATAAAAACATAAACCGGCCAAGTGCGAGTCGGGCTCGCGCACTGAGGGTTCCGTACCACCACATACAATAATTATCAATTTAAAAAACTGACTCCAATATTAGTAAAATATGGCATTTAGATTCGGTGAAAAGATAAGGTCATCCAAGTAAGGAACTACCAGTTATAACTTGGTCATTGCTAAATTTGTCACCGACTCGCACTTGGCCATTATTTATGTATACTAAATCATGCCAAGTTTTACGCTTGTAGGTATGTAAGTACGTATTACCGATTTTATAAGAGAACCTCCTCTTGGTTTTAACTTTTTGACCCATCGATTTAAATTCGTTGTTTTGACCTAATTATTGTTTCTTAGTTTTTCCGCCGTAATATTAGTTTTAAGTTTTGTTTGTACTAACGCAATGGATTTATAGTTGTAGGTACTAAATATTTTGAATTTGATTTACTTTATTCTGTGAAAATTTGAACTGGCTAGGTATCTAATTATCTATACGGTTCAAAAGATACAACCTTTTAGATGTAGGACGGACGGACGGACGGACAGACAGCGTAGGCTTATCAATAGGGTCCCGTTTACACCCTTTGGGTACGGAACCCTAAAAACGTTAAATATTACTTTCATAATCTTTTCTGGTATCGAAGCTAGTAGGTATGTACCTACCTTAGAATGTACCTACTTATTAGCATTCTAACTTAACCTTGATCCGTCTTCTTCCAGCTAAGTCTGAGAGACAACCCGCTCGTAGTGAGGTTCGTGCGAGACATGACGCTGCAACCGCCTTCGCTACTCGAGCTGGCCGGAAGGACCATCAAACTGCACGAAATACCCGTGCAGCCGGGTGAAGTACCATTCACGCTGATGAAGTATTTAGGAGCTGCACAGTGCTGCGTCAATCCTAAGTGCAAAGGTACGATTTCCAGTTCCAGCTAAATCTCTGCGACAACCCTTGTAGTAAGGTTTCTGAGATATGCTGCAGCCACCCTCGCTGCTCAGACAGACCATCATCATCAGCCAGAAGACGTCCAGTGCTGAACATAGGCCTCCCCCTTTAACCTCCACACTGAACGACAGCATGCCTTTTGCATCCGCTGGATGCCCGCGACTCTCACAATGTCGTCGGTCCATCTAGTGGGAGGCCTACCTACTCTGCGTCTTTCGGTTCGTGATCTCCACTCAAGAACCTTTCTTCCCCATCGGTTATCGGTTCTTCGAGCGATGTGGCCTGCCCATTGCTACTTCAACTTGCAAATTTTAACAGCTATGTCGGTGACTCTGGTTCTTTGGCGAACATCTACGTTCCGGATTCTATCGCGCAAAGAAACTCCGAGCATGGCTCTCTCCATTGCCCGCTGTGTGACTCTGAGTCAGACAGGTCTGTCTGACATCTCCATCTCCATGCGGTCCAGTGATATACTGCAACATGCTGAAGCACCCGGGAGCTGTGCAGTGCTGCGTCAAGCTTACGTGCAGATGTATGATTCGCTCTTCTATAGCCTATTGTACCCCTAACACCTGGCGAAATATCACAGCACCTGGGAAAATAGGGGTAGAACGGTTTAGTCAGCGACCCAAAGCCGTGCTATTAAGGAGCTTGGCTGGTTCGGGTAGCTGACAGGGGCAAATGCACAATACACCCCAAGCGGGATGTCAGTTTCTTCACCCCCTGTTTGAATTAGAGTTTTTAGCCTATTGTATAACATTCCCATGCATTTGGTTTGAGTGATGTACCGGAAGTCGACTTCAAGAAAATCTGTTCAGTTGTTTGAAGATTATCAGATCTTTTATCGGGAGTTTTGAAGAATTTTTTTTTATCACCATCACTATCACTACATAGTATTAAACAAAGTCGCTGTCGCTGTCTGTCCGTCCCTATGTATGCTTAAATCTTTAAAACTACGCAACGGATTTGAAGCGGTTTTTTTAATAGATAGAGTGATTCCAGAGGAAGGTTTATATGTATAACTAGCGACCCGCCCCAGCTTCGCACGTAAATTACACCCGTGTGAAGCCGGGCGGGCGGGTCGCTAGTACTTGTAATAAAGTGGGGTTGGGCGGGACACGTGACCAGAATGCATCCTGACAGACGATCAAACGCTGGTGAAAATTATGACGTCAACACTTTCCAAATACTGATCAAATCTGGCGGGTGATCACATTGTCTGAAAGGATGGGAGAGACCTTTGCCCAGGAGTGGGACAGTACCTATAGGATAAAATCACAAGTGAATCGGTTACTTCTAGGCAAGCGTGCTCCATCGTGGACCGCATCGTCGCTTTACATCAGGCGAGTTGGCGGTCAAACGCAAGCCTATTATAAAAAAAAATGTGTTATTCTTCCTGTAGTGCTAGACTTTGTTTACGAATAAACATCTAGTTTGGTTCGGTAAACATGATAAAATTATTCAAATTATTTGTCACTACTATGCTATCCTACCCTATCACATAAGCTGTCTGACCTTTTCGCCTTTTATCATACTATACACACATACCTACTGCCACCAATAAAAGAAAGTTGTGTCAGCAGTTTTAAGTATTATCTAACTTAGATACTTTTTTGGGTTTCGTACCCAAAGGGTAAAAACGGGACCCCATTACTAAGCCTACGATGTCTGTCTATCTAACTGTCCTACCTATTAACGGCTGTTTCTTTCGAACCGTAATAGATAGCCAGTTGACATTTTCACAGAATATGTAATGTTACAGCGGATTAACTAAGAAATAGTCAAAAAGTAAAAACGAAAAGGCCCCCCTTTGGTTTTTACTTTTTGACTACCCCATACAACAAACTTATTTTTTAACGTATTTTTGTATTAGCTCTAATGTAAAAATGGTAATACGTACATACGTACGTACACAATCTAAAGAATAATAACAAATATATATAATAAATAATAGCCAAGTGCGTCTGTCCACTACCAAGTTATAACTGGTAATTTCGTTATTGAATTTTGTGGTGGTACATAACCCTCAGTGCGCGAGCCCGACTCGCACTTGGCCAGTTTATTAAGATTCTAAGGCCTTAACAAATATCCACTTATTACAGTGAACAGCAAACATCTTGAATATTTATGTGATGTACATCTGTGTTTGTTCTATATCTAGGTTTTAATATCTATTTAAAAATATATATATGTATGAATATTAGTCTATAGCAGCTATAGTACAATAGCTTCGCTTAGTTTGGACTCAGATGGCTGTATATGCAAAAATTTCCCAAATATATATATTTATTGATTTTTGCGTCTACTGGCAGGAATAATCACGACTCCCGGAGTCCGCGTGATTGGTTATTAAGGTGGTCTTACAGTCAAAAAGGCTTCACAGAACATTTTTTTAAGATAATGTATTCATATTTAAGCAGTAAAAAAAATTTTGTGTTAATCTTGATCATATTTCTGAGTGGACCATTGGATCCAAAACACGATTCCGATAAATTTTCTCGATAGAAAAAAATCATGAAAAATCTCTAAGCTTGAAATTTGCCTAAACGCATACAATTTTATCTCGACAATTTATAATCACATCTTGACAAAATTTACAAAAATGATAGTAAATATTGTGACAAATAGCATCATAGTTTTTGTTTATCGATAAAAATTCGATTTTTTTAACTATTATTTAATTTAATCATAACTTGGCTCGAACGCGTCGAACGAAACGTCGTGCCACCGCGGCGTCTTTTCCCTTCTCTTTTATTTTTACGCGATGTGACAGAGACCGCTGAGGCGCGCTGCTAGACGGACGTGTGTCGCTTTGTTCCGCTAACCTCTCCAAAATATAATCTCAACTTTATGACACAAAAACACCTTGACGGAAGTTATAAAGTAAGTACCTACCTTATCTGCAATGTTTTCTTGGATTATAAGTACTAAAAAGGCAGGCGAATGAAAATTACATTTTGTAACGATTTGTTTGTATATATTATTTAATGAAGCATAATTTCACCACAATTGTCATAGTCCAGTTGGCCGAACGGTTCGACGTATTGGATAAGTTCTCTGCGACTGTGAGTAAGGTTCAGGGTTCAAATCTCATATATACCAATTTTCTTTTTGTATTTTTTTTAATGTTTTTAAAATAATTCGTCATGTGCGTGCATGCGTGTGTGTGTGTGTGTGTGTGTGCGTGTGTGTGTGTTTGTGTTTGTATGCTTGTGTGTAATGTTCTTTACACTAAAACGGTAGGAGCGATTTTGATGAGACTTCCACTGTCAGATGGCTGATGTTATGAGGAGAAAAAAAATTGGCAACTTTTCATCATCATCATCATCACTTTTTTTTCATTACTACATGGGTGAAACCGCAGAGCGCAGCTAGCTAAGTTAGAAAGTTCGAAACAATTTTGGATGGATAGACAGACAGACAAACAGACGGATGGGCAGAACGAACGTATATGGGTTCCTTGTAATTCTACGGAACCCTAAAAAGGTGTTACAGTCTTCTTTGAGTATATCTTTCTTCTATACATATTAAAAGCGATGTTTGTATGTATGTATGTATGTTCCCTATGAAGGCTGATGATGATGATGATATTCCGTAAAGACTCCAAAATGGCTGAACTGATTTTGACGGGATTTTCACTCTCAGATAGCTGATGTTATAACGAGAGGAAATAATGCTGCTTTTCATCATCATCTTCATCATCATCATAAATTTTCATCACTACGCGGGTGAAACCACGGGGCGCAGCTAGTCTACTATAAAGGTTAACATTTCTAAACAACTTGGAATGGACAGACAGACAGACAGATGGACAGAATGAACATAAGTATATGGGTTCTTTGTAATTCTACGGAACCCTAAAAAAAGTGTTACAGTCTTCTTTGAACATAATAATTATCTATCTTCTCTACACATATAAAAGGCGATGTGTATATATGTATATGTATGTATGTTTCCTATGAAGGCTGATGATGATGATGATGATATTCCGTATAGAGTCCAAAATGGCTGAACTGATTTTGACGGGATTTTCACTCTCAGATAGCTGATGTTATAAGGAGAGAAAAAATTCTACGTTTCATCATCATCATCATCATCATCACCTTTTTTTCATCACTTCATGTGTGAAACCGCAGGGCACAGCTAGCTTAGTTAGAAAGTTCGAAACAACTTAGGACGGATAGACAGACAGACAGACGGATGGGCAGAACGAACGTATATGGATTCCTTGTAATTCTACGGAACCCTAAAAAGGTGTTACAGTCTTCTTTGAATAATATATATTTCTTCTATACACATATATAAGGCGATGTGTGTATGCATGTATTTGTATGTATGTTTCCTATGAAGGCTGATGATGATGATATTCCACATAAAATCCAAAATAGCTGAACTGATTTTGACGGGATTTTCACTCTCAGCTAGCTGCTGTTATAAGGAGAGAAAAAATAATCAGCATTTCATCATCATCATCATCATCACTTTTTTTCATCACTACATAGGTGAAACCGCAGGGCACAGCTAGCTAAGTTAGAAAGTTCGAAACAATTTTGGACGGATAGACAGACAGACAGACAAACAGACGGATGGACGAACGAACTTATATAGGTTCCTTGTAATTCTACGGAACCCTAAAAAGGTGTTACAGTCTTCTTTGAGTATATCTTTCATCTATATACATATAAAAAGCGATGTATGTATGTATGTATGTGTGTTCCCTTTGAAGGCTGATGATGATGATATTTCGTATAGACTCCAAAATGGCCGAATCGATTTTGACGGGATTTTCACTTTCAGATAGCTGATGTTATAAGGAGAGAAAAAAAAATACTTTTCATCATCATCATCATCACCATTTTTCATCGCTACACGGTGAAACCGTGGGGCGCAGCTAGTCTACTATAAAGGTTAGAAAGTTCTTAACAACTTGGGATGGATAGACAGACAGACGGATGGGCAGAACGAACTTATATGGGTTCCTTGTAGTTCTACGGAACCCTAAAAAGGTGTTACAGTCTTCTTTGAGTATATCTTTCTTCTATATACATACAAAAGCGATGTATGTATGTATGTATGTATGTGTCCCCTATGAAGGCTGATGATGATGATATTTCGTATAGACTAAAATGGCTGAATTGATTTTGACGGGATTTTCACTGTCAGATAGCTGATGTTATAAGGAGAGAAAAAAAATTGAACTTTTCATCATCATCATCATCATCATCATCGCCATTTTTAATCAGTACACGGTGAAACCGTGGGGCGCAGCTAGTCTACTATAAAGGTTAGAAAGTTCTAAACAACTTGGGCTGGACAGACAGACAGACGGGTGGACAGAACGAACTTATATGGGTTCCTTGTAGTTCTACGGAACCCTTAAAAGGTGTTAGAGTCTTCTTTGAGTATATCTTTCTTCTATACATATTAAAAGCGATGTTTGTATGTATGTATGTATGTTCCCTATGAAGGCTGATGATGATGATGATGATATTCCGTAAAGACTCAAAATTGGCCAAACCGATTTAGACGGGATTTTCACTGGCAGATAGCTGATGTTATAAGGAGAGAAAAATGAAACTTTTCATCATCATCATGATTTTTCATCACTACGTGGGTGAAACCGTGGGGCGCAGCTAGTCTACTATAAAAGTTAGAAAGTTCTAAATAACTTGGGCTGGACAGACAGACAGACGGGTGGACAGAACGAACTTATAATTATGGGTTCTTTGTAGTTCTACGGAACCCTAAAAAGGTGTTACAGTCTTCTTTGAGTATATCTTTCTTCTATATACGTAAAAAGCGATGTATGTATGTTCTCTACGAAGGCTGATGATGATGATGATAATATTCCGTATAGACTTCAAAATGGCTGAACAAATTTTGACGGGATTTTCACTCTCAGATAGCTGATGTTATAAGGAAAGAAAAAAATTGAACTTTTCATCATCATCATCATCACTATTTTGCATCACTACGCGGGTGAAACCGTGGGGCGCAGCTAGTCTACTATAAAAGTTAGAAAGTTCTAAACAACTTGGGATGGACAGACAGACAGACGGGTGGACAGAACGAACTTATATGGGTTCCTTGTAGTTCTACGGAACCCTAATAAGGTGTTACAGTCTTCTTTGAGTATATCTTTCTTCTATATACGCTAAAAGCGATGTTTGTATGTATGTTCCCTAGGAAGGCTGATGATGATGATGATGATATTCCGTAAAGACTCCAAAATGTCTGAACTGATTGTGACGGGGTTTTCACTCTCAGATAGCTGATGTTATAAGAAGAGAAAAAATTGAACTTTTCATCATCATCATCATCATCACCATTTTTCATCAGTACACGGTGAAACCGCGGGGCGCAGCTAGTCTACTATAAAGGTTAGAAAGTTCTAAACAACTTAGGATGGACAGACAGACAGACAGACGGATGGGCAGAACGAACTTATATGGGTTCCTTGTAATTCTACGGAACCCTAGACAGACAGACGGATGGGCAGAACGAACTTATATGGGTGCCTTGTAATTCTACGGAACCCTAAAAAGGTATTACAGTATTTTTGGAGTTTATATTTCTTCTATATACATATAAAAAGCGATGTATGTTTGTATGTTTCCTATGAAGGCTGATGATGATGATATTCCGTATAGACTCTATAATGGCTGAACTGATTTTGACGGGATTTTCCCTGTCAGTTAGCTTATGTTGAAAGAGAAAAAAAATTACTGTTTTCATCATCATGATCACTAATTTTCATCACTACGCAGGTAAAACAGCGGGGCGCAGCTAGTCTACAATAAAACTAAAAAAGTTCTAAATAACTTGGGACGGACAGACAGGCATACATCGTACGCTTAGTAATAGGGTCCCGTTTTATCCTTTGGGTACGGAACCCCAATATTCGAGATTGTAAACATTTTTGCATTTGATAAACTGATCGCAACCTAGGTCGATGTATGGAGACAACAGTTTTTAAATAACAAAGTTAAGTTTGTTTGCGCTAAAACGTTTTTTTTTCATCGGGAACGTACACACACCTATTAACGGCTGTATCTTTCACATGGCATTTTCCATGATAATAGTACACACTAAAAAAACAACAACTACAAATAAAAATAATAAATAATGGCCAAATTCGAGTCGGTGTCAACTTCTGTTCACCACCAGTTCTCGTACGATCACCGAAGTGAAGCAACGTCGGGTGCGGCTGGTACTTGGATGGGTGACCGCCTGGGCTTTATGCACTTTTTTTTACTTTAGTACCTAACAAGTTACGTTGTGGTACGGAACCCTCAGTGCGCGAGCCCGTCTCGCACTTGGCTGTTTTTTTTTTAAATGGAACTAACCATTTCTGGCTTTTGCATTTTTCCCTTTACTTGTGATAAGAGATTGTTCATGATGAGAAAATTTCATTATTTTAGATCAATGGGAGTGCTTTTTTTATGTTTTGATGCCCATCAAAACATAAAAAGAGCACTCCTACGAGTCTCAAAATATGTGGCAGAAACGGCCGTATCCTTTGATTTAGTGTTATGATAAAAAATTGAGTCCAAAAATATCTACATACTACAGATTTGAACCGGGCATTCGTGGTTTACCAGCGCGGGGCCAGACCACTGCGCCAACGGAGCTATGCTGTGGGCCGACGAAATTACATGTGTATAGCTGTCTATAGGTGAAGGACGTCGCGTTTCGGCGAGATTCACGCGGTGCGCCCCGCTGTAGGTGGGACTAGTCGGCCGCCACTTCCTCTGCTTCACCCCCTCAAAAACATAAAAGTCAGCTAGTCACGGCGCCTTAACAACTTTTGAAATGGACAAGTTAGGAAGTGGATAAACTTGACCGGAGAGTTAATTTTGATTAGATTTTTGCCAGTTACTACAACCCTACAACTTAGTGCCCAATGTTCATAGATAAATAATTATGCATTTCAGGTGTTTTCTTCGACAACCGCGTGGAGCACATCAAATTTGTAGATTTCTGTGGAAAATATCGCATACCCCTGCTGCAATTCTTGTGCAGTTCCAAATGTATAACGGGCAGCTGGGAGAGCCGCAGCGAAGTGGACAGCAACCCGCATCCTCACATGATGAGGAAGGTGTTGCTGGGATAGATAATAAGAATAATATTATGACACTCCAATCTAGAGTTCATGAAGCAAATGGTTAGGTTTTACAGACTTCAAAAAAGGATGGGGTTCACAATACAGTTGTATTTTTTTAATGTTTGTTAATTAATAAGCAACGCTTATTACAACAGATGACCATAAGGCTTGGTTTATTGTATTAAAGTCGCATTTAGCGGAGCAAAATCAAGGCTCTTACACAGTCGCGCGTTTCGCTACTTTTATTTTTGAGGTTTTTCTCATATTTTTCGAAAAGTATAGCTTTAATGTAAAATGTAACTGCAGTTTCCTTCACAATTATGAAATCTGTATATTCAGATATCGCAGACATAATTTAATAAATAGGTATTTGAATGAATCCAAAAATACAGGGAGAAAACCGCAAATTAGTGTTACTTTATTTTTTTTCTATCGAGCGAAACTACCTTAATCCTGTTTCGGTTTTTGGAGGTTCCTAGATAAAATATTCAATTTTGATATGACACCATTTTTATAATTTTAAGCTAACCATGGAAGTGGATACACCTTAACTAGAATGACCAGAATGGCCTAAATTCGGAAAAGAAGGCTTTAAATAAATTAACATAACTGGAAAAAATTATATCATCCAACTAAACGAAATTGAGTATTTACAAATTTACATTAAAAAAAACAGGAACTAAAATAGACGTCTTTTTTAATTACTGTTTTTTAATGTATAATTTAGATTCAATTAAACTTTTGTACCTACTTTTGTTTGCTCATGAACTTGGGTTGAGTTTAAAATCGAAACCAACACTTTACTCATTAATATAATGTTCTATATTATGCCATAAAATAAAATAAAAAATGGATACTTTGTGATATTTGAATGATAATTTTAAATAAACTTTTATTCATAAATTAAAGCAAATTCTTTGCAACAATACTTATTATTGTATACCTATTTCATGTTGTATAATAAAATAAACTTAGAAAAACTGATTAATTTAAGTATCCTGTTTACTTTATATGATAAGAGCTGACCTGACAGATGTTGTGCTGTCTTAGAACTGTCAAACACGCAATGTTAAAATTGTAAATCTTATTTTTTTACACCTTGGGTTACATTATTGGAGATTTAGTAAGGATCCCTATTTAAAAAAAAAATATAGCCTATGTTACCCGGGGATAGTGTAGCTTCCCAACAGTGAAAGAATTTTTCAGATCGGTTCAGTAGTTTCGGAGCCTATTCAATGCAAACAAACAATCAAATCTTTCCTCTTTATAATATTACTAGTAGACCGCCCCTGCTTCGCAGGGCAAAGTCGGGATATATAGCCTATGTCAACCGGGGATAGTACAGCATCCTAACAGTGAAAGAATTTTTCAAATCGGTTCAGTAGTTTCGGAGCCTATTCAATGCAAACAAACAAACAAACAATCAAATCTTTCCTCTTTATAATATTAGTATAGATTATATAGAAGAACATTTTCTATTGTTAGAGGGACCAATATTATGAGTAAGCAAAAATGCTGTAAAGATTATATTAGCTGTGAATATTGTAATTATACACTCATTGTTATTATTTGCCTATTAAATAAAACTACTCAATAATATCCTACCTTATTTTAATCTGTTCTTATCCAATTATTCGACATTTTCTTGTAAGAACTTCTTCCTTTCTTCTTTACCTCTAAGTATGGCAGCTTTGAATAGTTTGCAATAAAGTTCTACGGCGATAGGAGAGTCATCATTAGCAGGGACTGGATATGTTATTAAGTTTGGGTTGCAATTGGAATCCACAATGCCTATTGTAGGGATAAGCATCTTGGCACAATCTCTTACTGCCGTGTGCTGGTTCAGAATATTGTTTTGTGTATTTATAAATATGCACAAATCTGGCAATCTGGTTACCGCACCAAACTGATGATTTGCATTTGTGAATATGCCTCCTCTCCAGAATCTTGTATGTGCGTATTCTCCACTTTCCATTGCAGTCTTCTCTACAATATGAGCATTTAAAGCATTTCTGTTGAAGAAACAAACAATACCTCCTCTATAGGCGATGTGGGCAGTAAAGTTGAGAGCCCTGCGTAAATGTTCTGCAGTGACATCCAAGTCGAAGATGAGATGGCCGAGCCTTGAGCCGTAAAGGTAAGGCCTCATGAAGTCATTGAGCGAGCCTTCCTTGTGCCCATAGTGTACTCGCGCATCAAACAAATCTTTAACTGTGAAGAGATTGTGCACTTGGAAGTAATCGGGGTTGTCTAATGGAGATTTTTTTGATGTCACATCTGTAATTGTAATCAAAATCCAATTAAAAAAGCATTCAGTATTACAGGATAAAAGTGTAGCACATTCTAATAAAAATTGTGAAGCCAGTCTACAGGTAACTGGGGCCTTACGTCTACCTGTTTTAAGCGATTCTGTTTAGGTGATGAGAAAAGTTGCTCTTCCGCAATCCGTATCTCGGCGGGTTAAGGTTCACGTTCGCATGATTTTTTCTATGTATTGTAATTCTAACTTCTTGAAGAATTTTAGAATGGTTCTACTTACCTTCAGGTATGGTCTGAGTAGCAGCTTGAGCTGCTGTTGATTGGTTTCGCAGAAGCCTTATTCCATAGCTAAGATATCTTTGTCCTGTTGAATTTAAAAACGATAGGGTTAACTTGGGTGCAGTATTAAAATGTATTTCAGCAGGCTACGATATTAAGTGTGAATTTTGACACATGTTCTAACAGAAGAAAAATATTAACTTACTCGGACAAGTCGAAAACATTTCAACTAACTATTATAATTCTATTTTAGAGCAAATAAATAAAAAATCAATTTTGCTTTGTTTATTTTAGGTTAGAACTTTTTTTTTTCCTCTGTGAGGATTTTGGCGTCACACTTATTGACATTTGCCAGTGTCATTAAAGTTTGATGAAAATATTAGTCGTCAAATAAGTCAGTCAGAGACAAGCAAAGTAAATCATGCTGCTGCCTTGTAAAGTCTCTACCACTTTACTAGGGCATGACTTTAACTTGACCGTGACTTACTTGGCTTTACTATAACCTGTGACTATAACTGAGACATAATGACTTAATCTAACTCGAAAAATATTTTAAGCTGGCAAAAAAATGCACACGACGTGTGACGCCGAAATACTTTCGAGTCGAGAAGAAAGAAACAAATCTTCGTAGGTTTATCTCTGTGGTTTATCTGTATTGTGACATTTTGTCGTGGACGTCATTTTGATGATTTCTTTTGAAATTTTTGAATTGTTTTCGACACAGGTTTTCAATAATTTTATTTCTGAGTTCTATTCTATGGTTCTATCTACGAAAAAGAAAAACTCTTAAAAATGGCAAAGCATAAAAATATTGAAGATCTAGATTTGTATGCCATACTTAATTTACAAATAACTGCAACAGAATCCGAGGTGGGTAAGCTCATTCGCTTTTCTGGACTAAAATAATATGCCATGTTTACCTTTTATTACAAGCATTTCATTTTCAGATCAAAAAAGCCTACCGTAAAAAAGCGTTACAATGCCATCCTGACAAAAATCCTGATGATCCAAAAGCGGCTGAAGCTTTCCATCAACTTTCATTGGCATTAGAAATTCTAACTGATGCGTCTGCAAAATCAGCATACGACAAAGTTCTTAGAGCTAAAGAAGCAGCTAAAATACGGCACCAACAACTAGACAGTAAACGACAAAAGTTGAAAGAAGACTTGGAAAGGCGGGAAAAAGAAGCAGGTAGTAGCGGTTCTAGCCTCACAGATGAACAAAAACTAGCCGCAGAAATACAACGATTGCAGAAAGAAGGTAGCAAATTACTACAAGAGGAACAAAGGCGAATGAAAGAAGAAATTCAGAAAACTATGGGCTTGATAAACCAGCCCGTATGGGATTCAAGTTTGAATAGAATTAAGATTAAGTGGAAAGCCGACAAAACAGATCCAAAAAATGGTGGTTATGATGAAGCCACTCTTAGAAGGTTTCTTAAAAAGTATGGTAACATTGTAGTCTTAATAATATCACCAAAAAAGAAAGGAAGCGCCTTAGTAGAGTTTTCAACAAAAGAGGCTTCTGAAATGGCTGTAGAACTTGAAAAAGGTAATTATTGCAAAATACGCAACTTGCTTAGGATTAATTATTTTAGTTACCAAATACTGCTAAACAGAAGTAGCAATGAGTTGATCGCGAACAAACAAATCAAATAAAACTAGTTATGAGTATTGCACAATTGATTCATTCACTTTACATATTCAACGTAAAGTATTTGTTCATCCGATCAAACCGTTTTGGAAAGGATAACAGCGATGGGTCGTGGACTCGTGGCTTGCAGCAAAGCAAAAGAGGTGAGCATTTGATTTATATGGGTTGTGGTCTGCAATGAACTGAAGTCGAGCTAGCAGCCGTATGGCGCTTCGTTCACTAGCCACACTTATTGTTTTTTTTCATGCTAACTGATAGGAATCTTATAATTTTTTTTTGTATAAAAAGTAGCCTTGTGTTAATCCAGGTTTATACTATAATCTACCTCCATATCAAATTTCATCCAAATCTGTTGCCATTTCATAGTGCGGACAAACATAAACACAAACTTTTGAATATATTATAGTTGTAATATTAGTGTGAATATTCCAGGTTTACCTGACAATCCTCTGGAGTTAAAATGGTTGAATGAAAGACCTGTCTTGACCATAAAGAAAGGCGTAGATGGACCTTCACTTGTTTCAGACAGAGATTATGAATCTCTTGTTCTGACTAAAATGAGACAAGCAGCAGAAAGACAGCGTTTAATAGAAGAAATGTTGAAAGAGGAAGAAAATAAATAAAAATAACACTTTTTTCTTTATACTTTGAAGCTTTTCATTGGATTATCACTGTTACACCACTAAGTCGAAACAAATATATGGTGATATTCTATATTCCTATTTACTTATTATTTTTATTGATGACAAAAGGGATAAAATAATATCACACAATTTTGTACGCATATATAAAAATATTTTAATTTTATAATACTACATATTACTGTACTTTACTAATCTCCTCTTATCAATATAAGAGGAGATTAGTAAAGAATTAATGTGTGAAGGTACTAGGTAATTCTCCTTATTACTTTTTCACTGGGTCAAATGGCTTCCACTCGTTAATGAAATCTAAAACTTTCTTCCTTTGCACATCACCAAATTCTTTCCTTGGATTTTTCCAATGACTATGATCCAGATCTAATATGCCAGCGATGACTTCCTGCAAATTAATATATGGTTAAAATTATAATAGTAGTATGTAGTAAATATCCCTATCAAATTTCCATGTTTATTTTCTATTCATGACAAATAGTCATGAAAAGGAATAAAAGTATGGTTCGATTTGATTATCATGAGGATTGTGCCTTGTTTTTATTTGGTTAATAGGACCATAGATAAAACTATTTACTTTTCTATGTTGGGACTAATTGCACATTAATATTGTTAAGTTGTTAAAGTACAATACCTCTCACTCAACATTATGACCAATGACAATGTTACAATGGCTATGATTACATGGTAACCACATAGGTAAGCTGTTAAAAACATGTGTTTAAATTGTTAAACTTTAAAAGGACGAGGGTACATTTTATATTGGCAAAATGGGGAAGACTGTTATGCAGAGTGCAGTTAGTAGTTTTATATTTTATACAAGATTTACCTCTGCAAAAGTTTTCGGAAACAACTGTTGATCTTCAATCACATGGGCAAAGCCCGGGTCCATACCGAAATCAATCCAAAAGTAAGGCAACCCTTTTGGTATACCCTTTCTTATATTCTTGCCTTTTAGATCAACTACTTTCTTATTCATAGACCATTCTGCTTCACATTCTAGTAGTGCTTTCTTGAAGTAAATTGCGGCCATGTCCCCTACATCTCTTGGCAACGGCACACAGTTTATGACCAAGTGTGGAAATCTGTGCAGCCTAGAAGCAGTCTCAAAGAACACTACATCTTTGTCCTGAGAGTTGAAGAGCTGTGTAAGTGCTTTTCTGTAATTCTGAAAGGGCAAGGTTTATATTGATTAAATTTTGAATATGTCTTAATGTTCATAAACAAGTCAAAATACAGAACACAAAAACAAAGGTAAGTACTATTATCAAACTAAACAATAGTGTGAATTGAAAAATAAGCATTTTATTTTAAGATTTTTCCTTACCATAACTTCTTCCCAAACGTCTTCATCTAAAGCTGTTACACATGTGGAATGCTGTAATGTTGATATTATGCAGTGTCCATTCACCAGAGACTTTCTAGATGGTACTGCTACATATACTTTAGAACTGCAACTGACCATGAGATGTTTCAACATGTTTTTGGAGTCAATACAAAACTCACAGCCTTCTAAAGATTTCTCCATCTTAACATGCTGTTTGATAGCTCTGTTCTTCTCTGCCTCAGAATCTTTGGCGTCATTGCGGTTCTTAGATATTTCATCCATGAAAATATCTTCGAGATCATCATTTGGATTTTTGCTTTTACTTGCAATTCTGGCCAGTTCAGCTTCATCATTGTAGTTGTTGCCATACTTTTCATTTTGGAACTGAAATTAAAAAATATTGCATGGTTGTACAAAGCTGTTTTCAAATTATTGTGACTTTGTATATGTCGAATTTCTAGCGTAATTCCGCTTCTACGTCGTTTCGTCGTATTATTTTCAAAATTTATTGTTTATTTCATTTCAATTAAAATCATATTTACATTTCATAATATTTTCAAAATTTACATATATTTTATTTAAAATTAATTTCATTAGTACAAATTGTTATAACAAATTTTTTCTTACAGATTTAATTACTTTTTGTTTCAGGTTAGGTTAATTTTGTTTTTTTTTTATGTAATTAATATTTAAATTCAGGTTAGGTTCAAATTAGAATCACAATTATCTATAGAGAAAATAGTTTAACCAAAATCCTTATTGTACTCGAAACTACTTAGAAGCGGAATTACACTAGAAATTCGACATATACAAATTAAAATGGACTTCCGCAAAGTAACGCCTGATTCAATCAATTATTGTGACATTCAAATTTTACTGTAGAATTACATTCTATTGACTGCAGATGGGTGGATTTCCTGAAAATGTGCACAAACACAGTGGAGGATATGTTTAGGATGCAGGCCAGACAGGATGAGGTATCAATATAAAGTGATACAAGTGACGCAGATAAAATTAATTGTTGGAATGAAAAATAAGAGGGACTGGGGTGAGAAAAGAGCGTGACAGGAGCCTGTCAAACAGGGGTAGTATGGGCATGGGAGCATCACTTATGAGATAAGATGGTACAAAAGCACCACAGTATCAGGATGAAACCTTTGTGGGAGTTGGATGAAAACAGGATGGGAGCGGGACAGGGGTTGATTAGATATGGATGAAAATGTGATGAGTGCAAGCACTTGAGCATGAAGAGAGAGGGGACTGGGACTGAAGCTGGAATAGAGCAGGAGGTGAAGGGTTCTTAGGGGGTATGATGCAATACAAGGTGTGTAATTAAGTGGTTTTAAAAGTAGGTTCTACTGTATGTACTTACCATTTCTGCCAAGTTATATTTGTCATCATTGCCAAAGTACTTTGCCCTTTCTCCAGACATATGTGTATCAGCTTTACGTTTTCCCCCTTTACTTCTCGCATCGCCTTTAGAACTGTTTGACAGAGGTCTACTATTACCAGAGCTATTAGTTGCTATTAGCATTATGCCCTCATCTTCCTCATTAGGTTTAGCATCAGGATTCTGCTTTCGATACTCTCTTGCTGCTTCTAATTTTTCTTTAAGTTCTGTTACAAGTTTAGTGTCTCCCATAATTTCAGCTTTTACAATCTTTGCTGCTAATTTGTTCATCTTCTCATCACTAAGATATTTATTGTTTTGTTCTGATTTCTCTGGAGCAATAATTGTGTGATGCATTGTTGGTTGTTGTATATTTACTGAAATCTCTTGTGTTTGATCTTGATTACTGTCAGAATGCTTCTGTTCTGAACTTTTGTCACCTTTTCTCCAGTTAGACTTTCTATCGTTGTATCGGTCACGGTGCTCACTATCATAGTTTCTTTGTCTCTCAGAACCACTACTGCTAGATTTTCTGTAATAATCATCATTTGAATGTTTTTGAAACTGCCTTGATTTATCATCTCTAAGTGATGATCTGTCACTAGATTTTCTGTAATAGTTATCGTCTTCAAGAGGTTTTTGAAACTTTTTACCACTATTATCATAACTGCTGCTTCTCTCCCTTCTTGAACTTTTGTAGTAATCATCATCATCACTCGGTTTAAGGAATTGTCGTGATTTTGATTTGTCTTCTATGTGACTATGATTTGTTGATTTTCTATCACTTGATTTAGTGTAATAGTCATCGTTATCTGGAGGTTTGAGGAATTTTGCTGATTGACGGAAGTTTTCTGCAGTTTGAGGCAATCCTGACCCTCCTTCTTTCCAGTATGGGTTGAGCTCTCTACTACTGGTTGATGGATTATAAGAATCAATGTGTTTTTTATCTTTGTCTTCTCTTTTCGGGTGGATATCATCTTTTGTATAGGTTTTCAACATACCAGTCATGGCCATCCAATCTTCCCGTTCTGTTTTTGGATCCTCTGAAGATTCCTTTTCAACCCACTCATCTGAACCACTACTGCTCGAACTTGAAGACTAAAAATGTAAAGTCAAATAAATAAACAAGTCACAGAAAACTTTTCTTTGAGTTTTTTATACATGTTGTATTCAGTGGCATGGCTAGGTGACCAAGGGACTGGTACAAAAAAAAAACTGATTTATATAGATACTTTAAAGGTGCCAAGCTACTTATTAAGTACAATGTGTATTATATTAGTTATATTCTGAAGGTGGGAAAAAAATTTGCAAGTTTAGTTTGAGGTTTACTGGTCAGGGTCCGAGGGTCCCGGTGCATAACATCACCTAGCCCTCCGATTGCTACACTACTGATCAAGGAATATACTACTTGCTACTGATTGTTCTTACGTAGTATTTATATTCTCTTTGCTGATTGTATTGTAGTATTTTCTTTGATTATCATAATAAGGCAAGTGCCTTTACAACTTTCTTTTTTTTTACTAAACAAAATAGTTAAAGTTAAAACTAACAGCACTACACAGATAATAGACTGTTGAAGGTCTAAAGACAATCCAATTGCCCACTATCAGTTGGCAGCGTACCCAGCATGCTGTTGTTTACATCATACGTTGTTGATAAATTACAATACTCAATACTTACGCATTTCATTTTTTTCATGTGTTTCTTGTCCTTTTTATGGGATTTATGATGTTTTTCCTTGCTACGTTTTCCTTTCATATTTTGTTTTTAAGAATCTAAATAAATGTAATAGATTATTGGTTTACAACTATTCGGGAAAGCCTCGGAGGTTAACACGGAACACCTGGAGCATGATTAATAATACAGTAATATACTCCGCGGAAAACAGCAATGAGTACTTGTTCAATTCAATTCAACACTTATTTATTGTTATTGCCTTCTTTCTTTTGTGGAGTGGAGGAGGAGGAGCCACGGGCGGGCCACGGTGAGCCACCACAATTAAGAGCGTACTTCAAAGGCTTCAAAGGCGTACTTTTTAGTTTTTAAATGTTTTTTTATAAACTTTAAAATTCCCTGCATACTACTCTGCATCTGACTGAAAATTCTGTAAAACGCCAAGCACGCCACCATGACAATGACAAAATATGACAGTTTTTTTTTTTTTGTCCGTTACTAATTCAACTAAAGCTATTAAGGCCATACCACCTCGTCGTCCGTATTTTACCGTCATTATTATGCACTTTTGAAGCCTTTTACAAAGAAACGTCATTTCTGTCCAAATAAAATAAAAAATTACGTATTTAAAAAAAACTTCAATAGTGTTATGCCTACGCCGCACACATCGCAATAACCCGAAGATTCGCGTTATCCCGATGTGTGTAGCTAAATATTCGCGTCTTTGATTATATATAGAACGGATATGTCATACCTATAATTTCCCCTCAGCCGAGGTACATGCGTTGGCTCCGCCAACGTATGTCAAACGAGCACACCGTTTTATAAAAACTGTTTCAACGTCGTTCATCCGCCATTTGTCTTCTTACTATGTTACGAAACGGAGCTCCTTAAAAATGGTCATATGTGCAGTAATCCTTTGTAAATCTCGATCACATACTACGAACTTCACTACGCACGGAGTCTCTTATCACAGGTAAGTATTTTATTAAACAAATACCGTGCTACTTTCACCACAAAACGAGTTTAAGTAAGCTTAATTGAACAGAAGAAAATATTAATCGAAAACCAGGGTTGCCAACTCGATATCACAGATACTCGCTAAATGACATCTCAAATAGCGCTAGATTAATATAAATTTACAAAATATATAGCAAATTTGTTTGGACATGGTATAAAATTATAAAGTTTCATTATAGAACGTATTGCCTCACCCGAGAAAAACGGTTTAAGTTTTTATATAGGTTTCTTTAATTCCGAATGCTGATAAACTTCAAATATTCTCGCGTTAAATTCATTTTTGCCAAATACACACATTGTTTTCAAGCTATTTCCAAGCACAATTCTAGTTCTTACTAGAACTACTCAATCAACATACTAAGCTATATAATTATAATGCTACTCTAAAACACTACGGTCAAATAGACATTCTCTTCCCCCCGCAAGCGAACGCGGGGGAGTCATCCGATCCAGTAGGATAACACAATAGCATGTCACGCCTCCATTTTATCAGAAAAACGTTTTAGGGCCAAATTCTATGAATAATAAGGTTGCTACAAAGAAAGGATTATCATATTAAAATTAGACAGACAAACATATCAGTGTAGGACGTAGGTACATCGTCATCTTATTAGTTCCGGAAAATTCCCCAAGATAGTATAGCAGAGCAACATATAAAACTAAAGCGTTTTGTTACTTCTCGCGTGGCTGCGTATTGTTCTACGGTGACCAGAAAAAAAAACCAGCGTGATTGCTGTTTAGTGTTAGCTGTTTTATCTTAGATTTCAGCGCTAGACTAGACTTACGAAAATAGAGCCAAATCTAGCACAATTAGTTACTAAGTTGGCAACCTTGTCGAAAAAATGAACTAGTGATGTGCTAATTTATTACTCGTAGTCTCGTACTCGTTACTTATATAGTTACTCGTACGACGTAATCCAAGTTTGAATGAAGTTCGATAGGTATAAATACTCGTTTCTTTGTGTTTTTCGCCCATTTCGGAGCATGCTAAAGCCATACGGCCTCGTCTACTGTATTTACTTTACTGTCATAAATAAGTAAATCTCCAGTACAGTAGGTATATTATTGGTATCGTGCATGTGTTATTGGTATATGGCCTTTGATATTATATAGTTGGGATCGGCCTTTAAACTCAAGCTAGTACCGAAGAAAGTTTGTCAAATACTGAAGGAGGCGAGGTAAACAACTATTGCAGACATTGACATAATTATTCTTACTAGTTCTACAAACGCACACTTCAATATTGAGCGCATACAACTGCAAACGATGTGCTCAAAATGTATACAAATGGACGATCGAGGGGAGGGGGAGGTAAGTGCTAAAAGGGAAACTGTAGGTGTAGGTGTAACGCTTCCATTTATTTATTTTTTCTGAGTTTATGGTGTCAGAATAATAAATGTGGGTTGAAAATGGATACAAAGTATATCATACTAATATTATAAATGCGAAAGTGTGTTTTTTTGTTTTAACGACGACCACGACTTTTAATTAGTTTTATTAATAAATATTTTCTAGAGATTTTTTCCTGTAGTGTAATTTACCCACTGTATTTTTTATCAGTATTATCAATCATCATCATCATTTCAGCCGTAGGACGTCCACTGCTGGGACATAGTCCTCCCCCATCGATCTCCAAAAGGGCCGGTAGGGAGCGGCCTGCATCCAACGTTTCCCTGCGGTCTCTTTTAGGTCGTCTGTCCATCTTGTGGGTGGACGTCCTATGCTGCGCTTACTGGTTCGTGGTCTCCATTCCAGAACCTTTCGGCCCATCGGCCATCTGTTCTGCGTGATATGTGCCCTGCCCACTGCCATTTCAACTTAATAATCCGGTGGGCTATGTCGGTGACTTTCGTTCGTCTCATTTCGGATTCGATCTCGTAGAGAAACCCCGAGCATAGCCCTCTCCATAGCTCATTGTGCGACTTTGAGCTTGCTTATGAGGCCCATAGTGAGATTTTCGAATGAAACTAATAAAGTATTGTATTGATAATAACTCCATAGTTACAATAAGTAACTCCATAGTTACAAATCAAACTTCTCCAGTACACTCTTCGGTATCCAATATCGGTATGGTAACTATTGGTGAAAACACAATATTTAGTTGGTATTTTTATCACTTCACTAGCTTTGTATAATGTGTGCGAAGTAAACACAGCGAGGCGACCAATGAGCGGTGCGCATTTTGTATTTGTGTTCTGCTTTGTCAATGAGTGCAAGTTATATTGATGTGTGCACTTGTAGAGATGTATTCGATTACTTGAATGGGCGGGCTTTAGAAAACAAGTGTGTGCTATGCGTGTTTACTTCGTCTCCCGCAAAAAGTGCCAGACTTTTTTCCATAGCAGCTCGGGCTAATACCACATCCGTTCTATATATAATCAAAGATTCGCGTATACTTCGGTGCTTCATACGTAGCTGCGAGGACTTCGCTCCGCTGTCGGTAAATTCTCGCAGATCAAAGCGTTTTATCGTATTATAGCCATCGTTCGTAGCGGACGTGTAAGTTAAACTGCAGTGCATAATATGGCTGAAGCGAAACATGGATTGGAGTAACGATAGAATTTTAGAATTTATTGCCAATTACGAGTCTGAGCCGATTTTATGGAACCCAAACGAAACTGTCCATAAAAAAATTATATTTGCTACCATAAAATATAGAGCAACCACGGCGTCCATTTTGTCTTTTGCGTTTATACATCATGTCGATCCGATTACAGGACGAGAGCACGGAACCAATCCAACTGCAGAAAGGCGTGAGACAGGGAAGATGTTATCTCTCCGAAACTGTTCACGAACGCATTGGAGGACGTTTTCAAGCTCTTGGACTGGAACGGATTCGGCATCATCGTCAATGGCGAATACATCACTCACCTTCGTTTTGTCGATGATATAGTCATCATGGCAGAGTCGCTGGAGGATCTCAATACGATGCTCAGCGACCTCAGTAGCCTTTCCCAACAGGTGGGTCTTAAAATGAACATGGACAAGACAAAAATTATGTCCAATGTCAATGTTGAACCCGTGCCGGTAGTCGTTGGGAACGATACTCTCGAAGTTGTTGACCATTACACCTATCTTGGACAGATTGTTCAGTTAGGTAAGTCCAACTTAGGCAAAGAGGTCGCCCGAAGAATCCAACTCGGATGGGCAGCGTTCGGGAAATTGCGTGACATTTTCTCGTCCAAGATACCACAGTGCCTCAAGACGAGGGTTTTTGACCAGTGTGTGTTGCCAGTGATGACATATGGTACTGAGACGTGGTCCAACTGTTGGCCTTTTGGAAAAACTCAGAGTCACTCAGCGGGCAATGGAAAGAGCTATGCTCGGGGTTTCTTTGCGCGATAAAATCCGAAACGTAGATATTCGCCAAAGAACCAGAGTCAACGACATAGCTGTTATATCAAGAACGAGTTTTGCGCAGAAGAAATACAACACTGTTGCTCCGCGGTTGTATAAATTTTTTTAATGGAGAATATAACACTAAAAAGTACAGTAATAACAAAATAAAAAAAGTTATAACTACTTGGTTAAAGAAATTTGATTATAAAGATATTGAAGATATGCTAGATAGTTTACGTATTTAATAAAATATAATGGATAGATCTATTGAAACACTTAACCCTACTAAAAACACACGCGCGTTAGAAAATTAAAATTTTAATGAATATTTTTATTGTTTTGTATGTTGTGTTCTTTTTTTTTTTTCTTTTCTTCTCTTTTTGGCTTTATATATATATTGATAAATTTATATAATAATTCTAAATTCTAAATTATATTTTGTATTTTGCATGATATAACTGTTTGCTTTGGCATAATTGTACTGTTATAATAAGAGAAGCCACTGGCTCCCGACACACAGTCCCAGACTAGTTCGGGAGCCTATGGAAAATCACGTTATGTAAAAACTAAATTTATGTCAAAATAAATTACTTTGTTTGTTTGTTTGTTTGTTAAAATTTGCAAGTTGAAGTGGCAATGGGCAGGCCACATCGCTCGAAGAACCGATAACCGATGGGGAAGAAAGGTTCTGGAGTGGAACCCACGAACCGGAAGACGCACCGTAGGTAGGCCTCCCACTAGATGGACCGACGACATTGTGAGAGTCGCTGGCATCCAGTGGATGCAAAAGGCAGGCTGTCGTTCAGTGTGGAGGTTAAAGGGGGAGGCCTATGTTCAGCAGTGGACGTCTTCTGGCTGATGATGATGATGATGATGTTTATACATCGCTCGTATATGGGTCAGACCGCCAATTTTGCCACAAAGTGACATAAAACGTAATATAACATATAACATAAACGTTACATAAAACCGTTTCTTAAAATTGTAAAGCTACGGTCTCATTAAAAAAATATCACAAAACTTATGATAATATGATAGTGTTTTTTGATATCATTTATTTACACAGCCATGGAGTGCAAAGTCTCACCCATGGAGTAACATCAAATTGGAAACAGGTATTATATATTAAATGTATGGGACATTTAAAAATAATCGTATTGTTCGCAACAATTGACGATTATTATTCACGGCCAATAATTATATATGTTGTTCTATTATAATTAATCAGTCTTTATAATAATTAACACGAATTTAAGATATCAAACTTATCGAAAATCAATATCACTAAATTTTAATATTTATTTTTGACAAATTATAATGTTTTCGAGATCTATCAGAGTTTTTTTTTCATTATTTCTTTTAGTTTTTCAGGATTTTCATTCTTAAGTCACTTTCTGTATTCATTTTGCCTTTCGGCAACTGTTTTTGGAGGCATCGATAAACAAACACAAATCGGATTATTCTTATTTTTTTTTACTACTATTAGTGTCTAAACATAAACATATAGGACATAAAAATGTGCCAAGTAATATCTTTTTATATTGACTGTTTGCTGTCTCTACCTATCATTTCTACATTTTTTTTAATGAAAATGATAGAATAAACAAACATGTAAAAATGTAAATTAATAAATGAGAACATAATAATAATAAAACGTTTAATACATAATAAAACATATATAAAATAAAATAAATAATAAATAAAATATAATAAAATAATAAAACAAAAAAATTATAATGTATGTATGTTGTGTTGTATGTAATGTTTTAATAATAAAACATTTTCAGAATACATAATAAATATAATTGGACATTGACAATGAATAAATAAATTACAGCCCTTTACTTTTGCTGATCGTTTGCATATTGATGAATGCAAACTAAGCTTTACAAAGTTTTATATGTAACGTGACATAAAATTAAGACTCGAAAATCAAGCATAACTCATTGAAATTGGAGTATTTCTTGACTAAATGAAGACAATATGATTACATAGAATTGCAAATATAGGATCTAATCTTTTTTTGGTAAAAATCTTGCGTACTTACGTTAATATCTTCAAAAAAGTGTATGTAACGTCGTGACCATATCCACTTCACCGGTGAAAAAGTCGGACTAACTAACAAAATACCGGTCAATGTTCGCCAATCACAAACGTAGCTTACATTGATGTTGCCGCTTATAAAAAATGATTTTTCCAAGCAATTCGTTCAATAATGAACTGCTAAAATCCGTTACATAAAAAAAGTTACACAAAACGTGAATCAGTGACACAAATAAAAAACTTTAGTTAAAACTATTAAATATTCGATGATTGTAACAAAGTTGTATGTAAATAATAAGCCAATTTCATAATAATTTAGCAGAAGTAATCGTTTAGTTTGTAAACGCAAGGACAAGTTTATGGTGTTAAGAAACATCATGTTACTCAGCACAGGAGACACGCTTATTTTTGTAAAAATAACCCCTCTTTGATTAAGAATATTTATTTATTTCCTTATTTATTATGAAACTACAGAAGAAATTATATTGTCTCGTTTGTCTAAACAGTAGATTCCAGTAATAATTCATTAAAATTCATCCACGTATTGTACAATTCGAAAAAAAATTGAGGAGACAAGAGAGAAAAAAAGTGCCAAAATTTACGGCCTGACCCATATCGCGAAAAACTTTACATCGCGCATTATGTGGCCGCGCTGCTTCGCCGTAGACCGAAAACGAAGTTTATCGTTCGAATATTATCGCGATGTTTGTGGCCCAGGCATTAGCGGCGTAGAGGGAGAAAGTGAGTCTATGGTTAGCGGATAGACTATTTTTGATTCAATTTTTTATTTTTTTTAATCTGTAGTGTGTTGTGTACTGTGGTAGTTGTTGTTCATGTCGTCCGTCATTCCTCGTCTTTCTTGTCAAAGAGAATATAATAGGGAAGAGACGGGACTCCATAGAGAAAAAAAGTTTACCAAACGTCAAAACGCTAAACCCTTTCTATGTCAACCTGACAAAAGTGAAGTGACAACTTAAAACAATCGGTTCTGCCAACATAAGGAAAATAATAGAGATGTGCCTCCTCCTATACAAAATTTATCGATATCGATTTCATACCTACTTCAGATGAAATTTAATATTGTTTATTAAACAGAATCTTGCGCCACTGGTTTTGTTTTAGTAATGCTACAACAAAACCTGTGCCGCAAAATTCAGTGTATTTTAGCGCGATTTGTGTATGGGAAATTACACAAATCATATAAAAAGTACGGGTAAATGAATTTTCATCATAATTTTTATTTTATTGTTTCGTGAAATTTTCCAATATTTTAATACATATTCTGCTCTTCGGGGCGGAAAGGAATCCTACTAATTAATGATCATGAAAATTGGTCCATTCTTGAGTTTTATAATTATAAAAACAGACGATTTTATTTAAATTATTATATATATTATTACATAATATTATATTATATTATATTACATATTTTTCGTGCGTCCTCTTTCTCTGTAATTTGAGATGATTCTCAAATTATCACAACCTGAAAAAAAAAGAAGGATTTATTGTAAAATTTAATTGTAAAACACGGCGTTGGGATAGATTGACAGCTGTCATCCGAAATTAAGATCTCGACGAGATCTATCACTTTTGTGAAAGAACTGGTGGTCCAGGATGGACGGCTTCCAAGATATCGTCCAACCAAGTTTGACAGCTGTCACCCGAAATGAAGATCTCGACGAGACCTATCACTTTTGTGAAGGAACTGGTGGTCATATGGTGGAGATATCGTTCAACCAAGTTTGACAGCTGTCATCGGAAATGAAGATCTCGATGAGACCTATCACTTTTGTGAAGGAACTGGTGGTCCAGGATGGACAGTTTCCGAGATATCGTCCAACCAAGTTTGACAGCTGTCATCCGAAATGAAGATCTCGACGAGGCCTATCACTTTTGTGAAGGAACTGGTGGTCCAGGATGGACAGTTTCCGAGATATCGTTCAACCAAGTTTGACAGCTGTCATCCAAAATGAAGATCTCGAAGAGATCTATCACTTTTGTCAAGGAACTGGTGGTCCAGGATGGACAGTTTCCGAGATATCGTCCAACCAAGTTTGACAGCTGTCATCCGAAATGAAGATCTCGACGAGGCCTATCACTTTTGTGAAGGAACTGGTGGTCCAGGATGGACAGTTTCCGAGATATCGTTCAACCAAGTTTGACAGCAGTCATCCAAAATGAAGATCTCGAAGAGATCTATCACTTTTGTCAAGGAACTGGTGGTCCAGGATGGACGGCTTCCGAGATATCGTCCAACCAAGTTTGACAGCTGTCATCCGAAATGAAGATCTCGACGAGGCCTATCACTTTTGTGAAGGAACTGGTGGTCCAGGATGGACAGTTTCCGAGATATCGTCCAACCAAGTTTGACAGCTGTCATCCGAAATGAAGATCTCGACGAGACCTATCACTTTTGTGAAGGAACTGGTGGTCCAGGATGGACAGTTTCCGAGATATCGTTCAACCAAGTTTGACAGCTGTTATCCAAAATGAAGATCTCGAAGAGATCTATCACTTTTGTCAAGGAACTGGTGGTCCAGGATGGACAGTTTCAGCCAAGTTTGACATCTTTCGTCTAAAATGTGTCAACGCCCACATTTACCCTAAGAGAGAGGCCCAAGGCCGTCTTCTTTCCTTTTGGGAAATACCATAAAAATAAAGTACGCCGCATAAAAGTAAATACGCCAAAAATAAAAAAAAAGGAAAAAAAAACGAAAATGATTTTTAAACAAAAAAGGTTAAGAGCACGTATGTATGTAAGCAGGGGATGTAAGGCAAACAGTCCAAAAATACATAAACCTGGTTATAAGTCTTAATCTTAATGTAATGTAATGTAATCTTAATGTTTTTCTAACGTGTTGTAATTTTTATTTCTGGTGTACACAATAAAGAGTTTCTATCTATCTATCTAATGAATTGACCCATGTATTTTACTAACCTTCATTTGCCGCCCGTTGTTCTCTAATAAGGTGGCAAGGAAATCCTATTAATGTGTCATCTGAGAGTGTCTTAGCAGTGAGACATATGGATGGAACTGCAGTTTTCACCCATTGCTTACACCTAAAAAATAAAAGCATCGATATCGATATTTTACAAATAAACCGTTCCGTTGCACCACACTATTTTCTGAATCCAATAGGAATAAGTTATAATAATTTTTTGATATTTAGGCTCAAAAGAACTCATAACTGAACTAATGATCTACATACCGATCTTCATCCACACGATATCTTGCCATAAAATTACGTTTTGTCCCGGCTTTTCGTGCGGTTTTGAGGCCGCATATTTCACATGTTATGTTATGCTTCATATCTACACGCTTTACAGAATAAACATCTTACAATTAATTATCACACATAAATAAGTTGAAAAGACATTAACAAAACCAAAATACAATAATAATGTGATAATAATAAAACACTGCAATGACACCAAAGATAATACAATAGAATGACACGGGATGACTGACAACTGGCAATCTTTAGGAAAGAATGAGAAACGTTGAGGAAGTGAGTGAGAAAACGATATTCACTTCACATTTGCATGACTTATGTCAATAAAATTCTTCCGCGTATCATACATCGTTTTGTTTCTACCTAGTTGCGACAGACTGTTTCTTGTATTAATAATAAATAAAAAAAGCAGGTTCCTAGGGTTTTCCTCTATTGATATCGATCGAAATTAACGTGCTTGTAATATTTGCTAGGGAGGTGAATTGCATAATAACATTAGGTTAATTCAATTTGTTGATAATGTAGTGCGCGGATGATCGCTGAGGAATGTCGGAGTCTCGTTCAATTTAGTATTCAGCTTGTGTGCGAGTATGTGGAACTTATAGTACTTACAAGTTGTACAAAATACTGTTCAAATAAACGTGGAATGTTATCGTTTTACTTTGAGAAGGAAACAACCGAAATCAACTAACAAATTAACCATCGATGTTGATTCGCTCCAACATAGAAAGTGTCGGTAAGCTTTCTTTTACTATTTCTTGTTTATCCACGTTTTTGCTAACGTTACTATTCAACTGTGATTTCACCGACGTGTAAATTATGTATTTCAGCCAGTGAATAACAATGTTTTCTAAAAAGAAGAAAAAGCCTGAGATATCTGGCCCAATCAACTTTCAACACAGGTTACACACTGACTTCGACAAACGAGAGGGAAAGTTCGTCGGACTACCTCCGCAATGGGCCTCTCTGGTTGGCAATAATCAGGTAATAATTGATACTCATTTTTTACCACACATTAATTGTATTCATCAATAAACAATCATAATGGGAACACTACTTTGTCACACATTGCAATTTTTGAATCAACAAGCAAGTTTATAATAATATGCTTTGTTTCAGATACTTAAATCAACCAACAGACCTGTTCCATTAGTGGATCCTTCAGAAATTACACCCACCGAAATACTAGACCTAAAAACTATAGTACGAGGTGACCACAGACTGATGCCAGTATCATCAGTAGTCCCTAGGCCTCTTCCTTCTCATGTTCCAACACCCCAGCCTGTACAAAATGGTGTTATTTTGCCGAAAACTTCAAATGTTGCCAGATCAAACTCTTTACGAAGCAGCAGCCCACCAAATATAAGAAGAGGAGATCTTCGAAGCCAGGCTAAAGTGCCGCCGGCTGTGCCTGAAGAATCGCCGCCTGTGCCTCCAGCACCGCAGCAATTCCCTAGCCTCCGACGTAATCAAAGCAACTATGGGTTGAACAAGCCCATACCTGAATCTCCAGTGGACTGGAATCACCAACACAGCCATGAGCCAATCAGGCCATCTATGGAAATGAATGACAATCAACAAGGGACCTTAACATATCAGAACATACAGAATGCTAATGTGCCTTACCAGCATAATCACCCGCCTCAGCCGTTGCCTCACGGGGCACACCATGGCCTCAATGGGAATAATGTTAATATGGGTAAGTTATAACTGATATTTATTTAATGATAGGCAAGTAGCATAAGCTGATGTGCCTATATCCCACAGTGTCGAAATTTAGTATTTGCCTGTTAAGAGAATCTTATCCATCTATCCAGTTACAAATCATGATCAGATTATATTTATTACTAGCGGTCCGCCCTGGCTCCGCACGGGTATAGTTATATAGCCTATTAAAATAGCCTATATTAATCAGTGATAACGTCTAGCATTCAAATGGTGAAAGAATTTTTAAAATCGGTCCTGTACTTTTTGAGCCAATTTGTTACAAACTTACATACAAATCTTTCCTCTTTATAATATTGTATAGATAGATAAGGGAACATACCCATTCTACGTGACCCGTTCAGGGGAGACCCCTCCCCCCTGGAGGGAGTCTTGAAAATACCACGCTTGGGCTTAAGTTTCGTCTTGGCATATACTACGGGTGGTGGGTACCGGGTAATTAATTAAAAACAGGTCACATAGTATGGGTACGTTCCCTAAAATAATTTATTAATAATAACAGTATACAAAGAAAACACATAATTTTTTTAGGAAATATCTTAAAAAAGTAAACACAAGCTGGTTAGATTCCGAGTATATGTATGTAGGTATATGAGGCTAATTGGTGAGCCCCAAACTAAGCTATTTATTTATATAAGCCATTTATTTATTACTGTATTAAAAAAAAAAAAATAGGTTTGCGTTTGACCATCATCACGCCTGATATTAAGCGATGATGCGGTCTACGTTGGAGCACGCTTGCCTGGAAGAAACCGATTCACTCGTAATTTGAAGACCCAGATTGTAACCATCGAGGTACACCCATTCAGGCAGCGCATTCCACAGACTAGCAGTTCACATAATAAATGTGGATTCAAAGCGCTTCGTACGGGTTTTCGGAATATCAACCAGAAAGCGGTGACGATTTTTCGTCTGCAAACTTTTAAGCTGCGAAAAAAATATTGATTTCATGAATTTAACATATCAGCTGTACCCATACTGTTTATTTACACACCTTTATTACTTACTAGCTTTTACCTGTGTTTTTTTGTAGCTTCACTTTTATTGTGAACATACATATACTAAGCCACTTAGGGATAGTAAAGCTTTCTATCGGTGAAATTATTATTGAAATCTTACCAGTAGTTTTTGTTAAAAATATTAGTGTAGACAAAACTATACATCATTATTTTATATTGATTTAACAAATAAATTAGTCAATATTGTCGTAAATTAATGATTCCCTCTATACATAAATGCAGTTTAGGGTCAGCAAACTTTTAAGCTGTAAAAAAAATATTGATTTCATGAATTTCATGTTAGCTCTACCCATACAATATGTTTCGACAACCCCAAATGTCTAAACCAATTTTTGTAATATTCTGTCTCAAATCGATACGCGTCACGTCAGCAGCCATCAAACGTCCACTGCTGGACAAAGGCCTCCCTCTTAAAGAGGGGTGTTGCCATAATCCCCACGCTTGGCAGGCGGCTTGGGGATCGCAGGAAGTTCACCGTGTACTAATAGGATGCTGCTGCCCATCCTCCGGTGGTTCTGGTCGCAGTTTTAGGACATACCCGGGTCCAGCACAAATCGATACAAAATATATTATTTTGGATAGATTTACCGAATATTGTATTGCAAAAAAAAAATTACTTACTACATTTTCAGGTGAGCCCTATCCGCGTCACCAGCACGGCGCGCCAGCGGCTCCGGGCGCTCCACCGCACCTGCCGCTTGCTGCTTCTAAGCATGAACTACGCCTCACGCATGAACAGGTGGGTTGACGATGAGTTTGGTCGATTAAGGCTCAGTTTCCTACTTTACCAAAATCTTATGAAAATGTTTGCAGTATTCAACCGAGACGCCTTGATTCTAGGTTAAAGGCTGCTTGGTTCTTTCTTATAATCATAAATATTTTATAATGATAGGCTTATACTTGTTTATTTCGTTTATTGGCACACAAAACAAAATAGTCATAACAATTTTAAAACTAGGGGAGTATGCAATTACGAACCAAACCATCGGCCTTACTTATAAATGTTACTTAATTTAAGTAACCCTTAAAATTGCTCAGTTAAGTCAATATTTTTTCAATTTATTTATTTCCTTAAAGAATATACAATGGATACTTACAAACATTAAATTAATACCTATAATGAGTTTTTATTTATAGTAATTATTAACCTAATATAAATACAAACATAAGGCTTAAAGTTGAGCTTAATAGGGTCGGCAACGTATTTCTGATGCCTCTGGTGTTTTAAGTATCCATAGGCGACGGTGACTGCTTACCATCAGGCGGCCCGTCTGCTTGTTTGCCACTAACGGCACAAAACAATTTAGAAATGAGAACCCCCTCCTATTTTGAAGTCAGTTAAAAAACAAACTTTTTTAAAACAGTTAAAAGTCCTAGAACAAAATTCGTACAATGTGATCTAGGAAAGCTGCTTGCGAGAGCTTGTTATCAATAACCCTAATACAAGCACTGCATTTTTTTTGCTGTTGTCGCGTCGATGTCGAACCGATAGTTTTATTTAAGTTTTGGTACAAGATATTACGAAGCCTTAAGCCACAGTGCCTACTTGACATATCACATTTCATATCGCGCCCATCTACTGCCGGTTAGTATCAGTAACAGTGTAAATTTACTGCTTCCATGTAAACATAGTGTTTCGTAACGCGATGTTGGTGGTATAATCATTTTCGACACAGTTTCCAATTTCGGGTTCCGCTCAATTGAGATTGCGTAACTCGAATACTTACTATTTTAGTGTAATCGCTATTGGCAGATGGTATTAATCCAACAACGATACTGGGCATTATTGCCACATCAAATTCTTATGGTGTTATTTGGATGGTGACCGCAAACTTTAGACTGATCACTATCAGATTAAAATACTGGGTTGCGCGGAAAGGGTGCACTAAGCCAAAATGGTTCTATATAGTACCCATCATTATGAACAACGTTTTACTATTACGAACTACTTATGTAAGTTTGGTGACAATGCAATGTATAGTACTATCGCGTTGGTTTGATGATGGAGACAGAAGGTGCTCATAGGAACTCCTACGAAACTACGTAACCCCGTCGAGTTTGGGTTCGTTGGATTTGTCTTCCCAAGCAGTTTGGTCCTGCATGATAAATTCAATATGACGGACGCTCCAAGATGACAGACAAAATGTTCTTATCTACTATCATGATATAGGTATCAAATGAATGGGTTTGCAGAAAATAATACGAAAAAGCTTGTTTTTAAAGAGTATTTTTTTGGATTGTAAAGTTTATTTTCATTTTTGACTACATTTCAATGCCTGATAATTCCAATGACATATCAGTGGGCTTACTCTTGACACTCGATTTCAATCGAAATTTGGGATTGGGATCGAAAACATGCCATTTGGTACTCTTCAATCGCGTCAAGAGTACCGAAAGCGTCGAGTTGAGTCGATTTTATTTAGTTCCTTATAATTCCACCATTAGCGGTTCCAATCGTGCGCTAGTTTAGAATCCAAAATGGCATGTTTTCGATCCCAATCCCAAATTACGAATGAAATCGAGTGTCAAGAGTAAGCCCACATATCTTCAGTCTGTAAATACTATTGAATAGAACTCAAATAAAAAGATAAATATTTAAAAACTTCTGATTATATACGTTTTTTTACAGTCCCGTTTTCGATGACAGAATCCCGCTTTTTTTTCACTTAAAAAGTTCCAAAATACCGACTCGGCAAAAAAAAAAAAAACTGGCATCGCTGATATTAACCCAACTCTATATAGTTCGAATTTCATTGCAGTCTAAGTCACGCATCGTTCACGTAGTGCGTGTGACCTTAATGATCACTTCAATCAAATTCAGCTTATGATAAAAACGCGTGATAACACGTTTTAAGATGTGTCGAGACAGTTACTGCACTCTTTTCAAATGAACATCCTAAATATCGAAAAAAAAATATGGACTAAACTGCCCCAAAGCGGATGATTAGCGAAAGATCCGAGGTCTATGCCTTAGTAGGTCGCCTCATGCTTTTTAAGGATTTAATAAATAAAATACAGAAAAGGTTGATATCTTGATGTCTTCAAATCGCGATTGATTCGTTTTCTTCTAGGCCAGCGTGCTCCATCGTAGATAGCATTCGAGTTGGCGGTCAAACACAAGCCTATTATTTAATTTAAAAAAACCTTTCCCAATTGCGAAGTGATGCAGGTTAAAATAAATATTAATAACTAGCAGCGCCCGCCACCGTTTCACCCGCTATCCTATAGGAACCATGAACTTTTCCGGAATAGTAAGTAGCCTATGTGTTTATCCAGGGTATAATCTGCCTCTATACCAAATTTAATTCAAATCCGTTTAGCTGTTGTGGAGTTGAGTTCAGACAAACACAAACTAACTTTCGCACTTATTACCTATATTATTAGTGTCATCATCAGCCAGAAGACATCCACTGCTGAACATAGGCCTCCCCCTTTAACCTCCACACTGAACGACAGCCTGCCTTTTGCATCCACTGGATGCCCGGATGACTGGATATTATTAGTGTAATGTGATAATATTTCTTCGCTTCTGACATAGCTTGGTTTACGGCTAGTTGTTCCTAAAATTGACCCGGGTATGTCCTAAAACTGCGACCAGAACCACCGAAGGATGGGCAGCAGCGTCCTATTAGTACACGGTGAACTTACTGCGATCCCCAAGCCGCCTGCCAAGCGTGGGGATTATGGCAACACCCCTCTCAAGAGGGAGGCCTTTGTTCAACAGTGGACTTTTACAAGCTGAAGTGTGTGTTCCTAAAATAACACCGAAGTGAAGCAGCAGATGATCTGCTCAGTGGGTGGATGGGTGGAACAACAGGGTGCTACGGTGGGTCGGATGACACGGTAAATTGAAGATCCTGATTGATTGTTCTAGAACAACAACCACCTAGCCAAGTCACAATCCTTCAGCGGCTTAAAAACTGAGATGAGGGCTGTCCGCTCAGCCTTTATGAACTTGTACCTCATGTATACTTTCTTTCCCCAGTTCCGATCAGCTCTACGCCTGGTTGTGAGCGAGGGAGATCCGCGGGCCACTCTCACAGGCTTCAGTAAGATCGGTGAAGGCAGCACGGGCGTCGTTTGTGCAGCCACCGACACCTCCACTCGACGCAGAGTCGCAGTGAAGATGATGAACTTAAGAAAACAGCAGCGTCGAGAGTTGCTCTTCAATGAAGTGGTAAGGAACTAGACTTGCAAATAACTTTGCGACATTAAGGCTCTTATTTATTTTATTTATTAAATAGCTAACCCAACAGATGTCCTGTCCAATTTTTTCCGTAAGAGTTATGGTTCATACAAAAATGACAGAGATCAGCACGCACAGTTTTCCTGAATTTTTCAAGTTTTCGGGCAACTTTTCTAATACTTCTTGCCCCAAAAATCTTCGGACAATTACGAACATAAAAAAGAACTACATATATAAATCGGTCCAGCTTTTCTCAAGTGGTGCGCTTATCAACTAACTGAATTTAATTTTTATGTATATAAATTTTATTTTAAAAAAAAGTCCCCACGCGTGGCTATGCTATCTGAATGTATTAAACTATGAAGGTGAATGAAGAATGTAGGAAAGGGATGGATGGAAAATGGGGGAAGTCTTTTTCAGCAATGGGAAACATGCCTATAAACTAGCAAAAAAATACTTAATATTAGATCCAACGTTAATGTTTGCTGTGCAACATTGCAAATGATTCTTATCTATTGTAGAGAACAGATATCACTATTTTACATTACGTATGTAGATCGAGAGTTCTATAAACTTTGGATAGGGCTGGCCTCTTAGCTTACACGTCAAGCAAAAACAGTTTAAAAAAGATTGAAGAATATTCTTTTTCGTAACTTTACACAAAACATTGTTTCGCTACACATTTTTTTTATAAACTGGGTCTCTATATAATAACAATGTTTTGAGTACGTGATTTTATGTAATATTTTGGAAAAACAAGCGCTCTAAACATAAACACATATTTATTTACTTATTTATATTCCTAAAACGGGTTGCCGGTGCCAGCAACCGGTTACGTTTACAAACGGAAATTAATAATACAGTTCTGTTACTAGACTATAATCTAGTAAAAGCCGCACCTGTTTCCTCTGACTTACGGCTTGATTGCAGTCTGTAACGCCATATTTCGAAACGCGTATTTAATCAACTTTTATTTGACCTAAATTCAAAAATAATATAACCATAATCATTTGATCACTATTATATTATCAGTATAATAAACTGCTAATGCGATGGTGGCCAAGCAGCATGTGCGCTTTACAAGCTGACGGCATCCGGTTCGATCCTCGGCCCTGCACCAATAACTTATTTGGTACTCAAATAATTTATGTGCAGTTTCGAAGTCATCGTTCAAAAACGGTGAAGGAAAACATCGTGAGAAAACCGGTATGTCCAAGAATCTAAAAGTTCAAAGACATATGACATTCACCAGCATGCACTGGGCCAGCATGGTGGACTAGGGCCCCTCCTCTTTCTCTGAGAGAAGGCCTGTGTCTCATCAGTAGGAACATGATAGGCCGATAATGTTAAACTTCTAAAGTGTCGATTGTCTGCAAGTTTGTATTTCCCGAAAACTACAACCCTTACTTACCTTACTTATCCACAAATGTCGCCTTGACGATTTTTGAAAAAGCTATCTAGAAAATCTGCCTAAATTCGCAATTCAACGATGTTAAACGGTCGTTTAAATATTCAGAAGTTTCTTAACTTAGTCTTTGTCTTTTATTGCACAATGAAAAAACAACAAAACCAAATTTACATAATTTTATTATGAAGCCTCATATTAGGCCCGCAGGTTTTACTTACTTGAATTGTGAGCAAAAATTTTAATTTTTCTTTGCCCCCAGGTAATAATGCGCGACTATCCCCACCCAAACATAGTGGAAATGCACGCATCTTACCTCGTCGGTGACGAATTGTGGGTGGTGATGGAATACATGGCCGGTGGAGCTCTAACTGACATCGTGACTCGCGCGAGAATGGACCCCGAGCAGATAGCCACTGTCTGCAAGCAATGTTTGAAGGTAATGAGCATAAACCTGCTGATACAGTAGGGATGTTTTGTGGGTGGTGATGGAATACTTGAACGGTGGAGCTCTAACTGACATCGTGACTCGCGCGAGAATGGACCCCGAGCAGATAGCCACTGTCTGCATGCAATGTTTGAAGGTAACGTGGGGATAAACCTGATACAGTGGGGATGTTTTGTGGGTGGTGATGGAATACATGGACGGTGGAGCTCTGACATCGTGGCTCTGGCGAGAATGGACCCCGAGCAGATAGCCACTGTCTGCAAGCAATGTTTGAAGGTAATGTGGGGGGATAAACCTGCTGATACAGTGGGGATGTTTTGTGGGTGGTGATGGAATACATGGACGGCACAGCTCTTAATGACATCGTAGCTCATGGCAGAATGCTCCTCAAGCAAAAAGCCACCATCTGCAATCAGTGCTTAAAGGTAAAATTGCTAATGTTATACATTCACTGACACAGTGGGGATTACTCGTTGGTGGAGCGCCAATGCACGTAGATGCATCCTCATAATTTGCCGCGCTTTTCTGAGGTGTCGATAGGTCGCACAGGCCTGTCTGCTTGACAATGATTGGCGGACGGACCTACCAACGCGTACTTGTCTCGGAGAAAAAAGATGGCGAATACTCGTATTTTCGTGTAACCATTTTCATCGCTCTCGCTATAATTATAAATAAACAATATATTCTGCTACCTAAGTTGGACTTTAAAAACTCTTGAGTGGACATTGGTGGTGTGTTGTTATTTAAACAGTCAAAAATAAACTTTTACATAAGAAGGTGCCGGCCGGCTAACCTGGTGTGCATTTCTTTTAACACAAATCAAAAGGAAGGAACCTGCAGAGGAGACTTGCCAGCCTACCGGACGATTGGGAAGAAAGCGAGTCATTTGCAGGTCAGTGCAGGTTTTTAGTGCTTCCATATCGACACTCAGAAAATCCTAGTTCCTAGGTGCTACGCCCCCTATTTCTTTACATGAAAAAAAACCGTGAGCAATCACATCCAGGAAGGGCTATTTACACGCCCCTCCATAGTTTGGTCCTTTTCGAGTCACGGATTGTCCAGTGAACTGCAGATTCACGTAATTTTGGTGAATTCTCGCAAAAATAAATCATACCTACGTACCTACTTATATATTTCACGTAATTTTGGTGAATATCTTACGCAACGCCCTTTATTAAATTCAGATTTACGTAATTTTGGTAAATTCTGATAACTTACGCCCTAGATTTTACGTAACTAATTGGTAAAATCTCTAATATTTTACGCCAAAAGTTAACCTACGTAATTATTTGGTAGGCTAACTTACGCCCAGTTATACTAGGTTCAATTGAGTTAACTCTTAGATTTCTACGTATTAATTGGTAGAATTAATCTACGCTTTAATTTCATTCTATCTAGTACCTACTTAAATTCCGCTTCATCTAAATTGTTAAAACATTTCGCCGCTTCGCCATTGGAGTTTCGCCATAGCTCCGCTCCGCCATTTTGAGTCGTTTCCAAGTCGTTTGTATTTAACTTAGTGTGTTTGAAGTTGTTTCAATACTACCTACTTACCGCTGACGATTTGTTTTTTCGTGTTATTGTCGATTTATATCTGTGAACATGACGGAAAAGCAATCCGATCAGGAAGTAATGTTAGTTTTAGTGAATCAAAAGAAAGAATTATTGTTTCAACGTATGAATCGGTTGTATAATTTATCAAAAACTATTATTTCTTTTGATTCATCTTCGCGATCGAATGAAAGCTTCCTAGCTGAGTCAGAAACTATTGATGTTTTACATGATAAATTCGAGTCTTTGGTAGACGAATACAATAAAATAAAAATACAATTAAAATCAGACACAGTTCCTGATTACGCGTGTCTCGAGTCATTTGAAGATTTGTACATACGAGTGAAACGCGCTCGCAACAAACTCAGCGCCAGCGCTGCCGTAGCCGGGAATTCTAGGGTGTGTTCACATGGGGCGAGTAACTCGTCTATGCCTGTATTGAAATTGCAACCTTTAGTGATTCCTAGTTTTGACGGACGCCCTGAAAACTGGAATCTGTTTTACGAGTCGTTTAAAGCAAATATTCACTTAAACCAACAATTGTCTGACGCGCAGCGAGTGCAGTACCTAATTTCAAAGCTTACGCATGAGGCGCTTAAATTCACCGCGGGGATTGTTCCGTCTGGTGAAACTTATAGCATACTGTGGGAAAGTTTAGTTAAAAAATTCCAAGACAAACGTGCATTAGGAAGTTTTTACCTGAATAATATTCTCGACTTGAAAGCAAGCTCGCACAATGCAAACACTCTCGAGGCACTGATAAGTAAATTCTCGGCGTCGATTGCAGCGCTCAAGCAGTTACAAATCGAAGATTTGACTGATTTTATTTTTGTCCAATGCGCGCTTAGGAAGTTGGACACGCAGACCATCCAGTCTTTTGAACTGACAGTTAGGGACACTGAAATACCTACTACCAAACAGCTGATAAGCTTTGTACAGGATCAAGCGAAGATATTGGAACGTACGCGACCTAACACTTTTAATAAACCGCCCGCCAATACATCGACTCGTGATTCACGTAGTCAAAATACCTACAAGTCTTTCGTCGCGACGGAACAAAGCGCTCAATCACCTGTTGGTGCACCGCCCGCTGCAGCGCCCTCTATGCAACGCAGCGGATGCGCTTTCTGTGGTAGTAGTGATCACGTGCAACTTTATAATTGTCTACAATTTAAAAAAGGTGATCCACATAGTAGGTATCAATTCATTAAATCGAAGCATGGTTGTGTAAACTGTCTTAGTACAGTACATAACCTTCCGAAGTGCAATTCTACTTCCGTCTGCGAACGCTGCCGAAAGCGCCACCATAGTTTACTTTGTTTCAGTAAAAATAATGGTGAAAATAATAATAGTTATTCGCATACAGTTATGACACATAGTGACGTACATATTACGTCACCGTCTTTCACGCCCGCGTCTTGCGTGGATGCAGAAGTGAGCTCGCCGCCGCCGTGCATTCCGACAGCTTCGCTAGTTCTGGAAGCCGCTACGCAATTGCAACCTTACGCGCCCAGTCATAAGGGCCATGTTAGCATGCCAGTAGCATCAGATGCTGATAATAACGCTTTACCGTTTTCGCCGTCGCCACCATCAGCTCATAATGCCGCAGTGCTACACTCAGCTGGATCGAAACTGAAGTCGACGGTTCTGTTGTCTACGGCGCAAGTATATGCACGCCCTAAAGGTTGTACGACGTCATCAGTAGTGAGGTGCTTGATTGATAACGGGTCTCAAAATAATTTGATTACGACTGATTGTTGCCGGAAGTTGAATTTAGCAATAACGCCACTTCATAACTCTTTTGTAAAAGGTGTTGGTGCAGTGTCACGTCCGATTATTGGTTATGTTTACTTCGACATCCAATCGCGCGTTTACCCAGAGCAGCAGTATATAATTTACGCGCTTGCAGTTGAATGTATCGCGGAGCAGTTACCAACTCATTTTCTTGAGTGCGACCGTAGCATTTTTGCAGAACTTCCGCTCGCTGATTTGAGTTGGAATATACCGGGTGATATTGATGTCATATTGGGAGCTCAACTCTTCCCATACATATATTTGGGTAATAGGGTTGAGTGTGGCTCGCATTTCCCACCCGCCTTATAGACGACATTTGGCTGGATTTTAATGGGTGACTACCCTCGTACTGATATTAAAACCGCCTCTTCTTTCTCCGCGTTGGCTTTGAACGATTTAGTCCAGAAATTTTGGGAACTCGAAGAAGTGCCGACGAAGAGATTTCTTTCACCGGACGAGACAGAATGCGAGAATATTTTTATCTCCAGCGTGACTCGTGATGATGTGGGTCGCTACACAGTATCTTTGCCATTTTGCAGAGACCCCTCAGAGTTAGGTAACTCGCATGCTGCCGCTTACCGCCGCTTTCGGACGCTTGAACGAAAATTCCGCCTATCACCAATATTGCGCGAAAACTACAATAAGGTGATTCAAGATTATCTTGATAACGGTTACCTCGGTCCTGTTGACGGATCTGAGCTAACTCGCGATGGTTATTATATACCACATCACGCCGTGGTTCGGCCCGACAAACCGATGCCGCGAATAGTGCTAGATGCAAGTGCGAAAACGCACACTGGTCTTTCGCTCAACGATGTATTACACATTGGCCCAAATTTGCAAGCTGATTTGTTTCTACTACTTCTAGACTTCAGATTATTTCCCATCGCTATGAACGCTGATATAAAACAACATTATTTACGTATTGGTGTACCAGTTGATCAGCGTAAATACCTACGCATTTTATTTCGGTTCAATGAATCCGAAGAAGTTCGCACTTTTGCCTTCAATAGGCAACCGTTCGGTCTCAAGTCAAGCCCGTACATAGCTATGCGCACTGTGCGACAGCTGGCTTTAGACATGAGTCCGAATTATCCTGACGCCGCTAAGGTGGCTGAAAGCAGCCTCTACATGGATGACTTAGTTCATTCAGTCCAAAATGAAGAAACTGCGATGCAGCTAGCTCAAGACTTGATTAAACTTTTCAAAGCAGGTGACTTCGACTTGGTCAAGTGGTCGAGTAACTCTCCAGCTCTCTTGGATAGTCTTCCCGACTCACATCGCAAGTCACTCGAGTTTGATGTTGGCAATGACGCTTCAAAGGTTTTAGGACTTTCATGGGAACCATGTGAAGACAATTTCTTCTTCACATCCGTCGCGATAACAGAAAAGTGCACGAAGAGAAATATACTCTCGGTAGTTGCACGGTTGTTCGATGTGCTCGGATTGGTTGCGCCAGTGATTCTCTACGCAAAACTGCTTATCAAAGAATTGTGGTTGGGCAATTTTGAATGGGACGCTCTCGGCCCAGAACATATACGCACCCGGTTTGCCGCATTAACGCAAGAACTCCCTCTGCTAGGCACGTTACGGATCCCGCGACATATAGGTGTCGAGATAGATTGTGAACTACGCCTTGTGGCGTTCTGTGATGCTAGCATGAACGGTTTGGGTTGTGTCGTATACGCTCATTGCACTTACCCATCTGGCATTCAAACTCGCCTTCTCTGCGCCAAGTCAAAGGTTTCGCCAACTAAAATAACTACTCTTGCTCGCCTCGAGTTATGCGCCGCTTTGCTTATGGCAAAGTTAGTAAAAACTGTGCGAGATACTTACGCACCACGCATTCCTATTGCTGGAATATATGCTTTCTCTGATTCTACGATAGCTCTATCGTGGATACATTCCTCGCCACACCGCTGGTCGATTTTCGTGAGCAACCGCGTCGCGCAGTGTCAGGAAAATTTGGCTGCAAAGCATTTTTACCACGTAGCTGGTGCCATAAATCCTAGCGACTGCCTTTCACGAGGTATGCTCCCATCGCAACTTTTATCACACGATCTGTGGTGGAATGGTCCCCCGTGGATTCGCTGCGCACTTGAGGAATGGCCAATCAAGCCATTCTCTCCCGCTGACTGCAATGAACTACCTGAGCACAAAGCAACTGTGATGGCTGTTATTACGCATACAGAGCCACCGTTGCTATATGCCCTAGCCCAACGGATTTCCTCTTGGGAAAAATTGCTCCGTATCATAGCATATGTGTTGAAATTCGCTCGACCTAAATCATTGGTTGAACCCCGGTCTGTATTGGGATTGGCAGCAGCAGAGAAGACTTTACTGCGTGCTGTTCAAGCTGTACACTTTTCTGAGGACATCAAACTGATAAAGGCTGGGAAGTTACTTCCGAAGAAACTACAAAACCTTGCAGTCTTTTTAGACGAAGAAGGCATTTTGCGAATTGGAGGAAGACTTTCAAAAGCAGACCTTCCTTTTGAAGTCAAACATCCAGTCCTTCTCCCAAAACGCGACCATTACGTCGATTTAATGATACAACATCAACATGTTATGAATTGTCATACTGGACCTGGACTTCTTATGTCCATAATACGACAACGCTACTGGATATTAGATGCCAGAACGGTCATTAGATCGAAGTTGCGGAAATGCAACACTTGTTTCAAGGTTAATCCAACGCACCCAACGCCAATGATGGCAGACCTTCCCGCGTATCGTGTTTCTGAAACTTCAGCATTTGCTCATACGGGCGTTGATTATGCAGGACCGATTCGCATAACGCTTTCACGACGCAGAGGCCAGCATGCACAGAAAGCCTGGGTGGCTTTATTTGTCTGTATGCAGACACGTGCTTTGCATACAGAGCTTGTATCGGATCTGACCTCTCAAACCTTTTTGGCAGCGTTCAAACGCTTTATCGCCCGACGTGGTCCAGTCTCATGTCTTTATTCAGACAACGCTACAACATACGTTGGTGCGAAAGCCCAATTAGATGAGCTCTATAGCTTTTTACAGAGCTCTGCCTTCAAATCTTCGCTCTCTAATGAATTGTTATCCCGACGCATTGAGTGGAAAATGATCCCACCACGGGCCCCGAATTTCGGGGGTTTATGGGAAGGTAATATAAAAAGCATGAAGACACACTTATATAGAGTGATTGGAAGTCAACTTCTCACTTATGAAGAACTTCAAACCGTTCTGACGCAAATAGAGTGCATTCTAAACTCTCGCCCTTTGTGCGTGCTGTCCTCAGATCCGCACCCAGAGGTGCTAACTCCGGCGCATTTTTTGATGTCTACGCCGTTGCAATACTTACCCGCAGCCGATATGTCCGATCAACGTGTGAACTTGCTAGAGCGGAAACAGTTGCTAGACAGTATGGTTCAGTCCTTTTGGAAGAAATGGCATCTAGAGTATTTGCATACGTTGCAAGTTAGACAAAAATGGGCTACTCCAGACAAACCAGTAGAACTTGGAACTGTAGTTCTCGTAGAGCAAGATAATACCGCTCCATTGAACTGGCCATTAGGAGTTATTACCGAAGTTTTCAAGGGTTCGAATGACACCATCCGTGTCGCAATTGTCAAAACCAAATTTGGTATTTACAAACGCGCTGTCACAAAGTTATATCCCATTCCCACGCAATAATAGCTTAGCTTAAACATAATCATTATCAGTAGTTAAGTAGCATTCATAATATTAACTGTTTAATTTTTTAATTTCGCTATGTATTCTGACCAGTCATGAAGTTAGTTCGTTTTGAAATATCTGACGACCTTCCAAGGCGGGGTGCATGGTGGAGCGCCAATGCACGTAGATGCATCCTCATAATTTGCCGCGCTTTTCTGAGGTGTCGATAGGTCGCACAGGCCTGTCTGCTTGACAATGATTGGCGGACGGACCTACCAACGCGTACTTGTCTCGGAGAAAAAAGATGGCGAATACTCGTATTTTCGTGTAACCATTTTCATCGCTCTCGCTATAATTATAAATAAACAATATATTCTGCTACCTAAGTTGGACTTTAAAAACTCTTGAGTGGACATTGGTGGTGTGTTGTTATTTAAACAGTCAAAAATAAACTTTTACATAAGAAGGTGCCGGCCGGCTAACCTGGTGTGCATTTCTTTTAACACAAATCAAAAGGAAGGAACCTGCAGAGGAGACTTGCCAGCCTACCGGACGATTGGGAAGAAAGCGAGTCATTTGCAGGTCAGTGCAGGTTTTTAGTGCTTCCATATCGACACTCAGAAAATCCTAGTTCCTAGGTGCTACGCCCCCTATTTCTTTACATGAAAAAAAACCGTGAGCAATCACATCCAGGAAGGGCTATTTACACGCCCCTCCACTCGTGGATATCCCAAGCAATGCTTGACGGTAATGTGTAAAATAAGGGTACAATCACAACACTGGAGATTGGGGATACCTCGTTGTGGGTGATGACCTGCAAGTGGTGATGGGTGGGATATACAAGTGCCTTAGCAACAAGGTGAGAAAGTGATAGGGGGTAAAATGACAACATTAACATGATAAAATCCGATAATATGGCTGATAATCTTCAAATGGCTGAACACATTTTCAAGAATCATAACTAAGAACACTCGATCAACCTTTCAAACAAAAAAAGCTAAATCAAAATCGGTCTACTACGATGCCACAGATAGACACTAAGATACACACGTTAAACTTATAACAACCCCCTTTTTGTTTCGGGGGTTTAAAAAGGGGGTTTGTCTTTAGTTGTAGTACATACATAGTTTTTGAGTGCCCAAACCGCAAAAACAATAAAAAATTAAATAAAATAAAATTTTATTATGGAGGCAAACACGTAATAATATACGCAATAATGTAAAAAGATTGTATAGTCTAGCCTAGCCACAAACGGAAATTACATTTTCTTCGAAGTAGGTTGGTAAAGGGTTTCACTATTTACGAACTTTCCTCCATCTAGCAACACCATTCACATTCAAAACAAACATCATAGTTGAATGGCGTCTTTGATGGTGCTCGCGAAGGGAAAGTAGGTTTCCGGGCGCGGGTAATTGACGCCAACTCGTCAACCTTGACTCAGTAACTACTGCACTTGTTGAGCCAATAGAAGCAGTCTCACGGTCAACTACTTCGATCTCCAATTGATTAACGTGATTACACCCTTTTAGAGAAAACATAGGAAAGTTGAAATGTTTTCAGTTATAAATTCGAGCACATTGATATGATGGAATATGTAAGAATTCATTGTTCGAGGACATAAAAATACTGACATAAATGTCATACAATTTACAGGAATACATTGAAATTCTAAGGCTACAAGGATAAAAATACTGACAGAAATGTCATATAATTGTACAGGAATACAATGCAATTCCAAAGCTACAAGGCTACAAGTCATTATAATATAAGTCTATGATTGATGTTGACTGGTCAAAGACATCAATCTGTTTTCATCTCTGATTTTATTTAATCTAAAACGCTGTTTTAAACTATCACGGTTGTTCACTAAAGTTATATGATTATTACGGTGGTAAGCCACCGCCACCTTGCCACGGCAAATATCTCGTAAATAATCATATAACTTTATTTAAACTGTCATCAAAAATCTTAAAATCGACATCATTGTTAAAAGCATGAATTGCAATGGTATAAATTAATGATAAAAAATAATTCTAATATTAAAAATAAAGTGTGTCTGTTTGTTGGTTAATTTATTACTATTTCACTCAGCAATAGAGATAGTTTAAAGGAATAGTTGAGTGACACAGAATACTTTTTATGCCTGAAAATGAAAGTGAAACTGCGGGGCGTAGTTAGTTCACAATAAAAGGTTACTTTGATGACAATGTCAGCACGTTTTTGTTTAAATGTTGTTAAACCTTTTTGTCTATACTAATATTATAAAGAGGAAAGATTTGATTGTTTGTTTGTTTGTTTGCATTGAATAGGCTCCGAAACTACTGAACCGATTTGAAAAATTCTTTCACTGTTGGGAAGCTACACTATCCCCGGGTAACATAGGCTATAATCTATACCCATGCGAAGCTGGGGCGTACCGCTAGTATAATATAAATTGTGAATTTGGTTCCAGGCGCTTGCATTCCTGCACAGCCAAGGCGTCATACACCGAGACATCAAATCAGACTCCATACTCATGACTGCGGATGGTCGAGTCAAGTTGTCAGACTTTGGTTTTTGTGCTCAAGTATCACAGGTTGGTAGACCATCACAGATTACTAAACAGATTTTTATCTGAAAAAACCTAATCTTTTCTAATCCATGTTTATCTTTTCTATTTCTGAGTATGTAAAATCATAATAAAAACATATAACTTTAAAAAAAACTTTTAAAACAAGCTTTTTCGTATTCTTCTCAGCAAACCTTTTCATTTGATACCCATATTTGTACTAATATGTATTCTGTTCCCATATCATGATGGTAGATAAGAACATTTTGTCCGTCATCTCCGGGGCGTCCGCCAAATTGAATTTATCATCTAGGATCTAGGACCAAAGTGCTTGGGAAGACACACCCAACAAACCTAAACTCGACGGAGATATGTCGTTTCGTTTAGGTGTTCCTATGGCCACCTTCTGTTTCCATCATCAGACCAGCTCAATGGTACCATAACATTGCATTGTCACCGAACTCACATAAGTAAGCCAAGTTTCAGCTCAATCGGTTGAAGATAAATGGTCTAAAATTAAATTGCAGTATTTGTCCCACACATATGAACATAATAAAAAGACAAGTTAAAAGCTTGTAAAAAAACCTTACCATAAATAGAGCTGATTGTTGAAAACAAAATTAAAATATGTTCAAAATTATTAGGAAGATACTTTTTAATGTTTTGCTAGACAGAGAGCGCACTATACTTTCAGATGACGTCGCTTGTAAGTACGCCATACAAATTCCATACTGACACCCACCTCGAAAGAAAGGGAAAGAGGCATCCCTTCCTAATCCGCCAAAAAAACTTTTAATGCTTATATCTCAGAACTTCATTAGTCGATTTAAATATTTTCTTTAGTATATGAATTAAGTTAAATTATACTGTTCACTGTTAATTTTAACTAATCAAACATCTATGTGATTAGGGCTTCCATTCCGAGATTCCGGAATTTCGTAACTCCGGAATCTCGGACCGATTTTTCCGATATTTCAATTCTGGAATTGAAAGGCATAATATCGTAATTCCGATATTTATAAATTTTTCATTAGCGTACAAAATAAGTATTTCTAAGCTATGTTCACGCGTCCTTAACTCCCCTGCTCCCCTCGGCTCTTGACCGCACCCCTCTCGAGGGGTTATCTCATGTAATTGTGAAAATTGTTTGATGGTTACATATATTTTTATGGGGTTCTTATCTGCAATCACCTTGTTCAAGTTTTTTAGACTTGGGAGTTTGTGAATCACCTAAACTTATGATTTTTTTATTTATTTATTTATTTACACACGCACAATAATTAAAAGATACAATATTTTAACTTAAATATTTCACCTTATCTAACGTGGTAAATTAACATAGCAAAGAGACGAGCCTTAAATAGTAAGCTTTGCGAAGCAGTCCTCACTAGGATAACCCGTGTCGAGAACTACTGCAGTCCGCCTATCCCACTACACAACCGAGCAAACATTTGCACCAAAAATAACAATATGTAATAGGATATTGGTAAAATGAGTTGGATGATTATCATATGAAGCGATAGGAATACCTACCATTATTATGTGATGGCCTATTAGTCAGATCTGACTCCTATAACCGCTAATTCAATACAAAATGTGCATTGGTTATTCCAGGAACTTCCAAAACGCAAGTCCCTAGTGGGCACGCCATACTGGATGTCGCCGGAGGTAATCTCGCGGCTGCCGTACGGGCCCGAGGTGGACGTGTGGTCGCTCGGCATCATGCTGGTAGAGATGGTCGACGGAGAGCCGCCCTTCTTCAACGAACCTCCCCTGCAGGTAACGCTACTATCCTGAAAAAAAAAAAAAAAAAAAAAAAAAAAAAAAAAACATCTATTGGATAACATATCATAAACATCTATCATACGCCTTGGCAGTAAAACCGACTCGTATGCCGTGATGGCAAACAAACATCATTACGCTCAATTATGCCGTCATGTTTCACATCTGCCGGGCGTCCCGTAACAGCCATTTTTTTAATAATTGTAATAACGTAATCGACCTATACAGGGTGACGCATATAGACTACTAAGCCGAAAGGAGGTCGTTGTACTCATCATTATGAAAAACTTTTGCACTCTTTGACACTCGACAAAATGTATGGCAGCCGATTTTTTTCTGTACTAAGTAAAATTAGTAGTAGTAGTTTTGTGTTTGTTTCTATATGTAGATTGTTCTAATTCCTATCCACACGAAAAGGCCTCTCAGTGTTGGTTTAAGCTCCATTGAAACCATATAAAAGTCCAAGCTTGTCCCTAGAATAGAAAAATATAATAATAGGTATGTTTATTTTCAGAAAATTTTAGGTAAAACAAATTAATAATAACCAACATGATTACTTATATAAACAGTCTATGCATAAGATGGGAGAAGACGTTGGATCCCGAAATACAGTGCAAACTAGTTCGGGATACAGAGGCTTCACTATATAAAATGTACCGTTACTATGTTCCCAATAAACAATTGATTGATAAGAGTAGCTGTGGGCCCAAAACTAAGCCAAGATTGTGCTTTGGTGATCATTGATTTTCTATACAATAGTTAATATTTAATCCTGATTTGATTGTTTAGTTTTTATTACGATGTTAATTTTGGATAAGGGTTGGGGAATTGACATTTAATCTTACTAGTTCTCATCTAGTTCTACAAACGCACATTTCAATATTGAGCGGCACACAACTGCAAACGATGTGCTCAAACTCTTTGCAGTTGTTTTTTTTTATTATCTCTGTCTCTTCTCTTCTCTATCTCTTCTCTACATAGTATAAATTAAAGTCGCTTTCCGCGTCTGTCTGTCTGTATGGCCGCTAAGATAAGATAAGATAAGATAATAATTTATTTCCAAAAAAGAGCAATAAAAATTTACATTAGATATACACAATATGAGAAACCTAAATAAAACATTTTCGGTGGGCCCCAAACTAGGCTAAGCCTGTATCTTGGGTACCCTGAGAACAGAACATACGTATTTTTTTTGATCAGCGCTGACAAAATGGAACACAACTAATTAATTACTTACAATTTTTCTATTTATGTATATTTAATTTAATTCAGTATAAATATGACTATAATCATGCGTGCATCTGTGCAATATGAGTGTTTATAATTCTCTAATAAAATCAATATTAATAAAATTCAAATTTTAAAATTTAATCTAAATAAAGATGGATGATCAGAATAAATTAAACCCAACTAAAATCAAATCAAAGTAAAATTAAAATTAGCTAACTCCTCCTAAATCACGCAACGGATTTTGATGCGGTTTTTACCATCAGTTAGATACATTTTCACGGAAGGTATAAACAGAACAAATTACTCACATAAGTTTTTAGAGAGGAGACCAACAAAGAGGCCAACGCTCGGGGGCGATCAGAGACAAGAGAGAGAGAGCGGATCCGGAAACACATTACTAACGGGCCATAGAGAGATAGACATGTATACAGATAATCTAACAAATACACAAGTTTAGGAAAATAATTCAAAAAGGCCATAGAGAAATAGACATATAATAATCTAACAAATACACAAGTTTAGGAAAATAATTCAACGAGCCGACATGTTTTTTTTCCACGTTGGCACCAAAACTCCGACCTGTAACATAAGTTGTGTTGTGTTGCAGGCGATGCGCCGCATCCGCGACATGCCGCCGCCGCGGCCGCGCGGCGCCGCGCGCTGCCCGCCCGACCTGATGTCGTTCGTGGAGTGCGCGCTGGTGCGCGACCCCGCGGCGCGGCACTCGGCGGCGCGCCTGCTGCACCACGCCTTCCTGCGGCGCGCCGGCTCGCCCGCGCTCCTCGTGCCGCTCATGCCGCCCCATGCCGCACAACAACAACAGTCAGTATTCTTTATACCAGGGGTTCCCAAACTTATTTTGTCTACTGCCCACTTTGAGAATAAATTATTTTTTAGCGCCCCCATTTTTTCACCTACTTAAATACCACTACAAATTAATCAATTATTGTGAGCTATATTAGGGGTGATGTTCACAAGTTGTAGTTCAGAGTCAAGAGCTCTGCAGTCGGTGTCTAAGAGGCCTCCTAGCTAAATCAGATTACAAATCACCCCCCAAGACTACACAACGCCCCAATTTTTTTTCTGGGTCTCTTAAAGGGGGGCGCCCTTTAGGCATGCAGCGCCCACAAGGGGGCGTTATCGCCCACTTTGGGAAAGGCTGCTTTATACCAACACTAACACATTTTTTTTTACATGCTTTTATTTAACTTGCTTAGTTACTAGTATTTTTAACTTTAGCAAAAACTAATATAAATATATATAAAAAATTGGTTGTCTGTAAAGTCGGTTTACGGACGATAGTTTAACGTGACAACGTCATAACAAAACATTTTATGAAATGATTACGAAACGGACGCATAGGCCAATCGAGTGGAAGAGAGATAGATGCGGCGCAAGCCGAACGCTCAAGCCGATTGTGTAGCGCTCTCGCTCCGATCGTAACGTTACAATAAGCGTAACGGGACAATGAGTCATCCTTTTTCGTGTCTGCAGCCGGCGTTCTTCGATTTATAAGACGTTGTCACGCCAAAAACTAACATTTGTACGCTGCAACAGGCAAGGACATGAGATACGTCTCCATTATTACGACCATGTATGCTAATACGTGATAAGTCCCGATAAACATTTAAAACATGTATGCTACTTTATTAAATGTAGGTATGTGTACCTACCATGTTCTGACAAATAAATAATTTGAATTTGCAATAGTTAATTTAGGTCAAATCTTGTAAGTTGAATTAGAACCAGTTCGTCCGATTTTTCTAAATTTTTGCTAGTTCTGGCAATAATACAATTTGTTATTGAGATACTCATGTAATTGGTTTGACCGTATTAAATCTCAAAAAATATTAAAAAAAACATTACCCAATATTGTAATACAGTGTAAACTCTATCTCTATATAGCGACACTTAAGGGACTGTGCTTCGTTATTGAGAGTTGTCGTTAAATGAACAGAAGAAAAATCAATATTATTTTTATATTACGATGGTGGCCGAGCGGTAGCATGTGCTCCTTACAATCTGACGGCACCCTGTTCGATCCTCAACCCTGCACCAATGACTTATTTGGTACCTAAACAAATTATGAGCCAAATTTGATGCCATCGCTCCAAAACGGTGAAGGGAACCGGTATGTCCAAGAACCCCATAAAGTTCAAAGACTCTCTCTCTCTCTCTCTCTCTAAGAGAAGGCATGAGTCCCAGCAGTGGGAGCATGATAGGCTGAAATGATGATGAAGAGTATTCATAATTTAAGATTCAAAGTAACTATATCTTTACGGCAGCCTCTTTATGCGGGCTCGAAACGGCGCAGTGCGGGAAATCACGCGAACGTGAACCTTAACGCATCGACATTCGGATTGCGGTTGCGCAACTAAATGGATCACCTAAACATAAGACCCCAGGGGCCTTACGGACAACTGCTATTGCGGCACCAAGCTAACGTTAAATCCGCTCAGTTGGAAAATCACACGAACGTGAACCTTAACGCGCCCAGATACGGTTTGCGGTCGCGTGATTTTCCAACTGAGCGGATTTAACGTTAATTTGGTAAGGCTCCAGATCTTCAGATTAATTTTGTAACATATATTGTTTCAGGTAAACTTGGAAACGAACTGTCTTCTAACCACCGCATCTGTATCTCTAATAATTTAACTCTAAAGCCGACTTGTGTTGAACATGACATGCCAAAGTTGTAAACGCAACTCGATTCTCTTATCTTACCCGACCTAGTTGTAAGATAAAGAGATCTAGGTTATTTGACTTTTATATAGACTGGTCATTATAACCAGTGAATCATTCCATATTGAGATATTTATACTAACTCGAAAGTAGTTTTTATATTAAAGTGTTCCACTTTAGAATTTACTATTTAAATGTTATAGACAACTAGCTGCGCCCCGCGGTTTCACCCAGGTCAGTAACAATCTGGGTGTCTTCAAGTCGAGAGTGAATCGGTTTCTTCTAGGCAAGCGTGCTCCATCGTAGACCGCATCGTCGCTTAACATCAGGCGAGATGGCCAAGCGCAACCCTATCTATTATAAAAAAAGCGTCCTCATAAAATCAGCTATCTATCAGCGAAAGTCCAGTCAAACTTAGTACAGCCGTTTTGGAGTCCAAAACGGCTGTACTAAGACTTAGCGAACCGACTGAATACCTGAACTGATAAGACTGAAGCGACCAGAGACTTAGCGGTTAGAGCGCTCGGGACGTTTACACGGATTGCGAATGGTTCGAATCCTGCCGGTGTCAAACTTTTGAATCTATATACACAAAAGCGAAATACCACTTTCTGATTATATGACTGACTCATTATAACTCATATAACTTAGAAGTCCGTCACGAAAGGGTCGGATAAAGGAGATCAAAAGGGGATTGACAGTCTATATGAAAGTACACGTACGAAGAGAGATTTGGCCGAGCGGTAGCATGTGCGCTTTACAATCTGACGGCACCCGGCTCGTTCCTCAGCCCTTCACCAATGACTTATCTATACTAATTTTATAAAGAGGAAAGATTTGTTTGTTTGCATTGAATAGGCTCCGAAACTACTAACCGATTTGAAAAATTCTTTCACTGTTGGGAAGCTACACTGTCCCAGGGTGACATAGGCTATATATATATACCCGTGCGAGCCCGGGGCGGACCGTTAGTTTAGTATATAAATAAATTATGTGCAGTTTCAAAGCCATCGCTCAAAAACGGTGAAGGAAAACTTTGTGGGAAAACCGATATGACCAACAACCTCAAAAGTTCAGTTATGACACATGAGCATGCACTGGGCCAGCATGATGGAGGGCCCATCCTCTCTCAATAGTCAATACTCAATATTTTATTGCAGACATAATTATGTAGGTACATGGATTTCTTAAATTAACATGTTTAAATATAAAGTAATACATATGACCCAATTTGGGTATGGCAATAGTCGGAACGGAACAATCTATGTACATGTAAATGAAATTTTGTCAAAAAATTATCATTGAAAAATTCTTCTAAGTTGTAATAATATTTGGATTCTAAAATACCTTTAAGTTATTTATAAAAGTTACTTCTTTTTCGATATTTTTTAATTTATTTGGCAATTTACTAAATATCTTAACGGCCCATTGATTTAGGGCCAGGGGCCTTACGGACAACTGCTATTGCGGCACCTAATCCGCTCAGTTGGAAAATCACGCGACCGCAAACCGTATCTGGGCGATAAGGTTCACGTTCGCGTGATTTTCCAACTGAGCGGATTAGGTGCCGCAATAGCAGTTGTCCGTAAGGCCCCAGAGCTGTGTATTTCTAGGTTGGAATTAGGTTCGATTAATTTATGTCTAAATTGCGGTCTAATTCTGCGCGATTTATCAGATGCTCTTTTAAAATAGTCTGTCGTTTTAAAGTAGTAGTCGGAATACACTCTCTCTGAGAGAAGGCCAGTGTCCCAGCAGTGGGAATATGATAGGCTGATAGTTAGAATGATGTTGATAATGAAGCGTACGAAATCGCGGGAAACAGTTAGCTGTCTATAATATTTAACTATTTATATTACTTCGTTAATGTGATAAAGTCACATTCCTTGACTTTTATATTTTCTTATTAGCCTATTGAGCCGTGAATACTTAATATTTAAATACATTCAGTGGTCGAATTGGACTTACTCACGAACCTGAACGCAATTCCCTTGAAACCTTGGGAACTTTTTCTTCTGTCCAAGAAAGAAGGTAATATTTTTTAAGCATGTATGTTTCTGGGTTCCTGTAGTACCTCCTGTAGCCTAAACGGCTTGACCGATTTTGACGAGTGAAGTGTCGTTGGATTCTTTACGAAACGGAACGGTGATTTCACGAACCGGTAGTGCGTTCCGGTCCATTTCGAGCACTGAATACATTGTTAAAATTTATATTTACAATTATTGTATTTTACAGTAGTATTGTATTGTATAGTGATAAAATCTTGACATTTCTGCCCCGTCCAATCAATTCGATGTGTTCAATTGATAATGAAATAAAATTAATGAAGCTGTGAAGTAAATCATGTTAAAACTACGATTATTGTCGGTCTTTACAACCTCTTTTCTATTTTATAAATTGGTTTAAAAAAAAAAGTGCCACGAAATTATATAAATCGTCTCAAATCAGTATTAACGATTGCCTTACGTACTTATGTTATTGTTAAGTTAGTTATTGATTGGTAATCATTATTGTTGTTTTTAGCTTTCTTTAATTGAACATTCCTTAACTTACTTTGTTTCTTTCCATAGTTTTTATGTATTAAATACATTGAGCTAGTATGTACTACTTTCTAGAGGAAAGGCCGCACGATTTCTTTATTGAATAATAGACTTACTTTTGGCCAAAAGATAGTATGTAGTTATGTATTCAAATTTTTACTGTGAGAAAATATGTGGTATACTATTTATATTTCCAATGACATAAAACAACCACGATTACAGAAAAGAAACTAACTAAAACAGGCGGGATATTTTTTTCTTAATTTATTTTATTTTTTATTTTGAAAGATTTGGGTATCTTACAGCTAAATACAGTACAACAAATTAATAAATGCAGAGGGCCATTTAAAAGAATCCACAGATAACAATTTAAATTGGATAGCCCAATGGAATAGCTCCCAGTAGGTAAGTTTTGATTTATTTTTTGTACAATGTGATTAAAATAAGAATAAGGTCTAGCTTTCGTGACGTCAAGACTTCGTGTCGTCTTTAGTATATTACCAAGATTGGTACAATTTGCAAAAAAAAAAAAAACATTAAAAAATATCGTTTATTTTCATTATAATTAATGGCAATTTACAAATTTTTTTTTAAAAGTATCATGTTTTTTTTTTTTGCAAATTGCCTTCTTGACATCACAATTTGGCGCTAGACCCTATTCTTATTTTAATCGCATTATACATAAATCGTGCTTATTCCATGTGTTTATTAACTCGGTGACTAAAAGATAGTTTTATTCACTGTTATCGATGAATCAAATGCCCTATTTCGAGTGGCAATGGTAAAAAGGGGTTTTTCGTGCACAGTGGGCACATTATACAGAAAAAATCGCGGCGTCTCCTTAGTACATAATGGCTCAATGATTAAATGTAGTTTAAATTAGACTACGGAGATATTCACAAATCTCTTTGATTCTTTGTATCGAGACTACATAATATATGTCATAAACGTAGATGGTAATGTTTATTTGGCCTTATTCAATCTGTGATTCTGTGCAACTGATGCCTTTATTATAAGGGGTCAAACTCAAAACCGCGATGCGATGCAAAATTGCAACGCGTAAAACCTTGAATGGATATCGCGCCTAAAGGCGTGTTACTGGGTAAACAACTATTCATTTGAGGATCGTGAATCATATGTAAATATATATATATATATATATCATATGTACATGGATCGTAAAAAGTGTGTTGCACTTTGAACCCTCTCAATTTTTTTGACGAAGACACGAAATCTGGATTTTTGGCGTTCTCATTCTTTCAAATAGAATGATCTATTAGAAAATTCAACTCCTGTACTAATACAATCTGTAGGTACGTTTTAATGAAATTAACGGTTTATTTATTTTTTTAAACTTAACATTTTAACTTATTACTTCCAATTTACAAAAGTCGTTTTTCGTAAAACTCGGAGGGAAACTTTGAGAGTGGGTTTACATAAAATAAAAAATAAAACATGGTTTAGTACAATTATTTTATATTTTTCCTTGATAAATGTGGCTTTATTTTTTCTTTTTATACCCGAAAATCCAGATACCTAAAATGAACGATGCATTTTGTAATGCGGCTCTTAAGAAAACTGAAAGAAGAAGGAAAAACACCATATTTTTTTTTATTACGTCGCAAGTTTTGGCGATGCGTGGAGCGATCTTTGGACGAGCAGTTTTTGACGACGCAAAGTCGCGTCGCGGTTTTGAGTTTGAGCCCTTATTTTCTCATAAAAATGAGACATGTTACTTTTTCATAAAGAAAGTAAATACTAAGAACATTGATGGTTGAATTTGTAATATGCCAACATTTGTTTTGGCCTATACGTTCGTGCATAGTTGCGTACTCATAATATTAGTGCGGCCGTTGAAAGAATGCGCCTGACAGCTGCCATAACATTAAAAAAAGCTGAAGGAAAACATTATTTTATGATCACTTTTACTCTCAGAAAAAAATAATGGTAGCGTATACCTACAGTTTCCCCTTTAGCACTTACACCCCTTGGTCGTCCATTTGTTTATATTTTGATAATCTCTCTTGCAGATGCCTTATTATGGATGATTCGGATTGTGATCGCGATCGCGTGCCATCTCACTTACGCACGTGGTGCGAGTAAGTAGATGCGAACGGGACGGCATGCAATCTCGATCACAATCAAACTTCTATAATAAGGCCGCAGTTTTGTGCCGCTAAATATTGAAGTGTGCGTTTTTAGAACTAGTAAGAATATGTCAGTGTGTGCAATACGTATTTACCTAGCCTCCTTCAGTTTTTGGCAGACTTTTTTCATTACTAGCTCGCTTTAAGGCATATCCAAATTATCCAAACTATATATTATCAAAGATTTGTGTAGCCAATATACTACAGTAAATTATTAAAAGAAAATGTTTTCAATCGGATTTTTGCAGCTGTCAGACGCTTTCTCTCAGCGGCCAGACTGTAAGTTGATCGTTTGTAATTGTTTTTTTTTTTTTACTTTGAACAGAGGCAGCTAAACGAAGCTTCTGTAGGAATCTTTAAGTACGGTTCGTATGTATAACATTCCAGATTAATGTGTAAAACCCGTTGCAGACAAAGCGCAGTGACTTAAGCAATGATGATAGACAATTACTTGAGCTTATCTTTGATTTGAGCCAATGTTCAAATGTACTGATCACTCGCACTTTTACTAAGCAGAATATGTACACATGATTATGCCGTCTCTTAGTATATGGAGTTACTCAGAAAGGGTGTACTAATCCGAAAGGGGTTTGTTATACTCATAATTATGAATAACTTTGACTATGGGGCTAACCCTGAAATCCCGAAAAAAATATCAGCTGTTCCATAGAAAACAAACATAGTATGGAACAGCTGATATTTTTTGCGGGTTCATGGTTGGCCCAGTCATAGCATTAGCTATCCTTAGCTATATAGCTTAGTATATCCTTTCTGCGTAGCCCTGTATAGTATTCGCGTAAGTTTCTGCGCATCGTAATCAACGGGCTTGACTGGCCTTAAAAATATTAATATGTATTTGCAAAATTACCCTCTCATTTATAAACGCTTGAAACTGATCTTGCCATAAACTGTCAACAAAGTAACACGCGTGAAAAAGAAACATCAAAACAGGAAAGTAAGAATTATTTAATATGTAAAACATTAATTTAAAAAAACCGCTATTTTAATATTAAAGGTATGATTCCGAACTCGGCTGCACGCAGCACTACTGGTCACCTAGGTTTAAATAACATTCCGACTACGCGCTCGGAACGTATTCTCATATAAACCTATAGAGAATGTATGGGGACGAGTGTTGCCGCAGCACTACTGCGTGCTGCCGAGTTCGAAATCATACCTTTAATATTTTTTTCGGAATTCAACAACATTCAACGTCTACATCCTACGTCTACTATAAATCCTTTCCATCCTAAGGTTGCCTGGAAGAGATCGCTTTGATCGCCAGTTATTACATTAGTTTTTTAAAGAGTTTTTTGGTCTCTGTATCAAATTTAATGGTGTGAACAATAAAGAGTTAATCAATTCGACCTATTTACCAAACAAAAATCTTTAAAAAAAAACTTATTTATGATCGTTTATAGTATGTATTAGACAATGAAGGCCTATATAGTTCAAAAGATCTCTAATTTCAGGCAACGTGTCCAAAAAGCTGAATGCAACTTAAATAATAAAAAATACAACCGAATTGAGAAACCCCTCTTTTTTGAAGTCGGTTACATAGTTAAAATTTCGAAATTCAAGATTTTTAAGGAATTCGATTTGTATTGAATATGTGTCCTTCCCTACTTATCAGGTTATCAAGCGTTTATGAAATATGAGGGTTAAACTTTATCTAATGTAATAGTTATGTCTGAAAGCCTTAATTAGACTTAGTGCCTTAAATATAGCCTAATTAGTTGTAAATCCATTTTAAAATGCACTCGATATTGTGTAGCATATTTTGTAAGTTTGTTTTCGCATCACAAAAGTAAGCTCTTGAAGTGACAGCAATAACATTTGTAATTTATTGTTCCATCAGCACCCGTTTTTTAAGGTTTATGCCAAATATATTGTATTGTAATATTATAAAATCACATTGTTAATAAGAGCTGTTATGAAATATAGATTTTGAAATAAAAATTACATACTTTTTTAGTTATCACCATCTTTACCAACTCATTCAGCCTGCTACAAAGCATATACCAACAGCTGTTTTTTAGGGTTCCGTAGTACTACAAGGAACGTACTTATACGTTCGTTTAGAACCTTCTATAGTTATTAAAGTGCATAAAACTGCACAGAATTCGTTATAGTAAAGATCTCAAGTTGAAAGGTATATAAAAATACAATTTTATTATTTAGGGGTGACTTTAGTACATTTGAAATAGGGATAAAACCCCCTTTGGTGGGGTTCGTTGAATAGGTCTTTTAAAATGAAGGATTCATACGTCACTTTTTATCAAGTTTATTTACGTTGCGAAATATCGCTTGCCAAAGTGGCATTGTCTTGGCAACCTCCCTTGCTCCCTGATCTATTAGGCATATAAACTTGTAACTTGCAATGTTGATAGGTCATTTTAAAAACCTGGATTTAAAATTATTACGAACTATTTGTGAAAACAATAAAACTACAATCAATTTAAGACGTTCTAGCTCAGAGTCAAACCATAAAAAGTAAATGTTATGTCGGGATGTTTATACTTAAAATTTGGCTAAGTCTTAAGCTATGTTCGATTTTTTCTATAACCGCCAATTTCTAACCTATGAATGTGATCACAATAGCTTTGGCTATGGAACCCTACCACATGCGAGTCTCGACACGCTCTTGGTCAGTTATTTAGAAATAATTACTATTAGAAAAACGAAGTTTTAAATGAAGATTTTATTTATTTAATTATTACAGACATTCAGCACTAAATAGGCGTAAAATACATAAAAATCAACATTTATTTGTAGAATTCATATTCACTCTCATCCTTCTTGATATTGTTCTTGTAACCCTTTTCGAAATCTTTCGGAAGGACGATGTATCTGAAACAAAGTACGACATGTAATAAAAATGTCTAATTCAAATTGCTAATGTAAGTACTCACTACTGAGGTCTGTATTTTCCTTATAAGTTAATAATTAAAAAAATTACAAACCGTCTTCAAAGTTAGTTATAAATATAATACGCTATTTCGTTTACTTGGGTGACATATTTTTTCCAGTTATTTAGATTTCAAAACCAAATTACTAAACCAATTTTGATAAAATTTCTATGGGCCCAATCTGAAAGAATATCCTTTATTTTTATTTTTTATATGAATGAGTTCTGAGGATCAAACTTAAAAAAATACAACCAAACTGAGAACCTTCTCCTTTTATGAACTCGGTTAAAAATAAGTCTTCAAAACACAAATATAATATAATAATAAATAATAATCCCCCAAAAAAAAAAAAAAACTCCCATTGGCTCCCATGACCTTCGCTTGAAAGAGCATTTTTGAAGATTTCAAAATGAGCGCCGGCGCTCACTTCGTTTCAGTCGGTCTCTAGCCGGAGGAAGTGCACCACGAGACTATTGTTACCATGATAACTAAACATCTGACAAAATTATGCCTTCGTGTGCTTTCCCGAAGTGTAAATACATAACAAAAAACTACTATCTATTTTTTGTAACAAATGTACTGTACATAGGTTATAAATAAGTGTTGAAGTATATGTCCGACGGTTTTGACTAGTTTTTACTGAGCAATTTCAATGGTTATGGCCCGTCCATTCATTTTATTTTGGTCGAAGCCCATGACTAGTAGAAATGGTGGCCGAGCGGTAGCATGAGCGTTTTACAGTCCGACGACTCCCGGGTTCGATCTTCGGCCTTCCACCAAGGACTTAAATAAATTATGTGCTGTATTCGATGCCATCGCTCAAAAAACGGTGAAGGAAAACATTGTGAGGAAACAGGTATGTTCAAGAACCTCAAAATAAAGTTCAGACATATCGAATCGGTTTCTTCTAGGCAAGCATGCACCAACGTAGACCTCATCATCGCTTAACATCAGGCGAGATGGTGGTCTAACGCAAGTCTATTATTTACAAAAAAAAAAAAAAAAACGGGGTTGCGAAGATACAGAGATAGCGAGGTCTCAGTTCAGGGTGAAATACTAGTAATGTCAAGTTTACACACCTGTTTTCCCTGACAGCGTGCATGCCGGCCTCCTGGCAGATGGCGTTGATATCTGCGCCGGAGACGCGGTCGGGCCGCGCCACGAACTCTTCTAGATCAACCTCCTCGGACAGGTTCATCTTGGCCGTGATCGTTGAGAAGATCAGACGTTTCTGACGCCTGTACCAAAACACAAACATTTAGTAGCCGCAAATATGGTTGCTTGCTGGTACTTAGTACGATTTGAATGCCTTTTTAAACACTCGACGCAAAAAGAGGGGTATTATAAGTTTAACGTGTGTTTTACGTGTGGCATCATAGCATCCAAACAACTAAACCGATTTTGATTTAGTTTCTTTTCTTGGCTTGGTTCAGTTGTTTGAAGATTATCAGCCTTTTTATAGGGGGTTTTAGAAAATTTCAATTTATTTGCAAAAATGTATTGATTGTTAAAAGCCATGTTAATAAATATATTTTTCATTTATTTTTTTTTCATTTTCATGGTAGCCTATTTGCGAGACTACTAGACTTAAAAGCGTGAGGATGCGGGTTTAAACCCCGGGGCCCGTACCAATGAGCTCTTTGGAGCTCATGTACGGATTTTCATACCACTGGCTTTTCGGTGAAGGAAAACATCGTGAGGAAACCTGCATACGTACGGAGAGAAATTCAATGGCGTATGTGAATCCACCAACCCGAAACTGGGCCAGCGTGATGGATATAGCCCAATCAACCGCAGTGGACTGTTAAAAGGCTGATTATGATGATTAATTGTTATAATAGTAATTGTATTTTTTTTTTACTTTCTCGATTTGAACACATGTTTTAAATGTTTATCGGTACCTATTTATACCTAAATAAAATAATACGTGATAAGTCCTGATAAACATTTATAACATAATAGTAATTGTTCTCTGCTCTATATTTTTCCATTGGTAGAAAAACTAACAAGATTATGCAGCTTACCTGTCAGGGAGAGGGAATTCAATTTTCCTGTCAAGACGGCCAGGCCTGAGTAGAGCAGGGTCGAGAGTGTCCGCTCGATTCGTCGCCATAATTACCTGAAATATCACAATAAAAAATATTTTACTATATTTATGAGAAAAATAATTAAAGGCGTTGACAGACATGCACAATTCTATATAGCTGTTTTAAACTATCACAGTTGTTTACCATAGTTATGGTAATAATAAAAACGCAGGGGCGGCTTTATGGCGAGGCGTCGGTGAGTGGCGACATCGTATACCCTGATTCCATGAAGCTAATTCATTGGGGACCGCAAGAGCGGGTGCTTGCTTTAAGCAGAGTTTTAAGTATGCTATTTTATGATCATATCTGTAAGTAGCATAATGGGTTCTAATATTGCAAAATGCAGGCCTCCCAACTTCCAACTGGCCCTTTTGGAGATCGATGGGGGAGACCTATGTCCAGCAGTGGACGTCCTATGGCTGAAATGATGATGATGATGATTGCAAAATGCTTACTTTAACGTTAGTAGTTTGGTCAAAGCCATCCATCTGGTTGAGGAGCTCGAGTAAGATTCTCTGAACTTCTCTGTCTGCACCAGTTTGCGCGTCAAATCTGAAAATAAGAATTTACCTAGAAGTCTACATGGTATTACAACAATGACGCTGTCGTATTTTACTGCCATAAGTATGCCCCAGTGGAGACTGTACTGGAGACTCTTATGGAATTTTGATACATAAAAGTAGTTTTTTTTATTTTTTTTTTTTTTTTTTATTTTTTTTTTTTTTTTAACTTAAATATCAACATAAAAACACATTTTATAATGCAAGGGAAAGTGATATAATGGTCTTTCCCACACTGAAGCACATTCACAAACATAATAAATAAAAATCCCCCATTATTATACTTTAACACTCGAAAATACACAAGTTTAGCAAAATAATACAATGAGGCGACATGATTTTTTCACGTTGGCGCCAAAACTCGCCAAGACACTTGCTCTAAGCTAAATTTGACAGCTGTAAAATTGTTGCCATCCTTTTCAGACGTATTGAAATAAAAAAGAGACGTGATAATTTTAGTCCAGTCAGATTAGTTTAGTTTAGAGAATGGTACAATAGAATTGATGCTATTGACAGCTAGGTTGAAAAAAAATATTATTATTTATTGTAGCAAACGTGGTACATTGTGATGTTACAAACTAAAGTCCCTCACGTTCGGACGTTCCAAGTACGTCATACAATATTAAATCTACATGTTATACAAGGTGTCAGTTATTTTAGCACTACAAAAAACAAGGAAACTCTCACGTGATTACAAACCATAAAGGCCTTCTGTCAAATAGTATGAAATTACAACCACAAGCAATAAAGGTGAAAGTTGAAATACAGATTTTTTTTTTCCTTAGGGACCGTCCATTAATCACGTGAGGCTTGAAAGGGGAGGGGGTTTGCAAAAATCACGAAATATCACAAGGGGGAGGGGGGTGTAGTAAGATATCACATGTATTTATTTTTTCGTCAAACGCGCGATTTCTAAACCTAAAACCGGCGCGTAGCGTGACTTTGCCAATCAAAATTAACCTGTAACATTTTTGTCATGGGCCTTAATTCCAGAATAAAATTATATTGTAGGTACTTTATACCTGGATTTAAAGATAATATTTAATTAATTAAGATTCTTTTTAGTATTAAAAACCACACGTGATTTGGAGGGGGGGTAAGTCTTAAACCTCACCACGTATCACCAAGGGGGAGGGGGGGTTAAAAATACTAAAAACATCACGTGATTAATGGACGGTCCCTTACCTCTTAGTAGCAATAGCGTCGATCTCGTCGATGAATATGATGGCGGGGCTGTTCTCCTTGGCGAGGCGGAAGACGTCTCGCACCATGCGCGGGCCCTCGCCCAGGTACTTCTGCACGAATTCTGACCCCACCACTCGGATGAACGCCGCTGTACATGACAAGTTCAGCCCGTTGCAGACGATGCACAGTAACCTAGCGCGAGTAATACTTGCACTAGTACTGCGCATCGTTTACAACGGGTACTAAGCAACTTCCGCTGCCGCTGGCACTAAGCAATAGCCATGGCACGATGCGATAACGATGGTGGCCAGAGGGTAACAAGTGCGCTTTACAATCTGACGGCACCCAGTTCGATTCTCGGGCCTGCACCAATGACTTATTTAGTACTTATAAATTATGTTCAGTACCCTTAGTACAAGTTTAGATAGTATTCGACGAACCTCAAAAGTTCAAAGAAGACATTTACCACCATGCACTGGACCGCCATGGTGGATTAGGGCCCATCCTCTCTCTGTGAGAGAAGGCCTGTTTCCCAGAAGTGGGAATATGATAAGCTGATAATGATGATTGATGAGACGATGCACAGTAAACTGACACGAGTAATACTGGCGCGAGTAATACTGGCGCGAGTACTGCACAAAGTCTGGAACGAGCTTTAGTATAGGTGGAATGGCTAGCTCTGCAGTTCAGAGTAGGGACAACTACCCGTTATAGCTAGATGAAAACTGTATTAAAAGACATTTTGATTGGCATTTATATTGACTACTAGCGGTCCGCCCCAGCTTCGCACGGGTATAGATTATAGCCTATGTCACCCGGGAATAGTGTAGCTTCCCGTCAGTGAAAGAAATCAAATGGGTTTAGTAGTTTCGGAGCCTATTCAATGCAAACAAACAAACAATCAAATCTTTCCTCTTTATAATATTAGTATAGAGTATAGATGAAAAAAAAAATGTCCCAGTTTTTTTTAGGAAAGATGTTTGATTAGTTGTCAAACCTGTAGTATGATGCGCCACAGCCTTCGCCAGCATGGTTTTGCCACAGCCAGGCGGGCCGTACATGAGCACTCCCCGCGGCGGCTCGATACCAATCTGACGGTACAGCTCTACGTGGGTCAAAGGGAGTTCTACAGCCTCGCGGATCTCTTGCTTCTGCGTGTCCATACCTCCAATGTCCGCGTATTGGACATCTGGTTTTTCGTCTGTAAGAGAAATAAGACAAAAAGTTGCCATCGGTCCAGCTGTTATCAAGTGATGTGCTTTACTAACAAACAGTATTTTTATTTTTATTAGGGTTCCATACCTAAAGGGTAAAAACGGGATCCTATTACTAAGCCTATGATGTCTATCTATCTGTCCGTCTGTCTGTCCTACTTATAACAGGTGTATCTTTATTGACTAACAAATAATAAAAAAGTCAAAAAGTAAATACGAAAGGAGGGTCTCCATACAACAAATGTATTTTTGTATTAGCTCTAATGTAAAAACGGTAATACTTACAAGCGTCAAACTTAACATGAATATAGTGCACACTCTAAAGTATAACAACAAATAATAAAAAATGGCCAAGTGTGAGTCGGTGACAAGTTTCTATTCATTACCAAGTTATAACTGGTAATTTCGTTATTGAATTTTGTGGTGGTACGGAACACTCAGTGCGCGAGCCCGACTCGCACTTGTCCGGTTTTTTACATAGATGTGTGCTGCCGATACTCACTTACAGAACCGAAACATGGTATAGTACTAGAAAATCATGTAAAAGATGATGGCCACATCTTTGCTAGGCATCTGTTTGGTAGATTGTGTGTGAATGGGTGGAGGCCAATGACCATATAACCACTTGGCAGCTAGTCCTTTCCCCCCGCGTTTGTTTGTACATAATTAAATAATTTAATAACGTGGTACTTACCAGCTTGTAACATAGAAATAGAGCTGTCGGCCTCTGGAGGCAGCACATCCACAAGGGCATTGGAGTGCTTGTGCAGTGCTACAGATGCTGAGGGCTTCAGCAGCTCGCGGTCAATTGTTGACAGTATACGGACATAATAGTTTGAACCGGTAGTGCTGCCCACTGAAACATCACATTGAAAAATGTTTTACCATTTGTAACCATCGATGTAGAATGTACAAGATTTAGCGAGGCATCCAAACACAGGCAAGAAAAAAAAACATACAGTTGAATTGATAACCTCCTCCTAAAGTCGGTAAAAAATGGCATGAGTTTACTATCCTAGCTATGTATCTATTAAGATATATACAGAAATACAATACGTCACAAAATATTTATAGTGTTTTAGTAATCACATCACATCATCACACATCAGCAGCCATTAAACGTCCACTGCTGGACAAAGGCCTCCCTCTTAAAGAGGGGTGTTGCCATAATCCCCACGCTTGGCAGGCGGCTTGGAGATCGCAGTAAGTTCACCGTGTACTAATAGGACGCTGCTGCCCATCCTCCGGTGATTCTGGTCGCAGTTTTAGGACATACCCGGGTTTTAGTAATAATCAAGCTTATTTCTGTCTATTATGGTTTAGTTTTGGCTAACGCGTAATTGACATAGGACCTGCTGCTCCGCGATACTGATGAGAGCTCGTAAACTTTTACTACCCTAGTTTTTATTAAATAAGACCACACATTTATTTGTGCTCTTAAATCTCTGGCAGTTTTTAGGGCCGGAATCGTTGATCTTGTAGATTCTACATCAATGTTTGTAACAATAAAAGCTTACCAAGCCACTTGGCAGCTTAGAGCAATGACGGCTCAGTTGTTGGTGCGTTTGAATTCTAAGCCCCATGGTGTGTGTTCAAATCCCGATAATGTGTTTAAAGCTGACAGTGTAGGAAAACAGCAATGAAAACATAGCATGGTTGTAAGGCACATTTTAATGCCCTATCGGTTAGATACTACCCTCAAGTTAAAAACTCGTCATCAATAAAGTAATGGTGTTCTCTCTGCCTAAAAAAATCTCAATGCATTTTACTATTTCATAAAAAGTTTTTCTGCTTCTTTAGTCATTTTGATAATTGCACATGGTACGGGTAAGTTGCACAACTATACTTATATACTTTTCACTCTTGATCCATGTGCATAATTTTATTACATATTCGATCCACATATTTCTAAGGTTTTTCAACAGTTCAAAATAAAGCTTATTGTCTTCAAAAGACAGATTGCTTTAAAAAAAGGGATTAAAAAAAAAAAAAGGTTTTTCATAATTAACATTGATGCAAAGGCTCGCTGCCTTTGCATCAATGTTAATTATGAAAAACCTTTTTTGCTTCGCTTTCTACCTTTTTGCTACCCTTTTCTGTTTCGCTTTCTGACTAATTAGGGGCCTTACGGTTTTGGGGGTTTTTGTCCCATACATTTTATTGAGTGTCAATGACCGTTTTCTATGGAACAGGCTGATATTTTTTTCAAAATTTCAGGGTTGTTGCTATAGTAAAAGTTGTTCATAATGCATGAGGGTACTATGGACCCTTTTTGACTTAGTACACCCTTTCCTCATAACCCAGTATAAGATTGAGTGGTGTAAACCTACCAAATCCATCCATCTGTGGTAGCTTTCCACCTTGGGAACTGCATGTGAAGGTGTGAGTTTCAATTTTATTTTATGATTTATACCAAATGTATTGTTTGTGAATTATGATTAATTTTAGCTTAAATTTTTTTTGATGTTTGGATAGTATATCCATGGTATTAAGTGTACTTATTTGAAATAAAGATATTATATGAACTGAACTGAACTATATAGATACCTATTCCAGTGTTTTGATCTACTGCTTCCAAAAACTGCCCAATGACCAACGGAACTGACTGTATTCTTTTGACTTCTTCCTGAGCATGGAGGTACTCTTTCTTGAGATTTCTCTGTTCATCTTTGATGTACTCTTCTTGTACCTCCAAGAACTCTAACATACGTTGAAGTTTCTAAAAATGACAATCATGTAGTTTTAAAAATATATACATTAACGAGAGAAATTGTACTTCAGTTACAAAACAAAAACAAAGGGCATGTGTAATTGTTTACACAAATAAGTAATATGCCTTGTCAGTCATGATAAAGAAACAAATAGTTTCTGGATCTATGTTAAGATATTGATAACTGTTGTTGTAATGTGAAGGTCATTTTCATGGCATACCAATACCATTGCCATGTTTTTTTTAGTTTAATGGCAAGATGTGCATAAATTTTCTATAAGGCTGCTATTGGGATAATTGTATTATACTCATCATCAGAGATGATAATTATTAAAAAGATAATACACCAGAGTTGAGGATCTCCTCCCGTTTAGGAGTTGGTTTATTACCGACACATAGGTGACGTTGAACCAAGGTATAAGTTTTATTAGTTGTGGAGCAGACTAACCTTGTATTTAGTATACAAATCCTCAGATTCCAGCTCATCAAACGATTGGGGCCCGGAAAAAGCCAGGCCCTTTTGGTCGGTAATTTGGTCGTCCTATAACAAAGAAACAAATAAATATTATGCATGAAAAATACAATTACCGTATCCTAACACGCATATCTTTTTACCTTTTCGGGCAAAACAATACCAATTTCTTCCATTTTCAATTATAATTAGTGTTTTTATAACAAAACCTCACAAGCACAACTATAACTATCTTTCTATTTCAATAATTGAATGAATGAAATGACATGGTGAGATGAGATGACAGAAATACTAACAGCTGAAAATTAAATATAGATGATACATATAGCATGAGAAAGAGACGCCAATATATGATAATATTCGTGAAAGACAGAGGCAATAGATAGCACCGTAATGCTATTTCGTTTGATAATCACATTTTGATTTTATTTTGACGTTCAAAATGCATTGTCACGAAACGTTTCAATTTACGCTATAAATGTTACAATAGCTACCCACTGCCATATTATGATTACAGCGCGTCTTTTTGTTTATTTTATCTATAAGATAAACGGAGAGGAAACATTATTACATTATGTTCACACTACGCGCTACCTAATGCGCTGCGACATACCTATGTAGTAAAATATTATGTAAGATGAGGTGGGTATGTCTTTAATGGCTTTAGCATGACCAGTAAACGGCGATAAAAGAAAAAATAATAATATCAATGTCAGTAATTATGGGAGTTTTGGCGCCAACGTGGAAAAAAACATGTCGGCTCGTTGGATTATTTTCCTAAACTAGTGTATTTTCGAGTGTTAATGTGTTCTAAATGGTGAATTATTATTCATTAATTGCTCGTAAACGTGCTCGAGTGTGGGCAAGTGATATAACGAGGTGAAACGTGTCTTTTCGTGTTGTTTCCAAAACTCCATAGGAGCCTCTTGTAAAGTTCCCACCACTTTACAGAGGCATGAGTTTGACTTGACCGTGACTTACTTAGCTTGACTCTGACTTGTTTGACGTTATTAAGACTATACAAAACAGAAGAATAGGCGGTATGGCCTTAAAGGCTTTAGCCTGCCGGATGGGCGAATTATAATAAAAAAAAAAAAAAAACAGTAATTATGTCATAGTCTATGTCACATCGAGCTAAAAAAGAAGAAAATAACCTCAATTTTACTAGTTCAAAAAATCTTAAGATTTGAAAAATAAAATATAAATTTTATTATTTTAACCGTATCTTCTTACAGTAACGACATTATTATTTATTAATTTCCCGCATCACGATCAACAAAACCCAAAGAAAATGGCAACGCCTGAAATGATGACCGAAGCTGATCAAATAAAGACGGTGAGGGTTTACTGTTTTCATGTATAATAACTAATTTATTACGCTTATCACACATTCTAAATCTCGATAATTAAATCTCAAACTAATAGAAGTATGCCGAAGCCCTAGTTAATTCAGAAAACTTAATTATGATAGTTGTAAATTGCATGGTGCTATACTTACTGGCTGCCACAGAATTAGAAACTATTATAGCTAGCTGCTATCGATCATTCAGTAAGATTAAGAAAAATCTATATCATGCAAGAAATGTCATGTCATGTAAATAATCTTACCTTGCATGGAATACTTGGAATACATACATTGATTTTGATTTCAGTTTAAAGACTTCCTTGTCCAGTACAATAAACTGTCAGAGCTATGTTTCAACGATTGCGTACATGACTTCACTTCAAGGACACTAAGAGCTGCAGAGGTGTGTATCTTAAAAGCTTATACCTATATGTTTGTGTCAATTATAATAATAATAATGGCTAGCAGTATATCCTTCAGTTTTATCTACAGGAATAACATTTTACTAGGATAAAAAGTAGTCTGTGTTTTTCTGAATCCAAGGTAAATCCACTGCTATTGTGAATTACGTATTCTAGTAGCACTTCATGGTTCATTCCTGTGTATTACAGGAAAAGTGCACAGCAAATTGCATGGAGAAGTACCTACGAGCAAACCAGAGAGTGTCACAGCGGTTCCACGAATTCCAGTTGCTGGCCAATGAGAACATGATGGCATTATCACAAAAATCTGCCAACCCCAGCTAAGTGCAGTTCCTAATCTAGTAAATCCCTTACCTATTTGTTATTTTGTTAGTTGTTTTGCCTGATTGAAGACAAATAAAATATTGTTGAATGGAATTGAAGTTTACTTTTCATTATCATCATCATCAGGCAGAAGACGTCTACTGCTGAACATAGGCCTCCACCTTTAACATCCACACTGAACGACAGCCTGCCATCTGCATCCACTGGATGCCCGCATGTCTAACCATATCGTTGGTCCATCTAGTGGGAGGCCCACCTACGCTGCGTCTTCCAGTTTGTGGTCTCCACTCAAGAACCTTTCTTCCCCATCGGTTATCGGTTCTTCGAGCGATGTGGCCTGCCCATTGCCACTTCAACTTGCCAATTTTAACAGCTATGTTGGTGGCGAATATCCACGTTCTGGATTCTATCGTGCAAACAGCATAGCTCTCTACATTGCCCGCTCTGTAACTGAGTTTTTCTAAAAGCCCAACAGTTAAGGACCACGTCTTAGTACCATTATCACTGGCAACACACACTGGTCAAATACCCTTGTCTTTAGGCACTGTGGTATAATATTTTCCTGTTTTTTTACAGTTTACTTTTACTTCATTACTATTATTAGAAATTAAAATATTTGATACTTTAATCTAAAAGCAGTCACTGTTGCCCAATAGCATAGCCCTTTCAGACCAGGCACTCACTTTTGTGAGTGTCACTTTGTGTGTTTTTATGAATTTAACTAATAGCGCTAAGACGACGGGGCCAAGCCCGCACGATTATACGACTAGTCAGCTATAGGTATACAAGTTTTGGTGGCGTTAGTTTGCCTCAGTCTCGCGCGTGCGACGAGTCAAGACGAGTCATAGGCGTGTTGATTTAAAAATTTAATGTAAGTATTTTTGATCAGATTTTTGTATTAAACGATTAAATTCAAGTTAATTAAAGCGTTTTGCTAATAGGATGTACAAAAGTAGCTAGATTAGATAGTTTCTTTTTATTTGTGAATACCTCACGATTGTGATGCGTCGTTCTGTATCCTATAAATGACGCATGGTTTCATATTAAAAAAAAACTATTTTATCCTTGTATTTTAAGGGTGTAAACACAAAAAGTTTGCATAAAAAGCTTATTTATGATCCTGATGCTATTTTGGAGGTAAATAATGATTTAGATTTCAGTGGCGATTCTTTCGAGGATGAAAATTGGCTTCCGTCAGAAGAGGAACCTGAAAATAACTCCGATGAAGAAATTTTTGACCCAAATGCGAGTGTTCTAGTATTAACAATTCCTGCCGCTGATAATGTTTGGATAAGAAGGGCGTTTAGGTCATAACCAATGCCATCAGTGACTTGAAATGAATCTGAAGAGGTATGAGTTTAAATTTTTGTGTTTTTTTTTCCTGAAGCTTATACATACTGTTCTGATTACGTTTTTTTATTTTTTGTACTTACTCACACCTGCTGAATATTCTGAAAACTATTTCAGCGAAGCTAAAGATTCACAAATGTGACGATGTAAATACCAAGAAACTTCAAACAGGGGGAAAGACATTTGTGTGGCAAAATTCAAAGACACAGAAGCAGTGTTGATGGCTTTCACTTGTCTTGGGGTGCAACCTGTGCAGAATATTCAGCGCTGAGATAAATACGTCCATTGATATCCCATGCCGTAATATTGTCCGAATATACATTGAGAAAATGGGGGGAGTTGAAGTTTGTGATCTGATGTTGCAGGCGTAAAGATCATGGCACAAAACTCGCAAATGGCCAGTATGTGTTCATGCACTTATTTGATTTTGCAGTGGTAAACTTTTGGTACGTGTTCAGAGAATCCTCACAGAGAACCAAACAAAATCCATGTATTTTCTTAATGGATCTCATTTCAAGCAACGTGAAACGGTTTTTTTTCTTAGGCCCGCCCCCCACACGAAAAAGTCAACGTGATGCATCTGAAGATTTGGCTGAAATGCCTTCAACGTGTGAATACAACCGTGGCAGAGATACCTAAAATCAAGAAAGACTAAATCGATTGATATCAATATCAATGGCCAATAAGTGATACATTAAAAGCACTCCGATGCTGCCAGGTGAGGGACTGCATCAGTCGATCGAAAGTTAGATGTACAAATTGCAATATTTACATTATAACTACTGTTTTTATGTGTTTCATAATGAAAAGTAATGCCTACTTGTATGTATTATTAATATAAAATTATTATTATTTTACGATTTTTGATCAATATGCAAGGTAAACTGCTAAATATCAAATGATAAAATTTATCTAGAATAATATTGACCTCTTTTCATCCTCCAGATTGATTTAGTGCTAAAACCTGTAAATATTTCTACAAATTATATTTTTTAAAGCTGATTGGAAAATGTTAGTTCGCTACTTATATAAATAAAGTGTAACTTCTTACGAATAATTGTATTTTTTCATCATCCAAATACACCCACACAAATGTGAGTGTACCACTACACGGCCTAACATGATACAATCGTGAGTATAATGAAAAACTGTTTTCCAGTTTTCCCAGATTTTTTTCTTTGCCAAATTCGTTTTCAGAGCCCTATAAAACCCCCCAAAAAGTGTCTGTCATTATAAATATTGCTTTATTTAAGGCGCGGGTCTGAAAGGGATAGATAGATATACTTGTCAATAAATAGCAAGATATATTGCATATATATATTGTTTTTGCGTCCGTAACTAGGTATCGGTCAACCATTATCATTAATCAGCAAAAGAGACAACTTCAATGCCTATTTTATGAGTTTACAACTTTATTCTGGTATGTCTAATAAGCATATTTTTACTAGAATTCGCTGTCTTTTTACCCGACTGTGCAAGAAGGAGGGTTATGTTTTTCAAGTGTATGTATGATGGTTTCTTTGGCATGCATTACAGCCTAAACGGCTTAATGGATTTCGACATGTGAGGTGTCATTTGAATCGTTTTTATAGTGGGAATGAAATAGCCTACAAGAATTCAAGAAGGCGTTCGCGATAAAAAAAAACTAATAATAGTAAGTAAACTTTGCTAAATATGTCAATATTACAATCATTATGCTCACACGGCTGATTTCAAAAATATATAACATTAGCGACCCGCCCGCCCGGCTTCGCACGGGTGTAATTTACGTGCGAAGCCGGGGTGGGTCGCTAGTTATATATATATATAAACCTTCCTTGAAAATGTATCTAACTGATGGTGAAAACCGCATCAAAATCCGTTGCGTGGTTTAGCAAGAGTTAGCGGCCATACAGACATACAGACAGACAGACGGACGCGGAAAGCTACTTCAATTTATACTATGTAGAGAAGAGAAGAGATGAAATACTAGTAGTTTACGAGGTAAGGCAATATGGAAGAGCTCTGTGTCTACTACGAGTATACAATCTTTTTCTGTACCGCTGTTACTTTTCAGTTACTCACCTACTATTTATACAATGCAGTCGGGTTATAATATATATTTTTATAGGTAATTTAAGTTACTTGTTTTCAAAACTTCTCAGTAGTGAGAAAATGACAAAGATCACTGTGTAGCATAGATAACCTTATCAAATGTTACAAAATAAGACTGGGGCCTTACGCCTAGCTGTTTTAATCAATCCAGTTTATTATGTGGAAAAAATATTGCATGACCTCTAACCGTATCTAGGCGCGTTCGCGTGATTTTCCGAACCGCGCGGTTTTCACGTTAGTTTGATACCGCGTAAGGAGTTGGGCGTAAGGCCCCTGGTACTCAATACTGTTTCTATAGAACAATAAGATTTTTATAACAAGGTAGCAGAAATTATAAGCACATTGAAACACCTGAATGTTTTATTAAATTACTATGTACTACATTTGACCTCTTCAAAATATTGTTTTTGAACCTTTGGCAAGTATTTCATCTTGAATGATAGTTCTAATCCTAAGAATATTTAAACATTTCATTCCAATCCATTGTTCTGCACCAGGTCACTATTCAAAACTCTTCTTTTTCTTGAGTTTGTTAGTCTTATACTTTATCAAAATCGTTATAAATACTTTGCTCAATTCAAAACTCACTTCACTTTTCGATTCGCTTTTTATCTCCGCCGCACCGTAAAACAAATTGCAATTTCTGATACTAGTAATAAATGTCAGCAGATCTTCGAGCATGGTGATGCTTTGTAGCATCTTGATTCCGGTGGTGAAAAGTCGAGGACGAATGAGGTCTGCGAACTGGTGTAATCGAAATGGTAGTCGTTAAACTTTGCTTCCACGCTGTATTTTGAGGGTAGGCCGGTCGTATTGGCTTCTTCTTCGGGGTCTGTGTTGAGCACGTACTTTAGCGGGAAGGGTCCTGCAGGCGTACTGATCATGGTGGAGGGCTGAGTGCAGATGCTGTACTGTCCCGCGTGTCGTATGATCCGGATGAGGGGCTGTCCGGCGCAGACGGACGTCTTGCAGCAGGAGGGTGAGGATGGACAGACGGCAATGCACTTGGGAGCTACGCAACACGGCTTGTAGCAAGGCGGGCGGTTGCAGGTCAGGTTACATGCGCCACATTCACCATGCTTCATACAATTATGCTGTTCTATTTTCCTGAGCACTGGACAGGCGATGTGTCCGGGACGCCAACCGCATCTTAACTGTGGAATTTAAATAGGGTTTTAATAGTGCTTCTAAAACGTATGTCTTATAGTGCTAACAGACGCACGAACGCGGCTGACCTCAACCGCCGTCTGACCAATGGGAGAGAAAGAGAGGGAAATATGATATTCTTACTCTTTCTCTCCCGTTGGTTGGACGGTGGTCCGTCAGCCGCGTTCGTGCGTCTGTTAGCACTATAAGACATACGGATAAGCCAAACGGACAGGCAAACCTGCGCAAGGTTGGCCTGATTGTATATATGCGTAAAAATAACCTCCCCTCCTCCAGGGAAACAGCTTCAAAATACTGGGAGAAAACTGGATAATTTTATGTTCCTCGACATAATGAACATTTGCGATTAATTTCAAATCAAATCCCTTCTTCATAAGGCTTAATTATCAATTGTGGGTTCTGTGTAAAAACCTTTTACCAAGGACGCCTAGCTTTTACGCTGTCGTTCTCATAGAGATAATCGATTACTAACCTACTCGTAACCATCAGTTATCAGTGTTATCAAGTTATTCCTGGGACACTTTTTGATTATACTACGATCTAGTTCTAATTGCTTTCTCGTGAAGCAACCTGCACTTTAGCGAAAAATAACAAAGATGTAACAAAATTACCTGATGTTCGGGGGCGTCTCTGGCTGTGTACAACCATCCCATATGCCTGGGCACGGGACCTGGCTTCACCTCTTCCTTGTCCAGACATCTGTGCTTGGGCAGATCGCAGCGCCCCAGGCAACTTGTAGAAGATTTGTTCGCTGGAATAGGCATATAGAACAAGCATTATTTCAAGCGCATTTATAACGGTGAATGTTCGGAACAACTGTTCGATGCGAGCGTCGCGCTTCTATCATCGCACTAGTCACCACCGAAAGCTCATTCACATATCCTGGATCCGTGGAAATCCCACACTACATTTTACTCCTTTTTAGCCCCACACCTGCAATATGTCAAATGAACTTCTTTCTGCGGCATTTCCGATTAACTATAACATGGGTTTTTTACAAAGGGCTGTTATTGCGAGTATTTAAAAGTTTGCAACGCATTTGTGATGCTCCTGTATACATAGGCGACGGTGATCGCTTACCATCAGGCTGCCCGTCAGCTTGTGTGCTACCTATGGCAAAAAATACCATAAAGTATAAAGGCTCAGGCTGATTACTCACGTTTACCACCACCCTTGCAGCAGCATGCCATATTGTGTCAGATGTCCTGTAAAAAAAAGGTATTGTACTTACCTATAATAATAAAAATTATGTACGTTGGAAAAAAAGTTGGCCATCTCTACGGGACGTCCGGCAGATGTGAAACATGACGGCATAAGAGAGCGTCATGTCATTTGTCGTCACGGCATCAGTGTACGTTTTACTGCCGAGGGCGCCAATAGATGTTTCACATCAAAATTAAACGTGTCGACTAGAGAACCTACTTCTATTTTCGTCTGTTAAAAAGTAATAATTACAATTAAAAGGCAGTACAACTGCTGCTACTTTGCTACAAGTGCAAACTTCATATATCAACTTACTATCTCCAATTTACAAGAATAGTTTTTCGTAAAAATTTCAAAGGGAAAGTTTGAAATTGAGTTTGATTACTGTCGTAAAGTTAACAATTTTAATGTTATGGTTTGTTTGTTTTAAATTCGTCTTGACAATTACGACTTTATTTTTTCACTATAGCAGAATACCCGCTACTATGTACGCGTAGAGCTCGACCTTCGGCCTCGCTACTACAACCCGTTATAGCCTATGTGCTATTCTAATGTATAAGCTATATAAAATATAAACATATAAATATAGCTATATAAACTTTCATTAAAATCCATTCGGTAGTTTTTGCGTGAAAGAGGAACAAACATCTATACATCCATACATACAAACTTTCGCGTTTATAATATTAGTAGGATTTAGATCATATTTTTTAAAGGCTTTATATTTCAGATATTTAAAATTGAAACATGCATTTTGTAATACGGATCTTAACTAAGCAATGTTGTCTGCAAGGTCACGTGGTTTTTTAAACACTGCGTGACAAATATAAGTTACACTAGAAATATAAGTTATATATATACTAGGACTAGGAGGTACCTTTAGTACCACTACACGGGGTACTAAAGGACCACGCTTTAACTACAGTAAAGTAGTTCTCTCTCAGAAACAGCCGATCTTCGTGTAAGAAACTGATAAATGCTCACAAAAACGTAATTGAACCTTCGGCCAGTATAATATGAATGGACGGGCCAAGAAGAAGCGCATTTTTGAAGATTACAAAATGAGCGCCGACGCTCATTCAGTCGGTCTCTAGCCGTAGGAAGTGCGACACAAGACTATTGTTACACGATAACGCAACATCTGACAAAATTATGCCTTCGTGTGCTTTCCCGAAGTGTAAATATACAACAAAAAACAGCTATCTATTTTTTGTAACAAATGTACTCTACATGGTTATAATTAGGTGTTGATGTATATGTCCGATGGTTTTTACTGAGCAAGTTATGGCCTGTCCATTCATTTTATTTTCGTCGAAGAATTGAATTGAAGTTGCGCTTACCTTGTAGAATCCGTGTTATGTTACATACATTTTAGTTAATATCTTCGCCACCTTTCAGATGGCTATTTAGGATGCCCTTGGAATTCATATTTGCCTACAGAAAACTTACAGGTATTTACCAGAATAATAATTTTTTGTTGTTACATTTTTGCGATTTAAAAAAATAGACGCTGTCATTATTAAATGTCTGTCTTTTTTTCCTTCTATAAATGTCTTGCAAGAAGTTTCTCTCAGGCCAACCATGCACACAAACTTAGCCTATTTGTAGTTAACTTTTCGATAACTTCTCTTAATTTCAGTTTGCAAATACAAAAAAAACGGGTCGAAATAGTCTAAGGGTCGAAATGAGAACCTTACTCCTTTTTTGAAGATGATTAAATATACAAGTCGGTATTGTTGTCATTATAAGTAAATTTATTTGTACAATATTGTACCTACTTAACGGCCTCTTATACCAAATTTGACGGTTTTAAATCAATTTTATTCAGTTAAATTACAATATTTGAGCTGAAAAAAAATACATGTCACAGATATATCTGTATTTGAGTTTATGATTTGGTTCAAAACATGACAGAACAAAAATTCCTCGATCAAAAAAAAAAAGTGAAACAAAGTCGATTTAGTTTTTTTACGTTTAAAGCTCGTAACAACCTGAAAATTGCATGTACGGAAAGGCAATCCTATTATTTTTTTTTTGCTTGGGATATATTTTTGATAGTGAATAGTTTAGTTTTTTAGTGAAATTAAAAGCGTAAAAAAGTCGCGAGAATTTGCGCGCCTCGCTCAGTCCCGCGCCAGGCGTCATCGAGGTCGGATTTATGTTTGTTTTTGTCGTTGCACTCCCCCCGCGGGCCTCCTGACTCTTGTGTGGCAAAATACATCGTCGCTATAACTTGGCGGGGACTGAGGGAGCGTTTTGTTGGCTACGCGACTCGGATACCCGGCCGTTAACGTAAAACAGTTGTTGCACTCGTTGGTTATATAAAATATGTAAGATGATGCAATACATTGCATCATCTATATCAATAAGATAAATAAGATCATCCTAAGATACGAATCCTTTAGCATAGCAGGTCAAACAGCGGGGCACGTCTTTTTAGTTATAAAAAATATGCACTTCCACTTTCTACACTTCACTTCACTTTTTTTTTGCACTTTCTATTCTCATCTTTGGTCGAAGAGTTAGCTGCGCAAAATCATGACGTAACCGTCATTAACTATTTCCCAGTGAAGAATATGCCCAATTTGCACCAAATATCGATTCAAGACGATAGTGATGGTTTCTGCAAAATCAATATGGAAGAAAACTTGAAGAGTAGGTATTCCGTCATCTATTTTAATTGATTTCTACAGAGCCTTAGACATGGCCGTGACTTTTAAAGAAATGGCAGACGACAACTGTATGAGGTTGATGACCCATGCGGGTCTTAGAAAGATTGTAACATCAGGCGTTAAATACGATTTAGTCATAGTGGAACAGTTACACTGTATATAATATTTATTATACTATGTATCATTTAGTAGCATTTATTTAATGGTATCATTAAAAGTGTTTTAGCACCCCTCGTCGATTCTGTTACGTAAATTCTTTCCATCCAATGGTTGCCTGGAAGAGATCGCTTTTAGCGATAAGGCCGCCACTTGTGGCACTAGCTCGTAAGTGTTTTCTATCGTGTTGTAATTTTTATTTCTGGTGTACACAATAAAGAGTTTCTATCTATCTAACAGTTCGTGACGGATTGCGGTTTGGCTGTAGCCTTCAGGTTGAAAGCACCTGTAGTTGGAATGACCGCTCGCATAATGATGCCTTGGACCTACACAAGGCTAGGTGCCTCTAACAATCCGGCATTTGTACCCAATCACATGTTCGCAACCGGATCTCGGCCCACTTTATGGAACAAGATTAAAAGTGCTATTATAAATTTAAGCATGAATGCTTACTACAGACACGTCATCCAAAAAAGTAATCAAAGAATCGTCAATAAATTTTATCCAGAAATTCCAGATTTAGAGATTCTGGGACAAGATATTTCTTTGGTGATGTTGAACCAATATTTTCCTTTGACTGGATTGCGATTACATGGATCTAATATTATAGAAGTAGGTGGAATGCATCTTAAAGAGGACATTAAGATAAACTATAAAGTAATTGCATAGTTACGCACAATGGCGATATAACCACTAGTGGTTATTATTATCTTTGGTTACGCACGACATGTAAAGATGCTTGTACTCCATAATATAAGAACCATGATGGAAAAATAAGTAGCGATAAAAAAATATCAACATTTTTCCCTATTAATGAATAAAATTAAATTACTCGTGTCTAGTGATGATAAATTACCTGTGCTTCAAATGTAATCTATTCTGAACATTCTATCATACAATATTGAAAAAATAACACCTATCCAATCCATGTACCTACCTACTCTCACATTTCAAACACCCATAACAACCATTCAATTCTTAACTTTACCTTCTTTTATGATTTTACAGGAGCTCAAAGATTTCTTGGACAGTTCTAAAAATGGCGTGGTATATATTAGTTTCGGTAGTGTTGCACATAGTTTACCATCAAAAATATTACAAGAGATTATGGCATTTGTTAAGAATGTAGACATGAAATTTGTTTGGAAAGTGGACAATATCAGTGATGTTACTGCCCCTAAATACTTGCTTGCGAAGAATTGGTTGCCCCAACCAGCTATCTTATGTAAGTATCAAAGTACATAAACAACGTTGCGACTAAGATTAGTATTTAAATCAACGTGTTAAAAAAACAAGCCACGCTAACAATGGACAGTAATTACCTGCATAATTTACATCATAATAAATCTATGTATTCAATTCATCACACATTTGTTTAAGCTTAGGTAAAAATATTTTTTATCAAAGTTCTCAAGTTAGATATGTTTAAATAAATTGTTAAAATGAGAACTAAAGTCTTAAGTAACGATACGAGGTTAGATGGTCGAAAACACTAGCTTATGGTAAAAGTAATTATATAATGTATGAAGGGACACAACTTTATAACAAACTAGCTGTTGCCCGCGACTTCGTACGCATAGACTTTCATATAAACTTTCTACCCCCTTTTTGTCATCCTTAATTCGCCCCTTTCGTAAAATCCTTAGCGGATCTCTACTTCCCATAAGGAATCTACCTGCCAAATTTCAGCTTCGTAGGTCAAGTAGTTTTCGAGATTTCGTGTTTAATGAGTGAGTGAGTAGATGAATTTCGTTTTTATGTATATAGATAGATTGCCGAAATACATAAAGGACACATTTGACACATTTTAAAAATTGTTAAATATACCTAACCATATCTACTTACCTATAATAAGACCATACAAAAAAGCTTTTTAGTAAATGTAGTGTTAACACAGATTTAATTTCGATTTATTTGTTAATTTATTGTTGGCATATCTCTGTAAACTACGCTCAATACTTACCTATTTATAGTGTTTTCTCAATAAGTGAATTTGTTAATTCTTTTGAGAAATTAAAAATCTTAAACCGTAAAAAGAATCATCATCATTTCAGCTATAAGGACGTCCACTGCTGAACATAGGCCTATCGATTTCCAAAAAGGCCGGTTGGAAGCGGCCTGCATCCAGTGTTTCCCTGCGGTCTCTTTTAGGTCGTCTGTCCATCTTGTGGGTGGACATCCTGCGCTTACCGGTCCGTGGTCTCCATTCGAGAACCTTTCTTACCTTTCGGCCCCATCGGCCATCTGTTCTGCGTGATATGTGCCCTGGCCACTGCCACTTCCACTTGCTAATCCGGTGGGCTATGTCGGTAACTTTCGTTCGTCTACGGATCACCTCATTTCTATTTCGATCTCGTAAAAAAGAAAAAGTGCGAAAAAGAATGCCATTCATTAATAAAACCTTAAATTTTGTTGAAGGCCACCAAAAAGTCGTTGCTTTCGTGACACATTCGGGTATGCTAAGTACAATAGAAGCTATGCACTGCGAAGTGCCAGTCATTGCAGTCCCGCTGTTTGGAGACCAGATGCCTTATTATAGATGTCTTATCGTGATTCGGATTGTGATCGAGATCACGTGCCATCTTACGCACGTGGTGCGAGTAAGTAGATGCGAACGGGACGGCATGCAATCTCGATCACAATCAAACTTCTATAATAAGGCTGCAGTTCTTGAATGCGGCAGCCGCAGAAGAGAACGGTTTGGGAGTTGTATTGGATATCTACACGCTGGACAGGAATATTCTTGGAGAAGCGTTACAGGCTTTTCTTCAAGACAGGTATAATAATATTTTTGCACTACCTAAATTTTTTCTTCTTCTTAAAGATGATACCGCCGTGCCAAACCCCCATCAGCATGGATGTGATAAAATAAAACTGCTTTGATTCTCTGATGGTATATAGATATTTGCATGTTTCAGATATCAAACCAACCAAAGGCAATAAACTATCTAACTTTTTGAAAGATAGACCACTCTCTGCCATGGGCACTGTTGTGTTTTGGATAGAATATGTGACCAGACATAAAGGAAGAGTTAATTTTAAACCAGCTACTGTACATATTAATATATTTGAATACTTTATTATAGATGTTATGTTAATGTATCGTTTTTATTGTGGGAATTTATATTGTAATTAAACCACTGTTTATTGTAGATCAATTATTATTATACAAAACTATTATTAATAGACATAAAATGAATAAATAAACATAATTAAATAAGTATTTATTTTAACTACCGCTAGTTTAAAAAGTAACCTTAAAATTTTCTATTCTCGCTTCGATTTTTTCTTTCCTTTCTTTGAGTCAGCTTCTGGTTTCTTTTTTGACTTGCAAAGTTTCCCTAGTAGCTTAATGGTGTAAATAATAACTAAGAGTAACGCAATAAAGACAGCTAGGATATCAAGGTTCAGATGTTGGTAGAATGGCTTGTCGGCTGCGGCGGTGCGAAGCGTGAAGTTGGAGTTCCTTGCTGCGAACTCTGTCCAGTAGATAGCAGAGTCCATCGGCGACATCGGGCGGTCGTGCCACGCTCGGGTCACTTCCTTCACTCGCTCACGAAACCTGAAAAGCAATTAATCAAGTGTAATACATTTAAATTTCTTCATCAAACCACAACCAACTTTGTGTTTTTTCCAAAACTTCATAGAACCAATAATAAATTACGAGCATTCGTTTCTACATATATAATTTTTTTCTACCTTTTTGAAAATTTTATGTTGTTGTTAGTGGCGTCTAGCTCACACAATTACTATGATAGTTAACCGTACAAATCAATAGAACAAGTTGGCCATTTTATCAGCTATGCAAAAGATATAAAGTAAATATAATTTTGCTCTTGACAAAGAGCGTTTTACTTGTGGGGTATTTAAATAACTTTAATCAAGGAAGGAAGCTTAGCTCACTAAGCTTCCGTAGTCATAATCCAGTCCAAGTCATGTCACAGTCATGAACTGACATATTTTTTTACTGTGGGGTTCCACAGTACTACTAATAAAATAATTCGTTCAATTCATGAATGTGACATGACTTTCAAAATTATGTAAATCGGTTTTTTAGAATAGTATTAAAATATATTTTTAGGTAAAATAAATAATAGGTTTGTTTGCGTAGGCAAATTAAATTTTGGCTCCATCATTTTGTCCGCGTCAACTTAGTACCTACGCGGCTCTGTGTGAAATGTAGAAATACGTACTTTGGGTCTAGAACTTTTTTGAAGGCAGTGAGAAGAGTGTTTTTGTCTATGTCGTTGAACGCAAGGTGCACGCCTAGTCCGCTTTCATCAACAGCGAAGGCATTTGAGGGTTGGTCTCCGAAGATCGGAGTCGCTACCATCGGCACACCGCAGTGTATGGATTCCGTAGTACCACCCATCCCCGCGTGGGACATAAACGCTAGCGTCTTTGGATGGGCTGAAAATAATGATCATGTAGACTGGTAAGAAAATAATCTAGATTCTAAGAATTACATAATATTCTATCAAATTACGCTTTCGCTTTTATGCTTGACAAAGGATATTAAATAATTATTTAAATGTGCTAAATAATAATAATAACTTATAAATAACATATTATAACATGCAAGTTTATATAGTTTGAAAAACTAAAAAGCGAAACAAATGACAGAGCCATCTAGCCAAAGATATTATTATAATCGTCATTGAATCTAGCGGAAAGACGTCAAACATCATGCGCGGAGAGTGGCGCATGAATTTAAATGTCTTTCCGCGAGATGGTTCTGTCAGATGATTCATACTATTCATCATCACCATCATCAGCCAGAAGACGTCCACTGCTGAACATAGGCCTCCCCCATTAACCTCCACACCGAACGACAGCCTGCCTTTTGCATCCACTGGATGCCCGCGACTCTCACAATGTCGTCGGTCCATCTAGTGGGAGGCCTCCCTACGCTGCGTCTTCCGGTTCGTGGTCTCCACTCCAGAACCTTTCTTCCCCATCGGTTATCGGTTCTTCGAGCGATGTGGCCTGCCCATTGCCACTTCAACTTGCAAATTTTAACAGCTATGTGGGTGACTCCGGTTCTTTGGCGATTATCCACGTTCCCGTACCCGTGCCGGTAGTCGTTGGGAACGATACTCTCGAAGTTGTTGACCATTACACCTATCTTGGACAGATTGTTCAGTTAGGTAAGTCTTAGGCAAAGAGGTCGCCCGAAGAATCCAACTCGGATGGGCAGCGTTCAGGAAATTGCGTGACATTTTCTCGTCCAAGATACCACAGTGCCTCAAGACGAAGGTCTTTGACCAGTGTGTGTTGCTAGTGATGACATATGGTACTGAGACGTGGTCCTTAACTGTTGTCCTTTTGGAAAAACTCAGTCACTCAGCGGGCAATGGAGAGAGCTATGCTCGGAGTTTCTTTGCGCGATAAAATTCATACCATTGAAGTGTTACAATGTCCACCTCCTGATCTCCCCATCAGATCAGTTCAAAGGTACGTACGATGTCGTGGGCATTAGCTAATCTTATACATTTAATTTAAAACGTGACGCATGCGACAAATGCTATGTAATATCTAAACTTAGATCACTAACGTTGAGCTTAGTTGGTAGGTACAGCATATGTGAAGCCAGCATCGAGTTTAAGTTAAAGAAAAAAATAAACTCAGTAAATTATGTGCAATTTACTCACCCAAAATATCTACTTGTGGTAGCCAGTCAGAAATGTAAACTTTATTCTTATTGATCTTCAAAGTAGAGTCATCCCATCTCCAGATAACTCTGTGAGGTAGTGCATTTATGACATCTAGGATTGCCTGCAGTTTGTCTGTAGGCATCGTAGAGCTTTTTATCATACTTCCAAAACTGATATAAATCACTCCATGCTCCGCTTCATCAACGAATTTTTTGAGGTCCTAAAAGTCAAAAATTTATGTAAGCATACCTACAACTTTTGGATGACTATGTTCCTAGCTAGACTATAAACTCGCACTTAACGTAATAGTTAATACTTACGCCAGTTAACGGTTTAGCTTTCGCTACATGATAGCCGCCAACTTCAATTACGTTAGAGGGCAATAACCTCGTTCCTGTCAAAATAAAGTTCTGATAAAGTAGTAAAATTTTAATTTCTCGTGCCAATTCCTCCAGCGGTGGAATATCCCCAAATTGTGCAATGAGTGTCTTTCGGTCGCTCCACTGAACGAACTTGTAGAAAAGTTTGAAGTAAGCATCAAATACCACTCGCTCTACCCTCTGGTACAAAGACGGGTTCGTTCCACCTTCAAGGAAATGGAAAGGCACGTATGCTGGATTGCTGGGGATCCCAAACCTGTTATAGTGGAATGGCATCAAAACATGCGAGGTCATTCCCACTACTGGAGCTCCTAACTTATAGGCGACGCCTAAAGCACAATCACTGTTGAACTGTTCCACAACTACAACGTCGAATTTCGGTTCACTATTCACTAAATCTTGCACTCGTGGACTTTCCACCATCGCCTTACAGTTATTCATCCCGAACATTGATAAAAAGATAGATGTAGCTAATAAAGTCAAATATGATTTCTGCACCGGTAGATCATCTTCTAAAACTTTTGTCTCTCCGATGTAGACGTCTCGATAGTTCGGCAGCGGGTCCTTTTCAGGGAAGTATGAAATAACGGTAACATTGTGTCCTCTGTTTGCTAGTTCTTGCAAGTAAATTTTGAATTGGAAGAAGTGGCTTTTTCCTTCGTAGGGGAATATTCCAAGTACGTTTAATGTTGCGGCGCAATTTACTAATAGGACGAGCGATACGATTGTTAATGTGTTTGGTTTCATTATGGCGATCAAGGTCGCAAAAGTGGGTCGAGCGCGTGGGTCTGTACTGTACAGAGGAATTTATTAGGAAGCGTCCGACCCGAGTCAGGAGCTGGTTTTGACTGACGAACGAGTTTACGAATCCAGTGAATAGGTATCTACTTAGGCCGCTGCTCATGCATGGTCATTTTCGTAAATCCAGTCTTGTTATTGGCGATAGTCATAGAATGACTTTGCAAAATCGTGCTAATGATAGTACCTAATTAAAACAAAACTTCCTCCAGATTATGAACTACGTGAAGATAATCGCCGACTTGCCTACGTACGCCTGCTGCTATATTGAAATAAAATCGGCGAAGTGCAAGTTGGGCTCGCGCACTCCGTACCACCACATAACTTGTTAGCTACTAAAGTCCCAAAAAGTAGTGCAAAAAGACAACATCCCATCAACGCCCAGGCGGTCACCCATCTAAGTGCCGACCGCGCCCGACGTTGCTTCACTTCGGTGATCGTACGAGAACCGGTGGTGAACAGAAATTTTTCACCGACTCGCACTTGGCCATTATTATTATTTGTTGGTATGATTTAGAGTGTGTACTATTATCATGCCAAGTTTGACGCTTGACCTTGTTCCAAAAATCCTCTAACGAAGAAAGAAGAACACGTTAGTAACCTTTGATTATGTAGATATAAGCCATAATCTAAGTCAATATCCTACTCTTGGCCTCGCTGGTATCGGGTAAAAATTTAACACAATACGTAAAAATACAACGATATTTATTATTATTACTATCATTAACTACTTATAACTTGTCTATATCAATAATAATGAAGCTAATTAGGTACGGTATATTTATTTTATGAAATTGAAATCTACAAAAAAAAAAACATAAAATAAATAAACTATTAAAAAATTACATAATATATTCCTATACTTATCTATTCTATATACAATACTTATTCCTTATATTCCTTACATAATTATTATAAATGCGAAAAGTGTTTATTTATTAGTTTAGTTAAATAGCCTCCAACTTCATAGTTTCATTTGTATTTTCGGTGTGTAATAAAGAAATATTGTATTGTATTGTATTGTAACTTCCACTAGGAAGGTACGTTAGAGGGGTACCTACCTACGTATGGTTTCCGAGTAAAGACTAAGTCTGTGTTCCCGAGATATTGTCTACACGGGTAAAACAGAGGCGTGCAGTGAGTTAATAAAAATAAATTATAAATCTTCCTAGATTTTTTATTAGGTATGATAAGACGATCTAAAAGAGACCGCAGGGAAACGTTGGATGCAGGCCGCTTCCAACTGGCCCTTTTGGAGATCGATGGGGGAGGCCTATGTCCCAGCAGTGGACGTCCTATGACGGAAATAATGAAGTATTACCACTAAATTTACTAATTTGCCAATCACATTATTCTATTCTTGCTTAGACTGCTTGTTGTCTTTCTTTGATTCAGCTTCTGGCTTCTTTTTCGTCTTGCGAAGTTTTCCTAGTAATTTAATGGCTAAAATAATATGTAGAAGTATCGTGATAAAGACAGCTAGGATATCAAGGTTCAGATGTTGGTAGAGTGGCTTGTCGGCTGCGGCGGTGCGAAGCGTGAAGTTGGAGTTCCTTGCTGCGAACTCTGTCCAGTAGATAGCAGAGTCCATCGGCGACATCGGACGGTCGTGCCACGCTCGGGTCACTTCCTTCACACGCTCACGGAACCTGAATAAAATAAATTATCACGACATATAAAAATGGCTTGTCGCTTTGTGCTTGTTACCTATTTATAACAATATTGTATTATTGACGTCCAATATTGTTGTGGTAACCGATCCAGGCAAATGTGACTATTTTTGGAAGAACACAGTTTATTATTGTGAAACGCTGGATGCAGGTCGCTTCCAACCGGCCCTTTTGGCGATCGATGGGAGAGGCCTATGTCCAACGGCTGAAATGATGATGATGATGAAAATAAAATGGCAGTAACTGGTGTGATGAAGTAGCTTTTAGTATCTTCATATTATGATCACTCACTCTTGATAGCACAGCCGTTATGTCATCACTAATCCATCATTTACACATATCATCCTCTGTTGCATTTGTAAAGGTGAACATAATATTTACGAAACCGAATCATCACGGTTGTCAATTACGTCATTCGGAATATTAAGGAAAAAAAATCATTTTTTTATCTACTATGTGACTATAATATATAATAATACAGGTGAGTATAATACAAAGTAAGTAAAATAGAAATCAGAATATCAGCTGTTTCATATTCAATCATGACTTCGCAATAATTTTTTATTCATTATTGTAAAGTCATGAAGATTGATGCAATCCCATATACCAGTTTGTCTTTAAGTATTGGGGTAGATTCACCTTCCCTTTTCGATTTCTGATTTATACCTATTGGTAAAACTCAACATATTATAAGTAAATTCAGAATCTGTTATCGAGATTACCGAGTTGTGCATAATCTCATCGTACATCGCCAGTTAGTCCAAATCTGGGGCCTTACGGACAACTGCTATAGCGGCACCTAATCCGCTCAGTTGGAAAATCACGCGACCGCAAACCGTATCTGGGCGCGATAAGGTTCACGTTTGCGTGATTTTCCAACTGAGCGGATTAGGTGCCGCAATAGCAGTTGTCTGTAAGGCCCCTGGTTCCTTTCAGTAGGTAGTGGTTCCGTTGAGGTATTTTGTTGTGTCTGAATAACAGAGTGCTTATTTCTTTAAATGTTGTATGCAATAATTGCTCGTTATTAGTTATGTTTTAACATTGCTTGTGCACATGCCGTGTGGTACTTTCGTGCGTGACGTCATCTGCCAGTGCCAACGGAAGACCAGCGCCGGTTGTTTACGACCGGCATCATGCCGGTTTGTGACAAAATATATATAACTAGCAACGCATCCCGGCTTCGCACGGGTGTAAGTCTTATTTTTTTACACCTTGGGTTACATTATTGGGGTTTAGTAAAGATCCCTATTTTTTAAAATATAATATACCTACCTACCCTATGTCACCGGGGGATAGTGTAGCTTCCTAACCGTGAAAGATTTTTTCAAATCGGTTCAGTAGTTTCGGGGCCTATTCCATGCAAACAAACAAATAATCAAATCTTTTCTCTTATCATAATAATAATATTATAGTATAGATAAGCTCTATTTTTTTTTCTTTTGTAAATTGTGTTTATTGTATGTTTTTGCCACAAATAAATTATGTCTATGTCGTTTTAGATTTGTTTGTTCAGATAATACGTTTAATAAATTATGTAGATGTTTGCAATGCTGATTGAATCTTCGGCACTGCAAGATAGAATCCGTCGTCAACAAGATAAGTGGTAGAAAATAGTAATTTAGCAATATATAATTAAATTTTAAGGTTATAGTTTTTTTTTATTAATAGAAAAGTTTTTTTTATAGTTATTATTATTATTTAAGATAATATTACGTGTCAAATTGTCAATAAGTCAAATTGCAGCGCCTTAGCGCCTTGTCTTTGTACCAACGTGTTGTTTTAAGGATCTCATGTAATTTGTGTAAACAAATAAATAAAATGAAATGATGCAGCTGAGTATAGCTTTAGGTATATGAGTTGGTACAATATCTATATACAAAGTAGAAGCACTTACTTTGTGTCTAAAACTTTTTTGAAAGCAGTTAGGAGAGTATCTTTGTCTATGTCGTTGAAGGCCAAATGTACGCCTAAGCCGCTTTCTTCAACTGCGAAAGAGTTTGAGGGCTGGTCTCCGAATATCGGAGTCGCGACCATCGGCACGCCGTAGTGTGTGTGTGTGTGTGTGTGTGTGTGTGTGTGTGTGTGTGTGTGTGTATGTGTGTGTGTGTGTGTGTGTGTGTGTCGCCGTGGTGTGTGTGTGATTGCGTAGCGCCACTGATTCCTGCGTGCGACATGAACGCCAGAGTCTTTGGATGAGCTGAAAGCAGTAAGGTGTATTAATAGATACGTTATAGGAGAACAACACGGCTTTAAAAACTGACTAAACGCAGCCTATACCGTAACATAGCATAGCTTACCTACGATTGTATATGTGCATTTCGTGAAATAGGGAAAGAATATAAAAGATAACACTGTTTTAAACTATGACGGTTGTTCACTAAAGTTAAATGATTATTAACGGGATATTTACCGTGGTAAGGTTGTGGAATGAGCTCCCGATATTTCGGCGCAGTTACATGCACCATGTTCACGGGAATATCGGGAGCTCATTCCACAACCTTACCACGGTAATATCCCGTTAATAATCATTTAACTTGAATATAAAAGAGTTTTTACGCTAAATATGTTGTTAGAAAGAGACAAAAATACAGTTTGTTGTGGACACTCCGAGTGCGAGAGAGACGGCTGAATGAAGTCGGGCAGCCAGCCTTGCATTCGTCTTGTCAATATGGTGGCGGGCACAACCTATCTACAGGTAAAAATATCTTAGGCTGAAAGGAATACTCATACGGATCAGGGAGATAATTATCAAGATCTTTGATGAATTATTCGTGTGACGGTTCACAGTACAATAAAAACATAATTATTACGTTTATCTCTTTCAATATTTAATCAAAATAAATCCTGAACTTGTTTAATTTATAAATTTCATAAAGTAAATAAACACGTCGATTATGTTACGTAAATTCTTTCCATCCAATGGTTGCCTGGAAGAGATCGCTTTTAGCGATAAGGCCGCCACTTGTGGCACTAGCTCGTAAGTGTTTTCAATCATGTTGTAATTTTTATTTCTGGTGTACACAATTAAGAGTTTCTATCTATTACAATCAATTAATTGTTACAATCTATTGATTGTTTAGATACATAGATTGTGTACAATAATATGAAACATACAATACATAAAACAAAGTCGGGTTAGTTACACCATTTATAACTCAAGAACGGATGGACCTTTTTTCATGATTTTAGATTTTTTGGTTATCTCTACGCCCTGAATAGCTGAATAAGTATTAAAATATCGTAAAATTTCACGGGAAAAAATATAATTTTCTCATACATTTTGTATGGAACGGCAAGAATTGAACTCTCCACAATCCACATTGAAATATTACACCACAGAAAAAAAAATAACATCTAGTCAAAGGAGGTTGCTGTCGCCACCAAGGAGGTTACTTTAAGGAAATATATAACGCGGGTGAAACCGCATGGCGCAGCTAGTGCTATATATAGCCATTTTTGTGTTCATGTAGGTATAGCTGTTCTTGAACTTTTGTCTACCAAGTTCAAAGACATATTTTGTTGTAAATATTTGTGCAAGGTACTCACCAAAAATATCAACTTGTGGTAGCCAGTCAGATATGAATATTTTAGTTTTATCGATCTTTAATGAAGCGTCATCCCATCTCCAGATAAATCTGTAAGGTAGCGCATCGATGACATCTAGGATTGCCTGCAGTTTGTCTGTAGGCATCGTAGAGCTTTTAAGCATACTTCCAAAACTGATATAAATCACTCCGTGCTCTGCTTCATCAACAAATTTTTTGAGATCCTAAAAATATGGTAAATTCAAATATTAATTACAGAGATTACAGAGCCCATAATGCTAAACCAACGGTTTATGGGCACTTGTATTTTGTTTAGTTGAAAAAGAAGGTGGTTTGCCAATAAATTTAAAAAATAACAGTTAATTTACGAATCTGAGTTTCGGAGGGGTAATTTACCTAGATTTTATACTTAATTCAATTATAATATATAAATATTATACTTACGCCAGTTAACGGTTTAGCTTTCGCTACATGATAGCCGCCAACTTCAATTACGTTAGAGGGCAATAACCTCGTTCCTGTCAAAATGAAGTTCTGATAAAGTAGTAAAATTTTAATTTCTCGTGCCATTTCCTCCAGCGGTGGAATATCCCCAAATTGTGCAATGAGTGTGTTTCGGTCGCTCCACTGAACGAACTTGTAGAAAAGTTTGAAGTAAGCATCAAATACCACTCGCTCTACCCTCTGGTACAAAGACGGGTTCGTTCCACCTTCAAGGAAATGGATAGGCACGTATGCTGGATTGCTGGGGATCCCAAACCTGTCGTAGTGGAATGGCATCAAGACATGCGAAGTAATTCCCACTACTGGGGCTCCTAATCTGTGGGCGATTCCTAACGGACAATCAGTGTTGAACTGTTCTACGACTACAACATCGAATTTCGGTTCACTCTTTACGAAATCTTGCACTCGTGGACTCTTCACCATCGCCTTACAGTTATTCATCCCGAACACTGATAGAAATATCGATGTAGCTAGTAAAGTCAAATATGATTTCTGCACTGGTAGATCATCTTCTAAAACCTTCGTCTCCTTGATGTGGATGTCTCGATAGTTCGGCAGGGGGTCCTTGTCAGGGAAGTATGAAATGACGGTAACATTGTGTCCTCGGTTGGCTAGTTCTCGCAAATAAATTTTGAATTGGAAGAAGTGGCTTTTTCCTTCAAAAGGGAATATTCCAAGTATGTTTAACGTGGTGGCATAGTTCACCAACAGGACGAGCGAAACGATTCTTAATATATTCGGTTTCATGGTTGCAATCAAGATCGTGGAAGCGGATTTGAACGGAGGAATATAATTGGGAAGCATCTGACGCGACCTAAGAGCTAGTTTTGACTGCGATGGACGAACGATAATGAACGAGTTTACAAATCAAACTATATAATAATATATAATGCGGACACGGCTGCCACATGTATGTTTGCTGAAGATATATCTCGGATAAATATATGCATTTTTCGTAAATAGAGTTGTCATGGACCATGACAAGGCAGAATTCGTGAAAAATTCAATATCATCGCTGGTGACTCATAGACGATAGTCAGCGAATGCCTTGTAAAATGGAGCTAATGATATAACCGTTCCTAATTTTACTTATGACATAATCTTTGTTCATATATGAATTGATAAAATAAACCGATAAGGGCCAATAACCAGGTATTTAGTTAAATAAAACGAGTACCGCCAAACAAGCTGTGGGCCACCTGATGATGAGTGGTCACCGCTACCTATAGACATCTACAGTACCCGGGACATTGTCAGTGCGTTACTTAACTTTGAGGAATCTATTCGCTTTTCGTTTGAAGCAGGCCAAATTATATTTCGGAGGAAACACCGAAAGTACCTAAGCCATACCACAACTTACAGGTACAGTACCTACTTTGCAGAAACAAATGTGTTTATGTGTGGATGGCATTTCTGGCGATAGCGGCCGGTTCTGTGGTAAAACCGGGATGGAGGGATAAGGCCAAAAAGCTCATCACACCTGCAACACTGGCGGTGTTGACGGTGCTTTTCTAGCCGTAGTGGTAGTTCTGTTGTAAGCACCCTTTTTTGAAAAGCTTCATGTTGAAGCTCGGCAGGAAGACCTTTAAGTTTTAGGTCCGCGGAAGGAAGAAGCGGAAAAATCTGACGGTGTGGGACTTGCAGTTTTGCAAGATGCGGGGGTGAGCTTTTTGATGGTGTCAGGATGTACGGTAGTGTAAATATTCGGGAAATTTTTGCACACATACGGTCATCTGATCCCTAACTAAGCAAAGCTTGTAATATGGCTGCCAGAGATTGATATACATACATATATAGTTCTAAAAACATACTTAATTAGATAATTGACACTCAGTTATAGAACAAACACAAATGTTCATCACACGAATGTTTGTCCTAGGTGGGAATCGAACCCACGCCCCCAAGCGCAGAAGACAGGTTCACTACCAACTGGGCCACCGGGGCATAAAGAGTGCAGCACGGTATGTTGTTCGTCTTCCATGTGTATGATACTCTTCTACATTACTGAGATTGTTTTCCTGTTTTGTATTTAAATTATTATATTGACACCACGTGGTGTCTGCGCCTGACCCTGACGTCATTATATCGTCTCTAGGATAAACGCCTGCACCCAAACATGAAGCAAGACTTGAACTGCCGCTTCTACTCCGTTGCTTGAAAATGCAGGACCGAGCTGTAGCATGACAATGTGCGCTTTACAATCTGACGGCACCCGGTAAATCCTTGGCCTTGCAACAATGATTTACTAAGAACATAAACAAATTATGTGCAGTTTCGATGCCATTTACCTATGGCCGTAAAATGTTCAATAAATTACCAAATAAGGGAAAAGACATAGAAAAATAAAACAGCTTCACTAACGTTTCTCAAACAATTCTTAGAATCCAAATTTTACTACACTCTAGACGATTTTTTCAAGTAAGTATAATTTTTACTATGTACAAATAGACCGTTCCATTCTTACTGTTGCCATACCCTAACAGGACCATAATTATGTACTAGGTCCATGTTATTTATGATCTGAAACTGTAAATTAAAGATCCGCATGCATACATAGATCGCAATAAACATATTGAATATTGATGCCATCGTTCAAAAACGATGATTGTTCAATTGGAACAATAAACGTAAACGGCTGGCACCAATAGAACAAACGGGAAATATTTTTCCCATTTGTTCTATTGGTAGAACAAGGAGTAGGTATAACAAATGGGAACGACCCAAGGAAACATCGTGAGGAAACCGCGGTATGCTCAATAATACATAGGTGACTTGCTCTGGGCAGGGCTGGCATGGTGGATTGGGGCCCTACCTCTCTCTCTGAATGAAGTACTGTGTCCCAGCAATGTGAAAATAAAAGGGCGACAATAAAACATCATTCGTTAAAAACAAACATAACTCAAACTTTCAACAGCATCGGATTGCCATGCAAAGTGGCCACGAATATGCGACACCGCTCTAAGTTTATATTCCAGAAACCCGGACGAATAGCTTTGGTTCCACTTTTATTGTGCAAACTGCTAACTGTGGAATGTGCTGCCTGAATGGGTTTTCCCAGATAGTCACAAACTGGGTTCTCCAAATCACGAGTAAATCGTTTTTTCTAGGCTCCATCGTAGACCACACATCTGGCGAGTTGGAAAAAGCCTATTATTAAAGAAAAACAATAATTTTGTTATTTATTTGTTGTGTATATTGGAACTAAATTAGGAAACTACAGAATTGTCCGCCGAACCACTACTGCCTTTTCTTTTTCGCACTCCGTTGCGTACTACTGCTTCTATTACTATTAGACCAAAGGCACTTGAGCAATACTATAAATCCAAGTAACGATCCAAAAAGGACAGCTAAGATGTCTAATCCCGCGTATTTGTATAATGGAACATCAACTGCAGCAGATTTCAAATTTATGTTCTTGTGTCGAGCTGCGTATTCGGTCCAATAGACAGCACTGTCCATGGCTGATTGAGGTCTGTCGTGCCAAGCTTTGGATAACTGTTTTACTTGTGCTCTAAATCTGAAAAACGAAAATTATATTGTTAAATACTGAATTGTTTAATTTTTTATTTACAATTTTATAGTTTTAAAATAAGTACACATATAATTTTAATATTTTAGTCAACTTTACCGAGATTGCTTTAACTCATAATCTATCAATTAATCTTTTACCGACTCTACTTTGATCTTTTCTACATAATAAATTACCATAAAAAAGTCAGTTGCTCCCTTGGCAGTCACTAGATATCCACGTATGAACTATACTTTCTTCTATAATTTCAACACAGTAAATATAAGTGCAGCGTAAGACGTCCACGTCGTCCACCCACAAGATGGACAGACGACCTGAAAGAGACCGCAGCTAAACGCTAGATGCAGGCCGCTTCCATCCGACCCTTTTTGGAGATAGATGGGGGAGGCCTATGTTCAGCAGTGGACGTCCTATGGCTGAAATTTTGAAGTATAATTGCCTACATGTAAGAGTTGCTCTGCAATACAACTTACTTCGGGTCCAAAACCGTCTTAAACTTCTCCAGAAGCAGTTCCTTCGTAAGTTCAGTTACTTGTATCTGAACACCTAAGCCGCTTTCTTCTATTAACGCTGCGTTGCCAGGCTGGTCTCCGAAAACAGGCATACCGACCATGGGGACTGCGTGATATATGGCTTCAGTAGTACCAAGCATCCCGCAGTGCGAGTAGAATGCCAACACTTTTGGGTGGGCTGTAAAGACAGGTAATGCAATTACCTAATAAATAATAATAATAAATCAAAATAAAACTATAGTAAGTACGCAAATATGCTAACCTCGGCAGTGGTTACATATTTGAGGCATTTGGGGTCGAGACAGTGGCTTAGCGCCTGGTTAATGCGACGCGTGACCAAAATGCTGGCGTATTCCTGGCTCAACGAATAAGCGTTGCCATTCAGCGTGGTAATGCCGGCAGCATACTGGGTACGCTGCCAACTGGTAGTGGGCTTGAGCATTTGGATTGACTTTAGACCTTCAACGGTCTATGGGCAGTCTAACTGTATTTGTAGTTTTAGTATTAGCTTGTATTTTGTTTAGGTTATAAAGGCAATTGCCCGTAAAAAAACTATAGCTGTTGGCCACAAACTGTGACTTCGCGACCCTTATTTATTTGCATCCTCTAGGCCGATTTTGCTTATATTAGAACGTTTTTTTTTATTGATATGAAATACTTGTCTAATTTTTTTATTAAAATCAGATTAACGATACGATAAGTTATCGTCGAAAAAATAACTATACAAACATACATAGAAACGACGACTGTTATGAACGCCGACTTGTCACATTAGTATCTGAAACTTACATTGAGCACTCTAGGCTATTATTTTGACAAACTTTTATTTAACTTCAGACGTTTGTATGTAAGTATATTTCACTGTTTTAAACTATCACGGTTGTTCACTAAAGTTATATGATTATTTAAGGGATATTTACCGTGGTAAGGTTGTAAATATCCCGTAAATAATCATATAACTTTAGTAAGTATATTTGTTTGTATGTTAAATACAAATATTGCAAGCTGAATACGAGTAAGAACCGCTTCCTCTTATTTTATGGAGTTGAATTTTCATACACTGGTTCAGTTTCTATACCAATGCATTTTTATAGTAAACATGACCTGATTAGTTAAACTCCAGATAAAGAAACTCTTAAACGGTCAACAGCACAAACACGAAATTTTGTGTATGCATTTTATTATGATAGCCGATTTGGTTTATTCCCGCTGTTTCGCGTCACCCTGCCTGGAACCACTTTTATGACGTGTAAAAGTATAGATGGATAGAAAAGTAAAATATGTACAATAAAAAAGTACTTGACCAATACGAATAATAAATTTCTATTTTAAGTTTTAGTAACACTTCATAGTGGAATAAGAAATAAGAAATAACACCCTAACTTATCAAAAGCGACTGAAAAATTATTCAAATGAATGTTGTTGTAGCAGAGATGTTGATGTCAAGAAGGCCTCCAAGGAGGCTTAAAAGGAAGATACCCCTAGACTTAACAAAATAAGAAAAAATATGATGATGGATGCGTCAATGGGCGTATTCCACACAAGACGCGTCACTTAAGACAATAGTTCAAAATAAAGCTTATTGTCTTCTAGAGACAGATAAAAAAAATATATATATTAGCATGACATGGTTGCTGAACTCAGGGTTGGGTTCTGACTAGGGAACTTCTCCATGGTTAGCAGCACAGAATTCAATCATGATAACCCATTGTAAGTGTCACCATGATTAGCTTAAGCTAAACTGTATTTTTTTAAATATTAACTGATTATGTAATGAATTGGTAGTTGTCACACTTTAAAGAGTATAGGTAATTTTATGAGTTTTCGATAACGCGACGAGATGATACTATTGTCATATCATCGCATTATCGTAAACTCACGGTCACGTTCAGTCGATACACAACGATATATTATATCAATATACCTATTTTTTTAAATTAAGAATGATGCGACATTTTTTTTCTTTAGACTTAACAATCTCTCAATTTCTTTAGACATAAAAATCTGTTCCAATTTTTAAATTTACAATTAATGTAAGTCATTTAGAAAATTGTTTTCTTTCAGAAACCTGGTTTCTTCAGCTAGACACTTTGTGCTACTGGCTACAAATTTAGAGTGTCAAAATTATAATTTGTATGGAATTTGATACGTATTTACACACGTAAATATTTGTATTTCCCTACACACATGAAGAAGCCTTCTTCGGACCGAAAGTATACCGTAGAAAGTAGTAGCGTATGTACTAAATTATAATTATAAATCATGCTTATATTTATTATGTGAATAAGCGTACCTAACAAAAGTGTTGATAATTACTATCTTGACCTATACGTGAACTATAACAAGCGTCACGTAAGACGTGGAAAGGGATATATCTTGTTATATCCACTGCATTTCACATCCATAAAAAAGTTAAATATCGTGTATGTAACCAACCTAAGATATCATTCTGCGGCAGCCAGTTAGACAAGTAGATATTTTTAGGGTTTCCGGGCAATTGTTTTTCTTCCCACTTCCATATAATTCTTTGAGGCAACTCTGATATAGCTCCTATAATTGCTTCAAGTTTCTCTCTGGGCGTGGTATTGGCTTTGAGCATTGATCCGAAACTGATATAGATGACACCATGTTCTGCTTCATCAATGAATTTTTTGAGGTCCTGAAAAAAGTAAGCACCAAAGATTTTATAATAATAATATATAATATAATTATAATAATCGCTAAAGGTGGAACTTCCATAGAATATACATTGTCGGTTTTTATTATCTGTCACCATAAAATAATATTGCAATCGTCGATACTTCATAAGCAATGATGATATAATTATCTTTGTTCATATAAGACATGTCTTGAATTTAAGATCGATAGAGTTGTTAAAAACAGAGAATAATTAATACAATTTACCACAACTTTTCGACAGTTCATCATATCGTCAAGACGTTTCCCTAAAATTTCAATCTTCTTAATTATAATCATATTAGCAACAATAAATGTGCATATTGTACATCGGTATCAAATTTAAGCTTATAATTAAATACTTTGTTTTAGCTTTACCTAGCCTGTGTCATATATAGGACATGTAAAGGTGACTTTGTCATCTTTGCATGCTTTCAGATAATGGTACGATTTTTATCACTAATTGTGTAAATATTTTGATTTGGTTTGGTAACAAAAAAATCAAATTATAGGTACTCGAGTATTAAGATGAGACTGGAGCTCGAACAATTTTTATATATTTCATACAAACATTTTTTTTTCGATTTTTACAAAAACCACTCTCTTAACTGGTCTAAAAATGAAACTTGGTAAATATTAAACCTCCAAGATATCATTGTCATGAATAGAATTAATTTATCGTTATGATAAATTGCAATATGGGATATATATTAAAACCCTCCAATCAAATATATTTCGAACATTTTCTAGTCATACCTTTATGAGTTATAACGATAAATCTGTAATTAATTCAACAAGTTCTTGCTCAAAGGTCATTGACCTTTTTTGTAATATGGTCTCAATATAGAATGTTTCTCTAGTAGTTTTATTTTTTAATGGTAATAGGTGGTAATAGGTGGTTTTAAGTATTTATTATGTCGGGATGATATAAGTATGTCTGAAATTTGGTTAGGTCCACCGAGCTTCGTTCGTTGGATTTTTCTAGAACTACCAATTTCTGAACGATTAATGTGACCACAATTATATTATTATTGTTTTGTCTAAGGAATCTGCAATATGCGGGTCTCGATACGCTTTTGGCCAGTTATGATTGTTATGTAGGGAAAAGCTACGTGGTACGGTCATTGATATACGGGGTGTAAGGGGAACACTCTCGAAGCCAAAAGAAGGTAATTGTTCTCATCATTATGAACTTTTACTATGGGACCAACCCTGAAATCACGAAAAATATCAGCTGTTCTATAGAAAACGGTCATTGACACTCGACAAAATGTATGGAACTGCTGATTTTTTTTTCGCGATTTCAGGGTTGGTCCTATACTAAAAGTGATTCATAATGATGAGTACAATTACCTTCTTTTGGCTTCGAGAGTTATCCCCTTACACCCTGTATACATTATGTAATACAGTGGACCCCCGATAATCCGGCCCCTGTCTAATACGGCGCCCCCTGTAATCCGACATGACTTAGAATTACATGTATGTTTGACAATCTTTGCTAATACATATAGATCACGCAGGTTTGAACAGGTCACAACTCGTACACGCCACCGCTATTGTATTGCGTATGCATTGTTTTACTTAGTTTGAATTTGACTACTAGTGATAGCGGTACGGCCTAGCGTGCGTTCATTGTTTACTATTTATTAGGCAGTGCTCTATAATCCGACAAATTCGATAGTCCGACACTGCCCTGCATAATGTTTGCCGGATTACCGGGGGTCCACTGTACATATAACTCACAGAAGCAGTTGACGTTGAAGAAAACCACGGAAAAAAAAAACTTATTTTAGCCTTCCGCGCTTTCCGTGACCTATGCTCACTACATAATATTGATGAGTAATTTTCTCCACGAGACATAAATTATAATAAAATATACAATTCTGCAATTTATAAAAGTCACGGTTAAATCTATTTTCGTATCATAAAGATTAGTCTGGTCATTTAATCTAATAAATTAATTTTGGCTAAGATAATTATTTTTATTATTCTTTTTCGTTAATAGGTAATCAATCAATGCATTTTGGTTTTTAATTTGAATTTTTATAATTTTTAATTAATTATTGATTGTTTAAAAATTTTTTTTTTAATGTTGTAGAATTATGTAACATAATTATGGACATTGTCTGAAATAAAATGATTATTATTATTTAATCTAATCTGAGTTAATATTATCACGATCAGTCGTTGAGGTATGATTTTAGTTGATTTTCATAGACTTACCGCAGGAAGTTCTTTAGGTTTGGCGACGTGGTAACCACCCACTTCTTTAACATTAGCCGGTAGCATACCTGAGCCTGTCACAGTGGGATGTTGGTATAGCAATAGCATTTTCATGTTCTGAGCAAGTTCTTCTAATGGAGGCACATCGTCAAAGTACTGCGCTATGGTTTTCTCGTCCACTCTTTGATCAAAGTATTTGTAGAGCGTGTTAAAATACGTCATTATGATTGTCCTTTCTATTCTCTGGAAGAACGTAGGCTTGGTGCCGCCTTCGAGGAACATGCACGACATGTATGCCGGGTTATAGAGCATTCCAAATCTTTGGTAGTGCCACGGCATAGGTAAATGTGAAGTAAGACCCACTACTGGAGCTCCCAGCTTATGAGCGAGGGCTAGAGGACAGTCACTTTGAAACTGTTCCACGAGAACCACATCAAATTCTGCATTCGACTTCCACAACCGTTGAACATTTTCATTACCGAGCAGCAATTTACAGTTTTCGGTTCCATATTTAACGAGGAAAAGGCTAATTTGAATAATGCTCCAATAAGACCTATGGAGCGGGAACACGCCTTCTAAAATCTTAGATTTCCCAGCCAAACTAATATCATGATAATTTTGAATGGGTTTTTCTTGAGGGAAATGTGATATCACCGTCAAATTATGTCCTCTTTTCGCCAACTCTTGCAGGAACGGTTCAAAAACAAAAAAATGACTCTTGCCTTCATATGGAAACACTCCTAAAATATTGAGAGATCCAACTTTGTGTAAGCTAATACCGAACAGTAATATTATTTGTAACACTGATAATCTCATTTTGCCGATATGTAGTGTCTGTCACACTGCAGCGGAGCGACTGGTGGACTATATACACTACTAGTGTATTTATAAATAGATAAGGCAGACACTTCATGATTAATTTTGGTGCTAACAAACTGCTAACAAGACCATCTTGAAGGTTTATTTGGTAAATTTTATTTGGGCGAATACACATTTATATATGCAATAGATTTTAATCTAAGATAAAAAGATGTCAAGGTAAAAAGTTGTTCTATAAATAGATCTGAAATTGCTGTCTAAAAAAAGTTTATTTATTTGTAGTAGGCAAGCATTTACCTTTGAAGTCAGAATTAAATTACCGCCTGAAACCTCGCGCATAATCATAGATTTGTGGAAATCGCACACTGTGCGTTATACGAATGTTTATTTGCCTTGCACCTGCAATATGTAGAATGACTGATAATGTAATGATAAAACAGAATTCCCTGCCGTCCTCCTGTTTCTGGAGAACTACAATCTAGGCATCTTGAAGGCTAGAGTGAATATATTTCTTTTAGATCATCGTGTTACATCCTCGGTCACACCGTGTATTTGTGATGATCATGGTGTTATAGGCGATCACTTACCATCAGGTGGCTCGTTTAGTTCGTTAGATTTTTGTCATTGCTATGGCATAAAAATACTCATGCTTAAACTAATTGGACAAAAATGGATAAACGAAATTAATTAGGTATTTTATTACCAAATCTAATAGAACTTTGCCCGCCTAGTCAGTCTAACTGTCTCATTTTTGCGATAAGTACCTACCGCAAGGTAGTGAAGATAAGGACTTACGAATCACAATAATAATAAAATACCAGTCAGGTTTGTAAGTCTTTTTATCAACATTTTACTTTTATAATATCAACATGATAATAAATCATTCATTAAACATAACCCAACTGACTTCAGTTATTCCCGTCTATGTAAGTACTTTTAAATGCTACAACTTTGATCGTTACAATCTTAGAGTTTATTCGAATTTCACTCTCTTTGATCGCCTCTCTTCACTCACTGTTTCTTGATTCGTTACTTCACTTTGGCAGCAACAACAACACACTGCCGATAATATTTTGTAGAACACGTAAGTTAAAATGTAGAGGACTAATCCTACAAATGCCAGGACATCTAGTTGGAGCTGTTGGTACCAAGGTAAGGTCGGGAAGGTGGACTGGAGGTTGGGAGCTCCTCTGTGGCGAGCTACGTACTCGGTCCAGTAGATGGCTGTTTCTAAAGCAGACATAGGGCGGTCATGCCATAGCCTAGAGATTTGCTTTGCACGCTCTTGCCACCTGAAACAAAATAGCGTTTTTATACCACCTGCTCAAAAATAACGTCAATCATTTTATAGCCTTAGCATTGAGCGGGGAATAATTTACTGGATTTTATTTTTTTATATATTATTATGAAAATTTTGATCATAGAGACACCAAAAAGATCTTATTTGAAAAATATAACTGGCTGCATGTACACTACTTTCACTTCGATAAACGTACTTAATAAAAACCATAAATTTCTCTATTCACAAGGGCTCTATTCAGATTTTTCATTAATTTAACAGATTTGTTAAACTAAAGTTGTCAAAATCCGTTATGACAAAAATATAAAATGGGCTTCTGGAATAATATCCTACTACCTATTGACACATAATTGACAATATTTTATAGATAGTGCTATTGATATTAAATGTTTAACCGACGAAAAAGAGGAAAATGTCTGACGTGTATTTTTTTTTTTGTATGGCCACGCGTAGCTTTTTACATTTATAAATTAGTACTTAGATATTCAATTTAATCAAATAATATATTATATTTTTAGTCGTACATAGTAGTTTTATCGGTAAGTTGTATATAATTGTACGATGTACATAAATAAGTAGTTAGATTTTGCATTAAAATTGTATTAATCATAATTATTCAAGTTACTTATGTTACAAAATGATTTTACGAATAGTATTGCTTTTTATTGACTTTCAGAAGGTGAAAAAAGTAGAGTAGGTATTCTCGTCGGAGACAAAATAGTGGTCCTCGCTACACTCAGGTAGTCCTAAATCCTTCGTTACGCTCGGGATTCAATATGCAAGTGAATAAAGACAATGTTTTATCCCTTGGTGAATAAACACTACCAGTATATCATCAGCGGTTGAATTATTATCTATAACTTTGATATTGTTTTTTGTCGATACCGTGGCTAAATAGTTGAATCAACAGCTTGTTCCTAAATATAATCAAGGTCGATTTTACTAACCATCGACCTTTAAGATTTCTTCTACACAATTCTAAATATAACCTCTATAAAACCAGCAATGTGTCTGTTACATTTAAACCAATATTTGCATTCTGGTTATGGATAAAAAAAAGCTGTAACAAAACATAGATAAACGATGCAATGTCTTTTATCTATGAAGGTTAATATTATCATATCATAAGTAATTTAAATACTTGAATAAGTAGTTGTGAAATTTAATAATCTACTTAGTTGTTTGCCCCGAACTGCGAATCTTATTTAATGCAGACCAAATCAACGGTTCACAAACTATCGTCGAATTAAATAATATAACGTACAAATATAAATACACACCCTGATTTATTCCCGCGACTCTGAGACTCGCTTTGCTCGGACAACGAGTAGGTAAACCATGATATATTTTTCTTTGTTACGCTAGTTAGAATTCTCTACTTTTATTATATTTGAGAAAGGATGACCTCGGAAATAATGGTGCAACGACGTTGTTCATGATGGAGATTCAACCTGGACCCGTCTAGCACAAGATCGCAAAGCATGGAGGAGGTCTTCTCCCGATTTTGATATTTTAGTACCTAATGAAAATATTTTTTTATGAGTTTTTTTATTTTTGCGCTACTTCATTTGTAATGTTTATTAAGAGTATTAAATGTTTTTTTTTTTTTTGAACTTTTCCTAGCAGATGTTGACGTAAAAACTGAAATGAACCGAACCGAATTCACCCGAACTGTAACCTCGCGACCTTTTATATCTTCACATCCACCGATTTTGGTCATATTTAAACATAAAAACTGCATATTTATGTAAACACGTGAAACTGTAACATAATTATAAGATACTTTTTAAATAGCGTCAACTACTGACCATAGGCCTTTGACCTCCACACTGAACAAACTACTGCCACCTGCATCCGCTGGATGCCCGCAAAATAGCTAACTAACCAACCAAGAATCTAATAAAATCTTGGAGGTAAATTTTAACCACCTTCTAATTGTCGTATTGTACTCAATACTCAATAATTTATTGCATAATATTATGAAATTCACATACGTTTGTTAGGTAGCACGTTTAAAGTAGGTAACACGTAATAACCCTGATTGTGTATGGCAATAAAGATTGATTTGAAACGTTGCAAGTGTAATGTTATTCGGATGACAATACAATAATTTGGTACCATCCTACTGATCTGATACCTAATAGAGATAGTGGATAGTGGAATTCTTCAGATATAAATTATATGGATATAGTGGAGTATGCAGGTGCGTGATTACCCCGTTTCGCTATCATAACCGTGTATTTAGTTTTTTAACTATATTATTACATACCTTCTTATGGTTACTAGTATCATATTAATGTTGTACATTAAGAGAATTCTATACCAAACACTGTTTTCGCGTTGTAGGTATTAGGCAAACATATTGCTATCTCAGCGTTCCCCCGCAGCCGCGTCACAGAATCTATAGCAGTGCGCACCGTGAGCTTCGGTGTGTGCGTGTACTTGCGCGCACACATCTAAACTCACTACTTTTTTACTCACGGTTCTCTCATATTAAAATAGTACAAGTTTTGACAGTCGTGTGATTTATTTTTAGTGTATATAGGCAGTTTAGGCACTACTGTACTATTATGTCTTCTGTGGTGTAGGTACTAATTCTATTTATAATTGGTGCTAATAGTAGTTTATATGAATGTGCTATAGTAGTATTTATAGATTAATTAGATATGATGAATTAAGTTTATTGTTGTACGATTAATTATTTTTCTTTAAACACCTATCAGACTTCACTGTAGGTACCTACATTATATTTGGCTAATATTCTAGATAACTGTAACTATAATTCCTTTAAAAGTTTATCACTGAGCTCAAATAAAAAAAGTCAGCTACCAAACATCCAAAACACATCCAGATCAAATCAAAACACAGGCATTATTGCAAAAATTACGTGTCCTAAATACAAATAGTAGATCAACGTAATACCACAAATAGTATCTAACTAGTAGGTTAGGTACCACTAATAGGTATTTGGGGGCACGGCAGTGCCCCCGCCAAGTCGAGCGCGAAGCCACCACTGCCGTACCATCCTTTACTGGAACCAATACGCCGCATTTTCAGGCCCCTATTTGAGAACCTCTGGATAAGACCAGAACGCAGAAATTTTCGTCATCCAGTAAGCTATAAAAACACGCTTAAAATAAAAAAAATCTAGTCTGTCATCATCATCCATCATTACATCATAATAAAAAAAAGGTCAAGGTCAAGGTTAAGGTCATTTAGTTCCGAAGTTAAGCGAAAGCAAAGTTTCGCATTTATGACACTCACTCAGGAATTTCGTAACTCCGGAATCTCGGACCGATTTTTCCGATATTTCAATTCCGGAATTGAAAGGCATAATATCGTAATTCCGATATTTATAAATTTTTCATTACCGTACAAAATAAGTATTTCTAAGCTCATGTTCACGCGTCCTTAACTCCCCTGCTCCCCTCGGCTCTGGACCGCTCCCCTCTCGAAGGGTTATCTCATGTAATTGTGAAAATGAATTGATGGTTTCATAAAATTTTATGGGGTTCTTATCTGCAATCACCTTGTTCAAGTTTTATTGACTTGGGAATCACCTAAACTTATGATTATCATATGAAGCGATAGGAATGCCTACCATACATAGTAGACCCTTTGACGATGTACATTATTACCTAAGAGTAGACCTTACAATAATTCAAACACGCAACAATTGTCTACTAAGCCTACCTATCTTAACATACGAATATGATTAGTAGACTTTATCTAGATTTCATTACTTTTTAGAGATAAACAAGCAGCTCCATCGAGACTTGGCTAGTTTTTTACAGAATATTTTTGGTGGGATATTCTTTACATTACCCACCACCCTCCCTGCCCATTAAATGCCTTTATTACAAGGTACTAGGTATAATATATATACATAGTAAGTACACAATAATTACGTAGGTATATTGAATGAATTTGATAGAACAAAATGCCAATTATATACAAATTAATTATTATGTAATAATTAATTTGTATATAATAATGAGGTAGTGATAGATTTAAATACTGTGTTTTGAATATTTGTCCTTTAAATAAATGATACAAAATGCCCATTTTACTTCAATAATGTAAGAAAAGAAAAAGTAATTTTGATTACTTTCCCATCTCTAGTGTCGGTATAACCGTTAGCATCCCTATTGCTTGTCTGTGTGAAGTAATGTAAGTAAATAAGTAGTCTTACCTTCCCCCCGACCCCCTATGTGCCCGATAGAGAGAATTGCTGCTCGCGAGATTTTTAGGTAATTTTTTTGATAGAATTTAGGTTCCGGGGCAATCCTCTTTTCACCCCCTAAATTGTAACAAAATGTTTTGTTATTGGTGTCAATCGCTTGAATGGAATGTTTTTTAGGCTTATACGTTTTATTATTTTCAAAAAAGTTATTGGTTTCTAAAATATGTTGACTTTTAATAGTCATAGTTTCAGAGCTAAAACATGGTTGGTTAAAATGCTTATAACATTACAGTGATAAAACAAATTGGAAAAAATAAGATGTATAAGCCTAGTAAATAATGAGCTGATTACATGAAAAAAAAACCACCGAAATCGGATAATATTAGGAGGGAGAAAAAAGGTTTTTCTTTTTGTATGGACAAGTACGCGGTAGACAATCCTCTTAAAATGTATGTTTGTTTATTCCAATTTCACGCAGCAATAGAGCATCGGGTCGACGTAGTTTTTACATAGACTAGGAGGACCGGAGATACTAAACACAGGAACTAAGTAACAAAGGATACTTTCTATCCCGGAAAAAATTACGGTTCCCAAAGGAATGTCCACGCGGAACCGGATACCGCAGTTAGTTTATAATATTTATATCGCTGACATTAACTGAGGTTGGTTCACGAACTTACACAGGGTCCAAAACCACGTTGACAGCATCTAAGATAAACTCCTTCTTGAAGTCTTGATAAGAGACGACGGTAGCCAGTCCAGCGTCTTCTAACGCTGCAGCATTCCCGTACTGATCTCCAAACAGAGGCACAGCAACCATGGGGATGCCGGCTTCTACGGCTTCGATGGTGCTCAGGATTCCAGCGTGAGATATGAACGCTTTTACATTGTAATGTTCTGAAAAAATTATAGTGGATTGTAGGATAAATATTCATGTGATAAATATCTGTGTTTGTTCTTCTACATCACAGATCATCTGGGTGTTAATATTATCGATTTAAGTATGTATATTATATATACGCATGTATATCAGGCTTTTGAAGCCGTGGTAGCCCATTTGGGAGACTGCTAGACTTGAAAGCGTGAGGTCGCGGGTTCAAACCCCGGGCCCGTACCAATGAGCTCTTTGGAGTTTATGTACGGATTTTCCTACCACTGGCTTTTCGGTGAAGGAAAACATCGTGAGGTAACCTGTATACTAAACTGCGGTCTAATAGTAATAATAACTGCGGTCGTACGGAGAAGGAATTCAATGGTGTATGTGAATCCACCAACCCGCAACTGGGCCAGCGTGGTGGATATGGCCCAATCACCTTTTCGGGGGTAGGCTAAAAGTCCAGCAGTGGACTGTTAAAAGGCTGATTATGTTGATGATGATGATGATGAATTGGTTCATGCGATAGAATCAGCTAAGGGTTTTATTTCAACATAGTAAAGTCTCTAGTATAGTATATTTCTCTATGTTACTATAAATATAGTAAAATAATTTTATAATAAAAAAAAAAAAAAAAAAAAGTTTCTAATAAAAAATTGTTTAGTGTAAGAAATTACCTATAGGTACTTTCTTACACTAAACAATTTTTTATTTTATTTTGTATTTGTTTTATTTTTTGTTTTTAGATACTTGTATATAAGTATACTCACTCAGGACATCATATTGTGGGAACCATCGCATAGTCATCACATTCCTCGGCAGGTCTACTTCGCTTCCGTCCCATTTCCATAAGATCCTCAATGGGAGCTTCCGGAAGGTCTCAAGCAGTTCATCCAGCTTGTCACTAGGAAGCGTAGAGTCCTTTACTGTAGAACCCAGGTTCACATATATTACGCCATGCTCTGCTTCGTTTATGAACCTCTCGATCTCCTGAAAAATTGTTTTTGATATCAAAACTGTTTTTCTGACGAATCTATAGTGTAAAACACTGTTTTAAACTATCACGGTTGTTCACTAAAGTTATAAGTTATGGTGCATGTAACTGCGCCAAAATATCGGGAGCTCATTCCACAACCTTACCACGGTAAATATCCCGTTAATAATCATCTATAGTGTAATTCCGCAGGTATAATTGTTTATTTCATTTTCATATAAATTATATAACATTTATAGTCATTGCACAATAATTGCTGAAAGTTTCAAATAATTTTTAATACCAGTATCATTATTACAAATTATTTCATTTACATTATTTATACTTAGTCATTGAACATAGTCATAGCTGAAAGTTTCAAATATTTGTTTTGAAATCAATATCATTATTACCAATTATTGTAACGAATTTTTGTTTCAGATTTAATAAATTTTTGTTTCAGGTTAGATATTTTTTTCTCTTCTATGTATTCATTGTGAGAGTCGCAGGGATCCAGTGGATGCAGATGGCAGGCTGTCATTCATTATGGAGGTTCAAGGGGAGTCCTCTGTTCAGCAGTGGACGTTTTCTGGTTAATGAAGATGATGATGATGTAATTAAAAATTTATTTCAGGCTATGATAAATTAGCATCATTAACAAATATCTATCGAGTAAAATAATTTATCCCCAATTCCTTATTGTACATGAAGCGACGTAGAAGCAGAATTACACTAGAGATTCGTCAGAAAAATAGTTTTTTTGAACATGATCTTCCGCCTGATTCAATCAACCAGTATTTGACATCTTTAGAACGAAAAAAAAAGATAAGAAACATAGATGAGAAAGAAAGATAAGATAGGCTAATAAATCTAGATAAGATCTATATTTTTGTATTAGAATTCTACATTATCCTAAAAGTTTAATCTGATGCTAAATCTATAAAGTAATTCCACAATTCATGATAATATGAAACGAAGTCGATCTATACGATTGAATTTATCCTTGAAGCTATTATTATTGTTTACTCACCGTCGGAATTATTTTCGGTGGCCTGATGTGAATTCCGCCGACATCAATAACATTATCGGGCCTGGCAACACCGCCGAACATCGACTGGTGTGTGTTTACAAACGAGAGACTCGCGTTCGACGCGATACTTTCTAATGACGGCAGCTCGTCCCCAAGATACTTGTACAGGTACACGTGGTCAGTGACCTGCGAACCTACATAATACACCCAGTTTGTTATGTGGTACAAAATGTAACTCTTCAACCGCTCATAAAACCAGGGGTCCTTGCCATACTGCAGCCCAGATTGCGTTACATATGCTGAATTGAAATTGACACCCAGCCTATTGTACTGCCACGGTTGAATCGGCTGAGGATTGAACGCTATGTACGGCGCACTCAAATTTGCCGCCAATGCCAATCCACAGTCACTGTTATATGACTCGACTAGTATCACGTCATATCGAGGTTGCGTCCTTATCATATGTAACACTTGATGATTGTTCATTAAAGTCTTGCAGTCATCGTTTCCCGCTTTAGTCGCTACCAGCGTTTCGAACGGCACTCGCGACACTTCGTTCACTATCACAGACTCGAACGATAGTCCTTTATACACTTGTTTGTCACTCAATAGAATGTCTTTGTGCGTCGCTGGAGCGTCGGTCATTTGGAAGTGGCTGATGAGGGTCACTTCATGGTCCCGTTTCGCCAGCTCCCGGAACAGGCCGCGGTACGTGAGGTAGTTGTTGCGATCTAAGGACGGAAAAATGCCGAGTATTTTGTAGCTGTCTGTAGCGAACACTGTAGCGACAAAATAGAACACAAAAAGTGTTATTCTCGCCATTTCCGTGGCGGACGCGTTCGCGTTGCTGCACAACTTGATGGTTACTAGGGCGTAAATGGAAGCCGGCTTGCGTGGTTATCTAATAATAGGTAGAAGATGGTATGAGGTAATCGTTGCGGTGACGGCACTGCTTTCGTAAGAATCAAAAATATTTGGTGACTACACGAGACGCGGGGAGCCGTGACCTTGATGTGCATCGCCAGCGTGCTTTGGACCCGACGATGCGAGACCGACTGACTCAGAAACTTGATACGTAATGAACAAGAAAGTCAGTAACTGCAGCTGTATTGTTTATGTACATAATATACTCCTGATACTACTATCGCAACCATTACTGATACTGCACTAATATGTGCATTGTTGTGCTTTTGTTATCAACACATTTGCTTGTTTAGGTATAACTTATGGTAGCAGACTTTCATGTTGGTTAAGAGCATTAAGAGCTTTATTTTTAGTTTTATACCAGATACCTACAAAGACTACAAATATTTTGCATTACAAAATATTTGTAGTCTTTGTAGGTATCTGGATTTTCGGGCATAAAACTATAAAATAGAGCTGATATATCAAGACGTATATAAAACAAGTAACAATTATAAACAAATGTTATTATTTACATTTTGGTAACTTTAGATATTATTTACATTTTTGGTTATTTATTCATCTCATATCATTTCATCTGTTAATTTATTAAAATTTTTGGTAATAATCATAAAATGTAGTGATTGCTCATAACATTAAATTTGTTTATTTTATGTCAGTAATCTACAGAATTACTCCTAGAGTTTTACGAAAAACTACTTTAAAAATTGGAGTCGAAAATGTAAAGCAGTTATTTTTCATCAATTATTACTATTTGATCTATTTATTACAGAAATTGAATTTTCTATTGATCTATTTATTTGATAGAATCAAAACACCAAAAACCAAGTTCTTGTAACTTTTATTGACAAAAACTTTGAGAGGGTTCTTAATGTCTAATCTATGTTAAAGTTAGAGCTACAGACAGTTGAAGCAAAACTTCTGACGACCTAACCTTATGACTGTATTAGCATACAATTGCATTATAGTTTGGGTAAGTATGTATTCAGCATGTAAATAACAACGTACGTACGTACGTACTTAGTATTTGACTATTAATTAGTATACTTATTATGCTGCTCCAACTTACTAGTTCAGTAGTAGATAGGGACAACAATCTCAATGTAAATAGATTGTTGAAACACACTGTTACTACACATTTAGGTCCAATAGCGTTAATTTGTGTACATGTATTATCCTGCTCATTGTTCTAGCGCGAGGAGTTAACAGACTGGAAACTATTCAAAAGTAGGATTGCCATGGTGATATTGTGGAAACTAAAATTAGTAAAGTCCTTGAGGAGGACAAAATTTGAATATCTTATATCTACATACTATAAATTAAAGTCGCTTTCCGCGTCTGTCTGTTTGTCTGTATGGCCGCTAACTCCTCCTAAACGACGCAACGGATTTTGATGCGGTTTTCACCATCAGTTAGATACATTTTCACGAAAGGTTTATATACCTATATAACTAGCGACACCCGCCCCGGCTTCGCACGTAAATTACACCCGTGCGAAGCCGGGCGGGCGGGTTGCTAGTAATGGATAAAGGATTGAACTTGAATGTTTATGATAAGCAAGTATTTTAAGATGACTATGACTACCTTGATTTCTGTCATTTTGTTGTTGTTCTGTCTTTGTTCTACTATTTTTAACTATTTACAATGTTATTGCAGCTGTCAGACGCATTCTCGCAGCGTGGCCGCTGCGAGAATGTAGTTCTGTAGTTCTTTATTTTCATTAATTATTTAATTTCTTTGTTTTATCTTTTAGGAGTGTGTGACTTAATTCTTAAACATTGGGATAACTCACTAGCTTCTAAACAGATTAATATGAATTCAGTAGATTCAATTATTTTGTTTACAATCTTCCCTAAAATTGCCAAAATAAAGTATTTGTATTCTAAAGCAAGTCAAAAAATTAGTTCGACAAAAGACAAAGAATGGTTACCATCGTGGGCAACCACGGACGCGTGACTCCGCGATACCTATTACGGTATACCGTAAGAGACTATGCATACATCATCTTCCTTGATTTATGTCATACCATCAGGGGTGGATTTGATACCTTAGCTGCCCTCGGCCTGAGGAAGATTGCAGTCCTCCTACTCCCTTTAAAGCATGATGCAAAGTATAGCCAGGGTGTTTAACCTGTCCTCGTTCATTTTCGAGCGCAAATAATAATAAAAAATCACTCGCGGCAAACACGAAAAACTGCTTTCACCGGAACAGTTCATAATCGGAATACAAATACAGCACATGCGTAAGAGTAGGAAGTGCTATGGAAACATTCTTGAGTTTTTGAAACGTTGAAGGTCACAATTTTGAGTTTTTAAACGTTATAGCGTGGGTTCACAGACGGTGCAACCACTAAAAACATATTTCACCAAGTTTTGCCGCCCTAGGCCCAGGCCTACTCAGCCTATAGGGAAATCCGCCCCTGTATACTATCTGGATCTGACTTCTTCTGTAAATAGGTAGATAGGTGATAGGTAGTTTACATTTATCGTGAAAAGCAAGTTTATGGATAATTTTCAACGTATTAGGTAGCTTGGATTTGAAGACGACAGAGGCCTTATATCGTACTTGTATATCGTGATATTTCTCCTCCTAGCGTCGATTCCTTAAGGACCAGTGCAGTGCATACCAGGTGCAGCGAACTCGCTCGCGCATTTGTGTTTTTAAGACATTTAATTATGACCAGAATAAATTGGAAAACTGTTTATCCCATTTTTTGTGGCCACAAGAAAAAATATAAAAACAAAAATTTGTATTAAAAAATATAAATAATAAAATAATACATATTGAAAAATATTTTTCAATATTAACTTCTCAAAATGACCGCTCTTTGCTCTTTGGTGTGGAAGGAAATATGAATTCCCCATTTTATTTTCCTAAGCAAACCATATCATGATATGGAATCAAGTTAACATGACATTAAAAGACAGCATAATGGCTTACATAACTCTGATAAAAGCTTTGCATGATCACATCGTATCCTATATCCTAGATTTTTCATCTATCCAATACAACGCAATAATCCGGATGGAAATAATAACTTATCTCTGTTTATAAAAACAATTCTTGGACACTATTAAAAATTTACTTTTGCTGCAGCTGTTAGATTTCCAGAAACTTAAGCATTTTGTGAGGGAATGCAAAATGCCGAGTTAACAGAATGAAATAAAAGCACAACTAGCTATGTGGTAGGCGTCGACTGCGTAGGCGGTAGTCACAGAGAAAACATCAGTTTGTACGTGTGGTGTTGTGTATGTGGTTATAGATTAGGCAATAGTGGAGGTAGTTTCGCTTTGTCACCGCCGCGGCGAGACACTGTCATAGGGCTTCACAATAGGGCTGCTTCTAACCCTTTGTTTTGGGTGAGATTTTTCATTTTGAAAACGTGTTAGACGCATTAGGTTGTGCTAAATGGGATTTTTGTAGTGAAAACTTTTTAGTTGGCAGTGTTTAGCTAGATAGAGTGATATATAATTATTAGATGCTAATTTTTTTCCTGGAATCGTTTCATACAAGCTTTTTTTTTAACTTACCCTGTTAGATTAGATTAGATTAGATTTTTTATTGCTTCCATAAAGTACAAGGTGGTAAAAAAACATGAAAATTGAATTAGTAAGTACACAGTTTCATATGGACCCTGTCGGGCACAGCACAGTAGGAGGAGTGGTGAGGAGGACGGTTATATTTATTACAATTTTAATATCTATTCAATTATTTACATATTTCCCTAGTTGTTTATATTTAATTATTATTTCAAAGTCAAGTTAGTTAGTAGGTAGGTATATGTGTGGGACAAATCGTGTAACTGAATTTTAGACCAGGGGCCTTAAGGACAACTGCTAATGCGGCACATAATCCACTCAATTGGAAAATCACGCGACCGCAAACCGTATCTGGGCGCGATAAGGTTCACGTTCGCGTGATTTTCCAACTGAGCGGATTAGGTGCCGCAATAGCAGTTGTCCGTAAGGCCTCTGTTATCATCAAATGATTGAGAAGAAATTTGGCATACCTGCTTATGTAAGTTCGGTGACAATGCTATGGACCATCGAGCTGGTCTGATGATGGATACAGAAGGTCGCCATAGGAACTTTTAAACGAAACGACGCAACCGCATTGAGTTTGAGTTCGTTGGATTTGTCTTCTTTGGTCCTAGATATGAGCCACCAGCCACCAGGGTCCTGATGATGGAGTCAGTGGGTGGCCATAGGAACTAAAAACTAAACTACATAACCTATATATGGGGGACGTGTAAAAGCTTGTCTATACTAATATTATAAAGAGGAAAGATTTGATTGTTTGTTTGTTTGCATTGAATAGGCTCCGAAACTACTAAACCGATTTGAAAAATTCTTTCACTGTTGGGAAGCTACACTATCCCGGGTGACATAGACTATAATCTATACCCGTGCGAAGCAGGGGCGGACCGCTAGTTTTAAAATAATAATGCTTATTTTAATTCAAAAATTTCTGTCAGCAAGTACGCTTTTATAATTTGTTTTGCCCCCGACGCAATAACGGGGTGTTATAAGTTTGACAAGTGTGTGTGTGTGTGTGTGGGTGTATGTCTGTGGCATCTCAAAGGGCTGTACCGATTGTGATTTAGTTCTTTTTGTTTGAATGGTGACTTGATCGAGAGTGTTATTAGAATGATTCAAGAAAATCTGTTCAGCTGTTTGAAGATTAAATATCAGCTCCAAAAAGCTCTTTTTCCGGAGGTTAAAAAAAAAAAAATTATATAAAAATACTGGTTTCATTAGGTATATATGAAGAAGAAAAAACAATATAATTACCTATACTTGTTTCATAAGGTAAAGACACAGATAAAAATATTTTTTTGTTTTTTGTTTAAATTAGAACGGCTGTCAAGGCATTTTTGTAAGAAATTTGTTGTAGCCAGTTGCACCCATATAAACGAAACGTCAGTCATTCGAAATCAGTTAGCAACTGTGATGCGGACAAAGAACTTTGAGACCTAACCCAAAAAGGCAAAGTCCAAGTTCTTTGGATGCGGAGTTCGACGCGTTGCCTGGCGACAGATTTTCCTTCTCATTTCCGCTCTATTTAGGTACCTACTTCTTTTTTTGTGGGTAAAGATGATTGGAGTTGATTGAGAAAATCATATTGCCTATTTCTTGCATATCCGCAGTGGGCTGCGAAGAACTAAATGGTTGTGTCTGGCGCAGGACCAGAACACAGTGGGAAGATAACGATTAATGAAGATGAAATAATAGCAACTGAAAAACAACGAAAAACAATGAGCTTTTGCATACTGCGTATAGACGAGCAATATTGGGGTAGGCTTAGACACGATAAACCATGCACCTAAAGCGAAGCCCAACCCTACTAATTGACAGAAAAACGGCAGACTGTCGGATTAACAGGAATTATGGTCATTACTTAGCCGTTGTTTACGTGTAAACGTACTTAGCCTGGCCATTACGCGATGTTAAACCTTTTACAAGCGTCCTGCTGAGCTTAGGCGATGCTTTGCTCTCACGCCCCGTCGCCATTCCCCTAACTCTAGTCTTTATACCTACTCTTAATGAACTGTTCTTTAGCTTCTGTTGGAATGATTAATCCCTTATTGACCAAGTGAAAAGAAATGAATATTCTAATAAGTTGTCTCATTAGTTAGAATAATATGCGACCTCTCTTCAATCTTCAGTCGGCGTTTCTATGTATAAAACACTGTTTTAAACTATCACGGGTGTACACCATTATACAGTTATATTATTATTAAAGGGATATTTACCGTGGTAAAGTTGTGAATGAAGCAACCGTACGACGGTTAATATCTCGTAAACAATCATATATCTGTTTCTATGTATGTTTATATATTATTTGTTCGACGATAACTTGCGTATCGTTGATCCAACCTTCACGAAATTTTGTAGGCGAGTAGTTAATTTTAATACATTTTTTAAGTTCAAATATCGGCAAAATAGGTGAAAGACTTGCAAAAATAGTAGTTTATAAGTCCTTGTCTATAGTGTCCTGATTTATCTTAAATTTGATTTATGTACCTACCTATTTCTAACAAATGTTATCCACCCTTAGAAGTAGAATATATTTCTCATATATAAATGGGAGCACACTGAATATTATTTGCTACTTAATATAAAAAAAAATTAAAACCGGCGAAGATATGGCGAAAATACACAAAAAATACAGTCGATTTATTTAAGAAGGTTGAAAAGAAAACAAACGACGCTGAAAAAATCATAACAAATAATATCCAATAGCAATAGCTGCAGTGTACGTTAATATTGGTTTAGATGCAGTTTCAGTAGGCGTTTCTAATGGCTAATACGTACGTAGACTACGTAGCCTGCACAATGTATAAAAAAAACAGGATAAGTACGAGTAGGACTCGCGCTCCGAGGTTTCTGATGGACGGAACCCACAGAACAAAAAAAGTTGAAATATTTAAAGACATACTTAACTTTATAGTGGACAAAAAGGGTCCACACCAACTACAAAATTTAGATTTGTGATTTGTGTAAATATTTTTTTATAAGATATAAATTCAAATTAACGGCTTTCGGATATTTTCCTTTATAATTATGTGCTGTGTTTTGCCTCTTGCCAAATTCGCGATTCTAGGTCAACGGTAAGTTGCAACTCCCGATGCAAACACGGGTGTTATACGTTTAACGTGTGTTTCTGTGCACCTATCTACTGTGACATCGTGACTCCCAATCGGATGAACCGATTTGTGACTTAATCAAGAATGTTCTTAGCTATGATTCAAGAAAATTTGTTCAGCCGTTTGAAGATCATCAGCTCTTTCGTCATGGGATGAATTTCAGTAATTTACCTGTTTTATTGATTAGTAGGCTTGCATATGACTGCCACCTGTTTATGATAGACGCTACAATTCGAATTTGCAATTTTGCCTGTTATAAAACCAAGATTATGCTATGAGACACAGGGTAGGGCTGGCGCGGCTGCCAATTCGGCAGAACAGCACAAGCGACGCAAATATGCTAAACTCGGCAGTGGTTACATATTTGAGGCGTTTGGGGTCGAGACATTGGGCCCTTGGGGACCGGGAGCTCACCTCATTTTCAAAAATCTTTCAGAGCGCCTGGTTAATGCGACGCGTGACCAAAATGCTGGCGTGTTTCTGGCTCAACGCATAAGCATTGCCATTCAACGTGGTAATGTCGCCAGCATGCTGGGTACGCTGCCAACTGGTAGTGGGCTTGAGCATTTGGATTGTCTTTAGACCTTCAACGGCCTATGGGCAATCTAACTGTATTTGTAGTTTTAGTTTGTATTTTGTTTAGTTAATAAAGGCTAAAAAAAAAAAGAAACCAGGAAAAAAAAGATTATGCCACATTTGTAGTTTACATACTTTTCAGATCTTTGAGCTAAGCAGAAAAGATATTGAAAAGCCTTAACTTCTTAGCTATCCAAAACTTCCGATAGTAGTCATATTAACACCATGCAATGAAAGTGTTTCAATCTCAGACGCTATTGCAAAGAAGAACATGACGAAGCCTACAGCCTCCACGTTGGATAAAACTAGAAGTTTTTAAGAAATTCCAGTGATAAATCATTATGGTTTTGTGAGTCTTCTTTATAATTTTACTAGCGGTCCGCCCCAGCTTCGCACGGGTATAGATTATAGCCTATGTCACCCGGGTATAGTGTAGCTTCCCGTCAGTGAAAGAATTTTTCAAATCGGTTCAGTAGTTTCGGAGCCTATTCAATGCAAACAAACAAACAAACAATCAAATCTTTCCTTTTTATAATATTATTATAATATTTTTTATAGAAGTATAGATAACTCGCTGCAGTCTCGATAAAGTATAGCATGATTTAATTGCTTCGTTAATTTACTATAATCCTTCTTTTTTAATCAAATTCCTTTTGATATGAATACATTTCTTATCGAAGAACCAGTAGCAAGTGATTAATGAGATTTTTATTTTTTATAACAAGATATGAACAGGATTTTTGTTGTTCTTTCGACATCGTGAGACTCGTACTGGATGCAGATGGCAGTCTAGTGGATGCAGATGGCAGTCTGTTCAGTGTGGAGGTCTAACGGCCTATGTTCAGCAGTCTTCTGGCTGATGATGATGATGATTGTAGCTCCTTTAGAAGCAATTTTTTGAATGAATCGTATATAATTATACCTCTTAGCTCGCCAAGACAGAAGACAGTTTTATACAGTTCGGTTGTTCCTACTTAGTCGAAAGGATGGTATTGTATTTTAACATTATGTAATTTTTTTATTAGAGAACATCATTGAAATCATAGAAAAAACTGCTTTTCCGTGGAACGAGATTCTTACAAAACGATATGATATTTTTTATCGTTTTCAGGTTTAGTCCCATAGTAAAAGTTCATAATGGTATGCGTCCAATAACCTCCATTCGGCTTACCACCGTTATATGTAACCCTGTATAGTTATCACAGAATAATTGAATTTGAAATGTCATAAAAAATATTGTCAAAAAATCTGATTAGAATGATCAGAAACGCAAGCTCTCGAAAGTGAAATGAAACCCAACCATTGAAACTTGTAGAAAAATAATTTCAAATAAATAAAATCTCACTTTTTAGTCTTTGTATTGTTCACAAATGTACACTGTACACATATTATATTGAACAGTTCTAACACGTTTGTCCAATTACATAGGCAATATTGTTATCACAATGCGTTCGTACCGGCTTATTACCATAATCTAACATACATAATCCCAATAGATCAGAGCTGATTGCTAAGTGGATAGGTATGCATTATTCTGAATGGCTTACAGGAACTTAGAAGCTTGGATATTCCCAGTATCGACGTGTACTTGTAGGTCAGGAGATAGGTAGTAAGTGCCTACCTCGTGCTGAAATGTTTATTCAGTGTTATAAAACTTTTAATTCTATAAACCCACGTTACTCATATATAGGTATTAATTTAATCAGTATTTCAGAATTTATAGTTAGGTACCTTTAATTTTTATTTTTTATTGATATAGGTAATATTCAAATTTTTTGTAACAACGATTTAAAATGAAAAAGGATTTTATCTTTCTGTGGGTTTAATGTTGACAAACTATGAATTTTGCCAGTTTTGGAAAGGTAAAACTGACAAGTTTCATAGTGTGTGTGAAAAATGGGTGAGTGAGCCATACTTAATGTTTTGCGTTAAGCGGTTAAACAGTATAGTGTAGAAAAATTGAGACATTTGACCACGAACGATAAAATTCTACTAAGTTATGCCATTCCCCTTGTTTGCCTAATCTGAGGATCGACCAAACTAAACAAGAAATGTGTATTATAACCGTTTACGCGATAAAAACCATCTAGAGCGTTAAAAAAGTATTCGGCTAAAATTAAGGATAGAGTTTTTTTGAGGATTTTGGAGTATTTCTTCATACATACGACACGATTCATTAAAAACTTTTTATATTCAAACATTTGCGATTTTTTGGATTGCGTTTTCTACATCATGCCTGGCCTAAAATAATGCTCAAGGAACAGTTACGGACTGTTGGTTTCACTGCTTGTTTCAACATGTGGATCCAGTAGGATTATCAAGTAGTCTCGTCTCCACTGCTTAAAATGAGTTATGAGAATTTATGAATGCTTTTGTCTTCACTAGGTACCACTAGTAGGTTTACTCTCGATAACGACACCTATATTGTACTTTTCGGGAAACACAGACTCTGGCAGAGAGTTCCAAACCCTCGCTGTTTGTATAAAGTGCTAAAATACTTTTTTTTTTTTTATTAATAAAGAAGATAACATTATCGTGCATCGTTGACGTTACGTTAGATAATATACGGAAAGGCTAAATAAATACAAAATAGAGTTAAAAGTATATTATTTTGTCGTTTTTCTTTTGTAAGTAACGTCATTTTAATCTAGTTTGTTTAGAAAGAGTTGATCCAGCTGACGTAAGCTGTGACTCTGGCGAAGGCAGCTGGGAGGCCAACTTCGCAACCGGCCGCAGCGCCGAATGAGGTGACTCCAGCCTGTAAAAAATAAGTAATTAAGAATACAGTTACAAATATTAACAAAACACTTTTCAGAAAACAACCAGTTAAGAAAATAGCTCGTAACTGCATAACAGATCTACATCAAACATAGCTAAAATCCGGTGAAATAACACCGACTAACTTGCTTATAAAAAAAACCCAGTAGTTTTGGAGAAAAAATGGTAATAGAGATACAAACTCTGGCTAACACATTCCAGCAACCTTTACACCAAACACGACGGACCTTCAACAAAAACTTTAACGCGAATAAGTCCGTGTTTGACCACCAACTCGCCTGTTGGTAAGCGACGATATGGTCGAGGATGAAGCACGCAGACTTAGAAGATACCTATTCACTCTGGCCTTAAATAGGCCCAGATTATATCTATCATTAGGGATTGAGCGTAATGAGACTTACCAGAATCTTTCTTCCTTCGCTTTCAATAGCCAGAGGGCCGCCGGAGTCCCCGCTGCAGGTGCCCCTGCCGCCGGCGCCGCTGGTGCAGATGTTGGTATCGTGAACCCACGCGCCGTACACGGCGGCGCACTCGGCGTTGGTGATCACGGGCAGGGTCACGGAGCTCACGACCTGGTTGGTGCCGATTGAACCTCCTGAAAGGAAAAAATCTTTGTTTCACTTTCCAGAGTAAGACTATTGTATAAATTCTATCGTAGACAGTCCGAAAAAGCGTACGCAACGTTTGCATCACACTATACTACTATTGTATATTATATCCTAACGTTTGTGTCTAAGTGTGTTGCCCACACTCAATTCCATAACAGCAAAATGAATTTGAATGAAATTTAACTGGTTAAAATGGAGGTAGCGTATACCCTGGATATACACATAGGCGTTTTATCCCGGAAATATATTGTTTCTGTAGATTACCAGATGAAACGGCGGGGCTAGTTTAATTCCAAATTCTGCCAAATTTACCTCAATGCAGCTGGGTATATGTGGAAGCCTCAGTGCCTTAAGACGAAAGTCTTCGACCAGTGTGTGTTACCAGTGATGACATACGGCACTGAAACGTGGTCTCTCACTATGGGACTCCTAAGCAAGCTCAAAGTTGCACAACGAGCTATGGAGAGAGCTATGCTCGGGGTTTCTCTACGAGATCGAATCCGAAATGAGGAGATTCGTAGACGAACGAAAGTCACCGACAGCCCACCGGATTAGCAAGTTGAAGTGGCAGTGGGCAGGGCACATATCACGCAAAACAGATGGCCGATGGGGCCGAAAGGTTCTGGAATGGAGACCACGGACCGGTAAGCGCAGCGTAGGACGTCCACCCACAAGATAGACAGACGACCTAAAAGAGACCGCAGGGAAACGCTGGATGCAGGCCACTTCCAACCGGTCCTTTTGGAGATCGATGGGGGAGGTATATGTCCAGCAGTGGACGTCCTATGGCTGAAATGATGATGATGATATGTGGAAGATTTCCCGCTCGAAAAAAAGGAACGCCAATGAACTTATTTTCGAGCGGGGATGGTAAAAAAGAAATGCCTGGGATGCATTGATAATGGACAGATTGACCACAGTAAAAAGTAAGTAAAGAACTGCTGATTTGAATTATATTTAACTTTCATTACAAAACCGCGAATGAGGCTCGTAGCATGTAATAGTTATGGAATAATAGTTATACCGCTAATAAATAAAAAAAAAAATTGGCCGTCACTGGACGGTCGGCAGATGTGTAACATGATGGCATAAGAGTCTCATATTTTTTGCCGTCACGGTATACGAGTTGGTTTTACTGCCAGGGCGCGCCAATAAATGTTTAAAATGTCTTCATACATTTAATTTCCTGTATCAAAACCAGCTGAAATGTTATTTTTCATATTCATACTAAAAGACAACTCACCGTCAGAAGTAAGACCAAATCCAGATGCTAGAGCTATCTGGCCGACAAAGTTTTGATTGAGCTCATTGCCAGTAGGTAGAGCGATGGGCTGCACGGAATCTGCAAGAAAAAAGTATAGTAAAAAAATGTCCCACTTCTTCAGATATATGATAATAAATGGGATGAAAAAAAACGATTAATGCGTTTAAAAACAAACTGGACTGGTGATAAGATCAGAGGAGATTAAAAGACAAAACTAAATTTCGACACTATGGAAAAAAATCACATTGGCTTATGCTGCTCAACTATCAATAAATAAATAAAAGTTTCTGAATATGCCTTTTATAACAGTTATTGCTTTTAATACTAGCAGTTAAAAAAGTCCAAAAGCGACTTACTGGAGAAGGTTACGGAAGAAGGTAGGCGGAGAATGGCAATGTCGTTTTCAGCGTTAGCAGTATTCCAGCCAGGGTGCATAGTAACGTCTGTGGTGGTGATACGCTGTCCACCGGAGAACAGAGTGTTGGAGCCTGCGACGACGGTGAACCCCTGGGCGGTGATAGAGCCGTCATGATTGCAGTGAGCGGCAGTGACGGCGAGGTTCGTGGAAATCAGAGAGGCGCCGCAAACGGAGGTGAAAATCCACAGGATTTGGATGACAAGACCCAGCTGTGTAACACAATCATGAAATTAGAGCATTGTAACAACACTGACAAAATGTGAAAGATTAGAAATTCATGTACTTTCATTACATATCACATACTTGTGCAGGTGTCTGCAAACTTCATTAGAAGAATCTGTAATGTCTGATTAATATTTACGAACCTGGTAGGGAGTGTGGCTGATGTCAGAGGGGGAACCACCAACAATCCTCTGGTTGTAGTTTTGCTCTTCCAAGTTCTTGATCCTGGTGGCTTCAGGAATACCAAACTTCCTGTGGTAGTTAAACACAGGAGACTCCTCAGCAGTGGCCGCGACGGCCAGGGTCAAGATAACGGCAGCAAACACGGCCTTCATTTTGCATCGGTTGTCAATTACCATGAAGCAATCGTTTATATACGATCATTATCTTATCTTAATTAAATTATCAATCTTAAGCGGACGTCATGTTTAGGGAAGATTAAGCCGAATTAGACTTCTGTTTTGAAATCTACTACGATAGCTTGGGTTTTTTTCAGTAGCATCATAAGTTAAATCGAACGATTGCACTTAAGGACGAACTTTCATACATTTTCACATTGATTTTGAGCCGATTGAACAATTGGATTTCGTCACGTATTAAAAGATTTAGATAAAAGCGATTTGATTAATATGTATTAAATCAGATTGTGAACACGAGGACAACAATTGTTTTATAATGTGTAAAAGACAGACTTCATAATCATTTCTATTTATGTAGAGTTTTTATGAGTTTGTCGTCTATACTAATATTATAAAGAGGGAAGATTTGATTGTTTGTTTGCATTGAATAGGCTCCGAAACTACTGAACCGATTTGAAAAATTCTTTCACTGACGGGAAGCTTCACTATCCCCGGGTGACATATATATGTCTATAATCTATACCCGTGCGAAGCTGGGGCGAACCGCTAGTCTATTTATAAAGAGCCGATCACCGAAAACAAAATTAAAATGTATCGAAAATTAGGAAGATATGGGCATTTTAATGTAATGTCTTGTCATTTTAGTGACGTCATTTGTTAGTACGCCCATGATACCTACTTATCATGAGTACGCCATACATTAGTGGACAGTACTCGGGGCGCATACCCGATGGCGCAGGTTCAACTCCTGCCAATATTTGCAAAATTATTGTCACATACAACGTCAATATCGAAATAAATTAACACAATAGAAATTAAATTATGTTAATTTACTTCAATAGTAACCCGATGTGATGGTGCAAGCCATCGCTAACTGCTTTAAGAATGCTGTTGCCCCTCACACGGTGGTGAACTTTTTGCAAATGATAGCTGCAAAGCCATCAGTGCGAGCTTCCTAAAACATGGTGGACTCGCTGCACAACCAAACTAAAACTAAATCCGACTATCACAATAAAATGCGTACACTAAATTTCGTGTCTGTGCTGTTGACCGTTGAAGAGTTCCTTTATCTGGAGCTAATCCTAGATGTCGATTCAGCTTATGCTTACCATAAAAATGCAGTGTCATCGGAACTGAAGCAATGTAAAATTCAACTCCGCGGGATAAGAGGAAGTGGTTCTAATTCAGCTTCCAAGATTTGACCTAAACAAACTAACATAAAAACATAGCAAGTTAATAAAAAGCGTGTGAAAATATGCTTATAAGTACAAATGGTAGGTACAGACAACCAGAGGTTAGATAATAGATTCGACTACTTTCATTATGTTTTATGACCTAGGCAGGCAGTGCATTCATGCAATATGATACTGCTTGTAATAAATACTTGTAAAACTATGCTAAACAGTAAGTGTAAGCTAGCACAATAAAAAATAAAACCGGCCAAGTGCGAGTCAGGCACTGAGAGTTCCGTACCACCCCAAAATTACCAGTTATAATTTGGTGATGAACAGAACCAGAGTCACCGACATAGCTGTTAAAATTTGCAAGTTGAAGTGGTAATGGGCAGGCCACATCGCTCGAAGAACCGATAACCGATGGGGAAGAAAGGTTCTGGAGTGGAGACCACGAACCGGAAGACGCAGCGTAGGGAGGCCTCCCACTAGATGGACCGACGACATTGTGAGAGTCGCTGGCATCCAGTGGATGCAAAAGGCAGGCTGTCGTTCAGTGTGGAGGTTAAAGGGGGAGGCCTATGTTCAGCAGTGGACGTCTTCAGGCTGATGATAATGATGATGATGATGATGAATGAACAGAAACTTGTCACCGTCTCTCACTTGGCCATTTTTAGGGTTCCGTACCTCAAAAGGAAATAACGGAACCCTTATAGGATCACTTCGTTGTCCGTCTGTCCGTCTGTCAAGACCCTTTTTCTCAAGAACGCGTAAAGGTATCAAGTTGATATTTATATTAAATACTTGGGTATACGGTTTCTTTCAGCTGTAAAAAAAATAAAGTTGTAAGTCAACGCAATCAAAAGATATGAACGTTTATGTCGCATATTTTGCGATTTTACAGGGGAATCAAAACCTATAGGGTACTTCCCGTTGACCTAGAATCATTAATTATGGCAAGAAGCAAGATCTTACAGCACATATAAAGAAGTAAATCTGAAAGTTGTTAATTTGACGTTATATCATATAAAAAATATTGTTTTAGAATTATAAACTTACATTTTGTAGTCTTTATGTATGGAAGAACCTAATTGTCAACTACAAAGTTAAGTTTGTCTTTCAATATTTCAACTTCAGTTCTTTCAGTTTTTTTTGGACTCGTGCTCTAAACGTTTCCGTCCAACGGAACCCTCAGAGCACGAGTCCTACTCGTACTTGTCCGGTTTTTTATTATTTGTTGTTATATTTTAGAGTGTGTACTATAATCATGTTAAGTTTGACGATTCCAAATATTAAAATTTTTACATTGGACCTAATACAAAAATACGTTACCCCCCCTTTCATTTTCACTTTAAGACTTTTTTATTTTTTGTTAGTCAATCCGCCGTAACAACGTATAACGCCGTAACGTATTCTGTGAAAATTTCAACTGGCTATCTATTACGGTTCGAAAGATACATCCGTTAATAGGTAGAACAGACAGGCAGACAGACAGACATCGTAGTCTTAGTAATAGGGTCCCGTTTTTACCCTTTGGGAACGGAATTCGAAAAATAAAAACAGCGTGTAAATTAACTTTTAAATAACAACAATAAAACGTGAGCAATATTTTTTTTGTCAAGTCCGCTGAAAAACACGTGGCCACAAAAAGATTGATATCACAGTGAGTTCATTACAGCAGTGCGGTCAAGTCGAGTTGCCAGCCTTTCCTGCGAATACAAATGGGATTAAAGTTTTAACCCTGAGTGGAGAACCGCCTGATTATCCTCCACAGTGTTATTATAAAAATAGCTTCCATTAAGAACGGTATTATCTAGGTGAAGAATCTTATTTTGTGGCGAGCGCTCGTAATGTTTTATTGCTATTTAGAAGTCGGAATTAACTCTGCGAGAGAAAAAAGTACATTTGTTTTAAAATATTAACCAGAAAATATCTTGGAAACTAGCAGAAACTCTTGTCCAAGCGAAGAGAGCTCTCAGATTCTAATGGGACAAGTTGTCGTTACTTGTATGTTTGTTTATTTGTTCGACGATAACTTACATATCGTTGATCCGATTTTCATACAATTTTGTAGCCAAGTAGTTTACTTCAATACAATTTTTAAGGTCAAAAATGGGCAAAATTGGTCGATGGTTCGCCAAGGGGAAAAGAAGTCGTGAAGTCTCAGTTCAGAAAGAATAAGAACAAATAGAGTTGATCCGTTTCAGTTGGTCAGTTTAGTTGATTGGAGTGGAATGACTGGAAGATTCTTACACAGAACAGTATTTATATGCTGTGATTCTTGCTAAGTTACTGTGATTCTTATTTATTTACGGTATTTTATTATTATCATCATCAGCCTGAGTGACCCACTCCTGGGTATAGGCCTCCCTTTGTTTATGCCACTCTCCGGTATTTCGCTATTCGGATGCGAACGATATTTATTACTCCATTACTTATCTACTTAATAACTAGTAGTTTTCCCCGAACTGAGACTCCTATATCTTCGCAACTCATCGACTGATTTTACTCATATAAAAAAAAAAAAACTATTTGCCTACAAAATTTCATAAAGATAGTATCAACGGTACACAAAATATCGTCGAAGACATGTACAAAAATAGTAACGCCGACTTGTCCCATTAAAATCTGACACCTTTTTTCGCTCTGCTAAAAACTGCTGATTACATGTACCTAGTAGATATATATACTTATGAATAGTACTCGTGTAAGCTTTACAATCACATAATTTTTTCGGACACAATAATATGTTATACGAACAACGCTTATATTCGGGTGATTTAACCTTACTTTTTATGTCATCCGAAATAGGCAGGCAGCAATAACAAAGCGAGATAAAGGTTACCCAATTTCCATACGACTGGTGAAAATTGCATCTTTTTTCTCGCATATGAATGTGAATGGGAAGTGTGAAGTAGAAAATGGGTCACGAAGGCGTCTACGGCACCCTCAGTGAAGGGTGGAAGGGTGCGAATGACTTGAGAACTCATATTCCGAGGGGTAAGCCGCATAGTTCTCGATAGATAGGCACTAGATGTGAAAGCTACTCATATCTACTTGTAAACAAAGAAAGGGGTGAGTAACGCTTCCTAATGAAATGTTTAAGCTGAAATGAACTGCGAAATTGATATTAATTTGGTTTTTATCATTCCTATTCGGAAAAGGGTATGCTATGACTTCTACGAGTATTTAAACCAAATCCAAACATTCAGATTCGATTCTTTCCTTAAAAACTGGAAATAAATTCAGATGAATCTAGTATTTTATTATTTAAATAAAAATAAAAAAAACATTACGAAATATTTTTTTACGTTCCATAATAAAAGTATCTAAGTTTAATGTAGTAGCTTAGTATTATTGTATCTAAATTTGTTTGTAAAACTTTACCAAATAATGCAATAAAAAAAAAACATATACATATTTCGGAATATGGCTTAGTTCACATTCATTTTCATTCATATATAGTCCGTTGTAAAACAAAATCATTTAGAAAGCACCACATCACATTACTAACTACAGATTTCGAACTCGGTTGGATTGAATTGGGGGGATTGAAATGCCACCATTGTTAGTTTGTTTACCGCAATAAAGTAATGAACTATTGAATGGGTTCCAGTACCAATAGATTTCTTATCAAGAAACATATTTTTCATAATATAGCTAACATTATAGTCATAGTCATAGTACTTTATTGGTAACAAATTACAGGTACACGTCACAGAAAATAATTGATAATAAAATAATTTAAAACTATTACAATAATCATAAAAGAAATATCATTTTCATACACAATAGAAAAACAATAATAATATAATAGTATAATAATAGTCAAAAATAAAATTAAATAATCAAAATTAAATTAATTTCATCTTTGTCACGTCATTGAAATTATAGAATGCCTGTTCGACAAGCCAGTTTTTTAATTTTTGTCTGAAGGACTCCCTCGATGGAGCACTTCTCACCTCTTGCGGTATCCTATTGTAAATGAGCGGTATATAACAGTTCATACGAGTTCTAAATATAATTAGTAAGAGAAGAAAGTAGAGTTATCAACGCACTTACTATCTTCTAAACTACAGCTAATTACACTATAAAAAGAATACTACAAGAACATGTAAAACGGTAATAGTGTTTGTTTTTACAAGGAAACTCTAGGAGATAATACGAAACGCTCAGGGCACGCGGGACGCGGCGCCGCGTAATCCGCCCGCCCTAGCGCGGATGTGGGACGGGCTGGTAGCGATTCACAGGGAAAATATGGAGACTTTTTTAACATCTAGTTGTTCTAATTTATTAACTAGCTGTCCTTTGTGTTGGAATAGTGTTACAAAAATCAATCTGTTTCACTCCAACCTGTAGATAATTAGATCTTTCTCTTTCGTACATATTATTTACATTAAACTAAACAGTGCCCTTATTGTTTGTATAGATTTGGTTTAGAAGGCTTAGATGAGATATTTCAGTCTCGTTGATTCCGCGCCTCAGTAGAGAGCACACACACCTCTCCTGCTAATGACGATAAATAAATGAGTAGTATTTTAAATCGTCAAATATGTCTTTCATTGGCTTCCCAATTCCAACACTTTACTGTTTAATCAATGTTTCACTTACAACAATTTTGCATCTTTTTGGTTCATCATCATCAGCCTCTAACTGTCCACTGCTGGACATAGGCTTCCCAATGCACGCCACTGAGCTCGGTCGGTAGTTCTTTGCATACAGTTTTTACGCGCCATTTTACGCAGGGCGTCACTCCACCTGGCCACAGGGTGTCCTACAAACTTTTTTTGTTAACTAAACAAAATACAAGCTAACACAAAAACAGTTGGACTGCCCATACACCGTTGGAGGTCTAAAGATAATCCAGATGCTCAAGTCCACTGCCAGTTGGCAGGGTACCCAGCATGCTGGCGGTATTACCATGCTGATTGGCATTGCTTATGCGTTGAGCCAGAAACACGCCAATATTTTTTGTTTTTATTAATAAGTAAAATAGAAATAAAAAGTGTTAAGTGTTAAGGCTGAACTTGAGAATGATGCATTAATATATTATATCCAAAATATTTCCGTCTTACCTGTTTCCTCCTTTTTATTGACTTTTCAGCCGTCCTACTGCTGGGCCCACCTAGTTTTCTAGAACAGACCAATCGTGCTGAAACAGAAGAGCGCGAAGATCATCACGCCTTCTGAATTAGAGTAGGTTACCTTCTTCATACAGTTCTCAGTTTTAAGAACCCGCGCCGATTGGATAGACGGCGAGTGGAGATACATGGAGAACCAATAAGCCAAGTTGACTGGGTTGCGTTCCTTGGCTTCCAACTTGATCGTGGCTTGACATGGGGCTCACATAGACAAGCTCTGTGCAGGACTGGGTAGTGCTTGTTTCGCCTTGAGCTGACTGACCCGAGTGGTTTCTGTTGATGTGGTGCGCCTTCGTTTTTTTGCGACAGTGTATTTGGTCCTGCAATACGGGGCCGAACTGTGGAGGCACGCAGCCGGTAGACTGCATGCCTTCAGGCTGCAGAAACGGGCAATAAGTGCGATAGTACAGGTATCACGCTGAACATCAGCAAAACTATTATTTAAGTCGTTCGGCATACCGACACTACTCTCACTCTTAATAATGCAAGCAGCTCTCTATATGGGGCAGAACTTAGACTTGCTCGAGAGACAAGGACAAGGAGCCACTCGTTTCAGTGTGACCTCTGTAACGAGAAGTCTCGCAACAGTACACAGGGTCATCATCGTAATCAATCAATACTAGTCCCAACTAACGCCACTCAGCCCAATCCTCGGTTTTTCTCTTGCAAGCACTGCCAGCCGCCTTATGTATATCATCACTCCAACGAATCTCAGGGCATCCTACGCTAAGTTTGCCGTTTATTGCCTTGACTTTGAAAATGTTTACATGTTAAAAACTTGAAGTGAATCCATTGTCGAAATATTTCGAAGACTATTTTCGACTCCATGGTTTTCATTTCTTCCGGTTACAGGTCAAGTTTAAAAGAGGTTGCACTAAATTTTCGAGTCCACCGACAAATCTACTGCAAAGTCCTGCTACGACTATTGTTAGTATTGTTATAAAAGAGCTGCCGAGATACGCGACCAAGTTCCTACATAATATCACTTTAAAACCTTACAAAGGAGGGCTTGAGAGAACGAGGTCTTTGAAATTATTTTTAAATTATATTTTCCGTTTAATACTTTTCTTTTATTGAAGCGCTCACAGAACAAGTTTTATCTAAAATAGGTTTTTCGGTCCAGTGAGTATTCTTCACACATGAGTAATATCCTGGATAGTGCCTGAAACTTTAGAAAAGGACACAAATGACTGCCATATAGTTCAATAACTGCTAGTGTTTTGTATAGCCTGCTAGAAAAATACCCTCTAGGTTTTCAGATTAGATTCATTATTAACCATTTGGCTGATGATGATAAATGGTTAATCCATTGCTGCTATAACTGAAAATGCTGCTGAATATAGACCTCCTCCTTAGTACTCCACACTGAACGACATTCTAGCATCTGCATCCACTGGATGCCTGCGACTCTCACGATGTCGTCGGTCTATCTAGAGGGAGGCCTCTAGTACCTACGCTACATCTTCCGTTTCTCGGTCTCCACCTCTCTACTCAAGAAATTTCCTTCCACATCAGTTATCGGTTTTCTGTACAATTAATTATTAACTATTATACTTATTATAATGGTTAATAAATAATCGGAATCTGAATTCTTACCAATCGCTCTTCAGCTAGATAGCAATGTCGGTAAGAACGAGAACCTACTTCTTACTAAATCATTAGAATCATCTTCTCTTGAATTCTGACTCCTGTGCCTGAGATCATAAAACACTTTATCCATCAACAAATGCACCATTTTATCATTTGCACCCTCTGATTCAAGTAAGGTCATTATTTACACAGTATTGAAACAGTAGGTCCGCAACCAAACATTTTCTAGGAACCATCCGTGTTTTGTTAATGTCCCTGATGTCTATGCAATGGAATACAACTTAGATATCTCATGCCTTTAGTAGAGACAAAAGCCTAAAAAAGGCACTTTAATCCTCGGAGAACGTTGGAGATGAGGTTTTGACCATTCACTTACACAAGCCCGGGAGGATGACAACGTGAGTGGTCTACATAACATACCATGGTAGAGGTGATTCGAGACAGCAATTTAACTTAACATCAGGCGAGTTGGCGGCCAAGCGCAAGCCTATTTATAATTAAAAAAAATAAAAAAAATAGACTGTTTCGGGAAGTACTGAAGCGGAGTATTGAGGAGCGTTCCTCTAGAGATCCCTGGAGTACTCCGTAAAACACCAAGGCAAATCACTAAGTAGGTATTTTAAAGGCTATGAAAGGCTATTTTAAAGGCCATATGTGGTCGTACCCCAACTCAGTGGGGTATCAAAAAAATAAGATTTAACCTGTTAACTTTGTAATTTCATGTAGTAATTAGATTAATGTCATGTTTCTGCAAACAAGCTTTTGCACATCATAGCATCATAGTAATTTTACTTGTATGCTATTGTGCAGAGTTTATTTAAATTCGCGAGTAATTCTCGGAACTTTCATATTGGCTAAGCTGAGTCCAGAGGTAGGTACTGCGGTTCAGCTTGTCTGTAGTTTCCAACACGTAAATTTGTCCTCTGGGACGTGTTCCACTCGTGCATCTCCTGTACTCGAATATTTTATTGCAACGAGTCCACTGTTTAGAACGTGGGGTAGCGTAGTTGTAATAAAACCGCGCTCTACCTGCCCTCGATGAAAGTCAGATTCACTACAATAGAATTGAGTGTTCTGCACATTTAAGACTGAAAATGAGTTCTAGAAAGTTTGATATATACAGGGTTACGCGTGTGTTGTTATATTGGAAAAATTTTTCATAAAAATTATAATCTATTATGGACCCCGTTTCACTTGGTACACCCTTTACGCGTAACTCTGTATAACGAGTGTTTAGTTAGGATTTTTTCTGAAGTCTGTCAAAAATACTATAGCAAATCTATATATAACGAGGTTACGCATAGACTATTCTAAGCCGAAAGGAGGTCATTGTATTGTCATTATGAACAAATTTTACAATTGAAAAATACTGAAATTGCGAATAAAAACTGCTATTCCACACATTTTGTCGAGTGTCAATTACTGTTTTCTATGGAACAGCTGTTTCTTTCGCGATTTTAGGGTCGGTCCCATAGTAAATGTTGTTCATAATGGTGAGTACAATAATCTCCTATCGGCATAGTACAGTCTATATGCGTAATCCTGTATAGGTAATAAGCTCATCTCTACTCACTGGGGTATAGGCCATATCTCGTTCACGTCGTTCTTTCCGGTCGTGTCCCATACGAGACTCAACTGTTGCCTTCAGACGTGCCTTCAGAGTTGCTTACCAAATGTACACCTCTTCATGTAGACACCAGTATGTGTCATATATAATTATCTGAAATATATAGTTTCACATTTATTTTACATAACTTATAAAACTTATATTATTACACGTCCATTTTTGAACCTTCACAGTTTGATTAAATTAGTTAATTAAATTCTAGCAAGGGTCATGAGTATAATCGTTTAAGGTTGTCGTGTCACCATGCACGGGTCCCACGGTTCTTAGTGCGTAATCCAGGCCGTAATCAAAATAAATCTCGGAGAGGGCAGTCCTTGGCCTGAGGACCCGAGTAACTTGATTAATGGCTTGATGTTAAGAAATTGAGCTTGATAGCACTATGGAAATGATTACTATAGTATTTTTGTTTTGTTTCCAGAATAATTCTGCGGGGTTATTACATAAATGTAGACAAGAAAAGTACTTGTTTTAAGCGATTCTAATATAAGTAATGTAAAAAATTGCGCGGTGGCAAACCGTACCTCGGAGCGTTAAGGTTCACGGTCGCATGATTTTCCATACTGCGCTGGTTCGGTGCTGTTTAGAACCCGCGTTAAGAGGTAGCCGTAAGGCACCTGGTAACAATTTTTTAAAATTTAATAATAGGCCTGAGTTTGACCGCCAACTCGTCTGATGCGGTCTACGATGGAGCACGCTTGCCTAGAAGAAACCGATTCACTCGTTATTTGAAGACACCCAGATTGTAAATATCAGGGAACAAGCATATAAAATAGATAAATAGAAAATAGTGATAAATATAAAATAGAGAATAGATTCAGCAATAAAATATTATTATGCAATACCAAATATTGTAATATTTTCAAAATGACCGCTGCCACAAGATGGCGCATGGTGTATATTTTTCGTCAACCCTGTTAATATGGGTATCATGATAGAGCTTGATGAGTAGAAAACGATAAAGTGACATCTGCCGCTCCAAGATGGCGATTTACATTTACTTTGCTTAGGATAAAAGCTGGTTTAAATTTATTTTAGAGCTTGAAGAGTAGGGGACGATAAAGTGACACCACACTAAATTCAATATGGTCGCCGCTCCAAGATAGCGGTTTACATTTTCTTTGCTAAGCCTAAAAGCTGTTTTTTTTTCCATTAACTTATGATAAACAATCACGTAAATAAAATAAAAAACGATTGAGCATTGTCTTTGGAACATTATTGCAAATTGTCATAATGCCCAATCAAACATTTTCATTTGTCAAAGTGCCTAAACGGTTTATTTTCATATTCAAACTGTGCGAGCGCGTAGGGAGCGCGTCAGCTGTGGCAGGGAGTCCGGGTGCGTCATTGCGGATCATACCAGCTATAGAGGTCGCGGAAAACAACGTTAAATATTTGAATAATAATGATGTTTGCAAATACTTCACAAATAAAAAAAAACCGTAATGATTTCTTAGGTTACAATAAAGTGATTGAAACTCAAAATTTGTTGGCGGTGTGTGTGTATTTGTATCTTGTTATAATTGTGAACTAAGTTTGCGATTATTACACATTGAAATTAAACTTTTATCGAATTGTTTTTTACATTATTTTAATTTCTGACGTTTCGAACCCTTTGTAGTGTCCACGCGGCAAAGGTAGACAATGGGTAGACATGACAACACTGGAAAAAAACTGACTACTAATGAGTCTTGCCTTCCAAAATATAACCTTTTCATTCCTTTGGAAAGCAAGACTCAGCAGTAAAGTCAAGTTTTTTTTTTCAGTGTTGATGATGGATGACTATAGAAATTTTATGAAATTAGTTACAAGTACTGCCAATGATTTACTAAAAAGGTAAATGTAAGTATCAGATTTTATAAATACCAACTCGAACACAAAAATCTTACAGCTATTCATATAGGTCCAAGCCAAGGTCCTTCAACGTTCTATTTTACATCAAGGGTTCGCACAAGGTAAAGTATTTCCCTAAATAGGTACGGCACGGAGAAGAGCGGGTAATACGGCTGTCACAGACGGACTAGATGAATTTATTACAGGTCTCTCAGCTAATTTATTTACTTCTCTGCGAAAGTTGTTGGGCTCTGAAATACCGGAAAAACACGGATAGTAGCTTAAAGCAAGCTTAAATACTTCCGACCTTTTTTCTAGGAAGTTGCTGCTTTTTGACGCTTAGATAGCTAAGTAGCTTATTCTATTTTCATATCATACAGAAACAATGACAGGCTACAATAGATGATCGATAAATCGACACCGCTTTATGGTTGATATTCCGTAAATCCGTATAAAGAGCTTTGATTCCACTTTTATTGTGCGAATTGCTGAATGGGTTTTCTCGATAGTTACAATCTGGGTGTCTTCAAATCATGAGTGACGCGGTTTCTTGTAGGCAAGCTTGTGGCATCATAGGCCGCATCATCGCTTTAAATCAAGCAAAATGCCGGTCAAACGCAAGCCTATTCGTTTCGTAAAGATCTTATTGGTTTATTCTACAATGCCCAACATGGTCACCCCACTGGTAAGGAAACTAATGGTAGAAATTAATTAATTGATACGAAAAATTTGCAATTTCGAGAGGGACAGACGGACAGACAGAACGAACTTGTTTCTTTTAGTACGGAACCTTAAAAAGTTTGTTTTATGTTTTAGTGTTTTAAAGTTGGGTGAAAATTTGCCTTCAATAAAGTTGTTAAAAGCGGAGAAACTAAACAATGATAGCAAATTGTATAAGAAGCACAGACCCGTATGTTTTTAAATGTTCATATTAGCGTTGGCGTGAATTAGTGATACTTTAAAGTACGAAAACGCAACACTTAGAACTTTACGCGTTTTGAATAGAGCTCATAATTAAACAGCAAGAATGGTTGCAACATGTAGGTACCTACTTAGGTAACGTTTTGTGCTTTATTTTTTGAAGTTTTTAACACATGTGCTGTGAACTCAACAGCCGTGTAATGACCCTTTCATGCATTATAAAGTCTTTTTACCTTTTTACAGCGGAAATTACGTTCTTTTACATTCACGCCGAGCAGAAAAGTGCCTTTGAGTTTATAAAGATTTACTTTTTAATTATCTTTAAAATATTTTGTCGTGTCTGCGTAAAATGCTTTCTGTTTAGTTTTTTTTGTTTAGTGTGTTTTGTAGAATTTAGGTGACGTGTTTATATTTTTACGAAATTTTGGCTGAAAAGCTGATTGTCAATTCAAAATATATGTCCAGTGGGGTTGTAACTGCAAGTTAAGTAAGTAGTTTCATTTTCTCTTCACGGAAAATAATATACCTAGCTACCTAGCTAGGGTTCGTGTCTGCACTTCCGGCATTACTTATGTATTTAGCAAGCTGTATCACTATTTAATGACCGGTAAGCCTCTGAACATAATAGGAAGCTTTTTGAGACTGAAATGAAATTATCATTTCAGTTCATTAACGGTCATTAAATAGTGATACAGCTTGCTAAATATGCAGACACGAACCCTGCTACGACAAATAGCACGAAATGTTGCTTAATCTTTAAAGATCTCGGAGGAAAAACTCTAATGTTGTTTATAAAGCTTTAAAAAAATATTATAATATATTTAGCTACGGGTTCTTAGAAGGAATTATTTTAATACTATCTTTTTTAGCCTCGATCACATCTCGTCCCCGTGCCAATCCAAACCTGATCCCGTCGTGATTCCGTCTTGAACCTGTTCCGGACACGTCCTGGACCCAGGCTGGACCCGACCCGGACCCCTCCCGTCCCGAAATAGGTAGTTGGTACTAGACCCACCTCAAACCAATTCCAGAGTCATCCCGAATCTACTCCAGATCCATCTCGTCCTCGTCTCTGATATCCCGGTCTCTTCTCGATCCCATCCCGGACCATGGTAAAACTGCTAGAGTTGAAAAGAAGATATCGGACAGGAGTTTTTTAAAAGTGACGACATAAGCAGATCTAGTCTGATAACTTTGTTTTCAGCTTTTTTAGAGTATTATGAATAAGTTGCCACTAGATAGGTATTTAGCTGTGCTATTTGGTACCCATACGCTGTATGCGTGCACAATCTTTCACCGCATCTTACTCGTACCCTTTCAAGTAAGATAGCGGTCAAACGATAACCTACTTTACTGTACCTAGAAAGATAACAGAGATAAAAGTAGCTTTTACCTGGAAATATCTTGAACGTCTTGAAACTTTACCTGGATTAAAAGAACTGGAAGAAAAGCATAGGTACATACCCTATCTATGACCACAAGTTCCTTGTGACTTGGAAATATCCCAAAATAAGACATTAAAATGTAACATAAGATATTACATATTGTTTTATAATTATAATAATAGGCTTGCGTTTGGCCGCCAATTCGCCAAATGTTTTAATTTTAATTTTATGACATAGATGGCAAACAAGCTGACAGGCTGCCTGATGGTAAGCGATCACCGTCGCCTATGGATACCTGCAACACCAGGGGCATCACAGATACGTTGCCGACCCATAAAGACTCTATTGACAGCCTTTTTGAAGAACCCCATATGTTATAGTTCAGCAGTGGACGTCTTCTGGCTGATGATGATGATGATGCTATAGTTACTCGGAAATGCCGCAGGAGGGCAAACTCATTCCACAAATTGCAGGTGTGAGGCAAAAAAGATAGCGTAAAACGCACCGTGTGCGATTTCCACTGATCTAAGATAATATGTGGGTTAACTTTCAGGCGGTTTCAGTGCGATGATAAAACTGCGATGCTGGCAGGCGAAAATTTAATCACAATTCGATTTCAAAATGTATAAATCAATCAGACAATCAGACAGACAAGAAAAGTGAACTTGCCTAATTTTATTTCCGCGTTAACTTTTTACACAAATCCATACGTATTTTAGTTTAACAAAATTTCAGCTCACGCAGTAGCTGAAACCAACAATCGAGACAGAAAATTACAGCGGACATTTTGGTTTCTGACAAAGGCCGTGGCTGCGTGGTCCATTCGACCCGCAGTAGGTAATGCCTCCTAAATCACTATGTTTTTGTCACGACTCCCAACCGAAAACGCAACAAAGGGACAACACGAAATGTGATTACTCAGCTCGTACGGCTTGCATGTCATGACGGCAGTGAATTACTGGTCACCACAGTTATTTTCCTCTTTTTTCAGGTATACCAACAAAAGTGAACAAAAAGTTATGTTCTCGCGTAGCACGGGCAAGCGACGTTAAATGTTAGCACTCGGACGTTGTAAACACACCGTGACATGTTTGGAATAGACCAACCTACAGAAATCCCGGCGTATTTTGTTTTCACGAAAATGTACGTAAAATTTTCATGCAGTCTCGCGTGTCGTGGTCTGAAACTTTCGCGATCGTCATAAAGCATATACTTATACTCGTATTTAATTATATGTGTCTCCACGCTACTTATAAATACACTAGCTTACCTGACAGACGTTGTCCTGTCTTAGTACTGTCAAACACGCAAAGTTGAAATTGTAAATCTTAATTTTTTACATCTTGGGTTACATTATTGGAGTTTTAGTAAGATCCCTATTTTTTTGAAAATATAATATAGCATATGTTACCCGGTGACAGTGTAGCTTCCCAACGTGAAAGAATTTATCAAATCGGTTCAGTAGTTTCGGAGCCTATTCAATGCAAACAAACAAATAAACAAACTATCAAATCTTTCCTCTTTATAATATTAGTATAGACAACTTAAATATAGTTACCATTTAACTACTGACTGACTTTTGACTCCTTACCGTATATAAAGTGTTAGTATAAATCACACTTAGATGGATTGGACGCCCTGAAAAGATTTCAAAAAGCAATAAAATCGTTCGCCATATTTACTGAGCCATAGCACCGGCAACACCTAGAGCGCACTTATCAGATGAGAGCACACTTACTCGGAACCTGACCCAAATAAAACATCGTGCTATCTGCCGTCGTCGACGCGGATTTGTTGGCAAAGTAAAGAATTTAGTGCTCACCCCTGTCTGCTGCGACCATACGTCCTACCTAGCTAGCGCTTGAAACGCTTAATTTAGTCAAACTAAGTGCTATATTCAGTTTTGTGGCAGTGGGCTGGTCATATTTGTTGCAGTATCATTAACCACTGGGGTACACTTAGAGACAAGAAATCGGAAACTCGACCCTGCGACTCGAGGGAGTAACGATATAATTATGGAAGGCAGTGCCTGGTGCAGTGAAGGTAATGACAAACCGTGGACCAGGCTAAGCGGTGTGGCTTGGGACTTGGGAGAAGCCTTTGTCTAGCAGTGGACTGGTGTTGTTGGTGTGATGAGGATGAACTACTGTTCCCACTATCTTAATACCGCATAAATTCTCGTAACTGTTTATACTTTTTTTAACTGCCTCCAGGTTCTGTCTGGTCCTATTTTATTATTATTAACCCGACGCAAAAAGATGGGTGTTATAAGTTAACGTGTGTATTTGTGTGTTTGTGCATCTGTATGTCTGTCTGTGGCATCGCAGCTCCCAAATGGCTAAACTGATTTTGATTTAGTTTTGTTTGTTTGAAGGCTGACTTAACCGAGAGTGATCTTACTTAACTATGAGTAAAAAAATCTATTCAGCCTTTTGAAGATTACCAGCCTTTTAACCGGGTTAAAAAATCAATTTATACTTATTTTTATGTATGGGCCCTTTCAAGGCCAGAGTGAATAGGTATCTTCTAAGTCTGCGTGCTTCATCTTCGACCACATCGTCGATTACCAACGGGCGAGTTGGTGGTCAAACGCGGACATAATTATTAGCGATAAAAAAAGAAGTATATTGTTTACCGATTACTCCGACATTTGCGAACCGATTTACGTAATATTTTTTTATGAAAAAAAAAAGCTATTGATGTGGTTTCACAAAAATATTATTTACTTTGGTTCAGTAGTTTTTTAACAAGATCCAATAAGCTGAGTAATTATGTTCGAGCGTCTGTTGATATGTCAATATTAATAATTTTTGTTTGAGCGATTACTAAGTTTGAAATCTGTTTTTTAAATTTATAAATATTTTAAAATAGAGTGACAAATAAGCTGGCCGGTGGTAAGTGGTCACCGCCTATCGAAAACTGTAGCAACATAAGCATTGCCAGTGCGTAGTCGATTCTTTAGGGTAAAATTTTTGATAACGTTTTTCATTTGTACATGAATGTCGATTTTTTTATATGGGAAAATTTTCCTATATAAAAAAATCGACATTAAATTTATAAATAATTTATTAATTGAATTTTTACTCTGCAACAAAAATACTTAGATAATATTATTATGTATTAACAAGTTGTTCTTTGAACAAAAACAGATTAGATAAGATATAATTTAAACGCTTCTACATCAATTTTCATAGCTGATTGGTTTTCAGCAAAGTATTGTATATAGCTAATATCTGGCCGCAACAAAATTATCTTTTGAACAATGTTAGCGACTTTGCATCCCTTTAGAACGTACTTTAATAATTCCATAATCTAAATCTCCAGCCTCGGAAGATATGGCGGAGTTCAACTAAAAGTTAAGATTTAAATTGGGTTGCGGCGCGGACTCCCCTCTCTTGGGCGTAAACTTATTTTAAAGGGCTGTAAATCAAAGTAATATCTTGCTACTTACTCAATTAACTGTAGTTTATTAATAGATTGGGTATATGTTAAGCCGCAATGAAAACAGCAAATATAGTCTGCATGCCTCATGAGTAAAAGGTCCCTGATACGAGTCCCAGGCGGGCAATGATGTTTGAAATATGAATTTAAATCATTGGTCTGGGTGTTAGTTGTTCATGTGTTTGTGTGTTTTTCATGGCATCCCCGACACAGAGTAGAGATGGGTCAACTAGAGTTGACAAGTCGAGTTAACTCGAGTACAGGTTATTTCAAGTCAACTCGAGTTAGAGCTTGTTACACTATTTACGAACTCATTTCGTGGGAGTTAGTAGTTTACTGTTAACGTATTTTTCAATAATAATTATCCAATATCATAGACTTAAAACAAACCCCGTCCCGGGTATGTCCTAAAACTGCGACCAGAACCACCATGGGCAACAGCGTCCTGTTAGTACACGGTTAACGATTTTTTTTAACACAGATATTCAAACCTAAAATTTTACTACTTATTTATTATTTATTGAGAGTCAAGCCATTTACATTAGAATCTCACAAATTAATAATTATAAATAGAAATTAAAAATATAAATTCTCAAACCGAGCAGACTACTAAGTAGATTTCTTCATCCAGTAACTCGAGTTGGTTATTCATATTTCTCGATTTAACTCGGTTTTCGCCCATCTCTAACACAGGGTATCTTAGTGGGGAGTTATGAGTGTGAAACCTGTACCTACCTGGTTTTTTTCTTTATCAGAAATATCAACTCCGCAGTTTGAACATTTTAAACCAACAAAATAGAAACAATATGACCCAAAATTCCCTGAAATAATGTTGACTGTGTCCTTTTGGTTAGTAAGCAAATCCGGATTAAACACTCGAATCGCTGATGAAACCTTCATGCGCAATTCCGCATGGATGGAACCCACAATATTGCCGTTTACTTTGATTAGATTTATTCCTAGTTGGTGGAGTAATGAAATAAAGAAAAGGTTCTTTCTAACCAAATAATACGTCTTATTTAATTTAAAATATTGAATCTTCATCATCATAATCAGCCAGAAGACGTCCACTGCTGAACATATGCCTCCTCTTTTGACCTCCGCACTGAACGATAGCCTGTCATATTAGTTTGTGTATCATTGGAGGAGAGGGGGGGGGGGTGCCATAATCCCCACACTTGGCAGGCGGCTTGTGGATAGCAGAACGTTCCACCATGCAAGTAGAAAGATGCTGCTGTCCATCATCTGGTGGTTCTGGTCGAAGTTTTAGGACGTACCTGGGTCTTGAATCTTGATAGATCTCAATGCTTCTTAAAATTCTTGGATACGGTAAGATAAGATTGATTTGCATAGTCATTAGAATTTTTAAATAGTAAATAACTATTGCCACAGTCTTATTTAGTGAACTTCTTGGTAAACAAGACATGTTATATCCAGAAAAACAACGCAAATTTATTTCACAAAAATACCGTTCGCCGAAATCGTCGCCGTAAAAGTATCGCAAGACCGACAAAAGAGTTTTATGAAAATAAGCAAAGTATAATAAAATGCAATGTTGACCCAGAAAATTTCCCCGGTTCACCCTTTGGGAGAGTACTACTCGGTTTTGTTGTAGGATTCTTTCCTCTGTTCTTATTTAATATTGAACGTGATGTAATTTTTAACAATGTCTCCTAACGAGGCCTTGCGGTACAACTGTTGTTGGGAACCATTGTCGACACTGTTCTTCACTTACATTATTTTGAAACAAGTTTGTTTCTTTTAAAACAAATAATAATAATCTTCATTATAATACACACGACCTTCGACCAAAATAAAATGAATGAACGGGCCATAACCATTTAACTAGTTCAGTAAAAACGAGTCAAAACCGTCGGACATATACTTCACCACCTAATTATAACCATGTACAATTGTACAGTACACTAAAGTTATATGGTTGTGTTGTTTAGTGAACAACCGTGATAGTTTAAAACAGTGATATACATTCAGTACATTTGTTACAATAAATAGATAACGGTGTTTTGTTGTGTATTTTCTTCGGGAAAGCACACGAAGGCATCATGTTGTCAGATGTTTCATTATCATGTAACAATAGTTACGTGTTGCACTCCCTACGGTTAGAGACCGACTGAAACGAAGTGACCGCCGGCGCTCATTTTGTAATCTTCAAAAATGCTCTTCTTCTGGGCCCATCCATTCATTTTATTTTGGTCGAAGCACACAACACAGGAACACCTGCCAAAATGATTTATGAAACCTCACTTTTATTTTAAAATATCTGTTGCTACGAGTATACATTTAATATACACTCTAAGATCTGTTGAATGATAAAAATGAAACCCCCAAAAATGCAGATATAAATGGTTTTTAATCCACACTTTATCTGTATGGAAACTAGTCACAATCTTATTATTATAACTAGCGACCCGCCCGCACTGCTTCGCACGGGTGTAATTTACGTGCGAAGCCGGGTCGCTTGTTATATGTTTAAACCTTCCTTGAAAATGTATCTAACTGATGGTGAAAACCACATCAAAATCCGTTGCGTGGTTTAGGAGTAGTTGGCGGCCATACAGACATACAGACAGACGCGGAAAGCGACTTCGCTTAACATCAGGTGAGGTGGGGGTCAAACGCTAGACTATTTTACAGGGTTACTGGCAATCAGTTAGCATCCTCTTAAGGGTGGCCTCTATACAACAAAATAAACAACTTTTTTTCTACGAAATTTTGAAATTCGCAAAAAAAAACTAGATTTTTAAATCACGAATTTTAATTACTCGTAGAACAAAAGTTGTTAAGAGGATGAGTGATAGATAGATAACCCTTAAAAGGATGTTAACTGATTACCCTGTATATAAAAAAATAACAAATTTACGCGATAAAGACCCTTCTTTTGTCTTTGCGTCGTCGGGTAACAATAATAAATACCTAGCACCTAAAATTTGAATAAACAGCGATTTCGATAATTAGTTTAAGCAAGGATCCACCATGTTTTAGTTTTAGTTTTAGCTATAAATTTGTATTATTTAAGATAGTTTTTTATTTACTTGTAACTTTTATTGAATAAATGTACTAAGTACGACCTCAGTAAATTACTTATGTCAACCCTAAGGGTGGGTTGCACCATCTTACTTTAGGTTTAACAAACGTCGACATTTCAAGTAAAGTACCATGCAGTTGGACAAAAAAATCGTTGCACCATCTGACAATTGTTAAATGACGTCATAACTTTGACTGTTAACCGTAACTGTCCACGATTCGCTATTGTTTATTTTAATTATCTGTCAGATGCATAAAATATAATTATGACGTATTATGACGTCATTTAACAATTGCCAGATGGTGCCACAAATTTTTTGGCTAACCGGTACTTTAACGGAAATGTTAAAGCTAAGGTAAGTTGGTGCAACCCAGCCTAAGAGTGTTAGGAAAAATCGTATAATTATACATTCGAATGGAATACGTCTCGGTAGCAAATGAAGGTTTCATAGTCACTCAATAAACTTATACATTTACCATAATGACCATCGATCTCATTTACCGCAAACACAAAAAGGTAAGTCGTAAAATCGTCACGTATGCCTCCACATAAAATACTTTTACAAGCTTACTGCCACCATTTTTTGCGATCTAATGAAAATATGTGACATGCGGGTCGCGAAATGAAAAAGTTAGTGTTTCCGCCGCAGCTGGGGTGTACCGGTTATACGAATCTAGGTTAGAATACGGAATGCCGTCTCTAACTGAAAGTTATGGATCGTAAAGAGATTGAATGGGCAATATGAGACTAGTTACCTACAATAAATCATCAAAAACACGTAGGCACTACATATTAAATTTTTATACAAAATTTTTATTTAACTATTAGAAATGTAACTATGTACCATATTTATTCACTTCATATCTTATTTATTACACTTTAGGGTGGCAATTCTGGGAGAAGCGATATTGTCCTGTCACTTTCATGTTATTTTACTCGTGTGAGGGACAAGTGACAGAATCAACATTTCACAACACACGGGTCACGTTTCAGTTTATAACAGAGTTCAAAAAAAGGAAATTTCTCAATTTGCTAAAGTTATATGATTATTTACGGGATATTTACCGTGGAATTACCGTTGTGGAATGAGCTCTCGATATTTCGGCGCAGTTACATGCACCATGTTCATGGGAAGACTGAAGAATGCGGGTGGTTGGTCGAACAGTTAAAAGGTTAGGTGCAGACATAGCGATCTACCCTCTTTGTTACTCTTGTTTTTAACAACTGTGATAGTTTAAAACAGTGTTTCTCAAATTGGTTGTATTTTTTATGTTTGTTACCTCTCATCTTTTCTGATCAGAATGTTTTATTTTGAAGAATAATAGGTATACTTTTAAAATGGTCCCATAGAAATTTCATCAAATTAGGTTCAGTAGTTTGGTTTTTAAATAAAAATAACTAGAATATTCGTTTACTCGAATGACAATATTATCATCCAAGTGTGAACGAAATTGCGTATTTTCCTAATTTAGAATTCGGTTTTTTAAATTGATAATTATTCAGAATTTTGCTGAGTAGCTGGTACATAATGGCCCTGAGTAATAAAAAAAATAGTTAAGCTGTTGAAATTTGTGTAAAAAATAAACGTTTTTTAAGATTCGAATGCGCAAAACATAAATTTTTCATTGAATTTTTGTCAGACCTATTGTTTGTGAAAACTCTAAAACGAATTACCGTTAGCTGCGTATGACAATAGGTACATTCTGTTTTTATTTGCGCATACGACTATTTGCACCTGCTGCATGAAATAATATTTCATCGTTCTCCCGAGTTTTATTTTATAAGTCCGTCGGGCTCGTTAGAAATACCTGTTCTTTAATACCTGCTAGATTTTCTGACAGAAAAGTGACTTTTAATCAAGTTTTTGGTACGCAGAGATGTAGGCAGAGATGATTGATAACTACAAATATATATATAAACCACCCAAGTGCGAGTCGGGCTCGCGCACTGAGGGTTCCGCACTACCACAAAATTCAATAACGAAATTACCAGTTATAACTTGGCAATGAACAAAAACTTCTCACCGACTCGCACTTGGCCATTATTTATTATTTGTTGTTATACTTTAAAGTGTACTAAAATCACGACAAATTTGACGCTTATACGTATTACCATTTTTACATTAGAGCTAATACAAAAATACGTTAAAAAATACGGTGTATCGGGACACCCCTTTCGTTTTTACTTTTTGACTTTTTTTATTATTTTTCAGTTATCCGCCATAACATTACATATTCTGTAAAAAAAAATAACTTACTATCTATTACGATTCGAAAGATATAGCCGTTAATAGGTAGGACTTAGTAATAGGGTCCCGTTTTTACCCTTTGGGTATGGAACCCTAAAAATACGACTTCGAAATTGGTAAGTAACATAATTATTCGTACCTATTATTGGAGCTATTAAAATCTATTGAGCCAACGAAAAGGCAACGACATTTTAATGAAACCTTTTCGAGAGATTTCTCTACATAACAAAAAATCACGTAATCGGTTCAAATGGCGGAGTTATCGGTGTACATAAATAATAATAAAAAGAGACCGAATTGAGAACCTTCTTCGTGATGTCGGTAAATTATGAGTACCTGTCTTTTATCGATAAACTTTTCATCGTCATCATCACCTTTCATGTTTTCACTGCTGTGACACAGGTCTTCTCTCAGCGAGAGAGAGTGTGAAAGTGTGAGAGAGAGAGAGAGAGAGTGAGACACAGATAGGATAGAAAAATAGATAAACTATTAATATACAAGTACTTTTCAAAATTATTATAATACCAGCTCACATTCACTATTATGTTTTATCGGTCGAGACGGTCAAGTAACTTTCATCACATTTTTGACTTAGCCTGAAGTAAAAAATATTATTATAAAATTAAAAATATTATTATAAAATAATATATTTTTTATCATAGATGTGAAAGCTATAAAAGTTTGGGCAGAACCACAACTTTCTAGCGGCGAAACTCGTAAAAGCTACAATGCTCGTAAAATTTCTAATAAACCATAAAATTCTTATTTTTTTCACCCCATAATTTTTTTGGATCATGTATCATTTATTGTATCTAGAGACTAGGTAGTGATAACTATTTATACTCCAGAAAAATATGTTTTTGTAAAAAAATAAAAAAGCGTAGGTATTATAATATTTATATCATCACATATAAACTAAAAACAGTTTTTAAATAGTTCAAGTATCATACAGAATTACATCAATAACCTTGAAAATTTTACATAGCGTATAGTAAAAATCAAAACTCAAAGCAATAATAGCACGGGTAGTACTCAAAAATTGAACGCTAAAGTTCCTGCGATGCGGCGATAGAAAATGTCAAGCGAATCGCAGCACTGAAAGGCTATTAATTATGTGAGCGGAAATTGAAACCCCAGTAGAAATGGAAAAGTAATAAAATGCAACAGAGATTGCAAGATGAATGCTGCTCCGCTCTCGGCCCGCGAAGATCTGGGGCAATCTTGCTGTGCTCAGGAGTTAATAGAAGGATTATTGTCATTAAATTTGTGAATATCTCGAAGACATTTGAGGTAAAACCTAATCAAGGGTGTGATTGTGGCGGTGGTATAAGCACCAGGGGCCTTACGGACAACAGCTATTGCGGCACCTATTCCGCTCAGTTGAAAAATCACGCGACCGCAAACCGTATCTGGGCGCGATAAGGTTCAAGTTCGCGTGATTTTCCAAATGAGCGGATTAGGTGCCGCAATTAGCTGTTGTCCGTAAGGCCCCAGGTCTCTGCTAAGTATACGAGGCTAGAATGGCTATCGTCAAATTCGTTCTATCAATCAAGTATAAGCTAAATAAAGTAAGCGGGAGAGACGGTGGCCGAGAGGTAGCATGTGCGCTTTAGAATCTAACTGCACAAATGACTTATTTAGTACATATATAAATTACTAGTAGGCCGCCCCTGCTTCGCACGGGCGAAGCCGGGATATATAGCCTATGTCAACCGGGGATAGTGCAGCATCCCAACAGTGAAAGAATTTTTCAAATCGGTTCAGTAGTTTCGGAGCCTATTCAATGCAAACAAACAAACAATCAAATCTTTCCTTTTTATAATATTAGTATAGATGTGCAGTTTCGGTGCCATCGCTCAAAAACGGCGAAGAAAAACATCACGAGGAAACCGGTATGACCAAGAACCTTAAAAGTTCAAAGACGCATAATGACTTTCACCAAAACATATTGTACTGGGCCAGCCTAGAAGGCCTGTGTCCCAGCATTGGAAACATAATAGGCTGATAATTATGAACCTAAAATAAGCTCATCTTTGTATTTATGTTACACGAGAATTATTCACGTAAGATTAAGCCAGTTACTCCGACTATCCGACTATAGTTTTTGAATGTAACGTTTGTAACTATGGAATTTTCAGTTCCAGACGTTTTGCTATTAGGATATTTTAGGATATTCCCGATTTGCTATTTGCTCATTCTGTTTTATGACGTTCAGCTGAATTTACTCTCTGCTGACTCTGCTGTTATTTCATCTAGCTGAATTGTCATTTAGCTGACTAGGTATTCTGCTTGCTTTCATGACATCCAACTGTCTTTCGACGAAAAGATCATTCTGAGACTTACTGACTGACGTAAGTGACGTAAGTCAGTCAGTACGTCAGTCAGTTACGGCTTCCTGTTTAAGCGATTTTGTTCAGGTGATGCGAAAAGTGTGCGATCGCAAACCGTATTTCGGGGCGTTAAGGTTCCAGTTCACGTGATTTTCCGCATTGCGCTGTTTCGAACCCGCGTTAAGAGGTAGCTGTAAGGCCCCTGATAGAGACTCGACATTTTAGCCAGTCGCGACAGTAGTTAATTAATACTAGGTACTAAAGTATCAACTTTATGGCTTTATTGGCGTGCTCCATTCAACTGCAGGGCTAAGGCCTCCCTTTCCTCCTTGTATTCCTCTCTGTTTTTTTGCGCTATTTGATTCCAGTCCTTCATGTAAGGTTCTGGTTCCAGCTCCATCTGGGCCGTCCGAGAGAGTTTGCCAGCTTGTCTTGGAAGCCACTGTCGTAGTTTTATCCCAACGATTCTCAGATGACTGACATGAAGGGTCCAGTCCCACTTTTATAGGTAAGCGGCCTATCCTTGTACAAAACCCATCACGATAAGTTATTAATTAACAAATTTGATTATAAAAGCATTTAATTTACTTAATACAGCTTCACCGATACCGATGCGGAGCAATGTTTTCAATTTATCTGTAATCATGGTCGAGCTTTTAAGCATAATGCACTGATAAATTTTAAGAGGACAATATATTTTCATGTAAATATGTTTCATGTATTTATGTAAATATGTGTAATATGTAAATATGTATTTTAATTAGGTACATACATGAATTTCTCTTTTGGGCTTTAGGCAAAACTACGGAGTCTGTTTTAGTATATGTGCCTAAGTACCCTCCGTAACGCGGCCACAGAATTGTGGGCGACCCAGGTTGCTCTAAGCAATGACAATATAAACCACCTTTGGCTCTAAGCTTAAGTGTTAGAAATTCAATAGATAGATAGAAAATTTGGTAGTTAATGATGCTGATTTTATGATGGGGAATACTTGATACCTATTATACTGCTAGTTTGTCGAATGAGCTGCCTGAATGGGTGTTCCCCGATAGTTACAATCAGGGTGTCTTCAAATCACGAGTGAATCAGTTTCTTCTAGGCAAGCGTGCTCCATCAGGTCAGATACAGTCAAAAGCAAGTCAATTATAAAAAAAAAAAAAAAAAAAAAATTAAGGTTAGAGAATCGTATGAAAAAGAGCATGGCAGTAATTAAAAAACCTGGTATCAATTATTTAGGTAATTCAAATTCTAACTTAGATAATTTGCGACATTGTGACCTGTGTCTATGTGCCAACCTTAATCTTTATCTATACTAATATTATAAAGAGGAAAAATTTGTTTGTTTGTTTGCATTGAATAGGTTCCGAAACTACTGAACCGATTTGAAAAATTCTTCTACTGTTGGGAAGCCACACTATCCCCGGGTGACATAAGCTATATAATATTATCAAATAAATTTAATAAAACTCCAATAATATCCGTGCGAAGCCGGGGCGGACCGCTAATATAAAATAATACGATGTAATTCATGAACTAATTAAGTAGACACATTGGTTGCGGTGTAAACCGCGAAACGATATCTATATCATGTGATTTTATGATAATACTAAAATCCAGCCCATTGACGTTCGTAATTAAATAATAATATGCAATATTTTATTTATTTGCTACATTGAAAACAAACAGCTGCTGACTAATCTCTACATAGTATAAATTAAAGTCGCTTTCCGCGTCTGTCTGTCTGTCTGTCTGTATGTCTGTATGGCCGCTAGCTCCTCCTAAACCACGCAACGGATTTTGATGCGGTTTTCACCATCAGTTAGATACATTTTCACTGAAGGTTTATATATATATAAATAGCGACCTGCCCCGGATTCACACGTAAATTACACCCGTGCGAAGCCGGGCGGGCGGGTCACTATTTCTATATATATATAAAAAGCGAAATTTATCTACTCACTCACTCACTTATCACGAAATCACCAAAACTACTCGACTTACGAAGCTGAAATTTGGCAGATAGATCCCTTTTGGGGAGTAGAGATTAGCTAAGAAAGGATTTTGCGAAAGGACCGAATTAAAGGGGGCAAATAGGGGGTTGAAAGTTTATATGAAAGGCTACGCGTATAAAGTCGCGGGCATCAGCTAGTACGGTATATATGCGATAAATATTCTTATCTTTTATCTAAATTTAAATTTAAATAATTGTACCAAGACATATCTATCATGTTTGTCTGATCTGCGCCATATCTCTATCTCTACATAGTACAAATTAAAGTCGCTATCCGCGTCTGTCTGTCTGTATGGCCGCTAACTCCTCCTAAACCACGCAACGGATTTTTATGCAGTTTTCACCATCAGTTAGATATTTTTTTACGAAAGATTTATATATATAACTAGCAACCCGCCCCGGCTTCGCACGTAAATTATACCCGTGCGAAGCCGGGCGAGCGGGTCGCTAGTACAGCATAAAATGTTGTTTTCTCATAACAAGACAAGCTCCGCTGTATGAAAGCACGAGAAAACAATTCTACATATCGTTATCAATAATTGTAGCAAGTTCGACGAACGAAACTTCTTAATGAGGCCAAGAAAATTCGTGCGCACGAAGTGGAGGAACTTAAGAGCTGTGTAAACTTTCATTCGTCGTCATTAAAAGTTTCAAGTTTAAAGATTTGTGCCAACATTAATTAGCTAGACACTTATGGAAAAATTTGTAACGTTAAGAACGTTCCCCAAATAAACGAGGCTGATGACAAATATCTTTTCTTTAAAAGTTTTCTTTTGACGAAATTGTACATTTTCAGCTTGTTCGTTAAGTCTGCTAATGAGGAGAAATAATGCTACACGGTCTGTGCAACTTGTTTTTATATATTTGTAGCTTGAGATAGAGTATACATTTATAAATTTCAAATATTATGATAAGATCCGTCAAAAATGTCGTTGTCGGAACTTTAACTTTATCAAAGAACTAGTGGTCCGCCCCAACTTCGCATGGGTATTATTGGAGTTTTAGTAAGGATCCCTAATTTTTTTGAAAATATAATATAACCTATGTCACCCAGGGATAGTGTAGCTTCCCAACAGTGAAAGAATTTTTCAAATCGGTTTACTAGTTTCGGAGCCTATTCAATGCAAACAAACAAACAAATCTTTCCTCTTTATAATATTAGTATAGAAAGAAACTCAGAGCTATTTCTCCATCACTATTAGTGTGAATTCGTGCAGTTATTGTTATTAAATACTCCGTCTTGTTATGTATTCATTCCTGTTCCTTTTCTATATATTTTAGTACTGTAAATTTAGTATACATATTTTTTGTCCTACTCTATTCTATATCCTACGTCATATTTTTTTTTTTTTTTTTTTTTTTTTTATTACTTAATACAAGCTAAAACTAACACTACAAATACAGTTAGACTGCCCATAGACCGTTGAAGGTCTAAAGACAATTTGTTTAAATTGCATATAGATACTTAAAAAAAAAATATTAAAAAGTGTTAAGTGTATTGTAAGTGTAAACTCAAGGATTCGTCTGAAAACCGGCGCAGTGACTTTCAGCATTAATTCCGAGACGGATCCATTCGACACTGATTGTATCCTTTAGATATAAGTTTTTGTAAAGGTGTCGAATAAAATTTATTTTCTTTCTTTCTTTCAGTTTGCAAAGACGAGGTCACTTTAAAGAGTCACCTAAAATGCTACCAATTAAACTAGTTCAATCTTAAGGATACAGTCGACCCATTATAATAACCATATCCTATGAAATCCTGCGGCTGCAACGTGACATAACTTGAGATGTTGCTCAAGTAGCATAGTTTCCAAAGTTCAGCAAAATTTTACAATGTAAGAGCATGGAGTTTCTAGGAAGTAAACAGAGAGGATCACGATCGGGACATAACTCCCGCGCGTGACGTCATGCCGCCCTGGGTTCCGCAAGAACTTGCACCCTGCACGGCAAACCGCAGCACATATTTCTACAGATATACTTTAATATCTTTTTAGGGTTCCGTACCCAAAGGGTAAAAACGGGACCCTATTTACTAAGCCTACGCTGTCTGTCTGTCCAACTTTTTAACGGCTGTATCTTTCGAACCGTAATAGATAGCAAGTTAAAATTTTCACAGATTATATATTATAATGTTAACTAAAAATTAACTTAACGGCGGATTAACTAAAAAAATATTATAAAATAAAATTAATAAAGGGAGGTTTTCACCCTTTGGGTACGGAACCCTAAAAAGTAATGCTGTTGTAGTTGTGTGTTACCAATAACATATACAAATCTGATTAACTGTACTGTATTTTTCAGTTGCAATCAACTTTACAGTTCTTGCGATGTAAGTAATTATTCTCTTGGCATTACTACGTGTCTAGTTCTTGGCGTTCCATCAGTCGTTAGCGAGGGAGCGAGTGGAGCAATACTGAACCACAAGAAAACAATTTAGCGTTTCGAGGGCTGGACTGTGTTAGGAGTTGCAAAAACACCCTGTGAATGCGACAGCTGACCCTGGACCGCCAGGGGCGGATTGGGAAGGCGAAAATTGTGTGTCTGTCAACGCGATTGATGTAGATCTTGATGTCGAAAGTATACTTAGTTTAATATCTTCACAACAAACATCATCAGCTAGTAAACGTCCACTGCTGAACAAAGGCCTCCCTCCTAGAGAGGGATATTGCTATAATTCCCATGCTTGGCAGGCGGTATGAGGAACGCAGTACGTTTACCGTGTACTAATAGGACGCTGCTGCCCACCCTCCGGTGGTTATGATCAGAGTTAATATCATAGCAGAAGGTAGTAACTATTAAATAATATAGGACTCCGTTTGTTTGAATGAGATACAGTAAAGAAGGAAGCAGTTTCAATGGCACTCATGAGAAAATACATTGGAGTTAGCCAACAGAGAATATTAAAACAACATTTTTTTTTCAATCTAAAATAAAGTGTATGCTCATCACTTTAATTTACTAAACATTTTTTATTAATCTCTGCGCCCCGTCGTTCCACCCGCGAGTTAAAATCGTCGTTAAGTTTTCTGTTTTATTTATTTTTAAATTTTTCTTTCCGTATGAACCTTAAACAATAATGGGTTACAATCTGGGTGTCTTCAAATCACGAGTGAATCGGTTTCTTCGAGGCAAGTGTGCTCCAACGTAGACCGCATCATCACTTAGCATCAGGCGTGATGGTGGTCAAACGCAAGACTGTAAAAAAGTAAGGGAAGACAAAAAAAAGATGAATAAAATTGGTCAAGTCGTTTTCAAGTTATGGCGTGTCGCCATAACGCATGGTGCGTCCGCCCCAGCTTTGCACGGGTATATATTATAGCCTATGTCACCTGGGAATAGTGTAGCTTCCCTTCAGTGAAAGAATTTTTCAAGTCAGTTCAGTAGTTTCGGAGCCTATTCAATGCAAACAAACAAACAATCAAATCTTTCCTCTTTATAATATTAGTATAGATATACTGGTTTTCGTGAGCGTTTGAGACAGTAAAATATGATGTCCTTATATTAGCTCGTCTGTCAGTATTTAATCATTGGTACAGAGGCTGCTAAAAGCCTACACTAGAAACCTCACCGATCATAAATTTAACACGACGTCATTTAACTCAGTGCAAGTTAAAATTAAACGCTAGCTGGCAACACACGTGAATGGCAGCACTGGCAGACTGATCGATTGAACTTCGAGCCACAATTAATGCGTCGATTTTTCACGTTGACATTTTACATGAAATCTCATATTAGTTACCTATATTCCGTGTCTGGGCTGCCCCTAACCGACAGGGATTAATGAGTAAAGCAATTAAAGTAGTAAACAGCAGGTGCAGTGAGACTTCGGTACCACCCCCGGCAAACAAAATAGTGTGGGAAAGCAGCCGTGCTTGCTGCCAAAGTAAATGATATCACACAGAGCGGAGATGTTTCGAAAGTATCTTTAGTATTTTATTTATATGACACGATTATTACTCACGTATGGTTAAGTTGGTTATTCCGATTATAGTTTCAACCGCATTCACCTTGAAAAAGACAGCCTAGTGCGGTTGAAACTATAGTCGGAGTAATCGGCTTAATCATACGTGAGTAATTCCCGTGTAATATAAATAAAATGTGTGAAAACCACGCCAGTTTCCATTAATAAAGTATGTAGTGTAACAATGTTGAGGAAAAAAACATTTTTTCTGACGTCACCTGTTATGAGAAATGTACCGAAGCAAAAGAAAACAAACATTTTATTGGTCTATCGTTGCCCTTCTTCCTGCTTACTCAAATTAGTAATGAGATTTCATGTTAAAATGTCACATTTAAATATTCTAGATTTAATAAAAACTTTAATTAAGAGAATCTTGAATTACTTTCGGATGAATCTTACTAATTACTAATTACTTCGGATGAATTATACTTCCTTAAGGTGAAACGTTTCCATTTGGCGGGAAGTTCAATTTTCAAACAGTTTCTTTTTGTCGTTGTAGCTAGGCCGGGTAATTGATGTAAATGATCACGGTATTTGCGAAAAATCGACGATTATTTATAAATTATCATTATAAAGCTATTCATCAGTAACGGACCTTGTTACTTACATTTCTCCATTAACAAATTTATACTATTTCCAACGGTTAATAAGGAAATGTAAGTAATAACTTGCTTTACTTATAAATAGGTTTCAATGATAATTTAAATAATAATAATAGATTATCGCAAATACCGCGATCATAATTACCCGGCCTAGCTAAATGGACAAAAAAATATTTTTTTTGAAATCCTAATTTTGTCGCCTGAAACTTTAATTATGAATAGACTCGTTGTGTTTCGCGGTAACACCCCCGTGGAGAGTCTCTCAGGAACCGTACGATTTTTCTGGCAAAAAATTTCCTATGTCTCTCTCATACTTGTAAACAATCTCTACATAACGCCCGGTCACGGAATAAAATACTTCAAGAACTTTATTTTCGGACGCGAGCAATTTTTCCAATCTACTTCCCAGTGTGTATCAACCGTAAGAAAGTAAATGTATACGGAACTAGTCCAGTAATTCCGCCGGGTTTCCGAACTATGCGCGCGGTGTGTAACGCAATCCCGTTTGCTCAAGGAAATAATCTCTAGAAGCAAACAAGCATTGCACTTTATTTGAACCGATGTGTACGGTACGTGCAGTCACACTGCAGTATAAACATCGCACGTACATGGCTTTCAAGACGACTATATTAAAGAGATAACAGTGTTTGCTTAGTAAAACGGAAACGGTTTTAGGTGGCTTGCAGCTGGAAATGATATTGGTCTGGTAATCTTGCTGTATTTATTTAGAGCAAAGAGAAGAGATAGAACAGGAAAATATTAATGAAAATCACAAATCATATTTACCCGACAACGCAAAGTCACACGGAGGGTGTTGTAGTTCACGTGTATATATAATACAACATATATGCATACATATATACGTCATATATGTATAATATATGATTGCATGTTCCCCCTACATCCTAAATGCCTTCACCGAGTTTAACCCCCGAGGCAAAAAGAGGGGTGTTATAATTTTAACATATGTATCTGTGTATCTGTATGTCCGTTTGTGGCATCGTAGCTCCCAAACAGCTGAACCGATTTTGATTCAGTTTTTTTTGTTTGAAAGGCGACTCGATCGAGAATGTTCTTAGCTATGATTCATGAAAATCTGTTCAGCCGTTTGAAGATTATCAGGTCATTAATTGGGGGATAAAATTAAACAAGGTGTTGAAAGATCCGTGTATATTCAGGATCATTGGGTAGGTGACGTCATCATACATACAAGAGGGCGAAATGAAAAGTAGGGATAAGAAAAAAACTATTACACCCTCTCATGTCCAAATGATTCAATATCTATTGATTAAAAAGATCAAATTTAATTTTAAAAGATATCGTTTTAAATTAAATTGAGGTTTGGTACATTATGTTTAATTGAGGTATAACGTTTTCCGAACTATGATCTACCGAATTTATCTATTTAATATATAAAAATCTAGTTTGTTTTTGATAAATTCGCTTTTATGACTAATCTTTGAAAAAAAATACCTAACCATAAGTATGAGCTACAAGAAGTACATATTATAGTTCAAAGACAAACCAAAGGATAGAAAAGGTTTGTATTAAAATGGTGAGGCATGTAAAGGGAATACAGTAACCTCCGCATTCTCTTTAACAAGGCATTTAGGAGGTTGTTGGGGTTTCCGATTCTGCAGCACCTCAGGCATGTTTGCGGACACACTGCCTGTTTTCACGCGATAATGCGGTCGTGGGCCGCTTCCTTGGTATACTTAGTACGGGCCAGCCCTAGCATCGTCCTGAAAATAATTACGGCAAGGTGCGAATGTGCATCGCTCGAAGAACCGATAACCGATGGGGAAGAAAGGTTCTGGAGTGGAGACCACGAACCAGAAGACGCAGCGTAGGGAGGCCTCCCACTAGATGGACCGACGACATTGTGAGAGTCGCGGGCATCCAGTGGATGCAAAAGGCAGGCTGTCGTTCAGTGTGGAGGTTATAGGGGGAGGCCTATGTTCAGCAGTGGACGTCTTCTGGCTGATGATGATGATGGAGAATGTGCTTTCCTCCGTCTTCACTGTGAGAAGCATACATGCACCAGTCAGTACCAATGCCGGAGAGAAGGTACTAGTGATTGTACCTATCATTGAACCCATAAATTTATTGTGTTTGTGAGTTTTACAAGTTTTTATTTCTTCCAAATCTTACAAGTTGAAATAGAACCATTTCCTGTTATCCTATTGAATTTATACATGTTGATTCTGTTCCAATGACAATGCATTTTAGGGTAAGCATGACACGATTTTGTTATTAGTAAAGTTGTTTTCATATAATTGGTTAAATAAAAAGTATGAATTAATAATTTTATTACGTTTTAGACATGATATAGTGAAATAGTAAATATACCATACAACTAATGATACAGTGCACTACTAAGAGTCCTCTATATAATTATATAGAATATAGTAAATTTTTTGAAGAAAAAAAAAACGACTTCAACCTACATAGTTAAAACAGAAATTGAAAGTACTCATCAAAACTTTTGAACCACAACCAAAACATCATTAATGCATGTATTTTTGGTTTTTGTTGAATTTTTCAAAAAGCGCTGAATTTTTATAAATTTTGTATGGGACCATTTCTGAGGTATGACCTACCAAAAAAAAAACCATTAAAGTCAATACATAATTAGCGGAGTAATCGCGTAACAAAGATAAAAAATAAAACATACAGTCGAATTGTCGGTTAAAAATATAGAATATGTTAGGTCACACCAGACTTTATTTCAAACAATAAACCTGTGGGTACTAACTAACCAAGCACAAGTTCGGTCGAGCATGGAGTACTGCTCTCACCTTTGGGATGGATCAGCTAAGCACCAGCTTGGGCGCTGGAATCTATTGAGAAACGTGCCAAGCGACTCATCAGCAATGAGTCCCTGGTTCAGACTAAGCTTCTTAGTCTCGAGCATCGGCGTAAAGTTGTTACTTTATCGGTTTTTTATCGGATACATTTCGGAGATTGTGCATCAGATCTGCATGATTTAATTCCCTCCTGCCCTTTTTTCTATCGGAATGCCAGACCGGGCACTAAAAATAGACACCGCTTTATGGTTGATATTCCGAAAACCCGTACGAAGCGCTTTGATTCCACATTTATTATGCGAACTGCTAGTCTGTGGAATTCGCTGCCTGAATGGGTTTTCCCCGTCAGTTACAATCTGGGTGTCTTCAAGTCGAGAGTGAATCAGTTTCTTCTAGGCAAGCGTGCTCCATTGTGACCGCATCGTCGCTTAACATTAGGCGAGATGGCGGCCAAGGGCAACCCTATATACAATAAAAAATAAAATAAAAACAGATAACGTATTGCATGTAGGTATGTACCTACTACTCGTACTACCGACTCGATTTTTATTAAGCTTTTATTTTGATCACAAAACATTTTCACTAGCTATTTGCTACGAAGTGTAGAACGCCTCGAGTTTCAATATATCTACATTCTTGCAGACTTCATAAAACTAAACTGGTTCTACGTGACCGATAAAAATGCCATCTTGTGGACCGGACTTTCGCACGCGCGAAACTAAAGTATAAACACTAAACTGCATTATTGCCTTGCTATAAAAACTGGGACATCGGCCAGAGTTAATTTTTGTGCGGTAAGGGGCACGTGCGTCCCGGATTTATATCCGGGCCGTGCCGACGCGTGTGTACACTGCCTATAAAAACGTCCCACTGACCGATGTGAGTCCTAAGCTTTGAGTTAAGCGTTGGCCTCCAGCTCGTGATAATAAATTTAAAACATATAAATAAATAAGACTTATATTTCTACCACAATAACAATTTCTGAAAGAAAAAAAACGACTGCTACGTCCACGTACTATATTTCTCTAAAAACTGTTTTTTCACATGTTTGTTCACTAAAGTTATATGATTATTTACGGGATATTTTCATGTAACTGCGCCGAAATATCAGGAGCTCATTCCACAACCTTACTACGGTAAATATCCCGTAAATAATCTATAACTTTATATTTCTATCTTTCTAAAATGGTACCTACTTGAAGTATGAAAATCCTAATAACCCTGATGGTGTGCTCTAGCATATTCTAGGCGTGTTTACTATATTAGATAAGTGACATCAGGTGAGCTGTGGTATAACTTCTAGCCTGTCAACCATAAATATACGTATATTTTATAAATATATGGCAAAATATACCAACGAGAGGATTAAATTTAATCATTTTGGAACAGAGCTTCATTCGTTCGATTTTTTCTATATCCACCAATTCTCTGTTGTGAATTCAATTCAATGAACCTTTAATGTGACTACAATATTATAGACATGATGACTGATATTTTTTTATTACCTCATTAAAAAGCTGATCATAAATAGAGCACATCAACGAAAACAAAATTAAAATTAGTTCAAAAATAAATAAGATATAAGCATTTTAATTTCATGCTAGACAAAGAGCGCACTATACTGAGCCGTGACGTCACGGCTCAGGTGCGCCATACAAATGCTATACTAACACACGCTTTGCGAGAAAGGGATAGAGCATTAAAACTTTAAACACTCATATCTCAGAGATTTATCCAATTAAATTATTTTTTCAGTATGTTTAATGTATTTAGTTAAATTAATCGCTAAGCCGGTTATTTGTAATAAATTAAATATTAGTCATCATGCCTATTACCTATATGGATTTAGCTACGGAACCTTACCATATGCGTGGCACAACTTATCAGCATGGCAAGGTACAATTTTCTATGTCTAATAGTTTAAAAGCAGGGGAACTAACTTTTTGCCACTTTGGCAGGTCATTTTACGCAAAAGTTACACTTGATCTAAAAGTTATGTATGGAATCTTACCTTCATTTCTAAATACCTATCCAGTGTCCACCACACAAGGAGGAGTGTAAAAAAACATCCCCATTTCACATGTACCTGAGAAACACAAAATACTTAATTTTGGTTCTTTCAAAATTAAGATCTATATTTTAAAAATTTGCATGCACTTATCTTAAAAATTATTGAAGTAAGATGGTTCAAAAAGATGAGGACGGACGGACAGATGTACGGCCAGACAGACAGGGCAGAACGAATTTATAAAGGTTACTTGTAGTACTACGGAAATCCAAAAATAGGTGCCTATATGGCTGTCATTATCATACATCGTTAACCTTCCATCAACAGATAGGAAGGTGAAGAAAAGTACCCTGCTCACCATCCCTGTAATGAAGTTAGACAGTTACACCCTCAGGAGTCAGTTTTACTGCCTACGCGTTTACGGCCACTAAACTTAACTACGCCTAAACGATTCAGCACTGTACTCACTCTAAGTACAGTATTACAGAACTTAAGCTTCGGTATGTTTCATAGTTTTTTGTGTTCATCATCATCATCATCAGCCAGAAGACGTCCACTGCTGAACATAGACCTCCCCCTTTAACCTCCACACTGAACTAATTTCATGTCATGCCTGCCTTTTGCATCCACTGGGTGCCCGCGACTCTCACAATGTCGTCGGTCCATCTAGTGGGAGGCCTCCCTATGCTGCGTCTTCCGGTTCGTGGTCTCCACTCCAGAACCTTTCTTCCCCATCGGTTATCGGTTCTTTGAGCGATGTGGCCTGCCCATTGCCACTTCAACTTGCAAATTTTAACAGCTATGTCGGTGACTCTGGGTCTTTGGCGAATAAATATCTGGGACATCTGGGACATTTTTGCACACACGGTCATCTGACCCCAAACTAAGCAAAGCTTGTAATATGGCTGCCAGAAACTGATATACGTACATATATATTTTTAAATACATACTTAAATAGATATTAACACCCAGACATAGAACAAACACAAATGTTCATCACACAAATGTTTGTCCTAGATGGGAATCGAACCCACGCCCCCAAGCACAGAAGATAGGTTCCCTACCAACTGAGCCACCGGGGCAGTCAAATATCCACGTTTCGGATTTTATCGCGCAAAGAAACTCCGAGCATAGCTCTCTCCATTCCCGCTGTGTGACTCTGAGTTTTTCCAAAAGGCCAACAGTTAAGGACCACGTCTCAGTACCATATCAGTTAAGTCTCAGTTTTATGTGTTACCTATCTAAAAAATAATTTCACTGTGCTAGCTTAGATATCGCTGGAGAAATGTAGCAGAGTCGGGCGAGTTTCAAGTCACTGACTGGCGAGAGACAGCGTGACACCGAGACCGATGGCGTTCTCTTGTGTCAAAGTCCAAGACCCTTGGAAGCTTTGTAACTTTTGAAACTAGATATTTTGATCTAAATACAGCCAGGTATATAAGGGACACCATCACCCGTATGTTAGGTGCAGAACTTAACCTTATTAAAACTACCAAAATAAGTGACATTAAATATTTACGCTTTGTTATTTTCATTGAGTTTTCTACATTAAGTATATCAAAACGTATTTACTAGTTGAAGTGATATTTTAGTTATATAGGTACGGGTCGTAATTTTACCGACACTAGGTATTCCAATTCCGGCGTTCAACAATAGAAATGCAGCAGCTTACGTACTCTTACTTCATTATATTGTGTCGATGATGTGCACTCAACGGTGTTTTATGTACAAAGTTTTGCAATAAACTGACTTTTGGCGAGAGGCTGTAGTAATTTACATTACGGAAATGGTATTAAAATCGTATTTATTTTATGCCGACTGGGCTTGGCTCTCTTATTTACGTACTAACACATTATGCTAGTGGGTATATATTTAGTATACTGTACGCTTAGTCCCAGATTTGATAGTTTACGAAAACTTTTTTCGTTTACGTATTGTTCCATACATTTTAGTAAAGCGCCTCTATCGGAAACGTGGAGGAACTAAATTTGGCAGTTATAGGCGGTATAGATTGCTTCGAAAAATCGAATACCTTTTAGCCCAGCAATGTATGGAACAAGACGAAAACTAAAAAAGTTTTCGTAAACTATCAAATCTGGGACTAATGGCACTGTATAATTAAGAAGATATCATGCTGACAATGATCATTCGCTTTTCTCGCGCGTTAGATTGCCGTTCGCTAGAAGTACCGGATCAGAGTGCCTAGTGCGAGTTTTTCCAATTACGTTTACCTACTAGATCGCGGTAACGTAAACTACGAGTTGTATGAAATAAGAGCAGTTTCATCTACATCGCGCCAGATGGCGCTGTTCTCATTTCATACAAATCGTAGGCGATCGAGTAAGTAAACGCAACTGGAAAAACTCGCACTAGGCCCTCAGGTGAGGTATTCAGCACGCGCGTGTTGCGTGCGGAAACTATAAACTTCAGACTCCGGCGTGAACACCCACACTACTCGGTATGCACTGATAAGGCTCCTACCTATGACTCGCGCCATTGATTTACTAAATGGTCAGATTGATCAGAAACCAGAAGTCTTTTCTGAAAAAAAAACCGGTCAAGTACAAGTACAAGTTCCGTTGGACGGAACCCTCAACGCGAGAGTCCAAAAAAAACTAACTGAAGTTGAAATATTGAAAGACAAACTTAACTTTGTAGTTGACAATAAGGTTCTTCCTTATATAACAACTACAAAATGTAAGTTTGTTATTGTAAAACAAGATTTTTTTTATGATATAATTTCAAATTAACGACTTTCAGATTTATTCCTTTATATGTGCCTTCCAAAATTTATGATTTTAGGTCAACGGGAATTACCCTATAGGAATTCCCCTGTGAAATCGCAAAATATGCGACATAAACGTTCATATCTTTTGATTGCATTGACTTATAACTTTTATATTTTTACAGCCGAAAGAAACCGTAGACCGAAGTATATTTAATATAAATTTCAACTTGATACCTTTACGCGTTCTTGGGAAAAAGGGTCTTGACAGACTGACAGCCGGACAGATAACGAAGTGATCCTATTAGGGTTCCGTTTTTCCTTTTCAGGTACGGAACCCTAAAAATGAAGTTCATGTACAATGCGTGTATTTTTTTTAAGTGACAATTGTAGCTATGTAAAATTATATTGTTTGTAAAACAGATAAGAATTATTTGTAGTATTGGCTTGCTGTGCGCGTTGATTTTGTTATTGTTATAAGCACAGCAAGCATTTGAACCAAAAATTCCTGATACCATCATCATCATCATCAGCCAGAAGACGTCCACTGCTGAACATAGGCCTCCCCCTTTAACCTCCACACTGAACGACAGCCTGCCTTTTGCATCCACTGGATGCCCGCGACTCTCACAATGTCGTCGGTCCATCTAGTGGGAGGCCTCCCTACGCTGCGTCTTCCGGTTCGTGGTCTCCACTCCAGAACCTTTCTTCCCCATCGGTTATCGGTTCTTCGAGCGATGTGGCCTGCCCATTGCCACTTCAACTTGCAAATTTTAACAGCTATGTCGGTGACTCTGGTTCTTTGGCGAATATCCACGTTTCGGATTTTATCGCGCAAAGAAACTCCGAGCATAGCTCTCTCCATTGCCCGCTGTGTGACTCTGAGTTTTTCCAAAAGGCCATCAGTTAAGGACCACGTCTCAGTACCATATGTCATCACTGGCAACACACACTGGTCAAAGACCTTCGTCTTGAGGCACTGTGGTATCTTGGACGAGAAGATGTCACGCAATTTCCCGAACGCTGCCCATCCGAGTTGGATTCTTCGGGCGACCTCTTTGCCTAAGTTGAACTTACCTAACTGAACAATCTGTCCAAGATAGGTGTAATGGTCAACAACTTCGAGAGTATCGTTCCCAACGACTACTGGCACGGGTTCAACATGGACATTGGACATAATTTTTGTCTTGTCCATGTTCATTTTAAGACCCACCTGTTGGGAAAGGCTACTGAGGTCGCTGAGCATCGTATTGAGATCCTCCAGTGACTCTGCCATGATGACTATATCATCGGCAAAACGAAGGTGAGTGATGTATTCGCCATTGACGTTGATGCCGAATCCGTTCCAGTCCAAGAGCTTGAAAACGTCCTCCAATGCGTTCGTGAACAGTTTCGGAGAGATAACATCTCCTTGTCTCACGCCTTTCTGCAGTTGGATTGGTTCCGTGCTCTCGTCCTGTAATCGGATCGACATGGTGGCGTTTCTATACAGACACTTCATCACTTCGATATACCTATAGTCGATATGACAACGCTGGAGGGACTGCAATACTGCCCAGGTCTCGATTGAATCGAAGGCTTTTTCGTAGTCCACAAACGCTAGGCATAATGGCCGATTATACTCCTCAGTCTTCTGTATAATCTGGCGGAGCGTGTGAATGTGGTCTACGGTGCTCCAGCCTTTACGGAAACCAGCTTGTTCGGGGGTCTGGAAGTCATCAAACCTGCTTTCGAGACGGTTCGTAATGACTCTGGAGAACAGCTTGTACACATGGCTCAGGAGTGAGATGGGTCGATAATTCTTCAATAAGGTGTTATCACCTTTTTTGAAGAAGAGTACCACCACACTCCTGTGCCATGCTTCAGGCGTAGTACCTTCGAGAATGACGGAATTAAATAACTTTTGGAGGACTAAAAGTACCGGTTTTCCACCCGCTCTCAGTAGTTCTGTCGTGATTCCGTCATCACCCGGCGCCTTGTTGTTCTTAAGCTGTTTCAGAGCCATTCTAATCTCGTACAAGCTGATGTCTGGGATGTCCTCAGTGTAATGTCGGGTCAGTTTCGCTCTCTTGTCCTGAGCTGTACTGACAATAGGCTGTCGTGTCGAGGTGTACAACTGTCCGTAAAACCTCTCGAGCTCTCTCAGAATCTCCGGCTTTGATGAAATGATACTGCCATCCTCGATCTTCAGCTTCGTCATTTGGCTCTTCCCAATAGACGAATTCTTCGCGAACACTTTCGAGCCCTGGTTCCGCTCAATTGCATCCCTAATACATCTTGTATTGTAGGAGCGCAGATCGTGTCGCACCGATTTCGAGATTCGTCTATTAAGTTGGCCATATTCCGACATATCAGCTGAAGATTGCAGTCTCATCTCAGTCCGGTCTTTCATTAGTTTAATAGTTTCGTCTGAGAGCTTCTGAGGTCTTTTTCGGGGTGGGGTCTTAAAGAACTTGGACCCCACTGCTTGGACAGTTTCCACCAGCCCATTGTTTATTTCGTCCACAGTTCCGCTTTCGGTTAGGCCCTGGAAGCGATTATGCAGTTCGAGTTGGAAGTCATTGGGGTTTTGGATTTGGGCATGACCAGGACGGAGCGTGGACTTCACCAGACGCGACCTCTCCAGCTTGATGTTGATATTCAATGTGCCTCTGACAATACGGTGATCGCTACCGGTTTTCACCTTGCTGATCACGGAGAAATCATTGAATTATCGCTTCTTGGTCGTCATGATGAAGTCGATCTCATTTTTGGTCGTACCATCTGGGCTCATCCAAGTCCACTTTCTGGATGGTCGCTTCTGAAAGAAGGAGTTCATCAAATAGAGTTCCTCCTTTTCCATGAAGTCGACCAGCCGCTGGCCCCTCGGATTCCGCTGTCCGTATCCATATGACCCCTCTCTTAACTCATCGACATTCCGTGTGCCCACCTTTGCGTTAAAGTCACCCATAACAACGGTGAAGTATGCTTCGGAGGTATGTATGGCATCGGATATCTCCTCATACAACGCCTCTACTTCATCATCAGGGTATGTCGAGGTCGGCGCATATACCTGTATGACCTTCAGCGAATAACGATCGGTTATTCTGAGTATAAGGTATGCTACCCTGCTCGACACACTATCGACTTTGATCACGTTGTTGATGAGTGACTTGCGGACGAGAAAACCAACACCACCCTGGGACTTTCGTTCTCCTTCCCGGAAGAAGAGCATGTTCCCGGAATCCAGAACTATCGTATCCTGTCCCTCTCGTCGGATTTCAGATAGTTCTATGATGTCCCATCGTATTTTGCTCAATTCTTCCTCCAGTTCGATAATTTTCTCGTCGGTCCTCAGAGTTCGAATATTGTGCGTTGCCAGGGCCAGATTTTGTTGGGGGTGGTAGCGGGGCAACTGCCGGAGATTCCTAGCACCCCCTACTCCACCGTTACCTGGCCCGCTACCTGGGCCAGGGATAGAGGAGCTCCCGGGGACTGGGGGCCGTCGTATTTGTTTGTCTGTCATGAGGGGGGGGGGGGGGGTTGCCAATCGCAGGAGGATCCACCATTCAAGTAGGAGGATGCTGCTGCCCATCCTCTGGTGGTTCTGGTCGTAGTTTTAGGACATACCCGGGTCCTGGGTAAAATTCCTGATACGTCTAAGTCTAATTCATCAGAAAAGACAGTCTTGCAATTTGCTTCCTAAAACTTCTAAGCTCCACTATATTGCAATTTGAGCAAGTCTGTATTGATCGTCCCGTAGTACCAGCAAGGGTACATTATTATTCTCGTGGAAAACCTCTCGTTGCGGTCCCCGGGGAGGTGTTGGTATCGGAGAGTTGCATCCTGCGGACCCCACAACTCTACAACTAAGATACAGGCCCTCTTATTACATACCTAAATAGCTTGGACGAATAAACCGAAAACTCGTATCAGCGATGTAAAGACGGGGAGAAACAAATATAAGAGTACTTAGATGTCAATATGTCAATAAAGGTAGGTAAAAAGTCCAAAAAACTCATTTCAGAGACAGGGCACAGGCGTGATGACTACCCCAAGAAAAGTGTGGTGACTCCCGCTCCGTGCAAAAGTTAGCCATTTCCATGATCCAAGAAAACAGTATATTATTATACCATAGCCATTGCTATCCAACGCGGTAATGCAGTGAGTGTTTTGGGCACTTTCGCGCCAGGAACAATTAGGGGCGGGTTATTTGAATAAGTACCTAGTTGTATTGGTGGCCAATTTATGGACTTTATATGTAATTTTGTAATTTAATTGACTAATAAACACCGTTAAAAAGTAAGCAAGTTTTTAGAGTCTGATTGGCAAGACGTCAGAGTTTTTGGGATGCTCAAGGCCTCTGACATGGCTTAGCGGTTATTGTTACAAAACAAACAGTTAAAAATCAGTGTTTAAAAAAGCATAAAATCAAAGCATTCACCAAATCTATTTTGGAAAAGCTTTGGTATCACATTTTATTATATACTGACGTGGTTTTCACACATTTTATTTATATTACACGGGAATTACTCACGTAAAATTAAGGCGGTCACTCCGACTATAGTTTTAACCGCATTTTGCGCGTGCCTTCACCTTGAAAAAGACCGCCTAATGCGGTTGAAACTATAGTCGGAATGGCCGGCTTAATCTTACGTGAGTAATCCCCGTGTAGGTAATATAAATAAAATGTGTGACAACCAGGTCAGTTCCTATAATAAAAGCTTTGGTATCAGTTATAATTGAATTAGACCAAATCCCGGCTAAGCCTCGCACTATCACGGATTTTATAGAAAAAGTTAAAACAACCGCAGCCGAAATGAGACCTCCAAAGTTTCCATTTTAAAATTCAATACCAAAAATAAAATCAGGTGGTTCGAGTCGGCAATTGGCGGGTGTTTGTCGTATTGGCGCGAGTGTGCGCTTCCCGCCGTGATCAGCAGACAAATGTACGGGGAAGTGCTGCCGGGTGTCCCGGTTTATATCGGGATCCCGTTGTTAGTTGTCCCGGTTTGTATTGTATTTCCCGAGGATAATGGAACGCAACGTGGGACAATTTTACATCTCTGGATTTTTGGTAGCGCATATCGATATTAATTTTCACCATGAAAGTCATAAACGATTGACAGCTCGATAATTTTGTCAATTGGTCAATTTAATATGATAATACACTGTACCTACAAATTATATTACTTGAAATCTATAAGTGATTCTGTATTCAATTCCACAAAACCTTTTTAGGGTTCTGTACCCAAAGGCTAAAAACGGGACTATTACCTAAGCCTACCATGTCTGTCTGTCCTACCTTTAAATGGCTGTATCTTTCGAACCGTAATAGATAGCCAGTTGTAATTTTCACATAATTTGTAAAATTACAACGGATTAACTAAGAAATAATAAAAAAGTAAAAAAACTAAAGGAGATATAAAACAAACATAATATTTATTAACGTATTTTTGTATTAGGTCTAATGTAAAAACAGTAATACACACGACAAACGATAGTACAAGCATCAAACTTGGTATGATAACCACCACTCTCTAAAGTATTAGAACAAATAATAAATAATGGCCAAGTGCGTGTCGGTGACAAATTTATGTTCATTGCCAAATTATAATTGTATTTTACTCGAGCGTTACTGTAGCAAATTATTAAATATGTGACTGCGTAGCAATTACGTCGACTATTTTGGAGAGCGTTAAGCCTGAACAATAACTGATGGGTATTTTGTGTTGGTACGGAACCCTCAATGCGCAACCCCTTCTCGCACTTGACTGGTTTTATTTAGATCAAATTAAAATACTACCGATGTTTAAAGAACTCAAAGTCGCGGAGCATGCATTAGAAAGAGCTATGCTCGGAGATTCTTTGCACGATAGAATCTAGAACGAGGATATTCGCCGAAGATCCAGAGTCACGACAAAGCTATTAAAATTTGCAAGTTGAAGTGGCAATGGACAGGCTACATCGCTCGAAGAACCGATGAGGAAAAAAGGTTCTTGAGTAGGGACCACGGATCGGAAGACGTAGCGTAGGTAAGTCTTCCACTAGATGACCCGACTACATTGTGAGAGTTGTGCAGATGGCAGGCTGTCATTCAATGTGGAGTTCTAAGGGAGAGACCTATGTTCAGTAGTGGACGTCTTCCGGCTGATGATGATATTTAAATAAAGTCCCGGTTTAGATATTTCCGATTCTAATTCCAACATGCCACAACACTAGGAACGTTGCATAATGCATACAAAGTGCGCTACGGACACAGATCGAAGGAGGCCTGCCAATCCTGATTTTTCCTACTTCCCGGCTATATCCTGTGGATTGCAGCGGATGCGACAAAGACTGATTCACGGATCTGAATGTCGAACGTGATTCGATTTCAGTTAGCGCAACTTTTATTAGTTGTTTCCTGCAAGTAGCAACTTTAACAATGAACACTTGTGTAGTAGCGCTTATGGAAAAAGTTTAACTGTATTTTCAAGTTTATAAAAAACCTATAAAATTTCATAGAAAATAATTTCACTCCGATCATACGCAGAGCAACGTCGTTTGTGTAGTTAGATTGGACCTTCGACGGACCACTTAACACGGATAAAAGCTCTACATAAAATATTGTTAAATACTTTAGCGCAAAAAACCTTAGAAACACATTTAAAACCAGTCCTCTAATGTTGCATTAAAATGTATAACTCGATTGAACCTTTTAGATACGTACTCTTAAAAGTAGCTTATTAACTTCCTAGAAGCAAAAAATACAGTGCAATAGTAATCTGACAGTTTGATACATGCTCCAACAATTTAAAGTTAGACCATATTGGGAATGAAAATATGCTGACCCAGTTAACAGCTGCCAATAATTATTTGTATTGTTTTAACTCTATAAATATTGTGTCAAGCTAAGTGCTTTTGATATTTCAGGAATTCCATTTGCGGCAGAGAGATACTGAAGTAAATAACTTTTTAAATTGCCCCACTTCCGGGCCTGGATCGTGGTTCCAATTGATTCCTACTTTTTATTACTCAGCTGGTGCATTTAGATTTCCATTTCCTATTGTAATTAAATAGACGAAGTTTGTTTGAGTCGCAGCCCGAGTTTCACCGAGGCATCTTCGAGAGTACCGTTATAGTCTTTTTACTTTAAAAGCAAGAATTTATATTCGACTGTGGCTAAAAAAATGCTTGAATTTAGTTTATCTAATCATCATCATCATCATCATCATCACTAATTAGCTACATAATTTAAAAGCAAGAATTTATATTCGACTGTGGCTAAAAAAATGCTTGAATTTAGTTTATCTAATCATCATCATCATCACTAATTTTATCAGCCATAAGACATACACTGCTGAACACAGGCCTCCCCTCTAATGACTCTGAGGGTGACGTGAGGATCCGAAGTACCTTTATTTACGTCTATGAATATGGGGGTATAAGTGATCAATGCATGGTCTTTCATACTTGTTAACGTATAAGTCTATCTGAAATAAGTTATCAAGTATATTTTTTTTTACCCCTGATACATGAGCTGACAATCTTTAAATGGCTGAACAGATTTTCAAGAACGGGATGAAACATCCCGGGACCTCCAGCTCATGAAGCAGACACGCGTCCACTGAGCCTTATCTATCTGAGCCATCAACATTATTATAATCTTGTCGTTTTTAGGGTTCTGTACCTCAAAAGGAAAAAAACGGAATACTTATAGGATCACTTCCTTGTCCGTCTGTCGGACTGTCTGTCTGTAAGACCCTTTTTCTCAAGAACGCGTAAAGGTATCAAGTTGAAATTTATATCAAATACTAGTCTACGGTTTCGATTGGCTGTGAAAAAATTAAACATTAAAAGATATTACCGTTTATGTCGTATATTTTCGCATATTTTGCGATTTCACAAGGGAATCAAAACTTATAGGCTACTTCCCGTTGACTAAGAATGATAAAATTTGGCAAGAGGCAAGGTCACACAGTACATAATTGAAGGAAAAAATCCGAAAATTGTTAATTTGAAGTTTTATCATATTAAAAATATTGTTTTGCAATTACAAACTTACATTTTGTAGTTGGTATGTATTGAAGAACCTTATTGTCCACTACAAAGTTAAGTTTGTCTTTCAATATTAATTTTTTTTTTGTATTTTTTTTTGTTTGGACTCGCGCTCTGAGTATTCCATCCATCCATCTATTCGTACTTATCTGGTTTTTATTTATTTACGTAGCATCTTAGTGCTTAGCCTACACTGGCCTACACTATGATTTAACTTCTTTTGAAATAATCCTAATAGCTAAGCCTGCATTCTGGGAACTGTCAAACAAAACGTTCTCGCCTATACTTACGTTGCAGAATAAACACAGGTTTTTACAAGCGCCGTTCTCAAGAGGCAGGGAAAAGAATGAATGAAATATGAAAGCAATAAAGTGCTCGTTGAGAAATAGTTTAGCTCCGTTGTGGGAACGTTCGTAATTTTTGTAGAGGCGAGTTAATGTCGACAGATTTAAATTTGCGTTTAATTTTTTAGGTTTCCGTACCCAAAGGGTAAAAACGGTACCCTATTACTAAGCCTACGATGTCTGTCTGTCTGTCTGTCCCACCTATTAACGGTTATATCTTTCGAACCGTAATAGATAGCCAACTGAAATTTTCACAGAATATGTAATGTTACGGCGGTTAAACTAAGAAATAATAGAAAAGTCAATAAGTTAAATGTTAAAAAAAATCGAAAGGAAACGCTACAACAAACGTATATTTTAACGTATACATATTTGTATTAGCAGTAATGTAAAACGGCAATACAACATACAAGCGTCAAACTTAGCATGATTATAGTACACACTCTAAATTATAACAACAAATAATTAATAAGACCAAGTGCGAGTCAGTGACAAGTTTCTGTTCATTACCAAGTTATAACTGGTAATTACGTTATCGAATTTTGTGATGGTAGTGGTACGGAACTCTCAGTGCGCGAGCCTGACTCGCACTTGGCCGGTTTATTTTTAGCTCAGCTGTTAGTATTATAGACTCTATCTGCATTGTATAATGAACTTGTACAATGGAGATATAGTCTATATTATAATATGGGTTTCTATAAGTCGTGAGCGAATCGATTTCTTCTATTGAAGCGTGCTCCATCGTAAACCGTACCATGGCCTAACATCAGGGCGTCGATTCTGCTAATTTGTAAATGTTTCAATGGACTGTCGGTGGAGTGTCGATGGAATAGTTTTACACATTTGGTATTCTGCTAGTTATTTAAGACCAGTTATTTATTATTTATTTATTATAAGTTATTTAAGGCTTTCCAATGGCGTATCAGTGTAAATTCAATAGTTGGACATTTGGTATTCTGCTCGTTATTTGACGTTTGTTTCAATGGCCTTCCACACTACCACGACACTCCACCGACATTCCATTGAAAGGCCACTGAAGTTTTAGCAGAATACCCTTTTTGTCACTTTCATAATGGAATCTCAGTGGAGTGTCGTAGGAGTGGCAGGCCAATGGGAATTTTAATCATCATCATCATCATCAGCCAGAAGACGTCCACTGCTGAACATAGGCCTCCCCCTTTAACCTCCACACTGAACGACAGCCTGCCTTTTGCATCCACTGAATTTTTCAATTTTATATAAATTTGCAGAATCGACGCCCAGGTGAAGTGGCGATCAAACGCAAGGCTATTATAAAATAATAGATTAAAATAACTCTTTCACTTTACTAACTCAAACCCATACCTGTTTCAGATAACCCTCGGCTCAAAAATAATATTCTATAAGAAGATTCTATTTTTCAAGATCAAGTGAGGGTAGGAGAACAACACACCCGCTCTTCTCGCCGGACTCACCCGCAGTTTTCAGTCAGCTCGTGACCACGGCCATTGTAACATGGTCGAAACGTCGAGCGAAAGGTACATATTTTTACCTAAATTAAATAATACGTGAAAAGTCCTGATAAACATTTAAAACATGTGTTCTAATCGCAAAAGTTTAAAAATTATTAAAATTCTATAAGTACCTATAACGTGTGTATGAGTGTGTGTCTGTGGCATTGTAGCTCCCAAACCACGCAAACGATTTTTTTTAACTTGATCTTGTTTTTTTTTAAACATGACTTGGTGGTGGTCTTTGCTATGATTCACGAAAATCTATTCAGCCGTTTGAAAATGACATTTTTTTTTATCTATATTAATATTATAAAGAGGAAAGATTTGATTGTTTGCATTGAATAGGCTCCGAAACTACTGAACCAATTTGAAAAATTCTTTCACTGTTGGAAAGCTTTACTATTAGGATGACATAGGCTATACTATATTTTTAAAAAATAGGGAATCTTACTAAAACTCCATTAATATATTTGCCAATGTATTAAAAATAAGACTTACACCCGTGCGAAGCCGGGGTGCGTTGCTAGTCGAGGATAAAAAAAACAATTTATACTTGTTACATTACGGGTTAAGCAATTAAAACTTTCGACCCTGAAACTGAACAATTCTATATTTTATAAGTAAATTTTGTATTGCTTTTACAAATACAATGTAAATAGCTGCTAAATCAAATCAGCGCCTTGTCGAAGGCAGCATTATCCAACAAAGTAAGTTTAACGAGTTTATAATCCAGACTTCAAGCGAGTTAAGCTAGGTATTCTAACCTTTAAGCACAAAGTTACTATCCACAATACAGAGCCGTGAACGTGTGAATGAGTCGCGGTCATTGTACAAATTGGTAGACAATTGAGTTTTCGGCAATAACATGATAGATTTGTTTCGAACACCGACATTGCATCATTTGTTCCATTAAAATAGTGTGGAATAGACAATCCAATTATTGGAACAACGTTACGCCAGTACGAACTATTGGAATAGTACTTTACCTATATAGATGCAATTACTGATAGTGTACGCAACGGCCTTTTGACATTTCGACTATGAGTAATATCTCAGATCAGATAAACAAGAGAGATATGGTAAGGTGGCGTGCCGGGTGCGACCGCATGTGACCTAAATCAAGTTTGATGTCTTCAGTAGAACTCACTGTGTGTGACCTTGGCGTCTTTTTTGTGAATGTGGATTATTAGTTAGTACATTGGTGTCGCTTCAAGTGTGTGTGAAAAATTAGTAAGTGAGCCGTACTTAATCATTTTTCGCGTGAAACGACAATTCTACTAAGGCATATCTTCCTTGTTTTTCTGATCTGAGAGTAATATAAACGGTTTAAATTAGATAGGAACGCTAAAGAAATTACGTGACCGAAAAAGAGTAATACAGAAATGTTCAAAGTTTACATTCCAATTGTTTCGATTGTTGTTTATTAATGAAAATAGAAATGAACTTGGGACGTGCCTAGAAAGCACACGTTCGTTATCTATATCCGAATTCGATGTAAACTCTATTGATGTACAAATAAATACGAATTTGAAATCGTTGATCTGATTTTAGTCGAATGGAAATTCATTCGATAAATTGACGCAAAATCGCTGGATATCTCATTATGCCGCATTGTTGGTTCGTGTCCGGCTCTAAAATAAAGTTTTGATTGCGGAGCTGATAATTGAGCATTGTAAGTTTTATTGCGGCAACTGGCTTAATAATAACGTTGGTAAATGGAAAGCAAGGCGTGGCAGGGCCAAACCGGTTCCTGAGCGAAATATCCTTGTGGCTGCAGTAAGGTAATCTAGTTCTTAGAGCGAATACAGTAGAATGCGGACGCCGGCGTTCACACCCCGCCTTTGAACGGCGCCTGAATGAGGAAGTTTCCTATTATTTGGTAGTGAGGCCTATTCTGTCATACCACTCATTAAACTAAACCAAACAGACAGGACTAAAATTATCTGCCTCTCTTTTCATTTTAATATGTGAGAGAAGGATGGCAACAATTTTAGAGCTGTCAAATTTAGTTTAGTTTAGAGCACATCAGAATCGATGCCAGTGTCATAATTGCTTTCAAATAACTAATTGCATTCTGTTATTTGAATTTAAATGTTGAATTATAATATTATTAACCTGCAGTTTCACCCGCATTAATTCAAACCTCAAGAACAGTAATTTTTCTGGGGTAAACCACGTTATATACCACGCCACTTTCCAGCCTTCCGACCATCTCTCTATATAAGCAAAAACTGACGTCGACCTGTTGATTTTCTTTACTGCATGAAAGAGGAATAAGCAAACCAACAAACGACACACTATCGTCTTTATGATATTAGGATGAAGTGTGATGCGAAAGGTTGAACATGGAATAATACTCAGGTTTGCTTAAATATATGTAATTCTATATTTACAAGTTCAGCTTCAGTCCTCAGACGCACTTCCTCTCCAATTCCTCCTCAACTAGTAACAACAATATTTATACCTGTCCATTAACTCACAATATCACAGCAAACAACAATTAAGAAATACTCCGAGGCGGCGAGTACGCACGACCGCGGCCGCCCCTCGATGACTCGGCGAGTTGCTAATCGATGCGTGCTTTTTACGTGTTGCGGGCTTTTGAAAACGCCGAGGCCCTTTATAAATTAGATTTATACTTTGTGGAATGAGTAGGTGTAACCGTCAGGCGCTCGGTTTAAACTGAACTTGCCGGGAGGGAAGAAGCGGGTAGGAGGGTTCGTCGTCGGCTCGAAGTATTGTTGACGCTGGGGTTGGTTTGGCGCCGTGTACTGTTGGGACTGGAGGCCGCTGTACTCAGCCTGCTGCGTTCCCGGGTAGATGTTGTTAGTCTGGTACGACTGCTGCGGTTGTTGATACGACTGTTGAGGCTGGTACTGAGGTTGAGGCTCCGGCTGGTACTGAGGTTGAGCCTGGTACTGAGGTTGAGCCTGGTACTGAGGTTGAGCCTGGTACTGAGGTTGTGGCTGGGGTTGGTATTGTTGCTGAGGCGCTACGTAGTTCTCCTTCTCGTACAGTTCGGGGTAGTATTGACCGTCGTCCTCGTTAGGCTTGCCACCGTAGTTACGAGGTGCCTCTGGAGCCGTGTACTGCTGAGGTGCACTGTATTGCTGAGGCGCTTTGTAATCCGGTGAGTTGTATCGCGGGTCGGGCGTGTATCCGGGAGTGGGCGCGACCGGCTGCGGGGCAGTGGGGATATGGTCGCCAGTAGCTTGGAATCCGTTTTTTCCAGCGATGTAGTTCACTGTCTTCCTCTCACCACTAGGATCGATGTAGGAGTAACTGCCTTTCCTGTTTCCTTCCGCGTCGGTTTCTTCTTTGAAGTCGATTCCGTCTTCTTGCTGGTAGGCGGCGCCGAAAGCTCCGTTTCCGCTGAGATAACGCGCTTCCTGCACGATAGCGGCGGTCTTAGGATCTCCTGCATATTTGGGAACGCGTCTCGCTCCCTCCTGCTGCTGGCACGTCACCACCGCGATCACAAAGGCGAAAACAAAGAGCCTGAACATTTTGACGGATCAAAACGTGCACTGCTCGCGTGAAAGTAACAAAGTGTGTCGTTGCGGGCGGGTGAACTTATTATATACGGCCTGTGAAGGCCTTGAGGTGTATTGGAAGGGCCCACGGGTGCGACCGCGAAAATCTTGCTTGTACAAGATCGCCCCCATCGGATGCGGCACATATCAAGGAAGTGGCATTACCACGTGCAGGTGTCGTCGGTCGATCTGTACCTAGCAAATGTCAACGAGTTTCCAATCAATTTTAAACGAGGCCTGACGAATATTTAAATAGAGCAGAGAGCAAACGCTTTTATGCAAAATATTTGTGGGTCCTGAATTTTAGCTTAAAAACTGTTACGTATATAATTATACTCCTAAAATATCAGAACCTTCATTATATTTGCATTTCATTTTCAATGTATTCTGAATTTTACTAGTTGGCGAAGTCAATTTTATACATGAGGTTTATATTTTGCATTATTGTTTTGAAATTGGTCAGTAAAATAATGATGTATTTTTTTTTATAAATAATAGGCTTGCGTTTGACCACCATCACGCCTGATGTTAAGCGATGATGCAGTCTACGTTGGAGCACGCTTGCCTAGAAGGAACCGATTCACTCGTGATTTGAAGACACCCAGATTGTAACCATCGGGGAAAACCCATTCAGGCAGCGAATCCCACAGACTAGCAGTTTGCATAATAAATGTGGAATCAAAGCGCTTCGTCAATTCTTCGTCAATTATTATATTACAGGGTTGCAAAGAATGGGTATGCTAAGCAGAAAGGGGTTCGTTATACTCATCATTATGAACAACTTTTACTATGTGACTAACCCTGTAATTGCGAAAAAAAACAGTTGTTTCATAGCGGTTTGCTTAGTTTGAGGTCAGATGACCGTGTGTGCAAAAAATATCCCAAATGTCCTGAATATATTATTATGTCGAGTATCAATGACCGTTTCCTATGGAACAGATGATATTTTTTTCGCGATTTCAGGTTTTTTACCATAGTTAAAGTTGTTCATAATTATGAGTACAATGATCTCGTTTTGGCTTAGCATACCCTTTCCTTATAACCCTGTATAATTGATTTATGTGGTTTGTTGATAATTCTACAAAAAGTATCAGCAGGTTCTTTACAGATACGTAGAATGAGACTTTTGGATTATCATAATATGTAGTAAACCTATTTCGATTGTTACCCGACAACGCAAAGACAAAAGGAAGGTATTATGTAAGTATATTCCCATCTACTGCAGCCTAAACGCTTCGACTGGTTTTGATAAATTAAGGTGGCGATTCATTCTTTAAGTTTAGGGTTATCACGGAGTGGGTAACTTAACAAAATAAGATGTTACACCCAAGGTGGGGATGAAAAAATCAATTTGACTGCATACCCTGATATGGCATATCATTGAATCATCATCGTCAGCCAGAAGACGTCCACTGCGTAACATAGGCCTCCCCCTTAGAACTCCACACTCAACGATAGCCCCCCATATGCATTCACTGGATGCACGCGACCCTCACGATGTTGGTCGGTTCGTGGTCTTCACTCAAGAACCTTTCTTTCCTATCGGTTATTGGTTCTTCGAGCGATGAGGCCCATTGCCACTTCAACTTGCAAATTTAAATAGCTATTTCGGTGATTCTGGTCCTTCGGCGAATATCGACGTTCCAGATTCAATGGCGCAAAGAAACTCCGAGCGTTAGTCCTCTCCATTGCCCGCTGTGTGAATCTGAGCTTTTCCAATAGGCCAGCAATTACCACGTATCACTGAATAGGTCTTTTATTAATCAATACGAAAAGCAACTTAAAAGCTTAAAGTATAAAAAACAGACTTTAAAATTAGTAAGCGCTTGAACAACATTATTGCTACTGCCAAATAAACAGACGCTAGTACAAATGTATTCGTATTATTGGAGCTGGTTAAGAAACGACTGAGCCAAACCACGTCGAAAGCTTCTTCTGCGTAATAAAAAAAAATATCTTGTTAATTGGTCCATAGATATCTAACTAATCTTTCAGAGCGCCTGGTTAATGCGTCGCGCGTCCAAAATGCTGGCGTGTTTCTGGCTCAACGCATAAGCGTTGCCATTCAGCATGGTAATGCCGCCAGCATGCTGGGTATGCTGCCAACTGATAGTGTGCTTGAACATTTGGGCTGTAGGCTTATGGGCAGTCTGTTTTGTAGTGTTAGTATTAGCTTGTATTTTGTTTAGTTAAAGGCACTTGCCAAAAATAAAATACAATTATAGTAGGTGTACATATATTTAAAAAAAAAACAGACCAAATTGAAAACCTCCTCAAAGTTAGTTAACAATAAATAAGACAAGCACCCATTCATGTAAATGGTGTTTTAAAATGAACGTGTTAGCGTATCATTCGTGAAATATTATCTGCCAAAAATACCGTTCTCAGTTTTTTTAATAACTAGTGATACTGTAATATGGAAGAAATATCAGGACTTTACATAAAATAAGCAGAACAGATAACAGCTTAAGGCCATGCAGAACGAGATAATGCCTGAAGGTGAAATTACACACATCTTTTATTAACTTAATCAAAAGTTAGATCTAAGTAATGGCTAAAAGTTCTCACAGTTTTGCAAGGCGACATTGTCCATGTCGCTTAATAGCTATTTCTTTACATTATTATGTAGTTTCATTGTACTTGATGTGTTACTTTGATTCCGCAAATTTACTCATATTCACATAATTCTTAGCAACAAATTTACGTCATTATGACTAGTTAAAATAATTCTGATGAAATATATGAATTACAATGTGTTATGAGTGTGGATTGTGTAGAATTTTCTTTATGTACCTACCTACTAGAGCGGTTACTCCACATTTTATTTCCTGCCTAAAATGAATCTTTGATTGAGTACCTAGATCATCATTAACAAAAGCATCATAGATAAGTAAATATATATGATTATATGTAAAAAAATAGGTTCATATAATAATATCTTTTTTAAGCATTTGCTTGCACTCAACTTGTATAATCAGTTTATTGTAAAACTCTAATTATTTAATTTTTTAGGGTTTCGTACCCAAAGGGTGTAAACTGGTCCTTATTACTAGGCCTACGTTGTCTGTCTGTCCTACCTATTCGAACCGTAATAGATAGCCATTTGAAATTTTCACAGAATATTATGTAATGTTACGGCGGATCAACTAAGAATCTCTACATAGTATAAATTGAAGTCGCCTTCCGCGTCTGTCTGTCTGTCTGTATGTCTGTATGGCCGCTAATTCATCCTAAACGGAAGGTTTATATATATAGCTAGCGACTCGCCCCGGCTTCGCACGTAAATTACACCCGTGCGAAGCCGGACGGGCGGGTCGCTAGTTAATAATAAAATTAAAAGTCCCCATACAACAAACGTATTTTTGTATTTGATCCAATGTAAAAACGATGATACGTATAAGCGTCAAACTTGGCATGATTATAGTACATACCTACTCTCAAGTATCTATAACAAAAATAATAGATGATGGCCAAGTGCGAGTTGGTGACAAATTTCTGTTCACCGTCAGTTCTCGTACGATCGCCTAAGTTAAACAACGCCGGGCGCGGTCGGTACTTAGATGGGTGACCGCCTGGGCGTTGATGGGGTGTTGTCTTTTTTGCACTACTTCTTTGTATACTTTAGTAATAGTAGCTAGAAAGTTATGTGGTGGTACGGAACCCTCAGTGCGTGAGCCCGACTCGCACTTGTCCGGTATTTATTTAACTCTGACGATTTATAGAATGACTAAAGATTAGTTTATAGTCAATATGAATTCATCGCGACCCGAACCATCCGTTGCATTTGATGCGGACAAGAGGACACCCACCTTTGTCATTTGCCACCCGTTATATAGGTTTTGACTGACTGAGGAATTGAATGCAGAGTTCTCCGTTCTCCTGGATATCATCGATTTAGGTAAATTTGACAACCTGCGAAATCCGTTTAATCAAATATCTTGAAGATTTGAAGGTATTGTTCCGCTCTTATATAATAAAGTAAATGATGAATGAAAAATAAAAAAAAATATGGCAACAATGAGATTAAGAAACTTATACGGCTAGATAAATTTGATAGCATTGAGCGTATCCTAATAGATTTGGATGTCTCATAAAACACTTACACACACACACACACGCATACCCACATACCCCAAACACCTTGAGCACATACTCCTGTGAGTTCTTGTGTATTGAGATGACACATCAATGCGTATATGTTTTTTTTTATTGATTGATTCTTATGTTTTATACTATCACTTGTCACATTTTAGTCGTAAATTTTATTATTATTTTAGGCTGTGTTTTGGCATTAAGTTAGTAATATCTAATGGTAAAGGCCATTTGCTCCCGAAACACAGTATTTATATTACTAGCTCGAAGTCAATGGGTTCATATTTTATTTCGTAAAAAATATTTATGCCCAATAAATGAATTTGTATATTTGTATATCTTATTTAAAATGCAAAATGCATTGAAATGCTTTTAAAATAATGATATGACCTTTAAATAATAATAATAAAATGACTACACAGTGTACTTCATTGTATTATCTTTCCGCATTTTTACTGGGTCCTTCAGAATCGTCTGAAACAACGGGTTTTAATACTTATTTTTTAGCATTACCTTGACTTCGAATAAATGATAATGGAAATAGCGTTTGATAATACTTCATTTAGACCACGAGGGCGGACCATTTCAAAATTGCTGAGCTGAGTTATTAACTGACCTAATTCCGTTCCAGCAGCAACACAGTAAACGCGTCACATAAAGATCTTTGATATGAGATTGCGTGATTAGAACATGAAACTCATTTTAGGTAAATCGAATGCAGTTTTTAAGCAGGAATGTTAACAATTAAAAAACAAACGTTATGTTTGGCACGTGGCCGCTAACCTTGATCTGAATTCTTGTGCTTATAGTGTGACGACGTACATTGATACCGGAGTCTTACCTATCTTGTCTCGAATTACATAAGCAAGCCACAGCTTCTATGTAACTATCTAATATTGTTAGTTTTTTCCAAGTTTAATTAAACATCGTCATACAAGTCACCACCTCCCACTGACTCTGGCTACATATAAATGAAGAACGATCAGGCAAAAGAGACTCTGAGACTCGTTGCAGTGACGATATACGAAAAACGGCTGGCAGTGGCTTGAAGAGAAAAGCCGAAGATTGGGTTGAGTGGCGTACCTTGGGAGAGGCCTGTTTGGCAGTGGACTAGTATAGGCTGATTATGATAATGATGAAACAAGTCATAGTCACAGTCACAGTCAAGCAAAGTACCTAAGTCACCCCGACTTAATATAATATAATCACCCTGACTAAATATTAGCTCTAGTAGTAAAGTGGTGAAGAATTTACAAGAGGCTTCAATTGAGTTTTGAAAACAACACAAACATACATGTTTCACTCGAGCCCGTTCACTTAACTAATAATAAACCACTATTATTACACATTAACACTCGTAAATTTATACAAGTTTAGGAAAATAATACAATCAAGCGAAATTATTTTTTTCACGTTGGCCAATGCCGTTCAGCGTGGCAATGCTGTCAGAATTCTAGACATTTTTCCCGCCACGCTTTTAGATCAGTCTTTTTTTATTTTATTTATATTATCTATGAGTGCTTTAGATTCTTAATGTAGAATTGCATAAAGCAAAGTAGATTCAGACTTTATCTTTATGTATAGTTCATTTTCATTATTTTAGCGAAACATTGTCGTGAAATGGTGGGCTTTTTTGTGATTTTATTTTTAACGGAGCCCGTTTTAGGTTTAACTTTATCTATCTATACCAATCTTATGTTTTGTGACGGTGGCACAAGGTTGTTAGATTAAGGCTGCGCTCAACGGTCAAATCTGTCGTTCACTCATTTTTAAAATTTCTTTGATGAAAATTTCCTAAGGAAAAAAAAACCGATGTACATTATTTTTAGAATAGCATTGCAATACAAAAGAAATTTTTCTGATGATATGTTTTATTGTGGCGGAAAAGTACTAATCATAATATTTTTGATCAACTACGCTATACTATAAAATTAATATGAACACATTCATAACATTTGTAACGTTATTCAAAAGATAATGCCCAATCGTTTTTTTATTGTCTTTTAATATATTAAATTTTATCTACAAACATTTTAAAAATATGTGGAGATATTACTCTGGTCGAGGAGCGCCGCCTTAATGAGCAGGTAGAAATAGAGTACCACTTATTTAGGACGACCTGTCACGTTAAAACTTTAAACATCCACTATAAATTAGATTAGAGTTCAGAGGATTATAGCGAGGGCAAGGTTAGGGTACAGTTTTATAACTCGAAATCATAAAGAAATTAAGTTATAATAATGTTAAAACTTCACTAAAGTTTACTTTATTATTCCAAAATTCGTCAAAAACGTATTACTCCAGAAAATCATTCCCACCCTTCTGAAGAGCTACCTCCCACTTTTGCTAATAACTACCAGCCCTATTTGGGTAGATGTGCGAAAGTAACGCACGTTTTCATTACAAAGGGCACATTCTGCAGCGCACGATCCTTTTGTACGTTTTTCAAGAGTCAGCCAAATTGGACAATCCTTTGTGAGCGAACGACGTAAACTCTCCTAGATAACGTTTCAAAGAACAATGTATGTGTCATAAAAATTCGCTTCGACCTTCGACAGTTTGCATGTTGGACAGGAACCGTTTTAACTGAATGTAGTAATCATATTTTATTGGTGAGAAATGTGTTAACAAACATGCTCAAAGTTGCGTGAGATGATGTGTGGCAATTTATATGTATTAGAGAGTAATAACCGTGCGAAATTGTCATTGTATTGTTTGTCGATCATCATCATCATTTCAGCCATAGGACGTCTACTGCTGGACATAGGCCGCCCCATCGATCTCCAAAAGGGCCGGTTGGAAGCGGCCTGCGTCCAGCGTTTCCCTGCGGTCTCTTTTAGGTCGTCTGTCCATCTTGTGGGTGGACGACCTACGCTGCGCGTACCGGTCCGTGTTCTCCATTCCAGAACCTTTCGGTCCAACAGCCATCTGTTCTGCGTGATGTGTGCATTGCCCACTGCCACTTCATCTTGCTAATCCGGTGGGCTATGTCGGTGACTTTCGTTCATCTACGGATCTCCTCATTTCGGATTCGATCTCGTAGAGAAACCCCGAACATAGCCCTCTCTATAGCTCGTTGTGCGACTTTGAGCTTGCTTATGAGGCCCATAGCACTCTTTCTCTCTCTCCGTCCCATGGATTTGGTGGACGGCGGTCCGTCAACCAAATCCATACGTGTGTTAACACTATAGTGTTAGCCGTTTTGTCATAGATTATGATAAGAAATGAAATTCTACATTAAAAAAAAAAGTTATGGGTTATTTAGTTAACAGTATGCATGAGATTTAAAATAGCTGATTCAATTCGTAAGAGTAACCACAAGTCAATGCGCCATGTACCTGTACTGAATCGGCTGTAACCTTGATCGCGGGCAGACAGTGACCTTTGCGACACCAATGAGGCTTTACTCAAGAATTCGTATCAATTATTATTAGTCTAGTTACTTTAATCACTTCCTTTATATATAAATCTATACGGGTTTTTTAGTTTGGCTTTACTTTTAATTGTGCTTAACCTGCAAGAGTTATATATGAAATACTTAAATGTATGAATATGCAAATTACAAGCCGAAATAACACCAAGTTTTTAGTGATTTCGTATAAAATTACGTACTATTACCTTATTTCATCATCGTCATCATCATTTCAGCCATAGGACGTACACTGCTGGACATTAGCCGCCCTCATCGATCTCTAAAAGGGCCGAGGGTACGTTTTTTGTGTTTTTTTCATTTTGATTTTATTACAATTTCCCTACGGCGGATTAACTAAGAATTGTCTACTTATCTAATATGGGAAAATTTCAGAAAACTTAACGAAGATTTTAACTCGCGAACGAAACTGCGGGGCGCAGCTAGTAAATGATAAAATTATCTCAATCAGTGTCTTAAGATACTGATGCTTACCATTTTTATTTGTGGGTATCAATGAATTTTTATTCACAAATTGTGTTTTGCCTGTCCTTCAGCGAGGGTTCACAGAGGGACTACTAAAAAAACTAACCAAGTTTTGTCGCCCCTTAAATTTTAGCCTAGCCCCGTCAGTGAAATCCGCCCATGCTTGAGATAAGAGTAACTAAGAAAACCGTAATGTTGCATCGACTTCATGTTGCAATTTGCAGACGATTTCATAATTCAATATTTTATCCACGACGTTGCTACTAGTACCGACTATTACCATCTACCTCACAAGTCCTAAAGTAAAACGACGTAGTCCATGTGAGACTCCACGGCCGCGGCCATTCCATTTACTTTTGTACCGGAAATAGAGCTCTTATCACGTGTGCTCGAATCTCCGCAGGTGTACGGCGAGCCACTGAATACTGCCAATCGATTTGTTCAACTTCTATGTGTATATCTTGTAAGTGATTTAGAAAGGGAATATTTTCTTTGAATTGATGTTTATCTGTCAATACCAGTATTTTAAGGGGAAAAACTCAGTAACAGGGACGTAATAAGTATAAATATTGTGTTGATAGAGTATTTACTTGTATAGACATTCTGGCGAATAGGAGATACACTAAAGGCGATAATATAAGCATTATAATTATATGAGCTCAGAAGATAATTATATAATCAGTAGTTCGACTCGGACGTGTCCTTGAATTCAATGCCTACTGTTGGTCACAGGGCTAGGGTTGCTACTGTAGGGTTTTAAGAAATTTTTTATTATTTTGTACGCCACTTCTACGCTGACGACACATGAACACACTTTCGATTAGCTAGATGGCGCTGTTTTTATTTCATACAAATCGTTGTTAACGTTACCGTGATCGAGTAAGTACTCACATTAGGCCCTCGGAGCGTACCGTGAAGTATCTTAGCGAGCGGGGAAGGCGCGCTCCTTTGATTACATCATTGATTACTTTTATTACGGTGTTTGTTTAAAGTCAGCCTACTGCTTTAGCTTTTTTATAGCAAGTGCCTTTATAAACTTAACAAAATACAAGCTAAAACTAACATTACAAATACAGTTAGACTGCCCATAAACCGTTGAATGTCTAATGATAATCTAAATGCTCAAGCCCACTACCAGTTGGCAGCGTACCCAGCATACTGGCGGCATTACCACGCTAAATGGCAAAGCTTATGCGTTGAGCCAGAAACGCGCCAGCATTTTGGTCACGCGTCGCCTTAACTAGGCGCTCTGAAAGATTTTTGAAAATGTGAGCTTCCGGTCCCCAAGGGCCTGCTTTAGCTTATATATCTACTGTGGGTTGAGTTCGTAAACAGCGACAAGCAGGTCGCAGTAAACGTCCACTGCTGAACAAATGCCTCCTTCAGAGTAGGGGTGCTGCCATAATCCTCACCCTTGGCAGGTGGCTTGGGGATCGCAGTACGTTCACTGTGTACTAATAGGACGCTGCTGCCCATCCTCCGGTGGTTCTGGTCGCATATTTGGGACGATGAATTATGTTTTTGCTACAGTTTTGTAGGCGAGTTAATCGAGTTCTAAAGGGTCGGCAACGTATTTGTGATGCCTCTGGTGTTACAAGTATCCATAAGCGACGGTGACTGCTTACCATCAGGCAGCCCGTCTCTTTGTTTGCCACCTATGGCATAAAAAAAGATATAAATAATAAAATTGAAATAAAATCCAGACTACAATGCAACGAATATAGTAGCACTACAACAGCACTCACATCACAAAAGCAGTCTTATAGCTAGAAAGTAACTGCCCTTTGTTTTGTTTGGTCAGGAAAGAGCGAATGGAGATTAATTTATAACGTCTTGGAGAAACATGGAAAGCGGTGGAAAGCTCTCTATTAAGACGACCGGGCGGGTAGGACGATTAATTATGATTTCTTTTAACGCGAGACGCCGACGGTGCCTTTATTGCGTGTGTTGAAGGAAAGTAAGTTATGCTCAAGAAATAACTTCTTAAGTATAATAATACTAGCGGTCCACCCCGGCTCTTCACGGGTATAGTTATATAGCTTATTAAAATAGCCTATATTAATCAGTGATAATGTAGCATTCACATGGTGAAAGAATTTTTTAAATCGGTCCATTACTTTTTGAGCCAATTCGTTACAAACATACACAGAAATCTTTCCTCTTTATAATATTGTATAGATTAGAAAGCAGTGTTCCTGAAGATAAAGAATTGTTTACAAAATTCTATTGTAGAACTTGTATGTCAACTAGATTCCATAAAGCAGTGTCTTGACTGTCCAGATGTAAATTTGTAATTTTAAATTTATCTACTACCGACTAGACAGCAGCAGTGTTAAATAAAAAATAATCTAAAAGCAAAGTCTAAATAGACGTCTTACATAACACTCAAACCAAGATTTATATTTATACTTGTTACATAATATATATTATTGTAAAGGTTTTTGAATTTAAGGTATGTTATTATTATTATTTATTTGTCTATATTTATTAGTTATACTAGAGGTGTTAACGCTAGTATGGAAATCGTATCGGGTTTCCGCGATACAGGCCTTGCCTAGTGTGGAAATAACTATTAATGTAAACTTAGCAATAATCTCCCATAAGCATATTTTAAGCTCCTAGTTTATGTTTGTTTGTTGTAATTTGCCTTATGTTTATATAAATAAACATATTTTTTTTCAAATAAATCTTTTGACTTTAGATATAAATATGAGTGTTATAACCTAATATAGCATAGCATAAGCATAATCATTCATTGCTGGACTTTGGCCTACATTCGAAAAAGCGATTGGGCCATATCCACCACGCTGGCCCAGTTGCGGGTTGGTGGATTCACATACGCCATTGCATTTCTTCTCCGTGCGTATGCAGGTTTCCTCACGATGTTTTCCTTCACCGAAAAGCCAGTGGTATGAAAATCCGTAGATAACCTCCAAAGAGCTCATAGGTAGTGGCCCGGAGTTTGAACCCGCGTGACCACACGCATTGAAGTCTAGCGGTCTCCCAAATAGGCAACCTAACCTTATATAACTGTTTCATATTGCAACAAACCCCATATCGAGATGTTTCATAGTTTCCTATTATGATCTGATGGCTACAAATCTTCATCAGCATACTTATTCCAAATCTCATATTTCCTCGTCCGTGAAACGTCATCGTCATTTCTTATAATAATTACTTTCTCCGACTACAGGCTGAAGATTAATGCCACCTAATTGCCTATCTATTCAGTGTGGTCCTTGCTTTAAGAGCTCAATTAATATCTATTAAGAATTTTTCGCTCGATTTCACCTTAATTAAATTCATCGAGGAATTTCTTCTTCAAATGCTGTTCTTTGAGAATAAAGTGGATGAATTCGGAGTGGTTCAGTGAGTGGTTCCGGGAACATTACGTTGTATTTTTACAAGCTTTTATTTAACTTGCCTTGTTAGTATGTACCTGTATGTGGGACAAATATTGCAACCGAAGTTTAGACCAGTTATCCTCAACTGATTGATCTGAAATTTGACATATTTATGTAAGTTTGCTGACAATGAAATGCTATGGTACCATTGAGCTGGTTTGATGATGGAGACAGAAGGTGGTCATAGGAACTTCTGAACAAATCGACGTAAGCCCGTCGAGTTTCGTTTCGTTGGATTTGTATTCCCAAGCACATTGGTCTTAGATAATGAGCGGACGCCAAAAAGCTTGATTATAAAAGTATTTTTTTATTATAATTTATTTATATAAAGCCGGGTCCGCTGCGGCATGTTTTCGTGTTAGCTAACATGTTAGTGTGTTCGTAACATATTAATAACATATTAATTCGTGTAGGTAACATGATAGTGTGTTAGTATTTATATGTGACAACTCTCAGCGCCTAAATAACAACAGTTTATAAAAGTTTCTAATGTTGGTCACAAGCAAAGATTTCATACTACCTACTTATACTTACGTACGAGTATGTCGTCATAAGAGTTACTTGCCTTTAGATTTTTATTCCACTCTACAAGTTACGCATAAAGGGTAGGGTAAGGGAAGACGTATAGGCAGGCTCCCACTAGATGGATCAACGACATCGTGAGAATCGTGGGCATCCAGTAAATGCAGATGGCAGGCTGTCTCTCAGTGTGGAGGTTAAAGGCCTATGTTCAGCAGTGGACGTCTCCCGGCTGATTAAGAAGTATTAGAAAAGACAAAATGCAGTATTGGATTTTATAAACACCGAAGCAACTGACGGTACTATCGCTATAAGCAATCTCTTCCAGGCAATACTAACATTGAATTTGGCAGATTTGCTAATAAAACATTATGCAAAAGATAAATATATTCGTACTCGTAATAAAATTATTTTAGTAAAGAGAAATCGAAGAAGTTAATGGTTCATTCTTCGTGTTTTATTGCCGAACCATTTATCTTTGGTAAATGAACGTGCAATGGAACTTGCTGCAATTTATAGAAGTCGAGAATGTTCGATCTGTTACAAGAATTTAGAACAATATCACAATTTATTGGCTTTGGAAACTGTTGCAGTATTGAATCTTTTAGTAGCAATATATTAGGTTGTTGATGGATTGGAACCATTGAGATACAATATCTGTAGAGCCTCAATCTCTAAACGAAAACCGCCAAAAATCATTAAAGCGTCGTTATAAATACTCAGGTTTCCCCCATCGATCTCCTAAAGGGCCGGTTGGAAGCGGCCTGCATCCAGCGTTTCCCTGTGGTCATTTTTAGATCGTCTGTCCATCTTGTGGGTCCTACGCTGCGCTTACCGTTCCGTGGTCTCCATTTGAGAACCTTTCGGCCCCATCGGCCATCTATTCTGCGTGTCATGTGCTGCCACTGCTTGCATATTATATATTATTGCTTGTATATATATATATATATATATATATATTAGATATATTAGATTAGATTTACGTTTGGCAACCAACGTGTGTGTGTTCTATGGCAGTTCGGACACGGCTATGAGTCTGAAACGATATTTATTTTATTCATTACGTTATTTAGTCGGTTAGTGAGTGTTGGTATTGGTATTTTGCTTTTGTACATTACAGAATACATAGATTTAACTTTTTTGAAATTATATTAGTTTTTTTTCCACACTAAACTTGAATCTTCGTCACGATCGCCACAACACCTAAATAAACAGAATGTTAACTTCCCTAATACATTTCCTTTTTCAATCTGCCAAACACATTAAGATAAAAACTAGATGGCAGCATAATGTCGCCGTATGTAGGGCGTGGGGAAGAAAGATGGAGGCATCCTCCAGGACCATTTATTTAATTAACTATCTCGCTGGAGACGCTTCAAGTCCTACTAACTTCTTTTATCTGTGCCGCCGTAGTTTGATAAGCCAAATAGGGCTAAAATGTAGGTGAATATATTTCATATACACAGTTTCCGAGATTGACATTTGTCCCACTGACATCTGTCAACGCCCACATTTACCCTAAGAGAAAGGCCCAAGTCCGTCTTCTTTCCTTTTGGGAAATAACATTAAAAAAGTACTCTGTACGCCGGGATTCGTTTTAAAAACGATTTTATTTTATTTCTTGTATCCACCGATACCGGTATCAGCGGGTAATATGAAAATTATCTTTTCCTTATATCCACAGATACCAGCGTTTTTTTAAGGAAACGGATCCCGGTTCGGTGGATACTACTCGCCGGGATCCGTGGCTAATCAAACCGATACCGGGACCCGTGGATACAAATTGATGATCTGCAATATTAAATGTGTATGAAATATAGTGTAAATACACGTAAATATCACGATCAAAATTTTCTTCAATTGTTGTTAGCAAAAGAAAAAGTATTGTAGAGAACTTATGTAGAGGCAACATTGCCATTTATTAGCGAAAGGCGTTATCATTCCTAACATATTGGCAATGATCCCATGGTATACAGAACAAGTTGAAATGATAACCTTTGTCAGTACCCGGAATATTTTAGCCGCGAAATGAAGGGTAGCCTTTAGTGCCTCCAGATAAAACTGACATTTTTATGTCCGTTTCTATACCTCCAGGTAGAGGTAATTTGAGATAAGGGCTATAAACGTCTAGTGTAACAATAGCCTAAAAGGCCTGTCTCTTAAATTGAGCGGCGAAACGTGTTTCTGCTCAGTACGCACAAAATCTGTGTACCTAATAAGAGTTGATAGGGAATTGAACCCTTTTGTTGGTTCGCTTATTTTTTATCCGTTTATTTTCGGAAAACAAAAAACCCTTGCAGTGATATATGCTACTTATTTTAAGGTATTGGTTTTTTGTTAGGTATAAATACTATACAAAAAATAACATGGCTGGGCCATGTTCTATTTTGTAACTCGGTCGTCGAGGAATACGTGATGGTTAATTTTATTTAAAAAACTATTACGGTACATTACCATGTACATATTTTAAAAGTTCTTATACTATGAAAATAAAATCCCTTTCCTTAATGAACCACCAATATTTTTGCATAAATTCAAAATACGTGTCTAGAGAATATTTGCCTAAATTGAGAATATCACGCGAACCCTACTTTACTTGGGCTAATTTGTTCTAGTTAAAATACAGTGTTACGTGATAGGACGGTGTTGTATAAACAATGCCTAGTAATATACAGTGAGGGCAAAAATTTAAACGTAAACATGAGTAATTTTAATGCCAAGAAAATTAAATACTGCAGTAGTGCTGGTAAGTAGGTATCCTACTTATAACAGGGTTACACGAAACGGGTTAAGCTGTTAGAAGGTCATTGTACCAGTTGGAGGTTGTTATGAAATACAGTGACAAAAATAACATTTTGTGTGTGTGAGCTTTTTCTATGGAAAATAATTTATGTTTCGCGATTTCAGGGTTGGTGCCATAGTATAAGTTGTTTATGAAAGCTATAGCCTGTTCACGGCTTAGTACCACCGTTCCGTATAACCCTGTGTTGTAGGTTAAAAGCTGTGCCTGTATTTTCACCCGCAGATTTTCCGTTTTCCTGTCTTGTTCCGAGAGACAAATTATCTTATCTCCGTTCATAATAATAATGGTGAGTATAATGACCTCCTTTCGGCTTAGTACCAACGTTCCGAATAACCCTGTATCCCCTGTACACATGAAACATCAGTAGTATGATTATTGACGGGATATTTACCGTGGTAAGGTTGTGGATGGAGCTCCCGATATTGCATGCACCATGTTCACGGGAAGATTGCCCGTAAACATGGTGCATGTAACTGTAGTGAACAACCATAATAGTTTAAAACTATGTATCACATAAAACTTGTTGACATCTCTGCGTGAACACAATGACGACAACAGAATATTATAATAAAATAAAAATAAGATAAATCTTTATTAAAATACCACATACACAACGAAATCAGATATATAACAATGAAACTATTACCTAGCCTTTTAACAGGTGGCCTTATCAATTAAAGCTATCTCTTCTTGGCAAGCGATAAGAGAGCTAAGCTATGACAAAACAAAACGGTTACTGATTTGTCTTCGTTTATAATGTTTAGTCACGCTAGTTTTATTAGATATATGAGTTTTTTGATATATTTTAACTGTAGGTTAGTAATTTTTAACACACCGAAACACGCCCACGCTCCACGATCCGAAGGTCCTCTCCACTGAACGACATAATTTTTTAAGAATGGTTCGTGAAGCGGTTGAAATTAAAAAACATCGCAATTTCAACCGGGAAGATGGATTTAAGTTAGCGGCGTCGTGGAATCCCGTAGTGAGCAAGTGTACAAACCGCGGTGTAGGTACTAGGACATTTACCGATACAGTCAGTGTTGTGTGTCGTAATGACAACCCTGCGATTTTTCAAGATCCAGTGTGGCTAGGAGAACAAAACATCTCTTCTCGCCGGACTCACCCGCAGTTTTCAGTCAGCTCGTGACCACGGCCATTGTATGTAACATGGTCGAAACGTGGAAGGAAAGGTTCATATTTTTTACCAAAATTAAATAAGACGTGATAAGTCCCGATAAACATTTAAAACATGATTTGTCTTCGTTTATAATGTTTAATCAATATAGTTTTATTAGATACGAGTTTTTTGAATTTCTTTTAATTGTAGGTTACTTCCGATCCTTATTTTCGCTACACAAACGATTATTTATTTACATCCGTTACTGTTATTAAAAAGAGTAAATAAATCGTCACGACGTACATCTAATTATTGGGGCGTAACTTCCAATTACTCGAGCAGATAGGCAGCTGGGTGCTTAAGAATCTTCTGACGCGCAAGATGACACTAGTGATGAGACACAGTTGATAATTTAATCGATTTAGACTTTGAATGGTCGCAGGGTATGGTCGATTATTTATAGTCACCATCGCGGGACGAACTAAGACACCATAAGCATAATGACTGGCAACTCAAACTCGAAGCGAGGAAAAATGGAACAGCAAGAGAGAGGCATATGAAAGAAAAGAAAGAAAGACATTTTTATTCTTATGACAGAAACAAAAGATAAAAAGACCTTACGAGTAAAAAAATGAGGCTGTGGGATGATAACAGGAAAGCTAGATTGAACTAGAAGCATTTCGAGAAACAAAAAAAAAATCAGAAATAGTATTGACGACAATATAAATGACAAAGCGAGAGCATGGCTGTTAAAAAGAAGAAATAAGAAGAGACATTAAATGTGGAATAAAATCTTAGATCTTTTAACCTAAATAGAATAGATTAAAATGTCACACACAAAACGACAGGACTCGTTTTTTGTGCCATAATAATAGCATAGCATCTTTTTAAAGTTTATGTGTGTTACTTGAAGTATTCAATGTTAGTTAGGTAGATAAGAAAATAATCGCAAATTGAGATCGATTAGATTTTTTCGAATAGAATCGTACACGAACATCTCTAGACGACGTCAAATATTGATTTACCGCCCTCGATACAGAAATGGAATAAATTCGAATATTAATTTCGCATAACAATGGCACCAAACAAATTAAAGTGCCAGATGTCTTCCGCAGATTCCTCGCTTTTCCATTAATATAAATAGTTGATTTATTTTAATTGATGTCATTTTCTGTTTCCCGTTGTTGTTGGGATTTTCATGAGTTTTCTTTCGTTGTTGTGCAATCAGCAACAGTGGAAATCTAGATACATGGATTTCTCAGTCTTCGTTTTTATCCAATTACTTATAAAGCTGCCAGCTATAAATTAGTCTAGTGCTAGACAAAAATAATTTATTATCTGTTTTTGATTACAATAGAAGTTTGTTACCGCATCAATCGAATAAAGAACCACGGTGTAGAAAAATTATTAGAATTTTTAGAAAAAAAAGAACCGACTTCATGACTATACCTACATTTACAAACTGACACTAAAAGTAGAAAATATTGTTTAATATTAGGTACGACTGAAATACTTTGTATCCATGGTCATGAAAAATTTAACGAAAAACAACAGGGCCCGGTCGCCATGGAGACACTTCTTTGTTTTTTTGAAGTTCTGTTGTAGGAACAGTTCCTCTATGTTTGCTGTTCAGTTGACAGCGTCGCTAGTGGAGAACAAAGTATGAAATTCACCAAGAAATAACTGTAGTTCCAATTTTGCCCACCTTAACAGCTAAGTTGGTGGCACTGTACAATGTTTACATTGTACATTGAATTCGTTACTTATTGTCATGTTTTTGTAGATTTTGCAAAAAGCGCTGAATCAATGTCGATAAAAAAATTATGAGACCACCTATGAGATAAGACCTACCAACCAAAAAAAGAATCATCAAAAACAATTCTAAATTGGCGGAGTAATCGCGTAACAAACATACATAAAAAAACATACAGTCGAATTGATAACCGCCTCATTTTGGAAGTCGGTTAAAAAGTTTAAAAAACACACTCGCCCGAATGCAGTTGAAACTGTAGTCGGAGAAGTAACCGACTCATAAGTGAGTAATTCCCGTGTAATATAAACAAATGATATAATTTTTTTCTACAAGATTTTGCTGCTGTATTTTTAACCGCATAATCGGGGCTATTTGTATAACTTAAACTTAGTACTCTTAACTGACTTCAGGGTTCTCATTTCGATTCATACTTTTATTTTTTTATGTATGTATGTTTTTTATGTATTTTTTATGTTTTTACTAACACCTATAAGTAAAAAAAATGTGGGCCGTTTAGAGCTTCCTTTTCTATTATGTAAAGGAAATTTTCGAGGTGACGCCCACCAAAATTGAATGAACTTAAGCTCATAGTTGTTTACGAGCTCTTGTATAAATGAATAATTTTTTTCGAGCTCTTGATATAATAATTTAGAAGTCAGTTTTAAAAATAGACATTTCTGTGTTATATGTAACTAGCTGCGCCCTGTGTTTTCACCCACGTTATATACCTCCTTGAGCCAACGTCCTTGGTAGACCGCAACCTTAACTTAGGTGACTTTTTTTCTATGATGTAACTGTAAATGTATAGACTTAAACTCTTTTCTTGTTTTTAGTAGGTAAAATATTAAAACACCAAATACAACAAATAATTATGTTGATCCGATCACTACCAAACGTTACAGAATCACTCGATGGGATAAACTGAAGATTGCCTGAAAATTTTATCAAAACCAATCCAGCCGTTTCAGAGTCCATAGTGAACATACATACATACATACATACATTGCCTTTTATGCTGTAGCATCTGTAGTAATGTGCTCTAGCATCTAGTGACAAATAGCTAAATATTAGCCGTAACTCAAACCAATCTCAATCGGCACATAAGCAATGCTTTACCCACCGAACATTAACGTCACTGTAGTACATTTAACACGCAATCTAAATCAGTGCGCACATTAATTTGCCATCAAAACTGTTCGTGATAAGCCTTTACGAGTTAATTAGGTTATTATGTTATGTGTACTAATGGCAGAAATCATAACATTGTATCTAAACATGTGTACATTGTAATATGATTGAACATGAAATGTGGGTGTGGTGATAAATAAGCTTATTAATTTTATGTGTTCATAATTTAGCCTAAACACAAGGGTCTTTGATCAGTGTGTGTTGCCAGTGAGGGGGCCTCCGAAATTTTATGCTAATTTGCCATGATATTCTAACTAAACCAAATATCCTATCAACGTAATAATTGATATATGTGATTTTTCAATTCATTTTCTTTCCGGCACTAAGACAGAAACATAATAGCAAGATATTTACTCGATACTTTATTGTTTTCAAAATGGTGCCTTTTTGCTGATTTTTTTGATTTTTTCTTGGATAGAACTTCAGTCACATATCTAAAATAAATACTCATCGAAGGAAAATATAGTTTGTTTTCCAGTGCTAAGACAAAATTTACCTAGATTAATTAGTACTCTCATAATAAATTATATTCGATTTGAGACTTACGTCCTTTAGTTCTAAGCAACTATTCGGTCAAACGGCAAGTCCGATATTCAACCTTATTCTGTTGCGCTTTGTATCTAAATGGCGAAACACGCTCCGTTCAACCTCAGTACCGCACTATGCTCCAACGGGGAAGGACGCACGCGCATGCTATTCGCCTAGATTTATCTTCCGAGTGCGATTATATCAACACCTACTGTATTTTCAAACAATGGATAACATAAAAAATCTATGGCTCGAACGCGACCATTTGATGCGGCAACCAAGTGTTGCCAATGACCTAGAGCACAGACTAGGTAAAGCTACTATGAAAAAATTACAGGTATTAATAATTATGGATACGAGTAGGCCCTACCTAACGCATCTATTATTATGTACGCTCGGTAATATAGTTATAAGAGTCTAAGTGTTTCGTGTGGAGAGAGAAAGAGAGAGAGACAGACGGAGAAAGCTGAGAGAGAGATAGAGAGAGAGAGACAGTCAGAAAGACTACTAAAAATCAAAATTATTAAGGAAAATATAATTTTTGTTGAATAAAAAAATATAATAATAATAAACTTTTTTTTTTTTTTTTAAATTAATAATTTCATAAATTAAATTAAATTTAATTAAATAATTCATACATACTTAAATAGATTATGGTTATTAACAACCAGGTATAGGACAAACACAAACGTTCATCACATAACTGTTTGTCCTAGGTGGGAATCGAACCCACGCCTCCAAGCTCAGAAGGTAGGTTCACTACCAACTGAACCAACGGGCTTTCGCGTGTTTCGTTTATTTTAGTATAGTATATGACGGAGCGAGCGCCTAGAAAGCGTGAAATAGGGGGGCGCTCCGGTCGTCGATGGATGGCCGATCTTCATAAGATTATTCTTTGTTTCTATGGCGCGAGTATAATGGCCGAGGAGAATGAGACATCGCACGTACATTGACACAGTTTTTATTTCGAAGCGCTATGATTACTAATAAAAATATCGAATTAATTGAAAATTACTTGGGGACAAGGTGTTCCGCCTTGTAACGAACGCTACCACTCTCCAACCAACAATCCAAATTCCAACCTCAAAGTAAAGTTAGTTCCACCGAGCATCCAACAGTCCCCCTCCAAAAGACAAAGTAAAGTGCTAGCTCCTCCGAGCCTCACGCCACCGACACGTGTTCACACGCGCTCACTAGCGCCTCTGCCGGACGGTACACAAACTTGCTAAACTCTGATTGGTTGTCAACGACACAACTTCACAACGAACTTCAGGCAGAGTAAGTTACTGCAGCGTTACACCAGCGATGGTGCCACCTCCATCACTAGTCCACCAAAACAAAGCTAGGTGACGCCTACCTACATAATCTAAGCCTTAAAAACTATCCGATGGTAGTTGCGCCCGAATGCTAAATCTTCAACGCGCCGACATATATATAGCATAGCATAGCATAGCATAGCATAGCATAGCATAGCATAGCATAGCATAGCATAGCATAGCATAGCATAGCATAGCATAGCATAGCATAGCATAGCATAGCATAGCATAGCATAGCATAGCATAGCATAGCATAGCATAGCATAGCATAGCATAGCATAGCATAGCATAGCATAGCATAGCATAGCATAGCATAGCATAGCATAGCATAGCATAGCATAGCATAGCATAGCATAGCATAGCATAGCATAGCATAGCATAGCATAGCATAGCATAGCATAGCATAGCATAGCATAGCATAGCATAGCATAGCATAGCATAGCATAGCATAGCATAGCATAGCATAGCATAGCATAGCATAGCATAGCATAGCATAGCATTGCATAGCATAGCATAGCATAGCATAGCATAGCATAGCATAGCATAGCATAGCATAGCATAGCATAGCATAGCATAGCATAGCATAGCATAGCATAGCATAGCATAGCATAGCATAGCATAGCATAGCATAGCATAGCATAGCATAGCATAGCATAGCATAGCATAGCATAGCATAGCATAGCATAGCATAGCATAGCATAGCATAGCATAGCATAGCATAGCATAGCATAGCATAGCATAGCATAGCATAGCATAGCATAGCATAGCATAGCATAGCATAGCATAGCATAGCATAGCATAGCATAGCATAGCATAGCATAGAATAGCTTAGCATAGCTAAGCATTGCATTGCATTGCATAGCATAGCATAGCATAGCATAGCATAGCATAGCATAGCATAGCATAGCATAGCATAGCATAGCATAGCATAGAATAGCTTAGCATAGCTTAGCATTGCATTGCATTGCATAGCATAGCATAGCATAGCATAGCTTAGTATAGCAAAGTATAGTATAGTATAGCAAAGTATAGCATAGCATAGCATAGCATAGCATAGCTTAGCATAGCATAGCATAGCATAGCATAGCATAGCATAGAATAGCTTAGCATAGCTTAGCATTGCATTGCATAGCATAGCATAGCAAAGCATAGCATAGCATAGCTTAGTATAGCAAAGTATAGTATAGTATAGCAAAGTATAGTATAGTATAGTATAGTACAGTACAGTACAGTACAGTACAGTACAGTACAGTACAGTACAGTACAGTACAGTATAGCATAGTATAGCATAGCATAGCATAGCATAGCATAGCTTAGTATAGCAAAGTATAGTATAGTATAGTTTAGCAAAGTATAGTATAGCATAGCATAGTATAGCATAGCATAGCATAGCATAGCATAGCATAGCAAAGCATAGCAAAGTAAAGCATAGCATAGCATAGCATAGCATAGCATAGCATAGCATAGCATAGCATAGCATAGCATAGCATAGCATAGCATAGCATAGCTTAGTATAGCAAAGTATAGTATAGTATAGTATAGCATAGCAAAGAATAGTATAGTATAGCAAAGTATAGTATAGTATAGTACAGTATAGTATAGTAAAGTATAGTATAGTATAGTATAGTATAGTATAGTACAGTATAGTATAGTATAGTATAGTATAGTATAGTATAGTACAGTACAGTACAGTATAGTATAGTATAGTATAGCATAGCATAGCATAGCATAGCATAGCATAGCATAGCATAGCATAGCATAGCATAGCATAGCATAGCATAGCATAGCATAGCATAGCTTAGCATAGCATAGCATAGCATAGTATAGTATAGTATAGTATAGTATAGTATAGTATAGTATAGTATAGTATAGTATAGTATAGTATAGTATAGTATAGTATAGTATAGTATAGTATAGTATAGTACATCAAATCTAATTGATAGCCCCGAGCTTCTTAGCATGATAAAGCTAAATTGTTCCTCCATTCGTATTCGGTTTAATCCCCTTATCAACATTTCTAAGGTCAATACAAATTATAGGCAAAATTCTTACTTGTGTCGAGTGAGCAATACATTTAACTCCACTGATAAGCGAATAAGCCTAGACTTATTCTGTACTAGCATTACATCGGCCAGGCGGTTGTTGAGCAGTGAATTCTTTAACTAATTTGGTTATCTTTAACTAATCTGTTTTCTTTTTTTTTTAATTTAATTCTGTTTTCTTTTCATTATGTTTTTATTGTATCCTCAGTGTTCATTCTTAGATATTATTCTTACTATATTTTTATCCGTGATGACCTGTAACTGGCTTTGTGTATCTATTTAAGTTTATTTATAAGACATTTGAAACCAAGCTGTTGGTCGTCCTTTGAAGCAAAAAATAAAAATAAAAAAATTAAAATAGTACAGTATAGCATAGTATAGCATAGCATAGCATAGCATAGCTTAGTATAGCAAAGTAAAGTTTCACAGGAAATGTTATAAACTAAAGTCCGGAATGACATCCGATTTCAATTTTTTTTTACAAAAATGACCTCATACGTACTGTTTCTGAGATAATCGATGTTTTTTGAAAAAAAATACGAAAATTTTCCGGATTTTTGCGCTTTAATATTTTGAAAGGCATCCTTTGCACAAAAATAGCCGAATTTGGGCTTATCAGACGCGTCTTTTTATTTTCTACACACGTGTGTTTACAGTGTTTCTATTTTATTATTATTTATGCCTACCAACTAAAGAAACACATTTTTTTTTTAATATTATTTATTTCCTGAAATTGTGAGAGTAGAAAGCCAAAAAAAAATTATAGTCTATTTATTACACCACTGAATTTTGTGTGTTGAAATTTTTTGTTATTTTTAACATGAAATTCCGGTTACGTAATTTCAAACCCAATTTGGGGTCTTTAGGGTTAAGTCCTAAAGCCGAGTTTTTGAGTTTAACGTCTTCGTCTGCCAGAAAAAATGATACCTATGACGTCAGATTTTTGATTGGACCTTTGTGTCCAAAGTTATGGACCTTAAAAAAATCGGGTATTTAGGGTCCGCCTCGCTACTTAGTAACTCAAGTTACTATGTACCTACGAGTCTTAAAATACTAAATGACCTATCGTTGGATAGCCAGTGAAGCTAACTATTCTTGCCTGGATTGACCTGGGACAAAATGTTTGAGGAGCCGGGTATTTCAGGTCGTCAAAATCTTAAGACCTAACTTAGACTATAATATAAACTAAAAACTAGAACTAGTTATATTTCCTAAACCACAGCCTTAAAAAATCAGCAAAAAAATTACTAAAATTTAAAATGAGCTTTACTACTTCGAGCCAAAATTTGGGCGTGGTAGGGGGTGGTTTTCACCCTTCTTTATTTCTATTTAAATGTATTTCTCACTGATTTCAAAAGTAAAAATCTAAATATTTTTTTGTAATTTTTTTTGGGTTAAAGGTCTGATTTAGGAGATATGACCCGGGATCGGGTACCCCGTGCCACGAGGTTTTTGGGTTTTTTGGTCTTATCCCGGCAAGTTCAACCTAGCAAAGCATAGCATAGCATAGTTCAGTTTAGTTTAGTTTAGTTTAATGTTTTGTTTAATTTTTAGCTTTCTGAAACTGTCTCCAGCGTAATATTTTAATTAGAGAATTTATTTAGGTTATATCAATTTAATTTATATACTTTATTATTTTTATATTGTAGAAAACCTAAAAATAAATAACAAATACAATTTTGAAAAGTGAAATAAACAATTTACGGTTTTGCGCGCCGCGACCGAACTCAGCTAATCGCCAAAACACCAAGTGCACCAACACTATGCTTATCCTGTGTGTTATTGCTCCTTGCCGCTTTACAAGGTCGAGTGCGCGAGTTGTGTACACTTTAGCTGCGCGCGACTGCCGCGCTGCCGTGGTTGTGTTTCACACTAATGCGGGTGATGCGAGACGCGCGGGTGAAATCAGAAATTTTTCTTGCCTTATACGCAGCCTTAACTGTTGGCCTTTTGGAAAAACTCGGAGTCACACAGCGGGCAATGGAGAGAGCTATGCTCAGAATTTCTTTGCGCGATAGAATCCGAAACGTGGATTCGCCAAAGAACCAGAGTCACCGACATAGCTGTTAGAATTTGCAAGTTGAAGCGGCAATGGGCAGGCCACATCGCTCGAAGAACCGATAACCGATGGGGAAGAAAGGTTCTTGAGTGGAGACCAGGAACCGGAAGACGCAGCGCAGGGAGGCCTCCCTCTAGATAAATCGACGACATAGTGAGAGTCGCTGGCATCAGATGGATGCAGGCAGGCTGTCGTTCGGTGTGGAGGTTAAAGGGGGAGGCCTATGTTCAGCAGAGGACGTCTTCTGGCTGATGATGATGGTGTTGAAAATATAAATTATGAACATCATCGTACATAATTTATATTTTATTCATATGTAGCTAGTAAAGTAGCCTTTGATCATAATATATAGTTTGGGTTTGCTAGTACCATGCTAGTACCGAAAAAAGTCTGCCAAAAAAGTATTGCACACACTGACATATTCTTACTAGTTCTACAAACGCAGACTTCAATGTTTGTCAACGAGATGATCAAAATGTCATCAAATGGACGACCAAATTGTAAGTGCTAAAGGGGAAACTGTATAACACTTCCATTTATTATGAACCGACTTCCAAAAAGAGGCGGTTATCAATTCGACTGTATGTTTTTTTTTATGTATGTTTGTTACGCGATTACTCCGCCAATTTAGAATTGTTTTTGATGATTCTTTTTTTGGTCAATTTTTTTTTTTTTTTTTTTTTTTTTTTTTTTCTGGGCAAGTGCCTTTATTAACCAAACAAAATACAATACCAATATTTTTTGGTTGGTAGGTCTTATCTCAAAGGTGGTCCCATAATTTTTTTATCAACATAGATTCAGCGCTTTTTGAAAAATCTACAAAAACTACAAAAAAATTACGATAAGCAACGAATTCAATGTACATTGCACAGTGCCACCAAGTTAGCTGTTAAGGTGGGCAAAATTGGAACTACAGTTATTTCTTGGTGAATTTCATACTTTGTTCTCCACTAGCGACGCTGTCAACTGAACAGCAAACATAGAGGAACTGTTCCTACAACAGAACTTCAAAAAAACAAAGTGTCTCCATCGCCATGGAGACACTTTGTTTTTTTGAAAACAAAGTGTCCCGGGCCCTGTTGTTTTTCGTTAAATTTTTCAAGACCATGGATACAAAGTTTTTCAGTCGTAATATTCAGTTTGTAAATGTAGGTATGTATTGTCATGAAGTCGGTTCTTTTTTTTCTAAAAATTATAATAATTTCTGAGACAATAGCATTTATTTTCCTATGTGAATATACCAATAATTCACTGACTGACTCATCACAAAATTTTTAAAACTACTTTACCTACAAAACTGAAATTTGGTGGATAGATTCCTTATATAGGTCCACTAAGAAATAAATTTGCGGAAGGACTGAATTAAGAGGGGCAAATGGGGTTGAAAGTTTGTATGAACGAATATATACGCGTACGAAGTCGCGGACAAAAAAAAAAACACAAAACGCATACCCCGCAATAAAAATTTCCATTTGCAATAATTTCACCAAATACCGAACTAAATCAAGTATCGCTGAAACAACTGCTGATAAATTTACAGCTGAACTTTTTCTGTACATACTCGTAGGTAACTAAGGGTATAAATCTCTGCGGCAGCAAATCCGACATACTAATGGATTGTTCGGGCAAGCGCGTGCCAGTTGGACTAGTGCCTGTACACACTTCGCTAGCCGCTAGCCAAGTGTACACACTTGGGTAGACCGTAGTACAGTGGTTCTTAACCTTTTTGTCATGGCGGACCATTTTCCACTATTTGACTTTCGCTTATGCACTCCTCCCAGGATAGGTCCGCTATTCTTTCGCTCCGCACTTGTCATCCGCAGTAACTGCTACTTAATCTATAGCAACAGTTATTTTCCATTGGTCCCATTCGCATTACAGACGGAGGTAGATGCGTTCTACTCACTCTCCCAGCTTTGTTTCACTCGCCTTGTTTCGCTCATTTGATTAATCGTAAACAAGGATTTTATATATACCCTAAAGGGACCATTGCGTCTTATTTGCACATTGCACATTTTGACAGTACTGCATATTTTGGCAGTTTTGTGTTAGCTATTACACTCACATTACACTATTTAGCTTTGTGTTAGCTATTGCATTTTAATACAATTAAAATAAGGTCAAAAATGGAGCAAACTCTATAGTTACGATCTGAGATGTCTTCAAATCGCGAAATCGGTTTCGTCTAGGCAAGCGTGTTCCATCGTAGATCGCACCATCGTTTAAGATCAGGCGAGGTGGAGTTCAAACGCAAGCCAATTATTAATTTAAAAAAAGCTCACAGCGGTTTTCAAGATAGGTACTGTAACATTTCACGCCGTATGAGGTTCACACCGCGGTGTGAACGAATAATTCTAGTGCTCTAAATCATTCCGGACCGCGGTGTGAAACACCCATGTATTTTTGATTGTTTGTGTAATTTCGCGTGATACGCGTGTAGGTGCGCCTGTAATGTAAGCGAACGTGAGCCGTCATGGTCTGGCAGAGGGTCCACAGACCACAGGTTAAGAACCCGTGCCGTAGAACGTCGCTAGCCAAAACGTCTACGGAGCCCATGCACGCCCATTCTTGAGCGCGTACCGACTAACGCCGAGGATTGAATTATCTGTGTTGCGGTTGCCAACCTTGTTTAGGATATTGTTTATAGTCACTTGGCTAGTGGGGCAGTATTCGACTAATTTAAACTTCGAGAAAACCTAGCTAGAACCATTTTAGGTGCCTGCTATATTTCCTGTTTTTTTTTTTTTTAAATCTCGTGCAATTGGACTACTAGTATAAGAAGACGGTAGATGTCAACGCTAGTAATAAATCAAATCAAGCCAAATTATATGATTCAATATTAAAGCATTATTTACTTTGGTTAGAATATCTGTATTTAATGACGGCCAATGTATGGCCGCGATAAATTTAATTTGGCTATGTTATTTTTTTTGCATCTAACTTAATAGTTTATTCAAAGCTTCTATAATAAATTTACAAAAGTGCCCGCGTACTTACAAATCAAAGCCTAGTAATTACTACTGAGCTGATGTGGCCAAGTCCCCATACCTTAGACACACCGTATAACTAACTCTCTGTGAATTATTATTCTGTGTAGAACTACATCTTATGAGGTGCTTTTGTGTATTATTTGCACAAGAAAAAATCAAAATTCTTCCATGTACTTTTGAAAAGTTCAGTCATTATCCGTTTTGTCCAACCATGGCGGGTAAACACAAGTTGGGCAAAACGAATAGTCAAAACCATGTCAAAACAATCATTGCGAAAGTATAAGCTAGGTCCATGCAGGATGAACAAGCTTTGTGGGTCCACTCACGACAAGTTTCGTATTGTATCGAATCTTCGATTAGAGGGTGAATGTATGTTTCCTTGCATACGATGCAGAGAAAGTATCGGTCTTAATTTTCCATTGAGAGAGGTTTTTTTTAGCACGTATCATCTTTTTTTATAAGTTCAATGGACATAATTATGATATAGTACCTGCAACGAAAAATAAACATAACTGATTCTCTAATAATTTTTAAAAACACATTTAAGATTTTAAAGAACAGTGTCTACGACGAAACGGATACTAACCGTTTCTCGGTTTCATTTTGCCCGTAGGGTACATTATCCACACAATATCGTTTTTTTTATTAACCTATACTGTCCCACTGCTGGGCAAAGGTCTCCCCCATCTCCTTCCATAAATCTCGGTGCTCCGCCACCTCTTGCCAACCTGTCCGGAATGAGTCAAGATCGTCACGCCAGCGTTTCTTGGGCCTGCGTTCTTGACTGCGCCGTCCATCTGGCACCCACTGTGTGACGATCCTGGCCCATCGGTCGGGATGCATACGCGCCACATGTCCCGCCCAATTCCATTTTAGTCTGGCAGCTTTTTGGCCAACGTCGACCACACCTGTTATGGAGCGCAGCGCGCTGTTGCGGACTCTGTCCATTCTTTTGATACCCAGCACGCTGCGTTCCATATTGTTATATTATTATTATCGGAACAATATAGATATAAAGTAAAAAATATGACGCAGTCAGTAAAAACCAAGCGTTAGCTTATAATTTGTTTATTTAATAAATGCTGCTAAATTAGCTTTAAAACTGGAAACTATGGTCGCAGAAAATCATTGAAAGACACGTTGTACGTAGAAAAAAAAATGTTTTTAGGATCACAATAGCACGTAACAACATTCCAATACCGTTGCAGCACAATATTCGCGTATGAAATTCCATAAAAATAATAAAAAATAGAAGCGTGTCGACGACGGCGTGCATCCGACATTCGCATTTTACTTGCAAATTGCTTATATCCATCGGATATCGACGCCCGTCCACCTCGCAGCCGCCGACAGTAAATAGCTCTGCATAATGTTAAATATTCAAACTAATTTAGTTGAAAACGGTTTACACGTCGGTTGTAGGTGCATGCATTATGCTTCTTTTGCTACAGAAAATCTAGGTTTTTAAGACGCGGTACAATCGCAAAATTAACCAAAAGAACTGTTTTTAAACGCTTTGTGTGACGTGCCAAAATTAGTTGATCAGATAAAAAAAATACTACAAGTAGAAAAAACCCTTGGTAATAATCTTAACCGAGTAAAATTTTGAAAAATTGTCTATACTCTTAAAAAAAACATATTACAAATTGCACGGTAAAAATAGCTTCTGAATTGAAGAACTCTGAATTTTCAGCGACAACAACATATTTTTTTGTACGAATTGTATAGCCAGACTAGTCTTTTAAAACTTTAACCGGTTAATTGTTGAAATTCATTTATTTATTTTAATACATTAAATAAAAACCCTCAAAATAATATAAACACAAGCACAAAGTCATCATCATCATCAAATATGATGATATACGATTTTCGACTTTAAACAAAGCCGTTTTAGATAGCAAATAGATCATGGCGTAAGCGGGTGAAATGCGAATTTGAAATCGTGATCAGACCGCGCCTTAATCGATTTCAGGAGGTTCTCAAATGAAACGGTAACTAAAAAAAGAACTTCGATCACTCCGATTTTTTGTTAACCACTTCCCGTGATTTTCTTTTTTAACCGCATAAAAAATAGGTGTCCTATTCTTTTTTGTTTATTTCCTCTCCACTCCGTCATTTAAAAACCGATTTGGAAATAGCTTTTTTCATTTGAAAGGATATACTTTTAGATTGGTTCCTTAGAAATTTCAATAAAATCAGCTCTGTAGTTTGGGTTTAATATAAAACAACTAGAAAAACTATTACTAATTTTGAAGATAGTTTTTTAAACTGATAATTATTTTGTCTTTTTTATGTAATTGATGGGATGAATAATAAAATCTTCTACACGCAAGTAAAAAGTCTCGCTGCACTGTTATCATAATACAGAACACTGGCATCTGGGCTGGGCCCTATTACTAAAGAGAGAACTCGTGACTGGTATACTCGTATGTATAATCGTATGGGTAAACTTGTTCGTTGTTTATGTATACATTTTTAGTTAATAAATAAATATTTTATCTGATTTGATTTGATCCCTAATAATGAAGTAGTGGTTGAAGCTACTCCAGCGTCAGGCAGGAGCAAGGTTCATAAACAAGAAGAAGAAAAACACTTGTAGATGCCAGTCAATGATATAAAAAAGCTTTAAATCTAGAACTTATTAATCTAATCTGTAAAGTTCTCCACCGTTCCTTGAGTGGGGTTTCCAATAAATCTTTACTAAAAATCTCAAATACGATCTGTATTTATTCTGTTAGGGAAGGTATAAGCCCGAGTTTCCCGCTGTCAAGTCAAGAACGGTGCAGTTCAACATCTCGCAGTACAATCGAGAATTCCTTATTCAGTTATTTCTTAAGAAGTGTTTGGGATTTCCTTTTGGAGGAAGTTTTAAGCCGGCAGTAAATTATTCCATCGACAGGTGAGGCCGTAAAGGTAAGATTTACGCCTACGGGCACCATCGGGTGAGCGCTTGATAAGATGTATATTACGCAGTAACGTTTCCTATAAGTATTCATCAGGGATTGACCCAATGCAAAGTTGTGCGCGATAAATTGGAAAACTTCATACTTTAGTTATCAGTGACGTAAACTTCGATCGAGCGGATTACAAAGCTTTGAACCTACTTTGAAACTTGAAAAGAGAAAAGTTAATGGATGTCTTCGGTAAATTTGCAAGCTGTAATTTTAGCGAGATCAGCGCAAACAGGATAGTGCGCCATGTGAAATACGTGAAAATGCGCCATTATCGGATGTTGTGATGTCAGAATTAAAAAAACACGCCCGCCGTGACTGGCCCTATGCTTTTATTTCGCGCAATAAAGCTCGCTTAAACTTAGAGAGAGTTCAATTCCAGCGAAGGTGCTGCCAGCGTAGTCTTAATCGTTGTTAGCTTTACTATGTAGAAGAAATATAAATTTCGTGTTATGTCTTCAATTTGCACAGAAGTACATTTCCCATCCAACGATTGCTTGTTCAATGCATCGGATCTTCATGCGGCCTAATTCCCTCCTGCCCATTTTTCTATCAGACTGCCAGAGCGGGCACAAAAAACTGACACCGCTTTATGGTTGGTATTCCGAAAACCCGAACGAAGCGCTTTGATTCCACTTTTATTGTGCGAGCTGCTAGTCTGTGGAATGCGCTGCTGAATGGGTGTTCCCCGATAGTTAATCTGGGTGTCTTCAAATCACGAGTGAATCGGTTTCTTCTAGGCAAGCGTGTTTCACCGTAGACCGCATCATCACTTAACATCAGGCGAGTTGGCGGTTAAGCGCAAGCCTATTATTTATAATAAAAAAAAGAGCTATACTTACCTAAGCATTTGCTAATTAACCCTGTTATTTAAAACTAAGCTTCGTAAATGCCGCTCAGTCGGAGTTTAAACCTGAAAAGGCGCACCGGCAACGATAACTAGATCAAGGCACCCGATATAAAAACAAGTGCAGCTTTGAGTTGCAATTCCTGACGTTAAATTAGAACGTAGTGTGTATCGCTTTGAAAGGCAAATCTGGAGTTCGTTAAAACTAAGAAACAGTTGAATTTTGGAAGGTCGCTTCGTTAATGTCACAAAGTAAACTGGGGCAGGGCGGGTACAGGCCGGCTTCGACGGGAATCAAAGCGTCGCAACTTGCCCACTCGATTACCATAAACAAACGAGAAAGACGCTCCTATGTTTTAATGACACTGTTTTAAAGCTGCAGAAGCTGTTTCGAAGTTTCGGCGATAAATTAACGATGCCAGAGTTGATGTTGCGCTTACACGGAACGTAATACAAGTTCACTTGTTTTCGAACGCGCGTCCATTCTAAAAACAATGAGTTTTTGCAGTGGTTTTCGATTACGGACCTAACTAAAACACGAGTCCGAGGGATAACATTTAGGTATTTAAATTGTATTATACATAAAGTTAAATTTGACCGACTTCAAGACTCTTGAACAAACTTAAACAAAAAAGTAGGAAAATGACAGTCAAAACGGAGATTAAATGACCTCATCAAAACTTTTGCTGAAAAGAACCACAAATCAAAACGTCATCTGTGTATATATTTTAGATTTTGTTTGTTTTTTTCAAAAAGCTTCTAATCAATTTCGATAAATTGTATATGGGACTACCTCTAAAGTATGAACTACCAAAAAGAATTATCAATATCAATTCATAATTGGCGGAGTAATCGCGTAACAAACATATAAAAAAACATACAGTCGAATTGAGAAACTTCTAATTTTTTGAAGTCAGTAAAAAATCGGATCACACACACATCATCAGCCATTAAATGTCCACTGCTGAACAAGGCCTCCCTCTTAGAGAGGGGTGTTGCCATAATCCCTACGCTTGGCAGGCGGCTTGGGGATCGCAGTACGTTTGAAAAATGGGATAGATTTAACAAAATAAAATTCAATTACATTCTGATTCACAATTTTTAAAACCAGCGAGCGAGTGTAAATAAAACTATATAAAGTTCATAATAAATTTTATTTAGACGATTTTATGAAATTCGATCGCAGCGAGGAGTGTTGATTACCAAAATCTATCAGTTATTGGAGGTGGCCCGGAAAGGATAGCTCATCAAACTTTTCCAATCAAACCAATTATATAGATAACGTCAAATATTTATCGAAGGGCTCAATTTACTAAATGAGCTCTTCACAGTGGAATGACCATGAGGTGACACGGAAATACAATAGATATCCAGTAACTATAATCCATTCAAGTTTCAATGCAAGAATTTATGCAGTCAATGGAATCATGCATTTGTTTCAATTGTATCAGCTTTGCCAACGAAAGCTATGCCTTTATATGTAAGCGCTGCGGAGTTGGTGATATGTGGATGGTTCCGGGAAATGGGTCGAACGGTTGAAACTTTTTTATTAAATAGAGATTGGACCGGCTCGGAAAATGGTTAAATTGTTACCGATAATTTTGTGTTACAGAACATGGGATAAATTGTGCTTTTATGCTCTAGTTCAGCGTCCCAAAAACAAACAAATTAAATATTAGTCAGCCATTAAGTGAAAGTTTGAACTTGCATGAATATTCGTCTAGAATATCACGATTCCTGAAATATTTTTTTTCTTAAGTGCACTTATAGCATAATGAACAAGTGATCATGTCACTCAAAATATATAAAGCTTTTGTTCTCGGCTTTGCCTGCGTAGTATTCAAAACATAATTCTGTCTCACTAAGCGGTATCGCAGTTTTGATTTTCTGTAAGTATATTTTTTTTATTATTGGATTCCAAACACTTCCTTAATTCCGTTAACCCATATCTATGAAAATCATATTTACAAAAACTAATGTTACCTCTTTAAAAAAGTTGCAGTAAAATAAAAATTTACTGCCTGAAAGGTGGGCCAAGATACGCATTGTTTGCTTGAAGACGGATGGCCTTAGCAGCGCATTTCGTCGTCACCGGCCCTAGCTAGCAACAGATCATGAATAATGGAAAAACCCCAGTAGTAGGACCTAATAGATAAAACAATCTACTCTCTTCACACTTTCGTGAATAGTTTTTTGTTGTTGTTTACTAGGCTTGCGTTTGACCGTCACCTCGCCGGTTGTTAAGCGATAAGCACGCTTGCCTGGAAGAAACCGATTCACTCGCGACTTGAAGACACCCAAATCGTAACTATGGAGGAACGCCCATTAAGGCAGCGTATTCCACAGTCTAACGGTTTGCGCAATAGATGTGGAATCAAAGCGCTTCATACATTTTCGGGTGTGGCTAAAAATTAACGTTTTAATGATATAATAAAATAACTCAAAACTGACAACTAAACAAACTAGTAAGCCGCTAGTAAACCGTGTGGCTTTATTACCGCCTTGTATGGCAATGCTCACCTCTTGAGCATACTAGAGGCCAGCATTAGCCGATTTAAAGTTATTATTCAAAAATCCTGTATCTCTGGTTCTCCTAGATCACTTCCACCAGAGCACAACATGGAGAATGAAAGCCACCGGCTACAATTGCCACAGCATTAGCATAACGAGCAGCGCGGCCTTCCTAATGAATGGCCTTGCAATTGAAACAATAGTGGATTAGCGCCAACTCGCTTATCGCGTGGATTCCGAACCTGGCGAACTTAAGATAGGAAGATTTGAAGATAAAATTGAACGAGAGTTCGTATAATTTTTGTCTTATTTTGAAAGTTTCGTTTTTTTCTTTCGCAATGTTGGTCGTGCAAGTTTCAGTGCATATCCTCCTGCTCCGTTAACAGATTAACTCAATTGCATCATCTATTACTATTAAAACTGATATTAATACGAGTAAAATTTCGGATTTGTTGGAAACATGAACGTGTTTGAAAAATCAATTACCAAGAATCAGAACTATGTATGTACATACGAATAGTGCTAGTAAAGGCAGCGCTCACAGGCCTGAACTACGAACATAAATAAATAAAATAAAAAATCATTGATCGAGAATTTATAAAAACCATCTGCCCGATGACCGCGGCTTTAAACAAAAGCTAAAGAGAAAAGAGCAAAAGAGAAGGTCGTCGTAAAATTCCTATGGCCATTTTCCCGCTGAATACTTATCTCGTCCAATCGAACTGGGTCCATTACATCTGTTCGTGAAAATATGGCAAAAATTTAATTGTGAAGACCTCGCTATTCGTCGGCTTAGGTACCTGTTCGAATTACGTGGAGTTGTATTAACACGATGTTCTAGGTATAAATACATGGTTCACTTAGCAGCTCCATTGTTTTCTTCTGGACTGAGCCTTAAATGGGCACTCTCCTTTGTATTGGCTGCAATTACCATAGTTATCATTATTAGCCTATAGTAGTTTACTATTCGAACTTAACCCGTCCAAAAGCAGGCACTTAGCCCGATCTTTCGTTGATATAAACACCTCCCAAGGCACGCCACTTAGCCCGATTTTCCGTCGATATAAACATCTGGCACACAGACGCATATAAACACGCGTGCTCCATCGTAGACCGCATCGTCGCTTTACATCAGGCGAGTTGGTTTTTAAAAAAACTCCCTAGGCACGTCACTTAGCCCGTAAAAATATATGATAGGCTTTCGTTTGGCCGCCTACTCGCCTGATGTTAATGAATGATGCGGTCTAGGATGGAGGACGCTTGGCTGGAAGAAACCGATTATCTCTTGATTTGAAGACAACCAGAATATAACTATCGGGGAATACCCATTCTTCGACATAAACCCCTCCCAAGGCACGCCATTTAGCCCGATTTTTCTTCGATATAATATGAACCCCTTCCAAGATATACTAATTTATAGCAATTTTTCTTTGACATAAACCCCTCCCAAGTCATGCTAAACACACCAATTTACGCCCGATTTTTATTTTCCAGTCACTGCCAACTGTCTTACGTATGTCATCACTCCATCAACTCGCCGGGTGTCCCAACTTCCTCATCGTGTTTCAGTAAGTACAAGCAGCACATTATGGGAAATATTATGACGTCAGGAGATTGATATGTCGCTGTAAAGATAAATATTCGGTTCATATCCCATTTGCCAATATCGCTCCCTAAAACCCGTTACGTAAAACCTAATACCCAGTGACCCAATAAAGACAATACAGTGTCCAATGAACTCTACGGTTAAAAATCCAATTGTATGCGGATGGTCCGCGCGGCAGCTGCGACCGCATTATATCGCCGTGGAGATAGTGAAGGGATGCGTGTTGTTTTTGTAACCTTTGTGATATAAATATGCCCATTTAATAATGTAGTCGAACTATCAAAATTATTGATCATCATAATCAATTTTTCAGTTTCTCATAAGCAAGTTCAAAGTCGCACAACGATCTATGGAGAGGGCTATGCTCGGGGTTTCTTCGAGATTGAATCAGAAATAAGAAGATCCGTAGACGAACGAAAGTTACCGATATAGCCCACCGGATTAGCAAGTTGAAGTGGCAGTGGACAGGGCACATATCACGCAGAACAGATGGCCGATGGGGCCTAAAGGTTCTCGCATGGAGACCACGGACCGGTAAGCTCATCGTAGGACGTCCACCCACAAGATGGACAAACGACCTAAAAGAGACCGCAGGGCTTAGATAAAATACGTAGTATATAAAAAATCTTTGCCGCAGGGAAACGCTGGATGCAGGCCGCTTCCAACCGGCCATTTGGAGATCGATATGAACGGTATATAAGTTTTGTATCTAATTGCTATTCATCGTGGTGATGCCGCCAGGATGCTGAGTACACTGCCAATTGGTAGTGGTATTGAGCATTTGGATTCTCTCTAGACTTTCAATAAAAACACAAACAAAGTACAAACAAAACACGTACAAAGTGTTTTTAAATAATAAAAAAAAAAAAAAAAAAAAAAAAAAAAAAAAATATGGGCAGTCCGTTTTTATGTGATAGGCTAAGAATAGTTTAGTGATACTAAGCTTATATTATGTTGAATTAATAAAAGCAAATGCCATAAAAAAACTACATATTTGATAAAAAAAAATACTTTGGATTGTTCTTGTCAGCTTACCTATTATTGTTTTTATCAGCGCAGGCTGAATGTTGACCAGGACAAAACTACTAAGGTTTTTCGGTATAATATTAGTTTAGAAATTATTGTATCACGTATTTAATGTACAAAAAAAAAAGAATAAAGAAGATGTCTCTCGTTTCTGTACTCTATGAGATCAGAAAGCCGAAACAAATATACAGGTTTTTGAAGCAGCAGTTAGCCACAAACCACAATACCCGAAGAAATAACAGTAGAAAAGCCAAGCCTGCGATCAATGATTGTGCTCCGTTATTTTAAGAATTTCTGGGTTTGTGTAGGCTACAAGGGGGGATGCTCAATACAGTGATCAATGCAATACAAAAATCTGATATTCATCATCATCATCATCATCAGCCAGAAGACGTCCACTGCTGAACATAGGCCTCCCCCCTTTAACCTCCACACTGAACGACAGCCTGCCTTTTGCATCCACTGGATGCCCGCGACTCTCACAATGTCGTCGGTCCATCTAGTGGGAGGCCTCCCTACGCTGCGTCTTCCGGTTCGTGGTCTCCACTCCAGAACCTTTTTTCCCCATCGGTTATCGGTTCTTCGAGCGATGTGGCCTGCCCATTGCCACTTCAACTTGCAAATTTTAACAGCTATGTCGGTGACTCTGGTTCCTTGGCGAATATCCACGTTTCGGATTTTATCGCGCAAAGAAACTCCGAGCATAGCTTTCTCCATTGCCCGCTGTGTGAGTTTTTCCAAAAGGCCAACAGTTAAGGACCACGTCTCAGTACCATATGTCATCACTGGCAACACACACTGGTCATACAAAAATCTGATATTATTGAACATTATTTACATGAAAATTGTAGCTTACATTCGTAAGTAAACAGCACGCAGGCTTCTATCCTATATCGGTCGGTCGAACGGGGTCAGCTCGACGCTTGATGAAATGCCTCGCCGCTCATTCTCGCCACCACATGTTCCAGCGGGTCTAATATTTGATGGATTTATTGTGCGACGTTTGGGGAAGTAGTTATAGTAAAACCATACATACCATTCCTATTGGTATAGGGCAGGATATAAAAAAAGATCCCATAGTTTTTATTTGTTTATTTTATCTCTTAATTATACACCTAATAGTTTGGGTATACGATAAAATATCGAAAAACTGGGATGTTTGAGTCGACAATTAATTTCACTACACGCACTGTAGGGCAGAGATGTACAAAATGGTTTTAAAAAAGCATTTAAATACAAAATGCAAAATACTTTTCAGATTTACTATTTCAAATGCAAAATACCAAATAGTTTTGCGTTTTGAATTTCAAATGCTAAATGCAAAATAGGTATTTTCAAAATACTTTAAAAAAATAAAATACCTTTTGACCAAATCACAGATATTTTTATCTATTTTAGGTATTTCATGATTTTAGATTATCATGATAAATAGAGACACAATGCGGAGCCGAACAAAAACGTCTAATAACATGGCACCATATGCATGATATTTTGGTTTATTTTCGAGTGTTAATATTTATTATTGGTGGATTATTAATTATTAAGTTTTCGTGTACGTGCTCAAGTGTGGGTAACTTGATAATCAAGACTGAAAGACTCTATATCCATGGTCATGAAAAATAATAAAAGCTATTGTTGACACTATTTTGTAGATGTCAATTGAATTTGACAACCAGTTTGACATAAAGCTATGACTCCGTTTGGTCCCTTTAAGGTGGTTCGTTTCACAAATGGCGGGAAATTCAAATTTCAAACAGTTTTCTTGTCCTTGTAGCTAGGCCGGGTAATTATTGTAAACAACCATGATGTTTGCGCAAATTGATTATTATTCTTTACAAAATCATGTAAAGCTATTTATCTCTAATGCACATTATTACTTACATTTGTGAATAAACGAATTTTTGCTGTTTCGGACGGTTTATTCACAAATGTTAGTAATATGGTGCATTACTGTTAAATAATTGTACATTATAATGTAGAGAACAGCCAGAATATTGCGCAAACACTGTGTAATTAAAAAATAACTACCTGACCTGGCTACTAGGACCAAAAAACTGTTTAAAATTAGAATTTCCCGCCATAGGTGAATTGTACCACCTTAAGGCACAGATCTACTACCTAGCTTTAGGGTATAATTATAACGTGTTTGCTCCGTTTAGCGAACCCCCACCAGTTTAATTTTTATCTGGGGAAAAATTATCTGGCATCCGTAAACGCACCCCTGCTGACCAAAGAAGAAAAAGAAGCGCGCATGGCTAGCAGGCGCCTCTATCGGTCAAATTCGGCAATACAAGCGTCATTCGTTCATTTCATTTTGTTTGACTGGTAATGTTCGCTAAATTGAATCACAAAGTATTTTGCATTTTGAAATGAATATTAAAAATGCAAAATACATCTAGAAAGATATTTCAAATAAAATACAAAATGTTTTTTACTAAAAGGCATTTAAATGCAAAATACAAAATAGGTATTTTGCATTTTGTATTTGCATTTTAAATAGAAGTATTTCAAATAAATCGTATCTCTGCTGTAGGGTAACAAAAATCTCCTTTTTTTCATCGGTAAAAATCTCTTAGAGAGAGAGAGGGTGGTTCTTTTTCCGCCATGCTGGTCCAGTGCATGTAGGCGAATGTCATGTCTTTAAACTTTTTAGCTTCTTGGACGTACCGGTTTCAGCAAGGTTTCAGTTGATGTAAATAAATATTTATTCAACTTTTATGAAAAAAATACACATCGTAAAAACTTTCATGTGCGTGTGATGTATTCTAGTTGTAAATTATAATCTCGATTGCGCAATAACATGAACCTTACAGTTAGTTCTGACAAACTCGACTACTTGCTCGCTTTTTGTAATTATTTACATACAAATTAGCCATGATTAAAATGAGTTTATGTCAACACCACACGAATTTTCATTGTGTTCTCTTTTTACATGCTTTTATTTAAGTTGCAATGTTTGTATGTTTGTTTGTTTAGGTCAAATCTTGCAATCTGAATTAGAACCACTTCCTCTTATACTAAAGAGTTGTATTTTTATATGTTGGTTCATGACAATGCATTTTTATGGTACGCATGAGCTGAATTGACATCTAGGATAAGCTCTAAATAAAAGAACTCTTCAACGGTCAACAGCACAGACACGAAATTTTGTGTACGCATTTTACGCATAATAGCTGGTTTTAAGTTTTACTGTGACACAGTTGCTGCACTCAGTGACAGGTCCTGACCAGGGAACTCTTCAATGGTAAGCAGCACAGAAGTGAAATGTTGTATACGCATTTAATTATGATAACCCATTCTAAGTATCACCATGACATGGCGGATTACATTTTCTTTGATAAAGCTAAAAGCTTATATTTTTTTTTACTGTTAACTTACTATCCAAAAACACGAAGCAAACAGGGTTTTGTATTTAGCGTGAATGTATGTCTTGTGCAAAGGGAAATTGGTCTGGGATGACTTGGAAGCACCGGTCAGAGCTTTGCAACAACATTATTTGTAGTTTGCTGCAACAAATAAAGTTAGACAAAATAACGTGTCTAGATGAAAGTAAACTTTGTGTGTTTGTTTATAGCACAGACAACGAAATGGGACTGTTAGACACTAATTAAGTACACTTTGGTGAGGTTTCACATTTGCTCTCTCGTCTTTAGCTGGCTACGGTGACCGATTTAGTGGGTTACTTTTATGTTTATAAAATTTCAGACTGTAGAAACATCATCATTGTCGCCAGAAGACTTCCACTGCTGAACATAGGCCCCCTTTAACCTCCACACTGAACGACAGTCGCCTTTTGCACCCACTGCATGGTCGCGACTCCATCTAGTGGGAGGCCTACCTATGCCGCGTTCGTGGTCTCCACTCAAGAACCTTTCTTCCCCATCGGTTATCGCTTCTTCGAGCGATACGACCCATTGCCACTTCAACTTGCAAATTTTAATAGCTATGTTGATGACTCTGGTTCTTTGGTGAAAATCCACGTTCCGGATTTTACCGCGCAACTCCAAGCATAGCTCTCTCCATTGCCCGTTGTGTGAATCTGAGTTTAAATCTTGGAACTGAATTTAAAAACAATCTGACCGATCTCCAACAGATTGATCTGAAATTTCGCAAATACTTTTAATTTGGATGACAATGCATGGTTAGTTAAATGACGTCATTCTAAATCCAATATGGCGGACTCCCAAAGATAGCGTTATTTAGTTATTCAGTTATTTTTTATGCACCCTGCATGATATGGGTATCAAATAAAAGGGTTTACTGAAAGGAATACGGAAAATAAAATGACGTGACACTAAATTCAATATATGAAACTTTTTGTGGTGGACAAAAAGCTCTTATCTTTATAAATACCAACATTATATGGGTATCAAATGAATGAGTTTGCTGAGAAGAATAACCAAAGCATTTTTGAAGTTTAAAAAAAAACTTCTATGTTAGAGATAGTATAAGCTACACTCTATGAAGATGTTAAATTACACTAATGCTGGATTTTAAGAGTTTTTGCGACCGTATTAACGAAGAGTATTGCCATTGTATTGTGCATGTCATGAGGGTTAAACAAAATACTGTAAATCTTTGCACACTATCGTTACCGACGGTCTACCAGCGTGAAGTGGGTCCCTTGTTTGCTTGCCGTCACAAGTCTTCGTGTCTGTAGGCTTTTGTCACAATATTTGTCTTTCCTGAACTCACTTTAGAGGATTTTGTCGTTACACATCTCTTCATGCTCTCTACGCTCTCAATAATCCTCTTTTCGGCTCACAAAATATTTAAATTTGGAGCTTTACGTGCCTTTTAATAGGAATATATTTTAATTATCTATGTCAGTGATGGTGGCTGAGCGGTAGCATGTGCGATTTACAACCTGACAGCACCCGGTTCGATCCTCGGCCCTGCACCAATGACTTGCTTAGTACCCAAATAAATTATGTGCAGTTTCGATGCCATCGCTCAAAAACGGTGACGAAAAACATCGTGAGGAAACCAGTATGTCCAACAACCTCAAAATTTCAAAGAAATATGACATTCACCAACATGCACTGGGTCAGCATGGTGGATACGGCCCATTCTCTCTCTCTCTCTCTCTCTCTCTGAGAGAAGGCCTGTGTCAAGCAGTGCGAACATGATAGACTGAAATGATGATGATGATTTCGATCTTAATTTAAGGCTTATATTTCAACGCTACCTGAAAAGTTTCGTAAAAATTAAATTTTATTTTATTGAAAAAAAAAAATATCGATCAAGTACGATGATTATGTTTTTAAATTACATTTCTACAAATGTAAGAATAAATCGTCAATTAAAGATTCAATTCAACAAAGGCAAAGCGGCCTTTGTTCGAAAACGAATTGATTTGATAATGTAAAAGACCGAAACAAGGAGAAAATATAGGAAAATCGGTTAACGAGTACATTAAAGGCACTGTGAACATCGTCGAACTCGATGTTGATTAGCGAACCCTTTATCGCTAACAAGATCCGTCTAACTTTACCGATTCGGGGGTCGACAAATCGAAATCGCTTTTAGCAAAACAAGTATTAATTTTGTATCGAGATGCCGGTAGTGTTGGGCGGGCGGCGCGCAGTCTACGGCGCTACGGGTACGAGCTACGGGCCGCCTCCGCCCTGGTCAGTACCGCCCGCGCCGCTGACGCCGCGCCACGTCTTTCTCGCATATTACTCTCGCATGCCGTCCCCATACAAATCACGACACACGACCAAAACACTACATAGCTCCCCGTATCACGTGTTATACAATTTTTCAGTGAACCTTCATTAACAGATAAATAACGGACATAAGCGGAGTTCTGGAAACACGATGTGATGTCTTAGTGTAGTTACTTTGATTGTCAAGTGGATTCTAATATTGTGGATGTTCATGGGAGCCGCCAGTCGAGAGATATGAATGTTATTTACAAAGGTAAGTTCGCGTTTACGCAAGAATGCCTAATTTAGTTACCAGGAAGTCAGCTGTGCATGTTTCCTGCTTGGTACGAGTAATTCAATTACATTCCTATTTTACAGAATATGTCAATATAATGGCAACTCTATTTGTGTATTGTATATTGGTAGTATATAGAAAATATTGTATGTTTTTATGATCGAGATTATTGTTTTCAAGATACACAATGAAATTTATTGTTATTTGCAGATGAATGAACTGAGCAATTAATTTGTTCTGGTAAAATAAAAGGCTCGATTACAACAATTGCTTCTAGAACCCTACATTTTCAAAATTGGAAAATACCTTGTTTGCTATGTTTACATTATTCTAGTAATTGGATCCAGCATTGTGGTGTCACTCGTCTAAACTATTCCTTTTGCAAAGCTAATGGACTTTCCAGTGGCTAGAATAGACATTCTGCATATATTAGAGCAGTAGCTATCCAATACGCATTCGAATGTTTGACTGGAATGCTACTGGAATAATGTAAACGGATTATTAGTATACTGGTTATAAGTTTTGGCCACTATGAGTGCTACTGTAAGCCATGTGGCTGCAGTCTGATCATCAAGGAAAAAACAATTATGGAATCAGTATTATGGAACTACAAGGACTCGGGGTCAAAAATGGTTGGAAGTTGGTCTTTGACAATCACTAAAACAAACGAAGGTAGGATGAAAACATTCCATGCAGATAGGTTTCCGTCTAGCTGTTCCGGGATAGGCTGAGACTTCGTGTTAGGTAGGATTCGGTGCATTCCCTTGGAAACCTAAAGGTCCTTCATCAGACAACTAAAGAAACCACCGAGAGAGTTCTACCGGGTGCCAAAGTAGAATCTTGTGTTAGATTTCCCCTTCCCCTCCAAAAAGTAAAAAAATTCAAAATTGTACACTATTTTCAATGAGGTTGCTGATACAGATACAATAATATGATAAAAGCAGTATCCACCAAAATCCTGTTGTAGTAACCCTTAGTCTATTGCAGGTAAATACTCTATCTCTCTAGAGTATCATTGATAAGAACTAACAAAAAGATTTTCTGAATGCTCCAAGGAGCTTTTGAATCCAGTAGAATACCTGGAACTTTAAGGATACTAAAGATAAACTAAATATAAAACAAGACGATAAATTAAAGTTAATAGACGTAGAAGTAGACGATAGTAGAAATAAGAAAACAGTACTAAATTATTTTGCACATTTTATATCGATAAAATAACGAGTAATTTCGCGAGGAGTTGCTAGTAGTATCTTTATGTAAGTATTTGTTTCTCCCCTTTCCATTTGACTTCAGTTTTCTGACTAAGCACTTGAATTTAGGGGTCGTGAGTATATTTAGAAGGTTCAGTTACCCCTTAACGATGTCTTGAGTTTTCATTCTACTTTACTGCAAAAAGTACCTTAATGGTAACTCATATACATGGGGTTCGAGTAAATAGAATTACTTATTCTATTTATTATTGTTGTACACATTACTTGTTTGTTGTCTTAAAGTAAATTTTGTCAAAAATAATAAACTGACTTCTTATTCTTCGGACGATATTGAGTTAACAAGATTTATCCCTCTGACTTTGGTGGAATATATTCTTTAAATTTAAATGGGACCAACCTCAAAAATTTTAGGTATATTTATTAAGATTTTGCTTATTAATTTATAATTTCAATTAAAATAAAACCTAAAACACTAAAAATAAACCGGCCAAGTGCGAGTCGGGATCGTGCACTGAGGGTTCCGTACCACCACAAAATACAATAACGAACTTACCAGTTGTAGCTTGGTAATGAACAGAAACTTGTCACCGACACGCACTTGGCCTAATAGCCAATTATTATTTGTTGTTATACTTTAGAGTGTGTACTATAATCATGCCAAATTTGACGCTTGTAAGTATTACCGTTTTTACATTAGAGCTAATACAAAAGTACGTTAAAAAATACGTTTGTTGTATAGGGACCCCCTTTTCTTTTTTACTTATTCACTTTTTTATTTTTATTTTCAGTTAATTCGCTATAACGTTACATACTTTGTTAAAAATTCAACTGGCTATCTATTATGGTTTGAAATATACAGCTGTTTAAAGGTAGGACAGACAGACATTGTAGGCTTAGTAATAGGGTCCCGTTTTTACCCTTTGGGTACGGAACCCTAAAAACTAATCTAAAAGCCCCTTGGTGGAAAGCAATGTGGCCACTTGTTAATTTTTTGGTCAAAGTAGGCGCCAGAATTCCGGTCACCAGTCGCCTCCACCAAACGTCTGGCCTATACATGCAGTTTGAGAACAGCCAGCCTCCACGGTCCTAAAGCCTCGAATCAAAACAGCACAAACATGTACAATTTGTCAAAATATCCATATTTTATCCAACAACGGTGATGAAATCGCGTAACAAACACACAAAAATTTGGATTGTGATTGTTTTAAGACCTTCAACGGTATATGTGCAGTCTAACTGTAGTGTTAGTATTAGCTTGTATTTTGTTAATTAAGGCACTTGCCTCACAAAAATGAGAAGCTAATTTTTTCAAGACGGTTTAAAAGACGTTTTTCAGTTTTATTATAGAAACTGACGTGGTTTTCACACATTTTATTTATATTACACGGGAATTACTCACGCAAGATTAAGCTGGTCACTCCGACTATAGTTTCAACCGCATTAGGCAGTCTTTTTCAAGGTGAATGCGCGCGCGCGGCTGCATCTTGCTTGGCACTCAAGCAAGCCTAATGCGGTTGAAACTATAGTCTGAGTGATCGGCTTAATCTGACGTGAGTAATTCCCGTGTAATATAAATAAAACGTTCTTCAGTGTTTACACCACCAAGAAAATTAATGTACCAATTTATCATTTCCAACATACACAACCTACAGCATAACACTCGTGAAAATCAGATTCCGATCGAAGTATATTGATAGGTAGTATTTTCATACATTATGGATGATACACTGCATAAACGCCTGCTTACCAAGTTCAAACTCTATAAGTAACCGTTTATCGGTGCGAGCGCTGCCGGCGTACAGTGACGTAACGCTAAGCGGTTTTGGCTCTGCAAATCTTTTTAAATCGCAAAAGCCAGTCGTCAAGATCGCGTGTCGAAGGGGGGAAAGAAAATATCCCGTTGGAATAGCGCAGATGCTCGGATTTCGCGGCAACTTTCCAGCAAATCCGAAATGAAAACACACTCCGGATGTAGGGCATCCTGTCTTCGCCGCAAAGATAAATTCAAAAAGGATTCCCTCCACACACACATTACCAACTCAATAAGGATTAAAACTTCATTCTGGGGGTGAAAGCTTTAAAACTTTCCGGTAAACAGGGTTTATCCCTTTTAATTGCGAATATTTACATGACAACGCTCTCGCTGTTTCACTTACACCTTCAGGAGTGTTTCGTCTCGCGCAAGTATTTTAAAGGCCTTTTTAGGGTTCCGTACCTCAAACGGAAAAAAACCCTATAGGATTACTTTGCTGTCCGTCTGTCAAGATCTTTTTTATCAGGAACCCGTAGTTTTACAATGTAAAAAAAAAAAACTTACAAGTCAACTCGATCAAAAGATATGACCGTTTAAGTAGCATATTTTTGCATATTTGCGATTTCACAAGGGAATCAAAACCTATAGGGTACTTCCCTTTGACCTAGAATCATGAAATTTGTTAAGAATCAAGGTTTCATAGCACATATAAAGGGAAAAATGTGAGCACCTGTTTGCCAACTACTAAGTTAAGTTTGTCAATCAATATATTAACATTCTTATCCTTTTTTTTGTCGAGTGTCGATTTCCAGGATGGATGAACTATCTACATACACATTTATTAAACATGTGCGGAACCCTCAGGGTCCTAACTCCTGTCCTGAATCCTACTCACACTTGTCCGGTTTTTGCATTTAAAGTCTTATTAAAGTTTTAGGTTCGGTCACGTGAAGGTCGCATTGAAGAAATCTGACCTTTATTCCTCGGAGATTAGGTGTCGAGGTACATTAGGTGAGTGTAGGTCGGAGGTATCTCTCATTCGGGTCGACCCACTTAAAAGCACTTACGTTAACGGTAACTTAGTGACCGTAAAAGATTATTCCGCATACTGTTTAAAATTAAACGAATCTGGCCAAAAGATTCACATATTTGTGTTTATCATAACCTGAGAGTTTATTTACACATTGTGAAATAATTGACGAATCGACCAGATTTATTTACAGTTCATTTTGATTTCCTCGTTACGTATTTGCCTCATTCATTTTGTACGTTCCCGGACTATTAAAACTCGTTGTATTTTAACAAAGGCTGAATTGCAGTTACAGTGTGGAAAATCGGATACCGATTGCCTCTTTTTACCCGACGTCGCAAAGCAAAAAAGAAGGTAATATGTTAAATGTGTTTGTATCGCCACCTACAGCTTAAAAGTCTCAACCATTTTTGATATTTGAGATATGGATAGATTCCTCTAGATTCACAGATGATCATAGGTGGGTGACGTCGTCTTAAATACAAGATAGCGGTATGTAAAATGACACTAAATAAAAATTTACTGCACCCTGCATTGCTGCTCATTTGACATATTCAATGATATAAATAACAAACTGTTGCTTGCTGCTGCAGTACTATATCTATCATCATTATCATCATTTCAGCCATAGGATGTGCTGGACAAAGGCCTCCCCCATCGATGTCCAAAAGGGCTGGTTGGAAGCGGCTTGTAGCAGTGCAGCAGTGCAGAGTTGTAGCAGTGCAGCGTTTCTCTGCGGTCTCTTTTAGGTCACTAGATGTATATGTAACACAAATTTCTTTCGTCAATCTTCTTTCATGCATCCTCTCTTTATGCCCGAACCATCTCAGCATCCCTTTCACTATTTTTGTCACAACATCTTCTACCACACCACAACGTTCCTTTATCACGTTGTTCCTTATTTTATCCATCAAACTCACTCCAACTACGCTTCTCAAATCACTCATTTTCACAAAAAAAAAAAAACATTTCATGTTTCTTCTGCCAAACCCAATATTCACTACCATAAATAAGTTTAGAGACCAGTACTCCTCTATGTACAGTTTGTTGTGTCGTTTTAGACACATTCTGGCTGCTCATAAAGTTATGGCCCATTCACTTGATTTCCTGCCAAAACTATTCTATCAATATCAGCATCATACTTTTCATCTCTCGTAAGTTTTAAGTCCAAGTATACAAACTCGTTCACTTGTTCCACTCTTTCTGCTTCATTTATAACTTTGCACTTTGTGATACTTTCTTTCCTCTCGAAAACCATCACTTTCGTCTTGCTTACATTCACTTTCATCCCTTTGCTTTTAAAGGCACCATGCATAATGTTAACCATCGCCTGCAACTTCTCCTGCGATGATGCGATGATCATCAGCACAGAGGAGGCACTTGACGGTCAGCCCATGTGAAAATTATTCCAAAATATTTGGATCATTCCGGTCTTCCTACTGCTCTGTCACCTCGAGGGGACAAACAGGAAAAAAGTTCGGTTACGTGAATATTCTCGTAATATTTGATTAAAGCACAATATAAACCTTGGCGGCAACTGGGCATTTATAGATTCACGCTTCCTAGCCTCCGCTTTGCTTCGCCTCGGGTCAAATTTTCACATTCGCCCGATAATGCCCGAAAATTATTTGTTACAAGTAATTAAATGAGAGCGTGGTCCATCGTAGACCGCATCATCGCTTAACATCAGGTAAGGTGGCGGGCAAACGCAAGCATTATTACTAAATAATACATTAAAAATACTTGCTAAAACTGTACTTACACTTACTTGGTGTTTTGCTTGCTTACTACTCACTACTGTATTTGCTAAATTTGCTTGATTGCTTTAATACTTGCTTGCTTGTATACTTAAATTGTTTCACTTCATTGAACACGACTCCCAAAAGTCGAACAAGCATATAAATGTACTTCTTTACCTCTCGCTTCGTACTTGAGTTAAAAAACTCAATAAATATATTTCAACGGGAAGTTTTCTAAATAAACGTAGCTTTTTATAATTGGGGAGTGGATAAAAAGGTCCTTCGTGTACAGTAGCTCCAAATGTAGAATACACATGCGTACCCTCAGATATATTACTTACGCACAAAGTTTAGTTGGCGGCCTGACATACAAAGTTTAGTTAACGTTGCTTGACGTAACGTGACCAAAATTCTGGTGTATTATCTGGCTCAACGTTTTTACGTGAAGTCTGATAAATGCCAGGATTTTGGTATTGCTATTAAGCGTGGTAATGCCACCAGCACGCTGGGCTTGTTTCAAAAATTTGCAAGGTGAAGTGACAATAGGCAAGCCACATCGCTCGAAGAACCGATAACTGATGGGGAAGAATAGTTTTTGTGTGCAGACTACGAACCGGAAGATGCAGCGTAGGTAGGCCTCAACTAGATGGAACAACGACATCGTGAGATTGGACATCCAGTGGATGCAGTATGGCAGGCTATCGTTCGGTGTGGAGTTCTACGGGGGAAGCTTTCATCTTTACACCTTCAATAGTCTAAGGGTAGTCTCTGATTTTTTTTGTGTAAGGCATAGGATAAATAGTTTAGGTATTTGGTTTTTTCATTTAGTTTGCTAATTTGTAATTTGTTGTTCACTTAACCATTAAAAAAGTTTAGTTTATCTCAAATATATTTCATCAATTAATTTTCGTACTAGAAGTTGGAATCTATCACACGTATAATAAACAAAAACATTGAGAAAGTGCTAATTCAACGGCCCGAAAGTTTGATAAGTAAATTAGGAATTAATTATAACTTTGAGTGGAAGACAAAATTACTTCTGCAAATTTGTTAGAAATTAGATTGTTTTCAAAATTGTAAAAAGATGTTGCTACAATAAACCAATTACCTAATTTACAATTCTATTTTCATAAGCATAATAAGATAAATATAATCAGGGCGTTTTTAAGGCCAGAGTGAATAGGTATCTTCTAAGTCTGCCTGCTTAATCTTTGACCACGTCGTCGCTTGCCAACAGGCGAGTTGGTGGTCAAACGCGAAAATATTCGCGATAAAAAAGGAAAAAAAGAAAGAAAAGCATTTTACTATACTTCACAACAATCACATAAATACCTATAAAAATTGTACGCGTAATAAGTTCAATTAAAACGCTCAATTCAAGAAGTCAGCTGTGAATCTATTTATAAGGAAAAATGTTCTCGAAATGATGGCTCGCAAGTGGCTCTTGAAACAAACGGCGTTATCAAATCACTGCACCCGAGTTAAAGTGCCGGTGAAATAGAGGGGGCACTTATTGCCTCCCCAAATAACTCCCACTTCGAAGAAAGGGAAGAGTGGAAGGGCGAAGGTTCGGTTCGGGCACCGAGGTGCTTAGCCCAAGACCTGCGTGAGGGAGTTAAGAAATTAGGGAGAATTGTGGTTACAACTTTTGGAACTATTTTGTGTGAGGCGTGTGATAAAGAAAAAGTTGGAACGTAAACAAAGCCTTCCTTCGTTAATATACTTTTAATAGTTATAGATATTACTGTGTACGAAAAAGTATTATTAGTTCTAACTCAAAATATTGGACATATGGCTTTTAAAGACTTAACAGCCTATAATGTTCAATATCAGCCTATAATGTTCCCAGTGCTGAGACACAGCCTTTTTCTTAGAACGAGAAAATGGGCACTCATGCTGGCTCAGTGCATGCTGGTGAATGTCATATTGTCTTTGACCACGGACCGGTAAGCGCAGCGCAGGACGTCCACCCACAAGATGGACAGACGACCTGTAAGAGACCGCATGGAAACGCTGGATGCAGACCGCTTCCAACCGGCCATTTTGGAGATTGATGGGGGATGTTTATATCCAGCAGTGGACGTCCTATGGCTGATATGTTTTTGAGCTTTAGAAGTTCTTAGACATACTGGTTTCTTCACGAGGTTTTCCTACACCGTTTTTGAGCGATGACGATGAGAGTGTACATTTATTTGAGTACTATATAAGTCATTGATGCTCGGTCGAGGATTTTACCGGGTGCCGTCAGATTACAAAAGGCACATGCTACTGCTCGGCCACCATCGCTCACTCAACTTTGCAATTAATAAACTTTTGCTATTTTACTAGTTTTTCATAAGGACATGCCGATATCAGAAAGTCAAACAACATTTTGGAGGATTTAGGATCGTTATAGCTTTGTTATAGCCATTTTCGAGATACGCAAAATAAATATATATACAAGACTAGCTCATTTAAAGTTTGTATATTATATCAGATACATAGTCCCTTTATTTTATTTACACCTACGGCACGTCGCAACTCTTTACAATTTTATCAATAACTAGCTGTTGTCCGCGACTTCGTACGCGTAGACTTTCATATAATATTTAAGGAATCTACCTGCCAAATTTCAGCTTCGTAGGCCAAGTAGTTTTCGAGATTTCGTGATGAACATTTGAAGTAGATTGGACCAAGGAATCACGTTGTTCCATACAAACTTTGCCCCCCTTTTTCACCCTCTTAGGGTTGGAATTTCGGAAAACCCTTTCTTATCGGATGTCTACGTCATACAAATAACACACCCTCCAAGCTTCAGGTCTCTATGATCAGCGGTTTAGCCTGTACGTTGATCTGTCAGTCATTCAGGACAAAGCCTTTTATATGTATAGATTATTATCAGACTCACGTACACTCTTAAATACATGATACTCCATGTTTAAATTTATTTTAGGTAGGTATGAAATAAATCAAATAGAAAAGTCTAATGAATGCTAGGTACATATCAAGCAGTCAAGAGGCACACTCAAAATTGTGGAGCTGATTACTTTTAAAGGTCACAAAATCCATCATATTATTTACTATAGGTACGCTTAGCTAACCTTATACTCGTATCTGAAATCTCTTCAAAGATCGTGTTTGTGCTAACACTCGAACCAGAAATCCATTGTTATTGAAATTGGAAATTAGAATTCAATTTATTCTCGTACGAACGAATGATCGATCCATCGTCAGTCATTACGAGAGCCTTGGCTGAATATTTTTACTGAATCTCTTTTACATATTGAGAGACAAAAAATATATACTGAAACCAAATGGAAATAGTGTCATGATTTTTCATTCTTTTATCGAATATTTTAGTTCAATAATTTGTTTTATTTTTCTTTCTTCTGTTAACTGGAATTGTGCATAAAATCAAACAAGAGACACGATACTATGAAAAGATTTAATTGTGTAGATATCCTTAATAAAAGTACGTTTCTACCTTATAACATCAGCTATCTGCCAGTGAAACTCCCGTCGAAATTGATCCAGCCATTTTGGATTCCATAGGGAACATACACACATAGATTTATATATAGGTATATAAGATTTAAAGTATGTAATGTAGATAATGAACTAGTTTATTTCCAAAACTTATTATCAAACATCTCAAAGTTAAAAAATCAAAAATACTGGCCAAAAGCTTGTCGAGCCATGCATATGGTAGGGTTCCGTAACCAAAGCTATATAGCTGTGGTCACATTCATAGTTCTGCAATTGGTTGTTATAGGAAAATTCGCACAAACGAAGCTTGGTGGAATAAGTCAAATTTCAGTGATGTATCATTCTAACATAACATTAAATTATTTGGCTTAGCTAGGGAAAAAACTCCTTGGTAAACATGCTCTTTTAAGATCAATTAAGGAAAAGATCCTTACCTTTTAGCTAAAATGGCTTGAATATATTAAAACTTTAATTAAAAAAAATATTTAAAAACATTAAAAAATTGTTATCACAAAGTTTTCGAACCAATTTTGAATATAGGTTACGTCTAATAGTATCTACGTCTAATAGTTTAAGAAATGCAAGGGTCCCCACCCTTGCATTTCTTAAGCAAAAACTTTTCTGCCTCAGAAAAGAGAAGGGAACGTTTTTTTTTCTTTTCTTTTGTTGGGCAAAGTATACAATCGATACCTATTCAACGATATAAATTATACCACACGATGGGATGCACGGAAAAAAAGATTTCACCCCCATTTCCAATGCACCAGAGCTACCACTAATAATTTTTTTGTAATATAATTTTTAAATTGAGGTCTATACCAAAACTTGTACAAAGTTAACTTAATAACTGTACAAGTTACAATCATTAGGACGGACGGACAGACTCACAAGGGGTCTACGGAACCCTAAAAACGCCTTTGATACGTTGGATGGCTTATTTAGAACTGGAAAGGTTTGATGTCAAATAATAAATAAATTAAATTTCCGTGCAAAGTAAGTAGTAAATTGACGATCAGTGAGCTCAGTTGTGCATTTAACGAATGAGAATTAACGCGCCTCTAGTGCGAGATCAGTGGTACTGCAGATCGGAAATAGGGCTGCAGTGAAATTGATGCACCTCTAAACGTACACTTCAGTCCAAAATTTACTGATCTTGGCTGCGAAATCTTTGGCGACTTCTGGATAAGAATCTGTATAACATGTCGAGGTTGTAACCAGAACACATGCTGTTGATTCTTACTATTGATTTCTGCCTTTGGTTGATAATTTCTAGAAAGATTCACCACATCCGTCAAACAAGAATTGCAAAAGCTTGTGCAAGAGAACAGAACTGTTTATGGCGAAAGATAACCTTTCAGACATCTTCCTCCTTAAATGTCCGAATATCTATTTCAGCTTTCGACAAGGAAACACACAAATTGCCGTACACCTTCCCGTTGAAATCAGAGTAGATTTTTATGAGGAACGGGGAACTATTACAGCCCTACGGAAAATTGTGAGGCGAAATATTCCATTGTTCTTCACGCCTCGCCGTATGCTGAGGCGTTTTGAATATTTCATGCTCGATAATTTATTGCATGATTTAGTATACGAGGGCCTACTCCCGATTGCAAGGATGCCTTCCGCGCAGTATCGCTTCAAACGGAAACCCTTTTTATAGAATTTACATACAGAAATAGTGTACTCTATTTTGATAAAGCGCGCACTCAGTTTTGTGACGCTTCAATACCACACATTTATTATAAGCACACTATTGGCTTCTGAACTATTTTATTATTATGTAGGCTGTGGTTAATGTTAGTTATTTATCGCTATGTGTGGGTCAAATTCCTGAAATACTAGCCTAGTAGAATAGATGGAAGTTTAAATGTACCGCATTACGTAGCCGTCCGAAATAGTCCACGAGGCACAATTTGACACCGTCTAAATCTGCCCTAACTTCTATTGTTAGGCCATAATTGAGGAGAATTTAGACCTAATGGGGGACACACGATAAGCAGAGAAACATATTTCTCTAGCCACTATCTCGCTTGCCATAATAACGTCATTTATGTGGAACACATATTTAATAGCGGCCTTAACAGGAAATGGGCTAACGAATGAAGTCAATCTTCTTGACGTAAATCCTCGGGAAGGCCATAATTCAAGTTTATAGAGTTTCGGTACTTTTTCGCGGCAGAATTTTAGGAGGTGTTAAACTTTTTATGTCGGTTTTCTTGAATGGCTTTGGAGAAACATAAAATTGATCTGCACATTTCCTAGCTTTTATTGCATGCATACAAAGGTAACGCGTTACAATCACTTACATTGGTCAACTTCTTAAAAATCTTTTGTACTTTGTACTGAAAAAATATAGACTTTTCCAGGTAACGCCTAAATATAATTTCAAATTCATCACCAAACACCTCAAAGTAATCAACCTAGCCAACCAGTACGCACCTCCCACCGATTTTATTAAATTTGTTATCAAAAAGCGATTTGGGTTACCGTGTCAAGAAAAGTTAAAGCCAATATTTTCTTCCATTAGCGGTGACATGTTAAATACACGCTATTATACATATTTTATCGCTACACATCTAGAATGGATTGGTAAACTTTGTCAACGAAACCGCGGGGCTATTGTTAGACGCTGTTGAACGTTTACCTATAGCAGAAGACAAATAACTGTAGTTAAGTTTTAATATTCACAATTTCTGACTAAAACTAATAGTTTTTTAATAACAAGCTAAGTTTGACCATCTCAAAACGGTGTGGTTGGAAATGGTACACATGTATTCAATGGTAGATGTTTCTCACTTCAATGATTTAAAGCTAACTTCAGTAACATTTACATGCAAGTCACGAGGAACATTACTCCGACCCTTCAACTCGAACATTACGGGCTATGGACACCCATATCAGCAAACACAACCGAAACAGACATAAGTAGAACTCATAATCTTGGAAACACGATACGTGACATCCTCCCGGAAAGGGTACGGGCGTGGAGGCGCAGGTGTCACCGAAACTCAGGCCCTGTTTGTATTGCTAATGGCCCGAATAGCTGTCTCGAACTGGCAAGGAAATGAGCTGATCCTAATGTGGCCCATTTAGTTCAGATTTTTTCCGACTTAAAAAGAGGTTCTTGATCTGTCTTTTTAGGGTTTCCTACCCAAAGGGTAACAACAGGACCCTATTACTTAGCCTACACTGTCTGTCTGGCTGTTCTACCTCTTTCGAACCGTAATAGATAGCCTGTTCAAATTTTCACAGAATATGTAATATTACGGCGGATTAACTAAAAAGTAATAACTAAAGGTACAACAACAGTATATGTTTTACGTATTTTTGTATTAGAAAAATTTATTATTCAAAATGTCAGTCAAATTACAATTAAACTTATAACTATTCAAATAACCCACCCCTGACCGTTCCCGGCGCAAAGGTACCCAAAACACTCGCTGCGTTACCGCGTTGGATGGCAATGGCCAACCTTTGCACCAGGAACGAGCCGGAGCGGGAGTCACCACACTTTTCCTTGAGCCTGTGCCCTATCTCCGAAATGAGCTTCTTGGCCTCAGTCCCCCAACAACCCATGGTCTCCACGGCAACGGGCACAAAATTGTAAAGCGGCTCTAACGCTGCGTACTTCTCTCTCTTTTTATCAGCGGCATATTCCGCCGCTGCTGACGGTGAGCGGACGGTGCGACTCAGGTGGCTGGCGGCGACAGTGCTGACGCAAGTAGCATCCCATATCAGGCACTTCCCGTTTTTCCAAGGCACGAGAGTCAGCCCGTCCGGCCTCTTCCCATCAGACCTGCAGAGCCCTGGAGGCTCCAGCACGCAGGGGACGTTTGCCGACACAAAGGCTCTCCGGACTATGTCATTGAGTGCATGGTGACGCGGAAACCTCCCTGCGCAACGACGACAACCCAGCGCGTGATAGCCATCGGCCTCCACCATGGAACCGCAGGTGCATCTGTGGGGTTCACACACCTTGCAGCCCAGGCGAAGGGCCACCGCCACACGCAAAGAGTCGTCGTCCAGTAAGGTGCCCAGGTGAGGAGAAGGAAGCGCGTGCAACCATGCCCCGGATTCTGGCTGCGACACAGCCAGGAGTCTAGCCATATCTGCTCCAGTAGCACGTGCCAACAAAAGTCCTTGGACCCGCTTAGCCCCGACATCATCCCACGCCCGCTGAACCTTAACCGCCTCTGGGCTCGTCGCACCCGAGTTGAGGGCCACCCAAGCTGTCAAAGCATCCGACACATAGGGAATGCTGTCCCCGTCACCATTGGAGCGAAGAATGGTAGTGACGAGGTCCGCAACCCCATGCGCCGATGCCAAAAAAGCCGGCAAGCCAACTTTTTTGTATTTGCTCTAATGTAAAAATGGTAATACGTACGAGCGTCAAACTTGGCATGATTGTAGTACATACTCTAAAGTATAATAACAAATAATAATAAATGGCATAATGCGAGTTGGTGACAAATTTCAGTTCACAACCGGTTTTTGTACGATCACCAAAGTTAAGCAACGTCGGGCGCGGTCGGTACTCAGATGGGTGACCGCCTGGGTGTTGATGAAATGTTGTATTTTTGTACTTTAGTAGGTAACAAGTTATGTGGACGGAACCCTCAGTGTGCGACTCGAACTTGGCTAGTTTATTTTATTTTTAAAAAAAACCTGCAATCGGGTTATCTCTGTCCGTTGTCCACTAATATAATTCCAATCAAAGTAATCAGATTCCAGTGTAAGATTCAGAATCCATAGGTATTTAGCTAGCCGGCTAGTTACACAACTGTTAATGAAATCTATTGATTTCTGAACCCAGCTCGTGGCCCATTGAACGGACTCTTCTTAGTAAGCAATTTGTGAACCATTGTTATTCAAATCGTAGATTAATTATTCATACGCTTCATTTACAGACGAGAATTATATTCTGGTTAGTGCTATTGATGGTTGAGAAAATGGAAGTCATATTATAATCCTCCTAAACTTTTTAAGATAAATAATTATCGATATAAAAGCTAACCTCAAAATCGAACAATATTAGGAACAAACAGTATATTGTTTTTATATTTGATACATTGATAATCATTAAATAATTATATTGTTGAGAATTATTATATAATTATCAATACTTATTGATAACTAGCTGCACCTCGTGGTTTCACCCGCATTCTATAAGTACCTCCTTGAAGCAACCTCCTTGGTAGCGATAGCAACCTCCTTTGACTTAATTTTTTATCTATGTTGTAATAATGCAAGGACGTTTTATACCCTAAAGCCAAACGGGTATAAAACGTCCTTGGTAATATGTCAATGTATAGACTTCAATTATATTATTATGCTCTTTGCTTCAATTCTTGTTCTTTGTTGTTCTGTTTTTAAGGATTCCGTGCCTCAAAAGGAAAAAACAGAACCCTTATAGGATCACTTAGTTGTCCGTCTGTCTTTCCGTCTGTCCGTATGTCAAGACCATTTTTCTCAAGAACGCGTAGAGGTATCAAGTTGAAATTTATATCAATTACCTAAATCTACAGTTTCTTTTAGCTGTGAAAATATCAAACTTGTAAGTTAAAGCGATTAAAAGATATGACCGTTTATGTCGTATATTGTAGCATATTCTGAGATTTCACAAAGGAATCAAAACCTATATAGGGTACTTTCCGTTGACCGAGAATCATAAAATTTGGCAAGGGGCAAGGTCACATAGCACATATGAAGGGAAAAATCTGAAAGTCTTTAATTTGAAGTTATATCATATAAAAAATATTGTTTTGCGATTACAAACTTTTATAGTTGGTGAGATGTATGGAAGAACTTTATTGTCCACTATAAAGTTAAGTTTGTCTTTCAATATTTCAACTTTTTTGTTTGGACTCGCGTTCTGTGGGATCCGTCCAACGGAACCCTAAGAGCGCGAGTCGTTCTCGTACTTGTCCGTTTTTTTTTGTAGGAAAAATGTTTACATAATATCTAATTTCGATACCTTGATTGTAATATAGATATGAAATAATACATGTTTTATCAAAGCGAAAATATGAAACCACAAAAAAAAAATACTGTTCATCTCTTCGCTTCTAAACTTTACAGGATCACTCGGTGGGCTAATTTGAAGATTGCCTGAAAATTTCATCAAAATCGGTCCTGCCGTTTCAGATTCCATAGGGAACATAAATATACACATCGCCTTTTATATAAAGAGATGATGGATAGATAAAAAAAAACTTTGAGCGAGTAAGTAAATATTATTTACAAACGTACATTTTATTCAGTAAGTAACTGCTTTTATGTTTTATTCACATAATATTCTTACAAACATGATATTATTGTAACATTATTTGTGTACAAAGGATTTTTTTGTAATAACAGAAAAAGAAAATTGCTACTACTGGCCATAAAAGCCAAAATAGTAATAACTCAAGTCCCACGTGTTACTAATTCCGTAATATTCTCCGCATTTAGACTAGTGATAAAAAAATAGTACGTGGAGTCCCTCCGCGCGGAAGAAGTGAAACTCTCGCTCAGTCTCTTTCTATTCTCCCTCCATGGTAGCGTTAAACGTTTAACGCAACGTTGTTGGAAGTCGCATAAGAAGTTTCACTTCAAAAATATGTCTTTTGAATCATTCAATAACTTTTCCATAGAACATTAGGAGTGAAAAGTGAACGACGAACGAATGAACATTGTAAAGGTTTTATTTATATTACACGGGAATTACTCACGGAAGATGAAGCCGGTCACTCCGACTATATATGTATATTTTTAGGTTTCAACCGCATTAGGCGGTCTTTTTCATGGCAAATGCACGAAATAATAAAAAACGCTGATGCGGGTGGGTAAGTGCGGGCGCGGGTGCAATTCCTGTGTTATATAAATAAAATGTGTGAAAACCACGTCAATTTCTATAATAAAAATTTATTACAATATAAAGTGTTTTACAATTAGAAAAAAAAAACTTTAAAATATCTACGACGACAACGTCGTGAACCAGGATGGCGCTTGGCACAGGTTCGAATCTTGCTGGTCGTCAAATTTTAGAACTGTTTTTAGCAAAACACTGTTTTAAACTATCACGGTTGTTCACTAAAGTTATATGATTATTTATATACGGGATATTTACCGTGGTAAGGTTGGAACTCATCCCACAACCTTACCACGGTAAATATTCTGTTTTGAGCATTTAAATTGTATTTTAATATGTTTTCTATTAAATAATTCTCCAAAGTTACTACAATAACGTTTGTGTAATGTAAGTCGTATAACGTTAAACAAGGCCAGGCCCATCACGAAACGGTCAAATCTAGTAAAATATTAGCGTGGGTCGAACATTTTTCATCCGTTTTTCTCCGGATACCTTCTGAACTTCATGAATATTTCAACCGGGATCAATTATTAAAATGATTTACTACTGCCGGGTCGGCCGAGCAACACAGCGGGTCAATATATGCTGAAGTTTCGTAATATCTTTATGCGAGGGTAGTTTCAGATTTTCCGCTTTAGTATTTTGCGCGTGTTTGGGATTATTTACAAAAAAAAAAAATCTAATGGCGAGTTTTCTTACTTGCGTTTAGACGATTTTTTAATTAATTTTAAATTACTCTTCAAGTACACCGATTACTCCACAGTTTGTTAACCGATTTACGTGACTCTTTTTCATTATGCAGAGAAAGCTTCCGAGATGGCCCCATAAAATTCATTGCCTTTGGCTCTTAGTTCCAATAATACGTATCATTTTGTTCAAGCGGTAACTAATTTTGAGGCCAGCCTTACGGTTAACTCTTAACGCGGGCACTAATTAGTGCTGAAACAGCGCAGTTCGGAAAATCACGCGAAAGTGAACCTTAACGCGTTGAGATACGGTTTGCGGTTGCGCAAATTTTCTCATCACGTAAACAGATTGCTTAAAACAGGTAGCTGTAAGGCCCCTGTTTTTTATATTGATAATTATACCAATATCAACAGTGTTTCTTTTCTATTACGTAAAGGTAACATGACACAACGTTAGGTTGGATATAGGTAACGTTATTGTCCGTAACATTCATCCCCATCATTCTTTAACAACTGCGGTAACCCTTTCCTTTTCCATTTTCCTTATAATTCTATAGAGTTTTAGCGTATAGATAACAAGCATCTCGAATGCCTTTTATCTGAAGCTTTCCTCCGAAGTTGACATCTTTATCCATTTTGAAAGTCTCAAGTTGCATTTTCGAAAGTAATGTCTCAGCTTGCGAGTCTCGAAGGAAATTTAGTAAGGAAATTCTGATGGAGGTCGGGTGTCGGAGCCCACGTACTACGTGTCTTTGAATAAACGCTGAAACGCGAGGCCGGGTCACTGGGGCATACGCGACGCAGTCTTGCCGTTTTGTTTATGCCTCATTACTGATTTTTTGGAAACTTGCTTTTCGCTAGGAAAGTAAAGGCTAGCTTGCAAAGTTGCTTGCGCTCATTTTAAGTTTTACTACATCATTCATTGATTGGTTTTATAACTAACTATTATTATTGATTTTATTTGGGTGAAAAGCAGAGGATATATCTCGTTTCCTGCGCTTTCGCTATTTTTAATATACTTAATCTGCTGTATGTACTTTCTTGAATATAATATTGTGTTTCCTGCCGAATTGACGTTGCCAAACTGTGAAGTTAAATACTGGCTAACGAATTACAATTGTTTTTTTAGTGCGCCTGCAGCATTCGCATCTGCGAAGCTTAACAGAGTGCCAGTTTTTGCTGAGTATAAAAATGTGCCATTTTATTTTATTTTTATTTGCTTTATTTCTATTTTGGTCTTGTGCCGGCAGTTGGACAACCGCATTAAGAATATAGCCTTATAATAACCTCACATTTTATTTTGCCAACAGATTTTTCTTGCGAAGAGGTGTCGTTCTCATTCTTAGCTATAACAGTCATGTTGTTTTGCAGCATCCTTTGTTGATTTTCTTTTTAACAAATACTTTCTTTTTCAGGTAAATGTGGTGCAGACTTACTGGAAAATAGTTGTTAATGGTATGATAGCTACCAGCAGCGTCGGACTGGCCATATAGTCGAGGTGGCGTTTTTCCAGCCAGGCCCTAGCCTGTGTGGGCCCGTTGGGTAGCCGGTAGGTAGGATAGGGAAGGTCTCCAGTCTCGGGCCCCGGGCCTTCTGGGGAGCCACCCGGGCCCTTCCAGCCCAGTCCGACCCTGGCTACCAGCTTAGTGTTTAGTGTCCTTATTTATTTTTTTAAACCACTATGTAAATATGGATCCTATAATAGACATGCATGTTTATAAAAACATATAGTTGTATACTACAAACGTGATAATTATCAATAAAAACGACTTCAAAATGAGTAAGTGCTCGAATAAAATTATTGCTATTGCCAAATCACCAGGCACAAATAACAAAACACAAACCGGCCGGTATAAAATTATTCATATTATTATTTTGGTGTTATCTGTGTACATACATTAAAAAAAAATATAGATAGACCGAATTGAGGAAGGTTTCCTTATGAAGTTGGTTAATAAATGTGGCAGTAACTCTGCTCTTCTGTTTGTTACCTTTTTACTACTGAACCGCTGAATCAATCTTAAAGAAATTCGCCAAGGAGAAAATTTGTAAAAAAGGGAATATATAGGAAAGTTTGGGTATACCTAACAGCGAGAAGCGGCTAGTCAAACAAATTTAAATGAGACAACTGGGGGAGACTTTGCCCAGCAAGTGAGATAGTATAAGTAAAAAAGACAACCTAAAAAATTTAAATGTTATATTTTTAGGTAGTGTGGAACAACAGTTAAAATTAAAATCCACAATCAAATATAGTTTCGCATGTGCACATCTCCTCTCCACCCTCTACCGCTACAAGATTTAGTAAGAATCTGCAACATTATTGAAAATTCATCCCCTTTTAACCCTCCAAGCCCGCACATGATAGCATAACACGACATGGCCAGCCGGATGCGATAAAATTCTGCCACATCACCGCTCAGCAAGTCTGAAGGTTTGTTGTCCTGCCTAAACAACATTATTCAAAAATAGTTAAATCGACCTACAAATCTCTGATAATGAGTTTTGTCTCTTTGCTCTTAACGCATCTAGTAAGAAACTACGACTTTAAATTAGGCTTAAGTTCTGTGATTCTAATAAGACAAGTGAAACGGCACTGAAACGTGGTCTCTCACTATGGGCCTCATAAGCAAGCTCAAAGTAGCACAACGAGCTATGGAGAGGGCTATGCTCGGGGTTTCTCTACGAGATCGAATGCGAAATGAGGAGATCCGTAGACGAACGAAACTCACCGACATAGCCCACCGGATTAGCAAGTTGAAGTGGCAGTGGGCAGGGCACATATCACGCAGAACAGATGGCCGATGGGGCCGAAAGGTTCTGGAATGGAGACCACGGACTGGTAAGCGCAGCGTAGGACGTCCACCCACAAGATGGACAGACGACCTAAAAGAGACCGCAGGGAAACGCTGGATGCAGGCCGCTGCCAACCGGCCCTTTTGGAGATCGATGGGGGAGGCCTATGTCCAGCAGTGGACGTCCTATGGCTGAAATGATGATGATGATGATGATGAATAAGACAAGTCGGCGTTTCTATATACTGTGCTTGTATATTTGATCGGCGATAAGTTGCGTATCTTCACATCGTATCCGATCTTCAAGAAATTTTGTATGAAAATAGTTTTTTCCAAAAAAAAAACATTAGTTAGAAATATGAGCAAACTCGATCATGGAATAGCGGATATACTAGATACGCTCGAAGTTGCGGAGAACTAGTTGGTATCAAATGTTAGAGGTTACAACTGCAAATTGATGTGTTTCAAGTGATTCTAGAGATGAATAAAATAACGTATTTTGACTATCAAACATAGGATAAAAAATTACAAAACTATTTTATAAAACACTGGCTGCGCTTCGCGATTTTACTAGCTAACTAGCTGTCCATATATTTAGTGTAGGTACCTGCGCCAAAGATTCAAATCCATTCATTCGTTAGGAAGTTGATTGAGAGCGAAGTTACACACATACTTTCACGTTTATAACATTAGTGTGATGTGATGATGCACTCTCTCGATATGCTAATATCAGACGGCGACGCGGTACTGCCGACCAATTTGCAAGCGAAATGGCGCGCGGTGACGTAACACAATTTAAGACTACTTGGGCGTGGTAAAAAGCCATGAAAAGTATAGAGTATTTATTTAAAGATACAAAACTAAATATATAGAGATACCCTCTTTAAAAAGTGCAGATAGCGTGTAATTATGTTTTTTTTTTCTAAGAACTTAAACGCCCCAATTATTTTTGATAAATGTGATGTCAATCGATTTATGTAGAAACAGGCATGGCCATTGGGTGGGTAGGTGAAGTCACCATAAATTCGAGATGACGATATGACATGTGAAGTGGGGATAAAAAAAAAACTTTTTATGACAAAACAACACATGTTCACTATCAACGCATACTCAGTAACACACATACGTCCCCCCCTACACACCCACACACATTAAGCCAGTAAAACACAATGATAGACACAAAAATCTACCATAGCTGAGCATCTGCTAGTCGCAAGCCCTAATCACTGGATTTAATTTCATAACCCTAAAATCCTGTCCACTGAGCGCCACTACTCACCAAGGATGGTGAAGGAATTTTAATCGAGGTTATGATTTTCAACTTGCCAGTGCAAGGAATTCAGTTATAAGATGCTTTAAAAAAATTACCCATCCAATATAGTTTAAAAAGTTTATTAGTTCAATGTAACTTAGTGACTAAATACCTACATACACCGAATTAACAGAGGATGCTGAAGTAGGTAACAAAATTAACCCTTACTACTAACAGTGTTTCATCGGTGTGCACTGAAACCCACACTAGGGTGACCTGTGTTGTGGGCTTCAGGCTCTTCCTTTGACAAGTTACATAAAAAGCGAGCAGAAAATAACAATTAAATAGTTAAAGTTACTAACTAGGTACTATTTACTAATTAGGTACTACTTGCATACTAAAATAATTGTGGATTAGGGCCCAATATTGTCTCGTGTGTGTCATGTTTGTATTTTGAAGGTAGGTAGGTGTTGTTAAGTGAGGATAGTGTTCAAAATATTACATACAGTGAGTGTGTTTTGTCGGGACTTAGGTTCGAGTTCGACTTCCAGTGATAACCGTAGCAAAAATTATAAGCAAGACCATCGTCTTGCTGCATTTTGCTGTCATTTTGTCTGCACTTAACTTTAAACACCTAGAGCCGCCTAATATGCGCAGAAACTTTGGGTCTGTCTCTCTCATCTTTTATCGCATTTAAAACGGGGAGTGTTCTGAACAGTTTAAACTGATGCCAGCGTCGCGGTTTTATCATCGAACTAGCCGCCACCGCCTGCAAACTCATCCACATAAATCATAGAAAGTGGAAATAGCGCTTCTTGCCTCCCACCTGCAAAATGTGGAATGAGCTACCACATGGGGTTTTTTAATAGACGGGTTAATAGAGTCTTAATGGATCGGCCACGTATTTGTGATGCCTCTGGTGTTACAAGTATCCATAGACGACGGTGACTGCTTACCATCAGGCAGCCCATCTGCTTGTTTGCTACCTAAGGCATAAAAAAAAGCTGTTGTGTAAGTACGACCTGAATTGAAATCCAGGGTTAGCTCTAGATACTTCAACGGTCAACAGCACAGACACAAAATTTTGTGTACGTATTATATTATGTGAGCTGATTTTAAGTTTTACCATGACATGGCTACTGCATTCAAGGTGGACTCTTAACGAGGGGAACTCCTTCAACGTTAACAGCACAGACACGAAATGTTGTGTACGCATTTTTAACATTTTCTAAAGTTTGTTTAATTTTTTTTGCTATTAATCTATTATTGTCCTATGACATCCTTCTAGTCAAGTCAGTGGCTTCGAGTGGCTTAAAAAAATTAAACACCGCCTAAACGGACTTAAAACTTAAAACGTAAAATAATATCGTGATATACCGCTAGTTTATTCGATGTCATTTGAAAATACCAAGTCATAACATTGTACTTTATCGTTAAACTGTATTTGCAATCACAGAAACTACTCTTGTTTTATTTATAAGACACACTCGTTTTCTAGAATAATGCACAAGCCAGCATTCAGTGTCGGCGAACCAAGTTCAATTTACATGGCTTTATCCAGCTGAACAGTTTTCCTATCTAGTGATCCCGGTCACAATGCTCGCATTGGTCTCGTTTTGTTTTCGCTTCCCTTCGCTTGAAGAGTTATTTAGATAGTGTACCAAATGTATTTTGCTTGATCTTATTATCCTGACATAAATTATACGAAGTATGTCACGAAATCTTTATGGCGGTTAAGGTGGCCCTGATACTCAATGTTGGTGATTTTATAGACTAGCTGCGCTTGACGGTTTCACCCGCTATTCTAAAGGAACTTTTTTCTGGATAAAAATAGCATTGTGTTCGTCCAGTGTATAAAATATGTGTGCTCACCAAATTTTAACCAAATCCATTTAGCCGTTACTGAGTTGAGTGCGAACAAAAATTCACATTTACCTTTCGCATTTCTAATATTATAACATTTTCTTTCACCAACATGCACTGGGCCAGAAGCATGCTGGATTAGGGCCCATTCTCTCTCTCTCCCTCTGATAGCAGGCCTGTGTCCCAGCAGTGGGAACATGATAGGCTAGTAATGATGACGATGATGATTTCTAATATTAGAAGAATGACGTAAAGTATCTACATCACAACTCGGATAGCGCAGGTTCAAATCCGTCCGGTCGTCAAAATTTAGAGTTTTCTATAACATTTAAATAGTTTGAATTTATATTTATACTAATTAAATGCACGCGACTTTGAGCGCATAGGGCTCAGCTTTCGACCTTGACAATAGATTTTTTTTTTTTCGTTTTCGTTTTCCTTTGTTTCCCTACGTTATACACGGAACACTTCTAGACCCAGGGGCTTAGGCTGTGCGTTGTCTGTAATTTTTTTAAAATTAAATAGCTTATGAATTTGGACTAATACGACTGTTCGATAAGATACAATGACACAATGAATTTATTGGTCTATCTAACGAGGTATTATGTACACAGACATGTATAAAACAACAGTCGTAACTAATTGTTTAGATAGAAATGATGGATGGATATTTGGTGATGAGATAAACTTAAGAAAAGCAACTTCGCTGAGCACCGCTTGCTTACCCTATCTGAGTTGCAGGTTCCTGCTTAGAATAATCATCCATAGTATAAGCGTCTATTACCAAACTTAGAACCATCAAGTTAGATTGCTTAGATGTTTCGTCAAGATAGTACGAACAGCTTTTCAGCTACGACGAAATTCAGACTCGAAAATGAGGCCATCTTCATCTCATTATGATTATCTTGGAGAATCTCATAAACACTAAATTTACCTTTCATTTTAGCGTTCCCTAATTCTTAAATTCGTGTTTGAATTTTTATCAACTTATCAGTGATATTTAAAAATGTCTGAAAAAGTCTATAATGAATTGTCTGGTTTTTAATTGCCGGGCAACTCGAATGCTAATAGTTTTTATGCCTATTTTTTATTTATGGCTCGTTTTGGCGTGTCATAGGAAGAATTAGTAAGTTATATACGTGTTTTGGTGTTAGCCGGTACCTATTTCACAATTAAGGTCCTTAAATTTAACGCTTAACTTTTATACAATTTTGACACGCCAAAACTTGATTAGTATTTTTTTATTATTATATAATAGGCTTGCGTTTGACCACCACCTTGCCTGGTGTTAAGCGATGATGCGGTCTACGATGTAGCACGTTTACCTAGAAGGATCTGATTCACTCTCGATTTGAAGACATCCAAATTGTGACTATCGGGGAACACCCATTCAGGCATTGCATTCTGCAAATAAACAAATTGATTATAAAAGTGGAATCAAAGAGCTTCGTACGGGTTTTAGAAATATCTATGAAGATGTGGTGTTGTTTTTTCAGCAAGTGTAATATCTTCGTTTATGTGAAACTATTACAATAACAAATGAAAACAAAAAATATGTACTGCTGATATGAGTGAAAATTAGGCACTGAATTAAGCCTGAAAACAGCTTTATTAACTTACTAGCTGCGCGCCGCGGCTTCACCCACGTAGTGATGATGATAATTATGACGAAAAGTAGCCTAAGTCACTCTCTATCCTTTGAAACAAATCCATGCAAAAAATCTGGTCGATCTGTTGCTCTATTGCTGGGTGAAAAAGGAACAAACAAACCAACAAACTATTCGCATTTATAATATTAGTAAGATAGTATACTGCCCTGTAATACATAAACGTAAAACATAGATACATGTACAGAGTAAAAGTAAAGATAAAGAATTTAGAGCACGTCTGGGTATTTACAAAGCGTCGCTTACCTGGGCGCGCATTCAGCCGGCGATTGTGCCTCAGCTATGAAAAGACTTGTCGGCTACCGGACACGGGCCACTCCATTCATGTATATCATTGAGTGAGCAACTATGCATAAAACGAGGATACGAGTACATTATTCTTGTGTAAGGCTACATTTTTGGTAGTGTATTATCGAGTGAGTTTGAGGATAATACAGATGTTTTTTTGTTGCTGATATATAATTCGTGACGATTTGTACCTATCTATCTATATATATAAAAGAAAGTCGTGTTAGTTACACTATTTATAACTCAATATGGCTGAACCGATTTGGCTGAAAATTGGTGGGGAGGTAGCTTAGAACCAGGAAACGGACATAGAATACTTTTTATCATCATCATCACTATCACCATTTTTCATCACTACGCGGGTGAAACCACGGGACGCAGCTAGTCTATACTTCTATACTAATATTATAAAGAGGAAAGATTTGATTTTTTGTTTGTTTGCATTGAATAGAATCCGAAACTACTGAAACGATTTGAAAAATTCTTTCACAGTTCTACACTATCCTCGGGTAACATAGGCTATATTATATTTTCAAAAAAAATAGAGATCATTACTAAAACTCCAATAATGTCACCCAAGGTATAAAAAATAAGACTAACAATTTTAACTTTGCGTGTTTGACAGTTCTAAAACAGGACAACGTCTGTCAGGTCAGCTAGTACTATATAAAAGGAGATGTGTATAGTATAAGTAATAGATCGTTGTGTATAATTATGTATGTTCTCTATGGGCTCCGAAACAGTTAGACCGAATGCCGATTTTGAAGATATTTTTAGACAATCTTCAAATTAGCCCAGCAAGTGATCCTGTAAGTTTGGTAGCGATCGGATTAATAGATTTTTTATAGTATTATAGTTTTCCTTTTGATTATGTTTGTATTCTAGTATTTTACCTACAAGAACCATAATTAAAATCTACCTTGCAGATAACATCAGAGAAAAGAAAAAGAAATTGTCATCTAAGTCAAAGGAGGTTGCTTCAAGGAGGTATATAACGCGGTGAAACCACGGGGCGCAGGTAGTAGGTTAATGAATTCATTGTCGCTTGAAATTTCTATATTATAGCCTTTATGTCGATGTAGTCAACAAGAATAGTATTTGGTAATCGTTGGAATATTCTTTAATATAATATGAAAATCCAAACCCGTAGCATTTACTACGCGTTTTCGTAGAAGGTCTACGTAATGTCGAAGTAATAATAATTATTTTTCATAGTAATTATATCCTTTAGAATAATTTGTTTTCATAGATTGATAGAAATTCTTTACTGCCTACACTGTCTGAGTACACCAGGAATCTGCTTAAAACTATTCTGTTTAGATGATTGCGAAAATTTGCGCGACAGCAAACCGTTACTCAGCCCGTTAAGGTTCACGTTCGCGTGAGTTTCGGCACTGCTCTGTTTCAGCGCTGTGTCGAGTCTACATTATGAGGTAGCACATATAGAACACATTTATGTACTAGTGTCACAAGTGGCAGCCTTATTGCATAAAGCGATCACGATCAGGAAACAATTGGGTGAAAAAAAGTTTGCTTCTAAATTAAAAAAAATTGCATGTTGGGTTGTTGCCCTTGCATTGTGTGCTCATAAGAGACATAGGGTATAGTATGTACTTACTTGTCGCGTCTGTATTATGTATGTTTATATATACATATATTTATTATATTATGTATCATTTAGTAGTATTTACTTAATGGCATCATTAAAAGTGTTTTAGCATCCCCCGTCGAATCTGTTACGTAAATTCTTTCCATCCAATGGTTGCCTGGAAGAGATCGCGTTTAGCCACCACTTGTGCCACTAGCTTGTGAGTGTTTTCTATAGTGTTGTAATTTTTATTTCTGGTGTACACAATAAAGAGTTTCTATCTATCTATACCGACAACCGATGGGGAAGAAAGGTTCTGGAGTGAAAGAAAGAAAGAAAGAAAAGAAAGAAAATAAATTTTATTCGACACCTTTACAAAAAACTTATATCTAGAGGATACAATCAGTGTTGAATGGGTCCGTCTCGAGTGGAGACCACGAACCGGAAGACGCAGCGTAGGGAAGCCTCCCACTAGATGGACCGACGACATTGTAAGAGTCGCGGACATCCAGTGGATGCAAAAGGCAGGCTGTCGTTCAGTGTGGAGGTTAAAGGGGGAGGCCTATGTTCAGCAGTGGACGTCTTCTGGCTGATGATGAATGAATGAATGATACTATCTATACAGGGTGTAAGGGGAACACTCTCGAAGCCAAAAGAAGGTAATTGTACTCATCATTATGAACCACTTTTAGTATGGGACCAATCCCGAAATCGCGAAAAAAAAATCTGCTTTTCCATACATTTTGTCGAGTGTCAATGACCGTTTTCTATACAGCTGATATTTTTTTCGCGATTTCAGGGCTGGTCCCATAGTAAAATTTGTTCATAATGATGAGTACAATTACCTTCTTTTGGCTTCGAGAATGTTCCCCTTACACCCCGTATACATAGATGTATTTATAGATGGTGTATGAAATGCTTCATTTTTGACCAAAACATTCCACCCCTCCTGTCACACCACATCACTCTTATTTCACCCCTTTTTTAACATTTTATTTCTACATTTGCAAGAGTTTACTCAATTGTCCGCGTTTTCTCGACTGTGGAGTGCGATAACACGTTAAAAGATAGAACAGTATGAATAGGATTTAAGTTGCGAGAGTTCCGTATAAAAACGAAAAATACGATTTTCAGGCTTAGTATCTTTTAGTATCTATTAGACTTTATTCATGGCATTTCACTTTAGTAATTCCTTCAGTATAAAAATAATAGTGCCTTCAATAAAACAATTAATTTTGGGTTGAACTAAGGGTTTACCTGTCGAGAAAAGCTCTGTAAATGTAATTAACTTACTATAATATTAATAACATTTATGCAAAAATATGTTAAAAATATGTTAATATACATGTTAATATGTTAAAAGCTTGTACTATGGGATCAACTTTGAAATCGCGAAAAAAATATCATTGAACTCGACACGTTGTATGAAACAGCTGTTTCCCCCGCGCGACTTCATGGTTTTTCGCATAGTAAAAGTTGTTCAAAATAATTAGTACAATGACTTCTTTCGTATCAGTACGGTACAGCTTATAAAAGTAACCCTGTATAGATAACTCATGTAAAATCCTAAAAGTTTAGAAATAAAATTTCTGTTGGCTATTAGTTTAAGATACGGGCCCCTAAAAAGATGAAATATACGGTCCGAGTGGTCAGCGGTCGTTCGGTGTAACTAGTCGTAAAGACACCCTTTCATATCGGTGTCACTCGTGTTTATGTTTAACCTTTCAGATGGGGACACTTTTATGCGCGCTTTATCAACTTAAAAGGTTCATTTTTCATTAAGGCTTACCCAACTTTTCCAAGTGGAAGATTTTTTGTAATAATATAGAAATAATATTTAATCTCACTTTTTAGGATTACGTACCCAAAGGGTGACAACAGAAGCCTAAAATATTTGGTAGAAAAATAGAAATAGAATAGTTTTTAGAATATAGTGCCAAACAGGCAAGCGGTCTACCTGGTGGTAAGCAGTAATCGCCGCCTATGGACATCGGCAAAAATAGCGGCATTGCGTTGTCGACGTTCGGGCTGTTGCCAGCCCGTAGAAATGTTTCTTATCTTTTGACGGCTGTATTTTTAAATCGTAATAGCTAGCCAGTTGAAATTATGATGATAATTATGCCAGTTGATATACATAAAATATGTAATGTTACACTTCGACCAAAATAAAATAGATGGGCGATGGGCCATATTCATTAAACTTGCTCAGTAAAAACGAGCCAAAACCGTCGAACATTTACTTCAACACCTAATTATAGCTATGTACAGTAAATCTTCAAAAACGCGCCTCTTCTGGGCCCGTCCATTCATTTATTTTGGTTGGAGATGTTACAGCAAATTAAATAAAAAAGAGGGCACCCCCCTTCATACAACAAACGATTTTTTACCTATTTTTGTCTGTAGTGTAAAAACTGTAATACGTATAAGCGTCCAACTTGGCATGATTATAATACTTAGTAGTAGAAATAAACACTCATAAGAACATTTAAAATATATGAAAAATTTGGTTTTAATGGCAGTACGGAACCCTCAGCGCGCGAGTCTGACTTGAATTTGGCCGGTTTATTTTTATTCAGCTGGTTTTTTTGCGCTTGTGAACTAGCTAGGAACCTGTTTACTCTAGGTTCACAAATTATCGTATTACGTAATCACACATTATATTATGCACAGTTTCTCAAACATGCTAGGAACTGTTCCTAGAACAAAACTTCAAAGAAACAAAGAAGGGTCTTCATGGCGATCGGGCCCTGTTGTTTTTCGTTAAATTTTTCATGACCATGGATACAAAGTATTTCGTAATAATATATTAAAAACTAGCTGACCTGACTGGCGTTGTCCTGTCTTAGAACTGTGAAAAACGCAAAGTAAAAATTGTAAATCTATTTTTTTTACACCTAGGGTTACATTATTGGAGTTTTAGTAATGATCCCTATTTTTTTGAAAACATAATATATCCAATGTTACCCGGGGATAGTCTAGCTTCCCAACAGTGAAAGAATTTTTCAAATCGGTTCAGTAGTTTCAGAGCCTATTCAATGCAAACAAACAATCAAATCTTTATAATATTACTAGCGACCCGCCCGCCCGGCTTTGCACGGGTGTAATTTACGTGCGAAGCCGGGGCGGGTCGCTAGTTATATATATAAACCTTCCTTGAAAATGTATCTAACTGATGGTGAAAACCGCATCAAAATCCGTTGCGTGGTTTAGGTGGAGTTAGCGGCCATACAGACATACAGACAGACAGACAGACGCAGAAATCAACTTCAATTTATACTATGTAGTGATAGAGAAGAGATAGAGAAGAGATTATTATAGTATAGATATTTTCTACTTTTTGGCTTCAGTTTGTAAATGTAGGTAAAGTAATGAAGTCGGTTCTTTTTTTTTCCAAAAATTATGATTAATAGAAACATTGTAAGCTCTGTTCTGAATTGATCTGGTTTATGTGTAACGATTTCCCCTTTTGTTTGTTTCTACTATTTCGATACTCATACTAATAACAAGCAACCCTTGCCCTATATCTCACGAATACAAATATAATAATAATGTTAATTGTTTTCCTCAAGCAAGTCTTATCTTCATTGCGCGTTATATTGATGTTAGCAGATGTAAGCGAGTTCTTAGACTGACGACGTTATTATTTCCGCCTCTCGGTCGAATTTCCATGAGTTATATTTTTAGCCCTTGACGCAAAAAGATGGATGTTAAATTTTTTACGTATGTAGCTGTGTGACTGTGTGACTGTGTGTGACAGTGTCTGTGTGTCTGTGTATCTGTGTGTCTATGTGACTGTGTGTCTGTGTGTCTGTGTGTCTGTGTGTCTGTGTATCTGTATACCTGTGTGACTGCGTGTCTGTGTGACTGTGTGTCTATATGATTGTGTCTGTGTATATATGTGTGTCTGTGTAACTGTGTGTCTGTGTGACTGTGTGTCTGAGTGACTGTGTGACTGTGGGCCTGTGTCTGTGTATCTGTATATCTGTTTGTCTGTGTGACTGTGTGTCTGTGTGACTATATGTCTGTGTGACTGTGTGACTGTGTCTGTGTGACTGTGTCTGTGTATATGTATATCTGTGTGTCTGTGTGTCTGTGTTAATGTGCCTGTGCATCTGTATATCTGTGAGACTGTGTGCCTGTGTGACTGTGTGACTGTGTGTCTGTGTGACTGTGTGTCTGTGCGTCTGTGTGTCAGTGTGTCTGTGTGCCTGTGTGACTGTGTGTCTGTGTGACTGTGTGTCTGTGTGACTGTATATCTGTGTGTCTGTGTGACTGTGTGACTGAGTGACTGTGTGACTGTGGGCCTGTGTCTGTGTATCTGTATATCTGTTTGTCTGTGTGACTGTGTGTCTGTGTGACTATATGTCTGTGTGACTGTGTGACTGTGTCTGTGTGACTGTGTCTGTGTATATGTATATCTGTGTGTCTGTGTGTCTGTGTTAATGTGCCTGTGCATCTGTATATCTGTGAGACTGTGTGCCTGTGTGACTGTGTGACTGTGTGTCTGTGTGACTGTGTGTCTGTGCGTCTGTGTGTCAGTGTGTCTGTGTGTCTGTGTGACTGTGTGTCTGTGTGACTGTGTGTCTGTGTGACTGTATATCTGTGTGTCTGTGTGACTGTGTGACTGTGTGACTGTGTGTCTGTGTGACTGTGTGTCTGTGTGTCTGTGTGACTGTGTGTCTGTGTGACTGTGTAACTGTATATCTGTGAGTCTGTGTGACTGTGCGTCTGTGTGTCTCTGTGACTGTGTGTCTGTTACCAGGCATTATGAGAGAACCTTGATTGAACATTCTTATTTAGATCAACGCGTCGAACTCCGCAACTGATTTCGAAAGACTGACGTTTCGATTATATCGTTTCGTTTCGTTTCGTTTCGCTTACAAAAATGCCTTGATAGCCGTGTAAAAAAAAAACTATGAACGCCACGCAGTCTCACCCTATTCTACAGGAATCATGATTATGATTAGCAGTATCATTGTATAGAAAGTCAACCTAATCTTTGATTGGTTAAAGATAGGCCGGCAGCATTCTGGCTCAAGGGAGTTACATAAATGTTAACGGCTTGCCGACGTCGCTCTGACAGTTTGTCATTTGCGAAAGGTTTCCTCTATTTGGGCGCGGTAATAACGTAATTTTTCCTTGTTTTTCGTCTGTTGTAGTTGTTATCGGATATGAGGAATATTTCAAAGGGAATTTGTGAGCACACATGTTCCTTATAAGTGAATGCCAGAATTTAAAAGCAGGAAGGAAAGAAATGGCTAACGCACATCGTAATAACTCTGCATATTCCGTATTTAGGTAGATGTTTATATGCTGACATGTGTCTATACAGGGCTGTTAGGAAAGGGTATGCTAAGCCGACAGGGGTTCGTTATACTCTACATTATGTTTTTTTTACTATTTATATTTATTTTTTACCAACCCTGAAAACACTAAAACAATTTCAACTGTTCCATATAAAACGGCTATTCACACTTGACAAAATGTATGGAACAGCCACTGAGCTAAAGGTGAAGCCTATGTCCAGCAGTGGACGTCCTACGGCTGAAATGATGATGATGATGATTCTGCCACCGCTGGACTTTTCTCTTAATTTTTATCACCTCTTACTTGGTACTTGGTATCTTATAGGGTATAGTTAATGTTTTGTTTTTGGATTTATCAAAATATTAACAAAACTTCAAGTTTAAATCGATAATTTATTTTCGGTCTTCCATTCAGTATCTTTACTGTCTTCATTATTGACCTCTTTCTATAATACTTAATAGCAATGAACAATACTACACAATACTGTCTCAAAACAAGATGCTTAGGTAAGAGCGGTATAGAATTTACGTCCATTGTGCGGAGACTGTTACTCAACGCCCCCTACCAGCTATAAATTAGCAACAGGGCGGATAAATCCATTGAAGAGTTCGATGTACGATCGCGACTGCATCGCAAGGCTGCATTTGAATAACGCAAGAGATAATTTATCTAGGAGGCTATAAATTACAGCCTATTTCCGACACCGCTTCCGAAACAGGAATTAGTAAAGAGCACGGGATGTGTCGGAGGTAATTCAATAGGTCTTGTGTGTACTAATTTTATACTCCCTTGCTACGGTAATTCACTTTTTAGGGTTCCTTACCCAAAGGGTAAAAACGGGACCCTATTAGCCTATATTGTCTCTCTATCTGTGCCTTCTATCTTACGGCTGTATCTTTGGAATCGTAATAGATATCCAGTTGAAATTTTCACAGAATATGTGATATGAAAAGTAAAAACGAAAGGGTACATACAACAATCGTGTTTTTTTTTTACGTATTTTTGTATTAGCTCTAATGTAAAAATGGTAATACGTACAAGCGTCAAGCTTGGCATGATTATAGTACAAATATTAAAATATAACAAAAAATAATAAATAATGGTCAAGTGCCAGTTGGTGACAAATCTGTTCATTACCAAGTTATAATTGGTAATTTCATTATTTAACGGCCTGTTATCCGAGTCGCGTAGGCAACAAAACGCTCCCTCATCCCCGCCAACTTATAGCGACGATGTATTTTGTCACGCTAGAGTCAGGATGCCCGCGGGGGGAGTGCAATGACAAAAACGAACATAGGTCCGACCTCGATGACGCCAGGCGCAGTACTGAACGCGGTGCGCGCAAATTCTCGCGACCTTGTTACGGTTTTAATTTCACTAAAAAACTAAACTATTCACTATCAAAAATCTATTCAATTAATTTTTTTTGAATAAAATTGCCTTTCGGTACATGTAATTTCCAGGTTGTTACGAACTTTCATTAGAGCATAAAACGAAAAAAAAAACTTAATCGACTTGGATTCAGTTTTTTTTGGGATCGAGGAAAGTTAATTCTATCTTGTTTTGAACCAAATCATAAACTCAAACACAGATGTATCTATGACATGTATTTTTTTCCAGCTCAAATATTGTAATTTAACTGAATAAAATTGATTTAAAACCGTCAAATTTGGTATAAGAGGCTCTGATACGGAACCCTCAGTGTGCGAGCCCGACTCGCACTTAGCCAGTTTATTTGCTTATTAGGTACGTTCCAGAACAAATTTAGTTACTACTGTTAGACATTGTGCTAAGTGTGTAAGAAAACATACTATTTTAATCAAACGTCTCTTATATAATGGGATACAATATTTTATTTTATTTTATTTTATTTTCTTAGTTTTCCTACCAATATTCATTAAATTAAAAAAAAGTAAAAATAAAAAGAGAGCAGCCCACGTATCGGTAGTAAGCAGCAATAATCGTCAAAATACGACCACCATTCGATTTTATTGTTATTGATTGAATGACCCGCCAAAATACCCCTCTTTGGTACTTGTTGAAATGTATAGAATATAAACTGCAGAGCTTTCGATAAAACTGCTCCCCTTTACCATAATCCTTGACGGCGCAAAAACGCGTCCAAATTGCGACTTTGCTCTGTGAATGTCTGAAAATGTCTCAATTTCTTTTTTGGGAGAAAAAGAGAAAATAATACTAATCCTTTCTCTGTTAGGGCAACGGATTGCGGAGGCAGTGAGGCATGCAAATATTGATTTAAAAACATGAAAAGTTTTTTACTGTATCTACCTTAAAATACTAGTTTGGTATTTAATTGTAGTAATGACCTGGACCAAGTTATAATTTTTAGGGCTCTGTACCCATAGGGTGTAAACGGGACCCTATTACTAAGCCTACACTGTCTGTCTGTCCTTCTATCTGTCCGTTCTTTTCTTGTATCTTTCATATGGTAATAGATATCGGTTTGAAATTTTCACAGGATAGGTATGTAATGTAACAGCAGATTGACTAAGAGATAATAATAAAGTAAAAATAAAAACAAAAGGGTCTCCATACACGGAAGGTTTTTTAAACGTATTTTTGTATTTGCTCTAGTGTAAAAACGGTAATAGGTACGTAAAAAAGTCAAACTGGGCAACATGATTATGGTACACATTCTATACATTCTTTAGTATAGTAAAACAACATATAATAAATATACTGGCCAAATGCGAGTTGGTAACAAATTTCTGTTCACCAAAGTTAAGGCTGGGTATAAGGCCAGAAAAATTTCTGATTTCACCCGCGCGTCTCGCATCACCCGCATTAGTGTGAAACACAACCACGGCAGCGCGGCAGTCGCGCGCAGCTAAAGTGTACACAACTCGCGCACTCGACCTTGTAAAGCGGCAAGGAGCAATAACACACAGGATAAGCATAGTGTTGGTGTACTTGGTGTTTTGGCGATTAGCTGAGTTCGGTCGCGGCGCGCAGAACCGTAAATTGTTTATTTCACTTTTCAAAATTGTATTTGTAATTTATTTTTAGGTTTTCTACAATATAAAAATAATAAAGTATATAAATTAAATTGAAATAACCTAAATAAAACTAAACTGAACTATGCTATGCTATGCTTTGCTAGGTTGAACTTGCCGGGATAAGACCAAAAAACCCAAAAACCTCGTGGCACGGGGTACCCGATCCCGGGTCATATCTCCTAAACCAGACCTTTAACCCAAAAAAAATTACAAAAAAATATTTAGATTTTTACTTTTGAAATCAGTGAGAAATACATTTAAATAGAAATAAAGAAGGGTGGAAACCACCCCCTACCGCGCCCAAATTTTGGCTCGAGGTAGTAAAGCTCATTTTAAATTTTAGTAATTTTTTTTCAAATTTTTTAAGGCTGTGTTTTTTCAAATTTTTTAAGGCTGTGGTTTAGGAAATATAACTAGTTCTAGTTTTTAGTTTATATTATAGTCTAAGTTAGGTCTTAAGATTTTGACGACCTGAAATACCCGGCTCCTCAAACATTTTGTCCCAGGTCAATCCAGGCAAGAATAGTTAGCTTCACTGGCTATCCAACGATAGGTCATTTAGTATTTTAAGACTCGTAGGTACATAGTAACTTGAGTTACTAAGTAGCGAGGCGGACCCTAAATACCCGATTTTTTGAAGGTCCATAACTTTGGACACAAAGGTCCAATCAAAAATCTGACGTCATAGGCATCATTTTTTCTGGCAGACGAAGACGTTAAACTCAAAAACTCGGCTTTAGGACCTAACCCTAAAAACCCCAAATTGGGTTTGAAATTACGTAACCGGAATTTCATGTTAAAAATAACAAAAAAATTCAACACAAAAAATTCAGTGGTGTAATAAATAGACTATATTTATTTTTTTGGCTTTCTACTCTCACAATTTCAGGAAATAAATAATATAAAAAAAAAAATATGTGTTTATTTAGTTGGTAGGCATAAATAATAATAAAATAGAAACACAGTAAACACACGTGTGTAGAAAAAAAAAGGCGCGTCTGATAAGCCCAAATTCGGCTATTTTTGTGCAAAGAATGCCTTTCAAAATATTAAAGCGCAAAAATCCGGAAAATTTTCATAATTTTTTTCAAAAACCATCGATTATCTCAGAAACAGTACGTATGAGGTCTTTTTTGTAAAAATGCTATGTATCTATATAATATATCTATGCTATGCTATGCTTTGCTATGCTATGCTATGCTAAACTATGCTTTGCTATGCTATGCTATGCTATGCTATGCTATGCTATGCTATGCTATGCTATGCTATGCTATGCTATGCTGTGCTGTGCTATGCTTTGCTTTGCTATGCTATGCTATGCTATGCTATGCTATGCTATACTATACTTTGCTATGCTATGCTATGCTATGCTATGCTATGCTATGCTATGCTATGCTATGCTATGCTATGCTATGCTATGCTATGCTATGCTATGCTATGCTATGCTATGCTATGCTATGCTATGCTATGCTATGCTATGCTATGCTATGCTATGCTATACTTTGCTATACTATCCTATACTTTGCTATACTATACTTTGCTATACTATACTATACTATACTATACTATACTATACTATACTATACTATACTATACTATACTATACTATACTATACTATACTATACTATACTATACTATACTATACTATACTATACTATACTATACTATACTATACTATACTATACTATACTATACTATACTATACTATACTATACTATACTATACTATACTATACTATACTATACTATACTATACTATACTATACTATACTATACTATACTATACTATACTATACTATACTATACTATACTATACTATACTATACTATACTATACTATACTATACTATACTATACTATACTATACTATACTATACTATACTATACTATACTATACTATACTATACTATACTATACTATACTATACTATACTATACTATACTATACTATACTATACTATACTATACTATACTATACTATACTATACTATACTATACTATACTATACTATACTATGCTATGCTATACTATACTATACTATACTATACTATGCTATGCTATACTATACTATACTATACTATGCTATGCTATACTATACTATACTATACTATACTATACTATACTATGCTATACTATACTATACTATACTATACTTTGCTATACTATACTATACTATACTATACTATACTATACTATGCTATGCTATGCTATGCTATGCTATGCTATGCTATGCTATGCTATGCTATGCTATGCTATGCTATGCTATGCTATGCTATGCTATGCTATGCTATGCTATGCTATGCTATGCTATGCTATGCTATGCTATGCTATGCTATGCTATGCTATGCTATGCTATGCTATGCTATGCTATGCTATGCTATGCTATGCTATGCTATGCTATGCTATGCTATGCTATGCTATGCTATGCTATGCTATGCTATGCTATGCTATGCTATGCTATGCTATGCTATGCTATGCTATGCTATGCTATGCTATGCTATGCTATGCTATGCTATGCTATACTATACTATACTATACTATACTATACTATACTATACTATACTATACTATACTATACTATACTATACTATACTATACTATACTATACTATACTATACTATACTATACTATACTATACTATACTATACTATACTATACTATACTATACTATACTATACTATACTATACTATACTATACTATACTATACTATACTATACTATACTATACTATACTATACTATACTATACTATACTATACTATACTATACTATACTATACTATACTATACTATACTATACTATACTATACTATACTATACTATACTATACTATACTATACTATACTATACTATACTATACTATACTATACTATACTATACTATACTATACTATACTATACTATACTAGACTATACTATACTATACTATACTATACTATACTATACTATACTATACTATACTATACTATACTATACTATACTATACTATACTATACTATACTATACTATACTATACTATACTATACTATACTATACTATACTATACTATACTATACTATACTATACTATACTATACTATACTATACTATACTATACTATACTATACTATACTATACTATGCTATACTATGCTATACTATGCTATACTATGCTATGCTTTGCTATGCTATGCTATGCTATGCTATGCTATGCTATGCTATGCTATGCTATGCTATGCTATGCTATGCTATGCTATGCTATGCTATGCTATGCTATGCTATGCTATGCTATGCTATGCTATGCTATGCTATGCTATGCTATGCTATGCTATGCTATGCTATGCTATGCTATGCTATGCTATGCTATGCTATGCTATGCTATGCTATGCTATGCTATGCTATGCTATGCTATGCTATGCTATGCTATGCTATGCTATGCTATGCTATGCTATGCTATGCTATGCTATGCTATGCTATGCTATGCTATGCTATGCTATGCTATGCTATGCTATACTATACTATACTATACTATACTATACTATACTATACTATACTATGCTATACTATACTATATTATGCTATACTATACTATACTATACTATGCTATACTATACTATACTATGCTATACTATACTATTCTATACTATGCTATACTATACTATACTATGCTATACTATAATATACTATACTATACTTTGCTATACTATACTATGCTATACTATAATATACTATACTATACTTTGCTATACTATACTATACTATACTATACTATACTATACTATACTATACTATACTATACTATACTATACTATACTATACTATACTATACTATACTATACTATACTATACTATACTATACTATACTTTGCTATACTATACTATACTATACTATACTATACTATACTATACTATACTATACTAAAATAAACGAAACACGCGAAAGCCCGTTGGTCCAGTTGGTAGTGAACCTACCTTCTGAGCTTGGAGGCGTGGGTTCGATTCCCACCTAGGACAAACAGTTATGTGATGAACGTTTGTGTTTGTTCTATACCTGGTTGTTAATAACTATACTCTATTTAAGTATATATGAATTATTTAATTAAATTTAATTTAATTTATGAAATTATTAATTTAAAAAAAAAAATGTTAATTATTATTATTATTTTTTATTCAACGAAAATTATATTTTACTTAATAATTTTGATTTTTAGTAGTCTTTCTGACTGTCTCTCTCTCTCTTTCTCTCTCCACACGAAACACTTAGACTCTTGTAACTATATTACCGAGCGTACATAATAATAGATGCCCTAATGATAGATGGCCTAGTCGTATCCATAATTATTAATACCTGTAATTTTTTCATAGTAGCTTTACCTAGTATGTGCTCTAGGTCATTGGCAACACTTGGTTGCCGCATCAAATGGTCGCGTTCAAGCCATAGATTTTTTATGTTATCCATTGTTTGAAAATACAGTAGGTGTTGATATAATCGCACTCGGAAGATAAATCTAGGCGAATAGCAAGCGCGTGCGTCCTTCCCCGTTGGAGCATAGTGCGGTACTGAGGTTGAACGGAGCATGTTTCGCCATTTAGATGCAAAGCGCAACAGAATAAGGTTGAATATCGGACTTGCCGTTTGACCGAATAGTTGCTTAGAACTAAAGGACGTAAGTCTCAAATCGAATATAATTTATTATGAGAGTACTAATTAATCTAGGTAAATTTTGTCTTAGCACTGGAAAACAAACTATATTTTCCTTCGATGAGTATTTATTTTAGATATGTGACTGAAGTTCTATCCAAGAAAAAATCAAAAAAATCAGCAAAAAGGCAGCTTTTTGAAAACAATAAAGTATCGAGTAAATATCTCGCTATTATGTTTCTGTCTTAGTGCCGGAAAGAAAATGAATTGAAAAATCACATATATCAATTATTACGTTGATAGGATATTTGGTTTAGTTAGAATATCATGGCAAATTAGCATAAAATTTCGGAGGCCCCCTCTTAATCAACGTCGGGTGCAGTCGGTACTTGGATGGGTGACCGGTTCTTACTACATGCATAAATTGACATATTTTTTAATAGTAAAACAATTGTGCCAGTACAATTTTAATGTTTGCCGTTTTCAGCAAAATCAAATTAATTCAATTGTAAATCTGTTTACTAGGCTTTGTTCTAGGTTTATGTTTTCTTCTAATGCGATCGTTATGGTCGCGTGATCACTCCAATTTGCGTCGGCGCCTTATCGCACAAGCTAATGTTCAGTGTAATGCCACTTCCGACATGAAACAGTTCCGAGCAAGCAAGGGCTTCAATGAATACCCTACATTTGTGCCTCTTTAGCCACCACGTGATTAAACAATTTGACACTTTACTATACCAGTGGCCTTATTCATAAATGTCGTCATGGCGGCTTTGGCCTTTACCATACCCAATTTAACAAAATGAAAAAAAAAAAAATAGGGCGTGGAGTCCCTCCGCGCGGAAGAAGTTATACTTCAACAAGGAACTCTAAAATTATAACTAGGGCTAAAATATCAACAATTTAAAAACATGCTTTTTTCGAGATTCCAACATAGCTCTTGGCTTCTCAATCCATTAGCGACACCATTACACTACCGGATCTTTTAATCGCAGGGTGAAAAAAGGATACACATTTCGCAACCATACGAGAGAGAAAAATTCTCCCTCACGTTTAACGCAACCTTGTTGCAAGTCGCATAAGAAGTATAACTTCAAAAATACTATATTGATCCGTTGTTACTGCAAATCAATAGGTAGTTGAAATGATACTGTGTAGAGCCTTAAGTACTTAAGGCGTCGCATAAGTTTGTCATAATTACGAAATTGGACAGCTTTGCTATACTGAAGTTGACGTGATACTGTGCGGAACATTAAGTATTCATACTTAGGACTCCGCACCACAGGATTTTTATAAAAGCGAATTTGACAGCTTTGTTATACTAAGTTGAAAAAAACCGTTATGTCAAACATTGAGAATAAAACCCCTGGACTCTTGTGCACAGAATTCATCATAAAAGTTTTGGACCAAACCACCATTTATACCAAAGCTACCAAAATTCGTTGTAATACGTCATTACGATTACTTGATTTGAATTTTAATATTTGTCATTGTTTTTAGTTTGTAATTAATTAATATGGATGTAAATCCAGAATAAACTATTTTCAATTAATTTCAATGTAATTTTTACAACTAAAAAAATATCCTTATAAAAAGATGCTATGTATGAAGTACATAAAACTAGCAAATAAAGAATTGAATTGAAGTAGAGAGAGAGAGAGAGAGAGAGAGAGAGAGGGAGAGAGAGATAAGGAGAGAGAGAGCAATAAAAGAAGCTTATGTATTAATCTAAGACAAAATATATCAAAACCATAGATTCAGTCAAAACCATCTATTCAGATGACACGGAGTTGAGTTGTGACAGACAGTACACTCAAACTTTCGCACTAATAATTGTAATGTTAAGTACACCAAAAATGATAACTCGCAAAACGAGTTTCAGATTGTGTGACAAAGGCAACCCTAACGCTAAGAGCAGTTGAATTCCTATAAAGAAAAAAACATCATTTCATTATTCCCTATTCATATTCAGCGTTCACTTTATTCCTAGTCACGAAAACGACGTTTTTATTAAACATCACGTATATGAATTCGCAATAAAATACGTAGCATTTCACGTGTCAGCACAGGCAGGTGCGCGTATCGGTGTTTGTCCCGTCAGCAAACATGACGTGGGCCATTATTAGAGTTGCGTACTGCGAGGGCCCCAGTAGTACCTACCACGTATCCCAGTCCGTAAGCACGCTCGCGCATCAAGATATATCGACGATCTAAGACACGGAAGAAAACAGTTTTTCATTGATTCAGTGCCACATCTGGCGAAGAAACGCCTCGGGCTTTCCATTCTGATGACCTGACTTGACATTTTTATTGCACACCATATTTCCTGCGGCCTCGGAGGCATTCGCTTATGGGACCGGTGTAAAATATTGTGAAACTCGAAAGAGGATAGTCTTGATATTATGATATTACTGACGCGATATATTGAAGAAGTTTCGACATCAATGGGACGTTTCGTAGCCGGCCGCTCCGTTTTTTATAGCTCTTGTTTTATCTTTTATGTCGAAGTTATGTCTTAAATCACGCCCACGACTCTGTAACAATATGTTCGATCAAGAGATAACACTGAACCTTTGAAAGAGAAGTCAAAGACATAATCTGCTTTGTCATAAATAGAACAAAGGACAAACGTTTTTATGTTATATAGGAAATAATGTTTTGCTTTCTTACCTGCATCTTTATGGTAGTAATATTTTTTTATACTATAGTTTTTTGCTTCGAACTGTGACCTCGCAACCCTATGATCATACAAACAAATGATAAATGCTACCTTGGCCTTTTAAATCAGGCTCATTGCATTTAGTCGAAATCACCCTGTAGACGACCTCTTATTTGTCAATACCTCATTCACCTCATTCGTTCGGTCAATATCTCTATACCAAAGTCTCTTTAACCAGCGGCGTGGGCGCAACTGCGGATTCACTGTAATCAATAATGGGCGTATGTACTCCAAAAACTCCTGACGCTACTTATATCATCTGTAAGGACATCTTTGCATGTTTTAGGCAGGCCTTTGATAGTGAAGATGAGTAATATTAATTATAATAATTAATGGCGCTTTCCGCGTCTGTCTGTATGTCTGTATGGCGCTAACTCCTCCTAAACCACGCAACGGATTTTGATGCGGTTTTCACCATCAGTTAGATACATTTTCACGGAAGGTTTATATTAACATATAGCGACCCGCCCCGGCTTCGCACGTAAATTACACCCGTTCGAAGCTGGGCGGGCGGGTCGCTAGTATTCTATATTATGTAAAACTAGGATTTAAAAAACAGTCTGTGCTTAAGACCACACGACAGAAATGAAAACTTCATCAAGGTTGACTAAATTTCTCTCGCTCTCTTAGTCAACTCGAGCCGACTTTACCCGAACGAGTATCTGAGCGTGACGGTCACGCAAGTTCAGTGATTTTCCCCGTTCCAAAAAGTGCCCAACGTGCTTAAAGAAGAACAAACACGTATACTTTTTCAGTTTTGGCGGGCCAAACTGTGTAAAAATAAATCGCCTAATTACTCTACTATACATATATTTAACACCTCATCTAATCGCAAGTTATCTTTTCTTATATACTCGTCCCTAAAAAATATAGCTCAATTTTACCATTTATTTCACCTGCCCGTCGTTAATTACCCCAACACCAAGTCTTTTCATAAAGATGATGGATTTAACATTAACAACTAATTCTAAGTTACTCGTTTGTTTCCCACAAAAGAAAACTTTTATCCAAGAACTGTCAAACTTCGTCACGGTGCTCTTACAACAAAATACAATTTGTCATGATTGATCAAAGAAGTTGGGCAAAACAAAGACAGGAGAAGTAACAAAGGGACGTCTTTTGTCAAAGAATTTTTTGGGAAAGTGTATTGACGGTGGCCTCCAAAGTACGTGGTCAGGCTCGGAGTAAACTTTTCAAAGCTTTGTTGTATTAGTTTGCTTTTATGTTGTCGGTGGCTAGTTTTATTTTTAGATTACCGGTTCAAATCAAAACTTCATCATCATCACCCAGAAGACGTCCACTGCTGAACATTGGCCTCCCCCCTTAAACCTCCACACTGAACGACAGCTTGCCTTTTGCATCCATTGGATGCCAGTGACTCTCACTATGTCGTCGGTCCATCTAGTGGGAGGCCTACCTACGCTGCGTCTTCCGGTTCGTGGTCTCCACTCAAGAACCTTTCTTCCCCTTCGGTTATCGGTTCTTCGAGCGATGTGGCCTGCCCATTGCCACTTAAACTCGCATTTTTTTTTAAATCAAAACTTATCTAAGTTCTATCCGGTCTACGACGCTCAGCAGTCGTATTTCACTGCTATGAATGAAAAATTCAAATCCTCTCTTAAATTTGCCAACTCTAAATTGCCGAGCATTCTGTGTTTGATAAAGAAATGAAAAAACGCGATCTGCTACACGACAACGGAATACGAAAGCCGATTATTTATTTAATTCAAACTGACGTTTACCTTTCCCGAATGTTTGGCTAACATCATTTCGTACATTAAAAGCGTACCTTAATAATATTGGAGCGGAATATAAATGTGAGTTTGTTCCAATAAAATACTTGTAATTACCTTTGATCGTGCCTTTCTTTGGAACTCTTTGAAACGACACGTGCAAGCAATTTAGGGCGTATCATCAAAGAAAGTCATTGGCATACAGGTTAAGTTGGAATGAGAATCGAGTATGATGTAATATTTTTATTTGAAGCCTCCGGTTTGAAGAATAAACACGGCGATAAATATTCATGAGCGAAGTAAGCCTTCTTGTCGTGGGCCTTGAGAGCCTGATGGATGGCGCCTGGTGGTGTGCTGTCCTGCTTTCGGAAACTTTTTCGTATTTAGAGCGATTGTCTAAAATTGAGGTTATAAATGCTAAGGATATTTTATTTTTCATGACCTCAAATTGGATCAATAAAAAATAATGCAGGTATACAGGATGTAAGGGGAACACTCTCGAAGCCAAAAAAAGGTAATTATACTCATCATTATGAACAGCTTTTACTATGGGACCAACCCTGAAATCGCGAAAACTAATCAGCTGTTCCATACATTTTGTCGAGTGTCAATGACCGTTTTATATAGAACAGCTGATATTTTTTTCGCGATTTCAGGGCTGGTCCCATAGTAAAAGTTGTTCATAATGATGAGTACAATTACCTTCTTTTGGCTTCGAGAGTATTCCCCTTAAACCCCGTATAATAAGCTTAATTATAAACACACACAGAAAGGACACAAACGGTTATTTGGTTACATATTTCGTTCGATGATTTCATTTCATAGCCAATGAGCATGTGTAAGAAATAATCGAATACCATAAGAAACAGACAAATAATCCTCAATATAAGCGTAACGTGAAGATTTCCGAAGAAATTTCCTGCATTCCGCGCAATATGGGATCCTACGTGTCTGAAGGCGTCGCGGAAACACCTATCTTATATCCAGGAATTTCCCTCCGGGATATATATTCGTGGGACAATACTGGCACATTTTTGGCACATTCATCTCTTTACTTATATATCCCAAGATAAGGCTATAACGTATTTACGCTAATCGCATTGGTTTGACTCATCTTTTGATCAAAAGGAAAATATCTCCAGAATATTTTTACGTTATTTCCTTACTTAGTCGACATTTTTAGGGAAACATTATCGCTGTTTGTCATTTATGAAATTTTCAGACACGCTTTCATTTAGTCATTTTTTTCTTGGCAAAATATCTCGTGTGACTAGAAATGAGGAGATCCGTAGACGAACGAAAGTCACCGACATAGCCCTCCGGATTAGCAAGTTGAAGTGACAGTGGGCAAGGCACATATCACGCAGAATAGATGGCCGATGGGGCCGAAAGGTTCGTTCGAAAAATTGAGACCACGGACGCAGCGTAAGACGTCTACTCACAAGATGGACAGACGACCTAAAAGAGGCCGCAGGGAAACGGTGGATACTGGCCGCTCTAACCGGTCCTTTTGGAGATCGATGGGAGAGGCCTATGTCCAGCAGTGGACATCCTATGCCTGAAATTATGGTGCTTCGTGTGATGCAGGGGCTGAACTATAGGGAGGTAATTTTTGGCACATTTATCTTGGCATATCCTCGCCAAATAACGATAGTTAACGGTTAACATCATATATATCCGTTTTGAGTCGATGCCAGAGGCTTGATAGATTAACTCCATTCACTTTAAACGAGAACAATTTCCGCGTTGAAAATAACTGTCTTTCGAATTGGAAACATAACCTTGAACAAATAGAACGCAAACATAAACATAAAATGGCGGGAAACTAATTCGTTATCATTAATTAACTATGTATATTTATATATATCGTATATATAAAGGCAGGCTATTATTGTGACAAACGAATAAATACGATTTTAGATCTATTTAATAAAATGTGTCACATCAACTATTAAATAACCGTTGACCATCTTGACTAATTGACCAAGAAAAAAAGGAGTGTTGTTTAAATTTCAGTTGTAATTTTAATTAAAGAGTAGATATTACTTACAAATATCACTGCTTCATTTCCTCAACAAACAAACAGAAGGTCGATGGTCACTTGAGGTGACTCACATATCCGAACAGCTTCCTAGCTGGGTCCGAATCGGGTTTAGTCTGTAGCCTGTTAAAATGTAAGTATGCTAGAACGTACGCGGCTATTTATAGATAGGCTTGTGAAACGCACAAGGGATTGCAAGAACGTAAGCCTTCAATAATAAAGTATAAATGATGAGGGAATGGCGAGGAGGTCCAGGCCGGGTGATCCATTGCAGCCCCGCGAAGATTTATGATAAGAGCCCAACTTTTGGATGTCGCCACCCATGGCGCGGGCTTGGCTCGCGATACCTGCTGGGATGTTACAGATCTCCTTACATTATCAGACAGATATTGCCATTTATTTCCTCTGTTTTGCATTGCTTTATCATAGTAGGCTACAAGGTGATTGGTATTAAATATTAAAGTAGAAAAATATATTTGATTGCTCATTTTAATTTCAAATTAGCGAAATGTTAATGCCAGGATATTATATTTACAATTATTATAGCAGCTGTAACACTGGTCTTCTTAGAACAGCTGCTTACGAGACACCTACAGATAGGTACTCATTATAAAGTATTAATTTTAGACTTGTTAAAAATGTTAGGTTAAAATTGAGGAGGTGAAGAACAAAACCTCACTTTTCCACTTTTGAAAATTTCGTTTTTTTTTCTTTGGGCAAAAAATTATAAATTGATTGAAGCATGTAAGTAGAACCTTGTCAAAAACACCTCTTTTCCTATATAAATTTTCATTTTAAATCGAGAGTTTCGAACAAAACCTCACTTTTCCGTTGAAAAAGAGAAATTCCGTCGAGATATTTTTATGTATTCTCTAAAATTTTAAAAACTGGAATGTGAAGTTATGTCCTCCTCAATTGTTAAATTATAAATATTGGAATAAATGAATTAAATTGAATTGAATATTTACAATAGTCTTATCAATTGCCTTAGTATTTGGCGACTTATAAGAGATAACCATGAATATGAAATCAATTGTTATCAATAAAGGTCGATCAATTATGATAAACAAAAATACAGCGCTGTCTCAATGGAACCTATAATCAGTAGAAACTGAACAAACTCCACCAAAATAGTGTATTCGATTTATGTTTACTCAGTCGCCGCTCGCCGACTAGGGATGTGACGTGTTAACACAGGCTAACGGGCCCGGACAATGCTTTCCATACGGCCAGCTCGGATAAACTTCCCAACTTCCGAACGCTCTCGGCAAACCCATCAGACAAAACCAAACTTACATGTCCAAAATTTAAAGGTGGAAATCGCTTGCGTTTTATTGCATGCCTGAATAATCATTCATGTAAATGGCATGCCTCGGAACCGACATTACGTAGTTTGCCCTCGATACGACAGGCAAGTCAGAATAAATGAATTAGCTAACCAAATTTTGAATTATTAATGCGTTTTGAAATATATGGCAACGCGATGGCGTTGTTCCAAAAGACGATACAAGTTAATACTGAAGTCAAGGGCAACAGTTTGTCTTAGAAAATTTATGTTAATTTATTGTCACATTTTATCTATTCATGTATTTAGAGTGTAATGAGACCTATTTTTTATTTTACTTTATTTAATAGTAGGTGATCAGGTGAGGTGGCGGTCAAACGCTATTTGCGTTTAGCGATAATGCGTTCTTCATTGGAGCTCATTCTTGCCCAGAAGAAATCGATTTCGCGATTTGAAGACACTCAGATTGTAACTATCGGGGAACATTCTTTGTACCTATCTCTGACTTTATCATTCGCTAGCTGAAACCCGCTACTTCGTACGCGTAGAGCTCGGCCTTCGGCCTCGCTACTACAACCCGTTATAGCCTATGTGTTATTCTAATGTATAAGCAATCCATTCGGTAGTTTTTGCGTGAAAGAGGAACAAATGTCCATACATCCATACATACAAACTTTCGCGTTTATAATATTAGTAGGAAGTAGATTCATTCATTCATGCTATAATGTATCTATTCCTGAATTCAGCTTTTGATGTTATTGCAAAAAGTATAACAATGAACAGCACTGCCGGAATGTTATTTACCTATTTATTAAAATACAAATTCCCTGAATTTCTCTAATCCGTGTTTTTGAGGGTGACTGAAAATAATGAAATAACGGGTTAGCAAACAGAAACATTCGGGGACGTATGCTCATGTACGATGTCGGTATAAAGGACGACTCTGCCATAGCTCGCATATTTCGTTAAAAAGTATTCACTTTGTGCCCGCGTAACCGCATTATTTTATTTCATGCACACGACGTGTGTCCTCGAAAAGTATTTGTGGCGACGTACTTGCGCTGCTGTAATCGAAGCAAATGACACAATATTTTTGTACGAAGGTATCTTTAAAAATACAGCAAAATCTTGGATCCAAAATTTAAGAAGTGTTTAGAAATCTCGAAATATAGTAAATTTTCTAATTTTCTTTTTTTTACTTGTTTGTAATGCAGTCCACGCCTTTTTTAACTATTGTTAATCTTCTTATAATTATATAAGAGGCGATGTGTGTATGTTCTCTATGGACTCCAAAACGGCTGACCGATTTAGACGGGAATTTAACTGGCAGATAGCTGATGTTATAAGGATAAATCCCAGTGGGTGAAACCACAGAGTGCAGCTAGTATACATAAAATAATGATTTTACGACCTGCCGTGTACATTTTTATATTTCAGTTTGAGCGTGTTATGATCAAAAGTGAGGCTTTAAGTTTAAATAACGGATTTGTACGCCGCGTTGAGTAATTCAATTTCCAGAAAAAAACTTATTAAGTGGTTTGTTATACAACACAATAGCGTCACTTTAACCGCTAGCCAAATAGTAGTAAAACTCTCAAGGGCAAGCGAACATGATACAATCGTTTGACCTTGTTTTTGGATCGTCCATTGACCGTGGCTCACAATTTTATTCCGCTATCAATATATTTGTTTCCAGTTACAATCAAACAGCGGCCGATAATGGACTTCTTGAACAAAGTTGTAATTATTACTGGTGCCAGCTCTGGCATCGGAGCGGTTGCAGCTGTGATGTACTCCAAGCAATCGGCGAAACTTGTGCTCGTGGGCAGGAATGAACAATCACTGAACGAGGTCGCAAAACAGTGTGAAGCAGCTAAAGGAATCAACCCTCTAATTGTAAAAGCTGATCTAACTAAAGACGATCAAGTGAAGAACGTGGTGTCAAAGACTGTTGAAACTTTTGGCCGTATTGACGTACTGGTAAACAACGCAGGCTACGGAGTTCGTGCAAATATCACCGACGGCATAGAGCCCTTCGATAATGCCATATCTACAAACGTGCGCTCAGCGTACCTTCTCACTAGCCTAGCAACACCACACCTGATTGAATCAAAAGGAAACATTGTTAACGTTTCGAGTGTGGCAGGATTCGGACCGATTCCGGGCGTCAATTTCTTGCCGTACTGTATTTCTAAAGCAGCACTGGACCAGTTCACGAGGTGTTTAGCTATGGATCTCGGGCCAGAAGGAGTACGCGTGAACTCTGTTAACCCTGGCTGCACACGAACGCCATTCGCTGAAGCTGCTGGTTACTCCAAGGAACAAGTAGATAAAATATATAAACTTCGTGCAAGCGCCTACCCACTCCGTAAAATAACTGAAAGCGAGGATGTGGCCGACCTAATTCTTTATCTATCAAGCGATCGCGCCCGCAGTATCACGGGCACGACTCATGTTATAGATAATGGTGAAATGTTGTTGTAGCTTAGGCACAAGCTTAGGGAATGATGTTTTAAAAGCATTTTAACTAAAACTGTGGTAAAATTAAAATATAATAAAGTGCAATATATGTTGGTATAAGTACAATGATATTGATTTGCTATTCATTATAAAAAAAAAGTTCATGTTGCATCATTCAGTTTTGAACTATATTTGAAGTTTCAAGTACTTACCAAACTCATTGGGAACTAAATTTTAGAAACGTGTATTGTACTGTCAATGTGCGGACAAAAAAGTTAGTATAAACGTGGTAAAATTGTGCCGGAATTGTTCTGCTTACTATAATTTATGCTATAATTACTAATTAGTTAAAAGTGTTAATAAAAAAAAACATTAATAGCATATCAGTGTTTTGATTTTTTTTTATAATGGGCAAGTCCCTTTATTATCTAAAAAAAATACAAGTTAACACTAACACTACAAAAATAGTAAGACTGCCCATAGACCGTTGAAGGTCTAAAGACAATCCAAATGCTCAAGCCCACTGGTGTTTTGTGTGTCTTTCTTATGAAAATGTTAGAGGCTTTTTTTTAATTTTTTTTTTTTTATAGTATATAGGCTTGCGCTTGGCCCCCATCTCGCCTGATGTTATGCGACGATGCGGTCTACGATGGAGCACGCTTGCCTAGAAGAAACCGATTCACTCTCGACTTGAAGACACCCAGATTGTAACTAATGGGGAAAACCCATTCAGGTTTTTGCTTTGAAGTTTGCAAAAACACTGTTAGTGATGCCCATTGCGGAACATGCTAAGTACAAGTAGCAAGTACCTACTGTGCATCGTTTGCAACGAGCTACATACTTCCACTGCACCTACAAAAAAATACATACATGCTACTAAGCACTTCCTCTGCCACTTGCAAGAAGCAAAAAGTGTGTAGCTCATTGCAAATGATGCCTAGTAGGTGCTTGCTACTTGTACCTACTTCCCATGGTCTGCAACGGACTTTATGTTAGCTTAGACGTGTTAAACAACAGCAGAGTATCGCAAAATCCGCGACAAATCTAATAAGCTAGAGAAGGAAAGTAGGACACACTACCCCTATAACAAGAATGGAATAGTATGTTAAGGTATGGGCAGAATGTAGGGGCAACATAAACAGGTCAGCTGTAAGACGGTAACGTAATATCCATCCTGTTTTGTAAGCCGTTAGTCTCAATTTCGCATGCACTGAGCTGTTCCGTGTACGATGTAAAGCAAAACTTATAGTGGAAGCAAATGAGTAGCAAATTGAAATAATATGTCCCTACGTAAAACGAGAACTGAAAATGATTGTAGTAAAAATACTGGCTTGTCGGCTCTCTATACTTTTTGTAAGTTTGTAATAGCAAAAACATTTTTTATATGTGATATAATATCAAATTAACAAACTTCTGGTCCATTTCTTTATAATGTGTGCTGTAAGACCTTGCTTCTCGCCAAATTAAATGAGTCTAGGTCAACGGGAAGTACCCTATAGGTTTTGATTCCCATGTGAAATCGCAAAATATTCGACATAGACGGTCATATCTTTTGATTGCCTTGACTTACAAGTTTGATTTTTTCACACCTAAAAGAAACCGTAAACTTGAGTATTTGATATAAATTTCAACTTGATACCTAAACCTGTTCTTAAGAAAAAGGCTCTTGAGAGAACAGACATACAACAAAGTGATCCTATAAGGGTACCGTTTTTTCCTTTTGAGGTACGGAACCCTAAAAAGAACTTATGAGTACCTATACATCTACTATAGTAAGTTCACACTATGCTATAAAAATGCTCGAACCTTTAGAATAGATAGAATAACGTCTGCATCACAATCTCTTTGTGTGGGAGACATCATCGGTGCGTATGGAACGTGCACAGTGGTCCCCTCGGGGGATTTGCGCAGATTTTTCAATTTTTATTTGCGCCTGTAAGTGCCGACTACATAGTCATTGTGCTTTGATCAGTAAGGACATCCTAGGTCACGTTTGCCAGCGATTGTGGTTTTACCAATTTTTGGAGATAAAAAAACACTGAGCGACAAATAAAAAAATAAACTGTTGGGCCTACCTTTAGAATACAATACAAAATCTTATTCTTCAAAGTCTTTAGTTTAATATTTTTTGTTAGTTAATCTTTAGTTTATTTTAATCAAAATATGTATGTTATGAGTGTTATATTATTTGTAGCATGCTCTAGAAGGTTGTGCATTCATCGCATTTAACATCGCAAATGTATTTATTCCTAAGATAAGAATGTATGACCAGTTTGGTGAACCTAATAAAAAATATAAAAAAAATTCAATTCTTTATTAATAACTCCATAGTTAGAAGTCAAATATTGCAAATAACAAAAATAAACAAGTATCATTGCAAATAGTATAAAGTAATTTTCGTGTTGATATTTAAAAGAATGGCGGAGGAAATAGAAACAAAAAACCGATTCAATATGTTAGGTGTAATAAGAATACAAAATACTCATGAAACACAGTTTGCTTCAATACTTAGTAAAGTAAAGTTATATGATTATTTACGGGATATTTACCGTGGTAAGGTTGTGGAATGAGCTCCCGAAATATCGGGAGCTCATTCCCACAGAGCTTACCACGGTAAATATCCCGTAAATAATCATATAACTTTAGTGAACAACCGTGATAGTTTAAAACAGTGTTTTAGTAAAGTAAATCGTACAAATTTTAATTATGCAGAAACTTTTGTAATATAAATATGACTTCGTGACATCATCACCTCGAAACGTCATATCATAATATAACTGAGAAAGTTTAGATTTTTGGTTGGCACGCATGAACTGAGCTACGAATTGATCTGATTTTTGCATAGATATTGTTAGAAGGTAGTAGAATGACATATAATCCTTTTGTATAATTCTTGAAATGGCTTAGCTAGTTCTCTCCTTAAAAATAAGTTTGCTTCAATCCTGTAGCCCTTACTGTTACACTATCAAATAATAGGCATCGGGCGTTGAATGCACATTCAGTATTTATCGAATTTATACGTAAAGCTATCGACGCGTCGTGTTTGCGCACTTTTTTGGCTACAATATCGAGCCTTGGGGACTTACTTTGAAAAACATAAGATTGAAATATTTACTTTGTAAACTTTGCTTTATAAATAATGGTATCGTAAACATCTATACCTTGGATCTAAGAAAATAAGAATTTAGAACTGTATATTTTTCTGGATACACTTATGTTTTTACTCAAAATATGGTAAAAAAATACAAACCTTGTCACGCAAAGGAATTTTACGGATCATTTTGTTCAGTCGAGTGCTTTAACGGTCGTACGATGTAAATGTAATAAAGCAAATGACTCTTCTTCCACTCGCATGCGGCCTCCGCCTCCTCTGTAAAATATTTTCACGTAGTAATGTGTGTAATTTTTTTCCGTAAATAAATTATTGACACCTTAAATTACAGGTCGGGTTTGTTTTCCGTTTTAGTTTAATTATTTTAAATATAGCCACCTGTTTCCAGTTTTTTTTCGTATGTAATGTATATTGTGCGTGTATTATATATGGACTACTACTTTCCTGTATTTTTGTTACAGTTTAAGCTGATTTGTTGGGAAAAAATAACAAACAGACACATGGAAAAGCAGAGATAGCGAAGGGTGGTACTTGTGTGTGTAGTGCCTGATTTTTTAAATAGAATAAGGGGCATACAAGCGATGGTCCATCTGATGGTAAGTGGTCACCGACACCTACAATACCCTGGCTACAATTTTCGAGCCTTTGTCATTGCATTCATATTTGAGGACTGTAGACCAGACTCAAGGATGTTCTACCTATTGGCATTTAGGGTATATATAAAATTCTTAACCAGACACTTCGATTACGTAGCAAACCAAACAGTGACGGTTGACATATTATAAAATAAAGTCACTTTCCGAGTCTGTCTGTCTGTATAACCGCTAACTCCTCCTAAACCACGCAACGGATTTACTGCGGGTTTCACCATCAGTTAGATATTTTTTCACGAAAGGTTTATATATAACTAGCGACCCGCCCCGGCTTCGCACGTAAATTACACCCGTGCAAAGCCGGACGGGTCACTAGTTGTATATACTTAATGCATTAAATATTTTTATTATTTACCTATATGGCTTCAGATTATTCGAAGACATGTTAACAACGAATGTCATAAATTTTGATGTACAGAATTTGACAAAATCCGTTATGGCATTTTTTTTATAAGGTTAGTTCTGATATTTTTACCATAATAGTAATTGAAGGGAAACAACGCGTTTAATGTCCCATTTATAAACCCGCAGAAAAATCTCAAAAGCGTGAACAATTAGGTCAACCGCGAACTCCGATCATCTGGCAAACATCAATCCGACGTTAAAAAACGCTCGGATTCCGCAAGCAAACTGTCAAGACTCGATCGACAATAATTAGTTGGAGTGTTGAGCGCGGAGGAAGGCCAAGATTGATGGCGGAGGCACAAAGGTCTGGCGGTGATGAATTGCCCGATATTAGGTCATGATTTCGGCCCGGTATTTGCCTATCGGAGTCGATATCGGCCTTGCATTTTTTGTCTAGGGTTGTAGGCGAATGCGGAATTGGCTCTATGAGAGATTACTTGGAAGGAATTTATAAAGTTATTTATTCTGAACCGTTTGAAGTTTAGGCATTTCTACCTGACAACAAGAAGGTATAGCTTTGATCTCGTGTATGGAAAACAGTTTTGACCACAACTTTTGTTTTGCTTACGGACGTTCGAGACCTGTGTGCATTCTTTTCTGTTATCTATACAAGTTGACCCGACAGATGTTTTCCTGTTTTTCTGTCCAAATATTAATAAATTTGTAATCGTTTTGTGAATAATTGTTTTGTTTTTCTCGAGATGGTAATAAGTTACTAACTCAAACTGATTCAATCCTCTTTGCTTTTTTATTTACTTTTATTCGCGATCTTCAGTTGTTTATTGCTAGTTGAATTGTGATTATGTTTTTAGCTCATACTGAAATTCCATAAAAAAGAGTGTCGTAGGAAAAAAGGTCGTTTAGTTTTTCCCACATTTGAAATATTCCTTTTCCATTTTTTCTTTCCATAATAACCCAATTTGGATTATTAGAACACTTTAAAACAAAAAATAGCCAAATCCCAACCGTTTTCGGTGAACCGGTTCAACCGTGATGTGCTTACCAACGAATAGAATTTGATTATATTATACCTACGACATGTCAAAATCAAAGCGAACAGTTTTTATGTGTATATATCAAGGATTTTATATATACCCTAAAGGGACCTGGATTGAGTACTCATGCTAAAAAAACGGTCCGAGGGAAAAGCGAGCACGGAGTAATTTGTCCTTTTCTTGTAGGGTGTTCATGATTTTGAGGAAACGAAGACATTGTAGGTAATTCCTAAAATCATCGTATTGGTACTCTCAGTAAATACAGGAAGTTCATATAGGCCCAGTGACGAGCGCTAATGTCAGAATTTTAGGCCGCCAGGACGCCTGAAGGCCTCTGAGATGGCTTAGCGGCTATTGTTATAAGACTCAACCGGGACATACGGGTCACGTGACATATATTTTTTTTTAAATTATAAATTGGCTTGCGCTTGGCCGCCATCTCGCCTGATGTTAAGCGATGATGCGGCCTACGATGGAGCACGCTTGCCTAGAAGAAACCTATTCACTCTCGACTTGAAGGCACCCAGATTGTTAACTTTTTATTCGATCATTCGGTTTCTAAATGCCACTCGCAATCACCCTACCTAAGATTGACCGTGTAGTCCGTTGCTTAAATTCGGTGATCAGTTAACAACATCTAGTAGATGACGATGATGATGAAAGTAGCCTATAACTTTCCATCCCTTGAACTATACCCATGCAAAAAATCTGGTTGATTTGTTGCTCTGTTGCTGTGTAAAAGAGTAACAAACACACTTTCGCATCCTATCCTACTTCCTACTAATATTATAAACGCCAAAGTTTGTATGTATGGATGTTTGTTCCTCTTTCACATACAACAGACAAACTTTTGTATTTATAATAAACTAGCCGTTACCCGTGTGACTTCGTACGCGTACACTTTCACCTAAACTTTCAACCTTTTCTGGACCCTTTAATTCGGCCCTTTCGTAAAATATTTTTTAATGAAGTTTTACACCCACTTGTCAAATTACAATTTCGTAGTTGCATAACTTTCAACACAACATACAAACTACAATTCCACCTCCTTAATCTTTCTTTTTTGTAAAAATATTATAACAGTATTTATTTATTTTAAACTATTAGCCTGAATACCAAATTTTATCCCTGAGTATCATCAAAAACAAAGGACTTTAATATAATCTTTCAACATCCATTTGCCCCCTTTAATTCGGCTTTTTCGCTAAATCCTTCTTAGCGGACCTCTATACCCCATAAGGAATCTACGTGCCAAATTTTAGCTTCGTAAGTCAAATAGTTTTTGAGATTTCGTGACAAGTCAGTGAGTGAATGAGTGAATTTAGCTTTTATAAATATAGAAGATTGGCATGACTACTATTTGGCATATTTTACTTACTGCGGGAAAATGACATCGAACTACATTCATTTTCAAAGTTTGTCGAAAGCATCACTACATCACTATCACTATCACTACATAGGATAAAACAAAGTCGCTGTCGCTGTCTGTCCGTCCCTATGTATGCTTAAATCTTTAAAACTACGCAACAGATTTTGATGCGTTTTTTAAAAATAGATAGAGTGATTCAAGAGAAAGGTTTATATATATAATACATGCATAATATAGTAGAGAAACACTGATAATTGTAGAGGTTTCTAATGTAATGTCGTAAATAAACATATTTTTTTTGCGCTTACATTGCAAACGCTGGCTGATCCCTACGTGATAACGAAGGGATTTTAAGCAATACAGCATTAATCTTTATCCAATTAAGTACCTTAAATACATTGTGCATTTAATATAGACCAATATGGCCGTTTACAGCATGTAATTTAAATGAACATTTTCGAAGATATTAAAGATTTAAAATGTAGGGACATAGCGGTTGCGGCGGTACCGGCCCCCCGGCCAGTACCGCAACAGGCCGGTACCGGCGGCGTGTTTTTCACATGGCCAATCATAATGTCGCTCTTTAAAGAGTAACCTCTAAAGAAAACATGTTTGTTTTGCCTAATGACAAAAAAGCTGTGAACGTTGTAGGTATATAAAGACATTCCGTAGTATATTATTTTAGTAACAACTCTATCTTTCCCGACGCCTGGAAGTCTGCCGAGGTGATCGGCATTCACAAACCAGGCAAACAGCCCTCTGAGCCCTCCAGCTATCGACCCATTAGTCTCCTCAGTACTCTGGGGAAGATCTATGAGCGCATCCTTCTGAAGCGTATCTGGTCCCACGTTAGAGACAACAATCTTCTCCCCGACGAGCAGTTTGGTTTCAGAGCCAAACACTCTTGCGTCCAACAAGTGCACCGCATCACGGAGTACATTCTCGAAGGTTTCAATAGGAAACCATCCCACGGCTACACCCACAAGCCCTTCTGCCAGGGCACCGTTGCGGTCTTCCTCGACGTGGCGAAAGCGTTCGACAAAGTCTGGCATAACGGGTTGATATACAAGTTATTTCATCTCGGGATGCCGGACCGTCTGGTGCTCATCATACATGACTACCTCACGGCTCGTAACTTTCGCTACCGCGTCGAAGGGACTCATTCTTCACCTCACCCTATAGGCGGCGGGGTCCCTCAGGGCTCCGTCGTGGCACCCGTCCTCTTCACGCTTTACACTAGCGACATTCCTAGATCTCCCCACGTGGATATAGCTCTCTTCGCTGACGACACCGCCCTCTACACCAGAGGGTGGAACAAAGTCATCCAAAGGGCCCATCTTCAACGAGCCCTCTCTCATCTAGGTGATTGGTTCAAGAAGTGGGCCATCACGGTCAATCCGGAAAAAAGTGCAGCAATGTACTTTCACCCGTCCAAGAACCCCCCGTCTAGGCCTATCACGCTTCACGGTAAGGCCATCCCTTGGACCAGCTCGACCAAGTATCTCGGCGTGACTCTCGATCGCCGACTCACTTTCTCCAAACACATTCAGATAGTCCGCAATCGAGCGGCATTCTTTCTAGGGCGCCTCAGCCCCCTCCTTGGCGAGCGTAGTAAATTGTCACTTAGAAATAAGTTGACAATCTACAAAACTTGCATCCGCCCCGTCATGACCTACGCCTCCGTGGCGTTCGCCCACGCCTCCCGCATCGATCTGGACAAGCTGCAGGTCATTCAAAATCGCTTCATACGCAGAGCGGTCGGCGCTAGCTGGTATATGCGAAACGCCGATCTGCACTGCGATGTTGAACTCCCATCTATGATTCAATACATTAAGTATAGCTCCCGCCGCTACTTTGGCGCGGCGCCTCATCACCCAAATCCTCTTGTAGTTAAAGCTTCAAACTACTCAACAGACGTGACAGACCCTCCTCCTCTCCGTAGACGCCCTAGAGACATCTTGGGCGACCCGGACGACCCCATCGCCGTCGTCACAGCGGCGGCGCTGGGGTCGCCCGATCCGACTGCTCCTAGCAATAGGAAATATTCAGTTTTTGGTACAGGCGTCGGTTACCAGAGGCACACACACACACAGCGATCCCGCCGGCGGGATCGTAGACCCTCGGGATCTGTTAGAAGATCGGTTAGATTCTCTCCAAATAATCATTCAGTTCAACAAACCGCTAGGGCTCCAGGGCACACCCCTTCTGGGGTGCCTGGGCAAGTCTGATTCCCACCCCCGGCGACGGCCCAAGCCGAGGTTCGTACCTTCGAGGTGCCCTTGTGCTAGTCGCCCAAAAACTTAAACCATCAAGTTATGCCGAACGCACTCTGCGTTCGCTAACTAGTCCGGTCCATCTGTAGAGGCCAAAAGGCCAACATTACAAGTCAATATCAAAAAAAAAAAATATTATTTTAGTATTAGCATTGCACCTGCGATGCCGGGGCGGGTCGCTAGTGTCTTTATAAAATCTTCTGTGTTGAAGTGCAAACTGCACACCCTGGAGTTTTTTGTTATTCTTGCTGTTCGACTAAGAATTACTTCCATCCACATTTTTCTTACATCCTCTTTTGTTGGTATACTGTAACATGAAATATATTCAGCGATGAATTTAGGTACTTTCATTTTTTATGTAATATTTAGAATGATTCCCGTACGATTCGTCGAAACACCCTTGAACGATACAACTGTACACAGAAAGCTCGGTTCACCGTTGGATGGTGGTACTAGATCTATAATAAATAATAGGCTTGCGCTTGACCGCCAACTCGCCTGATGTTAAGCGATGATGCGGTCTACGGTGGAGCACGCTTGCCTAGAAGAAACCAATTCACTCGTGATTTGAAGACACCCAGATTGTATCTATCGGGGAACACCCATTCAGGCAGCGCATTCCACAGACTAGCAGTCACTATCACACTATCACTATCACTGTCACTATCTATCACTAGCCATGAAGATATCTAGTTTGTTGTTCTCAGGAAACAAGGAGGACGGCAGGTAGTTCCATTCTTGGGCAGTACGTATCATAAATGAAGACCCAAATCGTTGAGTTCAAATCTTTGGAATTTTCACTAGGAAGGGAGGGTAGTGTGCATGTGCAGTCATTCTACTTTTCCTAAGTAAAAGGGGGAGGGTGGAACAAGGGCTCGAAGCTTTTGCGCACACTCGCCGAAATGCGAATTACTTTAAAATATCCCTAGGTCATGCTAAAACATAATGTATAAAAATAATTGTTCATTGTTCAAAATATTGTTCATGTTCACACGTGTATGGACACCCTAGTAAACATTTTCTTGTATTTCAAGCTTTGTGTACCTACCTGTGAAAAGAAATGCCGCAGCCACCGAATGATTCACTAGCACAGTTTCTTATACAGCAATTTTTCACCATTTTAAAATAAATATTCAAAAATCATGCTTGAAAAAACAAAATATAGTAAGCAAACAATCATAAACGCCATGTCGTAATGCTGCCAGTAGCTTCATGGTTCAGCAGAACCATGAAGTATTTTTTAAGTAACCATGTAGGTTCCTAGTATAATTAAAAGGAACCTACATGGTTACTTAAAAATAAAATTTAAATAGGTACATGATACATTAGATATATTATCTACATTAATATCCGTTAGAAAATGGAAATAAAAATTTCATTGGTAGTAATTTTATGTTTACACCCCAAAATAGGGCCTGCCTGGTATGTCCGATTGAATAAGTAAAACTACTAAAATATGATTCCGGGATAATTACCGTGGTGGTTGTGGAATGAGATTCCACAACATTATATAACTTTAGTGAACAGCTGAGATAGTTTAAAACAGAGTTTTACTAAAATATATGTTTTATGTAATGGCAATCTTTAGAAAGGGATACACTTCCTCCGTGGTAGATATCTCAGTGAGCTCGTTTTACCTCCATGTTCCTAGCCACATTATTATGAACCTTATCGTTAGACGTTAAGGTTTAGTTTTGTATGGGAATATTTTGATAGTAAGCGTTCCTTTCCTTGCAACTTCCTTGGTATATATTAACTCGTTCTCTGCTTTTATTAAATGCTTAGCTCACTACCTAGATTTCGCACAACTTTGAATCGTCAAAACTTGGAAAGTATATTTTTTTGGACTCATTTAGTTATTAAAGTTATATGATTATTTACGGGATATTTACCGTGGTAAGGTTGTGGAATGAGCTCCCGATATTTCGGCGCAATTACATGCACAATGTTCACGGGAAGACAAAAATTATATAACTTTAAACCAAACGAACTAACGACTCTTAAGGGTCCTGTATACCCTCTGCAGCTCTCTCGCTCGCACATTTTCACATTATTGAACATATAAAATCAATGAGTTTGAATTTCCAAAAAGTAACAAAATCATGTCATGGTGTCTATCGTAACATTACAAACAAAGAAATGTTTGCTTCGATATCTTGTAATTTGACGGAATAAAATGACACGAGAAATAAAAATCACTTGTTACCATTTTACTGTGTCAAATTAAAATATATCAAATTGACAATTTCTTTGTTTGTAATGTTACGATAGACACCATGACATGATTTTGTTACTTTTTGGAAATTCACACTCATTGATTTTATATCTTCAATAATGTGAAAATGTGCGAGCGAGAGAGCTGTAGAGGGTATACAGGACCCTTAACTTAACTTTACTTTTAACTTTTTAACGTTATAATCATATAACTTTAGTGAACAACCGTGATAGTTTAAAACAGTGTTTCATTTTGTTATTATTCTAGTTTCGGTCAGCCTCGAAAGAAGTGGTTTAACGGTCTTTTGCGCCTTCTACAACTATTGGCCGACTTGGATATAGCCTGAGCAATCAGTTTCTCGTTATCAAGGCCGTCATTAAATTTATAACTCTATAACTTGACACTGGTTAATAAGACAAGATGTCTTTTTAATCTCAAAAAGAAGATTCTATTGGCTGAATCATGATCATTATTATCAGCGCATTATATTCCCACTGCTGAGACACACGCCTTCTTTCAAAGAGAGAGGGATGGCTCCTAATCTACCATGCTGGCCCAGTGCATGTTGGTGAATGTCTATCTATTTAAGTATGTATGTATTTAAAAAACTATATATGTATGTATATCAGTCTCTGGCAGCCATATCACAAGCTTTGCTTAGTTTGGGGTCAGATGACCGTGTGTGAAAAAATGTCCCGAATATTATATGTATTTGAACTTTGGAGGTTCTTGGACATACCGGTCTTCACGACGTTTTCCTCACCGGTTTTGAGAGATGTCATCGACACTGCATAATTATACTTTATTTACTTAGTGCGGGGTCGAGAATCGAACCGGCTGCCGTCATATTGTAAAGTGCACATCGGCCACCATCATCGCTCTGAGCTTAGCTGAGTGGCCAGCCCTAATGTCAGTTTTAGCAATGTATATTGCGTATTAACTACCAGGATTGCATGCGACATGCTTAGTATATTATAGAGTAGTTAGTATCTCGTAGACTACACTAAGTAAACATTTCCTAACGTATTCAAATGTCTTTGAATCTGTGTGTACGTGCATATGTGGGAATTGATCGGACATACCGTGAATTCGGTCAGCGCGGTTTATGCAAAACAGGCTTTATATTACCGAAGTTATGGTCTGAATTCGACCAATCCAGAGATACGGAACACTTAGTTCGTTTATAATGCAAATCATGTGCTGCGGAAGTGCCATCACGTTACCTAGTTCCCTTTACTTGAGACGCAAATTATGATAAATGAAATCCTCAAATATTCAAACAGTTGATCTTTCGTGTTCAACGGCGGGGTGTGATTTGATGTTTTTATACGCATTTGCTTTGGCAAGATATGACGTTTTTTAAAAATATGTGTTCTTCTTATTTCAGTCCAATTTGAAAACATAAAAAAATATATATATATTTCTATTTGGTTGCTAGTCAACTCAATGATGTGATTTGAATTTGAACCTTGTTTGTAATAAAACTTTTCCAATAACACCAACAACCAATACCAAAAAGATCTTAAATCGAACTGGCCGCCTGCACACTAGGTTAACTTGATTTTTTTATCTTTCCCTTAGAGTATTTTGGCGTCGCACTTCTTGTGCAAATGCCAGTATGTTGAGTATTAAGATACATTTAACAAGCCACAGTCGCATCAAAGTCAAGCAAAGTAAGTCAAGGTTAAGTCAAAGTTATGCTCTAGTAAAGTGATGGAGGCTTTACAAGAGGCTTCTATGGAGTTTTGGAAACATCATTAAAATACCATGTTTCACCTCGTTAAATCACTTTCTCACACTCGAGTACGTTCACGAACACTTAAAATATTCGAATTTTTCTTTATTAAATTGAGATCTGTACCAAAGCTGTGCAGTTTATGCAGTTTCATGCGCTTACCTTAATAACTATAGACGTTAAAAGGTTTAAAAGAATTAGGACGGACAGACGAACAGATCTATGTGTTAATCTAGATTATAACACGACTAAACCAAATTTCATTCAAACCAGCTCAGCCGTTATAGAGTCGAGTGTGGACAAACATACATATTTACTCACTAACACACAAACTATCGCATATATAATATTATTATTCCGAGTTTTGGTTCGAGGCCGCAGAAAAAAAATTGCAGTGCTAAAAAGTTTTCTCAATAAATGAATAAGATTTTTGATTTTTATTACCGTTTGGCCTCTGATCCTTCAGTCACAAAGATAGTATTATTGAATCAACATCGAAGCCTTAGGCTATGCACTAATAAATACTAGTTAGTCAGTAATTGCAATCGATATGTTATATTGCAACATCATTATCCGAGCTCGCTGCTCGGGGCGCGTGTAAATACAATCTGTGTTTGCGTTACAAATACCACTCAATTATTCCATTGTCTAGTTACAGGTGGATAATTATTACTGGAACCTCGCATACAATGGCAATCGCAAGCATTTAAGGTGGCCCTGGAGCTAGTTCATTTTTATGCAAGCGTATCTACTATCTACTATTTTTTTTACAATTACCCGTCCAATTTTATTGAAACTTGGAAGGGTAGAAGGGCGACGGTTGTTTAAAAAAAAATAGGTTTTTCAAAATGTGAAAATAGTAATTATATAATTAATTTGCATATTTAAATACCCATACTAAGTTTCATAATATATAGCACGAACAGTTTTCAAAGCATATTTTGACTAAAACTATTCTCAATGTCTCATTGAATGTGGGGTGATAAATCATGTTTTGCGTAGTGATGTGCTCGTTAAGCACGCGCTATCGATAAAAATACCGTGGTGAGTAGCTCACCCTATCGCACTCACTATAATAAAAAATAATTTAAGTATTCAAGTATTTCAATCGTTTGTTATATTTGTATGTTTGTAAGGGTGAGAGAGTGAGTTTATCACCACGGCATTTTTATCGATAACGCATGCTTAACGGCCACATCACTACACAAAACATGATTTACCTGTAAATATATTTACGGTTGTTTTAGTAATTAATTAGTTTATAACTATGAATGTGTTTGTTTTCGTAAGAAGTCGTTCGCTATTTTTATGAACTATTTCTTTATGTCAAAACGGGGGCAGTGAGGGCGGCAACTCGCTTAGCGTGGGCTGCCATCACAGCTCTGGTCGATGCCAGTGAGTGAGCGGTCATCTCCGGGAGCATGCGTATTTCCTGATGAAGGAGCTCTAATGGCTCCAAAACCGGCCAAGAGCTCGTCTCAATCGAAAAAACATAACGCGGATGTAAACAGTTTTGTCATTGTTTGTAACGAATCCTCACGTGAGTTTTGATAAAGTGAGATATTTTTCTGTTGAAGTATTTTTTATGACGATTTTTAAGCTTCTTTGATATTATCATATCAATTAAAATACTAAGATTAGATAATATTTTATTGTTATATTATAGTTTTGTATTTGGCTTGTCGATAATATTTAACAGTGCGCTGTACATCACTGCACTGTCAGTGCGAGTAAACGCGCAATATGCCCCGCTCGTTCGTTTTATAACCCAATCTGCAGTGACAGTTTGTAAGCATGGTATGTTTGTACGAAAATTCCCGATGTACGGGGAGGCCTTAAGTAAATATTACTGACCCAGTTATATGTAGCTTGTATCATAAAAATGTAGATACCAGTTGTTCTCATTATCTCAATTTCTATGGCTAATATCCAAAATGACCGCAGTTTGTGTCCAAATTTTTACTGTCCATGAACACCGAATCATGAAAACACTGCGATTCGTCAGTAGGTAAGTCATACTAAGCGCTGTAATATATTTTCATAGCTGTAATTGCCTTACATAAAAAAGTAGAAAAAAAAAGAAACCTGAGGACAAATTATTCATCAGATTTGGGGGAGTCTCGGAGGAGAAAAAAACCTTCCTTTCCCATACAAATGAGAGAGCTCTTGAATCTCGTACTTTCCGTAAGACACCAATCCTTGGCCATAGAGTGAAATGAAAATTAATGGTGGTCGAGAGTATTTTTTCGTGTAGGTTTGAGTACATACCATTACTTCCGTTTTCGGCTCAGCACCCTCATTTATTATGTACATCGGGTAGTAAAACGTTATGAGCAAAAATGCAGATGGCACGAAGATGAGAGTTCATTTCTAGCAGTTAACAGATGTCCCCGTGTCACGACATATTTGACCTTCGCTAAGGTAGATTATAAGACATTTTTGCGCGACAGAATTGAAGTAAGGATACGGAGGTGTGGCGGCATGAATCTGCGGTGCCACAGCTGCCACAGGTGGTAAGGACATTATACATTAGAATGTAAACTTATTTTCCGACAGCATTGATCTATATGCACTACATTTCTTTGTCCGGCAGCCACTTTTTTGTGTCAATGTTACGCGATAGTTTCGCCAATCGTGAACCGATTTCAATGATATTTTTATACGCTTTATTTTTACCTGTAACTACAAAAAAGCAAATCAAATCAAAAAATCAAGTGACAAAAAATCTTGGAAGTCGATTTTTTTGTCATAGGTGGCAAACAAGCAGACGGGCTGCCTGATGGTAAGCAGTCACCATCGCCTATGGATACTTGTAGCAACAGAGGCAACAGAAACACGTTGCCGACCCTTTAGAATTTATTCTACTTCTATCTGTAGTATTTATTTGATACTGTAAGTATACATATTATGTAATCCGGATGGCTATACAATAACTTGGTACTGATCATCTGAAAAAAAAATATGTGGAAGTGCTATACTTATAGTTTCCCCTTTAGAAACCCCCCCCCCCCCCCCTTTGTCATCCATTTAATGAAACTTCGACGATCTCGTTTGCAGTTGTGTGCCGATCAATACTGAAGTGTGCGTTTGTAGAACTATAGTAAGAATATGTCAGTGTGTGCAATAGTGTTTTGTTTACCTCGCCCTCTTCAGTTTTTGGCAGACATTTTTCGGTACTAGTTCGAGTTTAAGGCAAATCCAAACTATGTTATTTTTTTTAAATAATTTTATTATTATTAACAGGCTTGCGCTTGACCGCCAACTTGCTTGATGTTAAGCGATGACAATTATACTGATTTTATGATGGAAATAGGAGGTGAATAGTGGAACTTTTAATCGTTGCTAGTAAACTCCCGCAATCGGAGCTCATCTGCACTGCAAGTACCGTTCTTTATCGATCGTCAAATTTGACAGCTGAGATCGTCAAATTCGATAAAATGCCTTTTGATCAGTACTCGCAATGATCGATTCTATGGCATTTTATCGAATTTGACGATGGATAAAGAACGGTACTTGCACTGCTGGTTGGTTTTATACAATACCCATGTTGAAGAGGATGATGGAGCCAGGAAGTGGATAGTAGAATTTTCAATAGTTAAGCATGTATTTTAGTTTTTAAACTATAATCATCATCATCAGTTAGAAGACGTCAACTGCTGAACATAGGCCTCCTTCTTACCTCCACACTGATTTCATTCATCCTTTTTTTTTAAGGTTTCTAATACTTTGTAGAATATTTTTACGCAAAGGAAAATAAAAAAAATTGCTCTGAAAATTAGGAATTTTTAGAAAACTTAAAGAAGATTTTAGCTTTGCGCGTTTGACAGATCGTGCGTTTGATGAATGTGAATTTACCAGACAGCAGTTTTATTTATATTTTTGGCATTCATAGCTAAGACAGGACAACGTCTGTCGGGTCAGCTAGTCTATATCTATACTAATATGATAAAGAGGAAAGATTTGATTGTTTGTTTGTTTGCATTGAATAGGCTCCGAAACTACTGAACCGATTTGAAAAATTCTTTCACTGTTGGGATGCTGCACTATCCCCGGTTGACATAGGCTATATATCCCGGCTTCGCCCGTGCGAAGCAGGGGCGGCCTACTAGTAATATTATAAAGAGGAAAGATTTGATTGTTTGTTTGTTTGTTTGCATTGAATAGGCTCCGAAACTACTGAACCGATTTGAAAAATTCTTTCACTGACGGGAAGCTACACTATCCCCGGGTGACATAGGCTATAATCTATACCCGTGCGAAGCTGGGGCGGACCGCTAGTTAAAAATAAAACGAAAATACGAAATTAGTTATTTTGTTTATAACATGTCTCATTTCAACCTTGAATCTCAGAGCTTTGTAAGACTCATAAGCTCGTAAGCTCAACGAAACGCTCCAACAATCTTTTTGGTAAAAATAATTCGAAATAATAAACTTCGTCAAGCATCTTTCGCGCTCCGGATTTTAGGCCACCTTATTTCCTCCTCTAATTGGATTGATGAAGCGGGTCGCACGAATCTGTCAGAAAGATAATGAACGCTGAGAAATGAACTTTTTTCTTTTGGGATAACTATTTTCCCTGATAGAGCCGTTCGTATTTCCCTCGAAACAACGCTTATAAATGAATTGGACTCGTAAAGTTGCGTCAACTGAAGTCTCGTAATCGTAAAAATTAACAAGTTATCTCGTTTCGAGCTTATTTCAGTACGACTACAAATGAAACAACAATATGGACCTGTTTATTACTTAGATTTTGTTCAAACGATAAACTTAATTTACTTTTAGTTTTGTAACAATTCCTATACGTATGTCTCCTATTTTTGGCATTTAAATTTTATTAATTTACCTGCCACAATTTATTTTTAAATACTTTTTGGATAATATACAAAAATTGCAAGTTCATAGCTTGTTTAGTTTTTGAAACTTTAAGACCTTTAAGACCTTTTTTGACGAATTTTTGAATTATATCTTTAACGGAACCTTACCTCAATTCCAAAGTATATATCTTACTCTCATTACATACGTAATATATCATACTCTCAATATCTTTACAATGAAATCCCACATAGGTACCAGGGCCAGATTTTTATGCGTCTTTTTGCTCTTTTACATATACGCCGTGATACTGCCTCAACTGTAAAATATTATAGACGTTGGACCTGACAAGCAACGAACTGACCTTGTCTATGCAACCCCTGGACCGATTTCGCTCAGATCGAACTTAAAAACTGTATAATCATAAACTACTTCATCATTTCGTCCACTGCTGGACAGTAGACATAGGCCTCCCCCATCGATCTCCAAAGGGGCCGGTTGGAAGTGGCCTTCGTCCAGCGTTTATAAACTGCTTGCCTACAAAATTTCACAAAGACCGGTATGAATCGGCTTCGCTTCGTTCGGTCAACCAACTACTTACTTATAAATACAATCATCCCAAGGATCACTAAATCATGCAGGAATCGAAAATACCGAGGTTTACAGCTTCCAGAATCCTAAAATTTTCTCCAGCAGCATCCAGCCTCGGCCTCCGTTGGCGCACGTCCGTGTAATCCTCTCCGCCTTATCTCGAGTGTGATTGGATGAAATTAGAGGATCGTAAACACACGTGATCCGAAGCGTTGTTTGCGCGCCTCTCTTGAATGGCGCCGCTCTATTCAGGGCTTGATGGAACACAAACTGTGTCACCGGGCTGCCGAAAATTTAGTAGGCGAGGAGGTGTGGGTGAAAGTATTTAGTTAAAGTGTTTATAAAATTCGTACTCAATGATTTGGGTCATCATCGTCATTTATGATACATACTACCCAAGAATGGAACTCCCTATCGCCTTCATTGTTTCTTGAGAACTACAATCTAGGAATTTTCAAGTGTAGAGTAAATACATTTCTTCTAGATCAACATATTCCATCCTCGGCCCCACCGTCACTTACCAACAGGCAAGTTGTTGGCCAAACGTAAATCTATTCTATATTAAAAAAAACAGAGACCAAATCATTTATTTTACAAAAGATAACTGACATAACAAAGTAATTGCCTGTATTTTGATGTCCAAAGAGGATTTAATTAATGGAAATATCACGCGTGCTCACACCTTAAAGAAATAAATTATTTACATGAAATAAAGAAAGAAAGAGAGAGATAAAAAAAAAAAATAGACAAAAAAAAAATTAAGAACTACATGAACTTTAAGCAAATAAATACAAGATATGAGAAACCTAGCTCCTAAAACCAATTCATATCGTGTTCTGTATCTGAACCCAGTGGTTGTGTGACATAATGACATTTAAGGAATGGTAGGATATCATTAACTTTTACACTTTATAATGACTATTAATATTGATCTTAATATAGCATCTATACCACAGTATCTCCCAAATCATATCTATGGCTATCTGTTGCCCACGACTTCATACACGTAGTCTTTCATATAAACTTTCAACCTTCTTTGCCCCCCCCCCCCCCCTTAGTTCGGCCCTGTCGCAAAACGAACATTATGTACATACAGATTACATCTACCTGCCAAATTTAATGTAGTTTTTGAGATTTCGTCAGTCAGTGGCTTTTATGAATATAAAGTTATATGATTATTTTATGAGCTCCCGGGAGCTCATTCCACAATCTTACCACGGTAAATATCCCGTAAATAATCTTATAAGTTTAGTGAACAACCGTGATAGTTTAAAACAGTGTTTTATGAATATATTGATAGATTAAGTATTATGCTACTAAAATTTTACTGAAATTTAATGATGACTTAGAGGAATTACAAAATAACTACATAACGATTCTAATGGATAAGTAAGAGACGATTTCGTATCCTAATTGAATACCTATTCAGTAGGAAATGCTTTTGTAAGTACAATGTCATCAGTTAATACAGGTAATTAAATCATCCATCAGCTTCCTGACTACAGTGTTTGTAGTTGCAAACGAACTGCCTTGTGCTGGTAATGGACTTTCGACAGGTATAAGTTGTTCGTCGGAGAGCGTCCGGGCATCGCCGGGCACCGGACTAGTTTGGAGACAAACTTTCAAAGCGATGGCGGAACTAGGAATTCGATTACATAAGCACAGGGACCTAGTAAGGCCTAACTAAAGCTACAAACTAGGGTCCTGCTTCACAGTATCCCAGAATTTTATATTTACTAGCACTTTTGAATGATTTTTAGGTATTGGCATCGATTCTGATGTTCTCTAAACTAAACTAAATTTGACAGCTCTAAAATTGTTGCCATCCTTTTCTCACATATTAAAATGAAGAGAAGCAGATAATTTTAGTCCTGTCAGATTGGTTTAGTTTAGTGAGTGGTACGCCAGAATCGACGCCATTATCTACTTTTTAAGGCTTTTTTTAGGGTTCCGTAGTACTATTGTAGTGTGTACTATTGTTCGTAGTTGGAACGCTAATAAGTTCATTATGTCCGTCCGTTCGTCCGTCTGTCCGTTCGTCTCTCTTGTCGTCCATCCGTCCGTCTGCCCGTCAATCCGTATATATATTTTATCAAGTAGGTTATCGTTGAATATGACATGTCTTATACAATGAAGATGAGTAGTAAGTGCCTACCATAAATCACTTCTTGTATCAAGTGTATCCTTTACGTAATGGAAATGGCCCGCCAAAGTAGCAAAAAGTTGGTCTTCCCTGCATTTATAAACTACTAGCTGATACCCGCTACTTCGTACGCGTAGAGCTCGGCCTTCGGCCTCGCTACTACGACCCGCTCAGGAAACACAAAATTTCATCCAAATCGGTCCAGCCGTTTACTCACCGTTTAAACCTTCCCTAGACCTCCACGAACATTTCGAATGCAAAACCGTGGAAATAGGTTCGTGCGTTCTGGAGTTATAGCGTCAGGAAGGAAAACCCGACTTATTTTTATATAGTAGAAGACTAGTAGGCCGCCCCTGCTTCGCACGGACGAAGCCGGGATATATAGCCTATGTCAACCGGGGATAGTGCAGCTTCCCAACAGTGAAATAATTTTTCAAATCGGTTCAGTAGTTTCGGAGCCTATTCAATACAAGCAAACAAACAAACAAACAAACAATCAAATCTTTCCTCTTTATAATATTATAGTATAGATAGTATAGATAAGACATAGAAACTTGTAACTTACAATACTGATCGGTCATATGTATAAAACCTTCAATCTAAATTATTTCGAACTTTATCTGATTATGACTTTTTGATATAAGCGATAAAACTGTAAAAATTCAAGACGTTCTAGCTCAAAGATCATTGAACTTTTCGTAAAATTAAATTTACAAAGAATGTTTCCCTAGTAGTTTTCTTATCGAGTAAACCATAAAAAGTAAATATGTTATGCCGGGAAGATACGGTACATGTCTAAAATTTGGTTAGCTCAACAGAGTTTCGTTTGATTTTTTTCTATAACGACTAATTTCTGAACTCTTAATGTGACCATTGGCTTTAGCTACCGAACCCAGTAGTAATACCATATGCGTGTCTCAATACGCTCTTGGCCAGTTGTTTCTAAAGTAGCTACCAAGTCGTAAACAAACATTGTTTTTGTGAGTTAGTTTCTATAGGCCGTGTGGCCGTGTCGCCGAGTCAGGTTTTGTTTTGTTTGAACTAAGGATGCTAACTCTAATGCCACGATTTTTAGGCTTACTAAAGTTGTAATATGCACATAAATAATAATATCTATGTGCATAATATCTATGGCAGGCCACATCGCTCGAAGAACTGATAACCGATGGGGAAGAAAGGTTCTTGAGTGGAGACCACGAACCGCAAGACGCAGCGTAGGTAGGCCTCCCACAAGATGGACCGACGACATAGTGAGAGTCACTGGCATCCAGTGGATGCAAAAGGCAGGCTGTCGTTCAGTGTGGAGGTTAAAGGGGGAGGCCTATGTTCAGCAGTGGACGTCTTCTGGCTGATGATGATGTGCATAACATTTCAAAGTTCTGGTAAAAAATCTTAATGATGTACATTTTTGGTATTACATTCATGACTGAAAGACAATAATAAATTCAGAATGTAACTACACGCGTATGCAACGACCGAGTTCAAGACAAAGAGAACTAATTTATAAATTACACACTTTCATTTAGTTAGGCGAATCCATTGAATAAGATTACGCAAGAACTAAGAAAACTGTGCCAAATCCACTCGCGTAATTTGTCAAACTGTGTCCTTTAGTAAGAAAATCCTGGCAATCACTCTCGGCAATTATCCTCGATTTTTTGGAGGAGACTAATTAGTCGAATGGACTGAAGCGTTCAAGGTAATTAACTTTGATGATAAACGACGGAGTTTCAAGGGCGGCGAGGGAATTACGCGTTTTACGCGCTAATGCAACGCTTGTCTTTGTAATTTGCCGGGTTCTTTGTTTGTTGATGTGGAATGGAGGTTGGCAGAAAAAATGTCGAAGCTTTCCATGAATGTTAAGAAAAATCAAATCAATTGTTTTCATAGTTTGTTTTAAAAAAAACTTATCATAGCAAATAAGGAATTATATATAATTACCCTTTCGGGGGTAGGCTAAAAGTCCAGCGGTGGGCTGTTAAAAGGCTGATTATGATGATGATGATGATGATGATAATAAATTTTATATCATTATGAACAACTTTTACTACGGGACCAACTCAGAAGTTTCGAAAAATATATCAGCTGTTCCATACATTTTGTCATGTGTGAAAAGCCGTTATCAATGGAACAGCTGTTTTTTTTTTCGATATTAGTATTGGTCCTATACTAAAAGTTATTCAATGCGGACCCCTTTCGACTTGGTACACTTTTCCCGTGTAACCCTTATAATATGGTGACTTGCTCCCATGCAAGACAAAACGGTTATATTACACGGGAATTACTCACGCAAGATTAAGCCGGTCACTCTGACTATAGTTTCAACAGCATTAGGCAGTCTTTTTCAAGGTGAATGCGCACGCGTGGCTGCGTCTCGCTTGGCAATTCCCGTGTAATATAAATAAAATGTGTGAAAACCACGTCAGCTTCTATCTTGTTACAAGCATTCAAATGACTACAATCGCCTTTGCTTATATTTGGGAGAATAAGCCTAGTATTAGCATGGTCATTGTAAATGACACTAATGTCCTCATACGAGCACATCATAATGCGAATCACATTGCGACCCAGATTGTGGATCCATGCACATATCAGCGGTGACAATGTTGTGATTTCTGTTTGCGAGACGCGCTTGTTTGACGTTCGCAATGTGACGCCGCCGGGTAGCGCTGTGGTCTGCATTACTGGATGGATGCCTGATAAATTCAATTAAAAGATAAAATAATGATGCTATCTGAAATTAAATAAATTATGTTGTCAATGTGTTTGTTCTATGTCTGGGTGTTAATATCTATTTAAGTATGTATTTAAAAATATATATGTACGTATATCAGTTTCTGGCAGCCATATTACAAGCTTTGCTTAGTTTGGGGTCAGATGACCGTGTGTGCAAAAATGTCCCAGATATTTATTTATTTATTTAATATTAAAGCGGGGTTGGAGTGCAATTCAAGCACGTTTGTTAACGCAGTCGATGATTAGGCGTTAATAAAGAATTTGGTACGAAAGTGAGCGCGTGTCAATAACTTTAAAATGGTTTTATAATGGAATCTCATATCAGTGCAAGTTTAATTTTTTATATCATTTATGGTAAAAAAAATAAGCCAATAATTCTCATGTTTTCATTTTTGAGAAATTCTTGAGAGTAAATTAAATTGTGACAAAATGTTGCTTTTAGGGTTCCGTGCCCAAAAAGTGTAAACGGGACCCTATTACTAAGACTACGCTGTCTGTATTTTTGTATTTGCTCTAGTGTAAAAACAATAATACGTACAAGCGTCAAACTTGACATGATTATAGTACACATTCTAAAGTAAAGCAATAAATAGTAAATATTGGCCACGTGCGAGTCGATGACAAATTTCTGTTCACCAAAGTTAAGCAACGTCGGGCGCGGTCGATACTTTGATAGGACCGCCTGGACGTGAAGTTGACTTTATGCGCTACTTTTTTGTAATTTAGTAGTTGCCAATTTATGTGGTAATACGGAACCCTCAGTTCACGAGCCCGACTCTCACTTAGCCGGTTTATTTTTTTAAAGTTTTACATATAAGTAGATTTACAACTGATCAAAAAACTTTCAAAGTTCTGCAAACCGGTCGCAAGAAAATAAGTAGGTACATGTCTATGGTACAAGCTAGATTAGTCGATCAACAGAAAAGTAAAAAAAAAAATATGGGTCGATCCTTTTGTCAGAGTTGTCAAGTTGCGAGTGAAAAATAACAACGGCTTAATTTTAAATTTAGAATGAAACTTTTTTTTTTTTTTTTTTTTATCCTCGCTGAAATCAACCAGTCTCTCTAACCAGAAACTCGTTGATTGCAACGCGGATACAGTTTCATAGCAATCAATAATAATGAGGGTTATTAAAAACCCTGATTGGATTTTGTTGCGCTTGACAATAGGATTAAACACGTGCGCGGAGGGACACGGGCGCCAACCGCATGCTGATTTAATATATTGAAACAATTTGGTAAGGTAATTTTATATTGATGTTTAGTGTCAGATCGTTCAGGCTGCCTTTTTAATACACACTTAGTCTGGAATGGGAACTAGCTTTTAAGAGAGGCTACTAATCAGTTAGGTTAGGTTTAGATTTACAACGTGAGGGCTTGAAGACAGAGCCTAGAGACATGACCTCTGACAGGATCTCTATTTGTTAAACAAATAGTCGTGTGATAGGAATCAAGGTAGTGCTTAGTTGTACATAAATACCACCCGCGGTCCCTTCCGGAAACGGATCTGGTCAACGGTTGCTTAATACCACCGATCTATTAAAACCAGCTCGTTAAATCATGACACAAGCGCCACATTAAATAAATCAAAATCTGACGACGAATAGTACCTATAGAACCAACATATTCTGGGTGTATTATAAATGTTATAAAAAAAACAGTTTATAATTTTTTCTAAAATGCATAAATTAGGTTGATAATACAACGTTTGCGGTAAAAATACAACGTGAAATAGATTTTCAACGATAGCGCCGATACAAATTGAATTTTTTCTTGTAAAGTTCCTTGTTTAAAACCGCTCACGTAGGGTTGCAGTGAAAGCAAAAAAGCTATTGCTATTAGAACCGCATTGCTCGTTCATCAGCGCAATTCCTGCGGTTCAGCGGAAGGGGTATTGGCTGTTCTTTTTATTTTAGCTCTAAGTGTACAATACATTCGTTACAACTGAACGTATTCGCTCACTGCGATTCAATCAACTTGATTGAGTACCTCACTAGTCTCACCACATCAGTTATTTTGTAGGAGATACTTCTTTTATCGGTTATTCGAGCAATGTGGCCTGTCCAATGTCCATTGCCACTTCATCTTTCAAATTTTAACAACTATGTCGGTGACTCTGATTCTTTGGCGAATATTCACGTTTCAGATTCTATCGCCGATCCTATCGTTCCGATAACCGGTGGGGAAGAAAGGTTCTTGTGTGGGACCACGAACCGGAAGACGCACCGTAGGTAGGCCACCCACTAGATGAACCGATGACAGAGTCACTGGCATCCAGTGGATGCAAAAGGCAGGCTGTCGTTCAGTGTGGAGGTTAAAGGGGGAGGCCTATGTGTTCAGTAGTGGACGTCTTCCGGCTGATGATGACATCTTTTAATTGTCTCTTTGTATTTACAAAAACCAATGGTATTAAAACTCGATGGAAAAATCGAAAATTATTCAAAGCTAATGCAAACTTTTTCACCACAACTGCTTTTGGAACTGCTAGAGATCTTATGCCCGTTTTCACCAACCACAAACAAGGTGACGCCTAACTAAGGAACTCCTAATATAAGCAGACTCTTAAGCGTAATCTTCTGTTTCTCCAATCCATTTTTAAAGAGTGTCTCCTAAGCTAAGATTTGCCTAAATTTTTTACAGTTATCTATGGTTTTGATGTGAGTGAGTGAGCGTGAGCCGCGAAATATCAGTTTAAGAGTTGCCTACTATTAGGCACCCCCGAATCGGTGTCGTAACTTTAGGTGATGCCTAACATAACTAGTTATCAACTAAAGTTTGATAAAACGTTTTTTTGCCCTAGGCGACTTCTAAATGTTTAGGTATCTGATCTAGACTGACTCCTATGGTAAGTGAAAACGGGCATAAGGCTCGTTGAGAAGTTTTTACTATTGATATTGGATTTCTCCGTAAATAGTTTTCCCAGGTTTAATAAGTGTGGGATAAGACGAATAAGTAGAAGGAAAGTCATACACATTGTGCAGTATACTAAGATTTTATTAAAATTAAGTCATTGTTTGGATTGTGGCAGTTGTTCGATACCGTTATAATAATGTGTCGCGCCCAGATGAAATAAAAGTTTCATTTAAAACGATTTTTAGAACGCAGCGCTGTTTACTAGCATTATAATCGTATTCCAAGAATTCGACATCCTTGCCGGAGGCAATACGTAAGCGTTTTCCACAAACGATAAGAGCTTAACAAACCTCTTTCTCGTTCGATTTTCAAAAAGAAAGCCGATACAATGTTGCTGAAGATTGATGGAGCTATCTGAAACGAGATCGGGGACTCTATGGTGCCGACGAGCATCGGCCACTCCGACCCGGTGTTGCACGAAACTCGGCACAGATGCTATTTAAAATCAAATACGTGTTCGGTGCACTTGGTCCTAGCCATTTCGGGAATTAAATATAAATTTAGATCCCTTCGTCCATTTGGAGGGACAGTAGCTGCCAGCAAAGTGAAATGTGAAAATGCTATTTTCAACGTCTGTACTAGTGAACTCCCCTCGAATGTGATCATTGTGTTTTGAGGTACAAACCTTTGAGTTTACATTTCGTAGGAATGTTTACTCAAAGGGTACAACAAATTAAACTAGACTGACCTCGTTTCCAAGGCAATACTTGTGACTAGAATGTTATCAGTTGTATACTCATTTAAACACTAATGTCCACAGTTCACAAAGTCTATCTCTACCTACTCATCCGAAAGTTGTCTGTAAGAGAACGCGATACGACTTTTTGGTGTCCATATTTAATGTATTTTTCTTGTTGTTTCCTTTTTGTGGTGTCGATAAAGAGTTACAATACCGTGATAAAGTTATGGATGGAGCTCCCGATATGAGCATGGTGCATATAACTGCGCTAAAATATCGGAAGCTTCATCCATAGCCACGGAATAGGGACCCCTTCCCTGTCCCGTGCATAACCTTATCTTAGTACATATCCCGATAACTGTAGTGAACAACCGTGATAGTTTGAAACAGTGTTTCAATAAAGAGTTATTGTATTGCAGTGTATAACATATTGTTGTCTTGCCAGGTGTATCTTATATGTACAGTGCCAAAAAGAGAGAAAAGCCAAAAGTGAATAAATGTCGTTATCCGAGTATTCAGCTCAAATGTACCAGGCGTGTATGGCTGACAAGGAGTTATAAATGAACTCGTTAGAGCTTGGCTTACGTGTGATGTACTGCAACATTGCTCGAAGCAGCTCCAGTGACTAAGGGAAGAATAACGCCTTAGTCAACAGGTTAGTTAACTGTGCCAAATTTTTGTCAACTGGTTGTTTAAGCATTATTCTCATAGTCAAACAAATAAAATAAGCTTCATCTTAAAAAATAATAAGCTTAGTGAAAAATATAATCAAACAATTTCTTAGTATCTTGAAGAAATTATGTAAATCGACTAAAGTTCTGAGATATGTTCTCAAAGTTCAAAGAGATAATTATGACATTCATCAACATGCACTGGGCCGGCATGGTGGATTAGTTCCCATCCTCTCTATCTGAGAGAAGGCGTGAGTCCCAGCAGTGGGAACATGACGGGCTTAAATTATGATGATGTCTTTACTAACAAGTGACGTCATTAGTAAGTATAGTGCGATCTCCGTCTATCATGACATTAAAATGTATATAACTTTTTGAACTTAGGTAAAATTTGCCATAACATTTTTTTAATGCCATAGGTGGCAAACAAGCAGATGGGCTGCCTGATGGTCAGCAGTCGTCCGTCACCTATGGATACTTGTAACACCAGAGGCGTCACAAATACGTTGCCGACCCTTTAGGACTCGATTAACTCGTCTTTTGAAGAACCCCATCTTGCAGTCTCTCGGAAACACCATGGAAGGTAGCTTATTCCACATCTTATAACACAATGCAGCCTCTTTTATGTAAACTTCACCAAAGTTATGTAACGGACTATCCGGCCAGTCATTGGATGGGTGACCGTGAGTGGCAGTTACAAATTAGCTCTACCTTGGGTAAGATGACATATTAAGGTGTGGGTCACACTTGTGTGTCTTATAACAACAACTGCCTAGCCTAGCTTTGCCCGAGGCCTTCTAATACGAAATTTATTTAGGGCTTCCTCAGCCTTTACAAAAATACTTTTGTCCTTTTATGTAAACACTCAGTGCTTCGTGGTTTCTACCTCTATCCTAAAGAAACCATTATTTTTCGAGATAAAAATAATCTAAATATATGACAATCCAGAGTACTTATGAACATTTCTGTTTGTTCTATATATAATTATCTGGGTGTCTAATTAAGTATTATTTATTTACTACGACTTTCGAGTATTATAGAAGTACTTGTACTTATCTAAAAGTTGTTGTACTTTCTCTAATTTGTTAATATATATATATATATACATATTTTGAAATATTAACTTCGCATTAAGTATGTATTTACAATATATATGTATATTTATCAGTCTCTACGTCATTTAATTCTAATCCGTTCAGCCATTCGGAGTTGAAAGGTAACAAGCATAAGCACTCACACATTTTCGCCTTTATAAAATTTGTATGGTACCATAATCCTGTGTTGGTAGTGACAAATATTAGAAGATTTATAAGAAATATGTTTTGTCCCTTTGAGTGGTACTTCTTCCTTGAAAACCCCGTAAACCTTAGCGAATATATCTTATACATCTACACATTGTAAGTGAACTCGACCGAGCCTTGATATTTCGCTTACCTACCCCGATTCAATATCACAATATGGGCCCCATTACAGCCTTTGAGTCCATTGTCCCTTACACACGTAATTGGTCGTGCCAATCGAAGCATATACATTTGAAATGGGCACCTGAGCCCGGGTGTTTGTGTACTGCCTAATTAAAGGGCCTCGAGCGCTGTAGATGCCTTCTGTCGTTGAGTTAATTAGCCGAAAAATTATGTACTTTTTTGTTTAGATGGTCTCATTCACTACGTGTGACATTTTACAAAAAGCTTCTAGTTTTTATGACAATTAATGCACCATACAGCTCATTTGAATCAGATTTATTTAAAATGTTGAAGTTTTTTTTTCTACAATTTAAAAACTGCTATACAATAAAATACTATGCTTATATAAATATGTTCCTGTTTACTTCTGCAAGTAGTTTTGTTCCCAAATAATCAAAAAGAACTAAAAAAAGTTTCAAGAGATAGAAGAGATACTCGGCGTATTTGCAAAAGCTAATCAAATAGCTTTTGCAAATACGCCGAGTATCTTCTTCTTTCATGATTATTATAATTTTAAAGAAATAGTCAAAAAAATATATGGGTATTTATAAGAATGTTAAGCTAACATGAAAATTTCGAACGTAAACGTAGTACGTACGTACCTTTACATCATAATTATATTGCCTCATTACGAAAATGTTCTCTACCGATTGCGAGAGAACTAAGTAATGCTTACTAATGAATATTCCGTGCTAACAAAGTCTTTAATTATAAGCTCAATTTATGATTATTAACGCTCGGTATCTTGTATATGATTACTTTAATTATGCAGCACTAAATCTGTTCCATAATAGATGAGATCCTTAGAATAATTTAGATTAGTTAAAAATACTGAACTTAAGAGTCTTGATTTTGTTTCAGGTAAAACAACAACAAAAACTACTCAATAGAGAAAAGCAGCCTCCTCATCAAAGTACATCTAAGCCTTGATTTGCTTAAACAAACCGTCAGTCTACAATTCGGACTTAAAAAAGTAAGTAAAAAATCCTGACTGCTGCAAAAATGCTAAGCTTGCTGTTTTGAAATTGAACTCTATTTAATAGTTGATAGATTTCATAATTGATAGCGCTAAAGGGGTAGTGGTTATCAAAAGGGTATTCTAAGCATGGAAGTCCGTCGGGTCGTAATTAAAAGTGTTTTCTGAGCCGTTGTTTTACAGCGACCCGACGCGCCATCTCGAGGCGAGTACAGAGCACAATGAATATGCATATTGTATACACATAGCATGAAAACGTAAAGGATAGTCTACCTGTCTTTTTCAGACGCGTTTTTCACGGTATCTGCCCTTAATAGCCAGTCTGAAATAAATGATAGTGTAGTGATTTTTGCACTCGCATAAAACTTCAGGAATACTGAAATTGGCGCAAATAAAAGTGTTAGAAACGATTGTAAAGGTTTGGCTGTTACCTATTCTTGATATTCATTTTGGCTGTCATAATTGGCATGAAATGGACATTGTACAAATTGTACAATTCGTATTGTACAATTGATGGGCTGGATGCATGCCGCTTTCAACCGGCCTTTTTGGAGATCGATGGGGGAGGCCTATGTCCAGCAGTGGACGTCCTATAACTGAAATGATGATGATGGTTATTGTACGATATAATTATTCGTTGATGCATGAAACTGGTGGCCAAAAAAGTCGATGATTAGATTTAGAAGCTCAATCTTTACTTTTGGTAATATTATTTATTTAGTTATGCTTAAAATTATTTCCATTTGTCATAGTTAATATCTTCATAACCTTTGTATGAGTACAATTACCCTGATTTTAATGCAAGATGTTGCTCCCGATCCCCAAAGGCCCGGAGCCCAACTCTTTTTTTTTTTTTCAGACCGGCTATTTAATGCGTCGCGTGACCAAAATGCTGGCTTGGCTGGCTGGCTCAAGGCATTGCCATTCAGCGTGGTAATGTCGTCAACATGCTGGGTGCACTGCCAACTTGTAGTGGGCTTGAGCATTTTGATTGTCTCTAGACCTTAACGGTCTATAGGCACTCTTACTGTTTTTGGACTGTTAAGCTGGAAACAAACTATCGGACGCGGCTGATGGATGCAGCTGATGGATGCGGCTGATGGATGCGGCTGACGGCGCGACTGATAAGTGTGCACAGTCTTTCAAAAGACAACAACGGCTGACAAACATCCGGCGTGCCAGATTTCTGTCGGACGTCCGAACGCTCAAGGTCAGCCCAAGGTTAAGTCCACGACTTAAGTCCGATAGTTTGTACAGCTCAGTGTGCATTCATTATCTAGATACCTTTATATAGCGTCCGTCAGCAGCGTCCAATAATTTGTTTCCAGATTTAGCTTGTAATTTGTTTAGTTAATAAAGGCACTTACCAGTTTAAAAATATGTTGGCGTGGGACGCTTCTATAATCATAAATACATATTCTATAATCATAAATACATATAAAACGTCTTAAAAAGGTAAATACTATATTATTTTACCCTCTGCAACACCTATGACAGTTTTCGGAAACACTTTCTTGTTATAATCACGTATTGTTACTGCATAACAATAACAATAAGTGCTTAAACATCCATGTTTACGTCGCATATTTTTAGTTCTAACTAATCTAAATTTTCACGTTGATTCAGCCTACATTTCATTGGATTTTCCTTAGTGAAAACGTTATTGTTAAAAAGAAAAGCTTACCTAGATTGTTTTGTGTTTATTCACTTGAAAAACTTCCAAAGAATTTGCAGTTCATTTAAAACACTTTTAATGACCTCTTACTGATCTATAGAATTCTTTTCAACGATCAGTCATGCCCTACATTTCTTTATTTACCACCAATTAAGCTTAATTTTATTTCACTAATAGTATTTAGTATATTTAGCACAGTAACAACCTTATTACTGCACGCTTTTGATAAAATAGCTCTTATTTATTTTTAGCTCGCACCGCGAAAGAATTTAAGCGTATATTTAACGAACAAGTTAAAGCATGAAAAGCCTTTAGCATTCAACTTTGAATGGAAAGCACCTTGTTAGGGCTGCTTCAGATGTCTTAACTACCCAGTTATGAATGCGGCTCGGTATTTGATATCCACGACTGTGAGTATAAGTAAGTAGGTGTTTAATTATTTTGTATTAGTGATTAATGTTAATAAGTAATTAATTTTCAATAAAAAAGTAATCATTTGAAAATGGTCTGACCATAAATAACTGGCTCAGAGCGTGTCCAGACTCGAGACACGCATAATTATGGTAGGGTTCCGTTTACCATGGAGTTTTGGAACCCAGACAAAATCACGTTATATCACTTGCCCACACTTGGACACCTTCACAAATACTCAATAAAATAGTAATCCATCTTAATTACGCATTACGGCTCAAATATGATGATGATGATATCATATTCCAATTAGGCATTTTTTTAGAACTAATAATACTGGTATCCATAGGCGTCAGTGATCGCTTACCATTAGGCGGCCCGTTAGCTTGTTTGCCACCTATGGCATAAAAACTAAATACAAAAAAAATAAACTACGAATTTACTACTACTACGTATCACTTTACTACTACTATTTACTACGTACAATTCATTGTGAAAAAGGCAAAAAAATTATATCGACCAACTCCATTTACACGGAAAATACATAATAATACAATATTTATATTTATAAGGAATACATAAACATAAATTTCCCTATTTCTTATTAAGTATTAGTATGAGAGGAATATACTTAACAGGGCTTTTCACTTTTACATAGACTCAGTCTGGACAGTGCGTTCAGACGGTCTTTGTTTGCCGTAATGGTCAGTCTAAAGGCTGTGCTCCCTGCCTCATTAAATTTGCATCAAAAACGCGGCCATTCATACGTTCCTCGCTTGTGTGCACATTACAAACTATGACATTTTGCCAAGGTCCAAGTTCACCTCAGTTTATACAGAGTTATAAGGAAAAGGTATGCTAAGCAGAAAACATTATACTCTTCAAATTGAACAACTTTTACATTGGGACTATCCCTGAAATCGCGAAAATATATCAATTGTTTCAAAACAGCCATTCATATTCGACAAAATATATGAAGTAGTTGATATTTTTTTTTATGATTTCAGGCTTACTCCCATAGTTAAACTAAATCCGTTGTTTAATACAAACAACTATTGGTAATAATAAAAATAGACTTAAAGTTATTACACTAACTTATTATAATATTATTTTCACACTTCCGGGACTTCAGCACTAATAATGAATGAGTAATAATAATATATTTTCTACTCAATCATCACCTGCACAAAATACCAGAGTAAAGGCGAGTCTATTATCTTCAGCCACAATCTTCAAGATGTTGTTTTGACGTTCCCGCACCCTCCTCATTAGTGATCTTAATGTTACGGTAAATTATTATACAATTCAGCGTCCCCGTTTAACCAAGGTTGCTATTAAATTACTATTTCTTTTTACACATTAAAAAAATCACAGCTCAAACGTACAGTTTGCACTGAACTAAAAGATTATCCTTCGGTACGCAAGCTAAATAAAATTCATTTCCACCTGTTACGTACGTACGGTTCTCACATACTTTTGAATAGAACGAAATTCTTCAGATGGGAAAATATTGGAAATATTTTTCAGTTTCCGTTTGAGGATGCTTCAAAGTCAGGCGTGAGTGAAATAAGCATTTAGTTTATTTGGAAACGCGATTAAATTGGCATTTCATTGTGTGATTAAATTTAGAAACTTGCAAGGGGCAGATAGAAATCATCACCGTATTCCGAAAACTCGTACAAAGTGCTTTGATTCCACATTTATTGTGCAAACTGCTAGTCTGTGGAATGCGCTGCCTGAATGGGTGTTCCCCGATGGTTACAATCTGGGTGTGTCCCCGATGGTGTCTTCAAATCACGGTTTCTTCTAGGTAAGCGTACTCCATCGTAGACCGCCTCATCGCAGAGATGGTGGTCAAACGCAAGCCTATTATTTATATATAAAAAAAACTAAATATTTCAGAATGTTGAAAGTTATCATCTCGGCTGTAGAGATCTTAGGCCCTTGGTAATCCGACACCAAACAATTTTGTAAACATATTTTGACCATATTGGTCCTCCACACCAATATTTATTGGACGGATACAAGATTAATTATGTACCTATTATAGGAGTCAGTTACTTCCAAGTTATAGTGACTGATATTGACACAGTATTGTCTATTATTTAAATTTAGTATTAGATATTTTGTTGAAAAAATGAACCAGCAGGGTAATGCTGCCAGCATTTTGGGGTACCATACGGTTGCAATTTAGACGGCGTAGTTTTGTAAATATTTATTTTATAAGTTCTAGGTTTTTTTTTTAATTTAGTCTATAGATTACAAATTGTTAGATTGTCCTTATCATCATCACTGCCCTTTTTCACATATGTCAAATATTTTAAACAGTGTCAGAAGTTTGAATTACACTGCTTTGGTGACTTAAGAGGCCAATCCTCAACCATGAAAGCACAGTTGGCAAAGGACCTTTATTAACCACTATTAACAAATATTGTGATGATATTTTGACAGATTTGTCATACGAAACATATCAAAATTCGTACATTTTCAAAGTTAAATCGACGTCATCAAAAGTGAATAGGGTGTGATAATGAAATTGATAATAAAGCTGCAGAATATCGTTTGTATCTTGAAACCTAGAAAACAAATAAGCATAAAATAAAAAATGGCATGTTTTTGGAGTGGACATTTCGTAGTTTCCATTGATAATTACTATCACTAGGCTGTATGATGTTATATAGAATAGATCTACGTTTGGTCACCAACTCGCCAGATGGCAAGCTTTTGTGTGATCGAGGATGTAACACATTGATCTAGAATAAATCTATTTACTCTAGTCTTGAAGATGCCTAGATCGTAGTTCTCAGGAAACAAGGAGGACGGCAGGGAGTTCCATTCTTGGGCAGTGCGTATCATAAATGACGACTCAAATCGTTGAGTACGAATCTTTGTAATTTCCACGAGGAAGGCGTGGTAGTGTGCAATCCTTCTACTTGTTCCTTTGTTTGTCAATTGTTGGGCGTAGACTTTAGTCTCACATGCTTCAAGAATCCACTTGCCATCTGCAGCCTTTCGCAACTCTGTTGTCGTCACTTCACTTCGCCATAAAGCGCCCTGCCTTTGCCAATACCGGTATGTATATAATTATATAGTATACCCCTACCTTGTTCTCGTATCTATGGGTATTATTTACTGAGGAAAATATTTAAAAAAAATTCCATACTAATTATAAATTTTAATACAGCCGTCTCCCAGCGATCAAGAACCTTTACTTTTATACAAAAGTAACCTTTTAATTAATTAGAAATGCCTTAAAATTCCTTTGATTCAGTTATTTACCCTTATAAAATACTCGGAGAAGTTATCTTCTTGAATTTTTAAACAGATCAAAGTACAGTTTTGATGCGGTAAAGTGAACAGAAATTATGATATTTTTTTCTATATTTTTTGTTCAGTTTCTGTTAAGTTAACTGGTCCATTTGTTTTTTGTCTAAGCTATGCCAGAGGCCACCAGGTGGCCAAAAATAATGACATATAGCGGGCCATCATTCGTTCTCCTTGGTCTATACAAACTTACTTATGATCTGGTTATTGTGGTGTCAATATAGAGTTAGGTATAAAATAATAACTTACTAGGTGTTGCCTGCGACTTCGTACGCGTAGATTTTCATATAAGCTTTCAACCCCTTTTGGTCCTTTCATAAAAGCCTTTTTAGGGGACCTCTAGTTTTCGTGATTTCATGATGAGTCAGTCAGTGAGTTAGTGGTATTGCGCTTTTATACCTATAAAAACATAGAATAACGTTTGATATCATTAATTTTGTGTTTGTCATCGTAGCAATTACGCTAATGGGTTAAATTAAATTGTTCATTATTCATGAAGCGTCAAACGTTATTGAAGGTGACTGACGTCACTCGAGTTATCTTCAACCCTGGACTATTAATTAAAAATTATAGAAGATAAATGAGGTAAATTTAAATTTATTTGAATTATTGATGACTTCGAAAAATTATTTTTATCGTATTAAAAAGCAACATTACAAAGCGCATGACGCAGTAATATTCGTTTTGATATTGCAGCCTTTTATTTTGAGACACTTTAATAACATTTACTGCCATGGACGAACCGCGGTATCGGCAAGTCGTGAGATTGGCCTACTATTTATTAATTGGATAATTTTTCGGCGAAACGTTATCTCTGTAAAAAATTGTATCGGCTAATAGTTTTTTCGTCCTACCATGCAACGGTGAACCGTGCTTTCTGTGTACGGTTGTACAAGGGTGTTTCGGAGAATCGTACGTGACTTGTCAACCAGAGTTGTTTTGCCAAATAGTAATAAATGAGAAATGAAAATAAATTTTATGAGAATTTAGACATGTGATTAGTTGATTAGTATTTTTTCTAGAATAATTCGGTATAAACAGGCCTTCGGAAACACGTTTTTAGTTGTTATCAAATCTATAAGAATTATGCCTAAATTTAGTTTTTTTCATATTCTCAAAGCCACTTATGTAATATTGTTTTTATTTTAAATCAAAATAGTACTTTAGTAATCTGGAATTTTATCATTTGTCGCTTTGACGTCTGAAGTGAGCGTCGCCGACTCGTGCGTATCTCTTCCTGCAGGCCTAGCATGGGCTGTGGATAAATTGTCTTTCCACCGTTTTTATCCACGCCTAGATGCGACAAATCTAGAATATGGATACGTTTGTTTTTTCTAGCGGGATAAAAACGGTGAAAAGACAATTTATCCACAGCCCATGCTAGGCCTGCTGAAGACCTAGATCGCATAGATATGTCACCATTTCGCGCAGGGGAAAAACCTGGATTCGAGCTGACATAGTAACGATTCATTATTTGCGTCAAATTTAGGCACCCACAAAAATAACGAATCCACAAACCATATTTTCATTTTCACAAGCCTAATAAAAAATCGGAAGAATTCGACGCAATTGCTTTCGTTAGCATGAAGAACTTATCCAGCGAAATAACTTATTCATAAAGTTTCAGCGAAAGTACCGTAATTCTTTATTGTGTAAAGTATTATCCATAATTTTCTAATCTAATCCAACTTTCAAGCTTAAAATGTAGCAAGGTGGGAGGTGAAGAGGGAAATTTGCAAATATATTATCTGGGAAGTGTTATTACTCAGCTCTCTTGCATGCCAAGTTTGAGAGGCATATTGCTAAAGTTTTCATTTTTCTCTAACCCAGTTATGATGCCGGAGCTTCCAGGGACCAGTGTCAGCTTCATACCTTATGGAATTTTATTATCACCTCACAACTTGGGCCGATTTATGCAAGGACCGTTCCTCATAAGAACTTTAATAAAAAAAAAAAACGCCTTCTCAGTCGTAATTTCCCAAATTTTAATATGATTATTTCCCTCCACAGAATGGGAGACGTTATTAAAGTTTTAAGTGGTTATGAATCTCAGAAGTTTTACTGGGCCCTCCTAAAATTATTGTTTTCAAAACATTTCTCTCAGAATACTCAGGTTTATGAGCCAAGCTTTCAGAATAAGTAGACCAGGGCTGTAAAATTTCAGTGCATCTTGTACTCATATTTTATTCAGTGTCATAATAATACAACTAATGCACGCTGGCATCTGCATGGAGGTTTACGTCAAGAGTAACATTATTCCGCGTTAGGTCATAAAGCTGGCTCATATCTGTTGCATACGAAATTATGGCATTTTTATGTGAAGGCATCTCGTGGGATACGGCGGGCACCTCATAAACCTCGCTGGCAAATTCAATTCAATATTAGATACTGGTTTATAGCATCACTTTGCATAAATGGACCTCCTTCGGTGACGAGGACACCGTGTTTGCTCTCTCGATGCGGATAGGTATTTGGCTTGTTTATGGTGCATGGATGGTATCCTTAATATAGCCAGTTGTAAGTATTAGGGTTTGATATACAGGTTTACACATAATGGTGGTGCAAGGCCGAAAGGTGGTAATTTTATGAGCACAATGATCAATTTTCAGCTTCGTAACGATGAGTCGTTATGTATGTTCAACTTACAAATGGGATATGGGAATGGGATATATTTTTGTTTCTTCATAAAACGAAAGTACACTCCTTTTCGGTTTAGTGGTTACGTGTAATGTAACCGTAACCTATATTCTAAAAAACACTTAGTATGTTTACTAAGTGTTTTTAGAATTTAGATTGAGGTTTTGTTTCTGGAAATAATACACATACATACAGACATGTGTTACTTTGTGTTTTTAAATGAAAATTTTTAAAATAAAAAAAAATAAAAATTTAGCCTTTGTGTCTGTCTATGGTAAAGTGACTCCCAAACGCTGAACTTTGAAAGTTAGAATATTTTTTTGTTTGAAAGGTGGTTTGATCGAGAGTGTTGATAACTATGATTCAAGAAAATCTGTTAAGCCGTTTAATGATTATCAGCTCTTTTATCGGGGGTTGAAAAAATATACTTTATACTTACCCTGGTTTTATAGATTGTATATGATCATTTATATGCCGTAAAACCTTTATTTAAAAGCTCATTAAAAAAAATTTAACATTGGATATAAAAAAATATTTCAAAATAATATCACAAAACTTTTACACGCAACTGCTAACCGTAGATTTTAACTAGAACTTTATCCCAAGATAGCAAAGTTATTTCCAAGTTTACAATTTTATTTCACCTTTAAAAGCTAAAATATATTCTTCCGTAGTTCTACATTTTAATCGCCATAATGTTGCAATATCCATTCGAGGCGAAGTAGTTATATTAAGTTTGCCGGGAAAAGTTTAGGTCTTTTTCATGGAGACATTCTACAATATGGCTCACGTTCGGAAAGTTCAGGGGTCACCCGGTCAAAGGAGCTAGAAGAATGTGGAACTTTGCTATTCAGCCCTCGTGTTCACGATATGAGTTACTGGTCCGTTGAACACCACCTCGACCGGAATGAAATGATTCTTATTACAATAGCAGGAAAGCCCACCCAAAATGTCAAACTCATTGTGCTTTGCTAAAGACAAGTATCATAATTTCGGACGTTCTATTGAAATACTGTAGCAGATAAACTAAGCCATAATATATTTGTATTATCCCGTGTGGTTCTCTTACATACCGTTGAGCCGATTATCTATGTTCTAGGTAGTTTCCATCTCAATAAATCCCAGAACTAGAACTAAGCCTTGTGTGTATCGAAATGGTTGTTTCTCACGATTTTGTGAACAGTAGGTAAATATATTGCAATAGTTTAACAAAGAAGATACGTAGTTCCATCCCACAACATCATCATAATCAGCATTTCTTATTTCTCTACTTGACATATAACCCTCCCAAGGCACGCCATTCAGTCCAATTAGATTTTTCGTTTTCCGCATCAAGTCTTATATCTATATGCTACGTTTGCCAATATGTGGTCTCCAATCTAGAACACGTTTATTTATTTATTATATAATAGGATTGCGTTTGACCGCCAACTCGCTTGATGTTAAGCGATCATGCAGCCTATGATGGAGCACACTTGCCTAGAAGGGAAGCGTTTTTAGAAGCGTCACACTTGCTTATATCTGTTTAGTGCCTCCCAGCATTGAGAACTCCAATAGTTTAAAACTCTGCGCACTCTCTATTTGCATCGGGGGTTATGATACTAAGTATCGAGTATACGCTAATTCCTCTGTTTAGGTATTTGGAATAACTTCACGTTTTGACTATACCACAAAATAGATAATGGACTATAATGGTCGTACGTACTAGATACTACGAGTACTTTGAATTTGAACACTGCATTGCAGCTTCTCTTACTATAATTAGCCACCGCTTAAAACTATCTTTAAAGCTAATTAAGTCATTCGGTAAAGACGTAGCTAACTTGGTAGTGTTCATGAAATTAAATACAATACATGAAGCATTTTAAACGAATGTATTTTACATTGTTTTCTGTTCTGTCATTTTCGTTCGTTTTTTGAGGGCTAAGAGGCTCTGTCCACCATTAAAAAGACTTGTTACTCTTATCACTCAATTGCACAGAAACAAAATAAATTGAAACCATGAAACTCTAATTCCATAGAGTACCCTTTGCTATTAGCTATCAACCTAAACAACCACTAAACGAAACCAATGCTAAAGCTTTTACGTCAATGTTAACTTACAATCAAAGGTTGTTTGTCCATTTGTTACAGAAAGTTGATTTTGTTTAATTGTAATTCAGTGGACGGTTGCTTTGTGTTCGCAAATAACAAATTGTAAAGCGAATGTAATTCGTTGTAATCACAGTTCGAAAAGGAAATTTAATCAAAGGGAATCGATGATTGGCTGAGCCAATTGTGTGTGAACTGCCTTTGAATCGAACATAATTGATAGCACGCCGCGTAAGTTCACTTGCTTCATCATCATCAGCCAGAAGACGTCCACTGCTGAACATAGGCTTCCCCCTTTAACCTCCACACTGAACGACAGCCTGCCTTTTGCATCCACTGGATGCCCACGACACTCACAATGTCATCGGTCCATCTAGTGGGAGGCCTCCCTACGCTGCGTCTTCCGGTTCGTGGTCTCCACTCCAGAACCTTTCTTCCCCATCGGTTATCGGTTCTTCGATCGATGTGGCCTGCCCATTGCTACTTCAGCTTGCAAATTTTAACAGCTATGTCGGTGACTCTGGTTCTTTGGCGAATATCCACGTTTCCGATTTATCGCGCAAAGAAACTCCGAGCATAGCTCTCTCCATTGCCCGCTGAGTCACTTGCTTATTCTGCCTGAATTTATTTCGAGGAAAATGTAGTAAAATAAACCGGCCAATTGCAAGTCAGGCTCACGCACTCCATACCTCCGTACGGGTTCCGTACCTCCTTAAAATATGAAAAGTTGTGCAAAAAGACAACATCACGCCCAGGCGGTCACCCATCCAAGTACCGACCGCGCTATACGTTGCTTAACTTGGTAATGGACAGAAATTTGTCACCGATTCAAACTTTGACATTATTTATAATTTTTTGTTATACTTTAGAGTGTGTACTATAATCATGCCAACCGTTTTTAGATTAGAGAGAATACAAAAATACGTTAATAAAATACGTTTGTTGTTTGGGGATCCCCCTTTAGTTTTTACTTTTTGATTTTATTAGTATGTTTTTGTTAATATACAGTAAAATTACATATTCTGTGAGAATTTTAACTGGCTACCTATTATGGTTAGAAAGATGCAGCTGTTTAAAGGTAGGACGGACAGACAGACAGACAAACAGATAGGCAGCTTAGGCTTAGTAATAGGGTGTCTTTTTTACCATTTGCGTGCGGAAGCCTAAAAATCGACCTCAAATTATGAAGCGCTCAACCATAATCATTACTATTGCCAAACCAACTGGCTATACGGCTCGAAAGATATAACCGTTAATAGGTAGGACAGACAAACAGATATACAGACAGCCAGCCAGACACAACGAAGGCTTAGTAATAGGGTCCCGTACAAACTTTGAGAACGGAATCCCAAAAAGGAATATCAAATGTCATTTTCGTCTTGATGAATTACTGTTTGGAAGTAAATTTCCTGTTTCCAAGCTGCGTGTAGATCTAAATTTCTATTGCTTCATGTTATCCGCAGTTATATAGATGTCTGTTGAAGCTTGCAGACCTAGAACTTGGACCTATTCAATGATACGTCACATGCAAAATACAATAACACTTAAAATATGTTAGAAATGGGTACAACATCACACATCACACATCATCAGCCATTAAATGTCCACTGCTGAACAAGGCCTCCCTCTTAGTGAGGGGTGTTGCCATAATCCCCACGCTTGGCAGGCGGCAATGGGTACAAAGGGCGGTCTTATCGCACACATAAAGGGAGTACAGTCAAATGTATTTTAGCATCCCCTTTTTAGCTGTCGCCATCTTGTGTTTAAGAAGACGTCACATTAAGTTCTATTTTAGTGTGACACGCGTCTGATCAATATTACATTTATTAAAACGTTTGGCCTGTAGATGATACAACCATACTTAGATCCATACACACACTCGTCAATACCCACTGAGTACAAAATTACAGTAGTGAGCATTTGAATTGTCTCTACAGGGATATGGATTGTAATGAGCCAAAAGGAGGTAATTGTTTTCATCATTATGAATAACTTTTATTATGGGACCAACCCTGAAACCGCGAAATATAAATCAAATTTTCCATAGAAAACGGTAATTGACACTCGACAAAATTTATGGAAAAGCTTATTTTTTTTGTTGCGATTTCAGGGTCGGTTTTATAGTAAAAGTTGTTCATAATGATGAGTAAAATGATCTTCTTTCTGATAAGTACAGTCTATAAGCGCTAACTTGTTTATATTCAACGCTGTAAGGGCAAACCGATTTTTTTAAATAATAGGCTTTAGTAATTTAGTTACTTTGTAAAACTACTTACCTTTGCGTTGTCGGGCAAAAATAATAAACGCCATTGGCATCAAAAAGTTATGATTCTTCCACATAATTTGTCTCTTCAAACTTTACCCAGTAGATTACAATAGCTCGCTAAACACAAACCGCTTAAAAATTCACCACCGTCATTATTTTCTCTCTGAGAAGCCTCGTTGCGGACACAACATTAATTATTAAAGTCAGCCATCCTCCCGAGCCTTGATTTTAAGAGCAGTTTAAAGACTTGAAAAAGAAATACTTAGCTTGCTAAATTATTCACTAAAGGCAACATTTGCGTAAAAAAATAAAGGTGAAAATTCAAAGTGTAAATTGGACGCAAATTAATTTTGGGTTCATTTGGTAACTCGATTCGGCGCCACGTATTCGTATGAAGATAACCACTTTTTGCTGAAAATAAATAAACAGGCATACACACCTTGCCAATTTGATTGTTGAATTATTCATGATGTCTCACGTGAGCCCACCTGAGCGAGGGCCGCAAGCTACACTACACAGTAGCAAGCAGTAGGGACAATACGAGTAAGAGATCTGATAAAAATAACACATCATCAGTACACATCAGCAGCCATTAGACGTCTACTGCTGGACAAAGGCCCCCGTCTTACGAGAGGGGTGCTGCCACAATTCCCACGTTTGGCAGTTGCCTTGGGTACGCACCACCTCAGTACGTTCACCGTGTACTAATAGGACGCTGTTACCCATCCTCCGGAGGTTCTGGTCGCAGTTTTAGGACATACCCGGGTCCAAAAACAGACATTGTGTTCTTATGCCATACGTGACAAAAAAGCTAACGGGATGCCTGATGATAAGTGATCACCGTCACCTATGGATACCTGTATAACCGGTCGATTACAGATACGTTGCCAACCTTGGAATACCCTATTACCATCCATTTTGAAGAACCTCATGTTATAGTTACTTGGAAATGCCGCAGGATGCTCATTCCACATTTTGCAAGTGTGAGGCAAAAAAGATCGAGTAAACGCTCAGCACGCGATTTCTACAAATCTATGGATTATGATTACAAATCATAATGATATGCAACACATTAATTAGGAATCTTTATAAGACTCTTCTCGCCAGACTCACCCGCAGTTTTCAGTCAGGTTGTGACCACAGTCATTGTAACATGGTCGAAATGACGAGCGTAATGTACCATTTTTACGTATATAAATAGAATTATGGAAACGTTACATAATTATGTTATACAACTTATACAATGCTTAAAAACTGCTCTAACAATGTTTTCCTGATGGAAAATGTCACGCACGAAAATGAGAGACAATTTAAGCATCGTTTAACTTCACTAACGTTTCTAAGATATCTAGAAACTCTTTATTGTGCACACTAAATTATTTCTGATAATTTTTAATGATCTTAGCTAAAAAACAACTTTTCTAAAAAAAAACGAATCAGACTTCCTATGGAGTTTATACACACAAAGCCTATTTTTGCGGTTCTTGGACATACCAGTTTCCTCACGATGTTTTCCTTCACCGTTTATGGGCGATGGCATCGAAACTGCACATATTGAATTTATTTAGGTACTAAATAAGTCATTGGTGCAGAGTTGAGGACCGAACTATCAGATGGTGCCATCAGAATGCTACCGCTCGGCTACCATTCCATCAACAATTATTTTATCTCGCAATATTCGGGTAATCTAGACATTTGTAAGGTATTATTAGGTATCTAAGTAGTTAGAATTATCAACCACAATGTTTAAAACAATACTTTCAGTACAGCCCATACCGCAAAATATACAAATGCAACGCATTTCGTAGCTTGAAGGGGGAAATAAAATGGGCAACCGAGACACAGGCTCATTTGAGGGTCAAAATAAAAAAAATACACGTTCTTATTACCGTGCCTTGGCGGAGTGTCATTATGATTAAGTGGGCATGGAAAGTAAAATGAGGGGGCAGGTACGGTATGTAATAGCAGGGATTAGGGGTATGCATGTGCTAGTATAAATTCGGGAACCACATAAAGTATTTTACTTGAAGGAGTTTTATTTCATTGGCATTATTTGTTTTTTTTTTTACGTAATTTCAATTGACTTTGACATTAATGTGGCATTTGTGTGGCATTCATAAAATATTTGTGAAAGTAAGAAATAATATTTTTTTAAGTTGAATAATTGATGGCTTCTGTTTATTTCTTGTTACCAACTGCTGATGAATTCTACGCGGAGCTTCAAGAGCGCACAGATTACGCTGAAAGTCAGCGCTATCTCCGATTCCATGCGGTGTTGCTCCTCCAACGCATGGCTCGAGGATACTTGATCAGGAAACATGTGGCCTGGCTTGCCAAGAATGCTTTAACCATACAATGTGCGTTCAGAATACACCTAGCACGTAAGGCTTACCGCGCCGCCTTGAGGAGAGCTGTTCGGAACAAACATGCCAGACATTACGCCATCGCTGCGAGGAGAATCCAGGTACTTAACTAAACTATTGAATTACCCACTTAGTGTAATTTAAGTCATTTCTATTCGTGGAATTGTAACTACTGTTCGTAACTACTGTTCACAAACATTTTGGCTCAAAATTGGCTTGAACACTAATTGGTATTTTATGGTAGTTTAGGCACAGGTAAGTTCTCTGATAAACTATTATTAAATACCTTTACTGAAGATCTCGGCTTTTTGTCACTGTAAACTGAGTCGTAAGAGATTAAGACAGATTTAGTTAGCAGATGATATTTTTGCAGGCCTTATGGCGAGGTCATTATTCAAGACGGACCAAGTTCTGCTACCGCCGGTACCGTCGCTGGCTGGCGACTGTCACAGAGCGTGGAGAACGAAAAGCGGCTGAAGCTGCTGAGTTCGGCATCAGAAGCCGAGCTGACGACTTGAGGATCTTAGAAGACGAGGCTCGAACATGGCTGGCATTCGTAGTGTTCAAACTCCACCACTTGCTTCGAACTTACGTTTGCGCCGGTATCTATTCCGAACCAGCTTCTCACGAACTGACCGAATTCGAAAAGCTACTCAAATCAATTCGATACACGGAGTATATGAAGAGATTGAAACGTAAATATAAGGAGTTTGTGAGAAAGCACCGCCCAATGTTCTCCAATAAAAGGTTATTTCCGATAATAGGGGACGGTGCCGAATATTGGTACTTATCGCTGGCGGAAATGTATGAGTTGACCAATCCGGAGACGAGAAAAGAGAAAAATACTAGGCATATGGCTACTCATCACGGGCGTCAGCATAAGGAGCCATTTTTGTGGAAGCAAGTGAGGCTTAACCTCAATGAGGGAAGAGGCCCGTTCACGCCACAGCGGTCGCCGAGAACGCCTCCACCGCCAGCGCCAACCATAACCTCGTCTCACTCTCCTAGTGGCGATGGACTTCAGAAGGACCCTCGCTTCTACCTTTACATGAAGCATTACACACCTCAACCAGCTTTATTTGACTACGTAGATTTTCACATAAACGTGCTGCTTAAAAGACAATGCTCAGTCGAAAATGTGGATGTTGATAAATAGTGATATTAATTATTAAATAGATGAAATCTTCTTTGTTAAATTTGTTGTCAACATCCTAAGAGCGATCTGTTTGAAATACTTGATTTTTGCCATGATGGTTGCGTATTATTTTCTTTTTATTTTTCTTGCTCGGAAATCCGTAATCAAGCTGCTAAGTTTGGAAGGGTCGTCCGGAAGTTGTGGGCCGCGAGCCTTTTGTTGTTACGCTTTTGTTGTTGTGAATTTTACACTTGTAATTTATTTCAGGAAACGCCTTGGTGAGAAAGAAATTACGTTTAACTCTCCAAGGAAAATGTGTTTTTCTAAATTAACATTTCGGTTGTATAGATTTTGAGGTTGGCGTTTTATTTATATTTTAGGAGTTCATATTTATTTGAATGGATACATTTTACTCTCAGTTTTAGGGTTCCATACCTCAAAAGAAAAATCGGTACCCTTAGATCACTTTGTTGTCCGTCTGTCCTTCTGTGTCTGTCATAGCCGTTTTTTCAGGAAGGCACATAAGTAGTTATTAAGTTTAAATTAATAATAATACGACCTCTTAGAGGTTTACATAATTAAGGTGCCAAATCAATGCAATCAAAAGATACGGCAATGTACACATTACCGTATCGTATATATTTCGGAAAATACAAAATATCTGAGCATCAAGATGTACCAAATTTTTATTATGACCCATTCTGACTATGCCATTAAAGTTTACAAAGGAATATGAATAGAACACCCAACCCAACCAAGTTAACCAACCCAATATTTTTTTGCATATGGGTGTTTTTCCTCCTACTCTATACTAGAGATATAGAGGTACTAGAGACTATAATATTTAGCTAGTTTTTATTTGAGTCCACCAAAATTGCCGAAATGTGTCTTTGATTACGCATTTACTGTAGTAAGCTGATGGATTTTTAAACCTGCCGTTTTTTGTGACCTTATTCTCTGGATAGACTACTCTCTTCTGTAACAAAATATGCTAGTGTAGGTCAAAGTTCAAAGTCGATTTGATAGAGACCCAACACCGTGTTAGTAGATGGTATGTTGTGTACCTCGTTTACAAGGCAAACAATACGAAACAAGTCCTTTATCTTTTACGATTAGAATAGTTTATTTTCATATTTGCCTTTGCCATTTTAGCCATTGTCCTCAAAATAACCTTCAGTTGGCGTCTTCGAACTCATTTGTCTGACAATGCCGGTTTGACTCGGCAAATTTATTAGGGTCAGAATAATGCAGGTTTGTGGGTTTCAGAACCGACTCCTTATTGCACAGCCCGACTTAAGGCGGGCACCCATTTGTTAGACGTATAATGGTTGACCCACTTTACTTATGTGCCACGGACTCGAGCCGGTGTGATTTGCGCTAAAATAGATAGCACAGAGTTTCAACCCTCGCTCGGATACAATAGACTCAATCGAGATAAGATCTGAATTTCTTATTGTATTTTAAAATTCAAGGTTGCGTGAACGCGGTTCGCAATTCGCAATCTAGGTTTATTTCTCGTGAAGTTTGCGTCAACTGTAAATGTCAGCTGCTCTCGTTGGGAGGGTGTTTGGCACATGAATAATGTATGGGGTAAATTTGCAAGTGTTTCAATTTACACCCACCTACACTCCATGCCCGAGATACGCACCGAGTAGTTGAAGTGCGAAAAAGAAAACAACAAGTATGAGAGGCTCTGGCGTAGACATCGATAACAGTACCTAAGTTCTTGATTCATAGGATAAAATGCATTTTAATTGTAGTTTTATAAATTGAGATGAAATTGGATGTATTGTTTGACTGTGCTTTGTACTTACAAATACAAAACACAGTCATCATAGAGTCATTGGAATAACTGTCTTACATGTTTTCATTTATATTTTACATTTAACTTTTAATGTTTGTTAGTTTTTTTTTGGTTAAATCTTGCAAGTTGAATTAGAACTAGATCCTCATAAGCGATTTTGCTTAAACTTTGCATATACCTTTATTTCTGGTGACATTACAATATGCAATACCAGGCAATACCCAATATTAAAGTAGATTAAATATAGCGGGTTTTACAAATGACATGACGTTAAATATTCCGTTTGCTTGCTGCGCCTTGCTAACACAGTTATGGCCGCGCATTGTTAACGTCGCGGATTCATTGTACGAAAATCAAACTCTGTTTTATTCTACGTTAGTAAGAGTCGCGTGTGCCGAGGGCTGCAGCTTAGCAACTTACTAGCTGTCTCTATGTGGAGGTTTTTCAGTATAACATTATAAGCCACTGTGGGGGAGAATGTACCCCGCACTTGACTGATTTTGCAGTTTGTAAAGCAAGAACTTTACCACATTGTGGTTCTTTGAATGCTGTAAATAAGGTTTGTTCATGTAAGTTTGCTCTTTTTGGCAATGTAATTAAATTGCGGTAATGCAGCCAGCGTTCTTGGTACTTCACTACACGAGCAGTTACTTCATTTTTATTTTAATACAGTTTTTAAGTGTAATCCCCCGATTATTTATTTATTTATTTAATACACTTTTTGATTTTGTTTTGTACTTTGTATAATGTAAATGATTAATCAATAAAAATACCAACTAACAAAAAAATAAAAATACAATAAATTGAAGTCGCTTGGATGTTTAAAATTTCAAATGTTTCAGATATAAAAAGTAAATAAAAAAAATATTTATTCTATTATTCACAAAACATGCACCGGGATAAAAGTAAGCATCTAAACTATCATAATCAACTAATATTCTAACTTTGCGCGTGGTTGCTCTTCTCCACGAAGGAACTCTTGCATTCCGAAGACGATTTGGAACCTAGAGTGATTCCCAACTGGACACGGATCGATAGCAGGTCGTGGCCTGTTCCGTGATCTGTTTGAAAAATGCGGTGAGAAGGCACGCTGTAATTAGTGGACGGAGATGGTCAGGCATGTGGGATGAACTACGTGATCATTGTGGTTACGGTTAGGGTTATGAAACATAAAGCAATTATTTTTACAAATAGTAATAAACAATGCTCTTTTAAGTCTCCATCAAGCAATTCAATATAGTGGACGCCCCAAGATGGCGGACAAAATGTTCTTACCTACTATCATATATGAAATGAAAGGGTCTGCAAGGAAGAATCCAAAAAAGATTGTTTTAAATAGTATTTTTTTAATGTTGATATGTATATACGCAGATTTACGCGTTTCTTTTTTTATTATCTAGATAAAGCTTTTGAAGTGGTTCCAAATTTTTTTCAACTAACATTAAAAAAAAAAAAAAAAAAAAAAAAACAGCTGGATTTTAGAATATAATTATATATTTATTGTTTATTTCGAATAAACTTTCTTTAATAAAATGTTACAAACGCAGTTAACTGAATCATATGGAGCATCCCTTAAGAAAGTTTGAACAAATCAACACTGCAGAGTGGACTGGACAATAAAACCCATATAATCCTCTGATTGAAAACACGTGTAACAAAATACATACTCGGAAATAAACCACCGGTTGAAACTGATATTGGCGATGAATGAACGAATCCTGCGAGTTAGTCCGGGTTTCTATGAGAGATACGCATGAGCTTAGCGGATCGCTTGTGCCTGTAAAGTGCACACGTCCGCTTTTCGAGGGTTATCGAATTTTACGGTCACTTCTCTCAATATTCGCTCTGCTGTTCGAATGAAAAGCGTGCTGCATTTTCTGTAGCATTTTTGTGTAACGGCACGTTACGAGAGGTGATAAAACTGCGTATCAATTTTCATTCGTTCGGCCGTTGGCAGCTCGCGGTCGGTTTTGGAGTGGTACAGGAAATAAGCTTTAACTTTCATGGGGATCAATCAACGTTTACTCAAACATACCGTTGGCGTATTTGTTTTGGACTCTAGTTTGTTTAAACTAATCTATTTACTAAATCGTAGTAAGGTTTAAGTGAAACCAGTGATTGGAATAAATTTACTGAATAAATAGCACTTGCCTCTATTTTAAATTACGAATTCGCAATGTTTGTTTTAAGAAATAGATTTTGAGTACAGATCCACAAATCAATTATAACCTTCCTCATTTCACTTCTAAACTGCCCATATTTTTCTACTAGCTGCGCCCCGCGGTTTCACCCGTGTAGTGATGAAAAATGGTGATGATCATGATGATAAGTAGGCTATGTCACTCTCTGGCTCTTGAACTGTACCCATGCAAAAATTCAGGTGGATCCGGTGTTCTGTTACAGCGTCAAAGAGGAACAAACATCCATACATTTATACATCCATACATACAAACTTTCGCGTTTATAATATTACTAGCTGAAACCCGCTACTTCGTACGCGTAGAGCTCAGCCTTCGGCCTCGCTACTATAACCCGTTATAGCCTATGTGTTATTCTAATGTATGAGCTATATTATTGTAAACTTTCATTAAAATCTATTCGGTAGTTTTTGCGTGAAAGAGGAACAAACATCCATACATACAAACTTTCGCGTTTATAATATTAGTAGGATTAATAGTAGGCTGATTTTCAAATTGCTCCGCCTTGCAATTAACTAAACTAAACTATACTATACTTGACATGCTGATAGGTCATCTTAATAAAATTATTCAAAACTATTTTGAACCATTTTTAATTATAGCTTATTGAGTTATAGCAATAAAACTGTAACCATTTTAAGACGTTCTTGTTCCAAGGTAATTTTTGGCTCAAGGCACCTTTTTGTGAAATGATCTCATCAAACGATGTTTCCCGAATAGTTTTCTCTTTGATTAATTCATAAAAAGTTATGTGATGTCGGAAAGATACATAGGTATCACTTGGTCCTATGCTAACAAGGTTTTGGTTCAACCTGCGGTTTTGACAATATCTATGGCTATCTCGCAATTGGACGTTTTCTTATTCATATTATATGATATTATTAACTAAACGCCAAATTTTTACACATGTTTGACCAGGCATGATTAAAAAAGTATAACTTTTTTTTTGTTATCCTAATTATTTCACAAAAAAATAAATTATATAAAAACAAGCTTTAACAGCAAACCCTCTCATTTGATACAGACAATTACCAACCATGATGCTTCATAAGAAAATGTTGTCCACCATCTTGCAGCCGCCATTTTAGATTAAGTATGACGCGATTTCATATTTTTTAGTTTTAAGTTTCTAATACTTTGTAGAAAGTTCTTACGGAAAGAAACATTAAGAAAATTGGAATTTTAATTCGCGAGTATACCCTTTAGGGTATTTATAAGGTCCTTGGACGTCACTTAGCTATCAATGCATTGTCATCCCAACTAAACGTGCATTCATCAGCTCAATCAGTTGCGGGTAACTGTTTACGGCTTATGGCTCCTGAAACAGCACACTGCGGAAAATTACGCGAACGTGAACCTTAGCGTGCTGAGATACGGTTCGCGGTCGCGCAACTTTTCGATTTCACCTAACCAGAATCGCTTAAAACAGGTAACCGTAAGGCCCCAGTTGGAAAATTTGACCCGTACTAAGAAGGAAAGTTAGGGCATGCTGAGTTGGGGCCGGTTTTTGTGATAATGTACTTACTAATATTTTAATATTTGGATTATTTTGTTTGGCTTTAAATTTCATTATCGCAAAATAAACATTTCTGTATTTCTATATTTTAATAAAAGCTTGTTATAAGACCAGTTGCCACCTCAGACCAAGACATGAAAGGCAAAAAGACATAACACAGAAAAGAAGTTAAGCATCTATCTACTTTATCAAAGAACACTTTTATACTCATAAAGCTACTAAATTCCACAAACGGCACCCATCCATCGCACCGCTCCTAGCTCGAATGGACTAAAAAGCGATCCTTTAGTGCTTGTAAGCTGGAACAGTACTCGTCCACACGTCGTTGACGCCACGTTTCTACGTGTGAAATGTATAAACAAACACGCCAGTACACGAGGCGCGAGTGCCTTGAAAGGAGGTGGCTTGAAGAGCTACTGCCGGTGGCTCTATATCGTGACTTAGAGAAGTTAGACGCGACTAGTTTTTTATTGCAATCCTCAAACAGCAGTTTTTAGGGTTCCGTACCCAAAGGGTGTAAACGGGACCCTGTTACTAAGGCTACGCTGTCTGTCTGCCCGTCCTACCTTTTAACGGTTATATCTTTCGAACCTTAATAGATATCCAGTTGAAATTTTTACAGAATATGTAATGTTACGGCGAATTAACAAACAAAAAAACCTTCCTCATACAACAAACCTTCTTTAAGAGTATTTTTGTATTTGCTCTAATGTAAAAATGGTAACACGTACAAGCGTTAAACTTGGCATGATTATAGTATACACTCTAAAGTCATCATCATCATCATCAGCCAGAAGACGTCCACTGCTGAACACAGGCCTCCCACATTTAACCTCCACACTGAACGTAAGCCTGCCATCTGCATCCACTGGATGCACGCGACTCTCACAATGTAGTCGGTCCATCTAGTGGGAGACCTACGCTGCGTTTTATGGTTCGTGCCACTTTAAAGTAAAACAACATAATAAGTAATGGCCAAGTGCGAGTCGGTGACAAATTTCTGTTCACCACCAAAGGAGGGTAAGGAAGGTAAGCAATGTCTGGCGCGATCAATACTTAGATGGGATTAGGGGCCATCTAGGCGTAATGTTGTAATTTTGCTCAACTTTTTGAATTTTGAAAAATATTGGACAGACGCCGGAGGTTGGAATCGTAGCAGCTGTAACACAGGTCTTCCTAGAACAGCTGCTTACGAGACACCTACAGAGAGGTACTCATTGTAAAATATTAATTTTAGACTTGTTAAAAATGTTAGGTTAAAAATGTAAAATTATAAATATTGGAATAAATGAATTGAATTTTGTACAAAACACGGTACGAAACCCTCAATGCACAAGCCCGTAATGCACTTGGCCGGTTTATTCAAATCTTACAATTTAGTACAGCCAGATTTTTTCCAATACGACTGCTTACTTTGAAGGAGTGTTCACACGTTGCAACTAGGTTGTGTGAGTAAAGTCACAAGTAGGTATACAGGGTGTAAGGGGAATACTCTCGAAGCCAAAAGAAGGTAATTGTACTCATCATTATAAACAACTTTTACTATGGGACCAGCCCTGAAATCGCGAAAAAAAAGTACCTTAAAATACTTTTAAAAATACTTAATCAAAACCGGTTCAGCCGTTTGGGAGCTTCAATGCTACATACAGATAGATATAAACTTATAATGTGATATATTTGTTAGGAAATATAGGTATTTACACATAAAATATTTATTCTTAATTTAAGGTAAGTATTTACAATTACATGATGATGATAATAAGGTTAAGAGTAATCCAAAATACAAATAAACTTTGTAGTTTTGATTATTTTCGAATGGCAACACTTGGCTTTTTCATGTACTGTCGTCTCGCTCTTCCGATCGTCCCGATCCGAGTTGACCCGAGTATCGGTGACAGATCGGGCGCGGCGACAGCTTGTTTTTTATCTTGGTTCTTCTGATCGTGGCAGCCAAGCCGAGCGGACGAAAATAACCAAGCGTTGAATACGAATAAGGAAGAGATTGTCGATAATATTAGGTACGTACCGTGCACTTAAGTAAGTTCTAATTGCCAACCCACAATATATAATGATATAATATGAATTATAGATTGATCGTTGTTAAATTATGTTTTATTTATAGATTATTAACAGACCCCCTTATAACTCAGAAGTGGGATTAGCGAGTGTCTTCTCTTCAAGTGTTGGGAAACTACTCGTTAATCCCACGTCCATGCCCACTTAGTAATTATTACTATTTTAATGGTTTTTTTCTCTCTATTTGTTTTTCTACCTCCTCATATTTTAATAATTTCTTTTGAGCTAAGCAGGCTCGTATTTGACCATGTTACCTTCATAGCAATCATATTGACATGGTCATCAAGTAAAATATATGTGTATTTATTACCTACCCTCGCTCATTTTGCATTATTTTTAAATTTATTGAACTTGCTTTGTTATCTTCCCCTTTATTTGGCTGTTACTTTATGTTATGACAAAATGAAACAACGTTTACAATGTACGAATAATGTGTTATTCTATAATGGCTTATTAATGTGATATTACTGCGTTATTAAGTATTTACGGTAGCTTACCGATACTGATGTAAAGCGCTATACTTTGAACTCAGCGATCGAAAGTGAAAAATAGTTTTGTACGTGATGACTGGGGTTGATGAAAATTATAAAAGTTTGTTTAGTTGACCCGTACGCTGTTGAATATTTCTGTAGTAATGATGTAGGATATCCATGGGTACCTATGCGAATATAAGCTACGTAGAAAATCACGGAATACAATTCTTCATTTTTCTTTTCATTGTGGTTGCTTCTACGCTATGTTAGTATACAAATAACTAATTTTAAGCAGTAATGCAGCCTTTCTAATTTAAATATATACCTCTTTATGATTTAACTGCAAATATTGCGAATGAATTCTAGATTATTGGTCGTTACCAAACTATTTGATTACTATTTGAGATCAAGTTATAATGTAGATACAATCATTCTTACCCTCATACATATCATTGACGTTTTCGTATGTTTTTTTTAAAAAAAATTTTGTAAAAATATTTATGTGGTTAAAATATTTTTGTTTTGGAACCAGTTCATAGTCAAGAGTTAAATTATCTTGAATCAAAATAATTACTACTACTATCAATTACATTACATAATTACCCAATTACATGTCCTTACATATTATCCACATCATTTATTCATATTCTTGAATTTAGTTTTTTTTACAATAAATAAAAAAAACGTAATTATTATTATTATTACTAAAAATAAATGACATATATGGTTTTTTTTTCATACCGTTTCGTAAAACAAACTCGTTGCGTTTAAATACGTTTTGTACAAAACATAAAGCAAAACATGATGCAAGCTTCAGATGATGGGAGACACTGACGAAGACCAACCTGGAGGTGAGCCTGATGACCGCATTGAAGGCGGGACAAGGCAGACTTCAGTGTCACGTCAGCGCGAGGGAGTGGAAGGGAGCCGGCGAGAGCGGCAAATCCACAAACGCGTACGAGATCTGAGCGAGGGAGTGGAAGGGAGCCGGCGAGAGCGGCAAATCCACAAACGCGTACGAGATCCGAGCGAGGGAGTGGAAGGGAGCCGACGAGAGCGGCAAGTCCACAAGCGCTCGCGAGACCAGAGCGAGGGAGTGGAAGGGAGCCAGCGAGAAAGGCAAGTCCACAAACGCTCTTATAATAATTCTAAATCGCGAAGTCCCAGTATGGGCATGACGCAACGTAGTAATGAGCATGAGTCGTCGCGGCGTCGAAATTTGGCATCATTAAAAGGCGGTACTGATGATTCGGATTATGGTGAGTACCGTGATCGTAGAAGGAAATCCCGGTCGCGACTGCGCTCTTATAAGAGGAGGCGAAACGATCATAGCAGGTCACGTAGATTATACTATAGCTCATCTGATGACGAAGCGCGTGCGGCAGGACGGAAGCGACGTCGATCTTATTCCGATAGTGATGATGATGCAAGAATAACAATTAAACGTCGACGGCGCTCTTCACCTGGCCGCTCGCGCTTGGCCAAAAGCATAGCTGATAATACTAAGGACATGACAGGAGGTGATAAAAGTATCTTAAAGAAGTTTTTAGACATCTTAAGCAATGTCCAGGGATCATCAAGATCTAAGCTTTCTTTGACAAACGTTCTCCCAGAATTTGATCCAATTTCCAAAGACCAATCTATAGTAACATGGCTAACCAAGGTGGAAGAATGCGCTGAGATATATGCCTGGAATGAACGTGAAATCATCCATTTTGCTCTTCCAAAATTGTCGGGTATAGCCAAAACATGGTATCAGGGTCTGAATACAGTACTATACAGCTGGACCGAATGGAAAAGGAAGCTTATTGAATCGTTTCCCTGTAGGACCGACTACGCGGAACTGTTAACGGATATGCTGGCCAAGCGTGCGCGTTACGGTGAATCGTTAGAACATTATTATTATTCTAAAATAAATTTGCTTAACCGATGCGGTATTAAAGGTAGAAAAGCAGTCGATTGTCTCCTAAATGGCATCGAAGATCGCGCCATCAGAGTCGGGGCCCAGGCTGCTCGGTTTAGAGAGCCCGAAGACTTGCTAAAATATTTAAAAACAACTAAAGCGGGAAACGTTAGGGACGTGACTGATAGGACGAAACAAGACCGTAGAAACTCAAATGTGACAAACGCGCAAAAATCAAACATAGAAATACTTAAAAATGTTAAATGCTATAATTGTAACGAAGAAGGCCACAAAAGCTTCAAATGTACTAAATCGCCTAGTAAGTGCACTATCTGTGGTAAAATCGGGCACTTAGGCTTGTTTTGTAGAGCTAAACCAAACAACGACGCGAATGAGAGACAAACACCGACACTATAGAAGAGGTAAGAGAGTAAGCTAGTAATCGAATAAGCAAACAACAAGATAGGGATAAAGTTAACTTTGATTCCAAACGAAAAAAGACTCATAATAATGTTTATGATGGTTTAGTAAGCGTGAAACGTGAGGTTCCAAGTATTGGTAAGTCCAAAAGTTTGGTGAATAAATACCAAGGTCCTTACCGCATATGCAAGTTGTTACCTAGTGACAGGTTCGTAATCGAAGACGCACTGCTAAGGCGCAAGCCTGGCCGGCCTCCGTATGAAAACATTGTATCGATAGACAAACTTAAGCCCTGACTAGTTTTCAGCAAAAGTCATGATCCTACATCTGTAAATTTCGAATCAGACTCTGAAGATAATAATGATACATCTTTTAGAGATTATGAACAGAGCGTCGATAATGATTCAAATGTAGAACCATCAATCACAACATAATGTTTATTGGCTAGATTGATTCAGAATATGTGTTTAATTTTTGCCTTAGTATATCACGAAATGTATGTATCTATTGTAATAAAACTATCTAAAATAAGATAAATTGTAAAATAGAAACATTACGTAATAAAAATTCCAAATGATGTATATAGGTAGAACAGTAATAATAACTTTTGATGTAAGATATTTAATAATGTGCATAATATGATTATCATAATACTAGCGGTCCGCCCCAGCTCCGCACGGGTGTCAATATATAGCCTATTAATAAGCTTATATTAATCAGTGATAATGTAGCATTCAAATGGTGAAAGAATTTCTAAAATCGGTCCAGTACTTTTTGAGCCAATTCGTTACAAACATACATACAAATCTTTCCGCTTTGTAATATTGTGTATATAATAATTTCTAGGTAAGCAACATTATGTAATAAGAGACGACAAGTTGAAATTACTTCGATAGTTAATTTAAGTAATACTTTTTATATAAATAATTCTAAGGGTTTTTTATACCATCTCTCTAGATTTGTACGCCTACAAACTAGGCAAAACATGATACAAAGTGACTAATATTTTAACCCACCTATTGTGCATGCGTTTTTAAATGTGTGTATGATTTACTCGTGTTTTGTGCACATAAATAATCTATATCTTTATAAATCTATCGACAAGCTGTGTCAACTTCAACTTGTTCGCGGCGTAAGCTGTCTCTAATATAGTTTCGTTCTTTTTTTTTTCTTTGCTGTGCCTACCTGTCAGACTCACAAACATATCATGACCAAAGGGACTTGCTCGAACATCAGGATGACCGAGCTGTTAGGAAATATAGGTATTTACACATAAAATATTTATTCTTAATTTAAGGTAAGTATTTACAATTACATGATGATGATAATAAGGTTAAGAGTAATCCAAAATACAAATAAACTTTGTAGTTTTGATTATTTTCGAATGGCAACACTTGGCTTTTTCATGTACTGTCGTCTCGCTCTTCCGATCGTCCCGATCCGAGTTGACCCGAGTATCGGTGACAGATCGGGCGCGGCGACAGCTTGTTTTTTATCTTGGTTCTTCTGATCGTGGCAGCCAAGCCGAGCGGACGAAAATAACCAAGCGTTGAATACGAATAAGGAAGAGATTGTCGATAATATTAGGTACGTACCGTGCACTTAAGTAAGTTCTAATTGCCAACCCACAATATATAATGATATAATATGAATTATAGATTGATCGTTGTTAAATTATGTTTTATTTATAGATTATTAACAGACCCCCTTATATATTGTTTGAAAGTAAACTTTTGGCTAATATAGAATTAATGGGGTTATTGAATAAGTCAATTTATAAATCGAGACTATTGGTATTGTATCATTAATATTAGTCCTTGGAAGTATACCATCGATCAATGTAAAAGCTATCAAAACGACAGTTAACTAACTTAACAACAGTGTCGGTCGCCATTCGACCCTGGTACAACTAAATTTGGGCTACCTGCTTATAGTTACAAGGTTAAACTTTGGCTCATAGAATATTCTAGCACTTCCTTGTTTTCGAGTAGGGACATATCTATGCGTATATGTAGGTATAATATATGAAGGATGTTGTTCAATTATTCATGTTAATAAGCTTGGAACAGAAAATCTAATCTTCCTATTATTTGAACCATCTCGGGAGGACGCGAATACAAGCGACGTAGGCGTGCTACGAGCAACGAGGATGTCACGAAATTCAGTGGCATAATTTTGTTTAATGCGTCAAAGCCATCTGATTAATTTTAAGAATAATAAAAAGAAATAACAACTAACTTCACGGAAAGTGCAATAAACTGGGCTCATCCCCTAAAATTTTTGCCCTTTGAGGTGGAATATTTTCTTTACCAGCCTCGAAATATTGCCTACGAGTATTCAATAAAGAACAATCATTAAAGTCGATTCACACCCGGGGAAGATATCATGTAATATACATACAAATAAACACCGGCCAAATACGAGTCGGATTAGTACACCAAGGGTTCCGAAAAATTCCGGTTCATCCAAAAAAATTGTTTCGTTAAGTCCCGACAAAACACTCACTGTATCACTGTGACGTACGAATTTTTCAACACTACCAAAATGTCATCTGTGTATATGTTTTTTTTTCAAAAAGGACTGAATCAATTTCGTTAAAATTTATACCACTATGAAATAACGACCTGCCAAACAAATAAAAAAAACATCAAAATCTTCATTATTGGCGGCGAATACGCGTATCAAACAAACAGTTGAATTGAGAACCTCCTTCTTTTTTCGAAGTCAGTTAAAATGAACGATTTTTTACGATGGTAGGTGAAACTGCAAGGCCCCGCTACCACTGCTGTCCGTATCCTGCGGTGTGTTTTTAACAACTGGTGGTTAAGTACAAACCAGCAGTTGCTTAACACAATCACTGCAGTTGTACAACGCGTGCGGGGTAGCTACCAACAGCTACCTACAGCTGTTCGCCTGGCGGATGGACCAGGACTTCCCAATAATGCAGCACTGAACCATAGTTCATGTTGAGCATTCTGCGGCCAAGCCGAAATATAAGTTAAGATAAATTATTGACATTTAAAAGGCCTATTACAAAATGAACCGTCCAATTTTAAGTATTTTTATTTACGGGCATGAAACGAATAAATAAAACCGTAAATTTAAAGATAAATATAAAATAAGTAAACCATAACAAAAACAAACATTTTATGACAGTAATTTAACGAAATCCATTCTCAAATTTTCCCTCCTAAAGTTTTACGAAAAACTACTTTAGTAAATTGGAGGTAACAGATAGATATGTTGAGTTTTACCAAAATATGAAGTCACTACATTCAATAAAAAATGCAGATCTATTTAATACAGCAATTGAATTTTCTACAGATCTTATTAGTTGTAAGAATTTTTTTATTATTAATTATTAATAACCCAGTTTTCGATGCATTTTTCGTAAAAAAATGTGATAGGATATACTTAACATTTAATTTAAATTTTTATGATTTAATTTTTTTTTTTTTTTTTGTTGTATGTATGTAAAATGAATAATTATTTTTGAAATTTTATATAAATATGGAATTGTGTTTTCTGAAATAAATTGATTTAATTGAATTGAATTTAACCCACGTATCAAAATACATCAATGTCAAAGTTGACTAGTACTAATTCTACGACTCATCAGCCGACAGCACGTTATTAATGATAGCTGTAATTACCTACAACGCGTTCTCATTACACGTGACACGCACGTGGTATACTTCAGTCTTGTTGCTATCTGAAGACGAAAAAAATTTCTCTTCTGTGATCTGAAGTATGCATATGACAGGTTCAGTACCGAATTACGACTAAACAGAGATCATCCAAGCAAAAATTACATCAGCCATTAAATGTCCACTGCTGAACAAGACCTCCCTCTTAGAGAGGGGTGTTGCCATAATCCCCACGCTTGGCAGGCGGCTTGGGGATCGCAGTACGTTCACCGTGTACTAACAGGACGCTGCTGCCCATCTTCCGGTGGTTCTGGTCGCAGTTTTAGGACATGCCCGGGTCCAAGCAAAAATTGCTCGCCTTAAATTCGGTCTAAGCATTTATTTGCTCAGACAGCTGCAATAGATAGCCTGTTGGTCCAGTTGTTAAATTAACCTGTATAATATTATATATAAGGAATTAGAGTTCATTATTTATGTTTCACTCTACGGAACTTTCTTAATAATACTTATTTAATCTAACCTTAAACAAAGAAATCGTTATACCTAAAACTAATTTGTAATTTTATTAATTGGTAATGTTAATAATCACTATACAATACCTTAAATACAAATGTACTAGAGATTTGTCTAAGAAACAGTTTTCAATTATGTTATTTCCAGTGTTAGTACCGAAATAAAGAAAATAAGAAAAACACATTGCGCGATATTTCAGCCGATTATATTAGCGTTGGCTGACGTAATCGTATTTTCTTAATATTATTATATCCTATTCGTTCCATATTTCCCGTTCCTTAATGGAACACGTATAAGACAGGATATGAAAGTAATTCGAGACGGGATAAGAACATCTCGTACTTTCCACTAAATAGAACTAAATATCAAAGTTGCTTAAACTACCGCTGGAATAGGCTGTTTCGCAAACTTTTGCCCGTTCGTCATAGTTAAGGAAGCGCGGAGACATTTCCATTCCAAGTAACAATAAGTACCTATCTTATTACGCTTCTCACATCTTTCATCATCGTCTTTTAGCTCAATTTATCCGCTGGGCATTTAAAGAGCTTGTCAAAGTTTTGAGGCTGCTTCTGTTGAAAACAGTAGTTATAAACTACAATAACTACTGCTGGTATTATTTAAAATAGTACAATCAGTAGTTACTTTTTCGAATCGAACAACAGAAGTGTGGAAATCTGTGTCTGTCTTTCCGAACAAGTACAATCAGGGGTTCTTAAAGAAAAAAGTGAATAGGTATTTCCTAGGCTAGAGTGCTTTGTCTTCGACCACATCCTTGCTATCCATAACGTGAGATTGTGAAAAAAAAAACAAAAAAAAAAAAAATATAGTGCGTGGAGTCCCTCCGCGCGGAAGAAGTCATATTTCAACAAGGAACCCTAAAATTATAACTAGGACAAAAATATCAACAATTTAAAAACATTCTTTTCTCGAGATTCGAACCTAGCTCCTCAGGCTTCTCAATCCATTACCGACACCATTACACTACCTAGTCGCAGGGCGAAAAAAGGATACGCATTTCGCAACCATACGAGAGAGAAAAATTCCCCGTTTAAAGCAACCTTGTTGCAAGTCGCATAAGCCGTATAACTTCAAAAATAGCACAGTTGTGTTTTCTACAAAAGAAGGTTAAGGTAAGTATAAGTAAAGGGTATGCTAAGCTGAAAGGGGTTCGGTCAACGATCTGTTACTTATACTACGTATGTCTTATACTGAGATGGCTGCCTTTTCAAACAAATGTTTTCTTTATTGTACGTGGGCGATGTTTTAGTTGTGTAAAGAATATATTTCTGTTGTTAGTAATAATACCCAAGCACATAATCTTGTTATGGCAAACTCTCCAAATTCTCCTTTTACAAACTCAAACCCGTTCATATCTCGCTCCCCTCCCATAAATTCGTCTCCCATGACGTCACGCATGAGACGAATCTCATACACCGCCATAACTCAAACTTACGTACTGCTATAAACAAGCCAAGATACGTCGCCTGACGCCTCATAGACGCAGTACTGTGAAAAACAGCACTTAAATTCACAGAAATAACTGTTAAGGGCCTACGCAAGTACATCACTAGTTTTTCGCGCATTTTCAATACAATAAGTACAATCAAAGTTTCAACATCGCTTGATTTAGACAGCATTTGAGAGTGAAACAAGTGATTGATTTTTCGGCTATTATGTCAACTGGTCCCACCCCGTACTGATCCCGCGGGATGAGTTGACAGTTGACAAATTCATGAATTTTACTATTTTTCTTTAGTCTTATCACAGTCTAATGGTCCCGCTTTTAATTTGGTTAAAAACTCAATTATAATAAAATTTCATCTATGAATTTTGACATGAGATAAGCGATTTGTGATAATATGGTAACTGATTTGTGATTATGTGGTATTAGGGTACATTTCTAAAAATCTGTTTAGCGTTTGTCTTTGGGTAGAACGTAGTAATTCACAGCTTCACAGCTATGTACTGCTTTCCACATTGAGTCGTCAGAGGCCCAACGCGTACGAGCGGCCTAGGAAAAAAATCAACTATGCCCAGTGTATCGTTGGTTGGGTTCAAATTGACCTAATGATCTTCTGCCCATTTTTCTATCGGACGGCCAGAACGGGCGCGAAAAGGCAACACCGCTTCATGATTGATATTCCTAAAATACGGCCGAATCACTTTTAATCCACTTTTATTGTGTGAACCGCTAGAAAGTGGAATGAGCTTTCTGAATATGTGTTCCCGGATAGTTATAATCTGGGCGTCTTCTAAGCGCGAGTGAATTGGGATTTTCTTGACAAGCGTGCTCCATCATAGACTGCATAATTGCTTAACATCGGGTGAGGTGAAGGTCACAAGCAAGCTTATTTTTTAGTAATAAAAATTATCTCCCGTCGCACTTTAACGCCGCGTTGCGCGTCCACGCCTTCTTGCACCTCGACTGTTCTCGAAAAAAGTTGTAATTTTCATGGCCGCGTACGCTTGACGGGGTTTGGTTACTTCGATTCGCTAGTCAACGTTGGCCCCTGCCTAATAATTACCTTTTTGCACTTTGCCTTTGAAGTATCTTTTACTTATTGAGTATAAGGTAAGAAATGACTAAGCAAAAGGTTATTCTGTGGAATAGAAAATATTGTATTAGAAACTATTACACCCACTCACTTCCAAAATATTATCTCAAATACTGCTTGTTGTTGCTCTGTATTTAGACAAGTGACGTTACATACGTGGCCGTCGTGTGACGTCATTTGTCCCTGTCACTCAGTCGTAGGCATAAATCAGTCGGGCAGTTGAGGGCCGTTGACACTTCTTTTATTTTACGTCTATGACACGACGTGCCAGGTGCAGTTTGTTTGGAGTACAGTCTACAGGGTTGCGTTCTCAGGTTAAGTCCAGACGCGTCAAGAGTGCAACTTAATCGTTGATATAGCGAAAAGCAATCATGACACAACTGAGTCGTTTCGAACATTTGAGCGTACACCTCGGTTTCAACTAAACAACCGTCGAAATTGATAATTAAAAATCGTAATTATCAAAGGTAAAAATACTCCCCCCCCTACGTAGTATTTATATTCTCTTTGACCCCCCGACGAATACTCTGACGTTTATCTGTCATTTTTGTATGGAAAGTTTAGACACAAGTTGTCGTTTTTGAAACCAAACTAGTTTTTGTTTTTATTTTTATTCCAACTGCGAAAACATGCAAGATTAAGAAAAAAAATGGAGCTATGTAATGCAACAATAAATAAGCATCGTAGCAACCAAACGGCTGAACTGATTGATTTAGTTTTTTTTAGGTGACTCAATCGAAAGCTATGATTCAAGAAAATCTGTTCAGCCGTTTGAAGAACATAAGTTTTTTTGTCAGGGGTTTAAAAAAATCATTTTATTTAGCTGTTATAAATGCAAAGTTTGTAAGTATGTATTCTTAATTGTTTGTGTGCACTCAGCTTCTTAACAGGTGAAAGGATTTGAATGAAGTATAGATGTAGCTGATACCCTGGATTAACACAGGCTACTCTTTTTAGCCCGGATTTTCATCATCGGATCATAAGCCGACAAAAATCTTTTCATCTAGCCTTCAGTTTGTGTCAGGTAAACATATACCGACATCATGTATAATGAAAATAAGATAATAACATAACGTACACGAGGTGTGCTGCCAACTGAGAAAAATCCTCACGGGAAATACACAGAACCAAAATAAGCTTGTTTTTATTTGCGTGACTTGGATAATTTTCTCTCATATTTTGTAGCGTACCTAAATATTTTACGCGTTCAAAATTACCTTCTTCAGTTTTACGCCAGCATTTATTCACGCTCTTATTTTATCACGTCATAAACAGGTTGTTGTCAGAATAAAAAAACGCGGAAGTTTTAATATTTCTGAGGAGTTGGCATCTCTTTTAATTTCCTTTTCACTTGGTATATTTTTGGCACATCAATCTTGGCGGCACGGGTAGGCTGTGGTAGCTTTATTAAATTTCCGAAGCGCAAGCCGTCATGTATCGGGACGGCGACGGGCGACGTGACGTCACTAAAAAAGTAAACAGTATCAAAGCTAAGACAAATAAAAATAAATACATTTTGTGTCTGTGCTGTTGACCGTTGAGGACTACTCTCGTTAGAAGCCAAACTTGAGTACAGTAGCCATCCCATAGTAAAACCTAAAACTGGCTATCGTAATAAAATACGTACACTACATTTCGTGTTTGTGCTGTTGACCGTTGATGAGTTATTATGTGAAGCCAATCATGGATGTCGATTCAGGTCCTGCTTACCATAAAAATGCAATGCATCAGAACATAACCAAATTGTTAAAATTCAATTGCTTAGGGTATGAGGAAGTGGTTCTAATTCAGTTTGCAAGATTTGACCTAAACAAACACACATTCAAACATTGCAAGTTAAATGAAAGCTTGTGAAAATATAATACGTTTTACTGGAGTACCTATCAATATCTTGGTTAGTTTTATTTAGCCAGTGTACAGACTTAAACGAGCGTTCTGCTCTCGTTTACTCGTTCAGGTTCGGGCGATATCAAAATTAAATAAAAAATAAGTGCTACGCCCGAGACTTCGCAGCACTGGTATTTGCTCTTAATTATAAAGGCGATATGTGACTGCGTGTATGTTTTGTTCTACTCAATTCCGTAACGCGGCTACTATACAGATTTAGAGGAAATGGGGGGGCTGATTAACATACATGGGCTGCTTTTTATCTTAAATATACGCATCTTGTAGGATAGCATGTGAAACCTCGGGGATGCTGCTAGTTATATTATTTTAAAGCTGTTGACAGCTTAGAGCATTGTAGCTATGCTACGAAATTGAAGTCTACAGCATTCGTAGCAGTCTACTGGTTTGCACGAAAGGTTATGTTTTTGTGTGTGTTGCATTATAAAGGATTTATAACTCTGTTTGTACTGTTTGATGTCACGTCTTGAAGATTAATATTAAGTCATGTCAAATTTAGGTGCGCTTTAATATCGTTTGATGTGTGTTGCGATAATTACCCTCGTGTAACATGTGACACGTGATTCATAGGGTTATGGTACAGTATTACCCTCAGATCAGACAAACAAGGGAAATATGGTAAGATGGCATGGCGAGTCGAACGCATCTGGCCTAAATCAGTCTTGACGCCTTTCATCCTGCAGACGACATTATGTGGACTTTTTTTGCAAGATTCTTAGTGTGCTTAAAAATGAGTAAGTTTTCCGTCTACAATAATTATTAATTGAGCTTAGCGTTACATTGAAAAAATGGGTGAACAACGGAGAGATTTGAATACGAACGATAATTGAACTAAGGCACATCTTCCCTGTTTATCTGATCTAAAAGTATCACCTATGATGCCCTATCCCAACTTTGAATGAGTTCAAATGTGTACTTTAATGAGTTTTTAGCTCATCATTTATCATTTCAGCCATAGGATGTCAACTGCTGGATATAGGCCTTCCCCATGGATCTCCAAAAGAGCCCGTTGGAAGCGGCCTGCATCCAGCGTTTCCCTGCGGTCTCTTTTAGGTCGTCTATCCATCTTGTGGATGGACGTCCTACGCTGCGTTTACGGGTCCGTGGTCTCCATTTCAGAACTGGCCATCTGTTCTGCGTGATATGTGCCCTGCCCACTGCCACTGCAACTTGCTAATCCGGTGGGCTGTGTCGGTAACTTTCGTTTGTCTACGGATCTCCTTATTTCTGTTTTTATCTAAATAATACGCATTGCGTAATTTTTTTGACCAAAAGTTGACAAGACGCATAAATAAGACGAATAGCTTTCTTCTAATAATAATTATTCAAACTATAAACTTGGTGGCAAGTGACCATTTATATCATCATCATCATCATCAGCCGGATGACGTCTACTGCTGAACATAGGCCTCTCCCTTTAAACTCCACGCCGAACGACAGCCTGCCTTTTGCATCCACTGGATGCCAGCGACTCTCACAATGTCGTCGGTCCACCTAGTGGGAGGCCTACCTACGCTGCGTCTTCCGATTCGTGGACCATTTATATATACGCATCATCATTTATATAAAAATTAATGTGTGTGTATGTGTGGACTGATTTTGACTGGACTTTCACTGGCAGATAGCTAACGTTATAATTGACTGATCAGCTATTAATCACATTATTTGACAATGTCCCAACAATGGAGTTCAATGGACGTTTTTACAATCAAAATAGAACAATGTTAGAATTTTCTTCTCCCGCAAAGTTTCAACTTATTCCCTATCGATTCTCTGCATTATTTAAATCAAGTGCGGCGACTTAAAAAATGTGTCTTTAGGTCCCCTTACAGTGTAGGGTATGTAGATTGCGAATACGTGATCTGAAAGTCAATGGCCGCGACCTGCGGCTGACAAGCCGATTAGTGGCTTATGGCTACGGTTACCGTCACTTTACTGGGTATCGGAAGCTTGGCTTGATTTTACTTTAATAATAATATTTATTACAAACTTTTATTCAACTTGCCTTGTTAGTTTGAGTCTTGCATCTGAATTTAAAAACAGCTATCCGCAACTGATTGAGTAGCACACACGTTTAGTTTGGACGACAATGGGGCCTATTCTGTCATACCACTCACTAAACTAAACCAATCTGACAGGCCTAAAATTATCTGCCTCTCTTTTCATTTTAATATGTGAGAGAAGGATGACAACAATTTAAGAGCTGTCAAATTTAGTGTAGTTTAGTTTAGAGTACGTCAGAATCGATGCTAATGCATGGTTAGCTTAGTGACGTTATGCTAAATGTAATATGGTGGACTTCTAAAGATGGCAATTTCATCATCACTAGGCTAAATGCACGAAACTTTGTACTTACGTTCGAAGGCCAAGCCGTACGGCCCGCGGCCTTCGGACTCGCCAACATAATAAATGATTTTCAAAAATCCTTTCTTATTGTTCACCATTGATATAATATGTACGTATAAGTAAAAGATCCTTGGTGTTCACATAAGGAACAATTTCAACTTCCGCCCAATTTTTATCCCTTATTTTAGTGATGTATTTACAATAATCTTTCTTCAGTGCTTAGATTTGTATATTTCGTATAATAGGTTTTGTAAGGAACACTTGTTCCATGCTTCTTGATCCCGCTATTTATAGGCTGTGCGTAGTGTGCGTAGTAAGTGAGTGAATGAATGAATGAATTTAAGATTTTTATCAGGCTTGCAACTTCAATATTAATTTCGAATGTATGAAACGGGTGCGAAATCAATCTTCTACATTTTCTATCCTACTCTAACGTATAAGCTTGTTTCTATAGGCGTCTCACTTCAATATAGGAGTCGCAATCGTTTCAGAAATATGTTTCTTTATAAAAGTCCCACCTCTTCAGCGTTAGCGGTTATTATTCTCTTTGATTTTTGAAGTTATACTTCTTATGCGACTTGCAACAAGGTTGCGTTAAACGTTTAACGCTACCATGGAGGGGGCATTTTTCTCTTCCGTATGGTTGCGAAATGCCTATCCTTTTTTCGCGCTGTGATTAGCAGGCCTGGTAGTTTAATGGTGTCGCTAATGGATTGAGAAGCCTAAGGAGCTAGGTTCGAATCTCGAGAAAAGCATGTATTTAAATTGTTGATATTTTTGCCCTAGTTATAATTTTAGGGTTCCTTGTTGAAGTATAACTTCTTCCGCGCGGAGGGACTCCACGCACAATTTTTTTTTAATCTATGTAGATGTTACCATAGAGAAATACTGATATTACTGATATACTGATGTTACGGAGTTGAGTGGGGACAACTTACTACACACCATGGTATAATAATATACTCCGCCAGGTATATCAATCCGAGAAAAAATGTCCACGTGGGCGTCCCGCAATGATGTCATGATGTCAATTTACAACAGGTTCGAGAGAGATGACGATACACCACGTAATAGCTGATTGGATAAAGTGGCAACTGGACAGTGACGTAATTCTGGGACAACTGCCAGAGTAGAAGACCTTGTTTTCTTTGATCATACTACACAGAAACACAAACTATCGCATTCTATCAATGCGATGCTAGTGTGATACCTACACAACCGCGTCATGTTTCATATCAAAATGTAATTACCCTACAATAACACTTAGGTAGTATTCACTAGTTATAAGTTATTTTGCCCGTAACTTTGATTAATAATTGAATAGTCGTCAGGCAAATTGGTTCGGTGACAAGTATTAATTGAAATATATGACGGTGGCTGGTGGCATCTGCCAGGGGATTTAATTAAGGAGCTAATGTACTGCCACCACTGTAACAGTGATTGATGCCTCTCGAAAATGGCTTGGAAATTGGCAGTTATTTGTCTTTGTGCAAACGGCCATAGTTTATTTCAATTTACAACATAATGACGCTTTGTATTGGTTGGAAAGAGAGGAAGAATGGCATATCTAACTATATCCGGTGCTAGCTATATTATTATTTATTAAGTGTTCGTGAACTAGCTCGGTTGAGGGAAAATGATAATAACGAGGTGAAACATATACTTTCTTGATGTTTCCAAAACAAAATAGAAGCATTAAAGATTCCACCACTTTACTAGATCATGGCTTGGACTTGACCGTGACTTACTTTTCTTGATCTAACAATGACTTGCTTGACGATATTTAATAGAACTTGAATATGTTTCAATACTTGACACTGCCAAATGCAAAAGACGCGCAACGCCAAAATCCTATACAATAAATAAAAATTTAAAAATTGATTTACTTTACTAAATTTATGACAAAAAAATATTGGCCCTGGTTTTGACCAAGGCTTACCCATAGAAATATAATCGGTAAAATGAATCTTGAATAGTTGAATGTTTGTTTTTTTAAACCATATTATAGGGTTTTAGAATTACAATTTCAGAGTTACTCCAATCGTAAAAGTTGTTCATAATGATTGGTACTATGGAATCCTTTCGGCGTAGTACACCCTTTCTGCGTAACCCAGTAGACTATTTTACAGTATACTTTTACCCCCGTATTAATAAACGTAGAGTAGCCTCGGAATAGTTACACCGCCATTTGTTTTTTTCGAACGAGTTCAAAATTTGAAAGAGAGAAAAAGACAAAACACGGCTTAACTATTCCAAGACTACTCCACGTTTATTAATAAGGGGGTTAAGGTATAAACTATCGTGTTGAAATGTATTTAGACATACTACAAAGAATATAGACCATCTACTACATCCCTCATGAAATTCTGCATACAAATGCAGAAGTGCATAGCTCATGCACGGACAGGATGCGGGCGGTCAGCTTGACGTGAGTTATGTCGCCCTGCCCGGGGTGTGACGTCATTGCTTGGTATTGAGAGCTCGGGATTTCCGACCAAATTACCATCTATATATTAGTGTGAGGCTACCGATGTACCTGTGTGTGTGGGTAACGTGTGTGTGACCTGGCGATGGAAAGAAAGCACGAAATTTTGTGGCATTATGGGTCAAGTTAGGTCATAAAAAGGCTTAAAAACTGGCACTAAGGGAAAGTCACTAAGTCTAGAAAATACTTAGTCAGCTCTATGCTACCGAAACTTAAAGCGAGGTTTTCCCACTTTTAAGCAACGCTTATTACTACAGATGACCATAATCCTTGGTTTATTGTATTAAAGACGCATTTAGCGTAGCAAAATCATGGCGCTTACACACAGTCGTGTGATTCGCTACTTCTATTTTTGGGGTTTTTCTCATATTTTTCGAAAAGTATAGCTGTAATGTAAAATGTACCTCACCGGTTTCCTTCATAATTATAAAATCTATATATCAAGATATTGCAGACATAATTTAATAAATAGTTAATTGAATGAATCCAAAAAAACAGGTATAGAAGCGCAAATCAGTGCTACTTTGATATATTTTTTCTATCGAGTGAAATGTGCTTAATCGTGTTTCCGTCTCATGGGTTTCCTAGATAAACATTCAATTTTATTATGACATCATTTTTATAATTTTAAGGTAACCATGGAGGTATGCACACTTAAACTAGAATGACCATAATTGCTAAAATTCAGAAAAGAGCGTCTTAATTGGTTGCAATAAACAGTTTGGAAATTCCTAAAGTCTGCTGAAGATGACTAGCTGAGCTGGTCAAGTGAGACGGGGGTGTTTATCCAGATGTTTGCAGTCAAATCCAGCTAGCCGCAGAATTTTTGGAAAACTTCACAAATAATATTAGAAGGTTTGTTTTCTCACGGGCACCATAAACGTCCCCACAAAATTCGTACACATAATTAACTCCACATATGAATAATCTCCACTAATGTCTCGGCACTAATCCAGGTGCTTCACTAGGTGAGCTTAATTTGTCTTCGTTAGGAAGACGTCCCACTCTCAGGGATTAGGAGGCTCATCGCATCTTAATAGAAGTGGCGGCGGCCAATTTACCGTGAAAGTACGGCTGGTTTATTAAATTATGGAATTGATTTGGATTGGACGCAATTTGTTGGACTTGTTTACTCTTGTGCCTTTACACGCGAAAAATGGAGTGTCATGTTTTTATGTAGGTACCGCAATAACATGGTTGCGCAACCTTTCTCATCATAATCAGCCTACTATAGGCCACTGCTGGACATATGTACGCCATTCGGCCCAATCCTCGGCTTTTCTCTTCCAGCCCCTACCAGCTATCTTACGTATATCATCAATAGGCGAGTTGGTGGTCAAACGCGGACTTATCAGCATAAAAAAAAAAACTCCATCTCTCGGGGCTAGGGTTGCCACCCGTACTTTATAATAAAGTATTGTACTCTATTTTGGCCTAACGTACTTTATACTTTATGAGGGCAGTAAAGTACGTAATAATACTTTATTTTTACCTGTGTTTTTTTTTTAATGGACTTTTATTTTTTACCTGTATCAGAACGGACTGCTTTGGAACGTAACCTAAAACATCAATGTCAATATCATGTCACATCAACTTGTAATTTTTTCCGCTACTGTTGTTTTTATTTTCTCGTCTTGTTTGAGTTTGTGTTGTAACAAATATTTGTTGAATGTTGCTAGAAGCAACAAAAAATATGTATGGGAGAGAAATAGCTTGGTAAATAAATAGTAGTACTTTATTTTCAGATGTTGTACTTTTTTTTTAGCCTAAAAAATTAAATATACTCTATTTGCTTTAAAAAAAGGTGGCAACCCTACTCGGGGCGTCCTACATCAGCGTTTGCCGCTTCACGTCTACCCCAACGGTTTCTCAACTGCTCATATTTTTTGGTCGATTGGTCAAAAAATTGGTTGCCCAAAATGCTGGCCACGTTGCCTCGCTGGATTGCAAGGCTAACTTTCCGCCAAAAATAAAGGCCAGCCTTTTGGTTGTATAGAATCTTTCAGTCTCCCGAAAAATCCTTAAATATTTCGAAAGCACTTAGTTCCCACGGTCCAAGTGTTACCCCCAAGTATATTCTTCTTTGCTTTCTCCTGGTGTTTTTTTGTTATTCAATATTATAGGCAATATTATTCAATATTATTGTTATTAATCGTGCAGCTGTTTCCACTTGCAATGTGCTCAGAAATAAGTTTACTAATAAGGTAATACTTGGGTTTAAATAGGAGATTATTCTCTGTTCAAGTTTCTTTTTCTGACAGCTGCAAATAACATTGTAAAAAGGAGATTGAAAGCATTTTATTCTAATTTTTTACTGCACTATGTTAGCTCACACGTTAAAAACCTAACAATAGTGACCTGAATTTAATGTTTTAATTTAGCATTTTACAATGTTATTGTAAAAATAATCTACAAAGAGCAAAAAAATATTTGAACCAAGTATTAGGTAAGTATATCCCTCTCGGTGTCTATATTTTTTCCACTTACCTACCTAGTTTTGCTCCTATTGAAAATGAATGGGAATAAAGTAGGTTACCAATATACCTTTTATTTCCTATTACAGATTAAAATGTCTACAGAACGTACGGATACGATGATTTTTCCGAGCCATGTAATAAGTATGCGGACAAAAGTGCAAATGTCGCGGACTTCCGCTTTTCTTCGCAAAACTAGGTCATCTCACTGTTTCCGTTTGCTGTTAGATACATGTTTACGACGAATTTTACTAAAGGAATATGGTTCTTACATAAATACCTGCACTATCTAGAATTTAGACTGCACTATCGTAAGTATCGTAGCCTTCGTAGCTAATATTAATAATTTAGCTAATTTTAATCCTAGCTATTCGTAGCTATCGTAGCTTATTTTACTAATGGAATAGAGTTCTTGTATAAATACCTGCACTATCTAGCTAGAACTTGCAAGACCGCAATATTGTAGCTAATCGTAGCTAATTGTAGCTATCATAGTTAATTTTACTAAAGGAATAAGGTTCTTACATTAATACCCGCACTATCTAGAATTTAGACTGCACTATCGTAGCCTTCGTAGCCAATATTAATATTTTAGCTAATTTTTATCCTAGCTAATCGTAGCTATCGTAGCTTATTTTACTAAAGGAATAGAGTTCTTGCATAAATACTTGCACTATCTAGCTAGAACTTGCAAAACAGCAATATCGTAGCTAATCGTAGCTATCGTAGCTAATTGTAGCTATCGTGGTTAATTTTACTAAAGAAATAAGGTTCTTACATACTACAACTTTTAAGACAGCACTATCGTAGCTATCACAGACTTCGTAGCTTATATTAACATTTTACATAATTTATATCGTTGCTAATCGTAGCTATCGTAGTTAATTTTACTAAAGAAATAAGGTTCTCACATAAATAGCTGCACTATATTATAGAACTTAGCTAATCATTCAAATTTTGTAATTTTACTTAAATGAGTTAAGCACTCAGTAAATACTTAGTACCTAGGTAGTTGGTAGTGTGCCAGTTCCTATGTTTAAAAAAATTAACTATTAATAAGGTAGTGGGAGGCCTCTTTTGTAAAGTCCGCCTGGGGAAGTATTTCACCTTTGCCAGTTATTTAATTGCCAAGCTACTAGTGTGCAAACATTACTGTTTCGGATTGAATGTTTCAGTAAAATTATTGGGCATAAAAATATTTAGTTATTACCTAGGTATTTTTTTAATATCTCAGGGTGATGAGTGCAGTGTGTTGCCGCGCACGGTTTTGAACTGTAAATTCGGTGTGGCACTCATTGGCGGATCCAGGGCCATCCAGGCCCAAAACACCTAGCAATTCCCAAACATTTGACTCAGTTTTTCGATTTGATTCAGGTGCATTTTTACACAGCACTTTTACTATGAGTCATAGGTACCTATACTTGTCAGAATGCCCCCAAAATGAAATCCTGGATCCGCCCCTGGTGGCACTGCGGCCGTTTAGGTACCGTGAGTTAAGGTGGCCACGGAAAATTACGTGAACATGAACATTAATGCGTGATTTTCCGAATTGCGCTATTTTAACGTTAGTTTGAGACCGCGTAAGAAGTTGGGCGTAAGGTTGGTTACTTACTAAATCAAAACATATAAATAAGGCTAAAAGCGTTTGAAAATTTCTTGATTAGTAGAACTCATTTTGTTGATTAATTTCAACTTTAGGTGACATACCTACTGTAGATTTGTTTGGGGTGATACCTTGCCCGTTTATATATGAAATTATATAATGGGTATAATTTGAATTCCTAATTCAAAGCAGATCAGCAGCATGCGTCTTGAGTCATTAGTACACAAAATCTAATCATTTGGTGTAAATACGAAGGCAAACACGGAAGGCGCAATCAATACTGCGTGGAAAAGCATTTTTGATTTTCTTGCCGAAAGCGCCATCTATAGGCACACAATTTTAGTTCTATCTAGTTTTCGACTATTTCCACAGGTGGCGCCGCTAACACCACTCCTTTTGGAGGGTGTCGCCTAAGAGCTTCTGTTGTAAGCTTCGAGATGGCGCTGAAAATTTAGTTTATTTTCTCCGAATTTAGTTCGAAATCAAACATTTTACCGGCTTAGTCGACTTAAATTTTATAAGAACTTATATAATTGGAGATAATATATAAAAAATATATTTCTTTGATGGATATTGCACAACTAAAAATAAAAGACTTTGGAGCTTAAAAACATTGGGTTGAAGAGTAGGTAGATAATCGTTATAATCACAAGATATTTAGGGTATTACGGGGTTACACGAAACGGTTGTAGAACTAATCCAAAAGGAGGTCCTTGTGTTTCATAATTATATGAACTACTTTTGATATAAGATATACCTACAATTAGCTGAACTCACGAAAAAACGCGAAAAAATGCTGTAGGTAACTTACCATGAAATTGTCATTCACACTCAACAGCTGCCCAGCCTAGAGATTTAAAAAAGTAGCCAACTGCAAAGGAACCAAATTCCTAAGGCCGTGCAATTGTCTTGCTTGGCCGATAATTCCCGCACGTCAAAACTTGACTGTACCTACAATTCATATTTTTCTCATCCTCCATAATATTAAGTTGTCCCCCCCAAGGCCATGGGCTAACAACGCCATGGGTAGGTATAGGTATCTACCAGCTTTTTTATGTAGCGTAAGTAGAAGGTGCACTATAGGTAATTCCATTGGCAATGCCGCATAAATGCTACTTTACCATTTCGCTGACTCCATGCCATACACACACGATAACCGATAGTAATCGGAAAAATACAGGCGTAACAGCGTTATTAGCTGCCTCACTCTTTTAAAAATTAAATACCTACGTAACGAGCTTTTACATGGAAGCCACTTTGAAAAAGCAGTATGAGCTATTTTGTTGAATTTAATTAGCCCCGCGGTTTCACCCGCGAGGTATAATGCTAGTTAAGTTTTCCGAAATTATCCAATCTAGTGCGCAATTTTCTTAATTTTTCTTTCCGTAAGAACCTTTTACAAAGTAATATAACTTAAAAAAAAAGATAAATGAAATCACTAAAGTCGTTCTCAATTTCATTATGGCGTGACCAAGGGAAATAGGGATAAATTTTTATATATATGGGAGAGATAGATTGCTGCCTTTATTTGCATCTAGACGACGTGTAGGTATCTAATCGAAAATAGGTATATAATTATAATCATTATAAAAATATATATAATTAACTTTACTTACATCTCTTTCTTTTATTTTTCCTTTCAGGCGTGATTGTGGACAAACGCAAGCCTATTATTTATAAAAAAAAAACATCTCTACATTTTAGATCGAAGGTTTTCGAATCGGTGCTAGAAGTTCAATATATAATAATAAAAATCATATCATAAACGCTGGGGCAGCTTTGTGGCGAGCCGTTGTTAGTTGGAACCCTGACCCCTGTCTTTTTGGGGGCAGAAACCGTAAGAGCTAAGACCTAAGCTCCAGGGTGGGAGTGGTAACAGGCATAATGCTGACTACTGTCAGCAGGCGTTTACAGGCGTTTAGTGAAAGTGCAGCACACCTAACACCCTAAGCCACCCACGCCATAGGGAATCGATGTGTCAGTTCCAAAGATAGTTACTGTCATTGGTCAGTTCCTAGTTTATATTTAACCCAACGATTTAGTAAAGATTGCACATAAAAAAGTTTTTGCGTTAGTTAAAACATTTAGGCTAGGTACCTATATAAATAATGAATCTTTTAACTTCTTTAAGACATAAATAAAATTGGTCGCATAATTTTACCGCCCCTAAAATCCGCCGCCCTAGGCTCCATTCTACTCAGTCTGCTGGTAAATCTGCCACTGCATTCATTTCCTAATTATTCACTTTTATAAGTGTTATATTTAATTCAAATATAAATATAGGACCACCATTAATATATTAATAAGCTATTCAATTGAAACGAAAATCAAATCAATCGGCAAAAATATCGGTAATTGAAGTCGGATAAAAAGTACCTACCTACTATGGTCGTTTCGCACGTGATCTCAACCGAATAGTGTATAACTTTAGATTGAAATTATTATTTTTTTCACAAAATAGAGTGCCGTGACAAGCAAGTAGCTTATGGTAAGCGGCATGTCTGCCTAAAAATTTACTTCAATAGGTACTTAATTTAAAAAAAATTGCGAGGTTTTGCACCGCAATCATCACTCTGAGATTATTAAAGTTAAAGTTTATAAAAATAGTTTGTATTTTAATCGTGGGTGCGAACTTTACACACAAGTGTATTATTATTATGGTATTTTAACTTGAACTAGATAATAGATCTAGGTATTTGCGCAGAATAGCGCAAAAACAAAACCGTTTAGTGTAAGTTTTCGAGCTTGCACAATACACAGGTTTTATTTTCCAGCTCCTGTACTATGAGTAGGTACTAGGCCGGTTGTTGTTTGGTCGAACTTTATCGCTGCTGCAGTAGAATTAAGCAATTACATGCAAGTCCTGAAACTTTGCAGGAAAATGAGGGAAAACAGCAAAACGCCAAACATAGTTTTATTTCTTGAATTTGCAATTCAATTGGTCTGGCTACTTTAAATGACTTTGGGACGTCATGCCGTTGGCATAATTGCTTTTGAAATTTGTAGTTTACTAGCTTTGTTTTGAAGTAGACCCGCGACTTATTCTTGTCGGCTATTATCTGTAAGGCTGTTTTTACCGTGATTATCAAATGTATCAATTAGCATTTTCCTTTCCCTTGATATATTAAAAATTATACCTACCACTGAGTTGGGTTGGGACCTAGTGGCATAACAATAGTGTTTCTCCTTGCAAGTAATTTATGTATGACCATACTTAAATAAGTTAAAATCAATGCCCTGTCTGATACCTTAATGCCTGATGTTTTATCTTGTATTCGCGCTGGATAGTTTCGATCAGAGAAAAGCTTAAGAGCAATATGCTATCAGACAGTTGTTTGATAATTTGCAGTTGTTTTTTTTAATCTATACTAATATTATAAAGAGGAAAGATTTGATTGTTTGATTGTTTGTTTGCATTGAATAGGCTCCGAAACTAAAGAACCGATTTGAAAAATTCTTTCACAGTTGGGAAGCTATACACTATCCCCGGGTGACATAGGTTATGTTATATTTTCAAAAAAATAGGGATCCTTACTAAAACCCAATAATGTAACCCAAGGTGTAAAAAAATAAGGTTTACACCCGTGGGAAGCCGGGGTGCGTTGCTAGTAAGATATAAAAAAACAGCCCGGTAGCCTATTTTAAGCATTTATAATATACATAAAAGATATAGAAAATATAAATTGATTGAATTTCTAAGTTAGGCCCTAAAAGTAAGATTTGACCAAATGAGATTTTTTGCGGTTGCAAATAAGACTGATCCTAAATGGCAGGTACATAAGCTCTTTTTTCGTTGAAAGCTTGAAACCTAGACCAATTGTACACTGCCATTGTTTGAATGTACACCTGCGTAACAAGAACAATCAACAGCCCGTTTGCTTCGATTCGACTGCATACTGCTCAAGGCATCTGCGGCATTGCGGTGCCTCCGATAACGTTGACTAGAGATGGGAGTTCCACAAAACAATTATAAAGTTTTAAGGATGAAGCAAAAATATTCAAAAGTATAGATCTTGTTAGCGTTAAAAATGTTCTAACCAAAAGTAGAAAAAAAACATGCTAGTTATTAATACATTTATTACTATTCACCTTAATACATTTTCCTTTTTTTTATGGGCTAGCGCCTTTATTAACTAAACAAAATACAAGCTAAAACTAAAACTACATATACAGTTAGACTGCCCATAGACCGTTGAAGGTCTAAAGACAATCCAAATGCTCAAGCCCACTACCAATTGGCAGCGTACCCAGCATGCTGGCGGCATTACCACGTTGAATGGCAATGCTTATACGTTGAGCCAGAAACACGCCAGCATTTTGGTCACGCGTCGCATTAACCAGGTAATTTATATTAATTTCCTTAATACTGTACATGCATTTGTTGCAACCTCATTTCAACCTGCTGAACATAGGCCTCCACCTAAGACCTCCACGCTGCACGACAGCCTGCCATCTGCATCCACTGGAGCAGATAATTTTAATCTTGACATACGATATATAATGATACATATTAGTTCGTCAGTATTTCTAAAATGTACTAAGACATCTTAAATAGGGTTGATGAATGTTTCCCAACAATCCGACACCTTGTAAAGCCACATCTTATAAAGCTGAAAATCCGACACACCGTCCGATTTTTCCGCTCCTTTCTTCCGCAGACCTGCAAGATGTGGAATTTACCTTACTCCAAAGCTCTTCCCGCCGAGCTGCATGCACCATGAAGCGTTTCAAAAAGCGTCTCTACAACTACCTCTCCAGCCTGGCAAAGCACCGTCAACACGGCTAGTGTTGACGTAAGCGGCATACATAGGCGACATAGAGCGGCAAACAAGCTTGTTTGCCGCTCTTCTTATAAGAAAGATATATCAAAGTGCTTGATTCATCACACCGCTCTTGTGTCACCTTGTTTTTTTTTTTTATAGTAGATAGACTTGCGCTTGGCCGCCATCTCGCCTGATGTTAAGCGACGATGCGGTCTACGATGGAGCACGCTTGCCTAGAAGAAACCGATTCACTCTCGACTTGAAGACACCCAGATTGTAACTAACGGGGAAAACCCATTCAGGCAGCGAATTCCACAGGCAGTTCGCACAATAAATGTGGAATCATAGCGCTTCCTACGGGTTCTCGGAATATCAACCATAAAACGATGTCGATTTTTTGTGCCCGCCCTGGCGGTCCGATAGAAAAAAGGGCAGAAAGGAATTAAATCATGCAGATCTGATGATGATGCCACTAATATCCCACTGAGGTTGAAAGTACTGCCTTAAGCCTAGAAAATATTATACAAATGATCCATGGGACATCTCTACCGGTTGCGTGCCGGCACGACACCGTCCGGTGCGGCGGCGCTCCGCAATTAGATCGCAACCGTTGTTTCCCTTTCTGTTACCAATTCCAGTTTCTAGGAGGTAGGTTCATTCTCAATGGAAGTGCTATGTTGCCGTAATCACTTGCTCACATAAATTAGGATAACTATTAGTATTTCGAAACTTTCGCGATTTGAACACGTGTTTTAAATGTCCGAAGGTGCTCTCCACTGAAAGACGTTATTTTTCTAGAAAGGTTCGTGAAGCGGTTGTAGTTATTAGAAAACATCACAATTTCAACCAAGAAGATGGATTTAAGTTAGCGGCGTCGTGGAATCCCATAGTAAGTAAGTGTACAAACCGCGTTATAGGTACTAGGATATTTACTGACAAAGTCAGTGTTGTTTGTCCTAGTGACAACCCTGCGGTTTTTCAAGATCAAATTTAGTGAGTGTACAAGAAGAAAACACCCGCTCTTCTTGCTGGACTCACCCACAGTTTTCAGTCAGCTCATGACTACGGCAATTGTAACATGGCCGAAACGTCGAGCGAAAGGCAGTGAGATGTAATAAAATATCTTAGGGAAAGGTACCTCATCATTTTAGCCATATAGGACGTCCACTGCTGGACATAGGCTTCCCCCATCGATCTCCAAAAAGGCCGGTTGGAAGCAGACTGCATCCAGCGTTTCCCTGCCCGCGATAGTGACTATATCGTCGACCCATCTTGCAGTTGGACTACCAACGCTCCGCTTAACTTACTTATTTTTTTTGATAACTATTGATAAACCCACAAAACTACTTCTAATAACAAAACAAGGGAAGAAAAAATGGCTTATTATTACGAGCTATGATACTCGTAGAATAATAGAACTAGATTACCAGTAATATTTCACTTTCCTTATTTAATTATCCCCTATTTCGCTTTCAATAAAAAACATAACAAACATTTGCTTTGCGTTAGACAAACAACGACTGCAATCAAATATTACATTTGACGGACGCAAATACAAATGGGAATTGCAAAAATACTATTAGAATTGGACGTCGTTCGTTTGTAATGGGCTCGAATGGCTGACTGCGGCCAGGCCTTAAATTCTAGAGTAATTGGCATTGTTTTTGTCTTCGTCACTCCCACATCTATCGCAATAACAATGATAGGTAAATGAAATCTACATCTTAAATTAATTAATTAATTCACTGACAGATCAATGATGATGAAGCGATGGTGGATGGACGGTAGCACGTGCATTTTGCAATCTGACGGCACCTGGTTCGATCCTCGGCCATGCACCAATGATTTATTGAGTACTGCGATAAATTATAAGCAGTTTCGATGCCATGACTCAAAAAAAAAGTCTTGGACATACGAAAGAACTAAGGTTCTTGGACATGCACTGGTATGTCCAAGAACAGCGCATCGAAACTGCAAATAATTTATTTAAGCACTAAATAAGTCAGGGCCAAGGATCGAATCAGGTGCCGTCAGATTGTAAAGTGTACATGCTACCGCCCGGCCATCATCGATCTAATTTTTAGTAGCTACTATAAAGTCACGAGAGCAATTTAAAGGTTAAGTTTAACTCCATTTGCACGGCCAACGGCGAAGAGATTTTGAAGTTTTTGAAGTGACGTCTGACGTGCTACTGCCTAGAAAATGGAGATTAAACTGAATTATGCGGCGTGCTAGTTGATTCATTGATACAACTTAAGGCAGATGATAGCCACGCAAATTGGTGAACTCGCGGTATCTATTTTGATAAAGACAACATCATAGCCATTGCGGGCTTGAATTAGATTATCCCGAGACTGAGACCAATGGCACAATAGAAACGAGGCCTACACCCAGCAGTGTGATACAAGCTGACAATGATAATTAATATAAAGCCACTAAACCTGGAGTTCAAATATATATTTGTAATGTTGCGGTCTTGGTGTGATTTTACCTTAAAAGTGGCAAAAAATAGAATATTTTTCTCGCGCTCCATATGTTGGAGTTTGCGTCGGACTCATTCAATTATGCAAAGCCACCATTTGTTAACAGATTTTAGGGTAATTCGGTGAATGTCGCCCCGGTTTTATGCTAATCAGCTTAGTGTCCGTTATTTATGTGGTACATGCTTACAAACATTTCAGGGTACCTACTGCCGCGGCCGATAACAGTTCACGCAATTAATTGCAGAAACACTCACTAGCGTGATTTAAAGCGGTATTAATATCTGGGGAAAATTGTATTTGTTAACGGTTATTTTGTGTTAATTTATTGAGAATGGTGATAAGAGCTTGGAACACAATCAGCGCTCAAGTTGTTTATTTTGGCGACTAGCCAAGTTTTTTCATGTTGCTTTCAAGTTCGTTGTTGTTTATGGAAATTGTTGTTATAATATTTTTTATTAAAGGTAGAGTATTCGAAAGCAGAAGTGGCAATGGATTGGTCATATCTGTCGCAGAACTGATAACCGTTGGGGAAGACGTGTTCTAGAGAGATCACAAATCAGCAAACGTAGCGTAGAACACACCCAGAATCGATGGAGTGACAAAATACGTGAGGAAGTGTAAAATGGAAGATTGGGTTGAGAAGCGTGCCTTAGGAGAGACCTATATCCAACAGTGGGTTAAGAAAGGTTAATTATGAGCTACTGTGGGTACTTTTTTCAAGTTTATTCCACTTTTGCCCTCCAAAATCGACCTACTGTTAGACTTTTTATAGTCAATACTTCCCGTAGTCTTGCTACGATAACGCTACGGAGGTGCTACAAAGTCACTACGACAGATCTATCAAAGTTCTATAACGATTTTTGTAAAGTTTTCGATATGCACAATTTTAGTTATTTTGAAAGAAAACTTTTAATTCAAACTGAAAAACAACTCGCAAAGAATAATAAACGTTCAGTTCAGTAAGTTTACATTAAAGGTCAGCGTTGTTTGTAGTAAATTTCATTTACAGTAAACGACACCAGCAATCTTATCGGTTTACAAATTGAACGTCAGGTATCGGATTACTTTCATTATTGATTGTAGTTCGTAGTGCTTTTAAGTGGCGTGCGCGACTTACAAACTGTCCAGTAAATCAATATACGTTAGACTTATTAATAAGAGCTTTTCAGAAAGAAAGAGAATAGCTCTAGCCAACTCTATTTTATTTTTATTTTGCATTTTTGGGGAAACTTACAGCCTAATAGTATATAAGTAAACAAAAATGATTAGGTGACTAGGCCAATTACAAGTTCCCGCCTATGGACCGCTTATAGTGGATGATATATAGTGCTTAGTGTAATATAAGTAATAAAGATAATATTGTATTATATTCTGTTCTTTTCCGTTCAGTTCCGTTCAGCTCAAAGCGCGTCTACTCACTAGTTTTTTTCTATCTCCTCCGCCACCCTATAAAATAATAAGACGAAAGTTGCTCTATACTATTCCAATATCATTCCAAATATAATGCCTAATCGGTTTTTTTATCTGACTCGGTGATTGTTTGTCTTTTAAAATGTTAAAAATGTGCAAAAAAGTTAGACATAGCCGTTAAGCGCAGCTTCAAGCAGTTGTTTTCTATTATTTATGATAAATTAGGTTAATCAGAAATAATCACGACTATAAAGATCTACAATAATTATCAATATAAAAAAATCGGCTTCAAAACTAGTACGAGCTCGAACAAAGTTATTGATATTGCCAAATTAACAGGCACTCTGACAAAATTATTTAGGTATATTAATAGAGCTGGTTAAATACTACTTAGTTAAAGACAACGATGGTGGTAATAATATATGTGGTTAAAGATATTAAAAAATATGGGACCACCACGAGAGCGTCCTCTACACAATAAAGAAAGAATCACGTAAATTGTTTCACATTAATGTTCGGTTCACATAAGCGGTGTAAATATAATAAAACATATCGGACTGAATTGGGGACCTCCTTTCAAAGTCTGTTAAATATAGAATCTTATTGCAGAATCGCGTCATCTATTTTGTGACGTTTTATTATTTCGCTAAAGTTTATGAAAAAATACGGATTAAACCTTAACGGAACCTTTTTTGAATTCGGTTAAAAATACTACATTTTCATGTAAACCATTCGTAATGAACAGCCGGTATGAGTTTCATACAGTCACGACAGAGGTCGCTTCCGCGTCGAGTCGTCGCCACAAAACTGAGCAATTTTCTGATAGCCATCTGACACGAAAATGGTTACGTTTGACGTGCCATTTATACTTCCATTTGTCAAAGTATAAGTTGGTGTCGCGACACTGGGGTTAAAGATTGTTTGGAACTAATTATTTTAATGGGTCACGTTCATGTCGGTAATATTTTTTATTTACTACCCTGACTGCACCCCATATACATCTATATCTATATCTATATCTTATAAATATCTTTCAAAGATTTTCCCCCATTACCAGAAAAAAAGGTATTTATTGAATCGTCATCATCATCATTATCAGCCTGCCATGTTCCCACTGCTGGGTCACATGCGTTCTCTCAGAGAGGAGGATGGGCCTGAATCTACCATGCAGGCCCAGTGCATGTTGGTGAATGTCATATGTCCTTGAATTTTTGAAGTTCTTGAATCGGAGAAACCGATTTTATTTAAAAGCATATTACTTTCAGATTGGTCCCATAGAAATTTCATCAAAATCGGTTTCATTTGTTTGATTTTTTGCAAGCTTTTATTTAACTTGCAATGTATGTATATATGTATGTATGTATGTTAAAATTGTAAAAATTTGCAAGTTGAAGTGGCAATGGGCAGGCCACATCGCTCCAAGAACCGATAACCGATGGGGAAGAAAGGTTCTGGAGTGGAGACCGCGAACCGGAAGACGCAGCGTAGGGAGGCCTCCCACTAGATGGACCGACGACATTGTAAGAGTCGCGGGCATCCAGTGGATGCAAAAGGTAGGCAGGCTGTCGTTCAGTGTGCAGGTTAAAGGGGGAGGCCTATGTTCAGCAGTGGACGTCTTCTGGCTGATGATGATGATGATGATGTATGCATGTATTTATGTATGTGACTATGTTTGTTCGGGTGGAATCTTGCAACTCAATTTTGAAGCAGATCTTCAACGGATTGAGCTGATATTTGGCATACTTATGTTAGTTCGGTGGCAATGCAATGTTATGGTACCTGCGAGCTGGTCTCATGATGGAGATAGAAGGTGGCGATAGGAACTCTTAAACAAAACGACGTAACCCAGTTTGGGTTCATTGGATTTGTCTTGCCAAGCACCTTGATAAATGATACATTCAATATGGAGGACGCCCCAAAATGGCGGTCAAAATGTTTACATCATGATATGGACATCAAATGATAGGGTTTGCTGCGAAGAATACGAAAAAGCTTGTTTAAAAAGTTATTTTTTTTATATTAATAAAGCTTATTATTAAAAATAGCTAAAAAAATAAGTCACCCAAGTAAACGTAATTGCGTATTTACCAACTTATTTTTAAGTCGGTTTATAGTTGAGATGATCCTAATGGAACATATGGAACGAAAGCAGTAATGTGGCCTTTACATATTTTTTTTAAAATTTTATCCCTTCGTTGGTTGCCTGTAAGAGATCTCTTTTAGCTAGGTCCCAACTTGTGGCACTAGCTCTTAAGTTTCTTTATCTGTAACTCTTATTTCTGGTATGCATAATAAAGAGTCTCCATCTGTATATTTATTCATCTCTTCTCTATCTCTTCTCTATCTCTACATAGTATAAATTGAAGTCGCTTTCCGCGTCTGTCTGTATGTCTGTATGGCCGCTAACTCCTCCTAAACCACGCAACGGATTTTGATGCGGTATTCACCAGTAGTTAGATACATTTTCAAGAAAGGTTTATGTATATAACTAGCGACCCGCCCTGGCTTCGCACGTAAATTACACCTGTGCGAAGCCGGGCGAGCGGGTCAATTCTAAATTAAATGATTGTTTTTATAGTTAACTACTAGGCATTTGATCACACGTTTCCTGATGATACAAGTAGTTATGCTAATGTCTTTTATTGTTTGTTTCAGATGCCAAACGAGAAAAATAGCGCTGATCAAGCTAGGTGAGTTGGCAGTAGGTAGTGTACCGGTACGTTCCTATGAACCAGTGCCTCCATCTGGCAGAGAGGTCCTACATAACCTGACTGTAACCCAATACAGCTTTTTTAGATTTACCCCCCCCCCCGTTATTGAAAAATAAAACCGGCCAAGTGCGAGTCAGGCTCGCGCATAAATTGTTAACTACTAATATACAAAATGTAGTGCAAAAAGACATCTTGCCCAGGCGGCCACCCATCCAAGTACCGACCGCGTCCGACGTTGGTTAACTTCGGTGATCATACGAAAACCGGTAGTGAGCAGAAATTTGTCACCGACTTTCACTTGGCCAGTACTTATGGTTTGTTATTTTGCTTTAGGCTTTAGAGTGTGTTCTATAATCATGCCAAGTTTGACGCTTGTAAGTGTTACCGTTTTTACACTAGAACGAAAATACAAAAATATGTTGAAAAAACGTTTGTTGTGGGAACCCCACTTTTGTTTTTACTTTTTGAGTTTATTATATTTTTTTAGTTAATCCACCGTAACATTACATATTCAATGAACATTTCAACTGGCTATCTATTACGGGTCGAAAGATACACTCCGTCTGTCTACCCTACCTTTTAAGGTAGGGCATACATACAGACGGACTGACAGACAGATAGACAGTGTAGGCGGTAGTAATAGGGTCCTGTTTTCACCCTTTGGGTTCGAAACCCTAAAAACGTCATAGCATAGTAATAGATGTTTTCCGTCTATTCACTTTAACCGAGTTCACAACCATACATGGTGGTAAGTTTATACGTAAGACATGCATGACACGTTTAAGGAAAATTGCTTGTAAATTATTTGCGGCGAAAACGATCGCTTTGCTGCAACAGTTTAGTTCGTGGACTGTTATTTCTGTTGGCTACAACACACAGCTGGTATTAAATGCAATTACGGAGTAATCGACGAGTTATCGAATAAAAGGATTTGTTATTGCGAGTTTGAAAGCGTTCTTATTGAAGATTTTAACAGCTTAATATATTAGTACTTAAAACTACGTGAAGTGCTTGCATAACTAAAACGTCCAGTCTTATTAGAACAGTGATATTAAGCAACAGACGACCTTCGGTCCGTTCCTCCGCAATATAATTTAGATTGTTTCAAACGAAGGGTGAATAGAGTCAAAGGTGGGCAACGCACTGACAATGCCCCGGGTATTGCAGATGTCCATAGACGGCGGTGACCCACAGAATAAAGACTAGTATCTTAGAAGTAGTGCTAATTTTGCATAAATGAATTAAACATGTTATACAGGGTGTAAGGGGAACACTCTCGAAGCCAAAAGAAGGTAATTGTACTCATAATTATGAACTACGTTTACTATGGGACCAACCCTGAAATCGCGAAAAAAATCTGCTGTTCCATACATTTTGTCGAGTGTCAATGACCGTTTTCTATAGAACAGCTGATATTTTTTTCGCGATTTCAGGGCTGGTCCCATACCGACTAAGTATTTATTAGTTTAACTAGATGTGTAAATCTATCTAAGAGAATCGTACCGGGTTTCCGCGATACAGGTCTAGCCTAGTGCGGAAATTGAATCGAATCGAATTAACATAAACTCCTAGTTGTAAGTTTGTTTATTGTAAGTTTGTTTGTTGTAAGTTATGTCTTATGCTCATGTAAATAAATATGTTTTCCTATGTTTTGAATTTTTATCGGGACTTATCACGTATTATTTTATTTAGCTCGTATTATTTTATGTGTGATGGTTATATAAATAACCATCACACAAATCGCGAAAGTTTAAATATTACTAAATATGTTTTCATTAATTATATAACCGAAGATATCGATAGTTTGTCATGATTATGACAAGCTTTCGATTAGACACCTATACGAGGCGTTTGGAATCTATTCAGAAACGTGTCAAGAAGCTTATCAGCAACGAATCCCTAGTCCAGACGAAGCTTATTAGTCTTGAGCATCGGCGCAAAGTTGCTAGTCTACCGGTTTTTATCTGATACTTTTCGGAGAGTATGCATCGGTTCTGCATGATCTGATTTTCTCCTGCTCATTTTTCTATCAGCCTGCCAGAGAGCGGGTACAAAAAATCGAAATCGCTTCATTGTTGATTTTCCGAAAACCCGTACGAAGCTCTTTGATTCCACTTTTATTGTGTGATTTGTGGAATGCGCTGTCTGAATGGGTGTTCCCCGGTAGTTACAATCTCGGAGTCTTCAAATCACGAGTGAATCGGTTTCTTCTAGACAAGCGTGCTCCATCGAAGGCCGTATCATCGCTAAACATCAGCCAAGTTGCCGGTCAAATGCTTCCATTTGACCGCCAACTCAGCTGTCTATTATTAAATAAATAAATAAACTTATCACTTAGTAAAAAAACACAATAATCCATGCAAACATATACAATGAAGGGATACGGCCTAAAAAGGACGGCTTAAAAACTTTTCCTGTTATAATGTCGTATTATCTGTTGTTGTCTTTATTGTATATGTGTTGTTTCCTGTTTAGACCACTCAGAATATAAGAACCCATTTACTTACCTCGATGAAATAAGTAAGCATACCTACAAATTTAAATGATTTATTGAAAACTGTTTAATTGTATTCTAAGCCCACGTACCTACAAATATGCCACAATACTAATGAACTTCCATGATTTATGTTAAAACTAATAATAGGTCCCTTTATTTGCCAGTAATCCATTAATTCTGAACCTTCCTGAACAGTGAAAACCTATGTTCGAGATCATACTATTTTAGTTGCTTAAATCCAAACTCAAGCACAACTCGGCCAAGCTCCCCCACATTCGATACTTGTTCAAATAATCCCTTTTGTTAATCCTCTGGTATTGCTATCGAACTACTTATATATATATGTGAAGATATATATCCGTATTTGCACCCTTAACACTCTAATTAAAACAATAATTACAGTAACAGTGCTAATTTTGTGTCAGTTGCTCTTGAGGGCCCTTTGTGACCGTTCGTTTAAGACTCAAACGGGGGGTCTTGAATTTAGTATGAAATCGCATTGATGTTTGTATGTCGTTATAAACAGTACTTAAGGTTTTGTCTGTCAAGATGCGAGTTATTAAGAGATATTGTACTGTTGTGTTTTAGCTGTTCTTATTTTAAGCTTTGGTCCATAGAAAATAAGCACATAATGTTTATATTGAAATGTTGTTACACACTTTAGTATCTACTATTTGCATATTACAGACAATTTAAAAAAATTACAATTGGCAGGATTCGAACCTGTATAATCCGGGTTTACGCCCCGAGCGCTCTTACCACTAAACTACGGTCGTTTTCCTGTCGGACTCCTAATTTGAATTGTATGTGCTTTTTTAATTGTCTATAACGTATAATTAAATTAAACCAGTGAAGTCTAATAACCGATTAAAATTAAGAAGAAAAATGCATTAAGATAAGAACTTTTTAGGGTTCTTTTATAAATAATACTTAGCACGTATTTCCAATAGAGCTACAAGGCCTAACGCCTAGCTGTTCAAAGCAATCCAGTTCAGACGAAGAAAAAAATGTTGCGCGACCGCAAACCGTATCTGGGCGCGTTAAGGTTCACGTTCACGTGATTTTCCGAACTGCGCGGTTTTAAATTTAATTTGAGACCGCCTACATCCCCTGGAAAATTGACGCAATAATTAAAATCATTCTGCCATTAACAGTTATTTTTTCCTTCTTTTGGGTTAGTATCTAGGATTACTAAAGTATACTTAAGTATATAAAGACCCAGTATAGTACAGTGTGCAGTAGTACATAATGAGTAATAGTATTGGTTATATATTGATGGTTGGCAAGATAGGGAGCAGTGGCGTCTTTTATTATCGGAGCTTAAGACACGGTTTGGGTCGCTGAGTAAGCATAAGTAAATAAGTATTCAAACATTCTAAAGAAAATTCGTTTCTATATATATTGGAAACTGCCTTATTCGTAAAAACTAATCCAGAATTATTCCCGGCAATATCTGGCTTAGCGGTAAGAAATCGTAGAGACCAAAACAGATGTCGTAATCGCCCATCTAAAACCACCTTAATGAACCACAGTATAATGTGTATGGGACCGACCATCTACAATACTATACCAATTTCAATAAGGGATCTAAAATATAGTCAATTTAAAACAAAACTAAAAAAACTTTTAGTCGAGAAATGTTATTACAAAGTTAATGATTTTATAAATGATAAATTTTAGTAATGACTGCAGAAGGTCAATTTGTTTATCATACAATTATAGTAATGTCTATCTGTTGACTATTTAAATTAATAACATCATACTTGAACTTTTGAAATTATTTCGACAGTTATTTTAATCAATACTTTTTTATATAAATAATTCTTACGGTATTTTTATACCATCTCTCTAGATTTGTACGCCTACAAACTAGGCAAAACATGATACAAAGTGACTAATATTTTAACCCACCTATTGTGCATGCGTTTTTAAATGTGTGTATGATTTACTCGTGTTTTGTGCAAATAAATAATCTTTATCTTTATCTTTATCTTTTTCTGGTAACATTAGGAACTGGTTTCCACAATACTCCTACATGCGAATCAATGGTGCGGAAAAGCTCTATCGATTTTAAACTACCTTTATGTTGCAGTTTGTTAAACTTATATTGTTATTGGCTTTTCAAAGCGCTCCGTTGGACCCTTTATGCTTGTGAAGTCTTTTCGAATGTCTGGCGTGTAGATTTTTCACACAAGATTTCGACAATGTTGTCGAGAAAATATTTAAGGTAAATAATAGTAGATTGTACGAGTGCATAAAATAAGACATTTTAGCTGAAACTTGTATCAGCCTGAGCCGAAGGCGAGGATAAAATATAGGTTTTATGTCGATTTATGTTGAGGATAAAATATGGGTTTTATTCACGAGTTATACTTTCGCTTTTTACTTTAATTGCGAGGAAATGAAACAGTGATATTGTGAACAATACACTCTTTTATTGAAATTAGAACTAAAATTAGATCAAATTTATATTTTTATTCAATTGGGCAGGCTAAAACTATTAAGGCCATACCGCCTCGTCTTACAAACCCAGGTAAATGAAGTAATGGATACTTTACTAGAGGCTTCTATGGAGTTTTTTACCTTATAAAAGCTGGTCATAAATGAATCATCAAAGAAAACAAAATTAAAATTTGTTCATAAATAAGTTATTAGTATTTAAATTTCATGGTAGACAAAGAGAGCACTATAGCACGTAATGACGTCAAGCCATGCGAGCTCCATACAAAAAATGCTAAACTATCATGATTGATTTTGTTTGGGTATTATATTTATTTTAGTGAGTCGCGGGCATCCAGTCGATGCAAAAGGCAGGCTGTCGTTCAGTGTGGAGGTTAAAGGGGGAGGCCTATGTTCAGCAGTGGACATCTTCTGGCCGATGATGATGATGATGATTTATTTTAGTGCGTAAACTATTTAACTCATATTTATATTGTGATATACATATATAAAAAAATCCGAAACGTGGAAATTCGCCAAAGAACCACCGACATAGCTGTTAAAATTTGCAAGTTGAAGTAGCAATGGGCAGGTCACATCGCTCGAAGAACCGATAACCGATGGGGAAGAAAGGTTCTGGAGTGCAGACCACGAACCAGAGACGCAGCGTAGGGAGGCCTCCCACTAGATGGACCGACGACATTGTAAGAGTCGCGGGCATCCAGTGGCTGCAAAAGGCAGGCTGTCGTTCAGTGTGAAGGTTAAAGGGGGAGGCCTATGTTCAGCAGTGGATGTCTTCTGGCTGATGATGATGATGATGATACATTAAAACATTTTGTGAAAACATTTCAATTTCAAAATGTTTCACAACCGTCTCATCAAAGCCAGTAAATGAAATAGAGGAAAATGTTTAAAACGATTTCCACTGTGCTATTCAATCTATTCGCTGCCGAGCGAAGGAAAAAAGAACAATCGTGTGTTTGATGACGGAAAATTACAAACTTTTAAACTGAAGTCCCTGAAAGTTTAAGCAAGCTTGGAGTCGCCATTTTTTTAAATAAATTCTCGTAGTTTTAGTAAGGAAAGGCTAAAGGCAGGTTGAGAGCCGTCGAGGGCTCGGCTTGACGAGGAGTGAAATAATTTAATTCCATTGCTTCAAAGTTTTTTCCCTAAAAGGTGATGTTCTAGATGTCTATTTTTTTTATTATTTTTAAATATTTCACGTGAATGTAAAGTTTGGTGATGTTCGAATAAACTTGTAAGGGAAGTTTGACAAGTAAATTAATACGCGTGAGGCGTGACAGAAAGTAACAGTTCGAATTTAATTACTTTAGTGAGAAAAAATACATAATTAAGCGAAAAGTTAACCCTGACCTGCGGCCTTATTATAGAAGTTTGATTGTGATCGAGATTGCATGCCGTCCCGTTCGCATTTACTTACTCGCACCACGTGCAGAGATCGCGATCACAATCCGAATCACGATAAGACATCTATGATAAGGCATCTGGTCTTCCTCTTGCCGAAACTTGAAACCAATAGGTAGCTAGCTGCATCCTGGAGATTACTCGATATTATGTGGGATCGCAAATTTTTCGGGATAAAGATGTTATGTTAGATAATTTATTCAATAAAAATTACAAGTAAAATAAAAACTATCTTAAATACAAATTTATAACTAAAACTAATCTAAAACTAATACTAATCTAAAACTAACCTAAAACTAAAACTAATCCAACAAGCCAGCGTAAGCAATTTTGGGTAGCGTTCCCCAAAATGCTGGCAGCATTGCCACTTTGTATGGCAATACTTAATCTTTGGGCAAAATAAACGCCAGCATTTTGATCACGAGTTGCTTTGACCAGTCGCCCTGATAGGTCTTTAAATATTCGATGGGCTCCTGGTCCCCACGGTAAACTAAGATACTACGACGAACTAAGATGATAAAAATTCAAATATCAAATTACATCATCAGCCATTAAATGTCAACTGCTGAACAAGGCCTCCCTCTTAGAGAGGGGTGTTGCCATAATCCCCACGCTTGGCAGGCGGCTTGGAGATCGCAGTACGTTCACCGTGTACTAACAGGACGCTGCTGCCCATCCTTCGGTGGTTCTGGTCGCAGTTTTAGGACATACCCAGGTGAAAATATCAAATTAATTTAGTTAAATTAAATTTAAAAAATACGACGATGATATTCAAAAGACCTATTGAATGAAAACCTTTACGATGCAGATTGCAGTTATCTAGTTTTCATACGTTACCTTTATGGTGGCAGTCGACATTTTGTGAGATGTGACGTCTACCCACTGAACTTCCAAACTTTCGACATCTTATTTATGAAAATCGGATAAGACGTGTAGGCTGTATGTGAAAACTTAACAATACACAAATAACGCTGTCTTTGCGTCATCGGACAAACATTACAAACACTCAACTATATTTTAATACGTTATAGCAAAATCTAGAATACCTTCATAAGCCGACGCAAGAACATAACATTTAATTACGGAGCCCATAACTGACGTGATTGCATTTCCTGCAACTGACGCACCAGTTTATTATTTTGCCAATTTGAAACGATATTAAATTCTTGGAAGTGAAATTGGGGCTTGAGCTACGTTTGAAGTATATTATGTAGCTATAGACTATTGTGCAAAGGTTTGCCAATCTATTATTGGATTTCCTTATATTTAAATACTCTATTTTTTTTTATTATCTTACTATTTTTTTTATAACTTGTTAAATAGAGAAGTAGTGGGAATAAACTTGATGTAAAGAGCTGAAGATTGGTAACAGTATTAGCCTATCATATTCCTACTGCTGGGACACAGACATTCTCTCAGAGAGAGAGAGAGGGGTATGCTCAATTCACCATGATGGATCAGTGAATGTTGGTGAACATATCATCATCATCATCATTTCAGCCGTAGGACGTCCACTGCTGGACATAGGCCATCGATATCCAAAAGGGCCGGTTGGAAGCGGCCTGCATCCAGCGTTTCCCTGTAGTCTCTTTTAGGTCGTCTGTCCATCTTGTGGGTGGACGTCCTACGTTGCGCTTACCGGTCCATGGTCTCCATTCCAGAACCTTTCGGCCCCATCAGCCGTCTGTTCTGCGTGATATGTGCCCTGCCCACTACCATTTCAACTTACTAATCCGGTGGGCTATGTTGGTGACTTTCGTTCGTCTACGGATCTCCTCATTTCAGATTCGATCTCGTAGAGTAACCCCGAGTATAGCCCTCTCCATAGGGTGACCCCCATGGGGGGGGGGGGGGTGAATATATATAATTTCTTTGAATTTTTGAGTAGTGTAGACAAAACTGACAAAATTTTCCAGCACGCCGACTTTGCAAAAGATTCCTACCACTACAGAACATTTAAAGTCAAACTATTCACTCAAGTCCATTTATACAGATAAGTACATAATTATAGTAACGACCTAAGAATGGCTAATGCTAAAAAGCAAGCTAAAGAAGTAAAAGATCTAGCTCGTACACCTAACTCATGCACAAATCTCTTTAACTCGCGACTTTGTTATCTTATTCACTTAGCAAAGTTTTCTATTCGCCATGAACTTGCGCTGAACTCAGTTTCAATAATGGTGCTGGTGTAGGAGACGTCAAACTTTGTACGACTCCGTGCCGAGCTATGACGAAACTAGCTACGCACGCGGTTTCACATGGGATGATCTGCAAGATCCGGGTTTTCCAGATTCTTTTGAGATGAATATCAGCTTCTGTTCAACCTCATGATGCACACTACTTTATTGCCAATAAATATAATATATACCTTATTTCGGGATATATTTACAGAAAAATTAGGATGTGGCAGGTACAAGTTACTTTGCATAATATTTAATTTCCAAATTCCTCTATTGTATGGATTATTAAAAAAATATATGGTAAACTTTCATACAATAGAAAAAAGGGATTAATTAGGTTTTAGCAATTATTAAGTATACACATTGAAATTAATTATTTTAATGGATTAAATTACACACAACTATAAACGCAATATTTTTTTTATTTTACAACAGAAAATTTTGACTACTAAAAATTACTAAAACAACTATGTATGCCGTCAAATCTATTTACCTGTCACACCTAATTTTTCCATTTCGTTAAAAAAGCACTAACAAACAGTCACAGAGACAGATTTACTTTCGTATTCATAATATTAGTGTGATTCGTAGAGAACTCTTAACCGTCGAGATGGCAGGTGCATCGATCGGCGCTCCGCGGCAGTTTACGGCACTCGACAAACTTTACCGATGACCGGATTCAAATATTTTCACTAAGTGCAGATCCGCTTCGAGCACTCTTTTGATCTGAGGACATCTTTGTGTGGAACTCTTTTGGGACGATTTTTCGGTATTTCGCATGATTCGTCGTTAAGTCAAAGCGATCTTGTCGGTGCGACGCTCAAATGCCAAAACTTGAATGTTTAAGCTCTTTTTAAAGCTTTAATCTATACTATAATATTATAAAGAGGAAAGATTTGATTGTTTGTTTGTTTGCATTGAATAGGCTCCGAAACTACTGAACCGATTTGAAAAATTATTTCACTGTTGGGATGCTGCACTATCCCCGGTTGACATAGGCTATATATTCCGGCTTCGCCCGTGCGAAGCCGGGGCGGCCTACTAGTTTATAATATTTACGTAGTTTTACGCAATGCTCTTCAGAAAATTTGGCTTTAGTTTATTTTACTTTAGTCACTTACTTTATGATACAAGTTAGGTACCTAATGAAAATCGCGTGAACAAACTTATTTACGTATCGAATAAAAAGCTAATTTTTAGAAGAAAAAAAAAACGGTGTCAAGACTATACCTACATGTACAAACTTAAATTAAAAAGTACAAAATTGACATTGTAAGTTGCATTAAACTTAAAAATCCAACTGTACCTAGTAAAATCAACGCACCGTAGTATCTTTTCGTTTTTTCAAATGTTAATTTAATTATGTTATTGCCAATTGTATAACACTATGAAAAATATTAAACGTAGCATTATATATCACAAGTTAGTTCCTTAGTGTATGTTCGTGGTGTTATTTTAATATTTGTATTTTGTAGCAATAAAGATACAATGGTTAGCTTTACCTGAAATTCAGTTCTTACAATTACACTATTTCGTCGAACAATAAAAATACATTTTGTCCCATAAAAACAGTTTCTTTTACTAAAGAGTGAAAGAATATTATCATAATTGCAACTTGAAAACTGTAATTTGGTTGAATTCAGCGCTGAACACGCAATTAAGTATTTGAAATAATTACAAGGAACAATTATCAAAGTGGCGGCAGAAACGTCAGCTGTTGCTCCTGCCAAGTGGGAATGACACGTCGGGGAACCAACTCGGTAGAATAGCAATAGTGAATTTCTATAACTCTTACAATATCAGTGATACGGCACTTATAATAATAATACAGTTGTTATTGGACACAGACAGAAGTGCTTATTGTTATAATGAAGCTCTTCTATAACATGATCTACTCTAATTTCTTGAAAAGTATTTTTTTATTATCTGTAAAAAACATAATAATTTGTTCTGGATTAGACTTACGATTAAAGTATTCAATACTATATTCAAACCTTACCAACATTACATGGAAAATTCGAATCTAAGCTAATTTTGGCTGCCATTAAGGTATTTGTGTTAAGGCGCCATTCAGACATCACGAGGCTTGCGCTACGAATGGTTCACCAAGGTTGTGTGGATGTGGTGCTCACTGTGAGCTTTCGCCGCATGCGCACTTTGCAAACACAGCATCAGTGCACGTCGTGCGATGCTGTGGATAGATGTTTATAAAATTAGCTGTAAATCTGCACGGTTTTTTTTGTTTAAGTTAAGCTATTTCGCTTACTGAATTCACGCAAGCTTCATGGGAGGTTTTTGCGTGCTCACCCTGAGCATAAATGCAGTCCAAAAATGACGTAGCATGCCTCGGGCCGAGAGACATTCAGGCTAAAAAATAATTTTGTAAGACACAAACAAGAAAGGCTATAGTGGCAGTTGGGTGTCAGTCTTTTGGGTTAGTTTCTCGTTGGAATAACATTTCTTTTTAAACGCTATCATGGCAGTGTGGCGCCGCAGTTAGCAGGATTGTTGTCTGTGGAGAAACTTTGGACGTTTCGACTTCTATGGGCCATTTACTGTCATAATTGTGGGATTTCTGGACGAACTTGAACGTCGTATGAAACTAATTTGATTAGTCTACATTAAAGACTACTAGAAATTAGTAAAAACTTACTTTTGCAAAAAAAAAAAAAACAGTATTTTACCCGTAATGTAACGGAGAAGATTTATTATAAATATTTAAGGTAAAAGATAGTGTGTAAACAAATGTGTTTGTATGTCTGTTACAATTGTTCTCTGAAACACTAATTTGAATGTTTTTTTGTTTTTGAGCATGTTTCACTGATTTGAATGTATTTTGTTCATTTGTTTGAGAGCTTTTTACTTATCAGTCGTTTTTTTGTTACTTAAATTTTAATGTAGGCAAGTAAAACGTAAAAACCATTTTTTTTTCTTCTAAACATTTTAATATATAAAATTATTACTCTTATAGCATTCATACAAATGCGGCTGAAACTATAGTCGGAGTATGTAAGTGGATTAATCATACGTGAGTAAATCCCGTGTCATAAATAAAATGTGTGAAAACCACGTCAGTTTCTATAACACTACTCTCATACTTATATTCACCGTTTTCTATAAATATTAAAAGCAAAGAATAAGATGTAAGAAAATACGAATTGGGGTTTTAAGCAAAGTTTATTTATCATCAATTACTCTTTATGTCTGCGATTTGAATTCAGAGGTTGAATTTTTTACATAAAACTTCAAAGGTAGAGAAACATCTCAAATGGGTACCTTCAGTTACATTTATCTGAAATGCCCTACTTTTCTAAAAGGCAACGTAATTTTTGTTTATCATCTGGCTGAAATGTTTTTAAAAGCGTAGACTGATAAGTTATGTAATACCTATTTGAAATAAAAAATAACAATATTAATTGCGATTCAGTTCTTAAATATTTTTGTAAGTACGACAAAAAAATGGATTGTAAATCCCCTTATTACACTACGTATCCGGTTTAGCGTGTACTAAATTTTCATATGTTCATTACGAAGTAAATAAATCTTACTCCCAATATTAACCTCAGTATTCCGCTGTAGATATACAAGGTGAGTAGAAATTTGACGAGACGCCCGAATTAATTAATATCGTCCATTAGCATCACTTGCTTCGTCTCTCAGAGAGTGCTCTATCGCTCTAAATGCAATTAGTTTACGTAGAGCTCCGACACCGCGCGACACCACCGACCGTAGACTTGTGTAGCTCGCGAGCGAATGAATGAAAAGATGTTTTCCTTTTATACGCAGAGTTTAAAAAAAAAAACTGTACCGAGAACCAGTTGTCTGGATAAATCTAACATAGGTTTTAAGACAACTTACTAACTCGAAATGTATACTATATGTTTTAAATAAATAAATAAAAAAACCTCAAGATCAATTTATTAAACGAATGATCAGAAGTCTCAGATTTTACCAGAACAAGTCGAAGTTTGTATATAATAATTATATTTGTATATTTTTTGTTCCACGATAACTTACATACCGTAATTTGAATGTAAATATAGGCATTAGTCTATGGTAAATAAAATTTTGAAGTTCAAATATGGTCAAAATCAAGGTGTGAATATAAAGAATGTGAGGTCGCAGTTCGGGGCGTATTATTAGGTTAAATCCGGATATTAAATAATTTACCTAACAAATCAAAGGCCACATTTATTTTAAGGCGATTTTTTTGTGAAATGTATTTAAATTGTATTATGTCAAACCCTCGAGAAAGTTTTATCTGCTTACTATGTCAAAAAATCTAAATATCACTAGTGAGAGACTGATATATGAGTGATATATCACTGAGCTGAAAATATATATGTGAATCTTTTTATTTTAGTGATACTCTTTCCCATCTCTACCCGACACTGTGCGACACCGCTCGCTTTCAACCTAAATATAATTCCCTTTCTAATAAGATTACGGCGCTGAGTGTTCATAAGAAAATATTTTAGTTCTTGATGAAATATGCGAGAAACTTTCAGCCCCTATTTTATTTAATAAATGATAGTAATATAAACGCCACACTTTCATAATGTTATTTCTTTTAAAATACATTTGGGCCTTTTTTAAATAAAAGTCTAAGGTATTACGAAAATATCGATTTGACCCTATTTTTGACACTCTTAAAAAGAGAACTTAGCAGCAAAGGGAGAGAGCAACTTTTAAGCTGCCCTGTTTCTAAACTCTTTCATAAGACTTTGTCCATAGTAAAACTTTTGGGAAACGCAAAAGGTGTTCAAGTTCCTGTCTTCTAAACTTTCAAAGACAACATCGCTGTGAATGTTATTTTGAAATTAATTTAATGTTATAACAATTGCATCTCGCGATGTCGCACGAAAGTTCAAGCGAGAGAGAGTAAATTACATTAGGCTTCTCTCCAGTTCAATGGCTTGGGCAGAGAGTCGGCTTGATTAGTGCTGGGAAATACAAGACTGAGTTATTGCCAGAAAAATATTGCTGGTTAGAATTTTGATATTACAAGCTGATGTTTTCTGACGAAATTTACCGACATAGCCCACTGGATTAGCAAGTAGAAGTGGCAGTGGGCAGGACACATAGCACGCAGAACAGGTGGCCGATGGGGCCGAAAGGTTCTCGAATGGAGACCACGGACCGGTAAGCGAAGCGTAGGATGTCCACCTAAAAGATGGACAAACGACCTAAAAGAGACCGCAGGGAAGATGTTGGGGATCGATGGGGGAGGCCTATGTCCAGCATTGGTCGTCCTATGGCTGAAATTATGACGATGATGAAGCTGATGTTTTTAAATCATACCTTTTTGCCCAAGGGATGAGTATACAGGCACTAAATTTCTTAATGGCACGATCATACTGTTAAAACACTGAAAATTTGTATGTTTTTGGTATAACTAAAACCAAAGCTAACAAATGAAGCGGCTTTCTAAGTAGAAACCTAGATATAAATATTATCTGATCCGGCAATGATCTTCTGGAGTCATCTTACTGTGCTACTTATGATACGAGAATTTTTATTTCTTTGTGATGAAAACAGAAAGAAGCGGTATTCAATTTCAAAATAAAAAAAATACAAAGTTTAACGCCCTTTCTCTTCGCACCAAGCAGCCGAGGGTCTGTGTCAGGTCTAACGCAAATTATTAGCGCAACCCATCCCCCGCTCCACCTTTCTTTCGCGTCCGGCTTCGCTCCACCTACCCTCAATAGATTCATTAAGACTCTAACGAGATCTACGGAGAATCACGGACGCTTTGTTTCCTCTAATAAGATTTGTCCCAATATTTCTGTACAAACTCAAATACCTCACAATGGGCAGGCGAATCAATACGTCGTTTGCATACAAACAAGTTTAGATGAATTTCAACATGCAACAGAAATGAATAAAAGATTAAAAATTCACCCTTCATAACTTACTCTACAGACAGCTTTGATAATTAGGCAGATTTCGCCGCTTTTGGCATATTTAACTACACACGTTTAGGGCGCTAAATTGAAAGACCCATCGAGTTTTGGGGAAATTTATGTGATATAACGTGTTCCTTTGATACAGTCGTTTTGAGTGAATAAGGAAACTTTGTTAATTGATTTGAAAGGGGTGATGTTATTAGACGTTGAATTTATCTCTAAAATTCTAATTTAATGAGAAAGACGTGGTAGTGACTGTGATTGCTTACCATCAGGCGGCCCGTTAGCTTGTTTGTCAACTATGGCATCAAATAAACTTTTACTATCGTCGCTTACCAATAGGCGAGTTGGTGGTAAAAGGCGGAATTATACGAAAAAAAAAATGGTCAGCGTTTAGTTTTTACACAACCTGTCAAAACTTGAAAAATAAACCTATTTTTTTTTACTGTCTTACTACTAACCAGCCCTGGTAGCCCATTTGGGAGACCGCTAGACTTGAAAGCGTGAGGTCGCGGGTTCAAACCCCGGGCCCGTACCAATGAGCTCTTTGGAGCTTATGTACGGATTTTCATACCACTGGCTTGACAGTGAAGGAAAACATCGTGAGGAAACCTGCATACTTACGTACGGAGAAGGAATTCAATGGTGTTTGTGAATCCACCAAACCGCAACTGGGCCAGCGTGGTGGATATGGCCCAATCACCCTTTCGGGGGTAGGATAAAAGTCCAGCAGTGGACTATTAATTAGGCTGATTATGATGACTGTCCTACTAGGTTTACATAATTAAGTAGGTAATTAAAAGGCGTTAACTGAAAAAAAAAACTGTTTGCCTGATGTAAAACTTATGATAACTAAAAAGGATATTTTCATCATTTTAGTCGGGTCAAAGCCATAAAACAATTTTTAAAACTTCTTGTTCAGACACACACATAATAAAATATCAGATTATAGGTAAAAATTCTCCACACTTTATAAATAAGAAACATTGTCTATGAAAAGCATACAACAACAGCTCCGCGAAAATATTTTCGCTACGAAAATTATTCATCGTTTAACATTGGAAATTTGGTATGCAAATCTCGACATTAAACACCTTTATTGTAGCACTAAACGCAAATCGATCGGAAGAGCCGAGACGAGGCTGAATTCGCGAGAGGTATTTTTCAAGCCGACTGCAGTCACGCGATAAGAGAACTCTCGAAATGTGACCGAATTTCAATCAAATTTATGACTTATAATAATGATTATAGGCACTTTATCTGCGCCCCGCATAAAATTTCGCAATTTGAGTGAAAAGGTGAACTCTAGTGTAACAAATTTAGCGCAATCGTATGGCGATGATAACGATTCGAGAATTAATCTCGTGCGAAAAAGCGCGCGTTTTGAAGGGGCTCAGAAATGAGACGAAACGTCGATGGATTGTCGCTCGTTTGTCAATGTTAATATTTATTAGTTCGTTTTAGGAACGATTTAGATATGAAATAATTAATGGACATTGCTTGTTCTTCCTGATTTACTTTTGACAAAGCTGTAGCGATTGTCGATGGTATTATCATCATCATCATCATCATAGTCAAATAGTTTGTTGGTAATCACAATGGTATTATGATTACCAACAAAGAAATGTAACCATAAAGCTTTTTTTTTTACTACAATTATGGTTGTGTTGTTTAGCTGAATCTGTTTTTTTTAATAATTGTTATGTTTCCTCTAATCATACTATTATTAGAGGTGAAACCGCGGGGCGCACAAAATATATAATAAAACTAATATGTATTTTAAACGCGTCGCGTACAAACTGAACCAAGTCGAAAGTTTTCCTTCGACTCTCCATTTGAAAAAGAAAACAAAAGTCACAAAGAAAACCATTAACATCTGGCATATTCGATATAATTTTTCCGATATAATAACTTATTATAACACTTAGCAAAAGTCACCGAGTGAAATCTTTGTTCTCACCCCGGGCGATCTGGACCGCTTGCAGCGATTGAAATTTAAAATATTGTACCCTTTGCCATTATGCGAGCTTATTCACCCTTGAAATATCCCTGGGGGGCGCCAGGTACTACGATTGGGGAAAATATTTTACACTTGTTACTAAGGATGTCGCTTTCAAGTCTGCTATTACATCCGTAATCGCATTACACTCTCGAACTTATTCTTAAGGAGCTAAAGTTTACATTTGCGTACGCGATTTCGTGAATATTTATGAAAAGCGCTTAATTAGTGTGTCGAGGATGAAAAATTGTTATTGAAACCGAGTTGATTGAACTGGTGATTCATAACTATGTCATTTTGAATGCTATGGTAATGAAAACGCGATTAATCACGACACAGTTGCGACTCGACGGGATTTTTCATACTCCTATCGCAACGCGCAATTTTGTATTGTGTTTACTGAAACTCAATCTAGTCTGCTTCAACTTACAAGGCTTTAATTAACTTGTTGAGGCTTATATCTTAGAAGAAATAGGCATTGACGATACTTTTACCCGACGACAGCAAAGCCAAAAGTAAAGTATAGAATTTAGATTAAAAAATTGCACGCCTGCATGGGTTATAATATCAAATATTTAGGTATTTTAAAATATAATTGTATCCGTATTCGTACAGCCAAGGATTGGAATAACCTGCCAGCTTTCTTTCTTTTTTGCCTGAGAGATAATCTGGGCCTTTTCAAGGGCAGAGTGAATAGGTAATCTTCTAAGTCTGCGTGCTTCATCATTGATCACATCGTCGCTTACCAACAGGCGAGTCGCTGGTCAAACGCGGACTTATCCGCGATAAAAAAAGAGGTTTGATAGTATTTTTTTGCCAGCTTCTGAATTATAATCGGCCAAAACCGATAACGTATTTGTACGTATCTGTGGGTTTATAATCTCTTCGACACTTTGACTAACTTGGAATATCGTTGACGGGATTTTATGTTTTTTTTAAAGAAAAAAAAACATGATCCATCTTTTTAAATATAATATTTCGGCTTTAAATGCTCGTAATTCTCCTACTCCAAGGCAGCTTGACCAATTTTGATGATTTTATTTATACATAATTTTTTTGTATACTTAAATAGTTCTTAGTTATAGCTGGAGTCTATATATAAGTGGCGCTGTTTGAGAATGAGGTCTGTTGTAGGACAACGCCTGCCTACAGGGGGGCTACCACAACCTCAAAAACATTCTTATAATAATTTTACAGAGTTTTGTCTCGCTCTCGGCTAATGAGAGAGCAAGACAAAATTCTATGTGTGTGATAAGAATGTTTTTGAGATTATGGTAGTCCACCCGGTCCGCTACTAGGTATGTGTATAGGTGGGTGTAGGTATATAGGTATGGATATCTAGAAAATGATTTCTATTCAGTTTATCTTCCATTCTTATTTAAAGTAAAGCCATACGAATCCATATTATCTAGTTCAGCCTATTTTTGTTCTGTAGGTAGGTAGGCTCTATTCTATGCATTCTGGGAACCCAACATTTTAGTTACGAAATTAGCATTCAAACAGCTTGCAACTGTTTCCTAGCTGGCGCACAAATTTGCCAACAGAGTTGTTCATAATATGAAATAAGGGCAATACAGAATTAAATGTTTACTAAGCGTTCAGAACGTTATAATTAAGCAAATAACTTCTCTCATTACTGGGCATCAAATACCTATTCCATGTTCTGCTATGTTCCACAGTGGAGCAGTAACTAAAGTACCTATATATTGCTCAACTAGTGTCGCAGTTTTCAATGACGTTGACGTCATGTATACGAACAGAATAGCTTGCCAAGAAACAGAAAATGGCAATGTCCAAAGAAAATTAAATAGTTCAGAGTTTAAATATTGTTATCGTAACAAATATAAAAAAGTTTGGCTGAAAATACGTTGAAAATTAAAGACAAGTAAAAAATTTAGTTATTTTTATCACAACGTGTGGAAACCACACAATATATCTGTAATTGGTTAGATGCCGATAATTCGCATACTTTTCGTGTCTGTTTCCTATTTTAAGTTGGATCACTACTCCAACCTAACTCAGTTCGATCTCCGACGTCTTGGGAGTAACACGTCATAATTATTAAAATATAATAATGTCACATTGCGTCATAGTAAACTGTAAAAATCCTTCGACAGCGGTTTGTTGTGAGAATAAAGTTCAATAACAGCTATATTATTCATGCGACGTACAAAAAAATGCGGCAGGCTGTGTTTTCATATAATTTGCTAACTTTGATGGAAACTTTGTTTTCGTTTTTCAGGAGCCGGTTTTGAAACTGAGGTACTGAAAACTGAGTATTGCGAATGTGGGGTGTTCGAAGCCCGCATTACTGCACATTAGGTACGGACCACTGAGCGGAAGGCCAACGTTTACTTGATAAAATAAATTTGAACAAAACAAACGCATCCGGTGCGCCAATATGAATCCTCTGTGAAGTTGTGCTAAGCGGAATGGAAGCGGAAAAATGGTTGGCTAATATGCGGATACCTTGCGTTCCATACTCAGGACTAGGGGCTTAGGGAAACTCGATTGTCGAAATGTGAAAATATGCGCTATGCGTTGCAGGATTTTACAGTAAGAAATTTTTGACAGGTATATTGGCCGTAGTCTTTTCAACTATCTTACGCGGGTTTTTGATTGAAGTCTCATAAACAACATGTGCTCAAAATTTTATGTAAGAACTTTTTAGTTTTTCCATATGCTTGCAAGATATTATATTGACAGAATATACGTTGTAAAAATAACTGTTGTTTCATGTACTTAAATTTTTAGCTTGCAGAAATATGCTACAGAGTTACAAACAAAGCAAGTTCAAAAAGACTTGTCACCGATCCGATAAGGTGCGTATAAATTAAGCGCGGCAGCCGCGCGAGCCAATGTTCGACCAGAGTTGACGTTCATTTGCCGCGCGAGCCAATATGTAGATATAAATTTAGTTGGACGTGGCAGGCGCGCGCGGCAGGCGATCCATCACGAACAAACCGCGGCGGATAGACAGACCAGTTCACTCTTGTAAACCTGCGAGTATGGACGCGCGTGGTCGGGCGGCTGCCGCTTTCATTGTGATTCACCATCTTATTTGTAAAAAAAAGAAAAGAAAAAGGCGTTGGTGGATGAAAAAATTATATCTAAATAGATCGCTATATGGCCCGAAACTTCTGGAAGACATAAGATATGAAGCCGTTGCAAACACTATAAAAAAATTTACGCGAGTGTCAACTACAGAGTTCGAATTAATAAAATCATTAATAGAACCAAGTGTTATGAAAATGAACACACAATTTCGAGAGGCAATATCAGTTACTGAAAGATTAGCAATAACTTTAAGATTTCTGGCAACTGGAGACTCGTATACTAGCCTGCAATACCTTTTTCGAGTATCAAAACAGTCAATTTCAAGAATTGTTCCTGAAGTTTGTGATGCACTTTGCGATGCACTAAAAGACTGGGTAAAGGTGAGTAAATAAAATATCTAGTTTTCTTTTATTATTATATTTATTTATTGATATAATTCTTATTATTATTTAGGGGAAAAAATCATCCATAGGCAATGGCGTTGGTTCACGTTCATCAGTAGGAGTAGTGTCTGGAATCTGAGAAGACGGAGTCGAAGTCTGAGGAGACGGCGTTGAGGTGTAGTGTGACTGTGAATAATTTTGGGTACAATACCCATAATTCGAATATTTTCCTAGGTCAGCATCAAATATCACATTGTTAATCGCTTGCTTGACGTAAATTAAAGTGCGTGAATCATATTTACGGAGTTCATTAGCAATGTGCTGGCCGTAAGAAAAATATGGGTCAGCAGATGATGCAGCGGATTCAGTTAGAACCTGAAATGCTTTTTTCAGCATAGGGGAATCTTCTTCAGCGTTTACCTTTTTCTTTTTCTTTACTCTCAGATTATCTGGAGCGTTCATAATGTCACTTGGTGGTTCTATTTCTTGTTCCATAGCAGAAGGTGTAATTGGTCCTGTATCATTATTTTGTGCTATTTGTGCTGTTGCCAACTATAAAAAAAATACGAATGTTTAATTAATTGTTGCAGGTACCGGACTCAGAAGAAGAATGGTTGCAGATAGCACACGATTTCGAAAACAAATGGGACTTTCCTCATGCAGTAGGTGCATTGGATGGCAAACATGTAGTGTTGCAAGCACCTATAAACAGTGGCACAGAATTTTTCAACTACAAACAGTTTTTTAGTTTAGTATTACTAGCTTTAGTCGATGCAGACTATTGTTTTACGTATGTAAATGTGGGTTGTCAAGGTAGACTATCTGATGGAGGTATTTTCAAAAATACAAACTTATACAAAAAACTAGAAGAAAAATCTATGAGACTTCCTCCTCCATCCATTCTTCAAGTGCCCTATTCCTTCAAAGTACCGTATGTGATTCTAGCTGACAAAGCTTTTGCTTTAAATGAATATACTATGAAACCATTTCCAGGAGATCTAGAAAGGGGTTCTGAGGAAAGAATCTTTAATTACAGGTTATCTCGAGCACGTAGATGTGTGGAAAATGCATTCGGGATTCTGAGCTCAGTTTTTAGAGTTCTACGCAAACCTATGTTACTGCAACCAAAGATTGCTACTAAAATTGTTTTAGCAACAATACATTTGCATAATTATTTGAGAAAAAGAACTCTGACAAGATCACAGTACACGCCGCAAGGATGTATAGATAGTGAAGGAAACGAGGGGCAAATTATACCTGGAACTTGGAGAAATGAAACTGCCCCTACATCACTACTGCCTCTTAACTATATCCCAAGAAGAGCGGGAAATTTTGCACAACAAATACGTTCACACCTAGCCCATCACTTTGTTACCAATGGTGCAATATCTTGGCAAAATAGATATTAAAACTTGTACTCACATTTTCAGACATTGTGTCCAATGTTTCATTGGGTAGATCTTTATCCCTCATGAAATTAAAATCATCAAACGCAAACCACTTCGAAACGTATACTTCATTTGTCGCTGTAATAAAAATAAAAATTATTTACGTAATTACAATAATGCGTTTTATTTTTTGTTGTAAATGCAAAATAAATAGGTACTTACCAGAACCAGTACGACAACTTTTAGCTATTCTAGATTTTTCTCTTCTGTAGGACGCCAAAAGCGTAGTCATTTTTTTTTTCAAGTCAGGAATAGGTATATCCATTTTCTTACTGATTTCTACCCACGCATCATACCTCAACGATTTATTGTGGTATTGGGAGGATTTGCTGTTCCACAAAAATTCTTTTGCGCTATACAATTGTATTAGTAAACGGCACTTTTCGTTGTCCATTTTTACGTATTCGCCGCGCGAGCCAAATCACCAAAACTACAACCGTCCCCACTGCGCGCGAGCGAACGACTGAAGCTCCTTTGATGCGGTCTAAAAAACCGACAGCGAGCGGATCGCCCCGCGGCACGTTCGAGCGCGGCAATGTTCGCGTCGCCGCGCGCGGCGGTCCCGTCTACATAGAGCGCGGCCGCCGCGCGCACCAATGTTCGATGGTTTGCCGCGCTTAATTTATACGCGGCTATATTGTAGATTTTAAATTTGCAACTAAGCCGAATTGAAGTGTCAAGCGTAACGAGAGTCGCTGTAGGGCACCCATTCGTTAGCCAACTCTTTTGGTAAAGCAACCCCAGGATAAGCCGGTGCACTGTTAACATTCTTTTCAATAATGATGGAGGGGTAACGCGAGAGCCCTGTGTCTTGTTTATTGGATTTTTTGTTGCAATCTACATATGAATGGTAACGGCAATCTGTTGGACAATGAACTCTAGTGAGTCGCTACCATCTTGTTTACTTAATTTACTTTCTATTTTGATAAAGTTTGATCGATGCGTTAAGCTTTGTTATTAGATTAACGCATATGTGTAAATGTTTTCACAACTTAATCCGAATCCGCAATGATAATTTGTTTGTAAGCTGCTGGCTGCAATTAATGTAGTCAAACACTTCGTCATAAAAATGAATAAACAGACAAGTTTAATAGACTGTTGTGGCATAGGTAGTATCAAAAGATTAACAGCTAAAGTTTCGACAGGATTATATTAAACAGTTAAGAAATATCCCAGTCAAAATTTATTGAATAGTTAAAGTCGACTCCAAGTTTTCCTATGGAAGTTTAAAGTTTCACTGCAAAGTAACACGCGTGTTGGTCGCTTTAATAAGTCCCGCGCATGATAAATAGGATCAAGTGCGGGGACTTACGTATCTTTTGTCTCTCTCTGTGCAAGGTTAAATTAACCTTGCATCCCTTTTACGCTAGAGGGTTGAGGGTTTAATACAACGTTTGTGGAGTAGAAAACTTAATGAAAGTGTGGCGGCTGTAGTCTAAAGTAGTGAACATCATTATCGACGGCTTTGCTCTCAGATAAAAAGCTTTTCCGAACGTTATTTTAACGTATGCCGCTTTGGGGTTAAACCAGGCGATGTGGAATAATTTGGATGAAGCTACGACAGACATTTTATTTTAATCTGCAGTTGAAACTCGGATTTGTTTTTCATTTCCTGGTTGACCTAGTCCTCTTTATGGCAAAGAAATTTATTTTTAATACGAGCTTCAAATTCTCTGTTGACGTATGCTTCGTTTCTGCTCGAAGTTAAATAAAGTTTTGTTGTGGAAAACGTCGCATGACATTGCTTTCGAAAAATGTATAATTATTATACTAAGGTTATAAGTGAAAGAATTAGAGAGTTAAAACACTCGTTAGGTATAATACCTATACGTTTGTATACTGGGTTACGCGGAAAAGGTAGATTAAGCCAAAAGTGGTCCGTTATACTCATCATTGAACAAATTTTACAAAGGGACAAACCCTAAAATCGCAACAAAAACAACAATTCTGTGGTCAAGCATTAATACAAAACAACACACACACACACTTACACACACACACTTACACACACATACACACACACACACAAAACTACATATAAAATAAAATACACCCGACTTTATAGGAAATTCAGTAAACAAGATTCATCCAATTAGTAATAATAATAAAAATTATTAAAAAAAGTGAGTAATTTTCCACTCGTCGAGGTGTCATATTCTCCTAATAAAATGACGAAAAAATTAAATTTATAATGTATAGAAAAAACACAAATATAAACTGACGAGAGACTGAAAAACTCTTAACTCGTAATTAAACAAAAATAATAATTTAATCGTCACAATCATTGACGATATCAAACAGCCGACTTAAGAACCACCTTTTTTGGAGTTGTTTTTTTTTGTAATAATGTGTGCAATAACGAACTGCCTTTCCAGCTCAGTTAATCAGCTCTTAATAAAATGGCCTAACGGATGTTTTTTCCACCGCTGTAACAACATTATACTGTCAACAAAGCGTGACGCACGTGCCATACAGAGGGATCACAATGGACCATATTTTAAATGCAGCTTAATTTCATTACTTTACTAAAACATAAGCTACTTTCAGCTCTATTCTAATATTAATAAGAGCGTCCAAAGAGAAATAATGAACTCTGACCGAATAAGAATTAGACACGTACCCATGCATCTATCTAATAAGGGTTGGTATAGTAACGGGCAAGTGTATCAAAGTCATTTGAATTCTAAATAAATTCAAGTATTTTGCAAATACTATCTTGAAACGTTAGATGAAATTGTTGCTAGGAATAGTTTAACAAAATAAAATAAAATATCTACAATCAGTTATGTATAACGAAAACTAAAATCTATCTTTACTGAGAAATCTTCTTGAGATACAAGGTAGGGCTGGTGTGGCTGCCAATTTGGCAGAGCAGCACAAGCGGCGTAAATATGCTAACCGCGGCAGTGGTTACATATTTGAGCCGTTTGGGGTCGAGACATTGGGCCATTGGAGACCGGAAACTCACCTCATTCAAAAATCTTTTAGAGCGCCTGCTTAATGCGATGCGTGACCAAAATGCTGAAGTGTTTCTGGCTCAACGTAAAAGCATTGCCATTCTGCGTGGTAATGCCGCCAGCATGCTAGGTACGCTGCTAACTGATAGTGAGTTTGAGCATATGGATTGTCTTTTGACCTTCAACGGTCTATGGGCAGTCTAACTGTTTTTATAGTTTTAGTGTTAGCTTGTATTTTGTTTAGTAAATAAAGGCACTTGCCCTATTAAAAAAGACCTTTAAAAAACTTATATCGTCAGTGGAAACGAAAAAACGCTAAAGCGCCATTTGGGAAAATATGAGTTATATTATATTTTATGGCACTATCAAAGAACTTATTCTACGTCATTCTCAAAATTTATCTCGTTATGTTATTACTATACAAAAGCTAACCATTGGAATAGAGGAAATCAATCTACAAAACAAACCCAAAGCAAAGCCCATTGAAGGCAAACCATAATAACTAAAGCGCTATACCAAACCATCCAATTAACATTGATTTATACGACCTTTACCGAAACTACACTTAGATCTATAGAATGACCAAGAACCCCCACTCTGAAAAGGTCGCATTTAGAAACAACACGTTAAACTTACATAAAGGAACCTACCAATAAACCACGGAGTAGGCACAAAAAGGAGATGGCATAACATACATTTCTTAATGTGTGAGACTTCACGAGGTGAGATGATCGATACACTGTTTTCCGTGGTGGTACGTTTGACCTATGACAGGAAATTGAAATTTCAAACAGCTATTTTTGTCTTTGTAGCTAGGCTGGGTAATTATTTTGCACAAATCGTCGGTAGTTCTTTATATTATCATGTACAGCTATTTAATAGTAACGCACTATATTACTTACATTTGTCAATAAACCGTTTGAAACAGCAAACATATGTTTATTGACAAATGTAAGTAATAATGTGCATTATATACCTTTACATGGTTTTGCAAAGAATAATAATCAATTTGCGCAAACATTATGATCGTTTACATTAAATACCCGGCCTAGCTAAAGGACAAGAAAACTATTTAAAATTTGAATTTCTCGCCATAGGTGAAACGTTCCACCTTAATTGATGGCTTAAATACAACGTTGACGGTGACGTTAAAAGCTTTTTGCCCGACAGTGAGACTCAACAGGCTAGATACAACAAAAAACAGGGGTACTCAGTATGATTTCTGGCATAAAATGTGGGCCGTCTTTTGTTAAATAGTGGCCGCCGTCTTTTGATATAATTATTATGTCTAGTTATCTTGAGTACTCACCAACAGTGCAGCGGCTTTGGTGCACAGCTACTTGTGCCGCCTCCACTTTGAATGTCCTCCGTGGAAACTAGCAATAGACTGAGACAAAGCGCAGTCATCAATATACAAGCCTTCGAATGTTAGGGCAAAGTACATTAGTAGTAGATTAATATACACATTCGATGCTATTGGCAAAGTAGATGAACGTACGGAAGCTTTGTTTAAGTTACTAGTGCCTTTAATAACTAAACAAAATACAAGCTAAAACTAAAACTACAAATACAGTTAGACTGCCCATAGAGCGTTGAAGGTCTAAATACAATCCAAATGCTCAAGCCCACTACCAGTTGGCAGCGTACCCAGTATGCTGGCGGCATTACCATTTAAGTTACGTGAATCTACTTCTGTTAATATTGCGCGTTCACACTAAATCACTGTGTAATTATTAAGCTGATTTTTTTTACTGGTTATCATTATCATGAAATTTAAGTTAAAGATGCATTTGTGTTAGCTATGATATTGTGTATTATGATTCGTTGGATGCCAATAAACCGGCCAAGTGCGAGTCGGGCTCGCGCACATGCATTCCGTACCACCACAAAATTCAATAACAAAATTACCAGTTATAACTTAGTAATGAACAGAAACTTGTCGCCAACTCGCACTTGGCCATTATTTATTATTATATTTTAAAGTGTGTACTATAATCATACCAAATTTGACGCTTGTACATATATTTTTTTTTACATTAGAGTTAATACAAAAATACTTTAAAAAAGATATAAAGAAACCCGGGGCGTAAACCCTGATAGCACAGGTTCTAATCCTGCTGGACGTCAAATTTTTAACCAATTTTAGCATTTAGATAGTAGATGCTAAAGTTTGTTACTTTTAAGACATCATCATCATCATTAGATTTCATGTTCCCACTGCTACGACACAGATCTTCCCTCAGAAAGAGAGGATGAGCCCTAATCCAGCACCATGCTGGCCCAGTGCATGCTAGTAAATGTCATGTATGTTCGAACTTTCGAGGTTCTTGGACATACTGGTTTCTTCACGATGTTAACCTTCGCTGTGATTAAGATATGGCATCGAAACAACACTTAATTTATTTAGGTACTATAAATATAGTTAAGTCATTGGTGCAAGTCCGAGGATCGAGTCGGGTGCCGTCAGATTGTAAAGCACGCATGCATTTGAGGATGTTAAAAAAGTTTTGTAGTGTAAAAGCACTGTCAAAGCAGCGAGTTTAACTATTGCAAGCTTAGGTACTGGACACATTAATTATTCCACACTATTGCCCTACCCTCTCTTATTGGAAGTCCTTCGATACACGCGATGCTCATTTGACTCGGATCACTAACTCGCAGGTTTTGTGATTGGCCGGATTCGTTTCTCGATCAAAAACTCATAATATTACTCGATCGAGCGGAATAGGCCTTCGGTTTGAGTTAAAATGAATTTTGGACTAATCAAGATTTGCGGCGTATGAGAATCGAAATTGTGTGACGATCTGAAATCCAATTTGTAATTTCTAACTTGAATCCTTCGAAATTTATTTTCTTAATCAGATTCATATATTTTTCAACGTTTATAAAAGTTAACACAGGCACGTAGGTTTATTCTTCTATTTGATTTCATCATCGTCATCATCATAATTTCATACATAGGACGTCCATTGTATAGGCCTCCTCATCAATCTCCAAAAGGGCCGGTTGGAAGCGGCCTGCATGCAGCGTTTCCCTGCGATCTCTTTTAGGTCATCTGTCCATTTTGTGGGTGAACGTCCTACGCTACGCTTACCAGTCTGTGGTCTTCATTTGAGAACCTTTCGGCCCCATCGGCCATCTGTTCTATACGTACTATGTGCTATACCCACTGCCACAACTTGCTCAACTTGCTGCCACTTCATTTGATTTGATATACTTTGCGGTTGTACGAGTATAAATAGAAAATTAAAATTTATATTTACGCAGTCGTGGTGATTGCCAACAGAAGTGAAAACTACGTCACATTAGCATGTCAGTGAAGCGAATCCATAACTTTTGCCCCTACCAAAAATAGCTCAATGCGGCTAAAGAAGTTTCAAACGGCTGAACAGATATTCTTGACTCATAGATAAGAACTCTCGAGAAAGTCACATTAAAAATCAAAAAAACGTTTTATCCGTTCGGGAACTACGATGACACAAACATACACACAGATACACACGCTAAACTCATTACAACCCTCTTTTTAGCGTCGGGAGTTAAAATCACTAACAAGCAACCCTCATTACAAATTATAGCTTGCAATCATCAAAAACATAAATAAAGAGAGACAGGTGATCGTAAAAATAAACAAGCTTATTCAATTCAAATCCATTGCATTTTCAATGATTCAATTGCACAGTTTCAAAGTAGACTTAAATTTAATACACGCGTTGGGATTGGTTCATTTAGTTTCAGTCGATGCTTGATTAAATCCGTTCCGTGAATTATTATTATTTCAATTGTTTCACGCGAATTAATATCAGTGTAATCTATGCAAATTAGAATTGATTTGAGTTCGTTTGTTTTGTATTGATGTCCCGCGGGCGACGTAATGTAATGTTGCTATTAAGTATGGTTAGCATGTTGATAAGCCCATTGCGGATAAACCTATTGCGGTTTATGTGCAGTAATATTAAAGTCAACTAGTTTTCAACTGGATTCAAATGAAGAGATTCTCAATTCGACGGCATTTTATTATCAACGAAAAAAGGAGGAGGTTCTCTAGTGAACGCGTACCTAATGTACCTATACACCTATAAATTATATATTTACATGCATAACTTTTTACTGAACAGTCCGATTTTGATTATTCTTTTCTTTATAGCCTATAATTTGAGACTTGTTCCATTTAAATTTGAAGAATTTTTTTTTAATATATTTTTTTATTCTAAGGATGGAAAATTTCAAAGTAAATTTTTATATGAGTGCCGTTTTATAATTTTGGCCTCTACCCGTGAAGTCGTTTTTTTTTTGTAAAAAATCGTTTATAATTAATTCGAAAGTGTCACAAAATGAATGCTTGTTCTAGTTGGTCATCATAAAAATTTTAAGTTAGGCGTTAGATCACCCAGTGTGGTCGAAGATAGCAACCTATGGTATTACGACGGTAGTAGCCACTCAGCCAAGAATTGGATCTCAAGGGTGGAATGACATATTTTATACAATCTCTGTTTCATTTATGACCCTGCTTTGTATTTTTCAGAGTACGCATTATTGTTTTTATCAGCGTAAAGTGAATGTTGAGTTGGTACCATCTGGTGAACAAATCAGTTGTTTTTAGGTACGACATTAGTTTAATAAATATAGTAACAAACGTTTAATTAACAATGAAATACATTCTTTATGTAATTTTTTTTAAATCTATTATTAGGCTTGCGTTTGACCGCTGACTCGCCTGATGTAAAGCGACGATGCGGTCTACGGTGGAGCACGCTTGCCTAGAAGAAACCGATCCACTCGTGATTTGAAGACACTCAGATTGTAACTATTGGGGAACAACACCTACATTACTATAAGAATGAATACATGTTTAAAATACTAATTTTAATTTCAAAATTTTAATGACACAAATTTTGATATGCTGTAAAATAAATTTATGTTTTTAAATTTAAAGTAACAAAATTAACTCATAATTTTGTCGAAATAAGCAATTCATCTAAAACTATAAACTAAGGTCAAATTAATTTGAATTCTAGACTTTATTAGTGCTTTTACGACCTAGACTTATCTCGGATTTCAATGGGAGCACTCAACTGGTTAATTCAAATAAAAAGCAATAGAATTATGATCAGAATCTCGGAGTTTTCTCTTACGAAGGGCACCTCGCCCCATCCTTGCAATTTTATATTAACATTTACAGTAGGAGATCTTGCTTGCACTGCTAATAGTTAGTTAGGAAATTTTAGTTATACTCTGGTGTAGGTATTTCAAGGGAAAGGTATACTTCTACCTACCTCTCTCTTACCTCTCCCTTGAAATACCTACAAAATCGATAAGAAAATTAGCTGCTAAACAGAACAGCTTATTTTCTTATCAAAAGCAGATACGCCTTACGTATTTCTGGCTGGAGGGCTCATAGTATGTAGCGTGATGACTATAACACTATTCTAAGATATTCTTACGCATCTACTAATTTAAAAAAAAAAAACGACTAAATCTGCATAAATATGCATTAAACATAAAATAAAATAAAACTTTTGAAACTAATGTTGTTTTTGCGCTAAAACACAGCTGGCAGACGATGGTGTCTGCCTATGACGTCACGATTTCAACATGAGTTGCCAGGGTTTTGGCAACGTACGTCTTCTGCATTTGCCAGTGGCAAGGATTGAGTTTTTTTTTAAAGTTTTATTAAATAATCGTCAAACAAGTCATAGTCACTGTCAGATTCAAAGAAGTGAGTCACGGTCAAGTCCAAGTCGGCCTGCATCTAGCGTTCTCCTGCGGTCTCTTTTAGATCGTTTGTATACATCTTGTGGGTGAACGTCCTACGCTGCGCTTACCGGTCCGTGGTCTCCATTCCAGAACCTTTCGACCCCATCGTCCATCTGTTCTGTTCAATACTCACTACCTGTTGCATTGATTTAAAATCTTTGTTACTGCGATTATGCCATTATAGTGTACTTCGTCAAAATTAAAAACAAGTTTTTATAGGGTTTTTTCGAACCAAGCTTTTTTTGAAATTAGTAATCAGGACAGTGTGTTTATCAAAATGAGTCCAAATACTGCCAGTCTATCAAATCCATCGAGGAAGGCCGTTGTCCACCGTCACCATCAACAAATAAATAAATAATTGTTCGGGACATTTTTGCAAACACGGTCATCTGACCCCAAACTAAGCAAAGCTATTATTGATGTATTTATGTGATATGGCTGCCAGAGACTGATATACATACATATAATAGTTTTAAATACATACTTAAATAGATATTAACAACCAGATATAGAACAAACACGTTCATCACATAAATGTTTGTCCTAGGTGGGAATCGAACTCACGGCCCCAAGCTCAGAAGGTCACTGCCAACTGGACCAACGGGCTGTCAAAGCAGCTCGCTGTCACCATAATATTGTATTGTCATCGGAACTTCACAAGTATGCCAATTTCAGCTCAATCAAACACCGGGAAGTGGGTCAAATTTTAATTGCAATATTTGATTACAGATACATATACTGGGACAGGTAAAACTAAATAAAAGCTTGTATAATATTATCTATACTAATATTATAAAGAGGAAAGATTTGATTGTTTGTTTGTTTGCATTGAATAGGCTCCAAAACTACTGAACCGATTTGAAAAATTCTTTCACTGTTGTGATGCTGCTCTATCCCCGGTTGACATAGGCTATATATCCCGGCTTCGCCCGTGCGAAGCAGGGGCGGCCTACTAGTATATATATATAACATCAGTTTGTTTCAATACGACTTACTGTTGAATTTTCATACAACCGCTCTCTTATCTCTCGCGATCTTTAACTTAATTTGAGAGAACCCAGCGCAGAAAGTATTCAAAGAAATTAGCCGGTTAATTCGGGTAATGATACCGAGTAATGTGATTAATAACTGAACCCGAGATTGGAGCTCAGATATAACTACGTTTAGTAAGTCATAGAATGTTGGGTTGGTTATTACTTTGGATATTTTTTTAAGATTTATCAATTTATGAAGTTACTAAATTTTGTATTAGAACTTTAGACACGATGTTATTGGCCTGTTATTTTGACAAAATTGTCAAAAATCATATTATTGGGTTATTTTATTATACATAAGAAATAAAGAAAGAAAGAAAAGAAAGAAAATAAATTTTATTTGACACCTTTACAAAAACTTATATTTAAAAGATACAATCAGTGTCAAATGGGTCCCTCTCGGCATTAATGCTGAAGGACTATCAGCGCCGGTTTTCAGACGAACCCTTGAGTTTAAACTTACATTACACTTAATACAAATTTACATGTATCTATATGCTAGTGGTTCGCCCCGAACTGAGACCTCACGATGTACAAGTTTTTACTTCACCTACAATAAGATGTATAAATTTTCTACCTATATGATCTTGATTATTTAAAATTTAGTTCAGATCTCTATCATTGGATAGAGATGTGAAAGATGGTTTTGTTCTGTGTGATAAGTACGTGTCTATCCTAGAAAACGCTTGTTCTTTTATTTATACTTATTTATACACTACTTAATGATAAATAAAACAGTTTTCCTTAATAAATACTTAATATTTTTATATTAGAACCTCCTGGAAGTCAGTGAATAAGAAACTAATAAAGTCACTCTTAAAGTCGGTTTAGAAATTGAAGTAAGGTTTTAAACATTGGTTTTGTTATCCACATGTTAGCGAAATATGAACCAAATAATATATCGTTGTCAAGGGATTTCTTGATGAACACAACTCTCAAAATAGGCAAGAGTCTAATTTGATCGTACTTAAATATTTTGTGCCCTCATAACAAAACTTTACGCTATTTGAGGGCAACAGTAAAGTAGACGAGTTTTAAAGTGGACAGTTGTTTAGGGAAACTTTTACGACGGTAATGAATTACTTATAAAAGGACAGACGGCAACACGGCAATTTATTTCACGTCTACTGGAATATATTTACAGTAAGAGTTGTAGTGTTTAATAAAAAAAAATTGAAAAAAAGAGCTGACTTCATGACTATACCTACATTTACAAACTGAAACTAACAAGTAGAAAATATTGTTTTATATTACGACTGAAATACTTTGTATCCATGGTCATGAAACATTTAACGAAACAAAAAACAGGGCCCGGTTGCCATGGAGACACTTCTTTGTTTTTTTGAAGTTCTGTTCTAGGAACAGTTCCTCTATGTTTGCTGTTCAGTTGACATAGTCGCTAGTGGAGAACAAAGTATGAAATTCACCATGAAATAAATTAGTTCCAATTTTGCCCACCTTAACAGGTAAGTTGGTGGCACTGTACAATGTACATTGAATTCGTTGCTTATCGTCATGTTTTTGTAGATTTTTCAAAAAGCGCTGAATCAATGTCGATAAAAAATTATGGGACCACCTATGAGATATGACCTACCAACCAAAAAAAGAATCATCAAAAACAATTCTAAATTGGCGGAGTAATCGAGTAAAATACATTTTAAAAAAAACGTACAGTCGAATTGATAACCTCCTCTTTTTGGAAGTCGGTTAAAAATACAACCGTTAAAATAGGACAAGGTATAGGTTAGGTGACGTGGGGATTATGGCAACACCCCTCTCTAAGAGGGAGGCCTTGTTCAGCAGTGGACATTTAATGGCTGATGATGTGTGATGTGATAGGTTAGGTAGGTATAGAATTCCATACAAATTTAGCAATAGACAAGATGTCCTTCGGACTTGTGATAACTTTGTTTACGCTAGTTTCAATCCTACTAATATTATAAACACGAAAGTTTGTATGTATGGATGTTTGTTCCTTTTTCACGCTGCAACGGAACAACGGATCGACCTGATTTTTTGCATGGGTACCTATAGTTCAAGAGCCAGTGAGTGACATACTACTTTTCATCATCATCATCACCATTTTTCATCACTACGCGGGTGAAACCGCGGGGCGCAGCTATAAAATATGGACTAGTTCGTGAAATTATTACGTTTCGAGACGTTTCTTGGAAATCTTCTGTGGAATTTTTTAGTTAATTGCTGAAAATGTAGGTTATGAAGTAGTTACCTAAGTTAAATGTGTATAATTTTACTCATTTATCTACTTAGTTTTATCACAATTTTAGACGCTTAAAGGTTTTTATCTTAAACTAGCGACCCGCCCGCCCGGCTTCGCGCGGGTTTAATTTACGTGCGAGGCCGGGCGGGTCGCTAGTTATATATATAAACCTTCCGTGAAAATGTATCTAACTGATGGTGAAAATCGCATCAAAATCCGTTGCGTGGTTTAGGAGGAGTTAGCGGCCATACAGACATACAGACGCGGAAAGCGACTTCAATTTATACTATGTAGAGATAGAGACTAGAGAAGAGATACTATCAGTACTCTACTGGTTTTATTTAATTATCTTCTATTTTTTTTCAAAACAACGTCATAATTCTTAGGCACTCGAACAAAATTATTGCTATTGCTAAATCAAAAGGTTCGTTAAAGGAATGGAACTCCCTGCCGTCCTTCTTGTTTCCTGAGAATTAAAATCCAGGCATCTGCAAGAATCAATAGATTTCTACTAGATCAACGTGTTCCATCCACGGCCACACCGTCACTCACCATCAGGCGAGTTGATGGACAAACGTAGATCAATAATTATATCTTTAAAAACTCACTCTAATTAATAAAAACTCCCTATAAATACGAACCTAAAGCTGAATGAAAAACACATCTAAAGGCACCTTGGTTGAGAAAAAAGGCCAGAATACTGGAAAGAATGCTAACCTGGATAGGGGATAGTAATGTTAATTTTAAGGCCAAACTAGGCACCGGCATTCTGGTCACCGGTCGCCATTACCTAGATTAAAGTTAGAATCGACTCCGAAAATACGAAATCTCCCTCAAGAATTCTGTGATGCTAATCTCTTTCGAAATCAATCCTGCAGAAAATTCGAGTTCATACTCCGTAATGAAAAGCGCTCTGAAGCTTCCAGCTGCGCTTTGGACGTTTTATTTATTAATATAATTAACTCTGAACGTATCGGACTTTGTACTTAAAGCTTGTTTAAAAATTTAGCGCCCGTTTTCTCCCGTGAAGTTGTTGCCCCCGCGAGCCTTCAGTCTTAATTATTACTTTGGGAAAATTAAGACTGTCGTTTACCCCAGGAGTGCTCAGAGTACCCCGGAGTGCCCGACGAAGGCTCTGCTCCTCCATTTATCTAAATGTACTTTGTCTTGCTGGGGTGATGCTCTCGATATGTGGAGAGGCGTTTGATGCTTCATTTATTTTGTAGAGAATTTAATCATTTAACTACATTTTATTGGGCTTATTTTATACTGATTTCTCATTCGAATTACCGATAATTAAGTACTAAATTTGTGCTAAATTAATTAATTAATGACTACAAAAAGGAGGTTCTCAATTCAACTGTATTTTTTGTGGTTTTTTCTTTTCCATTTGAATCGTTTAATGATATTTTTTTACAGTTCGCTTTATTTTGAGGATAGACCAAATAATGAAAAAATATTCAATAACTAAGGATGTCAAATTAGGCGATAAATCTAATTAATTGAATTTCATAAAATTGTCGTGTTTTTTTGTATAAAATATTATACACTTTATTGCTTACGCTTACTAAGAAGTCATTCTTAACTAAATCTTATATATCACTGAAGTCTGCTAAAGTAAAGCACATTTTCTGTTAACACCTTACTCAACTTTTAATTAATTTGAAACGTTAAAAACTTTAGCATCAACAACGACTCCACACATTTATTCATCTAAATGCTGGCTCAAAGTAATGACGAGCGTTAAGTACATTACCTATTGTAGTACTTTGAGGCGTCTACATCTACAGCCTCACGAACGTATGAGCTGCTTCCACTCTAATTATGAGCCCCACACTTTAATATTATTACGTAATGTTGGGGCCAATGCCATCCTTTCCCTTTTATCTACAAGGTGCATTCTTGCGTCTTACATAGCTTAGTTAAGGACAGCAGTCGACGCAGATGGTACCTATAATAAGAGAGATGAATGTGTATATCTAGTAGGTAAGTGGCTTATAAGACTGTTGATGACGACGAAGATGATGATGATGATACGCTTTAGGCTTGATTCATGCTTATGGGTCAATATCCACGGCCCAAGGGCTCGATTTTTGTATCACTCGTATGATTTCCCACGAAAATATGCTTTTATATTACAAAAAATATTCATAGAAAGCAAATTCGACTGCTTCAAACAACTTGTTGCGTTAGCTAGTGATATAATAATTTTAAACATCTATTTTTGTTTGGGATTTTGTTCGAAAGTCAGTAACTTTGCATGATTTCGCATGGTATTTTCGTGCGAAATATCACACGAGTGATATAAAAATCAAGCCCCAGCCTGGGCTCTAATTCTGCGTAAAACCACGTACCTAATACGCCAATAACACGCTGTAGTATAACCATGTTTAATTTTAACGAATTGGTAAAAATTTCACTGAATACATTTAATACAAAACGTTTAATATAAATTTTAATTTCTGAATCAAGATAAGATAACCCAATTATTATTGAATCAGAAAATATATTCGCAAATTATTAATGGTTAACCAATTTGGCGAAGATTTTCATTTGCAGCGTGCAAAATGCGGTCGACTCATTTTCATTGCAGTTGGGGATAGCAAAATTATATTTGTGAAAGGCTTTAATTAACGTTTTAAGTGCGGTTAATTAATTTAAATACTACTAAAATACTTATTTCTGTATAGGTAATAATAAATAATAACTATTAAATTGTTTTCGTTATTGAAATTGTTGTTTACCTTGTTAATCCGATAATTAAAAAATGTTTGTGGCAAGTATATACAACATCGTGTAATGATCAAAAAGTGTGTCTTAGTAGCAAAACATCCAATTTGGCAAATCGTCTATTTTAGCAATATGCCTGATTAGCAAAAAGTACATCTAAATATCTATGTACTATCTATGGGACTTTCACTGCTTAACATAGGCCTCCCCATCGTTCTCCAAAAGGGCCGACTGGCCTGCATCCAGAGTTTTCTTGCGGTCACTTTTAGATTGTAGTTTTATAACCGTGTATACTTAGTTCTGTAAAAAATTGTTTTCACGAACATTAAAGCTAAAACGCATTTAATCCTTATGCATGTTCCGTACAAAACGTACGTCTTCTTAACAAACGTCACTGAAGCGCCGAGAAAAATATTGTTGGCAAGATAAAATGCGGCTTACGGTTGTTAACGTGTTTTGTTTTTACAGCCTGTCCGAAAACACAACTGACGCAGTTTTTATTAAACCTTAAGTCAGTTGCTTACGAGTTTCAATTGTTTTTTTGAGTATACTGGGAAAGCGCCCTACCAGCATGACGATCTACATAACGGACAACTTTGCTCTTAGTTTTATTTCCATGCATGGTTTGGAGTAGCTGTCATACGTTCCGAGCACAGAGCATCCAATACATTGTAGTATAATACCTTGAGCATATTTTGAAAGAGTAAATATTTATGAAATATCTGAATTAAATCCAGCCTTTTACGATGTCGTATTGTTCGTTTGGGTGATAAAACTGAGTCGTTGGCGTAGAATAACTAATGTTGATTGAGTAAGTTGATATGAGCTGTAGAGCTTTTATAATACCCCTTCTTATTTTAGATCGTAAAAATACTAAAAGCACTGCGTACCTACCATTACAGTGATAAAGAACTTTAATATTCTCTGAAATGTATTCACATTTTTATTGTGATAGATTTTTTATGTCAGGCTCAGACCTTTTGTTTGACTATAGCTTACCTATTTTATGACGGTATGGTCGAAGATGTCACACGCTTAGTCTGGAATAAGAACTGGCTGTCAAGCGAAAGTGCCCAAAAGAGACTGCGGTGTAACCTCTGGATGCAGGCCGCTTCCAACCGGCCCTTTTGAAGATCGATGAGGGAGGCCTATGTCCAGCAGCGGACATCCTATGCCTGAAATGATGATGATGAACGATGAAAAACTGAAAAGTTTGTACTTTTCAGTTTTTCATTTCAGACTTCTACTCTATGTACCTGTTCCACCCTAATTTTTCCGTCATTGTTAAAGAAGTCACCGTATATTTGGATTATTCCATGCCGTACCAGTAACTTAGCCGGATGAGAGCCATATTAGGTTATCTCCCGAGACCGAGTTAATGTATATACCTACTTCAGACACCGCCTAAGGGAATCAATAATCCCATAACACACTATTAGTCTGAGAGTCTCCACTCAATTTGGGTCAGATGTTTCCTAAGAAAGTAGATTTGATATTAAACTAGGAAATAAACTTGAACCAACATGTTTTTGATCGAAGTTATATATAAAAAAAATCTGTTTTTATGTTGACAGGATATGCGTTTGACCACTACTTACCTTATTTTATGTGACGGTGTCGTCGAAGATGATAAACACACCTATAGTTTTGAATGGAAACTGAATCCCAAGAAATGCCGCCGGAACATACCGTTAGGTGTAATTTTTTTTATCTTGGTGGTGGAGGTTAGCCATCCGGCCATTGATTGATTTAATTTTGGAAAGTTTTTATTGTATAACTAAATTAAAATGGTATACAGGACAGCGTTAGGTGATTAATTAACGATTTATCTTACTTAATAAGATAGGATCACCCTTTAAAATGTATATCTACACATCATCATCATCAGCCAGAAGATGTCCAATGCTGTACATAGGCCTCCCCTTTAACCTCCACACTGAACGACAGCCTGCCTTTTACATCCACTGGACGTCAGCGACTCTCACAATGTCGTTGGTCCATTTAGTGGGAGGCCTACCTACGCTGCGTCTTCCGGTTCGTGGTCTCCACTCAAGAACCTTTCTTCCCCATTGGTTATCGGTTATTTATATACACATAATGTTAGCAAATTATATAAACTCACTAAGTCGTACTCAAATAGAAGGCAGTTCGAGAAAAATATGAGCCGTGCATTTAATGGTGTGTTTAACCTTACCACCATGCTCTGGTTTCTTCGCGATGGTTTCCTTCAATAACAGCTCAAGCTCATTGGTGGGATACAGTTTATAGGCACCACTTCCGATAAGCAGTAAGTAAAATTTTCCTGAAGCAACTTAAACAAGTTCACTATGAAAAAGTGTAGCTTACGTTATTGGTTATTACAAATTTAAGGCATTAATTAATAAAAAAATTATACGTTCTTAAGAGTTTTCTGCCATATTAAGCAGCTGCCGTATTTTCTTCTACTGTATTGTGATTTTGCAACATTGACTAGAAAAACTTACCTCTTTACTGCGAGTATGTCGAGCCAAGTCCTAGAATAATGGACAGCTCTTCGCCTATGCCCTTTGAAATCCATTTATGAAATATCACATAAAACAGTCTCCGGGTTTATTTATTCTTTCTTCCGAGATCAAATAGCTTTTGTCCTTCCCCCGTTTACTTATACAAACAAAATTACATATGCCTGTTTCTGGATCGCCAATGGTCGAATTTTTACGCTTAGGAGATAGTGTCATGAATATAAATCTATCGTAAAGGACACCGAGGAGAGGTTAGCCGACTTTACGGCGTATCTCACTTTGCATTCTTTGTACGGTGGCTTTTTATAGTCCCCTTTATAGAGTAAGGTCTTTTTGCATAAAGCTTTTGGTATTCGCGGGTAGTTCACTACTGAGATCGGCTTTTATTAAAGTAGTACTCTCGAATCAGGGGCAAGGTTTTTGGTTTTCACTTTAAAGTTTATCAGTTTGCTGTACTTTTTTCGGTAATGCAGGGGAGGGATTTTTTACAGATACACGGCTGTATGGTAATACCAGGCGTTCAGAGTGGAGTTCTAAGAGGAGGCCTATGTTCAACAGTGGACCTCTTCTGACTGATGATGATTATGACGCGGCTGTATAAGGGTAAGCCATGTTATGTAGAGTAGTATCTACTAAAACCAGCTGAGTGGTTTGCCGCTGTAGATGACGAAGGGCTTTAGGATTCCATTTATCATAAGAAAGGATCGGTACCACAGTCGGTACCTAGCGTATACAAATATTACACACTACAATAAAATGAAAACCTATTTAGCACGTCATAGTTTTAAGATAGAATACTAAGGCATGTATTTAGTATTTACTCTTAGTCGTTAAACCATTATCAGCATATCATGTTACTACTGGTGGGTCACAGGCCTTCTTCTCAGATAGAGAGAAAGGATAGGCCCTAGTCTACCGTACTGGCACGTTGGTGAATATCATTATGTCTTTGTTGGACATACCGATTTCCCCACGATGTTTATCTTCACCATTGTTGAGCTATGGCATCGAAACTGCACAATAATATTTTATTTTTTGTACTAAATAAGTTATTAGTGCAGGGGCATTACGGCAATTGCTTACGCGGTATCAAACTACCGTTAAAATCACGTAATATATCACGTGAACATGAACCTTAAGAGTTTATATGTCGTGAAATTGGGTAGCGTTGCATCAATTTACGCGGTTATGGCAAACAGCAACAAATTCATATTTTGGTTATAAATAGTTAAGTATACAGGTAAGTTAAATGTATTTTGGAAACATGATTAGTGAAACACTTCTCGATAGAATAATTCGGCGAAAACAGGCTTTCTAAAACACGTTTTAAGTTTTTTCTCCGCGTCTGAATGTTCGTAACAATTTATTTATTCACAATTATTCTAATGGTCATTTGTATAGTGTAATTTAATATGAATTCGTTTTATTTAAAATTTAAATAGTTCTTGAGTAATTGAAGTTTTTGGCATTATGTCGCTTCCGTAATTTAGTTCCGAGGCGGGTGCCGATTCGTGCGTATATCTTCCTGCAGGCGTAGATAGCATATTTTTGTCACTGTTTCGCGCAGAGGCAAAACTTAAATTTGAGCTGACGACAGATCGACTCTTAATGTTCCCAGATACGGTTTGTGGTCGCGAAACATTTTTTCATCACCTAAACTGGATTATTTTAAACAGCTAGCCGTAAGGCCCCATGACGGACGATAGAACCGAGTACCTATGCCGTCAAATTGAAAAGCGCTGATTAAATACTAACTTTTAAATCAAACTAAAATTTATATCAAAGTTTTGTTATAATTTCTTAGTTAGGTAGGATAAAAATATTCAGAATGATATTTATGGCCTAGGCCTAGTACAATGCTCATGTCATCAAATAGTAATGTTTCGTGTAATACAAAACTAACTCGAGGGTATTCTTGTGGCAGTACTGACCACCGTACTTCCTTTACCCTGAATTTTAGATGACGATAGCGGTTGTCCTGATAGTAAACTAGCGGAAGGTAAGGAGCGACCGGTTTTACTAGGACTCTGGGTATGATTAGTAATGGACCTGTTTTATTCGGCCTTGTTTGGAAACAAAAAGGTCAAAGACACGAAAATTCCAAATAAGTACGAGTGCCTTTTAGGCCCCTATAATAAAATAAAGTTAAAGCTTTTTTTATTAAAGCATGTAAGGCTCTCTACAAATGGTGTTACTTTTAAACTAGTTATCGACTCGAGAACCGCGCGCACTCAACAATGGTCCATTCTTAATTTTTCCTTCCATGGTCGGTACCTCATTTGGTGGCGGTGTATAAATTTGCATGAACAATAACAAAACAATTAGACTTTTCAAACGCATAACATGTTTCAATAAAGTATTAAATATCACCATATTATGTGGACAGGTTGTAAAAAAGTTAAGTTCTGTTCATGCTATGTAGCCTTTAGAAACCTAAATGTACGCCACTTATTAGCTAATCCACTAAAAAGTCGACTGGTGTCTTCCGATACATTTTCTCAATCGTTTTTCTCAAACGCCTCCATTAACAGCACTAGAACTGAATGTAACGAGCCGATTTATTAGGAACTAGATAAACTTCGACTTGATAAACGCCGTATACTTGGAAACAAGTGCTAAGCGCTCGGGCGGATGTTCAACGCCGGGGAGATCTCTGTTAACTATTAATCCTATTTTCTTTTGCTGGAAGATAACGAAACTCATTTAAGATATCTCGTGAACGCCTGAAAGGCGTTTTGGGGTGCAGCGTTGGATGGCCTAGTGGTGGGGTGGAGTGGCGATCTTGTAAGTTTGCTTTTAAGTTCCGTGTTAAATCACATTATTCAATAAAAGTCGATTTCATGATTACACACAATTAAATATATATCAGAACTTATCATAACCACGGACATTGTGACATAGTGAAAGGCACCTTAAATAAATAAAATAATAAATAGGTAAATTAGGTAAATAGAATAATGTGCAATACCTAAGTCCCGCTAAACATTTAAAACATGTGTTCAAATCATGAAAGTTTAAAAGTTACTTTCACACCAGCCATACTTGTTAGCTGAATCCTGTGGCTACCCGCGATTTTCTAGTTTTTCCGTAATGTATGATGTACACTATCATTCTGCCAAATTTTGTTAAGATCGGCTTAGTCGTTTAGTCGTGAAAAGAACAAACAAATAATCAGAGATACAGAGCTACTTTCACTTTTATAATATTAGTTGGGATGCAAAAGTGTGTTTGTTCGTTTCTCTTTCACATTGCAACTGAACATTCAATCGACGTGATTTTTTTGCATAAAGATAGTTGGAGGCGCGATGAGTGACATATGACTTTTCATCCCGGAAATTTTACGGCTCCTGAGGAAGAAACCTTGGACAAACCTCGTCCATTAAAAATCAAATTTGCGTAGGTCTGGTGATTAGATAATTAAAAATGTATGGTTATTATTTCACCCATTTTGTGGGCTGACATCATACTTCCCTAGCGGTGAAATTTAATTTTAAACGTAATCAGCTCCACTCTACGCCTCTCTCTATTCTAACTACGTATTTCGTCTCGAGACCAAAGGTTTCACTTTATGTCTAATAAAATTTTCTTCAGTGTCCTTAATTGAAAATTCAAATTTATGCATAAGCTCTGATTGTGAAAGACGGCTTCGTCCAAAGATGAGATGGAGATTCAAGCCTTTCCCGTTTCCCTGGCGAGATTGTTGGCAAATTTGATGATAATTACGTTGCAGATTAAAAGGAACCCATTTTAATTAATTCACAGTTAATCCACACGGATGACTGTCATAGACGAGGGCGTTTGCGAGTTCAAAGTAGGCCATTTTCCGGTCAGTTATCACATTGTAATACAGAAAGACCTGAAACTCTTTTACTAATCATAATCAAAAAACCGCGACACGTGACCAAAATGCTGGCGTGTTTCTGACTCAACGCATAAGCATTGTCATTCAACGTGGTAATGCCGCCAGCATGCTGGGTACGCTACCAACTGGTAGTGGGCTTGAGCATTTGGATTGTCTTTAGACCTTCAACGATCTATGGGCAGTCTAACTGTATTTGTAGTGTTAGTTTAAGCATTGTATTTCGTTTAGTTAATAAAGGCACTTACCCTGGAAAAAAAAATCATAATCACAATAAAAATTTATGTAAACGTAGCTATTTCTCTTGTCTCTACAGGACTATGCGGAACGGTGGTGGTACTAAGTCGAAAGGATGTTGTTGTACTGATCATTATCATGAGTGGGAATTTTACAAAGCCGATTGAGCGTTATCTGTAGAACAACATCGAAAAATAATTTGAAATAATTTTTTTCCGTTAAATTATTTTTGAATTGCTTTTCGATCTTTTATGCCAAAATTTTAAACATCAACATGAACATTGCTTAAATAGATTTGCATTTTTTTTGCATTTCAATCATTGATTATTGTTTTCAAAAATGCTCTGATGGCCGTGGAGCTATATTTAAGGCAGTTTTATTACAAATGCCTTAAGATACTGTTATTGTTACATTATTATAGCTCTAGAGTAGTTCTAATATCAAATAAGTTAATATTAAAAATCATAACAAGCTTTTTTAGCTTTAGCAAAGAAAACGAGCCAACCCTGAGTGCAGCAACCATGTCATAGTAAAATTTTAAACCGGCTATTATAATAAAATGCGTACACAAAATTTCGTGTCTTTGCTGTAGACCGTTGAAAAGTTCCTGTATCTATAGCTAATACTGGTCATGCTTACCATAAAAATGCATTGTGTTCGGAACTGAATCAAATTTAACCTCGTAAGATACGAGGAAGTGGTTCTAATTCAAATTGCAAGATTTGACTTAAACAAACACACATACAAACATTGCAAGTTAAATAAAAGCTTCAAAAAAATATAATATTCGTATTCATTTATTTTATATTTTATGTATTAGTATATTATCGTAATGTTAAGTAATTTATGTATTAGTATGTATTGTTACTAGAATATACGGTTTATATTATAACTATCACATTATTCAATATTGCACGCCCGCCTTCTACCTCCTGTATGAATCTTCTCCATCCTAAGTTTGCTTGGAAGAGATCACTCTTAGCTATAAGGCCGCCGATTGTTGCACTAGTTTTTAAGCTTTTTTATCGTGTGTATGAAATTTGTGGTTTGAACTATAAAGAGTTTATCTATCTACTAGCGGCCTGGCTTCGCACGGGTATAGATATATACCCTATGTCACCCGGGGATAGTGTAGCTTTCCAACAGTGAAATAATTTTTCAAATCGGTTTAGTAGTTTCGGAGCGTATTCAATGCAAACAAACAAACCAAAAATCAACCATATCTTTCCTCTTTATAATATTAAGTATAGATGTATGTATATAATATATATAAAAAGAAAATTATGGACAGAAAAAATAATCGCAGAATGTGTCAAAGACAGGCTACTAATTACTACTACAGTACAAACAATTAACTTATTTATCAACTTGCTAACAACGGGTCTTAGTAAAACTTAAAAGTTCTTTTGCTTGCTTAAGCTTTATCTTTCTTTGTAAGTATAAAGACAGAAAGTTCTCAGTGCTTTACATTCTTTAAGAAATTAACTAGACAGTGAGATAGTCTTTAAACTTATGAAACTGCAGGTAGTTAAGGAGTTTTAGTGTGTTTGATTAGAACAAGTGAACTCGTCAAGTTTAATGTAATACTCACATGTTCTTTGCGATGAAAGTGCATGTGTGCTCCTACTTTGTTTCTGACTTCGTTTAAAACTGATATAGAGAATACTCCTATCTCTTCTCTACATCTCTATCTCTTCTCTATCTATATCTCTATCTTCTCTTCTCTCTACATAGTATAAATTGAAGTCGCTTTCCGCGTCTGTCTGTCTGTCTGTATGTCTGTATGGCCGCTAACTCCTCCTAAACCACGCAACGGATTTTGATGCGGTTTTCACCATCAGTTAGATACATTTTCAAGGAAGGTTTATATATATAACTAGCTTCCCGCCCCGGCTTGGCACGTAAATTACACCCGTGCGAAGCCGGGCGGGCGGGTCGCTAGTCTAAACTAAAGTACGAAATCTTTGTATTCACGTGCTGCCCTCCATTGTAAGTGGAGGATTGCGCGATTTTAGTTCAGATATCTATATAATCAGGAATCTTATTTGAAGATTTATAGGTACAGGGTTACGTGGAAAGGGTATACTAAACAATGGGACCAACGCTAAAAACGCAAAAAACTGCTGCTTTATACATTTCATACATTTGAGTGAGAATGACCATTTTCTTTGGAACAGCTGATATATTTTTTACGTTGGTTTTTTCATAAGCACTAGTATAATGGATCGCTTTCAGCTTATTACACGTTATCCGCGTAACCCTGTTGAAGACTGACTCTTGCATGCGTAGATCCTACTAATAATTAGTGTAGTATTCTATGTTCCTCTTTCACGCTGCAACGGAACAACGGATCGACCTGATTTTTTGCATGGGTGTAGTTCAAGAGCCAGAGGCATAGGCTATTTTTCATCACTATCATCACCATTTTTCATCACTACGCGGGTGAAACCGCGGGGCGCAGCTAGTTTTAATATAAACTTTAAATCTGTTTTTAGGGTTCCATAGTCCTATAAGTTTGTTCCGTCCGTCCGTCCGTCCGTTCATCTGTCTGTCTGTCCGTCTATCCTTCGCTACACACCATCGTGTAGAGTGTCGTTCAATAGGACTTTTAAAATAAAATCCAGGTTACATACAACACTTTTTTTATTATCGTATCCTTTGTGATATATGGTCCGCCAAATTGGCAAAAAGTCCCCAGCATTTCTAAACTATTAGACAGAAACTTGTAACGTACAATACTAATGGGTCATATTAAAAACCTTTATTCAAATTATTTCGACTCTTTGAGATAAAGTGATAAAATTGTAATAAATTCAAGACGTTCTAGCTTAAAGGCCACCTTGTCGTAAAATGATCTTAGCAAAAATATTTCTCTAATGGTTTTCATATTGAATAAACCATTGAAATTTATGTTTTGTCGGGATGATAACATCTCTGAAATTTGTCTGAGTCCACAGAGCTTCGTTAGTTAGATTTATTTCTAAAACCACCAATTTATAAAATATGAATGCGACTACAATTATATGGCTTGGATTACAGAACCGTACCATAACATAATGTGTGTATCGCCACGCTCTTAACCAGTTATTAACTTAATTTTTTTATATAAATAATAGGCTTACGTTTGACCACCATCTCGCCTGATGTTAAGCGATGATGCGGTCTACGTTGGAGCACGCTTGCCTAGAAGAAACCGATTCACTCGTGATTTGAAGACACCCAGATAATAACCATCGGGGAACACCCATTCAGACATCGCATTCCACAAACTAGTAGACTACTAACTTCTTTATAACCCCTTGTCATAAAATCCTTTCTTAGCTAATGTCTACATCCCATAAGAAATCTGCTTACTGAATTAGAGCTTCGTATATTGAGTAGTTCGAGATTTCGTTATTAGTTAGTCAATCAGTGAGTGATAAGTATTTCGCTTTTATACTTATTAGGCGTTACTCGCAAATTTGTACGTGTATTGGGCCAATCAATGGATGTGAAAACCCTTTACATAATAATTTCGCAAACATCTATAACAGTTCATCATCATCATCATCATCATCATTTCAGCCTTAAGACGTCTACTGCTGGACATAGGCCCCCATCGAACTCCAAAAGGGTCGGTTGCATCAAGCGTTTCCCTGCGGCCTCTTTTAGGTCGTCTGTCCATCTTGTAGGTGGACGTCCTACGCTGCGCTTACTAGTCCGTGGTCTCCATTCGAGAACCTTTCGGTCTCAACATATATGGCGGCTTATATCCTCATAAATAGATCTTACCTTTAACGCCATTGCACAAAGCCCTTAATTGAATGAGTCAAAGTGCACCCAATGGGGCGAAAGTGAAACAAATCGGCCCAAAATGATAATTCACCGGAATTTAGACACGCTGTGGAGTCCTTAACAGTATCACAGTTCAGGTGTTAAAGCAAAGATTTAAAAATAAAATATGCTGATTAAATGTTACATACGTTTTTGACTTCCATCATAAATTTAGTTTTATCGTCTTTTTAACAAAACGAATTTTGTCTTCTCTTTAACTAACTAACCAACTGATTATCTAACTAGCTATATAATCAAATCTTGGAAGTCGATTTTAGCCCCACTTCTAACTATTATTGTCGTATCGATTTTAACCTTGTGTATAAGTGATTCGGATGACAATATAATAATTATTATAATAAAAGTTCTCATCAAATCAATTCAGTGGTACCGTTGAATTGATTTGATGAGAACCAGGAGGTGGATAGTGGTTTCGATGGTGTGAATCCCACTCACAGAGCCATCTAGCGGGAAAGATGCCAACTAAAATACCCAAAGATAATATAACGATATCGATCGACATTGATTAATTTGATAATGCCGCATGTACGCGGTGTCGATCCGCTCCCCTGTCGTCTCTCCTCACCTATAATAATTATGTACGCGCGCGCGTCTCTTATGCGTGCATACAGACTTGATAGATAGATAGAAGCTCTTTATTGTGTACACCAGAAATAAAAATACTAAGCTAATAATAGACTAGGTAAAGCTACAACGTGTTTTTTTTTATATAATAATTAATATTATTCCAGGCAATAGGATTCGTGTATGCAAAATCCTGGCATTTTTTCTAGCGTACACAGGGTATGTTTGTATTTTTTTAATGTTTCTGTTTTTCCTCCTATAGCCTAAATAGCTTGACCGATTGTGATGTGTGAGGTGTCGTTAGATCTGTTTTCATACCCAGAGTGTCATAAAGATGTTTTCCTTCACCGAAAAGCTAGTGCTTTGAAAACCGATGATTAAACAACGAGCAAGCATGGTTATCATATTTGGACTTCCGTCTGTTTCTCTGACTTTAGTTAACATGTAATTTTGTGCAAAATATCTATTTCATTGGGGTGTCACAATCGGATGCGCAATCTAGCACTGCGCCCTCTTCCGGACATAAATAAAATCGGACGTTTATTTCATAACGACGGAACTCCGATAAGGCAACTTCGTGAGCTTCCACGGAGTAACTGAGTTATCTGTTCTGCTGAAAGGCGACTGTGGGTCGGTAGGTACGTGTTCTGTAGTTGAACTGAATTTGGTGACAGATATTTCATTAGAAGTGACAATTTCGTCTCCTCATTTGAAGTGAGTTTTAATTCTAATGCTACATTGCTCACCATTCAAGCATTGTTTTTACCATCATCATCTTATCGTAAAAAGACTTAAAGCGAAATATTCTCAGTTTTAAGCAACGCTTATTACTATAAATGACCATAAAGCTTGGTTTATTGTATTAAAGTCGCAATTAGCGGAGCAAAACCATGGCGCTTACACACAGTCGTGCGTTTCGTTACTTATATTTTTGAAGTATTTCTTATATTGTTAACCGACTTCAAAAAGAAGGAGGTTATCAATTCAAAAAATAATGTAAAATGTACCTTTGCGGTTTCCTTCTTAATTCCTTCCAAAACCCTTCCACATGGAACCCTTTATAACAATTTTTATATTAAATTGTTTTTAATTGTTGTTTAATTTTTTAATTTTAATTGTTTGTTCACCACATTTACCGTGGTAAGGTTATGGATATGAGCTCCCGATATTAATGAAGAGCCGTGATAGTTTAAAATAAAAACTATTTTTTTTTATAATTTGCTAAACTAAGGTATGGTCTAAAACTAGGGTTTATATAAAAATTACTTGAGAAAATAGATACATTTATAGCTAGCGCCCCAATGATTTTTCTACTCATTTGGCTCACAGCCAAATGCTTCAGAACCTTTGCTGGCGCCCGCCAAAGGTGCGGCAAAACAATATGCTTTAATTTTAGCGCCTAAACTCCTAATCTCTTTAGCCTTTGCTGTCTCCATTTTTATTCCAAAAAGTCCTTATAAAAGCTGATATAATTTAATAAAAGCGTTATATCTTTCTCGGGTCACGTAAGAGGTCGCTTCGGGGGAAAATTACATTTTGTTTGGCCACGTCCGCGGCGACACGGGACAACTCAGTTAACGAGTGTTCAGGATTCTTTCATATCTCGACAATCTCTTTATAGATATACGACTTTGATAAATACCCTCGTAAATCTGTAAAAGGTCTAAAAGAAAAGCTGGAAATAAATAGGTAAATTGAAACTGAAAGTGTTGCTTGATATTCAGAGAGTTAACAAAAATATATTCAGCTTTTTGGTAATGGACGTCCTATGGCTGATATGACGATGATAATAGTATGAATTATGTTTAAAAAAAAATTGTGCGTGGAGTCCCTCCGCGCGGAAGAAGTGTTATACTTCAACAAGGAACCCTAAAATTTTAACTAGGGCAAAAATATCAACTATTTAAAAACATGCTTTTCTTGAGATTCGAACCTAGCTCTTTAGGCTTCTCAATTAATTAGCGATACAATTACACTACCGGAACCGCAGCGCGTTTTGCAACCATGCGAGAGAGAAAAATTCCCCCTCCATGGTAGCGTTAAACGTTTAACGCAACCTTGTTGTAAGTCGCATAAGAAGTATAACTTCCATACCTTCAAAAAACAGAACAGTCATTTATTACCTTTACAAACAAAACAAAATGTCAAAAAAGGACACGAGACAAAAGGTCTAAAAGGTTGAGTCAAAATAAAATTATCAATTAAAAATACTTTTTATATCAAGCTTTTTATTTACGTCATTCTATTTTTCGTAGTCTTCTCAGCAAACCCTTTCAATTGATATTCATACCAAAGTATACAAGATGTAGATAGAAAAATTATGTCCGCCATCTTTGAGAGTCCGCCATATTGGATTTAGAATGTAGTCACATAGCTAACCATGCATTGTCATCCAAACTAAACGTGTATGCTAAATTATACCTCAATCGGTTGGGGATAACTGTTTAAAAATTAAACAAGGTAAATTAAATAAAAAGCTTGTAAAAATAAAGTATCGAAATGACAAAACGCAGTTCGTTACCAGTAGTTTCAAATATACTTAGTGGTTTAAATTTAACGTAATTTTTATTTGTAACACAGTTATTTTGTTTCTTAGTGCTTGCTATTACATAAATAAGTTCTCGTGAACATTAAACTTTAAATGGATGTACACTAGTTGTAGATCTAATTTGTTAACCGATTTCTCACACACAAGGAATTGTGCAAAATACAAGTACAAAAACCTCATCATACCAGCTTGCGTGGTTTACATTTCTAAGTATACGTAGCTGTAGATAGGTATGTATATGAATGTACATTATTTCGACATTAACGAAGTTTCGGACATCCGCACTCGGAAACTTTCCGACGTAGGGATTTATGGGAATAAAACGCCACAACAAAATGTTAATTCAACCCTTTCTGGCGACGAATGGGGAAAATTTGACGGAAAGTATTCAAAAACTGTTGGTGAGGGCATGTGGTCCTTATCAGGTATAATTCAATATTATCCAGCGGTAGGAAATGTTTTTGGTTTTCTTTGATGTGGCTATTCTAATGTTGAATCGTTGATCTATTTATAGCTATAAATACCCACAACTGTGCCGTAACTTAAATTTGAAGGATTGTTTTATGAAATATTCTTGGTCCACCTGATATTTTCCATGTGAAAGGGTGTTTTTTCCTATTTCATGTAGCAATGGATCAAAATGTTTTTTTTTTTTTTTTTGTAAATATTGGTAGGGCTGGAGAGACATAGGACATAGTTGTGACATAAAACTTTTTATCCCGGAAAATTATGATTCCTCAGTAGTTGTTCAAGCAGGTGAAACCACGGGGTGCTGCAGTGTGTACTTTCATTATTGAGCAAGCTATTTATGTTGCTAGTGTAATTATATCATTATATAAAATGGTACGTACAGTAGAAAGAGAAAATTAGATAATTTATAGGTATGTGAACAATAATATACATAGTTTAGTAGGTATCAAATTATTGGGGTATGAACTACGAAGTTTGAAGACAACACGTTTGGGCGTCCCTTATTCCAGCGCAAGTGGTTTTAAAGAGGGGAAAAGTAATCTTCCATAATGCCTTGTATTAATTTCCAACCGTAAATAATAATTTGGTCAATTTTCCACAATTTTGGTTGCGTGCGCAAAGTTTTTATTACAATTTTATTGTTATTTAGGCGTGTTTGTTCCTTGTTTCAGATTACATCGGAGGTTTTAAAGGAGCCAGGCGCTAATGTGAGTTTCCGAATTTCACTTTGTTTATTATACGAGAGCGTAATTGAATTTGGTCCGTTTTCTTACTAGGTATGGTAGGTATGAAGGCAGAGTTACGAGTGCCAAGGTACAAAAGTAAACGTAAATAACAAAGTTTCTTGTCTAGCGACTCGGGCGGTAATAATAAAATCCCAAAGCAGATAGGCTTCCGTAATGGCAAAGGGAAACTAGCTGGACGCAACTTTTAGAGAGGGGCATTTTAGTCAACAGCAAGGTAGCCCAAAACTATGAGCGTTAAGAAACTTTTATGTGTGGGCTCGCCATTTAACCGCGAGTCAAGAGCTAATCCCAGCAGCTGGCCCGCACCGAACAACGCACCTGAGACCGGCCTTTTTATTTCTGTTTCACATTTCCACCTAATTTCAGCCGCTGAAGCCGAGGTGGGCTGAACTTTGTCGGGCGTCATAAATTTATTTAACGGCCCGAAGGCAATAAGAGGCGGAGTGTAAAAAGAAAAATACGATACCAACGTGCCTAGCCGTTATTGCAATTAAACAGAGGAAGTAAATCTTTCAATACGAGCAGCGAACGTTCGCTTCCCGTTTCCTGCCTTAATTTATCGCTTTGTTTTAGTCAGTGGCGCGTCCCATTGACGGATTGCAATGTGTTTGATTAAAAAACGCAACCTGATCTTCGCCACCCCTTTCGGTTCGAGTGCAGAATACTAATCTTGCTACACTCAGCTTACAGAGTTCAATAAAATACTCCCCTCTAGGTAACGTTTTATCACTACCATTTAGATACGCTAATAAATTGTTGTCATTTAGCGACACGTACTGACGAATCGAACAACTCTACGGAATACTAATCAATGCAAGATTCAATTCATAATTGCATTCAATTGATATCGCACGGATGTTTAACTAGAAATCACATTCAGTGCAAACTCAATATTCTTTGAAAATACTGAACGAGTGAAATTATAACATCTGCATCGAGATTGTTGGGGCGGCAACGATTCCTCGCATTATGCCGTTGATTTTCTTTTCCGATTTTTTTCATTTCCTCGAAGGAGTTCCGATAAAGCGTCGGATTGGCTCACATCTTGCCGGCTCAATTGCTCTACACACGTATTTAATTTGTTCTGTGTTGATTTATTCCACTCCGATTACTGCTTTCGTCTTTGATGCAGACGTTTATAGAGCGAATTTTCTTATTTACACGAAATTATTAGTTGAACTTGCGAGTATGTGACTTCAAGCATCTAATTCTCAAAATTGGCTTTTGATATAAAAAAAGTATTCAATATTATGATGTATTTACGGCCAAGTGTAGAAAATAGAAGTTTTGATAGCAATATTGAAGTGGGCACTTATAAAAGTCTGGTCTGAAGGGGGTATTTTGAGTTCGTTCACCAATTTCACGTTTTACTCACAATTTCTGCTGTAATAGGAAAATGAAGGGACGAGTGTTAAATTCAAATTGTTTAATGGTTCGGAAGCAAGCATTTCATTTTCCATTCGAATTGATGCGTAATTTACTACCGCGTGCGTAAACGACGCGAGACTCTTTTTGTTTGCAAAAAGCTGAAAAATGGTGTGAATTTGTGCGCTAAGCCTATTTTTGCTAAACAATAAACTGACAATGTGGAAACCAAAGCAATAATATATTCAATGTTAGCTTATTGGAAAATAGCTGTAATATTTATTTATTTGCATATAATCTACATGAAAACAATCTATCTAATACCAAAATACACTATCCACTTTCTCCAGTGCCAATACATCATAGCAGTGAAATTGTTATTTTTTTTCTGTATTTACTGTTCGCTGGATCTTTATTAGACTCTATCTTCTAGCCATTCTTCTTTGTTACCTGTTCCAATTCTACAGTTTTTATGTATTTTATGTACGTTTGATCCGTACATAACACATATAAAAAAATCTAATTTTAAACGACGTATCGTAAACAAAAATCCCTTTCTACTATGAGAACCAACGCTAATGATTTTATGCATTATTAAATCTCTAATTGAATTGTATTGTCGTGCAATGCAGTTCGAACAGTGTCATTAAAAAACGAAATTACGATAATTATAGCGATGGAAAATCGATATAGAAAAACTCTTTCAATTAGCAACGAGTCCGGGGACAAATATTATAAAAGAGCCATTGTCGTGAGAGTACAAGTGTACAACTAAAGGTACAAGTTTACAACTAAGAGTATAAGTCTACAGCCAAGGGTACAAATCTACAACTAAGGGTATAAGTCTACAACTAAGGGTATAAGTCTACAACTAAGGGTATAAATCTACAATTAAGGGTACAAGTCTACAACTAAGAGTACAAGTCTAGAACTAAGAGTATAAGTCTACAACTAAGAGTATAAATCTACAACTAAGGATATAAGTCTACAACCAAGGATATACGTCTATAACTAAAGGTACACATTTACAACTAAGGGTACAAATCTATAACTAAGGGACAAATCTACAATTATGGGTACAAGTCTACAAATAAGGGTACAAGTCAACGACTAAGGGTACAAGTCTACAACTAAAGGTACGAGTTTACAGCTAAGGGTACAAATCTACAACTAAGGGACATGTATACAATTAAGGGCACACACCTACAACTAAGGATACTGATCTAGAACTAATTTGTACAAAAGTTACTTGTAAATTTTTTAGAACTGCTTGACATACGAAGCTGAAATTTGGTAGAGTCCTTATGGGGTTTCTTCTAAGCAAGCGTGCTCCAACGTAAACCGCATCATCGCTTAATATCAGACGAGATTGTGGTCAAAAGCAAGCCTATTATAAAAAAATGATTTTACGAGAGGGCATAATTAAGGGGGGTGAAATGGAGTTGAAAGTAACAGCTAGTCTTAATATATATAAATCTCGTGTCACAATGTTTGTCCTCAATGGACTCCTAAACCACTTAACCGATTATAATAAAATTCGCACACCATGTGCAGTTCGATCCAACTTGAGATATAGGATAGTTTAAATAATTATATAACTAGCGACCCGCCCCGGCTTCGCACGTAAATTACACCCGTGCGAAGCCGGGCGGGCGGGTCGCTAGTATATTAATATTTCGTGGCCCTTTTTTTCGTGGCCGTGAGTTTTGTATCGTTATCGTATAAGTTATTGTAATTATTCGATTTTCGGAATCCAGATTAGACACCACTAAAATGTCATTGAAATTAATTCAGTTGTTACGTTTCATCATCATCAGCCAGAAGACGTCCACTGCTGAACATAGGCCTCCCCCTTTAACCTCCACACTGAACGACAGCCTGCCTTTTGCATCCACTGGATGCCCGCGACTCTCACAATGTCGTCGGTCCATCTAGTGGGAGGCCTCCCTACGCTGCGTCTTCCGGTTCGTTACGTTACGTTTACGTGGTAACAAATACAATTACACTCACACAAGATATTATATACAATTATACATAGAACTCACTCTTTATTGTGCACACCAGAAATAAAAGTAACATACAAAGGATTTTTTTTTGTGTATGTTTAATATGTTTATGCAATATCTTCGCTATCAAAATTGTATAGAATTTGAAAATTGAAAAAAGTTAATTAATTTTTAAAACTTAAAAACAAAATTGTAATATATTCCATCTATACGGGTGAAAATAACGTGACAAATCCCGTTTATTGGACTTCTCGAAAGTATTTTTTTTTTGTAATAATAAATTAATATTATTATTCGTACAACCACAAGATGGACAGATGACCTAAAAGAGACTGCAGGGATGCATATAATGCTATAATGCATAGGGATAATGCTGGATGCAGGCCGCTTCCAACAGGCCCTTTTGGAATTCGATGCGGGAGGCCTATGTCCAGCAGTGGACGTCCTACGGCTAAAATGATGATGATGATTCGTACAATATTTATTAGGCACATGCAATTCCTGTTTGTGCCCTAGAAAATATTTCAAAAATTATTAAAACTTCAAATTGTAAGGTTTGTAGAATTGTACACTTGTATTCATTATAAGCACTGGCCGGGCACAGAAAACGTTCAAATATTCATAGGCGAGGGTATCGATTGCATACGGCGAGGGCAGTCCGTCATAAATACGCCCCAATGAAAGATGCTATCGGGCAACCGCGCCCGTACCCGGCCCGGTGAAAATAATGTGTAATGCTTGCTTCATAGGCGGATATGGAAAATTGTTATTTATTTATTTAATGTTTTGGTATCATTCCATCGTGTTCATGCGTGATTAAAACGCTGGTAGGTGGCAATAGCTTGAGTTGAGTTTTTAATAGACCGTATGCTGTTATTATTCGTATTATTAGAACTGGTTCAAAAACCACACGCCAAAGTAAATAAAAATAAACCAGTCAAGTGCGAGTCGGCTCGCGCACTGAGGGTTCCGTACCACCACATAACTTGTTAGCTATCAAAGTACAAAAAATAGTGCAAAAAGACAACATCACATCAACGCTCAAGCAGGCCCAATCCTAGGTCACCCATCTAAGTACTGGCCGCGCACGACGTTGATTCACTTCGGTGATCGTACGAGAACCGGTGGTGAACAGAAATTTATCACCGACTCGCACTTGACCATTATTTATAATTGTTGTTATACTTTAGAATGTGAACTATAATCATGGCAAATTTGACGCGTACATATTACCGTTTTTACATTAGAGCCAATACAAAAATACGAAAAAAATATACGTTTTTGTATGGGAACCCTATTTCGTTATTACTTTTTAACTTTTTTATTATTTCTTAGTTGATCTGCCGTAACATTACATAATATTCTGTGAAAATGTAATGTTACGGCGGTAATGGGACGGACGGACGGACTGACAGACAGACAGACAGAAATCGTAGGCTTTTTTGGCTTTATAGGTCTCGTTTTTACCCTTCGGGTACGGAACCCTAAAAAGTACTAAATAGGTGTCTACAAATTGATATTGTTCACAGGCATCTTAGCTCGCATCTTTGCTTGCATCAGGCATGATGTAGATGCAAGCCATTCATGACTATAAAAAAAAATCAAATCCTCTTCGGACTAAGTAAAAACCTTACATTAGAGTAGGTACACTACAGACTCTACTCTATGCAAGTATAGAGTTTTTGGTGTAGAATTCATTTGTTAAAATATTTAAAGAATAAAGAAAGTAGCCACATTAGAATAGATACAAAACCCGTATCTCAATATTAGTTAAGATACGTGAACTATGCTCGCTAGTGAGAGCTTTTATTTAATTAGCACCTCTTAATTTATTCCGAGTGAAGATACTGCCTGAAGTACCTTGCATAAATTGTCTGATGGTGCGCTTTTGAATTCAAGTTTACGGACATCCCTCGGGCATCGTTTATGAAACCAATTATTTAGAAGTACAAATTGAAAAGTGCAAATGAATGCGGCAAGATGAAAACAGTGTGAAAGTTTCTTGGTTCTGCAATAATAGTTAAAATGGAGTGAAACTTAGTTGACGGTTTTTGCTAATTTAATTCAAAATCAGCGCTAAATGCTGTAGACGCACGCAATAATGTTGTTTTTTTTTTTTGCTGAGATGGATTCATTTTGACACCAACTGTCTTGTTACGTTCTAATATTGTATATTTGTCAAAAAAAGTTCGAGCAAGCTAGGGCTGATATCAGCGTTTTAGGCCACCTTTTGTAGTCCTCTGACATTTCTTAGTGATTTTTTTATATTTTTTTACTATTACGATTGCGTTTGACTGTCTCGTTTGACTTGCGTCTTTTAGTTCGTCTGTCCATCTTGTTGGTGGACGTCTTACGTTGCGCTTACAGGTCCGTGGTGTCCATTCGAGAACCTTTCGGCCCCATCGGCCGTCTGTTCTGCGTGATGTGTGCCCTACCCACTGCCACTTCAATTTCGTAATCCGCTGGGCTGTCGGTGATTTTCGTTCCTCTACGGATCTCCTAATTTCTGATTCGATCTCGTAAAAAACCCTAAGCATAGCCTTCTCCATAGCTCGTTGTGCGACTTTGAGCTTGCTTATGAGGCTCATAGTGAGAGACCACGTTTCAGTGCCGTATGTCATCACTGGTAATACATACTGGTCGAAGACTTTCGTCTTAAGGCACTGAGGTATTTGGACGAGAAGACGTTGCGAAGTTTACCGAACGCTGCCCAGCCGAGTTGAATTCGCCGATTGACTTCTTTCTTGAAGTTAGACCTACCTAGTTAGACTGTTTGTCCTAGATAGACGTACGCGTCAACAGCTACAAGAACTGAGCCACTTCAACTTGCTAATCCGGTGGGCTAAGTCAAGCATTATTTACTTTTTTTTAAATATCTATGTCTACTCCTGTCTATCTATTATAATTAAACAATTGTAACTATATTGGTTAAACATTTACGTATACCTAGTTAATTATACTCCGGCATCATACCTCATTACCATAACAATCAGGTAATTTTCACAATAGCCACTTCATTACAGATAACAAGAACCAATCAGTACTTAACTTGACGTTGTTTATGTAATATTTTCTCAGATCAGACAAACAAGAGAGATATGCCTTAGTAAAATTTTCGTTCGTGTTTAAATGTATCCGTGTTTCATCCACTTCTTAGGGTTCCATACCCAAAGGGTTAAAACGGGACCCTATTATTAAGCCTACGTTGTCTGTCTGTCTATCCGTCTGTCGTACCTTTAAACGGCTGTATCTTTCGAACCGTAATAAATAACCAGTTGTATTTTGTACAGAATATGTAATGTATGTAATGTACGGCGGATTAACTGAGAAATAATAAAAACGAAAGGGGGACCCCCATCCAAAACATTTTTTTAAACTATATTTACTATGGCAGTGCACCAGAGTACTATGGCAGTGCACCAGAGTACTATGGCAGTGCACCAGAGCGGTAGGAAAGGACTGGGGCTTGAAACCAAAGCTCTGCCATTGGCTATACACAGTGATAGTGCGACCCGTCCTCACCTACGGCTGCGTAGTGTGGTGGACTCGAACAAATCTAGCAACCGTCATCGCGAAATTGCAACAGACCCAAAGACTTGCTTGCTCTCTAATCAGTGGATGCATGAAAAAGACACCCTCAGCTGCCCTAGAAGTCATTCTAGGTCTGACTCCACTACACCTGCACATACAACAGGAAGCGATGGCGTCAGCACTTAGAATCAAATCCACGAACCAATGGAAAAGCACCGGTCCGATTACTAACCACTGTAGAATAATCGACCGTGCGACGAGGATAATTCCCGAAGCAATCCTAGGTACCGATAAGATAGCTAGCACACATCTAGATTCCAAAAAGTACGAGTTGATAACAGACGACAATATCCTGGACGGGGTATCAACCTCGTGGAACATATACACAGATGGTGCAAAAAACAAGGAGGGAGCAGGCTGTGGCTACTACTCGCCTGAGCTTGGACTCAAAGAGTCAATGGCCCTAAACAAAACGACGACGGCAATGCAGGCGGAGGCCATGGGCCTGCTACTTGCAGCAAGAGCAGTCGGGCCTTTCAATGAGTTTCTTTCGGCCCCCGAAGATGGGCACGATAAAAGAATCCTCATGTTTACTACTGACAGTACGGCTACCATCTATGCACTCAGAAGACCCGTCACAAGATCTAGAGTTACTGCTGAGTGCCATACAGCTTTACAAGCACTCGCGAGCAAGTACAGAACGATAGTGAGATGGACGAAAAGCCACGAATCCTGCGTAGGTAATATAACGGCAGACACTCTTGCCAAGGAGGGTGCCAGGAAACAGGTAAGCGACGACGCATTAGGCCTCTGCAAACCATCAGCGATGGGAGTGCGAGAGCTACTGCGTCGTCACACAGAAAAAGAACAACAGAATCTGTGGGACAAGAAAGATGACTGTAAGCATGCTAAAGCCGCTTTCCCAATTCTTGACAATAAGATCACCAACAACCTATTAAAGTTGCAACGACAGGACCTTCGCCTGATTGTAGGCCTTATAACCGGTCATTGCAACTTGAATAGTCACTTGTATAAGCTAGGAGCTACGGACAGTCCACTGTGTCGTGGCTGCATGAAAGAAAACGAAACTGTAGAGCATGTGCTGTGGCATTGTGGAGCCACAGAAGAAACTAGAATCGCCACCCGGTTGCATGAGGCAGCATTGCCTTCTTCATCCGCGTCGCCACAACAGCTAGACTGCTTTTCATCATCATTACTTACACTACCATCTACGCCACTGGAGCAACTGTGCCAGCGCCCCAGAGCCTCACTCCGATATTTCAAGGAGTTGGGTTGGCTCGGGTAGGTGCTGGTAGGGGGAAATGCACAATACACCCCAAGCGGGACGTCAGTGCAGGACTTATCGCCCCCATCTCGAATAAGAATAAGAATAAGAACGTATATTTGTATTAGTTCTAATGTCAAAACTGTAATACGTACAAGCGTCAAACTTGGCATTATTATAGAACACACTCTAAAGTATAACAACAAATAATAAATGATGGCGAAGTGCTAGTCGGCGACAAATTTCTAATCATTTAAAGTTATACTGAACGTCACTTGTAAAATAATAACTATGTGACGGCGCCGGCGTAGCAATTGCTTGGTTATTTTGGTGAGCATTAAGTCGGACCATTTTTTTTTTTAAATTGATAATCATTGTATCTTGTAGTGGTACGGAACCCTCATTGGGCGAGCCAGACTCGCACATGAACGGTTTTTTATAATTTTGCAGCGAAACCGCCAATTTTGATATCTGTGTCGGAGTATTTTGGCATCTATTAATATTTATTATTGTAGAAACTCTTTAAATTCATTTTTGAATTTTACATTTACCCATACTATAATTTCAATTAGATAAAAATTATTTAAATTAAATCCCGCATTTCACGTCTACTCGGCTGAGTTGTCGATGGTAGTATCAGATTGTCCAACTCAATTGCGTCTTCAGCTATTACTGCTTGATATACGGGCTGATTACCAAGCCCTTATAGCGATAACTCCTAACCGATAAGGTTCTTTGGTAATTTGATAGACATTGTGCAGTCAGTTGCATTTGATATATACATAATATTTCTAATGAAGTACTTCTAAATCAAAGGCCGACTATTTTGATGAATCAAAGGACTTTGAGTAAAAATGTACGGACTTTGGTCCAATTCCCAAACACCAATTACTATGCATTTAGAGTTCTGTAGCTACCGGTCTCTGTATGATAAAAAAAGAGATTAATCTACTTAGTCATGTATTTTTACTGTCCACTGAGTCATAAATTTTAATTATATGTATAAATAATATAAATACCTACTGATAATATTTTTTATTCGAATGTTCAGTCAACGCTTTACGGAAATCTCGTTAGTGGAGGACAAAGAGCACATTCGCCTATTCTCCTTTAATTTTATAGTGCCTTTTTTAAAGATATCATAATTATTATCATTTATTTCTCGATACCATTAATCTAAAATTCAGTCATTTAAAACAAACTAAACTAAATTAAATTAAATACAGTATTTAAAAATATATTAAACTACACTAATCTAATAAACCGCTGCCCGTAGGCATCATAATTATTATATTTTTTCTGTGAAATATATATATAATATCACCAAGCGGGGTGGATATAGTCACAGATCTACTACCGATATAGTAGACACGCAGATGACATAATTATGTAACTAAAAGACACGAAATAAATAAATGAAAAGTGTTTAATATCAATTTGTTCCCTTAGAATCTGAGACTAACGCTTCGCTTGGTCATTGGTCAAAAACCTCCGTCTCCGCTACCGACTACTTTTATTCCTAACTAGCGGCCCGCCCTGGCTTCGCACGGGTATAGATATATAGCCCTTGTCACCCGAGGATACTGTAGCTTCCCAATAGTGAAAGAATTTTTCAAATCGGTTTACAGTTTCGGTGCCTATTCAATGCAAACAAACAAACAATCAAATCTTGCCTCTTTATAATATTATAGTATATATAGTATAAATATAGACAACCAGTGACAGACATTGCTAATGGATCAACCAATTATATTATAAATACACTGAGGTAGACAAGTTTAACAGAGGTCTGCGTAGCGATACAAACACAAGTTAATTAGCTTGAGTGAACTCAGTCCGTCCTGTGTTTGGCAACGATGCAAACGTACGATATACGGTTTCGGAGTATGATAAAAATTCAAAAATGCCATGTGTATGTTTAGAAAGTGAAATATTTATACTGGAACGGCTGTAAAAGGCTGTAAGGATGTGAAATTCTATAGGTATAGGTAGCTGTAGTAAAATATCGCCATATTTCATGCATTTTTTAATGAGTATGACGTCTCTATTGGTTCTCATTGAGATTAACACAGTGCATCAACACATAAACAAATTAAATGAGAGGTGCATTTTTCCGTATAATCATGCAAATGGTGACGATCCACGTGTGTGCAAATCTCTCGCAGGTGTCTGTTTATCCAACTGATTTAATAACTGGCTCATCCCGAATCGAATGAACGGGATTGTGTGCGGAATATCAATTCTCTGTTACAACGCATTAGGAGAATAGACGGATACGCAAATAGCTCAGATGTGGATTGGGTTTGAAATCACTATATCTAGTTATGAACGCATGTTTGTATTAACGCTCTCTATTTACTTGAATGTCATTTGTTTGAAATACAAATAATTATGTATATCACACAAAAAAAACAAGTAGCTGTTGCCCGCAATACTGCATGCGTAGCCTTAAAATTATTCAAACCCATTTCGAACCCCATTATATTATGGCCTTTTCAAAAAACCTTTGCTTAGACAACTTCTACGCCCCAAGAATCTACCTGCCACATTTAGCCTCGTTGTAGATCGATTTCGTAATGAGACAGTCAATCAATGTTTGAGTGGTATTTTGTAAATATTAATGAATTATATAAGAATTATTTTGAATAAAAATCTGAAATCTACAGGTTTTAAAGTTCAATCCGACTCTACTATAAGCACGGTCTCTATTATAAGTGGGCCTCCAAAATAATTTATTTACTCTCTTGTTCATTTTATTTATTGGAATTTACTGGAAAACGCACTCGTTTTTCCAATAAATATAATGAAGTCATAATTAGATAATTAAATTTTAATCATAATTTTTGCCATAAATTATTATCTACCAATATGAATGTAACCAAATAAGTTTAGTATTAAGGACAAACATAGCGATCTGCATAAACTTAAACTAAACTGTTACGATAATGTTAATTGATCATTCTTTACAAACTAACTTTCACTCTTAGTTACAATACAAACACTATCAGTTTGTTTCTTAAAAAAAATAATTAAACCCGACAACAAATAAAAACTATTTCCAAATCTTACTTGCATTTTAACTTTTTCAATATTCGTACGTCACATATTATGAAAGTGCAGTGTTTGTTATCATTGCCACTTTACATATCGCCATTTTATTTAAGACTAGTTATCCGCTCCAAACTCAGACCTCACAACCCCTGTCTCTTCGCGACCCATCCTAAAAAAAATCTATATTCGAATAAAAAAAAATGCACAGAAATGAATCACTTGATTACAAATTTTCATGAAGCTCGGATCAACGATACGCAAGTTATCATTCAACAAATATACAATCATACACAGAAACGCCGACTTGTCACATTAGAATATATTATGATATTTCTCCTTGCTTGGACAATGACGTGACATCACCTACTTAGGGGAATCTATCAACACCTCATTAATCACAATCATTGACGCGTTTTTCTGGTTGCTGAAAAAAAAACATGCCTACACACATACAATATAAAAACAATACCTTCCTTTCTGCTTTGCACCGTCAGGTAAAAATCTCAAATGAGACACGTTTAAAGACAGGGAAACAAACGGAAAATATAAATTTTCCTTTCGTGTCAGTCCAAACAAATGTCACCATATCATTTCCTTTCGAGTCCCTCCCTGTCCTTGCGCCCGAGTCGCATCGCAACTGATAAGAGAGGGTGAATGCACGAGTGCGTTCAGGTTTCCATTCCACCTTGGGGTAGCAATGAAGGGGGTAGTGGGGGAATAGCAACGTGATTAATGGATTCCAGCGGCACGATAATGATAATGACTCGTCTGTGACCGCGGCGGCATCATCGGAATCAATGCGGGGCGGTGGTCGGTTAGTTTTTGCATAGTTGCCGTGCCTATGCGTTGATGAGAGGTTCTACTGGGTTATTCCGAAAGGGTATTGTTGGATTTAACCGATGGGGAAGAAAGGTTATTGAGGTTATTGAGAGTGGAAACCACGAACCGGAAGACGCAGCGTAGGCAGGCCTCCCACTATTTGGACCGACGACATAGTGAGAGTCGCTGGCATCCAGTGGATGCAAAAAGCAGGCTGTCGTTCAGTGTGGAGGTTAAAGGTGGAGGCCTATGTTCAGCAGTGGACGTCTACTGGCTGATGATGATGGTGATGATGATGATGATGATTGTTAGATTATCTGTATATATGTCTATTTCTCTATGGCCCCGTTAGTAAAGTAACAATGTGTTTCCGGGTCCGCTCTCTCTCACGTCTCTGGTTGCCCCCGAGCGATGGCTCTTAGTTGGTTAGTGAAAACTTAGAATAATAATAAAAGTGTAAAGAAGCTAAAGTACGTATCTAAATAAAACTCAAAACAAACTGCAGTGTTTAATTCATCATTATATTAATAGGTATGCTAAATCAAGAGGAAAGATGAAATACGTAAGACAGCTGGCAGTAGTTGGAAGCGAAATGTCGAAGATCTGGCATATTAGCGGACCTTATTAGAGGCCTATGGTCAGCGTCCAGCAGTGGTCTAAAGATACGCTGATTGTGATGATGATGCTAACATAAAAAAGGGCTCATTGTACTACAAGTAACAAGTCTTGTTACAATGAGCATCTTATGGGTGGCAAGTCATCACCCGCTACATTATTTTGACATGAAATATAATTTGTTAATCCTATACTATGTAATATAGGTTCATATTGCCTATTATATACACTCAATAACTATATTTTATATTGAACAAGGACTTTTGGTGTTGTCTTCGGTTCGACCAACTTCTCTCAAATGTTTGGCTTAAACCCGAGAATGAAAAGAAATAAATGGCATAAGTACGTACATTTAATATTATCTATACTAATAATATAAAGAGGAAAGATTTGATTGTTTGTTTGCATTGAATATAGGCTCCGAAACTACTGAACCGATTTGAAAAATTCTTTCACTGTCGGGAAGCTACACTATCCCCGGGTGACATAGGCTATAATCTATACCCGTGCGAAGCTGGGGCGGACCGCTAGTTATTAATAAATAGGCTGGCGCTTGACCGCCAACTTGCCTGATGTAAAGCGACGATGCGGTCTACGATGGAGCACGCTTGCCTAGAAGGAACCGATTCACTCGTGATTTGAAGACATACATTGTAACTACCAACAAACATTTTAGATCAGATTCTTATACCCTTTCAGAATAACCCTGTTGTGTTATATAGTGAGCTATCTCGAGCTTCACATTCGTGAGTCTAGTCTAGCTACCAATGTGGTATGCCAGGGGCTTCTATGAATTGATTGAGATGGTAGCTTGTTTGAGTTGAAGGGTAGGATTCCTTGTTTGTTTTGGTGAAGCTGGATATGGAATAGGATTACGGTTTCTGTTGTGGTCAAACTCTCGATATGACGCTTATTCACTAGACAATTTAGAATGAAAGAAAGAAAAAAAAACAAAGATTTATATTCCGAAACCCTCGAAGCGTTTGGATTCCATTATTGTTGTGCAAACTGCTAGACTGTGCAATGCGCATTTCCCGATATTTACGATCGTATTTTCAAGTCACGAGTGAATCGGTTTCTAATACGAAAGCGTGTTTCTTCATAGACCGCATCATCGCTTGTCAAGCGAGGCGCTTTACATAAAGCGCAAGCTTAGTATTCCAAATAAAATAAAAAAAGTTTAAATCCTCTTATTCAAACTTAAAAGCCTAACTGCTGTAAAAACTCATCATACTATAGATAATTACCAAGCATTTCCTTCACAATCGAAGTTTCCTTTCATGTGAATCAAAAATAGATAAAAAGTTAGCACTTAGTCCGTTTTGAATCGCGCTTCCATTATCGGCGCTGCGGTTGAGCGCACGGCTGTCGTCGAAAATAAAACAAATCCTATGCGCAAAATCATTTCGTATGTGCCATGCGGTTGGGTGCGCATTGTACTCGTAGCTTCACGTAAACATAGCGTTGATGACAGCAGGCTATGTTCTTTGGTGTGGTAGAAACTATGCTTTACAATTCTCATGCCCATAAAGTTCTTGTTTATGCTAGGTGTACGCGGACTAGAACTGCTTTTTATGCTCTAGCGCATAAAATGTTTGCTGTTTAAAACTTTACAAAGAGGTTCAATTTATTATTATATTATATTCATAATGTAGGATGTTTTATGTTAACAATGTCCAGTGATATTAAAGACTCAGGTACATTTTTTGTCGAATAAAAATATAACATTATACAAATTGCAGTTTAAATTTTAGTAATAAAATATATATTGTTTACAATATTACTGTTTCATTTCCTCGCAAAAAAGTTAAAAGCCAATTGAATAATTTGTGCATAATTATATCCGCTACGAAAATTGCTTGTTTAATGCACTTGTTGTACAATCTACGAGTACTAAAAATTACTGTACAAAATATGTGATAAACAATATGTGTTATATGTGATAAATGAATAGGCTTTGTTCGAAAGCTTACGTAACAGTTAAGTCAGTTAAAAAAATACATTCTTATTAAGTAGGTATTTTGTTGCTAGCAAATATTCAACTCAGACCTTACCTACTGCTCAACTCATACTGTGGCACGATAGGGGCACGTTATATTGTATGTAGATTAAATTTTGACAGTCGACTTATCAAAGATAATGCCAGTAGCCAAGTGCGGTGTCGGGCTGTCAGCGATTCTCAGTCGTTATTGGTTTCAGTGCTGCTGAATGAAATGATGAAAGGATTGTAGAACGTTGCCTAAAAATTATTTTGAATATTGACAGTAAGTGAAATCACTGTTTTCTTAATTTATACTGATGGTTTATAGATTTTCTATCTAAAGGTTCTGAATAATTGGGATTTAAAAGCTTACACACTCACACACTTCAGCCTGTAAAAGTCCACTGATGAACAAAGGCCTCCCTCTTAGAGAGGGGTGTTGCCATAATCCCCAAGCTTGGCAGGCGGCTTGGGGATCGCAGTACGATCACCGTGTACTATATAGGACGCTGCTGCCCATCCTTCGGTGGTTCTGGTCGCAGTTTTAGGACATACCCGGGTCAAAAAAAGCTTGACTTAGCATCTAATTCCATTTAATTGTGAGCCGAAAAAACTTGTAAAGCATGCGTTTTTAATTTTATTTTCTCGCTTACCCGACAAACGTTGTCCTGGTCAAATTTAAATAAATTTTATTTGAGTTTATACAAAAATCCAATAGAAAAAAGCGCTTTCAGTTTTTACCAAAATTAGCTATGTATGTTAAACTATTTTTTTTTTTTATATTTTTATATTTACATGCCTAGTGCATGTTGGTGAATCTCATATAACTTTTGAGATTCTTTGACATTCCGGTTTCCTCACGATGTTTTCTTTTACCATCGTTGAGTGATGGCATCGAAAGCTACATCATTTATTTAAGTACTAATTGAGTTATTGGTGTAGGGCCGAGGATCGAACCGGTTGCCGTCAGATTGTACAGCGAACATGCTTCCGCACAGTCACCGTAGAGTTTAACATTTTATTTGTTTTTTATAAATTTGTTGCCACTGTAAGTAAAATTATGCCACTCCCTCTTCAGGTAAAGATATTCAATCATCAGCACATGCACCACTTTTCTAACATGCAGTAGGTAAATGAATCATTTGCATTTCATCGCTTGCAAAAACTCGCCTAGTTGCGTGCGACTAATAAAAAGCAGCTAACACACCGATCATAGTTTCCGCCATCCATAAGTCAGTAACGTAGGTGGATAAGCTCTGAATAAATCATTGCCGATGAATACGGTCTGCGCGGTCTCGCTGATAGCAGTTAAATATGGCGGGCCTGATCGTAACCTCTGTACTTACATGAAATGTATCGATTTCTGGTCACATGTAGTAACGAATCAATATACCTACTTTACCGTTAGTGGTATTTAGTCAGTTGTTAATGTCACCTTATTTACAAGGTTTTATTTAACTTGCAATTTTTGTATGTTTGTTTAGGTTAGGTTAGGTTAGGTTGTTGGTTCAATTCCGATGACAATGCATTTATATGGTAAGCATAGTCTGAATCGATATCCAGATAAAGGAACTCGTCAACGGTCAACAGCACAGACACGAAATATTGTTTGTATATGCATTATAAAAGCCTATTAATAAAAAGATTTTACTATTAATTTATTTTAATAAAAAGAGCGGCAACTGACATACCTCCACTTGGTGGTAAGCATTAATCGCTGCCTATGATGATTGCAACTTTAACGGTGTTGATTTGCTTTTGATTTGCGCTGCGTTTGTCACATTGAAAACAGCTGTAAAAAACCTTTTTATGCCCTGGAATATATACGGTAAAGATATTTAAAACCACTAAAATATGTTTGACGTAAGTTTCAGCGCAATAATAATTACGAGTTCCGTAGACTCCATAGAGCTAAATATCAAGAGAAGGTGATCCAAACATTCCTTGCTGTTTAGTACTTCTTGTCAAAAACTCTATTAACTACGTCGCATCGTGGCATGCCTGTACGTATACGTGTTTACTAATTATATATATTATTAGTTGCGCCCCGCGGTTTCACCCGCGTAGTGATGAAAAATGGTGATAATTATGATGATGAAAAGTAGCCTATGTCACTCTCCGGCACTTGAACTATACCCATGCATAAAATCAAGTCGATACAGCGCCGGCAACGTCGCACAGGGCGGTTCGGCCCGCGTCCGCACTCTCAGCACGAAGTGGCAACATCGCATTGTGAAACGCAACTGACCTCGACTACTACCTTCTATTCTGTGATGCATTCAGTGAGCGCCAAAATGTCCTATGATTTTCGTTTATTTTCCAGAATATCATAAAATAATTTAAAAAATCGTCAAAAAGTATTCTATGTCCAGCTCTGTGATATACAGCAACTCTTTATCAAATTTTACTAAGATCCGTTTAGCCGTTTAGCCGTGAAAACGCAACAAATATCCAGACAGAGAGACAGAGTTACTTTCGCTTTTATAATATTAGTAAGGATTTGTGTCTATTTAGACTTGCAATCAAAAATAGCACAACGCCCAAAAACCACGCTTCAACAAAGTTTCTGAGCAACTGACTTTACCCTGGTGCGCAGTAAACTTGTTAGTACCACATTGGAAAAATTCAATCGCCCAGTCCATCCTATATAAATCAATGGTAGGTACACAGAAATCAATTTATACCAGTAAGTACTTCAACCGCCCTTGCTTTAACGTGTCCGTCGAAATTAGATCTATTAGGGGAGTACTATCACGTTAGATGCGTACACTAGATTATTTGCCTATTAACATGGCGTATGTGGTCAGTGCAATTTAATTTATCGATATCTGGGCAGTGCGTCCTGTGTATTGTATGTTTGGCTGGAACATGGATAGTATACCTAATTATACATACCTATTGTTTACCATTTTAGGTTGGTCTTTGGCGGAGCCAGTTATTACTCGACAACGCAAAGTCGAAAGGACGGTATTGTAGTAAAAATATACGGGACGCTAAAACATCATAAGGACACTGGTAAGTCCAAGAACCTCAAAAGTGCAAAAATATGTGACATTAACCTACATGCACTGGGCCAGCTAGTATAGTAGATATAGTAGATTAGACCCCATCTATCTCTCTCTGAGAGAAGGCTTGTGTCTCAGCAGTGGGAACATGATATAATTACTATAATCATAATAATATTATCATAATAATTATGATTATAACCCAATGATTGTAGAAATTAAGCATGCGTATGTCCGTATCTATGCTTGTATGTAGATATGTTTAATACCTAAATCCTAAAAACCTAACCCAGTTTTGTTAATCACAAAGCAGATTACGTCATCATTGATTCAAAATGGCGAAATGTACAGTGATAATAATAAAAAAAAAATGCACCTCCTTGTTATACGTTTCATTGATAAGTCATTGAGGTTTAGTAATTTTTTTAATTCAGTTTTACCGATAGCAAAATATGCTCCGCCAAAAATACATTTGTCAGTTTTTAGAAAAAAATACTTGTGATAGTCTAGTATAAAAAAACATTTAAATGAATACAATTAAATATGATTTATATTAATTTATGTATATTCTAATATTGATTGATAAAAAAACTATCTCCATATTGTGGCGGTCGTGGTGTAGCTCAACCAATAGCTCAACTAGCTGGTTTCATCAGACTGACGTTAAGCAACGGATGCCTGTCATTCTGTCAGTCGTTGGATGGGTGACTGCAACTGAAAATTACGACCAAGCCCTGCCATAGGCCACGTAGATTATAGATCTCGTAAATTGTAGATCTTGGTTGTTTATATCCTTGAACAATAATCGTTAGATCATGCTCTCTGCATTCTCTCCGTCATCTAATCTATCTGTGACCACAGATACTGCAAACGCCAGGAATTTGAAATAATGTAGAATACACGTGTTAGAACCAGTTTGAAGTGTTTAATTAAATTCAATAAGTGAAAGTTTCAATATGTATCAAGTAAAATAGTAAAAATATTTTTTCAAAACAAGCTTTTAGCATTAACAAAGAAAACGTAATCCACCGTGTCATGGTGATACTTAGTATGAGTTATTATAATTGAATGGGTATACAACACTAGCTGCACCCCACGGTTTCACCCGCATTTTTTTTTTAAATAAATAATAGGCTTGCGCTTAACCGCCAACTCGCGATGATGCGGTCTACGGTGGAGCACGTTTGCCTAGAAGAAGCAGAATCACTCGTGATTTGAAGACACCCAGAGCAGCGCATTCCACAGACTAGCAGTTCGCACAATAAAAGTGGAATCAAAGCGCTTCGTTCGGGTTTTCGGAATACCAACCATAAAGCGGTGTACATTTTTGCATGGAATACTCCTCATACATCATCAGCTATCTGCGAGTGAAAGTCCCGTTAAAATCCTTCTAGCAGTTTTGGAGTCTATACATACATATAATTATGAATACATCGATTTTAATGTATTTCATGTCTATGCTACTAAGCATTGATGAGTTCTCTAGTCAAAACCCAACCCTGAGTGCAGCAACCATGTCATAGTAAAACTTTAAACCGGCTAACATAATAAAACGCGTGCGTTGACCGTTAAAGAGTTCCTTTATGTAGAGCTGATTCTGGGTGTTATGTTAACCATAAAAATGCATTTTCATCGGCCCAGAACAGTTTATTTTTTTATAAATAATAGGCTTGCGTTTGATCACCATCACGCCTAATGTTAAAAAAAATACCGCCTGCCTGTTGTAAAAATTCAGCTCCGTTTGATAAGAAAGTAACACAAAAAAACAAAGCAACATACAAACGTTAGAAGTTAATTGAAAATCTGTGAAATCGCGGAAACCTGTTTTAAGCTATCACGGTTGTATGTATCTCGTTAATAATCATGTGAAAAATCATGTGACGTTAATAATCATGTGTGTAGCATTCCAAACTTGGCGACCGCGACCGACGGCGGTAGCCGACTCGCGCGACCCATTGCTCAGTTATCAGTGTCTGCTGTGTTTAACACACCACACACACCAGCAGCCATTAAACGTCCACTGTTGGACAAAGGCCTCCCTCGAGAGGGGTGTTGCCATAATCCCCACGCTTGGCAGGCGGCTTGGGGATCGCAGTTCGTTCACCGTGTACTAATAGGACGCTGCTGCCCATCCTCCGGTGGTTCTGGTCGCAGTTTTAGGACATACCCGGTGTGTTTAACACTCCATATAAATTCATACTGAGCGCGAAGCGGTTTCTGGCGCCAGTCGCGATTGCCGGTCGTGGTTGCTAAGATCGGAATGCTACCTTAAGAATTCATTAGGTATAACACTTTTTTGGGCAGTTACGTATATATTTATTTTTAATCGATAAGCAATACATTAACATTACAATTAATAAAAGCCCATCATCAAAAGCGGAAAAGGCATAAGGGCTCGAACACAAATCATGAACTCTTTATGCAAATCCACACTCAGGCCAACAGGATTACACGCGAGCATCTGTGTGTACACTCACTAATGAGATTAGCGACACCAAGAGCAGAATTGTGTGCTCCGCTTTAGTGTCAGGTGAATATGTGCTTAAAAGGATCAGGCGGCCGTCTGGAATCATTTTACACGCATGTGATTTATCAGCCTTTGAAGTCTCTGTAATATAGGTTGTTTTTTTTTTTGACTGATATTTCGGCAGGCATTTCAATAGACAATTCTTTTTCGAGATGGGGGCGATAAGTCCTGCACTAACTGGGGCGCTGGCGCAGTTGCTCCAGTGGCATAGATAGAAGTGTGTATAATGACGATGAAAGCATTCCAACTGTTGTGGTGACGTAGATGAAATAGGCAATGGTGCCTCATGCAACCCGGTAGCGATTCTAGTTTCTTCTGTGGCTTAACTATGCCACAGCACAAGCTCTACAGTTTCGTTCTCTTTCATGCAGCCACAACACAGTGGACTGTCCGTGGCACCTAGATTATACAACTATATATATATTAATATATTAATTAATATATTAGTGACTATTCAAGTTGCAATGACCAGTTATAAGGCCTACAAGCAGGCGAAGCTCCTGTCATTGCCACTTCTATGGGTTGTTAGTGATCTTCCTGTAGAGAATTGGGAAAGCGGCTTTAGCATGGTTACAGTAATCTTTCATGTCCCACATATTTGTTATTCTTTTTTGGTGTGACGCAGTACGCAATAGTTCTCGCACTCCCATTGCTGATGATTTGCAGAGGCCTACTGCGCCATCGCTTACCTGTTTCCTAGCACCCTACTTGGCAAGAGTGTCTTCTGTGATATTACCCAAGCAGGATCTGTGGCTTTTCGTGCATCTCATTATCGTACGGGCTCGTGAGTGCTTGTAAAGCTGTATGGCACTTAGCAGTAACTCTTGATCTTGTAACAAGAGTAACTATTAATCTTGTAACGGGTTCAATAGACAATATTTTTGTGTAAATACTTCACTATACACACTTACAGATACACATTTATTTGCAGTTAAAGTAGTTGGATTTTTGCTTAAACCAGCCCCGGCTCAGCATGACGTTGTTTGTTACCAAACGACGCTGGCATTCCATATAATATTTTGGTTTGACCAAATTCTTCTAATGTTACGTGGTGTGATTGGTGAATAAAACTGTAAGTATTGCACGCTTATAAATTTTTTCACGCACACTGAGACTTGCAGTGACACCAATAAACTAACTAATAGTCCAATGCAAAAAAAGGGGAGAAAGGCCGTCTATATATACAGGGTAAGTTCAACCAAAGGCATCAAGGCTGATTTAGGCCTGATGCGTTCGCACCTGCCACACCACCTTACCTTCCCTTGTTTGTCTGATCTGAGATTACAATGCACCACAATAAAAAGCCAAATCAAAGTATCTATTTTTCAACATTTGCTTACTTTCTCATTATAGAACCTACGCTACGACGCTGAGTCATCAACATAACAACATATCGCCTACAATTTTGACACAAAATAAAATGCATAAAAACGAATATCATAAAACAAAAATACCTTCCGTGACCTACCTCATCCCTATTCAAAGTGGGCGCAAGCATGAAATGATGGTAGACAGGGACTGTATCGGAAATGCATCAATGTAATGAAAACGAACTGATGTGAAGCAGTAAATAGACGAATGACACGGATGGATACTGCCAATTCCACAAATTATAAAATAACGTATAGTTTTTTTTATCGTTTATGACTTTCAATTACTGGCCCAATCTCCGGCCCCGCATTAAAGGAGTATTTTTAATGCATTCCGGTTTTTATTATTTTTATTTTTATCAAATCTTGAATAGATTGCGTATTTATACGTTGCTTAACTGGATGGTGAGCAGGAATTTGTCACGGACTAGCACTTTGCCATTATTAATTAATTTTTGTTTTACTTTAGAGTGTGTTAATGTATAATCAAGTAAAGTTTGACGACTGTACGTATTACCGTTTTTACATTAGATAAAATACAAAAATACGTTAAATAAAACCATTGTTGCATTAGGACCCCTCCATTAGTTTTTACTTGTGGACTTTACTATTGCTTCTTAGTTAATTTGTCGAAACATTGCCGAAACATTACATTTTTGGTGAAAATTTCAACTGGCCATCTATTTCGGTTCGAAAGATAGCCATTAAACGGTAGGACGGACAGACAGCGTTGACTTAGGATCCCGTTTACAATCTTTGGATACGAAACCCTAAAAAGAACCACATTAATTGGTTAACAATTAATATGTCATAGTGTTCGTGTATACAGGATGTAAGGGGAACACTCTCGAAGCCAAAAGAAGGTAATTGTACTCATAATTATGAACCACTTTTACTATGGGACCAACCCTGAAATCGCGAAATAAAAATCAGCTGTTCCATACATTTTTTCGAGTGTCAATGACCGTTTTCTATAGAACAGCTGATATTTTTTTCGCGATTTCAGGGGTGGTCCCATAGTAAAAGTGGTTCATAATGATGAGTACAATTACCTTCTTTTGGCTTCGAGAGTGTTCCCCTTACACCCCGTATACATTTAAAAAAAATACGGTTCGAATTGAGAACTTCCCCTAAATATGGTTTTTAAAATCTTCACAATTTATATACTGCGTAAAACACAGGCATTAATTTGACTAGTTTCATGCAGTTTGATTATAATCTGATCGATTTTAAGTTGCATGTATGTATGTTTTGACCAAGCAATCATCTATTTGGTCGAAGCTCCCAAAAAGGAATAAAACTAGATAGCGTCTGCCAGGTTGCATGTAAACAGCCCATAATACCAGACGAGCGCCGTATTACTATGAAAACTCGCCTATTTGCGGGATTTAATAAAACAAAAACATATAAATAAAGAAGGGGAGAACTACGATAATGTACGATATGTAAATTGGATGGACCGTTGGAAAAATTCGGCTTTTCCGTCAGTAGAACTGCCAGATTATAATCGGAGTTTACTTTTGAATAAAGAAAGGAATGCAGTGCTCGGGAGGGTTAAAATATAATATATATGTATATATTAGAAGCCGTGGTAGCCCATTTGGGAGACCGCTAGACTAGAAAGCGTGAGGTCGTGGGTTCAAACCCCGGGCCCGTACCAATGAGCTCTTTGGAGCTTATGTACGGATTTTCATACCACTGGCTTTTCGGTGAAGGAAAACATCGTGAGGAAACCTGCATATGTACGGAGAAGGAATTCAATGGCGTATGTGAATCCACCAATCCGCACTGGGCCAGAGTGGTGGATATGGCCCAATCACCCTTTCGAGGTAGGCTAAAAGTCCAGCAGTGGACTATTAAAAAACTGACTATGATGATGATGATATATATATTATTTTTCATAATATTTTTACGCCCAATATTTTATTTTGATTACAGTCATCTTGAATAATAATTGCGTAGACATTATGTTTCTACAACCGGAACCGGAGGACGCAGCGTAGGTAGGCCTCTCACTAGATGGACCGATGACGACCGACATAGTGAGAGGCGCTGGCATGCAGTGGATGCAAAAGGCAGGCTGTCGTTCAGTGTGGTAGTTAAAGGGGGAGGCCTAAGTTCAGCAGTGGACGTCTTCTGGCTGATGATGATGATGAGACATTATGGTTCTACACTCTACGGCGTAGGCATCTGTATCTGTAACGCAATATGAACATATTTTAGTTTATCAAATCACGTTACGAAGTCATTAGAATCACTAGATTTAACCGTTCTAGAATGGGATAATTATGGTATTCTCTGTGACGACACCTGACGGCTGACTGGAAAGAATTTAGGAAGAAAGTCGAATGTCTTAGTTTATTTGAAATTTAAGTTTTAACTGAAGCGTGTACTATGCGTTTCAGCAGAAAATATTAACATTGGTTTATGTCATGTTTTGAAAATACAGAGATAATGCACATGCATTATCATTATATTATCATTATCACTGTGTAAAAAAAGATCTAAAGCAGCCCAATAGTGGCATCGTAATAATACTGGGTTACGCGGAAATGCTTTACTAAGCCGAAAGGGGTCCAAAGTAGATATCGAGTATAGATAGATAGAAACTCTATTGTAACCAGAAATAAAAATTACAAACAATTAGAAAACACTTGTGAAAACGCAAGTGGCAAAGTTCCCCATTATGAACAACTTTTACTATGGGAGCAACTCTAAAGTCGCGAAAAAAAAGCAGGTGTTCCATAGGTTCCAAACGGTCATTCACTCTCGACTAAATGTATGGTTTTTTTTTCGCGATTTCGGGGTTTTGTCCCATAGTAAATGTAATTCATGAAAATGGGTACTATATATCCCTTTCGGCTTAGAACAGCCTTTCCGCGTAACCCTATATATGATATGATGAATGTGTCATCAATATTGGGTTAGCTTTCAAAACTAAAATTTCTAGCGTAAAATTAAATACTAGGCGGCCATAAACGAATTGGAAGTATGTGATCGTCCTTAGTAACAGCGATCGTAGCCTCTGAGGCTCAAACTCCACAACTCTCATTACTCACACGCTATTTAGCAGTTACCGTGGCCGCCGATTTATCAATGCGACATTTATATTCTGTTAATCGTGTTTGGTTATTGAGCCGATAGGCGATGGGGTGAAATGCAATGGTGGTGATAGGTATATGCTGTAATTATTGGGGAGAAATGGCTTTTAATGCACAATAGGTAAACAAACAGGTATCAATCGTTCAATTTGTATTGACAGTAATAACCCGGCCGTATTGAAAGGGTAGTCTAATAGTTTTGAACTTTCATGAACGCGCCAATAAAGAAAGTTTGATCGAAATCGATTTGTGCAAATGTATAATATTTCAGAACGCCTGGTTAATGCGACGCGTGACCAAAATGCTGGCGTATGGACAACGCATAAGCATTTCCATTGAGCGTGGAATGTGAATTTCCAATGCCGCCAACATGCTAGGTACGCTGCCAACTAATAGTGGCCTTCAGCATTTGGATTGTCTTTAGACCTTCAACGGTCTATAACTGTTTTTGTGGCGTTAGTGTTAGCTCTTATTTAATTTAGTTAATTTCAAAAAGCACTTGCCAATTAAAAAAACATATCAATAGATAGATACATCATTGTCAAATGATGTAATTCGGCAAGAATATAGTACGTTATTATAGACAAGTATTCATCATCATCATCACCAGCCAGAAGACGTCCACTGCTGAACATAGGCCTCCCCCTTTAACCTCCACACTGAACGACAGCCTGCCTTTTGCATCCACTGGATGCCAGCGACTCTCACTATGTCGTCGGTCCATCTAATGGGAGGCCTACCTACGCTGCGTCTTCCGGTTCGTAGTCTCCACTCAAGAACTCTTCTTCCCCATCGGTTATCGGTTCTATTACAACAGACAAGTATTACATGCATTAATATCGTAGAAAAATTAGAGACACTGAAAAAGCAAGGCTAAAACTACGGAACATAGGTAATCAGAAAAGTTTTAGGTAAAAACCAACTTAACAATAATCTCACGAATATCCACTTTCTAAAGGCATTAAGTTCGGGAAAGTAAATAAATGTGACCTATTTATAGTGCAAACGAAACCCAGCAGTGACTGCGCGACCTCGACCTTGTTGGAAGCAAACATTCAGACTGAAAGCTTTGGAGAGTTCACTCGACCTGTGGATAATGTTTGCTGAAACGATTCATTTTTATATTATTTTTAGTAAAAATGACAAGTTCTGAGGTGTAAATGATGTAGTTAATACGAGTTAATATATGGATTTAATAAATATTATAACCTCTACTTATCTACTTAGTAAAACAGATATTTAATGGAACTTAAAAAACAGAAAATGAATGAAAACATAAAATATAAACAACTAAAAACTACTTAATAATAACCACTAACTCTGTGCATTAGGCTAAGTAAGTTAGGTAAGTGTTATATCAGTTTGCTTGAATTTTATTATGAAACTAACAACGCACGTTTGTAAATCTTTTTTTTTACAACTTGGGTTACATTATTGGAGTTTTAGTAAGGATTTTTTTTTAAATATAATGTAGCCTATGTCACCCAGAGATAGTGTAATTTATCAACAATGAAAGAATTTTTCAAATTGGTTCAGCAGTTTCGGAGCCTATTCAATGCAAACAAACAATCAAATCTTTCCTCTTTATAATATTACTAGCGGTTCGCCCCAGCTTCGCACGGGTATAGATTATAGCCTATGTCACCCGGGGATAGAGTAGCTTCACGTCAGTGAAAGAATTTTTCAAATCGGTTCAGTAGTTTCGGAGCCTATTCAATGCAAACAAACAATCAAATCTTTCCTCTTTATAATATTAGTATAGATTACTAGCTGACCTGACAGACGTTGTCCTGTTTTAGAACTGTCAAACGCGCGAAGTTGAATTATAAATCTTATTTTTTTACACCTAGGGTTACATTATTGGAGTTTTAGTAAGGATCCCTATTTTTTTGAAAATATAATATAGCCTACGTTACCCGGGGATAGTGTAGCTTCCCAACAATGAAATAATTTTTCAAATCGGTTCAGTAGTTTCGGAGCCAATTCAATGCAAACAAACAAACAAACAATCAAATCTGTCCTCTTTATAATATTATATTATATAGTATAGAAGTATAGATAAAGCCACAAGACCGTAAAAAATTTTATAATAGTATGCAAATTAATGTGTTTCTTTGTTTTGTTAATAAAGTTATTAAAAATAAACTTTAACACTTTCTATAAAATATTGCATCTTACAAGTAATTGCACTTCCGTTGTTACAAATTGTTATGACTCTCTCGTAATGGCCACTCACCTTACACACTTTCAGCAGGGCTGTGTAAATGAATTTTTCACTTATTCATTTAACTGTAATCTGAAATAATGAATATAATCTGAATATAAAGTCTTATTTTTATCTTATTTTTTATATTAGTTGGCCTTTTGGAAAAACTCAGAGTCACTCAGCGGGCAATGGAGAGAGCTATGCTCGGAGTTTCTTTGCGCGATAAAATCCGAAACGTGGATATTCGCCAAAGAACCAGAGTCACCGACATAGCTGTTAAAATTTGCAAGTTGAAGTGGCAATGGGCAGGCCACATCGCTCGAAGAACCGATAACCGATGGGGAAGAAAGGTTCTTGAGTGGAGACCACGAACCGGAAGACGCAGCGTAGGTAGGCCTCCCACTAGATGGACCGACGACATAGAGAGAGTCGCTGGCATCCAGTGGATGCAAAAGGCAGGCTGTCGTTCAGTGTGGAGGTTAAAGGGGGAGGCCTATGTTCAACAGTGGACGTCTTCTGGCTGATGATGATGATAAAGTCTTATAAGAAAGCCGAGGAAAATGAACTTTTCCCGATTCACAGTAGGCTCAAGATTGTCCCGCCTCGCAACAAATTTTATGAACTCATATCATCGAGATATAATTCCTGTAGAGTCACAATCTCTCAGTGAAAACAGTCAAAAAACATCCGAAAGTCATTGTACATACATAGTATTAAATATATACTTCACAATGCAACATTTACTCCAATTTAAACGTTATGTCGCTTGCATAGTGTTCAACGTTAGTTGTCCCCTGCATCGTAGCTCTTGCATCACGCGGCGTTGTAGTCGGATCGCGGTTACCTTGTAACTAATCAAAAAGTCTGCGCAATTCGTAGCGTGCGCTGAGTTTTGGTTCGGACGTTTTTTGGCACGATTGTGACTATATGTATTGTATCGCGATGACTATAAATTAAATAAAATTAAAAGTATTCACTTTTCCGCATTGATGTAGGTAACTTTTCCGTGTTTGCTTGTACCCCGCAAAGCCCCGTTTCGACTCTCAAGGAATTAATCTTACAAATCTAAAATAAATTTTAACAAAATATGTTAGACACTTTACTTGCAAGGATATATATACAGATCTAACCCTAAGAGAACCTGTTTATCTGCCAGCAAATCCAGAGCAAACAACGTTACCTACTTTAATAAACCAACAGCACAATAGCAAGCACTTGTTAGCGATCAAATAAAGAAAAGAGCAAACCCCTCAAGTGAATCAGCGTTCGGTTTGGACACAGAGTAAAGTCAGAGTCACAGGTTACAAGAAACATGTTTTTTAAATAAGATCATCATCATCATAATCATCATAATCAGCCTTTTAACAGTCCACTGCTGGACTTTTAGCCTATCTCCGAAAGGATGATTAATATCATTAGTACAAATTCTTATAACGTTTTTTTTTGTTACAGATTTAATAACTTTTTGTTTCAGGTTAGGTTAATTTTTCTCTTTTATGTAATTAATATTTTATTTCAGGTTAGGTTTAAATTAGCATCACAAATATCTATAGAAAAATATAGTTTATCCCAAAATCCTTATTGTACTCGAAACGACGTAGAAGCGGAATTACACTAGAAATTCGTCATATACAAAAATCTAAGTGGTTATTTGCGTTCACGACTAACATAAGATAAGCTAGAATTTTGAAATTATTCTGAAAATTATTGCGAAGATCTGTCAGAGGTTCCAAATCCTTTGCACTTGTTCTAGAATTGTCGCAAATTTTCTATTTAAGTTTCAATTATTTTCAAGTCTTGAAAAATATTGCGCGACGTTGGTGGAGATACTGTTTATATGAATACTATGCTCGACCAATCGAACGTAGCAACCTCCAGTGTCGAGTTTGAGTACTGTCTTCATTATTATTTCATGTTGCGAACAAACATCGCAGTCGGGAATCAATGCACGGGAACGGGACAACCCCTTATCTGAACGGTGCGCACGTGTGAACCCCGCTCAATTTTAATTTCATGCTCAAACAATGACGCTATCGAGCCGGCTATTATTTTGTATAGTCGCCAAGGGTTCAGTTCATCTAAATCCGCCAGATAAGCTGCGAGCTCTTTGTCGCCGTCTGCGCTGATAGCTAATTTGGAACCTCTCGTTTCAAACCTCCCACCGGCAGTCTCCTTCACGACCGCTTCAAATCCGTCATTATCGCATCGAATCTCTTAAACCCATCTCCCTTTACGACATATTTAATTTGATAACTTTCAACGTTGTTTGCGAAACAACTCCGATAATTTTCACTTCAGATGAGATTCCTATTTGCATTCAAATCACGAATAGAATCGATGAGTCATAAAAATTACAATTCAATTTTTTCTTTGTCTATTTTGAGGATGTGATCGTTGTTTTTACGCTTATAGCCGTTAGAAAGATGGTAACAGGTGCGTAGGCGTTCTTGTCATTACTAGTTATGAGAATTGAAATTATTGAAACCTGTTGTAGTCGAACAAACTGTAGGTATAAAGATATATCTTGTTTTATGAATCCACTTGAATAGGAGCGTGCTTCCCCATCGACGATGATTTACCAAATTCCCAGCAGCGAATCGCATCATCGCTAAACCCCTGTCTGTGTTTATCAAAACACTTAACGATTTAATATGTTCGCTGAACTCTCCCCCTCGGTACATTAGCGGTACATGTGCCAATGTTCACGTAAATTATTGTTATTAATATTTTGATGAGCCAGTAATGAATTCGTATCACCAAATACGTAGAGATATAGGAATCAAAGAAAGGTAAAGGAGATCGATTGTTTTATTATGAAAATTAAGTTTTCACGTTTTATTACTTGTAAAATACTAGCTACAGCCGCGGTTTTGTCCGCAATGACATTACCTCAAGAACAGTATTTTTTTCCGGGATGAAAAGAATCCTACAGGTAACTCCCCGGTCTTCCAAATTTACAAGCTCTATGTAAATCGTCGATCAGTTGCGCTATTGCTGCGTGACAGAGGAAACGCATACAAACACAACACAACTCGTTGTGTGCGGAACAAACACATTTTTAACATTAGTATGATGATAATTGGTCATCGTAAACTTATAATTACTACAAAAAAAGATGAAAGGAAAGATGGTTAGAGATTTTGGTGACCTAAATATTTATTTTTGATGACCCAATTCTAAAGATTAGTTCTATTAACTTGGCATTTCTTTTTTAGTTAATCAAGGTTCGGCGCCTCTCTTCTATTTCACGGTTCGCAAAATTTTAGTGATCGTTAAAACAAAATGCATAAACGGATCGCCTGACTTAAATTTATGTTTAAACGAGTTTTTTATTCTGTTTAATGTTAAAATATTATAAAATGATTATTTTGTGCATAATTTTCATAGCTTTTGGTTTAGGTAGTTTGTAACGGTAGTTTCTAAAAAATATAACGGAATTTTAGTTTTTTAAACCAACTATGATTTTATGAATGTCAATATATTTTTGCTCGATTTTTCAATCTCACAATTTTATGCTGCATCAGTGTCAATCATAATGATTTGTTTCTTAATTAAGAGTCGGCAAGTCGTAAGGTGTACAAGTTTGTTCAAAATCCGAGTCGGATTTTCACCGTGATTTTTATCGATGTGGATTTTCTACATCTAGACAAGTTGTAATAGGGGAAGTTCTAATAAGAAAACTTCTAATAGACCGTTTCAGGGTCCGATCTACGCGATATCGGGTAAATGAGCTAAAACGGACCCGTGGCAATGATTGCGTGATGTCTGGGATGTAATTTTGGTGGTCGTTTTACACCTTCACAATTTATGATACTGACAAAGTTGGCTGTACCACTGATTGTCCTTATTAAAACTTGGAAATTGGGTTGGGTGTCTTTTTAATTATAAAATTATTTTGTTTTTTCTGTTATAGACAAGTACACTTACTTACTCAAGTTTTATAGGCTACGTAGTTTAGGTATTTAGTGTCAGTTTGTATTGAGTTTAGGCATTTAAGCGATGAAAAAAAAAAGTATTTTTTCTGTAAAAGATCAGTAAAAGTTTTAATATATTTTTCTACACAGCATAATTATTTCTCAGACCAAGCTATACTTTGTACAATTACGGTAGTGGTTATAAATGAAGCTGAATTACTACAGAAATCATGAATTTCTCCAGGATAAAAAGGAGGCTGTGTTAATTCAAGATATAAGCAAACTCCATACCTTGTTTTGAGCGGACAAACATACACACTTATACATAAACTATATGTGATTATAACTGTAGCAAATTACTTTTTTGCCGTCCTCCTCGACCTATATTCTTCCGACATTTTTGGAGACTTTTGTTAGGTTTTGTCTAAAATTTGAAGAAAAAAAAATTGGTAATCCGATTGTTGTTGTGCAATTACTGTTTGTGAGGGACTACGTTAAAAATACAATAAAATAACGTTACACACTTCTATCTCCCCACTAGGCTTCACTGTATTGAAACAGACATGGAACAGAAACAACAACACAGACAACTAACACCCAGGTGCAGAGCAGATATTAAAACTCATTATTTAAACATCTTCCCGGTCAAAATCAAACCAGGGGCCTCTAACTTATGAGACAAACGTACTACTACTGAGCCAAACCGGATATGGGCCAAACGGGTGTGGTCTGATTGTAAAGCACATTATATGCTACCGCCTGGCTAGCATAGCTCATTGCAAAATTGCGGCATACACAAATATATTATATTATACCAAATTACATGCTCTAAAAGTATTCTACCACTGCATCACAGAACGTAACTGTAAGTTCAGCATTATATCGTAGTCATTACTGATAACTCACTTGTAATCAATATTCCAACAGATTTCAATATCATCTATATACACACAGGAAAAATGCAGCGTCTGCCTGTTATCTGTACAATATAACGGTGGTTCATTGTTTCATCATCTTCATCATCCACATCTTTCCTTATCGTACTACTGGGTATAGGCCTCTCTCTTGCTATGCCATCTGCCTCGGTCCTGTGCCAATCGAGTCCGGGTTCGACTCGCGATAGTAATAATATCGTCGACCCATCTTGCAGCTGGGTGACCAACGCTCCGCTTACCCTGCTTCGGCCACCACTCTGTTAAGACTTTACTCCACCTGTCATCACTTCACCTAGCAACGTGTCCTGCCCACCTCACTGTTTACATTATTTCAGTTAAGTATACAAATACATTTTACCAAACTAGCAGTTTCTGCCACTGTATCACATAACATAACTCCATCCAGGTACATAATTATATCGTACCCATTACTGATAACTCGCTTGTAATCAATATTCCACCAGATTTCAATATCATCCATACACAGGAACAATGCAGCGTCTGCCTGTTCTCTGTACAACACGATGGTGGTTCATTGTTTACATTATCTCAATTAAGTCTACGTTTTGTTTACGATTCCCGTTCGTGGCAGCACTTTCGAGATTCGTTTGTTTGACTCTTGCATTCAGTTTGGCTGTTTTGATTCCTTGGATTATTGTGATGAGTGGACGCGTTCGCTATTGAGCTTTTGTTTTAGCATGAGGAAACTTGAAGCTGCTCAATCTTAAGTATTGCAACAGTTGTTAATGATTTCTATAAGCGAGTTTAAGGCGATGGTAGTTCAGTGGTCCGCTTTGTCTTCAATCGCGACTATAATGACCTTGGCGACAGAGACCATTGTGAGGAAACTATATAGCATTGTAGTATGGCATTTTCTACTGCTTGCCTTGTTAGTAAACCGTATTACGTTTTAATAAAAAAATGTTGCAAAAACATCCAATGGTTTATTCCACAAGTTATTCTTGAGAGCCAGTCACTTGACATTTAAATAATAAAGTTAATTTTACCAACAAAAAAAAAAAACAAGAACTGGCTTCAAGTCACACCTACATGTACAAAAATAACCTAAAAAGTAGAAAGTGACAGACCAAACCAACCCAAAACGTCATCTGTGTATATATTTTTTCTTATTGTTGTTTTTTTTTAAATGCGCTGTATCAATTTCATTAGTATGTATAAATGGGATCACCTCTGAAGTACCTATGAAACAAAAAAAAATATCATCAAATTAAATTAATAAATGGCGGAGTAATCGCGTAAAAAGCATACAAAAAACATACAGTCGAATTGAGAACTTTCTTCTATTTTGAAGTCGGAAAAAAAATAGGAAGATATTATTAAAATTATCAATAAAAGAAAAACTTTTCACTTTTGTCTACATTGACGACATTTTTCCAAACGCAAATCCAACGCTAGACTCAAAAACTCTTTACGCAGCCACATACATATTCCACACAATTGTTACGTTTTTTTTCCATCGAAATTTCCATCGAAAACTCATTCATCCACAGATTCTGTGGAATATTTAAAACGAGATGGGTTCTTGCGACGGCCGTGATCCATTCGCAATCGTTGGTTAATCTTTGTTTGATTTCAATTAACGCCGGCTCCACTGCAGTCCAGCTCGTCTTTTTAGTTCTCGCTGTAAAATGAAAATAGCACGAATACACCTTTATTATTGTATCCTACGCTGACCGTGAATTACATCAATGTTTTAGAAATAAGGCGAGTGAAATGAGTAGGTATTTTGAAAAAGCATTTTCGGTGGATGCTTGTATTTTTAGTTAATGCAGAATTCATGAGTAAACTAAATAATGCGCACACCGTTTTGTGAAACTCCAGTTGCTGTTTAATAAATAAAAAGTTTTTCGCTAAGAAAAATATGAAAAACTTTTCTGTGAAAACTTATGTTTTTCGTTCCAGTTATTACAAATTTGTTACTTATAATTTCTAGGCTACTTGTATATTTCATACAATTCTATAACTTTCAGGTAGGTTAGAACTTGTTCACTTATTGTCATTTCTTTTTATTACCGGCCCCTTTTTAGTTACTCAAATAACTGAAGTCGCCCTTTATATACAAAAAAAAGTTATCCGGAAAGTCTTTGCTAACGTAACAATGGATCATAAAAATGCGGCGCACGTACGTCGCCTTAAAAATGTGGATCTTAAACCAGTAAAGTACTTGAAAGTATTACTATTCTTCAATTGTATGCTTCCTTCTTTTGAAATTTGTAATGCAATGAGATTTATTCCTAAAAGTTTTCGGAAAACAAACGCAATGAAAGAAAATAAAGAACAATGTATCGATGTTCTTTAAAAGTTTTATGATAAATTATTTAAAAATATATTTAGTTATGTTTTTTACACGAGTGCCTTTTTCCTCGGGAGCCTAAATGTTTTTTCAATGCCATAGGTGGCAAACAGGTTGCCTGATAGTAAGCAGTTACCAGCGCCTATGGATACTTGTAACACCAGAGGCGTCACAAATACTTTGCCGACCCTTTAGGACACGATTAGGTGACCCGTTAAAACTCAGAAAATAGTCTTTCCTGGTTTAATTTTGATTTACTTTCACATAATTGGAGACACGGAAACTAAAGTTATTAAATAACAAATTGGGAATGTTTTTCCTTATTACTTTTAAAACATAATAATATAACTGGTCAAAGAGTGTCGAGATGTGCCAAAAAGAATTCATTTTGTACTGCGGGACAAAGGATGAACTATAATAATATATTCGTCAATCAACCAATCCAAACAGCACAGGAATGCTAACAAAGGGGCGTACGGTCCAAGAAGGCATTGATACGAGATCTGCATACGAGAATACCTGAGTGGGGTTATTCGAGATATCTCAGTGATTATCCCCCGAATAGATAATGGAACATCATAAACTCTACGCAGGTTGGTCTACATCGATCTAGCTACTGGGTATATAAACTATCAAAATAAAATACAAATGTAATTGTGCAATATTTTTACTAGTGGAACACATGTAAAAATCATGTTTTTAATAATAATAGATTTTATTATTACAAGCAAGTTTGAACTGTTCAGGTTTATAACACCCGATTTACTAAAAATATATTCTTCAATTACCCCGTATTTCCATTCCCATTTGCTAACTTCTTCGTGTGGATATTAAAATCCTTGAACAAGCTACTGGATCCAGCAACTAGATCAAACTAAATTCTAACATTCACGGAATGCGTATAACGACCGGCTCTACGCGAGCCAGCGTGTCAATGTATTGAATTTCAAAGATGATTAATAAGCATTACTTGAATTCTTGGACTGAATGCTATTGAATTCGTTGTTTTGAAGCCTATCGTAGTATCTGATATATTCGATATTCGACCTATTGTTACTAAGCCTTGCTGGTGAATTATTGTAGGTTGAAATTAATGGATCCATGTTCGACCTTTATGTTGAGCCAGTTACCAATAAAATATCTTGAAAAGGTTTCTATTTTTATACATTTCCAAGTGGTTTCATATTTTCATTGTTTTATTTTTAAGTGTTACAAGTATTTTCACCTCTATTTATAGCTAGTATCAACAAATAGTTACCGAAAGCTTACGACGGCATCGGAGGTCGGGCCTTTTTGTACTTTTCATTCAAACGTGCTTATTAAGTTTTGCGGAAACCCATCTCATTGATTGATGAATTTTGGTATACATATATTTATTTTAATTAACAATTTTATTTTGAAATGATTAACGTTTTAAAAACCCCAAAATAAATGCATATTTTTTCAAGTATAAGTAAATCATATTGGAAATGTTTTAATGTTTATGTACCATTTCAATATAATACACAAATTTCACCTAAATCAAATATAAGCTTCCGAAAAGAAATAACTATTAAGTTTGTATGAAAAGTATAATAAACCAGCCAAGTGCGAGTCTGGCTCACTACTGAGGGTTCCGTACCACCACAAAATACAATAAGGTCATCCAAGTAACCGAATTACCAGTTATTATAGCGCATCCGAGATAGTCAAAGCAATTGCTACGCAGCCACAGTTAATTGTTTTGCTACAGGCGCTCGAGTATAACACAATTATAACGGAAATTTGTCACCGACTTGTACTTGCCCATTATTCATTATTTTTTGTTATACTTTAGAGTGTGTTCTATAATCATGCCAAGTTTGAATCTTGTATGTTTTATCGTTTTTACATTAGAGCTAATACAAAAATACGTATGTTGCATGGGGACCCACCCCCTATCGTTTTTACTTTTTGACTTATTTATTATTTCTTAGTTAATCTGCCGTAATGTTACATATTCTGTAGACATTTTAACTGGCACACAGCTATTACGTTTCGAAAGATACACGTAGGATAGACGGACAGACAGACATCGTAGGCTTAGTAATATGGTCCCGTTTTACCCTTTGAGTACGGAACCCTAAAAATGACCCGACCTCCGGCAATAATACAATATAATAAAATAATCTAGGACAATTGAAATGAATTTCGTAAAGCAATAAATAAAATCGTTTCAACAGAAAGACTAGAAAACTAAACAAAAAGATAAACACAACCGAGTAAAAGGTGAATAATAGTATTTTAGGCATGACTTATATCATAACATTTTACTGAACAAAAACCTTATTTCACAGTGTGTGCACATGGCGGTATATCTTGTCTGATTTCTCAAGAGCGTAGCAAAAATATTTTTGGAGCATTATCCATATCTAAAGCTATACGTTTTTGCATAAATAAGAATATCTTTTGACATTTTCAGCCAGGATTTGCGGAGTTGTGCGAGGTATTTATTTTATCACATTTTATTGTATTTCACCTCATCTCCTTCGCGTCTTTAGTGAATTACGAATAAGTACACATCACATCACATCATCAGCCATTAAATGTCCACTGCTGAACAAGGCCTCCCTCTTAGAGAGGGGTGTTGCCATAATCCCCACGCTTGGCAGGCGGCTTGGAGATCGCTGTACGTTCACCGTGTACTAACAGGACTGCTGCCCATCCTCCGGTGGTTCTGGTCGTAGTTTTAGGACATACCCGGGTCCATACGAATAAGTACATATTGTAAATGCAAACGTTTTTGTTTCAGTCATTGGCGTACCTATACAGGGTTACAGGGAAAGGGTGCACTAAGCTCAAAAGGGGTCGATAGTACCCACAATAACTAAGCTAAGTTTGTGTGAGCGTGTGTTTACTTTGAAATCTTTTATTAGTTTCTAAGAAAACAAACATTTAATTGAAATGAATTCATGATAGCTGTGCTTTTTTGGCACTGCACTTCGTCTGATACTGCCAACTCGCAAACTGTTCGATAGTGGTCTGCCAGACGGAACTGCCAGATAAAATAGCGAAAAGACATGAAACATGGGAATATTCACAAAAACGTTTAGTACAGATAATGTCAGTACCACTGCTTTGTTAACCCAACCTGAGTCCACGGGACTCACCACTGTTTTTAAACAACGAAAATCAAGTGTATTTTTTGCGTTTGGGTTCGCGGGGCCCAGTACCTTTCTGCACTAAGGCGCGGGACGCAGGAGTAAGCGCTCATGTGCGTGCGCCATTTTCAAAGGTGAGTTTTGATTAAGTGTGAGTCCTGGGGACTCATGGTGGTGTTTTTTGTTACAAAATTTATTTACGTAACTTTTTATTTAACCTATTAAATTTAGTTTTAGGCTTCCATCATGGCATCTAAATATCGAAAGATTCAGGCAATATCTCGTCTTTGTGCGTGCGTGCGCGTGTGTGTGTGTGTGTTTGTGTATCCTATTTTTTGTGTATAAATTTCATTTCATTTGTATCTTGCAAAGATCTTAACCTGATAGAGTTAATAAATGTGGTATCATGTATGAATATATTTATGCTTGTATGTACCCACCTACAACCTAAACTCCTTAACCAATTTTTATTAATTAATTATATGGCGATAGATTCAGGTCGATAGTTCAGGAATAGTCATTGGGTAAGTGACGTTAGCATAAATACGATTTGGTGACTAGCTATAGAGTAAAGGTACGGCGCATGAGAGGAAAACAATAGTACGTCTTACAAAAGTTATGACAAAGATAAAATTATATCCACTAAAATACAAATAAAACTAAAATACTATAATATCTGTGTCAACGACTGAGAATCAAATTGTTTGTTCAAAGCTCCGATACTGTTATCTACTTCACCGATACGCTGCACTTCTAATATTTTTGCATTTTAATTTGCTCCAGTCTCTCGTTTTCAAGCGACGGTCCTCAATGGTTCCTTGTTTTCCGTTTTCAATTAAAAATAACTCATCAAACCGAATACTTGACGTGATAATGGAACGTTGCGGAAATGAACTAGAAAATGAAATTGAAATAACGTGATTTTACTGACTGTTTCTATTGGTATCTGACGTTACGTTGAAGAATTTTGCACTATTCTGGGTGGTATTGCAATTGTTATGGGTAAGCGTGATTATGGGCGCCGTCCACGGGCGAGCGACTTCATGTCAGATAATTGTAAAAATACTTTTACCAGTAGTTATTTTTCCTTATTAGGTTATTTACTTACTGGGTGATGCCATGACCCCAGAGTTGATCTTGTCATCTGACAATAAAAAACACCACCCTTCCTGGCACTATGGAAACTCAAATAATCAAACAGTCCAAGTCAACTAAATAAAACCGCTCAAGTGTGAGTCGGGCCCGTGCACTGAGGGTTTCGTACTATCACAAAATACAATAATGATCAATTTTAAAAACCGACTTCGAAGTTAGTAATAATAAGCAATTTCGATTCGGTGAAATAAATGATAAGGTTGTTCAAGTAACCGAATACGTTGCCTAATGAACAGTAATTTGTCACCGACTCGCACTTGGCCATTATTTTTTATTTGTTGTTATACTTTAGAGTGTGTAGTATAATCATGCCAAGTTTGACGCTTGTACGTATTAGGTATTACCGTTTTTACATACATATTCTGTGAAAATTTCAACTGGCTATCCTATTACGGTTCGAAAGATGCATCCGTTAAAAGGTAGGACGTACAGACAGATAGCGTAGGCTCAGTAATAGGGCCCGTTTTATCCTTTGGGCACGGAACTCTCATCATCATCATCATTTCAGCCATAGGACGTCCACTGCTGGACATAGGCCTCCCCCATCGATCTCCAAAAAGGCCGGTTGGAAGCGGCCTGCATCCAGCGTTTCCCTGCGGTCTCTTTTAGTCGTCTGTCCATCTTGTGGGTGGACGTCCTACGCTGCGCTTACCGGTCCGTGGTCTCCATTCCAGAGCCTTTTGGTTCCATCGGGCGTCTATTCTGCGTGATATGTGCCCTGCACACGAAACCCTAAAATCATTAAAAAAAACAAATAATAATATTAAAAAAAAATCTTTATTTTGTATATTCATGCCTGCTTTATATTTACTTTGTGTGCCCATCATTACAATATGTGCAATGCATCTCGGTGGTTAAATCAAAGACAACAATAGCTAGGTCGGATTGTCTGCGTGCATGCGGTGAGCACTTCGCGCCACTTTCGCTACTTTGTGGATTGTGGAGAAGCGCTGCCTGGAGTCGACTCGCAAAATTAGACGGTACTGATAGCAAAAGAGGCGTTTATTGTTTTTTAAGTTATACTTCTTATGCAACTTGCAAACAAGGTTGCGTTAAACGTTTAACGCTACCATGGAGGGGGAATAGAAAGAGACAGAGCGAGAGTTTCACTTCTTCCGCGCGGAGGGACTGTCACTCGACTCGAAGCACGAATGGAATGAATAGGGTATTTGACTGTATTGAAAATATTATGCCAATTTTTTTTTTTTAATGTTCAGGACATTTTTGCACACATGGTCATCTGACCCCAAACTAAGCAAAGCTTGTGATATGGCTGCCAGAGACTGATATACATACATATATAGCATATATAGTTTTAAATACATACTTAAATAGATATTAACACCCAGATATAGAACAAACACAAATATTCATCACACAAATGTTTGTCCTAGGTGGGAATTTTAAATATATATAAAAAAATAACATTTTTTCCAACAGTATCTGCTAACCAGACCATTAAAAGCGAGGGTGTGAAAATTCGCTGCTTATTTTCACCGTACGTTTCTTTAATCCTACATTTTGACGTGCATAAAAGTATGCACCTAGTACATTTGGTCTTATTAGTCGGCTATACAAATACACATTTTAATTAAATGTTCCTAACTATATAGTAGAAAATAGAATATTCAGCAAGGAGGAAGCGTTTGGATAAGCTATTTTTAATTTAGATTAGCAATCTCTACATAAAATATGCACGCGTAACTGTACAAGCTATCAAAGAGATCGTTTCAAAAAAACCTGCGAAATTTCATTTCATCAAGTTCGTTGATATTAACTCTGGGAGGTGCCTAAATATGAACGCAATTTCCATCCATTCCATTCCTAATGACTTCCACTGACACGGCGCAAAACCCCTCGTTTTACACTTTGACGCGTTCACTTATACGCCTTGTCCCATAGCGACGACATTTCCAATAGGAAACTGAAAAAAAAACAGACGTTTTAAATTTAATCTACCTGCCCTGAAATAAAGATGCATATTGAAAAGCAAGAATGACTCCAACACGACTACTTTTGTCTATTCTGGGACTTCGAGGATAAAGCGTAATTTACGTTCGAAGTAATACGGCTCAAGTTACTCGAGTCATCCTCTAAATAAAACCGTAAATCCTTTCGAATTAATACGAAAATGGTTCGACTGGTGCGCTGTGTTTATGGTTGACTCTACTCTACGGATTTTGCTGTCGGATCGTTTTGTCTATCGGTAATACGAGAGCCGGTTCGCACCTCTAAACAACAAAGCCTCGCTTTTTTCTCACTTTATGAAAATGTGCCACTCTATACGTGTTGACTTGTTAATAGCATAAAGTTGCTCGCGTTTACTGCATGCATGTTTCGCCGGAACTATTCGTTTTTAACTTTACTATTAAAAATGCCAGGTAGTGTTATGCTTTCTACTCACGACAGTGAATTTCAACTGGAAAGGAGAGAGCTCAAACGTGAATTTATCTTGAATTCGTGAATTTGAGGCTTGAGTTTTATAGTCTCCGCTAAAGTTCGATATTCCAGACATACTTTGATAAAATAATAATGAAGCTAGTCAGGAATACCTGACGAAGAGTCGATGACCAATATTCGACGCTCGATCATGGCGTGCCGAGCATACCTCGACCAAGTATGAAATATGAAGTCGAGAGTCTGGTATGTGGCAGAGCTGACCGCTTCGCATCGTGAAATGTTAATTTAAGATATTTAATGAAGTTGGCTGCAAAATGCTCAACTTGAATTTTGTTTTTAATTTTTTAACCTCCGATGCAAAAAGAGGGGTGTCTATGTATCTGTGTACCTGTGCATCTGCGCTTATGTTCATCTGTGCATCTGTGCATTTGTGTATCTGTATATCAGTGTGTCTGTCTGTGGCATCGTAGCTCTCAAACGGCGGAACCGATTTTGATTTAGTTTTTTTTGTTTAAAAAGTTATCTTGATCGAGAGTTCTTAGTTATGGTTCACGAAAAATATGTTCATTCTTTTGAAGCCTCACATAAGTTATTTTATTCTATTGCATAATTGTATTAACTAAAGTTAAAAACCTTATCTTAAACTTAAGTCTATCAGCTCATTTAAATGTGAATAAAACTTTTAAAAAATCAGGGGCCTTACGGAAAACAGCTAATTGCGGCACCTAATCCGCTCAGTTGGAAAATCACGCGACCGCAAACCGTATCTGGGCGCGATAAGGTTCACGTTCGCGTGATCTTCCAACTGAGCGGAATAGGTGCCACAATTAGCTGTTGTCCGTAAGGCCCCAGGTCATAAACTCTGATGTCTTTTAGTGATAGTAAAACATTCAATTGACATTCATTGTTGAAACATCGTGCTATTAAAACCTGACATTCGTAAGACTCTGTCGCACAACATTCGCATTTGTTTTTACCAACCCTGAATATACAGCACTTACAGAGAGACACAGTTACCTTGTCTACTCAAAATCTGCATGGTAATGATAGCCCTATTCCACCCCGCTCATTGCAAGGGCTCCGGTAAAAACAGTATAGCCTGAGGTAGCGCCATATGGGAGACATTCTCTCGTCTCCGGCTACCCTTGCTTGTCCTACATGCTTTCACACTTTTGGCGACCGCAACAGTGGGGGAAACCCATTCTGTGGGAAAAGTTCACGAGTTTAAACGAATGTTTATGACAGACAGGTATATTTCAAAGTTTGGATATTTTATTCTAAAAAACTGGATATTCATCTTAGTTTAAACGAGTTTGAGGAGTTTTTTTATTTTTTTTTGCTTTTAACTTTAAAGGTTTTTTTTTCACGCAGGCGTTGTTACTACGATTGTAGGTGTATTATTAACTATCTTATGTTCCTATGCTTGTTACCTGCTAACTTAGGCCTTTTCTTATGTACCTCATCAAGCTCTGCATTTGACCTCATTTAGTATCTCATTGAATTACCATGAAAACACTTTTATTCGTAGCAAAATGGTAACAAACGTCCATATAAGTATGTCGCATCCGGACACCATCACGGTTTAAAAAAACGAAACGAGAAGTGCGCCAACGTCTCGTCAGTCGGCAATTAGCCGCAACTTCACTTCGGTGCGCTTCTAACAGAGCCATAGTGTTATCGCTCGACTCGGTGTTAGGCATTCACTACCCGACGACCGTAAAGTGATATCCAGGAACTGTCCTACCGTTTCGTGTCTACCTTGTGAATTCGTGATAAGCTAAACAGTGTTTCCTCATTTTTAACCGACTTCTAAAAGGAGGCGGTTAACAATTCGACTGTATGTTTTTTTTTATGTTTGTTACGCGATTACTCCGCCAATTTAGAATTGTTTTTGATGATTCTTTTTTTGGTTGGTAGGTCACCAAACAAAAAAGAATTCTCCACTAGTTATCCACTAGCGACGCTGTCAACTGAACAGCAAACAGAGGAACTGTTCTTAAAACAGACCTTCAAAAAAACAAAGAAGTGTTTCCATGGCGACCCTGTTTTTCATGACCATGGATACAAAGTATTTCAGTTTTAATATTAAACAATATTTCCTACTTTTTAGTTTCAGTTTGTAAATGTAGGTATAGTCATGAAGTCGGTTCTTTTTTTTCTAAAAACTATTATTATCATCGCACGATTTCCCACCGTACATCCACGCGGTGTCTGGTGACGACGATGATGGCTGACAAGCAGTCTCTCCGACAAGTATATTTCAGCTGATGTTATCCACGATTGTTTCCGAACTAATAGTTTCAGCTTACGTAGCCGGTAACGTACGTTTTCCTTATCGGAAATCATAATCCGATTACTTATTACTGGACAACAATTTTTCTAAGACGATGAAGTCTTTTGGTTCAAATTCATCACACACTAGCTGCGCCTCTTGGTTTCACCCACTCTATTAAATAATTGGTCCAGCCGTTTTGGAGTCCATAGGGTTTTTTTTATGTTGGCTTACGCTGTTTGCCTTACGGCCCCTACAGATTGATCGGACTAGTTAGCTAACGCAAAGTGCATTCGGCGTAACTTGATGGTCCAAAGGGAACATCACACATCGATTTTTATATACAGGCCGTCCGCATATTATAGACTGTACTAAGCCGAAAGGAGGTCATTGTACTCATCATTGTGAACAACTTCTGCTATGGGACCAAACCTGAATCATGAAAAAAATCTGCTGTTCCATACATTTTGTCGAGTGTTTAATGACCGTTTTCCATGGAACAGCTGATATTTTTTTGTGATTTCAGCGTTGGTTTTATAGTAAAAGTTGTTCATGATGATGAGTACAATGAACTCCTTTTGGCTAGGTACAGTCTATATGCGTAACCCTGTATAACACAAATATTTTTCAGTAACTTGGATATTAAGTTACAGAATAAAATTTTGCTTTAAAATCTACGTTAAGTAAAAATATACAATCTACTCATAGTGCGCCTTCTAGTTTTTTAAGCTTTTATTAATTTAACAAAATAAAAATAAACCTATACTAAATTAATTAACTATTTACACTATTATACCAAATACAGTTGAATTAACCATACACTGTTGAATGTCCAAAGATAATCCAAATGCTCACGCTTATTTCGTCAATAAGGTATTATTTTCCATATTTTTCTTTCTGTAACTCATTTAAATTCAATAGACACATAGGCACAATTTATTTGTGGCAAAAAATACAATAAAACAATATACATGAAAAATAAAATAAAATTATAAATAAAACTATTGTCAAACAACAAACATCACACAACAAAATTAACAATTGACATTTAACAATTGTCTAACTCTACCTCTTTTGCATTATTCTTTCCGCATCAAAATACTTGTCTTACTATCGTTATTTTCCTTTCCTAGTCTTGTCGTATTTTTTTTCATGTGTAAACCACTTTGCTGCCGGCGTCAGGTCGAAGCGAGGGTTTCTTTGCTCAAAGGCCGTCGGTTCCACGTAAAGCTTCCAGCACAATGTACCTTTGTGCATCGCACCTGACTAATGAAATCTGGGGAGTTAATTTTGGTAGCTTAGAGCTGGCTCTGAATGGTAGGTTCATAGAGTTTCATTTTGAAGTGATTTTGTGAGCTTAACACATGGTGTGGTAGACGGATGCAATTGTTGAAGTATTTTTTACTCGACTGCGCAAGAAGGATGGTTATGTTTTCGTATTTAAGTATGAGGTATGACCCGCCCTTCAGCCTAAACGGCTTAATGAATTTCAAAACAAGTAAGGTGTCATTTGAATCGTTTTAATAGTCAAATTATTGACATAATTACATACATCGCACACTGTGCAATTCACACGATCCTTCTTGCCTCATACCTACAAAATGTGGAATGAGCTACGGTGTTTTCGAGAGGCTACAACACGGGGTTCTTGAAAAGGCGAGTTAATCGAGTCCTAAACAGCAACGTATTTGTGATGCCTCTGGTGTTACAAGTATCCATAGGTGACGGTGACTGTTTACCATCAGGCAGCCAGTCTGCTTGTTTGCCACTTATAACATAAAAAAATAAAAATAAGGTAGGTACAAGAATCCAAAGAGTACGCGAAAAAATTTTAGTGAAAATTTTTGTTTTTCTGTTACCTACTATTTGTAAAAAATGCAGTCGGGTTGTATTCTCTTATAATTTAATTTATCTTCTTTAGTTACTGGCTTGAAAGATAATTATAATTTACCTGAAGCAAATTACTGGGTTAAATTCAGTGTCTGGTTCGTATGTACACTTTATTCATCATCATCAAACTATTTTAGTCAACCGTTGGACATACATTATAGGCCTCTTCCCAATACACGGTCAAGCACTCAGTTTGATCTTCGTCTCTTCACTTTTACCGCCTTACGTATATCGTCATTCCACCGAGTCATGGACACTATCCTTCAATTTCTGATCATAACTCTTTCCAAAGCTCGCTGAACAATATTGAACTTGATTGGACTTTATTTACCAATGAATTATGTAGGTATATAATACTGTGTAGATTTATTCATCCTGATGATTTACATGACCTGAGTACCTACTTAGTAATTTCAATTCCGTAATATAACAACATAAGTAATCTTTTATAGAATATTCTCAAATCCTTACATAATTTTTTCATCTCTCATCGCTTATGTGTTTTTGTGATTTTTTTACTTAGTTGGACATAACCTTAATTTACTTCCTTCTTCTTTTAAGTGAAACTCATAAAGCACAATCAGGGCTCTAAAGCAAAATTTTCTGTGCTAATAATATGCTGCATAGATAATGACCAAAACACCTTCTTTACACCCACAAATACTCTATAACTCCGGGCGGAGCAATTAAATATAAGACGTTGCCGACTACAGGCATTGTCTGCGCTCCCACCGTCTATAATTTTGATAATAGGCTAGAAATATTCTTTTGTCTCCTACAGACTATCTGGTTGTAAGCCGTTCGATTATTTGCCGAGAGCGCTTTCATTGCTGTCTGGTAGCTGATGACAGTATCAAAGCTTGTAATCGAGACACTACAAATATTGGTTCATTAATTCAAAAATTTCAAAATATTTATTTGTTAGAACATGGTAGGTACACATACATATAAAGTAGCATACATGGTCGTAAGAATGGAGACGTATCTCATGTTCTTGCCTGCCACAGCGTACAAATGTTAGTTTTTTTTGTATCATATTTTTAGTCGTCAATCTGGGTGTCTTCAAATCACGAGTGAATCGGTTTCTTCTAGGCAAGTGTGCTCTAACGTAGACCGCATCATCGCTTAACATCACGCGTGATGGTGGTCAAACGCAAGCCTATTATTTAGTTTAAAAAAAATTAGAATATTGTTAAAATCATATATTGGTTTAGTTGTATTTTATACATTTTACTACCTAATAATTAATAAAAATTGTAAATACCTATAACTTATTATATATATTTTTTTTCTAAATATTTATGCGTAGATTTCTCCATAGCTTACTGAAAATACACCATAACATCACACAATTTTTAATATACACCATTTTACTTACTTTCGATTATTCAATTTCAGTCATTAGAGCCATGACTGAACCTGAATTTTCACTATTCAATAGCGTTTCGTATCAGAAGGACAATTAGCAAAACGTTCGACTTTTAGAATATCCGACCAGCTTCTAAACTGGAAAATATTTTTTTTTTAAAGTCCTTGTAAAATAATATTAAATCAGTTGTTCAGTTACTGCAATAGATCTTGGTATCAGTGGACTTTATATCGTCAGTTAGTTGAGAAAAGATGAGACGATTCCTTGCTTTTATCTCAAAACGCTGGGCACGATTATCTTTGGATTAATGCTTGGCTTTGTTTATGTTGCAATCCATTTCCTTTTTGTTCTCTGGTTAGTGCTTCAAAGTGGTTAACTAACCCCTTTCAGCTTAAGATCTCCTTTCTTTATAACCCTGCATACATAGATTTCGTTAGGTTCCATTTTTTTATGGATTTCTTAAAACCAAATTTTAACCCTATTTTTATATCTCACATCACACATCATCAGCCATTACACGTCCACTGCTAGAAAAAGGCGTCCCTCTTAAAGAAGAGTGTTGCTATAATCCCCATGCTTGGCAGGTGGCTTGGGGATCGCAGTACGTTCACCGTGTACTAATAGAACGCTGCTGCCCATCCTCCGGTGATTCTGGTCGCAGTTTTAGGACATACCCCCGGGTACCCCCGGGTATAACACTCCTCTCTAAAAGGGAGGCCTTTGTCTAACAGTGGATTGTCCATTGTTATATCTAAAACGTTTTCTTTTACTTTCAAGTATTACTATGAAAACGACGAAAATTTACTGTTCATGCAGAAACTTTAAAGTAGCTTACAAATTGCACCGCGCTCGTAACCACGCAGTAACTTTCACACTTCCAGGTGAGTGGAGCCCACTAACTATTGTTAATGACCCGACGAGGGCATGATTACATTTTTTTCACACCCCCTCCACTAATAGTCATTCCACTAATTTCGTAGGTTACGAAACGGAATCACCCCGTGTAAATTATGTTGCGAGCGTCGAGTTTCTGAAATGTTAGTTTATTTTTATCTATGTTGAACTTTATCATCATAAACTTACATATATATTGGAGTCTAGTATAAAAATTAAAAAAAAAATAGCCCAAAATTAACATTAATTTTATTGTTTACAAACTGACCCGAAAGACATTGTCCTGTCCAAATTAGTCCAATAGAGTTGTAGTAAAACAAAAATCCCATAGAAATAAGCACTTCAGTTTTTTTTTCAATTATTAAGCACCTTTTTCAATTATTCTTTCCCAATTATTCTTTCCCAAAAACCGCCTCCAGATTATTACAAATATTTAAAAATATATTATCTAAACAGGTCCAGCTTTCTTTAAGCGATGCGCGTACCAACGAACAGTATTTCATTTTTATTTATAAATATAAATGTCTAAATCTAAATAAGATTACAGTTAAAAAATAATGACAAACTTATTTAATTTCTATGTCATTAAACGATGTCAACAATTAGGCTTGCGTTTTTTTTTAAAACTTTATGCACAGATTACAGTAACGTTAGTATGGGTTTCAACTACTTTTTGGTTCGGAGATTTTTGAGTGGTAGCCTACTATAGTTTTAGATATATTTATTACTTATATATTTCTTTTTCCAGGTTAATTTTTAATGACATTAAATTACTTTCTTTTCGTAGGAAAATGTTGTACTAACAAAACCTGTAAATCAACTAAAACGGTCCTTCTACTTAGGTACCTACGTTAATTACGTCTTAAAGATGGACGGGCTTTTACGTTATCGTCTCTCGGGTGTTTCATTAAAAATTTCTTTCAAAGGGGCAGCAGCTTGCTTCATGATAATAAACGTCTTAAAAGTACAAAATACTTCTTGACTTGTTAAATATTTAGTTAGGTACAGAAAAGGGACAAGTTCTAATATAAACACTTGTTTGAATTTTTGTCTAATTTGACTTTTTTTTGTTATAAGTGTGTGTATGCCCAATGAGTGTGTACCTATAATATATACGTGCAAAGTGAGATGGAGCCGCGTGCGCACCAACCTTAAAAAGACCGCCTAATTCAATTGAAATTACAGGGTTATTCAGAAAGAGTGTACTAAGCCAAAAGGAGGTCATTATGAACGTGGGCAACAGCTAGTTATTTACAAAAACAACAATGATCTATAATTGTTTTTTTTTAAACTAACGAGTTATACTAGCTTTATAATAAGAGTGTAATATTCGACTGTAATTGTACACTTATAGACTGAATTAATGTGCTTTGAAAGCGTCGCGCGTCGGGGGCTGCACTAAGGCATACTAAGGCCAAATAATTACGAACTGGCTCATAGTGGGATCTTTGATGCTTTAATCAGGTGAAGACCACGCCCGTTCCGGTAATTAGAAAATGTTTTATGTAGCCTGTCGCACCTTCAACGCGAGGATGAATGAACTGGAGGATGCCATCAGTGTTGAGGGGCTTACGATTTTTTGTGACTAAAAAGATAAGTAAGCACTACCCAGTTTCGAGGGGCTACTGCAATTTTTTAGCTATAATTTTTTTTTAAATTTAAAATATACTATATTCCTGTTGATTATCCAGGGAAAGATTTTGGGTAGAGTTCCTACTGGCTACAAACGTATAAACGAAAAATAACGCATTCAATCTCCCTAAAGGAAAAATTCCGATATGTAGTCCAACCTTTGATAGGGGTTGAGCTCATCAAAGGAAAGCCCAAACAAAAATAGCTACTTATGCAAATTCTTCGTCGCGCTTCGGCATCACGAGAAATGTGAAGGTGATTCTACTTACGTCCTTTTTCCTTAACGTCCCTGCACTAATGATGCACATTGCAATTATTACAGTTCACCCTTGCCCCACACTATAAACAGTAGTGCAACTTGATAACTTATTTATGTTGAAATAATAGAAATATAGTTAACGTAGTTTCCCGAAACACGGTATTTAATGTGTTCATAAATTGAAGTACCCTCTTTTACCGAAGCTTGACTTTATGGCCTGGTAACAGACTACCAGACAGAAATCATCATCATCATCATCAGCCAGAAGACGACCACTGCTGAACATAGGCCTCCCCCTTAAACCTCCACACTGAAAGGTCTATCTAATGGGAGGCCTACCTACGCTGCGTCTTCCGATTCGTGGTCTCCACTCAAGAACCTTTCTTCCTTTATCGGTTATCGGTTCTTCGAGCGATGTGGCCTGCCCATTGCCACTTCAACTTGTAAATTTTAACAGCTATGTCGGTGACTCTGGTTCTTTGGCGAATATCCACGTTTCAGATTATATCGCGCAAAGAAACTCCAAGCATAGCTCCTCCATTGCCCGCTGATAGACTCTAAGTTTTCCAAAAGGCCAACAGTTAAGGACCACGTCTCAATACCATAATATATGTCATCACTGGCAACACACACTGGTCAACGACCCTAGTCTTTAGGCAGTGTGGTATCTTGGACGAGAAGAGTCGCTGGCATTCAGTGGATGCAAAAAGCAGCCTGTCGTTCAGTGTGGAGATTAAAGGGGGAGGCCTATGTTCTGCAGTGGACGTCTTCCGGCTGATGATGATGGTGACCCAATATTTCAATATGTAAATAGTTAAATTTACGTTATTCTACTAATAGGCGAATGTGTAGGGGTCCATCTGGTTTTTTAGATGTTTGGTTGCTAGGCAACCTTTTAATGATATGTGAAAATTTCCCAAAAAGATGTACGATTTTTTTAAATTTTAATTTCGAACTTCAATGTTTAGTATAAACGTTTAGCTTTGTACTGAACTGTTCTTCTGTTTATAACACTTGTAATGTGCCTATGGTGCGCAATTACAAACACTCATCTATTATTACTCTGCTCACATTTGCTTAATTTTGCTTTGTCTCCTCTGTAGGTGCGTTTAATATTGCAAGTGGTGATCAAGGTTAATTACTAGATTGTTTTGTCTGTATATCTAGAATTTTAGAGGTTTTATTAATATGTTTTGTCTACATCATCATCAACTTTTCATTGTCCACTGATAGGCGTCTCCGAATGCACGCCACTGATCTCGGTCGACAGCTGTTCTCAACATCAAGCTTTTAGTTTTTCTAGTTTTTGCTGAAGTGGCAGTGGGCCACCTATATTGCCTGAAGAAACAATAATCGGTGGGGTAGATAAGTTCTTAAATGTGGATGTTTTGTCTACGAGCGACCACTAAATTTTTGGGTGCACTGAATTTAAAATAATTTTCCTGATTGAAAAAACATAACGAAATTTTTTCAGTTATTTCTTGGGATGTGATAAACTAACGGCACAAAGTAACAATTTTATATAAACTGTATAACATTATGTGATTTTACAAGCATTTATTCCACTTACCCTGTTAGTATGTATGTTCGTATGTGTGGGATAAATCTAAACTCCTAACTCTTAAACAAAACAACGTAACCCCGTCGGGTCTGGGTTCGTTGGATTTTTCTTCCGAAGCACTTTGGTCCTAGATGATAAATTCAATATAGCAGAAGGCCCAATATGGTGGATTTTTTTTTCTACCATCATGATATGGGTATCAAATGAAAGCGTTTGCTGAGAAGAATACGAAAAAGCTAGTTTAAATAAAATATTTTTTAAATTTATAATTTTGTTATATTGTTACGTCTCTACACTTTCGTATATTCTGTACAGTTGAACAGCTATAAAAGTAATTGAAGATAAAAAAAACGATATAATTGTGAGCTAAAAATAAAACATTTTACATCTACAGGCTCAAAACAACAAAAAACGCCAGACCTCAATATCTTTTTTACACCCGCTAGACGCAAAAAATATTCTTTGGAGATCTCATTTTACTTATCCAGGGAATAAATACGTAAAGCCGCAGAATAACGCAAGCAAATACAGCTTTCTTTCCTTTAGCGAGTTATCTTTCAAATTCTTACAATATTCAGATAGGAGCGGATTTGTGAGTTTAACTTTTTCAGTTATATCCAGTTATTATTCATAAATGCAAAGGCATCTGATATAAGCCAAACTCACTTTGAAACTCGAAGGATTGATTTCGAGAGTTCATTTTGGATCGTGTCAGTAAAACAGAATCATCTGACAGCACAAATCTTGAGGATTTGATGCGATGATGCCAAGTTTAATTTTAAAGTTTTATTTGGGTTAGGGAAAATCTAAGTCAAATGTGTCTCACCCACTTTTTTTGAATACAATTTCTTTAACGGGGAATTGCCTTCATTTACTCAACAGAATACAAGATAACCACAATTACCTTAATTATTAAGCCTATAATACAACATAATTTGGATTACGTCAAATCCAAATTCAAATGCCGAAGCTCACTACCAGTTTGCAGCGAACCCAGCATGCTGGCGGCATTACCATGCTGAATGACATTAATAGACGTTGAACCAGAAAATACCCAGCATTTTGAACACGTATTGCATCAAACAGGCGCACTGCCAAGAAAGTCTGGCAGGGTCCTGTAAAACGAATCTAAAACCACAATAACACGGTACCTAAACGTACTTATATAGCCAATGCCGATGGGGATAAGGCAAAAAGTTGATGATGACTAAAGATTTTTTTTTCTTTTGCTGCAGGATTTGGCATGGAACCCGTAGAGTGATGTGAAGATGAAGGAGGTGACGCGGTCTATGAGATGCGCTATGTCGCTTCTATGGGTGTTTACTGGACTGGCGGCAGTTGGAGCCGTCAAAGTGGTCATAGAACCATTACCTAAAGGTAAGTGAATGACAGTTCAAAAGTAAAAAATATAATCATATTATATTATTTTTATTGATTCTTTAGCACTAATTACACTTTAATTTTGTACTAAAAATTGAGAAGAATAATCACTTAGGGTAAGGTGTAACCCTCTAATAGAGTTTCCACCAGCAAACCATAGAAAAAAGAGAACCTTTGTCAAAGTGTAAGGAGCAATACCTAAGCATCAGTGTGTAATTATCTCTAGAAATTAATTGAGCCCAATCTATGTCAAATCGGTTAAAATTCTTAAATATAAATTAACACAAGTATGAGTACAAATACAAATTAATAATTATATTCCGAAAGAATAACGGAAATAAGGTACTTTCGTTTCGTTAGAATACTACATGAAATAATGCATCGAAAAAAGAAATAAAAACAAACAGAACCCTAACCTGTCGCTCACAGTTCACAGTAAAGCAAATAGAATCGCAATGAGAACGTTTTTTTTAAGATTTGGAGCGCCCCAAAGTTACTCTCCCCAGATGTCAGCACGAGCGACTTCGCTTTAGTTTCGTTTAATTTCCTATCTTTCTTGTCCTGACGTTTATTACGGACGTTGGTCCAACCCTGCGCCAACGTTGCTTGGACGCTTTTTCAAGGCTCTTTCTTGTCCGCAAACCACTAATAACCATTTCAAATTAATTTTATTTTTATCCCCATCTCTTTCTATTCCAGTCTCGACTCTTTATTGTTTTCGCATTAATTTACAGTCCACAGCTGCTGGTAACGCAGAGTTCTGCGTTTTTTATCTGCGGTATTCTTTCTTTGGAAAGTGAGAGCGCCTATTAATATTAATTAAAAGTTTGAATAATTGAATGGATTCGGAATTGTCGACCGTTTGTTGGGAGCCCACTGACGGCGAATAACGGCAATAATTAAAAGTTGGCTTCATTATTCACTGTTTGTAAATGACAGATTTGGCCATCAAAAATCTTGAACAATGGAAATTTTATGGCTTTTTGCAAAGTGAGATAGAAAAGCTGGGGTTCCGTGAAATGAAATGAAACAAGTTTATTTTCTTTTCATTTGACTTTCTTAGTTACTAAATATCACTACGAAGATATAAAGAACACTACGATGTGTTGACTTTGTTATCTTACTCAACTGCGCAAGAAAGACGGTTATGTTTTTCGAGTGCATGTATGTATGTATGTATGGTGGTTTCTTTGGTACGCCTTACAGCCTTAACGGCTTAACGGATTTCAACATGTAAGGTGTCATTTGAATCGTTTCAATAGTTGGAGTGACATCATCTTCATCATCATCATCATCAGCCAGAAGACGTCCACTGCTGAACATAGGCCTCCCCCTTTAATCTCCACACTGAACGACATCCTGCTTTTTGCATCCACTGGATGCCCGCGACTGTCACAATGTCGTCGGTCCATCTAGTGGGAGGCCTCCCTACGCTGCGTCTTCCGGTTCATGGTCTCCACTCCAGAACCTTTCTTCCCCATCGGTTATCAGTTATTCGAGCGATGTGGCCTGCCCATTGCCACTTCAACTTGCAAATTTTAACAGCTATGTCGGTGACTTCTTTGGCGAATATCTACGTTTCGGATTTTATCACGAAAAGAAACTCCGAGCATAGCTCTCCCCTTTGCCCGCTGTGTGACTCTGAGTTTTTCCAAAAGGCCAACAGTTAAGGACCTGTGTGACATAGGATACAAAAATTTAAGAAGGCTTTCGCAAAAAAAAGGAAAAAATGGTAAATCAACTTTGCTAACTTGGTCAATATTACCATAATTATATAGAGCTTACTCAGCTGATTAAAAATATATAATATTACTTTGAAATACTCAGTCATTTTCGAGATAAAGCGGTATGAAAGAGCTCTGTATCTACTACGAGTAGAAAGATAGGTACGTAGCGCACCGCTGTTACTTTTCAGTTACTTACCTACTTTTTATACAATGCAGTCGGGTTATTTTTTTATAAGTTACTTGTTTGTCTCAAGGTATTTTTGTCAATAAACTTTTTACAACCAAAAACGGCCTACAAATATTTTAAGATTACTTTGACATGTTCAACGTACCGTACAATGAGTTGCGTTTCAATAATTTATTCATGGTTTCCACAAAGGTTAAAGAATTAATCAAATAAAACATGGCTACCTATAAACAACTTGCGATCCAAGTCACGAACTTGAAGTACAATTAAGAGCTTGCCGACGGCATATAAAGCACGAAGAAGCATTCCTTCTGAATTGTTTAAGGTGAAATTAGCGCAAAAAAACTGCTAAGAATGAAATTCTTTATTGATTGAGTTAATTACTGTTTTTGGAATGTCACTTGAGTGGAAGAAAATTAGCTGCTAATGCACCACAGTAGGAAGAAAAACAGAAAAAATAGTCGGCATCACGAATATTAGGAGAAGCGTAATTAAAGATAAATTAAATTTAGGTAAAACTATTGAACGTAATGGCAGGACGGTCTTTCAAAGCCTTTATGGGGAAGCACCATACTTTTGTCAGTTATTCTACCGCCAAGTAGTAGTGGGCAAGCATATCTGTGCTCCAGATTGAAGGGCAATATTTCTAGTGAAATTACTGGCCATGAAGATATTTCAAATTTAGTATCTGTTTAAACTGTTGGAAGTTCAATCTTCTGGGTCATCATCATCAGCCAGAAGACGTCCACTGCTGAACATAGGCCTCCCCCTTTAACCTCCACACTGAACGACAGCCTGCCTTTTGCATCCACTGGATGCCAGCGACTCTCACTATGTCGTCGGTCCATCTAGTGGGAGACCTACCTACGCTGCGTCTTCCGGTTCGTCGTCTCCACTCAAGAACCTTTAATTCAGAACATTCTGGGTAGCGCTAAATTATTGTATGCAAGCGTGACGTTTACTAAGTAATTTGTAGCTTAGAATTTCGGGTTTCAAATAATACGGTCTTCTCTTCATAATATAAATATTAAATTCTTTCAGCCAGGCAAAACACAGCATAAACTGCTGGGTCAATAACATGACATTAAAATACTTTATATAACGTAAAGGAAGAATTTTATAATTTTTTTTGAATAAAAAGGGATGAAAGTATATTTTGAAATCTTAACCGTAATATGAACGAAACAAATTTTCGAAAAATAGAAACAGTCATTTTATATCTTTATAAGTCATCAAATGCGCAAGTGAGATCTCTGCATCTGGTATTCTGGCGCTCAAACACGAACGATTATTTTATTGAACTAAGGCATATCTACATTGTTTGCTTGATCTGAGGTCAGGACAGAACACATGAGCCGTCGATACGAGGTTCTGTCCCACACATCAACATGTCTGTTGCCTGCAGGGTGAATCTACTGCCAATTAAAAGTATATATAGTAACGTGTCCACGACGGATGGTTGGCGAAAACGTCCGTGCTACGGTTTATAGTATCCGAACAGGACGTACAGGATGATTTTAATTCCAAATCATCCGATGCATTACATGCATCCGATGCATTTATATATAGGTATATTATTAGATTAATAATCTTCAATTAAAAAAACCCTATTTGTTTTGACCCGAACAAGGCGCTCAAACAAAAGTATTGTACCTATTTGCTATGCCAAATTAGTAAGCGTTCGAGCAATATTATTCATATTATTGGCGTTGGTTTAAAAACTACTAAGCCAAATTTAGTAAAAATTTTGTGAGGCCACCTCGAGAGTGACTTCTACATAAAAAAAAGAAACACGTAACTTGGTTTACAGGTGTCAACGTAATCGATATACATCGTTATGCATAAAAAATAAAAATACGATGCAATTGAGAACCTCCCTATTTTTTTGAAGTCGGTTAAAAAGAAATTGTGCATTTATGATTTTATCGGTGAAGTATCATTATTAACTAAAATAAATACCGGCCAAGTACGATTGGGACTTGTGCACCGATGGTTCTGCACCAAAAATGTATTTACATTCATTCATTTCTGCCCGACTCGCACTTGGCCGTTATTGTTGTTTTACTTTAGAGTGTGTACTACAATCATTCCAAGTTTGACGCTTGTGCGTATTGTCATTTTTATGCTAAAGCAAAGACAAAAAAAGGGAACGTTACAAAATACGTTTGTTGTCTGGAGACCTACATTCCTTACTTTTGAATCTTATTATTATTTATTAGTTAATCCGTCGTAACATTAAGTATTTTGTAAATTTCAACTGGGTATATATTACAGTTCGAAAGATATAATCGTTTTAAAGGTAGGACTGACATTGACACACTTTGGGTACGGAACCCTAAAAACACTAGTTAAAAAAAACATACAATAAATAACTATAGTACAGCCTATAATGTAAAACCTCTTTCAGCATTTTGGCGGCATTACCACGCAAAATAGCAATGTTTATAAGTTGAGCAAGAAAAACGCCAGCATTTTGTGTCATTTTGAATTCATTGTAACTTTTTTTTTGTCGAATTACCTTTTGTGAAACCATTTTATACACATTCTAATGATAAGACACATAAATATCGTGGTCAAACTTCACAATATTTTAAAGTATTTTATTGCCGTCCATAAAACAACATTCCTTTAAGATGAAATCTGATAAATGTGAGTGTAATAAACTATAAACTGGAAAAAAGATTTGAAAGAATAATTCTACAAAACTTTCAGCAAATAACTGTTAAATCGACTGTGCAATCTAATAATTAGCTTGCTCGAACGTTTTCTAACTTTATAAACATCTATCTAACAAAGTTTTTAGTAGTGACTTATAAAAGTCTCTGACCCCTCAAAAGGAGCTCGAAATCAGTCTCGGCCTCATTGTGTGTCTTCTATTGCTAAGAAACCTCAGAAAATACGTTTATCATTTTATAAAGTTATTAAATTATTCTCGGTTTCGTTCTTTCTGAGCATAAAACGTAAATCTAACAAAGATTCTGCGGAGGTTTACTTAACTTTTACGACAATGCCTGAGTTTAACGGTTACGTTTAATTACGTTTGTACTGTTTCAGGGTAATTTTATGCTTCGCTTTCACATTTTGGTTACATTGTTTTAAGTTGATATCGAGTGTTCGCGTAAAAGATATAGCCACTTTACTTCTGCTTGCCTCCGAAAACTAATTTGGGCGGGAGCTCAAGCCCATGAAAATTACAAAGTTGCCGTTTCGCAGTGACTGCTTAATTGCACGACAATGCTAAAAGTACTGCTCCTCTATATTACAATGTTTGACAAAAATAAAACTTAAAATTTCTTGAAAGTTACTGATACTAAAGTTAATATAAGTAGACGTAAAAATAAGAGAGCCATAACTGCTCTTTTATGACTCAACTTCGCTATCAAATTATCTATCTAATCCAGTGTGGGGTCTTTCGGATAGAAAACATCATCTCAATGAAACGTATGAACTTCAGGTCTGATCTTACCTTGGATTACGTGATCGTTTTCCTGTATATTGAGAAGTTTTGTCAAAGTTTGCATTGGAGAATGCTTGGGGAAATAAAATCCCGGAGCATTTGTTTAGAAACACTCTGTTTTTGTTTGCTGAGGGTCTGCCGGAGGGTGGGATCGATTTGCGACACTGAAACAAATGACGCGCGCTTCTATGCCCGATTGACCATAGTCAGTAACCAGCCGAAAATGTAGTTAACTACCAGTTATTCCCATTGAAACTCACCAAACCAAATAAACCAAACTAAATCTTGTGATCCTTGCTAAAATCTTCTAATGCTGTAATATTTTTGTTTCCTTATTTGAATATTTTTCCCACATTATTCTTTTAGGTGCAGTATTTTAATATCCGAAAAAAAAGCCCCTCAATTTTATACATTTTGGCAGTTTACAGAGTTTTTTGAACTTTTATATTGTTTAGTAAAGCTATGCAGGGACATTTCCCAAACTATGCAGTATTTAATTTAATGTAGTTGTTAATAATATATTATGAAATGTATCTCAACATGTTTAACAGATGGCATAGCAAGAGCCACCCAGCAGTGGGATAAGGAAGGCTGTGGATGATGATGTTTAAAATCCCAACTACCATCAGACGAGGTGACGGTCAATCGCAAGTCTATTTACAAAAATAAATAAAAACGGACAAGTACGAGTAGAACTCGCTCTCTGAGGGTTCCGATGGGCGAAACCCACAGAGCGCGAGTCCAAACAAAAAAAAAACAAAGAAAAATATTGAAATATTGAAAGACAAACCTAACTTTGTAGTGCACAATTAGGTTCTTTGATACATACCAACTACAAAATGTAAGTTTGTATTCGCAAAAATTTTTTTTTTAATCATATAACTTCAAATTAACAATTTTCTGATTTTTTACTTTATAATTATGTGCTGTGAGACCTTGCCTCTTGCAAAATTTCATGATTCTAGATCAACGGGAAGTACCCTATATGTTTTGATTCCCTTGTGAAATCGCTAAATATGCGACATAAACGGGCATATGTCTTGATTGCGTTGACTTACGAATTTGGTTTTTTCACAGCTGAAAGAAACCGTAGCTTGTTATAAATGATAACTTGATGCCTTTACGCGTACCTGAGAAAAAGGGTCTTGACAGACAGACAGACGGACAGACGGACGACAAAGTGATCCTATGAGGGATCCGTTTTTTTCCTTTTGAGAACCCTTAAAAATTAACTTATTCGACGCAAATTTTAGTCGGCTTCAACTAAAATGTTCGCTCTGCGAAGTTTATAGGTACATAAAAATGGCACCGTACCCTTGCTAAAGACTATCATTTGATAACACCACCAAGGAGCGAAGGAAATGAAAGCCACAGTAGATAATTCCCAAAGGAACGAGGTGCAAAAGGACTACATGAGACGTGGTATGATTAACATCCTTTGTAGTCGGCGACACCTCGGGACAATAACATGACATGTCTGCCTTTTGGCTGATTAGGCGTCATTACTAGCTAGTAATAGTTTGCTGGTTGTGTTTATTATGACAAAACAGACAGTAATATTTACAGAAAAGAGAAGTAAATGGAACGGAAATGAGAAGTAAAATCTGTCGCCAGGCATTATGACAGTAGCTTGATTGAACATTCTTATTTATGTCAACGCGTCGAACTTCGCATCCAAAGAACTTGGACTTACTTTTTTGGGTTAGGTCTCAAAGTTCTTTGTACGCGTCACAGTTGCTAACTGATTTTGAATGACTGACGTTTCATTTATTTGGGCGCAACTGGCTACAACAAATTTCATACAAAAATGCCTTGACAGCCGTTCTAATTTAAACAAAAACCTTTCTGTGGTATAATCCTTACTAGAAAACACGGACAAGAAATTCAAAGGCTTAAAAAAGTACCTACCAGCTGCTGAAAAAATTAACCTGATTGAAAGAACTGAAGATATGAACATAACATTTTAAAAAGTTAAACAAAATCTGGCACGTATTATGATCACGTTTACTAGCACTTTTGGTTGCCAAAATACTACTAAGACATTATGAAGAAAATGTTTTCATTCAAATTTTTACAATGTCATTGCAGCTGTCAGACGTGTTCTCTCAGCGACCAGACTGTAGATATAGATAGACATACATAGACTAGTTTAGACCAACCTTAATCCAGGATTCCAGGCCATCATTTGGAATGGCTTGGCGGTTGATTTTATAAGACAAATGACCCAGACATGAAATTTAAAGTTTCTTCCAGCCCGTGGTTCTTCCAGTTGTAAATGCCATTCGTCACCCATCGGAAAGCTAATCGGTATGTCCATTGATTAATTTTGGTGATCAAGCTACGTCTCGAGTGATACAGATTACATATACTATTTATTATCTACTACATAGAACTAATATTATAAATGCGAAAAGTTTCTTAGTTTGTTGGCTTGTTTTTTCCTCTTTCACGCAGCAACAGAGCAAACGATCAACCTGTTTTTTTTGCATGGGTATAGTTCAACGGCCGGAGAGTGACTACTTTTCATCACCATCATCGTCGTAATAAATTTTCATCACTACGCGGGTGAAACCACGGGGCGCAGCTAGTATAATATAATTATATAATACTAGTAGAAAGTGAAGATGAAAGAGCATTTGAGCTTTCTTTAGATTATTCATTCTTCTAACATAATAAGTGACTTAGCTTCGTATTATCAAATATTTGAAAAGCTATTTTATGCTAAAACGTGCTTTCTACATTTTCTCTCTCTTCGAGAAAAACCTATCATGTTTATTTGAGTTAGCCAATCAAGTTTTTCTCATCAGTCTTAGTACGTTTTGAATATTTAGAAAAGGTTGGTAGTTTTTTTGCAACAAAGCTAATTTTTATCAGTTTTGTTTTAGCAATTTCATTGGAATTCTAGACATACTTTCATGTATGAGTAAGTCATCAGAATATCTCTTATTTCACGAAATCTTTTTCATTCTCAATCTCCTTAACCGGGTAAGGACTCATCTAAAAACAACAGAGATCCCATTCCATCCCTAAAATACCTTTCTATATTGAATAAAACGCCTCAAACGGGATCATAATCACAATGCTCATACAGCGAGTAAGGACTCTACGTACGTTTTTATTTATACCTACATCATAGAGTCGTTAAACAATATCTATAAAAAAAAAAAACTTTGTTAGTGCAATGCCCTAAAATATGTAGCTGCCTCCGATACTTTTTACAGGCAGTTTTACAAATTTTACAGGCAATGTAAACTATGTCTGTCTTATATAAAAAACGCCAAACGCCTCGTAAAGTTTGTAAATATAGCATTCAGTCGCTTGCATTGCATCGCCGGCGATGCGTCGTCGTAGCGTGCAAACGGCCGCTGAAAAGTAGACTCTTTTCGGTGTATGCTCTTTTTAGTGGCTCAAAATAGTCCCATCGCGATTCCGCACAGCGTTGTGCCTACACCACTCCTCAACTGTTCGAAACTCTAGTAAATGAGGTGACTGCCCCGGTGGCTCAGTTGGTAGTGAACCTATCTTCTGTGCTTGGGGGCGTGGGTTCGATTCCCATCTAGGACAAACATTTGTGAGATGAACATTGTTCATTGAACAGTGTTTGTTCTATGTCTGGGTGTTAATATCTATTTAAGTATGTATTTAAAAATATATATGTACGTATATCAGTTTCTGGCAGCCATATTACAAGCTTTGCTTAGTTTGGGGTCAGATGACCGTGTGTGCAAAAATGCCCCGAATATTTATTTTTTATTTTTTTATTTTTAACAACGTAAATCAAAAAGACCGTGAAAGGCCGAAAACGATCTTGACCAGGCATTTATAATCCCTGACTGTAATTTTGTGAACACACCAAGAGATTTATTCAGAGTCAAAGAGTCATTTCTGAATAACTATAACATGGAGTTCTTCAAAAGGGCTGTTAATAAGATCTTTAAAGGCCGGTGGTTGCTTACCATCAGGCGGCCCGTTAGCTTGTTCACCACGTATAGCATAAAAATAATGTAAACTGATGCTGCAGGCAGTTATCGACACTAAAATAAAGCGAATTAAAATTTATTTTTAAATTGGTAAGTTTAAAACACTAGCCCCCTTATTAATAAACGTAGAGTAGCCTCGGAATAGTTCATAATTTGAAAGAGAGAAAAAGACAAAACACGGTGCAACTATTCCAAGACTACTCCACGTTTATTAATAAGGGGGTATGAGAGTTGCCCATACTACATTTCAACAGTGGTACGTTTATCGATATTTTGCCTCGCACAAAGCGTTTAAATATCGGTATGCAAAGAGGCTTTCACAAGCGTGTCGTCGAGACGATCTACCCCGGCCTTTTTCATATCTGTGATAATTTATAGGTGAAAGGTATTGTGGTTTATTGTGTCAACAAAAACCGCTGAGAAAATATACCTTTACTTTATTATGTAGGCCATATATATAAACGTATATGTGCATACGTCTATGACCTTCATTTTAGACTAAAGGTAAGATTTTATAGACAATGGACTTAATCGCGTGTGTGAGTGTATTTTAGTAAATTATCTAACTTGTCCCGCAGAATTTTTGGTAACTAAAATACAAATTTTATAGACGAGTTTAATTTAAAGTAACACGTTGCCCTGCGCTTACAGAATATTTCAATTTAAACAAAATTTATGTGTAATAACAGATAATTTAAAACGAATTTTAATATCTTTCGTTTGTAAATTTCAGACCAATTACGAAATATTTTAACCAAGAAAAATAAAGAAAGTAAGATATGGACCACACCTCGCAGTAAGACGGACAATACGCGGACATGTAAAAAAAATTAGAGAGCGCTTTTTAGGGTTCCGTAATGATAAAACGGGGCCCTATTACTAAGCCTACGCTGTCGCATTGGATTGTCACCATTTGGAAACGAAAACTTAATAACCCGACAAAGTGAGTTGGGTTTGCGCACTGAGGGTTCCGTACCACCACAAAAAAAATTAACTACCAAAGTACAAAAAAGAAGTGCAAAAGACAACATTAGTTATAGGAGTCGCAACGGGACTCTTAACGTTAATACTAAACTTGTTAGTGTAAAATTTAACATGATGTTAGTACACAGTCTAAAGTAAGTAATACAACAAATAATAAGCACCAGCCAAGTGCGAGTTAGGCGTGCGCTAAAGATCCGAAACTGAATGAAGAAACACACTTTTAGGGTGTGGAACCCTCGGTGCGCGAGTCCAACTCCCACGTGGCCGGTTTTAATGTTTTCCAAAATTGATCATTATAATTATGATTTATCTCACATTTCGTGGGTTTTTTACCAAATCTATTTTAAAAGAACCTTGCGAAATTCAATGCGTATTTATACACATGAAGAAGCATATTATTCTTTCCTTATCGTAAATGTAAGGATCCCGACATTCGATATTTTTCCTTGTGTTTCATGAAATATTATCACGTTGTTAAAGAAGACCTAAGAAATGTACTTTTATGAATTTATTTTCGGTCTCTTATCCATGAAATATGATACAGAAGAATTATAATGAGGATGAACCGCATATTTTGTGTAACAAACAATAAAGTAAAAAGAATGAGTGATATTAATACGTATGAGATTTTTTTTATGATATTTGAAGTTATGACATGTGTAGATGTGCTCGTATCGAGAACTCTTATTTTGAGATGCACATTATGTGACATAGTGTGCATCTAAATAAATAAATAGCCCGTTTATAATCCAATGATTGAAGTAAATAATCGTAATAGTTTATAACTGGGTGATGATATTTTTCTATGAAACAGACGATTTCCTAATTCTAAGCATGATTTGGTAGGTGTGACAATTTTGTAGCCCGCATACCTGTTAATGAATCAGACCGCAAATATTTGCCATCACACAGATCACTAGTGGTCAGCGTGTAACATAGTATAAATGCAATGTCAGATGTGTCCCTGTTTCTCTACCTTACATCATCAGTCTAATTGTTCGTCCAAAATATGCAAAAACAAAAACTGGAAAACGTAGAAAAATCTATAATGAGCTTTATAGTATCTGATTTTTTTATAAATACTTCACTAGTAGATTTGTCACTTCGGTGTACCACAAGGGGCGATCTTCGCTCCTATGCTTCTTAAGTATTCCACATAACATCATCTGACCTTTCAATATCAGCCCAAACCGTCTGGTGGAAAAGGAGCCGATTACCCTTGTTTACGCACAAAATAAAGTTTTCTTCTCATTGGCCTCGAGATAAAGCAGCTGAGATTAAATTCGGGCCGTGTTTGCCGAGATCCGGGTTGCTGTAGTAATGTAGCAGTAGACAAACTTACCTGAAACTTGTTAAAATCAATGATGAGATTTTACCACTACTATTTTTGGTCAGTTGTGTCAATGTGAAGTACAATTTAAATTTATTTGGTGGTGGGCTGAAATTGTAACAGGAATTGGATGGGACGGGTTTTTTTTTGTGAGATTGAAACTGGGTGAATTGGTCGAGGAAGCACTCTACAGAGTGACTTTTTTACTCATATGAAAATTTGGATTTGACTGGTAGGTATATAGAAGCTGATGGAATATTTATTTTGCAGGTTCGAATGATAAGGTCAACCAAATAACGAAATTACCAGTTATAACTTGGTAATGAACAGAAATTTATCATCGACTCGCACTTGGCCATTATTAATTATTTGTTTTTATACTTTAGAGTATGTACTATAATCATGCTAAGTTTGACGCTTATATGTATTACCGTTTTTACATTAGAACTTATACAAAAATACTTTTAAAAAAACCTTTGTGGTTTTTCCCTCTCGTTTTGACGGATAGACACCGTAGGCTTAGTAATAGGGTCCCGTTTTTACCCTTTGGGTACGGAATCCTAAAAATGGTCACTGCTGTTTACAACATAGTATATTACAAATTAAGTACAAAAGCAACATAGTACGAACTAAGTATTATAACAACATAGTTGTTATTACTAGCAAGGACCATATTAGTTTGCTCTTAGTGGCATTGTAACTTAAAAACTTTGTCAAAGTTGAATAACTGTCGCGCACCTGTGCACACACCCCATGTAAACGACCCTAGGTAAGGAGACAAAATATCATTTGGCATAGCTTAATGGGCCCCGTAGAAAGGTTACTTTACGACTTCTTATTTGGCGTCTTGTAATGAGTTTTGTAAGAGGGCGGAATTTTTCCGTTTCAGGCTCTGAAAATAATGTGATTTTGAATGAGACAAAATGCGGGTAATCTGTTATTATCCTTAGAAATAAGTGATCATCCAAAAATATGTGTATGTGTCTGCGCCCCGTGGTTTCACCCACGTAGTGATGAAAAATGGTGATGATGTTGATTAAAAGTATGTTACTGTATGTCACTCTCTGGCTCTTAAACTATACCCATGCAAAAAATCTGGTCGATCTGTTGTTCCGTTGCAGCGTGAAAGAGGAACAACCATCCATACATCTATATACATACAAACTTTCGCATTTATAAAATTAGTAGGATTCAGTACATTTAAATTAAATACTACTACCTGTACGAATCACTTTGATTCTAATTTAGTTGTGTGAAAAACTAGAATGTGGAATGAGCTGCTTGAATGGTTGTTCCCCGATAGTAACAACCTGGGGTGTCTTCAAATCGCAAGTGAATCGGTTTCTTCCAAACAATGGGCTCTATCATAAACTTCATCATCTTTACATCAAGTGAGGTGGCACTCAAGACCAAGCAACGACCTATAGACCAAGCCTATTTTTCAATATAAAAAAATAAAATACTTTTCATCCCATAAAATACTAGAAAACTGAAAACTGCGACTAAGCCCCGAAGCGCAGCTATTTTTCAATAAAAACAGTACGTTCAAAAGTAAAGAAGCTCTACTTCAAAAATGTTCCTTGAAATGTTTGAAATAAAGAATATTATATGTTTTTGTGCGAAAAACAGGCCAACCTAACGTAGGTACCTCAGGGCACGTGATATGATCCCAGGCTCCCACGGGACCGCGACCCTAATTGGACGTGGCCTGCCTCCGGAATCGTACGTCGATTATCTAATCTGTACAACGTCTGGAGAGCAAAACGTTTATAGATACTTTTATTGCTTGTCTGTGAAAGATAGTCCCTCCATAGAAGCGAAAAATATAGGATGACTTGTCAACAATTTACTGGCCTGAATAATACTAATATTATAAATGCGAGAAATTGACAATAAGCATAATTATGTTTGTTCTCAGTCAACTCAGTAAACGTATTTGGATGAAATTTAGCATGGGAGTAGCTTACATTCTGAATTAGCACATGTAACTTTTTATCCCAAAAAATGCGGGTCCTGTAGGATTGCAAGTGAAACCACAAGGTGCAGCTGGTTATCTAAATATTGCGTAAAGGAATCGATAAATTTAAAAATCTCGAATAAATATTATAATTTTTGGTAAGTGACATGAAAAGATATCATGATCATCAAAAAAATAATGGACATACAAAAAAAAAAACAAAGGTACATTTTTAATGAAAAGTAACCAAAATTTACTTTTATTACCTAATGAATCCAACTTAGGCAAAGAGGTCGCCCGAAGAATCCAACTCGGATGGACAGCGTTCGGGAAATTGCGTGACATCTTCTCGTCCAAGATACCACAGTGCCTCAAGACGAAGGTCTTTGACCAGTGTGTGTTGCCAGTGATGACATATGGTACTGAGACGTGGTCCTTAACTGTTGGCCTTTTGGAAAAACTCAGAGTCACACAGCGGGCAATGGAGAGAGCTATGCTCGGAGTTTCTTTGCGCGATAAAATCCGAAACGTGGATATTCGCCAAAGAACCAGAGTCACCGACATAGCTGTTAAAATTTGCAAGTTGAAGTGGCAATGGGCAGGCCACATCGCTCGAAGAACCGATAACCGATGGGGAAGAAAGGTTCTGGAGTGGAGACCACGAACCGGAAGACGCAGCGTAGGGAGGCCTCCCACTAGATGGACCGACGACATTGTGAGAGTCGCGGGCATCCAGTGGATGCAAAAGGCAGGCTGTCGTTCAGTGTGGAGGTTAAAGGGGGAGGCCTATGTTCAGCAGTGGACGTCTTCTGGCTGATGATGATGATGATGATGATGACCTAATGAATCCAATCTTCATTGTCTTGTCCACGGTAGTGTGATTCTGATTTGACGCCAGATGCCTTATTATGGATGATTCGGATCGTGATCGTGATCGCGTGCCATCTCACTTACGCACGTGGTGCGAGTAAATAGATGCGAACGGGACGGCATGCAATCTCGATCACGATCAAACTTCTATAATAAGGCCCCAGAATACAACTTAATATGTCAGAGAAAAAAATAGACCAATATCGAAAATGTATCCAAAGACTGATTTCTTTGTTCTATGTTAGATATTTTATCAGCAATACCCATTACCCTCAATGTTGGGAAAATAGGTAACATCTACCCTCGTATTAGACGGCGTGAGTCGCCTATAGATTTATACAATCTAGATCTAGACTGGGTGGCCTGCCGCGACCTTGTCAATTTAATGCCAAGTTTTGTTGTTACATACTACACAGTTTGCTTGCCTAGAGGTAATTTTTTTCCGTGTTTTGTTATTATTTTGATATTTTTAATGAAATTTATTAACATTTGCTTTACATGATTGCCTAGACGTGTAGAAACACAATGTTACTTAGGCTTTATTTTTTTCGATTTACGTCCGAAAATCTAACATTGATCGACGCATTTTGTAATACGAGCAAAATTTTTAGCACTGCAGACAATTGTCTGGGACTCAGAGAATTCTCAGCAGTGCAATTTTTTTTGCTCATTAAATGATTTAGAGTTTTTGATTTAGATTTTGTAATACGTCTCCTATGTTTATTTGCATGCGTTCAAATTGCGTAATGAAACGTAGAGCTGCAAAGCATATTTCAGCAAAGATCACTTACAAAGTTTCTAAGAAACCACGCAAGATGCGACTCTAAACGATGAATAAGCACCAGCTATAGCCAATTGTGCCAGAATAACTCCAACTGAATTGTGGCACAGGATTAACTACTCAACGGCAGGCGACGAAACTTGGCCGACGAGATCATTCCCTCTAATATTCAATTTAACTTTGACACTTCGCCCATTCAACATAGCCACTGTCAGGTTTTTGTTTCAGGATGATAATAAATTATCGTTTTTCACTTCTTGGTTTAATTTTGTAATTCGTGTGGTTAATGAACGAATGCGAGAAATTAAACACGTATTTTTAACGCGTGTCGTCTATGCTAATATTATAAAGAGGAAAGATTTGATTGTTTGTTTGCATTGAATAGGCTTAGAAACTAATGAACCGATTTGAAAAAAAAATTCACTGTTGGGAAGCTACACTATCCCCGGGTGACAGGCTATATATCTATACCCGTGCGAAGTCGGGGCGGGCCGCTAGTTTATAATATTTTATTTTCTGACGTTTGGAACACTGCAATGTCACTTTGTGTGGTCCGTCACACCGTGGTCCCAGGTAGACCAGATGACCAGTTTATAGAAATGTTATGACATTATTTACTAGTACTGCAAATGATGTTACTCAAAATTTTCCATATGTACGCCCTACGTATGTATGTTGTTTGTAGTCCCTTCATGGTTTCTAGAAGTGTTGCAGTTCGGCGCCGGTTAAAATAATGTAAAATAAACGCGATAAAATCGGCTAAAAGCGTTAAATATCAATTTATCTATGCAGGGTTACGCGGAAGAAACGACCTAACCCCGTCGAGTTGGGATTCGTTGGATTTGTCTTCCCAAGCACTTTGGTCTTAGATGATAAATTCAATATGGCGGACGCTCCAAGATAGCGGACAATGAAAGGGCTTGCTGAGAAGAATACGAAAAATCTTGATCTTAAAAAGTATTTTTTAAATTAATAATTTATTACAAGCTTTTAATTAATTTGCCCTGTAAGTACATATGTACCTATGTGTGAGACAAATCTTGCAACTGAATTTTAGACTAGTTACCTCCAACTGAGCTAACTTTTGCATACACGTTTAGTTCGGATGACAATGCATGGTTAGCTTAGTGACATCATTTAAAATTCAATATGGCAGACTCCCAAATATGGCGGACCAATTATAATTATTTTATACACTCTCATGGGTATCAAATAAGGGCTAATTAATTAGGGTTTACTGAGAAGAATACAAAAAATTAAAAACGTCACCGAAATTCAATATAGCCGACGCCCAAAAGCTTATTTTTAATAATATTTATTTTTTCGCGCTTTCACAGCTTGGAATGTCAATCTAGATAAATACATAGTCAAAAGTATCAAGGTATCAATAATCACTAACAAAACGAACATACAAAATAAGTTGCTCACAATATACTCTTGCATACTGGCTGACATTCCCTCAGTAAAACCTTCATTTTATATTTTAATGTTTTCCAATTGGCTGTACATTTGGGAAACGATTTCCTAAGTTAAACTTAGTCTGGGTTTCCATTTGAATAGAGTCGCAAAGCTAAAATAGATTACCGAACAAAGGTACGATTAACCTTGGAAGTCTACGCTACTCCTGCGATTTCGTATAGAAACAGATATAAATTGAATAAGTTTAGTTAGCAATAAGAGTAAAATTAAAGCAATTAATAGTTACCTCACGTTTCTGCGAGTATATAGTTTCTAAACTTATCATAAAGTGTTACGCATAATTTTACGAGTATATTAGGTACACTGTACGTAACATCACAGAAAATAAAAGTAGAACGGAAATAATAAGAAGGAAAATCTGTTACCAGGAATTATAAGTGGACCTTGATTGGACATTCTTATTTAGATCAACGCGTTGAACTCCGCATCACAGTTGCCGTGTGGCAAGAACTGCACTTCATCATCACCGTTATCAGCATTTTAACAGTCCACTGCTGGACTTTTAGCCTACCCCCGAAAGGGTGATTGGGCCATACCCACCACGCTGGCCCAGTGCGGAGAACTGCACAGTCCACCTCCAAATTACATTGCTGAAGAACTCCCCCAGGCTATAAAGAACCATGGCTCACTTGGAAAACCCTGAACCGACTTCGGTCCACTTGGACATATGGATAATATGGCAAAGTGGGGTTATATAAAGGGCTCTGAAACCGAATGTCTTTGTGGTGTGAACCCTCAGACAATGACACACTTGATGGACTGTGCAGCGTGTCCTACAACTTGCACATGACGACCTGAATGAAGCCACGGAGAGTGCCATTGGGGTGGCAAAGTTTTGGTCTAGAAACTTGATTTGAAAATAGAATTGTATTTTGCGGAACATCGACTCGAAAGAAGAGGATCACAGTTGCTACTGATTTCAAATTTCTGACGTTTCGTTTATATGGGTGCAACTAGCTACAACAAATTTCTTACAAAAATGCCTTGACAGCCGTTCTAATTTAAACATTAAAAAAAACATTTCTGTGCGTAACATTAAGAAAAAACTTTGTCAACTGTTTCAATTACGAATTATGAAGTTCTTGTGACACATCTCCAGTAACGAAGACTTGGAAAAGGAAAAAATAGGATCACTTAGTTTTCCGTCTGTCTGTCTGTCAAGACCTTTTTCTCAGAAACGCGTGGAGGTATCAAGTTGAAATTTATATCAAATACATACATTCACATATACAGCTGTGAAAAAATCAAACTTGTGAGTCAACGCGATTATAATAATATGGCCGTATGTATATAATTATGTGACACTATTTTGTTTAGTCTTGCCATTTTTTATTATAGAAACTGACGTGGTTTTCACACATTTTATTTATATTAAACAGGAATTACTCACGTAAGATTAAGCCGGTGACTCCGACTATAGTTTCAACAGCATTAGGCAGTCTTTTTCAAAGTGATTGCGCGCGCGGCTGCGTCTCGCTTGGCACTAATCTTGCCATGTTTAAAAAAACACCAACAGCAAGTTGAATAAAAGCTTGTAAAAATAAACAATGTACCTTATTGCACAAAATTGCTTGTCAGATACACTGTCAAAGAATACAAAGAAGAATCTTACTTCTGAAGGTAATGTAATAATTTATTTTCGTCTCTACATTGTATTAGTTTTATTCTCAGAAAGGTTACCTATTTATTTTGGAAAATTATCTCTGATTCATTCGTTAAAAAAATATTATAATTTTATATACGTACACGGCGTAGCATGAGCTTATGAATCGGAGAGTCTAGGTGACCGGATGTGGTATTTTAAATTTTACAACTGAGCGTTACCGTGTAGCGTGGCCGTAAAACGTAGTTTTGTATTTACTCTAGTGTATAAATGGTAATACGTACAAGCATCGAACTTGGCATGAATATAGTATACACTTTATAGTAAAATAATATATTATATTGACCAAGTGCGAGTGGGTGACAAATGTATGTTGAAGTTAGGCAACATCTGGCACGCTCGGTGACCGCCTGGGCGTGATGTTTTCTTTTTGCATAACTTTTTTGTACTTTAGTAATTAACAGTTTATGTGGTGATACGGAACTCTCAGTGCGCGAGCCCGACTTGCACTTTGCCAGTTTATTTGAGTATATCGTCCAATGAAACAATCGTATCGTATATTGGCCTAGTTCTTACTACTTCAATTTCAAGGACCTCAAACTACTGTCGTCAGAAAAGGCAACAAAGTCAGGCCCGATAGTCTATAAAATTGCTAAGTCGCGGTCCCATCGAACGGATCCGACATGAGACAGTTTTGGTTCTGTGATTTCATTGCCATTAGGACGGCAGTAGGGTGGTCGGCCGCTCCACATTTATTGTCAAAGATACGAGTGGATTTGTGGAAGCAATTTCCTCTATACATTTTGTTTTGTCCTTTTTCCTGCAGTTTGATGGTCCACTTGGTGAGTTGTGGTCCGACTTCGATTTAGCTGGACTTTAGTGATGTTGCTGCTGCACAGTTTATTTACTGAAACACCAACAATAATATAGTGATACAATTTAAAAGTTATGCATTGTAAGTTTGTTTTATCAAAGGACAGGACTAGTTGGAGAACACATAAATAGCATCCCTACATAGTCGATATAATGCCACCGGCTCGAACTAGCCGGTTTGACTCTACCTTCTTAATGCGAACAGCCAGGGACTGGATTTCTTTGCCACCGTCCTTGTTTCCTTTTAACTAGTTTTTTTTTCCTTTTTAGCGGCCAAGCGCAAGCCTATTTATAATAAAAAAAATAAAAAAAAATACTATAGCTTGGGTGTCTTCAAGTGTACCTATAAGTACCTTCTAGGTCTACGTACTTCATTATCCGCCACAACATCGCTTTCCATCAGGTGAGTTGATGGGCAAAATAGGACTTATTTATTCTATTTTTTTTACAGTTATTTCGAGTTATTATTAATTTCACAGGGACACGGCTGCTGAAACATATGACCGTAGAATCAAAATGCTATTACAATGAGGTAAGTTGTTGTCCAAGTCCTAACCTGTCAAAATAAAACAATATATATTTATGTACTTACGTAACATAACAATTATATTCGCACAAACTTCATTTTATCAAATTATTAGCTGGTGCGCACGACTTTGTACGCATAGACTTTCATATAAAATTTCATCCCCTTTTTGCCCCCCTTAACCCCACCGCAAAATCCTTACTAAAGAAACCTCTGAACTCCTTATGGAGTATAGACTGGACCTACTTGTCAAATTTCAGCTTCGAGTATTCGAGATTTCGTGATGAGTCAGTCAGAGAGTCAGTGAGTGAATTTCGCTTTTATATATCTTACAGTTTTTATCACTTATACAATACTTATGGAAATTTAAGTATATACATAGCATAATTTTGTAACCAATCAGCGGGCCGAATCAACCGTGATTCCCATTCTCGCCCATCTTATTGACATAGTTTCAATTTCCAAATAATAAGCTTGCAGCTCTATTCGTAAACAAACTATTCAGAGACGACTGCACTATAGATACGCATCTACCGTTCTAGCGGGGAAAGGGAAAATGTAATTATACAAACCGATCACGTCCTAGTATTGATCTGAAACTAATTTAGAGCCGGTGTTTTTTTAACTAAAGTCACGGCACGCTTGTCTTTGATTTACCGAAGTTGTGCTATTTTATAGTATTGGAAAAAAACTTGTAAATCTAAGTATTTTTTGTACTTCTCTGTTCTTTGTATCTGTAGAACGTTTTTTTCTTCAGATGAAACTCTACAAGTGGCAACCTGAGTGCCTAGTGCGAGTTTTTTTATTTGGTCGTGTTAACGTTAATTAAGATTTGCATGATATAAGAGCAGGGCCATCTAGCACCATCTACAGGGTTACGCATAGGTATAGACTATGCTAAACCGAAAGGAGGTCATTGTACTCATAATTATAAATGACTATGGGACCAACCCTGAAATCGCAAAAAAATACAATATTAGCAGTGCCATAGAAAACGGTCCTTGACACTCGACAAACAATCAACAATAACTCTACAAAAAACAAACATTTCATTTCAAAATGTATGGAACAGCTGATAATTTTTTCGCGATATGTATAGTAAAAATTGTTCATAATGATGAGTACAATAACCTTTTGGCTTAGTGTAGTCTATATGCTTTACCCTGTAGATGGCACTGCTCTTATTTCATACCGTACAAATCTTAGTTAACGGAAACGCGATCGAATAAGTAAACGCAATAGAAAAATATCATACTAGGCACTCGTGTCGCAATAGCATGCGTAAAGCAGATGATCGTGTTCATGTAGCGTTTTTTAAAGGTTGTACGTTTCACCTATGGCGGGAAGTTCAAATTTCAAACAGTTTTCTTGCCCTTGTAATGGCCGGGTAATTATTGTAAGCGACCACGATGATACCGCAATTTAATTATTATTATTATTTACAATTTTTTGCTGTTTCAAACGGTTTATTGATAAATGTAAATAATATGGTGCGTCACTGATTAATAAGTTGTACGTTAAAATCTAAAGAACAACGAACAATTTGCGCAAACACTGTGTCATTTCAAAATAATTACCCCGCCTAACTACACGGATAAAAAAACAGTTTGAAATTTCAATTTCCTGCCACATATGAAATGTACCACCTTAAGAGAGAACAACATCCAGCAGTAGATAAACATTAACTTACTCTGTATTCTAAATAGTTAAACGCAGTTTGACTTAAAATTAATTTGATAAGAAAAAAATACATTTGATAGAATAGCGATCAAATATACATATTATGTAGCTCTATCCATTTCCTAAACAATACAATCAATACCGGTGTTTGTATCAACAAAGACTTTCCATTACGATTACAACTAAACATGTCATTGTGCCAGAAAAACCGAAGGGCATTGTCCTCTCACAATAGAAATTCTACTTGGGAAAGGAACATAAACTGTTTACCCCTTGGAAATGCGTTTCAATGTCAATGCAAGGCAAACGTGCTCCGTCGAAACGACATACCCAACAAATGTAGGCGAGGGTGAAGACGAGAAGAAACGACAAAAACTTGCCGAATAAAGGAGAGGTCGTGACGACCAACGGCTCCCTTGCAAAGGCTCTGTCACACTGGCGTGCGGGTAGCGCGATGTTTTTCTTCTTTATAATTTTGTTATCTTACCTAGCGACTGATTTAGAATTACTAGAAGTTACTGAAAGATGTAATAGGTGGCTGAATACGAGCCAATTTTTTAAAAGACTAAAGAAAATTATCATTATAAGAAAACTAAAAAAAAAAGTTTTATAGAAAAATTTAATGAATTGGTCCATATAATTCGATGAGTGTGCATGAAATTTTGTGTGTAGCTGATATTCATTTCGCGATTTCAGAGTTGGTTCGATAGTAAAACATTAGTAATGATGAGTAAAATGCACCTTCTTTAATTTTAGGATCATCGTTCCTTGCAATCATGTATAATATCATGCATGGTAAATATGAGCTAAAATAATTACAGATTTGGCTTTTACCTTTATAGTTTTGTACGATTTTACGGATGTTAGTGTCATCCCACAATATAGTCAGTCCTTGACTAATCTTGACTTGCTCGGTGTGGTATCAACTATCAAATAACTTTCAAATACCGGTATTAAATATTTGAAATATATGTCAGACTTAACTATTTAAGTTAATATTTAATATGCTCTGTTAATTTTCATATAAATTATCAACCCCCTTCTGCACTCCTTAATTTAGTCCTTTCGCAACATCTTTTCTTAAAATTCTTCTACACTCCATGAAATACAAGTAATCTACCTGCCATTTTTCAGCTTCATAGGTTAAGGTTTAAGGTATTTTTTGAGATTACTTGATAATTCCGTCAGTCTTCATGAATTAGAGTATTATTATGATTATATATAATTCAAATTTAAGTGTTTCAGTCTGTTGTGCTTAAATACCAAAGTATTTGAAATATTAATTTTGATTATGAAAGCGGAAACGTTAACTTGCGTTATAACGCTGTGTAATCCGCATCCATGCGTCAGTGTGAAAGAGTTTCAAAGGCCCGAGACGATGTCATGTTTATTTGCTTTAAAAAGGGTACGCACTTTCTTTCGCACTATAGATGCGATCTGTGAAAAGCATGACGTTGAAGAGGAGCGACGTGACTTAACATGGGGGTGATTTAGGTAAATGGGTTAGAATATTTCTACCGTGAGTGTATAATTTTGCCTCGAAGCCTTGAACGTGTGGGCCCTGAAAGGTAGCCGTGTTAATGGTATACTATATCAAATTCTAGAAGTTTATTCCGAGCGTTTGAGTTCAAATTGGAGGCAATTAAGTGAATTTATTTACTTACTTAGTAGTCTCGCTTACACCTAATGACCTTTAAGATAAAATTTTGAAAACAAAAAGATAAATTCGGCTCGATTAACTTTTTTTCAAATGCTTAAGAAGTACTAACCTCTTCAATTTATTATGATGATTAAAATCTAAGGTAAACGACACCCTGGCCGAGAGAGAAGTCTTCTTTTCTTTTGAGGAACAACAAATTCTCTGGGCTTAAGAGAAAAGGAAGTTCACTGAAATATGTCCTACATCCAGTAACGGAGAGGCATCAGAAGATGATGATTTAAGAAGGTAACACAAATGGCAGCTACCATAAAATACACATTTGCAATGTCTGAAAGGAATAACAAAACTTTGCTTACGTTAGATTTATCACAGGAAATCTCATTTACTAGGAATTGAAATTCAAATTGGCTGCAGTTCCGGTGACGTTTGACTGGGTTTGCCCAGGAAGTTCCAGGAACTTGAACTGGTCAAGTTGTTTTTCGTACTGTAAGTAATTGACTGGTCCGAGTGTAGGTTTCTATCTCAAGTTTTGGTAGATAACGTATGGTCAAGATAAAAAAATATTTTATAATATTATTTTGTGTCTTATAATGCCTGACAGACCATAAATTATATGTGCAAATTTTGGTCACAGCACTACTTAACTCCATTAATTGAGGTATAAAACGCTAATACAGTCATAAAACTCTAGTTACTGACATTTTATACACGTTGATGAGCTTATCAACATTGCAAATTTTGTGTGTGTTTTACACACGTTGATAAGCTCATTTGTAATTTTTGTAAACTTTGGGCTCATTATAAGCTTATATGTAACTCACAATGTTTGTATGTTAGTTTGTTTGCTTAAGTCAAATCTTACAAGCTGAATTAGAACCACTTTCTCTTATCTTACGGAGTTGAATTTTTACATGTTTGTCAGTTTCGATGACAATCCATTTTTATGGTAGGTAAGCATGACCTGAATCGATATCCAGGATTAGCTCCAGGTAAAAAAACTCTTCAACGGACAAAATTTTGTGTATGCATTTTATTATAATAGCCGGCTTGAAGTTTAACCAAAACATGGTTAAAGATTCAGGTACAAGCACTCAGGATTGGGTCCTGACTAGGAAAGTCTTCAATGGTTAGCAGCACAGACATGAAATGTTGTATACGCATTCAATTATGATAACCTATTCTAAGTGTCACAATGACATAGCTACTGCAAACAATGCTACGTCCTAAAAGCTTGTTAGAATAAATGTTTTTTTTTTTTACTTTTAATATATTTAATTTTTACTATATTTTTTTGAAAAAACCTATTTGGTTCTAATTTAAAATTAATTTACAAAAAACATTACTAGAAGACAAAATTTTGTGAACATAATAAAATATTCAATTCAAAAATATCAGATGTCTGCTATCTGCAATGCAATCTGTACAACAGTTTGACCTCAAGCAAATTTCTATTAACCTAATTAAGTCTTATGAGTTGGTCTTTCTACGGAGAAAACTAATCAAGAACGTAACATGAAGTAACCTCGACCCAAAGAGCTCAACTACCATTCAAAGTAACCTGAAACATTTACTGTTTGAAGGAATCAATCAAAGCCAACTGGCTCGCACAATCGGCGTGCGTGGGCCGGACGAGCTAATCAAACTAATGGCCACCAGAGGGCGCTGCGCCCGCAACAAATCACAACAATAACATAGCCGCCTGATTGATTACACCGACCGACAGACTCAATTCGATTTCTGTTACGGCTGATTGATCCGTCGGCATCGGTACAGGTGTCGAGGCTCTAATGAATGCCAATTACACAAAGATGAGTGTTGATTGTATGAGATGTGTCAAAGATTTGTAGACGAAGCTAAAAGTCGGATATGCAAGAATCAGATGTTTACGTGGTCCTTAACTGTTGGCCTTTTGGAAAAACTCAGAATCACACAGCGGGCAATGGAGAGAGCTATGCTTGGAGTTTCTTTGCGCGATAAAATCCGAAACGTGGATATTCGCCAAAGAACCAGAGTCACCGACATAGCTGTTAAAATTTGCAAGTTGAAGTGGCAATGGGCAGGCCACATCGCTCGAAGAACCGATAACCGATGGGGAAGAAAGGTTCTGCAGTGGAGACCACAAACCGGAAGACGCAGCGTAGGGAGGCCTCCCACTAGATGGACCGACGACATTGTGAGAGTCGCGGGCATCCAGTGGATGCAAAAGGCAGGCTGACGTTCAATATGGAGGTTAAAGGGGGAGGCCTATGTTCAGCAGTGGACGTCTTCTTGCTGATGATGATGATGAGATGATATGTACCATTGATATGTAACATAGGTGTTATTAATAAATATTTGTATTTGATGTTAACAAAACTAAACACACATGCACCCATACATTGTACCAAGTTCGAATAAGTCGAGATTAACCTACCTGACAGAAAGGATATCCTTAGAAAAAAAGGTTCTGTCAGTATCAGCCTATCATGTTCGCACTGATGAGACACAGGACTTCTCTCAAAGAGAGAGGAGGGCCCTAATCAACCATGCTGGCGCAGTGCATGTTGGTGAATGTCATTATGTCTTTGAACTATTTTCAGCTTCTTGGTTATACCAGTTTCCTCACGATGTTTTCCTTCACCGTTGATGACACAACGCAACGAAACTGCACATGCTATTTATCTAAAGTACTAAATAAGTCATTGGTGCAAAAAAGAACAAATTGGGTGCCGTTTGATAATAAGCGGTTACGCTAACATCTGGCTACCATCGCCAAAAAAAAAATCGGATCATTTTTGCACACACGCAAATGTTATAAAGAAGAATACGAAAAAGCAGTAGATAGTACAACAAATAGAAGATATCATTACGAACAACTTTAAATAAGAGACCAAAAATAGATTATTTGTTACATACATTTTGTCCAGTATTACATTAATATAATGAGTACAATGATTCCTTTCCGAATCAGTATACGCTTTCTAACCTTGAATATAGGATTTAACACCATCGGTTCAAATGCCATTTCCCAGCAGACTACTGGCGGGGTATTGTAAAGTAAGTCTCACGTACCTATACTCAGCAAAGCCACTGATAGTCAAAGCCTTTCATAACTTCAAGAAACAATTTCATACATTGAATCTCCTCAAACGAAGCAGTTACATCAAAGTCACGCAGTCTCGAAGGCTACAATGGAAACCGTTCTGTCCTACATTCAATTCCAAGTTACGCTTTATTGGAGACAACTTGGTAGGAATTTGAATCAAAATTGACAATTGCGTCGCAGAGCTCTACTCAATCAATCAAGTCTGTGAATTCACCAGGACAATGCTGGAGTTTGAAATCGTAATCTTGAGATTTTGGTCGTAATATTATTCGTAAAATTTTGATGAAGCCTAATTTGACATCGATTGTATTCTCAACGGTACCTTTTTTTCCTTCCAGTCAAATTTGCCAACTTCCTAATTAATTTAAGCCATAGAATATATCTACATCACTATTTTCTATACTTTTCCCATTCGATGTCAAGATAGCTTATTTTTGCTATTTGTTCATTTTGTTATTATTAATTTTTCAATTGCCGCTAATAAGATGTATACGAAAGTAAAAACATTCAAAAAAAATTAATAAGTAAGGTTGACATTTCATTAGCACATCAAAATATTGATGAGGGGTGGTATCATGGATGAAGGTTATTTCTCTATTTAGCAAACTTTGTAAAATGTCATCTAGGTGTATATATATATATTATTTTTAGTTTAGTACGCGGGCCGTCATCCGGCCGTCAAGTTAGCGTCATACAACTACCCGACATGCCACCATTCGCTATCCGGACATTTAACTAGTACTAAATATAAAGTTATATGATTATTAACGGGATATTTACCGTGGTAAGGTTGTGGAATGAGCTCCCGATATTTCGGCGCAGTTACATGCACCATGTTCACGGGAAGACTGAAGAATGCGGGTGGTTGGTCGAAACTTTAGTGAACAACCGTGATAGTTTAAAACAGTGTTTTAGTACTAAATATGTTCTGCAGTCCAGTTACTTGCCTTAGAATAGTTGATTGACCCTTCAAGTGTTTGCCTTCTATAAATTTGGTGACCTTTTAGCTGAATCTTCAAGGCATTAAGTGCCGTAGATAAACAATTTTATTATGAATTTAAAAAAGCCGTCTTCAAAATGAGTAAATACGCAATTCGTTTACTTGGATGATTTTTTTTCAGTCGGTTTGATTTAAAAACCAAACTACAGAACCTATTTTCATAAAATTTCTGTGGGACCAATGTAAAAGTATATCTTTTTAAATAAAAAATAATACTTATCTAAGTTGGTTTATAAATGATGGATTTCTGATGTGAATATAAAACTGAATTGAGAATCCCCATTTTTTGAAGTTGGTGATAAATGGATTAAAAATGTTTACCAACGTCGATATTGCTAACTATGGACGTATTCAGCTGTGCTAAAGACGCAAACAGCGCTAATGCGAACCAACACGGCGGCATACATATTTTTTTCGTGTCGTATTGGTCAGTTGGTGTTGATTCGTAATCACATCATCAGCCATTAAATGTCCACTGCTGAACAAGGCTTCCCTCTTAGAGAAGGGTGTTGCCATAATCCCCACGCTTGTCAGGCGGCTTGGGTATCACAGTACGTTCATCGTGTTCTAATAGGACGCTGCTGCCCATCCTCCGGTGGTTTTGGTCGCAGTTTTAGGACATACCTGGGTCCAATTCGCAAAGCGCTCTATCAATCAATGTTACCTTTAACGGATTTTGCATAAATGGGCAATTCAGCAGAAACAAGCAAGAATTGGTGAAATTCTATAAGAGTTCACACTTTTACAGCTAACAATAAAACCTGTGACTTAGTATTCTTCTGTCGCGTTGAAATAATACTGGCGCGGTGGCTTCCCATGCGCAGTCGGCGCACAACGTGCATTTTGAATAACCTCCGCTGACCAGACTTGTGCGGATACAACACAAAGGCACTTGTTTTTTTCGCTCGCCTAACAAAATCCAAATCAATGGTTAGCTCAACTCACTTTTGTTATTGCTGCTATTATATTCTGGACGGTCCAACTGTTCCGGGATTTTCGCCCATTCAGAATCCTACAGCTCACCAATTGCTTGTCGCGGTTTTCACATAAAAATTCATGGGAATATCTACGTGAGTGAAGCCCGTGATGCGATTTTGTTCTTTCTCTACTTTTAACAACTTCAATTTGGAGACGAAAGCTAGATTCATTTTTTAAATTTGCCCATGGATTTTAAAGACAGGCAATAGGTTCATGATTGTGTGGATGCTCTTAATAATGCCTCCGACGAATGAATAGCTGAGTTTAGTGCTCGACAAGGGCTGTTTCCGAGCACAATATCAAAGGACACAATAGCCTGAGCACGGATGTCTACAAGTTTAAGAAAAGATATCGCCATGTTATTGTGTCTTCATGGCAGGTAACACTGCGTCATCTTTCGTACGTCTTACTTGGTAGCTTCTGCAAAATAAACTGAACGCAGCTGCTTATTGCATCGTTGATAGCAAAGCTGTGGTACGCCATTGTTGGGCTCTTTCGAAGAAATATATAATAGAGACTTGCTTGATCCTGCGAAAACACAGCGTCGTCATTATTTTGAGCTCATGGAAGTACAGACACTACGCCCATTACTACAGACTGTGCAACACGTTATACTAAAAAAATTGAGCGGTATTCACAATCTTTGATTATTGATTTGATTTTTGCTAAATACTACATAATGTTGTTACTTTCCGGTTCAGTATTTGTAATAATGTGTTCGACATATTGTGAAACATGCTCTTAACTTTGTTTACTTTATAAAAATAAATTAATCACAGTAACACCAACGTGGACTTTCTTTGTGTGCTTATCCTTGAGTAAAGATTTAAAAAAGTAAAAGACTTCCTTTTCTCCATTTAATTTCCGGATAGCAAGTGCTCCGGCTATTCATATCAACTGAAATATTTCTGTTTGCATCCCCGTCATTGTAGGATTAGCTACCTGCTGTACTCGCGAATTTAATGAAGTATGCTGCAAGCAGTACCCTTATCAAGCTGTCAGATACACGCCAAATTAAATGATTTTTTTCGTTTTTTAAATAACTGGTCGTATTTGATTCGGAAATATTCCGTCAACACTGAGCTACATAAAAAAGGTTATTTTTTTTTTTAAATACAACACCATTTATAAAACTACTAGCGACCCGCCCGCCCGGCTTCGCACGGGTGTAATTTACGTGCGAAGCCGGGGCGGGTCGCTAGTTATATAATTATTTAAACTATCCTATCTCTCAAGTTGGATCTAACTGCACATGGTGTGCTAATTTTATTATAATCGGTTAAGTGGTTTAGGAGTCCATTGAGGACAAACATTGTGACACGAGATTTATATATATTAAGATGTATTTAGATTTGAGATTGAGATTTTTAATAACTTTTTTTAATTTATCCTAAGGTTGCCTGGAAGAGATCGCTTTTAGCGATAAGGCCGCCAGTTGTTACATCAGTTTTTTAAGAGTTTTTTGTCCTCTGTATCAAATTTAATGGTGTGAACAATAAAGAGTTAATCAATCAATCAATATATTTTTTCCTGTTGAGTATCTATTTAATCAAAATATTATTATTTTTAATCTACTCTTAATCCTGATGTACATGGGTAGAGTGAACGGTAGAGTAAACTAGTACTTATAGGTACTTTAATTTCCTAGTTCTGAGCACTCTACCAGTTTTAATTCAAAATAACAGTAACAAATTTTAGTACTCTACCAATGCTGTCTACATTAGTAGGGTAGTGATCTACCGTGATAATCAGCTGATAATGGCGTCGATTCTGGCATACCTCTCACTAAACTAAACCAGTCTGACAGGACTAAAACTATCTGCCTTTCTTTTCATTTTAATATGTGAGAAGGATGGCAACAATTTTAAAGCTGTCAAATTTAATTTAGTTTAACACTGTTTTAAACTATCACGGTTGTTCACTAAAGTTATATGATTATTTACGGGATATTTACCGTGGTCAGGTTGTGGAATGAGCTCCTGATATTTCGGCGCAGTTACATGCACCGTGTTCACGGGAAGACTGAAGAATGCGGGTGGTTGGTCGAACAGTTAAAAAGAACAGCTTTTTAACTGTTCGACCAAAATATCGGGATCGGGATATTTAAATTCGAAATATCGGGAGCTCATTCCACAACCTTACCACGGTAAATATCCCGTAAATCATCGTATAACTTTAATTTAGTTTAGTTCAGAGAACATCAGAATCGATGCCAATATATCGTTTTCTCTACCAGTGTACTGCAGGTTTTATAGTTAACACAGCACCCGGCAAGGATCTCTGAAACACAACCACAAGTTATATCTTAGCTTATAAATCCAAACCTCATGAATAGCGCAAAATCGTTAAATTTTTAGTATTCTGATATTTTAATAATTACTGCTACTTCGTATCTAATCTTTCATGTTTGAAATTTAAATTCTGTCTGTCGTTTCATGTAAAGTTTGACAAAGGTATAAAAAATGAAGGGTGTAAACACAATACTACACTAATTTGTGTGTTACCTACATGGAAAAGGAGAGTATATTGTGATACATTGTCAGCTCGTATTAGCGTCGAGTCGGTGCCGCCACCTCCGAGCTCCGGTTTCGAAGAAGTGTTTCGCTTGACGCTCTCCGATGCCTGGAGGGACTTCTGATGCTTTTTTGGAAGTATCGTGTTACCGAGCAAGAATGCCTTGGGAATATTTTGACTGGACTTTAAAATTGTTGATATAATATGTGTAGTACTATAAAAAACTAAATTTATAATTATGTACATACATATAATATTTATTTCCTTAAACGGAACACAGTGCGACATTGTTCGCGTAGGCTTCGGCCACGCCAGTAGATATATAGTTTTCAAAATCCAAAAAGATCCACTTGTGCATAATTTCGTGCTTCTAGACCCATCGGTTTAGGCTATGCGAGGTCTGTCAGTGAATGAATGAATGATTTAAAACAAAAAGTTAAATAAGTTTTGTCAATTTAACACTTAAAAGAAACACAAAAAAAAATGCACGCGATAAAAGGTTACAAAGAGGAGCCCATTTGAGTTAAAACAGTATCAACCATTTTTACAAACAAAAATATCTACCACTAAAATAGAGTAACAGAAATGAAATACTCGATGAATAAATATATGTGAAGGAAGTACATTCTGAGCTTATTATCGAACCATTATAAACGTAGAAACCATTCAAATTTGAGTATAATAACATGATTATTTAATTGAATCATTACTAAACAACACAAAAAACCTGCCTTAATAATAGCAGATGTCTTCATTGTACAGAATGAGCTCTCTAAAAAGGAATAGCAAGGCGAAGCGTGCAAAAAATATCCCAAATTTAACAACACACGTTAGACTAGCACCGGTACCTGCTACTTTGTGACATCTTGATGTAGGGCTGCTACCTGTTCATCTGAATCATTTATTAGTTTGCGCCTCCCCTCGTCACTATGAATACCGTTTTCTAATTTTGACTGCGGCTTCTATTTAGTCTGGTCTTCTTTTGTTTGTTTTGTTTAAATTTCATTTGCCGATTTTTCAAGTCTAACTTTAGCATTTTTGGTTTTCAATCGTTTACTCGTTATTTGGTTATTTCGGTTATTTTAAATTGCCGAAAATTCAAGTTTATAGTGCACTTAACTGAAAATAATTCCCGTAAGTTTACGTAATAATCAGGTGATAACCCTAAAAAGCTTCATCTGCCACTTGAACGATCGAAAGGTACGACGGCGCGCCGGTATCAGGAAGGAATGTACAGCGGGTGACTTGAACAGTTCCTGTCCCATTCCCGCACAACCGGCTTTGCCTAAGCTAAATTTGTATTCTGTCTCATTCGTACACACCAACATTTTCAATACTTACCTGCGTAAAATGATATACATCTGTTGCGGTCCGACTTCTCTTTCTCGCTTCATTACTTAAACGGATTGTTGATATTCACCTCTCGCTTTGCCGGCGCACGAACAGGGGGTAGACGGTGTTATTGCGTTTGTGTTGGTGTTCGTTTATTTAGTGAACTTGGAAGCTCGCTTCGTGTTTGTGCATAGGGTGTCGGTCATGATTGTGTGCGTGAGTTGTAGAGGCGCGACATAGCTTTGCCGTCTCCATGACTTAAAAGTTTTGAACAGAATGAGTCCGTCGAGCTAGTTCAGCGCCGGCCGGCTCGCCCGACGCACGCGTGCGGACTGCTTTTGCATAACTTCTTCGTAAATCTACGAATTCAAAAACTTGTGTTATTGAAAATATTATATTTGGATGTCATATTATTGTACTTTACTGACAATTAAGTGATTGTTTAGTTGCTAACTGTTGTGTGTTGTATATTTTTTGTGATACTGCAACGTGTTTGGTTCAACGGACTACAGAGGTTGGTCGTGCTGTTCTCGTGTAGGCTATTGTGCATGAAATGACTCCGGCATAATTCTTGAGAAACTTTATAATGTTACAAATAAACGAACAATACGAATACTATGTAAAATTATTTATTGATGATTTAGATGATAATGAATCCCAGAAAATCAACATTGAAATAAAAAAAAGATTGATGTTATTTATTTTTTAAGATTAAAACTAACCCATGGTATACAACAATCAAGGTATAAGTAAAATCAAAGTTGTGTAGACATAGAAAGCATGTTATCAGGAGAGTATGACTAGAGTTGACAAAATTTACAAATTTTAGTACAACCTATACCAGGTTGAAATTAGACACAATGCACAGTTTTTTTAAATATTTGTTGAGCTGTATTATACTTGTAGGCAATATTACTTACTTATAAATAGCCCCACATAAAGATAACATAATTGATGGTCCAAATGAGATGTCATAGCTTATGAAGGGATGCAAAAACAAAAAACACTAAATGACATCTAAAAGTTTAAGAGGTTTGACTTTTGACAAAGTGAATTGCTCAATTAACACCAAAGATGATGATACGCGCTCTGTAGCGCTATGCTTAGAGTTGAACAACCTTAGAATATAAATATAGACGAAATACAGACAGAAGACAAACACAGAAATGTCGGCAAGAGGCGTCTCCCCTTCAAATCATTACGATATTTTGCTTTGATTTGAAACGTATTTTCATAATAGACAGTGATAAAATGTAAAGAAAGTAAAAGCCGTAAGTAGGTAAAAAGCAAAAACAAAATTTGATTGCGGCATATCACATAATTTTAATTCGGTTAAAATTATTTGTGTACAAGTAAACTCAAGTACCTGCTAGTTGAATTTATTTACCTACTCTATGAAAATTAGCATCATATAAAATAAAATAAAACTATACTTTATGTATTTTTATATTTATCTATCTATTTCACATGAAGTTCTTTTTGTTATAATGGTATTTAAAATGCCTGCTACGTTCATTATTTAAACCCAAAAATTATATAAATATCATAATAGTTGTATATATGTATATGTATACTTGCCTACTTGTCGTTATTTTGCAACTTAAACAGTTGTTTTCACCATTCACAAAAAAAATTTTGGTAAATCTTTAGTATTAACATTCAAACAATGTTCACATACAATAGGAAATACCAACAAAATTACCACCGACTTAAACGCAGTAAAAATCTCATTCCGTAATTTACAAATTTCTGCCCCTGATATCAGTGGTCATAAAAGGCCCTTACGGTTCGTCCGAAGAATAACTATCATTGCCACGTTGTATCTCCTTGTCCTAAACAATTGATATCTCTATTTGTATCAATAATGCGGAGGCAGACGTTTACGTGCATTTTGTACGTGTCCAGAATCTAGTAGCGTGATCATCCTCCCCAACCAAACCTCCATGGGCCGCCTCTGCCGAGTTTTATTGAAACTATTGACGGTTGTACCTATTCCATTATTGTATCTCAGAAAAAACGTTTCAATGTTCAAGAAAGTGGAACAAAAAAGGCTGCTAAATTGAGAATGATCGCAGTGTAATGAGCGCCGGGGGAATGGGTTAGACGATTCTCGAGAACTAAGTAATTTCTAGAATGATATACAATATTTCTGGAATAAAGGAAAGCTTTTACAAGGTGATCGAAAATGAAACGATCGAAATTTTTCTTGAATGGCATTAAGTAAATTGATACAACTTCATAAAATCAGATTGTGTTTCCTAAAACCTCAAATAACAAGAATATGTATGTATGTATAAACAAAAATATGGAAAAACGCAATTCTTCAAATTAATGATAAAAACATTTAGATTATCTTTAGACCTTCAACGGTCTATAGAGCAATCAGTTTTTTTTTGTATAATAAGCTAAGTGGTTTAGGTATTAGGCGTTAGTTGCCTTGTATTTGGTTAAGTTAATAATAGTACTTGCCTGCTATTAAGAAAATATATGTGCAAGTTTATATTACAATAAAGATTACATAAGTAAACAATATTAATCTGCTAATTTAAAGCACATTCTAATAACAATTTGCGTTCAGCTGCTGTGTAGATGTTTATGCATCCCTTTGAATCTCCTCGGAGAACATTTCTTGAGGTTGCGGTTGGGGAGATCCAATAGCTCCGTTAGTACCATTTAATTGATTTTGTACTACAGAAACTAATTAGACTTGAGGTTTATGTAACCGAATGGTATTAATAACTTATCGTGTTGGCCCTCATATAATCTCATCCGATTAATCCTTCTTGGGTAAATTAATAAATTAATATTTGTTACCAAATAGATTGTCTTAATTATCTAGTTTTTTTCTCTATCGTGCAGAAGAACAACAACAGCTGTAGTATAATCATCATTCATAAACAACATTTCATTATATTTTGCTCCAAAAATGTATCTAATAGAAAATAGTATTACTTATTGACATCATTTTTTCTTAATATTTGAGACGACCGCAAAAACTGTCACGATCCCTTTCAAAATAAACGCTGAAACAGATCGTTATGGAGATGCTCAAAGCCTACTTATTTGTATTTGGGTTTCTCTAACTATCAGCCCACCGATATTTATTCAGTTCCCTTCGTAAGGAGCTTACAATTCGCTGCTGTTACAGTATTGTATTAATAATTCAGACCGAATTTCCTGGGTTTGTACCGTATCTCTTCTGGGCAGCCAATTCGTTCTCTTGGATTACTTACCTCTTCATTTACGTAATATATCATTATAGGTACAACTTATTTTGATATAATATTAACTCCAAAATTCTCTAACATATGACTCAAACGCAGAAACGGGGTTTCTGCTCCAAGAAAAAGGTATAGTGCCTTTAATATCTAGAATCCGGTTGTCCTATTTCATGTTTGCGGTAACAGACAGGCCTTTGATATATAAGCTAACCCTTTTCCAATGTATTATACACTGAGTTTTCTAGCGTTCACCTTGAAAAAATATTTCTATCTGGTACATAACTTAACTCATAAGTATTCTAATTCAGAATATTTAATACTTCCATACGCTACAAAGCGGTAAAATATTATCATTTTTGAGTACTTAGTCTTATATATAGACTTTGTCGGGCACATTACATAAGGAGTGAGGAGGACGGTTATTTTATTTATTCAGAGCTAGTAATTAGAATTTCGTACATAATTATTGACTCACTATTATTATATTTGGCTGATATACAACCCATATAATTACTAAAATAATTACACCGATAGAGCGCCATAGAGATCCGAGCATTTTAATGAAAGTGCTGGCAAATGTTAATTTACTTACTAAGATCTGCCGGCAGATATTTTTACGCAGTTTAATGATGTGACATGGATACGGGTTGAGGAGGAAACATCAAGTATTGTGTTACGGGGCTCAGTGGTCTTTATCGAGGCAAAATTTCATTATAATCGTGCCCCACTGTACCTACCCACCATTCAATTGGAACACCTTCGCACAATTGGGAGGGCTGCCTCAATGGGTTGTAGGATGAAATTTCTTAACATTCTTCGCTCATAATGAGTCGAGCCTCTCGTGCAATAGGCAGCAGTAACGGTGTAATTGTATTCCTAAACGAGATCCAGCGATATTAAGGGAGATTAAAATCCGCTTAATGAACCCGTCTAATAAAATTACAAATTATAATACTTCCAAATTTTCAAGAACGAATCGCTTTGGGATGAAGTATTCGATATAAGAACGCGGTGTGTTAAAATTTTGATAATATTCTGAGATATTACGGATTCTTAGAAAATTAATATTTAAAGCTTCAAAAATAAATCGAATTAACATCTCATCATCTGTGAAGCAATATCATAAAACAAGATAAAAAATTACGTACTCGGGAACATTCATAAGTGGTCTTGTGAATCATCTGTACGATAATGAAGACATCATTATGGAAACCGGTTTGAATATGACTGACCAACCGACCATCTTGTATAAAAAGTCAGAATGCTTCTTTTGATGCTTGTTAGTTCAAAGAACCGCTAATCTGTACATACCTTTATAGGGAACGAGGAAAATCTTCTATAGAGATAGTATTGGGGTATAGTTAGGTTATGTAGCTTCCTCGGTGGTCTGCACCTGTGTCTCACGGAAGCATAAGGATGTCCAGGATAGACACGGTTAAATGTGTATAAAATACTTTGACGAAACAGAAAAGACGATTTCTTGACATTGTAGAAAAATAATAATTAATAGAGACAAAACATAAATCATTTTCTTGTTTAATGCATGTTTTTTACTTTGGTCGTTATTTTGGTTTTACTTTTATGAAACAGTTTGTAAAGGATTGCAATATAACGTAATTCATGTCAAAATTAAAGTATAGCTCAGTTCAACCCAAATATAATATCGTTATCATTTACAAACAACGAATATCAATTGAAATTATACATAGAATATTAAAACAAACGAATTGAACTGTTTTTTTGCAGAATATATCATCAGAATGAAATGATATTAAGATAATTTTTCATGCTACAAAATTAATACTTGCGATCAAACTTATCTCATAAATAAGCAATACATTTAAAAATTCTGATAAATCTTTAAGTATTATTTGGAAAGGGGAGTCCGTTAACACCACAGCTTTCACTGTCAATTGAAAACCTCTCCCATGCGTTTATCTACATCATTAATCATCCAAAATAAAAATATGAAATGCTCCCTTCATAACATTGATAAAATTCTAAGCCTGTAAACGTGTGAAGCATTGAACTTGCAGCTTCTAAATATAAAATTGTAAATCCAAAAAATACGTAGTTATTTCTATCATAAACCAATTTCACTATAACGGGATTCTTAATTAAAAAAAAACATTGAATAATCGAGTTAAAACATGTCATTCTTATTAAAACTCCTGATGATGACATACATAACTATAGTTATACAAACCATACAACTATATCCCTTTCACGTTCCCTTTTTTGAAAGGCTTATCTATTTAATTCATCTGGACTCTTTCAAAGGGATCCCTGACCGCATTCAGTGAAAGATATCGGTCACATGACGACGGCCCGAGTAAGATTGAAGTTAAATTTAGTAGAAGATATTTATTTGCTTATTTGCTGATATCCAAGGTAATCATCTATGAGGGTGACTGGGTAATCATAGTCGTGTATCTTGCTGATAGCGTTGTAATGGTTTTGACGCGTTTATGTGTTGTTTTGTATAACTTGGTTATTATAATTATGTGAATGTATATCACTTTATGGTCTGCAGGATATTTAAATACTTGCTGACCTGACAGACGTTGTCCTGTCTTAGAACAATAACTGAACTGTCAAACACGCAAAGTTAAAATTGTAAATCTTATTTTTTTTACACCTTGGGTTATTGGGTTATATTGGAGTTTTAGTAAGGATCCCTATTTTTTTTGAAAATATAATATAGCCTATGTTGCCCGGGGCTTCTCAACAATGAAAGAATTTTTCAAATCGGTTGAGTAGTTTTGGAGCCTATTCAATGCAAATAAACAATAAAATCTTTCCTCATTATAATATTAGTATAGAAGTATAGAGAAACTGTGGGTAGAGTCAACAAAAAAAAAAAATACACGGAAATCAATAAAAACGTTACATAGTAAATCAATCCGTAAACTTTCCTGCCGGAAAAATCACACGCGAAAAACAGAAAAAATATTTTTAAGCATTGATCAACTTGATCAATTTTACACCATTGTAAACCGCTTGCTTGCTTATCACACTATTTTATACTAAAAAACGTAAGTAACGTTTTTAAGTGAGGCTGTTATTGTGTAATGCAAAATGAGGGAAGCGTTGTGGGTTTCTCATTTGAGATTTCGATACCTACATATATTATGTTTAGATTCATGTTTAATTTTCTCCTTCGTAGTTTTGCTATTCAAAATGTTTCTGGGACTTTATAGTGTTGAATAGTTTGCTCATAATTTTGTATCAAACCACAACAAAAGCAATAAAGGCAGTGATCACAGAAAATAATGTTTTTCCATGTGGATAGAGAGGGTTAGAGTTCCCTTGTTGCATATTGGCCGTGTGGTTTCCATTACGGAGGTGTGCTTAATGCCATCGGGTCGTAATGGCCTTCATTGCCATTAAGCTACCCCACAACAAGCTACTTTTTAATGTAAAACCAACAAGGAAAATTGTCATTTTTAATGTCAAATAGGCGTACGCGTTGCGATTTTTTCAACATCCCCGTTATTTCACTTTATTGGTTTCATTGTTCGTCTATTGGGGTTGCAATGGTTTTCGTCTTTTTTACCAAATTAGCTTTGATTTTTTTTGGGTTAATAACCATTAATCATGTCAATAACGATTTATAGTTACGCAGACATGGGATTTAACTGAAATTTCGTGAGCCCGTATAAATTAACTAAATTAAAGGTAGAGGTAATGTTTTAAGCCTTATCTAAAATTATAGGCCTCGTTAACAATTTGGGTGTATGTTGAACACGAGTAAAATGTTTGCTGCGATAATTATTTCGAATTGAATTTGTAATTTAATTCAGTGTTAGATCTAATTTTTGGGCTTGGTGGGCTATCCTGACACCTAATGTTTATAAAACTTTTATCTGCCATAACTGATAAATGAGCCGTTTTTGTTTGAATTACTATTGATTTTACATAATCAAGATTTAGTCAATAACTGAAAAATTTTGTTGTGATACTTAACAAAAGAACAAAAATTCTACGTATATTTTGCAAGTTTTTGAAGATCAAATTTCTGTGAAAATTGGGGGCATAATTAGGTTCTCGTCTTTGTTTTGCTAACTAGCCCGTCGCAACAGCAAACGACTTAGGCCTAAAAGCTAGGCCTAATCTGTAGACACCGTATTAAACAAACTATTGCAAGATATTAAAGTTTATTTTAGTTTTAACATGCTTTCTATGTTCTAAAGTAAATATACTTAATGTTGGAGTTATTTCGTGCCACAATTTTTTATTGAAATAGTTAAACAAAATGTTATATTTTCCTTGCAGAATTGTAAACATGTCGCAGGACTCTTTTTAAGACTGACTGTGTTTTTGCTAAAGTGATATATCATTAAACAATGTTTCTATCGAGTGTTCGGACTATGGGAGTGTTGGCGGTAGTGGTTCGGTGGTTGATGTTCCTGCTCATCGGTGTAGGGTGGCAGGTTCGATCCCAGATTGTGCAACAGACTTCTGAAGTGGACAGTTCATACAATTTCTATTATGAACAACCTTGTTGTTCTGGGACAATCACTAAGAGGAAATACCACGCGAGGCATAGAGGAGGTAAGTTTTCACAAGTTACTTTATTACAGTACGATTTTGCTTATAGGTAATGAAAGTGGTGATAAGTGGAACTACATAAAAGATTAGTCAAGTACCTGGAATCTAATAGCTTTCTTGCTAATAATCAATTTGGATTTCGATCTCGTAAATCTACTAGTGATGCAGTCTTACACCTAACTTCTCTGATTACAAATCATCTTGATGGTGGAGACAAATGCCTGGGGGTGTTTTTGGACCTACAAAAGGCTTTTGACACAGTTTCAATACCCATATTGCTGAAACGTTTAGAAAATCTTGGTATACGAGGGCTAGTACTTCAGTGGTTTAAGGATTATCTGAGCGGAAGAGTACAACGCGTTAAAGTTGATCAATACGTTAGTGACGGAGCCATCTGCACATATGGTGTTCCGCAAGGAAGCACGCTAGGTCCGACTCTTTTTCTTGTCTATATTAATAGCTTGTGTTGCTTGAGCACCTCTAAAATGGAACTCCTTATGTTTGCGGACGACACGGTCCTCTTGTTTCACGATAAAACTTGGATAGGTTTGAAAAGCGCTGCCGAAACGGGACTTGCCACTGTCACGGCATGGTTAGAAGATAGTCTCCTTTCTCTTAACACTGGCAAAACCAAATATATTTGTTTTAGTAAAACCAAAGCTTCAAAGCCAAAGGAAAACTTTATTCTTAAGATCCACTCGTTTCCATGTAACCGTAATCCAATTCTGCAGTCCCAATGCCCATGCAACATACTAGATAGAGTCAACAGTATCAAGTATCTTGGAGTACACATAGATAGACACTTAAGATGGGATTGCCAGATAACAGCTTTGATTTCTAGAGTTCGTAAACTTATATATGTTTTTAAAAATCTAAGATCTATAGCAAACCATATGTTGTTGACACAAATCTATAAGGCTCTCTGCCAGTGTATCATTGAATACTGCATTAGCTCATGGGGAGGCGCAGCAAAAGTGCATATGATCAGGATAGAGCGTGCGCAACGTGCCGTCCTTAAAGTTATGCAGTATCTACCCTATCGATATCCCACTACTGAAGTGTATAAACTGGTTAATGTCCTATCTGTCCGTAAACTTTTCTTTTTCCATTCCATTCGAAAGTATCACCAATGTACAGTTCCACATATTCCATATCAAAATAAAAGAAGAAACAAGTGTCCAATCCCTGCTACAAAATCCACCTTTGCACAGAGACACTATCTCCATATAGCTCCACATCTGTATAACCTTTTTAAAGAGAAAATAGGAAATTGCAAGACCCTTAGTAACTACCAGATTAAAAAACCGATTGTTAAATGGCTGGAAGAAATAGACTACAAAGGTGCTGAAAAACTTATAGAATTTATTTAAAAACTAAAAACTTGTAACATACAGACATACATACTTGTAACATACATATATACATACCTGTAACATATTACATAAATATACACTAGGGCTTCTTTCATTATCACACACATACACACACACAAACACACACACACACACACACACACATTCACTCACTCACGTACACACAGACACCACACACACACAAATACTGCATGCATATATTACTAAATTTAGTTATTAGTTTTGTCAATATCTGTCACCATTACTTGGAAGGAACTGACTCCTATAATACAGGTTATCTACCTAGCATAGGAGTCAGAGATTCACATAGCTTGTGTATCTGTTATTATGAGACAAATAAATATTTTTGTATTTTGTATTTGTACATCATTTATCTTATTTTCTCTTTAATGTCTTTATTGCAAAGAAAGAGAAAGAGAGAGAGAGAGAGAGATAATAACAGTGCACCAGCATCAGCAGTAGGAATTGATCCACATCTATACTAATATTATAAAAAGGAAAGATTTGATAGTTTGTTTGTTTGTTTGCATTGAATAGGCTCCGAAACTACTGAACCGATTTGAAAAATTCTTTCACTGACGGGAAGCTACACTATCCCCGGGTGACATAGGCTATAATCTATACCCGTGCGAAGCTGGGGCGGACCGCTAGTGTATTTTAAAATGTATCGTAATAATATGCACTAGGTTGTTTTTGAATGCAATATGTGGCAACAAGTTAAGCGGGCTGGTGGTATTTGACCACCATTGCCAATGGATATTTACTGCCATCATAGATAAGTTGCTGACCCATAAAGGCTTCATTAACAGCCTTTTTGAAGAATCCCATGCAACCAGCCACCACACGTTTTTATATGAATATAATTATTAATGCATTTTTCTTTGTAGAAAATAAAATAAAGTTTACACAATTTTAATGTAAAACTGCCAAAACAAAATTATATTATGCAAAGTTTTTTTCCTGAAATATTTCTACCATGTGACTAATTCCAGTTTCGTACATAATCACGGATCCTTGAAAAAGGAAAGTTCATCAACTTGGCGAACGATATTTTACTTAAAGTTTTGATGATCCAATTAAAAATACTAAAATGTCAACACATAAAATTTTTTGTATTTTGTTTAGTTAAAAAAGTTACTTGCTCGAAAAAAAAGAAAAAAAAAACGCATTTGATTTACTCTCATTTCAGTTTTTCTGAAACATCTGATTTTTGTTCATAACTGTCGTGCGGTCATTCCGTAAATATCTTCGCTTTGCCCGAGAAAATAAATACCAATACACAAAAAAAGAAAAGAAAAGTAAGGATGAAGAAATAAAAGTTTTTTTTTTAAATGAAAATAGGCTTGCGCTTGACCGCTAACTCGCCTGATGTTAAGCGATGATGCGGTCTACGGTGGAGGACGCTTGCCTAGAAGAAACCGATTCACTCGTGATTTGAAGACACCCAGATTGTATCTATAGGGGAACACCCATTCAGGCAGCGCATTCCACAGACTAGCAGTTCGCACAATAAAAGTGGAATCAAAGCGCTTCGTAAAAAAAAAAGAAAAGAAATTGTAAGAAACGTAATACCTTTATAGCTTAATTTTAGGTGTGCCTCAGTTTTGCTTTGTAAATTTTTCAATGTCAATCACGTTTTTCACCTTTGTCCATTAACACGTTAAGTGCGTAGCGAGGCCTAAATCACCCCTGATGCAACTTCCCTGTGGTGCGGCAAGCAAAAAAGTGAATTTCTCTGTCGTGCGAATGGCATAGCTTTGGTTTGGTCCAGTGTAGGAAAGAGATAAATATATATTTAAGATCACTAATGGTTCCGGACTCGGTGGTGTACCTACCTTGGTACCGGATGTCTTAGGCCTCGTGCCGCACTGAATTAATATAATTTTAATGCAGTGCGGAACGAGGCTAAAACGTCCCATATCCCCCCTGACCTCGTACCGCACTCAACGCGAGCTTCCCGCGACCAGTGTTGTGCATCACGTCGATTGGAGAGCACGTCCTTTTACAGCGTCGAACATTTCTAAACGATGTCGGAAGAAGTTAATTTAAAAAAACCCAGAAACAGAGCCAAAACAGGTAAGTTTTTAATGAAAAAATCTTCAGTAAGTACCTAGTTTTTTCTTATCTTGGTAGCTATGTACCTAAAGTAAGTGTAAGATATTATTACTTAAGTATATTATACCTAAAGATATTATTGGTAATAACGATTATTGACGTACCTAATACTTTGCAACATATCTAGAATTACCTATTATTCTATATCGTGATAATAATGTTATTATTATTAGGACTTAACACTTAATTGATATTTTTGTAGGTAGTGAAAAACTCCACAAGAAACGCAAAGCGAAACGTCGATATTATTAAAAACGTCGATATTATTTTTCCCATCACTAATCGCAGCGAAAATTTGCCCTATTTCAGTGCGTTACGAGGTGTATAAGATCCCATATTTTGTTTTGCTAATAATTCCTAAACTAGCCATCAGATCCCGGGGCGACGGTGGATTAGGGTTCATCAATTCACTGTCTATATCAATAAGGACCAAAATTCTCATTTATCTTTGATTTCGCGCCAGAAAATGGATTTTAGTCTGTAAAAGGAGGTGGGGTCTAATAGACCGCGTGTCGCCCTAACGTCTGGTCACGGTACGGGCCGATTATACCTCGTGCCGCAGGAACGGAAAGTATGCAAAAATTGGTGCCGCAGCTAACGTGTTAAACACCTTTTTTGCCTTCTGCAGCAGTAATGTACCTACTATTTTGTCTTGATCTTTTTAATTTTTAGTGGAAATTCCAAAATGATGAGTCAAGAATGTGAATCATCAAAATTCAAATAAAATGCGAGAAAACACGCACACAATAACAACATGAGTACTCATGTCACCAACACTATGTCAACCGGAGACGTCTTTGAGGGTACATGGTGTGACGTGCGACGGAAATATCAATGTCAATGCGTTTAAGTGAGATGAAAGATCTCTTTTGTTTCATTGCCCTCCCAGTAACGATGCCGAGTGAATATTTTAATACAGTTGTAGTTGATATTTTCTTTTGTATTGGTAGGAATGGTTTGTAGAGTATGATATTATTACTTGTATACTCGTATGTAGGCATTTTTTGTGGAAACAAATTGATATATACATTGATATATATACAGATGATATACATTTCAAGAGTAAATTCGAAAGTATGAAACACTTAAAATATTATAAATATATTATATTATGATATAAACTAACGGTCCGCCCCGGATACGCACGGGTATTATTGGAGTTTTAGTAAGGATCCCTATTTTTTGAAAATATAATATATTATATAGCCTATATCACCCGGGGATAGTGTAGCTTCCCAACAGTGGAAGAACTGTTCAAATCGGTTCAGTAGTTTTGGAACCAATTCAATGCAAACAAACAAACAAACAAACAATCAAATCTTTCCTCATTATAATATACTAGCGGTCCGCCCCAGCTTCGTACAGGCGAAGCCGGGATATATAGCCTATGTCAACCGGGGATAGTGCAGCATCCCAACAGTGAAAGAATTTTTCAAATCGGTTCGGTAGTTTCAGAGCCTATTCAATGCAAACAAACAAACAATCAAATCTTTACTCTTTATAATATTAGTATAGACTAGCGGTCCGCCCCAGCTTCGCACGGGTATAGATTATAGCCTATGTCACCCGGGGATAGTGTAGCTTCCCGTCAGTGTAAGAATTTTTCAAATAGGTTCAGTAGTTTCGGAGCCTATTCAATGCAAACAAACAAACAATCAAATCTTGCCTCTTTATAATATTAGTATAGAAGTATGGATTATATTATATTATATGAATAACATATTCGTGTATGTGACCAGCTTAATCTTACGTGAGTAATTCCCGTGTAATATAAATAAAATATATTCGTGTATGTTACCATTTATTAACTCAAGAAAACGGCTGAACTGATTTTCATGATCTTTGATTTGTTGGATTCCTTTCCGCCTGGTATAGCAGTATAAGTATCAAAATATCGGAAATATCACGAAAAAATCAGTTATGAAGAAAATTCATTTCACTATACATTTTATATGGAAAGGCAAGATTTAAAGTCTTATACATTAAAATATTGTACCACAGACAAATTGTACTAGGTACTAAGTTAGACTAAAACCATATAAGACTAAAACCACTATTAAGATAATCCGCGCATGAGGGGTCCTGTTTATTCTCTGCAGCTTTCTCTCTCGCACATTTTCACATTATTGAAGATATAAAATCAATGAGTGTGAATTTCCAAAAAGTAACAAAATCGTGTCATGGTGTCTATCGTAACATTACAAACTTATGACATACTTTTCGTGAATTTTGTAATTGAAATGTATATTGATATATATGTTGTTTACATTGATATATGTAAACAACATATATTAATGTCGGACTATGATAAAATATATATGGAAGTACTTTGAAATTATTGCATTAAATATTGAATTAAAGGTTACATGAATTTACGTAAAATATGACGGAAGTATCACATAATATACATACACAACACACATAATTACAATCAAAGATCAAAACATCTTCTATTTGAAGTCGGTAAAATATAAAAAATTGTAGCAATTAGTGTTTATTGTTTATAGCTTATACAAAAACACGCTATCAAAATTTAATAAATATCTTGTTACACTATGTATGGCTCATGCCATTAGATTACATTAAATACAATAAAATTATCAGTTGTAATTTTTTGTTGTGTCTAATTTACCAACTAGTCTGCTTTGACAGTTCTAAATTATCGTTGAGCAGGAGATGTGGTCATGGTCATCCAAACCGCAATATTAATGCCAAATATACCACGTCCATTAAACATTACTTGCTTTAGCCGGCAAAACAGTTTGGTGGAAGCTTAATGAATTCAAAATTTGTAGGTATCATTAACCATTGCACTTAATTTGGACCCACTTTATTCAATGGTTTTAGCTAATAGGAGGCCCGACCCGTTATATTGTTTAGCCACCTGCAAAATCAATTAATTTTATGCTGAAATTGTATCGTAGCCGGGATTTTCTGAGCTTTCGGTAATAGGTCGTGTTGTTTTGTTGGAACAAATTTCGATGTCATTTTGACGCAATATGTTTTTGACGTGATAACGTCTTATAAATCGATGAAAGCCGGCTACACGCACGAAAAATTGTCACTTCCACCTGAGCTGCGCGTGCAAGCGAGAGCGTTGAACAAGCGATAGAGAGGCACGATCGGCCTAAACGATATCACGTAAAATTATCGTCTGACTTTACAGACTTTTTAACTTTAAAAATAAAACGTAGTCACAAGTTGATCTTCCCCGCACTCGGAAACTTTTCATAACATAAGCTATGTTACAAGAGATGTCTTATCATTCATAAAAACATCATGGAAAAAGTGGACGAAATGGCACAGGACCAGAAAAGAAAAACGCCAAAAAAGACTTACGTGCATACTCGTACATAGACGGAAAATGGTTATCAACCATTAATTGTGGTTTAGATGAATGAATGAAACCGCGGTCTAGAAAGTACCGTGTCACAAAAATCATACAATTCAATTAGCTTATTGCTTTTGGATTCAGTTTGATCAAAACCACAGTCTAGGTGTCTAGACAGTAGCACATCGCAAAAATCTTTATAATTTAATTTATCTTTTGTTTTTCATCCAGTTTTCAATACGGTATTATCAAGCTCTAGCAAATAGAACTAGGACAAGTATCATAAACATTTTCCACACCAGTGAAAATCCCAGCTAGGTAGCACATACATTTATTTACCAAAGCGACCCTTTCATTAGGCTGCTATTCAAGGCCATAGATTACTTACGTATACAGAGGAGCAACTTTCAACATCGCCTACTTAATGACAGGGCTCGGTTGGCGCAGTCGTTTGTCCATCCCGGTTACTACACCAAAGAATCATCCCAACTTATTCATCCCTTTCGGGCCGACCCTGCCCATCGTTCAAGGCTTTAACCCTTGTAATTAGCAACGGTACTAATTCCGTTGGTCTATTTTATGCGTAGGTAAGGGTCATGAAACAAATTCAGTGGAGTTAATGGTGAAGGTAAGGTAACCACAACTTTGTAATTGTGGAAACGAAATAAAAGTGTTTGTACCGCTCTACTATACAAGTTTAAAGTTCTGGGGCTCAATTTCATTAAAAAAATATACTCACAAAAGTAAGTTTAAAGTAATTGACGTTCACAATCAACAGTTCTAAATTTTTATCGTACAACCTTGAACATTAGATTTGAAAAGTTAATTTGGTACATACTAATGCTTTGTTAAAATGATTTAATATATACATGGCACACATTTATAAGCAGCTTACATACACTAAAGAAAAAAACAGGAAATAGATACAATAATAAATTTAATATTAGCAGTATCAACCGCTACCCTACAAAGACCGTTGATTTTTACAGAATAAAAAGTAGCCTGTGTCAAGCCAGGGTTATTTGTAATATAAACTATGTACTACATTTCATACATTACATTATAGAGTGATGCTGGCCGCGCAGCAGCATGGGCGCTTTTAAATCTGACGGCACCCGGTTCGTTCCTCGGCCCTGCCAATGACTTATTTGGTACATAAATAAACTATACGAGAGCACGGAACCAATCCAACTGCAGAAAGGCGTGAGACAGGGAGATGTTATCTCTCCGAAACTGTTCACGAACGCATTGGAGGACGTTTTCAAGCTCTTGGACTGGAACGGATTCGGCATCAAGGTCAATGGCGAATACATCACTCACCTTCGTTTTGCCGATGATATAGTCATCATGGCAGAGTCGCTGGAGGATCTCAATACGATGCTCAGCGACCTCAGTAGCCTTTCCCAACAGGTGGGTCTTAAAATGAACATGGACAAGACAAAAATTATGTCCAATGTCCATGTTGAACCCATGCCAGTAGTCGTTGGGAACGATACTCTCGAAGTTGTTCAGCGTTCGGGAAATTGCGTGACATCTTCTCCAGTGGAGACCACGATCCGGAAGACGCAGCGTAGGGAGGCCTCCCACTAGATGGACCGATGACATTATGAGAGTCGCGGGCATCCAGTGGATGCAAAGGGCAGGCTGTCGTTTGGTGTGGAGGTTAAAGGGGGAGGCCTATGTTCAGCAGTGGACGTCTTCTGGTTGATGATGATGAAATAAACTATGTTCAGTTTCGATGTCATCGCTCAAAAACGGTGAAGGTAAAACATCGCGAGGAAACCGGTATGTCATCATCATCATCATCAGCCAGAAGACGTCAACTGCTGAACATAGGCCTCCCCCTTTAACCTCCACACTGAAGGACAGCCTGCCTTTTGCATCCACTGGATGCCCGCGACTCTCATAATGTCATCGGTCCATCTAGTGGGAGGCCTCCCTACGCTGCGTCTTCCGGATCGTGGTCTCCACTCCAGAACCTTTCTTCCCCATCGGTTATCGGTTCTTCGAGCGATGTGGCCTGCCCATTGCCACTTCAACTTGCAAATTTTAACAGCTATGTCGGTGACTCTGGTTCTTTGGCGAATATCCAAGTTTCGGATTTTATCGCGCAAAGAAACTCCGAGCATAGCTCTCTCCATTGCCCGCTGAGTGACTCTGAGTTTTTCCAAAAAGCCAACAGTTAAGGACCACGTTTCAGTACCATATGTCATCACTGGCAACACACACTGGTCAAAGACCCTCGTCTTGAGGCACTGTGGTATCTTGGACGAGAAGATGTCACGCAATTTCCCGAACGCTGCCCATCCGAGTTGGATGTCAAGAACCTCAAAACTTCAAAGACATAATAAGACATTCACCAATATGTACTGGGTCAGCATGGGCCACCTTCTTCTGAGAAAAAGGCTTAGTCCCTGCAGTGGGAACATGATAGGCTGAAATGATGATGGTGATGAAGACTAAATTTCAGCCATCACAAACTTGAGTGAGAACAAAAATACTAACAAACAGACGAACTTTCGCATTTATAATATTAGTGTTATTAGTTTCCAAGAATAAAATTCAAAATCTACCCCAAAACTTGAAGAAGACATGTATTGCGTGCATCTGACGCTAAAATTACAACTTAATATTGACAGGGTATGCACCAATTTCACACACGTCAATTGCTGCCTTCCGAGAATTGAAGAGCATCAAAAACTTGAGGTAAACATGTGATGTGTGGATGTGTGCAGCTGACGCCGTTTGCCAAATTATGGTGTCCCTAATCTACTTCACGGCTCGGCGGACGGACGGCGCTGTCGATAACAATAACCGACTTAATACGCCCGATAATCGGTTTTGCTATTCGAAAACATCCGTGATTGACACTTCTGATGACGTTTGAGCTGAACCCAACGCCCCGTTCATTTCGAACCGTTTTATCCCTGCGAGGGTACATTTTTTATCAGTGAATTTCGCAGATTAACCGATGAAAAATATTGTCGTTGGGGTTTGTAAGGACAGAAAATTGCAATTGGACGATTTGAAGCTTTTTGCTGTCATTGATGTCATTTATTCAAGTGAATATGAAAAAAGCTCTAGACTATCTTTAATATTGATGTATTAAAGCCTTCTAGTCCTGAAAGTAAAACAAAGTATCTGAATAACTTCCACAAAGTCAACTCAAGCCTTCTCAAAACATTTTAGCCGGAGTAGTCGAGTAAAACTTAAGTGACCATGAACTGGAACTCTCAGAGCGATATAAAGGAGGCTGGATAAGTCTGAGAGGCAAATGTCCATGCTAGTGGCGAGTAAACAAAACAATGAGAGAAAAGAGCCCACTCAGCCGAGGTAGTGAAATAAGTAAAAAAGAAATACAATGGCTGAGGCACGTCCGGGGTAGATGCAAGGAGCGGACCGGACTGCTTTGACCGTTGACTTGGTGACCACAACTAGTTTGTAGCGTGTTATTAATGATTTTGATATTCGATGCCTTTCACTAATATTATTATGATGATATAATAATAATACAGGGTGTAAGGCGAACACTCTCGAAGCCAAAAGAAGGTAATTGTACTCATCATTATGAACCACTTTTAGTATGGGACCAACCCTGAAATCGCGAAAAAAAAATCAGCTGTTCCATACATTTTTTCGAGTGTCAATGACCGTTTTCTATAGAACAGCTGATATTTTTTTCGCGATTTCAGGGCTAGTCCCATAGTAAAAGTTGTTCATAATGATGAGTACAATTACCTTCTTATTGCTTCGAGAGTGTTCCCCTTACACACTGTATATTCGAAGTTTGTTTCTTACTTAATATTGTATGAGTGTGATAAGCAATACATAAATTTACAGTGGCATGATTAGGTACATGCTTTAGAAATTAAGGTTATTTTATTGCCCAGAACACATAAAACTATGCATTTATCAAAAATATCACATAACCAATATCATAAAGCTCATTGGGTTAGCACAACCTCCTGAAGACACACGATATCCAACTTTCAAGATGACATTACTTATTTCGAATATAAAGGTGTGCTGCAAACATTTTGCTCAAACTTTAGTCACGTAGGGTCGTCCCATGTCGCCTCTCAAAACCATTGCGATTGTCCATTGTATTCTCAGGAGACAAAGGGTTGAGGATGGTAGAAGGATGCTTACCTTCGTCAAACCGCCTTTTGGAATCAAACGTTCAGGTATTTGGAATATATCGGCTGCCTCCGTTTTATCTTGTCCGGGCGGGAACCGGATAGGTTACAATGTGATGTTTGTAACCAAATGTGTGTCTTGTGTTTCCCCTGTTTCCTTTGTCAGGTTTGCCGATTTTGTTTTACGTTTGAATCGTTTTGGATTAGCAACTGTTTACATTTTATTGTTAGAAGGGTTTATGTCTATCGAATCCTTGTTTTGTTAGAGTGATGTTCATAGATATCTTTACTTATATTCCTTAGCTGATTAGTTATTGTATTCAGATTTATCGTGTTTTCTATTACAGAAGAAATCAAATTATCCACATTATTCCAATTTAATTGTGCGAACTGCTAGTCTGTGAAATGCACTGCTTGAATGGGTGTTCCCCGATAGTTACAATCTGGGTGTCTTCAAATCACGACTGAATTGGTTTCTTCTAGGCAAGCATGCTCCAACGTAGGATCATCATCGCTTAACATCAGGTGAGTTGGTGGTCAAACGCAAGCATATTACTATATAAAAAACTGGAAAATCTGATTCGTGAACAGAATAAAATAAATATTTCCTACTAATATTCTATGGTTGAATTAGATACGCACTTATTTCTATTTGACTACAAATTGTACTGTCAGTGTCATGTTTAGAAAGCTCTCAAAGGTGGAACGACCATGTGTGAAGTAAGCTCCGCAAATAGTTGTCCCAGTCCGTATTCTTTTCTGGCCCTTCCATTTGAAACGAGCGTTTACTTGGTCCAAATGGTAATGCTCCAGCATTCAAAGGCCGCCATGTGTACGTTCCACAGACGCTGCGCCTCTGACGTCGTCGTTAACATAAAACGGGCCATCGTTACGGATTTTAAAACTGAAATGCACTCGGACAAATGTAATTTATATTTATAAGTCACAGATTCGTATTTATTGCCTACGCGAGAGCATCGCCGGAGGAAAACGGTGGAAGTAATGGAATGTTATTGACGTAATATTTTATTTTGCATCGCATCGGCAACATGTTCTGCCAATGTTTGATATAAAATAATTTCTTATTGGAAATATTTTTTGCAACAGAATATTTTAATATTATTAATGTGTCATAGTTAAGTAATTCACTGCACATGGGGACCAGTGGCTTTTTCCACATTATAAACTTAATATTTTCGGTTATGCGATGAAATTACACTGATAGTGGGACGTGAATACAATCACAAAGCTTTTTGACACGTTTTCTGTAGTAATTATACGGCCATGCCAATAACGCTGCCAAAATTAATTAAAAGATTTAAAATGCTGTGGGTACCAGTGAGGTGTAATACTGGGTATTTAATAAAGTTGCTTTAAAATTTGCATTTTAAGGGCAAAATGTGTTAAGTTTACACAATAATACTAGAATAAACAACACAGAGTGTAGTGATTTCACTCCTAACTAAATTAGGTTTCGTTTGGTACTTTATCTTTCGCTCGTGGGACCTTGAGCCTCACCGCATTAAATGGAATACGGAGCCGCTTTGTTCGCTTAAAAACAATTGCGGTAACAAGAAGAAAATCCGCAAATTCCGACAGTGTAGGCTTTTAGAGTTTAGATAGTGATATAATATATCTCATTATATAACTCTCTTTAAATCACCCTTTCGAGGGTAGGCTAAAAGTCCAGCAGTGGACTGTTAAAAGGCTGATTATGATGATGATGAAAATAAATAAAAAAAACAAATATACGGCAAAACACTGTTTTAAACTATCACGGTTGTTCGACCAACCACCCGCATTCTTCAATCTTCCCGTGAACATGGTGCATGTAACTGCGCCGAAATATCGGGAGCTCATTCCACAACCTTACCACGGTAAATATCCCGTTAATAATCATATAAATATACGGCAGTATGTTTTAAATGTTTATCGGGACTTATCACGTATTACGTTTTGTTCACATCGCGAAAGTTTAAAAATTACTATACGGCAGTATAATGAGCGGCCTTATCACCTAAAACAATTTCTTCCAGGCAAAGAAAGTATGCATGCATACTTTCCGCATAGATATTAAACCTCTTCAAACCAACCTTTGATCAAAATAAACGAGGGGGTTATGGTAAGGTGGCGTGGTGGATGGGAACGCTTACAAACTCCGTACTGACACTCACTTTGTGGGAAAGGTGTAGAGCATCATCATCATCATGAGCCATAAGACGTCCACTGCTGAACATAGGCCTCCCCCTTTAACCTCCACCACCAAACCACACTGAACGACAGCCTGCCTTTTAAGGTGTAGAGCATCACTTCCTAAGCTGACCAAAAACTTATTCGCTTATATTTTAGAACTATAAAAGCCGATTTATATAATTTCTTCAATATTCGTATAGCATTTAACGATTTTTTTATTTTATTTTTATTTTAGGGTGCCGTACCTCAACAGATAAAAAACGGAACCCTTATACGATCACTTTGTTGTCCGTCTGTCCGTCTGTCAAGACCATTTTTCTCAGGAACGCGTATAGATATCAAGTTGAAATTTATATCAAATACCTACTCAAATATACGGTTTCTTACAGCTGTGAAAAAATAAGTGTATTTTTTATTATAAACTTACTTTTTGTAGTTGTTATATATAGGAGCACCTGTTTGCCAACTACAAAGTTTGTCATTCAATATTTCAATCTCCTAAAAAAAAAAAAAAGACTCGATTCCCGGGATGGATCTACATATTTATTATTTTTGTATGGAACCCTAAGTGTGCGACCTACTTATACTTGTCCGGTTTGTTTATAGATCAACTGTCCGAAAGCCCGGACAAGTATTTTATTAAAATTTCATAAATTGCTACTTTTGTTAAATACTACGCCTTAAGCCTTTACATAACACTCATCGGAAACTTGCTGACGTCTGGTAGACCATTGTTGGTGTAGCATCAAAATTCTTCTCATCTGGAAAATTTCAGCCTTTGTGGAGAAAATGCCCGAACATTGAAGCCCCGCAAGTTACTCACTTAATCTCCGCTCCACCCTCTTTGTGTTCCAGTCATCAATACTTTTGGAAATTGCACCTCAAGTACCGCGAGCGCTTGTTCGGCTTTCGTCCTTTTGTCATTTTCGTAGGAGCTGAGTCTATGAAACTGTGTCTATGTGAAATCACTTTTAGTTCTGAGAGAACATTACCACTTCTATAGAAAATGGTTATGAAATTCATCACAGTAATGTAGAACGTTCACGTTGAAAGTTGAAAACAATCTTTGCGGGTTTGGATGGTAAAGTTTGGTACACTTCGAGGCTAAGTACTTACTGTTAGATTTGTTAAACAAAGATAAAGCAGACGAACCATCATACATTTAGTAGGTACTTACGACTTCATCACCCAATTTTTATAAATAATTTACTGCGGAAAAACTTGAGGAGCATACCTTAATTATTTCGTGATCAATGTAGTTTCACATAATCAAGGACATGACACACCATTAACTGAAAAACAATAATAAACAGTCGAACTCAAGCATTGAGGGTTCCGTATTCAAAAGAAGCGCTTTGATTCCACTTTAATTGTGCGAACTGCTAGTCAGTGGAATACGTTGCCTGAATGGGTGTTCTCCGATAGTTACAATCTATGTCTTGAAATCACGAATAAATTTCTTATAAGCAAGCGTACTGCATCGTAGACTGCACCATCGCTTACCATCAGGTCACTTGGTGGTCAAACGCAAGGCTATAATAAATAATAATAAAAAAATAAAGATGTATTTTTTTCATTCAATTTGAGATCCATAGCGCGTGCTTGAGTCGCACTTGACCGATGTTTATTATTTGTTGTTATACTTTAGAGCATGACTATAATCATGCCAAGTTATTCCTGCAAGCTTGCACGTATTGTTGTTTTTACACTAGCAAATACATAAATACGTTTGTTATAATATGAGGCCCCTTTTTTTCTTTTTGATTTTATTATTATTTAATAGATAACCCGCTGTAACATTACATATTCTGTGAAAATGTCAACTGGCTATCTATTATGATTCGAAAGATATAGCCGTTAAAAGTTAAGACAGTTAGTCAGCTAGGATTAGTAGTAGGGTCCCGTTTACACCCTTTGGGTACGGAACCCTAAAAAGGAATCTAACGCTTAAGCGTGGGATGTTATACTAGTTGATTAGCCAGTGGTGTCAGTGGTAAATGTCAAATCATTAGAAGTGGTTTCATTGCCTTGCCTCTTGTTTAATCTGTAAGAAACGTAGGCGTGCATTTATGTCGCCAGCCAGGTTTATATAAACGTGTAAAGCCCCACCTACGTAAATTTACAGCGAACAGGCACGTGAGCGTTTATGTTAATTTGTGTTCACCTACAGTGGGTTAAGTTTAAGTTAACGTCTTAGTTTGTAACACATTTTCGAAGTTATGTTAACGGTGTTGGTATTGGTACTTACCGCAAAAGTTAGAATTTGCGTAACTATTTTTTCCTTTTAAAACGCCAACGCTTAAACAGATAGCGTAGGCTTAGTAATAGGATCCCTTTTACACCCTTTGGGTACGGAACTCAAAAAAATTGTTCCAGCAAACTATGGATGGCAGTTTAACTACAGCTATTTAGCACAGTAAACTATAACCCGTCGGATTCAGTTAGGTAGCGGCGCCTACGGTAACCGCGGAATTATCCTTTGACACGAAGAAAATGACACCACAGCACTGATCTAAATCTAGGCCAACCGATAGAAGGGCTAACGGATTTTCAGTTGTATATTTTTACTTTATAAGTCTATTCTGTAATGTAAAGGTAAAAATATAGCGCCATCTAGTAAAGTTTTCCGAAAAAGAGCTCTGGATAACCTCGCATTGAAATACTGACAGAGAAACTGTTTATAATTTTCAAAGCATTTTGGTTGCTATTATTATATCAAAAACCGTTATGATTGATCATAACGGTTTTGTGTTAATACGAGTCAAGTAGTGATTGAACAGACGACCTATAAGAGAGACCGCGGGAAACGCTGGATGCAGGCCGCTTCCAACCGGCCCTTTTGGAGATCAATGGGGGAGGCCTATGTCCAGCAGTGGACGTCATATGGCTGAAATGATGATGATACAGAGTGATTTGGCACTAAAATCACCATCATCATTTCAGCCTATCAAGTCCCACTGCTGGGACTCAGGCCTTGAGAGAGAGAGAGAGAGAGAGAGAGAGAGAGAGAGAGAGAGAGAGAGAGAGAGAGAGAGAGAGAGGATGGGCCCTAATTCTCCATGCTGGCCCAGTGCATGTTGGTGAATGTAATATGTCTTTGAAACTTTTAAGGTTCATACACATACCAGTTCACTCACAATGTTTTCTTGCACCGTTTTTTGAGCGATGGCACCGTAACTGCACATAATTTATTTAAGTACTAAAGTCATCGGTGCAGGGCCGAGGATCGAACCGGGTGCCGTTGAAGTTTAAAGCACAGTCATGATATTGATACCCCTCTGCCACCATCACTCTAAAATGACCAAGTATATCTAAATTAGGTAACTTTATTACTTGATTTTGTTATGCAAAATAACAGTTATTTTATTACACTACGAAGAGAAGAAGCCCCAAAATACAATAAAATAAATGAATTTGAAAATCATATCAAAACGAAAAGCAATAAAATAAAGGTAGGCCTACCCCGTTCTGTAATCACTAAGATAAAAGACGAGCGGTTCCATGGAGACCATTGTATTTTACGCCGAAAATACGCCTGTCCTAATTGAAATGATCCCGACAAAGTGTTGTTAACGTAATAATAATAAATCTTACTTGCAGCAGCTTGTCCCCGGACGTTCGCTTAAAATTTCGTTTGCACGAATAATGGAATAAGTTTAATTAGTTCTGCAGAGGTGCCTAGTCTTAATTAACTTTGGTTTCAGGCATAATGTTAGAGATTTCTGTTTTTGACGCCAACTAAATCCTATTCTTAATACTCTTATACTCTATACCATCTAAATAATTTTGGGTAATGTAGCTCAAAATATTTATTTAATTTTATGTTACAGTTGACTTTTCAAATTTAATTGCGATTAAACAACTATTTTAAATACAAAAACAAATAAGTAATTTGCTTCGACAGCTTGCAGCTTAAATCTGATACAGACAAAAAATACGAATTTACGGAAAACCCGAGTCAGTATCAAGAAAGTGCGATTCGGCTTTGAGGCATTGAAGTTCGAAAGTGGTGATTCACATTCGACTGTCATTCAGTCTTTTATGCGACTGCAGCCGTCGTCAAAGGTAATTCGATCACCGAAACGTGTTCGTTTTGTTTTCGCACTTAAGCATTGTGCCTTTAGTTTGTTTTATCCGGTAACTGGAGAACTGGCAACGCTCGCACCCCTATTGACACTTCCAATCAAAACATACAAGTGAGCTCAGTGAATTTAGTGAATTAAAAAAAACTTGAGTCGGTATCATCTGAAACAAAGAAAGAGAACAAAACCTGTAGAAAAAGAATACGCAGAATAAATAGTATCTGCAAATATATTTTAATTTCGTGTAAAAAAATAGCTTTAAGCTTGAATTTCTTAAAAACTTTTGTATGCTCGGTACATTGAATTTGTGTTTACCGATTCAATAATCATCACTTGCATTAAACTATTTTGTATGTTACGAATTTCATATAATTATTCTAAATTCTTTGTTATGATTTTGTATGATACGATCTACCCAAATCATCATTTCAACACATCTATTGTTCCCACTGCTGGGCCACACTCAGGCCTTCTCTCAGAGAGACAGAGGATGGGCTCAAATCCACCACGCTGGCCCGGTGCATGTTGCTGAATGTCATATGTTTTTGAACTTTTGAGGTTCTTGGACACAATCGGTTTCTCACGATTTTTTCTTTCACCGTTTTTAGCGATGGCATCGAATCTGCACATCATTTATTTAGGTAGTAAATAACTCATTGTTGCAGGGCCGAGGATGGAACCGGGTACTGTCAGATTGTAAAGCGCGCATGCTACCGCTCGGCCACCATCACTTTTCATCTACCCACATCAAATTTAAATAGTTTGATTCAGCAAGACTTAATGTGAACGACGTTAATCGTACCTTTACGATCATCGATTACATCGAATACAAAATCAATGACAATCGAATGATATCGATGCCATAAAACAAACCGCCGGATTACCTATTTAAATGCGCCGATATCGTTAAAAGGGGTCTATAAATTAATGCTGCCAATTTCCCTAATGACATTGTAAAGGGAAAGTTAACGATTAACCATTTTAGTATTCAAGACTGCATCGAAATTTTTACGGAGAATTGATGTATGAAAAGACTAATAAAGGCAAACACATTATTAGAAAAATTGCCAAAATTCGGTAATATTTAATTTTCATTTACTTCTATCCAAATTTACAAAATTAATTAAAAAATTACCTATTCTTCCAAGCCTATTTTATTGACGCTGTTAGGTTCACACAAAAGATCGCAAATAGAATGTAAAAAAACATGTTTTTGTTTTTACGGAAATAGAAAACACTTATTGTGTGGTGGTTCGGATTTATGGAACCCTTGGTACGTGAGTCCGATTCGTACTTTGTCGGTTTTTATTTTTAATTTACCGTTAATTGAATAGGTGTGACAGAAACAGTAGGTAAACCGTCATCCAAAACTCCGACCTATTAAGTCAAGTTACAACGATACTTGGGGGCTTGTTAGGAAATTAATTATCAAGTGTCTTTATCAGATGCTTAGCCTAAGGGCTTATCTTACCTCGTCGTGTTTACTCGGATTTGATTCTAGCAATCAAAATAAAGTGTTTATTGGAACAAGACTTTGGTTTGTAATTTTATACGTTGTTTTCTTTAACTCATTTCCTTTGAAATAATGACAGCCAATGGTCTACGCTATACACGTAGCTATTAAAAAACCATTTGACAGGCTAGGATATTGACCACAGCTAAACTGATGTTAAGTGACGGTGTGATCGAAGATGGTAAACAGCCTAGCCTGGAATTAGAACTGGCCTTCAAGCTACCGGAACGTATCATTGGGTGTTTGACGATAGATTTTTTAGTTAAAGGGAAAGAGTGCCGGGCCGGGCATGCTATGGTTTTACCGGTAGATCGAGCTCGTTGTTAGAGTTTGAACCCACAACCTGCCGTTTGGAATTCGAAAGCCCAACCACTGCGCTACCATCGCTCTTTAAACGGATTCTTGAACTGATTATCTGAGAAAACTGTCAAAATAAGAAAATAACGTCGCAAAGCAACTATTGTGAATCTGACTGACACCTCGTTGAAAGGATTTCAATTAGCCAATCCACCGTAGAATAGACGTGCGTTCCCGACGTGACAGGCACTACGGCACTAGTGCTGTCTAGTGCCTACTAGACCATCGCGTAGTGCGGACACGCGGACCGATTCAAGGGTTCTCCTTTCGCCTCTTGATAACCGATTCCGAATCACGTTTGGTATCGATTACATCGGAAAACCGCGAATCCGCTCGATTGCTTGTTGAAATCCGATTTATTATCTATGACCTTAATATGCTTTGTCTGTCTAAGTACGTTTAAATACATATTCATAGAAATTATGAATGTTCACAATTATTATGGACTATGATATCGAAAACAGGAAAACGCTGGATGCAGGCCGCTTCCATCCGACCCTTTTGAAGTTTGATGGCGGAGGCCTATGTCCTGCAGTGGACGTTCTATGGCTGAAATAGATTACCGACGCATGTTTTTGTCTAATATGTCATAGCTAGATCAACTTTTTAGAAAATAACTTTCCAAACTTAACTATTTATCGTGGATGTGCTTGCCAAGAGAAGAGAGCACGTTATTCTAACGCTGGGTTATCTTTAAAAAAAAAATACTACCCGGCTCCAGTTCCGGTAGTTATCATCTTCCAATATGCAACTTTATGGTAAATCTCATCCCGCCCCGCCTTCGCACGTGTATAAATTTTATTATAATCATTATTATATAAACCTTCTGGCTGATTGTGAAAACTGCTTCAAAATCCGTTGCGTGGTTCAGAATCAGAATAAATTTATTGCAATAACTGTGTACCAAAGATGTTCTTATTAACTAGAGTATCAACAGATTACCCATTTCGGGCGTGCAATTTTTATGTATAAAACTAACTAAAAACTTAATAATAATTAGGTACACATAAAGCGTTTACACTACATATTACACATACATTACACATAAAACTAAATATTAATTATAAATAAAAGTAAGTATTTACAATGACGCTTGGCTTAACTATCTATATTCAATAAATATTTAATTATCATCGAAGTATTCTTTGAGACTATAATACGTTTTTACTATTAGCCAAGTTTTTAGTTTTATTTTAAACTGTGTTATATCTAATGACTTTAATTCTGTAGGCAAATGATTAAAATTTTTAATGGCAGTGTGGAAGGAACTATTGTAGAACATGGAATTATTTACTTGACGTATGCATATGTTGTACTTTTGTTTACAACGCAATATGTCTGCACGACTTGAGTGAATATTATAGATTTAGGAGCAGTTAGCGGATAAATAGAAAAACGCGGAAAGCGATAAAATTATTAATAAAAATACTTTAAAAAAACAAGCTTTTAGGTGTCCGTCCATATTGAATTTAGTGTGACGTAATTTTATTTTACGTTTTCTTCCCATGTCATGGAGATGCATATAAAAAACTGGTCCGCCATCTTTGGGAATTCGCCATATTGGATTTAGAATGACGTCACTTAACTAACCACAATCCAAAAACTAAACGTGTATCCAAAATTTTTACTCGATTCGGGATAACTGTTTTAAAATTCAGTCGCAAGATTTACCTTTACTAATAAGGCAGGTTAAATAAAAGCTTGTAAAAAGCTAATTTCATTACTAAGTACATAATAAAAGTAACTATATTTGCATAAACGTGAGTCATCTGGCAATACTCGTAACGAGCAAACGCTCATTTAGGTCTTAATAAAAGTAAATCCTCCATAAAACCGTTATAAAAGCGAACAAAACCGAACCAATAGCACAGTTTATGTTTATAGTAGCGTGATCCCAACCCAATTTACGTTAGTTTAGGGGACCGTGTAGAAAAAAAGTATAACAATAAAGTAATATAATTTGGGACTCGCAGGCGACGTCGTTACGTATTTGTATGGAGGGACGATATTAATTTAATGAAGGCTTCAAAGCATTATTCGATTGAGACATGACTAGGATAATCAAGTTAATCGAAATGTCAATGCTTTCTTTTTAATATAGCTGGTAATGTGTACGATGACATTACGTTTGATTGTTTTTGTCAGATTTGCTTAAAAACAAGCATTTAACTTTAGTAAAGAAAAAGTTATCCTCCGCATTAGAGTGACGGTCATATTGCATTTAGTGTGATGAAACTCACTTTATCGATGAATAGATGAATAGGTCGAGTCGTGCACGACACGTGAGCGCGCGGGGGCCGCTTGCCGCTAGCGCGCGCGCCTCGTCTGCCCTTATTACCAGCTGGTATAGCGGTGGAAGCGTGCGCGACGCGCAGCGGGCCGCGCGCGCTGGGCGTGTGGGTGACTAGTTTATGATCAGTTCTTGTTGCTAGTTGTGGACTACAAAGCGCTTGAGATGCGACAACGTTTGATTCATTCACTAAGTTAGTAGCCTACCCCCATCGGCTTATAAACATTAACAAATTAAAATGATACAAAAAAATGTTCTTACTAAAGCATATACATAATTATGTATTTTTTTAATATTGTAACATCAATATTATTATTTTTTAATATATTTAATTTATAAGTTTTTTCCGTTTTGTAAGTTTAAAAGACTGCCCGATGAAATCCGCCTGGTGTAAATCGACACCAGGCCTTCATCATCATCATCATCATTTCAGCCATAGGATGTCCACTGCTGGACATAGGCCTCCCCCATCAATTTCGAAAAGGGCTGGTCGGAAGCGGCCTGCATCCAACGTTTTCCTGTGGTCTCTTTTAGGTCATCTGTCCATCTTGTGGGTGGATGTTCTACGCTGCGCTTACCTGTCCGTGGTCTCCATTCGAGAACCTTAGTATTCAGAAAACAAATATTAATAAATAAATATTAAATAATAAATAAATAAATATTCGGGACATTTTTGCACACACGGTCATCTGACCCCAAACTAAGCAAAGCTTGTGATATGGCTGCCAGAGACTGATATATATACATATATACTCATTATTTGTGCATTATGGATTTACAATTTATTATAAATTATTATTATAATAATATAATTATTATAATAAATATTAAATAACTGAAGATGAACAATTTAAAGTTAGCAAGATAATTGTGTCTGTGTGTGCGTGTGTGTGTAAGTTGACACACGGATTGTTTAGTAAACAAAAGACTGTAAAGTACGTCAATAAAATAAAACAAACATGCACTTAAAGACATGCAATGAAAAAGAAAATTCAAACTGCACAAAATGATCTAGGTTTAACTGCCGCAGTCGAGCTCGAGTCGGGCGAATATCGAATACAAAAGTACTCTGTCCAGTCCAACTGATCCTTTTAATCCACTTTTATTAACAACTTTCCTTTTATCTCTCGACTCAAATATTTAAACGTAAATAAATTGTACTCTGACCGTTAAAAAGAAGGAAAGAAAAACACGAAAGTAAACCGCTGCAGTCAATTACAAGACTTAAAAATATCACTGGTATTTTTCCTAATCCGAAAAAAGGAAGGGTTTCTCAATCCTTTAAACCTCTCGGAACAACTTAAGATTCATTCGCGTTAAATCTGTACTGGTAGGATAGCAATTTTTTAGCAAACGGCTTACCACTCCACTAACCCTAAATATTTTAGACATTTTGCTAATATCCTAATCCTCGTTTTTCGCCCGGGACGAGTCGGCATTTAACGTTAACAGTTTCATGATTAATGACTAAAAATTCTTTGATGGCTTTTTAATTAGAGCTAAAATAGGGGTGTAATACTGGTTGTGAGCGGGAAGTTTGGTGCGGTCACAGCTATATTTCATACCGAGAGCGCGAATTTGCAAGGCTAATAAATCGTGGAATACCTAGGCCTTATTGGCTCAACGCTTAATCGTTTGCCACTGGATTATTTTTCGTCCAAGTTTCCCATCGCTTCTTTGTGGAGCATTTATAATGTAAAATGCTAAGCGTATTCTTACCTTTGGAGTTTACTTTATCGGTAACACAGGAATGGAATTTCTAACTTTGCATTACAAATTTATCTCTTCAAACCTTCCGGTTCGCCTTTCAGTTTATTCCCATTCGTCAGTGAAAATGGGGATTAATATTCAATATGAACAACCTATTTAAGTGATTGTTTCTGAAGCCCGTCATCGGAATCAGCTTTGAACAATGAAATAATATTAACTGGGAGAAATAGCACGCGTTTTCCAATTTCTTAAAACAAATTTGATGATCTATAAAATATTAAATTCTTGCTGAAATTGTTTGGGTAATCATAATTAAGTCGCTGGTTTTGATCACAAAAAGAAAGAGTTATTGGCTGAAATTTGTTAAGTAAATGATTACCCACTAGATATTTCATTCAAGAACGTTTTACAGTTTACATTGAATCGTGATTTTCCAGGCTAGCAATTTTTTTAGCTCTTTTGTAGTGGTAATTGACAAATTGGCTCCTATAAACTATTTTCTCTTTGATGTTAAAATATATTTTAAAATAATATTTCAAGTATAAAATATTTGTGATTCTCATATAAAAGTTTTTAACCCGCGTAAGTAATTCATATTTTTATACTTTTATATAAATCAACATATAATTTTAATAACTAATACAAAATAAAATAATTATATTAGTTATTCCACAGAGATGCAACTATTAAAATAAAAAGTACTTGACCAATTGTACACAAATCGTGTGTTTCTGTTTAAATGTGTATGAGTTTTGACTGTTACGTATTAATACAGGGTTATACATAACGGTGGTACTAAGACAAAAAGGAGGTTCTTGGACTCATTATTATGAACAACTTTTCCAGTTAAGACCAACCAAGATAGCGCAATAAAACAGATGTTCAAAATAAAAGCAGCAATTTTCCGCGATTTTACCGTTGATCCCATAGTGAAAGTTGTTCTTGATGATGAATACAAAGGCCATATTTCGGATTAGTACCACTGTTTGTGCAACCCTGTAAAATTTTGATCATAATTTCCAAGTAATATTAAAATTTATAAAATCTCGAAGTAAATTGCCCCTACAACAATTGTAACCACAACACTAATACATCATTCAGTAAAATTATCAAGAATAAAAGATTTATTGAAAGTAAAAGGGCAACAAATAACCACAAGTGTTCGGCAGTCTATCGCCACCAGTCAAGTTTTCGAAAGTCACGAACGCTCGACAGGGGTGTTACCCGAAAATATTCCTATTAGAGCCATGAGCTTCGAAAACAATGACTGGCAAGAAACCTGGCTAAGCAGCCACTTTGAGCAATTAGGAAAAACAAAGAATTTTTATGCAAGGTTCGGTGGGTTGGAAAGATTTTGGGTAGATTGACGTTTTGGGAGTCAGGATTTTGCCAGTTTTTTTTTAAACTGTTTAGGGTTTCGTTGAATGTGGTGTGGCTTTAAGTTTAATCATACTATGCGATAGTGTGTTTTTTATTCTTCTATCTCGCATCACTAGAGTAACGGATCGACGTGGTTACATAGAGGTAGTTGGAAGGCCAGAGATAATTGGAATGGACTTTTTAATGTAATTATTTTAATCACTTCATCAATGATTTTTCATCATCATTCTTTTTTTAAATTTATTGAAATATTTTTTTTACGTTTAATTATTATTAATATAAATAAAGTTATCATTATCATCACGAGTAATGGTGATTTCGCTGGCTCTGCATCATAAAAAAACACGTAAATTAGTCCACAGATATCGAAGTAATAGGTGTACATTATATTATCTACATTTAAAAAAAAAAACTGAATTGAGAACCCTTGTCCTAAAGTTGGTAAAAAACTGGCACTGCATAGGTGGTTTAGATGAAGGCCACATCGCTCGAAGAACCGATAACCGACGGGGAAGAAAGGTTCTTAAGTGGAGACCAGGAACCGGAAGTCACCACGTAGGTAAGCCTTACAATGTCGTTGGTCCGTCTAGTGGGGGACCACTAGACGGACCAACGACATTGTAAGAGTCACGGGCATCCAGTGGATGCAAAAAGCAGGCTGTCGTTCAGTGTGGACGTCTTCTGGCTGATGATGATGATGATGATTACATCTTTCATCATCATTTTACCTTAATTCATTTAAAAAACATGCCAAACCTGGTCTTCGTTTTTTATCGTCTTCTTCATTCCATCAAAATGCACCGGTAAAAACTTTTGTTCTATTAGACTTCCCAATCAATGTTTACTGGTTTTATGGTCTGTTTCCAACAATGTGTGTAAGTCATACCTCCTCAAATAACACCAAGTATCCTATTTGGCGACCGACCGCACTCGACTGGGCCTCAGATGTTCGGGAATCTGTTTTGATATATGGAGCTATTAGGAAACAAACTTTTAATTGCCGGTAATCTCGGTGTTGTACTGTAAATTCTGTTTTTGTTTGCAGAAGACTTGAATTATGTGTCGGTATTCGTGGTTCCGTGGGTTTATCTCACTTTGAAATTTAATTTATTTAACGAAGGATCGAAACCACACTACTTGTAGAAAAATTACCTAAAATCAAGTAGTTAATGTTAGTTTTGTTAATTATAAAAAAAATGACGTTGCCACTTACTTACTACCTCCAAAATACTATTTAGCTTTTAACATATTTCAGTAAATTGAAGTGCTTTAGAAATAAAAATACATTCATTATTGATGCCGATATAGGTGATATTTGGCATTTAAAACGGCCCGTTTTTAGTATATTTTTTAATAATGAGAATTTTAGTTACTGGAGTCCAACAGACGAGTAAAAATGGAAAATTCAACTTTTCCCGGTTCGCTGTAGATTCAAAATAGTCTGTTAATGTGAAGAACAAAATATACAGCAGATTTACAAAATTCTGTCAAACTACCTCAAAAGCACAGCGGGTCATCTCGCTAGCATCAAGCGAACGCTGACCAAGTCGGCCAAACTTACTCATGTTATGGGTCCTGACGTATACAACCACCTTACAGAACATGTTATACTGCAGCACCTAGCCTGCAATGTTTCAAATCACGCCTACAAAGTTGGTTTGTTGAGCAAGCATTCTACAGTTATGATGAATTCTGTAAAGTGTAAAACGCAAAAATGCGATGTTTATGCATTTAATAGACATCGCATTTTTTTGCTAGCAAAATATATTTATTATATTTTTTCATTGACATGTATATAAGGTTTTTAAATAAAATTTCTGATTATGACTACAGCAGTTTATGGGCAGACGCCAAGTCTCATTGTTTCCATTTTTAACTTATTAACGGAGCCTTTTTTATGTATGTACAGCAATTACGCTGGCACCTGTAAACCAATTTGCAAGTTTTTTTTTATCTTGTAGAAAATACCCGCGAGGTGGTCTCACAAAAATTTCATTAATTAGGGCTCAGTAGTTTTTAAACCAGCTCAAATAATATGAATATTTTGCTAGAGTTCCTATGAATTACGCGATAACAAATCACTAGTACCACGCGATACTTTTGTTTTGTCTGTCAAACGCCTGAAGCATTTTGTTCAAACAAGGAGGTATTGATGCACGGATGTGTAATCATACCTATAAAATAATTTTCACTGTAATAGGTGTTTCACTGAAGATTCTGAAATAAATTATCTATGAAAAAAACGACTTCGAAAACCACAAAACACAAACATTCTAAGTTAATACATATATATATACAACTACAAAATAAATTTTGAAAAATTTAAATCTAAGATTGATAATAAATAAGTATAGTTCCCGCCCGACTTCAAAATCCGTGTAAAAATATTATTTTGTTCTTTTTATAAAATAAAAAATTGTTATGTTTGTTTGTTGTTTTGCATATTAACATAGAATGTTTGTTTTGTTGTTTTTGGAGTCGTTTTTTTTTAATTGTTGTTGTTTGGTTTACAATGTTGGGTTGGCTAATAAATTTCGGGGGGAGGTTTGGGGTTCAACCTGCGGCCTTGCATGTAATATGTACAAGTTTTTCAGCATATGACGTTGAAATAACTTTATAGTTTAAAAGCGGAATTTGCCTGTAATGCGCACTTAAATTTCATTTAACCTAATAAAATATGAGAGAACTCAACTCGCAGTGCGAGCGTGTTTAAGCAATTTGGCTAAGCTGCTGGCAAAATGTTTTCCTTTTCCGAACTTACACAAAACAATTTCTCACAGACTCCTGCTCTGTCCATTCCGTATCCGGAGCAAGTTCAACTCCAAACAATAGTTAAGCGCAACAAAGAAAGTTGGTTGGCGTTCTGTGGTCGGAGGGTGTGAGGAGCGACTTATGTCCGACAGCTCGCTGCTTGCTGCTCGGGTAATCAGTGCAAACAAGTCCGTCTGGATTTTAGTTTGGCCAGGCCATTGAGTGTTTAACCGACGAAAGGATGTTTTTTATGTTTTTGTATGTATGTTACGCGATTACTCCACCAATTATAAATTGATTTTGGTGATTATTCTTTTGTTTGGTAGGTAATTTTTCAGAGTTGGTCCTTTATTTTTTTATCGAAATTGATACAGAGCTTTTTGAAAAAAATTAAAAAAAAAACATAAAATATATACACAGATGATGGTTTGTGGTTCCATTTGGCAAAAGTTTTGATGAAGACCGGAGGAGGATCTCTGTTTTAACTGTCATTTTATATTTTTTCAATTTAAGTTTTTCTGTGTAGGTAGTCTTGAAGTCGGTATTTTTTTTTATAATAAAAAAAAAAATGTTATTTGTTGTCTACATAGAAATCGTAGAAAATCTAAGATTATTATACACCCAAAATATCTTGCCCGTGGTTTAGTATACTATCAGTAGTCCAAATATTTAGACTGATAGTTAAATATTAATCAGAACGGCGTAGGTTAAAATCCTGGTGGTCATCAGTTTTGTTTGTTGTGTATAACATTTGAACAACTATTTACTAATAAGTTATTTCTTATCTTCATTTCAATTAACTTGTGCTCTACAAGTAATATTCAAATTTCAATCTGATACCTGTAAAAGTCAGGTAAAGCTTTCAACACTGCTTATTTGATATTTAGGTAAGTAGTTAATTTTCAAGATATTTATCAGCTTAGATTAACAAACAAACATTTCTAAAAAATACTATTTCTGCTTTGGAACCGTTGAAATTTAATAAATAATCAGTTCAAGGCATATATATATATATATCACGAACAAACATGAGATAGTTCCGTACCCAGACATGGCAGGAAGACTGGTTAATCGCAGATGTAATCGCGACAAGCTGCCTAAATACGAGTAAACCTGAGACGTTCTTATTCCAAATTAGTGTTCTAATTTTCTCTCGTATCAGTTGCTCGCGTTAGGGCCTTGATTTATTTGCGGGTATGAGGCGTGAAGCAAATGAAGTGCCTCCAGGAGTAGATGTACGGCGAGACCGGGCCGTAACTACCTGCGAGAAGGGGCCTTACATCACTGAGAGGTAAGTAGTTAGGGGTAGCACGTAATGTACTTATGAAGTAGGTATATCTAAGTACCTAGGAAAATGGTACTTTAGTAATATCATCTGTGGTTTATTTTGTAGTAAAAATTTCCCTAAACTTTTAGGGAAATTTTGTACCGAATAAAAAACATTACATAATTATTACTCAAAAAATATATTGTTTTATCGATATTGCTGAAATCTTTCGATGGATCTCTCCGGGCTGTCGAAGAATTGGTAATACCACTTCGATGGCTCACTATTACAAGGTTCTATGTTATTTTCTGACACGTTCTGTAATTTCAATTTAAAAAAAATTACTTTCACAAATATTGACTTAGCAGGGCTTATGCTTGAGTGGAAGTATCTCTCTCAAGCATAAACCCAGCTAAGTCAATATTTACGAAAGTATTTTTTTTTTAATTTAAATTACAGAACGTGTAAGAAAATAACATAGAACCTTGTAATAGTGACCCAGCGACTTGTGTTGCAAGTCATGTAAAGACGGCGCGGTGGTTACCGCTTCCAAGGATTCACTTGCCGCTTCTTACGATTAAGCGAAACGCATCCCTGTTTCCTTCGTTTGACCGCCAACTCGCCTGATGTTACTGATTCCATCTACGATGGAACACGCTTGCCTAGAAGAAATTGATTCACTCGTTACTTGAAGATACTCATATTATAACTATCTGGGAACATCTATTCAGCAGCTTTACTCAAAAACGTTACTTAAATTTTAAAGAGTCCTTAAAATGGCTCTATCTACTTCACGTTGATGCGGGAAATTGACCCACGCAAATTCAAGACATAGTTTAATGCGACGCGTGACCAAAATGCTGGTGTGTTTCTGGCTCAACGCATAAGCATTGCCATTCAACGTGGTAATGCCGCCAGCATGCTGGGTACGCTGCCAACTGGTAGTGGGCTTGAGCATTTGGATTGTCTTTAGATCTTCAACGCTCTATGGGCAGTCTAACTGTATTTGTAGTTTTAGTTATAGCTTGTATTTTGTTTAGTTAATAAAGACAGAGTAATGTTAATAAGCATTGCTTAACTTAAGTAACGTTATAAAGTAAAATCGCTAATATATACTGTAACAACGTACCTTACCTACTTTATTTTAGGCCCATAACAATGTCAAACTACGTTAATTAGTATGACGTAGCTTACCCGAAGTAAATCCAGACGACCTCAAACCTAATTCGCGTGGGCGCAAACCTAAAATTCCTAGACACCTAAAGAGATACCAAGACAAATAGTCTGTAGTATCTATTCGTTATTCACAAGCAGTTTGTCACGTGAACGCATTAGCGTTGCGGTGGCGTCGGGCGGTGACTTGGCTTGCGGCGACGCCTTGCCCAAATTCCTCTTCAGCTGTCATTGCCGCGTGGCGATTAGTCAAGCTGCTAAGTGCTACTTTCCGATTGTTTTTCTCTGGTGTCGTGTCGCTAACTGTAATTTATGCGACTTCACAGTTCCACCGCAGCGTCGAAATTTGCAATCGACCAGGATCCGGGCAAAACCGAAGATTTATTTATGGGATGTAGAGTTAACTTCTGAACTGAAACTTCTGCGGGTGCAGCGGTCGCCGGTCTTTTTTGTTCCCAGTTTGTTACTGCTACGAGAAGTAATATAGTTCTCTACATTCACGTATATCGTTATTCAAGCGTTTTTAGTGGTATTACTAGATTTTGTATGCGAACGTTAATCAATAGTTTCTAATTTGTAGGATTTTCATTTATTTAGTTTATAGTTCAGCTACAGTTGAGTTCTTTATAAATAATGGAGTTATGCAACTGGAAAATAGAATATTCATTTCTGTGCATTCACACAATTCTAGAGCGTTTTGGCTCTTTGTAAATTCACACGTGGAGCTTAACATTTCTCTTGTCTGGTGCTTTATTAAGCTGTACGTTAAACTGGGTCAGGTTTTCTTTATACAGTTATTGTGGTGAATATGTATCTTTAAGTACGTAAAATGTCTATGTATGTATAATATGCTGTTAAAATTTGCAAGTTGAAGTGGCAATGGGCAAGCCATTTCGCTTGAAGAACCGATAACCGATGGGGAAGAAAGGTTCTTGAGTGGAGACCACGAACCGGAAGACGCAGCGTAGGTAGGCCTCCCACTAGATGGACCGACGATATTGTGAGAGTCGCGGGCATCTAGTGGATGCAGATGGCAGGCTTTCGTGCAGTATGGAGGTTAAAGGAGGAGACCTATGTTCAGCAGTGGACGTCTTCTGGCTGATAATAATGATGATGACGTTAAATGTACCACAAAAAATCTGACGAAGTATAAATAAAACCAAGCAGCAGTTTTACTGGAGTGGACATTCTCTCCAGAACCGTTTTTTTATTACTAGAAGTAAGTATGTTTACGTTTGACCGCCAATTTGCCCAACCAACAACCTAACTCTTTTCTGGGATAAAACGTAGGTATCCTATGTTACTCTTCAACTCCACCTTTCTTCAACTATATCTATGCAAAAATTGCATCGATCCGTTCCTTTGTTACCGCGTGAAAGAGAAAAGACAAACCAATAAACAAACTCACATTCACATTTATAAAAATAATATGATCACTGCGTGTAAACGACATAGATGCAATAATAAATTAATGTTTAACAAAACTGCAAGCTACTCCAGATGGCCTTAAAAACTGTTCCTTTGTGTATTGACAGACAATGTGTTTGAACACAAAACTTTCGACATACGGATCGAAATTGAAACTTTCCGTTTTCACAAGAAGGTTCGTATTGGCTTAGTTTGGCGTGCTAGTGTTTGAACAGACATAGAGAAAAGCCACAGTCTTGATTGCGGAAAGGTGTTTTTCTTTCACCATCCTGTAATCCTTAAGCTTTTGATTAGCAATCCCTGGTTTTGCTGCAAAGAATGCTATAAGTCATCCTTGCTAGGCTAGTTAGAAACTTGCTAGTGGAGGGCTTGCTTGCTAGGATACTTGTTAGTCATCCTCTTTTTTATGAACACGTAATCTCAATTGTTACATAAAAATAAGTACGTACTTCGTTTAACCTTCGTTTCTGCGTTTTTCGTACGTGGTTCGTTGGTTAAGATAGCCCGTTGCTCTAGTTGGTGGTGAACCTGCCTTCTACTAATAAAAAATATTATAAACTAGCTGCGCCCCGTGAGCTGATACCCGCGTGAATACCCTCAATAAAAGTAATCTAAGTTACTCCTTAGATTACATTTATACTTTAAAAAAATCAAAGATTTGTCTTCACGTCTCGTCGATGCAACTCGTGACCAAAATGCCGGCCTCTACTTTGCTCAAAGGGTGAGCATCGCCATACAACTTGCTAATAGGGCCAGCATTTTGGGAACAGTTCCCATTGGTAGCGGTTTGATAGAATGATAGTTAGGTTTTAATTTGTTGATTTTTTAAATTTAATTTTAATGTTTGGTAGTAATAGTTTTAGGTTTTAAATATTTTTCGTATAAATAAATAAATATTACATACCTTGGTGAATAAATGGAATATAGTTACTCCTTATAGCATCAGCTATCTGCTAGTGAAAGTCGTGTCAAAATCAATCCAGCTGGTTTGATGTCCATAGGGACATACACACATCGATTTTTATATTATACTTTCAATCTGGTATCAATAAATCTTGACCCCAAAATCATTTATAATTGTGTTTTCATAAAGGGCAGCGCCGTGTTTTTGTACCCGTCGGCATTGTTTTGCTAGCAGCGCCATCTGTACCAAAAGTAGTAATTACATTCGAATTACAACTACCCTCATGGGAGTGTACTGTCAACAAGAGTGTTTATAAAGTAAATGTTTCTTCGAAATTATTTTTATAATTGTCTAGAGTCTAGACTTTTAGTTACGAGTTTACGAGTCTAAATCAGATTTTACTTGACTGTTAAAAAAATATTTATTGTGTAGAACAAACAATACAACAAGACAATACAATACAACAACAAACAGTACAATACTTTAGTGGCAGTTTCTCTAGGCAAGTTATTAATATTTAATACTAGCTGCGCCCCGCGGTTTCACCCGCGTAGTGATAAAAAATGGTGATGATGATGATGATTATGAAAAGTATGTATGTCACTCTCCGGCCATTGAACTATACCCATGCAAAAAATCAGGTCGATCCATTTCTCTGTTGCTGCGTGAAAGAGGAACAAACGAACCAACAAACCTTTTGCATTTATAATATTATAGTATGACTAGCGATCCGCCCGCCCGGCTTAGCACAGGCGTAATTTACGTGCGGAGCCGGGGCGGATCGCTAGTTATATATATAAACCTTCCGTAAAAATGTATCTAATTGATGGTGAAAACCGCATCAATTTATGTTTGTGTTTTTCTATTTTACAATTTCCAAACATATATGACTTGACAGATTGAGAAGTGCTAGGCGTTGTTAGATCATTGGCCACTCTTTTGCAGTCGGGTGTTCTTGTTGTCTATACTAATATTATAAAGAGGAAAGATTTGATTGTTTGTTTATTTATTTGTTTGTTTGTTTGTTTGCATTGAATAGGCTCCGAAACTACTGAACCGATTTGAAAAATTATTTCACTGTTGGGATGCTGCACTATCCCCGGTTGACATAGGCTATATAATATCCCGGCTTCGCCCGTGCGAAGCAGGGGCGGCCTACTAGTTCTTTAATAATTTAGTTATTTTTGCATTCAACAATTTTGCAACAGGTGATCTGCGGATACTGTTATTTAAAATAAAACATAAAAAAAAAAAATTATTTAAATATTTAATGCAATCATTTGTGTTACTGATACAAACACTTTTCACGCACAATTGTCCAATAAGTTGTTTATTTTTGACATTACAAAAATATAATCGATTTTACAAATGGCGAAAAACTTATTTCTATAACCAAGAAGCTTATGGACATAACCTACCCTCATATAGCATTTAAATCAAAATGGCCGCCAAACACATGCAGTAAAGACTATATACTACACAGTACACTTAAGTACAACGTACTTACGCTTCAAATATAAAAGAGTTGAGAGCTCTGATCCTCCCACCTCTCAAAGGCAACAATTAAAACGAGGGATGAGGGCGTAAGGGGGTAACTTCGGAACTACTGAGTGGAAGCGATGACGACTTGCAGAGTTCCTGGGTCGTTGTACAACAAAAAAAATACACGCCTGGCTAAATTATGACGCGTCACGTTTCAGGAACCCCTTTTACGACTGTAGACATCTTTTTAAACAACATTTTTGTATGAAGAAAATCCTAGCTTTAGTTAGGGTAGACACAGAATTGAATTTTGATTTTATTATACTAAGAAGTGCATTTACTGATAGCAGAACTACTCTTTATTGTAAGAAGATGGATTCTGACAACCGTCTCTTTCTTTAGGAGTTAGCACTGACCATTTTCTAGCTTAACAACCTTCACCTAGTAAATAGATTTGTTACATACGAGTTTTAATACCTAAGTTGAAGGGTTTTGGCGTCGACATGGAAAAATTGCGGAATTGTATTATTTTCTAAAACCGTGAATTTCGAGTGATGGGATTATTAACCAATAAGTAATCTATAACGTGCACAAAATGTAGACTTATAATACAGTGCAGTGAAACGTGCCTTTTTGTGTTGTTTCCAATTCTTCATAGAAGCCCTTATAAAGTTCCACCTTTTTACTGAGGCGTGACTTGGACTTGACCGTGACTAACTGCTTGACTATGACTTTTTTGAAAATATCTACTTAAACCTGTGCTTAAACTTAAAACTATCTACTTTAAAATTTCATATTATACTCGTCACTGGCTAAGATGTCTACAGCCAGAAATAAAAGATGAAAACATTATAATTATAGTGTGGAATGAGCTCTCGAAATTTCGGCGCAGTTACATGCACCATCTTCACGGGAAGACTGGGAGATTATCCAACCTTACCACGTTAAATATCCCGTAAATAATCATATAATTTTAGTGAACAACCGTGATAGTTTAAAACATTATATAGTAAGTAGGTATGTCAGAATCAACAATACTTACGTAAATTTTAGATGTATTGAAGAATCAAATAGACATATATTTTCCGTTTTGTTATTCTTAGACAGTCTATGTCGAATCAGACAAAACTTTGAGAAACATCTAATACTACGAGTCAAAGTTGAAAGCGCAGAGGTGGTGTAGGTACTCTATTCCCGTCCCTGACATCCCGTTCCCTCACAGATTTAGTTCAGAGACGGCACCGACAAAAGTTTATCGTATGTGAGCTCCTGTTACTAAAACAATGAATCTGATGTATGTAAAGCGAGAGGGGTGTCGCCACAACATTTCTCATGACGACCTACCGAAGCGGAAGGAAGCCGCACTGGAGTAGTTTTTTTCAAAATGGCGGCACGTCAGACGTCAGTCTGACGTGTGAAACAAGAAAAAACAAGATGGCCGCAAAAGGGGTTAGTTGAGTGCTTTAGCGGGTTGATGATTGTAATCGAGACCAATAATTACGACCCCCATCAATAGTTTAAGTTTGTTAGTATTCTGAAAATAAACTCGCGTGTTGGTAATACGCGAGTTTATTTTCACTGACTAAAGAAGCCGAGGACTTGAAAATTGTTTTTGATTTATCTTTTACAATTTGAGAGCTTTGTACGTGATGTAATTAAAGCCTGATAAATTAGAATGTTCGATAATCGATTGAAATGTGTTAATTAAGAACGAATATGTAGGTGTAGGTATATACCTACAATTATTCGAGTGGAACTTATCTTCTCAGGTAATTTTGGCTCAGAAGATTTAACGCTCCACTTTGAAAGTAATTTAATTTTCTCTCCAATGGACTTACTATACGTTGCGTAGCTAGCAAGTAATCGAGGGATTCATTCATTTGAGTGCTAAAGCCAAGTGTCTGAAAATCTGACCTTGGCCCTTTTCCTTTATGAAGCCTCGAAACAGGGTTCTCATATTTTCACTAAAGGAGTTTGAGGTTCCCTACTTTAGTAAGTGCTCTGTTGGACGTCAAAACGGCTTTTTCTCTTAAATCAAAGTGAAGCAGCTCTCGGGCAGCGGGCAGGGCAATATGAAACAGGTCGAGCCCAGCGATCCGCACTCCAAAGGGCCCGGCGTCTCAGATGTCGCTCCAAGAGCCCATTCGCGGGCCCCGGCCACACCCTCCACTCGACTCGCACATAAGCCCACGAACGGCCCGCTTTATTTATTATGTACAGCCATTAACGCCACTGGCATCATGGCGGCGAGTTTTTCAATTTTTAATTTCCCTCTTACCGCGGCGGCGACACTCAAAACGCTCCCTGGATTGACACTCAAGCTTGTAACTCATCGCGTGAGAGAGCCGCCTCTTCCTGTAATGAGTTTCTCTTGCGAATGGAGGATCTTATTTTACTAAGCAAATAGCAAGTCACTATAAAAAGCTTTACAGTTTGGCTCAAGATTCTGTGACAGAAACTAGAAAATGACGATAATTTTATTCATCAGTAATTCATAAAACTGCTGATGTGTTTCTTAATAATATCCATGACACGTTGTAATTCCTTGTGTGTTACCTGGCATTTAATGGGTATCGGGTATTTGTACCAGGTGTCTATGGCTTCAGCCTGTCTGCCCCAAAATACCTACGTGCTCAAAAAGTGATTTGTAAGGCTTCAGCTTACTGTCTCAAAATGGCGTCTCATTCCACACAAATCAATGTATACGGTTTTATAGGTACCTACATACACCATTGTCTGTATACCTACGTAGGTACCTAATATAACATGTAGACAGGTTCGTTAATTTCATTCACCAAAACTATTCAGGATTGAAGGTTGCTACCTCAATTTCTACTCTATCATTCTCAGAAAAAATGCCTTTATAGCAAATATATGTTCAAAGTACCAGGCTATAGTCTGATACTTACATTGAAAAGTTATAGAAGCCATTTTTGAACGGACTTAATCGTCGCAATTGTGAAAACTTTGTATTTATTTAGGTAACTTCAATAATTTGCCCTTGATAAGATGTGCCATCAAAGACAAGACAAGTGAATGACAAGATAGCCTGAGGCGTCCAAAACTATCCCCTGACTAGCCCCTAGACAAAACTTTCAACTGCTGATTCCCCCAAATTTATTTCATTAAATTTAATTCTAAACTCTCAAGGGCCGAGAATTCGGACCGAGGCGAACGAGTTAAAGTTCACAAGGTACCTAGGCAAATTAATCTTAAGGGAGTTTCGGCTATCCGTGGACTTGAGTGCTCGAACTCCCTCGGACGTTATAAATTAACAAACCCTCGCCGGTAATTAAACGGGAGGTGTGCTTCACATCTAGTAACGAACAAAAATTCAATTAACCCAAATTGTGCTAAAGTAATTTTTAAAGCCACGCTCAGCTATTTACATATCTAGCAAATTTATAAATCTGTCCCGCCTGTCCGGCCGTCTTCGTTACGCGATTCTAAGCTTTGCCTTCGTTAAGAAAAATATTTGCTGATAAATTTCATTTCTAAATTAAATTTGCGCTCTTTATAGCTGTAATTCAGAAATTAATTAATCTGTCATTCATAAAAAATCTAAATATAAAATCTTCAGTACGAGCGCATGCCAAAAAATTACAAAGTTTTGTATTCATTAATAGTTTTATAAAATTAACCGAAACTGTTTTCTTTTTTCAGGTAAGGAGTTATACACTACTTACAGTCTACGCTACTTTCGTGTTCAGCCTTTTGGTAACGTTAAATGTTGAGTAAGATTTTAAAAGGAAAGTCTTGTTTATTGTGATTTTAAAATCGTCTTAATTATAATAGGTCCTAATTATGAGACCGTGTAGCTTAATGGAGGCAGTATTTAGCTCGGCAATACAATGATAAAACGCTGGAATGCTCACAGAATTTTCCAAGCGGCCGCACTTGAAAATCTCTTTAAACATACATCTGCTTTGGCTACCGCTCCGCCGAATTACGTAGAGTTGAAACTTTATAATTAACACAGTTAAATATCCATTAAAATTCGTCAAATGAGTCGCTTCTTCATTTGCATATTTTGCAGCGTTAGTCGGCGAACTAATGTTTTGGGTTCATTTCCTAGGAGTCCCATGGCGGTCGTTGGTACGGGGCCTTTGCTGGGGCCGCGATATGGAATTAAATGTTGATTAATATCACGCGTTTTAGGGCCGCCGTGAGGCTGATGCTGTTGAGACCCGTTCAGGTGTTCAATTTAGAGCCACTTTGCAACTACAAACTAGTTAGCAGTTAGTACAGGCTCGCAGCTGTGTCGTATACGTTACGTTGGTTAAGTAGCGCTCGTTGGTTCAACGGTAAGGATTCGGGTAATTTATGTAATTGATTTGCTTTTATGTCTTTGCGTTTGAGACTCGAGCCGTATCCGTATTTCTGTAATTGATCCATAAAGGCAATGTATTGCTTGAATGTGTTCGTAAAGGAAGTTTGATTGATTGAGGGTTCAAGAAAACAAAAATATCAAAGGCAATGCCTAAAAACAATAGAACGGTTCTTTTATTTATAAAAAGGTACCCAAGGTAAAAATACGGTAAAAAATCTATGCAAACTCCACCTAATTAACTAAAAACAAAAAACAAAAGTATTTTTAACATAGTTTTTCAACTTTAACTTCACTTTCCTTTTAAAATATGTATCTATATTGTTATGTCGAAAGTTAAAAAACTTTTCAGTAAGTTATATGATTATTTACGGGATATTTACCGTGGTAAGGTTGTGGAATGACACAACTAACTACAACAACTTAATTATATCTTTAGTGAACAACCGCGATAGTTTAAAACACAGTTTTCAGTAAGTAATTAAAAAAAAACAGGTGCTATTTGATCGAAAAATCAGAGCTTGCGATAAAGAAGAAACCACAAATTAATGGTAAATATTCTCTTATTCGGAATTAATCCAGTAGTCCCCAATATTATCTCAAAATCATTCGACCCTATTCCCGACTGCAATTTTCTCCATGCGCGCACGCCGCTAGGGATTGTGACTGTCAATCAAACATGCACCAATCTACAATAGTCCCAATAAAATATTTACAAATCTAATCCTGTGGGCCGCGAATCCATTATAAGTAACCTTTTATAAAAGTAGAAAGTCCGCCCTATTCTACTATTGGGGTGGATTTAGAGCCTCCGTAGACGACGGACTGTCAGCAGGCGCATAAACATCTATAGAGGGACAATAGAACATTCTGCCTGAGTTAGACCAAAAGACAGAGGAATGCTTCGCCCAAAACAAGATAAATACTTTAGAAAAAAATATTAGTTAGTACCTACTACGGTATTTTTGCAGATCACATTTTGTAAACAATCATCGTCATCATCATCAGCCAGAAGACGTCCATTGCTGAACATAGGCCTCCCCCTTTAACCTCCACACTGAACGACAGCCTGCCTTTTGCAAACCATACACCTGAACAATAATGATGTGATGATGACCTCACTTTCAGTTTAAAATGCCTATTTAATGAGGAGGGATAGTCAACTTTTATTTAATCTCTAATCACATATCGCCATTTTGTGTTAAAAGTATATGATGATTTCACTTTTAATGACCAGCCGCCTTGAACTTACTCAAATCTATTGACATATTTTTTATCAAAATTGTCTGAGGCGTTTATGGAGGCTGCAAGTGAAAACATGCTCATTGCTTGTTAAACACAATATCTTTCTGCCTTTGCATTGTCCGGCAAAAGTCCGTCATCTGTAGTAGCTCTTAATAAGGCAATCTTTCCACGTGCTCGTTACGTATTGATGACGTGTCTAGACGTTTTCAGGTCTAGTTGTTCTGTATTTGCTGTCACGAAACCATGAATTTATAAGGAACTGCAATTTTAAACACGTGAGGGTAACCCGTGGGTGAGTCTCACTTTAATGACCATGGTTAGACTTCGATTATCTTGCATTTTTCAATAATAATTGTGCATAGCACTTAGCGATGTGAGTTTTGAAAATTATGTTACCCAATTCTTTGTTTTGACTATTGATTTTAAAGTTCTGTACACACTTTAGTTCACATAACTTCTGTTGCAAAATTGGTAAACTTAACATCAGATAAGATTTATTGACGCCTAGGCTGTTAACCATAATAAAACTCGCACACTATTTTTCAGTTCTCAATTCACTCCGTTTTTTTATGCATACTAATTACTCCGACATTTGTTAATAAATTTAAGGGTTTTTTTTCTATTAAGACTGTACAAAAAGCTATTGAGGTAGTCCCACAAAAATTCCATTAACTTTGGCTCAGTAGTTTTAGAGTCAGCTCTAATAATACGTATAATATTGTTCGAGCGCCTGTTGATTTGGCAACAGCAACGATTTTGCTAGAGATTGTACTATTATTATTATTTTTATATTATAAATTGTTTTAAATATACAGTGTAAACTCCATGTTACGACACTCGATTTAACGACTTCTATTTTTATAATTCTGATTTTTCTTCTCTCCATTTAACGCCATAAAATGCACAGTCTCTTCAGTGTCGTTATATAGAGTTTACACTGTACTTAACAAAAGTGAAATCCGATATATTTTATTGAAATTAAACTAACAAGAAAAAAGAGAAATACTCAAATCTTTAAATCATTCCTTCAAAAGAATAAAATTTTCCAGATTATTTTATCTGATAAGAATGAACTGTTTAACTGGCAAATGGACAGATTCGGTGCCCCCTGATGCCACCATCCATTCATCGTTGATCATTGTCAAAGAGTAAATTGATGTTTGACAAAATGACGTCACCGCCGTTATGAAGTTGAAAAGCTTTTAACGATAATTAATGTTCAGGAAATCGGGAACTCGAACCGAAAATTTAAGTAATCGATAACAATGGCAAATTATGGCGTAATTTGATTAACCAAAAGTAGGTACTTAGTCATAAATTTTATTTGGATAAAAAAAGTTGATTGTTTTTTTGTTTCTTTTTTACTGACCATAGTACCGACTGCTTTTAGAGCTACCTAGTATAGTATAGCTACCTAGTGGTTATAGAAATAAATAACTTAAATCTATGGGTATAAACTACATCATTATAAAAATCATCATAAAATTAACCATCTCGAATTTTTGTGTTTTATGTAAAGGTGGTAGAACCGTCGACAAAATAATTAAAGTATCATAAAAGTCACCTTAAAAACTTTTCTCGTTCTTACCGAGTTTCTTATCAAGATGGCATTCAAGTTATTATTATGAGGTGACACTTTGATAAACCTCTTTCCTTCTCGGAGGCTTTCGCGAATTCCGAAAGTGTGGCTCGCTTGATTTTGTTGGGTGACTTTGATTACTTCCTGATGCTTTTGCTTGTCATGAATTTCAAGTCAAATTTGAGAACGTTTTTATATTTTTTTATTCAGCGCTATTATATTTAGGGAATCCAATTTTACAAGCTTTTATGTATGTATGTTTGTTCGGGTGGAATCTTGCAACTCAATTTTGAAGCAGACATATTCAACGGATGTAGCTGAAATTTTCCATACTTATGTAAGTTCGGTGACAATGCAATGTTATGGTACCATAAAGCTGGTCTGATGATGATGAAGATGAAGTTGATGAAAGTGGCCATACAAACTCCTAAACGAAACGACGTAACCCCGTCGAGTTTGGGTTCGTTGGATTTATCTTCCCAAGCACTTTGGTCCTAGATGATAAATTAAATGTTGCGGATGCCCCAAGAAGGCAACCAAAGTTTTCTTCTACTACCGTCATGATTATGTGTATCAAATGAAAGGATTTGCTGAGAAGAGTAAGACAAAATTTTTTTTTTAAATTAATAAAGCTTATTTATTTTTCCTGTTAAAAGTGTTAGTATAATAAAGTAAGTATAGGAAGTATAGGAAGTGTTAGTATAGTGTATGTTAGATAAGTATTAGGGCCTCAATTGGGTCTATGTATTTGTGAGTTATCAAAGACACACCTTTGATCTCTTCTTAGTCGTACATTCTTGGCAGGGTGGTGGTGCGTAACCATGATTCACCGACGATTGAATGACCAACATTGCGATGCTTCTTCATCTGAATCAGCTCTGGGCATATTATGCACATTCATTTATGGTTGTATTCGTAACGGTTAAACTGAGCTGGAGGTAAAACGAGGACTCATTCGCGGACTGTCTGACTATCGAGTGGGAAAGCACCACACACCAACACCATCAGCCATTAAATGTCCACTGCTGAACAAGGCCTCCCTCTTAGAGAGGGGTGTTGCCATAATCCCCACGCTTGGCAAGCGGCTTGGAGATCGCAGTACGTTCACCGTGTACTAGCAGGACGCTGCTGCCCATCCTCCGGTGGTTCTGGTCGCAGTTTTAGGACATACCCGGGTCCTAAAACTGCGGGAGTGGGAAAGCGTCCATGGCATATTCTATTGCTGTCCATTTAGCACTTTGTCTATTTCTGATATTTCATTGAATCTTCATTGCAAGTAATGCCGCCAACGGACTCGGAAATATCTATTTGCACAGTCACCATCGTATTTATGATGTCAAGTTCGTTGAAATAATCTTTACGTTGTATAATTTTATTTAAATCTTACTTCACAATCTAATGAAAACTTTGTTCAGCACAGATTTCCCGTAATTACACCCTATTCAGGCGTTATCAAAACCGAATCTCGCTGAGTAAACACAGGGGAGCTGAAACGTACTCTAAAGGGCTATTTTCAATTTTCTTCTAAGCTCACTCAAATCCCGAGAATCCTGCACCCTAATCTTGGAACTCGAGAGCAAATGTCGCGCTATCAGCTCTCGTCAGAGTAAATAACGAGTTGAAAAATGACAGTAATAACTATCGGGGATAATGAGTGGGGTGGAAATGCCCTCAGGAATACAAGCTCTGCGCACACCAAATGTTGCATCGAATCGTTGTACAGCTCGCGGCTGGAAGTAAACAAACCATTGTTGACAGTTTTTTGTTGCTCGCTGTGAAATATACGCGCGCGTGTCGATTTTCAATACAGGTTATGGTTCGAGGTTAGGATGTTACACGAGTATTTTTATTGATTTTAATTTAGATACTGCGGGTTGAACGAAGTTATTCGCCAGAGAACCAAAGTTACCGACACAGTATCGTATTAGCAAGCTGAAGAGCCGATAACCGTTTGGGTGGACCTGTTGTAGAATGGATATCATACCTAAATTGCCGAACGTAGCTTTCGACGTCCTGTGACTCGATGGAGTGATAATATCTCAGTGGCTGGAATCGAACATCTGAAAATCGGGCTGAGTGGCACGGAAAAGGCCTGTGTGTAGCTGTGAACTAAAATAGATTGTACATAGAGCACGTTTGGCGGTACTTGTTACTAATTTCTTAACATTAAAGCATTCGCCATCTAGTCTACCAGTGACCATGGAATCAATGTGTTCGAAACGTCAGGAATTAGATAATGTAACACACTATAAAATTCGTTAAAAGTGTTTAATTTCAATGTGTAATAATCGCAAAACCCTAAGAAATCATTAACATGACTGATTATGATAATAATGGCTTGTAATATGAAAACACTAGATGTTCATGAAGAAGCTACCGACATTGCTGTAACGTTTCTTCGTTGTTGCCTAAGTATATAATGTGTTGTGGCTGTAGGTAATATTCTTTTACTTTTTCATGCACCAGAAAATAGCAATAACTCTGCGTGATAGTCACAAAGTATCCTTATCAGAGCGGCTCATTTCCACTCAATCCTGTTTCACGTGCCATCGTATACGGGTGAGCTTTAGCTTTTTAAAGCGAAGGGGAAAAATGAGAGAAAATTTATCAAAACTTCAGTGTTCTTTACATTAGCACCATCTCAGATTGTCAGCGTTGTAACCATGTTGCTCGTAATGACGTAATATACGCGAGATGGTCTAATGACGTCATATTATCATACGCCTCATGATGGCACAGCTACTAACCATTACATAAGTCATCATCTTATGAGGAATAAGATATCCTCGAAGACTTCTCAGTTTTCAAGGGAACGTAAGACGTGTTTTCACGAGGACGACGAAAAGGTCACAGAGATTGCTAAGTACACTAATTTTATAGTTGCACTGGCATGTTGATATATAAAGGAGCAAGTACAAATTTAATTTTACCGTGTAAAACAAGTTTGTAGAGGGACAGAACCCAATTAAAATTGTTTGAGAAAAGCTGAGTAAATCCGAATAAAAAATTCTTGAAGGCAAATAAGGACTAGGTAAGGTACGCTTCTAAATTTAGGCTCATAATAAGATATTCATAAAGATGTTCCGGAGAAACGACAAAAGATGGGAAAGAGGCTTGCTTCCGACTAAAATGTTAAAGAAACGGAGAGATTTAAGTGTAATGCTATATTAATATAAAATGAAATTTGTATTAGGAAAGTAAGTTTTTAATACTTATGCTATGTACTAGCGTTTGCCCGTGACTTTGCAAGCATAGACTACTATCTTTTTTCATACAAACTTTCATTCAAACCCGCATTTGCTCTTCTTAATTTGGCATTTTCTCAAAATCTTCTCTGAGATCCGAGAAAATATCTTCGTTGGTCAAGTAGTTTGGAATCAAGTCTATTTGAACTTAACTCGAAAACTACTTTGATATGAGTCAGTCAGGTTGTCAGTGAATGAAGTATTTCGATTTTATGTATTTATGGACTATGCACAATTTCCGATTGGCATTGTTTTTAGAATCAAAATTTTTATCAACATTGTAGCTTACCACTGGTTCCGAAAATTTGGTGCTTATCATCATCACCATAATCAGCCTATACTAGTCTACTAATATAATCATTTTAATGTCTTGCTAGACAGAGAGCGCACTATACTTACAGATGACGTTCCTTGACGTCATACAAACTCTATACTGACACTAATTATGTGGGAAAGGGACAGAACATCTCTTCTTAATCCAATAAAAACTTAAAAAGCTTATATAATATCTCAAAACCTTACCTTAACCTTATTTTGCGATTTAAATAATTTATTTAGCAGTAGCATTAAATTTAGTTATATTTTTCACTATTTTCACCTGTTCGCTAGCCTATTCTACATTCTCATAAATACCTAACATAACATAATCTAAGCAAAGTTACGATGATCGTATTGTCTTACCCGCAACATAGGTAGGCTGCCTTTACTATAAATCCATAATTAATACTCTGTAATATAATACCGTGGACACTTAATCGCAACCCCTGGACCTTTACATGAAAATCTAACCATTTATCAAGGTTTCCCTACCATCGCCTGTCAAGGGAACATATCAAATATCATTGGAAATTAATCAAGAGAACTGGCATCTTAGAACGCTGCAGGGCGTCTTCAAAACTTTCCCTCGCGAGGCCTTGTAAGGACGATTGCATTTGTGAGTAAACAGAAATGGGGCTATTTGTTTCATTTTTATCTAAATGTCAGTCTGCTTTGATGTTTATGGGCGTGTGTTTGTTTACTGTATCTACCAGCTTTAGCTTTTAATATTATAGTATTATCAACATCATCAACTATTTTCTACACACTGCTGCTGCTGGTATCCTCTTTAGCGCGCCATCTTTTACGGTCATTTGCCAGTCTTCGTCCACTACTTTTCCGCCACCTTCAATATTATCTGACTAGGCAGCTGGTATTCCGGGTAGTGATTTAGTAGTCCCATTCCGCGGCCACCATTCTTTAACTTCTTTAGTTCAGCATCCGTCTATCCTGTTGACCAAGTGTCCCATCTCCACTTGAGTCTCGTGATTCATTTAACAGATTCTACTGCTACATAGTGATGCAACTGAACAGTAACGGCCTGTGTTTACAACTAGATTAAGATGATTTTAGTGTTGACAAGAGTGTTTTTGTCCCCGTCATTTCCATATTCATATTAAATAGAGTGCTGACATAAATATCATATTTTGTGGTATCAAATTCATTATCTTTTGTATTATCTACTTACATAATCCTATAAATGCTGTGACCGTATTCAGCTAGAATTATATCAATATCTATAGCTTGAGAATAAACTTGCTGGTATTAATTTTAGAATATTTTGAACTTGGTATGCTATCGTTATTAATTTACCTGTAAAAAAACTTTTAACTAAGCATGTATTTTTAAGCTATGTGTTCTTTGAAACTTTTTGTTCTAGTGGGCTGGCATGTCCCAAGGGCTAGCCTCAAATTACAGCTCAAGTACAAGCATCCACCTTTGGTTCGCCACTTAGACGGCTTACAGTGTACCCGGATCACTCCGTCCCCTTCCCACGTATTAATATAATCGCGGGGAGGCTTTACTTTATACCATTCTCACCCTAAAAGACAAAAGACGTATCACAGTCATAAGTCAGACGAATTAATCCATATAACTAGACAATAAAATGAAAGTAACATCTCGAGAAGTTAATAGAAATTTATTGCAGCGCGAGCTTTTGATATTAATATTCGACGTGCTTCCGTATTTTGAGATTTGCTTTGAAATTATTACTTTTTTCTGGTTTTAGTAGCTTCCTCTATGAAAACATGTATACCTTACGTAATTTTTTTATGAATTCTGGATTTGAATTTTATTTTACTCACACACCATTATTAATTCACAGTAACTGCAGCCTGCATTGCAGCCTTTTCACTCTTACTTAAGCGACCATTTACATAGAAAAATATAAACTCCATACTCAGGCCAGTACTGTCCGATTTAGTTGACATCCTATTAAAAGGGGCTAGGCTCATAGAATAATTTTACGGTTTACCGCCTCCACATTGCTAGCTGTACCATGGACCACATTTCAAACAAATTGAAAATCAATTTAACAAGGGTTCGTATGAAGAACGACGTCTTCAAATGAAGGGGATTGGTATACGATAGTAGAGCTAGTTTAAGAAACAAATTGAAGCTACGCCTTTTGACTCACAAAGTTACAACCCACTTTTAAAGTAATTTTTAAACGTATTTTTGTATATTTGCTCTAATGTAAAAACTTACATATACAAGCGTCAGTCTTGGCATGATTATAATACTTACTCTAAAGTAAAACAACAAATAATGAATAATGGCCAAGTGCGAGTTGGTGACAAATTTCTGTTCATCACAAAGTTAAGCAACGACGGCGCGGTCGGTACTTGGATAGGTGACCGCCTCGGGTTGATGTTGTCTTTTTGCACTAATTTTTGTGTTTTGTGGTGGTATGGAACTCTCCGTGTGTCTGCTTGACTCGCACTTGGCTGGTTTTTTAACGCTTATGATTTGCGATATACTTAAAAATGCACAGTACAAAATCAGTTTAACTATTAAAAAGAAACGACAAGAAAGAGCTCGAGAAGTTTGTAATTTAATGTAGCGGAGTCAAGTCTTCTCAGCTTTAAAGACGCGCCAACAAGCTGAGGGGTAGAAAATAGGAAAATACATCACCTTAAAGCGAGGGAAGATTCATATCAGACAGGAAATTCGACGCGTCTCGCCTCGCGAAGTAGATTTTTTGAAAGCAACCCACCTCCTTTCGCTTTCACATATGGACTACCTGATTCATGAGTTTTATCTACCATGAAATGTGTGACTAAGAATTGAATATTACCGTCGTGTTCACGTATCGGAATGAATGGTAACGAGTATCAGTATTTTTTTAAATAACTTTTTAAAATATTTAAATGCTGAAAATGCTCAAGGGTATTTTATTACTATAAGTTAAGCCCGTTGCAGACCATGCAAAGTAGCTTGCAAGTACAAGTACGCGTACAAACGTAAATAGCCTCTAGCGCAATGACGCGCACAACTCGCGTGCGAGTAGGTATTCGCGCGAGTGTTCGAACGAGACGCACGATGCGTATTGTCGCGTGAGTAGGGCGGTTCCTACGAAGCTTCACTTGCGCATGGACCAGCGCGAGTGCTACTAAGCAATCCCACTGCCACTTGCCACTAAGCAAAAAGTGAACAAGTTCGTTGCAGACAATACGTAGTAGGTACTTGCTACTTGTACTTGGAAGCTACTTCGCATGGTCTGCAACGGGCATTATGTTTTTGGACTTTTCGTTTTTACTTACGGGATCTTATGCATAACCGCTTGACAAGCTAATTAATCTATGCTATAAATTTATTAGTCAACTTCAAGAGAATTGTAACAGTTGTATTGTTGCGTGAAAGTGAAATTAGCTTCTCAAGTGTTTTGAAAGACGGTATGTTTCCAATGCCATCTTATTAATAGTCAAACAGAATGACAACACTGGGGCCAATTGAAATAAAACTCATCGGAAATTCAGAACATTTCCCTGCATTTTCAAACTGAAAACTCTCTCAAAATAAAACAAGTATCCTAATAAAGTACTACACGCAATTCACGAAACACAATCACTTTTCCGCCTCCCTAATTTTCGTATTGAAATCGGTGTCAATAAAAAATGCATCAAAGTTAGGGACAGGCAGAGGTGAATAACGCGCCAGAGATGTAACTCAATTTTCCGTACAAAAATTGGCATTCTTTTGTACGTTAACATTCGTTGATTCTCGCCCCCATCACTACGATACGACGATTATTATTACGTTCGAAAACCCATCAAAAGTTACAATTGAAAAGTTAAAGTATTCCGGGTGGGTTTGAGCCTCCCCCGTCTATCTACAAATGAGTTTGCCATAGAAATATTCTTTTGTGAACATACCCGTGCCGTGCACTTGCCGTACACTTAATTACGTCTGAATATTTTTAATATTCCGTTCCATAAACTCTTTAATTTACTTTTGGCATGTGAACAACTTTGTTCATCGCTGTTGTTTATAAAGAATTTTGTTTTGATTTTAATTTGAATTACAATTACCTAAAAAATGCGTGATTAAACAAAATCCGTTAATATAGCTATTATTGATTTTATACTAGCTGAATCCCGCGGTGTTACACGCGATTCTCTAGTTTTTACGCATTTTCTGGAGGGAAAAGTATGTCCGCCCTTATGATGTAAGCTAGCGTCCTGCTAAATATTATTAAGATCGGCTAGGCCGCGAAAAGAGAAAAAACATCCAGACAAAGAGACAGAGTTACTTTCGCTTTTATATACAGAAACTCTTTAATGTGTACACCAGAAATAAAAATTACAACAGGATAGAAAACACTTACGAGCTAGTGCCACGAGTGGCGGCCTTATCGCTAAAAGCTTTTATAATACCAGTAAGGATGTTATTTATTCTTATTTATGCGTTTCACATCACATATGTAGGTATTAAATCTGCCAGGCACAAATAGGAGTAAACGGGCCACGCAAGCCCAATGCACTCGGGACAGGTGGGCAAAAGTCTCCACGGAGTGGGAGCCACCGAACATTCGACCCCCAGGTCACCCCAGAACCAATGGCGTGACCACCTCCAGATAATAAAGATTGGCTGGTGCTGGCGATAAGACCAGTAGAAGAAATTGGGGGAGACCTTTGCCCAGAAGTAGGACAATGTATACACATTAGAATTAGATAATATTACTAAATACAACGTAATCGATCCTGAATAACTCGTCTGGTCATAGATTTTTATTTTTCTCCCTTTTTGCGGACCGTTGGTTAAACCACCTCATTCGTACTTCTGCAAGTGTAACTTGGTTATTCATTTGTATTCTTAGCACAAACATATTCAAAAGGCACGAAAAATTATTTCAGTTTTTTTTTGTTCTCTTGGAATAGCTGGCTATCTACTGGCTTATGAAATTGGGTGTATGTACTCCATATTATCTTACCGATTTTCACATCACACAATAACAACAAGCAAGCATAAAACAACATCACAAAACAGTGGATTGTTTATCGTTTAAACTAAACTGTACAGTCGATAGTCTATCCCCAACCAAGCTGAACTTTATCCTTGCTGCATTGCATTCCAATTTTTTTTTATTAAACTTCCTCGCTCGGCTATTGTTGAACTGAACACTCGATGCAACTCCCTAAAATTCTTTTACGCAACTTTTCCCAAAAACAAATTACCTTTATTCCCCTGCAAGCGCACCTTAGAGCCCCGCCTTGAATAATTAATACAATGGAAGGTTAAAATCGTCCAAGTGTCAACTTCCCCTAACTTAAAAAAAATACGACACCATCAAAAGTGTGGTCTTAGTCGACGGCTAGACCTTTTATCTTGGCGAGGGTTGTTTATTTAATTTCGCTTATTTTATTCGAATTGACATTGATTTAGGAAAAGTTTGCGGAGATGCGTGTCGGAGCGTATTTGTATTTTTGAAGTTTGGGAGTGTGTGGAAGTGTTTGGGGTTCGTTTGATCCTGATTGAAGAATTTATCCCATCCGAGTAAATAATATTTTCTATGAAGTTTTTGCTTACGTCTCAATCTCCCAAAACAAAGGACACGCATGGGGTGAATTTAAATGAGTAACCATAAATACGATTTGATGGCAGGTATATGGCTAAGTGTTATTTTTATCTATGTCCTAAGGTATTGTCCCCAGTGTCCAGTTTTCCTGAATTTTTAATTTGTGTTTCCATTAAAAGTATCATGTTTTTCTCTTCACCATGGTCTACTTCTACTGAAAAATTCTATGAAGATCGGCTAAATAAATTAGTCGTGAAAAGGTAACAAACAAACAGAGACAGAGTTAATTTTATTAGCATTTGCAATATTAGTGTGGATGTAGATAGATATTAAAGTAAAACATTGAAAAAATGTAGTATTTGCAGAAAATACTATCGCTTCTAGCAAGTATCATAATTTATCAATAACGCTGCCAATTACAATCCATCAATTAGATGTCAATGAATTAATTATTCATTCGTACGACTATGCTGTTGTGTTTATTCTAATCGATAAATCTGTCACGTGACCTATCCCTGATAAAAACTAGCCAATATAAACTTTCAACAAAAGTATTCTGTTTTTTATTCTTTTGCGTAAGCAATGCCCTTTAAATCCCGACAATAATTTCCCTTGGGGCCTTAGTTTGGCCTTTGACAGGGGAGACTTGGACAGCGGGGTGACCGGGCTAAGAACTTACTGGGGGTACCACTAGGGTCATTCTTGGGCCGTCTATTGTTCCTTGACGTTTATGGTCACCGAAAAGTCATAAGCAAAAGGTCAAAAACTCGAACCCCCAGGTAATTTTAAAACAATTAATATTGAATAGCCTTTTGAAACTCTCCCGTAGAATTTAGCGCTTACCTAAAAGCCAGGAAATTGGTTGCCGAAGATTTATTTGAATATTTTGTGGTGTACTATAGTTTAGCGTTCGCTATTCATTTGTTTAGAATTTATAGCTGGAATTGTGAATGGAATAAAGTTATTAAGTGGGGATCATAGTTTGGACGCAGTAAATAATGCAAACAAAAAGATATAAGCGGTGTATTCTTCACTAAGACTTTGTTATTGTGCTAGCTTTTAAAACCAATAAACGTGTATCTTAAGTTACTTCTAAAATAGTTTCATGTGGCTTAACACATAGAGTTTTTTTTTCATGCTGAAGAATGCCGTGAGATCTTTAAATATTTTCCTAAAGTTATGAATGTAATGTATATTAATGGTAGACGAGGGCCTTTTAACTAAACGAGATACAAGATAATTAACACTAAATACCCAAACTACTTGCCTATTATACAAACAGTTGGATCGTTGAAGGTCTACAGACAATTCAAATGCTCAAACCCACTACCAGTTGGACATTAAGGTACTCGAATTTACACCTTGTCCACAAGTTATATACAGAGGTGTTACTTTTATTTTCGTTTTGTTTCTAAAACTCTATAGAACCTGCTAGTAAAGTCTCTACCACTTTACCAGGGATAAAAAAATTGTGTTTTGTTTAAACTATATAAAAATAAATAGAATTAAATCTCTGTATAAACATGTTTAATTTATCTTAGTATAATTTATCGGTAAATATTTTAGTGTTTATACAGTAATAAATATATTTTCATTTTCACTATGGACATGGACTGTCCGTAACTTCTTTGACTTTGATTCTTATTCGACAATATATTTTTAGAAAACTTCAAAGTATAATATAAAAAATAAACAAATGCATAAGACAATGAATGACGCCAAAATTGCCATAAAAGGAATGAAAAAAGGTGCAATAATTCAAATTATGTAAATAATAATTTTATGGATGCAAAATAGATAATAAAAAAAATATATATTTCGTTTAATAATGCTAAAATGAATAATGATGGTTTTTTTAAGTTACAATACACTAGATTCTTGTCCACGATCATTATAAATGTATCATATTTTCATTAAGAATTATTCTAAGGTAGTTAAGTGTAGGAAATTGATTACATGCAAAACAGCAACTGCAGATAGTTTTCAAAACATAAATAAAATATTTACCTCTCATACTCACTGCATGATGCAACCCTATCTTGAGAAACCCCCAAGGATCTCACATGAGTCTTTGTGGCGTCCTACAAGCACGGAGCCAATATTTCCCAGCTTGTATGAAATGCAAATACGATTTAAAAGTTTACATATTTTGTCTGAGACTATGAAGTCGCGCCTACGGGCCTCTTTGTATTACGGAAGCAAATAAGTGTAGAAGAATGCTCGAAAAAGTTCTAATATTTAATTTCTTTTGTCACAAGAATAGAATTAAAAAATCGTTGTTGTTGATACAATTTATAAATTGTGTTACAAATTAGAAAGCTAAATGCTAATAAGGTATATTTTATTATACATTTGCAATGAACATTCAAATATTTAACAGTAAAATTATGACTGAATTAAAAATATAATGGACAATAGACAATTCTTTTTGCAGCTTAATTACTCAAATATTTACAAGAGTTCTCTGAAATAAATTTATTTTTGCTGTGTCTCTTTGGCGAGTCACAAATTATATTACCGAAGCTAATACAGAAAAGTTATTCAACAAACTCTTTAGAAAGTTGAAAGTCAAAGCCTCTCCCGGAGTAATAATCCCTTGGCGTCTCTCTGTGCTAAGTTTTATTCTAATAAAATTGCCTTTAGAATATCGTCTGATTTTTTTGCAGCTGGACTATGATTTGTTTCTTTTATGAACTAGAGGTTATAATGCAATTGCTTAGCATTAGTACATTTTTTTGTATTAATTACCTATTGAGTTTTATCATATTTAGTGCATCATCTAGTTAATACTCTAAATAGTAAACAGTCTATAGACTTACATTATAATTATACATGTTTGAATTCGTATGGTTTCCATTATCAGTAAAAATAAGTTATCAATAAACCGGCCAAGTGCGAGTCGGGCTCGCGCACTGAGGGTTTCGTACCACCACAAAATTCAATAACGAAATTACCAGTTATAGCTTGGTAATGAACAGAAACTTATCATTTGACCATTTATTATTATTTGTTATTTTACTTTAAAGTGTGTACTAAATTCATATTAAGTTTGACGCTTGTAAGTATTACCGTTTATACATTAGAGCTAAAACAAAAATATTTTTTGTTCGAAAGATACAGCCGTTAATAGGTAGGACAGACAGACAGACGGACGGACGGACGGACAGACTGACAGACAGACACACAGACATCGTAAACTTAGTAATAGGGTCCCATTTTTACCCTTTGGGTACGGAACCCTAAAAAACAACATCTCTAAATTAAAGTTATGCCAACGGTATATAAATAAGATAAAATTCTGAATATTACCTTTTAAGCTTTCACAAACTCACAATAGATGTCATATCATTACATCGCATTCAACCTGAATTATTAATATTTACACCATGGAAATACTTCGAGCCAATGTAAAACAAACATCTTAAGTACGAAACATGAAATAAGGAATCATAATTCAAATCGAAAAAAGTTTCCTGAGTCCGGGTAATTTTTCCCATCTTACGGCAAGTTTCGCTTGAGGGTCGCGGGTCGCCTCAAGGAAATCTAAGAGAGGGTTTATATTTTTAGCCTTTCGGCGTGTCTTCTCTCCACACTTTTATATCGCCTTTTGATTACTCTCTCAACAAGTTATGCATATTGTAAAAGTCTGCGGTGTCGCGCTGACACGAATTTTTGGCGTTTTTTATGCTTTTGTTGTCGCTGATGTTCAATTTTTTTGTACCTCTTATTTTATCTCTCTTACCTTGCTAACATGGATTCTTTTATGATGATGATATTCATCTCGAGCGTATTGAGCTTACGTATCATTTATTTGCCGATAGAAGGGAAGGTCTTAAAGTATACGGGACCAAATAGGCTTTTGTTGCGTACCATAAAGTTGATTGCCACGATATTTTGTAAGCAAGTAGTTCATGCAAGTACAAATTAAATTTAAATCAATAATGAGCAAAATCAATCGAGAGTTTCTTAAGATAAAGGGGTCGCATGGTCCTAATTTGGGATGAACAAGTTGTGACTTCATGTACTTTGGGATGTATTTTCAGAAAAACGCTGAGATAACTAAAGAGAGAAAGCGCATTTCCGTAGTTGATAACAAACCTCATTTAAATAATGCAGGGTTTTAAAAACACCACGATGTTGTCGCTATAGTCTTTAAAGCAGTGCTAATACTCCATGCGCTGTTAATTCCCCTTAAGATCCCAGATCCACCCTAATTGTTATCGGCATGCCGACCCTTAATGGTGTTTCTAATGCGACTAATGTATTTTCGGGACATTTTGCAGCTTGTCTTGGGGCCATTTTTCTGTTTGTATGAGCGCAATTCCCTGTCCCTCCAGTCACGGTAACTGTATTATCTGCAAATATGGTCCCAATTTTCTAATGTCCATCCCAGCACTGGTAGTGTGAAGATGCAATAAACATAAATAAGAACTTTAGGATCGAGTGGACGTTAAGTGTTTCACATTCTTGGCGATACGATAGTTTTTTTATGACTGAGAGGGAAATATGCATGATGTATCTGCTGGTTTTTCATTACACTGTGTTTACACAATATAATATAATAATCATCATCATCATCAACAATTTTCCACCCACTGCTGGGTATAGGTCTCCTCTTAAGCGCGACATCTTTTCCGGTCATGTGGTACATTATAATAATAATTAATCATTATAATTAAATTGTACTGCATTAAAAAGTACCTACAAAGTTTTTTTTTCTGAATGAAATGAATTTTTTTTATGAATTAAAATCATTCTCCATCATCCAGCCTTATAATATATAAGTATAAGATATAATAATTTATTTTAATTCATGACGTTGAAAATAATACATTGTATGTACTATTTTAATGCCTTTTTCAAGAGAAGATTTTGGCGTTGCACGTTTTGTGCATTTGCCATTGTCATTGTTATATATTAAGACTCAAAAATAGACAAGTTTAGGATTGTAATACCATGAGGCGTGAGGTTTTAACAATGGCACAAAAACAATCCCAACGTCTCTTGTTCAATTTCATAACATTTCTATAGACATCAGCTGTTATCTAGTCTACCACGTGACAAAACTTACACTTATAAACCATCTGTTTTCCTTACTCTCGCGAAACGTACTTACTTATTTACAGGAAAAGTCGTTATCTATAATCGATACGCCGCTTACCGTTGTAATATTGCCTACCATGTAACCGGATGAGTTTTATTCCTCCCAATTTTATGACTTTAATCGTATTAGGGAGAAACAAATAAAAAAGTAAAGAAGGTATTGAGAGTAAACAATACACTCGAGTCGGCGAGACTCGTAAAGCCGTTCGTATAAACGTAGCAAGGCGGTAAATTAGATTTTATTTTATTTCTTTAACAATTTGCGGCCGGACACAGACAAAGGGCGCATAGGTTCGATGCCGTGGTCAGCAATTCAAAGGTTTATGCGGGTACTTTTATTACTTACCTACGCGCCACTAGTGTTGCGCTATAATCGATGAAAATGTTAAATCGAATATTTTGATGGATTTATTGCCACAAATATTTACTAATTTTTTTCCGGACACAATACGATTATTTTTTAAACATAATTGTTACGAAGGCAAACTTATATGCTGTATTTTTGTGATACCTGCTATTACTAAGCTTACAAAATCTGGATCAATCGGGAATCAAATTTATGTTTTAAATATGACGTTGAATAGGAATACATTTATTAGCAAAACTTAAAACATTTGATTCACTAACTTATAAAATAACACAATAACATTTAAATAGTCTTGTATCACGTAAGCAACTGACTAGGTGAAACTTGTCTTACTGCTGCTATTTATTAGTTACTAGCGGTCCGCCCCAGCTTCGCACGGGTATAGATTATAGCCTATGTCACCCGGGGATAGTGTAGCTTCCCGTCAGTGAAAGAATTTTTCAAATCGGTTCAGTAGTTTCGGAGCCTATTCAATGCAAACAAACAAACAAACAATCAAATCTTTCCTCTTTATAATATTAGTATAGATTAGTTCTCGTTTCAAATTAGACCAACATCATAATCTGGATGTCACGAATGAATCGGTTTCTTCTAGGATAGCGTACTCCGTAACGTAGACCGCATCATCGCTTAACATCAGGCGAAATGGTGGTCAAACGCAAGCCTATTATTTATAAAAAAATAAAAAATAAGAAGCAAATAACGCGTAAAAAAATGATTTGTGACGTGTTGATTTTTATTAGCATTTGGCATCAATGAATCGGAACGTGTCTTTAGTAACTATATCTTTCTTGCTAAATCATTATTACGTTAGTTACTGCAGCTGAAAGTCGACCTCTTCTAAGGCACGCCACAGTCTGATTTTCGTTCTTTACACTTCCACCCAATGTTTACTTCCTTATGAACATTGTCACTCCATCGTATTGCCGAGCATATTATCCTACGTTTAACAATATTTTTTTTTGTTTTAATTTTCAGTTATGTACAGTTATAACTGGCAAACTAAGTTTTTCCAATATAATGACATCAACAGTAATCAATTGTATTATTTATCCATCGAAAAAAGAGTCAAAGTGTTTGGTTATCGATATCCGTGTTTTAGTCGATTGCACGCTCATCACTATAAACAGTACTGTGTCCGCGGTAAGTTCACGCTGACCACCGTCCACCGTCCGACCGGACCCCAATCGCCCAGCCATTGTACCATGTCCTCGTTCCCATTAAAACGCCGTTAACCATTCTTTATTGTTTTATCCGCTATAAATGTCCCGGACTCCTGGGAAATACCGAAATACTCCATGAGACCACGATTCCACGGTTTTACCAATGAGTTCGCCCTTTATTACGAAAATTTGCAGTACTTAAATCATTTAATACGATCATGAGACCGTTCTAATTGTGCAGTTTACAATCTGATTCGGCCGTTAAAACCTTAATTACAATGGGCGGGTGAAATATTTTAAGATCGTGTTACTTCGTGCTTGATTAGAAAATTTGAAATTGTTTGCTTCGCTTTTTATTGAAGTTTATTTTGTTATACTATTTCCTAACTAAACTAATCAGTATAACCGGGTGCCAAAATATTTTTAACCAATTATCTAAAAGTCTGGTCAAAGCATCCCAAGACCAAAACGCTGGTCGGTATCTTGCTAAACGCGTGAGGATTGCAATCCAACGCGGTAATTCGGTTTAATAGACTAGGAAGTTTTGTATATTTATTTTACTTTAGGTATGTTTTGTTATAATTGCTTGTTGTTCATAATATAAATTTCTTCTTTATATTATGAACAACAACATTCTTTAAAAAAAATATCAAACATAGTTAAAATTAACATATCTTTTAATTTCAATAGGGTTGGTAACTGTCAAAGTGTCGCTAGAAAAGCTTAAACAATAAGGGAGTTTTGTAGTTGTTATTATGACATTTGTTTTTTTATAGTTGACAAGCTAGCAGTTTGAACACAGCTCACGGTTTTTTTTTCATTCCTGACGTTTCCTTGGAACACTTTGCAGTGTCCGTGGCTTTGGTCCGTGATCACAGCTAGACTGCAAAGTGTTAGAAATGTCAGCACTTATTGTAAAATACACTCAATTTTAATGGAGGTTCCATTAAAATGTTTAGTAACCTCGAAAACGTTTAACATCAGGCGTGATGGTGGTCAAACGCAAGCCTATTATTTATTTTAAAAAACGCAGGAAATCATTAATAATAGTGACTTTAAATTGTTACACACTTTTTTATCCTAGAGGTGTATTATACCAATTATACCAATACTCGCTGAGTAAGAAATAATATATTTTCTACTCTTTCCATTCCAAATTTCCTTATTTTTTCCTTTTGAATATATATTTTCCTATTTGTTAAGTTACGGTACGGTTGAATATGGGAAACATGCTTAGCTTAGAATCCAAACTGGTTCTCAAGTCAAACTGCTAGAACACGCGACAAATTTTTCAACATCACAGTAGAAGCTGGCCAACCGGGAATTAGAAAGTGCCTTACACCCTGGTTCCTTTATGATGTTTTCTTCCGCCGGCAACTAAATCTCATTGTTTGAATTTGAACCTACACCCTACGATATAAAAATTTAAACACGCCAAAAAGCAATGTAAGTGCTATCTGTAAAAATGACCAACCTTATTAATAATACTCTTCACAATAGATGCTACTATTAAACCAATTCCATTACCGTTTTGTGCTATACTTAAAGTATCAAATGTGACATCATGTGAGAATTCTGAGAGATAACTTCTCTTCTGATCAGAACATAATGAAAAGGTGACACTATTGCATGATTGATATTCCGAAAACCCGAAGTAAAGAAGTGCTCTGATTCTACATTGTAAACAGCTGGACTGTGAAATACACTGAATGTGTTTCCCTATAGTTACAATCTATGTTTTCAACTCGCGAGTGAATCAGTTTCTTCTAGGCAAGCGTGCTCCATCAAAGCATCAATAACAGGCGAGGTGGCGGTCCAACGCGGATTTCACGGCTATAATTATAATAAAAAAAAAAAAAAATTAGAGGTTTTAGATGCATTTTGTTGACGCTAAAGTGCTGTCTTTACATTTCTAAAATAAAGAATTAAAAGGAAACTTTACACAGAAACAACAATAAAACTAGTCAGCCGTATAAAGCGCCGTAGTTCATTACGTCTAGCTACAGAACACCTATCTCTTGGTAATTCTAATTCCGTCGAGCAACTGTTAAAGTTGAAGGTGTTTTAGCACTAACTCCCGAAGTTAGAATGAGCACATCGACTTTCTGTTCACCCTACCGTGGCAGTAATGGTTGGAGCCTTCATTCGGCGGTGGAAAACTTTACCGTCGATAATTACTGGAGTGCGAACGGTAGCCGATTTCGTGATACCAGTTACCACTATGTGCAGGTTCAATTTAACAATTATCTATTGAACCTTAGCGGGCTTGCAAGGAGTTTATACGAGCTAGGGTTGTTTAGGCAAGACAGATTGAATTTAAATGCCCATGAACATATTAGACAAACGATAACATAATCAATAGCAAAAATATATATTTAAAAACAAGCTTTTTCGTATTCATCTCTCCAAACCCTTTCATTTGATATGCATATCATGACGCTAGTTAAGAAAATTTTGTCCGCCATCTCGGGGCGTCCGCCATATAGAATTTAGTGTGACGTAATTTTATTTTTCGTATTCTCCACAGCAAACCCTTTCATTTGTTACTCATACCATGGGGTGAATAAAAAATTACTGTTCCGCCATAATGGATTGAGAATGACGTCATTTAGCTAACCAAGCATTGCAATCCAAATTACACGTGTATGCAAAATTTCAGCACAATCAGTTGGGAATAAATGTTTGACCCATAATAAAAAGGCAAGTTAAATATTTAAGCTTCTAAAAAGCCATGTTCCAGTTGACTCGATAGATAGCGATGCCACTGCAACTATATAGCACAATTATAACCCGTCAGATCCAGTCAGGTATTGGGGTATTGGCATCTGCGGGAAACACAGTTTTTTTTAAAATTATTGAAACTGACGTGGTTTTCACCCATTTTATTTATATTACACGGGAATTACTCTAAGTTTTTTTTTTGTTTAAATTAGAACGACTGTCAAGGCATTTTTGTAAGAAATTTGTTGTAGCCAGTTGCACCCATATCACAGAAAAGAGATTAAACGATTTTTTTTTCTCTTCTTGACCCATATAAACGAAACGTCAGTCATTCGAAATCCAGTTAGCAAATGTGGTGCGGACAAAGAACTTTGAGACCTAACCCAAAAATGTAAGTTCCAAGTTCTTTGGATGCGGAGATCGCGTTGACATAAATAAGAATGTTCAATCAAGGTTCTGTCATAATGCCTGAAGACAGATTTTCCTTCTTATTTCCGTTCTATTTACTTTTCTTTTCTGTGGGGAAACTATAGAACTGTCTTTTGACATTGCGAAGAATGTGGCGCCATCGCGCTGATCTAAATCTAGGACTAACAATTTGGAAGAATTAGCTATGTTTTAGTGTGTGTTTTCCGTGGCGCGAGTTTTAATATTGATCAAAAATATAAAACTAGTTGTTTGTCACGAACTGACACCTCGCGACCTCTATATCTTCGCATTCCATGACAGATTTTGTTCATATTTAAATTTAAAAATTGTATTGAAAACTAACTACTTGCTTACAAAATTTCATGAAGATCAGATTATTGATACGTAAGTTATCGTCGAACAAATATACAAACGTACTTAGAAAAGTCTATTTGTCCCAGTGGACTTTAAAACCTCGCTAGGCTCGGTCATTTAGCGCCATCTGGTGAAGTTTGCCAGAAGAAACAGCCTGGGTAGCTCTCATTGATTTCTCGTAATAATCACAAATCAAAACTTTGAAGACACTCTCACCTTAAAAATTGAGAAAATATTGGCACTGAAACGATGCGCGTTGGATATTCCGAGTTGATAAGACTTTCTATAAAGTCCATGCCAACGTAAAGCTATTAGATCTCAATCTACTCCACCCCGTCCGAACAATAGCATCTTGAAGTACCCGAACATAGATCGCCATAAGTTAGCAGGCACATAGGAAAGTATTCTCGCCTATCCCGACACATCACTGAATTATAGATGCGCGGACCGCGCTACCGTCGCGTCGCCGCGTTGCGCTGTCAGACGTGTGATTTTGAGACAATCTGATTTTGTGTTCTCCCCGCTTTTGCCCCTGAATCTTTTATTAGATTGTTCCTGCGGATCCTGTATATCCCCGTTACGACTAATAGCCGTGCGGTCTACGTATTATCTTCTCTTTGTTTACTTGCGACGTTTGTTCTGTGTTCTGCCGCTTGAATACGGCTGATTTGATGCGGATTTGAGTTTGCTCTTCTTAATTAGATCGGTGATCTGTGGACGGAGTTTAGGGAGCGTGCGAGTCAACCAGCGCTAAATTAGACTTTGAGACATAAATAAATGGCTTTTACCACCGAAAAGTGAGTCATAATCAGATAAAGTGAGGCATTACTTTGATTTTGATTAGTTTACTACTTTGTTAATTAATTTGTTGCCTAAAAGGCAATTACTGGCTAATCTAAGTGGCTGATTTTTCATAAAATTGTGTGCGAAGTTACATAGACTTTCATTAATTGATCACTATGATAAGACGTTTGAATCAATAAATTGTACAGCAAGAAAAGTTTTAATAACCGCAGCAGGCATTATTAGCATTTGGCTTTCTCTGAAAGTTAGCCAAAGCAACGATTAATGCGCAAAGGGCATCCCCCATGCGTTCAACCGCCGAACTTTTCCTAATTAATTGTAAGATTTTAATCATGGCACCGACGTAAAGGAATTATCATGGACCGCTTAATTTCTCCAACGCCCTTCGGCATCTTTACATAATGCGTTATTGCAAAATTGTAATCAAGGGTGTGAGCCAGTAATTAAATTATGCAGGCTGTCGTATGCACTCCTAGATTATAAATCTTCTGTTTGTTTAGGAGCCATATTTTACTTTGGTAATAAAGTTAAGAACACCCCACGGTACGCCAGTTTGAAATAATAGGTTGTAACTACTCTTGAACCGTTCCGAGTTTATGATCGACGTTTGACTCCGGATTGTGCTATTCCTAGCTAAGTATTGAAATTGGTTTTATCTCAAAGTATTTAGAATTCACGTAACTATACCGTACGTAGGTTTTGGAGCACTAAGAACATATTACGGCCCACTCCACCCATACATTATGGATTTAGCTTGGATACGTACCTAACGTTTCGAATCTACGGTTTTAATGCGTATGGCCAAGGATTGGAATAACCTGCCAGCTTCCTTGTTTCCTGAGAGATATTATAATCTGGGCTTTTTTAAGGCCAGAGTGAATAGGCATCTTCTAAGTCTGCGTGCTTCAACTTCGACCACATCGTCGCTTACCAACAGGCGAGCCGTATTACATAATACATTGAACGAGACTATAACATAACTAATTACATAAAACGAGACTATAAATCCGTAATTGTCATTGTAAACATTTATTATGTTTACTTGCCTTGACAATTACGGATTTATAGTCTCGTTTTGTCTTTAAAAAAAAATTATGTCAGTAATTTAATGGAATGCACTCTCAATTTTTTTTACTCCGGGAGTTTTACAATAAGTAACTACTTTTGTAAATTGGATGTAATAAGTTGAATTGTTGAGTTTTTCTAAAATTTGAAGCCGTTATTTTCGTTAAAAGTACAGGTCCAATTATTACAGAAATGTAATTTTCTATTTGATAAAATCAGAACGCCAAAAATCTAGTTTCTGATACATTTTTCGTCAAAAAATGTGAGAGGGCTCTTAAGTTTACAGACGCCTTGAACTGCCTAAATTTGAGTAATAAGGGTAGTTTTTTTTTTTTTTTACATCGGACTAGGGTAACGTTGACAAACGAAACGTACGACTATGTACGTTTCGTTTATCTTTCGATTCCACACTTTAATGAATTTGCTGAGGCGTGTTCTCAATTGTAAGGTGAAGTCAGACAGACAGCAATAAACTCCTGTTTATGTGCTTACTTCAACACGATATAACTGTACCCAACGGCGGTGAGAGTTCAAAAGTAAAAACTCCGTTTTACAAAAACGAAAATTAAAGTCAGCGATCTAACCGAATGAATCGCGTCGAATTGGCCTCGCGTTGGCCCAAGATCAAATAATTTTATGAAAATGAACTCGGGCCCATTTAATTAACCCGACCTCCCCTGTTAGCCGTACAAGAACTCCCCGGTTAAACATTAGCATTCGTCGGGAATTTAATTCGCGAGTAACGCAAAAATATTTATTTACACAATTTAACGATTTCAATTACGCTCATCTCACACGTGACCGTTAACTATAGAGAAATGTAATTAATATTTTATTGGATTTTCTTTTCGGTAGAGAAGTTTTAATTACTTCAGAGGGAAGTGCGTTACCCGTGTTTTATTATGAACCGGCGCGGCGCGAGCGCTCGGACGCAAATTGTTTGTTGCGGTCGTAATATCGCTCATATTAGCTACGGGCATGGATAATTTGCTGAATTCGGTTACATTATTTATAGACGAGCGCTCATTGCTATCGGGCACGCGTATAATAACGCCTTGCTATGCCCGAAGTTAGAATACGAAACTCCTGAGTTTTTACCACCCAACTTAATCCATTTAGAAAGAACGAAGTTCACGTGATCTGCCAGAGATTTAATATGTAACAGACGCGTAGAAATTAAGCGGGTCCAATCTGAGCTCATCAAACATTAAGCCTACCTGGGGCCCTCTAAATAAATAAGTTGAGTAAATGAAAAACATTCACGTTCCGTAGGTATTGAACGGTGAGAATTCGTTTGGGGCATTAATAAATATGCATAGCGCGTCTATTCCACATCCTCTGTGATTAGTCGTGTGGTGGTTCCCCCCTCGCCGGTGATACGGATAGGTGAGTGATAGCGTGGGGGGATCTAAGGAACCCCCTAGCTAATAATGGTGTATCTCTTGTGTCGACGAATTTTCTTGGATATTGGCAATACAGTGTTCACGTGTGCCTTTGTTTCTGTCGATGCGTGCGCTCGTGGGAAGAATGGGTGGGAACTGTCGAGGGATCTATTCACGGTCACGTGTTATTGACAGGGACTGTTTGACGAAATTATACTGCAAAACGTATAACGATCGTATCAGGTACCATATCAAATTACCTATTTATACATATCATCAGAGTGGATTGGACTACAGATGAACATAAGGCTTAACATATTGTATTAAAGTCGCATTTAGTGGAGCAAAACCATAGCGCTTACACACAGTCGTGCGTTCCGCTACTTCCGTTTTAGAGGTCTTTCTCAAATTTTTCGAAAGTGTAGCAGTAATGTAAAATGTACCTTTACGGTTACCCCCATATGAAATCTGTACGTCAAGATATCGTAGACCTCATTTAGTAAATAGGTATTTGAATTGATTAAAAAATAAGGAGAAAAGCGCGAAGAGAAAATATTACTTTAACCTTTTTTCTGTCGAGCGAAATGTTCTTAATCGTGTTTCGGTCTTTACAGTTTCCTAGATAAAACATTCAATTTTAATTTGACACCATTTTTATATTTAATTTTAAGCTAACCTTGAAACTAAAACTAGAACGACCAAAATTACTAAGAATGGGAAAAGTTTCATGCACCATAAGTTTCATGCACATTGCATGACTATTAATTTTATTTCAAAAAGTTTCGCAGGCATACAGTTCTGGGTTTATGCGTTTGCCGACCATAATAGTAGTTAATATCAGTGCAAAGCCCTGACTACCAAGCAGTTCCACTTCAAATAATACACCGAAACTAATGCGCTGTTATTTCGGGTGTGACTAGCTAGAGGCAAGCATGCACTTTATTGCCGCACTAGGTCCGGGATGCATTACTTATATCCCAAGTTATAACGCTCTAAGGGATAACAGAGAGGAAAAGAAAAATGAGTCCCAAGGTAATGGGGAGATACCATGTGGCTTTACCTTTACCTGCGTACTTTATCTACGTACTATGTTTGATGATGTTGTTTCAGAGCTTCACCACCTTGCATTGTGTCGTAAAGCTTTGGTTGCAGACACGTAAAAGAACGTATGAAAACCGTCTATCTAGTATTTACGATTTGATGCGTTATAAAAGCTGATGCTTTTCAAAACAATAATGTAGGCTGTAGGTACGAGTAATGCAAAACTTCTAAAAAAGACGAACGATTATTAATTAAATCAATTTAAAATTGAGCATTTTGTTTACATTTCCATTACAATAATGAAACGAGCACAAAGCTTCGTAAATTTTGTTTGATTTTGTTTCAAGAGTTGTAGCTACAAATTGAATACGTAGTCTAACTATACTGCCCCGAGTGAATACCACAATGTAAGAGTTAACGCGTTCTTTCCCTCAAGCGCTACTGCCGAATGCTCTTTAGTAAATTAATTCCATGCGGTTGTCGCACTGAAGCAGACACAGTACATCTATAACAAGGGCACTGATGGTTAGATTAATCACACCATCTCACCTCTAGTGGTTATATTTATTGTTATCGACCTCGGATTGCGCTCGTGCCGTCACCAAAATCTAATTACAAGTCCGGCGCAGACCTAAACAAATTTCAATTTTCAATTACGTCCGTAGGAGTGGCAGGAGAACGGCAGCTCCCCAGAGGGTCTGGTGACTTATTGCTCTGTATCGGCCCGAGTTGATTTCTCAATAATATATTCAGAATAATTGTTCAAAGCACAGACTCCAGCAATAGTACTGCGAACCCTCTGGAGATATAATGATTTATTTGATACCCGAGAGCGCGCCGATCACGAGCAAACGTGAGTGTGATTTTATGAGTTTTATTACATGAAACGGTCCTGGAAAACAGTTGCCGCGTCACGCTACTTATTGATTTCGTGTGCCAATAAAAGAATCGACGCCGACCTTAGCCTCCCCATATACTTTTTCCAGTTCAATGAGCATAAATTGCAATAGGATTCCTCGCGGTGGATGGCTTCGAATATTTCTTTGGAGCCCGTATCGTCCGCACGGAAAAGGTGCAAAGATTTACCTCCATCCCTTACATGGGCTATCGGTTAACATTAAAATGTTTATTTTCAATAAACCTATCCGAGGACGAGGGTGCGAAGTGTCTCCGTGAAAGCTTTGGACACTGATTTTGTGCTCACGGTCCAACGGCCATAATCTCTATAACTCAGTTTTCTCGAGGCAAATATAAAGCTTTTCCAATCAGAATCTACCTAACCTTTTTATGTTTTATCGAAAAAGAGTATAACAAATATTTATCTCTGTAATGGTGTCTCGATCGTTAAAATTGCCGAAACGTGGGAGCGTTTAAAGTTTACGCAATTTGCTGTGTTTGTATTAGCTTATTTGTCTGCTAGGTAAATTATTTTACAGATCCAGACTGTCTGTTCAGACATTTTTGTAAACGTCGCAAACGAACGAGATATTTCTCTTTCGTCTTTAAGTATTATGTATACGTATGTATACCTTTGTCACATATCAGGAGCGTATGAAAACAAACCGACTCAAGTAGAGTTATTGGAAAGAGCCCATGAAATAAGAAGTCAATACTCAATAGTCGTATCCCGACGTTCGGTTCCGATGAATGCTTATGAGAATGGAAGGCAATAAGAAAAAAGTGTAACAGTAGTGCGGTGATAGTCAATATAGCAGGTGCAAGACAAACAAGCGGCAATATGTGGAAATATAGGCAATATCGATAGACAACACCGGTGATATCAATAAGCTTGGAGAAGCAAACGGAGTAGGGGGTGGGTGATATGCGCGTGCTTCTATGTGATTGGAGACGATTACTGGCCTCTATATCTGTCACGGATTGAGCACAATTTGATTTTAGGGTTTCGTTGTTGATGATAATATAAGTTTATGTGAACTATAAGCTTCTCGTATCTGAATGATTTAAATAAAGTATGTTATCCAAGATAATGAGTTTACCTATACTTAATTTTTTTTTATTGTTCAATTAAAAGTTAAAAATGACATAGGCACTTTGGCACATCTATTTGCTGTTGGAGCTCTCACATTAAGTGCAATAAAAGTAAACACCTCATTTGACTTCATAATGCTTTATTACAGTTCAGTTCACAGCTTCAAGTGCCTATTGCAATATTTTAAAATGAAGCAATCCTGCTCTTCACAATCCAATAATTCAATGAGCAGTTTAAATAATACGCAATAAAAGCTGGATGCCACTGTTTCAAATATACCATTCCCGGATCACGGACCATTAGGGAATCGAAAGGAAATCTGCAATCTCAGGAGATTGAAAATCAAACAATGGGAAAGGCAGTAACTTAATACCATTCGTTATTAAGACACAAATGTGGCATTAGAGGAAAATATGGCGAAGGAAAGTTGCACCGCGTTTCAAACGTCGGCGTTGAAGGGGAAAAGCGACACGAGAATGTTTACACACTGGGTAAGGGGTAATGCCAGTAATAAAATTTTATACACCTTAATATTTCGGCAAACGATGAGTTGAGGCGCGTGTGAAATTATGTTCGCTATGTTGTGAAATTTAATGATCTCTTCGTAAAGCATGGAGACTTTGACGCTCCAGTAACATACCTACTTTTAGTTTACAAATTATAATTATTGTATTTTTTCTATCTCTTTCTTATTCATAGAAAACGAAGAGATAGGATGTGTTTCAAAGTTGCTCATGCATTGGGAAATGAAATAAAATAAAAAAGTTATTATAATATTTGAGTAGTATGAGTTGGGAGAATTTAAAAATTCTTGCACATTGGTTTTTTCCTATAAAGTTTTATTGTTTCTGTATTTTTAATGGCAACATTTTCTTGACTGTCGAAAGAGGGTAATGCTTTTGTGCATTTTTGCAGTGAACATTAGGTATATGTGTTTAATTCACCCCCGCATTCGTTTAATTCATGAAAGCCTCAAGTAAATTAATCCCGGTGGACGACGTATTGCGTAAACAGACAGCAGATCGGAGGCGAAACACTCAGTCGCTTGGAAAGACACCATTTCATCGCGGATAATTTATGCAAATGAAATACGCATTACCCCGCTTCCTATCCGAAGGAGTGCGCGCGCCCTGACATGTTTTCGCAACATGTTTATTGCCATGTTTTGTCTTTATTACCGCGTCTCTTCTGACACTGCTCTCATCCTCCGTCGCGCCGCCGTATTTCATAATTTTTCCTCTCCCGCCGCATACATTTTATCACGCTCTAAAGGCTATCTAATATACACGCATTCACAGAAAAGTTCAGGCAACATTATTAAAATTCTAAAATGGAAAAGCAGTGTTTCCTTTGAAATAAAGGTCGGACGTATTTTATAAAACCGACCGAGATTGAAAAACTTAATCAACTCCACAAAGCCATAACACAAACTAGATATCCGTTTTATAGCAGTTAAGCAAAAACGCTTCAAACACCGCACAGCATTTTCTAAATTACTGACGCCAACCTAATAAAGGCTGAGAAGTTTTAGGAGCGCGTTTAGTAAAAATACGGTGTCGCAGAAGTTTTCTTTATTAGTTTCCCCCTTTAATCCGGCCAGGCGTGTTCCAATGTCTTTATGGCGAATTTTCAATCTGAGTCTGGGCGGAAGCCAATAAGAAATCAACTATTTTCCCCTGATTCCCGTGCATCGGTTCGAGGGGAGATTCGTTTCTTTACGACTTCTTTTACGATTGGAGGTGCATTCGGAATTAGTCCGCGCGATCGGGAGAGCTTTTTCGTGTCTGCGAAGACGAATACTAAAAGGATTACAATGACAGAGTTCCTCCCTTAGTCTTCTGCAAACTTTTTATTATTTCAATCGGGAAGTGATATTTTGCATGGGATTTTTGTTCAAACGGCGAGTTATGCGTTTCAAGCCTGCTGATAGGCTTGGATTGGATCTCAGATCAGTCAAACAAGGAATATATGGTAATATAAGTTGGTGTGGCGGGTGCGTACGCACATCATCAGCCTGTAAACGTCCACTGCTGAACAAAGGCCTCCCACGTAAAGAGGGGTGTTGCCGTAATCCTCACGCTTGGCAGGCGGCTTGGGGATCGCAGTAAGTTCACCGTGTACTAATAAGATGCTGCTGCCCATCCTACGGTGGTCCTAGTCGCAGTTTTAGGACATACCCGGGTGCGTACGCATCTGGCCTAAATCAGGCTTGATGCCTTTTGTTGAACTTACCCAGCGGACAACGCTGTCCTCCTTTCTTTGCATGTGGACTTATAGTTAGTTCATTGGTATCACTACAAGTTTCTTAAAGTACGTGAAAAATTTGTAAGTAAGCTGTACTTACAGTTTTTGCGTTAAATGGTATAACTATAAAGTTAATTTTTTAGTGAAAAATTGAGACATTTAAAAACGAACGATAATAATTACTGTCCTGAGGCATATCTCACTTGTTTGTCTGGTCTAAAGATTGAATCGTTTATATCGAAAAGACTAACTACTCCAAGTACAGTAGAGCGAATAATACATTCCTTTCAAATGACTGAAGTTTTCCCTAACGTAAGCGGCAAATTTATACGATACTGAAAGCATTTTATGCAAGCATTTTTATCGTTCTCAAATACCATCAACATAAGTAAGGGGTTCGTTGAGTAGTTAAAATTAGTTTTTTACTGTATATTTGTTTGAAAGTTTTCTACGCGTTGTTTAATTTCGTTTGTAACTTGAGTGTCACTTACAACCCAGTTTGAAGCCTCTTCTAATTTTTATATGAAAGAGAAAGATTTTTATATTTTCATTCTTTATAATTGCAAACTCATCATCAGCTTATTTGAAGTTCGTCCACCGTTGGACATAGGGCTCTCCTAAAAAACGCCACAAGGCAAGATCTTCTGCTTTCTACTTGCTACCAGCCGCCTTACTAAATATTATAAATAACAGTTTTATAAAATACTAGCGGTCCGCCCCAGCTTCGCACGGGTATAGATTATAGCCTATGTCACCCGGGGATAGTGTAGCTTCCCGTCAGTGAAAGAATTTTTCAAATCGGTTCAGTAGTTTCGGAGCCTATTCAATGCAAACAAACAATCAAATCTTTCCTCTTTATAATATTAGTATAGATATAGAAAATTATATCTACCAATTTTATAAAAAAAATTGTGGCTAGCTTACTTTTCTGATTAATAATGACGTTTGTTAGTCTATACTCAACAGTAGTCTGCCATCAATGATGTCGATTTCGAAGTACCGTTCTATAACCTAAACTAAATTTGACAGTTCTTAAATTGTTGTCATCCTTTTCTGATATGTTGAAATGAAAAGAGATGCCGATAATTTCTAGTCATGTGAGATTAGTTTATTTTAGAGAATGGTTTTGGATAATCTTTGTGGCTGATTCTGTAACATATAAAACCGCGTCAAGACGAACCCTGCGTTAATACTTTATTACACTTCATACGAGATAGACTAGCATTTACGACATTCTTCAAATCGCTTCAAAGTTTAAAACCGCCTTGCACTCTACTACAGCGCGTTGACTTTATAACGTTTTAATATTTTAACAGCATTTTATACGGTTTAATAAAGTATTTAAAATTAAAAAGCTCGTCTAGAACTGGCCATTAATCTTAGATGTTTGCCTTTAAGTATCCGAGTGTAACGTACTTTCTTAATAACTTAGATGCTTTGAATGTTCGCAGATTTACGATGTCTAGGCTTTATTAAAACAAGATTGAGTTTTTTTACATTTCTGCTCGTAAAATTTATCTTAGTAAATACACCAATTCGAATAAGTAAACATTCTCTAAGAGATTCTTACCCATTACAAATTAATTTTGTGCGATTTATTATATTTTTTACTGAATGATTTATCGATGCTTTATCGATTTCTCCGCTGATTTTAAGCAATGATGCGGTCTACGATTGAGCACGCTTATATAGAAGAAACTATCGCTTGTGACATAAAGAAGTTTGCGATGATGGCGACCCTTACTGCTTCTTAGCATGCACTTTATTACGTTGAATTATATAATGAATTAAAAATGAGCCCGTTCTCTGCTAAAGATACCACGCTAAATATTCTTAAGGGATAAAAAACCACTGAGTACAATAAAAAAACATGTTTAACAGATTTTATTGCATATATATTTTTTTTTCTATGTTTCAAACACTTTGCAGTAACATAGGTAGGCTAGATGTCCGAGGTTTCGCAGTTCTGCCACCGGGCTTTAGACTTTATTAATTTGATCCCAAATAGATAATTCTTGCAAACCATCCTCTCTAATAAAATTTTGGTGTTTCAATGTGTAATAATCGCAAAAACCTAAGAAATAATTAATTTGTATATATGTCGAATTTCTAGTGTAATTCCGCTTCTACGTCGTTTAACGAAATAATTAATGCTTATTTTGAAGAGTAGATCGAAAACTTTTAAATATTTGTTTTAAATTTTTAACAATCATTTTTGTGGAATATCAATATGATGTTTTAAACCATTAAAACCAGAATATTATTCTAAAGATAATGTCCAGGTTTTTTTTGAATCGCACTGTGATATTTTATTTTTAAAAATGCGAAAGAGATAAATGTTGCTGGGAAGCTGGTTAACGTGGATTACTAGTCAAGAAAGTAGCGCTTTGATTCCACATTTATTGTTCAAACTGCTAGTCTGTGGAATTCGCTGCCTGAGTGGGTGTTCCCCGATAGTTACGATCTGGGTATCTTCAAGTCGAGAGTGAATCGCTTTCTTCTAGCCAAGCATGCTCCATCGTAGACTGCATCGTCGCTTAACATCAGGCAAGTTGGCGGCCAAGCGCAAGCCTTTTTATATTTTTTTGAAGGACTATGGCCTAAAATCCCTCGGAAAAATGGGGACCTCATATTTTCCTGTTACCTTTTCGATGAAAGTTATGAAAACATTACGATAAACCGGACTCACTCAAATATCGTGAAAGCTCTCCGATTTCGACTGCTACAACAAAATGAACTCACTCTCGCATATTATGATTTCAAATTTTGGTCACGATCTCACTGAATACTCGGTTACTTTGAGTCGAAGTGAGTTTTGGGGCTAATCGTGATACGTGTCCCAACAAATATGTGAGGAGCAATTTCTAAGTTCGCTAAGGTGTGTGGAACATAATTATACTAGATGCAAGTGTACATGTAAATGACTTTTTTTCAAAATAAATAAAGAAGATTTTTGGAAAACATAAAATATATTTATTTATTTAAGAGTTGTTACACAATTTACTGCTTGAAAAACTGGTTGGTTACTTTTTAACTTAAAAACTGGTTGGTTACTTTTTAACTTAAAAACTGGCTATTCAATCAATTCTTGTTGAAACATGAATGCTTACTTGCAGATTCCATCATAGTAATAGTTAGCCACTCTAAGAACCCTTATACCCGAATGCCCAAGAAGAAGGGTTATGTTTTTCGGGCGTATGTTGTCAATGTTTTTACAATTATTATATCCTATAGTTGTAGTTGTCTCTAAATGGCTGGAACTATTTTGATGTGTGGTTGTTTTTTATTCAAGTCCAAGCCCTGATTGTAGGGTATATTTTGCAGTAAGGGTTTTTTTTAATTATAAATAGGCTTGCGCTTGGCCGCCAACTCGCCTGATGTTAAGCGATTATGCGGCCTACGATTGAGCACGCTTGCCCAGAAGAAATCTATTCACTCTCGACTTGAAGACACCCAGATTGTAACTATCGGGGAACACCCACTCAGGCAGCGAATTCCACAGACTAGCAGTTCGAAATGTGGAATCAAAGCGCTTCGTACGGGTTCTCGGAATATCAACCATAAAGCGGTGTCGATTCTTCGTACCCACTCTGGCAGTCCGATAGAAAAATGGGCAGGAGGGAATTAGATCGTGCAGATCCGATGCACACTCTCCGAAATGTATATTATGATAAAAAACCGTGGTATTTTGTTTCTCTTTCAATAATCTACTTGTTTATTAAATGTGTTTGACGCCCACTTCGCTACTAGACCCCAACTAAATAACTGGTTAACTAATCAGTCTCGTAATTTCTACTTAAGACGCTCTTTTCCGACTTTTAGCAATTATGGTCATTCTAGTTTAAGTGTGCATACCTCCATGGTTAGCTGAAAATTATACAAATGGTGTCGTAACAAAATTGAATGTTTTATCTAAGAAACCCATGAGAACAAAACAAGATTAAGCACATTTTGCTCGATAGAAAAAATATAATATCAATATAGCACTGATTTGCGCTTTTATCCCTGTTTTTTTGGATGCATTCAATTACCTATTTATTAAATCATGTCTGCGATATCTTGATATATAGATTTCATAATAGGCATGATGACAGTAATCAAGTATCGCCAAAATATTTAACTGATCTAATAAAATAGGATTCCAGGATTTAAAATAATACATTTATTCTCATTTTAATGGCGAGATTAATAATTTATTTGGTAAAATAAATCTACAAAATACAACAATCGGCCATACTTGCTTAAACACCAATCAGAGCGAATTACGTCACGGGTAGGTAAACATCATTTTGTTTCGTATAAAAATACACTGAATCTCTGCATTTTTTACAAATAAATATTGATTTCGCTTTACCTGTCTCTAAAATACACTTAATAGTCGTTGTTATCCATTCCCACAACAGACATCAGCCAAAGAAGAAGGATTTACCAAGGCAAATTCCGCTAATTTGCCTAGAGTTGATTCATTGATGGTCGGAGTGTTCCTGGCTTCAAACAAAGACTTCTCTGTTCAGCGGAATTTAGAAGCGTCAAAACTTCTATGTAAGTACATTAATTCATCATATATCCAACAGTGTAAGCGTTTAAAATGTAACATAAGTTCTGTATGGGTGTTTTGTTTTTTTGGGACGTAAACAAATAACTTATTTGGAGTTTTTATAGATGTGTTCAGATGTGTTGTTGCACTGAGGGACCACAGACTACACACCACTTATATATTTTCGAAGTCATATTTATTGCGCAAAATAACTTGATTTAGTTTATAGTAGTATATTCCTTGGTTTATAGACTTTATAGGCTCCAAAAGTTTTTTTTTTTTTAATGGCAAAAGCTTAAATAACATTTTTGCCAGCAACAAGTATTGCTGAAGAGAGAAAATAGAAGACGGAATTTAGAATCTATTAGCTGAAACAAAGAAAATAATATCTTTTATATTATAATACAGAGGTGAATTAATGTTATAACAAAACAAAATGAACACCTATTACAATTATTATGTTACTTATATTATAGGGCTGCAAAATTAAAATAACTACAATTTAATATAATTTACAGAAATAAAATTTTATAATGATGCGATTGAAGGAGGTTTTATGTTTACTGTTGACGACGTTGAGGTACTGAGACTACTGACCCGTGACGTAGTGACAGACGCCATGACACCGGCAAGCGTTTTGGCGTGAATTTGAAACTTAAAATTTTATTGTCATTTTATTCCGTAAAAACCTTTATTTTTTAAAGAAATATGATATATTTTTGACATATTGGATACTTCTGAATAACATAGAATAGATTTTGAAAATCAGTCATCATGCCTATTATGAAGGAAACCGGTGAGGTACATTTTACATTACAGCTATACTTTTCGAAAAATATGAGTAAAACCCAAAAAATAGAAGTAGTGAAACGCATGACTGTGTGTAAGCGCCATGATTTTGCTCCGCTAAATACGACTTTTATACAATAAACCAAGGATTATAGTCATCTGTAGTAATAGGCGTTGCTTAAAAGTGGGAAAACCTCGCCTTAATTTAATGACCTTTTTTTATATATCTGAAAGAAATAATTTGTCATGATACCTTATATTTACATACTGATCTACTTGTTTTTAAAACGTTATTTTTAATCCTATAATTATGTAATGAGGTCAACAAACGCGTAAAACGAGATAATTACACCCACGCCCGACGACACAACTCAAACAAGAAGGAAATAGAAAACAAGCTAAAGAAACTTTACCCGTTAATTACGTCAAACACATCGCTTAGAAAGCCAAACTTGAGGCCTTTTCGGTTCGTACGTAAAATATTTAATTTCTACTTTGGCCTGTTATTGTTAAAGACAGGAGCGATAACGACACGAAACACACACCCGCGGGGCGCGTTCTAAATTAATCCAATTCACGGAATAGGTATTACTGAAAGCTAATGGGCCAAAGTTTCCATGTAAGCCAATTGTGTGCTGTTAATCTAATCGGTGTCGTGTTGAACGATATTTTGATATACCGTTACAATTGCCAAATGAAAAATGCGCGTATTTCCTGTTGGCTGTAATCGGCGTGTAATCCATCAAACCAAACGATGTTGAACCGAACACTTTGCTTGCGGAACGTTCCGTATTACGTATTGTCACGATTTAATGCGGCTGATGTATGAGCTATTTGCGTTTTGTCCTGATTGATTGCACAATTGAAGCATTTGTTTTCGTTTCGTCTCAAGTTTCGTTGATTTTGGCAAGTAAACCGATTTGTGTTTAATCAGTTCACAAATTGAATCTTCAAATTCTCATTAAAAAAATATTTCCATTATCATTATTGTATTGGCCGTGGCCGGCCATATTAGCCCCATGCCGGAAGAGCTTTGGTTCAAAATTACCACTCAATGGCCACGCCGATCATGGAGCTAAGAATCAAGTCCTAGGTCCCAGTTTGGAGTGGCCATCTGCCCACCACCCACCACCCATCTGGTATAGCGCGGTGAACTTTACACTTCGAAGGTGCCATTGCACCATATATTAGAGGTTGAAAACAATAAACATCACTTTTCCATCTCATAAAATTCATAAATTTATGTAATTTTAAATTATTCATGTGTATTCATTTACGAGAATCCAACTCGGATGGGCAGCGTTCGGGAAATTGCGTGGCATCTTCTCGTCCAAGATACCACAGTGCCTCAAGACGAGGGTTTTTGACCAGTGTGTGTTGCCAGTGATGACATATGGTACTGAGACGTGGTCCTTGACTGTTGGCCTTTTGGAAAAACTCAGAGTCACTCAGCGGGCAATGGAGAGAGCTATGCTCGGAGTTTCTTTGCGCGATAAAATCCGAAACGTGGATTTTCGCCAAAGAACCAGAGTCACCGACATAGCTGTTAAAATTTGCAAGTTCAAGTGGCAATGGGCAGGCCACATCGCTCGAAGAACCGATAACCGATGGGGAAGAAAGGTTCTTGAGTGGAGACCACGAACCGGAAGACGCAGCGTAGGTAGGCCTCCCACTCACTAGATGGACCGACGACATAGTGAGAGTCGCTGGCATCCATTAGATGCAAAAGAAAGGCTTTCGTTCAGTGTGGAGGTTAAAGGGGGAGGCCTATGTTCAGCAGTGGACGTCTTCTGGCTGATGATGATGATTCATTTAACCTTTATTTTAACAAGAGTTGCTCTACAAATTACATAAGACTTTATAAAATCCTGCTGAAGTTGTTTGCTCAAATTATCCTTGACCAAAATAATTCCATGTGATAGGATCTCGAAACGTGCACTGGTTTGTTATAACTTTCTTCCAGAGAGTTTCAGCTGAGATTCCACCCTCTTGTATTTTCTACCCCCTCACCTGACCAATGTAACCGTGCTCATGCGATAAAACAATTACCCCAATGAAATTGTGTACCAAACACGTAGCTTTACAAAAACAAGACGATATTGTACGCGAAAATTAGAAAAAGTTATAGCACATATTTCTAGAAAAAAATCTAATATAAGTAAGTTCATAAACTTCAAATACGTAAATTGCAAACGTGACTAGATTATTTTTAGATTATTTCATTTTTCTAAAAGGTTTGTCTCACAAATTGTAATATAGTTCGTGGCGATCAAATGTAATGTAAAATTTGTAGTCAATTACAGTATTCGTCGTATTAATTATATATATTTTTATGCCATAGGTGGCAAACAAGCAGCAACTGCCTGTTGGTTACCAGTCACCGTCACCTATAGATACTTATACGTAACACCAGAAGCATCACAACTACATTGCCGACCCTTTAAGAAGCTGTTAACTCGCTTGTTGAAGACCTCAATGTTGTAGTTTCTCGGAAACACCGCGGAAGGTAGCTCATTCCACATTTTGCAAGTGTGAGGCAAGAACGATCGCGTGAATCGCACAGTGTGCGATTTCCACTGATACGAGTATGTGAATCAGCTTTCAGGCGGTGGCGGCTAGTGCGATGGTAAAACCGCGACGCCAGCATCAGATCAAACAGTTCTTCAGAACACTCCCCCGTTGTAAATGCAATAAAAGATAGAGACCAATATTATATACATACCAACCAAGAAATCGAGACTTAATCTACACCTACACAGATACACTTATTAAAATACTGGACAAAACGTTAGAATAATATATAAATAGTTACGAAAAACTTATAAATGCTATCAAATTAAAAAGAAAACCGACAAAATGTAACAGAAAACTAGGCAGCATTATCAGATGCCGTAGTTACGTTGTCGTGTTACCGTTTAAACGAGTAGCGTGCCGGTTATTCACGGCGATCTTGATACGCCATAGGCCTTACTAATTATAGTTTTGCTTATTACCTTACCTGCGACCTGGAATATTGCTTCAAATTGTCGTTATATAACTAATTTGACGTTCTGGACATATTTTGATGCTAGGATTAAATGAATGTACTATATTACAGCAGTTTATCATTTATCGTTAAACTAGTCGCGTTTCAAGTAATGCAAGTTGAAATTACCTAAAAGCTTATCAACTTCACTGCATCGCCATATATGAGTACGTACATTAGCTAATAATTACTCGCTTACAAAATCAACACTCTGTAATATGACTATGACAACAAAATTAGATGAAAAAATGTATCATGCCTAAGCCACTGCCCTGAGGTACTCCCGTTAGTTACAAACTTGTTGTGTCCCACGTAGGAGATTGGATGATGAAAAATGCACTGTCACTGAATATGCTATTCTGACATGAGTCGCAATGAAAGATCGCGAGACAGGCAGCCGCGTCGAGCTAAAATATGTAGTGTTTTATAGTGCCAAATCCTTCAGTGAGAGCGTGGAAAAATTTCATACATAAATTCCAAGTACTTTGCTATTTCCCTATTAGATATTTTGTCTAATAAATTGAATGACTATCTGCATTTTGACATCACAGTTTAATTTCATTAATATTCTTTATCATTGACTAATCTATAGAGATGACCGTCAAAGATCATTAGAAGTGTATTTAGTCCTTAGATTTTTATAGAATAAAAATTACTTGAAATCAAATTTTACCGACTTTGCTTGACTTTCAATGCTTTTGCAATGTCTGAGCCGTTTAAATAAAATTTTATTATGCAGTTTGTTCAAGCTCGTGTGTTTAAAATTTTATATTCATTTATTTATATTTTATAATAGGTATCAACTTGTATACGAGATTCGTTGTCAGCAAACGCTGTATACAGTATCAAAGTACTTTTGTTTTATTTGAATTCTTAGATTTTCTCTTGCAAATAACAGTATACTTGGTACGTGTTTATGCTCTTAAATAAATATGTACCTACGTATTTACCGCAAAGTTTCATTGTTGCTCTAATGTTAAATCGTAATAAGTTTGTTTATGCAAGCACAGAAAACTCAGCAATTCAATTTAATGTTAAGTATATTCTTTAACGAATTAAGAAAATATGCCCAACAAAATGATATGGCCAACAAACTCCAACCATCTCACAGTCAGCATTAGCAGTATATGCAAATACAAGAAGGCTGTAGTCCCAACGGTGACGGTGTCGCATCAGCAAGCAATACTGATTTCTGACTTCGCACCAACCCAACTCCCTGTCGATTTCGCTTTTCAGATTCAAACTCTATTTTGTGAGTGTAAAATGAAGTCTCGGTACTATGAGTGGTGTACTTGGTAATACTTTAATAATTTTTTTTCTTATCTGTATGGATTAACCTTAAGAAGAACTCAGTTATCACAACAAATATAAGAATAGCAAAGACATTATGTCATTAATATAAATTTCATTTCATTTAACTTTCTTTTTCTACTTCGATCACTAGTAAACAAGGTAACTGTTGCTGTTACAAGTTATCATAACTGCCAATACACAGAAAGCCGCAAATAGAAATAAAACTGAAATATGACATGAAACAACCTATTTCGTCCTATACTCGTTTGGAAAAGATCAAAACTTGCATATGTGAGCGAATGGCGGCTGGCTTCGTGAAAAATGTATTCCATGAAGTGATAGACGTGCTCGACGGCGCCGCTGCTGTAAAAATACTCGTAGTTGAACAGTTTGAAAAGACTTCCACCCGAGTTGATCGGAGCACGACGCGCATGTTACTTTTTGTAAGCATCTCTGCTGCGAATTCAGACATATTTATAATACACGCAATAAAACCTCGTAACTTTGCAGAGTCACGTTTTGTTTACAATTTGTTCGTAATTTTAGCAATGTCGTTATAGAAGTCGAAGCCTGTAAACGTAAATGTTGTTTTGTGCGTGACTTGGTCCCGCACTTTCTCAAACTTACTCTACAGTTGTGGATTAGACAATAGTTAGTTCGCACAGTATTGCTTGAACTAAGTCAAATACACGCAAGTCTGATACGTGTTCTATCCTTTGTAAGTTTCCAAGTCGCACTGCCAATAATGTCACGAAGTAATAAAGTGAATAACTTTTCTATTCTATTCTTTAATTCTACACGATCTTTGCTGTAGATAAAGTTTTTTCAATAACATGGTATATGTACCCATAATTTAAAAATCACTCTTTTTTAAAAATTTGACGCCATGATCGTTGCTGGAGTAATTTGTTACTAATTTTTGTCTCTCTGATTGTTTTTTACGTGCATACAATATTTTAATGTGCAAAGAGGTTCGATTACGTTTATCCACAAAAAAAACTGGCGAATGCACAGAGGTAATGTTAGACTTTACAAACGAAAAGCAATTGGCACATCCATTGGTGTCCTATGATTGGCGCATTGAACAACCATGGGTTTTTTTCAATATGGTTGTTATGCTACGTTTTAATGAAAGTAAATGTTACCCCAAAATATTTACATATGCGAATTTTACGTGATTATCAATGTAATGTTTCAGAGAAGTGCTATTACAACAAACCTTAGCAGCAACTCAGTGTTTAAGGACCTCATTTTCAACTTAGCCCATAAATGCTCCTGCTGTAGGCTGCTGTAGTAATGTACTACATATTATATTTGGCCAGTCATTCTATTGTTATTAAATACATATCAAACTTCATACTAAATTGAACTTTTTGTTTGTTTCAGATCATGTTCGGGAGTTTTCTTGCGGTACCCTGTACTATAGAACATTCTTTGTGGACTCAAAGAGAGATGCCCTCTATGTTGGCGCTATGTAAGTTTACCCTATCAAATTATTCATTAATATTGATAGCATCTTATACATCTACATATAATAATGAACACTCAACTATATGAGAAGAAAGAAAGAAATCGCTACAAACTGATCTTCATTTTACGATCCGAACGGGGCGATGTAGCCGTTTTACCTTATATTGACTCCACCATCTGATTGACCAAGATTAATACACACTACCTTTCCCGTATCTTCGACCTTCTATTGTAGAGAATGTCACGTTTTCCGTGAATCAAAGAGGCCGACATAAACTGGTGGATACAAGAAGGTGATATAGGTCAATTGTATGTGTCACGAAGGAAGCTAATTTTGTTCCGGGAATAATACAACCACCGCATTTTGAGCAATAAAGCGATTCTTCTATAAACATTATGGTAGCTGGAACGCAACTTTGTAATGTATCCCTTATATTGCCGCAGTGAATTGACTCAACTTTTCCATTCAAATGGTAAAAGTTAGAAGGGTTTTATAGCATTCGCTCTTTCCTTACACTTTTTTATTTTTCAGGGATCGGTTATATCGGCTCAATATGAATAACATCACCGCAACGCACTGCGAAGTAAGTTAACATCCTATTTTCATACGAGATCGTTTTGCTTATATTCAGTTCTTTTTGAGATAACATTTTTATTTTGTTTGCAGAGAGACTCGATAAATTTGGAGCCGAGCAACGTGGCGCAATGCGTATCTAAAGGAAAATCAGAGGTAAGCTTCAGATTTAAGATTTTCCTCTGCGCTGGCGTAACATGAAGCTGCAGCGAATTTAATTAAAATATCTTCATTTTCCGCAGAATTACTCACAACTAGCACTATTTCCATCAAGGGTTAATCCCATTTTTAACTGTGAGCGGCGGGCGGCGAGCATATTTCATAGCGGGGGGCTTACAGCCACGTTTGCTCCGCTATATTAAGGCCGTTAATTTTGATTTACAATCCCAACGTAAAAGCAATATTTGTTTTATTTCTGGGCGGTCTGAGCCCGTCTCGAAGATCGGAGAACGACGATTATTGCGAGTTGCCTCGCTACGTTATCGGCTAATTCGATAATACCCCACTCTAAGCGAGATGTAACGCTTGAGTGGTTTTCTACATTTTCTTCCTCTATCGTTGCAATGATATATTTTATCACAGGTTCTTTTATGTGCGCACCTACGTAATAAAAGCGACGCTTGTGCTGTGAATTGTAGTTACGCAGAATATTTGTTTATATTTGCTTCCGGACTCGCCTAGATACGTTTATATCTAACAAGACAGTCATAAAGCTCACAACCGAAAAAGGAACGTCTCATGCGAAATGTATAAAGACTCATAGAAGGAAAACCTCTCTGTGAATTTAAAAGGTGCGCCGCACAAAAAGGAAAAAAAAAAGCTACAAGCAAACTGGTAACTTTACGACGTGGCGGCTGAGTATACAATTCTAGCAAATAAAAGCTCAAACTTCTGTAATAGTCCGAAGAGCAATAGACCACATGGTATCTCCAACTCTTCCGTTGGCGGAAAAAAGTAAATTTGTTTTATTAGTATCAAAGAGGCCTATAAAAAAGAAATATCCCCAAGTCTATCACCTCGATCGCGGATGGAACGGCCACTCGTGAAGGATATAATCAAAGTTTCTCGCCGTAGTCGACGAGTTTTCTTTTCTCTAAACACGATGTCGTAACATGAAAAAGGCTGGAAAAATGCCGTTGGCGAATTTTGTTAAGGCGGCCGCTCAGCCCGAAGCCCAGCTTGTTGTTTTAAGCCCGCTGCTCTTTGTGTCGCTATTAAGGAAAATTCACTGGCTTAGGTAAAATAGGAGGACTCGAGATTTTTAAATAAAATATCTCGCTTGAATCACGGCAACGTATTATCTCTTTACGAGGTGACCGACCGCAATTTTACTTCATAATATTTTAAGCAAGGGATGGCCCGCAAGGGTACTGTCCTGTGCCCAAAAATTTAATTATATTCATTATGTACGTTTGTAACATTAAGTACCTCATAAAATACAGCAAAACGTTTCTAATTTCTGAAAATAAAGGTAATTTCGCACTAGAAACACTAAAATTACTTACGTTGCGATTATTTTTCAGTCTGTAGTATTTTTCCCGAGAAGTTGTGCAACTCATTTCGTCGTACTCCAAATTAAATTGCTAATTGAAGCGTTTGCTGCATTAAATTTCCACGAACCGTTTCTTTTAAAAATACTATCGTGGCGAAAGCAATAAAATGTTCTGCATTCGAAATGCAAATTGGCTCTCTTAAATTCCTAATAAAAACCGTTATAGAAAACAAGAGAAGTAGAAAAAGGCCCGTAAATCTACTTAGGTACAAAGTGGCGAATAATTAACGGAATGGTCCAATCGAAGACATTAGTTCCCGGGGGAAGTTATGCAAGGCAGCGAGAGCCGGCGCTAAGTGCCGTTAAAAGAAACTTAGACGTGAGCCTGATTGTGCCGCTGTTTAATTCTGATTATTTCTTGGTGCAAAGCAGCTTTGAAATAAGCACCAATATACCCCTTAATATGTTTTTCTATAAAGATCAAAAGTTGGTAACTATTATTAAAAATTGAATGCGAATAAAGATCAACACTATCTCAAACGACATAGTGAGAGTCGCTGGCATTCAGTGGATGCAAAAGGCAGGCTGTCGTTCAGTGTGGAGGTTGAAGGGGGAGGCCTATGTTCAGCAGTGGACGTCTTCTGGCTGATGATGATGATGATGATGAACTATCTCAAAAGCTATTTTTGTAAAATATTTGATGTGTAATAATTATCAATTTAATAAACCGGCCAAGTGCGAGTCGGGCTCGCGCACTGGTTCCGTACCTCCACAAAATTCAATAACGAAATTACCAGTTATAACTTGGTAATGAACAGAAACTTGTCACCGACTCGCACTTGGCCATTATTTATTAATTTTTGTTATACAATAGAGTGTGTACTATAATTATGCCAAACTTGACGCTTGTTCGTATTACCATTTTTACATTAGAGCTAATACAAAAATACGTTTGTTGTATGGGGACCCACCCCCTTTGGTTTTTACTTTGTGACTTTATTATAATTTTTCAGTTAACCCACCGTAACATTACATATTCTATGAAAATTTCAACTAGTTATCTATTACGGTTCGAAAGATACAGCCGTTTAAAGGTAGGACAGACAGACAAACATACAGACAGGCATACAGACAGACAGACGGACGGACAGACAGACAGACATCGTAGACTTAGTAATAGGGTCCCGTTTTACCCTTTGTGTACGGAACACTAAAAACCGATTTAAAAAAAAAAAAAAAAAACAAATTTCGGCTATTTGCATAACATAATATTGTCGTCCAAGTAACTGACTTTTCCAGTTATTTTGATTTAAAAGCCTATCTACTGAACCGATTTGTAAGGTAATTTCTATGCGACCAATCTAAAAGTACTTATATCCTATATATATATTTTTTTTTCAAATTTGTTAATAATATGACTGGGTGCTGAAGAAACAAAAAAAAATATACAACCGAATTGAGAACCCTTCTTTTTTGAAATCAGTTAATAAGGCATCTTTCAGTTAGCTTTGGGCCTGTAAAGGTTCTGTCCTGTACTATCTGAGTAGTTACTTGCAGGTATTTAGGATGGCAACACCAAGGCATTGGTTTCAAAAACAGCTCAAGCATTTGGAGGCCGACAGAAAACTGATCGTACCTTAGCGGATAGAGCGCTCGAGGCGTTAACCCGGATAGGACAGGTTCGAATCCTGGTAGTCGTATTTTTTTTATGATGATGAACATATCAAGGTTTCTAAGAATATTATTTTATATTCTAGGTAATCTTAAAGAGAAGAAAATTAGGGTTACCTAGAATATAAAATAATATTCTTAGAAACCTTGATATAATTATATTGTTACAACTTTGGGGAAAATTAGGAGTAAAAATTATTATTTCACTATTTATTACCTCATCGGTCCATCTAGTTAGAGGCCTACCTTCGCTGCGTCTTTTGGTTCGCGGTCTCCACTCAAGGAACTTTCTTCCCCAACGGTTATCGGTTCATCAAGTGATGTAGCCTACCCATTGTAACTTCCAAGTTGCAAATCCTAGCGTCAGTAATGTGGCATCCCACTAGATGCCCCGACGACAGCGTGAGAGTAACGGGCATCCAGTGGTTGCAGATGGCAGGCTACCGTTCAGTGTGGCGTTCTAATAGCTCGCTATTAAAACACCACACTGAACGATAGCTTATGTTTAGCAGTGGACGTATTCTGGCTGATGACGATGATGACTCATTAATTAATTTAATTTTTTTTTTTTGATATTCATGGAATAAACATAAAAAATACAGTCTAATTGACAACTTCCTCATTTCGCAATTGGTTGTGAATAAAGTATATTGTATAGTATAGTATATTGTATAGTGGCATCATAAAAATATTTTGTATTCCGTATAAATAGTCCTTATTTTAAAATCTGATGCAAATCCAAACCGTACTCGTGTGAGGTCACTGTGACGTAGAGAAAATTAGTTTTAACCTCAGCTCTGACCACGAAGACCGCGTACCAGTTTATTGTTAAAATGAACACTTTCAATGCTACGGAGTTGGAACTTACACTTTGAAATTTTTGATAAATTAAAAGATTACTCACAGTCACCTATATTTTTAAATAACTAAATAATAACTTTAATATCACAATAACCTCTAAAGTACGAAGAAATCAATAGCAAAAAAAAACAAAAAAAAAAATTAAAACAAGCTTTTAGGTGCCAACTTTGAGTGCAGTACTTAGGATCGGTTATCATAATTGAATGCGTATCTTCATCATTCATCATCATCATTTCAGCCATAGGACGTCCACTGCTGGACATAGGCCTCCCCCATCGATCTCCAAAAGGGCCGGATGGAAGCGGCCTGCATCCAGCGTTTCCCTGCGGTCTCTTTTAGGTCGTCTGTCCATCTTGTGGGTGGACGTCCTACGCTACGCTTACCAGTCCGTGGTCTCCATTCCAGAACCCTTCGGCCCCATCGGCCATCTGTTCTGCGTGATATGTGCCCTGCCCACTGCCACTTCAACTTGCTAATCCGGTGGGCTATGTCGGTGACTTTCGTTCGTCTACGGATCTCCTCCTGAATGCGTATACAACATTTTAATGAATGTGCTGCTAACCATTGAAGAGTTCATTAGTCAGAACCAAAGATATTTTATATTGTCATTGTTCAGAACTTAACTCTGAGTGCAGCAACTATGTCATGGTAAAACTTCTGTCTGTATGTAATGAATAGAAAATTTCGTGTACGTTAAAAATCGTAATAAGTAATTTATTTATTTTCCTGGATGTTAATTCAGGCCATGCTTACCGTAAAAACTTTTCACTGCCAACTCGCCTGATGTTAAGCGATGATGCGGTCTACGATGGAGCACGCTTGCCTTGAAGAAACCGATTCACTCTTAATTTTATGACATCCAGATTGTACCTATTGGGACAAAATTTAAAAAACTCTTAGCAAAAATGCTGATGATCTACGAGCCGTTGATGCCTAAGACAGACACACAGATGTTGTTTGCATTAGTGGTCAAAAGTTTGTGATCTATGTAAATAATGTACTGACTGTTTAAAACGATAATAATAAAAAAATTGTACTAACATTCATTTTAAAATAGCACTCGAAAGTTTATAATTTTTTAATGAAACTTTAATGAAATGAAATGGACCAATACAGCACTGTTTTACCCAGTTAAGCGAGCAATGCATATTTCTGTCGTTCGGAATATTAATGCCCGTTTAATATTTATGCCGAACGCAAATTTGCATAATCACGGCCTGCGAGCACTCATACACATCGTACCTAGGGTACAATACGTACTTTGGAATCACTATGATTTGCAATGAATTTCGCCTGAGGTACAAAATATGCACGCCGCTTGGTGCCCGCTCAGTCTACTGTTCGCTTCGCTTTCGTGCCAGTTTATTTTTCCCGATAATGAAGACCAATTTTATTTTTCGGCATTTTCTCCGACTCGATTGCCAGTGTTTCGAATCGAGTGCATATAAAATTGCCACGCGGAAAATTGATTGCGACTTTGTGGATAATATTTATTGTTTTAAAAGCGACAGATAAAACCTTGATGGAAAATATCGTTTATGTGCGCTTTTTATTGAATTGTTTGATATAAATACACGTTTTAATATGTTGTTTTTTTTTCAGCATTTCGACTGCCGTAACCACATCCGAGTCATTCAACCAATGGGAGATGGGGGTCGACTCTACGTATGTGGTACTAATGCACATAGTCCCAAAGATTGGGTCCTTTACGTGAGTACAATTTTTTTTTGTTTAATTAAGTCTAAGCATTAAGGGTTAACTTTCGCCTGAATTAGTGTTCCTTATTTCCAGCAACGGACTATGATAGGCTGAGTTTTTTTTTATATCATTAATTTTATAAAAAAAATATTTTATTATAATATATATATATTTTATTAATACAAGCTTTTAGACGTCCGCCATATTGAATTTAGTGTAATGTAATTTTATTTTTCGTATTCTTCTCAGTAAACCCTTTCATTTGATACCCATATCATGGGGGGTAAAAATAACTGCATGGTCCGTCATCTTTGGGGGTCCGCCATATTGGATTTAGAATGACATCACTTAGCTAACCGGTACATTTTCATCCAAACTTAACGTGTATGCAACTTTTTTGCTCAATTGGTTGGTGATAACTTGTATTAAAATCAGTTGCAAGTTTTGACCCAAATTAACAAGGCGAGTTATATAAAAGCTTGTAAAACAAAATTTTCGGAGTAATAAATAGTGTACATACATAATTAGTAATAATATTAAGAGACACCTTAAGAGGCTTTCGTCTCGAGATGGTGGTCACATTAAAAAAAAGCTAGTCAATCCTAGTCAGTAGGTTCGTCAGTCAGCAGCCGGCAACTGCCGGTGGTCAGCCCTGACCACCGGCAGTTTGAGCCCTGGCACAATGCCAGCGGGACCTTAAATTTCATATTTATTTAATATTTTGTTTTATATGTTGTAAAAAAAACTTTTATATTAAGATGAAAAATAAATATGTCGAATAATAATAATAAACGGACACAATAAAGACCTTCCCCATTCTGATGTCGTTTAAAAATGAATACACACATTTCCGAACGTCTACAAACCACAAATGGTATATTGGTTGCAGCAAATGTGTCAAAAACCTGTTGTAAATCTGTTGCGCCTGGCCACAGTCCAAAGCTCATGTTAGGATCAGCTCTAGCGATCTCAAGATAACAACCCTTCGCTACGCGGCATGCCGCCAAGATACCGTGCTAGTTGAATTGATATTGTAATGTTAGTGAGAATTGTTTGATATCGATGTCATCTACTGCCATATATTACCCGTGAGACATTTCAGAACCGATTTAGGTACGTGATTTTTTATATAGAGGAAACTTTCGTAGTTGTTCGTATATTATGCAATTAGTTAATAATGGACGGATTTTATGCGAGGGCCATAGATGAATCACGAGCAAGTGAAGGAATCTACCGACTGAAACATGACCGTAGGGAGTGATGATGATTGAATCACGAGCGTAGCTAGTGATTCAAGTGTTAGAATCCTGAGCAACGCAAGTGATTCATGGCCCTCGATATAAAACCGTTTTATTCAAGAGTTGCATACTATACTTTATACCATGACTACAAGAAAGAAAAAAGATTTAAGGAGCTTGTATCGAGTATTTTTTGCGCAAGGAGGTTATATAGCATTTAAATGGAGGTCGAATATATTGATGTGTTCTAAATTCAATCACCAATATAGTGTTAAAAGTTACAAAACTAAAATTTTGCAGCTGATTACCCTAAAAAACTTAACTCTTTGTTTCTAGATTTTTCTTCTATGTAGTATGAAGAATTAAAGACGTTAGGTTAGATATGCAGTATGTTTGTTTATACCATATCCTTGGTTGGTAAGGATAGGTACTTTTCTAAGTCGCCATTCTGCAGTTATAGAATGCCGTCTCGAGTGCACAACCCGGATGCTATGCAGAACCACGACAAATTTCACGCTTACTGATTCCAAATGACGCCATAAGACGAACGGGGAATTTTCTTTTTCCAGTGGCATTGCTTCGCAAAAGAAATTTCTAGCCAAATGATTTTGTAAAGCTTTGTAATCGTATGCCTATTGAACACTGACCCTTATAAAGATAGACCTCTTAAGTTCAGCTATTTTGTACTTCTGTGGCTTGTTTTAAGTTTGATCAATGTTTACACCAAAACGCCGCATATTTCGCATATATCTTTTTGGCAGTAGCACGACAGACGTCAATTACAACATGTTTGGTTGGTCCAGTTGGTAGTGCACCTACCTGCCTTCTGAGCTTGGGGCGTGTGTTCGATTTCCACCTAGGACAAACATGCATGAACATTTGTGTTTGTTGTATATATGTATGTATATAAGTCTCAGGCAGACATATTACAAGCTTTGCTTAGTTTGGGTTCAGATGACCATGTGTGCAAAAATGTTCCAAATATTTATTTATTTATTTTTATTTTTAAGTGTTTATCAGGGCTTATCGCGCAAAATTTGATTGTGGTAATAATTTGTACCTTTTGCTCGACGTGCTGTATGCTGTACTACTGTAAGCTGTACTGTAACTTTTTAATAAAGTGTTTGAGTTTATCATCAACCAACACCTATCACGTCAGCTCCAGGTCAATCTGAGTGACGCGCAGCATGGTTTTCGTACCGCCCGCTCGACAACCACGAACCACATCGCCTTCGTGGACTATGTCTCTGCACACATGGATGCCGGCAGACAGGTCGATGCTGTGTTCCTTGATGCTAGGCGTGCATTTGATGTGGTAGATAATGATATACTGCTAATGAAGCTGTCAAGGTTAGGTGCATCTCCGAAGCTCTTAATTTTTTTTGCCAGCTACTTAAAAGATCGCAGACAATATGTGCAACTACATACGCATAGATCAAATGAATTTTACACAAGATCAGGCGTCAGCCAGGGCAGCACTCTTGGGCCAAGCCTGTTCTCGTTTGTGGTCGATGACCTTCCTAAAGTACTGAACACAGCTCAATGTTTGATGTTTGCTGACGACTTGAAAATTTATAACGCAGTGGATCAAGTATCAGACTGTACAGACTTGCAACAGGATATAGAGTCTGTGGAGAGGTGGAGCCGTTTAAATAAACTTTCTTTTAATGTTGCCAAATGCAAAACAATGACCTTCTCTAGGTTACATGTACCTTTAACCTCGCCATACACTCTAGAAGGCTCAGCACTGGAGAGAGTAAATTCCATTCGGGACCTGGGAGTTACCTTGGACTCCCGTCTTGACTTCCGTGAACATATTATTTCTACCTGTAAAACGGCAAATAAAACTCTTGGGTTTATAATGCGTATGGCATCCCAGTTCTCGGATGTTAGAATTGCTATGGTGCTGTATAACGCCTTCGTTCGCAGCAAATTAGAGTTCAGTGCCATGATTTGGGACCCGAGGGAGGCCAAATATACTTTGATGGTGGAACGGCTCCAGCGGAAATTCGCTCGATACGTATACAAGCGGAGATACGGTTATTATCCATATCTGTATCCATCGTTATTTGTATCTGCGATGATAGGGCTCGATACATTGGAGCTTAGGCGGAAGCAGCAGCTGGTCACTCACTACATACTAATACTGCGCAGTAAAGTGAACAGTCCACAAACTTTGAGCAGTATTGGGTTGTTTGTGCCTGACAACTATCTGCGCTGCGGAACCCGCCGCCGGCATCAGATGCTCGCGTGCTCCGTGCCGCGGACGCACCACGCCAACAACGCGCCCACGCGGCGGGCTGTGGCGCTACTCAACGCATTTGCGCGTGAATTCCAGCATGTTGACATTTTTTATGACAATATTAATATAATTTCCTCATATTTAGGGTTATTTCTTAGTAGGTAATTAAGTAGAATACATAATATTTGTTATTTAAATAGTTTGCGCTTTGGTTTAACTGTAAGCATTCTGTTGATGAATAAATAAATAAAAAATAAATAAAAATAAATAAAATACTGTATAGGGACAACATGCTGTATAGTGAACTGTAAAACCTATTCGAAAGCAGTTGGCTATTCGAATGGAATTATATGTACTACTATTAAATTGCTCTCGTGACGTGATAGTATAAGAACAAAAAAGCGGGCTGCTGGGTTTTCATATAACTTGACGTGCTCGCGTTGTCTTTCTTGCAATCGGTCTGTGGTATTGAGCAAAGACACGAAACGTTAAACCCATCTTTAAATTTTTTGACAAACAATAATATATTTTAAGAATCTTCATATCGGGCTGACGGGAGGGCAGTTTCAAGTTTATTTATTTGCATAGCCTGTAAGATCATACTCTCGCAGTATGCTGATAAGTGCTGCTATTTTCATAATATTATTTTTAAAGTCATAAAACGTTCTCTGCACAATAGGTATCGAAAGCAGACTGCAATAAATTTTAGCTTGCCCTGTTCACCTCTCACTTTCTCTGCTCTTGACTTTCATATAATTTTATGATGTATCGTCGGTCGTTTTGACCCTTCACACGTTTTATCGCTCCGACACAAAGTATATACAGTATTTTTATCGAGTTTTGCAAATTTTTTGGTTTAAAAATATACATGGGACGCGTTTATTGGACATAAAACGTGTTATAAATGGGTTTGGATATTCTCTCGATTCTTTTCCTATCATCTTTGGCTATTGAATGGTCCATAAGTATAAATTTTCTTGGAAGGGACCTTGATTTTTTCAGATTTCAATATTGTTGACGCTGGAAAAAAAAAGAGAAAATCTATCTTCATTTCTTTTAAAAGGCTCAGATATCTAAATGCATTTATTTTTCTACTAAAAATATATTGTATGGAATATATTAATAAGAAAGCATACAGAAACCACTTAAATGATATACTGGTACATACTAACTATAGGCTATCAGACTGACTTTTTTATTGTCTTATATTGTTTACCATACATAGAGCCGATCATCGAAAACAAAATTATAAGGTTTTCAAAATTAAGGAAAATACGATATAAGCAATTTAATTAGCAAGACATGCTTTTTTCTATTTCCGCCGCCATCCTTTTAAATATCAGCACAATAATTGCTTTATTTATACCATTTGCAATTAAATTTTACAGATAATGCCCTATCAGATTTTTTTTGATTCTCACAGTGATTTATTATAAAATACGTGAGTGAGAAAGCCTTTAACTGTCCATTAAATGCGAAAATTGATGTGGTATCGTTAGCATAGCGGGTGAAACCGCAGGGTGCTGCTAGTTAACAGTATATTTACCCACATAATACTAACAATTTCTCAGATTTTCTTTTTTTAAGTACAAATAGTAAATAATAAAATAGTTTGTAAAGCCATTTTCATCCCAACATGAAAGGGAAGCGAGCCAAAGATAAATCCCCACTTTAAAGCCCAAAACTCAGACTAATGGGAAGCCAAAAATTGAAAATATATCATTCATCCTTCGTAGGGGACCAATTTGATACTCGCCGGTCCTTTTGTACCGAGCGCTGTCACAACATAGATAGTTACGGGTAGCACGGCTGCAACATCTTGATACTTTTGTAGGATTGATTTCATTTGCATTTCCAAATGGCTTGTTTTCTTGTGATAAGGCTAAATCCTCTATTCTGTTCCACATACTCTGCTCCTATTTTATATTATATTTATATACAGCTAGCTGCAGCACGTGGTTTTACCTGCGAGGACATTTTCTTTAGGAATCATACAAAAATCCGGGGTTAAAAGATACACCAACGATCTCTATGCAAAAAAAAATCACGTCGATCCGTTGATTTATTAGTGCGTGAACAAGGAACAAACAAACTCAATTTACTAATTATGACACTAGTTTTAATATTTTATGGCAGTAAAGAGCCACCCTTTACACTGAAAACTTTGAAACTATACTTAGTTTAAAAAAAAAAAAAGAAATCGCTGTTTTCTAAATGATTCAATACAATGTAGGTCAAGGCCAGTCCTCGTTGTTTTTAATTAATAATTTTATTTGGATAATATAAATTCTACTTTTGTTTAAACCATTTTGAAGTCATTTAAAAAGCAACCTCAGGCAAGCATACAAAGCCAGTGTTTTTTTTTTGACACAGAGGTTAAAAATATATCTCAAATGAAACATTGGATTTAAGTATAAAGCATTGATACTTTTTCGGGATTCAGGTCGCAGATTTTTTAATAAATCGTAGGCATTTGCAAACAACCGATGCAATCAACGGTGCAGCCAAAACCTTTTATTGATGCCCACGAACTTCAAACCGGTCGTAATCTGTGATTTGAGTAATGCATCCACCCCCTCACAGAGGGCGCGTCAGTTTCAAAAATTGAGTGAAATCACATGTACGCTATTGATAGGGCGAAATCCTGCTAGCGGTGGTACTCCGATGCGAGAGTAACGGCTTAGTTGAGGAGATACTCCCCATTTTAGTTTACCTTCTTATTAGTAGCAATATAATTAATAAAAATATAAAGACAGCGATAAAAACGTGTTTTTTACGAAAATAAGTCACTGTATTTTTTATTACTAACTAAAACAAATATGTTGATATATACTTAAAAATATTATGTATAATATAATATATACCTAAATAATTATATGAGTATATTGAGGTAACTTTACATTCCATCAAAATGTAGCCTGCACCAAAATTTCGAAAAAATAAGCTTATTTATATGTATAATTCTTGTATTATGAGTCAATCATAGGACATCAGCTGTAAATGACAATAATTTTTGTTTGTAAATTCTAACATAAACTCTGTGCATTCGCCTCTTTTTCATGGAAAAGCGTTATGAAACCTCTTTGCACATTCAAATATCATACGCGTACAATGTAATATTTCAATGTGCGAAGAGGTTTGATAACAATATTTTAGAGGAGACAAAAATTGGCCGACAATTACGATCGAGCCCTGAAACTAAAATTTTCGTCGAAGAGGTTTTATTAAATTATGAACACATTAAATACCATGTTTCACAAAAGTACATTTTAGTCTGTCGTTGCGTAAAGTTACCGGTAGCTCTTCCACTACAACTGAGCGATTCATATTTGCTGCAACCGCCAATTTATATCTATTCCCTTACAAATGGTCGGTCGCGATTGGACGAGTATTGGAAACAAATGACGCGCGAGTTGTGTTTGTGCACACAGCGTTGACAGTTGTTTGTTTTTTAGAATTCGATTTTCAAAAAGATTCTGTTTGTTATTCAGCCAGTGTGCTTGTCACAGCTGTCATTAGCAGAAACAGTTGAATTTGTCAAACGAAATAGATAAAGTTTTACTAGCAGCGTGTTCAAATCAGTGGCAAAATTACTTTCTTATACGAGTAGGTCGTGAAAGCTGACCGTAGAGTGGCTTGCCGTAATGTCAGTTTATGGCCATACGGTGACCTCAAATATGGACATACTTAATAGCAGTTTTTTTTAACTCGATAAAAAAGTACTAATATTATAAATGCGAAAGTGTGTTTGTTTGTTGGTTTGTTTGTTCCTCTTTCACGTTGCAACGGAACAACGGATCGACCTGATTTTTGCATGGGTATAGTTCAATAGCCAGAGTGTGACATAGGCTACTTTTCATCATCATCATCACCATAACCATTTTTCATCACTACGCGGGTGAAACCGCGGGGTGCAGCCAGTGATAGTATAAATAGAGAAAACTTCTACGTAGCTCCATTAAATATATTGACATCAATCAAACTTGAATCTGATTATGCAGACAACAATATTGTATATAGGGGATGACAGTTACAAAGCTTCGCTAATGAAATGGCATCGCTTGATATGTGTCAGGAAGTTAATTATAATATTGTCACATCCAACCTCCGAGCGTTCATAACGTAGACTAAACTTTACCAGTGATTTATTTACAGTTAATGATGCATTTATTTACGAGTAAAGTGTATTTATCTAAGTATTAAAAAAAAAAATTGATACATTGATTATTTTCCTGACAGACAACGCACACAGCCTAAACCACTTGGTCTAGAAGCAGAAATGTTGCACCAGTGTTCCTTATGTAACGTATGAGGAATAAGAAGGGGTTTTTGAAAGTTCATTACTTAAAGGAGGTAATGAAATTTTATATGAAAATTAGTATTTTTTTGAAGGTAGAATCGTAAAAGTTTGTGTTTAAGCTTCTGTTTTCAAATAAAAACTCAGCTGTATAAGCGTTTTTGAAAATTCATCCCCTGGGCTAATGGAGTTAAATGGGGTCGTTTTTTTATGTACTACCTCATTCCCTATTTAGCTGTTGGGACCAGAAGGCACACGGTTCGTTCGTGGATAAAAATTATTGTCGTTATGTACAAAGTGCACGTAAAAGTAGCTCTCCTAAAGAAAAATGTTCTCAATTGTTAAAAGTGTAAAGGGTGTCATATACACCAAGGCAAAAAGAACAAAAATTAGGTGTTTTAAATTCAAATTCAAATTCAAATTCAAAATATTTATTTGTCAGAACATGGTAGGTACACATACATATAAAGTAGCATACATGGTCGTAATAATGGAGACGTATCTCATGTCCTTGCCTGTTACAGCGTACAAATGTTAGTTTTTTATATATTATTATTAGTTTTTGTTAAAGTTAAAAAAAAATAACGAAATTATGTCTAAGTTAGAATATTGTTAGAATCATATTTTGGTTTGGTTGTATTTTATACCCTAATTAGATGTTTATTACTACCTATATAAGCTATTATTATCATTTTATCTTTTCCTAGTACCTGTCAATTATTTAGTCTACATTACATATCAAAACATTTTTATCATTAAGGAATTCTGAAATTTCATAATAGCTTTTTTGTGCTAATAAAATTTTAAGTTTATTTTTAAACATTTCAATATTTAATTCTCTGATAATTTTAGGAATTTTAGTATATATTAAAGGAGCCATACAGAATACACTTTTTTGCATGAGTGCAGTTTTGGCCGTACGTGGGCAGAGTTTCATCTCGGCCTGTGTGCGAGTTCGAATACCAGCATCAGTCCAACTACCAAAGAGATGTTGATTTGATTTTACAAAAGTTGCTATTTCTAATATGTATAGAGATGGTAATGTCAGAATCCTGTGTTTTAAAAAGTATGGTTTACAGCTATCAGTCTTATGAAGATGAAACATTGCCCTGATGCACCTCTTTTGGGCTTTGAAAGCAATTCTTTTGTCAGTAGAGTTCCCCCAGAATATAATGCCGTATCGTAGAATAGATACTGCCATGCCATAATATGCAGTTATTAGAGCTTCTTGATTAATAACTAATGATAATTTAAATAATGCGTATGCCGTCGAGCCCATTCGTTTAGTTAATGTATCTATGTGTGCTTTCCAATTTAGTTTACTATCGATTGTCAATCCAAGAAATTTAGTTGAGTCCACTTCCTGTATGACTCTACCATTATATTGCAAAACTATATTATCACGTACTGTACGCTGCCGAAAGTGGATGATGTTCGTTTTGTCTAAATTTATTTTTAGGTTATTGTCATCTAGCCATTGAATGATTGATTTTAAACTATCATTTATTTCTGATTCGTAAGTGTTTTTATTTTTACAATTAATAGTAATTGTGCTGTCATCTGCGAAGAGAGTCGTAGGATGGTCTATTGCTTTAGGTAAGTCATTGATATATCCTATAAATAGAAGAGGGCCCACTACACTGCCCTGCGGGACTCCGAAGTTAGGAGTACGTGCTTTAGACCGATGAATTATTTCTTGTTTTTTATGAATATTTATTTCTGTAATCTCAGTATAATGTTTTCTATTACTCAAGTATGATTTTATAAGGTCTAGAGTATTTCCTCTAATGCCATATGTTTCTAGTTTTTGTAAAAGTATATCGTGGTGAACATAATCAAAAGCTTGGGTCATATCACAGAATATTGCGCAAACTGGAATAGTTGCATCTATGTTGGTCATAACATTATCTAAAAAATCATATATTGCCATATTTATTGTTTTATTTTCCCTAAATCCTTTTTGTTCGTTACAGAGTATACTTTTCTTTTCCATGTAGTTGTAGAGCTGCGCGTAAATATATTTTTCAAGTATCTTTGAAAATATAGGGATAAGTGAGATTGGTCTATAGTTATCTATGCATTCCCTGTTTTTCTTTTTGAATATAGGTTTAATAATGGAGACCTTAAGTGCGTCAGGATATGTACCAGCACTAATACATAGATTCATAATGTAGCTTAAGTGTCCACATATGTATATAGCAACTTGTTTAATAATATTTGTAGAGATTCCATCGTACCCTACACTATTTGTATTTTTTAACGTAGTGATTATCTTAAATATGTCTAATGCAGTGCTCGGAAGAAAAAACATTGAATTGGACCTACTTGTAATTAATGAGTTTGTTTTCTGACTATTATTTTTAATAGGTTTAATTTTATCAATGAAATGGTTGTTGAATGCATTGCATATTTTATATGGGTCAGTGATTATATTGTTATTTACTTTTATTCGCAACACAGACTCATTTTGTATCTTTTGTTTTGAACTATTTATTATATTCCACGTGCATTTAGACTTATTTGTTGCCATTTTTATAGCGTAGTCGTTTTGAGCTCTTTGGGTGAGCTTAGTGATTTTTTTAAACAGCTTTGAATAGTTTACTAATTTATTCTTATTTCTACAATTTCGGTGTCGTCTGTATTGCCATAAGAGTTTCCGTTTATTTTTACTACATAGTTTGATGCCACGTGATATCCATTTTGGCTTTTTAACTGATTTAACAATTTTTTGTGTGAAAGGAAAACACAAATCATAAAATAATTTAAACGTTTCAATAAAGTAATTATACGCTTCATTAGGGTCGTCAATACTATATAGATCTGAGAAGGAAAGATTTTTAATGTGCGATATAAACTTAGATATATTTTCTTGGCTATAGTCACGCCGTTTTATGTACCAACTATCAATGATGCATTTTTTGTCGACAGGACACATCAGTAGTTGAGCTGTGTGGTCGGATAGCGCGAATTCAACCACTTCAGCTTTACAATTATTTTTAAAATCATGAGCGATATTGTCTATGCATGTTTGACTACTTAATCGGGTTGGTTGTTTAAATGTTAATTTGAGATTAAAACTTGCTAGCAGTTGCTCTAGCTTTCGGGAATTTATATCAGGTTTTAAAATATTAATGTTATAATCGCCAGCAACAACCATATGTCTGTATTGCTTTTTATACAAGATCTGAAGAAGATTATCTAGCTCTGTAAAGAATACTTTTAAATGCTTTGATTTTTGTTTAGGTACTCGATAGATACATACAACCAAAATCTTATAGGGAATTAATTCTACGGCACAGCACTCAAATACTCCCGAAATTGATAGAGCCTTAATTTCCGGGAGGTCTCTATACTGAATTCCACTTCTAATTAAGATACAAGCTCCGCCTCTTGAAATATCTGATCTACAAAAACTGGACGCTAGTTGGTAGTTAGCTAACACTAAATTGCTTTCAGAGCCCAACCTAATGTTGTGCTCCGTTACACAAATAACATCAGCGTCAAAATTATTTTCAGAGCGCAGTTCATCTAAGCAAATAGTTAGCTCATCAGCTTTTCGTAATAATCCTGCGATGTTCTGATGCATGATACATATATATTTATTAACGAAAAAACTCTACATTTGGTTGCTTGTTATTTTTACCGTTATCTGAGTCATAGCTTGGATTTATATTATTATCATTAGTTTCCCTGATTGCATATGCGACATTGTTTAATATGGTACGCAGACCATAATTTTTTAACATACCCGAACGAAGATGGAATATATTATTGTCGTATGATAGACATGAATTAGAGTCTAAAATATAAGCATACTTATGTGTCAGATTATCTAAATATAGTGATTTATTAAAAATATCAATTTTATAGTTATATGACCTCAGATAATTCATTACTTTAGAATCCGGAGAATATTTATAGGTAGGTAGACATATAATAAAGTTTGTTTGTTGTATATAACACAGAGCCTCTCTAGTGAGACGAATAAGTTTAATATAGTCACTATTCTCTTTAAAGTCCTCCTCTCCAATGAGCACCACGCAGTAGTCGTTCATAGTCAAGTCCGCAACTTTAGTCTCTATTCCTTGTAAAAGTTCTTGAATACCTCCGTTAGGTGTAAGGTAGTGTCGTAGTAGAGTACTTCCACTTGATGAGTTTAGTGTGCTTTCAGCCACGTGCAGTACTCTATTTTGTTTATTTGAGCTAATTAAAATGATATTGCTTGGTTGCTGTGAAGACTCTGTTTTCTGTGTTATGTGTGTTGGTATCTTATTTAGGTAGTTTTCGGGTTCGTCTAAAATTTCTTTATTCTGTGATTTGGATTTAGTTTTAGGTTTATTAATCTTCTTTTTGCATAAGTTTTGTGATTTCTCTTCTTTTTCTTTATTATGTTCTGTTTGTACTTCCTTATCATATAATGTTTTTTCATTTAAAATTAGCGCTGTTTGTTTATATGTTCTTTTTGGTGTGCCTTTCTTTTTGGGTGTACTATTTAGCTTTGCTGGGCTTTGTGTAATCTTTTTGAATAGCTCATTTTTCTTACATATATCTTCATTAGCACGTTTAAGTTCATAATTTTCAGATAAAAGTGTTTCTATCTCCAAGTCTGCACTGGCTAGTTTTATTGTCAAAGTTTCAATTTTATCTCTCAGTTCTTTAACTAATTCACTTTCTTCGTCGTCAGATATGTCTGGTAAGCTATTTACAGTTGCATTTAAAGTCTGTGTTATAACCGTGCTATCATTGGTTAAATTAATGTCTGAAGTTCTTCTTTTACTCCTGAAGGTGATGTTTTCAAAAAAACTCATTTTGAATCCTAGTTATAGTTTTATAAATAATTATGAGATAAAACTTTTGTTTAAATGCTTTCTTGCTGTGATTTCCAGTGATTTTCAGTGGTTCCTTCTGAGATTGTTTATTTACGATTATTATGCAAATATAATATGTACGTTTATGTTAATTTTATCAAACCACTGTTAGATGCGAAAAGATACGGAGCTAACTACTTTACGCGATGGCGTGGGTTTCCATTCGCGTAATCGTGTCAGTCTGTCTTTCGCCTTAAAATTGTAGTTATTATCAAATTCACGATATATAAAAATAATATCCTTTGATGAGACTTGAACCTGCTACCTTACGAACGCAAGGTAAGCACTCTTGCCTTTCGGCCACGAAGTTGTTAGTTGCAAGTGCGAAATTAAGGTACTGTATGTGTGACTCGATCTTTAGTCGTATTGAGCGTAGCCGTTATAATGTTATTATTGCATGAGTCACGACACTTCGCACTGCACTATTTTTTTTAAGACCACCGTTTAATGAGGGTGATTATGAATAAATCTTTTTTGAATTATTTTAACAATTAGCAAGTCTTTAGCACTAGTTTAAGTCTTTAGTTCAGTTTGTTTTTCGAGATTTAGGTACTATTGTTCCACTTATTCCACTATTTTTAGCACTTCAACAGTTTTTTATTTTTTTTTTATTTTTAAATGAGGGTTATTTTAAATAAAACGTTTTGAATGATTTTAACAATTTAGCAAGTCTTTAGCACTAGTTTAAGTCTTTCTTCAGTTATTTGTGTATTTTAATTATATTCACCATATAAACCACTCCAGATTTTGATAGTTTCGCAGTTTTAGAGCATAATAAAATTATGCGCCGAAACTGCGATTTGCTCACTGGTTTTTTCAGATTTATTATTGTTCCACTTATTTTACGCACTAGATAACGCTAATACTAACTATTTACAACTATATTTACACGTGTCACATGTTATATTAATGAGAATTTGCGTAATTATATTTTTAGAAATTTAAAAAGCCGGAGCCGATACTATCGCTGTGACAGCGCGCGCGGGGGAATGAACATCAAGACAGAAATTACTTTCATTGTGTAAATTCGTAATGATTTACCACTAGCCGCATTACGCGGATTTACGTTCAATTTACTAAATAAAACTGATGCTGGAACTGAAACTGTTACTGAAATTTTAAAACCGGTTTCCTTGTTTCCTGAGTGATATAATCTGGGCCTTTTAGGGGCCTTCGAAGTCTTTAGAAGTCTTCGCGCTTCATCTTCGACCACACCGTTGCTTACCAATTAGGCGAGTAGGTGGTCAAACGCGGACATACTCTCGTTAAAAAAATAAAAAAATGTACCAAGCATTAGTAATATAAAACTATTTTTTTATGCAAGTGAGACAAACATGTCACTAGCCCGATGGTAAGCGACACGGTGGCCAAAAACAGATCAGTGCTGAACAAGTACAGAACTTAGACAATACCTAGTGTGCGGCTATGCACTGCGGTCTGCGCCCCAAAGATATTCTAGCTGTATAAATGCTACGCGCAAATAACCAATCCCCGATCAATCCTTGATCAATCATGTTCCATGTAAAATTATACTAAAGTTCGGCTTAGCCGTTTCACTGTGGAAAGGCGACGATTCAACAGAGAGACAGTATTACACACTTTCGCTTTTATACCTTGTAATATTTGTGTGAAGTGTGATATTCTTTAGTAAGTAGACCAAAATTTTACATATGAAATATTTTATGTAATACACAAAAGATATCATTCGCACAAAGAGGCATCAAAATACAGAAAAGCTCTTTGTAATACGTGGAAAATTCAAACAAAGCAACGGGGCGACAGGTATCGTAAAGCTGGAAACGGTATTGGCTCCTAATTCCGAATGGGATAGCAACTGCACCTGTGCACTGACTAGCACTTTACTAAAACGTACGATCGTTTTTTGCTCTAGAAAATTGTGCAGTCATTGCGATGTTTTTGAGTAGGTATTACTTTAAAAGCCCGCTCTTCGCCACAGCTGTCTTGCTTGCACATTTTTTAAATAAAAATCACCAAGTAAATCACTGTGCAGTATTAAACGTATTCTTCTCCACCGCCGATGGTTGTGTGGAAGATATTGCTTTCAGCGTCCGATAAGACTGCCTTTTGTGCCTCTATTCAATGTAATCTTTTTTATGTTTTTATTTAATATTTTTTTCTGTAGTGTCAATAAAGAGTTGTAATGTATGTATTTATGGACTCCAAAATGGCTGGAGCAATTTTGATAGGACTTTCACTGGCAGATAGCTGATGATAAAAGAAGTAATCCACGTGGATAAAACCGCGTGACGCAGCTAGTTTAAAAAAAACTAATGGGTATTTATTACCTTCAGAATAAAATAGCACAAGTTTTAATGCAATTTCCATATTAATTTGTTTTTTTATTATGGCGGAAAAGATCAAGAAAAAACTATTTTTTCGCGTCCTTTTAATCTTCCGTTCTATCAATATGAAAATAGCTTTTAACCTTTTGTTATGTTACTCTAAAGATAATGGCGGATCAGTTCTTTGAATTCCCACTCAGTGGGTTTTATCTTTAAAAAATGTTGAGAATGTGTGAAAGAGATAGGTTTTTAATACTATAGTACTAACAGACGTATGGATTTAGTTGACGGACCGCGGACGGAGGAGAGGGAAAGAGAAAAAAATCTCTTTCTCTCCCGTTTGTTGGACGGCGATTTCAATCAAGTGCGTCTCGTCTGTTACGGCTTTTATATATACAGAATTATAAGAAAAGGGTATAGTAAACCGAAAGACGTTCGTTATACTCATCATTATGAACAATATCATCTACCATCAATATCATTATGGGACTAAACCTGAAATCACGACAAAATATATCTGCACTTCAATAAATTTTGTCGAGTGTAGTGACTGTTACTTATGAAACATCTGATTTTTTTCTCGCATTTTCAGGCTTGGTACCATCGTAAAAGTTGTTCATAATTGTGAGTACAATGACCTCCTTTCGGCTTAGCATACCCTTTCCCATGTCTTTGTCTCCTCATAACCCTCTATAAGAGATAAACTAACCAACAGAAGTACCTCCCTTCTTGCCTAAACATATTTGCATATTCTAAAAGAATACGTGTTTTACAACTATTGTACCTATTCAAGTTTTGCAATGATGTTTACAAAGTTAAGATAACTTTGCCGTACTTAACAACGATATCCATTAGGTACGCCTCTACTAGGTTTTAAAACTGTTTACGCGTACATTCACTGTTTCACCAACTTTAAAATGTTCAAAATTTCCATAAGTATAAAGAAAGCACCTTACAAAATATGACCAGCATAAAATTCTATATCGTTTCCCTGCATTACCAGGAGCCGTTGCAACTTTGCATATAACACTATACCTACTTCTCTTTAATATACCATCTAATGGATATGGTATAGAGCTTGGATAGTATGGGAGCGGCCAGTATTAAAATGTAATCTTCCAAAGTGTCGGCTCGCAAATCATAGGGGATTGAACTAAAAATAGCAACACTATAATACAAAAAAAAATATTTTATGCTTTTTGAAACAATAACCCAATTCCTACTAATATTATAAACGCGAAAGTTTGTATGCATAGATGTATGGATGTTTGTTCCTCTTTCACGGTGCAACGGAACAACGGATCGACCTGATTTTTTGCATGGGTATAGTTCAAGAGCTAGAGAGTGACATAGACTACTTTTCATCATCACTATCACCATTTTTCATCACTACGCGGGTGAAACCGTGGGGCGCAGCTAGTCATATATAAATTGGAAGAAAAAGGAGCACGACCGTTTTGATAATTATTGTATTTTGTGGTGGTACGGAACACTCAGTGACTGATCATTTGGCTGGTTCATTACATTGGCTGGCTTAGGTATGCCCTGCAGTGGGCGTAATAAGCTGTCAATAATGATATCGCTACATTAGTTCAAGTAAATGCAAATACATAAGTCCCCGAAAGTTAGTAAAAAAAAATACCTTTACTTTGTTACCTATTCCATAGCAAAATGTATTAAAAATGGAACAACCCATTCCCATATGCATATCATATCACATTGCCCCAGGCTTGGGGCGTAAACGGAAACTACATTTTTCATGCATTTTCTATCGAGTATGTAACAAATATTTTTTGGATAGTTAGTGCAACATTTCTAATTAAAAACATAAGATGCGAGATACTCTATTTTACCTACCCCATCCTTAGCAGTTTCAAAACTATGTAGTCTGCATGCTTATTTCTATTTTAGACATACGAAATGACTGCATATGCAAGTGATACGTGGGACTTGCATGCTCTTGGGGAATATTCTGACTATGCAAACCTTTTCCGTAGGCTGAGAAATATAGAGACAAGAACTTTAGCGTAGTCTGAACTCATGAAATTGGTCTTTACCTAGTTCTCATTAGAAGTTAGTGTTATACTGCCATGTTTCAATGAACTAAATATGTACTATTTAGTGCCTACACGAGCTTCACCTACTCGAGCGTATTAGAAAGTCATATTTGTATTTTTTATCCTTTTTATTTTTGTCATTATTTTCATTATTTTTTCGATCCACTGCTGATTATAGCTGGTCTCTTCTCTAGCGCGCAATCTTTCCCGGTCCTGTGCTATATTTTATTGTAGTTTTATATATCCGATTATACGAATAATTTTGTTCGAACACTTGCTAATTTTAAGTCGGTTTTTTACATTGATAATTACACTAACTTCAAACTAAAACACCCTTACACGAAATTACTAACAATAACGGAAGCTACATGACAGATTTTCCATTTGCCTCTTCCTAATAAAGTTAACTGAACTTAAGTTTACAGAAACTAAAATCACCCGACCTACGTCGTTATAAATTCAGATCATCCCCGAATGTTATCAACTGATAGTGACGTGTATGTCAAAACTTTGTCCCTACTTTACCACCCCTCTAAAATCTCGTACAATTTGAACATCCCTTGTGCGTTTGAAAGTTACTTAACTCCTTGAGCGACAAAGACAAGTTTCCTAATAATGTACCTAAGTTACACGTGTGATATACAATGTTACGGATTTGAGAGGAGTGTAAGTAAATGGTTTCGTATACGTATTGAACATTGAGTGTACACTTAATTAATCATTAACTACTCACACGGGTCAACGCACATAAGCGTAAAAAATGTACTTTGGTCGGTCAGACACCGCTTCCGCTTAAAGTAGCTTCCTAGTTTACAAATATGACACTTTAATGACAATGACGGTAGTGTTGACCATAAGTGAAAACTGCTCGTAGGTCGAATAATACGTTAAATAGTTAGCCATAGATTCTCTAGAACAACAACTGTTAAGATCACAGAAAAGAAAAAAACGGTTAGTTAAGCCTTATAGAAGTTCTTTGGCTGCGCTGAAAACTCATATAATAGGGCTGGTCACACTGTCTAAACGAACTAACTTTAAAATAATATCGGACAGGTGTTTGTCTTAAAAATAACGGGCTCAGTAAAAAAATATTAAATGTAATGCGCATACTGGAGAACATAGGCTAATAAAGTACTGAGATATATACGCGTTTAAAGTTTTTGATCAGATTAAGAGGGGATGTTCAGTCCTTCTCCCGCAAAGTGAGCGCCAATATGGAGTTTATAGCATACTTATAAATGTATAGCGTCATTCATTAATTTATGTTTAAAGCGCTCTTTGCCTTGCAATACATTAAAGTGCTTATAATGGTGTCGATTCTGTTGTAACATTGTCTAAACTAAACTACTGTATAGTCATTAGTTTTATGTAATATCAGATATAGTTAAAAAGAATATAATTATTATGTAAAGTTGACAAAGGGCACGGACCCAGGAGTCCGTGGAGAATCAAAATAAACAATTAAAAACAGCTCTAAAACTTTTGCTAAACTTCTCTCACACATTGAAATAAAAAGAGACGCAGAGTTTTAGTCCTATCAGATTGGTTTATTTTTGTGAGTGGTATGACAAAATAGACGCCAATATCTTTTTGGTTTTCGGTGATCGGCTTTGTGCATAGTTAGATTTTTATAAAACAATAAAAAAAACAATCCAGCAGGCTGGTAAAGATTTGTATCTACCAACTACTAGCATGACTATTTGTCTTGAATAAGCCAGACAAAGCAAACCGACTTGACAACCACACAAACTAAAGTAAAATAAAACAGAACTAAAATGTATGTAAATGTATTTCATAACTTACATTAAAATACGCGACACATTCGACATTTCGAAAGTTTCCGCTATTCAAATATTACGTTCACATTTACAATGTATCGGGAAGCCATTGCCATGTTTCATGCTTCGTACGTTGTCTGCAGGTGCCAACTATTCTTGTCTCCGAGTTCCTTGAAATGTAGGACTTTTGTTTGGGTACGATAATGTAGAAGGAGGTATCATCATTTCAGCTGTAGGACCTCCACTTCTCTCTCCCCCATCGATCTCCAAAAGGGCTGGGTGGAAGTGGCCTGCATCCAGCGTTTTCCTGCGGTCTCTTTTAGGTCGTTTTTCCATCTTGTGGGTGGACGTCCTACGCTGCGCTTACCGGTCCGTGGTCTCCATTCAAGAACATTTCGGTTCGGTTGCCCATTGGCCATCTGTTCTGCGTGATATGTGCCCTGCCCACTGTCACTTCAACTTGCTAATCCAGTGGGCTATTTCGGTAACTTTCGTTCGTCTATGGATCTCCTTATTTCTGATTCTATCTCGTAGAGAAACCCCGAGCATAGCCTTCTCCATAGCTCGTTGTGCGACTTTGAGCTTGCTTATGAGGCCCATAGTGAGAGACCACGTTTCAGTGCCGTATTTCATCATAACCATGTATTAACAATTAGCTTGTAATTTGAGTCTATATATAAAACAAAGTCGTGTATGTTACACCATTTATAACTATAGAACGACTGGACCGATTTTCATGATCTTTGATTTGTTGGATACCTCTCCTCCCGAATAGCAGAATAACTAAAATATCAGGAAAGTTCAAGAAAAAAATATATGAGAAAAAAAATACCTTTTCCCATACATTTTATATGGAACGGCAAGAATTGAAGTATTATGCATTGACATATTGCATCATATAAAAAAACTGCCATCTAAGTCAAAGGGGCAAAAAAAATATCTACCTATACTAATATTATAAAGAGGAAAGATTTGATTGTTTGTTTGTTTGTTTGTATTGAATAAGCTACGAAACTACTTAACCGATTTGAAAAATTATTTCACTGACGGGAAGCTACACTATCCTCGGGTGACATAGGCTATAATCTATACCCGTGCGAAGCTGGGGCGGACCGCTAGTAATAAATAAAGATGTTTTAACGGTTTAATGTCACGCAAAAACAAACAAAACAAAACGAACACAAAAATTAAAAATAAAACAGACTATAAAGTAAGATTTCTTCACAAGAGGTATCCTCCAAGGCGATGTCTAAAATTTACAACGCATTAGAAAGTGATGATTAAAATATGCTAACTTTATTTATCGTAAAAAATTCAAACATTCATAATCTAAAGTGGTATTTTACCAAAACAATAAATAATCTAAATATTGATCGGGCACTTTATTCTTCAAAATAAAATGAATGAGCTTTTATACGCACGCAAACTAATTACAACCAAATCGTGAACCGAAAAATTACCCTACTTCCCGGAATAGGTAATGACAACGAAACTGTCCAACGAAAACAAATCCTGCCGAGCTTCAATTCGTATCATTAGAACCATCAACGGACGCTAAACAGTTCTAGCCAGTAGTCAAACTATAGTCAGAATTGCAATTGAAAACAAAGCAGACAATTTTTAGGCCCATTTAATACGGTTACGTACCTATATTGATGGGTACAACACTATAAAAAGGTTTGTGAGATTAACTCAGCTGATTTCTCAATATTCTGGTTAGATAAGATGTAGCTAATACTACCACTGCAATCTACAGATTATGAGGAACAAATCGACATGAGTTTCATTAATATGCGCTATTTTGTGGTGGGCTTATTTCCCTAACAAAAAAAAACACTTTTGTGCTAAGTATAGGTCTCCTCTACAGCGCGTTATCCTTTTCGATCTTATGCCAGTCTCGTCCATAAATTACGCATAGATACGAGTAAACTATGCTACGGTCCGGCCGCTCAGAAACGCGTCTGACAGCAATATAACATTGTAAAAATTGGAATGAAGACATTTTCTTTTCATATTTTACTGTAGTAGTATGTTAATTGGCTACCAACTAAAATTCTACATTCAAAAAGTTAATAAAGGGGATTTTACTAACAACTTTTACTATGGTATGGGACCAACCCTGATATTGCGAAAAAACCTGCTGTTCCATACATTTTGTCGAGTGCCAATGACCGTTTTCTATGGACCATCTGTTTTTTTCGCGGTTTCAGGGTTGGTAACATAGTAAAAGTTATTCTTAATGATGAGTACAATGACCTCCTTTCGACTTAGTACATACAGTCTATATGCGTAAACTCACAAAGAAAAGTAAATAGAACGGAAATGAGAAGGAAGATCTGTTACCAGGCATATGAATGAACCTTGATTGAACATTCTTATTTATATCAACGCGTCGAACTCCGCATCACAGTTGCTAACTGGTTTCGTTTATATGGGTGCAACGGGCTACAACAAATTTCTTACAAAAATGCCTTGACAGCCGTTCTAATTAAAAAAATAAATCTTTTCTGTGCGTATACTTTTATAGATAAGTACATGACAAAAATCAATCTTGATATTCCACCATTGAAGAATATTAATGTTAATTTGTTATATTCTGTATTAGTTCACCTACTGTTTTTATCTGCAATCGAAGCTTTCTGGATGCTAATTTGGTAAACAAACAAAAGCGAAGGCCTAATGAGGGCCGCTTGCGGGTGAGGACAAACTTTCTTATTCGTCAAGGGGAAGGGACCGGAGCTTCCGTTCGGTCCATTTGCTTGTTTATCCACGACTAACGGGTCCGCAAGAAACTCTGTATTGGGACTATGGTAAACCAAAAATTACAGTATGAGAACTGAAGACGGTTGGAAACAGTTCAAGAATGGAACTAGCTACATAACTTTTAAGAACTTCACAATTCTTACTAGCAGTTATTATTCTAATTTGTAAATTTTGTTGGTAGTTTGTCTACTGATTCATTGCGTATTTGAGTAAGTATCGGGTATGTTGGAAGACAAAGTGGCCACTGTTTGGTGTTAAGCTTAAACATTGTGTTTATGGGGCTTATGACCGCAGAGGAAGTGGCTTAGCTGTTAATTTATATCTTTGCGCCTTGGAAATTAATGTCAGGCTTTAGTATAGTTGCTTGCCAAATGAAAAGGTCACCGTTGTATCCCTAGTAACTAGAATTTTAAACCTCCTCGTATATTATGCAGGCCCATCCTAGCTTTTCTCTGATTTTGATTATTAGAGTGAAAGTGTAGAATGTTCTGGTGTATTAGTTGTATCGTTAGATACATACCTTAATATATATAAATACCTACTCAAAATCTGTTCGATTAAAAAAAATCTCACTTAAAGGTTGACAGATAATTTTTAAGAATAGATTTTTTGTCTGTCTATGTTGTCTCACTGCTGAGAAAAAACCTCTGCCATGGTTTAGTTTGATTCATTTTGTAATTATTTATGTAGGCCATCGCAAAATAAGCTAAATTGACTAGTTGAATATTACTTTGACACTGTAAGCATTTAAGGGGAAGCATTAGGTGCATCGTCGTCAATCGAACTGTGTATAATTTGCAAACTCCACTTTCCCCAAGGCAAGGTAAACCAGAACGTCAATACAGGAAGATGCAAAGAAAAATATGAAGAAATCTCTTAGGGGGTCGAGGCGCACGTCTTCGCATGCCTAATTTAATCCTCGGCTTATTGAAATAAAAACGACATAGGTTTCGACAGGTGCCGCGGGCAAGAGGGGCGGCACAGGTGGCCCCGATGGTCGCAGCGTCGTTAAAATTTACATAAAGTCTCAATCCACGGCGGCGGCCACAGTCCCCACCCCACGTTTATGCTACATTTAGTAATTTTATGATAATTTCGAAAACCGTACCGCCACCCATCGCATTATACTAATAGAGGAATCCTCCTGAGGATGCGATGTCGAAAAAATTTCAACCGCCTTCAAAATAAGTTTCGGCTAATAAATCGAGTGAAACGCGAAACGGGCATAATTTTTTGGGCGAAATTAATAGCAGATGTGTTGTTGAGTTTTTGGGGCTTCGGGGGTGGCCAGTGTGCTGTTAGTGACTTTGAAACGCATAAATTCACTCGCAACGTTTTGTTTTTTGAAATATTTTATGATTAATGGCTCATAAAATTGAAGTGGTCACGCGGAAATATTTTAATATTTTGTAGGATTTTTTATTCCTCCGTCCCATTTTTACGCCCCTATGACATTATTTGGAATTGCCGTTTGTATAAGTGGTATTTGCATTTTTTACGAATAGGTGGTAAAAACACATTTGATACCGCAACACATGCGTGAAATCAATAAATCGTGAATTGCGTTAGGGTGTCTAAAATAATAACTATTTCGATAAAAAAAAGAATTTTAGTTTGAAAGCTCAGTGTTACTTTGGAATTTAAAAAGTAAAAAACAAAGCAAGTTTAACAGTCCCTTGTTTGTTTTTTATTGGGGGAGCAGGAATGTCACTTAGGGTGTAAGCGCCTAAAACGGGCACTCAGGAAAATAAACACGAAATTCTTTTGTTGCAGTCTAACTTAACGCACCTGCCTCGTCACGAGTTCGTGCCTGGCATCGGCATGGGCGTCGCGAAATGTCCGTACGACCCCGCAGACAACTCCACTGCCTTGTGGGTGGAGAGGGGCAATCCTGGCAACCTGCCCGCCTTGTACTCCGGGACGAATGCGGAGTTCACGAAGGCAGATACGGTCATATTCAGGACTGACCTGCATAACTTGACGACTGGACGAAGAGAGTTCTCTTTCAAAAGAACGCTGAAGTACGACTCCAAATGGCTTGACAGTGAGTATCTGAATCTTAAGTTGTGCTCTAAAAGAGTTTATTACCTACCTACCGCAGGATGACTGGTTAAACAAAGGACATATGCGAGGATATCATTGTACTCATCATTATGAACATCTTTTAATATGGGACCGAGCCAGAAATTGTGAAAAAAACTTCTATATAAATAAAAGCGAAATGCATCTACTCATTCGCTCACTCACTGACTCATCATGAAATCTTGATAACTATTTGATTTACGAACCTAAAATTTGGCAGGAAGATTTTTTATGGGATGTACAGGACCGCTAAGAAAGGATTTTGCGAAAGGGCCGGATTAAGGGGGGCAAATGGGGACTGAGTTTATATGAAAGTCTACGCGTACAAAGTCGCGAGCAACAGCTAGTATTAGGTATAAATATTAGAAAAATGTCATTGATTCTCAAAGAAATGAATGGAAATGGAAAATGGAAATGGAAAAGCTGATTTCGTGGCGGGTCCCATTAAAAAAGTTGTTCATAATTATAAGTAAGATGATAATATGGTCGAATAGGTATGTCCACTATCTAACCAGTCCCTTAGTGTAGAACTTTATGCTTACTGTCTAAAAATCATTAGACATTGATTTTAGTTTTATTATAATTTCTCCACAATATTAATTTTCTCTAACACAATTTCGAAAAGGTAGCATAAATCATAAGCTTGTTATTTGAACGTCAACTCCGGTGATGGTCAGCTTTTGTAATTTGTGTCAAAAAATAGCATTCTAAATTAACTGACCTAGTTGGTAAAGTAAATAGGGTTGTCAACGCAATCAATGTTGAAATTAATGCGATCGTTGCTTATACAATCAACGAGCTTCCAATAAAGGGTGGCCGCGTCGGTGATTATTAGGAAAATGTTACAAATTATCAGCGCTTACACGATCTGAGCTGAATGCCTCGTTTTCAATGCGCTGTTTGTGATTAAACAATGGAAAATTAAACTGTTTACGCTCTAACGAGCAGTAATATCGAATCTATGTCCGGATTATGCCTCGTTCACTCTAACTGCTATTTTTGCGTGAATTTCGCATGCGAAGCGATGACATAAAATATTACGACAAAGTATTTATTACGTAAGCGATAAATTTGTCTCCAGGGATTGTGTTAAATATTCCAGTGATCTGGTATGAGAGGGAAATCTTTTGTTTCCGGGCAATGTTTTGTATTTGCGGCAGGTATTTTTTGGTTACCTCAAAAAAGGAAAAGAATTGAAATTATTAATTGCGGTCCTTTTAGGCAGCCTTCTAATTGTGCGACCATTAAAAAAGGGAAAATCATAATTAGCAAAAAACCCTTTTGCGTGTTTATTACTGAAATACCACGATAAATGCGTAGCACATCATTACAGTCAAGTAGAATTGCAAAGGACAATGGGCAAAAATGTACCAAGGTTGGTCTAATTGCCCACATCAACACACCATGGATTAAGTACCTAGTTAGTGTCTGTATCATAAATATTTTGCAGTTTGCAGTCCCATTAGTAATGTATTTTTACCGACAATATAATTTTTCTGTCATGTTGAAAGTTGCTCAGTAAGTAAATATGAACTGTCAGTTTTTCTGACAGGTCTTATTTTTGTTGAGATTATAATAACTACTCAGTAATTAGTGGACTACACATATTGCGTAAATCTCGTGGTGGGCACTTAGACCGCATTCACTCATTCTCCTTTGCTTTATTTGTGCTCTTCTCTATCTCTATGTCTACATAGTATAAATTGAAGTCGCTTTCCGCGTCTGTCTGTCTGTCTGTATGTCTGTATGGCCGCTAACTCCTCATAAACCACGCAACGGATTTTGATGCGGTTTTCACCATCAGTTAGATACATTTTCAAGGAAGGTTTATATATATAACTAGCGACCCGCCCAGGCTTCGCACGTAAATTACACCCGTGCGAAGCCGGGCGGGCGGGTCGCTAGTATGGTTATATAGTTTATAAGTACCAACTTAGAACTTATATTTTTCTTCGCAATAAATTATCTATTGATTACGGGAAAATGCCTTGAATTACTAATTAATTTTCATTAATGCACCCTTTTCAGGGCTCCGTACCCAAAGGGTGAAAACGGGACCCTATTACTAAGCCTACGTTGCCTGTCTGTCCATCCTACCTTTTAACAGTAGTATCTTTCGAAGTGTAATAGATAGCCGATAAAAAAAAAACACAATATGTTATGTTATGTTACAGCGGATTTAATAAGAAATAATAATAGTCAAAAATAAAAACTAAAGAAGAGTGGTAGAGAAAAGGAGATATACAACAAACGTTTTTTTTACTTTTTTTGTATTCGATCTAGTGTAAAAACAGTAATACGTACAAGCCACAAACTTGACATGGTTATAGTACAAACTCTAAAGTAAAAAAAAAAAAAAAAAATGGCCAACTGCGAGTCGATGACAAATTTCTGTTCACCAAAGTTAAGCAACGTCGGGCGTGCTCGGTACTTGGATGGGTGACTTTTTTTGCACTTTAATCATTAACAATATTTATGTAGTGGAAAGGAAACCTCAGTGCACGAGCACTTTGATGGTTTATTTACAAAAAAATCGTTTATTAGATGACTTTCGATTTCTTAATAAATTGGATTGGCAATTCGCGCAAAGGTCTTAATTCGAGTATTTATGTTTGCCCCAGGTGTCCACGAAACTCGAGGATGACCATAAAGTATGCTTTACGACACTCCCTTAATATTGTACATTAATAACGGTATTACCTGTACATTATCGATATTATTCCACGTCCAACATATTCATCAACAGTGACCGGCTTATTGGCACTATTAATATAACTGGAGCCAAATTTATATGAGCTATAATTTTAAAAGACCTAGGCCTTATTAAAATTTTATAGCTTTTAAGCTCTATTGTTAGCGTGCAGCTTACTATCCTATAATAGTTGTATAAAAGTAATATAAAGATACCAGGCGCGTGTCACGTCGTGTCTGTAGTCTCTAATCCGGTACACGCGTCGATTTCATTTCGGTACCGACAAATAAGCACTTATTAATGCTGCCCATAAAAGTGACATAATTGACACCCGCAGACTTCATCTAATATTTATTGTGCATCACAGAGAATAACAGTAATATGAAACTGGAATTAAAGCTATTGTGGGAGCGCATAGTGAGCTCATGAATATAAATGTATAATTGACACTATAATATAACGACGATAACATACAGCACAAGCGACGCAAATATGCTAACCTCGGCAGTAGTTACATATTTGAGGCTTCGAGACATTGGGCCCTTGGGGACCTACCTCACCAAATTTTTAAAAATCTTTCGAATTCTGGTTAATGCTACGCGTGACAAAAATGCAGGCTCAACGCATACATATTGTCATTCAGAGTGGTAATGCCACCAGCATGCTGGGTACGCTGACAACTGGTAGTGGGTTTGAGCATTCGGATTATCTTTAGACCGTCAGCGGTCTATGGGCAGTCTAACTGTATTTGTAGTTTAGTATTAGCTTGTATTTTGTTTGAAATAATATAACACACGGATGTTACTGCTGTAATTTCGTTGACACCCCAAATATTAAACAGTTTTTTTTAAATATTTATTATTCAAGCTAACCCTTTTTAATTAAGATCTTGTTAATACCTATGATTACGGCGCAACTGGTAACGACCAGTATGGTGCAGTCGTAGCACTACTGCCACATGAGCATGAGGTGTCCCGGGTTCGATACCTGGTCAGGCAGATGTTTGAATGATGGATATGAATATAGGTATTAGTTGTTCGTGGCTTTGTGTGTGTTCTATGACAACCCGTATGAGACTGAGAAGTTTTATTTAATAAAACCAGAGCGACTGTATTTACATACACAATAACTTTGCGTACTCGTTAGTTAGTTCACTTATTTTTAACATCTATTTACGCCTAAAATCCTATCTAACACAATAATTACAAACAAATATCTACTACGTTACTAAAGAAAATCTTTACAATGATGAGAAAATAATTATGAATTGTTACTATATAACTTGCTCACTAATGTTTATTATTTTCAGAACCAAACTTCGTCGGTTCTTTCGACGTTGGCGAGTACGTCCTCTTCTTCTTCCGCGAAACAGCGGTGGAATACATCAACTGCGGCAAAGCAGTGTACTCACGAGTAGCCAGGGTCTGCAAGAGGGACACTGGAGGGAAGAACATATTGAGCCAGAACTGGGCTACGTATCTCAAGGCTAGACTCAACTGCAGCATTCCGGGAGAGTTTCCGTTTTACTTCAATGAAATACGTAAGTAAACATGCACTGAAGCAGCGGCCCAAAATGTGTCATGGCCTGCGATACTAAAAAGCGCTGGACCTCAAAGCGTCGGATAGTGTCCTTCGGGTGGTAGATGGGGAAACGGTCAATAATACAGCCTAGCTAGCTGCCAGGTTCAATGGGCTTGCTGACCTAAGTAGGATGTGTAACTCCTCCTTTGGGGGTTGTGCCACGGGCTTAAATTGTACGTGGGAGTCCCATGTCACATTTTGACAACAATGAATAATAATAAATAGAAAGACCGTCTTCAAAAAGCATTCAAACAAAATTATTCTTATTGCCATATCAACAGGCGCTCGATCATAATTATTCTTCCTTTTGGAGCTGGTAAAAATAACTAAGCCGAAGATAATGAAATTTTTGTAGCACTACTTCTAAAGCTTAATCTATATAATACAAAAAGAATCAAGTAAATTTGTCCACACATATCGGAGTAATAGGTGTACTCGTACATACTTAAACAATCATAATAAAAAGAATCTAATTGAGAACCTGCCCCTGATGACAGTTAAAATTCGTGAAAGATTCGAATGATTGCTATTGACGTGGTGATAAAGATTGTCATGTTTTTTCTTCACCCAAATATCAAACAAACATCTAAATTTGAACTGCATTTCCACCATTTGAAGCAGGGTCTAGCCATTTTGCGCTATCCGTTTACTGAGATACAGTATCAAAGGTTGCACATTTTATTACAAAAAAAAAACCTTTAAATTATGGTCCTTGCTTGTCTCGTGCTGCAAATTCCATTCCCGTGAAACTTTTACTCTCGCGTATTTAACATAAGATATTTTATTATATGATTTTTTGCACAAAGTTAAGTGGTTGGAGGGTCAAAAAGTAACATTTACTATACTTTTTATTCCGGTAAATATGGTTACTGAAAGCTGTCAACGTGGGTGAAACCACTGGGCACAGCTAATTAATTATTAAGAAACTAAATATTATGCTAAACTCATTCAGTTCTAAACTATACTTAAAATTCATTTATAGTCTTTGTATGGAAGGCACTGGATCCATAATAAATTTGTATCAAACAGACGGTCAAAACACAATATTTCTTATTGAGTGCTTGCAAAATATAAAACTAAAATGTTTGCTATCAACCAGCTTGCTCTGATCTCATCATCATCATAATCAACCTATCTTAGTTCAGTACTGGAGATAGGCCATAAGGCCACTCAACCCGAGAGCGGTCTTCGACTTTTCACTTCCAGCTCCTGCCAGCTGCCTCATGTATGTAGTCATCTCATATCTTTCTCTCTCTCTCTCTCTCTCGCTCTCTATCGAGTCTCAGAGCTCAGGAGTCTGATCTCCCATACTCTTTATTAGTCTACCGAATCCCTATCCTCCCAGACTCGGTTCATATAATATTAAAACGTTCGGTTCGGGCTTGCCACGGTTTTTCACGCCCCCACTACCTGCGCTGCATAACTCATGAGGACGTAATAGCTGCTCAAGTGCTCAGTATTTGTACGGAGGTGCGTTATTTACACGTTTTCAAGCACTATTAGTTCGATATCGATTTGAGTTCACCTAATCTTCCAGAATAGACTTATACTATTTACATAAGCAAACTTCAAATGTTTTCAGGGGTGAATAGGATTCTCCAGGTGATAGAAAGAACCTTTAATGGGCAATACTGTCGCTAAGCACCTAATAGTGTACTCCAGCAGCATCACTTTCTTAAGGAGGCTCCCCCCTCTCTCTTTTTTCTGGTGGCCTCTCTTGCTTTCACTTTCTTTCTGGAATGGTAATAGGATTAACCCGGCGTCTAATTTTGACACAAATTTGAACCGACAAAACTTGAAAATAATACCTTTTAGTTTTATATTGTTATCCATAAAAATAAAATTATTAAAAATCAACTTTTTAAATACAAGCTTTTAGGCGCCGCCATATTGAATTTAGTGTGACGTCATTTCATCTATCGTATTCTCAGCAAACCTTTACAATTGATACCTATTTCATGGGGGTACATAAAATATAACTGGTCCGCCATTTTTGGGAGTCCACCATATAAGATTAAGGATGATGTCACCTAGCTAACCATGCATTGTTATCCAAATTTAATGTGTATACAAAATTTCAGCTCAATCAGTTGGAGATAACTGTTTTAAAATTCAGTTGCAAGATTTGTCTCACACATACTATACTTAACTAACAGGGAAAGTTAAATAAAATCTTGTTATAACAACATTTTATTTATTATATTTATATTGAACGGGAATTAGTCCCGTAAGATTAAGCCGGTCACTCCGACTATAGTTTCAACCGCATTAGGCAGTCTTTTTCAAGGTGAATGTGCGCGCGCGGCTGCGTCTCGCTTGGCAATGTGTGAAAACCACGTCAGTTTCTATAATAAAATTGTTATAACAACCTTATGACAGCAACAAAACACCATAAACTGATTAAATTTACGTGAATAATAACATTTAACTCGCAAAAATACATTATTTTGATTTAAAAATAAACACTGAAATTTGTCTTGTATTATACCTACATGTCAATTTTCGACAAGTTTATTTTGTACTCGTAAACGTTCGTTTACACGTCTCCTTTTTTTATTTTTTGTTAAAATTTCATGAGCGTGGATTCAATGTCCTTTACTCGTAATATTAATTAGTTTACATAGTCTTAATAGGGTCGAACCAGTCATAGTCACAGTCAGAGTCAAGCTAAGTAAGTCACGGTCAAGTCAAACTCATGCCCCTGTAAAGTGGTGGAGACTTTACAAGAGGCTCCAATGGAGTTTTGGAAACAACACGAAAAGACATGTTTCACCTCATTATATCACTTGCCTACACTCGAGCACGTTTACGAGCTATTAATTATGAATTAATGAATATTATTTCACCATTTAGTACACATTAACACTCGAAACTACACAAGTTTAGGAAAATAATCCAACGAGCCGACATGTTTTTTTCCACGTTGGCGCCAAAAAAACACACCAGTCTTCGATCAATGTGTGTTGCCAGTAATGACATATGCACTGAAACGTGGTCTCTCATTATGGGCCTCATAATCAAGCTCAAAGTCGCACAACGAGCTATGGCTATGCTCGGGGTTTCTCTGCGAGATCGAATCAGAAATCAGGAGATCCGAAGACCAACGACAGTTACCGACATAGCCCACCGGATAAGCAAGTTGAAGTGGCAGTGAACAGGGCACATAGCACGCAGAACAGGTGGCCAATGGGGCTGAAAGATTCTGGAATGGAGACCACGGACCGGTAAACGCAGCGTAGGATGTCCATCCACGAGATGGACATACGACCTAAAAGAGACCGCAGGGATGCAGGCCGCTTACAATTTTTTTGAGAAATTTTTTGGAGAACGATGGAGCTATGCCCAGCATTGGACGTCCTATGGCTGAAATGATGATGATGATGAAACGTTCGTTAATGCTCACGAAATTTTGAATTTGTATTTTTGATATTGTTTTGTACTGCGTTGTATATACCAAATTCAATTTTACGTATATTACATACAATCAGTTCAAGTCACACATAAAGAATATAATATGCTAAAACACATCAAGCGCTGTCATGAGAGTTAATCAACCAAGTTACTCAAACTTAACTATTTAGACGACTATTAAATTGGCATAATTGTGGTTCTCAACTTTATATCTCGGTGTCACCGGAAGTTGGCGCAACAATTAAACTGTTTCCCTCGGGCTATGAACGTCGCCTGAAGCTGTATAAATGATTCATTTCGAAATCATTCGTCATTTATTTCCGGGTCTTTGCTTCTGTCGTTTTTTATTAGCTTTTAATCGAAAATGTATACTTTTTATGACTAAAACTGGAAAAGTTTAAACACATTTTGTTTTTTAAACGGAAATTCTATCATTAATTACTATAACAACTGCTTACACCCACGATTATGTTTATCGGTCGAGACAAATCAAAAATCCATAAAAAATTAAAAATAAAAACCATCGATAATAATAATATTCCATCGATTTAATTGCCAAATTACCAAATTAATTATTGAGAAAATTAATTCTTTTCAAATGAAAGGGTTCGCTGAGAAGAACACAAAATACAAAATGACGTTACACTAATTTTAATATGGCGGATGCTCCAAGATGGCGAAAGTAAATTTTCTTATCTACCATCATGTTATGGGTATCGAATGAAAAGTTTTTCTGAGAAGAATAAAAAAAATCTTTAAAAAACTTTTGACAATAACCATTCAGACATGTCAAGCAAAACAAAACTATTTTAAGCGCTGACAAGCACTTAATTATTTAAGACGAAATAGTTATATAAATACATATATGAAATCGTAGGAACACAATATTACGTCTAGCTTTTAATTTTATAGTTAACACATAAATTCGCAAAATTTAGCTTCAATTTTTAATTCAATCAAACTTGCTTGACGCTATGTCAAGCAAGTTTGATTGCCTTTTCAGACATAAATCTCAGTATTGGCAAAGCTTTTATAGAATAATGCCCGTGAAAATGTTTTATAGTTTCATATTTAGTTTGAATTTAAATTAGCTACGCTCTCTTTTGATATTTTACACCTGAGTACTCGAATTTGACTATCAGTCTATAAACAATGAATTTTTCAAACTTTAATTTACACTTGGTGAATTATTGATCAGCTGATAATACTGTTTTGGGAAAAGCAGGCATCTGCACTTTAGTGATATTAAAGTTCTAGGTAATTTATATTTTTATTTTTATTTAGAATATAATATATCTACGTTTGGCCACCAACTCGCCTGATGGTAAGCGACGGTGCGGTCGAGGATGGAATAGGTAATCTAGGTAATTTCGTTTTCAAAAACCTTAGTCATCAGTTTATAAGGATTTCTATCGCTTCTAACTCGTAGCTCTGTATTTTGAGTCGTATTCTGTCATAATATCAGGTGCCAGATTCAAGTGATAAGATTAAAACTTCCCAGACAGACTTTAAGTACAAAGATTTCTTACATAATGAAGATTTATTAAATTTGGGAAAACTTTGTCATATTCGTTTTGATGACTAAGTTAGTTCAAAAATTTCTGCTGAAGTGTAACTCCTAACAATTTTTACGCCAAGTTTATAAGTAAAATAACCATGTTAATGTATTTTCTTTTCGACAGAGAGCATTTACAAAGTCCCCGGCGACGATAGCCGTTTCTACGGCGTCTTTACCACAGCATCGACTGGGCTTATGGGCTCAGCAATTTGCACGTTCACCATCGGAGATGTCCAGAAAGCCTTCGAAGGAAAGTTCAAGGAACAGGCCACCTCTTCGTCTGCTTGGCTGCCAGTCATCAGCAGTAAAGTTCCAGAACCAAGGCCCGGAACGTGTGTGAATGATACCGCTGGCTTACCTGATACTGTGTTGAACTTTATAAGGTAAGATACCACGTAACTACGACCAGTTTGCAAAATATTTATGCGTTCACTGTCATCAGAATCGATGCCAACGGCATCGATTCTGATGCACTCTAAACTAAACTAAACTAAATTTGACAGCTCAAAACTTGTTGCCATCCTTCTCTCACGTATTAAAATGAAAAGAGAGGCAGATAATTTTAGTCCTGTCAGATTGGTTTATTTTAGTGAGTTGTATGACAGAATAGGTCTCATTATCTTACAATAAAAATAACTAAAATGTATATATTTATACTACAACTAATTGGACTAACTATTTGGATAGATTGGAGATCCTAGCTATACATTTGTATATGGCACGTCATGTTTACGCATCGCTAGGTAACGAGTAACTGAATGCAAACTGCTGCACCGGCGCGTTTTGGCGGAGTTTAGGTAGGCCGGCAGTCGGGCGGTTGGTGCAACAACCTCTGTTTATTTAATCTAAGTTTGAGTTTTAGATAGCCCGTTGGTCTAGTTGGTAGTGAACCTACCTTCTGCGATTGGGGGCGTGGGTTCGATTCCCACCTAGGACAAACATTTGTGTTTGTTCTATATCTGGGTGTTTATATCTATTTAAGTATGTATTTAAAAATATATATGTATGTATATCAGTCTCTGGCAGCCATATCACAAGCTTTGCTTAGTATCAGGTCAAATGACCGTGTGTTTAAAAATGTCCCGTATTTTTGTGTGTTTTGCGTACCCAAAACAATAGCATAGCACTGATATTATATGCAATTTTTGAGAAATAAAACTTTTATTTCGTTCTTGTTCAAAAAGACCATGAAAACAACTTAATCTTCAATTTATCTACCTAAAAATTAAGAGAGTTATTCAAATGACAATAATTGCCATGTTTAAAATGAAAATAGAGCGAACTATAGATAATTATGAAATTATGTTTTAAAATGTCAACTGCTCGTTTCATTCCTATTCAAGGACCGTGTCCGCCGGGTTGCTTTTACGACATGCATGTCTAACTTTCCGAGCAAACTAGCGTGCCATTGTTTTATTCTCTCATTAAAAAAGAACCGAATTAATTTAAATTCAAAAGCGACACAAAACGAAAAGCCCGAGACTGTCGTTATTGTAACAAGCGAGCCGGACGTAAACAAAGTAGAATATCGTCACTTAAAAACGTTGGAGCACGATCTGTCGGGTCCCAACTCTCCAGCGATTCCTGGATTCCGCGCATTGAAATCCACAGGCACTTTTATCTAGCGACACGTCCTGTTAATTATCCGACGCTCTTGCCCTGCGAGCGTTCAATTATTTTTTTCCCCCGCTTTTCCATGATCCTCGTGTGGAAACGTTGAGATTTTAACACTTCACCTGAACCAGTCTGCTGAAAATAGTAATTTTTTTATTCATAACGAGAGTGGAGATTTTAATTAAACGAATGAGTTATTTTGTTGTTGGCATAGTCTGTTGTGCGACGACGTTTGTCGCGCGACATTATCGTGTCGTACAGTGCGACTGTCGTACCTGTCTCTTTCGTTGCCATCGAAGTGTTTGTAATGTTTCCGCTCTTACGCTTCGATGGCTTTGCCTTTATTAGAATACCTTTACGATGCATTGTTGTGGCATAAATTTAATTTCATATTTGTGATTTGGTTTGCTTTACCATTTTGAGTGTTGATGTTTTAAAGATAAAAAAGAAACACGCTAATTCGTTTACAGATGCCGGCGTAATCGGCGTACATACATAAAAAACGGGCCGAATTATTGATAATCTTCCTCCTTTTTCTAAGTCGGTTAAAAACTACTCCAAATGTCAAAACAAAGATTCTAATTTGTTTTATTTTTATTATTTTGTAGGTTACCGTTTCGTTTAAGTTATTTTGTCCAGTGTGCAGATAATACAATCTGGGTGTCTTCAAATCACGAGTGAATCGGTTTCTTCTAGGCAAGCGTGCTCCAACGTAGACCGCATCTTCGCTTAACATCAGGCGTGATGGTGGTCAAACACAAACAATTATTTATAAAAAAAAAGTTTATGAATTTTATTAATGAAACAAACATCATTACACAGGTCCCACCCTCTAATGGACAGTGCAGTGTCACATGAAAATGAGAAGCCGATATACTACAAGAGAGACCTATTCTTCACTCGACTGGTAGTTGACAAGGTGAAGGTGGACATGATGGGGCACCAGCTTGATTATACCGTCTACTACGCAGGCACAAGTAAGTGAAATTTCTCTTAAAATAATCTAAAATTGGTTAGTATATTAACATACGGTCAGGATTTTCGTATCCATACCTATACATACTCTTTGTATGTTGACGTGTATTTTATTCTAGTAGTGGGACTCTTGCACAGTCCGCTAGGGAAAGTACTACACCTTTACCAACCTCTATTCTGACAAACAAGGGAGATTTGGCAAGATGGCGTGGCAGGTGCGAACGCATCTGGCGTAAAACAGGCTTGATATTTTTAGTCGGACTAGCCCAGCAGATGACTTTGTCGCCCTTTTTTGGATGTGGACAATCAGTTAGTTTATTGATGTCGCTACAAGTTTCTTAGTGTGCGTGAAAAAATAGTAAATGAGCCGTACCTACATACAGTTTTCGAAGAAAGCGGTTTAGCAGTATTATAAAAAAAAATTGTACTCATACATGTCTCTCTATTTTGTCTTATTTGAGGTGCAGACATTTCTGTGTTTCGTATTGAAGGTTTTTTTTTGTATGACCGATGCGGACCGGACGGTATCATGTGTGCTTTACAATCCGACGGCACCCGGTTCGATCCTCGGCCCTGCACCAATGACTTATTTAGTACCTAAATAAATTATGTGCAGTTTCGGTGTCCTCGCTCAACAACGGTGAAGGAAAAACATCACTAGGAAACCGGTATGTCCAAGAACCTCAAAAGTACAAAGGCATATATTATGACATTCACCAATATGCACTGGGCCAGCATGGTCGATTAGATCCCATGAATAAACCCTTTTGTCTAGAAAAGAAAAGCTTTTTGTCCTTGTCTATAGTCTTCATATACTTATTTATTTTCCTAGGTTATTTTAGAAAACAAAGGTTTTAAGACAGACTATTGAAAAGCTAATCAATTCCAATATCATAAAATGCCAAATTAATTAGGGCTCAAAATGTAATAGACGCTATCAAAATTCTAATCCTCACCTTAAAATTAAAGTCAGCGCGTCACATAAAACAACACCGAGCGACAGCGTTTAATTAATTTGCTCAAAATCCGTTCCAAAGTGCCTTTCACGAAACTTTTCGGCCCGAAACTCTTCGGACAAAGAAACGTTCGCATAAAGATCACAAAACAAAGCAATCGAGCACCTCCGCTCGAAACAATCGCCAAATTCCAAAACTGGCGAAACAATCAGCCAGCGGACACGGGAGGACATAAAATTTCATAAAACGTTCACGAATTAAAAAATGCCTTCCCACTGGGAAATTAAAAAGTGGCGGACGAGTGAAAGTGGCACAAAGGCCATAATTCGTCTCTTCCACGACTCGGGACGTTTGGATACTCGTCTGGATGCCATGCATCGTGGCTTATGCACCTTCGTACCAGCGGATTTACTGCAAAACATGAAAAACCTATTATTCTTTCATTGTTCCATCAAAACGCTGTAGTTTTAAACGATTTTTGTACCTCAATTTTACTGACTCTTTAAAAGCTTGCGTTAAAGCTTATAAATCCCTACGGTATAGTCAAAATATTCATAGCCGGTGTTGATTGGAAAATTGATTGTGATAGGGTTTGAGAAATTTTCGATTGCAAACAATATTTTCGTTACAATAACAAACTTTGTGTAGCTAAGCTCAAAGTGTATAGATTCTTAAGCTGCTCAGATGTCATTGACATTCTGTTTGTATATCTAGCTTCTAGATGAGCACGCGACAAAAATAAAGTTCACTAAGTTATTCAGACGTTTATATTCGCACAAGATATGTTAGCAGCGCCAGACCACAGAGACTCGACGTCACATTTCCACCGCATAAATTCGACCGCGCGCCGTCGCTCCCGTCACCGCTCCAAACAACGCCTCCGAGAGGTAATTTTCGCCGATGTTGTTGCAATTTTCACCAATTTCCAACGAAAATCGTTCCCAACCGAACCGCTGCGAGGGGATTAAACTCACGTAGATATCTAACGAACGGGTGGTTCGTTTGCGAACTTCCAAGGAGAAGCTACGTTTGAGTTGCCGTTACGAATGCTTGTGTGTAGAATATTAAATTGTTTAAACGTTCCTTAGCTTCCTTTTTGCCATAATTACTGAAACTTGCGCAACTCCACTCCGACGTTCTTATGACGACTGTACCTACTGTGAAACTTATTTCACTAAGTTTAATTACTTAACTCAAACTACAGACCAATAAAGTGTATGTAACAGTCGGGCTCGTGACAGCGCACAATAAATGGCAACATCGCATTCAAAACCGCAGACTAAAAAGAGGGAGCGTCCGAAAATCCGAAGCGCTCTTGGTTCACAATTATTAACACTCGGGCACAAAATAAGTTGGACGAAATTCCGTCACAAAGAACCCGAGGCGTTCCGTGAAAAAAGACAGTTTACACTTTCAATACAGTGTGCTCGCGCGGCATCTACCGAGGCGATATTACCTCCCCGCTTACCCCATTTGGAGTGCTTACCGCGTTATAATATGCATTAAACTGCACCGGCAGAAAGTTGTGCTACCGCTCGAGGTGCTACCAGACAATGAGAAATGAGCGTGTGATGCTCCCGCAATGCGGGCCCCTCGTCTCGCCTCATTCCATTTGTTTTATCACGCCTAAATCACTGTTGCCAGACAACTTTGTACGCAGGCCGAGGTTGATAAAAGTTTGACAGCTGTCGTGCACACGCCCCGAGATCATGTTTGTCAATGAAAGGGAACCGAGGTATCAAAGACGTTAAGAGTATTTAGAAGTTAACGAAGTTAATTAAATTAACTGAGTTAGATGTCGACGCCGACTCTTAGTATCAAGGGCGCCTTTGTAAACAAACGAACATATTAATGTTAACGTATCGCGCGGGTACAGGCCGTGTTAACAACAAACTCAAACGTAATTACGCGCGTTTGTTATGCGAACAAAAGAAACGTGTCGCTTTATTTTTAAACGGGACGATCGCGGTTCAGTTTTTGATACGATAAAAGCTGTAGATAGGTAATCAGATTGCAGTGACCAGCAGAGCTATGAACATTTATGCGAATGCAGTGGCACTGCTATTAAAAACGATTTAAAATTCACAGAAGGCTCAACTGCCGAACGGTCAGTCGAAACGTCACAGTGGTTTGATGGTAATTATGTAAGCTCAGACTCGCAAAATGTGAGTCCTTTGATGTTTTGAAATGTAGTTATGGGCATAACGGATCCATTTGGTGAATATTTACTGAGCTATGAGCTATAATGTACAGTACTTTATAGCCTCCGCTGTCTTGATCCGCATATAAAAATATAACACTTTAGTTCAGAGCAACTAGTACTTTTGAGCAACTCTTTTTCCATTTTTTTTATTCTTAGTACAAGATAATGTAGAACCCGGTGTTCATTTCACAAAATTACTATAGCAAGATACCTACTATTTTCAGACTGATGATGGCCGAGCGGTAGCATGTGTACTTAACAATCTGACAGCACACGGTTCATTCCTTGGCCCTGTACCAATGACTTATTTAGTACTTGAATAAATTGTTTGTGTAGTTTCGATGCCATCATTCAAACATCGTGAGGAAACCGGTATGTATATGAACCTCAAAATTCAAAAACAATACATTCGCCAACATGCCCAATGCATGCCAGCATGGTAGATCAGTGGCATTAGGGTCATCTCTCTGTCTCTCTCTCTCTCTGAGAGAATTAGGCCTATATCCGAGCAGTGTTATTTTTCAATTTTTTTTATTCAAAATATGAATCCCTATTTACTTTGGTCACGCTCAAACTATAACTTGACAACGACTTTATCGATTTCATTCTTCTTTTTTTAAAGTTTTCTATTACTTTGTAGAAAGTTCTTACGGAAAGAAAAAATAAGAAAATTGCGCAGAAAAATTGATAATATCAGAAAATTTAACGAAGATTTTAACTGGCGGGTGAAACCGCGGTGCCCAGCTAGTTAACTGAATAAAAAATGTCTGTCTTTAGAGTTACCTTAACTATCAATAAATACCTAAAATACTTGGCCCATTACACAAAATTATACCAAACACAAAAAAATAATATTGGGACTAGCCACTGGTTTCCGAAATACAGCTTCTCACTAGTTTTGTGCCAGTGAATTTAATTACCTATTTGTTTGTAATCTTCCATACACAAAGTACATAATTATTTGTATATTAAAAAATGCGACTTTAATGAAACCAGAGTCCGTGTCTTTTATTATATTTAACTACAATTTTTGTTAACTTGAACTAATTTATTTGAGCTATACACAATACTGAGAGAGGCAAGTTAGTTTGATTTTAATCTAAGCTTAAAACAATTGAGTAAAGTTCTACAATTTAGTTACTAGTTTGTGTGTAATTATTTGCATTCATCCCATTTATTCCAAAAGAGCACAAAATAATAAACAGGCCAAGTGCGAGTCGGGTTCGCATTCTGATGGTCCCGTACCACCACAAAATACACTAAGGTCGTCCAAGTAACCGAATTACCAGTTATTATAATGCCTTCCAATCTAATACGGTCCGAAAGATACAACCGTTAATAGGTAGGACAGATGGACAGACGGACAGTCGGACAGACGGACAGACGGACAGACGGACAGACGGACAGACGGACAGTCGGACAGACGGACAGACGGACAGACGGACAGACGGACAGACGGTCAGACGAACAAACGGACAGACATCGTAGGCTTAGTAATAAAGTTGCGTTTTTACCCTTTGAGTACGGATAACCTTAAAAACTTGGATATTTCATTAAAATAGGTTGTAACTAAGTATGGGCTACACAATAAACACTGTCAGCAATTACGTAATATAAGCAAAGAAGATGTTATTCCGCTACGGTTCAGATAATGGCAAAAGTTAGAAACCATTCTATCACATATATCATTCCATGTAATGCCAATTTATTTCACATTCTCAAGCGGAAAATCGCTAAACAAGGCGGTAAAATTATACAACGCTCATAGACATTAGGCTATGCTTACACCAGGATCTAAATAATGTGTGTAATAATTTTCATAACATCGCATTTAGCGAGATAGCTAAAGTGTATCGATACAGCGTATATCGCTCTTATAAGTATTGGAAAGCCATTTGCCTAAGTGCATAAAGTCCAAGTTTTGACATAAACATGAAATGCGGTCCATGCAAAATGATATGTTAAGGTTCAGGTGAGGTATGGTGCAGTTAGGCTAAGGGGCTTATGTATGACGCCACTGGGTATCCGATGTAATCGCAAAGCGCTTCGATCTCCGAATATCACGATACTTGTTGATGTACCTCGCATCCTCCGGAACAATCCCCGGTGTGGCATAGCTCCATTGACGTGCATTGCCCACAGGACGAAAATGAACAATATTTATTGCCGAGTTGCGATACGATACTCCGGAACGGAATTTCCGAAGTAATTTATAGTTCGCAACACTTTACCTTCCACCGCTACGTTCTAAAATCATGCCGTATATTGCTTGTAAGTACTACCTATGCACCTACTTGAACCGCATTTATGAACAGCATGCATCTAGCTTAATTGTTTATTTAAAACGTTGTTAATTCCAAACCGGGTGAAAAGTAAGAGTCCAATGTGTTTATTTGCGCGTCACTTATCTGCCAATAGAATATATATAAAAAAAACAATTAATTATTCCATTACCAAAACAACATGGACATCGGACAGGGGGAGATATTGAATCCAGAAGAGGCTGATTCAAGAGCCGTTTACAATACGATCGCACCTTCACACAAACACAAAGCAATTAGTTGTAGCTATAATTAGCATTCGAATCGCGTTTGTCGGGAATAAACATTGATTTTTTATTCCCCCAAAAACGGGGAGAGGCCACGGTTCCGGGCGAGATTTGGAATACTAATGTGTTCATTTTTGAACGGTTATTCGCGCCGCGCTAAAGGCGCCCAACGTTTTTTGCATAAAACATCTCATCAAAGGATTGCTTAGGTCCCACAGTATATTGAATATCAAAAGGTGCGCAAACGGGAAAGTTTTCGGGAGGTGGCGCGGTCGCGGCATCTCTAATACCGGCCACCGTGAAAGCCTTCTTTAAAAATACACCTTTGAAACGTGTTCAGAATAATCGATCGCTTAACTACGGTACGCTATTGAAAGGGTGTACTTACAACTCTGTTTATACCCCTAACTTTCTTTATTCAATACATTTTATTTTCTTAAGGAAATTATTTTTTATCTTCATATGTTTTCAGCATCGAAATGGAGCTACATAATCAGCCTTTTAATAGTCCACTGCTAGACTTTAGGCCTACCCCTGAAAGGGCGATTGGGCCATATCCACTTAGCTGGCCCAGTAGCGGGTTGGTTGACTCACATAGTAGGTATACGCCATTGAATTTCTTCTCCGTAACGTATGCAGGTTTCTTCATGATGTTTTCCTTCTCCGAAAAGCTAGTGGTATGAAAATCCGTACATATACTCTGTAGAGCTCATCTGTCAAGAGCCCTGGATTTGAACTCGCGACCTTACGTTTTCAAGTTTAGTGGTATACCAAATAGACATTTTTTTTATGAAGCATAATACTATTTTTAAACATAGAGTTAAAAAAACAAAACAAATAAGTACATATTGGAATATATCAAGACCAGATTCAAGTCTAAATTAAAATTTTCATACAAAATTTATACGATACCACAAAGTTTCCTGATCGATTGGAACTGCGTCCCCGTAATTACAGAGTTCAGAGTTAAGAACGAATGGTAACGCGTTAACTTTCCAAGTGTTTTCGAAACTCCCTGCGAAGAGGCGATACTGTATCTACTTATATGTACGTAATTATTCATATCGATTGTAACGAAGGACACAGAAAACGGGTCACAGGCCGCCTTTGATAGTCACATAAAAATCTCTTGCGACGTATCTCGTAAAAGTCAGTCGAGCGCTCGTAGGCAAACGTTAAAAACCCACGTTTTCCGATTTACGGCACCTATAAAATACATATTGGGAATCGTGATAAAAGTCCTTCTTTCCCGAATTCGTTCCGGCAATCGCGAAATTTATCGGTGCCGTCTAGCCGACATACCTTTAAATATAAACGAGCCATTAGAATTGAAAACAAACCACCGAAAGACTTATGAATAAAAATGTTTACTGCGATTTTACAGCTGGCTAAGTACTTTTTTTTGTTTCGTTTAGATTTTAAATGAACCCATTAGCGAAAACAGAGCGTTAGTCTTAAATATTCTGACACAAAAATGTACATTTTAATTAAAATTATATCAATCGTAATTTAAACTTAATAGAAAATATTTTAAATTCTCATTAAAAATTATTGCAGTTTTTTTTAGTTAATTGAAAAGAAACATGACACAAAAGGTAAAATAAACTGCCGCGGTGCAAAAAGCGGATCCCTGAATCTCCCAAATCTATACGCTAAACGCGGGCTTTTTATGAAAAGCAATAAAGACGTTAGAGCTACTTTGTATTTGGCAATTTATACCACTTGGAGGAATAAAACTTATATTGTTCGGGGATCGCAAAAAAGTTTTCACTTAGGTCTGTCGAAGCGAAATCTTTATTGGATTGTAGGATTATTCTTTTGAGGTCGACGTCAAGACCCGTGATTATTTTCGAGGAAAAGAATATGAAAGATAATTACAGAATAAATGGCAATTCATTATTTAACTTAAAATTCACGTAAACTGCAGTAGTAATAAAGTTAATATTTAGAAGAAAAAAAAAACATAAACCGACTTCAAGACTGTACCAACAATAACTAAAATGTACAAACTTAAAGAAAAAAGTAGAAAATTTGTTGATAATAATGTGGACAAACTTAAACTAATAAGCAGAAAATTTGTTGAATGGAACCATAAACCAAAAATTCACCCTAAGAAAGATAAAAAAGTTTATTTAAATTAAAATGGCTGTCAAGGCATTTTTGTAAGTTGTAGCCAGTTGCACCCATATAAACGATACGTTAGTCATTCGAAATCAGTCAGCAACTGTGATGCGGAGTTCGACGCGTTGATCTAAATAAGAATGTTCAATCAAGGTTCACTCATAATGCCTGATGACAGATTTCTCATTTCCGTTCTATTTACTTCTTTTTTCTGTGACGTCATGTGTATATTTTTTTTGTTTATGTTGATTTTCTACAAGAGTGCTAAATTATTTTCGATAAAATGTATGTAGGACCCACCTCTGAAGTATGACTTACCAAATGAAAAAAGTCATCAAAATCTATTTATAAATGGCGGAGTAATCGCGTAACAAACATACAAAAAAAACATACAGTCAAATTGAGAACCTCCTTTTTTGAAGTCGATAAAAAATGGGATAGATGATAAAAAATTGGAAATGGAAATAAGAAAATCCGTAATCCGTGTGTTCTAAATCATGTTGTACCTACTTATATTATGTTACAATCTGACCTACGTGCCTTGTGAGAAATGGACAATGTGATACTAGTCACTTTTGGGCAATAGACATCCCGAGTCTAGACTATTTTAGGAAACCGATCAAATTGGTACAGCAGACATTCCAACATTACAGTCAATGAAGCCCTAAGCCTTTTATACGTTTTAAAATCCTACTTATTACAGTATTATTTCAATACTCAAATGATTATTCTGCCTACAAATTAAATTATATTTCTAGCAATTCTAAAACGCACGCTGACGACACTGGGAGACGCTGAAATATGTTACTAAGTTTAGGTACTTATGGCATGTTGTTACCAACGACCTTGTGGACGACCTAGGCCTAGACAGAGAGAGACGGTCTCTAGCTGTCAGAGCCAATATGCTAGGTAGAAAGTTTGCTGGCTGCTCGAGGGAGGCGTAAAATTTTGCTATTTAAAACTTATTGTACTGCACTTTATACTCTCAATATCGGGTAATACGATTTTAAAGACAATATACGACCACTGTTTTTATTTACAAAAATTTTGGTCCAAGGCTTTAAAGTCTAATGTGATACATTTTAAATAACTACATTAATAAATATAATTTGTTATTCTACATGGATCTTTGTTGTCTCTACTAAAATGATGTTGATTTGATTTGATTTAAAACCTAAGTCAAAGTACTAAAACGATACACCTCGTATTTCCTCCGCGTATGAACACGAGATAAACGAATTTGTGTACTCGCCAGGGGCGTCACAGTAACTACGTTCGCCTTAGTTTCTTTGACGTTTCAAATAAGATTTCCCTGTTTGTTGTTTCTGTATTTCCTTATGAAATTATTGTTTAGGTATAACGTCCGTGGGGAACTTTCCACGTCCAACGTGGGATTGTTTAATTATTTCGCTCGGACCCGGCCGTGATGTGAATTAATCACTTGAAATGAATTTATTTATAGCTAGCCACAGGGGGCTGATTTCGTACTTCTAAATACGTCAATGTTTAAGAGCAATTCGATCAAAAAATTATATGTTTAAACTTGTATGCCGAAGGGTAAATTTAATTTATATTCGCTTGTTTAAATACTACCCATAATCATTTAGCTGGCACATGCCTTCTTAGTACTTCATGACACATTGTGAGTTGTTGAAAGAATATTGAACTGTAAGTTATAACAGTCATACGTATAAAAATCTTTAAAATTCGATAATTTGCACGAAAATCAAGTGAAATCATGGTTTACAAAAGACTACACGGAAAATGTTGGATTGGTTCTATCTTTGAAATACAAAGTGAAAAAAAACATTGTATAACTAAATTGACCTAACTTTAAACAATAAATTATTTCTAGCGGAGATTTAAAAAATAAAATAATTAAGTATAGTATGGACATTTTCTGAAATAAAATGATGATTATTATTATTACTATAGGTCTACGTTTGGCTACCAACTCACCTGATGGAAAACGATGTTGTGGTCGAAGATTCTCGAAGGCCGAAGATAACGCTTAGCTTGCTAGGCTCAAGAGTTTGGAGGCTATATAGAAGGAGGGCGGCCGTAGCTTAGTGGGTAAAGCGCATGGGGTATACCCACTGGCGCAGGTCCGATTCCTAACGGTCGTCAAATTTTTTGAAAATTTAATTGATAAATCCTCAAGTTTGGAACAACAACTCAAATTCAGAAATTACTTGTTTTCGTTTACGAAATTTTTAGACAAGTACAACAGAATGGATGCCATTGACTTCAATTTTCATTTTAGTATGGCAAGGAACCAATTTTAGACATATCAAATTTAGTTTAGTTTAAAAAAAAATATGGGAAAATCGACGCCAATAATTCAGCCTAAATCAATATGCCTTTCGCGTCAAGAAAAGCTTTAACATAGTACCCACATCGGAGCAATCTTGTGCGAAGTGTCAAGCTTACTTTTCACTGCAAACTTTTCCATCGCGGAACAAAGCAAGTTTAGTCGGTACTCAATACCGTCATGTCACTTGTTAAAGCTTAAAACGTGTAACGGGGTTGCCAGTAAACAGATTTCAGTTGGGGTCTTGTCACACAAGTACACAAGTTTGCTGAACGCTTTCCCGTGTTGCTATTATCGTATCAGGACACGCGGCTTGTCAAAACAGGGAGACATACCCTTGCGATGTATCATTGGAGCAAACTACCTACAAGCTGCTTATATTGTGTGTAGTCTAAGTATAACTTAGTTATATCTATGCATAACTTATGTACATAGTTCCGTATAGATATTATAAATGGAACAGCAGGTAAACTATTATTGAATGAAGATCTTATTGATTCGAAACCTAAACAACGATAGGGTATTTGAAAATTGAAATTGAAAAAATACGATTCATGCTGGTGTAAACTTAAACGATTTTTTTTAAACAAATAAATTAAAACTGAACCTACAAAATGATGTCCTGTCTTTCATAAAAATACAAAATAAAAATGCTCTTTCATTGATCATGCGATTGCACTGTAAACGCTCTGTTTGGGTCGAATGTCCTTATGATGTCACAGTAAAGTAATCGAGGCAACAGTAAGAACTTGTTTATGTACTTGCTTATCGTCACTTCACTGAAGTCACGTGGCCCCACATAAATGTCAAAAGGAACGTTTACGCGGTAGTATAATTTTTTTTTTCTGGGCTAGCGCCTTTATTAACTAAACAAAATACAAGCTAAAACTAAAACTACAAATACAGTTAGACTGCCCATAGACCGTTGAAGGTCTAAAGACAATCCAAATGCTCAAGCCCACTACCAGTTGGCAGCGTACCCAGCATGATGGCGGCATTACCAAGTTGAATGGCAATGCTTATGCGTTGAGCCAGAAACACGCCAGCATAATAATTTAAATTTTGATTGTACATTTCGGTATAATACAATTGCTGAAAATTATGAGGATTAAATCACAATATTGTTTTATTATAATGTTACATAAATACAATTTAAGATGGTTTCGTAAGAACAGTCAAATACCCCATAATACTTAGATAGTCCACAAAGTGATTAACTGAAATATGCAGAATTTTAAAATATTTGTATAGTCATACTAATATTTTAAATGCGAAAGTGCACACAGCAACAGCGCAACAGATAAACGTGTCTTTTAGCATATAGATAGTTAAAGGGCCAGAGAGTGACATATGATTCTGCTTATAATAAAACGACGATGTCGACGTTGTACGATTCCTATGGGAATGTCCACCTCATCCTTGGGCAGCCAGGGTTCCATCAACCTAGTCTCGTAGTCTACAGTATTCTCAGTGTCGTAAAACCCTAAATCACACATATCGTTAAATTACGCACCATTCTATAGAAACCCTAATACAAATCAGCTAGCAAAACTAACTAGACGAGACGGTTCACGCCGTGCCCTATTAGTTCCCGTCCCAACACTGCTGTGATTGACGCAAACAAGTACCAGTAATTATGTTTCCTGAACGCCGTATCGAGCTGCGTATCTGACTGGTAATTTGGCGCAGTGTTTCAGATGTTGGACGATATTTCAAAACAATCACGAGTGAAGTTTCTCTAAAGTAGAACTTGGAAGCCGAACAATTTAACATTTTAATAAGGACTGCACACTACCACCGCTTCCTCGTGGAAATTTCAAAGATTCGTACTCAACGATTTGGGTCGTCATTTATCTCGTACTGCCCGAGAATAGAACTCCCGTGAGAACTGCCGTGCTCCTTGTTTCCTGAGAAATACAATCTAGGCATCTTCAAGGCTAGAGTGAATAGATTTCTTCTAGATCAATGTGTTAGATCCTCGGCGATACCGTCGCTTACCATCAGGCGAGTTGGTGGCCAAACATAGATATAATGAGTATTAAAAAAAAAATGTGAGGAAAGCCTAACATAAAACACGAAAGTGTTTAGTATGATTATATTTTAGGCTCTGAAATAGGCCTCAAACTTTCTTATAATAATATCCACAATATAAAATAACATAAGTTACTGACAAACTAAATAATTATAAAATTAAATAAAAAACACGAATGGCCATAACCAGGAACGTCACTCTGCTATTATGGCAATGTTTTTATAAACTACTGTATATTTTATAGTATATATTTGTATATTTTTAGAATCTGCTCCACCTTTTTTTGTGTAGTCGTGTGTTTAATAATTGCCTCATAGTCCTATGTAGTTTTTTTAATTGGACTAGCCAATATAAATTATTGGTTGTTTTAACAACTTATTAAGACTAAACAGAATTTATTTGCAAGAAATCAGATATGAATAATATTTTTCCTTGCATTTCATAATAATCTGCAAAATTGTATCTGCACAACGACTTGTTTATGAATAACGTTTTAGTAACTTATACTTGCTGATGAGATGTTTCAAATTCAATTCTTGGAAAATTATGTGTGAATTAAATTTAAGCGGCTTTGGTTTATGCGTGGTCTTTTGAGTATTATCATAATTTTCATGCATTTACTTACAAATATGATTTTTTGCGGATGATTGTGCAACTAAACAAAATACAAGCTTACTAAAACTATATTAAACTATACCTACCAGACGGGCGTCCCCTGCCCATGGAAGTAGGGGGCAAGTTAATATTATGGAGGATGAGAAAAATATAAATTGTAGGTACAGTCAAGAGCGTGCAGTTTTACAGCTTGTAGCGCGAGTTTTTGCCTCTATGGCGATTGTAATACGAATAGGACTTTTGTTTCTTTGCAGTTGGCTACATTTTTTTAATATCTAGGGGGCAGCTGCCCCTCCCTGCCCCCCTTGGCGATGCCTTTGCCTACCACTATTGTAAATTTTAGCTACTCAGAGAGACCTTGCTTCTTGCTAAATTTCGTCATACTAGAACGCAACGGAAGTCGGACATCAACGGAAGTACTCTATAAGTTATGACTTGTTTACGATCATAATATTTGACTTAATTATAGGCCGCATGTTTTGATTGAGTTGACTAAGAATTTTGAATTTCGTACACCTCCAAGATACCGTAATATTTAATATTAATTTCAACTAGATACCGGTACGCATCACTTTGAAAAAGGGTCTTTTCACACCAAAAGACAGGATAGACACAACAGAGTGATTCTATACGGGTTTAGTTATTTCTGTTTAAGGTCTGAGACCCTAAAAAACAGCTGAAGTGGCCATAACTGTTGAAAGTCTAAAGACAATCCAAATAATACGCAAACTATAAAAATAAAACAGAAATTTTAGTAGATATTCTTGCTGCTCTTGATAGGGATATGCATACTTAAGCCGAAAGGAAGTCATTGTACTTATAATTATGAAGAACTTTACTATGAGACCAACCCTGAAATCGCAAAAAAACCTGCTGATACATACATTTTATCGAGTGTTAATGACCGTTTTCTATGTAACAGCAGATTTTAATCGCGATTTCAGGGTTGGGTTAGGTGCTTTGTTATTATAGTAAAAGTGGGACTTAATGATGAGTACAATGACCTCTTTTCGGTTTAGTACAGTCTATATGCGTAACCTTGTATAGATACGTAAAATTATTATCTCACAAACGAAGTTTATTATGAGTCTAAATGAGGTCCCAGCTTCGTGCGACTGTAGTTCATTAGCAACAAAGGACATAATAAAATTAATGATTTATTGCGCAATAGCTAACGAATGCCTTATACGGGGTGTATCTCTAGACGACGGATATGTTCAAGAATATCATTGTACTTATCATTGTAAATAACTTTTACTTTGATACCAATGCTGGTATATCAAAAAATATCAGCTGTTCCATAATAATATATTTCGTTGAGTGTTAATCAAAAGCAACGGATAAGCATTGCCATTCAACGTGGTAATGCCGTCAGCATGCTGGGTACGCTGCCAACTGGTAGTGGGCTTGAGCATTTGGATTGTCTTTAGACCTTCAACGGTCTGTGAGCAGTCTAATTGTATTGTAGTGTTTGTTTTAGCTTGTATTTTGTTTAGTTTATAAAGGCGCTAGCCCAGAAAAAAAAAATTATACTACCGCGTAAACGTTCCTTTTGACATTTATGTGGGGCCACGTGACTTCAGTGAAGTGACGATAAGCAAGTACATAAACAAGTTCTTACTGTTGCCTCGATTACTTTACTGTGACATCATAAGGACATTCGACCCAAACAGAGCGTTTACAGTGCAATCGCGTGATCAATGAAAGAGCATTTTTATTTTGTATTTTTATGAAAGACAGGACATCATTTTGTAGGTTCAGTTTTAATTTATTAGTTAAAAAAAAAAAAGAGTCTATGGAATAACTATTTGAACTGCTTAACGCGAAAACTGCAAAATAAGGTACTCTTACTAAGTTTTTGTTTACTTTTTTTTACTAATATTATGACTGTATTTATATACTTCACGTTTCAAGTGTGGTTACGTTTAGTTGTTACACCAACTGCTATGTTTTTCATCCGTATCTTACGATGTTGCTCACTGTATTCAAATGGCAACATCGATGGAGAACTTGAAATTTCAGCGTCAATATAATACAAATGTCTTCAGTTGGAAAGCATAGATTAAAAATACATTTGGTTATATGAATTTGCGAATAAATTCTTACAAATCTTATGAATCACACTTTCATATCTGAGATTGGGATCTGATACTTCATCCCAAAGTATTAGGTAGGCATTTACTTCTTATATTCCCTTGAAAAAATGTCAATGGATTCAAAAGTTAGCAATTTTTTTCGGAATATCCTTTCACCTGTTTCTACAGTGTACCATGCTAGTTAAGTAGCATGATCTATTATTAATTTTAATTATAAGCTTTGTTATTATAGATTAAGACAACAACAGATCAAAGGTTACCGATTGTGGGTGCGGGAAAACTTTTATTTTATAAGGTTTTCCTAATAGGCTTAAAAGATTTTAGCGAATAATTAAAAACAAACCAAGGAACAATATCGCTTATTTTCGAATGGTAAGCTTGCATTTGCCATTTTGCCTGATGATGCGGTCTACGATGGAGGACGCTTGCCTAAGGACTTGAAGACTCCCAGATTGTATCTATCTGGGAACACCCAGCGTAGCACATTCCACAGTCTAGCGATTCGCACAATAAAAGTGGAATCAAAGCGCTTCTTACGGGTTTCCGAAATATCAACCATGAAACGGTTTCACCTTTTCGTGCCTGTCCCTACCGAAAAATGGGTAGGACGGAATTAGATCATGCAGATCTGATGTACACTCACCGAAGACCGATACCTCGAAGACCTACCTTTATTGGTCGAAATTGCTTATTTAAATAACGGACCTATTAAATACCATTTAACCACTGAATCTCTACTTTTACGTAGTAATTTTCTCAATACGAGAAATCAATACAAACAATACGACCCCCGTGTCCACAATCACCTACATGTATAAGTACATAAGGTCACGCTTTCCTTACAAAACGGGACCGGTGCCGAATTAATATTCGACCCACGGATCTTAATAGCTAATTGGATTAGAGGCATGTACCGAAATTACCGAACCCAGTTAGGTATAACGCGTACGTGTTGCAGTATACTTGCCGCTGCAGTACTTAATGTTTGTAGTTTTTTTATTATAGTTTATACTTATGTTCTGATTGGTTTTAGATTATATCACACTCAATCATCAATCATTTCCGACATTTATTTCAGAACAATAAGGAACAGTAAATAGGTAACACAAAAGAACAATAAGAAACAGTATAGAAACTAGTGAATCGCTCCGAAAAGAAACATCACAATCTATCATTACATCAACTTGACCGATTTTGCTCATTCATCATCATCATTATCATCATTTAAGCCATAGGACCTCCACTGCTGGACATAGGACTTCCTCATCGATCTCCAAAAGCGACATGCATCTAGCGTTTCCTTGCGGTCTCATTTAGGTCGTCTGTTATATGGGTGAATTTTGCTCATTATTAAACTTAAATAGAGTATATTATATATTTATTTTTATTAATAAGTTTTTATAAAACATTTTATTGAAATGGTTTCAAAAGCGCTTACCATCGAACAAAGATACAAACGTATTAGAACTTAATTTAGCCCCTAATTATAAACCTTTTTTTCTTCTTCAAATTGTCACTTGTTCAAAGATCGTTCACTGCTGTGAAATTCTCCACAGAAGTACGTCACAACGTGTCGCTTCGCTATGTCGTACGTATATAATACAATAAGATGTGACACGGACGTATCTCTTGACACAAATCCTTTGTGAAAACATGCTTCTCGTCTTATTAAACTAGCCTAGAAAACTAGTCTCTAGAAATTGATGATTTTCTTAGAACGTTGCAACAAAGGTAATAAATAAACGGCAACAAACTTGTAAGAGCGTTGGTGGCTGAACGGTAGCATGTGCACTTTACAATTTGACGGCACTTGGTTCTACCCTCGGCCCGCATCAATCACTTATTTAGTAGATTAGTAAAATTATGTGCAGTTTCGATGCTATCGCTCAACAACGGCGAAACAAAACATCTTGAGGTATAGCCGGTATGTCCAAGAACCTCAAAAGTTCAAAGACATATGGCATTATCAACATGCACTGAACCATTATAGTGGATTATGGCACACCCTATCACATCTTATGGTACAAAACCTGGGTAACCTATCGACGGTGCGACGGTACTTCACGTCGGAACAGTTGCTTTCACTCAACCAAGCACAAGTTCGGTTGTGCATGGAGTACTGCTTTCAGCTTTGGGATAGATCAGCTAAGTACCAGCTTGGGCGCTGGAGTCTTGAGAAACGTACCAAGAGGCTCATCAGCAACGAATCCCTAGTTCAAACTAAGCTTCTTAGTCTTGAGCATCGGCGCAAGGTTGCTAGTCTATCTGTTTTTTATCGGATACATTTCGGAGAGTGTGCTACAGATCTGCATGATTTGATTCCCTCTTGCATATTTTTCCATCGGACTGCCAGAGTGGGCACGAAGAATCGAAACCGCTTTATGGTTGATATTCCGAGAACCCGTACGAAACGCTTTGATTCCACATTTATTGTGCGAACTGCTCGTCTGTGGAATTCGCTGCCTGAGTGGGTGTTCCCCGATAGTTACAATCTGGGTGTCTTCAAGTCGAGAGTGAATAGGTTTCTTCTATGCAAGCGTGCTTCATCGTAGGCCGCATCATCGCATAACATTAAACGAGTTGGCGGCCAAGCGCAAGCCTATTTATAATAAAAATAAAAATAAACTAAGGCAAAAACTAAGAGCCATTTTCTGAACTGATGTAAGAATTTAATTTAACTTTTCAATGGATTGTTTTATAAGTTAGAATTTTTAATTTTTAATTTTTAGTTGTATCATTTAACCTTCTCTTCTGTACTTTCACTATTATCTTGATATCTTTGAACTTCCATGGACTCTTAAACAGAAAATAAAATATCAATATATAAAATTGAGAGCACATTTAGCCGTGTACTTAGCAACGTAATTTAAGCTAATGCCTTGATACGTTCTTCATGTAATAACGCGAATTAAGGAATCATTAGCACCCAATTAAATTATTAATACCAATGGAGACGCTTGATGTAGGTAGCATTGACTACGCATATAATAGACATCGTACAACTTAACACATCAGTGAAAAATCACTACACAGATTATGTTATCTTAGCTGCTATTCATTTACCAAATGTGTTCGTTCAGTTCTTACTAAAATTTGCTAATTAAAGAATAATAATTTGCTATACTTAATCACGACTGGTTTCTAAGATATATTTTTTTGTTTACGATAAAACGTTTGGAAATGCCATAGCAAAATAGTATTTTATGAAAGGTAATATACTTTTAGGTTGATTTGGCCGACTCTTATACTGATGCTCACCAATTGTAGGTATTAAAATTAAAATTCGACTCTACGAGTTTACTCATTTATGTAATGTTTGTACTGCTATAGACGCACAATAAATAATAGTACAACCATTATAGAAGACTCCGACATAAAATGTTATTAAATAGACTCTCGATACGTCGCAATAAAGTTAATTTTAGCAAACACGGCCAAACATTACCAATAGGCACTCGAAGTACGTGCTTAATAAAGCGCGCAAAAGCTTCTTTTGCTATGACCGTTATAAAATGACTTAGAAATCTCAGTGAGACAAGCCTGTTGTTGCGTCGAATTTTACCCATATTTACTATCCATTGCTCTATGTTGTCAATGACAAGTGTAAGTAGATCCCTCCAAGGCATTTCTAATTGATTCCGGAACGCAATGAACTGGCGGAATTCGCTTAATGTATAATACACATCTTAGAATATCTTGTGTACAGTTAATTATGTACGTGTTCTGTGATCTCTGAGTAAACTAAAACGACAGCTCATTGACGTGATTTCGAATAGAAATAGAAAATCAAATAAATGGGTTATGGCGCAATCGTGAAAAATAAACATGTTGCCTTATTATATTATTTTTTCTAACCTTGTGTCATCATCATCATCAGCCAGAAGACGTCCACTGCTGAACATAGGCCTCCCTCTTTAACCTCCACACTGAACGACAGCCTGCCTTTTGCATCCACTGGATGCCCGCGACTCTCACAATGTCGTCGGTCCATCTAGTGGGAGGCCTCCCTACGCTGCGTCTTCTGGTTCGTAGTCTCCACTCCAGAACCTTTCTTCCCCATCGGTTATCGGTTCTTCGAGCGATGTGGCCATTGCCACTTCAACTTGCAAATTTTAACAGCTATGTCGGTGACTCTAGTTCTTTGGCGAACCTTGTGTATTTAGAATTATATAATAGTGGATTGTCATTTATTGGGTGTTAGTGAGCGTGCTCAAGTGTGGGAAAGTGTCAAGGAGCAGCGTGTTTTTTTCTTTCAAAACTCCATAGGAGCCTCTAGTAGTCCTCCACCACTTTGCTATGACATGACTTTGACTTGACCGTGGCTAACTTTGCTTAACTCCTACTGTGACTTGTTTTATTACCAGTCTACTATCTACTGTTTTTTTTTTAAATGTAAAATGCCCACCACAATTTGGGCCTCCTTATAGCAATGGAGTGTGAAATCGCAATTGCAATCCTACCCTAAAGGAGTAAAAGCCGAACATACAAAAAGCTACTCCTTCTCCTGGGACTCAGAGAGGGCCTAATCCACCATGCCAGCCCGAATCATGTTTGTGCATATCATGTGTCATTAAACTTTTTGAGATTTTAACGTTTACTCATTATGTTTTCCTTCATCGTTGTTGAGCGATGGCATCTAAACTGCAAATAATTTATTAGTAGTACTAAAAAGTCATTGGTACAGGGCAGAGATCAAACCAGTGCTGTTAGATTGTAAAGCGCACATGCTGCCGCTCGGCCATCGTCGCTATCTAATAAAACTTGAAAATTTGAATAAAACTTCAATACAAGAATGGCGTGCGACACAAACATCCCCTCAGGAGGAAAGAATAAAAATCAAATATAAATTCGGTTCATTTTTTGTTACTCTCAACAGCTGCAAAAAATTATAAAACGTTTGAATGAAGGTTAAATTACCTTAGAGTATAATTATAAATAAATATTCGAGTAATTTTTGCACACACGGTAATCTGACCCCATACTAAGCAAAGCTTGTAATATGGGTGCCAGAGACTGATATAATATTTTTTTAATACATAAATATACTTAAATAGATATTAACACCCATTAACAACATATATCTAGAGCAAATACAAACGTTCATCACACTAATATTTGCCCTAGGTAGGAATCAAACCTACGTCCCCAAGCGCAGAAGGCAGGTTCACTACCAACTGGACCAACTGGGCTATCATTGCTGCTGTACTGCTAGTGAGATTCTAATTTGACTGTTATTTATTTCAGATGAAGGAAAAATTCACAAGATTGTGCAATGGACGCGCAATGGCGATGGACAATCCGCTCTACTTGATATCTTTGACGTCACTCCGGGGGAACCCATTCAGGTAAATACCAGGAAAAAATATATAATACATATTTTTAAATTTTTCATGTAAATACCCTGTAATAAAGAAATTAAGTTATTAGTAAAAAGAATATTTAAAAAAGCTTTTAGCCTTATCAAAGAAAATGTAATCCGCCACCTTGGAGTGGTGGCCATTTTCAATTTAGTGTGATGTTACTTTATCGCTTCCTACTCTTCAAGCTCTTTAATTTGATACCTATTAACAGGGTTGAGCATTGGAGCATCAATTTTAAGGCAGACTAAGCATGTTATTGCTTAACTATAAAAAATATATCTCTTTTTAGGCTATGGCGATATCCAGAGTGCACGGATCCCTGTATGCTGCATCAGACAAGCGTGTGCTGCAGCTGCGCTTGGCTCTCTGCGCGCGGCGATACGACGCATGCGTGAGGTGCGCACGCGATCCCTACTGCGGCTGGGATCGCGACGCGGGCGTCTGCCGAGAGTACATGCCTGGGTAAGTGTTTTTTATGCTGTCTGTACAATAAGGCTGCGCTCATCAGCTAGAGCTAATTTGTCACGTTTACAACAAAAAATCACTGACTTGTAATTTAAAAAACCGATTTGGCTTACTGGAGAACAACATTGCAAATGGTATAATCAATTTTCGTGTGAATATTTTATAGGATGGTAGAGAAAGAAGCTGACCTTTTTTCTATCGGACCACCAGGGCGGGCACAAAAAATCGACATCGTTTTATGGTTGATATTCCGAGAACCCGTACGAAGCGCTATGATTCCACATTTATTGTGCGAACTGCTAGTCTGTGGAATTCGTTGCCTGAATGGGTTTTCCCCGTTAGTTACAATCTGGGTGTCTTCAAGTCGAGAGTGAATCGGTTTCTTCTAAGCAAGCGTGCTCCATCGTAGACCGCATCGTCGCTTAACATCAGGCGAGATGGCGGCCAAGCGCAAGCCTATCTACTATAAAAAATAAAAAAATAAAATAAAAAAACTTGTAGCTACCTCAATGCATTTCTACAGGATTCATTTCGGAGAATGTGCATCAGAGCTACATGACCTTATCCTGCCATCCCCTTTCTACTACAGGACTTGTAGGAAAACGGCCCACTACCACCCATACATTGTGGATTTTCCTTGGATACGTACCAAACGATTCGATTCTACGTTTCTAATCCGTACGGCCAAGGATTGGAACAACCTGCCAGCTTCCTTGTTTCCTGAGAGACCTGGGCCTTTTCAAGGCCAGAGTGAATAGGTATCTTCTAAGTCTGCGAGCTTCATCTTTGACCACATCGTCGCTTATCAACAGGCGAGTTGGTGGTAAAACGCGGACTTATCCGCGTTAAAAAAATGCTATCGTAGCGCTTGTAACAAAACTACGACGACGTTGTTGTGGGCATCGTAGCACCCAATAATGCGTAGCACTTAATTTCGTAGCATATGCTTTCATAGATTAGCTACGTGTAGACGCTGCGAGCTAATTTTCGTAGCCTGAAGACTACCAAAAGTTTATAATATTTGGAATATTTATGTGCATTGTCTATTATATTAAATTTCTTAAAACTCTGACACAAATACATAATAGGTACTTTCTTTTACTTTCAAAACATAAGTGTTTTATTTGAACTGTTATTGAAGTGAAACTTCTAATGCGACATCCAACACGATTGCGTTAAACGTTTAACGCTACCGTGGAGGGGGAATAGAAAGAGACAGAGCGAGAGTTTTAGATGCCATCTATTAGTAAATTTTGAAACTTGTACATCCTTCTCATAGTTTATTAGTTCACTAATATTTTCATAGATGGCAGAACATGCGACTTCCAACAAGGTTGCGTTAAAAGTTTAACGCTACCATGGAGGGGGAATAGAAAGAGACAGAGCGAGAGTTTCACTTCTTCCGCGCGGAGGGACTCCACGCACTATTTTTTTTTTCACTTGTCACCCTTGTTCCAGGTTGATCCAAGACGTGGCAAACGAAACAGCAGACATCTGTGACTCGTCCATATCTCGTAAAAGCGTCTCAGCAACATGGGGCCAGAGCTTGCATCTTGGCAGCTTTGTAAAGATGCCCGAGGTGCTTGCTCCGAGAGCGGTTACTTGGTATCACTATTCGAGAGAGAAAGGACGACACCCTATCACTTTTAAGTAAGTATTGTTATATTCTAACCGTTTTTACTCCGCTGGCAGAGTGAACCCAGTGAGTCTTGGTTTCCAGTTGTATGCAACCCTCAATGCGCGAGCCCGTCTCGCACTAAACTTGACTGGTTTATCTATACTAATATTATAAAGAGGAAAGATTTGTTTGTTTGCATTGAATAGGCTCCGAAACTACTGAACCGATTTGAAAAAATCTTTCACTATTGGGATGACAGGCTATATTATATTTTCAAAAAAATTAGGGTTCCTTACTTAATACTCCAATAATGTAACCCAAGGTGTAAAAAAATAATACTTACACCCGTATGAAGCTGGGATGCGTTGCTAGTTTCTAATAAACGTGTTATACATACACCCGAAAAAAAATTACCCTCCAGCAGATGACTAAAAAGGTTGAATGGAAAAAATATTCTCCCATCCAAAAAACAAAGATGTTAAGCATACATTTGTGTACATTGTTACTGACAATTAAGTTGTTTCAAAAGAAAGTGCGTGGTCAAATTAATAAAGACTATTTTAGCCATGTTTTAATTCAGAGACAACATAATTACTCCAATTTCAATCGTACAAAGATAAAACAGCTATTTTAGTCGAAATACGTTCAAACACACGCATTCAACAACATTAATTAAAGGGTGGCCAAATCTTTCGTTATCTCACTTCCGTACAATTAAAATGCAGGGGGAAGTTCGGAATTAACGCTTTGTTTTATGCCTCTGCACTCTAATGTCTTTAGAACGTGTCTTTTCCTTTGTTATCGGCTGTGTTTTTGACAATGAAATTGTTTTCTTTGGTAATTTACTCATACAAAAATGTGTGATGATTATAGTTTTAATCAAACTTATATAACCATTCAAAGTTTTCTTTATTTTATTCATTATAATAATCACTTGTTTCTTGGATAGGTATTGCACATACTTGTCTTTCATCAAACACACTTTATTTGCATCTACGGTACGAAAAAGAAAAACATTACACAAACATAAAACCTGTCAAACATAAATTCACAAACAATTAGGGTGTAGTTTCGATCCAGAAAAAATCACTGTATTATTGTTAATAACTAAAAAATCTTTAGGTACGCATACAAACTCACCCTTCCCCATATTCCTTTCACCTCATTATTAATATTGAAAAAGTATTTATTGACGAGAAAACTAGACAGAATACTCGTTAAAATCTAAAATAATGTAAAAGCATCAAACCCACCGCAGCGCAGTGCACTATTCAATGATTTAAAGCACGGCCAAACGATTTTGATCGTAAAATTTTATTTTTCAGTAAGCCAGAGAAATACATAGAGACGTCTGAGCACGGATTGTTGATAATATCTGTGAATGAAGGAGATGCGGGCAGATATGACTGCTGGCTTGGTGGATCCCTGCTCTGCTCATATAACATCACGGTCGACACACATAGGTAAGAGTTATTATAAAATTAAATGGTTGGTTATCGTTACAAAATTTGGTATACAAAATAAACCTATTAGCCTGACTAATTTTTATAACAGTTTTATGATGTTCTTACGAATGTTTTCATAAACAACAAATCTTTGAAGAAAGTGTTTACTATCTACGGGTTGTAAGGGGAACACTCTCGAAGCCAAAAGAAGGTAATTGTACTCATCATTATGAACAACTTATACTACGGGACCAGCCCTGAAATCGCGAAAAAAATATCAGCTGTTCTATAGAAAACGGTCATTGACACTCGACAAAATGTATGGAACAGCAGATTATTTTTTCGCGATTTCAGGGTTGGTCCTTTGGTAAAAGTTGTTCATAATGATGAGTACAATTACCTTCTTTTGGCTTCGAGAGTGTTCTCATTACAGCCTGTATATAATAACTGTTCACTTTTATTTAACTAATTTGGAACACACCCTAAAAGCGCATGCAGGTGATTGCGATATGACTTATGACGACAAACATATAAATAGTAACGAACATACAAACAAATCGGTATCTGTTTTTATAATCGTGCGTGACGTCTTCCGCTGTAATTCGCGTTTCACTTATCATGGTGGGTTGCTGTGTTTTATATTTTAATTTTATTAAAATCTTACTTGTTTTTTTAATGATATAAATGAACGTAATTTTAGAACTTATTTCATCACTTAAAACCTTAATTTCGACCTGAATTTCGATGTTTTGTTATTATCTTCGTCTCCATTACAGCTATTTTATAAGCTTTATGAAATGACCAGATTGTAAATGTCTTCGCCGGCTACTTTGGTATTTTGACGTTACTAAACTTAATATGTTATTTAACTTTACAGATGCTCACCTCCAGAAAAAAGCAACGAATATCAGAAAATTTACTCCAACTGGTGCCATGAATTTGAAAAGTATAAAACGGCTATGAAGACGTGGGAGCGAAAGCAAGAGGTATGGAATACTTAACAAGATTATTCCTAAATATAGATACAATATTGCCATGTACATGCTAATTTTGTCAATCAGCTAATTTTTATTTTGTTTCAGCAATGCGCTCGGCAAAATGACTCAAATCAAAGCACACACCCGAATGAGATCGTGTGATAGCTGATGAAAATCGCCTATCTCATGTTTCAATCAGTTAACTATTACGCCGGAGCCATACCGATACCATACGTGTCGGCTAGCCTCAAGTACTTGAATATACTCTCTTGAAGAATTAAAATATCACCAATAGTGACTCCATAGATGTGCACATGTGAAGACTAATAGTGAACTCAACCAATTCTCTAGCTTTTATTATGAAGTTAAATATTGAAAGTGTAGTGTAAAAACTGTCTATAACAGTGCAACAGTGCCGTTCTTTGGAACATGGGGAGGCGATTGGACTTTGAATTTTTACGGACTCTTTAAATTTTAAAATAAAATGGTCGAATAGAGTTGTGCGTTGCTTGTTGGTATTTATTATGGAATGTAAAAAGTTTAGTAAACGAAATTTGGATAATGTAATTACGCTTTCATCGCTTAAGGGTAATAGATTATTAGATATAAAATGATAATTAGTTTTACATGCGCCTGATAAAATATATTTTGTATTTTTAATTGCCTTGATCTTGCTACAATTTTTTGTTAATTTTGGGTGTAATATTCTGAGTTGACAGATTTATTTATTCAATTGATTCCATTGTAATCGCTTGGTCCTATTGAAAATCTGTAAAAAACTTTTTTTTATTTGCAATTCCAATAATTAATGTCCAGGATCAAGACAAGTGTGTGCGTAGTAACATTTTGAAAGTAGAGTTAGGTGATGGCATATTACACTGCGCGGTAATTCGAAATCTCCGAGGGTTGTGGGAGGGTTCACCTCATTATTTTTCCCTATTTGTGTAAATAGTTACCCAATTTCGTTCGACTGTACCTACCTATAATATATGTACGCGTATAGTATGCACGTCCCTAAATGTAATGAATATATTTTAAGCCTGTGATATATAAGGTCGTTTAGGACGTATTATAAGTATTTGGACGTATTGATTAAATTAAAATTAAAGTTTCATGACTTTTTTTGTATGTTACCTCCTTGTCAATAAACGTGGAGTAGTCTTAGAATAGTTACACTGTCTTTGTCTTTTTATCTCTTAAATTTTGAACTCGATCAATAAAGACAAAAGACGGCGTAACCAAGGTTACTCTACGTTTATTAATAGGGGTGTACATGGGGGTAGTATAGTCAGAATTTAATTATAAAGGACAAAAAATATCTTAACTTCTGACTAAGTACATCGTTTTGGCAGTTTTTCTTTAAATAAATGTAAGGTAGTTAAGAGCCATTTCAATGTGGTATTTACTGTCATTCTATTTTGGTACAAAAATAACATCATCTAAGCTCACGTATCACCTCTACCTAGTACCTACTTATATTCATATCATGGTCGTACTTAAGCTTGTACATAATTTTATTAATACTAGAGCAGCCATTTTAATAAAATTATTTATAAAAATCAGCTATTGGATAATCTTTATTGAGAAACACGTTTATAAATTAGTCACACGTATATTTTTTCTAGTAATATATCCAAAAATTGCCACTAAAAGTTCCGCTGCCATTTTGTAATCAATCACTTGCCAATAATTGTTTTTATTTATAAAGATTAAAATTAGATTATATTAAAGACATGAGTTATAATAGCACCCATTTTAACTGACTTCAGGGGGCACTTCAATTTGGTCCGTATTTATGTTATTTTTATGCATGTATTATGTACCTATAACTTCGATATAATGTGGACCAATTTACCTGATTCTTTTTATTGTGTGGAAAAAGCTCTCGAGGTGGTCCACAAAGAAACGACGAATAATATTATTTGAGGGCCTATTGATTTGGCAATAGCAATAAATTGGTAAAGCCCTTATTAATATGTTAAGTCTGTTTTTATATTGAGTATTATAATTATCATATTATGAAAGACCCACAATTTAAAAAAAAACTCACTAGAATGATAATTTAGTTGGATTTTGTTTACAATTTCATCGTTTCTTTAAATTAATCTTTTATTACACTATAACAAACATTTTGTTATTTAAAAGTAATTGAAGTACTCGGAATAAATATAATACTTATTATTTAAACAAATATACAGGTAATATAAGTACTAGTATCATTTTCATGTAATTTTATGGGTGTTAAATTTAACGAATTGCTCATTAGACATCGCTGTAGAGTATTAACTTGTTTTTTTTTTTTTTGTTTCTTCATTTTAATATTTTTGAGTTGAAATATTTTACAAACTGATATTTGCTATAACATCTATGTAGTAGGTAGAATAATATAGCAGTAATAGGTGCTTCGGTTAAGACCTCTTAGTTTTGCAATGTAGTTGGGTTGCACCATTTTAGTTACCGTAAAATGTACTGTAATTACGCGAATTTATATCGTTAAAAGTGTTTTATGGTATCCATAGTTCGTGCAACTCACCTTAAGAGCCGGCTCGTTGCCATAGCTATCTCGCTTGTACATTTTCCAAAATGAATATTGGTTTAATCCATTTGCAATATCAGTGTAAAGATGGCAACAAATTGTTTTAAATGTCTACTAAACATTATTTTGTCATCAAACAATTGTGAGAAAGGTAGCTCCAGCGAAGAGCGGACTCTTAAATATTTTTCAAACTTGTCTCATATCATACAAAATGTAAATACTTAATTCGGGATAGATTTAAATTAAATAAAAATTCGTAAGAAATATCTGAGCTTCGACATTTATATTCGTAATTAGTTAATTTAAGTCTAGTAATAAAACTATGGACTACCCACCTTTGGGGAAAGTCTTGCGCAATAACTATAATTACTATTATCTATACTAATGTAATTTTATGTAATGCTCTGTACATTTCACATGTTACTATATTAAGTTAAATTCGACATGTAGCGTAAGATTTTATAATAATAAATTTATGAAATGTATCTTTGAGTTTGTGTTTGATTTCATCTGATTAGGTGAACATTAATATACATATTAATATCACATTTCTAACTGAAATTCATAATTTTACATACATAGCTTCAAACGTAGTTCTATTATCGTTTTTATTTTTGATTTTAATAACCATTCTCTTACCCTTAATCTAACTACCCTTAGACCCCAAATAGAACCAACCAATCGATTCTTAAAGAATTCAAACTCCATAAGAAGCCAACTATTTCCAACACGTGCCTTTAAAGAGTTTCTGAGTTTTTTTGGCCACATAGTCCGTAAGGCTTGGTGACAACCTCCAAAAGTTGATCGTCACCGGGAAAATATAGTGTAAAAAACTGGGAGGAAGGAATCCAATGCGTTGTATGGACAGATCAAATCCGCGCCAGCTTCAATCAACGTTGCTGAAGCAGTGCATGCTGCTGAAAGCCGTAAAAGTTGGCGGAATATCATATGGGAGAAGTTGATGCCCTGATAGATAATTGACCTCAGTCTGCATTAGGGAATCCACACAGGGAGGGCTTGACTTAACATTTAGTTTTTTCAAATGTAATTTTCATATTTCTGTAGACTGCATTCGTCTGCTAATATTCACCCTAAGAGGGAGAATTTATATTCTTGAAATTTTAATAGAACTAATTTCGAGATAATTATAGCCTATTCAATAAAAAAAATATCCTTAAAATCTGTTTACAATTAGCGAAGATAGCACATAACATACACAAAAAAAAACAGTCGAATTGCAAAACCTTAATTTTGAAGTCGGTCGACAAATAACAGATACGATACTAACTTGTAACTAACGTACCTACTTACGTAGATTCTCATTTTCATGACAGTGAAGAAAGTTCTCTACGAACCTCTAGAATTACATAAACTACTGAATAAACCGATGGAAAAAGAGGAAGCTCACAAGTCAACGCGTATTTTTCAAATTATGAAAAACAACACTAGTATTTACCTACTCGTATTTTGTATCGTCCATCCATGACCTTAGTAAACGTTGGAGTATAAAATAGTTTCGATTCATCAAGTCGCATACTGGGTTGACATTTTCGTCATAACACCGCGCAGGGGCCGAACCCTCCGAGCACCGGCGTTCCAACCCAGGGACTATAAAAAATAAGGGCCCGTAATTATATAGTGCCACTAAACTAATTTCACGATACATTGCCGACGAAATCTGTGCTTGGCACCGCCTCGCCTGTCGACGAAATGTGATTTTTCCTTCACCCAAACTCGTGATTACTATTGTTATGTGTTATTTCGTATGAATTGCTAATGTCTACGTGTTACGATGAAATTGCTCGCAATATTAATGAAAAGCTGATGACGGCTGTTAAATTGTTATGACCTTCCATTTTTCAAGGTTTGTGTGCGTGTTGAGTGAAGTGCGCAAGTTTTTTGTCATAATTGTGGAGTGAATGTTAACAACCGTAATTTGCGAATGTATAAAAGCGGCGAAGGAAATTAATGCCCATTGGATAGGTTAGTCCCAACTCGAATTTATTAAATACTAGCTGTTGCCCGTGACTTCGTATGCGTAGACTTGCACATAAACTTTCAACCGTTTTTTGTCCCCCTTTTTTCGACCCTTTCGCAAAATCAGAATTTCAGCTTCGCAGGTCAAGAAGTTTACGAGATTTTGTTATGAGTCAGTCAGTCAGTGAGTAAGTGGTATTTTGCTTTTTACAGACTAGCTAGTTTTCTGCGAATTCGTATGCCATAGTAGTTGATACTGGGCAAATTTTTATAAGTAGTTGGTGTATGTACCAATAGTAATACTGTTTTTGTTATTGTCTAAATATAGGGATACGTCAACAACACATTTATGCAAACGGCCACTAGAATCTGATCCAGCAGGAAAAATAATAATATTTTAAGCAGCGAAATAATAACTAATTTTAGGAGTAATTTATTTTTTTCCTACATTATGAAAAACATTTAATCTGGAAGTATTATTATTTTAAAGCTATATGATTATTTAAGGGATATTTACCGAGGTAAGCTGGTAAGGTTGTGGAATGAGCTCCCGATAATTCGGCGCAGTTACATGCACCATGTTTACGGGAAGACTCTTTCCAACCATGATAGTTTAAAACAGTGTATTATTATTTTGCATTGAAATTAACCACTTTTAACGGAATCATCGTACGTATTTTATATTAAATTTTAGAAGTTTTGAACACTTTTGGTGTGTCTGTGGTCACAGGCAGACTAGATGACGAATGACTATAAACTTTTTATGAAATTATTTGCAGACACCGCCAATGATTAACGTTGGACTATCTCTATGATGCATCTCTTTCTATGTCTATGTTTGCAAGTGTGTACTGTGTAGCTATGTGTTTTACAATGACAGTTACATCAATGGTGTTTTAGTATTATTTTGCTCTAAATTGCCGGGTCAATTTGTATGCCTTTTTACACAGGAAATAATGGTATCCCTACACAAAAACAAAAACAGTATTGCAGTCACACGGATATTATTCGAAAGTTTGCGTGTGAGTGTATAGGTATGTATATTTGTTGCCCCTTCACGCAGAAACAGCTTAATAGATTTGGATAAAATTTGGAATAACGATAGCTTATGGCCTGGATTAATACACAGGCTTTCATGGTCTTTTTTTCACCACCACGTGGGTGAAACCACAGGGTGCAGCTAGTTAGTTCATAAGCAAAACGGCTTAAAAAAATATTAGTAGGTATAATGTATAAAAAATAAAGCCTTACGATGTAGCGTAGATAACCCTAAGGCATGTTAGTACTTATTATGGAAATGGATAACCCTAAAAGGCGTGTAGTGCATTGTAAGTGAGAAACGCTTGATAAGTTAGAACTAGTTTGTCCTAGGAAGTGGTCCGAAGATTAGATTCCAGATTGCATCATAAACCGGAGCTGGAGTTGGGATATTTATCATGTAGGTAAAGTTAGACCAACTGCTGTTATGGTTGAAGCTGTTATGTTGAACTTGCATGAATAGATAATGTAAAGACGAATTCTGATTGGTTTAGATACGTGAAACCAATGCGAAACTACCTTTGGGACGTTATTCATCATCAGCCAGAAGACGTCCACTGCTGAAAATAGGCCTCCCCTTTAACCTCCACACTGAACGACAGCCTGCCTTTTGCATCCACTGGATGCCCGTGACTCTCGCAATGTCGTCGGTCCATCTAGTGGGAGGCCTCCCTACGCTGCGTCTTCCGGTTCGTGGTCTCCACTCCAGAACCTTTCTTCCCCATCGGTTATCGGTTCTTCGAGCGGTGTGGCCTGCCCATAGCTACTTCAACTTGCAAATTTTAACAGCTATGTCGGTGACTCTGGTTCTTTGGCGGAACCAGAGTCTTGTTCTTTCTGGTTCATCCACGTTTCGGATTTATCGCGCAAAGAAACTCCGAGCATAGCTCTTTCCATTGCCCGCTGAGTGACTCTGAGTTTTTCCAAAAGGCCAACAACAGTTAAAGACCACGTCTCAGTACCATATGTCATGACTGGCAGCACACATTATTAACGGACGTTATTAACCGACTTCAATAAAAAGGAGATTCTCGACTGTTATGGATTGATTTTGATGTATTTTTTTCGCAGGTCATATTTCAAATTTCATTTAAATTTTACCGAAATTAATTCAGCGCATTATCAGTGTTTTACTAGGCAAACTTGTTCCATTTTCGGCCGCATCATCGCTCTCCATCAGGCGAGATCACAGTCAAACGTTAGCCGTAGTACGATTTAAAAAAAACTTATTAACACTGATAAAAATGTTCGAGTAGACTGAGATTTAGCTTCACTCGGTCATGTACCTTCGACTAAAATAAAAGAAATGGACGGGCCATAACCATTAAACTTGCTCAGTAAAAACAAGTCAAAACCGTCGGACATATACTTCAACACCTAATGTATTACCACGTACAGTAGGTACATTTGTTACAAAAAATAGATAGCGGTTTTTTGTTATGTATTTACAATTTGGGAAAGCACACCAAGACATAATTTTGTCAGATGTTTCGTTATCATGTAACAATAGTCTCGTGTTGCTCTTCCTACGGCTAGAGACCGATTGAAACGAAGTGAGCCCCGGCGCTCATTTTGTAATCTTCAAAAATACGCTTCTTCTGGGCCCGTCCATTCATCTTATTTTACGCAGAACAGAGGTTGTTTGTTTTGACCTATTGAAGCCCTATTAGAGGATGCTAACTGATTACTAGTAACTCCGTATATAAAAACACAGTTGAAAATATATAAAAATGAGTAGAGTTCCTTTCATACAATTAATTAAAAACCCTTAATAAATTCATCGTAACCAATCTTCATAACAAAAGTTTGATCGATGACTCCATCCCATAGTCTAAATTATTAAAATGCATTAAAAACTAACCCCAGCATCACGCGGAGGGGCTAAAGAATGCAGCATCAAACATCAGGACTTCGGCATCAGTGGAGCATGTAATATCTCATTTCACGCCGAGGACTGCGGACTTAGTCTCCATTAAATGATTACTCATGGTGGAGTTGGATAAATAGGGCAGAGATTGTGGTTAGTGATGGATGGATAGCTGAAATGCAAATAGGGATAATGACTAGTGTCATCGCTGTGGGAAAGGTTGACTTATGAGCGAAAGACGCACAATATCTATTGCAATGACAATAAAGATAAATATTATTTATTTGCACAAAACACGAGTAAATCATACACACATTTAAAAACGCAAAAAAAAAAATGTTAAAATGTTAGTCATTTTGTATCATGTTTTGCCTAGTTTGTAGGCGTACAAATCTACAATGATAGATAGATAGATAGACAATGATAGATTAGTAGCCATAGTAGCTTATTTGGGAGACCGCTAGACTTGAAAGCTAAAGGTTGCGGGTTCTAATCCCGGACCCATACCAATGAGCTCTTTGGAGTTTATGTACGGATTTTCATACCACTGGTTTTTCGGTGAAGGAAGACATTGTGAAGAAACCTGCATACGTAAGGAAAATAAATTCAATGTATGAATCCACCAACCCGCAACTGGGCCAACGTGGTAGATATGGCCCAATGGCCCTTTCGGGGGTAGGCCTAAAGTCCAGCAGTAGACTAATATAACGCTGATTATGCAATAATGGATTTGAGTTTAAGCAGTGAGTTGATTTTCAACCGATTCCAGAGGAGCATACTCTACTTTTCACACCTTCTGCGAGACAATAAAAAGCCAGATTTCACTGAAAATCACAGCGACAAACACCGTCATTTGTTTCACATTTTTTGTAAGCGCACCTTTTTTTGAGTTCTGCTTATGGTGGCCAGTTCGATTTTCGAACAAACATCTTTAGAATACCATACGGGAATTTTTTACTTACGAGTTTTCCACGAGTTTTTACACGAATTTGACGTTACAACTTCAAATCACTTTATTCCCAATAGAGTTTCATACAACTTTATATCCCTTAAGAGATAATGCTTTATGTAATTTGACATTGTCGAGGTGGTGTGAAAAATTACTTTTTATTCAAGACTTGTTAAGAAAACCAACAAACCTTGATAACTGTACCAATTCCTTATAAAGTATCATTACATAAAAATGCATCTCAGTGTAACTCGTAACTGTACAGAAGACATTATACTATACCTATATTGATAGACATCGTCAGTGTTACTTAAAATCTTCACGCTAAGCCATACTTAACCACATCTCAGACGATCTGCGTTTCAAGCTTTAAATCTATTAGTAAACAGTATTAGACAGTGAAGACTACAAAGCTACAGCAATGCTAGCCTAATACCTATTTCTAAATCAACACATTCCATAATACCATGGGTTGCGTTGCGGCACTCTAAGCGCATTACGTGAATTAACAATTAGTCATGGCTATACGTCTGCCCGCGAAGTTTGCTCAAATTTACATAACAATAAAACCCTTCTACGCAGTTTTGGTCGGTTATGGCGATTTTTTTTTAATTAATTGGTTCGGGAACCGTGGATAATTCGGTCTATAGGGGGTTATTTTGTGGTCAACTGCATGCAATTCTGTTACAATGTTTCTGGAAATAATATGAAGTAAAATAAGTACCTATTATTTCTTTCTAATTCATTTACAGAGTTTTGAAAAAATTACTATCACTTTCTGTTTTCTTATAAGAAGTGTTTAGTGTAATGTAAAATCATAAAGAAAGTGAAATAGTATCATAAAGTATGTGAAAGTGACAGTATGTCTCTTTGTCTGTGTTCATATTTCTTGCCTTTTCACGACTATATTAGAATCTTTAAAGTGTCCACTACCATCAAAAAAGTTGTTTTATTTAGGTAATGTGAAACATCGATTGGCGTGACGTCATGTTTCAAATGTACGAGTGTACAGCGCAAAAAAAAACTTTTCTGTGGTGAAGGCTAATTTTTTTTTAAGCTAGGAAGTAACCTACGGTAGTGCTTCTTGTGTATGATAATATTCAATAAAGTTTTTTGAAAATTTATTGAGTGTACATCATGAGAAATTTGCAAGTTGAAGTGGCAATGGGCAGGCCACATCGCTCGAAGGACCGATAACCGATGGGGAAGAAAGGTTCTTGAGTGGAGACCACAAACCGGAAGACGCAGCGTAGGTAAGCCTCCCAGTAGATGGACCGACGACATAGTGAGAGTCGCTGGCATCCATTAGGTGCAAAAGAAAGGCTGTCGTTCAGTGTGGAGGTTAAAGGGGGAGGCCTATGTTCAGCAGTGGACGTCTTCTGGCTGATGATGATGATGACATCATGAGAACGGATGGACAATAGAATATACCATATTTTCTTATTTTAGAAACTCGGCGGATACCTTAGATTTAAAATTGCGCGTAAAATCAAACAAGATTCTACTAGTTAAATAGTTTTTTTATTGTAAAAACTTTATGGATACTCAATATAAACCGCGGGGTTCAGCTAGTCAAAACATACAGTGTTGATCATGAGAGAGTGGATTACAATGAAGCAACAAGCCAGTGAAGCGTCGACATCACGTCCCAACCATCCAGCGAAAGCAAAACTACATTTCGGCCGAATGACCAAGAACAATGGTCCGCTTAAATTGTAGCATTGTCGATTCACATCCGACACGTTCACGAAGAATAGAGTCATTTGCCTCTAACAACATTAAAGTCTGACCCTCATACCATCAGTTTTTGTTTGTTAATCTACAGAAAAGGGCGTAACTCATTTTGTCAACTCGTAATTTAATTTCGCTGAACCCCTACAACTCGCGTCCGCCTTTAGGCAACCCAGGACATGGGTAGCGGCAATTTGTTTAAGTTAATTTATTGTCTGTTTATGTCCAGATTTTAGAACATGACAAAACATCGTAATTATTTTAGTCGCTGAAAAGCCCTGGCATAGTTACTCCATCTTATTATAGCATTTTTTCAAACCTAAATTCAAATGCGTACATCAAAATTATTGCTATGAAACCTTTGCCCCTAACAAAACCCTGGCAAAGGTAACGGTCGCGTTTAGAAATGCTTAAAATGCAATTTTACGTGAGCACTTTTATTTATGGCCCCCAAAAATGTAAAATGCAAACGTTTTATTGCGAGGCTTTGTAAAAATGCGAAGAACAAACAATGCCCCTGTTACCCAAGACGGGGGACGTCAAAAGATATTTTTGTCTCTTTACAAGGGATACTATTATAAAGGTACGCGCATGGTTCGAGTATAAAACGGTAACATTTTTAGGTGACAGCTTTTCTATCACCCCATGAGATAATATCAAAATAAGATGAGACGTTATAAAAATTTGATTATCCTTAATTGCATCGGAGAATGTAAACATTGACGACTTTAAAGTCGACGTTGAGGCCCTTTGAAATGAATTGGAGATTCAAATGAGCGATAAATTTGATTACTGCTCTCGACAAAGAGATTTAATTTTGATAAATCAGCGCTTATTGTTGCTGAGATTTATTATATTAGATGCTGCGACGACAACCTTTTTAATAAAAGTGATCCTCAACTATTGAAGTGAAAAAGATAGCTCCTTCGTGATACTCAAGTGTTTGAAGTCTAGATTAAATATAGGTAAGCTTTCCTAGGTCATTGTTGTTAAATTCAACAATTAAAACTTACAAAATTAGGATCTAATGGAAATTGTAAGTCTGTTATTATCGTTTTAATAAATCTATAACATCTACAAAAGCGATAGCCTAATTATTCCACAAGCGCAAATATATCTAATCACATTACACAATATGCGAAATTTTATGTCATCATCATCATTTCAGCCATAGAACGTCCGCTGCTGGACATAGGCCTCCCCCATCGATCTCCAAAAGGGCCGGTTGGAAGCGGCCTGCATCCAGCGTTTCCCTGCGGTCTCTTTTAGGTCGTCTGTCCATCTAGTGGGTGGACATCCTACGCCGCGCTTACCGGTCCGTGGTCTCCATTCCAGAACCTGTCGATCCCATCGGCCATCTGTTCTCCGTGATATGTGCCACTGTGCTCCCTGCACTGCCACTTCAGCTTGCTAATCCGGCAAGTTTGTGTGAGATTGACTATTTGTTACTTCTTCAGGCTGAAATGGCTGAACAAATTTAAATGAAATTTAGAAGGAAGACAGCTTAACCCTGGGTGTGACTGGTGACTACATTTTATCACAAAAAATTTAATAGTTCCTGTAATGTTGGATACCGGGAAAACCGCGGGGCGCAGCCAGTAATAACTTTTTAAAGTGTGACATTTTTTACCAAGTATGTTCTTTATTTCAAACTTTGTCTGACATAATAGCGCCTTCCCGAGCGCGTGAAGCAAGCATGGGGGCAGAAGACTGTTGAAAAATGTAAAATATTTAAGATGCAAAATTTTATAATAAGAATAGCCGAGATTACCTTGCTCTCATCCATTTTTTAACACGGCGAAAGCAAGTGGGACATTTTTATTGCCCCCAGGCTCTAGATTAGTTTTGTTCAGAGAATTTGATGCATATAAAATGAGCTCGATTATTCAACGCCCTGCACAACTTGGTTAGTATTGTGCCTACGTCATACATGTTGTATGAATTCGAAATTATACTGTATGATGCTTTCCAAAGTCTATTTATATGCAAGGCTAGAAAAGTAAGGAAATACTTTTTGATATCAAATATTTTTTGGGGTTTTTTTTATAAAGATGGAGTTTTTGAAATTATAAACAACATCATCATTATAATTATCAACCTATCATGTTCCCATTGATGGGACACAAGCCTTCTCTCAAAGAGAGAGTATGGGGTCCTAATCTACCATGCTGGCCCAGTGCATGTTGGTTAATATCATAATTATGTGAACTTTTGAGGTTCCTTGGACACACTGGTCTCCTCACGAAGTTTTCCTTCACTATTGTTAAACGTAGTCAACGAAACTACACATGATTTATTTAAGTATTGTAAACGGGATGTCATATAAAACACGCAGAGTGGCGAGTACTTCATTTATTCAGCAATCGAAATGAACAGAGAGAATAGAGATAGTTGGCTCGCAGGCTCGCTTATATACCCTCCCCTCAAAGGCTTGGCGAGCTTGACAGTGGCATGACGTGAGGTGGTGTGTCATGGCGGCTGGCTGGTTGTCATTCGTAGTTTCGCAGGCAACGTCACGTCCGTTTTGTTACACTCGACCATCCTGCAACAATTGCCCCCGCAATTGGGAACAAACAACAAGGTTTAGTTTCTAATAAATTAACAATGTATTCAGTGTGAGGCTGACTACACTACTAGCAAGAATAAGGGCTACGGGCAATATTAAGGTGAAACTGAAGAGAAATAAATACGCCTAACTACTAACTACTAAGATAACGACTTAATTTATTTCTCAGTTATCGGACAGAGTTTCGACTTATCTTCCTTAGAGCACCTTAAAATAATAATCGACAAAGGACCCAAATGATGGAGGTTTACCCCCCCGACCTAATCACAAAAATGGTAGGCCAGTCGGAAATGACGTCACGGCCAATCAACAGCTGACTTAGCTGACTTTGCTGTCATTGAAGGGCTTCCGCTGTAGCGGTATATTTCGAAGATCAGTCGAAAGTATGGCTTGGCTTGGCTTGGCTGACTTAGCTGGCTTGGCTGGCTTGGCTGGCTTGGCTGGCTTGGCTGGCTTGGCTGGCTTGGCTGGCTCGGTTTGGCCTGGCTTGGCTCGGTTTGGCCTGGCTTGGCCTGGCTTGGCTCGGTTTGGCTCGGATTGGCCTGGCTTGGCCTGGCTCGGTTTGGCCTGGTTTGGCATGGCTTGGCTTGGTTTGGCCTGGCTTGACTAGGCTTGGCTAGGCTTGGCTAGGCTTGGCTAGGCTTGGCTAGGCTTGGCTAGGCTTGGCTCGGCTCGGCGGGGATGGCGTTACAAAGGGCTAGTGGCAATATTAAGGGCTAGTGGCAATATTAAGGGCTACTGGAAATATTCCAACTATCAGTGATTCATCGGTTCCATCAAACCTACAACTGCCTTCAAAGCCTTAGTTACCATCAAAGCTATAGTTACCATCAAAGCTATAGTTACCATCAAAGCTATAGTTACCATCAAAGCTATAGTTACCATCAAAGCTATAGTTACCATCAAACCTATAGTTACCATCAAAGCTATAGTTACCATCAAAGTTATAGTTACCATCAAAGTTATAATTACCATCAAAGCTATAGTTACCATCAAAGCTATAGTTACCATCAAAGCTATAGTTAACATCAAAGCTATCGAGGCTGCTTAAACTATTGAAGCCACCGAAACTATTCTTAATATAATTACCGAAGATATGAAAACTACTGGCAGTTGCTACTGGCAAAGTTAGAACTACAGAATTAACGGAACTACTGGGTTACTAGAACACTGGTCAACTGGTTATTAGAACATTGAGAGTTACTCGCACTATCAAAACTATAAGAATTAATTACTATCACTATCAGAATAATCGGCACTATCAGCAATATAATTTGAAACAAACATAACTACTACTGCGCAATACTCTAATTTATCAGAGTTCGGTATCATTTTAATCATAAGTACTTTACTGCATCACAATACAGCGTTGTCACGTTAGGTATAATACCATATAAGAACTAATGTTTGTACCTGATATACCCGAAATCAGACCAAATTCCTCTCGCTACAATTCATACGATTCTACTTATTTGGAACTTGACCATAATATCAAAATATACACAGCAACTAATGAATGGTAAGTACTAAGTTCATTTTTGTAAAGGTACATCATAACAAAAACTAAACTAAAACGACGGCGTTAGGCGATTTATTAAGGTACCTAGGTAGGTACACCTTGCATAATTAAGCACCAAATTAATTTTAAACTGGTAATGCTACTCATATGCTATCAGCAAACTATTGCTATCAGTACCTAACCATTACTTTTGTGAGAATCAACCAACTCATTATTAGTTTATACTTGAGTTGCGTTGCATCAATTTGCGCGGTTAAGTACGTCTAACAGTAACAAATTCATATTTTGGTTATGAATACTTAATTGAGGACATAAACAAGTTTAATGTAATCTGGAAACATGATTGATTGGTGAAACTTTTCTCGAAACTTAATTTAGTGGAAATTAATTTTATTTTAAACTTAAATGGCTCCTTAATAATCTGCAGTTATATTATTTGTTGCTCGAATTTTTTTATTCTAGGGCGTGCGCAGACTCTTGCATAATAATTCATGCAGGCGCAGATCGCACATATTTGTCACTGTTTCGTGCAGGGGCAAAACTTGGCTTTGAGCTGACGACGTGGTACCAAGTATCGATTCGGCATAGATTTGAAATAAGCTACCCCCATGTATGTCAATTTTAACTGTGGTTTTATCATGCTCAGTACTGGAAATACAATATCCCTTTGCGTTAAGGTGTGCGTTCTTTTTCATTAAAATTAAATTTTATAAACGAGCAAACAGCAATATTCTAAACCAAATTTGGTTATAAAATTTCACACACTGATAGATTGAAGCATTGTATACAAAATACTGAATAGCGCGATGGAACACCAAGAGTCAACGAACATTCACGATTCATTTTGAAGTAAATCTAAGCACTGATCCGATTCTACGACAAGTTAATTGTTTTAAAGGTACGTTCTGTGAAATTATTATTATCCAGTCTACCCGCATACACGACAATAAAAGTTATTTTCCATCCTACCCACAGACTCGACTTAGAAATAAAATGAGGTAATGAACTAACGAAGCTAGCACTTCCAGAATGTAATTTTTCTGATCTACCTACAGGTTTCGCAGTTTCTCTAATCAAAAGTGTAAAAATCAATTATAAATCTTTAGACGAACTCGGCATCGATTAAACTGGAGTGAATAGTTGTATCTAATCTATGTATGATATGTAAAGGCTGTTTAACCTAAATCTTACATGTTCATAAGCACGTATTATTGGGCCTGCAAGTGCGTAAGGAGTGTGATTGCAGTTATTTTTTAATGATCACGGAATAAAATTATGTACTATATATATAACTTTCGAGTGCATCTAATACATTTTTTTTGTTTCGTTTTGACTTTGTCGAATGAGTAGTCACTAATAATATGCAAATAAGAAAGCAAAGCACGGGCTAAGACAATGATTTAGTTTTCGTCTTTTCTTTTGTACAGTCTAAATCACGTCTGGAGGTACAATCAAATCTATCGGAATTGGAACTAGGCAATTAGTTACGATAGTTACTTAGAAAATGTGCATGGTATGGCTCACTGCTATCAGTTAATGGTCATATTTTGAGGTCATATACTTGTAAATTTTCTAATCCTAACTTGAATTAGTGGCAATAAGGTCAAAAATAGGTATATCTCATAAGCATAATGGCAAGTAGAAACGAACGCACCTGGCTATTAGGCTAAGGCTCCTCGCTAGCTCCAACTGATGCAGGCTGGCCTCCGCTGCTTCAGGCCCTAGTTAGGTTAGGACCTCGCCCAGCTGCTACACGCCACACAGATGCAGGTCACATTCTGGCAGGCAGACAGGCAGATTGGCACGCAGGCAAGCAGGCTGGTAGGCAGGTAGATAGTAGTGTCTTGCCGCGTGTCTTGCGGCCCGAGATAGAATCTTGAAATCTTCGATGTCACAGTTTTCGCACGCAGTGGGTAGTAATAGGTCACGGGCGGAAAGTAGGGTTCGCCGTGTTCAAATGCCACGGAGGCGTCAGCACGCGATATCGTTTTTGCTTCTTGGCTCAGTATATGGTGTCGAATGATGAGAAAACAGGGTGGATGGTGTTAGATCTTCATGATTGTGGCGACATATTCTGCATTTTTTTACTTCGTTTTTCATCAGGTCAAATGCTTTAGCTTGGCAGAGTCGACCTTCTTGCAGTACATAATAACGTCACCGTAGATTCTTCTCAAGCAGTAACTTCGCCGTTATAGACAGGATTATGCAGTCTTCTTCGAGGATCAGGACCGATTTTAGGCCAAGCGTCATGAAGCCGCAGTGTGCGTAGGTATTAATTTTTTCTTCTTTATCCCACTTCTGATTGTAAACGGGATGTCATATAAAACACGCAGAGTGGCGAGTACTTCATTTATTCAGCAATCGAAATGAACAGAGAGAATAGAGATAGTTGGCTCGCAGGCTCGCTTATATACCCTCCCCTCAAAGGCTTGGCGAGCTTGACAGTGGCATGACGTGAGGTGGTGTGTCATGGCGGCTGGCTGGTTGTCATTCGTAGTTTCGCAGGCAACGTCACGTCCGTTTTGTTACAGTATACAGTTTTATTTAGTTATAGTCTTAGTAATTTTATTCACAAAGTCATGTCACATGTCAAATTAAAAATAATACTAAAATTAGTCATTAGTGCAGGGCCGAACAAAGAACCGGATGCCATCAGATTATAATGAGCACATGCTACCGCCCGGCCACCATCGCCCATAATAAACATAATAAGAAGATATTATATAAGTTTATTATTTAGCACAAACATCTCAGTGCCGTCTTCAACCAGTGTGTGTTACCAGTGATGACATACGGCACTGAAACGTGGTTTCTCACTATGAGCCTCATAAACAAACTCAAAGTCGCACAACGAGCTATGGAGATTGCTATGCTAGGGGTTTCTCTACGAGATCGATTCATAAATGAGGAGATCCGTAGGCGAACGAAAGTCACCGACATATCCCACCGGATTAGCAAGTTGAAGTGGCAGTGGGCAGGAAACATATCACGCAGAACAGATGACCGATGGGGCCGAAAGGTTCTGTAATGGAGACCACGGACCGGTAAGCGCAGCGCAGGATATCCACCCACAAGATGGACAGACGACCTAAAAGAGACAGCAGGAAAACCTTGGATCTTTTGGAGATCGATGGGGGAGGCCTACGTCCAGCAGTGGACGTCCTATGGCTGAAATGATGATGGAATGATGATGATGATTAATTAGCACAATAAATGTATACATATTTAAAACGTAATGAACTAACTTAACCTAAAATCAATATATAAAACTACATTAATCTAATAAACCGCTGAACTGCCCGCAGGCATCGTTCCTAAAATATTCGCCGCATTGCCGCGTTGGATTGCGATACTGACGCGTTGCGCAAGGTAGGTACCGGTACATAATAAGTAAATACACGATAACTGAATTTCATCGCACTTATTATGCAACACTGTCATAGTATAGAGGAATGTATTACTATCGCAGTGAAATTTTCAAACAATAGATATCTCTTCTCTATCTCTACAGTCGCTAAAGTCGCTTTCCGCGTCTGTCTGTCTGTATGACCGCTAACTCCTCCTAAACCACGCAATGAATTTTGTTGCAGTTTTCACCATCAGTTAGATACATTTTCACGGAAGGTTTATATATAACTAGCGACCCGCCCCGGCTTTTCACTTAAATTATACCCGTGCGAAGCCGGGCGGGCGGGTCGCTAGTTATTTATAATTATGTCTCCTATGACTTAGATAGACATGACTGACAGCAACGTCCTTGCTGTAAAACATAGACGTAGCATTTATAGCGTCATTGCTGTAAAATCAACCCACAATAGTGCAAACTTTAATTCTGTCAGCAACAAACTAGTCAAGCCTTATTGAAGAGTATTCAGCTATATTTGCTCGTGTTGATGAAGTGTTCACATTTCTTCTCTGAATTGTATCGCTAAATCCTGATTACCTCGGAATAACGACAGCAAGCACGACATTCTGTATCGAATACGCGAACAATGGCACGAATACTAACATGTGCAAAAAATATCTGGCGTATGCATTTGGGAATTTCGCGTGACAGAAAATTTAATACGAGGGGAGTCTAATATTAAACCTCGGGGACCCATCACTTTTAATATTTGGCCGTAGTCCTAGAGGGCTCCTAAATTATTTACCAAATGGAAAGGTAATGGTCGACGAAGAGTGAGAATCAAGTATGCAAATTTTATAAGCATATACGTATTTTTGGCAGTAAAACGCGTTAAGAGAGCTCTCAAATCGGGTAATGAAGGAAATACGGTCCCATAATGTTTTTAGGACAAACTGATAGGGAAATGCGGTCAAAAGTGAATACGCTTGTTATTTTGTGGCTGTAATTACAATTTATGATGTCGTAAACGACCGCAAATAAAGCTGGCTTTAGTATTTATTGTGCTTTCTATCTCAGAAAGGGTTTTCGGGAGGCGTAATACTGCTAGAAAATTGTATTGTGGCACTTGTTTCGGTGTTAATTTTAGCTATTAGGATTAGGTAACAGCAACTAGCAAGCTTATCGGCATCTATCAAGTCAGTCGAAATAAATTTTATATATAAATGGTCTCCTTGAAAAGCCTCAATTAAAATTGGTCCACCTTTGATTAGTTTCTGAACACTACATCAAACACAGTCGGATTGAGAATATCTTCGTTTTGGAGTCAGTTATACAGGGTTACACTAAAAGGGTGTACCAAACTAAAAGGGGTCCCTAATACTCATTATTATAAAGAATAAAAAATTGCGAAAAAATATCAGCTATTTAATATCAGATATTCCATAGAAAACGTTAATTCACAATACACTTGATAAAATATATGGAAGAGCTGATAATTTTGTCGTGATTTCAGGGTTGGTCTCATAGTAGAATTTGTTCATAATGATGACTGTAACAGACCGTTTTCGGCTAAGTACATCCTTTCCACATAACCCTGTATAAATACATTACAACATTTTCCATTGTTTAGTGATGTGTAGACATACTGGTATGACTAATTAAATCCGTAGGACCATACATAGGCGCTAAAATTGAATTGTGCGACAATTGTACCTTTCAGGGCGAGGATTTATTGGCAAAAAATGCGGATTAATTCGCGCACGTGGCTACGTTTAGGGTAGAAGGGGTGCAAGGGTGAAACTGTAGTCACGGCCCATAAAGAGTCACGCATCGCGGAGGTCCGCTAATGACTCGAGTTACCCTGGACAGTGTGACTAGGATTAGATTATTGCTAGGCTACATCAGGCTGATATTAATGCTTCATTACTCAGAATACAGAAAGAACCTTCATTACCTACTCACTACATACTGAATAAGCTACCGGGATGATTTTTTAATAATAATAATAATAAAAATTTATTTGCCACTATTAATATTAAGTACAATATTTAGTTTTAAGATTAATTAAAATTTAGTGAACAATAAAATTATGAATTATAATTAAAATTAACATGCATAATAAAACGAATTACAGTCGCTAGTTATCGCTATGGGATTCCCTGTGTCGCGATAACTAGTGCTCTTCAATGGTGTTAATTAGCAAGAGAATGACAACGTATATACTAAGAAATAAGCAATATTTCAAGAATACTGGGCTTGCCATAGCGGAATATTTAAACGGCAATGACATTAAGATAAGAAAAGAACTCAGAGAAATACTAATAATGGAAAGAAATAAAGGGAAATATGCAGTGATCAGAAACAACAAGCTATACATTGAAGGTAAAGAATACATTAAAATACAAGAAGATATTGTAAGAAGAAACTTGATACCTGAACCTGAACCAATGCCACATAAACAACAACATATGCCCCAGAATAAAAACACACCCTGCACGCACAACCCAATCAAAAATATGGAAGATACAAATACAGACACAGAAGCTACAAATACAGATTCGGACATGATAAATACTAACCAGGCTGAAATCGCCAATGTTTTGGATCCAACTACAAATAAAAACAACAAACTACAAAAACATAATGCTATCAAAAGCATTTCACAGAATAAAACATTTCGTGAACGACTTTAACATAATATTCCAAAATGCACGAAGCATTAAAAATAAAACGGATGATATAGAAAGCATTATAGAGGAAAATGATCCAATACAGGCTATATGCCTAACAGAAACATGGATTACTGAAAATCAAAAGGATTTGGTACACATACAAGGATACAAATTTGCAGCCGGCTACTATAGGAAAAACCATGACGGTGGAGGAGCGGCAATCTTACTTCAAAATGATATTGAATTCAAAGAACGGCTAGATATAACGGAACTAACGGTGGAATTCATTGTTGAAACTTGTGCAATAGAAATTCCTAAAGAAAATGTTATATTAGTTGTAGTGTATCGCAGTGATCGTGAGATTGAAACATTTTTTAAATTTCTAGATAGATTATTATTAAAAATTAAACCATTGCAACTCAAAAAACATATCATAATAGGTGGAGACTTTAATTTAGATAAACACAAAATGAAAAGTAATTATCATAAACTACACGATATTATGCTTGAACATAATTTGCACCAAACAATAAAGGATTCAACCAGAGTTACTAATAAAACAGCAACATGCATAGACTTATTGTTCACAAATTATAAAAACCAAAGTAAAACAGGAGTAATAGACTTTGGAATATCAGACCATAAAGCTCTATACTATAAATTCGAACCACTCAATAATAAAAAAACATATAAAACAACTATTATGAAAAGAATATTCTCCACGAAAAATGTTAGTGAATTTAAAAATGCACTTGCCCTAACAGACTGGAATGAAATAAACATAACTAATAACATAAATATAAACTATGATTACTTTGACAAAAAGATCAGGGAATTGTTAAACGAATATATACCATATAGAAAACGGGTCATAAAATCATATATGAAAAATAAATGGCTAACCAAAGGCTTAAAAATATCATGCAGACATAAAAGAATACTACACATACTAATGAATGATACAAACAATAAAGTTTTGAAAAATCACTATAAGCTCTACCAAAAAACATTAAGGAGAAGCATAAAAATGGCTAAAAAGATTAACTACATCAAGAAAATGGAAAAGTCAAGTAATAAAACGAAAACAATGTGGAACATAATTAAAGAAACAACTAAGAAACAAACTAACGGTAAAAACCAGAACATCAAACTTAAAGTAAACGGAACTATTGTAGAAGAGCCACAGTCCGTTGCTAATACATTAAATAACCACTTTGCATCCATAGGTAAACCATGTGCAAGAAACATAACTGCGAGTTTACCTAAGCATGACACAACATCACCGATCACAAATTCGATGTTTCTTTCGCCTGTGACGGAACGTGAAGTATTTCAAATTATTAAGACTCTCCCAAACAAAAATAGTTGCGGAGTGGACGATGTGCCTTCAACATTGATAAAAAAATGCATTACAGAACTGACACCAATATTAACTAAACTAATAAACCAATCTATAGATGAGGAATGCTTTCCTGAAAAATTAAAGATAGCCAAGATAAAACCGATCTTTAAAAAAAACGGGAAGTGTACGGATGTTAACCAGTACAGACCAATCGCACTACTACCTGCGATATCTAAAATATTTGAGCGCGTAGTATCAGACCAAATTTACAACTTTTTAGAAAAATATCAGCTTTTGGATGAAAACCAATTCGGATTCCGTAAAAACTCCTCTACCACTCTCGCAATCTATAACTTTACACAGCACATATTAGAAAACATAAAAGATAAACAATACTCCATAGGCATACTCCTGGATATGACAAAAGCATATGACAAAATCTCACATAGCATACTATTAAAAAAATTACACGAAATAGGAATAAGAGGAAAACCATACAATTGGCTAAGGTCCTACTTGTTGAATAGGAAACAGTTGGTGCAAATTGAATATTATGCTAAAAACAATATCATAAAACAAACAGCAGAATCAGACATACAGACACTTAACTGGTCCATCCCCCAGGGAAGTGTGGTGGCCTGTATACTATTTTTAATATACATTAACGATTTACCAAAAATATTAGACTCCCCGTGTGTATTATTTGCTGATGACATATCATTAATTTTCAAATGTACATCAGACACTAACGCACTAAACAAAGTAATAGATACGTTTACAAGGGTAAAATCTTGGATAACATCGCACAACTTGGAATTAAATACTAACAAAACAAAATTAATCCAATTCCATCCATACCAAAAAAAGCCTTTAAATCTCGCTACTTTAACTAATTCCATTAATATAAACGAAACACATAACGCAACACTTTTGGGCATTACTATGGACTCATATCTCAACTGGCAGAGCCACGTTAAAAACATCAAAAATAAAATGTCACAGTTTACATATGCGCTATCAGTTTTAAAAGCAAATACAAATATGTCAGCAGCTAAAAGCGCTTACTATGCGTACGCCCATTCCTGGTTTAAGTATGGTATCATAATATGGGGATATAGTACTGATGCAAAAGACTTATTTATAATGCAAAAAAAATGTATTCGAATAATAATGAACATCCGACAACGAGACAGTTGTAGACCCCACTTTACACAACAAAACATCCTAACACTCCCATCTTTATATATCCTCGAGGCAGCAACTTTTGTAAAAAAACACACTAATTTATTCCAATTTAACACAAACGCTCGCAGAAAACACCAGATCGTGGCTCCAGAACCAAAACTAGAAATAGTCAGAAAAGGTCCTCAATACATGATGTACAAAATATTCAACCAATTACCGAAAGAAATAAGAGAAGAGACACATAACGGAAAGTTCCAAAATAAACTAAAATTATTTTTGATAAGAAAATGTTATTACACGATAGACGAGTTTTTACAAGAAAGATCTTTCAATTTCATGAATATTGTATAAAATATTATTCTTAGTGTAATTCTAAGTAGAATAAGTAAAACCATTTACTATTTGCAACACCCTATAAACAGGGTATAATGTGTATTTAGTGCATTTTAAATGTTACAACGCATTATATGGCAATGTAAATAAAATAAATAAATAAATAATTAAAGATTATATAATATATTATTTAAGTTTAATTAAATTTAGATAATAATAAAAGAAATTGAATTAAAATGGAATAAAAATATTGAATTTGAATTGATTTATTGAATTACATTGCATTTATTTTATGTTAATAAGTTAATTATTTATTGGATACAAGTATGTCCGGATCAATAGACAATCCGCAACAACTCCTCCGTTTCATTTATGTTTAGACTATTTAAATATGTTTTGATTTTACTTTTGCAGATAAATTTAGTATTTTGTATTATGTCCAATTTTTTATTTAATTTCGAATATATGAAGCTCCCACGAAAACTGTAGCTTCTTTGTCCAATCAGAATTTTTGTTCTTATTACAGGCCAGTGAGGTGCTCGTTGGTGTCTCGACCTCTCGCCAGAGGCACCAACTTGCGTACTAAGTGCAGTCCGGTGAAACCGAAGTGCTGTCGCCATAACATAAATTTGTCTCACTGACAGGTGCTTCGTCTCTTTGTAGAGTAGGTTACTTGAGAATCTGTATGTTTTATTATAGGCTACTTTTAGCACAGCCCTTTGGGCTCTTTCTAACTGCAGAAACTGTGGCTAGTGCAGGCCGAACCCCAGGATACAACGCAGTAATTTAACAGTGATAGGCAAAGTGAGGTATAGACCATGGTTATTACTTTATTGTTAGCAACAGCCCTAAGTTTCTTGAAGACAAATATCAGCTTTCTGATTCGACCTCTGAGGATATGTATCTGCTTGGTCCAAGATAGTAGCTCATCAATATGAATGCCAAGGTATTTGATGTCTTTTTCTTGACCTAGTTTTGAGCATTCACATTGTGCTAGATTTGCATCAGAACATGTGTGGAGTTTTATGCACAAATCTTTATTAGGTCTACTTCGGATCGAAACTCGAAAGGCAACAATCTTGGTCTTACTGGCATTAAGAGTAAGTAAATTGTACTGTAACCAGTGCACGACCTGTCTAAGTCCGTCATTGGCTTGTTCACTAACACCATCCCAGTCACTTCCATCAAATATTATTTCGGTGTCATCGGCAAAAGCAAATAACTTAGCTTGGTGAAGTGAAATATTGCACAAGTCATTGAGGTAGACCAGAAAAAGTGTTGGACCAAGCACACTACCTTGTGGCACGCCAAACAGTACTTCCATTTGATCGCTACAGTGTCCGTCAACTTTAATTTTTTTGCTTACGGTCCGATAGGTATGATTGAAACCATCTGAGAGCCACCCCACGAACGCCAATACCTTCAAGCTTTTTTATAAGCAGTTTTCTGGAGACTGTGTCAAAGGCCTTAGCCAGATCAAGGAAGACGCCGATGCATTTACGCCCTGAATCCATAATTTTTGACACATGATCAACGAGACCAATGACGGCGTCCTCCGTTGACCTACCAGGCCTAAATCCGAATTGATTTTCGGAAAGGATGTTATGTTTTTCGAGGAAAGACATGAGGCTCCTGTTAACAACTTTCTCGAGTATTTTAGAGATCGAACTCAGCAAAGAAATCGGTCTATAGTTGGAGACTTTTTCGGCATCCCCTGCTTTGTAGATGGGACAAACATTTGCTTGTTTGAGTTCCTTTGGGACTGTACCGGTCTCCAAGCTAAGATTACAAATGTGAGCTATGGGTGCATTTTTATTGTCCGAATTCCGAAAACAAAATTAAAATGATTTCAAAATTGAGGAAGTCAGTTAATGTCTTGCTGACAGAGAGCGCACTATACTTTCAAATAACGTCACTGGTAAATAGGCCATACAAACTCCATACTGAGACTCACTTTGCGGGAAAGGGACAGAAAATCCCTTCCTAATCTATGCACTAACTTTAAGCGCTTATATATCTGAACTTTATTAGTCGATTTGAATAATGTGTCCAGTTATACCATATATGAGTCTCTGGCATCCAGTGGATGCAAAAGGCAGGCTGTCGTTCAGTGTGGAGGTTGAAGGGGGAGGCCTATGTTCAGCTGTGGACGTCTTCTGACTGATGATGATGATACATATTACTTTTTAAATTATATTTCTTACCTACTGAGCCTAATAGTTTGATAGGCTATTGTGCTAATAGAAGCAAATGTACGAAGAAGTCATTACAAATATGCATCCTGCGACCTTATTATAGAAGTTTGATTGTGATCGAGATTGTATGCAGTCCCGTTCGCATCTACTTACTCGTACCACGTGCGTAAGTGAGATGGCACGCGATCACGATCACAATCCGAATCACGATAAGACATCTATAATAAGGCATCTGCACGCGTGCTATATATAAATTATAAAAGAGTTAAATTCAGAGATAGCAGTTTTTCATTTGAAGTGAACTTCGCGCAGAAAGAAGATTTTTGAAATTTGAAATACATAATAATATCAGAAGTTAAGAGAAAACTAGTCATGCTTCAGTTTCATTCTGTAATGATACCAAAATACGACTTATAGTAACTATACTAGAAATTTAAAGGTTTAAAGTAACATTCAGACATAGGTAATGAAATAATCACTAGTTTATTTTTTATATCGTGACCGTTTTTTTGTGTAAAATTAAATATTTATTCCAATCATCACAGTCAAACTATATTAGTTAATGTATGGCGATGGATCTGCCTTGCACTGCCTTCGTGCCTTAACTCTTTGTTTTCAGAACTACTAGACCGTACTTACCTTCCTATTACGCGAATGTTCCGCAAGTTAATTTCTAGAATATGAATACAAAAAACTTTTTGAAGTTGGCGCAATGTTTCTGTGTCATTGTGCTTACCGTAGAAGTTTTTAGCGATTTAATACAGTGTACCGTTTTAATCCTGTAGCACTAACTTTTCAGTAGGTACGTAAAGCAACACAAATTAAGTAAGCTATGTTTAATTATAATTAATCAGCAGTGCAAGTATCGTACTTATCGATCGACAAATTTGACATTTGAAATCAACAAATTCGATAAAATGCCAATCGATCATATTGGGTCCGGTTCAAATGGCATTTTAGCGACTTTGTCGATTTCAAATGTTTTTATTGTCACAATAATTAACAATTTTGTAGAAATATGCGTTGTAGACTATGTAAAAATTTATAACGAATGATATCATTTTGTAGGCTATGATCACCTAGGAAAACGTTTATCTTAACTTAATGTTTGCAAATAACAAAACACCCATTAAGTCTTAAAGCACGCACCGGTCGGAGGTAATGCTTCAGTTGCAGTCGTTGGTGGCAAGTATGTAATCATTCTATTAGTATAATAAATACGTGATACACATAAAAGAAATCGTTTCTTACGTTAAGACGCTCTTTTCCGACTTTTAGCAATTTTGTTCATTCTAGTTTAAGAGCGACATTTACAAGGTTAGCTTAAAATTATAAAAATTGTATCATAACAAAATTAAATGTTTTTCTAGGAAACCCAAGAGATTGAAACACGATTAACGACATTTCGCTCGATAGAAAAAATATATGAAAATTGCATTGATATGCGTTTTTATCCCTGTTTTTTTGGATTCATTCAATAACCTATTTATTAAATTATCTCTGCAATATCTTGATGTAAAGATTTCATAATTATGAAGGAAACCGGAGAGGTACATTTTACATTATAGTTATACTTTTCGAAAAATATGAGAAAAACCCCAAAAATAGAAGTAGCGAAACGCACGACTGTATGTAAGCGCCATGATTTTGTACCGCTAAATGTGACTTTAATACAATAAACCAAGGATTATGGTCATCTGTAGTAATAAGCATGGCTTAAAAGTGGGAAAACCTCGCCATAAGCATAAATACCTACGTTTTTGCGTCGTCAAGTAATAATAACTCCAATCCGAAGCACTAGCCTACTGATTTCTATGTAATGTAGTCACAGTCGAATAGAACCTAATGTACCATACGGGCAACATTATCGTTAAATCTACATAACCATAATGAAACTGTTGTGGTCTCACAATGCAATAGTAATAATATTGGAACTGATACTAATATACAGGATATCGCGGAAAGGGCTAAGCTGAAAAGGGTCCGTTATACTCCGTACTAAGCTGAAGGTGATCCGACATTATAAACAACTTTCTTTACAAGTACAACAACTTCTCTACATCAAAGTGAACAACTTGTTCTACAAGTTGTTCACTTTGATAGGTAGATCACATGTAAGATCAGCACTCTAAGGCTGGTTTCTGGTCGCTGGTTTCATAACTGTAATACCCGAACGTCAAGTATGGTAAGTCCCGTACGGAACAATCCGCGTCGCTGTGAAACTATTTTCTAGCGAATTTAGCGCCTCGCATATGTCTCTGCTCCGGGAGCCCGTAGGGGCGACCCGCAAGAGTCTCCCGCTGTGAAACCGGCCTTAAGTACCTATGTAACACACTTTTATGTTAACCCCCAGGATCTGTTAGCACCCCCAGGATCTGTTAGAAGATCGGTTAGATCCTCTCCAAATAATCAATCAGTTCAACAAACCGCTAGGGCTCCAGGGCACACCCCCTCTGGGATGCCTGGGCAAGTCTGATCCCCACTTCCGGCGACTGCCCAACCCGAGGTTCGTACCTTCGAGGTGCCCTTGAGCTAAAATAATAAATAAATATAAAGCCTTTTATTTCTCATCCATTACAATTGAGTTTATTAATTTTATAGTATATTGTGTCAACTTTTACATTATATAATTATTTATATGAATTATTTGATTGATTATACATTATTCTGAATTTATTTCACGTCATTGTTGTTATCTTGAATTACATGTTAGATTATGAGAACCCCCGTTGGGTATAGGCCACCTCTAGAGCTTTCCACTTGTCCCTGTCCGTTGCTAGTCGCCCAAAACATAAACCACCAAGTTATGCCGAACGCACCCTGCGTTCGCTTACTACTCCGGCCGAGCTGTAGAGACCAAAAGGCCAACAGTATAAGTCAATATAAAAAAAACACTTTTATGTTACGCCCCGTATATCTTAGTCTGTACACAATCCTTACGTTTATGCATTTATGCAGCTCCTATACAGGTGTACCAAATCTGGCACACGTGGTTGCGGTAATGCGGGACATACCGGACAGACGTCCCGCTTGCGGTTGCTGAGCGATGCCACCCGCCATAGTGTTTCGACGTATTATGCAACCCATGTGCAACCACGGTATTTGTCTTTACATGCAGTTTATGCATTTCGGTTTGTACTAATAGCAGCCATTGTTATTTCGGTTGTGCGAGTCAAAAAACAAAAACAAGTATTGTTTTTCGGGTTCCGTACCTCAAAAGGAAAAGACGGAATCCTTATAGGATCACTTCGTTGTCCGTCTGTCCGTCTATCCGTCTGTCTGTCCGTCTGTCAAGATCCTTTTTCTCAAGAACGCGTGAAGTATCAAGATGTAATATACACTAAATACGGTCTACAGTCTACGGTTTCTTCCGGTAAAAAAATAAAAGTTGTAAGATTAACGCAATCAAAAGATATGAACGTTTATGTCGCATATTTGCGATATGTGCGATTTCACAGGGGAATCAAAACATATAGGGTACTTCCCGTTGACCTAGAATCATTAATTTTGGCAAGAGGCAAGTTATTATAGCACATATAAAGGAATAAATCTGAAAATTGTTAATTTGAAGTTATATCATATAAAAACTATTGTTTTACAATTTCAAACTTATATTTTGTAGTTGCTATGTATGGAAGAACTTTACTGTCAACTACAAAGTTAAGTTTGTCGTACAATATTTTTCTTCTTTATTATATTTTTTTTTAAACCTCCTATAAAAGATCAGATAATCTTCAAACGGCTGAACATATTTTCAGGAATCATAAGCTAAGAACACTCCGATCAAGTCACATCAAAAAATTATAATCGGTACAGCCGTTTGGGAGCTACGATGCCACAGACAGACATACAGACAGACGGATACACACGTTAAACTTATAACACCACTTTTTTGCGTCAGGGGCTAATGACAAAGGCGCTTCTTGATGAAATATGACTACTGAAGCCAAACGCTGACTAAAAAGTCAAAGCAATATCGTGGCGTACAAGCGACCGTGAAAAAGTCAATTCTTTACGGTTTGCACTAGGTCTAAAATCATACTTCGTTTACTAGACTTTAGACCAGTCAAGGCGCGGAAAGTCGCGAAGCGCAGCACGACGATAAACATAAAAGTGACCTCTCAACGCGCTAACGTCTTGTCTCTCCTGTCAACGTTGGGCTTTAGAACTTCCAATGCGTTATGCATTGGAAGTTCTAAAGCCCACATTTTCACCTGCCCCGTTAGAAAAAAATACAATAGCAACGTACATTTAAAATTTATTTCTTAGAAAAATAATTACAAGCTACTATTACACCTACATTTGAATAACCTACATTGAAATATCAGGATCGGTCTAAGTCTAGACGGGGCGCCTGAGCTCAGTGAATTAATAAAAACCTCTTTATTCATTTTTAACTACTATACATATATAAGGTACTTAAGCTATAAGGTACTTCTTTGATCATATATTATATAGTTTGGATTTGCCTTAAACTAGTAACGAAAAAAGTCTATCTAAAACTGAAGGGGGAGAGGTAAACACGTATTGCACACACTGACACGTTTTTACTAGTTCTACAAACGCACACTTCAAAATTGAGCGTAAATTAAGGTACACAACTGCAAACGAGATGATTAAATAGACGACCAAGGGGAAGTAATGGAAACTGTAAGTATAATTATAACACTTCCATTTATTTTTTCTGAGAGGTAATCATTAGAAATACCTACCTACGACTATAAAATATTATGTTGAAAGCTATCTGGAGTTTACCGATAACACAGAAACATTTAATAAAGTTACAAAGATAGGGTAAAGATAACCCCTACTCCCAGCCCCTATTTGATGGATGTAGCAGAACAAATTACCTGTCTTGGTCTTCTTTTTTGATTGAATGAAGGGAAGGGGTTGCTAAAATAGGTGCCATAACTTCCTAAGAATAAACCTTGGTGTAAAAATAGCAAGATAAAATGTGCCTACAGCCCAATTTAAAGGTCAAAAGTTAATTCAGTTTATGATGAGATTCTTTTATGACAGTAATTAAAAATAAAAAGTTTTGCGATAAAATGTGAGGTGGAAACTTTGTGAAAGCATTACTTATTATGTTATGCTATTAATCTGAGACTACAGCAGCCGCTACTTCATTTGTTCGTTAATGGGTTTTGCACACTATATGGAAATCTGTATCTTTTAGACAAGCGTACTCCGTCGTTATTGCAGTGGTCAAACAGCAAGCCGCAATTGTATTGAAGCTTAGCACAAGTTTCCTCCTCCTCAGTTCGTTAGCTCATTGCTGAGCGTCGTGATGCTCCCGATTTTTTGTAATTTGGCGACAAACACAATATCACAGTGTTACATCGTTTAAAGCGCAGTGCATTGCTGCACAGGACTTATTACTATTGCCATTAAGCGAGCCACTAGATCGTCTCGATACTAATTTGGATAGAAAAATGAGAGAATGCGCGAGCAAGAGAACTGCAGACGGGTAAAACCACCTTAACAGTAGAAAGTAAGCGCTTACAAAAATCTGATATTAATCAAAATAAGGCGAAATATTTCTGCTGCAAAATTGCGCACTGCTTTAGTGTATAGCGTGCGGTCACCTTTAATTTAAGAGCACAAACAGGCACAACTTTATTTTAATAAACTTCAGGAATGAAGGTATTCTAAAAGCTTCCATACATAATCTGGCGAGATGGCCAGAGTGCGGTATCAAAAAGCATTTCGCAATGTTTGCTAATTCTTGCACAGAAAAGAACAATCGCGGAGTGTTCGAGCTGTGTGTTGCATTACTGTGGCTGTTGGTATAAGTAACAGTAGACAAATAAATATTTGTTATTGTTTTTTTATATGATGAAATAGGCTAGCTTTTATGAAAGAAACAGATTAAGAAACAACAACATTAATCAATATAGACAGTGAGCAATATTACATATCTAAGGCTAACATGTAACTATAGCTTAATTAATGCCTTGTGTTGTGTCACAAAAAAGGCCTCAACTCAGCATAATGCTGTTTACCAATCAGCACTGATCTTCCGATGAAGCCGTTCATTGAAGTCACAAAAGGCATAATACAAGTGAGCCGTAGAAACTATACTTACTATATTAAATGTAACTATTTTAAAATCAAGTATAAATCACAGGGTATTTTTTTTTATTATTATTATAAAACATTAGAAATTATGAAGTCAAAAGTAAAATGGCTCAGTTAATTTGCTTTTTTCGTCACCACTTTTCGTGCAGTTTAATCTAGTACTATCTCCTGGACTGACGGCTTCCCGAATTAACGAATAAGGATCAAAAATTTAAAACAATTAGTCTCTACCTAAATAGTAAGCAAAAACTGCACAATAATCGTGCAGTTATTTGGACTAGGAACTTTTAACAAAACAATTCAACAAAAATGCGCAAGATATTCAACCGTATTATTGCACCACGAGAAGGTCAATTTTAAGTAGTGAAAAATGGCGTTCATCACCTCTTAAATTAATTTCAGTTTTTTTTTACCTTACCTCGTCTGATGGAGAGAAACGATGTGGTCAAAAATTTAGCATGCTTGCCTATTAGGTGCCTATTCACTCTTGCCTTGAAGAGACATAGGTTGTACTATATAGAGAACATCGAGATAGGGATCGCATTTAATTTCTTTACAGTTTTCTTTGGTAGGAGGTTATCAATTTGTACAATCTGGCGTAGTATGGCTGAGGCTGTACAGCGTTGTTGTGGAGTAGTGGGTGCTGGAGAGAAATTCTGCTTGATAGTTGTTGATATATAATTTTCTCTAGTAGTAATTAAGACACCACACTTGTAGCACGTGTGGTGTCTTAATTACTACTCAATAATACTAGTTAATACTATTAATAAGGTTAACTTTTACTTCCGCGGTAGAAACACAGGTGTCCCAGATTCGGCCGCTAGGCCAAGATACAAAGTCTGCGCGGTTGGGACCGTACACAATTCATTTGTATAAAAAAAAATACACCTATGTTTTATGTATGTACCTAATTGATATGCAATCGTAGGTAGCTACGTAATATTATAAATTTTCTGTATTTTTGTACGGATGTCTTCGTTAGCGAAGACAGCTAACGGAGTTAGCGAAGTTAGTGGAGCCAGTTAGCGGAGTTTTATTTATGCTTTATGACTAAATATCTTGATGTTGTATTCATTTACATTTGAAGAAATTATTCCACCTCCAAGGGTGGAAAATTGTGGATAAATTTCTCGGGGATAATAGAATTTCACTTGCTTCCCGTGCCGTAAGTTACTTTTTTTTTTTGCAAAAAATTACTCTATATTAGCATAAACTGTGAAAAACGTATAGCGCTTATAAATTAAGCCAATGACTTTTATAAAAAGTGGGGATTAGGTGAATGGACTGTTCTAATATAGCAACACTAGTCAAGAGCATGAATTTATGGAGCTTTGGCGCCAACGTGGAAAAAAACATGTCGCCTCGTTAGATTATTTTCCTAAACGTGTGTATTTTCGAGTGTTAATGTATACTAAATGGTGAATTATTATTAATTAAGTACTCTTAAACGTGCTTGAGTGTAGCCAAGTGATATAACGAGGTGAAACATGTCTTTTCGTGTTGTTTCCAATACTCCATAGGAGCCTCTTGTAAATCTCCACCACTTTACAGGGGCATGAGTTTGACTTGACTGTGACTATGACTTGTTTGACGTTTTTAATATTATGTAAACATGTTTAATATTACGACTAAAGGACATTGAATCCATGGTCATGAAAATTTTAACAAAAAAAACATGAATTTATGTTTTGGCGCCAACGTGAAAAAAACACGTATTATTTTCCTAAACTTGTGTATTTTCGAGTATTCATGTTTAATAATAGTGGATTGTGTAGGTACCTTGTGAACTAAATCAACTGTGGACAAATGATATAACGACGTGAAACATGGCTTTTCATGTTGTTTCCCAAACTCCATAGAAGCCTCTTGTAAAGCTTCCACCACCATACTAGGGCATGAGGTTGCCTTAACCGTGACTTACTTTTCTCGACTGAGACTATGACTTGTTTGACGTTATTAAATACTATGTAAACTTGTTTAATATTAAGACTAAAGGACTTTGTATCCATGGTCATGAAAAAACAACAAAAAAAGCATGAACGACTACGACTATGACTGCATTTTTACCGTCCTTTTAGCTTGCTTTTAAAGACAAGTACCTACTAAAAGTTTATGAAATACTCAATAATTATATTGTATTAAAAATTTATTAAAAACTAGCGGACCCGGCAGACGTTGTCCTGTCAGGAAACGCACCGCTCCTACCGAGTCCAATTATGTTTTCAAACCATCCAAGAACCCATTGAAATAATAATATACACACAATATTTCATCCAAATCGGTCCAGCTGTTTAGGAGGTGCTAGATGACAAACACACGTACCGAAGAATTATATGTAGTAAGATAATTAAGCCGTCCAATAATGGATCGGTCTGGTGGTACATGGATGCGACAGAAGGGACCAGGCAGGCCTGATGATAATGATGTCACATTTATTAAACTCGGTCATCAACATTTCATTAATAATTTATTTGCTTTGACAGTTGCAATACCATTGAAGAGCTAAATGAAAACCCCGAATTCTGATCACTTTCACCTAGGGTTTTGAACGCGAGATTCCCGATATACTTCAGGTTCCCGATATACTTTAGTAAAATATGAAAATAAAAAAAACGTATGTAATGTATATCAGTATCTGGCAGCTATACCACAAGCTTTGCTTAGTTTGGGGTCAGATGACCGTGTGTGCAAAAATTTCCCGTAATTTATTTATTTTATTTTAATGCTTATAAATATTAATATTTTATGCCCAATAATTTCACTAGAAACATCGCCCTTCAAACCGAAACACAGAAATGTTTGCACGCTACTGATTGGCGGTTGCATAACTGGCAAAGGTTATACATACTCCCAGGCGAACTCTGCATGCAAAAGAGGCCACCACAAAGCAATATGATTACTTACACTAACATAAAAGATCGCATCATACTTACCTATCATTCAGAATACACTACCTGATAACACTGAATAACGACGCCTATCTCCGTATCGGATGTATTATCTGTGACGTTATTTAACGAAAACAACAACTATCAAAATTAATAAGATTAAACACTTTTATCGAATTTTATACCCTCGTCATCATCATCATCATCATTTTAGCCATATTATTTGGACGTCCACTGCTGGACATAGGCCTCCCCCATCGATCTCCAAAAAGGCCGGTTGGAAGCGGCCTGCATCCAGCGTTTCCCTGCGGTCTTTTTTAGGTCGTCTGTCCATCTTGTGGGTGGACGTCTTACGCTGCGCTTACCGGTCCGTGGTCTCCATGCCTTTCGATCGAACCTTTCGGTCCCATCGGCCATCTGTTATGCGTGATATGTGCCCTGCCCACTGCTAATTCAACTTGCTAATCCAGTGGGCTTTGTCGGTGACTTTCGTTCGTCGTTGTTTTATCCCCTGTCGCATAATTATGGTGTATGTGTTAGTTAATTCGATATCTTTTAACAAGTTGCAGAAGTGGTATTAGCTTGATTGTGATTGTAGTTTTACCTATATCAGGGAAAACAAAGATTCCATATCATCCGTATTGCTAAACATGATATATGCATCATGGCAGCTGACATGAAAAGTTAGATGTTCGACCAAGTTTGCAGTTTGTAAGCATGGCCTTTACAACCTCAATCACTACATTCGTTTTAATAATTCTTATATTCTCGCTAAGAAGAACCAATGATGCCAAGGATGCCATGCGAGGCTATTGAAAATTAACAAAACTTCAAAACTTTAAAAGAGAGGATTATTGGCAAGTACCACTTGCTTGCAATCCAGTCCCTCGCCAAGAAGAACCAATAGATACCAAGTATGCTACTCGACGATATTAAAATTGAAAAAAAAACAGAGAGAGGATAGTTGGCAAGTACCACTTGCTTGGTTAGGATCCAGTCTCTCGCCAAGAAGAACCAATAGATACATATGATGCTACGCAAGGCTATTGAAATTGAAGAAAACTTCCAAATTTTAACAGAGAGGATATTTGGCACCATCTGCTTGGGTTCCAGTCATCAAAATAATAAAATCTCAAACCCGGCGCTGAAATACAAGACCTCTTGACACACAGAGCGAGTACTGCGTTCATAGAGTATAATTATTATGTTTTTGATTATAAAGCATCCTTACAATTAATTACAAACTTGGTACTAACTAACTTACTCAGCTAACTTACTACTTGTAAATAATTTCATAACACTACTATAAGCAGGCGTCATCTGGACTACCTGTGACCATGGACACTATAAGAATTTAATTAATGTAAAATACACGCAATAAAATCCGTTAAAAGTGTTTAATTTCAAAGTGTAAATAATCGGGAGAACCTAAGTTTTTGAATTTGATGACATATTATGGTACTGAGACGTGGTCCTTAACTGTTGGCCTTTTGGAAAAACTCAGAGGCACTCAGCGGGCAATGGAGAGAGCTATGCTCGGAGTTTCTTTGCGCGATAAAATCCGAAACGTGGATATTCGCCAAAGAACCAGAGTCACCGACATAGCTGTTAAAATTTGCAAGTTGAAGTGGCAATGGGCAGGCCACATCGCTCGATGAACCGATAACCGATGGGGAAGAAAGGTTCTTGAGTGGAGACCACGAACCGGAAGACGCAGCGTAGGTAGGCCTCCCACTAGATGGACCGACGACATAGTGAGAGTCGCTGGCATCCAGTGGATGCAAAAGGCAGGCTGTCGTTCAGTGTGGAGGGTAAAGGGGGAGGCCTATGTTCAGCAGTGGACGTCTTCTGGCTGATGATAATGATGAAGTTTTTGAAGTGAAAACTTCTTTACTCGTTGAGGCTCTTTTTGGTATGGGGGAAAACAACTGAACTTGCGTCACCGTCACGCTCAAATACTCGTTCAGGTAAAGTCAGCTCGAATCGGCTACGGGAGTGAGAGAAATATAGTCAACCGTGATGAAGTTTGCACTTCCGTCGTATGGTCTTAAGCACACACTTTTTTATGAATTTTAAAATAATGTTGATAAAATACACTTTAATTTACTAAGTACATTTATTGTAAGTAAGAAGTGATTTTCCTCGAGAGTGACGCTTGTGTTGTCCCTTCAATTATCTCACTACGACAAGGTGCTAATCTATCAATCCTTCACCCCGAACTATTCATGATTCATTAGGACAGGATCAGCTAAGTAAGCGTGTGGTCTCCCGTGGCCAGATTACGAAGGGTTAGGCTCAAGGGTTGCGGTGGACTAACTTTGATGACCCCTGTTATCTTCGTCCAAATGTGTCTCAACTTCGTAATGTGGCTTTAATGTTAGTGAGGGTTGAGTCAGTGAGAGATCAATAAATTCCAAGTATTGACGAAATACAACTTCTATCTTCTATTGTTTCGTAACATTGATAAAGCATTGATAGTTGTAATAATTATCTATGTGTGTATGGACTCCACAACGGCTGGAATGATTTTGACGGGACTTTCACTAGCAGATAGGTGATGTTATAAGAAGTAATCCACGCGGATGTGCAACTAGTAGTTTATAAAACTAAAAATACGCTCGTAATGTAACTCTTTCAATAACAAAATTAAATTACAAAGCCATTCTAGTGGCAAAACGCCAAACATCAAGCGTCGCGCCGCACACACAGGCCGCACATAATGTTTGGCATTTATTCATATACACCATTTTCTACTTCCTGATATTCATCAGAATAGTTCGATTGCACAAAATTATTGTATCGTCCAATGAGCTTACATGGTATCGTCATCCGAATTACATAATACTTACGAAGAATGTTTCAAATCGATATGTATTATAATAAATATGACAATCGCCAAAAAAAAAAAAAAGTTTTAATTAAAAGAATATACTTTTATATTCAGATCCACCAATCCGCACTGGGTCAGCGTGGTGGATATGGCCCAATCACCCTTTCGGGGGTAGGCTAAAACTCCAGCAGTGGACTGTTAAAAGGCTGACTATGATGATGATGACTTTTATATTGGTCGCATATAAATTTCATCAAAATTAGTTCAGTAGTTTGGCTTTAAAATTAAAATTTATAACGAGTAACGGTGTGATTTTTCGAAAAACTCCAAACGAGAGTCGACTCAATCTCCTCTATGAGGTTATTATGTTTTGTTTAAATACACCCTTATATTAAGATCCACAAATCTGTATTTCGTTAAAAAAACTTTGGAAATTCAACGAATTCAATTCCGAAAGAGCACCTCGAATACCGTCGTAACTTACGTTCGTACGCAACAAAAGGAAATGCATCAGCGAAAATTCCGCGCTATAAATCGAAGAGGGAGATATAAAATCGATACACGTATTCTCAAAGTACTCAATATAGCATGGGCTGCACGCATGACTGCGTGTACCCGAAACACCACTTAGTTTGGTATAATTTTCAATGAGTAATGGCGACGGGCGAAGCAAGGATGCCGACCTAGGTCAACGCATTACTGACCGGTGAAGACGCTTCCAACTCAAACAGGGAAGTGCGTGGAGTGTTTCTTTTTCTTTCTATATAGGTTTTAATTTTAGATTTAAATTATTTTCGTAAGCTTTAAAATATTGTATATCCATATGAAATCATACTAATCACATAGCACAAATAATATAAATGAAAAGGTTTGTTATTTTATTTATATTACACGGGAATTACTCACGTAAGATTAAGCCGGTTACTCCGACTATAGTTTCAACCGCATTAGACGGCCTTTTGTTTGTTATATTATGTGTCTATATTTGTCTGCACTCAACTTAGTAACGGCTGAAGGGTTTTGGATTAAATTTGGGATAGAAATACGAGTAGCTTATACACTAACACATACATGCTATTTTAATCCTCTATTTTACTCCTTACTTCGGGTTGTTTAATAAAAAAGAGCTAAGTGAGGTATTTATATACTTTAGTTAGGTCACAAAATATATAATATAATCCTCAGGATATGAATCTGGATAAAATACCAAACTTCATCGCATCTAACTCATTGCAGAGATGAGTACCAAAAAAATTTTTACTTACAAGCACTCGCACATAGAATTATTATATTAGTGTCATATCTTTATTTTATTAGGAACTTGTTAACGTATTTGGGGATTCATTTTGGCAACCAAATAATCAATGACGATATAACTACTTGTTACATTATAATCTCTAGTCTAGTTTTATTTTCAATTTATTGTTTTACTTACCTATGTATATTGTGTTTTTTGCCACAAATAAATCCTGTCTATGTTATATTATCTTTGCAAACAATGGTTAGTAATAAAAAAATATAAATAAAATTTCTTTATTTCCGGCATGAAACTCGTAATATGTTACATAGGTAAAGGGTTAAAATTAACTTGATAATAAAATGAAAATATATAGAGCATCTCTACCACACTCCTGTTCATGACATCCTGTCGAAGGGCGACAGGAGATCGGTCACGCTGATCTCCGACTGTAAACATCGGGACGTCAGATGATGAGATAGGGTCGTTTAGTAAGGGATGACCTCGGACAAAAGGGAATGACTTACGTTTACTAGCTGACTTGGAAATTATTGTAAGAAAAAGTTTGTTGGCATTCTAGAACATGCTAAAGTTTCAATTACCACTCTCAGCGTTGGTACCTCCTAAAATGGCCCTTTTTAGTACCACTGAACCGTGTAATTCCGTATAGTTTAAAATAATAAACAGAAGTAGAGAGGAGAAGATGACGACATATTATTCAATGTAGTTTTTTTTTATTGAAAGATAGGTTTTACTTGATTGCCATCTTGCCTGATGTTATGCAAAGATGCGGTCTATGATAGATTACGCTAGCCTAGAAGAAACCGATTTAAAGACTCGTTGCTTAAAGACGCCCAGATTGCTGGAAGGTTGCCTGGTTGCCTGGAAGAAATCGCTTAAGGCGATAAGGCCGCCCATTATACTGCCGGTCTTGTATTATTTTTAAGTGACTTTTAGTATTTTTATTTGGTGTATAATAAAGTGATATATTATTATTATCCTTTATCATATTTCTGGGGTCTAGCCCGGACATATTATTATTATTATTGCTTTTGGTCAGGTTGACGATAATAATGATGACACAGCAGTATTTTTTTCCAGGTATTTGTAAAATGCTAATTTCCAAATAAAACACCTATCCCACTTAGATTTTAAACTCTCTAAGCGTCATCGACTATCAAGAATAACTTTCCAAGATGTTGACCGTAGAACATCACCAAACTAGCCCAATATTCGCTAACCGCCGGTCGCCAACCGTCCATCTAAGTCGGGTAAATTGTTTACGGCACTAGCAATACTGCCAACCCAGTTTTCAAGGGGAACTATTTAATTCAGTTGCTGTGGGGAGTCGGAAAGTTGGACAAGTGGAAGCACTCAGGGCGACGTTTGGATATACAGAACAGGTAGGTATTTTTCTTATCAAGTCGTTGGATGTTTGTAACTAGGTAGATTATACTTTAGAAGCCTTCTCTCCGACCAGAATTAGCACATAAACACTTGAAGATAAAAAGCATAGAGTGAATTTTTTTAACATACCGTTTAGGCATTATCTTTAAAATGATATCGCTTTTGTCATTAAGCAATTACCATGTTAATAGTTTACATTTTGGCGGAAAAAAAACAAACAAAAAAGGTTTTTTGATCTCTTTTACCTAAAACAAATATCAATACGAAAATTGATTTTCTAATTGGTAAAAATTTCCATTTAGAGCCTTTTTTATATACAAAAATGTACGATCGAGATAGCTGTAGTGGTAAGCGGGCTAAAGAGACTAACGCATATTGTCGCGGTATGGACTCGCAGCATGAAACCATATTGAGTTCACATCTTAGGTACATACTAAGTACTAATGTGCTTGTCGTGATGATAGAAAAGCTTTTCTTCACGAAAAATATAAATATTTTTTTGCCTACAGTAATATGTAGGCCCTGATAATCTTCTTTGTGATCGATAGGCTAGGCGTTTGACCACAGCTCACCTGATGGTAAGATGTGGTATTCAAAGGGTTTTCTAATGATCCCATGAACCTCATACCACAAGCTCAACGTTAAGAGCCGTATTACATAACGCAATTATTCAATTTATGAATCTGGAATTGAAATGGAAGAAAACGAAAAATAAAGCCTTAATTGTCAAGACGAATATAAAACAAGATAACCATAACATTTATTGTAAAACAGTAACGAAATCCACTCAATTTTCTCCTGCAAGTGTTTAACAAAAAAATACTTTAGTAAATTAGAGGTAATAAGTTGATGAGTTTTTCCAAAATTTTAAGCCGTTATTTTCATATTTTTTTACAGCGGTTGTTTTTTTTTACAGATCATCGTTTATTTCATAGAATCAGGTCGCCTAAAAGGCAGTTTGCATTCCTTTTTTCGTCAAATATCTGAGAGGGCCTTATGAGCAGATTTTTGTAGAGATTACAATTTTGAATAGTGAAGTTCTTTGGCCACATCTCCAGGAACGAAGACTCAATGGAAAGACTAGCAGTCCAAGGTCGGGAAACGTCGAGGCAGATCTCCTGCGCACTGAATGGACCTCATTATAGGCAACTAAGAGTTCCATAACAGAATGTTACCGTAACCGAGTAAAATGGAGAAACATTTGCAAAATCAGTGGTCGCCGCCGGGAAGACTGAAGACGCCGAAGACCGTAGACCGATTACAAAATTCAAAAGTACAATGTCCTTAACTGTATAATAAAGCTACTACTATACTTAAATGTAGGGTAAACAAATTGTGTCCAAAATTTATTCACACATGATTTATTATTAAAATAATAAAATGGATTAAAATTGAAATTATCGCAATCAGTGCTGTAGGTATTATCAAGTTACCTACGTGCGAAAACAATTGTTATTTATTCCATTGCAAGAGTTAATTCACGGTGAAATTAACGTTCGAATTGATTGTCTCATTAACTACGAGCCAAAATAAATTGTTGGGGCCGTGCCTTTTGCATGTAAGCTATGTGGAAGTATTGACTTGCTCTTTGTAGGTTCAAGAAATTCTTTAAAGCGTTGGTCTTTTGATCGACACTCACACCGCTGCTTGGCGGTTGAACAGCAATTAACCAGCTCAAGCTGGTCAACAGGATTACCACACTGTCGTAATTTGACCACTATCTTAACTAATTTGTAATCAATCTATAACAATGAAAAAAAAAACTATAAATAATACAGCCACGATTTTATTTTATGTCTGTGGCAAATATCACTAGAAAGACTTCAATGGTGAGGATCTAAATACACGGTAAAATTTTTGCTATTGACAAAATCACACCAAATAAGGTAAAATGAACAAAAACAAATAAATCACCTCCCTTCAAATTACTAACACATGCACTCAAATAACGACAAAATAAAATATAACTCAACGCGCAAATTCAAAAATCATCGCATCGAAGTGTCAGGAAGGGCATCCGCCCTGATTGATGTTTTAAACTCTGTCGCGCGCTAAATCCGGATGAAAACTTTAAAATGGTCCGACATTTTAACCGGCGTTTTGCCCGGTCGGCATTTTGCCCGGCCTGGCGAGCGTAATTGCAGTACAAGGGTGCTCTAACGTTATTTAGTCCTGTGGCATTAACGTCCCGCCGCTGTCACGTACTGAATTTATACTATTTATCAATAGCTACATGTTTTTGACGCGTTTTATTATTGTTGTTGTATTTTAGAGACGTTGAGCTTTTGGGCCGCTATGCTAAAGAAACAATTGAATAAGTTGTTACACTACTCTTAAGTTGTTTTTCTCCAATGTATTTAATGTTTGGTTTGAACAATAAAGACTTATTTATTTATTGAATAAGTACGTGAGGAAATGGAATAACTTTAATTTCACATTTTCATTCACGAACATTATTATTATTTAGTTAATACATTATTACATACATTATTAATATTACCTACTTCAAAAAAGGAGGAAGATTCTCTGTTCGGTTCGTATTTTTAATTTAATGTCAGATTTTTTTACTGATATTCGTTTGAAAATATAAATCATTAAAAAAACAGAATAATAAATAAAAGGCGAGAACTAAAACAAGTATAAATTATTTATTTTACGCCCGTAAAAAGACTGATAATTTTCAAAGCACTGAACAGATTTTCTTGAATCATTGCTAAGAACACTTTTGATCAAGTCACCTCTCAAACAAAAAATACCAAATCAAAATCGGTTTAGCCGTTAAGGATGCCACGGACAGACACTCATATTACCACGTTGTAACGAACCAACACGCATTTACTTTTTTTTAACTGACTAATTAACTAATATTATATACGGATAACTTACATACTAAACTTACTGACTAATTTTAATATTAAATATTATATTTTAAAGGCTAGGTGATTATGTAATATAAACTAATAAATACCCGAACTAAAATTAAAGATTATATTTGGCCAAGTGATCGTCTAGGAAGGACCCGGTGTTGTGATCTATAATAACCCAAGATAGTATTGAGATGAACTGCTACCATACACTACTTAAATCCAAGTTGCTATACATAATTTCTAAAGCTACCTAATCGAGATTTATCTTCTACAGTATATGCTTAGTTTAGTCTAACCTAATGTTAAAAGAGTAGAATAGGTTATCTATACAGGGTAAAATTCATACAGGGTGAAGTTTAGATTCAAGGTTAATAAACAAGTTCGTTATCTACTTTAGTATTCCCCAGCGGCTAGCTTATTAACAGTGTGTTCTCAAAGCTAAGTCCACAAGCCCCTCCTTCGCTTGTGAAGATGAGACGCTTCCTTAGACCTGGATATCTCTCTCCCACTATTTTGGGAATACGGTTTGAAAGGGACAAGAGGACATTATCTTTTAGCTAGCGAAATGTCTAGTAAGTCTGTTTGTTCCTGAGTCATCTACTTGTCACCGCCAGTGTGGGGCTAGCGGCGTTGGTGGTGGTAGAAGACCACCTGTTTCTTTGCGAGAACCCACAGGGCTTAATTTATAAATCCCATGGGTACTCTATCGGAACATATAAATAAATAGATAACTTATTCCTTAAGCACACCCTACATTATTTCAAACAATAAAGAATCCTAACTTAGGTCAAGAGAAAACTTATCGTTAAGAAGATACAATTATTATCTTTTGATCATCATGATGTTTATATATGTAAGTATTTTGACCCTTGCGTACCATCAACACTCCCTGGCAAACCTCTATATACATATAGTAACATAAGTAAATATTTAATGGATGGAAAGTGACCGTAGATATTTGTTAAACACAAGTTCTTTAGAACCGGTTTCTAGGTATAGTATCAACTATAAGATCTGTAGACAGACTTCGTCAACAAGATTGAAAAATACACATCTTTATGTAAAAAGTGGTAAGTACAACTTTCTAGAAGACAAAATCTATGTGAAGATGTCGACGTCTCTCTGTTTTAGTAGAGATCTATGACTAGGCAACTGCTCTGCTAGGCCTATTAGATTTATCTCCAGAAAATCAGGCTTTCTTTCGCCAATCGAGGATTATTAAATTCTCATCAAAGTCTGTATACGACTCAAAGCATTATGTACATCTATCTATATGTACTACATTCAAAACTAGTTTAATTATTATTCAATTAGTAAGTCACTTTCCAACTCAATACATTATCAGAAGTGAAAATTTTCAATTATTTAAGAAATAAACCAATTTCAGGTTTTTACATAACCTGAAAACATTTGTAAAACACATTGGAATTAATAGCAAATGAATTCATTAATGAGCCTAGTTACTCACATGTTTGATGCCTCAACTGTCAGTTCTCTCGCCGTCAGCTGCTGACAAGTCCGGACAAGCTCCAACAATTCCCTGACACTTTATTCTAGCACTAACAAAACCACACTAAAGGTATTCACGAATTAGAGACACTCCACGGAACCGACGACCTTCTTACTCAAGGCCCAATAGCGAACTCCCCTCTCCAACCAACAATGCTCCTTATATACCCTTCAACTACGTCAGACGGCCCCGAGTGAACCAAGCAACTCGCGTGATTCGAGAGCTTCAAGGGATTCGCGTGCCTCGCGGTACTCGACTGCTTCAAGAGAACCGTGGGACTACGTTGGACAGATACGAGTGATTCGAGCAACTCGCGTGTCTCGCGAGCTTCAAGGCATTCGCGTGCCTCGCGGTACTCGACTGCTTCAAGGAATTAACCTACTAGAATATTGAAATAAAATACAAGACAAATCTTAATTATAAAGTTAGTTTTATAAATTTCTTAACTTTTTACATGATAATGTCAAATAAACCTTAGTCTTAAGGTATTAAATTAACTTTAATTGTATAATATTTGTTAACTCCAACGAGGATGAACCCAAACCGTTACAGTCCACCCTCAAAATTTTCGCAGATGCCAATTTCTTAATCGTAGTAAATTTTACCAAAGAAAACTACAATTCACGAATATTATCCTAGTGTTTCCCCATCCTCAATCTATTATGTGCAAATTTTAAATTTGTCAGAACTCGAGTTTCTGCAAGATATAATTAAATGTGTGTTAAAGACGAAATGAGTCTCGAAATACTTAACCACGAAGTAAAGATACAAATATCTTTCTATAATTTAGCACTTACTTTTGGAATTTTATGGTGCTACTTGAGCGTGGAATATGAATTAAGTTTTATCATAACTGTTAGGTTGATGTGACTAAACTACATTAGTCATAATATTAATAAATAGTCAATGTTCCTTTTATTACTCGCTGAAAATTTGGAGATTCATTTTGCCTTATAAAAGACTGTATGTGTATCCCTAGAGCACAATATGAAAAATGTGTTTAGACCAACTTAAAATATTCATTATGGAATTCCAGACTCATGGTTTGTTAATTAATCGGCTATAAACAAAATTCGTCATTTCACAGAAGTATCAGCGTCTACAAGAGAATCCTGGTTGTGGGGCAGGATTTACCCTAATGGTAGTGCATGGTCATCTCTTACCAAGCCAATTTTTTTAGTTCGCCAAGAGCTTCCCACGGAAGAACACCCCTTATAAAGTATAGATAAATCAAAGGCAAAATGTCAAAATTTCCGTATAGCCTCAAAATTCCACCTAGAGTCAAAAAGTACGGGCAGAATCTTTTAAGCTGGAGAGTGTAGAGTGTACTAGTTCTCAAGATCGTACCTCTGTGAAGTCGTAAACTATCGAAATCGACAAATGTCGATGAATATGCCATTTTGGCACTCTACCTAACACCAATTCTCCTTCGATAGATTAATTTGTAAAGTGTTTTGCTTACTAACGAATTCCGACAAACCGTACTTCATCCGGAAAATGTTACTATCTTGAGCCCCTCTCTGAACAATTCAGACACTGACACACTAATAACACTAACTCTTCTTTCATCACTCACTCTTCCATAAACCTTTCATACCTTCCAAAATGTATCACTCTTCTTTCAATTTACCCCTTACATTGGTCTGCACGCTGACTCAACAATATAACACTATCCTATGGATGAAGTACCCTACCAAACACTTATTTGCACATATAATATTTCTATATATTTTTATTATACACACATTATTTCAAATACCAATATCAATTTATTACCCAAGAATTACCAAATTATTTAATTTGGACCTTTTGTTACCTTTATTTACCTTTTGTTACCTTTAATTACCTTTAATTACCTTTAGTTACCTTTAGTTACCCTTAGTTACCTTTAGTTACCTTTAGTTACCGTTAGTTACCTTTAGTTACTTTTAGTTACCTTTAGTTACCTTTAGTTACCTTTGGTTACCTTTAGTTACCTGTAGTTACCTATAGTCACTTCTGACCATTTCTTTAACCTGAATACCAGTTACCATATGAGTCTACCGCACGGTGATAAAATAACAACTTCCAGCTGGTTAATTATTTCGATTAAATTCCCTGCAATATATAATGTAATTAGTTAAAGACAAAATAATAACTCGTTAAAGAAGGAAAACACATAATTAGAACAAAGCAACTGATATAACAGATAACACAATTATATAATCCTTTAAATGGGTAGGTATACCCTAAACAAAGTTCTTAAACAAGTAGACCAAAATTGTTTCTTATTAACCTCAAGCTCTGCTGGAAAGATTTATGTATTTTTAATCACGAAGAAAATCAATGGTGTAAGTATACTATTCTTGAATTATGGCACTCACGCCTCAAATTCCAATTGTTATATGCCTGTCGTAAAATTAGTTAATCATCCTTATACAATATTGATGGGAAGGCCTATGTTCAGCAGTGGACGTTCTATGGCTGAAATGATGATTATGAAACACTAATTGGTCTGGGTGTCATGTACACACAACTAGTTGTGTTCCGTGAACACACACGTAAAAGTGAACAGGGCTCAAAGTTTCTTTTCACGTGTTTTTGACACTAAGGTATCCACAAAATTTCATCAACATCGGTCTAACCATTCCGGCGTAGCTCAGTGATTATCATACGTATAAAATAATTATAAATATAAAGAAATAATAGGACAAAATTTCCTCAAAATTGGTCTTGGCTTTGGCTGTCCCTTTTACTAACTACCTTAAAACATCCAAGAACCTGAAATCACAAAATATTGAGCGTAAGTATGTACATGTAGGCAACATTAATAAGTAATAATATAAAATAATCAAACCCCTCTATAATTATTAGTATTTATTTTAATATCGTTTTTGTGTTTTTGAACACTTAGCGCCATCTATGTTCAGTTTGTAGTATTAGTTCTGAGTAATTCCATAACCTATTTAGTCCCAGTCTCACTTTCTACTCGGTAGATGGCAGTGAAATCAACTTCTTAGAGAAGTTTAGTACAACGTTAATTACCCAAGACCAATAAAACCTGGAAGATATGACATCACTGTGTTTTGAATGATTCCAATGCCAAACTCACCCCACAGTTTTATTACAAACCCGGACATCCATTTGAAAAAGCAAGGTTAAACCGCTCTTGTATTTCTTTAGTATGTTATCTCCCTTTTAAATAACCACCATAACGCATTTGTACCTATTTACTTAACCTTTATTAACTAAAATTGTAAAATTATATACAAAAGTTTAAATTGACAAATACGTTAATTTTTCATATTTTTTTTTTTTAATAAGCTTGCGCTTGACCGCCAACTTGCCCGATGTCAATCAATGTCGCAAGCAAAACGGAGAACGTCCGCCCTTAAAACCCATTCGCGATTTAAAACCGCCCTCATGACATTTCGCTCGTCATTTCGTAGCTGATCTGTGACTGTTCATTAAATCTATACCAAATAAAAAACAGAGTTTTGGCATCAACCATTGCGAACAGATTACAAACTATACAAACCACGTTCCTCTTTTTTTTATAGTTCGATCCTCCTATAAGATAATAAGGTTAATACAATAATCTGGTATTTGTTTTGCAATTCTTGGTAACCGCATCAAAATCCGGGATCGGGAATCGAACCCACTTTCACATCCATTGCGTTTCCACTGTGCCGTACTAGCCGTCCGGACTAGTAAAAACACAGAAAATAGAAGTAAAAATAATACCTTCTCTGTGAATAAACACTATTATACACTAATGCTGAAATAAAACAAAATGAAACACACCGCACAGTGATAAATAATTTTATCTTTGACTAAATACAAGTCTATTAAATAACCGGAAGTTACAAAAATTAAAGTAACATCTCCAAAAGGGACAATTTTTACACACCGGGCAAATGATTGAAACGTTCTATACCATAAATCATATTCAAAGAAAACCAGAATGTCAAAACAATCACGGTTAGTGTTGCCAATTTATCGTCACTAAAACTAATTTAGCTATTAACGTGTATTGAAATAAATCACTTAGTGTTTAATTCGAAATGTTTTAATTATTCCGTTTTACACTAACTTAAACACCACCACGATTTTAATCTAAACTTTATAATTAATTACCTTACACATGGTTTGATAAACACTGTGATTGATTTTCACTATTAAAAGGACTAACAATCACATAAGTTTTTTATTAATTTATAAGTCAGATCAAATTAATTGATTAAAGTTTTTTTTTTTTTTTTTTTTTTACACATAAACGCGACTTTGTCATTGCCCGTTAGATTAATAAAACCTAAAGTAATTGGTTGATAAAAACATTTGCGAAACGCGACGAGAAATGACCGAAAATTTATCATACACATAATTTAAGTAGACGTTAGCAATTAGTTATGTTGATAGCACATTCCGAAACAAACCGCATTGACGACTGTCCTAACATACTTGTGTTAACTGCTTTATTTATTATTCAAGTTACCTATATTTTAACAGTTTTTCTTTTCTTTCTAATACAAACATTTATAATGTATCAGTCGTAAACTTCGCTATATTTTGGCTGAATATTGAGTTTAGATCTTGGCAACACTGTTCGCTCCAGACGTCAAAAAAATTAGGGATGCCTCAAGTTTCTTACCCTGATATCGAGATTGCTTGTTACAAATCAACAGTGAAATTTCACAAATTGTTGCCACTATGATTCCCTCAGTATACAATAAAGAACATACACTTCAAAATTACTAACTGGTTACAACTCTTCACACTTAGTAAAGAAAATCTTTTCCTTGGAAATGTGACTGGCACTAATTTTGTTCCCAAAAAGTAAGAATATCTGCTAACATCTCGCCAGTTCCTAAAGTTGTAAATCAAACTCGAGCTAAAGACAGCTTTGTTATTATAGTAAATACCACGGAATTATGTCTGAAATGAAATTAGTCGATATCCAAATATTAAGTTTCATCGATTATCGATTATTTGTTCCTTTTCACATCTCTATCTCAACAAATCTGAAAGTAGTTTAGTAAACTTATTAATGTACAAAAGTTTAATTGTTCGCTGTAAATCCTGTAAAGAATCAAACACATGCTAAATGATTAATTTCCTGAGCCGTCTATGAGTTGCCAAACCCGACTCACATGCAATTTCATGAAGCAACCAGACCGGCGCCAACCTGACTGAATCAAGCTTGAATACCTCTTGATCAATGCTTAAAATTGTGTTAAATCTCTGAAATTTAAATTGGTAAGTACAAAATTATTAGATTACATGTTTATTAACCTTGTCCCTGTTATATTGTTCGCCAGAAGGTGTTGACTAGGTACCTAAATTAATCCTCATATAACCCCACCTCATTTCTTTTGAACCGATCCTAAGACTAAATTAGTTTGATTTAATACACTAATCCGCCATAATTATGTTAGGTCTGTTTTAATCCTGCTTTTTACATTTTATTTTCGTATTTTCTTTTCAGAAATACACAGAGTTTCCTGACTGAATAACTTATCTAAAGACCTACAACATGAACAGAGAACCTATTTGATGTGACAGTTCCAGAATCGTTTCGATGAACCGGCCAGTGACCAGGTGACCACCAATCCCCTTTTATCATGTTAACATAACATGACTTAATTCGATTAGCCTAATTGAAGTGTTCAATCCTTTTCTGAATTTCATTTAAATCCGCTTCGCCATCACGAAGACGAAAGTAGATAATTATGTACCTATGCCCTAAGTCCGACTTTATGATCTACAATTTATATACAACCTAGCCGTGCCCCGCGGTTTCACCCGCGTAGTTATGAAATATGGTGATGAAGGTAGCCTGTGTTATCAAGAACATAAGTTACCTATATTCTAAATTTCATCCAAATCCGTCCAACCTATCAGCGTGAAGGAGTAACAAACATAAACACACACAGCTTTTGCATTTATAATCTTATAATTTGATGTTAGTGAAATATTCTCCCGTAATCGGAAATCGGAACGTAGGTAGGCCTCCCACTTGACGGACCGACGACACAGCGAGAGTCGCCGGCATCCAGTGGATGCAAAAGGCAGCCTGCCGCCCCGTGTGTAGGTTAAAGGAGGAGGCCCATGCTCAGCAGTGGATGTCTTCCGGCTGATAATGATGATAATGATGACTTCCCTACCATAATTACTATAAGTAGATTATAAACTAGTCTGTAGTTTACCCAATCTTAACCTAAAGAAAAGTCACACAGGCCTACTTTTACATTTTCTAATAACTGTACATTAGTTAGTTACATATCTACCTTCTCTGTTTAGAAAACAACACACCTTTGATATAAAAGTATATTATTATTATATGATTACAGACATGCATCCTGCAACCTAAAGGACTTTACACATGCTGCTCATTTCGGAGAGATTCCGCCATTATGAAGATGAAGCATTTAAACGCTAATCTGTAGTGAAACCCCGTATTAGCTTCTCCAAACAAGAAGCTCAAACAAATTTTTTTGTTAATCTTTATACCTGACCTTTTTTGTATTTTATTTTAGAGTTACCTATGAATAAAATATTTTCGCGCCCTTTGTTTTAATCGCCCAGATACACTAGCCATAACTAAAATTTAGTTCAGATACGTTCAGGATTTCATACTTTTTTCTATTACTTTATTTCTGTATTCAACCCTTCATTGTAATAGATAAAATTACATGTACTAAAATTTTCAGAGAAATTACATCTAATTTACCCCTTTATTTTGTTAATCCCCTGTTGCAAAAGAAGAGGTGCCTCGAGTCAACATGCGTACCTGTGTTTCCAGAGCGATTACCTTCCGCTAGTACATTCCATGAAAATCTGTTCAGCCGCTCGAAGGCTATCAGTACTTAATTTTTTTATTCAGTTTATTCTAAAATAAATATACACTAAGGTAACATGAGACTTATTGGTATCTATTCATTCTTGTTTGACAATATTCGTAATTGTTTATTTTTATAATAGGCTTGCGTTTGGCCGCCATCCCGACTGATGTCAAGCGAAGATGCAATCTACGATCGAGCACGCTTGTCAAAAAGAAACCGATTCACCCTCGACTTGAAGACACCAACATTGTCCGAAAAACACTCTTTCCTTTTGACAGTCGAGTCTCTTAAATTAAATTCGGGACATTTTTGCGCACACGGCCATCCGTCCCCAAACTAAGTAAAGCCTGTAATATGGCCGCCAAAGACCGATATATATACCCATATATTCTTAAACTACATACTTGAATAGATAATTAGCACCCAAATATAATAAAAACAAACAATTATTCATCAAATAAATGATTGTCCCATGTGGGAATCGAACCCACGCCCCCAAGCGCAGAAAGTTAGGTTCACTACATTATATTATTTTGATTTTGATGACTAACCATAGTTGGTAGGTTAGTCTTTCTCAAACTGTTGATAGAAGTTGAGAACCTTAGTTTTTGCATATTTTTTATTTTTAGAAACGGAAAGTTTTAGAGCTAACGGAATCCACCCTCTACCTTTACATCTTTTAAACCTTTATTTTTCTACGTTTCCTAATTTCACCAACAGTTCATCTCAAGCGCACCCATTTTCTACGGCAGACAAATTGTAGGCAGTCCGGGAGTGACCCTGGACCACCTACTAAATGGATAAAATTTTCCTACCTTATCTGTAAACTAGGTACTTAACTAAGAAATTAAATTATAGTTATTGGTAAAACCTTATACTATATACATCCTGGTCCATCGGCACCCAAAATTGTAACAACTCAAAACTATTTACTTGTTTTTAACTGACTAATTAACTAATATTATATACGGATAACTTACATACTAAACTTACTGACTAATTTTAATATTAAATATTATATTTTAAAGGCTAGGTGATTATGTAATATAAACTAATAAATACCCGAACTAAAATTAAAGATTATATTTGGCCAAGTGATCGTCTAGGAAGGACCCGGTGTTGTGATCTATAATAACCCAAGATAGTATTGAGATGAACTGCTACCATACACTACTTAAATCCAAGTTGCTATACATAATTTCTAAAGCTACCTAATCGAGATTTATCTTCTACAGTATATGCTTAGTTTAGTCTAACCTAATGTTAAAAGAGTAGAATAGGTTATCTATACAGGGTAAAATTCATACAGGGTGAAGTTTAGATTCAAGGTTAATAAACAAGTTCGTTATCTACTTTAGTATTCCCCAGCGGCTAGCTTATTAACAGTGTGTTCTCAAAGCTAAGTCCACAAGCCCCTCCTTCGCTTGTGAAGATGAGACGCTTCCTTAGACCTGGATATCTCTCTCCCACTATTTTGGGAATACGGTTTGAAAGGGACAAGAGGACATTATCTTTTAGCTAGCGAAATGTCTAGTAAGTCTGTTTGTTCCTGAGTCATCTACTTGTCACCGCCAGTGTGGGGCTAGCGGCGTTGGTGGTGGTAGAAGACCACCTGTTTCTTTGCGAGAACCCACAGGGCTTAATTTATAAATCCCATGGGTACTCTATCGGAACATATAAATAAATAGATAACTTATTCCTTAAGCACACCCTACATTATTTCAAACAATAAAGAATCCTAACTTAGGTCAAGAGAAAACTTATCGTTAAGAAGATACAATTATTATCTTTTGATCATCATGATGTTTATATATGTAAGTATTTTGACCCTTGCGTACCATCAACACTCCCTGGCAAACCTCTATATACATATAGTAACATAAGTAAATATTTAATGGATGGAAAGTGACCGTAGATATTTGTTAAACACAAGTTCTTTAGAACCGGTTTCTAGGTATAGTATCAACTATAAGATCTGTAGACAGACTTCGTCAACAAGATTGAAAAATACACATCTTTATGTAAAAAGTGGTAAGTACAACTTTCTAGAAGACAAAATCTATGTGAAGATGTCGACGTCTCTCTGTTTTAGTAGAGATCTATGACTAGGCAACTGCTCTGCTAGGCCTATTAGATTTATCTCCAGAAAATCAGGCTTTCTTTCGCCAATCGAGGATTATTAAATTCTCATCAAAGTCTGTATACGACTCAAAGCATTATGTACATCTATCTATATGTACTACATTCAAAACTAGTTTAATTATTATTCAATTAGTAAGTCACTTTCCAACTCAATACATTATCAGAAGTGAAAATTTTCAATTATTTAAGAAATAAACCAATTTCAGGTTTTTACATAACCTGAAAACATTTGTAAAACACATTGGAATTAATAGCAAATGAATTCATTAATGAGCCTAGTTACTCACATGTTTGATGCCTCAACTGTCAGTTCTCTCGCCGTCAGCTGCTGACAAGTCCGGACAAGCTCCAACAATTCCCTGACACTTTATTCTAGCACTAACAAAACCACACTAAAGGTATTCACGAATTAGAGACACTCCACGGAACCGACGACCTTCTTACTCAAGGCCCAATAGCGAACTCCCCTCTCCAACCAACAATGCTCCTTATATACCCTTCAACTACGTCAGACGGCCCCGAGTGAACCAAGCAACTCGCGTGATTCGAGAGCTTCAAGGGATTCGCGTGCCTCGCGGTACTCGACTGCTTCAAGAGAACCGTGGGACTACGTTGGACAGATACGAGTGATTCGAGCAACTCGCGTGTCTCGCGAGCTTCAAGGCATTCGCGTGCCTCGCGGTACTCGACTGCTTCAAGGAATTAACCTACTAGAATATTGAAATAAAATACAAGACAAATCTTAATTATAAAGTTAGTTTTATAAATTTCTTAACTTTTTACATGATAATGTCAAATAAACCTTAGTCTTAAGGTATTAAATTAACTTTAATTGTATAATATTTGTTAACTCCAACGAGGATGAACCCAAACCGTTACAACGTTAAACTTATAACACCTTACTATTTGCGTCGAGGGATATAATAAGATGCGTTATGATGATTTGATAATTATTTACTAGCTGTGGCAGAGAAGTTACTTATCTCCCGATTAATTTGGGTAATTTACCATTCAAATAAATTTTATGTTATAGAAAGATTTAGATGTAGATTAGGTATATATTTCACCCATTCAATTACATGAAATAACTGTCGTCAGAGGCATAACAAAATGCCTTTCACATTTTCGAAACTGATCGTACCTACTGGCCAAAATACTGGCTGCTATATACGCAGACTTAGATGTCCCTAGGTAGACAACGCAAATGTTAAATGTATTTCTTGTTAATAGATGCTCATCAGGTATCTACTTAAATTCACCAGAAAAACGTTCCCCTTCTTCAAGCGATGTGGTAAAAAGCCACAGCTCAGATCTATTTAGAAACAAAATAATATGCTCGTCGTAAGAGAATTAATCGAAATGGTCAAATAATTTGGAAATGTGCCTGTAAGTTAGTCGCAGGTTGATTTGATAATATATACCTACGCATACACATATTACGGTACTTACTAAAACAAGTAAAACAACGAAAGAAATATTTCTTGAAAGTACTTTTTATTGATGTGTGGATATTGATCTGGTGGACCAGTCAACTATCCCACAGTAAAAAAAAACATGTCCGCTCAACCGATCATGCACTCATGATCCGGTTGAGCGGACATGTTTTTTTTTTCATTTTTGGTAGTCATCGATATGACAATCAATCATTACGTAGTCAGATAACTCCGTGTACCGATGCCGATATTATTGTTTTGGCCAAACTTTTACGATTTGCACGGTCTTATTCCTTCATAATTCTGTGGTTGTAAACTACACTCCCCTCACGCTACTGTCAATCAAACAGAGATCGATCAGCTAGTTACAATGTATTATAGTTTCATGTAGAAATGTGTAGTGTCGTGTAAACTGTAGTTAAGCCCGGCTTACGTCGCGCGGTAATCTTTCCGACGACAACAACGGCACGCGCTTTTAACAAGACTGCCTGTGTTTTATGCACTGTTGATGAAATTTTATCGAAGAATTTAAAAATAACGTTAAAGCTCTTTTACCCGACTGCGCAAGAAGGTGGGTTATGTTTTTTGAGTGTATGTATAATGGTTTCTTTGGTTGCCTTACAACCTTAATGCCTTAGTGGATTTCGAAATCTATGAGGTGTCATATGAATCGTTTTAATAGTGGTAGTGACATAGGGTACAAGAAATGAAGACAGCGTCAGCGAAAAATAAATAAAAGGAAAAATATTAAGTAAACTTTGCTAAATAGGTCAATACTACCACAATTATGTAGCCGGCGCCTAATGAGGATGGAATGAAATCGAATGGATGACGAAAAAACTGATGATTGGCGTCTTTCCGCGAGAAATGTCGTGAATATTGATAAAGATGACTTCTTAAGTATGAAGTTCCTTTAAAATTTAAGAGGTCATATGAAAAAGCGAACAAAATTTTATTTATATTACACGGGAATTATTCACGTAAGATTAAGCCGGTTACTACCAAAATAAAATATAAAGAGACATTTATGCCCATATATTTATGTTATCTTTTTTTAATAAATGCTTGCAAAAAACTAAGACAATAAACTAAAACTAAATGTACCTACTACTGACCCCAAACCAAGCAAAGCTTGTATTATAGCTGCCAGACATACTGATACATTTTGAAATCCATACTTAGATACATATTAGCACCTAGATATAGAACAAACAAAAATGCTCATCAAATGAACGTTTGCACTAGGTGCGAATCGAACCCACACCCCTAAGCGCAGAAGGCAGGTTCACTACCAACGGGGCTATCAAAAAAACAAACCTACCCCTTCAAAAGTATACCTACTCTACAAACTCTTCCAAAATCAAATAGGTGTCCCGCCACACACATTTACACCCAATTGTATTTATTTACCCTTATAAAACCACAAGTTGCGAGGTAAAAGATTTTAATGGCTCTAATGGACAACCTTTCCAACGCATTAATAGGTTTTAAAATTCGACCAAAGTGGTGCTAAGTGCGCATTAATGCAAAATCTTCGTCCCAACATCCCCATCGAGCCCTCGTGGGAAACTCAAACAACATTTGGTTTGTTAGCATGAGTGTTTTTTAAATAACATCCTTTTTGATTTTGGCTATAGACATCTTTACTTACAAAGTGAGATGGCATCGAGCATTTTTAACCAAATGAGTTTGGATTTTTGCAAATGCAATACAATTTTGATGATGATCCGTAGACGAACGAAAGTCACCGAAATAGCCCACCGGATTAGCAAGTTGAAGTGGCAGTGGGCAGGGCACATATTCGCAGAACAGATGGCCGATGAGGTCGAAAGGTTCTGGAATGGAGACTACGGACCGGTAAGCTTAGCGTAGGACGATCTAAAAGAGACCGCACTGATACGCTGGATGCAGGCCGCTTCCAACCGGCTATTTTGGAGATCGATGGGGGAGGCCTAAGTTTAGTATAAATTATAAAGTTTTAAATAAAAGCTCTGTTAATCATCAAATTGCTTAACAGATTTTCAAGTCACCTCGAAACAAAAACAACTAAATCTAAATCGGTTCAGCTGTTTGGGAAATACGTTGCCACAGACATACATAAATAGACACGTTAAACTTATAACACCCCTCTTATTACGTCGGAGGTTAAAAATACACTGCGCTTTACCCCTAAGATGTAAGATGGTAAATCTAGTATTTCCATGTAATTAAAAATTTACTGGAAACATTGCTATTTAATCCGAAACAGTAATATCTGCACATTACTGCTTTGCAGTTGAATAGCTCTGCTGACAAAGGTGGTACTTCCCCGGGTGAACTCTGTATAAAATCCTCTAAAAAGCTCGAAACTATGTGCTGTTTTCAATTATTTTTATATTTTGGTCCTTCAGTTTGGATAGGATATGGGTAAAAACTTGTAAAAACACTTTTAAACTAGTTTTGGTAAACCGTACCGCAAACATATTGACCGGGTGGTCAATATGTTTGCGGTACGGTGCTCTTCTAAAGTTATACATATTTTAGGAAAATGATAAGTTGGGTTTTGCGTTGTTTTCTGAACAGTCCTTTAGCTTTTCGGTATTTTTTTATATTCTGCAACTGCAGACATTCTCGTAGCTAACAACAGCGACCCTAACATTTCAAGTTTATTTTTCGTTTACACTTCCAGTGGCGTTTTCCGCCCTTTTTACGTCTTTTTAACGTTAGCTATGAATTTTTGGCTGATGCACCTAAAAAAATAATTAAGCCCGTGCGAATTTTCATCAGCCCTTTTGTTTGGCGACGGCTCCATTCGGCGGGATTTTTCATTAGATCTGTCTGTCCGATTGCTACATTTAATATTTTCAAGGTTTAATATGTTTATAGCAGTAGCTAAGCTCCATGGTGTTAGAGTTCAAACGCAGCCTTATCCGCGTTAAAAAAAAAAAAACATGTGCTTACACCATTCCATTTCATGTGCTTAAAAAAACGCTGCGGCATATAATTATACTATACTAGCGACCCACCCGCCCGGCTTCGCACGGGTGTATTTTACGTGCGAAGCCGGGGCGGGTCGCTAGTTATATATATAAACTTTCCTTGAAAATGTATCTAACTGATGGTGAAAACCGCATCAAAATCCGTTGCGTGGTTTAGGAGGAGTTAGCGGCCATACAGACATACAGACAGACGCGGAAAGTGACTTCAATTTATACTATGTAGAGATAGAGAAGAGAAGAGATAGAGATAGAGATGGTAATATTCGATGTCTGCCACACGATTTGCGGTGATCTCGCAAACTATACAATGTTACTGATAATCAGTTAGCATCCTTTTAAAGGCAGCCTCAGTAAATTAAAACAAAAAAAATTGGTCCACGAGTTTACGAAAAAAATATATGTAATTTAAATATCTGGTATTTTACACAAAAAAAAAAACACGAAATATATGAAACAGCTGTTATTTCCCGCAAATTTTATTGTCATAGAACAAAAGCTGATTGTTTTGACGTATAAAAGTAAGAGGGTGCTAACTGATAACCAATAACCCTGTATAAACCACAGAAAAGAGAAGTATTTTTTCTTTTCTGTAGTACAAACAATAATATTTTTTTCTTTTGAGATTTATTTTCATGGTTACAAGTAAATATAATAAAAACATGTAAAAAAATCACCACGTTGCATGCACCACGTGACATTGCCCTGATATATATTTATATAAGGATCATTACGTTGAAACGTGAGAAATTCTAGTTTTTTTTAAACCATATATTTGATTAATTGCTGTCATTTAAATCCTCAATCGGATAACCTCCCTAACCTAACCTAACCTCTATGTTGTAACGATGAACCCTCTGGAGAGAAACGTACATCGAGTAACATCTAAATCGAGTCGACCACGATGTATTGAAAATGGAGTGAATGCTTCAACGGCCGGGCGACTCGCATTGCACTGATCTCTGCACGGCCCCTTGACAAGCTGCAATCACTCGAGTCGACATCTCTAGACCATATCGATCACCCTAGCGAGTGTCGAGTGAGACTCGAGAGGATCGGTAATGTGAACTAACGCACACTTGATCGTCCGCCAGGCGAAGACCGAAATTCGATTAATGTTTGAGCGCACCGCTACTCACTCCGTTTCGAGTTCGCATCCACTAATCGAATCTCTATTCGGTACACGGAACGTTTCTGGGACTTATTGTGAAGTATCCTTTCTTATTGCACATCCTTTCGACAATAGTATACGGGATTACGTGAAAACTAAGCCAAAAGGGGTCCATTATACTCATCATTAACATCTTTTACTACGGCACCAACCCTGAAATCGCGAAAACTATAATTATCAGCTGTTCAGTTTACTGCAACTGGTTTATGAATCGAGCTCAACTCATAGTTATATACCTTCATATGTTTATGTTTGTATTAAAAATAGGCTTGTAATGTTAGAATAACTATGATCTAAGCTTGTAATGGATTTACATTTGATGAATAGTCTAAAGAATAATGTGGGGTAGATGTTTTTTTATAGATTTACTTTATACTAGCACTTTATTATTTTTGTCAGCGAAGGTATCTACGTATTGTTTTTCAGCTTGGGGTGAATCTCTGTGCCAAGACAAACCTTCCGTGGTTTTTTGGTGCTAAATTTTTGTAAATCATATATTACAATGTGTTGATTAAATAAAAAAAATATAAATAAAATACATATATTTTGAATGCGTATGTATGATCGCTTTCTATGGAACAACCATCGAGATACAATACCTATAAAGTCACAAACATGCCAAAAAGGTCCGAACCAAAACTCTGCGCACGCTACGACTTTTTGGTTAGTTCTAAGGCAACCGCGTTACGATAACAACGATGTGCGATGTCAGTGCTACGATGACAGCGAACTAGCGACGTTGAACACTATGCAAGCGACATAGCGTCTAAATTGGAGTAAATGTAACAATGTGAACATAATTATAATTAATGTCTAGGTATGTACAACGAAGCTCGGATGTTTTTTGACTGTTCTCACTTACAGATTCTGACTCTATAGTTATTGTATCTCGATGGGAACAGCTTAAATTTTTTCGCAATTTTAGGTTGGGCCCATATTATAATTTGTTCATAATAATCAGCATAATGAATCCCTTACCGCCTAACCATGTATACTGTGTAGGTTTTATTTAATTTTCATAGATCGGCAAAAATTGACCCGCATTTCGGGATTTTATCTCAAATTTATCTACGCACTCATGTGAAATCTTATCGATATCTATAATATGTTTGTGTGTGTATTGGCTTGATAAAAATATTTCATAACAATACTCTTATCAATGTTAACTGATTGTTAGTAAGTTTTAGTTAGTATAGTAAGGTTATTTACACAGTTATTTTGAAGGAACGGTGATACTTACTTCTTTTGTAGTGCTCACAACAAATTTTTAGTCTAGTACTAATTCGTGCAATCTTGACTTGTTCACACGTGGTATTCAAGTGCTGTGAATTAAGTAAAAGCATCGATTAAATATTCCCCTTTGTTATTGTGTAAATATTTTCGACCAAAAATGAAAGATAACGGAACTGACACGGGCGTATGCGAATTGAATCTGAATACAATGTCAGCATAACTAAAGACTTTGACTTTAGTCTAAACAGACAAACCAGTAAAACTTGGCCCGTTTCGTGTCCCACGTGGTTTCCATTTCAGGTGAAACAGGGGTGGAAAGTTTGGGGTACAGGGTTCTGAAGTAAGTGGTCGGCTAATATCATTGGGTTGTTCCGCGCGAGCGCTTGAGTGACAGTCCCCTGTGCAAGGCACAGACTGAAATTGTTTATAGAAGCGCACTGCAGGAAAACCGAAGCAACCAAGGCCTATAGCGTACTGAATATTAAATTACCTCACTTTACGCCACAAAACTTTTGTGAGCTGTCATTTCAATGTTAACTCTTGTTTTGGGAGTTTCGCAAAGTTTCAGTACAAAACAAAAAAAAAAACTTGCACTAAATGCATTTCAAAACATTTGGTCTTCAGTTATCGTTTTTGAACAGACACGTACTTTCCAAATTAGTGTTTATCACAATTGTAATGCCGTATTATCTATAAAATTCCAAATTGCCATTATCTTTTAACCTACTGACAAACTCATACATAATTAAATTATTTATTTTATTATAAAAAGGAAGCCGGTGTTTTTTAATTAGTTTTATGTGCAATACCTCATCATGCGACTGTGCGTAGTGTCTATTTTGTTCTTAGTTAGTTTTGCTTGGGCAGAGGTTCAAGTGGTAGACCCAACTGTCCACACCGCGCATGGATATATTCAGAATATTGGTATTCCTAGAGCTGAGGCTATTCGCAAGGCTGAAGAACAACTCGGCGAATCTAGAATCATCGGTGGACTTCCAGCCGTCTTAGGCCAATATCCTTTCCAGGTACTAATACTATCCGTATCCTTACTAATATTATGAATGCGAAAGTGTGTTCGTTAATTGATTTGTTCCTGTTTCACACAGCAACAGTTGAGACGACGTGATTTTTTAGCATAGCACTCTATGGATAGAGGTTGTTGGAGGGCCGGAGAATTACATAAAATACTTTTATTCCGGGAAATGTATGATTCTATAGGTTCAGTTGGGTTTGTTTCCATTAGTTACGTAGTTGATACCAGCTAGTGTATCATAATTTCACATTAACAAATGTTAGTAGATCTGTATGAAAAAATAAAAAGCTATATTTTTTTTGTACAGAATTTATTTACGTTTGGCCACTAACATGCCTAATGATAAATACTTAGATTAAAACTAAAAATAGTGTTGGTACAAATATTATTATGATTTTTGATCCGAATTATATTTTTGTACCAAAGTTGAGCATAATATAAAATAATCTGCTTCAAGATAAAATCTGCTTCAAATGAAGGTAGGATTTTAATTTAGTGGAGTCTAAGCTTACTTTAAGCATGTTTTGTTTTGTTAATAGATGAGCAATTTTAAATTAAAGTGTTTTACAGTTAAACATGATATCTGCACCTTCTTCTCGAACACATCTGGAACAAATGCTGCCGGTGGTCCAATTTTGAATTGTCTTCTTATATCTTAACTAACAGAACACTTAGCCATTCATGTTTAAAATTTTAGGCTGGTCTTATTGGTGACATCATTGGATTAGACGGCAGAAGCGTTTGCGGTGGATCTCTCCTTTCCACCAACAGGGTTCTTACCGCTGCTCACTGCTGGAACGATGGCAATATCCAAGTGTGGAGGTTTACGGTGGTCCTCGGCTCCACCACGCTCTTTACTGGAGGAACCAGGGTTGAGTCTAGTGTAGTTGCTATGCATCCCAACTGGAGCGCTACTCTAGCTAGGAATGATATTGCCGTCATCTACTTACCGAATGCAGTGACTCTATCAAGTACGTTAATTTGCTTTTGTTCTCTAAAGTACTTAATCTTTATTCGGTTTATACATCAATGTTTTTTGGCAATTTTGGTATCGCACGTCTTGTGCCAGTGTCAAATATTGATATTATTCGAGATTTACTAAATATAGTCAAACAAATCATAGTCACAATTAGATTAAAGCAAAGTCACGGTCTAGTCTCAATCAAGCCCTAATAAAGAGGTGGAGACTTTACTAGAGGCTTCTGTAAAGTTTTAGAAACATCATAAAAATACATGTTCCATCAATCATTCCGGCTCATTCAAGAACACTAACTAAACAATTATTATTATTATTGCACATAAAAACTCGTGATAAATAGAAAGTTATGGATAATAATTTCAATGAGGCGACATGTTTTGTCATGTTGGCACCAAAACTCTCCGTCGATGATAAAAGTTACGCAGTAGGTATCTTGTTAAATTCCGATTGATGTCATAGTTAATTTGTATTTCAGATATAATTGCACCAGTTTCTCTACCTACTGGATCCCAAATAAACGAAGGCTTTGTGAGTGAACCTGCTATCGCTGTGGGTTTTGGAATCACTGCTGATGGTAAGAATTTTGCATGAATTTAACTAAGCACACAACTTTAGCCTGGTCTAGTTTTGGTTCAATTAAAGTAAAAATATCCTGATGCGACAGCTGAAAAAGTCTTGTGTTCATTTAACTAGATTTCTAATCTTTTGCCAAATTCTACCTGTTTTCTTAGCCTCTGATGGCCCATACTGAAGGGCAAACGCCGCTTTTTTCCACATTTCTTTGTCTAGTGCTTGCCATTAAGGTACGAGTAAAATTTCTCTTACTATCTCTTTCTTAATCTCTTGGATCTGGAAACTAAGATCATTCAACATGAGTGGCACACTTATCAACCCCAGTCATGTTTGACTTTGACGGCTTTTTTTTTTCTTTTTGATTGCAACCCGTGAGTCCGTGACCTTTCAATGCTAAACCTCTGGTCATTATTTTAGCGAAATACTATTTACGATTGTATTCATATTTGATTTTCTGTGTGTTTTTCGGATATATTCATCGGTTTATTTGTGTAAGTAACCTGAAACATTTTATATTTTAAGGTAGTGGCATCAGTCTTGACCAGTCTTTGAACCATGTCAGATTAAATGTAATCACCAACAGTGTCTGCTCCTACGCTTTCCCCTTCATAATCCAGGCGACCCACATTTGTACCAGTGGTGTTGGTGGCACTTCTATTTGTGGCGGTGACTCTGGTGGTCCTTTGCTAGCTACTAGAGATGGTCAACTAGTACAGGTAAGATTTTTAATTTATTTACTTATAGGTGTCATGAAAAAAATCAAAAACAACATTATCAAACAGGGGCTGGATAGAAGGCAGTAGACAGTAATAGTTTTTCTTGTCGAGAAATGCACTTGCATACTGCTCTGATCTGGAGCGATAGTGCGGTAATGTGGAACTCCAAGTCACCGGTGTCCCTCCTCCGCTGCTTGTAGTGAGAATGCTTTCCCTCGTAACAAAGGGCCTGGAAGAATGGCGCACCGTAATCACCTCCTCGGGGATCAAACCAGCCGATGGACGCCAAACCCGTGTCTCTGTACATTCTTACAAAGCTGGAATATAGTCAGATTGCTTATAGAGTATAGACATTCGCTAAAAGAGTCTTATAAACCTCGTAATATAGCCATTTTCTTATTACTTTGCCATCAATAATTACGATTTTTTTTTTACTATTTTCAGATCGGAGTTGCCTCTTTCGTCTCGGTTCTGGGTTGCGAGTCGAACCTGCCTGCTGCTTTTGCGCGAGTCACTTCATTCTTAGACTTCATCAGATCCCATGTTTGAGAAATTAATAAAAAGTTAATAATTTCGCAATTTGCATTTTCTTTTAAAATATAAATGACAATGAGATTATACCAACAAGATCATTGATGATTGATATTAATCTAACAAATGGTTTTTCGAAAAGGGTACATATGCTAAGAGAGGGTATCATTATAAATAACTTATACTATGATATTAATGAGACCAACCTTTTCTAGTGTGAATGATCTTTTTTGAACAGCAGAATTTTGCACGATCAGGGTACCCATAGTAAAAAAAAACATATTGAGGAGTGAAAAAAAAACCTTTTATACACTTTTTTCGCAGCATAAGTAGGCCTCCCACTAGATGGACTTACGACATTGTGAGAGTCGCGGCCATCCAGTGGATGCAGATGGCAGGCTGTCGTCCGGTGTGGAGTCCTAAGGGGGGGGGGGGGGGGCTATGTTCCGCAGTGGACATCTTTTGGCTGATGATGTCGTGTCTTTTTAAGCTTAGCATATATTTTCCGAACAATTCTGCTTAAATTTACAACTTTTAAGTAATGTTACAGCCAAACTTTCAAAACTTTATAAGTTTAGTAGATAATTTATTTTATAAGCCGCATCATACAGATATCAGTATGCAGCTTAATGGCAATAAGAAGAATTATTGTTTTAATAAATTATTTACATACGTAAATGGAAATATTTCACATAATATGATGAGTTTTACCATGTTTACTTAGAGATAGATGGTGTGGTGAAATATGAACAATATCTGCAAAGCCGTGTATCTACAGATTTTACAGGCCTAGCGCATGCGAATCGAATACCTTTTATTTAATTTCATGACATGAATTGTCTTAGGCCTGTACACGACATAAGGTAAATTACTGCAGATTTCAATACTTATGCAGCCTTATAATTGATTGGGGTCACTGGTATTATAATAGTGTACATCATTATTGATAGCCCGTTGGTCCAGTTGGTAGTGAACCTGCCTTCTGAGCTTGGGGGCGTGGGTTCGATTCCCATCTAGGACAAACATTTATGCGATGAACATTTGTGTTTGTTCTATATCTGGTTGTTAATATCTATTTAAGTATGTATTTAAAACTATATATGTATGTATATCAGTCTCTGGCAGCCATATCACAAGCTTTGCTTAGTTTGGGGTCAGATGACCGTGTGTGAAAAAAATGTCCCGAATATTTATTATTATAATATTGTCATTATCTATGCGTAATATTATGAACAGTAGAATATTTAGTAGACCCTAGTCATTTGTCATAGAACAGCAATGCCATGAACGAGAAGCTACGATACAAACCTTGCTTTGAATGTCTTAACCACAAGTCAACACTCAGTCAATGCTCACTTACCTGTTAGATAACAATAAGTAATCACGCTAGCATGCTGGGTACGCATGCAAACTGGTAGTGGGCTTGAAGTATTTGGATTGTCTTTAGATCATTTACGGTGTATTAATATCATTAATCCAACTATTTACTAGTCTAAGTGGTTTATATTTTTAACCGACTTCAGGATTTAGGTTCTTAATTTGATCCGTTTTTATATACACCAATTTCTCCGTCATTTTTGAATCAATTTACGTGATATATTTTTTTCTGTCATGTAGAGGTAGCTCACGGGTTGGTCTCACAATAATTTTATTTATTGTGCCTTAATAGATTTTTGGGTTCCGTACCCAAAGGGTAAAAACGAGACCCTATTACTAAGCCTACGATGTCTGTCTGTCCGTGTATCTTATCTATTTACGGCTCTATCTTTCGAACCGTAATAGATAGCCACTTGAAATTTTCGCATATGTAACGTTACAGCAGTTTAACTAACAAATAATAAAAAAGTCTAAAAGTAAAATCGAAAGGGAGGGTCCTCATACAACAAACGTATTTTTGTATTAGCTCTAATGTAAAAACGGTAATATGTGCAAGCGTCAAACTTGGCATGATCATAGTACACACTCTAAAGTATAACAACAAATAATAAATTATGGCAAAGTGCGAGTCGGTGACAAATTTCTGTTCATTACCAAGTTATAATTGTGTTATACTCGAGCCCCTGTAGCAAACTGCGTAGCAATTATTCCGACAAATTTTGGAAGGCGTTATAGTAACTGGTAATTCGGTTACTTGGACAACCTTAATGTATTTTGTGGTGGTATAGAACCCCCAGTGCGCGAGCCCGACTCGCACTTGGCCGGTTTATTTTAACCATTATAACATAACATAACCAGCTTAAATAATACAAATAAAATTTTTCGAGGGCCTGTTGATTTGGCAGTAGCAATAATTTTGCTAGAGGACTTACTAATTTTAAAGTTACTTTTTATACTAAGTATTATTGTTGTACCACCTCTAGTAACAAGAAATGAGTAACGTCAACATCTGAAGTAAGCATAAAACGAATAAGAAAAGAAACGGATGGAATTGAGAACTTTCCTTCTTTTTTGAAGTCGGTTAATAATTTGATCAACATCGTATGTTTTTGATAATTCAATAACGGTTGGAATTAGATTAATTGTCTGTTTAATTATCTTTATCAAGCTACCGAAAAGTTATCACAAATGCAACGTCACCAGCATGTCTCTAATCTTAAGCCATATATTCACATCGTGAATGTGAGTTGTCAAGTCAGGGTCCCTATTCACATGTTCCGTAACGACGACGCCGACGGTTTAACTTTGCGATATTACGAATTTTGGCAGATTTCATATGGCTGTCAAAAATCGCCATGGTGATATTTGTGCACTTATTAAATAATATTGTAAAGAAACCAAACACTTTTAGTAGCTATTATCTTTCCTTCACAGACTAAGTAGTCTGTGAAGGAAACAATCACCTAAATGTAGCAGCAGTTAACTATGTTGCATGATTTGTTACTGCGTTTCTTGTCCAAGATAAAGAGCAAAGTGAACATATTAGTGTCAAAGTAAATGTTACTGAGTGCAATATTTTTATATTTTAACCCAAACAAATCACAAAAAATTATTCATGTGATGAAAACATATTGTTAAATGTAAATTAATCACGTTTGATGAGTCATAGGAGAACCAAATAGATTAAAAGCACGTTACACACATTATTTCTTGCGCTTAAAAAAAACACGGTAATGAATGACGAAATTGTTTTCTATGTTGATACCTTTTAGAGCAATGCTTAGATAAATAGGTAGATCAACTCTTTATTGTTCACACGACAAATTACATACACACAACAGATTAAAAACTAGTGCAACAATCGGCGGTGCATCAATGACAAAAGACAAAAATGTGGATCCAGAACATTGTTTCTGAAAACCACCGCACAAAGTTTTTGGAACAATATTTTTACAACAGTATGCCAAGTGTATTCATAGCCTAATGATTAAAAAACAAAGTCTATATAAATATATGTCAGAAGTGATTCTGGACACTAATCAGTCAACCGTCATTAAAATGAAGGTCTTTGTTGTAGCCCTTCTTGCTCTCACAAGTGTTGCTTGTGCAGAAGTTATAACACCAGGATTTGCTGGTAACACTGCTTATGGATACCTAAAAAACTTTGGCATTCCCGAAGCCGAGAGAATCCGTAAAGCGGAAGAGAGTGCTGCTTCAAGGATTGTCGGAGGTGTGCCTGCGGGTCTGGGTCAATATGAGTACCAGGTTTGACAATTTAGATTTTATACATTAGTTGAATTTCTAACTTGTAACATAAATTTATGTTTTGAATTAAATTAACATTGATAAATTCTACGTATTTATAGATATGTACCCGGTTATCAACATTTTGTTTATTACTATTACATACAATTTTAAATCCCAAAGCCAAGTTTCTTATCTAATTCCTGACACCAATTGTTTCTACACCAACATTCTTTTCTGATAATAAGAAAGTTAGTCTTCTGATCCAATATATTTAAAAAAGTTAGTTTTATCGAAATTTAATAATGAATATCCCGTAATTTTAACAATTTATTGAATTGATTGTGAATGAAGGTTTTGATACTGGCATGGCATTTTATAAATGGCAGATCAGTGTAAGCAATTTGTTGTTCTGTTCTTTTAGGCTGGTCTTCTTCTATCTATCATCGGTTTTGAAGGCACCGGTGTCTGTGGTGGATCTCTAATTAGTGCAAACAGAGTCATCACCGCTGCCCACTGCTGGTTCGATGGTGTCCACCAGGCCTGGCGCATCACCGTTGTTCTAGGGTCGACCTTTCTGTTCTCTGGTGGCACCAGAATTGATACTAGCGTCGTTGCTACTCATCCTAACTGGTTCCCCGCATTAATCCGTAATGACGTAGCTGTAATCTACTTGCCCAGCCCTGTATCCTTCTGAAGTGAGTAAAGATTATCATTTTAGTGAAATTGTGACTGATTGTAAAGCAGCTGTATTTATGTTTTGATGTGTATACCATTGCATAATAATCTTTCCAGACACCATTGGCCCTGTGGCATTACCTTCTGGAGCTGAGCTTAACGAAGACTTTGCTAGCGAGTCTGCTATTGCTTCCGGATTTGGAATCACGAGTGATGGTAATTATTTTTCATCTAAAGTTAGTTTTACTATAAACCAAAGTTCAATTAGCAAGGTTCAAGTGCCTAAATTGTCTCAATTTTATTGGATTTTTAGGGCTCCTGACTTAAAGCTTACCCTTTCTAAATAAAGAAAAATAAAATAAAGAAAACATTCACACATCGTCATTCACATCATCTTAATTCATTTATTTTACTGATTTTATTTGTCTTTCCTACCTTTAAACGGATTTACCGTTTTATATATTTTTACCATAACACGGAACAGTTGATTTTTTAAAGAATATGTCATGATATGGGGTATTAAATAAATAGTAAGAATATAATCAAAAGAAAAAAAAACTAATAAACGTACAACAAACGTATTATTGTCTTTTTTCTAGTGTAAGAGCAGTAATACGTACAAGCGTCAAAGTTTTCATGAATAAAGTACACACTTTTTTAGTTTTTTTTATTTGTTGTTTTTTAAACAACAAATAAAAAAAACTGACCAAGTGCAAGCTGGGCGCGCGCTAAAAACCTCAAACTGAACGAACGAAATCACTTTTTTTGCGTGCGGAACCCTCGGTGTGGAAGTCTGACTGGTGTTTTTTTTTTGTTATTCTGTAGTAGGTACTTTTTTATTTTTTGAGTGTTTTATGACCACAAATAGTTTGAATGCTATGTTCAATTAGTTTTAATCAACATTCCAAAATAATGAGACGTAATCATCATGATTTTTATTTCAGGTGGTGGCATTTCTTCGGACCAGTTTTTGAGCCACGTGAATTTGAACGTAATCAGCAACAGTGTCTGTTCCTACGCGTTCCCATTCATTATCCAACCTACTCACATCTGTACCAGCGGGGTTGGAGGTGTTGGCACCTGTGGTGGTGACTCCGGTGGTCCTCTTGTTGTCAATAGAAACAACAGGCGCGTCTTGGTAAGAAACAATTATTAAATAACTAGCTGCGCCCCGCGGTTTCACCCACGTAGTGATGAAAAATGGTGATGATGATGATAAAAAGTAGCCTATGTCACTCTCTGGCTCTTGAACTATACCCATGCAAAAAATCAAGTCGATCCGTTGTTCCGTTGCAGCGTGAAGGAGGAACAAACATCCATACATCTATACATACAAACTTTCGCGTTTATAATATTAGTAGGATAAAACTACTAGTTAATCCATTAGATGAACCGACGACATAGTGAGAGTCGCTTGCATCCAATGGATGCAAAAAGCAGGCTGTCGTTCAGTGTGGAGGTTAAAAGGCGAGGCCTATGTTCAGCAGTGGACGTCTTCTGGCTGATGCTGATGATGAATAGTTTATCCTGAACTGTGACCTTGCGACCCTTAAATCTACAAACTAGTTCAACATAAAAACGATCACAACGTAAAAAAAAAATCAAATCAAATCAAAATCATTTAGTAAGCAAAAAATTAAGCACTGCAGAGATTGTCTGTGGGCCCCAAACTCGGCTCAGCCTGCAAAAATATACCTCAAAAATGCAAGCAAATGTGTTGCACGTGTAAATAGATGGATATGTGCTGCATTTTATATGTTTTATTCTACTACATGCTTGTAATGTTAAGTTTATTTAGTTATATTTTTGCGACGACGAACTGTACAACTAACATCTTATATGAGAATATATGTGTTTAAACCTAAATCTTCGGAACCCTTCGATAGATTTTGCTCATATTCGCTCGGTCAATATTTTGGTTTTGCCCTTATTCAAACTTAAAAATTATATTGAAATGAACATTCTTTTTTTATATCAATAAAATTATCAAACTTTTTATCATAATTCATTTTTATTAATTATGAGGTGACATTGCTATCAAATAATGAGCTTACAAATGCACTGATTAGAGGTAAGATAAAATAATACAGGATTATAAGTAAAGGGTATGCTAAGCCAATAGAGTTTCGTTGTACCTACTCATACTCAATACTCGCGAAAAAATATCAGCTTTTCCATACATTTTGTTAAATGAGAATAACCATATTGTGTCATTCGACAACCTAACCTTACCACGGTAAACGTCCTGTAAATAATCATAATAACTTTTGTGAATAACCATTTTATATGGAACAGCTGCTATTTATTTGCAATTTGAGCAATCATATCATAGTAAAAGTTTTTCGTAATGATGAGTATAATTAACTCTTTTCGGCTTAGCATGCGCTTTTTCTTATAAAATCTGTGTTAGAACTTAGACTGTTAGTAAGGCCTCGTTGACATTACAGACGCAGGTGGATTCATTGTACTAAGTTTATTTTATTCTGGAATTATCATCGACCTTAAAACTCATTTGATAAATCTCACACTAAAACTTAACTCTAAATTTATTTATATTGTATGTATTATAATTATTTTATATAATACACACAAAATAACAATACTATTAGGTACTGCAGGGCTACACATAATATTAAGCTGGAATGAAATCCTTGTCCTTCAGATGTCCCATACATTCGCTAGGGTAAATTTTCTGTGGAACAGCAACTTTTTTCACAATTTTAAGATATTTGTCTTTTTTCATAATGATGATTACAAAGGCTTCTTTTCTATTTAGTATCATCGTTCATTCTAATCCTATACAATCATCTTACTTTAATTATCAATAAAATTGCACATCAGCATCATATACAGCCTTCCCTATCTCACTACTAGGTATGCCTCGGTCCTGTGCTAATCATGTCCAGGTTTTACCCGCGATGTTGACAAAATCGTCAACCCATCTTGCAGCTGAACGACCAACACTCCGCTTACTTTGCCACGGCCATGTTACTCCACCTGTTATCACTGTCCCTAGCAACGTGTCTTGTCCAGCCCAGCTCCACTTTAGTTTCTGAAAATCGCCTACTTACTCACTTTTCTGACTTAGCACGTAAACATTGCCATTCAGTTTGTCATTTGGTCGTGCTTGTTGTGGGTTTGCATTTGGATTTTCTTTATGCCTGCAACGGTCAATGGGCTTTCCAACTGTTTTTGGTGTTAATTAGCTTGTATTCTGTTTTAATTAGGGATGTAACGATACATAATCGGAATCATTGCATCCCTAGTTTAAATATTAAATTATTTATATCATAAATTATGTTTTCTTCAGATCGGTGTGGTGTCCTTCGGTTCTGCTCTGGGCTGTCAGGGTAACCTTCCAGCTGCCTACGCTCGCGTCACCTCTTTCGTAGACTTCTTCAATCAACACCTTTAAAGTATTTTTGGACTTCGATTAAATATTTCTTCATGAACAATATGAACATGAACATGGATTATTTTGAGCATAGTTTTCTAAATGATAAATTTGTATTGTAGTTACTCACAAATTCGTGTCTTAAAAATACTTATGACTTCGTGTTGGAAGTTAAAGAGCAGGTAAATTATTGTAAAGTTATATCTATTACATTATTAGTGCCCTATAAGAAACTCTGAGCAAATACTCTGAATTTGATATTCCGGTTGAAATTAAATTTTTGTAACGGATGTTATGAAGTTTTTTTTTTTACAGTACTTTTAATTTTGACGTTTCGACCTTTGCAGTGTCCTTGGACGGGTAATGCACCGATTCGCACCGCAATGTGTTCCCACCACGGTGTGAATCACTCAAGTTCTCTAATCACAGTAGACTATTATAGATGACGGATGTCTATAGAAATGCTATAAAATTAGTTACAAGTACTGCTAATTATGTTCAACGTTTGACAACGTTTACAGTAGTTGCTTAATTTGATTCGCCTTCTCGGTACAATCACTACAACAATCACAAGACAAATCCGACGACATCGTGAGAGTTGCGGTCATCCAGTGGATGCAGATGGCAAGGCTGTTTGTTCAGTGCATAAATCTTAAGGGGAGGCCTATGTTCAGCAGTGGTGTCTTCAGGTGTTGACGTTCTGATGATGATGACATATAAGCACTACTACTAACATGGTTGGGATGGTGATGTCAACGAGCACTGCTCGACGCTGAGATCAATCGACCACAATGATATCAGACACACAAGGAACATATGATTCGATAAGGTAGCGTGGCCGGTGCGAACACATCTGGCCTAAATCAAGCTTGTCTTTAGTCGAATTTAACCAGCAGACGACTTTGCCGCCCTTTTTTGCATGTAGACTATAGTCAGAGTATATTAGTATCAGGCCTTGTCACGTATTATTTAATTTAGGTAAAAATATGTACCTTACGCTCGTGGTTTCGACCATGTTACAATGGCCGTGGTCACGAGCTGACTGAAAACTGCGGGTGAGTCTAGCGAGAAGAGCGGGTGTATTGTTCTCCTACCCACACTTGATCTTGAAAAATCGCAGGGTTGTCACTACGACACACAACACTGACTGTATCGGTAAATTTCAACATGTGTTCAAATCGCGAAAGTTTAAAAATTACTACATTAGTGTCACTACAAGGTTCTTAGTTTGCGTAAAAAATTTGTAAGTGAGCCATACTTAGTTTTCAATTTAAGCGGTTTAGCAGTATAATGAAATAAAATGTAACATGAAACATGGAGATATTGGAACACGAACTATAATTATACAAAGGCGTATCCTTGTTTGTCTGTTCTGAAGGTACTGTCCCTGTTCATGAAAGAAAGAGAAGAGCATCGCATGACCATTAATAATTTTAAAAAAATCACCATATTCTTAAAAAAAATACAATTTTATCTGTAACCAAGGTTGAATAAAATTATCAGGTGCATTATAAATACAATATAAATATTCGGGACATTTTTGCACACACGGTCATCTGACCCCAAACTAAGCAAAGCTTATAATTATGATATGGCTGCCAGAGACTGATAAACATACATATTTATAGTTTAAATACATACTCAAATATATATTAACAACCAGATATTGAACAAACACAAATGTTCATCACATAAATGTTTGTCCTAGGTGGGAATCGAACCCACGCCCCCAAGCTAAGAAGACAGGTTCACTACCAACTGGGCCAACGGGCTATCATTATGCATACTTCACTACTAGTATATGAATATGATAATTATATTATGAAAATTTACATCATGAGGTATGAGGTCAAAGTAAAAAAACCAATGCTACAACGTATCCAAGGTTGATGTCAAATACTACACATATTACGGAGAAAATTATATAATTTCTGTTGAAACCTAAGCACAATAAACAATTTTATTTGAATGTTTTAATGTATTCGTCAACTTCTTATTATGTACGTCTTTTTGGGTTAATAAGAATACAAGCTTACACTTACACTTCATAAACAGTTAGTTTCATCTTGTATTGTATGAAAAAATTATGAAATTCACTTTCAAATAAATTTTTCAGTTCCTGTACAAAATACTGAAAAGCTAGCTCGACTTAGCACAATCGTTTATATGGCAAGCATAAAGTCTTTATCTATTCCTATATTTTTATGATGCGATTGAAATCAAAGCAAATCCATGTAAATTCCCAATTTATATCTTTTGGGAAATTCTAGTCAACGGATTAATTTGATTGTTTTTATAGATTAGCAACATTTATATAAATAGTAGTTAAAACATTTATCAGAAGTTCTAAAGGCTCACTATGAAGGGTTATATTGCAACGTTGCTTCTGCTCACAAGCTGTGCTTGGGCAGTTAATGCAAAGCAGTTGATTTCTGGAAACACTGCTTATGGATACCTGGAGAATATCGGTATCCCTACAGCTGAAAAGATTCGACTGATTGAAGAGCGCGCGCAAAGTCAAAGAATAATTGGAGGTTCACCTGCCGTCACCGGACAATTTGAATATCAGGTACCTATAATTTGTTTTACTGACTTCTAAAAAGGAGGAAGGTTCTCAATTCGGCCCGTATATTTTTTTTTTGTTACTATACCCATTCGTTTATTTTCTTCTCACTGCTGAAATACCTGCAAGCACCTGAACAAAAGTATTCTTACTAGTTATTTGTTATCGCGAAATTCGTAGGCGTTTGAGCAAAATTATCCATATAATGATTCGAGCTGGTTTAAAAGCTACAGAGCCATAATTAATAAAAAAAATATGGGACCACTTCGAGAGATTCTTCTACATGATAAAAAAAGAAACACGCACATGGTTCACAGATGAGAATTAATTAAATTAAGCGGTTTATTACATAGAACATAATAATTTAATAAGCAAATAAAAACGGGATGAATTGAGAGCCTTCCCCTGTTTTTAAAGTCGGTTAATAAGGTATAAAGGTCACCCTTGAAGTTAATGGAAAATCAGTTTCACCTACCTATCAGTTATACCAGTTATTATTGTACCTTTTCAATTTCTTTTGACTCTTGGTCTTCATCATCATCAACCAGAAGACGTCCACTGCTGAACATAGCCCCCCCCCCTTTAACCTCCACACTGAACGACAGCCTGCCTTTTGCATCCACTGGATGCCCGCGACTCTTACAATGTCGTCGGTTCATTTAGTGGGAGGCCTCCTCTTGGTCTTAATACATACTTAATAATGTTCCACAGGTTGGTCTTCTCATTTCCATCATCGGGCTGGAAGGTTTTGGAGTTTGCGGTGGTTCCTTGGTCACTCCCAACCGCGTCGTCACTGCCGCTCACTGCTGGTACGACGGCATTCACCAGGCGTGGAACCTCGAAGTAGTCCTTGGATCAGCCTTTTTGTTCTCTGGCGGTACCAGAATTCAGAGTAACGCCATCGGCATTCATCCGCAATGGTTTCCTTCGATAGCTCGTAATGATGTTGCTGTTATTTATCTGCCGTACTCCGTATCTTACTCAAGTAAGTTATTTTAGATTTTGTTTTGTTATCTATTTTAGGGTTTTAAACGATTTGCCAATCCAATCTCAATTTGATCTCCAACATTTGTGAACCGATTTAGGTGTGAAGGTCCCACCAAAAAAAAATTACAATGGCCTTGAGTTTTTTTTTACCAGCTCCTTTAAAACGAATAATTTTGTTTGAGCACGTACAAATTTTAAAGATGGTTTTTTAATAGATAATTATGTATCTATTTTATTGTTAACTTGGTAAAATTATTGAGTCGCATATTTTTGTATTTTAAGGCACTATTGGACCAATTGCTCTACCTTCTGGTGCTGAACTGAACGAAAATTTTGCTGGGGAAACAGCCGTTGCTTCTGGTTTTGGACGTATCGTTCAGAGTAAGATAATTTTAATTTTCTATTTTAGTATTATTTGGAAGAGTTTATTAAAGTATATTTATAGTGTTTATTTTATATATATAGTATGTTTATTTTATATATAGTAGTGTTTATTTTAGGTATAGTTTAGTTAAGTTTTTTTTTGTATTATCTTTTTTTTATATCTAAGAAGTATTTTATTTTTCAGATGGTGCAATTTCTGGTAATTTGAATTACGTCAACCTTAATGTGATCACAAACAGCGTGTGCCGCCTGGCCTTTCCCTTAATTCTGAGTGAAAATAACATCTGCACCAGTGGTGTTGGGGACGTTGGAACCTGCCAAGGTGACTCTGGTGGTCCTCTTGTTGTTAACAGGAACGGCAGACGCATTTTGGTAAGTAAATACATAACAACACAAATAATGTTCGCCTGTGGTTACGTAATATTCGAGCATCTAGTGTCAAAACTTACCGTAAGGGCTTGGGCAATTAGGGACCGTAGCGCACCTTAATTTGAAAAATCTCTCAGAGTGGCTGGTTAGCGCGAAAACGTTATCGTTACTGGTTCAACGTTAGCTCAACGCATAAGTTTTTACATGCAGCATAGTAACGCCACCAGCATGCTAGGCTGGCAACTGGTAGTGGGTTTGAGTATTTGGATTGTTTCTGGACCTTCAACGGTCTATGGGTAAACCAAAATTTTTTTTGTAATATGTTAAGTAACCCGATAAAAAAAAACCTTCAAATAAACTTTACACAAATTAATGTCCAAGTATGACTTAAGCCACTTACAGGGCTAATGTTAATTGTTACGCTAGGTCACGACTTCTATTATATTATAGTACTATTATAGATAACCCCGTTGATCCAGTTGGTAGTGAACCTGCCTTCTGAGCTTGGGGGCGTGGGTTTCTATTCCCACTTAGGACCTATACATGTGATGAACATTTGTGTTTGTTCTATATCTGGGTGTTATTATTAATTTAAATGTGTGTTTAAAATATATATATATTGTATGTATATCAGTTTCTGGCGGCCATATGTTTAGCTTTGCTTAGTTTTGGCTCAGATGACAGTATGTGCAAAAATTGTTATTATTATCGTTACTTAGAAACGTTATTTCAGTTAATCAATTCTTAGAATAGCTTTATCAACTTCTCGCTGGTGAAAATAGTCAAACGCGAAATCAAGACAAAACAAAGAAATTAAAAAAAAAAAAAAAAAAAAAAAGATAAAACGTTTTTTTGCATACGGGGTGACCATCTGCTGTATGTACCTATCATTCTCTATTTATTCCGTTTCGGTAAAAAAAGTCACCTATATGAGTACACATACACCTAGATAGAAAAATTTGCAAATCAGGAACAGAATATCGCTCGTACTTGGACTGTAAGCGATAAGAAGAATCATTATGAGATAAGTTTTGTGTGTATTCTGAGTATTTGGATTAGTGTTTTGAGTCAAATTGATATTCTAGGTATAACAGCGAGTACTTTCTTAAGTTTGGTTAATTAATAATTGTATTGTAAGTAAAAAAATTGTATTGGATTTCTAGCGTGTTTTTTAGTTTTTAAACAATTTAATTTTTAATATATATATATTATATATTATAATTATTACTTTTACAGATTGGAATCACGTCGTTCGGCTCCGGTTTTGGCTGCGAGTCCTTCATGCCAGCAGTCTACGCTCGTGTTACCTCTTTCGTTGACTTCATCAACTCGCAACTCTAAATAATTATATGAATACAAAATAATTTTATGAAATCATGTTACAGTTTTATTTTAATCAACCGAACAAAGTCAGGTCTAAGAGTATACATTGGGGCAAATCGGCGTTAAAACAAATTTATGTTCGTATGTTTCTTCGTCGATAACTTGACTAAATAGAATTTGTAGGAAAGTTATACGATTAATTACGGGATTTTTACCGTGGTAAGGTTGTGGAATGAGCTCCCGTCATTACGGCGCAGTTACATGCACCATGTTCATCGGGAAGACTGAAGAATACGTGTGGTCCCAAAATATCGGGAACTCATTCCACAACCTTACCATGGTAAATATCCCGTAAATAATCATATAACTTTAGTGAACAACCATGATAGTTTAAAACAGTGATTTGTAGGAAAGTTGTTCATGTAAAAAATTTTTTTTTGGGTACCCTATTACTAAGCCTAGGATGTATGTCTGTCTGTTCGTCTGGCCGTCTGTCTGTCCTACCTATTAACGGCTGTATCTTTCCAACCGAAATAGATAGCCAGTTGAAATTTGCATAGAATATGTAATGTTACGGCGGATTACCTAAGAAATAATAAAAAAGTCAAAAAGTAAAAACGAAATTGGGGTCCCCATACGACCAATTGTATTAGCTCTAATGTAGAAACGGTAATACGTACAAGCATCAAACTTGGCATGATTATAGTACGTACTCTAAAGTATAACAACAAATAATAAATAATAGCCAAGTGCGAGTCGATGTAAAATTCCTATCCACCACCGGTTCTCGTACGATCACTAAAGTTAAGCAACGTCGGGCGCGGCCGGTACTTGGAGGGGTGACCGCCTGGGCGTTGATGGGATGTTGTCTTTTTGCACTATTCTTTTGTACTTTAGTAGTTAACAAGTTATGTGGTGGTACGAAACCCTCAGTGCGCGAGCCCGACTCGCACATGGCTGGTTTTATTCATTATACAAATGTAAAAAAAAAGTTGAGATTTATATCTCGCCAGCGCCATGTATCGATGGTTCAGAACTATGTTCCTCCAGCTGCTGTCAGAAAACCTCATTGAATATGCTTATCTCAGTCAAAACTTCTTCTCTAAGAAATCCACATATATATCTTCTATATATATAAAAGCGAAATTCATCTACTCACTCACTCCTTCACTCATTAAACACGAAATCTCGAATACCACTCGACCTACGAAGCTGAAATTTGTCAGGTAGATTCCTTATAGGGTGTAGAGGTCCGCTAAGAAAGGATTTTGCGAAAAAGCCGAATTAAGGGGGGCAAATGGAGGTTGAAAGTTTGTATGAAAGTCCTTGGTTTTTTATCTTAGGGACATGAAATTTGGTATTCAGGTTAATAATTTAAAATAAATAAATAAGTATTGTATTTTTTTTTTCGGAAAATATGGATTAAGGATGAGTAATGGGAGTTTTATTTTTTGTTGAAAGTTTGTTAAAATTTGGCAAGTAGATTACTTTCGGGGTGTAGAGGTCGGCCCAGAAAGAATTTTGCGAAAGGGGTGAATTAAGGGGGGCAAAAGGGGGTTGAAATATTGTATCAAAATCGACGCGTACGAAGTCGCGGGCAACAGCTAGTAATTTCATCTACTCACTCCTCACTCACTCTCACTCACTCATTCAACACAAAAACTCGTAAACTACTTGACCTACGAAGTTGAAATTTGGCAAGTAGATTCCTTATTCGTTTTAAAGTTCCGTTAAGAAAGGATTTTGCGAAAGAGCCGAATTAAGGGGGGCAAATAGAGGTTGAAAATTTGTATGAAAATCCTTTGAATATGATGTTAGAGACATAAAATTTGGTATTCAATTCAAATTTGGTGTTAATGGTTTAAAGAAAATAAATACTGTTTAATTATTATTTTTTCGAAAAAGACGGATTAAAAGGAGAAATGGGAGTTTTAATTTTTTGTTAAAAGTTTTGTAATTACGAAGCTGAAATTTGCTTACTAATGCAGATTTAGATCTGCATTTTGGCAAGTAGGTTCCTAATGGGGTGTAGATGTCCACTAAAAAAATATATTTTGCGCAAGGCCTATTTAAAGGGTCCAAAAGGGTGTTGAAAGTTTAGGTAGAAGTCTACGTGTACGAAGTTGCGGGTAACGGCTAGAGTAAGTTATATTAATATCATTACGTTTTGATCAATGATTAAAAACTGCTATCACAATCATGCATAATTTATTTACAAATAAAAACATAAGTGTAGTGTAGTGTGCACATACATGATTTATTTCATCAATAACTCGGCATCAAACAGCACTCAAACCTTTACAAGTGTTGGTTGAAAAAATTCATGAAAGAGGTGACACGAGCGAAGCCAGATGGCGCACCTATAGTGCAGCCCCAGGCATTTCCGAAGGAGACGACACCAACCTGAAAAATAACGGTTTTTAAACAAAGAAAATGGTTTAATAACCTGGGACACGTGTGTCAGAAGAGAAAGAACAAATCCGCAACAAAACCTAAAAATCAGGAAGTTAAATAATAATTATTTAATTCAATCTATTATTATACTACACTATTATAATTATATAGGTTATACTATATTATATAGGTAAATATACACTAAGCTTTACACAAATTAAATTAACACAAATAGTAAATAAAACTGTGCATGAAGTCCATCCGCGCGGAAGAAGTTATACTTCAACAAGGAACCCTAAAATTATAACTAGGGCAAAAATATCAACAATTTAAAAACATGCTTTTCTCGAGATTCGAACCTAGCTCCTTAGGCTTCTCAATCCATTAGTGACACCATTACACTACCGGATCTGCTAGTCGCAGACTGAAAAAAGGGTACGCATTTCGCAACCATACATCACACATCACATCATCAGCCCGTAAACGTCCACTGCTGAACAAAGGCCTCCCTCGTAGAGAGGGGTGTTGCCATAATTCCCAAGCTTGGCAGGCGGCTTGTGGATCGCAGTAAGTTCACCGTGCACTAATAGGACGCTGCTGCCCATCCTCCGGCGGTTCTGGTCGCAGTTTTAGGACATACCCGGGTTCAACGCAACCTTCGCAACCATACGAGAGAGAAAACTTCCCCCTCCATGATAGCGTTAAACGTTTGTTAAACGCAACCTTGTTTGCAAGTCGCATAAGAACTATAACTTCATAAAACAAAATAAGGATAGTTTGTATTGATTTTAATTTAGGTTTGTTGTGATTACCAAAGTTAATTGATTTTAGTCCTTATTCTGTGGTAGGTACACTCTAAAAATAAAAATGTATTTATACCAACATCTTATTTATGTTACACGGGAATTACTCACGTTACCAACATCGTTAATTTTTGATGATGATGAATGAACTCGAGATTTGAAACGCGTAAGATAAGGATTAATAAAATTAAGGTACATAGCAATAGTAATATTATGAAATAAAAATTAAATTAAAATTACTAAACATAATTATAATTATTAGAAAAAAAAGAACCGACTTCATGACTATACCTACATTTACAAACTGAAACTAAAAAGTAGAAAATATTGTTTAATATTACAACTGAAATACTTTGTATCCATGGTCATAAAAAATTTAACGATAACAACAAGGCCCGGTTGCCATGGAGACACTACTTTGTTGTTTTTTTTTTGAAGTTCTCTTGTAGGAACAGTTCCTCTATGTTTGCTGTTCAGTTGACAGCGTCGCTAGTGGAGAACAAAGTATGAAATATGTATGAGTAATCGCGTAACAAACATACAAAACAAAAAAACATACAGTCGAACCTCGTCTTTTTGGAAGTCGGTTAAAAATTGAAATAAAGTCCGTAAAATTAAATGTAAGTCATTATTATTGACATTATTATATATCGCTATGGACATGGAACCGAACTGCACGAGCTATTAGAGGACAATCAAATCAACCTGAGCTGTTGTTAAGGTGGTACGTTTCACCTATCGCGGGAAATTCAAATTTCAAACAGTTTTCTTGTCCTTGTAGCTAGGTCGGGTAATTATTGCAAACGATCATGACGTTTGCGCAAATTGGTTTTTATTCTTTACAAAATCATGGAAAGTTATTTATCTCTAATGCACATTATTACTTACATTTGTCAATAAACAAATTTATGCGTTTCAAACGTTTTATTGACAAATGTAAGTAATATGATGCGTTACTGTTGAATAGCTGTACATATATAGTTTAGAAGGGGCGGGTGCTTGGATTAGGTCATTTGTTTATTTAGATGCTCTAGTTGATATCTTACCAAGATACGCAATCCGTGGCTAAAGAGAGTAAGAGGGCCTCCAGAGTCACCTCCGCAGGTGCTGTAGCCACGAGGAGCGCTGGTGCATAGGGTAGATGCAATGACGTTGAAAGGGTAGAAGTTTCTGCATTCGTTATTGGTCATAATGGTCAAGTTCACGTGGCTCAAGGTTTGCATTGGGCCAATAATTGCTTCGTCACCCGCTGAAAAGTAGAGGGTTATACAGGGTACTTGTACATTACAAAATATTTTGTAATGTACATGGCCGTACTGTAAGTTCTTAAACGCGATCTAGTTTAGGGGACTGCCGGAAATTATGTGAACGTGAACTTAAACGCGCCGAGATACGGTTTATAGTCGCATAACCTTTCGCAGTCCTCTAAATTGAATCGCGTTAGAGAGGTGACGGTACGGGCCCGGGGCATTGTGACGATTATAAGATTTTTATTTGAGTAGCAAAATTATTTTAACATCTCAAAAACATATACTGAGTTACGCATAAAGGGTGTACTAACCCGAAAGGAGTTTATAGTAACCATCATTATGAACAACTTTTACAAAGGAAGCAACTCTAAAATCGCAAAATAAAACAGCTGTTCCAAAAAAAACCGTCATTGGCACTCGACAAAATGTATGGAACGGATGATATTTTTTTCGTGGTTTCAGCGTTTCTTCCATAGTAAAAGTTTTTCATAAAGATGAGTGTATCAGATTCTTTTTGGTTTAGAATACCCTTTCCGCGTAGCTCTGTATTGTATGAAACAAAGAAAACAATAAAATTAAACTGTCTTTAAACTCTAATTTAAAGTGTTTTTTTTTTTTATGGCGATTATGTCCGCTTTTGACAATCAACTCGCCTGTTGGTAAGCGACATTGTGGTCGAAGATGTAGTACGCCGACTTAGAAGATATATATTATCTGGCCTTGAAAAGGCCCAGATTATATATCTCAGGAAACAAGGAAGCTGGCAGGATGTTCCAATCCTGAAACTTCGTGGCCGTACATCCGTAAGTTTTGAAGTTTTGTTACATTTTGTAAATTTTCGGCGTTCTTTTTAACCGTAACTATAATAAACAACTTACAGTCAGCAGTTCTGCCAAAGCCTGAGGCTAATGCAATTTCACCAACGAAGGTATCGTTGACTTGATTTGCTGGAGGTAGGGCAATAGGAGCTATATTATCTGCAAAAAACAATTATGTTCCTAAATAATATTAACTAGCTGACGCGACAGAGGGTGTATATTTTTTAGTATAAGTTTATATTTTCTTGATTTCGTAGATAAATCTCATAGAAAAACGAACACTATAAAAGTTTTATAATTTTTCGTTTCCTTAAAACGTTATACGGACTATTAAGAATCATTGAGAAAACAGGTATTCTCAAGTGATACGCTTACCAACGAACAGCATTTAATGTTTGTTTATAATTATAATAGCATACATTGTAAGGACGGCCATAGGGTACTTTTCACTACAGAAAAAGTGGAAAACTGGACAATCGTGGGCAATACCGCGGGATTCAGCGATAGAGATAGTATTCAATACAATACAATTATAAATTGTACAATTAGAACAATTATACAAGACGTATAAATTGTTTTTTATTAACTCCGTGAACCAGCTAATAATCTATTGTTCTTGAACCATAACTAAGACAAGCTTGCTTGATCAAGTCAACTTTAAATAAAACTAACATTTGGAAGTTGCGATGCCACAAACTTACACAAAGATACACACTTTGCACTTACAACACCCCATTTAGCAACGGGGGTTTGTTTAAAAATGCTAATTTAAAATACTTACTAGTGAACAGGACGGGGATCGGCATGGTAATAACAGAAACATCATTACTGATATGCATTGGATCCCACTGAGGGTGAATGATAACATTGGTAGTGGACTGCCTATAGCCACCAAAGAACAGTGTAACGGACCCTAGAACAATCTCAGCGATAAATCCTTGACTAACGCCATCGAACCAGCAGTGAGCAGCGTGTATAACCTTGGTAGCAGAGACAAGAGAGCCACCACAGACACCAGTCCCGGAAACGCCGATGTAGTTGGTAAGCACGCCAGCCTGTAAAATATGAGGAAATTAATACAATTTGTACCGAAAATATAGGTTTTTACTTGATTTTTTAATGAATTAACTGGATTGCGCTTGTCCGCTACCTCGTTTGCTATTAATGATGATGCTGTCTATAATAGAACACGATTTCCTAAAAGAAACCGATTCACTCACGATTTAAAAACCCAGACCATACCCAGATTGTTACAATCCGGGAACACCCATTTTCTTATCTCCGGACTAATAGACCCTTAGTAGTTATTCAAAAGTACAAATTGTCCCAATATCTAAACAAGCGTGGGCTCAGTTGACCATTATCACATTTTATAAGGTGAAAGTTTTCTCTAGGACGATTTCCAGACTTGGACCACCTGTCCCCTAACCCGAAAATAAGTGCTAGCTACATTTATATAGATTTGGTCTAATTACTGACCTTACCTATCCAACTTCGCCGTATTTCTCATGTCCTCTTCTTTGTCTTTAAAGTCCTGTTCAATCCCATCACCCTTTTATACTTAAAGGGTCGCTACGAATTTATTCAAGCTCACTGCGGTACCTTGCGATCCTGTCGTGCCCACTAACTAAAGATTCTTCCTTCTTCCCATGTCAATTTTTCCTACTGAAATTCATTTACTTTTCAACCTGTCCTGCTGTGGAATGCGCTGCCTGCTTCTATCAGGCAGGCCAAATCTCTTTCTAGTTTTAAGAGTCAAGTCTATACACAATCAGAGTTTATGTTAATTGGTATGTATGTATGTATTTTATTTATAATATTTAATATGGTATATATGTAGCATTGCGTATTTATTATAATTATTATTTATATGTGTAGGAATATATTTATATTTTATGTGCATCACCAACCTTTTTCAATTTCTTTAGTCCTGTCCATCCAAAAGTCGCCTAGAAGAAATCGCTTTAGGCCGCCCATTATACTACCGTATATATATATTTTTGATGTTTTTTTTTTATGTTTCGCTTCTATTTTTATCGGTGTGTAATAAAGATATATTGTATTATATAATTTTGAATATTAGGGCTGACTCTGGTACATAAAAATGAGGTTGTAATAACTTTCGTTTCACTTTCACCTCTAAGTAAGTTCATTAGCTTCGTTCGTTTGAATTTTTCCTAACCCACCCATTTTTGAACTATGAATATAATTACAATTATATGCCTGGACCTATGGAACCCTACCACAAGTGGGACACCTCTTGGAATTTATTTAAAATAATAACGAACTGACCTGGTAAGGGATCTGCCCTAGAGCGGTGCTGATGCCACCGGCAATTCTTCCCAATCCACCCTGCTTTAAAAGAGCTTCCTCTTGCTTTCGGATTTCATCACCTAAAGGAATAGCCACTCTCGTGTTGTACCCGTAAGCACTGAGAGTTTCACTCTGCTCAATGCTTTTTGCATAACTCAGCGTCACAACGGCTAGCAAAATTAAACCTCTCATTGTAGAAGACGAATCCAAACCCTTACTGATGCGTCAATTAAAATACGAAGTATTTATATTATTTTAATCGCACGTATATGTATCGTATATGTATACGTGCGATTAAAATGATATAAATACTTTGTATTTTGATTAATTAATTAGATTATATAATTCGTTTTCCGAAAAAAATATTTGATAAAGATTTAGCTAGATAAGTGTAGTGATTGTAATATAATATAGTTATCACCTAAATCCAAATTCGCGGAATTCGTGCTACTGCAGCGTGGTTGATTGTAAACCTGAATCTTGAGTTTATGAGCCCGCAAACATTCCTTTCAGATCAAGTTGTAATGAAAAAAGTTTTTTTTTTTTACTTTTTTTCCTTTTCCTCACGATACGAACACTATGCGTGGCGTGCACAACTTTTATTTATTTTGCTCACTAATCCATATCAAAGGATTCCACCACATTTAAAAAAAATACTATTGTATGCACAACTTAAAAAACATTAAAATAACGATTACTTAAACAAGTAACTAAAAACTAAAACTTAAAATAACTAAATAAAAACTAAAAACTTAATTTAAAATACCATTAGTGGAGGGAATTTTTCCCAGAATGTTGGCGGTATTGCCACATTGAATTGGCAACGCTCAATTTCTGGGCGAAATAAAAACCAGCATTCTGGTCACCCGACGCCTCCACCAATCGCCTGGCCAAGTCCGTCCCGATAAAGGCCCAAAGCGGCCGGGCCCCACGGACCCATCGTCCCCATCCCAAACGGAGCGAATATGTACACCGGTAAAGGCGTGTATATTTGCGCTGTTTGAGGTTTTCGGCTTCAGCGGTGACAGCGCCGGCCTGAACTGATATTGCAGGAAGGTGAGACGGAGACATTTTGTCTACCACATTATATATTTTAGTGGATTATACATTATATTTTAAAGTAAAAAGAAAAAATTTGTAAAAGACTTATTTGATAATAATCGTAACAATTACCCAGGTGTTGTGTTTGTTTGGAAAATCCACCATCATCGTCATCAGCAGTCATCAAACGTCCACTACTGGACAAAGGCCTCCCTCTTAAGAGGGGTGTTGCCATAATCCCCACGCTTGGCAGGCGGCTTGGGGATCGCAGTAAGTTCACCGTGTACTAATAGGATGCTGCTGCCCATCCTCCGGTTGTTCTGGTCGCAGTTTTAGGACATACCCGGGTCCTTAGGACGTACCCGGGTCCGGGTGGAAAATCCACACCAGAGTATAAATATTTACAATAGATCAACAGATATGGTACCTATTTTGTTATTGCAAGTATACTTACCGGTAAGACTACAGAGAATGTCCTTTTTATTGGACCTATTGATATTTTACTATTCTCACTTTTTACTGGTTAGTCGGGAAGACTATCAGGAACTTATTTCCCAATAGATGTACCGACAGTCTTAGTACTTTCAAAACGATTGGGACTTGGAATTTTGAACTGTGTTTTACTCTTTAACCTATCATTACATCGACTGTCATTATAGTGCTTCTCGTAACAGCGAGTGGCCCAAATATGTGTTTATTTTTATTTCTATCTATACTATAATATTATAAAGAGGAAATATTTGATTGTTTGTTTGTTTGCATTGAATAGGCTCCGAAACTACTGAACCGATTTGAAAAATTCTTTCACTGTTGGGAAGCTACACTATCCCCTGGTGATATAGGCTATATTATATTTTAAAAAAAGATAGGGATTCTTATTAAAACTCCAATAACCTAAGTTGTAAAAAAAATAAGTTACACCCGTGCGAAGTCGGGTTGCTTTGCTAGTATAAATGGGCTTGCGCCTGGCCGCCAACTCGCCTGATATTAAGCGATGATGCGGCCTACGATGGAGCACGCTTGCCTAGAAGAAACCTATACACCTTTTTTTCTGGGCCTATAGTAATTAAGAAGATTATTTGAAATAATTTTGCTAAAATAATCGGGTGACAAACCATTAATCTAAACTCTTGCTTTTGTTAGTAATATTGTCATTGTTATTGTTGATAGTCATTATCAACTTCCATCATTTGACGCAGTATTTTGGTATAAAACCAGGTTTGGAGCTTCTTTCTCTACTAGGAAATTTATGGTCTAGATCAGTGGTTCCCAATTAGTGGTACGCGTACCCTTAGGGGTACGCGAAGTTGCATCAAGAAGTACGCGCGGCAATCTCCTGACTAAGAGAAATTTTATGAAAGACGTCACACTGTATGTAGTCTATTTGTAGTCTGTCTGCAGTACAACTGACTGTATACAGCGTTTTATACTTTACTGGACCTCATAAACTGAGTCTGCACCTGACCGTAGTGCATTTGGTGAGCTTGAGCCGAGCTCGAGGGGTACGCGAGTTTGAGGTACGCTGGAAAAACTAATTGGGAACCACTGATCTAGATCAAACATACACATTGATTAGTAAGGATTGCGATGTTGTACACTACACAATATGATATGATTACGTGTACGTTAGTTGAAAAACATAGTGAAATGATGTTTATACTTCGTTTATTAACCATCAATAAAATTTAAAATTAGATAACAAGTGTGAATTTTTACATGTGTTGGTTGAAGAAGCTCATGAAATTAGTGACGCGTGCGAACGCAGCTGGGAAGCCCCAAGTACAACCCCAGGCCGAGCCAAAGGAAACAATGCCAACCTGAAAAAAGCCAGACAAGAATATAAAAAAAAGATAAATCTAATTTGTAAATCTGATTTATATACTTTTAGAAGTTTAAAGTAGAAACACTTGGACCGTGGGGGCCAAGTGCCGTCGAAATTTTTAAGAATTTGTCGGGGAGACTGAACGTTTCTTTGCGTGACCAAAATGCTGGCCTGTATTTTGGTCAAAAAATTAGCCTCGCAATCCAGCGAGGTATTGTAGCCAGCATTTTAGGCACTCTGCCTAAAATTAGAGATCGTTTGTGCTATCTATAGGCCTTCGTTGCTTATAGATAGTATAAACGATCTTCAAATAGTTTAGTTTTTTTTTTTATTATTATTTAGTAGTGGTTTAAATAGATAAATAGTTGAAATAAAAATCCAATCCAATCCACGTAATAACAAACAAGTAACATTAATTATTAAAAAAATATAACCCTGCTGCATTGTATAAATAGTAGGTAGGTACGTAAGAAAAGTAACAGCAGTAACGCGCTGTGTACCTATATATGTACTCGTGGTAGATACGGACTCTTTTATACCACTTTATCTCGTAAACTACTGAATATTTCATAGTATTTTTGAAATATATATATATATATTTTTGAAATGTGCTGAGTGAGATCTACATAATATTGATCTATTTAACAAAGTTTACTTACTATTTTCCCTTAAAAAAAAGTTTTTCGTGGACGTTATTCAAATTTTAAATTCACAAAAGCCGTTTAGGCTGAAGGGCATGCCAAAGGAATCATTATACAAACATACATACACTCGAAAAACATAACCCTCCTTCTTGCGCAATCGGGTAAAGAAGAGAACAACATCTTATGAAGAGTGATTTAAAAATAAATATTATCCGCATCAACTTCATAGTAAAATTTGAGATAGTTATCCTCATAGTTGAGATCTTACCAAAATAGGCTGTCCATTTCTGGTGACGGCAAGAGGGCCACCAGAGTCTCCACTGCAGGTGCTGGTACCGCCAGCACCGCTGGTACAGATATTATCATCGACGACGTTGTTAGGGAAAGAGTTTCGGCATACTGCGTTGGTGATAATATTAAGGCTCACGTGGCTCAAGGATTGTTGCAGTGTGATCGCTCCAGCAGATGCTGAAAGGTGATTTTGAGGTGTAACGGATAATTTGACATAATGTATATTATGACGCTTTATGAGCTCAGCACCGTTTTATTAGAGTATAGAATACAATGAACTGATTCATGATTGAACTCACTATAAATGTACTAAGCATTCGAAAAAAAAAACAAGAAAATAATAAAAAATTATTATATTGTAACTGAACAGTTTAAAGTATTTATCTATACTAATATTATAAAGAAGAAAGATTTGATTATTTGTTTGTTTGTTTGCATTGAATAGGCTCCGAAACTACTGAGCCAATTTGAATAATTCTTTCACTGACGGGAAGCTACACTATCCCCGAGTGACATAGGCTATAATCTATACCCGTGCGAAGCTGGGGCGGACCGCTAGTAACTTATATTTCGAGGGGGGGCCGATCCGCATCGGATATTGTGGTTCTATGGTGTGAGTATAGCGGCCTCGGAGAATGAGACATCGCACGTACAATTAGTTAGCTTTTATTCTGTAAAACTTTGATTAATCTTACAAAAGTTTTTTTTTTTTTTAAATGACTTGGGGACAAGGTGTTTCGCTTAGTAACGACTTCTGCCACCCCCCAACTAAAAAAGTCCAAATTCAAACTGAGCTCCACCGAGCCTTGCGTGTCCGCGTGCCCTCGCTAGCGCCTCTGCCGGACGGTATCTGAACTTGCTAAACGCTCACTGGTCACAATCGACACATCCGCAAACAGTTTCAGCCGGGTACGTTACTACGGCGTTACAACAGTGATGGCGCCACCTCCATCACTAGTCCACCAAAACTAGGCTAGATGGCGCTTAACTAAATAATCTAATCCATAAAAACGATCCGGTAGTTGCGCCCGAGTACCGAAACGTCAACTGTCAGTTTCGTTTTTTTTTTGCCACAAAAATATCGACGCGCCGACATATTCATGTATTCACAGAACCATTAAAATAAAACTTACTGTCGCCAGTTCTGCCAAAGCCTGAGGCAGTTGCAGTTTCACCAACAAAGAGTTCATTGAGCTGAGTTCCTGAAGGCAGGGCAATAGGAGCAAGAGTATCTGTAAAATAAAATATTTTGATAGTAATGTCTTTAGCTACGTTTTATAAAAAATTGCAATACAAATTTATAATTCTTACTAGAAAACTGGACGGGGGCTGGCAAAGTTATAACAGCAACATCGTCGCGGATCAAGCTGGGATTCCACTGAGGATGCATGATAACATTGCTAGTGGACTGCCTAGAGCCACCAAAAAACAGAGTAGTGGATCCCAGAACAATCTCAGAGATGTATCCTTGGTCTCTTCCATCAAACCAACAGTGAGCAGCGTGGAGAACCTTGGTAGCAGAGACAAGACAGCCACCACATACACCAGTACCGGAAACTCCAACAAAGTTAGTAAGCACGCCAGCCTGTAAAATGAATAGAAAAATCATAATCAATCGAAAATTTAGACCAAAAATACTAACAAGATATACTGATATGTATTTTATCTAATGACTGTTTATGGATAAAACATTCTTACTTACAATATCAAGATAAAAGTAATCTAATTTTATTGTTACACCTCAAAGTGTATCTGTGATAAATATAAGAAAATAAAATGACTCTGAGTTTAGTACGAACTATGTTATCAATAAAGTTAGGACATAGACTAGGATCAAATTTATAAACAGTATAATTGAATGAAAGAAATTCAATAAATTTTGTGAAGTGAATGCAATAAAATTTGCAAGTTGAAGTGGCAATGGGCAGGCCACATCGCTCGAAGAACCGATAACCGATTGGGAAGAAAGGTTTTTGAGTGGAGACCACGAACCGGAAGACGCAGCGTAGGTAGGCCTCCCACTAGATGGAACGACGACATTGTGAGAGTCACTGGCATCCAGTGGATGCAAAAGGCAGGCTGTCGTTCAGTGTGGAGATTAAAGGGGGAGGCCTATGTTCAGCAGTGGAAGTCTTCTGGCTGATGATGATGATGATGATGATGAAGAGACATACCTGGTACGGAATCTGCCCTTGAGCGGAGCTAGAGCCACCGGCAATTCTTCCCGATGCACTTTGTCTGAGAAGGGCTTCTTCTTGCTTACGGATCTCTTCACCCAAAGGAATGGCCACTCTTCTGTTGTACCCGTAGGCACTGAGAGTTTCACTCTGTTCAATGCTCTTGGCATAAGCCAGAGTGACAACGGCCAATAAAATCAAACCTCTCATTGTAGAAGATTCGTAGCCAAACCCTTACTGTTGCGGCTAGGAGTCAGTACGCCGTATTTATATCTAATCACACGTCAATGAATAAAGAAGTTAATTGATTTAACAAAAAAACCCACTTCGATAAAGATTTAGCGAGATAATTCTATTGATTACACTATCATTAAAATGTGTGATTTTTATATCTTAACTCGAGTGAATTTATTCGTATTTTGATTCACAAAACCCATAAATTTATGGACAAAATTAAAAATTGGCCCCTCTCTCTTAAATGGTTTTTGTATTTTAATTATATTAAAAATGAATTATCTTTGTTGTAACTTAATATTACGTGTTTTCTGTGGATGCCATAGTTTAACGTAGTGTTATGGTGTAAAGTCTAGTTTAATACGTAGTAGCTTTGGCTAGTCTTTGGATTTATTCCTTCTTTCTCTAAAGATAATTCAAACATAATGCTTTGATTGTTGGCAACTGTTTTATTCGACATTATTAAGTAGAAAAAAACATGGTACATTAAACTTAGTACTTATTTTATTACATCAGTAGCTCATAATCATCCAGTAACCAGCTTCAATTTCTACAAATGTTGGTTGAAGAAGCTCATGAATGAGGTAACGCGGGCAAAAGCAGCTGGGAAGCCCCAAGTGCATCCAAAGATAGAGCCAAAAGAGGTGATGCCGATCTGAAAAAAGTTTTATTATTAATTAATTACTTAATGGACAAGTTCCTTATTTAACTAAACAAGATACAAGCTATTATACACCAAATATCTAAACTACTAAGGTTATTTTTGATCATTCTGATCATAATCTGATCATAAATCTGATCATGGTTTAATAAATCTGATCATTGTTTAATAAATCTGATCATGGTTTAATGATTTCATAGGGTTTTGTGATTATAACACATCGAAATTAAGCACTTTCAACGGATTTATCGCGTACATTTTACATCATTAGCACGCTTTGTCAGTAAAATCGACTCGTATGCCGTGACGGCAAACATTATTACGCTCTCTAATGCCATCATGTTTCACATCTGCCGGGCGTCCCGTGGCAGTCAAGGTCAACTTTTTGCAATTCCTGACGTTTCAAATACTATGCAGCTCAATGCATTGACCGTGGTCATCAATGAACACACAAATATAATGACTTCATTCATTCGTAATAAAATGCCAACATTTACGAAAAACTCTGGGAGGCAAATACGTTTATTCATGTCTCCATGATTTATATGTTATGATTTATACTCCATATACAGGATGTGGCGTAAAGAGTAGTCACACCGTTACCTATGGTTGGCTGGCATGACTGATCAGAAAATCAAAGTTTGTGTTTTGTAAAAGTGTCATGGTTTTCGAGTATGTGGCTTAAATTTCTTAATAACTTTTTAAATTTCTTAATAATTACACTCTTGGTCAGTTTTTTCGATGTCATGATCACAAAAAATAGTAGATTGTAACATAAGGGAGCAAAATAATATTTTTACGGCGAGGGCGCTTTTTTTAATCCAGAACGAAGTGAGGGATTCTCGAGTAGAATAGTAGTCTAAGAGAAAATTCTAGAGTAGTTTAGTAGAATCCCGAACGTAGCGAGGGATTCAAAAAAGGGCCCTCGCCGTAAAAATATTATTTTCTTCTTTTTTGTGATCCCCAACCATAGGTAACAGGTTGACTACTTTTTACGCCACATTCTGTATATACTTTATGAAAACTGTATGTAACTTTTTATAGATTATACTTTATGAAAATTTATAAACCTTATCACAATGAACAAATTATCTTAATTTCACATTGGTGTTGAAATAAAATAAGTTTTCTGGTGGCATTTATAAATTATTCTGGTCAAAATATTACCAAAAGTGGCTGTCCATTCCTGGTGACGGCAAGAGGGCCACCAGAGTCACCTCTGCAGGTGCTGGTGCCCCCGGTGCCACTTGTACAGATGTTAGAGTCGATGACATTAGTAGGGAAGGAGTTTCTGCATACTGCGTTGGTAATAACGTTCAGGTTCACGTGGCTCAGTGTTTGCTGCTGAGTGATCGCTCCCGTGACTGAAAAGTGATTTGAGTTATACTAGGAACTTTATACAAAAAAAAATGCCAAATAGATTTCTTAAGGGGCTGTATACCCTCAGCTCTCTCGCTCGCTCTTTTTCACATTATTGAAGATATAAAATCAATTAGTGTGAAAAAAAGTAACAAAATCATGTCGAATGTTTGTTTCGATATCTTGTAATTTGACGGAATAACAAATGACACGAGAAATAAAAATCACTTGTTACCATTTTACTGTGTGAAATTAAAATATATCAAATTGACAATTTCTTTGTTTGTAATGTTATAATAGACACAAGACATGATTTTGTTACTTTTTGGAAATTCACACTCATTGATTTCATATCTTCAATAATGTGAAAATGTGCGAGCGAGAGAGCTGCAGACGGGAACAGTCCTCTTAAGGGGTGTAAAGGTCCGCTAAGAAATGATTTTTCGAAAGGACCGGTTTACGGGCGGTAACTGAAAGTTGGAAACGTAATTTCTCGTAATTTCGTTTTTTCATTGTTTTTGTTTTTTTGGCAATAAATATATCTTATTCTTATTCTTATTCTTAATTAATCAATGTTTTTAATGTTAGGGAAATAAGTTTTGGAATTTAGGTTAAAATTTATAATAATGATTGTAAGATTTTTACAGAAAGCACGAACAAAGGAAGTGAATGTGCGATTTAAATATTGTATTGAAATTAATTTACTAACGAAACTTTAATTTGGAAAGAAAATCCATATAGGGTGTTGCGGTCCGCTAAGAAATTGTTTTGCCGTATAAAGGAAAAATTAGTAAAGTATGAAATTTATATGAAATCCATACGCACGACGGGCGCGGGCAACAGCTACTTCTAAATAAAATAGTTTAATAAAATCTTTGCGATATCCAAATGTCAACGTAATAGGAAAAATTATATAAAAAATTGGCATGTGAATTCAAATGATTTTTCGTTTGTTTGGTATTAGTATAGTATTATTAATAAAATATATCTTACAATCGCCAGTCCTGCCAAAACCAGAGGCAACAGCAACTTCACCATCAAAAATTTCATTTAGCTGAGATCCAGAAGGCAGAGCAATAGGAGCAATATTACCTGGAACAAAATAAACCCATTCAAGAATATTACAAATAATGATCACAAAAAAGAATAAAAAATGTTTATTTTCTGTAATTATATTAACAAAATACGGTAGCCTTTAGAACCAGATTCAAAATACTTACTTGAAAACTGGACAGAGTTTGGCAAGTAAATTACAGCAACGTCATCACGGATCAAATCGGTATTCCACTGAGGGTGCATAATAATGTTGCTGGTAGACTGCCTTAAGCCACCAAAGAAAAGGGTGACGGACCCGAGGACAATTTCGGAAGTGAATCCTTGGTATTCGCCATCGTACCAGCAGTGAGCTGCATGGATAACCCTGTTAACGGAGACCAGAGAGCCACCACACACACCAGTGCCGGAAACTCCAATATACTGGGTTAGTACGCCAGCCTGTGGAAATACAATAAAATATGTTACAAATAGACATAAAACACTGTTTTAAGCTATCACGGTTGTTCACTAAAGTTATATGATTATTTACCGTGTTAAGGTTGTGGAATGAGCTCCCTCGTTGTGGAATGAGCGGGGAGCTCATTCCACAACCTTCCCACGGTAAATATCCCGTAAATAATCATATAACTTTAAATAGACATAATTTTGCTAATATCTTTGTATTTAGCAATGTTAATCACAAACTATGGAGAGGCTATGCTCAGGGTTTCTCTGCAATATCGAATCAGAAATAAGGAGATCCGTAGACAAACGTAGGTTACCGACGTAGCCCACCGGATTAGCAAGTTGAAGTGGTTGTGGGCAGGGTACATAGCACGTAAAACAGATGGCTGATGGGGCTGAAGTGTTTTCAAATGGAGACCAGGGGCTGGTAAGCGCAGCGTAGGATGTCCAGTCCACCCACAAGATGGACAGACGATCTAAAAGAGACCGCAGGAAAACGCTAGATGCAAGCCACTTCCAACTGGTCCTTATGGAGATCGATGGGGGAGGCCCATCTGGATATGGACGTAGAACATAGTGGATGTTCTATGCTCGAAATGACGATGATGATGAATTACAAACAGTGTCCGGAATATAAACATACCTGATAGGGAAACTGTCCTAGAGCGGAACTGGAGCCACCGGCAATTCTTCCTGATGCTCTTTGACTGAGAAGGGCTTCTTCTTGCTTACGGATCTCCTCACCCAAGGGAATGGCTACTCTTCTGTTGTACCCGTAGGCACTCAGAGTCTCACTCTGCTCAATGCTCTTGGCATAAGCCAGCGTCACAACGGCCAAAAAAATTAAACTTCTCATTGTAGGTCCGCAACTAAACCCTTACTGAAGTGTCAAAAAGGATGCGCAGTTTTATATCCAATTCAACATGATATTATCGATTATTTTGTAAGTAATTACTTTCCAAAATCTCTAAAAAACCCACATTGATAAAAGTTTGGGTCTTCCCAAATCATAATCAATGTTGTTTTTTTTTAAGTTTGGTGATAATTTATCAAAATTCTTAGTTACTGTCTGTATTTTATTCAGGGTTATCAAAATATTATTAACGTACTGAAATTTTACGGGGCTAAATAAGATCCCTGACAACCCTGTTTGCCATAAACTGACGTCAGGGGGTGAAAACTATAAGCGCTAAGAACCTAAACTCCAGGGTGAAAATGTTAAAGTTCAAAGGCCGTGAGTAGCGTTTAAAACGTAGCAGGTATAGTTTGCTACAGTTTGCCGAAAAGTACCGGTTTTCCACCCGCTCTCAGTTGTTTTGTCGTGATTTTGTCATCACCTGTATGTATTGTGGTTCTTAAGCTGTTATAGAGCCATTCTAATCTCGTACAGGTGTTCAGGGGGTGATGTCTGGGATTTACATGTTATGGTGTCGGGTCAGCTTAGCTCTCTTGTCCTGAGTTGAACTAACAACTGGCTGTCGTGTCGAGGTTTACACTTGTACAGCTGTCCGTAAAACCTCTCGAGCTTTCTCAGAATCTCTGGCTTCAACAAAATAATACTACCGTCATCGATCTTCAGCTTCGTTATTTGGCTTTTCACAATAGCAGAATTCTTTGCGAACACTTTTGGGCCCTTGTGCCGCTCAATTACAGTTTCACTAGAAGAACCGATGACATCGTGATAGTCACGGGCATCCAGTGAATGCAAATGGCAGGTTGGCGTTCTAAGGTAGAAGCTGATGTTCAGCTGTGGACGCCTCATGGCTGATCATGACTAGGAAGATCCTATGAGGGAAGATTTCGAGTTGTTTTAAAAAAAAATGCACGCAATAACGCATAGCGAAGCGAAGGCTTTCGATAAAGTCTCACACCCTTTGCTCCTTTTGAAGCTTTCTGCTTAGGGTTTATCTGGTTGCTGAATCAACCGTAACTTTTGATTTGCAGCTGGTTTTGTTTTGACAACTCAACCAAAAATGGGTTCCGGTTGCCACTAAACGTCCACTGTTGAACAAAGGCCTCCCTGTTAGATAGGGGGTTTGCCATAATCCCCATGCTAGGCAGGTGGCTTGGGGATCGCAGTACGTTCACCGTGTGCTAATAGGATGCTGCTGTATAGGTAAAGAGGTGGTTTTATTTATATTGCTCGCATTTTTTAAGTAAAGCACTACACATTGGTCCGCAATGACTGCCCTGCTAGCCACGCTATGGTGGCCTCTAGCTAAGCTTAGCTACGGTCTCAGCCTTCAACCTTGGACATCATTGCAGCCCTTGCTGTCCGCACTATAAATGCCTCAAACTTCGGTCTCGGCCTTTATTCTAGCTTGTCCATCACGGGCTGACCGCGCTGTGATGACTTGGACCTGCGCTACGCTGCGATTTAAATGCTGCGGCAGTAATGTACTATAATTAAATAGTATGCCAATACATGCCTAAATATTTTGTCAAAATACTTTTGGTAGGAAAAATTACAATATCAACTTAAATTGTAATATGCTAAACCAAAACAGTAATTACGGGTCACCTTTACTAGTCAGCGTTTTGAACAAAACGTTGGAGTTGGTACAGTAAATACTACAGTAGATAATTATAAAATAAACAGGAAATTAAAACAAAAAAGCCTTTTATTTCTAACATAATTATACAAATTTCGAACATAATTCTTATAATAAGCAATATAATTTTCTATTATCATTTAATATGTCACAAAATAATTTTAAGGAAATTTGAAATGATACAATCATGTATGTCATTAGCCGCTGTTGCTTAGCTTTGTTACTTTGCGGTAGTCTCCTCTTTAGCACAGACCTCTCCCCCAGTGTTTTCCATGCTATAGTTTTTATTCAATTTTTTTTTCATTGTTTTTGCTTCTGTAACATTCTTTCTCTCGGCCGGACTACGGTAATGAAAAACTCTAAGTACGACACACATACTAATTTTTCACGCACACTAAGAAATTCGCGACGATACCAATCAACGAAACAGTCCACATGCAAAATAAAACCGGCCAAGTGTGAGTCAGGCTCGTGTTTCTGTACCACCACAACATACAATCATCATGGCAGAGTTGCTGGAGGATCTCAATACGATGCTCAGCGACCTCAGTAGCCTTTCCCAACAGGTGGGTCTTAAAATGAACATGGACATGACAAAAATCATGTCCAATGTTCATGTTGAGCGCGTGCCGGTAGGCGTTGGGAACGATACTCTCGAAGTTGTTGACCATTACACCTATCTTAGACAGATTGTTCAGTTAGGTAAGTCCAACTTAAGCAAAGAGGTCGCCCGAAGAATCCAACTCGGATGGGCAGCGTTCGGGAAATTGCGTGACATCTTCTCGTCCAAGATACCACAGTGCCTCAAGACGAGGGTCTTTGACCAGTGTGTGATGCCAGTGATGACATATGGTACTGAGACGTGGTCCTTAACTGTTGGCCTTTTGGAAAAACTCAGAGTCACTCAGCGGGCAATGGAGAGTGCTATGCTCGGAGTTTCTTTGCGCGATAAAATCCGAAACGTGGATATTCGCCAAAGAACCAGATTCACCGACATAGCTGTTAAAATTTGCAAGTTGAAGTGGCAATGGGCAGGCCACATCGCTCGAAGAACCGATAACCGATGGGGAAGAAAGGTTCTGGAGTGGAGACTACGAACCGGAAGACGCAGCGTAGGGAGGCCTCCCACTAGATGGACCGACGACATTGTGAGAGTCGCGGGCATCCAGTGGATGCCAAAGGCAGGCTGTCGTTCAGTGTGGAGGTTAAAGGGGTAGGCCTATGTTCAGCAGTGGACGTCTTCTGACTGATGATGACGATGATGACAACATACAATAATAAAATTATTATCAATAATAAACCGACTTCATAATAAGTAAAATTCGTTCAAGTAACCGAATACGTTGGTAGTGGAGTGGTACCTTAGCTTGGTAATGAAGAGAAATTTGTCACCAATTTTTCTTGGCTTTGCTTGGCTATTATTTATTATTAATTGCTGTTATACTTTAGTCAGAGTATATCCTATAATCATGCCAAGTTTGACACGTATTACCGTTTTAGGGTTCCGTACCCAAAGGGTAAAAACGGGACCCTATTACTAAGCCTACGATTGTCTGTCTGTCCCACCTCTAAACGGCTGTCTTTCAAACCATAATAGACAGCTAGTTGAAATTTTCACAGAATATGTAACATTATGGCGGATTAACTAAAAAAACAAAAAAGGGGGGTCCCCATACAACAAACGTATTTTTGTATTAGCTATTATGTAAAAACGGTAATACGTACAAGCGTCAAACTTGACAAGATTATAGTACACACTTTAAAGTATAACAAAAAATAATAAATAATGGTTAAGTACGAGTCAGTGACAAGTTTCTGTTCAATACCAAGTTATAATTGGTAATCTCATTATTGAATTTTGTGGTGGTACAGAACCCTCAGCGCGCGAGCACAACTTGCACTTGGCCGGTTTATTATCTATGTTATATATTTTAGATACATATATTTCTGTTTATTTTTCGTAGATGACACCGTTTAAAGGGAGTAAAAAGCCAGTATTGTTCCTATTTTGTAATTAGGAGGGTAGTTCAAATATTTCTAAACTTTCCTTATTGGGCGTTGTGTTTTCATGAATGGTATGTATGAAGTAAAGCAGAACCTTGTAGTTTAAATACTTAATTTATTCACACTTTCGTTTTTAATCGAGTATCCAGTTAAATTATTCACAAATATTGATTGAAAAAGCTCATGAAAGAGCTAACGCGGGCGAAAGCAGCTGGGAACCCAAGCTGGCAGCCCCACCGTAAGCCGAAAGAGGTGATACCGATCTGAAAATAAAATCATTATAAGTTTTAATAAAACACAAACCAAAAGCGACATGACTGTCAATACATTTCAGTTATTTTAATACATTACTTATGCATTGTATTTAAAAGTTTTCATGATCCATAATTTCTTTATTACATAGTAGCAGCACCCCGAAGTTTAAATTTATAACAATAATATAATTTTTTTGAGTAAAAATCTTCTGTTATCTTCAACATTATACTGGGCTACGCGGAAAGGGTTTAGTAAGCCAAAAGAGATCCATAGTACCCATAATTATGGACAGTTTTTATTATAGATGAAACTCTAAAATCGCAAGAAACAATATCAGCTGTTTCATAGGAAACGGTCAAAACGTCAAACAGCTGATATTTTATTCGCAATTTCAGGGTTGGTCCCATAGTAAAAGTTTTTCATAATGATGGGAACTATGGGGTCCCCGTTCGGCTTAATACACTCATTCCACGAAACCCTGTATGCTTCATATATCTGTTTAGTCTGTTAAATCGCCTTGGTTCGGGTTACGTAGGTGGTCCAATTCTGAAGCTTGTCCATTATGGACCACCTTCACCTTTTAAAATGTGATCTATGGCACAGACCACTACACCGGGTTTACTTTTTTAAAATAAAATCGACGGTATACTCCGCTGACCTATGCCACAAAACAGCTTTTGTGTATAACTTCCCTTAATTTTACACCATCTACTGTTATTATAATCAGAACATCTGCTAGATTAATAATAATTGTATTGGCATATTACCAAAAGTGGTCGTCCGTTCCTGGTGACGGCAAGAGGGCCACCAGAGTCGCCGCTGCAGGTGCTGGTACCGCCAGCACCGCTGGTACAGACGTTGGATTCGATGACGTTATTAGGGAAAGAGTTTCTGCAGACAGCGTTGGTGATTACGTTCAAGTTCACGTGGCTCAGGGTTTGGAACATAGTAATAGCTCCGGCATTCGCTAAAAAGATATTTTCAATTAGTACATCCCATGAATCCTAATAATTAGATACTTATCATATAACTAGCGGTCCGCCCCAGCTTCGCACGGGTATAGATTATAGCCTATGTCACCCGGGGATAGTGTAGCTTCCCGTCAGTGAAATACTTTTTCAAATCGGTTGAGTAGTTTCGGAGCCTATTCAATGCAAACAAACAAACAAACAAACAATCAAATCTTTCCTCTTTATAATATTAGTATAGACAACAATATTTTTGTCATTGTTATAACAAAAATATGTCTATGAGAAGTAACATTTAAAATAATATCATCATAAATAACTTCATTGCACCTATTATCTAATTTGACAAAACAATAGAAACAGAGCAGTTATATTAACAGAGCACTATACGAAAAATGATAGCTAAATTAAAATGCATCTTACTATCGCCAGTCCTGCCGAAACCAGAAGCGACAGCCACGTCGCCAGCAAAGTTTTCGTTGAGCTGAGATCCAGAAGGCAAAGCAATAGGAGAAATATTGTCTGAAACAAGACAAAACAGGCTTACATTATTGGTATAACAAAACTTCTCTATAACACTAACCTTTACAAATTAAAAATACTTACTTGTAAACTGGACGGGGTTCGATAAGAAAATGACAGCAACGTCATCACGAATCAAACTTGGATTCCACTGAGGGTGCATGATAACGTTGCTGGTGGACTGTCTAGTGCCTCCAAAAAAGAGAGTTGTAGACCCCAAGACAATTTCAGAGATATATCCTTGATCTACGCCATCGAACCAACAGTGAGCAGCATGAATAACTCTGTTATTAGAGACCAGAGATCCGCCACAGATGCCAGTGCCAGAAACTCCAATGAAGTTGGTAAGTACGCCTGCCTGTAGAATATAAAAATGTTAACTAATAAAACATTTTTATTGAAAAATATAACAACTTCATGTCATTTGTCATATGTCTTAGTAGTGCCAGTAATAACAAGACTTACTTGGTAAGGGAATTGTCCCAGAGCGGAACTGGAACCACCAGCAATTCTCCCCGAAACACCTTGACTTAGAAGTGCTTCTTCTTGCTTACGGATCTCTTCACCCAGAGGGATGGCTACTCGCCGGTTGTATCCGTGAGCACTGAGAGTTTCACTCTGCTCAATGCTCTTGGCATAAGCCAGAGTCACAACAGCCAACAAAATTAAACCTCTCATGGTGCAAGATTCGTTGTCAAAACCTTATTGAGTACTCAATGTGGATACACCGTATTTATATCCAATTGAACGTGAAATTATTTAGTGGGTATTGATATTTTTTTGAAAAATTTAAAAACCCACAGTGATTAAGATTTGACAAGATAAGTTAGTTATCTATCACAGACAATGAATCTCGTATTTGTTAAATACGTGTAGGTATATGGATTACTACAAAATGTTTTTTTGATTCTTGAATTTAAGTAACGTTATAATTATATACATGGTGGTGTCATAATAGAGTATAGGTACAGACTATAGGCTATGGGAAGGAGTATTGGTGTCACTTTTAACCGACAACGACAAAAGGAAGGTTATGAATTTGACATTCTACTTATGTATATAGGTAATAATATACTTATGTTCATTTGTTATCCTGAACTACTTTATCATAATTATTTTGACCAATAAGGTATCTATCACCGCATCTTAAGTTAATGATGGCACGCTAAAATCAATATGGCGGATTTTATGACCGAACGTAGTACTTTTTTTTGTTAATTATATTGTGTTTTGTATCAAAAAAAGAAAGGGCTTAATGAGAACATTTCAAATATGTATAATTTTCCTATTAAAATGAACGAATGTGAAGTCTATGCATGTATATGCGAGTGAATTTTTATTCTTCATTTTTTTTCCTTCATTTCTCCAATACCACTAACCAAATTTGATGTTTCGTGATGCGTCTGAACACTTCAGGTGCAATAGGATATAATTATGATATCACACACTATCTAACAAAATTACGTTTGTTGTATGGGGAATCCCCTTTCGTTTTTACTTATCATTATTTGTTAGTTAATCCGCTGTAACGTTACATATTCTGTGAAAATTTCAACTGTCTATCTATTACGGTTCAAAAGATATAGCCGTTAATAGCTAAGACAGACAGACGGACGGACAGACAGACATCGTAGGCTTAGTAATAGGTTCCCGTTTTTACCCTTTGGGTATGGAACCCTAAAAACGAAAAAGGGGTCTCCATACAACAAACGTATTTTTTACGTATTTTTGTACTAGCTCTAATGTAAAAACGCTAATACTTACAAGCGTTAAACTTAACATGATTATAGTCACACTCTAAAAAACAATTAATAAAAAATTGCCAAGTGCGAGTCGGTGACAAGTTTCTGTTCATTACCAAGTTCATTACTGTTCATAACTGGTAATTTCGTAATTGAATTCTGTAGTACGGAATCCTCAGTGCGCGAGCCCGACTCGCACTTGGCCGGTTTATTTCATGTTCTATGTCGAAGACATCAGAACATCAGAAAAGAAGGTCTCCAGAACATGACCAAGAGTATGACCAAGATACACGTAACTATCAACCGTCTCCCTATCATGATCTAGAAACATTGGACATCAACTCATAACCGATTATTGGCTTTTTATAGTTAGTGGGGTTTGGCGGCTTGCGGTAAGCCGGGGTTTCTTGATTGCTTCTTTGTTTCCTCAGATATATTTATCTGTCCTTTTTCAAGGCCAGAGTGAACAGGTATCTTATAAGTCTGCGTGCTTCATCTTCGACCACATCGTCGCTTACCAACAGGCAATTTGGTGGTCAAACGAGAAGTTATCCGCGACAAAAAAATACATTCAGATTCATCCATGAGAACCTATGGGAGGTTTTTCCCATAGTTACCACGCTGGGCATGCGGACTGGGTTTTACCTACCAATAATTTACTATGTAGGTACCTACACATACTTTTACTTAAAAGCCTGATTCATAGATTTTTTATAAGTATGTAACGTACTTACGAAAATTTCTATATTCTTATTTGGAAACATATATATTATCAATTAAACGCAATAAAAAACATTAGCGCTATCTTGTAATCTACTTAACACCAGTTTTTAATCCCTATCTTAGTTACAATCGCGTATTTCCCAATGAAACATTATTAGTACCTACTTATCAAATTAATCTCAATACAAATTAAACATGCAACCTTCAAAGTGAAGAAATTGCTGAAAGTCGTAGAAGAAAATACGTTCGAAGAACCTAGTTCCAAATTCTGAATACATAACGTAATAAAAAATTTAAATTGTTTGTCGGAACCATAATTTTTATTCTAGATTAGATTATTCTAGACCCAACATAATGTTTTGGCCCCTAATATAAAAAAATTAACACTTTGTTCGTTAGGCTCTCCAGTCGTGGATGAATCTTTCCCTCTTTTCAGTATTAAAAAAAATAAAATTTGCTCCTGCCTATTTGTACTTAAATTTACATACCTTGCCCGGTGTTATCAAATCTGGAAGCATCCAGATCTATTTAATTTTTTTATACAACATCAACAGAAATACATAGGTTTCAATTATGAACGTAAATCTTAAACATCGAGAGCAGTTACAAGCTTCGATGCCAGTGTTTTGGGTACCCTAAGCATCCGCTCCATTGCTGGAGTTGCTCTGCCCGTTGTTATGTCCCGGGGTCATAGTAATCAGCATTTAAAAATAATAATTTAAAAAAATTGTTGTTGACATAATATATTACATGAACAAGGCCAGCGGCGCGTGGAAAGTAACGTGCCCAGACACTGATTCCCCATTGTCTCCGTCTTCGCAGTGCCTCTGGAATTGACTGATCTGTGAGCGAGTCCGTAAGAAACTTTCTTGTCTCTTGGCCAAAGCCGATGGAAACCAGGTTTGTGACATTCAGCCCTTCCTTTGCCCTATACCAGAACATTACTAGATTCTTTTAGTTTCAGAATCGCAACTTACTTTCGCTTGGACGCATTGTGACGCTCCAGACCACTGCTAGTGTGGCATTGTTGTGTCCAGTTCGGTTGACAAACTGCGTGGTGGTTCTTGAGCCGAGCGGCCTCGTACGTAGCGATGTAAAAGACTGGATGGTTTGACCTTGCTTCATTGGAAGGGTGTTTTAGTATGGGTGCCACTTGCGATGACATCCTTGCGCCGTTTCATCTTCTCGGAACGCAAAATAAGAATGGTGAGGCAGCTGAATCTGCAGAAGGTCTCAAAAGTCACCTAGACAGTGGGTGCATATTTGAGCATTTTGGGGTCCATTGGGTTCCAAGGTCCAAAAACATTAGGACCGTGGGGGCCGGGCGCTACACATATTTTTATAGGTTTATCAATATGTCTGGTCGAAACATCTCGTGACCAAAATGCTGGGTGTCAAAAAGCTGTTTGTATTGCAATTCAACGTGGCAATGCGACCAGCATATTGTGTTTTGCCAATAAATTATTATGTCCATTACCTACACAAATGGTTGACATAATGCCACGGGGCTGTAGACTTCTGGGGCCTTACGCCGAACTCGTTGCTCGGGCCCAAAAGCCGCACAGTTCGGAAAATCACGCGAACGTGAACTTTTTTAACTCGCGCAGACACGGTTATTGGTCGCGCAACATTTTTTCATCACCTAAACTGGATTGCTTTAAACATGTAGGCGTAAGGCCCTTGTGCCTATTTTTCTATCTGTAGAGCCCTTGACAAGCCTGATGGGCTTACATTATATGTGCCTTGTTATAATTGTTTTACATTCGTCTAGCAATTGCCTTTAATTCCTGTGCAGTAGTGACTATCTACACTTATAATATTTATATAATATAATATTATAATATTATATTATATAATATATATATATCTACACTAATATTATAAAGAGGTAAAGTTTGTAAGTTTGTTTGTTCTGTTTTAACTCCGAAACTACTCATCCGATTTTAAAAATTCTTTCACTAATAGAAAGCTACACTATTCCTGAGTGCCATAAGCTATGTTTTATAATGATAAAGTTTAGTTTTCTACATTAAATAACCGTATTAGTAAAACATGTCGGAGAAAAATTAGCTGATTGGCATCTTTTTCGGCGTACGCTGACCTAACGGTTTGAGATAAGTGAGTACTATGTTTGACAAAAATGTAGTTCTTAAGTAGTTTAAAAAAAAAGTCCGCGGTAGCATATATCTAACTCTTATAAGAAAACCACAATAACGATAATAACCGGTTATTGTGTTCAGAATAAAAATTAAAATTATAAGGTCATGTTTAGACGCAGTTTTGTAATCTAATTTATGAATCTTTACAAAAATAAATGAATTCATTATCAGGAGTACTTAATATAGATAAAATTTGCCGTTTACAGTATGTGGTTTAGTTGCACAGTTCATGAGATAATGTAAAATTAAAATAACGCAACCATTATAATCCGCGCAGCGCCTTCATGCTGCACATTATTATGTGGTTAGTAGGTAATATAATAAAATAATCATTATCAACACCATAAAAAAGATATTACAAAAAGATTGCATTAAATACGGGAACAAAAAAAAACGGCCTTATCGCTATGAGCGACCTCTTCCAGACTACCTTCAACAATGGTGTGATGCGGTGCAGCGGATCACAGGTATTATTAACCGACTTTAAAAAAGGTTCTCAGTTACGTGGTTTTTAGGGTTCCGTACGCAAAGTAAACGGTTTCCGTAAACGGGACCCTATTACTAAGCCTACTCTGTCTATCTGTCTGTCGTACCTTTTAACGGACTGTATTTTTCGAACTGTAATAGATAGACAGTTAAAATTTTCACAGAATATGTAACGTTACGGCGGATCAACTTGGAAATGTAATAATAGTAAAAGTCAATAAGTGAAAGGTCTCCAACTCCCATACAATTATTTTAATAGCTCTAATGTAAAAAAGCGTCAAACTTGGCATGATTATACTACACACTCTATAGTCTAACAACAAATAATAAATAATGGTCAAGTGCGAGTCGGTGACAAATTTTTGTTAGTTATAATTGTGTTATACTCGAGCGTCACTGTAGCAAAGAATTAAATATGTGACTGCGTCGCAATTACTTCGACTATTTCAGACAATAACTGATGGTTGTTTTTTGTGGTGGTAAGGAACCCTTAATGCGCGAGCCTGACTTGAAATGCGTAATTTACTAATTTTGAAGTCGGTCTAATCACTAATGTTTTTAGTTTTACATAGATAAAAACTATAGTTTTGTGCTAAACAATACTATAAAAGTAGGCTTACCATTCAGGTGGAAAGGGCGGGACTAAACTAGAGTGGATTACAGGACAGATGCGGGACTATTAGCGAAAAGGGCGCGATAGGAGTATATTGGATTACGGTATGGGAGTGGAGTGGAGCGGACGGCTGCGGGACTAGATCGGAAAGAGTGAGACTGAAGTAGATTTGATTACGGAACGGATGCGGGGCTGGATTGCAAAAAGGCGGAAAGGGAGTAAAGTGGATTACGGGACGGATGCCGAGTTGGATCGGAAAGGGTGGGACTGTATTATTAGAGTAGATTATGAGACAAATGCAGGACAGGTGCAGTAAGGATGGGGCGGAAGAAGAGTAGGTTTCGGGACGGATTCGGGCCTGGAGCGGAAAGAGCAGAACGGGAGTTGAGTGGATTTAGGGGGTGAATGCAGAATTGGAGCGGAAAGGGTGGTTTAGGAGTAGAGTGGATTACAGGATGGATGCGAGACTGAAACTAAAAAGACGGGAAGTAGTAAAGTAGATTTCAATACTACGTGAGCGAAGCCGCGGGCAACAGCTAGTATTATATATATTAAAGTTTGTAAGTTTGTTTGTTCTGTTTTAACTCCGAAACTACTGATCCGATTTGAAAAATTCTTTCACTGATAGAAAGCTACATAATTCCTGAGTGCCATAGGGTATGTTTTATAATGATAAAAGTTAATTTTCTACACTAAATAACCGTATTAGTAAAACATGTTGGAGAAAAATAAGCTGCTTGGCTTCTTTATCGGCGTACGCTGACCTAACGGTTTGAGTTTTAAATACAATGTTTGACAAAAATGTAGTTCTGCATATATCTAACTTTTATAAGAAAACTACAATAACGATAATAACCAGTTATTGTGTTCAGAATAAAAATTTAAATTAAAAGGTCATGTTTAGATGCAGTTTTATAATCTAACTTATGAATCCTTACAAAAATAAATGAATTCATTATTAGGAGTATTTAATGTGGATAAAGTTCGCCGTTTACAGTATGTGGTTTAGTCGCACAGTTCATGAGATAATGTAAAATTAAAATAACGCGACCATAATAATCCACGCAGCGTTTTCATACTGCACATAATAAGTAAAAATATAATATAATAAAATAACTGTTTATCGACACCATAACAAAAGATATAACAAGAAAAGATAACATTAAATATGGGAACAAAAAAAACGGCCTTATCGCTATGAGCGACCTCTTCCAGACTACCTTTAACAATGGTGTGCTGCGGTGGAGCGGTGACACAGGTATTTAATTATTAACCGACTTTAAAAAGGTTCTCAGTTACGTGGGTTTTAGAATTCCCAAAGGGTGAAAACGGGACCATATTACTAACGCTGTATGTCTGTCTGTCCTACCTTTTAACGGCTGTATTTATCGAACCGTAATAGATAGCCAGTCGTTACGGCGGATCAACTAAGAAATGTAATAATAGTAAAGTTTCAAATAGTAAAAACGAAAGAAGGTCTCCAATTCCCATACAACAAACGTATTCTTAGCTCTAATGTAAAAACGGGAATACGTAAAAGCGTCAAACTTGGCATGATTATAGTACACTCTGAAAGTGTAACAACAAATAATAAATAATGGCCAAGTGCGAGTCAGTGACAAATTTAGCGTCACTGTAGCAAAGAAATAAATATGTGACTACGTTGCAACTACTTCGACTATTTTGGAAGGCGTTAAGCCTGAACAATAACTGGTTGTATTTTGTGGTGGTACGGAACCCTCAATGCGCGAGCTTGACTCGAAATGCGTATTTTAGTAATTTTGAAGTCGGTCTAATCCCTGATGTTTTTAGTTTTACATAGATAAAACTATGGACAGATGCGAGACTATAGCTACGATATAAGGGCGCGATAGGAGTAGGTTGAATTACGGTATGGGAGTGGAGTGGAGCGGACGGCTGCGGGACTAGACCGGAAAGAGTGGGACTGAAGTAGATAGGATTACGGAACGGATGTGGGGCTGGATTGCAAAAAGGCGGAAAGAGAGTAAATTGGATTACGGGACGAATGCCGAGTTGGTTCGGAAAGGGTGGGCCTGTATTAGAGAAGATTATGGGACAAATGCAGGACTGGCGCCGTAAGGATGGGACGGAAGAAGAGTAATTTTACGGGACGGATTCGGGCCTGGAACAGAAAGAGCGGAACGGTAGTAGAGTGGATTTAGGGGCGAATGCAGAACTGGAGCAGAAAGGGTGGTACAGAAGTAGAGTAGATTACAGGATGGATGCGAGACTGAAACTAAAAAGACGGGAGGTAGTAAAGTCGATTTCAATACAACGCGAGCGAAGCCGCGGGCAACAGCTAGTCTATTAATACATTGATAAAAAATTGCAGACGGGTTTTTTTTAAGATATCTTAAGTTGATTAAGTATTTATTGTACTGATTATAATCATTTGCAAAGTACAATATTAATGTATATACAAGGTATATAGGGTGGGGGTGTAAACTATAACATTAATTAAAAATTCTTTAAAAAAATACGTTTGTTGTTTCGTTTTTACTTTTTTATTATTTCTTAGTTAATCCGCCTTAATAGGTAGGACAGACAGACAGACAGCGTTAGCTTATTAATAGGGTCTCGTTTTTATCCTTTTGGTACGTGACCATAAAAACAGCTATACTATTTAATTTTTTTAATTACTCAATGAAATATATATTACGGAACAACTAATATTTTTTTCATTATTTAAGTGTTGGTCCTAGAGTAAAAGTTATTCATAAAGCTGAATACAAAAACGAATGACCCTGACGAATTATGACGATGAATCGAAGGCATTACTTATCATTGAAATATCACATAAACCTAGCGGTTAGAAAAAAGGTTTATAAAATTAGTTTTATATAAAAAGGTGTTTATTAATTATTTTCAGTCGCTTATGATTAGATTACACAGTATTCACAGGTGTTGATTGAAGAAGTCCATGAAAGCGGTGACACGGGCGAAGGCAGCCGGGGATCCTAGTTGACAGCCCCAGTAGTTTCCAAACGAGGTGATACCGATCTGTAAAGTAATTGAAAATTTGTAAAAATATATAAAATAGTTCGTGACAAAATAGTACAGTATTCTAATTATAATTCTAACTCAAAGTGGGGGTGATAAGACCTGCACTGACATCCCGCTTGGGGTGTGTTGTGCATTTGCCCGCAAGCCTACACGAGCCAGCCGAGCTCCCTAAAATAACGAAGCACGGCTTTGGGTCGCTGACTAAACTACTCTACCCCTATTTCGCCAGGTGTTGTGGTATTGGAGACTTGTTGTTGTTGTTTCTTCAAGGAGTCTCGACCTTAAATAGCCTCGGCACAGAGGGCTGCCTATGGCTCCAATTTAGTATGAGTTATTGTTTAGCTCACAGTGAGCTGTGATGGTACCTATCATCAGAGGAAGGTCCAACCTAGTTAACTTTTATCTATCGATGGGTAAAAAGCTTTTGCTTGCTTACAGTCTTTTGTTTAATTCCTTATATTTTGCTGTAAATATTTTTGTCAGTATTATTAACAAGATTTAATTTGCTAAAAACATAAATTAAAAGAAAAAGTTACATTATGATAAGATTCCCAAAGCTATTTATGGATTATTTAAAATAACAATAACATTATAAAAAAAATAAACAAACTTACCAAAACCCGCTCGTTGTTTCTGGTAATAACAAGAGGTCCACCAGAGTCACCACTGCAAGTACTGGTACCGCTGGCGCCACTGACGCAAATGTTAGAATCTACTACATTCCAGGGGTAGGAAATTCTGCAGATAGCGTTCGTGATAACGTTGATGTTCACGTGGCTAAGGGACTGGAAGGGCCAACTAATAGCTCCACTGGTGCCTGTAAATTACATATCGATTAAAACTAATTCGAAATACTGGCAACTGATCTGTTTTACAATTCATCTGTCATATTTGGAACCCAATCGGAAAGTTCAGATTCAAGATATTTTTTTTATCTACCTTTTCCGTCTATGTCGCCTAAGACGGATAATAATCTCGAATTGAAACTTCCCGATTGGTTAGAAATTAAGTGTTAACAACATTCCCCGTCTGACCTGTACGTAAATTTTTTCCATCCAATGGTTGGCTGGAAGAGATCGCTTATAGCGCCACTTGTAGCACTACCTTTTAAGTTTCTTTATATCTGTAACTTTTATTTCTGGTGAGCACAATAAAGAGTTTCTATCTATCTAAAATACTGCAACAGAATTATGATTTAGACTTAGTTCGGGTTTGTATCCACTGATCCCGGTATCGGTTTGAATTAGCCATGGATCACGGCTAGTTGTATCTAAAGCTAGCGATATCCGTTACCTTCAAAAAAATAAATTTTCATATTACCTGAAATAAATAAATTTTCATCATACCGGTCCGGTATCCGTGGATACAAGAAATAAAATCGTTTTCGAAACGGATCCCAAGTACAGAGTGAAGTAATTTTTTAAATTTCTGTCGGCTCCAATAACATATCATTATATTATATATTATTGTTGTTATGGGTGACTTTAACGCAAAGGTGGGCACACGGAATGTCGATGAGTTAAGAGTGGGGTCACATGGGTATGGACGGCGGAATCCGAGAGGCCAACGACTGGTCGACTTCATGGAGAAGGAGGAACTCTATTTGATGAACTCCTTCTTTCAGAAGCGACCATCCAGGAAGTGGACGTGGATGAGCCCCGATGGTTCGACCAAAAATGAGATCGACTTCATCATGACGACCAAGAAGCGAATATTCAATGATGTCTCTGTGATCAGTAAGGTGAAAACCGGTAGCGATCACCGTATTGTCAGAGGCTCATTGAATATCAACATTAAGCTAGAGAGGTCACGTCTGGTGAAGTCTACGCTCCGTCCTGGTCATGCCCAAATCCAAAACCCAAATGACTTCCAACTTGAACTGCATAATCGCTTCCAGGGCCTAGCCGAAAGCGGAACTGTGGACGAACTAAACAATGGGCTGGTGGAAACTGTCCAAGCAGTGGGGTCCAAGTTCTTTAAGACCCCACCCCGAAAAAAACCTCAGAAGCTCTCAGACGAAACCATTAAACTAATGAAAGACCGGACCGAGATGAGACTGCAATCTTCAGCTGATATGTCGGAATATGGCCAACTTAATAGACGAATCTCGAAATCGGTGCGACACGATCTGCGCTCCTACAATACAAGATGTATTAGGGAGGCAATTGAGCGGAACCAGGGCTCGAAAGTGTTCGCGAAGAATTCGTCTATTGGGAAAAGCCAAATGACAAAGCTGAAGATCGAGGATGGCAGTATCATTTCGGCAAAGTCGGAGATTCTGAGAGAGCTCGAGAGGTTTTATGGACAGTTGTACACCTCGACACGACAGCCTATTGTCAGTACAGCTCAGGACAAGAGAGCTAAACTGACCCGACACTACACTGAGGACATCCCAGACATCAGCCTGTACGAGATTAGTATGGCTCTGAAACAGCTTAAGAACAACAAGGCACCGGGTGATGACGGAATCACGACAGAACTACTGCGAGCGGGTGGAAAACCGGTACTTTTAGTCCTCCAGAAGTTATTTAATTCCGTCATACTCGATGGTACAACGCCTGAAGCATGGCACAGGAGTGTGGTGGTGCTCTTCTTCAAAAAAGGTGATAACACCTTATTGAAGAATTATAGACCCATCTCACTCCTGAGCCATGTGTACAAGTTGTTCTCCAGAGTCATTACGAACCGTCTCGAAAACAGGTTTGATGACTTTCAGCCTCCCGAACAAGCTGGTTTCCGTAAAGGCTGGAGCACCATAGACCACATACACACGCTCCGCCAGATTATACAGAAGACTGAGGAGTATAATCGGCCATTATGCCTAGCGTTTGTGGACTATGAGAAAGCCTTTGATTCAATCGAGACCTGGGCAGTATTGCAGTCCCTCCAGCGTTGTCATATCGACTATATATCGAAGTGTTGAAGCGTTTGTATAGAAACGCCACCATGTCGATCCGATTACAGGACGAGAGCACGGAACCAATCCAATTGCAGAAAGGCGTGAGACAGGGAGATGTTATCTCTCCGAAACTGTTCACAAACGCATTGGAGGACGTTTTCAAGCTCTTGGACTGGAACGGATTAGGCATCAACATCAACGGCGAATACATCACTCACCTTCGTTTTGCCGATGATATAGTCATCATGGCAGAGTCGCTGGAGGACCTAAATACCATGCTCAGCGACCTCAGTAGCCTTTCCCAACAGGTGGGTCTTAAAATGAACATGGACAAGACAAAAATCATGTCGAATGTCCATGTTGAACCCGTGCCGATAGTCGTTGGGAACGATACTCTAGAAGTTGTTGACCATTACACCTATCTTGGACAGATTGTTCAGTTAGGTAAGTCCAACTTAAGCAAAGAGGTCGCCCGAAGAATCCAACTCGGATGGGCAGCGTTCGGGAAATTGCGTGACATCTTCTCGTCCAAGATACCACAGTGCCTCAAGACGAGGGTTTTTGACCAGTGTGTGTTGCCAGTGATGACATATGGTACTGAGACGTGGTCCTTAACTGTTGGCCTTTTGGAAAAACTCAGAGTCACTCAGCGGGCAATGGAGAGAGCAATGCTCGGAGTTTCTTTGCGCGATAAAATCCGAAACGTGGATATTCGCCAAAGAACCAGAGTCACCGACATAGCTGTTAAAATTGGCAATGGGCAGGCCACATCGCTCGAAGAACCGATAACCGATGGGGAAGAAAGGTTCTTGAGTGGAGACCACGAACCGGAAGACGCAGCGTAGGTAGGCCTCCCACTAGATGGACCGACGACATAGTGAGAGTCGCTGGCATCCAGTGGATGCAAAAGGCAGGCTGTCGTTCAGTGTGGAGGTTAAAGGGGGAGGCCTATGTTCAGCAGTGGACGTCTTCTGGCTGATGATGATGATGATGATGATAATATTATATATATTTTTTATATTTTTGCTGTAGATTTTGGCTAAAGTTTACAACATTGGCACCTGGCAAAAGTGGTCAAAATATACTGCAGTTTTCAGAGCTATAAAAACATGGACTCAGTATAAGTAACTGCCACTATGATGTTTTTTTTATTTTATAAAAGACTAAATTGTTTTTTTTTTTTACATTTACAAGCAAAGACACAAATAGAGCAATGAAATAACCACTTACTGTCTCCTGTTCTTCCATATCCCGAAGCAACTGCAATTTCTCCAGCAAAGTTTTCGCTGAGAAGTGATCCAGTAGGCAGGGCAATGGGGGCAATAGTGCCTGGAAAGAAGTGTTCTTGTTACTATAATGTCAGTGTTTTATATGTCTGTAAATTTAAATCAGAATTTAAGATAGCATCGGTTCTGTTAGTGCTCATATTAACATGTCCATGAGAGCTTTTCAGGGCCTTCTTTTCGGCAATCGTTACTAGTTGGCTCTAATAACTCAAATCAACTTGTGAAGTCCAAAAGGAAATGTAGGTTTTAATTTATTTTAGGACCATTTAGTTGCTATTGTATTGTTATCTATCGAGTTAGCAGAAAGTATTTTTGAAACTTCTCTTTGAAAAGCTTTCTTTACCATAAGAGCTTCTTTAGACCAATTTTTATTTGTGAACTCGAAAATTGGATTTGTGATTTAAAATAATTTGTATGAACTAACTTGAGAATTGGACGGAGTTCGGCAACGTGATAACAGCCACATCATTGCGGATCAAGTCATAATTCCATTCAGGGTGCATGATAATGTTGCTGGTAACAAGCCTAGTGCCACCGAAGAAGACCGTGGTAGATCCCAAGACTATTTCGGAGACGTATCCTTGAAGGTCACCATCAAACCAGCAGTGAGCAGCGTGGATGACTTTGTTAGCTGTCACGAGGGAACCTCCGCAGACACCGGTTCCAACCTCGCCGATAAAGCTAGTAAGAACTCCAGCCTGAAAGATTATTCATAACTTTTAATTTATAAAGAATGCCGGAAATATTTTTACTTTTATATGACTGAAAATGTAACGCACTTGGCTTGGAATGGAATAACAATACCAAAAGTTATATTGTAGCTTTTTTTTACATCGGACTAGGCTAACGTTTGACCGCGATCTCGCCTGATGGAAAGCAACGATGCGATCGAAGATGGAGCACGTTTGGCCAGTAATAACCTATTAACCCTAGACTTGAATGAACACTCCAAAATTGTAATGCTGCGGAAACACAGACAGGGGCAAGGCGTTCCATTGTTTTGCTGTTTTAATTAAGAAGGAGGAGTCAAAACGCTTGCTGCGAATAAATGGCATTTCGACCAAGTAAGGGTGAGGCCTTGCCGTTCGTCTGGACGTCCAGTAATGAAAAGGAGATGGGGAACAAGTTCGTGAAGTTCCGTTGCACAATGTCCGTAGAAAAGTTATGTAAGTAGCTATTTAGTGTATCACGTATACTGAAAATCTCACTTCTTATATTGACAGTAGTATAACAGCTACGCTTACTTGGTAAGGGAATTGTCCCAGTTGAGAAAAGGAACCACCAGCAATTCTTCCATTTGGAGACTGACTAAGCAGAGTTTCTTCAGCTTTACGGATCTCCTCACCCAAAGGAATTGCTACTCTCCTGTTGTACCCGAAAGCACCCAGAGGTATATCTTGCTCAATGCTCTTAGCAAAAGCCACCGTCACAAAACCTAATAAAATAAAACCTTTCATGGTGGAAGATTTAAAGCTAATTGCTTACTGAATGGACAAGAAAAATGTGGAGCATTTATACATACAAAATCATAGGTAAAATAAAAGGAAGTAAACTGGGATTTTTCATAAAAATCTGTTTAAAAAACCCAGTGATAAAGTCAATCAATTAAAATATTTTAGGCTCGATACTCAGATAACAAAAGGTACGCATCACAGCTCTACCCTAAACAACGTTTTGAATCATAATAATAAAGTCATTTCATTTTCTTATACAATCTCGCGTAATTTACTTTTTTAACCGTTAGAAGTTTTGTCTTCAGTTTTGTCCACGTAGTTAATTGCTATCGTATTATTTGCATAATTCGCAATTAGAATGACCTCCCGATATTTCGGCGCAGTTACATGCACCATTTTCACGGGAAGACTGAAGAATGCGGGTGGTTGGTCGAACAGTTAAAAAATTTGGAGCAGACATAACGATCTACCCTCTTTATTAGTCTTTTGCTACGGTTATCACTGGAACTCGAACTCGAACCTAAGTCCCGACAAAACACACTCTCACTCACACTCACTGTATCACTGCGTATAACTGCGTCTTTTAACTGTTCGACCAACTACCCGCATTATTCAGTCTTCCCGTGAACATGGTGCATGTAACTGCGCCGAAATATCGGGAGCTCATTCCACAACCTTACCACGGTAAATATCTCTTATATAATCATATAACTTTAGTGAACAACGGTGATAGTTTAAAACAGTGTTTCGCAATTAGAACGCTGGGAAATGACTACCGATTTTGAAGGGAAAAAGTGTAGCCGATAACATTAATGGACGAACTAGAAAATTTGGGCCGAGACGGACCAAGGCTTGTACAGTACTTTTCTCACACATTCCGAAGCTATTCACATAAAATATTTAAAAAAATTGGTTAATTTTAGCTTTTCATGAAAAGCTAGCTACCGAACTTCAAAAAAAAAACATTTCGAGATAGCCAATCCTGTGAGCCAATCAAAGGACACCATTACTATTTTTTTTCTATAAATTCTGACATAATCTCTTGAATTCATCTCTTTATTTGAAAACATAGTCAAACCTCTTTACACATTGAAATATTGTACGCATGAACTAGTTATTCAGAGGAGACCAGAGGAGACCAAAACTTCCAGCCAGACAGAATAACAGTCTACTAGAAAGCCCCCCGAGTTTAGAATGATTAGGATTTGTTTTAGGTTCAAATATGATACATAAAATATTAGATTGTACAACGAGTGCATAAAAACAATTAATATCGGAGAGACGCAAAGGCAAGAGCGAATATTTAAGTTGAGGATAAATTGGTTTTATGCACGTTATACGTTCGGCTTTTCACTTTAATTGCGAGGAAATGAAACAGTGATGTTGTATGTAATATTTCTTTCATTAAAACTAACACTGTAATATGAACAATGTTATATAACAACGATCAATCAATCAATCAATCGATCGATCAATCTTATACGACAAAAGTTATGTTTGACAAACTTCTTTTTTTTTCTTGTTTCCTCTTATGAGGATTTTGGCGTTGCAAGTAGTAAATCTTATGCATTTGCCATTGTCAAGTACTGAAATATTTTAAATTTTTATTTAAATTGTCATACAACTCATAGGCATGGCACAGTCAGAGTCAAGCAAAGTAAGACACGGTCAAGTCTAAGTCATGTTCTAGTAACGCGGTGGAGACTTTACTAGATGCTTCTAGGGAGTTTTGGTAACAACACGAAAAGACATGTTTCACCTCGTTTATTACTTTCCTAAGCTCAAGCACCTTCACGAATACTTAATAAATAATAGTCTATTATTACATAGTAACACTCGATAATACAAAAGTGTTGAAAAGTAATATAATGAGGCGACATGTTTTTTCGCGTTTCAGCGCCAAATCTTTTTTTTTTTCTTGCGTTGTTGGCCTTTCTACTATGTTGTTGGACTAGTTAGCGAACGCCAAAACTCTCAGGCAGACTTCTTATAGAAAAAGATTAAATATATTAGAAACAGAACAATTTTAAAGAGGTAAGTTTATTTTTTTATGCACACGTGCACAAAAAGCTGATTTTTTTCCCGGGAGAATTAAAAACAGTTTTGGTCCGCTTACACCGGGAATATAATTATAAACAAAAACTTAACGAGGATGAGAAGAGTTTTTTTTAACTAAAAAAATGCTCAGTGCTGAAAAGTTTGTTTGAGTATCGTTTTTACAACAAAAAAAAGTACCTAGATGAAAATTCGTGTGGGTTTTTTTTTTGTTGCAAGTTAAGATCGTCAATCGTCATCTTATCTTATACCTATTGATAATTAATAAAATTAATCTGTTCTTTGCGTACCTGTTATACCTGTTATAGGTGACATATTTATTTATGTTGCACAGAGTGCAAAACGAATTAAAGTAAAATTATATCTATGTGTTAGGTTTTCGTCTAACAAGGGATAAAATAAGTATCGAACTACAAGTATAAATAGTTTTTTAATCCCTTCTTGATTTTCTTGAATTATAGCTAAGACCACTCTCGATCAAGTCACCTTCCAAACAAAAAAAAACCGGACAAGTGTTAGTAGGACTCGCATCCAGAGGGTTCCGTACAAACTTAATAAATATGTAGATAGTTCATTCATCCCGGGAATTGAGTCTCGACGAAAAATAAATCAAAAGATTGACATATTGAAAGACAACCTTAAATTTGTAGTTGGCAAACAGGTGCTCCCATACATATCAACTACAAATTGTTGGTTGTGTGGCATTTTTATTTAAATGTGACGTTACTTCAAATTAAGAACTTAAGTTTCTAATTAATAATAATAATAATAATATAGCCTTTTATTCAGATCAAGTTAGTTACAATAAATGATTAAAAATTAAACTAAAGATTAAACTTAGTCTAGTTTTTTTTGCTTCTTTTCTGCAGATCTGTTTGCCAGTCGGCACAGGCCGACTTTTACCAACCTTTTACCAACCTTTTTCCAACCTTTTACTTCGCTCAGGCCAACTATGTCTCATTTGATTTGTTTTGTTTTGTTTCATCAGTGTAAAAAAAGTCGCATCCTTCAATGTACCTACTCACACTGAAGTTTCTAATTAATTCTTATCAAATCAACGGTCAACATACAGTCATCGGGAAGTACCCTATAGGTGTTGATTCCCTTACGAGAACCAAAGTATGCGGCCTAAACGGCGGTATCTTTTGATTGGGTTGACTAGAAGTATGATTTTTTTTCACAGCTCCAAGGGATTGCAGGCCTGAATATTCGATAATAATTTTAACTTGATACCTCCTCGTGTTTCTTCGCGTTCTTGTGAAAAAGGGTTTTGACAGATAGGCAGACAGACAGACAGACGAACGGACGGACGGACGGATGGACAACGAAGTGATCCTATTAAGGGTATAAGGCTTTCCTTTTGAGGTACGGAACCCTAATTAACTAAATCAAAATCAGTTTAGCCGTTTGGGAGCTAGAGATGCCACAGACAGACACACTGACACACACATATTAAATTTATAACACCTCTCTGTTTTCGTCAGATGTTAAAAATGTAAGGAAGCTAAAAATAACAGTGATAAATTACAGATAACATGCAAGCGATACAAAATCGCAAATAAAATCTAAAAAAGCGCTTTATCAGTGGGTTTTTTAATAGATTTTCCATTATTAATCCACTGAGATTACGAAATCTTTACCTCTCAAGATTGCAAGAGTTAATACAAACTAAGTTGTAAGTATCTACTAACGTTTTACAAACTGTTTAGATGGTAATGTTCGCTCATTCCCACTAGTACACCTGATTTTTTCAACCGTTGAACTAGTGGCATTTTTTGTCCCAAAAATTACTGCGTGAACATTTTGCGGGAGCTTTTTGTGAGAGTTGCACTAGCACAAAAAACTTAAAACGGTTATACGAATCGGTTATATTAGTTATATAAACTTGGATAGATATATTATCGGGTGTACTAAGTAGGAATGAGCCCTTATTTTTTCAACATAGTATCGAAGTATTTTGCCACATATATGTTTAGGGCGTTGAGCATTCCTGCATAAAGGAACATAAAACATGTGATTATTTTGAATGAGAAAATTATCAACCTACTCATTCCTGATCACAGATTTTAACTCCGGGCGCAAAAGAGGGAGAGTGTTATAAGTTTAACGTGGCATCGTAGCTCCCAAATTCATGTATATTTTTTTTGTTTGAAAGGTGATAATTGAGTGTTCTTAGCTATGATTCGAGAAAATCGGTTCAGCTGTTTGAAGATAATCATAGATTTTTTATCAGGGGTTTGTGAAACATTTTATACATGTGTAAGAAGAAAAACTATTATTACCAACGATGGAACGGAGAAAGTACGAATACTATGCGTTTGGGGTAAGAGGTTTTGTATGTGTGTGTGTTACCATTTTCTCCAAATATGCTCGACATATTATTAATGTTTTTTTAAATTTAAAAGTAAGTTTTATTAAGATGGTTTCTAGCATCGATTATGATCTAAATTTGTTCAGCCGCTTAAAGGTTATGGAGCTTTAATAATAAGGTTGTGGGTATTTTTTACAAGCTTTTATTTAATTCGCAATATATTTTGTTTGTCTAGGTCAAATCCGTTTTATTGCTGAAATTTTGCAAACATCGTTATTTCTGGTGTCAATATAATGTGAAATACACAATATTGCAATATTTATAAAATGGCCGCGAAAATAATTATAAAAACGTTTCAAGAAAAAATTACAGCATTTCATTTAAAAAAATGCTTATCTTTAAAAGTGTTTTAAAAAGATTTTGTAATTTTATATGTAAAAACGGAATATCTCGAGGTCTCAGTTCGCTAACAGCTAGTATTATTTTGATTCATCTTGTTTCTTTTTTCAGAGAATATATATTCAAACTAGAAACTTAAAGCGGCGATGCATCATCAACCAAGCGAGTCCGTAACTGCAGTCTGTGGTGACTCTCTCGTTTAGTTAAATATTTACCAGAGAGTCACCATAGACTATCAGCTACGCCACTCAATAACTTTACAACGGGGATATATTCGACCACATCATGAAGAATACTACTTATCAGCAACGTTTCGGCCCACTTTCAAATTAAGTACGTTTGTACTTAACACGTTTGTATAGTAACGACTAGTTCCAGGTATGGCCACTCCTATAATGACTGCTGCCTAAATTGACAACGCACCACAATATCCGCTTCCCAAAACGACAACATTGATATTTCGAAACTTGCTTATCTACCGCATTAAATGGGATATCATTGAAAAGAAAATGTAATATCATTTAAAGGTTTCTTGGACGTATTTATCAGAGTCACCATAAACTGTCAGCTACGCCACTCAATAACTTTACAACCGGGATATGTTCGACCACATCATGAAGAATACTACTTATCAGCGACGTTTCGGACCAAAAGAGCCAAAATCCAAATTAAGTACGTTTGTACTTCACAAGTTTGTATAGTAACGACTAGTTCCCGGTATGACCACTCCTATAATGACTGCTGCCTAAATTGACAACGCACCACAATATCCGCTTCCCAAAACGACAACATTGATATTTCGAAACTTGCTTATCTACCGCATTAAATGGGATATCATTGAAAAGAAAATGTAATATCATTTAAAGGTTTCTTGGACGTATTTATCAGAGTCACCATAAACTATCAGCTACGCCACTCAATAACTTTACAACGGGGATATATTCGACCACATCATGAAGAATACTACTTATCAGCGACGTTTCGAACCAAAAGGGCCCACTTTCAAATTAAGTACGTTTGTACTTAACACGTTTGTATAGTAACGACTAGTTCCAGGTATGGCCACTCCTATAATGACTGCTGCCTAAATTGACAACGCACCACAATATCCGCTTCCCAAAACGACAACATTGATATTTCGAAAAATGCTTATCTACCGCTTTAAATGGGATATCATTGAAAATAAAATTTAATATCATTTAAAGGTTTCTTGGACGTATTTATCAGAGTCACCATAAACTATCAGCTACGCCACTCAATAACTTTACAACCGGGATATGTTCGACCACATCATGAAGAATACTACTTATCAGCGACGTTTCGGACCAAAAGAGCCCAAATCCAAATTAAGTACGTTTGTACTTCACAAGTTTGTATAATAACGACTAGTTCCCGGTATGTCCACTCCTATAATGACTGCTGCCTAAATTGACAACTCACCACAATATCCGCTTCCCAAAACGACAACATTGATATTTCGAAAAATGCTTAACTACCGCATTAAATGGGATATCATTGAAAAGAAAATTTAACATCATTTTAAGTTTCTTGGGCGGTTTCTCAAAATGATGCCAAGTTTTTGAAATATTGGAGCCCAAACTGGCTATGTTTTGTATCGATTTATAAATGTTACCCCAAACGTTTCTGTAGAGTAATCCCAATAATAAAACCTAGAAAACAAGCTCATAAATTAAAATCGTACTAAAAAAATCGTAACTGGAGTCAAATAGTTTTCGAAATAATGCCTGCCTATGCAGAGTCTAACAAATATTCCGAAAAACCGTAAAAACAACAATGTACTCTGATAATTCGACCTATATGGTTATGTTTATTTAGTTCTTACTGAGCTACAAAAGCCTACCATGAGCTGTAATGACATGCAATTTGCAATGTTCATGTGCTAGTTTTATAATATTTTGTAATAGTCTAGGCAATATATATTTCTTGCGTTTTGTATAGGTACCTAGTGCATTTTGGGAAAAATCGAGCCAAAAAATAAATACTTTTTAAAACAGTTTATTTGCATTCAATTAAAATCATTATCACTAAAACAATTATCACATATAATCCGGGTCAGTGCTTTCATCAATTTATGACGTTAGAGATTCTTTGGATTTTTAACTTAGTTCTACGCTCATAAGAGATTCTCACGTGTGAGAGAAACGTTCAGCCGTGCTCTCGTTTTTGTTGACGTTGACACCTCGCAGCATCCATCCGTACCCTGGCTGGACGCGGACATTCTCGTCGACGAATCTGTCTTCAGCTGAGACGAACTGGGCAAGGTACATGCGGCGGGGTCGGGGAGAGGTGTTGTGGGAGCTTCCGTGAATGAGCAGGCACGAGAAGAAGACAACGTCTCCGCGCTCAGCTATAACAGGGGTGGCCTTCTCGATTGGCCACTTTTTCTGTAAGAAATTTTGATTTTAGGGCAAATTTGTTTGAGCGTGGTGAAGGAAAACATCGTGAGAAAACCATTGCATGATAGTAAGTACTTTTTAGTACTCGGCTGACTAGCTACCACCTTCAAGGTGAAAATCTGTCACCAAGCAATCAAAGGTGTGATCTGGCAGGTTCATTCGAGAGCCATTAACAGTGGTTTTAATGGCTCTCGAATTCCATTCCAGGATAGGTGTGGACCTATCCTGGAATGGTCCTGGGTAGGGGTTCTATCATCTTCGAAGTCACTTAACATTAGGTGCGTTATTGAAATCAAAAATCTAGCCATGAAAAGGAAAAACACGGGATTAAACTAATATGAAACAGGGCTGGACTACTTTCCAGAACCGATAAACACTGGGCTAGACGATTTCTGGAGAGGAGAGGAGAGTGCAAAAAAAAATTATAAGCTAGTCACTTCAATAGTCAAGTGTTGTTGGCTTCCAGAAGACTTTTGACATGCTGCTCTAGTATTTTTTTAAAGATATTATGTCGTAGATAAAGGTACAATTAGGGCAGGTTTACCCACCTACGTGGCTTGCACACCAAAATAATAAGGCAGGCTAAGAAATAGAAGAAGATAGGAAATACTTCCAAAATATCAAAATAAAAGAAGGTGAGCTTTTTACCTTGTCAACAAAGTGGTAGTTGTCTTCTTCCGCGCTTTCGTCGTCAGGGAGAGGTCCGAGCTTGTGTGAGCCAGGGTACACATGCAGGCCACCGTTTTCAGGGTTGGCGGCGTCTAGATGAACGAAGGCAGCTATCGTGGAGCTGTTCACGTACGGGAAGTAGGGGTAGTCCTATGGAACAGGAGAAAATGGTTAAGAACACAAAACACACAATAACATTTAATAACGCTGAATTTGCACGCATAAGCGTTGCAAATTCAGCGAGGTAATGCCACCAGCATACAGAGTATACTGCCAACTAGCAGTGGGCTTGAGCATTTGTATTGTCTCTAGACATTCAACGGTCTATAGGCAATCCAAGTTTTTTTGTATAATAGGCTAGATAGTTTAGGTATAAACTGTAAGTTAGCTTGTATTTTGATTAGTTACCATAGGCTTACTTGCTTGATAAACAGTGTGTGTTATAAGTGTGTTTATCCTCACACAAGTCATTAGGTAATGGTTTGACATGAAATGTCGTATTAAAGTAGCTTAAACTATAATCTAGGATAGCGCTTGCAACCACAGCCGTTTTAAACACGAAAGTTTTTGTGTGTGGGTATGTTTGTTCCCAACTCAACTCCGTAACGGCTGAACAGATCAACTTACTTGGCTTAAAGCTTACACCAATGATTACCATACACAAGCTTTTTATCTAGTAAACGTTTTATTAATAGTGCCTCCATGATAATGGATGAAACCTTATGTACTTATACTTAATAATTTCTTAATTTTCACCATCAGGATACCTATGCATAACTTTAAATGTTGTATGTAGGTACCATGTAAACTTTGTTCTGACCTTGAAGAACACAATAGAGTAAAACGCTATTTAAAACTCTGATTAGAATAAAGTGGAATAAATTGAAATGGTTCTGTTCAATTGTGCTATAAACATCTCAACATATATACACCAATGGAAATTATCGACATTAAAACGATCACTTTTAAAATGTAACTGAAAATAATTTTATTTAAATTTTTGGTCCTTTGAAATTTTTGCCTGCTATCAGCAAAATAATACCTTCAGCAGGAGATAGGCTAACTGATATTTTCGCATGAAATTTAGGTAGCGAAATCGACAAGGAAGTATAATTGGTCGGCCTAATAAGTAACACTAACCTTAAGAAAACCAAACTCAAAAAAAAAATTACTTGTTTTGTCACTTGGATGGCAAAGGTCTCCCCAAATTCCTTCCACTTTCAAAACTTTACATAAATCTTTAAAAATGCGTCGTTGTTTTTATTTATAGTAGAGTTACATATTACGAGTTTTGTCTTATTCTCTCTTCAAAAATTTTTACTCGCTTGACAAGACAAAAAAAATTAAATAGTGCGTGGAGTCCCTCCATGAGATAAAAGTGAAACTCTCGCTCTGTCTCTTTCTATTCCCCATCCATGGTAGCGTTAAACGTTTAACGCAACCTTGTTGGAAATCGCATGAGAAGTTTCACTTCAAAAAGTTACTATTCCATGGCTATTCCACAATTATTAATAGGTAAGGGAGTATCGTTGCTAGACATCCCTAACCTGGTCACAACGATTATATCAAAAGAAAAGCAAATAAATATTTTTTTGATTTAGTTACCTGGTGCATGGGGTACAGAGCTCCCTTAGATGGGGGCTTGTAGTGAGCTTTTGTGTGGTGCAGCATGATGTTCGGGGTCCCCATGAGGTCTTCAACGATGTCCAAGACCCTTTTGTTTGTAAGGAATTGACCAAAACACGCATGATGGCTTTGGAGGTTGTGAATTCCTTTGACCTGTAAGCAAAATTTATGGTGAACTGGATGTTTCTAAATTCGCGAAGATTTCTCATAAACACTCTTTTAACCTCAACCTTGGCGACAAATCATTTCTTTGCGGATGTCTACATCCCACAAAAAATCTACCTGCCTTCCTGTTTCGTATGTCAAATTCCCTTCCAGACCACCATTATAGCCTTGAAAAATAGGTCCATAGATTCATGCTGCATCACGGGTAGTCTATACTGGGTTACCAGGAACGGTAGTACTAAGCCGAATGGAGGTCATTCTACTCATCATTATAAACAACTTTCACTGTGTGCCAACCCTGCAATTGCTAAAAAAACTACTACTTGCATAGAGACATTTAGACAATACACCTACATGACCCCTTTTAGTTAGGAAGAAGACCGTCAAGTCTAGAAGTTAGTCCACCGACAAGATCTACGCTCTTAAATGATGCATAATAGGTATAAGCGTTTTATTTTATCGATTGAAAAAAATCTGATAATCTTTTAGCTGTTTTACAGATCTCGTTGTCTTTAAATAAATTTATTAGGTTCTCTAGTTAAAAAACCAAAAATAAAAACACTTGAAACTCGTAAAAACAAACCATAGGAATCTACACTGGAGGAGTTTCCTAGTAGCTTTTGAAGAATTCCCCTATCCACCTCCTGGCTCCATCATCAGATCAGTTTGATGGTACCAAATTATTGTATTGTCATACGGATATGTAATACTTGCAGAATTCAAATGTATATGACTGATAGATGTAGATGTAGGTAAACAGAACTTTCAAGACTTCTTTATACATTTAGAAGTGAAGCTAATAAAAAAAAAAAAATTCACTTACCGTGTATGGGCTGTCTGTGATTCTCAAATCGTCGTCTCTTTTGCCGACCCAGGACTGCTCCATGAGAGCTTGGTTCTTCCTCTTGAAGAGAGCATCGTATTCCCTTGATAGCTCATCAACCTCATCTTTTGTCAGAGCATCCTTCATGAGGATGTATCCATTGTCGTTGTAGAACTGTTTCTGTTCTGCCGTTAGACCAACCATAGTTAATGAGTATCACTTGACTGCTCAGCACTGACTGATGCACGCCATCTATACCTCAGCTATTTATACCCCGCACAGATCTGCCAATAACATCCAATAGCTGATAATTTATGGTGACCTGTGCCCATGTCCTCTTAGGTCGCCATGCCGATAACAGCATTTGAAACACAAAACTATGAGATTCGATGTTGTGATCATGGGGTTATCAACGGGTAATTTATATAGGACCTCCAGTGACGCGTGTAACTATTGGAAATGTTTTACTAAAAAAAATAGGCAAGTACTCAATGCAATATGATTACAATGTATTTGTTTCTTCGGCTATCGGTGTCGTATTATAAAATACTTAACTCTACTCCAGTTGTTTTACGAGTAGGTACAAGACTGGCTTCAAAAACTCGCTAATTGGTCAAGGTGGTGACAGAGGCGAACAATATGTGAACCTCAGGTAAGCATAGGTGTAACGAACAAGCACTTATTCAAAATAAGTAGCTCGAAATTTTTGCGTTCAAAATCCAGTAACAGGTTGTACCTATCATTGGAGCTGGGTTATTAGAATAGGGCTTCAATATCTCCAGCCGTATTAGCCGATTTCGATACGGACCTTTGAGCTTGTGAGTGGTGAAATTTTGGGATCTATCCTCCCATTCAAAGGAGTCCAGGGAAAAAACGGCGCGGTGTGGCTCGAGTCGTGTGGTGGAGATAAGGAAGGGAAATGCTCCCAACATTTTCCGGAAGTGTTACCTCAAGCAGTGTACTAGGAAGCAATATGCGTCCCCGAAATTCTACTTAGCTATACTACAATACAGCCTGGTATTTATAGATGATTTCGTCGTGATGATTGGGTCTTCTGTACCACGCAGAATTTGTTTTGGGACATTGCTCTTAGAGCTAATGAAAAACAATATTTTGATGTAAGTAGATTGCGCACTGATTTAACTCAACAGTATACCCTTTAACCCGAGAAAATGCAAAACAGTGCAGCTACCTAGTTAATTTATAAACGAATAATGTGAATAATAGCGATCGTGGCCGAGCGGTAGCATGTACAATCTGACGACACCCTGTACGATTCTCGGCCCTGCCTGCATCAATGACTTATTTAGTAGGTATTTAGATAAATTATGTGCAGGTTTGATGCCATCGCTCAAAAACGGGAAAAGTGTAAGGAAACCGAAATGTCGAAGAAATTCAAAATTTCAAAAGCATATGACATTCACCAACATGCACTGAGTCAGCATGGTGGATTAGAACCCATCCCTCTCTCTCTCACTCTCTCTCTCTCTGAGAGAAGGCATGTGTCCCAGCAGTGGGAACATGGAGGGCTGATAATAATTGATAGGGTTCCGTACCCAAAGAATATAAACGGAACCATATTACAAAGCACTTTCGAGCCCTGGTTTCGCTCAATTGCGTCCCTAATACATCTTGTATTATAGGAACGCAAATCGTGTCGCACCGATTTCGAGATTCGTCTATTAAGTTGGCCATATTCCGACATATCAGCTGAAGATTGCAGTCTCATCTCAGTCTTTAATTAACTACGTTGTCTGAGTCAATTTAAATTTTCACAGTAAATGTTATGTTATGGCGGATTCACTCAGAAATAATAATAAAGTCAAAAACTAAAAGCTAAAGGGGATCCATACAACAAACGTACATTTTTACGTATTTTTGTATTTGCTCTAATGGTTATACTTAAAAGCGTCAAACTTGGCATGATTATAGTGCACACTCCAAAGTATAACACCAAATAATAGCCAAGTGTGAGTCAGTGACAAATTTCTGTTAACCACCGGTTCTCGTACGATCACCCAAGTTAAGCATCGTCGGGCAATGTCGTTACTTGACTGCTTGGGCGTGTTTTATGCACTAAATTATGATAATAATTTAAGTGGCTTCTGCCCTAAATTCAAATCGTGTTTATTTCTAAAGTTATATTTACTGTGGTAAGGTTGTGGAATGAGCTCCCGATGCGATGAGCGGTAAATATCCAGTAAATAATCATATAACTTTAGTGAACAACCGTGATAGTTTAAAACCGTGTTTATTTCTTTGAGAAGTCCAAATATATAGTTGTATTGAGTGTTTTATTTTTTATGGAGTGGTTTGTAACCCTCAGTTTGCGAGCCTGACTCGCACTTGGCCGGTTTATTATTTATATAGTAGAAAATAGACGAGGTTGATATGCAAAATTTGCAGTGCAAAGTTACCTTGTGAAATATACGGCATAGGGAAACTAGATAAATGCCAGTCATACTATGCGAGCAAATTATTACTAATATAAACAAAGATAATTATTTTATAAACAAAGTATGATATGGGAAAAAACAATTTTACTTACGTAATATTTACGCCAAGCTTTTGCAAATTTATCTGTGGTGGCCATAAAGATATCCGTTGTTTTCCATAACAATACTTTGTGATAATTTTATTTACCTATTGGAACTTTTAAAAACATTTATTTTGCTAACCATTATTTTAAATGTATCCTGAATATTCATCAAGTGTTCGTGGACGTGTCTGAGTGTGGGCCAGTGATGTAACGAGGTGAAACATTACGTGTTGTTTCCAAAACTCCCTAAAAGAATTTTTCAAATCGGTTCAGTAGTTTCGGAGCCTATTCAATGCAAACAAACAAACAATCAAATCTTTTCTCTTTATAATATTAGTATAGATAAAATGCTCTCCTTGGTCTTCTCATCTTAGTTTACCTTCTTTCTTCCCTCTATATTGGTTTTCACTACTTGGTGGTTACTTCATACCAACAAGGTGTCCATCCATATATCCATCTCTTAACTCCTTACTCGATGTTATACTATGTACTAGGTATAACATCAACATCAAAATGCTCAAGCCCACTATCATTTGGCAGCGTACACAGTGAAATATATTATATACTAGCTGTTGCCCGCGACTTCATACGCGTAGACTTTCATATAATATTTAAGGAATCTACCTGCCAAATTTCAGCTTCGTAGGTCGAGTAGTTTTCGAGATTTCGTGATGTGTGAATAAGTGAGTGAATTTCTCTTTTATATAAAAGAAGATTAATATCCCATAGATGTTAACCAACACTGCTCCCATTTTTCAGAATAGACACAGTCAAATTTATAAATGTAAAAAAATTACGAAAAACAATACACTGAATTAAACTTCTAAGACAAACTAAAAGAAAACTATAAGTATTAGTAGGTATACACAACAAACGTCCCTAAAAGGCAGGCCGTGTCCTAAAAGTGCATAACCTCTTTAAGCTTAGAAACTTTCAAATGAGGTACTAATTTAGCACGGTGACTTGCGAGACATTCCAAGGTTCAAGAGTATTTGCTTGTGTGTGGCTTATGTTTTTAAGTGAGTTCAACCTTTTTTGAATAAAATCGGATTGAGTTTTCAAACGTGTCAAAATAATATGTAATATAAATCAAAAGCACTAAGGAGTATTGATATCAACTTCGAAGCAAATCACCGCCATAATAAGTTTCTACCCCTTTTTAACCCGTTAGGGGAGTGAATTTCAATAAAATCTGAAACACATCTTCCATCAATTCTGTTAGAAAAGGTTTATGCAAAATTTGAAGTAGATTGGACCAAGGAATCACGTTGTCCCATACAAACTTTGCCCCCTTTTTTTACCCCCTTAGGGGTAGCATTTCGGAAAATCCTTTCTTATCGGATGCCTACGTCATACAAATAACACACCCTCCAAGTTTCAGGTCTCTACGATCAGCGGTTTAGGCTGTGCGTTGATCCATCAGTCAGTCATTCAGGACAAAGCTTTTATATGTATAGATTTTGATTGTCTTCACCTTCAACGGTCTATGAGTAGTCTAACTGTATTTGCAGTGATAGTATTAGCTTGTATTTTGTTTAGATAACTAAAGGCACTTGCCCGGTAAAAACAACAACTTATGATATAAGAACTGTGTGTGCCTACATAAGATCATGATAGATCTACAAATTTTTTAAGCACTGTACTTTGTTGGGTTAGTATTTATCATTAGAGTTCATCCCGGCACTGTCAGTGGCATTGTCACGCATTTTAAATGTGCTTTTAAAATAAGAAACTAGATAGTCTCAGAAGCTAAGTGAAGTACTACTTTTATAAACCAGTGCAAAATTGACACAGTTGAAAGTGACAGAACCTTACAGCATGAAGATGGAAGAGTAAGCTATTTACAGATAATACATGAATTGTAAATTATAGACAAGTCCCAGCCCTAATTCAAATTACGGAGAGCCGATGAAGGACCAAAGCGTAAGACATCGAATCCCTATAATCACACTCAAGTAGCTTTGTGCAGTACACTTGGCAAGATGCAGAGTTACTGATTCGATACAAAACAAAGCATAAAATCAAAGATCTGCCATTCAAAGATGTAGGTATGGGTACTATGGGTATCTTTACACAAAATATTCCATTGGTGTCGATAACTATCACTTGGTGAATAGATAATGGTTATGGATGTTTTTCATTACATACATTTATATTTTCATTGGATACTCAGATAACATTTTATACCTATCTTTGCCATGAACACAATACACGAACTAACATTTTTTTTTTTTTTTTCTCATGTTCGGAAAGTGTATTAGAAAGCCAATTTATAGATGTTTCTAAAACGATATTAAAAAGTAATTTTAATAATAAACTTTGAACTACGAACCAGATTTTAAAGTATAGTGTTCCAAAGATATTTTAGGTATACCCTAACCGGTAGAGGGTGACAGTTAGCGCATATACCTTCACGTAAACAATATTCTATAGCCTTCGGTCTGCGAAAGAGACCTAAAAATCAACTACTACCCAGTCAAGGTCATTATTATCAGGAAGTTACAATTATATAACTTTTTTTTAAATTGGCTTTAAACTAATATTGTATTTTGCCACCTACAGGCATTTTTTTATATATTTTTTTTAAAATAAAAAGGTCCGGAGTAACCATCACTTGAAATAAATAGGAGGATTGGCATCAGTCGTGCGCCGAAACATTTCGTGTTTGTGTGTGAAATAGTTTTATTTCATCCCTCGGTAAACAATGAACTATAAAATAATGTTCTTTGTTACATATATTTAGAATGGCACTTTTTAATGTTTACTCAAAATTGTTTTTAAATGTGTTTTTTATTTCTTAATAATTCACATATCTATAGCGGCTCATGGTTTCACATGTTGTTACAGAAACATTATATTTTTGGGATCCAATTGCTTAGCCAGTTGCGCTAAATTTTCTTCCGAATCCATCTGGCCGTTAGATTTAAGTGTAAATAAACAACATAGATACCCAAACAAACTTTTGTATTTTTTAATACGCTCGAATTAATGTGCCCGCTATCCTATAGGAACCGTTTTTTTGATAATAAGCATTAATCCAGGATGTAATCTACATCAATCATCTTTTTTTTTAATAGTAGATAGGCTTGCGCTTGGCCGCCATCTCGCCTGATATTAAGCGACGATGCGGTCTACGATGGAGCACGCTTGCCTAGAAGAAACCGATTCACCCTCGACTTGAAGACACCCAGATTCTTTCAGCTGTTACGAAGTTGAGAGGGCGCATATATTATACACACTAACACACAAACTTTCGCATTAATTAATATCAGTGCATGTGTTATACACAATTACATTATGTACAATTACGTTGTTATTATGTGTTGTTTTTTTGTGTTGTACATAATTATTATCTACCTATTTACAAACTTTTTATTTTGCGATAACAACAAATCTAAGAGCAGTTTCCTAGTTAAAATTATTCGCTTGTTTAACGTAAACACCTAAAAATAATTTAAAACTGTCAACATGTTTATTTTGTGATAATAGAGGTTAATTTACGATGATAATTGGGGTTAATACGTAAATTGGGTAGAGATTAGATACGGGCAGGTAAGTGGCATTTTTTTGTCTAAGAGTAGTTAGTGCAAGGAAACGTTGGATGCGGGCCGCTTCCAGCCAGCCCTTTTGCAGATCGATGAGGGAGGTCTATGTCCAGCAGTGGACGTCCTATGGCTGACATGATGATGATGATGATGAAGAGTAGATACTGAATGTACAGAGCTAGAATTTTCAGAATCTTCTCGCGTTTGACAGTTCTAAGACAGGACAACGTCTGCCGGGTCAGCTGGTTTTATATAATTCTAGCTGCTTCCCGCGGTTTCACCCGCATGGATTACTCCTTATATCATCAGCTATCTGCCAGTGAAAGTCTTGTCAAAATCGGTCCAGCCATTATGGATCCCATAGGGAACATACATACACACATCGCGTTTTCTATACTAATATTATAAAGAGGAAAGATTTGATTGTTTGTTTGTTTGTTTGCATTGAATAGGCTCAGAAACTACTGAACCGATTTGAAAAATTATTTCACTGTTGGGATGCTGCACTATCCCCGGTTGACATAGGCTATATATCCCGGCTTCGCCCGTGCGAAGCAGGGGCGGCCTACTAGTATATTATAAGAAGATAAATTATTACATCATCATCATCATCATCAGCAGCCATCAAACGTCCACTACTGGACAAAGGCCTCCCTCTTAAAGAGGGGTGCTGCCATAATCCCCACGCTTGGCAGGCGGCTTGGGGATCGCAGTAAGTTCACCGTGTACTAATAGGATGCTGCTGCCCATCCTCCGGTGGTTCTGGTCGCAGTTTTAGGACATACCCGGGTCCAAATGATTCAAAATGATTACAACATAAACTTAATTATGTGTACTAATTATAAGTCATTAAATGTTTAATGACTAATAAAAGCATCATGGCCAATCTATGCAGCCATTACGGATTTGAGAGGAAACAAATTACACACAAATTAGCCGTCTTCAAAAAAAGAGGATGGTTCACAATTCGTTCCGTTTTTTTTTTAATAACGGAGGGCTTTATGGCTTGCATCTGTGCCATATTTTTTTTTTTATTTGGTCCCATTGTAATTATATTTTTTCAATTTTGGCGCCGACCTAAAATTATCTATTTACATTAATTTAGGAGCTTAGTTATCTATTTAATAATAAAATGTTTTTATTTTTTACCCTTCAGTATCTTTTTTATCGGTTAAATTTTATATTAAAAAGTTTTGAGAAAAGTTAAACGACAAAACTTGTGTACCATTAATCCGATGGTACACAAGTTGGTACGGCCAAGTAGTTGATGGTTGAGGCGGCCCCTTGTATGGGACGCAACTTGTGTCGATACTTTGGCGCCATCACAACTTCCTGAGACCCAGGGTAGGGCTGGTGCGGCTGCCAATTCGGCAGAGCAGCACAAGCGACGCAAATATGCTAACCTCGGCAGTGGTTACATATTTGAGGCGTTTGGGGTCGAGACATTGGGCCCTTGGGGCCGGGAGCTCACCTCATTTTCAAAAATCTTTCAGAGCGCCTGGTTAATGCGAAGCGTGACCAAAATGCTGGCGTGTTTCTGGCTCAACGCATAAGCATTGCCATTCAACGTGGTAATGCCGCCAGCATGCTGGGTACGCTGCCAACTGGTAGTGGGCTAGAGCATTTGGATTGTCTTTAGACCTTCAACGGTCTATGGGCAGTCTAACTGTATTTGTAGTTTTAGCTTGTATTTTGTTTAGTTAATTAATCCGATCGCCATTGCTTTTTGAAGACTACTTGTCTTCAAAAAGTAATGGCGATCGATTAAACATAATATAATTTTTAAATTCGAATATCAGCAAAATCGGTAGGGCAGTTTTTTATTTATTTAGTAACTAGCTGCACCCCGCGGAAAAGAAACAAACTAACAAACAAACACACTTTCGTTTTTATAATTTCGTATTTATGATATGATAGCGTTTAACCGCCAACTCGCCTGATGTTAATCGAAGATGCGGTCAACGGTGGAGCACGCTTGCCTAGAAGAAATCGAGCAGCTAAAGCCGGTATAGCAGCTGCTATCAGATATAGGGGTCGGGAATGTCGCGATGTCAAAGATCGAGACAAACAACCAGTTAAAATAAGTATAAAGTATGAGATTATGATTACTTATGTATCTATTTACTTATTATATTATTATCTTACAGACGACGTAACTTGTTTTCAAATAAAACGTTTTCGGTACACATCGAAGGCTTACGAACATACTTATTGTGGCCCAAAACCATGGGTTTACTTAGAGCTATTTTCCAGATTTATCATAAGGACCTCATTACCAGGTGGAATGAAAAGGGCTCGCTAAGGAATGAAATATAGGCAAACGTAGTATCGTAGTGTGGGACACCGTTGGAGTTTGGAGTTTTTGGATGCCGGCGTCGCAGTTTTACCATCGCACTAGCCGCCACCGCCTGAAGGCTCATCCACACATAATAGATCAGTGGAAATCACACACTGTGCGTTTCACATGATCCTTCTTGCCTCATACATTCAAAATGTGGAATGACCTTCTACGGTGTTTCCGAGAAGCTACAACATGGGGTTCTTCAAAAGGCGAGTTAATCGAGTTCTAAAAGGTCGGCAACGTATTTGTGATGCCTCTGGTGTTACAAGTATCCATAGGCGACGGTGACTGCTTTCCATCAGGCAGCCCGTCTGCTTGTTTGCCACATATGGCATTAAAAAAAAAAATTCGAAGACGGGCATAAAACGGCGGGTAAAAACTTTACGCAGACAACTGCCGACCGAGCACAGTGGCGGTCATTAGGAGAGGTCTATGTCCAGCAGTGGACAGGGGAATGCGGAAAGGGGATGACAAGGTATAAGGAATAAGGTACAATGCGTTCTCAATTAATAAATATTTTAAAAAAAAGTGCTTAGTCACCTATTCATGAATATACTAATTATGATTATATTATATCATTGACTCGTATTCATCTAACGTTTAAAAAGATGGTCCTATAACTATAGTTTAAGTTTACTTGTAAATATCGTGGTGGATGCTGCGCTATGTCTCCGGGCAATTAATTGTAGATAGAGGGACCTCTAACACGAGTCTAACGAACCTAAATTCGATGGGTTTACTTGTAACAATTCTAGAGTTACATTACCTATATACTAGCTTCATCATCAGACTATCTATATGGAACCACATCATTGGCTTATCATCAGAACTACACACGCACACAGTTCCACACACATACACTTGCATAGTTTCAAATTAATACGACTATAAGAAATAGAAGAAATTCGGGTTATTAGATTCTTCTACATAATAATATCCCACCCACAAATTCGTCACACACATCGTGATAAATTCAATCTATCACCCCAGGGGTCTAGTTAGTTTTTAAAGTGAAAACTTCTTTAGGTACGTTGGACACTTTTTGGGATGGGGAAAAATACTGAATTCGCGTGACCGTCACTCTTAGAATCAGATATAATTATGTATCCGTAATTTTTTAATACGTCACTAACAATTGTGGAATAGTGTATTTACTTACTTAAGTTTTTACTTACGACGTGCCGGATTACTGATTCATTATTTTTTTTTCATTAAAAGGTTCGGAGGAAAGATCGATCGGCCTGTGATTTTACGCAATGTACTGTAGGTACACGTAAACAAAAAACTTCCTACATCCCACTGGTGGGTTGAGCTGGTGGGTGCACGGAAAGTCCACGAAAAAGCGCAGGTACCTAATAATACAACTTTTTGAATTTTTCAATTCAAACGGCGAAGCTGGTTTTGACATTTTTGCACTTTCCGAAACTAAATCTGTCGAACTTAGTTTCTGTCGTCGCTACGACAAATGTGAATTATTACGTAAACCTTGGCAGAAATGTAGCAAATAGTGAGGACGCTACTATCCCAAATAAATTCAACACTGAAACAGTTAACAAGTATAATAAACACTTTTTAGTAGATACTACGATGTATGATTTATTGTTAGCTTTCAAAACACAAAATGAATTTGTGGATATAATTATACTTTTACTCTGACATTTGGCAGATGAAAAGGTTAGTTCCGTTTTATGACTTTTTTGCCAATGTAACGGGTACGAGCAGAGAAATAAGTTATTATTTCGTTGGTAAGGTGCCCAGAATTTCAATTTCAATTTTGTCACGGCATCATGCAGAGAGGTCATAAACAAAATACTCAGGGCGTAGTACTCGACAGTGCTCGGTACGCATTGGAAGCCCACGGCTCGACGCGGTTGAACACTGCCGCCAATTAGAATCAGCTCGTGGCGCGGCATCATTGCCACGTCGGCTGAAGGACACTAAAATGATACATTCTCGCAATTCGATCATAATTATATTTTCATTTTGCAAAAAGTCTTAGTTATAAAAACAGAAGAACGAATGTAGATCATTCTAGATACATTTTATGCAATACTAGTTGCGCCCGCAATTTCAACCGAGTAGTGATGAAAAATGGCGATGATGATGATGATGATGAAAAGCCTGTCACTCTCTGACCCTTGAACTATACCCATGCAAAAAATCAGGTTGATCCGTTGTTCTGTTGCTGCCTGAAAAAGGAACAAACAAAACCAACAAACCAACACACTTTCGCGTTTATAATATTATATTAGTATGATTTAATTTACATATTCATACTCTGATGACAATACAATTAAAAATTTGTATGACTGGTATAGGAATCAAGATCGTAAAAGACGGCGTATTTTCGGATTTAAACTCAATACAAATAGGTTTACGCCCCTGTTGCTTTCCCAATAAGCCAGAACAATCAGTTGTTCCATATAAAAATATAATTCACCGTTTTGATTTTGGAACAGCTGGGTTTTTTTTACGATTTCAGGGTTAATACTATTGTAAAACTTAGGTCAGTGGATACGGAAGGGGTACAATAAAAAATTAACTTGACCCCAGAGTTCATTGAACTTGACCTTGACTTTTTTAATTTCGAGCCTAATCAACTTAAGTCGATCTGGGTGTCTTCAAATCACAAGTGAATCGTCGTTCTTCTAAGCAAGCGTGCTCCATCGTAGACCCCATCATCGCTTAACATCAGACGAGTTGGCGGTCAAACGCAAGCCTATTCCTAATTATAAAAAAGACTCCGGGTGGATCCTGAGTGTCGCTTCGCCGCACTCAGGACCTCCCTTGATCTTCTGGCTCCCGCGCTTTTTATATACATTCTAGGAGTAAGGAGCACAAGACTAGGTGGCATAGGAATGCTCCGTGTCGGATCTAATATTAAAAAAACATTTTACAAAACAAGCTTTTAACTTTAGGAAAAAAAACGCTATGTTACGGTGAAACTTAGAATCGGTTCTCATAATTTAATGCGTATACATTTAATTTCTATGCTGCTAACAATTAAGAAATTCCCTAGTCAGGACCCAATCCTGAGTGCAACCATGTCATGTAAAACTGAAAACCGGCTTTCATAAAAAAATGCGTACACAAAATTTCGTGTCTGTGCTTTAGACCGTTGAAGAGTTCCTTTATCTGGAGCTAATCCTAGATGTCGATTCAACTCATGCTTACCATAAAAATACATTGGCTATCGGAACTGAACCAACATGTATAAATTCAATTCCGTAGAATAAGAAGTGGTTCTAATTCAGATTGCAAGATTTGACAAAGAATTGTGAATTTTATGAAGAGATTTCAAAAACATTGAAAATTAAATAAAAACTTGTAAAAATACTGGTACTGATTTCGGTACATTTTAGCGCTCTTTATCCATATGCCCAGAGTCAAGAGCCGTTGTTAAATAAATTAGTCATAACACATCGTCGGTGTAATTACCATGATAATCGCTACTCTCCTTGCATCGTCCATCGTGCCATAGATTAGAAATAGTGACTACCAATCACACCTTGTGGATTTTTTTAGCTCTGGGTTTTATTTCTATTTTTTATGCCATAGGTGGCAAACAAGCAGACGGGCTGCCTGATGGTAACCAGTCACCATCGCCTATGGATACTTGTAACACCAGAGACAGTACAAATACATTGCCGACCCATAAGGACTCTGTTAACTCGCCTTTTAAAGAACCCTATGTTGTAGCTTCTCGGAAACACCACGTTAGGTAGTTCTTGCCGTAACAAAACCAAATCACTTGTCAGAGACCTTTGCATATTATTTGTCAAAGATGCAGTTAAAACAGTACTTTTATAGTACTTTGTGAATTGTCAAGCGTAGCCAAGGCCAGCATAGCATAATTTATTTATTGTGTACACCAGAAATAAAAATTACAAATAGATAGAAAACACTTACGAGCTAGTGCCACAAGTGGCGGTCTTATCGATAAAAGCGATCTCTTCCAGGCAACCATTGCATACGTGGGACTATAAATTCCCAGTTGCAACCAAGGCTTGTATAGTAAACTACTTGTAACTGTTCTTGCGTGAATATTCACGTAAAGAGTAAATTTTTAGGGGAAAAAACAAGAACCGACTACAATACTATACCTACATTTACAAAACTAAACTAAATAGTAAAAAAATATATTAATATTACTTCAAAACAATGAGAATTAAAGGACAATCAACGAAATTATTGATAGACTAGCAACAGCTTCGCACGGGTGTAAATCTAAATGATGACCCCCCCCCCCCCCCCCCGCACGTAAATTACACCCGTGCGAAGCCGGGCGGGCGGGTCGCTAGTTATATAATAATTTAAACTATCCTATATCTCAAGTTGGATCGAACTGCACATGGTGTGCGAATTTTATTATAATCGGTTAAGTGGTTTAGGAGTCCATTGAGGACAAACATTGTGACACGAGATTTATATATATTAAGACTAGGGTCTACGGTTTCTTTCAGCAAAAAAAAATTAAGTTGTAAGTCAACGCAATCAAAAGATATGAACGTTTATGTCGCATAATTTGCAATTTCACAGGGGAATCAAAACCTATACTTCCCATTGGCCTAGAATCATTAATTTTGGCAAGAGGCAAGGTCTCACAGCACATATTATTATAAAGAAATTAATCTAAAAGTTGTTAATTTGAAGTTATATCATATAAAAAATATTGTTTTAAAATTACAAACTTAAATTTTATAGTTGTTATGTATGTAAGAACCTTATTGTCAACTACAAAGTTAAGTTTGTCTTTCAATATTTCAACTACAGTTAGGCTTTTTTTTACTACTCGTACCTACTTGTCCGGTATTTTTTACTTGCCGTTACTCTTCCACTTTAGGCTAAAGGCTTTCCTTCTTTCTTTTTCACTCTATCTTCAGCTACGGTGGACTAGTTATTTGTGTGGGAGTCAACTTCATCCCACAATCTTCGCCTGGGCTTACCAGGTGGTCGTAGGACCACCTGGTATAGTAGAAGCTGTAGAAGCCATTCGGTCGTGGTTCTTGCCCACAGTTCATCCGAAATTTAACTGACGTTGACTTAGTTCCACTGTGTTTGTAATGGATATTAAAAATCATTGTCAACTTTAAAATAAATTTAATTCAATAATCAGAACTTAGAGTATATTTACAACAATGATGTAATACTATACTACGTATGTATATCTAAGATTTATAAGTTCTGGTTGATGAAGTCGATGAATGAGGTAACTCTAGCGAAGGCGGAAGGGTAGCCCTCCTGGCAACCACGGGCTGATCCGAAGGAGGTGATACCAACCTGAAATGTTAAATTAGAAATAAGACTTACTATATTAAAAATGCTACCGGAATAGCAAGTTAAAGTAGCTGTGGGTAGCGCATAAAGCACAGATAGCACACAGAACACACGCGGAACAGATGGTTGATAGGACCGAAAGATTCTCTATTGGAGACCGCATTTTTCAGTCTTTCCGTGAACACAGTGCACTTAGCCGAAATATCGAGAGCTCTATCCACAACCTTATCAGGATAATGAACCCGTTAATAATCATATAACTGTTACTATTTTTCTTCCATTAAACTTTCGGCGTATCGTGATTCAGATGGACCTCTGTTGGAGTAGCGCGGTAATTATTACTGCATTCCATGCCTAATTTCCTTCGAAGTTTCATTATTTGGAGGTATACATTTCGGAATTCCGTTATACCGTTTTAAATAAGGTTCTACTAGACAATATACTAACTTACGTATTAATCTTAGGAGTAAGTTTGAAATACGAGTTCATTATAAGACTAGCTGGCTCGCGACTTTTTACGTGAAGGGCTCAACTATCTGCCTCGCTAATAGATTAAATAAAATAAAAAAATCTTTCTTAGTGCTCACCTACATTTTAATTAAACTGATGCAAAATTACATGATCCTAGGCAGTGTGGGATGTCCGTTGTCTTCGGTGAATGAATTTAAGATTTAAATTAAGTTGATGTTTTGTACGATAGCTGTACGGTAGCAGACAGTAGGCGATGGGGTTAGCAACAGTAGCGCCAGCACAGCTTGTGTTATCTAAAGCATTGCATTGTCCATTGCTACGAGAATATGTCTTCGTTTTCCGTTTTAAACTATCACGGTTGTTTACTAAAGTTATATGATTATTTACGGTTGCCTGGAAGAGATCGCTTTAAGCGATAAGGTCGCCTGTTAAAAGCCTAGATAATAGTTTTATTGTAATGTTTATGTTATCCTTGTTTCGTGGTATTGTATTGTATCGTACGGGATATTTACCGTGGTAAGGTCTTCCAGTGAACATGGTCATGTAGCTGCGCCGAAATATCGGGAGCTCATTCCATAACCTTACCACTGTAAATATCCCGTAAATAATCATATAACTTTCGTTTTCCGTGTCATTATCAGCCTTACTACCACTAGTAACACGGGTAATTTTTATCCGTGCTCCTTCTAACTCGTAGAGAGTTATACTGAATCTATGTTCTAACTACTCCAGTAGTTATTATAACATTTGACATGTTTGTCTGACGTTAAAATAGGTACAAGTTGATCCCAGTGTAATCTGTACAAGGTACCTTCTAACTTAAGTACCTACTTGTTTCGTTCCAATTTGTAACTTTAACACCTACATTAAGATTTTTAGCAATGAATACAATTGATTGATCACATTCTTACCAGAAGGGGACTTCCGTTCCTCTGGACGACCAAAGGACCGCCGGAGTCTCCACTGCATGTGTTCCTGCCGTTAGCTCCGCTGGTACAGATGTTGGAGGCCTGGACGTTAGAGGGGAAGTACCAGCGACAGACGATGTTGGTGATGACCCGTACGGTAACGTGGCTAAGGACCTGACCAGTAGTTATACCACCACCTGGAACAAATAAGAAACGATATTTGAAGTCATTAAAATGTAATATGATCATTCAAACTTTTTTTTCCCGAAACTACAATCTGGGTGTTCATAAATCGCGAGTGAATCAATTCCTTCTTGCAAAGTGTGCTCTATACAAAAACATTACAATTCAAACTCAACCGTTAGAAATATACAACTTTGACTGGTACACAAAATAATAAGTACGTAGATATTTACGTAAACTGATACTTCCCCTTATCAAAAAAATAGTATGTTTTTCGACCTATATATAGGTGTATAAATACGAAAACTTACCAATAACTTCATTATAAAAGATCGTGTGTTAAAAAAAATACAAGTAATGTGTTAAGTACCAAAAGTGACCCAAAAGTACTCACCGTCAATGGTGAGGCCGAAACCAGAGGTGATAGCATTTTCTCCAGTGAAATTCTCGTTCAACTGGTTACCAGCAGGCAGGGCGACGGGCGCGATGGTATCTGAAATTATGTAAATAATTTATCTACTACTAGACATTAATTTTCAAAAACACGTTAATAATTATTTGAGAGCTGTATTATAAAATGCAATTATTCTTTAATTTTATAGGTTTCTGGATTTTTGGGCATAATAATCAAACTTTCTCTCAGATAATTTAACGAGGTAATAAGTTGATATTATTGAGTTTTTCCAAAATTTAGTTATTTAGTACTACAGAAATTAAATTCTATAGTCCTTCTTATTTGATATAATCAGAACGCCAAAAATCCAGTTTCCGTTACTTTTTTAGTAAAAAAATGTGAGATAGCTCTTAATAATCGTTTTGGCTTTCGTTCGTTCGTTCATTTAGTTGTCTACAGTGTCATTTACATGCAACCAACTCAACTCTTGCATATTCTCCTTCTACCCGAAACATGCTGTCTTTTAAGTCACCGTCGCATCACTGGGGAGTTAGTTTAGGTGGCACCACAACGAATAAATCAGGCTAAGCTATTCTAACAAAAGTTTTGTAATAAAATAACTTACTTGAGAAACTAACGCTGCTAAGCAGTCTGATGATGGCAACATCATTGCGGACGAGGTCAGGGTTCCATTGGTTGTGCATAACAACCTGGTTGGTGGTGAGCCTGGTGCCTCCTGAGTAAAGAGTGTTGGAGCCAAGGACTACGATAAAAGAAGTAGCCTGGTTAACGCCATCGAACCAGCAGTGAGCAGCGGTCACCAAACGGTTGGCAGAGATAAGAGAAGCACCGCAGACACCCTGGCCTTGTCCAAACTGAGCTAGGATGCCGGCCTGTGTAAAAAAGCAAAATTCTCTCATAGTTTAGCGAATGATGGCCAAATGAAGATAAACATAGCCGCGGAAGATCAGTCTACTGATGACGTGATGATCTAAACTAATATCGCGGAAATACGAGGATGAGATTACAGATAAACAGGAAAAACTGCGAATGTTACATTATTATAAAGTGCAGACAAATTTGTTTTTTTCTTCCCTATTTAAAATATTGTCTAGTTATATTTATGATATCATCACCGAACCAATGATCATTCCTGTAGTCTATGAACACCTCGTGATGCTGAGAAAATGCTTATGACAGTCAGCAATTATATTGTAAAAAATCAAAATGAAAACACTTCCTTTTATTTTACTGTAGTATATTTATTGCCTACCAGCAACAATCTTATGTTCAAAAAGCGAGTAAAATGATCAGAATTTACTGTTTTTGTTCAGATTTTTTTAATGTTATGGTACCTCACATGGAGTACTGCTCCCATCTTTGGAACGTAGCACCCAAGGATCAGCTTGACCCACTTGATGCATTACAGCGTAGAGCTGTCAGAATTGTCGACGATTCCAAGCTCACTGAACACCTAGAGCCGCTCAGCATGCGCAGAGACGTTGGGTCTCTCTGTATCTTTTATCGCATTTACAACGGGGAGTGTTCTGAAGAACTATTTGATCTGATGCCGGCGTCGCGGTTTTACCATCGCACTAGCCACCACCGCCTGAAGGCTCATCCACACATAATAGATCAATGGAAATCGCACACTGTGCGTTTCACACGATCCTTCTTGCCTCATACCTGCAAAATGTGGAATGAGCTACCTTCTTCGGTGTTTCTGAGAAGCTACAACATGGGGTTCTTCAAAAGGCGAGTTAATCGAGTTCTAAAGGATCGGCAACGTATTTGTGATGCCTCGGGTGTTACAAGTATCCATAGGCAACGGTGACTGCTTTCCATCAGGCAGCCCGTCTGCTTGTTTGCCACCTATGGCATAAAAAAAAAAAAAAAACAAAAAAAAACGCATTCTTTCATTCTTTTAGGTGGGAACAAAAAGTATACATACATAAACAATATTATTATCTTCTTTGTTGCTAAACACCAAATGCAACATGATGATACAATCAAAGATTCATAGTCTTTAGATACAAATTAACCATCAAAATTCAACTATATTCAGCAATAAGTTGATGATACCGGGCAAGTGTCTTTATTAACTAAACAAAATACAAGCTAAAACTAAGACTACAAATACAGAGTGCCCATAGACCGTTGAAGGTCTAAAAACAATCCAAATGCTAAAGCCCACTACCAGTTGGCAGCGTACCCAGCATGCTGGCGGTATTACCATGATACCTACTCGTAATTTTGTTAAGAAGGATTCCCAATAGAGTTTGAAACATAATGTTATCCTCACCTGGTAAGGGTAGGCACCAGCTGGTGCCGGTGAACCACCGACAATCCTGGACCTGTCTCCCTCTTCAGCCTTACGGATATCCTCGGCCAGAGGTAGACCATACTTCGCCAGGTAGTCGTAAGCCGTGATATCTTCCAAATCAACCTGATCCAGAACTCTGGCGTGGGCTACGGCTAAGAGGGTGAACAGGGTCACTAGAGCAAACTTCATCGTAAGATTTTAGAGTAATTCAAACTCCTCATCTGGTTTTATTATATACTTCTCTGATAATCATACTAGAAGATAATATCATGATAAGATTTAATTCTAATCATAATTAAATCTTATTAACGAAAACAAAAAATTCCAAATAGTTAGATAGATAAACTATTTATTATTCATACAAACATCATCTTCGTTTCTTTTTTGTTGTTCTCTTTATTACTTTTTGTTGTTGTAGTTGTTATCTTTGTTGTTTTGTTATTTGTTTGTTGTTTGTTATTCAAGTTACACACACATACGATAAACCAGCAGCAGTGTGGTTATATCCTGGTATTTCAATACTTCATGCCTTACAATTGTCATCTGACTCCAAAGCTTTAATACTTATGGAATGTTTTTGTTTGATGCAGTAGAATTTTTAGTAGCTCCAGGAAGACTGTCCTGAATTTTAGTACTTTTAACAAATGTTACTTTGAATACATTCTTACATACTTTTATTTAAATTACTCGCATTGTTTGAATAAAGCACTATATAAGCCTTGGTCCGCAATGACTGCACTGCTGCCTACTCTATGATGGCCTCGAGCTCATTTTAGCTCGAAACCTTAGCAACGGTCTCAGCTTCAAGTTTGGTCTTCATTGCAGCGCTTGCTGTCCGCGCTGTAAATGCCTCTACCTTCGGCCTCGACCTTCGGCGTCGGTTTTTATTGTCCCATCTTGCCCATCAAGGGCTGCAATGCTAACCACGCGATGATGGCCTGGACCTGCGCTACGCTACGCTTTCAACCATCATCATCGCTGCCAGCAACGCACTCATTACAGACCCTGGCAGTAATGTACTATTTCACGCACTGAGGCACTTGCAGCGACACCAATGAACTAAGTAATAAAATAGGTCATATTATATGCAAAAAAGGTAGCAAGGTCGTCTGCAGGGTGAGAGCAAGACTACAACACGGTGTGATGACGCACCGTAAAAATCAATAATCCATATGTCCAATCAATTCATGTCTCACTAGAAACTAAACTAATTGTCAAAGTTTTCTGGTACAATGCCGTATGCGATGAAGTTTTTGCGTTGCGTCAACGCATCGCACTGCGGTGCAGTGTCGATTTTGCGACTCGTCGTTGCAGTATTATTTCAGTAATATGGAGTCCAACGAACAAAAGGATGTAGAAACTGAAAATCCTTCTGAAAATATCGACATCAAATACCCAATGCTATCATTTGAAAAGCAAATCTTTGTCGATGTATTTGATAAGGATGCTCTTACTGTTATGGCCGCAGTGTTGTGGCCTCACCCTGAGTTCGACTAAAGGCTTTAAGCTTTATTTAGGTCAATGCTACTAAAGAATAGATGACTTCCTACAGGATAAATTTTGACATAATATAATTATAATTTTTCACATCTAATTTTACTTTAAGTATTGACATAATATTTGACATTATGAAACAATTATTGGTGGTATCTTATATGTATTATTTATATTAAGTTTATCAGAATTGTGTAAAATAATAATAAACTTTAACAAAAACTAATAAAAATTATATACTTATAAAAAAAAAAATACGATGTAACAGGCAAGGATATGAAATACGTCTCCATTCTTACGACCATGTGCTACTATTGTATGTGTACCTACCATGTTCTGACAAATAAATATTTTGAATTTGAATTTGATACGTTCGCATCCGCTACCCCATTTTACCATATTATTATGTCTCTTGTTTGTCCATAACCATGTCCATGAACAAGTCATAATCATTAATCACTATTAATAATCATGATTAGGATATCATTAAATCTATTTGTCATGTTTTTTCGTTAGCAACGATTGTATGGATATTATGGTAGATAATATGACACACGTGTGTGTATGTGTTAGGATATTTAAGCGTTTATTTAGATTATTTAATTATCAATTAGACTTCGTTTTAAACGTAATTTAAAAGATAACATGGTGCTATTGACAAAGATGTCAATAAACCCCTATAATAATATTTCCTCAATATTGTAGTATGTCTTAATAATATTAAAGCTTTATTCTATAGATATAGAATAACATTATTATATTTGATGGCGGGACATAAGTGTTGTGGTTCAAGGCCACAATCCTCTTCGTCCATCGTGCAAGATGTATTTTTTTTTTTTTTTTTTTTTTTTTTTATTTATTTATGACATAATATTACATATATTACATGTTTACTAACACCAAAAAACCTCGCAGAGGTTTATCTGGGTGATAGGTTCTCAGCTTAAATAATTAGAATAAACATTAAAAATAATGAAGTAAACAATAGGTATATCGGAAGGAACCGAGCGAACGCCGAGTGCATGCCCGTCGCTGCGGATCATTCGGGTGGCTTCGGCTTGCTACTACATGTCGTCGGACACTCGGCCCTCTCTCGTTCCTAGAACTTTATACATGATGCTCCGAATCAGTGCAATTTACTAATATAATAATTTTGCAAGACTCGTTTGATATTGACTGGTGTAATTTTGCTAAAGATTTCGCGTGGTAAATTATTTATTAGATTTGGGATTATATATTGTGAGGTACGTTTCCCATAAAAGTTTCTGAATGTAGGTATAACGAGTTTTTTGTTAGTCATGCTTCTTGTAATAACTGGATAATTTTTATTATGTTGGATTTCTGTTCTAAAAAATTGTTCATTTAGTATACAATAGTCTATTTTATCTAGTATTGGTAGTACTTCACAATATTTAAATAGTCCCATCGGGTTATTTTTAAATTTTTGTTTAATTGTTTTGTTAAATTTTATTGAAATAAACACGCTTGCTAGTTCTTTCAATCAATTGTATTCTCCCAGCAGTAATTTGTATCCGAAAGGCTGAAGGATAACTAGTGTTGTATATTAAATCAGACAAAAATTGCGCAGAAAGAAAGCTTGTGGATACCTATATGGTACTGATATTCATAATAATTATCAAGAGATTTAAATATAATACAAACATAATTATACTACTAAACAAAATCACCGTCGAGATCGACATACATTTATACAATACGGATGTCCAGGAAAACGAAAATAATATTAAAATCTGTTCAAAAATATATACCTAAGATAGAAATATTTAAATTTCTTGCTAGACAGAGAGCGCACTATAGTAAGTTATGACGTCGAGCCGCACGCGCGCCATACAAATGCTATAAAGAAACTAAGAGAAAGAGCATCCCCTCTCAATAGTCCTCCTGCCAGTAAACCCGTACAAAGTGCTTTGATTCCACATTTATTGTGCAAACTGCTAGTCTGTGGAATACGCTGCCTGAATGGGTGTTCCCCGATAGTTACAATCTGAGTGTCTTCAAATCATGAGTGATTCGGTTTCTTCTAGACAAGCGTACGTAGACCGCATTATCGCTTAAAATCAGTCGAGTTGGCGGTCAAGCGCAAGTCTAAATATGTATATAAGAAAAAAAAACTCCACCAAAAAATTTAAACGCTCATATCTTAGAAAAATATATCAGCCAATTAATAATTTTTTCAGAATGTTTATTTAATGTATTTTAAATAATAGGTAATTATATTCTTCGCAAAGCCTGTTCTTTGTAATAAATGAAACTCCAATCAACTAGCTTATTATATAGATATAGGCTGCAGACATCGTAAAATAAAAAAATAAAAATAAAAAGTATTTATTTCAGGCATGGAACCCATATTGTTACACATTTGTTACAGTTACAAAAGAAAATTAGAAATAGATCATAGTTAAAAATGCAATAATAATATAAAATTGTTAAAATTATAGAAATATCACAGTCATTTTCGATTCGCACTCCGGTGCACTGTCAGCCACGATTTAAAAATCGGGCTGCCAAGGTAGTCCCCCATGCACTGCAATATGCCGTTCTTCGAACTCCTCAACCCAGCCCAGAAGGAAGCCACTCTGGATCTGATGACAGCAAAGAAATCCGGAACCCGTGCATCGGCGAACATACCCGACGCGCTGCAATAACGTGCTTTTTTCATGAGGATGCGAAAAGCATCATTGTATTGCACCCTTATGGTATGATACGTTTTGCGTTTAAAATTAGTCCACAGCTGACACGTGTATAGACACAGACAGTATGCTTTAAACAATGTTGTTTTGACTTCTGTGTTGCAGCTGGAAAATCGGCGCGCGAGCATGTTACAATGCATGTTACAATTAAAATGGGTGACGGAATTAAAGTGGGGTTGGGCAGGACACATGGCCAGATGTGATGTTGAAAGGTGGTGTACAGCAGTAGATAACCGCCTGGTAGCGGTAGAGACTAGGTCGGTAGCTGAACCCGGGCAAACCTAGGATCAGCTAAAATATCAACTGTTCTATACATTTCGTTTAGTTTGAATGTGATCCATGTGATATTTTTATTGCAATTTAAGGGTCCCCTTTTTATATTTAACAATAGGTTTGTTTTTACCGCCAACTCGCCTGGTGTTAAGCTATGATGAAGCGATGACGCTTGCTTGGAAAAAACTAATTCGCTTGTGATACAATTTACTCATAATGATAAGTACAGGAATTTCGTATGTCCTTTTAACAATTTTACGTGTATATATTGATAAAGATTAAGACTACTCTATGCTAGCATTATAGCGCATATTTTTATACATATTTACCTTAGAAGCTAAGTCAAAGCGAGGTTGGAGAACAAAATATCGAATGACAACATTTCCTCAACTGAGATTGTAATTTTTGTAAAGTAAGTCATTTAGATAGAATAGGAGCCGTGGTAGCCCATTTGGGAGACCGCTAGACTTAAAAGCGTGAGGTCCCGGGTTCAAACCCCGGGCCCGTACCAATGAGCTCCAAAGCGCTTATGTACGGATTTTCATACCACTGGCTTCTCGGTGAAGGAAAAAATCGTGAGGAAACCTACATACGTACGGAGAAGGAATTCAATGGCGTATGTGATTCCACCAATCCACACTGGGCCAGCGTGGTGTATATGGCCCAATCACCCTTTCGGGGATAGGCTAAAACTCCAGCAGTGGACTGTTAAAAGGCTGATTATGATGATGATGAAGTAATTTAGATAAGCTCCTTTTAGTCACGTGTGCTTTTTTCGGCTGTTATTTTTATACTATTGGGTAAAGGCTTCCCTTCCTTCTTTTAATTTATCTCTATCTTGTGCTATGGTGTGGTGGACGAGTCCTTTGTTTGGGAGTCAATTTCGTCCCGTCATATTTACCTGGGTTAACCAGGGGTTGTGTGACTTGTAAGAGCTATTCGGTCGTGATTCTTGCCCACAGCTCATCCAACATTCGACTGATTTTGGCCCAGTTCTATTATTCTATTATAATTATGTGTTTATAATGGACTAGCTGCGCACCGCGGTTTCACCCGCGTAGTGATGAAAAATGGTGATGATGATCATGATGAAAAGTAACCTATGTCACTCTCAGGCTCATGAACTATACCCATGCAAAAAATCAGGTTAATCCGTTTTTCGGTTGCAGCGTGAAAGAGGAACAAACATCCATACATACAAACTTTCGCGTTTATAATATTAGTAGGATAATAAAAAACATTGTTAACTTTAAAACAATTACTTTAATTCAATAAGCTGAATTTGGAGTACATTTATAAGTTCTGGTTGATGAAGTCGACGTATGAAGTCACTCTAGCGAAGGCGGCGGGGTAGCCTTCCTGGCAACCACGGGCAGAGCCAAAGGAAACGACACCGATCTGAAATATTAAATTAGTTAGAAAACGCATACATATGAGATATTTTTTAAACATTGTGTATACTTTCGCGATTGTTCACTACAGTTAAATGCATATGAACGGGATATGCCAGAAATGCCAGAATTTCAACCGAGGTGGTGGTTTTTAACTTGCTAGTGCGTGGAAACCAGTATTAAGTTGCCTCAAAAATAAAAGCACGCGTACAAAATGTGTTCAAAGCTACCATACAAACGCAGTGATAAAGTGAGTGTGTTTTGTCGGGATTTGGGTACGAGTTCGAGTGATAACCGTAGCAAAAGACTAAGAAGGAAGGTAGATCCGTATTGTGATTTCAGATAGGTAGGTTCTGCACCTTTACTTTACTTTAAATATCCTGTTAATAATCATATAACTGTTACTATTGTTATTCTATTAAACTGTCGGCGTATCGTGATTCAGACCTGCCACTGTCGGAGTAGCGCAGATTATTATTTCTGTATTAATTACCTGCTTGCTTTTGGAGTTACCTTATTCGAAAGAATAAATTTCGGATTTCCGTGGTACACATTCAAACTAAGTTTGACTATACCAACGACCTATATGTACTTGGACTATACAATATATTATGCTTGGCTTTCGGCCTTGCCGATAGATTTAATTTTCAAAATACCTTAAGCAACGATCTTTTACTTATACTACGTACCTTGAGTGCTCATCTACAATATACTATAAGGAACACTTGTGCACAATTTCATGGTGGTTTGGCTGTGCGTTGTTTATCAGTGAATGAATTTAATCTATACTAATATTATAAAGAGAAAAGCTTTGATTGTTTAATTGTTTGTTTGTTTGATTGAATTGAATAAGCTCCGAAACTACTGAACCAATTTGAAAAATTCTTCCACTGAAGGGAAGCTACTCTATACTCGGGTGACATAGGCTATATTATATATTTTTTTAAAAGGGATCCTTACTAAAACTCCAATAATGTAACCCAAGGTGTAAAAAAAATAAGGTTTACAATTTTAACTTTGCGTGTTTGACAGTTCTAAGACAGGACAAGTGCAGGACAACGTCTGTCGGGTCAGCTAGTATCTAGTATTGATATAAAGTTGATGTTTTGTACGATAGCTGTCAAATACAGTAAGCCATGGAATTATCAACAGCAGCGCCAGCACAGCTTGCGTTATCTATACAATTGCTACGAAAATATTGTTATTATAACATTTGACATTATTATTTGTCTACACAGGGTTATGCAGAAATGGTGTACTAAGCCGAAAGGGGTCTACAGGACCCAACTCTATAAATAACTTTTACTATGGGACCAACCCTAAAATTGCGAAAATTTTGTTGAGAGTGAATGGCCGTTTTCTATAAATCAGCTGATATTTTTGGCGATTCCAGAAATGCTTCCATAGTAAAAGTCTTTTTAATATGTTGGGTACTATGGAACCCTATCGGCTTAGTACTGCCTTTCCGCGTTACCCAGTATAATATTAATTTCCAAAAAAAAAACTATCTCAAACTTACCAGAAGGGGCCTTCCGTTCCTCGAGACTACCAAAGGACCGCCGGAGTCTCCACTGCATGTGCTCCTGCCGTTAGCTCCGCTGGTACAGATGTTGGAGGCCTGGATGATGAAGGGGAAGGACCAGGCACAGATAGTGTTGGTGATCACTGGTAGGGTGACGTGACTAAGCACCTGATTAGTAGTGATACCACCACCTGGAAAAAATATAATACATCTTTTAAGTCATAAAAGATTAATATGATCAGTCAACCTTCACAAAAATACAATCTGAGCGTTTACAAGTTGCGAGTGAATCGATTCCTTCTTGCTAAGTGCGCTCTATACAAAAACATTACAAGTCAAATTCAACCGTTATTTTTATCATAGAAATATGCAACTTTGACTGGTTTACAAAAAAAAGTACGTAGATACTTATGTAAATTGATGTACTTATGGAAATACTTCCCCTTATCAAAATACTAGCAGGTTTTTTGACCCTCTACTTGTATTAATACAAGCACTTACCATCAACTTCAAATAAAAGATTATGTGTTAAAAAAATAACAAAACAATATATTTCAAGTACCAAAAGTGACTCAAAAGAACTCACCGTCACTGGTGAGGCCAAAACCAGAAGCGATAGCGTTTTCTCCAGCGAAATTCTCGTTCAACTGGTTACCAGCAGGCAGGGCGATGGTGGCGATGGTATCTGAAGTTATAAAAATAATATGCCATTATTATATTAAATTTAAAAACACATTTTTATTTAAGAACTACAGGAGAATTTTGGACTGTGGAGGCTGGCTGCTCACGAATTGTATTGAGATCTGACAAAACGTTTGGTGGAGTTGCCTGTTGACCGGGATACTAATAGAGATCTTTCATTCTAAATGTGCATGTCCTTTCACCACTCGCCACATACAAAATACGGTAGATGGGCGTGCACATTTAATTAACAGTGCTAACAGACGAGATGGACTTGGTTAACGGACCGCCTCCAACCAACGGGAAAATGTTCACCAAATCGACACGTCTGTAAGCACTATTAGAATGAAATATATCTACTTACCTTGGCCTAAAACTTAGCATTACCATTTAGCGTGGCAATATTGCTGCCAGCATCCTGGTTTACATTTCTTCCATCGAGGAGCTTTAGACCAGTTATTTGGTTTACTTTTCGTCTTCTTTTTGCGTTGGCATCCAGATTTGATTTATATAGTGTCACTCCATATGATTAGTGTGCATAATATTTTAATATGCAATCTACTAATACGTTAAAGAAACATACTACACTTTTTTTTGTATTATATAATTTTGGCCACATTCGGTAACTGATAGAAGAGCTGAGTGACCGCGCGGGGCGTGTCTTGTGAGGTTCTGAGGTGAGGTTATATTGAAATTTGTTTCCAAAGGGGTGAAACGAAAAATATGGGCCTTATTATTTAAATAAGCTTGACATTATATGCAAATTTTGTACACTCCAATTTTTTTTACCTGTATTTAAAGATTCAATTTCTGGCTCATTGGGAAATTGGTTATTATTGTAAACAAACAGACGGACAAGCAAGAAACTTAATAAAAACTAGTGATAATAGTGATGGCTAACTTTGTATTGATTTTATAACACCCTTTTACAATATTATTTTGTAAATTAATGTACTAAAAACAGTTTGTCTTTGTACCTACTTAAAATTCACTTTGCTCAGATAAAAAAAAACTACACAGTATACGCTAACATGAACAAAGCAGGGTCAAGAAATTACAAAAACTATGTCTAAAATATGAATTTAGATAAATAATTTTAATTTCCTGCTTCGGTTACATATACATTTGTATATTAAACGAAGTATAAAAATATGGAAATAATATACAATGGAAAGTAAGTACACTTAAGTTATGTACACTTAACTTAATAAGTTAAGAGGCGTTTGACCTTCGAACGTTGTTCTACAGTGTGGTTTTCGTGCAACCAATATAACTCTGCCATATTCTCCTTCTACCCAAAACACGCTGCCTTTTAGTCACTGTCGCATCAACGGGAAGTATGGTGACGGTGGCGCCACAACGAGTAAATCAATCTGAGCTATTCTAACATAATGTTTCATACTAAAATAACTTACTTGACAAAGCAACGTTGCTGGGCAGACTGATAATGGCGACGTCATTTCGGATGAGGTTGGGAGTCCATTGGTTGTGCATAACAACCTGGTTGGTGTTAAGCCTGGTGCCTCCAGTGAAGAGAGTAAGGGAGCCAAGGACAACAGTAAAAGAGGTAGCCTGGTTCACGCCATCGAACCAGCAGTGAGCAGCGGTCAACACACGGCCGGTAGAGATAAGAGAGCCACCACAGACACCCTGGCCTTGTCCGAACTGAGCTAAGAGACCAGCCTGTGCAACAAAGCAAGATTTTCTGTTTAAGTAAATAGTACCTACGTGGCTACGTACGGGTAAGCGTAGCCTCGGAAGACAAGTCTAACGGTAGCGTTATAATGTAAACCAATTTTGTGGAAATACGAGGACGAGATTAGCGATAAACAGGAAAATTAGCGAATGTTACATTATTATACAGTGCATTCAAAATTGTTTTTTCTTCCGTGTTTTATGTATCGCCATGCTGTATTTATGATATCATCACCCAACCAATGATAATCCCTGGTAGCTAAGAGGAATATAGGACACCTCATTTATCAATATCGGTTGGAATGCTTAGGCTCTGCGTCCGGCTGCTGAGAGAATTCTTCCGATAGTTACAATAACATAAAAATATATTATAACATTTTCTTTTAATATTTTACTATAGTATATTGGCTACCAGCTACAACTGGACGTAGACCCATCTGCTTGTTTGCCATCTATAGTATATAAAAAAGCTACAATAATCTTACGTTAAAAATGATAAGATCGTTCGTTACGTTCAAAAGTGATCAAAATTTACTGTTTTTGTTCAGCTTTTTACAATGTTATGGCAACTGTCAGAAGACGCATCATTTCAGTAGCTGCACTTTAAGTAGGAACAAACAAGCATACACACAATAATCTTTGTTGCCTTGCGTCAAATACAATGTGGTATGATATAAAAAAATAAACGAAAGATAAGTCTTTGAATACAAACAAACAACCGACATCCAACTATGCAATTGAAGTTAATGATACCAACTCGTAATCTTGTTAAAAGAGATTCCCAATTATATTCCAAACAAAATGATATCCTCACCTGATACGGGTATTGACCAGCAGATGCAGGCGAGCCACCGACAATCCTGGACCTGTCCTCCTCTTCAGCCTTACGGATCTCCTCAGCCAGAGGTAGACCATACTTCGCCAGGTAGTCGTACGCCGTGATATCTTCCAGATCAACCTGATCCAGAACTCTAGCGTGGGCTACAGCCAAGAGGGCGAACAGGGTCACTAGAGCAAACTTCATCGTAAGATTTTGGAGTAACTCAAACTCATGCCTGTCTGATTTTATTATATACTTTTGTGTCAATGAGATTATAAGATAATGTCATGATTGGATTTGCTTCTAATCATAATTAATTGTTTTTAACTAATAATCATTGTCGGACTAAATGCTAGTCTTGATTTGATAAATATCAATGCCATAATTTATTATTTTAAACGCTGAGCTATGATTTACCTAGTCTGGTATTTAAAAACTTTGTCATGAACATTGAACACCACAAATAGGTCACTTACCGTAACCTCCATGCCATCAAAAAAACTATTGGAAACAAGTGGATGCGACTAGCGAGAGACCGGAGAGAGAGGCCCTAAACCAAGCGAGGCCTACACCCAGCAGTGGGTTACTCAATGCTGATGATGATTCTATAGCTAGAGTAGCAGTAGGGAAAAAATTCCAGATATTGAGAAATTTTTTTTTCGCCTATGATTGGAATGGATTGTTGGAATGGTTTAGTTTAGTATCCAACTCATATTGTTTTTATATGACACCATGTTTGTATAGTGGAAATAGTGAAAAAGATAAAAATTGCTTGTAAAATAAACTTTATTCGATAGCCGAACTCTAGAATCCATTTACAGGTTTTGGTTGATGAAATCGATGAAGTGTGTAAAACGACCTATGAAGGCGGCGAGGTAACCAAGCTGGCAACCTAAACCCAAATCGAAGGGGGTGATACCAAGCTGGCAACCTTAACCCGAGTCGAAGGGTTTGATACTAACCTGGAAATTTTAATGGGTTTTATGTAGTTGGACTTAATACATTTATTTTGTTGGACAAACTTTCCGCGCAATACTGATTCGGCTTTAGACACTTTCGGAGTTGCTTATGTAAGTATTTCTGAACTCAACCTGATGCGTACTTTTGTGGTAGGTACAGTTTTAAATAAAGTTCTCCACGTTATACTTATAACTTACTTATAGTTGTTAGTCATAAGATTATTCATATGACAGCGGATGAATTCACTAGATATAATAATGTAGTTACTCGTATGCTACGTTTCTGTACACTTGTGATAACAGAAGAATCTTACCAGCAGTGGACGTTCGTACCTCTGTACATACAATGGACCGCCCGAGTCACCACTGACTGCAAGTACTCCTGCCATTAAAATAAAATATACCTACGCGTCGCACGTACAGCTTTCAAAACAGTCGTGAAACAAACAAAAAAAATTCTTCTGGCGATACTGTGGAAACTACGTCAGTGGAAGAATTTCATCCAATCATCTGCTTCTGATATACTACAGGGTTGCTAGTATAAAGAACTATTTGCGATAGTCGTGACCCCATTTATTTTTACTCTTTCTTGCCGAGCTGTTCAAGACACAATAATATTTATAGAGAATAAAAATTTGCCGCTAATTACTTTAAGAAAGGTCTAGACTTTAAAGTCCAATTTTGGACACACTAAATTCTAATTCCTGCACAAAACTCTTGCTTTAAGTCATGAAGTCAGTCTTATCTTGTACAGTGATACTTATCTGTAGAGGGGTCAGAGCTATTTAAAACCAGTACGGGTGGTTAAATAATGGAACTAAAATATTCACGAAATGCTGTCGATTTTGTTTAGAAAATGAAATGAAATGAAAAATTATTTATTGTAGCAAACGTGGTACAAGGTGATGTTACAAACTAAAGTCCCTCACGTTCGGACGTTCCAAGTACGTCATACAATATTAAATCTACATGTTATACATGATATCAGTTATTATAGCACTACAAAGAACAAAGAAACTCTCACGTGATTACAAACCATAAAAGCCTTCTGTCAAATAGTACGTAGCCTTTGGAGCCTTTTACAGGTCTCTAGTATATTAAAAATATTTTATATCTAGCAGTTTGGACAATAAATGTGGAATCAAAGCGCATCGTACGGGTTCTCGGAATATCAACCATAAAGCGGTGTCAATTCTTCGTGTCCACTCTGGCAGTCCGATAGAAATATGGCCAGCAGAGAATCAAATCATGCAGATCTGTAGCACACTCTCCGAAATGTATCCGATAAAAAACCGATAGACTAGCAACCTTGCGCCGATGCTCAAGACTAAGAAGCTTAGTCTGAACCAGGGATTCGTTGCTGATGAGCCTCTTGGCACGTTTCTCAATAGACTCCAATGCCCCAAGCTGATCCATACCAAAGGTGAGAGCAGTACTCCATGCACGCCCGAACTTGTGCTAGGTAGAGTGAAAGCTACTGTTCCGACGTGAAGTAACGTCGCACCTTCGATACCCAGCTTTTTGGCAGCCAATTGAGCCTTGTTTTCAATATAGGAGCCAAAGTTAAGGGTAGGAGACAGAGCAACGCCCAAAAGCTCAAGCTGGTCAGTTATCGGAATGGATACATCCCAGAAAATAGGAGTCATTTGGAATAGCGTACTTTTTGCGGAGAACAGACACGCCTGGGTCTTAGCGGCATTGAACTTGACCAGGTTGGCATCGCCCACTTCTGAGACTGCCCTAAGGGACAAGTTCATGCGCTCGACCATGGCCTCTCTGAGAGACTGGATTTGTGGTCCGCTGGTTCGTGCGCTAGATGTATAGCTCTCTACTACTGTACTGTCGTCTGCGTACCCAAAGGTACCGGGCTTTAGCAGATCATTGATGTGCAAAACAGCGATGCAGAGAGCACCGACCCCTGGGGGACACCGGCATTAATTGCCATTCGATCATTGTCATTGAATTGTATTGTCATTGATTTTAGATAAGCTCATTTTTAACCCTTCTGTTGGGTAAAGGTCTCCCTTCCTTCTTGCCATTTTTCTCTTTCTTGTGGAGGACCAGTCCTTTGTTTAGGAATTAATTTCATCCCACCATATTCGTCTGAGGTTTCCAGGTAGTTGTATGACCTGTAAGAGGTATTAGGTCGTGATTCTTGCCCAACGCTCATTCGACATTCGACTGAGCCTAGTGTGTGTTTATAATGGAGAATAAAAATCATTGTTAACTTTCAAACAAATTTAATTCAATAAGCCGAAATTTGAGTGCATTTACATGTTCTGGTTGATAAAGCTGACGAATGAGGTTACTCTAACGAAGGCGGCGGGGTAGCCCATCTGGCAACCACGGGCCGAGCCGAAGGAGACGACACCGACCTGAAATGTTAAATTAGTTAGAAAATGCATACAAATAAAACTAACTATTCTTAAAACATTGTTTTAAACTTTCACGGTTCTTCACTACAGTTATATGATTATTAACGGGATATGCCAGAAATGCCAGAGTTTCAGTCGAGATAATAGTTTTCAACTTACTAGTGCGTGAAATTCAGTATTGGGTTACCTTAAAACTAAAATACGCTTTGATACATATTATACGATACAGTGTTATGTTATGTCGGAACTTGGGTTCGAGTTCCAGTGATAACCGTAACAAAAGACTAAGAAAGAGGGTAGATCGGTTTGTCTGCACCTAACTTTGAACTGTTCAACCAACCACCCGCTTTCTTCAGTTTATCATAATTATATCAATATATCGATATTTCAGTCAGAAATATCGGTAGCTCCATCCACAACCTTATCACGGTAAATCGTGGTATAGTTTCATATTTAGGTTATCCACATTATACTAATAACTTACTGCAAGTTGTTAATCATAAAGATTATTATAACAGCAGATGAATTCAGTGGATATACCTAGTTACTCGTATGTTACGGTACTGAAAATATGAGATCTCTGAAAAATCTTACCAGCAGGGGACGTCCGTTCCTCTGTACGACCAAAGGACCGCCTGAGTCACCACTGCAAGTGCTCCTGCCATTAGCGCCGCTGGTACAGATGTTGGAAGCCTGGACAATGAAGGGGAACGACCAGGAGCAAACAGCGTTGGTGATCACGGGCAGGGTGACGTGGCTGAGGATCTGGCCTGTAGTGATACCACCACCTGAAACAAAAACATTTTACCATTTTTTCTTCTGTGTTCTGATTTTATCTGCGATCAGTTATAATTATGAACTAAAATTATTAATTGTTAGCTGCACCCGCGGTTTCACACGCGAGTTAAAATCGTCGTTAAGTTTTCTGATATTTTCCAATTTTCTGCGCTATTTTCTTAATTTTTATTTCCATAAGAACCTTCTACAATGTAATAGAAAATTTTAAAAAAAAGATGAATGAAATCGGTATAGTCGTTCTCAAGTTATGGCGTGAGTATTGTAACTTAAACCTTTTTGAGTGTCAGTATCTAATATTGTGGGATTATTATTTATTTATTTATTGAGAGTTCGTCAATGTGCTTGACTGTGGCAAAGTGATATAACGAGAGGTGTTATAATAATTATGTATTTTCGTGGTGTTTCCAAAACATAGAAGCCTCTATAGTAAAGACTACCACCTTACTAGGGCAAGACATTGACTTCACCGTGACCTACTTTGCTTAATCCTGACTGTAACTATGACCTGTTTGATGATATTTAAAACTCAAAAATATTTCAATACTTGACACATTACGTGCGACGCTAAAACAAAGATCTTGTATATATAAACCCTACGCTAAAGGGACCAAAAAATTTAATGAATAATGAATGAGTGAATAAAAAAATAAAAGAACTTACTCGCACTGTCACTGGTGCGACCGAAACCTGAAGCGACAGCGTTCTCTCCAACAAAAAGCTCGTTCAACTGGGTACCAGATGGTAGGGCGATGGTAGCGATGGTATCTGAAAAACAGAGATGCACATTGAAAACTATACTAATAAAGGGCTTTTATGTGTGTCAGGGTCAACAACAAAACAACAACAACAATAACATTTATTCGAAGTACAACAAGTGCCTTTAGTCCCAGATTTGATAGTTTACGAAAACTTTTTTCGTTTACGTATTGTTCCATACATTTTAGTAAAGCGCCTCTATCGGAAACGTGGAGGAACTAAATTTGGCAGTTATCGGCGGTATAGATTGCTGCACTCTAATACGAAAAAAGTTTTCGAATACCTTTTAGCCCAACAATGTATAGAACAAGACGAAAACGAAAAAAGTTTTCGTAAACTATCAAATCTGGGACTGAGGGCATAGGCCGCTATGAGCAAGATGCGTGTGCAGTACGTAGACGCATGGCACGTGATGTTCTAGCTGCCGCAGTGGTGCAGTGCGAGGCGGAGCGCCCGCCCTGCTGGCAGGCGCTGCTGCAGAGCTGGTCGGCCACCGTGCGCATGCACACCGCCCTGCACCGCTCCGATAACGCACTGGCAGCTGCGGTACGAGAGTGGCACACCAGCTCGATACATCGCACGTGGAGAACGTATCACACGCCCATCATTTAATTTTGATAGCCCGTTGGTCCAGTTGGTAGAGAACCTACCTTCTGTGCTTGGGGGCGTGGGTTCGATTCCCACCTTGGCTAAATATTTTGTGTGATGAACATATGTGTTTGTTCTATATCAGGTTGTTAATATATTTTTATGTATGTATTTAAAACTATATATATCAGTCTCTGGCAGCCATATCACAAGCTTTGCTTAGTTTGGGGTCAGATAACCGCGTGTAAAAAAAATTGTATTATTATATTAATTTTAATTTATATATTCCATGTTTAATTTTTTTATTTTAATTTTCTATCATCAATTAATTAATTAATTAATATAATAAGTTATGAATGCAAATTTGGATAGTATAGTTTTTTTTTTCTTTTTTTTAATTTTCATTTTATTCTCTAGTAACAGATAGTTTTTGACTTCATCATTGAGGCCAAAAACTATTTATGGCGCAGTGACTAGGACAGAAATGATAAAATATCTAGCAAGAAATATCTCCAAATATGTAAGTTTTATAGAAAAGTAACTTACTTGATAGACCAACGTTGCTGTTCAGCCTGATTATGGCGATATCATTGCGGATGAGGCTGGGGTTCCATTGGTTATGCATAACAACCTGGTTGGTGGTGTGCCTGGAGCCACCAGAGAAGAGAGTGTTAGAGCCAAGGACGACGATCAAGGAATTAGCCTGGTTGACGCCATCGAACCAGCAGTGAGCAGCGGTCACCAGACGGTTGGCAGATACAAGAGAGGCACCACAGACTCCCTGGCCTTGTCCGAACTGAGCTAGGAGACCTGCCTGTTTAAAAAAACCGGACAAGTGTGAGTAGGACTTGCACGCTGAGGATTCCGTAGAAACTTAATAAATATGTAGGTACGTAGATCCATCCCGGAAATCTAATCCGAAAATTTAAAAAGATTGAAATATTGAATGACAAACTTAACTTTGTAGTTGGCAAACAGGTGCTCCCATACATACCAACTACAAAAAGCATTTTTAGGGTGCCATACCTCAAAAGGAAAAAACGGAACCCTTATAAAATCACTTTGTTGTCTGTCAAGACCCTTTTTCCCAAGAACGCGTTAAGGTATCAAGTTGAAATTTATAACAAATACTGTCTACGGTTTCTTTTAGCTGTGTTAGCAAACTTGTAAGTTAACGCGATCAAAGATAAGGAAGATTAGGGACCCTAAAAACTATTAGTTTGAGAATGAAAATAAATTCAACTATTTACAAACAAACAGTACCCGCAGTTTTACCCGCTAACTTATAGAACCTTATATTTCATCTATATAAAAAATGCTATTCGTTGGTAAGCGCATCACCTGAGAATTGATGAACCGATTTGTCAACAACAAAAATTATTATAGCTAGTTCGAATATGATTTTATGCAGACTTATGATATTCTCACCTGGTATGGGAATTGACCAGTAGATGCGGGCGACCCACCAACAATCCTGGACCTGTCCTCCTCTTCAGCCTTACGGATCTCCTCGGCCAGAGGTAGACCATACTTCGCCAGGTAGTCGTACGCCGTGATATCTTCCAGATCAACCTGATCCAGAACTCTAGCGTGGGCTACAGCCAAGAGGGCGAACAGGGTCACTAGAGCAAACTTCATCGTAAGATTTTGGAGTAACTCAAACTCATGCCTGTCTGATTTTATTATATACTTTTGTGTCAATGAGATTATAAGATAATGTCATGATTGGATTTACTTAATCATTACTAATTATAGTGTAAAAAGTATTAAAGGAATGCCAGTAAGGTATTGTTCTAATTTGATAATTTATAATAAATTCCATCCTCAAGCATGCTGGGTACAATGCCAACTGGTAGTGGGCTTGAGCATGTGTATTGTCTCTAGACCTCCAATGGTCTATGGGCAATCTGTTTTTGTATAATTGGTCAAGTTGTTTGGGCCTTTAGTGTTAGTTACATGGTATTTAATTTTTACTTGCCAGAAAAAATCCGTAGTAATTTGACACTTAGCAAGAATTTCGCGATTTCACGGTGCGATGTCTCATAGCAAAAGTTAATACATAATCATAAGCATAATGAACTCTTAGCTTATTACCTACCGCCGTTTCGTGTAAAACACAGTTTTCTGAAAAAATAAATATTTTCTGTGGTGTAAACCTATACAGGGTACACCATTTCTGCGTAACCCAGTATAAATCATATTATCCTCTATATAATAGGACTTATACTGGGTTATGCAGAATTACGCTGTTGATTAACAACTGAGCAATATCAATTCACGGAGCACCTAGTAAAGATTTAGATATGCAGTGGCATCAAATAGATTTGAAAACCTACAGACAATGCTGGAGTTTTTTTTTTTTTCTAAAAAGAAAACCACCATCCTAAAATAACGACAGCAAATTACCAGAGTAAACACTAGGCAAAGTCCAAATCAACAACAACAAAAAAGAACCCGGCTATGTCCTAAAACTGGGACCCGAACCACCGGAGGATGGGCAGCAGCGTCCTATTAGCAAACAGTGAACGTACTGCGATCCTCAAGCCGCCTGCCAAGCGTGAAGATTATGGCAACACCCCTCTCTAAGAGGTCTTAGTGGACGTTTGTTTAATGGCTGATGATGATGATGATGAAGTCCAAGTCATCAGGCCTAGGACATGTAAAGCGGCTGGTTGGGCACGACGTCTATGCACTTTGAAAATGTCCCAGCATGCAAATGTGTACCTACACACTGTCGGGAAGCTTGTGGGGGGTTGCGGTGAACTATACATACATTTATATCAGGCTATATTCTCAACATCTGCTTCGCTATATCACCTTTATAATGCAACACCCATCGCTGCATACCGTTATGCCAGCGTGTCCCAACAAACTGTACTTATAGTGCATATACAATGTGAGTTCACTCACCGGGCACGTGGGCTCACCAATCGCCTCGTGGTGATGGTGACAGAGCCTTCTCGGGCTGCTCACTTCCCCGATTACAGTGAGCATGGATTTCATGGACAGCCCTACCCGTCCGATGTCGGTTTCACACGTCCTGTAATGTTAAAACACCATGAGCTGGTAACTAAGCATCACAACCCTTCAGCACCTATGATCTTTTATGTTGAGCAATATTTAACTAAATACCACCTGAGTGTACCCCCTACCGCCCCTTGTACCGGCCCACGGAAGCGGCGACACCCGGTCACGAGTCTTAAATCAGGTGGCGATTCGCACGGGAGCAGATCCGATCGTGGGCCACCGTGATCTGCGTGTGGGGAGCGCTGTCGTCTATCGGACCCCGACCCCTCGCCCACGCGGGCCAACCGGCCACTACACTCTGTACACCAAGCGTTCTCAGACCTGGCCGACGGTTTGGTATCGTACATCAGGCACCGCCTCCTTGCAGTCCTGTTCCCCGGCCATGCATCTGGCAGTAGACGTTCACGACTATTCGTGAGGTGAGCTCAAAAGTCCCGTACGAATCCTAACCTTCAGATTGTGCACAATGTGAAGTATCTATCTGTATAAGTAATCCACATAAAGAACATGTTTATTAATAGTTATTCATCAGTTATTCATCAAAGCATGAGTGCAAGCAAGGTAATAAAGAGTCTGTGATACTTAGCTCCGATATTTCGTGAGATGTTGTCGCTCGTGTGGACGCCGTTGAAAGCAGAAAGGAAAATGGCGTCACCCCATTGCTGGGGTTCTCAAGCCATCACTTAAATGTCAACTGCGGGCCTTGTGATTGGTCGTTTGGACAGGACGCGTTGATTGGACTATTCATTGCAGGAGGATGTTGTTTGGTGTTGCCTGCATGGAAAATATCGTGGCAAGCGCAGCCGTCACGACACTCCCGACGGCGAAGAAGTTCCTAATCATCTGGTCGGCCTGCAGGAATGCCACTCTTTGTGGCCTTCTTTCTTTACTGTCTGTTTCCTTTCTTGCTATTAAGTTATCCTGCTCATTCGATATGGTACTATCTTCTCCTTAACGTCAATTGCCTTTTATTTAGCTCTCAGATATATACGGGCTTAAAGTTATCTCCAGCGGACTGGGTAATTTCTGTTCAATGTTCGTGGGTTCAGGAGCTGAACCATCAAATTCATTTTTAGATGAAGAAATGCCGACAGTGGTGAGAAGTCTTATCTCTGTATGATGATCGGTGCCTCGGAAATGAATTGCATTCCTTCTCTCGTAGCCTTCTGGTATTCCACAAGCAGTTCTTCTTCTATTTCCAATGGATATAAATGCGCGATGGAGTGAGTGAGTTTGGTTTCAACCACCTTCACTCTTGCTATTCTGCAAATTCCATCTTGTCCCTTGAGAAGAGCTATTGCTCACCTTCCAGTTTTCCGATTCTTAGCTTCACGTTTATCAGCACGATGTCAACTACTTAGGTTTCTTTAGTTCTCCGCACTCTTGGTTCTCTGTGTGAATGGTGGTACCTTTCACGCAAACTTGGCAAAAATTGTTCGTGAACATGATTTGAAGTCATTCAGAACATTCTGTCCTCGTTTCCATGCTTCTATTAAATTCCTTTTCCTGACTGAAGTCCCTTGTTGTATCATCTGATCACCTGTCTCGGTTGTAATGTGACTTCCCATCATAAGGAAGTCGAAGGTCTAAGAACATCTTCTAAATCCGCGCTGACGCACGTTAACGGTCGAGTATTCACAACAATTTCAATTTCTTTAAAGATAATGATGAGTTGGTTCTCTTTTAGCAGCTGTTTCGTTAGTGATTTCTTGAGACACTGTTTTTCTACTCCAATTAGTCGTTCATAAAAACCACCGTGCCATAAAATTACATACGATTTCGTTAGATATTCAATAAATGTCAGACAAGACTTCTGCCATCAGCTTGAATTGTTGAGCATATTCTGAAACTATCAAAACGGGTACCGTTCGGATAGAAATGAACCTCTTTAATGCTAACAGACATTATTCTGCGCCTAAAGTTCTGAACTACTTCTCAATGTATTGCTCACACTGCTAAGCATGTGCTTACAAATCCAGTGCTTCTCCTCTTTATTGGAATTAGATTTGATACATATATTATGTGGTAATCCATTCATACACAAGATAACGGTGAACTGTATTTACTCTCTTTTTTGGAAGCGCTGGAACAGATGGAAGTTTGAAAGAACTTCCTCCATGCTAGACATGTAGTCTTGCATCCTTTCAGTATTCTTTGTACGTTACATCTCCCCTTTGATACGTCAAACATATTGAATCCAATACGTTTGACGCATAAAACTCAAAGTATGATTTACACCTACGTTATAATTATCTTCATGAGTGTTCAGATACTCTCGGCTTTCCTTAGGACATGGTTTGCACCTTCCTTACTTCTTATGCTGTCCGAGTTACTGTCTGAGTAGTCAGAACCTCCCGACGAAAAAGGAAAAGTTCAATTTCACGAATTTCTGGCCGCTTGCTATGTTCTTCTCGTAGGAACTCTGGTCCCGTAAACAAATAGCGGCAACACGGAAGGTACTGCTAATCCACACGTGTCACAAATGAACGCTATATTTTTCAGTGTTTGTTACTTCGCGTTAGCGTGCGCCAATTGTTTGCATCTTGATTGAATTGTATCGCCTTCGGGGCACCAGTTGAAACCCCATTGCAAACCCCCTTTTTTTCTTATTTGAACAAAAAATTACGCTGCTATCCCTAAGGTAATTTAATCTTATTGATGTTAGTATTTTACTTGTTCAATTATTAAGGTTCTGTGTTTTTTATTCTTAGGTTGAGACATCATGTTTGAATTATTAATCATACATCAAATGACAGTCATATTAAAATATGTTTAACATTATATATCGTTGTGAGTACCACCCATAATAAAAACAAATTAATCTGACGTGGTGAAAATTAATTCTTTTAAGTAGGTGCTTCCAGTAAAAACGTTCTAAGTCAGATATTTATTTCCCCGAAAAAACCATTTCACATGATTTTTTCCTACGCTTAAGGAAAAACACCCCATATTGGCAACTCTGAAAGGAACTAGACTGTAAAACCACAGATATGAAAGAAAAATATTTTCTGTCTGACGAACAGTGTGTCAAATGTATTATATTTTCTTATTCCTAAAAAGCACAGACAATAAAATGTGAAAACGTGACGTCATTTAGAGGTAAATGAAAGTCAAATGATTTCTTAGTTTTTTGTTAAAATAAATGGCATCGTATCGTTTTAAAAGGTCAGAGTAGAAAAATAAGGGTTTGCAACATAAAATCTCGAAATGGTTTCGTAATTGGCATAGGTCAGTGCTTATAGAATATCCTGCGGGTACCTTTCCAGTATTTAGAATCGTAGGTGGTTGTGGTTAACATTTTCTCCTAACGATTGGAGTACCCTTAAGTGACGTTCAATTTCATTCAGAGTTTCTCTATAACTCGCTGCGGACCCTTCAGCGGTGTTAATTCGATACAACGCTGCATAATGCGCATCCACAATCAGATTGTGTTTGCCATATCTATCCCTCAGAATGGAAATCGCAATTTGGTAGTTTTTACTAGAAGTTTCCAAGCACTCTATAGTCTTTATTGCTTCTCCCTCCAGTGAGGACTTTAAATACAACAGCTTATCCACATCCGATAAGTTTTTGCTTCCTATGTTGGAGTCGAATTGATCCCAAAATTGGTCCAGGAGAATACGTCTCCTGTGAATTTCTGCAATTATCTCGGAAGACGACTTGTAGCCCAACCCTTGTGCTTCTGTTATCACTTTCCGGGACGCCACTCCCTTTCTGTGTCCTTTCTTCCAGGTTCAACCTAACTTTCAATTCAGTTAGGGTTTCTTCACCTTTCAATTAGAAGCCACAGGCGAAACTTATCTCAGATGGCGCCACCTTCACTGGTGCTGTCATTTGTGGTTTATTTGAGGCCCTTTAGGGTATATATAAAATCCTTGATTTGAGGTTACATTGCTCTTGAATGAAACAATAAAGATAAATTTTGCTTTAAAACAGTAAAATGTTTCTCTAATGACATGGTTAAAGAGCGAATCTTTTGGAAAGGTAGGTATGCAATAAAATTATTAATATTATTTTTTCTCATCGGAAGGGAAACGGTGTGTAGCTTTATTTTTACACTGAAACACTACACAGATGCATGTTTTAATACCAAAAGATATTTATTGTGTAATTACTAAAATTAATATAAATTATGTTATTTAACACTTTTGACAATGAAACAACACCAGCGATAATGCGCCACCCGGCGTGATAAATAAGCAGTGCGTCTCCCCATCGAACCACGTAAAACGTAGAAATTTCATCAGCTGCAAGTTCCGTACTAAGCCGGAAATAGTTATGTAGTTCTGCTGTGAATCTATTAATCGCTACCTCCAACTTTTCTGCACTTATTTGTGCGCCCTTTACATCCTTCACATCAACAAAATATCTGAGAGCTTCTGTGGTAAATTTTTCTATTTGTTCTGCCACGACCGACAATCTATTTATATGTTAAATCATCCTCCATTTCGCTACGCCTTCCGTTTCATCTGCTAATACGATAATAAAAAAAGCTATGCTGTAGTGTTTGTGTGTGTATGATGTATGTGTAAGTGTGTGTATGTATGATGTGTGTGTATGTATGTGTGTACAAAACTATAGCAAAACGTATTGCCATAAATGACGAAAGCAACATAATCATAATAATAATACAATTAACATGATAACACCCCACAGCTAGGTAGGTTCAGGGTTAAAAATAAATTGTTGTCCAATGTTTCATGGTAATAATACAATAGGCGTATTACACCAAACTCATTAATACGTAAGGCACGTTAAAAATTAAACTAAAAGTTAGTTTAAACGTTAAAAACATTAACGTTATAAATTCGTACAGATTTTATTCATAACAGTGTACAATTACTACACATTAAATTACATAATATATTATGTTCATATCCAACGGTACTGTATCCAAAAATCGATGCTTCACCGAACAAACGTTAATAATGTATTCCTTGTTCATTAAAAAATTCTGATACTTCGCTGTCGTAATCATAGCTACGTAGTTATCATTTATCATCGTCTCAGTTTGCAGTAAAAAGTTCGTAATACTAAATGTTGCTTGCTACGAAATCAACAAACGTCAAGGTCTTCAAAAAATTCAAAATCAGAACAATGTAGGTACACGAAATTCAATTCAATACCCAGTTTCCCACTAAATTGCTTCAGTAATCTTGTTCGTGTGTAGGGCGCATTTGAGCAGTCAAACTTGTCTATGGTCAAAGTATTCAGCAAACAATCACAGAATACGATCTCCTTCGTTATGATCATGGTATAATAATATACTCCAATGATCCCCAATACGTAGCATTGGCGAAATTGTAGTGGCTCCTCCACAAAGAAAAAAGTAAAAATTTATGTTCGTGAGAATCGCACAGTTAAGCAATCACAATCGCCTTTTGTTTTCTTTGAGTAAACAATACCGGTAAACACAATTTCAAGTTTTCATTTTAATATGTGGGTTCAGATTTAAGATGTTTTTGTCGTGAATCGTGTTGTGAATTCGAGAAATATTTAGTACGTAACGTAACGTAACAAACACCCAACTAACTCCAAACACAACTCAAATTCGCCATGACAATGGGAAAATACATAAAATAAGCAGTGACAACAATCATCAACTGTGTTTAACGTTCTACTCAAAGATTTCACACGTAACTAGTATTGTATGAAATCTTCGGTCTTACTCAAGTTTTGTTGAAATGTAGGTAGCCGTTATGTTATTGTAATAAAATTGTAGTTGTTATATTTTTCGTAATAAAATTACTTGCGTACACACGAGATTCATTTCAAGTTCGTTTCATTAAAATTCTATGTTTCGTTTGAGTTTTGTAAAACCTTAATACCTATACATATAAGTGAAAGAAAACAGACACAGGAACAAGGCAGTCCATGAAATTCCATTAGATTATCAAGCGAGCTCTGTTTTATAATAGCATTCGTCGGATTTTCTCATTTCTCTCTGGGCGCTAGGTACAAGAATCCCAGCACATCTCCACCATTTTGTCGGGAAGCTTGTGGGGGGTTGCGGTGAACTATACATACATTTATATCAGGCTATATTCTCAACATCTGCTTCGCTATATCACCTTTATAATGCAACACCCATCGCTGCATACCGTTATGCCAGCGTGTCCCAACAAACTGTACTTATAGTGCATATACAATGTGAGTTCACTCACCGGGCACGTGGGCTCACCAATCGCCTCGTGGTGATGGTGACAGAGCCTTCTCGGGCTGCTCACTTCCCCGATTACAGTGAGCATGGATTTCATGGACAGCCCTACCCGTCCGATGTCGGTTTCACACGTCCTGTAATGTTAAAACACCATGAGCTGGTAACTAAGCATCACAACCCTTCAGCACCTATGATCTTTTATGTTGAGCAATATTTAACTAAATACCACCTGAGTGTACCCCCTACCGCCCCTTGTACCGGCCCACGGAAGCGGCGACACCCGGTCACGAGTCTTAAATCAGGTGGCGATTCGCACGGGAGCAGATCCGATCGTGGGCCACCGTGATCTGCGCGTGGGGAGCGCTGTCGTCTATCGGACCCCGACCCCTCGCCCACGCGGGCCAACCGGCCACTACACTCTGTACACCAAGCGTTCTCAGACCTGGCCGACGGTTTGGTATCGTACATCAGGCACCGCCTCCTTGCAGTCCTGTTCCCCGGCCATGCATCTGGCAGTAGACGTTCACGACTATTCGTGAGGTGAGCTCAAAAGTCCCGTACGAATCCTAACCTTCAGATTGTGCACAATGTGAAGTATCTATCTGTATAAGTAATCCACATAAAGAACATGTTTATTAATAGTTATTCATCAGTTATTCATCAAAGCATGAGTGCAAGCAAGGTAATAAAGAGTCTGTGATACTTAGCTCCGATATTTCGTGAGATGTTGTCGCTCGTGTGGACGCCGTTGAAAGCAGAAAGGAAAATGGCGTCACCCCATTGCCGGGGTTCTCAAGCCATCACTTAAATGTCAACTGCGGGCCTTGTGATTGGTCGTTTGGACAGGACGCGTTGATTGGACTATTCATTGCAGGAGGATGTTGTTTGGTGTTGCCTGCATGGAAAATATCGTGGCAAGCGCAGCCGTCACGACACACACATCGAGGCCGTCCAGCTGACTAGCTAAATCAACTATAATATGTAATACCTATGTGCTAACACAATAAAACATAATGGTAAATTTTTCGAGTTTTTCCGGGTCAAATTGACTAAATTTTTCAACCGCGGCTTTTTCATATCAGGCGTTGAGTTAAGCCCTTAAATACATATTAATACCTATTATATGAAATATTACACCTTGCATAGGCTTAATATAAATTAATCACATGTATAGCCACACCCTAATAACATTAAGCAAACAGTAGGTACCTAACCTACCTACCTAGAAGCAGAGCCATAATATTTTTTAAACAACTGGGTTTTTCCTAATCTCTTACGTAGTGATATCAAAAATAATCTGGAGATTAAATTTTACTTAGGTACTTAAGATTTGATTATAATATATTTATGTTTTACGACATAATAAAAGTAAATCCAAAACAGTAAAAATTTCCGACTTAAAAAGGGTTTTCTGTTTGCCAGATTTTTATGGTGGAGGTTTAAGTATTTATATAGATACGTATAAATAATTTTTGTATGATTATCGACAAGTACATTTGCTCGTAGGTATTGTGCGGGTGATATTTTCGTACGAAACTGGTTACGAAGAACGATTTTGACTTCACACCCTATTAACAGACGCATGGTTACCTAGTTATCAAAATTTGAAAAGTCCTGACCTAAAGCCGGACGGCGGACACTTCATTAAAAGTCCGGATATTTCAGTCACAAAATTCAAACACTGCGCACGTCGTTACATTGTTAACAGAGCAGTCTTTGCGTGTGTCGTCTACATATAGATATGTGCGATCTATCGAAGGTGGACAGGAAGGACAACCACAATAACATTCTCATAATAATCTTACTTATAATTTTGACTTGCAATTTCTGAGAAGGCGAGACAAAATTCAATGTAAAATTATTATGAGAATGCTTTTGAGGTCGTAATACGCCCCAGCACTGTACCAAAGCACAAGTTCAGTCGTGCATAGTTCTCGCCTTTGGGACGTTGAAGTCTATTGAGAAACGTGTCAAGAAGTTAGATAGATAGATAAACTCTTTATTGTTCACACCACACATTTCATACACATGATAAAACAGCTTAAAAACTAGTGCAACAATCGACGAACTTATCGCTAAGAGCGATCTCTTCCAGGAAACCTTAGGATGAAGTTCATCAGCAAAGAGTACTAAATTTCTTAGTTTTGAGGTTTTGAGCATCGGCGCAAAGTTGCTAGTCTATAAATCGATTTTTGTAACATTTCGGAGAGCATATGGATGAAACTGGTTATGAAAAACGTTTTTTTTTTCGGTAGAACAATTTTGGCTTCACACTCCTATAATAACACACGTAATTTCAATAAAAGTCCATTATCTTAGTCACAAAATTCAAACACTGACTTTTACTGAACTGAACTCTAACGCTGACTGAATTCTAGCAGAGCAGTAGTAGTATTACATCGCTCAAGCTAAAAAAGCCGGACAAAGGTCTAAAAGTCCTTTTACTGACAGTACTTTTGCTGACAATGAGGAAGGGGAAGGGGCTTAAAATTACTACACTGGGGATCTTCTAGCGTACGCCACACATATCTGGATTGAGGCCATCCAGAAATACGGAGAAGCACTCGCCATTTCCCTTGACATCACGAAGGCTTTCGACAGGGTTTAGCATAACGGCCTTATTAGCAAGCTCTCTTCGTTTAGCTTGTCCACCAGTTTTGTTGCGTGAATATCGGACTTTCTGAGGGATAGATGTATTCGAGTTGTCATTGACGGCTGCTCGTCCGATCGAATGGCAATTATTGCCGGTGTCCCCCAGGGGTCGGTGCTTTCTAATACGCTCTTTCTGCTGCATAATAACGATCTTCTAAAGCCCAGTACCTTTGGGTACGCAGATGACAGAACAGTAGTAGAGAGCTATACATCCAATGCTTAAACCTTCGGACCACAAATCCAGTCTCTCAGAGAGGCCAAAGTCAAGCGCATGAACTTGTCCCTTAAGGCAGTCTCCGATTGGGGTAATGCGAACCTGGTCAAATTCAATGCCGCTAAGACCCAGGCGTGTCTGTTCCCTGCAAAAAGGACGCATTTTCAACCAGCTCCTACTTTACGGGATGTATCCATTACGATAACTGACCAACCTGTGCTTTTGGTCATTTATCTGACATCAACTCTCAACTTTGGCTTCTATATTGAGAACAAGACTTAATTGGCTGCCAAAACACTGTTTTAAACTATCACGGTTGTTCACTAAAGTTATATGACAACCTTACCACGGTAAATATCCCGTAAATAATCATATAACTTTGGCTGCCAAAAATTGGGTATCTTATCGAATTTGCGACGGTACTTCACGTCAAAACAGTTGCTATCACTGTACCAAGCACAAGTGCGCAGTCGTGCATGGAGTAGTTAATGCTCTCACCTTTGGGATGGATCAGCCAAGTACCAAGTTCAAGTAGCTCAAGTAGCCAAGAGCTTAGTTCGGACTAAGCTTCTTGAGTCTTGAGCACCAACGCAAAGTTGCTAGTCTATCGGTTTTTTATCGGATACATTTCGGAGAGTGTGCATTGGATCTGCATGATCTAATTCCTCCTGCCCATTTTTATATCGGACTGCCAGAGTAGGTACGAAGAATCGTCACCGCTTTACGGTTGATATTCCAAAAAACCCGTACGGATCGCTTTGATTCCACTTGAATGGGTGTTCCCTGATAGTTACCTACAATCTGGGTGTCTTCAAATCACGAGTGAATCGGTTTCTTTTATGCAGGCGTGCTCCATCGTAGGTCGCATCATTGCTTAATATCAAGCGAGTTAGCGGTCAACGCATGCTTATTGTAAATAAAATATAATATATTTTATAGTAGGTATGCAAAGATGAGCCGTTCTGTCGGGCGATTTTGTTAGAAATTATAGTTCTATATCTATTATATTTCGCTGGCCTACGTATGTACTGTACAAGTAGCTAATTACTTATAAGATAACCTTAATCACCTATTCAATTACATTATCTGCAAGCAAGGCAGATAACGAATAAATTTTAATTTTTTACTATTTAATGACTAACATTAAACCATTTTTTTCAGAATTTCATACTTTTGCACTTAGTAGTTAGTGCGGAAAAAAACCAACCATTAGGATCGCTTCGACCTGCCTCGGTTCGCTTCGTTTTGTTTGATTTTTTCTCGCACAGCGCTAAGCTACTTCGCTCATCTCTTGTGGAAAAGCACCCTTAATCGTCTCTCAAGGTTTCCTCAATCCATATCAAATGAGAAAAAAAACATACAGTCGAATTAATTGCCTCGTTTTTGAAGTCGGTTAAAAAGTGAGACATTATGACATTACCTTATAGTAAACGTCATCAGATATGTGGTTATAATATCACTAGCGGTCCGCCCCGGCTTCGCACGGGTATATAGCCTATTAAAATAGAGTTATATAGCATTCAAATGGTGAAAGAATTTTTAAAATCGGTCCAGTACTTTTTGAGCCAATTCGTTACAAACATACTTACTTACAAATCTTTCCTCTTTATAATATTGTATAGATTGGATCTGAGGCATATTTTTGTTGAGAGAACGTTTAGGTTACCTACCTTATTTGATCAACTAAAAATGCCAAAACGTGACCTAATCGCTAACCTAAGCATTGAGAAAGGTAATGTCTATAAATTAATATTAGGTGTTAGTAATTAAAGATCCATGCGACGTCGTATAGATATTTCAACATATATTAGGTAGCACAATTGTTATGTTCGTGTGGGAATTATCTTGTAACTTTGTCCAATCCATGAGGGCATTCTACGGCACCTACTAATCAATTAGTAATTCTATTCACGTCACCTTTTTATTTCAATTCATAACATAAGCATCCCTTCAAAACCTTATAATTTAAATGTAACTATTCAAAAATATATTATGTCGCCAACCGGCAGAATTCGAACTTGCGACAACCGACACGGTCGCCCTCACAGCTAAATTTCAGTTTCGTAGGTCAAGTAGTTTTGAAATTTTGTGTTGAGTTAGTCAGTGAGTGAGTGATATTTTACTTTAACATAGATATTTAGGTACATAGACTAAGAGCATTCTTGCCAACTGTGTGTCTATTATGTCTTCTGTCTGTGCCACTGTGGCGTCACGCCTTGCCCCTGTCTATGTTTCCGCAGCATTACAATCTTGGAGTGTTCAAGTCTAGGGTTAATAGATTATTACTGGGCAAACGTGCTCCATCTTCGGCCGCGTCATCGCTTTCCATTAGGTGAGATCGTGGTCAACGTTAGCCTAGTTCGATGTTAATTTAAAAAAAGTTAACTTTACAGGGCCACGTAAACATACGCCTCGAATTTTCAATCGGTGTTAGGGATTCTTTACCGGAACGCAAAAAAATTACCTATGTCCAATATTGGTCTTCACTAACAGCCACTTACAGCCGAATTTGGAGCTTCTTTTTATTTCGGTATTTTTTTACGAATGTGAGATACCTCTTTGTGATAAAATAAAAATCAAAACTGTATTTACACTTTTGAGAATATATTTTCATTAATAAATAAACAGTAACTAGCATAATATCTTAGAGATGTTGGTTGAAGAAGTCCAAGAACGAGCTGGTACGGGCGAAGGCAGCAGGCATGCCAACTTCGCAACCTATAGGAGATCCGAAGGAAGTGATACCGACCTGTGAGAAAAATTAGGTTGATCATTATAAGTAGATTGTGTTGTAAGTATTTAGTAGTGGGCAAGTAGTTCTCGTCACGAGCAAAGCAAATAATAAAGTGAAGGAAAACATCTACGGAGAAGAAATTCAATGAAAATTCAATACCTATGTGAATCCAGTAACCTACAACTAGGCCAGTCACCAGTCTGGTGAATATAGCCCAATCGCCTTTTCGGGGGTAGGCCTAAGTCCTGCAGTGGACTATCAAAAGGCTGACTATGAGGATGTTTTCGTCACGAGCAAAACAAAACATGAGTGACTTTGAGATGGACAGTACTCTAGGGTACCACGCCAATGCACTAAGTTAATGGGTAGTTATTCTTACCATGATCTGTCTGTTGTTTCTAGTGACCACCAGAGGGCCACCAGAGTCGCCACTGCAGACGCTGGTGCCCCCAACGCCGCTCGTGCAAATGTTGGAGTCGCGCAAGAACAGCGGGAAAGCAAGGAAGCAGGCGTTATTGGTAATCACGTTCAGCTGCACGTGACTCAAAAATTGGGCCGCTGAGATGCCACCACCTAGAATAAATAACACCAATGATGAACACACAAATATAACGATAACTAATTCATAATTTTACGCTTCCCTCAGGAGAGAAAACTTCAGACCGGTATTCTACCTCAGTGGGTAGACCTATTGGATTGGACGACATTGTACCAAAATTACGAGAACAGTTACTAAGCCTGTTTTCTTGGGGTACTAATAATTGTTGTAATAAACCTATTTTACTCCACTGCTGGACGTAGGCATCTCCAAAGGCAAGCCTTACAGCCCGATTTACGGATTTTTGCTTCAAGCCACTGACTGCTTTATAGCTGGTCAAAACTCATAATTCTGATAAGACTACTGAGAGTAGGTAATGCAGCATGAATAGGCTGGTGATAATCATAGCACCTAAGCATAATACCTAATCAATTAATCATGCGATGATTATGATCTAGAAGGTTTTACCAGAAATTCTCCCCTCAGATTTTCTAAAATCTTTACTTTAACAATCAGGCAAATTGGCGGTCAAACGCAAGCCTTTTCCTGTTATTTTATTTAAAAAACAACCTTATATAAAATAATTGTGACATACCATCTTGAGTCAGACCGTATCCAGAAGCGACGGCAGATTCTCCAGCGAAGCTCTCGTTGATTTCAGATCCAGAAGGCAGAGAGACGGGAGCGATTGTGCCTGTAATGTGCACATTTTGTATTCTATATTATTGTAGTGCCTGTCTAGATAATTATCATAATATATATAAATATATATATTTATTACAAAAGAACTGACTTGGAAGTTCGATAAACGAGATTCATCACCTAATTTTATATATATTTTCAAATTTAAATAGGACCGACCAGCCTCGTGATATAGCCTATTAATAAAAAAATTCATTAAAATTGCTTCACAATCGGCCAAGATATCGCGTAAGATACACTCAAAAAAAAATACAGCGTAATTTTTAATTCACCTACAACCTTTTGCAATCAGCTTCCCAACATCATACCTGATAAATTTAGTTCCATGGCTTTTAACAAAAATTAATAAGATCCACAAAAAAATGTTTATATTTTGTATGTTTTTTTATGAATTAGGTAATTAATACAACTCGTGGAGCAAAAGTTGTCCGTTATGACTTAGGGAAGCTGCCTACGAGATGTTATAGGTCAATTAAAAATAACCCTGTAGTAGATGTACAGTCAAATTGAGAAACCAAATTTTTGATACACAATTTCATATACCTTATCACTAGGTACTATTTAGCACAAAAATCGAATTTTTATGACTACCTTAACAACCTTAACCCTTACCTTTAGCGGAAAAAACTAGATAAGGAGACAGGTTATACTTACTCGAGAACGAAACAGGGCTGGGCAAGTAAATCACGGCGACGTCATTGCGGACTAGCAGGGGAATCCAGTTAGGGTGCGTGATAACTGCACTGGTGTCCTGTCTGTTGCCGCCAGTGAACAGGGTGATAGAGCCCAGCACCACAGTCGTGATGTAAGCCTGGTTAATGCCATCGAACCAGCAGTGAGCGGCGGTGATGACGCGGTTAGCAGTTACTAGAGAACCCCCACAAACGCCAGTGCCATCGAGACCTTGGTAACGGGACAGAAGACCAGCCTGTGAAGGTAACGTAGTCTTAGATATTTATAGTAGTTGTTAGATATAAGTCCTCATCTGTAAGTACCAAAAGAGCCGGAGGTTGGCATAGCACTTTTTCAAATTCATATTTTTTATAGATTAAGTGGCAAACAAGCTACGGACCACCTGATGGTGAGTGGTCACCGCTGCCTATAGACACCTACAATACCCGGGGCATTGTCAGTGCGTTGCCTACCTTTGAGGACTCTATTCACCCTTCGTTTGAAGCAGTCCAAATTATACTTCGGAGGAAAAACCGAAGGTGGTAAGCCATTCCACAACTTACATGTACGTGGCAGAAACAATTGATCAAATCGAACAGTGCGAGACTTCCACGCATCTATAATGTGCGGATGGCATTTGTGGCAATGGCGGCCGGTTCGATGGTAAAACCGGGATGGAGGGATAAGGTCAAAAAGTTCATCAAAGCATTCCCCGTTATAATATCTGTACCTGGTATGGGAACTGTCCTAGCTGCGACGGAGAACCTCCAACGATCCTCTGCGCAGAGTTAGCCTCTTCTACCTTACGGATCTTCTCTGCCAAAGGAATGGCTACATTCTGGATGTGTCCATACGCGGTATTAGGGGACCGCTCGTAGGCGGCGGCGCAAGCCACGGCAAGGGCGAATACAACCAAGATCTTCATTTTTCAATCCCAGTTTATAGAATTAAAAAAGAATCAATAAGCGTATCAATATTTATAGCTATCCTATGACAAATATGAGTGCTTTATCGTTTACGTGACGATAATTAAGTGATTATGTAGATACCTACCTAAAAGTAATTGGTGTAAAAACCCATTCTTAGGATTAGTACCCACAGTAGCTCGTCATCTAAATTTGGGTGATAACAAGTCATAAGTGCCTAGATGACGATAAGTAATAATAATACCACATCCTGTACCACGGTTTCATATACGGGGTGTAAGGGGAACACTCTCGAACCCAAAAGAAGGTAATTGTACCTACTCATCATTATGAACAACGTTTACTATGGGACCAGCCCTGAAATCGCGAAAAAAATATCAGCTGTTCTATAGAAAACGGTCATTGACACACAACAAAATGTATGGAACAGCTGATTTTTTTTTCGCAATTTCAGGGTTAGGGTTAAGTTTCAGGGTTTCGGGGTTTCAGGGGTAGGGTTATTTTGTCTCTATATCTGTCTGGCCGTCCGTCCATCCGTCGGCTGTATCTTTCGAATATTCTTTCGATAGTTGAAATTTTCACAAAATATGTAATGTTACGGCGGATTAACTAACAAATAATAATAAAGTAAAAATTAAATGGGGCCCCGTACAACAAAGGGTTTTGTTAAACGTATTTTTGCCCTAATGTAAAAACGATAATACGTACCTACAAGCGTCAAGCTTGGCATGTTTATAGTAAAAATAAATAATGGCTAAGTGGGAGTCAGTGACAAATTTATGTTCACCACAAAGTTAAGCAACGTCAGTCGCAGTCGGTACTTGTATAGGTAAAAAGATTGAAACAACTTGTCCGCTTCCTTGTTTCCTGAGAGATATAACCTGAGCCTTTTCAAGGCCAGAGTGAAAAGGTATCTTCTAAGTCTGCGTACTTCATCTTCGACCAAATCGTCGCTTACCAACAGGCGAGTAGGTGGTCAAACGAGGACTTATCCACGTTAAAAAAAATATGGTGCTGAACGTGGTGTTGTCTTTTTACACAACTTATTGTATTTCGTAATGGTATGGACCCCTTTTTTTAATTCAAATTCAAATTCAAAATATTTATTTGTCAGAACATGGTAGGTACACATACATATAAAGTAGCATACATGGTCGTAATAATGGAGACGTATCTCATGTCCTTGCCTGTTACAGCGTACAAATATTAGTTTTTTATATATATTATTATTAGTTTTTGTTAATGTTAAAAAAATAACGAAATTATGTCTAAGTTAGAATATTGTTAGAATCATATTTTGGTTTGGTTGTATTTTATACCCTAATTAGATGTTTATTAATCCAGGGAAATCCATAATGTATACCACTGGCCCCGGGGCGAGCAGGGAGTTATGTGGGACTCACTGCCAGAAGGGCAGCCTACCCACTAAAAACCCTAGATTGTTCCACCTCGACAGCGCTAGCCCTTCCGGGCTCCACTTCGAGGAGCTTGGCTCCTCCCCACACTATGACAATGTGTCGGACCACCAGACACATCGCACATCCTCCTCTGGGGCCTGGCCAGCAAGTGGGCGCCAGACAACCCGTGTCCGGACGCCCTTGGTCCCCGTGCAACGGGTCAAATAAGTTGCCCCGCGCCAGTCACTTCAGTCGCAAAAGATAGGGTGAGCGGCATAACGCCATACTGACACTCATCTTCCCCTGCGACTCCACCGCGTCCATCACCAAACGGTGGCGACCTTGTCGAATGTACGAAAAGTGGCAACAAAACAGCAGCAGTCCTTCTCCCGCCACACTGCAAAGCCGCCCATATACGACACCGCAGCCCGCCTCAGTTGCAGTCCATGAGTCCAACCTTCTTAAACGACTTCTCCCATAACGGCACTCCAACCTTTTTAGGCTACCTGCACAGGGGCTTGGTGGAAAAGCCCGGAGAGGTAGCCTCACCTCGGGTTATGCTTAGTTTCACCGCTGTGAGTGTAGTTCACTTACGGTAACTCAGCCCCCACCACGACAAGGCGGAAACCCACGGGTGGATGGTACGGAACGCTCAGTGCGCCAAACCAACTCGCACTTGGCCGGTTTATTTGTTTATGGGCCGGCCGAATACAATACAAGTTTTGAATAAAATTTTAAAAACCCTGACATCGGGACATGACGACATCGAGTAGGGGTCGCGGTTATTTTGATATGAATAAATTTGGTACAGAGATAGGTAATAATTATTATGTATAAGTACCCTGAATGAACATACATAATATAAGATATTATTCCGTTAGATAGCCCGTTGATCCAGTTGGTAGTAAACCTAGAAACCTACCTTATTCGCTTAGGGGCGTGGGTTCAATTCCCACCTAGGACAAACATGCATGTGATGAACATTTTGTGTTTGTTATATATAATATTATGGGTGTTGCGAGTGGATGCGAATAGCGAGAGACTGGGGAGAGTGGCATAAACAAAGGGAGGCCTATGAGCAGTGAGTCACTCAGTGCTGATTATGATGATGATCAAGTGTGGCGTGAAAATATTAGAAACTTAAAACCATGAGTCGTAGATACCTACTGACAATTAGTTAAAGATGGTGTAAGGAGGCACTGTGGTACAATCTACAGTTTGACGTAGGAATAATGAATCTCATTTTAGGAACACGAGAAAACCGTCACAACATGTTGCAAAAGTCCTCCGTCATCTCGATCTCCTGATCATAATGTTAGAGCAAAATGTGCAGAATCAAATAATTTATATTATTTTATTCTTAAGTCCGTCCTTTTAGCCAGGTCTGTGGAGACATTTTCAGGCTTTGCCCTAGCTAGAAGGTGGAATAGAAAATGTTTCGATTTGAAGTGCTTTATTAGGCTACTTATAGAAAATTCATTATTTTCGTTTAATGTAGGTAGGTATGATATAAATGTTATTTATTATTGGTACTTATAGCTACCTATCTACCTACCTACTCAACTATATAAGTCTCTCCCGCTAGAGAACACTGTGAAAGTGCCTGAAAGTAATAAATATAAATATTCGGGCCAGAGACTGATATACATACATATATAGGTTTAAATACATACTTAAATTGATATTAACACCCAGATATAGAACAAACACAAATGTTAATCACACAAATGTTTGTCCTAGGTGGGAATCGAACCCACGCCCCTAAGCTCAGAAGGCAGGTTCACTACCAACTGGACCAACGGGCTATCTAGTAAGTTTATAGTATAACAATCAAATAAAATTATCACGATAAGTTTTAGCCAGGGTTTAAACTGTAGGTAGATATGACATGTGTAATCATTATGAATAATTTTTTTAGGGTTTGGTAAGCGCAGCGTAGGACTTCCACCCACAAGATAGACAGGCGACCTAAAAGAGACCGCAGGGAAACGCTGGATGCAGTGCAGACTGCATCCAACCGGCCCTTTTGGAGATCGACGGGGAGGCCTGTGTCCAGTAGTGGACGTCCTATGGCTGAAATGACGATGATGCTGAAAGTAGTATCTAGTATTCTCCAGTAGGTATTTTAAATTACTAGAAAAATTAGCAAATCATAAAAATACGATAAAGGAGGCAGGTATGTTTTTAAAGCCTTAGCGTGTCCAGTAATTAGCGAAAAAAACAAAAACAAAAACATTGACATTAGAGTTGTGTGCAATCTAGTGACACTGTAGACAGTGACACTCATGTGACATAGATTGCTATTGCTTGCTAGTTTCATTAATACCAGTATATGAAGACTTTTCTGCTACTAAAGCTAACTTACATAAAACCGTGGCTCTTGTCTAAACTGATCTACAATCGTAGATAATTACGTACACAATGGAATAAAATAATATATTTTGTAGTTTGCTATTAATTGGAACATCAATGGATTCAGTAAATCTCTCAAGGAAAAATATTAGTCTGTGGTGAAATGATACTTTCTATTGTTCATTTATGTTCATCTGTCTCCTTTATCTCTATTGTATTCTCTTTGCTCTTCTATGAGAAATAATTCGAGGCACCATAAATTATGATTACAGGAGTTTTGGCGCCAACGTGGAAAAAAAACATATCGGCTCGTTGAATTATTTTCCTAAACTTGTGTATATTCTAGTGTTAATGTGTACTATCATAAATGGTGAATTATTATTCATTAAATGCTAGTGCTCGAGTGTGGGAAAGTGATATAACGAGATGAAACATGTCTTTTCGTGTTGTTTCCACTCCATAGGAGCCTGTTGAAAGTCTCCACCACTTTAGAGGTTTGACTTGACCGTGACTTACTTTGCTTGACTCTAATTGTGACTATGACTTGTTTGATGCTATTGATACTATGTCATCATCATCATCATCATCATCAGCCAGAAGACGTCCACTGCTGAACATAGGCCTCCCCCTTTAACCTCCACACTGAACGACAGCCTGCCTTTTGCATCCACTGGATGCCCGCGACTCTCACAATGTCGTCGGTCCATCTAGTGGGAGGCCTCCCTACGCTGCGTCTTCCGGTTCGTGGTCTCCACTCCAGAACCTTTCTTCCCCATCGGTTATCGGTTCTTCGAACGATGTGGCCTGCCCATTGCCACTTCAACTTGCAAATTTTAACAGCTATGTCGGTGACTCTAGTTCTTTGGTGAATATCCACGTTTCGGATTTTATCGCGCAAAGAAACTCCGAGCATAGCTCTCTCCATTGCCCGCTGTGTGACTCTGAGTTTTTCCAAAAGGCCAACAGTTAAGGACCACGTCTCAGTACCATATGTCATCACTGGCAACACACACTGGTCAAAGACCTTTGTCTTGAGGCACTGTGGTATCTTGGACGAGAAGATATCACGCAATTTCCCGAACGCTGCCCATCCGAGTTGGATTCTTCGGGCGACCTCTTTGCCTAAGTTGGACTTACCTAACTGAACAATCTGTCCAAGATAGGTGTAATGGTCAACAACTTCGAGAGTATCGTTCCCAACGACTACTGGCACGGGTTCAACATGGACATTAATACTATGTAAACATGTTTAATATTACGACTAAAGGACATTGAATCCCCGGTCATGAAAATTTTAACAAAAAAAAAACACAGCGAGCTACTATTCTAAGATTTCTAAGCTAGCTAAATTTTTAGTCTGTGCTGAATGTTTTAAAACAAGCTAGGAATTATTTTCCACAATATTTTTATTTATACCGTAAAATGAACGATAATGACGACGAGATCACTACATTTTGTGACTCAGCGGTATTTAATTTATCAAAATAAAATGGGGTTTAGTGATAACTCGCAGAAAAGTTTTGTTTACAAACCAGTGTTTTTCAGGCCTCTCTGGTGGAAGGATGTCGTTTGCCAGTCCGGATGCAAGGAGGCGATGACTGGCCCCTGGCTGAGATCATTAGCATCAAAGAAATACGAGGAACAAGAGGATATTATGTGCATTATGTTGATTGTGAGTTTTTACTTCATGGTGATGACACAGCTTCTGAAGCTAAATGTTCAATTTCAAAATGTTCATGCGGGCCGAAAAGAAGTGCTGAGTTTCTGACAGCCTTAAGAATACATCTGACATGTTTCTAATGACACTGTTGTTTGTTTCCTGAGCATAAGTTGTGTTGCATAAAATTGTTATTCCCATGGAAATTGCTGTGTGTCAACAGTGCTCAACCGAATCCGCATTACTCTGATTCAACAATGTAGGGGGTCCACTTACTTGTCTCCTCATTCTGTCTTACAAATTACAATTCTAACCAATTTCAGTTAACAAACGCTTGGACGAATGGGTTGGCGAGTCATGGCTGGACACGAGAAAGGTCCAGTTCCCCCGTCGAGACGGGACGGCCACCGGTGGCACCACCACACCCAAGAAGACTCACATCGGATCTGGAGGTGGCTTGATGCCTAGTTTTATTAGTATGTTATCTTTATTTTTTTCAATGAGTATGTTCGATAGATGCATCATCCTCATCAGCCAGAAGATGTCCACAGCCGAACATTTAGGCCTCTCCGTTAGAACACCACACTGAACGACAGCCTGCCATCTGCATCCACTGGATGCTCACGGCTCTCACGATGTCGTCGGACAGGTGTCGATAGGTTGAGTGCCTAAGGGCTTGCCCCTTATGTCAGAGTTTTTAAGGTGCTTTAAGGCTCTCATAAGTACAATTTAAAATGTCAACTGACTCACAGTAGTACACAGTACTGACCAGATCGTCTATTGCTTAACTTTGGTGATCTTTTTGAAACACCTTAGTTAAGCTATGCAACGACTGATATGGATTTGTGAATGTAAAATTTAGTACACTATAGTTAAACTGCGTTCTACTCATTGAGTATATTTTATTCTATCATCGCCTTTATTTCTATCAAATCGTAAGGATGATCTCATTTGATATATCATTTATCTGTTTTGTTTCTCTCCTTGCATATTCTGACATTATCAGTTCAGGCAAAATACGTATAGCAGGCACAGTGGATTTTTGTGTCTCTGAAGTTAGGCTCAGCAAACTACTGCGCAAGTAGCACATCCCTTGCGACACAAAAATAGCTACTGCGCAGCGTCTTGCAGCCAACTTCAGAGGCGAAAAGATCTGCTGTGCTTAAAATAAACTTAGGGACACCCCTATGAGTACAAACGCACTTTGTAATGTGAGCAATGCGTAAACATTTGATGTACCTTTTCTAAGCTATAGCGACATGAATTTTTTTGCTGTGCATACAAATTCAAGGTATAAATTTATTAGGTGGCTTGGTGGATAATCATCATCGTAAATTTATTTTAAAAATTTTGTTTTTGGACAGATACGAATTGGCTTTTCACTAAACAAAACATTTTGTCTGCAGATGAAAACGTCTGCAATGACAGTCAGAGGTCTAGTACGAATAGTAGAACCCCTATTGCGAATCCACCGTCCCAACTGTCCTACCAAAAACCTGAGAAAGCCCCATTTATTTCTTCAGCACATAATGGTTCTGCACATAGAAATTCACTTGGTATGTTACTGTTTTTTTTTTAATATTTTATTTGTGTTGTTTTTATGTGAAATATTGATGCATACTGCTGCCCAAAACAAAAACTATGCATTTTACAATACATTGTTACATGGAACGGAGATAATAAGCAGAATGGAAATTATTGTAGGCACTTATCATTATAAACTATCTTACTAAAGTACAAACTGAAATTACAATGAAAATATCTATTTCATAGTAAATGTCATTAATGCGGAGGATTGAATCAGGTGCCGTCAAACGGCAACAATCGCTCAATCACTTATAGAAAATGCTTAGTATTAAGTGAGTCCTCCATTTGAGGGTATTTTTTTGCGTTTTCGTGGTAGTAAAACTTGTTCATAATGATGAGTACAATGACCTTTCGGTTTAGTACCACCCTCAGACTAGACAAATAGGAGAGATATGGTAAACTGGTGTGGCAGATGCGAATGCATCAGCATCAGGCCTAAATCAGGCTTTATGCCTTAAACAAACTCACCCTGTAGATGACCTTGACACTCTTTTTTTTATAAGTTTCTATTTAACTTTCCTTGTTAGTATGGGTCAAATCTTGTAACTGAATTTTAAAACAGTTAACCCAAACCAATTGTACTGAAATTTTGCATACACATTTAGTTTGGATGACAATACAATGGTTAGCAAAATGACGTCATTCTAAATTCAATATGGCGGACCAGCAATTTTTTATGCAACCCTAATATGGGTACCAAATCACAGGTCACTGACCTAAACAATCACTTATACAAAATTGGAGCCACAGACCGCACTCTGTGCCGAGCCTGTCTACAGGAAAACGAGACTGTGGATCATGTTCATGATCCACAGGATCATGATCATGCATTGCAAGGCCACAGAAAATTTACGATTAAGGTCGAGACTCTTTGAAGAAACTCAACAACAGCAAGTCTCCAATACCACAATACCTGGCGAAATAGGGGTAGAGCAGTTTAATCAGCGACCCAAAGCCGTGCTTCGTCATTTTAGGGAGCTTGGCTGGTTTGTGTAGGCTGGCAGGGGCAAATCCACAATACACCCCAAGCGGGATGTCAGTGCAGGTCTCATCACCCCCACTTTGAATTAGATGGGTACCAAATGAAAGGATACGATTTTTTTTTTAAATGACGTCATACTAAATTCATTATGGCGGACACCCCAAGATTATGGACAATCTATCATCATGATAATATGGGTTGCAAATTTATAAGGTATTTTTTTAATTAATTATTTAATTTTTCATGTGGTCTATTAATTATTTCATTGGTGTCGTTGAAAGTTTCATAGTGAGCGTGAGAATTAGTAAGTGTGCCACACTTACAGTTTTTGCGTTAAGATGTGATATGAAAAAAGTGTGTGAGAAACGGAGACATTTGAACATGAACGATAATTGCACTAAGGTATAATTTATCTCCCTTGTTTGTCTGATCTGAGGCACCACCATTCCATGTAACACTGTACAAATGCATACATTACTTAGCATTATAAGCTTACATGACATCACAGCAATAAAGTAAGTCATAACTCAACTATTGCTGGAAGCCTGGAGCTGTCAAAATATCACTGTCTCTTTCTCGTGCAATAGTTGAAGTCTGTGGGTGCGAGTGAGCTTATGACCATTTTGTGGGCCTCATGGTAATAATTGAGTTTTAAAAACATTCACAAAGATTCATGCTTTGCAGCTTGGTTCATAAATTAATGTCACAACAGCTTCATTTTCATCAGTTGAGCTTATACGCTGTGCTACCATAGCCAATTCCAGCTGAACGTGGCTAATTTTGGCGATAAATATATGCGCAGCTATTCAATATGGGAACGATAAACAGCCAGCTCTTTTTGGCTCAGCTTCAACCAAAAAAACTGCTAGTTGCGTTGATCATTTGGGTAAAGGTAAAACTTCGGTGTATGCCATGGCGACCAAGCTATCCGCTTGCCAGTGGCGGGAAGTATTTATATTATAGTTATTTTATTAAAAATTACCTCTTCCTCCGTTAAACGGGGACTATATGGGGACATCGGGAAGTATTTTTAATTACTTTACTGAAGAACCGCTGTCCCCGTTTAATGGGAATATGGCCTACGGGGACAACGGACCTACACCGAATATTTACTTGTGCATGCGATATTGGCGTTGATTCTGTCATACACTAAACTAAACCAATCTGACAGGACTACAATTTTCTGCCTCTCTTTTCATTTTAATATGTGAGAGAAGGATGGCAACAATTTTAGAGCTGTCAAATTTAGTTTAGTTTAGAGTACATCAGAATCGATGCCATTGTTTCTGCCCCTATCATAGAAGTGACGGTGGCAAAACTAACAACGCAGGTCCTAGAATATCTATATCTAGATGTATGGTCTATCGATAGTAGATAATTCTGTTCTTTCGATTCCTATTGTGCTAACACCTAACGTCATATTTTCAACCTTACCACCTACAATTTATGACATTAAGTCGCAGGCATGCCTGGCGAGCCCCGTCAGCTGATATCTCGCCCTGCAAGCCCAACACTAAGCAGTGAATCAACGTCACTTGTCAACGGAGGAGCAGTGTTAGCTGCCGCTTTACAGAAGAAAATGAACAGAAAACGGAAGGCCAACTCTTTGGAGAGTGAGGTACGGAAATAAGAGAGGGGGTAAAGGATTGAAGTTTTCTCGAACTACACGGCCATATTATAGATAACAGTCTGCGCACTAAACAATTCTGTGTCCCTGTGACTTTAAAAAAAATACCAGCTGTACCAAAGAAAACGGTTAATCACATCTCACAAAATGTATGGAACAGCTATATTTTTTTCGTGATTTCAGGTTTAGTCCCATAGTTTTTTTTTTTTTTTTCATCTGGGTTTAGTTGTTCAAAATGATGAGTATAATGAACCTCTTTCCACTTAGCATACCCTTTCCTTATAACCCTGTGTTTGTGTGTTTGATTGCATCCCCGACAACTAGCTATGAGTGTGTGTGTAGCGGGCATTTTCCGCAACTAGGCCATTCATTGGCCCATTTTGCGTCACCTAATAGTAAGTAGCTAATACAGCTACCCAGTCTCCTCCAGGAAAGCCAGCAGCTCGCTTATGCCTGCGCAGGCTTCCCAGAGTGTCCTCGGTGACCCGAGGATAGTGGTTTGTTTTTCTGCCACGCTGCTGCACTCCAGCAGCAAATGCGCGGCCGTTTCATCAGTCTTCAGACACCCTCTACATAGGGGACTGTCTGTAATCCCAATTTTAAAATGGTGTTTGTTTAAGAGGAAATGACCTGTGACAACCCCAACAATATGCCGAGTTTGTCACGTTTGAGATTCAACAATCTACGAGAATATCTCGGATCGAGTTCCGGGACAGCTTCCCTTGATTGTCTACAGTTTTTGGTACTTGCCCAGTATTCTTTGTGAAGCCTTGTAGTACGTTGTCCAGCTATGAGTGTGGAAAATTATTAATTTTGTTTTCAGGGTGACATCACCCTAGAGGCTGAAAGCGACACCCTCCCAAGTGGCGCGGCCACGCCCACCGCCCCCCGCCCCCGCACCTCTGGCAGCATGGTGGCGCACGGGCACGACGACCTCGTCACTCGCATGAAGAACATCGAGATGATCGAGCTCGGACGGCACCGGATCCGGCCCTGGTACTTCGCTCCATATCCACAGGTGAATAAAGTACATTTTCAAGGAAAGAACAAATAATGTTTAGCCTACACAAATGGATGCGACTAGTGAGAGACCGGAGAGAGTGGCATACACAAAGGGAAACCAGCAGTCGGTCATTCAGGGATGATGACACAGATGGTCCCGGAATAATATGCCAGTATTTCTCATCATGCTCCATTATAGACCGCATCATCGCTTAACATCAGGAGAGTAAGTGGTGAAACGCAAGCCTATTATAAAAATACATCACAACTGGAGCTACTGTGTCAGTGGTCCAGAGCCTTGCTCCAGTACTTCAAAGAGCCGAGCTAGTTCAGGTTCACACTGACAGGGGAAAGGCACAATACACCGAAGCGAGACGCTAGTGCAAGCAGGCCTGGCGCACTCCGCGCTTTAGGTATAAAGCTACAAGTAGCCGACTAGTCGCACTTGCCGCGCGATAGAAAAAGATAACGCGACAAGAATTACGCAATAGACAGAGACAAGAGAATATTTCAAGAGAATAAAGAAAAGCGCCATCTACTGGTATGGGTTGCGCTTCTCTTGAAATGTTGCGAAACTTGACTACGATACTAGCGCTATGGTAATTTGTAGAACCATTTCGTACGCTATCTGACTGCAGCGCTTACGGAAGTTCGAGACAACCTATAGCACGCTCAAATTACGATGCCATCTAAGTTTAAACCGTTTTTAGGCAAATTTCCGAGCTACGCTCTGTTCCGCTATTGTCTTTCCTCTTAGTCTATTTTCCTTGGTAGTAGCAAGAGTCGCTACTTATTTAAATGATTTTGCGGGGTGAATCTTCGGTACCGGTACTTATATGTATTCTGTGGTGCAGGACTTTTTACCTTTCGTTCACCTATCTCGAATATGAATAAGAAATAAAGTAAACCAATTTTTGATTTCAGGAAATGGTCAACCTTCCTTGTATTTACATCTGTGAATTCTGTTTGAAATACAGAAAAAGTAAAAAGTGCTTAGAAAGACATCTGGTAAGTACAAATGTATTTCTTTACTAGCTGTGCACTGCGGTTTCGCCCTCGTGGACATTCCTTAAAGAATATTTTTCTAGGATATTTTTTTATGTCAATATTCGTTAAATTACTGACATAAAATAAATGGCTTCATTGTTATGGTTTATTAGACTTTTCAGTTACTAAAAAATACTTTCAACTAACATGGGCTAGATTCCATGTTTAATCACCTAATTATAGTGTTGTAGTTATTTTCCCCTCACATAAACTTTGTACCTATGCCTAATGTATGTTTTACACACATAGATAGCTTTATTGTTGACTCCACAACATAAAAGTGCTTAAAAAACTAGTGCAACAGCCAATTGCAAATAGGGCCTATTTACCTATATTTCTTGAAGTTTTAATCCCCCACGCAAAAAGAGAGGTGTTATTAGTTTAATGTGTGTATATGTATATGTCTTTATGTGGCATCGTAGCTCCCAAACGGTTTTATCGTTTTTAATTTAGTTTTTTTGATTAATAGAGAGTGTTCTTAGCTATGTTCCAAAAAAATCTGTTCAGCTATAAATACAAATACAAATTAATTTATTGGACATTATAAAAATTTACAAAATAATAAATGAATCCATTGACTCCGACTCCGAACTAGTAATAAATACTGTGTTTCGGGAGCCAATGGCCTCTCCCATTAGCTATGCGAAGATTATCAGCACCTACAATTTACTACTCTTTTTTCCTTTTCAGATAAAGTGTAAGCTAAAACACCCTCCCGGCAACGAGATCTACCGCAAAGGCAGTATTTCCTTCTTCGAGATAGATGGTCGGAAGAACAAAAGCTACGCACAGAACCTATGTCTACTCGCCAAACTGTTTCTTGACCACAAGACTTTGTACTACGACACCGATCCGTTTCTCTTTTATGTTATGACGGAGTATGACACTAGAGGTTGGTATTTTTGTTACTACAGCAAACGCCTTACGAATTTACCTGTTTTTACATCAAACTAGGCTAATAAACCGATGGGGAAGAAAGGTTCTTGAGTGGAGACCACGAACCGGAAGACGCAGCGTATGGAGGCCTCCCAATAGATGGACCGACGACATTGTGAGTGTCGCGGGCATCCAGTGGATGCAGATGGCAGGCTGTCGTTCAGTGTAGAGGTTAAAGGGGGAGGCCTATGTTCAACAGTGGACATCTTCTGGTTGATGTTGATAAAGCTAATACAATAACAGCTATCTTACCTGTGGCCGAAGTACGAATAATCGATACTTAAAAAACGTATCGAATCCCGTACGAGTAGACAATTTCGAAATTGGAAATTCTATAGAAAAAAAATCGTACTTCGCCCACTGAAAGCGACGATGCAGTCAACGATGGAACACATGTGTCTAGAAATGCCGAAAAACTAATTTAAATCCTACGTCATTACAACAATGCCTAAATTAGTTTGTAGGAAATAATGCACAAATTATTTTAATAGTTATTTTGGTTTTATTCTACTCTTGGTTCGGACATTTTCAAGCTCCGATCCGATTCCATACTTTTGAATATCTTCGGATTATTGTATTAGCGATGGTGTCCGACCGGTGCATGTGCGCTTTACAATCTGACTGCACTCGGTTCTATCCTCGGTCCTGCACCAATGACCTGATTTAGTACCTAAACAAATTATGTGCAGTTTCGATGCCATCGCTCAAAAACTGGTATGTCCAAGAACCTGTAATTTTCAAAGGCATTATGACATTCACCAACATGCACTGGGCCAGCATGGTGGATTAGAGCCCATCCTCTCTCTAAGAGATGGCTTGAGTTTAATCCCCGCATTGGGAACTTGATAGGCTGAAATTAAGATTATAATATTAGCGCTGCAGCTCAATGTTCATTGGTCTTTAGGCTGAAATCAGATGATCTGTTATGAACATAATAACTGTGCGAAAACTGCATTTAATCCAAAAGGTATCGCAACCGTCGCCCAGTCAGCCATCCGCCAGTTAAATTGTATCTTCCGTAAATTGACCCAATTAAATTTAGTCAGCAGTAATAAAAAATTATTTTAAATGGCCCTGGAGCGCCCCGCTTACATTTCTTAAATCCGTAATTTAAGTAAGTTTACACATTACATTTCATACATTAATTTGAGCTAAATGCGACATCACAATGCATCTGCAATGTCTCAGATCCAATTCTTTAGTTCTCAGCTTTACATGCAAACTTTATTAACCACAAAATTTGTTATCATTTGCCAGGGTTCCACATAGTGGGGTATTTCTCAAAGGAAAAAGAGAGCACAGAGGACTACAATGTGGCGTGTATACTTACTCTGCCTCCATACCAGAGGAAGGGTTACGGAAAACTGCTGATAGAATTTAGTAAGTACACAAGAAATAGCTAAACCTGGCGATTCTACCGGTGACCTTTCCGTTTTGTCGCCTTTTTCGGTATCGTTTGGTCGTGCTAATATATGATTCGCACTATGTACTCACTTGGCATATCAACATCGGTTTAATCGTGAAAAAGTAAAAATATACCAGGATTCGAAAGGATACTTTATCAATGATAATTCACTTGATAATTATATGATCTTATTATCACAAGCGTGTCCGCCTTTTTATTACTCAAGCAAGATCCCAGTCATTTCGACTATCTCACTGTTGGTCTATACTTGTTCGCGAGTGTTTGTATGAAAGTGAGATGTTTAACCTTTTTTCTGTGTGTCAGGTTACGAGCTTTCCAAGTTCGAAGGCAAGACAGGGTCTCCAGAAAAGCCGCTGTCCGATCTCGGCCTCCTCTCGTACCGGAGCTACTGGGCTCAAACTATATTAGATATACTGATGCACGCCAAACCAGTAGGAGACAATGAAAAACCTATCATCACTATCAAGTAAGTTATTATCAGTATCAAGTAGGTTATTATCACTATCAAGTAAGTTATTATCACTTTCAAGTAAGTTATTATCACTCTCAAGTAAATTATTATCACTATCAAGTAAGTTATTATCACTATCAAGTAAGTTATTATCACTATCAAGTAAGTTATTATCAGTATCAAGTAAGTTATTATCACTATTAAGTAAGCCCAAGTACAGTCAATCGCACAAATTATACAAGTTGGTTATGACAAGAGAAGTTTAATTACGTGAGACTTTTAGGGAGAGGGGGGGAGGAGAGGGTCGAGAAAACTAGGTTACATGTTTTGGGTAAACATGTTTCTCCACTAAAGTATTGCCAATGAGGAATGTATGAAAAGTAATGAGGAATTTGTATCAGTGATTATATCAACACTAGAAAGGGACAAATGGCTAAAGATGGTACCTCTCGCTCTGCTCGTTTTTTCTGTTTGTAGTGTTCCGTCCTTTTGGGTAGTAGGTATCATGTATGAAAACTTCTTTAGGAGCGCTGAGCACTTTATTTTGTGGGTATTGAATGAGACTGAGCTGTCACGCTCGGCTATGTAACGCTCGTTCGGGTACAGTCGGCTCGAGTCGACCAAGAGAGCGAGAGATATATAGTCAACCTTGATGAAGTTTTCACTTCTGTCGAGTGGTCACACCGGTTTTTTTTTTACTGCAACACTATGTTTGAAAGATTTATAATAGTTGCTATCATCCCCTTTGCACAAAGAAACTATGTCACTTATTTCTATCACTGTCTCATTCCAGCGAAATCTGCGAGCTGACCAGCATAAAGAAGGAAGACGTAATCAGCACGCTACAGAATTTGAATCTTATCAACTATTACAAAGGACAGTACATCATTTCCGTCAATCAGGTGAAGTATACAAGCTTACATATAGTCGACATTGGAGGCGAGAATATTTCAACAGTATTATTCCCGAGGCCCAACATAATTGATTTAGATAGCCCGTTGGTCCAGTTGGTAGTTAACCTAACTTCTGAGCTTGGGGGCGTGGTTTCGATTCCCACCTAGGACAAACATTTATGTGTTGAAGATTTGTGTTTGTTCTATATCTGGTTGTTAATATCTATTTAAGTATGCATTTAAAACTATATAATGTATGTATATCAGTCTCTGCCTGCCATATCACAAGCTTTGCCTAGTTTGGGGTCAGATGACCGCGAGTGCAAAAAAAAAATATTGCCTAGAAAACGCTAATCAAAAGATACGCTAAAGATCTTGAACAAAAAATCCCACGGTGGCAGAATAAGGAGTGCCTTTATTATAATGTTGATTATTTTCCTATGATGTTATTTGTTTAATGCTTTCAAATAGTTACAGCACTCATATTAACTCAGATCAGACAAACTAGGAAGATATGCACACAACAACACAATTATCGTTTGTATTCAAATATCTCTGTTTCACCCACGTTTTTCAATATACCGTTAAAAGTAAGTACGGCTCACTTACTCATGTATTACGCACACTTAGAAACTTAAAGCGACACCGATAAAATAACTTATAGTCCACATGCAAAAAAAGGCCTGCAGGGCGAGTTCGACTAAATACATCCAGCCTGATTTAGGCTGGATGCGTTCGTACCCATCACGCCACCCTACCATATGAATCTGAATAAATATGCATCATCATCATCATCATTTCAGCCATAGTATACCCACTGCTGGACATAGGCCTCCCTTATCGCTCTCCAAAAGAGCCGGTTGGAAGTGGCCTGCATCCAGCGTTTCCCTGCGGTCTCTTTTAGATCGTCTGTCCATCTATTGTCCATCTGAATATGCATGATCTGAGCCAATGCCGTTGCGTTGAGATAGTTTATAAGAAATAATTATTGAACTGCTCGAGTTGAGGCGATGCCGAGCTGGTGCCGAGTTGATGTATGTGCTGTGACCTTAAATCAATGACAATATAACCACTTGACTGCTCGTCCTTTACCCCGCATGAGGCAAAGGTTCTAACATGTCAACCTAAGCTATTAAGAGCGGAGCCAATCCTAGGCGCGAATTGAATGAATGACTTTTGATTCTCCAATCACAAGCGTCGAGTCGCGTCGAGTCTCCAATCACAAGCTGTCCCCCGCGACCGACGTGGCTACATTTTGCAAAAGGGAATTTTGACTGCATGCGCGATCAAGTGGTTATATTATCTTTTGCCTTAAACCGAACGAGTTGATGGAGAAGCAACCATGTTTTTGTTCTAAGCGTTTTACATAAACACCATGACGTCACTATGTTCACTCATTCTTATATTGTTCATCTATATCTATACATATAATAAAATCATAGAGATCATACAGATAAAAAAATCTGCACTTGCGAGATATCAACAAAAAAATCACACAGGGCGTCTTAAAATAAGCAGCTGAACACGTTAAGATAGTTTTTAGAATTTTTGTCTGTTTGTTTGTTTGTGCACGCACATCTCCTAAACCACTGGATGGATTTAAATGTGGTTTTCACGAATATGCTTACCTATGACCAGATTGCAGTACATGTCGCGGGCAACAGCTAATCTGAAAATAAATTAAAGAAATTGTTTCGGATTGTAAAATTCTGATAACAAATATTTGACATTAAATTTTCATTAATGAATAAAAACTTAAATTGCTCTGTTATTTTCAAAATCTTGTCATATTCTCGCCTCCAATATACAACAATAATTTCCCAAGATTTGATATTTCTTAATTGTTAAAAGGAATTTTTGCAGCAACATGAGAAAACGATGGAAAGGCGAACCCTCAGGATTGATCCTAAATGTCTGCACTGGACGCCCAAGGACTGGTCAAAACGTGCTAAATGGTATGTACCTCAAATCCTATTATTTAAGAGCCTTATTACAAAATTCAATCTTAAAATTAAAGGTACATCTGTATTTTCGGGCATACAAAGAAAAAAATCAAGCCGTAATTATCAAGACAAATATAAAGCAAGTAAACTACAACATTAAAACTGACCATTTTATGGCAGTAAATTAACGAAATCCACTCTTAAACTTTCCCTCTTGACAGTTTTACGAAAAACTACTTTTGTAAATTGGAGGGTATGTTGAGAGAATAAGTGCATATGTTGAGTTTTTTTTTCAATTATATGCCGTTTTTAATTTAAAAAAAAAAACTTTTTATTACACAAATTGAACTTTCTGTTTGATACAATCAGAACGCCAAAAATCCAGTTTACTATGATTTTTTCGTCCATAAATGGCTCTTAATAAAAATAAACTCATACGCCATAAAAAAGCAATATTGACCATAAAACCCAATGATGGTTTTAAACTGAGGAATACAAGTGATGTGGAAAAACTCGCATTAGGCACTCTGCTCTCACTTGCCTTCCTCTGTTTGAAACATTGATAAAACCTTGTTTTGTTCTAATTCTCATCGCTACGACTTGTTAACTATTACATTTTGTAATTATACAGTCTATTGTTTCACTCGACCCAACAAAATAAACAAATATGGCGGCAATTCTCCATCTTTGTTTACACTTTTTGGAAAGTAAAAGTGGCAACTTAATTGTCATTTATTATCTAGCTAATATTGTTTTGCTAAAATACAGTAAGAACTATTTTAATAAGCTAACATAATATATTGAATTCCTTGTTACCTAGAGTCTTATTGCCAACTAAATAAAGTTAGAAATTGTTTGGATTATTTCCAATAAATTATATTTTTTGTCGCCAGCGTTTGAAGTGACAGTGTAAAGGAGATGCGACCTAACAGGCTTCAAAATAAGTACGCAAATTCACTTTGTTCCTAACACTGTCTGTCGTTCATTTATATCTATCATTGCTAACCAATTCTTGTCTGTCTTCTCTCACTTCATTTCTATGTTGTGTATAAATGTATAGAGGGTTATAAGTAAAGGGTATGCTAATCCGGAAGGAGTACGTTATTCTCATCATTATGAACATAAATTTGCCTAGCATCAGGCGAGTTGACGGCCAAACGCAAGCCTATTATTTAATCAATAAAACCGGCCAAGTACGAGTCGGGCTCGCGCAATGAGAGTTCCGTACTACCGATATGTGGTAGTACGGAACTCTCATTGCGCGAGTTGTTAGCTACTAAAGTACAAAAAAGTAGTGCAAAAAAACAACATCCCATCAACGCCCAAGCGGTCACCCATCCAAGTACTGACCGCGCCTGACGATGCTTCACTTCGGTGATCGTACGAGTACCGGTGGTGGTAAACAGAAATTTTTCACCGACTTGTACTTGGCCATTATTTATTATTTGTTACAGTTTAGAGTGTGTACTATAATCATGACAAGTTTGACGCTTGTACGTATTACCGTTTTTACATTAGAACTAATACAAAAATACGTTTGTTGTATGGGTATAACCCACCTTTCGTTTCACTTTTTGGGTTTTATATTATTTCTTAGTTAATCCGCCGTTACATTACATATTCTGTAAAAATTTGAAGTGGCTATATAATAGATATTCGAAATATAATAGATATTAGAGGTTCGAAAAATACAGCCGTTATTAGGTAGGACATACGGACGGACGTCGTAGGATTAGTAAAAGGGCCCCGTTTTTACACTTTGGGTACGGAACCCTAAAAAAATTTATCAACTTTTACAATGGGACTAACCCTTAAATCGCAGGAAAAATGTCAGCTGGTTCATACATTTTGTCAAGTGTGAATAACTTTTTTTTTTGGGCCAGCTGATACTTTTCCCGCGATTTTAAGCTTAATGCCATTGTAAAAGTTTTCCCTAATATTGAGAATAACGTACACCTTCCGGCTTAGCATACCCTTTTCTTATAACCCTGTATACATAATACTATTATGTACATTCATGTCATAGTAATTCGTAACTTTCACATTTCATTGTGCATGTTGGTTAAGGTTTCATTGACTTGTTATTTTCATCCATGACGTCACGTTTACTTTGAAGCGCCGATTTTGAAAGTCAATAATTTCGTCACGCGTTTTTACTCGCGTCTAATACTATAAAGTTTGTCTGCTAGCTACGCCTGCTGTTTCACCCGCGTACAAAATCCCCAATGACAATATAACCACTTGACTGCTCTTCCTTACCCCGTCCGACGTAAGCCAGAATTTCTAAAATGTCAACCTACGAGCGGGCCAATCCTAGGCGCGAATTGAAGGAATGACTTTTGAGTCTCCAATCACAAGCGTCGAGTCTCCAATCATAAGCTGCCCCCCGCGACCGACGTGGCTTCATTTTGCAAAGGGGAATTTTAACTACATGCGCGATCAAGTGGTTATAATAATATTCTCTTTGAAAATCCCTAACGGACCATCAGTGCAAGTACCGTTCTTTATCGATAGTCAAATTCGATAAAATGCCATAGAATCGATCATAGCGAGTACTGATTAAATTGCATTTTATTGAATTTAACGATCTCAACTGTCAAATTTGATGATCGATAAAGAACGGTACTTGCACTGCATATTCGATAAAATGCCAATGTTTGATCAGTACTCACTATGATCGATTTTATGGCATTTTATCGTATTTGATGATCGATAAAAAACGGTACTTGCACTGCTGTATTTAAAAAAAAGGTCTCTGCTCTCATCTCACTCATTCGCATGAAAAGTAGCAAGTTTTAACACTTATACAGTCTCAATATTTTTTTAGTCCTTATTCTAATACATATTTATTTTCTAGGTAGAAAGGACACTCCAGGCTCGCCGCTCATAAATGTACACTACTGAGGCATTTCAAGCAGTCCCCTGCAGTCATTAGGGTATACCATTTAAATATAATTGTGTTCAAAGTATCATTCACTAAAACTACCTTTCTAAGATGTTTATTCATTTATGCAAGCTAAAAGAGAATTGCCAAACATGGATATTCTCTTGCTTCAATATAAAAATGTCTAACTTTTTATTTTGCAGAAGAAATCATCGAGATACGATACATATAGAGTCACAATCGTGTCAAAAAATGACCGAAACAAAACTCGGCGCACGCTACGAATTGCGCAGACTTTTTGGTTAGTTACTAGGTAACCGCGATCCGAATACAACGCCGCGCGATGCCAGAGCTACGACGACATAGCGGACAACTAACATTGAACACTTTGCAAACGACATAACGTCTAAATTGGAGTAAATGTGGCATTGTGAAATATATAATTGATACAATGTATTGACGCTCGGACGTTTTTTTACTGTTTCGACTGAGAGATTGTGACTCTATAGGAATTGTATCTCGATGGCATAAATACATACTTTCATAATTTTCTGGGCACTCACTTTTTTATATTAAGGTGGAAAATCACGCGACCGCAAACCGTATCTGGGCGCGATAAGGTTCACGTTCGCGTGATTTACCAACTGAGCGGATTAGGTGCCGCAATAGCAGTTGTCCGTAAGGCCCCAGGTATACTATAACATGGCTAAATGAGGGTTCATCTCCCATAGTCCAGTGGTTCCCAATTAGAGGTATGCGTACCCCTAGGGGTACGCGAAGTTGCATCAAGGGGTACGCGACGCGCGGCAATATCTTGACTAAGATAATTTTATCAGTATCCCGGTACTAGTGTTTCTTTTTTTATTTATCATTCCTGCAATAAAGGCTGAGTATTGTGTACTTTACTGGTCCTCACAAACTGATTCTGCACCGGACCGGACTGCAAATGGCTTTGGTGTACTTGATCCGAGCTCGAGGGGTACGCGAGTTTGAGGTCTTTCTTGAAGTGGTACGCAGGAAAAACTAATTGGGAACCACTGCCATAGTCATTCGGGAAGGTGATGTAGTGTTTTTTGAACTATTATTTTTGGTATCAAGTCATAAAACTTATCACCGCCAAAAACGGCCGTTTTTACCTAACCAGCGTTTTATAACCTATGCAATTCGTTGTGTTGATGGAAGTTGTACTCCAAAGGTAAAGGCTTCATTGCATTCTCGACCGACAATCGGGGTAAAAAATATTTGCTTATCTTCTAGTATGCCCCTGTTATATTTTTTAAAGATGGCGGCGCCACTTCTACGCTCTCTTCATCTTAATTGTCATGATGGTAACCGCATCACTTAATGGCGTCGATTCTGTCATACCACTCACTAAACTAAACCAATCTGACAGGACTAAAATTATCTGCCTCTCTTTTCATTTTAATATGTGAGAGAAGGATGGCAACAATTTTATAGCTGCCAAATTTAGTTTAGTTTAGAGTGCATCAGAATCAATGCCAATAGCTCTTACTTGTACTTTCGTAATGTATAAAATGTTAGCGTAAGAGAGACGCATAGACATTTTGTCTTTTTCATTGGCTAGGTTCGAATGTATAGCTTAACGGGTCATATTCATTTCAAATCAGTTTTGCATCGACGCTTGTAAACTTGTAAGATATTTGGTACATTAGTTGTAACTCTTTATTGTGATATTAAATAATATCATTGTTTTTTAATAATTTTTTTATTTGTACCACATTTTTAGTTTATAAAAAAGCTACACCAAAATATTGCTACTGGCCGTAAAGGGCAATTTGGACGCCTCCTCTGGCACTGGTGGCGATGGTCTTTATAAAAGTTGGAGTTACTTTACTGAACAACTGCCCATATAGTTATTTGACAAAATTCCCATAACAAAGGCACAGGCTATGCTAACGCCTCTGACAGTTTGCTAATCCCATTGCTCTCTACAGAAAACCCCTGTCGCCATTTTCGCAGTGATCAGAGATTTTTGACCAATCACAGACGTGTTTTTAATCGTCAATTTTGACCAATCCCGTGTTGTGTACGTCTTTAAACTAGCGACAGAGGTTTTATAAAAATGCTAACTTGTTAGTGTAGGTATGGACGTGTAAATAACGTCTACCTAAAATTTTCATGAACTGCAGTGTAGAGGTTTTCTTATAGGAGCCCTAGTACAGTGGTTCTTAACCTTTTTTCATGGCGGACCATTAGCCACTATTTTGTTCTCACCACGGACCACCAAATACCAAAGACTGGTACGCGGACTAAATCCGAAGCGAATATGCTGTAGTTTACTTAAGGTCTTTAAGGAAGTAAAAAAATCAAACATATTCTATGCAATATAATGATTTATTTTTCGATATATAAGCGCAATAATTTTGCTTTGATTGTCATAATATTTATATTCAAGCAGGTACAAGTGATGTTTACAACACTTAAAACCTAAGTCTTAATTTACTGTTAATATTTAAATTTCAAATCATAATTATAAATATAAAAAGCTGTATGAATATAATAATAAAAAAAATCACTTAGTGACCTCTTTGTGATCAATAAAACATGGATAAAAACTATGTAAAGTTCATAAAGTACAAAAATTGAACCAAATTTTCAAATATCAAAGCGTTAGACTTATTGTAGATACAAATACTTACAATTAAAAATATAACGAGTTACAAATGTTTACATGTGGTAAATTGAAATTGTTTAAAAAAAATAACACTGTTTTGAATAACGCCTGTTATTTTTATTCAAACAGAAATTACCACTCTTGTGACCAAGGATATTAAAAACTGGCTATATTTTATTCTTGATTGTGGGTTAACTCATCGTCTAACGTTTACTAATTTTGGGCCGCCGAAACCCGAAAAGTTTACGTTTTTAACCGACTTCAAAAGGAGGAGGTTATCAACGCGACTGTATGTTTTTTTTTTCTTGTTTGTTTCGTTCTTTTTGTGTCCTATTTTTTACTAGTTTGACATAAAAACGGACATGCAGTTAAATGAAGAAGAAAAAATTTATTTTTCCTTTAACAGCATTTCCGTGATTAGGTTAAACTAGTGACAATTTGTACAAAAAGGTATACTTTGTAAGTTTTGACGGGTCAAAGTTATGTGAATATACGCAAGTTGCAATCTTACAATTTAAGCAATCTAAAACAGCATTATTTTCAAACAACCAACATAGAAATATAAATTACGAAAGTTAAATCTTACATAGTAACAACAACAGATAGACAAAGAGTAATACTAGCAGTTAAAACTAAGATTTATGCGATAGTAATGTACTATCACAACTTCCATCGTTAAAGGAAGAAGAAATACAAAATATAATTTAAGGGGAAACATTCGGCCGCATCTTGATACACAAACAGCAACCTTAAAGAAGTATACTTACCAAAAAAATATCTCTTTCATGTTTTGTTGACCCGTTCACATTGAAATTGAGATAACAAAACATTGAAAAGTAAACTTTTATATTGTTACTTTCAACTGAATTTGAAATGACGACACCGCTGTCATATGTCAAACTCGTAAATTTGAAATGACGGCGACACTGTCTTATGTCAAACTCGTAATAAAATTGTGCTCAAGTAACACGATAAATGATTCACATTTTCAACGCTTTATTTTCGTATCGATAGTCTGAAAGCTCGCAATTTTTGGCAAAGATGCTTGTTATGTAGTATCAATATGCGGCTAATTAACCAACATACAAAATCTCGAACCTATACCTTCTAAAGTTAATCTCATACGCAAGATTACTACGACGGTACAATCACTACAAAGCGTCTACAAAACACTATGAAAGTCATATAAACTAGTTGAAATAAAAAATATAATATATCAAAAAGGCTTGAAGTCGTAAAAAATTAAGATACAATGACTAAGAAAATGGTAATCCACGCGCTATTCTAGATAATGGCCAACGCTTTTAGGCATTTTCTTGGATGGAAGAAACTTTCGTACTAACCTATTTTCACACAAAATTTCAAGCCAATCTAATAACATATGGTAACGAGGTTATTCCATGATTCAGGTCAGTTTGTGCAATTTTTTTCAAAGTTCTACGTGATGTTTGCTGTTAACGCTATGTAACTGAGATTCTTACTACCATCTCGCTCACTCTTAAGTGCATTCCTGTACGCGTTTCCACTTCAATTCTAAAACAGGCAAATAAGTGACAAACGTTAAAAAAATATCACAACTTAACTGTATCACGGAATAATCTCCCCTTACCGTATATCACGCGGAGACTGTTTCTTGTTACACAAGACAACGATTGTGCTCTGTGTTAATAAATAACGTTTATTTATCACACTAACAACAATATAAAAATAAATGCTCACGCGACTGACTGCTCTTTACTAGACGCAGTCGAAGACTAGGATCACTGGTTGCAGAAGGCACTGTTTTAGAACAAGTCTGCTTTAGAGCTATTTTAAAGCACTTTTTGTTGTCTTGTAAGCATTTTAAGTGCTTACCGGCAACACCAAATTTAAATGAAACAAAATGCTGTGTTAACACAGCATTTGTTTGCAGAATAAAATAGTACTTAACTATCTAAAGTGACAACTCAGCAATTTTCACACAACTATATGTCCCGCCAAACCTTGAAAAGTTTACCTTTATTAGGGCTCCATGCCTCAAAAGGAAAAAAGAAGTCTGTTTTTATTTTGCCATCCTATTACTTTCACCTAATCAAGGCCATGTCGTTCACTGAAAATACATAATTTGCACGCAATTTGTCAGGCAAATGATTTGTTTCTGTTTATCGCATGTCCTTGATTACGTAAAACAAATTTGATAACAAAACAAAACACGATAATATTTTTCAAGATTCGGCGTCACACATTTTGTGTGAAAATTAGTGAGCCCATAATTATTTTTGCCTTATTTTCATAGTGCGTTATTTCTATAAAATTCTGACCTGTACGAGTATATACGGGGTGTACAGTAATTAGTAGAAAACCTTTACAGGGGTGGGGGTCATCATGGTTTAATAAAAATTAAATAATCGTAAAATTCTCATTGTTTTCAAATCATTGAACAACTTTGAAATCTTTACCTTAAATGCCCATAGTGAAAAGTATAATATTTTTACATGTATTTTTTGATTAATTTTCGTGTCCCCCACTCGCAGGTAAAAGGTTATCTACTCATTACAACACACCCTGTATTTACATAGCAGTATTAAAGTGTACGTAGCAGTACAACTCCAGTTACTACGTTACACAGCACGCTTGTTTACTCGTCAGTCAGAACCGCTAAATACCAGTTATAAAAATGTTTTGTCACAAATTCATGCTCTTTACACAGGCACTTGAAAATTTACAATCTTTCTATATTAGATCAGTGTTATCGTTTACGGCATTTTTTTTACATAAAACATATGTCAATCTTAAAAAACATTGGAGTTGCCGTGCTTATACATTAATATAAAATATATAACGTAACAAATATACTTAATACTTATTAATTTTACAAAATCATGCTTCTTGCACTTAGTAAATTATTATATCACGAATTAATCTGAGTTAAAGCACCTTAACACTATAAACCTTACGCATATTTTAACACATGTATAATAATCTTGGAATATATTCTTTCATATATAAATCTGTTTATAAAATCTATGTAATATTCTGTAGTAAAATAATATATGATTTGGAATTTAACAGGAGGTATTTATATTATAAATTGTACTGGAAGATGAGTCATTATGGTGTGATGTCTATATATTTGGGAAACTTGCAAGACTAGTTCACTGAATATTAAAATATAATATTTTTAATTTGTCAAACAATCAGATCTCAATCTTTAAAAAATATTTAAACAGATCAAAGCAAAATTAGAGAACTTAAACAAAAAAATTAAAACGAATGTATTAATTGTTAGACATCTAGATAAAATAATGTGAAATACCTACCTATAAAACTGTCATACAGTTCTGATTGAATGTTATTCTTAAAAACAAAATATGGTGACTCGAACTTATTATTTCACAACACATGAAAAATTAAATTTTATAATAATGTGACTACCGATCTGTATATTTTTCTGTTGTTTTGATGTGCGACACTTCGCGGTACCTTTATAGCAGTACAATATTTCAAGAGGACAGTTTCAATATTTCACAGGCACCATACTTACAATACGTTGTTGTTCTACACAGTAGACATACGATTTCGTTTCGAAATAAATTTCCCCGCCCTTGTCGAACTCTGGCACTTTTATATTAATGAGATGCAGTTTTTATACTAACAGATATCAGCTTTCCTATCACAAACTTCATGGATTCTTTTAATTGTGCACAGTCTATTTATCTGAACTGTTATTAACACCAAATAAAGTAGTTATGTAACTAGATACTGTAAAGTGAAATAAACGGTGATACTATTTCGAATTTCTCAACTTTTACGCTAAAATTATACGTATACAATGTCGAAAATTAAATTTTGGACCCGACAAAATGGTTTTTCGGATGTAGTCGACAGTGCTCGACAGCTAAACGAGGCAACCGTCGTTTAGGCCGTTGTGTTTTGACTGCGTCTCGGGAATGTTCCCTGGATAGGTGTGGCACTGCTGATTGGGAACCAAGTTGTAGTTTACCTCTGACTCATAATACTCCTGCTCAGCGTCTATCGGGACCATCATAGTTTTGGGGAGATACCCGTCAGTTGTGACGTAATTCACCTCGGAATTGGGCGGAAGACTGAGCACGCTGTCAGGCCTGGTGTAGTCCCCATCGATTAGCGGAGCTACGTAGAGAGTGTCGATAGAAGACATCGTATCGAGATTGTCTACGCTGATAGGCGTGCAGGTATAACTAGAAGTGAGGATGTTCGCCGACTCTGGCCGAATGTATGGCGAGTGAGCTTCGTAGGTGTTAGGGAATGTAGTCGGGGATTCGAAGGACCGAATCGGGTTGTAGGGGCACGTCGGTGAGCCCCTAGTGTTGGAGTTGTTCTTCACACAAGACGCTGCGTGGAGGGAAAGCATGTCGACCAACTGCCGCTTCTGAACTTCAAGGTCCTGAAACAACGAAGAATTACTTAAAAATTATTGATTCCTACGAAGATCTTGACTGACAATGGCTTGAATTTGAGCATGGATGTACGAAATGCGAAATTTAAAATGACCGTGACCGTAAAATTTAAAAACAAAATAGATGCGGTGTCTTCACGCTCTTATCGGCCGCCACTAGTTAGACTAATGACTGGTTTACTTCAATTGTTATCATAGCATGCCGACAGGCACGTCAACGCTGATAGTGGAATGCTCAGGGAAATGTTTGAGAAAGTTTAAATACTGACAGCTAACAGCATGTTTTTATTCCTACAATAGGCTTGCGTTTGACCGCCACCACACCTGATGTAAAGCGAAGATGTGGTTTGCAATGGAGCAGGCATGTCTAGAAAGAAACCGATTCACTCGTAATTTGAACACACTCAGATCATAACTATCGGGAAACATCCATTAAGGCAGTCCATTCCAACTAGCAGTTCGCACAATTATTTACTAGTTAGGTACTTAATATTTTTCTAAGTTTTTTACCTTAAGTTGTGCCTTCAAGTCTATGTTCTGGTTCTCCAGAACTTCGCTCTCAGTGACCAGGTTACATGTCCTCTCGCGCTTCTTCATTCTGCATTTGGTTGCTGCTATTTTGTTCCGTTCTCTTCTGCGCCGCCTGCGTTCTTCGTCTTCTGGTGTCAGCTGTAAAAGAAATTAATCGATAAGTGATGTAGCACAATACATAGATGGCCTGAAAAACATTGTAGATGCGCATGTAGGTATTGGTCTAATAGACCTACTTAAATAATACGAGGGAGTTACGTGGAAAGGGTGTAATAATTCGAAAGGGGTCCGTTATACCTACCATTATGAACAACTTTTACTATAGGATCAAACCTAAAATCGCAAAAAAAACAGCTGTTCCATACATTTTGTCGAGTGTGATTGACCGTTTTCTATGGCACAGATGTTTTTTTTTTGCGATTTCAGGGTTGGTCCCATAGTAAAAGTTGCACATACTGATGGATATAATGCTGCCGTCCGATTACTAAAAGACCGTTAAGTGACATTGGCAATGTCACTTAACGGTCTTTTAGTAATCGGACGGCAGAATGGACCTCTTTCGGGTTAGATGTACCATTTCCACGTAACCCTGTAGGTATATTCAATGTTAAGTATCTTGTTATTCCTAATTATTTTCTAATAAACCAAACAAATAAATCAATATTGCATAGACAAAAATATCACACGTAGGTAATGTAGGTAATCACGGTCAACATTAGCTTTTACTTAAAAACAAATTTTCATGATGACTGTCGTTTCCTAAAATCTAAAGCGCGTAACCTCGAAGGTACAAATCAATCATTTCTCATTGCCATACAAAACTAATAACGTTGCTTTTTAATATCAGGAAGGGAAGTCACGACCACGGTCGCATTTGCAATGCCTTCTTCGTAAGCTCATAAAATGATCAATGAAACCGTTGAATTGTAATGCAAAGAGTCGTCTCTATAAAAGCTGGTTGAGACACTATTCGCAATCTTCCGTGGCTATCTTTATTTCGTTCCTTGAATGCATGCTGGGTGGCGTTGGACTGAATTTAATGACATGCCGCCATGTTTTTCATACTAATGTATTGATCTACGCAGTGATGCGACCCAGTTAGTTCACGACTAGAAATCTGAATACTGAAAAGATGTCTGTTATTGCGAAGGTAAGTTAGGTTTGGCCACTGAAACTAATTTATACTCTGATGATATCACTTAGTTTGGATCTGCCTTAAACTCGAGCTAGTACCGAAAAAGTCTGTCAAAAACTGTAGGGGGCGAAGTAAACACGTATTACACACACTGACATAATATATGATGAAAAGATGAAATGATAAAATATGAAAAATATGATGAAATATGAATGATGAAATGATATAAGATGAAATGATATATTATTATGATGATACTAGTTCTACAAATGCACACTTCAATATTGAGCGGCACACAACTGCAAACGATATGATCAAAATGTAATCAAATGGTCTACCAGGGAGGGGTGTACCTACCTAAGTGCTAAAGGGGAAACTAGATTATATCTACCATTTATTTATTTATTTCGAATTTATGCGACAAAATTTTGATAACTAAAAAGTATTCTTATTTAGCATAGCTTGGCAGTTGAAACGTCCACGACTTTAGTACAGAAGTTGAAAATGTTGTAAGAAATTAGTCACCAGAGTAATCATAACCGAAGTTTTGTTCAATGTTTCATCATTGTTAAATCAGCCTCGAAACATTTTGCATACTTCTGGACAACGATACGAATTACAGAAACAGTTTGTATTTGAATTTCACTTTTCATTAACATCAGATTCAGTGGGTCGCAAAGTTATTAATTCCTCTTTTTGTCATTCTGAACGTATGTATACCTACAGCTAACCGCATCTAACCTAAAGGTCTCTATGTGGTTAACCATTTGTTTAAAACAAAACACGTGCGTTTAATAAAATTATACAAAACAAATGCAACATTTATTTTTAAATAACATGTGCAGCCTACATATCGCGCCTATTAAAAGAAGACGTGACCTCTCAAGCATTATAACTTACCTATATCAATTTACCCAGAATATTGCGGTCAATATTAACGTGCCAATCCATAACTAACAGGAAAATGTCCGTCATTCACAGATGTTTTACTGCCCTATAGGACATCAAATATGTACCTACCTAAACTTAGCTGAAATGGTTAGCATAGATGTCATGGTTTGCGGTTTTCGATACAATGTGTCATGAAAGAAACGTGATTGTCGCAAGCCCTGCTGCATTTGTCGTGGTTTTAAAGCCAGACACGCGGTTCAACATAGTGTACTGCCTATTGAATGTTTAACTCCATGGCTTCCTCATATTTTAGAATATTTTTAAAACTTCCTCAACATCAACGTCACATCGTTTCTGTCACGTGTTTTTGATAGGCTATAATATTATCACCAGGTGCATAGTGAATTGTGGTCTTCGGTCTACTGATACATCATTCTTGATTTGTACGTGCCTGATCAAAGAACCTTAACTAACCTTTATAGATTCTTCGTGGTTTATCTGGTCTATCTTGGCCCTTGAAATTTTTAGGCTTCAAGTTAATAAAATTATATTACCAGTTTTTTTTAATATTTTCTGTTATTATTTATATTTAAGTGTTGCCAGTAGCTAGACACTGGCGCACGCCCCGCGCTATTTCCGCCCGTATTTACTGTGATATTATCTTTGACAGACCACCTGGAACTCCTAGGGTTGTCTCTTACACCGACCCTCAACTACGGCACCTACCTAGAGTCAAAGGCTAAATTAGCTGGTAAAAAGTTGGGCGTTCTGAGTAAGGTTAGGCGGTATTTCACACCGGAGCAGTTGCTTACTCTTTATCAAGCTCAAGTCCGATCGTGTTTGGAATACTGCTGTCATCTTTGGGACGGCTCAGCCAAATATCAGCTCTTGAATCGGTAGACCGGCGTGCTGCTCGTCTTATAGGCGATGAGAAGTTAGTGGCTAAGAAACTTCTCAGTCTAGAACACCGCCGTAAAGTAGCGAGTCTGTAAATTTTCTACAGGATTCATTTCGGAGAATGTGCATCAGAGCTACATGACCTTATCCTGCCATCCCCTTTTTACTACAGGACAAGTAGGAAAACGGCCCACTACCACCCTTTCTACGTTTCTAATCCGTACGGCCAAAGTTTGGAACAACCTGCCAGCTTCCCTGTTCCCTGAGAGATATAACCTGGGCCTTTTCAAGGCCAGAGTGAATAAGTATCTTCTAAGTCTGCGTGCTTCATCTTCGACCACATCGTCGGTTACCAACAGGCGAGTTGGTGGTCAAACGCGGACTTATCAGCGTTAAAAAAAAATATTACTAAAATATTCTTCATGGTCTGGTCTAATTTCGCACGTTAAATTTTTAGGCTCATCAAGTTAATTCTAAACCATATTTACTTTTGCTATGTTTTTTATATATTTAATTGTTGCCAGTAGCTTGACAGTGGCGCACGCCTCGCGCTATTTCCGCCTGTATTTAATGTGATTTAGGGTAATTATGCCTCAGACACGCGTGCGTGCGACTTCCTATTGTGATTGCGTTTGAATATCAGAGCTTTGAGTAATCATCGATTTTCTTCGCATGGCCATAAGGCAGATACATACCCCTTCTGATTTAGGCATCATTGTATTACTGCTGTCGTATTCATCATCGCTCTCCTCCTTCTTCATTCTCTTGACGCTCGCGTCGGTGTCGCTGCCGGACATCTTGCGTTTCGACTCTATAGACAGCTTGAGGCCAGCCTTGATTAGTTCTGAACACGTCTGGAAAATAAAACTCTGGATTAGTAAGAGATTTTAAGAACTACCCTCAAATCGTCAAAAATACTTAAGGTTTGTTTAGGCTAGTCCTCATATCAGAATTTGAAGTTTTGATGACCTGTGAGACCCAAACGTTAATTCCAATTTGAATGTAAATTCTAAAATTTTACTAAGTGACGTGACACGTTATCTGAATTTTTTTTTCCTTCCCTTTGATACGTTTTGTTAGATCACGTGTCACACCACTTAATGTCTTATAGACTTCGGGCCGATGACTTGCTTGTATTCTTATCCAAGTCGGTTTGTTATCTTCATCAGTGCCTACATATAAAAAATATTTCCGTATACTAAAACTACCAATGAATGGTTTATTTTCATAGACGACGGCTTGCAATTGTATTAATTAATACAGCGTAGCAGTATTCATAGATTCTTTAATCAATGCGTTGAATCCACATGAGCCCTATATAGGTATACAATTGCCTCCTCGGTCGTTGATTCATAACAAAATATCTACATACCTAGCATTATTAAGAGCCCGCTTCTAGCCACAGGCTATATCGCACGCGCGTTTTCATCATTTTCGAAAAAAAAAAAAACATCAAGTAAGTCTTAAAAAATACATTGTTTTTTTTATTTAAGAATTTTCCTGGGTGTTATATATTTTCTATTTCGATGAATAAGAAGGAAAGAAATTCGAATATATAATTTATATCAATCTCCTCCAAAACAGAAAATATCACCATGAAAATTGCTTTAACACATTTGCAATTTTATGTTAAAGATAAGGCTTGATAGTGATGCCACGAATGGTGATTTTGCCGAATACCGAATATTTGGCGGCCGAGTTTTCGGCAAAATATGTGTAATTTTTTTGGGTATATATATACTATTTACGACCTGTGTCATTGCATTGCGTGCGGTAGCGACGCTGCGCGCGTATTTGTCCATTTACGTTCAGTGGGCTTACTCTTGACACTCGATTTCAACCGTAATTTGGGATTGGGATCGAAAACATGCCATTTTGGTACTCTTGAATTCTAAGCTATCCCACGATTGGAACCGATAATGGTGGAATTTTATGGAACTAAATAAAATGGACTCAACTCGACGCTTTCGGTACTCTTGAGGCGATTGAAGAGTACCAAATGACATGTTTTCGATCCCAATCCCAAATTACGATTGAAATCGAGTATCAAGAGTAAGCCCACAGATTGTATCATAACACGCCTTATTTGTTTATTGTTATATTAAACTGTGTTACTAATAGTCCTCATTACGAAAAATATCACTGTTTATTCACCAAAAGCTACAAAATGGCACAATTTAGTTAAAAGTCGCCTTATTTAAAACTTTGAGGTTTGTAAAGAAGATTTGGTATTCAGTATTCTGCCGAATGGTACGCAACATTTGGCCAAATACCGAACGTTAGAAAAAGTTGCCAAATAAACCGAATATCAATTAGTTTATTTAAGTTTCATTTGTATTTTCGGTTTGTAATAAAGATATTTAGTATTGTATTGCATATTCGTGGCATCTCTACTTGTAATGATTTCTTAGGTATTCGCGATTATTACAAATTGAAAGTAAACACTTTTAGCTAAATTTGAACGAAGATTTAACGTTTTTTTAAGGTTTGTAGTTTGTACTCAGCAATTTTTTTTTTCTTCAAAAATGTTGATTATTTGCACATCAGATAGATCCGGATGAACCTAGTGCGCGGCCTTAAGCCAGTTGATTAGGAACCGAATCTCTATTATCGACCATATTAGCATGTGGGCCGTACACGGATGTTTACCGTAGGCAATAGGCGTAGATCGAAGATCATACAGAATTAACATTTTCTTAGTCGTGCATTATTTTGTTTATACCTACTCTACCTGTGATTCACAGCCACTTCACCTTGATTGGACTGTGATGATCCCACCAAGGTCGACCGTATTCAACATGTAGGTATGTAATGTTGGATATTAATGCAATTCCAACGTATTTATCGCAGAAAAAATAAGCACTTCATTGATGATTGTGGAATTATAGAAAATTATTGCGGTTTGTTTTTCTCACATTTTATACGTCCGTCTATTGTATGGGCAAGTTTACATTTATGCCAACAACAACCGAGACAAAAACCGCGGTTCTATTCAATAGTAATAACGATAATTTGAATACCTACGAGGCCAAAGGAAACTTACTTATGCACCTTGCGCATTTGTTGTTTTTCTTTTAAACCACAAGTACCGGGCCCGCTGCGAGTATGTAATTTAATTGTATTGTTTTAAATCTACTTATTAGGATACATCTAGTATCATCATAATTATCATCATCAGCCAGAAGACGTGCACTGCTAAATATAGGTCTCCCCCTTAGAACTCTCCACTGATCGACAGCCTGCCATCTGCATCCACTAGATGCCCGCGACTCTCACGATGTACCTATATCTAGTGGGAGGCCTACCAAAGCTGCGTCTTGCGGTCCGTGATCTCCACTCAAGAACCTTTATTTCTCATCAGTTTTCGGTTATTCAAGCGATGTGGCCTGTCCATTGCCACTTCAACTTGCTAATTTTAATAGGTATGACGGTGACTCTCTTAAATACATTACCTACTTAATATTTTGTAATATATTTAAATGTTTATCGGGTCTTATCGCGCAATAATTTATTTAGGTTAAATAAAACTACATTACTTAATAATGAAATAATTTTAAAAATTAAATTGTAAGTTACCATTACATTTTTTAAATATTTTCTCACCAAATTGTGTGTAATCTAGTCTTATTCATTTTAAAACAATCGTTCTTACTTCAACAGTAATTAACATGCCTTATATTGATTGAGGAAATTACATGCATGACCATGAATTATTTTTTGTTGGACGGTCGATCAAAAATCAAAGTTATTAGAGCCATCGTTGCTTTTTATGCGGCTTTATAATTTGAGCTTCTGTTTAATCAGGTATCTCTGATGTTTGGGTATCATTGAATATGAATGAATATCCTGTTTTTGCGCTTAATCATATTCGTTTGACCCCACATAAAACTAAGCACTACTTCCATAAAAATACCTTTTGTATGCTTGGCGTGGTGCTAGAGGCTGGTGATGTAGCTGATGAACCGTTGGACATCGAGGAGTTGGAGTCTTGGCCACATCCAGGCTGAAATGTGAGAGAAAATAAGTTTGATAGAGCTCTTGATATAAAATAGTACCTACGAGAAAGAATATTTCCTTGTAACGCCTTAGACACCATGTTATGTTTCTACGCATTGACCATTTACTCATCATCATCATCAGCCAGAAGACGTCTACTGCTGAACATAGGCCTCCCCCTTTAACCTCCACACTGAACGACAGCCTGCCTTTTGCATCCACTGGATGCCCGCGACTCTCACAATGTCGTCGGTCCATCTAGTGGGAAGCCTCCCTACACTGCGTCTTCCGGTTCGTGGTCTCCACTCCAGAACCTTTCTTCCCCATCGGTTATCGGTTACCATTTACTCAACTATGAAAGATTGTTAACTGGCAACACGATTAGATGTTCTTTGGTAAACATCTACATCTATAAATATGAGCGAAACGGGCAATTTAATAGCAAAATTTTTGCACATCAATGTAGTAATTTCCTATTCCGTCCTATGAAAGAGGGAAATGAGTCGTCACGCACTCAGCGAAACGAATTAATCTTTTCACACCTGGCTGAGTTGGGACAGATAGAGAATTGTAATATCGAAGTTTTTGTGAAACTTATTAAGAGACAGTCAGTCTTCACTGAAAGTAAACGCGATGCTTGCTGAAGACAAAAATGTTTACACAACGCGCGAAGTAACGCGCTTATGTACGGATTTTCATATCACTGGCTTTTCGGTGAAGGAAAACATCGTGAGGAAACCTGCATATGTACGGAGAAGGAATTCAATGGCGTATGTGAATCCACCAATCTGCACTGGGCTAGCGTGGTGGATATGGCCCAATCACCCTTTCGGGGGTAGGCTAAAAGTCCAGCGGTGGACTGTTAAAAGGCTGATGATGATGAACACGATTGACTTTGGCGAGTAATTTCATGTCATCTATGTTCTTATTTAGATAATGCTGGACCAAAATTTTTTATCACTATAAACCCCGCGAGTCCTCCTACTTTGCATGCCTATGACCTGCCTTAAGTAGGATCATTGCTCCAACTAGCACGCCGCATAATTCAGTTCGTCTTGGCAGTAGCACGTCAGATGTTAATACAAAAATTACAAATTGCGCTATAGTAATCTGCTAAAACTCTTCGAAAGCTGGTTGTGCTTATAGAGTTAAAGTACCACTAAATTTAGTCGTGACGTTATAGAAAGTATAAAAAGTGTACGCGGTGTCTATTTTGTTAAAATTATTGGACATAACATATACCTTGGATAAAAGGCATAAGAGGGTAGGACAAAATTAGGCGTCACAGTCTGGTGGCGATGACCCCATAATTTCGGCTCATCATTTACAATATTCCGTATCAGATAGAGCTGGGTAATTAACCAATGTCCCATTGTCTCTTCACGCTCTGAATTCCCTGCCATTCATATTATTTCAGCAATAAAACTCATTCATGTAACGACTGAATCTGTTTAATCTACTACAAATAGTTGTAGGTATAGAGGTAGGTATATGCGTTATATGTTAATACCTACAGCCTATAGATAACTGCAAGTGTAACTGTGGCGCCATGAAGTCTGCTTCTTAGTGAGCATGGCTTCTGCATAAGGTGCATGACCTCATGCAAGCTGGTTGTTATCCAATGTTTATACAGGAGAGATGGTCACGTGACGTTACGTGGCGTCCGGGCCGGCCAACACTTGGCCAGTCTCCAAATGCTTGTAACACTTATTTTATATGCTAGCCGACGTTCCTCGATGCGACCTAAGTGCTGCAAGGATCCTACGTGCATTGCTAGCACATAGTCATACTGTGAAAGCGTCTAGGAATGAGCATTGCAAATATAGGCAGTGCGATAATTGGCAACTGTCTGAGAATGCTATTTTTAGCAAAAGGCACGATGGACCTTTGTAGTTGTCATATTTTATTCAAACCGTGCAAGTTCGGCATGTTTAGTCATAGAGACGACGCTATTTCAGGGAACTAGGTTTCCATTATCACGTGTTTACATTGTAATTAGTTTTCTTGTATAATGAATCACTCGGAAATAAAGTTTCATTACGCTCTATTGTTATCTGTTGTGGAATCAACATTATCAACACAAAAATGATGCAGCTGAGAAAGTAAATAAGTTTGTTTTTTACCTTGAACGTTGAGTTTTGATGGTACTGGTCCAGCTGGTCTAAAGGGTTTGTCATGGTGATGACGTCGTTCACAATCTCCGGTGTCCTCAGGGTGGTGGTCCCCGATGCGGACTCCGCTGATAGGAGATTGATCATGTTGGAGCTTGCGAAGTTCACGTTGACGCTCAAGTTGTACTGCCCTCCTTCACCTTCGGTCCCCACCGCCGCGTTCGGCGATGGTGACGTATCTTCGCACTTTATCGTCGGCACAGCTGAGCTCATGCTCGTTGAGTTCATTATATCCTTGTAAGGAGCCAGTTTCGCTTCTTTTTGGTAACGGTTCACAATAAAAACTATAGCACCTTAGCCTAAGATCACGGTTGCACTATCACTAGCTTATCTAAATATCACTGTTTGTGGTAAACTTGTTTCGAATGGCACTTAATGTCTTCTGAACGAGAAGTCTTCACGGGTAGCGTTCGTTCACTTTGTTTCCCACCTGCAAAGAGAGGAAACATTCAGTTAAACACTGTTTAAAATTATCACGGTTGTTCACTCGTTGATCCAGGTTGTGGATGGAGCTCCCGATATTTCGGCGCAGTTGCTTGCACCAAGTTCACGGGAAAACTGAACCACTACACAACCTAACCACGGTAAATATCCCCTTATTAATCATTTAATTGTAGGTAACGTTCAGTTAATATATAGCGCAATGTGAGTTTTGTAGGTATTCCAACGCATGTATGCTGTAAGGATATAAATGCAATACTGTATAGGATGAATTATTATACCTAGTTGTTAAGGTTTAAATCATTCTCATTAATCAAATTTTAATTAGGAGTACATATATTTGCGATATTGGGCGACTTATGCAGAAATTCTGAGAAAACTGGAATCTGTATGACCCAAAATCTGTTCAGTAACAACCGAAGGGCACAGTTTCGCAATTGGCCGATTCGGCGGGGCTCCGCTTTCGCAAGAGTGCATGCGGCTGGTTTTTAATTAGACCTATCCGAAGCCAGCGTCACGACCTCGGAGCCAGGATGCTTCTCCAATAAAACGCTTTTTTACAGGCCCCAATTGAACGCGAGCCATAAAATTTAAACTACGCGCTTTTTACGACGTATTTTAACGCTCTTCCGTGTACCGCGTCGCCTCCATTGTTCGCGAGAGCCCGGTATCGCGGGATTAGTAGACGACGGCGCAAGGACATGCATGGATTAAGCATTAACGAGCACACGATATCGGTGTTAGCCGCAGACAAGATTATGTGGAAATTAAGGCGCCGCTGGAGCATAATTAGGAGGCCATCGTGACGGAGCTATTCGTCAAACGGGAGCTAAGTCTACTGGCTCCATATATAGCGACTCGAAAGCTGTAGAGCGCCTTGACCCGGCGTATATCTGTGCACCTATCTCATATCTGTCGCACGTAAACATAATAAAGCACCGACTCAGAGTAACCTAGTTGCGGCGTTTGCTCATTCCACTCGCGAACTCAGAGGAAAATAAACCACAGCCAGAATTATGGAGCCAGACTGATACGAAGGCCCGATGTCAAGGCTGTCTAAAATTCTAGGAAAACTCAGACCAATTTAGTTGTAATTTGTAACCTACCAGATAATTCATGACTGATTTACCGCAAATGTTTAGGTTAGGTGTCTAATTGTTTTTCATTGGTTAATTTATTCATTGCAAACATCCTTTAATGGGAATTTCATTTGTTTTTGTTTTTAAGCATACTAATATAATTTAAACGCAGATCTAAACTCTGGATGCTGCTAATTAGCTTTAAATGTGCTTTTAATGTCTTTTTAGGTTACCTGATGATAATGACTTAGGAAATCCCATTCCGCACTTTGAACGGAACTAAGTACATACAGGGTAAACTGCAGTCGCATCCTCAAAACGGGGTTTAGGAATCTATTGAGAAGAGTGTCGATAAGGAGAGCTATAAGACCTGTAAATAAGTAACTACTTCATTGTAGCTACTGAGGTAGGTATATGAAGTCAAACAAGTCAGTAAGCTATTTATTGAAAGCACCTCACATATGCCTACAAGTGTCCTATTCACAGTAACACACCTATTTCTAATGCAATGATGCAAAAAACGCCGTGAGCGTCGAACATTTTGCGCAACACAAATATCGCTATCGGCTTATTTGATGAGTAAACGCAGAACATCTGTTTAAATATGAAAACGCATGAGCAAAAGATTTTACGGTCCCACAATAAACATCTGTGCCTAATGGCGAAAGCGACAAAGTGGAAAACTAGAGAAAAGTTTACGAGCGAATGCAATGAGCATGAGACGTCTACCCGTGAAGGTTTATTAACAAGGCGTGGAATATTCACTCAAAAATTAACTATTTTGAAGCCACAGAATATTTGTGTGTCATATTGAAATGAATAAACCGGGCTACAAATGCGTGGGCGCCAATAACTGCCTTATAGCGAATATGCAAATAACATTAGGTAGGACGTCCGTGCCCGAAAAGGGGGAAAGAAATAACGCTAATGTATCCGCTCACAGACGCGTGGGTTTTGGATTAGTTATTGATAAAAATAAGTAAGTTCATATAAGAAGAAAATATACGTAGGCAGATAGGTAACTTGCTTATTGCGAATGCAAGTTTGCTTCCTATTTAATGTAGGTAATTTGATACAAAATTCATTTGTTTATCAGATGCTTCTCTATATTTCTATGCTAATAAGAACTTATATGACTCAAAGCTTTCTTCATAATACCTATCAACTTGCATGCAATTTTGTTGCAAACTATCCTGACTAAATTTCTCTTACGGAATTGAATTATACTGCGTAGATTCCTACGCCATTAAAATACATGATAACTTTTCCGAACAGTTTAATATCTTGAGGGTCCGATTTCCATTTATGGCAACAACGCGTTGGAGAGGATCGTTTCGTCGTAAGATTTCAAGGAAAGGGGGTCGAACTGCATAGTTTTAAAAGGACGTAAAAGTACCGTAAAGCTGTGGTTCGTACGTCTTTTCTGTTTGTTGGTAGGACGAGAAATGGGTCACCTAGTTTGGACCGCGCCCGCTGCGTAGTACGGTTAATGCCTGTCGAGTTAATTGCATTTTTATGTGTCGATCTTTAATTAAGTAGGATTGTGTTACTGTTTTCAGTTGCTGTTTTGTTTTCATCAACTAAAGCTTTAGCCATTAGTCATTTGTTTTCCATGACTCTAACCAAGTTTATAACGTAACTAAGTATTTACAATCGACCTCAAAATACAGTTTTAGAATTGAAAACCTTTATTTATGCTCTCAGTTCTAAAACTGTATTTTTTGTATGTATGTTTCGAGACATCTTCGCCAAGTGTGAACCAATTCCTTTGTTATTGAATAGACTAGGGTTAAGCTAGACCTATTTTTAAATAAAATATTCCACCTCTGAGGGTGGAAAATTAGGATATGAATCCCGTTTATTGAATTTAATCCACTTCCCGTGAAGTGATTGTTGAAAACAAAACATCTTTGTTCTCTACTAAACATAAATTACATGATTCGTAAAGACAAAAACTTCGCTCTACTCAGCCTTATTCTATGGATAGTCTAAGCGATAATTTTCAGTGCAATATGGCAAAATAAATTTGCTAAATATATCTACCCACTAGGACGTAGGTAACTGCAAAGGTTGACGCCTGTTTGTCTCGCTTTGTAGCATCGCATGTTTTTTATCTCACAGAAAAAACTATAAATGTTCTTCCTCACATTATGATGGCCGAGGTAACAAATGTTGCTCTACACAATAAGTAATAAAATAAATCTGAATGCATGTTCAACAGAGTAAGCGTAACCAGGATTAGATTCAGGGGCAAAGCAGCCGACTGCATATCGCCTAATTACCGAACTGTCCATGAAGGAAGGTAATTATTTGGGGTTGGTATATAAGTACATATGTTTGTGTGTTCCTATAATATATCCAGTAGCTGAACCAGCTTGACTAATTTTGAAGTGTATAGTATTATTTTTACGATTTTGAAGTGTAGTTTCCTTATATATCCGGATATTTTATGGAATATAAATAACATAGCAGACAAAGGGGAACCAATCTACTTTTACTGACACCGACTTAAGTTGAACCCTGGGTAATACGAACGCAAATTATTATGTAAAGGTCTGCTTTAACTAGTCAATTTTTTTGATATGATTTTAGTATTTTAGATACAATAGGTTTTTTTTTGTTTTAATTAATTTCTTACTAGACCGCAAAAGAGACTGAAGGAAAAAACTGGATGCAGGCCGTTTCCAACCGGCCCTTTTGGAGATCGATATAGGCCTATGTCCAGCAGTGGCGTCCTACGGCTGAAATGATGATGATGATGAATTACTTAGGTACTTTTGTTTCCATATATTTTTTTCTACCGCAGAATTTGAAAGTATGTAAACATAATTTTAGCACCCCACATTCCCCCCACCCTGCCTACGTTCACGCTTAGTCTCATTGTTATTCAGGTGTAGAGGACGTAATTTTTTACTCTGCCGTATCTGGCATTAGGCAACAAAACAATACAACTACCATTTTGTTACAGAACGGAAACGAAGCATTTTAAAGTGCCTGATTAGTTGATAAAAAATTGGTTAACACGGGTTTAAATTAAGTTTTGGTTTTAAGGTTACAATTTTAATCTGTTTTTGTTACCTTAATCTGCCTCCGAACCAAAACAAATAATGCCAAACTATTTTAATTTAGCTTTTAGTATTTTCATACATCTTTGATCCGTCAAAATTTGGAAACTATTTTGTTAGGTATCCTGTTAGTTTCAAATAATTAAGTCAATGCTGTGGAAAAAAGTTTGTGCATTTTTTGTATTCATTTTACTATTTTTTATAATTACCAACTTAAGTTAAACTTATTTAATAATAATTATGCAAAGCTCTTATTTAACTGGAGATTAATATCTTGTCTGTCATTAAATGCAGTTGAGTTTTTTGGTTTTTAAATTAATTTGTATATTATTACTATGTTCTTACCTACTGAGATTGATTATTTATATCTACCACCTTTAAATAGACAAAGAATTCAAATTTAAACCTCGAAATAGAACCTACGGCGCCATTATCCAACAATAGCAAAGATCACACGATTAATCCAGCAGTACTATGCCGCGGAGGCGACATTCGGACCATCAATAAAGCTGTCAAGCCGAACGGACATCAATAAAACTGTCAAGCCGCGCACGATACGGGAGAACGCTTGACTGACTCAGGCGAATTGCATCTATTGATCATGTCTACATCGACTCGCCTTATCGAATTTGCTACTACAAGGAACAATAGCTGAAAATTAATGCTAAGCTGAAAACCAACCCTAAAATTACAAAATAAAATTAGCTGTTCCATACAGTCATTCAGTTGAGTGCGAATGAAATTTTGCTATGGAACCGCTGATGTTTTTCGCTATTTCAGAGTCAGTACAATTTGTTCATAATTATGAAAACGACATTCGGCGTACCGCCGTTCTGTGTAACATCGGTGTGTAGGTAGATTTAGATAGGTAGGTACTAATATACAGGAACAGGAGAGTTTTATCATAAAAATGCGTGGTTTCCAGGAAAACTACGGGTATACCCCGTGGTACCTACGACTATAGTGGTGAGTTGGAGTTTCATAACAAACCACAACTACCTACATTTTAATACTAGTACTTAAGGAGGTATTAAGAAGCAAGTGATTTTGGCGCCAACGTGAAAAAACATGTCGTTTCTATTATTTTCCTAAACTTTTGTTATTTCGAGCGTTAATGTGTAATGATGGTGGATTATTGTTTATTGAAAGTTCGTGAACGTGCTCGAATGTGGGCAAGTTATATAATGAGGTGAAACATGTATTTTCATGATGTTTACAAAACTCCACAGAAGCCTCTAAACTCTACTTCTCAGTTACTCAGTTACAATCAAAATAAAAAAATTAAATCTATACATGACACTGGCAAATGCACAAGACGTGAGCCGCCATAATCCTTTCAAGAGGAAAGAAGGTGAAAAATTTGAGGTTAATTAAATAATGTATTTTTTGCATTGCTATTTCAAATAATCTCGAAAGTGAACTAGTAATTAGAAATTGGACACAGCTATCAAAAAGGAATGTTAATCAACCACTTTTAAAGTTTTTAATTCAACCTAAACTGTTTAGATAATTAGACTCGATTTTTATGATCGTTCTACCAATAAGGTCAATGCCAATTTAAACATTATTTTAGTTATCTGTTTTAGTAAGATAACTGTAAAATAAATATTTAATTAAAAGTAATAATTGTTTAATTTAGGCGACAAAGAATTTTCATTAGATACCTAATAAAACTGTCGGGAACGAGTGGATGCGAATAGCGAGAGACCGGGGAGAGTAGCATAAACAAAGGGAGGCCTATACCCAGCAGTGGGTCACTCAAGGCTGATGATGATGATGATGATGACCTAATGAATACGGCTGATATGGCTTGATAGCTATATTGTCTGCGTTATAACTAAGGTTCTGTTCCCGGCCGAGCAGATGAGATTGAATGATAGATTTAAAGCCACGCTCAATGATGAGAGATATCTCAGAACATTTTCAGCATAAAAAAACGTTTAGGCGTACTTTTAACCGACTCCAAAAAGTAGGGGGGGGGTTCTCAATTCAAGCTTGGTAAATTTTCTTGGCCTAAAAGAAGGTATCAGGAGTTAGGCCTGATACTTTATCAATAATTTATTGTTGAGAATCAAGAGTATTTGTTCCAAATAGGTTTGCGTTTGAACAAACCCGCGATACCCATACCTCAGCATAATCAGTTATGATGCGATATACAAAGCAGCACGCTTCCATAGAAAATAAACCAACATTATTTTTATTTTCAGTCTTATTGCGCAAATTCAATGTTTAAAGTCCAGTCAACTCCAAAGTTAAAGTAGTTACGTTGCCTCCAGCGAAATGGCTTTCAATCATCAAACCATCCGCAAAAACTTGTACTAGCAACTTTTTTTCAAATCAAAGCGCTGAAAAAAAAGAAAAACGAGTTCTTTATTTAGCGTGGCAACAGCTTCGTCCGTCCTTGACACTCGACAGCGGGCAAAAACTATCGGCACCGAGGGCACAGAATATAAAGTAGTAGCTATCGGCCGCAATTTCGGCGCGTCTCGCCCGGTGGGTGTGTTCTGTGTGTATATACTATACGTGCACACACACACACACACGTAAGTGGATCCCATGCCATAGAATCAACCAAGACCAAAATTACAGATGTGGCAGCAATAGCAATTTTGTTTTACATACTTATTTCTGATAGCATAGGAATAGGAGCAGCAAAAATACGGCTCTGTAAAATTACAAACTTGACCAAAACCTGTGCTAACACTTGGTTTTAAGTCAACCTAGCTTATATGTTTTACCTAATTGTTTATTTTTTTTCTAGATAACATTTCACAAGATCCTGACAACCTTTACTTAAATGTAATGTTATTTTATTGAAATAGAATAGGATAGGCACATTAAAAACTCAATTTGGAGGTCAGCAATATAGCCCAATTTGTACCAATTCTGAGGACGCCCACACAGTCAGTAATCTAAAATTAAACTATTTAGAGTTATGTTCGGAGGGCCTCACGATGTCAATAAATTGGAAGATTTTTTGTAGCTTATTCGCGTTTTTTCGGTTCCAAATACAACGATTTCTTCATGAACTTAAAATAACCGTGGCGCGAAAAACGACTTGATTTTAGTGGAGATGCCAAAAGAAAAACTTAATTGAGTCTCGTTGCCTTCTTTGCAATTCTGTTTGTTATGATCGCAATAAAATATTGCAATTGCAATGAAAATAGTTAAAAATCGATGCCAAGATATTAATCGAATACGAAGAAATAATAAAATAAAATACTTATGCCAAGCTATTGCAATTCGCTGCACCTCAGTCGTGGACCTTGGATAAACGTTCGCACACTCGGGCTTTTAATGCAAACTTACTTGTACAATTACTGATTATGAATGAATGATTTTCAATGCCTAAAGGCAGACATTACTCGATAAAGTAATTGCCGTATTGTCTTTCGCTTTAAGTAGGTTAACAGGGTTGTCACTTGTCAGTGTTGTTTATATTTCTCTTGAACGCCTATTTTAAACTTTATCTTCATAGCTCATAATAACACTCAAAGTAGTTTCTAATGTCATTTCAACTCAAATAACTTACTTCGTTAAGTTTATTAGATTCATAAAATATGAAGGTTTTAAGCATACAAAGATACATATCACCATTAAGTTGTTGTTCTCTGAACCGAGACTGATAAATCTTTCACAACCATGACTTTAAGTAATAATATTATTTAATTTTATTCAAAGTAGGTAGTGTCCTTTCTGACTCCATACACATTCTGCACCATTAGGTACAAATCTATAGATAGGTATATGTACTAAACGGCGCGGCGCCACAACAAAATATAGCTAACTCTATTCTATATAACCTACCTATATCTATAATCCTAATCTTTGCATGTGTGCAAGAAACAAAGGAAGTATGGCAGGCAAGGTAATGTATTGTTCATTCTCGAGTCTGCCGAATTGTAGACCAATTTGCAATGCAAAGTTACGAATTAAGCACCCACACAGGTATGGCACGAAAGTCACAGTAGCGGGTATCAAGTTTAAGGTTAATAACTCCTGATAAAGTCAATAACAACACATATAGGATAATAACGAGACTTGACGAAAAAATATATAAGACTTAAACAAAACAACAAAAATGAAACTACGAGTGAACATCTATGTGAGCGTTTATTCCATTCTGTCCGACTAGTAGTTCGATGATCTAACTGTTTGGACAAAAATATTCCAATTTGTTATACTTACTGACTCGAACAGTTTGGACACGCAAATTTTGTTCCAGATAGACCACTAAGAATATTACGATACGTAAATCTATCTGTCAATATCTATCTCTCTTTTTACGAAAGAAACAACACAAAATCAAGCCCAATCCTAAGTACTGTTTTAGATATTTTAGCTGTAAATTGTGATTGCAACCATTAAGTTCTAGTTGGGCGTTATCATCAGCCAGAAGACGTCCACTGCTGAACATAGGCCTCCCCCTTTAACCTCCACATTGAACGGCAGCCTGCCTTCTGCATCCGCTGGATGCCCGCGACTCTCACAATGTCGTCGGTTCATCTAGTGGGAGGCCTACCTTGGTTCTTAGGCGTAAATGTTACTAATTCATCATCATCATCGTCATTTGCTTGTATCAATCCACTGCTGGGAATAAGCCTCCTCTAATTGGTGCCATTTGTGTTGTTTTGGGCGATTCTCATCTACGCATGATTTGATTACCCATTAGATATTTTAAGATACCCATCATTGCTTCTGTTGCATATATCTCACTTATATCTCATAATACAGTCTACATACGTAAGACAATGTCTCTCCTAATTACTATTCAGTTCTATTGTTAGGAACACATTCCTAACCTTCACCGATTTTACATAGATATTATTTAATCAAGAAGAATTTACATTTAAGTACACAGCTCACGACCAACGCATCTGATTTGAAAATAAACACGATAAAAGATAATCTAGTCAATACGCATGTTATATTTATCTATTCTCCATGATCTGTGATCCCAGATGCTTAAATGTGTCAAATCCTTACTAATATTATAAAAGCGAATGTAACTCTGTCTCTCTGTCTGGATGTTTGTTCACTTCTCAGGCCTAAACGGCTAAGCCGATCTTAACGAAATTTGGCAGGAGGATAGTATGCATCCTGAAGACGGACATAGGGTACTTTGCCCCCAAAAATGCGGAAAAATTGGAAAATCGCGGGTAACACCGAGGGATTCAACTAGTAATTTATAAAGGGAAATTTGGGGTGGCACGAGTATAAGGTACCTACTTAGTAATTTTTATAAATACATACTATGTAAGAACTTGACAGAAAAAAATAATTACACACAATTTTAACCCGCCAAAACATAAAAAGTAGGTAAGTAGGTACATTTTTGTTTGTTATTCTACTAGTTTTATTGAATCAAGGATATGCTAAACAGAAAATGAATAAAAAATTTGCAAACACCTGCTAAAATAAATTTGTGTTTTTATTAATGTAACATAATTATGTGAAACTTCTAGGTAAGTTAACAAAACAAAATAAAAAGGAAAAATTTTGGAATTTTGCCGTATTGTATGAAAATTAAGGTTTGAGTTGAAAGTATTCACCCAGGTGATCTCAGGAGGTGGACGGTGGGTAAGAAGAACTGATACTTGTGATTTGAATTGTGATATTCATAAAGAAATATTTGATATAAAAGCAGCGAGATGAAACACGTCATATTAAAGATTTTTTTCATGAATAGAACATTCGATATTTATTACGATTAACATAAGTTCTTCTAGAATCCAATGTGTATATCACGTACCGAAGCGTTCCCTATTCTCGTAGACAGAATATTCGACATCAAAATTGATTCACAACACTGTTTCACACACGGAAAACTGCAACAATATAGGACCACTGCAATGGATCACATACAACGTGCACTCTGTCGCACGACCTCGCACATTTTACGACAGGAAACCAATAAAAAGATAATACCTGGACACTACAAAGAGCTTAGTTAATTACATACCTCTAAACTCACGTACAACATACACCTGTTATACCTATATCTACTCGTATCTATGTATATATTGTTGTGCTTTATGTTCGACTGAAGTCAAATCATAATCATGTCGCCAAGGCCGTGCCTGTGCAGCTAATCTATCGGAAATGAGCTGTCGTTAAAGAAAATAGCATCGCTTGTTGTTGAGCATGCAGTTGTAGAGTACCTAAAGATTAATACAGCTAACCAAACCAGCATATTTCGTCAACTATACTATACAACGGAAAATTAAAAATTCTTCACATTCAACACTTTAATGTATTCCATGCAATTCAACAATTTTGACTGCTCTGTTTTTTTTATCAACAGTTATTATGAGATTTTGACGCTTGGTTTTTTTTGACATCAATCATAGGCTAAGTATATTGCTTTCTCCTTATACGACATCAATTAACAATAGACAAAAACATTGCAATTATAAAAAATGCATTGTGATTTAATTTTACCTTAGACCAATGTAAAAGTCCTAGTCTGTGATTCTAAGACGCCAGAAAGTATCCGATATTATGTAAGGTGTTAGAATATCTTTTTCATGAACCTGATGGAAGAGATAGGCAGACTTAAGATCTGACCAAAAGTGCACTTGAAGCTAGTTGCATTACTCGGACTTCCATATACAATAATCTTATTTTTTTTAAATACTTGACCGATGATTTGACAACCAAAAGTCATGCATGCTAGCCAGTAAACATTGAGACATGCATGCGTCGCTTATTAGACCTATTCAATTCCATACTGGTATAAAACTAAAGCATTGAAATGTAAACCTAGGAATTTCAAATGATGCTTTCGAAGAATGTACGACTCGTCAACCTCATTCCCTATATTTACTCGTAATGCACAGTGTTGAATATTTGTCAAATTAAATAATATTTTATTCAAATGTAAGACTAATTAACTTTGTCATGCTATTATTCCTTCAGCCGAGGTGGTGTGCGATTTCATTTATATCTAAATGCTTTAGGAAATCCATGTTAAATTGTTACCGTTTCAATAAACAGCTGTAAGTTAAATTGAACATGTAATGCCAAGTATTAGGTAAATACTCGTAATGTAATAACGGAAAACACTGATTGGCTTATCGCCGGGCTTTAGACGTTTGCAGGAAAACTTGACGACCACTTCAAAATAATTGGCACAACTAAACGTTTAGGTAAATCAATACTTTGTTAACGGTCGAGCAGACATTGTTAGGTTACCATAGTGCTAGATGCTGCTACAGATAACTATACTCTCCATTATTTAATTCTGTGCAATTACCTACATTCTTTGAGGTTATCGCGCCATCTCAGTAAGATGCCTATAAAAAGTATATTTTTTTACATTTTAAGTGTCGTGCCACACATTAATGTGGAATTCATTTAAAACGCTGAATTAAAACTGAAAACCATAAATGTTTATTACTTTTGCTAGGTTTTTGAGCCTGCGATTATAGCTGGTATATAGCCGATATACTTAGTACTACTACTGTCTATTATGTCTTCTGTGGTACTACAGTGATAATTATATCAAAAGATAATGTTTACAATGTATCTATAGCATACCTAAGTATATCACTTTTGTATAAGGAAAAATATTGGAAGATGGTTTTGGTTTAGCACAGTCTAAAATGAATGTTTACGCGAGTTTTGATGAAGCAAAATATTTCACAATAAATAAAAATTATGTTGAATTTAGTTTGTGTAAGTATCTAATAACTTTAAAGCCCGTGAATAATATGGCAAAGTGTCACAATCACACGTAAGCAATACAAAATATCTCTGAAGATGGAGTCACAAAATGAAGCCCTAACGGAATGCACTGGTAAGGCTCTAAAGTAGGCTGCGCAGGAGTCGTTACTTAGCCCACTTTACGGTGTAAAGAAATATCTTTGGACGTTTTTGGAAGGACCCGTTTGAATAACAATGTAAAATATAAGTCAAGTCATATTTAATTCGTATATGTAGGTGTTTTCTCTTTATACAATTTTGAATGGGTGGAGATTAAAATATATCAAAAGTAATAAATAATATTGTGTCAAAAAAAGAAACTTATTTAAGTTTCGCGTTTTGGCTTTTATACGTATTTTATTAAGTGCACTTGAGTAGGGACCAAACCAAAAAAAAATTATATATAACTCATAAGAGCTCATAACTCTAAACGGCTGAACACATTTTGTCAAAAATAGCTAAGAACCACCGCAATGTAACTTATTTTCGAATAAAACATGGTAACAGACATACAAACTTACCTACACGCTAAATTATACACACTATCTTTTTATACTAAAAGTAAGTATAGGTATATGTAGTTTTTAAGTCTGTGATTTCGATTTCTGGTAGGTAATTATTTGTATTATAATATATCGGGAAATTAATGATAACTTCTAAATTGTATCATGATATTGAGTTGATGTTTTAAAAATGTAATGCTGAATATAGGTAGTTAATTCTATAACGTTAAACTTGCATAACTAATGTAATCGCTTGTACCGAATTCGTTATCAAATAAATAGGTAAGTACCTTCTTCGTTCCGTCTTGCATAAGTAATAATTAATTTTAGAAAAATAACATAAACCGACTTCAAGCCTATAAGCCGACCTACATGTACAAATTTAAACTAAAAAGTAGAAAATGACCGTTAAAACAGAGATTGAAAGTCCTCATCAAAACTTTTGCTGCAGGGAACCACAAAGCAAAACTGGCAAAACATCATCTGCAGGCCTAGCATGGGCTGTGGATAAATTGTCTTTCCATCGTTCTTATCCACGCCTAGACGCGACAAAGCTAGAATATGGATACATTCGTCTTTTTCTCGCGGGATAAAAACGGTGGATAGACAATATGTCCACGGCCCGTGCTAGGCCACTGTGTATATGTTTATGTGTCTTGATTTTTTCAAATAGCGCTGAATCAATTTCGATAAAATGACATAGACATAGACATATCTTTATTAATAATTATAGGAATTACAAGTCAGGCAGTATACAAAATAATATTATGATAAAAATTTGCTATACAATAGTATTACGCGCTATCTTAATATCGAAAAAGTCACTATACTTATTCATAAAAAGCTTGCGTAATAAGCCACTTATTTAATTTATTTTTGATAGATGCGCAACTCGGAGCATAATTATGCTCGGAGCTCGGTGTATATGGGACTACCTCTGAATGTATGACCTACCCAACAAAAAAGAAATTCATAACTGGCGGAGTAATCGCGTCGTAACAAACATACAAAAAACATACGTACAGTCGAATTGATAACCATTATCGCACACATTCGTCGGGTAAAAATAATAAAACAAAGCTTCTTTCACTCAATCCTCTAAAAATAGCGACACAGTAAACTTCTTTGTGACAAGAGTATATCATGAATTTTCAACAGCTACTTTTAAAACCGCAACCAGTTTTAAAAACATTTATCTTCAAAAATCTGAGGTCACTTGCAAAAATAGGTATTAACAAATTGTAGATTTATTAATAACCAGAATGAAGCAGTAGTACAATCATTAAAGATAACGTGAAACAACTTAAATTATAACATAACGGCCTGTTTAAGTAAACAATTGCGATAAGAAAGCATGTTCTATTAGAACACGCGATAAATGCCCCCAGTTCAGTTTTATCTCGCAAGTTAACCCATATTTCTATATGATCAAAAAGTTTTTAAAACTCAACTTTCAAAAAAACTGTCCTTATAGCTTGTCCTTACCGAATGTGGGCGTAAACAAGTTTCAATAATGTCCGTTAAGATGTTCAAATTACGATAAAACGAATAAAAAAACATTTCGTCCAAAGTATTGGGATCCGTACAATGTAAATATTGCTTTAAGCACATGATTTATGTATTATTTAACTTGCTCTGTTTACGTTGTATGAGCGGTCGATTTGGAAACGTAGGCATGTATTGAACAGATTTCATAATTGACCTACATTCGGCTGATCAAGAGTTTCCGATTCTAATATAAATAGTCGTTTGTTTAAAAACATTGGCGTAAAGAAAACTTATAAAACTTTTATTATATGCCGGTGGCGCTACCAAGTTGTTTTCAAGCATTCGTATCACTTGGTTGGACTTGGCGTAATCGTGCTTAATTGAAATCCTGGTCAGACTGAAAAGCTAACCCCAGTGTAACATACGTATAGGTACAGTTTTGAGTGTCATACGACCTTCGATCAATCAAACAAATGATATTGCACTAACCACCCGATTGCGACCTACCTAAAACTCCGCCAAAACCCGCCGGTGCAGCAGTTTGCACTCAGGTAATTGTTACCTAGCTATGTGTAAACATGACATACCATAAAAAAATGTATAGCTATTATTTATTATAATTATTTCACTATTTTCGTAGTTCATGTACGGCATGCGATATTCTCTATTTCGAAGCATATAAAACACCAGCATTAAACTGTTTACCACAAAGAAATTGAGAAACTTCCAACATATGCGTTTAGGGGAAGATGTTGTGTGTTAGTGCTTTAGCGTATTTATATGTCCGTTACAGTTTTTCTCGAAAATGGCTTCTTCGATTTGAATGGATATTTGAAAGAAGGTTTCATTGCGATAGTTCTTAGTTATGTTTGATCAAAATCAGTCTAGCGGTTTAAAAGTTATGACCACTCTTCCAAGTTGGTTATAGGTTTTTAATTTCACTTGTAAACGCGTTTTGCCACTATCAGTAATCTATCCGAAAACAGACTATTAAATTAGTATAGATGGTATAATGTGTCTAGAAACAAATATTATAATGAGGAAAGATTTGTATGTATGTTTGTAACGAATTGGCTCAAAAAGTAATGGACCGATTTTAAAAATTCTTTCACCATTTGAATGCTTCATTATCACTGATTAATTTATGCTATTTTAATAGGCTATATAACTATACCCGTGCGGAGCCGGGGCAGATTGCTAGTATCTCATATATGTTTTTTTTTTTTCATACTATCCAAGGCAAAGTTAAATTTATTTCTTGCAAATGAGTTCAGCTAGATCGTGAAGGAACGTTCGACATTTTGAACAATGCTGCGTATTCAGCGTTCACGTAGGGGCACTAAAACTGTGACCTATATAGCGGTTATGTCCTCATCTATCCTGCCCACACTGGGACGTGCCTGACTCTACCAATGCCACCAATATAAAACTGTAAAAACTTCTGTACGTACAGTTAACTTGCACCGGTATTATAGGTAAATGCGAAAATTGTGTTTCGGTATAAGTAGCGTAACTATACTGAATTGATTTGGATGAAATTTGTATGGAGGTAGCTTATACCCTGGATCAACATGTAGACTAGGATGGATGTAAACGAGTGCTCAGGATAGGTGCTTTATCAAATACTTAAGTACCATGAAAGTGAGATACTATGATGATGTGATGCAAGGTTATTCTGAAAAGATATGCTAAGCTGAAATTGGGTCGTAGTATATGATTATTCGTAGTACTGATTAAATATATAATTATATAAAAATGAATTCCTATTAACCTTGGTCACGCCATAACTTGAGAACGACATTAACGAATTCATTCATCTTTATTTTAAGATTTCTAATAGTTTGTAGAAGGTACTTACGGAAAGAAAAATAAAGAAAATTGCGCAGAAACTTAGAAAATTTCAGAAAACTTAACCGCGGGTGAAACCGTGGGGCGCAGCTAGTCATAAATAAATTACTGTGGAACCAACCGAAATCGAGAAAGAAAATCGTCTTGTCGACACTTTTCTTAGATGATTTTGACCCTTTTATATGGAACAGCAGACTTTTAACGATAACTGAGTTGGTCACAAAGTAAAAATTGGTCATAGTGAGTGCTGTGAGCACACATAATATTATATATGTAGATATAACAGATTCTTAATAAATTTAAGATATCGTCTGTTTGTTTTTAACCCGGTCAATATTTACCTACCACTCAAAACAAGCTTTCATGAGAAAATAATGATATACCTATAAGTACTTTTAAATGTAGGCAGTTACGACCCCTTTTGCACCTTTTTTATATAGGTGCCTTGTTAGTAATTCCAATTGTGTTTGGAAGTCAGAGGACTTTCCAATAAACGATAAGAGTTATTTCAGCAATAATAATTAAAATGACATAATAGGTACGTTTTAGGTAGGTTTAATTAGGTTCGTGTAGCGAATTAAAGAGTAAATTAAGGTTGGCGATAGTAGTCATAAATAAATTTAGTAGATTTTTTTTTTTTTTTTTTTTTGATATTGACTTGTAATGTTGGCCTTTTGGCCTCTACAGATGGACCGGACTAGTTAGCGAACGCAGAGTGCGTTCGGCATAACTTGATGGTTTAAGTTTTTGGGCGACTAGCACAAGGGCACCTCGAAGGTACGAACCTCGGCTTGGGCCGTCGCCGGGGGTGGGAATCAGACTTGCCCAGGCACCCCAGAAGGGGTGTGCCCTGGAGCCCTAGCGGTTTGTTGAACTGAATGATTATTTGGAGATAATCTAACCGATCTTCTAACAGATCCCGAGGGTCTACGATCCCGCCGGCGGGATCGCTGTGTGTGTGTGTGCCTCTGGTAACCGACGCCTGTACCAAAAACTGAATATTTCCTATTGCTAGGAGCAGTCGGATCGGGCGACCCCAGCGCCGCCGCTGTGACGACGGCGATGGGGTCGTCCGGGTCGCCCAAGATGTCTCTAGGGCGTCTACGGAGAGGAGGAGGGTCTGTCACGTCTGTTGAGTAGTTGGAAGCTTTAACTACAAGAGGATTTGGGTGATGAGGCGCCGCGTCAAAGTAGCGGCGGGAGCTATACTTAATGTATTGAATCATAGATGGGAGTTCAACATCGCAGTGCAGATCGGCGTTTCGCATATACCAGCTAGCGCCGACCGCTCTGCGGATGAAGCGATTTTGAATGACCTGCAGCTTGTCCAGATCGATGCGGGAGGCGTGGGCGAACGCCACGGAGGCGTAGGTCATGACGGGGGAAATTTAGTAGAAAATAAACGGTACCTTTTACCCGAAAAAGACCGCGGTGTCTGAGAATTTAGACGCCAAGAAAGCCCTAGTTGCTCAGAAAAGTTGTACCTACTATAAAATAATGTATCCAGAACAAGGCCCTTACTGCCAATTGCCTATAACCAAATGGATTCTTATTCCGAGCCTGCTCATATAGCCTAAAATAAAGAGGTTTTTTTCATAAAAACAAAGCGCGCAGAATGTAAATTCATCACTCGGCATTGACCGTAGAAGAAGTAAAGCTACTATTGTGAAACAAGCCTAGTTGTTCTAGCGATGTATGTTTAGACTAGCGTGATTTAAAGGTCGCATTGTAGAACTGTTAAAGACAAAGCATGGGTCTTTCCTGTCGGGTCATAAGGACAAGCAAGAAAAATCAGCATCATCACCTACAGTTCATAGGTATGCACAAAGTGAAAATTCTGAGTTTCAACCAACAAAGTTGCAGAGGCATTCGAGAATCCTCAATAGCTCTATGAATAATTATCATAAAAAAATTACTGGACCGCAAAACTATTTCTTCTATAAATATTTCGAAAAATATGAAAAAACGAATCAGATTGTTAAGAAATTCACAACATTTTTTATGTTGTTAAATTGTTAATCTTGGGTGATTGTTAACGTCAAGTGACAAAAAGAGTTATTTCATAGATCTCATTATCCTAATATAAAGAAAGCCTTTTTGACTTTAGCATGCCTTTTGGAAATGTTTGATTATGTCAGTGTATATGGTTATAATTACTGATTACAACTATTAATGGTTAATCACGATATTTACACACATAAGTACCTTACATTTGTGTAAAATATTTATCCACTTTGCGTTTAATTGAATACACCATAAGTGAGAGATGTAATCTTTATAACAATGGTTGGTTAATTATCTTGTATTTTCATACATTCAAGCTTTAAACTTAGTATTCTATAGGTACCATCACAACCTTGCAAAGACACAGTAATTGCAAGTCTGATTAAAGCTTTACGATCACGACACACGAAGGCTGCCCATAACTATTTACGGCCACTATGGACGTATTATGTTTCGCACATAACGCCTCCTGAAGGCAACGCTATCTTAATGGCTCTACGTATATTTTATACATTTAATAAGACTGTGTGGAAAACGCACAAAACAGACTACGCGTGTTGTACATTTTCAACTACACAGGCAACGTCAGGTGAGTTAATTCTTCAAAGGGGCCTTACGCCTAAATATAATCGCTTAAAACAGGTAGCCATAAGGTTCCACAGTCCAGGTCTGGACTGTTAGTATGTCTCCTAACTTTATTTAAAAATAAAACATTTTACAATTGTGTGTGTTTTTGCTTTTTCTTCTTCAGGTTAGATCCTATTAAATCATTGAAATTTAAGTGTTCGTAAAGAATCATAACCATATTATTTACTCGACGGAACACTTGAAGGAACAAGTCAAGAGATTTTACTAACTGATTTACATAAGGATAAGAAGTTTTTTGTTAAGTTTTATTATGAGATTCATACTCTTCTTCTTTTTCAAACTTTTTTTCTTAATAGGCTTGCGTTTAGCCTCTGCGTTTCTAGGATGATAGTCCACAGCTGGACATATCTCTCTTCCAAGGCACGCCACTCATCCCCATCTTCGGCTTTTGGTTTCCAGCCTTTGCCAGCTTCATTACGAATATCGTCACTCCATTGATTTCACGGCATCCTACGCTAAGTTTGCCGATTTTTGGTCTCAACTCCAAAAGCTTCTACCGCAACAGCAATTGGCCTTGCAAGAAATATGACCAACCCACTGCTAGTTCAATTTGCAATACGCTGAGCTATACGGAGACTTTGGTTCTTTGGTTCTCTGTCTTTGGTTCTTTGGATTATGAGCCTGACTTGTCCCAATACTGATCAAAAGCCTCCTTACTGTTCTTCCTTTTCTATCTGTAATGAGCTCGTCTAAAATTATCCCGATATTACGCTTGTCCTTCTGGTACTTATCGAGGTCATCCCGCCATCGCCATATTGTCCACACGTTCCAAGTTTCTCTTCTGTTTTCTTTTATCATATTAGGTAAGAAGTTGATTGTAAAAAATATGATAAATGGTTCAACTTCCCACGATTTTATTCCATTTCCTCTCTCAAATGGATACGACAATCTTCAGAACGACAATCCTTGATCTAGTTTATGTAATAAAAACAAAGGTGATTGAACTCATAATCTTTATACTAATTTAAATAGAGCTATTTATGTACATGTATTTCAAGATCGTCATACTTTATTAGGATAAATAAAACACGGTCCAAGATTTTGCGATTTGCTTTTAGTGGCGAATAAAAATATCGGGCATAAAGATGACAGCAATTTTTTGTATTGTTATAAATTATTCGTTTTTATAGGATCTTTAAATCTTTGAATTCTACTTTAAGAATAAAACATGTACCTACAAAAAATGTGAATTCTGTTTTTTTTATAGATGACCATTCACAAAACCTAACCATATTGCTTTACCGTTATGATTTATTTCTAAACTGCGGTGGTTGTTGCCGTTTTTGGAGCGTCGTTATTGAATCTGTACTTTTATAGAGATATGTTTTCGTATGTAAATGTGAAAACGCATAACGCATTCCCTACATAATATAGTCTATCTAAGTGCTAATACTTCAAGTCATTATGAAAACTTAATCTCTGAACATGAATGCTATTGAGGGACCTCATAATTTCATAATAAATAATCCAGTGTACAATAGCGACGTAAATTATATAACAAATGTGTTGATCAAGAGAATAATGCCAAGTGTGATTGATACGATACTATTGGTAGAATTATTTATCGCCGTAATATGATACAGAGCTATAAAATACGAGCAACATTGTATGACTAGAGACAGTGTTACCAGAATACGCTAGTGAAACAAAGTTAGCTAATAGCTCAGAGTTTTATCATTGAGATTTTAATCTACCGTCTATGATTTTTACTAACATGTCGTTTACTTATCATTATCGTATTGCCATTGGTTGTCCATCAAATGTTTGTCAAAAAAATCTGTTTCAGAATATTTGAATATCGAAAATTTATTCATACCGCGTATTTTTTGCAGAAACGGATTTTTTTAATTTTTTTTTTTTTGTATCCGAATTTTCTGTTGGACGAAAACATCGCCATTAATTTGTCCCCCACACAACAAATAATTAAAATTAAATTAAAAAATTAAATGGCAGCACAAAATCAACATCAATAGTGAAAGAGGTTAATAGGAAATATTTTTAATTTCTAATATTTTATTAGTTTGGAAAATCCCGTTATTTGTAGGTACCTAATATACCAACTTATACATACACATATTCTTATTTCCCAAATTATTTTCCTTATGTAACGTTTAGTTATATTTCTTCAAAAATAAATGATTTATTAATGCTACACTTACAACTTTTATATACACACTCGTTTACTAAACAAGGAAATGTTAATCCACAAGAGTCAGCGCGACCAACTTATGAAGCAGAGGTGGCCAAAAGACACAACTAAAAATTTTCTACGGATAGCTATCAGTTTTGTTTAGAAAATACGACGATAGCTCCCCGCTCCTACTTAACCTATATAATAAGTTGGATGTACTGTTTATTTGTTGATCGTAGTGGGAATCCATTAGCTACGCCGCCTACGAGCTACGGTGAACGCTACGACATCTAGGTCACTGCGGTACCAACGTCTCATTATGTAACTGAAGCTTTCAGATGAAATCGTTCGTAATTCTAGAGCTGCCTCATGATTCTAGAGCTGTAAGTCATCGCTGAAACCTTAGCCTTACCTTAGTCTGTTCAAATTAACTTGTGCCCTACTCTTTGAAAGTTATTCCTTAATCCTAAGTATAATAATATAAATGCGAAAGTATGTTTTTTTTTTCTTTTACACAGCAACTGGTAATACATTGACATGATTTTCATAGATATAGTTCTAGAACAGGAGAGATACAAGATAATTTTCAAACCCGAAATAAAATACAGTTCCTGAGGGAATATCCTCGGGTGAAACCGCGCGGCGCAGTAGTATGTATACAAAACCCCCGGTCTTTGCTTATACAACGTATTTATGATGTGTCTGGTGCTAAAGGAATTCTTAGGTGACGGTGAATTCTTACCATCAGGCTGCCCGCTTATTTGCCATAAGATATACCCACAAATGTAAGTGCTGCAATTGTAAATTTGATCCAAGCACACAACTGTTTCACAAAAAATTGGTTAGTTCCCATAAATGTCGTATGAATAGACAAAGTTGAACAGACGCAAGGGTGAGAGGGTGCTGAAATTTAGATTATTAAAGAAAAACTTGAAACCCGTTTTATGAAAAATTGGTTAGTTCCCAATAATTGGCAGGTGATTCGTTGAAAAAGCAAGCAGACAATTTATCTGTCGTCGATTGAGGAAGCTACTATAATATTTTCTGGACAAAACAGGCAGCTTCCAGTGGAAATTTTTAATTTCTTTATAATACCTATGACCATAATTATATGCACTTCTGCAAAATAAGTTGTTCACTGTAAAGCGCTGATTCTAGTTCCTAATTCTATTGGCAATTAATATGAAATTAGATATAATTTTAAATTAACATGTATTAATCAATCAATATTAGATTGTATTTTTCTGGTCTTCTGCCTTGAACTTTAAGGATGACGTTGAAAATCTTGCTGCAACGACTATCAAAATCGTGCTGCATCGGGCTCTACTTATATTTTATTTTTAAAATGCCGCCCAAAAATAAAAATCACGTTTCTTTGTTTGCGTAAACCATAAATGCTGTCTGTGAATTACTTAGAAAACAGTTTCCTCTGGAAATACCAATATAACCTCACCTTGGTTATCATCATCATCAGCCTTTCTTAGTCCATTGCTAGACATAGGCCTCACCCAAGGTACGCCTGATCTTCGGCTTTTCGTTTCCAGTCACTGCTAACTGCTTTACTTATACCGGCACTCCATCGAATCTCAGTGCGTCCTACGTTACTTTTGCTGAGTCGTGGTCTCTACTCTGGAATACGTCTACCCCAAAGGTAAGTTATCGGTTCTGCGAAAGATATGACCGGCTCACTGCCACTTCAGCTTGCTAATACGATGAACTATGTCGTTGAGTTTGACGAATAACCTCGGTCCGGATACGGTCCCGTCGAGAATAGCTGTGTCCTAACCCAAACTAACCTACCTTTAAATGTATTCAAATGTAGGTAAAGTTTGACTAATATATATTTGTAGAGTTGAGTAGGAGAGCCATCGTCGCATTTACTGTGTTTTTACGTTTCCTGATTTGGTTTATATCGATATGTTGGTCGCACAATAAGTATTTAGGCACACAAAATTATTTCCGCCTATGGTTCGATTCGTCGCGTACGAGATTAGACAAGCTCCATCGACATTAATAAACTACACATTGAACGTCCACTAAGATCAACAACATCCAAAAAAAACAGCGCACAACGCAACTAACCTTTATGATGCGGCTCAATAGATAATGAGAGACCGCAGCAAACACATTTTTAATGGCAGCCCAATTCCGAACGCTGTCAACATTTAATCACATTTCAATGTTAAAGAACGTTTTCATTACAAAATGTCATGAAAATCAATTCAAATAGATAATCCATACGAGGCTATAATTACCCTACCGAGCGTACCCTCAATCTCGTAAAAATTGAGGACACTACTAAGTACTACGAAACAATGACGCCGCCGCCATAATCGTGCAAACGCCGCCGATGTATTTTAAGGCTGTTATTTGAGCAAGGATGTTGTTATTAATCCAGTGCGATTGAAATTTGACAGCGCTCGGGATCATCTTCAGATGCCATGGAGACTGACGCTTCGCCGCATTACCCCGGTCTTGTAGTCTCGTATACGCCATAGAGGAAATATCAACATAATTTATTATCTCCAAACTCCGGCAATAATTACTTTACGATTCATTTGATCTGAACACGACCGCGTGTATAAAATAATATAATTATAGTGAAGGCCGCAGTCACCTTGCATCTATTGATTAATGGAAGCTCTTAATCATGAATCGGGCTCGCGTGAGAAAAATCTGTTTATCTTATATGTGGTTGTATTCTACAAATAGGTTCTAAAGTAAAGGTTGACTTGTATTAATGAGTTTATTGATAAGACACTTACAGAAACTTCAATCTGAAAATACGATAAAGAATTATGGGTTCTCAATAATTCAAATAATTACCAATTTATAAAACCGACTTCAAAAAGAGTAAATAGGTACTACGCAATTTCGCTTCTGAACCGATTTTTATTAAACTTCTATGAGGCCAATATGATATATCCTTTCCAAATCGGTTTATAAATTAGGGATACCTGAGGTAATAAACATTAAAAATTTAATTAGAATTAAGAACTTTATTTAATTTTATTTATAAAAAATTATGAAGCCTGTTACGTTAATTAGTTTCAAAATTATGAAACTGTTTATCATCTTTGATATATTACCTACTCTGCACTACTTCCTACACGTCGGAAACGTGAGACATGAAAAATCGCCTGATAAAATCTGTGTTACACTTGTCTGTGGAGGTGGTCAAATGAAGGAACTATTTTTTATCAGCGACTGGCTTTTAATTTTGTACAGAAATACGACGGTGGCTCTTCCACGGAACTACAGAGAAATTGATGGTCGCAAAAAGTAATAAATTCTAAAATAATTCGGTGTCATTGAAAGCGTTTCCATTCAACCAGTCACAGGCTATATAATTATTACGCATTTTCAACTGTCCACAGACTATAGTAGATGTTGTAATATTATTTACTCGGAAATCGCAAGCGCGTGTGAAAAATGAATCCGCTTTGATAATGCGCGTACGAAAATGAAAATGTTTTTTCGTTTGTGTAATAAAATATTATTTGGCATACATTATGGTTACTTTTTGTCTACAAATACACATAGAGTAGTAGAAATTAAATGACGTCAAGGGCGTGTTCCGAATCCACGCCAACAACGCTAATGAGAACTAACACATCATCATCATCAGCCAGAAGACGTCCACTGCTAAACATAGGCCTCCCCCTTAGACCACCGCACTGAACGACAGCCTGCCATCTGCATCCACTTGATGCCTGCGACTCTCACGATAAACCAACATGACACAAAGATTTTTTTTTCAGTAGCCTCATAGGCTCTTATTTACGCTGTTGGCATGATTCGCCTATGGAACACTCCTATTAAACTCTTTTTTATGAAAGAGGTATATATTGAGGATCAGTAACCCCTTTGTGACCTCTTTTTTCATTCAGATTTAATGTTTGAACTTTCTATCATTGAGATATAATTTCATAACCGACATTCCTGCCAACAGTAATTGTCGGTCGCAAAGATAAAATATATTTATTATGCGTCTATATTTTCCTTTATTTTATAGACATGCCGTCTACTTGGCTACGTCGATTAATGTTCAGAGGTAGTATCTATGCTGTACGGTCGGCCAGTGCATATCAAGTGTGGGCGTGGCCTCGTTTTCGAGGCAACTCTCTGATTGGCCGATTGAGGAAGGCAGTTGCATTTCACCTACTTGATATGAATGCTAATTATAGAGGATAAGTTTTCGCAAAGTAGGTTAGGACTAGGCCAGGCTTTTGTTTCGCAATAGGATGGTAACGGTGCCTCTTCTCTTTTTGACTTTCGCTACACAATGTTGTTTCTACCCGACGACACAAAGTCAAGAGGAGGTAATTGTGTTTAACGTGTATGTTTGTATGTATGTTCACACCAAAAGCCAGCTGGTTTTTAATAAATGAGGAATGTCAACAGATTCCTCTAAGTTCAAGTATGGTAAGCTGTCGTCATCATAAATACAAGATATCTACATGTCCTTCTAGAGGGGCTGACAAAATGATTAAACGTAACGTATGATTAAAGAGGTATTTTAAAATAATAGTGTAGTTCTGTACATCTCTTTTTTGTTTAGTTCCAGAATCGCAAGAATTGCTAACACTTTTTTCGCTTTCACTTTTTTAAAGAAACTTGTTTAATGCGACTTAGATAAAGTGATCGTTATCTAAAAGGTGTTTTATAATATTTTTTTTTAATTTATACTAAAAAAGGGTTATTGTCTTTATCTAAATAAAAAAAAACAATGTTGGAAGGTAATAGTTAATAAAGGATTTAAAACTTTAATGGGGAAAGGCATTAGCTTTTAGGCAATTTTTTTTAGGTTTCGCAATAACTTCACTGATTATTAACCTATTTAAATGCCTTTATTTTACTGAATAGTTTATTTTAAGGATGATTCTATTTAAGTTCGAAGAAAATATTCCACATACATGGGAAAACTAGGCGACGAATTCCGTTTATTAAAACTTTTCGTAAAGATTATTTTATTCAATTTTTTATTATTATTTTGGAATTACATTACACGTCTATAACATTTCAAAAGCAATATATAAATGTAATAGACAATAAAAAATATATAAATAAATAATAATTTAAATAGTAAAGTCCTAAAGTTATAGCGTTATTTAATGTTTCAGCATAAAATTTCCCTGTATAACTCTAAACTGACTTGCAAAAAGAAATAATATTTGAAATGCAAGAAGAAATAATAAATAACAGGTGTTATTATGTGCATTATTTATATTTAACTCCATTTACATAATGTCATCACCTTTGGTTTTACACATGTCATCAGCATTACTTTTGGCCAGCACATGTCATATAGTATTATTTCATCTGCCTGTTACCTGCTTCTACTTATCTCATTCGTAAGCTATTATTTTAGACCAGACAAACATGTACCTAGGTACTTATAACTAATGTCATCAGCATTACTTTTGGCCAGCACATGTCATATAATATTATTTTATCTGCCTGTTACCTGCTCCTACTTATCTCTTTCGTAAGCTATTATTTTAGACCAGACAAACATGTACCTAAGTACCTACTTATAGCTAATGTCATCAGCATCAGTTTTGGTCAGCATATGTTATTTAGCCTGTTACCTGCTCCTACTTATCTCTTTCGTAAGCCATTATTTTAGACCAGACGAACATGGTACCTCATGTCATCATCATCACTTTTGGTCAGCACAAATGTTATTTAGCTTGTTACCTGCTCGTCCTTATCTCTTTCGTAAGCTATTATTTTAGACCAGACGAACATGGTACCTGGGTACCTACTTATAGCTAATGTCATCAGCATCAGTTTTGGTCAGCTCTTGTAATTTATATTAATTCATCTGCCTGTTACCTGCTCCTACTTATCTCTTTCGTAAGTTATTATTTTAGACCACACGAACATGGTACCTAGGTACCTACTTATAGCTAATGTCAACAGCATCAGTTTTGGTCAGCTCTAGCAATTTATATTAATTCATCTGCCTGTTACCTGTTCGTCCTTATCTCTTCTATGCTATTATTTTTGACCAGATGAACAAGGTACCTAGGTACCTATAACTAATTTACAATAACAATTATTTCACCTTGTTTAAAACAATGTCTATATATGCTTGGGATTTCCTGCAATTGTATAGAGTACGAGTATTGTCTAATCTTTTGAAATACCTGGATTTTCTAAGCTGCACAGGATGTTTACCGTTATTAAGAACAAAACCTAAAACCACACATACCTTTGTAATCGTGATTTCACGTTTATCCTTATATTGTTTACTCTTATATATGTGAATTTTAAAAATATGTTGTAATTAGTACCTAAGTATTAAGTCATCGAATACTAAAAATATTTTTACCATACTTGGTTAGGAATAGGTTAATTAAATCTTCGAAAAGTGAGAAATAAGCTAACACATGCTTTTGAGGGAGGAAAATTGCGTTTTTTTAGCACTAATTTTTTATGCTCACAAAAAAGTTTTGGTGGCCATACGCAAACTATATCGAAATGAAAGAGTTTGATTTAAGAAGGTTCTTAAAGTTATAAGATAAAATAACTACTTGAAAATTATCTAAAATACAGACAAAATTGTTAATATTTTTATAGTTATTATTTTTGTTGTAATAGTCATTTTGGAGCGCCAATAGCTTCGTAAAACTTTTTTGTCACGACAGTTGTAGGTATACTTACAGAGATGAAAATTAGATAGAAACTCGCGCCATGCTAATCTTATTACAAAAAAGTAATTATAAGGAGTTTCTGTTTGTGATTTGTATGATGTCAAATGGGGAAGAAAAGTTCTGGAGTGGAGACCACGAACCGGAAGACGCAGCGTAGGGAGGCCTCCCACTAGATGGACCGACGACATTGCGAGAGTCGCGGGCATCCAGTGGATGCAAATGGCAGGCTGTCGTTCAGTGTAGAGGTTAAAGGGGGAGGCCTATGTTCAGCAGTGGACGTCTTCCAATGATGTCAAATACAAACATTCTGTGGTTTTTTATTTAGAATTTTCTTGTCGTTATGGTGGTTTCGCTTGGGGGAAACTATAGATTTTAAACTCGGGTGGGTTACGGCTCTCGCTACTTTAACCACGAGAGTCCATCAAAAACGAAATCAATGTTACCTCGCGTATTTAAAGACGATGCCCAAAACAAGCCAAGTACTTCTAAGAACAAGTGTCGAAAATACCAAGAGGAATGTTTTCGGATGACAATGAGACAGACAAACGATCCTAACAAAGGGATTCAATAGATAATAGAATAAATCAAAACAAACATGCTCTATGAGTATTTTCATGTTTCTAAACAAAGTTCTGTAGATGTTTCAGGGATGGACTAAATAGGTATCTTTATAACGAATAGTTTTCACTATTTAAGCACGGACTATTCAAGTACTGGACCCGGGTATGTCCTAAAACTGCGACCAGAACCACCGGAGGATGAGCAGCAGCGTCCTATTAGTACACGGTGAACGTACTGCGATCCGCAAGCCGCCTGCCAAGCGTGGGGATTATGGCAACACCCCTCTCTAAGAGGGAGACCTTGTTCAGCAGTGGACATTTAATGGCTGAAGATGTATACAAGTACTATACTTAGAGCGATGGTGGCTGATCAATAGCGTGTGCGCTTTACAATCTAACGGCATCCGGTTCGATCCTCGACCCTGTACCAATGTTAATTAGTTAATGAAGTGGTAACTTTATACATGTCAAAAAGTTAGGTTAATATTGCTAAATTATAAAATAATTAAAAAAAATTGATATAAAAATATTAAAAAAAAAATTACTTACTATGTGCAGTTTCGATGCCTTCGCTCAAAAACGATGAAGGAAAATTATTTTAAGGAAACCGGTATATCCAAAAACCTCAACCGTTCAAAGACATTTATGACATTCACCAACATGCATTAGGCCAGCATGGTGTATATAATTATTAGGTCCCATTCTCTATCTCTCTGAGAGAAGGCATGTGTTCCCTAATGATAATCTGACATTGCACAGTCAAGTAATTTCATTACCCTTACGTAATGAAATCATAAGATAAACGTGTAAATCTGAGTTTTTTTAAAATGCCTTTTTAAAAAGTTACTTGAATTATATGGCTTATTTACTAGCTCAGTGCATGTAGATAAATGTCATAATATTTATTTATTTTATTTTATTTGAAAAACATAGTGATAAATAACTAGATTACTATACATTGAATGATAAAATAAAAAATTAAAGGTTCTTGGAGATGCCGGTTTCCTCACGATGTTTTTCTTCACTGTTTTTGAGCAATGAAATGAAAACTACACATAATTAATTTATGAAACTTTTTTTCTTTTTGTGGAATAAATTAACACAATTTCTTAGAGTACTTTGGAAATAACCCATTATACTACCTACTGGTTCAGCTCAACTAAACCGATTAAGATTTGCGACTCCTGCATGAGGTTAAATTTATATATGACAAAATGCCTAAAATCAACAGCTCTCCACCAATTAAAACTTTTTATTTGATGTGACATTAATGCAGCGCGTATATACCCGAATAAAAAAATCGCGATAAGTATCATGTTTTATACCCTGTATACGAACCACGGTATAAGAACCAGAGTCACCGACATAGCTGTTAAAATTTGCAAGTTGAAGTGGCAATGGGCAGGCCACATCGCTCGAAGAACCGATAACCGATGGGGAAGAAAGGTTCTTGAGTGGAGACCACGAACCGGAAGACGCAGCGTAGGTAGGCCTCCCACTAGATGGACCGACGACATAGTGAGAGTCGCTGGCATCCAGTGGATGCAAAAGGCAGGCTGTCGTTCAGTGTGGAGGTTAAAGGGGGAGGCCTATGTTCAGCAGTGGACGTCTTCTGGCTGATGATGATGATGATGATAAAACGTCCGGTACCAGCATGTTCTTAGTCATGTGACGCTAGTAGGATGACAAAATAAATAAAAAAGATAAAGTTAAAAATTTTGGTGCATCACAGTTATGTGAAAATTATGCACTGAGTAAAGGTATAACAAATTTCTAAAAAGCGCACGATGTTACTTTTTTTTATAATAGATAGGCTTGAGCTTGGCTACTATCTCGGCGACGATGCTGTCTACGATGGAGCATGCTTGCCTAGAAGAAACCGATTCACTCTCGACTTGAAGATACCCAGATTGTACCTGACGGGGAACACCCATTCAGGCAGCGAAATATTACAAAAAATGAACGTGAATGCTTCATATACGAGAAAACACATTTTCTAACGCAGCACATTCTTTCATGTGAACCTTTGTTTGAGTAATATGAGAAAGAATAGTTAATGTAAACAAAAATCGCAGCTGCATGCTTCAAGTGCATACATAAGCGGTTCAGTTCTGGCGACGCGACGATAGCTTTATAAGCCGATGTGATGATTCGACAGGGCATTCCCCTTTAGATTGTTTTACTAAAGAGGTTGATTCGGCGAATTCATCGCTCGATCGCATCGAGAGACGGACTGTAGCACGTGATATGTAATACTTCTTAGAATATTATCTGTGTTGTACCTACAGGGATCGATGGTATTAAGCTGAAAGGTGGTCATAATACTCGTAATTTTTTGTATATTGCAGATAAATTCTGCGTTTGATGGTAAGCGACGGTGTGACCGATGATGGAACACGTTGATCTAGAAGAAATCTATCACTCGCCTTGAAGATGCCTAGATTGTAGTTCTTTCTTGAAACAAGTAGAACGGCCTCTGCCGTTCTCCTTGGACTGGGACAACGGGACTCTCTAGTCCTATTATTGGGCAGTACGTATCATAAATGACAACCCAAATCGTTGAGTGGGTACGAAGTCGCGTGTGCATCGGTTTCTTCTAGGCAAGCGTGCTTCATCGTAGACCGCATCATCGCTTAACATCAGGCGAGGTAGTGGTCAAGCGCAAACCTATTATTAAACGAAAAAACTGTTCCATTATATAACGTGGTTTTATTTCACGAACACAGAGTTGACTCCATAGTAAAAGCTGTTCATTATGTTAATTTAGGTAGTGTTAGTTTTTGTTAAGTTTTTTTTTAATGATGAGTATAATGATCTCTTTTCGGTATAACCACCGTTCCATGTAACCCTGTATATACCTACGTAAGAATAGGTATGTCATATAATTATGACAATTAGAACTGGGAATGGATCGTAATAAAATCGATTGCAATTACACAGAATAGAAATATTTAAAACACTGTTTTAAACTATCACGGTTGTTCACTAAAGTTATATGATTATTTACGGGATATTTACCGTGGTAAGTTTGTGGAATTAGCTCCCGATATTTCGGCGCAGTTACACCGAAATATCGGGAGCCTCATTCCACAACCTTACAACGGTAAATATCCCGTAAATAACCATATAACTTTAGAATTATTTAAATTGTCTTTCGATTTACAAGTATTCAAATGGAGTAATAAGGAAGCAAAACTAGATACCTCCTCATCTATATTTACAAATTGTTTGCAATCAACCTGGAATTTATATCAGGTATAAAATAAATTCCAATTTAGAAGCAATTAGTCGTCATCAACATCTAAAACAAAGTCGAGACCGCTAACGATTCATTGATGAAGAAACTAATAATAAACCGGCCAAGTGCGAGTACCAAGTGTTGGGTTCGCGTACTGAGGGTTTCGTACCGCCGCAAAATTCGAATGATAAGGTCATCCAAATAACGTTTTCATATTAGAGCTATAATACAAAAATACGTTAAAAATACGTTTGTTGTAACAAATTGTTAAAACGAAAGGACCATTTCGTTTAAAAATATTTTTTTTTTATTAATCCGCCGTAATATTACATAATCTGTGAAAATTTCAACTCTACATCTATTACGGTTCGAAAGATACAGACAGACGAACGGACGGACAGACAGACCGACATACAGAAAGACGGACAGACATCGTAGGCTTAGTAATAGGGTCCCGTTTTTACCCTTTGGGTACGGAACCCTAAAAATCATAAATAAAGAAATAAATAAAACTGTCAGCGGAACGCACGATATTTTACAATGTATTTGTAATTTTCGCGTTTGGCACCACGCCCGCGTTAGTATTATGTTTTGTGAAAGAAAACAGAGGTTATTTCTCTTTGATTTCGAGAAACAAAATCAATAGTCGAGTAAAAAATCAATGTAGGTAAGACAGATTTAAGAATATCGACACTATTACACGGACCAGTATGTCGAATCTGTAAACACGTTCTAAGGGCCTGTTTATACAAATCTTATGCAATCGTTCAATTTAGGTAGGTTAAAAAAAAACTGTAATGTGGATTTTCAGGCAAAAATAAATAAAAATACTTAACGCCGTAATTGTCAAGACAAATTATACGTCTTGACAACATTAAAATTGTTTATTTTATTTCAGTAATTTAACGAAATCCACTCACAAACTTTCTCTCCTATGAGCACAAAATTTTCATTTATATAAAAAACCGTGTCTTTTAATTATTTTTTTAAGTTTAATTGACGATTGTGATGAATGGGAGTGATTTTGATTTCTGGTAATTATTTGTTTTTGACATTCAATAATTCGCTTTTAAGTCAATCATAATTAATTAGTTTTGAATTTTAATTTGTTGTCTAATTCTGACTGTATTTAATTCTATAATTATAAGCTTGCTTTACTAATGTTGTACCGTATTAGATATCAAATAAATAATATTATTATCTATCTATATATATAAAAATTAATCACTTTGATCACTCCATAACTGGAGAACGACTTTATACCGATTTCATTCATCTTTTTTTTTTAAGTTTTTGATACTTTGTTTGGTTCTTAAAGAAAGAAAAAATTATAAAATTGTGCAGAAAATTTGAAAGTTTCAGAAAACTCAACAACAATTATAACTTCGCGCGTTTGACTGTTCTAAGACAGGACAACGTCTATCGTAGTATAACAATAATTTACAATTATATCTTAGCAACACAAATAGCTAACATAGCTCATCTACAAAAACGTATTGCATCCTCATAGCATCATAAGCATATTTAACAGACACTAACTTCCTCAATTGGCAGATCTCCAGTCCTGTCTACTTTTACTCATATTATGTAACTAGATATTTATCATCAAGCCCATTATTATACGTCTACTAATTTGATATTACCAAAGTTTTTATGTGTTCTGCTTTACAATTTTCTAATTCAATTGTTATTGCCCGAACCCCTATAATTATACATTAGCACCAGCTTTAGTTGAACGTTCTTGAAACTATCATTCACTTTCGAAAAAAAACTCTGTGAAGAGTTCGACTGAAATGTTTACGAGAAGTCAATAGTTTTACTACAGCTTTGTCCTTTCTGCATCCATAAAATTGGAATGACTTTCCTTTGGTTGCCAAATTGTGACACACCGTTTCTATTCTAGCACTGAAGACTCTGAAGAGACCTTTACCCAGGCTATATTTACCATGCTCCTAAAATTACTTGCTGTGATGCAATTTCTAGCTTCATACATATGAACAATTCGACCTCAAGGCTTTCCAAAATAATCCCTCGTAGACTTTATCAAAGTCGACCGAAATATAGCTTTTAAAATTCCCTTCATTTAAAATGCTAGACATGGTCAATTTATCATATAGCAATTTGAAATTACAGAATGATTAAATCTATCTGTCTGAAGAGATGTCTGACTATTCCTCAGGAATCAACGTGAAGTTTCATCACTCGCACCTTAACTAATTGGTAACGTGCCAAAGCGACCACCTACCTGACAATTTACAACAGCTATCCAATAGTTAAAAATCAGTTTGTATTTTCTCTTTTTACTGGATGTTTTTAAACTTGATTTTGAACTATACCTACTAGCTATAATTGCAAATTAAAATATTGCATATTACAAATTAAAATATTGCATGTTAAATATTATTATTTTCCTTTAAATCCAATAACATGAAACCTTATAATAGATTACGCATTACGCAGATACCTACAAGGTTATTACGAGTGCTTGTGGACCCTACACTAGGTGAGACCTATATTGCAGGTATATTATTGTGCTTTGCTTTTGCGTAAATTTTTACCTGTAATTATTACATCAGTGTATTCTGTTAATAATGGGTGTTTATGGCATTGTGCCAATTTATTAATCCAGAACAAAGCTGCAGCACACAATGTAATGATAAATTTAATAATAGGTGGCTTTATCCATAAATAGAGTAACACCGATATCAATATTAGCGGCCTCACTTAGAAAAGTAGGTAAGTTTAGGTAATCAATGCTTGAAATTGCTTTGTTAGCTTCTCGAAATTATCACGTAGTGAGAACTGAGAACGAGTCAGAGTAGGTACCTAATTTTAAGCACCATTTCTAATAAAACAATTAATGATTAACTATATAAAATTTAAACTGAAATTATTTATTTCAGAAACCTCAGAGGCACACAAATTGAAGCTAAATGAGCTAAGCATAAAACTAATAAAATTAAAACCTTTACTTATTGGTTGATTTGAGAATAGTTGATTACAGCAAATTTGCACAACCTATTTACATTTGCATAAACTTTTTTTGCTATTAAAGGAGTGTCGTGCAAAACTCTTACCTTGTATACCTACCTACCTACTTATATTATGTATGTGTTCAATGCCCTTTTTCACCTCAGGTGGTGTCCTAAGTGAAGTAATTTTATTTTTTTGCTTGGGAGCCATGTGAACACGTTCTTTTATAAGTATTTCAATAACATGTGAACTCTGTAATCCGTTTTGTAGTATCAGCTAGAGCGAAACAATACATAGTATAAATCAAAGTTACTTTCCGCGTCTGTCTGTCTGTATGTCTGTATGGCCGCTAACTCCTCCTAAACCATGCAACGGATTTTGATGCGGTTTTCACCATCAGTTAGATCATTTTTCACGGAAGGTTTATATATATAACAAGCGACCCGCCCCGGCTTCGCACGGGTGTAATTTACGTGCGAAGCCGGGGCGGGTCGCTAGTATAATTATAAAACATAGCTGATATTATCTAAAGACCTGTAAAATAATGATGCTGCCACAGATGAGAGTGGTATGACTATCACTACTCCGTATTTTTATTTGAAAACCTTTTCACGTCTCCATGTGTCAGAAACACATTACACACACATGCACGTCACGGTTCACACCCGATATACACATTAAAATTAAATAATGGCTCAAGGCCCGGCTTTGTTATTTTTGTTTTAATACTAGCTTCCCGGCTGTGGCAAAGCCGCTAAAGCCGCATGTCATATTGTAAAGACAAGGTATGTCCATTAGGTAGGTCGGTAGTGGATGTATGTCCTTGGTAAGAAGATAAGCTTTATGGTTGTTTGTACTCAAATTCTTGGTGACGCGGGTCGCGGAAACTTAGGTTAATATGTTAGGTATAAAGTTTATTTTGCTATGGTTTGTCGCCTTCACAAACTCTGTTGGTACAAATATAATGGTACAGGCTTCTTCAGCTCCGCAAAGGCTTTATCCGCCAATTCTAAGCAGGCCCACTACACACTGTGACAGGATAGCAGCCCACCGCTAAAAGAGTGAAGAACTTCCACCAGGCCATGACTTAGCGTGGCCCACCTGGAAGTCGCTAAACCGTCTGCGAACCCAAGAGAACCACTGCATGTATTAATTAATATTAAGTGAGAAATATTCTGATGCGAGTTCTTAGAGTTTGGGTGCAATAAGGAAACACCTGGGGCCTTACGGCCAACTGATTGCGCGGTATCAACCGTTAAAACCGCGCAGTTCGGAAAATCACACGAACGTGAACCAGCGCCCAGATACGGTTTGCGGTCGCGCAACATTTTTTCATCACCTAAACTGGATTGCTTTAAACAGCTAGCCGTAAGGCTCGTGGTTGTCCTCTGCATTCAATGCCCCGACGTTCACTGTGTGACCTGATAAAGGGGACTCTTTTTTTTCGGTAGCTGTTGCCGAATACTAAAAAGAACTTGAAAAAAATTAAACTAGGTATAGGATTACGTTTGACTGCCAACTCGCCCGAACATCTAGTAAAAGAACCATCGACGTGAAGAATAATGGTTGAATTTCAGACCCAATAGAGCAATCTTATAGGTAAATCAAAGCAATTAATATATATATAAAGCAGGAGATCGAGTAATAATTTATTAATTAATTCGTAATAATTCATTTATAGTTCAGTTGTTCGTGAGAGTTGCGGGGATCAATTGGATGCACATGGCAGGCTGTCGTTCCGTGTGGAGTTCTAAGGTGGAGGCCTATGTTCAGCAGTGAACGTCTTTTGGCTGATACTGAATTCAGTAGAACAAGGCGGGATTTTAGATAATTTAATTAGGTAATAATGTTAATTATAAGCGTCGAATTTTTAACTAAATAACTAGATAGGACGATTAAACAAAAATGTCTGCGAATTCCTATTCCCTCTAAATTATCCTCTAAATTATGGTTATTTATTGCCGAAACTCATCGCATTTAATCCAGTATTTTCAGGAGAACATTTTAACTACGACATAATTTCTTTGCCAAAAGAAAATAGCGACATGTTATGACATTTAGATGCTTTACACACGATTTTAAAACGTTTTCATATTGTTTTGCTTATGATTTATAAGAAAGTATGGATTTTTATAAAAATCTTTTGCTGTTTGTTATTCCAGTGTATTATAAGTTAATATTGAGCATGTATTAAGTAACCTCGTTACCTCGTTATATCACTTTAACACACCCGAGGGCCTCGAGTCTAGAGTTCACGAACAGTTTAAAATAATAATGTACCAATATTACACATTAACACTCAAAAATATACAAGTTTAGGAAAATAGTACAATGAGGCAAAAAAAATATACATTGGCCCAAAAAAACTTTATTAGAGTTTGTTAGACAAAATGCATGACTTTGTGTTGTAAATTTTTTGGATAATTGCTATACAAAAGGTTACAACCACAGATATACACAACGTTACAACACAAAGTCATGCATTTGACGCTTAATTTTACGATAAGAAAACTCTTTAGTGGTTCAAAATTCCTAACCATTTTCGTCCCTCATTTGCGCATTTGACATATAATTTAAAGCAATAAATAAAACCTCTGTTAGAATGTTTTAATGCTTTACACCAATTCACCCATAATAGAATTGTTCCTGGGAACGTTACATAAACTAATTAATTATTTATGCGTTACAGCAAAATTAAAATAGAATTAGGAGTACTTAATATAGAAAACATTCCATCCAATGGTTGCCTAGAAGAAATCGCTTTTAGCGATAAGGCCGCAACTTCTGCACTAACTCTTATGTTTCTTTATCTGTAACTTTTATTTCTGGTGTGCACAAGAAAGAGTTTCTATCTATCTAATATAATATCTAAAACGCTTTACTTGCATTCGAGATTCTAAGTACTCTTTCCCTTTAACACTCATTTTCCCTTAGCCCTGTACCTATTACATTTGGAATCTTCAAGTATTCAATAACATCTTGATTCTTCATCGTTGTTAAATCTTCTGTACCATTATTAAACTAAATTAAACACAGCTCCTAAATTTCTGTCATTCTTTTTTTATTTAGAATAGAAACTATAGAAAAAATCCTAGATAATTATTAGGAAGTACAAAGAGGTAGGTATTTATTTTACCTTACGATACGACAAAAATCCGAATTGACTAAAAAAAAACCGACAAGTACGAGTATGACTCGCGCTCTGAGGGTTACGTTAGATGGAACCCTCAGAGAGCGAGTCCAAACAAAGAAAAACAACAAAAAAGTTGAAATATTGAAAGACAAACTTAACTTTGTAGTGGACAATAAGGTTCTTTCATACATTCCAACTACAAAATGTAAGTTTGTAATAGCAAAACAATAATTTTTTAATGATATAACTTCAAATTTATAACTTTCAGATTTATTCCTTTATATGTGCTATGAGATCTTGACTCTAGCCAAATTTAATGATTCTAGGTCAACCGGAAGTACCCTATAGGTTTTGATTCCCTTGTGAAATCGCAAAATATGCGACATAAATGTTCATATCTTTTTATTACGTTGACTTACAACTTTTATTTTTTTACAGCCAAAAGAAACCGTGAATTCAAGTATTTAGAATAAATTTCAACTTAATACCTTTACGCGTTCTTGAGAAAAAAGGTCTTGAAAGACGGACAGACGGACAACGAAATGATCCTATAAGGGTTCCATTTTTTCCTTTTGAGGTACGGAACCCTAAAAACAGTCAAATCAGTCTCAAAATTCGAAAAGTTCAGAAAGTAAGTAATTGATAGTTATTAAAGCTAATATAATAGAACCAGACCTATTGATTAAGCCAAAGAAAATTATTAATCTTGAACACGAATGAAAATTAATAACAAAGTATACAAAGGCCAGCATGGCGTGCCCGCGCGTGCTTAGTTACCGACGCGCCCTCTGGAGGCAGATAATGTTAATAAATTAGCCGCTGTCATAACGTGTCCAAATAAATAATAGAATTGACCTCAATGTCACTGTTATACTATTATATTGTTACTCGGTAATTAGTACCTAGGTACTAGATGTTAAGTTGAAATTAGGAGTTGCCATTAATTTTATAAAAAAGTTTAGGTTTTCAAGTAACAAGTCTAAACTTTGTTCTCTATTTTTATTCGTTCTTTCTTTGTCTTAGACTGCGAGCAAATTTTGAACGTATCTTAATCGCGAAAAGACGCTTTGAACATCTTAGTAAACCTATGCTCATATAGCACGAAAAATTAGCTTAAAAAAATTGCAAGTAAATTTATACCTACAAAACTTAGGAATAACAAGAATAATTACATTGAAAAGTACCTTTTTTTAGCTATGTATTACCTATTTAATAACTTACAGTAAGAACACTTCATACGCATAAATAAGATTATTTCTTTACCTTTTTTTTTTTTGCACCACAATATACTGTGAAATGTGCTCTTGAAACTTTTTAAGCAATCTATTTTATATTTTAAAATAAAACGATTTTCAAATGACCACACATAGACCCGCCTCATTATAAATGCCCTTTAAAGACCAAAAGCCCATAAAAATGCCATTACAATATTTACATCACCACATTTACATGCGTATAATTCACACGGCGACTAGACGCATATTTGCGTTTGAAATCAACCATAATGTGTAGGCATTATTGAATTTCCATAAGTAATTCGTACTTATGGCGTCGTAACGATAAATCGATCGAAAATTTAAGATTATAGCTATTATTTTCGACTTAATAATGCACTGTGTAAATAATATGGCCATAATAACAGACACTTTATGGAGCAGGTATTTCAAAATAGTGTTTTTAATATTACTTCTGTAATAAAGTAATAAAATAATGGGCTCTGATATTATGTTTTGGTAGGCACATTAATATACACATATGTACAATTAAAATGCATAATAAATAATTAAAACTGTCAAAAAACTGATGGGTCTGTGTAAATAATTACAAAAAAGGGACTCTTACAATCACTATTATGCAGCATATATGGTTTTGCATGGACACAATTGCATTTGGAAGATTTTCTCACACGATTAAAAAAGACTACCCACTCGGCAGCCTCCATATCCATACAACCTCAGTTATAAGCTAGATTTGAATTGCACATCTACTTTCAAAAGCTTAGTGCGTGTTGTATAAAGCCTTCACATGAATTACTGATTAAACGCTTGTCAAAGATATTACACAGATGACAAGAGCAAGAAGGTAAATAGATCTTTTTTTAGACGGAAGAGCAACGGTATCGTGACTGGCCACACCTGCGTATAGACGTGGAGGACAATCAAGTTTAAATTTCCTAATTTACGAGCATATAATATTTTAATATTCGAATTTTAGATTTGTTTATAGTTATTGACCTCAGATTAGATTGGATTTTATTGATGCGTTAAATTCGAACGGTAAGAGCTTTGGCTGTCTTTATTTAGTTCTCAAAGCATTTTATTGGCGCTGTTTTGGTTAAGTTCATTTTATTTGGAAGGCAAATGTAAATTTTGAGCTTTATTAGTGTCTTTAGTAGCTTAGGTATAAACTGAAATGTAAAATTATATCAGCCACACCTAATTTTCAATTGGCTTGTAAATTAATAATTTCCATAATTACACAATTACCATAATTATATAAAAACAATATTTTCAACGAAATAAGAAAAAAAACAAAATAGGTATAGACTAAGTATTTATTTTATTTATTTTATGTTTATTTAAGACCAACAGCACAAAAATATATACATAGTTTCAAATAATTATTTTAAATTACAGCCATTAATAGGTCTATACTAGTGATATAAGTAACATTGTCATGGAATGGTTACGGACCACCTTTCGCTGCTATCGGTCACCACTTTACCAGTGGTCGGACAAATTATTATTGTCAGTCAGTGTAGTTTAATTGTTGCTATTCGATACCGCGACCTGACGGTCAAAGGCGGAGCTTTGTTATCTGCTGCGTAAATAAGACACGTACAAAGAAGATGCACTGTTTTACCTACTTAGTAGGTAGTTAATAAATAGCCTAGAAATATGTACTTCATATTTATGGAACGTGAACCAACGCTGAAGAATAAAGAAGGCGGCGTCGAGGCGCGGTTGCGTGGTAGGACGATTTTGAACTTTTGGTAAACCAGACAAAGTTGACCTTGGCTTGTACGATGTGAGACCGCCTCGACTCTTCAGTGTGCGTTGTATTTTGGTATGTCTCTATATTAACAGGTTTTATATACAGCTATACGCTGATTAACTGTCACCCCTATTTTTAAACACTGTCACCTATTTCTAATTTGTTATTTCAGATGACAGGTAGGTCTAGATACTACAAGTAAAACTCTTATTATATCATGTGCCATTTACTTTCAAGCCATGTCAACTTAAAAGCTTTTTAATGGTTAGTCGTTATAGATCTTTGACTTTAACTAAGTTCTAAGTGGGTCGAGTGGCAACTAGAGTGAGTATAATATAGTATAATAAAGTTTTACAAAAAATAACAACTGTGAAGTTCAATAAACGGGATTCATCTCCAAATAGTCTACCCTTAGAAATAGAATATTTTCTTCAAATTTTAGCGGGACTATATAAGTACTATTAAAATATAAGCCTATTTAATAAAAAGATAATCATCAAAATCGATTCACAATCGGCTGAGATATCGCGTAACATAAAAAAAAAACATTCGAATTAAGAACCTTCTTTTTTGAAAGCCATTGAAAAGTCTGAAAAAAATGAGCCTTCGTTACTAGCCTATGCTTAAAGACGTATCACGTTATACCCATTATAAATTCGTTATTCTGTCCAAGTAAACAAACATCGTTGTAAAATGAGATAGACTACACAGTTGATTACCGATATTCTTCAACATCAACAGTGTGTACTGTGCATAAATGTGTCGTCGGACCGTCGGCAACCTTTGATGTAATGTCGGTGCGATAATAACCCTCTTAATGATATAGCAGCGATACAGAGAAGCAATTTTATCGCAATTAAGAGTGCTATCGACCGACCTACTTGCCATCCTACTGGCTGCCTCTACGCTAATTCACAAGTTCCCGGCCTTGACAAACCATCAAGCCGCTCGGTTTTAGCGAGAATCAAATTGACTAGCGGGGTCAGCTAAATTTTTAGGAAGCATTAAAAAAAATTAAAACTGCGAAACGCAAGGTGAGTTTAACCTTGATTTTCATTTAACTAGACAATCTAGAAATCTAAGATTGCCATTAGAGGCTAAATGCCTAAATAGCACGCAAGGCTAATGGATTGCAGTACTCTAGTCGAGGTAATAAGAAGTTCGCATTCCAGACGCGACCTGTGACCTGTTTACTCACTGGCTGGCGAGATTCTTTTTATTGGGCGGTTTTAAATCTCTAACGATCGAATTTAGAACATTCTGATGACCATTGCTAAAGGTTGGCAACTGTCAGTGGCGCTAGCATAGCTTGTATCTTTGCATTTAACATTTGTCTACATGCCATTTTTAAGACTTCCCAAAAGTTAAAATAGTAGGTACTTCAAACAAAATTTCAATTTTACTGGCTAATCCATTGATTGGAGGTAGTACAAAGCCCATGATTGCAACGCAACGGCTTGCACGGTCCCGGCGCTTAGATGCACATTTTATGAAAAGACAGTACGACTATTCGGTACGTAATATACGTATCGAAATACCTTAGAAAATGAGCCCCAGTAAGTAAGTAAGTAAATTAGTGATTAGTAGGGCACCATGTTCGGCAGTATCTTTATGTAACTCTCTCGCACTGTGCGAAGAAAACCCCAAGGGCATATCTTGTTTACGTATCTATGCATTTCGGCAATGTAAACAAATCAGTCGACTTTGATGGATTAACTCGTAGCTGCAAGAGATGTTCATCCCACACTAAAAACTCTGTGTGGTAAAACTGTGTGTACATATAATAATATTTACATACATAAAGTATAATTATGTAGTTGGTCAAATAAAGGAAATAAAATTATTCCTAAGAGGCATAGAGCTCTTTAAGAATAGACACCGCGAGCGCGTAAAGTTGTAAGAGCTATGACGGCACGAGACCATTTTCGTCGTAGTTAAACTTTTTTACACGGCCAACTGCTTCTGAAGGGTTTTATAGGGTTTACCATATGGCGCAATACGGTATTTGAATGTATTAAAATATGGTTCATACTGGTGTAATCCTAGAAGATTATTATTTAATAACTAAAAACTACATAATAATGTCCTGAACTCCAGATTATCAGAAAAATTAAATATTTTTATCATGTAACTTGTCATTAATGCCCGGCATATAAAAGTAATAGAGCCAACAATTGTATTGCGAGTGACAACTTGTTTGCTTGCTTGTGGCGTCACTGAAGTCATGTGGCCCCATAAATGTTTAGAGAGTTTATGCGGTAGTATAATAATTTGAATTATGATTGTCCATTTGTAATACAAATACTGAAAAATATGAGGATTAAATCACAAGATTTTTTGTTATAATAACAACAGTAAAAAGCAGTCAAATATTCGACGTCTGAGGTGCTACTACTTCTAAGACAAAGGTGATCGAACTGAACTTGTAGTCTTTGAACTGAACTATGCGGCGTGCTAGTTGAAGCATTGATCCAACTAAAGACAGGCACGGACATGCAAAGTAAATTCGCAGTGTCTATCCAGCTATCAGTTTTGTTCACAAAACATAATGGTGACTCCCGCATTCAACTTTGCGAAGATTGTCGCTTTGATACTTTGAAGATCGTCGCGCAGACTGCGATGTGCAAGAGCGCTCAAATAAAGCAACATTTGAATCAACACCATTACATTACAGAAGGTATAACACGCTGAGTAAATAAAAAAGCTTGTTGAGTTATTGGCGGTGGCTGGGCTCGTTGTTTGTTTTCGTTCGTCGATCAGGCGGCCGCGAGGAAATCCGCGTTATTTTAGCATAATGTGTAAACTACGTTATTAGCAGTTGGGTAGCAGTCGCTACGGGAGCCAACGTAAATTGCTATAATGGGATTACGTAACATTTTTTCAAACATCAAACGCTAAAATTGATGATAATAATTTTTGGGTAACGATAAAAAGTTATGCTTGGTTGCACCATAGTATGTTGTAGTTAAAGTTAATGTTTACGACAAATTTGACTATAATATTAACGCAGACTTTAGCAGTTACTGAGAAATGCGTTGCACCAGCGTATTCACTACCACAGTTATTGTTACCAGGGTTACAAGTCAAACGAGACCTTATTTACTCCAGATGCTTAGCTGAAATAATTCAAATTATATATTAGGAATAAAATTTGCAAGTTGAAGTGGCAATGGGCAGGCCACATCGCTCGAAGAACCGATAACCGATGGGAAGAAAGGTTCTGGAGTGGAGACCACGAACCGGAAGACGCAGCGTAGGGAGGCCTCCCACTAGATGGACCGACGACATTGTGAGAGGCGCGGGCATCCAGTGGATGCAAAAGGCAGGCTGTCGTTCAGTGTGGAGGTTAAAGGGGGCGGCCTATGTTCAGCAGTGGACGTCTTCTGGCTGATGATGATGATGATGATTAGGAATAAAAACGGACAAATGTCACTAACGTTTATATCACAAACTGGTTAACTAAAATAGATTTCCTAGTAAAAATAGGAATAAAATAAAATATAAACTAATATAATAAATACAACAAATTGCTGTAAAAATATGTCAACATAAAATCGGTGTGTGATTAAAAAAATCATCATAGTCATTGGCTTTTTTGCCCCTGTCCCATATTTCTTCACCATAATCTTCATTGCATAATCAACATTGCATAAATGCATCTGACAGATATTTAAAATAAACAATAGCGAAGCATGGGCAGTTACGGTTAATAGTTAAAGTTATGACGTCATTTTACAATTGTCAGATGGTGCAACTAATTTGCCTAACCGGTACTTTAACTGAAATGTTATATAGCTTAATGGTTCAACCCAACCTAAGTTTCTTTATGTCATCGTTGGCAAACAAGCTAACGGACCGACTGTAACACCAGGTGCTTCAGAGATACGTTGGTAACAACCCAGCAGCAACAAACCGACTGTAACACCAGGTGCTTCAGAGATACGTTGATAACAACCCAGCAGCAACAGACCGACTGTAACACCAGGTGCTTCAGAGATACGTTGATAACAACCCAGCAGCAACAGACCGACTGTAACACCAGGCGCTTCAGAGATACGTTGATAACAACTCAGCAGCAATAGACCGACTGTAACACTAAGTGCTTCAGAGATACGTTGATAACAACCCAGCAGCAACATACCAACTGTAACACCAGGTGCTTCAGAGATACGTTGCTAACAACCCAGCAGCAACAGACCGACTGTAACACCAGGTGCTTCAGAGATACGTTGATTAACAACACAACAGCAGCCTTAAAGATTCTATTGCTTGAGTGGCCAGCCCTAATGTTATTGTTATTAGGCCAATTGAAGATCGATACAATTATCCACGGTAGGTACACCCATACGTATCTGAATTGTTTTCATTGTATGATAAAATTTGGATTTCCTAGATTTTCCAGTCTAACACTCATAGAATACGAACACTGCTCTAAAAATAAACACAATTATTTATTTACCATAATAATTTTAGGTTCAAACCAAGAGACAAAATCGTAATCTCTTTCTCTAAATAATTATCAACTTAAACAGACTTCAAAATTTAATTCAATTTTGTTTACTTTGATGACATATTTTTTTCAGTTAGGTATATCGATGTAAAACAACAAACTGCAAATACCGATTCTGATTAAATTTCAATGGTACCAACTAAAAAAAACCGCTTTTAAATTACGGAGTTCTGAGGAAACAAACTTAAAAAAAACTGCCGAATTGAAAGCCGCTTCTTTTTTCAGTCGGGTAAAAAAATCTAATCCCTCAAAAGTTTTTAGCCTGTCGCAAGAAACGTCAAACTCTCATGACGTATGATTTACACGAATGAAGCGCGGATTACCAATTTAGGTTTGTGCAATTATTGTCCTGTAAGATTGTGCAACCTTGCAGCTTGCATTAAAAATCCTCTTCGTACTGAACTTCTCTTAATATGTCTTTGTCTACAACTACTTACATACAGTTATCATTTGTAGTACAATTTACCTGAATTACATTGTATTGAACTGGAATAAAACTTATAAATACATTTTATACTGTGTTAACAAGTAGTTAAGTACAGAACAACCTTCAACGGTCTATGGGCATGCCAACTGTTTTTTTTTTTATAATAGGCCATAAGTAAGTAATAATATTACCTATACAGCTTGTATTTTGTTTAGTTAATATAAGCACTTGTCCATTAAAAAACAGTACAAAGTAGGTATCTACAATACAATGTAGGTTGCAAATAAAATGCACGTCTTGTTTCTATTCTATTCTTGTGGAAATTCAACGTTATATTTATTACCGTATTTAATATTAACTATAAATCAGATGTTATTAAAAAGGAAGTTTAGTGCCGCCATTATCGTAATCTCAATAAAGCTGATAGATTATTTTTATCTCAAAACATTTGCACTTGCAAATGGCGGACGTCCCCTGACCTGTTTGTGAATGCAAACATTTGTTCTGGACCAACAATCTTATCCGTTTACTTCGCACGTAGTAGGGGTAGCTGGCTATATAGGTATCTGGATATATACGTTTATGTTTCTGGGTATATATTCGTAACTGGGTGAGGGTATGGGAATTGAGGTCAAATTGGAGATGAAAAAAGCGTTGCGTTGTTGCAACTTGAATTCAAAAGAACAACAAACAGTGTATCTCTTTTTTAATGCTATAGAACGCAAACAAGCAGACACATCAGGCGAGTTGGCGGTCAAACGCAAGCCTATTATTTATAAATAAAAATAATAAGTAATAAAATTAACAAGTATAAACCGCCAGTTCGCCTGCAGAATGGAAATGTGAAAATTCAAATCCTTTGTTGATTCAAGACGGATTAATGAATTCAAATCGTCATGATTAATTTATGCCTATGGCCATTGAATTTCAATTCATTTGCCTACTATTTATATGTATAAATAAAACATTAATAATACCACTGCCGATTGGCATTATTAATGACTCATGTATCTAGTATTCCATTGAATTTTCCTATTAAGTACTACGCATAGTAGAAATAAGTGGACATAGTTACAACATTTTATGTTGACAACTTGCTTTGTTAGCTTTGAAAAAGATCTTTGCTGAACCCGTAAGTAGGTTTAGCATTTTATTTTACCAACAGTCTTGATTTATCGGGGCATTTTCAGCATTGGCTACTTTCCGGACGATCTTTATTCGGTCCGGAATAGATAGGTATCTGTCCGCCGTTTTCGGCTAAGGCAGTTTTTTATACAATTTAAGTTTTTTTTTAATGTTCCCATATCATCGTTATCGTCATAATTTCAGTCATAGGACGTCCACTGCTGGACGTCCTATGACAGGCCTCCCTCATCAATCTCCAAATGGGTCGGTTGGAAGCGGCCTGCATCCAGCGTTTCCCTGCGGTCTTTTTAGGTCATCTGTTTATCTTGTGGGTGGACGTCCTACGCTACGCTTATAGCCGTGAAAAGCGAACAAACAAACAGATGGAGAAACAGAGTTACTTTCGCTTTTATAATATTAGTAAGGTTAAAAGACAAGTATTTTTTTGCAAATGTCCGATTTTTGCCGAGACTTTTTTGTTGCGTAATGGCAACTCTACCCGGAAGTGGCTTCGGTGAACAAAATCGTAAGATAATACCTACCACCACATTTGTATATAAATGTATAAAATAAAATAACAGGTGTTTCCTTTTGTAGATAAACAATAGGTTCTAGCCTTGCATAAAGTAAAGCTGTTCTCACATTTCCTTTTCAATCTACTAAAATTGGTCTTATCCGTGTCCACCAAATACTAGGTATAAATTGGTACCAAGATCAATCATTTTCATCTTAAATTGTCCATTTACTGACCAATCAAATAAAAAAGAACCGCTTATATTTGCGCTTCCATCATGTTTGTTAATTTAGCAAAAAAATTGGCAGCTCTTAAATATTTGGGCTTCTAGTATGGGATTCAAATATCGTAAACTTCCACAAAACCTTCTCAGTTTAGCTGCTGGTACAGTTTACCAAGTTATTTTTAGTAAGTTACCATAAAAACATTTGCTAGTTGTGTACCAATCTCAGTTAAAACGTAGGCGTAGAGTCGTCGAGTATCGTCCTTCCTTGCCTACTTGAGATGATCGACAGCCTCTCGAAAATTACCGAATACACATTATAAAAACAAACAGGCAGGTTTGTTAACGCTATATTACGAGTGTCGTAAGTTCCATACGTTGCGACCCCAAATTGACCTTATATCAAGGACGTTATAAGTCCTATAACACAACATCGTGTTAATTAATGAGCGCATGTCTTCCGCCCTTTAGAAGTGTAGGAAGTGATTTAAAGATAAAAAATAACAAAAGTTTGAACATGTGATTCTCACAGCTCACAGGTAACTAGCACCTACCGTTTTTGTAGGTGTGAAGGTGTAACATATCGCTTTATTGCAGTTTTGCTAGAATATTTAATTCGTTATCGCCCACAGAGAACAATAACGTAGGCACGAACATAGATAGTGCGAACTAAATTTTGAATGTTCTATTTGTCCTGCACTTTATGTATTTCCAATCGGCAACAGAGTAATGTGAAGGTTTGTTTATGTTCACATGTGTGAGTGGAACGCATGTGTGAGTGTTTAAGTGTTAAAACAAACGTACTAATTAACATCCATTCAGATGTGTGGAGGCCAAGTTGATTCATGTACGTACGGCTGCTCTTATCGCAGTTGTGTGCGCTCTTCACTAAGGAATGGCATTTAACGAACGAATTTAAATACTTTAAAAGAGTCTGTTAGTTATATGGGCACGTTTAACAACGTAAACGCTCTAGTGATTAACACTATGTATTCTCTTCTTTATACTTCATTTTTTTTTCTGTACCTATGTGAATAATTATGAAAACCACATTCTGTTTGCCTAATAAGAACTGAGCTATGTTTTAAGTTAGCAAGATGGTATTTATTACCCAGTGAGAATTAAGCTGCACGGCCAAAGCCAGTTTTTAAATATTTCAAAGAAAAACAAACGAATGAGAAGAAAAAAATTTGGGCAATATCTTTGAACATTAAATAGGTAGTAAAAAGAATGATTATTTACGGGATATTTACCGTGGTAAGGTTGTGGAATGGTTGTGCTTGTTGATAATCATATAACTTTAGTGAACAACCGTGATAGTTTAAAACAGTGTTTTGGTAAAAATAATATTTTTTATATATATAAAATAGATCTACTTTTGGCCACCAACTTGTCTGATGGTAAGCGATGGTGTAGCCGAGGATGGAACACATTGATCTAGATAAAATCTATTCACTCAATTTCACTCTAGCCTTGAAGATGCCTAGATTGTAGGTAGTTCTTAGGAAACAAAGTGGACGGCAGGGAGTTCCTTTCTTAGGCAGTACGTATCATAAATGACGACCCAAATCGTTGAGTACGAATCTTTGGAATTTCCACGAGGTGGCAGTGTGCAGTTCTTTTACATGTTCTTTAGTAAAAGTGGGGTGGTCTGGTGGTATAAGGTTATGAAGCTCTTTTTAAGGTCATTCTTGAGTTTTATGTTGATATAGCATAGGTAATATGATGGCAGAGAAGATAGAAACAAACTTTAAAAATAGTAATACTTTTCTATCTCCGCCATCCTATAAAATTGCTCTATGTCTAAAAGTAAACCATATAAATTATACAATGTTATTCTACAGATAATGTCCAATCGATTTTCTTTTTAATATATATCAGTGGTTTCATTATCATCCGACATTGTTATTATGATCAGACGACATTGTGAAAGTCGCGGGCATCCAGTGTATGCAGATGGCAGGCTGTCGTTCAGTGTGGAGGTTAATGGGGGAGACCTATGTTCAACAGTAAATGTGTTCTGGCTGATGATGATGATAATGATGATTTCGTTATCATCATCCTGTGCGAGTGAGATAGAATCGTGTAGCTGTTCTTTTAAAAAAAACATAACATACTATTGCAGTTCCTAAGTAGGTATTATCTATACTTCTATACTAATATTATAAAGAGGAATGATTTGATTTTTTGTTTGTTTGTTTGCATTGAATAGGCTCCGAAACTACTGAACCGATTTGAAAAATTCGCTACACTAGTACGACGGGAAGCTACACTATCCCCGGGTGACATAGGCTAATCTATACCCGTGCGAAGCTGGGGCGGACCGCTAGTATATAATAAAATTATGATTGATTTTGATTGATTTTATCCTAATCTTATCCGATTTTAGTTGTTATCTAATAAGTGGTATTTCCTATAAGTGCCTCATAGAATTCGCATTAATCCCATAATTCATAGATTTTAAGTTACTGGTCCTTTGTTCGATTCAATTTGGTATTAACAAGGTCAAGTTTCATTCAATTCAATTGAAAAAAACGGTAACAATTCTTCTGTTCGTTTGTCATTGAATTCTCTTCCTTTTATCTGAGCTCACCTAAAGTTGAAACTTTTAACTATTCTATGACAGAAATGAGGCTGCCAACCTTTTTTTTAGAAAGATTCATCTAAGGATCGAGGTTCAATTTGCGCTTGAAATTATTTAAACCATAGATTGATAGAAAAAAAATTGGGGATGTAATTTTAACAAAAAAAAAAACTGGGAAATCCAAGTAGATCTGTGGAAATCCATGAAAAAATCTGCGATTTCCTCGTAGTTATGGTATAAAGCACTATCACACTGGGAAACTACAGATTTTAATCTCGAATTGATTCGCCCAGGGAATGCCACCCTCGTTAATAATGTGTTCCGTTTATATTCCGCGTAATGTAATGTACTATTTCTATTGAACATTTTATTTTAAAATAATAATTTGTTCGAAATAATTTGTTTAAAATAATTTGTTCACGCGTTTATTTAGTTAGAACTAGGATGTTTCTTTTAGCAATCAAGTTTTAAGCACAAAACGACATACGTAAATCAAACTGCAACCGTATTGAAATAAAAAATTGCGTGTTTTCCCTTCATTATTTTATATTAGCCTATTATTAGCCAGATTCTAGTTACTATTTTGACAATAAAAAAAGGTCAACCCAATATTTCCTCAAAAAAATATAGAAACCAGTGGTTTATCTTGTTACTGCTAACTTTTATGTTTTAAACTCTACTCTCTCAAATTTAGATTTCTAGAATAATCTTCAGTCTCGTGTCCCAAAAACACATCTGTGCCCGACCTGACCTCTATGGAAACGGTTTGGGTTGGTAAAACGATTAATATTGTCGTCTTCGTACAAAAAGACGGTCATTTTTAACAAGTGACAAAGGTGAAGCCAGAATAGTTTTAAGCCCGACGAAAATAAAATGTAAAATTATTAAGTATTGAGCATATTTTGGTGGCATAGTGTTTTTATGAAAAATAATCGGTAGATATAAAAGTGTGTACCTACCTAATTAACATATTCTACGTACAAACTGCAAGCAGTAGGTAGCAACGTAACTTAAATAATTTTGGTATTATACTTAGACACATGTATGTATACGTACCTATAAACATTATATACCTTCAAATAGGACGGTACCTAATTGCGCGAAGAAAAAAAATGTATAATACATTTCACACGATTCGTTGAGCTGTTTCGTTACGGCAAAAACGATCACAAAAACCATGACGTTTCACGATTTACGTTACCTACTTATACTTACATAATTTTCAGCAGCAAAATTATAGACAAAATCGAACACTTACATAATTTAGTAGGTAGTCTAATTATTCTGGAATGAATTTCGAAATAAATACTGCATTGGTAATTTTGCTGACCCCATTTTTTTATTATTGTACATTCACTAAAGCTCAGCTGAAACCTGATTTTTGCTGTCCGCTTCAATACCATCAACAAAAGCAAAACATTTTGTTGGCGTGGGCGAGACTCCGAGAGCCCATTCATGAGCCGACAGTTTTGTAATACCGCGCACATGTTCATTTATCACGCGATTGTTAAATTAAATTCACATAAGTGTCTAGGCTAAATGTACAATATGCTCTAGTCTATATGCATCACATCCGGTTAAAAAAACTAAACGTCAAAGTCACATGACAGAGCTGGTTGAAAAGGCGACGGAAAATTAAGTTGAAGATTTTCTTTGGTGGTGAATCTTAGATTGCTTACTTACTGTATTTATTTAGGTTAATTATCGATAATATAATATTAATTTGATAAATATGATTATTAACTTCATACATTACCGTTGCACATTATTTATTATTATAGGTAATTTACATATTTATAGTTCATAGCACATCATAGTAATTTTTCTTAGATCAGGTACCTACGATCTACATGTCTATTTGTCAAAGTTATCTTTTTGCTTGGTGTTTATAGTATTTTTATATTTGTCAAAGTTATTTTTATGCTCTTTTTAGCTTGTAGTTGCTTTTTGCTTGGTGGTTATAGTATTTTTATATTTGTCTAAGTTATTTTTCTGCTCTTTTTAGCTTGTAATGTTGCTTTTTGCTTGGTGTTTATAGTTTTTTATATATGGTTAAGTTATTTTTTATGCTCTTTTTAGCTTGTAGTGTTGCTTTTGCTTGGTGTTTATAGTATTTTTATATATGTCAAAGTTATTTTTATGCTTATTTAGCTTGTAGTTGCTTTTTTGCTTGGTGTTTATAGTATTTTTATATTTGTCAAAGTCATTTTTATGCTCTTTTAGCTTGTAGTTGCTTTTTGCTTGGTGTTTATAGTATTTTTATATTTGTCAAAGTTATTTTTCTGCTCTTTTTAGCTTGTAGTGTTGCTTTTGCTTGATGTTTATAGTATTTAATTACTGAATCATAGTGCAGCAGAATTTTGCAGTGTTCCACAGAAAAGATAAAAGTACTCACTGAGTGTTTTATTTCAATTATTTAATAGGCTTGCGCTTGGCCGTCAACTCGCCTCATGATAAACGATGATGCGGCCTACGATGGAGCACACTTGCCTAGAAGAAACAGCAGTGCAAGTACCGTTTTTTATCGATCGTCAAATTCGATTAAATGCCATAGAATCGATCATAGCGAGTACTGATTAAATGGCAATTTATTGAATTTGACGCACTTTAACTGTCAAATTTCATGATCGATAAAGAACGGTACTTGCACTGCAGATTCGACGTGTTACGTAATTTACTTTAGTGTCTTAGATTTCAAATTATAATTATGTTTATGTGTGGGCTAGGTTAGACATAAATAAGTAGGTATAAGTACCAATTTTTTTATAAAATTATAAAATCCTTCTACTTGAATAGAAAGTGGTGATTCGATTAATGGAATTCATCCTCTAATTTTTCTCCCTTGGGGTGGAATATTATCTTCAAATTTAAATGGGACCACTCTCGAGATATAGCTATTCTATGAAAATAGAATCAATAAAATCAAACCGATGCGCGAAGATATCGCGTAAAATACACACAAAAACCGTCGAATAGAGAATATCCTTTTGGATGTCTCTTCTCTTCTCTGCATTATTATATTTTATTTATCTTCTCTATCTCTATCTTCTCTATCCACTCTACACAGTATAAAGTAAAGCCGCTTTCCGCATCTGTCTGTCTGCCTGTATGACCGCTAACTCCTCCTAAACTACGCAACGGATTTTGATACGGTTTACACCATCACGGAAGGTTTATAATATAATATAACTCTAAAATAGGTATGGCATGTCCGGAATGCCAAAAAACTAAACTAATAAACCGCTACCAGTGGGAATTGTTCCCAAAATGCTAGCTCCGTTACCCCGTTTTATGGCATTGCTCACCTTTTGAGCAAAGTAGAGTCAAAAATAAGTAAGTACCTACACAATGTCACTCGCAACTTTCGTAGAGTTGGCTATTTAAAAAAATAATATATAATGCAGAGCTTCAAAAATGTACCCCATGATAACTATGGTAAAGGTGCTAACTACAATGAAACATACGGTAATAAGGTGTTTATTTATTATTATTATGCTACGAAAGCAGGCAGACTAAACAATGGTACATTTTCAACACGTGATAACATTAAGGCATTTTGCTGTTCTCTGATACCTTCTTATCTTTGATCATCTGACAACCATCTTGAGTAGAATACGGAAATGAAAAATAGGTTGGTAAATAGTAGTTATGTATAAAGAAGTTGTTCAAATCTAGATTCCACTGATTTGAATAAGTTTTTTGAGTAATGCAAGAAGCGAATCATTTTTCCACGATGCAAATAGAAGAAACGAGTTATGTAATAAGCCAGCAGTTCATTAATTCTTATAAGAATAAAATATTGTACCTAAGCGTGATCTTCACGTCAAATTGATGCAAATAAAACCTTCAAAGATAATAAACATGTCACGTAGAAATGCATGACCGAAAATTTGTCAAGTGCTAATAAATGTTCGAAGAAAAGGCTAAAATTGAAACAGAATAGCGAAACTGTAAGCGAGATGTACCAGGGGATAAGCGAAGCAAGGAAGCCAAGGTCACAGGAACGAGTTTTACCTCAGCACGTGCGGGGCGCGCGTCGGCCGGCGTCCGGCGAGTCTGCGGTCTCCTGAAGCCGCGCACGAGCCTCCAAGGCAGAGCAGCACAGCCTCAGTTCCACACAGATCAGCATCAACACTCGGATTGCATCCGCACCCGGCACATCCACTAAACGCCGCTCGATCAAAACATCGCTGCTGTCACGAACCTTTTCGACACACAGACTCGATTTGCAAAATTTATTCATCGCATCCGCCGAAAACACCTAAAATTTTTATGAGCCGCACTGAAATAAAGCCAGCGGCGACTATCGCTCCGGCCACAGAATGTTTTCGATGTTGCTGACACGTTTATGCACCAGGAAACTAAGAAAACACCGAGGAAGATTGCACTTCAGAGCCGCCGGAAAATTCGGATTCGCGCGATTCGCTCTCGAATGCGTGCGCTCGCCGGCAACAGCCGCGCTGTAAACAGAGAGCGCGCCTCAACAACACACGCACACATCGACACAACACGTATCGTCGCACACATGCTCAGCCGGCTCGGCGCGCGCATTCAATCTCCAGACCAAAATAGATATCACGTCATTTTCCACCACTCAGGAGCCTGCTCCATCACGTCATACTCGCTCGTGATCGGTCGAGACTCCATTGATAGATTGGCTACCACAAGACGTTTCAATTCGCGATTAACTGAAAGTTTTTGATAAAACTTAACTGATATGAAATCTTAACAGATGGATACATCGATATCGCCGTTTAAATCGTTAAAACAAATACTAGGGATAAACATTTCGTTGATAACTGGGATTATAGAGGCGTACCTACGAAAACACTCAGCGCAACGAGGTTTGGCGCGAATTGTAATCAGAATAATCGTTAAACGTCTTGTCGTCGATTAAGTGCTTGATTAAAGTGGATTACTTTACATGTTTATTGTCGGTTAAAATAGCCTCTGCAAATAGGTTAGTTGCTCGTTAAACTATTTATCGTCATTTATTTTGTTCCTGATACGGAAAATTTCTGATTATTAGGGATCTAACTACCTTACTCTACCTTGCACTGTCTAGATTATCTCTAATTTTTCAGGTTCAGGTTTATCTCTAACTTTTCAACTTCAGGTAGCTTTATTTCTATTATAGTTACAGATCCCCGACATAATTTCATCTATGTAAATGCGTTTTACAAAACTTTAAAGATATTAACTAAAACTCAACTATATTAAAAAAAAAACTATTTTATGGTAAGCGCTGGCCATTATAGAGTTTCAGCACGAATCAAGTTTTGGATAACGCACACTTGCAAACGAATCTTTGCATGTATATTGAAATCAGGGGTCAAGATCATTTCGGATGTTATCCATTATAAAATAATACTTATTACAAGACGATAGAGTTGAATATAAAGAGATAGTAGAGCTTATTATAATAAAAAACCGCTTATGTAACACTGTTGCTAATAGAGTTTATTGTGTTCTATTTGAATGTGTGCGTGGAGCTTTAATTATTGTAGATGTTAAAGCGTTTTGGCTACTTAGCTTTAATGAGATAGCCAGATATAATAGGCTTATGACGATGTTATATTACAGTGATATAAATCTTTATTTAATACTTTTTTTTTTCAATTAAGTGGGAGTGGCTTAAATGTCTATGCCAATGATAACTTTATAAACTTTAAAGGTTATAAATCACATTTAATAAATCGTTATTAAATTAGTTTTAACATAGGTTTTATAAATATTTATCAAAAAAAATATTAGTAAAATTAGTATCATTATCTCTACATAGTATAAATTAAAGTCGGTTTCCGCGTCTGTCTGTCTGTATGTCTGTATGGCCGCTAACTCCTCCTAAACCACGCAACGAATTTTGATGCGGTTTTCACCATCAGTTAGATACATTTTCACGGAAAGTTTATATATATAACTAGCGACCCGCCCCGGCTTCGCACGTAAATTACACCCATGCGAAGCCGGGCGGACGGGTCGCTAGTTAGTAATGTTACATACTCGTAAAAATATATACATCATAAAAAATCGTTAATACAAAATAGGTAAGTATACCTACCTACGTTCATACATTGTCGTGACTGCGTAGAAATATTATCGTACCTATACCTATCCTTATTTTCCCGACGACGCAAAACCTAGAGAATGGTGTTTATTGTATGAATGTATAGCCTAGCCTTCTCTAGCCTAAACGTCTCAACCAATTTTGATAAATGAGGTGTTGATAGATTCTTATAGCTTCTAGCACAGAATCCATATAAGTACGAGGTTCAGGGAAAATCACTGGGTAGGTGAAGTCAGGGTAAAAACAAGATGGCGAAATGTAAGTAAATTGGGGATGAAAAATAATGGCGTATATCATTGAATGGTCATTTAGACCCATTGGCCCAGTTGGTAGTAAACCTGCCTTCTGCGCTTGAGGGCGTGGGTTCGATTGCTTTCCTACCTAGGGCAAACATTCATGTGATGAACATATGTGTTTGTTCTATATCTGGGTGCTAATATCTATTTAAGTATGTTTAAAAAATATATACGTATGCATATCTGTTCGATCCCAACAAGCAAAAGAGGGTAGATGGAAAATAACTTCATCAATTCTTTTATTTTCTATCGTTGATCGGTAGAAGCCATTCCGTCATAGCGATTCGCTTGGGACGCACGTTGCGTACCTACTTTCGCGGCGCGTGCGCAGAAATCACCACCATCCAGGACATTCCTTTAGAACCTCTGGGTTCGTAACTCAGTGCTGTGAGCTCACAAAGAACATTGGAGAACAATATTTCACCAGTGCAGTTCAGTGGCCGTGCCCTGGCTGTGCCACATAAGACCGAGATTGCTGCTGAAGCCGTATGGGCGATCGTGGATTTAAGGTTGGTGAAGTTTTCCTTTTTACCTTCGTCAGCTTGCAGGGATAGTTGTCCGTTTTATTACCTGATCGTTCTGGATGCACCTCATACAGTCCACTAACAAAATCTTCTCCCAGAGACTGTACGTGTATCGTACAATCTTTTTTGGTCACTTCGTAACCGGATTTAAACTTAAATTAATTTAATACCTGGATTAAATCTTTTTTGGTCACTTCGTAACCGGATTTAAACTTAAATTAATTTAATACCTGGATTAAATCTTTTTTGGTCATTTCGTAACCGGATTAAATCCTTAACTCAATATAATACCTGGATTAAACCGGAATACAATCCTCAGTGGGACTAAAACCAGAAATAATAACTTTGGTTATTCACCTCGCCTTTGAGTTCGTAATTCATAGGTTTTATAGTGCAGACGTTCTGTTACTATAAAAGTACTTCTGACCGTGTCAGATCACCTCACGTAATTATCGCCGTGCGTAATTATTTTTTGTTAAGACGTTCTTAACTTGCCTTACATATTGGCCGTGCCAATTCACTTTATATTTACATTTTAGTATTTCATGCGCGTGGTAGACGTTCTACACGCGGCGTGTCATATTATATATATTTCCCAATCAGCTCTGGTACTTATATATATTTCACACTATACACATATAATCTTGTCGTACAAGTATTTATTTATGTATTGCATAGTTTATTTGCATAAAATATAAGTTATTTTCGTTAAAATCTTGATATTTAGTTTCGTTAACCGCTTCGTGTGTCATTCACAAGATGGCGCCGCCATCTATAGAAAAGAAGGATGAAACCGTTGCAACAATGTCGAATGAGTTAACCGTGTTAATTCATCGAAAACAACGGATGTTTCAACAAATGCAAGTAGTTTACGATATGTCCCGTGATTTATCCGATCCCGAAACTACACAATTATTTTTGATGCACGTGTCTGAAATAACTGATTTACGCAGTTCATTTGAAAAATTAATATTTGAAATATTCCAAAAGGAACTTGAATCAGATCCAAAATCAACTCTTAGATGTCATGAATTGAAAAGTTTTGATGATCTTTATTTCCGTGTAAAGTTATGTGAAAACCAATGTAAACCGAAACCCAATAACAATAAGAGCGAGAACACTTCGCGCTCTGTGGAATCGAAGCCTCGCTTACCTAAACTTGAGTTGTTTACGTTTGATTCGAATTCTGAGAATTTCACAACCTTTTATGAGACGTTTTGTTCAATGGTTCACGATCACCCTCATATTCCGAAGATAGAAAAATTCCATTATTTATTGTCATGTGTGAAGGGATCCGCCTTAAATATTGTTAAAAGTGTTCCGATTACCGCCAAAAATTACGATCTAGTTTGGCAAAGTTTGATCGAGAAATACAAGGATGATAGATTATTGGTTGGTAGGTACATTGATAAAATGTTAAACTTTTCACCGCTGACAAAGGAGTCTTCTACTCATCTGAACCAGTTTATTGAGAACTTTGATCACTCATATAAAGCGATTCAATCGTTAAAAATTAGTGACTTGAATAGTTACATAATGTGTCATATTGCATTGCGGGCGTTGGACCCACAAACACGGAAAGGTTTTGAACAAAAATTAGATCAAAAGTCAATACCTACATTTGATGAACTTATCACGTTTGTTCAGAATCATATAAAAGTTTTGGATCATTCTACGTCATATTGTAATTCTACTGTGAATGTACAACAAAACAAACGCCAACAGGGCGATACGAAACAAGGTAGTTCGAGAAATTACTCTCACGCTTCTTCGACCAGTCCCAAGCTTAGGTGTTTACATTGTGGAGGAGATCATATGATTTTCCGATGTGATCAATTTCGTAAATTGTCAATCGATCAACGCATTAGCCGTGCTAATGAAATAAAGTTGTGCCGCAACTGTTTGAAACAAAACCATTTTGCAAGTTCGTGTAAAAGTAACTTTAAATGTTTGATTTGCCAATTATCTCATCATTTACTATTGCACAAGGATGTCAGCGTCAATAAGCAACAGGCATCAAATCCGATTCCAGCCGCGCCGGCCACTTCGCCGTGCGAGGTAGATAAGCCCGCTGTTATCTACAATACCTGTCATGTGACGTCATCGACGACTAACTATGCCGTTATACTAGGGACTGCTGTTGTGAATTGTGTAGATGCGTTTGGTAATTATCAACCTTGTCGAGTTTTAATTGATTCGGGAGCACAATCGAGTTTTATTTCGATGGATTGTTATCAACGACTGGGACTGTCTGCAAATAAATGTCCGTATAATATTTTCGGACTCGGAGGCGAATTCGTGAAAAATCACGGAATGGTTTCGTGTGCCATTCAGCCGCGTCATAGCACGACACCTACGTTAAATATCGATGCAGTGATTTTACCTAAAATTACCTCTGATTTGCCAACCGTACCTATACCGGATAAGGTGGTTAATGAATTTAAAAGTCTGCAGTTAGCCGACCCGTGTTTTTACCAGAAAGCGCCGATTGATATAATTTTATCCGGTGACTTGTTTCCGTACATTTATGACGGGAAGAAGTACATAATAAATTGTGATATGCCAGTTGCGTTAGGGAGCGTATTCGGTTTTGTAGTAACCGGAAGACTAGGGATGCCTTCCCCTAGCACTAGTGATGTAGTACCGTGTGCGACATCACTACACACCTCGTTCACTTTAGAAAGTGACAATTTAAATGAAACTCTCAAACAGTTTTGGGAGACGGAAGCTTTGCCGTGCGAAGTTCCGATGAACCCGTTAGACGAATTAGCGGATAAAATATATTTAGAAAAACATTATCGCGATGAAACTGGTCGTTACGTTTCTCCGATTTTATTAAATCCCGACCACGCACCTCTCGGTGATTCCTATGACGTGGCGTTGAAGCGTCTTAACCAAGTCGAGCGTCGTCTCGCTCGGTCTCCAGACCTTCATAAGGCCTATGTAGAATTTATGCGAGAATATGAATCCCTCGGTCACATGGAGTTGTACCAAGGTTCTGAACCTTCTGCGTATTTTATTCCGCACCATTGTGTTCTGCGTCCGTCTTCACTTAGTACGCCTCTGCGTGTTGTTTACGATGGCTCGGCCTGGGTCAGAAACGGCATTTCTCTCAACGATGCACTCTTGACTGGCGGGAAACTACTTCAAGATTTACTGAAAATTATTATGAATTTTCGATTGTTTGACGTATGTTTTACCGCGGATGTGTCCAAGATGTTTCGAGCCGTGTTAATCGACCCTGCCGACAGGAAGTATCAACATATTCTGTGGCGTGAATCTCCGACGGAGCCGGTGCGCACCTATGAACTTAAAACGAATACCTACGGGCTCCGTAGTGCGCCATATATAGCTGTACGCACGTTGCATCAGCTAGCTGCGGACGAGTTATCTCGCGCTGAAAGTTCTCGCTCTGAAGCCGCTAGGGTTGTCACGCAAGGGTTCTATGTAGATGACCTTTTATGGTCTTGCCAGTCAAAGGAACAAGCTTGCAAGTTGCAAGATGATTTATTATCACTTCTTAAAAGTGGTGGGCTAGAATTAAGGAAGTGGGCTAGCAACTGTCCGGACTTGCTAGATAGAATGCAATCGGATCAGGTTTCAGCTATCAACTTTCAGGACGATACGTTATCGTCATCTCTCAAGGTTTTAGGTTTGACATGGCTACCTGCCTGCGATAGTTTTGCCTTTAATTACAACATGACTGACACAAAACAAACCAAACGATCTGTTTTAAAACTGCTCGCGAGTATTTTCGATTCCGTGGGGTTTATCTCACCTTGCACGTTTGTTGCAAAATGCATTATGCAAGATCTTTGGAAGTTAGGGGTTGACTGGGATGATCAATTACCGCCCGAGCCGTGCTCGCAGTGGAATCAATTCATCGCCGACTTGCCGCTCTTATCTGAATTACGGTTTGAGCGTCATGTTTTGATACCTAACTTCTGTGATGTGCAACTGATAGCGTTTTGTGATGCGTCGACTCGTGGTTATGCGTCGTGTTTGTACCTACGCAGCGTAGATATAGCAGGTAAGGTCAAGGTCAGGCTGTTGACTAGTAAGTCAAAAGTCGCGCCGTTAAACCCTGTATTGTCAATACCGAGACTTGAATTGGAGGCAGCCGTGCTGCTCAGTAAACTTGTTAGTTTTGTCGTACGAAACTTGACAACCGTAAATTACTCAATCATCGCTCTCAGCGATTCGAAGAACGTTCTAGCGTGGATCCATACTCAACCTTACATGCTAAAAACGTTTGTGGCTAACCGTGTTAGTCGAATAACAGCTGTGGTTCCACCCAGTTCCTGGTTCCACGTAAGAACTCATAACAACGGATCAGCTGATATGTGCTCGCGTGGTGTACTGCCGGCTCGCTTCATAGAGGTCGCTGCGGAGTGGATGCAGGGTCCTGCGTGGCTGAGCGACGATCGAGATAAATGGCCTATCGAGTCATTTTACGTAAATAAAGAGTTTATGGTTTCCGAGCTCAAATCAAATAGTGCAACGTTTGCATTTAATTCATTTGATGACAGAAACGACCTCGAAGAAACTTTCGAAAAGTTCTCTTCATTTAATAGATTACAGCGCGTAATCTCGTGGTGTCACAGGTTTGTAACTAACCTGCGATGCAATCTTTCAGAGCGGTCTGTAGGACCTCTGAGAACCTCTGAGCTCAAGAAAGCTCACGACACTATAATTAGTGTTCTTCAAGCGAATCATTTTGGTTCAGAGATCTCATCCCTGAAAAGAGGAAATTTTGTGGCCTCGCTACGAAAGTTGTCACCTTTCGTGGACTCTCACAATTTCCTCAGGGTGGGGGGCCGACTTGTGCAAGCCGACCTACCGTATAATACGAAGCACCCGGTGTTGCTACCTAAATGTTATACGAGCATGCTATTGATTAGTTATTTCCATGTAAAATATTTACATGTAGGTCCTCGTACGTTACAGGGCATTTTATGTAAAAACTATTGGCTTGTTAGTGCTCGTAGAATTATTCGATCCGTGTTATCGAAATGTAAAATTTGTTTCAAATGCCAACCTACCGCGTTACAACCGGAAATGGGTACATTACCCGCCCCTCGTCTCATGCCTAACAAGGTTTTTGAACATGTTGGATGCGATTTAGGCGGACCCTTCTTTGTAAAAGAATGCTTACGTCGTAACGCGAAGGTACACAAGGCGTACTTGTGTTTATTTATATGTTTTTCGAGCAAATCTGTTTTTTGCGAAGTACTTTCCCAATTATCATGCGATTGTTTCTTAGCTGCGCTTGATCGTTTCGTGGCACGACGAGGAATCCCGTCGTGTATGTATTCAGACTGCGGAACGAACTTCGTAGCTGCTGCTAAGCACCTTAAGGAAGTAGCAAAATTCTGGATTGACAAAGATACTCGAGATGAAATTCTTGGTGGATTAACGGCTCGCCAAATAGAGTGGCGAAAAAATCCTCCGAATGCCGCCTCTATGGGAGGGGTATGGGAGAGCGGGATAAAGCAATGTAAGCATTTGCTTGTTCGCGCTGTAGGTGATACAGCTCTTACGTTTGAAGAGCTGTCAACGGTATTTTGCAGAGTTGAAGCCGTGCTCAACTCGCGCCCTTTGTGTTCCCTATCAGACAACCCTAACGAGTTTGAAGTGTTAACGGCAGGTCATTTTCTGATAGGTCGAAGTCTAGTTGCTGTTCCGGAATATGAGTTTGAGGACGTGCCTATGAATAGATTGTCACGTTGGCAATTAATTCAGAAGGTTTCACAATCATTCTGGAAACGATGGTCTGATGATTACCTTCACACTGTTCAGCAGAGAGCGAAGTGGTTTTCTTCACCTCCCAACTTAAAGGTTGGTGATTTAGTTTTACTAAAATCAAATTTAACTCGACCATTACAATGGCCGCTAGGTAGAATTGAAGCGACACATGAAGGCGTTGACAAAATTGTCCGCGTTGTCACCCTAAGGACAAAAAATGGTCTAATTAAACGACCTGTTAATAAAATTTGCCCATTACCATATGCAAATTAACTATTTAATGATGTAAGAAGTTTATACGCCAGTAGTTATAATTATTTACATACATTATTTTCTATTTATGTTTAAACCACACCTTACACTTACACTTTACATATATTATAGGTTCACCTAGTTATTATTTGCTGGGTTCAGCCTGCTAATATAAGCTTCCCAAATTTATTAAGTTTGGTTTTAACTCTCCTTTGAGGATTGCTACATCCTACATTATTTAGGAATTCAATCATGTTGAATTCGGTGGGCGGTATGTTCGATCCCAACAAGCAAAAGAGGGTAGATGGAAAATAACTTCATCAATTCTTTTATTTTCTATCGTTGATCGGTAGAAGCCATTCCGTCATAGCGATTCGCTTGGGACGCACGTTGCGTACCTACTTTCGCGGCGCGTGCGCAGAAATCACCACCATCCAGGACATTCCTTTAGAACCTCTGGGTTCGTAACTCAGTGCTGTGAGCTCACAAAGAACATTGGAGAACAATATTTCACCAGTGCAGTTCAGTGGCCGTGCCCTGGCTGTGCCACATAAGACCGAGATTGCTGCTGAAGCCGTATGGGCGATCGTGGATTTAAGGTTGGTGAAGTTTTCCTTTTTACCTTCGTCAGCTTGCAGGGATAGTTGTCCGTTTTATTACCTGATCGTTCTGGATGCACCTCATACAGTCCACTAACAAAATCTTCTCCCAGAGACTGTACGTGTATCGTACAATATCAGTCTCTGGCAGGCCTGGCAGCCATATTATTACAGCTTTTGCTTTTTTTATGTTCATTTTCTTTATTTAAGTACAAAGGTATTATCAAACAAAGAAAATAAAAAAACTTTAACTATTACTTATTAAATGAAGAAACGCACTGAGAATGCCCTGGGTATTGTAAGGTGTCTAGATGGCGGTGACTATTTACCATGAGGTGTCCCGTCACTTGTTTGCCACTTATTATATGAAAAATAAAACCGGCCAAGTGCGAGTCAGGCTCGCGCACTGAAGGTTCCGTACCACCACCAAATACAATAATTATCAATTTAAAGTCGGGGACTTCAAAACTTAAAATATGGCATTACGATTCGGTGAAAGAAAATGAGATCATCCAAATAAACCAATTACCAGTTATAACTTGGTAATGAACAGAAATTTGTCACCGACTCGCACTTGGCTACTATTTATTACTTATTGTTATACTTTAGAGTGCGTACTATAATCATGCCAAGTTTGAACGTTGCTTGTACGTATTTCCGTTTTTACATTAGAGCTAAGAGTAAAATACGTGAAAATACGATTGTTGTAGGTATGGGGACCCTCTTTCGTTTTTACTTTTTGACTTTTTTATTATTTTATAGTTAATCCGCATTACATGTTCTGTGAAAATCTATTACGGTTCGAGAGATACAGGCGTTTAAAGGTAGGACAGACGGACAGATATCATAGGCTTAGTAATAGGGTTCCGTTTTTACCCTTTGGGTACGGAACCCAAAAAAATAAGAATTAAGGGGAGCAAAACAGGGTTGACAGTTTACATTAAAAAAATCTACGCGTACCTATAGTCACGGGCTACAGCTAAGCTATAAATGCTTTATTAGTGAGAATTCTTAATTTGCTGGTCAAAGTTTTGTACCGACATTTAAGACAACTTAATTGACCGCACATTGTGCCTAAAGTAATAGCATAATGTGTAATTATCAAACAAATAACATAATTACGTGTTCTTTTTCTTTTTAACCGAATAAAATAAATTGATGTATAGTATTAGTTCCGCTTTTTTGCCATTGTTTTTACTGATAAACACCTCATGCTAATCATGTCTGTAATAAACATGACTACATTATTGAAGAATTTCGGTAGGTACCTAATAGTTAATTGAGCTAATCTATACCAATGTTAAAAACAAATATTTTTGTGATTTATGTATGGAGGAAATTGAAGGAACTAGAAATGTTCAATACTTATATTGGGACGAACGCTCCTTCAAATAATAATTTGATATCATCGATCAAGGCGGTAGAGTAAAAATTCAGATGAGTCGACTATACCTGCAGTGCCTCCTAGAATTTTGACTGGTACCGGACGAAAATGGCTGTCCATTTCTTGCATTGTAAAAAAACAGGCATTTTCACGCCATGTTTTTCCGGTATCATAGTGAAAACCACGACCGCTCAGCCAAGAGTATCCGACTAAGAAGAAGAAGAAGAGAGAATGATAATGATAATTTTAATCACCTAGTGACACCTAGAATTTTAAATTGCAGTCATTATGTTGGTCTTTGCCACAGACTGCATTGTGTTCGTCATCTTCATAGCGAATCCTTATAAATGGTTTTATAATTTGTATATAACATAAATTACTTTCCTCTTCAGAGGATTTGAGTGTCACACGTCTTGCGCATTTAGCAGCGTCAAGTAATATTTTCAAGTTTTACAACATAATAATCAAAAAAGTCATAGTCACAGTCCAAGTCATACCCTAGGAATGTAGTGGAGACTTTACTAAAGGCTTTTGTGGGGGAGGAAACATATATTTTCATTTCAAAACGAAATAAGTTCCTCATCTAGTGGTGAGCGTCAAACTTGTCCATAGCAGTGGCAGACTAATGTTACATGGACTACAAACTACAACAGTCATCACCGAACTGCACTCGCCGTCCTGAGATACTAGATGTTTCTCTACATTATCATCTTGACGGTTGAATAACTGGCAATTCAAAGGTATGACACTTCCTAAGATAGACTCTGGAAGATAGTTCTACCACAAAAGTAGCTTAGCTTTTGGAGATCAATTTCTCATGCTAATCATTTGGAAATGATTAGCATGAGGTGTTAGCGTAGCAAAAACGTAGCGTACCTACCCGTAGCATAGCTACGGGTTTATGCTAAAATGAGTAGCTACTTTTTTTTAAATAATAGGGTTGCGTATAACCTCCTTCTCGTCTGATGTTAAGCGATGATGACTTACACCAAAATACTGATTTGCGATGGTAAAATCATAGATCTTCCTTAGCTTCTAATACACTCATATTGGTTTCAGAGACTGCTGCAGAATAGGTAGTCTTAAGTCACCAACAAGGTATTTTGCGCGATAGAGATTATCTCAGTCACCCTCACTCTGATCACATTCTAACGAGATAGACAGCGACAAAGATATTCTTGAGCGCACGAGTTGCATAGGTATAGGGACTTAAGCTTTTCAAGTCCTTTATAATTTTTGCTAAAGTAGGTATGCAAAACCGTGATAAAAAGAAAAGAATACCTACTTAGATATTTTAATCTATAATTACTATATTACTTGTTATGAGTTCGGAAAATTACTAATCATATCTAGTCAATCATTCCTCGCATCGTTATTGATCGATGTGTAAGTAATCGTAATTCGTTACGAATGTTTTAATACCTAAAACTTTACAAAACAGGCTTCAAGCATTTTATATTACTCTAAATAAGCTTGGTTTAAGAGCACCCACTCCGAATAATAAATAGATGGAAAGAATTATTGATCAAGAGCGTGTCAAGACACGCGTATGGAAGGGTTCCGTTCCGTAGCTAAAGCCATAATTCAGAAATTTGCGGTTACTCATGATCATAATTAAAACTTACAAAAAGAACACCTAGTCTGATAGACAAACATTTTGTTGGCTGATCACGACGGAAACGTCGACTTAGATCTTATCAAGATAATGTTCGAAATTAATCCTCAAAGTGCGATTAACTTTTCCATCAGATTTGTGTGCATCATCAGTAGGTACTATCCTGATTATGTTGTAGTCTTTCCTGCAAATATTTCCGTAGCGTTCATGGTCCTAACAGACCCCGTGATCCAATCTATCCTCGGATGGGTGACCGCGTGTAATCTATACTTCTATACTAATATTATAAAGAGGAAAGATTTGATTGTTTATTTGTTTGTTTGTATTGAATAGGCTCCGAAACTACTGAACCGATTTGAAAAATTCTTTCACTGTTGGGATGCTGCACTATCCCCGGTTGACATAGGCTATATATCCCGGCTTCGCCCGAGCGAAGCAGGGGCGGCCTACTAGTATTTAATACAACGATTGTTAATACTATTGTTATTATTCTAAATAAAGATAATTTTATAAGATAGGTAGGTATGTAGATAGATGCAGACCTAAAATAATTAAATAGTGTAATTATGGTAGTCCTGCGAACATAATGATTTCTATTGTGTAAGATATAATCGTATTATTTAAAGGAATGACTCCGTAGTTATTCTCCACGTCAACACCGCCTAATGCTGATGGCCTCTCCTGACATATTGACGGAACAAAGAAACTTTCGGTCTACAATACATCTACCGCATCTTGAGTGACATTAGAATAGTGTTGATAAGCTTCCGTATATTATTTAGCATAACTTAGATACCTAGGTAAGTAGGTAGTGCGAAATATGACATTGATTTCTAAACAGTATAATTTATGAATTTTACTCTCTAATTTCCCTTGACTTTTAAATACATTAACTAAAAGCATGCCCGCTGTACGCTGCCACAGACTAAATAGTAATGTATCCTTTTTTATAAATTATTAAATATCCTTTATTATATCCTTTATATCCTTTTTTAGTATAAAAAGCTTGCATTTGACCGTCACTTCGCCTGATGTTAAGCGATAATGCGGTCCACGATGGAGCACACTTGCCTAGCAGAAACTAAATCACTCGCGACTTGAAGACGCCCAGATAGTAATTATCGGGGAACTTGCACATTCCCGTGCGTTGTTTTTTTGTAAAGGTGTCGAATAACATTTATTTTCTTTCTTTCTTTCTTTTATATTCAGATTATTCTGGCAGCGCACACCATTCCACAGATAAACCGTTCGCACGGTCCGGACGGGTTTTCGGAATATCAACCATGAAACGGTGTCGCATTTTCCTAGTTTACTACCCACACTGGCCGTCCGATAGAAAAAAAAAATCCTGAACTTTAATCACCACCTAAGTTACGTATTCTAATAATTTTTCTTACACGTGATATCTCATATCAAAACATTTTCAGACGTGGTACGATCAGAAGTTGCTGGTACCGCCACGCCTCCTGCGCTTCGGTACGTTGGCACTGATACGCGAATAAATACCTATTTAGGTATATTTTATAAAGTCACTGTTATTATCAGTCATAAAGTCATGTAATTCTTATCATCTATTATCATACACCAGCTATGTTGTAAATTCCTAGTGTTTCGTAAAATGTTTTTGTGTGCGGAAAAAATCTAAAAATTTGGACATATTTTTTTCTAATACTTCATCATCATCATCATCATCATCAGCCAGAAGACGTCCACTGCTGAACATAGGCCTCCCCCTTTAACCTCCACACTGAACGACAGCCTGCCTTTCTAATACTTATTAGTTGGAAATTAGTCCTAGATACTCAAAATAGAGATTTATATCCATATTTTATTATTATAATGTGCAAAATTTCTGCACTTGTCTTAATAAATATAGAAGTTAAGAAGGTTCAAAAAATTTGGACGTAGGTAATGCGGACGAACGGACAGACGTTCAAACGGACAGACAGACGTACAGAACGTAACTATAAGAGTTCCTTGTGCCCCTTACGGAACCTTAGAAACGACAGTCTGCCTTAGAATCACTTTAGAGTAGTTTAGAGGATAAGTATTTTCGCATCATATCTAGTCCTTCGAGCCGAATCTCAGGGAGTGAGTGATCTTGCTTTTCACGAATAAATGGCTAAAAAAAAAAAAAAATATATAAATTTAGCAGGAATATAGTGTGCATAATGAGGATGGTCATTGGTCATACGGTTCTTTTCCCCCCAAAAATGCGGAATAACTGGAAAATCGTGGAACGTGGGTAACACCGCGGGATTCAAGTAGTGTTATAAAAGAGGAAGTAATTCTGTCTCTTTGTGTTTTTGTTCGCTTTTAACGGCTAGGCCAATCTTAATTAAATTTGGCAGGATGATAGTGTACATGTCATCATTATGAACGAACATAAGGTATACTCTTCAGAAAATGCTGAAAACTGGAAAATCGCTGGTAACACTGCAGGATTCAGCTAGATTGAGACACAATGTATTAACTCGTATGTATCACTGGATTATCAATGCATTTAGAACCTTGAAAGAAAGGATGTATGAATGGGAAAAAATAATATTTATTGTATGAAATGATCATACAATTCTTTCCCTTTTACAGACATCCACAAAGTTTATATCTCCAATAGTTCACATGTCGCTGAAGTAATTGATGTCCTTTGTTCTGAACTGTAAATCTCAGGAGGGTGTTCTCTGTCTATCGTTAATAATCGAGTATGGGGCATCGCTAGCTGAAAGTAGTGTAACAATGCGTACATATTTTTGAAGAAACAAAATAATACGTAAATATTTAGAAGATAGTCTACAAACATTTTCGAATACAAAGTAATCGATATTGGAACAGTACAGTAAATCAAAATAGTAGCTTTTTATAACGAGTGTATAAAACAAGCCATTTACAGTGAGGATAAAATGGCTTTTATGCACAAGTTATCACCGGCTTATAGTGATATTGTAAGGAATAAAACTCTTTGGTTAAACATGTAAATGTTTGCACAATGTTCTATTTTCATTTGACATTATATTTATGTTATGTCTAGGTATTTATTAATACCCTGATAATTTCTACTTGAAACTTTTATCATAATTGTATAGCTTGAATTTGTCTTAAATTTGAGCTATTACCGAAGAAAGTTTGCCAAAAACAGAACGGGCGAGGTAAAAACGTATTCCACACACTGACATATTCTTACTAGTTCTACAAACGCACACTTCAATATTGAGTGGCATAACTATAACTGAAAAGAGATGATCAAACGGACGACCAAGAAAGGGTGTAAGAGAACTGAAAACTGTAGATAGGTATAACACTTCCATAAATTTTTTCTTAGACATGAAATATAATACATACTGGTAGACTCTATGTTGAAATATATTACAAAAAAGTTTGTAATATATTTCATGCCATGGAACAATTTGAAACAGTAAATATTTTAGGCGCTAGTGCATAAAAGGCAGACTTTTATGCGCTGAAGCATAAAAAAGCAGTATTCTTCCGGTTACGTTGGGCATAAACAAAAACTATACGTGCATAAGAATTGAAAAAAAAAAATTATACTACTTACCCAGATTTTAAGACTGAGCAAGTTTGCTAACATTTTCGTATCATCCAAATAAAGACGTAAGACTTGAGGAAGTAACTTAATAACCAGCAAACTCACCCAATACAGTTGCGTCAGTTACTTCTATCTCTGAATGTTCAGTGATTATTATTATTACATCTCGAGATAATGTTGGTTGACAACAGTTCTTCACTTACAGTTAGATAAGAAAAGAAGAGTCATTGAGTCGATCCCGATGACAGTAAATAAAGCTGAACAGTTTGACATTGACAGAGTCTAACGCCTGTCAACCACCAAAATATAATTATGATCTTAGAGTCCATAAGACAGACAGAAAGAAACATCATCATCATTATCATAATCAGCCTTTTAATAGTCTATTGCTGAACTTTTAGCCTACCCCCCCCCCCCCCCCCCCCCACCCCGAAAAAGTGTGATTGGGACATATCCACTACGCTGGCCCAGAGCGGGTTGGTGGATTCACATACGCCATTGGATTCCTTCTCCGTACGTATGCAGATTTCCTCACGATGTTTTCCTTCACCGAAAAGCCAGCATGAAAATCCGTACATAAAGACACAACATGTACTTAAATGAAGTAGGTAAATATAAATATGTATCTAACAGGCTTTCGGACTGTTTTTTTGTTGTCTTATAAAAAAGCTGATCATTAATAGAGACTAACACTGATAAAAAAATTGAAATGTGTTCAAAATTAAGGTATATATATATATAGACAGAGAGCGCACTATGCTTACGAATGACGTCACATGTAAGTACGCCATAAAAACTCCATATTGACACTCACTTTGCGAGAAAGTGACAGAGCATACATCATCAGCCATTAAATGTCCACTGCTGAACAAGGCCTCCCTCTTAGAGAGGGGTGTTGCCATAATCCCCACGCTTGGCAGGCGGCTTGGAGATCGCAGTACGTTCACCGTGTACTAACAGGACGCTGCTGCCCATCCTCCGGTGGTTCTGGTCGCAGTTTTAGGACATATCCGGGTCCAAGTGTCAAGTACTAATAAGTTATATCATTTAAAATTAATTATTTTGCTATTACAAACTTATATTTTGTAGTTGGAATGTATAGAAGAACCTTATAATCAACTACAAAGGTAAGTTTGTCTTTCAATAATTCAACTTTAGGTTTTTTTTTGGACTAGCGCTCTGAGGATTCTGTCCAACGGAACCCTCAGAGCACGAGTCCTACTCGTACTTGTCCGGTTTTTTTTAATCCTAAGAAAACCAAGTTTATAAACACCCCAGCTGAAAGAACAAACACGTGCGCTACCGTTAATGTGGGGACATTAACATTATTTGGGGCTTCAGTTATAAATGCGACGCCATCTTTGACTAACGATGGCAAGAGACCGTCATGCGTTATAAATGATTTCATTATATTTTGGGGAAAAACGACGAAGAGTTTAATGCTTAGCAGAAAAGCTGTCTTTGTCTTTGGATTAGTGAGTAAAAAAACCCAGTCTCATAAATTACAAAATGAATTATGTTTGAACCATAAATAAAATAGTCTTCTATTGTTAATTAAGTATATAGTGTAGGTATACAGAGTTACTTAATTTAGAGTGAGTATTTTTTTATCATAGTCATAGTAATTTAATTTATAAAGCCAATTTAAGTCATGCCAATTTAAAAAAAAAAAACAGACAAGTACGAGTAGGATTCGCGCTCTGAGGGTTCCGTTAGATAGAACCCTCAGAGAGCGAATCCAAACAAAAAAAAACAACAAAAAAGTTTAAATATTGAAAGACAAACTTATCTTTGTAGTGGACAATAAGGTTTTTCCATACATTCTAACTACAAAATGTAAGTTTGTAATAACAAAACCATTCTTTTTTAATGATTTAACCTCAAATTTATGATTTTCAGATTTATTCCTTTATATGTGCTGTAAGACCTTGCATCTTACCAAATTTCATGATTCTAAGTCAACTGAAAGTACCCTATAGGTTTTGATTTCCTTGTGAAATCGCAAAATATGCGACATCAACGGTCATATCTTTTGATCACTTAAACATACAAGTTTGATTTTTTCACAGCTGAAAGAAACTTTAGATTTGAGTATTTGATATAAATTTCAACTTAATATCTCTACGCGTTCTTGAGAAAAAGGGTCTTGACAGACGGACAGACGGAGAACAAAGTGACCCTGTATGGGTTCAGTTTTTTCTTTTTGAGGTACGGAACCCTAATAATAAAAATTATAAATGAAAATGAAAAATATTTTTATTTGCATAAACATAGGCTTACATACTTGTTTATAAAATAGAAATACACACTGGCTTATGTCGATGAAGGAGAAATACAATAATAAGTCACTCTAAAAATACTAATAAGTAGGTACATTTAGCATACAAATTTATAGAATTCTTCGTAATTGTAGAATGTTTGCTCAACAAGCCAACGTCCAACGTTGTAGGCGTGATTTGAAACATTGCAGGCTAGGAGGTGCAGTGACATAATCTGGGAGGTGGATAAACGCATCACGCAAGCTTTATCGTTTAGGAACATTTCACGAAGATAAAGCTAAAATATTTTTAAATCTATTTACTTTTTACAAAGTTACGTCTAAAACAAAAGAAAGAAAACCTTAATTACCTTAACTTAGACCGCATCCGAGTTGGCGTTCAAATTTAAACAAATTTAAAAAAGTACCCGTGTGGAAATTGTAAAGTACCAAGTATACGCTAGATGCATTACCACGTTGAATAACCAAAGAAATACAACAACAAGCAGCCGGTGTCATCACGTGCGCGCCGCGCGGCGGCCCGTAGTGCAAAGCGAGACGCAGCCGCGCGCGCGCATTCACCTTGAAAAAGGCCGTCTAATGCGGTTGAAACTATAGTCGGAGTAACCGGCTTAATCTTACGTGAGTAATTCCCGTGTAACATAAATAAAACCAAAGAAATTATCTGTGCAAGAAATGAGGCTCTCCTATCACTAGCGGCGTGAACCAATCTGAGCGATATTTGTTTGAAAATTATCACGAATATAATATTTTAGGTATTATATAGATATTAAGCTACCTCCATATCAAAATGTCATTTAAATTATTCAACAAATACGGAGTTAATTCGGACAAGCAAACAAACTTCGCATTTACATAGAGTAAGTAGGTATAATTAGGTAGGCATTGCTTTTCTACCAAAAAAAAAAACCTTACAATTCCATACAGAAAACTAAAAAGTGAAACCATAAAATAAGGCTAGTCATAGAATGGCTAGTCAGTCCTTGATTATAGGAGGAAATTTTTGTACAAAACCACTAATAAAAGTTAAGTAAAAACAAAAAGAAAATGTTGTCCACCTGGCACACAATTATAAATCTAAAAGCCATGACCACATTAATTGGTAGGTACAAAAAATTTGTTTCCTAACAAATGTTTATTTTAAACACGTTTAACACAAAACTATCAGCGATTGTGTTAATGCAGTAAACAAATATTAACACCGTTAAGATAAATGAGCTTATCTGAGTCGCTTTGACAAATCAAATTTGTTTTTTGAAGCCTTCACGGGCTAGAGGCGTTAATTTTATTTGTCAAGGCTCCTTGTACGTCTGATTAATGAGAGCTACTGCGTAACCTTTGATCAATTCAGAAGATACGTTAGCTTCAATAATATTTTTGTACACAGAATAGCTAAAAGTACCATTCTAACGATAACGTCAGGATTTTGTTGCGGAGGTATTATTAGATACGCAGCACCTACAGTGACAGTTTTGAAAAAAATATCATTGAAAAACAGGCTACAACATGGGGTTCTTCAAAAGGCGAGTTAATAGAGTCCTTAAGGGTCGGTAACGTATTTGTGATGCCTCTGGTATTACAAGTATCCATAGGCGACGGTGACTGCTTACGATCAGGCGGCCCTTCAGCTTGTTTACCAACTATGGCACTAAAATAAAAAAAAAATAATAAAAAAAACAGGCATTTGCTTATCTAAGTTTACCATAACATAGCATAGCTTTCGATCGAATTAATTATTTTAATACAACGTATAATGGGTCAACTTTTCAACAACTCAACGCTAAGCAAGTAGGGGCACACTAAGTAAAGAAGGTGGTAGGTGCCCTACATGCTTGTTAATCTAGTTATAATACTCTAGGAAATTTTATTTAGAGGTGGTAGTCCAAATCTTCTAACGAGTTAGACCACGAGTCTGCGATAGTAGTAGTTATCCGTCGATTAATGAAGATTGACCACAATTCCATATCAGCGGCCCGTGGGCAATTTTATATAGCTCAGTGAAGAATTATTTGGTAGTACTCAGATACCTATTGAGTGCTTCTAAAAAATTCTTTATAATTTTGCTTATCAACGAATATCAGTTCTAAGTAGTTCTTAATAGGATGATGTTTTGATACACTCGAACATTATACTGCCGTGAGGTTGTTTCGAAATTCTGTGGGAGTATCGGTTACTCGGTTAATTAGTAAAATGTCAAGTCTCGAATTTTAATCGAAGTGGAAATGTTTCGTTTACACGACGAATTAATTTGATTAATTTGTCATGTTGGAAGTATGTATATTATTTTATTAAAGTTATAGGTACGGAGTATGTTGGTAGCTATACGGGGTGTAAGGGGACACTCTCGAAGCCAAAAGAAGGTAATTGTACTCATCATTATGAACCACTTTTAGTATGGGACCAAACCTGAAATCGCGAAAAAAAATCAGCTGTTTCATACATTTTGTCGAGTGTCAATGAACGTTTTCTATAGAACAGCTGATATTTTTTTCGCGATTTCAGGCCTGGTCCCATAGTAAAAGTTGTTCATAATGATGAGTACAATTACTTTCTTTTGGCTTCGAGAGTGTTCCCCTTACACTCCGTATAGCCAATAGTGTTAGGTAGCCAGCAGCTATCCAAACTAAGCTTTTTTGGATGATGTTACCAAAGACTCTACGTAGTAGCTTTACCTATCTCGTCTGTGGATGTTACCTTATTATTTTGCCAAATTTTGGCATAACGCTTTTTGACTATTTTAATATACAAACTAATAACTCTGTATAGCAAAAATAAATGCTAACTAGGGTTTCCACAGATTTACCACAAGGTTTCTGTTCCGTTCAGGTCTCATAGTTGAAAAAGTTCTTCATAATGATGAGTATAGCATAACGGACCCCTTTCGGGTTAGTACCTAGCTACACCCTTTTGGTTTGCGCGATTATTACACTTTTCACGGATTTTATCGCGTTTATCTTACATTATTTTAATTTGTAGACTTTTCAAATACTTTGCAGTATTCGTGGTCACAGGAAGACTACATGAGATGACGGATGGATATAGAAATAATATAATGTTACGCTATATAATAGGTTTTTTTTCGTGGTATAACTAACGACAAAAAAGGTACCATGTATTTCAGTAACTTAAATAAAGTAATAGGTATTAAGTATTTAACTCAATATTTTGGTAGACAATTCAACTATCCATCATAATATTATTAGGGTTGAAAAATACGTGTTAAAGTTTACTTAATATTATCTACTATAATATGCATTAAAAGTATGAGCATCTTAGTACCTAAGTTAATAAACCAAAGTCATTAAACTTAATTAAATGTTTTATTATAGAAATCAATTGGTTTTATTAATAGAATATTCATATTAAGTTAATTCTAATAAACGCTTGCACTTTGAGTAACTGAGGACGTCCTCAGCTCATCTATGACCATGTCTAATCTATGCCTATAAATTCCTAATAGCTAAGTGCATGAAATCATTAAAACTTGGGACTTTGTTGCAGTGAATATAGTTAGATGATGCCGTCAAAGTTGTTCCTAAAATAAGTGAATATTTATAACGGCAAAGTTCCAAAGAAGAATTAATTGCTAGATTGTGCAATAATTCTTGAGTTGCACTGATAAAAGTTATCTTAGGCTTCTAGTCTTGTGTAAGTTATAGACCTAGATCTTAAGAGCGGGACAATATAAAGGCATTAGGTAGAAGATAACGACTGTGCCTACTAATATACTGGGTTACGTAGAAAGGGTGAACTAAGCCGAAAGGGGTCCATAGTATTCCTACCTACCCATAATTATAAACTACTTTTACTTTGGGACCAACTTTAGAGTATATATTTTTTTAATTAAATTGTTTTTATTCGAGTTTTTTTTTACAATGTTATTGCAGCTGTAAGAGCAAATTAATGCTTGGACCGAGAATAACTAATATATTTTAATATTAATAAACTAATATTTATTTATGTTGAATATAATTACGAAGGTGACTGCATATTGTGATAGTGTAAAAATATAGCATCATGAAAGCTTAAAACTAATAATCTAATCATAATAATATAATCTTAAGAAAGCGAAATAAAAAAAGTTGGCCGTCACGTACAGTAAACCCGGCAGATGTTAAACATAACGTGACGGCGTATGAGAACATTTGACGTCACGTCCGTCACGGCATACGAGTCAGTTTCACTGCCAAGGCGCGACACCCAATAGATCCCCGATGGTTACAATCTGGGCGTCTTCAAATCACGAGTGAATCGGTTTCTTCTAGGCAAGCGTGCTCCAACGTAGACCGCATCATCGCTTAACATCGGGCGAGATGGTGGTCAATCGCAAGTCTATTATATATATATAAAAAAAGATTCTTTACATCAAAACGCGTCACATTTTTTTTTTATTACTTGCGATTGCCACCATCATCATAAATAAAATTATGAGTCTTAGTAGCTTCCGACTAGGATTCCATGTGTCAAAATGTCGTGGAAGACACAAAGACAAGGACGACTCACACCCAGACCCAGAGCATATCTATAATTAAATTCATCATTCAAACATCTGCCAGTCCCGCAATATGCAAATTATGTAATATGAAGTTACATCTTGATAATCATAGTTCTAAATCATACCATGACAGAATCAAAATGACTAAGAACCTAGCCTAAAACTTAGCTTAATCTATATTAGCGATTTTTCTACCGTGTCTCGAAAATGAAAATTTCAACTTGATGTATCAAGATGACTAAAAACCTACTGTAGTTATTGTTTGTCTAATAAAAACTATGGAACTCATTAAAATATTTTCGAGACAGAAAAATCGCTTACATTGATTAAGCTAAGTTAGGCTAGGCTCTTAGTCACCTTGATACATAATACTTACAGGAGTCGAAATTTTCATTGGTTAGTTCCAACTAATACCAGAATAGAAGCAGCGTAGGGAGGCCTCCCACTAAATGGACCGACGACATTTTGAGAGTCGCGGGCATCCAGTGGATGCAAAAGGCAGGCTGTCGTTCAGTGTGGAGGTTAAATGGGAGGCCTATGTTCAGCAGTGGACGTCTTCTGGCTGATGATGATGATGATGATGAATACCAGAATTATAATTTTAGAATTAGGTAAGTACGTACATTGCAAGTTTTATAAATCAATTTTCATGTTGTTATTTTACGGGATGAGGTCGGAACATGGTCCTTTCGACCTGATTAAAAAATCTACACAAAAATTACTTTAAAACGTTTGCAATGTTACTCTTAAAATAATGCCTAATAGATTTTTTTTATTCCGACTTACCGAATTTTTATCTATTAAAATGTTAAAATTCTGGCCAGTGGAGGCACCTGTTTAAAGTTACTCAACTATAAGCACTTACTTTCAGCCACCGCTGCCTTGCGAAACTGTTTTTCGTTTCGGACCTTGACATATCAAAATGAATGAAAAGACGACATTTTAGTATTACCTACCTATTAAATACAAGCAGGATTATAGGTAAGTACTTGTAATCACTTGTTAAACGCAACCACTCGTGTAAAGTTTAACTACTATTGGTGAACATAAAATATGAACCTTAAACACGATAATGCTAGCAACAGCATCCGCGCATTTTCCGTTACTTTTCAGTTTTCTCTCAATTCAAATGACTATTCATCTGAATACAGTATTTTAATTTAATAAACAATATATATATCATATTGGGGGTTTTTGGATATCCCAGAATATGGGGAGACCGGCGGACCCGAAGCTCTCGGAAACGCTAAGAGACTTATTATGCAAGCCTCGTTTGCACTAACTTCGAGTTTTCTAATGTTTTGCACTGTTTACGTAATCATTTTCTTCTGCGTTTGCACCACAATGCGAGAGGTACCCTACAACATTGTGACCTCGTAATTAACCGTAGACCGTAATTGTGGCTTCGGATTAACCCCACGGCTAGCATGCGCCCCGCGTCCCTAAGTATATGCAAAAATGCATTATTTAAGTAAGTATACCTATAGTTAGACTAGCAATAATAATGTAAAAAAAACCGAATTGCTATTGTAGTTTAGTTGGTATTTCAATTTAACCGTTGATCAGTTTAAGCCTAACAGCCTTTATATAAGCTAGCTCCAAATGTTTGTCGGGAGATTATAATTTCGTGACGCAGAACACCACGTAAGGTAAATCACTTTTTGTAACGTCAAAACACTGTAAATTGGATCCATGTAGAGATAATAGATAAGATATTTTTAATATAGATCTGTAGATAGTAGATAGTATCTCTACAAAGTATAATTTGAAGTCGCTTTCCGCGTCTGTTTGTCTGTCTGTGTGTCTGTATGGCCGCTAACTCCTCCTAAACCACGCAACGGATTTTGATGCGGTTTTCACCATCAGTTAGATACATTTTCAAGGAAGGTTTATATATATAATTAGCGACCCGCCCCGGCTTCGCACGTAAATTACACCCGTGCGAAGCCGGGTGGGCGGGTCGCTAGTTATTAATAATAATAGGATTACACCAGCATCAATATAGATCTATTCCGATTTCCGATTTAAGTTTAATTCAGTAAGACTTACATATTACAAAAATGTTTACTTAAATAATATTTTTAACTTAGTCTAGATTATAAAGACTACCTGTTGCGCCCTAGACCCTACACTAGGCGAAGCCTGTGTTGCAGGATCTAGTCTCTTTCGTAATACTAAAGAATTTGTAACAAAAAAAAAAAAAAAAAAAATTTAACTAAATATAAGTATTTAAATATTTTAAAGTTAACCATGCTAAATTCCTGGCATTGGAACACTTAGGTATTGTGTAGAGTGTTGTGTAATGTGTTTTCTGCGTGTGTAAGTTAAACTTCACTGCATAGCACCAGCCTCAGAAAAGTTGGGCTTGCAGTGATGTCTAAACGTGTGTGAGGAGAGGAGCGGTATGTAGTGAATGTATGTTTGAATGTGGGAATGACTATTCTATATTAAAAAAAGATATTTCGAATTGTCTATGGTAATGGAAAACCAAAACTTACCTACCAAAACAAAACCACGGTGTGTGATAGGAGACACACCATGGTAGTAGCCACGTTGTGGTAATAGCAAGGTCAGGTACCTTGCTCATCCTTAACATCATTTCAGCCATAGGACGTCCACTGCTGGATATAGGTCTCCCCGATTGATCTCCAAAATGGCCGGTTGGGAGCAGCCTGCATCCAGCGTTTCCTGCGGTCTCTTTTAGATCGTCTGTCCCTCTTAAGGGTGGACGACCTACGCTACGCTTACCAGTTCGTGGTCTCCACTCGAGAACATTTCAGCCCCATCAGCTATCTGTTCTGTGGGATATGTGCCCTTCCCACTACCGCTTCAACATGCTAATCCGGTGGGCTATGTCGGTAACTTCCGTTCGTCTACGGATCTCCTCATTTCTGATTCATTCTCGTAGAGAAACCAAAAGCAGCTTTATTCTCCAACTGAACGGTCATGTTTTATACTTGTCTACCCATTTTGGAGGCATTTGGCATTTTCTTATAATTTTGACACGCAAAAAAAACTCTATTTTATTCAGCTATGGATGCACTATGCATATGCATATATTAGGATAACAGAAATCGGTATACTTAATATTTTTTCAATTTTTTTTTAATGGGCAAGCGCCTTTATTAACTGAACAAAATACAAGCTAATTAATACTAAACAAATACAGTTAGACTGCCCATAGACCCTTGAAGGTCTAAAGACAATAATACATATTTTTAAATATTGGTGGGTCGAAATTATGTGAAAATGAAGCGCTGAGTTAAATGTTTAAGACTCGGCCCTATAAAATTTTACAACTCTTACTTTAGTTTTCTTTCTGAACTAAATGTGAAAAATCACAGATGAGATCGTAGATCGTGCTGTAACAAGAGAGCTTAAGTATATCTCGCCCTGATTCAGAATGACATACGATCCTCCGGAACTGTGGAGGCAGAGTGAATTGCAGCTTCACGTGTACCCGGCGCATCGCTGCAATTGTGTTATTTATCATCATTTATCATCGTAAATGTCAAACGGCGCTAGCATAGGCTGGTGTACATTGTTGGCAAGATAATGCAGACCATCAACCACAGATATAAATCTGTGCCATCAACAAAATAACCTACTTAGTATATCTTTTCCGTAGTTTTTGGCGTAGCACTCTAATATTACATATTACCTACAACAGTTCGGTAAAACTGCAGTAGTATGTTCTTTTCCTGGATTAATCATCATTTGGCGCTTGTGCTTTCAGCCTAAATCCTTTGTTTACTATAAGTAATACCGGTCAGTAGAGTGAGTCGACAGCAGTAGGTTACTTGTACGATTCAATAGGTATGCATTATTTGTATGACTAAAAGGATACCTAGCCGCCTACACCAGAAGGACTAAGCATAGCCACTGGTCGTGACCATGATTCAATAGGTGATGTAATCCTTCGCAAGTGATTCGATTATTCTCGTCAAATTAGAGCTTGAATTTTCTCATATCACATTTTTGTGTCGATAACTTATTGGTTCTATCGACTCGCAAAACGGAACATTTAATTTTAATATTATTTAATTGTTTAGCTTTTAATAAACTGACGTCAAAAACCACAAAACACAAACATATATGCCACTACAAAGACCAAATAATATTTTACACGAATTTTGAAGTCGGACGGGAACTATATTTATTATCAATATTAGGCTAAAACTTGTCAAAATTTATTTTGTAGTTGTTCCACCGATTTCAGAATCCGTAGGAACAACTACAAAAAAGAAAAAAAAACACGCAAATTGGTTTACAGATGCTGGCGTAATCGCTGTATTGTATACATAATAAAATAAAAATACGGGCCGAATTGAGAAGCTTTCTCCCTTTTCGAAGTCAGTTAAAAAGTTAAAAATATTAATAATTTTAACTTGAAGCAAACATTACTTACTACATATTTTACATAATTATGGCAAAGAATGATGTATAAAATTGCAATTTCTGTAGAAATTGGTGTATTTATGAAGCCTGTAAAGTTAACACAAAAATTGCGACCATGCAGAGGCGTTCAAGATGAAGACGCCAGATAAATTGAATAACCTGAAACCTGAGACTAACGACGATTGAGAAAATTAGAATGAATTTACAGAATGAATTACCTAATAGAAACAGAGTTTGCTTTTTCAATCTGGACTAATGATAACACAAGGTTTTGTGAATTTATTGTTGGATATTTACTTGATATTCACGAATCGAGAGAAAACATTTTATGTAATAGTCAAAAAGTAAAAATCTAAGTATCACGTAAGTACATGTAAAAACTATCTTAAATTTAAATTTATAACTAAAACTAATCTAACAATCCGCTACCGGTGGGCAGCGTTCCCGAAATGCTGTATCAAATGTATCACATACAACTAGGTTACTGCTAACTCATCGATATCGATATTTACTTATACTACCAGCCCATCACTAAGCAAACCGCAGTTACCGCCGTCACTGAGACGTCACGAATCTCATGAGCTCACAACTGTTACCTATCGAACGAGGATGACACCGAAAGTGACTTTATTTACTAACACTCATACAATTGCATTGTTATTATAAGTACGTAGTGTTACGTATCGTTACCCTCGAGAAGTCATAGGGTTTCTGTATTTGTTGTGTATGCACAGGGAAAATAATGACGTAAGTATTGAGACCAATCACTGGGTTATCATTTTAACCCTTGGTGCCTCATAGAGTTGTGAGTAAGCTTGGAGAGAAGTGATTTGTTTAATCGTTTGTTTGCAATTCTGAGAAGGATAGACGGATACTATGAGATGTTCAGCAGTGTTTTTTACAGTGTAGGCACAGTGTAAATACCTAGCAATATACTTATTATTGCGTGACTAAAACATTAAGAAATATCTACCTATTTAATACGACCTATCCAATTTATCCACCAAGACCTTTCGGAGCTTTTGGAAAGAGTCTACCTGTCCAGTTTCAATGAGAGTGAGGACCTAGCGTCGGATTCGTATTTTTTCTTGGGGCCCATCAATTCGCGAATGACATCTCCAAGGCAAAATCCAAATCTACCCTCAGCTGCTCCGTTAAGCCTTCCTTCAAAAGGACAGTTACCTTATTTCGGAGTTGCTAAATTCGGGATCTATAGGTGAAGCTACACTTGTTGATTTCAATTTTCATTTAAAACTGTTGATTTCAAACAACAACAAAAATTGCTAAATACCTCACTATTTAATCAAGCCACTCCTTTGCGAATTCTTCAATAGGACCTTGACTTTATATAGTTAGCAGTTGATAGCTTAATTGAATCAAAATATTTCGAAATAAGGTGCTTGTTTGTTTGTTCTTTAATTAAAACGAAGTAATTTTCCACTCAACCTGCATCAATTGAGTGAAAATAAGAATTAAATATGTTACAAGGCATTTTCTGTAATGGTGGCCATTACATTAGGCACGATGGCTAATATTTTTTTATTACCTCATAAAAAAGCTGATCATATAAATCATAAATAGCACAGCAACAAAAACAAAATTAAAATTAGTTCAAAAATAAATAAGATATAAGCATTTTAATTTCATACTAGACAGAGAGCGCACTATACTGAGCCGTGACGTCACGCCTCAGGTGCGCCATACTAATGCTATACTAACACACGCTTTGCGAGAAAGGGATAGAGCATCCCCTCTCTATCCCCACCTAAAACATTAAACACTCTTATCTCAGAGATTTAAAAACCAATTTAAATAATTTTTTTCAGTATGTGTAATGTATTTACTTATTTATATTTAGCGCTAAGCCGGTTATTTGTAATAAATTAAACATTAGGACACATGCCTATTATGCCTATTATATTTTTGTCTATGGTTTGGTATAGTTTTGGTGATGTCTAACAAATAAACCAATATATTTTACCCTTATAATCAACCTCACAATCTCCTTCCTTACTGTTGCCCCTTGTTGTTGGACAAAAATTGCCCCAACACCCAAAGGAGAAGTAGCCCCGTTAGGAAAAAAAAAGTGTAATAATTTTTGACTATTTTTTTTTTTTTATATTATAGTAGACAAACAAGCGACGGGCCACCTGATGGTAGGTAAGTAGTCACCGTCGCCTATGGACACCTATAATACCCGGGGCATTGTCAGTGCGTTGCCTACCTTTGAGGACTCTATTCACCCTTCGTTTGAAGCAGTCCAAATTATACTTCGGAGGAAAAACCGAAGGTGGTAAGCCATTCCACAACTTACAGGTACGTGGCAGAAACAATCGATCAAATCGAACAGTGCGAGACTTCCACGCATCTATAATATTAGGATGGCTTTTTTGGCGATGGCGTCCGGTTCGCTAGTAAAACCGAGATGTAAGTCAAGTGAAAATAGTAAGTCCTTCAGTAGTTTCATAATATTAAACAAGTTTACATACCTAGTATTCATCATCCTCATCGTCATTTCAGCTATTAGACTGCTCATAGTCAAGGGACATAGGCCTCCCCCATCGATCCCCAAAAGGGAAGGTTGGAAGCGGCCAGCATTCAGCGTTTCCCTGCGGTCTCTTTTAGGTCGTCTGTCTATCTTGTGGGTGGACGTCCTACCTTGTATTAAATAGCGTCAAACAAGTCAGAGTCAAGCAAAGTAAGTCTTGGTCAAGTCAAACTCATACCCTAGTAAAGTTGTGGAGACTTTCCAAGAGGCTTCTATGGAGTTTTGGAAACAACACGAAGAGACATGTTCCGCCTCGTTATATCACTTTCGCACACTCGATTACTTTCACGATCACTTAATAAATAATAATCCATTATTTCACATTATACACTCGAAAATACACAAGTTTAGGAAAATAATACGAGCCGATAAGTATTTTTCCACGTTCGTGTTGGCTTGGCGCCAAAAAAACCTCATTGTTTACTTACTGGCTACATTCATGTTGTCACTTAAAGAATTTTTAATCTTTCCGCCGTTTACTAGTGACAAAATACGCTTAACTAAGTATACTAGATACGCAGTACCTAAATCTTTATTCGCAATATTATACTAAGGACCATTTGCTCAGTTAGTAACGGTGTGATAATGTATACATTAAGCTTAATTGAAAACAGGATAGGGTTTTGTAAATTAAATTCTGTACAGCAAGGCGCCTCAAGCGATGTAAGCGCTCAAGGCTTTTATAAGTAAGGTGCATTGCTATAAACGATGATTAAGATGACCACATAAATTGCTGTTTTCCTCACTATTGTGCCTTTTTAGTTCGATAGAGTAGGTAAAAACATTCCAGTTGTCGCATTTGAAATAATTGACTATTGTACTTAGTGCGTAATAAAAACATATATTACAGAATTAAACATACAACGTAGGTACTTACTCGTACATATACCTAGTAAAGCTAGAATAGAAATATATATTATCTATCTATTATGTTCTGAAGTAGAAAGAAAAATAAAAATTAACCCTGAATATGAGAGATAGAGAGATGCAGTTTAGACTTACCCTTAACATTACTTTAACACTGATACAACATACAATACTAACATTACCTACTATTATTACATTATTTCACTGGCAGTTTCCGTTACGCAGCGACCAAATGCTGGAATAACATACCTCCACCCATCAAACACTTGAAATAGCTGACTACTTTTCGGTTACACCTTAAAAAATCTTTATTGAACAACAGCGTCAGCATGGTGTGGTAAATGCTGATTTGTCTTACATTTAGAAGTAACACCTACTGGTGTTGCATGTGATGTGGGAAGGTAGGTGTAAGTAAAATATATATATATATATATTTTCTGTGGTTATGCTGTTTAGTTAATATTTTTATATGTTTATGACGTAGTACATATAGGTCGTTGAGTTTATGTATTTATTTATTTTTTCCCTTTGGTCCATTTTTTATTTCAATAAATTTTTCATTCTCGCTGTCATTATTATTATTGTTATTAAATACTCTGTCTTGTGTTATGTATAATTCCTGTTCTTTTTCCATAAATTTTAGTACCGTAAAATTAATATACTTATTTTGTGTCCTACTTTTTTTTTCTGTTTCCTATGTCTTATTTGTTTAAATTGCATATAGATAATTAACAATATATATGTAATTTTGTGTTAAATGTAATAAGAATAAGAATAAGATATATTTATTGGCAAAAAACAAAAACAATGAACATGTACTATAAGAAACATAAGGAGAAACAGCGTTTGGCAATAGGGGTAAGCTCAGCGCTGTACTGCGAGGTCCCGAAGGGTCACGCAGGGCTGGTTTTCGGCATACCCCTTCGCTCAGAAAAAAAGATGGTAGGTGAGCACTAGGCGACGGCGGGTATTACAAAATCAACTAATAATATCTGTCGTTAAACGTAATACACTATAATTACTACTACTACTACTATTTTCATTATCAAATATTAAATATTAGAGCACTTAGGTTTGTGTATGGTGTGTGTGTCTGTGCGTGTTCGTGTGTGTGTGTGTGTGAGTGTGAGGGAGTGTGTGTATGTGTGTGTGACTGAGTGTGTGTGTGCGTATGTGTGAGTGTGTGTGGTGTTAACGCGTAATTTTAAAAGTTCTTCTTTTGTATTTCATATAATAGACTTTTGTATTATTGCTTAAAATTATCAGAATTCATTTTTTTTCTCATGGAGGGGGCAGGTTATTCCAAATTTTAGTCGCACTGTGTTTGAAGCAGCCTTTAAATCAGGTGGTCTTGTGCTTATGGAATGATAAAGCATTCAAGGACTTAGAGCGAGTATCACAAATGAATGTCTTTTAACCAAGTTAATTTTTCAAATAAATATTCAGGTTGCTTGTTCCAAAGAACTTTCTGAACTAAGCAAGCAAGATGAAGCTCCCACCTGGCTTTCATATTTAGCATTTTATTTTTGACAAGAAAAGGAGTAACATGGTCTCTTCTTGGAACGTTGAAACAGAATCTCAAGCACGCATTCTGTACCCTCTGTATAGCTTTTTCCGTTTTGGCATATATCAACGACCCATAGACTGCGCTGCAGTAATTAAAAAGTGACAAAACAATGTAAGTGTAAACTCAAGGGTTCGTCTGAAAACCGGCGCTGATAGTCCTTGACTTTCAGCATTTATGCCGAGACGGACCCATTCGACACTGATTGTATCCTCTAGATATAAGTTTTTTGTAAAGGTGTCGAATAAATCACCTCAATCTTACGTGAGTAATTCCCGTGTAACATAAATAAAAAGTGTCGAATAAAATTTATTTTCTTTCTTTTCTTTCTTTCTTTCTTTCTTTCTTTCTTACTATACTCATGCCAGAGGCTTTTGAACGGCCCAATAACTACCGTACGAAGCGCTATGATTCCACATTTATTGTGCGAACTGCTAGTCTGTGGAATTCGCTGCCTGAATGGGTTTTCCCCGTTAGTTACAATCTGGGTGTTTTCAAGTCGAGAGTGAATCGGTTTCTTCTAGGCAAGCGTGCTCCATCGTAGACCGCATCGTTGCTTAACATCAGGCGAGATGGTGGCCAAGCGCAAGCCTATCTACTATTTAAAAAAAAACTCTAGGACTAAGGCTATATGCACTCAGCCTTTACGATCAGCAAGCATTCGTAGAAATTACAGTGATTAGTTACGTTGAAACGAATGTCACTAAACGGACTCAACGAAAAAACCCTTGTCAAAGGACCTTAGCGAGACCACTGATAGCTCTCGAACTAAAGAGCTTTGAATAAAGTTCACGCGTAGATAATGTATTCCACGCTTTGTGAGCTCATAGCCTTTAATAGACATGCGTACCTACAGCAGAAAAAATATGTCTAGCTGTCTGTATTGAATAGGTATGTTTAATATTCACTCCGTTTTTTCATATAAGATCCATATATGTACATAATTGACATAGAGGTCTATTCTAGCATTAATTTGAAGTGAAATTCCATCATAATCGTCATAATTAATCCATCTTAGTCCACTGGACATAGTCCTTTCCCAGTAAGAATTGCCACTTAACATGTTTAACCCCCGACGCAAAAAGAGGGGTGTTAAAAGTTTAACGTGTATATATGTGTCTGCCTGTGGCATTGTAGCATTCGAAGCTCCCAAAAAGCTGCACCAATTTATTTATTTTTGTAAGGTGACTCAAAGTTTTCTTTTCTGTGATAAAAAACTGTTCAGCCGTTTGAAGATTAAGTATCAGCTATTTGTTGTTATTTTTCTAATTTTATATTAAAATTTATATAGTATAGATTTATATTCTTTGTGACTCTTTGTCCATTGAAAGGGTTTGCCCTTTGACGCTAGGCATGCGGTTTGGACACTGAAGTGAAATAACAGTCATGTTATGAGTTAGTAGTTACTTAGCAATTCGTTAACTAGTAGGTGATGAACTTTGGGTTATCGATCGATTCGGGCCATTGATTGAGTTATCGATTACTCCAGCATTCTGGAAAACAATAAGGGGCCACAACTTCATTTCAATATCAACATATTTTTTCTCGCTTTCCCAACTGTAGATTGTGCAAGAGAAAAGTCAAGTGGGTAGGACTAGGAAAAAAATGCACTTCCCCTCCCTCAACCCCTTCGGGAACCGAAAAGCACTCCCTCGTCATTCTATTAATGCTCGATATGCCATATAGATCTAGATCAAATATAAGATATAATTATAAGATCTATACTATATTTGTAGCACTGTACGTACAAGTGTGTTCCAACTGCCTAAAGCCATGGTTGATATTCCGAAAATACGTCTGTAGCGCTTTGATTTTACTTTTATTGTTCGAACCGCTATGGAATGCGAATAGCTGCTCACCTCACCTAAATCGCAGACGCCAGACAAAACTTCCAAAACCCCGGACATTTGGGTGAAATTGAGATGTTTCACCGGACACCCCTGAGAACGGGGCGTTCACTTTTTGAAAACCCTGCCCGGACGCCCCCCGGACGCTCTCTAAACTAGGACAAATCCGGGGAAATCCGGACGGATGGCAACCCTATGTCTGATAGACACAATGTGGGTGTCTCAAGTCGCGAGTCCATCGGTTTCTTCTAGGCAAGCATGCCCTACTATGGGGCACGCTTGCCTACAAGCGAAGACCGCATCATCGCGATCATCATCAAGCGAGAAGAGCTGCAAGTCAAGGAAAACAACGCAAGGAAACCATTACACGATGGTATGGCACTGGTATCACCCCCAAGTTGAAAATATCTCACCATGCACGTAACCGCTTGTTCCAGCAGCCGCACATGAGAGATAATTGCCTTTCAGACTAAGTGTGCTCAACATTTTCAGCCACACTGTCACTTTCTAATAGCAGCAGCCGTATTGCTGAAAAACAACAAAGGCTGTAAAACATGAAAAAACAAAAAAGAACGTAAAACATACAGGAAACATAAAAGGCTGTGTATCTAACAGTGGCGTAGCAAGATAATCAAAAGGCCCTAGTGCAAAAAAAATTGGGCCCTAGGCCGCTAACTCCTCCTAAACCACGCAACGGATTTAGATGCGGTTTTCACCATCAGTTAGACACATTTTCACAGAAGGTTTATATATATAAATAGCGACCCGCCCCGGCTTCGCACGTAAATTACACCCGTGCGAAGCCGGGCGGGCGGATCGCTAGTATTATATATATATATATATATATATATATATATATAATACTAGCTTACTAGCTTCTGTGAAAATGTGTCTAACTGATGGTGAAAACCGCATCTAAATCCGTATATATATATATATAATACATATATATAATATATATATATATATATATATATATATATATATATATATATATATATATATATATGAATAAGAGGTGCAAAGCTACCTAATACATGTACCTATGTGTATGAGTTGCTATGATTAAAATCGTGTTACAATCTGTTATTTATATTTTGAAGGTGGGAGAAATTTTCCCAAGTTTAGTTTAAGGTTTGCTGGTCAGGCCTCGAGGGACCCCTGAGCTTGAGGGCCCCGGTGCACTGCATCACCTAGCCCTCCTATAGCTACGCCACTGGCTATAACCACAAATGCCTAAAACCTATCAATACGAGTATATCCCCAGCTAACGCCTAGTTTACGCAGTTGACTTATACTGCAGGATTAGCCACAGTGTCACCTATTCTGCCAGCACACGGAGAAACTTTCAAGCGAGCTAGCACTAGCCACGCTGACTTCATAATGAAAGGTGTGTCTGAGGAATTCAAAATCAACCAACGGATTATTAGCGGTGCGTCAGACAATTAGACTGGAACTGGTTTGGAATATGGAGCTGGTTTTCTTAGGTTTAAAAGGTTCCTGATCTATAAATAAGTGTGATGTGTTGGCGGAACTAGCTGAGAGCAACCGTCGCTCGCTGAAGCTTTGCTGATCTTAGCTTTCAGTGGATATATCTAGGTGATTCCTATCTAGATGGCATTATCATTATACGAGTTAGGATAGTGAAGTTACGTTTGTTTTGTTAATTTAACGAGCGAAGCGAAGGTCTTAGAATCTAAGGGAACCTTACATCAGACAAGCAATGGAGATTTATTTTAGTACCCAGCACATGATTTACTTACTTAAATACTTACTCGGAATATATTTTTTTTTGCACACTCGGTCATGAAGCAAAGCTTGTAATATGGCTGCCAGAGACTGATATACATACACAAATATTTTCAACACCCAGATATAATTAAACACAAATGTTCATCACATGAATGTTTGTCCTAGGTGGGAACCGAACCCACGCCCCCAAGCGCAGAAGGCAGGTTCACTTCCAACTGGACCAACGGGCTATCTAAATAAGTTATTAGTGCAGGGCTGAGGATCAAACCGGGTGCCGTTAGATTGTAAAGCGCACATGCTGCCACTAGGCCACCATTGCTCCCAGGAAGCTCCAAAGAAAATACTTTTCATCGCCTTGTAGATAATAATATCATCAAAATGCATGTAACCTACTCTGTTCTGATTGATACTCCCTGCATGACCTGTGACCTGCCCTGCCCATGTGCCCACTTACATAATTTATGCCGAGGTCAGGTAAAACAAAAATATTTTAAAACTGTAGGTGTCGGACTAGCCGTGAACTTATCACATATATCGATTTAATTAGCCACGCGTCAACAAAACATCAAACAATCATCATTTCAGCCGTAGGACATCCGCTGCGGGACATAGGCCTCCCACATCCCAAGTTTCTATACCGGAATTAGATTAACTCGGCCTTCCTGTGCCATCTTTTGAACCGGTAAAACAAGACAAAGAAACGTGTGACTGTTTGGAAAATTGGAAAATGTTCTACATCATCATCATCATCATCATTTCAGCCATAGGACGTCCACTGCTGGACATAGGCCCCCCCCACATCGATCTCCAAAGGGGCCGGTTGGAAGTTTCCTGCATCCAGCGTTTCCCTGCGGTCTCTTTTAGGTCGTCTGTCCATCTAGTGGGTGGACCTACGCTGCTCTTACCGGTCCGTGGTCTCCATTCGAGAACCTTTCGGCCCCATCGGCCATCTGTTCTGCGTGATATGTACCCTGCCCACTGCCACTTCAACTTGCTAATCTGGTGGGCTATGTCGGTTACTTTCGTTCGTCTACGGATCTCCTCTTTTCTGATTCGATCTCGTAGAGAAACCCCGAGCATAGCCATCTCCATAGCTCGTTGTGCGAATCAAACAATATTGTTACACAAATTATTATACTTAAAAAAACTATAAAATTAAACAAAAAACTAAACATGTATACCTACCTAAATAGAAAATTTAAAACCCCTGATACAAAAGACCTCATAATCTTCAAACTGCTGAACAGATTTTCTTGGATCATATAGGTTAGAACACTCTTGACAAGGTACGGAACCCTCAGTACGCGAGCCGGACTCACACTTGGCCGCTTTTATTACTTAATTTTTATTTCTTAGTAAGTACCTAAATCCTTCGTAACATTAGATATCTACATATATTATTCTGTGAAAATGCCAACTTGCAATCTATTACAGTCGAGGACGGACAGACAAGACAGACAGACAGCGTAGGTTTAGTAATAGGGTCCCGTTTACACGTTTCCTGTTTTGGGTACGGAACCCTAACAACGTCTTAATAATAAATATTATTACACAAAAATAATGCAAGATTTTAATCGTGTTATAGGTATAGGTAGGTCTAAGATTATATCGTCAGGGTAAAGCTTATCGACGTTATCAATGGTCGGATTTTATAGTTTCTTAGTACGTTTCTTACGTATTCATGTTACACGGAATGGTGTTACTAAACCCAAAGAAGGTTCTTGTCTATTAGATGACTCATCATAATGAACAAGTTTTGCTATTTGACCAAACCACCATCAGGCGTGATGGTGGGCAAACGCAAGCCTATTATTTATATATTTAAAAAAAAAACGAAATCGCGTGAAAATTTTACTGTTCCATACAGTATGTTGGGTTTTTGATGGAACAGCAGATTTCTTAGCTTTTGGACTGACCCCGTTGGTCGAGTTATTCATGATGATAAGTAGGACATTTCTTACTACCTTCCGTGAAAACCTGATTGAGAAGTAGGTATATAGGTACCTAAAAGGCAGTAAAGTAAATTTTACTAATAAAAATCTATTTTTAATTTTCTTTTGTTACTGTAGAATTTATATGTAACAATATAGGTTCCATGCCTGAAACGAAAGACATTTTATTTATTTATTAATTAAAAAATCATTACAAAATTGAACTTCAAAATTACAATCTAGGTAAGAAAATATGTAATGTCTCCAAAAGTTATGATGCAATTAATTAAATACAATTAATTTAGAGGGCAACTCTTTCGCCGTACGAGAAGTGGGCCGTTTCAAATAACTTTTCTGGGAACTGTGTGGTCGACTGCCAAGAGCTCGGTGCACCACTGCCATTGCCAGACATTGTTAAACTGTCAATGATTACCTAGATAATTATTATTATCTAGACCACCTATGCATAAATATTCAGTGATTTAAGCAAATCAATAACATATACATAAAAATGTCACGAATATTTAATATTTAATTCTTGAGGGAATGGATCTGGCTGTAATAACAAAATTTATTTTTTGAATTTTGCCGCGCTTAGGTTTTATTAGGAGTTTTTGGTTCGCACGTCGTAAGACTGTACTAATCACAGTGGGCTTACTCTTGACACTCGATTTCAATCGTAATTTGGGATTGGGATCGAAAACATGCCATTTGGTTACTCTTGAATTCTAAACTAGCGCACGATTGGAACCGATAATGGTGGAATTTTATGGAACTAAATAAAATCGACTCAACTCGACGCTTTCGGTACTCTTGACGCGATTGAAGAGTACCAAATGTAGTAAGCCCACTGATCTACTAAGATAAAATTCCATCTTCGAATTTTACCGCGCTCAGTTCAGTTTTTTTTTGGGAGTTTTTGGCTTTGCACTTGTATTGAGTTGTGCATGAATGTCAGATTTGGCGCCAAAGCGTAAAGTAAAAAAACAAGTCGCTTTATTGTATTATTTTCCTAAAATTGAGTATTTTCTTTTATTGATGTGTAATAATGGTGGATTATTTATTTTATGAGTGTTCCTGAATGTGCTTAGCTGTGGGGAAAGTGAGGAGATTGATATAATGTATTTTCGTGATATTTCCAAAACTCCATAAAAGGCATTAAAGACTCCACCACTTTATGGCATAGCTCTAACTTGCATGCCCGTGACATACTTTGCTAGACTCTCATTGACACTATTCCTTGTGATCAAACTTTTTAAATATTTCAAAGCCTGACACTGGCAAAAGCACAAGACGTGCAACGCCAAAATCCTCAGAGGAAGAATAACTCTTTTTTTTTGACTAGCCGCCTAAATCGATTTTAATGTCTATAACATTTTGAAAGTCACTGTCAAAATGTCGGATTGGTAAGATGTCAGTGTCAAGACGGTCGTATGTAAATTTTTTACATTTCAAAACATTTCATTTCCAATTCTGGCTGGAGACCTATTTTTAACTTTCCCACGTTTTAGATTAAATTACTTTCTTTAGTTTATATATAAAGTTGAAAACCAAAAGTGGCGGACTAGGTATAAACGTAGAAAACTTTTCTTAAACCATAAAATGGGTCGTAAATCACAATCGAAGCAAACGTCCAAGAAAACTTCGGGAAAGGAAAACAATAGATTTGTTCTACAAAAACGAAAAGAACTGGTTATTTTGGTGGATAAAGTATTAAGATTGACCAGCGTTTTTCAAGCCACGACTAACGTAGCCAAGAGTTGGGAGCACCATTTAGAAATTGATGCTATTCTGAAAGATATCGTGAACTTGGAATATCCTCAGGTAAAGAGCAGCCAAAGGCATCGACAGAATAGCATCGACAACTATTTGAAATGGCTGAAACAAAATGAAGTTAAATTTGAAGGTATGAATTATTTGTTGCACTCTAGTTTCCAGGTGGTTGTGGTAAAGTCAATTAATTCTGTTTGGCTGTCCTGCTATCACAATGAAGAAAATTATTGAACTGATAAGCCGGGAAGAGTTGACTATCGTCTTTGACTTTTTTATTTGGTTCACTAATCGAATGTGCACCCTTAAACTACAATTAATAGTTTATAAGGAACATTCAGCGTCCGTCCTCTTTAATACTTTGTGTGTATACTTTTGGACTGTTTGACCTTACAATGTACTAAGCTACCAGCTTACTCACTTATTAGTCATTGGGTGATATAGGACCGACAGTACTTTGATCATTTCTCTGAAACATTTCATTCTAGATCAGATGGCAGGAATGGTTATGTATGAGAATTTCTAAAATTCATAAGATTGCTCCCACAGTCACTTTTGGCACTCCCTGTCAGGTGGATGCAGTCTCTTCTGGCACTCACTATCAAAAACCTACTTGCAGTAATTTCTTGTACTCACTATAAGACAGACATCCTGCTCGGAGAGTACCTTCTAGCATTTCCTGTCAGGATGACAACCTACTAAAATGAGTTGCTTTAACTTTTGATCAAGCATCCATTAAACATTAAGGATTACCTTAGTGCAAATAACCATTTATCATCATCATCATCAGCCTATTTCATGTTAGTCTGCTGCTGGTCGTAGGCCTTTCTAAAGATTGCCACAAGAAGTGGTCTTCTGCTTCAGGCATTGTCTTGCAACCAGCCTCCTTTCGCAGATTATCGATCCACCTGGATGCAGGGGAAATTTACTTATTAACACACTTTTCCATAACACCCCTCTTTTCAAGAAAAGCATAAGTTTAAAGTGTGTATCTGTGTGTCTGTCTGTGTCATCATAGCCCCCAAACAGCTAAACTGATATAGATACAGTATTCTTATTCTTATTCGAGATGGGGGCGATAAGTCCTGCACTGACGTCCCGCTTGGGGTGTATTGTGCATTTCCCCCTACCAGCACCTACCCGAGCCAACCCAACTCCTTGAAATATCGGAGTGAAGCTCTGGGGCGCTGGCACAGTTGCTCCAGTGGCGTAGATGGTAGTGAAAATAATGATGATGAAAAGCAGTCCAGCTGTTGTGGTGACGTGGATGAAGAAGGCAATGGTGCTTCATACAATCCGGTAGCGATTCTAGTTTCTTCTGTGGCTTCACAATGCCACAGCGCATGCTCTACAGTTTCGTTCTCTTTCATGCAGCCACGACACAGAGGACTGTCCGTGGCTCCTAGCTTATACAAGTGACTATTCAAGTTGAAATGACCGGTTATAAGGCCTACTATAAGGCGAAGGTCCTGTTGTTGCAACTTCATTAGGTTGTTGGTGATCTTCCTGTCAAGAATTGGGAAAGCGGCTTTAGCATGCTTACAGTCGTCTTTCTTGTCCCACAGATTCTGTTGTTCTTTTTCGGTGTGACGACGCAGTAGCTCTCGCACTCCCATCGCTGATGGTTTGCAGAGGCCCACTGCGTCATCGCTTACCTGTTTCCTAGCACCCTCCTTGGCAAGAGTGTCTGCCGTTATATTACCTACGCAGGATTTTTCGTCCATCTCACTATTGTTCTGTACTTGCTTGCGAGTGCTTTTAAAGCTGTATGGCACTCAGCAGTAACTCTAGATCTTGTGATGGGTCTTCTGAGTGCATAGATGATAGACACACTGTCAGTAGTAAGCATGAGGATTCTTTTATCGTGCCCATCTTCGGGGGCCGAAAGAAACTCATTAAAAGGCCCGTATAGATACAGTATTTCAAGAAAATCTCTTCAGCCGTTTGAATTTTAACAGGACTTTTAATGTGGGGTTTAAAAAATCAATATGTGTCCATACTCTATAATAATTTTGGTAATAGTCCAACTTATTTGGTTATTCTGATGTGAATCCCTGGGAATGGGCTATGCGTTATTCTATGGAGTCAATAAACACGATAAGCACAAAATGAAATTACCTAGTCAATAACATTTATTAATTTGTTTCCAGGAATTGAAATAGCAGAATTTGAAGGTTATGATCTGGGTCTCAAAGCAACCAAAGACTTCACCGAAGGCTCTTTAATCCTCACCGTTCCTTCTGAAGTGATGATGACTGAGAAAAATGCAAAGGAATCAGAACTCTCGGCATTTATATCTGTAGACCCATTGTTGCAGAACATGCCAAATATTACTCTTGCCCTCTTCCTATTGTTAGAAAAAAATAACCCAGGTAATGAAAACAATTTATGTATAGATATTAAAAAGCCTCAGATTGGGCTAATTGACATGTCTATGTCCAGCAGTGAAATGAGGTGAGATTATGACAAATTTCACAAACCTGAATTTACTCATAATAGTACACACTTGATGTGAACAAAGCCAGTGGCCAGGATGGTATTCCAGCCATAGTTCTGAAGACATGTACACCTAAGTTGTATCTTTTTTGAGACTGGTCAAAGGCCGCCATTGTAGATACTTGCAAATGTGCAACCCAAAAGAGATAAACACCCTCTTAAAATTTATCAGTTTTAACAGATTTTATTGAGTGTATTTTACATTATTTTAATTCCTGACTTTTCAAACACTTTGCAGTGCCGTGGCGACAGGTAGACTAGATTGCAAATGTCTATAAAAATGTTTACAAAACTTAAAACCTAAGAAATCAGTATAATTACATTGTAAAAATTCATTACCTAAGTCTGAGTGCACCATCCATTCAATGCTAATGTAGGTTGAGGACAAAGTAATGCAATAATTGGCTATTATGCCTTGTATAGACTTAGCGAACAAACACTACCTAACGAGTTGGGGTTGATGTATCAGCGAAAGCAAGGGAGCAAAGGATTTGCTCGCGTTCGCTTGTGCTCGCGTTCGCTTGTGCTCGCGTTCGCTTGTGCTCGCCGAATGTTGGTACATTGCAAGCAAGAAGATACTCAGCTGTGCTGGGTGGGTAGGTAGACGCAACATTGTTTTCTGATACAATTTGGGGAGCGTGCAGCGGATCTGTTTGAACTCATTCCCTCCTACCATTTTTCTATCGGACAGCCAAAGAGGGCACAAAAGTGCAATACCATTTCATTCCGTTGATATTCCGAAAACCCGAACTAAGGCATTGATTCCACTTTTATTGTGCAAACCGCTAAACTGTACAATGCCTGGTCTGTAAAGGTATTCCGCTATAGTTACAATCTGAATTGGTTCCTTCTAGCGTGCTCCATCGTAGACCGTCTCATCGCTTAAAAACTATCAATTTAAAAAACCGACGGCGAATGACCGTGGGTTGTCTAGTGGCGCATGCGTGTATGTTCGCTCACGATCATTCGCCTCCACTCGCTAAGTCTGTACACGGTATTACAAGCTTTATGTCCTAGTTGCACTTGCATTATTCATCAAAGCCAGGTTTGACAGTTAAATAATGAACATTGCTGTTTAAATAGGCACTTTTTATGAACATTTTATTGCATTTCGCATGAACGTGTTTGTTAGAAAATATTTTTCTGAACAAGTACTGAGCTATAGTAGGTTTTATGTTCCAATTTATAATACTTTTTGCTTTGACAAGTGTACATTGGCCACCAATAACTTTAGAAACGGTCTAGGCCTTATCATTTTAACATCTGCCCATCCAGGAATCTAACCCCAGAACTCTAGTTCAATAGGCAGATCGACTAATACTGACCTCTACCATATGTTGTAAAATGACTTATTGTTTTAATAAAAAAACATAGTACAAAGCAATAAAAAGCATACTTTGTTATGAAGCTGTTTGATTTAAACTTTGTAATTGTAATATTTCAGATTCATTCTGGAAGCCGTACATTGACAGCCTTCCTGAGAAGTATTCAACAATATTGTACTTCACTGCAGAAGAACTATCAGAACTCCGGGTGAGAGAAAGCTTGAAATTAAATTATTGTTGTCGACACTTAAATCTAAAATTGTAACTCAGCCACAAAAGGGCGCACACAAAAGGCTCCACCGGATGGGGTAGGAGGTCTCGGCCTGTAAATAATTTAAAAAACAAAGTATGTAATTTTATTGTGAATTCGAATTTATCTTATAATACACTCGTGTTAGCTCCTATGCACAGAAAAATTACCCTGCATCCCAAAAATACTGTTTGGTGCAAAGTCTGAAAGGCGAGAACTCGATATACCGAATTTCTTGCAAAAAAAACTGTGTACAACAAAAACTTACACAACTCGAGCTCACAATAAAACAATACCTAATACAAAGCTCACATTAAAACACTGGCTAGGTGAGGTCACTAGGTGACTGCCATATGGGTTTTTAGGTCCTTCATTTATTTGCTCTGAGGTCCTTAAAGGCAAAACTTGTTGGTTGTTATGTATGTATAGTCACAGGTATAGTTTTAGTCTCAATAAATAAATATTCGATTTTTTGTTCTGTCAGACCTACTAACTTATCTGTAGAGGTGTCTGACTGAAAACTTCATACTCGGAGGTTCTTGTCACTGCGGTTCTAGTATTACCTAAATACTTACTGTACGCTTAGTCCCAGATTTGATAGTGTTCGAAAACTTTTTCGTTTACGTATTATTCCATACATTTTAGTAAAGCGCCTCTATCGGAAACGTGGAGGAACTAAAATTGGTGGTAATCGGCGGTATAGATTGGTTCACTCTAAAACGAAAAAAGTTTTCGAATACCTTTTAGCCCAGCAATGTATGGAACAATACGAAAACGAAAAAGTTTTCGAATACTATGAAAACTTGTACTACGGGTACTGGTAATATAGGGTTGATGGGGCTGGCAACTGTCAAAGTGGTGCTATGCTATAATCTATTTCAAAGGCACAGTGATAAAAAGCCATCGACCTAGGCATTATTTTAGCACGATAAAAAAGCGATAACATCGCTCTCCATACATTTATGCATACGCTTATTTATCGTTTTACGCTTCTACTGCGTTTGTAGTACGCAGTGGGATAAATGACTCACCGAACGAACGACCCAGACTACGAACATGCTAGAAGCGTAAAACGATAGGGAAGCGATGAATAAATGTATGGAGAGCATTAATATAGTTTTCTATCCGTGCTTACATAATACCTAAATAAATGGCCGTTTTTCGCTGTGGCTAACATAGCTAATCTAACATAGCTTTTAATCTTGCTGTGGAAATTTTATCATGACATTTGTTGATACGATATTTAACTTGAAACGCCATCGGTCAAAAGTTTATAACAGCCAACCCCATAGAAAAGTTACAAGCAGTTGCATAATTTTACTGAACTTTGTTTCTTTTCTTATTACAGCCATCTCCAGTCTTCGAGTCTTCGCTGAAACTCTTCAGAAGTATCGCCAGACAATACGCCTACTTCTATAATAAAATCCACACTCTTGACTTACCAATCTTGAAAAACTTACAAGATATTTTCACTTTCGACAACTACAGGTAAGAAAAGCCACTTTCAATGTTTCCCATTGTCATTTTATTTCTAACTCAAAAAAGGTTACGAGATAAATTATTAAAATTGCACTTGCCACATAATACTGGAACAACCAAAGGTAAGGTAAAAATGCAGCCTATTTCCTACTTACACCTAATTATGTTTATAAATTACTCAGTTATTATATTAAGGCCCTGACCCTGAAGCTCAAAATTTTACCCACCTATACCACTCACTCACTCTTCCGCTGACGCCTAATGCTAACGTTAAGCCCCGTTTACGAAGACTATTAATTCAAACGTATGGCCATAGAACGTTTACGCAGAATCGTTGGGAGATGCCTGCATTGGCACCCGCGCGAACCGCCACGCAACTCGATAAACGAGGAGACTTCAGTGCGTCCTGCGTTGACGCTCTAAAGTTAGCGGCGAAGCCAAATGCGGTAGACGCGGTAGTGCATGCAATGTGGTAGGCGTAAGCGGGCTCGACAGCTTCAGTCCCATGAGCTGTAGTTACTCACATAATCGTAAAGTAAAATTCACATACACATCAAGTCACTATTTGCAGTATTTCAGGTCACTGTTTTTTAGTAATTTCATAGTCAACAACTGTTTGCTTAGTTCATACAAAGTTATCTACTGAAACGGTTTTCGTAAGGAATCCCACATGTAATCGGGGGACTCTTTACCGTTTCTTGAATCTAATGTATTTAGAGTGTAAATATTCGATGAAAGCATTGGGCTTATACTTCGGCTGCTGCTGTTGTTTCTATGGCCTTTCCTATTTTCAAATACAGGCGTGGGGACACGTTCATCTGAAAAACTCTTCTTCCGAGATATTTTTCTTTGATGCTGCCATCTGTACCCTACATACGTCAGCAAAAACAGTACCATCGCTAAACCCGCTATGCTGGCTGTCACAACTGTTACTGATTTTGTCTGACTTGGTATTTTATCCAAGATATTAGAAGATTTTGTGGTAGAACTTTCTTCCCTTTCGTATGTATTAAATTCTATGTTTTCATTGGATTCCGAAGCAATATTGCTGTCGAAATCTTTAAGATGCTGCAAGTCTTCAAGCACAATCACACCATCACCATCTATGTCGTCTTCCAATGTAGGCTTCTTTATTTTTTCCGCTGGTATTAAACCTGAAATAATTAATAATTCATGGTTATTGTGCTTTTTTGAAATACGAAAATAATGCTTTATCATCTTACCAATAGTAGGAGCCTTTGTGCTGTCTTCAGTTTGATTTTCATAATTTCTGCGCATTAGCGAGAATATTTCATTCCAGCTGACGATGTCGTCTTGGTTGTCGTTAATTACATGAAGAACTCTACTTTCTCTAATGGTATTGTTTTCGTTTCGACCGTCAGTTGTATTTACAACGGTTATTGAAGTTTCGTAAAGAGAGCCTTGAGAGTCTTTCTTAAGAACAGTTTTACTAGTGGCGTCGGTATCACTTTTTGTAATATTATGGAATAATGACATTATTCCCATATTTTCTGCATTCTCGTTAACATTGTTGCCAAAATTCATTACCACTGGAATGTTCACGTCAGTCTGCAATGTTTCAGGATCGATCGTTGGTGCTTTCGTGGTAGTATCATGATTGTTTGCGTCTAAAAGGGCTCTCAGTGGATACGTTTCTTTAGAAATTGGTTCTATCAAAGATTTAGATAAGAAAGGTTCTGGTGGATTGGGCTCTTTAGATGCATTGTGGAATATGTCAGCTAAATGAACATGGCTGGACCCTCGCTCTCTGTGTTCTACCAATTCACTTCGAGTCATGTTTCTTTCTTTAAGAATCTTAGAGAGCCTTTCGCTCGCTGAAATGAAAAATGTGTGATTAGGGATATTGCTATAAATTGCGATGTTCTAAAACTCGATATCTTATCAAATACTTACTCTGAGTGTCGTTAAAGATTTCTTCTATTTCGATTTTAGCAGTCTCTTCCGTCGAAATTGGTATGAAAACAGTATGTGGTGTTGTTGATGTTCTGGGTGAAGAATACTTTGTAGTTTTCGTTCTGCTTTCGTGACGATGTGGTGTCTCAGTGGTTATGAAGTCCTCTAAGATAGTCACATCATCCAAACTGGTCTTTGGTCCTTGAGTCCGCGCGATAAATTCTGAAGATGATACTAAATTAGGCATTCCGAAAAGATTCATCATAATATCATCTTGAGGCGGTTCAGTTGTCAGATTCTTTTGTTTTAGTCTATTTTTCTTAAGCCTGTTATTGAATGCTTGCCGCCTTAATCCAGAAGCGTTAACTGTTTGTATTGTGATTGCTTGCACTGTTGATTTTTCAGTAACTTTAGCTGGAGATTGTACAATATCAGATTTTGCTTGAGTGACTATACTTTTTTGTCGATCTGTAATAACTTCTATATCGTCGAAATTCTCACTCGCGTTATTTTGTTCAATTTCTGATTCGGCAAGTTTTGTACAATTATCCACTTCCTGAATCGTGGTTTCTTCGATTAAATAATGTAATGTTGTTGTTTCGATTTCTACCTTTTTATTAGCATCCTCGACAGTAATATTTTTTTTCATCGTGGGTACGAGATCTTTCCATTCTTGACTATTTCTTCTTCTGTTATTGAAGTATTTTCTTGCGTTTAAGGCTATCATGTCTCTACTTAATTGGCTTTTGTAGGTAGTATTCATCATCGGCCTAATGCGTTGTTTTCGCCGGGTAGCTGTTGAAAATTTGCGCATATTTAGTTGCTTTGGAGTTTCTTCAATTTTAGTTTTTTCCGATATTGGTTGCTCTGCAACTGGTTCTGTGGTTGAATCTACGCCGTTCTTATGAATGTCGTTTATTTTTGAACCATTTTCAACCGCTGCTTTTATCACGTATTTTGTTTCTGAGTTTTCCAATGATTTCTCACTGTTTGATTCCTTTATATCTGTCTTAAATTCAGAAATTGGTTTATTCTCGATGGAATCTGTTAAAGCTTCTGAGTTATCTGATTTTAAGACTGATAAAACCTCTTCTTTTCCACGAAGCAGATCTGCTAGTGTCAAATTATGTTGTTGTAGTATTTCGCTTAAGCTGCTTCCGTTTGATTTTTTCAGTATTTCTTTTAGTGTTTGTGGATCTATTGGTCCGGTATTCTGGAACATGGGAAAAATTTAAAATAGAATCAAAATAGTAATCATTTACATGCTCACATTTATGGTCAATATACCTAATAACTACATAGTTTCCACAGAGTTAACAAGGTGAATACAGTTTGTGAGAACAACTAAAATACCATATCCATATTAGTCTTTTGATAACTTTGATCTGTAGGTACCGTTTCAATAATTACTGCGTTTGTTTTTCTTTTGCATTCTTCTATTCTCTTTAGATTAAGTCACCAATTGATAATAATATATCCACCCATATCTATATTATTGGAAGGATTAACTAGTGACAGTTTTTTTCGTTTTTCGGTTATTATTGGATTGAACCCTTTTTCCTACAAAATAATCTCCAGTTAACAAATTTAAAATATATTAAAAATACCTTAACATTTTTTATTCCATACCTGAGATTTGTCTACATCTTTAAAATATTTGATTGCTTTATTAATAGCTTTTTCTTTCATGTTGTTGTTGTTATCATTCTTTGAGTTCGGTACAAATACAGGAGCCATGTCTTCCTGTGAAAATTCAGAAAAGGACGTATCTTCGATTATTTTGGAAGGGATATCATCTCTTATATCAATTTGGTATCTAGTCTGATTTTCGTTTTTTTGATCATCCGCTAATTGGACGTTGGTTTCATGCTGAGCTGCGTTGACTAGTATTCCTAGTCCTTCGGCTAAAGGTTGCCTGTAGCGGTCAAAATCTCTGATATGAGGTTGATTGTTGTCATGGCTTTCTAAATTTCTATCGTCATCACCCACTGTCCTCTGCAAGTTTGTCGCCGCAATTTCCTTTATTTCTCGGGCATCAGACCGGTGTTCGGTAAACTCGTTAAATGTAGGCCAGTTCTCGGATGAAGGTTGTTTTTTTCTCTGGGTTCGCCTTCTTAAAGGTCTATCTTCTTCCGTCTGTGAGTCCCATCTTCCGGGTCTTGGCTCTTGGTTTTTCCTTCGTCTCCTCGGTGTGTCTGCCACTTTCCTCCCAGAGTCGACATCATAGTATGGTCTGTTCGAATCGTATTCTTCTGCTAAGCCATATCTTTCTAATGGGACAGATTCTTCCGAAGATGAAATCTCTGGTCTCCGCTTTCGTTTGCGCCCCGATCTTCGTCTCCTTGGTGGTTCGCCGGATGAGTTGGCCATCCATGTGTCTCTTGGCGTTGTTTGCTGCGTCACCGGCTCTATATCAATAGTTCTCCATGGCTGTAAAAACAGAAAACAAACTATTTAGCAGGTATAAACCTTAGTTATATTACTCCGGGCCCTGACTTTAGAAACTGATCCCTATATATATATTGTGTCACATACAACTGAATTTCCAATAACAAACTAAGTCGCACAAGCTTTGTAAAAAACGTGCATCGAAAAATTGTCATTGGAAATTTATATGATACCATAATAAATACATTTCTATTCTGACCATGCCAAACTAGCTGAATACGAAAACTGCAAAGTGAACTACATGTTAATAATTTAATAGAAATGTTGTCGAAACGCAGTTCATCACCATAATCATCAAACAGCAAACCATTTACCCCCTCACTAATAAACGTGGAGTAGTCTTGGAATAGTTACGCCGTGTTTTGTCTTCTCTCATTAAAATTTTGAACTCGATCGGAAAAGGCAAAAGATGGAGTAACTATTCCAAGGCTCCACGTTTATTAGTAAGGGGGTTAGAGTTTTTCTATTCCTGTTCGTTTTAACCCCCGACGCAAAAAGAGGTGTGTTATAAGTTTCACGTGTGTGTGGTATCGTAGCTCCCAAACGGCTGAACCTGTTTTGATTTGTGTTTTTTTTTAATGTTTGTACTATTTATTTATTTTAACCCATTACTCTGAAAATCACGCATTGCTTGTTCTAGACAAGATTTTACTTAGTTTCGTTTTAACTGTTACCTACTTGCAAATCCGATCGATATTTCGTGTCTTGAATGAGACCTAGAATTTTTAAGAAACGCTTCAGCCGCAGTCTCTTTTTAACCGACGAACGGAGGAGGTTATCAATTCGACAAGATATGTTTTTTTGTATGTTTGTTACGCGATTACTCCGCCAATTATGAATTTATTTTGATGATTCTTTTTTTGGTAGGTCATACTTCAGAGGTGGTCCCATATAAATCCTTACTAATATTATAAAAGCGAAAGTAACTCTGTCTCTCTGTCTGGATGTTTGTTCGCTTTTCACGACTAAACCGCTAAGCCGATCTTAACGAATTTTGGCAGGATGATAGTGTCCGTTCATATGAACGGACATAGGGTACTTATTCTCCCAGAAAATGCGGGAAAATTGGGAAATCGCGGGTAGCACCGCGGGATTCAGCTAGTGTTAAATAAATTGATTCGGCACTTTTTGAAAAAAAAAACAACAAAAACCATAAATATATATACACAGATGACGTTTTGGTTTGTGGTTCCCTTCAGCAAAAGTTTTGATTGGGACTTTCAGTATCTGTTTTAACTATGTAGTCTTGAAGTAGTTTTTTCTTTCTAAAAACTAATTATATCTTATAAAATTTTAAATGCTAGAAAAACTCGTTAGAAGCCTGTCAGAAACCAATTTTAAATGTTTTTTTCACTACATACGTCACATAATTTAGCTGGCATTAATTAACTTAAATTGTTACTTAAAATTTTATTGTGCAAAACAGAGATTGCATAAAATTTTAAGCTCAATGACAGTTAACTGGTCATATCAAATCGGATTCGAATCGAAAAACGTAACGCAGAACACCCTGCGACACGTTTACCAACAAGCGAGTTGGTGGTCAAACGCGGACTTATCCGCGTTAAAAATAAAGTTTGACGGACAGATGACATTGACAAGAAGCGAAAAACCGAAAATGTGGCACGTCTTGGAAGAGGCCTATGTCTAGCAGCGTTACACGGAACGATGGTCCTAAGTCGAAAGGAGGTCATGCTGAACAACTATAGGATGGAACCAACCCTGAAATAGTGAGAAAACTGTGTACATTGAGTGTGAAGAACATTTTTTCATGGAATGAATTGATATGATTTTCGATGTATAATTTTCTATTTTCGTATTTAATTTTTATTTAGTAATAGGCTTGCGTTTGACCGCCAACTCGTCTGACGTAAAGCGATGATGCGGTCTACGGTGGAGCACGCTTGCCTAAAAGAAACCGATTCACTATAATGATAAGCACAATGATCTCCTTACGAATTAGGACCGTTACGTGTAACCCTGTCCTATAGGCTGCACTCAGCTTATTCAGGGTTATAAGTAAAGGAGGTTCCGTAGTAGCCAGCCTTATTTGCAGAGTTTTTTTAATATGCTGAAGATGTTGATCTAAGTATCAACGCAATGTTAAGTAACGTCATGCCACAGTTTCATCGCTTTTGCAACAAGAAACATCTGATTTGTCAACTACACAATAATTTAGAAACGAACCTCCTGTTAAACAATTACACACATACTGTGTCACTTTCGTAACCGTGACGATCTTTCTGGTGTATCAACGCATTTTTCTTGTTCATCTTTCGTAAGGAAAACTGCATGTTACGTAATCTAAGAGTTCTTAGGCGATAGTTTATGCTCTATATATTGCTGTTATTGTTTGCTAATTGGTTAAAGGAAAAAATGTACGCAGATCTCGTGTGAAAATGTGTATGCAATTACCTACTAAGCATTTGGTAAAAACGTTAGGCATTTAGTTGTGATTAATGTCCTTTTACTGCAAACGCAGTTTTATCCGCGATTTTCTTATGTGAACTTTTTAGAAAGGGGATTTAAAAGAAATTTTCCTGTTACCTCGATAGATGGCAATACAATCGCAACTAAATCTAAGGTGGTTTTTTGGCGCCAACGTGGAAAAAACATGTCGCCTCGTTGGATTATTTTCCTAAACTTGTGTATTTTCGAGTGTTAATGTGTACTAAATGGTGAATTAATATTCATTAAGTGCTCGTAAACGTGCTCGAGTGTGGGAAAGTGATATAACGAGGTGAAACGTGTCTTTTCGTGTTGTTTCCAAAACTCCATTGGAGCCTCTTGTAAAGTCTCCACCACTTTACAGGGGCATGAGTTTGACTTGACCGTTACTTACTTAGCTTGACTCTGAATGTGACTATGACTTGTTTGACCCTATTAAGACAATGTAAACATGTTTAATATTACGAGTAAAGGACATTGAATCCACGCTCATGAAAATTAAATACAGAATACAGAATGTGCAATGATCTCGTTCGCGCATTATGTTTTTTAAAACATAAAAAAAAGTTTTTTTTTTTTAAAATGACCAGAATAAATGGGATAAACAGTTTATCCCATGTGTGGTCATAGTAAAAATATTAAAACCAACATTTCTTCTAAATATTTTTAAATAATATAACTTCGCAAAGTGGCCGTAGCACACTTTTTAAAAGTAGATACAGTATTTTTTTATTTAAAACTAGCTGCGCTCCGCGGTCTCACTTGCGAGTTATAATCGTCGTAATTTTTTTATTTTTGTGTAATTTTCTAATTTTCTGTGCAATTTTCTTAATTTTACTCTCCATAAGAACCTTCTACAAAATATTGGAAAACTTGAAAAATATATGAATGAAATCGGTAAAATCGTTCTCTAGTTATGGCGTGACCAAGGTAAATACGGATTAATTTATATATATAGATATTCTGGACTTAAGGAAATGCAGGGGCCTTACGGCTAACTCTTAACGCAGCCTCGAATTAGCGCTGAAACAGCGCAGTTCGGAAAATCTCGCGAACGTGAACCTTAACGCTCTGAACTACGGTTTGTGGCCGCGAAACTTTTCTCATCGCCGAAACACAATCGCTTAAAACAGCTAGCTGTAAGGCTTGTCTAAGTTTCATTATTAGCTTTTAGATTGATTAGCGCCATAAAAGCTTACCAGAAGTAAGGCCCTAAAGCCCTACATTGTGTAACTAGGAGATGTTTTGTAAGTCGTTTTCTCTTTGGCTAAACCATAAAACAAATATGAAATCCGTGCAAATCCACAGAGCTTCGTTCGAAACGTCTTATTTTAATCATATAACTTACGTTATTTCAAAGTTATGCAGTATGGAAAGTTACTATATTTTATAACGGAACCCATAATTATGCGTGTCTCGACACGGTCTTGGCAATTATTATTGTTGTGACAAAGCGCTTAGTTAGCAGGTTACTAATCATGTGGAAACATTTATTATTGTACACATAGTAATAACTACGCATACTTGCAATTACGCGTGCGAGTGAATCGATGATGTTTTCATTGCGTGCGTGTTCAGATTATTACTGTTGTGATGTTTTGTTACGAATTTCAGTCTTGTGTTTATAGAAATAAAGTTCAAAACAACAAGAGTTTATGCCTGGAAAATGTCAGTAGAAAGTGTTCGGATAAATACGACAAATAAAACGTACTCGTTATTAATGGAACAATATTTTCACTGACGAGAATTAGTCATTGACGTCAATTCTCATGTACAATTTTCTAAACTAATAAATTTAACAGTTGCAAAGTTGTTCGCATTCCATTCTCACATGTTACAATGAAAACAGATACAGATAATTGTACTGCCTATTATGTTCCAGAAATACCTATTTTTATCTATAACGCGAACGTTCTTTCATTGATAGCCCGTTGGTCCAGTTGGTAGTGAACTGCCTTCTGAGCTTGGGGGCGTGGGTTCGATTCCCACCTAGGACAAACATTTATGTGATGAACATTTGTGTTTGTTCTATATCTGGTTGTTAATATATATTTAAGTATGTATTTAAAACTATATAATGTATAGTTGATTGAATCAGGCGTTACTTTGCGGAAGTCCATTTTTAATTTGTATATATGTCGAATTTCTAGTGTAATTCCGCTTCTACGTCGTTTCGACGTGTCGACAAGAGTGCACTGAAGAAACGGTTATAATTGTTTATCTCAATTAAATAATATTTATAGTTTTTTTTTTTTTTTTCATATTAATTTCAAAATCTATTGTTTATATCATTTAAATTTCAATTACATTATATTTAGAGTGATATATCATATTATTTTCAAAATTTATTGTTTATTTCATTTCAATTAAATCATATTTATAATAATTTCAAAATTTACATATATATTATATAAAAATAATTTCATTAGTACAAATTGTTATAACGAATTTTTTGTTACAGATTTAATTACTTTTTGTTTCAGGTTAGGTTAATTTTGTTTTTTATGTAATTAATATTTAAATTCAGGGTAGGTTCAAATTAGAATCACAATTATCTATACAGAAAATAGTTTAACCAAAATCCTTATTGTACTCGAAACGACGTAGAAGCGGAATTACACTAGAAATTCGACATATATACAAATTATATAATGTATGTATATCAGTCTCTGGCAGCCATATCACGAGCTTTGCTTAGTTTGGGGTCAGATGACCGTGTGTGCAAAAATGTCCCGAATATTTATTTATTTATTTTCAAATACATAGCTGTCAAAAAAGGTACAAAATTCACTAAAAAAGACCTGAGATTCTCCATATAAATTTAGATGCATTTTAGAACTACCGACAAATAAATATAAGTAGAACATTATGTAAGTATAAGTAATGTAACTTGTAGATGTAGATTAAATGCAAAATATTGTCTCAATAGTTACTGGTTTAGTACACTTTTGTTCTAAAATTTTTGGGCGTTGAAATCCATAGTTTGAAATATCCTTTTACTGTCATATTAGTTTAGTTTGTGATCATATCATATTATCATATTACAGAATAGACGCCTATGTTTCTATAGATATACCTACAACTATAATTTGCACTTACATAACATAATTGAAGGTAACTGTCCCTATTTTATTTCCGGAAATAAAACCTTTACGTATAATTTTTGATTATCTAACATCTGTAGAGGTATGTCGGAAACTTCCAATAAGTAATTAACAAAAGGTCACAAATATACTTTCTGATTGACGTTTAACGATTAAGTACTTAAACATTTAAATAAAGTAAAAAACATATACAGTGAAAAATATTAGATACACCTATTCCAAATAACCGGCATATTTTTTAATTAAAGTTCCGGAGGGTTTTTCCATTCGGCGGTAAAACCGCGGGGCGCAGCTACTAAGGAATAGCCGAGATTTATTATTTATGTATATATGATAGTACTAGCTTGTATAATAATATAAGCAAATCAATACATCAATAAGGAAGTAGATTCGTAATTTCAGACTCAGACGTACTTACGAAATCTACTGGATGCCAAAAATATACTTAGAAAGGTCTCTAAAAACCGGTTACACCAAAGCCATAATTTATTCGTAATTTGATACTGATTATGCCGTCATTTCATTAAACAAATACATAATATGAATATAATTAAGTTATCTCATGGAGAAGAAAGTCGCAATACCGAATAACCGATGCCATAACGCTAGAGGAAAGTGGAAAGTGCCGTACCGGTTTGAAGCGATCTTATTTCGCGCTTCTCTGTATGGAAATAGAGGTCGTTATACTTAACAAGCAAATAATACAGTCATTAAATAAGAGTTAAGTAATATGACGATGACAATTTACAGTTTTTTTTTACTTTAACTATAATATAGAGGTTCTTGAAAAGGAGAGTAAATGAAGTCATATTAAAAATTCGGTAACGTATTTTGATGCATCTGGTGTTACAGGTATAAGTTAGATAGGCGACGGTGGTTGCTTATGCCAAAGTTTTATGGAGTCTGGCCTAGATATTATTACAGATATTAATGATAATCAATCCGTTGAAAAGTTTTGTCGATCAAGGACTCATTTTAAGGTTTCCGTATCCAAAAAAACGGGGTAAGTTTAGGGTAAAAACGGGGCCCTATTACGATGCCCTACGCCCTACGATGGCCCTACGATGTTTGTCTGTCTGTCCGTCCGTCTGTCCTACCTTCAAACGGCTGTATCTTTCGAACCGTAATAGATAGCCAGTTGAAATATTCACAGAATATGTACTCTTACGGCGGATTAACTAAGAAATAATAAAAAAGTCAAAAAGTGAAATGGAACGGGAGGTCCCCATACAACAAAATTTATGAACGTATTTTTGTATTAGCTCTAATGTAAAAATGGTAATACGTATAAGCGTCAAACTTGGTATGATTATAGTACACACTCTAAAGTAAAATAACATATAATAAATAATGGCCAAGTGCGAGTTGGTGACAAATTTCTGTTCATTACCAAGTTAGAACTGGTAATTTCGTTACTGAATTTTGTGGTGGTACGAAACCCTCAGTGCGCGAGCCCGACTTGCACTTGTTTTTTTCACGACGTTTTTATGAATTACTTAATGCATATTGTCGTAGGTTGTATTTGTCATTATCAGGAACATCAGTTAAGCAGCATCCTACCATTTGTCTAATTACACTCCAGTGCAAGCTACACTGCACGCTCCACTTGTTCGGTCCCACCCCCGATTTCTAGACAAGTTTCTATACCGGAATTAGATTAACTCGGCCTTCCTGTGCCATCTTTTGAACCGGTTATAACATAAGGGATAGAAACTTGTGTGACTTCGGAAAATGCTCTACGTAAACATGACGATTTCTGAATGGATATTTGGATCTAGACTTGCCCTTCACCAAAATTTTAACCAAAATTTTACTCATTTACATACTGTTTTGTCTCGTGATCATCGGAGCCGATTAGGGGGCATCCATTAATTAAGTACGTGAGGTGATTTTGGCGATTTTTCGACCCCTCCCCCGTTTGTGAGATTTCTTGAGATTTGGCTTGGTTGAGATTCCCCCACCCCTTAATCTCAAGTGAGATTTTTTTTAGTGCGTATTTTTAAGTGTCTATGTTAATCCTTAATACGGTAATTAGGATTTAGCCATATTTTAGTGGAGAAACATGTTTTATTTCATTTAACCCAGCTTTCCCGCAATTTTACTCTTGCTTGCAATTTTTTTTTACGTGATATTTGCCGAGACCACCTCACCCCAACGTGAGATTGGGTGAGATTCGGCTCGACCCCCTCCCCCTAAACACCTCACGTAATTAATGGACGCCCCCTTATATATCACACACATTATAAATACGAACGTTTGTGTAAGTGGATATTTGTCCGTTTTGAAATGATTAGAATACAATTTGGTATGGAGGTAGGCAATACCCTGAAATAACACATTTGCTATTGTTTATCCCAGAAAAATAATCAGATCCTAAAGCATAGCGAGTGAAACCGCAGGGTGCGGTAGTAGTATATTAATGTGTTCGTAGAGTAAATTATACTTTGCAATGGCAAGAACTCGTCAAGACAAAACTAATAAGCCCAAACTAGTATCCAAGAGTTTTTGTTGTCCACGTTCCACCATTGTATTGTCATCGAAACTACACTAATGCAAAGTTTTAATATACCTACATATACTCAGGAACCAACTCTTTTTACATTTTCGTGGTCAGGGGCCTTATGGCTAATTCTTATCGAGGGCTCGAATTAAGCGCTTAACCAGCGCAGTTCGGAAAATCACGCGAACGTGAACCTTAACCCGCTGAGATACGGTCTGCGGTCGCGCAACTTTTCTTTTCACCTAAACAGAATCAACCGGTACAAACCGCGGCCTTATTATAGATGTTTGATTGTGATCGAGATTGCATGCCGTCCCGTTCGCATCTACTTACTCGCACCACGTGCGTAAGTGAGATGGCACGCGATCACGATCACTATCCGAATCACGATAAGACATCTATAATAAGGCATCCGGTCGGGAGCGTTGTCATATTTTATTTACATTAGCCTAATATAAAGAGTATAAAAAACCTCTACTAACAGAAATAAAGTTTTTTTTTGTTGTACGGTTATCATTTAAACAAAACTCACAACAAGTCACGTTTTGCACCATAAAACAAAATGGCACAAATAGAAGCCGTGAACGAAAGGAAAACTTCCATTGTTATGAAATTCGAACTAAAAAAACCTAAACTGCGGTGAATTCTAACCAATTTCCGGCTAACAAACACTGCTAAATGCCATTATTTTCATAACCGATACGCTTTTGCAATGAATCTCTTACATAAAGAGCGCCTTAACTTGTGGACCTTTTTTCTGCTGAATGGTGCCTCTGCTGGGCGAAGCTCTCCCCATTTATCTCCATGAATCCCGATCCTTACCTCCTGAAAATCTTCATAATCGAAATCGAATCGATTCGCCTTTTTTATATAAATTGACAAATCGTAAACCCACTCACATTTTCTTGAGCACACATCTACGTAAGACGTTTTAAATTCACATTACTCATACATCGGCGCAAAGTTGCTAGTCTATCGGTTTTTTATCGGATACATTTCGGAGAATGTGCATCGGATCTGCATGATATAATTGCCGTCCTGCCCATTTTTCTATCGGAATGCCAGAGCGGGCACAAAAAATCGACACCGCATTATGGTTGATATTCCCAAAACCCGTACGAAGCGCTTTGATTCCACTTTTAATATACGAACTGCTAGTCTGTGGAATGTGCTGCCTGAGTGGGTGTTCCCCGATAATTACAATCGGGGTGTCTTCAAATCACGAGTGAATCGGTTTCTTCTAGGCAAGCGTGCTCCACGGTAGACCGCATCATCGCTTTACATCAAGCGTGTTGACGGTCAAACGCAAGCCTAATATAAAATTGCAAAAAACAAAAATTGCAAATCTCCTCATAAATATTCAATTGGATATTTCATAATAATTATGAATACTTAAATAATCGCAAGTTAATAGGTTATTGCCAGGAAATCGTGCACCATCTTCGACCGCATCATCGCTTTCCATCACGGTTCCATCACATCACGGTCAAAGGTTAGCCTAGTGCTATGTAAAAAAAGTTTGAATAAAAGGCCAAAAGTATCCCGTATCCTTCCATGGGTTCCGGTCCTCCAGCTTACCGGAATGCGTCTTTATCGATAATTTATTTGCTCCGTATGTATACAACACTAATATAAAAAAAAATACCTGGTCGTAAATCCTGGGCACTCCCGTATCCAATAGCCTTGGCCTCAGCTCTCTCCTATTATATTCTTCATAGTCCTCTTCTGCAGAATGCACGATGATCACCAAAGCAGCTAGCGTGCTCAACAAAACCATTGTGGACCTCCAAATCATACCCATAGTATAACAAATCAACTGACTCTACTTCAGAATACTCGACATACACAAATGCACTACACAGAAGGTAAAGTTCACACGTTTTTAAAACACAATTGAAAGAGCAAAAGGACTAGTTAAAAGACGTAGAAGGTAAGAGGGGAAAAAGAAGTGGAGTTTGATGACACTGAGCGACAATGCTCTATGTTTCGGCGTTTATGCTTTCGAAGTAATTGATCGGTTCGTATTTTACATTACATCATGTTTGTTGGTAAACAGTTGATGTTTTGTTGTTTATATATTGTAATTGTGTGGTTTCTCGCGATTTTTCCCGCGTGTTTTTTCTCGGTTCGGGTTTGTGAAAGTGTTCGCGCACACGTTAGGCCACGGCGGCTCGATCCGTCGGAGTGGTAGGTGCAGCGATCAACAATCCCCTGTTGCTTACATTTCGATTATTTCTTTTAATTTTCGGTCAAATACATTAACGACATAAAATAAAGAGTAAGCAATAAAAGATAAAATCGTTGAGGCGTATCTACATTGATTTTAATGGGTGCTTCAAATATCGAATGGCATTTGCATATTGCATAAGATGGACATTTCGAGATAATGTGGAGCTTTAGTTACTGTTGAAAATTGAATCGATTATTTCTTGTTATATTGTAGCTTCCGATGCGATTTTATTTGGGTGAACAAACACACTATTCTCTATTGGAGGCGATCATCAAACCAATAAAATATCGTATAAAAAAATGTGAACGTTGTTTATCATATTAAAATTTTTCAATAATTTATTGCGCATTATAAAATTCATATGTTGTTTTTTTATTATTATATAGAATAGATCTACGTTTGGCCATCAACTCGTCTGGTGGTAAGCGACGGTGTGGCCATCTTAGGTAGTATGTTTAGTTTAAAGTAGGTATCAAATAATTACTGTGATTGAGTGTGGCAACAAAATGCGGAGTGGATCGATTTGTTCCATAATTTATACAATACAATACAATATTTCTTTATTACACAGCGAAAATACAAATGAAACTTAAACTAACATAAAAAACAAATATACGGCAGTATAATGGGCGGCCTTATCGCCTTAATCGATTTCTTCCAGGCAACCTTTGGATGGACAGGCCTAAAGAAATTGAAAAACGGTCGGTGGTGTACATAAAATAAACCTAAATAAATTTATATATCCCTACATTTATGTATACAATAAATACACAATACTAATAAATAAATAATTTATTTGTCTTTAAAGCACTCGTCTGAGCTATTCCTACTTATATTAGTAAGGTGTAGGCTTATTTATTCTTTCCTAGGGCTTTTAATTGAACGTTGGAATCTCAGTGGTCTCTATATTCACATCACATCACATCAGCAGCCATCGAACGTCCACTGCTGGACAAAGGCCTCCCTCTTAAAGAGGGGTGTTGCCATAATCCCCACGCTTGGCAGGCGGCTTGGATTCTCTATATTAAATACTAGTAACGCACCCCGGCTTCACACGGGTGTAAGTCTTATTTTTTTACACCTTGGGTAACATTATTGGAGTTTTAGTGAGGATCCCTATTTAAAAAAAAAACTATATCCTATGTCACCCGGGGACATAGGATATCCCGGGGGGATAGTGTAGCTTCCCAACAGAGAAAGAATTTTTCAAATGGGTTTAGTATTTTCGGAGCCTATTCAATGCAAACAAACAATCAAATCTGTCCTCTTTATAATATTAGTATAGATTCTTAGTCTGAATGCAATTAAACACAAAGACCTAAACCCAGAACACATTATCAACCGACTTCAAAAAGGAGTAGGTTATCACCTCGACTACGTTTTTTAAGTACATCATTCAAATATCTGCCGTCCGGGAATTTCTACCAACTCAGCAGAGCCTATCATTAAAACAGTCAGACAGTATCAGTTATTATCATTAGTGTAATCCTTCTGTTTCAATCGAGTAGAGATGGTTCTTGTTTGTGAAACGGTATGCGCGCACGCGTCGCCTGTCGCGCGGTATGCGCCCGCGCCGCGCCGCGCCGGTACGCGCGCTTGCTCACACTCAGTTATTGATCAATTATTATTACCACTAAGAGGTACTAACTACCTGTATGTCGGGCTGAAGACATATAATTTTAAACAGTGTCTCAATTTATTGACATCTACAAGTAAAATGACCTCATCATAATCATCATCATCAGCCAAAAGACGTCCACTGCTGAACATAGGTCTTTTTAACCTCCACACTGAACGACAGCCTGCCTTTTGCATTCACGGGATGCCCGCGACTCTCACAATGTCATCGGTCCATCTAGTGGGAGGCCTACCTACGCTGCGTCTTCCGGTTCGTGGTCTCCACTCCAGAACCTTTCTTCCCTTCTTCGAGAGATGTGGGGTCTGCCCATTGCCACTAAAAAAAACAGTAAAATTACCTGTACAATTGTACTTAACTAATGCAAAAATCATAGCGATCTTCAGATAGGCATGCTTATAAACATCTCCAAAACACCTAGCGGTGTGTTCCGGCTGCTTCACTTGAAAGCCAGTTCCCATTCCAAGCTACTGAACTATTGAACTGAACTCGTATGACATGGTGTGATGGTAATTAATTCAATTAACATATTTTTTGTTCTCAATTTAATCAAATTACATTTCATTTTATCAATGCGACCGACATGAAAAAATCAAATTAGACGAGGTGCAAAAAGTAGCCCACAAATCGTTTTTTGGCGTAACCATTCACAATTTCCTCATTATTTACGTTTTAGCACCCACATTTCCTCCACTCCACAAAATGTTTTCTACAATGTGACCAACTTACACGTAGATATGGGCAAATGCAGGAACTAAACATTTATTGACGGGTAGTTGGCAATTTAGGTCAGAAAATGCGACGGTGGCTCCCTAACCCAACTCTACAGATAAGTTGGTAGCGCAATGCTAACCGCAGCGACTGTTCCGCGTTCTTCGCTTCGTCGTGACAAACAGAATTCAAATTTTCACGCCCACTTGCGCGTAGGCATTTCTCTCGATCTTCGTTTTCTAGCAATACTACGCCAAATTATGTGTTGTGTAACTATTTAGTAAAAGGCTGACAAATTACCGACATTGCATAACCGCAGAGAGCTCGATGAAGACGCGACAAAAACGATATCATTTGCATATTTATCAAATTTATATTTGGTTTATCATTTATTGTTATTGTTTTTTAAACCTGACACAGATCGTGTTTTATTGCCTTACATAAGAATTTTAATGCTAACAAAGGCATTATTATTCATGAAATTCATTTCTGTTAAATTACTTGCTACTTACCATTGACTCATATTATATCACTTCGTAAGGTACGGGCCAATGAAAAATTTTCAATGATACCGAATCCGTTGAGCACACAAGTAATATTGCTCACCACTGTGAACTCACTCGCAGGCCGACTTTGTGGGTGAGTGGTCGTTTTGAGAGCATAGCGACTTTGTTAGTAGAGATTGCGACGTTATTATTTTCTACCCGCTTATTCGCCTACGCATAGGCTTTCCTTCTGCCACCATGTGCTCGTCCCGGTCCTGAGCCAACCTTAAAACCTACTCCGTCTACTTGATTTTGACGAAGTTGTCGTTCCAATAAGCCGTCCGACGCCTTGTTTACTGATTAAGTGGCCACCGATGCCGAAGATTCCAGCAGATGGCGCTAATTTTAATTACAAAACATACCGACCGTAAATGTTCCGATGAGTAGATCCTTACTTTTGAGATCTTTGCTACTTGCACTCATGTATGTAATACACACATCATTACGCAGCGCAGGCGCACGGGTGATTTCATCTCGTATATTGTATGGGTGCATGGGTCATTGTTATGTCGATTTCTCACGCAGCCTCTTACTTTCTTCTGCGAAGAGACAAGCATAATATTATTATAGTTTACTTAGCGATGGCAAAAAGCTCGTTATAGTAGAACATGCGATATCATCAATATGGATCATCGCATGTCGTCGCCACGTTCACTTTATCATTATTGTGAAACTGGAGCATCTCTCTAAAATAACTTACTGTTACATCGCATGCATAATTTGCTCGAGTATCTCGACATTGTTGCCGGCTGTAATTCTGCCGCTTTTGTATTTTCTTTTATGCATTTTCTATGATTTAGAGCCCAGTTCCAGCCACAGCTATTTTCCTTACACTTACTCTCTCTCTCTCTCTCTCTATCTCTAGCAATACATTATAATGGTTAAATAACTTTCTCAATTTTGAACACATTTAAATTTTGGTTTCAGTGTTCGGCTCTATTTCTGGTCATCTTTTTCAGAGATATTAAAAATTTAACAGTCCAGAGGCTTACGGCTACTTGTTTTAAGCGATTCTCTTTGGGTGAAAGCGAAAAATAGCACGACTGCAAACTATATCTCGGCGCGTTAAGTTCACGTTCGCGTGATTTTCGAGCCTGTGTTAAGAGGTAAGGCCCCATTAGCCCATATTTGCAATGTTATTCTTAACATAATGCCCGATCGGTATTTTAAAATTCCCATCCACTTTTTATCCTAAAATAATAAGATGGTTTTGGTTGGAAAGCGGGCTCTTAATACCGGTAAAATGCCGCGAACTTAATGACGCTGTTTCGTCGCCATAACATTACCCAACTGTAGAACTGCAGGTCATTATTTAACAGTAAGTTTTTTTGACGAGTGAATTATTATTAGCGTCATTTGTATTGAAATCTCACGGAAGCTCAATTCGATTGCAGTCATAACTGATAACAGTCATGTTTCAATGAAATTAATTTGTTATAAACTTTTGTTGCTATTTCTTAACTATGACTTAACTTTTAAGTCATCAGTCAATAACGGTATTGGTTTAGCCTATACTTATTGATGTAACAGCAGTAATGTTTTAGTTACTGCTTCCTCGTCTCTTATGTTTTAAGCTATATTTATAAACATAACCCCGACAATGTTATGTTGTGAATTAAACGATAGCATGCATAAGACATCCGCTAATAATGTACTAATAATCGTACCAAACACGTCTCACGTTCGGTATCCACAATCATTTGTATCTAGGGTTACCTCAGAATAGGCTATCGGACGATTGTTTAATTTGTATTGTTTAAATAGTAAAAAAAAAATTTATACAAGCTTTTAGCCTTAGCTAAGAAAATGCAGTATGTATTTGTAAAAAAAAAAAAACGGGACATTTTTGCACACATGGTCATCTGACCCCAAACTAAGCAAAGCTTTTGATATGGCTGCCAGAGATTAATATACATACATATTTTTAAATACATACTTAAATAGATATTAATCCCAGATATAGAACAAACACAAAATTTTATGTTTATCACATGAATGTGTGTCCTAGGTGGGAATCAAACACACGCCCCCAAGCGCAGAAGGCAGGTTCACTACCAACGGGCTATCCCAAAGCGCCTTAACACGATGGGATTGTCTTGTTGCGTTCATTGGTTACCTTCCGACTCCATCATCAGAAAAACTCCATGGTACCATTGGCAGTGACTTAGTATGCAATGTCATACAAGTTACATAGATGTGCCAAATTTCAACGCCGGGAAGTGGGTCAAATTAGCCTTACAAGACTTACAAACATGTGATGTTAAATAAAAGCTTGTAAAATACAAGGTTTGTAAAACCACCAAAATAACAAAACAAAATAACCAAAAAAACCAAAAACCAACTTCGACCAAATAAAATTAATGGACGGGCCATACCATAACCATTGACTCAGTGAACACTTGCTCAGTAAAAACTGGTCAAAATCGTTGGACATAAACTTCAACAACTAATTATAACCATTTACAGTACATTTTATTTATATTACAGTACATTTGAATTACTCACGTAAGATTAAGCCGCATTACAGTACATTTGATACAATTAAATAGATAGCTGTTTTTCGTACGTCCGGAAGACGCAGCGTAGGGAGGCCTCACTAGATGGACCGACGACATTGTGAGAGTCGCGGGCATCCAGTGGATGCAAAAGGCAGGCTGTCGTTCAGTGTGGAGGTTAAAGGGGGAGGCCTATGTTCAGCAGTGGACGTCTTCTGGCTGATGATGATGATGATGATGTTTTTCGTTGCATTTATACACTTCGGGAAAGCACATGAAGCCATAATTTTGTCAGATGTTTCGTTATCATGTAACAATATTCTTGTGTCGCACTTCCTACGGCCAGAGACCGACTGAAATGAAGTGAGCGCTAGCGCTCATTTTGTAATCTTAAAAAATGCGCTCCTTCTGGGCCCGTCCATTCATTTTATTTTGGTTGAAGGTATTATGCAGTGGCCGGTAACAAAAGCATTTATGAACGAACGTGAAAATGTCCGAAGCGTAGCCGAGGCCAGTATACTTGAGTCCTTAAATACTCAGTTATAGGCCAAGGCTTGTATAGTAGGTACTTTTCTCAGATAATGGGCGGAATTCAAACTAAGTAATATCAATGTAGAATTTTTCATTCTAAAATACCTGTTTATTAATTTGAAGGAAAACACAGTTGTTGAATGTACAAGGTAGGGTATCCTAAGTATCCTGTTAGATATTTTTTATATTTTTAACGGTTTCTCTGAAGATTTCTATGTAATAATGGCATGTTTCGTCTTAACTTGTGTAAAACGTGTCACTTTGCGTCAACCCTACACAAAATGTCGTTATTAGATAACTTGAAGGTACATAACCTCGTGTGATTGTCATCGGAGACAATAGAATCCGAGTACAAGTGAAAAATTTAATTAAACGAAAGTAAAAGTTCACGTAGACATGAGAAACTTTACTATTAGCTAAATGGGTTGTTATCTCTACTATGTCAACTTGCTACAACATAATGTGCTTTTTGATAAATAATTAAAGTTAACTATCCGTGTTTTGTATCCGAGCGGTGGTGGCTGAGCGGTATCATATGCGCTTTAAAATCTGACGGCACCCAGTTCGATCCTCGGCCCTATACCAATGACTTATTTAGCACCTGATAAAATTATGTGCAGTTTCGATGTCATCGTTCAAAAACGGTGAAGGAAAACATAGTGAGGAAACCGGTATGTCCATGTAAGAACATCAAAAGTTCAAAGACATGACATTCACCAACATGCACTGGGCCAGCATGGTGGAGAAAGGACCATCCTCTCCCTCTCTCTGAGAGCTGGCCTGTGTCCAAGCAGTCGGAACATGATAGGCTGAAATCATGATGATCCGTGTATTAAAGGGTATTTTAATACAGTGGACCCCCGATAATCCGGCCCCTGTCTAATACGGCGCCCCCTGTAATCCGACATGACTTAGAATTACATGTATGTTTGACAATCTTTGCTAATACATATAGATCACGCAGGTTTGAACAGGTCACAACTCGTACACGCCACCGCTATTGTGCTCGACGCGTATGCATTGTTTTACTTAGTTTGAATTTGACTACTAGTGATAGCGGTACGGCCTAGCGTGCGTTCATTGTTTACTATTTATTAGGCAGTGCTCTATAATCCGACAAATTCGATAGTCCGACACTGCCCTGCATAATGTTTGCCGGATTACCGGGGGTCCACTGTAGTTATTAACCTAACTTAAAATATAGAGAAAGTTGTGAAGTGCAGTAAAAGAGAAAGAGAGAGAGAGAAAAAAAAAGGTATATATAATTATAAATAGTCAATAAAGATGGACTCATCTTTATTGACTATTTAAGTTTAATTTAAGTCTCGTTATTACGCCTAAGAGAAAAAATAATAACTAAAAAGTATTTATATTTTTTATAAAAAAATATTTATATTTTTTATTAGAAGATATGTATATATTTAAAAATGAGCAAATAAAGGCATGGACGATTTTGTACACGGTAAAAATGTACCTATAAAAAATAAAATAAAACTTAAAATATAACCCTACGAAATAATAACTTCGCTGTTATAACCTCCCTATGAGAGAGGGGAGGCTAGTCGCCCCTACAAAAGGCGCCAGATTTTCACAGGGGACCGGGATAACCAAAGCTCATACCTGATTTCGCTAGATTTTCAGTAGATCGTGCCCTCACTTAAACTACATCAATAAAAAACGTATTCTGATTAAAAAACGGTCGAGTATATTAGAACGTGGCCAAAAAAACGTAAATGTTCAAATGTACGCGGTAGTGTAATCAATCATTCAAGCCGCCAAATAAGGCGTCAAACATGTTAGGGCGCCACATAGCGGACAAGTGAAAAGCACGTAATAGAAGAGACTGGTGAAGAATGCGTTGCTTACTTATCTTTATAAAATAACTACATTGCTTTACTGAGTGCAGAACAGTTCGTTTCTGAATAATTTTAATACAAAGTTGTGCTGCACATATGGGGTGTAAGGGGACCACTCTCGAAGCCAAAAGAAGGTAATTGTACTCATCATTATGAACAACTTTTACTATGGGACCAGCCCTGAAATCGCGAAAAAAATATCACATATAAATTTCAACTTGATACCTTCACGCGTTCTTGAGAAAAAGGGTCTTGACAGTCGGACAGACAGACGGACAAAAAAAAGTGATCCTATAAGGGTTCCGTTTTTTCCTTTTGAGGTACGGAACCCTAAAAAGTAATATAGATTTTATTTTTGTGTGTCCAGCGTAGTTACTTATCTTCCACAATTCATGCACGTTATTTAAGTAGGCGTGCAGCAGGTGAAAAGCGCGTGACGTGAACAACAAATGGACTGTGACGCGACATCCGAACAATGCTTCTCGATTACGAACTATTCAATGGACATCCATTGAATCGGGCCAAGTTATATGATTATGTGGCTTAGTGTGTACACCTGCAACATTCGGCATGATATTTGAATTAGTGTCATAACTAATCGTCAGGGCCCGGCTACACATTGTGGCGCGGCCTGAGTCCTTATGTATAGCCGGGCCCTAATACGAAAACTATCAAATCTAGTACTATACTAGATTTGATAGTTTTGATAGCTGGCACCGACTCCAAAAATAACTGATCATAAATTGTAATTAGGTAAGGAGGTATATTTATATTGTATCAATAATTTCGTTGATTGTCTTTTAATGCTCATTGCTTTGAAGTAATTTTAATATTATTTTATACTTTTTAGTTTAAGTTTGTAAATGTAGGTAATAGTAGGTACTAAAAGTAGGGATTGAAGTCGGTTCTTGTTTTTTCCCCCAAATGTACTTTATTTGTTTTTTGTATTGTGCAAAGGGCCTTCTGCGGAAGCGAGGAGGAACTAAAACCGGTAGTAATCGGATTTATAGGTTCATCATCATCCAGAAAACGTTCACTGCTGAACATAGGTCTCCCCCTTTAACGTCCACACTAAACGAAAGCCTGCCATCTGCATCCACTGGATGCCCGCGACACTCACAATGTCGTCGGTCCATCTAGTTAGGGGGAGGCCTACCTACACTGCGTCTTCCGGTTCGTGGTCTCCACTGCAGAACCTTCCTTCCCCATCGGTTATCGGTTCTTCGAGCGATGCCTGCCCATTGCAATAAAAATACATATAATTATTATATATTGAATTATAGGTTGCTTCACTCAAATACGGAAAAAGTTTCCGAATAGCTTTCAGCCCAGCAGTGTGTGGAACAAAAAAAAAAATATACATTCCTATTCACTCCGACCTTGGAAAGGCCCAGATTATAATTATATCGTTTATTATTATTTGTTGTATTACTAATTACTAGCTGCGCCCCGCGGTTTCACCCGCGTAGTGATGAAAAATGGTGATGATGATGATGATGATGAAAAGTAGCCTATCACTCCAGCCCTTGAACTATACCCATGCAATAAAATCTGGTCGATCCGTTGCTCTTTTGCTGCGTGAATGAGGAACAAACAAACCAACAAACTTTTCGCATTTATAATATTAAGTATGATTTGTTGTTCTTTTTCAGATGGGCCGTATCCACAGTAATGACGCGGCAGAACAACATAGTGCTGGACAATACTGACGTCACTGCCTTTATCCCACTGTGGGATATGTGCAATCATGAACATGGGAAGGTAAGAATGGCATGAAGTCAACATGACGCATCACTTGGTACTGCACACATGGTACTTCTAAAGATAGAATCAGGATCCTTACGGCTACCTCTCTCAAGCTATTCTGTTTAGGTGATGCGAAAAGTTGCGCGACTGAAAACCGTATTTCAGCGCGTTAAGGTTCACGTTCGCGTGTTTTCTGCACTGCGCTGTTTCATTGTTTTAACGCGGGTCCATGTCTGCAGTTGCGTAGGTTAGTTGCACAGTGTGCAAGTCCAATTAAAGTTCCTTTAATAATGTACACTACGAAAGTATTTACGCACCTACTGATTTATTTAACTACTAGCGGTCCGCCCAGGCTCCGCACGGGTATAGTTATATAGCCTATTAAAATAGCCTATATTAATCAGTGATAATGTAGCATACAAATGGTGAAAGAATTTTTTAAATCGGTCCAGTACTTATTGAGCCAATTCGTTACAAACATACTTACATACAAATCTTTCCTCTTTATAATATTAAGTATAGATACCGAGCTAAAACTAAATTTTATCTAAACAATTAATCTATAAGCCCCTTGGTGGAAGGAAAAGTGGCCAGGATGCTGACAATTTTTTTTGGCCAAAGTAGGCGTCAGTATTTTGGTCACCAGTCGCTTCCACCAAGCGTTTGGCCAGGTCCCTAATCCTTTTATGATTTGAGAGCGGCCAGCCCCCACGGTTCTAAAATCTCTACCTCGAACGGCACAAACATACATTCTGTCTGAATACCCATCGTGAGGAAACCTGCTTACGTACGGAGAAGAAATTCAATGGCGTATGTAAATCCACCAACCCGCAACTGGGCCAGCGTGGTGGATATGCCCAATCACCCTTTCGGGGGTAAGCTAAAAGTCCAGCAGTGGACTGTTAAAAGGATGATAATGATGACCCATATTTGAGCCGTTTGAAATTTTCAGTTTTACTGATTTGATAAATCTCATAGTTTTATCACTTGTTCTCTTATATGTCAGATCACCACAGACTACAACAAGGAGCTGGAACAAGGCGAGTGTTACGCCCTGCGTGACTTCAAGAGCGGCGACCAGGTGTTTATATACTACGGGGCGCGCCCTAACGCCGATCTGTTCCTGCATAACGGGTAAGATAATTATTAACTTAGCTGCCGAATTTAAGGAGGGGAAACATGCAGTTATACGTTTTTTTTTACTTATGACGGCACCCGGTTCGATTCCCAGCCCTGAAATTACTTATTTAGTACTTAAATAAATTACGTGCATTGTCGATGCCATCGCTCAACAACGGTGAAAGAAAACATCGTGAAAACCGGTAGGTCCAAGAACCTAAAAGCTTTTTTTTTATTATAAATAAAAAAACATAATGATATTCACCAAGATGCAATGGGCCAGTTTGATAGATTAAGACCTATCCCCTCTCTCTCTCTCTCTCTTTCTCTCTCTTTGAGAGAAGGCCTGTGACCCAGCAGTAGGATCTTGATAATGATGATGATTATATTGACTACCAGCTATACAATCTTATGGTCAAAAAGCTAGTAAATGTGATCAGTTTTTTTTTTCTTTATACCTACTTCACATATACCTTATAGCAGTAATAGTATCAAAAATATTTAGACCGAAGAGCATTAATTTGCCAAAAGGCTCATTAAAGTAAAACCTCGTAATTATGCAGATAATGCTCGCAAACCGTGACTTACCTTCGACTCTGAGCTTCTCCACAGACATACAGAGAATGAATAAAGCAAGATACATTATGATAATTACATGGACTTGTCAATAATATCGATGCAATGCTGTGCTTGAAAAACGAAACACAATCTCAAAATTTGAATTGGCAAAAAAGTGTTTTATACAATATCATAATCAGCCTTTTAACAGTCCACTGCTGGACTTTAAGCCTACCCCCGAAAGGGTGATTGGGCCATATCCACCACGCTGGCCCAGTTGCGGGTTGATGGATTCACATACGCCATTGAATTCCTTCTCCGTACGTATGCAGGTTTCCTCACTATGTTTTCCTTCACCGAAAAGCCAGTGGTATGAAAATCCGTACATAAACTCCAAAGAGGTCATTGGTACGGGCCCGGGGTTTGAACCCGCCATCTCACGCTTTCAAGTCTAGCGGTCTCCCAATCGGCTACCACGGCACGGTTTTACACAATATGATACGTTATAATTTTAATAACTTTTCTCCTACTCAAAGTTATGTAAAAACGGTGTATTCCGGCAGCCATACTTGAGAGCCAACTCTCGTTACAGGCTAGACGTGTTTACCATTCCGTCACATCATTGAATTACAGTCAAACCGTACAATCTGTCAGTCATAAAAAACGTTAACTCTAAATGTATGCAATTTTGCCATATAACTTCAAACGTTCAACTTATAATACGTGATAAGTCCCGATAAACATTTTAAAACATATAACTTCAACTTCCAAAAAAAAATTAAAAATATTAATTATTAAAATTTATTTTCTTTCTTTCTTTCTTTTCTTTCATTTAGAGAAGCACTGAGAGAAGACGGCCTTGGCAGGCCATTTGGGAGACCGTTAGACTTGACAGCGTGAGGTCGTGGGTTCAAACCCCGGGCCCGTACCAATGAGCTCTTTGGAGCTTATGTACGGATTTTTATACCACTAGCTTTTTTGAAGGAAAACATCGTGAGGAAACCTTCATACGTAGAAGGAATTCAATGGCGTATGTGAATCCACCAATCCGCACTGGGCCAGCGTGGTGGATATGGCCCAATCACCCTTTTCGGGTAGGCTAAAAGTCCAGAAGTGGACTGTTAAAAGGCTGACTATGATAATGATGATTAGAGAAGACGGAGACATACAATTTGCGTTACCTATTCTCCTAAGTCTGTGTTTGCTTCACCGCATAATTAGAATAAGCATTGTTCCTAGTACATAACGGAGTGACATAACACGTTATCCAAGTTACATCCAAGTTATGATCGATTATGTCATGACAGTAATGTCTCTGACGATGATACGATAATTTTTACCTTTCGACATTTGAGTTAAGGGTTCATACCTACATTTTTGTTGCTAGAAAAGATGTCTGCAGAAGTGTTAACATACGATAGCAAAAAATATAACCAGGTTGTAGAAGATTTTACAACTTTTGCTTCAGCTTTGGCGGAATTTAGCTAAGCATACCCTTTTCTTACAACCCTTATAGATAAATTACTTATTTCTATACTCAAGAATAAGAATAAAGAAATCTGAACAGATTAAAATAAACCGGCCAAGTGCGAGTTATTTCTTAGTTTATCCGCCGTAACATTACATATTCTGTGAAAATTTCAACTGGCTATCTAATACGGTTCGAAAGATACAGCCGTTTAAAGGTAGGACAGACGGACGGGCAGATAGACATACATACAGACAGACAGACACCGTAGGCTTAATAATACGTAGCATACGATACGTACGATGATATGATACGTAGCATTTGCGTAGGTAATAGTGTCCCGTTGTTACCCTTTAAACACCGTAAAAAGTACCAATGTTTACGAAAGCATTTGCGGGAGAGGGTAAGAGCTTTGCATACTTGCTGAGAAGGGTATACCTATTACTTAAGTTGACGCAGCGACACAAAATGAGTCTTGGCCTCCGATACTAAAAGACGCCATTCTTCTCTATCTTGCGCAAGTTCACGCCAGTCATGGACGTCCAGTTTCTGTAGATCTTTTCCCACTTCCAGGGCCGAAGGGCCGTGGGCCGTGGCCCTTTTTTTTTTGCAGCGTTTCTCCTACAACTTGCACACAAGACGACCTGAATGAAGCCACGGAGCCTTAACCAAAAAAACATAATTTAATTTTATTTGAATTGCGGAGTCATTGTTTGCCATTGGGGAGGCAAACTTCTGGTCTAGAAACTTGATTTGAAAATAGAATTGTATTTTGCGGAACATCGACTCGAAAGAAGAAGAAGTAAGCCCTTTTTACGGCGCGATCCTCTTCCATTCTCTCGAGAATGGGAGAGGAATGGGTTTTCCATTCTTTCGCTGAGAAGGGTATGGGGGAATAAAACTTACTGCTCACGTAATACTTGAACGGCCTTCCCATTCATAAAAAGCGTGATAACTATTACCATTAAGAGTTTGAACCGCACTAATATTAAAAATATTTTCATTCCAGTTTTGTGTACCCGAACAACCAAAACGACAGCCTAAGCTTATCACTCGGTGTGAGTGGTAACGACCCTCTGTGTGAAACAAGGATGTCACTTCTTAGCAAACTGGGTCTCGCCGGCGTGACGCACTACACCCTGTATAGAGACAACCCTGTCAGCGCCGAGCTGCTAGCTTTCATCAGGATATTCGCCATGAACCAAGGTACATCTTACAACAGACGCTAACCTCATCATCATCAGCCAGAAGACGTCCACTGCTGAACATAGGCCTCCCCCTTTAACCTGCACACTGAACGACAGCCTGCCTTTTGCATCCACTGGATGCCAGCGACTCGACGCTAATCTGTCTTAAATAAATTATCTTTAAAATAAACCGGCGAAGCGCGAGTCTGGCTCGCGCACTGAGGGTTCCGTACCACCACATAAAATACAAAAACATAATAGAAAACTTTTTTTTTTATTTGACTGAGATTAACTATATATATCTCGCTCCCTTAGTCGACTCGAGCCGACTTTACCCGAACGAGCGTTACATAGCCGAGCGTGGCGGCTCAGGCTCATTAAGGGGCCTGTATACCCTCTGCAGCTCTCGCAGACGGGAACAGTCCCCTTAAATACCCAAAAAATAAAGTGCTAGCGCGCCTAAAGAAATTCTCACTTCAAAAATCTATTCAATCGTGAGTTACTTGGACACATAACTATCTATATTTTCAGAGGAGCTAACGAAGTGGTCAAGCCAGGGCACGCCTGGTGACCTAGTATCGTCGGACGAGGCAAGCTCGCTGGCGGTCGGCGCAGACTTGGACCGTCGTGCATATACCTACCTACTGACGCGGTGCAGGCTCATACTAGCTGCTTATAAGAAGGAAGAGGGGAAGGAACCTGATAACGTACACAGGTAAATAAAAAACCGGCCAAGTGCGAGTCGGGCTCGCGCACTGAGGGTTCCGTACCACCACAAAATACAATAAGGTAGTCGAAGTAACCGAATTACCAGTTATTATAACACCTTCCAAGTAAAGGTAAATTTGTCGGAGTAATTTGCTACTCAGTTTGCTACAGGTGCTCCAGTATAATAACTTGGTAAGGAACATAAATTTGTCACCGACTCGCACTTGTCCATTATTTATTATTTGGTGTTATACTTTATAGTGTCTACTACAATCGTGCCAAGTTTGACGCTTGTACGTATTATCGTTTTTACATTAGAGCTAATACAAAAATACGTTAAAATGTCTATGGCCTGTCATAAATTGGATCAATGCTCCAACTAATAAGCCGCATTTTCAACTTATAAGCTGCATCTAAATTCACTTATAACCTCTCATAGGCAGCTTCTCTACATCATACTGGACAACTTTTGTTCCATGAACTTAATAATTCATATATTTTATGCTAAAAATAGAACAGAAAATTAAATTAAGACCTCAAAATATTTTTTTGCATGTTGTTTAGGGTAACATCCTAATAGAATAGAAGTAAAATAAAATAAGAGCCTCAACGAGCGTCTAAAAAATACAAGCCAAAAAATCATACAAAATTTAAACTTTTTTTTGAGAACTTTAAATTTCGTGAAAAGTCATGCAACAAAAGTTGCCAGGTATGTTGTAGAAAAGATGACTACGAGAGGTTTTAGGTGAATTAAAAATAACCCTGTATAATTCGCTATTTATTCAAACAATTGCTTTTTTATGCTGCGCTCCGCGGTTTCACCCGCGGGCATTGCTCCTTATAACATCAGCTATCAGCCAGTGAAATTCCCGTCAAAATAGGTCCGGCCGTTTCGGAGTCCATAGGGAACATAAACTTACGACGAGAAAATTTATTATCTTTAAATCTTCTATTACAGGAAAAACATCAAGCTGCTAAAGGAATGTGAGGTAAAAACTCTAGAAGGTGCCATCAAATGTTTAACCGATTCCATACAAAAGTTACCCACCGCGAACAAACAATAGAACGATTATTTAATATTTATACGCGTTTTGAACAAATCATGACAGTATTTTGAGTTTCTACGACTTCATGTAAGTTATATTTTTTATATTAATTTTAGTTTGTAATATTGATTTACTTGAGCAACGAATTTTATACGATCACGAAATGTTTTGTTGTACTTTGTAAGTGTGATTTAATTAGATAATTTTGTTTTATTTATAGTAACTTTTGTTCAAGCATTTATTTGCTCTAACATCTGCAATTATATAAATTGCTGTATAAAAACACGTTATTTTTAATATTTTACTAAAGCATATTGCGTACCTGCTAGTCTTACGTTCAAAAATCTAGCGAGTGATCAGAATTCGTGGTTTTCATTCAGTTTTTTACGATGTTCTTATTCGAGATGACGGCGATAAGTCTTGGGGCCTTACGCCCATGTTGTTACGCGGGACCAAACTAAAGTTAAAACAGCGCATTTCGGAATATCACGCGAACGTGAACCTTAACGCGCCAAGATACGGTTTGGGTCGCGCAACATTTTTTCATCACCTAAACTGGATTGCTTTAAACAGCTAGACGTAAGGCCCTTGCACTGACGTCCTGCTTGGGGTGTATTGTGCATTCTCCCCTACCTGCACCCAAGCCAACCAACTCCTTGAAATATCGAAACGAAGCTCTGGGCGCTGGCACAGTTGCCCCAGTGGCGCAGATGAATTTAACGAATTGCAGCTATCAGAGCAAATAAATGCTTGGTCCGAGTTTAGATGTACTTGAAGTACCTATGTTAACATTGTGTGCAATCCTTAATATACGCGTCGTGTTTTCTTTAACAAGTTGTTTTTCTACACTAATACTAAATAAGCGTAAAGGTTGTATGTTTGAAGGAGGCAATATCTGAAACTACTAAACCGATTTTGATAGTTATTTCAGTAATAGAAAGCTTAGTTATCCCGTTTTTTTTTTTTTAGATGAAACTGGTTTTCTAATCATAAGCACAATTATAAAAGCGAAAGTAACTCTTATCTGTTTGTTCGCTTTTCACGATTAAATGGCTGATCTTAACCAAATTTTGCAGGAAGATAGTGAGCATCATGCAGACGGGATAGGGATTATAAAGCCAGGTGGATAGTAGAACTCGTCCATAACTTCAAGTTTGGGATCTTTTGGTATGTTAACATGACACAAAACCATGTTGTTGTTTTTTAAGTTTTTATATTTTTTGAAGAAAAAAAAGTAGAAAACCTCAAATCAAAGTAACGTTTTTTTTAAAATTCTGTTTCTTTTTCTACTTTTAGCAATTTTCGACTTAGTAGTTAAACCTAGATAAAAAAAAAATGTTTTATCTAGGTTTGTTAGGGTTGATTGTCTAAACAAAATACAAGCTAAAACTAAAACTACAAATACAGTTACACTGCCCATAGACCATTGAAGGTCTAAAGACCTTCAGCGATGATTGTTGATTGTTGTTGTTTGGAAACACAATTAAGGACCTTTTGCCCGATAGAAAAAAAGTAACACTGATTTGAGCTTATCTCCGGCTCTTTTCAAAAATTTTAAAAACTTAAATAACTAAACAGCATGCTGTTGGATGTTAACATACCAAAAGACATTGCTTTTTTTGGATTGATGCAAATACTTATTTACTGAATGATGTCTACGATATCTTAATATACAGATTCATAATTATGGAGGGTACCATAAAGGTACATTGTACATTACAGCTATATGTTTTAAATGTTTATCGGGACTTATCACGTATCATTTAATATAGGTAAAAAATATGTACCTTTCGCTCGACGTTACGTTGTAGGAGAACAAAACACCCGCTCTTCTCGCCGGACTCACCCGTAGTTTTCAGTCAGCTCGTGACCACGGCCATTGTAACATGGTCGAAACGTCGAGCGAAAGGTACATATTTTTTACCTATATTAAATAATACGTGATAAGTCCCGATAAACATTTAAAACATGTGTTCAAATCGCGAAAGTTTAAAAATTACTATTACAGCTATACTTTTCGAAAAATATTAGAAAAACTTCAAATAAGTAGCGAAATGCACGACTGTGCATAAATAAGCGCCATGGTTTTGCTTCACCATATGCGACTTTAATAAAATATATTTAGCCTTATGGTCATGTGTAGTAACAAGCGTTGATTAAAAGTGGCAAACCTCGCCAGAAAAACCCCTGAAGTGCCTTACGCAGTGCATGTCAGCGAAAGCAAAACAGCAGTGCAAGTACCGTTCTTTATCGATAGTCAAATTCGATAAAATGCCACAGAATCGATCATAGCAAGTACTGATCAAATGGCATTTTATCGAATTTGACGTTCGCAACTGTCAAATTTGATGATTGATAAAGAACGGTACTTGCACTGCAGGACCGACGCGCCATAAGCAGTAAAGGGGTGCGAAAGCAAATGGCTCCCATTCGTAATTTTTTTGCCGCGCGATCGATCGGTCTATCGACAATTTATGTTCATTAATATGTAGCTAACTTTAATAGCTAGAGACTAAATGCATCTTTACGCTGTCGCGTCACGGGTTTTATTTGTAGGGAACAGCTAGTATGATAATAAAAACACATAATTATTTTTATACTTTCTTGCTGTCAATAATCACAAAAATTATTCACCAAAAATACACATCTTAATAATAAATTACACAGACTATTCAATTTAGTAATATTCTACTATTTACAATGTTAAAACTATAGTTTATATAAAATTAAATTATTCATATAAATTAAATATAAAACTAAGATAGATGTAATCGAAAGTACAAACACTGATACTAAGAATAATATGTAATTAAATCTACTATTTCTTAGATAATATTTTATCACAAAATGTAAAAAAATTTAGACAAACGGAGGAGAAATATTTTATGTCCATAAAATAAAAGTCCTCTCAATTTGTCCTTACATTACACAAAAAACGATACCTAGGTCACACAAAGAGGTTTCAAATAAAATTATTAATTAAAAAAAATACTTTTAAAAACAAGCCATTTCGTATTCTTCTCAGCAAACCCTTTCATTTGATACCCATATCATTAATGGTAGATAAGAACATTTTGTCCGCCATATTGAATTTATCTAGGACCAAAGTGCTTGGGAAGACAGATCCAAAGAACCCAAACTCGACATACATCGTTTCGTTTAGGAGTTCCTATGGCCACCTTCTGTCCCCATCATCAGACCAGGTCTATAGTACCATAACATTGCATTGTCACCCAACTTACATTAGTATACCTTATTTCAGCTCAATCGGTTGAGGATAACTGCGGCCTTATTATAGAAGTTTGATCGTGATCGAGATTGCATGCCATCCCGTTCGTTTCTACTTGCTCGCACCACGTGCGTAAGTGAGATGGCACGTGATCACGATCACGATCCAAATCATCCATAATAAGGCATCGGATATATACTTCAGTTGCAAATTTTGTCCCACACATACGATCGTACGTACATACTAACTAGGTAAGTTGAATAAAAAAAGCTTGTAAAAACTCAAAATCATGAAATACAGCAAACATCAAAACTCTTATTTTAGCTATCACTCGAGTAATAAATTATTTAGCACTAGGGACCCGCCCGCCCGGCTTCGCACGGGTGTAATTTACGTGCGAAGCCGGGGCGGGTCGCTTGTTACTTATAAACCTTCCTTGAAAATGTATCTAACTGATGGTGAAAACCGCATCAAAATCCGTTGCATGGTTTAGGAGGAGTTAGCGGCCATACAGACAGACAGACAGACGCGGAAAGGGACTTCAATTTATACTATGTAGAGAAGAGAAGAGATAGAGAAGAGTTGAAAAGCCAGGTTTCTAGGTCGTATTTGTACTATATTTGTTACCAGTTCATATTAATCGCTTAAGGCGAATTAAAACGAATAACATTACAAAATTAAAGTGGCTGTCCAAAATATTTAATATTGCAGTGTTGAGGTATGAGTAGAAAAAAATTTGACTTATAATCAATTATAAGAATTTCCAAACGCCCTTCGACGCGTACGGTTGCGCGCTGTTCGGTGTTAATCGTCACTTACTTTACTACCATTCTGAAACTCCATTTGTGTAAGTACATTCGGAATTAAAAACCTACAACGCAGTTTTAGTTAACTTGTCTAGAATACTCTTCATGCACCATGTACTCAGTATCCAGGCTAAAATATATTATTACTGCTCTATACTTATTCGGAAAGTTTTCGTGTCATAAACAACAATTATTCTGGTTCGTTTCCGCTTTCATAAAATTCAGGAAACGCCCGATCGGATTGTTAGACATAGGATTGTAAAATGCGTTTTACAGAAGCTCAAACTTTTCATTGATGCCTTCTGAATGGTAACGGCAGAAACTACATTGCATTCAAGTTCGAATTCTTCATTCGGAGTCGTCAACGCTAAGTCATTGACGATTACAAAACCTATCAAAACAAAACTGTTACAATATTTCCATTATTTGATCCGTCCTTTATGTGGGACGTACGCGTTGTGGTTGGCGGTGGTCTCCCGCCTGCAGCCCCTCGCGGCAACCAACACCGCTCCTAGAAGTGCCGCGATGAGGACGCCACATGACGCCATGATCGCGGATAGCGATGTTGTCTTCATGCAGGTTTGACCTTCGAGGGACGCTGGAAACAGATGGGGAAATTGGTTAGACGGGACACTTACCATGGATTCATAAAAGATAACCCATATGGCTAGTTTGTACGGCCAAGGTGTGGAACACTGCCAGCTTCCTTGTTTCCTAAAGATTTAGGTAGTAACCCAACCTATATATCTTCAAGGTCAGAGTGAATAAGTAGGTATGTTCAAGGTCTGCCTGTTCCATCCCCCATGACATCATTGCTTGACATCAGGCCAGTTGATGGAAAAAATATCAATTGTTTCACTCGCAGACAGTTCGATTATCTCCAGGAAGCGCCGTCGCACGCTTTTTATGTTACGCCAGAGGCATAGCTCATGTTACGCCAGGTGGCATGGCTGGTTCTTATAATTATACTTGCCAGTGCTAGAAGCAGTCTCAGCATCTTCCTCTCCTTCCTGCAGTACTCTGAGCGACTGGAAGAGCGATATGTTTTCTGACAAGTGAGGCGCCACACTGGCTGCCATCTCGGGCAGATCCACGGACCGCCGCCGTACGCTCTTCATGTTACGCCAGTGGCATGGTTGCGACTGGAAAGGATGATAACGGTAGTTAGAATTTTTCATAATATGCGGGCACGACTGTTTGCGTTAAGTTCCCGCCGCTAACAGCGAAGACCCTCGCCATGTTGGTAGTATGAATTTATAATTATATAGATACACAAAAGAGCCTGAAAGTGTTGTCTGCATATTTGTTTACAACACAATTCATCACTTTGAGACAATATACCGAAAATCTGTCACTGGACTATAAAAAACAAACCAAAGTTCGAGCAATTTCCGCATACGCCTAGGTGCGAAAACAGGAGATTTCAGTGTGATGCAGCAGGTAACATAATTTCAACTCACTGGACATCTTCCGTGGCACATCCGCACATCGCACTCGATGTACAGCGCCGGAGAGCCAGTAAACCGGAAGGTCTTCATGTAAGCGAACACTTGCGTCTCGAACACGCCCGACTCGGACCACGAGCCGCGGAACCGGGAGATAAGCTTGTCGTCCACTGGACAACTGGAACAAAAACATTTTCATTACCTACGTTAACGAACTGACGTCCTTGATTATGTAAAACTAGTAAGATAACATATAGATAACTATTCTATATAACTATAAGATCTCGTCAACACCCTAGTCTTCTCTACATTTCTATACGGGGTTGAGACATGGACTCTTAAAGCTAAAGAGCGACAGCGCATAGACGCCTTTGAAATGTGGTGCTGGAGAAAAATGCTTCGTATTCCATGGACTTCGCATAGAACTAACCAATCGGTTCTCAAAGAACTCAAACTCCATAAGAAACCAAGGATTTCCAACACATGCCTTCGGAGAGTTTTTGAGTTCTTTGGCCACATAGCCCGTAAGCCTGGTGACGATCTCCAAAAACTAATCGTTACCGGAAAAATAGAAGGCAAGAGACCGAGAGGAAGGAGCCCAATGCGTTGGACAGATCAAATCCGCAGCGCCCTCAACATCAACGTTGCCGAAGCGGTTCACGGTGCTGAAAGCCGGAACAGATGGCGGAACATCATAAGAAGGGGGGAAGGAAAAATTGACGCCATGATGGGTCACGACCCCCAGCATTGGGGAATCGACGAAAGGAGGAGAATTAAGATAACAAAACGTTTATTTGTTTTACAAAAATGCAATGTATCTCATAATAAAATCCACGGTGAGAAATTAAGTTATTCATGTTGAATTTAGTGGGATGCTGTAGTACCTAACCTACGATACGCAGTTTCGAGAGACGTTTGTTTATGAGCTGTCAAAATAACCCTCCTTTTGCCGTAATCGGGTATAAGGAACATAGCTGCCAAGATTTGCAAGTTTAAATGGCAATGGGAAGGCCACATCGCTCGAAAGACTGATAACCGATGGGGAAGAAAGGTTCTGGAGTGGAGACTACAAACCGGAAGATGCAGGTAGGCCTTCCACTAGATGGACGGACGAAATCGTGAGAGTCACAGGCATCCAGTGGACGCAGATGGCAGGCTGTCGTTCAGTGTGGCGTTCTAAGGGGGAGGCCTATGTTCAGCAGTGGACGTCTTATGGCGGCTGATGGTATAAGGGGTTTTCATGTTTTGGCGGATCAAAGTTATGTGAAAATTGGGCCCGTAATTGCAATCTTAACCCACAATTGGCTCGTAAAAAGTTATTAACGTTGCACATACCCATATGTGTCTATCAGTTGTATCCTCTTTGTGGCTCCATTGTGTGCCATGCAATTATTCACCACCATGTCGAACCCATCTGTAATTAAAATTGGAGCCTTGTTATAGCTAGAGATCTGTGCTAAGCAGACCAAATCTATCATTATGAAGGAAGCGAAATGCGCTGCTTACCGATTGTAATATACTAGCACTATTTAGGTATGGTGGTTTAGAAGTTATAGCCGACACAAAAACATAAAAAATTACATATTATAATTATGTTTGTTGTATTTACACCTCGGATTTACTATAAAAATTTGGAATAGTGTATATAATTTAAAAAAAAAATGAGTTTGAAAAAATATTTAAAAGAAAGGAATTAGAAATTTAAATAGAAATAATTATAATCAATATTTATCATAACATTATGCACTTCATGCTACATAGGTACCTAGAATAGGCCTGTGTCCTAATGTTTCATTTATTACAAATTAGCGACCCGCCCGCCCGGCTAATGGTGTAATTAACGTGCGAAGCCGGGGCGGGTCGTTAGTTATATATATAAACCTTCCGTGAAAATGTATCTAACTGATGGTGAAAACCGCATCAAAATCCGTTGCGTGGCTTAGGAGGTGTTAGCGGCCATACAGACAGACAGACGCGGAAAGCGATTTTAATTTATACTATGTAGAGATAGAGATAACAGATTTAGCGAAGGATATAATTAAATACATTACACATATTGAAAAAAAATAATTGGCTGATACATTTCTTAGAAATAAGCGTTTAAAGTTTTTTGTGGGGATAGAGAGCGGATGCTCTGTCTCTCTTCCACAAAGCATGTGTTAGTATAGCATTTGTATGGCGGCGCCCGCACGGTTTGATTTCATAACATGCTATAGTGCGCTCTCTGTCTAGCATGAAATTAAAAGCTTGAAAGCATAAAATTAAAAGCTCATTCCACAACCTTACCACGGTAAATATCCCGTTAATAATCATTTAACTTTAATGAAATTAAAATACTTATATCTTATGTATTTTTGACAAATTTTAATTTTGTTTTCGTTGATATAATTAATTATTTTAAAGGCTCTAATTATTTATTTCAAACCCCGGGCCCGTTCCAATGCGCTGCCTGAATGGGTGTTCCCCGATGGTTACCATCTGGGTGTCTTCAAATCACGAGTGAATCGGTTTCTTCTAGGCAAGCATGCTCCAACGTAGACCGCATCATCGCTTAACATCAGGCGTGATGGTGGTCAAAGGCAAGCCTATTATTTATTTTAAAAAATACGTACGGAGAAGAAATTCAATGGCGTATGTTAATCCACCACCCCGCACTGGGCCAGCGTGGTGGATATGGCCCAATCACCCTTTCGGGGGTAGGCTAAAAGTCCAGCAGTGGACTGTTAAAAGGCTGACTATGATGATTTATTTTTATTTTATCGTTTATCCTTGATTGCATACCCCGTTTTCTACCTCTTCTATTAAACCTTTCCAACCTTAGATGAAAGAGATCGCTCTTAGCGATAAGGCCGCTAGTTGTTGCACTAGTTTTAGAGAGTTTTTGTCCTCTGTATGCATTTTTAGGGTGTGAACGATAAAGAGCTTATCAATCAATATAAAGCTGGGTTATAAAAGGCGAAGTTGCAGTTGGGCATTTGCCAAGAATCAATGAAGATCAACGACCTTGTACATTAAAATGGATAGAACATTTCGAGATTGCGCTACATCACGCGATTGAGGGGACCGTTACAACACTGCCCTTAGTTACGGCAGTTACGGTTTTTAATTGATCCCAGAATATGTACTATTTAGTTCAGTCAGGTACTTACCTTGATTCAATCGTTTATTAATTTGCAACAGAACACAACGAAAGTTACGAGTACTGTTAACTTTCTTTCGGTTATCGATTCGAGACGCCCTAAGATTTTGAACGGCTTTAGATTTGATGGATTAACTGTTTGTGACCTTTATGTACCTACCTACGTATTATGCAGTTTTATGAAGGTCAATATTTTTATAGACTAGGAAGTAGGTAGAGTAGGAACTCTACTTATCTATAGTCTAAGTTCCGGCTGCAAGATTACTACGTTCATGAAGCCTAGTCAAAATGTAATTTTTATATGTAACTAGCGACCCGCCCGCCCGGCGGATCCGGGGCGGGTCGCTAGTTATATACATATATAAATCTTCCGTGAAAATGTATCTAACTGACGGTGAAAAACGCTTCAAAATCCGTTGCGTGGTTTAGGAGGAGTTAGCGGCCATACAGACAGACAGACGCGGAAATGCGACTTTAATTTATGCTATGTAGTGATAAATAGTGAATACATTTTTGCTATGGTGTTAAGGTGCAACGTTTCACAAATGGCGGGAAATTCAAATTTCAAACAGTTTTCTTGTCCTTGTAGCTAGGCCGGATAATTATTGTAAACGATCATGATGTTTGCGACAATTGATTATTATTCTTTACAAAATCATGTAAAGTTATTTATCTCTAATGCACATTATTACTTACATTTGTCAATAAACATTTTTTTTCTGTTTCAAACGGTTTATTGACAAATGTAAGTAATATGGTGCGTTACTAATAAATAACAGTAAGGACATGATAATGTAAAAAGCACCCAACTGTTATCGCAAACGCTGTATCATTTCAAAATAATTACCCGGCCTAGCTACAAGGAAAAAAAACTGTTTGAAATTTGAATTTCCCGCCATAGGTAAAACGTTCCACCTTAAAGATAGATTAGAGTGAGAGAGAGTTAGCTCGCTCATCCTTCGATAGACAAGGATGGCAATTGCCAGCTGGCCGTTGAAATCAAAGTCTGTCAACGCTTACCATATTGGCTCCTCATGTAGATAATTAGCGTCAGTGGATCCCCCACCCTCACGGGGCCGGATATCCGGGCGCCAGTAGCGCCGTACCCTGATCTGATCTCCATGTAGCACTCGGGAGGCTGCAGCGTGAACACTACAGGGTTTCCAGTCGCCACCCTGGAATGAAAGAAGGACTACTTAGTCAATAACAAGTAAGTAAAATTAACTAATATATATATAGCTATAGCTGTTTAAATTTGCAAGTGGCAATGGGCAGGCCACATCGCTCGAAGAACCGATAACCGATGGGGAAGAAAGGTTCTTGAGTGGAGACTACGAACCGGAAGACGCAGCGTAGGTAGGCCTCCCACTAGATGGACCGACGACATAGTGAGAGTCGCTGGCATACAGTGGATGCAAAAGGCAGGCTGTCATTCAGTGTGGAGGTTAAAGGGGGAGGCCTATGTTCAGCAGTGGACGTCTTCTGGCTGATGATGATGAAAATTAACTAGCATACTCCAACTCTGCCAACTGATAGTGGGCTTGAGCATTTGGATTGTCTTTAGACCTTCAAAGGTCTATAGGCAGTCTAACTGTTTTTGTTGTGTTAGTGTTGGCTTGTATTTTGTTTAGTTAATAAAAGCACTTTCCAGGTTAAAAAAATATATTCATTAGCCTAGACTTTGATATAAACTTTCAACCTCCATTTGCCCTCTTTAATTTGGTTCTTTCGCAAAATTCTTCTACCTGCCAAATTTCAGCATTATTGATCAAGTATTTTTCGAGATTTTTTGCCATTTTTTGGTGGTATTCCGTGATGGTCAGTCAGTGAATAAGTAAAGTGAAGTATTTGGCTTTTATATAGAAAAAGTTAAAAAAAAACGAACAACAGTCAAGCAGTCAAGTAGGCCATAGGAGGTCAAATCGAAACAGTAAAAAAAAATTTGCGAACAAACATACACACCTATACGTACATTACAACAATCAATAAATAATGGCTAAGTGCGAGTCGCTGACAAATTTCTATTCATAATATTAAAATATATTAAAACTGGTAATTGGGTTATTTCGATGACCTCATTTTCTTTCACTGACTCGTAATGCCATATTTTTCAAATTTTGAAGTCGTTATAAATTGATAATTATTATATTTTGTGGTGGTACGGAACCGTAAGTGCGCGAGCCCGACTCGCACTTGGCTTGTTTTATTTTAGGTACAGACATAGTGGTTTCCCCACGATGTTTTCCTTCGCTATTTTTAAGCAATGGCATTTAAAACTGCACAGTAGTGAATAAAGTACTAAATAAGCCAATGGCAGACTTTTTTGAGGTCTTTAGACATAGCGGCACATAATTTATTTTAAGGCCGGTTATCCGAGTCGCGTAGGCAACAAAACGCACCTTCAGCCCCCGCCAAGTTATAGCGACGATGTATTTTGCCACCCAAGAGTCAGGACGCCCGCGGGGGGAGTGCAACGACAAAAACGAACATAGGTCCGACCTCGATTACGCCTGGCGCGGTACTGAACGCGGTGCGCGCAAATTCTCGCGACCTTTTTACGCTTTTAATTTCACTAAAAAACTAAACTATTCACTATCAAAATTCTATCCAAATTTTTTTTTTTTAAATAAAATTACCTTTCAGTACATGCAATTTCCAGGTTGTTACGAGCTTTCATTAGAGCATAAAACGAAAAAAATAAACTGAATCGAATTTGTTACAGTTTTTTTTTGATCGAGGAAAGTTTATTCTATCTTGTTTTGAACCAAATCATAAACTCAAACACAGATGTATCTGTGACATGTATTTTTTTCCAGCTCAAATATTGTACTTTAACTTAAGAAAATTTATTTAAAACAGTCAAATTTGCTATAAGAGGCCGTCAAGTACTAACTAAGGCAGGATCGAACCGGGTGCCGTCAGATTGTGGAACGCACATTCTACCGCTCTGTAAATACCCCCCCCTCTAGCCTTCTTATATCTTTTATTTTATTTAACTGATTGTTTTTATTATTTAACTTTTTTATTAAATGTTTTATATTTGGTTGCCTAAATATTAGCTGCGTATATTAAACCTATATTGGAGTATGACTATTATGTTATTCGTATCTTTAAAATATTACAGTATAACCGCTACTCCCGTTCGAGAAATCTAGAATCGTAAAAGACCTACTAACACCGAATAAGTTACTTTACCTAATGTATGCCTACCTACTTGCGGATTTAATATTTACCTACATGTTTCGTTTTGGCCAGGTGATTGTCTAGTGGAAGAACCCTACTTTGTGATCATAGAACCCAAGTATACGAATAGGTATGAGCTGTGTGACGAGGTCCTAATCTAATATTATGATTAAAATGTTATTAGGTTTACAATATCCGTACTACTGAATAAATTAATGAAGATGTAAGAATGTTGTGGAAAATGACCTAAAACGAAGGTAAGTAGATAATATTAGAAATAGAAGTAAAATAGATTATGTGTATATTAAATGCGGATACTAAGCATATCGCTAAGATATTTGTTAAGTGAACTTTTGGTTAGTATTTTATGTAACGTATATATTAATTGAAACAAACTCGTATGGGGCTAAGGATCGGCGCCCCTCCTCCGCGTCGACCGATTGATTTCGTCATCCTTACTGGTCATCACCTCCCCCATACGAGTATAAATACTCGTTTAAATAAAGAACTCTAATAGTCAAAATTCGGAGTCAGTCTGTGTGTCTAACAAAAGGTGGGACAAGAGGGCATAATCTTTTAGCAACCCCAGCGAACCCCAGCAAAAGGGTCAAATAATGAGTTCCCAAGATTAGGAAATCAAGGTACTCTTTAGGCACACGCCCAACCCTACCTAAACCTGAAACAGAAGATCATCCTGAATAATGTTATCTTATTCTTATGTGACCGCATAACTTTATCATAATTTGATGATGCAGACCTCGGACTAATTTACCGAATACTGATGAACTAGACAATCAAGTCATACACATTCTTAGTGTAATGAAGTTAATAACTTTTCCCGTTATCTCTTCAAATTGGCCATCTCAAACAGGACCTTCCTTCAAGTGAGATTATATTAATTAGGCCAGTATCACTAAATTCAGTGACATTAGTAAAAGGCGCCCTTTGTTGTTTTTTTATAACTAAAGGGGTAACCCAGAGACAATCGCTCCATGTATATTTCAGCTATACTTAGCCTAAGGTTCCTTCTATGGAAGCCATAATAAAGTGTGATGTTGAAGTAAGCCCATTATATTGACTTTCAACTCGAAGAGACAAATCAACTTCTTTCGTCATCGTCTCGGTTCTGAGAACTATATTTTCTCTTGATAGAACCTGTATGACCTGGCAGCCCAGCACAATCAGCTCAAAGCAGTTAAAGGACTTTAATAATTAGTTACGGAACCTCTTTGTCCATTCGAACCTTTATTTATAAAACAAGTTGACCTTTGCAACTGAATTTACTTTATGTTAATATAAGAAAATAGCAATGACTATCGTCTGTAATTCGATTAGGAACATTTATCCATTCGAACTATAATCTCCTCTTTTTTAGAAGTCGGTTAACAATTACTTTATGTAAGTAAATAATATCAAATAATAAAATGGCTACATTGTCTGCAATTCGATTAGGAACATTTATCCATTCGAACCATAACCTCCTCTTTTTTAGAAGTCGGTTAACAATTACTTTATGTAAGTAAATAATATCAAATAATAAAATGGCTACATTGTCTGCAATTCGATTAGGAACATTTATCCATTCGAACCATAACCTCCTCTTTTTTAGAAGTCGGTTAACAATTACTTTATGTAAGTAAATAATATCAAATAATCAAAATAATTATAAAGCTTACAATTGGTCCTCGCGCCGGCTTCCACAGACATCGCCCCACTCTGCCCGGGACAACTGAAGCAACTCTGAATCCAGTTACGATGGTGACACAATGCATGATGTACCTTCCCGCAGCTCCAGGAAGATCGTCCCATCGCCATAGGAAAAGGAGTATACCCCCGAAGGTGACGAAGGCCAAAACCCTCAACGGAGTGAGCACATCGACCCCGGTGGCGTCACAATCCACCGACATATTTAAAACCCACAGGAAAAACGCAACACCACTCGGAGAGTGACTTTACGCCGGAACTTGGTCGCTTTGGGAACCACCATTCCTTAAACTGCAGATGTTGTGATCTCTAAGCCCTCCCTTCGCGATAAAAGTATCGTTTCAAATCCATTCCCCCGCAAAAGCCGGGACGGTGGTACTAGTCTACCACTATGGGTATGACCACCATCCCAATGGGTGTATACGACCAAGCGCACACCCAAACTTTTAACGAAAAAAAGGATCCGAACCAACACTATAATCCAAAACGAGTTAAATGACTCTATAATCAAATACGGTTCCGTTCCCAGACATGCAACATAAGAAGGGAACCGAGGCTCACATAAATTCACTCTAAATCACTATTTACCCACAAAAAGATCCTAAAACGTTTTTAATTCGTTGTGTTCTCTAAGCCCTCCCTTCGCGATAAAGGTATCGTTTCAAATCCATTCCCCCGCAAAAGCCGGGACGGTGGCACTAGTCTACCACTAGGGGTATGACCACCATCCCAATGGGTGAATACGACCAAGCGCATACCCAAACTTTTAACGGAAAAAGGATCCGAATCAACACTATAATCCAAAACGAGTTAAATGACTCTATAATCAAATACGGTTCCGTTCCCAGACATGCAACATGAGAATGGAACCGATGCTCACATAAATTCACACTAAATCACTATTTACCCACAAAAAGATCCTAAAACGTTAAATTATTTCAGAGTTATTTGGTAGTACAAATTGACTGTCGAATAACTCCTTATAAAATTAAAACACGCGTGAATTTAAATCGCGGACATACAAAGGTACTCGAACGACACCGAAATTCGTAGACGCGTAACCATCTACAAATCTAGGCTAGTCCAGGCACTAAAATTTTATAAAATAAAATCAATTTTAATTTTAAAACGATTGAGCAAATATATGAACACAAGTCACTGAATTTACCTATCCAAAGTACTCGTCCGCTCTCGACCGATCCCCGAGAACGAATGCCCCTACGCTACTCTACGCCGCCCGTTTTTCACGCGAACAGCGCCTTCCCTTCCAACATGAATTTTTCCGAGAAATTGTCGTATGATCTCTTTTTAATTTTTCTACCTACCTCCAACTTATTATTATTCGTGCGCGTATTTGTTTTAGATAACCAATAAAATTACCGGTTGATGTAGGTACTTATTTGCAGTCTAACAAACTAAATCTAGAAAACCCCAGCCAAGCAATTAAGTGTTGAACCATTTGTCTTTAGTGATTTTGTTTATGAGATGAATTTCGCTGATATTTCCGATTAGTTCTATACAAAAGTATTACCTTAGATGTAGAAAATTCCGGGTTTTATTATTATTATAATATTTAGAACTAATTTATAGTAGTTAAGTTGTTTTAAAGCATTCTTTCTTAACGCCTGACTCAATGCAAACATCGGACAATGTGCATAACTTGCTGTACTGAAGGTTAACTAAAAGAATCCCTGTTCTCCATTTAGCTAGGCATGGAGTAAGGATACTATTAATCCTATTTTATTATCATGTAGTTACCAAAATCCTTTATAATATGAGACAGCATTTGATACTCAATCTTTATTTTAATTCCTGACCCTCTTTTCATTGCAAAACTTTGTTTTTATTTTTCCTTGGTTTTTTTAGATTCGCGTGATTTAGGTATTTGCCATGCACCATGTACAAATTAATAATGTGTTAGAATTTTAAACGAAACATCTATTTATTTAATTATTTATTTATGAACGATGAACTTGGTTCTGTTACATTCGACCCCATTAAATTTAAGAAGATGACCTAAATCGGAGTAAATTTAATAATATTAAATGAGTTCCCAAATAAATAATTTAATAAAGAAATTAAGAATTGAAATTTAACAACCCCAATGATATGTCTAATGTGCAAGATCTTTGTTGTCCACTTTCAAGTTTCAACAATAAAATTAAACGTGTAATAGAACTGTTTGTGTATGTGCCCTAATTATTATATGTGTAGTTTGTTTAAACCGGTCATGAAATAATCATCTTAGAAACTCAATCCGACAGCAAACCCGTGTATCATAAAAGAACTTTTTTCGTCCACATAGTATATTGACTTCTACGAGGAACCCGGTTGTGAGTCGAGTCGTTAGAAGAACAGAAAGATTGCTTTCCCCGCCAAATTCAACCTTTCAATCGAGGGGGTTTGCATTCATATCTCCTCGGTCCGCTCTCAACGTCCTGTGAACTACAAAAATCCACCTATGACCTCTCAGGGTCCTATAAGCTCTCGAAACCGAATTAAAAATCTGACTACCTCCGATCGGTGAATGTGAGTGTAGGAAATATTGCGGTTTACCCTTCGCATGAAGGCTGCGTGTGAGTATGAGCTCAATATAAACTCAATGTTTAATATTGACAGGGATAAGTGTCCTCCTGACTTAACCTAGCTCCAAGTTCCCCTTTTATATTGAGCCGGTTGTGTAGTGTTTTGCTAAACCTTGAAATCGACAACTCGCCTCTAGCCTTGGTGTCGCTACAACCCTGAAACCTCTAAACATACTTATAACTCAAAATTTCCAACATCCTTCCACAATTCATTCCTCATTCGTTTATTCTTATTATTCAGATACAGAGCATATCTTTCATTGCTGTTCAATCCATCCCAAGGAAGTATCGACACCTTTAAGAACTATTGGCGACCAAGTTTCTGCACGCCTATCCCTAGGTTCATAATCTCAAATAAAAGCAGTAACTTCTATCAAGATCAGATACTACTAACTTAGGAAACACTAAAACCCCCCAGCTACTAATGAACTACAACCCACCAAAATACTAAATATCTAGAAAACAGTATCAAAACCCGTTCACGTTCACATTGATATATAATTACATTGTTCACGTTAATATTTTTTTTTTTTTTTTTATCAAATATATATTTTTCCAAATTAATGACTGTTAAATAAATTTTTAATATAGTAAAATTTTATTGCTATACATTTTTCGAAGTGATTATTAAATACAATTACATTTTCCGAATAGTTAAACTATAAATAACCTAAACTTTTAACTACTCTGCATGAATTTATTCCGATTGCTTTTTATCCTTCAACATCTATTTATCGCGCCTATGATTAGATCTATTTAGCCGTTCTAAATCTTGCTATTTTACCAACTAATAATAAGTACCGTAGTTAGCTAGCTGTTATGGATTATTCAAGACTGTGAATCGACCCCAAAGTTTTAATTTACAGTTACTTCGCTATCAAATATTTAGAAACAAGAAAGTCAAATACTTAATTAGATGAAGTAATATCATTAGAATACCTTCTTCTAAAACGCACTACATTTTTTTTCATCCAAAAACGTTCTATTAATTTACTACATCCTTCTACTAGTCAAATTAATTGCCGTATCATTTAACAAATTAAATAAGTTTATTTTTACTATATGAGCTATATAATTATTTACGGGATAAGATAAGATAAGATAAGATAATTTATTCAGATAACGAACACTCCCACAATACCATTGCCTAAAAGCAATAATACCCATGTGGTGCACGCTATGTCTCGTCAAAAACAAAATACAATTCACTCAAATTCATATTAAAAATTGTTTCATATTCAAATTAATATGAAAAACTCAACACATTATATAATTATTAAACAACATAACAAAATTATATGTGTGCAAAATTATACTACTACGTCATAATAATATAACCCTACACACAAATATTTCTTTAGTAAACAACCGCGACAGCTTGAAACAGTGTTTTATTTTTTACTAGTTTAGTTTTTAAAATACCTGGAAATAGAGAGTTTATTATGTGTTCTTTCAATTCTACCTTAAACAACCCGAACCCGTTTTAGTAAGCAATCATAACCCTTTTTCCAATTAAATAAACACCTTAACAATAGTAACAAAGTGAAAGTAAGTATAGTTGAAACTGATAGTTACAAAGCTTAAGAAATAATAATAATTATAAATTAATTGTTTTAAGATTTGACATGCGCGTCGTTTTCCCCCAAAGAATTATAGCACCTAAAAATATAATACACAAAATGATCGTAGGTGGCATTTTGTAGATTTAATTGTTACCCAAATACATTAGCAGCCACAATTTTCACGCCCCAATAACAACGACAAAAATTTACATAAATATAACAAATACTAAATTGTGAGAATCATAAACATAGATAGTATTTCACTAGCTACGTCTATGCACTTCATCAACTGTCTCCGTCTTATACACAGGTGCCTTACTTCCCGCTTACTATGTGAAGTAACTCAACCAACAAAAGATTATATCTGTACCATGTCTATGTTTGTATTAGAAACATTAATAGTTGCGCGTCTTACTTCACAGAACACTAAATTTAAAGCTACCGTCCCTATATTTTTAAACCGGCCTTATTCGTGAAAACCAAACCAGAATTATAATCGTAATTTTTAAACTTTCGCGATTTGAACACATGTTTTAAATGTTTATCGGGACTTATCACGTATTATTACAGAATTATAATATCGGTAACATCTGTCCTGGTGGTAAGATCAAAACAGACGTCACAATTGCCCACCTAAAACTACCCCAATGAACCTTAGTAAAATGTATATGCAACCTTTTCATCAATAATACTACCAAATCCGATAAATTCAAAATTCGAGCCTATTTAAGATAAACCTACACTTTTATTCGCGAAATGTCACATCAAAGTTAATGATTTTATAAATGACACATCATAGAACGGCAGTAAGTCAAACTGCTTACTTTGCAACTATAGACGTGTTCATCGATTAATTAATTAGATTAAAACCATTTTCATTAATTATTGAAATTGTTTCGAGTATTTAGTTTAATTCAAAAATATTTACATAAACAATACCAACGGTATTTTTATGTCACCTCTATTATATCATTACTATTTTTATGTACACTTACTAACCGGGCTAACAAGACACAAAGTGACCAATATATCAACCGACCTATTGTGCAAATAAATTATCTTTGAAATTTCATAGATAAGACTTGGCATAAACTTAACATTTGTAGCAGTAGCATTCCAATGAAGATTTCTTTTCTTCTAAGAAATGCTTGTTCTAGCGTAAAGACATCAACGAGATACCACGTGCCACAATCCCTATTTTAAAACCTATTGAGAACCTACTTAACCCTGATTTGTGACATGCTAACACACAATATTTTTAGTTGGCTATAGTGATAGGTTTTTAGACCTTACTTGTACGAAATTCACAAATTTAACACACTGTTTAATTTTACAACGTCATTTAACATCATTACAATACCCTACTAGAAAGATGTGTACAAAGATAAATAGCTACCTGTTAATTTAAGAGTATTTAAGAAATTTACTATAATTTAGATCAATCCGATTGTAACTTTAAATATTGCAGTTCCTAAAACCATTATGACTTTTGATTAGACTAAATATTGCATTATCAGGGTCAAAATTATGTCCTAGTTATAAAATAGTTTAAGATTTTACATTCCCTTTAATTTAACTTATTTGTTCATAATTATTCCTACTAATCATTATATTAAAGTATTTCACACTGTGTGTTCAATTTTTAATTTACCGATTACTTTTAAATATGCATATCCCTATCCAAGCTAATAATTTAGTTCCCTAGTCAGCCCATTCATATTTTAGTAATAATATTTATTATATTTGACATTTATTTAGAGCAAAATTTTCTAAAGTTTCTTACGACCTCGCTCATTACGACTCCGTTTCTTACGACCCCGATTATTACGACCCCATTTCTTACGACCCCAATTCTTATGAGTATTTTTCAACCCCAGTGAAAACCCATAATATGAAACAATATTTCACAACAATGGAAACACACGGATTATATACATTAGGTTTTCCCATTTTTATAAATATTTTCAAGCCAGCGTTAGCAATTTTTAGAACAAATTTGGAATCTATGATAAAGGATGTAATATATAAGATTAAATTCACATTTTCTATTATTTTTGAACCCATTTACCTTACCACATGCGTTACCCAACCTATTAACCTACTACGTTAGTACCGAATGTAAGAAATTCTAATGATTTAACCTTGATATTTTTGATGATGGTGATGAATATTTTTGCACAGCTCATACCAATTCTCGTCTCCTTTGCACGAACAACAAATTGTGTTCAAGCGAACTTGAACACTCTTAAATATAATCCCTTTCTAATAACTAATTTAATTCTAAACGACCCCATTTCTTATGACGGTTCTACGCGTTTAAGCAAAACAAATACTACACATAAATTCTAGTGAGAGTATTAAGAAACATCGATCCTGCATTGACCTATATGTACTAATGTAGTTAATCCTAACTGTTATCTACATAAACATCCTATTAGAAATTACCATCGTTGTACGCGTTTTTAATTACAAAGTCACTACAAAGTTAAAATCTTGGCTGATGATGATGATGATGATGATGATAATGATCCTGGTCACTACGGCATACCATATTGTAAATACCCCCCCCTCTAGCCTTCTTATATCTTTTATTTTATTTAACTGATTGTTTTTATTATTTAACTTTTTTATTAAATGTTTTATATTTGGTTGCCTAAATATTAGCTGCGTATATTAAACCTATATTGGAGTATGACTATTATGTTATTCGTATCTTTAAAATATTACAGTATAACTGCTACTCCCGTTCGAGAAATCTAGAATCGTAAAAGACCTACTAACACCGAATAAGTTACTTTACCTAATGTATGCCTACCTACTTGCGGATTTAATATTTACCTACATGTTTCGTTTTGGCCAGGTGATTGTCTAGTGGAAGAACCCTACTTTGTGATCATAGAACCCAAGTATACGAATAGGTATGAGCTGTGTGACGAGGTCCTAATCTAATATTATGATTAAAATGTTATTAGGTTTACAATATCCGTACTACTGAATAAATTAATGAAGATGTAAGAATGTTGTGGAAAATGACCTAAAACGAAGGTAAGTAGATAATATTAGAAATAGAAGTAAAATAGATTATGTGTATATTAAATGCGGATACTAAGCATATCGCTAAGATATTTGTTAAGTGAACTTTTGGTTAGTATTTTATGTAACGTATATATTAATTGAAACAAACTCGTATGGGGCTAAGGATCGGCGCCCCTCCTCCGCGTCGACCGATTGATTTCGTCATCCTTACTGGTCATCACCTCCCCCATACGAGTATAAATACTCGTTTAAATAAAGAACTCTAATAGTCAAAATTCGGAGTCAGTCTGTGTGTCTAACAAAAGGTGGGACAAGAGGGCATAATCTTTTAGCAACCCCAGCGAACCCCAGCAAAAGGGTCAAATAATGAGTTCCCAAGATTAGGAAATCAAGGTACTCTTTAGGCACACGCCCAACCCTACCTAAACCTGAAACAGAAGATCATCCTGAATAATGTTATCTTATTCTTATGTGACCGCATAACTTTATCATAATTTGATGATGCAGACCTCGGACTAATTTACCGAATACTGATGAACTAGACAATCAAGTCATACACATTCTTAGTGTAATGAAGTTAATAACTTTTCCCGTTATCTCTTCAAATTGGCCATCTCAAACAGGACCTTCCTTCAAGTGAGATTATATTAATTAGGCCAGTATCACTAAATTCAGTGACATTAGTAAAAGGCGCCCTTTGTTGTTTTTTTATAACTAAAGGGGTAACCCAGAGACAATCGCTCCATGTATATTTCAGCTATACTTAGCCTAAGGTTCCTTCTATGGAAGCCATAATAAAGTGTGATGTTGAAGTAAGCCCATTATATTGACTTTCAACTCGAAGAGACAAATCAACTTCTTTCGTCATCGTCTCGGTTCTGAGAACTATATTTTCTCTTGATAGAACCTGTATGACCTGGCAGCCCAGCACAATCAGCTCAAAGCAGTTAAAGGACTTTAATAATTAGTTACGGAACCTCTTTGTCCATTCGAACCTTTATTTATAAAACAAGTTGACCTTTGCAACTGAATTTACTTTATGTTAATATAAGAAAATAGCAATGACTATCGTCTGTAATTCGATTAGGAACATTTATCCATTCGAACTATAATCTCCTCTTTTTTAGAAGTCGGTTAACAATTACTTTATGTAAGTAAATAATATCAAATAATAAAATGGCTACATTGTCTGCAATTCGATTAGGAACATTTATCCATTCGAACCATAACCTCCTCTTTTTTAGAAGTCGGTTAACAATTACTTTATGTAAGTAAATAATATCAAATAATAAAATGGCTACATTGTCTGCAATTCGATTAGGAACATTTATCCATTCGAACCATAACCTCCTCTTTTTTAGAAGTCGGTTAACAATTACTTTATGTAAGTAAATAATATCAAATAATCAAAATAATTATAAAGCTTACAATTGGTCCTCGCGCCGGCTTCCACAGACATCGCCCCACTCTGCCCGGGACAACTGAAGCAACTCTGAATCCAGTTACGATGGTGACACAATGCATGATGTACCTTCCCGCAGCTCCAGGAAGATCGTCCCATCGCCATAGGAAAAGGAGTATACCCCCGAAGGTGACGAAGGCCAAAACCCTCAACGGAGTGAGCACATCGACCCCGGTGGCGTCACAATCCACCGACATATTTAAAACCCACAGGAAAAACGCAACACCACTCGGAGAGTGACTTTACGCCGGAACTTGGTCGCTTTGGGAACCACCATTCCTTAAACTGCAGATGTTGTGATCTCTAAGCCCTCCCTTCGCGATAAAAGTATCGTTTCAAATCCATTCCCCCGCAAAAGCCGGGACGGTGGTACTAGTCTACCACTATGGGTATGACCACCATCCCAATGGGTGTATACGACCAAGCGCACACCCAAACTTTTAACGAAAAAAAGGATCCGAACCAACACTATAATCCAAAACGAGTTAAATGACTCTATAATCAAATACGGTTCCGTTCCCAGACATGCAACATAAGAAGGGAACCGAGGCTCACATAAATTCACTCTAAATCACTATTTACCCACAAAAAGATCCTAAAACGTTTTTAATTCGTTGTGTTCTCTAAGCCCTCCCTTCGCGATAAATAAATACAAATACAATACAAATAAAGGTATCGTTTCAAATCCATTCCCCCGCAAAAGCCGGGACGGTGGCACTAGTCTACCACTAGGGGTATGACCACCATCCCAATGGGTGAATACGACCAAGCGCATACCCAAACTTTTAACGGAAAAAGGATCCGAATCAACACTATAATCCAAAACGAGTTAAATGACTCTATAATCAAATACGGTTCCGTTCCCAGACATGCAACATGAGAATGGAACCGATGCTCACATAAATTCACACTAAATCACTATTTACCCACAAAAAGATCCTAAAACGTTAAATTATTTCAGAGTTATTTGGTAGTACAAATTGACTGTCGAATAACTCCTTATAAAATTAAAACACGCGTGAATTTAAATCGCGGACATACAAAGGTACTCGAACGACACCGAAATTCGTAGACGCGTAACCATCTACAAATCTAGGCTAGTCCAGGCACTAAAATTTTATAAAATAAAATCAATTTTAATTTTAAAACGATTGAGCAAATATATGAACACAAGTCACTGAATTTACCTATCCAAAGTACTCGTCCGCTCTCGACCGATCCCCGAGAACGAATGCCCCTACGCTACTCTACGCCGCCCGTTTTTCACGCGAACAGCGCCTTCCCTTCCAACATGAATTTTTCCGAGAAATTGTCGTATGATCTCTTTTTAATTTTTCTACCTACCTCCAACTTATTATTATTCGTGCGCGTATTTGTTTTAGATAACCAATAAAATTACCGGTTGATGTAGGTACTTATTTGCAGTCTAACAAACTAAATCTAGAAAACCCCAGCCAAGCAATTAAGTGTTGAACCATTTGTCTTTAGTGATTTTGTTTATGAGATGAATTTCGCTGATATTTCCGATTAGTTCTATACAAAAGTATTACCTTAGATGTAGAAAATTCCGGGTTTTATTATTATTATAATATTTAGAACTAATTTATAGTAGTTAAGTTGTTTTAAAGCATTCTTTCTTAACGCCTGACTCAATGCAAACATCGGACAATGTGCATAACTTGCTGTACTGAAGGTTAACTAAAAGAATCCCTGTTCTCCATTTAGCTAGGCATGGAGTAAGGATACTATTAATCCTATTTTATTATCATGTAGTTACCAAAATCCTTTATAATATGAGACAGCATTTGATACTCAATCTTTATTTTAATTCCTGACCCTCTTTTCATTGCAAAACTTTGTTTTTATTTTTCCTTGGTTTTTTTAGATTCGCGTGATTTAGGTATTTGCCATGCACCATGTACAAATTAATAATGTGTTAGAATTTTAAACGAAACATCTATTTATTTAATTATTTATTTATGAACGATGAACTTGGTTCTGTTACAGCTCGGCCACCATCGCGCATTTAGTATAGTATTGAGGAGGTCGAAAATGGCCAACAAAATCCTGACACGATGACTGGACGACCTCCACCATGAATCAAATAGCAGTAGCACTTAACTGTATAATTTATGTAAGTATATACGTATAAAAAGTTTATAAGAGAGCTTCTCAAGCTTTTTGCTCTACTCGCATTATGAAAATATCTGACCCAATAAACACAGAATCAGGCCTCGTGTAATCCGTCCAGAAGCATGTTATTATCCGACGAGATAGAAAGGGAAGGTGTTCAATCTGCCATCAACTTGGCCGTGAGAAAACAACACTACTTATTAGAAATAACGGACGTTGACGATCAGCATTTATTTATTTATTCCGCACTTTTGCTTTGGTGTTCTAGCTGCGTTTTGCTCGTGATTATCCAGTTTTCTAGCCTTTTCAGGGATAAAAAGTATCTTCTTCGTTAATAAACCTTATCCTTGTAGAATTTTATCAAAATATGTTCATCCGTTTTAGTCGTGAAGAGGTAAGGGACAGACGGAGACAAAGTTACGTGTATATATTATTTATAATATTGTTGTACAAATAAGTACAAAACAACAATTACTGTTTTAAAAAGCAAAAAAAATATTCTGTTGATGTGTAACATCTATTGGACCGCCTTAGCAATAAAACCGACTCGTATGCCGTGATAGACGTGACGTAACATGCTCTTATGCCATCATATTTTACATCTGCCAGACGTCCCGTGACTAAGGAAACTGAGAAGCAGGACGAAGAGAATAGCGTGCTACAGGGCTAGATGCTTGGACACAGGATTTGTTTACTTCAAAGACGATTATGATCAAATTTATAATTCTATTGTAACTTCTCATGCTTTTTTTTATAGTTATACCAATTTTAAATGGGGGTTTGGACATTGATTAGTAGGTAGGTATCTTTAGTTCTTTAGTATAATTTTTGGTTAACTTACTCGACATCTAAGAACGGAAAGGTGACGGTCTTCCAGAAGTCATATCCATACTCGCAGGTCACCTTGAAGTGTTCGTCGAGTTCTTCCTCGATTAAAGAATTGTACTGCACCGTGATAGTGTTCCACATCAGGTTTTTCTGTCGAGAAAATGAAATTTGTTTTACATAAGACAGGATCTTGTTTGACCATTTACTCGTCATTGCAGAAGACTCCGACATGGCTTTGCAGTTTGCATGTTTGTTGTTCTATGACAAACCACTAGAATCTACATTTTAAGGCCGCGCCTATTTGCCAGAGCTATCTTTATAAATTAATAAATCACTCTAAAAAAACACTAAATATAAGAATTAAAAAAAAACGATTGCGCACACTTTTAAGAATAACATAGCAAGTTTTAAAGTAATTTGATATATCAGATTTGGTTGTTTTTTTTTTTTGTGTTTATGGCGGCACATACAAAAAAAACTTTTTTTTCTATCTCCTCTGCTATTCTATAAAATATCAACACGAAATAAGCTTTATCAAAAAAAATGCTATTTGCTATGTTATTCAAAAAATAATCACACAGTGAAACATTTTTTCTTGATAATATGCGAAAGAGATAGCTGATAAGCGCGGACTTAACGTATTTTTGTGGATGTGAACAGCTAATGAAACACAATATGTAAAATTGGAGCGGAGATTAAAAAACATTATAATTTTAATCTTACATTGAATTTTGTCTTACTCTAATAATAACCGAGAGAGCGAGACAAAGCTCAATATAGGATTAAATGCTTTTGTGATAGAGGTATGCCCCGCCCAAGGTAGGTACTTACAGTAGGATGTTTCCTGGAGTCAGTATGCTCGCTGTTTCTGCCCAAGGTGCCGCATCGATTCAACTGGATGTAGAACTCATAGTAATCGCGGCCAGTGCCATTTATGTACATGCAGTCTGGATCGTAGGAGTATCCTAAAACAAACAAAAAATCTGATGTTGATACATTGGCGCCGTCTCACCTCACCTACCACTGAATTCAAAACAGACGGGTGGCGCGGATATCGCGGCTGAATGCTACAAGCGGCGCAAATATTCCAGTTTTGACAGAGGTTACTTATTTGTTCCTAATGCTTTCAAAATATTTAAGGATATAAATATTCGGGACATTTTTTGCACACACGGTCATCTGACCCCAAATTAAGCAAAGCTTGTAATATGGCTGCCAGATACTGATATACGAGTACATACATATATATTTCTAAATACATAATTAAATTAATATTACCACCCAGATATAGAACAAACAGAAATATTCATCACATGAATATTTGTCCTAGGTGGGAATCGAACCCACACCCCCAAGCGCAGAAGGCAGCTTCACTACCAACTAGACAAACGGGCTATCAAAATTTGTCGGGGAGACTTGATTTTCTACGTGACCAAAATGAATATTCGGCAGCAAGTTGAGCAAGCAAGAAAAGCAGTCGCTCTCCTTATGCTATCATGCTCGTCTAAAATAGATACAACATTTTGAACTTCAATTGTTGGCAATATATTTGGAATAAAGCATGAGCACGTCTACGTTCCCAAAGCGGTTCATGCTGCTGAAAGCTGCTCGAATATTATAGGTATAGGGGATAAGTTGATGCCCTCATGTCCCATGCGTCACGGCCCCCAGAATTGGGGACGCGACACAACGAGCATAAGCATTTTCATTCATAACACTGTATCAAAAAGCGTAATTCACACTTGTTGAAAGTGAGCAAGAATATTAATACTATCGATAAGCGCTTAGGGTTAGATCTATACATGAGCGTTATGGTGGTAAGACAGCTGTCATTGACATTGTCATTGTTGTGTTCATTGTTTAAGCCTAATACCAGATCTACCTACGTAATTTTTGTATTCCCTTCAAATGCGTATTGTGTAACTGCGTAGTATTCACACTAGATTTGTTACTTATCTAATTTATATCCGCGATATAATTAATTGCCTTCTGTTTATATTTTTGTCTGTTGGTCTTCCTTTGATATAAATAAATACTTATCATGCACATTGCTTAGTAACAAGTTATAACAGGCCTCCCCCATCGATCTCCAAAAGGGCCGGTTGGAAGCAGCCTGCATCCAGCGTTTCCCTGCGGTATTTTTAGGTCGTCTGTTGATCTTGTGGGTGGATGTCCTACGCTGCGCTTACTGGTCCGTGGTTTCCATTCGAGAACCTTTCGGCCCCATCGGCCATCTGTTCTGCGTGATATGTGCCATGTCCCCTGCCACTTCAACTTGCTAATCCGGTGGGCTATGTCGGTAACTTTCGTCGGTAACGGTTCGTCTACGGATCTCCTCATTGCTGATTCGATCTCGTAAAGAAACCCCAAGCATAGCCCTCTCCATAGCTCAAAGTAGGTACCTATAGTTGTAACATATTGCGGAAATCACACAAAGAGTTTACTTCTATGAGTTTCTCATTAGAAAACAATTACCTACGCACTGTTAGAACGTGTTATTAGCATAGGTGGTCGTCTGCATGTGCAAGTACAGTAATATTGGGATGCAAAAACGCGGGATTCCATTCCGTTCGACACTTCGCAACTGTTTACCGTGAGAGGATGGAATGCCCCGTACATATCATAGTACTTTAGTTGCATAAGTTAAAAATACTCCTATTATCTCAAATGTGACAAACAAGGGAGATACAGTGGCGTGGCGGGTGCGAACGAATCAGTCCTAAATCAGGCTTGATAACTAGTCGAACTCATCCTGCACACGACCATGCCGCCCTTTTTTGAATGTAGACTATTAGTTCATTGGTGTCGCTGCAATTTTCGTAGTGTGCGTGAAAAATTTGTAGGTAAGTACGTACTAACATATTTTGAAATGCTGTTTAACGGTATACTTACCTGGTGAAAAAAGTAAGTGAAACATGGAGACATTTGAACACGGACGCTAATTGTATTAAGGCATATCTCCTTTGTTTATCTGATCTGAAAGTACCACCTTACCTAATACGAGTATTTTTAGTAGGATCCTAATTTTCTAGGGCTTGTGGGGTAATCTGAGCTGTCTCAAGTTTTACCCCAGCGCCAAATTTTTGCACATTTTTGACCCATGAAACTTAAAAAATACCAATACCTTGTTAAATGTGAAACATCTAGGCATTGGCAGTAAAACCGACTCGTATGCCATGGAAATACGGCAAACATTATTACGCCTTGTTATACCGTCATGTTTCACATCTGATGGGCGTCCCGTTCCGGTTGCCTTCGAAGGGCTTGCAGAGATGTCTAATCTGAACTAAATTTACTCACATATTATACGTAATAGACTCAAGTCTAAAATGAGACTAGAGACCATGAATATGTTACGTGAGATAAAGTAATGTTCACCATAAGTAGTATATAATTGGGGTTTCTGGATCAAAAGTACTTCAAATAGGTCCAGTTATAAACAACTAAATCTATTCACGCCATCTATTCAAATAGATGAATAAAGTAGTAATTGAATAGAGAAATAATTTATAAAAAACGGCAGTTTTCGATAAGAAGTCATACCTGGCGCAGAGAAGCGCCGGTCTTCTTATCAAAACTGTCGTTTTTTATAAATTATTTCTCTATTCAATAACTACTTTATTCATCTATTTGAATAGATGGCTGAATAGATTTAGTTGTTTATAACTGGACCTATTTGAAGTACTTTTGCTCCAGAAACCCCAATTATATCATTTTTTTTAATGCTTCAGTATAATTATTTAATATTTAATAAGCTAACAATTATAATCTAAGTTAATTTGTAACATTGATTTTATCTTTTATAAGGGATACTATATCTCTAAATGATCTATATACATCATCCATGTATAAGTTTTTGACGACGTGTTGTACACATAGATCAGCATTACATTTGCATGTTAATAATTCTTCAGGTATTGTTTCCACGTCATATAACTCTATTCGTATAATTTTTGTTCCTTTCGACGGCATTCTCACGCAGGAGTAAGTCATGTCATCTCGGTGTGGCCTTTTTCTCGATTTCTCTTGATTGTTCGGCAAGAAGTTGAATAGGTCTCCAGATTCCTGAAACAAGCAGCTTAGTGAGTTATTTTAACGTATTTAATTAATTAAACCTATTCAACACAGTGAACTACTATTTACGTTAAAATCATGTCTAGGAATAAAATTATTTGAGTATGTAAATAGCCAAATTAATTTATTATACTTAATAGGTAAAATAATTTAAACTTACCGACATAATCCGTTAGTTGTGTTCTTTGCAAAGGTCGAAAAAATAATAATTTCACAATATTAATTTATCTGTCTTTTATATAATTGCTTAAAATGACTTTAAGGTCTAAAATTAGACAATTTTTTAAATGTCTAACCAAATAATTCCGTTGTTTTCCTAAACGGGAGGAATGCATTGAGCGAGGCGCCAGGCGTCAGATGATCCGTCTGTGTTTATAGTAATGATTATCAAAACATCTCAATTGTAAATATCGGTAGGTACAATACTGTTTTCTATAGAGTAGTAATAAAGTTGCATATTGATTAAATATTTTCGGAGAACTATTTAAGTATGTGTCACAGATAAAACAGTCCTGTTAATGCGGTAATTGTCCTTACATAAAAATGCAAATACTAGTTGGTTTGTTTGTCTTTAAAATATCAAAATAGTTGAATTGATTTCGTAAGGTATTGAGGTATTGTATTGAGACCTAGATCATAATGTATAACAGGTACCATTTTTAACCAAAAAGTCGCAAGTGAAACTGTAGGGTGCAGCTAGTTTAAAATGTTTGATTTAGCTCGATATGGAAAAATTGCTGACAAACTATTTTTGTTTAACACTAACGTCAATGTGAACGTACACATTGACATCCTTAATATTTATATAAAGCTTAAGAAAACCTGAGTCAGTACAGTAATTGCTTCCTGAAGGACAACAGGTGTAGAAAAAGTATTTTGTGCGTGTTTGTGCTAGTGTTACGATTGCAGTCTGGTCTTCTATTCAATCAATTGTGAGTATTATTATTATTATATATTTACGTTTTGATTAAGAAATAAAAAGAAAATGAACGTCTATATAATTGAATTAGTGATTACTCTAACGATTCATTAAAATGTTCTCATTTTTGAAGTTATAAATCCGTTAAACTTTTGTATTTGATTCATGCTGCCCTAGTATTTTATTCATTGATCATTTGTATCTTGATAAGACTTTGAATGTTTGACATCAATTTGTTAGTTCAAATTGCATATTCTCTAAAGAACACTTTTTTATTTAATTGTTATACATATTTAAATTTATTAAATGTTTTTTTCAGTGTCATCTTCATTCGTGTGTGGGTGCGTGTCAGATTGCTCGGTCGGATTGAACTCAAGTCATCTATTCAATAAATTGTGAGTATCATTGCATATTTATGTTTTGATTTTAAAAACATAAAAAATAATAGAAGAAAATTTCTTTATGTGACTACTCTGATAAGTGAAATATCCCATGTTCTCAACATATTAAAATTTCAACTTTTTACATAGGTATTCCGAACTTACTGACATCCTTATTTTTTTATTTCTTCATTATTAATTGTGTCTTGATAAAGTTGTACTGTCTTGAGTGAATGAATAGCCAAAATAACTTATTCCTAAATAATAAATAGTAAGCTCGTATTGACAACTGAATAAAAACATTTTTTTTTTCATTTCAGCCCTATACGCTGCACTTCGTTTTTCAATCATCAGTGCTGCGTGATTCAATTCCACAAATTAAACAAAATGTAAGTACTTCAAGTCTGATAGTTTTTTAAAAGAGTCAAATTAATGTGACCTTTTTTACTTAGGTATCGAGTTATTAAATAATAATAATACCCTAGTAACCATATTATGTACATAGACGTACAGTACCACATACCATAGACTGATTCAACTCCATCTCACTCACCACAATAGCAAATCAATTGTCAATCCTATTATGTACAATAGTTTTATATCCATTCACATTCCATAATAGTATTTTATATTGAACAGAGCCTCTTGTCCTGTTGGCTTCAGCCCCACTGTTGCATCTCAAAACTAAAGGCCCGTGAATCAATTGAGTTTATAATAATTCAAAGCAAACGAGCATTATTAGAAGTGGGTACGATCTTTTTGTAGTCATGTCGTTACAATTTATTTCATAGTATTAAAATTTTATATGAGTGTAAAAAGAGAATAACTATAATATAGTTTAAAAATCATTTCATAGTTTATTTTTCTTATTTTCAGGTCAAAATCATCGAACGCTGACGACCTTTTTCCTTCAGAAGAAGAAATTGAAGAGACACGCCATTCAAAAAAAGCAGTGAAACGATCCAGGGATGAATCGCGCTCTTCCGATGAAAGCATTGAAGAGACTCGCCCTCAAAAGAAGGCGACAAAGCAACAATCCCGAGACGAGTCTCGTTCTTCATGCTCAAGCATGCCGCCTTTAACGGAGGAGCCAGTAGAGAAGCCAAAACGGCGGGAGGAAAAAACTGCAAAGGATTCATCACGACGCCTTTCGGACCCACCAGTGCGCAGCGCGCAGCGAGTTTCGAAGAAAACGAAAACCCAGATTCACCCTGTCTCCCGGCCGACGGCTAGGGAATTATTTGGTACGGATAGTGAAGATGAAGCGCAGGAAGCGGCCTGTGCTTCATCTTCAAAAAAACCAAACGCTTTGGTATCTACTATAACGAGAAGGTTAGCCAACGGCGTCTCTCGACAAATTTTTCCCGATAAAGAGGGGACGCATTATATCGAATTAAAAGTATACAAAGTCTCGGATATTGAAAAAATTGCTCCTATGAATAGGTGGCGGCAGGCTGTGATGTCATTAAAATATAAAACTAATGACAACACAGAAGTCTGGAGCAATTTAACAAAATTTATATGTTCTAGTAGAAAAGAGTTTAAAAACATATCACCCACATTCATATCAAATTATTTTTAGTAAAAATAATAGATACTTAATTTTTATACTTCATTTATCATTTTATAATTGTATACTCATGTAATCAAAATGTAATCGTAGTTTTAAGTTAAATTGAATAAATATCATTTCCTTGTCTTAATTATGTTGTATTTTTTTTTATTACAGCGAACCCAACCAGTGATGTCGAGTATCAGTCACAAAGCAATGAAACCATATTATGCCACAAATGTAAACAGATTTTACGAAAATCTGAATTCAAGTATCATTTGAGAAGTAATGTGCATAAATCAAATTGCTTATTAAAAACTGTATTTAAAAATATTGAGATTATTGCAACAGCATTTAAGAATCGAATCCTTACATACCGATTGAATCCGTATGAAGTACACTTTGAGACACCTGAAGCATTTTTATATGACAGTATGAAATATGTGACAAAACTAGTTGAAATGATTCAATCAAAACATAGCTGCTTAAAAGTGAATATAGAGTTGTTTGCTAATTTTATATTACCACATTCAGACCAACAGCAGCTCAAGTCTTTTAATACTAAAAATACTGTTATTTTAAAACATACGGATCTAAAAGAGAAATATATGGATGCATTAAGCACGATAAAACAGAAATTAACAGAGTTTGAGCACTGTGAGTCCGGGTGGTCTTTTTTATCAATAAGTCATCTAGAAATCAATATTAACAAATACTGCCCTATGCGAGGTGGTTCTTATATTGATTTACCAGCCAAAGTTAAAAACACAAAAAGTTGTATAAACATACAGAATAATGATAATCACTGCCTGTTATGGTCTATAGTGGCTGCCTTACACCCACGCGAGCGAAATGCTTGTAGGGTAAGTTCTTATCCACACTATAGTAACGTATTAAATATCGAGGGCATGAATTTTCCTCCCACATTAAGTGATGTAAGAATTTTAGAAAAAAACAATTCTGATGTGAGTGTAAATATCTATGGATTAAGTAATAAGTGTAATGTAACTGGGCCTCTGTACAAGTCTGATTCAAGAAAATCTAATCATGTGAACTTGCTGTACATAGAAAAAAGTGGCAAGTTTCACTACTGTCTCATAAAAGATCTTTTGAAACTTGTACGAAGACAAATTTCCGGACACAAAGGCAAAATGTACTTGTGTGAAAATTGCTTGCAATTTTTTTCCAGTGTTTCTAAGTATACTACACATTCTTGTTCTGAAGTGTTATCGGTTTTACCGCCAAAGAATAGCGTACTAAAATTTGAACACTACGAAAGGCAACAGAAAATAAACTTTGTAATATATGCGGATTTTGAAAGCATTCTAATTAATTGTCCAGAAAATAATGATTTGAGTATTAATACGAAAACGATTAAAAAACACGAACCTTCTTGTTTCGGGTATTACATATGCTGTTCACATGATTCAAGCCTGAATAAATATGTAACGTATAGGGGTTCCGACTGTCCCAAAGTTTTCATAGAGTATCTAATCAGAGATGTGACAGAGATAAGTAGTATTATACAATGTAAAAAATCGATGTTAAAATTATCTAAACACCAGCAGGAAGAATATCAAAAGGAAAGTGTATGTCATATCTGTAATAACTTCCTCTTTGATGATAAAGTGATGGATCATGATCATATTACGGGTGAATACAGAGGAGCAGCTCACAACCAATGTAATCTATTGTATAGAGTTTGCCCCTTCGTACCAGTGGTCTTTCACAATTTATCCGGTTATGACAGCCACCTATTTATAAAAGAATTAGCTAACTATAAGGGTGAAATTAAAATTATACCCCAAACAAAGGAAAAATACTTGAGTATAACAAAGTATTTGACTACGGAAGACTCACCACAGACCATTCAAATAAAATTTTTGGACTCTTTTCAATTTCTCAGCTCGAGTTTAGATAATTTGTGTAAAACCTTATGCGAGAAAGACTTTATACATTTATCTCAAGAGTTTACAAAGAAAGATCAATTTGATCTAATGCAGAAGAAAGGAGTTTATCCATATGATTATGTAGACTCATGGTCAAAGTATAAGAATGATAAACTCCCAGAAAAAAATATGTTTTTTAATAGTTTAACACAAGAGCATATATCAGAAGAAGACTATGCTCGAGCTTTACATGTTTGGAATATATTTAATATTCACTCGCTTGGAGAATACACAGATTTGTATTTAAAAAGTGATGTCTTAATTCTTTGTGATATATTTGAGAATTTTCGAAATACATGTTTACGATATTATAAATTAGATCCAGCTTATTATATGACCTCGCCTGGTCTTAGTTGGGATTCAATGTTGTTATGTTCAAAAGTACATTTGGAATTAATTAATGATATAGAAATTTATCAGTTACTCGAGAAAGGTATTCGTGGAGGTTTAGCTCAGTGTTCACTTAGACATGCAAAAGCAAACAATAAATACCTTCCCCATTATGATGAACGAAAAGATTCTTCTTTTTTAGTATACCTTGATTGTAACAATCTATACGGATACGCTATGACAAAAAAAATGCCTATTGCAGAGTTCCGATTTTTAAATAATAGCGAAATTAATGATTTTGATATTATGAATACACGAGAAGATGATGATTATGGATACATTCTTGAAGTTGATTTGAAATATAGTGATTACTTACATGGTTTTCACAGCGATTTACCATTCGCAAGTGAGAAACTCATACCGCCTGGTGGTAAAAATCCCAAACTGATAGCAAATCTCTATGATAAATATCATTATGTAATCCATTATACACATTTAAAAGAATGTATTAAACATGGATTACTACTAACAAAAATTCATAAAATTTTAAGCTTTCGTCAAGATAATTACTTAAAAAAGTACATAGATTTGAATACTCAGTTACGTCAAAAATCTTCGTCTGCTTTTGAAAAAGATTTCTTCAAATTACTTAACAATGCTATTTTCGGCAAAACTATCGAGAACAAAAGAAAGCATGTAAATGTGAAGTTGGTCACCCAATGGAGTGATAGTAATAACAAAACGAATAAAGTAATCGGCGCAAAGGTACTTATTACAAAGCCAAACTTTCACAGTGCAACGATATTTTCTGAAAACTTTGCTGCAATCCAGCTTAAACACGAAAAAATAAAGCTAGATCGCCCCATCTATATTGGGTTCAGTGTACTGGAATATGCAAAGACTCACCTTTATCAGTTCCACTATAATTTTATAAAAAAGAAGTATAAAAACAACGTAGAATTATGCTACACCGACACAGACAGCTTACTGTATTTGATTCACACCAATGATTTTTATGAAGACATGAAAGAAGATTTGTCTGTATTTGATACTAGTAATTTCAAACTTAATAATCCTTTCAATATACCCATAGCTAATGCTAAAGTTCCCGGTCTGTTCAAGGATGAATTAGGCGGTGATGTGATTGCTGAATTTATAGGACTAAGAGCTAAACTTTATTGTATAAAAAGCGTAAAGGTTCAAATTAAAAAAGCGAAAGGTATATCAAAAACTGTAACTAAAAAGCTCAACTTAACAGATTATCATGAAACACTCGTAAAAAATACAAATTTGAGATGCAAAATGAACATGATAAAATCCATAAAGCATGTTTTATATACGCAGGAAGTTAACAAGCTAGTCTTGAATAGAAACGATGATAAGAGACAAATTCTTCCAAATCAAGTTAACACGCTACCTTGGGGACATTGTGACACTGTATTTTGAAGGTGTGTTCATCAGCAACATCATCATCATACATAATAACACATTTTTGAAAAGGGTAGCTGTTGATATTTTTATATCATGGACTAAGAAAGTTACGTTTTAGACCCAGCTACCCTTGAACGTGGTAGGAGAATTACCTATCAGAAAAAATTATATCGATTAAAATCTAAGATGTATTGTATGGATGGAGATGTCTTGATTCTGTAGTTAAAATATTTTATAAAGTCATAATAGATGAGTGCATTACATAATAAGCGTGTAAAGTGTACCATATATTTTATTAAGCTTGATAATAAATAAAAAAATTATAAATATCTAAGAACATTTTATTTATTCATTGCCTTACCGAACTATTTAGGAACCATAATATTTCTTTATATAAAGGATGGCTTTTTTTTTAGTGTTTCACACGCTACCATGAAGTTGGTTAAGCAACCTCTGTCCTTAGAAGTACAAGCCATTGATTTAGAACCTTCTATCAATTATGTAAACCATAGTTTGCTTCTACCCAACCGGATTCGATGTATTATATGTGGACCATCCAACTGTGGGAAGACTAATGTAATGCTGTCATTACTAATGCATGAAAATGGGCTGAAATTTCGAAACGTTTACTTGTATTCAAAAACTACATTTCAACCAAAATACCAGTTCCTGAATGAAGTATTGAAAAGAGTTCCAGGAGTTAGATATTTTACAATCAGTGATGATAAATATGTTATTCATCCTAATGAAGCTTTATCACAATCTGTTTTTATATTTGATGACATTGCTTGTGAAAATCAGGCTAACATTCGTAATTACTTTTCTATGGGTAGGCATAAGCAGATAGATTGCTTTTATTTGTCTCAAACATATTCCAAAATTCCGAAACAATTATTAAGAGACAATGTAAACTTTCTGATAGTATTCAAGCAGGATGACATTAATTTAAAGCATATTTATAGAGAACATGTTAACACTGACATGAATTGGTTACAATTCAAGAACATGTGTTCTAGTATATGGCATAAACCACACAATTTTTTAATAGTTAATAAAGAGTGTGAACTTGACAATGGAAGATATAGAAAAGCATTCGACACTTTTATTTCTTTTAACTAATTACACTACATAGTCTGTGTCATATCTCATTGGTACATATAAGTCGAAATATTTTTATTTTCTCATCACTGTTAGTTACTTCTAACATACCAGTGGTTTCTACTTCTGCTAAGATTGTAAATCATGGAACACAATATCAAAAAACAGCTAATTAAATCGGTTAATTCAATAAAACACAAGATGAAACAAATGCGAGATGAAGAACAAAATACAAATTTAAAAATGAATAAAATGTTTAAGCCTATAACAGCACCTTTGCAAGTTCTGGTGGATAACAACCATCAAATGTATAAACGACAAAATGAAAGTAAAAGCGTTGATAACACATCTTTTCCATCATCTGAATTTGAAGATGCTGTGGATTCGGATGAAAGTAGTTCATCGTTAAAGAGCTATGACAAAGAAGATGTTGATGAAGCGTTTAAGTATAATAACAAGGAGTTTATGGAAACATCACTAAGTAAAAATGATTTAGCCGATTTATATGAAAATATGAATATACCTTTCGGTGTAAGAAAAAAGGGTCATGAAATTTTTATCGGAAATTCAATAGCAAAATTTACTGTTAAAGATGACGATTATGAAAAGACATGTATAACAATTGATGGTGTGCCATATGAATTAACTCCTGGCTTAAAAGAGGTTTTATTACATAAAACACCAGATTTAAAATTAATTACTGAGGAAGATAAACTTATTTACAAAGATATTTTGGTAAATACGAGTGTTCATAAAAGAAATTATAACCCTAACGAACAAATAAGGGGTGATAAAGGTGTAAAATATCGTGAAATTATAAAACCAATGTTTTATGAAATTACAACGAAATCTGGAGGTAGTTTACCAAGTCTGAAAATGTATAAAAAGAATACTGATTTAATTTATTGGGATGATCCCAACGAATTAATTGAAAGACTTAAACTTTTGGTTGCTTCAAGAGACGCTGGCAATTGTAATCATGACAATGAAATTATTTCAATAATAGAAGAACTGAAAGAAGCTGGTATAATAAAACCATAAAAGCAGTATCAAACGATTGACGTACTTAGTAGTGATCTGTTTATCGAACATGGATGTTGATAAATTCGGGCTAAATATATTTAAACGAAAAAAAACTAATGAAGTACCAATTACATTCCCATGGTGTCACTTTAAGTTGTCAGAGAGTGATAAGTGTTTAGATGTACAGCATAAAAATATAAGAAATCTATTGACACCCATTGAATCATTTGATGCTTGTACAAAAGAGTATGTAGACAGCCAACTTGCAGATTATACAAGAAGCTATTCGTCTCTAAATGAACGAGTTATAGCAATGAATGAGAGATTAACAAAGCTTGAAAAAATATGTGAATTATTAAAGACTAAACATGAGCAAAAAGGACGTAGTAAATGAAATCCATAGAAATGCAAGAATACATTTTCCCAGAAGACATGTTATTTTAAAAGATATCGATGATTTGTGGCAAGCTGATTTAATAGATATGCAATCTTTTTCGGAAGAAAACGCAGACTATAGATATGTTTTAATTGTGATTGATTCATTCTCTAAATTTGCTTGGGCTGTTCCTTTAAAAAATAAAACCAAAGAAATAGTCTCCAATGCATTTAACTCTATATTAAAAAGGGGGCGTAATCCGAAGAACTTGCAAACGGATTTAGGAAAAGAGTTTTATAATAATGAATTTAAAAAAATAACACAACATTTCAATATAAATCATTACTCTACATACTCTACAAAAAAGGCTTCAATTGTAGAAAGACTAATAAGAACATTGAAGAGCAAACTTTATAAACAGTTTAGTCTTCAAGGGAGTTATCGATGGATTGGTGGTATATTAGAGTCTATCGTAAATAAATATAATCACACAGTTCATAGAACTATAGGAAAACAACCTGCAAAGATAAGCGAAAAGAATAAAAATAAAATTTTAAGAAGGTACATAGCCCTCGCTCAATCAAAACCAAAATATAAAAATAAATTTAGTTTAGGAGATTTTGTTCGAATTAGTAAATACAAAGGCTGTTTCGAAAAAGGGTACACACCTAATTGGTCAACAGAAATATTTAAAATAATTCTCTTACAGAATACTAATCCTGTAACTTATTTATTAGAAGATAGAAAACATCAACCTATTTTAGGCGCATTTTATAAGCAAGAACTTCAAAAAACTAAACACCATGATGTTTATCTCGTAGAGAAAGTTATAAAAAGACGAAAAAATCAAGTTTTTGTAAAATGGCTTGGATTACCAATTACGGAAAATAGTTGGATAGATAGCACTAATATACTTTAACTCGAGAAATGTATAAATTATATGAAAATGTTTTGACTCAATCATTCTATGTGTGGTTATGGTAAACGATAGACTGTTCAATAATTTAATAAACAGGTTACCAATTGAACTTCACTTGCCTGGTTATAATTTCTGTGGTCCAGGAACAAAATTGAAAGAGCGATTGTTAAGAGGGGATAAAGGTATTAATTTATTAGACGAGTATTGCAAGAGACACGATATTGCATACAGCAAATCAAGAAACTTAGAAGAAAGACATAAAGCTGATATAATTTTAATGAAAATGGCTAGAAAACGACAAAATGCAGCTGATGCAAATAAAGGAGAAAAATTTGCTGCTAATTTGGTGAACAAAGCTATGATAGCAAAGGTTTCTACAGGAGCCGGATTAAAGAAGACTTTTCGAAAAATTGTGACTCATACAAAGAAACAAATCAGAAAAATAAAACCTAAGTGCAAAAAACTGGCTATAAAATTAGCTATAGCAGCTGCTAAAGAAATAGCGTCAGATTCAACAGTCACAGTTCCTAGAGTTATTCCAGTACCGAAAACTGGCGGCTTTCTTCCATTAATACCGCTATTTGCCGGCCTGTCTGCTGTTGGTAGCTTAGCAGGAGGAGCTGCAGGAATAGCAAAGGCCGTCAATGAATACAAAATTGCACAGCAACGATTAGCAGAACTAGAAAGACATAATAAACAAATAGAAGCTATGTGCATAGGAAAAGGATTACAATTGAAGCCTTACAAAAAGGGCTTTGGAATTTTTGTATCCCAAAAGAAAAAAAACTAATATATCAGCTACCCAATAGAGCACTAACCAACATAGATATCTTAAAGTATACAAAACATGTTCCATATTTTCGAGGAGTATTCATGAGGGATAAGTTACCAAAAAACACATTTAAAAAAGAATGTGGTATTATAAACCTAGATTCTTCGAAAAACCCTGGGACCCATTGGGTAGCATATGCAAAAATTTACAACTATGTTGAATACTTTGACAGTTATGGAAATTTAAAACCTCCTGAAGAGTTGATAAAATACTTAGGACCATCTATATTTTATAATTATGAGAACTTACAGCGTGATAATGCCTATAACTGCGGTCATTTGTGTATTCGTTTTCTTGAACGATTCTGGATGAGTAGATAAAATAATATGAATATATTAAGGAGTGCTGTAAACAAGACTGTTTAGTCTGTCAAAATGTCTGTTACTGTAACCATCAGTGGTAATAAATCTGTACTGCATACCTATTTTTTACCACCCCTGAATATTGACAATGATTATGAATGTGGTTTATTATACATATCCGTTTTTAATTCTATACCTAATATCAGTGAAAATAATAACATATTTTCATATGGAGACGATGGAGAGCAAATAAAAGTTCCTACCGGTACCTATGATATTAAAGATTTATGTGAATATATCAACAATAATATTAAAAACTGTGAATTAAATCTCAAAGCTAATAACAATACATTAACATGTTCTTTGTTCAGTACAAAAACAGTTAATTTTCAGAATAGTCTTAGTTTTAGCTCACTTTTAGGATTTCCAAAAATACGTCTTGAAGCCAATAAATGGCATGATTCAGCAAATGCTATAAGCATTCTACCACTGTCAGTGATACGAGTTGAATGTGACTTAGTTAAGGACTCTTTTACTAACGGATCAGCGTCACATATAATATATGAATTCATTCCAAACGTTCCACCAGGACATCGTTTTATAGAAAATCCAGGAAATATTATATACTTCCCTGTTAATAAGGAGAGCATTTCTTGTATAGCCATTAAACTGGTTGACTTACATGGAAACATCATTGATTTTAGAGAAGAAAATATAACACTGTGTCTTCATTTACGTAAAAGAAAATGATTGTTTTCAATAAAAGTGTATGTGAAAAAGATAAACATGTTACTTCCACTCGAACAGCGATACTGCACAGTCGTAAAGTAACGAAACATATTACTAAAATAAATAAAGAATTTCTAAGAGCTCTGGGTTTTAAAATATGAGTATATTGAATATAACAGACTCTGCACAATACGATAATTCAATTGAAAGTTATGAAATCCATACATACAATCCGTATGGAAACAGTTTTAAAGAAAACGACGAAATTCGAATACCAATCCACCAGCAAGATTTATATGTTTTGCCTTCCGCTAGTTCAATTTTGATTGAAGGATATGGTAAAATCACTGGAAAAGATGGAAAACGTATACATAAAAGTGTTCGTTTCACAAATAATCCAATAGCATTTCTCTTCCAAAGTATTAGATATGAAATAAATGGCGTCGAAATTGACCGTTGCAAAAATGTTGGCATAACAACAACTATGAAATCATACGTTTCGATGAATGATGGTGAAGATAGAGCAGCTGAAATGTGGGGGTGGAATGGAATAAAAAATGCTGATGGTAATTTTTGTGTGGTAGTACCGTTGAATAAGATATTAGGCTTTGCGGAGGATTATAATAAAATCATGATTAATTGCAAACATGAACTCGTACTAAATAGAAGTTCCAGTAGTTTAGATAGTGTTTTATATGAAACTGATTATAATTCGTTTGACATAATTATTCAAAAAGTTCAATGGCGGGTACCTCATGTCAAAGTGTCAGACAGGGAAAAACTTTCTTTGCTAAAACGCTTGGAGAAAGATCGAGCAATACAATTTGCATTTCGGAATTGGGATTTATATGAATATCCATTGTTACCAAAAACTTCGAAACATTCCTGGTCAGTTAAAACAGCGTCACAGCTCGAAAAACCCCGTTACGTTATTTTTGGTTTGCAAACAAGTAGAAAACATAGTGAAAGTAAAGATAGTACTATATTTGATCACTGCAAGTTAAAAAATGTTACACTCTTTTTGAACTCACAATATTATCCTTATGAGTCATTAAACCTAAATTTTGTTGATGAGAAATATAGTATATTATACGAAATGTATACTCGATTCCGTCAGTCTTATTACAACAAGCCTTCTGAGCCACTGCTTGATTTGAAAAAATATAAAGAAAAAGCTCCACTTTTTGTCATTGATTGTTCAAGACAGAGTGAAACATTAAAAACTGGACCGGTCGATGTGCGATTGGAAATTGAATGTTCGGAAAATATACCAGATAACACAACTGCTTACTGTCTAATTATTAACGATCGCTTATTTGAGTATAGGCCGTTAAGCAATATTGTGAGGAAACTATCATGAATACTTTTGTAGATATTCAAGGATTTAAAGATGAAACAAATAATATGATAGTTAAAGAAATAGCTCTAATTGATGAACAACGGTTACATGTATTTTTAATGAAACCTCCATATCCATTCTATAACTTGACAAAAAAAGAAAGACGCGAAGTATGCTGGATAGAAAGAAATAGGAATATATTTTGGAACGAAGGGAATATACCTTATTTTAATTATCAGATGTCTACTAGAATAGCTGAGTTTTTAAAAAATAAAATTATTTATGTAAAAGGAGTTGAAAAAACGTTATGGATAAAAAATATTGTTTGTCATGATAACGTTTTAAATTTAGAAGATTATGGATGTCCAAGTATATATTCATTGTATGAGAAATATGGTAACACGCCCGGTATTTTTAGTTGTATCTACCATTCAAATATATGTGCAATGAAAAATGTAACCATGTTAAATAAGTGGTATATGGAAAATATAAAGTTAAGTACATAATAAATTGATTCTTTTAATTATACCTACCCGCGCCTGTAAGCTATAATTAATTACGAAAATTTATACATACATAAATAATTTCATTAATTTGAAAAGAACTATATATAAATAATGGAGGCTACTTAAAATAAATACCTATATGAAAAGACACAGTTAGCAAGTTGGTGATTGATTGAATACAATATCTGTATTGTTCAGAACATAAAAATGCATACAGAGTATAAATAACTCTAGATGAATATGATGAACTGATGTAGACAACCATGGTAAACTGCTATGTTGAACTGGTGCTGAAACACACCAGTTCCCTACCCGTTGATGAAAATGCATCAGTTTCCGATTTGTTTGCTGTTGGCGAAGTAGTATTTTCTCATCACATGGATATAATTGGGGTTTCTGGAGCAAAAGTACTTCAAATAGGCCCAGTTATAAACAACTAAATCTATTCAGCCATCTATTCAAATAGATGAATAAAGTAGTTATTGAATAGAGAAATAATTTATAAAAAACGAGAGTTTTGATAAGAAGACCGGCGCTTCTCTGCGCCAGGTATGACTTCTTATCGAAAACTATCGTTTTTTATAAATTATTTCTCTATTCAATAACTACTTTATTCATCTATTTGAATAGATGGCGTGAATAGATTTAGTTGTTTATAACTGGGCCTATTTGAAGTACTTTTGATCCAGAAACCCCAATTATATACTACTACCATAACATTCCTTGCTACGAAGCAGATATGTAAAGCGTGTCTTTTAGTCTTTATAGCTCTCCGCCTGTCTAGTACCTAACTGTTCAAGGATTTGTTCTGCACTATTAAAGAGACAGTCAGAAATTATTCGCCGAAATGAAACAGGAAAGAAATAAGCGAAATCAATTCGTCCTGAACCCGAAATCGTTGAGGCAGTGGATTTGTGTCGTGACACAAAATATAATAAGATTTTTTATCGAGTTTAATATGCAAAAAACTGTAACAACCTGAACTTTCATCTTAGACAAATGGCTAACAGCAGTGATTCATTAATTTTTCTTTCATACATTTTTCATGACTTCATATGAAAACAACTTACTGAATAGGTGTTAAATTCTGATATCTACTAATTACAGTTTATTAGTGTTCAGTTTTGGTTTATTTCTCTACCATAGCAAGACAAATACCAATCCTAACAATACTCATCATTATCAGCCTATCATATTCCCACTGCTGGGCCACAGGTCTCTCAGAGCCAGATATTAAAGATGAAAGATTTTTTTATTTCTTAAAAAGTAAGTTTCTAAATATAATATATTTTTTCTATTGGTCCCCATACTAGGAAAAGCCTGTCCCGTGGGGGCCTTAAAACAAATTAACAAAACTGATATATTTCTACGAAACTACGACAAGAGCTCAAAAATAACAAAAAACTAGATTGGAACAAGAGAATGGGCCCTAATTCACCATATGTCACCACATCTCATAATTATGTCTTTGATTTAGGTACTCTTCATTGTCTTTTTAACTTTGTATTGTCACCAGAACTAAAGGTTTAAGCAGTGGCGGTCCTTGCCCATAATCAATGTAGAGCGAGATTCTCTTTCGACGCCCTTTTTTTGTCGGCGCTTTCTCGCCGTAAATTGTATTGCAGTTTATAATTATAAAGTTAAAAAAAAAAAAAAACTTTTTAAATAATTTACTATTATTTCAATAAGGAAGAAATGTGGGCGATGTATACCTAATTTTATTTTCATGAGATTTCATTTGCTTTTGAAGCAGCCCCGCGGCTCTCAAAAGGCGCCTAAAATATATTTTTCTCTAGAAATATATTTTCGCATTTGGCATTTTGGCGCCCCTTGCTATCTGGCGCCTAAAGCTATCGCTCCTCTCGGCTTTCCCTAGGGCCGCCACTGGGTGTAACTATGGGAAATTTCAGCAAAATCTGTCAGGAGTAACTGATTCTAATTCAGCTTATAAGTTTTGACTTAAACAAACAAACACACTAAAATTCCAAGTTAAATAAAAACTTTTAATAATAGCCGTCAGCAAGCTCATTCATGAAGGTGTGCAATTTTACTGGCGTTAACGGAATCTTGTGAATAAATCGCTCGTCTCACGAATCACTGAACAATGTAGTGTAGACCTTAATCTCACAATTTAATCGTAATTGTAAGGGGAATGTGCACTTAGTTTACAGTACATTTTAATATCTGGTAATCTTTTAAAATGGCTCAGGCGGAGATGACTTTATTTGTGTTGAATATCCGCCAGTGGGTAGGTGCGCGGTCTCTCTATTAATTATTTTAATAAATTTATATTATATGAGTACTTAGGGTAGTAAACAGGCGTTTTAAAACCTTTTCTAGTAGTGTTAAGTATCATCATCATCAGCCAGAAGACGTCCACTGCTGAACATAGACCTCCCCCTTTAATACTCCACACTGAACGAAAGCCTGCCATCTGCATCCACTGGATGCCCGCGACTCTCACAATATCTTCGGTCCATCTACAGGGTGGTGTTATGAATGCCACGAGAAAAATAATTTTAAAAAATCCTGAAATCGAACCTAAAAGATCGACTTTTGAAGGAAATTTATTGTAAGTAAAATTATGAAAATTACATATCCTACTGGCACAATTACAATATTTTGAAAACAACATTCTAAGGTCCTAATTAATACATTTAAAAAAAACAGCCGTCGTCATCTTGAATCACATTCAGCACATTAATTCACATAAAGGTCTCCTAAACTTCTCACACCATTTAATTCCCTACAATATCTCCAACATTAAGTTAGATATCATCGGATTCACAAAACAGTTTCGCTACTGTACGCATTGTTTACAATCTTAGATCACCGCGTTGCATGAGACTGAGCCAACAATGACAATATAATGCCACTTTAGCTAGCTGGCTCGTAATGAAGTTAGCAGCTAAATATAGAAATTCACAGGGAAATTCTGCTATATTTATAAAACAACTAACTGTGGCCCGCGATTTCGTAAGTGTAGTTAAAACTTCAACTTTCACTTACTCTTTTAATTCGATCCTTTCGCAAAATTCTTTTAGCTGACCTTTGCACTTTATAAGGAATCTACTTGCCAAATTTCAGCTTCGAAGGTCAAGATCTTTTTGAGATTTACCTAATGATAAGTCATGCAGTTTGTCAATGAGTGCGTGATTATTTCGCTATTTTTATCCTTGACAGGCTAGGCTTAGGCTTGGAATGCGATAAAAGGGAAATATTATGTGGTTCCTTATTAAAAATCATGCAGTCAACATGTCGTGAACTTTAACAAAGTCGAAGGAACGGGCGACACTGTACTAAACGTTGTTCTAAAACAAAACGAGCATCGGTATAAATAAAAATAATTGGCAGATTTATTTTCAAGTGATTACTTAATTTGTATGGAATCTCACTTATTAAGAACAGGCTTGTGACTTAAAAAATTGGCTGGTCTTAAGGTCTTATAATAATGGCGTAGACAACAAACTATCAAATATATCCATGTAGCCAGACTACATGAATTAACATATTTGATAGTTTCTCTGACGCTTTACGTGCTCTCTCGCTGGCAATCAATATGTTTGATGAATGGACGTAATAAAACCTCATATATACCATTTTTGAGGGTGACATGGTTGTCTAAATTATTCAATGTCACTTTCAGGCAATTAATCATATGTAATTTACACGTAATTTATAATAATGTTTGTTTAATAAATTAAATAAATGCTTATGTAACTAAAAGAGTCAATTCTCTTTTAAAACACTGTTTTCAATTGTCTAGGGGCTCATCATCATCATCAGCCAGAAGACGTCCACTGCTGAACATAGGCCTCCCCCTTTAACCTCCACACTGAACGACAGCCTGCCTCCACTGGATGCCCGCGACTCTCACAATGTCGTCGGTCCATCTAGTGGGAGGCCTCCCTACGCTGCGTCTTTCGGTTCGTGGTCTCCACTCCAGAACCTTTCTTCCCCATCGGTTATAGGTTCTTCGAGCGATGTGGCCCGCTCATTGCCCTTCAACCTGCAATTTTTTTTGGGGTTAAAACATGTTAATGTTGACTGTGCGAGTGAGTGAGTGAGTAAGTAATCGGTCTACGAGAGCGCTTCAGCCGCCTATATAATGATAATCAGTGAAACGTAGCCCGTGGCCAATGACGACTAAAAAAATTCAGACGAAACTGTCTACGAGGGAAGACTTATATTTCTGCGTAGTAACCCAGCCTCCAATTTCGTAACCAGAGACAAAGAGGAAAATATTTTTCTCTATAATATGTCATCATCATAATCAGCCTTTTAACAGTCCACTGCTAGACTTTTAGTCTTTTAGACTACCCCCGAAAGGGTGATTGGGCCATATCCACCACGCTGGCCCAGTGCGGGTTGATGGATTCACATACGCCATTGAATTCCTTCTCCGTACGTATGCAGGTTTCCTCACGATGTTTTTCCTTCACCGAAAGCCAGTGGTATGAAAAACCGTACATAAGCTTCAAAGAGCTCATTGGTACGGGCCCAGGGTTTGAACCCGAGACCTCACGCTTTCAAGTCTAGCGGTCTCCCAAATGTGCTACCACGGCTATTATAATTTATGTAACCAGCTCAAATTTGCTAGGTAATGTAACTCGTATTTTAATGAATTTACTGGCCAGTCATGAATATTTAAACTGTCAATTTAAAATAAGACACGTAGTCGCGGGTAAAAGCTAGTAAGATAAATAAAAGAACATTCATTACAAAAGTTTGTACACGTAATAGGTAATAACTATGTGCGTATGACTATAAAACAAAAGTTTTGTATTTAATCACGCAAATAATGTCTGTTTGTAGCACTTGTTCAATTAATAGTTGGTTACTAGGCGGGCCCGTGAAATAATGCCAAAAAAATGCGAACGTAGGTACATGAATATTAAACGATATTATGATGTAACGATAGTTTACTTAGAATGTTCGATATGTAATAACATGAAAGTATTGTATTGAATATTGAGATAAAATAACGCACTGTGCAGTATTTTATCTCAACATTTGTAAAATTATTCCTTAGTCATTTATTACAAAAAATTTCATCACATTCGTTTGATGAACATTTGTTCTATATCTGGGTGTTTTATATATATTTAAGTATGTATAAAAAATATGTATGTATGTATATCAGTCTCTGGCAGCCATAGTACAAGCTTTGCTTAGTTTGGTCAGATAACCGTACAATACTGTCCACAATATTAATTATTTAGAAATTCTAAGTTAATGAAAAGTCCTTTTCAATAATGTTGTATTGTAGCGCTATTCCCCAAACTGGGTGCAATGAAATAACTGCATCTTATAGATTAGGCCCATCCGTCAAGTTATTAGCTATTTATTAGTATATACATTACGTAAGATTTATTCTGATTTATTTACTAATATTGTAATATAAGAAATAAATTTTTAATTATACAAAAGATAGATATTGTTCTATACATAAAATGAATCTCAGATAAATTAGCTTTGTCATACCTGCTGAGTACACCAGCCCACTGAATGATCCATTGAAGCCCACTCTGATCTTCATGAAATCATCTTGGCACTCTGCTTCGATATCTGTGTAAAAAAACAGGATGTTAAGAATTGATAATTCGTCAACTTGGGTTGCGTTGCATCAATTTGCGCGGTTAAGGCAAACAGTACCAAATTCATATTTTGGTTACAAATAGTTGAAGATTTAATAAAAGTTTTGTTTATTTTTTTTTTCTACTGGGCAAGTGCCTTCAACTAAAACTACAATTACAGTTAGACTGCCCATAGACCGTTGAAGGTGTAAAGACAATCCAAATGCTCAAGCCATTGGCAGATCCAGGGGGGGGGGCATGGGGGCCATGGCCACCCCCAAAACACCTAGCATTTCAATACATTCGACTAAATTTTTCGTTTTGATTCCTTCGAACCTTGTCCGAATGCCCCCCCCCCCCCCCCAACATGAAATCCTGGATCCGCCCCTGGCTCAAGCCTACTACCAGTTGGCAGCGTACCCAGCATGCTGGCGGCATTACCACGTTGAATGGCAATGCTTATGCGTTGAGCCAGAAACACGCCAGCATTTAGTTTTGGTAATAGGCTTTGATGTTAACTATAGTAGCTCTTTTATTTATCAAAAAATCTGCTGGTTTTTTTTCTTAGCTTAGACAATAATATTTACAATACAATGTAAATTAGGACGCATTAGTGTTAGTCTTTTCTTATTTTTTTATACTATTATGAGAGTGACTCCAAGCTCTATTACTTATTTCGACATCATCCCATCAGTCTACTGCTGGACATTATGATTGTATCGCTTTCCCTAGGCATTTTTATTTTTATTCAGTCATTGGCAATATCGTCACTCCATCGAGGCGCGGTCTTATGTATTATATGTATATTTACTACAAATGGAAATCATTTGAAAGAACTCTGTGCGTGTTTAGTCTTTGTTTCCTGCCTCTGAACATATGAATGGTTCCATAAAAACAAATAAAAAGGCAAACAAAGGGTTGCGCAAGCGGCGCCACGCGCCAATATGGATACCATCACACATCTCAATTTGAGTTTCAACACTGCCTTGTTAAATGTTGTGGTAGACAATTCAAGTTTCGGCGGTCGCAGGAGTTGAACGTGCGTACGAACAACGATCTGTTTAGGTGATGCGAAAAGATGCGCGACCGCAAACCGTATCAAGGCGAGTTAAGGTTCACGTTCACGTGATTTTCCGCACTGGGGCCTTACAGCCAACTGCTAACGCGGTATCAAACTGACGTTAAATCCAATCAGTTGGAAAAACACGCGAACGTGAGCCTTAATGCGCCCAGATACGGTATGCGGTCGCGTAATTTTCCAACTGAGCGGATTTAACGTTAGTTTGATACCGCGCTAGCAGTTGGCCGTAAGGTAACCATGAAATCCCTAGTCACACACACGAGTGGGGGTTCGGCACTTATTGGCATGTTCAACACTATATGTTATACCAGCAAGATAACCTCAGATCAGACAAACAAGGAAGATATGCCTTAGTACAATAATCGTTCGTGTTCAAATGTCTTCGTGTTTCACCCACTGTTTCTCCAGCAAAAACTGTAAGTATAGACACGGCACACTTTCTAATTTTTTACGCACACTAAGAAACTTGTAGCAACACCAATTAACTAATAGCCCACGTGCAACGAAAAGATCATCAACACTTTGAAGACTAAAGGCATCAAGCCTGATTTAGGCCTGGTGCATCCGCACTTGCCATGCCGCCTTATCGCTGTTTTTCAGATCTAAGATTATGACGATGTTTTCCTCCATGGCGGCGGAAACTCAATGGGCGGTGGGATTGCGTAACTTGCTTCATTGTAGAAAAACCTTCATCGACATCAGCCGGAAGACGTCCACTGCTGAACATAGGCCTCCCCCTTTAACCTCTACACTGAACGACAGCCTGCCTTTTGCATACACTGGATGCCAGCGACTCTCACAATGTCGTGTGTCCATCTAGTGGGAGGCCTACCTTCACTGCGTCTTCCGGTTCGTGGTTTCCACTCCAGAACCTTTCTTCCCCATCGGTTATCGGGTCTTCGAGCGATGTAGCCTGCCCATTGCCAATTCAACTTGCAAATTTTAACAGCTATGTCGGTGACTCTAGTTCTTTGGCGAATATCTACGTTTCGGATTCTATCGCGCAAAGAAACTCCGAGCATAGCTCTCTCCGTTGCCCGTCCCGCTGTGTGACTCTGAGTTTTTCCAAAAGGCCAACAGTTAAGGTCCATGTCTCAGTACTATAATGTCATCACTGAATAACCTTACTTACACTGTACTCTGCTGCCGTTGGTGCGGTGCCGGCGGTACTCTCGCTCCCAGGCTGGGGGCTCCCGCCACCCGCTGTCAATCGGTGGAGACCGCGGCTTGATGCTCACTGGAATGTAGCTGTTCTTGTCCGCGAGAAACACCACCTGAATGGATAAAAATATTATAATATTTAAACTTTACTATCATGCCAGAAGACGTCCACTGCTGAACATAGGCCTTTATCCTCCACACTGAACGACAGCCTGCCTTTTGCATCCACTAATTATAATTGGTTCAGCCGTTTGGGACCTACGATGCTACAAACAGACACAGCTACACTCGTTAAACTTTAACACTCCTCTTTTTGCGTCAAAGGTTATTATATAAAATAGATACAGTTATTTATCGTATTATCAACCTACTCAATAGTAGATTGATAATCAAAGGAGATAATCTTGGTAGCAATTCTGACGCACTCGATTTAATTGTTTGTCCCCGTCACTCTCATGTTCATATCACTGAGATTAACATGAGTCAGAATTGAAATCAACTGCCCGAGAATATCCCATACTAAAGAAATGATACCGACATACCGAGAATAAATGACATAATATGTATGTCAGTGTGCGCGTGATATGAACGGTGTGTTATAGTCAAAAGAGTACTTTCAAGCTGATAAGTACAATCCCGTATGGTCTAGTGGCTAGGATACCTGGCTTTCACCCAGGAGGCTCGGGTTCGATTCCCGGTACGGGAAATTCTTTTTGTTGCTTTTTTCACCTATGTTAACAAAACATTTTGTTTCATTTTACTTTCAGCATATGCATACAAGATATGGGTATATATTTTAATGATTACTCAGTAACAACTTTATTGGCTTTACAAAATGGAAACGCCTTCTCCAAAACATCAATGTTCAAGAGCGTAAAACGATTTTAATCGATTTCCACGGCCGCGTAATGTCACCAAAAATTAGGCGTTAACTGTTTTTATCCAAGTAGCTTTAAAACCAACAATGGACGTGCTCTGGGTGCCTAATCATATTTAGACACGCTGTTATAATGTCATTGTTAAATTAACCTGCGCTAAATTCGTGCTCAAATAATTTAACCAATTATGACATCAAGTTAATGTAAAGCATTGTTTGTGTAAGATAATTGTGTTTGTGTACGGCGTGGTTTGATATCCCGACGGCAGTGTGTTGCGGAGGTTGCCCAACGTGATAGCCCTGAGATAACACGGGTCTAACCACCTCCTTCCGGAACACGCGACTTTTGACTGCCTTCAACGCTTATGAGTTTTACAACCTCCGCCAATTATGTAAACAGTTTACCGCGAGTTAGTATCAGCAGATAAGCTGACCCAAAACTCTATATCAAATCAAATCAATTTTTTGGCAGAACCTTCCTTCCTTTTATTTGGGTGTCTTCAAATCAAGAGTGAATCGGTTTCTTCTAGACAAGCGTGCTCCACCGTAGACCGCATCACCGCTTAACATCAGGCGAGTTGGCGGTCAAGCACAAGCCTATTACTTATAAAAAAAAACATGGTAGGTATTATTATGTATCACATCACACATCACATCATCAGCCATTAAATGTCCACTGCTGAACAAGGCCTAAGACCCCTCGCTAAGAGGGCTTAGCGAGGGGTGTTGCCATAATCCCCACGCTTGGCAGGCGGCTTGGGGATGGCAGGACGTTATTACGTATGTATGTAGCATTATTATGTATGTGGCATAGTAAATAGCATACAGGGATACAGGGTCGTATGAATTTAAATGTAGTATCTCATGTACTTACCAGGTGCGGTACCAGGTACTAATTAGAGTATTTTTTTAATTATTATTGTTTATAGTTAAAAAACTATATTCGAATATTGTCAAAAACGCTTCTTTAAAACATATAGGTATTTAGAAAAATAAAGAAAAAGCATGTCAATTACTAGGTAATATACTAGTTGTTATTTCTTTCTAAAGTAAACTATTATTTAAAGCCAAAACTTTCTATCTCCGCGTGTATAAGAATAATACTTTTTTTTTTTATAACCCAATGGTTAGATATCTCATCAACACTACGAAATCCTAAAACAGCATAGTAGGACTATAATGTTCTTCTCATTTTTCTATCGAATGGCCAGGACAGTCACTTTCATGGTCAATATTTCGAAAACCCAAACGAAGCGCTTTGATTCCACTTTGATTGTGCGAACTGCTAGACTGTGGAATGTGTTACATGTATGGGTTCCCCGATAGTTACAATCTGGGCGTCTTTAAGCTAGTGAATCGGTTTCTTCTAGCCAAGCGCGCTCTATCTTGGAATTCATAGACTGCTCATCGCTTGGCATAAGGCGAGATGCCGGTCAAGCGCAGGCTATCTTTCAATAAAAAACTAATCATGACGAGTACGCATGCTTTGGGATATGACTTAGTTAATAATGGACAACCACATTTAATTTAGTTTCTATTAAGACTGTATTCTATTTCAGTTTTTAGTACCTCAATAAATAAAACAGTTACTGAGAGCTAGTCACCGTGCAAAAGTAATCTAGATTGAATCTATTATCTCGCGTACAAAAACCAAAACAAACTATCGAATTGGCGGATGGTCGCCGCTCGCCGGTAATGCACCATTTCACAGTCACGACCCCCAGAGGTTTATACAAAAAGTCATAAACGGCTTGAAGTGTGTCAGGACGGTTCGCACGCCGCACTGCGCCGACGCCGTCTCTCCGAGCGACGCAGCATTATAAATTTAGGCTAGTAGAATACCGGCACTCATTGTCGCCACAACACTTGTACAAATTGATTTCGGCGAAATAAGAAAACCAAATAAATTACCCATTACTCGGCTTATTTATTTGGTCGCTTAGTCAAATGTGTTTGGTTAGATGGCCACAACTATACATGCCTAAATACTTAGTCATAATTCGCATGGAAATTGAATTTATATTCTTTTTAACCGAGCATTGGAGAATGTGCACAATCGACGCATGTAAATACTTACATATTTGCCTTTGTTTCATGCTGTAATAAATTTGGTCTTTGGTAGGTATAGCAAGCGGTAAGCGCAGCGTAGGACGTCCACCCACAAGATGGACAGACGACCTAAAAGAGACCGCAGGGAAACGCTGGATGCAGGCCGCTTCCAACCGGCCCTTTTGGAGATCGATGGGGGAGGCCTATGTCCAGCAGTGGACGTCCTATGGCTGAAATGATGATGATGATGATGAAGTATAGCAAAAACGTCAAAAACCATTGTGACTTTTTTGTATGTAAGAGTGGAGATGACGCGAAACCCAAAATAAAACAACTCAACTAGTCTAAATTGTTTATAGGGCACAGCATACGCGAATAGTTCATGGTTTGCGTGCAATGTGAGCCAGAGAACAGCTATTTCATCACACACCGGCGACCGGGTCAGATGGCTATCTCGCCATATATGCCACTTGTTTCTACACTTTGTTGGGTCGGCAGTGAACTTGGCTACAATACCTAACCTAACTTCTCACGATACCATTCTGTTACGTTAATTCTGTAATCGTAATTATGCGTGCATATCGACGTTGAAATGGGGTTTATGTTTATAACAGAACATTCTTGAAGCATGACCTTAGTACACGAGGAGTATGATAAAAATAATAAATGTTATTTTATATCAGAATTAGTTAATAAAATAAATTGGAAAAGTTGACAAAGGGCACGGACCCAGAGAAGTCCGTGGAGAAGCAAAAAAAAACTAAATAACATTTTGAGAACTGTCACTACTAACTGTCCTATCCTGCCCCATCACATCAGGTTATTGTTAAAATAAATTATATTTGGTGTGATTTAATTTAATTTTATGTGTTTTGTGATGTATAATGTTTTTTTTAATGGCCCTTGTGTCTGAGAATAAATGATATTGATTTATTTAACTGACTACGATTACTAAGAACTGATACAGGAAGGAGGAACTGATAGATATGTTATTGTTGAGAATACTGTTTTATTAGCTTCCCTTGTAACTATGGAAAGTCAGTAGTCGTTTTTTTAAATTAAATAATTTACTTGCGTTTAATTGCCACCTCTCTCTCCCTCTCTCTCTCTCTCTGAGAGAAGACCTGAGTGGGAGGGAACATGATAGGCTGAAATGATTGATGGTGATAATGATGATAATTATAAATAATATTGGTATGACTGTTCCTAATTCCAAATATTTTGGCAAGTAGTACATGAACATATATTATAAACGATAGCTTCGGTAGCGACAATTTCGCAAGTAAGTAGCTTTTAAATTATTTAGGGCTCTAGCTACAAAAAGTCGCTACGGCTCGTAGAGTGTGGCGCTCGTAGCAAACAAAAGACATCAACGACATCTCGACCGTTTAACGCTTCGCTAAACGGGGTCTTTGTATTTAAGGGGACTGTTCTCGTCTGCAGCTCTCTCGCTCATTTTCACATTATTGAAGATATAAAATCAATGAGTATGAATTTCCAAAAAGTAACAAAATCATGTCTTGTGTCTATTATAACATTACAAACAAAGAAATTGACAATTTGATATATTTTAATTTGACACAGTAAAATGGCAACAAGTGATTTTTATTTCTAATGTCATGTCATTCCGTCAAATTACAAGATATCGAAACAAACATTTCTATGTTTGTAATGTTACGATAGACACCAAGACATGATTTTGTTACTTTTTGGAAATTCACACTCATTGATTTTATATCTTCAATAATGTGAAAATGTGCCAGCGAGAGAACCGCAGAGGGTATACAGGCCCCTTAATTTACGTCCATAAAATTTAAAAAATCAAAGAAAACCGATTAAAAATTTCTCAATGGCACAAGAAAAAATATTTTCTTGACAGCAACTTGTCTGGGTAAAACGTGATTTTTGTGTCATACAAAAAAAATCTTGAATGGCCCGGTCTCGTTTTACCTCCTATTTATTTATCACTAGCGTTGCATGCGTTATTCTACAGGAACTGTACCATATTTGTGAAATAAAAATTTGCCATGTTTCAATCCAAGGTATATATCGGGGTGTCATAATCTGTTAAGCCATTACAGAGGAAAGTGAAAAAAAACCTACTAATACACTCAAACATTTACAAATACACACTCACAATCTTTCAAAATTATAAAATTAAACTCGGTCCAAGCATTTATTTTCTGACATCTGCAAAAACATTGTAATTTTTTTTTTTTTTATGAAAACCATGAATTCTATTCACTATCGCCAGGTATGTTTACTTTTTATTTTTTTCAATTCAATTCAATTGATTTATTCACCAATATTTTGGTTTTTGTACGTACGTAATACTGTAGCAGGTACCCGATATACTTACTTCAGTCAAATATTATAAGATTTTTTGTCCAGCTGTTTACAGTGTTATTGAAGCTGTCAGAGCAAATAAATGCTTGGATCGAGTATACGTGTTTTTTTTATAATCTTATTTTATACTAAACAGATCACTGTAAATAAGTAACGGAGGAATCAGTCAGTTAATATTAAACTTTTAAATGGCCAGTATATTAGTAGGTATCGTTTACCTCGTTTTTATTTATCGCTATCAGCGTCCTACTGTTGTATCCGCTATGCTAGCGCAGTGTTTTGAACGGTTAAAGTTCTAAATTTTGGGTGACATCGGAATGTTATATTATGGGCAAGTGTGACGACCATCGGTCAAGTGCCTTGCTTGTCTCGTCAATCGCATAAAAAAACTATCGTCCATGACTAGTAGGGTAAAACCTTACGTCTCGATATAAGTAGTACAATATTATTGCACAAGCTCTTTCAAGCTACTGGACCCCCATTGAGAGCACCTATAGTTGGGTAATACACAGCGTGCGTACCCGCCACCTTGCCCTGGCGTTTTCACGCGTGAAAAGATTATTTTGCAATCTACACGATTATGCTATTAACTTAGTTGATTTTTATAGACCTTGAACAATTTTATGATACATTGTAGCTTCTTTGCTTGCTTCTCATCGCATTGCATCGCATCTCTTCTCATTGCTCGGGGCGTGAACACGAATGACGCAGGTTCGAATCCCGCCGGTAGTATTTTTTTATGTTACCATCATCATCAGCTACAAGACGTCCACCGCTGAACATTAGCCTCCCTTAGAACTCCAAACTGAACGATACAACCTGCCATCTGCATTCACTGGATGCCCGCGACTCTCCCGATGTCGTCGATCCATCATACATATAAATACATTATAAATATCTCGCCTATACCCATTTCAATCTAGCCTATATCTTTACACAGCTTCGGTGAATTTTCTCCCCATTGCTTGTTTATTGCTAACTTCAACTAGGCGTATAGAACAAACCGATAAATAGAATACAGAAACGACAAAAGTTTTGGGCAAATATAGCAATGTCAAAGATATTATCGAAGGCGACTATGTTAATGCACTTTTTCTAGTTCAATTTTCTTTAATATCAATGACATACATTCCTTGAAACGGTAAAGAAGCCACACTTTCACACTTTCGATTTAAAATCGAAATCACATTTGCAGCCAAAATAATATCATTGTAACACAAATCAGGCGTAAAACCAATATCACACCACCGCATTCCGAAACGAAAGCAAAACGTAGAGTTTGAAGACCGTGGCTTTGTCCACTCTCAGTCATTGGGCGAGGTAATGGACCTGAAGTGGCCATTACCGCCTTTCACCTAATTCCCTACAAATGTGTAGTAATTGGGCCAATTGAATGGCGCCTTAGTCACAGACTTGATAAAAGTAGATATATTCACAGAATATTTTTATTAAAAAGTAGTAAGCTTTTTTTATTAGCTTTACATGTTACTAAAGCACTATGAAAATAAATCTTGGAAGTTGATTTTTACTTCTTATGCCCGATGCAGACTAGTAGACAGTTACTGTGCAGAAACTCGCGCAAGTGATACTCGCGCGAGTTTCACACATCGTCTGCAATGAGCTACAACACTTTTTGCTTAGTGCAAGTGGCAGTGGAAATGTTTGTTCTAACGAGTCATATAAGCGTGCCATTTAATTGAAGTGCTAATCAGAATTCTGTACTTAGAAATTTAAAAACTTTATGTTGAAGTAGTTGGAATGAAAATCGTAAATTTTGATAATTTAAGGCGGTCAGAAACCTTGCCTTAAATTATAAATATTTACGATTTTCATTCCATCTACCGCAGTGCAATGTTTTTAAATGACGAAGTACAGAATTCTGAATAGAACTTTTAGAAAATATTATAACTAAGCTTTTTTCAACACTATGTACCTACTGTTGGAGCTAACAATCCAACGAAGTGGACCAAGTATAAAGCTGAACTGTTTTATAATTTAATTTATAACTGACTTCGAAACAGTAGGCAGGTTCTCAAATAGGACCATATTTTTATTTTTTTTACAAAATTTAAATCTATGTTTTATAATAATTATAGTTCCGACTTCAAAATCCGTGTAAAAATATTATTTTGTTCTTTGTAGTGACATATTAACTTAGAATGTTTGTGTTTTGTGGTTTTTTGAAGTCGGTTTTTTTTAAGCATAATTTATCAAGTCCTGTAATTTTATTACGTACATTGCGCTTCAGTTCAGTGGACCGTACTAACTCTCGCTAGCATATTGAATCCATTCATTGGAATTCACAAGTGTGTGTGTGTTATTTACGAGTGCTCGTCTTATTACAGGAAACAACGAGCAAGGTCAATCAGTCGCGGTTGTAGTTAAGAAAGTAAAACCATCTTGCGATTCCGTAATGTGATTAAATTAACATATTCATGGCGATGTTATGGTTATATCATAAGTAGGTATATAACATTGGACTTATTATGACCTTTGTTGTCCTGGTCAAGTTTTTAGTCATTATACCTTAGTAATAGGGTACCGGGTTTTTTTTTGTCGTATCATCATCATCATCATTCACAAGCTTCCTTATCCCAACGCTGGGTATAGGCCTCTCTCTTGCTATGCCATCTGCCTCGGTCCTGTGCTAATCTAGTCCAGGTTCGACCCCCGATAGTAACAATATCGTCGACCCATCTTGCAGCTGGACGACCAACGCTCCGCTTACCTTGCCTCGGCCACCACTTTGTTAAGACCGAGTTCTATATATTTGTTGTATATATTTGTCGTATAAATAAATATAAAACCGGCCAAGTGCAAGTTGGATTCGCGCACTGAGGATTACGTACCAATCATACAACAAATTTTTTCTATTCGGTTCCGTATCGTTATTATGCTGGAGGAGGCCTTTACCCAGAAGCGTCTTATCCTATACAGGGTAACACATATAGACTGAACTACGCCGAAAGGAGGTCCTCGTACTCATCATTATGAACAACTTTACAATGGAATCAAACCAAAAATCGCAAAAAATAATATCTGCTGTTTTATATATTTTGTCGAGTGTCAATGACCATTTCCTATGGAACAGTTGATATATCTTTTTGCGATTTCAGGGTTAGTCCCATAGTAAAAGATGTTCATAATGATGAGTACAATGACTTGCTTTCGGCTTAGTACAGCTAAATAAATAAATAAATATTCGGGACATTTTTGCACACACGGTCATCTGACCCCAAACTGAGCAAAGCTTGTAATATGGCTGCCAGAGACTGATATACATACATATATAGTTTTAAATACATACTTAAATATTTTTATTAACACCCAGATATAGAACAAACACAAATGTTCATCACATGAATGTTTGTCCTAGGTGGGAATCGAACCCACGCCCCCAATCGCAGAAGGCAGGTTCACTACCAACTGGCCCAACGGCTATCTATGCGTAACCCTGTATAGGATTAGACCCTCTTCCGGGTAAAGGCCTCCTCAAGCATACTCCATTTTTCTATCTTATGCTCTCTCTACAAAACAAATCAAATGCCTGTCCAATAATCTTTTGTTAGATATTAAAATAAAACAGGGATACAAATTAAAAATAGGTAACTTACCGGATCTTGCTCGCTGCCATCAGACTTCAGAGCTTCTCGAGTTTCATTCTGAAAGATACAAAAATAATACTTAAGAAGAATGAAGATAAATAATCACAAATAAGACTCAACACCTCCAATACCAGCTAATATCAAAGAAAAGATACCATTTCCTTTTTTCTTAAATCATGTAAATCTCCATCATAATTATTTTAATTCTAAATCCTATTAGTCCTGTCCATCCAAAAGTTGCATGGAAGAAATCCCTTATAGCGATAAGGCCACCTCTGAAATTGCTTTATAGTTATTGATGTTATTTTAAGTTTAATTTGTCTTTTCGATGTGTAATAAAGATATATTTTATAAACTACAAAAACCCGACTTCAAATTTGTATGTGCTCAAACAAAATTATTGATATTGCCATATCAAAACACCCGCACAAAATTATTCGTATTATTAGTTGGTTCATAAACTACCAAGCCAAAGGTAATGATTTTTTTTTTTTAAACCACTGAAAGCTTTTTCTATATAATAAAAAAACAGTCACATAAATTGATTCACATATATCGGAGTAACCAGCGGTGTACATACATAAAAAACAGACCGAATTGATCACCACCCTAAAGTCAGATTAAAGATTAAAAACAATAATTTATTTGGTTAGTTGATCATTCAAAGTATACTAACTTCACTTAAAATTACTTGATGAGCGTAAACTTGACTGCCCATGATGCTTGTTAACATCGCAATTGACCTCCAACTTACGTGCGCTTAGTTAGGGTCACCGCTAAAGTACTTAGTCCTACTTTTTCTTATATTAATTCTTAATTTTGGTGTATTTCATTTGGTGGACGAAAGAAATCCGGCCTCTTCCTCTTCTTTTTTTTACAAACATCTTCTTAAATTATAATACTTGGTGTTATTACATATTAATATTCCTAGTGGAAGTGCATTGGTACCCAAACTAGGAAATCCTGTGAGATGGCATACCAATACCCTCCGCCGAACAGAGGCGGTTGGTCATGTGACGATTACACATTAGAAAGAAAAAAATGAGGAAAAAAAAAATACGTATGTTTTCACTTCTGTCGGCAGTCCCCATGACTGCCTATTTTTTATATTTTTCAGCCGTTACTGACAATTGCTGTCGACAATGCATTGGCATGTCGGTGACGCGAACACATTATGTTTTGCCTCTACCAAAAATCAGTCAACGCGGCTAAAGAAGTGTTCAATTCAATAAAAAAAACATGGTACTTATACCTATATAATATGTTGTCTATATTAGCGATAAGCCCGTCACTTGCGGCACTAGCTCGTATGTTTTTTATTTTATTTTAACCGACTTTAAAAGGGAGGTTCTCAATTCAGCCCATTTTTTTATGTATGTACACCGAATACACCATTTTGAGAACCGATTAACGCGGTTTTTTTTTATTATGTACCATCCACAACATTACCACGGTAAATATCCCGTTAATAATCATATAACTGTGGTGCACAACCGTGATAGTTTAAAACAGTGTGTTACCAATAATTTCTATTCATTTTTAATTATTTAAGATACAATTAATTTTGTTCAAGCACTTATTAATATTGGAGTCGTTTTTTTTATATATTTTATTTTTATTTTTATAGTAGATAGGCTTGCGCTTGGCCGCCATCTCGCCTGATGTTAATCGACGATGCGATAATGGTTATTTTTGTTATCTATCTATCAATAAGTAACGTATTTCATACCTTTATTGTAGCTGATGCTATGGGGTCAGGTGGGTCTTCTCCAGAACCCTCGTGCAGTTCGGCTGAAGAGGGTGACAATTCTGATGATATGGACACCTCTGTTGTCTCTTCGGACGAAGACGGTAACACCTCAAGTGCGTCATGTGGAGTCGCAGAGTGGGCTTGCTGTAGGTAAATAAAAAATCAAAGGTAACAAAATAAACGTGCAAGTCGGGCAAGTGCACTGATGGTTCCGTACCACCTTATAAAATACAAAAACTTAGACGAAACAAAATTATCTTTTTTAATTTAGATGATTTCTCAAAGAAATAAACAGGATTTCAATTAAGGCCTTTAGGCCTTGATTGATCGGCCTTTTTTTGCTTTAGCTACTTAAATTGATAATTCCTAAAGTACAAAACAGTAGTGGAAAAGAATAACGATAAGTAAGCGTAGGCTTAGTAACAGGGTCCCGTTTATATCCTTCCTTAATATACATTAAAATTATTTATGGAAAAAACATTGTTTGTTTCAGTTCACAACTGATCGGCGGAATCGTTTTTTTTTACAGTTTACATCATGGGACACTGGGCTACATTTTTAAAACCACGCGATCGAAGTTGCTGGCTACAAAGATTTAGTCAATGTTTGTGTAAAAGTTATTCTTAATGAATACTAAAATGCTATGCTAATTATCATACTTAATATTACAGATGCATAAGTATATTAGTTCGTGAGTTCATCTTTTACGCAGCAAAAGAACGGATCGGCCTAATTTTTAGCATTGAGATATTTGGAGTATCAATGAATACTTTTTAACCAAGAAAATGATATATCTTAGGATATAATATCTACGCGGGTGAAACCGTGAGTACTAACAGAAAAAATAAACAAGAAAGTAATATTCTGTAACTTACTCGAGAGACTAGAAGAAAACTGCATACGAGGAATAATCTGAAACAATAATATTTTATTACATTACGAATTTGTGTATTATCTGCTGCAAATAAAGCCTGTTATTCAACATCGGAATTCAAAACAGATCAAGCAATTTTGTAAAATAAAGAAATTTAACCAATAACATATTGTAGGGCAAATCAAATTGAATCGTGATATATTCTAATGATTGTTTAATGATATCAAATAAATGCGAGTGAACTTGGTTCAACCGAACGTGATGCAGTTATAACTACTGTTTATATATTCTTTCTTTCATTCAAGGGTACGCTGAAGAACTTCTATTAAGATTCGATACCTTATGTTCAAGGGATAAGATCGAAAATTGATGACTCATTTTTTATGTAGAGAAGCTAATCTCAGGTCAAAAGACACGGCGGGGTAATGACAGGCCACGGAATTGAATCAGTTCACAAGAATCAATATCTATTACCTACCCGTCGTGTTTCTAAAATCAGTTGCACCATTGTCTTACGCAATTTCGATCTATATTTTGTTATTTAAATCAATTTTTAACGGGACTAAATCGGTTGGGAAGGTGAATGAAATGTGGTAGAGTCGTTTACCTCTCACATGGACAATAGATTTTTTCATTTAATGTGTATAATAAATGCAGTATATTATTTCGTAATCAATTCTAGTGATCAGTTGAATGAAGTTCGGATGTCGTTGACCTTCTAAAGGCCAGCAGTAGACCGTAACCTACCATCCTTGGAACTTAACTTTACTACTCTAATACTCCGATTGATGGGAAATGTCTAATCATTGTCGTGCTAGCTAAGATACACGTATCTTTGATGACTACCCATGTGGCTCAGTTGGTAGTGAATCTGCCTTCTGTGCTAGGGGGGCGTGAGTTCGATTCCCACCTAGGACAAACATTCATTTGAATAACTTTTGTGTTTGTTCTATATCTGGGTGTTAATATCTATTTAAGTACTAGCTGACCCGACAGACGTTGTCCTGTCTTAGAACTGTCAAACATGCGAAGTTAAAATCATCGTTAAATTTTCTGAACTTTTCTCATTTTCTGGGAAATTTCCTTAATTTTTATTTCCGTAAGAACCTACTACAGAGTAAAGGAAAACATTAAAAAAAAAGATGAATGAAATTACTTAACTTCATTCATCTTTTTTTTTCTCGTTCTCAAGTTATGGCGTGGCCAGCGTAAATAGGGATTAATTTGTATATATATATAAAGATAGATGTATTTAAAAATATATGCCTATGTATGTATATCAGTCTCTGGCCGCCATAGCACAAGCTTTGTTTAGTTTGGGGTCAGATGACCGTGTGTGCAAAAGTATACCCGAATGCCCCGAACCTTCCCTCTGCTGGGACTCGGGCTTCTCTCAGAGAGAGAGGAAGGGCCTAAATTCAACATGCTGGCCCAGTGCATGTTAGTGAATGCCATATGTCTGACCTTTTGAATGGCTGCCAGAGAGTGATTATATACATGATAAGATAAGATAAATTTTTATTTCCAAAAATTCGAATTACCTACATTTTAACAAAATAATTATAGTTAAGGTATATTAAAATTAATGTAGACAATTAGCAGACATTCCTGCGGTCCCACACTAGGCTCAAGGCCCGTAATATGGAGACCAACAAAACGAAACACAATATAACTAAATTTTTATTTTAGGAGGCATCCTAGCGAATATTTATAGTTACAGTTATCCTAGTAAGTGTGGAGTGTGGTGAGTGTGTGTGCGTGTATGTGTGTGTGTCCGTGTGTATAATGTGGTATGGGATTTGCGTGATTGTGTTTGACTTTGACAGAGTGGATGATGAAATAAAGTTCTCACTGCACAGTACGAGTCCGGGTAATTAAGTTTTCGGTGTCCTCATATGACAAGGTTAGTAACCATTCCCGAACTGCCTTCTTTACCCTCGACGACCTTTCATATTTTAACTTGGGAAGAGCTTTAAGAGCTTCGTTGTAAATACGTGGAAGGAGAGAGTTTGGGTGACGGTTAGCAAAAGCAGACTTGACGCTAGAAATTGGCACCCTGAAAATTCGTCTCTTTACCAGTTCTGTAAACTGGCTAGAGTCCTTAGTGGAAGTGTGAATTGCTACCGTAGCCTTATGGATGAAAAGCTGACGCACCGACAGTACTAAAGCTTCCCCATAAAGATTTTCAGTTGGAAATCTAAAAGGTTTGCGCAGCATGACTTTTAAAACGGCGCGTTGGGCTCTTTCAAGTGGCAGCAAGACAGTCTTCGCTGATCCTCCCCAGGCTATGTTACAGTAGGACAATATAGATTGACAGAGTGACGTATAAACCATAAGAAGTGTTTTCGGATCGCAAGAGAACCGTAGACCTTTCATGACATATATGAGTTTTCGGACGCGACCTGACAATTTCGTAATATGATGCCTAAAGGTAAGTGCCTCATCTAGTTCTACACCAAGATATCGTATCCTATCGACCTGTCCAATACGGTCACAGCTACTACAAGTGGAAGGAAAATCGTTACCAGGGTCTGTAGTACAAGAATGAATTTTTATATCTAAGTTAATGTGGGGTGCTGATCTTTGGGTTTTAAAGAATGTCATGAATTTGTTTTTTTTACTATTTAAAGTTAAAAGGTTGTTGCTTAGCCATGCTGCAACGCGGCTAATTCCAACTTCTGCTGCTTGTAATACTTTTTCCCAAGACTTATCCTTAAAAATAACCACTGTATCATCTGCGTAACAGATTATGTCTACCCCAGGCATATTAAGGTCCAAAACGTCATTAATGTACAGAGTGAAAAGAGTAGGTCCAAGAATACTACCCTGGGGGACTCCAAAACCTACCGAAAGTTCATCGCTAAGGCTCGAACCGACCCTAACACGTTGCCCTCGGTCACTTAGGTAGCTACAGAACCACTCAAGAGCAATACCTCGGATTCCGGCTGCTTCAAGCTTCTTTGTTAGGATCGGAATCGAGACCGTATCGAATGCTTTGGCGAGATCGAGGAAAATCCCTACACAGCGTAGGTTTTGGTCTACGGCGGACGAGATCAGATTAGTTAGTAAGACTACAGCATCCTCTGCTGATCTTCGGCGCCTAAAACCAAACTGTCTCTCTGACAAATACAATTTCGCTTCAAGGTAATCTACCAGCCTGTTGTTGACAATTTTTTCTAGTAGTTTTGAAAAAAGACTCAGCAAAGATATCGGTCTGTAGTTATTGGGCACATCTTTAGGACCATCTTTGTGAATAGGTACCACCACCGCATGTTTCCAACTTGTTGGAAATCTGCCGCTCTCGAGGCTCAGGTTACAAATGTAGGTAAGTGGTTCCAGGATATAAGGCTTTATATGCTTAATCAGGTTACCAGTAACGCCATCATGACCAGGTGCACAGTCTTCTTTAATGTTTGAAATGTATTTACTGATTTCAAAACTATCAGTAGGGGATATGAAAAAGGAATGTAACGATGTACTGTTACTTTTGAGCGAGTTCGATAAAGAATTCTCAGTGGTCAAGCTTTTACTAAGAATTTTCTCAGCAAGGTTTTTACCTACATTTGCGAAATAATTGTTAACAACATTAAGTGATTGAACTGGATCCTCGTGACTAGCCAGCAACTCAGTTGCACTTGTTTGTGATTTAGTTTTATCACAGATGCTGTTTATAGTTTGCCAGAGTTTTCTAGGATTATCCTTGCTTTTGAGAAGTTTCTGCCTTTCGTAATCAGTTTTAACGCGGTGAAGTAATTCTTTGTAAAAATTGCGATATCGGCGGTACGTAATTTGAAGAACTTTGTTATCAGGATTTTTCTTGGCTTTCAAATGAAGCATGTCACGATTTCTCTGACATTTAATCAGTCCGGGAGTAATCCATGGCTTTATATTATAGCGAGCACGGCTTACGGCTACTTGATGACTATGGGTGGAGACCGTCAAAGAGAGGATTGCCTGAAACTCATTGACAGCCTGGTTTACTTCTGGCTGATCTGTAACGCGACACCAGTCCGCCTTCTGCAAGTCACCAGCCACAGACAGATAGTCAATTATAAGGCGAGAACGGCTCTGAGGGATTGAAGGTAGGCGTGAGCTTGCTACACCTAGAATACAGAGTTTGTGATCGGTGATGAAAGAGTTGCACACGATCCCAACAGCTTCAAAACCTTGCTTGACAAAGATATGGTCAAGGCAGGCTTTCTCCCGAGTAGGTTCAGAAATTGCAGGAATCAATTGGTGCTCTGCAGCCAAGCTCAAGTATTCAAAACTTTCCTCGCTTTGAGGGTCTCCAATAATGTTGAGGTTAAAATCACCTGCCCATATAATGCATGCCTTATTTTGATTTAGGATGCTTACATCATTGAGACTGGATAAAAAATTTGAAACGTTTTGAAATGCCGGTGAGCGATAAATGCCAAAAATCAGAAACTCATCACCTATACTTATTTTTAGGCAGTTACAGTCGTGAACCTCAGGCTCTGTAACCATAGCTGACCAAATATTTCGAACGTAAGCTGTAACGCCACCACTTTTATTTATAAATTTTGTTGTATTATAAGAATTATACCCAGGAAGATGAGGAATAACTGTGTTAGGGTTCCACCAGCACTCTGTCAAAATAAGCACATCAATTTTCACCGGTATTCGCATTAGAGCAACCATAAGACAATTAAAGTTTTTTCGAATGCTTCGAATATTAATGTTCAACACTTTGAAATTATGAGCACTTGTGATAAAGTTTTTACAATCTTCTAGGTTATCTGAAACATAGCACTTTGTTTGAAACGATGTATCCAAATTCTCAAAAATATCCATCATTTTAAGTAAATTAAATAAAATTGTATTCTGTTCTTTAGTATGCCGAAAAGTAAACGACAAAATGCTATGTCAATTATATTATAATGATATTCATGAAACCTAGAATTATAATGGCGTGTTGTGATATTCAGCTGTCTATAGTTCACCTGAGCATCGTGAAACATATACTTAGCTGGCGAGTTCTGCTGTTGGAGTGTGTGCGTGAGAGATAATAGCCAGCGGCTGTAGGCTTGTGTGAGTGTAGTGTAAATGATGTTTAGATAATACAGTGGAAATGAGATTGAGTAGTTATTTAACTTGCCCAGAGAATGTATGAGCTGTGAAAAAAATAATTTGAAAATAAACAAACAGTGGTTCAACATATTGTTATCTTTCAGTAAGCAAAATCGGTACATTCCTTTTATCAGGAGACTAGACTTGAAATTTGTTAGAAAAACATAGGCACGAATGAAGGCTGAGTAATCATAATGCGCAAAACAGGTTTTAGAAAGATATGGCTGCCGATTACACGACGTCGACGCCGACGCCGACAGTGGGACTGCCTTGTTGGAGATTATGGTCCAGGTCAGCCTGATTTCGTATTGAAATAGCGGGACGCCCTTCTGCTTTCCGGACGAATATAGTTCCATTTCTGGTCCAGCAATAGGTAAAATCGCATAATTTGGACCTGCGTCGAGCTTCCTGAAATAACTGCCGTCGAGCCTTTGTAAGGCGCTCGTTTACAAAGATCTTATTTGCTGACCCCATGAACTGTAGGTCATCTGAAGTAAGATTACGTCTAACTTTAGCAGCCTTCACAAATGAGTCACGTTTTGTACGTCTGAGGAAACGTACTACCACGAGACGTGGACGTTGCTCGTCATTGCTGGCGTTACTACTGGAAGATTTTGGGCCCACTCTATCGACCCAATCTATATCGCATGCCTGAAGGTTCTCTCCAACTTTGCTGGCTATCACTTGAACAAGGTGAGTCAAACTTTCGTTGTGAGTCTCAGGAATTCCGATTATTTCTACCTCGTTCCTTATGGAAGCTTGCATTTGAACTTGAAATAGCTCCTCCAATTTAATAATGCGTTCATTTAGGTGAACTTGATCGGTCTGGACTGACTCAAGTTCGGCTATCTTATGGGCTGCTGCATATATCGATTTGTCAAACATATATAATATATTTTTAAATACATGCTTAAATATAACATAGGAAACTTTTATCCCGGAAAAAATTACGTTTTCTGAGTGAAACCGTGGGATGAAGCTAATAAAATGATTATTTTGCAGAGCTACCGATCGAAGTCTCAAGTTCCAACTTTGCAGCCGTTTACGTGATTGGTCCAATTAAAGTGTCTATAGTTTTGCATTGCGACCGTGTGGTCGTACTGTTGGCGTGCTTTTATTTAGTTTGAGTAATACCCATACCTATTGCTTCTGTCTCAGTATCAGCTCTTATGTGAAGTAAGAAACAAATATATTTTTTTTAATCTACTACACGATTTATACAAAAAATATCTTGTCTGCACTCAATGGCGATAAAGGCCATCTATTTCGCGCGTTTTTAAATTTTTTGAAAAAAAAACGACTGGGCATTATCATTACAATAATATAGCAAATAGTATAAAACAATTTTTGATGTTTTTTTAGGATGGCGGAAAAAATTAGAAAAATGCAATTTTTGAGAAAAAAAATCTATCGCCTCTGCATCGTGTATAATATCAACTCGAAATTTGATTTATACCATTTGCTATACAATATGCTAAGCTAAATGTGAGTGAGATAGCCACGCGCCTTTAGCTGCTCCTTTATATCAATTTTGGCGTTACAAAAATAAATACCGTAGTTCAAGTGTTTCTCGCTTTTATCTATCAAAAGGACCACACCCACTTTTCAGTTATAATCTATATTATGACTCGTGATCAAGCATCGATAGTCGTGCCCTTTATGTTAATTTTGGGGATACAAATAAAAACTCCGTAGTTCAACTGTTTCTCGCTTTTCTCTATCAAAGGGACCACACCCACTTTTCAGTTATAATCGATATTATGACTCGTGATCAAGCATCGATAGTCACCGTTATTCGTGAACATCCGCGGGGTTAGTAATTTCAATTTGGTCGCGACTTCGCCCGGAGCACTTGTTTCCAAGAACCACGGGATAGATGAATAAAAAGCTCATGAATTTACCAGACCAATTTAATAATCCACGACAGTTTTTATTTAAAACTGTAGCCATCGCAATGATAAGGAATCATATTTATTACACGTTTATACAGAGTTATAAGGAAAGGGTATGTTAAGCCGAAATGAAGTCATTGTACTCATAATTATGAACAACCTTTACTATGGGAACAACCCCGAAATCGCGAAAAAAATATCAGCTGTTCCATAGAAAACATTCATTGGCACTCGATAAAATGTCATCATCATCATCATCAGCCAGAAGACGTCCACTGCTGAACATAGACCTCCCCCTTTAACCTCCACACTGAACGACAGCCTGCCTTTTGCATCCACTGGATGCCAGCGACTCTCACTATGTCGTCGGTCCATCTAGTGGGAGGCCTATCTACGCTGCGTCTTCCAGTTCGTGGTCTCCACTCAAGAACCTTTCTTCCTCATCGGTTATCGGTTCTTCGAGCAATGTGGCCTGCCCATTGCCACTTCAACTTGCAGATTTTAACAGCTATGTCGGTGACTTTGGTTCTTTGGCGAATATCCACGTTTCGGATTCTATCGCGCAAAGAAACCTCGAGACTTGGGCAGTATTGCAGTCCCTCCAGCGTTGTCATATCGACAACGCCGACGACAATATTTGTATAGAAATGCCACCATGTTGATCCGATTACAGTACGAGAGCACGGAACCAATCCAATTGCAGAAAGGCGTGACACAGGGAGATGTTATCTCTCCGAAACTGTTCACGAATGCATTGGAGGACGCTCTTGGACTGGAACGGATTAGGCATCAACATCAACGGCGAATAAATCACTCACCTTCGTTTTGCCGATGATATAGTCATCATGGCAGAGTCACTGGAGGACTTAAATACGATGCTCAGCGACCTCAGTAGCCTTTCCCAACAGGCGATAAAATGTATGGATTATAAAAACCTAGGTAATTAATTAAGTAAGATACTATTTACAACGTCTAAAATTAACTAACCTTTCCATTTATTTACAAAGACGCAATACAAAACAGTTGTTTTTAAATATAGTCAGTATTTAAGGCCCCTACCCTGTTTCAAAGTGATTTGATTGATGACTGTATCAAAAACCGCCGTAGCACATAGCGCGCGTTGATGTCTTTTCTATCAAGCGTTTAAACCACGACACTGGTTTTGTTTCACATAAAGACTAGACAATAATATTTGACTGTATTAAAAATATGATTAATGCTGCTGTACAAATAGAAGTTCTTTATTATTATTTAATTATTAAAAACTACAATAGAATGTTTAGATTTTCAGATAAATACAATATTAAAATATTTTTCGCGTTGATCACGTGACTTAACAGCTAACGATTGAGATTGAATGACCTTATGACATCACAGGCAAGTAATAGACGCAAAAAATTTATGGCAAGTGAGAGCTTGTTTGCTTGCTTGTGACGTCACTGAAATCACGTGGCTCCATAAATGTCAAAGTGAGCGTTTTCGCGGAGCATAATAATTTGAATGTTGATTGTTAATTTATAATACAAATACTGAAAATTATGAATATTAAATCACAAGATTGCTTTATGCCAAGAGATGGTTTCGTAAAACCAGTCAAAAATACTATTGCTTTTTTTTTTCGATGTAAAAAGTAGCCTATGTGTTCCAACACCGCAACAGATTAGAATGAAATTTGGTATGAAGGTAGCTTATGCCCTAGATTGTGGTAACCCAGGGCATCACTTGCCTTTGATGGTTTGGCCTTGATGTATTAGGCTACATTTTATTCTAGAAAAAATCATGGTTCCTGTAAGCGAGTGAAACCACTGATTGATGTTAGTATTATGAATGCGAAAGTTTGTATGTATATTTATCCACACTCCGAAGTACCTGAACAGATCTGAATGAATTTTGTTATGAAGGTGGTCATGTCAGTTGCACCAGTCACGCTATGTTTATATCAAACTAATTCCACCCTCCATCCAGTGGATGCAAAAGGCAGGCTGTCGTTCAGTGTCGAGGTTAAAGGAAGAGACCTATGTTCAGCAGTGGATGACTTCCGGCCGATGATGATGATGAATTCCACCCTAAGCTACTTCTCAATAAGCCCATGCGCTATCATTCGACCGCATCTGGCTTATCGCTGAGTTGGCAATTAGCTCTGTTAACTCTCCCAAGGCTCCAATTGGGGGGTGAGAGGGGTGACTAAGAGACGGGCTTTACCTAGTTTGGGGCCCATTGAAACCACTCTTTTTGCCATTAGTAAATGTTTTATGACAATTAATTTAAATAACTGGTTTTTGGGGATCAAATTAATATTGGCGTCGATTCTGACATACCACTCACTAAACTAAACCAATCTGACAGGACTAAAATTATCTGCCTCTCTTTTCATTTTAATATATGAGAGAAGGATGGTAACAATTTTAGAGCTGTCAAATTTAGTTTAGTTTAGAATACATCAGAATCGATGCCATCATTCATTCATCACCATTGTATTATTGTTTTCCCAAACAAGTCTAGGTAGGTAGTAACTTGTGATGATGATAAAATAAGCAATCCGATGTTTCCCTGCACGTGTGCAAACTCCAAGTCGGAACCGGCGACGACCTCGCGCTGCTTCCTCCATCTTCCACCGCCGCCGCTCATTGCCACTTCCGCGCCTCGTTATGCTAACTGGCGCATAATTACTCACGGCCGTTGATTCACCCCTCTCTTGTTTATTTTTGTCAATTTGTAAATGGGAAAAACGCTAAATGCGTTTGAATGGAATTTCCACCGTACGAGGGTTTCGTTTTAACCGACTTCACAAAAGGAGGTTTTTTCAACAATTCGACTGTATGTTTATTGTATGCTTGTAACGCAATTACTCTGCTTAATGTGTTTTTTGTTTATGTTTATGCTGGTAAGTCATGCTTAAGACGTCCCATATAAATTTCACCAAAATCGGTTATTTTGGTTAGTAGTTTGATTTTTGAATCAAAATAACTGGAAATAATAATGCCATCCAAGTAAACCATTACACGTATTTTTTTAAATTACTAAACGTATTAACTAATTTTGAAGTCGGTTTTTTTATTAATAATTATTAATCTATATTGTTGGGCAGTGTCAGGAAACCTATGTAGCAACTGTATGATATAATATAGTGTATACTGAGACCTTGAAATACAAGGACCTAAAATCAATGGTTCGTTATATCACCGCCAATGATCTGTTGCAGGTTGGGACAGAAGATGACAATGATCTTTTACCCTTTTTATAGTGACAGTATGGTAGTGTATCTTTAGGATGGAAAATTATTCGTTTAAAGTAAAATAAAGTAACGTTTGAAAGTAAGTATAGGTGCAGATTGTATGCACATCAGTGATCACCGATGCGCGAAGCAGGGGCAGCTAAACAAAATATTCGGAAAATACGTAAAAATGTTAACGTTAGATGTGTGAGAATGGTTGATTGAATAAGTAGGTCCACAGATACTCAAATAATAAAATTGCTGCTGCTAAGCGTCTTCAAACACTAGATTTCTTCTCATAGACTCTCCTAGTTCGGAATCCCTCTCTTAAACTAAGTTCTGTCTAATATTTTCTAGGTATAATAAATAAAACTCAGATTCACGCGATATAATCTGAAATGTGGATATTCGCCAAAGAACCAGAGTCATCGACATAGCTATTAAAATTTGCAAGTTGAAGTGGCAATGGGCAGGCCACATCGCTCGAAGAACCGCTAACCGATGGGGAAGAAAAGTTCTTGAGTGGAGACCACGAACCGGAAGACACAGCGTAGGTACGCCTCCCACTAGATGGACCGACGACATTGTGATAGTCACTGGCATCCAGTGGATGCAAAAGGCAGGCTGTCGTTCAGTGTGGAGATTAAAGGGGGAGGCCTATGTTCAGCACTCAGCAGTGGACATCTGCTGAGTGCTGAACATCAGCTGATGATGATGATAAATGAATTAAGGTTTCATACTTTTTTTATGTAATATTGGTATCTAATACCATCTAATACCTATTAAAATTTCTCTACCTGAGACCACCTAGATATGATGTTCTGTAATAATCAATTCAATCCATACCACATTATTGCCGTAGATGACACAATGAAAATTCTCGGTCAATTGCGTCCACACGTACCTTCAATTACCGAGTTCTGTGAAGCTTCCTTCACTTCCTTGTAAGAAAGCGTATCAATCGTGAGCAATTTTATCGCAACGCCATTTTTTCCTTAAATTACAGAGATAAATCAACAACTACACACTCGTATACCTACTGTAACTAGCTGTTTCGTACAGCTTTCTTACTCTTCGTAGCGTAGACTTTCATATAAGCTCTCACCTCAGTTTGCCCCCTTAATTCCCCATTTCTTAAAATCCGTGATTTTTGCAAAAAAAAATAGCGGACTTCTACATCCCTCAAGAAATCTACTTACCTGCCACATCTCCGTAGGTCAAGTAGTTTTCGATACAGAATTATAATTCCTATTTGGCAACCCGTTTCAGAAGCAGAATAATTTTTCATTTCCCGAAACTAGTTTCGAAACTTGGCATTGAAAAGCGGTGATGAGTCAGTATTTTGCTGTTATATATAGGTACATAGATACGTGTTGAATATAGACACCCTGTACATTAATAAGTAGATAATCCGAACGGTTGCTTGTACAGGACCCTAAGCCCAAAGTTAAACTATTAATTTAAACTAGTTGTTCACGCATCCCCATGACCAATTTACTTCATATTCGAATTTAAAAATCGTATTAAAATGAACTACTTGCTGACAAAATTTCATGAAAATTGGATTAACTATACTATCTTACGTATACAACGAACAAATATACAAAAATACATAGAAACGCCCACCTGATCCATTCGAAGCTGAGAACTTTATTCGCTCCGAAGTAATTTATTTTATTTAGTTTTGATTTTAGGTCCTGTAAGGAACAAGCACCTGGCGGATTATCCGTGAAATACTTGGTCCAAATTTCTCTGAATCTAACAAGTGCAATAACATTGAAGAAAAAAAAAAGTTTTTTTTATATTCCACTTTGATAGTAATTTTTAAACTTTCGCGATTTGAACACATGTTTTAAACATTTCACGGTGATGTACCAGAATCGTATCTAAACAAAAACGAAAAAAAATCGTAGCTAAAGTGATCAAGATTTACGTATTTTATTCCCCCTTTTGAATTTTACTGCACTTGTCAGAGCTTGAATACACTTAGACCGAGCATAAGTATTGGACAAAAGCACAGAAAATGTTACCTTTCTTTTAAAACGTTTTTGCTTATTAATTTGTGTGTCCCAAAAAATGTCCCGAAGATTTTTTGTAACAGTACCAATGTGTCTAATTCATTGCTTTGAACTTTAACCATGCTTAGCTAGCACGCTAATTCAACTCAAATATGAACAGGTGAAGAACATGGCTATTTTATGAGTATGTCTGTCAGTAGCTTTGCGCCTTTGACCTGTCATTTTCGGCTGTGCTTTCGCCCAATCACCATTGAAGGGAGTCTGCTTGCGCGGTGGAACGCACCGTTACTGCTGCTACGGGTGGCGCGCATCGCGGCGCCGCGATAATGCGCTCACCTGCTCACCTCACCTGCCTTCCTGACCTAACACTCGCCATCTTCTCAGAATTTTCTGTTATGACTGGTAGTTAGCGATAAGAACTTGGTTGGACTGAGGACAGATCAAAGAAAACTTTAATGTTAAGAGTTAGTTACGACAGATCACGCTAATGTTAATGTTGAGCGATGGTGGCCAAGCATATGGGCTTTACAATCCGACGGCACCCGGTTCGATACTCGACCCTGCACCAGTGACTTATTTAGTAGGTACTTATAAACTATGTGCGGTTTCGATGCTATCGCCCAACAACGGTAAATGAAACCATCGTGAGGAAACCGGAATGTCCAAGAACCACAAAAGTATATTATGTCTTTGACATAATATGACATTCACCAACATGCACTGGGCCAGCATGGTGGATCAGGGACCATCCTCTCTCTCTCTGAGAGAAAGCCTGTGTCTGAAAGCTAGCATAGGACACATGATAGGATAATAATGATAATGATGGATCATACCCTGGATTAACACAATACATAATTATGCTACTTATTATCTCGGTAAATCAAGTTTCCTATAGGGTAGCGGGTAAAATCACGGGGCGTTGCTAGTTTTTTATAGATATAACGAAAGAATAACTTAAATTGATATATTATTATTTAAAACTCATTATCTATTTATCTTTTTCGTTTTTTTTTTACTTACCAGAAACTTTATCTCAAGTGAGGTCTTCATATAATGCTTAGGAATATCACTACATCCCTAAATTACTTGTTCTCAATTATAAATTCAATCATTATAATTTTTACTAAATCTATTATCTACATTTCTACACTAATATTATACAGAAATAAAGTTTGTGACCTTGTATGTACAAACATATAACCTATGGGCGAAACATGGGCACTCACGGTTAAGGTGGTTCACAAGTTCAATGTTACTTATTGAACCATGGAGAGAGCTACTATGCTCTGATAGCATACACATAACTCATAATATTTGTAAGATAAAGTGGGAGTGACGTTGCCCGAAGAATTAACAACCGATGAGGTAGACGAGTTCTAGAGGGGTGACCACGTTTAGGCAAACGTTGTGTAACATCCTGCGGCCAGGTGGAGTGTATTAAGAGAGGCCTATTTCCAACAGTGGATAGTGAAAGGCTGAAGATGTTTGTAGTAATTTCTGGAACTAGTGAAAAAATTTGATATTTTTTCACTGATAAAAAGCTACGCCGTCCCTGAGTGACATAGGATGTTTTATTCTAGTCCTGGTGCCGGGGAAATAGAATACGGCACTAGTATCCCCTGCCGGTAGTAAGAGGCTACAAAAAGGGACCTTTCGGGGTTGTTGAAGGTGGAGCTTTAACTATCAACCCAAGTGAGCGCCGGGAGACGATGACAATGTTGTGTGTCTGACATTGTCATAAACGGAGGAGCCGAGACAACACGCAGTTGTCTCGGGAGGAGCCGTAGTGCAGTGCTGAGGGCTCAGGTGCGTTCTTCTGGAGATTCCGTAACCCTCTTGTCAAGCACTGAAGCTGGTCACCGGGAGGGTTTTAGTGGATACGATACAATACAATTCTTTATTAATAACTCCATAGTTGCAAGTCAAACTTCTCCAGGGGCCTTACGGACAACAGCTAATTGCGGCACCTAATCCGCTCAGTTGGAAAATCACGCGACCGCAAACCGTATCTAGGCGCGATAAGGTTCACGTTCGCATGATTTTCCAACTGAGCGGATTAGGTGCCGCAATTAGCTGTTGTCCGTAAGGCCCCAGTACACTTTTTACAACGATGTATATAAACTTATACATACAGTAGATATAATCGCACATAGCCTGGTTGCACCCCAATGCAGCCGAGTATCTTAGGAAGATTTCACCCTCCACAACAAACAATGTTTTAGTCACAACACTGCCGAAATCACGGATAAAAATTTATGGTTCATTAAAAGGTTAACATTACTGATTCAAACTCATACCTATTTACCGCATTTAAGTAGGCAATGGTAAAGTTGAGCAGCTGTTCAAATTGTTATTATTTCTAAGCGTAGACGCAATTACGGCATGCCTTTTAATTCGGTGAAGCGTAGCGGGGTCACAGAACTAGTACAAATATAATTTCTTTCTCACTATTCTGATTTTGTTTAAATTTTTCATTGACATGCGATTTAGATCTGAAAAGAGTTTTTTTGAATTGGTGTTTATAAATACGCAAGTGAAGTAGATACTTAACCTAACTCTCTCTAGCTTGTTTTTCTATTGTATTTTTTTGGGAAAGTTCCTTTATTTTGACTTGTATGTTACCAGACGAAATTGGAGTAGTATGACATCACATCAGCAGCTATTAAAACGTCTACTGCTGGATAAAAGCCTCCCCTTTTAGAGAGGGGTATTGCCATAATCCCCAAGCTTGGCAGGTGACTAGAGGATCGCAGTACGTTCACCGTGTACTAATAGGACACTGCTGTCCATCCTCCGGTGGTTCTGTATGTAGTATGACATGCATGTATGAAAAAGAACTTGCGAAAGAATTGAAAAACTGAGGGTGAAACCACGAGGGTCATAATAATGGTCAATGGTCATATTAATGGGTTCGAAAATAGTTCGTACTACCTTCATGGTCTAACCTAACGCTTTTTTAGATTATTATGATTATGAGAGGTCACTAAATCAAGATTGTTCTTAGCTATAATTCAAAAAAATCTGTTCAGTAATTTCAAGATTCACGTAGTTCATTCGGTTCTTTTCACGTAGGTATAAAAAATTAATTTATACTTGTTATAAAGGTATATGGAAAATACCAAATTTCTTAAAGGCAACGAAAAGGCTATGCTACATAACGTCACTCTGACAGTTGCCAACCCCATTGACACGACAAAGTTTAACCAAGTCTAACAAGACGTGAATGTAAGATAAGTACCTACTAATAATTATCTTACATTCACGTATTATATTCAAAATAACTTGATGAAACAAACTACACCTATTTTTAACCAACTTCAACAAAGAAGGAAGGCTCTTACATCGAACCTTTTTTTTGTTCTTGATAATTTGTTTAGTGTTAATTGCTAATACATTAAAATAACAGGGCGGATTTAGATGAAGTGTGGAAATAAAATGGATTCTAGATCTGACATAGTGAGAAAATATTATTTTGAATTAAGAATTTTCTCGAATTCTCCACTGAAAACGAAATGAAACCGCGGGGCAGCTGGTGTAGGTTTCCTTTAAGGCGGTTTCGGAGTTCAGGTGCTTTTCATACTTTCCATACAAATATACTTACAAACTTTTTCGATATTTGTGAAGACTTTTTATGCGTCTGTTTTTTTTTTTTTTTTTTTGTTTCTACAAATTACTTTTTTAAAGCTATTTTGCATAAATAAATGGACATTTGTTTCGGAAACTTCTTGTCAGATTTTAATGGAAATTAGTAAGTATTATTATTAGTTTAATTAGTTATATTGGAAATATGAATTTCTCATAATTTTCATCGTATTTTAAACAAAAAAATGGGGTTTAACATCAGACGTTCGGTTTCCCAACAAAATTAACTAGTAAGTTAAAAAGAAAATAGTATGAAAAAGACCCGAGCTTCCGGTACCATTTTAAGTCAAAAAGAAAACTCAGTTATAGTTTAGAACTTTTGATTTTCATCCAACGGTCGTGATGTTTAAAAATAATTGTCGCATACTCCACTTACCTCACAGTTAGCACCATTTTGCACTAAGCGACGCACTTGGTTCACTATGGTTCATTCAGCTAACAACACTGGGCACACTTGTTCGAAAAAAGAAAAAACTATTTATTCGATTTATAAATTTTCAGTGTCAGTTATCGTAGCACGTTAAGGTCGTATGTTGCTAAGAGCGCGCGCGTCTCTCCGAGTCCGACCATCAAGTGGTGGCAGCCTCCAGCGTGCTTCGCCATCCGCGAAACGCTTCCCGCCGCTACAGAAAAGCGTGCGGGGGGCCTTAATCACTTCCTCGCTTGCTGACCACCGATGTCCAGGTGTCGACCGTCCACGGTCCATCCGTCGCGCCACACTGACCATTAGCAATTAGCCTCCCATGAAAATTCTTTAGAAAGAAAACAATTTAACGTTAACGTAACCGCTTTTTAATAAATTGATTTACATTAATTTTTGGAAATGGTTTTTAAACTTTACATTTGAACGTTAAACTTCACTTTTTTTAATCGGATTAAAATGTGATGTGTTCAGTTATTCGTTGATAGTGATCCCGATATATCTTTCCATACGAAGCACTAGATTGAAGCCCACGATGAATGTCGTCACTGTCACAACCCCTATTGTGATTTTCATAGGCCTGTAAAAGAACAATTCTTTATTTAAACTTAAATCCGCGCTAGCTGAGCTACCTCTTTCGAACATTGTCAACATTTTAAAAGTAAAAAATTCGCTATTAAGGAATATTAAAAATACTATTAGCTTATTAAGCCTTTAAGCGATAGATTTAGGCAGTGAGCGCACCCTTAATGGCTAACACAGAATCAATTATTATATTAAGGCCTCAGTCAAAATGTTAGCCGTCCTTATCACCGTAGCATACATAAGTCTCCAGTGTATATGAGGTTTCATCTACAACTATAAAAACGATTTAAAAAACACGATGAAAAGCTAAACATATCATTTAAGAAAACTGCTTTTGTAAACTTTTTATGGATATATCCGAACAATAAAAAAAATATACAATCGCTTCGAGATATTTTAGAATTTATCTACATTTGTACGCCAAAAACACGTCAATGTATTTTAGTCTACCAATTCCAATATTTTGTGCAGATTCTCATTTCACCGGGCTATTTCAAGTCTGCGTGCTTCATCTTCCAACTACACAGTCCAAAAGGTAAATTGCTAAACAGACGCTGACTTACGCGAATACAAAAGTTATACTTCTGCACCATGTGTACCGGAATAGGCACAATCTATACTACCAGACAAGCTAATCATTAAACTTTCTCTACTTCTAAAATTCGAGAATTTTTTTAAGATCATCACTCCATCAAAACTCGCATGATGATTCATTATATATTATTACAAAACGATTTATCACTTTTGTGCGCGACCGTCTCCGGGAGCGCGCGTATACCCTAACGAAGGAGCTCTTATCATCATCATAATCAGCCTTTTAACAGTCCACTGCTGGACTTTTAGCCTACCCCCGAAAGCGTGATTGGGCCATATCCTCCACGCTGGCCCAGTGCAGATTGGTGGATTCACATACGCCATTGAATTCCTTCTCCGTACGTATACAGGTTTCCTCACGATGTTTTCCTTCACCGAAAAGCCAGTGGTATGAAAATCCGTACATAAGCTCCAAAGAGTTCATTGGTACGGGCCCGGGGTTTGAACCCACGACCTCACGCCTTCAAGTCTAGCGGTCTCCCAAATGGGCTACCACGGCTTTTTTCCAATGAAGGAGCTCTAATGGCTCCAAAATCGGTCGATCGTCTCGACCGATAAACATAACGAGAGTGTAAGCCATTTTGTAATAATATTTTTAATACATATTTAAGAATATTTATACCCATCAGCGTTATGGAAGAACATGGCACTGATTAACGCATAGTAAACGACTTGCATATAGCAGTACACGATGTAGTACATTGCCATCATCGTAGTCACCAACGAGAGATGAATAACTTGTATCATATCCAACCAGAGCTGCCATAATCTCTTCGATATCGTCTGAAATAGAATAAGTATAAATTGAAAACTTAAAAAAATACGATAGCTAAGAGCTGATAATCTTCAAACGGCTGAACAGATTTTCTTTAATCATAGCTAAGAACACTCTCGATCAAGTCACCTTTCAAAGAAACAAAAAAGCTAATCAAAATTGGTTCAGCCACTTGGGAGCTACAATGTCACAGACAGATACACAGATAGATAACTTATAACACCCTTCTATTTGCGTGGGGGTAAAAAACAGAAAAAGCACAGAAGTTTTTGGACAACGAAAATTTTATTTGAAATTCCTTAAGGGATCAACTTTACAATGACGACATACCAGTAAGAACAAGATATAACCTAACGCAGTTGAATAAAAACGCATAGCTTTTGTATATTTTTTCCACTCGGCCTATATGAACTTATTACTGTATTGTTGAATAATTACATCACAGATAATTTCAAAACACTGTTTTTAACTATCACGTTATCCGAAGCTCGGGATTCGGGAGCTCCAAACCTTATCACGATAAATATCCCGCTAATAATCATATAGGTAATACGATTATGTTAAAATTCTGATGCCAACTCAACACGGAAGTAACTTATACCTATATAAGCTAGAGCCTTAGGTAAATTAGCACCTCGATTCTTATGCGCAAACTACAATCATTGCAGCAAAATACTTAACAACTGTACTTGGTCTTAACCTAGAGAGATGTATATCTAAATAAGTTAATTACATACAACATTACCAGCATATCACGTCGGAAGCCTCATTTGCGTTCGTAAAACAAGGTTTTATTTAACTAAATAAATAGCCAATAAAATAAGTAGGTAATTACACATTTCCTTTTTATATTACTATGTTGAACCAACAATTATCTACGTGAACATACTGATCGAGGTAATTAAAATACAACTTAAAAAAGAAAAACGATACTAAAATATTAGTGACTAGTGCCTTAGAATGCCGTGTATGTTAAAGAGTCTAGTGTCCTATTTCGTCCAGTCCCAGAATGCCCAGTGACCTAAACGTACAGTATCAAAAGGCCACATACCAAAATGTCCACCTTACGAACAACTTTTCATATGAGACCAACCCTGATATCGCGACTAAAATCTGTTCCATACATTTCCTATAGTGTGGATGACATGTGGAACAGCTGATATGATGTCACAGTATAAGTTGGTCAGAATGATGAGTACAGCCTCCTTTCGGCTTAGTATCAGCGATCCGTGTAAACATGTATGTTTAGGCCTAGCTAAGTATTCAAGCTTTTTCATGAAAATTACTTCAAATTAAACACACACACACGTGCTGGCCGCACTAAAGTCATTATTTATGCTAATCTTAAATGTTTTGATCTTATCACAAGCAGACGGGTCGTCAGACAATTGTCTTAATGTTTACTTAATTTAATTCTGTGTAATCTATGTTTTAGTGGCACGAGTCAAACAAGAAAATGTTGAACGGGTTAGAACGTGAGCTATAGACAGAGGAGTCTCTATTATAACTACTACTACCTGGTGGTTTGAAATTTTGTGGGAGGGACGGGGATCAGAGAAAAACTTAGCAAAAGTGAGAGTGGGATTTTAAAGATTTAGTATCTACATATTACTTACTCTATTTGTAATCTTCACAAAATTGGCGTCCCGGGCGAAATTAAAAAGTCAAACAACTTTCTTTTAGCAAAACTATATTTCTCTGTACAGTTCCCACAAAGAATATGTTCCAATCGCTTTACCTATTTGTACAATCTGCGGTAAACCTTTACACTCAAACCTAACAATTTAATCTATTGTAGCACAACATTGAGATGTACCTACTCGGCTGCTCAACCAATTTTGGAGGCGGGCTCTTTTTCGATTCCATGTCATTTAGTACATTCTTGGCCGAAGATGTAGACGACTAATAATAGAATTCTGCGTGTAGTTAAACAACAAATTATTTGTTTAACTATGCGCTATGTCTAGTGCGTTTCATTGCTCGAAGAACCGATAACCGATGGGGAAGAAGGTTCTTGAGTGAAGACCACGAATCGGAAGACGCAGCGTATGTAGGCCTCCCACTGGATGGAGCGACGACATTGTGAGAGTCGCTGGCATACAGTGGATGCAAAAGGCAGGCTGTCGGAGGCTACAGGCTGTGTGGAGGTTAAAAGAGGAGGCCTATGTTCAGCAGTGGACGTCTTCTGGCTGATGATGATGATGATGACGATATTGTACGAAAACTCAGAACAATACTTGTCACGTCAGGACTATCAATATATACATTACATAAGCCATGTACATAAACCCTGTAGAAAGGCCATATCCAAAAACAAAGTACCTACTTATCAATCACCAGCTTACTAGGCGATGTTGGCAAACCTATTGGTATAATAGCGTTGGTGTCCGCGTCGCAAAAGGCCGGCAGTTGGGCAGCTTTGAGCAAAGTAGTAATCACAAAAATGTGGTATTGCGTAACCACAAATCCTGAATTCCCGGCTGAGAAAGTCGTGTCACAGGGCGCTGGGTCCGTCACGACACGATCCTACAGATCCTATCGGTTCACGAGCCAGCATTACCATCATCCACTCCTAAGCGGCCACGGGCAAAAACCTTGTTTATGATATCGTTATCAGCACACAAATCCAGCCTCTAAACTATGCGTAGTACTGATAATCTCAAACTAGGAACGGCCGTTTAGCTTCGCGTTAGCTTAGCTGGTTTTGATAAGTTCAACGACAATGAACAACTGCATTGCGAGCGATGTTGGCCGAGCGGTAGCATGTGCCCAACAATCTGACGGCACCCGGTTCGATCCTTGGCCATGCACCAACGACTTATTTGCTACCTAAATAAATTATGTGCAGTTCGATGTCATCGGTCAAAAAACAGCGAAGTAAAAACATCGTGAGAAAACCGGCATGTCCAGACCCACAAAAGTTAAAAGACATGTGACATTCCCCACCATGCAATTGGCTACCATGGTAGATTAGGAGACGAGTCTCTGAGAGACGGCCTGAGTCCCATCCCAGCAGTGGTAACATGATAAGCTAAAATAACAAAAAATTATGAATGAACAACTATAGATAGGCAGAAATATAGATTGAGGTGAGTTAATTATGGTCCAATCGCTAATTTACCTAAATCCTTATCCCATCGATTTAAATGTACTACTTAATTTCTTTGCCTTATCCTTACTAATATTATCAAAGCGAAGTAACTGTCTCTGTCTAGATGTTTGTTCGCTTTTCACGACTAAACCGCTAAGCCGACTTTAACGAAATTTGGCAGGTTTTTTTTAAAAATAATTTATAGGATTGCGTTTGACCACCATCACGCCTGATGTTAGCGATGATGCGGTCTACGTTGGAGCACGCTTGCCTAGAAGAAACCGATTCACTCGTGATTTGAGGATGATGATGATAGTGTACATCATATGGACGGACATAGGGTACTTATTCTCCCAGAAAATGCGGGAAAATTGGAAAATCGCGGGTAGCACCGCGGGATTCAGCTAGTATAATATATATGTTAACAAAGGTCTTTATTATTCATGTAAATGACACATAATCATCAAACTATATACGAGTAAGAACTAAACCTCTGCATTTCCTATTTCCAAGATCCAGCAAGTACGAAGAGTCAAAAACTAAAAAAAAGGATTAGGAATCACAAAAAAAGAGCCAAGTAAATGCAATAAACCACCAAAGCAAATATCCCGTAGCCATATATCTAACCGGGAAGCATTCCTAGATAACAAGCAATGCATCAAAGAGGAAGCGATATCCTCACGAGCAGTCCTCACGACGGAGGCGCGATGCTAAACCGACGCTGGGTAGTGATAGTATCGACTGCCAATTACGGAATCGGACAGATGGACCAAAATGCAAGCAGGAAAGAATGGAGAAAAGAAAGGAAGAAAGCTGAGTAAAAGCAAGGATCCTTCATAATTAGACTATCTTCCTTGGTAAAAGCGACATTTGTTAGCAATGCGAAGGATTTTGTCACTGCCATCGCGTTTAAGAAATTCATCGAGAATCGTTCAAAAGTCCATTAAGAAATAAACATTTATAGGTGGGTACATATTTATGACAAAAAAATATATTTCTTCTCTCATTACAAAAGTGAAGACGTCACCTTTTGTCAATCCACCTGTACACGCTGTGTTGTTCAAATATAACTCTAGACTGCAATTTTAACACAAAAACTTAAGATATTCTTTTTGTGAAAATATTTATAAAACTAGCTGTACCCGCGACTTCGTCCGCGATTGCCTGCAGACTAATTATTCGCACTTGGGCACAGTTCCGTTTGTCTCATATTAAGCAACACTGTGGTCTGCGGTGAAGCACTCTTATCAAGAAAGGAGCTTTTTACTTTAGATTTAAAAACGTTCAGGTTGTATTTCTCAGAAGACAATAACTCAGGTAGGCAGTTCCTTCGCTGTTCGACCACTAAATGTTGAAGTGAAGTGCTTTGTGCGAGTCTTTGGAATTTCGACAGTAAAATGGAGTCTTGTCACCGAGGTTCTCCTTGTTTGTTGGTGAAAGAAAGATGATATTAGAAGGATATTAAATTGTACAGTTGCATTGCACAGTCTCCGAAATGTATCTGGTAAAAGACAGATAGTTCTGACAAATATAGACTCAATGCGGCGATGTTCTAAGTTAGCTAATTATTTACACCAAAAAACGCTTGCTTATACCTATAACCTAAACAAAATCCTAAAAATACATAAGAAACCAAGTAATATTTCTAGAAGACCAATAATAATTGAGTAAATAGTTCTGAAAAGAACTTATATCCGAATTTAATTTAAATAAACCGGCCAAGTGCGTGTCGGGCTCGCGCACTGAGGGTTCCGTACCACCACAAAATACAATAAATAGTTGTCCAAGTACAATACTATACAATACAATGACTCAAGTAACCGAATTACCAGTTATTAAAACGCCTTCGTAAAAGTTATTTGCTAAGTAATCTCTACGCAGTTTGCTACAGGCGCTCGAGTATAATAACTTGATAATGAACAGAAATTTTCATCGACTCGCACTTGTCCATTATTTATATTTGTTGTTATACTTTAGAGTGTGTACTATAATCATATTAAATTTGATGCTTGTAAGTATTAGCGTTTTTATATTAGAGCTAATACAAAAATACGTTTGTTGTATGGGGTACCCTTTTATTTTTACCTCTTTGACTTTTTTATTATTTGTTAGTCAATCCGCCGCAACATTACATATTCTGTGAAAATTTCAACTGGCTATCTGTTACGATTCGAAGGATACAGCAGTTAATAGGTAGGACAGACAGACAGACAGATATACATACAGACAGACAGACAGACATACATACAGACAGACAGACAGACAGACAGACATACTGACAGACAGACGGACGGACGGATGGGCGAACGGACGGACAGACAGACATCCTAGGCTTAGTAACAGGGTCCCGCTTTTACCCTTTTGGTACAGAACCCTAAAAATGATGGCATTGAAAACTTGTTTCTTTTACGTGATAGTCCATAGAGTAGGTATTTTCTTTCTAAGGGATGTCTTCAGGGTGGTGTTACTGACTTTGACAATATGGTTACCTAAGTACCTACTCAACATACACTACAAAGTGCGCTGCAAATCTACCGCCAGCTTAAGATGAGCCATACGTTCAAAGGTTCCTGTACATTCTGGAGGTCAAGTTATTTGGACATAATACTGACGGTTGTGATGTCTGTAATTTCTAAACTACGAAATCGAAGACTGAAATTTTTACGGGATGTTTTTTAATGTACCTCCTTTCTAATAACAAAAATAATATAAAAGAAATCGGACTACGCGGTAATGAATTACAACTAAGTACATATTTTGACTGTCATCTGCTCGACCAAGGGAACCATGCAAAATTTCGAGATAAAAAGTACCTATCCTATAACCTACCTCGTAGTATGAACTAAAATTCATCATCATCATCATCAGCCAGAAGACGTCCACTGCTGAACATAGGCCTCCCCCTTTAACCTCCACACTGAACGACAGCCTGCCTTTTGCATCCACTGGATGCCCGCGACTCTCACAATGTCGTCGGAACTAAAATTATGATAAGTTTAATTTGAATCCATTGAGTAGTTTCGGCGTGATGCACGGCCCAGATACAGACAGACAGATAGACAGACAGACAGACAGACAAAAATGAAACAAAAATACAGTTTTGACTTCAGTATCGATTATACAGGCGATGTAAGGGGAACACTCTCGAAGCCAAAAGAAGGTAATTGTACTCATCATTATGAACCACTTTTAGTATGGGACCAACCCTGAAATCGCGAAAAAAAAACAGGTTGATCTAGATCTTTCTCGAACATTCCAAATCGATTACAATAGTTTGTACTCATTTTAGAATTATATCGATCATTCCAAAATTTCTAGAACTTTCTCGAACATTATAGATAGAGTAGGTATTTCCTTTCTCAAGGATGTCTTCAGATAGGCTATCTAAGTACCTACTCAACGTACACTACAAAGTGCGCTGCAAATCAATCGCCAGCTTAAGATGAGCCGTACGTTCAAAGGTTCCCGTACATTCCGGAGGTCAAGTTATTTGGACCTTATACTGAGGGTTGTGATGTCTGTTATTTCTGAACTACGAAATCGACGACCTTGAAATTTTTACGGGACGTTATTTAATATACCCCCTTTCTAACAAAAAAAGAAATATTGAAATCGGACTACGCGGTAATGAATTACAACTAAGTACATTTTGACTTTCATCCCCTCTCCCAAGGGAACCATGCAAAATTTCGGGATAAAAAGTATCCTATAACCTACTTCGTAGTATGAACTCAAATTATGCTAAGTTTCATATGAATCCATTGAGTAGTTTCGGCGTGATGCGCAGCCCAGATACAGACAGACAGACAGACAGACAGACAGACAGACAGACAGACAGACAAAAATTAAAAAAAATACAGTTTTGACTTCAGTATCGATTATAGAGTGCCGTCCAATTTTTTTTTTCAAAATATCTTCAATGTACAGAATTGGACCTGTTACAGTTTTATTATAAGTATAGATAACTACCTGTTTCTTTGGCAAATCATCATCAAAACTCTTCAGATTTCCTTGAATTATCAGCTGCTTGCATTCAAGGCAAGGCATCATAGGCACATCTGCTGCGTTATTATTCTGCGAAAAAACAATGGTTAATTTGCATAGGTACATGCTTGGCCAGAAAATAATTGTTTAGTTGGTATCCGAAAAAAAAACTGCATGCAGTGTGTTTATTTACGGAAGTTAAGATTATCTATGAAGTACGTGCATAACGCCTACAATACTTGTGACAAGCAGTGCCTTTGTATCGAGCTGCTTTGTAGGAAACTTTTAGCTGTTCTTGTGCAATTATGAAAAAAATCTTAGACACCTAACGCTTGAACTAGATAATACTGCAAGAACGATCATAGTATAGGAGCATACCTATACTGTAGGTACGAGCAAATGTGTGCTGGAGCCAAGTCAACTCTTGCACCACAATAATATGTTAAGAGCTCCTTGTTCAAAAATATCAATATCATAAAAAAATACAGATAAATCATTGGATTAGAATTTATAAATTCTTCTTTATTAATATTAAATTTTTGGCGGGGAGACCAAAAAATCTCTAAATTTAGAACTCCTTCGCCATAATATATAAAATAATAAAACAGGAAAATTGCTTTAAAACATTTGCAATGTTATTCCAAACATTGCAAAGTGAATTTGTATCTTAAAATAAAGTGCGAGCGGGAAAGCTGTGGGGAAAACCAGGCTCTTATAGCTATTGAATTGTAACCGTAGCGCGTTACTATCTCTAAGTAATCCAAAATAGTGTGTATCTACGTGATTCATGAATTTAATTGCCGCGAGACGCTGCGAATCGAAGATCGACTGTTTGCCGCGAATCAAAGGACGTCGCAGTGGCTAGTCGGCTCAGTTTGAGGAATATGACAGCACGACTAAACTAAAACCTCGAACCATTACTGTAACAGTTACAGTTTCATAATAGGTGAGTTTGTCGCTAATCAAAGGACGCTCGCAGTGGCTCGTTGGTTCTGTTCGTTGAGTATGGACAGCACACTGCACATCCACACTTAAACCTTGAACCGTTACTGTAGGTATGGGTTATAGTTTCGTAATAGGTGAGTTTGCCGCGAATCAAAGGACGCTCGAAGTGGCTCGTCGGTCCAGTCTGTTGAATAAGAACAGCACGATCACACTAAAACGGACTAAAACCTCGAACTGATACTGTAACAGTTACAGTTTCTTAATAGGCGAGTTTGTCGCTAATCAAAGGACGCTCGCAGTGACTCGTTGGTTATGTTCGTTGAGTATGGACAGCACACTGCACAACCACACTTAAACCTTGAACCGTTACTGTAACGGTTACAGTTTCATAACAGTGAGTACCCGGCTCTATATTACACGTAAAACAATACGTTTCAGTCCGATAAACAAAATTAAAGTTATGTACTATAGCGGAAACTTCAGAAGACGGTGGTGGTGGGGGAGGCGTCGGAAACTTCTTCAAAAGCTCTTTCAGTTTTTCACTTGTCTTCAAACAACCACAAGCGCGCGTTTTGGAATCTGACTTATCTTCCATAATTGTATCAACGCAAGGTTTCTTTAGATTTTCATTCTGTCCAGGTGGCTTCTTTGAGTCGTCTTTGTTTTGCACATTTATTTTGTCTTTAAGCAACTTTACACTATCATTATGGAGTCTTAATTGGTTGCTTAAATCATAACTGACGCTTCGTTTATTTTCATTGTTTATCGATTTTTCTTGTTTTGCCTCGTATATGTGTTTATTCACGCTTTCTTTATGGGTCACGTGGTCTTTTAGCAAATCAACTTGTTTTTTAGTTAAATGTACAGTTACTGCGCGACATTTGCATTTATCGCTAGTCGACGCATCTGCATCAGGGACGCTGCTCACTGGAACAGAGTTTTTAATAACAGAGAAGAGAATCACAAATTTTAATACCAGATACTTATATGTAGTAACAAGTGTTGATTAGAAATGGGAAAACCTCGCCTTAAGGGACACGCGCGATAGAGATAACACACTCATTGTAAAAATCTGAATTGTGAATGCATGCATAATAAGCTGCCAAGTGTGGCGATTATGGCAACACCCCTCTTTAGGAGGGAGGCCTGTGTCCAGCAGTGGACGTTTAAAGGCTGCTTGTGTATGCATAATAAGTCGCTGGACATTCACTTCTTCTACAGGATTCTACTAATTCTGCGGGAGAGCCGAATCAAGATACTAAATTTATGACCGAATGCCGAAACCTTGTACATGCAGGTAGGTAGGTACTTGTGTATTCTCTGGCGACACTTACTTGAACCAAATCTTTAGGTATACCACTTCGTTATCTGCGAAGGGCTAATAATGAACAATTATGACAAAACTTTATGCGACTCTTGGACCAAATTAACATAATTACAAACAATTTGCAGTAAAACTTTAACAAACATGTTCTAATTTCTACAAAAATACCCGAATAAATTGACGCGTTGCTTGATTTTCATCAAGCAAAGCGTTTCATGAATTGTCAATAAATTGACACTTTTACCGACTTTTTTTTTAATTTTGGAAAAGTATACTTACCTACTTACATTTTTTTTTAAATGACGACCTCGTTTACTAACTGCGATAGTTGTTGGACCACCCATTGACCCATATATGTGCTACGATCCACTACTGCAATTTTAACAATTTCGCTAACAGTAATTGGTCACCTTAGTGACTAGTACCTAAATATGCTTCAATAGTTTTATAAATTAAATGAACTAAGTAGAAATAAAGAAGCGGCCCCCACCTGAAAGCTCACCCAATCATAGATATGAGGAAATCGCACACTAAAACTTACGCGATCCTTTTTGCCTCTCACCTGCTATATGTGGCGTGAGCCCTCTGCTGCGCCATTTTCGGATAACTATAACATGGGGTTCTTCCAAAGTGTTGTTAATAGTAATAGAGTCTTTAACATATCCATAGGTGACAGTAGCCGCTTACCATCAGGTGGCCCGTTAGCTTGTTTGCCTCGTTGGTCCAGTTGGAAGTGAACCTGCCTTCAGTACTTGGAGACGTGGGTTCGATTCCCATCTAGGGCAAACATTCATGTGATGAACACTTAGTTCTATATCTGGGTGATAATATCTATTTAAGTAAGTATTAAAAAAAAAACAGTCTCTGGCAGCCATTTTACAAGCTTTACTTAGTTTGGGGCCAAATGACCGTGTGTGCAAAAATTACCCGAATAGGTATTTATTAATTTTATGTTTATTTACCTATAGCATTAAATAAGCCGGACAAGTGCAAGTTGAGTCCGTGCACTGAGGGTTCCGTATCACTACAAAATGCAAAAAGTAGTGCAAAAGGACAACATCACGCCCAGGCGGTCACCCGTCCTCAAGGTCGAACGGACAGACAGAAAGATAGCGTAGGCTTAGTAATAGGGTCCCGTTTACACCATTTGGGTACGGAACCCTAATATTAAACTAGATAAGCCATTTTAACATAGTACCACTTTAGTATTGATAGCATTTATTAGTCACACGTCCAATACAAAAACCTTGCAACATAATGTTGTACCTACAAACCTACATGGTTATTACAGATTCAGTACCGAATACGTAAATATTTTGGTTCTGCGAGCTATTTTCTAAAGATACCTATTACCTATCTACTACAAAAATCTCTTGGCATCGCGATTTGACAGATCACGTACGTCAACCTGCGCCAGCGCAGTGACAGCGTGCGAATTCTATCCACTCATATTTCACACCTAATCGTCCCAGATTAGGCACACCACACTTCCACGAAATGCGGTGGAAAGAGTTTTAGTTTCCCTGTATATAAAGTAAAAATGTTTAAAAATATATTATTATAATTTGAAAAATTAATCATTATCAATTTAAATAAACCGGCAAAGTGCGAGTCAGGCCCGCGCACTGAGGTTTCCGTTCCACTAAATAAATTGATAATTACCAAAGAACAAAAAAGTTGTGCAAAAAAAATCCCAAACATGCCCAGGCGGACACCCGTCCAAGTAGGTACCTACCGACCGTGCCCGACGTTGCTTCTTCGGTGATCGTATGATAACCGGTGGTGAATAGATATTTGTCACCAACTCGCACTTGGCCAGTTTTTATTATTTGTTATTTACTTTCACAGATCTAATACTTACTTTATAGTGTGTACTATAATCATGCCAAGTTTGACGCTTGTAACATCAAAAGTTCACAAACATGCGCTGGCCAGCATTCAAATTCAAATTCAAAATATTTATTTGTCAGAACATGGTAGGTACACATACATATAAAGTAGCATACATGGTCGTAATAATGGAGACGTATCTCATGTCCTTGCCTGTTACAGCGTACAAATGTTAGTTTTTTATATATATTATTATTAGTTTTGTTATAGTTAAAAAAATAACGAAATTATGTCTAAGTTAGAATATTGTTAGAATTATATTTTGGTTTGGTTGTATTTTATACCTTAATTAGATGTTTATTACTACCTATATACGCAATTATTATCATTTTATCTTTTCCTAGTACCTAGTCTCGATTTTATGTCAATTATTTAGTCTACATTATATATCAAAACATTTTTATCATTAAGGAATTCTGAAATTTCATAGTAGCTTTTTTGTGCTAATAAAATTTTAAGTTTATTTTTAAACATTCCAATATTTAATTCTCTGATAATTTAGTTTTAATTTAATTAATAAGCATGGTGGATCAGGGCCCATCCTAACTCTCTCTCTCTCTCTCTCTCTCTCTGAGAGGAGGCCTGAGTCCCAGCAGTGGAAACATGCCGAACATGATAGTAGGCTGGAATGATGATGATGATTATTTAATTTACCGATTACATGATGTTATCAAATGTGCTTAATAATATGCATAATGCTTACATAATATTCGTGTATCACATCACACATCATCAGCCATTAAATATCCACTGCTGAACAAGGCCTCCCTCTTTGAGAGGGGTGTTGCCATAATCCCCACGCTTGGCAGGCGGCTTGGGGATCGCAGTACATTCACTGTGTACTAACAGAACGCTGCTGCCCATCCTCCGGTGGTTCTGGTCGCAGTTTTAGGACATACCCGGGTCCATATTCGATATTCGTGTATAATAAATATCAAATCAAAAATATCATCATTAAAGTAAAAGAATAAAACAAAATTTGTTCGTTGTTGCCTATCCTACTATAAAATTTATTACAATATGTATCTATTGTTAGGTGTTTGGCCACAAATTTTCAACTTTTCTAGGGTTTTTCAACTAAGGTGGTAGCTAGCTAGCCGAGCATTAAAAAGTTCCCAACACCTTGCTATAGTTTCACGATGTTTTCCTTCACTGGCTCGAGGTCATTGTTGAGACTTGAACACGCTTTGAGGTTTGGAATTTGAACGCGCAAACCACAAAGCTAGTATCGTTACAAAACTATTTGGTACCTTTAACCTTTACGTGAACTACTGAAATACATGCCACTGTTGTCAATATTGTGATAGGTACGATTCTTATACGCAAGGGTTTAGCCAAAGAGCTTCCCATCTAAGAATAGTTTTTTTATAACGTTGCAATTGCCTCCAACTGTCCCCTCGAACTCCTCAAGAAAATCCTAGCCACGCTATTGCTTATACCCATATATCTGAAATAACCATTATCAAGTTGAATTACCGGATTAGCAAGTTGAAGTGACAGTGGACAGGGCACATAGCACGCAGAACAAAAGGCCGATTGCTCTGAAAGGTCCACGGACCGGTAAGCGCAGCTTAGAACGTCCACCCACAAGATGATATCATGATATCAATGAGGGAGGCCTATGTCTAGCAGTGGACGTCCTATGGCTGAAATGATGTTGAACCATTATAGTGCACACTCATTAATTTCAAGACTATAGAGCGATAGAGAAATGACTCAAGCCAAAACTGCCTATTTATCTAAAGCCCCATCGTAACAACGTCATCTTATACCAAAATCTCCGTAAACAATTGACAATCGCACAATAAATCGCAGAAGTAAGCAGATTATTATCGCCATTACGCGGTCATTACCGGCGCATGACTGTCCCTGCCAACTACCATACTGTGCCCTGGCTTGTGTTGTGCTGTACTGTACCGCAGAAAAGAGAAGTAATTTTTTTCTTTTCTGTGCACTGTACCGTTCCATTGTCATCGTGTGAGCTTTGAGACGCGGTTTGGTAAACCACGGTGTGAACGTTTCCGTTGTCTATCGGAAAGCTCACAGACCTTTTCACTAAGAGGCTGTTTATTTTTCTTTGATCCTAAAATCTTTGCAAAAGATATAACTATACTTAGATAGATAGAAACTCTTTATTGTACACAACAGAAATAAAAGTTACAGATAAAGAAACTTAAGAGCTATTTCCTTATGTGGCGGTCTTATCGCTAAAAGCGATCTCTTCCAGGCGACCATTGGATGGACAAAATTTGCGTAGATATAGGTAAAAATAAAGGAAAGGGAAAGTTGCAAAAACTTTATATGAAAATAAAATTTACACTGATTTACGTTTTTCTGCCTGTTATTTTGCGGATTCATTCAAATATCAATTTACTAAATGATGGCTCATAATTATGGAGGGAACGGTTGAGTTACATTTTACATTAAAGCTACACTTTTCGAAAAATATAAACAGTGCCCTAACATACGTCAGTTCGATTTCCGTTGTCTTGACGCTGTAGCACCACAGAAGACATAATAGCAGAGTAGCAAGACAAAAATTTCAAACTGCACCATATAGTAAAAACCTTCCGAAAGCAGTTGGCCATGCAAATGGTATTAAACTACCACCAAACTGCTTTCGCGATGTACCTACAAAAAATGCGGCACACTGGGTTTTCATACTATTTGAAAGACATATTTTTCGTGTGTTTACTTAACGGTTGGTCTTTTGGAAAAACTCAGAGTCACACAGCAGGCAATGGAGACAGCTGTGCTCGGAGTTTCTTTGCGCGATAGAAGCCGAAACGTGGATATTCGCCAAAGAACCAGAGTCACCGACATAGCTGTTAAAATTTGCAAGTTGAAGTGGCATTGGGCAGGCCACATCGCTCGAAGAACCGATACCCGATGGGGAAGAAAGGTTCTGGAGTGGAGACCACGAACCGGAAGACGCAGCGTAGGGAGGCTACCCACTAGATGGACCGACGACTTAGTGAGAGTAGCTGGCACCCAGTGGATGCAAAAGGCAGGCTGTCGTTCAGTGTGGAGGTTAAAGGGGGAGGCCTATGTTCAGCAGTGGACGTCTTCTGGCTGATGATGATGATGATGTTTCGTGTGCCATCTATGTTAGTAAATCAATGTTGGTAGGGATACCTAGGTACCTATAGGGTTTAAAACTTGTCATGTCCTACAATGGACCCGTACCCACTCTAGGCTATGTCGATTAAATAGTTTGCGGCGTGCATGTTTTCGGAGTTGTGAACTTGAGACTAATTCATATTTTTATGGAGAACAGTTAACTTCGCAGTAACGGTGAAGTCACACATTCGCGCATTATCAGTTGTCACCAGCGACAAAGCGTGAGAAGGTCGGAAATCGTCAGAACTTCCATGACTTGCTAAAGCTCACGTTGAGCTTTCGTGCATAAATTCACTAAAATTGTAAGATAGTTAATTGCCATTACGAGTAACTGCGCGACTACATAACGTGCTCTACAAATTGATAACGTCATGGAGACTCGGTAACACGGCGAGTGGCCAACGGTTGCTGCTATTTCAGTTGTTTTTGCCATGTCAGGTCCAGTTAAGGCGCATCCCTACTAGGGCTGCGCGACTCTGTGAAGCAGTTTTGCGGCTAAGATTCATAATGTCTTCGTATATGCGAGGCCGCGCAGCTCTGGAGGAAATATAGACGGCTCGCAAGACGTCAGAGCACATGCGACCACTGCCACGTGCAGTCACGTGTGAAGTTACCGGCGTAAAGTCGCGAGCTTGTCGGTATTTTATAGGATTTTCTACGGAGAGTGTGCGATGGAACTTCACGAACTAGTTCCCCCATCACCTTTTCATTACCGGACGTCCAGACGAACGGTAAGGCGTCACCCTTACTTGGTCGAAATGCCATTTATTCGCACCAAGCGTATTGACTCCTTCAGCAAAACAATGGAACGCCTTGCCCTGTCTATGTTTCCGCAGCATTACAATCTTGGAGTGTTCAAGTCTAGGGTTGATAGGTTTATTACTGGGCAAACGTGCTCCATCTTCGACCGCATCATCGCTTTCCATCAGGCGAGATCGCGGTCAAACGTTAGCCTAGTCCGTTGTAAAAAATATGTTGTTTTCCCGCCAAAATGGGGAGGTCGGGAGGACAAATTTAGTGTTACGACTAATTGATTTGTATCGAAAGCACCCAGTTATGGGACAATAGTAATTACAAACATAGCAAGTATACATTGTTTTTTTAAACTCCCGATAATAGAGCTGCTATAAACGACTGAAACGATTTTCATAAATATAATTAAAAAACTTTCGATTAAGTCACCTTTTAAACAAAAAATCTAAATCAGTACAGCCGTTTGGGAGCTACGATGCCACAGACAGACACACAAATACACACGTTAAACTTATAGCACCCCTCTTTGTGCATCGTGAGTTAAAATGTAAGAAATGATGCTCTAATGGAGATTTCAGCAATTCTCTAAATAAGCAAAGACGAAATTGAAAATATGATACTCGATTAAAGGGTTTCTATTCTATTCAATATTCAAAGTAATTGTGTTTGGCAAATAAAAACATATGTATTTCAAATGCAACTGGTGGAAGGCGGTTCGCAAGGCTCTTCTTGGGGACGCATCGTAAAAAAGCATTGCAAATTGCAAGCCTCGGCCGCGCGTCTCCAAGGGAGTCCCCTAGTGAGGACGCGGCCTTAGAGTTCAAATATTCAAATTCTTAGCTCATGAGGTCATTAGTCATGATTCTGTCACGAATCGGACAAATGTTTAGATTTATGGCGCTTTAATGTTGATTTGCCTCCTTTTTTCACTCAAAAGTAATTTCTTTGTTGGGACTGAATAGTCACTTCTATGGTAGGTATGTGCCTAATTGCAGTCTGTACTGTCTCGAGTCATTATGACTCGATTAACATTTGATCGTCTCCGTGAAATGGCCAACTGTAAGTAAACATTTACTTAAGTATTTTCATTGTGAAACGGCGGTTGCTAGTCAAAGTTCAGTTGGCTTTAACAAAAAGAATGATTTCCCGGTTTCTTTCAGAGATTCGTTCCTGGCGTTCGGGTAAAGAATATAATTTTTTACCGATTAGCTGTGCTCCGCTTTACTAGGTTTTTTACAGTGGAAAACTTCCTAATGGCCATGTTCAATATGGATTGAAGATGGATATAGGTACATATTTTATAAGTATTTTGAATTAATACTCAATGTGCTAGGTCTATACTCTAAAATTAAACGCTTTTAACTTTCTTATAAAAAAATATTCCTGATGTTTTGAGCACTGCAGTCACGGGTAGACCAGATGTGTTATTATGGATGATTCGGATCGTGATCGTGATCGCGTGCCATCTCACTCACGCACGTGGTGCGAGTAAGTGGATGCGAACGGGACGGCATGCAATCTCGATCACGATCAAACTTCTATAATAAGGCCGCAGATGACGGATATCTATACAGGTTTACGCGGAGAGGGTGTACAAAGTCGAAAGGGGTCCATACACAGACTAGGTAAAGCTACTACGTAGCCAGTCTTTGGGTCAACGATTATGAATAACTTTTACTTTAGGAGCAACGGTCAAAAAAACAGAAATGGCGAAAAATATATCAACTGTTCCATTTATTAGCTACCGACCCACCCCGGCTTCGCACGGGTGTATATTACGCACGAAGCCGGGGCTGGTCACTAGTTATACCTATATATAAACCTTCCGTGAAAAATGATCTAACTGATGATGAAAACCACATCAAAATCCGTTGCGTGGTTTAGGAGGAGTTAGCGGTAGATACTATGTAGAGATAGAGAAAAGATGTAGAGTGTAAATGGCCGTTTTATTGTGTTTTCTCCTAGAATAGCATAGTAGGTACCTAGGTAAGTAGGTAAAAGTTGTTCATAATGATGGGAACTAAGGACGCCTTTTGGCTTATACACCCTTTCTGCGTAACCCAATAGAAATGTAACGAAATTATTTAGGTACAAGATTTTGAACCTACCGATTGCCTACCGCCAATTATTTTTATACACAACATTCCCTATGTATGTACATTTATACGCACAGCAATCGCTCACGTTAGTCACAGTGTTCATAAGTTTCCTCTTCTGTGCTGGGCTTGGTAAATATAATGACCTTTAAGATCGTGACTGATGAAGTTATCACTATCATGATTCAGCCAGGAAACCCTGGCTAATTTTCTATGGGTACCCGCAATGTAAAAATTCGGGATTCAACGCTTCAGTAGTTCTCTTCGTAGGGCTGTCGCCACCTGTCGTGTTTCAAATCTGTATCAGGCGGGTCATTCACTCCCATCGCATTACCTCACCTGTCGTTCGTTACACTGGCTGCGATTGATGATAACCGTGGAACATTAGCACTTGGTGTAGAAGTACATATTTATATCTCTCTAAGGCACCTACTCTAAGGTATTTTACGAATTATGACGTCAATGACTGACTGATTTATGTAAGTACGTTGGTACTTCTATTTTAAACGACTTCAAAACAAGAGGTTCTCTATTCTTCTGTGAACAATTTTTTTCATTTTATTCAATAGGCTTAAACATTTTGAGGGTAGACACACATTTACTATTTGTATTTTAAGAAAATTAGGCAATAAATACCCGTTTATTGGACAGCCTGTGAAGACGGTATTTTTGTGAAAAAAAATACGGGCCTTAATAGGTACCTATTGGGTGCAGCGATCTTGCTCGCGCATTTGTATAAAATGACCTGCCTACTTTTGAATAATGTGGGTCGGTTATTTAAGGACGACGATTTCACATCCTTGTTTTAATATTTTTTTATAATTACCAGAATAATTGGAAATTTCCAATTGTTCTGGTAATTATACTGTTTATCAAATTTTTTTGTGGTCACAATAAAAAATTGTTTCTAAATATTTTGAAATCGACCGTAGAATATTTTTCGAAAGCTCATGATTTTTTAATTTTTTTTCAAGGATGTGTGCATCAAGATTTACAAAAAAGAAACACCATAAAATATAGCAGTGTGTGTTCACAGTAGCGTGAAATAGCTTATCGTTCCTAACAAGAAGGAAGGGCTTATCGCCCATCGGAGCGACACTCCTGACCTTCGCATTTCCAAAATCACTACATAGCCCATTGTGTTTCTGGCCTTGTATTGTAGAAACACCCAGAAAAATATCTTCTCACTATATCACCTTTTCACTATGCAACGTTTCATTCTTCACTTCAGTTTTATAAGTTTGGCTTTATTTTGTTATTTCGACAAAGTTCTGAAGTGGTTACATATTTTTATAGTGGGTTTTACAACCATTGTTCGTCTTCAATTTTCGATATAACACGAAATTTCACCTTGGATGATTTACAATAATTAACCAGCGCGTCTTTGTATGTGTTTGTAAGTCAGTATTGACTTGTAAATTGGCTTTATCAAATAAATGAATATGAATATACCTAATAGATAATGCAGTTTTATGTTCCAGTAGTAGTCGATAGAGTTTCGCTTAATAATAATAATTTACTACACATTAGTGATATCGGCACGTCATATTATTATAATTATGACGTGTAATACAAGACGATCACTTAAAATAAGGTCCAGTATAATACTGGACCTTATTTTAAGTGATCGTCTTGTGCTGAGCTCTTACTGTGAGTTGTTTTACGCGTTTCAATTTAAATGACTGAAAAGTTACGCAACCGGAAAGCGTATCTCAGCATCGCGTTTAAGAGCTCACGGTACGGGCCCTGTTGTCGGGCGACTTCTTATTATGATAATTAAATTCAAACTGCATCATTTTACTTCACAAGTAATATTTAATAAATAAACACATTACAATGACGCTGCACAAGCATTCGGTGTGGACCGCAGCGTGAGTACGTAAAGCAGCTATAGGCTAGGACTAACTTAACTAACAATTATGGAATTTTAAAATATTTTGAACATATAAGGGGCGAATCCTTTGTCATGTAAAATAACTTTCAAGTTCCAGTGACTGAGGCTCTTTTTTATAAAACTACTACGCAACTCTTCACTCTGCGCTTTCAGCTTTAAGTAGCTAACAGATGTGTGGGTTTGGCTGATGGAAAGCCGTCACACAAACGGGAGAGAAAGAGAAAAAAATATCTTTCTCTCCCGTTGGTTGGACGGCGGTCCGTCGGCAGAATTCGTCACGACTTTTAGCTACTTAGACTCTGCAAAATATTTGTACACAAAACATGTTTTCCGCAAAAGACATTTTAAAACTGTCATATTTTTTTCAACTGAAAAATTCGAGAGATTTACAGCTTAGTTACAAAAATGGGGCTCTATTTTACAAATAAAGGGTATACAAGTAAACAGAGGATTGAGTAAACTATATAAGAAAGCCGTGTTTTCGGAAAGTTACACATAATATTATTTAGTTTTTAAAAAATCCCATCAACAATCTGAGACTGTCAGTCGACATCGTACGAGCCAGCTCGCACCGTCGCCTGTACGGTACTAATTTCCAATACTGGGGCCTTACGGAAAACAGCTATTGCGGCACCTAATCCGCTCATTTGGAAAATTACGCGCCCGCAAACCGTATCTGGGCGCGATAAGGTTCTCGTTTGCGTGATTTTCCAACTGAGCGGATTAGGTGCCGCAATAGCTGTTGTCCGTAAGGCCCCAGGGCTACGCAGAAAGAGGGTAAAGCACAAAGGGATTCATAATACCGTTCGTTATGAACAACTTTTAACTGTTAGACCAAATCTGTAATCGCGAAAAAATTTACAAATTTTGTGAAGAAAACAGACGGTAATACTCGACAAAAATGTATGGAACAGCTGATATTTATTATTTCAGGGTTGGTTCCACAGTAAAAAATCATAATGATTAATACAACAGACCTCTTTCGGCTTATTACACCCTTTCTATGTAACCATGTATGTATACGCGAGTAAGTACTTGCCGATACATAAGATATTTCGTTATACTCGGTCCGCATTTTTGTGAGCTCCAACAGCTGCAATATTATTGTTAAAAGTTGAATGAAAAACATTTTCTCTCAATATTTTACTGTAGCATTGGCAGGTCATCATCCTTAGTTCACTTCTGGACATAGGCCCCTCCCTAGGCACGCCACTTAGGCCGATCTTCGGGTTTTCGCTTCCAGTCACTGACAGCTGCCTTGTGTATATCATCACTCCATCTCAGGGCGTCCTACGCTACGTTTGTAGATCGGGATACGTGTGGTCTCCACTCTAGAATAAGTCTACCACAACGGTTATCGGTTCAGTGACAGATATGACCGGCCCGCCACTTCAGCTTGCTATATGCTGACCTGTGTCGGTAATTTTGGTTCTCTGGCGAATTACTACGATCCCTGAGAGCATATCGGCTACCTTACGTTGAAACCGTGGCAAAATGTATCATAATTCAAGGTTTTCACTCAACTTTCAGCCATATGCATAATTTATTTGTGGCAAAAAAACACAATATACAATGATAAGTAAAACAATAAATTAAAAATAAAAGACGGTACTACTAGCTTTTTATGCAGATGTCGGACTAAAAAAACTTGGACCAACTATAGGTTTAATTTAAAACACCGGAATGGTAAAAATGTCTTGGATAACAATTAATATGGCCTATGGGTGTCTTGGATAAAAATTCATAGGCTAAGTATGATTTTTTAAGATCGCCACTAAAATATTAAAAAATTCTGATAGACTAATTAATTCAAGATATTCATAAAAGCTTTACAAACAAGCGCTTATTTGAAAAATATAAGTCAATGAAAAGTCAGCAAGTGTGATGCAAGTCAAATAAATTATTAAATAATCGTCACATATTGACAAAAATCACAGCCCTGATAATAAAAATCTCATGATCACATATCAGATTCTCAAATTATAATTATAGTAACAAACATGACATAAAATAAACACAATTAAAGGTAGCATTACGATATTGGCGACCACGACCGGCGGCAGCGACCGCGTCGCGCGACCCACTGCTCAGTATGAATTTATATGGAGTGCTAAACAAGTAAACAATGCAAGCGACCTTGTCGCGTGACGTGTGCGTCGCTTACATTGTTCGCCAAGATCGAAATGTACCTTTAGGCGCTGCGCAAACGTAGACACTTTTTGTTGCCGACACGGCACACCCAGTGCCAATCAAGTGGAAGCCACTGGACACAAAGTCTGCGCAGGGAGTCGCTGATTTCATACTTGTTATATAGAAATCAAATATTCATTGGTAGCTTGTATCCGACACAAGACACAAAAGTGTCCACGTTTGCGCCCTGCCTTAAATGTAATCCCAGAGCAGTATGCAAAATAAAGACGTCAATACACGAACAACTAACACGTCAAGACATCGAAATTGTGCTCAATACCTAATCTAAGCATCACTATTACACAAAAGCCTACTTTACACCGGGCAAGTACTCGACCGAGGCAGTAACGAGGAGAGTACTGACCCTTAGCACGGATTCACCAAGAAAAAAAGTATAATACGATCAATTTAAAATGGCATGATAGAGATATGGGTAGCATATCCCAAAATTACATGTTAATTAGCCAATCCATTGGCCAAGCTATATGGGTCCTGGGCCCTAATTCTGTATAGAACCACAAAACAAGCCAATAAAATGCCATAAAAAAGGTAGAACATGGTAACCATGGTAGTAAATAATACATGGTATGATATTTAAACGCGTCTAAAGAATCAAACACATCTTTCGATTAGAAACTCATTACTCATTTATCTTTTTTAGTAAATTTGCTCTGAGATTGGATACTACATTCTCTTGACAAACGCGCACACACCGCGCTAGCTTGCTCCACGTTATTTTGACATTTCAAAACGAGCGCATTACGAAGAACCTCATCGCTTTATCAAACTTGACATTACCGGTTTCAAGCAGATGACGTAACGCGGCCGCGTTATGAGTTTATTTAGTCATAGAGACTAAGAGTCAATTTTTTTTATTACATATTCATGATACCACGTCACGCGTTTATGGCAAGGAATCTCATATGAGATAGAGAATAAGGGCCCTGGCTGTAAAAAGACCATCATCTCAAATACATAACTTTGCCACTACAACCTACATTCATTTCATCCTAACTACAGTATATCGCTTGAGATATCTATTTTTCAAAAATATACTCCATTTAATTAGAAAATATGCACAAAAGACATAATTTGATATAATTTTGTATATAGTTGTAAGTAATGTAACATTTTAGCGTGGTTTCAGAGCTGTTTGGGCCGCCCGTACTACGAGAGATTGGATTTATGCTGAGGCAAGTCCCGTTCGGAACAATGCGCGTCGCTGTGAAACGATGTTCTAGCGCCTTACGTACGTCTCCGTTCCGGGAGCCCGTACGGTCGACCCGCGCAGCTGTGAAACCAGCCTTAAGCGGATTCTATACAGGGTGATTTAAGGAATGTGCTATATTATAATAGAACGGCATTTATGTGCATGGTTCACATTATCAATATTCTAGTGAGATCTTGGGTTATTGGAGAAATAACTAGTAAATGTGTCTCTTGCCTAACTGTGTACAATAAATTCAATCGGCGCATTCAACTTAATTTTTGAACCAAAATAATTATCAATTTAAATAACCGACTTCAAAATTAGTAAATTCTATGTGTGTTCCCTATGGACTCCGAAACGGGTGGATCGATTTTGAACGAACTTTCACTGGTAGATAGCTTCCATTTTGAGCTCTTCTATTTGCCAACATTTCGTGGCTACGCGTTTCTCCGATCATGTGTACACCGAGCTTTAAAACATGTTCTGATAAGATACAGCCAACAACGAAGAAAAAGATATGGAATTTCATTTCTCTCTTTCTCTCTTGTTAATCAGCTGGTGTATGGGCTGTACCATCTGTTAATATCTTTTGTATATTTTATATTCGCAACAAGTTGATCAGTGACGTACGACGGCGAATTAAGCCATTAAGGTGGACTTCCGTGGATCGCGGCATCGCGGCCGATCGAAGCCGCGCGCGTCTGATGCGACAAGTGTTCGCACTATGAAAATGTATGGCGCCACTTCCGAGGTTTGCGTCAGACGCGTGTGGGCGACGACTGACGTCGCCATATAATTTCAAATCGCATCAGCCACGCGTTAGACACATGCGTTACAGCTGCGATCGGCCGCGATGCATGGAAATCTACCTTTAACAGCGAACTCGGTTCTAATTTGTATACATACTTCAATTTAATTTTAAAGTTCACGGGCGTGAAATTCTGTTATTTTAGGGTTATTACGCATATATTATTACAAAATGTACCCGCTACTAAAATTTACCAGAAAATTGTTAGCATGGTCGTAAAGCGCGTTCTCTTTGGACATTTTGTTCTTTGGTAACTTAACCTATTAATCTGTTCAGCATTAATTTCTTTAAACATATTTGCAGTGCTATAATTTTGTACATTAGACAAACAGCTATAGGTAACACTTACATAAATTTATCACATTCATTTATAAAGCAATGGAGAAACATATCGCTTACAGACACCACTTGACACACCACGAAATACAAACCCGGGCTCCGATACTACTAAACCAATTGTTTTTAAATTGTAATTGTTTTATTTTTTATTTTTTAACGAATTGCCTCAAAATTGACAGTTTCAATAACACAAGTGTCATAAGTGTCAATTTTGAAGCAATTACCAAAATGGACACTTGTAAAACACTGTTTTAAACTATCACGGTTGTTCACTAAAGTTATATGATTATTTACGGGATATTTACCGTGGTAAGGTTGTGGAAAGAGCTCCCGATATTTCGGCGCAGTTACATGCACCATGTTCACGGGAAGACTGAAGAATGCGGGCGGGTGCTGCAGGACTTTGTAATTGTTCGACCAGTTACAAAGTTAGGTGCACAAGTAAGTAAGTTAGGTAAGTTGGGTAAGTTAGGTGGTGGTGTTAGGTGCTGCTGGTGTTAGGTTGACACTTGTGACATTTAAAGTATTAAAAAAAACTGTCAATTTTGAAGCAATTCATAAAAAAATAAACAATTACAATTTAAAAACAATTATTTAGTAGAATCGGGGCCCTGGCTGGGGCTACACACATACTCTTAGCCGTAGACTTAAAGTAAATTATGGCTAATTATGGTATTTCAACTTGGCAATACTTTTTTACTATACACTAGCAAACAGCAGCCTTGGTTTTATCAATTTTCATTACATTCTCTAACATTCTTCTACATAAAAATTTCTTAATCAAGCCCAATCGCAATTTTTGTGCTCGCTTTCATATTTTCAGTTCCATTAACATTGCAAGTATTCAAATTATTGCGTTTTCTTTCCAGCTCTGTTCCATTACGATAAACATCAATTCGGCGAAAATCTAATCTATATTATAAACAAAGACTAGCATGAATAAATCCGTAAACAAATTACAATAAGAAGAGTTTTCTTTTCAGATTAGGAACGTGTTCAATGTCTCTTCAAAGGAATAAAACTTGAAATCGGAATGGTTTATACAGGATTAGTCACATTACTGTGGTTATTGGTGTCAATAAACTCAGTGGAATGTATCACTGTTGCCTATGTGGAATCATACATCAGTCTCAGTTTTGCTGCTTGTGCGTCGGCTCCTCACAGCCGAGCCCGGGTTTGCCCAGTGAGGCCCGCTGAGCAAAAACTTCTTCACATTATACTCCATACGCGCCAAGTCTTCCGGCGATATCTCCTTATCACTCTTAGCGAGACTCTCCCTTAAATCCTTCGCGGCGTTGTACTCCTCCGCATTATTGTTAGCATTGTCTTTAGATATTTCGGTAACGGTTGCGTCTCCAGACTCAACTGGGAATATCGTCTCTTTGATAACGTTTCCAGTTATCTTCAGCGGCCCACCTTTCTCGAGGTTATTGTGAGTCACGCTGTGAATCCAGTTTTGGGCGTCTCTGTACGATTTTGAATATTTGCTCACTGGATGCGGCATGTTTAACGCGAGCTCATTCAGAGTTTCGGTTAGTCGAGTCAGTTTGCTGTCTCTTCTAGCTGCTCTATTGAAGTTGACATCCTCGTCCAAAGGGTCGTTAAAGTTGTTCTGCTGCTCCAAGTTTTTTTCAACCCACTCCGCCACTCGGAGCAGCTGTTGCTTCTGCAACAGCGCAGCACTGTCGTCGCTCGAAAGAGAACTTGTGCTTTGTTCATTTGTGAACGCCTTCTTATTATCATTTACCTTCAGATGTGTTTGCGTCAGATTGGGATAAACATTCACAATCGGCGGTAAACTTCCTTTCGACGCTTCTACTTTCTTATCCAATTTTGGCATGTTGCCTTGCGGGGGCAAATCTTTCGAGATTCGGGTGTTTTCTAGAGAATGAAGCTGTGACATGTCGATTTTGCGCAAAGGCTTGCTGTATTGAGTAGTGAGCTTGTTCTGCTCGTAACGGTCGAAATTAAATATTTTTACGTCATGGTTGTCCGTAGGAGTGGTGGCGGTGTTTTTCATAGAACTGTCAGTGGGTTGGTTGTTGTTAATGTTATTTTGGATGTTACTTATGTCAGCGTTGAATTCGCCGAGCAAGTTGTCGAGTTCTGAAGTGTGGTGATGGCTACCAATACTTTGCGATTTATTGTTATTGTTTTCAGAACCATTGGAGAAATTGTGAGTCTTCAGCGGTTGGAGGGGAGAAGAAGAAACATTTAGTAAAACTGGATTTATGGTAGTCGTTTTCGTGCTAGAGTTGGTCTCTTTATAATTGTTGTCGACGTGCACATCGATAAGAGTTGTCTCTACGACTACATTATCGTTCTTGATATCATCTTTGTGGTCATTATCATTCTTTTCCATTGCGATAAAGTTGTCAACATCTTCTGTGAGCTCTTTGAATATGGAGTTTTCATTGCACTTGCTCTGCCGGCGGTACAGGACTGGCGGCACATCCGGTTCAGCATTATCGAGAAGGATATTCTTAGATCCCGCCTGCATACGTAAATGACAGAATCTTGGACCTGGGCCTACTTGCGTGTTAGACTTGTGAGTGCTCACCGTAGACTTTGCTATGGATGATGTTCTGCTCACGGCTCCCATAGAACTTTGCGAATTCTTTCGCATGCTGACACTGTCTCCTTTATCAATTAACGGTTTGATCTCTGCAGGACTTGTGACAACTTCTTTTGGACTAAGCAAATCGTCATTAGCCATGCTCGGTACACTACTTTTCTTGCTAGACATGGAAACAGACATCTTTGTCCGGTCACAAAGCTTATGGTGAACTGCCGGTTCCATATTCATAACATTATTTTTGATGATATGGTTGTGATGTTTTATATCATCTACTTTTGGAATGCTATCTGGCTGATCGTTTGTTTCTACAATGATGACGTGTTTCTCGTCAATATGATCTTCATTAGCAACTATAATACTATTTGCATTAGATTTGTCAATGTATATTGGACATTCATTAGGTTGATGTTCGGGTGTTGGTTGCGGTAATATGTACAAAGGGTGTATCATACGATTTGGAGACCTATCGGTGATAATCCTTACAGGATGAGGTGAAACGCTTCTCATACTCAAGTTTGAGTTCAGTGTCTTTATTTCTGCATTGCAACTCAGGCACAAGGAGTTCTTCATCTCTCCATTCACAAGTGTCTGTGTTGCCACCGAGTAGAAACTTTCATTGTAGCAGAAAGGTTTATTCTGAGTTTTATTACATGTACATGTATCACAGTGTTTGGTCACGGTGTCTTGAATGCTATCTTCTAGAATTTTGGACATGAGTGAGGCAGAAATGTTGAATTCGTACTCACTGGCGTCGAAGGTGTCGATTTCGTTACCATTCCTGGATTGAGCAGAGCTGGAAGGCTTGGAAGTCTTGGACATGACATATTGCGAGACTCTAGCTTGTGTGTCCACCGGGAGCTGTAAAGAAAACAAATTGATCAATAACCTCTTGATTTAATTGAGCCATCACAAATAGCTTTTTGAATCAACATGTTTTACTCACATTGTCCAGCTTTTGGGACACAAAGTTGTCTGGCTTGCATTGTAGCAGCTGAATTGCTAGATTCATGTCGTTTTTATACCTTTCCTGTAACAATATAATTACCAGTAAATATTTTGTTTGTTTCTCTTGTCAATGAAACAATCAATCATGTATTAGTTAGCTGTTCTAAATTTATAGTAACTACATTTCGGAGAGTGTGCATCAGATCTGCGTGATCGAATTCCCTCCTGCCTATTTTTCTATCAGACAGCCAGGACTGGCACAAAAAGGCGACAACCGTTTTATGGTTGATATACCGAAAACCCGTATGAAGTGCTTTGATTCTACTTTTATTGTGTCAATCACTAGCTAGACTATGGAATGCGCTACTTGAATGGGTGTTCCCCGATGACAATCTGGGTCGTCTTCTAGTCCTAAGTGCATCACTTAATCTGTAAGCATCATCAATTAACATCAGCAGTTAACCTATTTATAAATATTTAGTAAAAAAAACTATAGGAGCACAGGAATATTTCAATTAAAAATGATTGAGTCACTATATGATGATATTAATTTAAAAAATATATACAAGGCCAAGTAAGTCCCCTAGAATGCCCATTAAATGACCTCACATGGGGGACCGTTTTTTTTTTTTCTTCTAAATGGTTAGAAGCTTACGCTTGATTCCAATTTCGCCCGATGTTAAGTGATGAACAACGTTGCTCATTTAGGCGTAATGTTGGAACATAACGTAAATACAAACATACATAGACAAACAAACATAACCCTTCATTTTGGCTTTGCCGTAGTCAGGTAAAAATTGTCATGGTGATGATCGTGTGGTCGTCACGCGAGTTTTGATGAAGTGAAAATCGTCATGAATGAAAGCAATAGATATTTTTATAGAACAACGGCAAAGCACTTCTCACCGAACCTACCCACAGCCTTCAGTCATTGCAAAAATAAATCAAGCAGGAAGTAATTTACCTAAACAGGTTTAATGCGCGATAAGCCAATTAAAAACAAATAAAAAAAGTCGTACATTTTCTTTCTGCAGCATGCTAAAGTTGTGCTTAGACTCAGCCAGCCTGACAGACAGAGTGGCAATGTCTTTAGTCAACTGACTCTTTTCTCCCTTCATCTTGTCAACCATTTGCAGCAGCTTATCCTCTAGAACTTGATTCAGCTTCTGTACTCGCTTGTGTGAGTCATACAATCTGAAAATAGGGGTTATAAAATGTTTTATTACAGCTGACTGGCCAGTCACATTAAATAAATGGCTATATGCATAAAAACATATAACATAAATTTTTAGGATTCTGTACCCAAAGGGTAAAAATGGGATCCAAATCTATTATTTGGGCTATTGGAGGTGAGCAATTTGTGGATAGGAGAACTGATCTATAGGATGAGAAACGGCACCTACTTTATCCTATCTCATCTCAAAATATATTTAGGCTGGTGATGACTGGCCACCCTCAACATGGGCCGCCTCCCCATAAAAGCTGCCGCATATTGGCACCGGAGGAGCAACATTGGCTTGGTTGGCTTAGGGTGTCAATAGATATGCTGCACTTTCACTAAGAACTACTCGCTGCATTATGCCCTTTGACACTTCCAGCCTGAAGCTTAGGTTCTTAGCTCTTGCGGTTTCCACACCCAGACAGCTGGTTAAGGCAAGCTAGGGGTCGGGGTCTCTGGGGTTTTAGCCCCAAGGAATTGAAGTATGCGTAATGGAATCTGCGTAACCCAGTATAGGGTAAACATCCCTCCAGCCTCATACTATGAGGGTATAATTTTTACAGCTGATGTAAGATAGTGAGTAAACTTCGGAGTATAATTATTGTTATTGCATATAAATATCAGCCTCACCTTTCGTATTTTTCTCTCCAAGTGCCGACTTGCTCCTCTAAGTTATTAGCTCTAGAAGTGCACTTGATGAACTCTCCCTCTAGAGCCAATATATGTGTGTCTCTTTCCGCAAGGTGCTGGCGCAGATGCTCCACTTCCGCGTGCAACTGCAGCCCATCCACTCCATCATCACACTCCTAGGGATTATGGCGTGGCATAGTGAACAAAACAAGCAGTGTACAACAAACCTTACATTCACATCAAGTGCTGAAGCAAAATTTGTAACTGACATTTGGAATTTTGTACTGTGTATTAGCTTTACATTTGCAAATGAACTGTGGGTGTATAAAATAAAAATGCAAACGAGAAAGGAGAAGCATAGTGCGCTGTCAGGCCTCATAGTAACAGGTTGGTATTGATTAAACAACCAAAAACACGGTATTTTGGCAATGTCCAATCTAATAACTTTGTTGCCAATGCTCTCTATTTTAACAGAGTTCTCAATATGTTGTAGCCAAAAGTATATAAGGACACAGCATCTCCCCTTGATATTTGAGTCTATAAGGTCAAGCTTCAACATTCTTTTTTTACTAAGAGGTAAGGAACAACCATTCCAATTAGGCCCATTAATAAACAAGAGAATTCTCTAGGATACTGTGAAGCTTATCTAATTTCAAAATCAATGGGACTAAGTAATGGTCAAATTTAATAACGTAGGAAAACCAGTCTACAAATATAGAGAATTAGAGAAGAAAACATAGCAAACATCGCCAAACTTTTACCTTACAAGGGGAGCTCTTAGTACTCTCATCCATAGCTCAGAAGCTTTATTCTACTTCACATTTCACATAATGGAATGTCCAATTTACTCGACGGCACACATAAAGTGATTTTAATAGCTATTTGTACCAATAAGCCACTGTTGAAACAAAATAAAATAAAAAATCAATCTCGACACACAGTGTGAAATATTTACTTTTTCAAGAATGTTTTGTCAACCACCAATGACTGAAATGAATCATAAGGATATTCTACACAAATGTGATTATTTTTATACAGCTACAAACGCTATTACGGCTCGGAAAATTAGGATTTTCCAAAAAAGAAAATCAAATACACTGCGACTCTGATGTGGCCGAATGACGTTTTGACATAAGTGTTGCCATTGCCACGTCATAATAAAAATAGTGTTTGACACTTTATTATACTACTCTTTGGTTTGACAGCTCAATACAATCATCACGTTGACATCAAACCATCAAGCCACAGACAGAAAATTTAAACGAAGTAGTTTTGTTCCAAGGACGTTTTGTATAAAACGTCCTTGCGTAGTTAACTTATCTCGTTTTTAGACAATCTCACTATTAAGTAGTTAACAGACTAGACGGACTTGGTTGACGGGCTGCTGTCCAACCAAAGGGAATTGTTTTTTCTCTTTCTCTCTGTTAGCTAGGTACTTAAAGTCTGGCGAATGAAACTAGAGACTGAAAAAGCGCGCTAACTTTAACAAAATCCGCATTTCAACCCCAAAGTTAATATGATAATATGCAAACACTACTACTTACTACTTTAGAACTACTGTGTTCTAAAGTAGGTAGAACGATAATAACCACTCACGCAGAACCGCGCACAACACGCGTGCGAGTACGACTACTTAGTAGGTACGAGTGTTCGAACGAGACAAACGATGCGCAGTGAGTGTCGCGTGACTAGCGCGGAGAAACGAAGCTTCACTTGGCGCCAAGTACCAGCGCGAAGAAAGACTTGTCGCCAAGTGCCACTTTCACTGCCACGTTCACTATGCACACTGTTGCAGACGATTCGTAGTAGGCAGTTGCTACTTTTACTTGTTACTTGTACTACGCATCGTCTGCAAGCGCCTTAACTTTTACAATCTCAATAGCATTATTACCTTTACATTTTATTTATATCTATTGCACGGGAATTACTAACGTAAGATTAAGCCGGTCACTCCGACTATAGTTTCAACCGCATTGGGCAGTCTTTTTCAAGGTGAATGCGCATTATTAACATATTAGAAAAAAAAACACGGAAAGTTTATTATTTAGATAGGTACCTATATAACTAGCGACCGCCCTGACTACGCACGTAAATTACACCCGTGCGAAGCTGGGGCGGGTCGCTAGTATATAATATAATATTATATTATAATAACCTTACATTGGCCCCGTTGGCCAAGCTGACAGTAAACCTGTATTCTGTGCTAGGGGACGTGGGTTCGATTCCCACCTAGGACAAACATTCATGTGATGTTGTGATGTTTGTTCTATATCTGGGTGTTATTATCTATTTATGTATCTAATTAAAACTATTATAATATATTATGTATGTATGTATATCAGTCACTGGCAGCCATATTACAAGCTTTGCTTAGTTTGGGGCCAGATGATTTTTATCCTGTAAATGACATCGTCAAGTGTATATTAGCTGTGGGTCTATAGTACTTTTATGTGTAGATATTTATGTACCTACCTGCTTCGATGTGTTCCTCTGGATATCACAGAGCCCTCTAGTCAAGCACTAAGACTGGTCACCGGGGGTTTTAGTGGGTATAATCCCACGTAACCTGGCTGCATCCCAATGCAGGTATCTTTGGAAGGTTTCCCCCACAAAAACAAAAAAATAATTGTATAGGTACCTAATAATTATATGTTTTGTGTTGTAGATGTTGATGATGATGACCTAGGTTTAAAGTAGATAAACTTGTTAGTACTACAGTTAAATTAACCTTAGAATAACAATTATAATAAAATTATTTTGTAATATTGTTTTATTCAATGTTCTACCAAGGTCACTTTCTCCGAAGTCCAAATGAGCACGAAATGATGTTTCACAACGTTATGTAGGTAGGTACTGCCAGTCACGTCGGAAATATCCCGACCAAAATAAAGTATTGACAGAGATTCGTCGGAAAGATGCCTGCGTACGCGCATCGGCAATATTCAAGATAGGGAGTGGTACACTCAGCTGCATGATCGTAAAGAGTGGTAATGAGTAACCAAAGAATTTGTATATTTTTCTTACCGATCTAGGTACCGCTACTAAATTTTCCGATGAAAAGTGACGTAGAGAAGGAAAATCTCGAATGAGTTGATCGAGGTTCAAGAAGAAGACACATTTGAAGTCAAAATATGAAGACGTGGAGCTAAGTGACTTTTACAGATCTTAGGTAGGTAGGTACCTTAGGTAGGTTCGCCGAAGAAAAGTACCCGCAACTGCAAAAACCGCAACCGCAATTGCAAAAAAAAATACATGCACTAATATGTGTATGTGTAATAACACTAATACCTATACCTACACATATTAGATTGGCTAATAGGTAGCCTAGGTACACTATTCAGAAGGGCTTCTATATAAAATAGTTCCATTGAGAAACAATTCGAATAGGTTTTCAGATTCTCACAATATGAACAGTTATTTTATGATTAAGGTAACTACTAAATCAAAGTAATATTAAATCATCATCAGCCAGAAGACGTCCACTGCTGAACATAGGCCTCCCCCTTTAACCTCCATACTGAACGATAGCCTGCCTTTTGCATCCACTGGATGCCCGCGACTCTCACTATGTCGTCGGTCCATCTAGTGGGAGGCCTCCCTACGCTGCGTCTTCCGGTTCGTGGTCTCCACTCAAGAACCTTTCTTCCTCATCGGTTATCGGTTCTTCGAGCGATGTGGCCTGCCCATTGCCACTTCAACTTGCAAATTTTAACAGCTATGTCGGTGACTCTGGTTCTTTGGCGAATATCCACGTTACGGATTATATCGCGCAAAGAAACTCCGAGCATAGCTCTCTCCATTGCCCGCTGAGTGACTCTGAGTTTTTCCAAAAGGCCAACAGTTAAAGACCACGTCTCAGTACCATATGTCATCACTGGCAACACACACTGGTCAAAGACCCTCGTCTTGAGGCACTGTGGTATCTTAGACAGACAGACAGACAGAGAAGATGTCACGCAATTTCCCGAACGCTGCCCATCCGAGTTGGATTCTTCGGGCGACCTCTTTGCCTAAGTTGGACTTACCTAACTGAACAATCTGTCCAAGATAGGTGTAATGGTCAACAACTTCGAGAGTATCGTTCCCAACGACTACTCACCTTCGTTTTGCTGTTGATATAGTCATCATGGCAGAGTCGCTGGAGGATCACAATACGATGCTCAGCGATCTCAGTAGCGTTTCCCAACAGGTGGGTCTTAAAATGAACATGAACAAGACAAAAATTATGTCCAATGTCCATGTTGAACCCGTGCCGGTAGTCGTTGGGAACAATACTCTCGAAGTTGTTGACCAATATTAAATTAGGCTGACGAAAATTTCGAAAACGCAATATAATGTTTTAGTTACTTCATACCCATGAAGCAATAGGTATATATATTTAGTACCATTGATTATACACTTACCTAATAAAGATTAAAAATAAAACTTTTTTTTATACTAGATGGGTACCTCATTACCTACTGAATATCTACGGCCTACGATAATCATTCTAAGTAATAGTATAGGTAACCTTTAGAAACTTTCTAAAGGTTACCTATACTTCAGGTTTTTTTATGTGGTAGTTATACTAAAGTGAAACCACTCCCGCAAGTTTAAGATTGCCAATTTCTGCCGACACTTCTTTTAAATACCAAGCCTCGCATATTCAGAAAGTACAAGGAACTTCCTACCGCGCGTTCACTATGTAGGTACTAGGTACAAATGAAAGTTATCGATTTGGTCTTATAACTCTTATATAGCATCTTATCATTGTCATCATCCGCCTCTGATAAACTCACTACTGGACGTCCACAGGAGTCCCTTTGATTATGTCATTTACCTCGTTCTCTGGCCAATCGCCTTCATTTGCATCTGCCCTTCTAATATCGTCGACTTCCTTGGTACATAGCATAACTGATATTTATTATTGGAACTGTACTTTCCCAGCTACGTAATATACAGTGCGAGTAGATGTGTGCGCCAGCGCGCGTCTGGATCTGACGAGGGTTCTATTTCTGGCAGCGGCCGCTACACTCGTGCCGATCCAACAGTCGGCGATCCTTTGTCTTATTAAAAACATATCGCAGTTATCTATTTAAAAACGCGTATCCTCAGTGTGAAATTGCGCGGATGAAAGTGTGGCTTGTTTATAAAAGTATTCCAAAATGGGAAATGTGCTCAGTAGCAGTCCGGAGCGAGGACGCGACACTGTTCACGTCACCAGTAAAAGTGAAACAATGAACAAGGACGCCAGTGATAATGATAATACTGAAGAGGAGTTCCATGATGCGGCGAATGAAGATGAAACTCGAACGAGAGCCAAAGAGGAAGACATGAATGAATTCAGAAAACAGTTAAGCATGAAGCGGGAGCAAAGAAAAGAAATTCTAACCAGACACAGGTCAGAAAAAGAACAGTTAGAAAAGTCTCTAAAGGAAGAGAGAGCAGCTAAATTAGAATTGTACCAAAAGAACGAGCAACTTCGCGAGCTTCTATTAAAAAACAATATAGAAATACCAGAAACCCTTCCGCCTTCTGAGTCTTCTGAGCTTTCTGATACTATTCTTCAAATGAGAGAAGAATTTGATAAGCTCAGAGCAGATAATATCAAGCTGCGCCGAGATTTAGTTGAAGCTAATAACACTCTTCAAGGGGCATATTCTGATATGGCAGACTTAAATGGCCAGAATATAGAGTCTATGAAGCAAATTCAAGCGTTAAAAGAAGTAGTTTCAGTCAGCAAAACCTTGATTGGACTTCGAGAAGGTCAACTCAATGAAGTAAGTACAATTTGCTCACGCTTTACTCACGTGTCATATGTATATACGTCACGTGTAGGTATATGATATAATTATATGTATAGATGGTCGTATTTTCTGTTCACTGTTAGTTTTCCAATGCTCCTTGCTCCCAAGTTTTATTACATTGTATCCCGCAACAAAGCAGTCGCTTAATTTTCAATGAACATCCAAAATAAATATTACGTAAAAAAGTTGCTAAAGAACAAGCTTGTCAATATTTTTATTTGCTCATTTTCTATTTTATTTAGACTAATGTTTCAATTCCGGTGCTGAGGCAACGACCTAAAGAAAATCATGCGCCTTCGGTCAGGGACCTAGTCCAGACGTGGAACGCATTTCCTTTATTTGTTGGCACTGGATCTTGACTGTACGCCAGTTTTAGACACAAATTAATTAATAGATATAAATTTTCCTATAAGTATGTATATGTTACTTATACCAAATAGCCATAACGATATAGGTATGCAGCTGGTTATGACACTTGGTCTCGTCATGTTGCGTCTTTTCTAGCTTATAAATGCCTAACGGGATTATGGCATATTGCAAGGTATTGCCAACGTTGTTGCAGACGACATTTACTTCCTTATTCTAAGTTCCCCATAAATATCTTGAGGTATCTTTTATTCCAGCTTAAAGAAAAGCTTGGAGAAATCGAAAGATCTCTCAGCGAAAGAGAAGCAAACATGCTATCAGTAGACCTAAGGCAGGAATACGAGCGACAGCTGCAAAACATTCGAAATTTGCGAGTTTTGTATGAAGAGAGGGCCAGACTCGCTGAAGTTTCAAGGCAAGGGCTGGTTCGGGACTTGGAAGAACACAAAGCTCTCTATCAAACTGAAAATAACAAGTGAGTTATATATAAATACTAGTTACTTACTATTTAAAATTAACGTTTACCTTACATCCTTGTGAACTTACAAAATGTATACTTTTGTCTAGAATTAGAGGTCAGCATTTCAATTAACCAAAGAACCAGAGTCACCGACATAGCTGTTAAAATTTGCAAGTTGAAGTGGCAATGGGCAGGCCACATCGCTCGAAGAACCGATAACCGATAGGGAAGAAAGGGTCTTGAGTGGAGACCATGAACCTGAAGACGCAGCCTAGGTAGGCCTCCCACTAAATGGACCAACGACATAGTGAGAGTCGCTGGCATCCACTGGATGCAAAAGGCAGGCTGTCGTTCAGTGTGGAGGTTAAAGGGGGAGGCCCATGTTCAGCAGTGGACGTCTTCTGGCTGATGATGATGATGATGATTTCAATTAATATGTCTCGAGAAAATCTTCCCTAGAATGTTGTTAATAAACATGCTTGTATATTTTAGATGCAAAGATCTCGTTACAAAAGTAGAGGCACTTGAAGCAAAGGTAGAATCACTAGAAGAAACTATTGAAAACAAAAACAATGATATTTCAACGTGCCAAGATAAAACTAATGGGCTTAAAGCTGAAATGGCGGTTGTAAACAAGGTATGTTAATGAACAGAAGGCACCTAATTAGATGTTAATGTAATTTACCTGATTTTACATGTACAAACTAAGACAAAATTTTCTTTTCAGCTATTCTCACAAGTTTTACTGGGATATAAAACTAAACAAGACTTAGATAAGTTGGTACATCGATTAGAGGAAAACCATGGCTTACTTACCCATATGGCAGAAAATGAAGATGATGCCGAAGCTTCTTCAGCATTGCCTAAACTTCTACTAGAACTAGTGAGCCAAGTAGATGAAAATGAAGAAAATAGTGAGTCGGAAAACAATCTGGATCTAAACTCTTCTACAGAAGAAGCCCAAACTGGTACGGATGTAACAGGTATGTAAAATTTTCAAGTAGTTAAATATTATTAAGTAACATTCTATTTTATATTGATCTAACTTACTGTTTGCAGTTGCAGCACCTTCAACTACTGCAGAAGAAATAGTTGAAAATCTTCCCAAAGTTTGGAGAGTGCTGATAGAACTTCTGAGTCACCAAACTGTAGTAGAAGATTCAACTGAGAAGGTGACCACGTGCTACAAATCCGTGGAAACGAAGTCAGGACCAGTTCTAGTGCCAAGTGTTAGTCAGACTTATATCAGATTGAAAGTAAGTTTAGTGTCTGTTATTAGCGATATGACCTGCATGTAATTGTTCGCAATTTTAATTGCATGAGTCACTGTCAGAAAAACGTTTCAAATTCTTAAAATAAAAATGTTCTGGATTAGTATAATGCACTACACAAAAACAAACTTAGTTACCGTGAAATTGGTAACGAGCCAATTTTTTATGCAGGAAAGAAACTCATAAAAATTATAGTCTTCTTATGTTTACCTATATACATTTTTTACCACGTCATTTTTTATGGTTGCTTATCTAATAATTGTGTGTTTGGTTTTCCAGGATCTCATTGTAGAAAAACTTGGTCTGATCAAAGAAGTAAATCGTATGAAACAGCTGAATTCTCATTTAGAGAATAGATTACAAGAACAGGAAAAGAGACTTTGTCTTGTAACAACAGAATTAGGTAAAACGTGGCATGTAGTTGGTAAACTGCGAAGACATCATTACCAGCTACACACTCATGAAAAATTATTAAAGTATGAATTGCAGCAAAAAAGAAAATTACTGAATGAATTAAAAGAAGAACTAGAATATTGTCGAGAGAAATGGGAACAAGCGCGAGAAAAAAATACCCAGTCAGAAAAAGATTGGCGAAAACTCAGGGCCGAATTCACAAGTAGAAAGACGAAATCTGGATCACCATCATTCAACAACTCTGGTGAAAGTGGATACAGCGATGAAAGACCGTCTGATGATTCTTCCGAGTCGAACGACGAAAGTGAGTATGTTACTGATCCTCTCAACAGGTGTAAGAAAAAATTGAAAAAGTCATTTGAAAATGTACTCGATTCCAGCGCTGACTGCAATTTAGCTGAACGTGAAGATCCTGTAAGCGATATGTTAGATGTTGCTGATTTGCCTTTAGACACACAAGAAGGTGAAGCATCATCTGAGTGCAGCAAAAGTGAACATATTTTCAAGAGTGAAAAAACTTGTGAAACTGAAGACGAAATTGGCGATATTGCTCATGATGAGGTGTTGGCTGAAGATTCTGAAACAGAATATGAACAGGACAACAGTAGTTGTGAAATCAAAAATACTGAGTATGAATCTAAGACAAACAATTCGACACCGTCAGAACATAGCTCGTCATCTGAAAGTCAAAAAGAAGATGCAAAACTAATTGATCCAGCTATCATTTTGCTAAATATACGTAAACAAAATGAAAGGTTGGCTAAGAAAGATGAAAGACTTGAACAACTTGAAAAAAATAGTGCTGAACTATTAAAGAAAACACTTGTCACTTCAAAAATGAGCCACGAAATAAATAGCACACTAGATCACCTAATTAACAGGCCTGCGTCTAGTTGTAGTAAACAAACTACTGAGACTGAAATAAATCAATCAGAAGTGTGCGTGGAAATTCCAGGAACGAATAACCTACAAATAGCTCCAGAAGATTTTAAAATAGAGGAAGCTACTGATTTAAACACAAATAAACTAAATAATGTAAGCAATGAAACTGATCTCACTTCATCATCGACTGGAGATGAACTGAATACATTAAAAGAAGAAGAATCAACTCAAACTACATCTCTACCACCCGTAATCGACTACAAAGCCATTTTAGAAAGTGTGAATCAACAAAATGAAAGACTTGCAAAAAAAGACGAGAGATTACAAAACTTAGAAAAAGGATCTGCTGAAATAGTTCAAAACGTCTCGAACACTTTGAAAACTGGTGATAAAATTATTGAGAAGCTAGAAACTCTTCACAACAAACACGGCAAAGAAAATCAGACTGATGCTGGCGCAAATTGCCCAGATAAGAGCTCTTCACAAAATACCAATAATTTCGAGAGTAAAGATGAATGTGAGCCGTCAACATCCACTGAAATTGATCACGAAGCTAGGTTTGCAGCACGCGACTTGCGGTTGAAGAGGCTCGAAGAGCAAACTAAGTCTCTTGTAAAGAAAGTTAACAAGACAAATTCTAAGGGCATAAAAATTAATTACAAGTTAGATGAATTGCATAACATCTATGGATCGGAAAGTTCTCGGGCTGGAACTCCTTCTGAAGATAATGAAGACAGGAGTATCGATGAAGATAATGAGCCTAGTGAGTAATTTACAGAAAGCGCATATATTCCATTTTTATTACTGAACTAACATCATGTAATGTAATTGCTTGAAATATAGCAATTTTAAAATATGAGTTATTAGGTTCCTTTGAGCTAACACACGGATCAACTCACCGGAGGGTCACTCGAGCCTAGCTCGCACTCTCCCACCACCATGGACCATCGTGGACCAGCATGAATGTTTGAGGCGCCATCGACACTCGCACCCTCCAAATTCCCTGAGGACAGTGTACCTTACCGCCCAGTCTCGGCAAGAAGTTTCGCCTCGACACCGATCTCTCTATCTCTCCGAAAGGAAAAAGGAAGAACCCCGGATGATTAAACAACTTAATTAAGGTACTAAGGTAATAAACACAAGTATAATAGGAAATAAATATTTATTTTCACAATCAGAGTGTTTTTTTATTTATTTATACATATCATATCGTATACCTATCAGGTACGACAAATCACGCGCGATTTATTCTAAAGACACGTGCCAATTCACTTTCCAATCATTCCGTTTAGAATTATTGTAAATTAGGAAGCTCTTCAATTTCGAGTTAACAAGTATATTACCTAATTATCTACGTAAAATAAAACTATACCCGGTCCACCATTTTTTTGCCACGCGAAAGTTCGATTTGTTGAGTTTGAAAATAATTATCAATATAAAAATCATATTTCGAAATGAGTAAGCCGCTCGAATAAAATTATTGATATTGCACAAATAAAACGGAGCTACCTAAGAACCTTACGAACTCATTTAATTTTTCGATTGCAGGAATGGTGACGTTCCAAACGATCGAAATTACGATTTTTCAATATAAAATTAGCATGGCTAGTAATAGTCCAGCACGTCGTCGGACGTGTCGTCGTCGATATCTCGCAACCATCTCGAGCGTTGACGAGCGTTGACGTTCAAGTAGGGCCTCGTTTTAAAAATGATACAACCTCATCATCAAAGTTTCTTTTTTAAATATATTAAATGCAGTGGTGTCCAAATGCGCCTAATTTAACTCGCGTAAAAAATAACGCAAATTAGGGTTCCCCATCATCATTAGGGGTCGGTTTGCACATGACTATTATTTAGATATCGTCTGAATCGGTAATACTGATTTAAAATTCACAGCATTCGCTAATAGTCTTATTCTGTCGAAAAGAAAGAAAAACGATGGACCTCTAAAATGACATACACAAAATGAAAAAATAAAAATTAGGTACAATAATTAAATTAAATATTAAATGCGTCAAATTATAACTAGTCTTGTAATTGCATTGCACTACAGCAGCGTAATTCAAAACACTAATCATTAATTAAAGCCTCCATTGATTTTACACTTAGGTACTTTTTTAGGACTACCGTCAAAACTTAATTACTAAAAAGGCTACGAACTGTTGAGTATTTTGTTGAAGAACAGACTTTAGTTCCTGAATACTAACAGCGGCATACATAACTAATATTTGCACATTCCTGAAAAGAACACATCGTCTAAACTAAATAGTCGGTTTTTCTTACTTGATTATTAGGTACACATAACAATATCGGACTGGGAATCTCAAATTTTACAATTATTATTATGTAGGTACTTATTACGATATTGATTATCATGGCTTTTTGTTTATGTCCATTTTGTATTTTGGTCGTAGCTGTCAACCATAAAAACATTAATATGTCTATGAAAGGAAAGATCTATTTTCGAACGCCTAAGGACGTCTAACTTCTAATGCTTCGGTGTCATCGACTGCGTCCGGGACGTGAATGGCTTCCAAAGCCACCTCAACTCTCTTGCTGGGTGGGACCCGATATAAGCGCCACGCCCATAATGAGAGGAGCAACATTTCCAACATCATCAAGCTGTTTTGGATCACTGGAAATTAAGAATTAAATATAAAATTATAGAAAAGTTGTAAGCTTAGTTTTTTTTGTTCCGGCTTTACTTTCTCCGACACATTTATTTTATTTTATTTTATTTGGAAAACATACAGAGATAAATAACTAAATTACTGATACATTGAATAATTAAACACCATTTAGCAGTTTTCGCATATTGAAACAATTTTTGCGCATGGAGATGAAAAGAAAGATATTAATATTATGATAGAATAAAAACAAAATACCTAGGTATATTATACATTTTTATGCTATGAAACACAAGATAGTCCGGGAGACACACCAAACCAGCTTTTACTAATAATATGTTGTCTAATTGAATTCAAGGATGTATTGAACAAGTCAAAGTCGGGAAAGTCTTAGTGTGTTTACGGAGTTAGATGCAAGAGTTTTGCCTGCGGCCGGCTATCCGAGTCGCGTAGGCAACAAAACGCTCCCTCAGCCCCCGCCAACTTATAGCGACGATGTACATTGCCACGCTACAGTCAGGACGCCCGCGGGGGGAGTGCAACGACAAAAACGAACATAGGTCCGACCTCGATGACGCTTGGCGCGGCACCACGGAACACTATTACTCCTAGCGGAGCGCGGCACTGAAGGCGGCGCGCGCAAATTCTCGCGAACTTTTTACGGTTTTAATTCACTAAAAAACTAAACTATTCACTATAAAAATTCTATCCAATTTTTTTTTTTTTTAAATAAAATTGCCTTTCAGTACATGCTATTTCCAGGTTGTTAAGAGCTTTCATTAGAGCATAAAACGAAAAAAATAAACTGAATCGACTTTGTTTCAGATTTTTTTTTGGTCGAGGAAAGTTTATTCTATCGTGTTTTGAACCAAATCACAGACTCTAACACAGATGTATCTGTGACATGTATTTTTTCCAGCTCAAATATTGTAATTTAACTGAAAAAATTGATTTAGGTAAAACCGTCAAATTTGGTATAAGAGGCTCTTAAAAGGGATATTTAAACATTTAGGGTGTCTTGCAGATATTCTGGGGACGTTTAAATTAATGTTAGAGAGGAGATGCCGGAGATATTGTTAGACCAAACATATTGCATAGCAGTTTACTTTTTTTTTATCTCGGCGATAATCACCTTTCATATTATAATTTGATAAACACATAATATATATTATACAACTAAGTAGTTAGCTACTTAGTAGATATAAACAAGGACAATATTCTAAAAATTCTTGGTATAAAGAATGCAAGGACTGTGTCACTGTCCACCAGTAGTAGACAAGCGGGTGGTGAACAACGGGTATGGTCTTATTTTTAGTGATGATAGCAGTTGGCACGTTGGAATTCCAATCCACAGGGTGTGGGCTCCAATCCCAACAATGAAGTTCAGCTGTCAGTGAAGCAAAACATCATGAGGAAACTATGATATGATTATGGTGATAGGGCAGTTCATAATGCTCGGCCAGCTTGGCCAGCTATCAAGTTGAAAAATCCAAACTCCAAACGGTGTGTTCCGGCAGCCTGATTTGAAAGCCATATACCATTCCAAGCATGGACTGCCACTTACCATCAGCCTGTTACCCATAAAAAACACTAAGCCTGAAATCGAAATTAATTGATCGAGACAATAACGAATTATTACTGTAACATTTATCTCCCATATTATAATTAAATCAATCTAATGTCTTAATAATATGACTAAACTACGAGGACAACATTATAATTGTCAAATAATGAATAAACTAAATGTTAACAGTTAATTGACATAAATATCGTAAATTATTGTCATAAATCGTAAAAAGAATCACAAAATTATAGGGTGACTTGAGGGTGACAGGGTTTTTGCACCTGTCCTGTTGATCTACTCAGTCGCACAATATGTAAAAAAACATATTGTTTTCAATTTTTATCAAAAATGATGTCACAATCAGGGTTGGCAGCAAAGAATGCATTGAAGTGGTGGCGGGAAGCTCAGGACACACCCCTTGAAAAGTTGCGCCACCGCAAACCCTATCTCGGCGCACATTCCCATGTTTTTTCGCACTATGCTGTTTCAGCGCTGCATCGAGCCGTAAGGAACGTGTGAATAGTAAAGAGTTATCTATGTATCTAATACGAAATAATGAAATACATACTGTTAGCAAACACCGAAGGATTCAAAGCCACAATGCAGGAGAAGTCTACCATCTCCGGCAAGGATTTAGCTAAGCCGCACTGAAGCTTCACTATTGGCAGCATGAGCTGTAGAACCATAAGTCGCGGCCGAACATTAACACCTGCGGTCCGCGCCATCCGGACCGACATCATGATGCCCCACATGCCAAATATGATGGAGACCGCAATGAACGGCAGGAAATAGCTGTACCATTGCAGGTATAAACCCTGGAAAGAGAACAGACGTCTGAGTATTATTTTTGTAGCTGCTTAGAAAAGAACAAGGGCCTTACGGACAACAGCTATTGCGGCACCTAATCCGCTCAGTTGGAAAATCACGCGAACGTGAACCTTATCGCGCCCAGATACTGTTTGCGGTCGCGTGATTTTCCAACTGAGCGGATTATGTGCCGCAATAGCAGTTGTCCGTAAGGCCCCAAGCCTTAATTTACAAAAAAAAAAAAAAATTTGATGGAGCTTTTAATTTGTATTTAATATTAGAATATTGGGTATTGCATAATTTGCATATTGTATTTTGTATAGAACCAACCCCAACCAAGTAAGTACCTAGTTTTCGATATTTCGTGATAATTCAGTCAGTATATGATTTAGTATTGATCTAGTGATAAGTATTTCGCTTTTACATAATTATTGTATGGTCCAAAAGGTGATGTCAAAACGAAAAGAAAAGCTCTAAGAAAATATACCCATATTCTGCGACGTAATGTAGGTATTTATAAATTTATTTTTTTAAGCCTTTTCTTTCCACTTACTTATGTGGCACAAAAATTGTTGGGGTATCGGGGGTTCTTACGTGAGTAATTCCCGTGTAATATAAATAAAATATTAGGGTATGGGTTATATTTATGTATTGTTTGTTGTTGTTAATATAAGGAGTAGGAAACCAAAACAAAACACAATTTTTTGGCTGCTCAGTCGGAAAATTCTTTAATTATTTAGGGGTATTTACGTGGAACCTTTGGTGGAGCCAACCTTATCGTTTTGACGTCTTTTTGGGCCATCGTATAAATAATAATGAGCACTGGGGAGTAACGGATTTGTCAATCAATTACTACCATTATTTTTAATTATTCGGGAATTATAGTCAGGTAAGATTAATCCGGTTATTCCGAACCTGAATCCGGTTTCAACCGTGTTCGGCGGTCTTTTTTAAGGTTAGTCCGAGCCAAAAAACAGGTGTGAAAACAACGTTAGTTTCCACAATAAAATCTTACCATATTTTCTGCCCGAAAGATTATAATAATATAGTAGATGAGACCTTGTATCACAGGCATCTGCAGTACTAGACATCGCAACCACGTCAGGTGTTTTCTGTAACATGAATAACAATATTAAAAACTATAGATGTCTGGTCAGTAGTGTCAGTACTCAAAAATGTCAGAACCAAAACTGAAAGACCCAGCTGAAATATCAACGGAATTCAGGGGGGAACAGCGCAGTGCGGAAAATCACGCGAACGTGAACTTTAACGCGCCGAGATACGGTTTACGGTTGCGCAACTTTTCGCATCACCTAAACAGAATCGCCGTAAGGCACCAGCGCTGTTTGTGTACACTGCACAACCGGCATCATGCTGAATGAAACTCCATCTCCACCAAGAGTTGCGCGATAAGCCCCAGATTCGTTACTCCATTCCCTGGTCAAACCCCTAACCTCGGGACTTACGGCCAACTCCTTACGCGGTTTCAAAAACAGCGCAGTTCGGAAAATTACGCCAACGTGAACCTTAACGCGCCCAGATACGGTATGCGGTCGTGCAACTTTTTTCATCAGCTATACTGGATTGCATAAAACAGCTATAGCCTTCGACCAAAATAACATGAATGGACGGGCCCAGACGAAGCGCATTTTTGAAGATTATAAAATGAGCGCCGGCTCTCACTTCGTTTCAGTCGGTCTCTAGCCGTGGGAAGTGCGACACACGTCTATTGTTACATGATAACGAAACATTTGACCAATTTATGCCTTCGTTTGCTTTACTGAAGTGTAAATAGGTACACATCAAAAACCGCTATCTACTTTTTGTAACAAATTGACTGTACATGGTTATAATTAGGTGTTGAAGAATATGTCCAACTGTTTTGCCTCGTTTTTACTGAGCATTTCAATGGTTATGGCCTGTCCATTTATTTTATTTTGGTCGAAGGCTATAGCCGTAATGTTAGGCATAAAATATCTTACTTTTTTAGTTTAGGCCTCGGAATGACGCAACAGGGCCAGCAGCAGCATGGTAAAACTCTCGTCTCCAACCGAGCGCCGGCCGCTTGCCTGAAATCAAACCAAATAAAAATTTCAAACTAAATACCTAGTTACTTAATAATAAATACTAGTTACTAGAAAACGATAAATTAATTATAATAATAGCTTATATAAACATCTAATTAATGTATAAAATACAACCAAACCAAAATATGATTCTAACAATATTCTAACATAGACATAATTTCGTTATTTTTTTTACTTTTACAAAAACTAATAATAATATATTATAAAAAACTAACATTTGTACGCTGTAACAGGCAAGGACATGAGATACGTCTCCATTCTTACGACCATGTATGCTCCTTTATATGTATGTGTAGGTACCTACCATGTTCTGACAAATAAATAATTTGAATTTGAATACCTCTTATTATAGAACTTCCTATGAAGTTGTACAATAAGTTCCAAGCTTCGGGACAAATATATTTAGGAATTTCAAACACTACAGTGCTGTTTTGCCAAGTCTTGTTGGCATCAATGTAAACATCGGAACTTGATATCTCAATTTAGTTTTTTTTTTAAACAAGCTTTTCGTATTCTCCTCAGCAAACCCTTTCATTTGATACTCATATTGTGGGGCTGCATAAAAAATAACTGGTCCGCCATCTTTGGGAGTCCGCCATACTGGATTTAGAATGACGTCATTAGTCTAACCATCCATTGTCATCCACACTAAACGTGTATGCAAAATTTCAGCTCAATCGGATAAGGACTTCGAACAATTTTTGATAGAAGGATGAGGATAACTGGTGTAAAATTCAGTTGCAAGATTTATCCCACACATATATACTAACTAACAAGCAAGTTTCACAAACGGTGATTTTGGGCATTGCAGTATATTTCAATGTCTTGACCTTTTTGAAACAGTTGAAAAGGGGAGCTTACTTAACAAGATGGTCAGGTCCTCCGCAGTCGGTGATGATCATGGTAAAGAAGTGGTATATGGCGATCATGACGACCTCCTGCGCGACCGCCTCCGCCAGTAGCCGGGCCCGAGGCACCACTATAGCGACGAAACCTGTTGCTGCCACCAGCTGCAATAAGTGAATATCACTTTTTGTTTTCTGTTCATTGCTTATTTCTTGTGTAAGCTGAGGGGTTATTACGAAAAGTATGTCGACGACGCTCTATAGAGAGGATGCGACACAAAGTAACATGATCTAAGACCTCTTTGCGCCTGCCAAATGTTAACTGTAAAAAACGCTTCGTCCCTTTGGGTAGTAGGTATCATGGTGCTCTTAAAGTGATTTACATCGCGTGAGCATTATCTCTCATGAACAATGGAGAATCCTTAAACTTTATAGACTTTTCTGGTTTTTTTTTAAATGCCATGCCATAGGTGGCAAACAGGCAGACGGGCTGTCTGATTCACCGTCGCCTATGAATACTTGTAACACCAGAGGCATCACAACTACGTTGCCGACCCTATTAACTCGCCTTTTAAAGAACCCAATGTTGGTAGCTTTTCGGAAACACCGCGGAAGGTAGCTCATTCCATATTTTGCAAGTGTGAGGCAAGAAAGATCAAGTGAATCGCACAGTGTGCGATTTCCGCTGGTCTATTATAATTATGTGGATGAGCTTTCAGGCGGTAGAGGCTAGTACGATGGTAAAACCGCGACGCAGGCATCAGATCAAACAGTTCTTCAGAACACGTTGAAAATGCGGTAAATGATACAGAGAGACCCAATGTCTTTACGCATGTTGAACGGTACGTTATAAATAATATAATACGTACTGCGTATGCTCTAGCCGAGACGGGCTGAGTATACCAAACAGTCTATTTCGGTCCCCGTTAGCTTTGCGATTTACCTCTGGATAGACTGGATAGAGGCTTTATTTATCAGCTCGTAAGGTGGAAATTGGCGTAAAGCGATTCATCATTATCAGCCTAACATGAACTTGTTTCCACTGCTGGGACACACGCGTTCTCTCAGAGAGAGAGAGAGAGAGAGCGGACATAATCCACCATGCCAGCCAAGAGCATGTTGGTGAATGTCGTTGAATTTTTGAGGTTCTTAGACATACCTCTTATTCATTACATTAGGTTTCCTCACGATGTTTTCCTTCAGCATTTTTTGAGCAAAACCATCGAATCTGTAAGGTTATGCTAAAAATTGAGTACCTTGGCATAAGTGGTTATTACTACTTACGGGATAAACCGCCAGCACGACGGCCACGCTGACGGCGCTCTGTTTCCAGTGTCGCAGTGCTGAGCGCAGCGACAGCACATACAGCGCGCATGTCGCTATCAGCACCACCAGCCCGCAGGACCAAAGCACCCAAGCGTACACGTCGAGAGCTAGAAAATACATGTGCTTCAAGTTTCCTTTTAGGAATTCGATGTTGATGCTTGGCAAGATCGAGAACCAGATTACTTGTAGATTATAATTTATAGTAGATTGTAACATAAGGGAGCAAAATAATATTTTTACGGCGAAGACACTTTTTTGAATTCAGTGCGAAGTGAGGGATTCTTTAGTAGAATCCTGAACGTAAGTAAGTACGTCGCCCGAGTAAAAAAAATATTTTGAGTCTTTTCATCACCCACTATGAGAAAATAAAAGGTGCCTCATATTTTATTGCAATATTATTATTTAATAAAATGAAGAGAAAAAAACATCCCATGAAAAAAAACATCCCATCTATTCGAAAAGGACGACTTGGTTCGCCTATGTGCACCCAAAGGTGGTGTTTTCTATAAGAAACTTTTGGCGGGCAGTAATGAGTTTTTAATCCTCTTTATATCGCAATTATCTTTGCCGCGCACTTTTTGAATTTGGAACATCAGTGTTCAGCGCCAAAGAATCGAACGCAAATATTTTTTGAATAAAGACTGGCTGGTACGACGGTCCATAATCGCGCCGCTAGCTGAATAAAAAAAAAAATTCAAATTAAAAACGCGCGAACTACAGCCCGCGTTTTCGTCAATTATCACGGTTAGAAATTCATGATTTTGTGTAACAAAATTTTTTAATAATTGCGAAAATGTCTCAAATGTAAATACATTTAAGTTTTTAGTTGTTTTATTATAAGATACTATTTAATTTAAATTTAGTTGTTACTCTATGTTTTAGTAAATAATAACATTACAATAAAATATGAGGCACCTTTTATTTTCTCATAGTGTGGGTGGTGAAAAGTAGAGTGTATCACTCGGGCGCAATTTTTTTTTTGGCTCGGGTGACGTACTTTGAATCCCTCGCTACGTTCGGGATTCTACTCTAGAATCCCTCACTTTGCTCAGGATTCAAAAAAGCGCCCTTGCCGTACAAATATTATTTTGCGCCCTTATGTTATAATCTACTATTGAGCTCACGACCTTACGTAGCTAGTAAAATTATTCATTGACTAGAAGTTGACAAAGCAGATTAAAATTTTCATTGATCAACTAAACTAACGTTTCTAGGTAAGACGGTTCGTGATTTGCAATAATTAAAATGATGTCACTTCCAGTCAGCAGATAGGTGACACATTACCTACATTGGTTTTACCTAGGATTTTAAAATATGAGATGAGTTTTACCCCCATCTTAGATTTAGGCATATTAAGTAGTAGGCGATAGTCATAGTAAAAATATATTTTTACTAGGTATGCCATAGTAGGTAAATGTGGCTTTTAATTAATAGATTGATGATTTTATTCAATGAAGGGGTTTTACCTATACCTACCTGTTTTTGATTTTGTATAGTCATGCTTACCAAATTGGCAATTTGTTTTGTCATTTCCTGGAACAATGACGTTGATTCTGATGTACCTACCATTCTCTAAACTAAACAAAATTTGACAGCCCTAAAATTTTTGCCATCCTTTTTGACGTATTGAAATAAAATGTAGAGAAGAGAAAGAAAATTTTAGTCCTATCAAATTAGTTAATTTTAGAAAATGGAACAACAGAATCGACATAAACCAGTATAGGTTTTGACATGATTATTTGATTTTGACGTAAATAATACCTTACTATTTTTCTTTGCACCTTTAAAATTCTTAGGCCCAACGTCGACTGGAGACTCGTCGCAGCGGCGGCGGGCAGCGCGGTGTAGGCGTGGCATCGTAGCCGTAGCGGAAAGGAGCCGCGAAAATTCAACTGTTTCAACTTCATAATTGATCCGGCACGCCGCGCCGCCAGTAACCGGCGACACTTCCTTGGGCCTTACACCCACCTCCTAACGCGGCCTCGAACTAACGTTAAAACCGCGCAGTTCGGAAAATCACGGGAACGTGAACCATAATGCGCCCAGATACGCTTTGCGGTCGCGCAACATTTTTATCACTTAAACTGGATTGCTTCAAACAGCTAGGCGTAAGACCCCTGCAGTGCAAGTACCGTTCTTTATCGATCATCAAATTTGACAGTTGAGGTCGTCAAATTCGTCAAATGTCATTTAATCAGTACTCGCTATGATCGATTCTATGGCATTTTATCGAATTTGACTATCGATAAAGAACGGTACTTGCACTGCTGCTCTTCTACTGGGCTGTTTGATTATTTTCTAAGCTGTTCTAAAGTTCTAAACTATGTTCGCCTCGAACTGAGACCTGGCAACCCCTATATCTTCGCAACCCTTTTGCACCTCTTCCACAGATTTTATCCATATTCGAACTTAAAAATTGTGTTGTAATGAACTACTTGCCTACATTTAATGATGATCGGACAACGGTACTCAAGTCATAGTCGAACAAATATAGAAACATACACACAAACGCCGACCGACCTGTCCTATTAGAATCTGAGACTTCTCTTCGCTTGGCCAAATATCTAAGTAGTTGTACCTAACTGTAACAAAATAAAATATTTTTACGGCCGTTTATTTACAAGCTGCGCTTGCGACAATCGATTGTTTAAAATTTCTTTGGCTGCGCCGCATCGACGAGCCCACCCCAACTTTAAAGCCGGGGTGGAGCCTTAGCATTTTAGACAATTTTGCAGTTTTCGTCACACTACCAACTACTTTATCCCTATCGTCACTCCATCGAATCTCAAGGAGTCTATACCGATCGCGTTGTCTCCACTCCTAGAACACGTGCCCCTACGGTTAGGTACGTACTGGTTCTGAGACAGATATGGACCACTGCCACTTCAGGTGGCTTAACAAAGATAATCATTGTAGCTAATAATTATGCTGAGCTATGTCAGTTATCTGGCGCATAACTTCGTTCCGGATACGATCCCTAAGAAAACGTCGAACATGGTTTTTTCCATAGATCGGTTTTTTCATACTACAAGTGTGTCTTGACCTTAAATCTCTTTAAGATCTTTTTCAATGTATACCTAAATTGTTTGAAAAATATAGGTACTTATATATATAGTATACCAAAACCGACTCTATAGAGTCGGTTTTGGTATTCTATATAAGTGATCGTAAGTACTACTTACGATAGTGATACTTACGATAGTTTCTAACAAGAATAAAATATCAATATCTAATTCAATTATTAATTTGAATGTAAACTGAATTATTAAATGAGACATTATAACTAGATAATTATATTCTAGGTCCAAGCATTTATTTGCTCTGACAGCTGCAATAACATTGTAAAAAGCTGGCTATAAACATTATCTTTTGATATTTCACTGAATAATATTGGGTACCTGCTACAGTCTTCCGTTGAAAACCCTAGCGAAAGTGATCAGAATTCGTGGTTTTTATTCAACATCGCCCCCAACAGACTGTCTGAATACTAGTAAGATGTAAGATAACAAAGTTTGTTTTATTGCTGACAGCCACTTGGACTCACTTTTCTCCATTGATTCAGTATAATTCTCCCTCTACGCTTTTCTCACTTACTTGAAGATCTGACTACACGAGGATGTCATAATCTTCGGAATTGCGTTGGTTTTGTTAGGTTTTCTTCACTTACTCTTGAATGTTATAATGATTTTTTTCTTCAATGAAGTATTATCTATCTCCATTCGTCTTTGGTCTTATGACAATACCGTTAAGGCAACTCATTGCCTAATTTTATTAATATTCAATTACGTTCGCCAAAACTTAAAAAATGGTAAAAAAAACAAACTTTGTTATCTTACTCGTATCTATGTTGAGGCTATTGTTACTCGTAGCTAAGTTCAAAATTCTTGGTGACACTTCATCTATAATAAAACAGTTATCGTACATCTAGCGTAACTGTAATGTGATGTAGATTAGCGCTTACCATTAGGCGATCAGCTTGCTTTTTAGGGTACCGTACCGACAAACTGAGTGACAACGAGACCCTATTACCAAGCTTACGCTGTCTGCACTACCTTTTAACGGCTTGGGCTGTATACTTATTTTGAACCGTAATAACATGTTAAAAAAATTACCAAAATATACCATAATACTTCGACCAAAATAAAATTAATGGACATGCCCAGTAGAAGCGCATTTTTGAAGATAACAAAATGAGCGCCAGCTCTCATTTCGTTTCAGTCTGTCTCTAGGCGCAGGAAGTGCAACACGTGTCTACTGTTACGTGATAACGAAACATCTGACAAAATTATGCATTCATAAATGCTTTCCCGAAGTGTAAATACACAAATAATACCGGGATCTATTTAGTAAAACAAATATACTGTAAATTTTTATAATTAGGTATTGAAGTATATATCCGACGGTTTTGACTCGTTTTTACTGAGCAATTTCAATCGTTAGGGCCCGTCCATTCATTTTATTTTAGTCGAAGCCATAATATACATTTTACGGGGAAAAACTATGAAAATATAATAATATCAAAAAATTTAAAATTAAAGTGAAATAAAACAAAGGTATTTTTGTCTTTGTGCTAGTATAAACGGTAATAGATACTTAGGTAGGTATAAATATCAAACTTGATAGGATTATAGTCCACAATTTAAATTAAGATAATTTAATAACTACTTACCGGCCAACTCGCACATGGACGGTGTTTATTTTAATATAACCTGTATGTTCCTTAGAATTGTGGGGAAAACTATTCATCATAGTTTGCTTTGCGAGATAGCGACGGTCAAGCCGCAAGCTTCATTAAAAACAACGAAAGAGTTAGACTTGGTTATCAATAAAACAAGTTTTAAAATAGACTTACCTGCAAGGTACGTGTCAAAGTCCGGCTGCAGATCGTAGGTGTGACACAATAGCACCGTAGAAGTTATCGTATTGTTCGACTGGGGATCTAACGGTGTCTCAACACTTGTGTTGAGGGCCCCAAGGACTCTGCCGCCATCGTCTTCACCGTTCACACTTAAACTATCCATTATATAGCACTACAATTATTATTTTTATAATTTAAAGTTATTATATCATTACGCGGTTTTATATTCGCATGCTAAATAAATGTGTTTGTACGCAACGGGGGTCGAGATGGTTTTGATCAAGAATTCGTCGCGTTAGTTATTTTGTTTATATCCCTGATAGATCACATACAAAATTACGTCACCTTGTTTAACTAGTATATTTCCCTAACTCGTCTCATGCTGTATTTGGCATTTATATGATCAGACGAAAAACATGAATCTACCGGAGTAGAATAATGATTATCAATTTGACGCGTAGGTTAGATATGCAATTTTTTTGTCTATATTAATAATCAGGGTCAACCACTTTTTATAGGCTCATCCAATGTTGATTCTTTTTTAATTCGATCATACATTAAATTAGGTAAAGTAAAGTAAAGTAAAGTAAATATTTATTTCTGAAGCGGTTTAACATTTTCATAATTAAATTGTATACATAGCCACAAATAATCTAAACTAGGTAATATTGAATTAGCAGTGGGCCCCAAACTCGGCTAGGCCGGTATCTTGGTGACCCAAAAAAGAATTGCCAATTTTAACTTAACGCGCGCGCTTAGGAGTTACAAATACAACTAAAATACTTAAATTAAAACTAAAGTAGGTAGATTAAGAGTACATTCAATTAAAGTTAATTATGTTAAAAATAAGGTACAGAGGAGTTAAAATATTACATATGTATATTAAAAGAACTTCAAATCAATGAACTAAAAATAAAAAATACAAACGAAAACTAAAGTGTGATTGAGGCATTGCTTAATAATGTATCAATCACACCTGTGGGTGACTGAATGTGTTTGTGCTGGTGCGATTAGTCTAAGTCGTATGCTTGGTGTGTTCGGATGGAGCAACTCTGCGTAGCACCAGCCTCAAACGAGTTAAGCTCACGGGGAAGAACACTGGTGCGAGGTGTGTATTTGGGTGCGTGAAGAATGCGTGTGTTGTGTAATAAGTGTGAGGTGTGGGTATGTGTGTGGGGTGTGTGTATGTGTGAGGGGTGTGTATATGTGTGTGGGTGTGTATGTGTGTGGGGTGCGTGTATGTGTGTGGGGCGTGTGTATGTGTGATGGGGTTATGTGTATGCGCAGGTAGTGTGTCGGTGGGAAGAGTAAATGACTTAAGTAATAATGTCGTATACTTTAACGAGGCCTTCAGTGTCTTTGTAGCTTAGCGACTGTATCCATTCTTTAACCTTACTTCGGGCTTTCCTATGCGGAAATTCTTTTATGTCACAGTGCTTGCATACCGAGTTGTACGTGAAAGCATATATGTATGGGGGTAGGCGGCATGCGAACACTGTCTTGACTTTTGGTAGTGGGACTGTGGCAGGACGTGCTTTCCTTCTGGAGATTTGTGGATCTATACTGTGAGATTTGGCTACTGCACGCATGATAAATAACTGTCTGACGGTGAGTACTTTTGCCTCTTTATATAGATTCTCGGTGGGGTAACGTCGTGGTTTCCCTAACATTACTTTAATACCGCTCGTTGAGCCCTCTCTACTGCAATCATATTACTCATGGCAGCGCCTCCCCACACACCAATGCAGTACTGCATCAGAGATTGACTTAACGAAGTGTATACTAGACTCGCAACTTCTGTACCTGCAACTGGTCTCAGTTTTTTCATAATGTAGATGGTTTGACGGACTCTTTTGGAAAGGAATACTAAGTGCTGCTCGAAGGACATCTTTTGATCTATTTGCACGCCTAAATACTTAGTACATGCAACTTTTTTAATTTGATTGCATAGACATCCGATACTACTCAATGAGGCATATTTGTCAAAGGCAGTACATGTATCAGAGTGAATTTTTATGTTATCAAATTTGGGCGCAGTGGCTCGTGTTATGTGGAAGCCGATGAAGCTCGTTTTGGTGACGTTCAAAGTGAGTAGGTTTGCGTTAAGCCATTCTGCTATTTTGGACATCCCACGTTCGGCCGCTAAGTGAGCACCATTCCAGCCTTTCTCATGGAAGATGGCCACCGTATCGTCGGCATAGCAAATGAGGGTAGCATTTGGAATATTTATTTTTAGTAGATCATCCATGTAGATAGTAAATAGTGTTGGCGATAGGATTCCTCCTTGAGGAACTCCAAAAGATACCTCAAGTTCTTCGCTAAGGTGGTTTCCCAGTCTGACTCTTTGGCGTCTATTGCTGAGGTAACTAGTGAACCATTCTAGGGCGATTCCGCGGATCCCGAGACCTTCCAATTTCTTGAGCAGGATGGGAATAGAGACGGTATCAAAAGCACGCGCCAGGTCCAGGAAAACTCCTACGCTTCTGTTACCTTTGTCCAAATGCGCTGACACCGTCTCAGTCAAAAGTTGTACGGCGTCCTCCGTGGATTTACCGCGCCTAAAACCGAATTGTCTGGCAGCTAGCAGTTCATTCTTTTCAAGGTAGTCAACCAGACGTTTGTTTATAATTTTCTCCAATATCTTGGAGAGAATGCATAAAAGTGATATGGGACGGTAATTATCCACGGAGTCTTTAGGACCACTCTTGTGTATGGGAGATACTACTGCAGTTTTCCAGCAGTCCGGAAATGTGCCAGTTGTTATGCTTAGGTTGCAGATGTGTACTAGTGGTACAAGCAATGAATTTTTAATGTTTTTTAGTAACATAGCCGTAAAAGTATCTATTCCCGGAGCGCTGTCTGGTTTCAAGGTTTTGATGAGACTATCAACCTCGTAAAGGTCAGTGGGGCTAAGGAAAAGTGAGTTTGAGCAACGATTTTCCAGCTTTATATTTTTGCAAAGATCTTCTTCTGTTGTACCCATCTGTTTTAAAATGTCTGAAGCTAGTTTGGATCCCGTATTGGCAAAATGCTTATTGCATGCGTTAACTGCTTCTTGTGAATTCTTGTACTTTTGTAGCAGCACCTGTGAGTGATTATTAGTCGCAGGAATATCGCAGATGTTTTTAATTGTGTTCCACAGTTTTTTGGGATTTTTGTGGTTTTCGGTTAGTTGGGCGTTGTCGTAATTGATTTTAGCTTTTCGAATAATGGTATTGCAAAAGTTTTTATAACGGGTATAGGATGCTTTTAAAATTTGATTGTTAGGTTGCTGCTTTGTCTGTAAATGTAGTTTGTCACGATGACGCATGCACCTTATGAGTCCGGGTGTTATCCAAGGCTTAAGCTGGACTTTGCTTCGGCTAATTTTGTTTTCGTGTGTATACTTTTGTGTTGAGTCGGAGATCGTCTGATTTAATACACTAAGTGCGTCATTGACATTGTCAATTTGCGTAAATTTTTCCCAATCAACATCATCAAGATCCCTAGCAACAGCTGCAAAATCAGTCGATAGCCTAACTCTATTCTTCTTGATACATTTAGTTTCATTGATGTTGAGGCCAGCCATAATCAGATTGTGGTCTGTGAGGGGACAATTAGTTACTACGCCGATGGCTCTGCTAGTTGATTTGACAAAAATGTGATCAAGGCACGTCTTTTCCCTAGTAGGTTCCGTAATTGCCGGTAGAAGACAGTGTTCTGCCATTAAATCTTTATAGATAGAGCTGGGGCTGTCTAGCGTCTCGTCCAGTAAATTTATGTTCATGTCGCCCGTGATAATAAGCGTTCCGGTCTTATTCAAAGATACAAGTGTTCCGTCAAGTGAGTCAAAGAACCTGTCTGATGCAGGGAGAGCAGGGGAGCGATAAATACCTATCACGCTTGTCAAATTGCTTATTTTTACTACAAGGCAGTTGGCATCATCGAATGTGGGTTCGGTGGCACTTGCGGGCCAGCAGTCTTTTACGTAGATTGTGACCCCGCTGCATTTGTTTATGATTTTAGATGTGTGAAAAATATTGTAACCTTGGAGTTGAGGTATGTAAGAGTCTTCTTTTATCCAGCATTCTGTTAGGACTATTGCATCAAAATCAATACCCAGACGCTGTAACGCAGTAAGCAATTTATTGAAATTCGCGTGTATGCTTCTAATGTTGCAAGTTAGAACCCTGAAGTTGTGTGTACTCAAGACCCCTCCGCACTGTTCGGGCAGATCTACTATGCGACATTCAATTTTTAGAGATTTATCTATATCTGAATATATGTCCGACCTATCCATAGTTAATGAATGTGTAATAGAAAAAGTAGATATTCAGTCTGAGAAAACAGGTCGCACAGTAGTTAGCCAGAGGTAGGGTTTTATTGAGTTTTTGTGTATGTACTTTTGTGTGTGAGTATGGGAAAGTGTATGGTGTGTGATGTTTGTGTATCGTTGATTTTGAATGATTAATTCTGGCCTGGATTGGTTCTGGAAAGAAAACATGAGATATGCACATAATAAGGTATCCCAGTTCGTTGTATTTGTTTTCATTTAACACGAAAATAAATGGTTTGGCAACTGACCTTGAAATAGTTATAAATATAAAAATTAATTTTAAGGTAACAAATAGACCATGCAAATGACGCGTAAAAAAATATAAGGAGCATCTATATATTACGGAATTAATATGGACAAGCAAATATAAATTAGCAAACTGAGTGTCTACACTAATTGTTATTGGTGGTAATGAGTTTGTCCAGGTCTGCGTGGTTGCGGATGGTGATCGCAGGTCGCCCTTCGGCTTTTCGAACTTGAACTCTTCCGCTGCTAACCCAGCAAAAACGATAGCCTTGTTCTTTAGCACGGGAGCGTGCTTCTCGAAATAAAAATCGATTACTTTTGGTGAGATGTTCATTAATATAAATTTTTCTCTCTGGACCCTGGACGTTGATATCAGATGAGGATAGATTGCGGCGACTCTTGGCGCCTCTGAGTAAATCGTCCCTCTTCATTTTCCTGGTAAACCTCACAATCACCGGTCTAGGGTAGCTGGAGTCGTCTGACCGTTGAGAACTCGGGTCAGAGTTAGACTTAGATTTAGAGCCGGTCCGAGCCACCCAGTCCACGTCAATTTCAGTTAGGCTAATGCCAATCTTTGTAGCGGTGACCATAACAGTATGCATCAGGTTTTCGTTTGGGTTTTCAGTTATGCCCATAATTTCGATCTCATTTCTCATATATATTTGAGATTGGAGATTGAGTTGCTCTTGGAAATCAGAAATAGTACTTTGGAGCGTCGGTATGATCGCAGTCTTGTCTTCTACGGCCTTCATTCTGTATTCGAGGCTGTCGAGTTTTTCAAAACATTTAGCTACGCTATCGGTTAGAAACGTTTTCATTTCAGCCATTTCCTGGCGCAATAGCCGTAACTCTGCGACAATTGCAGAGTCCGGCGTGTATACATTATTATCAGGGCTTTTGTCAGGTATCGGGGAACCAACGGCCGGTCGTTTATGTACGCGGGGGGTTGTCGAAGCAGTTGTCGCAGAAATCCCGGGCGATGCGCACGCGCGCACTACTGAGTTATCTCGCTTCGGCTCCTTAACGCGGCACGCGGGACATTGCCACTCTGATAAGTCCTTCTGATTCGATGATATAACATTCACGCATATAGGATGGTAGCTATCATTGCAGATCGAACATTTAAGTTTGCGCGATGTAGTAATATCTTGTTTGCAAGCGGCACATAACATTTTATTTGCTTGTGGAGTGATTCGTTACAAGATACAGATAGTGCAATGGAGAATTGGTGACTTAGCGCTTTTGTGCGGCCGTGCTAACCAGTGTGCGAGTGAAAGCGGCGATGTTGTGTTGAAGATCTGGCTGAGTGCGACAAGGACAGAGCAATTCGCCCGGCCGGCCGTTATAAAATGTGAGTCACGAATTCGTACAGCTGATTCCACAGTTTTTGATGTTGTCTTATCTTCGGCGTTATAGAATAATTGGAGAAGCTTTATATCGTACCTTTTAGATCGTATTGAGCTGAATCCGTTGATATAACTTTCCACTCGTTTTGGGCACTTTCCACAAGGATTATGATTTTTTGAACATGAGTAATTACGTATCCGTCGTTACAAAGCGCGCGCTCGCCAAGAAAACAGAAGAAAGAAAGAAGAAGGTACAGACGTGGTTCGAATATGGTGGATTAAATTTAATATTATTTTAATGGGGTTTTTAATCGATAGGACACGTACTCCCTGAATCCGGGCCGTGTCTTAGTGATATTCAGCTTCGGTATCCTCTGCCTGTCGCATGAGCCGACTGAGGCTTTGGGCTCTCGTAAGGCTCTGGGCCCAAATATGACCTCCCGGTCATATTTGGGATTCTGACCTCCCAATCAGTGACCCCAGGGAAGACCACACACGGCGCGGTGTGGGCCACACCGTTGTAAAGGAAAGGAGCGCAAATGCTCTGAACTTTTTCCAGACAGTCTGCTAAAAGGGTAGAGGTGCAATTCTATGGAGATTGCGGTGCCCTCTGTGTGGCACAGAGGCTGGCCACCGGGGGGGTTTCTGTGCAATCTCACAGAACTCGGCTAGACTACAATGCGGGTGGGTATCTTTTTAAGATTACACCATCGTCATGTAAAAAAAAAATAAGGAGACCAAGAACAAACCAATAGTTAAGTCTCTTGGAATATTTTTTGCCAGTTTAAGTAATATTTTAACATATTTTTTTTTAAATAAATCAATCATCTATCAGACAGCCTAATGTAACGAAGCGATGGAGACATATCGAGCTTTGTATTTATCAATAGTTTTTAGACTATTTGTTCAACAATAACTTTTGCATCCGATCTTCATGAAATTTTGTAAGCGTAGCTCATGTTAATACAAATTCATAGTTCAAATACCTATGCGCAAAATTGGTTAAAAGATTGCAAAAATATAAAATATGGAGTCAAAGTTCGGAGGTCAACAACTAGTAAAAAATATGAAATACCTTTGAGCTAACATAAAGGGATTCATTCCTAGTAAGGTCATATATACGATGGTGGCTGAGCGGTAGCATGTGAGCTTTACAATCTAACGACACCAGGTTCGATCCTCAGCCATGCGCTAATGTGCAGTTTCAATATAATAAGACATAAATGATATTTACCAACATGTGACCAGCATGGTTTAATAGAGCGCCCATCCTCTCTCACCCTGAGAGAAGGCTCAAGTCGCAGCAGCGGGAACATGATAGGTTGAAATTATGACGGTGGAGGTAGATTAGGAATAGATAGATTAGGTATAGACAAAAATATAAAATAAACATTTATTTTCACAATCTGAATGTAATTTATACAAATCATATTGTATATCAGGTACGGCAAATCACGTGCGTTCACTGCTAAAGACACTGGAGCATCCAGTTCACTTTCCAATTATTCCGTTTAGAATGTTTGTAAAGCAGGATGCTTGAGTATCGAGTTTAGCACGTGATATAAATTAAAACTACCTTCTTATTATTACGTAGTATTAAACATGATGACACACTGATAAAAATTATTATAATTACAAAATTGTATCATGCCATTTGCTTCCAGCAGTGCCGTTCAAACCACTATACAATTAAAGCCTCCATGAATTTACGTTTACATTATACTAAGGCCCGACGCCCATTACAACACCCATTGTAGAAACGAAGCGGCACAAGTGACCATGGAAAAGTCAACACTAGCCAGGTTTACAGCAGGTTCAAAATGGTCCCAGCTTGAATGCCAAAACGCCGCCTCGACTCTCAGAGTCGGCATAGGGACTGCCATTATACATAATAATAATAACATTGATGAATTAAAATAGTGAGTATTTTTTCAATCATAAATCTATAATATTATTCGAGAATAAACTTATTACCCGAATGATAAAATTGGGCAAATCAAAAAGTATCTGACTACTAAAACAATATTTTTTTGTACATACATATTATTTTAAGTATTTTTAGGTTTAAGTCATTTGCAATAAATTTATATATAAATTATATGACAATAAAATTATAAATGTTTATCGGGGCTTATCACGTATTATTTAATTTAGGTAAAAAATATGTACCTTTCGCCATGTGTTCAAATCGCGAAAGTTTAAAAATTACTAATAAAATTATAAGTTTCGTTTTTGGACACACAAATATTACACATTACATCTTCGTGATCTTAAAAGGATACAGAAACAAATACAACATCATCTAAATAGTAGATTTTGTACAACTCTATAAATAACAATGAAGGACTGTTAACAAATTCACTCACTGCTCTGTAGTAATTATTTTATCCCGTTCTTTTTTCTAATGGCTTTCTGCCTAGCAAAATTTGTTGCAGTTAAACTTAGACTGCTATAACCTGTCTACAAGTAATAGAGAAAAGGCCATTCTTATGTCTACCATCAAATTAATTGTTGTCATTAAATTAATTGAAAGAGCAATTTTCCACCCCATCTTTAGCGGGTCTAACGTGGATGGCCTTCTCAAGGCTCTTGCCGGGAGGAATTCGATAGAGACGCCACGCCCATATTGAGAGGAGCAGCATTTCCAACATCATCACGCTGTTTTGGATCACTGGAAATAAGAATAAGTTTTTGTAGGCTAAGCTATAAACTAAGGTATATAGGAAACGGCTAAAACTACAAAGTTTTGTTAAGTTTTTTTTTATCTAATATCCACTCTTGGTTGAATCAACTGAGGCTACTGGTTAAGTTCTCTGCAACAGATTTTAAATTTTAAGGTAACCAGTCATATAAGCACTAGAATGTGCTCTATTTTGATTAGACATGATTTACACTTAATCAAAAGTTTTGAAGATTAAAGTAACTTTTTGATGTATTGGATCCATTTTTCAGATAATAAAAAATATGAAACAACAGCGCTGTCTGTGAGACATTTTCTCGTGGGGCTTTTTTCAGCCTCAACAGAGGGGTGTTGTAAGTTTAAAGTGTGGAGGTATCTGGATGTCCGTCTGTGGCATCGTAGCTCCCAAACCGCTGAATCGATTTTGATTAGTTTATTTGTAAAGGTTACCAAACTTGATCGAGAATGTTTTTAACTAGGATTCATGAAACTATGTTCAGCCGTTTGAAGATTATCAGCTCTTTTATCGGAGGTTTAAAAAAACAATGTATACAGTGTTTATCTTGAGGAATCTTACATAGTGAAATAACACTTACTGTTAGCAAACACCGAAGGATTCAAAGCCACAATGCAGGGGAAGTCCACCAACTCAGGTAGCACCTTAGCGAAGCCACACTGCAGCTTTACTATGATCAATACGAGCTGTAGAGCAAGGAATCTCGGCCTGACATTAATGCCAGCGGTTTCGGCCACTCGGACCGTCATAATGATACCCCATACGCCTGACAGAATGGAAGCCGCAACCAACGGCTGGAGATAGATGAAGCATTGCAGGTACACACGCTGAAAATAGAATAGAACTTTTGAGTTTTTTTAAACCTTAAAAGAAGCTAATAACTCTTATTTGCTAAAAAAAAGCTGTGCCAGTTTATTAAACCAAATTATTATTTGTGCCTTTGACTGGTAATATATTACTTTGTAACACAGTAAGATGTTATCAGTCAAAAGTTTTATTACAACTAAAATGCATAGAGATGCCGATTCATAATTATGGCGAGATCGGATGTTTCCAAGTATTTACAAAATCTTACCATATCTTCCGCCCAGAGGATTAGAATAACCATGTAGAGAAAGGTTTGTATCACAGGCATCTGCAGGACTAGATATCGCAACCACGTAAGGTTTTGTCTGAAATAAGGATGTATTTGTTAATACAGTAAATTGTTAAAGATGTAAAAAGTACCCGACTACAAAATGTAGCTTATAACATTCTGAGCATGAACAGGAATCTAACATCTCACTTATCAAACACGGTCAAGGCGTTAAGGCTAGGTGAGGTAATAAAGAAACATAAAAAAAAAAAACAATATAAACAGGCAGTCGCGTAAAAATATACCACTTCGTAAATTTACCAAACGTGTTGCTTCATTATAGCCCCAAAAAACATCATTACCTACATTGTGCCGAGCAATTTGAAACAGTCATTAGAGCCATAAAACTTTCCTTAATATAGAGGCAATAGTGTTATATTGTCTTTAATTAACGACGAACAAGGCTATCGTATATTTCAGTTCATAATCAAATATTGAAGGATGTTATTAAAAGCGTGTTACGTGATGAACGGGACATACTGTAAATATTTATAATAGCTAGGGTGTCTTTGCCCGGCCCTTAATTGACGTCCAGCCCTATTCCGACCATTAAATATTTTGTGATTAAACCTTACAACTTCATCGCGTTTATCTGTTCTAGGCGTAAGTGAATTAATTATCCTATCCTTGACATGTAAATGAATGAATAGTAAGTAATATATTTTTTGTTGGTCTTCAATTATGAAAGGTTAACTGCGCCTTACGGTACCGCCTATCGCTTAGGAACTATCATCATCAACCATTTTCCACCTACTGCTGGGTACTTGTCTCCTCTTTAGCGCGCGATCTTTTCCGAGCATGTGCCAGTCTCGCCTACGAACTATCGCTTAAGCCAGGGGTGTCCAACTAAATTTAGTGGCGGGCCGATTTATTACTTTTTCGCCGAATCGTATTGTGATCGATCGACGTAATTTTTTAAAGAACGGTGTTTAATATTTTACGAACATATGACATCTAATAATCCGCTGCCAGCAGGCATCGTACCCAAAATGCTGGCTGCATTGCCGCGTTGAATTGCAATGCTTATACGCTGTGCAAGATATCGGCCAGCATTTTGGTCACGAGATGCTTCGACCAGACGATTTGATAAATCTTTAAAAATATTTTTAGCGCCCGGTCCCCACGGGCCTAAAGATTTGAATTGGGATAAACTAACAAACTTGCATTACCTATCTAGTATCACGAGAGGTGTGGTTTGAATCTAGCTAAGTAGGCACGTTTGTGTTGCTCCTCGTTGCTAAGTCACCAAAATAATAACCGTGGAATCAGCAGAATGTTGAACAGACATTCATATAAATTACGACCACTTAGTTATGCTAATATTGACCATTCAGGTGTCAAAAAACCGGCCAAGTGCGAGTCGGGCTCGCGCAGTGAGGGTTCCGTTCCACCACAAAATACAATACGGTTGTCCAAGTAACCGAATTACCAGTTATTATAACGCCTTCCAATCGTCGGAGTAATTTACTACGCTGTTTGTTACAGGCGCTCGAGTAGGTATAATAACTTGGTAATGAACAGAAATTTATCACCCACTCGCACTTGGCATTATTTATTATTAACAAATTTAAATAATGCCAAGTTATATTTTATGGTGTGTACAACAATCGGTGATCGTAAGATCGGTGGTGAATAGATATTTGTCACCAACTCGTACTTGGCCAGTTTTTATTACTTTAGAGTACTACAATCGTGCCAAGTTTGACGCTTGTACGTATTATCGTTTTTACATTAGAGCTACTACTAAAATACGTAAAAAAAATACGTTTGTTGTATAGGTACACCCCCCCCCCCCCCCTTTCTTAGTAATAGGGTCCCGTTTTTACTCTTTGGGTACGGAACACTAAAGACCAATTATAACCTACCTACCCATCCTTTTCCTACCAGAATTCGGTACATTTATATCAGGTTACAGGGTGCCGCCAGTAATTTACGTAATTGATAATACATTTTGTAGTTTACACATTGTAGTTTATCACTAAACAAATGCAATTTAGTAAAATTCACATAGTTGTTAGTGTAATTGTTTAATTTCCCTTTTGAGGGTTAAGAAACTAGGTACCTACCTATACGTACCTATACCTACAGTAGGTACCTGCCTATTTACTTTGTAGTTTAGATTTTGTTTTATGCTCAAGGTTCCTAATTTCTAAAGATAATTTTAGTTTTAAGAGCTCTGTATTGCTCAATTACCTACTTATATAGTTGTCTGAAACCTCATCCACGTATCATAGATCAGTGAATATCGCATAGGTACTGTGCGATTTACGCTATCTATTTTTCCTCACACCTGCAATATGTGGAATGAGATCCTGTGGCATTTCCGAGTAACTATAACATGGTGTTCTACAAAAGAATGTATCTGTGATTCCTCTGGTGTTGCAGCTATCCATAGGCGCAATAATCGCTGGTTGCCGCCTAAGGCCTAAATAAAAGAAAAGGTGAGTGATTTAGTAATTCTAGACACATAACTCAGGCTGGCTGGCGAGACTAGTCGGGTGAACGTTTCTTTCAGTAATCAATGTATGTGCAGTATGCACCAATGTTAAAAGAGTCATTTATATGCCTTATATGCGGGTCGGATACGACTTAATACAATGCCTTATAATACATGGTGTAAGGGGAACACTCTCGAAGCCAAAAGAAGGTAATTGTACTCATCATTATGAACAACTTTTACTATGGGACCAACCCTGAAATCGCGAAAAAATATCAGCTGTTCTATAAAAACGGTCATTGACACTCGACAAAATGTATGGAACAGTTGATTAATTTTTTCGCGTTTTCAGGTTTGGTCCCATAGTAAAAGTTGTTCATAATTATGAGTACAATTACCTTCTTTTGGCTTCGAGAGTGTTCCCCTTACACCCCGTATATCTTTAGATTATTATTTGACTATTATTAGACGGAGTGATGCGAGGTGTTCATGACAAGAATTGCGACAGCACCAAACACAATAAATCTGATGGTTATCTGGCAAACCTATCATAAAATTGAAAATCTGTGTAACCAAGCGCCTAATAGTACCTATTTTTTGGCAACCTCAATTTAGAGACAATTTTCTACGCCTGTCCTTCTTTTGACCATACCACCACTTAACATCAAGGGAAGATAAGTAGACAGTTGGGCAACTCCCCTGATCATGATAGGGGTAGATCACGGGTATGGCAAAAGGCGCCAGGTATTTAATAAAAAACAAGGGAACTGTGGTCAATAACTAACTTTTTTAGTTTAGGCCTCGGAATGACGCAGCAAGGCCAACAGCAGCATGGTAAAACTCTCGTCTCCATACGAGCGCCGGCCGCTTGCCTGAAATCATTTATTTTAATTTTAATTACATCTGAAATACTATAATTTTAGCATTATACTAAGGTTACTAAGGTTGGGGGGTTGCCATAATCCCCACGCTTGGCAGGCGGCTTGGGGATCGCAGAAGGCTGCCTATCCTCTGGTGGTTCTGGTCGCAGTTTTAGGACGTACCCGGGTCCGACGCAGCGTAGGTAGGCCTCCCACTAGATGGAGCGACGACATACCTACTCGTAGTGAGAGTCGCTGCATGGCATCCAGTGGATGCAAGAAGCCTATGTTCAACTGTTCAGTGGACGTCTTCTGGCTGATGATGATGATGACTAAGATGAGTACCTACGTTTTACAAAACAATGTACTGATCTCGATGTCAAAAGCATATTATTTTTTGAAAAGTATGTACCTACCAATGTACCTATACTGTTCTCTCGCATGTGACTTCATAAATCTCTAAAGATATTAAAGTGCGCAAAACATCAGGAAATCATGTGAAACGCGGGCTGATTTTATGTACCACTAGATCACAGACATATATCAGCATAGACCCCGAGAATTCACCAACTTTGCATGTCTGTGCCCTGTTCTAAAGGGCCCGGTATTTTCTTGAGGGGCAGTTGGGGGCAAATGCAACATTGACGCTCAACTACACTATCCTGGGGGATTAGGGGCTGCCCGAATGGGCAGAACCAGCTTTCAAGTCAACATAGTCACATAGTCGAGCGAGTTATATAGTCAGGACAGGCTTTAATTCAATTATAGTCAAAGAATTATAGTAATAAAACGAATTAAAAAGGAATACTATTTTATTGTTATTTCTTTACCAGCCATTCAATGTCCACTGATGAACAAAAGCCTGCCTCTTAGAGAGGGGTGTTGCCACGCTTGGCAGGGGGCTAGGAGATCGCAGTACGTTCACTAACAGGATGCTTTGTTGTGGACGGTTATACTAACAGGGCGCTGCTGCCCATCCTCGGGTGGTTTTAGTCGCAGTTTTAGGACATAAATACCCAGTCCCGGATTTTATTGTTATATACGGCAACATTATTTAAATCAAATAACAAAATCAAGTTTTCCCATGGAGTCATGAATATGACGTTGAACTACCACTAAATTCTTGCTCTCGTGACGTCATAGGTAAAAAATGCGACACGCTGGGTTTCCATACACTTGACGTTCTTGCGGGTGTCTATCCTGTTAAAAGTATATGTACAAGATCTAGTTTCTGTCCCCGCTACTGCCATATTCTTCTCAATGAGAGTGAGCGACAGATGACATAAATAATATCTACTCCCCGAGAATAAACTGAACACGGAAAATAATTTTGTCAAATCGCAGCTGTCTGCCGACTGCCACTAGCGCGGCAGAGCAGCGTAAACGTAGATTTTATTTTTACAAACGCATTGTGCGTGGGAGAGAATTTACTTTTCCCATTTGTTATGATTAGTGTTACCAACCATACTATTAAAAACAGTATTAGAATGTTTTTAGTTCTACAATATTATACTTTTTAGCTAATTTTCAACAAAAAGAAAGTATGCTATGTAATTTTTTTTTCAACATAACATTAATCTTTTTAAAAAAAGCATTGCGTGACTGCACGTGCCTTTTTACCTATCTAAAATGAAGTTTAGTAGTTTATAAAAAAACTAAATATTAAAAAAAAAACATCTCATACCTACTTTATCTTTTTAAATTATGAAGATAATAAGAAGTTCACACCGAGATGTTAATTAGAAGCTTTTATTAAACATATTTAATTGACGTGTTGACTTTGTTTGTAGATATAACTAACTAGATTATTGCATAGCATTTGAAAATATTAATCACCTCTATATTTAGGTTAAGAAATAATTATTTTTATGTGCTTCGGGTCATAATACCGACTGATGTAATTTAAGCTTCCGGACAAATATTTTAGGGATCCCAAACACTGCCGTGTTGTTAACTTGTGTGCAGTGCACCTATATGTTTTATCATAACTTTACATCTCAAAAATGGAATGGTAGCATTGAGAAAACATATGGCGTCAAACCTCTCAGCTTTTGATATCAGCTCATTGATTTAGCAACAATTTAGGCATTATTATTATTATATTAGCCTGCATCGTCCCACTGCAGGACAAAGGCATCCCTTCCCTCTTTCCATTTCTCTCTGTTTAGAGCAATTTGAGTCCAGTCCTTCAAGTAGAAGTCCAGTTCGTCCCTCCATCTCTGTCTGGGCCGTGTGGTAGCTGTGTTGTGGTTTTGGCCCAACAATCCTCCGACATTCGACTGATTACGTACTGTATAACCTTAGATTAATGCATTACGTACTATATAACCTTTTACTCCGTCGACCTCCTTGAATAAAGCTTACCTAACAAGCTGGTCGGGTCCCCCGCACTCGGTGATGATCATGGAGAAAAGGTGGTACATGGCGATCATGACGGTCTCTTGCGCGGCTGCCTCCGCCAGTAGCCGAGCCCGAGGCACCACTACAGCGACGAAACCAGCTGCTGCCACTAGCTGCAACAAACACCATGAACGTTTTACTACTTCTTACTTATCTTGTATGCTAAGCTTCGAGTGAGGTTAAATTCTCGAAGAGGCGAGTGGCTCGCAGGGTCTTAGTAGACTAGGTAGTCTTGCTTCGCCCTTACCTCGCGCCATTGGACCAGAAGCTCTCGGACGAGTACAACCGGCGTGCTTCATGTACAACCGGCTACAAATAAACGGAGCTACAATTTATGCCTTCAGACAAAACGGCGAGAAGACTCGAGAAACATGAATGTGAGACGTTTCTCACAGTTTCATTCTCGCTTTTGCCGGGGCCTTACGGCTACCTGTTTTAAGCGATTCAGTGGTGAGAAAAGTTGCGCGATCGCAAACCGTATCTCGGCGCGTTAAGGTTCACGATCACGTGATCTTCTGAAGTGCGCTGTTTCAGCGCTTATTCATGCCCGCGTTAAGAAAGGCCCCAGGGGCCATACGGACAACAGCTAATTGCGGCACCTACTCCGCTCAGTTGGAAAATCACGCGAACGTGAACCTTATCGCGCCCAGATACGGCCCCTGTTCTCCGATAGCTGTCGGTATTTTCGCCTACTTCAAAGGGGATACCTGATAGGAACGAGAACTTTACTGTGTGATGTAACACATCGTGAATGTGAACAGTGTGACCTCGAGAAGCTTTGGTGAGCCATCACTGTGAGTCTTGAAGCCCTAAAGTATCATCCGAACGACGGTAGCACTCAGTTATAAATATTTCCTACTCAAATATAGTATGTCTGCTTCGTGCAAATACCGCTTACGCTCACGTATCCCATAACCATCGATAAAATACCATGTATAAAAATATTTGCCCATAACAGACCGGATAGAAGGTTGCTTCTTCAGGATTTTTGTTCATTACTAGTTACTAGTTTAGCTACGCCACGAACGCTTGAAGTTGTGTCTATAATCCTAAATAAAATGCGGATTAAATTTAATTAGGGCTTGGAAATTCGGCCTGCATTGGCTGTTATATATTATAATACCTTTTTTTTTGCCTGGGCAAGCGACTTTATTAACTAAACAAAATACAAGCTAAAACTAAAACTACAAATACAGTTAGACTGCCCATAGACCGTTCATCCAAAGACAATCCAAATGATCAAGCCCACTACCAGTTGGCAGCGTACCCAGCATGCTGGCGGCATTGCCACGTTGAATGGCAATGCTTATGCGTTGAGCCAGAAACACGCCAGCATTTTGGTCACGCGTCGATTAACCAGGCGCTCTGAAAGATTTTTGAAAATGGGGTGAGCTCCCGGTCCTCAAGGGCCCAATGTCTCGACCCCAAACGCCTCAAATATGTGCAAATTTGCGTCGCTTGTGCTGCTCTGCTGAATTGGCAGCCGCGCCAGCCCTACCCTGTGTCTCAGGAAGATGTGACGGCGCCAAAGTATCGACACAAGTTGCGTCCCATACAAGGGGCCGCCCCAACCTCCAGGGCACAAGTGTCATACCGTCAGGCCTTCTTCCATCGTCGCGCGCAAGACCACTCGGTTCGAGCACAGCTGCGACATTGGCGGTGGAAAGAGCCCTGCGTATGATGTCGTTCAGGCTAGCGTGTCGGCCAATACGACCAGCGCTATAATACCTATATATAGGCCATACATTTCATCCCTGAAACAATATAAGTACCTATCTATAGGTACTTAATAATTTTGCTGAAAACCCTGTAAACCACAAGGGAAATGTCGAGGTCCTATAGCCTTTGTAGATGACCTAGATTGTAATTGTAAAATTCTTCGAACAATAAAGTCATTATCAACATTGCATGACAATTTTTATTTTCACAGAAAAAAAATTGTAGTGAACTGCAAGGTCTTGAAAGCATTTTCAATGCGAACTACTCGTATGTAAATATAACTATATTACTAAAATTCTTCGAAATTCGGAGCTCGGGATAACTCTAAAAGTATTTCATTCCGAAATACGCTACTCAGAAAGTTCGTAAAGTCTAATCAGCATACTCTAAAAGTTCGCGTAGAACTAGACGCGTCATCCTAATTCGGGTTGAACTATCAATAGATTGAATAGTCGAACCGAAAGTTCAATCCATACGTATACAGGGTTATTTTTAATTTTCCAGAGACAGACAGCCAGCTTTCCATGTCTCGCAGACAACTTCATTACATCATACTGTTTTTTTTTTATTACATAGTACTTAGTCAAATAAGCGACGGGCCACCTGATTGTAAGTAGTCACCGCCCTCTATGGACACCTACAAACCTACAATAAGTACCCGGAGCATTGGCGCTACGTTGCCTACTTACCTACCTCTGAAGACTATTCAGTATTCACCCTTCGTTTGAAGCAATTGAGGTCATATTTCCATGCCATGACTTTAATATTATAATATTATCTAATTGTATATTTTTGAATTCGTATACAGCCTGATTGTATATTTACAACAGATAAAAATATGTACAACAAATAAACCTAAAACTATTAATAAGTCTATTATTTTCGACCATACAAAAACAAAAATAATTTCACTCCCTCTAATGAGGAATAACATGAGGGCCGAATCCTGGCCTGCACCTTCATAATACAAAGGTATAAAAATCATATATTTGGTTTTGTGAAAAGTTATATGAAACAAAATTTGCTAAGTATGATATAAGGACTGCCTGCGATTGTTCTCCGGTATCCGCATCAAAGATATTAAGATATTAATAACCTTGTATTGATTGAGAAACAATGGCTAAAATTCTGACATCAATATTGGACACAACATCATTTTAATCTCACGCTGCACGGTAGAGAGGTAATTTGGTCAAGAACATAAAACCTATTCTATTCATATTTCAAAATTAATTTATTCATAGACGGTGATTATGAAGGAAATACTCATATTGTTAAGCTTTGCGTGTATAGGAACTAACCTTTATTTGACTTGCTACAGTTTCCACATAAATAATTATTATTTGCTTGCCTATCTCTACGAACATTGCTAACATTCGCATCTTGTGCAAGAACCATTCTAACCTGAAAAAGATCATAGAGCTTATATAACGGCGATGGTAATTTCTTCTTTTTCTTTTATAGAATACTAGCGGCCCGCCCGCCCAGCTTCGCACGGGTGTAATTTACGTGCGAAGCCGGGGCGGGTCGCTAGTTATGTATATAAACCTTCCGTGAAAACGTATCTAACTTATGGTGAAAAATGCATCAAAATCCGTTACGTGGTTTAGGAGGAGTTAGCGGCCATACAGACAGACGCGGAAAGCTACTTTAATTTAGGTATACTATGTAGAGAAGAAATAGAGATAGAGAAGAGAAGTGGCAAACAAGCTACTGACTACCTGCCAGTAAGTAATACCTGATAGTAAGTGGTCTCCGTCGACGCAAACTGCAATACGAGGTCATTGTCTTTACAACGTTTGGTGGCGGATACGGGACTCAACTTTTATCTGACAGCTCAGACGGAGAGTAACGTTTTGTTTTACTTAGGGGGCAGCTAAAGCCGAGACGGATTTTGGCGCCTGAGCGTAGCGAGAGCGCTAAAAGCTCGAGGGACTAAATAAGTCTTTAACCCCGAGGTAAATACTGTGCTTTTCATTACGAATACAAGGAAACTAAAAATAAAAACATGAATTGACTAAAGAAAATATGAGTGAATTTTATTTTACATTTTTGGTGTGAAATTTATTTTCCACTACTGTTTATAAGAGAAGAGGCTAAACCTCTTCTCTTATGAAATCAGGCGTAAATTCATATCGGAATCAGATGAACTAATTTGGCAATACGGAAGTATAAACAAACTCTACAATGAAGATCGGATTCCCGCCAATATTTTTTTTTTTTAAATCCTGACTCTGGCTAGTGCACGAAAAGTGCGGGACCATATTATAATCCTCTGCGAGAAAAAAAAAAGTTGAAACATAGTTCAAAACCATAAACTAAGAGGTTTATGTTCAAAACAATTGTGAAAATAGAACTAGTATTTTTTTATAATTTGAGTGTCTGTCGTTTGTCAACTGTTACTATTAGTTGAAAGTGATTCTCTCTAGGGCTGAAATATATTACTTTCAACCCGCTCCTCAGGCAGCTTCAGACCTACTTTCCGAGTATGAGTAGTGAAAAATTCATTTTTTTTTCACTTGTTTAATCTACTATTTTGTACGTATGTATTATTTTTAATATGCCAGCTGTTATTAAGGTGAACTTGTCTTGTACGTTACGTTTTTAAGGTTCCTTTCGGACCTTGACATGGCTTTAAACATTGCATAATATCCTACTGCTTTTGGGACTGGTATAAAATTTAAAAGTACTAAAACTCCACCTAAGTATTTTTGTTCTTGTTTGTCTCTGTTACAACTGAAGTAATGCCTAATTAATCAAGTCATGTAATTTAAAGTCTTCAAGGCCGCTGATAGTGATGCGATCATGCGGAAGAAATTAGAAGATAAAAATAAAGTTTAAGAGCTCGCGACGCATTACATAATACCTATCGCTTTTAATGTAGATATATTATTATATCTGTTGCACGTGACTTTGTAACAGTGTGAGTTTTCAGATCCCTTTTGACCTCTTATTTCGTCTCTGTCATAAATTCCTTAGCTGATATAGATAGATAGATAGATAGGTACTCTTTATTGTGTACACCAGAAATAAATCACAAGTTGTGTTGGTACAACAAGATAGTAAACACTTACGAGCTAGTGCCTCAAGTGGCGGCCTTATCGCTAAAAGCGATCTCTTCCAGGCAACCATTTATGATTAACCGATATGACATTAAGAGGGGGCCTCCGAAATTTTATGCTAATTTGCCATGATATTCTAACTAAACCAAATATCCTATCAACGTAATAATTGATATATGTGATTTTTCAATTCATTTTCTTTCCGGCACTAAGACAGAAACATAATAGCGAGATATTTACTCGATACTTTATTGTTTTCAAAAAGGTGCCTTTTTGCTGATTTTTTTGATTTTTTCTTGGATAGAACTTCAGTCACATATCTAAAATAAATACTCATCGAAGGAAAATATAGTTTGTTTTCCAGTGCTAAGACAAAATTTACCTAGATTAATTAGTACTCTCATAATAAATTATATTCGATTTGAGACTTACGTCCTTTAGTTCTAAGCAACTATTCGGTCAAACGGCAAGTCCGATATTCAACCTTATACTGTTGCGCTTTGCATCTAAATGGCGAAACATGCTCCGTTCAACCTCAGTACCGCACTATGCTCCAACGGGGAAGGACGCACGCGCTTGCTATTCGCCTAGATTTATCTTCCGAGTGCGATTATATCAACACCTACTGTATTTTCAAACAATGGATAACATAAAAAATCTATGGCTTGAACGCGACCATTTGATGCGGCAACCAAGTGTTGCCAATGACCTAGAGCACATACTAGGTAAAGCTACTATGAAAAAATTACAGGTATTAATAATTATGGATACGACTAGGCCATCTATCATTAGGGCATCTATTATTATGTACGCTCGGTAATATAGTTACAAGAGTCTAAGTATTTCGTGTGGAGAGAGAAAGAGAGAGAGAGACAGTCAGAAAGACTACTAAAAATCTAAATTATTAAGTAAAATATAATTTTCGTTGAATAAAAAATAATAATAATAATTAACATATTTTTTTTTTTTAATTAATAATTTCATAAATTAAATGAAATTTAATTAAATAATTCATATATACTTAAATAGATTATAGTTATTAACAACCAGGTATAGAACAAACACAAACGTTCATCACATAACTGTTTGTCCTAGGTGGGAATCGAACCCACGCCTCCAAGCTCAGAAGGTAGGTTCACTACCAACTGGACCAACGGGCTTTCGCGTGTTTCGTTTATTTTAGTATAGTATAGTATAGTATAGTATAGTATAGTATAGTATAGTATAGTATAGTATAGTATAGTATAGTATAGTATAGTATAGTATAGTATAGTATAGTATAGTATAGTATAGTATAGTATAGTATAGTATAGTATAGTATAGTATAGTATAGTATAGTATAGTATAGTATAGTATAGTATAGTATAGTATAGTATAGTATAGTATAGTATAGTATAGTATAGTATAGTATAGTATAGTATAGTATAGTATAGTATAGTATAGTATAGTATAGTATAGTATAGTATAGTATAGTATAGTATAGTATAGTATAGTATAGTATAGTATAGTATAGTATAGTATAGTATAGTATAGTATAGTATAGTATAGCATAGCATAGTATAGTATAGCATAGCATAGCATAGCATAGCATAGCATAGCATAGCATAGCATAGCATAGCATAGCATAGCATAGTATAGTATAGCAAAGTATAGTATAGTATAGTATAGCAAAGTATAGTATAGTATAGTATAGTATAGTATAGTATAGTATAGTATAGTATAGTATAGTATAGTATAGTATAGTATAGTATAGTATAGTATAGTATAGTATAGTATAGTATAGTATAGTATAGTATAGTATAGTATAGTATAGTATAGTATAGTATAGTATAGTATAGTATAGTATAGTATAGTATAGTATAGTATAGTATAGTATAGTATAGTATAGTATAGTATAGTATAGCAAAGTATAGTATAGTATAGTATAGCATAGCATAGCATAGCATAGCATAGCATAGCATAGCATAGTATAGTATAGTATAGCATAGTATAGCAAAGTATAGTATAGCATAGTATAGTATAGTATAGTATAGTATAGTATAGTATAGTATAGTATAGTATAGTATAGTATAGTATAGTATAGTATAGTATAGTATAGTATAGTATAGTATAGTATAGTATAGTATAGTATAGTATAGTATAGTATAGTATAGTATAGTATAGTATAGTATAGTATAGTATAGTATAGTATAGTATAGTATAGTATAGTATAGTATAGTATAGTATAGTATAGTATAGTATAGTATAGTATAGTATAGTATAGTATAGTATAGTATAGTATAGTATAGTATAGCATAGCATAGCATAGCATAGCATAGCATAGCATAGCATAGCATAGCATAGCATAGCATAGCATAGCATAGCATAGCATAGCATAGCATAGCATAGCATAGCATAGCATAGCATAGCATAGCATAGCATAGCATAGCATAGCATAGCATAGCATAGCATAGCATAGCATAGCATAGCATAGCATAGCATAGCATAGCATAGCATAGCATAGCATAGCATAGCATAGCATAGCATAGCATAGCATAGCATAGCATAGCATAGCATAGCATAGCATAGCATAGCATAGCATAGCATAGCATAGCATAGCATAGCATAGCATAGCATAGCATAGCATAGCATAGCATAGCATAGCATAGCATAGCATAGCATAGCATAGCATAGCATAGCATAGCATAGCAAAGCATAGTTTAGCATAGCATAGCATAGCAAAGCATAGCATAGCATAGATATATTATATAGATATATAGCATTTTTACAAAAATGACCTCATACGTACTGTTTCTGAGATAATCGATGGTTTTTGAAAAAAATTACGAAAATTTTCCGGATTTTTGCGCTGTAATATTTTGAAAGGCATTCTTTGCACAAAAATAGCCGAATTTGGGCTTATCAGACGCGCCTTTTTTTTTCTACACACGTGTGTTTACTGTGTTTCTATTTTATTATTATTTATGCCTACCAACTAAATAAACACATTTTTTTTTTAAATATTATTTATTTCCTGAAATTGTGAGAGTAGAAAGCCAAAAAAATAAATATAGTCTATTTATTACACCACTGAATTTTTTGTGTTGAATTTTTTTGTTATTTTTAACATGAAATTCCGGCTACGTAATTTCAAACCCAATTTGGGGTTTTTAGGGTTAGGTCCTAAAGCCGAGTTTTTGAGTTTAACGTCTTCGTCTGCCAGAAAAAATGATGCCTATGACGTCAGATTTTTGATTGGACCTTTGTGTCCAAAGTTATGGACCTTCAAAAAATCGGGTATTTAGGGTCCGCCTCGCTACTTAGTAACTCAAGTTACTATGTACCTACGAGTCTTAAAATACTAAATGACCTATCGTTGGATAGCCAGTGAAGCTAACTATTCTTGCCTGGATTGACCTGGGACAAAATGTTTGAGGAGCCGGGTATTTCAGGTCGTCAAAATCTTAAGACCTAACTTAAACTATAATATAAACTAAAAACTAGAACTAGTTATATTTCCTAAACCACAGCCTTAAAAAATCTGCAAAAAAATTACTAAAATTTAAAATGAGCTTTACTACCTCGAGCCAAAATTTGGGCGTGGTAGGGGGTGGTTTTCACCCTTCTTTATTTCTATTTAAATGTATTTCTCACTGATTTCAAAAGTAAAAATCTAAATATTTTTTTGTAATTTTTTTTGGGTTAAAGGTCTGGTTTAGGTGATAATACCCGGGATCGGGTACCCCGTGCCACGAGGTTTTTGGGTTTTTTGGTCTTATCCCGGCAAGTTCAACCTAGCAAAGCATAGCATAGCATAGTTCAGTTTAGTTTTATTTAGGTTATTTCAATTTAATTTATATACTTTATTATTTTTATATTGTAGAAAACCTAAAAATAAATTACAAATACAATTTTGAAAAGTGAAATAAACAATTTACGGTTCTGCGCGCCGCGACCGAACTCAGCTAATCGCCAAAACACCAAGTACACCAACACTATGCTTATCCTGTGTGTTATTGCTCCTTGCCGCTTTACAAGGTCGAGTGCGCGAGTTGTGTACACTTTAGCTGCGCGCGACTGCCGCGCTGCCGTGGTTGTGTTTCACACTAATGCGGGTGATGCGAGACGCGCGGGTGAAATCAGAAATTTTTCTGGCCTTATACCCAGCCTTAACTGATATCTACACCTTTTACTTGCCAAACTCCAGTTTTGTAGGTCAATTCGTTTTCGAGATCTGCCAGTGAATGAGTGAGCCGTTATATCTGTAGATTATTATTTGCGTATAAAAGCAGCTTTAATTATTTATTTCCTTGAAGTAGGTTCTGTTACGTGAATCGAACCAGCAAGTGGCTGCATCGGTCGCCTCTCTTGCATCACAAGCCGCGCTGGCTTTGCGCAATAATGACCCGCCGCCGTGCCGTGAGTACCGCTCACAATCCTGGTGTTTGGAAGCCTCGAGACTTTAGATAAAGCGGAATCAGCATATAGATTTGATTTACAAAAATATGGATGTCGGGTCTAGTATAATATTCACGAAAAAAGTGTACCTACTGCGTTTATCCGAATCAAACATAGGTAGGTAGGTATATCAAATTATTCTGCCGTCCGATTACTAAAAGATTGTTAAGTGACACTGTGACAATGTCACTTAACGGTCTTTTAGTAATCGGACGGCAGTATTGTGGATCTGTCTTGCGCGGTATTTTGAACCGTTGAAGTTAAAAATTCTAAAAGTAACTTTTGAACTTTTGCGATTTAAAAACATGTCATGTTTCAAAATTCTAGGTCGCACTATACGCTGTTATGCAAGAGTGACGAGAGACAGGCGTCACTCTTTTAAATAAAATAAAAATAACTGCTGTTAGTTTGATATTGTTTCAATTTTATTTATTAAATAATTGCCTCAAAACTGGCAGTTTTAATTTTTTTTTTATTCTAGAAAAATACCACCACCTCATATTATAATATAGTATAAAAAAATTACAGTCAATTTTGAGGCAATTATTTTAAAAATAAAATTGAACCAATTACAATTTAAAAACAATTTCTTTAGTTTAGTAGATCCGGGGCCCTGATTTTTGGCTTGCAACAATTTTTTTTTACTCAGTTTTTTACCTTTGGTTCGGATATTTTTTAGTCCTGACCCAGATCCGATATCCAGAGTTTTAAAAGTCTTTTCGGGTATATTTTACGGATAATCGAAAGGTAAATAATTTCCAAAAACTACAAGTGAATCAATTTTGTTATCGCGTAGGTAAATGCTGGGTGGTTATGAAGTATGATGACTGATAAGACGTCATTACCAAACTATATTGCTTACATCCGCATCTAAATTCTTTTTAATCACGATATAATATTTCTCAATATCTTCTAAAATATTAGTAAATTAAAGAAAATGGAGATGGGAAGATGGATTTAAGTTAGCGGCGTCGTGGAATCCCATAGTATGCAAGTTTACAAACCGCGGTGTAGGTAGTAGGTAGGACATTTACCGATACAGTCAGTGTTGTGTGTCGTAGTGACAACCCTGCGATTTTCCAAGATCAAGTGAGGGTAGAAGAACAAAACACCCGCTCTTCTCGCCGGACTCAACCGCAGTTTTCAGTCAGCTCGTGACCACGGCCATTGTAACATGCTCGAAACGTCGAGCGAAAGGTACCTATTTTTACCTAAATAAAATAATACATGATAAGTACCGATAAACATTTAAAAGGTGTTCAAATCGCGAAAGTTTAAGAATTACTAATATTAGTTTATTAAATAATAATTTTATTCAATAAAAATTACAAGTAAAATAAAATCTTAAATTTAAATTTATAACTACAACTAATCTAAAACTAAAATTAATCTAAAACTAATCTAACAATCCGCTACCAGTGGACAGCGTTCCCAAAATGCTGGCAGCATTGCCACGTTGTATGGCAGTTTATTTAAATTTACTCACGGGATAAACCGCCAGCACGACGGCCACGCTGACGGCGCTCTGCTTCCAGTGTCGCAGTGCTGAGCGCAGCGACAGCACATACAGCGCGCATATCGCTACCAGCACCACCAGCCCGCAGGACCAAAGCACCCACGCGTGTGTGTTGAGAGCTGGAACATACAAGCTTTCCTATGAATATGCTTCGATTCCTTCTATAGAAAGTAGAATGATGTCTGGTATAATATTTCTTTGTGAAGGTATTAATTTTTATGTAAAGTCATGGAACTAAAGTCGTTAGAGAAACCTTGTTAGCTAATATATAGGTATATATATTTTATGCCATAGGTGGCAAACAAGCTGACGGGCCTCCTGATGGTAAGCGATCACCGTCGCCTATGGATACCTGCAACACTAGGGGTATCACATATACGATTGCCGACCCTTAAACATTGCGCTATGCTACTGGAAACAAGCTCTGTAATCTCACTGGAAACTTTCCAGGGCAATATCTTGAGCATAAAGGGGACGAGCAAAAAGGCCGCACATAGTTTTAAAATTCTGTGTGGCACTGAACTGTAACAGGTTACAGCAGGCAGGTTGCGTTTACCATCCGCGACACTCATTAAAAATACCAAGAAATCATCGATAACAAAAATTCCATTCCAAATGCATCGAGCACTTATGCATACTCCTGGCACAAATTTTGTATCTATGCTGAGTACCTAAGTAGGTACTTCGCTAACAGGTGTATCTATGGGCAAGACAATTCAAAAAAAAATAGTAGGTTAACAACTGGGGCCTTACGGACAACTGATATTGCGGCACCAAACTAACGTTAAATACGCTCAGTTGGAAAATCAAGCGACGGCAAACCGTATCTATCGTTATGATTCACATTGGCGTGATTTTCCAACTGCGTGGATTTAGTGATTTAGTATTAGTTAGCTTATATTAAAGTGTCTACATAATTAACAGACTTTATAATTTAATAGTGTAGGAATCTAAAAATAACTTATAACAGGAAATGTGATATATTCCTGTTAAAGGAAACATGTAACGCACAGGCTAAACCGCTGATCGTAGAGACCTGAAACTTGGAGGGTGTGTTCTTTGCATGACGTAGGCATCCGATAAGAAAGGATTTTCCGAAATTTTACCCCTAAGGGGGTGAAAAAGGGGGGAAAAGTTTGTATGGGACAACGTGATTCCTTGGTCCAATCTACATCAAATTTTGCATAAACCTTTTTTAACAGAATTGATGAAAGACGTTTTTCGTATTTTATTGAAATTCATCCCTTGACGGGGTTAAAAAGGGGTAAAAAGTTATTTTGGCGGTGATTTGCTTCGAAGTTGATATCAATACTCCTAAGGAGTATTGCTTTTGATTTAAATAAAATTTTATTTTGACACATGTTTGAAGACTCAATCCGATTTTATTCAAAAAAGGGAAGGGGTTTTTTTTTTCTTACTTGAAAACAAGCAAATACTCTTTAAACTTGAAATGTCTCGAAAGTCGCCGTACTATATTTAATCTTGTCTTCGTACTCCGAGATTTATAATTACCATGTAGTTAGCCCTGCGACACTTGGATCTACCCGCACACAGTATTTAGAGCAGAATGAAAAGAACTTGTCTGTTCATACCTACTAACGTACCGTCGGCCATGCCTCCCTCAGTGCCTCATTCCTGTTCTGTGCGCGCTCGGCATCGCACGCAGTTTCGATACACACGGATCGATTTATTTTCTCTAAACTTTATCTTCTGATAATGCCTAAACGCAAACGTGACGAAAATAAGGAAGAAAAGTGGATAAGAAAATTGAAAAGTACGAAGAAAAACTGAACAAAAGACGGAAGAAAATCATATATTCAAGCGACGAAGAAAATGGTGTTATGCCCGAAGGTTGCTTACGAAGTGATCCAGCTTTATTTAATTTGTTTGCTTCGAGCTAATACGCGAGATTAGCCTATAGCAATATTTTATTCACTTATCTGGCTCCGAGTTAATACGAGAGATTGACCAGTAGCTATAAAGATAAGCGCGCTCCGCGCAATGCTATCCACATTCTTGGTGCAAAAAATGATTCTACTTTTTGCTGTTATGTTATTTAGAACTAATACGCGAGATTAGTCAATAACGATACCTAAATTTTTTCTGCTTAGAGTTAATACGAGAGATTGACCAGCAGCTAAAACTTACCAAGTAGATTATGGGGAATATTTATATTTCAAGAACACCTCGAGTCTGAAGAAATCACAAATAGAAGGTATTTATTTCGATGAAGTTTCCAACTACGCAGTTGACCATACTGAAGTACTAAGCGTTATTCCTACGTCGAAAGAACCTAGTACGATTCCGGCGGTAGAAGTTCCTGCAGATGAACAGACTAGGGATATAGATCCCGATTTTTTTTAGAAACTCTCGGTGTTTGTGAAATCGAGAAAGATGAGTGGTGGGAAAATGTTCACCCCGAAATCGTTCAAAGATTTTAACAAAAATTCTCCACCTTCTAAGCACCTTACACTCAATCCCGAAATCGGGGCAATATTATCTGAGACCTGTAAGAACAAAGACAAACGCTTGTTTGACAAGCAAGAGCAACTCGAAAGTGCTCTTTCTACGCTTGAAATAGCGATGACAGCACTGTTAAGAAAATATTTTAAGGTACCTGATATTATACGTAACCTAAATGATACCGGGAAGTTAATAGCCGACTCTCACTACAGTGAGACCGAATCAAGGTGTTTTTTATTTTATTGACAAGTCATTAATTGACCCGTTTAAAGGCAAGAAAAGAGATAAGTTCCTCTTCGGCGACAAGCTCGAGGACCTGGTGAAAACTTCAATGAGCATTAAAAAAAAAAAAAAAAACAAGTCAACAAATCGAAATTACTCCGTCAGCTTCCTCCTCTACGGGAAACTGGAAAGGCCTATCGTATCGTGGTCGGCAGCAACGCGGCGGCCAGCCGTACACGACTCGGCCCGGTGGGCAGAGAACAATGTTCCCAGCGCGTGGCCGAGCGGCCCCTGCGCAAGCGCCGCAGCCGCGGCGCTGGAAGCAACAGCCGCTTCCGCCAGCAGCGGCGAGACGTCCGCCGCCGTAAGTTTCGCGGCCGCCTCCCCCGCGCCCGCGTCACTGCCCTCGGCAGTAAACGTGCAGGTACCTTATGCTGGGAGTCTATAACATTATAATATAAATGTTTGAATATCAATGACTAATGACGATTTTATACTAAGTGCAGTGTCAGGGTACTCGATTCCGTTTCATGCTACACCGAGGCAACGCCCGGAGGACTATCCTAGGAGATTATTTTCACATAATGAATCGATCGCAGACAAAAGCGAGCTCGCGCATTTATAAAAAATAAATGCTATCACAAAATGCAGTTCAGATTTTTTTTAGAAATTTATATCTGATATTTAATTATTCCGAAAAGTGACGGTGGGGTTAGATTCATATTGAATCTCAAAAAATTAAATGAATTCGGTAATATTGAACACATTAAGATGGAAGATATCAGGACGGCGACTCGACTTCTGACAAAAAATTGTATGCTAAAAATAGACTTGAAAGACTATATTTTTCAGTCCCAATTAATATATCACATAGAAAGTACCTGCGTTTTTATTTTAAAAATTATCTTTAGTTTATTGCACTACCTATGTTGCACTGTCTAGGTCTATGTTCCGCGCCTTACATTTTCACAAAAATATTACAACCGGTCGTTTCATATTTAAGGTCTCGTGGTTTTGCATCTGTAAAGTACATAGATAATGTACTCTGTTTAGGAAATACCAGAATCAACTGCTTAGAAAATGCCAACCAGATCATAAATGCTTATCAAGTTTAGGTTTCGTCATTAATTATAAAAAATCATGTCTTGAACCAAGTACTGTTTGCATCTTTTTAGGTTTTGTCTTAAACTCAGGAAAAATTACTCTGCAGCTACCCGATATTAAATGATTGAAATATATAAAGAAGAACTATTTTGCAGCGCACTCAAATATTACTGAACGTTAATAATAATTATTAAGTTAAGGGAGTTTGCGCGTTATGTTGGTACTCTCACCGCAGCTTGTCCCGCGGTTAAATATGGTGTCGTTGGAACGAGCTAAATATTTGGCACTACTTAATAGTAATGATAATTATGACAAAAATATGGCAATTCCATCTGGTTTATATGATAATCTTTTAAGGTGGAAAAATAATATTTTATCAGTCGAAAATCCAATTAAAAAAAAAAAAAAAAATTGCGATGCGTTTTCTGCTGGATTTGTAGCCGCATCAGGTGGTGAAAAAACTGGGGGACAATGGAGTACCGATGAGCGACGTCATCATAAATAAACTATTTGAAACTGCTCGCTGTCTATTTTAGTTTAAAATCATTCGCTGGTGAGAAGAAAAATTGTGATATATTGTTACGTATCGATAATACCACAGCTATATCTTACGTTAACAGAACGGGTGGTATACAATTTCCACATTTACACTTTTTTGCCACCATGATATGGAATTGGTGCGAAGAATGTAATATCTATATCTACGCATCATATATCAAGTCTAAACTTAATGTCGTAGCAAACAGCGAGTCACGTCGATTAAATGTTGGCACGGAATTGCAACTGAATAGAGATGCGTTTGCAAAAATAGTAAGTCACTTAGGTCGAGATCTCTTTGCGTCACGACTCAATGCCAAATGAACTAAGTATATTTCATGGAAAAGAGATCCGTATGCCTTTAACATTGACGCTGTTACCATAGAATGGACACCCTTTTTCTTTTATGCCTTCCCACCCTTCGCACTAATTTTAAAAACTCTTAGTAGGTACAATTATCGCTGATGGAGCAACTGGAATAGTTGTAGTCCCTCATTGGACATCTCAAGCAAGATTAACACATCCCCTGCACTCCCACCTTCCCCTGGCAGTGAGTGTTATCCGGGAAGGATGCAAAAGAAAAGGCGTCCCAGATTCAGCTTTTAGCATTATGCTCTCTTCTATTACGAACAATACTAAGTCCCAATATTCTGCAAGTTACAAAATATGGTTGGCTTATTGCAATACAAATAATATTGATTTTAATAATATTGAATCAAGTTGAAGAATAACATTATATATTAGATTATCTGGCAGAGTGCTTTGAATCAGGGTCATCATACGGCACCTTAAATAATCACAGGTTGGCTTTATCTTTGATTTCCAATAGTAACATTGGTCAAGATGAGAGAATAAAACGTTTTTTTTCAAGGGCATATTATATAAGTTAAGACCTACATTTCCTAAATATTGTACCACATGGAACCCAAGTGTAGTACTCGATTACCTAGCTGATTTTTACCATAATTATGGTGTAATTAAAATATAAATTTTGACTAGAAAACTACTTACCTTTTAAGCGCTCGCTACTGCTCAAAGAACTCAAACTTTATCTCTAATAAAGGTTTCGAATATTCAGATTTACAATGATAGGATTGTAATTCCAATCAAAGTTTTGATTAAAACTTCTGGTATAGGGCGAGCGCAACCTGTAATTGGTTTACCATTCTTTACTCAGAGACCAAGTATTTGTCCAGCAAGTGCTTTACAAAGGTACTTGTCAGTAACATCGTCGTATAGGACAAACACCGATGATAGATTGTTGTTAACCCATAAAAAACCCTACAGGCCTGCTTCGGCGCAGACTATCAGGCGCTGGATTAAACAAATTCTAGGAGATAGTGGGATTGACACTTCAATATTTACCGCCCATTAAACGCAGCATTCTTCTAGCTCGGCAACATCTCTGGCAGGTTTGGGTGTCAATGCAATAAAAAATTAAAATAAAAGTGCAGGATGGTCTGGTCAGTCTAACATGCGGAATGTATTTGCCACATATTATAATAGGCCGATTATTGATCTCAACACCAATATTATATTAAGTAATCTAAGTTTATTATAGAACTTGATTGTATAAATGATTAAATTAAAACTGTAACAGGTAGCTTTATTTATTAATATTATTAATAATATACCTATAAAAACATAAGAAATTATTAATTAAGTATAATATCATTCGTATTATTTATTTTGTGTCTCCTCAAACTACACTCTATCTATTTTACCGACAACATTGATCAATTAGGCATTCTCTGAACATCTACATGGTAATTATAAATCTCGGAGTACGAAGACAAGATTAATTAATCGATCAAACGAACTTACCTGAAGTGAAGTTCGATCTTAATTATCTTGTCTTCGTCGAAGAGATTTAAGGTCCCTCCCTACCCTACCCTCAATACCTAAGTAATCAATGTTCCTATTTCCTCTAAAAATAATGAGGCACTGAGGGAGGCATGGCCGACGGTACGTTAGTAGGTATGAACAGACAAGTTCTTTTCATTCTGCTCTAAATACTGTGTGCGGGTAGATCCAAGTGTCGCAGGGCTAACTACATGGTAATTATAAATCTCTTCGACGAAGACAAGATAATTAAGATCGAACTTCACTTCAGGTAAGTTCGTTTGATCGATTAATAATAACTCATTTGAAGGTTTCTAATCTTAAAGAGGTTATGCACTTTTAGGACACGGCCTGCCTTTTAGGGACGTTTGTTGTGTGTTGTACCTATAGTATACTTATAGTTTGTCTTAGAAGTTTAATTGAGTGTGTATTGTTTTTCGCAATTTTTTCGCATTTATAAGCACGAGTCTCGGTCCGGACAAAAACTATCGAGTTATGATGGTGTAACATTTTGTGAGTGTATAGTGATGGTTAAACATCATGCTTTATTCTAGCCTTTGCATTTACATCAATCTTTGAATTAAAGTTTACAATAGTAGATTATTCACCGAGGGGATAAAGCGGTGTCTTAGTCACGGGCGTCATATTGAATCCCGAGCGTAATGAAGGAGTTTAAAATTCACACGAATTCTAAATAGGTTCCACTCCAACCAACGAAACTGACCAACTGAAACAGATCAATAAATTTTCTTTCTCAACGATACAACTATTTGGTTGGTTCCGTATGAATTCTAAATTTGTTACACCTCAAGCAACTAAACTGACCAACTGAAACGGATCAACTACACACCTTATTCACACTTTTGTTCAAAACTGATTTTGACAACTTTAGTAGTTAAACCGTCAAACTTCGTATTAGAAAGGTGTTAGGAAAAATCGGAATACCCTGTTCATAATGAACGCATATGCACTATAACAAACTCGCTACACCGACATTAAACACGCATCTAGTTATAAAATACAGCGGAACTACAATGTTGTGTGCATGGTCTTAATAGTCACATTTTTTGGCAGATAGTAACTTTCCCGCTCCCTTAATTAAAAGCTCGAAGCCATAGGCGAAGCTTCATATTGACAGACCAAAGAGTTCAGAAGCAAAGCGACAGACAAGGATGTGGGAGAGGCATTATACGAGTGTTGTGGAGCTGCGCCTGCGTTGTCTAGCTAATTAGTCGTGCGTGTGTCTGGCTATTGTTGAAGCAAGTTCAATGCCATGGTGTCACAAGCCAAAGGCTATATTAGTTGAGGTGGTGATCACATCTTCACAAAATCCTGAGCAGACAAGTTGGGCGAAGGTCAATTGAAGGAATAAGACGAAATTAGTATTAATTCCTCTACAGAACGGTGACTGCCTGGTTAATGCCTACCTACTCTAACTCTATTCTAAGTATACTTAGTACGCAACAAATTTTTATCTCAATGCTTATACGTAATTAAAATCATTGCTGTTGATTTTGATATTTTTTATTATTTTTTAGTTAGCGGCGTATCCATGTTATGACTAGGATAACAAAACAAAATTTTTTCTTTGTAATCTATATTTTTAATCTGGTAACTTTGAAAGATATACCGCTTGAATTAAAAAAAAATACCTGTGTTACCACACAACAAATTTTCTATAAAGCAGTGCAATTTTTAATTATCACCTTGAATGGTTACATATGCCGGTGACCCAGAAACATAAATGAAAATAATGTTAATTTGGTAAAGAGCGTGTGAATCAGACATCATCACGGAAACTAAAGTAAGGTCATACCCTACCTCAGTAAAACGCTAGTTGAAATACTTGTAGGAATTTGACTCGTAAACCTACAAACTCTTTAAATTTATGACCATAATACCCACAGATTTTTTTTTATTCTTCTATTTTCTGTGATAATACCTACCCATACAACAGAAGACATACCTATGCCCGTAGTCCCGTACCCAATTCCAACTGGAGTCGTTCTGGAGGCAGAGCGACATTCAAGCGTACAGACTGTATAATTCAACTCATGTCGGCTTACACTAAGTTGAAAATAGTTAGCTCTAGTGCTGTGGCAATCCTGGTAGCGGGCCAATAGAATACAGCCTCCTGCCTGTAGTAAAAGGTGTTAAAAACCTCTGGGTTCGGGATGGTCGAAGGTATTTTGACCTTCAACCCAGGCGAGCCCTGGGAGAGGATGGCAACGTTGTATGACCGACGTTGTCGTAGGCTGAAGAGCCGAAAGCAGTGTATTTCTCTGGGGATCCCTGAGTCCGCATGTTCGCATGTTATGACTGCATGGCTGCATGGTCACCGGAGGGGGGTGTATAATTCCACATAATATATATATAGCCTGGCGTACCCCTATGCAGCCGGGTATTTTCAGATTTCTCGCTGGTCAAAAAAAGGTTCATAATTGTATCTCATTTACTAGAAGATTATAGAACTGTTGATGCACGGCGGATGCGCCAAATGGCGTGGTGCGGAAGCGCAGCGGGCCAATTTGACCCTTCGGTAATGGATGACATGATTTTTCTACAGCCGCGAGACGCCACCTTGGGTGTTGTGCCTTATACAGAAATAGCAACACGCAAGTTTTACTACCAACACCTAAACCATAAATAAATCAAGAAAACGGGGCGTTTTACCAAATTCAACCCTTTTTACTACTACAGATTACCTGACCTACTACTGTAGAGGTCAGAAATCTAGAGCATCTATTTTTATTATTATCATTAGAATGAACTGTATGCAGCACATAATTGTTATACTATTAGATTATAGTGCAATCAGAGCTTGAAAATATGCAATAGGAATGTTCTGCCATTATGTATGAATGGGCAATACTGGTTAACTCATGCTTGACGTGTTTCACAACATATACTTACTTGAAATACAAATTCACAAGAAATACGACGCCATTATATCATTATATCAAAAGCTGCTCTGGGGCCTTACGGACAACTGCTAATGCGGCACCTAATCCGCTCAGTTGGAAAATCACGCGTACGTGAACCTTATCGCGCCCAGATACGGTTTGCGGTCGCGTGATTTTCCAACTGAGCAGATTAGGTGCCGCCATAGCAGTTGTCCGTAAGGCCCCTGTTATTATTTAGAGTCAAAACCTATGTTTTACCTCTTCGAACAAAATAAAATGAATGGAATGGAGTGAGCGCCGGCGTTTATTTTGTAATCTTCAAAAATGAGCTTCTACTGGGCCCGTCCATTCATTTTATTTTGGTCGAAGTTTTACCCGTGTTTTGCCAATTTCGTAGTCTTGCAAATTCCTTTCCTGTACCTAATACATAACTAATCTGTAGTTATTACGTGTTTATTCTGACTGACGTACATATATATTATTTGTCTTGCGTGATGCATTTTCCTTCCTGTTATAGAAGTATATTGGACGAACGTGAATTTATTCATAATAATGTGCATTCGTTGTCTTCAATTAAGGTGCCCAAAAAGCTAGCGACGTTACCACGTTTAGTGGCCAAATTTGCCTATTTATTTTTATAAGGCAACAATACACGTATTCGACCTTAACGAAATTTTACTATTTGTAGAATTTTTTACTGTCCAATTTTCTTATTTTCTTTTATTCTTATTCTTCTTTTAAACGTTTTTTTAACGTTTTTAGGTCTTTTTAACGTTTAATTCTTTTATGTATCATTCACGCCGAAGTGGAAAGTTCAATTCAGAGTGTCAGTCCTTGACTTAATCAGATTGGGTTGAGTAACCCATGCGCTTCCGGCCGTAGAGGACGACATACCACAAAAGGCGTTACCTACATTACTACAGGTTCATACGTAATAAATTTATTATCTTCTTTTGCACCTTCCGAATTTCCAGCATCTCATCGAACCTCCAATTATTTTATTTATTAATATGACCTTTTTGTAATTTTCACCAAATAAGGTTTGTTTGGTGAAAATTTCGAGTAAGCTCTTACATAGCTAAAAATTTCCACTAGGTATGTAGTATATTTTTTTAAAATCTAAACTTAAAAAAATATCTTCGACATTTTCATGAAACCCCCGCCCGATTGAAACAGGGAATAACGGGAAAATTATTTCGGGATAAGAAGTATCCAATCACTCTCCAGCAAATTCACTGGTGACTTCAAATGACAGTATGTAGGTAATACCTCTAGTATAGTATATTTCTCTATGGTAATACCTATACTACTTGGTCAATATTTAATTAATTTTGCAAAAAGTTAAATAATCAGTCGACGAATATTAATTAGTAAAAAAGTTAAAAAAAGTAAATCCATGAGGCATATTAAAAATCTAGTAGTGACTGTAATATCAAATGAGTATTGAATATTTAGAAGAAGGACTAAATCATTGTTTTGAGATTGAATATCAGCGCAGATCCAAATTCTGTCAGTTACATTAGAAGGCTTAGGTGGAAGTAAAGCGAAGCTCCCGCCTATCGCCTAACGCTATAAATAACCACGAAGTCTACTTCGTGGTTATTTTTTTAAACAACGCAAAATCGAGAGATTTTTTCTTTGTTTAGAAAAACCCTTCTTCCCTACCATTATCAGGGCCTCTAAATAATAAAGCCTTCTTCGGAGATCAAGGGCCTCACACCTAGCTGTCTAAGCAATCCAGTTTCCAAGTTATCTAAACCGTTTCGCGTGATTTTCCGAACTGCGATTTGAGACCACCTATGGAGTTTGCCGCATTCTGTCAGGTTACCTCGATTAGGATATAACGTAGCATTTTTTGTTGCATACAATCTGAGCCATTTTCAATATTTGTGTTCACCAACAGTCTTTCAACTCAGTACTTTTGACACCTTTACCTAATTTGAATTTATATTCGGTCGTTTAAATACTGCCCCTATAATCATTGATAAATAACGTACTACGTACAATTAATAAATTGCTTATAATAAATAGGTATTAGTATGATTGGTGTGAGAGAATTTTCAATGCAATTTCTTTACAATTACAGATACCTACCGGATCATTGCTATGGCAAATTGGAAATGACTGCGAATAACATTTATTTTGTTACGTGACATATGGTAAGCTTGAGATCACAGATCTGTTGTGTATATCTGTGCTTGAGATAAAATCATGTTGTGTCCAGTGAAAGTTGTGTGATGATGATTGTATAGGTTCATTCGATGACTTGTTATAGGAACTAAGTTAATTTTAGCTATACTTCGCGTAAGTAGGTTCTACTCTAAGACCTATTGGTAAGCAGGGGCCTTACGGACAACTGCTATTGCGGCACCTAATCCGCTTTGTTGGAAAATTACGCGAACGTGAACCTTATCGCGCCCAGATACGGTTTGCGGTCGCATGATTTTCCAACTGAGCGGATTAGGTGCCGCAATTAGCTGTTGTCCGCAAGGCCCCAGGTCTCATGTTTACTTCTGTATATAGCGCCGTAGACCCAGCACATGCACACAGGGCTACAATTACTGGATGAAACAGCAACAGTTGGTGCTTTTCATTAGACGATGAAGAAAAGGTGACTGGTAAAAACACGGAGTGTAGGTAGATTGTTCCAATAAAAGTAATCTCAAAATGCAATGGTGGCAGGAGCGATGGTGGCGGACAGTAACATGTGCCTTTAGAATCTGACGCCACCCGTTTAGATCCCTGGCCCTGCACGAATGACTTATTTAGTACTTAAATAATGTGCAGTTAGTTTCGATGCAATCACTCAAGGTGAAAGAAAACATCGTGAGGAAACCGTGTCCAAAAACCTCCAAAGTTCAAACTGTTCAAAGCAGTTTCAAAGACATAGGTTACCTACTTATTACGACATTCTTCAATATGCACTGGGCCAGCATTGTGGATTAGAGCCCATCTTCTATCTCTCTCTCTCTCTCTCTCTCTCTCTCTCTCTCTCTCTCTCTCTGAGAGAAGGCCTGTGTCCCAACAGTGGGAACATGATAGGCTGAATTTTATGATGTTGATGAATCTCAATATAGACGTACCTGTAAGGTATGTGCCAAAGTCTGGTTCCAGAGTGTAAGTGTGACACAATATCGTTGAATTTATCGCATTGTTCGATTGGGGAAGCGGTTTCTCAGCACTTATGTGGCGGACTGCAAGGACTCTGCTACCGCCGTTATCTTCACCGTACACATCTAACCTATCCATTTTATATCACTACAATTATTTTCTGATTAATTTTCAGTTATAATTTATAACATGTCGAGATGTACTAAAACTTTACGAGTTTTGAAATTCGCGCGCTTAATTAAAGGAGGTGGCACGCAACGCGCGTCGAGGCAAAGGCATCTGCGTATACTGGCCGTGCAATGCGACGCAACGGGGGCTAGCGCGGGTTGAGTCGCCTCGTTGCGTTCACTTTCTTTCGACATATTTTGTGGTGGCGGCAGTCTGCGAGTCTGCGCAACACTACCGACCGACTCCACGAAACTTGTTGTATCCTTCAACACAAATAAAAGAAACCTATGTAGGTACCATTTCCTGTTTTATCGTAAGTTTATATTAGGGATGTTTCGGAGGTTCGATTCCGATTCCGGAAAGTTGGAACTTCCGATTTTCAGTAGGTATCTACTTATTTTACGCATCGAAATCTCGTACTTTGCTCACGGTTCAAAGTAAAAATTCAATCAAATTCTATTTTTAAAAAAAACGTTAATGTGGAAAACAATGTTTATACATACGTAGTATAGTATGAAATATTTGGCGGAAAAGTATACAATTAGGCATGTTTGTTCATTTTCACGTAGTACATTTAGATCCATGTTTTCACAAGAAATTTTTACAAGAGGCTCCTGAGGAATTTTGGAAAAAAACAATATGCAAATACCCCTGTCGCTTCATTATACCACTAGCCCAATGCCCACACTTGAGCATATTCATGAACATAGTTAATAAATAATAATCCACCAGTCTTATAAGTCCAGCAGTGGACTGTTAAAAGGCTGATTATGATGATGATGATGAATCCACCAATACCACAGGTCTGTCACCAATACAAAAGAAAATAATACAATGAGGCGTCCTGTCACCGTATTCACGTTGGCGCCAAAACTCTGTTTTTTTTTTCTTTTTGCCATACCGCCTCGTCTTACGTATTTAAAGTCAAGGAAGTTGCAAGGAAAGGAACGCGTTCTGTCAAAATATTCCCATACAAAACTAAACCTTAACGTCTAACGATAAGGTTCATAATAATGTGGCTAGGAACATGGAAGTAAAACGAGCTCACTGAAATAGCTACCACGGAGGAAGTGTATCCCTTTCTAAAGATTGCCATTACATAAAACATATATTTTAGTAAAACTCTGTTTTAAACTATCTCAGCTGTTCACTAAAGTTATATAATGTTGTGGAATCTCATTCCACAACCACCACGGTAATTATCCCGTAATCATATTTTAGTAGTTTTACTTATTCAATCGGACATACCAGGCAGGCCCTATTTTGGGGTGTAAACATAAAATTACTACCAATGAAATAAAGATAAATTTTTATTTCCATTTTCTAACGGATATTAATGTAGATAATATATCTAATGTATCATGTACATATTTAAATTTTATTTTTAAGTAACCATGTAGGTTCCTAGTATAATTACTAGGAACCTTCATGGTTCTGCTGAACCATGAAGCTACTGGCAGCATTAACGACATGGCGTTTTTGATTGTTTGCTTACTATATTTTGTTTTTTCAAGCATGATTTTTGAATATTTATTTTAAAATGGTGAAAAATTTCTGTATAAGAAACTGTGCTAGTGAATCATTCGGTGGCTGCGGCATATCTTTTCACAGGTAGGTACACAAAGCTTGAAATACAAGAAAATGTTTACTAGGGTGTCCATACACGTGTGAACATGAACAATATTTTGAACAATGAACAATTTTATTATTTTTATACATTATGTTTTAGCATGACCTAGGGATATTTTAAAGTAATTCGCATTTCGGCGAGTGTGCGCAAAAGCTTCGAGCCCTTGTTCCACCCTCCCCCTTTTACTTAGGAAAAGTAGAATGACTGCATATGCACACTACCCTCCCTTCCTAGTGAAAATTCCAAAGATTTGAACTCAACGATTTGGGTCTTCATTTATGATACGTACTGCCCAAGAATGGAACTACCTGCCGTCCTCCTTGTTTCCTGAGAACAACAAACTAGATATCTTCATGGCTAGTGATAGATAGTGACAGTGATAGTGATAGTGTGATAGTGACTGCTAGTCTGTGGAATGCGCTGCCTGAATGGGTATTCCCCGATAGATACAATCTGGGTGTCTTCAAATCACGAGTGAATTGGTTTCTTGTAAGCAAGCGTGCTCCACCGTAGACCGCATCATCGCTTAACATCAGGCGAGTTGGCGGTCAAGCGCAAGCCTATTATTTATATATAAAAAAAGATATGTATAGATATGAATAGATTTCTAGATCAACGTGTTCCATCCTCCGCCACACCGTCACGTACCATCAGGTGAGTAAGTGGCGAAACGTAGATCTAGTACCACCATCCAACGGTGAACCGAGCTTTCTGTGTACAGTTGTATCGTTCAAGGGTGTTTCGACGAATCGTACGGGAATCATTCTAAATATTACATAAAAAATGAAAGTACCTAAATTCATCGCTGAATATATTTCATGTTACAGAATACCAACAAAAGAGGATGTAAGAAAAATGTGGTTGGAAGTAATTCTTAGTCGAACAGCAAGAATAACAAAAAACTCCAGGGTGTGCAGTTTGCACTTCAACACAGAAGATTTTATAAAGACACTAGCGACCCGCCCCGGCATCGCAGGTGCAATGCTAATACTAAAATAATATACTACGGAATGTCTTTATATACCTACAACGTTCACAGCTTTTTTGTCATTAGGCAAAACAAACATGTTTTCTTTAGAGGTTACTCTTTAAAGAGCGACATTATGATTGGCCATGTGAAAAACACGCCGCCGGTACCGGCCTGTTGCGGTACTGGCCGGGGGGCCGCCGCAACCGCTATGTCCCTGCATTTTAAATCTTTAATATCTTCGAAAATGTTCATTTAAATTACATGCTGTAAACGGCCATATTGGTCTATATTAAATGCACAATGTATTTAAGGTACTAAATTGGATAAAGATTAATGCTGTATTGCTTAAAATCCCTTCGTTATCACGTAGGGTTCAGCCAGCGTTTGCAATGTAAGCGCAAAAAAAATATGTTCATTTACGACATTACATTAGAAACCTCTATAATTATCAGTGTTTCTCTACTATATTATGCATGTATTATATATATAAACCTTTCTCTTGAATCACTCTATTGAATCACTCCCTGCTGTTCTCGAGCCGGTGGGGATAGTTCGGGATGATGGCAAGCGCCCTGATGGCTTAACTTTGATCCCCTGGGAGCGGGGAAGGGCTCTCGTTTGGGACGCTACATGCGTCGATGCGTTAGCCCCTTCTCACCTCAGGGGGACAATTCAAAAAGCTGGAGCCGCGGCGGAGGCAGCAGAAGACGCCAAGCGGCGCAAGTATGCATCACTTTCAAGTGAATATATATTTGTGCCGCTTGGCGTCGAAACTTTTGGTCCATGGGGTCCATGTACGAAAAAGTTTATAAAAAAAATTTCGCCACAATTAATTGACGCCGCTGGTGACAAGAGAGCTGGCTCATTCCTCGCGCAGAGAATTTCTTTAGCAATTCAACGCGGGAATGCAGCCAGCGTTCTTGGCACTTTACCACACGGGCAACATCTTGTTTTTGATTTTTGATTATATTAGTGTTAATTAGTAATAGATAAGGCTTTTTTTTATTTTCTTTGTTTGTTATACCTACCTATGTACATACAAAAATAAATGCGTTTTAGTATCACTCTATCTATTTTTTTAAAACGCATCAAAATCTGTTGCGTAGTTTTAAAGATTTAAGCATACATAGGGACGGACAGACAGCGACAGCGACTTTGTTTTATCCTATGTAGTGATAGTGATAGTGATGTAGTGATGCTTTCGACAAACTTTGAATATGAATGTAGTTCGATGTCATTTTCCCGCAGTAAGTAAAATATGCCAAATAGTAGTCATGCCAATCTTCTATATTTATAAAAGCTAAATTCACTCACTCACTCACTGACTTGTCACGAAATCTCAAAAACTATTTGACTTACGAAGCTAAAATTTGGCACGTAGATTCCTTATGGGGTATAGAGTTCCGCTAAGAAGGATTTAGCGAAAAAACCGAATTAAAGGGGGCAAATGGATGTTGAAAGATTATATTAAAGTCCTTTGTTTTTGATGATACTCAGGGATAAAATTTGGTATTCAGGCTAATAGTTTAAAATAAATAAATACTGTTATAATATTTTTACAAAAAAGAAAGATTAAGGAGGTGGAATTGTACTTTGTATGTTGTGTTGAAAGTTATGCAACTACGAAATTGTAATTTGACAAGTGGGTGTAAAACTTCATTAAAAAATATTTTACGAAAGGGCCGAATCAAAGGGTCCAAAAAAGGTTGAAAGTTTAGGTGAAAGTGTACGCGTACGAAGTCACACGGGTAACGGCTAGTTTATTATAAATACAAAAGTTTGTCTGTTGTATGTGAAAGAGGAAAAAACATCCATACATACAAACTTTGGCGTTTATAATATTAGTAGGAAGTAGGATAGGATGCGAAAGTGTGTTTGTTACTCTTTTACGCAGCAACAGAGCAACAAATCAACCAGATTTTTTGCATGGGTATAGTTCAAGGGATGGAAAGTTATAGGCTACTTTCATCATCATCGTCATCTACTAGATGTTGTTAACTGATCATACACGGTCAATCTTAGGTAGGGTGATTGCAAGTGGCATTTAGAAACCGAATGATCGAATAAAAAGTTAACAATCTGGGTGCCTTCAAGTCGAGAGTGAATAGGTTTCTTCTAGGCAAGCGTGCTCCATCGTAGGCCGCATCATCGCTTAACATCAGGCGAGATGGCGGCCAAGCGCAAGCCAATTTATAATTTTAAAAAAATATATGTCACGTGACCCGTATGTCCCGGTTGAGTCTTATAACAATGGCCGCTAAGCCATCTCAGAGGCCTTCAGGCGTCCTGGCGGCCTAAAATTCTGACATTAGCGCTCGTCACTGGGCCTATATGAACTTCCTGTATTTACTGAGAGTACCAATACGATGATTTTAGGAATTACCTACAATGTCTTCGTTTCCTCAAAATCATGAACACCCTACAAGAAAAGGATAAATTACTCCGTGCTCGCTTTTCCCTCGGACCGTTTTTTTAGCATGAGTACTCGATCCAGGTCCCTTTAGGGTATATATAAAATCCTTGTTTAAAGTATTGTCTATTATGTCTTCTGTGGTATTGGTTTGGTCCCTTTAGGGTAGATATATAATATAACGTCCTTGGCTCCTTGGGTATTGGACACTAAAACTTCAGTTTTGGTCAGGTAGACGCGATTTCTTTTATCTTACATTTACATTACACATTGCACATCCAGTTTATTTAGCATGTTTAATATTTCAAACACTACCCCAATTTAAAATGGATAAAATAAATCCATTTAAAACCCATGGAACCCAAGTTAACCCAACCCATGGAAGATCTTCCGTGTCAAAAAAAAAACGAAGACAATTATATAATTGTCTTTGTTTTTTTTATTTTTTTATTTGTACTACACTGTTTCGGCGCCATCGTGAAATAAATCGGCCAATTGCAAGTGGGCTCGCGCATTTAGGATACCACCACAATATACAACCATCAGAGTTATTGTTCAGGCTTATCATCTTTCAAAATAGTCGAAGCAATTTCTACACAGTCACATAATTATCATACTATAGGTATACAGGGTAAGGGGAACACTCTCGAAACCAAAAGAAGGTAATTGTACTCAATTGAACAACTTTTACTATGGGACCAACCCAGAAATCGCGAAAAAAAAAAACAGCTGTTCTGTACATTTTGTCGAGTGTCAATGACCGTTTTCTATAGAACAGCTGATATTTTATAATTATAACACAATAACTTAGGAATGAACAGAAATTTGTCACCGACTCGCACTTGGCCATTATTTATTATTTTTTGTTATACTTTAGAGTGTGTACTATAATAATTATACCAAGTTTGACGCTTGAACGTATTACCGTTTTTACCTTATACAAATTTTAATACGAAAACTTCGTTTTTATTTTTGACTTTTTTACTATTTTTTAGTTTATCCGCCGTATCATCACATAATTTATATAATGTGAAAATTTCAACTGGCTATCTATTTCGAAAGATACATAGGACAGACAGACAGACATGCGGACGGACGGACAGACAGACAGATATCGTAGGCTTAGTAATAGGGTCCCGCTTTTACCCTTTGATTATGGAACCGTAAAAAGCATTAATATTATTATCGTCTCATTGTATTATTTATAAACATGTGTCTTTTCGAGTGTTAATGCGTAATAATGGTTAATTATTATTTATTAGGTGTTCTGGCTGCTCGAGTGCTCATATATGTGTACAAATACAATATAAACATGCATTTGAGTTCGGTTATAAATTTTGGCAAACAATTTATAACATTTTACAATTAGGTTTAATTCTAAAAAGAATGAAATTAATTATTCTGAGGCTTAATCTTCCCGCCAAAACTCCTAAGCTGATCAAAAAGTTAGGACGAAACAGCGTAACTTCGTCCAAGGCTAGCACCGTGTTATCTTATTTATGCCGCTACTCCGTAAGAGATGTCGCTACTAGTATCTGTCTACTATAAAATACTGACAACTAGTGACGTACTACCTTTTAATGAATTCTTAATAATAGGATAATCTAGAACAATAAAAAATATACCATCAAAGCGAGTGATACCAGTATTTCAATACAATTATTGTAGTATTACTAAATACTAAACCTACTTCAATTGAAATGTGATTTTAAATTATAACCTAAATGTATAAAAAAGCTTCCTCATTATCTATGGAATGGATAATAATGAAAACAGACTATCTTATTCCAGGAAAATATTAAAATTTGACACTCCTTCACATTTATGGACTAATAATAATGAAGTCTGGTGGTCTGGTAAAAAGGCCGTCTAATGCGGTTGAAACTATAGTCGGAGTAACCGGCTTAATCTTACGTGAGTAATTCCCGTGTAACATAAATAAAATGTGTGAAAACCACGTCAGTTTCAATAATAAAATCTGGTAGTTATTACAAACTTCTGAAACAAACGCGCAACGGTTTAATCTACAAAAAAGTCAATGACTTAGGTATATATTCGCAAGTAGTAAAAAAGTACTTTGCAGTCTAGTCGTCATTGAAAGTTAGAGTATCTTCGTGCAATTTGTTTGTTACCTGTAAGGTACCTGTTTATTTTATACACATAGGTAGGTAATAAGTTAACTAATATCTTGTTCCTATAGTGTTCCTATCAATTATTATCAGATTGTATCTTAAGATTGCCAAATTCTATACAGCAAAACAAAAACAAACGTCGTCATTCGTCAGACATGAAGTAGTAACGAACTTGTTCATAGACTGGAAAAAAACAGAGGGCAATGCCCGTTTTGAGGTTGGTTGGTTGAACGAAACTGAATGCGAGACGAAGTATTCTTAATAAGTACCTACCTACCTAAACTACCTATACAATATCAAGCCACCGACAATACGTACATATAATTAATTATCACGAGAATTTTCCAAGACCATGGATAATTAATGGTTAATAATTTTATTATAATCAAGTCTACTTGAACGATAGGTAATGGATAGTAAGTAATTAATTAAAAATCGTCGTTCAAAATACGCCGCACAAATTATAAACCATGGGGCAGACGCAAACAAACAGCCACGTGGTGTTGGTAACTATCGATAAAGATGTGAAGAGCCTTGAAAACCAGAGGTAGGTAAAGACAAAAGATGAGCTACACAATGCAAAATAACCGTTGACGGTTGGGTAGTCAGGTACTTTTTTTTATAATAATTGGTATTGTAGGTACAAATAGGTTGATGGGTGACACGCAGTTTAGGATAATAAATTACAATAATTTTACAATTATCTTATTGACAAAACAAAATAATTGTCACGCCTCACTATATGACTGCTGCTATCGCTGTATGCAAAAATTTTAACAAATAAAATTAAATACCCGTCACCAACTAAAATTGTTTAATCTAGTCAGTTCTTCAAAAAAAGTGCTAAATTATAACAAAATAATGGCCAAGCCAATGAAACCTGCTAAACTACATAATTATACTCTACAGAGATAACACCGTTGGCATGTCGAGTTCATGTGTTTATTTACGTCCACCGTATTGTTTGTATACAGCCCGGCACGACTGCGCATTGGAGTACGTCATTGCCCCTCCCTTGTACCCCCGCGGAGACCCGTATTTCCTACGCTGGATCGAGCCGCCTCACTCGCTCATTCATTCGGCATTCGCAAACGTTGTTGCGCGCGGCTTACTGTACCGGTGAAAATTCTAGTCTCTCTGTGAATTCAAACCTCTATTAACTTGTGTTATCCATCAACATGTTGAAAGAAAGGTCAAGATATGATAACCGTCACACGTCTGAAGAAGATGGACGACCATCAGCAAAGAGTAGGTTACCTGCTATTGATGAACTCACCCTTGGCCTCAAACAAAAGCTTCACCTGCAGGCCCGTGCCAGAGCCGCACCATACTATATTAGAAAGCAAGAACCCGTTGATCTTGTAGACAGGTTGCTGGAACAACGTGCCCTTGTCGCTGAAGCAGTACGACGATTACAAGAAAAGAAACAATCGTGTCATGAAATATCTGTAGATTCATAATTTAAAAACAAAACATTTTAGTTGTGAAAGTGTGGAACGTGTTGTGAAATCGCTTGTGTGTAAGAAACGTGTCGGATTACAATGGTGCTATATGCGGAGAGCGTGCAGGAAAGAGACGGCCATACTATGACGTGTCCAGACAACACAAGTCACGAGAACAAATCAAAATGGCCGCTCACACTACAATCATAATATTTATTCTTCGTTTTATAGTGACCTTAACTGATCAAAGTACTGCTGAATGACGTAACTAGCCTATGGTGTAGAATTTGTTTTTGATTCCCTTACAGATTACTTCTAAAATATTTAGTAAATTTTACGGCTGACCGTCGTTTTTAAACATTTCCATCTTTTATTATTAGATATCTTTAAATATCCGAGCTTTAACTACTGTTAATATTTATATTTAATTTTATGTGACAAGGTTAATACAGACAAAATATCTCCAATCCTACTTTTTTAAAATAAGTTTTTATCTACCTTTCCGTTGTCAACTTATAACGTAACAATTGTGTCCTGATTACCTAATCGTGTTGAATATAATTCTAGGTCAATACTTTCGTGAATAAGAAACGCTTAGTTTATTTAGTTTTAATTTTCTGTTACTTTACTCTCATCGAGTTTCAAGATCTCTGTCAAAAGTGATTGTAGAGATAACAGTACATAGACTGTGCTAAGAACAGTTACTTCCTCGCATGTAGTAGTATAAGTAAAATCCATTAACGTGCGCACAATGCGGTTTCAAAAGTATCATCCTACTTTGTTGATATTGTCGTTGTGCAAACTAGACAATTTGTAGGCAAATTTTAATTTATACTTTAATTCCTAATATAATTCTTTGATTATGAAAATCAATGTAGTAATAATGTACAATTGTACCAAATTTGGTATAAAAATCAATGTAATAATACATGTGTGCATGTTTTAGTGCATTTTGTGATTTTTAGATAGTTTAATTTTATCGTCGATCTTGTGATTTAGATAAGAAATATGGAATAAATAAATTTAATGTATTCGTATTGTTTATTTTCTATATGCTGAAATATATTTACATAGGTACATTATTTTAATATGAATATAAATATGTTTTGCAGTACATCCTTACAGGTAATTAGATTATAATATTACAGCTTCAATCATGTTCAAGTTCAATCATCTACTATTTGCTAGGACGTTTCATAAACTATTAGGTTATGAAACGTCCTTGACTATTTTTACATATTTCTGACAGAAAAAATGATAAACTGGCACCAACGATCTAAATAAATTAATAACCTAAATATACTACTATAACTAGATACAACAACGATAAGGACAACGATACCTAGATATATTATTTTTATTTATTTTCTTTAACTATGTTTTGTCTTTATTGTTTTTTATTTATTTATTTATTGATAATCGTAAGCGTCATAAAAAATAGTAAAAAATGCCCCAAATCATCACTATTCCACAGGATTCGCAGTTCCACCGCAACAACGATAAGGACAACGATACCTAGATATATTATTTTTATTTATTTTCTTTAACTATGTTTTGTCTTTATTGTTTTTTATTTATTTATTTATTGATAATCGTAAGCGTCATAAAAAATAGTAAAAAATGCCCCAAATCATCACTATTCCACTGTCAGTTCGCACTGTCCAAGGATTGTCTTGCCATCTAGTGGCAAGTAGGTGAAATACAAATAATGAGTGTTTTGCAAGGACGTAGTATCATGTATGTACCTATCCTTTTATGGTATAACGTCCTTGGACTTGGTGTTTAGCGAACTCTGACAAAATAAATCGATTAGTCTCGGTTATCGATTATTTGTGAACATTGAGATAATATTCTATTACATCTCACTGGTTATGAAAAGTACAAAATAGTGGAACAGTGAAGTGTGAGAACCAACACAGCAAAAATATTATGTTTTCGTTGTGGCCGTGTTGTTATTATTGGCGCTATTCACAGATATACACAACATTGGTCTAAAAGGGAACGTTCCTGATATTTCATGACATGACAGCTATATGACACTGACATTACAGATAACAAACACGAGTCAGCCATTCAAAATCATATACTAATTACTAATAATCTAATAAACACTTAACTCCCAGCTTTCTGTCTGTGTCGCTCTTGTCAATAAGTATATTATGCCAACTCGCTCTAATGCTTGAAAAAAAACAATATTTTTGCTACCTAACAAATCTAATGTTTTCAATCTGTAAAATGAAAGATTTTTCTCAGTTTTCCAAAATAAAATAATACGCTATGAGACGTTGTATGTAATTAAAGGGAAATTTTATGCAACGTAGATTCTTGGTTTTCTCATATATACATAGGTAATAATTTAATGTTAATTTACAGAATAGTCTATAGGCGTACAGTGTATAAAATCATAAATACTGGTTTGAGACAGTGCAAGTACAGAGGCATAGCAACGAAATCAGCAAGTTGTTTTCATTATCACCTATTACGCTTATCACGGCAGATAAATAAATACCTGTTGCCGACGCAGGGAAAGTTTATTATATCGGTGAAAATGGCAGCTACGTGGTCTATGGGCCCTGGGACATTGGAAGTTCCACTGTTCTTATTCTCTAAGAACCGAACGAGATTGGCAGATGGCTTGAAAAAGGGACAAGTAGTGGTTTTGCAAGGAGGCGACGATATAAGCTTTTACGACACTGATGTCCAATATGTTTTTAGACAAGTAAGTAACATTCCTTATTTATTTTTAGCAGCTTCCCGCTTTTCCACAGTATCAGTTTTTTTTTATATAGTTAATGTATTTACTCGTTATTTCAATCAAATGTATCAAAAATATTCCAGTTAATGTAGGACCAATTTGCTTTCTTGAAAACTGCAAATGACATGAATTAGAGATTTAAATAAAGTGATAGACATCCTTTGAGATCAGGGCACCAAGTTTTGCAATATGCAGCAAATGTTTCTCCAGCCACTTGTAATAAGTCACCTGACGAAGTTAACCATCTCAATAGGGGGAGTATGTAGTCTAATCTATTTTCTAGGAAATAAGAGGAATTTTACGCGAACTATGCCGCTTATAAATTAATTAGCTATTTATAAGCTTTTAACTGGTGGAACTCCTTTACTGATGGCAACATAGCACGGACAAAAGCTAGGTGGTAGTAAAATACAAACCTAAAATAATTAATATAAAAAACCTCGATGACGCCGCCACAATAACTGTCCAAGTCCAGAACCAGCAAACGAAAGCAACCATAGCTTAGCAGTGAGAATGCTCGGGGCATTTACCCAGATCGCGCAGGTTCGAATCCTGTCTTAATTTTTTTTTATTGCCTAGGTATATCATTTAAAGCAACAGCTCAAGATATGAAAAAATGAGTAGGCCTATACTCATCGAGAGAGCCTTAATAAATAAAGAAAAAAAAAGCTTAAAATGAAAAAATAATAATAAACACATTAGAGCAAAAAAAAGTTTACTTTTCTTATTTTTTATGATATAGTTAGTTTTTTTTTAATCGATGTGTAAAAATTTATTATTAAGAAAAATAAAAGGCATATTATTATTGTTATTGACATTTAGTAAATCCTGAAGTACACTTTAAGGGTCCTGTATACCCTCTGCAGCTCTCTCGCTCGCACATTTTCACATTATTGAAGATATAAAATCAATGAGTGTGAATTTCCATAAAGTAACAAAATCATGTCATGGTGTCTATCGTAACATTACAAACAAGGAAATGTTTGCTTCGATATCTTGTAATTTGACGGAATAAAATGACACGAGAAATAAAAATCACTTGTTACCATTTTACTGTGTCAAATTAAAATATATCAAATTGTCAATTTCTTTGTTTGTAATGTTACGATAGACACCATGACATGATTTTGTTACTTTTTGGAAACTCACACTCATTGATTTTATATCTTTAATAATGTGAAAATGTGCGAGAGAGAAAACTGCAGAGGGTATACAGGACCGTTAAAATTGTAGTTTATACAACAAGTGAAAAAAATGTAATTTAATTCAAGGGAATAACTTGGATCCCAAGAGCAGCGAAGGATTCTAAAGTAGAATCCTGAGCGGAGCGAGGGACACAAGGCCGGAGATGTTTTTTTTTACTAGTTATTTATACTCTTTTCTCTTTACCATTGACTGCGTGAAAATAAATAATAGGTATAGTTATAGTATTTATGTTTACCACATTTTATCAACAACAAGTACGTTTTGCTTATTTTTGTTTTTAATTCGTACATTGTGCATGTTCCAAATTCAAGATTTTTTAATCACTCATTTATTAAAAGAGTGTTTTATTTACTGTTATCAATAAATCAGATGCTCTTTTTCGAGTGGCAATGGTAAAAATGATTGTTTTCTAATACTTAGGTTTACTTATAGGAGTCATATTTCACCTGGATATGTGGTGTCCGGGAGCCTGGCTGTTATTTTGCTCTTGATGTAGCCACACGGAAGACCATCCTGTTTGTGCCTAGACTGCCTGAAGAGTATGAGGTCTGGATGGGAAAGCTGCTCTCTTGCCAAGATTTTAAGAACTTGTATGGAGTGGATCAAGTCTGTTATGTTGATGAGGTTGGTATTAATGACTATTTCATGCTATTTTAATAAAATGTTAGTTGGGACTATACCTCCTCGATGTTCGCTGAGGCCTGCGTGTCGGCTCTCGATGCACTGATTAGACATCGCAATGGCCGATTTAGAGCTACACTCTCAATGTCGGGTAATGCGATTATAAAGACAATATACAACCACTGTTTTTATTTACAAAAATTTTGGTCCAAGGCTTTAAAGTCTAATGTGATAAATTTTAAATAACTACATTTATAAATATAATTTGTAATTCTACATGGATCTTTGTTGTCTCTAATAAAATTATTTTGATTTGGTTTGACCAGGGGTACGAATATGGGACCCACTTTACCACCAGGGTGGTGAAAACCGCATCAAAATCCGTTCAGTGATTTAGGAGGAGTTAGCAGCCATAACGACAGACATACAGACGCGGAAAGCGACTTTAATTTATACTATGTAGAGAAGAGATAAAACGTGTTTAAATCGCGAAAGTTTAAAAATTACAATAACCTTAATTTTTAATAATAACACAATTGTTTTGTTACAGATACGAGATGTACTTAAAAGCTTAAATCCTGAAACTCTTCTAACATTGGTAAGAAAAAATACTGGCAGTCTTATTCTAATTAATATCAAGTTAAATCACATTAGGTTGATGAAGAAAATTTCTTATCTGTCAATATTAAAATGGAATAAGAGATGCAAGGAGCAAGCCTTGCATATCTCAGCCCATTTTTTTCGCTTTTTCCCATGGGAGCAAGCAAGCAAAACTAAGCGCTGTAAAAACTTGTCACATTTTCTTACAGAGTGGTCCTAATACTGACAGTGGTCTGACTGCACAGGAAGCTGTGTTCAAAGGCATTGACGAGTAAGTAGTATTTACTTGCATATTAATTGTTTTTATTCATTATTGTAATATAAGTTGTATGAGGCAACTGTTGTACATGGTATATGTAATGTTACGGCGGATTACCTAACTCTAAGTGAGTTAGAAATAATAATAAAGTCAAAAAGTAAAAACTGATGGGGCTACCACGTAAAAACCTATGTAAAAACGGTAATATGTACAACCGTCAAACTTGACATGATTATAGTACAAACTCGAAAGAAAAAAACAAATAATAAATACTCGCCAAGTGCGAATCTGTGATAAATTTCTATTCACCACCGCGGTTCTTCTACGATCACCGAAGTTAAGCAACGTCGGGCACGATCGGAACTTGGATGGGTGACCGCCTGGGCATGATGTCTTTTTGCACTCCTTTTTGTATATGGTGGAGATTTGGTTTCAATTTATGACAGACTTTTTATAAATTCCAACAATCTATATTTCAGGTTCAAGGTTGACAATGAAATTCTATTTCCCATCATAGCTGAACTGTAAGTACCTACGTTTTATTATTATTGTTACCCACTTTTTTCTTTAGTTTAATAATCTTCAGAAATTTTTATTTTACACAAATTCATAACTTTGGTCATAAATCAAAAAGTTACATCACACTCATATTATTGTATTGAGGAAGTTAGTGTGTTATTTCTTGTTGTGTGTTTCTTGTGTCTGTGTGTGTGTGTGTGTGGGCACGCGCGTGTGTGTGGGGGTGTGGGAGTGGGGGCTGTGTAACTTGTAAAAACTGATAGACTAGCAACTTTGCACCGATGTTCAAGACTTTGACTATAGTAAACGCATTACCATCTGAGTCGTCAGGTCATAAATCAATTGTCTGTCTATCTCGCTCGCACTTACAGGTCTTATGGTATGACGTTTATGGCCCTACGACTCAGTTGGTAACGCGTTTACTATAGTATGCTGATGAGCTTCTTGGCACAATTCTTAATGGTCTCCAATGCCTCAAGCTGATACTTAGCTTATCCAGTCCAAAGACAGTCTCTTATCTTATTAATTTCAAAACATTTCTCATATACCATATCTCATTCCAAAAGATTATTACAGTTCTTATCAAGCTTATCGCTATATTGCTTTTAGTTCATTGCCAACGGCAATAGGTATGATACACGATTGTATTATGCACGTGACTCACAATAATGTTAACATAAATACTTCAAAGAGGCCAGATTAAAGAATTAAAGTTGTCCATAAGTAGGAAGGAGGCTGTCAGTAATCAAATCAAAATCTAATCTAATCAAATATTTATTTATTAACTAAAAATACATACATAAACAACCAACAAAATAACAATCCGAAAAAATCATTTTTTTTTTTTTAGATCTATATAAATAAAAATCTATTGCTGTTCGTTTGTCTCGATAAAACTCGAGAACGGCTAGGCCGATTTAGCTGATTTTAGTTTTGAAATGTTTGTCGTCCAGGGAAACTTAAAACGGTGAGTATACGGCTGGACTGATTTGGATGAAATTTTGTGTTCCTGGAGAGGGTCGTAGTAGCGAGGCCGAAGGCCGTGTTCTACGCGTACGAAGTAGCGACTAAGTACTAGTAGATTGATAAAAGAGTAATTGGCGAGTGAAGATATTTTTGAGGTCGAATTGCCAGTACTCGTTGCATAGGTTACCACAAAAGACAACAGAAACGAATTCCCAAACTAGGAAAAGTCTGTGTGTTGGGTACTAGTCCAGGATCAAATTGGACACTTTATTAATTTTATAATGCTAGGTAGTACATACCTTTGAATAGATATAATTTGAGATTTATCCTACTATCATCATCAGTATCATCAGCCCTGAGTGACCCACTGCTGGGTATAGGCCTCCCTTTGTTTATGCCACTCTCCCCGGTCTCTCGCTATTCGCATCCACTCGTTCCCGACAATATTTTTGATGTCGTCAGTCCACCTCATCCTCGGTCGGCCTGGGTACCGCCAACCTAGTGTCGGCCACGACGCGGTTACTGATGTACACGACCTCCCATCCTTACGTCTGGCCATGTGTCCTGCCCAGTTCCACTTAAGTTCCTTCCCCCTTTTTTACGACGTCTGCAGCTTTGGTGCGACTTCGTATCTTAGTGTTTCGGATAAGGTCCTGCAATTTGATGCCGAGCATGGCTCGCTCCATGGCTCTCTGTGCGACGGCTATCTTGTGCACAGTCTTCTCCGTGAGCGTCCATGTCTCAGCACCATAGGTCATGGTGGGCAGGACACATTGGTTATAGAGACGAGTCTTCAGGCACTGTGGTATCTCTTTCGATCGCAGAATGTCTTCCAGCTTCCCGAACACAGCCCACCCAAGCTGTATTCTAGATCTTTGCATTACTTGAGAAAGTTTTTTTGTTGGTTGAATGCCACAAAAACTTCTAAAATGGAGTAACCTGTGTATTTTAGAAGTCAGTATTATAGTTATAGGCTTAAACTTAGAAACTATTATTAGTGACTAGTAGTAATATTCAAGCAATGAGATTGTGGCTCTGCCACTAAAATTTACAGATAAGTTGATCGCAGACATACATTTATTTATCTATGCTTACAGTTCTCAACAAATCCAAACCGAACAAAGAAATTCAGCCAACATAGAACAACTGCTTATTAAACAAACTGAACAGTTTGATCTCATCTTACAACAAATGAGTACTCTTATGAGCCTCATAGTAAAGCTCATCGACAGGCTTTCTCAATGATTACACTCAGAATAGCCACCTGGAACATAAATGGACTTTCCTCCAACAAGACAGACTTAGACTTGCTGATAAAAGACCACAAACTAGACATAGTCCTCATATCTGAAGCACATGGTAAAGCTAATACCTGTGTGAAAATTGACGACTTCGACACTTACCTAACGAATCATCCTGACGGCACTGCACATGCAGGGTCTGCCCTCCTAATCAGAAAAAATATAAATTATTACCAACTTCCAGAATATAGAACTGACCACATACAGGCCAACTCCGTATGTATAATGGAAGAAGCTGGCCCTATCACAGTCTCAGCCATTTACTGCCCGCCAAAACATAAAATAACTGAGGGCCAATTCTCCGAATTCTTTAAGACCCTTGGCAACCGCTTCATCGCAGGTGGAGACTGGAACGCAAAGCACACTCATTGGGGCTCCAGAACAAGCTCCACAAGAGGGAGACAACTAAAATTGTGCACAGACATCAATCACCTGACTGCTCTAACAACTGGGGAACCTACATACTGGCCAAAGGATCCTAAGAAAAAACCCGACCTGATCGACTTCTTCATTTCTAGGGGCATGTCAGGACATTACTCTAAGATAGAATCATGTCTTGATGGTGACTCTGATCATACACCGGTACTGCTTACTTGCAGCAGCCTGGTCATAGAATATGAAGAGCCAGAAAAACTCTACAACAGAAACACGGACTGGGAATCTTTTCGCGACCACATAGAAAAAAACATTGAACTTAAAGTCGCTTTAAAAACTAAAGAAGACATAGAAAATGCAGTTAAATATATCACAACATTAATACAGGAAGCGTGTTGGCGGTCGACACCAGTGATAAAACACAAAAACAGTGTTAATATCCCGCTCAATATCAAAACTATGATCAATGGAAAAAGAAAACTCCGTAGAATATGGCAGCAGAGTCGACTGGAAGCAGATAAGAAACTTTTGAATGAGGCATCCATTACCCTCAGAAAAACGCTTCAAGAGTGGCACGACACTACACTTTGTTCAAAACTAGAATCCCTGACAGCGACTGCCGCTACGAATTACTCCCTCTGGAAGTTCACTAAAAACATGAATCGACCCCAAACCATGAAACCGCCTCTCAAAACTGACGTATGGGTGAGAACTGCGCAAGAAAAAGCTGACGTATTCGCGGCTCATCTGTCCCGAGTATTCACTCCAAACGAACAGCTCGACCCTGACCAAACCGTGGAAGATTCCATCGACACGGTACTAGGACAAGACTTCCAAATGGCCCCACCACCGAAACCTGTAACAGTAAAGGAAGTGTGGAAAACAATAAAAGAGCTTCAAGACAAAAAGGCTCCAGGATTTGACCTTATCACCAAAGAGATACTGAAAAACCTCCCAAGAAAAGCTACAGTATTTCTCACAATGCTGTACAATGGAATGTTCAGAGTACAATACTTCCCTCAGCTGTGGAAAGTCTCTTCTATTATTATGATACACAAACCAGGAAAACCACCTAACGAAGTAACCTCATATAGACCGATAAGTCTCCTTCCAACTATGTCAAAAATCTTTGAAAAAATTATATTACGAAGACTAATACCAATTTTGGAGGAAAACAAAGTGATTCCCGACCATCAATTTGGATTCAGGCAACGGCACTCTACAATAGAACAAGTACACCGGGTATATGAGCAAATAAGGAAGGCCCTTGAGCAAAAAGAATACTGTTCCTCAGCATTTCTAGATGTACAGCAAGCATTTGACAAAGTTTGGCACAAAGGGCTACTGTATAAAATAAAGTCCTATTTACCACACAACTATTACCTCCTGCTGGAGTCTTACTTGTCGGATAGACTGTTCCAGGTGCGGGAAATGAATGCAAGCTCCCAATTCTATAACATTGATGCTGGTGTGCCTCAAGGATCAGTCCTAGGACCAGTCCTGTACACCGTCAACACCGCAGATCTTCCCCAAGTAGAAAATGTCATTACAGCCACATTCGCTGACGATACGGCTATTCTCGCCAACAACGCCAACCCTAAAGAAGCATCTGCAACTTTGCAAAAGGGCCTGGACGAGATTACAGCCTGGTTGCGAAAATGGAGAATCAAGGCGAGCGCATCGAAATCTGTTCAAGTAACCTTCAGCCTTAGACAGGGAAACTGTCCGCCAGTAACACTCGAAGGAGTAACACTGCCTCAACAAGACAAAGTTAAATACCTGGGACTCCACCTTGACCGTCGTTTAACTTGGAAAGACCACATAACAACTAAGAGAGAGGAACTCAAAATAAGATACAACGGGTATTCTTGGCTGCTAGGACGAAACAGCAAATTGTCAATAGACAATAAATTATTGATTTACAAGAGTGTACTTAATAGTAGTAGTGTGTGCCAATATGGATGTATGGTGTTCAATTGTGGGGAACCGCTTGTAACTCAAACATCTCAGTTATCCAAAGGATGCAAAATACTATTTTGAGAACCATTAGCGAAGTGTCCTGGTACACAACCAATGCAGAAATCCACAACAACCTTGAGATAAGCACAGTTAAAGAAGAAATTGCGAAAACCGGCAAAAACTATAGTCATCGCCTGCTCAGACACCCTAATAGCTTGGCTGTTGAACTCACGGAACAAACATACAAGCCTAGGTTAAAAAGAAAGCGCGTTATCCCCAGCGATTGACCCCATTTGGTCATCAAGAAAATACATAAAAGGAGATGTCCTCACTGGAGGGCACACTTTACAAGACACATTGCACTCAAGACATCTGCTTATAGTTAATACAACTGATCGCAGATAAAAACAGAACACAGAAAAAAAAAAAAAAATGCTTACAGTTTTACGGAATAGCTGTGTAGTAAAATGCGTATTAATTTAACTGAAAAGTTATATTATGCTTCGTATAGATCATTGGTTTTCAAACTAAGGGACGCGCCCCACTAAGGTGCTTATTGTTGGTAATTTACATTATGCTATTCAAACCAGAAATGGAAATCTTGTCAAAAATATATCCTGCTTGTCCATCAAATTGATTATGCCAATCTTCTTTCTTTTTCTTATTGTAATTTTTTTTTTGAGTTATACATTTGTTTGAAGGTGGATTTTTGAACTCTACCTTGCTGTATGTATTAAAAAAATACTTGGCGAGCCCATTGGCATTCTCTTGCTGGCGCCCAGGGGGGCGTGAGTTTTTTTATTTTAGGCAGAAGGGAGGCGTGACGAAAAACAATTTGGGAACCCCTGGTACAGATTAACTATGTTTATTTATTTAGACTGTTATTATACTGATATAAAATTTGAGTTTCATTCGACGCCACTGGTATCACATAATAGTTATCTCGTGTTTAGGTTTTCTTATCAATGTCACGCGAGCTGGCCAGACTTCGTTCATACTTACTATAATTATATCATCACTAACAGCGTTCTGCGGTTTCACCCGCTATCCTTCCGGAAACTTGATTTTTGTTACAGGCTAAAAATTCTGGATAATAAGCTATATCCATACCAAATTGCATCCTTTCAGATGTTACGGGGTTGAGTGCTGACAAACATACAAATCTTCGTATTTATAAAATTTGTTTAATTTTAATTATTTAAATAGGTAAAGTAATGAAAGCAAAAGTACACAATATCATTAATTTGCTTGATATCTAATACTATAGTAAACGCAATACCATCTGAGTCATCCGGTCATAAATCATTGTCTGTCTATCTCGCTCGCACCCTCATGTCATATCTGTCTATCTCGCTCGCACTTACAGGTCTTATGGTATGACGTTTATTGCTCGACGACTCAGATGATAATGCGTTTACTATAGTATTTTTTTTTATTAACCCTCGGCGCAAACAGAAGGTTGTTATAAGTTTAATGTGTCTGTCTGTCTGTGGCATCGTAGCCTATAAACGGCTAAACCGATTTTGATTTAGTTTAATTCATTTGAAAGGTGACTTGATCGAAAGTGTTCTTAGCTATGATTTAAGAATATATATTCAACTGTTTGAAAATTATCAAATCTTTTATCGAGGGTTTAAAAAACAACAATTTATACTTCACATCAGCAGCCATTAATCGTCCACTGCTGGACAAAGGCCTTCCTCTTAGAGAGGGGTGTTGCCTTAATCCCCACGCTTAGCAGGCGGCTTGGGGATCGCAGTACGTTCACCGTGCACTAATAGGACGCTGCTGCCCATCCTCCGGTGGTAATTTATACTTCATCATCATCATTGTCAGCCTGGATCAACCCACTGCTGGGTATAGGCCTCCTCTCCCTTGCGCCATTGATCCCTGTCTCGGGCTTATCTCATCCGCATATGACCTGCGATGGGCCTGATGTTATCGACCCATCGGGCTGGTTGTCTGCCTACGGAACGCTTATCCGCTATTGGTAACCACTCTGTCAGGGCTCTACTCCACCTCTACTTTATACGTGTTACTATCTAAATAGATGTATGCACATACATAATACTTTTCTTATGGATAGCTGAATAACTTTGCAACTCGAGTTTTCCCTAATCCATGTTTGGATTGATGTCAACAAAATTCTTTGAAATATGCCAATAATCATGAAACAACAAAACTTTGTACATAAATAAAGTATGTATATGTTATGATCGTGTCGATATTTCCTGTAAAAAGTACAAATGTGTACAGTACAGTAATTATCGTAAACAATAGTACGAGGAAATAACAGAGTTTTAGCTGAATGAGTAACATTATGTGACGAAGTGGGTTTTAAGGTCACTACTACAGTCTACAGTAAACAAGTTTATTTACTTGCAGGCGTGTTATCAAGACACCAGAGGAGGTAGAAGTCATGAGATATGTTTGCAAAGTATCTTCAGATGCACATAAACAGGTAACTATTGAAATATAATTAGAATTTGGAAGTGATCATGATCCAAGAAAACAAGGTCTAGCGCTCCGAGAGTTGTCCCGCAATGACGTCACTGTTCATTTGCCACTTTATTGTAACCAACACAGATATTGGGAAACAAATGTGTTATTAATCTATTAAATAAAATACTAAAAGCCTTTCAATTGTCATTTGGTTTGTCCGCTCAAGCAAAGCAATGCACGAATTTACATTATTTATATCAAAACCACATTGATTTATTGGATTCCCACAGGTAGTATACGGAGATTGGGGAGTTATAGTTTCACGCTACTGTTAACACAGAAAATCAGCTGTTTCATAGTCTGTCATTGTTTCGTGTATCGTCATATCTCTCGATCTTGTTGTAAATAACTTATTCTGATCTTGCTTATGCACGTGTACGTTTATCCATGACATTGATGACGTAGTTGCGGGACGCCCACGTGATACGTTTTCTCGGAGCGCTATACCTGGCGGAGTACATTATTATACCATGGAAGTGATCTAAAATTGACCTCAATTGAGTTGATTTGGCAGTGACAAGTAACGCCATCTAGCGTTGAGTAGCAAGCGCGTACGCTTTATTTGTTTACATTTTGCTGGCGTGGGTTTTTTCATAAAACGGATGATGCATGTTTCTTGTAAATTGAGTCAGCCAAATGGAAAGTACTTCCTCTCAATAACGTTAATTAAGTATTAACAATTTATTTTTACGCTGAATGATACACTAGAAATATACAGGGTTACGCGGAAAGGGTGTACTAAGCTGAAAAGGATCCATTATACTCGTCTTTATGAACAACTTTTACTATGGTCCCATAGTAAAAAAAATATGATAAAGACAACTCTGAAAAAGGGAAAAAATATCAGCTGTTCCATACATTTAGTCGACGGTAAATAGCAATTTTCTATAGAACTGATGATATTTTTTTCGCGATTTCATTTTCGGTCCCATAATAAAAGTTGTTCATAGTAATGAGTAAAATGAACTCCTTTCGGCTTAGTACACCTATTCTGCATAACCCTGTATACACTTAAGGAGACTACGGCTTTATTTCTGTACATAAGTTTAGTATTAGTAAGTAGTTATTTGGAACACTATGACTAGGTTACCTAGTTACCAATTTATAATACCTCGTCTAGGTATTTTAAATAGGTAACTAGATTTTACTATTGTAATGTGGAAACTGACGTGGCTTTCACACATTTTAGTTATATGATTATTAACGGGATATTTACCGTGATTAGGTTTTGGATGGAGCTCCCGATATCCCGGTACGATTATACAGGGTCACGCATATAGACTGTAAGCCGAAAGAAGATCAATTGGACTCATCAATATGAACAAATTTTACTATGGGACGTATGGGACCAACACTGACGCGAAAAAAATATGAGGTGATCCATAGAAAACAGTCATTTGACACTCGACAAAATGTATGGAACATTTTTCAGGGTTGGTTCCATAGTAAAAGTTGTTCATAATTTGATTATAAGTGCAATAACGTCATTTCGGCTTAGTACAGTCTATATGCGTAACCCTGTATTAGAATCGCGATGTGTCTGCCTGTGAACATGATGCATGTATCTGCAAAATATCGGAGCTCCATCCACAATCTAATCACGGTAAATATCCCGTTAATAATCATATAACTGTAGTGAACAACCGTGATAGTTTAAAACAGTGTTTCACACATATTATTTATAATAATTATGACACATGAATTACTCACGTATGACTAAGCCGGTTATTCCGACTATAGTTTCAACCAAATTTGGCGGTCTTTTTCAAGGTGCGTGCGCGTACTAAAAATAGATCTTACAATATTTGAATACTAGGAAATGACCTAAAAACCTAGATATCCACTATAGTTTGGATTCAGGCATGTTACGCCATCTAGCGTTGAGTAGCAAGACTAGCAAACGGCAAGTTTGGACGCTTTCCGAATAAATATTTTTTTCTATGGAAGTACACCTTCAGCGTTACCTGTTTTATTCTCTTTGATGAAAATTTACTCTGTGCCACCAAATGTGCCACGTTGTTCTCGCAGGCAGCGTGATTTGAAACGCAATTTATTTGTTTACTTTCTGCAAACGCGGATTATACGCAATGCGATTTCGCAATAAAATGAGTCAGTATAAAGGAAAGTTCTTGCTCACAAATATTATTAGGTAAGCCAAAACACTAGAAATGTAGGTGACCTTTGAGTAGCTCTGTTAGGTATGTACCTGCGTTGTTGATCATCATTATCATCATCAATCATTTTCCTCTTTCTGCTGAGCACCTATGATAGATAGTTTGGATGGATATTTTATTAGTTTTATTGATGGACATATTTTGATGCACAATTTACTATGCAATGCAATGAAAAATATTCTTATATATTTATTCTTAGAGATCGCAGGGAAACGCTGGATGCAGGCCGCTTCCAACCGGCCCTTTTGGAGATCGATGGGGGAGGCCTATGTCCAGCAGTGGACGTCCTATGGCTGAAATGATGATGATGATGATTCTTGCCCCGGTGGCCCAGTTGGTAGTGAACCAGCCTTCTGCGCTTGGGGGCGTGGGTTCGATTCCCACCTAAGACAAACATTCATGTTATAAACATCTGTTTGTTCTACATATATCTGGGTGTTAATTATGTATTTATGCTTGTGTTTAAAAATATATATGTATGTATATCAGTCTCTGGCACCCATATTACAAGCTTTGCTTAGTTTGGGGTCAGATGACAGATTTAAAAAAAAAACTTATTTTTAAGCCATGCCTGTTGTCGTTTAAAACTTTGTAAGTATAATGTAATCGTAATGACAATAATATATAATAATTTGGTCCTTTCGAATTGATCTGATAATGAAGCCAGGAGTGGAACTCTTCAATAGCTACCAGTGAACCCCTCGAGTTTGGGGTTTCCTTTGGTTTGTTTTAAAGAGTAATTAGCGTATATTAACACGATAAAAATTGTTGCCACTACGACATATCGCTTGCTTGTCTAATTAAATTTTCCATTGCTTTTTTCCAGGTGATGCTCTACACGAAACCAGGCCGCTTCGAGTACCAATGCGAGTCGATATTCCTGGACCACTGTTACCGCGTGGGTGGGTGTCGCCATGTCTCGTACACGTGTATATGTGGCTCGGGACACAACGGAGCCACGTTACACTACGGACACGCGGCTGCGCCTAACGCTAAACGCATCGAACAAGATGACATGTGGTTTGTATATCATATTTCTTAGAGTCGATATTCCTCGACCACTGCGCCTGTGTGGACGGGCGTCGCTATGTGTCATACACGTGGATATGTGGCTTGAAACACAATGGCGCCACGTTATGTTACGGACACGCGCCTAACGCTAAACGCATCGAACAAGATGACATGTGGTTTGTATATCATATTTCTTACAGTTGATATTCCTAACCACTGCTAACCAGATGGGCGGGTGTCGCTATGTTTCGTATTGTATACGTGTATCTGCGGTGCTACGGTGCTACGTTACACTACCTTCAAGGTGGTGTTACATGACACCGGTGGGAGTAAAAGTTATAACTTGTCTTCATCATAATCAGCCTTTTAACAGTCCACTGCTGGACTTTTAGCCTCCCCCGAAAGGGTGATTGGGCCATATCCACCACGCTGGCCGAGTTGCGGGTTGGTGGATTGACATACGCCATTGAATTCCTTCTCCGTACGTATGCAGGTTTCCTGACGATGTTTTCCTTCACCGAAAAGCCAGTGCTATGTAAATCCGTCCATAAACTCCGAAGAGCTCATTGGTACGGGCCCGGGGTTTGTACCCGCGACCTCACGCTTTCAAGTGTTGCTGTCTCCTAAATAGGCTTCTACGGCTAACTTGGGTTAGCCGTAGAAGCCTATTTAGGAGCGGCTAGCTTACACAGGGTTAATGAAAAATTATAATGTCTGTTTAACAGCCTGTTCGATATGGGCGGCAACTACGCGGGCTACGCAGCTGATATAACCTGTTCGTTTCCTGCCACGGGCAAGTTCACGCCCGAACAGAAACTCATATACGAAGCCGTTCTGGCTGCCAGAGACGCTGTTATTGCGTAAGTTTTTTTGTTATCCTAAGTATTTTTTATTTATTTACTAGCTGATACCTGCTACTTCGTGCGCGTAGAGCTCGGCCTTCGACCTCGCTGCTACGACCTGTTCCAGGTACACAAAATTTCATCCAAATCGGTCCAGCCGTTTACTCACCGTTTAAACCTTCCCTGAACTTCTAATATACAATATAAAAATATTTAATGATCAAAGTCAGTTAAATCGGCCTAGCCGTTCTCGAGTTTCAGCGAACGAACAGCAATTGATTTTTATATTATACAGGTTGTAAGGGCAACACTCTCGAAGCCAAAAGAAGGTAATTGTACTCAACATTATGAACCACTTTTAGTATGGGACCAACTCTGAAATCGCAAAAAAAAAATATGTGTATAGAGTGTCAATAACCGTTTTCTATAGAACAGCTGATATTTTTTTCGCGATTTCAGGGCTGGTCCCATAGTAAAAGTTGTTCATAATGATGAGTACAATTACCTTCTTTTGGCTTCGAGAATGTTCCCCTTACACCCCGTATAGAAAATAGAAGATTTCTCGTAAGTATTCATTATCAGCCCATCATGTTATCACTGCTGGGACACAGCCCTTGTATTACGAATATCAGTCTATATGGTATCTCCACAAGTATATTTCCACTGATTTATTTTAAAGATTTTTCTTTAAAACCCCAAACTAAGCAAAGCTTGTAATATGGCTTCCAGAAACTGATCATCATCATTTTAGTCATAGGACGTCCACTGCTGGATTTAGGCCTCCCCCCATCGATCTCCTAAAGATCCGGTTGGAAGCGGCCTGCAACCAGCGTTTCCCTGCAGTCTCTTTTAGGTCATTTGAGACTGATATACATAATTAAAATATATTTTAACCACATTAAAAAAAAAAAAAAAAAAAAAAAAAAAATATGTTTTATAATAATACTCTCACTAGAATATACATGTATGTATATCTTTGGAAAAAATAATTGTTAATTAGTTGTCATTGTCAAAACATTCCAGTGAAGCTAAACCTGGGGCACTTTGGACAGACATGCACTTGGCAGCAAATAGAGCAATGCTTGAACACCTGAAGAAAGGCGGACTTCTGAAAGGAGACATCGAAGAAATGATCCAGGTGACTATGAAAAAACCTGTTTTTTATGGATGACCACTGTGGTTTATACCACAGTAGTCATGCCTAGGCTTTTATCCTCAACTTGTCAGTGCCCTTAGTCCTTCGTCTTGTCTTCCTTTGTCTGTCATACATTGCCGAGCTAAAAGGTATTCGAAAACCTTTTTCGTATTAGAGTGAAGCAATCTATACCGCCGATAACTCGCTGGCTCACTATTACAAGGTTCTATGTTATTTTCCAACACGTTATGTAATTTCAATTTAAAAAAAAATGACTTTCAATAATATTGACTTAGCAGGGTTTATGCTTGAGAGAGGTACTTTCACTCGAGTATAAACCCTGCTAAGTCAATATTTATGAAAGTCAAACATTTTAAATTGAAATCACAGAACGTGTAAGAAAATAACATAGAACCTTGTAATAGTGAGCCAGCGAACTGTCAAATTTAGTTCCTCCACGTTTCCGATAGAGGCGCTTTACTAAAATGTATGGAACAATACGTAAACGAAAAAAGTTTTCGTAAACTATCAAATCTGGGACTAAGGGCATGGCCAGCTAATTCGATATGCGATATTGTTGCCGTCTCCGTCACACTTATGCCTATGTAACCATATGTGCAAGTGTGACCCGACAGTCTCAGTTAAGAGGCAGTAACAATTTTAGAATAGGGACCGTCCATTAATCACGTGATGTTTTTTTGCATTCTTTAAGAAGGACCATGACAAAAATGTCTCGACAGAAAGGTTGCAGGTTGTTTTTGATTGGCGAAGAAGTCACACTACACGCCGCTTTTCGGTACAGAAATCGCGCGTTTGACGAAAAAATAAATACACGTGATATCTTACTACACCCCCCTCCCCCCTTTCAAGCCTCACGTGATTAATGGACGGTCCCCTAGGTGTGTCATCTTCCACCGCACCGTCACTTACTATCACATGAGCAGAGGTCGACAGTCTGTCAACAATTAAAAAAAACTATAACCCTGTATGCTAATCTTTATAACAATTTTTTTGCTCGGTGTCCGCAGACTGGCGTCAACGGCATTCTTCAGCCGCATGGGCTGGGTCATTTACTGGGGTTAGACGTCCACGACGTAGGAGGTTACTTATCGCACTGCCCACCGCGACCCACCGGTCCACTGGCGCGTCTACGCACCGCGCGCAGGTTACTGGCGAATATGGCGCTAACTATCGAGCCGGGCTGCTACTTCATACCCAGGGTATGTCAACAGAATTATTTACTGGGGCTAAACCTGCATAACATAGGTTTTCTAATGCACTGTGACATGGCTACTGGCAAATATGTTTATGTCATAGAAAGGGTATGTCAACTGAGTTATTTACTGGGGCTAGACCTGCATAACATAGGTTTTCTTATGCACTGTGACATGGCTACTGGTAAATATGTTGTCATAGAAAGGGTATGTCAACGGGGTATTTACTGGGGCTAGACCTGCAAAACATAGGTATGCACTGTGACACGGCTACTGGCAAGTATGTTGCTACTTCGTTCCTAAGGTATTTTAACCTATTTCCTACAATCATATTCCCGTTGCTTCATTGTAAAGTAAAACATATTGTTTATCTTAGTTACTGGACAATGCCAAGAACAACCCGGCCCAGTCCCGATTCTTCAACTGGGACGTTGTGGACAAGTATCGAGGTTTTGGCGGCGTGCGAATCGAAGACGACGTGCTTATCACTGAAGACGGCGTTGAAAACATGACTTTCGTGCCCAGAACGTAAGTTTTATAATGCTTTTATTTTTGGAAAATTTAAATTATTGAGACAGATACTTCAGACCTTTTTCGACCACTATGGTCACTATAGGAAAAGACGATAGCGGATCATAGCGTAACTCAGAAATTTGCCTAAAAACGGTATAAACTTAGATGGCACCGTAATTTGAACGTGTCTCGAACTTCCGTAAGTGTTGCAGTTAGGTAGGTTACGAAAGGGTTCGACAAATTACTGTAGCGCTAGTATCGCAGTCATGTTTCGCAACATTTCAAGAAAATAAAGAGAAGCGCCATCTACTGGTATGGGTTGCGCTTCTCTTGAAACACTGCGAAACTTGACTGCGATACTAGCGCTATGGTAATTTGTAGAACCCTTTCGTACGCTATCTGACTGCAGCGCTTACGGAAGTTCGAGACGACCTATAGCACGCTCAAATTACGATGCCATCTAAGTTTATAGCGTTTTAGGCAAATTTCCGAGCTACGCTCTAATGTTCCGCTATTGTCTTTCCTCTTAGTCTATCTTCCTTGCTATTACTGTTTCGATCATACTGTGGCATTGAGCTGGACACTTCAGATGTTTCGAATACATTTGGTGCTCATTTTCAAAGCAGCGCCGGCCCTAGGGTAGGGCGAGAGGAGCGGTTACAATATTTTATAGCCCCTTTCCATCTGACGCTTAGCGCTTTAATATTGTATGACTATGGAACTTAAATGAAACAAGATATGTATTTTTTTAATATTATTTATTAATAGGCTTGCAATTGGCCACCAACTCGCCTGATGTTAAGTGATAATGCGGTCTACGGTGGTGCACGCTTGCCTATTAGAAACCTTAGACCAAATTTATCAATATTGTCTAAAGAAATCTTTTTGATCAGAAAATAAACAGGGTCAAAGGTAACTTAAACGCAAAACCTCTTAAGGACGAATTTGGTGCGTCAAGATTTAAAACTATTGTTCAACAAGTTTTCGAAATTCGCGAAAAAAAAATCTGCTGAATAATATTATAAAATAACTACTGAATATAAAACAAAAATATTGAAATTAGTTTCTTATAATGACCTAATCTACGAAATAAAAATATTAAAAAAATACCAAAAAAATAATTACATACCGCATTATAGTAGTTTAGGTAGAAATAGGCATTAGAGTGACGACGCGGCGCGATAGAAAATTTGTGAAAAAATTATAAGGGCACTCATGTTTTCACAAACAATCAACAATCTATATCCATACTAATATTATAAAGAGGAAAGATTTGATTGTTTGTTTGCATTGAATAGGCTCCGAAACTACTGAACCGATTTGAAAAATTCTTTCACTGACGGGAAGCTACACTATCCTCGGGTGACATAGGCTATAATCTATACCCGTGCGAAGCTGGGGCGGACCGCTAGTCATGTATAAAAGCAAAATACCAACTTATTCACTCATAGTGAGTCACTGGCTCAGCACGAAATCTTGTAAACTGATTGACCTACGAACACTGACATTTGGGAGGTAAATTCCATTGGATGTAGAGATCCACTAAGAATGGATGTTTCAAAAGGAGGGGTTGACAGTTTATATGAAGCCGTGGCAACAACTAGTTTATTAATTTTTTTTTTTTAAATCCCGCGTTAGTGCTCTAGAATAACGCTAGATGGTGCTGTACGACGTTAAAACGCGCAAACAGTTCATTGAGCTCACCAATGGAATCTCCCCGTGGTATGTAGTTCGGTACACAGATACACAGACGATGTTAATCACTGTTAAGTCACCCAGTGATTTTCATCGTAGATGTTTTTGGAGGCGGAGCCCGTATAAAGGGAATCCCTGATCGGATATTCAATGATTAAAAAAAATTAAACTCGATCGCCAATATTGCATTTGTCTAACTAAAGATTAACATTCTTCATCTTCAATACATTTTTGATTGCCTAAAATCAAAAAGAATGTTGGAACAGGTTACAATACAATCTATTTATCCTAATACTTAAAGAAACTATTGGATTACGTCAACAGTGTTACCAGATGCCTACGGCCAATTTCACAATTTCTCAAAATACTGTTTAAACAGCGCAGTACGGATAATCACGCGAAAGTTAACCTTAACTCGCCCAAATACTGTTTGCGGTCGCGCAACTTTTTTCATCACCTAAACTGAATCGCTTAAAACAACTAGCCGTAAGGCCCCAACATGCCGACTAAAGCCTTAATGCAATGTTATAAACTAATGTTTTGTGTTTGCAGTGTGGCTGAAATCGAAGAATTCATGGCAAATGGAGCTAATTTCAAACTTTAGAAATTTTATACAGGCAGAGACACTGGTTCTGTTGTACTAACAGACACAAAATATTCATTTTTCCATTTTGGCCTTTCAATTTTGGGGCTTCAATTTTTTTTTTTGCTGTTCAAAAGTGAAAGAACCACAGGTCTTTAAAGGGATAGACGCCGCGAGGTTACCTACTTTGCGTATATGTGACCTGTCTTAAGTTGGATCAATGCTCCTACCTAATTCAGTTCGATCTTCATCGTCTTTGGAGAAGCACGTCAGACGTCAATTAAAAAAAAACAAATGATTATGGTGAAACTTTAAAAACTCTTTGAAAACATTTGGTTAAATTTAGAGTCAAACTATATACCGTTTATAAACTACTTTCTGACAAAAAATGTGGCATGCTGGGTTTTCATACAATTTGACATGCTTGCAGTATCTAACCTAACAGGCGAGTTGGAGGTCAAACGCGGACTTATCCGCGATAAAAAAAAACTCTGTGGAAAGAACACTTGGGCGTTTCTAACCGCGGTCCGAACCGCATGTATTAAGAAATACCCAAATACCCTTTTAAAATACAACAGAATCAATGTCAAATATACCTACTTTGTACAATATAACTAACAGAGATCAAAGAGAATAATTATAAAACAGTCTCACAGTGATATATACTAAGTAAGATGTAAAAATGTATTATTTAGACTAGCAAAATGTATAAAGCAATCATAGAAATTCTTATTTTATCAAGGTGCATATATTATTGTTTTTATTTTTATATTAAATTGATTTTTCGTATGTACAATTCTGGTTTTATTTTAGAGGAACCTTAAATATCGTTCAATTTGTTTAGGCAGTGCTAACTTATCTAGGAAGTCTAAGTACTGTTTTGTCTCGAAGATGCCTTTTTGTTTGAATAATGCTCGCACTTGTATTCGGCCCAGGTGTTTTAGCGGTGGTATGTAATGCTTGAAACCTTCATAATCACTTATCTCACAGTTGCTGTCAATCATTTTCGTCAATTGTGATATGGTCTGTAACAAGCATTTTAGGAATAAATCGGCAGTCATTATTTATTTTATGCTATTGAGTGATAAAATAAAATAACTCTTTATTAAGGGTTCTATCACATTTTTTGACGAAAAAAGCATCGAAAACGAGATTTTTAGTATAATCTTTCTTACAACTACTAAGATCTGTAGAAAATTCAGTTGGTGTATTAAATAGATCTGTATTTTTTATTGAATGTAGCTGCTTCAGATTTTGGTAAAACTCAACATATCCATTTGTTACCTCCAATTTACAAAAGTAGTTTTTCGTAAAACTTTAGGAGGGAAAGTTGCAATCTTCCAAGCAACCATGCATGGAAAAGTGATGTGATTATAAAGTCATTCGCACAGTTTAATCTGGGTGTCTTCAAATCACAAGTCGTGGCTCAGGCGTGCTCCATCGTAGACCGCATCGTCGCTTATAATATTATGCGAGTTGACAGTAAAACACAAGCCTACTATTAAATAAATAAAAATTGCATCCAGAATTTTTAACTTCCGTTCAAAGCCATGCCCACACTATAGTGTCTCTAAAAGACAGACATAAATTAAAGATTATCATTGCACTCATAATTATAAATAACTATTACATTGGGGCAACACCGAAATCCCAAAAAAAATCAGCTGTTTCATATATTTTGTTGAGTTTATTATTGACATTTTTCTACAGACCAACAGTTTTTTTTCTGTGGTATAAGGGATGGTTCCAAAGTAAAAGTTGTTTATAATGATGAGTACAAATCCTTGAATATGTCTGTTGTTTAGAGATACTCCCAGTATAGTGAATATAATTTTCAACTGCCTACCATAGAGGTTACTTACCGTAGTTGGCAAACGTTCGATGGCCCCAAATTCATAAGCAGAATTCAATATATATCCTGGATCACAATGCAGACTGTATGTTAGCATCACTGGCAACGTATCAGGGTCTATCAGCAAAGATGCATAAAAGGCATCAGGGAAATCATTCATTTTAACCAAATCAAGTTGTTCGTAAGGTTTAAAGATTGATGAAGAGCCCCTGAATAGTAAACCTTGCACTTTCTCAAAGGTGCTAAACATTTGACTGCAATAGTCCACATCGCAACCAAATTGCACCAATAAATGGAGGACCTAGAAACAATGACACAATCTCAAAAATCTTGTTTAAACGGTCAAAATAATCTGGAGCAAGTTAGCGTGTTTTGTGTGCATTTGTCAACAGAATTGTATTACCCAATCGAAAGATGCATTTGAATTTTGCATATTTTGTCACAAATTATGGTTATCATGGTTATTGTGTTATAACAAGTTTACAGCGCGTTATATAGTTTTAAATTAGGGCCCTGGTTGTTATTTTGATAGTTTACATCAGGGGTAAAGTTTTAACAGCTCCATGGCCCTCAATATAATAATTAAAACACGCTTACATGTTCAAAACATACTGTATGTGAACAGTACTGGAGCCAGACCAATGGGGGCATTTCATTTTCATCCATAGCATTTACCGACAAGCCTTTCATCAGGATTAGGCAAAACAGCTCATTAAACTTCTCCACTGACAATTTGTAAATATATTCGGCAACATTAAGGAATGTGGTCAGCGGCGCAAATGTTTTATATGAACTCAGCTCTTTAGTCGCAACTATGGATCGGTAATGTGCTGATTGACAGTCTATTGCGTCTAACATCCATGGTCTAGTAAACATAAAAAACTCAGGTTCTAAATCGCTGCTTAAAATGGTATCAACAATTTCAATATTCAAATAGCCAGGGGATAGAGCAAGATAGACTATATGTGGACTCAGTTCATCGTCGTCTGTTGCTTGGAACAGCATTTTAAAGCCCCTGACTAACCCTCTTTCTAATGCAAGATCTATAGCCATCTTATAATGGAGGTTCTCTACATTTGGGTCTCCACCACGTTCCAGTAGAAACTGAATTACATCCTCGTTTTCACCATGACAAGCTGTCATTAAAGGAGTGTCTCCGTTAGTGTCTAGTGCATTGATATCTGTGATAAATGGATACAGATATTTAACAGTTTCAAGGCAACCTCTAGAGCATGCCATGTGCAAGGGAGTAGCATTTCGATCATTTGGTAATTCGGGGTGTGCTCCTGCATGTAGTAAGATATTGACAATCTCTGGTTGTTTTGCCATACATGCTTCGTGTAGGGGAGTGTCTCCATCGAAGTCTACCACATTGATCATTGCTCCGTGGTCTATAAGCAGTTGCAGTGCATCGGTACGCCCTTGACGGCACACTAGATGCAACGGTGTGAAGCCCTCTTTGCTGCCATAATTAGCTATGTCGTCAACATTTTCAAGAAGATATTTAATGCATCTGGTAGAAAAGGTATTCAGACAAGCGACATAGAGCGCGGTGTGGCCTTCATGACTTTCGACGAAAGGCCGGCAAGTGCGGCGCTTCAGAATTATTTCTAAGCACTCCAAACTATCATGAAATGCTGCTTCGTGCAGGCATGTCCATCCTCGGTTGTCAACGCAGTTTGGGTTAATTTTCTTCAAAAACCGTAATAAACTGGGAACATCGTTACGTCGGGCTGCTAGACTTAGAGCGTTAGAAGATCTAGGATTATGGGAACTAAAATCCATACCCCACTCTGAACCTTTGTATAAAAAACAATAAAACTTTGAAACCTTGACTGATTATTAATTAATTAATTATATATAATATTATAAACAAAACAAGCGACACGACCAGTCAATTTTTTTAATTTTTTTTATTCGCCCATCGGGCAGGCTAAAGCCTTCAAGTCCATACCGCCTGTTCATCAGTCCGACCAGTCAACGAGACAGCGACACGAATCAGAATCAGAAATAATTTGTAATTAAATAATTTACGGACAGACGGAAGACATGTTTTTTTTGTTAAAATTTTGATGCCCTATTCAATGTCTTAATATTTAGTCATAATCACTAATATTAAACAGTTTACCTAGTATTAATAGCGTCAAAGTCACAGTCAGAGTGCAAAGTAAGTCACGGCTTAGTCAAACTCATGCCCCTGTAAAGTGGTGGAGACTTCAGAAGACTTCTCCTATGAAGTTTTGGAAACAACACGAAAAGACATGTTTCACCTCGTTATATCACTTACCCACACTCGAGCACGTTTACGAGCACTTCACCATAGTACACATGAACACTCGAAAATACACAAGCTTAGGAAAATAATCCAACGAGCCGATATTTTATCCACGTTGGCGCTAAAATTCCTGACACATGAAAACAGTCGTGGAACTGGAAAGTCCGGAAAGCCGGAAACTGTGTGGAAGCTGAAGGATTTGTTTTGTAATATATTGCATGGAAAGTCGTGCCACCTATTAATTTTTGGTAAACATTATATTATTAATATATAATGTTTACCAAAAATGGCAGCATGGCGACTATCATAATAACGGGTGGGAGAGAGAAAATTTTCTCTTTCTCTCCCGTTGGTTGGACGGCGGTTCGTCAACCATGTACATCTCGTGTGTTAACACTATAAGCGTTCCGCAGTATTTTTGTTATTATCCCAGGCTCTTGGAGAGGGGTGCTACCATAATCCCCAAACTAATTGGCAGGCGGTTTTTGAGGATCGCAGTAGGTACACGTTCACCGTGTACTAATAAGACGCTGCTGCCCATCCTCCGGTAGTTCTAGTCGCAGTTTTAGGACATACCTACCCTACCCGCATAGCATACCCGCACCCCCATAGGACGGGTCCGCAAAATAATTTATTTACTTATTATTATAATTATTATACAGCTATAGGTACACTTTATGGATAGGCCCGCAGAAATAAAGTCTAAAATTAACTATACCTACTGTTTTTATCGTAGGTATTCTCTTTGCTACACTTAAGGCGCCTGCAGACGATGCGTAGTACAAGTAACAAATAGAAGTAGCAAGTGCCTACTACACATTGTCTGCAACGGTGTGCATAGTGGACGTAGCCGGGTAGCAGTGATACCTACTTGGTGCCAACTGGTACTTCGTGCTGGTACTTGGCGCCTAGTGAAGCTTCGTTTCTCCGTGCTACTCACGCGACGCCCACTGCGCATCGTTCGAAAACTCGTGCGAAATGTGGCGGCACCGCGCGAGTCGCTACTTATCGTTTGAACGCCTACTTCTACTTGTTTACTGGTAGGTACTACGCATCGTCTGCAAGCGCCTTTAATAGTCGGAGAACTCGGAGAAGCCATCAGGGCCTAACAGACGTGTCGGACTTGGTTGACCGACCGCCGTCCAACCAACGGGAAAGCACGGGAAAGAGATTTTTTTCTTTTTATTACTCTACCGTTGTTTGGACGGCGGCCCGTCAGCCAAATCCGTCACTCACGTCTGATAGCCAAGGAACATTATTACTCCTAGCGGAGCTGATAGCTACTTCATGACACGTTTGTCAAAATATACACGATGCTTTCGAGTCATAGGCTAAGTTGGGCTAAGTATATTGCTTTCTCTCTCTACGTTTCGAGTCGTTCTTCGGCAAACAACTTTTGACTGGATGGTATAAAATAATATGTCAATTTTTTCCATGCAAAACACATTTATTGTGATGAATAAATTATTATACAACTAATTCTGGTAAAAACAAATGTACCACAGCTAACGCAGGCATCATGTCAAGATTTGAAAATTAAATATATAATTACAATACCTACATATCGAGTATGTAGGTTATTAATACCGAAAGTCAAGAGCTTTTAATAATAGCTAGCATTAAAAACACATAAGTATAATCGAGCGAGAGATACATAAGGTAGATGAATAAGCTTTTCAAAACCTAATAAAACATTACTTCTAATTTTAACTAAAAATTATACACCCCGATGGAAACCGCCTGCGTTCCAATCCAAACCTAATTAATGACTAGGTACCTACTAATCAATTAATAATGATCGAGGGGCGCGATAGCAGCCCCGCCAAGTCAAGCGCGGTCGTTTGTACCTACTTTCTTCCTATCCTCGACAACGACTGGCAGATGACTCTCAGGTAAGTCTAAACTAAATGTAAGTACTAGTATTATAGGTATTACAAAATGGATCACGTAATTTTGTACCCGTGTTGTGTTCCGAAGCTATCTGGCTAGTTGGAGCCGCTGAGCTTGCGCAGAGACGTTGGTTCGCTCAGCTTGTTCTATATATATTATAACGGGGAATGCTCTGATGAACTTTTTGACCTTATCCCTCCATCCCGGTTTTACCACCGAACCGGTCGCCATCGCCAGTAATGCCATCCGCACATTATAGATGCGTGGAAGTCTCGCACTGTTCGATTTGAACGATTGTTTCTGCCACGCACCTGTAAGTTGTGGAATGGCTTACCACCTTCGGTTTTTCCTCCGAAGTATAATTTGGACTGCTTCAAACGAAGGGTGAGGGAGAGTCCTCAAAGGTAGGCAACGCACTGACAATGCCCCGGGTATTGTAGGTGTCTATAGGCAGCGGTGACCACTTACCATCAGGTGGCCCGTAGCTTGTTTATTCTATAAAAAAATAAAAATAAAACATTTTTTTCCAATTTAGTAAAATATTGTTCTACAAGTTATTTACTTTGATGGGTAGATCAACACTAAACTTTTAAGTATTACCACAGAATACATATTACTCAGCTTTATGAAACACGTTATATAGAAAAGCGAAATACCACATTACGAGTGAGATGTAATAAATATCTTAGCACATTATTTACTGTCTAACTCGACTCGATTAATTATCACGAAATCTCGAAAACTCATCAAAGCGGAAATTGGGAGATAGATTCCTTATGTGGTGGTAAACATCCGGTGGGAAAAGATTTCACGACAGAGACAATCAAAGAGAGATCGAAACGGCTTGAAATTTTTTATGACAGTCTACGCGTACGAATTCACGGGCATCTGCTAGTAATAAATATAAACGAATTGTATAACCGCGTGTTGTGTAACCAATAATAATAGTTTTGGTCATCATAAAATTGTATAAAATAATATTTTTTAAGTAGGCATCACTCCGTTAGGGAATTTTAGGGGCGTGACATTGACCCGTGGCAGCGAGTTGGCACGCGAGCACGGCGAGCGCTGGCAGCAAGCGGCGGGGTAAGGGCGCTGGCGAAGCTCCTCTGAACTGCGGAAAGTGCTGCGCACTGCGCTACGCCGATATAGAGACGACACTGACAACTCTTCCAGTAGACACCTGGAAATAACGAGACCATCACCACAGAATACATATAACAACAAAACAAAAACAAAAAAAAACAAAAGTTTCACTCCGCAAAATCATTTAATTATGTAGCGACTCTTGCTACTACAAAATAAAGTGCAATTCATTGATTTGGTAAATTTTTACTGCCACGCACCTGTAAGTTGTGGAATGGCTCACCCCCTTCGGTTTTTCCTCCAAAATATAACCTCAATTGCTTCAAGCGAAGAGTGAATAGAGTCCTCAAAGGTAGGCAACGCACCGCCAATGCCCCGGGTATTGTAGGTGTCCAAAGGCGACGGTGACTACTTACCATCAGGTGGCCCGTCGCTTGTTTGTCTACTATTATATAGGTATATTAAAAAAAAAAACTATTCAGGAAGTGTGAGCGCTAACTACCTACAGCTATATTAACCTGGAAGTTTTTTCCCTGTCTATCGCGTAACTCTCGTTGCGTTATTTATCTCTGTCTATCGCGCAGCAGCGGGCGCGACAAGTCCGACAAGTCGGCTACTTGCAGCTTCATACTAAGGGCGCTTGCAGACGATGCGTACTACAAGTACGTAGCAAGTAGAAGTTGTTAGTAGCCACTTCGCATCTTCTGCAACGTTTTGCTTAGTACAAATTGCAGTGGTACTGCTTAGTAGTACCTACTTCCACTACCACTTGCAATAAGCAAAACGTTGCAGACAGTGCGTAGTAGGCACTTGCTACTTCTACTTGTTACGTCTACCACGCATCGTATGCAAGGGGCTTTAAGTGCGGAGTGCCTGCCATCACTAACTTAAGAAACATGCCACCCTTCTCTATTTTGCCAGTCACCAGAACCGAGTTTCTGCAAATCTTTGAAAATCTACAAACTCTGTGAAAAATTCTTCATAATGGCAGGCATGGTGCTCTCCGGAGTTTAGGTATGTTCGGCCGGTGTCCCTTCCCGAGAGGGTCATAGCAGGGCAATCAGTGGCCGCTCGGCTCGCGCCCGGCCCGCACGCTGCGCTAGCCACGTCGCGCGTAATTAAGCATCTTTCTGTGATTATTGCTACGAACAATGACTTCTTAAAGTTCTAAACGATCTCTTAATAAGCTATAAAAGATACTGTTGTGTTTACGGATGCTTAAACAAAAAGAAGAACAAGGAATCGGAATTATCTTTTTTTAATATTCTGATATATATTGACAGGTAAGCTATTCAGTATTCAGCAAAGCTATTTTGTTGTATTTTGTATTTAGGTAGGTACACCTAAACACTCGTACTTGTATACCTACTTGCCTAAAAATTTGCCAATAGCTTGAGTAGGTGTTACTTGTTATGGTTTGTTTATAAGTAGGTACTTAGGTAGATACTTGTAATTTAGGTAGGTAATTATAGTTTTGCATGATTGTTATTGGTCCAAATTCAGAATAAGCGTTCGTTTTTTTGTGCAGATTAAATGTCATTCCAATAAAAAGAGAATATAAGTAATAGGTAGGTACTACATAATATGTTACATAGCTGGTAAGTAAATACTAATAAGTATTCTGTGTGAAACCCCTCTCGAAGAGGGAGGCATGTGTTCAGCAGTGGACGTTTACTGGCTGATGATGATGATGATTCTGTGTAAATATCAAGAAGACAACCCTAACGTTACCTTCTGTGTCTATTATGTCTTCTGTGATAATGGTTATTTTCATTCATTTTTCATTTCTTTTTTTTTTCAGAAATAAGGCTGAAAGCTAAATTGTGTAAAACTATCCGCCAGCAGAACTATTTCTTAAAACCGTTTGACGTGAATTATGTTCTGACTATGAAGAAGTCATGTCCAAGTTCCAATTCAACGGAATAAATTCATGTCAAATTAACGATTATCACTACAACAGACTTCAACTTAGTTTAATAAAATTGACTTAGGTACTTTTCCAACTCGCTGAGCTGCTGTTTCGGTGAGGAGGCGGCCACTGGTCGTGCTCGGACTAACTTAGCTCGTGTCAACTGGATCATTTGTTGCGTTACCAACGGCTGCTGTCCGTTTTGAGCTGACTTAGCGCGGACCGGGTTGTCCTGGAATAAGAATAAGACTTTCAAATTTTACGATTTATAGCGAGGCAGCCGCATTATTTTTTTCCACAGATTCAGTTTAGGTGACTGCGGGAAAGCTATAAGCTATTGGAATGCTAACGCAGCGATATTGCGCTCAAGTATACACGCAACGTTCCTTGGTTCCTCAGTTGTGCCCGTGTGATAATTAGATTTACTCTTACCTAGCCAGATAATATTGATGCCACGATTCACGAGATAAAGTTTGGACTGTAAAACTAATATCTAGTGGTTTCCATTTAGATCCTAGTTCTCTATTGACATCAGCAACATTTATTGAGCTTAGCTACTTGTATTCAGTGATTGCGCTAGTATACAAAGTAGCTAGTAAGTATCATAATAATTATCTTGGTAAAATCTAAGATGTGCTCCAAGATACATACATACTGACACTAGGCTGAGTATGGGAGTCCAGTTACTTTGAGGTATAGGCATATCAGCTTATATATGTATATGCTGCTTGCGTATCCATAAACAATCTATGCTTACAGTCCATATTTATCTTCTAGATCGAGGATTAGGTATACTCTAGTCCGAGGATTTCTATAGGAGAGTTCTGAAGACCCAATGATTTCACCACAATCTTGGAGGAGATCTTTGAATAAATGCACAGCAATTTACCGAGATAATCGTGATTATAAATTGTCACACTGAGTAAGTTAGGGACACAAATAGTTGGGAAGAAGTTTGGATAAAATGCAATTCTTTCTTGCCTTATAGGCTCATACTTGCAAAATGTGGAATGAGCTACCTTCCGCGGTGTTTCCGAGAAGCTACAACATGGGGTTCTTCAAAAGGCGAGTTAATAGAGTCCTAAAGGGTCGACAACGTATTAGTGATGCCTCTGGTGTTACAAGTATCCATAAGCGACGGTGACTACTTACAATCAGGCGGCCAGACTGCCGGTTTGCCACATATGACATAATAAAATTGAGGCAGCAATAGAATAAAACAAACCTTAGCCTTCCTAAGTTTTACATTCGCGATGTCTTCCGCTGTGATCGCCGGTCGCACGCCCTGTACCCTCGGTGGTGCGGACCCACGCCTTACGGGCATCGTGTTGGAGCGCGTCACGGGCTTCGATATCGGTGGCGGGGGAGGTGGCGGTGGCGGAGGCGGAGGAGGTGGCAGTAGTGGGCCCTGGGGCTTCGGTTGAGTTTGATGATCTCTGGAAGGCACAGAAGTTTAATAAATATTAAGGACTTATTCATAAAGTTAGATTTAAGATGAAAATAAAATTACGCCGCATTCAACTCGACAGATGATTTAGGTAGTTGGTGGACGAGCGGTAGCATGTGCTTTTTACAATCTGATGGCAGTGGTTCAACCAATCTCCGGCCTCCACCCTGCATCAATGACTTATTTAGAGGTACAGTTTAAATGCCATCGCTCAAAAAGTAAGAAGGTAAACATCGTGAGAAAACCGGTATTTACACAATACCTACATAAAAATTCAGTTTATTCGGTAATGACTAAGAACCTTAAAATTCCAAAAACATGACATTCACCAACGTGGACTGGGTCAACAATGTCAGAATAGTGGATTAGGGCCCATCATCTCTCCCTGAGAGGAGGACTGTGTCCCAGCAGAGAACATGATAGGCTGATAATGGCATTTTCTAAGGCGGTTGAAGTTTATACGTATAAATCACGAAAGAACACAATGATTACACAAACAATAGTCTTAAACCTCACCAAGGGAGAGGGAGGGGGTTTAAAAAATGCAAAAAAAAAACATCACGTGATTAATGGACGGCCCCTAAGTGACGATGTGGTCGAAGATGAAGCACGCAGTCTTAGAAGATACCTATGCACATTATCCGAAATTAATTCGGTAGAAAATTTACAGACTCGCTACTTTACGGCGCGGTGTTCCAGAATAAGAAGTTTCTTAGCCACTTACTTCTCATCGCCTATAGGCAAGTCGAGCAGCACCGGTCTACCGATTCAAGAGCCTCGAACTGGTAGACTGTACATGCTCACTTGATTGTATAAAAAACTTAGAATGTTATCTTCACCAGTTTACCTGAGCTTACCCTCGAGCTCTTCCATCTTGGCCATCATTCTCGCCATCATCTGCTTCAACTCCTTATTTTCCTCTTCAAAACGCGTTTGCGTCTGCTTCACTTCTTTTAAATGCTTCTTAATTTCCTTCATCTCTTTGGATGGACTGATAGGAGTGTCTGTAATTGGTTCGATAGGCTCGCGGTGTTCATCCGAGTATAGTCTCGTGAGAGACTGAAAACCCTGAATAAATAAGTTTAATAACTGTTTTTTGCGTAATGTCTGAACACTGTGTGAAATGTACGAAAAAACATATTATTGTTGTGTGATTATAAATTTAGGTACAGCTCTGCTACAGTCACAGACTAGGTAAAGCAAAGCTACTACGGCTACAGTCCTAAGCCCGTCCCGTCCCGTTATAGACGATGCGCAATAATCGTGCGAGTATTACTTGCACACGTACGACGAGCTATAGCCGTAATTACACAGTAGAATATATAACAAGCTATAACACTTTCTGCTTAGTGCCAGTGGCAGTGGGAGTTGCTTATTAGTCTCGCTCTAAGCAAAAAGTGCTGTAGCTTGTTGCAGGTGATGCGCAACACTCGCGCGAATATTTACTTGCGCGAGTTTACTGCGCATCGTCTACAACGGGCTTTACCTACGGTCAAATACTTAGCGAAAGTGATCAGAATTCGATCGCAGTTTTCATTGCAGCAAATAAATGCTAATTTAAGATCAAGTTAGTACGTAGTATAGGTACATGCCATTTATAACACGATGTAATTTAATTATAGTTTTCACAACTGTTAATATTAATTACCTTTTTGCCAATCCATGTGCAGAGGTCAACGAGCTTCCAGCCCTTGCCCTTGACATTTCGCCTGCGGTTCCGATCTCGTCTCGGCGAGCCCCCTGATAACATAAACCATTCCACGTCTGTCAACAGAGCTGCTTCCGCATCACACTCAATTTCTACCTCAAGCTTTATACATTCACTGGCCACACTCATCTTCAAAATAAGTACGTACTGTCATGTCACTAATAAATTGCGTATTTTTGGTAAATTTGCGTAGGTATATTGTTTTCTATACTAATTGAGAGACACAAGTTTCACAATAAAATCTTCGAATAAAAGTACGTTAGAGCTTTCTGCAGACTTGGCGGTTAAAATAATCGAAAACTTGAAATGATTTGAATGTGCATCGCATCAACATTCAACGGCGCGGCGCGAGATGATGTCACGTTTATTTAGCTCACCGACTGGATCGGGGCTGATGTTTTTAGTAAAGTTATCGATGACCGATGACAGTCATTATCAGAGTTCAAGTAAATTGAGACAACTTACATACTGTGATGACCTATATTTATACCTAATTGGCAGTTAGGTGTAATAACGCATGCAGAATAACAACAATTAATAAATAATGGCCATGAAGTGCGAGTCGATGACAAATTTCTGTTCATTACCAAACTAAAACCAAGGATTTTCTTGAAGGGGTTGAGGGAAAAAGCAATGTTATTTAAATTAGTTGGGAAGCTCTCCCTCTCTCCCACACTCCTACGGGGGCCATCTCCCTCCCTTAGCTGGCTACGCCCTTGATTGTTGTTGTTATTCCAATTCTAACTTACCTAAAGAGCTATTGTCGGAGTAATTGTGCCTGCTCCGATATGCGCTCTTCTGCGATCTTTGTACTGCTTCTTTTAACAAACTCGATTCCGATTTCATTCGCCTCTTCCTCACTTTGAACGAATGGTTGCTATTGATCGACTTGAATGATACGTCAGAATTGCTAGACAACTGGCTGGAGGACGATGATCTCAACTTCTGTTTGTTCTCAGTCAAGTCAGAGGTACTAGATGTGCTCGATTCTGTACACTTCTTCTTCCAGGGTCTTAATTCCTGCCCGTCGTCATGTTCAGACTCTCGCCTGTTACGTTTGTTACTCAAAGAATGCTCGGACGGCTCGTTTGAGGTAGATTCATGTATATTAAAGTCTTTATTAAACGATAGGCTCACGTCAGGAATACTGCAGTTCTGTAAAGACTCAAAGTGCTCCGTCTGAGTAGAACTGTCGGTCATATCTCCTTTTCCGGGGCTTTGGTCGTCAGCTATCATTAAACTCACATATGGTGGAGTTTTGTCACAAGCGTTCATCTTCTGGTCATTCAGCGACGAAGCAAAATAACTGTTTTCCCATGATGCGTTAATTGAATTTTCTTGAGAACATTTTCGAATCAATTCTATTGAATTATTAAACTTTTCCGTTTCTTCCGATACGTTTATGACAACAGGTAAAACTTTTTCGTCAGTGAAATGCATATTTTATATTTTGTCTAGAAAAACCTGATGAGAAAAACACGTTTACAAAGAGTTTGGTATGTTCTAATACTAGCTCGCCGAAAAACTCACTAGCAATAAAAAATAATCGGTTTGAAAAAAAACACTTTTCAAACTACCCTCATTAAACAAAATATGGGAATGTAAGAATACCAACTATTGTGTTCCGAATCCACGTATGTGTCAACCGCGCTTATTTTATTCAATTTTTTTTGCGGTAAGTAGGTACGTAGGTACCAACCATAGATAAAAGTCTTTGATTTCTATAAAATAATAATCAAAGCTTAATACACGTACATTACTTATCTGCTTTGATATTCATACAAAAATACATAGTAAACATAATATTTTAAATTAAAAAAATTAAAAAGAAATTCAATATAAGTTAAAAATAATTAGTAGTTGTTGTTTTTGCAAGCAAAGGCGACACATGTCTTTTCGTGTTGTTTCCAAAACTCCATAGGAGCCTCTTGTAAATCTCCACCACTTTACAGGGGCATGATTTTGACTTGACCGTGACTTACTTTGCTTGACTCTGACTGTGACTTGTTTGACGCTATTAATACTATGTAAACATGTATTAATAGCGTATGTATGTATGTATTACGACCTTTGATTATATATAGAACGGATGTGGTATTAGCCCGAGCTGCTATGGAAAAAAGTCTGGCACTTTTTGCGGGAGACGAAGTAAACACGCATAGCACACACTTGTTTTCTAAACCCCGCCCATTCAAGTAATCGAATACATCTCTACAAGCGCACACTTCAATATAACCTGCACTCATTGACAAAACAGAACACAAATACAAAATGCGCACTGCTCATTGGTCGCCTCGCTGTGCTTACTTCGCACACATTATACAAAGCTAGTGAAGTGATAAAAATACCAACTAAATATTGTGCTTTCACCAATAGTTACCATACCGATATCGGATACCGAAGAGTGTACTGGAGAAATTTCGGTATGCGAGTAAAATTGTTTAAATAAGCTAAATACTTATAACGTATCTTTCTTATTTTACCATGTCTTAAAAGATTGGACCAAGTATTGTGTACTTTAAAATGTTGTCAATATCAAAAACCATATAGATATGTAAAATAACCACGGTTTCACCCACATAGTTATGAAAAATGGTGATGGTGATGATGATGATGAAAAGTAGCCTCTCTCTGGCTCTTGAACTATACCCATGCAAAAAATCAGGTCGACGATCCGTTGTGCCGTTGCAGCGTAAAAGAGGAACAAAAAAACACACTTTCGCATTTATAATATTAGTATGATATACTTTGTATCCATTTTCAACCCACATTTATTATTCTGACACCATAACCTCAGAAAAAATAAATAAATGGAAGCGTTACACCTACACCTACAGTTTTCCCTTTAGCACTTACCTCCCCCTCCCCTCGGTCGTCCATTTGTATACATTTTGAGCACATCGTTTGCAGTTGTATGCGCTCAATATTGAAGTGTGCGTTTGTAGAACTAGTAAGAATAATTATGTCAATGTCTGCAATAGTTGTTTACCTCGCCTCCTTCAGTATTTGACAAACTTTCTTCGGTACTAGCTTGAGTTTAAAGGCCGATCCCAACTATATAATATCAAAGGCCATATACCAATAACACACGCACGATACCAATAATATACATAATGTACTGGAGATTTACTTATTTATGACAGTAAAGTAAATACAGTAGACGAGGCCGTATGGCTTTAGCATGCTCCGAAATGGGCGAAAAACACAAAAAAAACGAGTATTTCTACCTATCAAACTTCATTCAAACTTGGATTACGTCGTACGAGTAACTATATAAGTAACGAGTACGAGACTACGAGTAATAAATTAGCACATCACTAGTTCATTTTTTCGACAAGGTTGCCAACTTAGTAACTATTTGTGCTAGATTTGGCTCTATTTTCGTAAGTCTAGTCTAGCGCTGAAATCTAAGATAAAACAGCTAACACTAAACAGCAATCACGCTGGTTTTTTTTTCTGGTCACCGTAGAACAATACGCAGCCACGCGAGAAGTAACAAAACGCTTTAGTTTTATATGTTGCTTTGCTATACTGTCTTTTGGGATTTTCCGGAACTAATAAGATGACGATGTACCTACGTTCTACACTGATATGTTTGTCTGTCTTATTTTAATATGATAATCCTTTCTTTGTAGCAACCTTATTATTCATAGAATTTGGCCCTAAAACGTTTTTCTGATAAAATGGAGGCGTGACATGCTATTGTGTTATCCTACTGGATCGGATGACTCCCCCGCGTTCGCTTGCGGGGGGAAGAGAATGTCTATTTGACCGTAGTGTTTTAGAGTAGCATTATAATTATATAGCTTAGTATGTTGATTGAGTAGTTCTAGTAAGAACTAGAATTGTGCTTGGAAATAGCTTGAAAACAATGTGTGTATTTGGCAAAAATGAATTTAACGCGAGAATATTTGAAGTTTATCAGCATTCGGAATTAAAGAAACCTATATAAAAACTCAAACCGTTATTCTCGGGTGAGGCAATACGTTCCATAATGAAACTTTATAATTTTATTCCATGTCCAAACAAATTTGCTATGTATTTTGTAAATTTATATTAATCTAGCGCTATTTGAGATGTCATTTAGCGAGTATCTGTGATATCGAGTTGGCAACCCTGGTTGTCGATTAATATTTTATTCTGTTCAATTAAGCTTGCTTAATCTCGTTTTGAGGTGAAATTAGCACGTTATTTGTTTAAAAAAATACTTATATGTGATAAGAGACTCCGTCCGTAGTGAAGTTCGTAGTATGTGATCGAGATTTACAAGTGATTACTGCACATATGACAATTTTTAAGGAGCTCCGTTTCGTAACATAGTAAGAAGACAAATGGCGGATGAACGACGTTGAAACAGTTTTTATAAAACGGTGTGCTCGTTTGACATACGTAGGCGGAGCCAACGCATGTACCTTGGCTGAGGGGAAATTATAGGTATGACATATCCGTTCTATATAATCAAAGATTACGACTAAAGGACACTGAATCAACGGTCATAAAAATTTAACAAAACAAAATCTACCGATTTGGCGCCAACGTGGAAAAAACATGTCGGGTCGTTGTATTATTTTCATAAACTATTATTATTATTATGATTCTTTGTTTCATAAAATTCTCGGGTCTGACCCGGTCATTTGTTAGGCATTGGTGGAGTCGAAACCAACACCAAGAGGCCCTGTTGAATACAAAATACAATTACTATGGAATGTGTATAAAATGGAATATAAAACTATTGTACAGTATAGGATAAAAAAAAAACAGGGCTATTGAGGTGAACAATTTGTGGGTAGTTATATTATTTTTGTATTAATACTAAGTAAACTTATTTTATATTACTACTAAAGGACTTTGTATCGAAGGTCATCAAAAAATTAACAAAAAAAAAGTGTTCCGTCTTTCTGTTTCGGTGATTTCCTGATTTCCGTCAAAGATTTCCGTAAGTGCTTTCTTTCGCACTTATTTAAAAATACGATTATGTACTAAGTTTTTTCAAGTTTAATTTTATGTAATGTAGTTTTTCATATGGTACATACGATCTGTCCCAGGTCTGCCTGTGATTTAAAATTAAAAGTAGTCTATAGATTCGATAACATACCTTACTCGCAGGAGACCTTACATAATTACAAGAAAGCAAGAAAGTTATAAAAATGCGATGCCGCGCTGACAAAAGGCAAATATTCTACTGTGTAATTACGGCTACAGCGCTCGTGATACTGTTACATCCTTGTAGACATGCTGCAAGTTATGAATATTTGTGGAGTACTGATAATATTATGGCTAATTTACATATGGAGTTAGCAGCTAACTTTACAAGCAGTGCTATTGACAGCTGCAGTTATGAAGGCATTATCAATGATAACACTGCATTAACAATTAAATTAGCAGATGGTGACTTGATAGAAGGCCATGGGATCCGAGAAGGTGGAGAGTATGCTCCACAAGAATGTGTGCCCACCTTCAGTACCGCGATTATTGTACCATACCAGTAAGTAGTCTGCTTACTATTGTAAACAAAGAAATTAAAATGATTCTAAAAGATGATTTGGAAGTCCTGACTAGTTAATTGAAATTCTACACTTTACATTACAGATACAGACCGGAGCAACTGCGAAGTTTTCTGGTTTACATGCACACATTCTTTCGGCGCCAAAAAATTCATTATCGCATCTTTGTTATCGAACAAGTGGGGCTTAAAGATTTTAACCGAGCTAAGCTGTTAAATATTGGTGCAGTTGCGGCCATGAAAGCAGGATATCCTTGTCTCGTTCTACACGACATAGACTTGTTGCCACTCAGTCCTGCAAACATCTACGCTTGCACTAAGCAACCTCGCCATATGTCTGCAAACATCGACTTTAATAGGTGTTTAATAAACAGAAATATAATCACATAGCTGGATATATAGTCACATAGCTGGACATATAATCACGAAGCTGGACATACAATCACAAAGCTGAACATATGATCACATAGCTGGACATCACAGTAAGCTTGCACTCAGTTATTGGTGTCTGTGATTGAATGCTTCAACATTCTATTGTTTTTAGTTGAACAAGTTTACTTAGAATGAAGAGTAGTGCAACAATCAATGCTTCATACATGCACGCAGTAAATCCAATATAGCAACATTTTTATCATGATTGTCAAAGGTGGGTTTCTATCTGCCTTCACTTAGCTAATATTCTGATATCACAGTAATATTATAAACTAGCAGCGCTTTGCGGTTTCACCCTCTTGTCTACCGTTCCGGGAACCATAAATTTTTTCAGTTAAAAAGTTTATATTTATATATAATTGTTTACAACAAATAGGCATGCTTTTGACCACATTCTCACCTGTTGAGAAGCGATGAAGTGGTCGAAGGTGTAGCACGCTTTCCTAGGAACTACCTATTTACTTTTGTTCTTGAACAACTCCGGATTGTACCTATTTGGAAAGACAGATGCAGGTAAAGAGTTCCACACCTCTGATTTTTCTGTTCAAAAAAGTGGATCAGAAACGCTTAGCCCTTTTGAATGGAATTTCCACCACAAGTGTCTCCTTGTCATCTGGTACTGTTATGGAAGAATAGTGATAGCAGTATTAGGTTGTGCAGTTCTAGGTTCAGTAGTTTGGTTTTTAAATCAATAGTTTTTTATTTATTTTTTATCCTATGCTGTCCCACTGCTGGGCAAAAGTCTCCCCTGTTTCCCTCCATAACAGTCCTCCGCCACCTCTTGCCAACCTCTCCGGAATGAGTCAAGATCGTCACGCCAGCGTTCACGCCAACGACCACACCTGTTATGGAACGCAGTTATTTTTAAATCAATATAACTGGAAAAAAATATGTCATCCAAGTAAACGAAATTACGTGTTAACAAACTTTGAAATCGGTTTTTTAATTGATAATTTATGCTCAGTAATATTGCTAACAGTTAGTTCACATAGCTAACTCCTAAAAAAAAATCACCCTTTGTAAGTTTTATTATTTGTTTTTTTCAGATTTGTGCTACCCTACAAGGACTACATTGGTGGAGTGCTGTCTATTACTTCGAAACAATACAAGACTGTAAATGGAATGAGCAATGGATTCTTTGGCTGGGGTGGTGAAAACGCAAATTTTTTCAAACGGCTCAAAGAACATAACTTACAAGTGTGTCGATTTGACCCTGCCAAAAACAGATACCACCATATGTTTTATTCTAGATTTCAATACAAAGCCACAACAGATAAATATCCTCTCAAAGGGTGAGGATTTTTTTTGTATCACATGCTGATTTACTCAATTTTAAACTTATGTATCTAACTAAAATAAGTAAAAAATTATCAGAACAGCCTAAAAACGTGATGAATAATTGAAATAACATATTTCTCTATGGTGTCACTTTCGCTGGAATGACCCTGTAATCACCGTGATGTGTATTGTGTATCTGTGTGTGGTGTGCTATGAGACTTGAAAATGTATTTGTGTGTATTGTTTAATTTATTTTGACATTTAATTTGATTGCTCTGACTTTATTTTGTTATATACTTTATTTCATTTTAATTATTGTTCAATTGTGTAATTATGGTATGGGTGTCGTAGCCTGAAATAAATGAATTTGAATTTGAATCAGGTAAAAAATAAAGCATAGTTATAAAGCTTGATCATCATAGAAAGAAAGAAAGAAAAATAATTATTTATGACAGAAAAAAAAGATACAAAGGCATTACGAGTAATTTTCGAGTCATATGTTGTAATGTATCATTTTTGTTTTCAGATACCAAAGACAGGCACCAGCAAGGAATTTCGATAAGGACGGCCTAAACACCTTGCACTATACTGTTGAAGAAATGTTACTTCATCCACTTTTTACCCAAATCACGGTTAATGTGGAGTCATAGCATTATCATGCGATAGGTTGCTTAGGTGGTTCATATTAGCCGACTCCAATCTGATACCGGCATTGTTACCATGATGTCGGTCGAGATTTTCAGTGCTATACGGCTGACGCACCACATGAACACCTTGTCTCAAACATCATGCCTGCAAGAGCTATGATCAGCGCACATTTAGATGCATGTTTTGGTTTGATTTTCAGATAAATTGCAGTATTTAATCTGCATCTGCACCGTATCAGTATAGATATTGGTGTAGATCGCTATCGGCGACAAAACGATAAAGCGTTTGATAAATAAAAAAATAGTGCGTGGAGTCCCTCCGCGCGGAAGAAGTTGTACTTCAACAAGGAACCCTAAAATTATAACTAGTGCAAAAATATCAACAGTTTAAAAACATGCTTTTCTCGAGATTCAAAACTAGCTCCTTAGGCTTCTCAATTCATTAGCGACACCATTACACTACCGGATCTGTTAGTCGCGAAGCGAAAAAAGGATACGCATTTCGCAACCATACGAGAGGAGAAAAATTCCCCCTCCATGGTAGCGTTAAACGTTTAACGCAACCTTGTTTGCAAGTCGCATAAGGAGTATAACTTCAAAAAGTTAATTTATGAGATTTCCTTTCTGCCGATATTGTGTCAATATCAAATCGTTGTCATTATCAGTTAATGTAAAAACGCCCATTCCTTAGATAAAAACAAACATATGCAATATCATACACACATATATTTGGCATAATTATGTTACAGAGAATGGTCCCAAACCACAATGGATTTTTCACAAAATTAAAATAGCAACCATTCCAAAGAACCAATAGTATTTTAAAATAACAGACTATACAGACAGATAAAATTTGAATTTGTATCATTGAATAATTTGCTTAACATACATTGAGTATTTAGGCATATTATGGTAGATTGAAATAATTATAATACTTTACAACAATTTTTTTTCTATTAAGTACCAAATAAATACAATACATACTGTACAAAAAAAAAATTAAAACCTGCAATTCTATTTACAATAGCTTTGTAGCTTTGGAGGCTGTATTATACAAACTTTAATTTAGTTAATTAGAGAGTAAACTTAGTTGTAATATCACACAAACCCTATTACAAACACAATTAACAAAATATAAATAGCTAGCACCTTTAAAACATTTTAGATTTATCCACAAAAAAATAAGAGCTGCACCATACACCAAATATGAATAAATAATTGCACCTACACCAAACACAATAGTATTACAAAATTTAAATCTTCATTATGATATTACAATTTATTACCAAAAATGTGAAAATATTTTAATCATAAGCCTCATCCAAAGTAGTAGATTCAAAGTTAGAACTATGTTAAAAATATCACTATGTAACTAAAGTACCTTTCAGACTACAATTTTATATTAAACTGCCTTAGTTTCATTACATTACCTAGTGTCTGTCTGCCTGCCACATAACACACAGGCGGCCTTACTTAGCTAGAAATTGCTCTGTCTCGCTTTCATGTGTGACAATTTCCTGCAGCGAGAAGTTAACAGAGCAATATTAAGCATTGCTTAACATTTATAAGGCCAAAGGTTTTGGTAGCTGGGTGCAAAACTGTAAGGAAATTATAGCTTAAGCTATTTAGTGTTTTGATCCATATTTGTCTTTAAAAGTCTAATCTTTTTATTTACAAATTTTTGAGGAATCTCCAAATGATTGTGGAATCCAAAACAAAACAATCTCATATCATTAAAAGGAAGTATGGCTCAAAATGCAATAACTAAGCTATTAAGCCTTTTTTTAAATCCCTAATATGTCTGCGTTTGACGTCCAACTCGTCTGTTGATAAGCAACGATGCGGCCGAAGATGAAGCACGCAGCCTTAGAAGATACAGCTTTACTCCCAGCTCCTGATATAGGTTCACAGCAAGGCAATATGTCACAACAACACATACCCCGACCGAGCATGGACATGACAATGGATGGCCATATTCACATAACATTCAAACGTTATGTAAACATGTGAACTGTCACAAGGCAATGGAAGGAAAGCAAAGAAGCAATTATTATATTATAGTAGTGTCTGAAAGCTCCTTAACATTATTCATAATTGTCTGGTCATGTAAAAATTCATAAAAAAAACTGTCTACATTAACCCTAAACTCGTCAATTCTAAATCACCTAGCTGCAAAACTAATATTGTGATTGTACAGTGCAACCAACTTGTCTACAGTTAAGTCACCATGATATTATCTAAACAAAGCTGATAGGTTCCCTTGGAAAACCAAACAGCTAGACTGGAATGGCCTAATTACAATCTATGGTGTATATATGTGTGAATCGGTTTCTTTAGGCAAGCATGCTCCATCGTAGACCGCATCATCGCATAACATCAGGCGATCTGGCGGTCAAGAGCAAGCCTATCCAATAAAATAAAAAAATAACCCCATTTCAGTGTCTTCATAGTTAAATAATCCTTTTTACACCTTATTGATCAACATTATTATTTGAATACAACTATAAACATATTTCTTGGTGTTTTTATTCTATAATTATAAGCAGATAAGCAATAGATTCAGTGTGTTGCCAGTGATGACATATGGTACTGAGACGTGGGCCTTAACTGTTGGCCTTTTGGAAAAACTCAGTCACTCAGCGGGCAATGGAAAGAGCTATGCTCGGAGTTTCTTTGCGCGATAAAATCCGAAACGTGGATATTCGCCAAAGAACCAGAGTCACCGACATAGCTGTTAAAATTTGCAAGTTGAAGTGGCAATGGGCAGGCCACATCGCTCGAAGAACCGATAACCGATGGGGAAGAAAGGTTCTTGAGTGGAGACCACGAACCGGAAGACGCAGCGTAGGTAGGTCTCCTACTAGATGGACCGACGACATATTGAGAGTCGCTGGCATCCAGTGGATGCAAAAGGCAGGTTGTCTTTCAGTGTAGAGTTCTAAGGGGGAGGCCTATGTTCAGCAGTATGTTATATATATATAACATATTATGTAAAAAGAAAAAATATAAATTATGGAACACTGTATGATTATTATGGCACAACAATAACAGTTGGGTCACATAGAAATAACTATGGAAAAGTGCACAATTTTATCCCATATCTTACAAACCTAATAAATATTTTGATGTGAAGTCAACTTAAGATCCCATACTTCGAGCATCCTCTATCTCTCTTGTGCATTTTTGAACATATAAAATGACTGAATATACATACATAAAATATAATGTTAATATTGAACATAACATTACAAAATGTTAAATAAAATTTTAGTTTGGATTCAAATATGTTTTATATAAAAGTTTATTTAAATCAAAACCCAAACTGAAAAACATTTTGTAATGTTATTCTCGAAATAACTACAGCGTAGACTGTATAAGCACATTCAATAATGTTATCTTAAAAAAAAATGCACAATACATGGACTCTTAAGTATGCAATCATGCAATGCAAGCAGCACTAACTAGTCATTAGGTACATACAACTCTATTGTAAACTGTGTGTCTGTGTAACAGATTAAAGACATATCGCCCATGCTAAAAAACGTATGTACATGTCGGCTTACAGGATAAAACTCATAAAAAATTCAATGTATAGCACAGATTTGCATACGGAGTAAAGGTTCATGATATACACTGGTTTCCTGCACCCTTCACCTTAACAATTTGTTTAAGAGTCCATTTGCTCACTTCACAAATGTCAGTATCTTTAAGGTCGCAACACTAGCATACTCACTAACCCGAGCACAAATGCAAACACAAGTTTGAGGTTTGACCCGATGTGAAGCCATTCCGGCATCTGTGACGTGGCAAGGTGCTCTGGCTGGGTGGGCAGTAGAAGGGCAGTTATGCAGCATATGCTTACTGCAACTGCTACTACATTCACTGGTTGAGGTTCCCTACAATTTATAGAAAAAAATTAGTATGGATGATCTAAGCTAATACTTTGCATCATTATCATTGGCATTTCACTGCTGGGACACAGGCCTTCTCTCAGAGAGAGAGGATGGACCCTAATCCACCATGCTGGTCTAGTGCATGTTGGTGAATGTTATATGTCTTTGAACTTTTGAGGTTCTTGGCCATACCGGTTTCCAAAAGATGATTTTCCTTTACCGTTTTTTTGAGCAATGGCATCGAAGCCACACATAATTGATTTAGGTACTAAATAAGTCATTAGTAAAGGGTCGAAGATCGAACCGGGTACTGTCAGATTGTAAAGCTTACTTGCTATCGCTCGGCCACCATCATCACCTCTTGAATCACATCACAGCATCGAAAACTTTGCATGCCGTCACTTTATCAAAACTTGAAGATCCATTATAAACTATGATACAAGTATAAATTGTAATTTTTCAAACCCCTGGTTAAAGATAATCTTCAAACGGCTGCACAGATTTTTTTGAATCAGTTAAGAACATTCTTGACTAAGTCACCTTTCAAACAAAAATAGTGAATGAAAATCGGTTCAGCCGTTACAAACTAAAAATCGACACCGCTATATGGTCGGTATTCCGAAAACCCGAACGAAGCGCTTTGCTTCCACTTTTATTATGCGAACTGCTAGTCTGTGGAATGCGCTGCCTGAATGGGTGTTTCCCGATAGTTACAATCTGGGTGTCTTCAAATTATGAGTGAATCGGTTTCTTCTAGGCCAAGCGTGCTCTACCGTAGACTGCATCATCGCTTAACATCAGGCGAGTTGGCGGTCTAACGCAAGCCTATTATTAAATTTAAAAAAAAGCCGTTTGGTAGCTACAATGCCACAGACAGATACACAATATACACATGTAACTAATAACACCTCTCTGTTTCTGTCGTCGGTTAAAAATGGCTTAAGCTCACTGAGACCGGAGAGGCATATGACGTAAATGGTCACAGGTATTCATCTCCGGGATCCCTTATGAAGGAGCTCTAATGGCTCCGACAACAAGTCAGGAGCTTGTCTCATATATAAACATAACATGAATGTAGGCCAGTTTGTCATAGTTTGTGCATGCCATGTTTGAGAAATATCAACCAAGCTAACAAATGCTAAGTTATCATGACTAGCAATTATTAATATACAAATGTTTAAATGAGACAGAGGTCCAAAATGCTCTTCTCTAAAATGCTAAAATGGTCCTCTTTAAAAAAAATCATTTTTAGCAGATCATTATATTTTATGTAAATGGTACACCCAAACAAAAAAAGACTTATCTCACTTTAATTTTGAAATACTATTCAATGATGCATCACATTTCAAATTTCACACTTTTTTTCATACCACATTTACATATCACCTAATGTACTTACCTACCCAGTGACCATCCTTAAATTTATGTGAATCTATCAATACCTCATCAATATTGGTTGAGATTTTTAGGCATTTCATGGAAACATAATTATATTATCAAATCCTCCTTTTAGCTTGTATCGAGTCATCAGTAAAAAAAAATACAATAATTTTAGTGCAATATATGGCTTAAGGTGGTTCGATTTACCTATGGCGGGAAATTCAAATTTTAAACAGTTTTTTGGTCCTAGTAGCCAGGCCAGGTAATTATTTTTAAATAACAGTGTCTCCGCAAAATGTTGGCTGTTCTTTACATTATAATGTACAATTATTTAACAGTAACGCACCATATTACTTACATTTGTGAATAAACAGTTTGAAACAGCAAAAATTTGTTTATTCCCAAATGTAAGTAATAATAGGCATTAGAGATAAATAGCTTTACATGATTTTGTAAAGAATAATAATCAATCTGCGCAAACATCATGGTTGTTTACAATAATTACCCGGCCTATTACAAGGACAAGAAAACTGTTTGAAATTTGAATTTCCCGCCATTTGTGCAACGAACCACCTTAACTAATATTATGCATGTAACCCTTTGGCACAACGACATAAATTGTTAACATTATAGAGAGTTGATGTCATTGTGCCAACAGATCATGCAGTTAAAACCTTGAAAAAACTACCTGAAATGTGAAGTATGCGGATGGTTGCACGTGACTTTGGTATGATCTTCAACATTTCTAACCGGCACTGCTCTGGATGCCAGTGGGTGGAAGCTATCACCAAAGCTCTCAGGGTTACTGCTTGAAGGTTCCCCTTCTATAAGTTTTGTAGGTACATCTCTTTTACCTAAAGCCTGAAAAAGAATATTTACTTCCTGAAGTAGAAAGTTCAAGCTTCCTGCAGTTTTATCGACAATTTGCCAGTATTCCTACATACTAATGGCAGGGGCAAATGCACAATACACCCCAAGCGGGATGTCAGTGCAGGTCTTATCACCTCCACTTTGAATTAGAATTAGTATTCCTATATTTTTCCAGGTGAAAAGTATTATCCATTCTCGTCCTCACTTCAACTTCAACTATTAGTTTATGCCTTTTATGAAGATGGTTCACAGCTCTGCCAATGCCATATAGAAAGACCATCACATGCAGGTTTTAATGGTTTAGCACTGTTTTGGTCATCTACACTACCTCGTTGCCAAACACCATCATCAGCCCAGGCATTAAATTGTAAAAATTTAAAAGATAGAGATACTTTTGCACTTATATTATTAGTGTACATAACATGATATCCACCTTTGTAAAAATGAATGATCATGTAATAGGTAAACCTATTAAAACAATGAGGTCATTGTTTGAATTCAAATTTAAAGATAATGTACTGTTTTCATCACTTCAGGCTCGTCGAATGATCTTACCTGCTGGGTATTACTGTCGTACATAGTTATCCGGAACTTTTCTACATTATCACAATGAGACATAGATGGTTGGGTGTACCTCACCACAATATCAATACAGCTCTGTGGTGCGATAATTCCTTCAGGGTCGATCACAGTAAACTTGTTGGGCGACGTACACAGAACTAGAATAGAAAGTTCGTTTCATTATTAACACATTATTTCGACACATCACAAAAGCAACAAACCATACCTTTAAAATTTACTGCGAAATCGTAAGGATTATATACAGTCAACAGCTGTTTATGTGTATGTCGAGCATTTAGGTAGAATTCTAGCGACACGGGAAATACGAATACTGGAAAATTTTTCATTTTAAATTGAATTTCGTAAGCAACACAAAAGAAAAACAATAACAAATCCACATTCGCAAAAGAGCCAACTGGCAGCTGGCAGCTTGCTGGCTGGTTGAAAAATTGACAATCAAAACAGACAAGTGACAGTGAAGTGACGCACGACAGTAAATTTATATTTTTGACTTTGTATTTTTTTTCTTCTCTCTCTACTCTTAAGAGGATTTTGGCGTTGCACTATTTGTTCATTTGCCAGTAAAAACACAACAAACAAAAAATCTACCGTGCCAGCTTATATCTATACTAATATTATAAAGAGGAAAGATTTGATTGTTTGTTTGTTTGCATTGAATAGGCTCCGAAACTACTGAACCGATTTGAAAAATTATTTCACTGTTGGGAAGCTACACTATCCCCGGGTGACATAGGCTATAATATATACCCATGCGAAGCAGGGGCAGACCGCTAGTTCCAAATAAGCCTATTCGTGTATATGATAAAATTCTTTACGTCATTGATTCGTGCACATCAATGAAGTGACTTTTAAAAATAAACTCAACTCTTAGTTACAGGAACAGCTATTTTATAAGACAGAATCAAGGACGTTTTATACCATTAAAACGTCCTTGGACAGAATGTTTCTTTTTTTCCATGTCATTTCAAACATAAGAGAGGATCAGCTGGATCGGATAGAGTTTATATACTAGTTCCATACCGTAAGTAAGATATTAAAACAAAATTCATAGTCTTTATCAAATTTATTAAGGGATAAATTTTAAAGTAGGTAATAAATATTATCTAAATGAATAGCAATATTACATTATTTACATACATACCTAATGGTATCGATTTCGAAGGCACTATAAAATTACTAAATTTACTAAAAATCGTAAAGTTAAGTGCTAACAATAGGAATTTTAGGAAGTGCCTTCGAAATCGATACCATAAATTGTTGTTTTGTTTACAAGCTTTTGCAACGTGGCGTAGATTTCGGTTATTGGGTTTAACTACCATCCTAAAGGGAGTGGATTTTTTTTAAATAAAAAATTAACAAATTTATTTCTACATAATAAATTAGACGAATTCGAATTAAAATAGGAACAGCCAACTAAAGCTAACTACAGTCTTCCCTAAAGAGTGGCGTGGCTACAGTGAAACTGTCGTTCTATTTTCTCTTTTGCTCCCGTAGATTTTAAATGAATACGAAAGAGAAAATATATCAGGTCAGCGTTTATCGCATTTATGTAAAGTTTATTACGTGACCGGTCCACATTCTAAAAACAATGCGCTATAGTAGATTTTATGTCTACGCAACTTTTTTACCGACGAAAAAAGGAGTAAGTTCTCAAATTGACGCATATAATTATATTTTTTTTGATCGTGATGTTTCCCGGTAGGTACAATTGTACCGCTATACCCTCCCTTGGCTTCTAACTTACCTAATATGGTATTAAGAAAATGAAAACTAAGGAAAAAGGTACTCAAAATGTTATGTAATAAAATGATTGAAGTTATAATAAATAAAGAACAAGATAAAATTTAGACTAGTGAATTTACTATAGATAGCTCAGAAGGAGGCACATACAATTTATGGGGTCGTGGTTGATCGACCTGAAGATCCGTCTGTTTCTACTTCCGCAGCGCAGTACTACCCTATATTGTGGGTCGGCCGATGATGGTAGGTGGCCTCAGGGTCAGCACGGGATGTGGCCTCGGCACTAGAACGCGCAGCGAGGTTGATCCAGCCGAAGATGTTGATGATGACAGGTGGTGATGTGAACCGGCCTCACTCGGGTCGGACCGGCAGCAGTCCCAAGGTAGACCCCAAATGGGACTACGGTATGTCTGATTGTATTCCTGGGATTGTTCCTGGAATCGACAAACCAAATAATTAGATTTGGCTCATCTAATTCCCGTTCTGAGGACCCACCACGGCATCACAAATAATGTGGGTAGTTACCTGCATAGTTGCTTTGTCGTGGTGGTAACTACTATCAGAACGGAGTTGCATTTTAGTATATAAAGAAGCTGAAGGCTAAGTGATGAATAAAATAAACATTGTGATTTGATTGGAAATAGAAAAGGTTACTAAATGCGTATATTTAGTAAAATTAATAAAAAAACAAGGTAGTTATAAAAAAAGAAGTAAAGTGATTTTAACGGAATTTCCAAAAGATAAGCAAGTTAGACTCGTGCAAACAGGTACAATGCAGAGAAAAACTCTAATGATTATTTAAACACAAATTCTAAAATTAAACACAGTATGAATAAAAGCAAGACATGATTTGTTTTATGTGCCATTCAAAACTCACCCTATAACGGGAAATCACTTTCATGAAGACTGCACAGAGGTTACACAATAAATTGCAGCTAGATCGCTGGTAAATATTTAAAGCGAACTTAAAAAAAACACTTGTCCGCTAGAACGCTAGGCAAGTGTCGACCGTCTCATGAATCAGAGTTGCTTCGAATGGCCGCTAGGCGCGCACTCAACTGGCTCGCTCCCCTTGTACCTCAAGTCATGCCCCGCCGGCCGTTGAGTAATACAAAACTATGTGACATGCGAATTGCATAGCCGCGTTCGGATTTGCAAGAAATTAAACAACATAGGTAGGTAGATGTAAATATAAGGGATAGTATTTTAATTGTTTTAATGTATTTATATTTATATAAATATGTAACGTTTTTGTTTCGTTACATTACCCGCTGGTCCCTCATAAGGATTTTAATTTAAAATTAAAATCCGCGATTTTTTTATGAGTATCAATTTCTTACAATTACCTAACATGCATTCTTACAAGCCTTTCATACTTCTCATTCATACTTCTAAATTTAACACAACTAAAGTCGAATAATGTAATAATTATAAGACTCATCCTGACATAATGGAAGTCATAGGCCATAATTATCGACTTACGACTTCTTGTAAGAAATGTTAAAAAGATTAAAATGGGCACGGGCAACATAACAACGAAAATAAAAAATTATGACTGTTGACCTAATATTTTCAAGTCTTTAATGTGCCAAGTGCCTAAATTCTTACCTGACATGTTTTCTAGAACGTAGACAAGCGGCGAACGTTTTTCGACAACTTTGCACTTTATGTATTTTGGAGCTAACTTTTTACTAAAGAACTTATCCTTATCACTCAGGACATAAGCGCGTTTGTAAACAGTATCTCCTATACTAAATTCAAATGGTTTTCTGCGTCTATTATAATTAGCAGTGTTCTTAGCATGAGCGTGATATAAAGACTTCTGAACCTGGTCGAAGATAGAACTCAAACATCCAAGGTTTTCAGCGTACACGTCTCGAGGCAACAAGCTGACTTCAAGTAAAAAGGGTACACCACCATTTAAATGGACAGTTGAAGCCGATGATGCCTTTAAAAAACTTAAGGAGTGAGGAGTGGTAAGTAGATCGCTTTTAGCTATAAGGCCGCCACTTGTGGCACTATCTCATAAGTGTTTTCTATCTGTTTGTAATTTTTATTTCTGTTGTCTATACTAATATTATAAAGAGTAAAGATTTGATTGTTTGTTTGTTTGCATTGAATACGCTCCGAAACTCCTGAACCGATTTGAAAAATTCTTTCACTGACGGGAAGCTACACTATCCCCGGGTGACATAGGCTATAATCTACACCCGTGCGAAGCTGGGGCGGACCGCTAGTACTCAATAAAGAGTTTCTATCTAATATTCAAATCAGTCAACCTTGTTTTTAATAGGATATGATTTTGTAGGCTTACATTTAACTACATAATAATATATGGATATCTAAACGCCGTCGCATTCAACATACACAACCACAAAACTATATGAAATATTAAGAAAATTCGAAATTAGAGAGCGATTAAATTAATTTCCAACTCTCTGCTTTGAGGCTTGCATGATTTTTGCAGCCAGAATTTTACCTAAATTATACACAACAAAGGCGGACTCTAAAAAACAAACTAATGTTAAAAACGAGAGATTTTTCACTTAGATACGTAAATCATTTTTTTTTAGTTTCGGTAGGTTTTTTGAAACATCGTAATATTAGTCTTATAAAGGTACGCGCACATTATGCCGCGCCGCAACGGGCCAGGGGGGTTAGACAAGACCCACTTTCTGTTACCGTTAACGCTTGCGGAAAGATGAAATTGTATGAAAATGACATTAGCTTGAGAATACATCTCTCAAGCTAATGTCAATGTCATTTTCAAACAATTTCATCTTTCCGCAGGCGTTAATTAGCTAACAGAAAGTGGGTCTTGTGTAAACCCCCTGGTCGCATCGCAATAATCGCTTTCATACATTTTATATGGAAATCCAACCCGCTGGGCCCGGCATAATTTGCGATACTTCGTATAAAATTTATGAATGCGATTTTTTCGATGCGACCCTGTGGACAATTTGCGCGTACCTTTACACAGTTAATTATTGGTAAGGGTAGAGCATAGCGACAGCCGGGTCCTCAGTTTCGAAGGTGATCAGAACATCTTTGAATTTGTCCAGTAGCTGCATAAGTTGTGATCGACTCACATTTTCCATGAACATTATCTCTTCCAAGTGCTGTTCACCGCGGAGATAGCCTGTAACAGTTTTACTATGTTAACTAATATGGTTGTGACGCATTTATTTCTTTACTAACGGGAAATTAATGAGTTTTTCAAAGGTTTTAATTCATCTAAAACCACCTTAATGAACCACAGTATAATGTGAATGGGACCGATTATCTACAACATTATACCGATTTCAATAAGCTATCTAAAACCTAGCCAATCTCTACATAGTATAAATTAAAGTCGCTTTCCGCGTCTGTCTGTATGGCCGCTAACTCCTCCTAAACCACGCAACGGATTTTGATGCGGTTTTCGCCATTAGTTAGATACATTTTCACGGAAGGTTTATATATATAACTGGCGACCCGCCCCGGCTTCGTACGTAAATTACACCCGTGCGAAGCCGGGCGGGCGGGTCGCTAGTTTAAAATTAAACTAAAAAAACTTTTGGTCAAGAAATGTTACAAAGTTAGTGATTTTATAAATGATAAATTTTAGTAATGACTTCAGTAGGTCAATTTGTTTAACATACAATTATTATAGTAATGTCTATCTGTTAACTATTTCAATTAATATCATCATATCTTAACTATTGAGTGAACGTGTTGAGGACTCAGTGCGAGGCAGCTCGGAGGTCAGCGCTTGACACAGTACTAACCTTTCTTATGTAGTTGCGCCAGTAGCAGTAGGTCCAGGTGGTTCTGTGCTGCTGGCACGGCTTGCAGCGCGGCGCGCTCGTCCGTAGTGAACGTGTTGAGAAGGGACTCGGTGCGAGGCGGCGAGGCCGGCCGTGCGCACGCGTCCACTACGTCACAGCTCGCCGGCATATTCCATACTGTGGGCGGCTGGAAGCTGGACAACATAATATTATTTGAGTTTGGAGTCTTTTTTTTATTATTTTCTCTGTGAGAATTTTGGCGTCGCACTCTTGTGAATTAGCCAGTGTCAGGTATTAAATTATTATCTATACAATATAATAAAATATTTCTTTATTACACACCGAAAATACAAATTAAACTTAAACTAACATTAAAAAAAAAATGCAGCAGTATAAAGCGATTTCTTCCAGGAAACCTTTGGATGGACAGGACTAAAGAAATGTAATAATCTATAATGCTTCCAAATTCTTGAGCTATCTTGCAACCAATCTAAGCGTTGATGACGCTATCCATAATTCTTGCTACCTGCCAGTAACTATCGATATCAGGCCAAAATTCGCGAAAATATATCCCTAAATACCCATATAAATTTCGATACATCTTAGAAATACTGACATATAATTTTAAATTTTATGCCGTTATAACAATGTCTAATTTAGCAATTAATAAATTTTTGAGAGCTGGGGCTTTTTTTGCGGCTACCTCTTAACGCGGGCTCGAAACAGCACAGTGCGGAAAATCACACCAACGTGAACCTTAACACGCAGCGATACGGTTTGCGGTCGCGTGACTTTTTGCAATCGCCTAAACAGAATTGCTTAAAACGCGTAAGACCCCTGGATCCGATATCCATTGTTTTTTTTTATGCCTTAGTTGGTAAACAAGCAGACGGGCTGCCTGATGGTAAGCAATCACCGTCGCCTATGGATACTGTAACACCAGAGGCATCACAACTACGTTGCCGGTCCTTTAAGAATCTATATTGATTGATTTGATTTTAAAAGTTCTTTATTTGACACAAAACAATTACAAAAAAACATACAAACTAGACACAGTCCAAAAAAAAATTTTCCACCAATATTGTATAAATGACTTTATCAGGCTAGCAACACCTCTGTTAGTCTTTTAAAAACCTAGGTTTCATTATAAAACATTTAAAACCATGAAGTAAAATATATCACATATAAAATACGTTAAATCACTTAAGGGTAATGAACCTATCGCACCAGGCTCACTTTTGAGCACAAATTGTTTATCTCTACATCTCTACGCGTCTGTCTGTCTGTCTGTATGGCCGCTAACTCCTCCTAAACCTCGCAACGGATTTTGATGCGGTTTTCACCATCAGTTAGATACATTTTCATGGAAGGTTTATATATATAACTGGCGACCCGCCCTTGCTTCGCAGGTAAATTACACCCGTGCGAAGCCGGGCGGGCGGGTCGCTAGTTGTAAATATATTGATTGTTTACCTCATTTCACTCTGCAGTTTCAAATTGAGTGAGACACCATTTTTTTTCTTCCCATTTGTCATTCCATTGAACTTAAACTTGGGGGGTACATCTTGGTCACTTTCAAATCTATCTTCATCACTACTCGCGTCTCTGTGTGAATTATTTTCACTCTCTTTCAGCGACAGATCCGACAATCTCGACGGGAGACTCTTAACTTTTCCTTCCTTCTCCACATTCCCATTGATGTGATCAATTCCGTTTTCCGTAACGTTACCATTCGTCGAACCGTTAATGTTGTTAGAAATGCCACTGTCGACCGAGTTCGCGTGTAACTTCTTTTGGGCTTTTATTGAATCTTTCTCGCCGTTGATAACCGGAGGTTTGGGTATTCCATCTATGACATCCACTCCATCGTCGAATGAATGATTCGCTGAATCAGTTTCGTGGAAATCGTCGAATTTGGTATAATCGGATTCTATTACAATCGGCTTCGTGTGGGAAAAATCTGTTTGGTTCAAGTTGTTCTCCGTGGGATAGTCTTCGTCTGAATCTTGGAATATGTTAGAGTTGTCTCTCGTCTCGACTGGCTCGGGCACGTTCAGGTGTATTTGGGTGAGAGAGGAAAAGGAAACGTTGCACGATTGGTTGTAGATTATGTCGTTGTGTTTTTCGCAGTAGTACTCCTTGCCGTCTGGGGATAAAAATTACTGATTAGACACAGACATAATGTGACAGAGAAAATTGTCTGGGTCTTAGCCCTAGTATAGATCAGTTGCCTAGAATTGGCCCCAGTATAGCAAACTACATAAATAGGTTGCCCGCATCTCGGCCCGAGTGTAAAGTTACCCAGGTTCTGGCCCCAATATAGAAAACTACATAGATAAGTTCCCGGGTTCCGGCCCCAGTATAGACAACTACATAGGAAAGTTATCTGTGTTCTGGCCCCAGTAAAGAAAACTACATAAATAAGTTTTCGGGGTTCCGGCCCCAGTATAGAGAACTACATAGATAAGATTCCCGGGTACCGGCCCCAGTATAGGAACTACATAGAAAAATTACCTGAGTTCTGGCCCTAGTATAGAAAACACCATAGAAAAGTTACCCTGGTTCTGGCCCCAGTATAAAAATCTACATAGATAAGTTTCCCGGGTTCCGCCCCAGTATAGATATGAATAAATTAATAAATATTCGGGATTTGCAACGACAGGACCTTCGCCTGATAGAAGGCCTTATAACCGGTCATTGTAACTTGAATAGTCACTTGTATAAGCTAGGAGCCACGGACAGTCCACTGTGTCGTGGCTGCATGAAAGAGAACGAAACTGTAGAGCATGTGCTGTGGCATTGTGAAGCCACAGAAGAAACTAGAATCGCTACCGGGTTGCATGGGGCACCGTTGCCTCTTTCATCCACGTCACCACAACAGCTAGACTGCTTTTCATCATCATTATTTACACTATCATCTACGCCACTGGAGCAACTGACAGCGCCCCAGAGCCTCACTCCGATATTTCAAGGAATTGGGTTGGTTCAGGTAGGTGTCCAAGATACCACAGTGTCTCAAGACGAGGGTCTTTGACCAGTGTGTGTTGCCAGTGATGACATATGGTACTGAGATGTGGTCCTTTAACTGTCTGTTGGCCTTTTGGAAAAACTCAGAGTCACTCAGCGGGCAATGGAGAGAGCTATGCTCGGAGTTTCTTTGTGCGATAAAATCCGAAACGTGGATATTCGCCAAAGAACCAGAGTCACCGACATAGCTGTTAAAATTTGCAAGTTGAAGTGGCAATGGGCAGGCCACATCGCTCGAAGAACCGATAACCGATGGGGAAGAAAGGTTCTGGGGTGGAGACCACGAACCAGAAGACGCAACGTAGGGAGGCCTCCCAATAGATGGACCGACGACATTGTGAGAGTCGCGGGCATCCAGTGGATGCAAAAGGCAGGCTGTCGTTCAGTGTGGAGGTTAAAGGGGAGGCCTATGTTCAGCAGTGGACGTCTTCTGGCTGATGATGAGGTAGGTGCTGGTAGAGGGAAATGCACAATACACCCCAAGCGGGACGTCAGTGCAGGACTTATCGCCCCCATCTCGAATAAGAATGTTCGGGACATTTTTTCACACACGGTCATTGGACCCCTACTCTTCTCTACATAGTATAAATTGAAGTCGCTTTCCACGTCTGTCTGTATGTCTGTATGGCCGCTAACTCCTCCTAAACCACGCAATGGATTTTGATGCGGTTTTCACCATCAGTTAGATACATTTTCAAGAAAGGTTTATATATATAACTAGCGACCCGCCCCGGCTTCGCACGTAAATTACATCCGTGCGAAGCCGGGCGGGCGGGTCGCTAGTACTACATAAGTAAGTTACCCGGGTCCCGGCCCCAGTGCGGCGAGTTGAACTGCACGTATGTGTGTAGCTGGAGTAAGAGACGTCTCTGGAGGAGCCAGGCGACGACTCGCGCCAGCCGCGCGCCACCGCCGCCGCACGCGCCGCGAGATACGTACCACAGCGGCGCTGGTAACGAAAACTCGCTCAGCATCTGTAATGTGATTCGTATAATCTAGTCAACTTCACAGATGGCCGATGGGGCCGAAAGGTTCTGGAATGGAGACCACGGACTGGTAAGCGCAGCGTAGGACGTCCACCTACAAGATGGACAGACGACCTAAAAGAGACCGCAGGGAAACGCTGGATGCTTTTGGAGATCGATGGGGGAGGCCTATGTCCAGCAGTGGACGTCCTATGGCTGAAATGATGATGATGATGATGAGTCAACTTCACGTCCATAGCCTTTTTTTGATTTTCACCAGCTATGTTGTATCTATTTATTTAATAAACAAAGGCAAACGGGAGTTAAAATTGTACATGAAAACATTTTTTTTTGTGAGGCTTGCGTTTGACCGCCATATCGTCTGATGTTAAGCGGGGATGCGGTCAACGATAGAACACAGTTGCCTAGAAGAAACCGAGTTTATCGCGAATTGAAAACACCCAGATTACAGTCCGCGACGCTACTAAAAAGTAACAGTTAACAATGAAAGGTACAAATGCAAATCAATATCGCCGAGTCTATCTTGTTGAAAATCAAGTTCCCTGATTTTGTACAAAAGGATGCTATTTTCAGACAATGAGGTTTTTTTTTCTTTTGTTATTGTTTTTGATAGGGAACCGTAAAGGTATGCTTTACATTACAGCTATACTTTTCGAAAAATGTGAGAAAAACCTCCAAAAACAGAAGTAGCGAAACCTTAGAACTTCGTTGAGCAAAACGCACAACGACTGTGTGCAAGCCCCATAGTTTTGATCCACTAAATGCGATTTTAATACAATATATTAAGCCTTATGGTCATCTGTTGTTATAAGCGTTGCTTAAAAATGGGAAAACCTCGCCTTAAATCTTACAAATGAATACTTCATTACTCACTTGTAACAGACATAATCCCGGGAACTCCTTAGCAAATTCTTGTACCAGCGGCGAATGTGTGTGAACGTTAGCTCCAGGTGCGACCACATATACATTACCCTCACATAGAGGGAATATCACCGTCGCCTTAGCCCAGTACACTAGATGCCCGGTCAGTTGGGACACCTGGAAACATTTAGAATCAGAAATAAATTATTGTAAAAACTGTGTACTAAGAGGTGATAAAACATAGTGGTATCTCTGCCGTCCGATTACTAAAAGACCGTTATGTGACACTGTGCCCATATCACTTAACGGTCTTTTAGTAATCGGACGGCAGAATTATTATTACATATTATTATTTTAATTTCAATTAGTACCGCAAAACACGAATGAAAATACAACATAATCATATTTAATAATATTAAAAACATAATCTTCTTCTCTAGATAGTATAAATTAAAGTTGCTTTCCGCGTCTGTCTGTCTGTCTTTATGGCCGCTAACTCCTCCTAAACCACGCAACGGATTTTGATGCGGTTTTCACCATCAGTAAGATACTTTTTCATGGAAGGTTTAACATAGTATAACTTAAAGTCGCTTTCCGCGTCTGTCTGTCTGTATGGCCGCTAACTCCTCCTAAACCACGCAACGGATTTTGATGCGGTTAGATACTATATAAACAACAAGCGACCCACCCCGGCTTCGCACGTAAATTACAACCGTGCGAATCCGGGTGGGCGGGTCGCTAGTGTTAATATAAAAACCACTACAAGATACCACTATACTAGCTGTATGTGTGTATGCTGCTATGCTGTGCTGTTGCTAGACTATCTGTTTTTTATTCTTAAAAAAAAAGTATTTATAGATCATCATTATCATTAGCCCTGGACAATCCTTTAGGCATTGGCCTCCATTTGTTTCCGTGATCTACTGCAGACACTTGGCAAGTAAGTTGCCAAAGTCATCTTGCAAACCCAGTCTGAGTCAATACTTAACTGGCGTGTCTTTACTTTTGAATAAAATGTTTCTATCCCGTTTCGATAGCCCGTTGGTCCAGTTGGTAGTGAACCTAACTTCTGAGCTTGGGGGCATGGGTTCGATTCCCACCTAGGACAAACATTTGTGTTTGTTCTATATCTGGTTGTTAATATCTATTTAAGTATATATTTAAAACTATATATACATGGTCTAAGGGGAACACTCTTGAAGCCAAAAGAAGGTAATTGTACTCATCATTATGAACAAATTTTACTATGGGACCAGCCCTGAAATCGCGAAAAAAAAAACAGCTGTTCCATACATTTTGTCGTGTGTCAATGACCGTTTTCTATAGAACAGCTGATATTTTTCATATTTTATTTTATTTTAATGATGAGTACAATTACCTTCTTTTGGCTTCGAATGTTCCCCTTACACCCCGTATATATGTACATCAGTCTCTGGCAGCCATATCACAAGCTTTGCTTAGTTTGGGGTTAGATGACCGTGTGTTCAAAAATGTCCCGAATATCACCTGCTTCAAAGAGAGATCAGCCTCAATGGCGAGTGTCTGGAGGCTCTTCAGCGGGCTGTACAGTTTAATCAGCCTTAGTAGCGCCGAACTCCCATCCAGCGGGATCGAAGCCAGCAGATCATTGGGGTTCACCTGGAATGAGTTGTCATACCAATTATTAAATAACTAGCTGCGCCCCGCAGTTTCACCCGCGTAGTGATGAAAAATGGTGATGATGCTGATGAAAAGTAGCCTCCTTGTCAATGTCCGTCTCCTGGTTCTAAGCTACCTCCCCACTAATTTTCAGGCAAATTAGTTCCGCCGTTCTTGAGTTATAAAAAGTGTAACAACACGACTTTCTTTTATATCTATACTAGCTGACCTGACAGACGTTGTCCTGTCTTAGAACTGACAAACACGCGAAGTTAAAATTGTAAATCTTATATTTTTACACCTTGAGTTACATTATTGGAGTTTTAGTAACGATCCTTAAAAAAAATTGCCTATGTTAGCCGGGGATAGTGTACTTTCCAACAGTGAAAGAATTTTTCAAATCGGTTCAGTAGTTTTGGAGCGTATTCAATGCAAACAAACAAACAATTAAACAAACAATCAAATCTTTCCTCTTTATAATATTAGTATAGATTTAGATTTTGATTGCAATTTTTTCTTCTCTTCATCCCAGTATAAATTAAACGCGCTTTCCGCGTCTGTCTATCTGTATAACTGCTAACTCCTCCTAAACCATGCAACGGATATTGATGCGAGCTTTAAAAATTCATATAACATAGTCCTAAATTGATATCGTGAACTTACGAGCAACAATATCCCATGGTAAGGCCTCAGTTTTTGCAGGCACTTATCTATCATCTCCGGCTCTATGATGAGCCCTCGGTTGTGTATTTGATGCGCCTTGTGGGGGAGGCAGAATGACAGCAGCACCCAGTTGTTGATTCGCACTTGAACTATGCCTGTAATTTTAAAATTCAATTACTTTTTGTTTTAATGGTGGTGGTAGGGTAGATCTAGGTAATCACAGGGTTATACAGAACAGAAGTACTAAGCCGAAAAAAAGAAATAGTAGTCAAAATTACAGACTTTTTAATATGGAACCAGACCGGATATCGCGAAAAAATTGCTGAAAATATCACTCAACAAAACACGGAACAGCTATAGATATCTTTTGTGCGGGTTGATCCTATAATAATAGTTTGTCACAACAATACACTTAGTAAAATGTACTTTTCGGCTTATAGTGTCACAGTTGGGTGTAACCCTGGAGTTTCTTTCTCAATTAAAGGGGCGCTGGTTTTCGAAATATGGATATGGTGGCCTCTGTGGATCTCTCCGATCTGTATGACTTCATTCCCTCGTACCCAGTTTTTATCGGCGGCTGGGGCGGGCAAGTTAAGGCGGCACCGTTTCTTGGTGGATTTTCCGAAAACCCAAACTAAGAGCTTCTATTCCACTTTTATTGTGCGATCCGCTAGACTGTGGAATGCGTTGTCTCTATGTGTGTTCCTATACTTTAAGTCGCGAGTGCGAGTGAGACCGCATCATCGCTTAACATCAATCGAGGAGGCGGTCAAGAGCAAACCAATACTTCAATAACAACGAGCCTGGAAGTAAGGGTCATAACAGATAAGTAATTATAAGAAATGCCCATGAGGTGGTTGGGCCAATAGCTCTGGCTGGCAGTGTCAACAATTAGCTACTTGACCTTGTGATCCCTAAATCAGGCCTAATATAAATAGAGTACCAGTATTGATAAGCTGTTCGAACACTGTCTTTATGAACTTTCTTGATGAACTGTTAATAGTTCTAAAGGTCGGCAATGTACCTATGATGCCCCTGGTGTTACAGGTATACGACGATAGGCGACGATGATCGCGTACATCAGGTGGCCTGATAGCTTGTTTGCCACATTTATTTTTTATTTTTTAACCTATACTGTCCCACTACTGGGTAAAGTCTCCCCATTTCCTTCCACAAATCTCGGTCCTTCGCCACCTCTTGCCAACCTCTTAAATGAGTCAAGATCGTCACACCAGCGTTTCTTGGGCCTTCCTTGACAGCGTCGTCCATCAGGCACCCGCTGTGTGACAATCCTGGCCCATCGGTCGGGATGCATTCGCGCCACATGTCCCGCCCAATCCCATTTTAATCTGGCGACTTTTTGGCCAACGTCGACCACACCTTTTCTGGAGCGCAGTACGCTGTTGCGGACTCTGTCCATTCTTTTGATACCAAGCACGCTGCATTCCATTGTTTGCTACCTAAGGCATTTAATTTTTTTTTAGAATGAGGTACTTTGCAATGGAAGGCTCCGAAGGCTGGCTAAAAAACCTAATCTTCGGAGTTATTCTGACCAAATGGCACTGTACTACATTACCAGTACTGCTGAGCTCCTCAAATACTGCCTTCATGGACTTGGCCAATGAGCTTCGCTGCAGGATGAGGTGGAAGGCTGACTTGGGCGTCGCGTCCTCGCAGTTATATGTCGTAGAGCTGACCGAGTGGCGCAAGTTGTCTTCATCGTCGTCATTGTCGCCGTTCATTTCGCTGTCCAGAGCTGAAACCTCGTCGTGGGCTGCGAGCTGGAATACATAACTCAGAGTAAGGAAACATTTTGAAAGAATAATACAATAGCGCATCAAAACGTGAGGTGTCCTGTGATTACAATAATTCTCAATGTAAAAAACCAACTTCAAATAATAAATTTTTTGCTATAGCTAACTCAACAGGCACTTGAACAATATAAGATAGAAACTCTTTATTGTGCACACCAGAAACAAAGCTACAGATAACTAGTGCCACAAGTGGCCACCTTATCGATAAAAGCGATCTCTTACAGGCAACTATTGGATGGACAGAATTTATAGCAGTTAGACGGGAAAAGTATAAATAAAGAGTGAAAAAAAATGGGTAATATTATTTGATTTTATTCACGGGTCTAGCCCGGACCTTTGATAGGCATTGGTGGGGCCGAAACCAACACCAAGAGGCCCTGTTGAGTACAAAATACAATTACTATAGAATGTGTATAAAATGGAATGTAAAACTATTGTACAGTATAGGATAAAAAATAAAAAACAGGGCTATTGAGGTGAACTATTTGTGGGTAGTTGAACTGATCTATGGGATGAGAAACGGCACCTGCCTTATCCTGTCTCATCTCAAAATATATTTAGGCAGGTGATGACTTGCCACCCACTAAATGGGCCCTCCATAGAGGCTGCCGCATCTTGGCACCGGAGGGCAACATTGGCGTGGGTGGCTTAGGGTGTCGAGAGGTGTGCTGCACTTTCACTAAGAGCTACTCGCGGCGTTATGCCCTTTAACACTTCCACCCTGGAGCTTAGGTTCTTAGCTCTTGCGGTTTCCACCCCCAGACGGCCGGTTAAGGCAAGCCAGGGGTCAGGGTCTCTGGGGTTTTAGACCCATGGAATCGGGGTACGCGGTGTCGCCACTCACCGACGGCTCGCCATAAAGCCGCCCCTGCGTTTATATTACATATTTGTATTATTAGAGCTGGTATAAAAACTGCTCAACCATGCACAGTTAATCCATAGCCTAATAGAAAAATCATAGAAAAATTAGTAATTTCAGCGTTTTAAAATCATACAATAACACGTAAATAATTATTACAATATTTTTCCGTTAGCGTTAGTTTTTAGTTAGGTTTATATTTATAGGATAGCAATGGATCTGTGGGGATTGGTGGTATCAAATCGCAATCGTCCTCCCACAGATCTAGTGATTTACATTATATAAAATATTTTGTGTTTTTCTTTTAGCGAGTGTAAACTAAATTTTGAATAAAAGAATATAATAATTTAAAAAAAAACAACGAAATTTTTGGGACCATCTCGAGAGCTTCCTCTACATAATAGAAAGAAGTAAAAACACGTAAATTTTGTTGACCCCCTCCTACCCCTAACGTGTGACGTAATTTATGGAGTACCCCTTAACTCTAGTAAATGAAGTACAATTAATCCATTTTTTTCATGGCTTCACCATGAATTTTTTTTATTTAGTTTTGGGCTTTCATTGGGCTTTAGTTTAAAAAGTGGAGTTTCCGATGTTCAATCAAATCGTATCGCTAAACCGCAAAGACCGCTAAACATAGCCCTTACCTAACCATGTGTTATCGAATATGCAAGCAATGTGGACTTCGATAAGCAATTACTTGTTTACATTATATCGGAATAACAATACAATACATTGTTGTGGAAAGTGGACTATAACCTATATGTAAGTAAACTTGTTTGGTATTACAGTGAGTCATATGCATTACAATAAAATAAAGGGCCGTTTACCACCAACGCTAGTCGACGCGAGTCGCCACGCGATTTAACCCAAATGGCATGATGATGATTTTAACGCAATGACAACTCACGGATTTCCGTGCACACCATAGTCCAGCCTCACCATCATTTGGCATAACCCTTGTATGTACGAACCTGTATCCATTTGTGTTCATTCCACTGGAGCTAAACGGTCAGGGCGGGCACTACGGTGCCCCCCCCCCCCCAATCGTCCATTCAAACCGAAAAAAGGGCAACCTATAAAGGGGTGCCTGAGGCGCCCCTTTTTATATCTGGCGCCCTGGACGGATGCCCCACCGCGCCCTACCCTAACGCCGGTACTGCTAAAAGGCAACAACGCTGAAAATCGGTACATAGGTACTAGGTAGCTAGTTTGTTGTATGCGTTGCCTGAATGGGTGTTCCCAGATAGTTACAATCTGAGTATCTTCAAGTCGCAAGTGGATTGGTTTCTTCAGGTAAGCATGCTCTTATAGTGGTAACAGACGCTCGAACGCGGCTGACCTTAACCGCTGCCTGACCAATGGGAGAGAAATAGAGGGAAATATGATATTCTCACTCTTTCTCTCCCGTTGGTTGGACAGCGGTCCGTCAGCCGCGTTCGTGCGTCTGTTAGCACTATTAGACTGCATCATCGCCACATCAGTCGAGGTAACTGTCGATTGCAAGCCTATTAATCAATAAAAAAAGTTAAGCCACGGTGTTAATCTTTTTGGAATGGATGCGTGTGTGGCCTAAACTTTTGGCGCCCGTCCATCCTTCAGCACATGGGCGTTACGCCAAATAGCGTTAGACGGAGGTGGCGCAGCGCGTTTAGGCAGCTGTATCAGTGGAAATTGGCCTTAACTATTTATTAAAACATACCATAATTTTCATTTCTTCATTCAAGTAAGAACATCTCTTCTCTTCATGCCTAAGAGCAATCCCAAGTCTTCTGCTCAAATCATAGTAGCACTTAACTGGAATAATAAAAAAATAATATACTACATGTATATGAATTATAATGAAGACTTCAAAGGAGTCGCGCAAGGATCATCCCTTTATCGTTTTGCGCTGTACTGTACCCCTATAGCGTCGCGTGCGATATCAGGACTTAATTCTGTTTTTGTTCTAGAAATTTGGAGTTCATATTCTAGAAGATTTTATCTTCTAGAAGACTTAATCTTAGAATCTCATGTAATCCTAGGTTAGACTTTAGTTTGAAAATAGTGATTAGTGAAAATTTGAAATTATATAGGGTTACATGGAAATGGGGTACTAAGCCACAAGGAGATTATTATACTCATTACAATGAACAACTTTTACTATGATTATAAACTTGAAAACATGAAAAATATATGCTGTTCCATACATTTCGTCAAGTGTGAATGTAATTTTTCATTGGAACAGTCGATTTATTATGACTGTTCCAAAATTTGAACCCATAATAAAAGTTGTTCAAAATTTAAGATTGACTGAAAATCCGTAATGTCATTCGTCTATTTACATAAGTACACTCAATCATTTTATATCAACAAAAAAAAGTAGAAATACGCGTGTGAGATAGAAGACACATGAAGCATGGTCTCTTAAATAGCTTTGCAACTTACCAATAGAATGACTGGCCGACGCCTGCAATGCGAACACTATATTGGTGACTATACTGGCAGCTGCAGCAGTGTCGTCTTTGTTAGTTCTGTACGGCAGAAGTGTGGGGTGCCCCACAAACCGAACATCATTTACTTTCAGCTCAAACTTCCTGTTACAGAGTTCAGCTTTCACAGCAAACAGTGTGGACAGCATTTCATCAGTAAAACCACTTAGTTGACCTGTGAGACAAAGTTTTTGAGAGCATCTTTATCTGCACCTGAGCAAGTCCCTCCCCCTTAATCCCCGTTCCCACTTCCCAAATAGATTTTAAGTTAAAGTAACAACTAACAATTTTTAAAGTCATAACAGGGTTGATTTAAAAGGTAAATGTTCTTATAGAAAATCAACGGGCTCCATAGCACAGGCTTTGCCTAGTTTGGGGCCCACAGTAAAATCTATGTACACATGTATAATCAGTAGGTAAATTATATTGGCTATTTTTAAGTACTGTAACACTTTTTAGAAATAAATAAAAATATTAATATTAATTATAAAATACATATTAATCTCTTGTTTCATTTTCTAGTGTCTTTAGAACTTATACTTGGTCCATGTAGGACTGTGGAATGAGCTGCCTGATTTAGTTCCCCAATGGTTTTAATAAAAGATTAAAACTATCAGGAACTAACTCTTAGTCACCAATTTATGGTAGTTACATACTTAATCTTCAAGTCAAATTGGTTTCTTTTAGATGCGTGCATGCTTCATCACTTAACATTAAGGCAAGCTTACAATCAAACACAAGCCTGGGTACGAAATAAAAACAGTGTCTGACAGAAGCAATAATTTGTAAAAACCAGAAAGACAATCATAAAATTTGATCACATTTGCTAAGTTTTTGAACATAGCATTATTAATGCATAGCTGACATAATACAATGATATATTAACTTTAAATTAATAAATATTGCTGTATACCACAGCTGTCAGAGTGAATCCCAGAGTGGACAGACTATAAATGTCTTGGCAATAAGTCTTCGATCAAAAAATACAAAGATGTCACAATGACGCCCTAATCGGGGTAATACTCAACTTGGCCTGACTCTATACGGGGACAACTTGGACCCACAGTCATGTGATAGCTGCGCAAGCAGTAACAATGATAAGTGCTCCTTAAAAATCGCAAGAATAACAAAACATAAAAGATGGTATAACACATCATCAGTAAGTAAATTAAATACTCTTAATTACTGTTTATCATCCTAATAGTCACAAAAACTCATTTATATCACTTATTGTCACCATCCCGCTTGATCAATGGCAGTTGACAAGTTTAGATGATGTTATACGAATCGAACTCACAGTAGAGAACTGAGCTGTAAATGTATAAATATACACTTGTTTTTGGTAAAATAGTTTTGTTTCAATGTAAATTGTATATGTATATAGCTAGGTTTATAATATACTAGTGACCCGCCCGCCCGGCTTCGCACGGGTGTAATTTACGTACGACGCCGGGGCGGGTCGCTAGTTCTATATATAAACCTTCCGTGAAAATGTATCTAACAGATGGTGAAAGCCGCATCAAAATCCGTTGCGTGGTTTAGGAGCAGTTAGCGGCCATACAGACATACAGACAGACAGACGTGGAAAGCGACTTAAATTTATACTATGTAGAAATAGAGATAAAACTGTGAACGTTTTCTGACTATAATTTTCTATGCGTTGTGGGTTCTATGTATAATTTTTTTAAGCAATAAGTATAAATAAAGAATCTGCTATAACTATTGCAATTTCCAATCTTATTAATCACAACTGCTTTAAAAATACCAAAATGCTGGCCGCGTTGACCTGCTGGATTTCTGAAGACTAAATAACTAACTTTAATTTCTGCCCAAAAGACACGCCAGCAATTCATTCATCGAAACTTTCATCTTAAAATTTTATTAAATTTTCATTCTCAAGAAGGCATGCATGGTTGTTTTGATTTACTACTTAGCAGAATGTGCTTCGAGGTACGGTATTAAACATTAAACATCTATACCAACCTTGGGAGATATTCGATGTCTGTGACTGAGGATTCTGCAGCAGGTCTTCAGTACAACTAATAGCATACAGGTTGTGCCTGCCATATTTCTTCTGTTTACTTTCGTCTTTATTTTCCGACGTGTATGGGTATCGAAACAGCAAACGGTCTCCCTTACTGTCCGACTTTACGAAAAATATATTTAATGGATTCACTTCCATGGTTGCAGCGCTACGTAGTTAAAATATCAGTTTTGGGAGTTAAGATAGTCATAGGTTTCGTGTGGTAAACAATGCGACTTGGGAGAGTTCTTGAACCAAAACACATGAAAACTGATTTGTGAGATTAAGCTTTAAACACATTTTTGTTATTGATGTAAACTTATCCTTGACTTGATATAAAAATGACACGCACTGTCGTGAATTTATTCCAATAATCTTCAGAATTTTCTTTTGCAAAATCTCTGTTGTGAAATCATACCAATGGCAATTTTTTTTATTGTTTCCACAGATTTTGAGGTTTTTGACGTCGTACGACTTGTGCATCGGCAAATGTCAATGTCAAATATAAATAAAACAAAATTAAAAATAAAACAATCAAGCAGAAGCAAAGTAAGTTATGTAAGCCACGGTCAAGTCCTACTTATGTTGGTGGTGAAAGCTTCTATGGAGTTTTGTGGAAACAACACGAAAATACTGATTATGATGGCGATGTGGAATCCGACCATTTTGTGTTTGGTTTGTATGCGTCTTAGATTATATACCCATTATAATATATGGTATGCGTAGGTATGCGTAGTAGAGAACAGCTGGCAATCTCCATAGGGTTACCAGCTCGCTGAGCCCGGTTGGCTGGCTGGCTGGCATCTCTATTTTTGACAGCTTGCTCTTGCTTGCTGTCCGTCAATAAAATTTGGACAAAAAAGTCAAAAAAAGTAAGAAAATTGAACTGTGAAACTGAAAACCGATTTTCGAATCGCGATTTTTCTAGAAAAATGGCTAACAAAATAGAAAATAACTTTAAAGTGAATCCTGAGAAAGTATGCCTGGAAACAGACCAAGGTATTATCGAGAGCGAAGAACGTAAATGGGGCTTGCCTCTGAAGGAAGTTTACAAACATGGACTCTCATTTTACAAAGGTAAGTTTTATCGATATTCTACCATAAACTTGCGCTAAAATGATAAATTTCCTTCTAAATATCCTGATAATAAAGCTTATCGCTTTTGCAAAGTGAAATTTCCAAACTTTAATTTGCCAGGGCAAAGTTAAACAGTGCTAAATGCAAATGTTTATCCAATAGATAAAGAAGGTAAAGCGCTGCATCTGAGTTATGAAGACCGCTTGAAACTGGTCGCGTACACTCAGCAGATTGCTCATGGGCCGATAGACCTGGAGTCAGCTCCACCTTTGGGAGTCCTGGATGTTATTGGTCGGGACAGGCGCGCTGCCTGGCAGTATTTAGGGCAAATGTCTCAAATTCAGGCAATGGCTGGATTTGTGCACACTTTAGACAGGTAACTTGTTTCATCTATATTATATTTACACACCTCACCTACGCTGGTGTGTTAGGCTTGGTATACTAGAACTGAGCTGAGCAGATTGCTGTGATTTGGACCAATAGAAATAACTAAATTGACATGTCTTGAAGTGTAACAATCTGTGAACTTTGATGTGGTCAACATCTTGCTGTTCTGCTCAGATCAGATTTGGTGAATACTGGGCCTTGGTGTAAAAGTCAGTTACGTTCTGCTCAGATTAGATTTGGTGAATACTGTACTGGGCCTTAGTATAAATGTCAGTTGCGTTCTGCTCAGATCAGATTTGGTGAATACTGGGCCTTAGTGTAATGTCAGTTACGTTCTGCTCAGATTAGATTTGGTGAATACTGTACTGGGCCTTAGTATAAATGTCAGTTACGTTCTGCTCAGATCAGATTTGGTGAATACTGGGCCTTAGTGTAAATGTCAATTACGTCCTGCTCAGATTAGATTTGGTGAATATTGTACTGGGCCTTAGTATAAATGTCAGTTACGTTCTGCTCAGATCAGATTTGGTGAATACTGGGCCTTAGTGTAATGTCAGTTACGTTCTGCTCAGATTAGATTTGGTGAATACTGTACTGGGCCTTAGTATAAATGTCAGTTACGTTCTGCTCAGATCAGATTTGGTGAATACTGGGCCTTAGTGTAAATGTCAGTTACGTCCTGCTCAGATTAGATTTGGTGAATACTGTACTGGGCCTTAGTATAAATGTCAGTTACGTTCTGCTCAGATCAGATTTGGTGAATACTGGGCCTTAATGTAAATGTCAGTTATTCATTATCTCCTCAGCAACTAAATGGATTTGAATGAAAGTTAAGCCTGGTTTCAAGTATGGGTTGAACCAAGTTTTTGTCTAGGTTACGACAAAATGATTAGTGCGAGAGCAACTCATCTTCACATAGTCATAGTATTTTATTAATAACAAATTACAGTTACATGTCATAAAGAAATTAAATAATAAATTTGTCTCAATCAATAATGTGTAGGTACAATCATAGTACCATAGTGGCTCACAATAAAATTATTACAACAATATAAAAAAAAAAAAAATTACATAAAAAAAAACAGAAATAATAATAGTAACTAGTCAAAAAAAATATATATACAAAAATTAAGTGACTTTTATTTTTGTTACATCATTGAATGCCTGTTTGGCAACCAATTCATTTTACCTTCATTTCTACATTTCCATTTGTTTCTTTTCGTTTTCTTGAGTTGTATCAATCTTAATTAAATTTGTCAATAAAAAAGTTACAAGTGTATATCAAAAGAAGCCATTTTTCTAGAGTTACTAATTAAAAACCTAACTTAAATCTAAACTGACTACCCGAACTATAAATTAAAATTACAAAAAGGTAGTCTACAACATATTAACAAAGGCACAAATTTAGCCGCATTCTTCTTAATTTCATCAGCCTCATGTCTTCCAGCCTTGTTTCCTCACAATATCTCTACATAGTATAAATTGAAGTCGCTTTCCGCGTCTGTATGTCTGTCTGTATGTCTGTATGGCCGCTAACTCCTCCTAAACCACACAACGGATTTTGATGCGGTTTTCACCATCAGTTAGATACATTTTCAAGGAAGGTTTATATATAAAACTAGCGACCCGCCCCGGCTTCGCACGTAAATTACACCCGTGCGAAACCGGGCGGGCGGGTCGCTAGTTTTATATATAAGTACTAAATAAGTTATTGGTGCTGTGCCAAGGATTGAACCGGGTGCCGTCAGATTGTAAAGTGCACATGCTACCACTCAGCCACCATCACAAGTCATTGCTTGTTACATAAATAATGTTTTAATTTTTTTTTTCAGACTGTGTCCCTTGTTCAAACCATTTTTGGAAGCCCAGCTGAAAGATTTGGAAGATAAGAAACAGCAAGAGTATGTTTATTTCATTATCATTACATTTATTGATTCAATCATATATTTTTTGCTGATTATTTATTTATTTCGGCAAGATTTATTCAGTCATTGATTTACAAACATAAAAAGTTGATGTTGTCATAGTTGTAGATGGGTCTAGTACAAAATAGGCTACTGTACTGTTTTTTTTTGTATTGTCATATAAAAAAGACCATAAATACCGAAAACAAAATTAAAATGTGTTCAAAATTAAGAAGATATGAGCATTATAATCTAAACAGACAGTGCACTATGCTTGCAAATGACGTCACATGTAAGTACGCCATACAAACTCCATACTGAAACACCTTCCGAAACAAATTACCTTAAAAGTTAGTATGCTTTTAGTTAAAACTGTTTGGATTTTTTTTAGTGCTCTCTCAATATTCAGTTTTTAGTATCTTTGGATTCAGTCATAAATTCGTGTTATTTAAAGTTAACTCACAAGTGATTGCTTCAAGTACAATCATAGAGATAAAACTTGACACTAAGCCTTCTGTATGACTACACTTATCAATCTCCATGAGTGTGACTGGTCATTGTGTTTAAAAAAAATTATATATACAGTGCTGAACCTACTTGCTGTTTCAGTTTGGATTACTTTAGCAAAGTTAAGACTTAAACCGTTGTTAAAGAACAATGAAACAAGAAATAATAAAAAAGATAAAAAAGTAAAAACGAAAAGGCCCCATACAACAAACAATTTTTTTTAATGGATTTTTATATTAGCTCTAATTTAAAAATGGTAATACGTACAAGCGTCAAACTTAGCATGATTATAGTACACACTCTAAAGTATAACAACAAATAATAAATGATGGCCAAGTGCGAGTCGGTGACAAGTTTCTGTTCATTACCAAGTTATAACTGGTAATTTCGCTATTGAATTTTGTGGTGGTAAGGAACCCTCAGTGCGCGCGCCCGACTCGCATTTGGTCGGTTTATTTTAGTTTCAGTGCTCACACGTGTATGTCTACAAAAATTAATAAACACACATGTACAAATTTACAAGCTTTTAAACTTTATTGAACCCCATGTATGGGGGCATACATTTTACATCACTTCAAATTCACCATCGATGGGCACTGTGAACTTGTTAATATATCATTATCTGCCCTGAATAACCCACTGCTGGGTATACCTAGGCCTCCCTTTGTGTATGCCACTCTCCCCGGTCTCTCGCTAGTCGCATCCACTCGTTTCCGACAGTTCCCTTGATGTCGTCAGTAATATATTGTATTTGTATATATTTTCAGGGTAAAGAAGGTGGCAGAAGAGAGGGCACACGTGGAACTCCAGAACAGGATTATTGAAGAAAAACTAAAACAGCAGAGCAATAAGATAACAGAGGAACAACAAGTGTAAGTTGAATTTGCAATCTCCATACAAACATCTATATCAACAAAAAAAAAAATTTGTTTCATCTAATTAAAATCTTAAAGAATTTCAATATTCGGTATATTTTTGCACACACAGTCATCTGACACCAAACTAAGCAAAGCTTGTAATATGGTTGCCAAAGGCTGATACATTAATATAGTTTTAAATATATACTTAAACTAGCGGTCCGCCCTTGCTCCGCAAGGGTATAGTTATATAGCCTATTAAAATAGCCTATATTAATCAGTGATAATGTAGCATTCAAATGGTGAAACAATTTTTTAAATCGGTCCAGTACTTTTTGAGCCAATTCGTTACAAACATACATACAAATCTTTCCTCTTTATAATATTGTACAGATAGATATTAACAACCAGATAGACCCCAAGCTCAGAAGGTTCATTCATTCATTGCAAAATAAATAAATAATAAAGTTTGACTTATGGTCTTGAGTTCATACAAAAATCCTATAGTAAAAAAATGCTTCTGTTGCTGGCCGCAGCGTTAATGTACTAAATAAACATGTACCCAAAATTCCAGCCAAAGAATAAAAGACGCTCTCAACGCCCAAACCTACGACCAGTTCCTACAATACTCCCAGCAACAGTACCCCGGCAACTTCGACCAACAAGCCATCCTAATCCGCCAGCTACAAGACCAACATTACCAACAATACATACAACAGTTGGCTGTCGACAAGAGATTGGCCAGTTCCATGATTAAGGATCCTGAGGAAGAGAAAGAGAAGGATAGTCCAGAGATTAAAGATCTGGAAATCTCGCTGACTGACTGTAATCTGAATGAAACCGAAGCTGTTACCGATACTAAGTAAGTGCACTAAAAGTATTTTTTGTCTCTCATACTGGACCCGGGTATGTCCTAAAACTTAGTATGGTGAACGTACTGCGATCTCCAAGCCATCTGCCAAGCGTGGGGATTATGGCAACACCCCTCTCTAAGAGGGAGGCCTTTGTCCAGCAGTGGACGTTTAATGGCTGCTGATGTGACTGGCGACGTATCTGTCATACCACTCACTAAACTAAACCAATCCGACAGGACTAAAATTATCTGCCTCTCTTTTTATTTTAATATGTAAGAGAAGGATGCCAGCAATTTTAGAGCTGTCAAATTTAGTTTAGTTAAAAGTACATCAGAATCGATGCCATTGTCTCAAGTTTTACACTTTGGCAGAGATTTTTTGCGACCATCAACTAAATCCAGTTGTGATGGCCATCATATGATGTTTCGATGTAAGGAACCGAGGTCTCATGTCCTTGATCGCGCCACTTACCAGCATGTAGTATCAACCTAGCAATGATTCATGAACTCAAAACTATACGAACCATATAGCTCGACCATCAGGCATACTTACCAGTGCACAGTCTCGGAACCAGCGATACGTGGGGAACCTGAAGCGCATTACTTCACGTCACGTCATGCGGCGTTTTCGAGATTTTTTTCGTTTTCGAATTGTTCCATACATTGCTGTATTTGAGTGAAGCAAGCTGATTACTAGCGATTTTAGTATCTCCGCGTTTCCACTGGAGGCGCTTTACTTAAATGGAATGGACAACTATCAAATCTTGTACTAAAACTAAAGGCTTAGCAGTCGTGGCGTTTTCCACCGCAAAATGTTAACTCTACTCTATACTTGAGTTATAATAAAATAAAATAAAATATTGTGTTAGAAAATTAAAATAACATATTGTAAAAGAAAATTTAAGAAATCATCACATTATGTTTTGTTTATAGGTCAATGCAGACTGCGAAAATAGAATCAGATTTTGCCGACCAACCCAGAGAAGAGGAAGAATCAGATGGAGATGGTAAAACTATTTTTATTCATTCTTACATTATTTGAAGAACCCACATCAACGACAATTAAATTTTAAATTTTTTTGCCAAAAAATGCGAACAGCCAAAAAATTATTGACAATTCTAGACGGAGTCATGTGAATGGCCCATAGCCATAGTACAAGCCACAACCACCTGGAAATGTTTTCTTTCATAGTTTGATTCCTAGGCAACCATTTAATGAAATGTGAAAGTTACCCCAATATATGTATGCATATTTTTATGTGAATATTTATGCAACGCCTGAAATATATACTATACAAGTTTCGGCGCTAATTGAGCATTTATGGACTAGTCTCGGCTACGCCTTGGTATACATTGTCCAGTGGGCTTACTCTTGACACTCGATTTCAATCGTAATTTGGGATTGGGATCGAAATCATGCCATTTGGTACTTCTTCAATCGCGTCAAGAGTACCGAAAGCGTCGAGTTGAGTCGATTTTATTTAGTTCCATATAATTCCACCATTATCGGTTCCAATCGTGCGCTAGTTTAGAATTCAAGAGTACCAAAATGGCATGTTTTCGATCCCAATCCCAAATTACGATTGAAATCGAGTGTCAAGAGTAAGCCCACAGGTCTGATCAGAAAGTCCAGTTTTGACCCGCAATGATGACAACTGTAGGCTTGTCAAAACTAATCTGGTCTCATATTCACCAGATGCTTTCCCCCAAGTGGAGGACCCTCGCATGTGGACCCGCACCGAGATCCAGGCGTTCAAGGACTCTGCGCGAGCGAGTGGCGGCAAGTTGACCGTGGGTCATGGCGAGACCGTCACCGTACGAGTGCCGACACATAGTCGCGCGCGCTGCATCTGCTGGGAGTTCGCTACTGACAGCTATGATATAGGTACTTTTTTTTATTCTTTCCTCTGTGGGTATTTTGGCGTCATGCTTCTTGTGCATTTGCCAGTGTCAAGTATTAAAATATTATTAAGTTTTATATTAAAAATGGAGACGTTTGAACACAAACGATGATAGGCATGATGATATTTTTATCATTTTTATTAATTAATTATTTGACAGAGTTACGTAGTTTTATTTTATTTTAGTTATGTAGTTTTATTATTTAATTTTAATTGAAATTGTGTAATGAGATTTTATTGTGCTACTTAATTTATGTAAAGCAAATTGACTTGTAACTTTTGGTGTTACCAATAAAATCTGAATCTGAATCAGACTACAATTTTTTCTTACTTCATAAACAAGTTGATCATAAATAGAGCCCATCAACGAAAATAAAATTAAAATTAGTACAAAAACAAATGATATATAAGCATTTTAATTTCATGCTAGATAGAGAGCGCACTATACTGAGCCGCGATGTCACGCCTCAGGTACGCCATACAAATGCTATACTAACACACGCTTTGCGAGAAAGGGATAGAGCATCCCCTCTCTATCCCCACCTAAAGCATTAAACACTCGTATCTCAGAGATTTATCAGCCAATTTAAATTATTTTTTCAGTATGTGTAATATATTTAGTTATATCATTGGGTTATATTAATCGATAAGCGTGTTATTTGTATTCAATTAAATATTAGGACACATGCCTATTGTACTAAGGCTTGTTTGTCTCTTATCATCATCATCATTTTAGCCATAGTACGTCCACTGCTGGACGTAGGCCTCCCCCATCGATCTCAAAGTTATCTCTAAGGTAGCTCATACTCTGGTATTAAAATGCTGCTTTTTACCATAAAAATATTTAAATCGCGAAGGAAGTCGAGATCAATGCTCTTAACTGTATGGGTACACGGTACAGTTTTAGAAATTAATCAGCAGTACAAATTTAGTAATCAATCATTTTAGTAAAGGTCTCATGTAATTTTTTTTATAGGTTTTGGTTTATACTTCGAGTGGAGTAAGTCTACCACCACTGAAGTGACTGTTCATGTCTCAGAGAGTGATGAGGAGGACGAAGTAGAGGAAGAAGAAAATGGTAAGTTTTTTTCACTTTATCATCATTTCAGTTATAGGACGTCCACTGCTCCTCCGAGAAAGGCCTCCCCCATCAATCTCCAAAAGTTGCAAGTTGCAGACCTGAGTATTTGATATTAGTTTCAACTGTGATATTAATTTCAACTAATTTCAAAATGTGGAATGAGCTACCTTCTACGGTGTTTCCGAGAAGCTACAACATGGGGTTCTTCAAAAGGCGAGTTAATCGAGTTCTAAAGGGTCGGCAACATATTTGTGATGTCTCTGGTGTTACAAGTATCCATAGGCGACGGTGACTGCTTACCATCAGGCAGCCCGTCTGCTTGATTGCCACCTATGGCATAAAAAAAAAACTAGGTCCTGACGCGTTCCTGAGAAAAAGAGTCTTAACAGACAGACAGACGGACAGACAACGAAGTGATCCTAAAATCGATCCTTTTTTTCCTTTTGAGGAACGAAACAAAAAAAAAAACGAAGCGGTTTGTGAATCAGCTTAGGTTATATTTTTATTAGTACACCGAATTATACAATATGTTGGTATTGCATTTTTTATGCTGCCTTATCTATTATTATTTTATCTTTTAAAATGTGCGAGTTAGAAAGCACGAGAACTTTGAAAATGAAAAATGAAATGAAAAATGTTTTTTTTTTTTTATTGTAGCAAACGTGGTACATTGTGATGTTACAAACTAAAGTCCCTCACGTTCGGACGTTCCAAGTACGTCATACAATATTAAATCTACTTGTGTCAGTTATCTTAGCACTGCAAAGAGCAATAGCCCGTTGGTCGAGTTGGTAGTGAACCTGCCTTCTGAGCTTGGGGGCGTGGGTTCGATTCCCACCTAGGACAAACATTTGTGTGATGAACATTTGTGTTTGTTCTATATCTGGTTGTTAATATCTATTTAAGTATGTATTTAAAACTATATATGTATGTATATCAGTCTCTGGCAGCCATATCACAAGCTTTGCTTAGTTTGGGGTCAGATGACCGTGTGTGCAAAAATGTCCCGAATATTTATTATTTATTTATTATTTAATAGAAGATTTAAGTCTTGGCTTTTCTAGATGTAAACAACTTTACGATCCACGGGGACATTCTCAGCGACGCAGAGGCGGGCAGCGAGCGGCGCGCAGCCGCTGCCAACCGCCCGCCGCTCAGCCAGATAGTGCCTATATACCGCCGGGACTGCCACACTGAGGTAACGCTAATATATACATTTTACAGCTATATGATTATTAACGGGATATTTACCGTGTTGTTGGTTGTGGAGTTCCCGATATTTTGAAATGCCAGAATTTCAATGAAGGTGATGGTTTTAAATCGCTAGTGCGTGGAATCAAGTATTAGTTTACCATAAAAATATTCGTTCAAAATGTGTTCAAAATAGCATACGCAGTGAAACAGTGTGTTTTGTCGTTCTATTCCACTTTGATCACCTGGGAATATAGTCACCTGGATGACAATAGGCGACTCCATTAAAATTATTATTTGAGTATCCTTTTATCACCTGCACCTAGGTGACCATAGGCGACTTGATTCAAAATTATTGGTCTATTCCACCTTGATCACCTGGGAACGGGACTTAGATTTGAGTTGGAGTTCCAGGGTTAACCATAGCAAAAGACTAAAAAAGAGGATAGATAGACGCTTGACGCGTAGTCGAAGCATTATAATTCATACACTCGTTGGTCGTCAGTTAAAATTCTGCTCTACATAACACAGTATAGGGTTCACGTTTCTATACCTTTTTTCAGACTCTTGATTCTTTATGAGTTTACTTGTTTTTACAGGTGTACGCAGGGTCGCACACATACCCAGGCGAAGGCGTATATCTATTGAAATTCGACAACACCTACAGTCTGTGGCGATCCAAAACTCTCTACTACAAAGTATACTATACACAGTAAATTTAGTTGGATAAAATATATTATTGAATTTATTTATACCCATGACAGGAGATATCTAAATGTATTAAATTATTTGTTAAAAGTCATCGAGATATAACAGATATAGAGTCACAATCGTGCCAAAAAAATGTCCGAACCAAAACTCGGCGCACGCTACGAATTGCGCCTTTTTGGTTAGTTCGCGATCCGAGTACAACGACGCGCGATGCCAGAGCTACGATGACATAGCGGACAACTAACGTTGAACATTATGCAAGCGACATAATGTCTAAATTGGAGTAAATGTGGCATTGTGAAGTATATGATTGATACAATGTATGTACAATGACGCTCGGACTTTTTTGACTGTTTTCACTGAGAGATTGTGACTCTGTAGGAATTGTATCTCGATGTTAAAAGTATATTATAATATTATATATATTGTAGGTAATTGTTATTTCAACATTTAACTCAAACAATAATAATGTTGCGGTTACATTTACACAAATGAATTTAAATTAAGATAAAAAATATGTAATAATGTCAGTAAGCATCTCAAATTATAGTATATTAGATAAATTGTGTTCAACCTTCTTTACAAATCATGTCAACTACAAATATATAATTAACTGAATTTTATGGAGAAGAATGGATGGTAATACTCCAAATGATATCTGGAGTGTTGCTATCTAAGTAAAAAAGAAATAGCCAAAAAGTTCTTGTCAGATACCAATATTAAAAAAACATAAACATGTTTTGTAACTGTTAAGATATTTATCTATAAACCAAACTCGTAAGTGGTGCACCAAATATGGGTAAGTATCAGTATATTTAACTAATCCTGTGCAAGTCTAATGTCTATATTGTGACGTCTTATGTATGTTCTTTATACTAGGTTAGATTGTATCAAGATATTAACACTGAAAGGACAAGATTTTTACCAATGATCTGCACGAAATTTTTATCTGTTCGACATTCGACCGTTGTTCATTCAGTATACGGGGTGTAAGGGGAACACCCTCGAAGCCAAAAGAAGGTAATTGTACTCTTATGAACAACTTTTACTATGGGACTAGCCCTGAAATCGCGAAAAAAATATCAAATATCAGCTGTTCTATAGAAAACGGTCATTGACACTCGACAAAATGTATGGAATAGCTGTTTTTTTTTTCGCGATTTCAGGGTTGGTCCCATAATAAAATTGTTCATAATGATGAGTACAGTTACCTTCTTTTGGCTTCGATAGTGTTCCCCTTACACTCTGTATAATATTGCCCCTTGGCTTTTTACAAGACATTAGCAGTGGCAGCTAAACAAAAAAAAACATACTAAAAAAAGTGGAAATTTGGTGTCACATCTTCGTGTAGCGGATAACCATTAATCTAGCTAGGTCATATGTTTCACTAGATTTGTAGTTACGCATCGTTAAAAGCGCAGCCATCGCTAATATGCCGTTTGCTACTCTTTTTATGTATCTCAATGCGGGTAACCTTGTGCCAACCAATTCCTTTCTCTTCATAAAAATCTAGTAATCTGTCGTTATTATTATTTCTCTATATAGAGAAAGTATCGTAAATAATTATAGTTGTCAAACCATATTTTATTGCAAGAAAACGGCGGGGAAATTAAAAATTCTTTAAATGACAACACTGAAAATAATTTTGACTCTTGGGTAGTTTGTTTGACATGAAACAGAGAAAAATGTGACCATTCTAAACCAAACCTTGTGACAAAATGTACTGGTTTAACCATAATAAAATTGTTTTAAACAATTATACTAAGTGCAATAAAGAATGTATATGTAATTGTTTTTATTTATATTTATGTCTGTGAAAGAAACTAGGAAATTATCTATTAATTAATGAGTATATGAAATACAGTTAACTTTTTAAGATTAGTTGTGACCGTACTACAATGTACTCGGTAAAAAAACATGGAAAGGTTCTGTTTTTTAAAAATGGGTACCTAATTAAACTAGTGTAACATATAGTAGTACACTTCGTATAATTTATTCTGCAGGTTAAGTTATTTTATGACTATTATTCTGTCAAAGCTTATTTGTCCTGTCCGTGCCATTAGGGTTAATATTTAAGAAAATAGCTATCCTAGAATTAGTACTTAATTTATTTAGAACTGATGAGTATCCAGTGTTTCTTTAAGAAGTTTCCAGTCTTTTGTTTAGTGGATTTATATTTACACACCATATTAAATAAAAATGCATTATGCATGTTGATAAACTAAAAACAAAAACATTTGAACATTTTTACATCTTCCCATCGATATACAATTCCTATAGTCACAATTTCAGTAAAAAAAGTCAAAAAAACATCCAAGTGTGGTTGTACAGTGCGTCATTTATATAGTTCACAATGCCGCATTTACTCCAATTTTGACGTTATGTCGTTTGCATGCATAGTGTTCAGCATTAGTTATCTGCAGTCATCGTAGCTCTGGCATCGCGCAGCGGCGTTGTAGTCGGATCGTGGTTACCTTGTAACTTGTAACCAAAGGCGGATTCAGCTTTCAAGTCACAAGAAGTTATAATTTAATTTGTATAATTAATTTTTGTATTAATTAGTGGTCCACCTAAGTCCTGGACCCAGCCCAGGGGTCATGACCCCCATGACACCCCCCTGGATCCGCACTTGCTTGTAACTAACCAAAAGTTGTCGCAATTCGTAGCGTGCGCCGAGTTTGGGTCATTTTTTTGGCATGATTGTGACTCTATATGTATTGTATCTCGATTTACATGTACATTATTTTCAAAAATCTTTCACAGCGTCTGCTTAATGCGACGCGTGACCAAAATGCTGGCGTTTTTCTGGCTCAACGCATAAGCATTGCCATTCAGCGTGGTAATGCCGCCAGCATGTTCGGTTCTCTGCCAACTGTTAGGGAGGTTGAGCATTTGGATTGTCTCTAGAGTCTAGACCTTTAACGGTATATGGTTGCCCATATACCGTTAAAGGTCTAGTTTTTTCTAGTTTTTAGTCTAGTCTAACTGTTTTTGACAAAGACTTACTGTATGGTTCAAAATGATCCAAATGGCCAATTGTAGCATCCCTTCAAAGTTTTGCTGCCAGATTACCAATACCCTGTACTTATAGCGTACTGTGCCAGAGGTCATCGCAAAAAAAACGTCTACTATTTGAAACAACGAGTATCTATGCAACAAGAGCTGACAGTGGCGGTGACCATTTATCATCAGGTAACCGTCTGATTGTTTGACGCTCTTTTTAAAACTGAAAAACTTATTTCACACATTATTGATTAATATACCTTACAAATTTTATTTCTGATGTAGAAGAGTATTATTAATAGCATTTATTCCTATTGATGTTAGTTTTAATGTTTGTGTTGTATTTTTCTATTTACTGCGTCACAATTTTTTTTTTGCCGTATTCTACATTGCAATACCTATGCAATATACGGTAAGACGAGGATCTAAATTAATGTTGATTTCATTATGTGACTTTGATTTAGATGGCAGACCAACTATACAGGGTTATTCAAGGGCGTAGGCAGGTTTTTCTTGTTTTCTTGGGGGGGGGGAATAAGGAAGAATCCAACATTTTGCGAAGTCAACGTAAAGATTCTAAGGGGACGATGCGTAGTTGGTACAAGTTCCTACTTGTGTACTACACATCGTCTGCAAGGGTTTTAAAGGAACAAAGTTTGCCCTTCCAAAAGGAAAATGAAAGGAAATGCTCCCTTCTCAAAGGTAAAACAGCTAGTGTTTTATGTTATTTTATTTTAAATGCATGATATTTATGTCGAAAATAAAACCTACAGTTTATTGTTACCGTTCGTATCGTTTACCGAATATGGTATAAATATAATTATATAGAGAAAAGTGCATTTGTTTGTCTTCTTTACTCAGTAGGTACCTACCGATAATTGTTTTGCCAACCACACACACACACACAAGGTGAATTGCTATCTCTCATTGATAAGTAGGCTTTAAGCATTTAATCAGAATAAGAAAGAATTGCTTATTTTGCTCATTTATAAGATAAAAATTAAACGGATTCATTGACGCAGATCAGTTTACTTGAGTCTACAAAGGTGTTTCAGTGTCAAGAGTGTAGTTATGGAATAATAAAACAATATAAAAATAGAATATATAATGAAGCTATCGTAAACTTATCTACACATGAAAATGTTTATTGTATTTGTAAGTACCTACATACATTAATGTTTATTTAATTATTATTGAAATATTATTGTTATTTTCTTCATTCATCTTACACTAGTGGCCTTACTTATAAACGTTACTTAAAAGTTAAGCAATGCTCAAAATTGCTGTCAACTTTTCGTTGACGGAAATTGTCATAGGTGAAAACAAGACTGAGCAATTTTAAGCTGTGCTTAACCTTAGTGACATTTATAAGTAAGGCCGTAGAAAGAATGCTAGAAGAAATCAAAAATCAAAAGAACCTACCTACTCCTTGGTAGAATCTTTTGAGGAAAACCAAAGATAGGTACATATATTTTTGACGTGATAACGTCTTATAAATCTATGAACGCCGGCTGCACGCACGATTGTCACGTTCCGCCTGAGCCGTGCAAGCGAGAGCGCGGAACAAGCGATAGAGAGGCATGATCGGCCTAAGCGTTCGGCTTGATCCGCATCTGTCTCTTCCAGTCCGTTTTCACGTTATCACGTAAATTATCGTCCGTAAACCGACCGTACAGACAACCCCCTTTTTTCCTCAGAGAGAACATTATCCAACTTTTTAAATTATTTTCTTAAGATTTTGGCGTCGCACATCTGCATTTGCCAGTGTCAACAGATTCTCAAAGTATTTGCCTATGATGGTGCCTCAGATTAAACTATAGGGTGGCACTAGCGTGATTCGGAACGTCACTCGTTCGCAATGTCAAAATTGACAAATATTTAGTATGTCATTCTCATCTCAACAAACTGTCGACTGTCACATAGCACTGTCCACTCAACAATGTCAGTTTTTTTTATTTTTGATTGGAAAGTTTTGAAAATTAAATAAAATGTTTCAGCGTCTAATTTACAATAGTTTAGAATTAAAAATGTACAGTAAAAGTACGTATTTATTATTAGGAGTACCATCAAAATTTAATAAATGTTATCAATGCGGGTTCAGGTTATACTCTCACCAGAGAATTCCTCCAGCTCTGCCGAGCTATTACGAAAGACTATTCTCCAGTAGACCACGATTATTCAATATACGACTAAGGCATTACACCAGTCAAGTAGATGCACACAAAAAGAATGATCATGTCGAAAATTTCAAACAAAAAGAGACCTTGGATACCTCTAAGAAGATCAATGTAAAGTTAAAGCCTACAGAACTGAAACGATTGTTTGGTCTAGCGGAACCTGAGAAATGGACCCTTACTGGTAAGGTTTCCATTTATTTAAATTTATCTTTAGTTCAATATTTCTGTGAATGAAAGTCACCAATGCTTCATGCTCTTGAGGTATTTAAATGTCTTCAAAAATTTCCAGGTGCCATTGGTCTACTCATAATATCGTCTGGTGTGACGATGGCAGTGCCATTTTCCCTTGGAAAAGTGCTAGACATCATCTATAACAGCACAAGTGACCTGGGAGCTGCAAGAGAGCAGTTAGACTCTCTATGTCTTATGCTGTGCGGGGTGTTCTTAATTGGAGGCCTTTGTAACTTTGGACGTGTCTATCTGATGTCCATATCAGGTAACAAAACACTTGCACAAAAAGATTAAAGATTTTACTTGAGAAATGAATACCATATTATATGCTTATGAACTTAAAATGGTTATAGGTAGTTTGTAAACAACCGTTGCTTTACAACAATGAGAATTATTATAACCGCTAATGCTGAGGAGGTGGGACTTCTATAGAGCAAAATGTTTATGAAACAGGTGCGACTCATAATATAATGAAGTGAGACGCCTATAGAGACAAGCTTATACGTCAGAGTAGGATAGAAAATGTAGAAGTTTGATTTCGCATCCGTCTCACAAATTCAAAATTTGTATTGAAGTTGCGCTAGTCTGCTTTACAATGGGGTTGGTAACTAGCAAATACTTGAGTTATGGTATTTGAGCTTTTTTAAATAAAAACTACCTATTGCCATCTATAAAGAGTTTCTACAGACCAAACTAATTTGATTGCTTTACGAAGTGCGTGAACATCCTTGTACATGTACAACCGTTTAGATTATTTCATGTTAAGGTTATATAATATTTCATCACTAATTAAGAGTTCAAATTCCACAAAAAAAGTCAGACAAAAAAATTCAAAAATATAACAGAAAGTGGTGATGCCCAAACATCAAAATTATCTTTAAACCTTATCTATGTTTATATTAACTTGTATTGATGGAAAAAAGTTAATTGGTCATGATCTTAGGTTTTTACTGCGTACATATTTTAAATATCATGATAAAAATGTCTGTTGTAATAATATTTGGTACTATTGAATGAATGTTATTTTAAAACCATCTGTTAAGGAATTATGTACTATTTAACATGTTTTAAAGTTACAAATACATAAAAGCATTATCTACCTTTATTATGTTAATTACTTAGGTATTTGAAATTCTGTATATACTAAACATGCTTCAAAGTAAAGTATACAATTACCCATTTGTTCACGAACATTTGTCAAGAATGCTTTGGAGCATTACATAGTATTTCATCCTTACCATTCAGTTGTTATGGAATTAAGTGGGAGTGATTCCAAATAGACAATAGGCAATATTTTATTTCTAACATAAATCCACATACACTTAGAGCTACACACAAATGTAAAGTTAAAAAACGTTGGACTTTTGCCACAAACCGCACACACACACACACACAACAAAAACAAAAACACAAACACAAACAAATAAAAACACTACACAGTGTATTTAAATACACTTAACTACACATCTAAAAAAAATTGCGTAATAACATTAAGGGTAATCTATTTTCCAGGTCAAAGAATGACACAAAGTCTACGACGGCAAGTTTATGGTGCCATCATGAGACAAGAAACAGCGTGGTTCGGCAAAAATTCCACCGGGGAGCTGGTCAACAGACTATCAGCTGACACTTATCTAGTTGGCCGTAATCTTAGTCAGAACGTCAGTGATGGGCTGAGGTCGCTGTTCATGGTTGGAGCTGGCACTGGCATGATGGTAAGATATTTAATACATACATATATTTACAAAACTATCAACCGACTTAACGGGAAGTTCAAGAAATGGTGTTAATATTATATCCCTTATAGGTGGAATATTTTCTTCAAATTTAAATGGAGCTGCCCTCGAGATACCTATTCTATTCAATCATCATCATCAACCATTCTCGACCCACTGCTGGGTATAGGTCTCCTCTTCAGCGCGCCATTTTTTCCGGTCCTGTGCTAGCCTTTTCCACTGCTTTCCTATTCAATAAAAAATAATAAAATCGGAGAAGATATCGCGTAATAAACACAAAAAACAATACAGTTGAACAGGCTACCGGGCTGTTTATTTATTGTCTTATAGTGCCATAACAAGCGTCAAATTTGGCACTGTTATATTACACACTCTAAAATATAACAGCAAATTATAAAAATGGCCAAGTGCGAGTCGGTGACTAGTTTCTGTTCATTACCAAGTTATAACTGGTAATTTCATTATTGAATTTTGTGGTGGTACAGAACCCTCAGTGCGCGAGCCCGACTCGAACTTGGCCGGTTTATTTAGTAACCTGACGCAAATAGAAGGGCTTATGTGTGTGTATTACAATTTTTCATTTTTTTTTTTTTTTTTAATATTCGTGCGAAGCCAGGGCGGGCCGCTAGTTGTCTTATAAAAAACCTGACCATAAATAGAGATGAACACCAAAAACAAAAAGAAAGGTTAAGAAAGATATAAGCATTTTAATATCTTGCTGGACTGAGAGCGCACTTACGAATGACGTTACTTATAAGTACCCCATACAAATTCCATACTGACAAATCTTGAGGGGAAGGTACAGCATCCCTTTCTAATTCGAAAAAATAATTTTACCTAGCTTGTTGATTAGACATTCTACAGGAATTTCCTGAACTGTAAAGTAAAACACTTAAAAAAAGTTTTTAAAGTTAAATAATTGTATTCATTCATTTTTGAGGGAATTAGATCATGCAGATCGGATGCACACTCTCTGAAATGTATCTGGTAAAAACCCTATAGATTAGCAACTTTTCGCTAATGTTCAAGGCTAAGAAGCTTAGTCTGAATTAGGGCTTTGTTAGCTCGTGACCACGGCTATTGTAACATGTTTGAAACGTCGAGCGAAAGGTACTTATTTTTACCTAAATTAAATAATACTTGATGATAAATCCCAATAAACATTTAAAACAATAGGGCTTTGTTGCTAATGAACTTCTTGGCACATTTCTCAATGGACACCAACGCCCCTAGCTGGTACTCAGCTAAACCATACCATAGGTGTGAGCAGTACTCCATGCACAATTGAACTTGTGCTTGGTACAATTAAAACAACTTTTCCGGCGTGAATTATCGTCGCACCTTATAAGAACCGTACCTGTTATAGAATGGATATACTATATTTTCATCCTGCTACTAACAGAATTCTCCTCATTACAGTTCTACATGTCGCCATCATTAGCTCTGATAGGGCTGTGCGTCGTCCCACCAGTGTCCGTGCTGGCTGTCATCTACGGACGGTTTGTGCGAGGCATCACGAGACAGTTGCAGGACTCGCTCGCCGAGACTAGTGAGGTAAAATACCCACATATTACATAGTGTCCCTATCGGTTGACATTTTTTTTGTGTAAGTTGACAAAGTAGCTCTTCCAGCTTCGATCTCCGTGAGAGTGCTGGGCCTACACGACTATATATTGAATGTCCAAGCGAGACAGCGCAAACGCTCTGTAGAATCTTCTACTAGCCAATTGCAGTCCATTCACATCCATTCTTTCAAGTTTGAATTATTCACTAATAATGTTCTTTTATTTCCACAGCTGGCCGAAGAAAAAATATCAAACATAAAGACTGTGAAAGCATTTAGTAAGGAGCAAAAAGAGTGCGAAACGTACGGGGAGAGGATCGAGAATCTTTTACGGCTGGCGTACAAGGAATCTATGGCCGTCGGCAGCTTTTATGGTTTGGTGAGTTAATTAATAACCATACGACTTATGACCGGTGGACTAGCCGTTTGACCATCGTTCACCTTATTTTAGCGGTGACTGTGTAGTCGAAGACCATTAAGAAGTTTTTTTAAGTGAAACTACCGGCAGCTGGTGCTTGAGAATAAATCTTCTTTCAACATGACATAGCACTAGAAAGCACCCAACATGGTGGCATGTTATGGTTAATATAAGAGCCCGACTCGCACTTGGCCGGTTCATTACGATGCTATTGCAGCTGTCAGAGCAAATAAACAAATGGAAATAGCCCCTCAGCCGTCTACGTAATCTATAATCCTAATATTTTAAAGGCGAAAGTTTGTATGTATGGATGTTTGTTCCTCTTTCACGATGCAACGGAACAACGGATCGACCTGATTTTTTGATGAATATAGTTCAAGAGCCAGAGAGTGACATAGGCTACTTTTCATCATCATCATCACCATTTTTCTTCACTACGCGGGTGAAACCGCGGGGCGCAGCTAGTAATTAAATAAAAGTCTTGGTTGATTCTGATCGCTGACTGACATCGACGCACAACCTGACAGCTGCTCCTAGAGACATGGAGTTTGTGTTTATAAAAGAGTGTAAGATTCGCATCCTAAGTGGTTCAAAAATGAGTCAGTTTTATAGTCCTCATTTGTTGCACAGATTACCATATTAAAGGAAATTAATATTAATAATCTTTATCATTAAGTTAGTATGTTTTTTTTCTAGTTTTGGTTATGATATTTTTGAGCATTGATAAACGTAACATATAATATATGCCACGTTTATCAACTTGATGATGATGATATGATATTATCATATCATCATCATCAAGTTGATCATGATGATATGATATTATCATATCATCATCAGTGGACTGTTAAAAGGCTGATTATGATGATGATGATATGCATATCATCATCATCATAATCAGCCTTTTATTATGATGATGATGATATGAATATCATCATCATCATAATCAGCCTTTTATAATACTCACTGCTGGACTTTTAGCCTAACCCCGAAAGGATGATTAGGCCATATCCACCAGCCTGCACAGTTGCGGGTTGGTGGATTCATATACGCCATTGAACTCCATCTCCATACGTATGCAGGTTTCCTCACGATGTTTTTGCTTCACTGAAAAGCCAGTGGTATGAAAATTCGTACATAAACTCCAAAGAGGTCATTGGTACGGGCCCGGGGTTTGAACCCGCGACCTCACGCTTTCAAGTCTAGTGGTCTTCCAAATAGGTTACCACGGCTTTTGCATATATCTCTTCTCTATCTCTACATAGTATAAATTAAAGTCACTTTTCGCGTCTGTCTGTCTGTGTGTCTGTATGGCCGCTAACTCCTCCTAAACCACGCAACGGATTTTGATGCGGTTTTCACCATCAGTTAGATAATTTTTTACGGTAGGTATATATATAACTAGCGACCCGCCACGGTTTGGCACGTAAATTACACCCGTACGAAGCCGGGCGGGTCGCTAGTATTATAATATAGTTTTGAATATCTTTGATTGTACAATGCGGGACGTGAGTGCAGGACTTATCGCCCCCATCTCGAGTAAGAAAAGAATGTTTGATTGTACTATTATTTTTTGTATTTCCAGACCGGGCTCGCAGGTAACACAATAATAATCCTTGTGCTGTACTATGGTGGCGGCATGGTAGCCACGGAACAATTGACCGTTGGAAACCTCACGTCGTTCCTCCTTTACGCCGCGTATGTCGGCATCAGCATCGGTGGCCTGAGCAGTTTCTACACGGAGCTAAATAAGGGCATCGGTGCCGCGACCCGGCTGTGGGACATTATCGATAGGGACCCTACCATTCCAGCTATAGGTTTGTTATATTCTATGGATTTAGTTTAAAACAGTATAAGCAGAAAGGGGCTCATTGTACTCATCATCTCTAAATAGTATAAATTAAAGTCGCTTTCCGCGTCTGTCTGTCTGTCTGTATGTCTGTATGGCCGCTAACTCCTCCTAAACCACGCAACGGATTTTGATGCGGTTTTCACCATCAGTTAGATACATTTTCACGGAAGGTTTATATATATAACTAGCGACCCGCCCCGGCTTCGCACGTAAATTACACCCGTGGGAAGCGGGGTGGGCGGGTCGCTAGTCTATACTAACATTATAAAGAGGAAAGATTTGATTGTTTGTTTGTTTGTTTGCATTGAATAGGCTCCGAAACTACTGAACCGATTTGAAAAATTCTTTCACTGTTGGGATGCTGCACTATCCCCGGTTGACATAGGCTATATATCCCGGCTTCGCCCGTGCGAAGCAGGGGCGGCCTACTAGTTATGAATAAATTAATAATTTTTTTAATACGCTTTTCGCTTCAGCAAAAAAATTACTGCCATGACTATGATCTATGGATCTCATTCGACTTGCCCTAGTTTGAGAGATTTTCTCTAGTTTAAGACAGCATCCAGGGGGTTTTCAAGAAGTTAGATACTTCTTGGTAAAACCCGGATGCCTAATGACCGTTGCATTGGCAGTTGCTTTCCTTTCCTATATACACACACAAATATGAGTTGGCTGCAAACACACTGCCTCTCTTCAACCGCCAATGTCACTATTTAAATAAATAAAAAAATTATAATTCAAAATATTTTAAACCAACCTCAGACAAGCGATGGTTGATATTCCGAAAACCCGTACGAAAACGCTTTGATTCCACATTTATTTATCCACAGACTAGCGAACTGCTAGTCTGTGGAATTCGCCGCCTGAATGGGTTTTCCCCGTCAGTTACAATGAGGGTGTCTTCAAGTCGAGAGTGAATCGGTTTTTTCTAGGCAAGCGTGCTCCATCGTAGATTGCATAGTCGCTTAACATTAGGCGAGATGGCGGCCAAACGCAAGCCTATCGTTTATAAAAAATAAAATAAAAACTGACGAGAAATCCTGATACCGCCCAAAAATTCAAGTCTTTTAAAATCTTTGTCAATTTGGACCATGGCAGCACTAGTCTCAATACAAAACATTTTGTACTCTACGGAACTGCACAATTTGTGTTTTTTGAGTACTTTTTAATCTAAAAAAACTACTTTATGTAATAGTGTTTTCACAAACTCATTTAAAGTATAAGTTCAATTTATTAAATTAAGGGAGATTTGGTACCAACTAATCGAAAAATTCTAATTCCAGGCGGTCTTAGACCTAAAGAAAGACCGAAAGGAGAATTAATCCTCGAAAACATTCACTATTCCTATAACGATCAGCCACTAATCAAAGGGCTAAACCTTCACCTGCACCCGGGCAAATCAATGGCCCTAGTGGGAAGATCTGGGTGCGGTAAAAGCACTATAGCATCGCTTATAATGCGGCTGTACGACCCTGAGCAAGGCAGGATATTGCTGGATGGAATTGATATCAGGGATTTGGACCCCGTTTGGCTTAGGAGTCATATTGGATTTGTTAGTCAGGTGAGTGAGACCAAGGAAGATAGACTAAGAGGAAAGACAACAGCGGAACATTAGAGCGTAGCTCGGAACTTTGCCTAAAAACGGTATAAACTTAGATGGCATCGTAATTTGAGCGTGCTATAGGTTGTCTCGAACTTCCGTAAGCGCTGCAGTCAGATAGCGTACGAAAGGGTTCTACAAATTACCGTAGCGCTAGTATCGCAGTCAAGTTTCGCAACAAAAATATCAACACGATTTGATTGGGTCTGATTGGGTACTTCATCTCGCCTTTAGAATAAACTTTATTTTAATAGCTTATATACTGTAATACATTTTATTCGTAGATAATGGCTTAATAAAGGGACTGGTCAGTGTTTAGATTAACTGTGTACCTTCACTGCGCGAATTTGTCACTTGATTATAATGAATTTGGAACCCCACGTGTCAGTTGCCGCGCGGCATCTTACTACAGTGCTACAGCGAACTGACAAATTATTCAATACATCCTTAAATCTATCACAGCTAACTGAGAACAATATATCTATGTGTATTATGTAATTACATGTTTTATCCCCAAGGGAAAATGCTAAGTTCTGTTACAGGAAAATCTTTAGATAGGAACCGTTTGTATGAAAATCAAACATTCTTGATTTGCATAATAAATTAATAATGTAATGACTCGGAGGACAATGGTTTAGACAAACAACTAAATTACATGCCAACTCAATACACAGGGTTAGACTTCTTTGATATACTAATCCGGAAGTGGGTCATTGTACTCAGTATTATGAACAACTTACAATGAGACCAGGGGCCTTCTTTTCCCATCACCTAAACAGAATAGCTTAAAACAGGTAGCCGTAACGCCCCTGACCCCTGCCCTGTAATCGCGAAAAAATAAACAACAAACAGCTGTTCCATACATTCTATCGAGTAGACCTTTTTTGTGGAAACACGTAATTTTATTTTGTGGTATTAGGGTTGATAAAAGTTTTTCATCGTTATGAGTACAACTTATTGTACTCATAACGATGAAGCCTTAACATAGCAGTTCTGTTTACCCTGTACAATATGCCCGTCCATTACAAGTTCTATTATTGTAGGTACGTACTATATTTTTCAATTCAGGTCAATTAATACTAAAAATAGCCTATCACATATCAAAATAACATTAAAATTGTTTCCTTATAAAATAAGCTTATTGATTTTAACTAGTTGCATGGCTAACAAGCCCACAGAGGACTGAATCAATTGAATTTATGCGACTAATAGCTATTTAAAAGAGGGCCGCAACACCCTATATCCTATCCAATTTTTTTTCTATATATTTTCTATCCTATTCCAACAATGTCTATGGGAACTTATACAAAAAACGGTAAACGAAGTGCGAATAATGTCCACTTTACAAGGGCAAAGGAAAGAAAGACGATTCGATCTCATATAGACATTAGACAGTGATGCCAAACTAGATTTTCATTTACCCAAATGCCTAATTCATTTCACCCTAAAATTTGTATAAAAATACCCTAAGGCTAAAATTTTGGTTTGTAATCCCGTAAATAATTATAATAATTAACTTCCATAATGTTCTCAAAAACTTTTTAAAATCCAAATGTTACTACAATCTGGACGAATTGGACGACCAGCGACCGACACAAATAGACCGTTCCGGTCTTACTGTTGCCAAACCCTAACAGGGTCATATGTACTTCTCATAATTAATAACTAAAACTTGTTAATTATGATCTCTATGCATTCATGGCAGGCTGTCATTCAGTGTGGAGGTTAAAGGGGGAGGCCTATGTTCAGCAGGGACGTCTTCTGGCTGATGATGATGCATTCATATAAATCTCAATAAACACATTGTAGTAGTATTGAGTCGATATCGATAGCCCATTGGTCCAGTTGGTTGTAAACCTGCCTTCTGAGCTTGGGGGCGTGGGTTCGATTCCAACATATGACAAACATTTATGTGATGAACATTTGTGTTTGTTCTATATCTGGTTGTTAATATATATTTAAGTATGTATTTAAAACTATAAATGTATTTATATCAGTCCCTGGCAGCCATATCACAAGCTTTGCTTAGTTTGAAATCAGATAAACCGTGTCTGCAAAAATGTGCAGTTTTTTTTAGTATAGACCTCCTCGAGCGGCGCTTGAACACGGTAGCCTCCGATCTCTTGTTGTGGTTCAATCTCAACGGCTTGAAGCCAAACTTTACAAATACTGTTTATGTTACACAAGTTGGATACACCCAAAGAAATAGGCCAGAAAGCGTTCTACCTAGATCTTGTTCTGTCAGGGCTGAGGATCGAAATAAGTCGTTGGACTTATTTCGTACCTAAAAATAAATTATGTGCAGTTTCGATGTCGATGCCGATGTATTGCTCAAAACGATGAAGGAATATGGTGAGGAATTCGGTATGTCTAAACCTCAAAAGTTCAGACATATTGATATTCACCAACATGATAGGCTGAAATGATGATGATGTATCATTGCTTCAGTACAGGCTCGAGTTCTGGGGACGCAAGCAAGCGAATGCAATCGGGCCTTTAGCTTTCAAAAGAGCCACGATGGTGCATGTGAAGCAGTATTGACACCTTATTCTTTATTGAGCTAAGCATATTGACATGACCCAGTCTCCTGATCATATAAACAGCTTATGCACACGAGAAATCTGCATTTGTACCCACCCTATAAGCTGTCCATTATGTTAAGTCTGTTAATCGCTTTATGAAAGCTCATACAAAGTTGATGACATAACTTTGTAAAGCGTCTAGTTAATTATCTCTTCTCTACTCTACATAGTGTAAATTAAAGTCGCTTTCCGCGTCTGTCTGTCTGTATGTATGACCGCTAACTCCTAAACCACGCAACAGATTTTTATACAGTTTTCACCATCATTTAGATAATTTTTCACGGAAGGTAAATTACACCCGTGCGAAGCCAGGGCGGGTCGCTAGTATTCCATACAAACAAATATATATTTTGATCTAGCTCTTTACAAGGTTATGTAAACTTGAATGCAAATTGCTTTCAAGTTTAACATTATGGACAGACTATAAACGAGCAGAAGGGCTACTACGGACTAAAAGATTCAAAAATAAACTAGTTATCGCCATTGACCATGATTAAAACCTGAACAGTTTTTTTTAAATTATCGGTTCACATTACTATAAATACACATATAGAACTTAATTAAACAGTACACAATATGAGCGTTAGTGTATGTCATAATTGGAGTGAACACGGCATACATAAAAAAGAAGTTTAGTACCCTTTATCAAAATGGGTACCAAATCAACATGAAGTACTTATACAAAAACAAATGCAGGTATTAAAATACATTGTTAAGAGCGGTTTCGCACTACGCCCGATCCGAATCCGATCCGAATCCGTGAAAATATGGATCTAGAAAACTCGGACCGAATTCGGATATTGCGTACGCACTAGTCCGATCTCTGATACAAATCCAAGCAATCATTTTAGGCGGAGCCACAGCAGAGTGTTCACGTCGTTGATCGTGAGTCCTTTCAATCGACGTCAACTTCCGAATCTATTCCGAAATGGAAATTTACGGATGACGGAGAGAATTCGGATGACGGAAATCGGATCTAGTGCGTAAACTACCATACAAATAGTTGTACGACAACTTCGGAGCGTATTTTCACGGATTCGGATCGGACGTAGTGCGAAACCGCTCTTATAGGTAGTGTGTATAAAAGTCTCCTAAAAAATTAAATACTTTACAGATTTTATTGCAAGCATCTTGGTCTACTTCAAAAACAAATAAAGAAGGTGTCTGGACATTCATGCGTTTATAAATATGAATGTTTTTATGACATTGAAATAAATCGTACCTCTTTGTAATTTATTTTTCATTGTGATTACATATTATATTTCGACGATTAATGTTAACTGCCATTGAATTATAATTGTATTTACCAATAAAGAATGACTATTACTGATGCCGAGTCATTATTGTCGTCAATTCTTTTATAAATATGCAAAGCAGATTGACCTTTATTAACTGATATATTTGTTACAGGAACCTGTGTTATTTAGCGGATCAATAAAGGACAATATTCTTTATGGGGCTCTGGAAGAAGAATCGCTCGAAGATATCAAAGAAAGCGATAAGGTAGGAGAATGTCGAAAATATAGATTTTTCTGGTGACGTGACTTAATGCTGTACCTACTACCTTCTGTTTGTTTTTTGTCTTGTGTTATTTGAGCAGATGCCTTATTATAGATGTCTTATTGTGATTCGGATTGTGATCGTGATCGCGTGCCATCTCACGTACGCACGTGGCGCGAGTAAGAAGATGCGAACGGGACGGCATGCAATATCGATCACGATCAAACTTCTATAATAGGGCAGCAGGTCATGTTATATCCCTTGTTTCTATTTCCACTATTTCTCTCTCTCTCTTTGAAAATTAATAGATTAGGCGGTTTGGAGGCTATCTCACATGCTTTTAACGATTACTTCATCAAATCTCCCGTCGGCGTATCCACTGATGTAAGAGTTACCATAATACTACTTGCATAATACGTGAGTGTAATAGTGGACCTAAAACTTAACGCCCGACTCACTGAAGCGCTCAGTTGTACCACTGCGGTTCGTGCCACTTGCGGTTACGGGAGTAACATCAGAACACTGATCGCAGAATATTACTGTCATTATGTCACCCGTAGGTAGAGCCGGCGTGGCTGTCGGCGGCTCGCACGGCGCATCTCCACGAGCTAGTGGTAGCGACGCACGAGGGCTGGGCGCGGCAAGTTGGAGCCCGCGGCTCGCAGCTCAGTGGAGGACAGAAACAACGCGTCGCCATCGCACGCGCCATTGTAAAGGTAGGTAATAAAGCCTTCTCGAGATCCGCTGCAACAAATCTTATGTGTGACTAAATAGCATACATAGAACTATATGGTGCAAGTAAACTTTCGCGGGACAAGGGATGTTCAAGTGTTCAAGTCTGCCGGAGTCGACTTCTGCAGACTCGCCGAGTTTCATTAGAAAACTCTTAATTTGTTAAATTTAAGCCTATTGTGGTCGTTGGACATAATGTCTATTACCAGAGATGAAATGACCACCCTTGTTTCAGAACCCGAAAATCTTAATACTCGACGAAGCTACCTCAGCGTTAGACGCGTACTCTGAATATTTGGTCGACAAAGCGCTAAAAGAAATCAGTAAAGACAGAACTGTCCTAACAATAGCTCACAGACTCAGCACCATACAAAACGCGGACGAAGTGGCCGTATTAGAGAACGGCGTGGTCGTTGAAATAGGAGCTTACGCGGAACTGATGGTGAAACAGGACGGATTCTTTAGAGAATTAATCACACATCAAGCGTTCACGAAGAAAACCAGAACTGCGGAAAGCCAAAAAACGTAACGACGTCTTCTTTCTACTGGCTTCTATCAAGGTGCAATTACTAGTCCAACTATAGTATACGTACAAGGTAAGTGGTAGAACTAGTGAGATCCAACCTTTATTGTTGATTTATTTATTTAAATTATTGTTGTTACTTGGGTATTGATTTATGGGGATATTTATATGTTTGTTATGAATCACGACTTTTATTCGGTCACAATGGCATTAAAATTTTGTAATTTATTGTTATATTAAATCGACGATACAGCGATTTCCTTTTTTTAAATATCTAAATGCTTAGGCTATTACGTATCAGTAATTTCCTGTACTTTTACTAACTACGGGAGTTATGAATACATAGATATGTCATCAAATAGATTTTCAATTGCACAAACACATACATACAAAAGCAAAAAATACTTTGTCCCAATACAATGTTACATTGGGTTCTTGATGAACAAAAAATTTTGCTGTAGTGTTTTTATTTTGACAAAGTTGTAACCGTTTGTGTCGGTGGAGAATACTTTCATGATATAATTTTGTGATATGATATAATATGATATTAATGATGTGACTTGGCCATGGAACTATGGAACAAATCATTATGTATAAATAACGAATATTTTGAATTGTTAAATTATAGATTATTAGTATAATGTTTTTAGAATATAAGTTTAAAATCTTAGTGACAACGGGTAAAGGAATATTTTTGTCGTGACTCAAATAAAATAGAAATGTTGTTATTTTATGGCGTCGTTTTATTTTATAGACTTTGCTATCTTCACATAAAAACAAGGACAAAAGCATGGACAGTTTATGAGGATTGTAAAGTATCATACTTATAATAAAGTTACATGATTATTTACGGGATATTTACCGTGGTGAAGTTGTGGAATGAGCTCCCGATGTTACGGCGCAGTTACATGCACCATGTTACGGGAATATCCCGTAAATAATCATATAACTTTAGTGAACAACCGTGATAGTTTAAAACAGTGTTATACTTATAATAATAGTTTATGAGTAGTCTAATGTGGGATTATTGTCTCATCATCATCATCATCATCAGCCAGAAGACGTCCACTGCTGAACATAGGCCTCCCCCTTTAACCTCCACACTGAACGACAGCCTGCCTTTTGCATCCACTGGATGCCCGCGACTCTCACAATGTCGTCGGTCCATCTATTGGGAGGCCTCCCTACGCTGCGTCTTCCGGTTCGTGGTCTCCACTCCAGAACCTTCCCCATCGGAATTATTATAATAATTATTATTGTCTATTATTAGATGATTATTGCCTAGGTAGGTAAAAACAAAACGATTATGTAGTTCGCTCCTTGGTGCAACAGATGGTAATCAATTTCGAATGGTATGTACTAGGTTTTGCCCACGGCTTCGCTCGCTTAGTTAACATAACTAGCCTATGTACTCAGTCATAGCGAAGCTTTATATTAGTAGAATAATTTTTAAAATCGGATATGTAGTTTTGTAGATTAGTCCTTACAAACAAACTTGCAAACTTTACGTGGTTTGTAACTTACGGATGTAAATAAGGACAATAACCTATTTAATTTAATTTACCTCTTTATTAAAACTGTTGCCCGCGAATTCGTACGCGTAGATTTTCATATTAAACTTTCAATTTGTCCTTTGCCCCCCTCAATTCGGCCTTTTTGCAAAAATCTTTCTTAGCGGATCTATCTGCCAAGTTTCAGGTTCGTAGGCCAAGTAGTTTTCAAAATGAGACAGTAAGCAAGTAAGTGGTATTTAGCATTGTCTGCATTTGGTAAGTACCTAGTTTTATTAAAAGTTGCAACTTTTGTGCTAAAGTTATGGTAACTTTGTCGTGTTCCCGTGAATCTTATAGCACTAACAGACGTATGGATTTTGTTGACGGACCGCCGTCCAACCAACGGAAGGGAAAAAGAAAAAATTCTGTTTCCCTCCCGTTGGGGGGACGGCGGTTCGTCAACCAAGTGCGCCTCGTCTGTTAGCACTATTATTATCAATAGACACAGAGTACATTTCAGCTGCAATCAAACGACCTCGTTCGAAGGCGCGCTATCTGAAAGCTAGTTGCCGCTCATACCCTATCGCGTGTCTCACTCATTACGACGTTGATAATAGATTGTAGCGTAATCTTGTTTGTTGCCACTTTTTCGTCACAACTGTAAACAGTTAAATATGTAACGTGGACCTTGCCCTGCAGTCGCGGGGATCGCGCCAAAACAAAACTACAGTGGAGGCGTGCCGCATGTCATTTACGTACGGACGCTGCGCGAGCAACACGCGGAAAATGTCTCTCAAAGTATTACGCGGAAACATAGCGCGCCAAGTTTTGAACTGCACGAAAAATGGAAAGAAAAAATGTGAATTCTCCAGTAGAGCCTTAGCGACTCAAGTGGCGCCTAAAGCGGAGGTGAAGCCGTTAACGTCGCCGTGGGGTGAAATTCAAATTGGGAAGGAAACATTGACTGAGCATGTTTTCTCGGATGTCGAGCAGTGGGCGGACAAACCCTCCGTGGTAAGTTTTTAATATATTACTATTTTTAATTCCAATTACCGCAATTTCGGCCAATTGTATTTTAGCATAGGTAGTTATTTTTTTACTGTAAATGCGGGTTTCTCAAAATTGCCTCAAACAATTTTTTGAGACGGTTTAAATTTTTCGTTGTTTTTAATAACAAAAAAAAAGCCGACCGGTTTTATTACATTTTATTTTAATATATTTATATTGATTAAAATACCCAGTACCTACATAAAATTATACTATCATACTTATAATATAAATGCGAAAATATGTTTGTTTATTCCTCTTTCACGCAACAACGCATTTATGTGATTTTTTTGCATAGAGATAGTTGAAGGGCCGGAGAGTGACATAGGATACAAAAATATATGGTCCAAAAGGAACGTCTACGCGGGTGAAACATATAACATTACACTAAAATGTTTTCCCATTTTTACTATTATTTTAGTAGTTAGGGTCTTTTTACGCAGTTTGCAGGGGGCTAAAGGGAATAATACCATTGAGTAATTAATGGCGAGTCCAAAGTCGTATGTATCGCATCAATTAAATACCATTGAAGCGAAGCAGTGCAGTACAATGAAGGATGATTTATGCTAGACCGTGGCGGGCACGAGCCGTGACCCGAACGAGGCGCGGATTTAAAATATCAGGAACTTTTTATATTTTGTAGTTAATGCTACATGCTACCATAGCCGGGCACCGTTAATCAAATAGTTAACTTCGTTAATCGTTAATCCGCTACAAAAAAGTTAGCTTCGTTAAACGTTAAAGCGTTACATTTCTTAAGAATTAACGCAAGTTAACGTTAATCGTTAATCCGTTAATATGTGTAAAATTGCATCTTTATATCGTCTACACTCGTCACTCTAATCACCGGAGCTAAGTAATGAAATGATCAAACGAAACAAATCTCTTCGCAGTTTTCTTTCTCACTCGCACGCGCCGGCAAAATATATCTAGTTTTGTTATTGTTTCACTCGCTGCCACTCGTCGCCCGGCACTTGTCGGTGCCGTGCGGTAACTATTAGGCATTGGATTAACGATTAATGGACTTCTGCATATTAACGGAAGTTAACGTGTCCGTTAACATTTTTGACTCGGCCGTGTCCTACGCCTTTATATAAAATGTTTGAGAAGTTCGTACGGGACACGGCTCGTGCCCGCCACGGTCTAGCATAAATCATCCGTTATTCCCGGTACAAAGTTCAGTGCGCTACATATGCGGACGTGTAATGATAGGGCGTATAAATAGTTCCGATCCGAAGGTTGAGGTCGCCATGGATGTTTGGCACTGCGCTCGGATAGAAATTGGAAAGATTTCCGACAACGCCATTGATGACAACAAACAAACGGATTAACAGGTGTCGAATTCTTGTTCTTATTCGAGGGGGGCGATAAGTCTTGCACTCAAAGGCGGATCCAGCTTTGGTGCCCCCGGATCCGCCCTTGCTTTTACTGACGCCCCGCTTGCATGGGATGTGAGGTGTCGAATAAAGGCTGACCGATTAAACCACCCGACTAAAACTTTTGCCGTCTGTTATCAGCTATTGTCTAATTTATTAGACTATAACAACTTTAATAGTAGGATTTATTAATTAACACAAGAAAATTATACATATTGGTAAATTAAAAATACTAAAGTAACTAAATAATATCATCATTGTCTACTCATTCTTTCATTCTTTCTTGTCTGTTCAACACTGCATTGATGCAGAATAAGTTCTTGTATTGTTTTAATTTATAGACGGAATCGCGATTTTGTGCGCAAATTAATCCTTAAGAGTCGGCTCACCGACCATTGCTATCTTTTCCGCACATTTTCAACATTTTTAAAGATAAAAATAAATATCACGCCTCCTTGGGCTTTAAAACCGATTGGGCAATCTTTAATTTTTTCATTTTTTATATAATATATATATATATATATGGAGGTTGTTGTAGGAGATCATAATAATCTCGAAAATTGCTATCTATTTTATATCTCTTTCGCCAAAATACTAATAAAATAATAATATAAAAACCCGAAAATTTGAAATCAAAATAAGGAAATACCTACATGAAAATGTGCTTTAAAACACGTTCATCAGAGCTATGCACTAGAACGGCGAAATTTCAAGTTTATAGTAAAGGACGTCGCGTATCGGCGAGATTTACGCTGTTTGCCCGCAGTAGGCGGGACTAGTTGCCGCCACTTCCTCTGCTTCACCCTCTCATTTTTGAGGGGGTGAAGCAGAGGAAGTGGGGGTGACTTAAAAGTCTATACTACTTACAGCGCCTTAAGATAATGTCTAAATAGTTTTATGAAAATTCTAGTCATTGATTTTTGAACGAGATAGCTGTGAGGGGAAACCGGCACTTAAATCCCATTTGTAATGTTTTCCTGTTGTTTAGTAACCTATATACAATATTCTGAGATACTTTATTTTTATAAAGTGACACCCTAAGAGGGAAGGATGTTTAAATGTTTATAGTATAATTATTATGTCGTAGGGCTTTTTCCAGGCCCATTGATAACGTAATTTTCTGGAATGAATAATAATTACGCGGAGTGACAAAAGTCGTTAGTGAATTAAATTAATTAAAAGAAATGTTCAAAGATGCTTTCCTATTCTAGATGTAGGTAATAACGAGCTCTAAGATTATTAGCTCCGATCAGACAAACAAGAGAGATATGCCTAAGTACAATAAAATGATAGTTCGTGATCGAATGTCTCCGTGTTTCTCTTAAAACACTTTTATTTAATTACACTGCTAAACACCTGTAACCGTACACTTTACGCAGACTAAGAGACTTGCAGCGACACCAATAAACTAATAGTCCACATGCAAATAACAGTGCGGGAAGGTGTGGTCAACTCAAGGCATCAACACTGATTTAGGTCAGATGCGTTCGCACCCGCCTCCCAACTTATCATATCTCCCCTATTTGTCTAATCTGAGATTCTTAATAATAATCATAAGTATTTATGTTCTAATGACCAAATCTTTTCATATAGATAGAGCCTTTTGCACATTTTCAATATTTTTAAAACAAAAATCACTGAGTGGAAATAAAAAATAATCGATTGTGCATTATTGATATATTAAAAACGAAAAAATTATGTCAAATTTTTATGAGGTTTTAGGAAATTATAATATGGCAGTTGTTTATTTTTATATTTTTCTTATAACCTTTTATTTCATAGAATGGCGTGGAATGGCGGAGATGAAAACATCTCGAAAATTTGTGTTTTTCCGACGGAAACGGTATAATTATGTTCAATTGTGTCGCTTTCTTAAAAAAATTACTTATTCGTCTTCAAAAATATTAAAAACGTGCGAATGAAATAGCTGTGGCGAAGAGCGCGCATAAAACAAAAAATATAGGTAATTAATAATATTAGTAGGTAAATCAACCTTACGTGGCTACAATAATGCACTCGATGTGATGATTAAGGTATTTTGAATTCGAACTTGACCTAGCCTAGACGTGCTTACGTCTGGCCTAGATTACAGTATATATAACTAAATATACTACCTTAAGTAGAGTAGCATATAGGTATAGTTAATGTTTTAATTTGCAACTGCGTTTTCCTTTAAAAGTAGCATTTGAAGATATAATTACATTAATTAGACAACACTAAGTAAAATCCGTTGTTTAGTTAAATCCGATTACGATTTCTTTGCATATGAAAGGATGTGCTAGCTTATAGGTTTCACTCAATTATTTACGTGGTTATGTTACTAGAGAATCTACAGGGGCTCGATTTTTAGGGTTCCGTACCCAAAGGGTAAAAACGGGACCCTATACTAAGCCTAAGATGGCTGTCTGTCTGTCTGTACGTCTGTCCGTCTGTCCTACCTATTAATGCACGGAAGTCAACCTTAAATGAAAAACGCAAAATTCTGACTACTTTAAGTTTTTGAACGTAAGATGTAGCTGGCAACCGAAACAATACAGTGAAAAATATTTTCATTCGATTTTTCTACAATGTCTTTTTTTTTTAATTTTACAAGAAATATGAGTGATGTTTCTATAGGTAGCACTTTAATCTCGGCGACCAGCGTCTGCGTCTGCGGGTTAGCTTTCATTGTTTAGCACTCCCCATATAAATTCATACTGAGCAGTGGGTAGCGGTCATTATTATTTACACAGGTTATTTACCTTTTACTGACCTTTGAACCGGAAAATAGGTTGCATTAGCTCAATATACCTATTCGTTTAAGCACTTTGATTTATGATATTTTGAACTACAATCCGACCGCTGAGAGAAAGCGTATGACTGATGCAATTACTCTGTAAAAAAATTATAACATTTTATTTTAATATTTTACTGTAGTAGGTATATTGGTTATCAGCTAAAATCTTACGTTATAAGCTAGTAAAAGTGTCATCAGAATTGACAGTTTTCGTTCAGCCTTTTACAAAGTTATGGCAATTTTAGCGGCTGCAATTTAGCCGCGTCTCCCGTTTTCATTCGTGTGAATATTTCTGCAGGAACCGTAAATTTTCCGGAATAAAAAGTATTCTACTTAACAGTCCGGCCATCCAATTATCTCTATGGGAAAAATCACGTCAATCCGTTTCTATGTCACTGCGTGAAAGAGAAACACACACACTTTCGCATATAATATTACATAATTATGAATTTATTGTAATACCTAATATAGTAAAATTCTTCTGTGCTAATAATCTACAGAAGTTTTTTGTGTATTTTGCCTTTATGTAAAAAATTGGGATTTGTATGTGAAAATGACGATTAATTTCGTGAATGTCAACGCATCACCTCTGTTGTTTACAAGTAAATAAGAATTTGTTTTATCGCATCCTACGAAACGCTCGGTTCGTGTGCCAAATATTTATATCTCAGTAGGTATAATCAGTTATTTCAATATCACACCCTGGACTTCGGTCGTTTTACGAAAAACGATCAAAGTCCAACATCAAAATGCCGATAAGTACCTAAGCTCAGACGATGACCCGTTTACTATTGGTATTATATTGGTACAGTAGGTAAGTACACTTATCGAGCAGGCTGTCATCAATGTCAACAGACTTGCTAAGTAAAGTGTCTACTTCAATCGTAGTTTTATCTACAGATGCGCCCGCGGTTTTCCCTGCGACTTTTCAATGTTTTCACAATTTCCTTAAGTACTATTTACTCCATATTATTTATGTACATCACTTAAAATCAGGAGAGTTGCCAGTCAAGCGCAAGCCTTATTATTTAATAAAAAGTATATTTAAAAAATGTGCTAAACTTCTTCGCAAATTTTCAATTTTGGTTTTTTTGCCCAGATTATTCAAGAATATCATGAATATTTTTTTTTTCGTTTTAAACTATGATAATTAAAAAAATACTAGATTCAGATTTAGAATTTTGCTAGCCTTACAATACAATACAATGACTATTAAAATACCACCTGTTTACCTTCCATTTTCAAATTTTTCAATGCCGTACGAAACTTCTTGTAAGTTTAAGTGTTACGTACTTACTCTTGATATTATAGAAATTTGTTAGTAAATTGTAAAAACAGGGGAATATGCTACTTTAGCCTTGAATTTTACTACCTCTTACCTAGGCATAAAATGCTTACACTTTTATCGCTTCACCGTGCCTTTTATTACATTCGTACAATAACTGCTAGTGAAGTTAAGCTCACTTCAGAAAGGTCCGGCAAACCTTAAGGTAGAACTGGTTTATGATTTAGCAGGACAACTTTCAATCGTGACTTGATTGGGCATGGTTTTGTAAGGTTCGTAAAGGTATTCGGCTTCACTTCATACTTACTACGAATTTGGGCAGAACACGTAGATAACTAGATGTCTCTGCCTTACTTCGTAGCACGTGGTTTCAGTAAAATTACAACCCACATATCCAATTGTTCTAAAACTTAATATATCGTAGTATCAAATACGCAACCAAAAAAAAAAAAACACTTATTGTGGGATGTGCTGCCTGAATGGGTGTTAAAAGACGGCAGTTTGTATATGACCATCCCCGATGGTGAATCGGTTTCTTCTAGGCAAGCCTGCTGCATCGTAGACCGAATCATCGCTTAATATCAGGCGAGTAGGCGGGCAAACGCAAGCCTCTTATTAAATAAAAAAAAAATATGCGAAGAATCACTTCCCAAATCAAACCCAAACTATTTATTTTTTTATTTTATAGGCATTGAAAAATACCGAGGTACTTGTTAAAAGCATGAGATCTTTATTTTAATTTAAGATACAACAATGTACTCAAGTCTTTCTTACAGGAAGCGATTCCCTACTGCATCGAATTGGTCGTATCGATAGGGCCAGGCTCTCTCGAGAAATTCCAGAATTTGAAATGGCTTTCCTACGTGGTTTTTCTCTTGTACTCATTTTACCGTACATTGCAAACAACTGCAAAAGTGCATCACTACCTCCCACTACCAACCGGAAAAATGGCGGGTGTAACCGTGGACGCAGCTAATCTTAAGGCCGCGCTCACCGGCTAGAACTATCTTTTTCACACAATTTCAATAGATTAAAATTCGTTAAGACGGAATATAAAAAAACTATTGGGCATTATTTTTAGAACAACATTGCAAACGTTTTAAAGAATTTTAAAGTTGTAATGTTTTATTTTGGCAGAATATATCGAAAAAAATTGCTATTACTTCAAATAATAACACGAAAATTGATTTATCCCATGTGCATTGTCATTCTAAAGATAGTTCCCAATCTTTTTCTTTTAATTCACACCGTGATTTTTTGTTTTCAAAAATGTTCAAAAGAGCTCTTTTTATTTTATTTTATATTTTACTAGCTGAAACCCGCTACTTCGTACGCGTAGACCTCGGCTTTCGTCCTCGCTACTACAACCCGTTATAGCCTATGTGTTATTCTAATGTATAAGCTATATTATTGTAAACTTTCATTAAAATCCATTCAGTAGTTTTTGCGTGAAAGAGGAACAAACATCCATACATACAAACTTTCGCGTTTATAATATTAGTAGGATTCAATACCAACATCAGAAAAATAGTTTAGTTTTAGTTTCACATTAGTTTTAATTAGTTATTTTAAAGTACAGCCATTAATAGGTCTATAATAGTGGATGTCGTGGAAAATCACTACTAAAAATCATATATGTATTGCAAATTAAGCGCTAAAGAGCTAAGATTCAATTAGTTAATAAAAAAGGTAATTAACAAAATTAAGCACATTTATACTTATGAAGCCTGTAAAACAAATACTAGTTAAATTATGGTTGCCAGTGAGCGCGTCCTTAATAAATCCCTCATTCCCCAGACATGCGGCGCATCAGGGCGCGGTTACGACTATGGCATGATGCGTATGATGATCGAGCGGTGCGCCACCGGACTGCTGGCAGGATTGAAGATGAAACCAGGAGACAGGATCGGGCTGATCCTACCCAATCTGCCGGAGTTCACCGTCCTTGTGCACGGAGCCATGAGAGCTGGCCTCACTGTCACCTTCGCCAACCCACTCTACACTGCAGGTTAGTTAAACCTTAAGGCGAAATGGTAGACACGGTACACTTGTTTGACGGTAATGCTTTCATACTCGGCGTGCGCGCTTTCAAACATTTTTAATGTAATTTTTTTCTTTATTTCTACAAATAATCTTACGCTTTTACAATAAACTGCGATCACTAAAGTATTTGAATGATTATTAGGATTACACACAATTTTTTTTTATAAAACGATTTTCTATTATAACAGAATGAAGTTGGTTCCATCCTTCGAAGCGAACGTAAAAACGGGTGTTTTTTTAGGAAAGTGACGATTTTTTTCTATCGAGCCAAATTAATCGTGTATCGGTGAACACATTCGAATAAAATATATCAAGAACATAGTGTTACACATAAATAAATAATGTCAATGAATCGATTTTAAAGGTCTTCTTTTGAATATTCGTGACGACAAATCGTCAAATTTGAAGCATATTTCGTCTTAAGAGCCCCGCAACTCGCCATTCCAACTGGCTCCTACTATCCGGGATGTTTCCATTCCGATAACTGAACGGCTTGAGCTTTTGGGCGTTGGCCTGTCTTCTACCCTTGGCACCTATATTGAAAACAAGGCTCAATTGGCTGCCAAAAAGCTGGGTATCCTATCGAAGGTGCGACGGTATTTCACGTCGGAGCAGTTGCTTTCACTGTACCAAGCACAAGTTCGGTAGTGCATGGAGCACTGCTCTCACCTTTGGGACGGATCAGCTAAGTACCAAGCTTGGGGCGTTGGAGTCTATTGAGGAACGTGCCAAGAGGCTCATCAGCAACGAATCCCTGGTTCAGACTAAGTTCCTTAGTCTTAAGCATCGGCGCAAAGTTGTTAGTCTTATCGGTTTTTTATCGGATACATTACGGTCAGTGTGCATCAGATCTGCATGATCTAATTCCCTCCTGCCTATTTTTCTATCGGACTGCCAGAGCGGGCACGAAAAATCGGCACCGCTTTATGGTTTACACAGACACATCATCAGCCAGTAAACAACTTGCCACTACTGAACAAAATCTCTTGGAGAGAGGCTTTATGGTTGATATTCCGAAAACCCTTACGAAGCGCTTTGATTCCACTTTTATTGTGCGAACTGTTTGAACAAAAAAAAAACAAAAAAAAAAGTTTTGTGGAATGCGCTGCCTGATTGGGTGTTCCCCGTTAGTTACAATCTTCTGTTAGCTTAAGTTAGGTGTCTTCAAATCACGAGTGAATCGGTTTCTTCTAGGCAAGCGTGCTCCATCGTAGACCGCATCATCGCCGAGTTGGCGGTTAGCCTATATATCTATATATAAAAAAACAAAGAGCGGACCGACAGCTCTAGGATGGGACATATCCTCATACGAGACATCCTCACCCGACACCAGATTCCCGGAACTTTACGCTTGATTGGTGTATCCTAGCATCGTGTTATCAAGATCGCTTTAGCAATTTGTTTGACATTAACCATAGACGTAAATAGAGCCATTTGATGCCTCGTGACAAAAATACCTGGATTGGTTATGTAGGTACCTAGAGTCCCTTTTTAACCGACTTGAAAAAAGGAGGGGTTCTATCTCGTTTTTTTTTAAATATTTGTTACCTCAGAACTCGTCTCGTCATTTATAAACAGATTTGGATATATTTTTTTTTACTTTCACATTGGTCCCATAGAAATTTCATCAATATTGGTTCAGTAGGGGGGTTTTTAAATCAATATAACTGGAAAAATATATCATTCAAGCAAACGAAATTGCATATAATTACTGATTTTGAAGAATTGATAATTATTAGAGAGGAGAAACGAGTCGCGGGCATCCAGTGGATGCAGATGGCCGGCTTTCGTTAGAGGTTAAAGGGGGAGGCCTATGTCCAACAGTGGACGTCTTCTGGCTGATGATGATGAGAGAGGAGAAACAGTAATTTATTACAAGGGCATAATCAGACGCGTCAGCTAGACATTTTCTCTAATCAACCAGTCATAATAATATACCTAAATAATAATATACGACATACGTACCTACTTGTAGATATACCACCTAGCACCTCCCATATCTATTTGTAAAGATAACCCACTACAATCTTATAGTCCAAAGGTCGTGTTATAAACAAGAATTAGGATAGATATATGTATGTAGGTTGTTTCCTGTTTGTTTGTTACATTGTTTCTTGTTGATACTAGCAGTGCCCCGTGTTTTCACCCGCCTGGAAACTCCCTCAAGAACCGTACATTTTCCGGAATAACTTCCTGTCACTGGTCAATCTATGGTACTCTCCGACTATCTCTATGTAAACAATCACGTCGAACCGTTTGATCATTCCCGTTTTCCGCCACTAGCTTGTCCAACTGGTGGACAGTGAAACGTTTATGAAAAAAGTTGTCTTACTGTCCACCAGTGGTGTCAGCAACAGAACTTTTTAAATTATCAGATAGATTGATAGATGGATAACTCTATAATTATTGTTCATACCAGATATGACATACATAAAACAAATTAAAACAAGTGGAACAATTGGCGGCCTTATCGCTATGAGCGATCTTTTCCAGACAACCTTAATATTCACATTACATTTAAACCTTACCTTTAAACCAACCATACCTTACCTTATTTTTACCTTTAAGAGTTTCTGTCTATCTATTTTTATATTTATTTTATTTATTATTCTCGTCTTCCACCACTGGTGGACAGTGTCACGCATAACTGTTACTGCGAGAAAGAGGACCAAACACATTTTCGCATTTATAATATTAGTCTGATATTCTAGCGTTACCAGGCGCCGTCTGTTTGTTAGTTTATAGGGTTCTGCAGGCCTAGCACGGGCCGAGGACATATTGTCTTTCCACCTTTTTTATCCCGCGAGAAAAAGACAAACGTATCCATATTCTAGCTTTGTCGCGTCTAGGCGAGGATAAAAACGGTGGAAAGACAATTTATCCACAGCCCATGCTAGGCCTGCTGCAGTACTACAAGACAGCTTTATACGTTCGTTCTGTTCGCCCTAATTCTTTAGAACCTTCTAACTAATATAGTTATTAAGAAATCTCCTTCTGCGCTTATGGGCGTGGGTTCGATTCCCACCTAGGACAAACATTCATGTGGTGAATATTTGAGTTTGTTTCATATCTGGGTGTTAATATTAATTTAAGTATCGTTTAAAAAAAAAAGTATGTATGTATGTCCCTGGCAGCCATATTACAAAGCTTTGCTTAGTTTGGGGTCAGGTGACCGTGCGTGCAAAAATGTCCCGAATATTCATTATTATTATTATCGCATATTCCCACTGCTGGGACACATGTCTTCCATTAGAAAGAGAGAGAGAGAGAGAGAGAGAGAGAGAGAGAGATGACAGGCCCTACTAATACACCATGCTGGCGCAGTGCATGTTGGTGGATGTCATTTATGTCTTTGATCTTTTGAGGTTATCGGACATACCGGTTTTATCACAAGATTTTCCTTAAAAAAAAATTGAGCGATGACTTCGAATTTGCACGTAATTTATTTAGATACTACCACAAGACAAAACACAATAAAGTCATTGGCCGATGATGCAGTTATAGCATTATATTATACGTAAGTATAAGTCCGTTTCGGTAAAAAAGTCACCCGGCAGGTCACCTCGGTGGCTATTGACGGACTTTATAATTATGTGCATCGGCTTGGCTTCGGGTCACATTATATTTAACGTTCTTGCATCAAAAGTATATTTACAATCTACAGGCTGGTGTTGTAGGTTTACGTACGGATAAGGAATTCAACGGCGTGTGTGAATCCACCAACCCGCAACTGAACCAGCGTGGTGGTTATGGCCCAATCGCCCTTTCGGGGGTAGGCCTAAGTCCATGGGCCTTACGCCCAACTCGTTACGTGGTTCGACCGTGTTACGCTGTTCGGAAAATCACGCGAACGTGAACCTTAACGCGCCTAGATACGGTTTGCGATCGCGCAACATTTTTTCATCACCTAAACTGGATTACTTTAAACAGCTAGACGTAAGGCCCCAGCAGTGTACTATACAAAAAGGCTGATTATGCTATTATGCACTAATACTATTACTGGAACTAACTGGTCACAGTGATTTCTAAAAATACTTAATGTTTTTTTTGTTTTTTATAACACGATAAGATCGATAAGCGAGTCTAAAACAGCTTAAACGTTGTTCTGTTTTTTTTTACACACGGTCATCTGACCCCAAACTAAGCAAAGCTTGTAATATGGCTGCCAGAAACTGATATACGTACATATATATTTTTAAATACATACTTAAATAGATATTAACACCCAGACATAGAACAAACACAAATGTCCATCACACAAATGTTTGTCCTAGATGGGAATCGAACCCACGCCCCCAAGCACAGAAGATAGGTTCACTACCAACTGAGCCACCGGGGCAGTCACTAGCTATTTATGTTATGGCTATGGGCTGTAGTGCCTAGTAAAGTATACTCTTAGCCTCTATAGACACGCCCTTGAAGGAAAAGCTTGCAACGCCAATACAATGATAATTTACTAGTGGTTATACTTCCTTCGACACTTTGCCGGTGACATTGTTAGACCAAACATAATTATTGTATTAGCAGAAAATATAATAATCCAGCAAATAAATTTTTTTTGAATAATTTTTTTTATTTTTTTCAACTTTATTTTATTTTACGTTTGTTACCTCAAAACTCTTGCATTTTTGAACCGATTTGGAAATATATTTTTGTAATAAAAAAAAATAAAAAAATTGTTTTATAATTTCGATTGGTCCCATATAAATTTCATCAAAATTGGTTTAATAATTTGACTTTTAAATCTAAATAACTGAAAAATGTTGTTGTTTTTTTTTAAATTAATTTTGTTGTATTGTTAATTTTGGTTTTGTTTTACTTAGATGGCAATAATTTTATGGTCATCCAAGTAACCGAAATAGCGTATTTAGGTCGGTTTTTTTAGTCGTGGTTTAGAAAAACAAATCCAATACCAGTAGTAATTTTTTTGTGAAGCAATACTCTAGAAACATTTTTCAACCTACATTTCTTATCGATATATTTTATTAGATTCTTGACATTAGAGGCACGGCACTTGCCCTAGAGCAGGGGTGTCCAACATACGGCCCGCGGGCCACAATGCCGCCCGCCAAGGTTCCTAATCCGGCCCGCGAATGAGTCAAAAGTTGGGTAACTTTTAACTATTTTTAGACGTAATTTTGTAAAGAACGGAGATTCATATCTTTATCAGTGTGCCTGTGCATGCAGTTACAAGTGAAACCAGCTGTGAATTCCGCCAAAAGGTTATAATTATACCCTTTTTACCATTTTACTAATATTGGTCTTGATTTGCTCAGTTACAAAACATCTCTTGGCCCGCCATAGTTCATAGTTGCAAAGTTAATAAATCCGGCCCGCCACAAAATTTTGTTGGACATCCCTGCACTAGAGATTATTTGCTTTCCAGATAGTGTTGTGTACACGCGTACACACTTCGCTCTAATCTGTGTCTATATCCCGTCTCGTGAGCTAGACATAGAGACTCATTAGTCTAGATACCTATGCACTATTATTAGTTACGTATTACTGTTAACTGTGACTGCTTGCACGTGGAACTGCAGTTATGCACTTTATCTATATTGGGTTACGCGGAAAGGATGTACTACTCCGAAAGGGTTATGTTATACTCATCATTATGAACCACTTTAACTTTGGGATCCAGGTAATACTGAAAAAGATTTCAGCTGTTCAATAGAAAACGGCCATTCACAGTTCACTAAATCTATGGAGCAGAGAGCTGTTTTTTTTTTCGCCATTTCAGGGTTGGTCCCGTAGTTCATGTTTATTTATTTATTTAAGTCCACCTACACCGTGTACATCAATACAATTTATGAAAACGTTAAACATAAATAAAAAATATAACTAAATGTCACAATAATTACAGGTGAAGACAGCATGCAATAATATTGAGCGATAAAATAAAATAATTATTACAGTTATAGTTAAACATAAACACAACTGAGATATAAAACGAAGAAATTAAAATTAGCAGGCAAAGTTTTGTCAAAATTAAACATTAAAAAGTCAAGTAATAAATGTCAAAAAAGAAAATACATATAGAATAGAATAAAAATAAATGCTTTTATTTTCTTTAAAAAAAAAAAAAAAAAAAAATAGAATATTTTTTATTGCCAGAAGTAACATACCATAACCTTAATTTTACTTAACTTTACGAACACTAGATATTTATTGTCAAAATAGAATTTTCGGCGAGCCTCAAACTAAGCACGAGGCCTGTATCTTGAGGCTCGAGTCCAGTTATACAAAACAAGTTGTTTACAAACTGTTAGAGAATATATAAATATATACAAGAATTATGTGGGGTAGGTACTAATAAATTAAAAACTAAAAAAAAAATGTTGTTCATAATGATGAGTATAACGTACCTCTCAGCACTGGGAACATGATAGGCTGATGATGATGATAGAACTCTCAAGTGGTAATAAACGGTTCATTGGACTTAGCTCATTGATAGAAAGTGTTAGACTTCGCTCCGGCCACATGCCACTTAATACCTAACTTTTCTTGATGGGCAGGGTCGACCGCCTGTTGACTCTGCGGTACTCAGGAAGATGTTTCCCACCTTCTGGTCAACTAAGGACGGAGCGAGACTATGAGAATTGAGAACATATACGTTGCATGGTTACGTTGTAAACCCTCAAGATTAGGCATATTTCAGGTTTCCTGGCCGCACCAATGTGTGAGGCGACGAGGGCCTTGTATGCCATGGTATCGGTCGTATTAGATCAGCGTTGGGACTCTGGTTTCTTTTGATTGTTAAAGTTGCTTTGTAAAACGCAGCTGATAAAGGATAATATTAAATTTTTCACGCCTATATCGACTGTTAATGAATGGGCAAAATTTGTTTAAGGCATTGTATTGTATACCCATTATCAAGCAAATTAAGATTGTCGAGTAAGACCGGGCAAGGACCGGGCCTCGTCCGGGCCTGGACGGACTCTGACATTGAAATGCGAGCCTATAATGTGACGCGTATCTTCCATCTTCTGTATAATTATAAAAATAAATTCAATTTACCTTGGTCACGCCATTACTTGCGAACCACTTTACCGACTTCATTTATCTTTTTTTTTGGTATATGTACTTTGCAAAATGTTCTTACGGAAAAAAAATTAAGAAAATTGCGCAGAAAATTGGAAAATTTCAGTATGCAGCCCGTAAAAAAACCTAAAGCTAAAAACACGAAGCTGAAATTAAACAGAGATCTGCTAACGGATTTTGCGAAAGAGCCAAAGTGGGGCAAAAAAGATAAAAGTTTATATGATAGTGTACACCTACGAAGGCGCGGTCAACAGTAGTCATTAAATAAATAAGCATATTGTTACTATACTATAGATGCCTACTAATTACATTTTAAAAGCTACCTATTTATTATATTGATAAAGTGACACGCCTCTGCTCGTTACCAATCGCTGCCAGTCACAAAAATAGAAACATTGTGTTGCAAAAGCACATGTAGTGTAGGTAGTATAGTACTGTAGGTACTCTGTACTTTGATGCGACATTATGCACTCTGAATTTTATAACGCAGTTCAGTTTATCTTCAATTACACCAGCAGTGCTGGTACAATGGTGGTATCGACAAATATGTCATTTAGTCATCGATAAAAAGAAAAGAAAGGAAGTAGAAAAGAAAATCATTTTTATTCGACATCTTCAAAAAACCTATATATAAAGGATACAATCAGTGTCGAATGGGTCCGTCGGAAAAAAGGGTCAAATTATGTAGAGTCGTCAAACCGATTTGTCAATAAAAAGTGTCAAATTTTTCGATTGATAAAAAACCGTACCTACTTGTACTGGTGGATTGATATGAATTCATATGATGGGATGGGACTGACATGCAATTGTTGGCAAAAGTCTCCAAAATAAATACAGAATAAAAAAAATATATGAATTCTTAACGCCTCAAAATTTACTCGTGTGGAAAAACATGAAAAAAACCGTTTGAAAACAACTCTGTCTTCTCCGTGCCACACGTATATATGCATTCGGCGACGGCCGGAGTTACTGAAGCGTTTCAATTTGAAATTAAATCTATTTAGATTCACTTCATTAGAACTTGCGTGAGGATTCATCATAAACTATTACCAAACAATAAAAATTCGATAATGATACCTAAATTAAAAATACATTTTCGACCGATAATAGTAGTGGTAATAGTTTGTTTAAATTCAGTTTATTTATTTATTTAAATTAGATCTTTTGAACTAATGATATTGCAGAAACGATTTTTTCGACAAACACCGTCAAATTTGGTATAAGAGGCCTAGCGGCGCGCCCTAGCTTCGCACGGGTATAGATATATAGCATAATATGTCACCCGGGGATAGTGTAGCTTCCCAGCAGCGAAATAATTTTTCATATCGGTTCAGTAGTTTCGGAGCCTATTCAATGCAAACAAACAAACAATCAAATCTTTTCTCTTTATAATATTATATAGTATAGATAAACATCAAATGCGCGACGGAGGTCGCTGCACTTGTTATTCTGGCCTTTATGAGATCCCCTTCTTTCAGGTCTTCTCAGAATGAACCTTTATACACTATAGTGTAATTACTAACCCATTATTTCTCAATATTAACTTAGAATTTAAAAAAGATAATTTCTGCTGTCTCGACAGATGGTGATAACCGCAAATAAAAGAGAAAGGCCTAGTTTTCTTTTGGATTTTACCTACTGGAAGGAAGCTTCTCATTTGTCTCTGTAAAGTTCTCATTTGAAGTGGTTTTTTTATAGTTTCTAATAATATTCGTTTGTCTACAGAGGAAGTAAGGCGTCAGTTCGCCGACTGTCACGTGAAATGCATCGCTACGATTGAGCTGTTCATGCCGATTGCTGCTGAAGTCTCCAAGTCGCTCAAGGACTACAAGGGAACCATATGGGTCGGCGGAGAGGATGATAAGGCTCAGAGTATGTATTTAGTGACCCAGGACTTTTACATTTTGTGCGTTCAGTCGTTACGGCATAATTTTTCATAGTCAGCCTTTTAACAGTCCACTGCTGAACTTTTAGCCTACCCCCGAAAGGGTGATTGGGCCATATCCACCACGCTGGCCCAGTGCGGATTGGTGGATTCACATACGCCATTGAATTCCTTCTCCATACGTATGCAGGTTTCCTCACGATGTTTTCCTTCACCGAAAAGCCGGTGGTATGAAAATTCGTACATAAGCTCCAAAGAGCTCATTGGTACGGTTACGGAGTTGGAACCCGCGACCTCACGCTTTCAAGTCTAGTGGTCCCAAATGGTCTACCACGGCTTACGACATAATGAATTCTACTGTTTGATTTGGACTTCTGCCCCATAAAAATAGAACGGTGAACTTTTATGCTTGCTTATATCTTGAGTTTTTATTGGGCTATTCTTACCCGACTTACAGATTTTTAGACGTGGAAACTGATTTGCGTGAGCTCCATTTTCCCAATTGGCTTGAGATCGCATAGTGCCTGATAGAGTAGCATCTTTTATTGTCGAAAGCCAAGATTAAATTTGGGGTCATCGCGCCTCCCCATTAAGTAAATAAGTATTCATTCTTACCCGACGTCTATATATCCACTTTCCACTGTCTACTTTTATTGTGCAAACTGCTAGTCTGCCTGAATGGGTGGTCCCTGATAGTTACAATCGGAATGGGTGTCTTGAATCGCGAGTGAATCGGTTTCTTCTAGGCAAGCGTGCTGCATCGTAGACCGCAGTGTACGAGGCAAGGTGGCGGTCAAACGCAAACCTATTATTTAATAAAATATATTAGGATAGTAACTCTACGTACGTCTCTCTGTACATTTGCTACAATATTTTTCTTCATTTCTATGCTATATCAATATAAATATTTTCTTCGAATTTCCAGTACAATTTTTCATGAATTTCCAGATGTTTTCGGCCTCCGCTCCCTCCTAATGGCCGAACACAAGGCAGACATTCCCAACGTGGACTGTGAAGAGGTCTGCCTCATCCCTTACTCGAGCGGGACCACGGGCATGCCTAAAGGAGTGATGCTCACTCATAAGAACTTAGTTTCAAACTTGAAACAGGTGCAATGCCCGAAGATGATGAAGTATGAAGGCAAGAAAGGCATGTAAAACCTTATTAGTCTAGCAATATTTGTGTGTGTTTTTACTTGTGTTAGCGTCGATTATTTTGGGCCATTTACCAACCGAAATTAAAGACAGTTCTGAAATAGGCATGATGACTAATATTTTTTATTACCTCATAAAAAAGCTGATCATAAATAGATCAACGACAATAAAATTAAAATTAGTTCAAAATTAAATAAGTTATAAGTATTTTAATTTCATGCTAGACAGAGAGAACACTATACTAAGTTATGACGTCACGCCTCAGGCGCGCCATACAAATGTTATATTAACACACGCTTTGCGAGAAAGGGACGGAGTATCCCATCTCTATCCCCACATACAACTTTAAATGCCCATATCTCAGAGATTTATTAGCCAATTTAATAATTTTTTTCAGTTTATGTTACATAATTATAGTATTATATTCATCACTCCAAGCCTATTGTTTGTATTGTTTGTTTGTAAATTAAACATTAAAGAGACTATTGTTGCCAACCTTTTTATTCATTGAAATATTGCTGGTGCTCTCAGATTAGTTCAGTTTGGAAAATGTTACATCAGAATCGACGCTTTCTCTCCCTCTGTTAGTCAATTTCTCTTATCCAGCGTGTTTAAAAAACTTATTTGTGTGTTTTGTTTTTAAATAATTTCATCATTAGTTATTGTCTGTATTTTTTTCATTGCATTTACTTTCGTAACCTACCCTCAGTCCCCACCGTACCTTCTCTCACGATAGCTACTTGGGTATTAAATGTTTAATTATTCACGTATTACAGGGCAAGGCGATGTGGTTCTGACGGTGCCACCATTTTTCCACATCTACGGTTTCAACGGGGTCCTAAACTACAATTTAACATTAGGATACCACGTTGTCACTATGCCCAGGTGAGAAAATAACACAACAAAATGACATCACTCTATCACAAGGATATTATAAAGTAACATAATAATACATACGACTATTGTATGTAAGTGTTTATGTTCGTTAGCTCAGCACACGACTCCGTTCAGCTTTATGGTTGATATTCTGAAAACCAGTACAAAATTATTTGATTCCATTTTTGTTATGCGAACTGCTAGTCTGTGGAATGCCTTGCCTGAATGGGTGTTTTCTGATAGTTACATTTTGGGTATCTTGAAATCACGAGTGAATCGGGTTTCTTCTAGGCAACCGTTCTCCATCGTAGACCGCATCATCACTGAACAACTGGCTAAGTGACGGTCAAGCAAATACAAAACAAGCAAACAAAACTACAACAATAAAAAAAACTATAACTTAACGTTATGTTATGGAGGTAGCTTATACTCCGGATTACACACACTTTTAATCCTGATATAGGAGACAGGCAAAAGATCCTGGAGAACAGCAGGTGAAACCTTGCTAGTAATAAAATATTGAATAGGTACTTAAAGTTGATTCACATTACCTCGGGCCTGGACAGGCCCTATTGTTGAAATATGAGACCTAGAAATATATCGTGGAAAGCACAGCGGAATTTCCCAGTGATAAACTTAACTCGGGTGAAACAAATAAATGATAAACGCAAAACTCGAAAACTGATATTGGAATTTCTTCTGTGCGCTGGAAGCTCACATTTCAATGACATGGCCATTCGGGCGCAGAGTAATGTGATTAGACTGACCAGTTCATAGATTTCCATTATTATTTTATGATATGAATAGACTGATATATAGACTACCGAACTGATTATTTGTCTCATAAAAAACTGACCATAGAGCTGATTACTACCGAACTGATTATTTGTCTCATAAAAAACTGACAATAGAGCTGATTATTACCGAACTGATTATTTGTCTCATAAAAAACTGACCATAGAGCTGATTACTACCGAACTGATTATTTGTCTTATAAAAAACTGACCATAGAGCTGATTATTACCGAACTGATTATTTGTCTCATAAAAAACTGACCATAGAGCTGATTACTACCGAACTGATTATTTGTCTCATAAAAAACTGACCATAGAGCTGATTATTACCGAACTGATTATTTGTCTCATAAAAAACTGACCATAGAGCTGATTATTACCGAACTGATTATTTGTCTCATAAAAAACTGACCATAGAGCTGATTATTACCGAACTGATTATTTGTCTCATACAAAACTGACCATAGAGCTGATTACTACCGAACTGATTATTTGTCTCATAAAAAACTGACCATAGAGCTGATTATTACCGAACTGATTATTTGTCTCATAAAAAACTGACCATAGAGCTGATTACTACCGAACTGATTATTTTTCTCATAAAAAACTGACCATAGAGCTGATTATTACCGAACTGATTATTTGTCTCATAAAAAATTTACCATAGAGCTGATAACTACCGAACTGATTATTTGTCTCATAAAAAACTGACCATAGAGCTGATCACTACCGAACTGATTATTTGTCTCATAAAAAACTGACCATAGAGCTGATCACTACCGAACTGATTATTTGTCTCATAAAAAACTGACCATAGAGCTGATCACTACCGAACTGATTATTTGTCTCATAAAAAACTGACCATAGAGCTGATCACTACCGAACTGATTATTTGTCTCATAAAAAAACTGACCATAGAGCTGATCACTACCGTCCTGATTATTTGTCTCATAAAAAACTGACCATAGAGCTGATCACTACCGTCCTGATTATTTGTCTCATAAAAAACTGACCATAGAGCTGATCACTACCGAACTGATTATTTGTCTCATAAAAAACTGACCATAGAGCTGATCACTATCGAACTGATTATTTGTCTAATAAAAAACTGACCATAGAGCTGATCACTACCGAACTGATTATTTGTCTTATAAAAAACTGACCATACAGCTGATCACCGAAAACAAAATTAAAATGGAAGACATGCTAGACAGATAGCGCACTATACTTTCAATTGACGTCACTTGTAAGTACCTACGCCATACAATTTCCATACTGACACTGCGGAAAGGAATTGAGCATCAGTTCCTAATCCGACCAAAAACTAAAAAAGCTCATATGTCGGAGATTTATAAGCCAATTTTTTTTCTGTATATCATTTTTCACTAAGCTTGTAATATTTTTTTTATCAAGCACCGGTTCATGTCTAGGTAGACCCATTAGTCAAGGAATTCCAGCTAGTTAACTAGCTAGCTAGTTTTATTAGTAACCAAACCTAATTTACCAAAGTTAATTTTATCTACCTTTATTAAATACTAGCTGTACCCGCGGTTTCACCCGCGTAGTGATGAAAAATGGTGATGATGATGATGATAAAAGTAGCCTATGTCACTCTCTGGCTCTTGAACTATACCCATCCAAAAAATCAGGTCGATCCGTTTTTCTGTTGGAGCGTGAAAGAGGAATAAACATCCATACATCTATACATCCATACATACAAACTTTCGCGTTTATAATATTAGTAGGAAGTTGGTATCTAAGGATTACCTACCTTCACCTGTTTTCTTACGGTGGATTACTAAGTATTACCGTTGCGTCACATCCTATTCAAAAAATTAACTTTGGAATTGTTGGAAACTAATCGCAACGCGTAGTCTGATAACTGATATGATTGAACCGGATTTTACCGATACCTAAGTAATATCCTTAGATAAGGAAGGTAATATCTCGACCTCTCAGGGCTGGCAAAGCACCGTCAACACCGCTAGTGTTTCAAGTGTCCATAGTGCGGTTTTTGCTTATCATCAAGCGGACCGCATGTTTGTTTGCCGTTCTTTTTATAAAAATATTAATAACTCTTAGCATTATTTATTCTGTGGCTATGGTACCGACCGTTTTCAAATTCTTCAGTCCTGTCCATCCAAAGGTTCCCGGAAGAAATTGCTTCAGAAAAGATGTTTTTTTTTTTTTTTTTTTGAAATGTTGATTTTCCTAAAACCCGCTTTGATTGCACTAGCAAGGGCGGATTTAGGGGCCCCCATGCCCCCCTAGACGGTATTTTTGTGTACTGTGGAAATTCCATCACAGATACTTAGAAGCAAATCAAATTTTCAGAGTTGTTAAAATATATGAATTAAATAACAGAATGAACATGTTTGAAACTCTTGTCAATTTCTTGCTGGAATTGCGAATTTTTTGCCCGTCCGCCCCTTGTGACCCCCCAAGAAAAAAATCCTGGATCGGCCCTTGTATACTAGAATGGTTGTTCTGTTTCCCGCGCTACAAATTGGGAGTCTTCAAATTGCGAGTGAGTCGCTTTCTCTAGGCAAGCATGCTCCATCGCAGACCGCATTCAACCAAGCGCAAGCAACCAAAAAAACTCAATATCAAAAGCCTGGGGAAGTAGGTACAAACACTTCCCAAAGAAAGTATATTCAAACCTACCGCTAACAATTTCTACGAAATTTCTTAAACACCCTACGGATATAAAATAATACAGGGTTACGCATTTAGAATATACTATGCCGAAAGAAGGACATTGTATGAGTACAATGCCCTGAGAGAGAGAGAGAGAGAGAGAGAGTTTTTCATAATGATGAGTCATTATGAAAAACTTTTACTATGGGACTTATCCCTACTAGTAGACCTTGGTTGATAGATGTAACCCAGTTTTTTCGCGATTTCATGGTTGGTCCCACAGCAAAAGTTATTAATAGTGATGAGTACAATAACCTTCTTTCGGCTTATACAGTCTATATGCGTAACCCTGTATAGTTACACCACGATATTTTTTCCAAAATTGTTGTTCTACCCTTCTTAAAGATATTTTTGTTTTCCAGATTCACGTCAGAAGATTACATAAAGTGCCTGGTTGAATACGAACCCACGACACTTTTCGTCGTGCCGTCACTTCTAGCGTTCTTGGCCACGCATCCACTGGTGAAGAAAGAACATCTGCAGACGGTGGAGACCATTATGGTTGGAGCCGCACCGACGACCGATAGCATGCTCGAGAAGTTCCTACTTAAAGTGGACAAGACGAAGGACCAGATTAAACTATTGCAAGGTAAAGTTCACATCATTGTCTCAAAAAATGGATAGGCGGCTGAAACTAAGGCTAGAAGCCTAAGTTTTTGCCGGAACCGTTTAAAATAAACCTGAAATCCCATGATGTTGTTACTGAAATCGCAAAAAAGAGTTCGTTTCGAATAAGTGTCAATGAAATTTTTCTATGGAACAGCTGATATTTATTGCAATTTCAGGATTAGATTGGTTAGGAGAAACTAACTTTGTCTATAACGACAAGCACATAATGACCTCCTTTTGGCTTTAAACCACCGTTCCGTGTAACCCTAAATAGGTGTGAATTTTCTAGTAGGTGTAATACCACCTTAAAAACTTCATAAGTATATGTTTTAATTCAGGGTACAACCTATCTCTACACTTTTTCACACTATTTCATTAAAATCTGTCACCCAATTCATATTTGAGTGGTAACAAATATTACACACATCATCAGCCATTAAATGTCCACTACTGGACATGAAGGCCTCCCTCTTAGAGAGGGGTGTTGCCATAATCCCGACGCTTGGCAGGCGGCTTGGGGATCGCAGAAGGTTCACCGTATACTAACAGGACGCTGTTTAGACGCTGCAAATATTCCACGCTTGCATACATTTAGTGTGCTCAACCCCGACGCAAAAAGAGGTGTGCTATAAGTTTAACGTGTGTATCTGTATGTCTGTCTGTTCCAACGTAACTCCCAAACGGCTGAACCGATTTTAATTTCGTTTTGTTCAAGGTGACTTGACAGAGTGTGTTCTTAGATACGATTTAAGAAAATCTGTACAGCCGAATACCAGCTCTTTTAGCGGCGGTTAAAAAAACCGGTCAAGTACGAGTAGGACTCGTGCTCAGAGGGTTCCGTTGGCCGAAAGCCTCAGAGCGCGGTCCAAACAAAAAAAATATATTTAAAGACAAACTTACAGACTTACTTGACAGACAGACGGACAACAAAGTGATCCTATAAGGGTTCCGTTTTTTTTCCTTTTGAGGTACGGAACCCTAAAAATAAATTCATACTTGTTTGTTTTTTTGTCGTTTGTTGATAGGTTAGATTGATAGGTAGGTATAATCAAGTCATCAGCTTTATTGAGGCCGCGCAAACTAGACATTTTTTGCAATCGAAACGGGACACCATTGAAGGGAACCATTGTCGCATTATCTGTTTACAACTAGTAGACATATACCTAGCTGCATCGGTAACCATAATATAATAATGCATTTTTTTTACTTTTCACTGTGTAGTACGTAGGTATATCGGCTATCAGCTACAATCTTATGTAGGTAAAACAAGTATAAATTGGTTTTTTAATAACATTCCCACCTCATAAATCTTTTTTTTTTAAAATTAATAATAGGCTTGCGTTTGACCACCATCACGCTTGATCTTAAGCCATGATGCGGTCTACGTTGGACTATTCACTGTTTTCTACGACTACGTATTCACTGTTTTCAGAACTTTTTTGGTGTTTGAATTTAAAACACCAATATATTCGAGTAAGTTATAGGTCGTAGATAGTTACTCTTTCGTTCCGTAGAACGAATTTATACCTTACAAATTGCGCCATGTCAAAATATAAAATACTACCAGACTTTACTAAAAAAGGCCAACAGTAAACAAGTATAATTATTAATAACTAAAAACAAAAAACCCGACTGTAAAATGTACCCTTGAACATTCCGGAGAAGCGCTTCCGGCATTTTTGATACATGGACCTTATTTATAAAAAGCTCCTTCGTGAAGGTACTTACAGTGAGGAGTACCTAACCTGCACTTTTCTTGCTAAGCAAAATGCTTTAAGTTAAATTGTGTACAGTGCGACATAAAAGTTTAGAAACGGAACTAAAATTTTATCTATCTGACTTTAAAACTAAATCAAAATTGGCCGGCCGTTTGAGAGCTGCGATGCCACAGACAGAGACAGAAACACACGTCAAACTTATAACACCCCACTTTTTGCGTCGGTGGTTAAAAATATAAACATTATCCAGGTGCGCTACCTAAATCTCAAACATTTTTATAATAACCTTACATTGAGCTTTGTCTAGCTCTTTCGGCTAATGAGAGAGCAAGACAAAATTGACCCACCTGACCTTCAAGTTGCTGTGCACGCGCAATGACTTTCGACCAATTAGGGGGGACTCCACAGGGTATTGTAAAGTTGATCTTTTGTCATTTAGGATGCCGCCTAATAATGCTGTTTCCCAATTCCCCAGGTTATGGCATGACAGAAAGCTCCCCCGTGACGCTGATGACTCCCTACCTCTACCCGTACAACAAAATCGGCTCCGTGGGCCAGCTGGTCCCTAGCACGCAGGCTCGCGTCCTCTCGCTCACTACTGGAGAGATGCTGGGACCGCATAAATCCGGCGAACTACTGTTGAAGGGACCGCAGGTCTGTATATACTTTATCGTTTCATGCTAATATGATAAATGCGAAAAAGGGTTTGTTTTTCCTCTTTCACGCAGGAACAGAGCAACGGATCGTGGTATTTTTTGTAACGTACTAGTTTCCCTACTACCTACTTTGTTTCCCAGAAAAAAAAACTACGGTTTCTGAGAGAATCAACGAGGGTGAAACTGCGCCTAGTAAAAAACATTTAAATTTCCTTTGCCCAATGGGTTCACTTTTTTTCTATTAAATTTTGAATTCAGACAGCTTGTATATTTAACCATCACACAGCCTCTTGGAGAATGATGGCAGTTATCCCTTCAATTGGATGGATTTGAATGTGCTCTTTAAAGAGAACATTTCTAAGGATGCTCATTGAGAAATGCGACCTTTGGAATGCCAGCTGGACATAAAAACGAAGCCAAAACTTTAAACATTCCATAAGAATCCGATACTTGAAAACAGACTGCAATTTACTTACATATGTATGCCTCAGCTAGATCTCAGCGCGCACTTTAAAGTTCGTCCGTCAATACCTGATTTGCCGGTCGGTATCTACAGTTAGTAGGTACCTAATTTTAGGTACTATTAAGCTTGGTTGCACCATGGTAGTAGTTAAAGTAAAGGTTGATGACAAATTTGACAATAAAAGTAAATCTGACTTTAGCAGTTACTGCGAAATGCGTTGGACCAGCGTATTCACTAGCATAGTTAAAGTTAACAAGGTTGCAAGTCAAATGAGACCTTATTTTCCCCAGATGCATAGCTGGAAATATATTTTATGTATCTGACAGATAATCGAAGCGTGGGCAGTTACGGTTAACAGTTACAGTTATGACGTCATTTAACAACTGTCAGATGGTGCAACTTTTTTTTTGCCCAACCGGTACTTTATCTGAAATGTCGATGTTTGTTATTGCTAAAGTAAGATGGTGCAACCCCCCCATAATGCTTTTAATGCCAAAGTTATAGTCGACTTATTTATTGCACATTATGCATTAATGTTCCAGGTGATGAAAGGGTACTGGAACAACGAGGCAGCGACGCGGGAGACAGTGGACAGCGAAGGCTGGCTGCACACCGGCGACGTGGCGTACTACGACGAGGAACATTACTTCTATGTCGTGGACCGCACCAAAGAACTCATCAAGGTTAAGGGCAACCAGGTATGTTGTTCAATCGCACTCTCATCAAAGTAAAGGTGACTGTTTTGTTTGGAGAGGATTTTGGCGTCAATACCCAATAATTTATTGAACATTTTGTAATTCACATACAGACGTTAGGTGATATGGAGTACCTACTATGTTTACACAATGATCCTGATTAGGCATGGCATGTAGTAGTGTGGTTTGGATCGATTTTATTCCATAATTTGATAGCCTAGCTATATAAGGCTCTGAGAAAAAATACATGGAAGTGTTATACATACAGTTTCCCATTTAGCTCTTACTTTGATCGTCCATTTGCAGTTGTGTGCCGCCCAATATTAACGCACACTATGCGTTTGTGTTCTACAAACATCTACTATCTACATATACTTCTATTGACTCCTACTTAGAATAATTATGTCAGTGTGTGCAATACGTGTTTACCTCACCACATTCAGTATATGGCGAACTTTATTCGGTACTAGCTCGATTTTAGGTAAATCTGAGCTATTATGATCAAATTGTAGGTACAGTAACATTAAGCAAGCACTACCTATGTCTTTTAAGGTTTTAGCAAATTTATTCTCATTTTCTTTTTCGTCGCATACATTAAATATCTGCAAACAAGCCATAGTCAGTCAAGAGATAAGAAAAGCACCTAAGTCACTGTCAAGTCCAAGTCGTGAGTAAAGTGGTGAAGACTTTACAGTAAATATTGAATGTTACAGGTGTCACCAACAGAAGTAGAAAGCGTTATAATGGAGCTCCCTGAAGTAGCCGACGTGGCCGTCGTCGGAGTCCCCGACGCGCTCGCGGGCGAAGTCCCCAAGGCCTTTGTAGTCCTCAAAGCGAACCACAAGCTCACAGAGAAAGATATCTACGCCTGTGTCGCCTCGAAACTAACCAAATACAAACATCTAGAAGGTGGTGTAGTCTTCCTAGAAACCATTCCTAGAAACGTTGCAGGAAAAATATTGAGAAATGAACTCAAAGTGCACGGCTCTAAGTCGCGCTATGATAAAAAATAGTTTTAGGAGCCTGGTATTCCTATTAATATGAGATACATGATAACGGAGATGTGGGGAATATTTTTTTCCAATATCCCCTCGGAGAGAGGCAAGATACACTGGGTATTAATCTCTTAGTCAGATATGTCCAGTAGGTTTGTTTTGACTAAAATATCTTTAGTCTCATTTTCGCGCCTGACACTTTTCATCGGCGTGAAATTGACAAAGCTGCATAGCAATATCGAATGTTTCTTCCTAAGAGGTAAATTTATTTTTATTGTAAATAGTTTAATTTAGTCTAACTAGGCATAATAAAATGTGATATCTTTTCTGATAACTTAAAGTAATAATAGCTGTTATAAGTTGTATTAGAATAGGACTGAGTTTTGTATTACAGTGAAATATTTTAAAATGGTTTTTCTATGATATACTTAATGACAATTTATGAATCAGGCTATTATGTTGAAATAAATTGTTTTGTTTGTTAAGCTTGACTTTTATTTGGTATAATATTGGTGAAATAAGTCCTACACCGACGTCCCGCTTGGAATGTATTGTATGTATTTCACCCTACCAGCATCTACTCGAGTCAACCCAGCTCCTTGAAATACCGGAGCAAGGCTATAGACGGGGGTGTCCAACTAAATGTTGTGGCGGGCCGGATTTATTAACTTTGTAACTATGGCGGGCCAAGAGATGCTTCGTAACTGAGCAAATCAAGACTAATAAATAATTTAAATGGTAGAAAGTGTATATTAGGCATGTACGTTGCATGCGCGGAGGGAGTGGGTGGGTGAGAGGGGCAGTAATGTTAAGGTTTTCGCGCGCAGGTTTTTTTCCAAGAATTAAAATGACAATTACGTTTTATTTTTCGGTTTCTCCCGATATGCTAGTCAACGTTTTCGCCGAGTCGTTTTGTGATTTTGTGATCGATCGAGGTATTTTTTTAAGAACGGCTTTTTAATATTTTACGAACATAATATATGACTCGTCATTCTTTAGAAAATGTTGTCTAAAAAAGTTAAAAGTTACCCAAATTTTGACTCGTTCGCGGGTCGGATTAGGAACCTTGGCGGGCCGCATTGTGGCCCGCGGGCCGTATGTTGGACACCCCTGCTCTAGGGCGCTGGCACAGTTGCTCCAGTGAATTATTTGAAATTGTAGGTGATGTCACCAACAAGCAGTCAAGCTGTTGTGGTTACATGGATGATGATGATAAATAAATACTTAGGACCTTTTTGCACACAGTCATCTGACCAAAACTAAGCAAAGCTTGTGATATGAATGCCAGAGACTGATATATAGTTTTAAATACATACTTAAATATATATTAACAACCAGATGTAGAACAAACACAAATGTTCATCACATAAATGTTTGACCTAGGTGGGAATCGAACCCACGCCCCCAAGCTCAGAAGGGAAGTTCACTACCAACTGGACCAATGGGCTATCTGATGATGATGCTGCTTCATGCAACCCATTAATCTAGTTTCTTGTGGCATCACAATGCCACAAGAAATGTTATGTTCTAGTTTTGTTCTCCTTGCAGATAAAACACAGCATCCTTATTCACAAACTAAAACAATCAATTTGGCCTTTATTCTCTATGCTCTAGAGAATAAAGGCCAACTTTTAGATGTTCATGCTCCGCGTTAAAAGAGCCTGTTTGTAGTTAGTTAATCAGGGCCCAGTAGATCATCTGTGTGGACTATTAGTTTCAATAACCGGTTATAAGACCCAACTAATAGGCGAAGATTCAACTTGATTCAATTGCTTGCATCGAGATAAAATACATAGTCACAATTGTACCAATAAATGTCCGAACCAAAACTCGGCGCACGCTACGAATTGCGCAGACTTTTTGGTTAATTACAAGGTATCCGCGATCCGATTACAACGCCGCGCGATGCCAAAGCTACGATGACATTGCGGACAACTAACGTTGATCATTATGCAAGCGAAATGTCTAAATTGGAGTTAATGTGGCATTGTAAAATATATAATTGGATTTTTTGTCTGTTTTCACTGAGAGATTGTGGCTATAGGAATTGTATCTCAATGATTGTTTGTGATTTTCCTGTTAAGGGTTGGGAAAGCAGCTTTTGCTGTACAGTTAGGGTGCATTTCTACAGAGGCGGAGTCAAGCTAAGTGAAGCTGAAGAGAGACGGGTGTTTCCATTAAAGTGTAGACGAGCAGACCTGTCTAGTTTAGACGATCAGACTTATAGTGATGTGTGGATTTATGTAGGGGAGACAAGCATGACTTAATATTTTTTTGTTAGTTAAACAGTATCAATCAGAGCACCCACGTTATATTGGCTGTACCTTGCTATACTTGCATCATCATCATCATCAACCATTCTTCACCTGCTGGGTATAGGTCTCCCCTTCAGCGCGCCATCATTTCCGGTCCTGTGCTAGCCTTGTCCATTGCTTTCCTGCTGTCTTAACGATGTCGTTTGACGAGCGGGCTGGTCGGTGTTTCATATACTTGCATAGCACAGCTATACTCCACTCCTCTCCGTCGCACTGCGCTGCTTGCCATAAAAAAAATCTCATCCCCGCTATGACTGTTTACTGTTTTCATTGAAGCTAAGTGGAGACAAGATACAGATTTCAAGCCATGGTGATTGGACAACTCCTCTGTGCTTCTGTGGAAACCTGACATGTATTAAAACTATGTAATCACAAAAATTCATTTATTTTGGCATATAACTAATAATATAAAATTAATACTATAAGTACCTTATGTAATTGATCTTTTTACTTCACATATTGGGTAGAATACAAAATAAGAATAGATCTTTTAGAAATTGATGAAACAATTACCAAGGCGATGAATATAGTTTTGTGTAAGAACACGAGTGGAACAGTTTTGTCAAGTTAAATGCTTACGTTATAATTATCAGATTCACCATAGACTGACAAACATCTGGATTTGGGTCATCGCCCAAAAATTTCCAAACTGAAACAAACTATTGTAGAGTAATTTGTGTTATAACTAGAGATGAACAACAGACAGGCAGCTGTTTAGCCAGATACCATATAGCCAGTCAACCTTAAAGCTGAACAGCCAGATATCCGGCTGAGCATTGCTGATTGGCACATTGTAACGAGCAAGCTTGCATAGGTGGTGTATGAACTATCGGGCGGACTTGGTGAATTCCGAGTCTTTATGTTCATGAGTAGCGTTAGCAACATTTGCAAGTGTTTCATTGACTTGTTGAATTGATTGCAAACACGATCACTTGAGGTTATTTTCATGCTATTATAGTTTGAGGTTATTATAAAAGTATATTTTGTGTATAGTAATGTTATGTGGTAAATAAAGTACCTTGATTTAATATTTTGCAAAAAAATATCTAGTGGCCGATTATTCGCTTATTATACGAAAAAGATAGTAAATGTAGGTCAGAAAGTTACCGTATATCTTTTTTCATATCTAGTTATAACACTATAGTAGACGAGAATTGTTGCAAACTAAATCCGGCATTGTTTTGAAGACAGGATTTTGTTTGTCTGCATTTCTACACTAGTAGGTAAATTTAAATATGTAAACTTGGGACTTTATCGTTTTCATTGTCCATGTGTCTGCAAAAATCTATGGGTTGCAACAGTGTGAATTACGTAGATAAATACAAAACTTTACTGAGTTTCTACTTCCTTGTTATCCAAACTAGTATCTACAATTTCAGGCTTTTCTTCAGTGCTACTCTTATTTTCTTCAGGTGCTATAACTTCCTTCTCTTTCTCATCTGTGGTTTCAACAACTTTTTTACACACCAAAGGTGGTTCTTTCAGCTCAGAATTTACATCTGATATTGAATAATTGTCTGATTCAATGACTATTTTGGGGCGAGGGCTCTCTGCTTTGATCTCCGGCACGGGATCTTCAGGAGCTTTTGTCTCAGTTGCAGTGTCAGTATCTGACTGATTTGATTCTTCTTGGATATCGATGTGACCTTCATCTGTTTTTGGAGAACAGCTGCTTTCTGTGTTGTCACTCGATGAAGAACTCTCCTCGCTAGATGTTAATACTTCAGAGAGCTTCTCAGGTTCATCTTTAGAATCTGAACTACTGTCGTCAATCGCTTGGGATAATTCTGTTTCTGGAGCTGGTTTTGGCTCCTCTGAACTTGTAGCTTCAGGCTCTTCAACTTTCTCTTTCTCAGTTTTAGCCTGCTCAATAAGTTTTTGTTCAGTCATTTCAGCATCATCAATTCTAATTTCTGGTATAACTAAAGTAGAAGGCCCATCACTATCAGTCTTCATTTCCACATCCACTTTTGGTTCTTCTGGAGCAGTCTCTTTAGGATCAATTTTACCTTCAATTTTTTCATCTGGTTCAGTTTGTATGTTTGTATCAACTGCAGGCGAAGTTTCATCATGAGAAGGTTTGTCATTAGGTGATTCACTAGGTACAATTAGCTCAGGAGGAGTTACAGATTCATATTGTGGGGTTGTTTTATCTTGAGTGTCCATTTGAGAGTCTTCTTTAGCTTTCAGTCTGGCTTCTATGTCATCAACTGAGATATGCGTGTCCGAAGAGCTTGGTTGTGGTTCACTATGTGTTTGTTGTCCATTATTTTCCTTCCATGACATGTCTTCCATTTCTACATCGACATTATACTCGGAATTATTGTCAGAGCCGTTAACGATAGGTTCATTAGCATCCCCATTCTCCTCAGGATGTCGTTGTATGCCTGGCTCTCTAGTGCTCACAACTAAGATATTCTTCTCTATCGCTCGCATAAACTTGTCAATACGGTTGTATTGCTTTCGTGGGAATGTGAGAAGTTCACAGATTCTCTGAACTGTAAATGGTGCGGATGTGAACGAGTCTAGGCGTTCCAACAAGCTGTTCTTCATGATATCGTAATTGAACGGATCTACGTTAGGATATGGAGGAATTTCGATACCTGGAGTCGTCTCGTAGAAGTCGGTGATCACATTCAGCAGCTTTTCTTTGAACAAACTCTTCACAAGAGACCATTGGTAGACAGGGTCACCGGTACGCGCTACGTACGCCAAGTAATCATTGAGCTCTTGGGGGATAATTTTAGGTTTTCTCTTTGAGAAATCTTCGAGGAAGTGAAATATTTCTTCGGCATTTTCCATTTTCTAGCTCTTTTTATAAAAAACACTGGAAATATACTATTTCTCAAACAAAAATCAACGATCGGTCAGTCAACTCAACTCATGTCTCATTCTTCGGCAATCGGTTACTTTTTTTTGTTAAAATTTTCATGACCGTGGATACAAAGTGCTTTTGTCGTAATATTAAGCAAGTTTACATAGTATTATTAGCGTCAAACAAGTCATAGTCACAGTCAAAGTCAAGCAAAGTAAGTCACGATTAAATCAAACTCATGCCCCAGTAAAGCGGTGGAGGCTTTAACTTAACGTGCCGCGTTAGGCGCGCGCGTGATTGAAGTTATGGAATCAGAAGTCTGCAACATTATTTTTATGTTTGTGGCTGGGTCGCAAGCCAAGCGACTCCAACAGACCTAAAATATTTTTTGGCGCTTCCTCTCAGAGAAAGTCTCAAAGCTGTGTACTCTAAAAACTAAAATATATACTACTCTAAAACTGGTTTATTTTGTAAGTGGCCATAGGCCATCTACGCCCTATAAATAATTACATGTGTTGGTAGAAAAAAAAACTTCATCTTGACGTTCCATTAAAGTTTGAGCTTGATAGCTCAGGATAATAGACGTTGACGTTGACGTAATCCTAATTAAGGAAAGAAAACTACGGATTGACTTCGGAGAGGAAAGGCTAGAAAATTAATTTGTTTTGTTTCTTTTCGTAAAATTCTTAAATTATTTAAGGGGGCCGGCCGTACAAAGTTCTCTTTAAATTTTCTTGATCCAAAAATCTTTAAAATGAACAACATTATAAGGAGGAGTTTCTTGCCTATTTACAACAGCACGTTTAAGTTACCTTCTCGGCATTTTGCTGATGCACCTATCAAAGAGAAAATTGATAGTATTGTAAAGAATAATAAGGTGGTGGTGTTTATGAAGGGTGTTCCGGATGCGCCGAGATGTGGGTTCAGTAATGCTGTAGTTCAAATTATGAGAATGCATGCTGTTCCTTACGATAGCCACGACGTGTTGTCAGACGAGATTCTAAGACAAGGTTAGTTTCATAAATTCAGGGACCTACGGTATTACCGGCATTATCGTATGTAAAAAAGTACCAGTAATACAGGAGGTTTCTTCAAAAAAACAATTAGAGCCAGATAAAGGTAAGCTTATGTAATCTAAAATGTTTGGTTAAGTCTACACCTTTAGATTAGTGATCATCCAATAGGCAAGATAAGATGATGTATCACTAGTTATGCCTGCTATCCTATGTATATTTCACTGGCATGTTATCCAAGCTATAATGTCTAATCTTCATATTATCCTCTCTCATTTAAATGCATACAGCTGATATGAAGTTGAGTTTTGAAATTTGAAAAGCTGAATGTGTTACATTACTGCGAATAATGTCATTACCGCAAAAACCAAAGACCGTGAAAGAACAGAACTGCTATGTTGTGGTATTGCGAATTATTGGAACCCCAAAATTACAACTTGCGATGCACTGTACTGTAAACTTTTAAACTTCGAAAGTATCTAAAAGGATTTGGAATTTGTGTTGGAATTGAAATTAGGTATCAAAAACAATTTGGAAACATTACGCGTGAAAATAAAAACATGAACCCCACGTCTGTCGTGAAATCTTTTATTTATTTAAACCATTCCATAATTTAAAAAGGTCTGTTTTTTAGTCACAAAATAGATGAATGAAAAAAAAACTCATGCGCAGTGTGCAGCCTGCTTAAATTCAACATTCATTTTTTTTCAAGGTATTTAGTGACTCCATTTAGGCCCAAGTCGAGTGCAGTCTGTTTTTTGGTGGTGTTCAAGGGCGCTTAGTCTAAGTTGTGCTTATTGTGGAGACTGCTGTACATGCAGATCACTTTAGAACTGATTTCATTGAATAGAGCAAAACATAACTATGGGACCCTAAACATTCCTTTCAGTACAATAAATAAAATTAATTTCGCATCTCTGCCCTGTAACTTCCTGTTCGCATAACCAATTCTGTTATGATAAATTTGATTATTGTTTATCTCGCATATGTATGCTCAATAAAAAGCTTTTGTTGCTTTTTGTTTACCCTGCAAGGTGTGGAATGTCTTTCTCGACGAGCTTCAACATGTAGTATTAAAAAAGGGTGTCTAAATCTACCTTTCCAGGCTGGCAGAGCTGGTATTGCATGTTCGGCTCTTCTCTCGGACACCATCACTCGCTCGGCCACCATTACTTGCTCTGCCAATATCACTTGCTTGGCTACCATCGCTCACTTGGCCACCTCACACCTGGTGGCTTCAATCACCAAACTACCAAAACTACAAAGATGGTTACCGCTGCTGCACCGACAAGTCAAATGGCATTAAACAGTTCAGACAAAGAATACCTATGTACTGTCTAACTTAGTAACCATAAAATACATTTTCAGGTGTCAAAGACTACTCTAACTGGCCCACGATACCACAAGTGTTTATAAACGGAGAGTTTGTCGGCGGCTGCGACATCATGCTGCAAATGCACCAGTCTGGAGAACTAGTCGAGGAGCTCAAAAAAGTTGGCATCAAAAGTGCACTCTTAACGGCAGAAGAATCAAAGAAACAGGAGCAAGATAAAAAATAATAACACAAATCGTAATGGTTTATTACAAATTTTTGACATAAATAATTTATTGATATTATTGGGCATCTGATCTATTCAATTTGAAACTTGTGGGTTATGTGATTTATGGTTAAATTGAAATTTAATTGTGTTGTAAATTCATGTATCAGTTATGCCACTGTGAAAGGCGTGCTATACACTTATGCGGGTCGTCAAATTCGATTTGGTAGTTTGTTGAACAACAAAGGCAACCTGACGCAATTACTACATAATATTTCGCTCGTGTTGCGTGGGTCTGATCTGCATTTACCTTAGCATGTTCGAGTTAGCTCTGCATAATTCAGTTTCTTTCTTTTCTTCTTTTGTTTCTTTGGGGTTGTTGTGTCTTACTCTTTATTCGTAACGAAAGTTACATGTCATGTAAGCTAATAGCAATTAATACTCTTGTTAGATTGACATGTTTGATCATGTTTTTGCAGTATAAACATGTGTTGATTTGATATGATCGATTGGTATAACACGGCCAGCATAAGTCAGCAGTTGATTTTCACCACTCGATTTGGTTTAGCCACACACTGATTTTCTGAACATAATATCTATAGTTGATTTTAGCGTACGGCTGTGTATTATTAAGTCAAGATTAAGCCGACCCGCACATGTGTATACTCATATATGTATATTATATATGCACGCTAAAAAGGTCCGACTTTGGTGCTTGTTAGGTTTCTTAATAATTTAAGCAAGTGAAGTTTTTCATTGTTTGCCTTCAAGGCTATAGTTAATTATAGTTGTTATTAAAATCCAAAGTAGCTATAGAATATTGTGTAAAATAAAAAAGCATTTGTTTAATTTAAGAGCTCTTTATTAAATTAGCTGTACATTCGAGTTAGTATATTATACTTTTTGGGCACATATCCATTCTTAATCTACGTACCGCTGTTCCACGTAATCGCTGTGTCAACAACGCAGTCAATATAATAAGACAAAAATATGGCAGATCATTTATTTTGAGTACTCAATCCAAAATACTCTTACAAACGATGATATAAAATGATAAATAAATAGATGCAGGCAAGTTATGGCAATCTATGAATATAAATAATTTATGTGACACTTTCCTGCAACATCTATAAATTTAGACCATTTAAAAATGTTTAGGTACCGTCTACCATTGAATTACTATAATTACTAATGGCAGTAATTAAAATTGAACTTGTATAAATATGCTTATAAATAAAAAAATAACAAAAAACATTCTCATCATGATGAATGAGTCTTATCCAGGTGTCAGACATTAGTGAAGCCTAACATTAGCACCGTTTATCTTACAAATAATATTTTTGTGACTTCCCTGAGAATTTTATATAAAAGTTAAAAATACCTAATGCCTAATATAAATAGATTGTTGTATGATCTTTCCTGTTTGAGCCGAATGGTTACAAGGAGAAGAATTTGACTGTATGAGTTAATGGCATATTTGGTTTGAACATTGCACATAAATATTTAACTGTTTTATAGTACTAATACTATAACAAAAATTGTTAACATTACATTGATCTATGTTTAGGGCGAGATCAATGCAAGGGAAATAATCTTTGTATGATTGCGCCGATGCTTCTTAGTGTCTCAGGCCGTGTTAGTAGCGAGCGCAGGGACCGGGCGCATGCTTCTCCTCTCGGATCCTCGACTGATGACTTGCAGGTGACATGTCCTATGATTCGTCACAGGCGACCTGTATCTGAGTAAAAAGTTATTTAGTAGGTATAACTAATAATTAGACAACTAAATATATACTAGACAAACAGTGTGGGAGCTAGGCAGAAGGCCAACGTGAACTGGAGGGATGCCAAATATTTGAATATTTTCCGCTCTCTAAATAATATCTACAAGGCGACACCCTGAAATTATTATGGGTTTGTTGATTAGCTACTGGCGAGACAACAAATAGATTAGAAACAATTTATTTCTTGACATTTACTGACTTGACAAAAAAAGTGTGATAAACTCTGGATTAATGTATTATCAAATTCAACTAAAATGAATAAAAAATGTGGAATTAATCTGGTTACAAAACGGCCAAACTCTGGTTAAATTCCGTTCAAACTACTGTTTATGCGATTAAATACATAACGTGGAATCATTAGGTAATGATGCATATTTACTCAATCATATCATAATATGTAACTGGATTCAAATAAATTTCTTGTAAGATTAGCTTCATCCTTCATCCGTATTTTGGTACAAATGTATATCCCAACAGTCACTTTATATATATTTGTATAAATATATTCAAATAACTTTGGATAGGTACATCAAGAGACACATTGAATTATAACCGAATCATAACTTTATTACAATGTTTCTAATGATTTTATTGGTGTTTCGTGAATCAGATTTCACAATTAGAAAATCAAAATGATGAATGACTATTGAAGAAAAAAAAAGATCGAAAGATCAAAGATCGGGCCGAGTCTGAGGCTGATCGAGCCTTAGCAGACGGCTATGTCCAGCAGTGGACTAAGATAGGCTGATTATGAAGAAACAAGTTGTAAGATAAATGTTGGCACTACAAATGTTTGTAAAAAGCCTTTCCTCCTCGGCAAAAGCTAGTCCTTCGCTTAAGTGTGCGCACATTTGTTACCTTAAAGGTCGGTCTAGACATATCGTGCGGTGGACAAGGCTAGTTACCTTAAAGGTCGGTCTCGCCGTATAGCGCGGTGGAGAAGGCCATGTAGTCGAGCGCGCCGGGTGGCGCCCCAGACCCGCGGTATGGGGGCATGCGTGCTACGCAGTACTCCGCCTGGTCGGGCGGCAGCTCGCGTCTGAGCTCGTCCGCAGTTATGTACGGCTGGAGAGAGAAAATTGCAGTAAATTCAAGTTATACATAACGTGTTTGGTTTAGATAATGATACAACAGAATCAACACCAATACCTATTTAGTTTAATGCAATTTTAAACTTCTCTGTATCTTTATTGGACATAATTACTTTGGAAGGCTATGTGGACTATTTTCTACTACATGTACTACAACATATTTTTTATTTGTTTTAACATTATAAATGCATAAGTAACTCTTTTTATCTCTACCCGTTTGTTACAATTTGTAAACAACCAAACACAGGTGTAAAATAAACGCTCTCGATAAGATAAAAAGAAAAAAATATTTATAAATAATGTTTTTTATGCAACACCAGCTTTGGGGACCTTTTTTAAAATACAACTGTTAATATTATATACTAGTAGGCCGCCCGTGCTTCGCACGGGTGAAGCCGGAATATATATCAACCGGGGATAGTGCAGCATACCAACAGTGAAAGAATTTTTCAAATCGGTTCAGTAGTTTCGGAGACTATTCAATGCAAACAAACAAACAAACAATCAAATCTTTCCTCTTTATAATATCAGTATAGATTACTTATATATTTTTTTAAATTTGCAATGTAATGCAAATAAAATATCCAGCTGATAATAGAGGTCAATGAACGACTTCCGCACACACGCACAGTCAGAGCGCACTCTCCCGCGCTTTTGTGTCTACAATACATGGTACAATGACCCCGAGTTTTGCACTCTTTACATTGCTGGTTTGCAAAATACTAAACCACTATAACAATAATATTAGCAGATAGTTATTGGTATTTCATTACGCTAAGATAGTTTTATAATAGCATTTTGGCTTCGGCAGCGTTTCTCTTCAATATGTTGGTAGCAATAAACAAAACAATAAAGTGTGTGTACCTTGTCACCAGCTAAGATCCTAAAGCTGTCGATGACCTGTTCAGCGGTGTCTGTGTCTGTTGATTCCCTCGTCATGAAGTCCAGGAATGCATCGAATGATACAAAGCCTGAAAGATAATAATGATTCTATGTTATAAAAGCAAAGGGACAAGCAATATCGTTTATGCAGTTAGTTTTTTTTTCGAAAATGGGAAAAGACCTTCCACGAATGTAAAGAAGTAATTACATTAATTAAAAAAGTTATACCAAACATTAAAAGAAGTTTTTCCAATAATGTCAAGAAGTTATACTGATATTTTTTTCTGTGTTCTGTCTGCGATCAATCAGTTATTTGTATAATAAGCAGATATCTTGAGAGCAGGGTTTGTTGTGTACAGTGTGCTCTCCAATAAGGAGTGCTCTCTTTCTCTCTTTTTATGTACTTTCTCGATGATCCTTTGGTGAATCCTTTAGAGATGCACAAAGTTTTCGCTATTTCTTCTTTCAAAAATTTTTAAGGAGTTGTTCTTATAAGGAAGATTAGCAAGGGTTAAGAGGTGTGAGGGTGAAGTTACCTGTGTTGTTGGGGTCAACAACTGCGAGGATGCGTTGGAAGTCCAGTTCTCCTTGCCTGTCCTTGCCGATACTGTAGCCGAGCGATACCAAGCACGACTTGAGCTCTTCAGGTGCTAAGCGTCCTGAAACATAACAAATTGGCTTCAATCCGATGTTTCTATAGACTATAATATGTTTAACCCACAGAACTTTATTAGGCATAGACACCGCGAGCACGTCAAGTTGAATGAAAATTCCCCGTCAAAAAGCTGACCCCCACATCATGTAAAGCTGGAAATCTCACACTGTCCGTTTTTCTGCTTACCATCAGGTGGACTTTTTTTGCATGCGTGTTCGCAGCTCTTTGTATAAAAATAGTTCATAATTATGGGTATTATGGACCCTTTTCGGCTTATTCACCGTTCCCCATCAGCGAAATATTTCGCTGTTCCCAATATAGAATACCTAGTATCTTACCGGTGCGGTTCTTGTCGAAGTGGTTGAATGAGGCGCGGAACTCTGTGAGTTGTTCTTGCGTGATGCCCTTGGAGTCGCGGGTGAGGATCTGGTTCTCGACCTCGTTGATAGTGCGGTTGATGGAGGTGAGCAGCTGTTCCCAGCCCACGCGGAGCGTCTCCATTGTGTATTGTGAATATCTGCCAGAGTATAATGGAGTTGTTCATATATAGTGGGCAAGTCAACCAGAGTGGTAGCGTTAGGTATCCGTAGTCAGTTCGGTAAGTTAGATTCAACAAAAAAAAAAAAAAAAATTTAACTTAAGAACGGCTGTCAAGGCATTTTTGTAAGAAAGTTGTTGTAGCCAGTTGCATCCATATAAACGAAACGTCAGTCATTCGAAATTAGTTAGCAACTGTGATGCGGAGTTCGACGCGTTGATCTAAATGATAATGTTCAATCAAGGTTCACTCATATGCCTGGTAACAAAGCTTCCTTCTCATTTGCGTTCTATTTACTTCTCTTTTCTGTGGTTAGATCGATCTGACCACGGCCACTGTTTAGTGTGTACCTATATAATTTAAATGTTTTAATTAAAAATATTGACGACCGGCAGTATAGTAGAGGTTTAGACGCCAAATTCTAAATTTAATCACAAAAAAATTATTTTGTGTTTTTCAACAATTGGTGGTTTATTTTGATGCAAAGCACAAAACTTAGTTAGACTTAGCAGCCCCCCACTTTGGTGCTTACGGAATAGGTACTTGAATGGCCCGTTTGTACTGTTCCAGAATGGCAGTAAATAGGTAGAAATGATTGTTACCTGTTCTCGAAGATCATGCCCTCTTGGACTGCCTGGTGGATGCGCTCGAGCTCTTCGATGTGAGGTTTGTACGCGTACACGCCGGCCTCGTACTCCTTGAGGCGGCGCAGTTGGTCCTCGAGGGAGCCCTGAATTATAATAGACAAAATAAGTAATTTCTGAAATATTTATTTGGCTCCAAATGTGACTTTTTCGGATAACTTTAAGGCGAGGTATTCCCACTTTTAAGCAACGCTTATTACTACAGATGACCATAATCCTTGGTTTATTGTATTATAGTCGCATTTAGTGGAGCAAAATCATGGCGCTTACACACAGTCGTGCGTTTCGCTACTCCTATTTTTGGGGTTTTTCTCATATTTTTCGAAAAGTATAGCTGTAATGTAAAATATTCCTCACCGGTTTCCTTAATAATTATGAAATCTATATATCAAGATATCGTAGACATAATTTAATAAATAGGTAATTAAATGAATCCAAAATAACAGGGGTAAAAGCGCAAATCAGTGCTACTTTGATATATTTTTTCTATCGAGCGAAATGTGCTTAATCGTGTTTCGGTCTCATGGGTTTTTTAGATAAACATTCAATTTAATTATGACATAATTTTTTATAATTTTAAGCTAACCATGGAAGTATGCACATTTAAACTAGAATGACCATAATTGCTAAAAGTCGGAAAAGAGCGTCTTAAACTCAGAGTAGGTACCTAACAGCCGCACTCAGAGACGTTACTTAAGTTAAGGAATACTAAAAATTGCTCTGTCTCGTTTTCATGTGTGACAATTTCCGTCAACGAGAAGTAGACAGAGCAATTTTAAGTATTCCTTAACTTAAGTAACGTCTCTGAGTGCGGCTGTACCTAAGAGTTAGACATTACCTGCAGGCCCATGCCGATAGCGGTGACGGCGTCCATTTGCCTTTCGATCCAGGGTCCGACGGCGTTGGCCTTCTCGGCGAACTGGCGCCGGAGGTTCTCATTGTTCTGCTGTTTGCGCAGCTCCGCAGCCAGGGTCGCGTCGCGCTGCGGTACCAGCTGTCGCACGTCACCCCACTTGCGGTTCAACTCCTGGAATTGCATTACTCAGTTTTTAGAAGCTTCCTTCTTTGTATGGGGGTTCAAATAGAACAAATAGTCCGTACGGCCAAAGATGGGAACAACCTGCCAGCTTCCTTGTTTCCTGAGAGATATTACCTGGGTTTTTCAAGGCCATAGTGAATAGGTATCTTCTAAGTTTGCGTGCTCATCCACATCGTCGCTTACTAACAGGCGAGTCGGTGGTCAAACGCGGACTTATCCGCGTAAAAAAAAAGGGGGGGGGGGGGTCCACCATAAAACAAACGTTTTTTTATTTGCTCTAATGTAAAAACGGTAATACGTACAAACGTAAAACGTGGCAGGATTATAGTACACACTCTAAAGTATAACAAAAAATTATATATTATAATGGCCGGTTGTGAGTCGGTGTCAAACATCTGTTCATTTCCAAATTAATCAACGTAGGGCGCGGCCGGTACTTGGATGGGTGATTACCTGCCTGGGCGTGATTTTGTCTTTTTGCACTTTTTTATATTTCGTGGTGGTATTGACCGCCCGGGCGTGATTTTGTCTTTTTGCACTATTTGTATTTTGTGGTGTAGAATTCGAAGTGCGCGAGCCTCACTCGCACTTGGCCGGTTAATTTTTTGTTGGCAAGATTGATAGCATCATGTCTGTGCTGTGGTTAGGATGATACGTGATATTGCCTCGCGTAGGTAGGTACATTTTTAACGTCATAAATACGAAACTTGATGGGCGTGATTTCAATGACAGCTGTCCCAGGACTTGAAGTTATATTTTACGAAGTATAATTGTGTAATTAATCTAATACTTACGTGAGCGGTGAGTGTGGTGTAGGGGTTCTCCAAGCCTCCAGGAATCTGGTGCTGTTTCACGATGGACTCAACCTGGTGGACCAGGTTCACTATCGCCTGGAAAAAGTAAAAATTATGATTAAACAAACGATAGGATAAATTTTTCCAACTTTTTTAACACTTCATCTTCATCATCATCATAATAATCAGCCTATAGGTACTAGTCCACTGCTGGACATAGGCTTCTCCCAAGGCACGCCAATCGGTCCTATTTTTGGCTTTTCTCTTCCAGCCATCTTACGTACATCGTCACTCCAACGAGTCTCGGGCCTCCTATGCTAAGTTTGCCGATTCGTGGTCTCCATTCTCCACTCACGTCTACCCCAACGGTTCTCGGTTCTGCGACAGATATGACCGGCCCACTTCACAAGTTCTTCGAGATAAGTTCGTCTCCAGGGTGAGTTCGATTAAAGGCATCAAGCCTGATTTAGGCCTGATGCGTACGCACCCGTCATGCCACTTCATCTCCCTTGTTTGTCTGATCCAAGGTCTAGCTTCCGTCCTAAGCAGGCCATAAGGCTGCTTATACACCACAGATGCGCGAGGAAGAAAAGCGGTACGCGAGGAAAAAATCGACCAATAGGATCGATTCATTCCGTCCCTCATCTCCTATTGGTTGATTTTCCTCGCCCACCGCTCATCTCTGGTGAATCTCAATTTTAAGAGGCCTATTACAAAGTGAACCGTTCAATTTTAAGTATTTGTATTTTCAGGCATATAACGAATAAATAAATAAATAAAGCGTAATTTTCAAGATAATTATAAAATAAGTAAAACATAACATAAAAATGTTTATTTTATGACAATAATTTAACGAATTCCATTCTCAAACTTTCCCTCCTAAAGTTTTACTAAAAAATACATTTTTAAATTGGAGGTAACAAATGCATATGTTGAGTTTTACCGAAAACTGAAGCCGCTACATTCAATTAAAAATACAGATCTCATCAGATCAGACTAAATTTTCTACAGATCTTATTAATTGTACGAAAAATTATACCAAAAATCCAGTTTTCGATGCTATTTCGTCAAAAAATGTGATAGGACCCTTAACGGCCAATTATACCAAATTTGACGGTTTTAAATCAATTTTATTCAGTTAAATTACAATATTTGAGCTGGAAAAAATACATATCACAGATACATCTGTGTTTGAGTTTATGATTTGGTTCAAAACACGATAGAATAAACATGCCCCGATAAAAAAAAAAATTAAACAAAGTCGATTTAATTTATTTTTTTCGTTTTATGCTCTAATGAAAGCTCGTAACAACCTGGAAATTGCATGTACTGAAAGGCAATTTTATTCAAATTTTTTGATTTGGATAGAATTTTGATAGTGTATAGTTTAGTTTTCTAGTGAATTAAAAGCGTAAAAAGGTCGCGAGAATTTGCGCGCCCCGCTTTCAGTACCGCGCCAGGCGTCATCGAGGTTGGACCTATGTTAGTTTTTGTCGTTGCACTCCCCCCGCGGGCGCCCTGACTGTTGTGACTATTGTGCGGCAAAATACATCGTCGCTATAACTTGGCGGGGGCTGATGGAGCGTTTTATTGCCTACGCAACTCGGATAATAGGCCGTTTAGCGAATGTTTATGTACCTGATATTCCTTGTCAGCCTCGCCGAGAGTTGCCTTGAAGCGAGCGTGCGCGTCCATGAGGCCGGAGATCTCCTCGATGGTGTGCACAATAAACATGTCCACGAGGTCCTCGCGGGTTCCGTCCAACCTGCACGACCAAAATAACATTTCTTAGTATTTCATAAGTTACTGCAGATGAAAGTAAGGTTTTCTTACTCGGCTAGTGTGCAATGAAGATACCATTTGCATAAACAGCGCATTCACATAGAAGTCAGTGTTTAGGTACTTAACTTCTATGAGGAATAAAAAGTTTTTATCAAATTAAACGTCAGGAAAAGTTCTATGAAGAAAAAAAAATATTTTCTGTGGCTCTTTCCAATTTTCTACACTTATAATTTTTTCGTATTAGTCGAAATTAGGTTTTAATGGTAAGAAAATTGGAAAAGTTTGCCGGTTTAATTTAATATTCGGCCAAAACTGAACATTCCTTTTTCTATGGATGTATGAACTCAAGACTTGGGTTGGGCCCCGGTGACCCAGTTGGTATTGAACCTGCCTTCTGAGCTTAGATTAAGCTTCTGGGCTTGAAATCGTGTGTTAGATTCCCTCCTAGAATAAACATTCATGTGACGAACATTTGTGTTTGTTCTATAGCTGGATGTTAATATCTATTTGATTAGAAATGTATTTAAAATATATAATATGCATATTGTGTGTATAACAGTCTATGGCAGCCATGGCAGCCATAGTACAAGCTAATGCTTAGTTTGGGGTCAGATGAACGTTTGTGCAAAAGATTCCCGAATATTTATTAGATAATTATTAAGACCATAACCCATAACTCAAACAAATTTATTAAAATTTGGATAGCACGTCTGTCGGGTCAGCTAGTACTTACACAGTAATAAAAATTAGGCCAGATAGGCTTATAGGCTTAGGCTATAGGCTAGCTGACTGGTGTTTCATTTATTACAAATAGCAGCAGGCTTAGCGAAGGATATAAGAAGAATACATTATACACATGCTGTTTATTTTTTAAATTGGCTGACACGTTTGAAGTTTTTGGTGGGGATTAAGTGGGGTTGCTTTGTCCCTTTCCCGCAAAGCATGTTTTAGTATATCATTTGTATGACGTGCGTGCGGCTTGACATCATAATTTGCTATAGTGCGTTTTTAGAGCATGAAATTAAATATAACAAAGTTTAATGTTGTTTTCGTTGTTAGGCTAGAGCCTAACAACTACTAACAACTAGACTAATAACTAGAGTTATGATCAGATTTTTACGAGTTAAGGCGAAATGGTAGAGAATGTACACTTGTTTGATGGTAATGCTTGCATACTCGGCGTGCGCGCTTTCAAATATTTTCAACATTTATTTTGTCTATATTTTCTACAAATAATCTTACGCTTGTGGCGTGCTAACTCACGCACCTCGGCAAAACCAGTAAATATTATATTAAATATATTTATCAAATCGCTGCCGTTAATGGCACACTCTGCCTCCGATAAACCTGGTTTTGCTGAGGCGCGCGTACTAACTACGCGTGCAACTGTGAAGGCGACCGGCGCGGCCGCCGGGACACTCGCTCCAAGGCACGGTTCGAGGTGCCGGCATTTTTATACGCGCGCTTACTTTTTGTTACTTTTTCTCTTGCAAATTGTTATATTTCATTGTTCACCGTTAATTTCTATGTTCTTTCTACTGTTGGAAATTCTAATAAATTCAATCAATTTCGTAAATTCCGTTTTAATATTAACTACCTTTAACCACATATCACGTCACCCACACGCTTTTACAAAAAACTGTGAACACTAAAATATTTGAATGATAGATAGGATTATATTCAATATTTTTTTAAAATGTTTTCTATAATATTCCGAATGAAGTTGATTCCATACATCGAGGGGAACGTAAAAACGGGTGTTTTTTTTAGGAAAGTTTACGATTTTATTCTATAGAGCCAAATTTATTTAATCGTTTATCGGTGAACACATTCGAATAAAATATTTCAAGAACATTTATTACACATAAAGAAATAATGTCAATTAATCGATTTTAAAGGTCTACTTTTGAATATTCTTTAGGACGAATCGTCAAATTTGAAGCATATTTCGGCTTAGTAAAACACTAGCGAACCGCCCGCCCGGCTTCGCACGGGTGTAATTTACGTGCGAAGCCGGGGCGGGTTGCTAGTTATATATATAACCTATACCTATACCTTCCTTGAAAATGTATCTAACTGATGGTGCAAACCGCATCAAAATCCGTTGCGTGGTTTAGGAGGAGTTAGCGGCCATAAAGACAGACAGACAGACGCGGAAAGCGACTTCAATTTATACTATGTAGAGATAATCCTACTAATATTATAAACGCGAAAGTTTGTATGTATGGATGTATGGATGTTTGTTCCTCTTTCGCGCTGCAACGGAACAACGGATCGACCTGATTTTTTGCATGGGTATAGTTCAAGAGCCAGAGATTGACATAGGCTACTTTTCATCATCATAATCACCATTTTTCATCACTACGCGGGTGAAACCGCGGGGCGCAGCTAGTTGACTATATTTTTATCGCTTAACATCAGACAAGTTGGCGGCCAAACGCAAACTAATGAATTAAAAAAAATCTAAAAACTACACTATAGAAAGGAACATACCTAGGTACAAAGAGGTCTACATATATTATGTGATGAATAATTAATTCTAGTAAGTCAATATGGCTATTAAAAGTGACGTACCAGTTGTTGAAGGGAGCGGCGCGCTTGGCGAACTCAAGATGGAGCAGGTCGATCTGCTCGAGCACGCGCTCTGCGTCGTCGAGTGCGTGCCGGCGACGCTGCGTGAGCGCGCCGAGTCGGTCCCACTGCGAGCAGATGCGCTGGCAGCGCGCGTTCACGCTCGCCACCTCGTGGTACTCCAACGTGCTACGGACATTACACTTATATCACAAAATAAACAGGTACAGAAGCAGTGCCGTAGCTAGATAACCAATCCGGCGGGCATCCAGTGGATGCAAAAGGCAGGCTGTCGTTCAGTGTGGAAGTTAAAGGGGGAGGCCTATGTTCAGCAGTGGACGTCTTCTGGCTGATGATGGTAATGAGCTAGGTAACCAAAGGCCCTAGTGCAAAGAAATTGGGCCCTATCTAAACTGGTTAAGTTTTATCAAGTAAAAATATAAATATTTTAAAGGTTTGTACCCTAAAGAGAGGTGACCTTAAGAATATACCTATTGATAGTTATTAAGATGATGGGAGAACTTTTCGCAAGTTCAGTTTGAGGTTTGCTGGTCAGGGCCCGTGGTCAAGCCCCCTGAGCTTGTGAGCCCCGGTGCACGGCACCACCTAGTCCCCCAAAGATGCGCCACTGTACAGAAGGTCGGCTTCGGCTGATTTTGATTTTGATAACCTACGCGCAGCCGTAGTGCTGGCAAAGTAACTATACCTAATGTTCTGTGGGAAGTTTAGACTTGAGAGTTCCAATCAATAAATCATTTATTAGGTAGGTATTTATTTGTTATTGCGTTGGAAGCAGATTTATAGCTAGGCCAATCATACTTAGCCTCTTTAGCCTCAGTTTTTTTGGCACTTTTATGAGGTGCTTACTTGAGTTCCTGTGCGATAGCCGCAATTTGTTCGACGCGGTCCTGGTGCGCCGCGAGGTCAGACTCGAAGGCCTCGTGCTTCTTCTTCAGAGCCTTGATGTCGTACAACTTGCACTGGCGGAAGTCCTGGGACTGCAGCATTTCTTCCTTGCCTGGGGGAAAAATAAGCTTTACTATTTACGTGTAAAAACTCGGACTTGATCGGAAACGGTTCTAGCTGAGCAATGGGCTATCTAACTGGATTTTGATTTGTGAAAAATAACAGGATTATTAAAAAATATTTACATCAATTTAATACATTAACATCTCGCCATTACATATGTCATTTTATTTGTAATTAGCAGTCAGCCTAAAGGCTAAAGGCCTGAGCCTTATTCTCGAACGGTTTTGCAATATATGCACAGCTCAAAGCAGCTTAGTCACTTTTTTTAAAAATATTGTTGCCCTTTTGACTTCTACAGTTTGACCGGACTAGTTAGCGAACGCAGAGTGCGTTCGGCATAGCTTAGTCACTTTCTGACAACGATCTATATGTACTACATACATTAACTGCAGTGCTTTATAATATTATACAATACAATGACTCGGTTGGTGGTTTTTTCGGAAAGCTTTAGTGATGACAAGGCGGCTTACCTCTAGTCCAGTCCTCGTGGATGTCAGCTTTGTGCTTGAACTTCTGCGCAAGGTATTCAAGACGCTCCAGGCGCATCATCTCGGCCAGAAGCCATTCTTCGAACGCCTTCTCGGCGATTTCGAGACCCTTCCATGCTCCAGCAATATCCTGAAACACGAAAAGTTAAGATTTATATCCAAAAAGATCCAAAAGATAGAAACAGGTTAAAGAATAGGTAACATTGCAAGGAAACCGCAGTGTTGCATATTTATGCTCGGCTTCCTTTAAATCTCAGAGGCTGAGACTAAAGAAACTGAATGAATAAGGAAGAAACGATTTCACAACTAATTTTGTTTTTCATCATCATTTATGCGTCTTGGGATTTCTCTTTTCTTCGTTGCATAACCCAAGCAGAAGAGTTGATGCCATCAAAGTACTTAAATAACAAGCAATAAAACCATTAAGTATTTACGATTATTTGGGTCTAGTAAATGTCTCCAATGGTTTGCTCACAACAGTCATAACTCTTTGACCTTAATATGATCGTGACTGCCGCATTAGAAACTAAAAGTTCTGTATAAGTTATGCTTGTATGCTCAATGGTTCTGTAATGATAGTTGCAATGTTCCCTTTGTTTTTTGACTATGTTTTACATTAGAAAGGATTTGTAGAGATATCGACATGATATAGATGATTTAGATACAATCAATAGTAATGATCGTGAAAGTCAATATTTTTGACTCGGTGTTCTGTTGGTATTAGTTCTGATTGCCTCGACTTTGCAAAATGTTGAATGCTCAAATAATAGGTAGGTATATTCTTCTCATAATTATATTGATAGACACTCTTTGTCGTTCATAGCAGAAATAAAATTTACTACAGATAAAAAAAACGCCTCATCGCTAAAAGCGATCTCTTCCAGACAACCATTGTATGGATAGAAGAACCATTAAATTTCTGGTCCCCTGATATTGCGAAGTCGTAATGAATGGGCTTACAAAGAGTATGCCAGCCTTCCCTCATCTTTTCTTCTAATCATGTCTGTAAATTAGTCAGAGATACTTACTGAGACCATCTTGCCTTCGGTGGGCATGTATGCAGGGCGGTTGCTTAGGCGAAGTTTGGTCTGCAGAGTGTTGAAGTTGGTCTCGAGCTTGGCCTTCTGCTCAACACGTGGTGGCTTGTGCTTACGCCTGAAAGTTAAAAGCTCAGTATTAGGATGTGGCTGCATCCATGTAAGTAGATAGCATTGTCTAATTTCGCAGGATGAAAAAACGAGGTTTTTAAAGCTATATTGAAGCTTTTTTATCTAATAGTGAGAAAAAAAATCTTGAGTAAAATACGGGCTCGTACAGTTGATATCAAACGATCTCCCTTCGGTCCCCTTCGGACTGCCAAACAGACTTAAAAAACAACTATTGCGAATTTTACGCAAAAAAAATGCCGGGCATTGAACAAAAGGGCTGTTACATAAATAAGTCTTGTTCACCTGTAAGTACGGTAGTCTTCCAGCTTTTTCTGGCAACCGGCAAGCGAGTTGTCGGTCTGGCGGCTGTTCAGCCAGGGCATCGTGCGGCGGATCCAATCCAGAAGCTGCAATGCAATGCAGGTCTTTAGAAACTAGATGCATTGTATGAAAACGATTATAATATGAACTTGAAATGTAGATGGATGGGTGAACTTTTCAGTTCTGTTGGTATACTTACATCGCTGGCAAGACGCTCGTACTCTTCCATGAGGCGTTCGTTCTCTTGGTTGACTTTGAGAACTTTGCAAATGCGGTTCGCGGCCGTCTCAGCCTGCCAACACAAATTTACATTATCATCTTGAATTGTAAGGATGTTAAAGCGAAAGCATGTCAGTTAAGTTTTTGGTATAGAATATTTATTAGTAAAAGATGAAGGGCTGTTTTGAAAGCCTGGTGTAACATGTAAACGGCAATTATGCAGATTTGTCAGAGATAGAGTTGGTCATAAACTTTCAGATCTGCCTAAGCGTTAAACTGACTTAAGATGTCATCTCCCCAAAAAATATGTTTTCTTTATTGAGTTTGTTGCAACAATTCTACATCGAAACGGAACTCATTGAAGAATTTAATGGATGATCGTTAATGGTTTCAGTGGAATGTTTGTTTCATACAAACCTTCTGAGCGCCAGAGAAGCAATGGTAGTATGACGACACGTATGTCATGACAGCCCGTTCGTCCGGCATCGCCGTGTTCTGCAGATCTGATGAAGCGCCACGCAAGCAACATTGGGTTAGTCCTCATGCGATGTCTATGATTTACTTAGAGAATGCTTGTGTTTCCACAGTATCCAGCCTTTACTAATCGGTAACGTCCGGAAACTGAGCATTGTATTAGCGAGCGATGCTTTACATTACGAAACAGAACGGACTACATAGAAAGCGTACAGAATTCGCACATTTCTAAAAATATTATATGGAGCATGAAAATTAGTGTTCCTAAATAAGCATGTTCTTAACGGCACAATAGCGAATTCAATTTAATGAGTGTGTTTCCCTTCTTTGATAATTCCAAACACAAGCATTCTTGTTTTTTGATTGTAATAGGTAGGTATGTAACTTATAGTAAGTTAATAACATTAAAGCTACGACAGGTTAATAATAAAATCAAAAAACTTGGTAAAAGTACAACATCAATAGGTTCTGAACTGTCCAATATAGGTAAACACCAAATTGAAATAGGTATCTACTTATATCAAAAGTTGGGAGGGCAATATTGATCAGAAAAGCTTTTAAGAACCTGTAAAGCATAAAAGGCACTCAGATCATGCTATAAGTGACACACAAAGGCCTGGCGTTAAGGGCTCGAGGGTAAACGCGGAAGTTGGCGGTAGCTTTGCGGCCATTTCTGGTTCATTTTATACCTGGTGCGCGCCTTGGAAGGCGTGGTAGTAACATGACACATAGGTCATAATGGCGCGCTCGTCCGGCTTTGGTGTGTTTATTAGGTCTGTAATGTTTAGTAATAGCTCATGTATATCCACGAAGTTAACTTTTCATAATTGAAACTGTCAAGAAACCTTTAAACACATTTTTATCGAACAAATCTCCAAGAAATCCTTTCAGTCAAATCGTTTTTTTTTCGCAAGTTCATCTTACATTCACTTACAAATTTCTTATTCTTAGACTAAGACATTAGAAATGCATTATATATCCCAGACGAGATCGCTTGGGATATATAATGCATTTCCCCCTACCAGCATCTACACGAGCTAACCCAGCTCCTTGAAATACCGGAGCTAGGCTCTAGGAGGCTGGTATAGCTATTCCAGAATTGCAACTTTAGAGCAATGCAACAAAAACCAGTGACAATTTCATTGTCATCAGTTTTTTTTTATTTTGTCTTTAAGGTTCCAAAGTCATCCCTCGAAATTTTGTCTGTAATTGTTTATCTTAAGTCTGAAAGCTTGAAAAGGAAGCGTCCTTACCATCGGGGTCCAACATTCTGGGGATGTCCAAGTACTTCTCAGCGACATCAAAGGCGGTGTTGAGGTTCTCCAGAGGGTTGTCCTTGGAGAGCTTGCTGTAGTCGATGAGGTCGGGCCTGTGCCTGTGGATAAGGGCGCAGAAGGCCAGACCGTCCTTGAAGGACAGGTGGAAGTTCTGGACATTTACGTTCTTGTACGGCGCTGTCTTGCGTTGGCACCAGAGAAGGAGACCTTCCTGTAATGAGAATATTTGATTGTTGTAGTCATCTCTATGTATTTTATTGATTTCATATTCATGAAGATGGACTTTTTAGCATAACAAAAGGTACTAGTTACGCTAGTGCTGCTTTGACATTTGTAAATTTTGTTCTAATCTAAAGCTATACCAAGGAGCAGCTGCTTTAAATTTGTCTTGGTAGTCTCTAACTTGCGATAAAAAACATACCATAAGAATTTACAAATGTATCTAGAATAAATTACATTGGCACTTAGGTACCTATCTAGTTATTAATTTATAATAGCATGGGTATAAAATATAACTGTGTTACAAACTTAAGTCAATGACTTTTCGATACATTTTTTGTATCAGTAATGAGCGAATGATTCAGTATGACGAATTATTTTGAATAATGAGGTTAAAAGAATTTCACCTTGCGAGTTCATTTCATTTACCTTAGCGGTCATTTCCTCAACTGAGATGTCCTGGATAGCGAATCGAAGAATGATGGTCCAGATCATACCCAGGGTCATCTTCAGGTTACCGTCGACGATTTCTTCGGCACCGATGGACACCAACCTTACGCCTGAAATTTGATATTTTTGTTGTATCACACATTCACACCTTTGCTATTGTATCTACTCATTGTAGGTACTTCATGAGGTTTTCCTTATACCATGGTTATTATTAATTAATACCATATGCGCAGTTTCGATTCGCAAAATTATCCGGGTAATTAATGTAGTTAAAGGGAAATTAATACAGATTTGAATTGATACCTCAAAACAATAAAAAAAGAAAGTGTCAAAAAACACTTAAATCCTTCGACCTAAATAAAATGAATGGACGGGCCCAGAAGAAGCGCATTTTCGAAGATTAAAAAAAGGGGGCCGGGGTTCACTTAGTTGCAGTCGGTATCTAGCCGTAGGAAGTGCAACACGTGACTATTGTTACATGATAACGAAACATCTAGTGCATGTTGGTAAATGTCATGTCTCTGAAGTTTTGAGGTTTTTGGACATACCAGTTTCCTCAAGATGTTTTCCTACACAGTTTTTGAGCGATGGCATTGAATCTGCACATAATTTATCAAGGTAATAATTAAGTGATTGATGCAGGGTCATGTATCGAACCGGGTGCAGTCAGATTATAAAGCGCTAATGCTACCCCTCTACCACCATCGCTCAAACCAGCCTAGGTGCTTAAAATCTTCGGCCAAAATAAAATGAATGGAAGAAGAAGTTCATTTTGGGAATATTACTAAATGAGCGCCGGCGCTCACTTCATTTCAGTCGGTCTTTAGCCGTAGAAAGTGCGACACTTTTGTTACATGATCTGAAGAAAAGAAAAAATGTCTTCGTGTGCTTTCCCGAAGTGTAATAACACAACGAAAAACCGCTATCTATTTTTTGTAACAAATGTACTGTAGGTACGTGGTTATAATTAAGTGTTGAAGTATATTATGTCCGACGGTTTTGACTAGTTTTTTCTGAGCAAGTTCAATGGTTATGGCCCGTCCATTCATTTTATTTTGGTCGAAGCTTGAAATACCGGAGCAAGGCTCTGAGGCGCTGGCATAGTTAAACCATGTTACACTTTCTGATGTCTATTGTTTAGATTTGTGTAGGTTTTTTTATTGTTGACATGCTACAATACATGTTATGACCACCTGTAAGTGATTAGCCTGGAATGGAAACTGGCTCTCAAGTGAGACTGCTAGAACACACTGTTAGGTGGTTGGTGATTGACTTTCAACTAGAGGGTGGTAATATACGCTAGTTGACTCGTGTTTCATTTACTAATTTTACGAATTCGGTGCCAAGTGTTGTGGGTGAAGCCAGCAGTGCTATAATAAGTTTGTGTCCTAATGTTAAATTTATTACAAATACCAGGCAGCGAAGGATTTAATTTAATTTAATACATTACACACACTGAAAAATAATTGGCTGATATATTTCTGAGATATTAAGCGTTTAAAGTTTTTGATGGGGATTGAGAGGGAATGCTCTGTCCATTTCCCGCAAAGCATGACATGTATTGTGTTCGTATAGTATTAATATGGCGCGCGCAAGGCTTGAGGTCATTACTTGTTATAGTGCGCTCTCTGTTTAGTATGAAATTAAAATACTTATAGGTAACATTTATTTTTGAACTATATTTAATTTTGTTTTCGTTGTTGGGGCTGTATTTATGAAAAATATTAGGTCACAGGCATATTAGTCAGTAGGGCATTAGAAAGTAACCTACCACCACGCTATGAATCCTCATGATGTTTTCCTTCACCGTTAGCTCATGCTTATCGCTGGGATATAAACCCACATCCTGCGGTTTTGTTTGGTTAGTAGGTATTTGGCCTGGTACATATAGATATAAAGCATATTATATAAATACAACATAGAATCAGTCGGTCAGCGGTCGGGCTATGCTCGGGGTTTCTCTGCGAGATCGAATCCGAAATGAGGAGATCCGTAGACGAACGAAAGTCACCTACATAGCCCAGCGGATTAGCAAGTTGAAGTGGCAGTGGGCAGGGCTTATCACGCAGAACAGATGGCCGATAGGGCCGAAAAGTTCTGGTATGGAGACCACGGACCGGTAAGCGCAGCGTAGGAGGTCCACCCACAAGATGGACAGACGACCTTAAAGAGACCGCAGGGAAACGCTGGATGCAGGCCGCTTCCAACCGGCCTTTTTGGAGATCGATGGGGGAGGCCCATGTCCAGCAGTGGACGTCCTATTGCTGAAATGATGATGATGACGATGAACATAGAAACAGTACCTATATTGTGCACATCACAAATTGATAAGCACAAATAAAAGATCTTAACGAACTAATTCTGTGAAGGCGACTTTATCGTTGAAAGCTATCTCTTCCTGGCAACTTTTGGTTTGAGCCTTTTTGTTATAAATCAAAAATAGGTTAGATTGGATAGGTTATCTACCTTTGGAGGCAATGAAGTCCAATGCCTTGTTGACGTTAGCGATCTTGTGGAAACGCATCTTGCCGCGGTCAGGCTTGGGTAGGGTCTCGCCGGAGATAACCTCCAGCAGCAGCATCAGTTTCAACCCATTGCGGAAGTCATCATCGATGTTCTCGATGCCGGTGCCAGCCTTCCTCAAGTGGCTGTTGCACCAGGCTGTGAAGGTCTGAAAAGGGGGGAAACTTGTCTAAATAGTTGATAGAGTTTGAAGAGCTGTAAGCGGGGTTTGTTTTGGGTTGGGATCAGTGTTAATATTTATTGTCAGCGAACTGCGAGTGAATCAATATCAAATATCAAACCAAAAGCAAATTCCTCATATCTAGCTATTTCATTTTGTCAAAGGCACGGACCCTATGTTAAAACTACTCGACACAGTTAGCAGCTAAACGTGTTTTCAACCTAACTAGTCTGAATAAATCCCTACAGCTAAGTCCCATACTTAAATACATTTATATCTAGAAGTATTCATTGGATAAACTAGTTTAGTTTTTTTCTCAAATATGCTTGGAAATTCGATCATTATTTTGACAATAAATGCTATACTGGTCAAATACACGCAAGCAGCAGCAAAAATCCATATAACTATCTCGTAGTAGCTTTACCTAGTTTCTGATGTCGTGTTTAGCAGCCGAATAAATTACTATGGAAACTCATAGCTGTCGTGCTATTTAAAAATGGAACTTTTTGCCTTGGAACTTGGAAACCAAGGAAATAACTTATCAAATATGTTTATGAACTGGCTTGCAAATAGAAAGCTGTTTCAAGGAAAAAAGAAACAAACGAACACATTGGCGAGTGAAAAATATTGTTGTTAATCATAGATTTTGGAATAGTTGATGATTTAATTTGACAAAATAAGTTTCACCAAAGAAAGTGATAGTGTAGTAAAAATATTTTGACGGCACTTGAAATAACGGAAAGTCCACCATTAGTTTCAAAAATTGTATATTCAACATCTGAATTTTTATTCTATTAAATAAACAGGGTTGCCAAATGAAATGTTTTACGTAGGTGTACTACTTAGTTTGAATTTCCGCGCATTATCTGAGAAAAGTACTATACAAGCCTTGGCCGCAACTGATCAAATCGAACAGTGCGAGTCTTTTTCGCATCTAGGTATAATGTGTGGATGACTTTTCTGGCGATGGCGGCAGGTTCGATAGTAAAACCGCGATGAAGGGATAAAGTCAAAGAGTTTATCAGAACATTCCCCGGTATAATAGTCTGGCTTGTGACTTGCAAAAACTACGTAAATTCAACCTTTCCTTGAGTTCCTTCCTTGCTTATTAGAATCATCAATTTTTTTGCCTCGATAATAATTTGTTTAATGCATAGTGGCCAATGAGCGTTGAGTTTACATATAGCGCTGTCGCAATATTAGAACTTGGTGGGTCAGTTCTTGGAAAAACAATAGGTGTCGTATTGACTCATCGAGTCTAGGTGTTTCAACTATATGGGTGGTGTAGCATTGGCCTAGAATTAAAATAGTTGCTACCTTAGTAATGCACTTGGCCGAGTTTCAGTGGAAGTGCATAAAATATAACGTCTGTGAAAATTCTTCGTTTGGCACATAGGTATGTAGGTACCTACATTTAGTTATATGGCTAAGGAATTTTCATAGAATTTAATGGTTGTGTTAGAAACGCAAATGAAGAATCCGTGACGGACATGAAAAAGTCATTACAAATAGAATTTGTTTATATTTTCTGTATCAAAGGCGATCCAACATTCGAATAGTAAAGAGACTTGCTTGAACATTGGTAATTTGTAGTAGGTAAAACGAATTGATTTTAAATCTTGCATTGGTTGGCAATTGCATCTCTGTTATTACCAAATTGCGATGCGGAAATAAAACTAAAATGCGCACAAGTGCTGATAATCAATACTGCAGTTTGCCAGGTAGGGGAGTAAACGCGAGGGTTCCACCCTTGCGGTGCCAAATTGGTGGGTGGCTATGACAGTTTTGCACAGTTATAACAACCTTACAACCCGTACCCTTGACTCTTATTGCAAGAGATTTAGTCTTAGTTTTACTAGAATTTTGAGGATTACTTTTACCATTTTAGAGTGTAGTGTTTCAGTTAACACAGAAATGTGAATTAGCTTAGTAGCTGATTTTATAGTTCGGGACTAAGTTATTTTCTTTTCAACTGCTTATATCATAATTCTTTAGTGATTTGTTCAATTACCTTTATATCTAAAACTAAAAGTAATATGATGAGATTTTTTTCCTTGAATTTAATACAAAACGTTCTGTGTGAGTAAATATGTACTTGCTCACATATAATAAAAATAAATAACTGCGTCATATCCTACGGGATAATTTAAATGATTAAAAATGTTGTCAGTAGTTTGTCAGTAACATATATATTCCTCAATTTAGTTATGTAAGTATTATTCGACTTCAATGATCATATAATACGTCGAAAAAGAGCGTATCAGTCAGTTATTAATCATTTCTATATAAAAAAAAATGCTGTGGTTTTATGTTTCATTAGCTGCGTATACCTATTCTCTAAAATTATATAAAAGCAAATTACCACTCACTCATTCCTCACTAACTGATTAATTACGAAATCTCGAAAACTACTCGACCTATGAAGATGAAAAAATGTGCTAAGTAGATTCTCTATGGAGTGTAGAGGTCCGCTAAGAAACGATTTCGCGAAAGGGCCGAATTAAGGGGGACAAAAAGGTGTTGAAAGTTTATATGAAAGTCTACGAGTTCGAAGTCGCGGGAGACAGCTAGTTAATTATGAAAAAGGTAATTATTGATTTTTCATCTAGTTCTGAATTATCTTTATTTAAAGTTAAGAGCTCCTTGGAAAGATAGTTTATAATCGTTTTTAAAGTATGTACCGAACAGATAGACAAGAACGTGAGATACTAAAATATGTATAAAAAAAAACAACATAATAACGCTTATTCCTAAACCTAGCTACATAATGATAATGGTAACACTCATAGCTGACCACTAGGATTCCCTAAGTCAGGTAGCCATGGAACACATACAAAGACATGGCCAATTAATAGGTACCCCGACCAGATAATATAAATTATTTTTTCAAATAGTCGCCCTCCTGCTTATTTTTTTTTAAGCAGTGCCGTTAGAATGCTGAGCCATAAAGGTAAAAAGAGGTTTGGTTATTAAAGTCCCAAATCCCTTATTGGTACTGACAGTTTGAAAGGCTGTTATATCCATTGCAAATGGCGCTCCCTATGCAAGCCACAATTCTACAAACGATCTGTTCCGGAGGCGGCTCCAAGGTCGGTCCTGGTAAATAGAAGCCGTTCCATTCAATAGCCTGCGTGATCAAGCCATATTCTAAGCCCGCTTCATGTTGACAATTAATTCAAAGAACTGCTACTTCTATTGAATTACGTCACTGATTGATTTAAATGATCAAAGAAATTAGATTAGAAAACCATCGACACGAACAGACAAACTAATTGAACACCGGCACTGTTATTGCCATTGTGAAAACGTTCTCAGGCAGAGTAGGTATAAATAAAGATATGTTGTCTTGTGAGGCATGCATGGGCAAAAAATTCTACCTGCCAGCATTCTTACTGAGTGTCGCGTTACGGCCTTTTGATTCTGCCTTGCGATTGAAAGCTGCATCGCTGGGAGCGTGCGAAATACCCAACTTTGTATCTGTACTTTAGATATCAGTATTACGAATAACCACGATTAGCAATCGCTGGGGAGAATTTGCCATCCGCGGGACATTAAAAGTGACCAAACTGCATTCTGAAACCGCGTCGAATGAATCATCTTGCTCGCCTCTTGGCACTGGGTACTACAATAATTATACCCTTACCACATGACCTATATAAAATGTAGGTATCTACAAGTAAAGGCATAAGCCGCACCTTTAACTTACTGGCATCAGTAGCTTGTCATATTTACGATTTAAAAAACTAATAAATTATTGATAGCGTTCACGATGATTTAAAAGGGGAAAGCGCGGGTCACGACTTTGGTAAAAGTGTTGCATGTGCATTCGTCGATTGATGATATACAATGTGAATATTTTTATTTAAACACGTGAACACAAAGTTAGCAAAATAAAGGATAATTATGAAACTTGCAGGCAGCTTTCCTGCATCATACTTTACAAATGTCTTCTCAAACCATCACTTTCTAAAAAACTTAACATATTCACAAAAAAGTTTGTATGATACTTTTGTTGTGTATTTGTAGGTGCAAGAGTCGGCTTCTAAGCTTCACCCGACTAAAATGTATCAGTTTCTTTTCATTTGTAACCTTAAGAACCTTAGTTTAATTTCAAAAAGGGTTTTTATTTGGTAGAGAAAACAAAACCTATTATTAAAAGTCAGGGTGTTAATGTTGTTGGGCTGCCTGCTGAGCTGAGAAGTTGTTAGATAATTCTCAATAACCTTTACACAACGTAGAAAACTATCTTACAAGAAAAAATAGTTTGTGACATAGAAATTCAAAGGCGACTTCATAATACATTCGGTAATACCGATGTCCCTGAGACAAACCACATCGTGACCCAGAATATGAAAATAATCGAGAATCACCTTGCGGATACCGCCACGGCCAAGCCCGGTCTAAAATAAGGTACGCAGGTGTAGACAGCAAAGAGCACGAACTACTAGAAATAAGAATAAGTGCTGCTCTCTTATTCTTATTTCTACTACTGCCTTTATACTGTCAACACCATCTCTCAAATGTGCGAAGTATGAAAGGTTGCGAACGTAAGATTCCAAGGCAAATATAACAAGGCGACTCGTGACGATTCTGGGTCGAGCTATTATTGTTCAAATAGGCAAATTAATGCCTTACATTTATTTGATGTTCGCTTTCTTTTTTTACATCGCCATCGAGTCGATCATACGCGACCCGTCTCGCATAACAAGTAAAAGGCGTAGGAAAAAAAGTGTTAGAATCGATTACGCAATGTAAACTAACCATAACCAGTGGATATCTCTTGGGTGACCTTGAAAAATGCCGATATTCATGATCGTTTATGAGAGGAAGCTATTGAGCTCATTGAGATTGATTTCAACGATCTTATTGATCACAATCATCTTATTGATGCTGTTTGTTGCTCTCATAAAATTATGACTTCATAATAATATGTTCTTTTACTGAAGGTTCATTTATAAAGTTTAATGAACAAGTTGTTATGAAACGGTCGTACCCATTAGATTTTGGCGGCAACAAATTATTTATGGTTATTGCTGCTTTATAACAAAAAATACTGTTTTGTTATAATAAATTACCAATATGAAAATTCACATAAGTACGTAGATATACCTCAAGAAAGAAACGACGACAAAATGTCACCAAAACAAGGCTGAGAACCTCAATTAAAATAAATTCTTGGAGAGTTCGAGAAAACTTTCTTTTAAATAATTTATCCAAGGCAAAACTCAAGGTTGTCTGTTAATGCCATACAAAACCTGTTTCGAGTGTGCGTACGCATCTTCCTGGTCGAGGCATTAACTTTAATGAGGTGGCATTAATGCTACGTCCAGTTATAAAGGCTTCCAGAGTCCGCAAGCCAATAACTTTTTGTGGGGCACGTGCGTACCTTGAAGCTATAACTTGGAACCTGTACTCACTGGATGGCCTCTATCAAAGTGTCAGCGTTATGATTAATGTAATATTCATATTGATTGCCAAAGTGCATTTTACTGGACGTCGGGTGTCACTTAAAGTGGATTTGCCAAGATTTAGTAACGGACTAACAGCCAACGATGTTCGCAGTCACAAACGGATATAATAATGAAACAGATTCCCTGTCATATGGTAGTAGTATGATAGTAGTGTCTGTTAGCACTTTAACATAATCTATAAGTTGTTATAGATTATGTTAAAGTGCTAACAGACGTATGGATTTGGTTGACCTCAACCGCCGTCTGATCAACGGGAGTAAAAGAGAGGGAAATATGTTATATAAGTTGTTATAGATTATGTTAAAGTGCTAACAGACGTATGGATTTGGTTGAATTTTCGTTAATGTGTTTTTTGTTTTGTTTTGAATGATCAAGATTAATTAGATTTTTTTTAATTTATAAAAAATATGAATAGTCAATGAATAACAGTACCTAAATAAACTAGCTTCTGAGAGGGTGCCTAATCTATAATTATTCAAAAGATAAAAAAAATATTCTAACAACCATTATACGACATAAAAATCTTTAAAAACAAGGCTATAACAATTTAAATAGAACGAGCATTACTTTTCTCAAGAAATTGAATGCAGTTCATATTGAAACTTAGCGAAAATAAACTACCGATCGATTAAACCGTAGGTATAAATAACTACAACGAAGGTACCCAGAATTCCAGCACCAGAAATTTACGACAAAAGAAGAGCTAATCCCTGATCTATAAATATTTTACTGACAATAAAGTTCTTGGACCGATCGCTTGCATCATGCTCTAAACTAAAATATGCAGAGTAACGTGATACTTCCGATTTTATTCAACACTAGCGACCCGCCCGCCCGGCTTCGTACGGGTGTAATTTACGTGCGAAGCCGGGGCGGGTCGCTAGTTATACATGTAAACCTTCCGTGAAAATTATTTAACTGATGGTGAAAACCGCATCAAAATCCGTTGCGTGGTTTAGGAAGAGTTAGCGGCCATACAAACAGGTAAACAGACAGACGCAGAAAGCGACTTTAATTTATATTATGTAGAGAAGAGAAGAGATGCATAGCGACGAAAACAAAGCACTGAGCTTATTGGCATATATTATGTTTTCATATCATATCTTGAAACAAGTTTTAGCGCATTTCATGTTATAAATATTATCTAGAATTATTCTAAGTATAGTTTAATGGCCATTTCTATAGTTGTTTTGTAAAGGCTAGACTTTCACTCAGCCGTTTCTGAATGCCTATAGTTCAAGGTGCATTAGGAACTGTTGGTAGTGCATTATGCTCAGAGAATGGCAACTGCGCTATTAATTTTACCGCCTGAATGAGAATACGTTATTGTTATAGGAACATTAACCGTCGAATACTCTCTCTTTTTCACAGTATTTATATTAATTTAATTTTGATTGAGATCGCAATCTTGCAGCAAATGTATTATTTTTTCCAAAATATCGTTTATAATGTGTATTTTAAGTGTATTTGAGTCCACTTTCAACAGATCATATCACGATATAAGTAATTATTTTAGTACTTATTTTGTTTATTTTCAGTATTGGAAGTAGAAAGACAGAAAATAGTTTTGAGAATAATTTTAATTTCTCTTGCCAATTAATACTGATCATGAAACTTTGTGGACTGCCGTGGATCAGTCCACCCGAACAATGATTTAAAAATATTTGAGATACAGACAGGTAGTTAAAGCCAGACATTAAACTTTTCCACAAAGTCAGTTAGTTTTGCGATTTCTCCCTTATGATACGCCACCCAAACAGTATCGCCTATAACATAATTTAGAGGCTCGTTTTGCGAATTAAATAATAAACAACAGTGTTAGTGTTACATATCGATATGCCTAAGAACCTCAAAAGTTCTAAGAAATTATGACATTCACCGTCATGCACTGGGTCGGCATGGTGGATTAGGATTTAGAGCCCATCTTTTCTCCCTGAGAGAAGGCCTGTGTCCAAATGAGAACATGATAGGCTGGTATTGTGTGTTGTAATGTGTATACCCGGTATACTACCATTGATGTATTTACTCGTAATATAGTATAGATGGAAATTCACAGTAAAAATACAGCAACACAAATATGACCATGAACAAGAGTGTGGTCATAATAATGTTTTGAATTAAAGTCATATGATTATTTACCGAACCACCGGAGGATGGGCAGCAGCGTCCTGTTAGTACACGGTGAACGTACTGCGATCTCCAAGCCGCCTGCCAAGCGTGGGGATTATGGCAACACCCCTCTCTAAGAGGGAGGCCTTGTTCAGCAGTGGACATTTAATGGCTGATGGTGTGATTATTTACGGGATATTTACCGTGGCAAGGTTGTGGATATTTTGAATTATTTCGGCTAAATATACGGACGGACATGCCAAAATGCCTAAGCGTGCGTTCATCGCTATGGTTCTTTATATTCGTGAATTTGCAAACATTTTAAATCTTTTCTGTAGTTGTTAGCTATATAACATGTGTATGTATATCTAAAGCTGCGAATTTTGATATAATTTTCGTGCCATCTGCTCTTATATTATCTACATCAATGCATATCGGTCACATAATTCATATAATTGGCCAGTGTCGATTGCAACGTGCGTTAGTCAGTTGTTAAATATCACTGTTACCCATAACTGATATTTGACTCAAATCGCGCTGACAAAGGTTATAAACCAGCTACTGCTGGTTCATAACCTTTGTCAGCGCGTGTAAGTGAAGAGACAAGACAATCGGTGATTATTTTGATAGATGACCGTTGCTACTGCGGTGGGCGAAGTGGACAACGGTCTGCAGGAGATTAGAGTGAATAAGATGTAGAGGAATCCGGGTATTTGGTATTTATTAGTCATAATATATGCCTACTTAATGTGTCTAAAATCGAATGAGCTATTTCCAGATACAGAAAAAAACATCATTCTTTGTGGCCGAGTCACATTATGGTTGGAAACTGTTGAACAATTCTTCAATAAAATTACCTGCACGGCACGCTAGTTATCTCTTATTTATTTTGCGTAAGTAGGAACATATTTTTTCTGTACACCTATGAAAACAATATTCGAAACCTTGCGATGAATTTGTTCGACATGAATTAAATTTTTCAATCATTCGCTCCAACAATGTAATTTTTCAATGCCAAACGAGCCAGTATTTCATAATGTAAACAATCGATTGGCGTATATTTGTTCAATTGAGAACCGATTATGGTATCTGAGTTTAATTAGGCATTCCACAGTCAACTAGTGTTGACAGTAGCATTTATAGCATCGATGTAGGTACCTACTGCCAAAAAACGGTAAAAATTATGATCAAGAATAGCAGTGTGGCTCACTGAGCTCAACTAAAGGCAGTGAGCAAACGCATCTAAACGCTATGGATCTTTAGTAGTGTTGCAATATGTTTTTTTTTCTGTTTAAAAATAAAAACAAACATGAAAAATTTTTTTTTTGGAACGTTTCTTTTCTCTACTTAGTTTAAAATAAATTCGCTTTCTGCGTCTGTCCGTCTGTGTATCCGCTAACTCCTCCTAAACCACGTAACTGATTTTAATGCCGAACAATAACAATAAACAAGAACAATATCAATTATGAACAATAATTTATCAAATATATATATATATCTGAAGAATTTTTTTTTGTATATTTTTCTGGTATTGCCAGGTTGCCAGGTATTTTTTCTTCAAAAAAGTTAAATATACCAATCTTTTTTTTTATTTGCAACCCTCATTAATGGGATCATAATAATATGAATTTGCTAATATTTATAAATCATTTTTTCTTGCTACATGTACACTTTCGAAGGCGGTTTCCCCCGCACCTCAGGCAAACGCCTACGAGCGCCTATCATATCGATTAACAATAACGGGACCGTTAGTCGACATACATTTAATTTTATATTCTGTTAACATAGACCAGCCTATAACAACGTGTCTGAAGAGTGACAACACACTACTGCTAAAGAAAACTATACCATACATAAACGGACGCCTATAATCTTGATACTTGATAACAGGATGTTGAGATCACTGACCGTACTTATCGTTAAAGAAAGTGTGATTTAAATATTTGAAATGCTGTTAAAATTTGCAGCTCGATGCTGAACTGAGAATTCCTCAAAACACTCACTCACATTTCTTTCGGCGTGTCATTGTTATGGAATATAATCCTGTTAACTATCAGGTCCAGTTTCAATACCTGCAAAAAAGAAAATATGCGATGAGTAATGCGCAAAGTTAAATATATTATTGTATAATATTTGTTTTTGAATAACGTTTAATACAACATTCACATGGGAGTGCGGAATCGGATGGATATAATTTTAAATGCCATGGGAACAGAACAGATGGACAAAATAAACTTATGAAGTAGGTAAAAAAAAACTATCTACGTGGGCGGAATATATGCGCACTCGTAGATATTTTCATCTAGAGCAGATTTATGAGCGTTGAAAGTGGGGATCTAAATCTGAAAACGCAATTTGAATACAATATGTACAAACTCTAATTTGTCGTCAACCTCTTTCATCATCAGCGAAAAGACGTCCATTGCTGCATAGGTCTACGGATGGGTAACTCAACTTAATTCTTAACTTCATTACCTTTCTGCAAATCCACCTGTTTGAATTGAAGTTTTAACGTTTGTGAAGTTTTGGTTGAAGAGCGAGGAAACTGACCATGTCAGTCCTATGCAAAAATAATTTTTTTGCGTTATCTTGAGAGACAGTGAAAATATTTAGACGTCTTCTCATGTCCACACAATGTTTTATAAATATCTCACGCAGTAAACCTACTTGCTCATAAGTCTTATAACCATGGTTTTGTTATAAATACAACGGGAGTAAAATGTTTCGCAAGCACGGAACGGGCAAGACGCTTCCTTATGTAAATAATGATGTAAGAGCAACGTCTATGTTTATTATTGAACATTTATTGATGCTAGATTTAGTAATGTTGATGTATCAACACCTATTAATACCTATTGCCTAAGGGATGATTAATCGATACGATAATTTTGTTTTTGGCAGCTGGCAAGACCATGATTCAAATATCACATTCACAAGTCTCATTCGTTATAATTATACCCTGCGAAAACGAGAAAGGAACTGACCCCATAGCCAAGGAGAACACATTCTAAAACAAACTTCTGTTCCAAATCAAGCTCATCACGAGCAAAAGGCAAAGTGTCGAAAGGAAATGAATCGCGAATATATGTCGCAATGCCATAGTACAGTAGCGTTAATTGGACCGAACTGGATACATCACGGCATATTTACACTTCGGCGCCTGCGTCCGACATGTAACCTAGTTACCAGTTAAACTGAACTTTCAGATAAATATAGAACTGTGGAGTGACATGGCTCGTTGATGACTATACTTCCGCGATTTTGACTGTGTAATGAACAAACGAGATAACGTAGCCAAGCGACACAAACGAGTTTCCAAAAATTGCTACTTTTGGTGTCTATCCATCATCTTCCTGCAGGAAATGTTTCTTTTGATTTTGCTTGTTTCTTTCTTTGGTTGATTTAGCGCTATGTAGGTAACGAGTGCCTTAGGTTACGAGTCGCTTAATGTTGCATCATCGTGGTCAAGTGCCAGTTGCAGAATCATCATCAGCCAGAAAATTTCCACTGCGGAACATAGGCCTCCCCCTTTAACCTCCACACTGACCAAAAGCCTGCCATCTGCATCCAATTGATGCCGCGACTCTCACAGTGTTGTCGATCCATCCAGTGGAAGGCCTACCTACGCTACGTCTTCAGGTTCATGGTCTCTACTCAAGAACCTTTCTTCAAGAACCTTTCTTCGAGTGCCATTGTAGAATGGCAAAGCAAAATCTTCTAGTCTGCAAAGCTTTCATACAACTCACTTGCAAAATGTTTTGCAGCAATTATGGTACTGCGTATGTAGGTACTATTGTTTTGCTCTGTGAAGCGTAGTCGTGTGAATGAGTCGTGGAAAGTCATTGGTGCTAATTTCATTAATGACTGACGTTTCACTTTTGCACTGAGTGCTCGTAGTTACTGTCCGCAAAGCTGCACTGATGCGTTTTTAGAAATGAGTACCTACAAAATATTGCGCAGTTCTAAAGAAAACTGAACCCATACGAGGGTGCTAATACAAAGTACTAATTTAATGCGAAAAGTTTTCTCGCTTGCAGATTTTGTTTTTGATCTTCCTCTGCCACAATATTTAAATATTAACGTGAAAATTGCTTTAAAACATTTGAGATGTTTTGATAATATCTAGTATTAATTTTTACAAGCTTTTATTTAACTTGGCAAATTAGTATGGGTCAAATCTTGCAAGTGATTTTAAAACAGTCTACCGATAAAGTTGAAATTTTGCATACACGTTTAGTTTGGACATGGTTAGCTAAGTCACGTCATTCTAAATTGAATATGGTGGACTCCCAAAGATGGCGGGAAATATTATTGTCATTCCTAATTAGTGACATTTTATCTGTGACATACATGTCACAGATAAAAGAGTCGGGGTTGTTAAAAGGAACACCCAGTTCTAAGAGTCAATTGTGACTGGGCTAGCGTCTTTATTAACTAAACAAAATACAAGCTAAAACTAAAACTACAAATACAGTTAGACTGCCCATAGACCGTTGAAGGTCTAAAGACAATCCAAATGCTCAAGCCCACTACCAGTTGGCAGCGTACCCAGCATGCTGGCGGCATTACCACGTTGAATGGCAATGCTTAAGCGTTGAGCCAGAAACACGCCAGCATTTTGGTCACGCGTCGCATTAACCAGGCGCTCTGAAAGATTGTGACTAATGTAAGATAAATGTAATATACTTTACAATAAGTATGTTCGTAATAATTACTTTGTGTAAATTAAACAGTAACTTACACTACAATGTCGATGTTTTAACTGGTTTCGTTCAATGTATCAATGAAAAGGCCTTCTAATAAAAGCTTGGTGTTTAGTTACCGTTCTTTATACTCGTACGTACAAAAAAGGATGTGGTTTCCTACTATGGGTGTACTAGCATTCCATATGCCATGTCAAGGTGCAGTTGTAGTATAACTCTGGATACGCAGTCTATTTGAGAACGCGGATGTTACCTAGCAGACGCTGAACGTAGTCTATACGTGGTTTAGCTATATTTATAGATTGTCCTAGATTTTTTATATTTGTAGAGCCGACGAGAGGGCAACAGCATGTTACGCATGAAGGATAACAAAGATGTTCCGTTATCGATGATGTGCCGGTTCTGTGTCATTTAACGAGTAGGTTTCTATGTTTCTAGTAAGACTTCCAAAACTAACTCGATCCAAGTATTTATCAATTTTTTTTTATTGGTCTGACCGCTTTGTAAAAAACCTGAATGAAAACCACGAGCACTGTTTTAAACTATCACGGTTGTTCACTAAAGTTGTATGATTATTTACGGGATATTTGCCGTGTTAAGGTTGTGGGATGAGCTCCAGATATAATTTAAAAAAAAACTCTCCTATAAATATCCCGTAAACAATATCATATAATATAATATCATATAACTTTAGAAAACCACTAATTTTGATAATTTTTGCTAGGGTTTTGAACGCAAGACTGTAGCCGGTATCTGATATACATAATATTGGTACTTTAGTGAAATATTAAGCTTTTTACAATGTTAGTGCAGCCGTTTGAGCAAATAAACGAATGGAAATAGTGTAACTAACTTTTCTAAGTTTCGTATAAAATAATTTATTAGGGTTTCACGTTTATTACACATTTAAATTAAACATGGCAAAGCGGATTTGCGAAAAGCACAATTGAAGAATGTAAATTTTTTACTGCGCGATCGATCGGTTCATCGACAATTTATGTTCACTAGTCTGTATATAGCTAGAGACTGAATGCATATTTACGCTGTCGCATATTAAATAAAATTATAAATAAAAATATTGTTGAAAACAAGCTTTTTCGTATTCTTCTCAGCAAACCCTTTCACTTGATACCTTTGATTATATAGAACGGATGTGGTATAAGCTCGAGCTGCTATGGAAAGAAGTCTGGCACTTTTTGCGGGAGACGAAGTAAACACGCATAGCACACACTTGTTTTCTAAACCCCGCCCATTCAAGTGACCGAATACATCTCTACAAGCGCACACTTCAATATAACCTGCACTCATTGACAAAACAGAACACAAACACAAAATGCGCACCGCTCATTGGTCGCCTCGCTGTTGTTTACATCGCACACATTATACAAAGCTAGTGAAGAGATAAAAATACTGTGCCTTTACCAATCCGATATCGGATACCGAAGAGTGTACTGGAGAAGTTTGATTTGTAACTATGAAGTTACTAATAAAATATTGTATTGATAATACCGATAAAAAATACAGTGGGTAAATTAAACTACAGGAAAAAATCTCTAGAAAATATTTTTTCATCATCATCATCATCAGCCAGAAGACGTCCACTGCTGAACATAGGCCTCCCCCTTTAACCTCCACACTGAACGACAGCCTGCCTTTTGCATCCACTGGATGCCAGCGACTCTCACTATGTTTCTTCACAATATTTTTTAATAAAACTAATTAAAATTCGTGGGTTTTAGCCTTCATTAACTAAACAAAATACAAGCGAACACAAACACATTACTATTCATGGTATTATGCTGTGGTTAATATCAGTTTAGGTCGAAACGGTAAAACAAGCGGTAAGCACCAAGGTAATACAAAATTTTCGCGGTTTCACCAGCGTAGTGATAAAAAATGGTGATGATGATGATGTAAAGTAGCATATATGTCACTCTCTGGCTCTTTAACTATACCCATTCAAGAAAACTGGTCGATCCGTAGTTCCGTTGCAGCGTAAAAGAGGATAAAAAAACACACTTTCGCATTTATAATATTAGTATGATATACTTTGTATCCATTTTCAACCCACATTTATTATTCTGACACCATTACCTCAGAAAAAATAAATAAATGGAAGCGTTACACCTACACCTACAGTTTCCCCTTTAGCACTTACCTCCCCCTCCCCTCGGTCGTCCATTCGTATACATTTTGAGCACATCGTTTGCAGTTGTATGCGCTCAATATTGAAGTGTGCGTTTGTAGAACTAGTAAGAATAATTATGTCAGTGTCTGCAATAGTTGTTTACCTCGCCCCCCTCAGTATTTGACAAACTTTTTTCGGTACCAGCTCAAATTTAAAGACCGATCCCAACCATATAATATCAAAGGCCATATACCAATAACAGACGATACCAATAATATTACCTACTGTACTGGAGATTTACTTATTTATGACAGTAAAGTAAATACAGTAGACGAGGCCGTATGGCTTTAGCATGCTCCGAAATGGGCGAAAAACACAAAAAAACGAGTATTTATACCTATCAAACTTCATTCAAACTTGGATTACGTCGTACGAGTAACTATATAAGTAACGAGTACGAGACTACGAGTAATAAATTAGCACATCACTAGTTCATTTTTTCGACAAGGTTGCCAACTTAGTAACTATTTGTGCTAGATTTGGCTCTATTTTCGTAAGTCTAGCGCTGAAATCTAAGATAAAACAGCTAACACTAAACAGCAATCACGCTGGTTTTTTTTTTGGTCACCGTAGAACAATACGCAGCCACGCGAGAAGTAACAAAACGCTTTAGTTTTATATGTTGCTTTGCTATACTATCTTGGGGGATTTTCTTGGGGGAACTAATAAGATGACGATGTACCTACGTCCTACACTGATATGTTTGTCTGTCTAATTTTAATATGATAATCCTTTCTTTGTAGCAACCTTATTATTCATAGAATTTGGCCCTAAAACGTTTTTCTGATAAAATGGAGGCGTGACATGCTATTGTGTTATCCTACTGGATCGGATGACTCCCCCGCGTTCGCTTGCGGGGGGAAGAGAATGTCTATTTGACCGTTGTGTTTTAGAGTAGCATTAATTATATAGCTTAGTATGTTGATTGAGTAGTTCTAGTAAGAACTAGAATTGTGCACATTGTTTTCAAGCTATTTCCAAATAGCTTGAAAACAATGTGTGTATTTGGCAAAAATGAATTTAACGCGAGAATATTTGAAGTTTATCAGCATTCGGAATTAAAGAAATCTATATAAAAACTTAAACCGTTTTTCTCGGGTGAGGCAATACGTTCCATAATGAAACTTTATAATTTTATTCCATGTCCAAACAAATTAGCTATATATTTTGTAAATTTATATTAATCTAGCGTTATTTGAGATGTCATTTAGCGAGTATCTGTGATATCGAGTTGGCAACCCTGGTTTTCGATTAATATTTTCTTCTGTTCAATTAAGCTTACTTAAACTCGTTTTGTGGTGAAATTAGCACGTTATTTGTTTAAAAAAATACTTACCTGTGATAAGAGACTCCGTGCGTAGTGAAGTTCGTAGTATGTGATCGAGATTTACAAAGGATTACTGCACATATGACCATTTTTAAGGAGCTCCGTTTCGTAACATAGTAAGAAGACAAATGGCGGATGAACGACGTTGAAACAGTTTTTATAAAACGGTGTGCTCGTTTGACATACGTTGGCGGAGCCAACGCATGTACCTTGGCTGAGGGGAAATTATAGGTATGACATATCCGTTGATACCCATGTTATGGGGGAGCATAAAATATAGCTGATTCGCAATCTTTGAGAGTCCAACACGTTGAATTAAGACTGACGTCATTTTGTTAACCATACATTGTCATCCAAACTAAACGTGTATGCAAAGTTTCATCCCAACCAGTTGGGGATAACGGTATTAAAATTTAGTTGTAAGATTTGACCAATAGTGATATACTAGCATACAAGTTTAATAGGCCTAGCGCTAGGCCTGAGTTATTGCTAGTGATGTTAAGTCTGATATCTTATTGGTTGTTATTATAGAACAAACAACTGAGACCTACAAATTAACGGACCACCCGTCCAACATACGGAACTCAGTTGTAAAATGCCACTCGCGGTCACCCATCCCAAGACTGACCGTGTCGTCTGCTGTTTAACATCGTTTAGGAACACTTAGTTAAAATGAAATTGAAACTTTTTATACTTGCAAAGGCTCATTAATTACTACAGAGCCAATTACACATACTTCAGTGATAAATTCCGATAAGTAGGTAAGTCTAGTGCATAACTGAATTTATCCAATTAGCATTCTCGTTCGCCCATTGAATCAAGTGATCGTAGATTTTCAACTTGAGTAATGCAATCCTGCTCAACACGCAGAGTGGGTAGGTAGAGGCAATAATATGATGTAGAACATAATGGTAGAATTGAAAATGTAGGACTTGCTTGTGACAAGTCAACCCAAAAGCACAGTATTGGCCCATTGTTTCGGAGGCATCGACCCGACATGCTAATTGAATGCGATTTACATATATATCGTTTGCATGATTTAACTCCTGGTATGTGGATGGATACTAGTACTTCAGTCCACATACTAGGTAAAGCTACTACGTATGCTTCAGTCGGTATGAGGGAGACGGGTCCAGACGGGATGATCGATCCGAAATCTACCAGCACTGGGCGTTATGTAGCAGCTGAGTCGAGAATGTAACCCTACATTATTTTGCATCAAAATAAAGGTGATTTTTATTTTTTCACCTGGGTAATGTGTGACGCTTTACAATAACAATTATCTCTTGCGTTGTCAAATTTGAAAAATATTATACTTACCAAACTTATATTATTGATTTATTATATCACCAGCTGCGCCCCGTGGTTTCAACCGCGAGTCAAAATCGTCATTAAGTTTTCTGAAATTTAGCAACTTTCTGTGCAGTTTTCTTAATTTTTATTTCCGTAAGAATCTTCTACAAAGTATAAGAAAACTTAAAAAAAGATGAATGAAATCGGTAATGTCGTTCTCAAGTTATGGCGTGACTAAGGTAAATAATATGATTCATTTTTATATATATAGATAGATTATAATAAGAAGGTATAGTATACGTACGTTTGTTTGATTTTGATCTAAAAAAGTTTTCATTATTTCATCATCATTCATCATTGAGAATTTGAAGTGTCTTCAAATCCTTAGCTGTCTATGGATAATTCAACTGTTTTTGTCTAATAAGTTAACAGTTAGCTTGTATTTTCTTTTTAAAGGCAATTGCCCGTTGAAAAAACAGAGACGTATAAATTAAAACGTTTTTAAAACCCCCGTTAATAGAGCTAATAATCTTCAAACGGCTGAAGAGATTTTCTTGAATCATAACTAAAAACACTCCATCGAGTCACCTTCCAAACAAAAAATTATACTATAATCAATATCGGATTAGCCATTTGGAATCTGCGATGCCACAGACAGACACACATATCATCATCATCATCGGTAGCCATTAAACGTCCACTGCTGGACAAAGACCTCACTCTTAGAGAGGGGTGTTGCCATAATCTCACGCTTAGCAGGCGGCTTGGGGATCGCAGTACGTACACCGTCTACTAAAAGGTCACACATACACACGTTAAACTTAACTCCTCTTACTTCCCCAGTGTATGCGTCTGGAGTTAATAAATGTAATATAATTATGATGAAAAGCAGACCACATCCGTGGCGAACACCTATTGTGGATCATGATTGTGTTACTACAGACGAAACAAAAAGTGCGGTCACTTTTCACGTAGAGAGCTGACAATACAACCAAGTTGTTATGACTGAGCCACGTTTCGTTATACATTGTAATAAAGCTTTGTACGTGAGATAAAGCAACTCAATCTTGGAATCTGAAGCTTATAAATGGAGCAATAATGTAACTAGAGCTAAAAAAACAAATGAACGACAATGAAAACGTTTTAGTTCTTTAGCTTGGAATTACTACAATGTAGAATTCATTTCTTTGCCAGAGGTTGTCGTGACGTTCTGACTGTATCACATTGTGATGAAATTATCCTTCTTTGACATTGGCTTTTTCATCAATGTTTATTAATTTGAAAACGTTAAAACACTCGGCTTCAGTTCAATAGGTAATTTTATCTAGAAATAATTTCTTGCCAGAGGTTGTAGTGACGATCTGAATATACTAACAAATCGTGTCGCCTTCTTTGACATTGATGGTTTCTTCATCATCATCATTTAAGCCATAGGACGTCCACTGATAGACATAGGCCTCCCCCATTGATCTCCAAAACGGCCGGTTGGAAGCGGCCTGCATCCAGCGTTTCCCTGCGGTATCTTTTAAGTCGTCTGTATGTGTGTGTGTATTTAGGTTGACTGTATGTGGTTTCTTCAACAATGTTCAATTATTTGCAAACTTTTAAATACTCAGCTTTGGTTCAAGATCTTGTGCTACTATAATTTAGGAATCAGTTTCGTTGCCAGAGGTTGTACTGAATATACTATCAACATTTATATTGTAATGAAATTCGCCTTCTTTGACATTGATTTCTTGATCAATGTTAATAATTGCATTCTGAATATTAGCAGAGAACACATTAACCGCCATGTCCTACCCACCTACTCTAAGAGCGGAGCATTTGGCAGTGACTACCACATTACTCGTCTATTGTTATGTTCTTGCTTTGAGGCCATACAATATGCAGGTATTATGTCACCGCAGCTCAAAAGTTGTTCACAACAAAGGGGTTGTGGTTAAATGGAGGATTTAAGACTCTGGTAAGTCAGGATTAAAGTATAGTTTTCAATGTTGTCTGACGATGCAGTTAAATTTGTGTAAAACAAGCGTATGCTCTATGTTGACACTTGCCTCAAAAAAGAATTCAATAAGACCACTAATGTTAAACCTCGGCCGGAGCATTTAAAGGAACAATTTAAAAATATAGGTACTAAAATAAATAATACTGATTTTGAGGAGGACAGTTTTATCTTATCTTGAAAAAAATTGATAGCTTGCAATTTAAGGAAGCGATTGTTGTTATTAATCTGTTGAATATATACCAATCATAGAACATATTAACCAAGATACGTCAAATCAAAATCGAGATTTAAGGTTCAGAAAATAATATGCCGGACACAAGCAGGACATTACTTCATAAAATAAATATACATGTTGCAGAACCTACCAAAATAAAAGATAAAGCAATAACATAACTATGACGTATTTGTAATGATAAAAGATAAAGCACGGCTTATCAAGGTTATCATTGTTGCACTTTCAAATTATTTAAGTCAAGAACGTGTAAGATGTTGTTATGATGGAGTTCTATAGAATATGCCACAGAATGCACCTCATTGGATTAAGCTTTACAGAGGCGTACTCGCTCGTATTTTCCTATCCAGCATTATTCTTACTTTCTATGATATAATCGGATAACTTTTGCCTTCACTTTACCTAGAGCCTTTTGGCTAGAGTGTACAATTTCAATTGGCGAACAAGCAGATTTATAGAGGAAGAGAGACGTGCTGATCCAGACATCCTGTTCACGGACCACAAAATAAATCTGCACTAACAAGATTAGTGTTTGTAACACAATGATCTGTGTGTACTTTAACGTGATCTATACGCTGTAACGATATTGAGTTTTCCGAGAAACGCACACCGCAAGCCTATAAAAAGCTTGTCAAGGTAACATTTACAACGGTGCATTAATCAGAAGAACAGAAGGCGTATCATTTGAGTCCAATTGGTTCGGCGTCGAAGCTTGACGTGATTACAGCTGGACGTCTTTGTATACACTGTGGGTTTATTTGGCCAACGAGTCTGACGCCTTGCATCGATGCAATGTGAACGGAAGCGTCCTACGCAAAGGTATTCTGTTATAATCCTCTTGGAATTAGACACAGACAGTACGTATGCTATCCGACATTGGCAGCACTGACACGTAAATTACGATATTGAGGAGCTAATAAGCTATAATTGTAGGCTAATTTTAGTCACGGTGTTACAAACTTTTGCAGCTGGAGTGTTGAAGGTCGTTTCATGTTTTCGCTGCGCACGCACCCTCGTGTCTATTGTGTTTGAAAATGGGGTCCGAGTTAGTAATAATACTAAATTGAGAGGCAGTCCCCTCGCTGTGCATCGGGAATGGGATTTATCTGAGCAGATAATCGTTGGCGATAGCACAGCCCACACCACGTGGGCATGTTGGTATAGCTGCTGATAAGGATGGCAATAGCGTTATATATAAAGTGAAAATAGTTTTAACAATTTTCTCTGGCAATTGGTATCAAGCTAATTGGTTGACCATTGACGCTAATTGTTTCTTCGTTGTGTTATTAAGTAGGACAAATTCCTCATAGACAGCAATTAGAGAAGATATTAAGAATAAACTATGCCGGAATCGTTAGCGGCTCAATGCAGAAGCCAAATAGCGATCAGATATATTTAGTACCTACGATTTTCTAATTATAATACCAAGTGAGTGTAAGCATTTCGCGTGGGCGATTCGACAAAGTCAAAAATAAACGCTGTTGGCATCGACTCGTTTTCAGTCTATCCTCCGGGAGATCTGTCTGTCTTCATAGATATGTCTCACATTTTTTAGCTTCCACATGACCGTCAGCAAGGCTGGATGAATTATCTGGAAGATTATCGTTGAATAGGTATTTTAAAATGAAGGGAAGGTTTCATACATCACTTTTTATCTAGTGTATATTTTGTGTAATATGGTCCGCTAAAGTAGCAATAAGTTAGTCCCCTGCATTTCTAAACTATTATACATAGAAAATTGTAACTTGCTATGCTGATAGGTCATATTAAAAACCTTCATTCAACATTATTTTAAGCATTTTCTGACATAAACTTTTTGATATCTAGCGATAAAGCTGTAATGAATTCAAGACGTTCTAGCTCAAAGGTCATATGATCTTTACGTAAAATTGTCTTCACAAAGAATATTATACTATAGTATGTAGTTTTCTTTTCGCCTGAGCCATAAAAAGTATATGTTATGATGCACCTCTGAATAAAATTGAATTAAATTGAAATGAATTAAATCCACAGAGCTTCGTTCTTTCGATTTTTTCTGAGACCACCAATTTTTGAACTTTAATGATTGTGACCACAATTAGTGCAATCCTTAACCATAATTATATGACTTTGGCTACGAATAACGGAACCATATGCGTGTCTCGAGCCTCGACACGCTTTTAGCCAGTTATTTTAAAGCAGCCTACATATTATTATGACGTCAGCCAAAGAGCTTTAAGGGCACTTTCGCGACGACGGAAATTACATAAACAAACTAATCGTGTCGTAGCGAAAGCGATAGGAACCAATGGGCCAAATACCACAGAACCACAAGAAGCATGACTATTATCCAGTATTAAACTTCTGTGGGCATAAAAGTTTGTTAAAGGAGGAATTTTATTTATTTGATTATGTTAAGGTAGACTTACAGCTTCTTAGTTAAAAAAATTACAAAATATTTATACGTACTTAAATAAAGCAAATTCAAAGTTTCCGTTTATACATAACTAGCGGTCCGCCCCAGCTTCGCACGGGTATAGATTATAACCTATGTCACCCGGGGATAGTGTAGCTACCCGTCGGTGAAAGAATTTTTCAAATCGGTTCAGTAGTTTCGGAGCCTATTCAATGCAAACACACAATCAAATCTTTCCTCTTTATAATATTAGTATAGATATACTAGTTAGCGTTGAAACAAGTGAATAAAGTCATAAAAAATAAACCAATAAGATTAATTAAAAAAAAACGTAGCGTAGGATGCCCTGAGACAGCTGGCAATGGCTGGAAGCGAACAACCGAAGATCATGCCTTAGGAAAGGCCTAAGTCCACCAGTGGACTAAAATATATGAAAAAAACACTTGGTCACTAAACGCATGGCTAATATTGGGTATATTGGTTGCGCGTGTACAATATAACTCATTGAAAAGGTTTCAAAACTTATTGAAAAAGCCTACAATATACAAGACTAAAATAATTATAGACGATAAGTCGTAGAAAATAAGCGTAAAATAATATGTATAATTAGGTATATAGTATCGTGGTATATTGTAAGTATAAGTATATTTAATTGTTGTAGTCTATTATTAAATATTTGTTGTTATTTGCTTAGATTTATTTTATGAATTATTTTGGTTATGGGCACTTTTTTAGTATTGTAATTAAGTACTTTCCGTGCATGGTTGTCTGGAAGAGATCGCTTTAAGCGATGAGACCGCCTATTAAAAACCTAGATAATAATTATCATTGTAATGTATGTTTCCCTTGTTTGTGTGGTCTTTTAATTAAGAGTTATCTTAGCTTATAATATTAGGCTCAGTTTTTAGGAATAGAAGAAACTTTTATGTTGTTGTTTCAATTATCATACTAGCTGACCCGACAGACGTTGTCCTGTCTTAGAACTGTCAAACGCGCAAAGTTAAAATCGTCGTTAAGTTCTCTTAAATTTTCCGCGCATATTTCTTAATTTTTATTTCCGTAAGAACCTTGAACAAACTATTAGAAAAAAAGAGGAATAAAATCGGTAAAGTCATTCAAGTTATCGCGTGACCAAGGGAAATAAGGATTCATTTTTATGTAATTATAAAGATATATAGAGTTAAAATATATATCAGAAAATTAGTTGCTGCGCCCTAACAGGACCTGTATGCCGACGTTTAGTTTTTGAAGAATCTCATGTAACGTGTACCTTGGTAAATAAATTAATAAATATTGGGTTATATTATATTTATGGAATACTAGCGACCCGCCCGCCCGGCTTCGGGTACGGCTACGGGTGTAATTTACGTGTGTAGCCGGGGCGGGTCTCTAGTTATATATATAAACCTTCCTTGAAATATAAATAAATAAATATTCGGGACATTTTTGCACACACGGTCATCTGACCCCAAACTAAGCAAAGCTTGTGATATAGCTGCCAGAGACTGATATACATACATAATATATATTTTTAAATACATAAATATATATTAAACAACCAGATATAGAACAAACACAAATGTTCATCACACAAATGTTTGTCCTAGGTGGGAATCGAACCCACGCCCCCAAGCTCAGAAGGCAGGTTCACTACCAACTAGACCAACGGGCTATCTCACTGAAAATGTATCTAACTGATGGTGAAAACTGCATCAAAATCCGTTGCGTGGTTTAGGAGGAGTTAGCGGCCATACAGACATACAGACAGACGCGGAAAGCGACTTCAATTTATACTATGTAGAGATAGAGAAGATAGAGATTTTGCTCCAAAGTTACAAAGCAGCATTAGAGCAATAAGTAAGGAAAGTGATACAAGTAGAGATAAGTAGACGGGCATAAAAAATACCACTAAGTCACAAGAAGCATGTCCAATATACTTACAATACGGGAATTATTGAAGGAGGAATATTCTTGTCCCAAGGTTACAAGGCTAGTTAGCGATGGAGCAAGTAAAAGGCACGATAACGTCGCTCGAGGTGCGGAGACACCTGGATGCAGTGCGTGGGACGTGTCACACCTACGTGGTTGGCCACGGCTGAGCCGCGGAATAATGGGACACGACTAGATAACGAGAGACACACCGTTGTTGATATAAAGTTCGTTTTAACAATGTTTTGTGCGTCTATCTCACTCTTGCATTACAACAGTTTTGAATATCTCATGTTAGTGATTCACATCGAGTCACCTATAGATTTGTATGGCTAGATATATACTTATATTTTCCTGCTGCTCATATGGTTGAGTTAAGTTCTCCAGTCACCCTAATAAGAATTGATGTCCTGAGACAATATGTATTTACTGGTCATTAAGTTAAAGCTCGCCTCAATAATAAAGAAAGATTGTAATATTCTCAGCATCCTGACTGAGTAAGTCATAAGTAACCCATGACAATAACATTTTTTTTTGTAAACTGGGCAAACGATACATGGTATTGATCAACCAGAACGTCTATAATTTAAGTTCGTGTGTACTCGGAAACCGGTCCACTTAAAATGATATTGTTGATGTGACCAAGGCGCGGTGCTACAACTTATTGACTTTGTACCAGTTCATTGTTTACCAAAGTTTTTGTCAACCCTGATGAGAATGTATAAAATGAGTGGGTGACTTTCACTTTTAATGAATCAGCTTGGAATTCCCATTGATCTACCGAAGTTGCGAAATGCAGTAGGTACGGTCATAACGAGCTGTGCCAATGTTTTGCATTCTATTTGAAGAGTGACATTGGAGACTATTGAAAAACATGTTTGTATACTTTGTAACAATATAAGAAAAACAACAACTAGAAAATACGAAAACACTGAGAACGAACGAAATTTAGAAAATAGATTAACTACACGGATGAACAATTTAATAAGTCTTACAGTCAACCAATGATTAGTTTGTTTGTTTAACCTTACTGATTAACTAATTGATTTTAAATGGATTAATAAAGTAAACCGCGGTACCGTTACGTGACCATATTTCTAATGAATACAAAAAATATAAAAGTCCAAACTCCATCATGTTAATGTTAAAAAAGGGAAAAGATTTAAATACTCGAAGACACAGAGAACTGTTAAATTATAAAGAGTATTTATATCAATTTAAATAAGTTTACTTACTTTCTAAATAGGTAATTTGTAGACAGAGTTTCTTTTACTACTTTTTTATGGTGTTCAAATTATGGAGGGGCCACTATTCAAATTTCGAGTTTAATTTGGGGTTAATCTAATTATTTTGTTATCTTAAGATAACATGTTTGTTGATTGTTTACAGAGTCAATGTTTATATAAACTATGTTCCTATAACGCACGTGGAAAGCAGGTTCTTTGAACTTTTGGTTCGTAACATAGGTAGTGATGATAACGCGTAGAAAGTTTAATCCCATCCAATAGTATGATAATGTTTAATGGTTTTATATTCAAGAACGACCGACTCACAACGAGTATGAACTCGTGTCATTGTTTGCATTTTATTAAACAAATGCGGGCGTGGTAACGAAAACGATGGCAAATACGGTTTACATAAATATAACAGACTCACTCACTCAACGTTTTAAAACTATTTTAACCGACTTCTAAAAAAAGGAGGGGTTCTCAATTCAGGTGTTTTATTTTATGATGTTACCTCAGAACTCCGTCATTTATAAACCAATTTGATAAAATTCTTTTTATTTTAAAAGGACTTTGAGATTGGTCTCATAGAAATTTCATCAGTAGTTTGGTTTTTAAATAAAAATTACTGGAAAAAAATTGGCATAAAATTAAATGAAATTGCGTATTTACACAAGTCGGTTTTTTAAATTGAAAATTATAATATATTGTCAGACAAACTTTTAAGAGCCAGAGCTGGTAACGACAGGCTCTTAAGCGCTCTAACCATACATCGTACAATTTAATAACTACAGGATTTTTTACTGAGAACTATTCAAAATAGCTTTAAATAGTAAAGTTGAATCATATATTAAATGCGAGAAATACAACTAAGAAAATGTCACGTAGCCGTTCTTGAGTAAAACGGAAGTTTGCATGGTGTTTTACAACCACCAGGTTTTTTACAGGTAACCTAAACAAAGCCACAGAAGAATTTCTCTCCTCCCGGTCGCAAACATGTCTAGAAACGGATGTGAAAATCAATCGTTATATTAAAGCAAGTGTTAACAAATTTTAGTGCCTCGTAATTCATAACTGAATTATAACATTTTATTATTTTTCTCGGACAATCGGAGGGACTGCAAGCCGACACTCTTATGCCCCAATTCTTGAGCGTGTGCCAAAACTGAGCTAACAACGACATGGAAAAAATAGCCTTGTCAAATGTTATGTAACTAAAATTAAACTGGTACGTCAACATATTTTTCTGAAATTCTTGGATCTTGACGCCTATTGCAAATGTCCTATCTAAATCTTGCACAGGAACGTTTCATGAATTCTTGTAGAATTACAAATTCATTGTTAGCGAGATCAGCTGACACCTTCAAAGGTGTTGATGAAAACCAATTGAATTGTTCATTGAATCGATTGGATACATTAAGAACTGGAATTTCTAGTTGCACGTTCGTTATGTGTTTCCCAATTAGTACTTTTAACAGGAAAGTAATAGCATAATTCACTTTAGATAAGGGAGTCAATGTCCTCGAGAACACAGAAATTAGGTGCGCGAAAGGTATGCCAAGGTGAAGCGACATTCACAAGGTGAACGTTAAAGATATTTTGAACTGGAAATTGGAACAAACACTTTAAAACTCATTCAAACCTTTATCCAATGCATTTATAGCGTCTTATGAATAAAAGATAACCTACAATTGGCTGCGTAAGTGTTATTTATTTTATACATTGAATTCAGTATGTATTTGGTATATCCAAATCGCGGAGCGAATCACTCTCAGCGTGAAGATTTTCAATAACATTGATTGAATAAATTAGTAGTTTAATGTAAATGAGTATTTTATAACCAGTTCTGAGCTCGTCCTCACCACTTTCACGCACGATTTCTAGTGTAACCAGATGCTGGTTGATCTTACTTTGGATAAATTAAATGGTGAACCATACGGTCGATTCGTGGATTCCAGCTTCACTTTTATGAAGTGATGTAACGAATGCTTGCAGATATGGTGTTAATTAATTGATATTAGAAAGCGAGTAATTAAGGTGTTTTCGAACGGTTCGAGGAGAGTGCATGTGTTATTGGCGCGCTAGTGACCTCCTTGCGGAAGAGTGACTCCAGCAAGAAGGAACGCGTGCGACTGGTCGGGCGACTTTTCCTCGCTGGCGCATCAGAAGCCGTTCGGCCGCGACATTGACCCGCCATACGTGATCGGCCATTGCACCGGGTGTCGCAGGCTCTTTGTTTATGTCCTGCGAGGCCTACCGTGCGACCCTCACTCGTTCGTTGTCCTCTACAGACACATCTAGCTTCTACCATAGCGACAGGAATAAACTTTATACATTGCGTGGGTTTCGTCTGATCCTGCTGCAAAAAATCATTGACGCCAATAAACAGTCTCGTTTTAGACTTCGTTGACGTCTACGTATAACAGAAATTTTAGCTAGATGCCGCTTAACATAGCAACGAATTAGAGCACATTTAATTTTAAATACGAGTCAACCAACACACGATAGAGAAAGTTTATAATAATGTCGCAAACATGTTTTTAATTCAATATAATGTAAAACTTAATGCATGTTTCTTGAGGATTCAATGCCAAGTAATTTTTAACATTTTTCACTTTTAAATATAAGTTTATAATCTTTAGGAAGTTTATAATATAATATATGAACATACTGTTTGATCAACACGAGGTTGCAGTGATGTGATTTTACATTACTACAAATAGTTTTCAATCAATGAGCAGAAACATCTCAGCACAGTATCTACAAATAATAGTCTACTGCCGGCCCAATAGGACTAAATAAAAGTACATTCAGCGAGTAGAGTGGAGAGACGGTGTCACAAGCCGTTAATGACATTCCGCGGGTTGAGCTCACGGCTCTCGGGGTGCGTCAGAGCACGTCACTGGTCACCAGGTCATCGCTTTAATAAACACGTTATGGATGCATTTTGCGTAGACGCAGGAGGCTCAGCAATTTCCTGAAATACGGGTTTCATGGTGACGCAAAGTCCGACGCCCGCGCTTTCAGCGGCGCCTGCGCTGAACCCATTTTAGGACATGACTAACGGAAATTCGACTCCTCTCTCTGCCCCGTTCTCTCCCGCGGGAAGCGGCGTACGTCTGTCTCGCTCGCGCGAAAAGCTTCAAGAAATCTTTTAATAGTGTCCACGGCCGCGATCTACTTACCACTCGCGGCGGGAAATGTGCAACGAAATGTCAAAATTTTGAAAACGTGCGTATATCTACCCTCATATTTTTTTTAATATTTATGTTTATTGATTTAGTAAAATTACTGAATTTTATTTTATTTATGACCTTTCTATATTTAGAGCATGTATCTTTGGTTATCATTTATCATCATTCTCTAAAATTAGATTCATAATCTGATAATGTTATATGAGCGTTGCCAATTTGTAACCGGGAACAGATCAGATGTAGTAGCACGAGTAGTGGCCTGCTATGTTGTTTATTGAAGGACACCGGTAGCCGTTCAGTATTTGAGAATCGATTTACAGATAAAATATTGTAAATACATAAACATGAGTCACTTCGCGACAATAGAGATAAGGCTTTCCTGCTGGCGTTTATATGTCAACAATGTACGTGTATTTTTGTTTAAAACTTGGATTTTCTCTTATTGTTACTTACCTTCGGTAAGCAATGTGTCAACAGATGTGAGGTGTGTCATGTAGAACTGACCTTTTTCTGTTGCTTCTCCCAAGCGGGGTCTAGAAGACCCTCGCGCTCCCACTCCTCCTCCTGTTCCATATATCCGTCCGTGTACTCATAGTTATTCATCACCCCGTTGTCCATCATCATGGTCACCGCACTGACCGTCGATTCGATGTTCGTTCGAGCCTATGACCGCGAGTCGCGTGTGTTGGATCGTACCGCGCACTGCAACAGGCAGCCGGCCGCGCGCCCGCTGCAAGAATACTGGCGCACTAGCGCTACTAGCGGCTTCGCACAGAACTTTTGCTCTACGTTCCATTCTACGCAAGCACCTGTCAAACTCGCCTACACTGTCTACTATGTAGATCGAAGTGGAACATGCCTGAATGTGGATAGTGTTATTGCGAACAAGCCTAATGTTATTTTTAAATAACTGTTCTCAACGCTTCGCTTAGTCGCATAATTTTGATGACTGATGTCTTAGATCCTAGAGGGTAGTAAATTTCATAGTCTGCCATCTCATCACTAGTATATTCGTAGTCTTGAGCTATGATATAACTAGGTACTTACTTTGTGTGTTGTACCATCCTATATTATGTGATAGCAAATAATTTGTACCTACCTAAGAGTGCGGACTCTTTTTTGTTTTGCATTAAAGTCTAATCCTCTTGATTCATAACAAAAAGAAATGAGAACTCTTTAAAGAATTGAAAAGTCATCAAACCGATGATATGAGGAATGGGACGATTTATTGCAGGTACCTACCTACGACGTATTAATTGACTGGTTAAATAATTCAAGAGCCGAATAAAATACACAAAAAATTTATTCACCACATAAAATTTCATTGGATAATTCTTGCTCATGCAAAATAACAGTTACATACATTACACTCTTTGTTTTCTATGACCAAGTTACCATAATAGGTAAGTATGTACCTATAACTAGGCAAAGGCATGGTTTTTGGGAAGGTTAAATTTCGGAATATAAAACTTATTCGTTTATCCAAAAACATGAATACGTAAACTTATTTGGTGTTTCTACAAATTATATTCTATATAAATATATTACGTAAAGTAGTTATATGAGTATTATATACTGAAATCCATTATAACATTATACAAATAATATTAGTAAGTAGGTAGTTCTAAAATGCATGCCTGCCTCATATATAGAAATAGGTAAAATATTATTCAACAATCCAATAGATTTTTTTTTTGTAATTGTCAACAGTGTGTATTTGTAGATATAATATTTCAAAAGCTTTGAGCAATATGACGGCAAAAATAATATAAATAGGTTTTTATATTATTAATATTAACTTGAGTGACATTCTAATTATAATTTTTTTGTATAACATACCAACTAAGTATTCAAATGTTTCAATTTTGGTAATGTTACAAAGGTTCAAAACATTGTTTTTTTTCTTGTACCAGTTAATAACAGTTGTCGTTTTTATCAGAACTGAAAATGTCTCGATTTCTATAGTAAATTTATAGTAATCGAGACATTTTCTATGCCACACAAATAAAGAACACTTTTAAACTTTAACTTTCGACAGTTTCAGAGCCAAGAATGTAAGTATTCTTTCTAAACGGTTTTATGCAAGTAGGTATTCCTTAATTATTAATGTAGAGAGCCGCCCTTTATGAGTTACTAGCTGTTGCCCGCGACTTCGTACGCGTAGACTTTCATATAAACTTTCAACCCCCTTTTGTCATCCTTAATTTGGCTCTTTCGCAAAATACTTTCTTAGCGGACTTCTACACCCCATAAGGAATCTACCTGCCAAATTCGTAGGTCAAGTGGTTTTCGAGATTTCGTGTTTAATGAGTGAATGAGTGAGTAGATGAATTTCGCTTTTATATATATAGATTGATGTAAAACAATTAAATCGTATGTTATATGTAATAACACTAACTTGACACAGTTAAAATTGTAGTAAGCAATGTCAATACAGTAAATAAAAAAGATGTGTTGTGTATCAATACAGTAAATAAAAAATATGGCGATGAAACCTCATACTCAATACCACTTTACAGGTTTAATTTATACTTTGAAATTATAAAAATATCTAATCTTTCATTTTGCATTTAATAGATATTTTTTATTAATTAATATTAATTTATGTATAACACTTAACATGTATTTTACGACTATTGACATCAAATTGGAAAACACGATGAAGGAAAACATGGATAGGTAGGTACTTCTTGAAGAATAGAGAACGTAATAATATATTACATATGAATCCTAATTTAACAGAGGCATAAACACAAAATTTTATTTGAATAACGAGTGTAAATAATTAGAACATTTCAGGTATTTGGTTTCATAAGAAAGTCAATTCATATTTTCATTAAGTTCATTAACTATGCTTAATTAGGGTTTAATACGACAATCTTGTTTGGTTTTAGCAAAGACAGTTTTATAAACACAATAAATATTTAATTATAAAATATGGATTTAGGTTCATAAGACAACTTTTGGATATGCTACCACACGGTTAGAAGGCATAACTTAGTAAATAAAAGGATAGATAAGTATAGGTGACGTCAATCTTCCATTTATAATAAGTATATAAATATTTTATTACATTCTACGATAAGTTTCATTGCACTTTTGTACAAACTTTCAAGACAAATATATTAAAGTTTAGATATTTAACATACAATTCAATATTCTAAACATTTAGAATTATTAGTAACAGGTTAAAGTATCAGTCGTTTTATAAACGCGAATTTGATGTAAACAAAATGCATGATAGATATGAATTGATTGTTATTATTATTTTTACTTCGAAGGGGGAAATTAAGATTTTAATTCATCCTTAACTAATGAAATGTTTATCTATAAAACATCGTCCGTTTGGAAACACTAGCACGTGGTTTATCTAACATATATGGAGATACAAAATAATCATATTGCTATTGAGTTTTTTTGCGAAATATGATTTACTCTCACTGGCGGATCACAGAAAGGGACAACATTTTGTACCTGCTACTAAGATCTATGTATAAAATATCCCGCTGGATATTTACATGCCAGACTATGTGCGTTCTTCGCAAATTTTTGGTACCAAAAATAGAGATGATTATACTGAACACGTCTAGCTAGATGTAAAAAATATAGGTATCAATGAACAACAACAAGGAATAGGTCGTCGAGAAATGTACAAATATTTCTCGCACCTCTACTAAGTACTCGAGTACATTTATAACAATAATACTTTAGAAGGCGTCAACATACCACAATTAGAAGGACCCGGTCCGATCACTCTTCATAATCTATCTAATACACTGATATTCCTCACAGCTCCTTTATATCCCGTAGTCAAAGCTCTCGAACTCGGAAAATCTCGAATCTTGCTTCTGCAGACGTTGCTGGCAGGCTTCTATGTAGCTGTCCTGGATTCTATACATCCCGGAGTTTGCTTGGTACATCAGAGTTTCCAGGATTCGCTCGTTCTTTATCGCCTTCGAAGGCAAGACCACCTTTATCAATTCCTGCGGAGAGATCCTGTACAGCTTGAGATCTCTACCTAATCTCTCCATGATGCATTTAAATTCATTTCTTGCGTCAGTCTTATTGGCAGATTTGCATTTGATTTTGTTTTTGGCCCAGCTGAGCATGGCTTCGAACTTTCTGACCTCGGGCACCTCGAGGTTACGGCACATTATCATCTGGACCATAGACTCGGAAAGGTTTAAGAACTCAGAGGTTTGGAAGAGGGCATACGCGCGTTGTTCTGTGAAGGCTAGGATCATGTTCACCAGTTCCGAAGCCGACGTATATCGCCAGTAGTAGTTCTCTAATGATATGAGCATTGTGCATACCTGAAATTCAAAATTAAAGATTAGTTTCAAAAAATATTTTCTAGGGTATGTTTGTTGCTATTTTATTTCTTGAGAGGATTTTGGCGTTCTAGAAAATAAGTGCGAGGTCTGTGAATACAACATTTGACCATCCGGCTCGCGGCCAAGCATTGACCAAGAGCTCAAATGGCGAGGGCATCGCGCCGCAATCGCACCACCCGGAGTCCACAACACACACAACTTTATAAAATTAATACAATTAAGTGACATATTTCTTTCACGTTGGCGTAACTCTATAATTGTTGTTGCTGCTGCTACAGCACTACATAGAAATTAGCGTCGCATCTTAGTGTATCATAATGACGCTAGATGTAGACACAGGTAATATTAATCGCGCAAGGGTTTCATTCGGAAGCCCGTTGATTTTTAAGTAGTCTTATAGTAGAAAAAGTATAACAAGGTAAGTAGCAATTTGCTGGCATTGCAATTGCAATTGCATTACTTAAAAGTTTCTGACTACTACCTCTGAGGTAGGTAGTTACTGAATGCTGTAGTTAGCAAAGCAAATAGCAATAATACGGAAACGATTTATTAAGTACTTGTAGGTAAATAACAGATGAGTTTGACAATAACAATTTGACGATAACGCATAATCAGATGAGATTTTTTCAAATTTGTATCATTATTTGAAACGTAATTCGCGCTCTACGAGCGAAGTGAATTCCCAGTTTTCATTGCACACATTTTCTGGGATAAAAGAGAAAGTAAAAAAATACGAAATCGGTCCAAATGCACACTTTTGTCTTGTCAAATTTATCTTATCTAAGCACAACGTCATCACTGTTCTTAAATTTACATCAAGGAACAAGTAATACCATATGATAATCATGGTATAATAATATACTCCGCCAGGTATAGCAATCCGAGAAAAAATGTCCACGTGGGCGTCCCGCAATGATGTCATGATGTCAATTTACAACAGGTTCGAGAGAGATGACGATACACCACGTAACAGCTGATTGGATAAAGTGGCAACTGGACAGTGACGTAATTCTGGGACAACTGCTAGAGTAGAAGACCTTGTTTTCTTTGATCATGATGATAATAAAGCTAAATATCATGGAATGACCCTTGACGCAAAGCTACGCTGGAAAGCACACGTCAAGGAAATACACTATTTTAATAAAAACGGACTCCAAAAACCACAAAACAAACATTCTAAGATGATAAAAATCAAAATAATATTTATACACAGATTTTGAGATCGGGCGGGAACTATTATCAAATTTAGTTACAAATTACAAAATTTATTTTTAGTTGTTCTCACCTGGCTTTAAAATCTGTGTATAAATATTATTATATGGAATGGACAAATTAAGAAGTGGACTAATAAGTAGACGAATACGGAATGGACGAATTCGGAAGTAGACGACTATGAATTTGTACAATGACAACTCCTTTCGTCGGTTAATAGATATTTCAGGGTTGGTTCCATTACATAGTAAAAGTTGTTCGAAATGATGAGTATAACGGAGTCTTTTCGGCTTAGTACACCCTTTACGCGTAACCCTGCATGTATATAGATAGGAAGTAGAGCATTTAGCCACCGACCACGAACCGGAAGACGCAGCGTAGGGAGGCCTCCCACTAGATGGACCGACCACATTGTGAGAGTCGCGGGCATCCAGTGGATACAAAAGGCAGGCTGTCGTTCAGTGTGGAGGTTAAAGTGGGAGGCCTATGTTTAGCAGTGGACGTCTTCTGGCTGATGATGATGAGAGCATTTAGGTATATACTTACCACCTCTATCCTGAGGAACTGTTTGGCGTGGTGGAAGCAGGCTTGCAGCAGCTCGGGCAGGTCGTAGTGCTCGGCAGCGCAGATCAGACCCGGGATGGAAGCGCACGTAAGGGGACAGCTGCCAGTGTGGAGGTAGTCCAGCAGGATGCGGAATGTCTCCGGGTCGAACTCGATTATTGAGAACTGAAATGTACAAATCAAATCATCGTTTATTCGGGCATATTTTTAAGTAAGTTACAGTGTTGTCAACTTTATTTAAGCCATAGTTGGCAAACAAGCAGACGGCAGACGGATGGTAAGCTGTTACCGTTACCTATGGATACTTGTAGAACCAGAGGGAGGCGTCATAAATACGTTGCCGACCCTTTAGGACTCGATTAACTCGCCATTTGAAGAACCCCATGTTGTAGCTTCTCGGAAACAACGTGGAAGGTGGAAGAACTAACACTGAACCAATGACGATATCATTTCACTGAACCGTTGTCTACCTAGGTGGACTACAGATACTTACACAGCATTGAAACTTTCTTTTGAAACTAGCCAACGCTAGCTAAATTTTGACGGAATTCAGTTTTAAGTCAATTTTCTCTTTCTCTTTCACACTCATCATACACAAACCAATTCTGTCGTGGCTGGCTGGAAGCTGGCTTTCTGTCGTGGTTAACCGTAACCAAGTATGGTGTAATCATTGTAAGTAATAATTGAAGCCTGCTTTTTGGGCATTCCCAAAAAATCAGGCTTTTGCAACACATTCATGCTGTAGGCTCTATGAATACAAAGAATATCAACGGAAGAAAGGAAAACCAATAAGAGTATGAAGTGCAGCAAATTTTTAAAAATTGGTCACCCCAGAGGATATGCCAGGGTCAGCCAGGCCAGCCAGGGTGGGTCAAGCGCCCCACTCTGCCTGCTCCAACGTGGCTACGGTCATGGTAGCAGTGTTGGATAGCGGTAGAAACTCACCTCCGTTTGAGCAAGTTTGGCACGGTCAACTTTCTGTGCATCTGCACACACAGATAACCTTGGCACTGCGAGCGCTGCTGCATTCTTCTCCTTTTCCTTGTCTTTACTTTCTTTGTCTGCAATTTGGAAATCAGTGTGGTATTTTACTAAACAGGTGGCATAATTGCGAGATCTTTTCGTTGGGATGTGAGTTACTCGGACTATTTTAAAAGGCGGAAAGGATAAACGGAAGGGCCTTGCGGTTCTAGTGCGAGATAAGCCTTTTTAGGGTTCCGTAGTACTAAAAGGAACCCTAATAAGTTCGTTCTTCCATCCGTGTGCCTGTCTATTTGTCCGTCCTATCCTTTAGAACCTTCTAACATCTATAGTTATGATAAAAATATGAACAATATATAATTTTGCATTTTTAGCGTGGTTCTGGAATGGGATGGTGTTGCATATCGTTGAATAAGTCTTTTGAAATGAAGGTTTCATACACCACTTTTTTATCAAGTGTATCCTTTGCAAGGACCTCATAACCCTTTGATCCATTGCGAAATCTGCATGGCTCGCCAAAGTGGAAAAAAGTTGGTTCCCCCGAATTTCCAACTATTAATAAACTATTAGTCACAATGTTAGTAGTGGCATACTGATAGGTCATATTTAAAACATTTATTAAAAATTATTTCTAACATTTTATAATTACGTTTTGAGTTATGGTCAAAAACTGTAATAAATTCAAAACGTTTTAACTCAAAACTAATTGTTCATAAAATGTTCTTCCCAAAGTAGTTTTCTCTTTGGCTAAATCATAATAAGTACGTATGTGTCAGGATGATACATCTCAGAAATTTGGCTAAGTCCCTAAGTCCCACAGAGCTTCGTACGAAACGCTATTGCGAAAAGTTTAATTCTAATTCTATAGCCTAGTTTCTGTTATTACGTACTTTCTATTATTTTGAGCTACAATAATTTTTCGAGAAATAGATTAAAGAAAACTTCTATTAGGTATACTGAAAATTATAAGTCGTTACTATGACATTTATATAGGTAGGCTACCTATATACCTCATCTACCGTATATACCTACTTAAAACCTCAACTTTTTTGTACTACTTTTTCAAAGTGGCTTCTGCGGTTCTTGTGTTGAAATTTTTTCAATGCATACGTCGCTGCTTTAAAACTAAAGGGCCACAAATAAAAATACCTTTTTTTCAGGAGTCCAACTTGAAAATTTTAATTTAGTTTTCATCAGTGAAAATGCCAAAAGGGTGTATGCGTAAATTTGTAATCTAAAAGCCGATTTCGACGTGTCTTTGTGGTATATGAAAATAAGGGCGATTTAAGGGTCACATTTTTTAAATAATAGTAATTATTGATTATTTTTTGTTTTGTGGCTCTTTCGTTTTTAAGCAGCGACGCGTCTATTGAAATGCCAAATCAAAGATAAAGGCGTTAATTCCTATAGATATTCGAAGATTAATTGATTCGACCACTCGCTGCCGCCGCCGCCTTCCGCCGCGGTGCGCTGATGATTGTGGTTTATGAAAGCAGAAGTAGCACAATGCGCAATCAAAAAAGAGGAGATCCGTAGATGAACGAAAGTTACCGACATAGCCCACCGGATAAGTAAGCTGCACTGGCAGTGGGCAGGGCACATAGCGCGCAGAACAGATGGCCGATGGGGCTGGATAGTTCTCAAATGGAGACCATGGACCGGTAAGTGCAGCGTAGGACGTCCACTAACAAGATGGACCTAAAACGACAACATGGAAACGACCTAAAAGAGACCGCAGGAAAACGCAGCTGCAGGCCGCTTCCGATCGGTCCTTTTGGAGATCGATGGGGGAGGCCTATGTCCAGCAGTGGACATCATATGGCTGAAATGATGATGACGATGACACGGTCAGATCTGCTGTAACGATGCTTAGTAAAATTAGCTAAATCCCGATACCGATAGTGGGACCGCAGCAAAAAGATGAGCAGTAGCAGATCCAGGGGGGGCGCTAAAGGGCTCAAGCACCCCAAAGTATCTGAGTCCACCGGTACATTGTCCTACAAAGCCTAATCTCAGCTGGGTCAATAACCTCAGCACCTCCCCGAACAGAAGCCTGGATTCGCCACTGCTATGGTGATGGCGAACAAGGTTACCACGGTTCGCTGTTGACTGCTCGTCAAGGAGGTGAAGGAGGGTATACTTACTGGAGCAGTCTTGCGAGCTGGACCACTTCTTCTTGTCATCTGCGTTGAGCTGCGAGTGCTGCTTGCGGATGGAGCGGCCCCAGCCCGCTGTGATCGTGCCCAGGCGAGAGAAGGCACGCTTCACCATCGGGGAACTTGGCACGCTCTTTGGTCTGGAATGTCGTATTTTGAAATATTTACTTTATATTTGGGAACTGCCGAAAAGCATTTTTACGGTTCCGTAGCAGCAAGGATAAAGAGGGCCCGATTTTGGAAATCCTTTGATTTGAATTTCGTTTACACATTCAAATAAAATCACCGGTGAAATCAAAAGCAAATGATCCTGATTATGCATATTTTTACATCTTACAACATATTTAAAATTTTCCTTTACACGCAGAAACCGGTAACTTTGTAAAGTGTGGTCCGACTCTCACTAACCCGGTTATTATTATAAGATGAAACGTAAAGAAAGTACTCGAATGAGTACTTTCATGCAAACATGGTCTAAATCAAGCTAAAATGGTCCAACCTATTAAAGATTTAAAACGTTATCTATGGCTACAAGTTCCACTATCCACCAATCAATCATCAGATCAGCTGTTCGATGGTACAAAATTATTGTATAGTCATCCCAATTACACAATTCTACAAAGTTTAAAATCGATACGACCGTTAGAAGTTGGTTAAAATCGCCCTCCAAGACATAATTATTACAAATATGAAATTGATATATGTAGTATATTGTAAATTGTATTTTTTTACCATACTTTGCAAACAAGCAAACGGCGTCAGAACCATAGGTGACGCGTTGCCTATGGATACTTGTAACACCAGAGGTATCACAACGATGTTGCCAACCCTTTAAGAATCTATTAACTCGCCTTTTGAAGAACCCCATGTTGTATCTTTTCGGAAACACCGCGGAAGGTAGCTCATTCTACATTTTGTAAACAAGTGTGAGGCAAGAACGATTGCGTGAATCGTACAGTCCACTGATCTATGATATGTGGATGAGCTTTCAGGCGGTGGCAGCTAGTCATCATCATCATCAGCCAGAAGACGTCCACTGCTGAACATAAACCTCTCCCTTTAACCTCCACACTGAACGACAGCCTGCCTTTTGCATCAATTGGATGCCAGCGACTCTCACTATGCGACAGCTAGTGCGATGATTAAACTGCGACACCGGCATCGTGTGCATGTGAAACGTGTTGATCCTACCTCGGTGATTCGATATCAGGCACTTGCAGGAAGTTGCTGCTCTTCTGTTTGGGCGTGGGAGAGAGCAGCGTGGGGGCCGGCCTTGAGAGCAACTCCGCCACCGGTACTTGAGGGGAACCGAACCCTGTCTGGATGCCGTACAGCATTTCTTGGAAAACCCTGAAAATTTAAAACACAAGTATAAACAAAATATACTAGCTGCGCCCCGCGGAAAAAAAATTGCGAAAAAAGTATTCTATGTCCATTTCTGTGATATATAGCAACTCTTTATCAAATTTTACTAAGATCCGTTCAGCCGTTTAGCCGTGAAAACGCGACAATCACCCAGACAGAGAGACAGAGTTACTTTCGCTTTTATAATATTAGTAAGGATTTTCTGCCTGACTTAAAGGGGCTCTTGCCGTCTACAATTCTTTCGCTCGCACATTATCATACATGTTATTGAAGATAACCAAGTGTCAATTTTCAGAAAAGTGACTAAACCAAATGTTTTGTTGTCCATCATAAAATCCATTACATACCAAATAAGGAAATTTTCGTTTCAATATCTTTTAATTTGACACAGCAAGGAGTAAAAAAATCCACTTAGATCCACCGGTAGTGATAGGTGGAGCGAGTTTAAGTTTAAGTCAAACTGTATCCCGTAGGGATGCCGATTCTGAATTCACTTATTCCTACTAAATAAAAATAAATTAAATAAAATACATTTTATCAATGACTTAATTACCTAGTCAAATAACCCACCCCTAACTGTTCCCGATGCAAAGGTGCCCAAAACACTCGCTGCATTATCTTATTTTACCTTTTATCATAAATTCTGTTAGGTACTTAATTATAATTATTAATATTATTTGTAGTTTTTTATTTGTCTCAATCATAGCTTTCTAACTATAACGCTATAAATAAACCAGCCAAGTGCGAGTCGGGCTCGCGTACTGAGGGTTCTGTACCACCAAAAAATTCAATAACGAAATTACCAGTTATAACTAGGCAATGAACAGAAACTTGTCACCGACTTGCACTTGGCCATTATTTAATATTTGTTGTTATACTTTATAGTGTCTTTTATAATCATGCAAAGTTTGACGCTTGTACCTACGTATTATCGTTTTTACATTAGACCTAATTCAAAAATACGTTAAAAAACACGTTTGTTGTATGGGGGTATACCCCCCTTTCGTTTTGACTTTTTTACTTTTTTACTATTTCTTATTTAATCCACCGTAACATTACATATTCTGTAAAAATTTCAAATGATATGGTAATGCGGTTCGAAATATACAACCGTTTAAAGGCAGTACAGACGGACACAGATGGACGGGCGGACAGACAGACATCGTAGGCTTAGTACTTTGGGTACGAAACCCTAAAAAGTAATGGAGTTAGATCATTGTCGTAATTCATAATATTACCTATCTAAAAGAAATCGGTTGTAACCATTTTACTTTGTCAACTCTTCTAATATTATGTTATGTCATCAGTTTACCTGCTTCTGACACCAAGTATAGCTCTGACTCCAATAAACTTGGTTTTCTGCTTCGACTGTCCCACCAGGAACACCACGTCAAACAGTTGTGCGTTAGTGGCAATATTCAGTTCATTATTCAGGAAGACCCTTGTGAAATCTTTCGCCAGTTGATCGTAGTCTTCGAACTGATCCCTGACGGAATCCAGTAAGGGAGAAGACGGTCTCATGTGACCTATGGGACGCCATGAACCTGAAAAAGATCAAAGTTCATCATCATTAATTAGGTCATCAATTAGGTAATTCATCTAAATGTTCGAGTTAGGTTTTTGTAAAATTTACCGCCAAATAAATCTCTCATAGATAAGTAAGGTTATAAATGAATAAGAAGACAGATAGTATGGTCGTTACCATTAGGAAAAAAGGATTAGCCAATGCATTAGGATTTTTAGAAGCACCGGTTTCTTCTAGGCAATCGTGCTCCAACGTAGACCGCATCATCGCTTAACATCAGGCGTGATGGTGGTCAAACGCAAGCCTATTATTTATAAAAAAAAAGCATTCGCCTGTAGTGTAACATTTTAGATTCGATTTTGAGCATTACGTTACAATACTGCCTCCCTGACTGTCTAGCATTCGCCTGTATTATAGATTTCATTATTATAGTTCGCGCACTGTAATGCTCGGTTCTCTTCCCTCACTGATGTAATGCTCGAATCTGTAACGTTAGGTTACAGGCGAATGCACCCGGTAAGGGAGCACCTTAATTTTCAAAGCAATCTTATTCTTTAGTTTAGGTAGGTATATAACATAAAGGTATTTATCTACGATCCACACATACATACAGGGCTAAAAGATACAGTGGTACTATTCCGAAAAGAGCTAACCCGATATGCCAACACTGATATCGCGAAAAAAATATCAGCTGTTCCAAACATTAATGTTACGAATGTTACTGAATGACATTATTTACATGGAACAGCTGATATTATTTAGCGGTTACTGGGTTCATCCTAAAGAAAAGTTGTTCATAATCACATGGTAGTGTAGTAGATTGTACAACAAGTGCTTAAAACAAGTCATTTTAGCCGAGACTAAAGCAAAACACCGAAATTTTACTGTTCTATTTTAACTCATTTTTTATCGCTCATTATTATATTAGGCAATTAAGTAAATTTGCGCCAAATAAGTGAGTGTAAAAAAACTATTTCTGCTATTCTTGGTCACCACATACATACATGCAGCTTGTTGCTCATGTAGGTACATCAACATGCTGAAGGTTCCAGGATAGGAGTTCAATCCACACCGATTGCACTTGCAACGGGAAAGAGAGCTTACCATCGCCACTGTGATGAATAAAAATAAGAATACCTCTTCGGTAAGGTTTCGGTATCTGGCCGGTCTCGGCGTGGTTCTGCAGGTTGGCCACTATGTCCTCTAGCATCTGGCTTCGAGTTCTCTCTTGCATTCTCGCGAATTTCGGTGCGGAGTACGACGCTCGCTCGCCGTTTACTATCTTTGTGAGCAACCATTCCCTGTAAAATAATGGTACCCATAATTTAATTCAAAGCACTGCGATAAATAGCTGCGTATCTGGGCGCGATAAGGTTCACGTTCGCGTGATTTTCCAACTGAGCGCATTAGGTGCCGCAATAGCTGTTGTCCGTAAGGCCCCAGTGCGCAGAAAAAACAGGGGATGGACGAGCTGTTTGCCGAATCGAATATATTGGGGGATGTGAAAGCATGTAAGCAACGATGGCTCGATGATGTAGCACGGATGGAAAAAGATTGGGCTGGCAAGAGAGCGTTTTTACAACAAACGTAATTTTTTACGTATTTTTATGTTAGCTCTAATGTAAAAAGGGTAATACACGTACAAGCGTCAAGCTTGGCATTATTATAGCACACGCTCTTAAGTATGACAATAAATAAAAAATAATGACCAAGTGCGAGTCGGTGTCAAATTTCTGTTCACCACCGGTTCTCGCACGATCAGCGAAATGAAGCAACGTCGGGCGCGGCCGGTACTTGGATGGGTGACCGCCTGAGCGTCGACGGGATGTTGTCTTTTTGCAAAAAAATATAATTCTTTAGTAGCTAACAAGTTATGTGGTGGTACGGAACCCCTCAGTGCGCGAGCCCGACTCGCACTTGGCCGGTTTTAATTATTACAGGCAAGATGTTTACAGCTTTGCAAATACCTTTCATTGACTTCGATTTTCCTAAATTCACTAAACCAATTAAAACGCTTCCTCTACCGCAAAATTTGAGCGCGCTCATGTTAACTGAAACTAATTACTAGAGTACCGCAATAAGTACGTCGCATCCTGTCTCAGTGCTAATAGTCACTTTGCGCTTTGCGAACTTGGCCCCTTAGTAACGAACCTCAACAGAGACTTGGTCGCTTTGCGTGTGAATCCGCTAACGAGAATTTGCCTAAAACTGGTGAGCTTAGTTTGTTGGTTGGTTAGTTCGTTCTGGGAATTAACCTTGTAGGAAGTGAAGAAGGAAGAAAGTGAAACAATACCTAAGCTGATTACGTCCGTCATAGATACACCATTTGTTAATACCATGTTTAGGCAAATGTGCTCTAGTAAATTGGTACAATGATGCTTCGACCAAAATAAATTCATTTTATTTTGGTTGAAGCAATGATGATAGCACGTCAGAAAACTCGACCTTTATGCATCACAGCTTTATGCATCTAGTTTCTGCTCTCAATTTTTTGCAGAGTCACTCCACCTGACCGCATAGCTTTCTAACCTTACACTACGTTTGCCTAGACGGGGTCGTGTAGTTTACGTAAAATTTATTGAATAGATGTAACTTTATACCTAACATACACTTATGACATTTGGAATTATCTAATGAAAATGAAGATTTTTTTTTAAATATTACACGGGAATTACTGTCTAATGCGGTTGAAACTATAGTCAGAGTCAGGGGCGGATCCAGGATTTCATTTGGGGGGGGGGGGGGGGGGGACATTCTGACAAGTATGAGTATGCTGTGTTAAAGTGCACCTGAATCGAATCGAAAAACTAAGTCAAATGTATGGAATTGCTAGGTGTTTTGGGGGGCATGGCCCCCATGCCCCCCCCTGGATCCGCCAATGGTCAGAGCGACCGGTTTAATCTTACGTGAGTAATTCCCGTCTGATATAAATATGTAAAACGAAAATGAATCACCTTACCTGAACATAGGGCCTTTATCGAAGACGCTCTGTTCCCAGAGGTAAGGCTTATAGGCACCCACTTCGTCTCTCGTGACGACGGACACTTCATAGCGAGTCGGACGACGTTTTATTTTCGCCGACACTCGGACTGAAACGATAATGGAGAGAGCTCTTACCAGCGCAATTTAAAATTTTTAACTTTAGTAAATTGTCTATAATTTTATTATAATCTACATTTCACTCGCCTTCGATATATTTTGTATACCTACAAGCTGTATTATTATATATCCTTAAAGTAATTTGTGGAATATGCTTTATGTTCAGGTTTGAATTTTTGTAAAATTACTTTATCGTTTGTGTTTTTATATGTATTATATTGTTTATTATGTTTTTGTTTTGTGTGTATTGGTAATATGGCGTTTGCTACGCACATCTGCTGTTTGACGTGCGTGACGTCACATGTCGGTTCCAACGGAAGACCAGCGCTGGTTGTTTACAACCAGCTTTACGCTGAGTTGGCACCGGCTTGTGACAGAAACTATTTTCTTTTTATTGTGTGTAACTCGTAATGTCCTTGTATCTTAGTTTCTGTCATAAATAAATATTTTTCTTTCTTTCTTTCATAATATTCGTGGTCAATAATAATTTTGGCGTTTTTTTTTTATGCCATAGGTGGCAAACAAGCAGACGGGCTGCCTGATGGTATGCAGTCACCGTCGCCTATAGATAATTGTAACACCAGAGGCATCACAAATACGATGCGGACCCTTTCGGACTCGATTAACTCGCCTTTTGAAGAACCCCATGTTGTAGCTTCTCGGAAACACCGTAAATACCGTCGTATATTTTCTGAACCGAGAAGTTCCAGCATTCGTTGCATGAACCTATGTTGATTGGAGTGTAATGGGTTTTGAGTTATCATAATCAGCCTTTTAACAGTCCACTGCTGGACTTTTAGCCTACCCCCGGAAGGGCCATATCCACCACACTGGCCCAGTTGCGGGTTGGTGGATTCACATAAGCCATTGAATTCCTTCTCCGTACGAATGCAGGTTTCCTCACGATGTTTTCCTTCACCAAAAAGCCAGTGGTATGAAAATCCGTACATAAACTCCAAAGAGCTCATTGGTACGGGCCCGGGGTTTGAACCCGCGACTTCGCTTTCAAGTCTAGCGGTCTCCCAAATAGGCTACCAAAGGGCTCTTCTAAGTTTTAGTAAACTTTACTAATTTTTGCAGGTAAAAATTTGTAAAAAAGCTACTAGCTGTAGTAGTTCTGCATACATATTGGAAAAACAAAAAATGTGAGAGTACCTGTATTTATTTCGTACTTAACATGAAAATTTTACATAAAGGTAGTTTTATTGTTGAAAATTGCAACAAAGCAGTATAAAAAGACAAAGTACAACAAACTGGATCACGGAGCTTTGTGCAACTCAGTGCTAAGTGGAGTCGTTGAAATATTTGCTTTTTCGAAGTAGGACAAAAGACAGACGTAGTTAGATAAGTGCTGAGCATTTCAGTATCGTTTGTCGACCTTTTTTATTTTTTATTTTAAACTAGCTGACCCGACAGACGTTGTCCTGTCTTAGCTATGAATGTCCAATAGTAAAAATATAACTGCTGTCTGGTAAATTCACATTTATCAAAGACGCAAACTATCAATCGCGCGTTAAAATAGTTATTAAGTTTTCTGAAATTTTCCAATTTTCTCAATTTTTGATTCCGTAAGAACCTAATAAAAAAGAATTAGATATCTAAAAAAAAAAAAAAACGGTAAAGTCGTTCTCAAGTTATGGCGTGACTAAGGCAAATAATTTATAGATTTTGGTAATGTTCGTATGTGTACGTTATGTTCACTTACTACATCCGACGGCATACCCGAGATTTTAAGCCTTTTCCAATTTTTCTGAGAAAAAAGTTTCATAGCGTTCGGCATAGTGCACTTAATTTAGGTACTTGCCGTTAATATTGCTGCAAGTATTGTTTAATTGTGGTATAAAGACATAAATCAAATTTTGCAGAAAAACAAGGACGAGATTAGCGTAAACAGGGAAAACTGGCAAATGAGGGCTTATGCCCTGTAGTGGACTGAATGACCTGCCAATGATGATGATGATGCGCCGCATATCTAGTTTGAATTAGGTGCTATCACAGAAAAGTTAAACGATTTTTTTTTCTCTTCTGTGGGTGCTATGGACAAATCGTGAATGACAATGAGTGAATCGGTTTCTTCTAGGCAAGTTTAGTGTGCTCCAACGTAGACTGCATCAGGCGAGATGGTGGTCAAACGCAAGCCTATTAATCTATACTAATATTATAAAGAGGAAAGATTTGATTGTTTGTTTGTATTGAATATGCACCGAAACTACTGAACCGATTTGAAAAATTCTTTCACTGTTGGGAAGCTACACTATCCCCGGGTGACATAGACTATATTATATTTTTTTTTAATAGGGACGCTTACTAAAACTCCAATAATGTAACCCAAGGTGTAAAAAAATAAGATTTACGCCGGTGCGAAGCCGGGGTACGTTGCTAATTAATTATATAAAAAAAATGGATCTTAGAACTTACCTAATATAAACGTGTGTAAGAAATGGCTCTTAATGCAGGCAGGTGAGAAGGAAGTATTATCAGCTTCGAGGAATACTACACAGACGATGTCGTTCCCTATGTGGCGCTTCCTCTGGAGCTTTTGTGGGTCGTGTCGTTCGTACGGCAGGAGCGTGGACACGTGGAACATGATCTCAATGCCGCGCCAGTTGGTGTAAACAGAGTACAGGCCCGTCAGGTCGTGGACTGTATCTAGGCCGCCTTTGTATTTGTCGAAACCTGTAGAGCAAGATGTTCTTAGATCACGTCGGAATATACCTGACCTATATATATACTGTCGTGCCTACAAACTAAAAACAACTGACGTATGATCCAATGAAATTTGACCCTTATCTTACTTAGCTAGAAAAAAGTCTACTAATAATTATAATATATAGACTTCATTTTCTTGACTGTTTTCTAGCTCGTGCACGGCAGTATAATTGTCTGAATAAAATTGAGGTACATTGTTATTTTAAATTGATTGATTATATTTATTCGTCTGGTCGTGGACTGTGTCTAAGCCGCCTTTAAACCTGTAGAGCAGGATGTTGTTAGTTCACGTCAGTATATACTGTCGTGCGTACAAACTAAAAACAATTGACGTATAGGCGCTTGCAGATGATTCGTAGTACAAGTAGCAAGTACAAGTTGTCAGTAGCTACTACGCATCGTTTGCAAGGTTATGCTTAGTGCAAGTGGCAGTGGAAGTACTAATCTAATGTACGCACTTAGCTAGAAAACAGTCGATACTTAATAATATTAGTCTTAATGTGTTGACTGCTTTCTAGCTCTATCTTTAAGTAATTGATTATAATTCTAATAGAATGCAAGGTCAAACGGCAAACATTTTGTTGTAGTAGTAACATTTAGTAACATTTTGTTTTGTTGTAGTAGTAGTTATATAGTATCATAGTAGTAGTTAAAGTAAAAGTATACGACAAAGTTGACAATAACAGTAACGCTGACTTTAGCAGTTACTGCGAAATGCGTTGCACCAGAGTACCTATTCACTAGCATAGCAATTTACCAGGGTTGCAAGTCAGATAAGACCTTATTTATCCCGGATGCATAGCTGGAAACATTTTTAATATCTGACAAATGTTTAACATTCGCCTATGGCGGGAAATTCAAATTTTAAACAGTTTTTTGGTCCTAGTAGCCAGGCCAGGTAATTATTTTTAAATAACACAGTGTTTGCGCAAAGTGTTGGCTGTTCTTTACATTATAATGTACAACTATTTAGCACCATATTACTCACAATTGGCAATAAACCGTTTGAAACAGCAAAAATATGTTTATTCACAAATGTAAGTAATAATGTGCATTAGAAATAAATGGCTTTACATGATTTTGTAAAGAATAATAATCAATTTGCGCAAACATCATGATTGCTTACAATAATTACCCGGACTAGCTACAAGGACAAGAAAACTGTGTAAAAAATTTGAATTTCCCGCCATTTGTGAAACGAACCACCTTAAACAGCGAAGCGTGGGCAGTTACGGTTAACAGTTACAATTATGACGTCATTTAACAATTGCCAAATGTGCTATAAATTTTTTGCTCAACTACTTTAACTGAAATGTAGATGTTTGTTATTGCTAAAGTAAGATGGTGCAACCCACCCTAGGTGAACAAACCTTTAAGTCTGACTTTCTCTCCCATGACTTGTAGGAACTCGTCGAACATAGGCGAGTTTTCATTATTGTCAAGGATCTCTTCTTCAGTGTACTGGTTCTCCTTCACGTAGATGACGCCCACCTTTAGCTCCGATTTTATGAACACCTGTAATTCGAGTATAGAGTCAGTTAAATACTATTCTATTACTGTTCTATTTACGCTGACCATACGAGATTCTTCGGGCGACTTCGTTGCCTACCTAATTGAACAATCTGTCCAAGATAGGTATAATGGTCAGCAACTTCGAGAGTATTGTTCTCAATAACTACCGTTTTCAATCTTTTGAACTGGAATGGATTCGGCATCAACATCAATGGTGAATACATCACTCTGCATCATCATCATCATCAGCCAGAAGACGTCCACTGCTGAACATAGGCCTCCCCCTTTAACCTCCACACTGAACGACAGCCTGCCTTTTGCATCCACTGGATGCCCGCGACTCTCACAATGTCGTCGGTCCATCTAGTGGGAGGCCTCCCTACGCTGCGTCTTCCGGTTTTGGTCTCCACTCCAGAACCATTCTTCCCCATCAGTTATCGGTTCTTCGAGCGATGTGGCCTGCCCATTGCCACTTCAACTTGCAAATTTTAACAGCTATATCGGTGACTCTGTTTCTTTGGCGAATATCCACGTTTCGGATTTTATCGCGCAAAGAAACTCCGAGCATAGCTCTCTCCATTGCTCGCTGTGTGACTCTAAGTTTTTCCAAAAGCAAATTCTTGCGGATGGACACGCGTAATTCAATATTACCTATTCAAATTTGAACAAGATTATAGGTACGTAAATACTATCTACTTATCGTAAAGTTAATTAAGAACGCCGATTGTCGGTTCCGACACTCGGCAACTCGGCTTGAGGTGAGCAGTCTAACGAGATAGGGGCTTGTGGGGGCTGCGGTAACCCGTTGTATTAAAAGTAATTTGTTGTTGAGACGCACACATTTGTTAAGCAGGTTGCACGTGATCTAATTAGCGGGTTACCGCCTATTTTGGCGGGTTCAATTGGGGTAAGAAGGGTTTGTAGAAAAGCAGCGTGCGGTGATTTTACCTGATGTAGGTACAGGAATCGTGCAGTTTTTTAAACAAAATCTAGCTATAATCCAGGAATTCGCTAACCCTTTACGAAGACAGAAAGCGTAAGCTTAGTAATAGGGTCCTGTTTACACCATTTTGGTACGGAACTCTAAAAAGGGCGGCGAGGTTGTCTGTAGGCTGAGTTTGACTTGAGGAATTCAAGCCTGAGGCCTGATGCATTCGCATCCGCCACGCTACCTTACCCTTGTTAACCTTGTTTGGCTGATCTGAAGTTTTGCCGCACAAAATATACGAGTTCATAATATGATAGCATTATAAAATAATAATTAATAAATAAATATTCGGGACATTTTTGCACACACGGTCATCTGACCCCAAACTAAGCATAGCTTGTTATATGGTGGCCAGAGACTGATATACATACATATATAGTTTTAAATACATACTTAAATAGATATTAACAACCAGATATAGAACAAACACAAAGGCTCAGAAGCTCAGAAGGCAGGTTCACTACCAACTAGACCAACGGGCTATTTTATGTTGATGACACCGGCAAATGCACAAGATGTGTGCGAAACTATTTGGAGAAAGTTTTTTTTATTCTTGAGAAGCCGTGGGATTAGTTTTGTTTCCGTAACTAGCAAAAAGTATCCTAAAAAGCGTGCCATTAGGGTTGGAAACATCTATAAGTAACTTTGACTATACCCATTTTTTTATAGCCCGGACTAGAAAGGCTCATTTATGCACACTAATGTTTCCTAAACGAATATTTCTCTTGAAATTGCCTATTAATACCCGGGATCAGTTCGACCGATAATGACGACAAAAACCTTCATAAGCACCGTAATATTTTCCTCGTATCGGCTTATTACGATGGTATTAAGTGGGAAGCGATATATCCTAGATACTTTGGTGTGCAAAGGGCCTACCTTGAACTTTCACTCTTTCTATTTGTATACTGGATTACGCGGAAAGAGTGTAATAAGAAGAAAGGGGTCCATAGTAACATAGTACCCATCATTATGAACAACTGTTACAATGGGACCAGCCTCGAGAAAAAAAATTCAGCTGTTCCATAGAAAACGGGCATTTACACTCGAGAAAATGTATGGAACAACATTTTTTCGCGATTTCAGGGTTCGTTCCAATGTAAAAGTTGTTTATAATATTGAGTGCTATGGACTCCTTTCGGCTTAGTACATCCTTTCCGCGTAGCCTTGTATAGAGCGAGTAAAAAACTAAGTACCTACTTAGAAAATTCCCAATAAGAGCTGATATCATTCAAACGGCTGAACATATTTTCTGGGATCCTAGCTAAGAGCACTTTCGGTTCAACCTTTCAAACTAAATGAAAATCGGTTCAGCCAGTTGGGAGCTGCGATGCCAGAGACAGACACACATATTCACAGATACATATGTTAAAGTATAACCCCTCTGTTTGCGCCGGGGGTTAAAAAGATACGAGATACTTTATTGGTGGGCTACTCTATAAAATCATTGCAAGAGAGAAGGATAGGAAAAATATACGAGTTAAAGCGAGAGAAGAATGAGTCCTCCGACAAAAAAGTGCCTTGTAGTGGCCCCAATTGTGGTAGCCCCTAGGAACCTCGATCAGCAGGACTCTGGGGACCTGCCTCATTATCTTTCCATCTCGGCTTGAGTACACACTTTTCCGTAATAAAAGTAACCTCCCAAACGCAAACAAATCGATAACCTCCCAAACTAACTTAGTTAATGAAAACACGTCGGTGAGATTTCCTTGAGAAGAATACTAGAGATACGCCCTGAATAAAAATGAACGATTTTTATTTATATTACACAGGAATTACTCACGTAAGATTAAGCCGGTTACTCCGACTATAGTTTCAACCGCATTAGACGGCCTTTTTCAAGGTGAATGCGCGCGCGCGGCTGTGTCTCGCTTTGCACTGGTGCACATTTTATTTATATTACACGGGAATTACTCACGTAAGATTAAGCCGGTTACTCTGATACTCCTTCAATAGTAAAAATGAACGAAGTAAAACACTTATAATATAATTTAGGTGCGCTTCCGGTTTCACCCGCGTGGATCACACCTTATAACATTAGCTATCTGCCAGTGAGAGTCCCGTCAAAATCGGTCCAGCCGCTTTGGAGACCATAGGAAACAGACACACTACATACCTATATACACACATTGCCTTTATATATAAGATAAGAAGAAGAGTCAAAGTCTGTCTGACGTCCGACCGATTTGTATATTTTCACAACTAAACGGCTCCGAAGTGGTTTTTTGGTATGTTACGCGATATTTTCGCCGATTGTGAACAGATCTTATTTTTTAATTTAATATTTACTAAATTTAATTTAATGAAAATATTCAACTTTTATGATGGGTGGAGAATTACAGGATGAATCCAGTTAATTAAACTTTACGAGAATTTTGTGATTATTTATTGTAAAAATTCAATAATTATATCCAGCTACAATGCGGAATAGCTAGAATAACCTGCAATTTTATAAACTATCAACCTTCTTTTGATCCCCTTAATTTATCCCGGTCGTATCCTTTCTTAGCGGACGTCATGATAATTATAAGAAATCTACCTGCCAAACTTCAGCTTCGTAGAGTACATTAGTTTTCGAGATTTCGTGATTAGTCAGTGAATGAGCATAGATTTGTCCGAGTAAAGCAGGCATGATGCTTGGAATAGAACTACAAAATACCGATCACATAAATATTTCATCTAGTACGTGATTGAGTGCTAATTAATATTCCAGCGGGATAGACAGAACTACTGAAATATTAAAACGACACCACGTCAAAAACAAAATTGGGACAACAGACATGACAATCCACTTTCTGTTTAGCTCGAAATAGAAAGGTTTATCTGTGTCTGGCAGATAAGGTTTTGAAATGCGCTGGTTATGTTGTTTGTACAAAATGGGACCCATTTTCTTGACAGCTCTGTAGTAATTACATTGATTATATATCATAGCAATATAACATAGAGAAGCAGGACGGACGGACGGACGGACAGACAGACATACAGACAGACATCGTAGGGTTAGTAATAGGGTCCCGTTTTTACTCTTTGGGTACGGAACCCTAATAAGTTTGGCTCAAGTTTACTCGTAGGGTGCTACTATCTGAAACAGCCAAGTTACCACAATATTTCTTTGTATGTTTCACCATGCCAGCACAGCTGACAAGCATTTCGCCTGATGAGAATACAGTTTACTGCCTTCCACTGCCTAAAGGTAGACTTCCGTGCATCGCAGCCGATCGCAGCCGCGCGCGTCTTTCGCGCACATCTATCGCGCGCGGCTGATGCGACAATACTCGCACTATGAAAATGTAAGACGACGTCATAACGTCAGCCGCGCGTGTCTATCGCAGACAATGATATAACCACTTGACTGCTCATCCTTTACCCCGCCGTAAGCCAAAGTTACACTTTTCCTTTTTCGAGCGGGACAATCCTAGGTGCAAATAGAATGAATAACTTTTGAGTCTCCAATCACAAGCGTTGAGTCTTCAATTACAAGCACCATACGATACCCCCCCGCGACCGACGTGGCTTACATCTTGCACAAGCAGATTATTACTCGTGCGCGATTAAGTGGATAGATATTATCTTTGACTGCAGACCTTGGAAGCGGCACCATAGCACAGACCATAGTACATTTTTATAGTGCACTAGCGACCCGCCCGCCCGGCTTCGGGTGTAATTTATGTACGAAGCCGGGACGGGTCGCTAGTTATATATATATAAACCTTCCGTGAAAATGTATCTAACTGATGGTGAAAATCGCATCAAAATCCGTTGCGTGGTTTAGGAGGAGTTAGTGGTCATACAGACAAACAGACAGACAGACGCGGAGTATGTAGTGATACAGAAGAGATAGAGATAGAAAGTATTGTCGCACCAGCCACGCGCAGTTGTGATCGGTCGCGATGCACGGAAGTCTACCTTAATAAAGAAGGTATAAAGCAAAGATTTTTTTTATTTGTCAAAGGTATAAAGCGTTATAACCAACTAGATTTGCTATTCTAGCATTATATTGACCCAAGAATACTATGTACTACTATTTACCTACACTAGCAATTCCAGTAAAATGTTAATGTGGCGTGGAAAGAAACGACTTTCGTTTAAAAGAGTGTAGATACAATTTAAAAAGTAGCTGTGCTTTTTATGTGTCCGTATACAATCATTGTGACAATTATAAAAAACATTTTATGACGTCATTAACTTTTACGAAGAGAGGAATCGGACGATAAGATAGGGCGGGAAGGTGGGCAAATGTAGGTTACGGAGGAAGGTATAAAAAGGTAACTGTTATTTCTTTGTTGTTTGATGCGATGGAATAGGTACTCGCTGTCTGACCATGCTCCTGGAAAATTTGATTATTTTTTAATAACCAAAGATATTAATTTTGTAATGACACCTCGTAGTAGGTACACGGAGTAAATACACGGTTGCGTTAGTTGGTATCTCATCTATCTATCTAATTTATATAAAACAGGCTGAATCCAGCGGTGCTACCCGCGATTTTCCAATTTTCCCGCATTTTCTGGGAGAATAAGTACCCTATGTCCGTCCATATGATGTACACTATCATCCTGCCAAAATTCGTTAAGATCGGCTTAGCGGTTTAGTCGTGATAAGCGAACAAACATCCAGACAGAGAGACAGAGTTACTTTCGCTCTTATAATATTAGTAAGGAAGTAATGTGCAAAATAAAATAACATATTATGTTATGTATGTATGTATGTACCATATAGAATCTAAAACGGCTAAACACATTTTGATGAAATTTTCAGAAAATCTTCAGATTAGGCCAGCGAGTGATCCTGTGAAGTTTGGTTGCGATTGGATCAACAGTTTTTTTTATTGTGTTTGTCCCTACAAAAAAACATGAACAAAAATTGGCAAAAATACATTTTGTCGAGCGTCAATGGCCGTTTTCTATGGAACAGCTGATATTTTTTCGCGATTTCAGGTTTGGCCCCGTAGTAAGTAATAGTTGATCACAATGATGAGTACATATTACAAACCCTACATTATGATCATACCTTTTTTAACACGTTGTATAATATTATATTCACGGAAAAATATACGGGAGCTTACACAAAGCTCGAAGCTTGCTTTAAATTCCCACACAATATAGTAACAACACTGAGATAAAGTAAAAAACCGTCATGTGTCCTGGTTAGGTAGACGACTTGTCTAATACGCCTACTTCACTTTATATCAGGTATCCGATACCGTGACTTGACAGGGGAGACAACGGAACAAAGAAAAATCCTTCCCGCAAATGTAATGTGTGGTTAGAATGGAAGGTGCGCCACTCGCTCAGCTAAAAATCCCCCAATAACTTAACTAAACGAAAAAACGAGACCGAAACTCTTGTGTCATTTTTTATCCGACCATCCGTGCCAAAACGCGTTAGTATTTCGGTCACATCACGTTACCAGGAACAGGAAAATATGCTGTAATTTGCTATGTTTTGAGGTCAATATCGAAAATTGGATTATTGAGCACAGTTTACTGTAATACGATTGTTTTATTGACACTTATTTGCCAAGATTGCCCGTCATTGTCTACCTACTGTGGCATTGTTATAATCGGAACCATAAATTCTTGCTTTAAAATTTTCGACCAGTTAATATCTTGAATCATGATGAAGCGTGTAAGATAAATGTAAAATTCAGTGCTATTAATACGTTATTTTTAAACGCTTTTACGTTGACAGTGCTATTTTCCACGAGTAACGTTATTTCTAAACAGTTTCTATCATCTTTTATTTCCACAGGTCACAAGCGCTGTATTCATGAAAACCGACATTTGACCAAATTCGAAATGCAAAGGACGGACAGACGGCTCTCTCAACAAAGTTCTGACTTATAGCCGTACCTCTGACGGAGCCTAATGAAAATTGGCAGCTCGCTCAATCGAATAAACTTCCACGTAAAAGCAACACTCCGACCGATCGCGCGATATGAAGTGGATCCGAGCTTTTAACCTGCCCTATAACCGACCGAGAAATTTTTTTATATACTAAATGTGCTTTTACCTTAGCTAGTTAACATTTTACTGTAGAATGATGGGTTATTTTATGAAAACGACCGCAGTGAAAAGGCTCTTAGAAACAACTTTATCGATTACAACCTTTAACAATATTACAGCTGTGGTCGGGGAAAATTATTTAGTTCGTAATGTAAACTTCTCTATTAACGTAACTTTGCTGTTTCAGCAAAATTTTAATTAAGTCAATATTGAGTTATCCATGTTGTATATGTTTGTGCACTGTTTGGAGCCTTACCTACTTTGGAGATAAGAGTAGAGATGTGATAAGTCCCTATGCCGAGATGAATAAGAGCTGAACATAATATATAATTGTCAAAGTTTTAGTAGGTGTAAAAACAATCAACATTAAATACTGTTTTAAACTATCACGGCTGTTCACTAAAGTTATATGATTATTTACGGGATATTTACCGTGGTAAGGTTGTGGAATGAGCTCCCGATATTTCGGCGCAGTTACATGCACCATGTTCACAACCTTACCACGGTAAATATCCCGTAAATAATCATATAACTTTAATCAACATTAGTCCATAAACTAAACATTTATGACGGAACTCATCCCTGTCCCGTCTACGGTACTGTACGAATGAATGTAGATACTCCATAAGTAATTATTTTATACAAAGTTGTGCATGAAGGTAATCTGTAGAGCGTTATTTTAATATGAAGTGGAGAAGATTTCACTCGTGCCCCGGAGTTTGTACACACAGAGTAACTAGTTCAGTGTAAGTTGTCATTAGTCCATTACCGTGATTAGTCTCGAGCTACAAGAGCCAGGAGAACGGAAACGAAGGACTGACACAACCTGCTGAGGAATTAGGACGAGATGACAAAACATTTGCGGACTGTTCAACCTTCAGTCGTACAAAAATAGGTTAAAAATATGGCTCATCGAGCAGTCTTTTTACAGATTCGACGAATTTTATAGATTTGACATATGAATGTACCTTTACTATATAGTATATAGGTAAGAATTGAATGACATGTATTATTATTGTTTTATTTCTGTAATGCAATTATATAGTCTAATGTTATCAATTAAGTAATTATTATTGTAATTTTTCTCACTTTAAGTGAACATTTGTTATTTGACGTGTAAATTGAGATTTTATCAATAAATTACTTATGACTTTTGACTCAATTAAGTTACTGGCGTTTCTGGATTGGTTCAATGTTCACTTCTTTTACCTCTGAGGAAACTTGACTTGTGTTGTGAAATCCACAAGAAGCTTTTACAGTTTTCATAAGAATAATCTTATAAGTGAAAACTTTTTATGGCTTGTGTCTACCTACTATATTTAGTTAGTTTCAGCTGTTTGTTTTCCGAATCGTGTAAAATAAAAAATACAATAATATTTTTGTTAATATTTAAAGCAAAATAAATTATTTTGTTTTCGCCTTGAAGTTGGGCACTTATAAGTGAACATTGCGTAAGGCGCCTTCGCGACTAACAGGCCTCATCAATGTTTCACGGCAGTAAGCGGCATCGCTTATTCCTAATTGGGAACTGAAAAAACAATCGGAGTGACGAGAAAAGGCTTTAAGGCTAATTCAGTAGCGATTTCCGAGCTCGCTCCGGGCTGAATGCTAAATGAGATAAGATCGTGAACTCGTGTCGATTTGTTCGCATTTCGCTCCTGCTTTCTACAATAAAAGCTGTACTTTGCTCCAACACATACGTTACGTAGCGATCTCTAACGGTCCTGAATAAGTTAAAGTTTTTTACTGCTGTTCCGCTGAAAAAGGGTTTGTTTTGTTGCCGCGGCTAAATCATGGCAGAATAAGAATCGGTGTGATGTTATTTTATTGTGAGTGACTTGGTAAAATCGCTCGGATCGTATTGTAGTATTTCTAAGCTGAGGCTATTGTAACAAGTGGCGCGTTCTTGATATTTTCTGACAAAAGACTCAGCTGGTACTCAGCTTCTACCTACACCATCAGCCTACGCTCTATAAGCTTGACGCATGAAAGGTCTGACAGATCTATTTGTTGGCCTCCAGATTTATTTACTACTATTTCAGGCGTGATTTTACTATTTTCTTGACAAACGATTTGTTTTTTTTTGTCGATCTTTTTCCACAAAAAAAACTGCTATTAGCGCATTGTTTAGGTATTTTTAGTTTTTTAAGAAAATCCGCTGAGTTTTGTTTACTATATTTACTTCTTGTTATTATTCTATTTTTTCGTTGTTTATATCCTTATTTTTATCTTCACTTTGGCTATTAGGCTGACATATATACTCGTATATATATTATACATATATTCTACGATATATGTATTCAGCTTGGCATATTTATCTACTTGTTTTTATTGATTACATTCTTACAATTTTTGATGCAGTATTCAATAAACTTGCTTCTCAAATCTTTATTGTTGTGTGAGGCTACCACGTCCTTCCAAAATCAGGTCAAGAGAAGAAAGATCTAGTTTCAAGGTGTGAATAGCAAATCCGGGCGTGTCTTGAAGTATGGATTTTATTACTTTTATTTTTGTTTGAAGTTAATTTCAAAATCGATTAAGATTTTGTGGGTGTTGCTGGTGTTTTGAAAAAGATAACATGGGATTTTTTTATTCTTACTTTTTCATGTTTCTGTTCCATTTAAAAAGGTCATTCACACTCGAAAAAAATTATGGAACATCAGATATATTTTTCGCGATTTCAGGGTTGGTCCCATATTAAGTGGTTCATAATGATGGGTACTATCAAAGATAATACAACCACTTGACCGCGCATGTAGTCAAAATTTCCTTTTGCAAAATTAAGCCACGTCGGTCGCGGGGGGGCATCGCATGGCCGTGATTGGAGACTCGATGCGATTCGACGCATGTTATTGGAGACTCAAAAGTCATTAGTTCAATTCGCGCCTGGGATTGGCCCGTACTAAAAAGATATACGCTGAAAATTTATATGGTTTATATGGTTATATCGTCATTGGGAGTATATACCTAATTAGTTATATCGTCACTATGGACCCCTTCCAGCTTAGTGCACCTTTACCACGTAACTGCATTTTTTTTGTTAAAAATTTCATGACCGTTGATTCAATGTCTTTTAGTCGTAATATTAAACATGTTTACATAGTATTAAAAGCGTTAAACAAGTCATAGTCACAGTCACAGTCAAGCAAAGTAAGTTACGATCAAGTCAAACTCATGCCCCTGTAAAGTGGTGGAGATTTACAAGAGGCTCCTATGGCGTTTTGAAAACAACACAAAAAGACATGTTTTACCTCGTTATGATAATATCACTGTCCCACATTCGAGCACATTTACGAGCACTTAATAAATAATCATTCACCATTTACTACACATTAACACTCGAAAATACACAAGTTTAGGAAAATAATCCAACGAGCCGACATGTTTTTTTTCCACGTTGGCGCCAAAACTCCACATAACTGCAATCTCCATTGTGTTACCTGGTCTAGTTTGAGCAGTTCCTCCGGCGTGTCCGGCAGCTGGCCCAGCATGAGCGGCGGGTTGATGTTGACTTCCTTCCCCAGTGAGCGCACCACCTCCTCGCGGTTGTACCGATCCGCGAAGACACACGATGCAGGTATGAGACCGTGGACCGTGTAGCTTATCGCTCGGACTAGGATCCTGGAAGAGAAAGTCTTTTCAGTCTTTCAATGAGATACAATCGCAAACATGCAACATTTGATTTTCGGGACATTTCGGGACATTTTTCACACATGGTCATCTGACCCCAAACTAAGCAAAGCTTGTGATATGGCTGCCAGATACTGATATACATACATAATGTAGTTTTAAATACATACTTAAATAGATATTAACAACCAGATATAGAACAAACACAAATGTTCATCACATAAATGTTTGTCCTAGGTGGGAATCGAAACCACGCCCCCAAGCTCAGAAGGTAGGTTCACTACCAACTGGACCAACGGGCTATCGATTGTATACAGGGTTACGCGGAGTGTACTAAGCCGAAAGGGGCCCATAGAACCCATAACTATGAACAACTTTACTTATGGGACCAATTCTGAAATCACGAAAAAATAACAGCTCGTCCATACATTTTGTCGAGTATGAATGACCGTTTTCTATGGAACAGTCGATATTTTTTTCGTGATTTCAGAGTTGCTTCCTTAGTAAAAGTTATTCATAACTACTGGTACTGGTGTCTGATGGATACTATGAACTCCTTCTGGCTTAGTACAGCCTTTCCGCGTAACCTAGTATAGGTATTGTCACAGGTATATGATAAAATCAGATTCAGATCAGAAATAATTTTTGATCAAAAATTTCTTTCGGCTTTGGTCAAGAACCGGAAGAAGACAAAATTATTACTTAATGTTAAACCTGAGAAAATTCAGTTTTATGATAAAAACACCTGGACTGGATTTTTATGGAAAAAAATATAGTTTTAAGTAGATCAACAATTGCAAATAAAAATAAAAATTGCAAAAGGTAAGGATGGAAACAATTTTAGAGCTGTCAAGTTTAGTTTAGTTTACGAGTGCATCGGAATCGATGCCATTGTCTCGCATCCTTAAATATACAATGGCAATGTTTAGCATTAAGTCCTCCATTTGTACATGTCTACTTAATTTGTAAGTGTGCAATAAAGTATTAAATAAATAATAAACAAATGGCACTATTATTGATTTGATAAATATACATTGTGGTAGATACGTTTCATCGAGGTCTGAGCGGCAATACAAACATAAACGTTAATTAGCTTGAGTGAATTCAGTCCGTCCTGTGTCTGGCAACGTCGCAAACGTACGATGCGCGATTTTGAAGTATGAAAAATAATAAAAATGCCATGTTGTGTGTTTAGAAATTTAATTACTTATACTGGGTCGGCTGTTAAAGACTGTAAGGCTGTAAAGTTCTATAGGTCCTATATAGGTCATCACTGCTGAACATCCTCTGTCTACTGGATTCCCGCGACTCACAATGTCGTCGGTCCATCTAGTGGGATGCCTACCTACGCTGCGTCTTCCGATTCGTGGTCTCCACTCAAGAACTTTTCTTCCCCATCGGTTATCGGTTCTTCGAGCGATGTGGCCTGACCATTTATGGCACTATATAGGTAGCTATAGCAAAATAATATTATAATAATATTTATAGTGCTTTTTTAATGAGTATGACGTCTCTATTCGTTAAACCTTATTGGGTGGTATTACGCTTCTCAGAAAGAGGTTCAAAATGTCAACAACACATTTACATTACAAGGGTTTTAAACAATGATTTGTTGAATTTGTTCAGTGTGAAAGTCTTTCGAAGGATGGGGCAATGTCAACAACTAAAAAGGGTATCTGTGGGACTCGAGCATGAAAACAACACAACCTTATGTACAGAACCAGAATGTTACCATTTCAGTTGCTAACTGTTGGCTGGAGTGGAACAACACTTTCGTAATTACTTGAATCCAGGACTTATTTATAATAGCTTGATATAACTTTCTAGATAAGTATTTTTTTTATAAAAGACCACAAAAACCAGGATAAAGGATATATATCTACATTAATATAAAACTATTATCTGGGCTTTTAGATAAGTTTTCAGTTTATTTGTAAGTAGTTTTAAGTTTTAGTTCACTGGAAGTTGTCCATACCAATATTATAAAGAGAAAGGATTTGATTGTTTGTTTGTTTGTTTGCACGGCTCCGAAACTACTGATCCGATTTGAAAAATTCTTTCACTGTTGGGAAGCTACGCTATCCTCGGGTGACATAGGCTATAATCTATACCCGTGCGAAGCTGGGGCGGACCACTAGTATATTATAAATACCTTTATAGCTAATAATAATAACTTAAAACGCAGTAGCAACTTTATGTCGGTGAGTGGCGACACCGCGTACCCCGATTATACATGGGGCTAGAACCCCAGAGACTCCGACACCTGGCTTGCCTTAACCGGCTGTCTGAAGGTGGAAACCGCAAGAGCTAAGAACCTAAGTTCCAGGGTGGAAGTGTTAGAGGACATAATTCCGCGAGTAGCGTTTAGTGAAATTGTAGCACGCCTCTCGAGGGGGGGAGCTGCCTAATTATAATTTTGGATGAGACAGGATAAGATACTATTCTATACACACCCCATAATTGTATTTTGTACTGAAGCCCTTTTGAGAAGCCCTTCTCAAAGGTCCAGGGCCTGGACTAGACGCGTGAATAAGTTTCAAATAATAAATTTTTCTTCGTAATAAAATAGTGCTTTTAGACCATACTTACGTACTGCATATTCCAATGAAAAACTTCAAACTAAGTTCGGTAGAGAACCACAATTGAGTGAAGCTAAAGAGATTGAGGCCAATTAATAGAAATATCACATGACGTAGGTGGATATTATATTAGGGCCAGGTTCAGTTTTAACGGTGAATTTCCTAATAAAATTATAGCACTGCTCGCTTCACCCACAACGCTTGGCGCCGAGTTCGTTAGGCCTTCGCAGCATGAAGCTAAAAATTTGGCCATCGAGGCGTTTTTAATTAAATTCTCCGTGTCCCGTCGCACCTCAGTTTACTTTACCCTTCCTACTGGTATGTATTCTGTGGTTCTGCTATGAAGGAATAATGAAAATGGGGAAGTTTTCGTGGGCTGGCCCAGGAACTGAATCCCGTGAAATTTATACGCTGTAAGACGTTTGGAGGTAACGTCGTACATTTTATTTATGTCCATGTCTCTTGCCATTTATTTTGTCAGATTGTTGTAATTATTTGGTAGACGTATTTCTGATGACTTTTGTTAGAATATTTACATCATTTAGAGTTACGGATAAATATACCTACTTACTTATCGTTGAATTTGTTTGCAGTACCTAGAACTGATAATATGGCTTTTGTAATTAGTAAAGCCTAATCTTTAGTATTAATTAGGTACCGGCAAAAGCAAAAAACGCCACAGATAATACATAAAAATTACTTCACGGTTCATTAATATTCGGGACAATATTCGGGATATTTTTGCACAGACGGTCATCTGACCCAAAACTAAGCAAAGCTTGTAATGTGGCTGCCAGAGACTGATATAGGCAGGGTTTTGCTTTGCTTCGCTCCCGCCTTAACGAACCATCTAACCTAACTGACAGAATTCGGATCTGCCCTGATAGAGGGAAAGGGAGGGAAGATTTTGCGTTGTTATAAAAAAAATACTTCGAAAGCTGTGTTCGAAAGCTTTGCTTTACTTCCCACCCTTAGCCTTCTTACCTAACTGACATAAATCAGACGGATTTTATATATATTGGACGTTGATCATATTATGTTTACCTACACTCGAGCTTGTTCACGAACACTTAATAAATAATAATCCAGTATTATTACACGTTAACACTCGAAAATACCCAAGCTTAGGAAAATAATACAACGAGCCAACATGTTTTTTTCCACGTTTGCGCCAAAAACTACGTAGTTTCACTACATTTTTTTTTGTTAAAATTTTCATGACCGTGGATTCAATGTCCTTTAGTCGTAATATTAAACATGTCTACATAGTATTAATAGTGTCAAACAAGTCATAGTCACAGTCAAGCAAAGTAAGTTACAGTCAAGTCAAACTCATGCCCCAGTAAAGGGTTGGATGCTTTACAAGAAGCTTCTATGGAGTTTTGGAAGTAACAGGAAAATACATGTTTCACTTCGTTATATCACTGACCCACACTCGAGCACGTTCACGAGGAGTTATTAAATAATAATCCACGATTATTACACATTAACTCTCGAAAATACACAAGTTAAGGAAAATAATACAACGAGTTGAATTTTTTTTTCACGTTCGTGCCAAAAACCGTAGTTTCACTACTCAAGCTTCTCCTTGCCGGATGATACGCTGGGTAATATAGGAAGCATTGTGCTATGTGCGTAGGGGTGCTAAAGGAGGGTAATGCCTGTATCTGACAAATGAGGTAATGGAAGTGACGTAAGATTATGACGTCACTAACTATTATTCTAGATCGTTCTAAAATCTATTTTCTAGTATAAAATCTTTTACACATCGAACCAAACGATGACACATTTTTCTCAAAATATCATCATCAACAACATCATCATCATCAGCTAGAAGACGTCCTCTGCTGAACATAGGCCCACTTCAACCTCCACACTGAACGACAGCCTGCCTTTTGCATCCACAGGATGCCAGCGACTCTCACAATGTCGTCGGTCCATCTAGTGTCAAAATATCATCCAGTTAAAATCTACTGTTTTATCTTACTTTTACAAAAATAAAAATAAATAAAAATATTAACAACCGACAATCTTCAAATCAGATGTTCTCAAATTATAGCTAAGATTATAAAGTCATTATTCAAACACAAAAAACGAAAACACGAAACAAAACGAATTTAGTTTATTCGTTTGGGAGCTACGATGCCACACACGTTAAACATAAAACTTAAAACACACCTCTATTTGATTCGGGGGTTAAAAACGAAACAAAAGTCACAAAAAAAGGAAATCATAAAGTTATAATAACCTCTAATATCAGAGGAGGTTTGTAATACTATTAGTATATCAATTTCAATAAACTTATTGTGTTCCGAACATTATTTGAAACCTTTGCCCACGAGAGTTGGAATTTTGGTGGCTTCCAGTACAGAATATTAGCAATAGGTACCTCTGGCAGTAGTAATATAGATGGGTATTTCTTGATTTATACCGACGGTAAACTTTAGGGTACAATACGGATGGAACAGTAAAACTGGGATGCGAGAAATGTTATGGACTCACGGATATCATTTCCAAACGCATGATGTGAAATATTTACGCACACACACTCTGATAAGACGCTATTTACAAACTAAAGTACTAGTTTTGGCGCAACGCAACGTGCAGAAATATCTCGTGTCATTTGTATAATTTTCCTAAACTTATGAATTTTCGAGTGTTAATGCGTAATAATGGTGGATTATTATTAATTATTTAATGTTCGTGGACGTGCTGGAGTGTGGGAAAGTGATTTAACGCGGTGAAACATGTATTTTCGTGTTGTTTCCAAAGCTCCATAGAAGCTTCTTGTAAAGTCTCTACCACTTTACTGGGGCATGACTTTGACTTGACCGTGACCTACTTTGCTTGACTCTGACTGACTTGTTTGACTACATTTCGTCAAACTTGATAATAATTTAATACTTGACACTGGCAAATGCACAAGAGTGCGACGCCAAAATCCTTACAAAGGAAAAAAAAAGTATAACAAAGTTCATAGAGAAAAAGAAAAAGTTACTATTTCGTAAGGAATTATTTACCTACAAACTGGCATGATGATGGTAATGTTTTTCAAAACAATTTTAATTATGGCGTAGAAATGTAAAGGAAAGGTAAGCGATACGTATTACGTAGTAATGACGTATCACCCTCACGTAATGAATACAAGCCATACGCGTGTCAGTAATTAATATCGAGCTAATTATAACATGTATTCCATTTTATTAATTGACATATTTTGAACACGCCGTGCCACACATAGCCAGTTGTTTTTTTTACAGAATATATAATGTTACGGCGGATTAATTAAAAAATAATAAAAAAGTCAATAAGTAAAAACGAAATGGGGGCCCGCACCCCATACAACAAATCTATTTTTTAACGTTTTTTTGTATTCGCTCTAATGTAAAAACGGTAATAGGTACAAGCGTCAAACTTGGCATAGTTGGCATGATTATAGTAGGTACACACTCTAAAGTATAACAACAAATAATAAATAATGGCCAAGTACGATTCGGTGTCAAATTTCTGTTTATCACCGAACCACCGGTTCTCGTACGATCACCGAAGTAAAGCAACGTCGGGCGCGGCCGGTACTTGGATGGATGACCGCTTGGGCGTTGATGGGATGTTGTCTTTTTGGACTATTTTTTGTACTTTAGTAGCTAACAAGCTATGTGGTGGTACGGAACCCTCAGTGCGCGAGCCCGACTCGCACTTGGCCGATTTTATTATGGTCTACAGACTAGCTGCTTGACTTGCCCACTGATTGGACTGCGACTGGCTACTGTTAGATGTTTGTTTTTTTATGCCATAGGTGGCAAACAGGCTAACGGGCCGCCTAAGCGATCAGCGATCACATCACATATGGATACCTGTAACACCAAGGGCATCACAAATACGTTGCCGAACTTCAAAGATTTTACTAGCAGCCCTTTTGAATAATTACTCTGAAATGCCGCACGATTCAGGTGTGCTCATTCAACAAATTGCAAATATGAGACAAAAAAAATCACGTGTGTTCACAGTTCTATGATATTATGTGGATGAGCTTTCAGGCGGTTGTTGACAGATGTTCAACTTGTCCGTGGTAGCTAACAAAACGAAAAAAAAAAACTTTTCTGTGGTAGCAGGTAGTTACCACAAAATATATTTTTATTAGAAAAATTAGAAAGAAACCGGGCATTAGAAAATGCCTTACCATGATGCCTAACTATGGTTTCTTTTACCTTATACTTACCTGAATCAATTGAATAAATTTTGTGTTTTATTTCATACTGTGTGTAAGGCACTTTTCTTGTGTTTTGTGTTGTGTTCGATAGTAGGGTTACAAGAACTTAAAGGAGAGCTAAGTTATGAAGACGACAAATATTTATTAAGATGAAACCGTAGCAAGCTACCGGGAACAAATTATATAATTTCAACAGTTCGTAAGAGCTTTGTAAATGAAAGTTCAGAAAGTTTTCTCGAGGCAACTGCAACTGGAAATGAAACTTCTGTTTTACGTGCAAATATAAGATATACCAGAAAACACCATACTCATTTTAGCAACGTTCATTTCTAATAGAAATTAAATAAGTAAATGATTATTTGACATCCCGAAATATTTCAATCCTATACTGTATAATAGTCTCATATCCCATTTATATTACATTAAAAAAAACAGTTTTGTTTTTATTTTTATGTTTGTCAGACAACCTAAAAGTGACCGCAGGGAAACGCCGGATGCAGGCCGCTTCCAACCGGCCCTTTTGGAGATCGATTGGGGAGGCCTATGTCCAGCAGTGGACGTCCTATGGCTGAAATGATGATGATGATGATTTAATACTCTTCGTTTTGATTTCGGCCCTATCAAGGCCTAAGTCCCGAGAGTCAATATACAAAAGGTAAAATACAATGCACTGAAAACGAATGAATCAGATTTGACTTTGTTAGTAAAATATAATTAGCCTAAATTATACCTATCACCGAAATAGGTCACGGACAGTAGATACTTAATAGAAAAGTTCTAGAAAGTAGACATTAAAAATGAGCCATTATAGAACGGGTAGGAATCTACTCTAACAGTCCTTCGACGAGGGATCGTAGCACTAACTGCTAGTATCCACGCGATTCTCTCGTAGAAGAGCAATCAGGTTGTTCTGAACTGAATTCGACGAGTTTTACTATTAAATACGTGTTAAAATTGATATTTTGGAGTTACCTAATAGCAGTCAATATCAAACTTTTGCTGCAATCAAAAGCACTTTTCTTGTGATCACTTAACGGAATAAAAAATCAACTTTTTACAGTAATTTTACTGGAAAATGGAATTTTAATTTGTAGTGTGACTTTTCGGAGTTCAAAACTAAAAATTTCTCACAACACATTATGCAAATTGAAGAGTGAGTTTATGAGGGTGGAAAGTAAACCTGGCGAGGTCAGCGTTAGGGGACAGTTAATTATGGCTGGGGTAACAAATAATTAGGAAGGACTAGGAATTAATACTTTACACGAAAAATATTTAAAACACAGATATTTAAAACCTAAAACTATTAGTACCAAACATTAATATTTAAATAAAAAACAACAAATCAAAACCTATCTATTAACTATCATTATATTAAACCGCTACCAGTGGGAACTGTTCCCAAAATGCTGGCCCCACTGCTGGCTTATTACCACGTTGTATGGCGATGTTTTTTAATACTTTTAATGATTTAGCTAATGAGAAAACTACATGGGAAACATTCATTCTACGAAAAAGACTATGTCACCTATGAGCTAGAACATCTTTAATTTATTATCTATTGTTTTATCGCTATCTATGTCACAGGGGTCAAAGCTTGTTTTTTATTACTATTAACTTATTGTATTATGATCACAGTTATACAGTTATATAAGTAGCTATTTTAATCTAAAATCTATCAGAGTAAGTTCGTAACTATGAAGTCTAAGAGACCAGCCCTAATGTGAAAGTTTTGAGCCTGCTCAAAGGTCTCTGACATGTTATAGAAAAACAACTGGGCCGTACAATGCTACGTATACGTATCATCCGAGTTTTAGTAAAGCGCTACGTGTGCTATCGGAGAACTTAGAAATACGGTAAAATGATATTGAAATTATGTCGCAGAGAATAAAAGGCAATAATATTAATGTCCCTAATCTTCACCCACGCATCTTTGAAGTAGGTTAGGTTATACCCATTTCCATACAAGTCTTAACAGGCTATTAATTCCTGGATGTCACCGAATAAACTAGGACATTGTCCGGGGAAAAGGGGACAGGTGGCAGCTCTAATTATGGCCGTTGCCCGCAATTTATGTGGACTGTCCTGTTTTACAATAGGAGCATGCCTATCGGGCCGCTTTTAATTAAATTTATACACTGTGAATGAGGACACTATGGTTGAAATGCTGGACAGAAGTTGAATGACAAAATTATGCTTTATAGGTCATAATATAATGGTATTAAGTACAGCATACTGTACTTTATACCATGACTCTTCGACCAAAATAAAATGAATGGACGGGCCATAACCATTGAACTTGCTCAGTAAAAACGAGGCAAAACCGTTGGACATATACTACAAAACCTTATTATAACTATGTACAGTACATTTGTTACAAAAAATAGATATCGGTTTTTTGTTGTGCTTCGGGAAAGCACACGAAGGCATAATTTTGTCAGATGTTTCGTTATCATGTACCAATAAACTCGTGTCTTCCTACTTTCTACACTTCCACTTGCACACTTGCACTTCCTACGGCTAGAGACCGACTGAAACGAAGTGAGCGCCGGCGCTCATTTTGTAATCTTCAAAAATGCGCTTCTTCTGGGCCCGTCCATTCATTTTATTTTGGTCGAAGCTATGACTACGAGAAAAAGAAAGAGTTAAGCAAAATAGATATTTAATAAAGAAAAAAAAAGAAGGTTAGTATCGAGTATTGTTTGCGCAACTAGGTTGTATAGCATTGAGATGGAGGTCGAATATATTGGTGTGTTCTAAATTTAAACACCAAAATAGTAATTAAAAGTGCTTTTTAATCACTGTTTTCAGTGAATAAAATAAGCTTTTAGAGGGGGAAAGGTATAAATGAAATATTCATCGGTTTGAACCAACTTACACACTTCTTGAGGAAAAAGGGCTAAAGTTATCTCTTTCCATTGAACCTTAAGCGAAGCCGAGGCCCGAACCTTTTCTAGTAAAATTAGCTAACTAACAAAGATATAAAGCTTTCGCAAAATTAAAAGAATTGCCTTTTTGAGTAGGTATCTACAGAAACATCTTAGAGTTTGTACAAGTGGTACCTAGTTACGGAGGTCAAGGGTCTAGTAATATTGTAGTTAAATAAAACTGAATGAAAAGATTCTAAGAGAAATACCCTGAATTTTCACAATAGTAAGATTTATCACGTGAGGATATTTTTATTGTAATTATTATTTAATAAATCTCTTGTTTGTATTGCTCTTTTAACTTACGAGATTGCATTTATCGTGCATGAGACCTTTCAAGCTCGAGCAAATAGAAAAAGAATAACTGATTGCATCGAGCAAATAAGAAATTGCCGCAACTGCGCCAGCGGTCTACTCTCACGTGTTTGCTGATGTCCGCTTGGAAGAGTGCGTGCAATGAAAAGGACTATAATTATATAAGACAGAATTAATAAAAAAAAAAGAAATTGGTATTATTTTGCTACATTACGCAGTAAATAAAAAGTCTATATAATTATTAAATTATAGTATAAAATAGTTATTAAGTTGGAATAGTACTATAAGATATAACTTACAGATCTTCGTAATTTTTAGGGTTCCGTACCTCAAAAGGAAAAAAACAGAACCCTTATAGGATCACTTCGTTGTCCGTCTGTCCGTCTGTCTGTCCGTCTGTCTGTATGTCCGTCTGTCAAGACCCTTTTTCTCAAGAATGAGTAAAGGTATCAAGTTGAAATTTATAATAAATTGATTGATTGATTGATTGATTAACTATTTATTGTTCACACCATTAAATGATACAGAGGACAAAAAACTAATGTAACAACTGGCGGCCTTATCGCTAAAAGCAATCTCTTCCAGGCAACCTTAGGATGGAAAGGATTTATAGTAGACGTAGAAGACGGGGTGTGCAATAGAGGATAGACTATATTTTTTTTACTTATGCCATACACATACATTCTAATAGTAATACACACTATTACTTAAAATTCTTTAATATAAATATACTAATAGATATGCAATTTATATGAATACATACATAATTATGTAATAATTAATGATACGAATAACCTAAAGTTATATGTTGAAGGAATAGCTGTTCGACATAATGATATCAACAAGGCTGCAACTTTGACAAATAAAACTCTTTAACGCGATCTTTGAAAGTAGCGAGCGATGGAGAATGTCTGATAGACACGGGCAATTTGTTCCACAACTGAACTGCCTGAAATGAAAACGACTTACCATAAAAAGTTTCAGATCGTGCGGGAGGGGACTTAAGGGAGAGATTGTTCTTCGACCTTAAAGGAAGAGGATGACAGTCTCTCCACAAAGTGAAACATTCTTTAAGGTAGCGCGGACTGGAGGGGTTAAATAAAATATTATGTAGAAAAGAAAGGATGTGAGCATTCCGACGAAGACAAATAGGTAACCACTTGAGCTTAGCGCGATACTGGGATATGTGATCATATTTGCGTAAACCAAATATGAATCTAATGCAATAATTTTGAAGGCGCTCAAGTTTCTCTAGCAGGTCCTCTGTAAGATTAAGATAGCAGGCGTCAGCATAATCTAGGATAGGAAGAAGGAGAGACTGTGCGAGTGAAACTTTAGTGGCAGTGGGTAAGAAGTTTCGGATGCGTCTTAGTGAGCCACAAGACGCAAACAATTTGCTGCTGATCGATTTAATGTGACAGTCCCAGGATAAGGTGCGATCAAAGATCACTCCAAGATTTTTAACAGAATCACTGAACGGTATTATAACCCCATCAAAAAGAACACTTGGAATCACAGCCCAGTTAATTCTGGAGATCCAGTAAGAGCTACCTATTACTATGACTTGTGATTTTGTGGGGTTGACTTTTAATCCAAAAGAATTGCTCCACTCGATGATTCGATGCAGATCAGCATTAGTTCTAGCAATGGCTACATCCAGTTCATTAAGTGAAGATTGTGTATAAATTTGGAGATCGTCTGCATAAAGGTGGTAGGAAGAAATAAGACGCTTGGAAATAGAATATATGAAAATTGCGAAAAGAAGAGGAGATAAAACACCGCCTTGTGGAACACCAGCTATTGTATTGCACCAGGAAGAAAAAGTGTCTTCAAGGCGAATTTGCTGCTGGCGTCCGTGTAGATAACTACGAAACCAATCGATAACCGGTTGGAGCGGAGTAACGCTAGTAATATGTCGAAGTTAACGGCATTAAAAGCATTACTGAAATCTACCAGGGTTAGAACAGTAAGCTTGCCGTCATCTTGCCGTCATCTTGCCGTCGTCAAATACTTGGGTCTACGGTTTCCTTTGGCACTAAAAAAATAAATGTTGTTAGTCAACGCAATCAACAGATATGAACGTTAGTCGCATATTTTGCGATTTTACAGGGGAATCAAAACCTATAGGGTACTTCCTGTTGACCTAGAATCATTAATTTTGGCAAGAGGCAAGGTCTTACAGCACATGTAGAGGAAAAAATCTGAAAGTTGTTAATTTGAAGTTATATCATATAAAAAATATTGTTTTAGAATTACAAACTTCCATTTTGTAGTTGTTATGTATCGAAGAACCTTATTGTTCACTACAAAGTTAAGTTTGTCTTTCAATATTTCAACTTCAGTTAGTTTTTTTTTGGACTCGTGCTCTAAAGGTTTCCTTCCAACGGAACCCTCAAAGCACGAGTTCTACTCGTACTTGTCCGGTTTTTTATCAATAATAGATACAATTATAGTCGAAAATTACAAAAGAAAATTCGAAACTTCAAATTAAATACATTGAGATCAACTTTTTCTTTCCTTTTCTTTATGTGAATGGCGTCACACGTCTCATTGCCATTGTTCAAGTATTTCGATATTTTTTTTGTTAAACTGATCGTCAAATAAGTCATAGTCAAATTCAAGCAATGTAAGTCGTGGTCAAGTCCAAGTCATATCCATTAAAGTGGTGGAGACATTACGAGAAGCTCCCATACAGAAGTTTAAGAAAATAATTCTATGAGGTGACATGTTTTTTCCTCTTTGCTCTCTGCGTGCTAGCGCATCGTACTAGTCAAGTATTTTTTAATATTTGTCATGTTTTTTTGCAAATAAAAATACTTCGGCGTCCAGTTCCGGTTAATTTACAACATTTAAATTAAGGTATTCGAGTCGATTATCAGGCCAAGTTGCGCCGCGCTGTCTCGATCGGAATTTCATATTTGGCTGCCATGTTATTGCACACCGGAAATAACTCGATTTAATATAATTGTATTTAATTAAATTCCATCGCCACTTTCCAACCTGACGTGATATCTCGTATTTCGATAAATTATTATTTCGTCTCTTCCCGCATAATTCTGATAGCTGGAATTTGATGAATGCTTCGTTGATTTGAGTTCCTAATTAGAGATCTAGTTCTTGCGTAAAATGCGTTTATTAATTGACTGAACTCTCCGAGTAAAGCGTCTAATTGTAGAATAAAATAAATCAAAGTCAATAATAGTCCATTACTCTACGAGGTTAAACGAAGAGATTTTTAACGAGGGTCGTTTTGGCAGCACGCGCGTAGCGAGAACCACAATCCAACCGAATTAAAAATCTGTAGTTACTCCAAGAGATGAATAGTGCTTTTTAACTACGTGGAAATTGCAGAAGTTTTCTTGAACGTTTATGTCAAACTACCTGCATCTCGCGGGTTCACCCGCCCTAACACCAGCACCAGGGTATAACACCAGCTATCTGCCAGTAGCAGTTCCGTTAAAATCGGTACAGCCGTTTTGAAGTCCATAGGGATCATACATAAATTGATTTTTATATACCTAACTAGGTGTCCCGACAAACGAAGTTTCCAATTTGTTTGGGCAAATTTTCCAATTTTATTTAATTTTAGCTCTGTATGGTTTGTAAATTCTTCGTTTCACGTAGCTATTAGTCGTGAAGAATATAATTTACGTTGTCCATAACTAGGCACCGGCTCACAGACTTTAAACGGCGGCACAGCCGCAGCCGCCGCGCATGTTGAGTTTTTAAACATAGATACGTCCACGTAGAGTTTATTGTGAGCAACAGAAAACAACAAATGCGATGAATGAAAAAGATTTTTTCGATAATTTAAATCATACTTTTTCTCCCCTCTAATCCATGAGTTGGATAATGTTTAGCTTCATTCCCAGTTTTTGAAGAGATATCTAAAATCTATCTTTGAGTGGGTCTGCTAAAAATAATATAATAATACTATTAACAATCATAAACTGCATACGACATAGATGTGTCTCCCGTTGTCATTCCCGTAGTCCCTTGGTCATATCCATCCGAGGCCATATTAGGAAAAACTACAGCTTACATATAAACAACCCCAGGCATATTGGCTTGGTAACATACACTGCAATTTCATATTCCATTCAGGCAGCCAGTCTTCTAATCAGCCTATTAAAGTGCCCCAGGCCTACGCCACCATAGAAAGTTACGATACCATAAAGTCCTGTTACTATAAACTCACATAACCGACCCTAACATGCTATTTATTGTTAATCTGTGTTTATCCCCACTGTTTAGGTATATTAAGTGAGTTATGCTGACCTGAACTGGTCCCTTCCGTTGAGCGTCTCCTGTTTGATGGAAAGTATGACAGGCCCGAGGTCTTCATCGTTCGTGAAGTAGTTCCAGTGTTCAGTTCCGTAGAAGTACTTCTCGTAGGTCTCCTGCTCGACAGAAGTGAGCTCGAAGCCACCGGCCCTCTCCCATTGTTCCTCGATGGCCGTTTTTTTCTTCGGTGTGCTGCCGCCGTTGTCACTGCTGTCTTCGGCTGCCTCGTCCAGGGAACCGGATCTTCTGTGCCGATCTGGTAAAACAAAAACTGCATAACGTTAGAGTTTTAGTTACATTTCATTACCAGCCATAGATTAAACAGATGGGACTTGACGAGAGTCTATAATATCTCGAATAACAGTTTTTCCAATTTTAAAATTAATTCAGAAGAAATGTATCTACGCTATTGGTAAGGCTGAATTCGTATCGTAATTGGTATCGTTAGCAAAAAGGTTGTATGTTCAGTCTTGGTTCAGTCTCATTTAGTAGGTTAGCATAAGATAAATGATCTGTATTGGTCAAAATATCAAATACTGATTCAGTATACCTAGGCAATGATCTTATAGAATATGTAAACCTCTTTGTAACTAGGTATGTTCCTTCCTATAGTGTTAAAAAATTCGTAACGTTTAAAGTTCAAAAAAATTGCCAACGCCAACTTGCCCGATGTTAAGCGATAAAAATATAGTCAACTAGTTGCGCCCCGCGGTTTCACCCGTGTAGTGATGACGATGATGAAAAGTATCTCTCTGGCTCTTGACCTATACCCATGCAAAAAATCAGGTCGATACGTTGTTCCGTTGCAGCGTGAAAGAGGAACATACATCTATACATACAAACTTTCGCGTTTATAATATTAGTAGAGTATTATCAAAAAAAAATTAAAACTATGGAGTCAACATTGAAGTACCAAAAAACTGGTAACAAAATGCAGTGCTTATTTATAGGTGGGAAGTATTGTTACTCACAATCGCTCATCTGAGAAATGATTCGTATATAATGTAGAATTTATGGATTTAAATATGTTTGCATCTAATAGAAAATTCACGTCGAAATCAGCGCCTGAGCAATGCCATACATTATTTAGTCGATGTTAGCAGAGTTTTTCCATTTGAGTTTCACGTTGTAAATAAACAATTAGATTGGAGCGCGTATCACCATAATATAGACCTGAACATATTTGACGAAACAAGATATTCACGTTAGCTTTTATCACACTTTTTCTGTGTTGTTGCCTCCTTGAATTCATTGTTAATTCAAGTATCGTCGCTTTTGGGAGTCCCAACCAACAGAGAGAAGATATCTCGAGTAAACGATAATATAAATAAAGAACCAACATGAAGGTAAACTCAGAAGAAGTTTTTTAGCCTATGTGTAGAAAATCTGGTGTAGAATTTGATAAATTTATGAAGGTTTTTTTATATGACAGTAAGCCTGCATACCTTATTACTGACATGATAAGATGAAGCATTAGGCGGGTGAAATTTAGACGTCGATAGGTGACTCATTGCAAAATTGAGAATATAACAACTCAAAGAAATATAAATCATATGACTTATTTGATGGTTGATAGGTTAAAGATGTAAAATACACCTAATCTGGAATAGGAACTGGCTCTCAAGTGAGAATACCTAAGTAATAATTGGCAGAATTACATAAAGGGCAATATTTCTAATGAAATTACGAAAGATTATAAACATATTCTGAAAGTTTAAATGAGCAGTGGGATAGATGCAATAAGACTAACTCTGACTATGATGATTATTTGGACTTTTAATGTGTTTTTGTTTCTCTGACATTTGTATTTTGTAATTTATTGACTAGAATTATTCTTAATTTTTATTGAAATTAGTAAAATTATTGACATTTTTATTTTTATTCTTAATTTTTTGTGAGCTTGTTTTTGTAATTAATGTAATTCCTTTCTTATTTTTTATTTATATGCATAATTATTAATTTGTGAGATACTAATGTAACTGGCTTGACCGTGTTAAATCTCAATAAATACAATTTAATTTAATTTAATAAAGATAAACGTTTCGGAATCGGTTTAGTCGACATTGGACCTATTCGCAAAACGGTATATAGCTAATAGGACAAGTAGGCATTTCGGCGTGCATGGTTTGTCCGACGATAACTTAGAAATTTGAAAATACAATACAAGTTCGAATATGGGTAAAATCGATCGATGGATTCCGAAGATTGATGTGTCACGAGGTCACACTTCGGGGCGAACTACTGATTATAAAGAGATTTAAAATCTTATAGCGATAGGTAGAGCGCGGTGCATTGCCGCGCAGGGTGTTTAGACTAACGTAGTTGTAAATTCTGAGTAACAATGAACTCTTGAGCAATCGTCACGCTTACCATCAGGCCAGCGATGAGATTGTCATTAGTGCAGGGCCGAGGATTGAACCGGGCGCCGTCAGATTGTAAAGCAAACACGCTAGCTCGACCACGATCGCTCCAACATTTTCACAAAGTTTTTATCAGCTGCTACAAAGTTTTACCTCGAAATTCAAACCTATACTCTTCCATCAAACAGATATGTTAGCATAGGCTGCGGTGGAGTTGACAGCGCCGAGCCAAATTGCTATGAAACACAATCCGGACAAACAGTAGGTACGTGGAGGTAATGGGTATTCCGCCTATTATTATCAGACGGGTATGACAGCCGAGAGTAATACAATAACTGCCTACAAACATCCGCGTACGGATGGGATGTCAGGTGGGCGGGCGGAACAGCAGGCGTACAAGTTGGTACTATGATACTTGAAGCTATTATTTATTTACAACATTTTAGAGAATCTAATAGAATCTAATAGACTGAAAGTTTCTTTACGTGACCAAAATGCTGGCCTGTATTTTGCTTATAGATAGTATAAACGATCTTCAATTAGTTTAGTTTTTATTGTTGTTATTAAGTATTATGGAGTCAAATTTAGCGAATTAAATTATATATCTTATATTTATATATATAATTTCATGGAAAAATTAAAAGATATAAGTAATCTTGACATTTTCAAATGAAGACTTAAGAAGTTGCTAATTGATTAGACTTACTATTCTATTACGGAGTTTTAAAATGACGAATTGGTAAATTGTTAAAATCATTTCGATTAAATTAATTTTCATTAAAATAAATACGAGAGACGCCTCTGGCGGACAAAATTTCTATATACGACATCAAATGCCCTTTAATTTTTTTTAATAGAATAAGTGGCAAACAAGCTACGGGCCACCTGATGGTAAGTGGTCACCGCTGCCTAGATACCTACAATACCCGGGGCATTGTCAGTGCGTTGCCTACCTTTGAGGACTCTATTCACCCTTCGTTTGAAGCAGTCCTAATTATACTTCGGAGGAAAAACCGAAGGTGGTAAGCCATTCCACAACTTACAGGTTATCATCATCATCATCATCATCAGCCAGAAGACGTCCACTGCTAAACATAGGCCTCCCCCTTTAACCTCCACACTGAACGACAGCCTGCCTTTTGCATCCACTGGATGTCCGCGACTCTTACAATGTCGTCGGTCCATCTAGTGCGAGGCCTCCCTACGCTGCGTCTTCAGGTTTGTGGTCTCCACTCCAGAACCTTTCTTCCCCATCGGTTATCGGTTCTTCGAGCGATGTGGCCTGCCCATTGCCACTTCAACTTGCAAATAATATTCGACCAAGGTCGTCAAGGTTACTTACAGGTGCGTGGCAGAAACAATTGATCAAATCGAACAGTGCGAGACTTCCACGCATCTATAATGTGCGGATGGCATTTGATTTACTGAGAAGAATACGGAAATAATAACCGAAAAAGTCTTTATTTATTAATTTCCTAAAAGAAAAGAAGTTTAAAATAAAACTTTAAAACCAAGAGTTTAAATTAATGCATGCGTTTTTTAATGTGTTTATGTGTGTACTCGGGTTTTGTGCAAATAAATTATTTATATTTTTAATAACCCGATTTACGCAGACCTTCTGAATGCTGTAAAATCAGTACCAGAGACGTAATATAATGAAAAGAACCAACGAGCGGCATTATATTTTGTAGCAGCACTCGTGATTTCGTGTACAAATCTAAGCTTTTAATCACGGCTTTTCATTTCAGACTGTTATTGAATTCATAATCAGTGAGTCTCCACACTTTCTGCTAATCCGCGAATGCTCGGGCCTGCTAACATTTGAAGAGGTACACTGAAATAATCGCTTTTAAGCTGCCTTTTGCACCTCGCTGAACATCAAATAATAAGACGTCGCGAATTTTATTTAGATATTATTAAATGCTGCGAACAAAATAAAATAAATGGACGGTCCATAACCATTGAACTTGCTCAGTAAAAGGTAGTCAAAACCGTCGGACATAATAGACTTCAACAGCTTATAAACAGTGTATATATTATTACAGCCCACTATATTATAATTATAGTGGGCTTGAGCATTTGGATTGTCTTTAGACCTTCAACGGTCTATGGGCAGTCTAACTGTATTTGTAGTTTTAGTTTTAGCTTGTATTTTGTGTAGTTAATAAAGGCACTTGCGCATTATAAACATGTACACTTGTACAATGTACAGTACTTTTGTTACAAAAAAAGATAGCAGTTTTTTGTTTTGTTATTACACTTCGTGAAAGCCACAGACTAGGTAAAACTAGTGAAAGCACACGAAAGCATAATTATGTCAGATGTTTCGTACAATAGTCTTGTGTCGCACTAGGCACACGGCTAGAGACCGACTGAAACGAAGTGAGCGCCGGCGCTCATTGCGTAATCTCCAAAAATGAGTTTCTTCTGGGTTATGCGTTTATGCGTTTATTTGCCCGTCCATTCATTTTATTTTGGTCGAAGATTATTTGCAGATATTTTTCATAACGCGAACGAAGTCATGCAATATTCAACTGATATCATCTTGACATTTATTGCTGAGAATTCTTGAATATAGATTTCATAACGTCTTCTTAGTTAGAGTAAAAACGTCGAGGTTGTTCAAGTTTCCAAGTTGGGTCTGCAATCGTGAAGCGACGGGTTGTCAGAGCAAATTATGAATAATGATATTTTTGTACATGACCAAGCACTTTCTTCTACGCGATGAGACAGAATAATATTTTCTGGTTATAATTCGAATTCGTGAGACAAAAAATATTGAAAATATACTCTATTTTTCAATATTTTTATCAGATATTTTGTTAACGAAAAGTTCGATGCTTATTTAGACCATCGACAGAGTTAGCATAGAAAAAGTACTAACTGCATATTCTTTTCGCTTTACGCTTTACTAGCCCGTTGGTCCAGTTGGTAGTGAATTTAACTTCTGAGCTTGGGGGCGTGGGTTCGATTCCCACCTAGGAACAACATTTATGTTTGTGCTATATCTGGTTGTTAATATCTATTTAAGTATGTATTTAAAACTATATATGTATGTTTATCAGTCTGTGGCAGCCATATCACAAGCTTTGCTTAGTTTGGGGTCAGATGACCGTGTGTGAAAAAAAAGCCAAATATTATTGATAAGTTAATTGATTAAGGACAAAAAGTTATCTTCAGCAGGAAACAACTCGTCGATTGAATTTTTTGGCTACAAAATAACGGCTCTGTCTTCATGGCACACCATACATCAAATGATGTCTGCACCGAAGGATAGTATGTGAGTCAGTGATTGATCACTCCAGGAAAGCACCTACGAAAGCTACCAAGAATTCGACGCTCTCCAATTTGGAGATAGCTTTGGCATTGAACTAGACCACTCACATTTATGGCGTCGTTGAATGGAGCGAACCTTGACGAGAGGGCTCTATTATTAGACAGTTTTTAATATAAATAAAATAGTTGATTGAATCAGGCGTTACTTTGCGGAAGTCCATTTTTAATTTGTATATGTCGAATTTCTTGTGTAATTCCGCTTCTACGTCGTTTCGAGTACAATAAGGTTTTTGGGATAAACTATTTTTCTCTATAGATATTTGTATTGCTAATTTGAAACTAACCTGAATTTAAATATTATTTATATAATAGGGCAAAATTAACCTAACCTAAAACAAAAGGTAATTAAATCTGTAACAAAAAAATCGTTATAACAACACTAACGATAGGTTCAAATTAGCAACTCAAATATCTATAGAGAAAAATTGTTTATCCCAAAATCCTTATTGTACTCGAAACGACGTAGAAGCGGAATTACACTATAAATTTGACATATACAAATTATAAATAAAATGGATATGCGCAAATATTTTCATCGTAATCGTACTGGCAAATTAACCTTATCCAGTACCTTAATCAGTATTTTAACCCCCGACGCAAAAAGAAGGGTGTTATAAGTTTAACGTGTGGCTGTTTGTGGCATTGTAGCCCTCAAACGGCTAAATCATTTTTATTTTTTTTGAGAGTTGACTTGATTCAATGGGCTTAGCTATGAGTCAAGAAAATCTGTGCAGCCGTTTGAAGATGATCAATTCTTTTATCACGGATTTTTACATTTTCAATTTAACCTTGTTATATTGTTTTTAGAAAATATCATAATGACAAAATCTCATAACAAAAGTATAAGCTACGCTAACGCAAGTTTGACAGTTGCTAACTGGACGACCCTGTAAGATGGAACATACTGGAGGAAAAAAAAACATCGATGGATAAGAGCGAATAAAATAGAATCAAATCCATTGATGGATTGGTTTAATGGATTAAAGTGGAATAATGCAAAATCTCTGCGTGTTTCCGTTGGCTACAAGTAAAGTTTCTTTTCCCAGGTCATCAATACCCAAAAATTTACTGAAAATCGTTGCTCTAGCTTCAGTTAGTAAAAGCAAAACAAAATCTTCTTGCGAGAGATAGCCGGATGTATAACGTATTTATTATGGATCCAGTTCCAGTATGTTACGGAAAAGTTGTAATGATATTGATTGACAACTTACTCCGCGAAGTGAGCGTGAGCGTAACCTACGTGAATAATAAATAGAGTTTAGTCAAGAGATTGAAAACGCGACATTTATTATGTATTCCGATGGAATAAGGTTTGGATACATTAGTAAATAAACAGTAAAGTGTATCACTATCGGCCTTACTTATAAACGTTATAGTACTAATAGACGCGTGGATTTGGACCGCCGCGCCGTCTGACCAACGGGAGAGGAAGAGAAAATTGTTTCTTTCTCTCCTGAAAAAATTCTGTTTCTGCTACCTAGAGAAAGGGGTTGACATAATCCCCAAGCAGCTAGGCAGGCGGCTTGGGGACCGCAGTACGTTTACCGGGTACTAATAGGAAGCTGCTGCCCATTCTCTGGTGGTCCTGGTCGCAGTTTTAGGACACACCCGGATCCACCATTATATCCGTTACTATATTTCCTGTAAATAAGGGTCAAAAGTGGTGTCACCTCAAGGCGTCGTTGCCAGTCTGGACACAAAAAAAAATTTACGCCTGTATGTGACATTGGCGGTCAAAGGGTTAAATATTAGTGGGTACGGGTTTCGAATATAAAATACTAGTAATCGCACTATAACAACTTATTTACCACAATATATTATACACAAATAAAACCTTATGATTTTCATTACAAAGCTACTTTAGGGTTAAACAGGGTGTGTAATACCCATCTCATAGTTGGTGCAAGAATTTCTCACCACACTCACGCCGGGTTAAAATAATATTTTCTTGGGCCCTGAAATTTATGCTAACGTAGAGTTTGATGAAGTATAATTGTGAGTAACAGAATTACAGTTGTCACTGGTCTTTGTGCCCGCTGAATGGTAGATTGATTAAGTCGGCAAGCATCTTGACATTCAATTCTGGGAGATATAAGCCACTACGAGTCTACGACTGACAATCTCGATTGATCAAGTGTAGCTTACACACAATAAAAATTGAAGCTTTTTATCTGGCAACATTTAGCAAGTGTCAAAATGTTTAGGAAGTTTTTTCTCGCATCGTGAAATCTCACGCCAATTTGATGTCCACTTATCTGTCAAATTCAAGCATAGTCACCACATGGTCACAGTATATACGTAATGATTGATAATAGTGCAAGTGCGGTGAAGCCGTCTAAACACGTCTTGATTTTTAAAGGCTTTTATTGGTAACATTTTTAAAAGTTTAAAGACCTTCGAGGACTTACAGGCTTCCGCTGATTCTCAGAGGCTTTTTATTATAGTCTCTCTTGTGCATTAGGTGTTAAAGAATGCTTAAACCATGTTAATTTAATATTTTCCCCACTAGGATTCTCTGACCTAAAAGAGACCGCAGGGAAACGCTGGATGCAGGCCGCTTCCAACCGGCCCTTTTGGAGTTCGATGGGGGAGCCTATGTTCAGTAGTGGACGTCCTATGGCTGAAATGATAATTATGAGGATTCTCTGTATCGGTGATGCAATAAAACACACAAACAAAAACACGAATAACTAATCCAGAGTAGATATTTAAATTCACCAATCAAACATTATTTTTACGGCCGGGAACTGAACTTGGAACCTCTTGCTCAGAACTCCATCACCAACCAATACCGATCGACAGAGTTAATTCTGCATGCTAATGTTTCGATCAGAGTGCTTAGTGAAGTTTTTCCAGTTGCGTTTACTTATTCGATCGCGTTAACGTTAGCTAAGATTTGTATGAAGTAAGATTGGTGCCATCTGGATGGCGGTAGATGGCGCTGCTCCTATTTTGTACAAATAGGTAAACGCGATGGGGAAGAAAGGTTCTGGAGTGGAGACCACGAACCGGAAGACGCAGCGTAGGGAGGCCTCCCACTAGATGGACCGACGACATTGTGAGAGTCGCGGGCATCCAGTGGATGCAAAAGGCAGGCTGTCGTTCAGTGTGGAGGTTAAAGGGGGAGGCCTATGTTCAGCAGTGGACGTCTTCTGGCTGATGATGATGATGATGATGATGAGGTAAACGCGACTGAAAAAACTCGCACTGGGCACTTTGATCCTCGCACCGAATGCAGTGTGATTTAGCCTCAATCAGGAGGACGGCATGCCAGCGGCGCGGCGACATCCATTGGCTAACGCTTAATCCTTTCTATTGGGGTTGTGTGGCAATTAAACAGATTCGAGCCGAGTGACCTATTTACGATTTGCTTTTGTCATGTAATACGTTCGTCGTGAATTTTATGAGCGAAATTGTTTTTAGCAAGGATTTTACCCTAATTGGACTACGCATATAAAAATAGACCATAATGAACCATATTGTAATGACAAAATAGTATACAATTTAGATAGAAAACCGGTCCAAATAAGGTAATAATCTGAGCTAACCTGGGAGCACTCTGTCGCTTTTTAGCAGGAATGGCCAATAGGTAGGTACAATGTGGCCTGGAACATTATAATTATTATGATGAAACTTATTGTGATTCTCTTATAGAAAGAGACAAGAAGGGTCTACGATCGTCGGATTAAATTTCAAATTCACGTGCAATGTTTAGGTACGCCTCAGGTACTGGTGACGTCTGCAAAATGTGGAATGAGCTATCTTTCACGGTGTTTCTGAGAAGCCTCAACATGGGGTTCTTCAAAAGGCGAGTTAATCGAGTCCTAAAGGGTCGGCAACGTATTTGAGATGCCTCTGGTGTTACCCACTAATATCCATAACCGACGGTGACTGCTTACCATCAGTCAGTCTGTCTGTTTGTTTGCATAGAAGTTAGTTTGGCATAAAAAGAGGCTTTCTACAACGCTTTAAGAAAGACCCTTAGATTTGAAGTGGGTGTTGAAAGCTTAACTTTAATTATGAAAGTCGATAACTTTCTAAGATAAACTCTATTAGTCAGTTATTGAAATTTGTTTACAGAGGTAAGTGTTTGACTTGCAGACTTGGTCATCATCGCCTTTGTAGGGAAAGTGATAGCTCGCATAACACTAGCTAAGCCCTACGGTTTCAGTTGTACTGTCCTCAAAAAAAATACTTGTATTCTCTAGGATGTTATCCTACCGGGATGAAACTCTATATACATCCAGGATATAAGCTACTCTACGCCCGTCTAACCCAGTTGGCCGTCACGATGATAAGTAGTATCAGCTAAATATACCTACTTACCTGGAACGACAGATTGCGAAATTATCGAGGAACACTTATACAGCTAACGCATTCCAAAGTTCTCGCACAATAAAAGTGGAAATAAATCGATTCGTTACCTATCTTACACACAAATTCCAACTTGAAGAGAGTATTTTTTGCTACATGGTAGCTATCATTCAGGTACTGCTGATCCCTTCGTAGGTGCCGTACTTCAGTTTTATGAAAGCATATAAAATATCAATACGGTTTCGAGGGAGCAACTTTATTAAGCGTGAATTTATAGTATTCATAAATAGTCAGATATATTTGGCAATACTTTTCAAGTTGATATGAAAATACATCACGGTATGAATGTACTAGCTATGCCCCGCGATTTCACCTGCGTGGATATTTCTTCAGGAACCGTCTTCTGAGATAAAAGTAAGTATCCTATCGGGAGCTCATTCCACAACCTTACCACGGTAAATATCCCGTAAATAATCATATAACTTTAGGCATCCTATGTTAGTTTCCAGCCCTCTATGCAAATATTCACTTCGTTTGGTCTGATTGATTGATTCAATCAATTCGTTGGTATGTTGTTACGTGAAAAGGGGACAATCTACCCGCAAACAATTTCAGTTTTATTTTTCACAGCAGGTGTACTTATCTAGATGTGCTTAATGGCCAATGACTGTACAATCCAGTTAACAGTGAAATTATTGGACTTTTAGAGATTTAACATTTAATATCTCAGATTGACGAGCGCAGTGCATTGCCACGGAAGGTTTTGAACTGTTGAAACTTGAAATTCTGGATGGCACTGACACGTAACGCTAACCATAGAGTATTTTTCATCCCGAAAAAAAATCCAATAAATGTCCAAACGGATGAAACCGCAAACCGCAGTTACTAATGTATGATTTCGTAAGTATCTATTTGAAGCAAAGCCATAGTAGTTCCATGTCATCAACACTGAATTGTAAGAATAGTATATAGCTCGCACTATCGGCGCATTTACGGTAGAGCGAGTGGAATCAGAGACTGGGTCACCAAGCCATTTCAGTATCGGAGTACATTTACTCCCGACGTGACTTTTGAATAGGGCTGGCGATAAGGAGACGCGACGGCGGGCGCCAAACATCCCTCAGCCAACGACGAGAGCGATAAATTGAAAACGTGTGCCGAATAAGACATCGCCGATGGACACCGTTTGCTTAGCCCTGTCATGTTTGTACCGCTCCTTAAGCGGAATAATAGAATTCGGTCTTTTGGAAATTGTGTTGGGGTCAAGTCGTGTGAAACCGGTTTATAGTGCGGTAATGTGAACGCTTTGCTTTTTTTTTTACTTCTCTATCATCATTATTATCAGCATTTCATGTTCCTACAGATAGGACACAGGCTTTCTCTCAGAGAGAGTATGGGCTCTAATCCACCATGCTGGCTCAGAGCATGTTGGTGAATAAAATATGTCTTTGAACTGTTGAGGTTCTTGGACTTGTTTCCCTTCAACGTTTTTTAGGGACGACACCGAAACTACACATAATCTATGTATGTAATAAATAAGTTTATTAGTGCAGGGCTGAGGATGTAAACAGGTGCAGTCAGATTGTAGAAGCGTACATGCTACTTTTCGTCTCCTCTATACCACAGGCAAATAGTGCTTTCACAGAATCATATCACACTGTGAGAGGCACGAAGCCTTTGAGTAGTCTTTGACTTTATCAATGCAGCGGCTGTCATATCAGGAGTTGATGGTCGAGCGTGATTATCTCGACCACGCTTTGGCATACACACGTGTGTCCACATGAATGGTCAATTACTAAGGTTTTTATAGTGCTTTTCACAAACAATGCGCAGATATTAAAATAACCTCATCATGTTACAATCAGTTATAGGGGTCTTTATTTATATTGTCTTTAGACCTTCAACGGTCTATGGGCAGTCTAACTGTATTTATAGTTTTAGATTGTATTTTGTTTAGTCAATAAAGGTACTTGCCTAGTAAAAAAAAAAGTTTTAGTGGTCGGATGATATAACATGATAACTATGGATTTTTATACTATCCTTATACTACCTTACTATATTGGATGCTGCTGGGATTCTATTCAACTACTTCTAAGAGTCAAAAAGTCTTTAGAATATTGAACAAAACTTATCTTAAAGTATGTTTTATATATTTGAAGTGTTGTTCCATATTTTGGGAATAATTATGGGTACTCGACTCAAGTATGATTAAGCCGGTTATTCTGACTATAGTTTCACACTTTGTTGTTCTCTGTTGCATTTTTTTGCTGTTCTACACTTTAGAACTTGCTATTTAAATGTCAATGACAAGTTTAAATTTGACGACCGGCAGGATTCGAACCTGTACCATGCAGGTTAAGATCCCGAGCGCTCTAATCAAATTAATTTTAAAAAATTACAAAAATTTAATAGTGATTTTTGATTATTTATTTAAGCTAGTACATTCAAATAAAATTTATCTTATACATAAAAAAGCACATGACATAATTTTTCTTAAGCTTCTAGATAGCTTAGTTTGGTTTCAAGTGGGTCACGCGTATGCATTAGTACTACGTACAATTGTAAAGAGCCTAACTTCTGTATCTTATCATTTAGAATTCCTTACATTCAGACATCCAAATACATAGAGATAGGAAATAGTTTAAAAGATAAGAGAAAACCGATATAAAAATCATTGTCTCGTTTGTTAGGTTTGAATACCAGAATTTAATCATATTTAAATGTCTTTGATCTTTCGGTCTAACCGACGTGGTCTTCAGTCCTAAAGACATTTTTTTTTTGACGGTATTAAAATATTGAGGCGATGTCTGGTATTGTTTGTATTGTGTGTTACGAAATCTCGTTTTACGGTCGAGTTGCTCTCCTTTTTACATGGCTCGTTATTAGAATTGGAAGACTACTTTATGTCTCTATTAAATATTGCCCAGTTTAATATACACGCAGCTGTTTATTCGGCCAGTGAAACTGCTGTAATGGAGTCTGGCTCGTAATAACGATATTAAATTTTATTCACTTATACGCTCACAAAGTGCAAAGCAAAGTTTGCGTTGTAAAGTTTTACCCGATATTCTACACAGATTGCTATTTTTTATGGGATGAAAAATAGGCGACAAGGTTCCGATTCAGATTCTTTATTAACCAATATAACATGTTCGTCACATGAGGCAAGTCAGTTTACACGAGTGCTTATTTCTATTAGTGTTATTAGTGTAAGAAACGTTAACGTTAGACACGTGGACTATGTAATTAAATGAGTATTAATAAGAATTAACTGTATTGAATAATTACAACGTGATATTGGCTTAACAGTTAAGAGCGAAAATAAAGTGACAGAGACAATAATAAAAGTAAAAAAAACCAAGGTCTTAATATTTATTAAGCCAAGTCTAAAGATTAATAACACAGCATATTTTGCAGTATTTGCGTAGTTTTAATAGGGGAAAGTGCATCGAATGAAATTGTCGTAGAGAGTTCGTAGCAAGTTCGTAGCACGCAATTGTAAGTAGTAGGAACAGCAAAGATAATGAAAAATTACAAGTACACAAGTAAATAAATATAAAGGGCCCTATTTAGAAACGTTACTTAAGTTTAAAAATGCTTAAAATTACTCTGTCAACTTCTTGCTGACCTAAATTTTCACGAGAAAAAATAGACAAAGCAATTTTAAGTATTGTATAACTTAACCAACGTTTTTAAGTAACGTAAATCGTTATCATCATGTATTCGATGGAGGTTTTATATAACCGGTTTCTGTACTGTATTTTTGCGTGTTCTTTGTGATACGATTAATTTAATACGTTTTTGTAAAGCGTTATATAAACCTTGTTGCGCTGATTTTCCCTTTTTAACTTTTATTCCGGAAACGATGTGGCAGAAAGCGTGAAGATTTAATTTACTTTTTTGCTGATCTGGAAGACGAATAATTCAGTTTTTTTTTGCTGACGATTTATGAAATAGCATTATCAGTACCTACGGGCTTTTTGAATAAAGACAAAATGCTAAAGTCACAGAACAGAGAAGTTTTTTTTTTCTATTCTGGGCTAAAGTTACCCATACTTGCCACAAGTCAATTGACGCGTGACGTACAACTTATATTTTACCCTCTACGTATTTTACTAAAAAATATAAACATACTAACTGACCCGACAGACGTTGTCCTGTGCTAGAACTGTCAAACAGGCGCCAATTTTCTGCGCAATTTTCTTATTTTTTTTTCCGTAAGAACCTTATACAAACTATTAGAAAACATAAAATAACATTTTAAATGTTTTTGTTTATTTATTCTTTAAATCTTGGTTTAAAGCAGATAAAAAGGTTTAACAAAGTACTATAGAAACTAACGTGAGTGTGGGCAATACACGCGAGTACTAGCCGTCTATTAGTTTAAAAAATTACCAATAGTAAAACGATTTGGTACACATCACAATTCGCTGTGTCAGCCGTCGGGTTATATTCAAAAGGAAAGTCTTAAATATAATTTCCCCTTATTCCACTAACACGACAGGGGAAGAATCACCGGGGTGGAGTGATATTATTGAATTAACTCCGATTCTATTTTCGGTTACAACATATTGAATAGGGTGTATCAAAGTCGCTTTACAAAATCAACTGAAGTTGTGATTTTAAGTGTAGGTAGTGTAGAGTCACTGAAGTTTTTTATGTATTCATGGTAGACAATAAATATAAACTAACTTGAAAATACTATTATTATCAGCATCTTTTTTCGTTATTTTTTTAATTTAGTCTAAAAATGGGAAGCAAGTTGAAGTGGCAGTGGTGACAGATGGGGCCGAAAGGTTCTCGAATGGTGACTACGGACTGGTAAGCACAGCGTAGGACGTCCACCCATGAGATGGACAGACGACCTAAAAGACCGCAGGGAAACGCTGGATACAGGCCGCCTCCAAGCGGCCCTTTTGGATATCGAAGGGTCTATGTCCAGCAGTGGACATCCTACGGCTGAAATGATGATGATGATGAAAAATGGGATAGCCCTTTACTTAGACGCAATCTGAGTTGATATCTTTGCGCCGTCACATCTTTCTAGAACTCAGAGTAGGACTGGTGGGGTGATTGAATTCGCAGAAGACCTCAAAGGCGCAAATGTAATACGTATCTGGGACAGGGACACATTTTTTAGTCAGAATTTTGACAAAAGAATGAGTACAAAAAAACTCTTCAGAGCATTTCACGAAAAACAAGTAATAGAAAATATAAAACCACGTCTCTTTGGAGGCAAAGTGGGAGCGGCTTGTCTGTGAGCTTGGGATCGTCAACAATTCTAGTGGCTCGCCGCTGCAAGGAGTCGAGAGGCTGCAGTTGGTATTCGGTGTGCCATTCCAGAGGTGGGAGCAATATTTTATGTGAGGCCGCACTTATGCTTTATAAAGCAGAAGCCGCTGACCCGGAGTGAAGTATCGCTTCGCTCTGCGAGATTCGCTTTTGCCTCTAAGTGATTTCGCAAATGGACCTCAATAGAAATGTTAAAGACGAAGATCTCCAAGCACTAGTAAATTATAGTTTAAACTTAAATGATATTTTGGAATGAAAATTATTTGATTTTGGTTTGATAACAGAATATTAATTGTAATAAAATAGTAAAGAATGTAGCAATAACGGCGAGTACATCACTCACCTTCGGTTTGCCGACGATATTGTGGTCATGGCAGAATCGATGGAAGATCTCAGCATAATGCTCGAAGGCCTCCACCGAGTCTCCCAACAGGTGGGCCTTAAAATGAACATGGACAAGACAAAGGTCATGTCAAATATCCATGTTGTGCCTACCCCAGTATCAGTTGGGAACTCAGTTCTTGAAGCTGTTGACGCGTACGTCTACCTAGGTCAAACAGTCGAACTAGGTAGGTCCAACTTCAAGAAAGAGGTCAATCGGCGAATCCAACTCGGCTGGGCAGCGTTCGGTAAACTTCGCAACGTCTTCTCATCTAAAATACCTCAGTGCCTTAAGACGAAAGTGTGTGTTACCAGTGATGACATACGGCACTGAAACGTGGTCTCTCACTATGCCTCATAAGCAAGCTCAAAGTAGCACAACGAGCTATGGAGAGGGCTATGCTCGGGGTTTCTCTACGAGATCGAATCCGAAATGAGGAGATCCGTAGACGAACGAAAGTCACCGACATAGCCCACCGGATTAGCAAGTTGAAGTGGCAGTGGGCAGGGCACATATCACGCAGAACAGATGGCCGATGGGGCCGAAAGGTTCTGGAATGGAGACCACGGACTGGTAAGCGCAGCGTAGGACGTCCACCCACAAGATGGACAGACGACCTAAAAGAGACCGCAGGGAAACGCTGGATGCAGGCCGCTTCCAACCGGCCCTTTTGGAGATCGATGGGGGATGCCTATGTCCAGCAGTGGACGTCCTATGGCTGAAATGATGATGATGATGATGTAGCAATAAAGTACATATTTTTTCCTTTATCAGTACGTAAGTAAGAGAAATTTGCTAAAAGGTGCATTAAATAATTAATGTTACAAGCCCCTACGCAGTGATAGTTAATCAGCTTCGCAAAGTCAGCTCTTGGTAAAGCACTCTTCACGGGGAGATTCTTATAAGTTTTCTTAATAGGCTTATTTAGTATAATTCTCTAGCCGTCTTTATTTTAAAAAATTGCTATTAAAATCTGCGGTAAATGAGGCCTGTCGAAAATTTCGCGTTTATTTCTACAAGAGAAAGCTTCTCGATAAACACTACATACAAAACTAAACAGCAGAATATTCAATCTCTAAGTTTACATTAGCATAAGTTTTCTTATACTGTCCTATCGCTAGACTCATATTGAGTATAGACATTGGTCTAGAAAACCAAAGATATTGTGGTAATCGGCTTAATCTTACGTGAGTAATTCCCGTGTAATATGAATAAAATGCAAAGATATTGAATTTCCGTGCCAAAAATGGCAAAGACAACCAGTGCTTATAATGGACTCCAAGCACTCGTGACTCTCATTAGCGCACGGATTGACAAGCTAACGCAATGCCGAAGAGCTCAGCGAAAAAGTACACAACAACACTGTAACGGTGTTAAAAACATGGAGTCTCGTATTTTCGTTGAGTAAGTGATAGAATAATAGCTGAGAATGGTTAGTGAGTTTAGCTAGCCATATCTGTAGAAGTGCCGATAACCTTTGGCGTAAAACTGGTAACATCGTGAGGTAACCGGTATGTTCAAGAACCTCAAAGTTCAGAACTAATGATATTTACTAACATGCATTTGACCAGCATGGTGAATTAGGGCCCATTCTCTCTCTCTGAGAGAAGACCTGTATCCTAACAGTGGGAACATGAAAGGCTGTTAATAATGATGTAGAGGAGGCAGTAAAAAGGGCAGTGTTTGCATTACCACCTTTACCATTACCAATACCATTAAATATTCATTGTAAATGTGACATTTCAGCAATAAATTGAGTATGAATGTGTTGATGATGAATTGATGACAGTTGTATAAAATAAAACTTACCATTGTCAGCGTTATCTCGGTCGGGCCCGCTGTCATGTTCTGATTCTGACTCGTCCCAAATAGTGTCTGTGGCGATTTTCTGCCGCGAGCACTCGATCCAGTAGCCGGGCGTCGGGATCAGGCTGTGTGGATACTCTTCGCAGAATTCATCTGGAACCAGACATCAATGTGAACACGTGACTAACTGTATTCAATGCAAATGATCAATTAATGTTTGCAGTGCTTGTGAAGTAGCACGTCTACTCTACACTGACGTTAGGCAACACTCAATATGATAAAGCTATTTCTTCCGCATATTTTCAACATTTATGAAGATAAAAAGTCAACCGATTGGCCATTAACTTTAGATTAACATTGTAAATAACATGGCGGAGAAGATACAATTATGTTAAGTTTTTTTTTATCTTTATCATTCCATAAAATATTAACCCAAAATCGCTTTACACCAATGAATTTGAATTTTAAATACGTGGAAAACCTGTTAAAATTATAGCGCAGGTGAGCGCAGGCTTGACGGGATGTTTCCATACAAAAATTTAATGGTAGAATACCAAAGTTTAATGGTAGATCACTAAGTTTCAGAAGCATCCGAGTATAAAATTAAATTATTATAAAATTATTTACTTAGCAAATTTATATTGTGTTTGTTCTATATCTGGGTGTTAATATCTATTTAAGTATGTATTTAAACCTATATATGTATGTATATCAGTCTCTGGCAGCCATATCACAAGCTTTGCTTAGTTTGGGGTCAGATGACCGTGTGTGCAAAAATGTCCCGAAATATTATATTTATTTAATTTAAAGGTAAATGGATATGTTATACTAGGTACTATAAAAAATCACCACATATTTAAAATAATTATTTTTATTTTCTATATTTTTGTATAATTTACTATTTCCACAATGAAAATGATAGCTTTAGTAGTTTGCTTTACTTTGCATACACATTACTCAGAAATATATCGCTGAGCTTGTATTTTAGACGCTTCTAAAACTTAGAGAGCTAGTATTATTCTACCATTAAGTTTTGTACGGAAAAAAATTAAAGCCACTGACGATCTGGTCGGTCTTCGAATAGGTGAAATCAAAAGGCATTTTCATCTGAACGCTACCGTGGTGCGGATGTTACGATTGTAGTTCCCGGTATGTTGACTTAACAACAACAAAACAACTAAGCCATGTACTATATAGGTTTCGTACCTAGTGCATCAATGTGTTCCAATAGAGATAAATAAATATGACCATGACTATATTTCAATAAAACAAAATGACAGGTTCATAGTACGTACACCACAAGACGAGCTTTGTGAATTCATTGTATGTTTTTTTTTTTTTGGTTATACTAAGTTTTTTGTATAATGGCTGAACTATAAGTCGTTTGCGATAGAAACTTTCTGCCATTACTATATTATGCAATAGTATATTGTTACCTTCTTTTACCTCTTCTCTTATTTTCCAGCTTCGGCATAATCAGCCTAATTATAGAAGAAATACCTATTAGAAAAAAGGGATAAACCTACACCCAATACTTTTTTGGACGTTATTACGTGGGATAAGGGCGGATTCAATGGACTTTGGCAGAATATCTTGTTACGGAGCGGCTCCGGTTTTTTGCCAAACCCTAATTGAATGTCAAGCAAACCAAACTTAAGCAAATCCCTTGTCGTTTAAAGCCTGAATAAGGTTTTTTTAACTCCTGTAATTCTTTTATCGCTGACTATTGACTTATTTTATAACCTTTTAAATTTTTATTTCGATATGATAGTAAATTGTATAACAAGGGTGTAAAATACTTTTGAAGGCGAGGACTTTATTTTGACTCTAGAGTTGAACAAATGATTCTAAAGTAGTACGTAAAAAAAAAATATGAAAATATCGCGGTGAGGAAAATAATTATCGCTCAAGATAAATTATTTCACGGGCAAGTAATATGTAGGTACATTCTTATTTATCTCCCTCCATGAGACAAAGAAATAAAGAGACCGTCACTTTGGTGGAAAATGACTTGTACTTGACTAGGGCTTACTTTGCTGGAATTTGACTTTGACTATGAATCATTTCCTATATGTAACCAAAAATGAAAAGATAAAGAATCACAAATCAACGTTTTTAAGGTTCCGTTATTGTGTAATTGACTATTCTAATTCTTTAGAATCTTCTAACTCCCATAGACATTAAGGTAAGTGCATGAAACTTGCAGAGTTACAGTTTTAGTATTATAGATCATCATTATTTTAAAAAGTATAATGTGCAATGCGGTTTTTTTGCTGCTTCTCCTTGTACGTAGGGCGTTGATTAGGTATTTTGAAATGAATAACAGCGAAATATGGGGGCAAAGTAGCAAAGATTATCTAAAAAACCTTTTTTTTTAAATATATTTTGTGATTATCTATTTCCAATAATAGCGATAAAACTTCAATTAATTCAAGACGTTCTAGTTCAAAGGTCATTGACCTTTTAGTAAAATGATCTTAATAAAGAATGTTACCCAAATAGTTTTCTATTTGGTTAATCCATTAAAAGTCCTACATGATAAGTCGGGATGCTACATCTCTGAAATTTGGCGCAGTCCACAGAGTTTCGTTCGAAACGGTATTGCGAAAAGTTTAATTCCAAAAGCTCATCTTCAAATGTATGGAAAGAAAAATAAATATATTCTTAAATACAGCCGGCATGCCGCTCATCGTTTTCAAAGAAATGTTTTTTTTTTAAATAGATTATTAGCTTTAATGTATACCTACTACGAACATTCTAGGTTCTTAGTGCATACACATTGCAAAGGTACATTAAGGCGCTGTACATAGTTGTAAATACAAAGTTTAAATGTAATACATACATACAATTACCTAAACTGTAGGTACTTATTTGTATGTACATCTTCAGTTCTTTGGTTATTTCTATTTATATTTTCCTCTTTTTATCTTTTCACAAGAAAATCTGGTGCCAGTGATATTCTTGCAAAGGTCCGTGAGTGCTGAATAAAATATTTAGTAGGCGTTTCTCTGAAGACGCGTGAAAAGGCGTCCACAAAATCGCTGCGGCTGTTGTTGCTACTCTTAAATAAGTTGCCCTTATTCTAAGCCTTTTTACCCACGATGGAACGGAGAATGTAAACTGCAATTGGGGCAAGTTCTGTTTCAGTGTCTGTGTGTATGTCATGATTACCCAAAACAGCTGTACAGATGTTTATTTTTATTTAATAGCTTGTTTTATGGAACTATGTTTGTTGTTGTATTGTTTTTATGTTTGTTTATTTGTACTAATGATATTAATTTAAAATAAAATATTTTGTATATTTTGAAATTAATATGATATTACATATTTATGTTTTTTATTATTATTTCAGGTTAGATTTAAATTAGCATCACAAATATCTATGGAGAAAAATAGTTTCTCCCAAAATCCTTATTGTACTCGAAATGATTAGAGAAGCGGAATTACACTAGAAATTAATCATATACAAATTAAAAATGGACTTCCGCAAAGTAACGCCCGATTCAATCAACTGTATTTTACTGTCATTGTACGAAATCTTCCTACGTGACCTATATTACAAACTGAACCTTTTTAACAACTTTAAAGAGGTTGTGTACTGTTGTGCGCTAGTGCAAAAAAAAATACATTTTGCTCTATAGCATAAAAAGCCGGTTTAACTTTTTGCTCGACTGCTGGAGGGTAATGTTTTTCTGGTGAATCTGTATGTATGGTAAAGGTAATGTATGTAACTATCTTATATATGGTTTGTACGGAATCCTCAGGGTGTGTGTCCTATTCGCACTTGTTTGTTTTTTTATTTATTTAAGTTAATCAATTTAATTATAATTTAAGTGCCCATGCTTCCATATTGAAGATATAATGTAAAGTAATACGGCTGAATAAATAAATAACAAAAACTGCAATATTTTACGAGTAATTCACATTAAGTAATTTTAGAAATGCGCGAAAGAGATGGAAGACTACAATATGGACACGTGAATAATTAGTGTGGTTGGTACTGTACTAATGAAATAAACAAAAACCGAATGCATTTTTTTTGGGTTATTTCACCAAAAATCATTCAGCTGCTACAGAGTTAAGTAGGAATAAACACACTTATACAATTACGCATCCAATTTTATTTGTATTTATTAAAACTATCTTATTTATAGCCCCTTTCCTAATTTTTCTTGACTAAGTAAGTACTTCTTAAGAAAAACAAGTTATTATCATGAATTTTAGCAAAGTGACGCCCAATTCCAGTATTAATATTTTAGATCTGTATTGTTTTAGGTCATTTACTCCGTTTATTTTTTTCTTCCAATTTATGCGGTAATATCTATGCACTGGTATTACTGGTATACCAGCGCGCATGCGCAGAAACATATCGCTAATGTCACTCGAACATAGATTGGCATCACAAATGAACGCTGTGCTTTCATTGAACACTCAATCTTTACGTAGTATATAAAAAATCTTTAGTTACAACATTCAACAAACGTATTTTTAAACGTATTTTTGTATTAGCTGTAATGTAAAATAAGTAATACGTAAAAACGGCAAACTTGGCATGATTATAGTGCACACTCTAAAGTATAACAACAAATAATAATTAATGGCCAAGTGCGAGTCGGTGACAAGTTTCTATTCATTACCAAATTATAACTAGTAATTTCGTTTTTGAATTTTGTGGTGGTACGGAACCCTCAGTGTACGAGCCCGACTCACACTTGGCGAGTTTATTTTACGATTTCAGGGTTTTGTCTAATAGTAAAAGTTGTTCATGATGAAGAGTATAACAGACCCCTTTCGGCGTAACCCTGTATTACAACTTAAATTAATGTTATTCTTCTATTTTCACGTCGTTTTTCTTTGTGTAGGTATTCTTCTTTCTTCTTAGTGTTGACAGATGAGGCGTTGTTCACTGTAAGGTAGAACACCAAACTGTACTGATTAGGCTTGGCGTTCATACTTAGAGTGTACCGCACACTCAAATAAAATAATCCATTCTTCACATCTTCTTTTTTCTTGTTCCGGTGGTGTTCTAAACATTACTTAGCTTATTAATTTAGCAAGTGCTTTCAATACAAGCAATTTAACACTAAAAACTTATATTATTTCATTAAATTAACATATAATAATACAGTGACTTACTACCGGTTAAATTAGATTATAAAAGCTTAACACATATAAAAGCTTAACTAGTACTATTCCTATTTGAAGAAGAAAATTTTCTTTACAATGAGCTCAGAAACCCTGGAATTAGATGTAGGTACGAAAGTCTCTCGACTGGTTGAATAGGCAGTATTATTAAGCAAAGCGACTGTTAAGTTACAATTTGATGTAAAATTGGTTCCGTAAAAGCATTCTATTCCCAAGCATTAAATACAAAATTGGTCTGCAGAGAGTGCTCCATTTCTCATAACAAAAATATCTGGTGACCCACTATCTTTCACTTCATCAAAGAGCACAAAGAAATATTAATTTCCGTTTCGCAGAAAGGGTTCCTATATTTTAAAACTTGGCACAAAGCTAGGGGGATTCCTTTTTGAGATAATTTATAAATTGTGACCTAGTTTTTAACATACGAGCACATCCGATATGCTTTCCTCTTTACCGACCGTGACGAAAACAGCTGTAAACGGCAAAAATGTACACGAAATAACGGAAACCCGGGAACATTTGTGGGACATGTGAAAAAAGAAAAGGATAAATGTTAAAAGCACTGAGTATATGATTCGTTTTATGAACATGTAGGCGACGTTTACAGCTAGAGTTGGGATTTACTGAGCTTTCAGATAATGCGACATACTGGATTTAACAGATCGTTTGTATCAAATCAAGAATCTGAGACACAGACAGGCATTATGCAAAATGCGGGTATGTTTGTCGCGAACACTCCAAGCGTCGCACTCCAGAATCTGAATTTACTCCAAACTTTCAAACCAAAATGGTGTTTATTTTCATAATCGTGACGTCATTCGATCATTTATTAGGGAGGATAGCTGTATTTTATATTTAATGAAAATTAATCACCTTTTAGACCACCAGCTTACTGGTTGGACTATATCGCTAAGGCAGCAGGAAAGCAGTGGGCGCGATTGGCACAGGACCAGAAAAGAAGGCACACTGAAGAGGAGACCTATACCCAGCAGTGGGTGGAAAATGGTTGATAATGATGAATCTCGATGTTAAAATTAAAATAATCAAAGTTTTTAGAATATCTTTAACCTATTTCATTATTGAAAAGCATAATAGGCTACCGGACTGAGAATTTTTCATTGAATCACAAAAAAACTGACCATAAAAAGAGCCGAGAGCCCAAAAAAAAAATTTAAGTGTTCAAAATGCATTTCAAAGTCTTGCTAGACAGAGAGAAATATTCTATACTGACTCTCACTTTGTGGGAAAGGGACAGAGCACCCTTTCGTAATCCGATCAAAAACTTTAAAAGCTCAAATCACAGAAGTTTATCTTCCGATTTAAATAATTTTCAGTATGCGTTTAACATTTAATTCCATTTTCACTAAGCCTCTTATTTTCAATAAATCCAACGCTTATACGATAGCCTATTTCAGTAATTCTTTGTTACTGATGCCCAAGTAAAATATTCAGGTATAGGTTGGTGCACTCATCTGTATTGCTCATGCTGCTCGGCTACTGCGAAATTTTAATTATATCTGACACGACGTAATTTTGTCTGTCACTCATACCTCATGGAGGGCTGGGCGGATTATAATAAAGGATATTTGTTTACGTCGCTGCCTCACATTTTTCTCATAATAAAAATCTGTCAAAAGTGTGTCATGACATCTTTAAGGGTTTATGGTTAGAAATAAATGCGCGAGACTAATACCCAAAAACTCTGTGATAATAAATCTAAAAGTTCGCCCGCAATAGGTAAGCTGTTAAAACTACACTGTGAAGTCATTTTTTACAGTTTTCGCAATGAAGAGATTCTTATTCTTGAAAACAACTATATTATCATAGTATGCAAAGTTTTGGTAGTTGTTCCGCAACATTTTTTTGACTTCTCTACTGTCGTGTTATTTGAGTTTCAGTCATTTCAACATTATCTGTAGAGGGTGTAATTTATCTACACGTATATATAAAACTCTCTGTATAATCTGTGATATGTGAACCTGTTTACAGCACAAGAGGCCTTAAAGTTTCTGAATAAAATACCGTAACGTACAGACAGACGAACACGGCGAAACTTTAAAAGAATCTTCGATTGCTAGAGAACCCTTTAAAATACCAGATGTAGCATTTGTATTTTATCTTTATCTTGTAATTTTTATAACAAACCGGCCAAGTGCGAGTCGGGCTTGCGCACTGAGGGTTCCGTACCACCTCAAAATTCAGTAACGAAATTATCAATTATAACTTGGTAACGAACAGAAACTTTACAGTGACTCGCACTTGGCAATTATTTATTATTTGTTGTTATACTTTAGAGTGTGTACTATAATCATGCTAAATTTGACGCTTGTACATATTACCTTTTTTACATTAGAGCTAATACAAAAATACGTTAAAAAAAATTGTTGTATGGGGACCACCACCCTTTCATTTTTACTTTTAGACTTTTTTATTATTTATCAGTTAATCCGCCGTAACATTACATATTCTGTGAAAATTTAGACTGGCTATCTATTATATTACTGTTCGAAAGATACAGCCGTATAAAGGTAGGACAGACAGACATCGTAGGCTTAGTAACAGGGTCCCGTTTTTACCCTTTGGGTACGGAACCCTAAAAAGTAAGAGAGTGGAGCGATTAAGTGAATGAGATTAATTTAAGTTTTAATTTTTTATTTTAGATATGTTTTGCTACTTTTATTTTGCTTTGTGAATGACTTTAGTTTGCTGGCAATATAGATTATTCTGTAGGTACTGAATTTAACTGTGTAGTGCATACAGATTTATTTACTTATTCGAATGTAAAGGCAGTCATTACACATTTATTTAAAAAAATTGCCGAATGCACTGATATACAACTAGTAAGTTTTGTTGTGTTTCTTTTTTGAGTATCCTAGACTAGTACCTACTTATAATGGGACTGCCATGTAAAATCTATATATATAAAAGCGAAATTCATCTACTCACTCATTCACTCATTAAACACGAAATCTCGAAAACCACTTGACCTACGACGCTGAAATTTGGCAGGTAGATTCCTTATGGACTCCGCTAAGAAAGGATTTAGCGAAAGGGCCGAATTAAGGGGGACAAAGGGGGGTTGAAAGTTTATATGAAAGTCTACGCGTACAAAGTCGCGGGTAACAGCTAGTATTAAAACTATATATGTATGTATATCAGTGCCCGCCATATCACAAGCTATGCTTAGTTTGGGGTCAGATGACCGTGTGTGCCAAAATGTCCCGAATATTAATTTATTTATTTTATTTTATTATATAAGATCCAGAATAAATTGGAATATAAAAAAAAAATGTCTCTTACAAACCATCGATAACAGTAAACAATTTGCCTTTGACTGATAGGTAGGTACTACTTACCAAGGTCTTTGATCAATATAGTTTGGATTTGCCTTAAACTCGAGGTAGTACAACAAAAAAACCAGCCAAAAACTGAAGGGGGCGAGGTAAACACGTATTGCACACACTGACACATTATTACTAATTCTACAAACGCACACTTCAATATTAAGCGGCACACAACTGTAAACGAGATGATCAAAATGTCATCAAATAGACGACCAAGAGGGGTTTAAGTGCTAAAGTGGAAATCGTAGGTAGGTACATAGGTAATGTCCAAGATCACGGTGTGCGTCAATAAGGTGTGTGTGTGGAGTAAGTCTGTGGGGGTAAGAGACCGCAGGGGAACGCTGGATGCAGGCCGCTTCTAACCGGCCCTTTTGGAGATCGATGGGGAGGCCTATTAGTATGTCCAGCAGTGGACGTCTAATGGCTAAAATGATAATCATGATGATAGTTAGTGTTCTTTACGTTCCCTCCATTTTTTTTGCAAAGCAGTGGCTACGATAAGTTCTTTACCGTAATATTATTGGAAACACTCTCTCGTTGTTTGTTGACACGACTACGTCCAATGGCGACCCCGTCTGTCGGCTGCCGTATCCTTTGCCACAAATCGTTATTTCGTCAAGTGTCCACAAATAAAGCGAGTTTGACAAACAAGGATTTTTGCTGTTACTCTAACGGTTGTGACTAATCTATTTCACTTTGTGGCCGACTGTCGTAGAAACCTCAATGCGCAATAAAGTGGCAACTCAGTTCCTGATTTTCACAGATTTTTGAAACGACACTGAACGACAGCTTGCCATCTGCATCCACTGGATACCTACTTTTAGCGGGAGGCCTACTTTTTCTAATTACCTATTATTAGTGGATAACCCTAAAACGCCAGCACTGCGCCAGCATGGTGGATTAGGGCCCATCATCTCTCTGAGAGAAGGCCTGTGTCCCAGCAGTGGGAACATGATAAGCTAATAATGACGATGACGATGAACCTTAAATAAACCAGCCAAGTGCAAGTCAGTCTCACGCATTGAGGGTTCCGTTCCGTACCACCACAATATTCAATATCGAAATTACCAGTTGTAACTTGGTAATGAACAGAAACTTATCACTGACTCGCACTTGGCCATTATTTATTATTTGTTGTTATACTTTAGAATGTGAACTATAATCATGCCAAGTTTGACGCTTGTATGTGTATAGCCATTTTTACATTAGAGCTAATACAAAAATACATTAAAAAAATACGTTTGTTGTATGATTTTGGGGGACCCTTTTGTTTCTCCTTTTTGACTTTTTATTATTTTCAGTTAATCCGCCTTAAAATTTTCAACTGGTTATCTATTATACGGTTCAAAAGATAGAGCCGTTTAAAGGTAGAACGGTTAAAGGTAGAACAGATGGACGGACAAACATACAGACATCGTAGGCTTAGTATTTTTTTTTAGCGCCTTTATTAACTAAACAAAATACAAGCTAAAACTAAAACTACAAATACAGTTAGACTGCCCATAGACCGTTGAAGGTCTAAAGACAATCCAAATGCTCAAGCCCACTACCAGTTGGCAGCGTACCCAGCATGCTGGCAGCATAACCACGTTGAATGGCAATGCTTATGCGTTGAGCCAGAATAGTAATAGGGTCCCGTTTTTACCTTTTGGGTACGGAACCCTATAAAGTAGCGTTATTTAGAATTTACCTTACTAGAGATGCAAGTGTGAGGCTTTTATAAACTCCGTGCTTTATCGTCCACTGGGAGGTTTAATTAATATTTCAATGTTTGTTTTGGCCTCCAGCAGACACAGAGAATTACAAAGCTATCTTTGTGTTGGCACAGTGTATCTGACGGAGAGCTTTTTGTTTGCGTTTTATTTTCATACCTATCTGCATTGTTAATTTTGTAAGTGTGGGTTTTATTTTGTTACGTACTGTGCTCGATTTTTACTTAGATCCGCCTCTTTTCGAGTGCGAAATGATAATCAATAAAATATATTTTAAAAATCAATTTAAAAAAAATACCGCAAAACACTAACATTCTAAGTTAATATAACACTACAAAGAACAAAATGTTTTTACACGGATTTTGAAGTCGGCGGGAACTATATTTTATTATCAAACTTAGATCTAAATTTTTCTAAATTTATTATATAGTTTGCTTCTGATTTCAAAATCCATGTAAAAATAATATTTTGTTCTTTGTAATGTTTGTGTGTTGTGGTTTTTAAACGTCGGTTTTTAAAGATAAGTAATTGGTTTCAGAATTTGTAGTAAATGACCATGATAGGTATATTATGACATGACCCATGATAGTGGAATTTCCTTTCTTTAACTCTGTTCGGGGCAAACTACTAGTTTATTTATAGATACGATTACACATCCATGCATGAATACCTACCTCTTTGTTTTGACTCGAACAAAGCGCCTAAACAAAAGTTGTGTAGTTATAGTTATTTGCTATTGCGAATAAAAATCTAGGAAAAAAAAATCACAGGGGCTAAATTATCCATATTATTCGAGCTGGTTACTGAGACATAATTAATCATATTTTTGTAGGTCCTCCTCGAGAGTTTATTCTACATGATAAAAAAAGAAATACGTAAATTGGTTTACAGATGCCGGCGTAATCGATGTAGATAAAATGTAGATGTAGATCGATACATTAAAACATATTTAAAAAACAAAAGTAAAAAACGGGCTGATTTGAGAACCTTCCATTTTCTAAGTCGATTAAAAGTTTAACCAATGTTAGCTAAAAAAAAAAAGCTAATATTAACATTGTAATTTTCTTTTTACAAGTAACTTAAATAAATAAGTAGTATGTACCCTCGGGTTAAGTACCTAGTCCGTGTATGTTTAAAAATGCGTCAATAAAAGTATCTAACCTGGAATGCTTTGACAGCAAGCCAAGGCATTCCTTTGATACTTTTGTGTCGGCAAAGTTTAGTGAATTTAATTTATGTTTGTAAATATGGTTTGGTTGTGTATCAAGTTGTAAATTTTCTTGTAAAATTGTTGATTACTCAAAGAAATTCAAGTAGTAACTAGGCTAGGTGAGACGCCTAGGAATAGGTACCTATAACAGAAATATTGACTGGAAAATTTAGGTTTTAAAATGTAGTGTCATGTAAGTTATGAAGTCTAATCACTACGATTTGCTGTGTAAATATCAATGAGCTTATGGAAGAATAAATATGTATACAAGAGGTTAATGTGACGGGGAAAAATAAAACTACACATGTGAATTTGAGAAAAGCCAGTGTGACCGGAAGGGTAAAAAGATCTATTCACAGAAGAAGATCTAAATTACTTTGAACAACGAGCTTCAAGGATTTTTAATTTTTGTAGCGCATCAGGGTCAATAATGGTACTAGACATTCAGGGGATTGCTGTGAATTTATAAGGCTAATAATTATGTAAGCATTATTCTAGTTTATTATTATTCAGTAATAAGCAAGCAAAAGTTAGATTTAAGCAAACAAGCTTTGTTTAAAAACACATTAAGAGTTGAGCTTTATTTTAATGGAATAAAAGGCGCCCTTTAGTAAACCCAAAGGTCATTGTAACATCAATTCTGATAGAATGTTATGCAGGTAAATTATATTTTTATCTGATTATCTTTGATGATGATATCTTTGATTTTGATGTTCATATTACATGAACATCAAAATATGTTATATACAAACTTTTCGGTTAAGGAAAACATTGTGAGGAAACCTGCATACGTACGGAGAAGGAATTCAATGGCGTATGTGAATCCACTAATCCGCACTGGGCTAGCGTGGTGAATATGGCCCAATCACCCTTTCGAGGGTAAGGCTAAAAGTCCAGCAGTGGACTGTTAAAAGGCTAATTATGATGATGATGATACAAAACTTAGATACAAAAGTATAAATTGTTTTTATTTTTAAATAATATAAAATCCTAATAAAAGAGCTGATAATATTCAATCGGCTGAACAGATTTTCTTGAATCCATAGCTAAGAACACTCTTGATCAAGATCGAACCAAACAAGACTCGATTAAATCAAGTTACTGTGCGGTACCTTAACTTGAGACGCAAGGATTAAAATGTAGTAGGTCTAACCTCCAAAATTGTAACACCTAAAAATTCCATACTATTCGCGATTCGCAGTGTTATAAATAAATTCAGGGGGCTCAACAAACTCTAACGTGATATGTGGCCGGCGAAACCGGCGACATCCTTACATTGGTCGATGGCACGTGATACCCAGGTAATCAAGGCTACTCTACTGAAGCTTGATCTAGATAAAGGCTAGGTACACTCACGCTACACGCAAGACCTACAGGAACCCAAATAGTTGTTTCTCAGGTAACACGTAAAATCTTTACGTGGCACAGTCAAGTTTCTCCGTGACAACATATTTCTATACGTTGTCACGGAGAAACTCGACTGTGCCCAGCACTCGCAAGCTGCACATATGCCAGGGTGCCTAGAGGTACTGGAGTACATGGAGGCAAATTGCTTTATTTTATTTTATTTTACACTATTCGGAAAACAAACAGCTGAAACTAACTTATTATAGTTGGTAGTATTATAGTTTATAGCTTGCGTCTACTATAAAGTTGGCAATAAAGTTTCAAGAGCATTTCTTTTTAATACACGTATAATAATACGCAATACAATGATATCCAACCAAAAACTGACAGTTATTAGTTAACGTTACGGGCCAACTAACAGACTGTTCCCTTCCGAATGGCTTTGCTTTGTACGTACCATGCGTTTATACAAGGTTGACAAAGCCATAAGGCGCGAGAGTTCTTGTGATTGGTCGCGAACTAGACACCTTTAAAACAAAACAAAAAAGCTAAATCAAAATCGGTCCAGTCGTTTGGGAGCTACAATGCCATACACTACATAATACCCATGATAATACATAGAGGAGCTACACAGATACACACGTTAAACTTAAAACACCTCTGTTTGCGTTGGGGTTTAAAAACATAAGTGCCAACATTAATTTGAATTGTCTCATTTTCACATGCTACAATTTTCGTCACCTAGAAGTTAAAGTATTCTTAAGCTCGTATTTATTTAACAAACGCCTTATTAGGTGATATTTATCTAATCTAATAACTTTAAGCGAGCAAAATTCATGTATATATTTATTTCGCGTATCACAGAAACATCTCTGATGATTTGGATGAAATTTTAGATACGGTTTTGCTTTTTAAGTTTACCTATGCAGTTAACTAACCTGTCACCCTGGTACTAAGTTTGATACAAGCACATTCATTCAAGTTTAACTTATTTACTTTAAAGAGTTATTTCACATAGAGTCCAAAATAAATTCGTCGTTCTTCACGTTAACCTATTGCATAAATAACAGCATACGAGCTACGTCTTTTACAAATTGGGACACATTTTTTACCAAATTTGCTCACAAGAGACTGTCTCAGGTAAGGTCAAGGTATATGTTCCTTTTGTGTCGCTATGCATAACTTAAACATGAGACTAACAAATAGGGGTTGCTGGAAACTTTTGCTGCGCAAGGTGTGATCAACAACAAGTTTCTAACCGACCGACTTTGAAGTGTAAATGTATAACTGGCTACGCCCATGGTTTTACCTGCAATCCTACAGGAATCCTACTTATTTTCCGAATAGAAAGTAGACCAGGTGTTAATCCATGGTATTAAATGACTAACTGCTACCTAGATAGACCCTTTAACCGCTATGGAATAGGAATCCGTTTTTTATTTAGATTAAATGTTTATTCTCATAAACATAATTTCGCTTAAACTTTTGCATTTACGGTGTGTGATATCAATTAATTATTTCCTTCTAGGCTTTAAATAATAAAAAAACAGGCGGGTTTAAGTTAGACAAGCCTAGCATAATGACCAGGGCTACTGAGGGCGACTGCGACATTGGAGGCCTACTTAGCAGTGGGCAAACAAGAGTTGAAAAGTAATGATGACGAAACATTAACCAGTGAAGGTATTCTTTATGGCGTAAATAACGATAAGTAAAATACTTAAATATTTGATGTGAGGCGGCCCTTCCTGTACGGGCCGCGGTCGCCCACCGCACATTATTATTAGGAAAGTTTTTACCTTTCCCGCATCTCTCTGTAAACAGAGTGCGGCCGCCGGAAATTGAGTTTCCTTGCATTTCATTTCATGGACGGTGAACGGGGGACGTCATTGTCAAATCGTAGTAGACCCTCGCCGACTTTGATGGACGTCTGGGATCGGTAATAAATATCTGGGACTGTTCCCGTTGGGAGGCAATATCGCCGATTGGACTCTTTGTGGTGGTTTCGTAAACGATTACAAACGATTCACGATTGACGCTAGAATTTCAGTCGTTAGTTGTATAAATATTACCAAAAATACCCAACAAGCTAGTACCTTTAACTCGATTTTTAACTCAATTTCTATAAGTAATAATTGTTCTTTAACAATAAGTTATTAGTAAAATGCCTATGTCCAGCAGTGGACGTCTTCTGGCTGATGATGATGATGATGATTAGTAAAAATATTTTTTTTTAACAAGTTTAAACCTTAGCAGGTTTTTTTAACAGTTTTATTGCTATGAAAATCGAATAACGGTTTTTAGAAAATCTATAAGCATGGTTAGTAAAAATGTAGCGGGCCGTATTTCGCAAAGGAAGATATGAAGATAATGAGACAAAAATCAAAATTTTTTGGTAATCACTTCACTTCATTTTTGATACGTCCATCTCAAAACTAAAAAAAAACCCAGATTATTTGAGTGATTTACGTTCGCTAAACACCCAACTCACTAATCCCACTAATATTATAAATGCGAAAGTTTGTGTGTGACACAAACAACATATTGTGGCTGGACTAATTTGGATGAAATGTAGTATGTAGATAGATTATATCCTGGATTAACATATAAGCAACTTTTCATCATCATCATCACAATCATTTGTCATCACTACGCGGTCAACGCGGGCGAAACCGCGTGGCACAGCTAGTTTCCAATTTATCTGGCCTAGGCTACCTTTATCAAGATAAAGATCTACAGCTACTACGTATAGTTCTGCTATTGTCAAAGCTGTCAAGCAAATAAATGAAAGTCAGGGATCGCAACCACAGGGCTCGTTGAAATGCGGCCGTCAGGTAACATGTATTCTCCATTTCTGGTTGACAGTTATTGACTGGACTGAGTATATTAGAGTCATATCCGAGAAGGCTTTCATATTGCGTACCTACTCTGGTTCGCTCATGTATATTGTAGCGTTTGAATGAATAGACCCTCGAATTTATTAACTGGCCAACGATAAAGTATCTACTCCGAGAAAACATAAATTGAGACGCTTTTTCTACGTTTTCAATTAATTTCTGTAGAATGTAAATGAACAAACTTCGTTCATGTAAAATCTAACCTGTGATATATTAGTGGCCTTTTACTGAATTGTACCCTTTTAAATGAGACTCAATTTTGTGGAAACTTGGAAGGAAATCTTAATTTGAATGAATGTAAAACTGAACGTAATTATTCCGTTCTGTGAGTTTAGGAACAGTTAAAAGGAGTAGCAAATGGTTGGCGTGTTTAATCTTGTCAATTATCCAGAAAATTGGGACAGGAACTTCGAGTCCGGGACACGCCTTTACCACAGTATATAGGTAAAGCAGTACGTTAAAGCAGTAGTTTGACTCGGACGCGTCGTTGAATTCAATGCCTACTATCGGTCACATAGCTAGGGTTGTTACTATTATGGGTTTTAAGAAAATTTTAATAATTTTGTTCACCACACACACGCACACACACACACGCGCACACACACACACACACACACACACACACAACACACACGCGCTAATATCTCTCTGAGCCACAGACTAGGTAAAGCTACTACGTAGCCAGTCTTTGTAGTTTTGCCGCGTACCGTGAGGTATCGCGGGGAAGGGGTGCTCGTTTGATTAGGTCACTTGATTCGGGCGTTACCTTTAAAGTCATACTACTACTTTAGCTTATATATTATCTACTGTGCCTTTACTAAGATTTTATTGGTGCTTTCAGTCCTTGCTCCTAGATAAACAAATTTTATTGTAATATGGACCCAGGTTGCGAAATATTTTAATGTTGAGACTTCGTGTGAAGTCTTGCTTATTTAGCCAATTCCAAGTTGAGCTGATTATAAAGTATCTAATTTGCATGCTGAGTTACTCGTTGGTAAGACGTTGAACCTATGAGGATGCAGCTTGGAGTAGAAAGCATCACGTGCAAACAAAAACGTTTAACTTGAAAATGATATTGAATCTAATAATAAATAATCTTTGGGATTGGAGTAAGCTTTTGTATTCGTTTCAATGACATGGAATAGTAATGTAGCGGGTCTCAGTTCTTGAACAATGAAGTAAGTTTATTATTTTATGCCATGATTAGTCCGGTTAAGTACAATTATTATGGCTTTACTTTTAATTTTATTTACTTAGGAACTAAATCTTACTTTATGCCTTTAAAATGACTCTCATCTGCCACTTATTTCAAATAACAAATTTGAACATTCTCTTATAATTTAGTTAACTTAATCTAGCCATAGTATTAATAATGATTTACTAAGGGTGCATTTTCGTAAGGCATTCACAAAAAGGTATTAAATCTGACTTAATGAAATATTTTATCAAATACCTTCTAGTGTCGGTTAAATTTCAAATTATTAAGCTTTCAGATTGAAGCTTATTAAACATTTTCTATATCGCAAGTTCTGATTTCGCTTTATTAAAGTTTTTACATACATTTCTGTTGGTACTCACTAGTTCAAAATTACTGTGAAAAACTTCGGTTAGCATTAAAACAAGTTTTTCACAAGAAAGAGACAGTATTTTTTTAAAATTCTTTTTATTTATTATGGAATCTGACGTGGTTATTATACATTTTATTTATATGACAGACGTGCACTCGTACGTAGCTAGACGGAGGAGCACGCGCATTCACTTTGAAAAAGACCACCAGTTTGATCCTATAGTCAGAGTAACCAACTTAATCGTACGTGAGTAATTCCCGTGCCATCTAGATAAAATGTCATTTTTTTTTTTATTATTTTAATTTTACTGTATCACCATAATCACATTGAGTTCGAAGATTGTGTGTAGGTATTGTAATTTTTACGATAGAGCCAAAACAAAAAACATCGAAAAAGCACGTTTTTGTATGAGGTTTCCTGTATTTTATTGTTCTGTAACACAGTGTTCAGTTTGTGTTGTGTAGTGTTTTGTTTTTGTTTTTTTTTTAAATCCGCCTTTCTAACATAATTATTAACATCTTGTGAAATTTAAACCGGCTATCTATTACGGTTCCAAAGTAACATTCAGCTCTTTATATACAAAGAAAGAGCTAGTTCTTTTTATTGAATAAATAGAAATTTTCCTACCCAGACAGATATCATATGGGCACGGCACCCTAAAAATTAACAAAAGAAGTAGGTAGGTAAAAAAGAGGAAAAACTGACATACCGGAACAGGCTTGCGGTGGCAGCGGGAAGATGAGCGTTGTGGAAGACTTCCTCCTGGCGACGGCGCAGCCCAGGGACTGCGGTTTAAAACTTCGTAGCTGCTGCATGAAGTCACTGCACTCCATCAGCGCAACGTCCGCGAAGTGCAGGTCGCACAGGATTTGGTTCTTGAACCGGCGCGCGCGTTTCTGAACAACATTGTTGAATGAGAAACGAGACAACACACACATCTCAACCAGTAAACGTTCACTGCGGAACAAAGGCCTCCCTCTTAGAGAGGGGTGTTGCCATATTCCCCACAATTGGCAGGTGGCTTGGGGTTCGCAGTACGTTCACCGTGTACTAAAAGGACGTTGTTGTCCATCCTCGGGTGGTTCTGATCGCAGTTTTAGGATATACCTGGCTTCCAATGAAGACCCGGGGAGAAACGAGACATGGGGTTTCTTCAAAGTGAGTTAATAGAAACCTAAAAAGTCGTCAATGTATTTGAAATGCCTCTAGTGTTACAGGTATCCATAGGTCCCGGTGACTTCTTACCATCAGGGTCTGCTTGTTTATCATCTATGGCATAAATAGTACCTTCTAGTACCTTCTAACTGTATCGTCTACGTGCTCCATCTTCAGCCACAACGTTGCTTTCTATCAGGTGAGTTGGTGTCGTCTATATACACGGTGTAAGGGGAACACTCTCGAAGCCAAAAGAAGGTAATTGTACTCATCATTATGAACCACTTTTAGTATGGGACCAACACTGAAATCGCGAAAAAATATATCAGCTGTTCCATACATTTTGTCGAGTGTCAATGGCCGTTTTCTATAGAACAGCTGATATTTTTTTCGCCTAAATAATATAGGCCTAAATGTTTCATTTATTACATTAAACAGGCTTAGCGAAGGATATAATTAAATGCATTACTTAGACTGAAAATATAATTCATCATCATCATCATCAGCCAGAAGACGTCCACTGCTGAACATAGGCCTCACCCTTGAAAATATGATTAAAATGAGCTAATATGATGATTTTTTTGGTTGGGATAAAGATTCGCATTCTCTTTTCCTCTTTGCAAAGCGTGTGTTAGTATAGCATTTGGATGGAGCGCGCACGGCTTGACGTTATAACGTGCTGTAATGTCTAGCATGAAGTTAAAATACTATGACTTCTTGATTTTTGAACAAATTTTAATTGTATTTTTGTGATCAGCTTTTTATGAGATTATAAAAAAAATGCCTATTGCTTGAATAATTATGAAGTCATTTAGAAAAGCTTTAATTAGATGTTTTATGTTATCAAAGCCTAATTAAGTCATTACAGTTTAACGATTAAGCTTCGAAGGTGGTGAAAATAGATTTATTTTCCCAAAATCAGTAACATTATTTAGTCAATCTTGGCCTAAATGATTGATTCTTATTATCTACGAGAACAAAGGGCGAAGTGGTTATTAACTCTCACCTCAGTAATCCTTATTGAATTAGTTTTACGAACAAAGAAGGTATTTTATTAGCTCAGTTAATGAAATCTTCTTTGGTAGCTTGCATGTCTTTTGAAAATGTTGATGTTGAGTCAGGTACCTTTTTAGAGTTCCGTAGTACTTCAAGGTACTCATAAAAATTCTTTCTGTCTACTTATATCGCATATAAAAAATATTGTTTTACAATAACAAACTTACATTTTGTAGTTGTTATGTATGGAAGAACCTTATTGTCAACTACAAAGTTAAGATTGTCTTTCAATATTTCATCATTAGTTGGTTGTTTTTTTTTTTTTGAACTCGCGCTCTGAGGATTCCGCCTAACTATAACATGAGTCCTACTCGTACTTGTCCGGTTTTGTTCGTGATTTCAGAGTACCTTATTTGATATTAATTTCAAATGAATACCTGTAGGAATATAAGTACGCGTTCTTGAGAACAATCCTACAAAAAGGATCTTGAAGCACAGCAAGAGGGACATCATATAAGGGCCCTTTTTTCCTTTAGAGGTAAAAAAATAATAATCCCTAATGAAATCCTTAAAAAGTAGATGTGGTGCGTTTTAGATTGAACTATCTACAGGGTTATACAGAATGGTGGTAATACGCCGAAAGACACTACGACGAAATTTTTTCTATGGAACAATTAATTTGATAGGCCGTTGGTCTAGTTGGTAGTGAACCTGCCTTCTGCGTTTGGGGGTGTGGGCTCGATTCCCACCTAGGACAAATATTTGTGTTTGTCCTATAATTATCTAGGTGTTAATATTTATTTAAGAATGTATTTAAAACAAAGTATATATCAGCCATATTACAAGCTTTGCTTAGTTTGGGGTCAGGTGACCGTGTCTGAAAAACTGTATACCTATTTATTTATTGTTTTTGCGGTTCAGATAGGGTATAGTCATAGACATACGGAGGTATAGACATACAGGGTTTATTCATAGAGTGGCTTCTTTCGGCTTATTACGATAGCCCGTTGGTCCAGTTGGTAGTGACCCTGCCTTCTGAGCTTGGGGGCGTGGGTTCGATTCCCACCTAGGACAAACATTTATGTGATGAACATTTGTGTTTGTTCTATATCTGGTTGTTAATATCTATTTAAGTATGTATTTAAAACTATATATGTATGTATATCAGTCTCTGGCAGCCATATCACAAGCTTTGCTTAGTTTGGGGTCAGAAGGCCGTGTGTGAAAAATGTGCCGAATATTTATTATTATTATTATTTATTACTGTTCCATAATATAACAATACTTAATACTTAATAATAATTTTGTAAAAATATTTTTATGACTTACTTTCTACATACATCATTTAAAAAAAAACATCTAAATAGGTAGTAAACCTTAAAGTGTGTGTGTGTGTGTGAACATTTTAATAAATATATATCTACGTGTAAAATAAACATAGGTCCCGAAAAATATACCGTCACTGACGAAAACAAGGATCTACAAACAGGATCGAGCTAACAAAGCCCAGCTAAGTTATTTATTAGCTGGTATTTAGGTAGGTATGTATACCCTACACGCGTGATCGGCAAATCCCTTGGCTAGCCAGTGCCTCGCCGACCGGGGAAAACAATATGCTACGGCGAAATGAAAATATGGGAGGGAAATTGTTTATTAACATGGAAGCTATGTGCTAAGGGCTTAATTACACTGTTGAAATAATGAAGCGATGTAGGCTCATGGAAATTAGCTCTGCCATGAGCCAGGTGGAGGAAAACAATATGGGTTAGGTTAGGTTATGTTCTGTTTCTGCAGCATTAACTTAAAAAACCGGCCAAGTGTGAGTCGGGTTCGCATACTGAGGGTTCCGTGCCGCCAAATTACAAAAAAACAATTATAATACAAAATTATCTTTTTTAATTTGGGTGATTTCTCAAAGAATACGATTTTAATATTGGCCATAAGCTACTTAAATTGTTAACTACTAAAGTACAAAAAAGTAGTGCAAAAAATATCACACCCAGGCCGTCCAATAAGTACGCCTGATGTTGCTTAACTTCGGTGATCGTTCGAGAACCGGTGGTGTAAAGGAATAAGTCACCGACACGCACTTGGCTAGTATTTATTATTTATTGCTTTACTTTAGACTCATTAGAGTATGTACTATAGATACTAATACTAAGTTTGACGCTTGTACGTACGTATTACCGTTATACACTAGAGCAAATACAAAACTACGTTTGTTGAATTGACCTCCCTTTAGTTTTTTCTTTTGACTTTATTATTATTTGTTAGTTAATCCGACGTAACAGAACATTTTGTGAAAATTTCAACTGGCTATCTATTAACGGTTCGAAACATATAGCCGTTAAAAGGTAGGACGGACAGACAGACAGCGTAAGCTTAGTAATAGGGTACTGTTTACACCCTTTGGGTACGGAACCCTAAAAATGACAATGCCAGAAAATATAAGAAAGGCTAAGTAGTTAAGTAGTACGCTATCTAAGTTTATAATTTTCCATCATAGGTCATCTACCTTTGGGTACGGAAGCCTAAAAAATATGACAATGCCAATAAATAAATAAAAGAAAGGCTAAGTAGTTAAGTAGTAGGCTAAGTTTTTAATTTTCCATCATAGGATATATCATCAAAATAGGGTTTACAACCTTTGGGTACGGAAGCCTAAAAAATATGACAATGCCAATAAATAAAAGAAAGGCTAAGTAGTTAAGTAGTAGGCTATCTAAGTTTATAATTTTCTATCATAGGATATATCATCAAAATAGAGTTTACAACCTTTGGGTACGGAAGCTTTAAAAATATGATAACGCCGATAAATAAAAGAAAGGCTAAGTAGTTAAGTAGTAGGTTATCTAAGTTTATAATTTTCCATCATAGGATATATCATCATTAATGTCACGAATTATACCTGACATGACGAACTCTCATTATGTCGACGTTACGTCGATATTACATCGTTTTTATACCGTTGTGACCGGCGTGATGTTGTCTTTTTGCACAAATTTTTGTAAAACACTGTTTTAATCTATCACGGTTGTTCACTAAAGTTATATGATTAAGAAAGAGGGTAGATCGTTATGTCTGCACCTAACTTTTTAACTGTTCGACCAACCACCCGCATTCTTCAGTCTTCCCGTGAACATGGTGCATGTAACTGCGCCGAAATATCGGGAGCTCATTCCACAACCATATCCCGTAAATAATCGTATAACTTAAAAAAAAAATATTTTGTGATGGTACGGAACCCTCAGTGTGCGAGCCTAACTCGCTCTTTGTTGGGTTTATTTTGTGTAAATGACGCGATATCTTCGCTAATGATAAACCAATTTTAATGTTTTATTTATTTAATATGGTATAACTATGTCGAGGGTGAAGAAAATATTCCACTTCTAAGGGTAATTAATATCATATATTTTTTGTTACAAAGAATAATTATTTACTAAGCTGGTTAGGTAAATATGCGTGTTTATCTATAATCCAGGCGAATGTACTAAAGTTCAAAGTTTATCATCTTGTAGGCAGCTACGGCGGATACATTCAAATGTATTAGACGTCACATATGTCATACCCATACACGATGTCTGAAACTTTACTGCGAGAAATCACGGGAGCATTATTATGAGACAAGTTGCTGCCGAGTTTTGCAAAGGGAAATTTTATTTCAAAACTTTGTCTTAAGATGAATATACCGGGAAAGTGTAGCTTTGAAGAAAACTCCAAAGTACTCGTAAGACTTATTAACTGGGATACTCAGCAGGTAAAAAAGCAAGACCTGGCACATAAAAAAGTGAGTTCGAGATGAAGGGACCGGGAAAACGAAGAGGGATAAAGCGGCATCAGTGATGAGGCTGAAGACAGAATAATGTACCACAAATATGGTCATGACCATATCGAACCTCGAGTCAGCCTGAAATGCTAGCCAGTTTGCAACGCTAGGTGCTTGCACCCTCAAATTCAATTTTCCTTGGACAGTGTTCAACACAGCCCTGCGTCAACCACCGAACTCCATACCTTTCCTCCACTCATCATCATCATCATCATCATCATTTCAGCCATAGGACGTCCATTGCTGGACATAAGCCTCCCCTCATCGATCTCCAAAAGGGCCGGTTGGAAGCGGCCTACATCCAGCGTTTACCTGCTCTCTCTTTTAGGTCGTCTCGTCGTCGTCCATCCGCGGGTGGACGTCCTACGCTGCGCTTACCGGTTCGTGGCCTCTATTCCAGTACCTTTCAGCCCCATCAGCCATCTGTTCTGCGTGATATGTGCCCTGCCTACTGCCACTTCAACTTGCTAATCCGGTGGACTATGTCGGTAACTTTCGTTCGTCTACGGATCTCCTCATTTTCCTCCAATGAAGAAGGCAAAACATGACAAAAACGAGATGATTATATTTTTATGAAAAGAACGGCAAACATGCAGACCTGTACGTGTAAAAAATTATAGGGAAGTCAACGGCAAAAAAAAAAACCTGTCGTATGATATCGGTCTCACACGACGCCACATCACAGTCACAGTGTACAAACAGTATTGTACAAATGAATCATGAACCCGTATCAGATCTGTATCAGGTTAGGTTGCCACGAGTTCACCTACTTTGCGTCTGTTTCCCGTTTTAAGTTGAATCAGTCCTCCAAATAAATCCAGATGGATCTCTGTCGTCTGTGTATAATTATCACGTTAGCCGTCAATACAAATGTAAAATTGTGTCTTAGTAAATTGTAGAAACCCTTCGAAAGATGATTTGAAAGTTGGTGGCGCATTTCGGATACATAAATCATCTCTTGCAGATGGATATAGGCCAATGATGATATTATGATAGCCATATAAAAAGAATACCAGCTCTAGTGATAGCAAATTGTAAGGACTATTGATAAGAAAAAAATAAAATGAGCGTAGCAGTAGCGTAGCAGTTAATTCATTTTTGTCTGTATAGTGAAAGGGCCCTTTTAGATACAGAATATATTTGTACAGTTTGTAAACATATGTTCCATTTCCCCTAGCACAAAGGATGTTGTCCCCAGAGACTGATATTAGTATACGTGGTGACGTCCAAGACGAGACAACAAGATCGTTTCTATAGACTGTTAGTAAACCAGTCTCCTAGGGCGAGGCTTGTTTAGATTTAGTGGTCAGAGAAGCTTAGGTACCACCCGGTTTCCTATATTTTTCGCACCATCTTGCCTAGTTACAATGTTCGAGCGTTTATCGAATTCATCTTAGTGTGCGAGAGTCCACATAATGTAAGTTATGGGACGAAAGAACACGAATTTGACGCATAAATCTATTGATGCAAAACACTGTCCCCTATTGTATGGACATGTTTCGGCCCAGCGTGGACAGATAAGTAGGTAGTTCAGTTATTTTCCTCCGAACTTGCTGTTTTTAGTAGACAGTGCTCTTTATCAAAAACTACCTGCGCCCCGCGATTTCATCAGCGTAGTGATGAAAAATGGTGATGATGATGATGTTGATGATGAGTTCATAATATTAGTAGGAAGTAGGATGATGTAGGTATACCACAAGATATGCGTAAAAATCTGATATACTGCTGGTACTTATAAAAGCGATGCGTTGCGATTGCGACATCGCATTCTTTATTTGCGGATTAGCAAGTTGAAGTGGCAGTGGCCAGGGCACATAGCACGCAAAGCAGATGGCTGATGGGGCCGAAACGTTCTCGAACGGAGACCACGGACTGGTAAGCGCAGCGTAGGACGTCCATCCACAAGATGGACGGACGATCTAAAAGATACCGCAGGGAAACGCTGGATGCAGGCCACTTCCAACCGGCCTTTTTGGAGATGGGGGAGGCCTATGTCCAGCAGTGGACCTTCTATGGCTGAAATTATGATGATGATGACGATGAATAAGCGGCAGCACCAATTTTTTTGCTCTTTAATAAAACATTGCACACTGTGGTAGAAGTAAGGGTAGGCACAACTATTTTTTCACAAACGCAAAGCATCATAATTAAGTACCTACCAACATCTGTTATCTAAATCATATTTTAGTCATCTATAAATGCAAATAGTAAAACTATGGTTGTGTATTTTCTACTTTCTGTCTTTTCATCACACAGGAACAATATTTTCATTTGTTACCTTTTTCGAAAGTAAAAATTGAAAGGCAATATTTTTATGTAGGTAAGTATGTCGTATATTGGAAGCCGGATTTATGCAACACAATAACGTTCAAACTTTACTAGTACCTCTCCATATTACATAAGACGGCACCAGATTGAGAGGTTGAAACACGATCTTTTTGATGATGATTAAAAAAGTTTATTTATAACCTATGCTAAAGCTAAATTTCACATTTTGTTGCGTTCTACTTCAGTGCAATGTTTATAAAAAATACAGCTTTGCCGTGTTTGTCACACCGAGTTGAAAATAAATAAAATAACAAATTAATCTTTTTGTTTACTAGGCGGGAATTTAATGCAGTCTTTTGAAGAGACCCGGTGCCTCTTTTCATCTTCCTCTTTGCATGGAGGTTTCGCGGTTTTAAGAGCATACCTATAATGGCGGTATAATATTAGATCCTTTTAGAATTTTATGAAACGCAGTAAAGTACAATATGCTGCGTTTGAAAAGGAATATTTTTGCACGGAAAAACATCGTATATTTTTGTAGTTATACTAAGTAGTTCGTACTAACTCTTTGTTGCACATCAACATTAAAGTGGTAAGTACCAATTATACTCAATCATACTACGATATAAATTGACTTGTTTGATTGTAATTATAAATTTTTAGGGTTCCTTACCCAAAGTGTGTAAATGGGACCCTATTACTAAGCCTACGCTGTCTGTCTGTATCTTTCGAACCCTATTAAATAGCCGGTTGAAATTTTCTCAGAATATAGGTAATGTTACGGCGGATTAAATAAAAAATATGAAAATTAAAAACTAAATGGCGGGTGCATACAACAAACGCTAACCGCAAACAAATACAAAAATACATACTTTAATATAAGTATCATGTGTTCAACTATACTTTAAACGTCGCAATATAAGCTAATTGTTAGATAACGACACCTAGTCATTATCTGTTAAGTAGGTATCTACTAATAAATAACAACCATTAATAATATATTTTAATTATTTTTGACTTTTTTATTAATTGGACAGTACTGTTTTAAACTATCACGGTTGTTCACATTCCACAACCTTACCACGGTAAATATCCCGTAAATAATCATATAACTTTAGTGGATAGTACCGTTTGCTTTTTGACATATTTTTTGTCATCAGTATTATTAGGTGTTTATTTACAAGATAATATCTAAAAAAAAAACATAGATATTTAAAACTTAAAACTATTACTACTTAATTATTTAATACAAATTATTATTTTTAAATTAATTGTTTTCCTTTTTTATCTATGATTAATATTAATATGTGTAATTAGTGTACACCGGTGTAAAGCCGTGCTAAGCCTTGAAGGATTTGCCAATGTTTCATCCATCAGGAAAGTTTGATCAAATTTGATACCTGCCAAGGCTTTGTAAGCAGAATCGCTATCAGACATCGGCGATTATATCAAGTGGACTGTTGGAAATGAAGACGTACCTTTATAAACTCAAGTTGAGATTTTCGTTTTGGGGGTACTAATAAATTTTCAAAGGTCCTTGACCCTCTAGATTGTTCATTGAACGTTAATGTTATTTTACTTAACGACGTCAAAGCAAATAATAAAGTAAATTTTATTTAAAAAAAAAACTCATAATGACGACTAATAAACTGACTTCAAGAGTACATAATTATAGTACCTACGTACAAACTTAACTAATAAATTATCTTTTAAAAAAGCGACTTCATAAAACCACATAACACAAACATTCTAAGTAAATATTATGCCACTACGAAGAACAAAATAATATTTTTCACGGATTTTGAAGTCGTTTTTATTCAAAGACTAGCAACACAACCCGGCTTCGCCTAATTTTTTCACCTTGGGTTACATTATTGGAGTTTATGTAAGGATACCAATTTAAAAATTAAATAATTTTTCTTTGCAGGGTCTGTGTTTGCAGGTAGACTAGATTATGGATGTCTATAAAAGCTTTTGCATCGATAAAAAAAAAAAAAAATATAGCCTATGTCACTCGAGGATAGTGTAGCTTCCCAACAGTGAAAGAATTTTTCTAATATACATCCATGCATGAATACCTCCTTGTTTTGACTCGAACAAACGAAAAACAAAAGTATTGTAGTGATTTGCTATCGCGAAATTAGTAGACGCTCTAGCTATTATTTGAGATGGTTCAAAAACTACTGAACCCTAATTAGTGAATTTTTTGTGTGACGACCTCGAGGATTTCTCCTACATGGTAAAAATTGAAACACACAAATCGCTGCATATACATAATAAATATCCGCATCTGCATCCACTGCATGGATACCCGCGACTATCACGATATCGTCGGTCCATCTAATTCTTGTGGGAGGCCTACCTATGCTGTGTCGTCCGATTCGTGGTTTCCACTCAAGGACCTTTCTTCCCCGTCTGTTACCTGTTCATCGAGCAATGTGACCTGCCCATTGCCACTATTGAGTACTGTGGGCGAAGTACGAATAGGAAATAGCTGGAATACCTGTAGCATAATTATTATTTTAGTTCTGTGATTGTTCCGCACACATTGATTCATTATTTCATTTAAAACAGCACTCAGCTACAATTAATTGAATGCCGTTTCAAATGAATACAAAATGCGTCTATTGAGCATGCCTTTGGCTATTCGATGGAACACAATGATTGAAATTGAAACCAGTTCCGGTTTTAGTTTTGACAGGGTCTGTTGAAGTTTCGTAACAAAGATACTCATACAGAATGACGAAAGCGTATTTCGATTTCGGTTGGTACCAGCGTTTCATTTGTATTTGACTTATCTGATTCAAAAAATTACAATTTCGTTATACCTACTATTATTACTATTAAATAATTTGATGGAATATTATGATCATCAATTATTGTACTTTCTTCCTACTCAGAATACAAAGACACCAGGGGCGTAGCTAGGTAACCAAAGGCCCTGGTGTAAAAAAAGGAATTGGGGTATCTAAAGGTTTTATCAAGTATTAATGTATATAAATAATTTAAAGGTGCAAATCTACTTATTAGGTACATGTATGTGTATGAGTTATATTCTGAAAGTAGGAGATTTTTTGCAAGTTCATTTTGAAGTTCACTGACCAGAGTTCAAGGGAGCTAGAGAGAAACGTTTATTTTGTATCAATGAAATTTGAAACATACCAATAGAACACTCAGTGACACAGGGAGTGTGTTTTGTCGGGACTTAGGATCGAGTTCGAGTTCCAGTGACAACCGTAGCAAAAGACTAAAGAGGGTAGATAGTTATGTCTGCACCTAACTTTTTAACTGTTTGACCAACCACCCGCATTCTTCAGTCTTCCCGTAAACATGGTGCATGTAACTGCGCCGAAATATCAGGAGCTCATTCCACAACCTTACCACGGTAAATATATCCCGTAAATAATCATATAACTAGTTAAACCAATAGAAAATGTTTTTTAAATATAAGTAGATACATTGTCACTTTCGTATATTAATTTTCTAATCATCTGTTAATTAATGTAATTTGTGTAATGGATACAATTTTTTTTTTTTTTTTTCATTGTTGGTTATATAGATGCGAAAGTTTGTTAGTTTGTGCATGTCTGTGTATGTTTATTCACATTTACTAGGTGACGACTTAACGGATCATAGGCTAGGTATTTAGTATATTTATTCCGGAAAATGAAAGATACGTGAAGCATAGCGGGTGAAATCGATCTAATAGAAAATTGTTTATCGTACCTCAGTAGCCAAATTCGGATACTTGTATGATTATATCCGTAAATAGTCCGTATAAGTTTTACCTTACATCCCTGTTATACATACATAAGTACAAGTATGTTTCAAGCTACACAAGTATATTAGTTTACGAAACAACAAATAAATACACAACAACAAGCTACACATTAAATGTATCAAACACCGAAACCGCTATCCCACCGGATATTAGGAGCGCTATTCAGTACAAATATTTATTTTGGTACCGGAAGTGTTTCCTGGCTGATATTTAGCCAACCACGATGAGCTTTTGTCAGCCTGCCAAATAAGGGTGCGTATTTAAAACTGCTGGAGCGTTCGAAGTGAATTGAAAATGGACCGTATTTTTGTCTAAACACCCGCCCGAGCGCAAGATAAGTTGAGTTGGGTGGGCAACGGGATCGTGTTGACTGGTTACTCAACACTACATAATATATTTTGAAATAATAAATACTGATTTCACTGTTTTTTTTGGAACGACGTCATGGTCATTGGTCATAGTCGCGGGTACCCAATAGATGCAGATCGTGTCGCTCAGTGTGGCGTACTAAGATAGGAAGGCCTATGTTCAAAAGTGCACGTCTTATGGCTGATGATGACGATGACTGATTTTATTTTGGTTTTTATATAAATTTTGAATATAACCTCTCGTGGCTGGCCGTCATTATAGACAGCTTGGGGGCCAAGCGTCACCATGCAAGACACGGTATATAAAACATGGCAGAAAAGCGGACTCGGCGCGTGATTGGATACATCGGGAAGGAAGACTTTTTATTAAGCACAATTGCTTGCGTACCCATGCTGTGTTCTGCCCATCCTTCGATTCTTAATATTGTTTATCATTTTAAGTCTGTGTTGTCCTGGGATCCTCTTCAGAAGAAGATTGACATCGCATAAAAAGTTAAGCTAAGTGGCCAGCCCTACTCAGAGTTTTTAGGCCACTGATATGGCTAGGTGGTTGCTGTTATATACAAATGGGACCTAAGAACTAACAAACTTCTGAGAAACACTACAACGCGGTCTTGCGTCAACGTTTCATCTGACGTAAGTTTACGCAACAGTTTCTTTGAGTTTGTTTCAGCCAGGCCCGCGATTGATTCCTTTCTTGGCGGTAATAACTTCACGGCTTCCTGCCAGGCGCGGATTTTATAAGCGACGGAAGAACAATGGAGGAGAAAAGTATGGCAAAAGTAAAAACATTGCAGATGCGACTTTGTTATTTGTATTTAAGTAAATACCTCCCGATGTTTTGATTATAAATATGTTGTTATGGCCGTGAATAGACGAGATAGCGAACATGATAATTAAATCATATGTATTTAAAAAAAAAAAAATAGAATTTTAATGCGATGTCTAATCGCGAAAACCATTTTTTTGTTTTACTAACTTGTATTAACTGAGCTTGTCATGGGACAAGTTACCGTATCCACATACATATTATATCTAAGTATAGATCTGTGACCGTACCAGTCATTCTAAGCTGACAAAAGATGTAATAAGTCCGTTTTAGGGTCGGCAACGTAGTAGTGATGCCTCTGGTGTTACAAGTATCCATAGGCGACGGTGACGCTTACCATCAGGTGGCCCGTCTGCTTGTTTGCCACCAATGGCATGAAAAAAAAAAAAACGTCCCTTTAGATACTGTAACAAAACGGACGTGACGTTGCCTGCGAAACTACGAATGACAACCAGCCAGCCGCCATGACACACCACCTCACGTCATGCCACTGTCAAGCTCGCCAAGCCTTTGAGGGGAGGGTATATAAGCGAGCCTGCGAGCCAACTATCTCTCTGTTCATTTCGATTGCTGAATAAATGAAGTACTCGCCACTCTGCGTGTTTTATATGACATCCCATTTACAATCCGAAGAGGGATAAAGAAGAAAAAATTAATACCTACGCACACTGCGGCGTCATGACGCTTGGCCTAAAATCGATCCTGATCCTCGAAGAAGACTGCATAATCCTGTCTATAACGGCGAAGTTACTGCTTGAGAAGAATCTACGGTGACGTTATTATGTACTGCAAGAAGGTCGACTCTGCCAAGCTAAAGCATTTGGCCTGATGAAAAACGAAGTAAAAAATGCAGAATATGTCGCCACAATCATGAAGATCTAACACCATCCACCCTGTTTTCTCATCATTCGACACCATATACTGAGCCAAGAAGCAAAAACGATATCGCGTGCTGACGCCTCCGTGGCATTTGAACACGGCGAACCCTACTTTCCGCCCGTGACCTATTACTACCCACTGCGTGCGAAAACTGTGACATCGAAGATTTCAAGATTCTATCTCGGGCCGCAAGACACGCGGCAAGACACTACTATCTACCTGCCTACCAGCCTGCTTGCCTGCGTGCCAATCTGCCTGTCTGCCTGCCAGCATGTGACCTGCATCTGTGTGGCGTGTAGCAGCTGGGCGAGGTCCTAACCTAACTAGGGCCTGAAGCAGCGGAGGCCAGCCTGCATCAGTTGGAGCTAGCGAGGAGCCTTAGCCTAATAGCCAGGTGCGTTCGTTTCTACTTGCCATTATGCTTATGAGATATACCTATTTTTGACCTTATTGCCACTAATTCAAGTTAGGATTAGAATATTTACAAGTATATGACCTCAAAATATGACCATTAACTGATAGCAGTGAGCCATACCATGCACATTTTCTAAGTAACTATCGTAACTAATTGCCTAGTTCCAATTCCGATAGATTTGATTGTACCTCCAGACGTGATTTAGACTGTACAAAAGAAAAGACGAAAACTAAATCATTGTCTTAGCCCGTGCTTTGCTTTCTTATTTGTATATTATTAGTGACTACTCATTCGACAAAGTCAAAACGAAACAAAAAAAAAATGTATTAGATGCACTCGAAAGTTCTCTACATAATTTTATTCCGTGATCATTAAAAAATAACTGCAATCACACTCCTTACGCACTTGCAGGCCCAATAATACGTGCTTATGAACATGTAAGATTAAACAGCCTTTACATATCATACATAGATTAGATACAACTATTCACTCCAGTTTAATCGATGCCGAGTTCGTCTAAAGATTTATAATTGATTTTTACACTTTTGATCAGAGAAACTGCGAAACCTGTAGGTAGATTAGAAAAATTACATTCTGGAAGTGCTAGCTTCGTTAGTTCATTACCTCATTTTATTTCTAAGTCGAGTCTGTGGGTAGGATGGAAAATAACTTTTATTGTCGTGTATGCGGGTAGACTGGATAATAATAATTTCACAGAACGTACCTTTAAAACAATTAACTTGTCGTAGAATCGGATCAGTGCTTAGATTTACTTCAAAATGAATCGTGAATGTTCGTTGACTCTTGGTGTTCCATCGCGCTATTCAGTATTTTGTATACAATGCTTCAATCTATCAGTGTGTGAAATTTTATAACCAAATTTGGTTTAGAATATTGCTGTTTGCTCGTTTATAAAATTTAATTTTAATGAAAAAGAACGCACACCTTAACGCAAAGGGATATTGTATTTCCAGTACTGAGTATGATAAAACCACAGTTAAAATTGACATACATGGGGGTAGCTTATTTCAAATCTATGCCGAATCGATACTTGGTACCACGTCGTCAGCTCAAAGCCAAGTTTTGCCCCTGCACGAAACAGTGACAAATATATTATGTGCGATCTGCGCCTGCATGAATTATTACGCAAGAGTCTGCGCACGCCCTAGAATAAAAAAATGCGAGCAACAAATAATATAACTGCAGATTATTAAGGAGCCATTTAAGTTTGAAATAAAATTAATTTCCACTAAATTAAGTTTCGAGAAAAGTTTCACCAATCAATCATGTTTCCAGATTACATTAAACTTGTTTATGTCCTCAATTAAGTATTCATAACCAAAATATGAATTTGTTACTGTTAGACATACTTAACCGCGCAAATTGATGCAACGCAACTCAAGTATAAACTAATAATGAGTTGGTTGATTCTCACAAAAGTAATGGTTAGGTACTGATAGCAATAGTTTGCTGATAGCATAGGAGTAGCATTACCAGTTTAAAATTAATTTGGTGCTTAATTATGCAAGGTGTACCTACCTAGGTACCTTAATAAATCGCCTAACGCAGTCGTTTTAGTTTAGTTTTTGTTATGATGTACCTTTACAAAAATGAACTTAGTACTTACCATTCATTAGTTGCTGTGTATTTTTTTGATATTATGGTCAAGTTCCAAATAAGTAGTATCTTCGTATGAATTGTAGCGAGAGGAATTTGCTCTGATTTCGGGTATATCAGGTACAAACATTCTAGTTCTTATATGGTATTATACCTAACGTGACAACGCTGTATTGTGATGCAGTAAAGTACTTATGATTAAAATGATACCGAACTCTGATAAATGAGAGTATTGCGCAGTAGTAGTTATGTTTGTTTCAAATTATATTGCTGATAGTGCCGATTATTCTGATGGTGATAGTAATTAATTCTTATAGTTTTGATAGTGCAAGTAGCTCGCATTGTTCTAATAACCCAGTAGTTTGACATTAGTTCTGTTTGTTTAAATTCTGTTGCTGATAGTGCCGATTGTTCTGATAGTGATAGTAATTAATTCTTATAGTTTTGATAGTGCGAGTAACTAACTCTCAATGTTCTAATAACCAGTTGACCAGTGTTCTAGTAACCCAGTAGTTCCGATAATTCTGTAGTTCTAACTTTGCCAGTAGCAACTGCCAGTAGTTTTCATATCTTCGGTAATTATATTAAGAATAGTTTCGGTGGCTTCAATAGTTTAAGCAGCCTCGATAGCTTTGATGTTAACTATAGCTTTGATGGTAACTATAGCTTTGATGGTAACTATAGCTTTGATGGTAATTATAACTTTGATGATAACTATAACTTTGATGGTAACTATAGCTTTGATGGTAACTATAGGTTTGATGGTAACTATAGGTTTGATGGTAACTATAGCTTTGATGGTAACTATAGCTTTGATGGTAACTATAGCTTTGATGGTAACTAAGGCTTTGAAGGCAGTTGTAGGTTTGATGGAACCGATGAATCACTGATAGTTGGAATATTTCCAGTAGCCCTTAATATTGCCACTAGCTCTTAATATTGCCACTAGCCCTTTATAACGCCATCCCCGCCGAGCCGAGCCAAGCCTAGCCAAGCCTAGCCAAGCCTAGCCAAGCCAGGCCAAACCAAGCCAAGCCATGCCAAACCAGGCCAAAGCGAGCCAAGCCAGGCCAAGCCAGGCCAATCCGAGCCAAACCGAGCCAAGCCAGGCCAAGCCAGGCCAAACCGAGCCAAGCCAGGCCAAGCCAGGCCAAACCGAGCCAAGCCAGGCCAAGCCAGGCCAAACCGAGCCAGCCAAGCCCGCCAAGCCAGCCAAGCCAGCCAAGCCAGCCAAGCCAGCCAAGCCAGCCAAGCCAGCCAAGCCAGCCAAGCCAGCTAAGTCAGCCAAGCCAAGCTTTCGACTGATCTTCGAAATATACCGCTACAGCGGAAGCCCTTCAATGACAGCAAAGTCAGCTAAGTCAGCTGTTGATTGGCCGTGACGTCATTTCCGACTGGCCTACCATTTTTGTGATTAGGTCGGGGGGGTAAACCTCCATCATTTGGGTCCTTTGTCGATTATTATTTTAAGGTGCTCTAAGGAAGATAAGTCGAAACTCTGTCCGATAACTGAGAAATAAATTAAGTCGTTATCTTAGTAGTTAGTAGTTAGGCGTATTTATTTCTCTTCAGTTTCACCTTAATATTGCCCGTAGCCCTTATTCTTGCTAGTAGTGTAGTCAGCCTCACACTGAATACATTGTTAATTTGTTAGAAACTAAACCTTGTTGTTTGTTCCCAATTGCGGGGGCAATTGTTGCAGGATGGTCGAGTGTAACAAAACGGACGTGACGTTGCCTGCGAAACTACGAATGACAACCAGCCAGCCGCCATGACACACCACTTCACGTCATGCCACTGTCAAGCTCGCCAAGCCTTTGAGGGGAGGGTATATAAGCGAGCCTGCGAGCCAACTATCTCTCTCATTCAGTTCAACAAACCGCTAGGGCTCCAGGGCACACCCCTTCTGGGGTGCCTGGGCAAGTCTGATTCCCACCCCCGGCGACGGCCCAAGCCGAGGTTCGTACCTTCGAGGTGCCCTTGTGCTAGTCGCCCAAAAACTTAAACCTTCAAGTTATGCCGAACGCACTCTGCGTTCGCTAACTAGTCCGGTCCATCTGTAGAGGCCAAAAGGCCAACATTACAAGTCAATATCAAAAAAAAAAAAAACAACTATCTCTCTGTTCATTTCGATTGCTGAATAAATGAAGTACTCGCCACTCTGCGTGTTTTATATGACATCCCATTTACAATACATAATAAAATAAATAATAAATATTCGGGACATTTTTGCACACACGGTCATCTGACCCCAAACTAAGCAAAGCTTGTGATATGGCTGCCAGAGACTGATATACATACATATTATATATTTTTAAATACATACTTTAATAGATATTAACAACCAGATATATAACAAACACAAATGTTCATCACACAAATGTTTGTCCTAGGTGGGAATCGAACCCACGCCCCCAAGTTCAGAAGGCAGGTTCACTACCAACTGTACCAATGGGCTATCTAGATAATTAAAAACATCGTTCAAAATCGCGAAAGTTTAAGTTACATTCTAAAACGATTTAAAAGCTAACCTGGTAGTATAAACTACTAACACCATCAGTGTCGCTTCACTGATTCGTTTGACTACAAAATATTGTAAGTTCTCCATTGGGCTATTTGGTCTGTACAACAGCAGCCCGCCTTTGATTAATTTCGATCAATTCCACGGCGACAGCGACCTCGCTCTGCTTGTGTGCTTAATTTCATTGATTGTTTCTCCTTTCATTACGACGAAGCCTTTAGGGCTAGTCAATGGCCTGTTTTAGTTGGTATTTGTTATTGTGAAAATAGGTCAAAATACATTATTTTTACAATAACATACCACACAGGTTTTATTAAAGCAACTGTGCCAAAAATATATTAAGACAATATTGCAATAAAATGTCCCTGGCTCTAAGAAGATTTAAGAGGAGGCGGAATATTTTTAAAATTATATATATACATAGTTTTCTTTTTATAAGTACTTTGCGTAAGGCCCAATGCCCATCGGAGAGACAAGACGGCGGGCGTTGTGGCGTGATCCTTATTTTAATTAAGTTTTCGGTGATCGGCTCTATACCTATATATCGGCACCATATTATATGGTCAGCTTATAAACACGAACGATAATGCATGTCTCCCTTGTTTGTCTATGGTTGGGGTTGACAATTTTACGGATGCTTGTAACGTTTCTTACGTTGTGTTTCCTTGAAAAATGAGTTGCATTGACAAATCAGAATTACTGTGCCTAAAGTTTTATGATTATTTACGGGATATTTACCGTGATAAGGTTGTGGAATGAGACAACCGACTAGACTAGACTGTGGAAGATTAAAAAAGAAGGTAGGTCGTCTATGTCTGCACCTAACTTTCCGCATTCCACATCCCGCATTCTTCAGTCTTCCCGTGAACATGGTGCATGTAACTGCGCCGAAATATCGGGAGCTCATTCCATAACTTTACCACGGTAAATATCCCGTAAATAATCATATAACTTTAGTGAACAACCGAGATAGTTTAAAAACGTATTTTACTGTGCCGAAATTGAAACACTGATTAAAAATCATTAGCTTTACATAATGAAGCGCGCTTTATTACACTACGTAAATAACTACTGTTTGTTAGATGTTATGTGCCCTTTCCAATTTAATTTTACCACCTCAAATTCAATCATCGGGCTGAACAGGGTCATTAGTCTGATGGCCCAGCCGATACCGGGCCATTCTATCGTTATCACCCAATAAAGGTGGGGTCTGTATCACCATTTAACTCTACAAACACATTTTGTAATTGTAAAACAATTGACAACGTACCAAAAATACCATATTGCATAATGCAATCGGGAAGTTGTTTGATTTATTTAAATTGTTATGCTTAGTGAAAAATATAATAAAATGTAAACTTTTGGTGGAGGTGACTTGTGACCGGAACACTGGCACTTACTTTGCCAAAAAATGAGCATTTTTATGCAATATGGTAATTTTATGTATTATAAAATTTATAGTTATTGTATATATATAGTATAATATTATAGTAATTTGGATACATTAAATGTATATCCATACATTTTAGTCGAGTGTCAATGACATTTTTATATGGAACAGCAAATTTTTTTGCGCGATATCTTGATTGATACCATAAGCCCGTTGCAGACCATGCAAAGTACAAGTAGCAAGTACCTACTACGCATCGTCTGGAACGTTTTTCTTAGTGCAAGTGGAAGTGAAAGTGCTTAGTAGAACTCGCGCTGGTCCTTGCACAAGTGAAGCTTTATTTCCCCGCGCTACACGCACGACGCCCAGTGCGCATCGTTCATTTTGTTCGAACAATCGCGCGAGTACGTATTCGCATGTGAGCTGTGCGTATCGCCACGCGAGTGGCTATATACGTTTGTACTTGCAAGCTACTTCGCATGGTCTGCAACGGGCTATAGTAAAAGTTGTTTATAATGATGAGTACAATGATATCCCCGAATATTTCCACTGTCTCACCAGTCACACAATAGATATGCGACTGTTTCTCACCACTGGGTTAATAAATAATGAAAACTAAGTAATTATTAAAGGACCCGGGTATGTCCTAAAACTGCGACCAGAACCACCGGAGGATGGGCAGCAGCGTACTGTTAGTACACGGTGAACGTACTGCGATCTCCAAGCCGCCTGCCAAGCGTGGGGATTATGGCAACACCCCTCTCTAAGAGGGAGGCCTTGTTCAGCAGTGGACATTTAATGGCTGATAATGTAAGTAATTATTAAGCATTACATGTTTTAAAATATGTAGGTTTGCATCAAATGTGTTTAGAAAAATACGAGTTAAAAAGTTTACACTTCAATCTAAAAACGTTTTAACTAATTATTCATATTTGGGGTTAGGTAGGATTAGATTAAAAGTTATATGAGAGTTTTTGCATAAATAGAATTTAAATTAACTTTTAAAGTCAACAAAGTGCACTATGAAATATACGTGAAATAGTTTTTAAGTACTCGTACGTGCTGTCTGCTGATAAGCTAAAAATCTTGGTCCAAGGTAAAATATACTAGATTTTTGATTTTTATTATGATGATTTATATATGTACTTGATTTTAGTATAATATATACTTATTCAGAATTGAACATAAACTTCTAAAGCTCTTAAAGTTAAACAGAGTATTCTATATACGTTACATTCTATTCTAACTTTCATAAAGCAGTTAGACAGCAATTAAGCGAATTAACGAACTAAAGAATTCCATTTGAATAAAATGAATTTGTTTTCAAAAACGAAAACCGAGCCGCACGGAATTTCATTTGTAAGAGGATCAAATAAACTTGAAGTGAAGTTCCGAGACTATCATTCGACAAAAGGAAAGCATGTTAAGTAATAACGATAAGGTTACTGTTACTTATTTTTATAGCTAAACGATGTTCCATATAAAAAAATTACTTCAAGCGCTCGAAAAAAAATATTGCTATTGCCAAATCAACAGACGCTCGCACAAAATTATTCGTATTAATAGAGCTGGTTTAAAATCTACAAAAAAAAATATATCATGTAAACTGATTCACATGGCTGAGAAACTATCGGACGTAAATAATAGTTATCATTTAAAAAAAACGTACTGAATTGAGAACCTCCTCTGAATCGGTTAAATAGAGTCAATACTGCATCCTAGTTTTCTTTTTGATAGAAATCGTCATAGAATGTCTCAGTTAAATTGCTAAGCAAAAGTTACGCCATTGTCACGATTAGATAAGGTCCGTGTTATGAAGGTGCCGAAGTACTTTATATATTTCTAACAATTGTATCCATGAGCAATTAAGGTGATAAACTGACGTAATTCACCCGTTGCATGGAATTACTTACGTTAGATTAAGCCAAATACTTCAATGATATTCAGTTTAATCTAACGTGAGTAATTCCGGTATAATGGAAACAAAATAAGGAAAGATGATAATTGTAAGAACAGAAAAATATTGAAAAGTTGGGGTGGCACTCCAACTGTTATGAGCAGTAAGTGCAGTTCCTCAGATAAACGACTTTCACATCTCATCACTCAATCAAGTACATCACTTAAACGGGGTGTAAGGGGAAACACTCTCGAAGCCACAAGAAGGTAATTGTACTCATCATTATGAATAACTTTTACTATGGGACCAGCCCTGAAATCGCGAAAAAAATATCAGCTGTTCTATAGAAAACGGTAATTCGGGACATTCGGGACATTTTTTTCACACACGGTCATCTGACCCCAAACTAAGCAAAGCTTGTAATATGGCTGCCAGAGACTGATATACATACATATATAGTTTTAAATACATACTTAAATAGATATTAACAACCAGATATAGAACAAACACAAATGTTCATCGCATAAATGTTTGTCCTAGATGGGAATCGAACCCACGCCCCCAAGCTCAGAAGGCAGGTTCACTACCAACTGGACCAACGGGCTATCGAAACTATCATTGACACTCGACAAAATGTATGGAACAGCTGATTTTTTTTTCGTGATTTCAGGGTTGGTCCCGTAGTAAAAGTTGTTCATATATTTTTATTTAGTGTTTCTGGCTCAACGTATAAGCATTGCCATTCAGCGTGGTAATGCCGCCAGCATGCTGGTACACTGCCAACTGATAGTGGGCTTGAGCATTTGGATTGTCTTTAGACCTGCAATGGTCTATGGGCAGTCTAACTGTATTTGTAGTGTTAGTATTAGCTTGTATTTTATTTAGTTAATAAAGGCACTTGCCCGGTCAAAAAAAAATACATCACAGATATTGAAATAGGCACAAAGGGAACAATCCATAAGGTTTAAAGTCCGGAATATAGTGTAGCGATCTCAGCTGGTGTTTTTTAGGATACAAAATGACTGTCTCCTTTTGAAAAATGTGCTTCGGTAGTTTTACGGCATAAATATTTTATAGTATTAGAAACAAATATTTGTTTTATTATTTGTTATAATGACCAAGAATATATGGTAAAAACTGCTGATCCAATTGATTGTAGTCATAATATAAAAAAAAGTTCTAATATTTTGAAATATTTTATTCGCTAAATTACTGAAGCACTTTTAACAAAAGTAGATTTTGTATAAAAAAAACTTCAGTGTGCGATTGAAACACGCCATATTCTGGGCTGTAAAAGGCATAATTACCTGATTCGGCCCGGTGAGATTCAGCCCACAGGAGTTGCATCGGAGACATTCCTCGTGGTAATGGTTGTTGTCATAAAGCGGTGATGGTTCTGAAATACAGCAAAATATGTGAGAAGCATTTTAGGAAAACCAGGTAAGTATTATCAACTCGAAGAACACCCCAAAAAAAGATAATCAAGCTTTCAACTTTTTTTAGAATATGCAACCTATTCCAAAGGCTTTAGTTGACAGATCTAAACTTCTAACTATTGCTGTCTTCATCTATATAGACTACGATAAAACAGAGAGCTATATTTCTATTAAGTTAAGGTCAGATCTGATCAGTTGCCCCCTCAGAGAAAGTGCGGGTAAGCGCTCGTTCAAAGAGCTTCCCAACCTAAATGTGACGTTGCATTTGCCCCTAACTCTTCCACCCCACCCCTCAAGAAAATCCTGGCTACACCGTTGCATGTGAGTATGTTCACATAGACGATAGTGTGTCTATATTGGTCTACTGCTATCTACTGTATCTAATATAAGCAATTAGAAGAAAAGGTAGGCACTATTAGAAATTGTACTTATACTCTTCGAAAAGATATAATATTGTTCTCTTAGAAATCCTAAACTTAACGTAAAAGAAAAAAAGCAGCATGCATAAAAATTGCCCTATCGCTTATTCAAAAAGTAAAAGCTGAATTTTCACTTGGATTCTTGCCAAAGGGCAAGAACTGATTCGGAAAGATGCCAAGAAGTTTAAAATTTTCAAGTATTAGTTGTAGACTACCCCCGTCGAGAGTGACAAGTTGACAAGCACTTAAGTATTCTTAGTGGAACCACCAGCCAGACCTGCAGTTACTTTAGGTCTGATGCATTATTGATAGATCGTCTTGCCGCAGCGATCTATGCTTTTGTGCTTCTTTTGAACTTTACTTATATGCTTTGATTTTAATCTGATTTTTGTAAGATGGTGACAAGTTTTTATTCACTTGGGTGTGATTATGAGCGAGTATAATACAAGTGTATGATAGCTCAGTAGTTGGTGCGTTCTAACTTCCATCCGAAGGGTGAGGTTTCGAATCACAACAATTAGCTTGAGCTGCCAGTGAAGGAAACATGAGGAAACCATAGCATCATATCACACATCATCAGCCAATAACCGTCCACTGCTGAACAAAAGCCTCCCTCTTAGAGATGGATGTTGCCATAGTCCCACGGCTATTTTGAAGGCGGTTTTGGGATCGCAGTACGTTCACCGTGTACAAATAGAACGCTGCTGCCCATTCTCCAGTGGTGCTGGTCGCATTTTTAGGACATACCCGTCCAATAGCATAGTGGTATCTAATTCCCGGCTGGCTGGCTACCACCCAAGTTGAAAATATGTTATGGGTAAGCTTGCTATTAACCGAGCGACATGCTAGTAACGTCAGTCAGTTACATAAAAAGAATTTATAATTAAGTCACTAACTAACCATGCATTGACATCCGAACTAAACGTGTATGCAACATTTCAACTCAATCGGTTAGGGAAAACTTTACTGTTAAAATTCAGTTGCAAGATTTGACCCAAACTAACAGGACAAGTTAAATAAAAGCTTGTTATTAGCATATTTTTTATTGTTTCTGAGGTAAACTAAATAATGGAATTCAATTTAGTTAATGTTTACATAGAGTTTGTAAGAGCTCTTAGTCAAACTAACAAGGCAAGTTAAATAAAAGCTTGTCATGACTATTTTTTTATTGTTACTGAGGTAAACTAAATAATGGAACTCAATTTAGTTAATTCGTACTAATATTATAAAAGCGAAAGTAACTCTGTCTCTCTGTCTGGATGTTTGTTCGTTTTTCACGACTACACCGCTAAGCCGATCTTAACGAATTTTGGCAGGATGATAGTGTGCATCATATGGACAGACATAGGGTACTTATTCTCCCAGAAAATGCGGGAAAATTGGAAAATCGCGGGTAGCACCGCGGGATTCAGCTAGTGTCTATGTAAAGTGAGTTTCTGGAGTGAAACAAAGATTTTACAAACTATCAAATTAGTTTGTTTCAGCTTCGCTTGTAACTAGGTAACTGACAAACTATGTAAATCGTTTAGAGCACTTGAGCGATTCACACTGCGGTGCGAACACATTGCGGTGCGAATCACTGTATTACCCAAACAACTACTGTCATATAATTATGATTATTAACGGGTTATTTACCGTGATAAGGTTGTGGATGGATTTCCCAATATTGCAGTTTTCCTGTGAACATGGTGCATGTAACTGCGCCAAATATTGGGAGATCCATCCAAACCTTATCACGATAAATTTCTGATAAATAATCATAATTATAACTGTAGTGAATAACAGTGATAGTTAAAACAGTGTTAAATAAACAAATCTTGGAAGTGGATTTTACCTTTTTCTTATTGTCATATCGATTTGAAACTTTGCAAGTATAATATGTAATACGGATGACAATATAATAATTTTGTTCGATCGAATTGATCTGACGATGGAACAAGGAGATAGATAGTGGAACTCTTCAATTGGTGCTAGCTAACCCCTCGAGTTAGGTAGGAGCTATTTGGTTAGTCAAGTCCCATTCATTACACTTGGTGACGAGGGTCTGATCATGAAGCTGGAAGGTAGATAGGTTAAAACTATAAGGATTAATAATTAGTAACCAAATCTAACTTAGATCTATACTCGGAGTTTCTTTGCGCGATAGAATCCGGAACGTGGATATTCGCCACAGAACCAGAGTTACTGATATAGCTACTAAAATTTGTATGTTGAAGTGGCAATGGGCAGGCCACATCGTTTGAAGAACCGATAACCGATGGGAAAGAAAGGTTCTTGAGTGGAGACGCCGAACCGGAAGACGCAGCATTGGTGGCCTCCCACTAAATGGACCGGCGACATCGTGAGAGACAAGGACATGCAGGAGATGCAGATGGCAGGCTGTCGTTCAGTGTGGAGGTCAATGAGGGGAGGCTTATGTTCAGCAGTGGACGTTTTCGGTCTAATGATGATGAATAACCAAATCTAACTTAACTTTGTACTATTTTTTGTTTGGCCAACTGTTGGGAGTCGCTTTTTGTTCACATTGAAATATGACTGGTTGTGACTGAAATAATCAAAGTTGTTGTAAAAGACGATAATTTGGTAGCAAAGGTAATTGAGCTAGGCATCCCTTGACACTTTAATGCTACACTGACGAGAATAACTTTCAAACTCGAATGCCCAAATCGGTAAACAGTTGATTGTGTTTCTTTATGAGAGTTTGATAAATGGCTCGGAGCCCAGATAAAACTTGAGAAAGTTTGATGGCATACTTCGAGTCAATATTGGTTACGAATTCCAATATAAATTGTTTACTTATCGGCCGACGAATATTGGTTTTGTCTATGTAATTCTTCAAACGTAAGGATAAAATAAAAAGAGGGTCATTTAGTTAAGGAATTGTATCAACAATTGTCAGTGAAATAAAAACTTCTAAAAATATACTGAAATCGTTTGAGCTTTAGAGTTTGAAACGTGTATTTTTACCCAACGACGTATAGCAAAAAGAAAGGGTTTGTTTAAAAAAAAAATGGTTTGCGTTTGACCACCACCTCGCCTGATTTTAAGCGAGGTTAGCGTATTTAAACGCCTAATTTTGAGGTCATTGAGATGAATGAGGTGCCGATGAGATTCATGTAGGTTCAGGGATGATTTCTAGGTATATGTGATGTTAGACGGTGACATGTAAAGACGAAAAAATATAACTATTATTACTATATAATATTTGACTGCATCTCCTCTCAGGTGACGCAACATTGAATAGGTTTTTCATAATTATTTTTTAGAAGAAAAAAAACCAACGTCAAGTCTATACAATGTACAAAATCAAACAAAAAAACAGACGAACAACGAAGTGATCCTATAAGGGTTCCGTTTTTTCCTTTTGAGGTACGGAACCCTAAAAACAGTCAAATTTATAACATCCTCCTTCTTGAAGTCGGTTAAAAAGTAGAAAAAGACAGTTAAAACAAAGATTGAAAGTCCTCATCAAAACTTTTGCTGAACCACAAACCAAAACGTCATCTGTGTATATATTTTTGGTTTTTGTTGATTATTTCAAAAAGCGTTAAATCAATATCGATAAAATGCATATGGAACCATCTCTGAAGTACGGTCTACCAAACAAAAAAGAAACATTGAAATCAATTCATAGATTAGCCTTCGAATTTCTACAACCCCAATCAACACGACTGACATCCCAATAATACCTATCATCCTCATTTGGACATTTTCCCAAAAAAAATCACGACAATAATGTCGAAAGTAATAAACGAAGACGTAGAATCGTAATTAATATCTACGTACAAGACTTAATAAACTGGGCGGTAAATAAGTACGTACTCTTATTTTATGGCTCAGGAAGTATATTCCGAGGGTAATAATATTACTGGGCCATAATAATACTGTTCCAATATTCTCTACGTTTATGGACAGTTACCGATTGAGGTAGGTAACAAGATACTTAAAATTTACGACGAATTATTAATTGAAATTGCAACAATTTAACTATAGATATGTTTTGAAGAAGGGTAGCTTACGGAAGCTACACCGAATATCCAAAAGGGTCGATTGGAAGCGGCCTGCATCCAGTTTTTTCCTGCGGTTTCTTTTAGGTCGTCAGTCCATCTTGTGGGTGGACGTCGTACGCTGCGCTTACCGGTCCGTGGTCTTCAGAGAGTCCAATAATTTTTCGGCCCTATCGCCATCTGTTCTGCGGGCTATGTGCCCTGCCCAATGCCACTTCAACTTGCTAATCCGGTGGGCTATGTCGGTAACTTTCATTCGTTTACGGATCTCCTTATTCCTGATTCGATCTCGTAGAGAAGCCCTGAGCATAGCCCTCTCCATAGCTCGTTGTGCGACTTTGAGCTTGCTTATATAGTGTGTGCATTTGGTTGTGGATATTTTATACTTTTAACTGTTGCATTATTCAGATAACATCAAGTACCATTTCAATATGTATTATTACACGACTGTCCAAAAAGGAGTGATTTTTAGAGTTATGTATATGTATGTTTGTGTATTCCACCATAAATAACTCTTAACCACCTGGACGGATTTTAACGCGAATGGTATCAATGTATGTAATGTCTATCGATCAATGGTATTAATTATATCGATATCAAAGCGAAATTGTTGTGTAAGTGGATATTAAGAACAAGTTTTAACTATAAAAAGTGACCTTACAGTAAGATTTTTTAACGATTTCCAATTATTGAAACTATAAAAAAACAAAAGAACAATAAATGGGAGCGATTGTTCCGAAACAAAAACAAAACCATTTGATGTTAGTGCAGGTAATTTTAGTTAAGTAAAATTTTTTTTTACTTAATATAAAGCTATTTTCACATTATAGATGCACTTGCACGTGTTCCAAGCGGAGTTTGTTTTCGACTTTTTCGATAGTGCTAAAGTTGTCGCACACAAAAACACAAAATTTTATACCAGAACTATATTACTGTAAAAATGCAACGTTCGAGAAAAATAATAGGTTAAATGATTAAACAAATGACACACGAGAGTGATTGAAATACAAGCGATAAGAAAATATTTACAGGCACGATAATTTTACTAGGTAAGTAAAAACAATATACTAAGAAGCAAAATTTGCAAACGAAATTAAATTGCAAAAATAAATAAATTGCACTAAATTGTGTCAAGTACTTATTGTAATTTGTGATAAATAGATAAGAAATTTTATTACCTACACTTACCATTGCGCCCAATATTAATACCTATTTATTTATTAAAAAACTTTATAAAGTTCTTTAGTGAAATATATAAAAACTAACTTTATACAAGATATTTGTTTATCTTACTGCTAGATTTGGTGTTTCGCTTAACATTAAGTCACTAATTTTTTGGTTAGAATGGTCTGCGAAGTAAATATTGTTATCTTTCAATGTCACACCCTACCACCAAACTGATAAGAGCTTTTACTTATACGTGCTAAAATTCTCGTACTATTCACTTCACCGAGGAAAAGTCACATAAAAATATTGTTCACATTTTTTTGTAGCAGTTAATTACAAAAATACTATTAATACATTAGATTTTTTAAACTTTTTGGTTTGTATTCGAAAAATAAAATTCGTTGTAACGGCATCTACGTCGGGGTTATTTTTAATTATTTTTGTTGTAATATTAGGGGTATCGAAGTATTGTTGTTGAGGTTATTCGTTGTGTACGGCACGTCACTTTCGTTCGGTAAACATGGCAGCGATCGGCAACAGATGACAAGGCGCGGGCGAGCGAGCCTGCGCGCCGGGAGCTCGCTTCATCTCATTTTTGCAAGGACCGCGCGATCGCGCCGCCAGTTTCAAGTGTGGCAAAGCTGCCGGTTCCACAACCGATGCTCTCAGCGGTGATGGCGCCACTGTGCTCATCCCTAAATTTTCAGAAGATCCCTTCTTGCCCTGGTCTCGTCGATAAAGCAGTTCAACTGAAGCGAGACGGAAAAGCTACGGGTGAATCGATTGGCCGACGAAAAGGGGCGGGGATCGAGCACGTGGCTTTGCCTGTTGTTACAGTGAATAGTGGCCGTATTGCAATTAAGTTTACTGTTGGAATTCGCTTCACGTTTTGGAAAAGCTATTTGGCGCGTGTTTATCTTAGAAGCCCCCTATAATGCAATTAGAATAGAATGTAACATCATGATTATTCAATCTAATCAATTTTATTATTTAAACGGTTATTTGTGTCGTTGATTAGTAGGCCAAACATATCACTGTCATCTCATCTTATTTAATTTTAGCATTATACCTACCTATCATGTACACCCTACACCACTTCCATGTTAATTAATGACTTAGGGTTTTGCTTACATATCACTTAAAAGTGGTCTAGGGGTCTTTAACTTTAAGACAGTGAATACAGCCATATTTAAACATATTAGAATTATTATTGTTCTTACCAGTTTGCGTGCTAGAATCGAAGAATGTGCTCGTAGTCTCAACAGTCATGGTTCCTATGGTTCCGTCTAGTATCTGAGTCGAAGAGTCGCGACGACCTCGAGCTCGCATGCAGGCGTCGTCACTTTGAGAACTTTGCCGTCGGAAGTTGCGACATCTGATCATTTCCTCCGTGGTAGACTGTCTCCGGAAACCACGAGCTATTAATATCTCCTCTGTTGTAGACTGCCTTCTGATCATAGTTCTTCCTTCTGGTGGTCTAGCACCCGGGCTGGGATCACGGCTCGAGCATGAACTGGATTCTGGGCTACGCGCCCGACCCATTCTTGCACACGACGCCTGCCTCCTCAGGCGACTACGCCGCCTCGCAGCAGATGGGCTTAACTCTCCACCTCCAGCCCTATCAGGACTTAATTGTGTGCGTTCGCGTCTTGGCCTTACGGCCGAATCTGGACTCAAAGAATCTCGCCTTGCTCTACCTTCATCGTCAGGTCCCAACGAAGGACCCGAGTCTCTACGCCTTGCGCCAGGAGGACCGTTTGGATCATCGAATGCTGTAGCTTGACGTTGCAATCTGCCCAATCTACGTTCTGGACTAGCAGCAGCTCGGGAATCTCTTCTAGCACGACCGCATTGCGTCGTAGAGTCACGTCTTCCACCCAAGCTAGGCGGGGAACGCCCGCTAGGTGTTACTTGAGTCCCTTGAGCAGATTGGGTGGTTGTAGACGTAGATGTTTGAACTGTTTGGGTTGCATTGCCTGAACTCGGCATAGTTGGCGATGTAGGTGATGGCGTTACTGCTGAAGTAATGATAGTAGGCATAGGCATACACGTATGCTGACATTCTCCGTCAGATCGGCTCGGCTCATGAATCGCTACGACCGTTACTGATGGCATGTGTGTCGATGGTCCAGGATCAGATGATGCATCAACAAACGATGGCGCCGCTGGCGTTGGTGGAGAAGTGCGGCGTTTTCTATGTGTTGCCACTATACGCGGAGGTGCCGCTATAGAATCTCGACGATGGCGATGCCCGTCTACGGAATCTCTACGCTCTTTTGGGTCTTCTCCGGATCCGCGCCTCTTAATGCGACGTTCTCTAGTAGGCATTATAGTGACGGAGTCTTTTCTGTCCCAGGTTGGAAAATCGGCTTGAAAATCTTGTGGTACTTTAGAGTCCCGGCGCTTGGAGGGCATTGATTTTATTCCTGAATCAGCTGAGGAATCGCGTCTGCGCCGAGGCGGTGGTTCGTGTCTTGTCCAAGGTAGAGATCGGGCGAGATCTGCGAGAGTCTCTCGGCGTGAAAGTGGAGCCCTTTGGCGTCGCTGTTGCTGACTGCCACCTCCACCCCACTCCCGGAGTATGTCTGTGAGTTGAGCTAGCGAGGATCGGCGACGACGAGCTCCACCTAAGAAAAATAATTCTAGTTAATCAATAAGTTAATTCTAGTTAAGCTCTAAAAATATTTACCAATTAGTACAGTACATATTTAGCTTTTCTTATTTACCTCTGGGCTGGTCTGAAACGTCGGGCTCTGGTGGTGAAAGGCAGGAAACCTGCGCTGCGGAATCCCTGCGACTGCCCAGCCTCTGCCTCAGGGTGTTTTCTTCTAGCGTGGATCTGGTCATTTCGTCCCAGCCATTGCCGCCAGCCCACACCAAGCCCACTTGGTGCGATAATATCGGGAGGTTGCAAACGAAACATATTGCTGTCATAGTCCTGTTGAAAAACAAACAAGTATTAATAAAAGCACACAAATTTGTCCAAATTGCGACCTAGTGACATGACAATGACTCAATCAACTCACGCTTTGTTATTACGAAAATTCGTGTCGCGATACATAATTGCAGATTTTCGCAGCTTATTTGGCACGCGACGTATGTAACCGTGGAGCGACATATTGTGGTTTTGTGCTCGCATCACCGCCTTGATAAACGAACTACCGATATTAAATAACCACTCCCAGCTGTTGACATGTATTACACTATCTATTCAATTGATATTAGAAAGGTCATATTCGGTTGCACTATCACTGGGACGCTTCCTTTAATCAATGAAGCTATCCGTATTGCCATTAACGGGAGTAGTAAAGGGATCAAATACGTTTTATCAGTAGCGGTTAAATTGACACATTGCCTTACTGACAAGCGTCGCGTTTAACACGTTTATCGGGAGATAGGCGTATGATTGTTATTACGGTGATATTGTGACGTGATGTTGTTTCAAAGCCTATCAGAGGTTATGCGGATGAGCGAATTCCGTAGCACCACCAAGGACGTCTCCGTTCTTACATTTTCTGAAGTGGAAACGGAATCTGCTCACTCGGTTTGAAATCGTGTTTGTAAGGACCAGTTTTGGTACCTACCCGTAAACAACATGGAACACAATAGATTGAACATTTCGTGATAAGAATCTGCTCGATGGATGGCATCGATTCGTTAATTCAATTCCTCGTGCTGATAATGCTGATGTACTTGTAACATTGTTGCTTTTACTATGCTATGCGTGCTTTATAATTTTTGAGTGACTACTCTCTCTAATAATTGTTTCTACATAAAAACCGAAATAAATTTGATTTTGTGCATCTGGCTTGTATCTCTAACGTTGTTTTGCATAATTAAGTGCTGAAACTATGTACTTACTTAAAAATAAAATTTAACGCTATGTGCATACAAGTCTTATGACCTGTTTTAGTAAGAATCAGTACTAACGACTAGTTAGTACTGAGGTAGATGATATTTTGTGTTCGTACTTATATACAGGGTTATTCATAATACTTACTAACAACTTTAGAATAACTTATACACATTAATAACAAACAACTTTTGTTCTACAACATTCATTCATCCGTTTTTTTGTCGTAAAAAAATAACGGTATTTTTTTGTAGTATTAGCTCAAAAAACTAAAAAAACAATAGCTACACGTCAACGATGCGTGGCCATAATAAAGATTTAAAAAAAAAAAGGTTGTGATAATTTGGTTTGAGAAAAATTGTGAAACTATGTCGTTTCTACATGTGATGTACAGAACTTGCCGTTAAAAGAGGTTGTTAATTTATTATCAGTAACCCTGTGTAGGTACTTATAACGATAAGTATTAAAAATGCATAATATCTAAGGTTCAGAAGCGGTTACAAGCGATTATATAGAAGTAAGCAGAGAAGCATGCCAAGTGAAATAATTGCCATTCATATCATAATACGTGCATTCGGAGCGACTAACTTATCTGAAGAGTTGAATGAGACCTTCATGTTTATTTTCTAAACAAAAGTGAAAACTTTTTACGAAATAATATACGCTGCTTCGTTTGACCAACTCTACACATAAGTTGATCGCTTTATATCAACGTGCTCATTCGTCATGGTAAGATCAAACCAGGTAAGATCAAACCAGGTAAGCCATTTTCATGCAAATTTGTGGTCATGCATAGAATTTCCCATGCTAGGATTCGAATCGGGGACCTGTAATGGCGTAGTCGAGGTGAGGGGGACTGTGGCATGTCGAAAGCCGGGTCATTGGGGTACAGAACGCTAACTGAAGGTAATGCCCACATATAATATCACATCAAACACTTTGTACATCTGAAACAATACATCAATGTTAGTTTTTTTACTTGAAAATAATAATAAAAAAATCGATCAAAAACCAAGACGAAGAAAATTATCATGAAAATCAGCCAATAAGTAGTCGAGAAAGTGACAGTTCTTAGTTTGGTAATGCATACGGGAGCAGATAAAAATAGCAGTAATGTTACTTCGAAACTAAAAATTACTTGCTTAGGGTCAACCATCATTTAAGTTTTTCAGCAAATTAGTTTTAAAACTTAGTAAAAAATAATAAAACTCCTTTAGTAAAAATTAAACGACCTCTTCATAATAAATTTGAATACATTGTACTACTTATAGCGCCACCTAGCTGCATTTTCCTACAACATTCTATGGATACTCCCGAAGCTTTTCACGTTGTTTCAGTAATTTCCACCGCTACGCCCAGATGGCACCTCTAGTGATGCTCGGTAAGTAACCTTAAAGAGGTTTCATTTGCTAACAAGTTGCCTAAAACATTAACAAACAAAATTATAGATGGCACTAAGCTTCGCCTCGATACTTTCCCTCTTTTATCAGAAAGTACGATTTTCAAAAGGTTTTTCACAACACGGTGATTACTCTTTTCTCCCAAGAACAATATGGAATCATTGTTCTTGGGAAAAAAGAATAATCACAGTACTTATAAACACCGACAATGTTTTCTTGAGTAGAGTGTAAAAATGTAGTTATGTAAAAAAAAAAATATTGTCTATAGCTCTTAAAACGTATCGTAGTTTATACAAACGCATAATTTACCTAAATTAAATAATACGTGATAAGTCCCGATAAACATTTAAAACATGTGTTCAAATCGCAAAAGTTTAAAAAAAAATATTATGGAAAAAAATGTCGTCTCATATTATTTTCCTAAAATTGTGTATTTTCGAGTGTTTATCATCACCATTATCAGCCAGCAGACGTCCATGCTGAACATAGGCCTCCCTTTTAACCTCCAAACTAAACGAAAGCCTGCTATCTGCGTCCACTGGATGCCCGCGACTCTTACAGTGTCCATCAGTGGTCCATCTAGGTGGGTTATTAGTGTTATTGCGTAATAATTGTGGATTATTATTAATTAAGTGTTCGTAGACGTGCTCAAGTGTGGAAATTGATATACCTACGCGGTGAAACATTTGTATTTTCATGTTGATTCCAAAGTTCCATAGAAGCTTCTTGTAAAGCTTCCACCAGGGCATGACTTGGACTCGACCGTGACTTACTTATCTTGACTCTGACTGTGTTTGACTACATTAATTCATCAAACTTGATAATAATGTAATACTTGACAGTGGCAAATACACAAGAAGTGCGACGCCAAAATCATAATAGAGGAAAGAGAAAAATTAGAATTAGAGGCTAACCACAGATCTACTACCTAAGTGTATATCTGTGAGGCTAACTATTCTCACAGACTATTCTTGAGCCACTTTGAAAGGCACAACCCTATTCTGACAAAAAAAATATGAAATAATCCTGTAAATAGAACCTCTTTCTGTACATGTTACCAACAAATAGTATAATGAAAGGAAATAGGAAATGTTACAAGTATTATTCACGTGGAAAACATAATCTTTGAAACTATTTCAGTACTTCACTTACAATATTCTGCAGCAAATGAATAGAAATCAGAAGAGCTTTGCAATGGGAGTCTGTTTGTATTCTTAGTGGCGCTCTCGGGATTATTAGTGCTTGTACTTACTGTTATTTATTCTGTGTTGTTAGTGCAATTAATTTAGATTGCTAGGTATTGTATTTTAAGTCTCTTTAGTGAGAATTGAAGTAACTATTAGAAGTTAATATAAGAGGTAGTTTGAATAAAAATTTATTAGACTACGGTTTCAGTTCAAAATCGGGCAGTCAGAATTATAGAAGGCTTCATATTGGTCCCATTAAGATGATCTAGTCAACTTTTTTATTTTATTAGGGCTTGTGCCTTTATTAACTTAACAAAATACAAGCTAATACTAACACTACAAATACGGTTAGGCTGCCCATAGACCGTTGAAGGTCTAAAGACAATCCAAATACTCAAGCCCACTATCAGTTGGCAGCGTACCTAGCATGCTGGCAGCATTACCACGCTGAATGGCAATGCTTATGCGTTGAGCCAGAAACACATTTGATAATTATGTCAAATCGTATTTCTTTTAATATTACATTTACTAACTGTAACTATAGTAATTATGATAATCAGTAATTATGTTTATCATCTAAGATTGAATGATCCATGAAAATAATTTCAAAAAGAACGACCATATAAAGATGAAAAATCGTTTGAGTTTTTAAAATTATAATTTGCGAATAAACGGGTATATGTCCCATTTAGATTGGTTTTTGATTGATGGAGTCCGGGAAAGTTTGAAATGAATTTCGGGACATAAAATGATGTTGCCAAGCTTTTCATTTTAGCGTTTCGTTTTATTCTTGAATGAAACGACATGGATATTTACTTGGATTAGGGACATAATAAGGAGTAGGTTTGGACGTTGTATGGTTAGTGATACGGAAAAAATAATAATTTAACGCCAAGAAATTCATATTCTTGTCGTAACATTTACTTTTTACAAGCTATTATAAGCTTGTAAAAAGTTAATGTTACGTTGTTTGTTTGTTTAGGTAAAATCTTGCAACCTAAATTAGAATCACTTACTCTTATCCTAAGGAAGGTCGAAGCTACTCGTGACCAAAATGCTGGTTGATTTCTTGCGCTACGCGTTAGTAGTTAGTACCTATTACAGTTCAACGTGGCAATGCGGCCAGCATTTTGGGAACGATGCTTACCTACAGGCATTGGCTTATTATGTTAGTATTGTTTAAACATTTTTATATTTATTTAGTTAAGTTTCTTATCATGCCAAATATAATGTACAATTTTCTTGTTTTAATTATTGAATTGAACAATGTGAAAAATTGCAAAATGTACTATTTATTATTGTGACTCAACTAGTTTTAGGTATGTCATTATCATCATCATCATCAGCCAGAAGACGTCCACTGCTGAACATAGGTCTCCCCCTTTAAACTCCACACTGAACGATAGCCTGCCTTTTGCATCCACTGGATGCCAGCGACTTAGCGACTTTTTAGGTATGTACAAACAGTCTATTACACTGTTTTAAACTATCACGGTTGTTCACTAAAGTTATATGACTATTTACGGGATATTTGTCTTCCCGTGAACATGGTGCATGTAACTGCGCCGAAATATCGGTAGCTTATTCCACAACCTTACCACGGTAAATATCCCGAAAATAATCATATAACTTTATTCTATGTCTATGCTAACTACTTACTTTCAAGAAGTCAAGGTCTTTGTAAAGCTATAAATCATTGTGCTGTCAAACTCGGCCAAGCCTGTGTTGCCGCAGGACAAAATCAATAGAAATAAAACGTTTTATGTAAGCTATGTTCTTTAATTGAAAACAAAGACGTTGAAACGAAGTGGCTATTTTGGACTGGAGTAATTAGGCCGGAATTGCCCGCGAGTCATTGTGTCTCTCTATTTTAACCTTAATTGGAAATTGTAAGTCATGTCATGGAAACTGACGTGGTTTCACACATTGTATTTATATTACACGGGAATTAATACTACGTGAGTAATTTCCGTGCTATATAAATAAAATGTGTAAGTCATATATTCAAATATTGATGTACAGAATGGACAGAAGGAATTGAACACTAGCTTCAGAAATAATTCAGTAGATACAATGGACGCGTCCGTAAGCCACGACTTATGGATGCTTAGCGCGTCGGGCCACGGCAACGGAATCGACTGATGGATGGATGGATGGAAGCATCGTCGGCTGGCATAAGCACCAAGCACGCCAAATTGTCTTTGGACGTCCTCAAGATCAATATGGCCGCTAGTATGCACAGTAGTAGCGTTACCTAGTCTGTGATTCGCAGCTTAGTGCGAATGTTTTAGCTACTGGCTGAGACCCGCGGTGTTATCCGCGTTTATCAATTTTTCTGCATTTTCTGGAGAGAAAAGTAACCCTATGTCCATCCTTATGATGTACACTGTTACCCTAAAAAAATCGATAAAATCGGCTTAGCTGTTTAGTCGTGAAAAGCGCACAAACATCCAGATAGAGAGACGAGACGAGACCAGATGCATCCGTCAGCCGCAGTCCGGGGACGTGTCCGACAATTGGTTTGCAGCTTGTGTACAGACTACGGCTTAAGTATCCAAAGATTTACTTTATAACAGCTCTTTAGTTTTATAGCAGACACCTGACTACTTTACAAACTTTTAATTTCTGTTTGCAAAATGCCTGCTGTGCTGAGATGCAATGTTATTGTAGGTTCTCAAAAATGTATGTACCATCTATTATCGTTGTTAACGAACATCTGGTTGCTTCTTTTATCAGTGATCCTCTGTGCTTAGGTAGGTAAATAAACGAGTCAACTAGACTCAACTTAATATACAAGGCTACGTATATATACTACTAAGCCGAAAGCAGATCATTTTACCCATCATTATGAACAACTTTTATCAACAACCATGAAATCGGAAAAAAGGGTGTTCCATACTTTTTGTCAATGGCCGTTTTCTATGGAACAGCAGAATATTTTTTCGCGATTTAATGATTATAATAATTATAATCATTAAATCGCGAAAAAATATTTTACAACTTTTACTATCTACTATAATTATTATAGTAGATAGTAAAAGTTGTTCATAATGTCTAGTACAATGACCTACTTCCAGCTTAGTATAGTCTAAAGTTACATGATTATTTACGGGATATTTACCATGGTAAGGTTGTAGTTGTAATCATATAACTTTAGTGAACAACCGTGATAGTTTAATACAGTGTTTTAATATAGTCTATAATCTATATACGTACACATGTAGAGAGAAAAAGAGAGCTTCAAAAAAAGATTAGAACTTTTAAAAAATATCTTCTGGTCTGTCCTGAACAGACCAGAAGATATTTTTTTCCTCTCTGATCTGATTCCTCTTCTTCAACAACTTGAAAAGTTTTAGCAAATAAAATCTCAACAAGACCATTGTTAGCAAAAAGTTTGCATTCCGGAAAATCAAGGCAAATACCAAATACGCCAATGAGACGAACAATATTGAAGAATGGGTATTTCCTTTTATTAAGATCACATTTCAAGGTTTCCGTTGTTCAGCAAAAAAAACTCCAAAGCCCTTTACGGGAGAATTCCGGTAACGGAATAAAATGAATAATGATCTGGGAATGTTTTTGTTCGAACTGGCAAGTCATTATTTCTAAACAATTCTTGCTGAGTAGGGACTGGTGGCGTAATGACGGCGCTCTTTACTTTACTAACCTGTTGTTTCTACTTCTATGGGTTTTGTAAATTGCTATTGTTTGGATAACATATTGTACATAACTAGGCATAAGTCAGCATTATCAGCCTTTCATGTCCCACTGTTGTGACACAGGCCATCTCTGGGGAGGAGAGGATGGGCCCTAATCCACCATGCTGGCCCAACGCATGTGGTGCATGTCATTTGCACTTTTGAGATTCTTGGACATACCGGTTTCCTCCCGATGTTAATATTGGATTTTGTAAATTGCTATTGTTTGAATAACATATTGTAGATAACTGTTGTATTGTGGAGTCGCGGGCATCTAGTGGGTGCAAAAGGCAGGCTGTCGTTCAGTGTGAGAATCGAAACTGCACATAATGTTTTTAGGTCTAGATAAGTCATTGGTGCAGGGCATACAGGAGGATCGAACTGAGTGCTGTCAGATTGTAAATCGCACATGCTACTGCTCGGCCCCCATCGCTATATATGGTATAGGTGTAAATACCTTTTATATAACTTTAAGGCAGTGGTTACATATTTGAGCCGTTTGGGGTCGAGACATTGGGCCCTTGGGGACCAGGAGCTCACCTCATTTTCAAAAATCTTTCCGAGCGTCTGTAATGCTGGCCTATTTCTGGGTCAACGCATAAGCATTACCATTCAGCGTGGTATATAATTTATGATAATAGTGAATATTTTGAATTTGAATTTTTAATTAAAGAGTGTTTCGGAGAAAAGCTGTTTGAGCTTTGTTCATATAAATGTAAGCTAATTACAGACAATGATTTCATGAAAACTGAGTTTCACATTTCAATTTGAGTATACATTGGAGTATACAATATAGGTAATAATAAACGAATTGCCGCGTGATCCTTTTTGGCATAGTTACTACTAGGCCTAAAGGGATCACTTATGATAAAAAAAAAAAAACTCTAAAACAACTGGGCTTCTAAATCATGTACCTACCAGTCACACTTTAATTTCTTCATTTCGTAAAAAGATACACTGTATAAAGAATGGTCAAGAAGATTTGTACTAGTAAAGAACAAGAATTTGTTATCTTTACCTTCATCCGTCTAAAATATGGAAACCCTTACTAACATTTTGCGGCCATTAGGTTCATTTAAGCAGCAATAGCATTTAATGTTATTAAGACTCGCGGTTGTTACGATTCACCAACGTAGATAAGTACAAAGAAAAACGACTTAAGTTGTTTTACCGCGAAATCTCCGGCGGAGGTTGAAATCAATGGCCGAGATTTGAATATCTAATTTGAATTAAAAAGGAAAAGATAATGATAACGAGGGTTACTTAATGAATGATAAATACAGCTAAACCCCATTTAAAAAGTAGACGTCTGTAAAAAAATTAGAAAAAGGTGAAAATGTAATTAGTTCTACCAATCTATTGTTCTGAACTTTTCTTTTTAATGTTCCCTATCATATTGTGAGTTGATATTTTTATTCTATACCTACCTTCCTTTGTTCTGTATTTACAAATCATACTTATAAATAAAATAGTTTTCAAAATTAACCGGTAGGTATACTACTTAGCTTATAGGTTAGGTTAAAATAATAGTTATTAAGAAGACTACTAAATAAAATAAAATAAACTAAAGTAGGTTATTTTTTTTTTACTAGGCACGTGCCTTTAGACCTTCAACGGTCTATGGGCAGTCTAACTGTATTTGTAGTTTTAGTTTTAGCTTGTATTTTGTTTAGTTAATATAGTAGGTTAATATCGTGTGATTGAAACATAATTATTTATTGTTATCTATGAATTTGTCTACATTTACACAAGTATTTCTTTATAGTTTATGGAACCAGCGAATGCCCGCGATTTTATAGAAATACAAATAATTTATTTGTGGCAAAAAAACACAACCAATTATATGCAATGGTAAGTAATACATTGAATTAAACTAAACTAGTGCTTATTTTATGAGTAGGGCTCGGCCATTTGGCCTTTCCAATAGATATTCCAAAAAATATTTCCTAAGTGCTCAACTTCGTTATATCTTTATACTCTTGTGCAAAATTTCATGACGAAATCCTCCTCCTTTCGGATTTGTACCACCAATACCCTTAACCCTAAATAAGCTAATTCTGCAGTCCGGTTTTTGGTTTTCATAATAATTTGCACTGCCGCGTAATCTATTTACTTATAAAAAAATAACAATTAGAAATTATGGCACGAATTGAAAAAAAAAACGAACTAAGGTTCTACCGAATTGTTTCAAAACCACCGATAAGGGGTGTTCGCAAGAGCTAAGGTCTATATTATTATCCCCGTGGACTTCGTAAAGTCAGTTTTACTGGATAAAACCATATTTTATCTACGCTGCGATGCTTCACTCACATGTCTCCCTACAAATTGTACGACCAGAAAACGTTGATATCAAAGTGGGGATCAGTTATGAGCAGTCTGGGAATTAAATGGACGTAAGTTGTAGCTGGTTACGTGCTATAAATCAGCATGTTGCTGTCCATCATTTGTTTCCATTAAGACTAACATTAACTTTATTGGTCTTTTAGAAGGTGTAAACAAAATTACTTTCTATTTAAAAAGAAATTTAACAAGATATCTAGGGTAGTGGAGATATTTTGGGTGACTTAACGATAATAATTAAATGTTAGCCCGTTGGTCCAGTTAATAGTGAACCTACCTTCTGAGCTTGGGGGCGTGGGTTCGATTCCCACCTAGGACAAACATTTATGTGATGAACATTTGTGTTTGTTCTATATCTGGTATTAATTATTGGTATTAAGGTGTTTTTGATGCACACCTACGTACTGTTTGTTCCAACCTGGTGGATGACTGGTAGAAAATGTTTAGCATTAAGTCCTCCAATTGTACACATCATCAGCCATTAAATGTCCACTGCTGAACAAGGCCTCCCTCTTAGAGAGGGGTGTTGCCATAATCTCCACGCTTGGCTGGCAACTTGGGGATCGCAGTACATTCACCGTGTACTAACAGGACGCTGCTGCCCATTCTCCGGTGGTTCTGGTCGCAGTTTTAGGACATACCCGGGTCCAATTGTACATGTTTACTTAATTTGTAAGTGTGCAATAAAGTATTAAATAAATAAATAATTAATAAAGTATTTTTATTTAATAATTTGACATACGCCATTAAATTCCTTGGAGCGTGGTGTATATGGCCCATTCACCCTTTCGTGGGTAGGCTAAAAGTCCAGCAGTGGACTGTTAAAAGACTGATTATGATGATGATGATGATGATGACTTAAAAAAACAAATACTGAAAATTGTGAGGATTAATTCACAAGATAGTTTTATTTTAATATAATAGACAATTTAAGATGGTTTCGTAAAATCAGTCAAATATTATTATATTGTTCGAGTGCCTGTTGATTTGGCAATATTCATAGATAGAAACTCTTTATAGTGTACACCAGAAATAAAAATTACAAACAGAAAGAAAATACTTACGAGCTAGTGCCACAAGTGGAGGCTTCATATGTTTATTCAAGCGCGTACTAATTTTGGAGTTGTTATTTTTATATTTATAATTTTATTGTAGTTCGGAAATTTACCATTTTTTGTATAGCGTGTAAGCCATAGCTTTGTAAGTATGCATTTAAATTCTGTAAGTTTAGTAGGTATCGTCTAACAAAATTGACCATTTTTGGTAACTAGTTCTACAAAATGGCTACTTAGTCCTACAACTATTTCTCTAAATGAATTTGAAACTGAAAACTCAAAGGCTTTCCTTTGAGTTTCGTGAAAGTTTTGAACACTAGCCACTTAATTAATACGGCTTATAGACTTTCTTGTAAAGCCTATTATCAGAAATATTATACTTACTACGGTTCTAGAATTCATTTGAATTCTAGATTTAACTGTATCAAATATTTATTTATTATTACTAATATTTCATACCACTGGCTTTTCGGTGAAGGAAAACATCGTGAGTAAACCTGCATACGTACGGAGAAGGAATTCAATGGCGTATGTGAATCCACCAACCCGCACTGGGCCAGCGTGGTGGATATGGCCGAATCAACCTTTCGGGGGTAGGCTAAAAGTCCAGCAGTGGATTGTTAAAAGGCTGATTATGATGATGTATGATGATGAATACCATAGATTCATTCGATAAACTCAGCAGTAGGCGCGACACTACAAACGCGATGCGAAGTTCGATAAATATGTATTCTTCTTTTGTAAAATGCTGCTTTATATGTAGTCTAACGAGTGCGAGTGAGATAGCAATTTAGTAAGGGTGTAAAAGAAGTTCTTGCGCACAGCATTCACATATAATAATAGTTATAATGTCTATGTTTTAATTCCACTTTTATTGTGCGAACTGTTAGACTGGAATGCGCTGCTGAATTCGTGTTCACTCCCCGATAGTTACAATCTGGCTATCTCCAAGTCGCGAGTGAATCGGTTTCTTCTAGGCAAGCGTTCTTCATCGTAGACCACGTAAAGCAAGCATAATTTGAGCCATAGTACATCCTCTCTGCTGGACGAAGGCCTCCCCATTGAACTCCAAAAGGGCTGGTTGGAAGTTGCCTGCATCCAGCGTTTTCTTTTAGGTCGTCCGTCCATCTTGTGGGTGGACATCCTACATTGTGTGGTAAACATACCGGTCCGTCGTCTCCGTTCAAGAATATTTCGGCCCCATCGGCCATCTGTCCTGCGTACTATGTGCCCTGCCCACTGCTACTTCAAAGTGCTTGTCCGGTGGGTTATGTCGGTAACGGTTTCGTTCGTCTACGGAATCTCCTCATTTCTGATTCGATATCGTAGAGAAACCCCGAGCATAGCCCTCTCCATAGCTCGTAGCCTAATACAGTACAATATTTACTAACAAAAAGTTCGTAAGCATGTGTGTTCTTCCTCACTCAACTCTGTGTAAGGGCTGCACAGAAATTTAGTTCGGAGATAGGTCATACCCCGAATTGACGCTTATACTGTATCCCTAATATATAAACAGTTCCTTTAGGATAGCGGTTACAATCGCGGGGCACAGCTAGTGAAAGATACAAATTTGGACGCGCGCATGGAGCGCCCATAGTCCATACTAATATTATAAAGAGGAAAGATTTTATTGTTTGTTTGTTTGTTTGTTTGCATTGAATAGGCTCCGAAACTACTGAATCGATTTGAAAAATTCTTTCACTGTTGGGATGCTGCACTATATCCGGTTGACATAGGCTATATATCCCGGCTTCGCCCGTGCTAAGCAGGGGCGGCCTACTAGTTATTTATAAAGTTAGGCCTTGTTGTATGTTCCTATTAAAATTATCTTTATTGCGAATGAAATGTATGGTACATTTATTACTGCAGGCGATTGTACTGGTACTATTTTAAGTTCTGTGGTAGTAGTACGTTTTCATTAAATCCTATTTAGGAGTGTGCGTTTTTCTTTGTTACTTGAGAACTTTCTTAAACGATTTCGCACTAAGTATCCCACTAATTGAATTTTATGCAAATGGATTCAGGCTAATGACGATTGTATGGTAATAACTATGGGGAGGGAGTTGCGAGTCATGCCGGTGGGTTTATTGTAACTGCCGCATTTAATATACTACAATTCATTTTGACTGGGCGTGGATTGATTGCGGTCATCTTTTGTTTTTATTGTTGTAGGTCACCTTGTTATATTTTTAGATTACTTTATTGGGAGTATCCATAGTAATTTGCGGCTTATACCTAAGTACTTATTTAGTATAGTAATATGTATTTAGATTCAGTATATTATGTACTACCTAATCAACGTATAAGCATACCCATTCAATCATCATGCTGGATACGCTGCTAGGTAGTGAGTAGGGATAAAAGGTCGCAGACCATATAAATGGACAGTGCCCTTTATTTTTAGACCTTTAACGGTTTATGGGTAATCCAACTGTTTTTTATGTAACAGGTTAAGTATTTAGTAAAGTTATACGATTATTTACGGGATATTTACCGTGGTAAGGTTGTGGAATGAGCTCCCGAATGAGCTTACGGTAAATATCCCGTAAATAATCATATAACTTTAGTGAACAACCGTGATAGTTTAAAACAGTGTTTTAAGTATTTAGTGTTAAGGCGAGTCGCCTGCGCTTAAAATGTAACAAAACAAAATAACAAAACATTGTGTTAACAGCGAGCTTATTACGGATGTCCGTTCGTGATTGGATTGTGATCGCAATCGCTCACACGCATGGTGCGAGTAAGTAAAACGTTAGTGACATATCGTTCTTATTAAATTTTTTCGTTCCATTCTGGCACGCGATAGGATGGCTTCTAATCAGACTATTTTTTTTAAATTGATCATTTAGTTTTAATTGAAATGGTTTTATTTTGGTGGCTATTTTGAAAATATTACGATTTTGGGTAAGAATTGCATATTGTATTGTCACCAGAACTAAAGCTGTATGTACGCAAAATTTCAGCTCAATCGGAAACAGGAAACTGGATCAAATTTAACTTGCAAGATTTCATTAGAGACTGACACCGGGACAGGTGAAACTAAACAAAAGATTGTAATAACCATACCAGTTGGATTACTCTGGAAGACCGTTTTAGGTCTAATTAAGGTTATGTTTATAATTATGGTTTATTTATGTTCCTTTGAACATTAGTCACACTTGTACAATATTTATGAACAGTATTTTTGAATACATTTAGTCAGAAAAGATTCCTAAAGGTTGTCTCAGATTGTACAAAGGTATCTATATAATTCAACTCAAAACATAAAATTTGTTCTGATTATTTTCGTCAGATAATATTTCGTTTAATTGGCTTTCATAAGAGTCATTTTCACGAACAGATTTGTTATGGCGACAATCACGTCATTACATTCGGCGATAATTCTGCTGTATTAATGTCTAGACTAAACCAAATTATGATAGCTATATATATTTTTTTCACATATGGAAATGAAAAGAATCAAAGATAATTTTAGTCCTGTGTGATGAATTTAGTGACTTGTTACAGCAGAATTGACACCAGTGTCTCATATTATGTAGTAGAGATAAATGTATCCTTTTCTATGTATGTTTTAGTTACCGAAGAAGATTTGTCGGTGAAAATAGCGCCTTAAGTGGGAGTAATGCATTATATATTTATACACACATTAGGGGCATACATAAGGCTCACAATAAAGGCTCACAATAAAGATTATAACTGTCAGGGACATAAGGGCACAGTTACAAAAGTAAGATATCGGGAGGAAACTTACATTTTGTTTAAAAAATATCACCGCGTTCCCTTCCCTCTTCAAGAGTATTGTCTGTAACAGCATCTGTAACAAATAAAAATAAATATTTACCGTCTATAATATACATTTATCTGCAATTTTACAAGGTTTAGTTTACTAAGTTATTTACTAATTTAATTAGGGAATTTAATTTAATTTTCGAAACCATGGATCCATGAAAATCGGGAACTCATTTTTTTTATTTGTTATCGCCTCTGGTCTATGTAACTCGTGACCAAAACCTGGCTTTACTTTGCTCAAAGGGTGAGCATTCCTATCGTGGTAATGGGGCCAGCATTTTGGGAACAATATTGTTCCCACCTGGTAGTGGATCCATAGATTAGTTGAATATTTTTTTGTCCGTTATTTTCATATACACGTATAAGATTCTGAGTATTAAAATACATTTGAATAAAAATGTTCTTCCCCATCACGTACTAAACTCTAGCGCTGTTTCTACAACTATGCGGGAGACCCGCGCGGGTCGACGTACGGGCTCCCAAAGAGGTGACATACGCGAGGCACTAGAACATCGTTTCACAGCAACGCGGATTGTTCCGCACGGGTCTCCCGCACAGCTGTGAAACCAGCCTAATTATTTTTTAAACATTGGTTTCAAATTGTTAAACCTTGAATTGAAACATTTGTTTTCTAATACTCTCAGCTCTTGTTAATAATTGCTTCAATAATAAAAAATTACGACGAAACCAGATAAATAACACGGAATATTATACTTAATAAGAGTATTCTGAGAACTCGTTGAAAATTTAAGCCGAGGTTCGGTCAAGGACTTCTAACTGCTGGTGTCCATTTTTGAAGAGAGTGTTGACTAACAAAGTAAGCTGCCGACCTTTATAATTGTAGATCCTTAGCACAGCCCTGTAATTATGGGCCTTCAAGATTACATCGACTTTGTCCTTTTCGGGATTTCTCACAAAAAAGGCGTACTCTAAGTCATTCTCTCTAATTGGTTTGTTAGCAGTTGAAACGAGTTCGGTACGGACTCCGAACTTGCCTTACTTTTGCCATAAAATTATAATTGCGTTTTGGGGAGTTCTGAGATGGGGTTTTTCAGTAGCAATGTCGCGTTTGATCTAATAATTTACAACATGCCGCATTTTTGAACGAAATAGCATCTTAACATGTTTCAACCTAAGTAAGTCTTGTCTCACAAAGATCTTGAAGAAATGGCTTGACATGATTTGATTTTATTAGAAACTAGCGGTCCGCCCCAGCTTCGCACGGGTATAAGATTATAGCCTATGTCACCCGGGGATAGCGTAGCCTCCCGTCAATGAAATAATTTTCAAATCGGTTCAGTAGTTTCGGAGTCTATTCAATGCAAACAAACAAACAAACAAACAATCAAATCTTTCCTATTTATAATATTAGTATAGAAAAGCACTGGGCCCTGATTCCATAACTTCAAACAAGCTCGTTATGCGGTGCGTGTTTTGAAACTAAAAGGCTTTAAAAGTTGGCCTTTATACCATACGAAAATAAAATACCCCCCTATTAATAAACGTAGAGTAGCCTCGGAATAGTTACATCGCCTTTTGTCTTTTTCGATCGAGTTCAAAATTTTAAAGAGAGAAAAAGACAAAACACGGCGTAACTATTCCAAGACTACTCCACGTTTATTAATAGAGTATAAATAATTATAATGAGTATGAAGTAGAGTAATTTTTTTTAGATGTGAACGTAACGCGCCGCGTTATGTTCGTGTTAAAGTTACGGAATCAGGGCTCTAAGCTCGAGTGACCGTCACGCTCAGATATTCTTTCGGGGTACAGTCAGCTCGATTCGACTAAGGGAGTGAGAGATATATATTCCTCAATACTAGGTTGGTTTAGAAAAAAATATTGGAAATTTGCCCGTAAAATTTGAAAATTCGGGAACAACTGCAAAAGCTTTTTTCTATGGAATTTCTGTATGAACCATAACTCATTGGCCAGGACAACGTTTGTCGTGTCAGCTAGTTTAAAAAAAAATATTAAAAGTGTGTTCGTTTGTTCGTTGGTTTGTCCGTTTATTTGTCCTTTTTTATGCAGCAACAGAGCAAAGGACCGACGTAACTTTTGTATGAATATAGTTCAAGTGCCAGAAAATGATCTTAGCTAATTTAAAATTCATGGTTCCTGATTGCCAACTCGAGTGAAATCGCGGGGCGCAGCTAGGCTGCAATAAAATCACGACACTCGACCCGACAATGCTTCAACGAAGCCCATCAGTTAACGTCCTGAAACGACACTTAATAATTTACTACACGTATTAAACTTTATAGATATCTAAAGAGAGAAGAGGTCGTTGTCGGTGTAAAAAAGACAGAATTGTGGTTTCGGACAAGTTTAGTAACGATTAAAATTGAAATCCATATACAAACTATTCAACTATTTCAACTATATAGTCGGAGTAACCGGCTTAATCTTACGTGCGTAATTCCCGTGTAATATAAATAAAATGTGTGAAAGCCACGTCAGTTTCAATAATGATGATAATACTTTGCTATTTTTGAAATTATTAAAGTTATAGTACTGTTATGATATGAACGTATGTACCATGTATGGTTCAGGACATCAGGTTGTTATTACGGTACAGTACGCCAAAGTAACGAGAAATGTTGGCCACGACATTCAATGTCGTACAAACAGCAAACAATGTGCGATTATAAGCATTGATCACACGTTTGAGTTAGTTTCATAGATTAGATTTTGACCTAAGTTATCATCATTAGCCAGAAGAAGCCCACTGCTGAACATAGGCCTCCCCCTTGGACCTCCACACTGAACATGATATAAATGATGTAATAAGGTGAAACGTGTATTTTCATGTTATTTCCAAAACACCATAGAAGCCTCTAGTAAAGTCTCTATAGACTATTTATATACATAAATATATATTATATAGTATTACTTACAATATCACTGTTTCATATCCTCGCAATCAAAGTGAAAAGCCGTAACTCGTGCATAAAACTCATTTTATCCTCGATTTAAATATCCGCCCTCGCCTTCAGCTCGGGCTGATAAACGTCTCAGCTAAAATTACCTACTTGTTGCACTTGTTGTACAATCTACTATTTATTTCATGTCCTTTATTTAAAACTAATAATACAAACAACACAAAAAAGTGTAACTGATAGTTAGATGCGAATAATTTAGCAATAGAAAACTTTGGTGAAACGCTGTTTTAAACCATCTCGGTAGTTCACTACAGTTATATGATTGATTACACCGTGATTAGGTTGTGGATGCAGCTTCCGATATATCGTCGCAGTTACACGCACCATGTTTTGTACGGGCATAAGAATGCGGGTGGTTGGCAAAAAAGCAACCAAAGCTAAATTTCGGATTAATAATCATATGCCTAACTTATGTAATATATGGTATGAGACGTGGTCCTTAATTGTTGGGTTTTTGGAAAACAAGTGATAGAATCCGGAACGTGGATATTCACCAAAGAACCAGAGTCACCGACATAGCTGTACAAATTTGCAAGTTGAGGTGGCATAACCATGCCACAACGCTCGAAAAACCGATAACCGATAGGGAAGAAAGATTTTTGAGTGGAGACTACGAACCGGAAGACGCAGCTAATGGGTCGCGGGCATCCAGTGGATGCAGATGGCAGGATGTCGTTCAGCATGGAAATTAAAAGAGGCAGCCTATAACATTATTTTAACTATCACGAACAGACTATCACGATTGTTCACCAAAGTTATATGATTATTTACGGGATATTTACCGTGGTAAGGTTGTGGAATGCGCTCACATTTTTTTTTATGGCAGTAAATATCCCGTACATAATCAAAATTTACTTTAGGAGGCCTATGTTCAGCAGTGGACGTTTTCGGGCTGATGATGATGATGAAATTCAGTAATTCATCAAATCATGTCTTTTCTCGTCATGGTATTCAGAATAGGGAACCGAAATGTGAACTCACCCACCCAACGCGAGACTCATTGCGAATTCATCGCGACAGTGCTATTTACGTAGCTGAAACTCTGCAAACCGTGTCCTAAAAGCGGTTCCATTATTATACACATTACCGGGGTGGTTTGACGGTAGAGTTGCGGAAAGTATTCGGCAATTTCACTGTGACTTATTTGTGTACTAGCCGTGTGCCCGTTGCTCTATTTTTCCATCATTGTGCCATGCTAAACAACAAGGACGGTTTTATTTAACTTGCCCTGTTATGATGTGTGGGACAAATCTTGCAACTGAATTTGAGACTAGTGATTCCTAACCGAGTGAGCTGAGATTTTACCTAGACGTTTAGTTTGGATGACAATGCATGGTTAGCTAAGTGACGTCATTCTAAATCCAATATGGCGGACTGCCAAATATAGCGAACCAGTTACGTTTTATACACCCCCATGATAGGGGTATCTATAAGGAGGATGAGGACCTCCTCTTTTCAGCTGTAGGAAGTCCACTGCTGGACATAGGTCTCCCACATTGATCTCCAAATGTACCACTGTCTTAACTAAACTAAATTTGACAGCTCTAAAATTGTATCCCATCCTTTTTTCACATATCAAAATAAAAATAAATAAAAAAACCGGCCAAGTGCGAGTTGTGCTCATGCACTGAGGTTCTGTACCATCACAATATACAATAATTATCAATTATAAAAACCGACTTTAAAATTAGTAAAATATGCAAGTTCGATTCGTGTAATAAATGATAAGGTCGTCTAAATAACAGAATACGTTGCTTAACTTGGTAATGAACAGAAATTTGTCACTGACTCGCACTTGGCCATTATTTATTGATTGTTGTTATACTTTAGGGTGTCTCCTATAATCATGCCAAATTTGACGCTTGTACGTATTAATGTTTTTACATTAGAGCAAATACAAAAATACGTAAAAAAATACTTTTGGTGTGTCCGGACCCAAACACTTTAGACATTTCTTTTAGTTAATCCGCCGTAACATTCTGTGAAAATTTCAACTAGCTATCTATTACGGTTCGAAGAAAACCGTCGTTTAAAGGTAGGACTGACAGACAGACAGACAGTGTAGGCTCAGTAATAGGGTCCCGTTTTTACCCTTTGGGTACGGAACCCTAGAAAAACTGTATGTCTTTTTAGGCTTTTTGTGTAAGGTATGACAGACTCGATGCCTGTAAGAATGTCCCGATAGCACTCGTTCCGGCCAAAATACAACTGAGTCACGTGTTTCCGTCAGAAATAAAATTAGAGCAGTCTACACGGAGCTGTCTGGTTCACAGCGTGACACCTCCGCGCCGGAACAATTGAAATAGGCTTTCTAATTTCCGGGAAACTCCGTGGATATGGAACCTTTTTCGATTTGCTCCAGGATTTGCCGTGGAAAAGCTTGATAACCTTTTTACTTGATTGGGATACTTAATAGTTGAATACTTAGTAAACATTTATTTGTACAATGAATTCCTGATTACCATGCCTTCATTAAGGCATAGTTTTTGGGATAGTAGATATAGATTTACGTGTTTTTGCGTATTTTTGATGTTATTAACTTGAATGCTTGTGTGCCGTGTTTTTCATCGAACATAAAGTACCTCTGAAGTAGCTAGGCTTGCGTTTGACTGCCATCTCGCTTGGTTAAGCGATGATGCGGTCTACGATGGAACATGCTTGCCTAGAAGAAACCGATTCACATACGTGATAAGCTACTCTAATAATAGGTATAGTAACTTTTTTTGTTTTTATGTTTTTGCAATTGCAAGGTTTAATTTAACTTGCCCTGTTAGTATGTATGTGTGGGAAAAATCTTGCAACTGATTTTTAAATCAGTTATACCCAACTGATTGAGCTGTAATTTTGCATACACGTTTAGTTTGAATGACAATGCATGGTTAGCTAGGGGGACGTCATTCTACACTAATATGGCCAATATGGCGGAATCCAAAATTTTGCACCCATGATATGGGTGTCAAATGAAAGAGTTTGCTGAGAAGAATACAAAAACTTTTTTTTTTTTTTTTTAACACTGATAAGTCCGCGTTTGACCACCAACTCGCCTGTTGGTAAGCGACGATGTGGTCGAAGATGAAGCACGCAGACTTAGAAGATACCTATTCACTCTGACCTTGAAAAGGCCCAGGTTATATCTCTCAGGGAACAGGGAAGCTGTATTTAAAAAGTTTTTTCAAATAATAATTTATTTATTCACTAATTTAGACTCAATATCAAGTATCCAGAAATATTGCAAGTATTCAAGTCAACACCTTTTATTATTTAAATACATAAGTCTGAGTAGTTCTATTCTATTCTTACCACAGCATACATTATTCATGCTTGAAATGAGCCGTTGAAGTCAAAATCAATATAAATTTCGAGAATAAACGTCTCGTCATTTATTTTGACTTCAATATTGCTCGCAGGGGCGAGAAGCTGGGTTGATTTGTAACTCGTCTAGCACCCTAACAACTTTGATAATGAGAATAATATATAAGGTACCTATTAATCAATTCATCCTCAGACAAAGGAGGAAATGCGTTAGTACAAATTCCTCGTTCATGTTCAAATGTCTCCGTTTTTCTCCCACACTTTAGGGTTCCGTACCCAAAGATAGATAGATAAACCTTTATTGTTCACGCCAGATATTACATACATAGGACAAAAAAAACTTAATACTAGTGAAACAATTGGCGGCTTATTATTACAAGCTACTTGCTACAAGCGATCCAGGCAACCTTAAGAAGCGTGATAACGGGACCATATTACTAAGCCTACGCTGTCTCTCTGTCCTGTCCCTGTCTGTTCTTCTTTTAAAGGCTGTTATCTTTCGACCCGTAATAGTTAGCCGGTCGATTTTTTTTCAGAATATGTAAGCGCGGGTTAACTAATAAATATTAATAAATTCAAAAAGTAGAAACGAAAAGGGGATACCACAAACGTTTGTTTTCGGATTTTATCCTTCTCAATATGTGCAATAAGATCTTGCCTCTTGCCAAATTTCACGATTCTAGGTCAACGGAAAGTACCCTATAGGTTTTGATTCCCTTGTGAAATCGCAAAATATGCAAAAATATGCGACATAATCGGTCATATCTTTTGATCGCGTTGGCTTACAAGTTTGATTTTTTTCTCAGCTGAAAGAGATAATAGACTCGAGCATTTGATATAAATTTTGACTTTATAACTTTACGTGTTTCTGAGAAAAGGGTCTTGGCAGACAGGCAGACAGACAGTCAATCGGTCAATCGGTCAAACGGTCAACAAAGTGATCCTATAGGGTTTCGTTATTCCTTTTGAGGTACGGAACCCTAAAAACCTGGTAAAACACTAGGTTCCGTACATTGTTGTCCTTGTTTATAAGTTCACGATTGAGTAATAGAAACGAAACAGTCAATTAAACAGGAGCGTGTGTCCAACATCTCATTGGAGCGAAAACTTTTCCTTATCGGCCGAAGAAGTAGGGCGTGCTCGAGCCACATTACACAGAGACCTATCCGGGAAACGACGAACTCTTTTCGTATGATAAATAATACCGGCCAAGTGCGAGTTGCCACTGGCTTATCGGTGAAGGAAAACATCGTGATGAAACCTGCATACGTACGGAGAAGGAATTCAATGGCGTATGTGAATACACCAATCCGCTCTGGGCCAGCGTGGTGGATATGGCCCAATCAACCCTTTCAGGGGTAGGCTATAAGTCCAGCAGTGGACTGTTAAAAAGGCTGACTATGATGAAGTGCGAGTTGGGCTCGCGCACTGAGGGTTACGTACCACCACATAACTTGTTAGCAACTAAAGTACAAAAAATAAAGCAAAAAGACAACATCCTCTCAACGCCCAGGCGGTCACCCATCCAAGTACCGGTCACGCCCGACGTTGCTTCATTTCGGTGATCGTACGAGAACCGGTGGTGAACAGAAATTTGATATCGACTCCCACTTGGCCATTATTTATTATTTGTTGTTATACTTTAGAGTGTGTACTAAAATCATGCAAAGTTTGACGCTTGCACGTATTACGGTTTTTACATTAGAGCTGATACAAAAATACGTAAAAAATAGGTTTGTTATATGGGGCGGGGCTCCCATTTAGTTTTTACTTGTTGAGTTTCTTTAAATTTCGTAATTTATTCGCAATTATTACATAGTCTGTGAAAATTTCAACTGGCTATCTATTGCGGTTCGAAAGATACAGCCGCTAATAGGTAGGACAGACGGACAGACAGATATCGTATACCGTATATCGTAGGCTTGTAGTAATGCAATATTTAAGGTACTAATTTTGAAATCGGTTTTTTAAATTGATAATTATTGTATATTGTGGTCGTACGGAACCCTCATTGCACAAGCCTGACTCGCACTTGGCCGGTTTTATTTTAATTGATAATTAAGTATTTATTTTTCACACGGACAACTAACACCCAGACCTAGAGTAGATTTGAAAATTCAAAATTTTGAACATCTTTCCGATCTTGCCCGGGTGCTTCTGCTCATGATGGTTTATTCTAGGCAAGCATGCTCTATCGTAGACAGCATCATCGCTTAACATCAGGTAGGTGGCAGTCAAACGCAAGCCTATTATTATGATAATTAAAAAAGACCTACAGCTTACTAAAGACGATGACAGACGTACATATAAGGATTCGCATTTTTGTCCGGGACCGATCGGGATCCGGTGTAATTGGAATCAAGGTACATCGGGGTCGAAAAGCAGGGAGCGATAATTACGTTAAGATGTAATGTGTCGATATAAACGTTACGGTTTCGGTTACATATCTACCGTTTTCGGAAAGTTACAAAAGTTGGGAAGGTGACTTTGGTTGTGGCTATGAGTGAGTTTCGCGAAGTTTGATTGTGGTTAGTTTACGGGTGCTGAGTTTGTAGTTCAGAAATGAGTGAATTGGGAGATATGAAATTGAATCGGATGTAACGATAATTTTATTTAAATTGTAACACGGTAGATTGTTACCAAGTTTATTGATACTACAAAGCGAAGATATTTGAGAATTGTATGGCTATTAATCGTCCACTCGCTGCTGAACAAAGGCCTCCCTCTCAGAGGCAGGCGGCTTGGGGATTGAATTTAAGAGCAAGGTAATTAATTACCTGGTATTCGCTTTGTAATTCACCACTCAGTATTACAGTTGGATGACACTAGCATCGGTACAAGTAGGTACCCTACTTTTAGTGCAATACAGTATTGTCAGTTTATCATGTTCTCACTGCTGGGACACAGGCCTTCGGTCAAATGGGCTCTAATCTAGCATGCTGCCCAGTGCATATTGTATCATATCTCTTCGAATTTTTGAGGTTGGACTTGGACATACCGGTTTCCTTACGATGTTTACCTTCACCATTTTTGAGTGATGGCATCGAAAGTGCACATAATTTAGTACTAAATAAGTCATTGGTGCATGGCCAGAGATCGAACCGGGTGCCGTCAGATTGTAAAGCGCACATGCTACCGCTCGGTCACCAACGCTTTTGTGCAATGATGTTGGCATGTGACGCGTATATGGGTACATATAAAAAAAACGTCGTAGAGTAAAACACTCTATCCATAACTTTTTGCTTGTTTTTACCTGTCGTAGCGCTGTTCGCGCTCAAAGTAACCTTTCGCGCTAGATTATTAAAAGAAGACCAAAACGCTCAAATGCAAAATGTAGACTATGATGCTCTGGACGTAATGAAAAAATTGTCATCGCGTCACGATTGGTGTTCCGAAAACCCGTATTGATTCCACTTTTGCTGTGCAAACTGCTAGTCTGTGGAATGCTATGCCTGAATGGGTGTTCCCCGAGAGTTACAATCTGGGTGTCTTCAAATCACGAGTGATTCAGTTTCTTCTAATCAAGCGTGCTCCATCGTAGACCATCAAGAGAGTTGACGTTCAAATGCAAGTATATAATTGAATTTAAAAAAAACTGCGCATCTTCGTACTTCTGCCTGAAAAAATTGTCAACTCGTTCAAGTTACAAGATAATATATGTAAAAATAATCAAACACACAAATACTTAGACAAAAACACACGACAAAATTTTTTGTAATTCTGGGGCAGTCCGGTAAAACAGATTGCTTTTGCTTTTTTAAACCTTGTCTCTACAAGGTTTCACGGAACAGTGGTAGTTAGTTGAAAAGAGGGTACTGTGCTAATCATTATGAACAACTTTTAGAATGGAAACAACCCTGAAAACACGAAAAAAATCGCCTATAAAAAAAATACATTTACAAACAACGAAATGTTTGGAACAGTAGATATTTTGTTAGCGATTCCAAGTTTAGTCCCTTTCTATAATTAATTATGTTGTTCATAGTTCATAATGATGGTTTCAACAATCTCCTTCCAGCATACACCAACTTTCTATGTAACCCTGTATCACTGTTTTTATTGCTAATACTTTAGAAGCAACAATAATAAAGGCACGTCAAAACAAAGTACAAAATGAGCTTTCTAATAAACGTAATCCAAGCTTCCGTTATGAAGGATTTAATTTGTATTCATGCACGTTTCAACTTGTCAAGTGTCACATCAGAACATGCCGGTAATTTAATATGGCAACTCGCGGATAGCGACTCCATGTCTATCCATATGCTACAGGTATTATATGTGATCAGTCATGGAATACGAGCCAAGATTGTGAGAAAGGTCGTCGGCATCTAGAATGTTTGAAGCATCTGTTAGCACTTTGTGGCATGACTAACTTCTTTATAGTGTTTTAATGCCTCTTAACATATTCGTAGCGTTTCGTAGCATGGTCGTAGCTCTTCAAAGCGTTTTCGTAGCGTCATGTAGCACGATCGTAGTAAATCGTAGTTTCTTAGCACGGTGGCACAGAATATAATAAAATTATAGCAGTCCAAGTGCAGAAGTCTCATTCCGAAATTACATTTTAATGAATATAAACTCTCGTTACGTTACAATAAAGTTAATTTTAGCACACACCGCTAAACGTGAGTGCAGGCCTGGTTTATGCTTTTATTGCGCTGAAACGCTCTGTGTATTTAGTAGGTAAGTATGTGAAAAAATATTACGGAGCGTAGTTACATTATAATAAAAACACACCATTACAAAAAAAAAAAAAACATGTTTATAATCAAGGTTTTTCTTTAAATTTTTTATATTTTCTCTTTACATCGGAACACCTGCAAGATATAGTCTTTTTAATAAAAATAACCATTGAAGTACACAAGCGGCGAATATATCACGTATAAAACATACATACACACACACACGTATTATAAACATTAAATATATCTACTATATCTACTGGTTAATTAAGACTTTGAAAATGGAAGCAATCTGCAGTTTTGTTTTATCTAAATAAAGAACAATAATTACCGGACATAAATTTAAAGCACTCAAGGGACCTCTTGACATTAATTTCATTCCGCCTTTTACCGTGGAGCCGCAAAATGGTACTCTTTAATGACGTCCTAATATTTATGGATTCTGTTTGAGTAATAAGGACATCAAGAAGAAATATGATTATGAGGCATACAAAGAATCTGTCATCATCATCATTTCAGCCATAAGACGTCCACATAGGCCAACCGATCTCCAAAAGGGCCGGTTGGAAGCGGCTTGCATCCAGCGTTTCCCTGCGGTAATTTTTCTCTACGAGACCGAATCAGACATGAGGAGATCCGTAGACGAACGAAAGTTACCGACATAGCCCACCGGATTAGCAAGTTGAAGTGGCAGTGGGCAGGGCTCATAGCACGCAGAACATATGGCCGATGGGGCTGAAGGGTTCTCGAATAGAGAACACGTACCTGTAAGCGCGGCATACGACGTCCACCCACAAGATAGACAGACGACCTAAAAGCATATGTACCTACTTAGAAACAAAAGAAGGTAGCCACATCATTATAAAATCTTCTACAAATTGACAGCGACAGCAAGCTTGAAGGCTCCTTGCGCTATGTAATATACATACGAGTCACATACGAGTACATTCTTGTATGACCCACAACACATCTGATATGTGCGTAGTCTTGCTCAAGAGCTGTTCGGTAGCTGTGCTGTGTATTGGTTAGATTTTTTTTTTAATTATTAGTAGAACTTATTTAAATTTTCGTGGCAACACTATTTCCCATGGCAAGACCCAAGTTTTCCAGTCGAGAAGTGGGGATTTCACCCCACTTCTCAGCCCAATTCCGACGTTAGAGCTCAGTTCCTTTGGTAAGTAGCCCACTCGGTCAGTCTGTAGAAGTCGTTGAACAGTGTTATGTTACTAGAATTACGTGTGCAAGTACGTGGTTGTAGGTAATTTATATAAAGTGTAATTTTTGTTATTTAGAATAATTATGAGTTTTAAATAGAGCTCGTTAACGGCAAATTGTTGTGCTTACGTATTGACGTGATTCTTTGAAATATATTACAGGAACCTGATCGTGGACTTATTTTCTATAATGCAATCGCAATTTTTTTTGTATTACAATGTCCACGTTCAAGCGGTGCTGCTGTTAACACGCGTTTGGTCTGTGAAAGGTCTTGTTAAAAAAAAGTGCGTTACATAGCAATGAAAGTTGTAAAAAAACAATGTTTAGAATAAAATCACACAGCACTACAGTGAATCTGTCTTAACCTTAAATACACGAACAGTCTTCAAACAAGCTTAAACAATGTGCCGCGGTAAAGACTAAGAATTTCTACAAAGTCAGCAACAAACTTGACTGAAGAAAAAATGCGGACGAAGCTTGCTTAAATACAAACTGAAAGATCATGAATTGGCGTAAGCTTGGCTTACTATGCTGTGATTGGCTGAAGTCTGTGTGATCTGTATATTGACAGACGCTTCGGCTTATTTTGAGTGCCTCAGTTTGTGTGTTCTTACACACAAACTAAGGCACCAGCGTTTATATTTTTAGGGTTCCGTACTCAAAGGGTAAATACGGTAAAACCCTATTACTACGATGTCTGTCTATCTGTCAGTCCGTCCTACCTTTTAACTGCTGTATATTTCGAACCGTAATAGATAGACAGTTGACATTTTCACAGAATTTGTAATGTTATGGCGGATTAACTAAGACATTATAAACACGTAAAAACAAACATATTTTTTAACGTACTTTGTATTAGCTCTAACGTAAAAACAGTAATATGTACAAGCGTCAAACTTGCCATGATTATAGTATAAACTCTAAAGCTTTACAGCAAATAATAAATAATGGCAAAGTGTGACTCGGTAACACATTACTGTTCATTGCTATGTTAAGGAACGTAGGGCGCGGTCGGTACTTGGATGGGTGACCGCCTGAGCGTGATGTTGTCTTTTTGAACTACTTTTTATATTTTGTGGTAGTACGGAACCCTCAGTGCGTGAACCCGACTCGCACTTGGCCAGTTTATTTCTTCCGTCCAAGTTTACAAATTCCAAAGTCATTGAATAATTTAAGTGCAAACTTTTCCCTTGAGTCACTCAGCTCTACGAAGACTATTCATCATTCGCAAAATCTCCCAGTACAGTGTCACTGGCCCATCTCCAGCCAATGTCTTATTCCTTTAGCTGGACGATAAATTAGAGGGATGAAGACAATAATTTGGATGTACCGGCAATATTCGAGACCAATTTGTAAGGCACACCTGAGACCTCGCGATTGATCGCGGTTACTTGAGCCCGGCGAAACTTGAAGCCGTGTTTTTTTATTGGTGGAGTTAGTTAAAGCTTTGCTGCGAACTGAGTTCGCAGTATACAGGGTTACACAAAACGGTAGTACTGAGCCAAAAAAGGTCATTGTACGCATTATCATGAAAAACTTTTACTATGATAACCAAGGGGGGGGGGGGGGGGTCATATGGCGCTTGTGATTGGAGACTCAAAAGTCATTCATTCAATTCGCGCCTAGGAAGGCTTACGGCAGTGTTAAGGATGAGCAGTCAAATCGTCATTGTATGTAACCAACACTGGAATCAAGAAAAAAACATTTGCCGTTTCATAAGCTATCAAACAGCGAAGAAACTAATTTTTTCGTAGCTGGTCTATGAAATTCTAGTTATGAATGTGGATGAAGCGATTTCGCTGAATGTGAATGTTATTTTCTATAGGGCAGCTATTCTGTTAGTAGGCAAGTATGTTTGTTCCATATTAGCTCCGTAACTGCTGAATGGACTTGAATGACATGTGTATAATGGGGACCTTATCCTGGATTAATCATAGACTATTTTTAATACCAGAAATATAACGGTTCCTGCAGCAGAGGGGTGAAATCGCAGAGCACAGCCAGTGAGTATGATATTTTTAAATGAACTTTAGAAATATTTTGACCCTGGGAAATTAAAAATACTAATTTGTTCAACACATTTAAAAAGCGATTTGCTGACATGTTATCACAACGTAAAAATGCAAGCAAATGTGTTGGACGGGTAATTAGATGGATATAGAGGGATAGAGAGGGGGATAGAGGGATGGACCCTGGTATGTCCTAAAGCTGCGACCAGAACCACCGGAGGATGGGCAGCAGCGTCCTGTTAGTACACGGTGAACGTACTGCGATCCCCAAGCCACCTGCCAACCTGGATTATGGCAACACCCCTCTCCAAGAGGGAGGCCTTGTTCAGCAGTGGACATTAAATGGCTGATGATGTGATGTGTGCATTTTATTTATATTACACGGGAATTACTCACGTGAGATTAAGCCGGTCACTCCGACTATAGTTTCAACCGCATTAGGCAGCCTTTTTCAAGATGAATGCACGCGTGCGGCTGCATCTCGCTTGGAATGTGCCAAGCGGCTTAATCTTACGTGAGTAATTCCCGTGTAATATAAATAAAATTTGTGAAAGTCACGTCAGTTTCTATAATATATGGATATGGGCTGTATGTTGTATTATTTTATTCTACATGTTGTATTGTTAATTTATTTAGTTATTTTTGCGACGACGAACTGTATAAATTTATTGTTAGCAGTGTTCTCATGGAAGTGATGTAATATCTTATATGAGAATAAATGTCTATAAACCTTAAATGTGCGTGGATTTTGCATATGAGGGTTAGCAAGTAAACCTATTCTTTTAAAGAGCACTATCACCATTTTCTTTCTGCATGAATAATGCAACAGGCGCCACCATTATATCACGTACTACGTTACGTATCTCGTGTAACCCATTATTCATATTGAATATTAATTAGCTATGGGATATTGGTCTCAGTGGTCAGCTTTCAACAAAGGCTCGCTCAGAACGCATTATGTTAATGTATTAAGGCCAAAACCGCACTAGCAGGGAGGATGGGGGGTTTCGCAGCGCTTAGCCTAGCAAGTTGATGCGTGGATACTACTCGACAATTAAGACGCTCTTTACCGACTTTTAGCAATTATGGTAATTCTAGTTTAAGTGTGCATGTGCACCTCCATGGTTAGCTTAAAATTATAAAAATGGTGTCATAACATAATTGAATGTTTTATCTAGGAAACCCATGACACCGAAACAAGATTAAATACATTTCGCTCGATAGGAAAAAAAAAACCGGACAAGTACGAGTAGGACTCGTGCTCTGGGAGTTCCGTTGGACAGAACCCTCAGAGCGCGAGTCCAAAAAAACCTAAAGTTGAAATATTGAAAGACAAACTTAACTTTGTAGTTGACTATAAGGTTCTTCTATACATTCCAACTACAAAATGTAAGTTTGTAATAGCAAAATAATAATTTTTTAATGATATAACTTAAAAATTTTAACTTTCAGATTTATTCCTATATACGTGCTATGAGACCTTGCCTTTTACCAAATTTCATGATTCTAGGTCAACGGGAAGTACCCTATAGGTTTTGATTTCCCTGTCAAATCGCAAAATATGCGACATAAACGTTCATATCTTTTGATTGCATTGACTTACAACTTTTATTTTTTTACAGCCGAAAGAAACCGTAGATCCAAGTATTTAGTATAAATTTCAACTTGATACCTTTACGCGTTCTTGAGAAAAAGGGTCTTGACAGACGGACAGACGGATAGACGGACAGACGGACAGACGGACAGACAGACGGACAACGAAGTGATCCTATAAGGGTTCCGTTTTTTCCTTTTGAGGTACGGAACCCTAAAAATTATCAAAGTAGCACTGATTTGCGCTTTTATTCCTGATTTTTTGGATTCAGTCAATTACCTATTTGTAATATTATGTCTGCGATACCTTGATATATAGATTTCATAATTATGAAGGAAACCGGTGAGGTAGATTACATTGCAGATATACTTTTTTGAAAAATATGAGAAAACTTCCAAAAATAGAAGTAGCGAAACGCACGACTGTGTGTAAGCGCCATGATTTTGCTCCGCTAAATGCGACTTATATACAATAAACCAAGGATTATGGTCATCTGTGGTAATAAGCGTTGCTTAAAAGTGGGAATACCTCGCGTTAATCAAAATTTCCTAAAACAGTCGGATGATGATGTTCTAAGTCGGGTTTGGTCTAATAACGTACTTGCACGGTAATTTGATTCTTGTAACATGCAAAAATTTTATTGGCGTTTCAGAGATTTCTGTATCTAGGCACATTCTGTATTTTTCACAGATTTCTGTTTTTATAAGTTTCCTAGCTGTTGCCGCGACTTTGTATGCGTAGACTTTCATATAAACTTTCAGTCCCTTTTGCCCCTCTTAATTCGGCCTTTTCGCAAAATCCTTCCTTCTTAGCAAACCTCTACATCCTATAAGGAATCTACCTGCCAAATTTCAGCTTCGTAGGTCAAGTAGTTTTCGAGATTTCGTGATGAGTCAGTAAGTGAATTTCGCTTTTATATATATTATATTCGTTCACGTTCGGATAGGTCGAAAACAGCTAAAAATGCCATCGTGAACTGCCACTTTTGACCCACCTCGCGATTCGGGTCGTTGTGATCGTTTTCTGACATTTCGATTTTAACGTTGGCTTTTCGCGGCATTTTGTGTTTTCGTTGCGCGTGCATAATAGAAAAAATAAAGGAAGAGCGCTGTGAGTACTAGAGAAGGCGGGATCAGCAGTTCTAGTCTATCAGTTTGTGGGCGGAATTACTACAATTAAGACCAAGATAAGATAAAAACAGAAAAAAAATTACTTACTTTAAATAATCAACATTTTGATAATAGTAAAAATATCATGTTAATTAATTGAATAATTGCAAAAAAGAAAACAATATCTACTGTCTCTATAACTAAAATGTATCTATACTAATATGTATTATAAATAGGAAATATTTGATTGTTTGTTTGTTTGTTTGCATTGAATAGGCTCCGAAACTACTGAACCGATTTGAAAAATCCTTTCACTGACGCGAAGCTACACTATTCGCGAGTGACATAGGCTATAGTCTATACCCGTGCGAAGCTGGGGCGGACCACTAGTCATTTATAAATATAAATTTTTTTAGACTGGTATATTTTGTTTAGTAGCCAAAGATTGTTATTAGAAATTGCTAAGCTCTACTCTTTAAGCTAGTTATCTGCTAGTGCGGTTTCAGCCTAAATAAGTATCTACTCATAGGGATTTACACAAAAGAATATTGACTTATCAGACGAGGTACAAAAGTAATATGGATACTTACTAATAATATCTTTCAACGGTGATTTATCTGAAACAGAAAATAAAAATGTTAATACATTCTTTATGATATTACTTGTAAAAAAAAATTATGTCTACTTTCAAGGTAAAATATACATGAAAAATAAAGCTATATTATGATTATTTACCGTGGTATGGTTGAGGAATGAGCTCCCAATATTTATTGAGTCTTCCCGTGGATTTGGTGCTTATAAATATCCCGTAAATAATCATATAACTTTAGTGAACAACCGTAATAGTTTAAAACAGTGTTTTATGCAAAAAAAAAATACTTTGCCGCTGTACCCGGGGTTGACCCGCACACACAGCCTCGATGAAAGTAGCCTATGTTACTTGAATGCAAAAATGCATTCGAAATGTGAATTTTGAGGTCGGTTCACAAAACAACACAATCATTGCCCGGGCTGATATATCTCTTTATCGATGATGATCGTATTTAACTAGCTCATAAGAGGATATCGATTTGATCGTCTCATTCACGATGTTTGAACAGAACATACCTATTGAATTCTCCATTCACCTGGCGACTAATTAGCGAAGAGCTGCCGCAGACCGCTATAAAGCTAATGGCTGCCATTTGATATGCTGTTAAATATGTCGATACGTACCTGTGTGTGCGCGATGTATTGATTTACCTAGTTCGAAATTCACAGTATTTGGGCTCTATCGGTCTTTCTACATGGCAGCTTAAGTTGGTACGTACCTATGGCGGGAAATTAATCAACTTTTTTTTGTCCTTGTAGCTAGGCCAGGTAATTATAGTAAACGATCATGATGTTTATGTGACATCATAAGGACATTCGACCTACATAGAGAGTTAAATTTGCAGTCAAGTCACGTGATTAATGAAAAACATATTTTTATCTATCTATATACATAAAAATGAATCCCTATTTTCTTTGGTCACGTCATAACTTGAGAATAACTGTACCGATTTCAGTCACCTTTTTTTAAAGATTTGTAATACTTTGTAGAATGTTCTTACGGAAAGAAAAAATAAGAAAATTGGGCAGAAAATTGGAAAAATTCATAAAATTTAACGATGATTTTAACTCGCGGGTTTAACCGCAGGGCGCAACTAGTTTTAAATAAAAAGACTGTTAGTCAAATAAGATACTAAATAGCTGAAAACCAAGAAATCACAAAGAAACAATTGAAATAAGTTAGAAATCATGGCGACATTATCTTGTCTTATTCAGATTCAGAATCAGAATATATTTATTGCTTACTAGCGGTCCGCCCCAGCTTCGCACGGGTATAGATTATATAGCCTATGTCACCCGGGGATAGTGTAGCTTCCCAACAGTGAATGAATTTTTCAAATCGGTTCAGTAGTTTCGGAGCCTATTCAATGCAAACAAACAAACAAAGAAACAATCAAATCTTTCCTCTTTATAATATAAGTATAGATATATTTATTGTATCTTTTAAAGTCAGTTAAAACACATGAAGATGGATAAACATCGCTGGCATCGCATTACCACTCAACGTACCTGAGATAGTTTCGAGTTGAGTTACCGCAGTCATTTGCTTACAACTTACCCTTCCAATTTACTAAGAAGCTTTTACATTTATTAGGTTTGTCTACGAACTTTTCCAGTACGCATCTCAGTTTCAATATCATTAAGTAAATGAAATCAATTTATATCAATAAAATTACTTTGCTTCTAAATTGAGATGGACTTAAAAAAGTGTCGGAAAGTGGTGACACCGTGTATTTTGATTCCATGAGGGTAAACGAAACTGTGACTTCTGGCTTGCCTTAACCGGCCATCTGGGGTGGAAACTGCAAGAGCTAAGAATCTAAGCTCCAGGGTGGAAGTAACACTTCAAGGCATAATGCCGCGAGTAGCTTTTACGGCCGTTTTCAATAACTTACTTACTTTTAACTGGTAGTTGCTATCTTTACCTACCAGTAAAAGTATCACTGACTGAGTTATGCGACAGATAGAATCCCTAGCTCTAGTAAGTTCGGCCCTCTGAAGCGTTACGTTCATTGCGTTTATCAATAATGAAGCCATATTTTATAATTCATATTTTTGGATAACAGAATGACAAAATTAACCAATATTCTAAATATCTTTAAGTAATTAATGTATTTTTTTAATTTATCGTCTCATATTGCATCAATTTCAATAAATGAATCGTAAATTTTAGTTTAGTTTTTTTTTCATGTTTTAAATTTAAATTTTATTTTTAAATAACAGGTTATAGGTTAGGTATACATAACTTACCGGGAAGAACGCACTTTCAACGCTGGCATTATTTCCAATAGCAACTCGTGTGCTGTCGTTTTATTTATACGAAATCTGTATACGAATTCAGATTCCGTCAGTTCTGAACAATAGTTGATACGAGCATTATATCGGCGACTCACTTGCCCCATTTCATTAAGACTTCGTGAATCGAATTCGCCAGCTTCAAACAGCTCATTATCACTATCATCACTGAATAACTCCATATTTTTAGTTTAAACCTTAAAAATACAACTCTACAACAAAAAAATCTGTGTAACCAACCAATTATCCTCCGAAATTGGGAGATAAGTGAAATCTCTAACCAACTGTCATTCAAGTTACTTACTGACAGTAAGCACTATCGCGACTCTGAAACGCATTTTTTTCTTCTTCTATGAAACATTCTATCTATGGTTAGAGATTTTGCCTCCGGGCCCTCTGGTAGATAGATAAGCATTGGGGATAGGTTATACCTGTCTATCATTGTTTATTGAAATGCAGATAGCTACCATTGGTAGGCGTTTTAATTAGTAGTCAAAAGTAAGTAAGTTATTGAAAACGGCCGTTAGTGAAAGTGCATAACACCTCTCGACATTTACTTTGGCCTTACGCCAATGTTGTTGCCCTTCCAACGCCAATCAATAAAATAAATATTCGGGACATTTTTGCACACACGGTCATCTGAACCCCAAACTATGTAAAGCTTGTGATAGGGCTGCCAGAGACTGATATATATATATATATATATATATATATATATATACATTTATATTTTTAAATACATACTTAAATCCTACTAATATTATAAACGCGAAAGTTTGTATGTATAGATGTATGGATGTTTGTTCCTCTTTCACGCTGCAACGGAACAACGGATCGACCTGATTTTTTGCATGGGTTGTTCAAGAGCCAGAAATTGACATAGGCTGCTTTTCATAATCATCATCACAATTTTTCATCACTACGCGGGTGAAACCGCGGGGCGCAGCTAGTAGATATTAACACCCAGATATAAAACAAACACAAATGTTCATCACATAAATATTTGCCCTATAGGTGGGAATCGAACCCACACCCCAAGCGCAGAAGGCAGGTTCACTACCAACTGGACCAACGGGCTATCTAAATTTTCGGCAACATTTCTGGGGACGCATTTAGTAAATGGAAAATCTGTTTTGTTATTTTGGCTGGTCAAAGTAGTGTGAGAAGGTGATACATTATCGCTTTAAGGTAATTCAAAATGCATTTCTAACAATATTTTTATTTTATTTTTTCATTTTTTTATCTCAGTATTGTCTGCCCGTGTACTATTGTGGTGCAGTCGGTATCATTTAAGCGTTCAGCGTTGCAAGTGACAATGAGAACTAAACAAAACCTTTATCTCGCTGCTCTTTGATGATAGCGCTACAGAAAAAGCTCCCTGTTAGCCCTAAGCAAATTATATTACAGAGTTACAGGGCTTGTTTACCCAAGTACCTACTAAAATTTGTGCTAGTTTGTTTATATTTGATTTTGAGTAGCATTAGATCACCATCAGCCAAAAGACGTCCACTGCTGAACATAGGCCTCCCTCTTAGACCTCCGCACTGAACGACAGCCTCCCATCTGCATCAACTGGATGCCCGCAACTCTCACAATGTCGTCGGTCCATCTAGTGTGATCTAGTGGGAGGCCTACCTACAACCTACCTCATAAATAGTTTTAGATATTCATGAGTTTTTCTATGTGCATAGGTATAATATTTTTTTCTTGACAATAAATTTCTTATTCCTACAAAAAAAATGCTTTTGACATATTTTATACTATAGCTGTGCCCGTACGTATTAGCCACGATTTTTAACGCTAAAGACTTTTTCAGGATGAATACTTTTATTGTTTGCTCCCATTACGTATGCTCAATGCTTATTATTTTTGAAATTTTATCTAAATCAGTAGCCGTATTTATTAATATATTCTTTTAATTTTTACGGCATTTTTTTCTTGCATATTTTGTTTATATCTAAATTAACAAAATAGAATCGTCAATAAAAATCTTACAAAATTTCATATTAAAACTACACCTTGTCAAAATTAATTCGAAAGTATGTTTCTTTTTGCCTCTTTCATGCAGCAACAAAGCAACGGATCGAGGTATTTTTTTGTGAAGGCCGGAGTGAGATAGGCCTTTTTGTCCCAGAAAAATGTACGGCTTTCGAGGGAAAATCCACGCGGATAAAAACGCGGGGCGCAGCTAGTTTGTCCTAAGGTAACAGGCACAGAAAAAAGAAGCATTTAAGCATGAGCGATAGACTCAAGAAATATTTCCTAATTTACCAGGACTTTGTTATAATGACAATGGTCTTAATTTTGACAAGCTATTGAACGAAAGCGTTTTGTTGCTTTGAGTGGCGAAGCCGTATTTCTACTTTCATTACCGAGTTATTTATTACCTTTCAAGTCATCCATCTCTTAACTGACGTCATTAAATGAGTTGACGCCAGTTACTTAATTAAACAAACGAACTTAAATTATTATTTTACTTATTTGTCTAGAAAAACAATTATACAGCTTTTAATTAAACAACGTAACAATATAAAGCCTTTGAAAGATTTAGTTTTACTCTGGGGTATAAAAGAGCATTGTTTAAACACTAGCAAGAGAGACCTATGCAAACTCATGCACAGATCTCTACATTGCTTACTGATTTATATAAAATTAGGTTTTCATTCTACCACACTCGGTCCAAGTTTTTAAGTCTGACAGCATCAAAAAGCCAGGCAAGAACATTTTCTGCTAATATTTCACTGAAGTATAACGGCTACCAGCTACAATCTTACACTCTTATCTAACACCTAGTTTTTATTTTTTTGCGAAATTTATGTTTTTCGTTCGGCGTTTTACAATTAATTGCAATTGTTAGAGCTAAAAAAACTAGGTCCAAGTATGATGAACAAAAATGAAGTTACAAGAACCAATATTTAAAAGCGTAAAGTGAAAGTGAGTGGGGGACGTCCTAAAGTCCTTAGCTTGCTTTGACAAACGTAATAATAAATATTTCAGAGGTAGATACACAGGTGTCACCGAATTATGAATAATTCAAAATTTTAAACTAAATAAAACAGGCATAAATACAATAAAGTGTTCAAACTTATAAATAGCTTTACTTTCGACCGATAAATCAGTGAAATACAAAGGGTAAAATAAGTCAATCCCAAGTGATGAATTTGAATAATAAAGGTTGGTTTTACGAAGGGTTTGGGACACAAATATCTGCGCATAATCGAGCACTTTGTGGTCGTAATGCTCTGATTCACTCAGTACTCAATCTTGGAAATAATAATAAAAATATAATATCATAATATACGGGATGTAAGGGGAACACTCTCGAAGCCAAAAGAAGGTAATTGTACTCATCATTATGATTAACTTTTACTATGGGATCAGCCTTGAAATCCCGAAAAAAATATCAGCTGTTCTATAGAAAACGGTCATTGACACTTGACAAAATGTATGAAACAACTGATTCTTTTTTCGCGATTTCAGGGTTGGTCCCATACTAAAAGTGGTTCATAATGATGAGTACAATTACCTTCTTTTGGCTTCGAGAGTGTTCCCCTTACACCCTGTATAAGTAATAGTAATATATTATATGTATGTATATCAGTCTCTGGCAGCCATAGTACAAGGTTTGCTTAATTTGGGGTCAGATGACCGTGTGTGCACAATTGTCTCGAATGTTTATTACTAAATGACTGGGCATAAAGTGATTAATAATTTAATATCTCTCAGTCGCAACTTGAAGACACCCAGATTGTAACTAGATTATATTGGGGAACACCCATTCAAGCAGCGCATTCCACATTGTTTTAGCGGCGAACTACTTTTATAAATGTTACAAAATATAATCTAACTAGGTACTTACTAATCTAATTAGCAAAAAGTATAAATCGTTTTTTTTCTCCCGATATGGCTGATATAGATGCTGAATATCTTCAAACAGCTGAACAGATTTTCTTGAATCACATAGCTAAGAATCTTCTCCTGCTTGCATTTGATCGTCACCGCGCGTAACATCAGCCACGATGCGGTCTACGATGGAGCACGCTTGTCTAGAAGAAACCGAACAAACGACCTTTCATACAAAAAACTAAATCAAAATCGGTACAGCCGTTTGGGAGCTACGATGCCACAGATAAGCACGTTAAACTTAAAACATCCTCTCCCTCTCCCAATATCTGTTAGTTAAAACACAAAACAGTTGAATTATCTATAAACCTTTGAATTCGTAATTTGTCTCAAAGGGATTACCTGGATACAAAAATAACCTTTCAAGCTTAATCACTGAAATACAGCTACTTTGTAGACACTGCTGGAAATTGAATTCTCGTTTACACGGAATCCCACGACACTTGGACACTCCACTGGATTATAAGGGTGATAAAGAGGTGCGACAAATATTTGCTGTTTGTCTGCTGATAAATCAAAACACACTTTTGAATAATGGACCCAGCTCCTGAGGGGAACATTTGTGCCATGAAATCTATCTGTTTGCAAATGACCTTTGTTTAGATTATACAACCTCGAATTAGATAAGCAAGGGAGATATGCCTTAGTACAAATTTGTCGTCCGTGCTGAAATAATATAATTTTTTTTTTCACTATACCGTTAAATTGCCTAACACAAAAACTAAGACATCTGTTTCTTTTTAATTTTTTTCACGCACATTAAGAAACTTTTAGCGACACCATTGAACTAAGTAAGAAGCAAAAAAAGTGCAACAAGGTGGTCTGTTGCGTCATCATCATCATCAGCCTATATTCGTCCACTTCTGGAGATAGGCCTATACCAAAGCAAGGCTCTGTTATGTGAGTTCGACTAAAGGTATCAAGCCTGATTTAATCCAGATGCGTTCGCGTTAATTGTAGAACAGTCGTTAATGTTTTTCTCCCGGTCACTTCTGTAACTATCTCAATAAGAGATAGAAAAAGAAAAAAATTAGGAATGACTTTGACTGGACTAGTTTTTTTGGAAAAACTTTGACTTTGACTTTGAATGAATGTGCTTGTGAATTATCTCACTAAACTTTTGACTATATTTCGTTTTAAAAGATAACGCAGCGCCTTATTGTCACATAAATTTAGAGTAGGTACCAAAACTTGACAACTACCTACCTATTCGTTTTATTAATTTTTTATCGACTTTTTAGTGTAACAAAAAAAATTATATTCAGTTGGTTTTATGTACTTGATTATACCTATTATAAAAAGGGAGTTTTGGCGCCAACGTGAAAAAAATGTCTTCTAATTGTATTATTTTCCTAAACTTGTGTGTTTTCGAGTGTTAATTTGTAATAATGGTGGATTATTATTTATTAAGTGGTATATATGACGGCGAAACATTTATTTCGTGTTGTTTCCAAAGCTCCATAGAAGCTTCTTGTAAAGTCTCCACCACTTTACTTATAGCATGACTTTGACTTGACCATGACCTACTTTGCTTGATTATGACTGACTTGTTTGACTACATATATATCATCAAACTTGATTATAATTTTATACTTGACACTAGCGAATGCACAAGTGTGCGACACCAAAATACTCAAAGAGCAAATAATAATTTAAAAAAAAAACATAGAACTAGAAAGATGACAAGGTAAACAAAAAAGTAACTCTTTTCAAGTTTTGGTACTTTAACTCAGCTCAATATGAAAACCTAAGATCTGGGCTAAGTATAGGGCTTAGGGAGAGCCATATCCAGAACCTATATGTTAACTGCTGATGATGATCCAATATTCTACAAATAACAACAGATATACATAGACTACTGACGTAGCTTAATTCTAGCACGTATTCAATATGCATCCATGGCTACACACTATTCCATTATGAGCCTTAAGCCGAAGCATCGACCGGCCTTCGTCACGACAATGCCGAGATTTCCTATTCATCCTGTAATCTTCCTGAATCAATATAAATATAGACTCACTGTGATGTTGCAGAAAACAATTCTTTTCCCCGTATCGTAACGACAAATGCGTTCCATTAGATTTGGTCGTTTTCCGTTAGCTGAATGGAAAGTCCGTCAAGTAATTGATCAGTTTGATTATCTCGTTTGCAGTTGTGGGCCTCTCAATATTAAAGTGTGCGTTTGTAGAACTATATATTGTAGAATTATAATAAGCGTAAGAATTTGTCAGTGCGTGATATACGTGTTTACCTCGCTCGCTTCAGTTTTTGGCAGACTTTTCGGTACTAGCTCGAGTTAAAAGAAAATCCAAGCTATATCCTACCTACTTCCTACTATAATATTATTAACGCGAAAGTTTGTATGTATGGATGTTTGTTCCTCTTTCACGCTGCAACGGATCGACCTAATTTTTTGCATGGAGCCTTCAAGAGCCAGAGAGTGACATAGGCTACTTTTCATCATCATCATCACCATTGTTCATCACTACGCGGGTAAAACCGCGGGGCGTAGCAATTATGATCATAAATTCACTCAGAATCTATAGAACCTATTTACGATGACGTCACCCACTCAGAGAAGATTCTGAGTGAGTGATGTCATCATCAATACAAGACCGCGACTAGAAAAATAAATTGATTGCAACATTTGCAACCAAACATGTGACGTATCATTGAAGTTCGTATCGTTGTGAGGTCTTTAAATGAAAGTGAGGTGTCTTTTATACAGGAAAACCTTTTGCAAAATATACCGTGGTCAGGTTATTAATATTCAGTAACTTTAATATTCCAGAGAATATGAAAGTTCCTGTAGGATAGCAGGTAAAACCGACAGAATTCGCTAGTGTGGCTTATTATCAGACGCAGCACCGCACCGCGCCGCACCGGTGAAGTCTTCATTGTTTTGTTTCATACTTATTTTAAAAATACGTAGTACTATATCCCGTTTAAAATGTGGGTTATACGTTGAGGGTGAACGGTAAAGGGTGCAAGGACGCATTGACCTGTCGCTGATTTCACGGTGCTTGGAGTAACGGGTGCTGGGTACGCAGCGCTACACGTACATCAAAGGAAACAGTTTCAGGACACACTGTACAAAAAATTGTAGAACTTTCGTCAATGAAACAATCAAAAACCATAGTGCCATAGCGTCGGCTGTTCCCGCAGAAAAGAAAAAATGTTTTGTGTAAATTAGAACGGCTGTCAAGGCATTTTTGTAACAATTTTGTTGTAGTCTGTTAAACCCATATAAAAGAAACGTCAGTCATTCGAAATCAGTTAGCAACTGTGATTCGGACAAAGAACTTTGAGACCTAACCAAAAAGGTAAGGTCAAAGTTTTTTGGATGCGGAGTTCGACGCGTTGATCTAAATAAGAATGTTCAATCAAGGTTCTGTCATAATGCCTGGTGACAGATTTTCCTTCTCATTTCCGTTCTATTTACTTCTCTTTTCTGTGGCTGTTCCCACTGCTGGAACATAGGCCTTCTCTCAGAGAGATGGACTGGCCCAGTGCACGTTGGTGTCTTTAAGTTTTTGAAGTTTTGAGACATACCTTTCGGTTTCCTTACGATGTCTACCTTCACCGTGTTTGAACGGATTTTTAAATTAATCAATATTACCAAAAGAAAGTATGTATTAGAAAGCACTATTACTGATTGACATAGGCTAGCCTACGAGCCCACGATTTGAACATGGTTATAACAGTTCAAATAGTGGGCGAATCCAAAGAAATATACAAAGAGCTTTTTATTTATATGACACGGGATTTAATCACGTATGATTAAGCCAGATACTTAGACTATAGTTTCAACCGCATTCGGCGGTCTTTTTCAAGGTGAACGCGCACGCGCGGATGCTTCTCGCTTTGCACTACGTGCCGTCGTGCCATGCGTACGTGATGGCAAAGCAAGGTAAGTAATAGTCATAATAAACAGATATAAGTTGATGACAATAGTATCGATTCTCATGTACTCTAAACTAAACTAAATTTTAAACCTCTAAAATTGTTGCCATCCTCTATCACATATTAAAATGAAAAGAGAGGCAGATAATTTTAGTCCTGTCAGATTGGTTTAGTTTAGTGAGTAATCGACGCCATTGTAACCTGAAATTGAAAACGTTCACCAACCGCCGAGTCAGTGTTACACGATGTTTCGATCTACATCAGTTGTTGACAGTATAAGAGCGGCAATATCGCTGGCAACGTGCGGCGTCCTAAGTACACTTGCCGATGGAAATTTGGTAAATGTGTGCGAACTACCCACGCTCTTTCATTTATTGACTGCTGAATATAGGTGTTGATATTTAGTAAGCAGCTGGTAAAAGTACAGGTGTTTTTTTGTCAAGCTAGCCGTTTGATCACTGCTCACGTGATGCTGTGGTCGAAGATGGTAACACCTATCATGTAAGGGAAACCGGCTCTCTAGTGGTTTTTTTTAATGTAATAGGATTGCATTTGACCACCAACTCTCTTCGCCTGGCCTGAACTTGGCTGATGCTGCCAGAGCATACCGTTAGGTGCTTGGTGATAGATTTTCAACTTGAAGGTGGTAGCTAGCCAACCGGGCACTAGAAAACGCCCTACCATGTTCTACACGATGTTTTTCCTTTACCGACAGTTCAAGCTAGTTATTGGGATTTGAACATTATAACCTCCGGGTTGGAGTTCAAATGCGCCAACCACTGAGCTATCCTGGCTACGATATTAGATACAAAAATAAAAGAATAATCATATGGGTTTAATAACCTAAATATAAAAGAAAGAAACTGTTTTTAGTGAGGCTGCACGTAGTTGAAACTAGTTTTTTTTATTGTAATTATATGCCTGAGCGTGTAAAAAGAAAGAAATATAGAAAACAAAATTATTTGTGACCAACTAAGTTTAAAAAAATCATTATAAGAAATAGTTGTTACCCCACACAAATCGGCCCCAACTTAGCATAATGCCGGTTGGTGTACAACAGTGAGCAGGGTTTAAGCTGCCTCTATTATATACCAATAAAATCCTTAGTTATTCAAATTTGGGATTATTTATTGGCAAGAATTAATTTGATACAGTACTCTTAGCATTCATCATTATCATCATCATCATCCACCTTTCTTATCCCACTGCTGGGTATAGGCCTCTCTATGCCATCTGCCTCGGTCCTGTGCTAATCGAGTCCAGTTTCGACCCGGTGATAATATCGTCGACCCATCTTGCAGCTGGACGACCAACGCTCCGCTTACCTTGCCTCGGATACCACTTTGTCAGAACCTTACTCCACCTGATGTCATCACCGCGCCTAGCAACGTGTCCTGCCCAGCTCCAATATAATTTCATTAAATTTCATCCTAATTCGTTAAGACGTTACAGAGTTTAATAGGATCAAACATACACACTCGCTCATAAACGCTAATCTGAGAGAATGGAGTCACGATTATGAAAGCAAACATCAGTTTGAAAGTTAGCAGAGAGTTCAGTACAGTTAACACGGAGTGCGACAAGGTCGTGACTTCATAAACAGAAGCCAAAGGCTGCGAGTGTTATAGTGCGAATTTTATTATTCATATTTATTGCAGAAATACGTTCTTGTATGGGAAATTTTACACTGAAATTACATTGAAATTAAACACTATCGTATTTTCATCATTATTATTTCATCAACTAGAAGATGGGTAAGTAGCAGCGTCTTCCGAGTATAACAACAGGTAGCTGCGCTCGCCAACCCGCCTGCTAAGCGTTGCGACTACAGACAATGCGCTACATGATTGAGATCGATGGAGGAGGCCTTTGTCCAGCATTTTTACGTAATATTTTGTTCCCTGAAAATGGCCGTCAGAAATCTGAATGCTAAGCACGCTAAGCTAAATAATTATATTTCGAATTTAATAAACTTGGAAATATGGACTAGGAATTTAATTAAAGCTCTGTTTAAAAACGCTATTCCTTTTTATTTTAATTATAGTTTTAGTACAGGGTTTATGTTTAAGAGATTAAAGGCATCGTTTAATTTAATATTAACCGACAGTGCAAATAGCAACTACTCGGGCAAGAGGGTTATACGAGACGGTGAACAAACTTTGATACCTGGTCACTTGGTTACTTACAAAATAGTAGTATTAAGCAGAAAATGAGTTATTTTAGCCATCACTTTCAACAAATTTACTATCAACCCTGAAATCGCGAAAAAATATCAGCTGTTCCATAAATTTCGTTGCGTGCGAATGAAATTTTTCTATGGAACATCAACTGTTTTTACTATGACCTTCTTTCCGCTAGGTATAATTCAACCGTTCCGTGTAACCTTGTGTGTGTGTGTGTGCGTGTGTTTGTTTTTATCCCAGTGTCTGTTTAACTTTCATTAAATAAAATAAACTTTTAACTTTCGCACCTAACTTCGAAACAAAATATTTATGAAAATACACCAGTTGCTATGCTTCCTACGCTGAAGTTTATTTTGAATTCTATATACTGATATTATTTTTAGCTTCTATATAACGGCCTAACAAAGGACCTGCCTACAGTTGCTCCCAACTCCCACACAATAAACAAGATATTTTTATTTCAAAAATACTTTTATTTATAAGTTCACCGAAATAAGTTGATATCTAGGGTTCTTCTAGTGCTAAAGAGCCAAAGTTACTTACGTCCTCTAACTCGCTCACGTATTTCAATTATAATAAATGAATTTCCTTCTAAAATCTAAGCTGTACGAACAAAAAAAATATAGCCTTTGCCCACCTGTAAAATGCTCTGTGTCATATAAATCTCGGTTATAAATACTTCGCTAATTGCTTACAGTTTTATTACGAAACTCAGATGTATTCAACGTTTTTGAAAATCTGTAAAGTACAAGTATTTAATAACATTTCCTTTCCTCTTGTTCCTCGAAAGAAATTTGTGGGCCAATCCGGACGCCTCATAAATAAACATAACAATGTTATTCAGATGAGAAAGTATTTTGTTGTTCTTGCAAATATATTTATTATGCTATAATACCCTAAGCCTTATGGAAAGTTCGAGAGAACGCCAGACAGATGGGACGAGAAAATCTTTTTATACGTCTCAACTTTTTGAAATCACTCAAAGATGTAGCATAATGACTGTAGGTACACGCTTGCTACTTCCGATTCTATGAATAAATACAGTATTTTTTTCCCCAAAAAATCAATTCCTCGAACGTCTATTTACATGAACGTTCTATTCTTCGGAACATCTAGTTTCAAAAAAAAACTTATATAGTTACTGAAAGGACGCTGATATTTTTTTTATATCTGAACTATGACTGATCATTCGATAGATATAATTATATTCGAGTATCGTCTTAAAATACATTACTTTTTCCAGGTAAATTTCTTTGAAAAAGTTTAATCTGAAAAATATCCTTTACGAGAGAAGCCTAACTAAATGGTGCAAGCATTCCTGCGAATCTCATCAAACGCTCAAACAATTCCTTCTAAATATTTTGTTTGTAAAACAAGCTTCCGGGAATTTTCGAATGAACTATGCGCTTTGAATAACTGTGCAGTGTATTCCTGGTACTAAATATAATCTGGAGCTGGAGCGAACTGTTTGATAAAAAGACTTCAGTTTGCAAGGTATTTATTTTTATTTTTATATAAGGTATATAAAATTAACTTTTCTTTGTTTTCATCACACTAACATTTGAAATGCGAAAGCTTTTGAAAGTGTGTCTCCGTGTGTGTTTGTTCCCACTCCGTAAAATTGATGTTACTTTTTTTGACGTTGTTTTCGTTATGTTGTTATGTGTTAGATGTTACTTTTTATTGTTTGTTCTTTTTTGTTTTTGTTTTTATTACTTTTGTTAATTGTTTTCTTTTCTTTTTTTGTTTGACTTTGTTTTGTTGTTTCTTTTGTTAATGTCGTTGTTTGTTTGCACTGAGGAAACGGTTATAATTGTTTATTTCATTTACATTTCAATTAAATAATATTTATAGTAATTTCATATTAATTTTAATAATATTTATATTAATTTTAAAATTTACAAATATTATATTCAAAATTAATATCATTAGTACAAATTGTTATAACGATTTTTTGTTACAGCTTTAATTACTTTTTATTTCAGGTTAGGTTAATTTTGCTCTTTTATGTAATTAATATTTAAATTCAGGTTAGGTTCAAATTAGCAACACAAATATCTATGGAGAAAAATAGTTTAACCTAAAATCGTTATTGTACTCGAAACGACGTAGAAGCGGAATTACACTAGAAATTCGACATTATACAAATTGATGTTTCTTTCGTTAACAACACTGAATTTAACTATCATAAAAATCGTTTCATACTATCATACTTCATACTAATATTATAAATGCGAAAATATGTTTTTTTATTTATTAATAATAGGCTTGCGTTTGACCGCCACTTCGCCTGATGTTAAGCGATGATGCGAAGAAACCGATAAATAAATAAAAATCTTTTATATTCTACACAAAATTGAATATCTATGTAAATTAAATTAAAACACTGAAACTACACATGAATTAATTGTTCTATGGGCAACTACTTCTCTTTGGGTAATAAAAACACTGAATACAAAATGAAATTTGCTCGACGCTGTTTCAATATTGATTTTCATACTGGCTTACGTTGTCAAGATGAATCTATCCAATTTTAGCTCTTTGATGTCCGTCCCAGCGTAAATTAAAATTGCAAACCGAGTTACAAGAAAACTTTCAAAGATTTCGTTAGTATTTACAATATGCAAATATGTTATACGTACTTACACATATTTTATGGACTGGATTTTAGTTAGTCACTATTTGTAGAAATAAAGTATAATGATGAAAATTCACAACAAGACACAATTACTAATTTAAAAAACCGACTTGACACAAAAAATGCAGTTTCTTAACCTAATTTTCTAGTCTGGTTCGTGGTCTCCACTCAAGAACCTTTCTTCCCCATCAGTTATCGGTTCTTCGAGCGATGTGGCCTGGCCATTGCCACTATACATAATACTATATTTTCAATTACATCTCTTTATATCGCTTTCATCAGATCGTTACAAACTTATTTATAATTTTTTGTCTGACGTAATAATTTACCTGCATCTCAAAGTTTGTATCAATAAAATGTGTCAGTAGAAACCAGCAACCACTAAAACACATTAATTCGCTTGAACACTCACCCTATGATCGGCTATTTCATTAACATATTCCCGTGAGCCTCCTTATAAGCGATTTGTCGAGTCTAGGGTCTAATGGAAAGGTTGAAGCTTTTAACAAACCTTAGGAAAGGGCCTACAAGTCGATTTTGATGACGTAAATATTGTTTCAGGATTATTGTGGGTATCTTTTGCGTGTATGCTTTTGGAAAATTAATAGTATATCTATACTAATATTATAATGAGGAAAGATTTGATTGTTTGTTTGTTTGCATTGAATAGGCTCCGAAACTCCTGAACCGATTTGAAAAATTCATTCACTGACGGGAAGCTACACTATCCCTGGGTGACATAGGCTATAATCTATACCCGTGCGAAGCTGGGGCGGACCGCTAGTTATGCAATAAAGTAAATAAAGGACGAATTTAAAACGAGGGCCATAATGATAGATGAATCGTGAGCAAGTGAAAGATTATAAAAACTGAATCACAACCGTATGGAGTGATTTATGATGACTGAATCACGAGCGTAACGAGTGATTCAAGTGTTAGAATCCTGAGCAACGCGAGTGATTTATGGCCCTCGATATAAATCTGTTTTATTCAAGAGTAGCATACTTTACTTTATACCATGACTACGAGAAAAGGAAGATTTAAGGAGTTTGTATCAAGTATTTTTTGCGCAAGGAGGTTATATAGCATTGAGATGGAGGTGTAGTTACAATCTGGATGCTAGAATGCGCAGCCTGAATCGGTGTTCCCGATAGTTAAAACCTGGGTGTCTTCAAATCACGAGTAAATTGGTTTCTTCAAGGCAAGCGTGCTCCATAGTAGACCACATCATCGCTTAACATCAGGCAAAGTGACGGTCAAGCGCAGCCTATTATTTAATAATAAAAAAAACATTTTTTTTTAATAATTTTACTAGCGACCCGCCCTCCTGGCTTTGCACGGGTATAATTTACGTGCGAAGCCGGGGTGGATCGCTAGTTATATATATAAACCTTCCGTGAAAATGTATCTAACTGATAGTGAAAACCACATCAAAATCTGTTGCGTGGTTTATGAGGAGTTAGCGGCCATACAGACATACTATCTAGAGTGTAGTTTAATTTATACTATGTAGAGAAGAGATATTTATAAGCATGACAAAATTCAGTATTATTGGCATCGATTCTGATATTCTCTAAACTAAACTAAACTAAACTAAATTTGACAGCTCTAAAATTGTTGGCATCCTTCTCTCACATATTAAAATGAAAAGAGAGTTGTCAGTTTGGTTTAGTTTAGTGAGTGGTATGACAGAATCGACGCCATTGTCTTGGTTCTAAAATTATTCAAAACTGCCTTCTAACAGATCCGACAGTTTCTTCAAATCTTGATTTAATACGTCAGAATTAACAAAAATATTTAGTACAAACCTACAAACATCAAATTACAAGGTATAATCAACGCAACTGTTGTAACTAAGCCCAGAGTTTGCCATTCAAATCTTCGTATTGAATATGCTGTACCCGAGTATAAGTTTTTGAATACACTCGCCTCTAGGGTAACAATAGCCGGAGCTCCTGGCTATGAATTATAACTTAGAGTACGAAAACAAATTATGAAATGCACAGCCTTAAATAATTTAAAGCCTACGGCCGACCCTCGTCATTGAAATCTTACATGCAGAATTAGGCTCACAAGGGGAATGTGTAAAGAAGGTGGCCGAGCGGACACGCAAAAGCCAGGGTCAGTCGCCATCTGATGTCGGGGTTAATAAATTATGTCGTTACCCTTAACTAAGATAAAACAGTCGCGAATCGCCTAACTGTTTAACTTCAACATTTATTTTTCATTGCCAAAATCCCGGCAATTCTATTTGCGGCACGAGTAACAAGCCATCTTTTATGTATCGAAAATCGAAGTGTAGGTTAATAATTTAAATCGTCAGGTGAAAAAAGGTCAGTGATAGTAATGAACCTTTTTGCTAATAGCAAGCAGTACTGAATCAAAAATATTCCATCAATCAATTTTAACTGAATTCGACGGCGCCTCTACGCTACGCCTACATTTTGCAGGTACTAAATGACATTTTAATGCAGTTATTTTTATCACCATTTACGAAAGATACTTCAGAAGATCAGCCTTGAAGTAACCGAGTGAAATGAAAGTGTATCATATTACACGACACAGAGTATTCTCGAGGTTTCTCCAGGCTGATAGTAGGTGGGTTAACCGGAAAAACTTGTCATTTACTTTTACATTGACAAGGGTCACTTTTGTCTGCGCTTTGAATTCTATGTTATTCTTTATAGTGCTTTTAGACTGGTATTTGGTCGTGTCAATCTTAATAGATAGACATCGAGATGGACATTGTTATTTGGGGACGATTTTAGTTTTAGATTTTTCTAAAATTGTTTTATTGGGTTAATGTTAAGATGTACAAAGTCATTGTGCATCATGTTCCCATTGCTGGGTCACAGGCTTTCTCTCAGAGAGAGAGAGAGAGAGAGAGAGAGAGAGAGAGAGGATGCGCCGTAATCTACCATGCTGGCCCATTGCATGTTGGTGACTGTCATAAATATCTTTGAACTTTTGAGGTTCTTGGACATTCGGTTTCCTTACGATTTTTACCTTCGCCGTTTTTGAGCGATGGCATAGAAACTGAATATCATTTATTTATTTATAAATACTAACTAATTATCGAACCAGGAATCCGGTCGGGAATCGAACCGCGTGCCGCCAGATTATAAAGTGAACATCATACCACTCGGCCTTTTTGGTAACTAATAGGCTTGCGTTTGGCCGCCAACTCATTGGGTACTTAGATATCGACTATTGAAGAAGCATAATCTTTCAGTGACTCCAATCCTTATTAAAGTTGGCTGGCATGAGCTGACTATGAATACTGCGGTAATGTCAAAGTCGAAAACCCCGAAATCAATATTTTTGGCAGTTCATATTAAAAAAGTAATGTATCGAATTTATAAGCAAGCTCAAAGTCGCACAACGAGCTATGGAGAGGGCTATGTTCGGGGTTTCGAGATAGAATCAGAAATACAAGATTCGTAGACGAACGAAAGTCACCGACATAGCCTACGAGATTAGCAAATTGAAGTGGCAGTGAAAAGGGCACATAGCACGCAGAAAAGATGGGCGATGGGGCCGAAAGGTTCTCAAATGGAGAGCACGGATTGGTAAGCACAGCGTAGGACGTCCACCCACAAGATGGACAGACGACCTAAAAGAGACCGCAGGGAAACGTTGGATGCAGGCCGCTAACTACACCTTTGATTAACCTTGTCAGGTAAAATATACTTGGCTTACTATTCACAAATCCTAAAAACATTGTTTGTCTGAATTCGGCAAACTCTGTTGTTTGTGCTACTCGTGAAAAAATATGCAGCAAATAGGTAAAACAACGAACAAGAATAATCCAGGTGCATCTAAATTGAATTTACTACAGCAGCGTTGAAATACTAAATGGAAATACAAAATCTGTTCGTCTTCATTTGAAAGCTGAAATATGAATGAAGCGCCAACTAGGTTTGCAAATAAATGTAAGTAGATACTAAGATATTATTACATCTCATGCTATAATAAGGCATTGTAAGTTTTTAGGGTTTCGTACCTCAAAAGGAAATTAAAGGAACCCTTTATAAGATCATTTTGTTCTCCGTCTGTTTGTGTCTGTTGTGTCAAGACCTTTTTCTCAGAAACACGTTAAGGTATAAAGCTAAAATTACTCTGGTCCACGGTCTCTTTCAGATGTCACGTTTTTTTAAGTTAACGCGACCAAAAGATATGTCGAATATTTTCGCATATTTTGCGATTTCACAAGGGAATCAAAACCTATAGGGTACTTTCCGTTGACCTAGAATCATGAAATTTGGCAAGGAGAAAGATCTTACAGCACATATAAAGGAAAAAATTTGAAAGTTGTTAATATGAAGTTATACCATGGAAAAAAAAATTGTTTTGCGATTATAAACTTACATTTTGTAGTTAGTATGTATGGAAAAACCTTATTGACCATTACAATGTTAAGTTTGTCTTTAAATATTTTTTTTTGTTGGGACTCGTGCTCTGAGTGTTCCAGCCAACGGAACCCTCAGAGCGCGAGTCCTCGTTTTTGTCTGGTTTTCTTCATGTAAAATCAACTTTTAGACTGTTATTAATATCGATCTTTAAGAAGTCTTCAGTCTTCAAACAACGGTTTTCCTAGTTCCGATTACCTATCCCGAACTAGAAAATCCGGAGACCTTAGTTAGAATCCAAGACCAAGGATCCATTTATTATACTACTAAGGAAAGCTTTGAATAGAAAATGAAGGTTTTCTTAGATTAGTTAAGTACTAGTTACTACTTAGCGGGTAAGAAATTTGATACTGCCTATTGCCTCCGGTAGCGCCCCGTCCTAACTCAGTCAAACGGTGTTTCCTACGCGTTCAGCACTATATCCCAACAAGGTGAAAGCATATAGGTCATGCTGCACTTCTTCACTTCATCAGCCAGTAAACGTCTACTGCTGAACAAAGACCTCCCTTTTAGAAAGGGGTGTTACCATAATCCCCACGCTTGGCAGGTGGATTGGGGATAGCAGTACGTTTACCGTGTACTAATAGAACGCTGCTGCCCATCCTCTGGTGGTTCTGGTCGCAGTTTTAGGACAAACCCGGGACATGCGGCACTAAAAGTTACTTATCCGCATGATCCAATAAAACAAGTCAAGGTCTACTATTACGGGAGTGACACAAGCTTACGTCACTGTCCAGTCCAGTCACCACTTCATTGCAACAAACACAGAAATTAGGAGACAAATTAATTAAAAATTAGCATCGTCGCTTAACATCAGGCGAGATGGCGGCCAAGCGCAAGCCTTCTACTAGGTATTTTTTTTTTTATCATCTATTAAATAAAATAGGAAAAGCATTTCAATTGTCATTTTGTTTGTCCGCTCAAGCGAAGCAATTCAAGATAAACACGAATTTAATACAATCAAAATATTATTTAAAGTTTTAGTTTTTACTGTTTGACTTTATTATTAAATAGTTAATCCGCCGTAATATTACATATTCTGTGAACATTTCAACTGGCTATCTATTACGGTTAGAAAAATACAGTCGTTAAAGGTAGCACGGACAGACAGACCGATAGCGTAGGCTTAGTAAAATATCCGGGACATTTTTGCACACACGGTAATCTGACGCCAAACTAATAAAGCTTGTAATATGGCTGCCAGGGACAGAGACCGATACATAATATAATTATGATACATACATAATATAAGTATTATATTTTGAAATACATACTTAAATATATATTAACAAACACAAATGTTCGTAAAATCGACACATGAATGTTTGCCAAGGTGGGAATAGAACCCACGCCCCCAAGCGCAGAAGGCAGGTTCACTATACCAAGGGCCAACAGGGCTATCGAAAGTAATAGGGTACTGTTCACACCCTCTGGGTACGGAACCCTAAAAATGTATTCAAACTGCATTTGTAATACAAATCCGTCCAATAAAATTGTTTGAAACAGTTCGTTCAGGTTTTAAATTACATGGCAGGGAATGTTCTAATTAACATCGTATCTGTGCAAAACAAAGCAATGAGCAAACATCTAACTTTGCTGCTGAGTTTCCAATCACTAATTGGTTTGTAAGCTCATTTCAATCCAAACATTCCGCCTGATTTTGAGGCAAAAGCCATCTCAGTGTAACCAACTTATCAGGAGAATTGAGTGAAAGCGCCACCATCGTATTTTATGAAGAAAGTTTCGTCGACAATTTTAGTTTCCTGATTTGGCCATCTACAGGTTAGTAGGGTCTTCAATGTATTTGAATGAAAATTACATTCATCTGTCAAGCGTGTGTCAAAGTTATACAATATTCTGACAGGTCTTGACTATTTTGACAGGCAATTGACAGTTATTTGACATACAATGAGGAGGGTTTATAGAAATCTTTGTGATGTACGTGACGTTGAGTAATATTGTTACATAAGGATGGGGATTTCCTCTTGACTTCAGTCTCAATAGTACAGATAAAAACCAGCCAAGTGCGATTAGGGCTCGCGCACTGAGGGTTCCTTAAAACCATAAAATTCAATAACGAAATTACTAGTTATTCTTTATTTCAAATTAAGCATATAATTAACAGATAATCCAATACATATAACTTGGTATAACTTGGTAATGAACAGAAACTTGTCACCGACTCGCACTTGGTAATTTTTTTATTATTTGTTGTTATATTTTAGAGTATGTACTATAATCATGCCAAGTTTGACATTTGTACAAATTACCGTTTTTACATTAGATCTAATACAAAAATACGTTAAAAAAACACGTTTGTTGTATTTTTACTTTTTGTCTTTTTTAGTTAATCCGCCGTAACATTACATATTCTGTGGAAATTGCAACTGACTATCTATTACGGTTCGAAAGATACAGCCATTAATAAGTAGGACAGACCGTCGGACAGACAGACAGACAGACATCGTAGGCTTAGTAATAGGGTCCCGTTTTTACCCTTTGGGTACGGAACCCTAAAAATTGCGGTATTGGTAACTGTCAAAGCGATACTAGCATGGTTAGCAAGTATACCTTTTTAAATATCATTCCTACAATGATAAACCTCAGGATGGCCTGAGAAGATTTTTTTATTTATTTTTAAATATTTAAGGCGATAAGGCCGCCTGTTAAAAGCCTAGATAATATTTTTATTGTAATGTTTATGTTATTCTTGTTTTGTGGTATTTTAATAAAGAGTCATTGTAATTCCAAGAAATTTTCCTGATATTAATAAAAATCGCAACAAAAATCTATTGTTATTATCGATTTTCAACATCGTCCTAGTTCTAGGCATGTGACATTGAGAACTATCAACGGACTCGAGCTTTATTTTACGAACTTACCTTGGAGTTTTGGCGGCAACGTAAAAAAAAACGAGTCGTCATTGTATTATTTTATTGAAGTTAAGTGTTTGTGACTGTCATTGTATAATTACGGTGGATTATTATTTATTGAGTATTCTTTATTGTTACCTACTGTTCGTTACTTGTTGTTACGGTAGGTTCTGGAAAGGAGACCACGGACCGGTAAGTGCAGCGTAGGACATCCACCCACTAGATGGACAGACGACCAAAAAGAGAGCGCAGGGAAACGCTGGATGCAGGCCGCTGCCTACCGGCCCTTTTGGATATCGATGGTGGAGGCCTATGTCTGAAGTGATGATGATGATGAAGTATTTGTTAACGTGCTTTAGTGCGAGTAAGTGTCATAACGAGGTAAAACATCAGCATTTTCGTGTTGTTTCCAAAATTCCATATAGAAACCAGTGAAATATGTTTATGAGTAAAGTGTCCACCACTTTACTCATGACTTTGACTTGACCCTGACCTACTTGACTTTGACTGTGACTATGACTTATTTTACGAAATCTAAACCTATCTAACACACGTGACGAATAAAGACGGGAGAAAAAGTGACATTTTCTCTTTTATCTCCCGTTGGTCAGGCGGCGGTCCGTTAATCAAATCTAACCACCGTCTGTACCGTGTGTGGCTTTAATAAAACTTAAAAATATTTGAATATTTGATACTGGCAAGTACACAACACATGAGACGCCAAAATCCTTTCAAGAGGAAAGAAGAAAAAACTGTGCAAGATCTATTTGTTCTACCGTTTCACGAGTTACCGTTTCAAGTTTCTACCGGTCAAATCCATATGAACGAACTTTAAAAATATCTTGAAATATTCACCTCTTTGAAATAAGCCGTAAATAAATTCAAACATCGAATCTAACTTGGCGCACGGGAAATCTGCAGATTATTGAAAAATGATCCCCAACCTTTTTCCGGAAACGGTTTCAAATGCGACGGAATTTCACGCAAATCTCTTGAAGCAGAATATGAAATTTTAAATCGGAAAATGTTTATGCGACCAGGCGGTTACATTATTTTGATTATTATTTTCAGTTTATTTTCAGCCACAAGTAATCTAAGTATCACAATAGAATATTGTTAAGCATTTTTTATTTCATTTAAGTCTGGTCTTTCCAGACATTTTGGTGTCGATCCCGTTGTACCATTATCTAAACTAAACAAAATTTGAACGAATTTTAGACAGCTAATGATTGCTATCCTTCTCTCACGTGTATAGAATGAATGAAGAGACTCAGATAATTTTGGTCCTGTCAGATTGCTTTAGTTTAGTGAGCGGTATGACAAAATTGACGCCACTGCAGGCCTCTGCACTTTAGGTATGAAGCTACAGGTAGCCGATTTGTCGGACCTGTCGCGTCCGCTGCCACTCGCGATAGACAGACATAACGCTGCAAGAGTTACGCGATAGACAGAGAGCATACGAAGCGCTTTGATTCCACATTTATTATGCGAACTGCTAGTCTGTGGAATTCGCTGCCTGAATGGGTGTTCCCCGATGGTTACAATCTGGGTGTCTTCAAATCACGAGTGAATCGGTTCCTTCTAGGCAAGCGTGCTCCAACGTAGACCGCATCATCGCTTAACATCAGGCGTGATGGTGGTCAATGGAAACCTATTATTTATTAAAAAAAAAAAAAAAAAAAGACGCAACTTCTAGGTTAATATAGCTGTAGGCAGTTAGCGCTCGCACGTCCTGAATTGCATTGTGTAGTAGCAAGAGTCGCTACTTATTTAAATGATTTTGCGGGTGAAGCTTCTGTAAATGTACTTATAGGATGTATTATGTGGCCACTGTTTATTTAACTAGTATCAAGTTATAGAATTTTCAAGAAGTAGTTCGATGATTTCTTGTTTCAGCAGTCATCGTCAATAAAGTCATCATCACAGAAGACAGTCACAGAAAATATATTTTTATTTTTGAGAATGTTCAATCAAGGTTCACTCATAATGCCTGGTGACAGATTTTCCTTCTCATTTCCGTTCTATTTACTTCTTTTCTGTGATCACAGTCAAAGTCAAGTAACGCAGTTGGAGACTATACTATGTCAAAATATTATCACCTATATTAGACAGACCTTAAGGTTACGGATGTGGTTGTGAACAACTGATAGTTTATTAAAGTAGTTTCGGAAACAGTATGAAAATATTATCGTCGAACGAATACACAAATATACAAACTTACTTAGGAAACGCAAACATGTCCCACTAGAATCTAAGACCTCTATGCTCGGTCAGTTACGAAATTGGCATGTAAAAAAGAAACGTGAACACAGTTGACTACATGCACTTGACCCAATAGCAACTGCATTAGCAATCTATAACAGGATCATATCACCCTGACCCAGCACATTTGTCCCACTACCCTTGTCCCGCTTTCGGGCGCAACCGCACTAGAATTCTTACACAATGATAAAAATATGACATGTGTACCACACGTATTTGTATGTGGAACACATTAGAAGGATAAAGTTGTTGTGATATACAGGGTTATTCGGAATGGCAGTACTAAGCCAAGAGAAGGTCGTTGTTCTCATTATTATTAACAGCTTTTTTACTGTAAGCTGCTGGACTGATTATTTTTTATTGTCTTATTAATAAGCTTGGCTTAAATAGAGCCGATCACCGAAAACAAAATTTTAATGTGTTCAAAATTATGGAAGATAAATAAGCATAATATCTTGCTAGACAGAGAGCGCATTATATAAATACTTATGTAAATAACATTACTTGTATGTACGTCATACAAAACTACATAGTGACACTCACTTTGCAAGAAAGGGACAGCACATTCTTTCCTAATCCGACCAATTTTTTTTGAGCCATACGCATTCTTCCGGGAGGTCGCTCCGTTAGAATTTCCCCTATGTATGAGTTCTTTTCCATTGTGTGTTGTAAAGTTTATTTTGTCGCTTACTCGTTTTTTTGTCGCAAAGACACGCATATCGTCCTGATGAAATGCAACCTTGCTCCTCCCCATCCCGCTTTTCCTGTCCCAGTTTACTACAACATTTAACCATGAACTATACACAGAGTTGATTATTTAACCTATATCGGTAGTCTAATTGTTATTATTACGAGAACGTCGAGTGAGCAGTATGGATTCAATTTCTTTTAACTTGTTGATATACCAGACGTATCTCTAGACGACGGACATATACAAGGATATCATGCTGGGTACGCTGCCAACTGATAGTGGGCTTGAGCATTTGGATTGTCTTTAGACCTTCAACGGTCTATGGGCAGTCTAACTGTATTTGTAGTGTTAGTTTTAGCTTGTATTTTGTTTAGTTAATAAAGGCAGTTGCCCAGTCAAAAAAAAAGGATATCATTGTATCATGTCATGATTATAATCCCTTCTTCTTACCAAGTCAGTATTTCCTACTGTAAGTCCTTCACTTTTCAAGCTGATCTTTGTTGGAATTCGCTGCCTGCTTCTATCAGGCAGGCTAAATCTCTTTCTAGTTTTAAGAAACTCGTCTATACTCATCACAGAAAAAAAAAAATTAAGTTCTCTTCTCTGTGATACTCATTTTATTTTTATTATTATATTATAATTTATTCTATTGTAGAAGTAAAGGGACAAGGGGCTTTATTATTAAATGGCTCATATGATATTTAACACGAAAATATCATGCGCAATCATGCAAAATGTCTGTTTTTCGAACGAAACCCCAAACAAAAGTAACATTGTATGTGCGCTCTGTATATTCCAGATAATTATATCCGGCACTGGCCCAGTTATAGAAATAAGCTCTTTTCCACTAGCTTTATCCGTACGAAGTCACGTGACTTTAGCCCGATGTGCCGCATCATTCGTTGTCTCAACGCATTCCTTAAAGAGTACCCTGAATGTGAAATTTTTTGTGATAAGTTGCCTGCTATTTTGAAATCTATTTTAACTTTTTGTGAACAACGTTTTGTATGACCGTAAATTGTAATAATACTATTTTAACTTATTTTAATATTTATAATAATTGACATAAGCATTGTATATATTGGACTAATTTTATAATTTGTAATAATGTAAATTAGATAATAAGTGTAAGTGGCATTAGCCGTTCTTATTATTATTCAATAAATAAATACATTTTTTTTTAAATAATCAAATAACTATCTAGAAAAAAAAAACTGCGTGACGAATAGTATCTTAAATCGCAACAAGTGGTTTGAAACATTCAAATTTGTTTTCTATCAATAGAAAATCTTTCATTTCACATGATATATTTTCAGGCGAAATCATGCGAGCGATTCAAAAATCGAGCCCCCAATCCTTACTACAATGTTCCCGTACTGTGTCAGTGGTCCACAAACAACATTAACCGTGACTTTGAGACGCAAATATTGGAACTGTGGCTTATTGATGTAGCTCTGAGGGTTTTGTTGGAGGTCTGTCGGTTATTTGTTTGTTTCCTATAGATATTATCATAATTATAAATCAGAAGTCTGATTTAATGCTTTGTAGCTACGATGGAATTACGGTAAATTGATAGCCCGTTAGATAACCCCTTAGATAGCTGGTTGGTAGTTAACCTGCCTTCTGAGCTTGGGTGCGTGGGTTCGATTCCCACCTAGAACAAACATTTATGTGATGAACATTTGTGTTTGTTCTATATCTGGTTGTTAATATCTATTTAAGTATGTATTTAAAACTATATAAATGTATGTATGTATATCAGTCTGGGAGCCATATTATTTGGGATATATTTTGTTTCCCTATGTTTTAGCTTTAATTTATGAATTTGCGATAACAATATTTTATATAAATGGCCGTATCAAAATATTGAATTTTTTACACAGATACCGTGGATTTAAGTATTTGATATTAATTTTACCTTGATATCTGCATGCATTCCTAAAAAAAATGGGTCTTAACCTTTACTCATGGACTGACAGACAGACATACAAAGGGCCTACTCCAGTTTTTTGGTGTTATGGAATCCTAAAATATCGCATTCAAATAGGTGTATAGCAGCTTTAGAGAAAATTTGTTATATACTTATACCAATACATCATTATACCATACCATATACATACCAATAGATAATTTTATGGAAACTGACGTGGTGGCACTCATTATGTTTACAAAACTTCTTACCCCAAACATTCTCCGTTTCATCCTATCTTCTGAACTTAAAGCGAAAATTTATTCTTAAACTAGTAAGCTGCCCCTGCTTCGGGTATATAGTAAGCCGGGATATATAGCCTATGTCAACCGGGGATAACGCAGCATCCCAACAGTGAAAGAATTTTTCAAATCGGTTCAGTAGTTTCGGAGCCTATTCAATGCAAACAAACAAACAATCAAATCTTTCCTCTTTATAATATTAGTATAGATAACTCTTATGCCACATATTTCGTCAAGTGACATTTTGCAAAATGTACTACATTACATTGTTTTAGGGTCTTCTAAACAGTATATTGTACTTATTCTATACTAGCATAGGTACCAAATATAGTGAAAAATTTACTTAAACTACAAGAACTACGAAATGTTTTTAAATAACCGAATTTCTATGAGTGAAGGCCCAGCAATCTGACAGGCGGATAATGATTTCCAATAAAAACTATTTTACTGTAAAAAATTAACTTCACAGTAAAGCTGCACGATATTCACTTTTAATAAAAATAATATTATCCCATCGCAGTAAATTGGTTTCAAAAACCGCCCCGGGTAGCTTAATAATATTTCCGATAACCACAGAGTTTTATCTAAATAAACACCACTAGGATGTCAAGTTCTATCAAAACACAGCGAAGCGCAGATTTTGTACCTACTATGTCGAAACGAGAGCAATTTAGTGGTAGTTTAACTGTATTCACACGGCCAACAGTTTTTCAAGTTTTTTTACGGTTTACTATGGCGCAATTACCAGCTATGGCACGTTATGGCGCTTTATTCAGTGATGACATAATATTATGCTCTGTGACTCAAAGTCGTACAGCAGGCAATGGGGAAAACTATGCTCGGAGTTTCTTTTGTGCTATAAAATCCGGAATGACGATGTTTGCCGAAGAACCACAGTCACCGACATACCTGCTTAGATTTGAACGTTGAATTGGCATTGGGCAGGCCACATCGCTCGAAAAACCGATAAAAGATGGGGAAGTAAGGTTGTTGAGTGGAAAGCACGGACTGGAAAACGTAGTAGGCCTCCCACTAGGTAAACCTAACACATCGTGAGAGTCACGGGCATCCAGTGGACGCCGATAGCAGGCTGTTGTTAAGTGTGGAAGTCTAAGGGGGATTCCTGTATTAATTGACATCTGACGTGCTACTGCCAGGAAGACGGATATCAAATTGAAATTATGTGGCGTGCTAGTTGGAGCATTGATCCAACTTAAGACTTGCCACAGGCATGCAAAGTCGACTCGTGACGTCTATCTTATTATTGGTCTGTGCCGATAGCCGTGTCAGGTTCAGGTACGGCGTTTATCCTTGATCGTAATAAGCCAGTACCTAGAGCTTAAAAATATTGAGTATCGAGTACCAAGTATTCAATTAGTAGATAATTCTAGGCTATTAATATCAGCTCATAAATCAATATACTTACTCTGTGAACGCTGTGTCTATTATAATAATAGTTTTATTTGGTATTTACACAGAACTTGGTAAAATTATTAGCAATCTATGTGTATATAAGTGAAATACTATTCACTGACTGACTGACTCGCACGATTACGGTATGCTCAGAGCGAAAGTTGCGCCCACCGCGTCATTGGGTTTAGGTGGTTGTGTATGTCACCAGCGTAGAAGTAGCGTATAAAATAATAAAAAAAATCTTAAAACCTAATAGTAGCAACCCTAGCCCTGTAATCGACAGCTGTAGGCATTGAATTCAAGGACACGTCCGAGTCAAACTACTTCTTTAGCTTATATAATTCTACTGTGCCATACTAAGTTCAAAGCGTTCCAAGGGGCGAAAACGTAACTTCCGAAAAGACTCTACAACAACCTTTCCAACCTATTGATTCCAAACTCCTAAGTATGTATATCGAAAATTCCAGAAGTTTACGTTGTAATCAAAATTTAACACTCCGAAAAAGTTCGCGGCAAACATCAATTACTGCGAAGTGGTTTGAATCTGCAGCGGTTTTGGGGCATGAATAAAATATCAATTCAGAGAATTGAGTTTAAAAAAATATTGTGCTCAGAAATATACAATCAAAATACTGACTTTACATTTGTCGATGGGCTCTCTACTCGATCTATATATTGATCGAGTTAGCACAGATTAACGAAAGGAGAGAGTGGAAATCATGAGCTTGCTCTCGCCCTGAAATATATTATAGTTATTGAAAAGTTTCTATACTAAACGCATTACCATCTGAGTCATCAGGTCATAAATCATTACTCATCTCATTTCGCTCGCACCCACATGTCATATCTGTCTATCTCACTCGCACTTACAGGTCTTATGGTATGACGTTTATTGCTCGACGACTCAGTTGGTAACGCGGTGACTATAGTATAGATTTATAGTATTTTATTTATAATACACGGGAATTACTCACGTAAGATTAAGCCGGTTACTCCTACTATAGTTTCAACCGCATTAGACGGCCTTTTTCAAGGTGAATGAGGTGGTTAGATTTATAGTAGTTGCTCGTAGTGATAACCAGTGGAGTAAGGTTTTGACAGAGTGGTGATCGATGCAAGTAAACCGGAGCGTTGGCCGTCCAGCTGCAAAATGGGTCGACTATATTGTCAGTAACAAAAACAGTCTCCGGGGTTGTTCCCATTTATTTTAACTCATCTCAAAGTTTTTAGTTTTTAGGAAAGCTAATTTGATGTTCAAAAAGGCGCTTCGAATTACGAAGAAGAAAACAAATATGGAAAAAATTCTTCATCGTCATTCGATGTGGACGATGATAACGTTTGGATTCAAATACATGCATACATACATACTCGTAATTATAGTCACGCCTCTTTTCCATGCAAACATTCGGATGTGTACGTGCAAGACTACAATTGTAAAATGGAAACTACACTGAAAAATAATATATCCACTGAAAAAATCCATTCAAGGAATTTATTCTCCTTTTCCCCAGCATCCATCAATGGATTTAGATCGTAAAGTGAATAGACAAGAAAATAAAAGTTTTTGTAAACGAACACTATAAATAGTAATAAAATCTACTATCCCGATTGGAAGATACGTGTTGTCGTCAGGCTTTATGAAGACTGAAGGAACGCTCTTGCTTTGAGTGCTCTCAGGTAGCATGAAGTGGAAATCAGTGCTTCTACAAAATTGTAGACGTGCTACGTCGTAGAGACGTTAGCTTACACTGTAGTAAGTTTATAAGAAATTATTTATACAGGATGACTACGGATATACGATATAGGTACTTTTTAGGGTCCCAATTACACCTTTTGGTACCCTATTACTAAGACTATGCTGTCTGTCCGTCCGTCCGTCCTTCTGTCCGTCCTACCTATAAATCTAGCTATCTAAAAGAGAAAGCCCGTTGGTCCAGTTGGTAGTGAACCTACCTTCTGAGCTTGGGGGGCGTGGGTTCGATTCCCACCTAGGATAAACATTTATGTGATGAACATTCGTGTTTGTTCTATATCTGGTTGTTAATATCTATTTAAGTATGTATTTAAAACTATTTATGTATTTATATCAGTCTCTGGCAGCCATAAATATCACAAGCTTTGCTTAATTTGGGGTCAGATAATTAGTTTCAGACCGTGTGTGAAAAATGTCCCGAAATATTTATTTATTTACCTTTTAACGACTTTCGAACGGTAATAGATAGCCAGTTGAAATTTTCACAGAATATGTTATGGCGGATTAACTAATAAATAATTAAAAATAAAAGTAAAAACGAAAGGGGAGTCTCCATACAACAAACGTTATTTTTAATACGTATTTTTTTATTTGCTCTAGTGTAAAAACCTGTATTGGTACGGAACCTTCAGTGCGCGAGCTTGACTTCCACTTGGCTTTTATTTATCAATAATCTAACATTTGACCACAGCTCTCACCAACTTCCAGTCAGTAAGCTCGTTGTGGAAGCTTCTGGGTGAAAGCACCAGTAACGGTTATCTAATTAATTAGGATGACTATCATACTACTCCTTGCGATGTTGTCATAGTTATATTTATATAGATATGAAAATATTATATCTGTGTAGAGATGCTCTTGGAATGCCAGAGTATGCATGTCTTCTGTAAGGAATTCCGCCACTAAATCACGAGCCAATTTGACCGTGACGAATAAATCTACGCATTCTGTTCGTGCGTAATGTATTTGCTTATTTGACCCTAGTTATGTGCGATGGATATATAAAGAACTTTTTCCTACTATTAATAGACACAAAGAGAATACAATAATAGAAATTCCATCAAAAACACCAATGTGACAAGCTAAATAATAAAAAAAAAAAAAAAGAAGTGACTATTTCTAGTAAACTATTGTATATTTTATAATATTGTAATACATTTTAGGAATCTGTTCAAATAGTTTTAGACGATGAAAAGGAATTTGCTCAGACTTCTTGGAAAAATAATCAAGTCTGGTTTCATATATTCCCCGGATTGCCCCGTAGTCGTACTAAGTATTTATTTTAATTGGACAGCATATGACACTTTGACTAATGCAAAAATTCTAACGACACTACTCATATTAAAATTGGTTTAGGCGTTTTTCTAGGACCATCAAACGGTATCTATGTTTCATGTGGCATGGCAACAGACCAACAGTCGATTTTATGCCATTAACGATCACTCATGACCGGACTGTCCGTTGCATTAGCAACAATTTCCTCTATATAAAATGGTCCTAAATTACACCATCATAAATGCGACGCATGACCAAAAAGCAGTTTTTTAGGCTCAACGCATAAGCATTGCCATTCAGCGTGGTAATGCTGCAAGCACAGAAAAAATATATGTTTTAATTAGAACGGTTGCCAAGGCATTTTTGTAATATAAGAAATTTGTTGTAGCCAGTTGCACACATATAAACGAAACGTCAGCCATTCGAAATCAGTTAGCATCTGTGATGCGGACAAAGAACTTTGAGACTTAACCCAAAAAGTTAAGGTTTACTTAAATAACAATGTTCAATCAAGGTTCTGTCAGAATGCCTGGCGACAGACTTTCCTTCTCATTTCCGTTCTAATTACCGTTCTAATTCTGTGGCTGCAAGCATGCTGGGTACGCTGCCTGTAATATTCTGCCATTGTCTCTAGACCTTCAACAATCTATGGTGATCCAACTGTTGTTTTTGTAGGTTAAGTATTCTCGGTCCAAGCATTAATTTGTTAAGACAGCTGCAAAAAATAATGAAAAAGGCTGGATGAAAAAACTATGAATTTTAATAAATTTTGCTAGGTTTTTAAACGTAAGACAGAAGTAGCAAATATCCGATTTACTTCAGTGAAAGATAGAAAGAAAATATGTCAGAGCAATAAATGCTTGGAATGAGTTTAGGTAAGTTGTTAGCTTGTATTTTGTGTGATTATTAAAGGCTCTTCTTGTCCGCAAAAATGTTATAAATACCTCGTTATGCAAACCTGTAGCACACATAGATAACCTCAATGGAAAAAGTAACATTACCTGTACATTTCTGCTGATGTACGCTGTAAAATCTGGAACAAAAGAGGTGAAAAATTAGCAAAAATAATACAATAATCGTCCGCTGTGAATGCTTCCATTTTCCCATTCATTCTCGCAATTAAATTGTTCGTATTTGACCAACACGTGCCCGACGTAATTCCGTTAAGCTCTGCGACACACCTGCGCAACCTACGTGACTGAAATGAAAACACAACATTGAAGAATGAAAACTCTAACTTGTCATGTTTTCTTATGTTTTTGCGATTTATAAACATTATAAAGAAATGATTTAAATCCGAAGTCTTTAATTTCAATATCGAATTTATTTTACATTATTCTAATTTTTGACGTTACTAACACTTGGCAGTGTCCGTGGTCACAGTTAGGCTAGATGACGGATGTTTAAAGAAATGTTACGACATTATTTTCAAGTATCGTTTATGATTTTTAGTCTAAAAGTGCCCTATGTACGCAGTAGTCGTTCACGGAGAACAAAGGTCTTGCAGTTCTGCGCCGGGCTTGAGATTTTATTAATTTGATGTCTGGATCTCATGCAGGTGGTACTTCGTAACGATTTTCTCTATTATAGTTTGGATTTGTTTTGTTGTTTGAATTATGTTTTTAAATTTTCCTTTTTTTTTCTTTAGTGTTTGGATGTGTGCGTTGCTCCAGTAAGTATTCAATGCAATTACGCGGTCACATTCTGTGATTTTCTCTTACTTGAATGTGTTCCTTTAGATGAAGCAAATTTTGATTCAGCAGGCATTTTTGTGCGCTTTTAACAAAATATCATAATAATAGTAGTAGGTATTTGATTAGGCTTTCATCATCATCATCATCATCATCAGCCAGAAGACGTCCACTGCTGAACATAGGCCTCCCCCTTTAACCTCCACACTGAACGACAGGCTTTACTTGATGATAAATGACACTATAGTAAAAAATTATGAGCCTTGCTCAGGGTGGTTATAAAGTATGGAAGTGTAGAAATTATTTTGTTTCTTTTTATTGATTCTAAATACAAAGATATTTGCAGTCTTGCTGATCGCCCAAGTGTGTGCGTAATATTAACAAAACACCGCTTACCCAGAACTGGGGGATTTTTGTTAGGGGCATATTGCAAAAGTCCTCTAATTAAACTCCGGCCCGCGTCCGCGGTGGCTTAACGTAATTTTATGGAAAAGTCAATCAAAAGCTGGCATTTTGCTATTGATTTACTCTTACTCGTATTATGTAGATAGAGAGGAAAATGTACATACACGTTTCCTTGTTTTAAAGTGCGAATATTAACCTTTTTTTTACGGACTTCGAATCTCCGCTGATGGAAAGCAAAGATGTGGTCGAATATATAGCACGTTTGCCAAAGAAATGCTTTTGGAAAGACAGACGCAGGTAAGGCGTAACACACTTCTGCTATTCTGTTAAAAAAAAAAAATATTGGAAACGCTTTTGAGTTTGAATGAAATTTTTATCACAAGAGAGTGTCTCCCTGATACTGAACTGAAATCTAAAATGAAAATAAAACATTAAATCCTATGAACGTGTTATTCTATTTTGCACAGCTTCTCCAAAGGGACATAAAAGTCTAGGGGATTTTATTTCTGGTGCGCACAATAAAGAGTTTCTATCTATAAAGTATAAAGCTGTAACTTGTTTTGGTTTGTGTAGTATCTCTATTTTAACGTATATCTATATTCGACGTTTCGATCATATTTTCTAAAGGTGTATTTTTTCAAGGAGAGCGTGATTCGCTTGCTGACGTCAGTCGCGAGTCATACAAAACAAAATTATGTGGCAATGCTACATTATTTTTTAGTAAAATCCTTGAATTTTACTGAAATATATTTCTTTACCGTCATTTTGGGTAGATCCGTAGACGCACTACTAACGGATTAGCAAGTTGAATTGGCAGTGGGCAGAACAGATGGCCGATAAGGCCGAAATTTTCTTGAATGGAGAGTACGGACCGGTAAGTGCAGCGTTGGACGTCCACCCACAAGATAAACACGACCTAAAAGAGACCGGAGTAAAACGCTGCATGCAGGCCGTTTCCAACCGGCCCTTTTGGAGATCGATGGGGGAGGCCTATGTCCAGATTGTACAGTAGTGGACGTCCTACGACTGAAATGATGATGACTAGTTGTTCGCCCTAAAATGTGACTCGTGACCTTTCATCATCATCATCATTTCAGCCATAGGACGTCCACTGCTGGACATAGGCCTCCCCCATCGATCTCCATAAGGGCCGGTTGGAAGCGGCCTGCATCCAGCGTTTACATATTCGCAACTCCTGCACTAATTTTGCTTATAATTGAACTTGAATTAGGCCTGTGTCCTAATGTTTCATTTATTGCAAGTGACAGGCTTGGCGAAGGATATAAATATTAAATACGTATATAAAAAAAATGCTGATACCTAAGCGTTCAAAGGTTTTGTGTGGGATAAAGTGCGGACTATATAGTTTTCTGTCATGCCTGCTATGCCTTGTCATACCTTGACGTCACAGCCTGCGTTGCGCTGTCTGTCCTAGCATGAAGATAAAATACTTATAACTTACTTATTTTTGAACGAATTTTAATTTTGTTTTCTTTAATCTATTTATGATGACTTTTTATATGAGGTAAAAAAAATAACACAGGCCTATTGTATTGGATAGATCGAATTTACTTTAATTTTAGGGTGATCGAATTAATGGTACGCAAGTTATCGTTGATCAAATATACAAATTCACAAACATTTGTTACAAATGTAGACTCTAAGGCCTTCGCTTCGTTCGGTCAATAATTTCAAACTACGATAAAAAATATTTTTTTCTTTTTTTTAATAATTAATAGGCTTGCGTTTGGCCACCATCACGCCTGATGTTAAACAACAACAATACTACTTTTGCTTGAAGCATCTACATTTATTCAGATGTATGACGCCTATTTATTATCTTCATATCGTAACCTTTTATCACCCAGTAAGAAAACCGCGAAACAAGTTTGTGAAAACCGACCACCCAGACCCACGTCAGAAGCATTGTTATTGGCTTTTGGGAAAATTCTGTATCCCACGGCAAACTTCCATTGATCTTTGGCGAGGGCCTTCTTATTGTTGCGGGAACCGGGAAGGCGGCTTGTTTTGAGAACAATGATGGACTGTACAGCACTTTCTGACCCCTATTATGATTCAAGGGAGTGCGCTAGCAAACAACTGGAATTTGGAATAATACCTGCCACAAGCTACTCTCTGTTTTTGTCATTTATATCAAAGTTTAAGTTTATCTTAGATATCTATTATTTTCAAAGTGATCACAAAAAAACATACTTAGGTTCTTTACGCAAAATAAAAAAATTACAAAGTGTGTATGTTTCTTCCTCTTTCATGCAATGACTTTTCGCATAGAGATTTATTCTTTATTGCCAATATGTACTCTTTCTTCTTCTAAAAACTAAGTTTTAGAGTACATTGTGTAATCCTGCAGAAAGGGTGAAGCAATGTTTATGTTGTGGCTGATCACAAACCAGACCACAGAAATAAAATATACATCTTACTAGATAAGATACACTTTTAATTAAGTCTCTTAAATCTACTTTGACTTTTTATCCCGCCAAATATCACGATTCCTGAGGGAATGCCAATACGGGTGAAACCACGGGGCGCAGCACGTATTAAATATGTGGACTGTATCCCAATCCTTACTCCTGTCCTGTCCTTTTTCCTTTGAGAATACAAGTATCTGTGTACTTCCATATTTTTCTAAGATTTCTTTTTCCAGTTGAAATTACGCCGTAGGTAGGAACACAATGGTAAGCAGTATAGCTTTTACGAGTATGGATAGGTATGGTGGGTGGTTTACAGGGTATGGACTGTACTAAGCCGAAAAGAGGCCATTGTACTCATCATTTTGACTCACAACTTTGACTTGGCGCAACCTGGAAATCGCGAAAAACAGCTGTTATACATTTTTCCGAGTGGCAATGACTGTTTTCTATGGAACAGCTGATATTTTTTTCGCAATTACAGGGTTAGGTCCATAGTAAAAAAAAATATGGTGATGGGTACTATTAACACCTTTTAGGCTTAGTACCCTTATCGCGTAACCCTGTATAAAAAGCAGATATGCAATATCGTTAGTGAAGTCTGTACCAAGTTATTACGTATTTGTTTGATGACAGAGATTCCCAACAATGGCGGCTGGATCCAATGGCTCATTGTGCCATTGAGTGGCTTGAAATAAGCTGCCTTAAAGATAAATTAGCTGTGTTTCATGGTTTTATACGTAATTTTCGAGTTTTCCCCGCATTTTTGGGCTAAAAAGTAACATATAAGTCAATGGGGATTGTTCATATTTTTTTATAGATTGTAATTACATAACCATTTCGAGCAATAAACTTACTGATCACTATTCATAAATTTTTATTAAAAAATAAGCGCTGATGACGAATATTTTTGATTAAATATGATTGACCTTCATTTAACTTCTAATGACTTTAGCGTTGGCTTTATGTTGAAATTAACCTTAGCCTGCCCAGCCACAAAGTTATCTGACATATCTGTCAAACAAACAACTTGTGTTCATTTTCGATTTGTAACACAGAGTCACAGATCTAATACCTATAGATTTTCAATGAGCGTGGCTAGCTCAGTGCCTCTCGCTTCAACAAGGTGTGTTGCCACATTAAAATTATTTGCTATAAGTTAGGGTAATTTACCTAATATGATGGGTAGTGAATCTTCAATGAGTAATTTTGGAAACAATGCTACCTTTTAAATATTTATTGTTTATACACTATCTGCTGCAACCCGCGGTACTACCTGCAATTTTCTGGTAAGAAAAGCACGTTGTCTGTCCTCATGACATACCCTATCGTCCTGACAAAAACCGTAATAGATAGCCAGTTGACTTAAATTTTCACCGAATATGTAATGTTAAGGCTGATTAACTAGAAATAAAAATATTCTAAACTAAAGGGGACCCTATTACTAAGTCTAAATTGGCTGTCTGTCTGTCCGTCTATGTGTCCATCCTACATTTAAACGGCTGTATCTTTCGAACCGTAATAGATAATCAGTTAGAATTTTCATATATATGTAATATTACGGTGGATTAATTAAAAATAATAAAAAAGCTAAAACGGAACGGGGTATTTTTGGATTTGTTCTATTGTAAAAACGGTAATCCGTACAAGCGTCAAATTTTGCGGATTATAGTGAACATAAGTAAAACAACAAATAATAAACACTGGCCAAGTGCGAGTCAGTGACAAATTTCTGTTTACCACCAAGCTAAACAACGTCGGGCGCGGTCGATACTTGGATGGGTGACAGCCTGGGCGTGATGTTGTCTTTTTGTATTTTGTGATTGTAAAGAACCCTCAGCCCGCGAGCCCGACTCGCGCTTGGTCAGTAAATTTTTTTCATGAATGGAATTACGAATAACATTCCAAATAATTAGATAAATAGATAAAACTCTTTAATGTTTATAGTACAAATTTCGCGAACAGCGCGTAGCTTTTTGAGTCGGTTCGCCGAAATCGCCTTTTGCTTTTCCTGCTTCATAATTCTGGCCTCATTAGTATATATTTGATACTAACATTCACCATATTCACATGGGCATAGAAGGGTCGGTATTTTGCACTTCTTGTAATGTGCCAGCTTTTTTGACTGTACATGTACATTGGTTGGAAAGAAATCTCAATCAATTTTGTTTTTTTCGGCTGGTAAAATATTTTCATCATCATAAGAAAGTTTTCTAATTTTTGGTGGCAATAGAACTTATCTATGGTATTTCTACTGAATAATCCTCAATGTTCGCATTAGGCAAGTGCATTGTTAGTACGGCAAACGGAATTAAATAATTAATATCTCTTCTGACAATGGATCCGGCATTGAAATGTTTCGAAAAAATTCTACCACGTCTTGCTGGCACCAAACTTTCACGACTGCGTAGCACATTCATTTCATTCGTAAGACAGGATCAATTGGAAACCTGCAGAACGAATAATTTATGTTAGATGCGGTGGGTAATTTCTTTCATAAACTGGCAACATTCGTCATAATTCTTCTAAGTGAATAATTTGATAAAATTCATAGAATTAGACCACAAATCGACCCAAAAACTGACTAATTATGAAAATATGTTTACAAATTGATATCCTGAATGTCTTTAGGTGATCGCTACAAGCGTTATTATGTTTACTTACTTGTGAAATAATATTTCATCGTTTTGTCTCTCACTGCGCTTCTTGCAGCCCAAAATGCCACACCCAAGCATTGTAGAACCATTTTTACAGTTATTACTCAGGGAAAAGACGCACATAACACATTAAATCACCAAAATAAGCCAATAAATAATATTCTGACCCGTTTTGTTTGGCATTGAACCGTCAGATTTTGACATTTCGGATCCAAAAAAGAGGCCACGCCGATAAGGACAAAAAAGTCTATCTATGTCCTTTTTGTACTTGTGCTGAGCTGTATCAATTTGTCTCTTTCACTGAAATATATTGCCGATCTGGTTGTGTATATCTGTGCACAGAGTAATTTGTAAGCCCTAATAATAACATTGACATATGAAAATATTATGACGGCAATGAGTTTTTTTATAGATATCGACACGGAACTAATATAATATATGGCCGATGATGACGTCATCACATATAAAAGTTTCACGATCTTAAATATTTTTTTTTATTAAATAACTACTGTATGGAAAACAAATATATTCAAATTAGTATCTTAAAATAGTCTATATTTTTAGCAAATAACATAAAACTATAATATCAGAAAATATGAACAATCGCTATTATACAAGCTTTTATTAAATTTGTTTTTTTTTAGTTTGAGTCAAATTTGTTTGAGTTTGAGTTTGTTTTTTTAGTTTTTTTTAGTTTTTAAGTTTGTCTTGCAACTGAATGTTAAAACAGTAATCTCCAATCGGTTGAACTGAAATTTTGCCAACACATTTAGTTTGGATGATAATGCATAGTTAGCTAAGTGACGTCATTCTAAACGATTCTAATATGGCGGACTCCCAAAGATGGCGGACTAGTTCAGAGCACTAGAACTTTCCGTACAACTATGGTTTTTATGTTGTTTTCCTTCACAGTCTATTATACCTACTTATTGACTATTGTTATACTTACCAAATGTTGAACTTTTGACGAATATATTATAATCAGTGTTAATTTGTAGGTACATAACCTACAAATTCTATATTATTGTCTCCAACAATGTGTTTATTTTGTTTTGACGTTCAAAAGTGTACAGTGGTGTACCCATTTGAGGAAATTAAAGATTTGATTTGAACCCAACCTTGCGACGTGGAAGTCGAATGCCTTAACTACACAGCTATCTTTACTACGATTGTCTGCTTTCGCGATTAAGTAATTCCTTGACAAATTTTATCACGATTAATCCAAACTTTAGTTGAGGACTTTTTATAAGATTTTGTTAAAACTGGATGGAATATTTCGCGTGTAAAATCGCGTGGTAACTTCCAGTATAATGTGGTGAATAGTTTGCGCAACAAAATTCACTTAATAATTTATAGCGTCACATTGCCGAGGCTTCTCAACTAATGGTTACACATAGTTTAGGATATAATAAATAGTTCAAATTAAATGGTTTTATATAGCGAGTGTGTTTTAAACAATTAATATTATATTATGGACTAAAACACGAGCAACACCTGTTTATTACAACAACAAACTGCATCTCGCACTGGCAACCTGCTGTGTACGCTGCTCGCACCTTTGGGATGGATCAGCCAAGTACCAGATTGGAGTCCGAATATTCCGAAAACCCGTACGAAGCCCTTTGGTTACACTTTGATTGTACGAACTGCTACTCTGTGGAATGTGCTGCCTGAATGGGTGTTCCCCTATAGTTGCAATCTGGGTGTCTTTAAATCGCGAGTGAATCGGTTTCTAGGCAAGCGTGCTGCATCGTATTAGACCGCATCATCGCTTAACATCAGGCGAGGTGTCTGTCAAGCCCAACCCTATTGTCTACTGTTAATAAAAAAAAAACGCAAAAATTCAATAAAACGACATTAATCCCTTAATTTTCCACCCTTAGAGGTGGATAATTTTCTTCAAGACTAATTAAGGTTACTCGAGATAAAGTATATTTAATACAAAAGATTCTTAAAATCGGTTTACAATCGGCTAAATTATCGCGTAACGTGCTCGAAAACACAAAATACAATCAAATTGAGGCCTCTTTTTTTAAAATCGTTTTTTTTTTTTTTTTTACTCAATTTCTAGGTTATCACGATCCTTTGACCTACGATTCTACCTATGACCAACCCAACTTCGAATTCAAGGTCAAAAATCAAGTGCCTTTCTCCATACAATTTACTCCACCGCATAAGAAAATTCAACCACAATTCTAATTGAAACTTCAATTAAGAAAGCAGTGTCTTAAATTATATCAGAATTTAATTAACAGCTAATCCTAAAGGTGTAACGCATTGTGGCAGAGAAGGACCAATTTACTTAGATCCCCAGAGTTCTCTAATCGGATCTTACATTCCTTGTTAATTTTAAGGTCGGGAGGAATATGAAAGGTCTTTAATAATGGCGATTACGTTGCCCTCTGATTTATCGCACAGCCATAACGCTAACCACCTGGGCTGACAACTTTTATGAGCCATTATTTCAGAAAGTAGCAAACCGAATTTATGATTTTTATAAAATCATAAAAATTTATTTCATTGCGTTTATAAGGTGAAATTTGATAGACCATTGAGTAATAAAATTATATGCGTCTAGAATGCATAAATAGTATTTAAAGAACTTATGAAGCCGAACCAATACTGGCAAGGTTTGCATAGAGCTTAGAGCCTAGCGAGCTAGTTGGATATATTCTTATCCCGGAAAATTTATGAGTCTTGTAGAATTAGCGTGGCGCTATGTTTTAAAATTATAAAATGCAAGAAATTTTATGTACCTACATACACATTTTCACATACGATCGATAATACTTATATAGAAATACAATTAGCAAACAGAACTATCTCTAAGTACAATATTTAGAAGAAAAAGCTTTTATTTACTTTGAACTCAAAGTCAAAACAAATATTTACTGATGAAAATATTGCTGTCTAAATATTTTATTTCAATAAAATATCAAAGACATATTAAACACGCAGAACTACCCTTTGACACAGAACCACCGTCGGCGAACTCACTATTTAATAAATGATTAAAGTTTTTGCTTCGTTCAGTATAACTTTGAAAGTATGTCATTCACGAGAAAATATCAAATTCATCTCATACCTACACTTGCAAGTATTGAAAAGTTACTCAAAGGAGGTAGGTTGGTACTTGGTATGTTTCACTACACTGAAAGTTAATAAAATCGTTTGGTGGACAAATAAACTTAAAGTAGGTACATTACTATAGCGGCCGGCATCAGAAGCATATAAGAACAAACGTTTAAATGAGGGCTAAGGCGTAGCCGAGGCCAGCATACGTGAGTCCATAAATGTTTAGTTGCTGCCAAGGCATGTATAGGTAGTGCTTTTCTACTAGTACACTAATTAGTGTCTGTAGAATGTTTATTTGAAAATACTTGTTTAGGCAACAAAACGCTCCCTCAGCCCCCGCCAAGTTATAGCGATGATGTATTTTGCCACGCTAGAGTCAGGTTTTTGTCATAAACGACAAAAACGAGCATAGGTCCAACCTCGATGATGCCTGGCGCGTTACTGAACGCGGCGCGCCAAAATTCTAGTGTCCTTTTTACGCTTTTAATTTCACAAAAAAACGACACCATTCACTATCAAAAATCTATCCAAATAAAAAATGTTGAATAAAATTGCCTTTCAGTACATGCAATTTCCAGATTGTTACTAGCTTTCATTAGAGTATAAAATTAAAAAAATAAACTAAGTCGACTTTCTTTCAGTTTTTTTTGATCGAGGAAAGTTTATTCTATCGTGTTTTGAACCAAATCATAAACTCTAACACAGATATATCTGTGACATGTATTTTTTTCCACCTCAAATATTGTAATTTAACTGAATAAAATTCATTTGAAACCGTCAAATTTGGTATAAGAGGCTCTTAAGTGATCGTAGGAAAATGCATTTGTACAATGTATAATTTTTGAATCTTGGATTTAAGTGCCGTCAAAATATTTTCACCAAACACATATTCTTCATGAGGACTCATTTTGACAAATTAAATCTACAATTGTAGGTAAATTCCAGAATAAGTGATAAACAAAAATAATTTATCACGCGCACATCACGCGCTATATAATATGTTCATTTGTTTCGTTTTTTTAACTCTAAACAGCATATTTTCCTAGCCAGTTCTTGCGTGTATTTGACCAGTAAAGCAACATCAATTTATCTCAAAGAATATTGTCAAAATATTGATCGATATTCTAAGCATATTTAAGAAAAAAGTTATTTTCAACCGCTGCAGTCTTTTTTAAATGTTATGATCCAAGATCCAATATTGTATTATTTTCATTACCTTACTTGAGTATACGCTCTTCGCCAACGAGTTTCAAGAAAAACTCCTGCAATAACTCCTCAACCTTGCGTGGGCTCGAGTGTACCTATATTGAGATAGCATTATGATGTTCCACGTAATGAATCTTACTTAAATAACTTCTCATCAGCCTTCCGCACTCATAAACAAGGTCTATTTTAGATAGACAACAAACAAGCCTCAATAATATTTGAGTTTCAGCCACTAATTCCCGCCCTTGCCGTAACCGTCTCCGTTTCACAAACAATTTGAACTTCCGTAGCACTATGCCAACACAAATACATGGTGACATACTCTAGTTGACACCGTACGGCGGCACTTCACGGAAATTTCTCCCCTATACCTGGATGTTATGGCTTTTATTAGCGTGAGTGGTTTTGGCAGTAGGTGTACATGAAAGTGTCGACTATCAGCACAAGTGGAACTATAGACAAATGTTAGTATAGGCACCAACCGGCGTAAGTAACGCCCTTTACCCTTCCGCGAGTAATAAACAGAAGTTTATGAAGGGTACAGTAATTATTGCGATGTTAACAACTAATAAAATTCGCGTAAACTTGATTTGTTTGGGAAATCACTGTTTATTAAACAAACGATTTATATTTTTCCATATTCACGGGTCTTATTTGCAATTTTGGTCATAGGGAATTTTAACAAAATTGTCTAAAAACGTTGTTTTTTGTCTGCGATCTGTATAGAGTATCTGTAGCTGAGGTTTGATAGCATCAATAGTGTTTGGCGGTTGATATATATTATGTAGAATAGAGAATAATAGAGGCAGTTTGCCTCCATTTTCCAGAATATATTTTTTTTCCAACATCATGGTCACATCACACACAAATTAAGAAATTAATTTAATGAATTAAGTTAAATTTCATCAAGATAGTTTCAGCCGTAATGTTGTGAAATGGTAAAACACAGAATAGGCAGTTAGCTAGTTTTCAATATTATAACAACATTTTGGCTTCTACAAGTATCACTTTACTCAATGCAAGTTATAGCTCTCACAACGACATAAGAATATATATAAAGCTGAAATTCTGAAAAAAAACGCTTTCACAAAAAAAAATTACTCTAGCACTTTTTAGATTTTTTGTTGTTGCTTGTAGCAGATACGTTTCGACCAACCACCCGCATTCTTCAGTCTTCCCGTGAACATGGTGCATTAACTGCGCTGAAATATCGGAAGCTCCATCCAGAACCTAATTAGTGATTAAACGAACTTACCTTAGTGAAGTTCTATCATAATTATACGTAGCACTTCGTCCGAAGAAATTAGTATTTGTAGATTTTATATACACATGTAGTCTCGCCTTAGTGACACCACTCTTGCACTTATGTTGAGAGAATATAGTAAAGAAAAAAATCTTCTGTCTGAGGGTAGATACAACTTACCTCGCCATTTTATCGTTCTGTATCGTCATTTAGTTTAGAGCTATATACATACCTAGGCAAATCTTTGTCATTGGCATATACTTTTTTATTTTTAATGAAATACAGGGTTGCGCTTGCTTTTAGGGAGGGTTGGGAGTACATACTAATTTCTTCGGACGAAGTGCTACGTATAATTATGATAGAACTTCACTAAGGTAAGTTCGTTTAATCACTAATTATACAACGCACTTCGTCCTCGAAATTAGTATTTGTAGATTTTATATACACATGTAGACTTTGAGAGTCATGTAAGAAAGTATTGTCAATGACACATCGATTGTAAGAAATCAGATCAATATTAAAATATTGAGTATCAGATGTACTTATTACAAAATATTATACAGTATGCATTATAATATTAATTTGTATTATATAATATTGATTGCATTGCATAATTACAGACACGTAATTTTAAGTTTTTGATAATGTAGGTAACCTAAGCATCTTTTCGCCTGATGGCGTATGATTGTTGATGATTGCTCGAGCAAAGGACAACTGGTTGTCATCGGTAATTACCCGGGTAAAAACGGGTGATAGTAGTGGAATTACTACTCCACTCTGCTGTGTTGCAGATAATGTCGACAGTTCAACACTGACGCCAAGCGAGCGCGCGGCACTCGCACTTGCAAAAACATGGTAACGTCTACCCCACACTCACTCAGTGTGCCCTTTATCAAGAGGCTAAGGGTATGTCTTCCTCTTCGAGGAAATTGCTGGATCGTCATCCACCTATTTTACGAAGGACAGCTTGAGCTGATGAATAAAGTACGGACCTCGACTTATCTAAGTAGGTACACCTGCTATAGGTGTGGGTAACTGTAAAGTTTCCCTGGGCGAATAGAAAAACAAAATAAAAATAAAAAATCGTTGAAAAAACAGGTAAAAAGAGAACTGGTTGATTGGAGCCAGACCGGGAAGTTTTTAAAGATATCTGGAATTTTAATACTGATAAGAGCGTTGGAAATTTCAATGATTTATACAATTATTTTAGAAATAATCCTTTATCTGTGCGCCGTTCCAAGCATCAATAGCGTGTTGGTCTTTCTGGACAGTTTAAGTCAAGCTCTTAATTGGGGAACCAAGTGCTCAAGTGACTTAAAACACGGTTAGTGTCCGAGGTAACACTATATTTAGGCATAGGGGGAATAAGCCGAAACATCCCTGTATAAATCTTATTATTCTGTCCTACACTCCTACTTGGATAATCTAGACCCTAATTATCAACGATAATGCTGATGAGTTTAGGGACCCATACCTACTGTTAACCGTTGCTACACATATAAGTTAGGCAACTACATAAGGACTGAAGTCATATAAAGATTAATTAAATAGGGTAATTGACTGTTTTTGAGAAGCTTTCTCAAATTTTATTTATATTACGTTCACGAGAATTACTCACGTCTATCTCAAATTGTTTACAATAATATTACAATAGCAATCTTGTGATTTCATACTCATAATTTTCAGTATTTGTGCAATTTATTTTGTAGATTTCTGAAAATCAGGGTTTTATTTTGAAGACTTTATAATTAAATAATATTAAAATTAAAGAAAAAAAGACCAGCTTAAAATATTTTTAGTAAAGTCAAATACTCTATTGTCGCAGCAATACCATCATAACAAGGCAGCTGGCAGAATTCGACTTAATAATGTTTCCCTGATAGCAGTCCTGCAACCAGAGTGACGGTGGACTGTATCTACGAGCTGCAGTGAGCGTTATCGTTACGTGAAAATGTACGATATCTGATATAAAAAGAGTTTTAAATAAGGGGAACCACGGCTGTGTAAGCCATATTGGAACTATTACTATGCGTTGTCTGAACGATTTCTTCTAGCCATTTTCACAACCATTGAAAACGGTGAAAAAGCATAACATATCCACGACTGACCACTGTAAATTAATTAATAGAAACCGTGTCAACATCCGTGTGCCACGATATGTATCTATTACATTTATTGTTGATTCGACTCGAATAGGTCTATGTCCGGCTGGCCGCCCGGAATGCTCTAGCTAGCTGAATGTCCGGCTATCTCCCGTTCCATATCAGGGTGCGTGTTACGTGACTCTGTATCGGCAATAACATTTTCATATGATCTACAATAGAATGTGAAAATTAAAAAATAATCTAGCTTCGCACCACTGTTGCATCTCTTTAGTTATTTTTGTACGATGAGGGAATTGAATACCACCCGTACGATTGATATAAACTATCGCAGTGGTAATATCGATGCGCAAAAGTATTTGGCACTTGTATTAATTCTAGGGGAAAAAAATTAAAAACTATAATGGCGGCAGCTCTTTAAAAGTAAGTATGCTGTTTTTGTTCACTACTTGAACATCGACCATTTGCCCTTTAATTGTTGCCGTTTGCCTCTCACCCAGGCGTTGAGGCGTCAGAATGATGTGTTTCAATAAGCATAAGCGTCGTTTCTGATTTAGTTAGTCTATGACACTAATCCACCATTGAATATCGGGTAACCAAAGTACTGGAGATATTCTTGAACCAGTCATCGAAACTAGTAGATACGAATATAGATAGAATATAGATAGAAACGAATAGACCAATGATTTGCACGAATTTTCTAATTCTACAGCGCCTCATTTTTGTAAGTTTCCAATTCGGTTCTAATGTGTAACTGTTTGTCAAAAAGTAAGCTCAGAGACATCATATGGAATCTATTATCATGCCTAAAATTTGCATGTCATTAAGGGTATTCGTACGCTTTTGTCCTCGTCTATGATAAACACTAAGGACATCAGTGTATTTCTAGTCATCTCGATATTTGTCAATACATTTTGAGAAGACTGATTTCTTAAAAACCAATCATTTAAATACAAGGCAGATAAAATCCTGTGCTGCATAGGACTTTCGTAACCAGTTTCATGATTTTGATGAACACAAACCGTTCGGTGCACAGGCGTGGTGCAGGGAACCAATCCTCTGATCTAATCCACTCGCGGGAAGCACCTTCTTAAAGTTCTTATGGCACAACTTTAAATTCGTACCAAACTTATCACGGTAAATAATCATATAGCTGTTCATACATTTGTGGTTAAATGTAAACCGAATGTACTTTTTAATTTGATATGGACAGTTTGTATACATTTGTTTATAAGGTTAAGTATGAATCTCATTTTGCTTTTCGGTTTAGGTGTAAGGAAGATATTTGACAAGAATTGTCCTTGACAAGGTTGGCATTCAGAAATAGCACCAATCTATAAAAGGCATTCAACAGCTTCATTGAAATATTGTTTTTCAAAATTTGTAATGTACCCACACACAGGCACAGAATCCTGAACGCAACCGGTGAGGTAAACTGTATTTTATAGCCCCCAATCCCAAAAAGGATAGTATGATCATTTGTGATTTATTGACGGTCTCAGTATCAGCACGTATCAGTTAGCATTGTCACTGACACGTCTCTAGTGATACTGACGGGCTCTGCAGCCAAGTTTTCAATGTTATCGTCTACAGTCACACGATCTGAAGACTCTGGGAGCCAGTCGTCTGGATCCAGGGCTGGTTTAGGTGACTCAGGAAAAAGTCAACATCAAATTGTAAGTCGAAATTAATAAATGGAGATACGTTAAATTATTATACATAATAATCGTAATTATTATAATTATAGTATCTACAAGTCCAAGGGTCTGTGCATTTTACTTTAAAAGTTATAGATAAGAAAAAGTAAAATAAATAGGGGTTATCAGTTCCACCAACTGATAAAATTTTGAATGCGGTGATATAGCCCCAATGGCATTCATCGGGGTAAAACCTTAACTTCCAGGTTTTGTACAGTAAAAAGGAAAAAGGTTATCAGTTCCAACTGATAAAATTTTGAATGCGGTGATAAAGCCCCAATGGCATTCATCGGGGTAAAACCTTAACTTCCAGGTTTTGTACAGTAAAAAGGAAAAAGGTTATCAGTTCCAACTGATAAAATTTTGAATGCGGTGATATAGCCCCAATGGCTATCTCAGTTGCTTTTATCCGGGTAAAACATTAATGTCAAAGTTTAGACTGAACAGTAAAAAGTAAATAGGGTATCAGTTCCGACTGATAAAATTTTAATTGCGGTGATATAGCCCCAATGGCTATTTCGGTTGCAATAATCGGGGTAAAATATAAATGTCAAGATCATCATGGTGAATAAAAAAAAGATTAATAAATCAGTGTTTTATTAATGACAAGGTTGAGTAAAAAGCAAAAAGGTTATCAGTTCCAACTGACAAAATTTTGAATGCGGTGATATAGCCCCATTGGCTATCTCGGTTGCATTCATCAGGGTAAAAAATAACAATCTCAAGGTTCTGACTGCATAGTAACAAAGCAAATAGGCTATCAGTTCCGACTGATAAAGTTTTGAATGCGGTGATATAGCCCCATTGGCTATCTCGGTTGCATTCATTGGGGTTAAAAATTAACAATCTCAAGGTTCTTACTGCATAGTAAAAAATCAAATAGGCTATCAGTTCCGACTGATAAAATTTTGAATGCGGTGATATAGCCCCATTGGCTATCTCGGTTGCATTCATCGGGGTAAAATATAACTTTCAAGATCATTATGGTGAATAAAATTAAGATTAATAAAATAGTGTTTTATTAATGACAAGGTTAGGCTGCATAATAAAAAATGGTATCAGTTCCAACTGATAAAATTTTGAATGCGGTGATATAGCCCCAATGGCTATCTCGGTTGCATTCATCGGGGTAAAATATAACTGTCAAGATTATCATGGTGAATAAAAAAAATATTAATAAAACAGTGTTTTATTTATGACAAGGTTAGACTGCATAATAAAAAAAGGGTATCAGTTCCAACTGATAAAATTTTGAATGCGGTGAGGTGATTAGCCCCAGTGGCTATCTCGGTTGCATTCATCCGGGTACAAAATTAATATCAAGGTTCAGACTGTACAGTAAAAAGCAAAAAAGTTATCAGTTCCGACTGATAAAATGCATGCGGAGATATAGCCCTAACGGATATCTCGGTTGCATTCATTTGGACATTGCATTAAAATACATGTGGTAACGAATACAAAGTAATGTTAGGCACATACCTTGTCGATGTACAATACTGCGTATTTATTGTCTGTTGAGCCAATGAGTCATCTGAATCACTGGTAGAAGCAAACTTTTTCAGCGATGTATTAAGCGTTCCAACATTTTCACTTGACGCATTAAAGACACTAAATAAACTTCTACGTCCTTCGAACGTTTTCTTTTAGGTATTTTAAAGAAAAACACTACTTTTGTCAATTCAAATTGATGAAAGTACAAAGTGACTTGAGCGGTTGAGCACTAAATTGCGAATGACGATACAGAACGATAAAATGGCGAGGTAAGTTGTATCTACCCTCAGACAGAAGATTTTTTTCTTTACTATATTCTCTCAACATAAGTGCAAGAGTGGTGTCACTAAGGCGAGACTACATGTGTATATAAAATCTACAAATACTAATTTCGAGGACGAAGTGCGTTGTATAATCACGGTAAATATCCCATTAATAATCATATAACTATAAATAATTTTGTATTGAACTTGTATACACACATAAATCTTGACTCGTTTCCGTAGACTCTAAGTCCCTTGGTTCGTCAATAATGTAAGTGGTTATTTCATTCAGTTAATGTTGTTTGGCATTAGTCGTGTCGTTAACTGGACTCCCGCTGTCAGCTCTTAAAAGGATTTGCGGCACTACCCTGCTGTGATTCGGTGTATTGGCACCGAGTAGATTTCAGATGTCGGCCCAGTATACTTAAGTGTTGTGACCCCTGTTACAGTTTTTCTTATCGTACCTACCCAAACATAACTTTTATTGAGGCGTAGATCTTTGGTGTAATACTTTCAAACTATTGCATCAAACGAAGGCTCTTTTTACAAGATTTATCTAACTTGCCTTGTTAGTTTAAATGGGTCAAATCTTGCTGTTAGCCCAACCGATTGAGCTGAAACTTTGCATTTACTCGTGATTTGAAGACACCCAAATTTTATCAGGAATTAACCTATTCAAGCAGAGCGTTCCACAGACAAGCATAGTTAGCACAATAAAAGTGGAATCTCGCTTTGTGCGGGTTTTCAGAATATCAACCATAAAGCGGTGTTTTTTTTTCGTCTATGTGTGTTTCAGCTTCACCTTTGTCCACATTTTTTCGTTGTATTACCAACGCTTCTACCGCCTGTCACTGCACGCATAGCATAATATATTATGTTTTTGGATCTTACATTAGACATAGTCGTATACAGGGTGTAAGGGGAACACTCTCGAAGTCAAAAGAAGGTAATTGTACTCATCATTATGAACAACTTTTACTATGGGACCAGCCCTGAAATCGCGAAATAAATATCAGCTGTTCTATAGAAAACGGTAATTGACACTCGACAAAATGTATGGAACAACTGATTTTTTTTTCGCGATTTCATACTAAAAGTGGTTCATAATGATGAGTACAATTACCTTCTTTTGGCTTCGAGAGTGTTCCCCTTACATTCTGTATATAAGAAGGTTGTGCTAGAAAAGCGTTCCCATATCATATCGTCTCTAATTTTATACACATGGTGCGTTAATTTTCCAGACCATTGAATATAGCGCTCTAATCTGTTTTACGATCATGGATAAATTCGGAAGCATATGCAAAGTGAATATTTTATTATTGATAGCCTAATTTGATTCAAAATCAATTGTATTTGGGTTCAAGAGAATGATAACTTCAGCAGACTAAAAGCAGTAACGGCGATAGTTAAGGAGCAGTTTGTGTGATTTTGCGGTTTATTCAGTTCCTTGTGTAACAAACGCCTGGGCACGGGTTCAAGCAGTGCTGCTACTGAAATGTGCGAATTTGTTCTGTGGAAGGCCTTAATTTGATCTGAAAATTACGTTTCTATTTTACTAATAAACTTCAGTATAAAACGTGTATAAAAGTGGTACGGTATTTCAAAATACATTAAATCACAATTTAGTTTTGACATCGCATGTTTAAATAGATCTTGTAACACTAACTTTGTAGTGTAGTATGTCTTTTTTTAATGCTCGCAATGTTCGAAGCGTATCGGTTCTATTCCCTCTAAAATGGCGCGGGCCGCACGCCGTCGCTTCTCTGGGAACGCTCGAATTGGAGGTCAGATCCGCAATTCTGAGTTCAAGAATTAGTGCAACAGGCGTAGCATGCACAGCGTGTCGTGAAGAAAATAGCCAGACGTACACATATTCGTAGCCTAGTCTCATTTACGCATGGCAAAAAGTATCGGCTAATTTAACTCGCGGCGCAAATACAAGGTCTTACGCCCAACTCGTTACGCGGTCTCAAACTAACGTTAAACCACGCAGTTCGGAAAATCTCGCAAACGTGAACCTTAACGCGCCCAGATACAGTTTGCAGTCGTGCAAAATATTTCATCAATAAAACGGGATTACTTTAAATAGGTAGGCGTAAGGCTCCAGTCTAGTTTCGATCGTGATAGCACCTAAACGAGTTAGATTGCAAATATGTAACATGGTAGTTTACCATAAGTGTACTTATTATGAGCCTATTTTGTACTTATTTATTTATGAACATAGATATTATATACAACTTATCGATAAAACTATTACAGATATATAGATATATTTTTTCAAATATCTAAAACGCTTTCAAACGCACTCCTAATGTAATTTAGAAATAGTTGTTGGACTTTTAGTCAAAATTTAAACCCATAATTGTATTCTAAAGAAGAGCCATTACAAGGAACCCAAACAAAACAGCAAAAAGGAAACATCCCAACGATGATTGAAAATGTAACAATAGGGTGGCTCCATCCGGCTGCGTTTGTTGTATAAATTAAAATATACAGGGCGGTGACTAAGCAGAAATCGATGTAAGCTTCTACCTGAAAACAGTAATATGATTTCCCGAGACTGGTAGAAATAATCTTTATGGGTTGCCATTTTTCTGCCACAGTTTTACGCCCTTTGCACTTTTGGGGGAAAATATTTTGACGTCTTTTGTTATGTAGCTACAATTTCTGTGTGAGATAACGATTTATGATAGATCAGAATTATTAATTATTATCTCAAGGGCCAATATCAATAAAACTTTTCACACGAAACTATGCACTGGTTAGGAAAATTGTTACCAAAACTTATTAATAGAATATTAGGTAATTTGGAAACTAAACTTTATCAAACGTCAAAATGTCGAAGAAACAAACAAACTTTTAAATGCTGTCACAACTAACGTACACACCAACAATAAAATAACTATGATAGTTACCCAAAAAACAAAACACAACTTTGACAAGGAATCATAAGATTAAACAAAAAATCACAAATCCACGTTTATCATTCAAGGTGTCAAATTTCATATAAAAAGTAACTTGTTTTAATTTTAGACGCGCTTGTTTGGCTAAAACAGTGAAATATATGATGAAAATTAATGTTGTTTTTATTTTTTATTACTTTTTTATTTATTAACTTTCGCTTATACTATTATTCGCTTTCTTGTCTGTGTGGTTGTACAAATTTTAAAATCGATTTTTTACTAACTTCCCAATAAGCTAGAGGCTTTGATCAGAACTGGATGACATCGCATAAAAATGTGGTACGTGGTGAAATTAATTAAATTTGTTTTTTAGACTATACGAAAAAGTCCACAAGTATGTTATAAAATTTGGTTTATAGTTAATACAGGCCAGTTTTTTAAACTTTTTACTAACTATATTAAATCAGCAATTTATTAATATGAAAGTCTTTTCCTAGAACTCAACGTCGACAAGGTGAATACCCTGAAACGATAGAACAGAAAATGTTTTCTATTTTCTAGTATTCAATCTGATTCATGGTATCGCTTACTCTTATTTAAGTGGCGATAGGAATAGTCCTTATTTATATAGTTGATTGAATCAGGCGTTACTTTGCGGAAGTCCATTTTTAATTTGTATATATGTCGAATTTCTAGTGTAATTCCGCTTCTACGTCGTTTCGAGTACAATAAGGATTTTGGTTAAACTATTTTTATAATAGTCCTTATTTATAACTTTATAGCAAACTTGATAAAATCTTTGAGCAAGGTATAGAAATCTGAATACCTAATGTTAATGTAAAGGCTAATGTAAATATCAAAATATTACTTTTTCACCGCTTTAGTTCGGCTGGGTTACTGAAATTTGGCAAAGGTCCGCTAAGAAAGGCTTTTGCGAAAGGGCCGGGTTTAAGGGGGAAATCGTGTTGAAAGTTTGTATGAAAATCTATGCATAAAGTTAGAAGCAGGCAAGTTAGAGGCTAGTTTTAAATATACAATGGATTTTTGTGTCATCATCAGCATCAGCCAAAAGACGTCCACTGCTGTCCATTGCTGGCTTTCTTCTTAGAACGCCACACTGAACGACAGCTTGCCTTTTGGTGCTCGCGACTCATGACGTCGTCGGTCTATCTAATGAGAGGCTACCTACGCTGCGTCTTCCAGTTCATGGTCTCCACTCAATAACCTTTCTTCCCCATCGGATATTGGTTCTTCGAGCAGTATGGCATGTCCATTTCCACTTTAACTTGGAAATTCTAGCAGCTATGTTAGTGACTCTGGTTCTTCGGTGAATATCTTCGTTCCAGATTTTATCGCGCCTAGATTTTTATTGAGGGAAATAGATTGTTGTTTACTACTAATGCTATTACTGAATCATATATTTCTAAAAACGATTAAAACAGTAGAACTTTTCACAAGAAAATAAAGCAACGCTTACTAAAATAAATTGTGGGCGAAATAAGTATGTAACATAAGTACCAATAGGAAAGGTTAAAGCAACAAGTCCTATAACAATGATTAAAAGTTAAACAACTTAATTCTAATTAAGCCAAGTTACACAACATTTAGTTCATGAACTACTTGCGTAATTAAGATAAACCGATTAAAATTATGACGTGAACAACTGAAGTGAAACTATTCCTTTGTGAAATTAAGCTAGTTCAAATTAAAGGGCGCGGGTGTTTGTTCTACCTCCAGTATTTACCTTAATAGTTCAACATACGTTTAAGCACATTATACTTACTTTACCATAGTTATATTGATGTAGAGTTCAGACTTTTGTCATTGTTAAAAGCGATAATTACAAAGCCTATTATGCATAAACGCTTTATAATCCAATCTACGCTCTTAAATGGTCTGTCACCTTGCTCTTATCGTATGAAAAAAGTCACGTGAGAAAGCAAGACAATGTTTTAGCTTAATATGCATTCATGCGTAAGAGTGTTATTCTTTAACAATCACAATGTGCAATTTCTAATTTTGTCACACAATTTAATAATGCAAGATTTTGCATAGGCTGTGAAACTATTCAGTTTTAAACACTGTCAAATTACTATTGCGTATGATTTCTAACTTTACATTATTTAAAACATTTGCTGCCCGCGACTTCGTACGCTTAGATTTTCATGTTCATTTTCAACCCTCTTTTGCCCTTTCTTAGTCGACGTTTACCTCATAAGGAACCCACCCCACCTGCCAAATTTTACTTCATTGGTTAGTTTTCGAGATTTCGTGATGAGTCAGTGAGTGGTAATTTGCATTTATAGATTTAAGCAGGACCATAGTTCTTTTTCACATATTTTTTTTTAAATAAAAAAAGTGGCAATCAAACTTGCGGTCCACCTGATGGTAAGCAGAAACCATCGCCCATAGACACCTACAATACTAGCGGTGTTGAAGGTGCTTTGCCAGCCCGGAGAGATGGTTAGACTACACAGACCTATGTCTGTGCTAGACTGCTTTGAAACGCTTAATGTTGAAGCTCGGTGGAAAGATCTTTTGGGGGAAGGACACTCACCTTGCAGGTCCGCAAAATAAAGGAGTGGAAAAAATCGGACGGTGTGGAATTTCCAGCTTTGCAAAATGTGGGGTCGCGATGTACGTAAGTGGAAGTTAGACGCAGGAATAAAATCAAAAAGCTCTTCAGAACATTCCCCGAAAAATAAGCGATAGAAAACTAACCCACATCTCTTTGGAGGCTAAGTGGGTCTTTTTCTGATGTGACTAGAAATTTAAAGTCTTACAGACAATGTGTTTTTATTATTACATGAGTTTCCATCCGGCCCCACATACCTTCATGGCAAGTAAAATGAAGCCAAAGACGAACCTACTTACCCTTCTTTTTAAACACCAGGATTCTTGGGTTTAAAGAAAACCAGCAATGGTTTCACTGGGGTGTAGTGGTGTAGTGGCCCATTCGACACTGATTGTATCCTCTAGATATAAGTTTTTTGTAAATGTGTCGAATAAAATTTATTTTCTTTCTTCTTTTCTTTCTTCTTTCTTTGCTGTGCGAGTGATAAAAGAGTCCTTGTATAACTTAGTACGACTTCGTAACTGGTAGTTGGAATACAAACTCTTTCCAAATCAAGTATAGTTCTATAGCAGAATGGAGACAGTGGACTGGGGTCGTAAATTTCGGGGTCACAATCACCAAAATGGATGCGATAGAACACCGATTAACAAGTTAGGCGACGTCTATGCTCTAAACTTTGCAGCCTACTCTAAACTACACCTCATAGACCCAGCTTCCGTAGGTATTTATAAATTGAAATATCCATTGTGTTGAAGATTTATACCAGAAAAAGAAATTACGAATACGAGTATTCTCATGTAGTTATGCGAGTATTTCCCAGCGCAAACATTCTTGCCAGTCGCAGAGAGACGCACCGAAGCGAGACAAATAAAAAGATTTAAAACCGCGAAGGGATTCCTCACATCCTATCTCGCAAATATTTTGATACTTCCTGATTTTCGTTCCATTTCGTCGGATATTGAGGGTGACACTGGCGATTGAAATATCATACTGACTCGTACATAATCGAATGTTGTCAATATTTAGACATACATTCAATTTATTTGCTTGAATAAAACAACAAGAAAATTAAACTTTCGTTACCTAAGCATCTATAAACCAACCACAAAACTTAAAAACTAAAATAATTAGAGTTGGGCAACGAAGGTCTATAGACAGTTTAAACTTAACCCTACCCAGACTCCGTTCCGGGCACCTAATGAAGAAAACAGAATCACTACTCTGCTGTCTTTGCGGGTCGGTGGTATATCATGGTGGTGGTGTTGTCGGAATGTGCGCGGTACAAAGTCCAGCGGCGAGCATTGTCGCCCTATGGCAATAATGTAGGCTATTGCAACCGCAGTGGTTCCAGAGGAGCCAAGATGCCGATACTTTGTACCTTTTATTCATAGATGATTAATGCCCGTGTGGGATTTGTTATAGTTAAGTGTTTGTGTGATTAATGTAAGTACTTTAGCTTTACGGGGTGGCATATTCATTTTATGAACACCCATTTTTAGAATAAGAAAAAGATTTTAAAAAAAATTGTTTATACAATTTCAGGGAACGTGCGCAAAATGCTGGCTTCGTTGCCTCCTTGCAGCGAGGCAAGCTTACAAGCTAGTAAAACCGTTACGCCGTATCTATCCCTAACAATTTTCCGAAGAAAATATTTGGCGAAATTGGTTGTATTGGCTTCGGTATCTCAAATCCTGCTTATAATCCCCCCTCGAATCCTTAGCTGCGTCTCGGCAATACCTTTATCAATAGGGAGCGACTTGTAAACACGCCGGATTGGGTCTTTGCATAAGCAGCTGTGACAACGTTCTTCCAATTTCTTTTATTGCCTGTATTGTCATGTGTGGAGGTATTTAGGAGCGCTATCACGCCGAATTTTCAGAGGTTAAATTGATATATATTTTATTTATTATTATTTTTGGCCTGAAACTGGCTATCTACTTACCCAGTAATACGCCTAAGTACTTGCTAAGTATCTGGTTGCGTTCACGGTGGCTAGTTTCAGATTCCTGTTGTTCTTGGACTTTTATTATCAGCTCTAACGTCGTATTAAATCGATTATTTATATTTTACTTAACGAATATTATATGTGTTTTAAATGTTTATTGGGACTTATCCCGCATTATTTATTTAGGTAAAATAGGTGCCCAACAGATTTTTTACCGAAATTAAATTATGCGTGATAAGTTCAATATTTTTTTTAAAATATGTATTTGTGTTCAAAACGCGAAAGTTTAAAAGTTAATAATTATATAACCTGGCAAAAAACAATTAAACCTTATTTAGGTTTAATTGTTTTTTTTTCACAAAATTCCCCTGTAACTTTTAGACCTTTGTAAATTATATTAATTATTTAACCTAACCTGCAACAAAAACGAATTAATTCAGAAAGTCTGAGATCTGATAATTTGATACTTTGTTTAATTTAATTAAAACGGCTACACCAATAAAATCAATTAAATCATGAGAATATCACCAATTACATTAATTAAATAATAAGAATTTCAATAAAATATTAATAATTACAATAAAATTATGTATTCAACCATTAATTTATAACAATAATAATTAATTAAGAACTAAAATTAAATTAAATCATCTGATCTGATCTAAGACCTGGAAGTCTTCTGAGATTCACCAAAGAAATAGTTTTGAAGAAGAATTTCCGTAAACGAACGATTCAATCAACTATCATAGTAGATATTCCAAAAATCCGAACGAAGTGCTTTGATTAAATTTTCATTATTTGTTTCTTACGCTGTGGAATGCGCTACATGAGTGGTGGAGGTGGTCCCCGATAAATAAAATCTATGTCTTCAAATATCAAGTGAATCGGTTTCTTTTAGGCAAGTTTGTTCCACCGTAGACCGCATCATCGCTTAACATCAGGCGAAATGGTGGCTAAACGCAAGGCTGTTATCAAATAAAAAAAGCGCCATGCCGAATATCCATTTTCACTATTTCATATTTATGATGACGGCCTATTCAGTTACTATCCCTAAATATATATAAATACATAGGCACTTCATTTATCAAAATTGGTTAAGGCATTTACGCTGTATGTGGGAACAGACAAGCATGCATATATACGTACCATCCGTACATGCTTTTAAACTACCCTACTTTTGGTTTTGCTGTCGTCGGGCAAAAATAAAGGCGATATTTAAAATAAATCCATTTTGATAGCAAAGAAAACATTTTTAATATTCCTAAGTATGTAGACCTTTTCACGTCAAAGATTTACGAAACCCGGCCCATAGGGGTTTCGGTGGCATTGAGTTTAATGCCCTAGACAACATATTAAAGTACTTGTAACAAAATACATTTTCAAACTGCTGTGAAAGTGATAAGAGGAATATTAAGTTCAAGAACGTCCCTTGTAAGTTATTGAACTCCGAGCTATATCCTAATATAAATATATTAAACATTTTATTTTATACAAGAGATGGCACAAACGTAACGCGATGTTTTACGTTTGTGCCGTTGCGCTACACTGGGCTCAATGATTTATTACTATTTACCTACTACCTAAATGGGCTATAGGCCCATGTCATGGGGACTTCAATGAATGATCATTACATTTTAGTTATTTAGTCATCTAATTCAGAAACAAAAATTTGCAATAAAACGAAATAAAATATTAAGATTGGCTAGGTAAATACTATTATAGTATTGATCATTGATTGCAAATCATAAATGGGTAACAATATAAAATAATTCAGATCAGGTTTTTGCGTTTAACTTAAAAATTATGTTGTAAATAGACACGTATTCAAAGTTTGTGAGTATTTTTCACAATTTTATTAAACTATATTACATTATTGTTAATAAAATTTATGTAAGCAATACGGTCGTGTTTTACATTAATTTTAAAAGACTTATTCATATTTGATTATGTGAGTCGTAGTATAGTATGAAATCTTTGATTTGAGTACTATAATGATACGTTGCATTGGAGGGAGCAACTAAATTAGTTTACCCCTCTTTGCATGTTCTTAAGTTCGCATTTTTTTGACGTTCCTACCTAGTAACATTTTCTGAAGCTGCACAAATATATCGACATCTCATTTATCGAAATCGAATAAGGCATTTGAATGAAATGATGGGAGACGGTAATTACAATACCTTATTTTTGCCTTTGCGTCGGTATAAATATAATAACATCATCATCAGCTCTGAATGACCCACTGCTAGGTATAGACATTTGTTTATGCCACTCTCTCCGGTCTCTCGCTAGTCATATCAACTCGTATAGTATCGATCGTCGTCGATAGTTCTTTTGATGTCATCGGTCCACTTCTTACTCGGTAGGCCCGGGTTCCGCCACCCTAAGTCTCGGCCACCACGTGGTTACTGCTGTACACCACCTACCATCATTGCGTCTGGCCATGTTCTTCCCAGTTCCGTCACCTTTTTTACGACGTCTGCAACCTTGGTGCGACGTCGTATCTTGTTATAAAAACAATTAATATAATTAACTGACTGATTAACTAACTGAACATGAAAAAGAAAAAAATATTAAAAATACTAAACATTCTTGTGAATATCACGTGAGTAATTCCCGTGTAATATAATTAAAATGTGTGAAAACCACTTCAGTTTCTATAATAAAATTAGTCAAGTTGTTTCAATGCGGCGACATATTTTTACAAAAATCCGCAAGTCTGTAAAAGAAGCCAAAAATTAAGAAATAATAAATACATTTTCGTCCCAAAAGCCGAGCTCGAAATAAGACGTTTTTCATCTAAAACTTGTAAGGTTTTCCTATTACATTGCCCGCGGGACATCGAGCCGTTTTTAATTAATGACAAATACAATGAGAGGTGACAGCGACATTTAGCTTTTAGAAGAACTGGCTAAACAGAGAAACTACAGCGCAAACCAAAAATACTTTTTGAAGACCCTTGGTTAAACTGAAATGCCACAGCGCAAACTATAAATAGTTTTAGAAGACCCTGTGAAGCTACACCGTAAACCAAACGTATTTGCACAAACACATATTTTATTAACAGCAACTGAAAATCAGTAGGAGCCCTACGTATTAAAATTCTTTGAAATTATGGTTCATTTTCTGGTCGCTCCAAGTAAATGCTTTGATTACCAAAGCAGAAGGTAAAGTAAAAACAAACAAGTGAAACTCATTGCTTTTTAGCTTTTTTAGAATGCATCAAAGAGTTATAGAATATCTACAGAGGCAAAAGCACTGGCAAAGTTTTTTCCCCTTTATCGCTAGGCAACGGTGTAATGGAAAACACTGTTTTAAGCTATATCGGGGCTATATCGTGGCTATATCGGGAGCTCATTCCACAACCTTACCAAGGTAAATATCCCGAAAATAATCATATAACTTGGTGTAATGGAAATTCAATAAATATAGAAAAAACTAAACCTGTCATTAGAATAATCCAAAGATTAGAGTACCTTTTTTTTCTTTTAATAGGCTTGTGATTGACCACCATCTCGCCTGATGTTAAGCGATGATGTGGTCTACGTTGGAGCACGTTTGCCTAGAAGAAACCGATTCACTCGTGATTTGAAGACACCCAGATTGTAACCATCGGGGAACACCCATTTGGGCAGCGGATTCCACAGAGTAGCAGTTCGCACAATAAATGTGGAATCAAAGCGCTTCGTACCGGTTTTCGGAATGTGAACCATAAAGCGGTGACGTTTTTTCGTGCCCGCTCTGGCAGTCCCATAGAAAACTGGGCAAGAGGGAATTATATCGTGCAGATCCGAAGCACACTCTCCGAAATGTACATGCTTTGTCACTGACTTGTTTGATGATAATTTAATAAAATCTTAAAAACATTTAAATACTTCACACCGGCACAAGACGTGCGACGTTAATATACTCTTAGGAAAAACAACAAAGAGATCCTATGAGGGGTTCCGTTTTTCCTTTTGAGGTACGGAACCCTAAAAAAGTGGTCAAAAGTAGGTACTACACCCTTACACATTTTACGAGACCCTGCAGGCCGTACTTAAGGGTGTTATTGCCATGTGCAGCTCTCTCAGTCGCGTTAATTTTCACGTTATTCAAGATATAATTATCCTTATATAAATTTACAAAAAAATACAAAACCATGTTTTGCTGTCTACCACAACATTACAAACTCAAAAAAATATAATTAGAGGTCAATTGTTTTAGTTTTTTAATTATTATAATAACTGTACATAGGTACAGGTATTAAGATTTACATTACAAACAAAGAAATATTCAATATGATAAACAATGAATTCAAGTACGTAGTAGTTACATATCAATGACTAGCGGTCCGCCCCTGCTTCGCACGGGTATAGATTATAGCCTATGTCACCCGGGGATAGTGTAGCTTCCCAACAGTGAAAGAATTTTTCAAATCGGTTCAGTAGTTTCGGAGCCTATTCAATGCAAACAAACAAACAATCAAATCTTTTTCCTCTTTATAATATTAGTATAGATGATAAATTTAAATCTGAAGGAATAATAACGGTAATAAGGGATTTTTTGCTAAAACCATGTTACTTCGTCAAAATAAAAATGCATCGGTTTTTTTTAGTAAGATAGTCAGTCAAATTTGATTTTGTTACTTTCGCAAATTGAAACTAACTGATTTTTATAATATACTAGCTGTTGCCCGCGACTTTGTTCACGTAGCCTTACATATACACTTTCAACCCCCATTTCCCACCCTTAATTCAGCCCTTTCGCAAAATCCTTTCTTAGCGAATCTCCATACCCCGTAAAGAATCTACCTGCTAAATTTCAGCTTCGTAGATTTCGAGATTTCGTGATGGGTGAGTGAATGAGTGAGTGAGTAGGTGAATTTCGCTTTTATAAATATAGATTATGTTTAATTTATGTGAAAATGCGCGAGCGAAAGTACCTACTGTGGAAAAAAAACACCAATTTGCGTTATGTTGTAATCTTGCCATGACTGAATACTCGTTAGCTCATTTTGAGTACTTCGGAATTCTGAAATCTCAGAAAAGATTTTGACAATAGACAATAGACAATTTTTTATTTATGGAAGAAAATAAAACATTTTTAAGAATTAATAGAAATAAATACACACATTAGAAATTGTTTTCCTCCACAAACCGGTTCCAACTCAGCATAATGCTGGTTGCGAACAACCAGCGCTGGTCTTCCGTTGGAGACTTTGATTTTGCGATGTATTGAATGCGTTTATTATATGTTTACATTTGAATATCGGCGAAGAGCGCGATGATACTAAACAAATTGGAGTTAGGAAACGCCAAAATAATATATCAGAGGTAATTGCCCGTGTCATCAAAAAATTATATCTCATTTTTAACAGAATCGTTAACAGAATTGGATTATTTTTTATTATTGAACCCGCCTGTAAAACAATTGCTTTTTATATTGGTTTCGACGCTATGCGCTTCCAATTGAATTTTATTCATATTACTTATTTGTTTGGTACGATTCTATGCTGATATGAAATGGGACATTTGATTTTCGTGTAACATGTGCTGTATAGAAAATAAAAATAAGTAGATAATTTTCTTATATAAATAAAAATAAATATTAAAACCATGAAATAGTTACACTATGTTTTGTTCTTTTCGAGTGAGTTTAAAATTTGTATAGACAGAAAATAATAAGACTCCGAGGAACTATTCCAAGAATGTTTTTATTAAGAAGGGAGATAAATACTGTTGGAATAAAATAATAACCAGACACAGCAAAATGCCAATATAAATGTACAAAATTTCGTTATAAATTTTAATAAGTTTACATTTAAAAAAAACAAAGCAAGTCATCATGACACTATGGATTATTATAATTTAATACATATACAACATTTCTAGTCTGTGATGCTAATCATAGTTCCCTAGACAGGGACCAAACCCATAGTGCAGTAATCACTTTTTTTCTTTTCTGTGGCAGTAACCATGTTCATGGTAATACTCAAAACCGGGTATCATAATAAAATGCGTACACAAAATTTCGTGTCTGTGCTGTGTTGACCGTTGAAGAATCCTTTATCTGGAGCTAATCCTGGATGTCGATTCAGTCTATGCTTACCATAACAATGCATTGTCATCGGAACTGAACCAAAATGTAAAAATACAAATCCGTAGGATCAGAAGAAGTACTTTTAATTCAGCCTGCAAGATTTGCACATACCAACATTGCAAGCAAAGATATAACTTTTTTTTTTAATAAATAATAGGCTTGCGTTCGACGTTGTAAATTTTAAAATTTGCTATAGCACTCACTGGTTTCACCAGCAATCCTACAGGAATTTTTTTTCTACATTAAAAGTGGCACAGTTTTAATCCAGGCTATAAAGTAATTGCGTATTCCAGTCAGCCGTTACGGAGGTTGAATGGGAAAATACAAACACCACACTAACACTTTCGAATTTAAAATATTTGTGTACGCAAATAATGCGATTCTGAAATAAACACTCTAAAGGTTGTGCAACAATAATAACTGATACTACAAAACAATATAAATACAATCACACGATTATTTTTCTTTAGCAAACATAAAGTAATACACGAGCAATCTAATAACTCAATTTCTACTCGTTAAAGTCAATAATTGTGTACGAAAACACTTCGCGAATGTCAATACGTTGTCCAATTACCTTGTAGTACCTCTCTCGGGTTTATTTTTTTCAGGGCCCTTCTGAAAGCGGCTAACGCAGCTCTCGTGACCCTTCACACATCGCTCGTTCCATCGCGAAAAAGAAAGGCCTGAGTCACGTATAACATTAGGGCAAAAACGCGTTTAGGTATTGCTAACGTTCTTATTCCGCTGGGCTTTGGACTGATATGCAAGAATACTAGAAAAAGCTACCTTTTCTTCTGGTTGCCATAAAAACATGAATTATAAATGTTTACAGTCTACAGTGTCAACGTATGACGCTTGATCGTAATATTGGTCCAACAAGAAGCGGTAGACGACAATGTTATAAGAGCTGTATATTGCCCTAAATAGAGTTTTGCGTTATAAATTAGGAAATACCACGGGAATACTAAACTCCGGATATGTTAATCTGAGACCATAAAATTGCTATAAAACATCTAAATTGCTTATTGTTGTTGTAGTTGTCATAAAATTATGAGTTACTAGCTGAATCACGTGGCGGTACCCGTGTTTTTCTAGTATTTTCGCATTTCTGGAGGGAAAAGTACTCTTTGTCTGTATGATGGACACTATATTCCTGCCAAATTTCGTTAAGATTGGGTTAGCCGTTTAGACGTGCAAAGCAAAAAACAAAAAACAAGGTACTTTCGCTTTATAATACTAGTTAATTCCTGCCAAATTTCGTTAAGATTGGCTTAGCCGTTTAGACGTGCAAAGCAAAAAACAAGGTACTTTCGCTTTATAATACTAGTTAGGAATACGATTAGAAACGTTTTCACCTACTATTTTTTTTTTTTTATTATGAATTCTAGAGTATTTTTACCAACGTATGATGCTCTGTCGTAATATTGGTATGTATTGTGGGCATATTGAAACAAACAAGAAAATTGTAAATAATAATATTTTTATGAGAGTTAATAAACTGCCCTAACCCTAAATTGGTTCACAATATCAGAAGGATTATATCACGGAACTCCAAATACACATACATAGTATAAAACAAAAAAAAACGTGTAAAATTTTCTCAATTGGCATTTCTCAAGTGGTATAACTTCACGTCGCACCGTAAGTTCGTAAAACCAAAGGTCATGGAATCAGTGCGCGATCGACAATCGCTCGCAGATAAACGAGCGCCATAAAAGTCGGGTTGAGACGGATGACCGGATTCCACTTTTACGGCGATATTATCGTACCGCTTAGACCGGCTTCCTATCGATTGGCACGACGACGGCGCGGGCCAAAGTCGCTATCTGTTGCTTCATTTTCTTCTAGATTTGAACACACCTAAGCAACTTGCAGAGCTTCAAATTGATATTATAAATATTTGATTAATAACTCCACAGTAACATGACGTAAAATAAACATTATTATAAACTGTAAAATTTTATAAGTAATTATTTCGCCATAATAAATGATCTGGTAATCCGACAATAATAAGTAATTATCCGTGTTATCGAATAGTTGTACCCATAGCCAAGACTAGTTTATATTTAAACGTTACGACTTTAAAAAAAAACATAAATTTCTGGTCCAATTTTTCTTCTTAGACTTTGCTAGCTTATGAAGCGGATTTGAAACACTTATTTAAACGTTACGACTTTAAAAAAAACCATAAATTTCTGGTCCAATTTTTCTTCTTAGACTTTGCTAGCTTATGAAGCGGATTTGAAACACTTTTTTCTTTCAATCGTTGGAAAAAAGAATGCCAAAAAGACCGCTTCAAACAATACTACTTGCAAAAGGAACCCTCGTAAGTTTGTTCTTTCCATCCATCGTAATCCTTTAAAACCATTTAACTTCTACAGTAGTAGTAGAAATAGTTTAATCAAAAATTTTAATTGAAAGAGATTTAGCAAGTAATTTTTGAAGTGAAAACTTCCTTAAGCACTTTAGGCATTTTTTGGTATGATGAAAAAGCACTGCAACTGCACAGTCAGGGTGCAACTGAAGCGTGCACTGAGCGCAGAAACGTGTCGGGAAAGTTTTGAACCGATTGTATATAGGAAAGAGTTTACTTTTTCACTGCCACTTGTACGCCACGATCCTGACTCGACTCTGCGGTGGGCGTGAGGCTTTTTCTTACCCTAGTTTTACAAAAGCGTCGCGTGCGTGCAGTCGCACTACAAGCTCAAGTATGTCCAGTATTTGCAGTTATTGAGACAGTTACGGGTATTTTCGTATTTATCTCCCAGTGTCCTGCCTGTATTTGTTTTATTTGCGCGTTTATTGAATTGTTATTTGTTTGTGCGGTATTAAATCAACGCGGCACATTTTTAGGGTTCCGTACCTCAAAAGGGAAAAACGGAACCCTTATAGGATCACTTCGTTGTCCGTCTGTCCGTCTGTCCGTCTGTCCGTCTGTCCGTCTGTCCGTCTGTCCGTCTGTCAAGACCCTTTTTCTCAAGAACGCGTAAACGTATCAAGTTGAAATTTATACTAAATACTTGGGTCTACGGTTTCTTTCGGCTGTAAAAAAATAAAAGTTGTAAGTCAACGCAATCAAAAGATATGAACGTTTATGTCGCATATTTTGCGATTTCACAGGGAAACCAAAACCTATAGGGTACTTCCCGTTGACCTAGAATCATGAAATTTGGTAAAAGGCAAGGTCTCATAGCACATATATAGGAATAAATCTGAAAGTTACAAATTTTAAGTTATATCATATAAAAATTATTATTTTGCTAGTACAAACTTACATTTTGTAGTTGGAATGTATGGAAGAACCTAATTGTCAACTACAAAGTTAAGTTTGTCTTTTAATATTTCAACATCAGTTAGTTTTTAGGGTTCCGTACCTCAAAAAGAGAAAACAGAACCCTTGTAAGATCACATTATTGTCCATCTGTCTGTCTGTCTGTCCATCTGTCTGTCCGTCTGTCAAGACCCTTTATCTTGTATCTTCGATATACAATGTGGCACTATTCATTCCTAAAATTTCAGCTATATTATAATTATTCAATATTATAAATGCGAAAGTTTGTGTGTAAGTGTGTGTGTTTGGCTGAAGTCACCGCCGAAACTACAGGTTCGATTTAGATGAAATTTGGTATGGAGGTAGCATATTCCCTGAATTAACAGATTTCGATGAAATTTAGTATGAAGGTACCATATTCTTTGGATAATCACATGAGTTACTTTTTACCCCGAAAAAAATTATGGTTTCTGTAGTATAACATCAATCACTCAACTCTGTGACTGTTTAACGGATTTCGATAAAATTTGGTATGGAGGTAGCATATTCCCTGGATTAAAACTAAGGCTATTTTATACCGACAATATGTAAGTTCCTGTAGGATAATTTCAATCATTCAACTCCGTAACTGTTAAACAGATTTAGCAAGCCGCAAGCGGCCCGCGAGGGTTAGTCAAGCACAAGTGACGTACAAAAAAGAAGAAAAAAAAACTTTCTAGGTCACGCGGTTCGCTGGGCCGCAAGCGTCCCGCGAGGGCAAGTGTCAAGCACAAGTGACGTACAAAAATTAAAAAAAAAACTTTCTAGGTCGCGCGGTACGCTGGGCCGCAAGCAGGACGCGAGGGCGAGTGTCAAGCGCAAGTGACGTACAAAAAAGAAGAAAATAAAACTTTTTAGGTCGCGCGGTTCGCTGGGCCGCAAGCGGCCCGCGTGGGTGAATGTAGAGCACAAGTGACGTACAAAAAAAAAATCTAGGTCGCGTGGTTCGCTGGGCCGCAAGCGGCCCGCGAGGGCGAGTGTCAAGCACAAGTGACGTACAAAAAAGAAGAAAAAAAAATTCTAGGTCGCACGGTTCGCTGGGCCGCAAGCGGCCCGCGAAGGCAAGTGTCAAGCACAAGTGACGTACAAATAAAAAAAAAACCTTTCTAGGTCGCGCGGTACGCTGGGCCGCAAGCGGCCCGCGAGGGCGAGTGTCAAGCACAAGTGACGTACAAAAAAGAAAAAAAAACTTTGTAGGTTGCGCGGTTCGCTGGGCCGCAAGCGGCCCGCGAGGGCGAGTGTCAAGCACAAGTGACGAAAAAAAAAAAAAAAACTTTCTAGGTCGCGCGGTACGCTGTGCCGCAAGCGGCCCGTGAGGGCAAGACTAAGTGTCAAGCACAAGTGGCATACAAAAATGAAAAAAAAAACTTTCTAGGTCGCGTGGTACGCTGGGCTGCAAGCGGCCCGTGAGGGCGAGTGTCAAGCACAAGTGACGTACAAAAAAGAAGAAAAAAAACTTTCTAGGTCGCGCGGTTCGCTGGGCCGCAAGCGTCCCACGAGGGCAAGTGTCAAGCACAAGTGACGTACAAAAATGAAAAAAAAAACTTTCTAGGTCGCGCGGTTCGCTGGGCCGCAAGCGGCCCGCGAGGGCGAGTGCCAAGTACAAGTGACGTAAACAAAAGAAGAAAATAAAACTTTCTAGGTCGCGCGGTTCGCTGGGCCGCAAGCGGCCCGCGTGGGCGAGTGTCAAGCACAAGTGACATACAAAAATGTAAAAAAAAACACTATATATGGGGTTTGCTAGACCACAAGTGGAACGCGAGGGCAAGTTTCACACAGGGAAAGTAAAAAGAAGTAAAAAAAAATTGGGGTCGCGTGATTCGCTGGGTTCAGTTATTTAACTCTATTCATCATTCAAACATCTGCCAGGCCAGGAATTCAATCTTACATCTCCTGCTCATAAAGCACCATGTACTTACAATCAAGGATGAAATAGTTACATAAAACGTATTCAGTAGCGTCCTAAAATAAAACTTTTTGCAGGGAACTCCATAATTTTTCCCTAGAATAACGCAGGCGAAGCCGCGGGCGGAAGCAAGTTGTAATATATGTTTTTGGGATACTTAATCGGAAAAACGGAATTAAGTCTTCGATGCGCGAACTATTGAACTTATAATACTTAGACAAGTTTGTACGGAACCCTCGGTGCGCGAGTCCATCTCGCACTTGGCCGGTTTTTTTTTGTTTAGTTTCAACAAGAATTAGTTTTCAAGTCATGTGTTTTTATGAATGTTTCAGGAGTTTTTTGTTTAGTATCGAAGCTCAGTGGTTAAAAAGGAGCGTAGCTCTACAAGCCTTATACAGGGTTACACAAAATGGTGGTACTAAACTAAAAGGATGTAATTGCACTCATTATTATGAACCCCTTAAAATGGGACCAACCGTGATATCACGAAACTAATGTGCTTGTTTTTTCAACATAATCTTGAGTGTAAGCCATTGTTATGGTAATTTGCTTGTTGTAAGTAGCGAAAGCTATAAACAATAATTGTTTATAGCTTAGCTATTTATATGAAGTTCTCAATTATTGAGAACTTCGTATAAAAGAGTAAAATATATGTAAGAGATCGCTTATAGCGATAAGACCACCGGTTATTACACTAGTTTTAAGGCCGCGTCTACCGGCTCAATTATAGTAACTAATAGATAATTAGTTAGTTCACTTGTAACTATTTAATAGTTTGTTAGTTACAAGTAAAGCTAATAAAAGCCTGCTAATTGTCAAAACCACCATAGTTTTTACAATTAGACTTACTGCGGTTGCGTTGGACTAGGGGCTAACTTGTAACTAATTAGTTTTAATAATAAAATAAATAAATAGTTTTAATAATAATAGTATTTAATTAATATTCACACCGGTCGAGTTTTTCGAGGTCAATACCCGTGAGTGCTAGCCGTTTATTGAATAACTAACTAATAATTAGTTCATCATCATCAGCCAGAAGACGTCCACTGCTGAACATAGGCCTCCCCCTTTAACCTCCACACTGAACGACAGCCTGCCTTTTGCATCCACTGGATGCCAGCGACTCTCACTATGTCGTCGGTCCATCTAGTGGGAGGCCTACCTACGCTGCGTCTTCCGGTTCGTGGTCTCCACTCAAGAACCTTTCTTCCCCATCGGTAATAATTAGTTAGTTCACTTCTAACTATTTAATAATCTGTTAGTTACAAGTAAAGCTAATAAAAGCCTGCTAAAATATGGTAGATTTGAACATTAGATCAACTGCGGTTGCATTGGTCTGAGTTCATCTCGAATAATCGATATATTGGTAGTTTCAATGCATTTTCGTATACCACTCGAATTCCTGTTAAGCCTTATTAAGACCCCTCCATTAGTCGAATGCACGTGCACGTCTCGATGTTGCCACATTTACTTTGGGGTACTAGTATCCTTGAATAAGAGTTACAAGCTATTTCTACGAAGATACTTTGAAAGCATGCTGGACATTTATGTGATGAACATTTGTGTTTGTTCTATATCTGGTTGTTAATATATATTTAAGTATGTATTTAAAACTATATATGTAAATATGTTTGTATATCAGTCTTTGGCAGCCATATCACAAGCGTTGCTTAGTTTGGGGTCAGATAACCGTGTGTGTAAAAATGTCCCGATTTTTTATTTTATTTATTTAATCAAAACGATAGGCAAAGTTTTATTTGTAGAGTTGAGTTGAGCCGTCAATTTTTCGGGATAAAAGAGTATATATAAGCTTCAAATCAAACGTCATCAAAATCTGTTAAGCCGTTACGGAACCGAGTGTGGACAAACACACTACCTACCTACGTCAGTAAATTATAGATTTTAGACACATATACGTAAACGTAAAATTACACTCTCCTTTTGAACAACCTTTACTATGGGGCCAAACCTTGAATCGCAAAAAAGGTGGTTCCATACATTTCTTTTAGTGTCAAAGATATTTTTTTCTCTATTTCAGGGTTGGTCAATTGTAAAAGCTGTTTATTATGATGAGTACAATTATACTCGAATATTGTCAGTCTAACTGATAATGATCACCCATTATAGTAAACACACCTTAGTCAAAATTACTGTAAGCTCTTCGATTATAACGTGCAACACGTTGCTTTGTTTTATGGCTTGGAGCTTCAACAGATGGGCTATCTAGGTTGTAGGTATACCTAAGTACATAACCTCGAACGGATTTGATGGTACACTCTGAGAGATTGTACGGGTAAAGTAATTATGTGAAGTAATCTTACCGTTCCTTTGACGGTATTGTTGTCTGTCTCGCGAACTGGAATTTGCACGACAATGAAGTAGGATGTAGGTACAAGGTTTCTGTTGATGGATTGGTAAATGAATAATGAGAGAAATGGACTGGATTTATAAGGTTACGGTCTTTTAGGAATTAGGCTTTTTATTCACCACATTCGTGTAATTCATTTTCAACGTATTTTTGTGAACCTGTGGCCTATTTAAATTGGATATCATGTTTTATGTTAGACAATACTTTAGTATAGTGTTGTTTACCATTGACTATAGTTCCGGAGAACCTGATTATTATGTCACAAGCAAAAAGCAGTAAAATCAAAGACCTACTTAGTAGCTTTACCTAGTCTGTGTTCTGTGTAGTCTTAAAGCTAGTGTTTTGTTTCTACGATGACCAGGGAATCTAGTGCCAAAACAATTGAAGTGTAATAGAGATGGGTCATGGTTTTTATCCAGTATTCGAGCTATCGATACTTTTTAGTTTTGAACTATCTATAACATTTCAATTGCATTGCCATGACGTTCCGCTACACAGTGCAAGTGACTAACTCAAATGACGTGAGTACTTGATTTGCTATGAATAATATTATACAAAGAACTTGGACCTTACCTTTTTGGGAAGTCCAAGTTCTTTGATCTATACTAATAATATAAAGAGGAAAGATTTGATTGTTTGTTTATTTGTTCGAATGCATTGAATAGGCGCCAAAACTACAGAACCGATTTGAAAAAATCTTTCACTGTTGGGAAGCTACACTATCCCCGGGTTATATTTATACTATTTTTTTTTTAATATAACAGGCTATATTATATTTTCAAATAAATAGGGATCCTTACTAAAACTCTAATAATGTAACCCAAGGTGTAAGAAAATAAGATTTACAATTTTAACTTTGCGTGTTTGACAGTTCTAAGACAGGACAACGTCTGTCAGGTCAGCTAGTGAATAATATACAAAGAACTTGGACCTTACCTTTTTGGGTAGTCCAAGTTCTTTGTTAATATATAAATAAATATAAATAATTATTTTAGAATCTGTTTATCGCATACGTAGTATAGTATGAAATCTTTGCTGTTTTGTTTTTTGAAGTAACATGGTTTTGGTTAGTATGACATACTTTTAATTTCACATAATAAGACTACTTAGATTAAGAATAGGTTTATTACGGAAAGTAGAGTGAACCTTTGTGTGGTTTTTGTATGCAAGGTGTGACGCGTTGTCGAGTACATATGTACTTACTTATAATGAGTTACATACCGCACTTTCCTTAAAATGTGTCATCACTAATGAATGTTGTTGAAACTATAGTAGAATGGAAGTAAGTATTTGCATACTGGGTGACATGGAACGGTGGTCCTAAGCCGAAAGGATATTATTGTACTCATCATTATGAACAACTTTTACTATAAGAAAACCAAAAATCGCGAGAAATTTTTATTTTAGGTACAACTAGCGACCCGCCCACCCGGCTTCGCACGGGTGTAATTTACGTGCGAAGCCGGGGCTGGTCGCTAGTTATATATGTATAAACCTTCCGTGAAAATGTATCTAACTGATGGTGAAAACCGCATCAAAATCCGTTGCGTAGTTTAGGAGGAGTTAGCGGCCATACAGACAGACAGACAGACGCGGAAAGACTTCAATTTATACTATGTAGAGATAGACAAAATTTTACAAACAAAAAAAAAAGTATGGAACAGCTGATTTTTTTTTCGCAAAAATTACAGATTCGTCTGATAGTAAAAGTTGTTCATAATGATAAGAACAAAATCCTCCTACATTGATAATCCTTTCGGTTTAGTACCACTGTTCTGTGTAACCTTGAATTAGTAAATTCCGTTATATTAAAACAAAATAATACTACTATTTGAGAAAGTATCATTGTGAATAATAAAAATAATGAAACCTATCTCTTACTTCAGGATAGTGAATAAATAAGGCAGAGAAGGCACGCTAGTAATATAAGTAAAAACACAGACCCCTTGGCATTAAGATAGAATTGTACCTACAAAGAGAGGAAAAGGCCAGGCCGAAGGCAATAAAGTAAAGATGATGATAAAAGATGGGTAAATAAAAAGTTTCATTTGTGTTTGCGACAAATTATGGGACATATTCACACTAGGTTTCAGTAAATAAGGTAAAATATGCGAAACGAACTTTGTTGTAAGTTGCAGGGTTTTGTTTTGTTTTAGTGTATTTGTTGCAGCTTAATGTTAATAGTTCACTTTAATAACAAATATGTAGGTATTTATTATATAATTATGTAAACATTAGTTGAACATTTATTTTTAGCGCTGAACAATGCACACTAGTCTTGTACAGAAAGAAAATATGGGGAGATGATGGGGAGTGTCTTTTGGTATTTTTTATATATAGAATATAATTATCTACGTTTGGTCACCAACTTGCCTGATGTTAGGCAATGGTGTGGCCGAGGACACCTTGATCTAGAAGAAATCTATTCACTCTATCCTTCTAGATGTCTAGATTGTAGTTCTCAGGAAACAGAGAGGACAGCAGTGAGTTCCATTTGTGAGCACTACGAGCAGCTCCATGGCAACGTGAAGCACTTTATTTTTAGAGAATGTTTAGTCTGCGTAATGCTTGGTTCACATGTGGTATATTGCTAGTATACGTACCAGAGGTATGGTAGTGGTACTTGTGGTAGCGTGGTATATTGCTGGTATAGAATCCGACATCGTTCGTTTCGACTGCGACGATGTCGGTCCCAAGCCCGGGTAAATGAGGAAAGGTAAACATTTACATCATGGTAAAGATAAAATTGCTTGAGAAGTTCACAAAGAAGAAAACATTATCCCTACAAATCTACTATTACGCTATTATTGTTATTGTACCTATACTTGCATTAGTAGAGGTCAAATTATCACGTAGGTACCTAATAAGCTTTATTAATTTTAAAAAAAAAAACTTTTTATACGAAAGGTTGTTCGTATTCTTCTCAGCAAACCCTTTCATTTAATACCCATATCATGATGAGAACATTTTGTCCGCCATCTTGGGGTGACCGCCATATTGAAATTATCATCAAGAACTAAAGTGCTTGGGAAGACAAGTCCAATAAACCTAAACTCGACTGGGTTGCGTCGTTTCGTTTAGGAGTTCTTATGGACCCAGTTATGTCCTAAAAGTGCGACCAGAACCACCGGAGGATGGGCAGCAGCGTCCTATTACCACACGGTGAACGTACTGCGATCCCCAAGCTGCCTACCAAGCGTGGGGATTATGGCAAAACCCCTCCCTAACAGGGAGGCTTTTGTCCAACAGTGGACGTTTAACGGCTGCTGATGATGATAGCCACCTTCTGTCTCCATCGTCAGACCAGCTCGAAGGTACCATAATCAAGGTACCATAGGTCGGTCGTATTGCATTGTCATCGAACTTACATATTTAAGTTTGCCAAATTTCAGTTTAATCAGTTGAAAATATCTGCTTCAAAATTGAGTTGCAAGATTCCGCCCAAACAAACATACTATGTTACTTACACACATACATACATAGCAAGTTAAATAAAAGCAGTCAAATATCAGCTCGAAGCTCTTGAATCGGTAGACCGGCGTGCTGCTCGTCTTATAGGCGATGAGAAGTTAGTGGCTAAGAAACTTCTCAGTCTAGAACACCGCCGTAAAGTAGCGAGTCTGTCAATTTTCTACAGGATTCATTTCGGAGAATGTGCATCAGAGCTACATGACCTTATCCTGCCATCCCCTTTTTACTACAGGACAAGTAGGAAAACGGCCCACTACCACCCATACATTGTGGATTTTCCTTGGATACGTACCAAACGTTTCGATTCTACGTTTCTAATCCGTACGGCCAAAGTTTGGAACAACCTGCCAGCTTCCCTGTTCCCTGAGAGATATAACCTGGGCCTTTTCAAGGCCAGAGTGAATATGTATCTTCTAAGTCTGCGTGCTTCATCTTCGACCACATCGTCGCTTACCAACAGGCAAGTTGGTGGTCAAACGCGGACTTATCAAAGTTAAAAAAAAAAAAAAAAAAAAAAGCTTGTAAAAACCCAACAGCACAGTTATCAAATAAAAAAAAAAAATGAGTAACAGCGAAATGATACGTAAATATTTATAGACAAGAACCGCTACAATCAAAATTCAATGGCTATTAGGATTTGATTGAATCGTCCCAATTTAACGAAAATCCGATTTTTATTCGGGTTTTAACGAATTGTCAGGTTAATAGCTTCCATTAATTGGTGCTTCCCAAATGGAAGATTTTTGCCAATAAAGTGTTACTTTACGTTTTTGAATCAACATTTTACCTTTTTGTTGATTGTTTTAATTGACATGGTTATAATATCTTGGCACAAGTACTACCTTTTCATATTTTATTGATCTTGAAAATTCTTCTCACGTCTTCTGCCTAGTTATTGAAATTTTGAGTTATTTATTGCCAAGAATTATTTTGATACAGTAACATTCATCATTATCATCATCATCATCCACAACCTTCCTTATCCCACTGCTGGGTATAGGCCTTTCTCTTGCTATGCCATCTGACTTGGTCCTGTGCCAATCGAGTCGCAATGGTGACAAAATCGTTGATCCATCTTGCAGCTGGACGACTAACGCCCCGCTTACCTTGCCTCGGCCACCACTCTGTGACAACCTTACCTACCTATCATCACTGTGCCTAGCAACGTGTCCTGCCCAGCTCTGATTGAGTTTTATTACCACAATTCCTACGTCTTGTTCTTCGCCGGAAATAGCCGATAGTGGTCAGTGTCAGTTATTATTGGTGCCGAAGTTACAGAGGTTCAGAAATTTGTGTGTTTAAATTTTTAAGACACTATATTTTATCTCTTATATAGTTTAATAGTTATTTGTTATACAAGAGTGCAAAGTTGCTTTTTAACCGCGTGCTCAATTTTGATGACCGAGCATGCGAAGGATTCTAAAATTGATACTTTTATATCAGTTTAGGTATTAACTACTACATTATGATAGGTAAGTATTACAGAATAATCTTTAAATTATAACAAAAATACTTAGGTATAATTAAGAAAAGTTGAAAGTAACGTTGCTACAGTTACTTAGTTTCAGATAACAACATCCTGTATGGGTGTTGTTTTCGCAAGTCGAACTAGGAACTAGGACTGGAACCGGTTTAGGATGAGTGAATAGCGTCCGTGTTCGAATCAGACGCAACTTCATATATTATTTATGTTACATTGAGCTTAATTACGATGAAATATTTTAAAATTTTTGATAGTTATAGTGGTTTAGCGATGACAATCAGCTGCTTCCTCGATCTATAAATATTTTAGTAAATTATTATGTATGCAAAGTTTTATCATCATCATCATCATAATCAGCCTTTTAACAGTCCACTGCTGGACTTTTAGCCTACCCCCGAAAGGGTGATTGGGCCATATCCACCACGCTAGCCCAGTGCGGATTGGTGGATTCACACACGCCATTGAATTCCTTCTCCGTACGCATGCAGGTTTCTTGACGATGTTTTATATGTACCTTCTATTTTATTTTTAATTTTGTGAGTGCGCGGTGAATGTGAGCACCATGTCAAACCAATTGTGGTTTTTTGGTGCAACAATATGCAATAAACTGTATTAATTGTGTAAAATAAATAAATAAATACTTAAGTTATAATATTTTTGCCATGGGTACTGTAATGTTGGTGTTGCACACGATGTTCTAAATTCAATTTACTTCATCCTCTGGCGGATTAAAACGGCTTTTAAATTTAGATATCGAAGAGCAAAAATTCTCTTTTCGAGATGGGGGGATGAAAAGTTCTGTGTACAAATACAATGAATATAGTTGTCCAGAAATAAATACTTTTTAATTATAATTAAACTGTGACTACGGTTCGGCTACGAGGAATTAAGTTTCCTCGTGGCCAAACTAGTTTGGCATTTTAGTGCAGGTGAGGAGTCACGTAAACATGACCAATAAACTGGTAGAATTTGCTACCGGTCTGACCACTTTTTATTCTCTTATACAAAAAATTATCTTTACATCTATACAATATATTATAAAGAGGAAATATTTGTATGTATGTTTGTAACGAATTGGCTCAAAAAGTACTGGACCGATTTTAAAAATTCTTTTACCATTTGAATGCTACATTATCACTGACTAATATAGGCTATTTTAATAGGCTATATAACTATACTCGTGCGGAGCCGAGGCGGACCGCTAGTCTATACTTCTATACTAATATTATTAAGAGGAAATATTTGATTGTTTGTTTGTTTGCATTGAATAGGCTCCGAAACTACTGAACCGATTTGAAAAATTCTTTCACTGTTGGGATGCTGCACTATCCCCGGTTGACATAGGCTATATATGGCCTACTAGTCTTAAATAAAGCCGATCACCGAAAACATTTTAATGTCTTTTTAAACAGAGATTCCACTATACCCACACATGTGTCACTTATAATACTATATAAAAATAAACTCTATATTGACTCTCACTTTTTGGGAAAGGGACAGAGCGAGCTTTTATTATCCCAGCAAAATATTTAAACGCTTGTCTCAGAACTTTGTAAGTTATTCAGTTATTAAATTTTATTATATTTTTCTATAAGCCTGTTATACTCATTGTTATACTCATATTATAAAGAGACTTTTAAAAATAAAAGTAGCTAAAAGAGTATCAAATAAAACTGATGAAACCCCATTATCATCATATTAGCCATAGGACGTCCACTGCTGGGCATAAGCAACCCCAATTGAAAGGACAGGTTGGAAGCGGCTGGCATCCAGCGTTTCCCAGCGGTCTCTTTTAGGTCGTCTGTCCATTTTATGAGTGGACGTCCTACGCTGCGCTTACCGGTCCGTGGTCTTCATTCGAGAACCTTTCGGCCCCGCGCGGCGGCGGGCATATAGTGCAGAACAGATGCTTATCCTGCTACTTCAACTTGCTAATCCGGTGGGCTATGTCGGTAACTTTCGTTGGTCTATGGATCCCTCATATCTGATTCGATCTCGTAGAGAAACTCTGAGCGTAGCTTTCTCTACAGCTCGTTGTGAGCTTGCGTATGGCCCGTAGTTAGAGCCCATGTTTCATATGTCATCACTGGCAACACACACAGACTGGTCGAAAACTTTCAACCTTACACACATACTTTTACTTACCGTACAACAATATTTTGTAGCATTTTGGTGTTGATTATTTATATTTTATCGGTGGAGATCGAAAAAATCGCAGAATAGTATTTTTTTTGATGTTCTTAGCCGAAATACAAAATATTGACATGAACACTGCTCTAAAACTTTCCCAGTATTATTTCTAAAGATAATCTTAATGTATTATTTTTATTAATTTCCTATTAGTGACTTTTTTATTCAAAATCTTGGAAAACGGGCTCTTTAGTTTGTCTTTCAAAAACCTGTAAGAGGCTTAACTATAATATCCAACCAAAGAGAAACTTATTGAGGAAGCATCCTTAGAAAGCGTATAGGATTTACCACAAACGGTAAAAGCTGTACTTAATCGGGAATCGACCCCTCGGGTCCGTCCACACGTGACCAGGATGGCAATCTTGGGGCTTTTTTTATATCCAAATAGATTTGTACAAAGCACTCAAATGTTTGAAAACATTATAAGATGTTTTGTATGCTAAATAATTATCTTAGGTATATAACATGTGGGTAATTTGTAGGAAGAGATGACAGTATTTTTTAAATATCCATGGTATCGATGAAACAAATTGCAGTACAAGGAATCTGCCACGTCTACTGAGATAGAATAGCTACCAAACATCGAAGAATAAAAAAACCATTTCGAGATTATCATGCCTTGTAATATAATATTATGAGCCAATTACAATCCACCATCGGGGAATGACAATTATTTTTTTGTCTGTAAATTCTATCATAACTCCTGTCGTTTTGCCTCTTACATATTCAATTTTCGGAACATGTATCTATATAATTATATAAAAGCGAAATTCATTCATTCACTCACTCATCACGAAATCTCGAAAACTACTTGACGTACGAAGTTGAACTTTGGCAGGTAGATTCCTTAGAGATCACATAAGAAAGGATTTTTCGAAATTGACGAATTAAGGGGGACAAATGGGGGGGGGGGAAGTTTGTATGCGTACAAAGTCGTGGGCAACAGCTAGTATGTTATATTAGTAACCATAGAATTAGTTCTATGTATTAGAAATAAAAAAAAACTTCTGATTTGGCTTGCGTATCGATAATAATGTTTTCTTCAATTTAAAATAAATTCAACGTACAGATTTTGATCCATTAGATTAGATAGATGATGCCAATGAAGATGAAGTAATAATAAAGTTAATTGTTTTTTTTCCTCTCAAGTGACCATATCATCGCCCTTGTATAAAAGCGTATTATAACTTAGCATTGTAACAAATATATATAGCTAACTATTGTTGTAATATATAATATGACCTATCAAGATAAAATTAAACTTACTTGATAGTGATGCCCTCAAAAACGTAATAATGTTTCACTCATCTTGCGTACCTATATTTTAGTATAAAGTATAAAAAACATGTCTCGGAGATAAATGTGTTCACGGAAACAAAAAATATATAATTAACCATTTAGTAAAATAATTACACACCTAACAGACAGACGACCTAAAAGAGACCGCAGGGAAACGCCGGATGCAAGCTGCTTCCAACCGGCCCTTTTGGAGATCGATGGGGGAGGCCTATGTCCAGCAGTGGACGTCCTATGGCTGAAATGATGATGATGATGATGAAAATAATTACATTAGAAACTGAATTCCAATCACACAAGTACATAAATGTTAAAGTAGTTTTATTTATTATCTAAATATACATTTGGCAAAAACCGATTCTACGTCTAAATAATATATGGTCCGTCTTATATGGATGTACATATCTTGAATAAATAATTTTTAAATTGTTTATTGATGTTATACTCCTTATGCGACTTGCAACAAGGTTGCGTTAAACGTTTAACGCTACCATGGAGGGGGAATAGAAAGAGATAGAGCGAGAGTTTCACTTCTTCCGCGCGAAGGGACTGTCACTCGACTCGAAGCACGAATGAAATGAATTGAAATGAGATACTGATTATTTAAGAAATATAGTCACTCTGACAATGACAGCTGCATTGATTTTCTCCATAGACAGTATGTTCCGAATTACACAACGAGCCTGCAGCCTGAAGTTTAACTTCTTCCGCGCGGAGGGACTCCACGCACTATTTTTATTTTATTTATATGTTCAAGTTTAGCCTCGTGAGCACCCTTCTCCACGCTTGCGCAGTTCATCGTGCTGGTGACGGTTGCTGCGGCACGATCTGCAGATCCAGAAAGTGCTATCCTCTGATAAGAAAGGATTACGAATGGTGGTATCGATGCTATCAACAAGGTTCCTTCCTTCGAAGAACGACGCTTGGAGACGGTATGTGTCCGGGCGGTTAGAGTCGGCCACATAATTCATGTTCACTATCCACAGGACGAAACGATCACCACCTTGATCGAGGAACCTTCGCGCTTCACACTCCGTTCCATACCAGTCAGTGGTGATGGATTGATATCCAGCGTTGCGGTTGACGCGCGCATTTTGCGGGGAAAGGTTATACCATTCTGCAGGGCCTGAGAACTGGGATCCTACAAGATGACCTCGCTCATCTCCGGGGGCTCTGGCTTGAACGAAATAATCGTTCAAATATCCCGATCTAGGGAAATCAATTCGTTCTCTATTGTTGATGTGATTTGGTCGAATAACTGCTCGAAGATGAGTGACTCGCTCGTGATCTCCTTGTCCATAACTTGTGCGGATCAATCTGATTGGCATGAGATCGTTCATTGTTATTTCTCGTGCAGTCACGACGCCTACAACCAACGTGAATAAACAATAGTAAATAGACGCCATCTTGAAGCACAACCTTTTAATTCGAAGGATAGCAACACTATAAATTTTATTTTATTTGACTTCTCTTATATAATATTGTCTTGAATACAGGCATCGCAACGAGGAAAAAAATAAAGATTATTCCGGTTTTCCTCGTATTTTCCAAAGTGCAAATAAGTAGCATATTGTGAACTTATTTGATAACATTGTGCATGTTGTCCTTGATTCAACATGCTGGCCCAGTGCATGTTGATAAATGTCAAATATGTTAAAATTTTGGAGGTTCTTGAACGTACCGGTTTCCTAGCGATGTTTACCAGCATTATGCAATACCTAAAACAAAAAATAAATTAAGGCTCGGGCTATTGAGATTATTTAAGACTAGCAACGCACCCCGGCTTCATACGGGTGAAAATCTTTTTGGGTGTTTTACATTATTGGAGTTTTAGTAAGGTAATGCCGCCAGCATGCTGGGTACGCTGCCAACTGAAAGCTTGATCATTTGGATTGTCTTTAGACCTTCAACGGTCTATTGGCAGTCTAACTGTATTTGTAGTGTTATATAGTATTAGCTTGCATTTTGTTTAGTTAATAAAGGCACTTGGTAAATCTATACTAATATTATAAAGAGGAAAGATTTGATTGTTTGTTTGTTTGTTTGCATTGAATAGGCTCCGAAACTACTGAACCGATTTGAAAAATTCTTTCACTGTTGGGAAGCTACACTATCCCCGGGTGACATAGGTTATCTATATATATCTATACCCGTGCGAAGCCGGGGCGGACTGCTAGTTATATATATATATTTGATTCGTCACAGAGCGATGAAATCTCCAATCCTCCAATCGGACCAAAAGTTAATTTTTCCTTGTAAAGATATCGTTTAATATTGAAAGTCAGAGCTTTCATAGAATAGGGTGAGCTCTTACAAAATGTCATCAAACGTTTCTCCATCAAAAGAATTCGTAATCTCTTTTACTGATTGCTGAGAAGATAGGCGGTTTTAGAGCTACTACGTGTTTAACTGTAGGTACAGGTTGTGTACTTCAACCTCACTGTCAATTTAACATCGAGTGAGTTGTGAAAAAATATTGGAATGAAGTATCACACTTTGTAGGCCTCCCACTAGATGGACCGACGACATTGTGAGAGTCGCGGGCATCCAGTGGATGCAGATGGCAGGCTTTCGTTCAGTTTGGAGGTTAAAGGGGGATGCCTATGTTCAGTAGTGGACGTCTGGACGTCTTCTGGCTGATGATAATGATGATGACCACGCTTTTGCCAGTTATTAAACCTAGCAAGCAATTTAATGACAAGAAAGCATCTATACTACACACATCATCTGCCTAAACGACCACTGCTGAACAAAGACCTCTCTCTTAGAGAACGGTGTCGCCATAATCCCCACGCTTGGCAGGTGGCTTGGAAATCGCAGTACGTTCACCGTGTACTAATAGGACTCTGCTGCCCATTTTCCGGTGGTTCTAGTCGCGGTTTTAAAACATATCCGGGTAAATATACCTATACTACATGATCTAACAATTAATTATGAAAAATCATAATAAGGCTGGATATCAATTTAATGGGCGCATCTCGCACAAAACGCGTCACTACAAGACAACTTAAAATAAAGCTTAATGTCTTTAAAAGACAGGTTGTTTTACAGAGAGATGATAAAATAGTACATTGTTACCCCAGGGGTGAAAGTAACTTATTTAGTCCCGAGACGGGGTTTAGCTAATAGTTCGAGGGACTAAATAAGTCTTTAAGAGCCTCTTATACCAAATTTGACGGTTTTAAATCAATTTTATTCAGTCGAATTACAATATTTCAGCTGGAAAAAAATACATGTCACAGATACATCTGTGTTAGAGGTTATGATTTGGTTCAAAACACGACAGAATAAAAATGCCTCGATCAAAAAAAAATTTGAAACAAAGTCGACTTAGTTTATTTTTTTTTCATTTCATGCTCTAATGAAAGCTCGTAACAATCTGGAAATTGCATGTACTGAAAGGCAATTTTATTCAGCATTTTTTTATTTCGATAGAATTTTGATAGTGAATAGTGTCGTTTTTTAGTGAAATTAAAAGCGTAAAAAGGACGCGAGAATTTTGGCGCGCCGCGTTCAGTCAGTGCCGCGCCAGGCGTCATCGAGGTCGGACCTATGCTCGGTTTTGTCGTTGCACTCCCCCCGCGGGCGTCCTGACTCTAGCATGGTAAAAACATCGTCGCTATAACTTGGCAGGCGTTTTGTTGCCTACGCGACTCGGATACCAACAAGCAAGTTATTGAACCGCCCGTTAAACCCGAAATAAACACTGTGCTTTTCATTACGAATACAATGAAACTAAACGTAAAAACATGAACTGACTAAAGAAAATATGAGTGAATTTATTTTAAATAAATTAACATTTTTGCTTTGAAATTTATTTTCCACTCCTGCTTAAACCTCTTCTCTTAGGAAATCAGGCGTTAAATCCAAATCGGAATCAGATGAACTCATTGTGTTAATACAAATCTGCTATACGGAAGTATAAACAAAACTCTACAATGAAGATCGGATTACCGCCAATTTTTTTTAACGTCCTGACACTGGCACCGCACGGGAAGTGCGGGATCCTCTGAGTAGAAAAAAAAGTTGGAAGATGGTTCAATACAAATGTGAAAATAGAACTAGTTTTTTTATAATTTGAGTGTCTGTCAGTTGTCACTATCAGTTTAAAGTGATTCTCCCTCGGGCTGAAATGTATTACTTTCAACCCACTCCTCGGGCAACTTCAGACCTACTTTCCGAGTATGAGTAATGAAAAAATATATACCTCATAATAAAACTTTGAAAATTGCTTTCTTCGTCGGGCGATTAATTAAATGGCACAGTATTTCCTATTGTGGCACTGTGACGCGCATAGTGGTTATGTTGGTTCTCCCTTGTTTCATATAACAACTTTTTATATAATTTTTCTTTGTATAATTTCAGTTCGTATAAAATCAATAACCATAATTATTCACTTCACCTAATATTTATTTACCATAAATTATTATTTGAAATAAACATTTATTTCACATAAATACGATTGAAGTAAATTTCACTTTGATTAATATTATTTTGACCGAATATTTATTTGACAAAAATATGCTTGACCTAATGTTTATTTAGCATAAGTAGTTTTTTTTTATGAAACCTAATGTATGATAACCTAATAATATTGTATTGGTTAATATTGCTGAAAAGTCTTTTTTTGTTTTTATTTTTTCTATTAATAGGCTTGCGTTTGACCGCCAACTCTCTGCTCTAATTGGCTGTTGCGTCGTTTGAACGAATCTGTCACTCATTTTGAATCTAACCAGCTCAAGTCTGACTCCGCTAGAAGCTCTTGCGGTCACCCCTGAGTGTCACTTAGCCACACTCGACCTTCGCTTCACTACGGACCTCCCTTGAACTTCTGTTCTGGCTCCCGCGCTTTTTATATACACTCTAGGGGTAGGGACTACAAGACTAGGTGGAGTCGGGGTGCTCTGTGTCGGTTCTGTGACCCATTTTGAACCTAACTTACTCAAGTCGGGGTGCTCTGTGTGCCAGATCTGTCACTAATTTTGAGCTAAGAAGCTTTAGTTTTGTATTTTTCATGGTCATCAATTATCATGCTCTACTAAATCGGGGTGCGCATTATTGAACTAGGTCAATAATGTACGGCATAATATTGTACGACACAATATTGCACAGCCTGATAATTCATGTACTTGTACATCAAATATCAGTCGGTACATTATCGTTTGTACATTATTGGGCCGAGCTGATAATGTACGGCATGATATTGCACATCACTATATTGCACAGCATGATATTCAATGTACATGTACACCAATTATCACCCTGCGTATTATTATGCCGTACAATATCATGCCGTACATTATCTGTGTCGTACATTATTGCCTCCCGGAAATTCGATTAAATTATTATTATATGAAATAGGATTCGATTAAGCAAAAATCATATCAAACGACTATTATCTCGAACATCATCATCATCACTTAACATCAGGTGAGATGGCGGCTAAGCGCAAGCCTATCTAATATAAAAATAAATGTATATATATATATATATATATATATACATACACCATTTGAATATTAGACCTACCGTTGTTAGGCCAAGTGAAATTATAGGAAACGTTGTTATGTGAAACAAGGGAGACCCGGTTATGTTTACAGTACATATTATGAAGTTCCTCGTGGAAATACCGTCCATAAACTCATAAAGGAACTAAATTAATAATCTTGCTACAGAACATCATCATCATCACTTAACATCAGGCGAGATGGCGGCTAAGCGCAAGCCGATCTAATATAAAAATAAATAAATAAATAAATATATATATATATATTCCATTTGAATATTAGACCTACCGTTGTTAGGCCAAGTGAAATTATAGGAAACGTTGTTATGTGAAACAAGGGAGACCCGGTTATGTTTACAGTACATATTATGAAGTTCCTCGTGGAAATACCGTCCATAAACTCATAAAGGAACTAAATTAATAATCTTGCTACAGAAGCGAACCATTTTTTGCGACGTTAGAATTAGCATGTGCCAGTTGTTACACTAGTATTTTTTTTGAGTTTTTTGTCCTCTGTATCAAATTTAATGGTGTAGCCAAAAAAATTATTATTCAATCAATCAATCATTTAAATAAGCAACACTGATTGCGTTACTGTAATTGGTCAAGTCACCAAAATAGTAAATAAAAACATTAATATATTTATCTTTTTAACCTTACAAAATTATCTTGACCCGTTATCTAATTAGTATTTTGTGGTTCAAAACAAAAACTTTGTTTTGGGAAAACCATGAACTAATCGACAACGACCTTAGGACAGACTTTATCACAGGATTGCTATCTCAATAATACCTACAACAATATTAGATAGTGATAGACATAGAAAAAAAAATAGATTTTAAATTTACAAGGAAATAACAAATAATTCTACGAGTACATATTAATACCGCGTGTAATAATAATTATGCCCAAGCATGAACCGCTCTAAGAACATCTCTTCTTCTCTACATAGTCTCTTCTCTTCTTCTCTTCTCTATCTCTACATAGTATAAATTAAAGTCGCTTTCCGCGTCTATCTGTCTGTATGGCCGCTAACTTCTCCTAAACCACGCAACGGATTTTGATGCGGTTTTCACCATCAGTTAGATACATTTTCACGGAAGGTTTATATATATAAGTAACGACCCACCCTGGCTTCACACGTAAATTACACCCGTGCGAAGCCGGGCAGGCGGGTCGCTAGTTATACAATAATTTAGATCATTACTGCCGTGGTCTGTAATCAGTGCGCTGCTGGCAGTGATTATGATGGCCGAAATCGGCCATCATAATAGTAGAGTATTTTGTGTGGAGTGGGTTTACGTGAATATGTAAATAACACTCTTAGTATATATGAACAGATTTTATTTAGCAAATTAGGTCTACTGAATCAATGGCGAGCAAGAACTATACAATAGCTTCATAAACAAGCATTTAGCAAATTAATAACTTTTATATAGCTTATACAGGACCTAAAAAATAGTAGCACTATTTTATTGCTGAATAAATGCGTCATAAAAATGCCTAGTGAAAGTTAATAAACAACAAAAAATTATAAAAAGCTGCAGAAATAAATTTTACTCCATAGTTTGGTAAATGAGTTGTAACTCAACATTTATTCAATCTTTAGCTGAAGAGCATATTTCTAATTCGGCTGCTTTACTGGTTAAGTGGCGGTGTAGCCGAAGATGGAACACTGATCTAAAAGTAATTTAACCAATTCTTCCCTCTAGCCTTGAATGTATCTTAGGACGCATTTGCGTACAAAGACGCAATGAACAGAAAACCTCCTGCAATCAAAGTTTCAATTTTAGTCAAGGTACTAGTAGACTTGTCTTCGGTTTTTTCTTTTTCACATTCGTTTTCTGAAGGGTCCAGAAGTGGGTTTGCTCCACGTCTATGTCGACTCGCGCCGCACGCTCTGCAGATATAGAAAATGCTATCCTCCCTCAATAATGGATTATGAATAATGGTGTCAATGGCGGTAACAACTCTTAGTTCTATGAAGAAGTTCACACGAAGACGGTAAGTGTTGGGGCGATTGGAATCGCCTAAGTAGTCCATGTTCACTTCCCACGTCACGTGCCGATCGCCGCCTCGGTCGAGGAATCTTCGCACTTCACATTCTGCGCCGTACCAGTCAGTGGTGATGGACAAATAGCCTACGTTGCGGTTGACGCGTGCGTTCTGCGGCGACAGATTAAACCATACTGCTGCTCCTGAGAACTGGGATCCTACGAGATGTCCACGCTCATCTCCTTCGGCCCTGGCTTCTAGGAAATAGTCATTTAAATGTCCATGACTTGGGAAATTGATTCGTGATATGTTATTTATGTGATGTGGGTAAATATGAGCTCGAATGTAAACGACGCGCTCGTGGTCCCCTTGTCCGTAAGTTGTACGTATCTCTTCGATTGGTGGATATTCTGTAATACGATACTCCCATGCGGTCACGGCGCTAATAGTTATAGCGAATAAACAGTAGTAAATAGACCACATCTTGAACGTCTGAATGCTGAGAAGGTTAATAAACACTGAGTAATGGGATCAACTCGTTCCATCTTTTATATCTTTTAGAGTTATCTCACTATACAAGGAAAATAGTTTATCTTTACGTTAACAACCCAGGAACATTCGACCGCCGAATGTTACATTGAAAACCCGCGTGATAACACCTTTACAGCGCATCGCAATGCCGCGCTTTTATGCGTATCGACTTTTGTTGCATCTGCTTCGTGCATATAAGCAAGTGCATACTTGATGCTGATCAGGTGTTGCCATAACCGTAGGGATTAAGACAGCACCACTCTCTAAGAGTGAGGCTTTTGTTCAGCGGTGAACATTTACTGGCTGATGATATGCGATGTGATGTGAGATAGAGGAAACGATTTTGATTTTGATATTTGACTCTATATATAGGTACCTGGTACACAAGTCATATTGAAAGTTTATGGATTCTCATTAATAAGTCCCCATATTATGTTTATGATACATTTATTGTTTTTAAAGTAGATTCCAAGACTATTTACACACTTTTGCCTGTTTTGGAACTACTGTAAAAAGTAGTAGGCCCAGTTTTCCGAAAGTACGTCTTCAAAAGCCTCTTGGAATGCATTCACTGCCGATGCAGGGCTTGTAAATCGTAAATCACTAAGCTTATCTTTATTTTTTGAAAAAAAAAAACAATCACATGGTGCAAGATTGAGACTGTATGGCGGATACGTCATCAGTTCTAAATTTGAGACCTTCGATAACTCATTAGTTACTTTGCCTTGAGAACGCTTTTCGCGTACTTTTTAAAATATTCTGCACGTGTTTTTAACATATCAATAAGTGAAAAATGTGGATTAGTTAACAATTTTGATGTGGCCTTTGACCACCCACCACGCTTGTTTGGCAATCTATAATGTGGTGCAGGCAGAAGTTTCACTTGAACCTAGATCATACCTTAGATCTCTCAGGAAACAAGGAGTTTGCAAATCACTTAACTAAACCGTTTTTTTTTGGTAACGAGGTAAAATTCTAATTAGCTGAGGAGGTAGTTCAATAGGGTATTTTTATGTTTTTATAATATGGCCCATGCTGGTGTGATCCTTAAAAAAAAATTAAGTACTCAAAGCAAAATAATGTCCTGATTTTTTGAAATATACGAAATAAAAATACTTTTTCGTTTATCACGTGTTTAGAATGCAAACGATCTATTTAGGTCGAATGTCATTATGTCGTCACAGGCAAGTTAGTAATAGTTGGTAATAGTAGACAAATACTAGACAATTTGAGATGGTTTCGTGAAAACAGCCAAACACCCTATTGTACTCTAATACAATACTCGAAGTTATGTTGAAATCGTGTTCAAGGCAATTTTCCCAGTATTTAATTAATGTTGAAGTACAATTGTGACACGCGGCAGAGAGAACGTGGCGAGGAAATAAATAAACAATATTTTTGGGCCGGAAAAGTAACAAAAAAACGCTTTTATTTTAAACTAGCTGTTGCCCGCGACTTCGTACGAGTAGACTTTCATATAATATTTCAACCCTCATTTCCCCCCTTAATTCAGCCCTTTTACAAAATGCTTTCTGAGCGGACCTCTACATTCCATAAATAATCTACTTGCCGAATTTCAGCTTCATGATTACAAAACTATCAACAAAAAATTAAAACCCCCATTTCTCCTCCTTAGTCCGTCTGTTTCGGAAAAACTATTATATACTATTTATTTATTTTAAACCAATAATCTGAATACTAAATTTCATGTCCCTAACATCAAAAACAAAGGACTTTCATACAAACTTTCAACCTCAATTTCCCTCCCTTAATTCGGCCCTTTCGCAAAATCCTTTCTTAGCGACCTGCCAAATTTTAACTTCAACTCAAGTAGTTTTCGAGATTTCGTGATTAATGACTGAGTATATGAATTTCGCTTTTATTTATATAGATATAGATTAGTATATAAACTTGGTATTGTTTTACGTACTATTAAATGGACCGACGACATTGTAGACATTGTCATTTTAGTTGGGGGCATCCAGTGGATGCAGATGGCAGGCTATCGTTCAGCGTGGAGTTCTAAGGGAAGGCGTTCAGCAGTGGACGATGATTCTCTTTCGATGAATCTGGTGATGTTTGTTTTAAAGGGGTTAGTAAACCCTTTTCAGCTTAGTAAACCTGGTTCATAGGTTTACTAAGCCCAAAGGGACGTATCATCATGATCATTTCAGCCATAGGACGTCCACTTCTGGACATAGGCCTCCCCAATCGATCTCCAAAAGGGCCGGTTGGAAGCGGCCTGCATCCAGCGCTTCCCTGCGGTTTATTTAAGGTCGTCGAAAGGGGTATATTATACGGATAAAATTATGATTTTTGTAAAAAATTAATTTGACACTATAACACAATTTTCTTCCCTAACCTAACCTAACGCATACACGTACTCCGCTCCATCGTAGAAGAAATTACACCGCTAAATACTTTTTTTTAGGACTTGGCTAACGTTTGACTGCGATCTCACCTGATGGAAAGCGATGATGCGGTCGAAGATGGAGCACGTTTGCCCAGTAATAACCTATTAACCCTAGACTTGAACACTCCAAGATTGTAATGCTGCGGAAACACAGACAGGGGCAAGGCGTTCCATTGTTTTGCTGTTACTCTACAATATAGGCTGATTATGATGATGAGAATTTAGATAGTAACATTGAATTTTATTTAAAGTTAAATATTTATTTTGCATCAGCTTGTTTTCCAAAGTTAAAACAGGTTTAGTTCAAACTGCAGACCTCTGACATAACAGATTATCCGAACATCCAGGTATGAGTTTTGTTTGAGTTTATTTCAAAGCAGAAATTCGACGTAGAAACCAGGTTTGTGGCCTTGTCTGTCTTATAAGTAGAAGTCTAATATTTATACAGTACTAGCTGAATCCCGCGGTGCTACCCGCGATTTTCCAATTTTCCTGCATTGTCTGGGAGAATAATGTCTGTCATGTCCTATGTCCGTCCATAATGATGTACCTACACTATCATCCTGCCAAAATTCTTTAAGATCGGCCTAACGGTTTAGTCGCGAAAAGCGAACAAACATCCAGACAGAGAGTTACTTTCGCTTTTATAATATTAGTAAGGATATTTATCTACTTTATCTACCTAAAATATCAAGTTGAATAAGCACATAGTCTACTGTAAATGCAGATAATATACGATAATTGTTTTTTTTTATTTTTATTTTATGACCGTGGATTCAATGACCTTTAGTCATAATATTAATCATGTTTGTTAGTATTAAAAGCGTCAAACAAGTCACAGTCATGCAAAGTAAGTCACGGTCAAGTCAAACTCATGGCCCTGTAAAGTGGTGAAGATTTACAAGAGGCTCCTATGGAGTTTTGGAAACAACACGAAAAGAAATGACATGTTTCACCTCGTTATATCAGTTGGCCACACTCCAGCACGTTTATGAGCACTTAATAAATAATAATTAACCATTTATTACACATTATCACTCGAAAATACACAAGTTTAGGAAAATAATCCAACGAGCCGGCATGTTTTTTTCTACGATGGCGCCAAAACTCTAATATTATTTATTGTACTTTAAAGTGTTGCCATACTTAGGTTGGTTAGCTATTATCTAGGCTATTAGCTAGGGTTACATGGCTGAAATGTCACGGTCATGTCAAAAAGTGCTGTTGTAAAATGGTGGAGGCTTTATGAGAGGCTTCAATGGAGTTTTGAAAACATCACGAAAAGTCACGTTTCACTGCGTTATATCACCTTTCCACTCTCGATCCACGAACACTAATAATCCACCATTGTTATACATTAACACTCGAAAATACACCAGTGTAGATAAAGTTACCTTGTGAAACAAGCCTTTGTTTCATTTTTTAAACCCTACATAAAATTTAGAACCGAATTCATCATCATCATCAGCCCTGAGTGACCCACTGATGGGTATAGGCCTCCCTTTGTTTATGCCACTCTCCCCGGTCTCTCGCTATTCGCATCCACTCGTTCCCGACAGTACCTATTTCTGATGTCGTCAGTCCACCTCATCCTTGGTAGGCCTGGGTTCTGCCAACTAGTCTCGGCTGCCACGCAGTTACTGCTGTACACCACCTGCCATCATTACGTCTGGCCCAGTTGTCCTGCCCAGTTCCACTTAAGAACCGGATTACGCGGTTTTAAAACATCAAAAGCTTTGAGACGCACATTATTCAAAAGCATAACATAACATAATAATAAAAAAATTAAAAAAAATATGACTGGCAATTGAATTGTGGCAACCGTAATACAGGTTTTACCTAGTACAGCTGCTTACGAGATAAATATAACTAAAGTTATTTTTTTTTTAATACTTAATTAGGTAAATCAAATGTTTTGTAAGTTTTTGGTAATAAATGTATTTGTTATATTCTAATTACTAGAAATACCTCATTTAACAAAATTTGTTGAGGCGTGGGTAAACATACCTACCTACACGTTATAAACAATCTCCTATTTTTAGCTTCGCGTCAACGGGTCCAACGCATAGCGTTGGAAACACGGAAAAAATCCTCTAGCTCTACGTGCGATGATTTTAAGCGACAAGTCATCGGAAAGAGATTCAATCTACAATTCAATCGCACATTTCATTTGGCATTAGGGTGCGGCGAAAGATGGGCCATGACAGAGCCGTGACTAAAATTCTAAACAACGAAAGCGGGTAAACGACGAAAGCATAGCTACTGAAACGTGAGCTTTTGTGCTCTAAATTGCTGTGTTATAATAAATTGTGTGTAATGGTAATGACATAGTTTCGTCCTCGGGAAGGTGATACAACGCAGCTGAGCGTTTAGTTAATGTGCTGTCACTTTGAGTCGACTAATGGACACTGGATTTCTGTGACACCTCCATGGTGGCTGGAGGCGTTGAAATTGGACACGGTGTTCGTATATTTCACACTGTACATACTATGTATCTAATACATCTCATCATCACCATCATCAGCCAAAAGACGTTCACTGCTGGACTTAGGCCTCCCCCTTTGACCTCCACACTGAACGACAGCCTGCCTTTTACATCCACTGGATGCCGGCGTGCGGCAGCGACGGCGATCTAATACTTCTATTTACCATCATCAAGAGCCTCTTATACCAAATTTGGTTTTAAATCTATTTTATTCAGTTAAATTACAATGTTTGAGCTGGAAAATATACATGTCACAGATAGTGTTAGAGTGTTAGAGTTTATGATTTGGTTCAAAACACAATAGAATAAACTTTCCTCGATCAAAAAAAAATCTGAAACAAAGTCGACTTAGTTTATTTTTTTCATTTTATGCTCTAATGAAAGCTCGTAACAACCTGGAAATTGCATGTACTGAAAGGCAATTTTTTTTATTTTTTTTTTATTTGTATAGGTTTTTGATAGTGAATAGTGTCGTTTTTTAGTGAAATTAAAAGCGTAAAAAGGACGCGAGAATTTTGGCGCGCCGCGTTCAGTACCGCGCCAGGCGTCATCGAGGTCGGACCTATGCTCGTATTTGTCGTTGCGCTCCCCCCGCGGGCGTCCTGAATCTAGCATGGCAAAATACATCGTCGCTATAACTTGGCGGGGGCTGAGGGAGCATTTTGTTGCCTACGCGACTCGGATAACCGCCCGTTAACAAAGGTTTTGAGAGCAACGAGACTGGGACGAATAAAAAATCTGTACTTTCGATCATTAAGCAAGAAATAAAGAGGTGATTAAAAGAGTGCGTCCTAAGTCACAGTATGATATGGTAATTACTTGAAAATTTTGCGCTGGTTTTGGATAATTATGTCAACTACGTCGCATTGTAGCGTACGTAAACGTGTTTATATAATAAACTAGCTGTTGCTCGAGACTTCTTCCGCGTAGACTTTCATTATAAACATCCAATCTCCAAAGTATAAATAAATAAATATTCGGGACATTTTTTGTACACACGGTCATCTGACCCCAAACTAAGCAAAGCTTGTAATATGATTGCCAGAGACTGATATATATTTCGCTTTTACAAATACCTATAGATTATAATCATCATCATCATCATCATCAGCCAGAAGACGTCCACTGCTGAACATAGGCCTCCCCCTTTAACCTCCACACTGAACGACAGCCTGCCTTTTGCATCCACTGGATGCCAGCGACTCTCACTATGTCGTCGGTCCATCTAGTGGGAGGCCTACCTACGCTGCGTCTTCCGGTTCGTGGTCTCCACTCAAGAACCTTTCTTCCCCATCGGTTATCGGTTCTTCGAGCGATGTGGCCTGCCCATTGCCACTTCAACTTGAAAATTTTAACAGCTATATCGGTGACTCTGGTTCTTTGGCGAATATCCACGTTTTGGATTTTATCGCGCAAAGAAACTCCGAGCTAGAATAGGCACTAGTGACTAGGTGATCAAATAGTGAAGAGTTAGTGCATCTTCTGATTTTGAAATAGCAAATTCCAAGAACGCCTTGCTCTGATATTATTTTTAGGCTCCAATCATAAATTCAAAGTTCGCAAAAATGTAGAAGAGGGAAAGTATGACAACACTCAAACTTCGGAACATCAGAGGGAAAGAAACCTTTGAAACAGCTTGAACTTAAATTGACAGCAATTCATCCAGTTTATTATGGCCAACTTCGGTGTAGAAATATTTACGGAAATTCACAGATTACACTTTTCACATTTGCGAAATATAATCCGTAATAAGGTCAACAGGGTCAACTCCTTACCTATTTTGTACTCTGGATTTCTTAACCAATTAAAATAAGGTAGGTACGTACTAATTAATTTTGATATCATGTAATGTAGTCATATCATCATAGCTACTCTTTTATCACACTTACATGATAATTAATGCGATAGTTTGTGAGTGCGTACGGTTGTCCGCATTCAAATAACAGCAAATTTCGATGAAAATTGGTATGGAGATAGCTTATACGTAACCTAGATAAACACAAAGGATTTTAAACCAAACCCTTCAGCAATTCCTGTGGGATAGCGAGTGTTTTTTTTTTTGTTATGATGTTCATGACCGTGGATTCAATGTCCTTTAGTCGTAATGTTAAACAGTTTTCATAGCATTAACAGCGTCAAATATCAAATATTAACAGCATCATAGTCACAGTCAGAGTCAAGCTAAGTAAGTCACGGTCAAGTCAAACTCATGCCCCTGTAAAGTGGTGGAGACTTTACAAGAGGCTCCTATGGAGTTTTGGAAACAACACGAAAATACACGTTTCACCTCGTTATATCACTTGCCCACACTCGGGCACGTTTACGAGCACTTAATGAATAATAATTCACCATTTAGAACACATTAACACTCGAAAATACACAAGTTTAGGAAAATAATCCAACGAGCCGACATGTTTTTTTCCACGATGGCGCCAAAACTCTCGGATAGCGAGTGAGTTCGCGCAACGCTGCCAGTCATCAAACAAAGCAAAAATTTCGGGGTTTTTAATTCTTTTGACATAATTATAGCAAGTTGTTCAACTGCGAAATAGAACAAAATCGACATAAAATTACGTTCGCGTCTACTAGAGAACATCCTTCTTTTTCGTCAGTTAAAATGGTTCACAAATTATCAGAGTTATCATAATAAATTTAGGTGCCTGTTATCTCAATAGGATCTGCACCGTAGGTGAAGTTCTATAACCTCTCTAGGTCTCTTCCAGAATGGTCTGGAAAAGTACGTTTTTATGTAATCCTCAGACTGAGTGTCACTTGACAGTTGATAGGTACGCTCTCGATATTTATACCCGTTATAAAATACAATTTTATTCACTTATCTAGAGAGCTCATATCTTGTGTCATAATATAAATTATTTTAAGACAAAGCTGGCGCAACAAGGGATTTGTAGCTTCGTATCTGTGATAAGAATTTAGTTCACAGTTGACAGAGATTTAAGAAATCAAAAACCCAAGATGAAAGCTGCACACGGGCTTGCCTACAATGCGAAAAACCCTTTTTTTATGTAGACAAACAAGCGACGGGCCACCTGATGGTAAGTAGTCACCGTCGCCTATGGACACCTACAATACCCGGGCATTGCAGCCCCGGAGTTATCTCTTTCGTAGATTTTAATAATTTCAAAACAAAAAATATCGTTGGTTATGATTTTAAGAATCTACTAGGCATTCAATTTAGAATAACATTGCGAACGTTTTAGAATTTTCAATATTGATAATAATTATGTTAAGCGAAAGAGATCGAAAAATACGATGTTTTCGATCTTATCCGCCAGATTGTATTTTTTTACTCTCTTAAAGACATTTAGCATACTTTGGAACGTCATAGTATATATGTTTTTAAATATTTTATATGAATAACTAAATAATTTTTGCGCAGTAACACTGTATTCCATTGGGGATATCGCTTTTCGATAAACTGCCTATCGGTGTTTATCTCTAATGAGCAGTATTTTATTCACCATAATTGATTGTTTTATTGTTATTTCTGTTGGAAATAGTATCGCCATGGTATTGTTTGCTTTTTGGCTATTCGATATCATAATATTATTTGTTAGTACATATTTCTTTGTTACTCACCACTCCTTGTTTATTTTCCAAGTCATAATAATAACATGCTATTTTTTATATGTAAGTACATTAAAATATCATGTTATTATTATGACTTGGAAAATAAACAAGAAGTGGTTAGTACCTGCCACCATTCTTATTTCGAGCCGCGCAAAGAATTGTTCAAACCACAGAAAATAGTTTTTTTTTCTTTTCTGTGGGTCAAACAGCTGCAGTCAATTCCATTATATTAAATTATTTTGTTAAAATTTGCAAGTTGAAGTGGCAATGGGCAGGCCACATCGCTCGAAGAACCGATAACCGATGGGGAAGAAAGGTTCTTGAGTGGAGACCACGAACCGGAAGACGCAGCGTAGGTAGGCCTCCCACTAGATGGACCGATGACATAGTGAGAGTCGCTGGCATCCAGTGGATGCAAAAGGCAGGCTGTCGTTGTGTGTAGAGGTTAAAGGGGGAGGCCTATGTTCAGCAGTGGACGTCTTCTGACTGATGATGATGAAATTATTTTTACGAAGAAAATTACTGACTTCACTGTTTTGAAGACTATGCCAGCATGCTGGATTAGGGTCCATCCTAAGGCCTAGTGTCCCAGCAGTGGGAACATAGGTTGATAATGATGATGTGGGAACATACAATAGATAGATACACACAGTCACCTTTTATTCATAAGAATAAGATTAATCTAGGAAATAGCCATCCCATTGACCAGGACACAGTTGGGGTTTTTTGCGTCTAAATGTAGTCTCCCCAATTTTTAATCATTGTAAGATTTTGGAATAATAATTTGTTTGAAATCTTTTAAAAAAAATTGTCTTGTCTAAGCTAGGAAAGTTCGCAGTAGAGACGTTTAAACACAATCAAAATCACCGACACTCGGCGAATCAAGTAGCGGCGACGTCGCAAGTCTAATATATTAGTCAAAATCAGGGTCTCTACTCAAATTGTTCGTTTAACTTCGATAAATTAAAAATTCTGACAGATTTAATAGGGTAAAGCTGTCAAAAACCGTCATGACGTTTGTGAATTAAGCTCCAGGCTGCCATACAATCAAAATAATATATTTGTGTTGGGGTCAAATTCGTTGTTTCACCGCCAAAAAGAAGCAACCAGTTTTTGCCTTAGAAAGCATGGTTTAAAAGCGAATACTTAGAATTATGTGGTAAAAAGTTGCAATTGTATTGGATGACCATTTCTTCACTTAATAATAATTCAATGACTGAAATGGAGCTAAGTAAGTACGACCGTAAGCGCAAGACGAGAGTCGCGGCAGTATTGTTTCTACTATGGTCGCGGCGACCGACGCTACTCGAATCGCTAACTTAATTACTTCGTCTCGTGTACGAACGGTGTGAGAGGCGGGGATTCGCTCTCCGTAACATTTTTATTTCAGTTGAAAAAACCGGGTGACTCTTTGAATACAAAAGATTCGTTTGGGATCAATATACATCAAGTAAATTAGAGTTCGAATGACGCAGTGGTCGGTCCAGCGTTTTACCGCTTATATCAACGTACCTACTTCTATTCAGTTGATTGCTATATTTTTATTTGACCTTTGTTAAATATATTTCGAATGGGAAAAGGTATTTATATGTATTTATTATATATTCAGGGTTACAAGGAACTGTGGTACTAAACCAAAAGGAGGTTACTGTGCTTTTACCAACCAGTTTAGACCAACCATAAAATCGCAAAAAAAAATGCCATAAATATTTTTTTGGAACAGCTGATATTTTTATCGCATTTACAATGGGAGTAACTCCGAAGTTGCTGCCATTGAAAATGTTGTTCATAAATTATGACCGACTCCTTTCGTCTAAGTCTCCTTCCGCGTAATCCTGTTTAAAACGTACATTTTACGACTTAGGATATCTATTTTATAAATAGCCTGGCTTAGATAGCTATGCCTATAGATATAGCCTTTCTAGTTTACTCCAAAATATTGTTTGCTATTTGCCCAATGAACTAGTAACTACGGGACCTCTTTGAAACTAATACGGGCGAACCCAATCCAGTGGCCTGTCCTAAACAGACCTACGGCTTGAATTGGATATTATATTCGGTTATTACGCTGGTTTCACAGCTGTGCGGGAGACCCGTACGGGTACCCCGTACTAGAGACGAGATCTACGTGGAGGCAAGTCCCGTACGGAATAATCCGCCTCGCTGTGAAACTACGTTCTAGCGCCTCACGTATGTCTTTACTCCGGAAGCCCGTATGGGCGACCCACGCGGGTCTCCCGTACAACTGTGAAACCAGCCTTATTGCGGTAGGTAGAGTAACAAAGTAAGGTAAACAGAAATCAAACTTTGCAAAGTACCCACTAATTAATGTTTTTAATTCATTCGTAAAACACATTCGCGACAGCCTCGGAATAGGTACGGATGTTGTGGCTAAGTTTCAGGAAAGTCGCTTGAGGTTAGGGTTACCGTTATCAATATTTGAAAAGTCCAGAACTAAATTCGATATTGCAATAAAAGTCCGGATATTTTAATATGTATTATTACTAGCTGTACCCCACTGCTTCACCCGAATTATATACTTCCTTGGTAGCACCAGTAAGCCCCTTTGACTTAGATGTATTTTTTTCTATGATGTACCAAATAATTATGCCAATGTATGAGACTTCAATTCTTACTGTTCCATATAAAATGTATGGGAAAATGAGTTTTCTTCATAATTTATTATTTCGTGTTATTTTTTTACGATATTTTAATACTTATTCTTCTTTTCGGGGCGGAGAGAAATCCAACAAATCAAAGATCATGAAAATCGTTCCAGCTGTTCTTGAGTTATAAATGGTAATGGTGGTATATACGACTTAATAATATGTCGTTTGTATATAATATAGAAGTTAGAAGGTTCTAAAAAATTAGGACGGACGGAAAGACGGACGCACAGACAGACAGACGGAAGGACAGAACGAATTTATAAGGGTTCCTTGTCGGGCTAAACCCTAAAAATATTACATACGTTTGGACCATGCTATTTTGAATTTCGAATAATTATAACTTCTTGGTTCATGCTTTTTGAAATTTATTTCGTTTTATTTGTATTTGAGCTGCGCCATTAATGGTAGACCTAAATATTTTCTATGTCTGTGTTTACACCGAGAAAACGATAGTTGGCACTACAAATAGTTTTAAGATAAGATATCTTGGCGTAATTTAACTTTTGGGTCTGTTCAAAAAATGATGCCATCGATTCATGTCGATGAAATTATTATCTTTATTTCTTTTTAATCTCTGGCCTAGGACGAACATTTGAGAGACATTGGTGGAGCCTAAGCCAAACACCAAGAGACCCGCCCCCCCCCCCCTCTTCCACCGCCTCCTGTTGAAACTTTTTTTTAAATAATTTAATAAATGGCTTACGTTTGACCGTCAATTCTCCTGTGTATACCTATTGGGGAAAATAAAACTATATTATTGTTGTTGTTATTAGTTGTGTATCCAACCTACGAGTTTGTAATGTAGGTATTTGGTTTAGCATTTTGGTACTGAGTGAATCCAGACGGCAGCGAGGCGGGAGAATACGGGACCATTGCGGAACCGGGACGGTTGAACTGCTAATTGCTAACGTGAATCTTAACGCGCCCAGATACGGTTTGCAGTTGCGTGCATTTTCTGAGCGGATTTAACGTTAGTTTGGTGCCGCAATAGCAGTTGTCCGTAAGGCCCCAGGGGCTGAAAAGAGAGGGATGAAAATTGAATGAGAACTGGAACAAGAAGAGACGGGAACGTGATGGAATTTGGACAGGAGTGGTATGTACGTGATGGGATTAAAGTGTACATCACATCACGCGAGTGATGCTGCGGGCAGAAGCTAGTTTTACAATTGATAGGTATGTAACTATTGTTTTAAAATAACATTATTCATTAAACACGTGTTGGTTATTAAAATTACAACACACACAATACATGTACTCATTATATACCTAATACATTGACATTAGTAATTTTTAAACTTTCGCGATTTGAACACATGTTTTAAATGTTTATCGGGACTTATCACGTATTAAATAATACGTGATAAGTCCCGATAAACATTTAAAACATTTAAATAATACGTGATAAGTCACGATAAACATTTAAAACATTGACATTGTATAAAAGGGGAAAGATAATTATAATTATTGATTTTCACCGACGGAATATTTATCCCGTTAAACTAGAAAATAACGGTAAACCTACACTAATGGTAAACCCGCTTTGTGTTGTAAGCTAGATATACATATAGTAATAAGGTAGTTAGTATATTGTATTGTGTAGGTACTCTATGTTTTTACCACCTTGTACTGTATGGAAGCAATAAATAATATAATCTAATCTAATTTTTCATCATCATTGATCATCTATTAGCGCACCTTGACATTGAAACCGACTCATATATGCCGTGACGGATGTGACGTCGTGTTTTACATCTGCCGGGCATCCCGTGACGGCAATTTTTTATTGTATGACCACGCATTACTTTCTAATGAGTAGTCCAACTTTGTTTCTTTTTACAAGGCATTTGTTAAGTAAAAATAGTCAGGTCGTTATCAATAAAGGAAATTAAAAAAAAATATATATATATATTGACGCGTCGATGAGAGAAACGCCCATTTTTTCGTCGGTTAATATTGATGATTAGATAATGTTTAAGCTACTCTTATTGTTAAATAGTTTTAGTTCGTGGAGTCTAGGTATACCTACAAGGATACACGGAGCGGTGGTACTAATCAAAAAGGAGGATACATCAAACTCTTAAATAAATTATCATTCAAAAAGCACAAAGCACAAACATTGTGCCACTACAAAGAACAAAATAATATTTATACTCGGATTTTGAAGTTGATGGGCAGGAAGAACTACAAAATAAAGTTTAGTAATTTAAACCTAAATTTGATAACAGGTGCTCCCTAAATTCAAAATCAGTGTTTAAATATTATTTTGTTCTTTGTAGTGGCACAAATTTTGTGCTTTGTGGTTTTTTTTAAGTCAGTTTTTTAAAAGATAATTTATTTAAATTCTTACTTAGTGATTTTAGTTCAGTGATTTTTTTATCTTCAAATTTGTTGAAAACATTCGAAAGAAATAGCTTTGTATGTTGACCGCAAGGAATCAAACATATAACTTTTATGTCTTTGGTTAGAATGGTTTCGATCTACTTTTGGTTCGGATTTTTTGATACTGACCCGTTTTATCCATAAATATCTCTGCATGTGATTTTTTTTTGGTGGAACTACGGATTCACTGTCCAGATCAGTCCCATAGTTAAATTTGCTCATTGTGATAAGTACAGTGACTTCCATTCGGCTTAGTACCAACGTTCTGTCTAACCCTGTATATTATGTACAATGGCATTTCAAATCCTATAACAGGAAAAAGGGAAGTTATTTTAGTCAGTGATTGAATTTGCATGTGGTTGCGTGGATTTTACGTATTAAGTGATAACGCTACAAAATTGTCCCTGACTACTTAGTTCATTTTCATGGCAGTGTTTTAATGTAGCAGACATAACTGTACAAAACAAAAATGAATTTATTATTTTGTGATATTTTTGTGATTTTGGTAAGTAATCTATTTATAAGTGTGATTTTACAGGCTATGCATGCTAGGCCATATGTCACCTAATTATAAATAACGGTGCAACAGAACTAGCATACCAGCGCTGGGGCCTTACGGTCAACTCCTTACGCGGTCTCAAACTAACGTTAAAACAGCGTAGTTCGGAAAATCACGCGAACGTGAACTTTACGCGCCAAGATACGGTTTGCGGTCGCGCAACTTTTTTCATCACCTAAACTGAATTGCTTAAAACAGCTAGCCGTAAAGCAACATGTAGGAATACTTGAGAGGTAATCCCATGTAAATTTCATCAAAATCATTTAAGTAGTTTGGTTTTAAAATAAAATAACTAGAAAAATATGTCATCCAAGTAAACGAAATGGAGTTTTTACTAATTTTGAAGTCGGTTTTTTAAATTGATAATTATTTTATTTCATTCTCACAAAATAGTTTTCGTGTTATCAATACTATTTTTACAAGCTTTTATTTAGCTTGCAATAGGTATTTTTGTTAGTTTGCTTAAGTCAATTCTTGCAAGCTGAATTAGAACCAGATGCCTTATTATAGATGTATTATCGTGATTCGGCTTGTGATCGCGATCGCGTGCCATCTCACTTACGCACGTGGTGCGAGTAAGTAGATGCGAACGGGACGGCATGCAATCTCGATCACAATCAAACTTCTATAATAAGGTCGCAGATCCTCCTAACAGATTATGCTGAAATTTTGCATACATCTTTAGTTCTGGTGTCAATGTAATATATAATATAATTAGGTATTATATAATAGCAATAAAAAAACTAAATGCTCATAAAATCGAAATACCACTCTTAATTATGACGTCAATTTTGAGAACTATTTTCTAAACCAATATAAATTTGACAGTTCTAAAATTGTTTCTATCCTTTTCTCACATTTAAAAACAAACGTCGTAGATAATCTATCACCCGGGACCCGGGTATGTCCTAAAACTGCGACCAGAACCACCGGAGGATGGGCAGCAGCGTCCTGTTAGTACACGGTGAACGTACTGCGATCTCCAAGCCGCCTGCCAAGCGTGGGGAATATGGCAACACCCCTCTCTAAGAGGGAGGCCTTGTTCAGCAGTGGACATTTAATGGCTGATGATGTGTGAGATGATCTATACCGCAGAAGCCACAAAGAAGAGTTGAAGTTGACGTAGATAATTTGAGTTCTCTTGAATACAACAGAATCTAAAGCTACTAAACTTGGTCCAAGCATTTATTTCCTCTGGCAGCTGCAATAATATTAACCACAAATTTTGATTACTTTCACCAGGTTTTTAAACGTGAGACTGTAGCAGGTACCATATAATTCAGTAAAATATCTAAAGTAATTGTTTTTACTCAACTTTTTACAATGTTATTGCTGCTGTCAGAAATCAAATAAATGCTTGGACCAATAACGTTTAGTTGTTCATCATAATTATTTCAGCCATAGGACGTCCACTGCTGGACATAGGCCTCCCCATCGATCTCCAAAAGGGCCGGTTGGAAGCGGCCTGCATCCAGCGTTTACCTGCGGTCTCATTTAGATCATCTGTCCATCTTGGTGGACGTCCTATGCTGCGGTTACCGGTCCGGTTTGGTTGATAAGCACAGGTTGATTAGTCTTGAGCATCGACGTAAAGTTGCTAGTCTATCGGTTTTTTATCGGATACATTTCGGAGAGTGTGCATCGGATCTGCACGATCTTATCCCTTCCTGCCCATTTTTCTATCGGACTGCTAGAGCGGGCACGAAAAATCGTCACCGCTTTATGGTTGATGTTCCGAAAACCCGTACGAAGCGCTTTGATTCCACATTTATTGTGCGAACAGCTAGTCTGTGGAATGCGGTGCCTGAATGGGTGTTCCCCGATGGTTACTATCTGGGTGTCTTCAAATCACGAGTGAATCGGTTTCTTCTAGGCAAGCGTGCTCCAACGTAGACTACATCATCGCTTAACATCAGGCGTGGTGGTGGTCAAACGCAAGCCTATTATTTATTTAAAAAAACCTATACATTTATAAATTATAAAGACTATACTTTGTTTCAGGCACTTTTTAATATTTCCGATAATGCTTTGGGATGCAATATTGACCTCAATGAGGAAAGCCCGGGAGGAAGGTATGTTATAAAGTTATTTTTACCTACTTAGTTACTAACAATTCTAATAATAACATTTCGGTGAAGACCCTTTTTAGCAAGCCTTGACCAACATCTGCCAGAGCTCTTTCACATTCTCAAAATATTTGAAGAAATAAAATCAAAACATATCATCAGCCAGTAAACGTCCACTGCTGAACAGAAGCCTCCTTCTGTAATTTTATTTTTTGTTAAAATTTTCATGGCATTCGATTTAATGTCCTTTAGTCGTAATATTAAACATGTTTACATAGTATTAAAAGCGTCAAACAAGTCAGAGTCAAGCAAAGTAAGTCACGGTCAAGTCAAACTCATGCCCCTATAAAGTGGTGGAGATTTACAAGAGGCTCTTATGGAGCTTTGGAAACAACACGAAAAGACATGTTTCACCTCTTTATATCACTTGCCTATACTTGAGCACGTTTACGACCACTTAATAAATCATAATTCACCATTTACTACACATTAACACTCGAAAATACACAAGTTTAGGAAAATAATCCAACGAGCCGACACGTTTTTTTCCACGTTGGCGCCAAAACGGATCCCTCCTTCTTAGAAAGGGGTGTTGCCATAATCCCCACGCTTGGCAGGTGACTTGGGGATCACTACGTTTAAATAAAATTCACTTAGTTAAAATTCCAAAACCCTGAATTCCAAATCTAGTCGTATTATATTTACTTGTGACATTATACTTAAATATTTTAAACAAAGTTTTATTTTAATATCATTTAGTAAAGTTTGTTGGTTTGTTTGTTCCTCTTTCACGCAGCAACAAAGCAACGGATCGACCCGATTTTTTGCATGGGTGTAGTTCAAGAACCCGATAATGGCATAGGCTACTTTTCATCATCATCATGATCATTTTTCAGCACTATGCCGGTGAAAACGCGTGGTGCAGCTAGTAAAATAAGTCAGGATTGTTACCGACCGCTGTATTAAGTTTGGTCACAACGTCAGAGGTAGACCATAATGATTCATCTCTAAAGCTATAATTAGTCAATTATTACTATTTCAATCTGAGTAAAAAAAACACTGCCGATAGGACTTATAATTTTTTACCACGTCATAGAGTATACATTCATGATTATAATGATAACCAAATCCGTAAGAAAACTATTGTAAGAGAAAGTGGACTTATTGTTCATTACCTCTTAGCTATTGAACTTATCAATTCGTGTCTAACTCCCACTCTAACAATAATATATGCGCATGTTTTTTTCCCGAAACGGAAACCGAAAAACCCAATATTTTAATATATGACGACGTAAATGGGCAAAATATAGATATACGTAGTATACACTCATAACAGATAAATATAAAAGGTACCTGTTATATTATAAAGAAGATGAGCGATAATTATGTAAGGTACTTATTTCGCTGGTATGTCTTAAAAAAACATCATCGTGAAACCATAACATGAAACATCAACATGAACATAAAACAGCGAAGTACCTATGGCGGAAGCTCAAATGATGAATGAATGAATCACATACGTTATCAACTTGATGATAGTTATACGTCATCGTCTCATACACGTCACGTTGATTATGAATTAGTTAATTTGCAAACTTATTGCTAGAAAATTAATGAAGTATGTTTTGTTTCAGATATACATTAAATATTGAAAACATTTGTAAATGCATGGGGTAAGTGTGCTTACTCGTACTTTTTTATATATTTTTTTAATTATAAATAGCTTGCGCTTGGCCTCCAACTCGGCGATGATGCGGCCTACGATGGAGCACGCTTGCCTAGAAGAAACCTATTCACTCTCGACTTGAAGACACCCAGATTGTAACTAGCGGAGAACACCCACTCAGGCAGCGAATTCCACAGACTAGCAGTTCGCACAATAAATGTGGAATTAAAGCGCTTCGTACCGGATGTTGATATTCTCGGAATATCAACCATAAATTGGTGTCGATTCTACGTACCCACTCTGGCAGTTCGATAGAAAAATGGGCAGGAGGGTATTAAAATTAACTTGTGTAAAACATTTATTGTATTGTATTTTAACATTTTTTTTTATTTTATTCAGATATGATTCGCCATCTGAAAGGAAGACCTTCGTAAGTTTCACGAGTTTATTTGGGAGTATTAATAAAATAAATATTTAGTGATAAGTATAAATATAGGTACTTATTATAAGCAGTTGGGATTAGGGGGGATAGCCTATTTGGGATTAGAGCAGATAGCCTATTTGGGAGACCGCTAGACCTGAAAGTGTGAGGTCGCGGGTTCAAAACCCGGGCCCGTATTAATGAGCTCTTTGGAGTTTATTTACGGGTTTTCATGATGATAGGTACTTATTTGTCGATGTCAATATTAGGGATCCGGTTCAGGTTAGAAAATCATGAGTTCGCCACAAACATTTGCGGATTTTCCCATCTATACTAATATTATGAAGAGGAAAGATTTGATTGTTTGTTTGTTTTTTTGCATTGAATAGGCTCCGAAACTACTGAACCGATTTGAAAAATTCTTTCACTGTTGGGATGCTGCACTATCCCCGGTCGACATAGGCTATATATCCCGGCTTCGCCCGTGCGAAGCAGGGGCGGCCTACTAGTTATTTATAAAGCGAAATTTAAAAAAAAAACTTGTAATTAACATCCAAAGTCGGTGTTGCATAAAAAAATGCAAAAAATAAATATGCAAAAATTGCGTTTTTATTTGAAATCTTAATTTCAATTTATACACGGATCTAGTCCGAACCTTTACGAGGCATTGGTAGGGGCTGAAGACAACACCAAGAGCCCTCGTTGAGTACAAAATACAATTGTACAATTAGGGTTTAAAATAAAATGTAAAACGATTGAACAGTATAGGACTGTTAGTCAGTATAGGATATTTATGATATCATAAAAAAACATCACAAACATATTTTTTTCATAGCTATTTAGTTTTCTAAAAAATACTTATCATTATTCTTTTATTTTCAGCCTGAAAGCGATTTTGGACTAACCGTCAGAGACGGGTAAGAATTAATGACGTGTTTTTTACTAGGATTAGTTAAATTCCAAGAAGGCAGCTTATTATTATTACGCAAATGGTACACCTGAACAAAAATGTTGTACGAAACCTCAGAATACAGAACTGTATTCTGAGTATGAAACCTCGTTTCTGTCCTAAAAGACTTTGTCAATAAGACCCCACGAGATGGTTCAGTCAAATTTTAATTCATTTTATTTGTGTGAGAGCTAGTCACCACCCTGTACTTATGAGGTCGTCACCTACCCAGTGACCATCCCTGAAGTTCGAGTAATCTTAATAATACCCCATTTGTCAAAAAATACAACATCTTCTCGTTTGCTTTTGAAACAAAATGACTAACACGATGTGCATTCGAAGTTTGTCATTGCAAAGTCTGCTAATCATCTCTCGATATAGGGTTTTCATTTCAATGACAGGTTCAGATCGTCAGGTGACAAGTATAGCAAAATTTCCTTAAGACAGCTGTTCATTTACTCTATGCACTCTATACAGCTATTCTTTTGGAATATTCAAACAGCTGGATTAGATTTTGATGCCTCCTTTCACAAGTGCGTAGTGGAGTTATTCTTGCCAAATTACGTATCGCTATTGGTTCATAGATCACTTTACATACAAATTTGCCCAGTTTTTTCAACTATAAATGTGTTTACGGATATTTACTGATTCATTGTTTACTTTCAGGTCATTAAATTTAGAACACCCTGATAAAATATGCCTAGCCGTAGGGTGAGTAACATTTTCTTTAAAAAAATAACGAACTAAATACATGCAAATTTGTGTTGTCTGGAAAATTTCATCAATAACTTACAAAAATTATTTTTTATAGATTTTCTAGAATGACAACGACAGAGAAATCTACAACTTTGTCTACAAAAGATACAGATACAACATACATATCTTCACCTTCTGATACTACGACTACTGAAACTTCAAAGACAACAGAAAGTACTTTTTCATCTTCCGAACCTCCGGAATCAACATCAACAAAGTCAACAGATGTTGCTACTTCACCTTCTGATATTAGGACCACTGAAACTTCAAAGACAACAGAAAGTACTTCTTTATCTTCCGAACCTCCGGAATCAACATCAACAAAGTCAACAGATGTTACTTCTTCACCTTCTGATACTGGGACCACTGAAACTTCAAAGACAACAGAAAGTACTTTTTCATCTTCCGAACCTCCGGAATCAACATCAACAAAGTCAACAGATGTTACTTCTTCACCTTCTGATACTGGGACCACTGAAACTTCAAAGACAACAGAAGGTACTTCTTCATCTTCCGAAGCTCCGGAATCAACATCAACAAAGTCAACAGATGTTACTTCTTCACTTTCTGATACTGGGACCACTGAAACTTCAAAGACAACAGAAGGCACTTCTTCATCTTCCGAACCTCCGGAATCAACATCAACAAAGTCAACAGATGTTACTTCTTCACCTTCTGATACTGGGACCACTGAAACTTCAAAAACAACAGAAGGTACTTCTTCATCTTCCGAACCTCCGGAATCAACATCAACAAAATCAACAGATGTTACTTCTTCACCTTCTGATACTGGGACCACTGAAACTTCAAAAACAACAGAAGGTACTTCTTCATCTTCCGAACCTCCGGAATCAACATCAACAAAGTCACCTGATGTTACTTTTTCACCTTCTGAAATTACGACCACTGAAACATCAAAGACAACAGAAGGTACTTCTTCATCTTCCGAACCTCCGGAATCAACATCAACAAAGTCAGCTGTTGTTACTTCTTCACCTTCTGATATTACGACCACTGAAACTTCAAAGACAACAGAAAGTACTTCTTCATCTTCCGAACCTCTGGAATCAACATCAACAAAGTCACCTGATGTTACTTTTTCACCTTCTGAAATTACGACCACTGAAACATCAAAGACAACAGAAAGTACTTCTTCATCTTTCGAACCTCCGGAATCAACATCAACAAAATCAACAGATGTTACTTCTTCACCTTCTGATACTGGGACCACTGAAACTTCAAAGACAACAGAAAGTACTTTTTCATCTTCCAAACCTCCGGAATCAACATCAACAATGTCAGCAGATGTTACTTCTTCACCTTATACTGGACCTTCATCTAAACTTAACAGGTATAGTTATTCTACTTTGAACTTTAATTTTTGTAACTGGAAATGTTCTTCTTTAGGGTTCCGTGCCCAAAGGGTGAAATCCCTATAACTAAGCCTACGCTGTCTGTCTGTTTGTCCGTTTGTCCGTTTTACCTTTTAGCGGCTATATCATTTAAATCAGTGTATCTGTTGAAATTTTTACATAATATAATTAAATAAATAATGTTACGACGGATTAACTAAAAATCTATAGAAAACTATTTGACATACGAAGCTGAAATTTGGCAGGTAGATTCCTTATGGGGTGTAGAGGCCCGCTAAGAAAGGATTTTACGAAAGGGCCGAATTAAGTATGACAAAAGGGGGTTGAAAGTTTATATGAAAGTCTACGCGTACGAAGTCGCGGGAAACAGCTAGTATATAATAAAGATAAAAAATAAAGAGAGGTTTTCATAGAAGATTTTTTTTATAAACGTATATTTTTGTATTTGCTCTAGTGACTAATATATAAACAGTATAATACGTACAAGCGTCAAACTTGGTATGATTATTACACACCCTAAAGTAAAGCAACGAATAATAAATACTGGCCAAGTGAGAGTCGGAGACCAATTTCTGCTCACCACCGGTTTTCATACAATCACCGTAGTTAAGCAACGTCGCGATCGGTACTTAGATGGGTGACCATTTGTAAATGCAGGCGTATCTTTGTAAGTGCTGGTTGTATCAAACGACGCATGACTTGAGCATTCACATGTATCTAATCATGAATTTGAAAATTCTTGAGAGAATGTTTATAGTATTTTTATTTTTATAGTAGTACTTCCTTGAAGATATACTAAGAGGAAAGACAATAGCGGAACATTAGAGCGTAGCTCGGAAATTTGCCTAAAAACGCTATGAACTTAGATGGCGCCGTAATTTGAGCGTCGTATAGGTTGTCTCGAACTTCCGTAAGCGCTGCAGTCAGATAATGTACGAAAGGGTTCTACAAATTACCGTAGCGCTAGTATCGCAGTCAAGTACCTAGGTGATAAGTTACTCGCATGTAGAACATTTAAATAATTGTTATGTTTTTCGTACAGAAATCCTGTGAGAAAAGACAACGTACAGGAGGCTGGAAACTCAGTTCTATTAATACTGTTGGCATCTTTGATCGCTGGATGTCTCTTTGCTTGGGGCTCGAAAATTCTTCACGACCGATACAGATCTAAAGAGTACGGTAAGTGATCTTCTTTGTTTAAATATTTTGATAGTCCTGGAGCCGTGGCTACCTGTTTTAACCGATTCTGCTTAGGTGATGAGAAAAGTTTGGTGAATTAGATCTTTCTAATTCACCTTACACTTTACCATAAGACCTTTCTTTACTTTTCACATAAAATCGACCTGATTTTTTGAATGGCTTTTTTTATAGTTTAAGGGCTGGAGAGTGACATAGGCTACTTTCCATCATTATCACCATCACCATTTTTCATCACTACGCGGGTGAAACCGCGGGCGCAGCTAGTAATATTATAAATGTGAAAGTGTGTTTGTTTGTTGGTTTGTTTGTTCCTCTTTCACGCAGTAACAGAGCAACGGATCGACCAGATTTTTTGCATGGGTATATCATTTTAAGGGCTGGAGAGTAACATGGGCTACTTTTCATTACATCATCATCACCACCGTTTATCATCACAACGCGGGTAAATCCGTGGGGCGAAGCTATTGATCTTATAATCAAACTGAACGTAATATTTTATTACAGCGCTGCCTCCTGATCAAGAAATGGAATCACGACCAAATGGCAACGCAGATGAAACAAGAATCGAGTTATGATTAATTTGTATAAATATATGTATATATTTAAATATATAGTTTTAGGTAAAATCTCTAATCAATGTAATCTAATCAACAGTTTTATTATTATTACGGTAAAACACTTTGTTGGTAGGTATATCACATGCGTGAGAATGTGTGTGTGTGTGTGTGTGTGTGTTCCTTCACAGATATAGAAAAAGCTGGTTTGTTTCACACTCAACTCTAACGGCTGAACTGTAAATGATTCTGATAATTTTTATTTCCATAACATAAAAATATAAGTAAAAAATTAAAAAAAAAACGTAAAAAAATTCAACAAAAAATTACAGACAAAACTGCGGGACGCTGCTAGTACTCCAAAAACAATTAAAATATTTTAATTGATATGCATTTTGATTGATTATAATAATTATAAATTATTAAGTCAGTAAAGCTGGAAACAAACTATCGGACGCGGCTGACGGGTGCGGCTGACGGACGCGACATAAAGGTATCTAGATAATGAATGTATGTTCAAATGAGCTGTTCAAACTATCGGACGTAAGTCATGGACGTAACCTTGGGCTGACCTTGAGCGTTCGGACGTTCGACAGAAAACTAGCGCGCCGGATGTTTTTGTCAGCTGTTGTTGTCTTTTGAAAGACACACACATGTGCACACTTATCTTTCACGTCCGTCAGCCGCGTCCATCAGCCGCGTCCGATAATTTGTTTCCAGCTTTATTGGCACTGTTATCCATCAAATCTTCAGATCAGACAAACAATCTTCATCATCAGTCAGAAAACGTCCACTGCTGAACATAGGCCTCCCCTTTTCACCTCCACACTAAACGACAGCCTGCCTTTGGCATCCACTGGATGCCAGCGACTCTCACTATGTCATCCGTCCATCTAGTGGGAGGCCTACCTACTCTGCGTCTTCCGGTTCGTGGTTATCTATAAGCGAAAAGTTATCTATAAGCGAAGTACCTTAAATATATTTTTTATCCCCGATTAATGGAGAGAGCTATGCTCGGAGTATCTTTGCGCGATAGAATCCGGAACGTAGGTATTCGCCAAAGAACCAGAGTCACCGACATAGCTGTTAAAATTTGCAAGTTGAAGTGGCAATGGGCAGGCCACATCGCTCGAAGAACCTATAACCGATGGGGAAGAAAGGTTCTTGAGTGGAGACCACGAACCGGAAGACGCAGAGTAGGGAGGCCTCCCACTAGATGGACCGACGACATTGTGAAAGTCGCGGACATCCAGTGGATGAAAATGACAGGCTGTCGTTCAGTGTGGAGGCTAAAGGGGGAGGCCTATGTTCAGCAGTGGCCGTCTTCTGGCTGATGATGATGATTCCCCGATAAAAGAGCTGATAATCTTCAAACGGCTGAACAGATTTTTTTTATTATACCTAAAAACTCTCTCGATCATAAAAAAACTAAATTAAAATCAGTTCAGCCATTAGGGAGCTACGATGCCACAGATAACCACACATACACACGTTAAACCAGTTAAACTTACAACAACCCTCTTTTTGCGACGGTAGTTAAAAATTACTACCTTAAAAATTAAAATGTCATAATAGGGCTCGTTAATTGATAATAATGAGAAAGTAAAATTATAAAACTGTCAGTAGATACCTACATATAAAAAGCTTTAAAAACCCATGACAAAATGGCTATTTTAAAATTAACATGAGCAAAATAAATTTATTTAAATGTGTAGGTAACTACTAACATGCCATATCAGAGTAAGTGCACGAACTTTTTCCCTATAAAATATAAAAACTAAAAATTCAACACGCTAATGATATAGTGTAGGAGGAAAATGTATATCGAGGTCACAAATTGTGTATTTATGCATTAACTAACTGACCAACAACGATATCACGGACTAATCTGCCCAGTTGCAGATTTTAATAACAATTTTACAATGTTGTACAGTTTTTAATACAATGTGTAAGTTCCACAAAATCAGACCCGATCACAAGACCACAAGAAGATTTACAAGGACCTAATGATCAGGGAATATACAAAATACTAGCTGACCTGACAGACGTTGTCCCGTCTTAGAACTGTCAAACACGCAAAGTTAAAATTGTATATCTTATTTTTTTACCCCTTGGGTTAATTTTTTTTTTTTAAATATACCTACCCGTTACCTGGGGATAGTGTAGCTTCCCAACAGTGAAAGAATTTTTTAAATCGGTTCAGTAGTTTAGGAGCCTATTCAATGCAAACAAACAAACAATCAAATCTTTCCTCTTTATAATATTATTATAGATATGTATGTATTAGTAATTAGTTTTTTTTTTTTTTTTTTTTTTTTTTCTGGGCTAGCGCCTTTATTAACTAAACAAAATACAAGCTAAAACTAAAACTACAATTTCAGTTAGTAATTAGTAGGATAAATTATAAAATACTATCGAGAGGTGATTGTACCCACGCCAAATGTAGCGCAGTCACAACAATTTTACAATTCTGTGCCATTTTCTAGGATATAAATATATTGGGGAGATAGCTCCACAAAATCAGGCCCGATCTTTACAAGGACCTAACAAGTGAGGCCATGTCCAGAGCATATATGAGTATGTAGTAGTAATTATGTAATAAGTAGGAACAAATTTAATGATAAAATATTATCTAAAGGTACCCACGCCGAATGCGGCGCAGTCACAACAATTTTACAATTCTGTGCCGTTTGGGGGGATAAAATATGTTAAGGAGATTGCTCCACAAATCTAAACCGATCTTTACAAGAACCTAATAAGGCCATGCTCAGGGCATAATTGTATAAGTATGTGGTAATAATGAGTAGGAAAAAGTTATAAAATATTATCTAAAGGTGATTGTACCCACGCCGCATGCGGGACAGGCAATGGAATACATACTAACTATTTACTAAGCTGTGATAGATTGTTACAGATTAGCAAGTAGTTAGTTGACCTATACCTATATATATTTATTCAAAATATCATTTTTGTTACAATTTATGTTCCTACGTGTAGGTAAAAAGCTCGCACAGAACGGTGCTACTATAAGCCGAATGATGGTCATACATTTCATTGAGTGTAAAAATATATTTCTTACTATTCAGATCTTCCTTCTGCCGTAGTTAGGTAAAAATTTGTACAAACTGAAAAACGACAATCGCGATACGCTGCTGGTTTCTCTAGGAATATTTTTTTATTGACAGAATTTCTGATCCAAAGTAACGAAGCGATGTTGGACTCCGTACCAGAAATCCGGTGTGATCGCGCTTAATCTTGTTTCGGGGGAGGTAAACGTTGCCTATAAAATTATCTCTTCGGTCGAAAATCAATACTAGGTTAGGTAAGGGCGAAGCAAATATTCCCGTCATATCTTTAGTAACTAGATAAATTGATTAGGTTAGGTTAGATTTCTTACGCCAAATTTTCTGAACGAATCTCGATGGGAGTCTGTGGTCGGCAGGAGTCTGCAATACCCGGCGTAAGTCGGCGGGAGTAAGCAGAAGTCGCCAGGTGGGGGCAGAAGTCTGCAGGAGTCAACTGAAGTCAGTGGTAGTCGGAAGGAGTTGGTGAGTTGTTCAGTGGCTAGAAACCTCAACTTTGAACGCGCTGTGCTGCGCCGCACTTTTAGTCTGCCGTGTGCGTTGTGCCATACAATTCTGTATGTTCTGCTTTGATCATCAGGTACAAAAAAAAATTGGTATGCGTTGTCCATTTAGTTAGAAGAAATTTAGGTAGAAATACCTAACCTAGATAGTTTTCTGAATATGTATTGACCACCTTTTGTGGCTCTGTTTAATGTATTCTTCTTGTAATTTGCTTTCTATGGTGTCAATAGTGTTGTTGTATTGTATTGTATTGCATTTCATTGTATTTCGTTGCATTGTATTGTATAGTTGTAGTTAATCCAGTGTTTCCACTTTTAAAGAATTTGCCATATTTCAGGGCAATTTTATTTCAGGGATTTGGGGAACTTTGGGATAAAATTAAACCCGAGATAGTTAATCATTCAGGTTGTTAAGACCCAAATGAATATTGTATGATCAAAATGTATAAAATAGAGCCCTTAATCCAGGAAGCATCGAGGACTCGTATTTTATCTCCTTCAGACAAATTTAGAAACTTTCCCAATTATTTCCAAGTTGAGGAACTCTATAGCAACATTATTAAATGCAGCCAAATTAATACAAATTCACACTTCTAAAAAAATGCAATTCTTTAACTTTATTTAAATAAAAATGTGAAAAGTATTAAAGTTGTTTTCTTTATTTTGGTAGAACACAATAGCAAGTAAAGTAAATAAAGTAAAATAAATATTTATTTCTGAAACGCTTATACATTATCACATCGTAGTTATACATAGTTATTAATTGTCATCATCATCATCATCATCATCATTTCAGCCATAGGACGTCCACTGCTGGACATAGGCCTCCCCCATCGATCTCCAAAAGGGCCGGTTGGAAGCGGCCTGCATCCAGCGTTTCATTAATTGTGTCTGACATAGATAATAGTTGACTTAACAGTGGGCCCCAAACTCGGCTAGGCCAGTCTCTTGGTGACCCGTGAAATAGGTTTCTTATATTTGATTTAATTTAACGCGCGCGCTTAGGAGTGTTAAATTAAACAGAAATAAAAGCATATAAGATTAGACTAGAAGAGCATATAACAAGTTTTTGAAATTATGTTGTAGTAAGTATATTTTTTTAATGTAGGTACGCCTACACCAAATTCGTATAATATATAAGTAGAAAACGTAAACGTCGACCGCTGGCCATTACAGTTTACGAGCAACAACACAAAAAGAGTATCGCACTTGTCGGTACCCAACGGTGAAGCGAACCGTGTAAGTTTCAGAGTCGTATAGGGCAATACAATACAATTTGGGCTTTCAGTATACTCTCGAGACGCTAAACCAATAATATTTTATTTTATTTATTTACTCCATATATTTGTAATGGAAGGTGAAGATTTAATCAATCTTATTTCTGAGGAAGTAACGGTGGATTCAGATGGCAGGCTATCGTTCATTGTGGAGTTCAAATGGAGAGGCCTATGTTTCGTAGTAGACGTCTTCTGGATGATCATGATGATGAACGGCGGATGATCACTAAATTAAGTTTCGCTTAGTTCTTGATAAGTATCGATCTTACTGAAGCTATGCAGGTACTTAGAACAAACTCAGCAAAAAAAAACTTAAAGGAAAAGTTATGATCAAGTTCGCTTGTATTTTAAAAGATATTATTCAATAAGCTCATTATTGAACTTTCAGTAAAAAAAAATATCCCTCAAGTAGGACAAAAAAAACTTCTAGTCACCATCATTAATTTGTGACGTTCGTCACCTATCCAGTGATCATATTCTTAGGAACCCATACGGACCATAAGTATTACCAGTGAGGTGTAAAAAATATCTTAGCCTACTAGGTACCCTTCATTTATCACAATCGGGTACGTCATCAAGTAATAAGTTTTAAAAGTTGATAATAAATATTCAAAGCGTCGAGATACGCTGTAATAAAAAAGTCTAAATAAAAATTGAGAAAGTGTAAAAGCGATGTAATGAAAAATTCACCGAGTTCACGTTCTATAATGAAGCAGAGAAACACGAAACACGTAACGTTACTTATCGAACATTATTCTAACGTCACACGTCGTAAGTGTGGAAAAATAATGGAGGTGTCTTTTATACAGTCAAAGAAAGCATTAGGTACCTCGTCACATGTAAATGTATGATGTCTTTCAAAACAATGTCGTGAACTCATAACAGCCTTCGAGCTGTCATACGAATTACTACGTATCACCATAGAGAAATATACTATACTAGCGTTTTATTTTCAACCGACTTCAAAAAGGAGGACAGTTCGTAATTTGATCCGTATTTTTGAAGTGAAAACTTCTTTAGGCACGTTTGGCACTTTAGGATGAGAAAAAACACTGAATTCGCGTGACCGTCACGCTTAGATACTCGTTCGGGTAAAATCGGCTCGAGTCGGATATAGTCAACATTGCTGCAGTTTTCACTTCTGTTTGTGGACACACATTTTTTTACACCGGCACCATACAGTATGATAAAACTATATTAAATAAAATCAAAACGTCATATAAAATACATAATGATAGAAAAAGTAAATTTTAAATTTTGACAATTTGAACGTTATCGACATCGTTTATAAGTCCCAATAAAGATTTCAAACATAATTACATACATAATTGTAATCCTAAAATTAACTATTTCAATACTTATATTTGAATCCTCAGGATCAGAAAAAAATAAACGAATATTACGTAATAAAATTGTATTTCAAAAGAAACTTAGTTAATACAGTTACAAAGTGATTTAGTTACTTTTAGAATATTAGTTATATAGACAGTTTACTTTCCGAATAAGTGAGCAGCTATTCTTTCTCTTTGAACCACCAAAACTTGAAAAATACCTCTTTGCATTGGTTTTTAAGAAGCTTTCAAGCTGTCAGACCATTAATTAAGTATTTTTAACCGACGAAAAAATAGGCGGTTCTCTAGCCGACACGTATACATATTTTTTGTGTCACGTGTTTTTTTTACTAGAGCATTTTTATGGCTGTAAAAACAAAACTTCATTTATACCTATACATATAGATACGTAATTGTATTTTAAAAGAAATTTAGTTAATACAGTTGCAGAGCAATTTACCGAGTTTATTTAGTTACATACATTTAGAATAGTAGGTTATATACAGTTTACTAATAAGTGAGCTACCTTTTCTACGAACTACCAAACTCTGGAGTTCACTTTTAGCGATAAGGCCGCCAGTTGTCACACTAGTTTTTAAGAGTTTTTTGTCCTCTGTATTAAATTTTATGGTGTGAACAATAAAGAGTTAATCACTCAATCAATCAATCAAACTTGAAAATTATACCTTTTTGCATTGATAAAAAAACGGTATTTCACACTAAAGTAGTTTTTGAGCTTTTTTTTCATTTTGGTATCCTACTGGTTTCACATTAAAACATGGCGCCACAAAAACATGCCCTTAACAGAAAACTATATATCCTTAGACTGGACAAAAAATTGGAGGAAAATGGAGGGAGTGTTGCCTTAGGCAACGTGCTAGGGGGATAATTACCACGTTTCTATGGAGATTCCAGTACCCTCCGTTAAGCACACGGCCACCAGTACAATTCTACATAATATGGCTGTACCTCAACCGGGTAATTAAAGGTCCGTTCTTACAGGTACAAATAATAAATACTATTAAGCAGATTATAAATAATAATGATAAATAATAACTCGAACTCGACGGGGCTAAGTCCATTTGTTTAAGAGTTCCTATGGCCATCTTCTGTCTCCATCATCAGACCAGCTCGATGGTACCATAACATTGCATTGTCACTGAACTATATAAGTAAGACAAATTTCAGCTCCATCGCTTGAGGAAGACTGGTCTAAAATTCAGTTGCAAGATTTGTCCCACACTAGTTTGTAATAAGTAGGTCATCATCTTCAGCCAGAAGACGTCCACTGCTGAACATAGGCCTCCCCCTTTAATCTCCACACTGAACGACAGCCTGCCTTTTGCATCCACTGGGTGCCCGCGACTCTCACAATGTCTTCGGTCCATCTAGTGGGAGGCCTCCCTACGCTGCGTCTTCCGGTTCGTGGTCTCCACTCCAGAACCTTTCTTCCCCATCGGTTATCGAGGTAATAATAAGTAGGTAAAGATACCAAATCAAATACAGCCGAGCCTCAATAATCTAATGTAACAGGGTGTGTTCTAAAACCGGAGCATGACACAAATGACCTTTTCTCATGCATGGCTCATTATGTGTGTAACAATAGAAGGGTTCGCGGATGATCCGTGAAGAAAAATTGCTGAACGAACCCGGGATAATGGGACATGGGACGTGAGGATTGGTTATTGTTGATTTTCTGCTAGAAACGTACTTATTCATGTCTGTGAAACTTTGTTACATTGTAACCATTCGTGTGCGCATGGTTACGGTGGCAGCCATCAAAAAGATGGGGGATTTTGCGCTCGGTAACAATGGAAGCCAGCAGCCGGGTTTTTTGGTATTGAATTGTGATATTTGAAACTTTGCAAGTATTGTATATGTAATTCGGATAACAATGCAATATTTTGGTACCATTGAACTGATCTGGTGATGCAGCTAGAAGGGAGATAATGGAACTTGAATTTGAGCTACGACGTGGTATCAAGTAACGACCATTAGCCTAGAGTCTAAGTATAGACTACCTAATTGGCGGCGTAGGTATATTTACTGCTTCTATGTATGTGTATTTAAATTGGCAATGTATTTGCCTCTATTTATGTTTACTTTTGTGTGAATATCCACGCAAAGTTTGAGAAAAATACTATGCATGCCTTGACAACAACTTGGTATTTATGGAATCACGTGTGCTAGAGCAGGACGGGGCTTCAGTAAATAGTTCATGAATATTTAAATACTGAAAGCGACTCCAGTTGAAAATTACCATAATGAGCGAACAAGAACAAATGTATAGTATTTAGCATTGCCAAGTGAGTAATCACGGGAAAAAACGAGATCGAGGAGAGCATTTTTATTTGATTACAATCTTTCTTACCCAAAATAAAGTATTTGTATATAAAATTATCGCGTGGATACCCGGTTCTTTTTATGGGTTTTATTGTATACTAGCTGTTGCCCGCGGCTTCGCTCACGTAGTATTGAAATCTACTTTACTACCTCCCGTCTTTTTAGTTTCAGTCTCGCATCCATCCTGTAATCCACTCTACTCCTAAACCACCCTTTCCGCTCCAATTCTGCATTCACCCCCTAAATCCACTCAACTCCCGTTCTGCTCTTTCCGCTCCAGGCCCGAATCCGTCCCGAAATCTACTCTTCTTCCGCCCCATCCTTACTGCACCAGTCCTGCATTTGTCCCATAATCTACTCTAATATAATACAGTCCCACCCTTTCCGATCCAACTCGGCATCCGTCCCGTAATCCACTTTACTCCCTTTCCGCCTTTTTGCAATCCAGCCCCGCATCCGTTCCGTAATCCAATCTACTTCAGTCTCACTCTTTCCGATCTAGTCCCGCAGCCGTCCGCTCCACTCCACTCCCATACCGTAATTCAATATACTCCTATCGCACCCTTTTCGCTAATAGTCCCGCATCTGTCCTGTAATCCACTCTAGTTTAGTCCCGCCCTTTCCACCTGAATGGTATGCCTAATTTTATAGTATTGTTTAGCACAAAACTATAGTTTTTATCTATGTAAAACTAAAAACATTAGTGATTAGACCGACTTCAAAATTAGTAAAATACGCATTTCGAATCAGGCTCGCGCATTAAGGGTTCCTCATCATCATCATCATCAGCCAGAAGACGTCCACTGCTGAACATAGGCCTCCCCCTTTAACCTCCACACTGAACGACAGCCTTCCTTACCACCACAAAATAAAACTATCGGTTATTGTCTGAAATAGTCGAAGTAATTGCGACGCAGTCACATATTTAATTCTTTGCTACAGTGACGCTCGAGTATAACACAATTATAACTAACAAAAATTTGTCACCGACTCGCACTTGACCATTATTTATTATTTGTTGTTAGACTATAGAGTGTGTAGTATAATCATGCCAAGTTTGACGTTTGTACGTATTATACATTAGAGCTATTAAAAAAATTAGTAAATAAATACGTTTGTTGTATGGGGGTTGGAGACCCCCTTTCACTTATTGACTTTACTATTATTATATTTCCAAGTTGATCCGCCGTAACGTTACATATTCTGTGAAAATTTTAACTGTCTATCTATTACAGTTCGAAAAATACAGTCCGTTAAAAGGTACGACAGACAGATAGACAGAGTAGGCTTAGTAATAGGGTCCCGTTTAACACCCTTTGGGTACAGAACCCTAAAAACCACGTAACTCAGAACCTTTTTTAAAGTCGGTTAATAATACCTGTGACACCGCTCCACCGCAGCACACCATTGTTGATGGTAGTCTGGAAGAGGTCGCTCATAGCGATAAGGCCGTTTTTTTTGTTCCCGTATTTAATGCAATCTTTTTGTAATATCTTTTTTATGGTGTTGATAATGATTATTTTATTATATTACCTACTAACCACATAATAATGTGCAGTATGAAGGCGCCGCGCGGATTATAATGGTCGCGTTATTTTAATTTTACATTATCTCATGAACTGTGCAACTAAACCACAAACTGTAAACGGAAAAATGTATCTACATTAAGTACTCCTGATAATAAATTCATTTATTTTTGTAAAGATTCATAAATTAGATTACAAAACTGCGTCTAAACATGACCTTATAATATTAATTTTTATTCTGAACACAATAACCAGTTATTATCGTTATTGTGGTTTTCTTATAAGAGTTAGATATATGCTACCCCGGACTTTTTTTTAAAACTACTTAAGAATTACATTTTTGTCAAACATAGTACTCACTTATCTCAAACCGTTAGATCAGCGTACGCCGAAAAAGATGCCAATCAGCTAATTTTTCTCCGATATGTTTTACTAATACGGTTATTTAGTGTAGAAAACTAAACTTTATCATTATAAAACATAGCCTATGGCACTCAAGAATAGTGTAGCTTTCTAATAGTGAAAGAATTTTTAAAATCGGATGAGTAGTTTCGGAGTTAAAACAGAACAAACAAACTTACAAACTTACAAACTTTACCTCTTTATAATATTAGTGTAGATACTCGTAGTTTCATTATTTATTTACACTTACATTCTTTTTTTTTACAGAACAATTGGCAAACGAGCGACTGTCCACCATGGTTCGTGAAGCGGTTGAAATTAGAAAACATCGCATTTTCAACTGGGAAGATTGATTTAAGTTGGCGGCGTCGTGGAATCCCAGAGTAAGCAAGTGTACAAATCATTTTATTTTATTTTATTGAAATAGGTTCGGTTACAGGCTTTAGGTCATTTCACATACAGGTATATTATATCAGCACACATAACATATTAAACCTAAAGTCCAATTAAAACCGCACACAACTTATATATAGAATAAAAATATTGACACAAAATGTTAAACAGAAAGTTTTTTTTTTTGTTTGTTAGTTATTAGGAAGTAGTTATGAAAAAAATATATGCTATTGGTGTATCATGGTGTAGGTTCTAGGACATTTACCGATACAGTCAGTGTTGTGTGTCGTAGTGACAACCCTGCGATTTTTAAGATCAAGCGAGGGTAGAAGAACAAAACACCCGCTCTTCTCGCCGGACGCACCCGCAGTTTTCAGTCAGCTTGTGACCACGGTCATTGTAACATGGTTGAAACGTCCAGCGAAAGGTACTTATATTATTAGTCCCGTTAATTATTTAAAACTGTGTTCAAATCGCAAAAGTTAAAAAATTACTGTGTGCGGCCGGAGCTGGTCCACGTGTTACTACTTGGCGCTGATTATAGTAATATCGACGCCCAAATGCTGATGTTGGTCGAAAAGGTGGAGGGGAATGCCCAATTTTGTTTTTTACCCATATGTATATATTTTTTTATCTTGGACACCTTCTACATTACCTCCGTTTACATTCTTAAGAGTTTGGGGAAACCTTTGCCTAGCAATGGAACTTGGAACTGCTGTCTATACTCGTAACAGCAAAATGGAAAGACTCATTAACATTTACATGAAACTCTTTTTCGTCAAAGATTAAAAATTAATTGCTCTCTGAGGCTCGTCTAAAATCCCGGCCCAATCGTTAAATTCCAAGAATGCCAGCGCTGATATGAGGCCTACGGGGGTAATTAAATTCTAACTGGATTCATCCGAGGCGTACCCTCGACATTTTCCAAATATTTCTTCAATCTCTATTTGCTAAGTGAGCTTGCATAAATGATATTTCATTCCTGTGTTTTTCAATTATTGTTAACACATCCATTCTACTAGCAATATTTTATGGAAGTAACAAAATTAGGTACCGAAATATATACGATTTTAAAAATGGCATACTTCTGACTATAACGACGCAAAGTTTAAAACGAAATACCAAATTGGGTTGGCCGTTAGTTACTTTTCACAAATGGCGCTGGCCTCAAATCAAGCTGTCTGCTGGGTGAGTAGCATCAAGCCTGATTTAGGCCAGATGCGTTTGCACCTTACCATGCATATCTCCCTTGTTAGCTTGGCACAGATTATATCCTTTTATGAGTTTTTTAACAAAATTCACATAATCAACGGTACAAATATGCTAGCGCAAATTACAGTCGGTAAACCCGTTGCAAAAATCAGTTATACCTACTCAATAGTGCTCATACCGAACATCATAGTTTTGGTTCCAAATAAAAAAAAACTCGTCATATTATATTATTTTGCTAAACTTATGTATTTGTAAGTGTAAATGTGTAAGAACGGTGAGTTATCGTTTAAGCACGTCGGCGGGTGATATAATGAGGTGTACTGAAACATGTACTTTCGTGTTGTTTCCAAAACTCCGTAGAAGCATCTCATAAACTCTACACCACTTTACTATGGTGGCATGACTTGGCATGACTTGGACTTGGCCGTGACTTAGTTGGTTTGGCTCTGACTTTGACTCGCAAGACGATATTTAATAAAACTGGAAACCTTTCAAGACTTGACACTGGCAAATGTACAAGAAGAGCGACGCCTTAATCCTCTCATGAGAAAAAAATTGCTGTTTATTTTTGACCTGTCAACGTCAAACATTTTCCCGCCACGTCACCCTTTCGCCGAAATCTCTGCAGTTGTAAAATTGTACTATACTGACAATAATATTATTACTTACTATGTCAAATAGGTAAAATGTATCATTTACTTTACAATGTATTTCAGTAATCAGTAAAAACGAGATTACCTAGTATATCCTACAAAGAACTTCCACATTCAAATACAATCATCGCAAATAACCAATGACGAAGCGGAAATCTGGTAAAAACAATGTCATACCTACTGGAATTAGTTTGATTCATGTTCAGATACAGACAAAGTTCTGTTCTAAACTAAGCCTACCTATTCACGACGCTACAGTGGTCTCAATTCCGACTATGTCCATTCGAAACACGGTTAGCGGCTCTAAAGCTAAACTAAGAACCTGGATCCCGATAGACAACTGACTGGGTAAAAATGTTAGCAAGAAAGTCTTACTTCAGACGAACAAGGGAGATATGCCTTATGTACAACAATCATCAAATCAATCATCATCTTCAAATCACGAGCGAATCGGTTTCTTCTAGGCAAGCGTTCTCCAACGTAGACCGCATCATCGTTTAACATCAGGCGTGATGGTGGTCAAACGCAAGCCTATTTATAATTTAAAAAAAAAAAAAAACATTCGAGAGTGGTCCGGAGCATTTGGATTGTCTTTAGACCTTCAACGGTCTATGTGCAGTCTAACTGTATTTGTAGTGTTAGTATTAGCTTGTATTTTGTTTAGTTAATAAAGACATTTGCCCCATCTTAACTCTACTTTAAAATCAGGGTTTTCTTATTTTTCGCCATTGGTCGAGCGGGTAACCATTAAGTATGACTGCAATGTTATAGAAAAAAAAGTAACACGATGTAGGTTCATTTACGACAGACTCGTGCCAGCTACTATACGCATGATGAGATACGGGGTTAAATTACTTCAGTTAAGTTCCTGGAGACAACCCCTAGAGAAGTTATTTTCATTGAATCAATTATTATAATTGAATTATTAATGTGTAAAGGCTGGTTTCTCACAGAAACTCCTAGAAATGTTATTATACCTAATATACTAATATTTTGTATTCAAGTCATGTGTGTAAATTTTGTGTGATTAGCAAATTCTGTTAGACCAAAATATCAATTTGTGGCATTCACAAATTTAATTGTCGAACTGAACAACGAATATTAAGATCACAATTGTTTATCTAAGTAAATGATTGTAATTAAAGATGTCAAGGCTTTTCTTCGTTGGGTTTTACCATAGAGAAATATACTATACTAGGTTTTACTTACAGGATGGTGCAATATTTTTCTATGTTTATGTATGTACTAGCTGACCTGACAGACCTTGTCCTGTCTTAGAACTGTCAAACACGCAAAGTTAAAATTGTAAAACTTCATTTTTTTACACCTTGGGTTACATTATTGGAGTTTTAGTAAGGATCCCTATTTTTTTGAAAATAAAATATAATTCAGCTTATGTTACCCGGAGATAGCGTAGCTTCCCAACAGTGAAAGAATTTTTCAAATCGGTTCAGTAGTTTCGGAGCCTATTCAATGCAAACATACAACAAAAAACAAACAAACAAATAATCAAATCTTTCCTCTTTATAATATTAGTATAGATATAGATAACCACTATTCAAATCGTCAGGCTGAAAAGCTCTCCATAAAATTCTATTCTCTCTGTGGCTGAGGCTAGAGTACATCAGACTGGAAAAATCTATTCTCTAGAATAGACACCTAGAAACAAGTACATATATTACGCCTAGAAGTCACACTATCGCGTCGACATAAAAGAGCTGTTAACCCTACCTATATTGATGTTGATAGTGTAGTTTTTTATTTATCTAAAGAATGGCAAACAGGCATGCTGTTTTTTATGTTTAAGTGGTAAACAAGCTAACGGGCCGCCTGATGGTAACTGAGCACCGTCTCGTCGCTTTTGCATGCCTGTAACACCAGGGGCATCAGAAATACGTTGTCGACCTTTCAAGGCTACTAACAGCGCTGATGGTAAGAGGTAGCTGCTTTGATACCCTGTGGACATCTGGCAACACTAGCACTGTTGTTGATGTTTTGCCAGCACTGAGAGGTGATTGTAGACACCCTTTTTGCAACGCTCTATGTTGAAGCTCAGCAAAAAGACTTCTCTTGATCTGGAATGAACAAGAGAAGTCTCGATGTGACAAGATCTTGTAGCTAATATTGTTCTCTTTCCTTCACCTTTTTCCATTGAAATATGTGGGATAAAGATAAAAGTGATAGAGCAAAACACTTATTAGAGCTGTCTTTAAAGTCGATATTTACCTTATAAAAAAAACTAACAGCTGCTAAGAAATAATTAATTTTGGTATTTATTACTTACTGTGAGTGCTATTGTTAAAAATCTAAACCCGAGTCAAAGCTAGGTATAGCGAAATACACGCCCAATCGCCTTCCTCAACAAACGTGCATCATTGAATACCTAATTGTTATTAATGGTGCCTATGAAAGGAAACTTAATGATAAGGTGCGGGGGGCACCATGGGAGAACGGTTTTTTGGTGAATTGAGATTGATTGAGACCGCTTTGAAATGATTGAATCGAAAGTCAGTAGGTACCTATTGGGTTTTGATAAGGCTTCAGGGTTTTTGAGACTGTGCATCTTAAGTACCTATTAAATAAAGGGCATTTAATCGAGTTCCTGTAAAAAATAAATTTCAATTATGATAAAATAATATCAGACAAAAAATAATGGGTGAGTTTTTTTTTGATTATCAATTTAATAACCGATTTTAAAATGATGACATGTTTTTTCAGATATGATAGATTTTGATTAAATTTCTATAGGACGAAAAAGTTCTGAAAGTATTTTTTTTACAAAGTAATAGACATAAAACTACCTCCGAATAGAGAAACCCTTTTTAAAAAAAAAAATGGGCTTGCGTTTGACCGCCAAATCGCCTGATATAAAGTGATGATGCGGTCTACGGTGGAGCACGCTTGCCTAGAAGAAACCGATTCACTCGTGATTTGATGACACCCAGATAGTAACTATTGGGGAACACCCAATCTTCCACCACCCCTTCCTTCACCCTTAATTTTATAATAGTTATTATCATCATAATAGATTAATTACAAATTAGTTAAGTTGTTGGTACCATATAATTAGAATTCGTATCAGGGTTTTTTTTTTTTTTTGTTTAAGAATTAATTCACTTTTGTTTCAGGTTAGATTAAGTTAGCATCATTGACAAATTTCTGTAAAGTAAAATATTAATAATTGATCCCTAATTTCATTTATTGTACTTAATACAATGTTAAAGTGGAAATACACTACAGGTTCGTCAAATAAAATAGTTTTGTTATAATTATGCTAAAATTAGTTTCAATCGAAATAGGTACAACATTTCAGGAAAGTCTGATAGATTACAAAAGGATAAATTGCATAGAAACATATGATAAAAACACCAACTGGTAGTTACACAGGTAGGTATGTTTTGTTGTTTATGTTGTCGCTTTATTTATTTTTATTTCCTCTAAAGAGCATTGTAGCTATGGAGTTATTACTATGGAGTTATTAATAAAGAATTGTATTGTATTGTATTATAGGGTCCCACGTCACAGAAGACATGTCCACGTCTAGTGCATTTGGCAGCGTCAAAGAATTCAAGTTTAATCTATATCTATATATATAAAAGCGAAATTCATCTACTCATTCACTCACTCATTCACTCATTAAATACGAAATCTCGAAAACCACTCGATCTACGAAGCTGAAACTTGGCAAGTAGTTTTCCTATGGAGTGTAGAGGTCCGTTAATAAAGAATTTTGCGATAGGGTCGTATTAAGGGGGGCAAATGGAGGTTGAAAGTTTGTATGAAAGTCCTTTGTTTTTTATTTTAGGGACATGAAATGTAGTATTCAGACTATTGGTTTAAAATAAATAAATTCTGTGTAATTGTTTTTCCTGAAAAGACGGACTAAGGAGGGGAAAAGGGGGTTGAAATATTTTATGAAAGTCTACGCGTACGAAGTCGCGGGCAACAGCCAGTTATCTATAAATACCTATGAATATCGTCTATCGTTATTTTGTATTGCGCTAAGGTTTTGTGTTCTTAATTATACCTAATATAATGTTGGATGCCGATGGGATTCCTTCGACACAAGCCTAATTTAGCGCAGGGTTCTAATAGTTCTCAAAAGCGGGTATTATTTAAATAATAATCTAGTGTATAACCTGCCATATAAAACACACTTGCCTTGTGGCTTCAACAATAAAACCCAATATCGCATACCAATTCAATAATAGTAATTTTTAAACTTTCGCGATTTGAACACATGTTTAAAACATGAATTCAATAATAGTTAAGTACATGACAAATATATTAGTAATTATTTGAGTAGAAGTGATTTTCGTTTCTAATGCAATTCTAAGAAAGTACAGGAGTATAGGAGTAAATAATTAATGAATCACTTGGTGGCTACTTCAAGCCCTGGCTCTGTTGAGCTTGAAAAATATATATAGGTACAGGAAAATGCAAAATTATTTACTTCATTAAGCGCATGAAGTTGCGGGTAACTGCTAAGTAATGTGACAATGTAATTACTTTTTTAACGGACTAGCTCCTCTATGAAAACACAGGTCGTACAATACCATAGACCTACAATACAGGCAGTTGGTTGTGTGTGTACCCAGCATGGTGGCGATATTACCACTATGAATGGTAAGTCACCAGACACCCACCAGACGTCTGAATTCAGTAAAAATGCATTCACATACATACGTATGCTTACATTTCTATTTATCAAGCTCCATTCTACGAGTCTCTGCATCTTTTATGGAAACAGTCTTTTCGCGGTTTAACACATCGTTATTTGCTTACGTGATGCTCCTTTCTTATATTTTGTATGAAATGAGTGTTTATGTACGGATATACGATATATAAACGTAGGAAAGTCAAGTAAGTAATGTTGGAAAATACCAAACCCTCACATTAGGGCTGGTCATTCAGTCTATACGATTTTAATTTTTAGGGTTCCGTAGTACAGTGAAATCCTCTACACAGATACCTAGTACACCCTAAGCTTATAACCCTATATAGGTAAACCCTATCCATTACAGGGTTTATCTATTAGCCAATAATAAAAAACGTGTTAAAAATACGACTCGTTACTTATTTACTTCTGACAACACAATATCCGGGTTTTATATAATGCTTGCAAAATTTTGAATCGACACGAAAATTAGAAGTAGGTTAAAATTTACTCAGTCATAGATTACATTGCTAGTTGGTTAGTTACAATACAAGTAAATATAATGCGTGTAAAAATAGAGAACGATTTCTACAGAGTCACATGGCAGGGCAATATATTTGACGGTAACGTAAGGAAAGGTCCTTCATACTGTTCGACGTTGAGCCTCATTAATCGAGGGACTGATGGCTAAGGATCGCTTGATGGCAACATTCACTCGGAAGGACCGAAGATTGATAGTCATGAAACTCATTCAAACAAAATTATGAGCTTCCGGAGCGTAGATATTTAGTTGTTTTACGTGGAGTGGTCGGGGTCCAATCTTGTGGAACTCTTTGCTTTTGCTGCATATTATAGTACTGGCAAACTTCATCTAACTTATTTGATGTTCATTCACTGCTGGATATAGGTATAAAAATGTGCAAGTTGAAGTGGAAGACCTGATAACCGATGGGGAAGAAAGGTTCTAGAGTAGAGACCACGAACCGGAAGACGCAGCTTATATTCTATTTAGGCTTCCCACTAGATGGACTGACGACATGGTGAGAGTCGCGGGAATCCAGTGGTTACAGAAGGCAAATTGTCGTTCATTGTAGAGTTCTAAGGGGGAGGTATGTTTAGCAGTGCATGTCTTCTGGCTGATAATGATGATGTACACAATCAACAACAAAATACACTTCCTTTGTTCAATTATTGTATAAAACTTTTATGCAAATGTATCAGAAATGATATCGGTACGGGCTTACAAACTTTGTTGTAAAAGCCCCGCCGGGTACCTGTTTAATTTTAAATAAATGTTTGTTACGGAATCCTTTGAGCTCGTTTTAAATTTCCTACGGACTTAGATAATATTAGAGAATTACTAATGCTTTGCACAGTATCAAGTTCAGTAAGGTCTTTGAAGATTTATTTTAATCTCAGTTGGAGATTTGTAAGTAAAGTTAAGGTAAATAGCAACGAAAGAGATAATTATGTAAAAATATTAGGTATGTATTAAAAATGCATGGTATTGAAAACTTTACTTAAATTCCCAATCAGTGATTTGTTAAATGAAACCACAGAAAAGAGAAATAAATACGAACGGAAATGAGAAGAAAAATCTGTTACCAGGCATTATGAGTGAACCTTGATTGAATATTCTTATTTATATCAACGCGTCGAACTCCGCATCACTATTGCTACCTGATTTTGAGTGACTGACGTTTCGTTTATATGGGTGCAATTGGCTACAACACTTACAAAAATGCCTTGACAGCCGTTCAAAAGTAAACAAAAAAAAATATAGTTACTGTAACTCGTATTGAAGTCAGGAATTGTTTAAAAAAATATTTCAATTCTTACTCAAAGATTTGTTAAATGAAACAGTGCTAATAAAGCTCTGCGCGGGCTCTTAAATCAGTGTATATAGCTCCAAGACCCTACCCAACAGGGTTGTCGATCCTTTCTCCCTGTCACTACGTCCCTGTCCGTTTTGACAGCTGGTATTGTCGTATACTTTGATCAGTCACGTAGACAATTACGCAGTGGTATACTGGATAATCCCTCGCCGTCCTACGGGACCAATTTAGTTCCTCGATGCGTAGATATATTGGAAACCAATACCGGCCTATGTCTATACACTAAATCTCAGAGTAAATAGATTTACACTCAGTTGTGCCTACTATGAACACAAAAAAAACGGGACATTTTTGCACACACGGTCATCTAACCCTAAACTAAGCAAAGCTTGTGATATGGCTGCCACAGACTGATATACATATACATACATATATAGGTAGATTTAAATACATACTTAAATAGATATTAACAATTAACAACCAGATATAGAACAAACACAAATGTTCATCACATGCATGTTTGTCCTAGGTGGGAATTGAACGCACGCCCCCAAGCTTAGAAGGTAGGTTGACTACCAACTGGACCAACGGGATATCTAAAAGGCAGTAAGAAATAAAGATAGACACCAATCTGCCACAGCTGAATGGCAAATTGCAAAAATACGGGCCGAACTGAGAACCTTCCTCCTTTTCGAAGTCGGTTAAAAAGGGCACATAATCTGTCACCTAAATTTCATGATCCATTTACAGGTGAAGGTAAAATCTAAATATCTTTTACACTACACACATCTTATATTCGCACCCACCAATCCGCACTGGGCCAGCGTGGTGGATATGGCCCAATCACCCTTTCGGGGGTAGGCTAAAAGTCCAACAGTGGACTGTTAAAAGGCTGATTATGATGATGACATCTTATTTGTTTTTACTTATATTATATTGTTATATTCGATTGTTATCAATAGCGCTTACTTAACAGGCATATCACTACGAATAACATGATTTATGATGCCTACAGCGAAAAATTGAGAATAGTCACTATTCTGAACTTTTCGCTGCATGCAGTATTAAAGTTATATAATTACTAGCAGTCCGCCCCAGCTTCGCACGGGTATAGATTATAGCCTATGTCACCCGGGGATAGTGTAGCTTCCCAACAGTGAAAGAATTTTTCAAATCGGTTCAATAGTTACGGAGCCTATTCAATGCAATCAAACAAACAATCAAATCTTTCCTCTTTATAATATTAGTATAGATTTACCGTGATAAGGTTGTGGAATGAGCTCCCAAAAAAACAAGTAACTCCGATAACATGTTTTAAATGTTTATCGGGACTTATCACGTAGTATATATTTTATTTAGGTAAAAATAGTAGTAGTAGGTAATCATATAACTTTGGTGAACAACCATGATAGTTTAAAACAGTATTTTAGTGCAGTATTAACACAGCCGAGCTCGAAAAACCGATAACCGATGGGGAAGAAAGGTTCTGGAGTGGAGACCACGAACCGGAAGACGCAGCGTAGGGAGGCCTCCCACTAGATGGACCGACCACATTGTAAGAGTCGCGGGCATCAAGTGGATGCAAAAGGCAGGCTGTCGTTCAGTGTGGAGGTTAAAGGAGGAGGCATATGTTCAGCAGTGGACGTCTTCTGGATGATGATGATGATGATGATGATTAACACAAGTAAACTTTTGACACGAATTAAACAACTTGTAAAAAATTATAAAAAACCTTTAACGCAGTATCAACATAAAACTCAAAACATCACAAGAAAGTAAACACCTACTTAGTTGAAAAATGTTTAATTTACGAGATATTAAAATATCAACATCAAAGTGGTTCGCAAAGTCGAGGCAGACGTGAAATGCCAGCAAAGACCCGGGTAGTTTGAAACGTAAATAAGTTTAAGTTAATAAGTAACCGCAGGATCTGTTTACAAAATTGTAACAGGACGAGAGCTCTGCTTCTCTAGCGACTTCGTTTATTTAGTTGATTTTGTATAAACCAAATAGGTATAACCGACGACATTGTGAGAGTCACGGGCATCCAGTGGATGCAAAGGGCAGGCTGTCGTTCAGTGTGGAGGTTAAAGGGGGAGGCCTTTGTTCAGCAGTGGACGTCTTTTGGCTGATGATGATGCCTAATAAGCGAAGCGTCATACATACTGACTAATACTATTTGTACACCTATTTTGCATTCGTTTTTGCATGTATGTAGGATTTACTTGATTTTTTATGCACTAGGTGGCAAACAAGCAGACAGGCCGCCTGATGGTAAGCATTTACCGTCGCCTATGGATACTTCTGAATGTTTTAAGCATTCTACTATCATAGGTACAAAATCTAAAATAAATAATAATTATCTTTTAAAAAACTGACTTCAAAAACCACAAAACGCAAGTAAATATTCTAAGTTAATATACCACTACAAAGAAGATTTTTTTGTTTTGTTTTTTGAAGTCTTTTTTTTAAATAATTATTTTCGTTTTTTTTGCTTGGTCCCGTAATAAAACTTGTTCATTAATGATGAGCACAATGATCTCCTTATAGCTAAATATCACCATTCCGTTTAATCCTGTAGCAAGCCTTTGAGCCATAAAACAGACATTACATTTCTCTATCTGTTTACCAGATTTGATGGTTGAATTCCAACATAGGAAAAATATTTGTTAACTATTTAAACTTGTTGTACTCCACGGATACATCAGCAATTTTCCACATCGATAGTAACTAAAAGTATTATGTGCATATTCATGGTACAATACATAGCCTGTATTTACGCGTAATAAATACATTTCTGAGTTTTACATTTAAGATTTCCGTGGAGTACCGACGTCTATACACCACACTTATATTGGTTAAGTCGTTACCAAGCTTATTGAACCTAAGTCTGGACCAAGTCCTCAACAGGTGAGGCAATCTTGGTGACGTATCGAGAAAAAAACAATTCAAATCTGTCTTAATTTCTACGCACTGGGTAAATATAATTATGATCTACGTAGTCAATTGCTACGGCGTAGCTAACCTTATGAAAAAAGATCTACGTAGTCAACGGCTACGGCGTAGCACACCTTATAAAATTGTTTCAAAAACTCAATTAAAATTGAAAAGCGGAGAGTTTAATCAGCCCGAGGGTAGAAATCCTTGTTTTTGACAGTTTTAATTAATTCTTACCTACTCAGGAACTATTACGGGATAATTATTAATAGTTATATAAACGATTTTATGTGTTGTTCCATTGTGCTCAGCGTTAATGTAATTTCCATTCACAAAATTATAATTTTCTACCTGTTTATCTTATACTCTATGGCCTATCCATATAATAAGCACGCATGAACTAGACTTCATTTTGCTTATCGACAGTTACAATAAAAATACATTTTCAGATTAGCCAGTTTGTAATCGATTGTCTTTGTATGGCTGATAAGATAGACATTTGACAAATGCAGCTCATTCTGATGCTAAGTCGAAGATGGCAAATATAGATAATGTGGGATTAGCTCTTAAGGCTGGGTATAAGGCCAGAAAAAATTCTGATTTCACCCGCGCGTCTCGCATCACCCGCATTAGTGTGAAACACAACCACGGCAGCGCGGCAGTCGCGCGCAGCTAAAGTGTACACAACTCGCGCACTCGACCTTGTAAAGCGGCAAGGAGCAATAACACACAGGATAAGCATAGTGTTGGTGTACTTGGTGTTTTGGCGATTAGCTGAGTTCGGTCGCGGCGCGCAGAACCGTAAATTGTTTATTTCACTTTTCAAAATTGTATTTGTAATTTATTTTTAGGTTTTCTACAATATAAAAATAATAAAGTATATAAATTAAATTGAAATAACCTAAATAAAACTAAACTGAACTATGCTATGCTATGCTTTGCTAGGTTGAACTTGCCGGGATAAGACTAAAAAACCCAAAAACTTCGTGGCACGGGGTACCCGATCCCGGGTCATATCTCCTAAACCAGACCTTTAACCCAAAAAAAATTACAAAAAAATATTTAGATTTTTACTTTTGAAATCAGTGAGAAATACATTTAAATAGAAATAAAGAAGGGTGAAAACCACCCCCTACCACGCCCAAATTTTGGCTCGAGGTAGTAAAGCTCATTTTAAATTTTAGTAATTTTTTTTCAGATTTTTTAAGACTGTGGTTTAGGAAATATAACTAGTTCTAGTTTTTAGTTTATATTATAGTCTAAGTTAGGTCTTAAGATTTTGACGACCTGAAATACCCGGCTCCTCAAACATTTTGTCCCAGGTCAATCCAGGCAAGAATAGTTAGCTTCACTGGCTATCCAACGATAGGTCATTTAGTATTTTAAGACTCGTAGGTACATAGTAACTTGAGTTACTAAGTAGCGAGGCGGACCCTAAATACCCGATTTTTTTAAGGTCCATAACTTTGGACACAAAGGTCCAATCAAAAATCTGACGTCATAGGCATCATTTTTTCTGGCAGACGAAGACGTTAAACTCAAAAACTCGGCTTTAGGACCTAACCCTAAAAACCCCAAATTGGGTTTGAAATTACGTAACCGGAATTTCATGTTAAAAATAACAAAAAAATTCAACACAAAAAATTCAGTGGTGTAATAAATAGACTATATTTATTTTTTTGGCTTTCTACTCTCACAATTTCAGGAAATAAATAATATTTAAAAAAAAAAAAATGTGTTTATTTAGTTGGTAGGCATAAATAATAATAAAATAGAAACACAGTAAACACACGTGTGTAGAAAATAAAAAGACGCGTCTGATAAGCCCAAATTCGGCTATTTTTGTGCAAAGAATGCCTTTCAAAATATTAAAGCGCAAAAATCCGGAAAATTTTCGTAATTTTTTTCAAAAACCATCGATTATCTCAGAAACAGTACGTATGAGGTCATTTTTGTAAAAATGCTATGTATCTATATAATATATCTATGCTATGCTATGCTAAACTATGCTTTGCTATGCTATGCTATACTATACTACTCTATACTATACTATACTATACTATACTATACTATACTATATTATACCATACTATACTATACTATACTATACTTTGCTATACTATACTATACTATACCATACCATACCATACCAAACTATACTATACTATACTATACTATACTATACTATACTATACTATACTATACTATACTATACTATACTATACTATACTATACTATACTATACTATACTATACTATACTATACTATACTATACTATACTATACTATACTATACTATACTATACTATACTATACTATACTATACTATACTATACTATACTATACTATACTATACTATACTATACTATACTATACTATACTATACTATACTATACTATACTATACTATACTATACTATACTATACTATACTATACTATACTATACTATACTATACTATACTATACTATACTATACTATACTATACTATACTATACTATGCTATACTATACTTTGCTATACTATACTATACTTTACTATGCTATGCTATGCTATGCTATGCTATGCTATGCTATGCTATGCTATGCTATGCTATGCTATGCTATGCTATGCTATGCTATGCTATGCTATGCTATGCTATGCTATGCTATGCTATGCTATGCTATGCTATGCTATGCTATGCTATGCTATGCTATGCTATGCTATGCTATGCTATGCTATGCTATGCTATGCTATGCTATGCTATGCTATACTATACTATACTATACTAAAATAAACGAAACACGCGAAAGCCCGTTGGTCCAGTTGGTAGTGAACCTACCTTCTGAGCTTGGAGGCGTGGGTTCGATTCCTACCTAGGACAAACAGTTATGTGATGAACGTTTGTGTTTGTTCTATACCTGGTTGTTAATAACTATAATCTATTTAAGTATATATGAATTATTTAATTAAATTTCATTTAATTTATGAAATTATTAATTTAAAAAAAAAAAATGTTAATTATTATTATTATTTTTTATTCAACGAAAATTATATTTTACTTAATAATTTTGATTTTTAGTAGTCTTTCTGACTGTCTCTCTCTCTCTCTTTCACTCTCCACACGAAACACTTAGACTCTTGTAACTATATTACCGAGCGTACATAATAATAGATGCCCTAATGATAGATGGCCTAGTCGTATCCATAATTATTAATACCTGTAATTTTTTCATAGTAGCTTTACCTAGTCTGTGCTCTAGGTCATTGGCAACACTTGGTTGCCGCATCAAATGGTCGCGTTCAAGCCATAGATTTTTTATGTTATCCATTGTTTGAAAATACAGTAGGTGTTGGTATAATCGCACTCGGAAGATAAATCTAGGCGAATAGCAAGCGCGTGCGTCCTTCCCCGTTGGAGCATAGTGCGGTACTGAGGTTGAACGGAGCATGTTTCGCCATTTAGATGCAAAGCGCAACAGAATAAGGTTGAATATCGGACTTGCCGTTTGACCGAATAGTTGCTTAGAACTAAAGGACGTAAGTCTCAAATCGAATATAATTTATTATGAGAGTACTAATTAATCTAGGTAAATTTTGTCTTAGCACTGGAAAACAAACTATATTTTCCTTCGATGAGTATTTATTTTAGATATGTGACTGAAGTTCTATACAAGAAAAAATCAAAAAAATCAGCAAAAAGGCACCTTTTTGAAAACAATAAAGTATCGAGTAAATATCTCGCTATTATGTTTCTGTCTTAGTGCCGGAAAGAAAATGAATTGAAAAATCACATATATCAATTATTACGTTGATAGGATATTTGGTTTAGTTAGAATATCATGGCAAATTAGCATAAAATTTCGGAGGCCCCCTCTTAACTGAGGCTGCATAATCCGTTATGGCGTATAGAGATCTAGAGAACGCGCAAGCAGGCAAACGTAAGGGTTTGACTATTATTGTATCGATTTGAAACTTTGCAAGTTTAATTAACCCAGATGCCAATAATAATAATTTAGTACCATGTGATGGTCTGATGTGTACTGTCGATGTACGCGGTTCGATCCTTGGACCCTGCACAAATCACTGATTTAGTATTTAAATAAATTTATTTTAACTTCACATATTTTTATTTGTATAATTATAGGTAGGTACATAATATAATTATAGGTAGGTACATAACATAATATAGCCGTGGTAGCCCATTTGGGAGACCGCTGGACTTGAAAACGTGAGGTCGCGGGTTCAAAACCCGTGCCCGTACCAATGAGCTCTTTGGAGCTTATGTACGGATTTTCATACCACTGGCTTTTCGGTGAAGGAAAACATCGTGAGGAAACCTGCATACGTCAGGAGAAGGAATTCAATGGCGTATATGAATCCACCAATCCGCACTGGGCCAGCGTGGTGGATATGGCCCAATCACCCTTTCGGGGGTAGGCTAATAGTCCAGCAGTGGACTGTTAAAAAGTTGATTATGGTGATGATGACATAATATAATAATTATTTAATATATTACGGCTCAACGCATAAGCATTTCCATTCAACGTGGTAATGCCACTAGCATGCTGGGTGCGCTGCCAACCTGATAGTGGGATTGTCTTGAGACCTCCAACGGTTCTAACGGATCTTGAGATTTTCTAACTGTTTCTCTGTATTGTTAGTGTTAGCTTGTATTTTGTTTAGTTAATAATGGCGGTTATATATATCCTACTAATATTATAAACGCGAAAGTTTGTATGTATGGATGTTTGTTCCTCTTTCACGCAAAAACTTCCAAACGGATTTTAATGAAAGTTTACGATAATATAGCTTATACATTAGAATAACACATAGGCTATAACGGGTTGTAGTAGCGAAGCCGAAAGCCGAACTCTACGCGTACGAAATAGCGGGTTTCAGCTAGTATTTATATATCATGATAAAGTTTTTAAATATTTTTATTCGTGTTAATAAATCATACTAATATTATAAATGCGAAAGTGTGTTTGTTTGCTGGTTTGTTTGTTCCTCTTTCACGCTGCAACGGAACAACAGATCGACCTGATTTTTTGCATGGGTATAGTTCAAGAGCCAGAGAGTGACATGGGCTAATTTTTATCGTCATCACCATCACCATCACCATTTTTCATCACTACGCGGGTGTAACCGCGGGGCGCAGCTAGTATATTTATATAATGTGAAGTTTCGATTGTCATCGCTCATAAACAGTGAAGGAAAACATCACTATAAGAAAGTCAAAAGTACAAAGACATAATGTCATTCACCAACATGCACTGGGCCGGCATGGTGGGTTAGGGGTCATCCTTTCTCTCCGAGAGAAGGCCTAAATTTCTAGTGTTTGTGTCGTATAAGAACCAATTTGAAGACAAACTTCCTCAAAAGAACACCTGAATTTAATCAATGATGTAAATTAAACCAACCAATTTAGTTTTTATTCGAAAACGTTTTTATAATTTACCGCATAATTAATTCAAAAGGAAATTTCTTCATAGCTTGACTACCTGGAAAATGATAATATTTTCCTTCTTAATTTTTACTGTTACTAAATATTTTAGACGAAAAGTCTAAGCACAAGTAGCGATAGCTAACGTTTTAGGCATATTATTTGGTACAATAACTGACTGATTGTGTACATCATCATTATCAACCAGAATACGTCCACTGCTAAACAATGAACAAAGGCCTTCCCCTTGGAACTCTACACTGAACTCCACTCCATCTAGTAGGTGGTTTACCTACGCTGCGTCTTGTGGTTCGTATTCTCCACTCAAAAGCTTTTCTTCCCTATCATTTATCAGTTCTTTGAGCGAAGTGGCCTGCCCATTGCCACTTCAACTTGCAAATTCAGCATTCTGGTTCTTCGGCGAGATTAAGGGACCTGAGATTAAGGGTCATAAACATGGGAACAGGTTAAGTGAAAAAAAATATTACCCCTTCATGTGACGTAGGTACCAATCATAATATAAATTTTCATGCAAGTTTTGCATATTTATAATAGCGGAGGAGATAAAAAGAAAACTAGAATAAATTGTGTTTTTTTCTAATCTCTTCCACCATCTAAACCTATTCACACACTATTATATCCTTTAAAAGGCCTATCCTTTGAAAGGCGGTATTGTATCATTTATGTTTTGAATTAATTAATAATTAATTTATTGACTACTTTAATGTAATGACATACATAATTATATAAAATAATTTAATCTAATCTAATGCATGTATTATTATTTAACAATTTGACTTAATTTATAATTGTAATTAATTTATTAAAATGTAAACTTATAAACTACACTATTGTATTAGGTTTATCCAGTAAAAATAGTTGTAATGAATGAAATAAATAAATAAATAAAACATTAACACGAAAATAGCTATATTCTATAAGCAATATTATTCTAAAGATGCCCAATAAAAAACAATCTTCAAAAAAGTTAATATAGCGTTCTAAAAAGATAGCTGCGCTGGTGGCAGGTGTGTGGAACACAGTGCTGCGTAATATATAAACTACTTTATCTACCAGGACCCGGGTATGTCCTAAAACTGCGACCAAAACCACCGGAGGATGGGCAGCAGCGTCCTATTAGTACACGGTAAACGTACTGCGATCCCCAAACCGCCTGCCAAGCGTGGAGATTATGGTAACATCCTTCTCTAAGAGGGAGGACTTTGTCCAGCGGTGGACATTTAATGGCTGCTGATATATATGTGTGTGTGTTCCAGCAAGCCTGAGCTTGCCCATGTCTGTATAAATTTCAAATGTAGAGAGAAAATTATGGGCGTGTCGTAAACAAATCGTCAATATGCATTTTCCTAGAAACTGGGAAAAAGCAATATCCGAAGCCATTATTGCAACTGTATAATAAACATCTCATTTACAAATACAATTCCATGGTATAGCCCTCAGATCAGACAAACAAAGTAGATATGCCTTAGTACAATAATCGTTCGTGTTCTACACACTTTTATCAATATAGAGCTAAACTGTTAAGAAGCTATATAGTGAAAAAAGTGAGTGAAATAAATGTATGTACAAGGTCGTCTGCAGGGTGGGTTCGACTACAGACATTAAGCCTGATCTAGGCCTGATGCGTTCGCACCCGCCACGCCCCCTTATACCATATTACCTCTTGTCTAATTTCTTATTGTCTAGCCACCTTACCATACTTCTCTTGATTGTCTGATCTGAGGCAGATTATAGTCCTTCTGTTTTATTGTTATTAAAATTTGCAAGATTATTAAATTTCTATACAAATCGCTAAAACTATGTCAATATTAGTCTTATCATACGTGTTTTGCTCGCGTACCTATGTAAAATTAGCAATTTTTTTCATACGTCTGTGCGACGGGACAATTAAAAACACTTGCCTGATGATTGCTTGCAAGATCATAAATTCTAATACCGTTAAAAAAAACCTTAAATGTATATGTCCAGAATAAAAATCACGTCGGTGATTCAAACCAAGCTCAAATCTTGCGCAACACTGTGCTGCGTGAGCATTTTGAGACATGTTCAATGTAAAAAAAAGTAGTTTCATTTGCAATTAGAATGCCATTTAATAATCAGTCGATAACCTATTCACACTTTTAGCCTATGAATAAGACTAAGGCGTTACTTTCTAATCTCATGTATGAATTCTGCTTATCAATCCAAAAACAAGAACACTATCAGAAGACCAACGGCGATTCTTTAAATTTGTGATTTCTAAAGCACTGGCAAGTGTACAAGACGTGATATGCCAAATTCTTCTCAGGTAGATAAAAAATTATATTAACATACGAGTAGGTATGACAGACATTAGGCGTAGCAATGCTACAAAAGGCAAAATCGAACTATAGTTATCTATAAAATCCATCCAATAATATATAAATACCAAGGGTATCTAGATGTTATTACCTACCTATTTCAATAATCTAACCAGCCAGGGAAAGTAGTTTTTTCTTGGGTCATTTTCCTAAACATCCATTGTAGAGAAATGTGACATCACGAGCGCTTTCGTATGCAAATCTCTTGAATTATAGTGTTCTTTACACATCTATAGAAGAGTACGCGTGAGAGATGATCCGTTCTTTTTGTGACAGTCCTTGGAAAATGGGAGTTTCTTAAGAAACATCGTTAAGCTTTTAGAGCATTAGTTTTAATGAAAATTAAGTGCCGCGGTAATCAATTTGCTTTTTAAGGCAAAAAAGTTTAAATATTTTTACCGTAAATTCAGCTTTATTAGTCTTATGGATATGGATGGACATTGTTTCATACAAAGTGTTGTCCATAAACTTAGCGCAATAAATAATGCCCTGTCACCACACTCAAAGACCTGAATTATGTCAGTACAAAGGCTTATTTCTTTCCTTGCATAAATTTCCATTTTCATTCAAATTTTAAGGTTGAAAAGACCTTCGACCGAAACATTCTCGAGAACCATTAAAATCATGTTACGAATTGTGCGTGACCACACATAATAAGGGCTGAAAATTACTGTTTTCTAAATTAACACGATTTCTACGTGAAAAACTCGATGTGGAACGATGTAAAGTTCCTCTCCATTATGCAAATATAGTTAGTAATATAGCTAGAGAGGTCGCTCGTTTAAGTGTGCAATACAACCAGATGAGACAAGTTCTCGTTCCAAGCTTCAACGTTTACCTGTTGAATGTATCATTGCCTTTCCATCGAATGCGTTTGCTAACAATTCATTTTACATTAAAAAGACTGATATTTATTTTTTGGTAGCACCGCTGCTTCATATAAATGAAGTGCCCGTCGTAATTTAGTACAAAATACCTTGTCATAAAATAAAGCAACTCGACTAAAGTAGATTACATAAATGTAATGAATATTGACAGGGCCTTAAACTAATTGACTAAAGCACTTACCTATGGTCGGGAACGCAACGCAACTGACGAAGCCACGACAATAATTTACGCGGCGATACAATTATTTTGATCGGAACAAGGTACAAACATCTAAGCAAGTAGTCAACAGTTAACACGGATAAGTTTTAACAACAGTTCTAAATATTTAAAAAGTTACAACAAGTTGGTATCGCGCCGCGACATCATGTCGTCCGTAACAATAATAACACTGAGAGGAAGACCGAACGCTCGTGAGAGAAGGCAGAGAGGAAGCGAAGAGTAGGCATCACAGGTAAAAGCTTATAAGAGAAGGGAAAATAAAAAACGAGGGTAGGAAGACAAGTAACACGCGCGACACGACTGGGTAAGAAAAAGTCTGTGAGACTCAACAAGTGGATCGCGGTTTCGGGCGGCGCAGGTCTACCGGAGGACCTCGCGGCGGGAAAGCTCGCCCGCCTGTGTCCCAGAGCTAGGGCGCCCGCTCGGGCAGGGCGGCTGCGCGTGTGTGCGGGCCCTCCCGCACAGCCTTCATTGTTGCAACCTCCACGGTGTGCGAAATCTGTATCCCAGCGTCTGCCTTTGTCCGCGCTACCTGCGCCTGTGTGCGTAGTGACGCGCCTACGGGTCTGGAGTACAGGTGAGCCCCGGGACTCCTGAGCCCGACTCCACCACAGAATAATGGTAGTAACTATCGCGGTTGCTGCTGTTTATGATGTTGCACAGTATGCTCGATTGAGGCGCTAGGGTTGTGTTTAGTACTTAGAGCTAATTCTAGATGCCTTGGCATCGATCAATGAGTACTAAGTCTCTTATTAACAACCAGATTATGCTGCGGATTTTTAATGATAGGGCTAGACTTTAACGCATGGCTATCCCGCCCAGTTATTATGAACTCTCGTGTCGCAGTTTGCGATTCTCGCGTGGATTTTTCTATGGATTTTTGGCACTGGTTTGGTGGTTGTACGTACCTACTATCTATGATGGTTTACAGTAAAATGGCTCGGTGAGCACAAACTACGTGCGTGCTACATTAGCGGACGTGTACGCTCGCGGTTTCAAAAGGAATGAATATGCATACCTACGACGTTATATCGTAGAGGTGCTTAGGTAATTTAATTTGTTCGTATGGTAACTGAACTGTTCTTGAGGTTATGAAAGAGGGTCAAGGACATTTTCTTTTTTCATAGATACTTGTACTTAAAATATAAGCAAACGGTATTTAGGTACGTACCTACCTGATTATGTAAGGGTGCTTAACTTAAGGAAGGTACTTCACAAGCTTAAGTATCTGTACCTTTTTAGGGTTCCGTACCCAAAGGGTAAAAACAGCAACCTATTACTGAGCTTACACTGTCTGTCTATCCGTCCGTCCGTCTGTCCATCCTAACTTTAACACAGTTTCACAGCTTTACAGTTGAAATTTTCACAGAATCTGTTAATGTTACGGCGGATTAATTATGAATTAATAAAAAAGTCATATTTTTTTTTTTTTTTAAATATTGTTATAATAGTAAAACAGGTCATGGTGAAATTTGTCACCGACTTTCACTTGCCCATTATTTGTTATTATTCATTTGAGTGTGTACTGTAATCAATTAATTAATCATGTCATGACGATTATAGGTTCGTATTACCGTTTTTACACTGGATCGCTAGAGCTAGTTTTTACACGTGATAGGTTTTCTTTCCACTGGAACCAAGTATAGCTGCATTATCAGTCTCGAGCAGCTTCCGGTAGACGAATTTGCATGATGGAAATATAGGTATTGTGACCCATTTGTACTTATGCTGGTAAATTTTGTTCAGCCAGCCCTTCATATTTAGGTAGGTAAAGTTTTCTTCCTTGGATCGAATTTTAGAATAATTTCAGCTTCGAGGTGGGTCGCTCTTCTTTTTCTGTTTTTTTTTCTTTTTCTTTCCTAATCTGTAACTAAAATAAAATAAATAAATAAATATTCGGGACATTTTTGCACACACGGTCACCTGACCTCAAACTAAGCAAAGCTTGTAATATAGCTGCCAGAGACTGATATACATAGGTACATAATTATGTATATATTTAAACTAGCGACCCGCCCGCCCGGCTTCGCACGGGTGTAATTCACGTGCGAAGCCGGGGCGGGCCGCTAGTTATATATATAAACCTTCCTTGAAAATGTATCTAACTGATGGTTAAAACCGCATCAAAATCCGTTGCTTGGTTTAGGAGGAGTTAGCGGCCATACAGACATACAGACAGACAGACAGACGCGGAAAGCGACTTTAATTTATACTATGTAGAGATAGAGAAGAGATACATACTTAAATAAATATTAACACCCAGAAATAGAACAAACACAAATGTTCATCACATAAATGTTTGTCCTACGTGGGAATCGAACCCACGCCCCCCAAGCGCAGAAGGCAGGTTCACTATAAACTAGACCAACGGGCTATCCACGAAATGGAAGCAGCAACTTCTTCATTTTTGAGATGTAACGATGGTGAGATCGCCGGGATATGTGATGATAGGTAAGCTTCGACTAAAGTTACTTTCGTAGAAGATTATAAGAACAACACGCAGATTCTTTAAGATATATTTTATATTTTTATAGTAATTAGTTTTATGTTATATCAAATATAGTTAAAAAAATAAATGTTAAAAGTTGACAAAGGGCATGGACCCAGGAGTCCGTGGAGAATATATAAACAATTATTAAAAAAAAGGTATATTTTATTCAAAGGGTCGTTCCAAAAGTGGATCTCATTTCAAGCGTAACCATATCTTAGTGTTACCATCTATTACCTACAGTTGCCAGTGCAATAATAATAATTTTACCAGCATTTAATAATTTAAAATCAAACTAATTTGAACATAAAAACAAAATAGATAGAATTATAGATTAAATATTATCAACTAATAAAAGTAGGTATCACAAACTGGAATACCAATTTGATGAATTGACAACCCTTAATATCCTACACTTATTTATACTTTATTAATTATTATTATTAATTACTTACTTACTTATTACTAAATTATTATTATTAATTACTTAGATAATGATTGTTATTAATGGTGGCGGGAGCTGGAAGTTGTAATGCGATCCCTCAAAGAAACTCTCCATAGCTCCAACTGTAGGTAGGTAAGTGATGGTATGTTTTTGAAAAACGTTAAAATACCTATTTTCATTAAAGATATTCAAGTTTCTATTATTGTTAATTAAAAGCCAATTAAATAAAGATTCAGTAGATGTAGAAAATTTTGTTTTATTTTAATTGCAGTGAATATTACAGTGTAATTTCCTTAGGGGGTACGACTTAAGCAACCTTACCCTATACCTATCAACAGGGGCTTGGAACAACACTTAATAACTTAATGCCAAAAAATATATATTAAAATTATTAATATATTATAATAACCAAACGCCCTATCCTATCCACACGTAACGAAGTAATTAACATGTTTTCATTATAACAACCAAGTAAATTATAATATGAAATTATTCGCAGTTTGTAGCGTAAACTATTCACGATAGTTGGGTAGGTTAGGTAGAGTACCTAAACATAGCTGAATAAAAACAAGCTACGAGCTTGGTGAAGTGCGTATGCGAAACATTGCAGGTCCATGACAACCGACACGCGCGGACGGGGAAATTCAAAGCTTAGCATACGACGAAAAAAACAAGAATATTGGAAAGATGGCACCTATATAATTATTATGAGGTTATACCAATAGAGACGTCATACCTACACATACACTTCATAGATAGTGTGATTCAAGAGGAAGGTTTATCGTATATGTATAACTAGCGACCCGCCCCGGCTTCGCACGTAAATTACACCCGTGCGAAGCCGGGCGGGCGGGTCGCTAGTTTATTATATAATAATTATAATTATTTTTACTATTATCAAATTCAAAATAAAAAATTAAAATAAAATATTTTGTACCTACTTGTTCCCAGCCCGTCTTCACTTGAAACTTCACTGCATAGCACCAGCAACCTCACAAGAGTTGGGCTCTCGGTGAAGGGAGTTTGATGATTATTTTTTGTTTGGTAGGTAATAGAGGTGATCCTATACTATAAATTATTTAAATAAAAGCTTGTTAATCGTAAAATTGTAGCCAATGTATACCTACGTACCTACTACGGTAAAATATTAAAAGAAAGTATTGTCATACTGATTTTTTTTTACTATATTATTGCAGCGGTCAGACGCATTCTCTCAGCGGCCGAACTGTAGTGCCGAGGATCATCATCATCAGCCAGATGACGTCCACTGCTGAACATAGGCCTCCCTTTAACCTCCACACTGAACGACAGCCTGCCTTTTGCATCCACTGGATGCCAGCGACTCTCACAATGTCGTCGGTCCATCTAGTGGGAGGCCTATACGCTGCGTCTTCCGGTTCGTGGTCTCCACTTAAGAACCTTTCTTCTCCATCGGTTATCGGTTCTTCGAGCGATGTTGCCTGCCCATTACCACTTCAACTTGCAAATTTTAACAGCTATATCGGTGACTCTGGTCCTTTGGCAAATATCCACGTTTCGTGCTGAGTACAAATGTGCAACAAACGTAAATTTTGGGTAACTAGGTACTTATATATGACTACGGAACCCAAACCATGTAGGTAGAATAATATAGATATCTATATTATATACAATGCACGTAAGAGTTTTTTTTTTTTTAGATTTTTTGTATCGTTTTAGCTCTGGCCCTGGGCTAGAGCGAGAGGAGCGGTCGCTCTAGGCGCCAGATAGCAAGGGCGCCAAAAACATAGAACCATAGAAGAACTACCTACCTATATTCTAAGCATACAATTAAAAATGAAGTTTTGATGGCGCCTCGCGTCTCGGGGCGGGCGGGAGCGACGACGTGCCAAGGGGCGAGGCGCACCTTTTTTATATATAATTAATAGGCTTGCGTTTGACTACCTTCTCGGCGATGATGCGGTCTACGTTGTAGCACGCTTCCCTAGATGAAACCGATTCACTCGTGATTTGAAGACATACCCAGATTGTAACCATCGGGGAACCATTCAGGCAGCGCATTCTACAGACTAGCAGTTCGCACAATAAATTCTTGCATTGTTTGTAACCATTAGGTATACAATTTTGTTGTAGAAATAGTTTACAATATTTTGCATTAGCACAATGAGCTATCACACCGCAGAATAATAATACCAACCTACAACATACCTACTTACTTTTTATTCCGGAAAAAATATCGATTCCAGTACCTACGATAATATTCAGAAATGAAACGCGCCGAAAGACAATCTTGCTCTACTTCTGTAATATTTACCTATATGCTAGGCTAGGGCTGGCGCTGTACTTATCTAAAGTTCTAAATTAAACAAAATTTATTACCTTTAGCGCCATCTAGCTATATTATAGTAAACTACAAACCTAACTTATTTTGTACCAGCTTCCACACAATAGTAAAATAATATAATTATTATGTAGTAAAAGAATTTGATCACAAGTGGGTATAAATTGTTTTTGTTTTACTCCCTTTAATTGAACTGGTACATAATCTTCAAACGGCAGAACAGATTTTCTTGAATCATACCTAGTTAGGAACACTCGACCAAGTCACCTTTCAAACAAAATCGGCTGTGTGCTGTAATGTAAAAACGGTAATAGGTACGTAGGTACAAGCGTCAAACTTGGCATGATTATAGTAACACGCTCTAAATCTAAAGTAGGTATATCAACAATTAGAATTGGCCAAGTGCGAGTCGGTGACAAATTTCTGTTCTTCACCGGTTCTCGTACGATCACCGAAGTAAAGCAACGTCGGGCGCGGGCTGTACTTGGATGGGTGACCGCCTGGGCGTTGATGGAAATTTCTCTTTTTGCACTATTTTTTTTAACTTAGCTAACAAGTTATGTGGTGGTATGAACCCTCAGCGAGCGAGCCCGACTCGCATTTGGCCAGTTATTTTTGCTTTTAATCTCATATTTTTGTTAGAGTAAAGCCCGTTGCAGATTATGTGCAGTAAGTTGGCGCGAGTAATACTAAGGAAGATGGATCCCAGGGGCTTTACGGACAACTGCTATTGCGGCACCTAATCCGCTCAGTTGGAAAATCACGCGAACGTGAACCTTATCGCGCCCAGATACGGTTTGCGGTCGCGTTATTTTCCAACTGATCGGAATAAGTGCCGCTATCCGCTATAACAGTTGTCCGTAAGGCCCCTGGTAATAGTACTAAGTTGTGAGCAGTGCAGGCGCGGGCGCGAAATGTCAAACTTTGAGAGTTCTGAATTCTCAAACGCCGGGTGCGTTTGAGAATTTGGCCGTTCGAGAGTTCGACGTCAACACGCGGTTACGTTAGTAAAGTCTTCATTACACCTTACTGTGGCATACATAAAATAAACGAGGCAGTATGTCCTTAATAGCTTTAGTCTGCTCAGTAAAGGCGAAAAACAAGGGTTTTTTTTTCCAGCCTGTTATATCAGTCTTTGTCTGTCTATGTTGCGGTGCTGTCATCTGTCAAATCTGTCATGTTACGGTAGCAGTGTCGCCAGATCTCCCGATTTCAGGTGAAGTCTTCCGATGTCCCGGTTTTCTACTCCATCCTCCCGTTTTTTTAATAAGCTTTTTGGTATATTTGGTCTCATAAATATAGAAAACTGCGTGATTGGAAAGGGAGAAGTGGACTACCATTAGTGTGCAATATGTACTAAGGACGTAATAATTTGCCAGACGCAAAGTAAAATATATTATATATTATGGTAAAGATAAATACAAAGATAAAGCTGATTATTTATTTGCATACAACACGAGTATATCATACACACATTTAAAAACGCATGCATAAAATAGGTGGGTTAAAATATTAGTCACTTTATATCATGTTTTGCCTAGTTTGTAGGCGTACAAATCTAGAGAGATGGTATAAAAAATACCGTAAGAATTATTTATTTAAAAAAGTATTATTTAAATTAACTGTCGAAACAGTTTCACAAGTTCATATAAGATATTATTAATTTATATCGTTAGCTTAACAGATAGAATTTACTATAATTGTATGATAAGCAAATTGACCTACAGCTGCAGTCATAACTAAAATTTATCATTTATAAAATCAATAACTTTGTATCATATCTCGACTAAAAGTTTTTTAATTTTGTTTTAAATTGACTAGATTTTATATCCCTTATTGAAATCGGTATAGTGTTCTAAATAATCGGCCCCATACACATTATACTGTGGCTAATTAAGGTAGTTTTAGATGGGCGATTACGATAATTATAATTACAGTTCATTATAATAGAGCTGAATATTTAATAGCAAACTCGTTTACTTGTTTCGTTTCATAGAATATAAACACAACGGTGCAGGGCGATGTATAAACCGGATTTTGCGCATTACATGCAAAATTTACGATATGATTTTTATCATATTGCTAATTATTAATAGTCTCCCAATTTTTTGTATTTGTCTTTAAACATCTCCCAAATTTTCCTTGGTACACCTCCCGTTTTGCGAAAATTAGACCTGGCAACACTGTATGGTAGTTTATCGAGATATCGAGTAATGTCATAAATTGAAATTGTCATAGTCTGCTGTCTGGCTGAGTGCGGCTAGTCCGCATCGTTATTCGGGCATTTTACGAATAATTTTTAGTTTTATTAAATCGTGTTGTGAATTATACAGTTAATATCATGTTTATCCGCGTGTGGTAAATACACAAGGAACACGACCGATTTGGTTGCTGCTGGATTCCATTAAATCCTCAGTAAAATGCGTTTTGCCAACATCAAGAAGCAGTACATCGCATTGGCAATGTTCTTATTTCTTGTACTGTTTTTATTCAACGGTAGGCCTGCATTTCAGTGTCAGTTCCATCAGGAGTCTACTGCTTCCCTAAATTTACCTACTATATACGGCATAACTCCGACTTATACGCGGTTGGCTCAGAAAGCAGATCTCACAAGGTATGGTTTAAAATATTGTTTTACATAAATCAATCGTTGAAAGCTCTCTGTGCCCTTGATTCATGGTTCATCTTACCTCATATACAGTGCTAATGAGTTTGGCAATGGATCGGTACGTAAGCAATTAATTGTTTAATTTATGGTTTGTAGTGAATAGTTTGCCAATGTGCAGATCTGTCATTTACGCTGTTTTATTAATTTAAAGCTTCAAAGCTCCAGTCCAAACTGGAGCTTTCAATACTAAAAATATGTAAACGTATGTGATTATATTTTGCATGAAAGTGTCAATCGAATCCATCAATCTATATGTAGGTACTATTCTTTGATTGCATCCCACTATTATGATAAATTTTGTGTGTTCAGTTCCATCAGACTGAACCATTTTGCATGAAATTTTATTTGGAGGTGTGCATCATGAGGACGGACATAGGGTACTATTCCTCCCAGAAATATGGAAAAACTGAAAAAATTGCAGGTAATACTGCTGGATTCAGTTAGTATCAGAATAATTCTTATTTATGTAAAAATTCTTGGAATGTTATCTAATTGACTGGTTTTTTGTACAAAATTCAAACCCTTCTAATGGATGTTTTAGAAACAGTTGAAATGAACTACTAAGTAATATATATTTTTTTTAAATATTTTACTGTGTGAAATAAATGCCAAAGCAAACAATTTGCCTGTTAGTGAGTTCGAGAAATGACTCAGCGAGCAGGTTGCTTGCCTGATAGTGAGAAACAAGCAAAGTATTGATAATGAGTCTCAGAAAGTGACTGCGACCAGGTCCTCCTTCTGATAGTGAGTTCCAGAAGTGACTCTAAGCAAGTTGTCCGCCTGACAGCGAGTGACAAAAGTGTCTCCCTTCTGGTTTACTGAAATACATAGAGAACAAAAGTTTTTTTTCAACAAATTGTTTAGCAAACAAAGTATAGCGGTGCGATGTGACCAAGGCCGTGGTAGATGACTAAACTCATGCATGTCATGGATCAGACTGTGTATAGTAAACCGCCAGATTCCATAACATTAGCTCCAAGTCTGAATAGTTCTAAGTTCTGGCTTTAGCGCTGGCTACTTATTCGAGATGGGGGCGATAAGTCCTGCACTGACATCCCGCTTGGGGTGTATTGTGCATTTCCCCCTACCAGCACCTACCCGAGCCAACCCAACTCCTTGAAATATCGGAGTGAGGCTCTGGCTTACTGAGCACTCCTTCCTCTTGACATGAATAAATTCTTACAGTTAGATTTGTAATAATGATTATTAGTTTTATTTTAAATTTTATTAATTTTCATACCACTGGCTTTTCGGTGAAGGAAAACATCATGAGGAAACCTGCATACATACGGAGAAGAAATTCAATGGCATATGTGAATCCACCAACCCGCAACTGGACCAGCGTGGTGGATATGGCCCCATCAATCATCCTTTCGGGGGTAGGCTAAAAGTCCAGCAGTGGACTGTTAAAAGGCTGATTATGATGATGATTCTATCGAACACCCGCCTTGCTTCACAGCCGACCGGCAATACCTCTCTCGGAATTAGTTGCTCAATGGTAAAATACAACTAAATAGTTAATTGTTTGTTGTCGCAGGTTATCACAAACTCTGATGCTTGTGAAGAATTTCCACTGGATTGTTGTTGAAGACTCGGAGACCAAGACCAAGCTAGTAGAGAATCTTCTAAAGGAATCTATGCTCAAGTATACCCACCTTAATGTCAAGACTAATAAGGCAAAACATTCTACAGTAAGTTTTACTTTTTACCCAGCCGATGCAAAGCCAAAAGTAGGGTATTACTTTAATGCGTATATGTATACATTATACATGTATGCCTAATGCCACCTGAACTTATTGAAGCGAAACTTCTTATGCGTCTTCCAACAAGGTTGCGTTAAACGTTTAACGCTACCATGGAGGGGAAATAGAAAGAAAGCGAGAGTTTCACTGTCTGGCTGTATTACTCACACCCAGTTTCTGAAAGCCTGATCAATTTAATCTATTGTCAAAACTCATGTCAAGTGACTAGATTGGCTGTTATTTTTTTCATTTAACCATACACGTCATTGACATAAGATTTAACTGTTAGTAAATTTTTGTGTTGATCAGCCTTTTAGAAACCGGGTGTTAGTTAGTACAATGAACCGGCCAAGTGCGAGTCGGGCTCGCGCACTGAGGGTTCCGTAACACTACAAAATACAATAATTATCAATAAAAAAAAACTTACTTCTAAATTAGTAAAATATGGTGGCATTTCGTGTCGGTGAAGGAAATGATGAGGCAATCTAAATAACGAAATTACCAGGTATAACTTGGCAATGAACAGAAATTTGTCACCGGCTCGCACTTGACCATTATTTATGATTTGTTGTTATACTTTAGAGTGTATTATAATCATGCCAAGTTTGACGCCCCGTTCGTTGTTACTTTTTGACAATTTTTAGTTAATCCGCCAAATTACATATACGTAAAATTAAATATTCTGTGAAATTTTCATCTGGCTATCTATTACGGTTCGGAAGATACAGCCATTATAGTCCGGACGGACAGACTTAGACGTAGGCTTAGTAATAGGCTCCCGTTTTTACTCTTTGGGTATGGAACCCTAAATATTACTAAGTGTACTTTTGAAAAATGTGCTTTCATTTTACGACGATAATATTTCAAAATATTTAGGGCAAAGTTTTCTTTGAATATTTTTTATAATGACCAGAATAAATGGGAAAACTGTATATCCCATTTCTGTAGTCGTAATAATACATAAATATATAAAAAAAAATACCAAAAATTTTGAAAGTTCCTTGCAAAATGGCCGAAGCACATTTTTCAAAAGTAGACAGTAATTTTATGATATTATTTAAAAAAATACTGTTCGAGTAAGATAGTGGCGCGCCACATTCTGGGTCTTAATTCCCCGTGTTGTATGTATGGTTAGCATTAAACAAGAGATGGTGCAACTTAAATCAAGATACATAATTTATTTGCAGTTTATAGACATCAATGTGTGCGTATTCAGAACTAAGTACAACAGCACTTGGTATTGCGTATGTACAATTTTTAAACCCAATGTTTCTAATGTATCTTTATGTTTTGAATTGATAACTATTGTGAACTGTAGTTATTAAATACAATGTCATAATTACGTAATTAATAATGTTTAACGATAAAGCTTTCAATTAAAATCCTCCTGTTATAAACTTTAGAGTAATAGCATTATTATTCTAAGGTTATAACTACCACATTCAATGTGTTTATCCCATTTTCTTCATTAAATCTCTATATAATAGAAATATAGGTAACACATTTTAAGAGATAAGTAATAATCTATGAACAAGGTGTAAATTGAATTAAAACTGATTCCTAAAATAATCCCACTCAAAAGTCTACCTGCATCTAATCTACAATCTAGTCTTGACACGCAGTCATTTTCCATACCCAGGCCGACGAACAGCCCCTTGTGCGTTCTGTTTTTTATGCCATAGGTGGCAAACAAGCTAATAGGCCGCCTGATGGTAAGCGATCACCGTCGCCTATGGCTACCTGTCAAACCAGGGCATCACAGAAACGATACTGACCTTTGAAGACTATTAACAGCCCTTTTTAAGAACCCCATGTTAGTTATTTTAGTACCTACCATGACCATGTTATAGTTAGTTGGTATTGCTAGTCTAGTCGCCCTGTTTCCCAAGATGGCCAGGGGCCTTACGGACAACTGCTATAGCGGCACCAAACTAACGTTAAAACCGCTCAGTTGGAAAATCACGCGACCGCAGTCCGTATCTGGGCGCGTTAAGGTTCACGTTCGCGTGATTTTCTAACTGAGCGGATTTAACGTTAGTTTGGTGCCGCAGTAGCAGTTATCCGTAAGGCCCCAGCAGCTCCAATGCATAATTTCCATTTATACCTTGTTAGTAACACTGAAGTTGAAAATTTATCGGTAAGGCCCTAACGGTGTGTTCCGATAGCCTTATTTGAGAGCCAGTTCCCTTTCTTGACCTAGGTGAAATGCCTGGCCTGTCAACGAACCCTGCCATCTTTATCTGGAGCCCCCCCTTCTCCATCTGACCATTTCCTTACAACAGGCACGCAAACCCGATTCTGAAACTTTCGTATCTAATTAGGTAGAGTTGACTAAACATACTAAACAGCCAAGCAGTCCTATTGTTTAGTAGTCCTTCCCTAATGCATTTTAGTAGCGTTCTGTGAGACTGACTAAGAGAGGACGCTAATTGATGAAAAGTCGTATAGTAAGTATAGTCAAACCAATACATTTTGCCACCAAGGCATTTCTTTATGATTCATATTTTTGTACATGCGTAAAATACTGACTACATTCAGTAATTGTTATCTAAAGTTGTTTTTAAATACGCTGGTTTTACTATAATTATTATGTAGATAAGTAAGTTGTAGCTTGTAGCGGAGGCAAAAAAAAAGACATGGAAATGTGAACCTTGTGTAGTGTAGTAACATGCCTGTATTTCAATTGACAAGCTTTGAACGATGACGCCTCAGATGGACTTTGACACATTTTATTAGTTTTCTTGCGTTCTTATATAGGAGTGGGAACTCCTAAGAAATGGTCTATTCTATATAAAAAAGTAAGCCACAATCAAGTCAAAATCATACTACAGGCTTTCATTGAGTTTTGGCAACAACATAAAAATACACGTTTCGTCTCATTATATTACTAAACAAAATACAAGCTGAAACTAAAGCTACAAATACAGTTAGACTGCCTATAGACCGTTGAAGGTCTAAAGACAATCAAATGCTCAAGCCCACTACCAGTTGGCAGCGTACCCAGCATGCTGGCGGCATTACCACGTTGAATGGCAATGCTTATGCGTTGAGCCAGAAACACGCCAGCATTTTAGTCACGCGTCGCGTTAACCAGGCGCTCTGAAAGATTTTTGAAAATGAGCTCCCGGTCCCCAAGGGCCCAATGTCTCGACCCCAAACGCTAAACTATATTGGTCGAGCATTTTCAACAAACATTTTCAATAATTAATCACGAAATGTTATATAAATCCTGCTGTACACATAATATTCACAGTAGTTTCAATGCTTTTCTTTAGCATTTCCCTTTACTCTCGAGCTTTCTCCCTAAGTTCATAAAGTTAGTGTGACTTTGTATCTTAACTGTGTGATAATTTTAGGCAAGCGGCGTGGAACAACGAAATGCTGCCTTAAATTGGCTTCGAGATCATCTCAACCAGGTGGAAGACAAACAAGGCCTCGTCTATTTCATGGACGACGATAACACGTACTCGTTGAAGGTGTTTGATGAGGTAAGATTCAATACCTACACAACTTAATACACGGTGTTGTGTAAGTCTTCTCCGACCCGCGAGGGGCATAAAGATATCTCAGTAAACATACTAACGTAAGTTTAAAACTTTTGCAATTTGAACACATGTTTTAATTGCCTATCGGGGCTTATCGTGACCACGTTCATTGCAACATTTTTGAAACGTCGAGCGTAAGTTATTTTACCTAAACAATATTAATGCGCGAGAGGCAATAAGCGGAAGTAATATCGGACGTTAGATTTGTTAAAAATTACAGACTTAGAGAAAATATAATTAAATGCAATATTTATACTGAGGAAATACGTACTTTAAATCGGTTAATAACATTCTGAGATATAAACACTCAAAAGTTTTTTGGTCAGATTAGGACCTAATCTAATACGACCAAACCCGGGACCCGGGTATGTCCTAAAACTGCGACCAGAACCACCGAAGGATGGGCAACAGCGTCCTGTTAGTACACGGTGAACGTACTGCGATCTCCAAGCCGCCTGCCAAGCGTGGGGATTATGGCAACACCCATCTCTAAGAGGGAGGCCTTGTTCAGCAGTGGACATTTAATGGCTGATGATGTATGATGATGTAATACGACCAAAAACTGAAAGATAAATAGATAGAGCATCCCTATGATCTGTTTCTTTTCCCGCAAAGTGTCAGTATGGACTTTGTATGACGTACTTACAGATGAATTAATTTGTTTTGTAGAAATAACAGGGCTACACAGAACGGTGGTATTTAGTGGAGGTCATTGTACTCAATAAGATATCATAAAAAAATGAGGCCAACCCTAACATCACGAAAAAAAAACCCAGCAACTCCACAAAAAATCATTCCCACTTGACGAAATGTACCGTCTACCTAGAGATGCAGTACAACAGACATTTTTAACACTTTATTACCTCCACTTGTAACCACCTATCCTGTTCAGCTTGAGCATGCAAAATCTCCAAGAAATGATACGAGACCTCGAAAAGTTGGTATAAAGATAGGATAGAAAGATATTATGTTGGAGCTGGCGGACCATTACATTTATCTTGGACACTGTTTATCATTCGACGCAGAGCGTCGCAAAAAGGAGATCTCACGTCGCATAGGTACCTACAGACAGTATTTGGGGCCGCTATTGGAAAAGTCGAAGACGTACTCTGTGATCGTAAAAACCGCAATATATGAAGACAAGTCTTTACAATTGATGTCTCATGCGTCCGATGACTTACGTAATATCTACTTCCAAAATAATCGTAGTACATAAAAGGTCAAAAACTCTACGTCGTATAAGTTGCGCGTGCACTTTACGGTTTGGTCGCAATGCGAGATTTGGTCGCTATTTTTAAACGATACGAAACCTACTTTATCTTTCTCTCTTACTCTTATAATATCTATATATGATGAGAGAGACAATGATAATATCGTTTGCGCGTGAGAGTGACATTATACATTATACGGAAAGATTTGTAGCAGCTGTAACACAGGTCTTCCTAGAACAGCTGCTTAGGAGACACCTACAGAGAGGTACTTATTTATAAATGTTAATTTTAGACTTGTTAAAAATGTTAGGTTAAAAAATGTATAATTATAAATATTGGAATAAATGAAAAAAAAAAAAAAAAAAAAAGATGAAATTGTATGAAAATGACATTGACAAAGACATTAGCTTGAGAGAAGTTCTCTCAAGCTAATGTCAATTTCATATAATTCCGTTGGTGTTAACGCTAACAGTAAGTGGCTCTTGTCTAACCCCCCAGGGAGCCTAATAGCACCTATTATTCTAATAGCATTCTTATTTCAATGTTATAGTGTTAACACACGAGACGTACATGGTTGACGAACCGCCGTCCAACCAACGGGAGAGAAAGAGAAAATTTTCTCTCCCACCCGTTGGTTTGACGGCGGTTCGTCAACCATGTACGTCTCGTGTGTTAGCACTATTACAATGTTCTCATTCTAGCTCTTTCTACAATAGAGAGAAAGAGGCGTTAATTTTAGAAAAATGCTAAAAGAGCTTACTGTGTTTTCCTGATAGTGACCCTGGCCTGGCATAAAACTAATGCGCGATTACCACAAGAGAGCTTTTATTTAAAACTGGTTTTAGGTTATTACGAGTCCATAACCGGCTAGCTATAACTTAAACCCGTATCTGATTAAATTATACCTAATTTTTCTTATCTAATTCATAATAGACTTAATAATTCATCTATGTTTAAAATATTGCAGATACCAAGGTAAGCTTTCTTTTTTGTAGGTATAGTTTTATACGGGTACGTATTGTTAGGGAATAAACTTACTTATGTCATAAAATATATATTATATTTTTATTTTAGTAGCAAAGCATTGTGTAAAAAATTGCTTATACAGAAAATCATGGTATTGTCCTACAACAAACAATGATAATAATTAATATAAATAAAAGCGGCCAAGTGCGAGTCGGGCTCGTGCACTGAGGGTTCCGTACCACCACATAAATTGTTAACTACTAAATAAAAAAGTAGTGCAACCCTGGTTACACCCGCGAGGATTACTCTTTATACCTACTGACTGCCTGAAAGCCTTCGACTAAAACCCATGCAAAGACTGACCGAAACGTCTTAAAAAGTTAGACTAGGCCTTATGTTACGAAATTTTTCTGGCAGTGACCTTCGCTTTAACTTCGAGCCCACTATCCCAAAGAGAAGCAATGACATTTCTATCAAAACAAACTTAACTTCAAAAAAAATTCCCACATCACTTGAAGAAGCAGGTCATTTTAATTGCACTGAATGACAGGGATTGTGAGAAATTTAAGATATTTGCACATAAGTACGCACATATCTAGCTTCTGGTGGTCGGTACTGCTTCAGGTTCAGTGCGCTTTTGTTCTGGTATAATTTATTAGTGCAAAATCATTCACCAGTGACGGAATCGGACCGACCGGCAATACCTCTCGAGGTCGGTTGCTCCATGCTTTAACGTAACCAGGGAAAACTAGGCTTCGTAAAACCCATCCTAGATTTCATGTAAGCGTAAGCCACTATCAGAAAAGTTTGTACTAATAAGGCCAAAGCTTAGTTCACGATAACAATTTTCCGGAGCCTATCTATTCGTTCGTAAGTTGAACTATGGCACGAGCGCTACAAGTTCCTATAATCGAGCTACAATGTTGCGAATGAATTCTACGAAACATGACACATCCTCAGTTGATGTTGCTTTATGTTTCAACTGTTGATATAAACAATACATTCCTGATACGTGATTTTGTAATCTAGAGACAGAATTATATTTATTTGTATCAGAAAACACATGTATATAAACACACATAACGAACCAAAACAAAATTAAAGTAGAATAACAATATAAGTTGTACAAACTAAACTGCGCAGTCATGCTAGTTCACCTGTATTTGTCATAAGCTCAGATCAGACAAACGAGGGAGATATGCCTTAGTACATTTATCCTCGGAGTGTGCATCGGATCTGCACGATCTAATTCCCTCCTGCCCATTTTTTCTAACGAACTGCCAGAGCGAGCACGAAAAATCGTCACTGCTTTATGGTTGATATTCCGAAAACCCGTACGAAGCGCTTTGATTCCACATTTATTGTGCGAACTGCTAGTTTGTGGAATGCGCTGCCTGAATGGGTGTTTGGTTACAATCTGGGTGTCTTCAAATCACGAGTGAATCGCTTTCTTCTAGGCAAGCGTGATCCAACGTAGACTGCATCATCGCTTAACATCAGGCAAGATGGTGGTCAAACGCAAGCCTATTATTTATATATTTTTTAAAACCTTTGTGTACAAATATCTCCATTTTTCGCAAAAAAAAATTGCTATACCGCTAAACTGCTTAACGCAAAAACTATAAGTATAAGTAAACGCGAAGATGCGCCTCACTGTTTATCCCAGCACTTCAGTGCAACTGTGCAATAATTTCCCTATGAACTCGTAGATGCGTTTTCATTATCTAATACACAATAATAGTTTAGCAATAAAAATTGCACGCCTCGGTGGAGTATTGTGTGATACATTTTTGCGTGCATTTCTGAGTTGGTTCAAGTTTTTTTTATAACTTTTACTTAAATAATATTATTGCGCAATAAACCCCAATAGTCAATATAAGACAGCTGCAATTACATCATTTTACATACTAATTAGGTACAATTACAAATTACTTTCAGGTACCTATAACGAATTTTTTGTTACAGAATTAATTAATTTTTGTTTCAGGTTAGGTTAAATTATTAGTAGGTATTGTCATTAACAACATTTTGTAAGTTACATGCTCAGAGCAAATAAAAATACAGAGGCACTACGGCGCACTGCCAAAGTGACGCCAAAATCGCACTACGTGAATTCCCAATAAATACACGACTCACGCACACATAAGCATTCAACACTACGTGAATTTCTGTCAGAAAATTGCACTGGCAACACTTCGACTACGCACACATGTTTCAAAAAGTAGCTTCACTGTTCGTGTTCGCCGTAGTGACTCTGTATTTTTATTTGCTCTGAGGTTACATGTTCAACTAATTTTTTAAAAAGCTCAATACATTTTCGTTCACTGTAGAATTATCAGCTAACGTATACAATCTTACGTTCAAAAACCTAACAAAACTGATCAGAATTAACGGTTTTAGTCTACTTTCGATGGGGAAGAAAGGAGTGGAGACCACGAATCGGATCACGCAGCGTTGGTAAGCCTAGATGGACCGACGACATTGTAAGAGTCGCGGGCATCCAGTGGATGCAGATGGCTGTCGTTCAGTGTGGAGGTTAAAGGGGGAGGCCTACGTTCAGCAGTATACGTCTTTTGGCTGATGATGATGATGAATCGACTTCAGGATGAAAACATAGGGGTATATTTGTGGAATGAGCTCCCTCCTGTGGCGTTTCCGAGTAACTAGAACATGGGGTTCTTCAAAAGGGCTGTTCTGGCTGGCAATGTATCTGTGATGCCTCTGGTGTTGCAGGTATCCATAGGCGACGGTGATTGCTTACCATCAGGCGACCCGTTAGCTTGTTTACTACCTATAGCATTAAAAAACGCAATTCAATCAAATCCGTAATTCTTAAGTATGTCCCTAGGTCCCTACCTAAATCGATTACTCCGCCATTTGTGAACTGATTGACGTAATTCTTTAATTATTATGTAGTTGAAGCTCTCACTGTGATCCCACAAATTGATAATTTATCGTTCAGTTGTTTACTATCTACTGCTGAAGTCAGACCTAAAAAAAATACTAGACTATATAATGGCCTTCACGTATTGCTCATAACCTTATGTCAATAATGTTTCTGTGTATGTGTATATATAAGTATAGGTATGCAAGTAACAATAGGTATGTACTTATCAAGTAAGGTATTTCCTAATGACGATATAACCAAGGTTTTTCCCCCTATCGTCCAACGGTAGAAATCGGAAAAATAAATAACGTCCATATTAATCTTTATTACACTATATCGAATCGAATTAAGAAATTTTTTACACAAACTTTAATAGATTATAGTTACAAACTTTTAATAATTTTAAACTTTTCTTCCCTATAAAAGCTTTACTAAAACTTCATTGACTTAGTGTTTGTAAGTGTTTTATACCAGTTGAAATTGTAGTTATACGATGCATTTTGTTCTAACGCTTAGAAGCTTCGCGCTTCGAATTCAGCTTTTTTTATATTGATAACTAGCTGTTGCCTGCGATTTCACCCGCGAGGAACTTCGTAAAAATTTTCAACTTTCTGCGAAATTTTTCTTTCCGTAAGTACCTTTTACAAAGAATTTGCGTGACCAAGGTAGGGTAGGTAAATAGGGATTAATTTTTATATTATAGATTGTCATAGCTGTTTACTATCTACTGCAGAATCAAACCTAAAAAAATTAAGACCAAACATATAATATGACCTTGTCAATGTGCCTGTGTATATGTAGTTGTGTGGGTATGTAAGAAACAATACGTACCTAATTAGATTATTGAAGTTTTATATATTATATTGATTTTAGCTTAGGTGGCATATCAAAATATTTTTTTCGGAAAATAAAGTAGTACCTATGTCTAAGTATACGGGGTGTAAGGGGAACACTCTCGAAGCGAAAAGAAGGTAATAGTACTCATCATTATGAACAACTTTTACTATGGGACCAACACTGAAATCGCGAAAAAAATATCAGCTGTTCTATAGAAAACGGTCATTGACACTCGCCAAAATGTATGGAACAGCTGATTTTTTTTTCGCGATTTCAGGGTTGGTCCCATACTAAAAGTGGTTCCTAATGATGAGTACAATTACCTTCTTTTGGCTTTGAGACTGTTCCCCTTACACCCCGTATAATAATTTATATCACATATCAAGTATAATCTTAATCGAGTTAGTGGCGAAACGTATACGTTTCGCAACCAACTCGCCTGATGGTAAGCGACGGTGTCGCAAGGATGGAACACGTTGATCTAGAAGAAATATATTCACTCTAACTTTGAATATGCCTAGATTGTAGTTCTCAGGAAACAATGATAAATTACAATAACCATACTGTACCTCTATTCAACTACAAAAGTATTATTTTCTCCATTCTTAATCTGATTCGTTTCTCATGACACCAGAACATTGGTTTATTCAATTAGTATTCAAAATCAATACGCATAATATCGCTCGCCTCTATTTGTATTCAAAATCGTAACTGATTTCATGCTTAGCTCATTACCATCTGACTGAACACTAAAGCTGGATTTCCATTGCATTGAACGTTTGTCGTCACTGTCTTGAACACGACACCGAATGAAAAAAAAATCTGATCACTTTTCGGAACAAATCTAAAAAAAAACATTGATAGATATCTATAATTTTAACTCAGAGTCACACAGCGGGCAATGGAGAGAGCTATGCTCGGAGTTTCTTTGCGCGATAGAATCCGAAACGTGGATATTCGCCAAAGAACCAAAGTCACCGACATAGCTGTTAAAATCTGCAAGTTGAAGTGGCAATGGGCAGGCCACATCGCTCGAAGAACCGATAACCGATGGGAAAGAAAGGTTCTTGAGTGGAGACCACGAACCGGAAGACGCAGCGTAGGTAGGCCTCCCATTAGATGGACTGACGACATAGTGAGAGTGGATGCAAAAGGCAGGCTGTCGTTCAGTGTGGAGGTTAAAGGGGGATGCCTATGTTCAGCAGTGGACGTCTTTTGGCTGATGATGATGATGATGATATAATTTTAAGTGTCATGGTACGCGGGTGAAACAGCGGACAAAAACTAGTAAATTATTGCCCTTTGCAGATCATGCGAAGTACAAGTAGCAAGTACCTACTTCGCATATTTTGCTTAGTGCAAGTGGCAGTGGAAGTCCTTCTAAGCACACACAGTGCTTTATACATTTTGTCGAGTGTCAATGTTTGACCGTTTTCTATAGAACAGCTGTTTTTTTTTTCTAGCAATTTCATTGTTGGTCCCATATTAAAAGTTGTTCATAATGATGAGTATAATGACCTCCTTACGGCTTATTACAGGATATATGCGTAACCCTGTATAAATAAGAATTAAATGCTATTAGTTTGCACCTGAGAATGGCTGGACCGATTTCGCAAACTTTTTTTAAATGGTCGTTGTAACGGTTTAACGGGAAAGAAAAATTGAACGGAAAATTAGAAAAAATATGGGAATAACTTAACTTTCCTTTTATAATAATACTAGCTGTTGCCCGCGATTTCGTACGCGTAGACTTTCATATAAACTTTCAACCCCCCCTTTGTCCCCCTTAATTCGGCCCTTTCGCAAAATCCTTTCTTAGCGGACCTCTATACCCCATAAGGATGCCACCTGCCAAATTTCAGCTTCGTATGTCAAGTGGTTTTCGAGATTTCGTGTTTAATAAGTGAATGAGTGAGTAGATGAATTTCGCTTTTATATATATAGATATAATAATAATACATAAAATATGGGTCTAGTAGACGTCTACTTAGACACGAAATTCATAAAAAATGCTGTTATAAAAAGCATCGGATTGCTCAGTAAAATATTACACGTTCTCAAAAATAAATAAAAAATACGCGTCCTCTTTTTCGTCGGTAAAAATATTTCTGGTAAAGAAAATTGATGAGCTAACAATAATACAAGCTTTGACAATAAATCTCTGCCTCAATCAAATTCAAACACATTTATCTAATAGCCAACATGTTTGACGTAACTTTAAGAACCTTGTCTAAATATGTAACTAACAGGTCTCTTTGGCTAAAAAGGAAGTGTAATTCACTTTTATTGCGATACGGTGTGTCGGGATCGTTGACCTGGGGCCGCAGCGTCTTATCTTACCCCAGTGACCTAGCCAGCCGACGTATTCCATCTATTAGGGAATCTATACAGAGTGCGGCTTCGCTAACTGGGCTGGGGCCTTACGCCTAGTCGTTTTAAGCAATCCAGTTTAGGTGATGAAAAAAGTTGCGCGACCGCAAACCGTATCTGGGCGCGTTAAGGTTCACGTTCGCGTGATTTTCCAAACTGCGCTGTTTTAACGTTAGTTTGAGACCGCGTAAGAAATTAGGCTTAAGGCCCCTGGTCTTTTAAAAAACTTCAAAAAAGGACTTCGACACACATAGATCGTTGAATTCAACTGTATTATTTTGTGTGTGGAAAAAGGTCATTCGCGTTTTATAAAATGAACGGAACAGCAAATTTTTTAGCGATGTTAAGATTGGTTGGATAAAAGTTGTTCATAATGATAAGTAAACTCTTTTGTCCCTGTATAGTTTGAACGTTGAACTGCGAACCACTTCGGTCGTTTATTTTTAGATGGTTATAAAAGGCAAGTGTTATCAATTGTGTACCTTATCTCTTAATATATATAAGTTATATACCATTCATTACATTGACTGACTGACTCATCGCGAAATCTCGAAAACTACTTGACCTGCGAATGAAGTTGAAATTGGACTGGTAAAAGAAAGGATTTTGTGAAAGGGCTGAAACCAAGCATATAAAGTTTTTAAAAGCCTACGCGTGCAACTATAGAAAAGAGAAGAAATAGAACGGAAATGAGAAGGAAAATCTATTACCAGGCATTATGAGTGAACCTTGATTGAACATTTTTTTTTTTTTTTTTTGACGTTTTTGCACACACGGTCATCTGACCCCAAACTAAGCAAAGCTTGTAATATGGCTGCCAGAAACTGATATACGTACATATATATTTTTAAATACATACTTAAATAGATATTAACACCCAGACATAGAACAAACACAAATGTTCATCACACAAAATGTTTGTCCTAGATGGGAAACGAACCCACGCCCCTAAGCACAGAAGATAGGTTCACTACCAACTGAGCCAGCTGGGATCATCGAATTCCGCATTACAGTTGCTAACTGATTTGGAATGTCTGACGTTTCATTTATATGGGTGCAACTGGCTACATAAAATTTCTTACAAAAATGCCTTGACAGCCGTTCTAATTTAAACAAATAAAAAATATTTTCTGTGCGTGCAACAGTTACTTATAAAACAACTTGCAATGTTTCAGATGCGGAAAGTGAAGAAAGTGGGCGTGTGGCCAGTAGGCATAGTTGGCGGCATGCGCGTCGAAATGCCGCTCGTGACGGACGGCAAAGTGACCGGCTACAATGCCGTCTGGAAGCCGTTCCGGCCGTTCCCGATAGACATGGCGGGATTCGCGATCAATGCCACCCTATTCCTCGAACATCCTGAGGCGCAATTCTCGAGGAAAGTGCAGTCTGGTTTTCAGGTTCGTACCCAATTACTACTTGCTTAAGATCGACAATAAATTGAACACAGCTATTTAAGGGCACACGTAAACATCCACTGCTAAACAAAGGCCTTCCCTCTTAGAGCCATAATCCCCACGCTTCTCAGGCGGCTTGGGCATCGCAGTACGTTCGCCGTGTACTAATAGGACGCTGCTGCCCATCCTCCGGTGGCTCTGGTCGCAGTTTTAGAACATGCCAGGGTCCAAAACATAACTGAGTTTAAATTTTCAAAAAGTTTCCACCATTATTAGTAGTTAGTAAACCATTCAAACCATGTTTTGCTATCTATCATAATATGTATAATAAATAAAAAATATTTTTATTAAAAGATTAAATGTGGTAAATTTAAATCATACCACAATTTTTCTGACAGGAACTCTTTTAGGATTTTGCGAGAGCGAGTTAAGAACGTCGAGCAGGAATGTTATCTTAGTTGTATAGCAAAGATAGAAGGCTCGATCCGTGATAACCCGAGAGCTTTTTGGTCGTATATCAAGTCTAATAAACAGCATAATTCATATCCTTCATCTATGACTTACAAAATAAACAATCTGTTGATTCCGGTGATGACATTTGTAATGCCTTTGCTGACTTTTTTAACTCTAACTACTTGGCTGGTTTCCCGCAAGCTTCAGTTTCCCTTGTAAACAGTCTAGACAAGGCCAGCTCTGCGGCTGAGATTTGCACTATTGAAGTATCTAGCCCAGAATTATTAAAGTTGCTAATAACCTTAGACTGCAATAAATCAGCCGGACCTGATGGCTTTCATCCACACTTACTAATTGCGCGGAAAGTCTGACTCATCCCAAATTTTATCTAAAATACATTTAATTTGTATTAGTTTATATATATATTTGTAATTTGGATGTTATTTATTTATTTTTTCTTTCTGGTAACTAATTTATTATCTCTTATGTTAAAGACTTCGAATGTTTGATTTCCAATTACTATTTATCTATCTAGGCCCTAGTTGGTGTTGCAACGGAGTATTTACACTATTTCTAGTTTGTATTAGTGATGTTTTTGGCTTTTGTGTAGCTGTTTATCTCATATCTACTGTATTAATTAGCAGCTGTATGACTGTATGTTTTCCTTGTAAAATAAAATAAAATAAAAGTCGGTCCAGGCACCTATTTGCACAGCTAAAATGACATTATAGAAATGCTGAATAAAAACGTTTCTTTCATTACGCATTTCACTGAAGTATATTGCGCACCTGTTACATACAGTCTTACATTCAAAAACCTAGCGAAAGCGATCAGAATTCGTGGTTGTCATTCGGGTTTTTACAATGTTATTGCAGCTGTCAAAGCAAATAAATGCTTGGACCGGGTTCGGAGTGAAATGGTATCAAGCTATAATCGATCATTACCATATTACTTCGTCAACTTAGCAAAAATTTCTTTAATTAGTATGTGAGCAATTGTGGGAGTAGAAAAGGGCCCCGATTCTACTAAAGAAATTGTTTTTAAATTGTAAATGTTTTTTTTTAAATAATTGCCTCTAAACTGACAGTTTTAATTTTTTTTGTGCTAAGAAATTGGAATGATCAAAAAGCTTTGCTATTGTATTCAATTGCAGAATTTCTGTGCCAAACGCCAATTGCGTACGCAGTCTGAATTAAAATTTTACCGTTGCTGTGACGTCACATCACACACTAATATTATAAATGCGAGTCAATGATCTTGGAAGTACAAGTTCGTTGATTTGTTAGCTCTGTTCGATATATTACAGGTATAAGCGTTAGGTGTACACACATAATAATATTAGGGTATACCATCCATAAATTACGTCACACGAATTTCATGATTTTGGATCTCGTCCTTGTCACACGCTGGTCACATTTGTGTGACCCCCCTGGTGTGACGGCACATATTTTTTTAATTAATAAAAGCGACCGCCACGTGCCAAAAAGTCGTACATTTTTTGGCTACAGCGACGTGGCAAAATGTGCCAAGTATTTTAAATAATATTGTCAGAGTTGATAATATTATGATTTTTCGTTGGAGTTGAAGTATAGAAATTTAGCACTTGTGATTGGTACATGTGACTTCACGAAGCTTATGACTCGCTTGTCACACCTTGTAACACGATGTCACGCTTTGTAGACTCCATTCCTCCTCCTAACTAGTCGTATCATAAATACGATACGTATGTTTAAAAGGAAATCGATAATTATAACAGTAACATAAAACAATCGATAATTACAATAGCTCCGAAAAGGCCATAAAATCAACGCAGTGTTTGTTATCAGTACATCGTTTATTTTTATCAGTTACATGTACACATAATGTGGTATTAATGGCTTAACAAAACTTTTTAATTTCATACTGAACCGGGCTATGTGTACAGTTACGGTTAAACAGTTAAAATTAAAACAACTCGTGAAACATGCCAATAAACTTTAGCCTATTAATAGTAGATTTTATGAGTGCATAAAACAAGTATTTTTACCGAGACGTTTATCAGCCCAAACCGAAAGCGACTGGTTTTATACACGGCTTATACACTCGGTTTTTCACTTTAATTGCGAAGAAATCAAATAGTGATATTGTTAAACGATTTATTTCGCAAATTAATGGGTAGGCTCAGGTTGGCTTTAGCGATCTAGGCTACATTTTCTTGTCTTACGTATTTTACTGTCGTAAGTATGTCCCGTAAGTATAAAGTAGTGCAGACTGCAGAGTTAACTAGAGGCTTAATGCAGTTTTGGAAACAACATCAAAATACACGTTTTCATCATCATCATCGTCCACTGCTGAACATAGGCCTCCCCCTTTAACCTCTACACACAACGACAGCCTGCCTTTTGCATCCACTGGATGCCAGCGACTCTCACAATGTCGTCGGTCCATGTAGTGGGAGGCCTACCTACGCTGCGTCTTCCGGTTCGTGGTCTCCACTCAAGAACCTTTCTTCCCCATCGGTTATCGGTTCTTCGAGTGATGTGGCCTGCCCATTGCCACTTCAGCTTGCAAATTTTAACAGCTATGTCGGTGACTCTTGTTCTTTGGCGAATATCCACGTTTCGGATTCAATCGCGCAAAGAAACTCCAAGCATAGCTCTCTCCATTGCCCGCTGTGTGACTGAGTTTTTCCAAAATCCAACAGTAAATAGGCGTTTTACCTTATTAATATCACTTACCCACAATCGAGCATGTTCACGAACACTCGCAAATATATATTTTTAGGAGGTTTACCAGCCGTGTTTAACTTCATTGTACACAGTTTTAGACAAAACAATATATTCATTCATTCAATGCTCCAGGTATTGTAGGTGTCCATAAGCGGTGGTGATCATTTACTATTAGGTCGCTAGTTACATATATAAACCTGAAAAATGATCTAACTGATCGGTGTAATCTGTCGCGTCGTTTAGGAGTTAGCGGTTATACAGGCAAACACGCGGAAAACGACTTCAAGTTATACTATGTAGGGATAGAGATAAAAAAGTTGACAATCACGGGAATCCCGGCAGATGTGAAACATGACGTCACGTCCGTCACGGCATACGACTTGGTTTACTTGGTTATTTTTTATATCTCTATTATTTTTATATATTAGGTATAGCCTAAGCGGTTTGATCGATTTTGTGAGGTGTCGTTAGATTCGTCTACATGCCCATAGAGTGGCATAGGTTACATTTTGCAGTCCAGTTCCCTGTTCTTATATTAATGCCTATACTTGTTTAGTTAAACTAATAATTTTCCCATTTCTCTAATTTCAGGAAAGCGAGATCCTAAAATACTTCACCAAGATGGAAGAGCTCGAAGCTTTAGCAGACAACTGTACCAAAGTGTATGTATGGCACACACGTACTCAGAAACCTGCCATTCTCAATCCTAAGAAGCTTAAACATCCACCCGTACCCGACAGTCATATTGAGGTTTGATTCGACATCAAAATTTTCGGTCGTGTCAGCTCTGAAGGCCCTCGAGGGTTCTAATATGCTGCGAGAAAAAATTGCCGACTCTTTGTTGTGCGTAAATGAGACAAGGCTAAGACTGTGTATACGTCTATTTCATTATAGCACAATGAAAATTGTCGACAATTTTTTTCACGGCGCGCATAAGGTTGTCACCGTCACACTCATTAATATTGACATAAGTGCGACGGAGATAGAAACAATACCGCATCGGATGCACATGAATAGCTTGCCTGTTATTTCTGTCCGAGCGCTTATACATTTTGATGTCGGTTTTTTTTAAATTGTTAATTATTTTATTTTCTTATCCTGCTAGTATTTTTTAAACTAAATTAACGGTGTTACCATAAAGGTAGACTTCCGTGCATCGCGGCCTATGGCAGCCGCGCGCGTCTATCGCGTGCGGCTGATACGACAATTTGCACTATGAAAATGTATAGCGCTGCTTAACTGCCTTAAACTCGAGCTAGAACCGAAAAAAAAACTGGCAAATACTGAAGGGGGCGAGGTAAACACGTATTGCACACACTGACATATTCTTACTAGTTCTACAAACGCACACTTCAATATTGAGCGGCACATAACTGCAAACGATATGCTCAAAATGTAAACGAATAGACTTCCAAGTGCTAAAGGGGAAACTTTATATCGCTTCCATTATTTTTCTTTCTAAGTATGCGATAGACGCGGCTTGGTCGAAGACTGACGTTGCCATATATTTTCATAGTAATCAACGTGTATTGAGTATCAGCCGCGCGCGTTAGAAGCGCGTGGCTGCAATCGGCGCGAAGCACGGAAGTCTACCTTTTACGTGAATCTAGTTGGCTAGTAAAATAATATAAAAAATATACTTCTCGAGGTTTGCAAGGTCAAAGTTGTGTGTAAATTTGATGTCGAGTAAGGGGGTTCACGTCCGCGGTTTTCTCGCTCGCACGTTATAATCTTATTGAAGATGTAAAATCACTGAGTGGGAATTTTCAAAAAGTGACCAAATCATGTTTGCTGTCTATACTAACATACCAAATAAAAAATTACCCCTTTTTGGTATCTGTTAATTTGACAAAGTAAATTAATAACACCTAATGTTTGTGTCGAAGAACACGCTCGAAGAACCGATAACCGATGGGGAAGAAAGGTTCTGGAGTGGAGACCACGAACCGGAAGACGCAGCGTAGGGAGGCCTCCCACTAGATGGACCGACGACATTGTGAGAGTCGCGGGCATCCAGTGGATGCAAAAGGCAGGCTGTCGTTCAGTGTGGAGGTTAAAGGGGGAGGCCTATGTTCAGCAGTGGACGTTTTCTGGCTGATGATGATGAATGTTTGTGTTACCATTTTCCGCCATGAGGTAATGTGCTAACAAGAAAACTTCGGACGAGAAAAGCCCCTTAATCTTATTCTAAACCTTAACTTACCTAATCTAAATATTCTCAAATAATTAAGAACAAAAACTTAGTAAGTACTATAAAGTGTTCCATAAACTCAGTATTATTAAACTTTTACCTACTTATAACTTGTATAACTTGACTTGTATAATTTTAATAGTTTAAATGTTGTACGATAGTTTAGTATGGGATGGGATAAAGTGATCAAATTATAGAGGTCGTGGTAAATGGAAGAACTACTAAAATTCTAGGGGTAGCTGCCCGTTTTATTCGGGAAATATATAGGTGGCTCCCCATCTCTTGATAATAGATAATTTGGTCGTACTGGATGCCTTCTGTACCCTTAGTACAAGTTTTGGTAGTATTCGAAAACTTTTTTAATTTTCGTATTGTTCCAGACATTGCTGGGCTAAAAGGTATTCAAAATCTTTTTTCGTTTTAGAGTGAAGCAATCTATACCGACAACATAGCGAGAGTCGCTGGCATCCAGTGGATGCAAAAGGCAGGCTGTCGTTCAGTGTGGAGGTTAAAGGGGGAGGCCTATGTTCAGCAGTGGACGTCTTCTGGCTGATGATGATGATGATGAATCTATACCGCCGATTACTACCGATTTTAGTTCCTCCACGTTTCCGATAGAGGCGCTTTACTAAAATGTATGGAAGAAAACGTAAACGAAAAAAGTTTTTGAAAACTATCAAATCTGGGACTAAGCGTACTGTATTTTGTGGGCACATAAACTTTTTATTTTGAGAAATTGTTGTTTATAAAAATACTCGGTTATTCGATCATAGTATTTTTGGTACGCTTTGTTCGAGAAGATAATAAATCCTCTGCACGTGTTAATCTCACGGCTTCGCTTCTACCCTCATATTTTACGTGTGCCACAATGGGAACTCGCCGAGAGAAACTTTTTACAGATGGCGGTAGGATTGCTTGTCCAATGTGTATTTTCTTTGCCGTGACAGAACGTATATGTAAGTCCAGAGGTTTTTTTAATTTTTGTTATTCTGTATGACTGATAATCAGTTAGCATCCTCTTAACAGCTTCAATACGTCAAAACAAACAAATTTTGTTATACGACTTATCAAAACTCGCTATAAATAAAATCAGCTGTTCATCCATCAAAGGATTTTTTTGTATGAAAAGGCAGATTTTTCCGCGATTTTAGAAAATTCTTAGAACAGAAGTTGTTTTTTTTTTTGAAGCATTGAGGCTTAAGGGGATGATAGCTGATTACCGGTTACTCTGTATATAAATTATATAAAATTTAAATTTTATTATGGTTTCACAACACACACATCATCAGCCTGTAAACGTCCACTGCTAAACAAAGGCCTCCCTCATCCTCCTCATAACGAGGGATGTTGCCATAATCCCCACACTTGGCAGGCGGCTTGGGGATCGCATTTTATTATTGTTTAATGTATAATAAATATTTTTTGTCTGTCTAGTTTAATGCTAGTCTTTTTTAATTCTTTATATTCAAAGTGATTTATTTTTTATTATTGTTTTATTGTAATTCAAACAGTTCGAGCAAATTTTAACAATACATATAATAAATTATTTAGCCAGTAGATAAAATTATAGTTACAAAGTTTTCCATAACTTCACGTGACTGTGCGGATTTTAATGTTTTTATTTAGTCAGCTGTATTTAGTTTGGCATAGCTATTACGGTATACAGTGTTATCGTTGCTGTCAAAAAAGCAATAACAGTCTCGCAACTATCAATAGAATCAACATCGACTCGAAAGAAGAAGAACTATCAATAGGCATGCGCCCTATTTGTTTTTATAATATCTTTAAAAAGCAGATTATAAATAAGACAAAAAATAAGATTGCCTGGAAGAGATCGCTTGTAGCGATAAGGCCGCCAGTTGTTACACTAGTTTTAAAGAGTTTTTTGTCCTCTGTATCAAATTTAATGGTGTAAACAATAGAGTTACTCAATCAATCAACAACGAAAAAAATATATTTGGTAATAAATAAATAAGTAGTAAGTATTTTAATTTCATGCTAGACAGAGAGCGCTTTATAATAGCACGCTATGATGTCATGGCGTGCGAGCGCTTTACAATTTTTTTTATTAATTTTTCAGTATGTGTAATGTATTTAATTATAACCTTCGCTAAGCTTGCTATCTCTTCTCTACATAGTATAAATTAAAGTCGGTTTCCGCGTCTGTTTGTCTGTATGGCCGCTAACTCCTCCTAAACCACACAACGGATTTTGACGCGGTTTTCACCATCAGTTAAATACATTTTCACGGAAGGTTTATAATTATGTATAACTACCGATCCGTCCTGGCTTCGCACGTAAATTACACACGTGCGAAGCCGGGCGGGCGGGTCGCTAGTTATAGTATAAATTAAAGTCGCTTTCCGCGTTTGTCTGTCTCTATGGCCGCTAACTCCTAAATCACGCAACGGATTTTGATGCGGTTTTCACCATCAGTTAGATACATTTTCACGGAAGGTTTATATATATATATATATATATATAACTACGGACCCGCCCCGGCTTCGCACGTAAATTACACACGTGCGAAGCCGGGCGGGCGGGTCGCTAGTATGTGATAAATTAAACATTTGGACACAAGCCTATGTGATAGTTTTTGTTTACGATGACTGCCGCCGGTTGCTAGTGGCGCTAGTGTCTATGCCTTATTTCATTCGCTATTTTAATCGCTTTTCGTATTCACGGCATCACTATTTACATACAGTAAAAGCATTTATTAGAGTTTATTAAGATACTATCACACCGTGGTTACATCTTGTGGCTTTACAGAATGCTACGGTGCGACGACATAAATATTATGTCTCAAGAACCGCACATTTTGATCGTCGTGAAGTTGGCATCCGGTATTTTTTTTTGTTGTAGCTCGTATATTACATAGCGACTTCAATAAAAATTAAACTAAAGAACCACGATGTGGATCACAGGATGTGGACGATTGTACTACGCTACTATAGACAATGCACGCCATGTCTATCTATATAAATAAAAATTACATGTTGTTCGTTGGTAAGCGCATCACTTGGGAACGGCTGAACCGATTTTGCTATTTTTTTTATGTTTGTAATAGACCAAACAAGGTTTTCAGGGACAGAAAAATTTAAACGTCCGGAAAATTAGAAAAAATGGGAAATCTAAAAGTGTTTTTTTCTTTTATGGGACTTGAATGAACCATAAATCAATCAAATTTGTTGAAATTTAGACAGGACTACGTCTGATGGGTTAAATAGAAACTATTGTGCACGCCAGAAAAAAAAAAATACGTTCCACAAGTGACATCCTTATCACTAAAAGCGTTGGATTTAAATAATTATGTAGCACACGCGCCATATTATGTAGCAATCCACAATGCTCTACGATGTTGCCTCGGTGTAATCGCTCCATTTCACAATGTGTGAATACGAATATAGTTACGTATTTTGTTTGATATTGTGTTACATGTAGCTAATAACTATTATTTGGTTGATTGCATTACCCGTTACTTTGCAGAAGTTCATCTTCAAAACTGTTTCTTTAAAGAATCTCTAGCGGATATCCATTTCAACGTCGCAATAAGTACAATAAGCTTACTGAACTGTGATTCACTGCTGAATGACCAGACTATACTCTATCAACGAAAGAGAGCGTTAATATAGTGTTCTCTCTTTGCACTTTTGTATGCAAGTTATCACCCAATCACCACCCAATAGCAATATACAATCACCATTATATAATAGCAATCACCCTTTCCTAGGGGGTAGGCTAAAAGTCCAGCAGTGGACTGTTAAAAGGCTGATGATGATGATGATGATGATGCAAGTTATAGGGACAGATAACTGCATTTAGAGATCAGTAGGCGGTAAACAAGAAATGTAAAGATGGGTTAACATGGCGTTACTTTACGGGAAGTAATATTCCTCTTATTTTTAATTGTTTTTTTTTTTACCAATGGAAGAAAATATTAAAATATAGCTCGTTATCTCCAACCAAATGCAACGCTGTGATTTTTCTGGTATTATCTCTGTTCCGTGCCTATTTTTATGGTGTCACATCACTATTGTTAAGATGCTTCGGTACCAGAAACGGTATGTAAACACGCTTGTATTCTTGTTTTTGTGTTGAAGCGGGAAAACACTAGAGATTCGTCAAAGAAACAGTTTTAACTATTATTTGAATTTTACTTTAGATAGACAATAATGTAATAAAAATACAGTTAAATAATAAGCCTTACATAACAGTATGAACTAGTGATAGTTAGGATCGAAATTAATAATTTAATCTTAATAACTGATACATACCCCAGTAAAGTTTTTTAATGTAGGTACGTAGAAAATTAGCTATATTTTATTATTATAAATCTGCTGCCTCTTATAATAGTGTGACACATTACGAAAATCTTATTGAGAGGATTGTAGTAAAATAAATAATAATAAAGTAGTAAGAATGCTAGTAAAATAAACTAATATATTGGTTTAGGGGACTATTTCAGCTCACAGTACTCTCGCTGATACATTTCCAAATTCTTCTTTTTCTTAAGGTTCGCTTGTAAAAGGCGCTGTGCCTTATTATGGGCCAATCACAGATCATCTAGAAATGTTTTTTTTTGTTTTAAACTATCACGGCTGTTCACTAAAGTTATAATAAATATGATTATTTACGGGATATTTACCGTTGTGAGGTGGTGTGGAATGAGCTCCCGATATTTCGGCGCCACTGGACTACCCATTGCTACTCCATCTATCTGCAGGTAAAATTCTCAGGAGATCATTCCACAACCTTACCACGGTAAATATCCCGTAAATAATCATATAACTTTTCTTTTTTGTTGAAAATACTAAGATAACCTCTGTGCATTCACCTCTTTTTAGTGGTTCCTCAGTGAGAAAATGTGCGAGTGGGACAACTATACACGGCAAGAGCCCCCTTAAGTATATGCTTTAAGTAATATGGTATGTGAAGGGCATATTATGACATGCGATTATCTACTTAGCTCAATTATTTTTAACCGACTTCAAAAAAGGAGGATTACAATTCGTCTGTTTTTCTATGTTTGTTACGCGATTGGATTTTAATGATATATTTATAATTTAATTAATAGGCTTGTGTTTGACCGCCAGCTTGCATGATTTTAAGCGATGATGCGGTCTATGATGGATCGTGCTTGCCTAGATGGAACCGTTTCACTTTAACTTACTTGTGTATTTTCGTAAGATATGTTTCTGTTTTTGTAAAACTGCAATAAATCAATCCATGTGTAAAAAATTACCCTTGGGCTACAAATTGCGATCACAAAAGTTAACAGTTTAATTTATAATTTGGCTTGCAAAATTGTATTTTGTTTTGAATTTGATTTATTCAAAATATTGAATTTGAAGCCCAATTATTAAATGAAGGACTGAGTGTTTTGTATGTTTATAAATTGATAAATAATGCTTAGAAAATTATCATCGAATCTAGCTCTCAGAAATTGTAGTGTAGGTTACTTTAAACTAGCATAACTGTAGTATTAACGCATAATAATTATTTTAGGTCTCGTTTACATTAACTGACTATTTGACTGAGAGATTGAGATTTATATGGTAATAGCCATGCCTTTCATCCACTATTGCTCATTTCTGTTGGAATTTATAATCCGTGCGGGTAGAATGGCAGTAGTCCTAACCTTTGACGTCCAAGTACGTACTTTGTATTTGGATTTTGTTCAGTATAGAATCCGGTAAGAATTAGTGGATGGCCTTTTGGCATGCTACTCATGCCGCATTATGTAAGAGCGTAATATCAGCTTTATAAAACGATTAAGAGAATTCTATACCAAACACTGTTTTCGCGTTGTAGGTATTAGGCAAACGTATTGCTATCTCAGCGTTCCCCCGCAGCCGTGTCACAGAATCTATAGCAGTGCGCACCGTGAGTTTCGGTGTGTGCGTGTACTTGCGCGCACACATCTAAACTCACTACTTTTTTACTCACGGTTCTTTCATATTAAAATAGTACAAGTTTTGATAGTCGTGTGATTTATTTTTAGTGTATATAGGCAGTTTAGGCACTACTGTACTATTATGTCTTCTGTGGTGTAGGTACTAATTCTATTTATAATTGGTGCTAATAGTAGTTTATATGAATGTGCTATAGTAGTATTTATAGATTAATTAGATATGATGAATTAAGTTTATTGTTGTACGATTAATTATTTTTCTTTAAACACCTATCAGACTTCACTGTAGGTACCTACATTATATTTGGCTAATATTCTAGATAACTGTAACTATAATTCCTTTAAAAGTTTATCACTGAGCTCAAATAAAAAAAGTCAGCTACCAAACATCCAAAACACATCCAGATCAAATCAAAACACAGGCTTTATTGCAAAAATTACGTGTCCTAAATAAAAATAGTAGATCAACGTAATACCACAAATAGTATCTAACTAGTAGGTTAGGTACCACTAATAGGTATTTGGGGGCACGGCAGTGCCCCCGCCAAGTCGAGCGCGAAGCCACCACTGCCGTACCATCCTTTACTGGAACCAATTCGCCGCATTTTCAGGCCCCTATTTGAGAACCTCTGGATAAGACCAGAACGCAGAAATTTTCGTCATCCAGTAAGCTATAAAAACACGCTTAAAATAAAAAAAATCTAGTCTGTAGGTCATTTAGTTCCGAAGTTAAGCGAAAGCAAAGTTTCGCATTTATGACACTCACTCAGGAATTTCGTAACTCCGGAATCTCGGACCGATTTTTCCGATATTTCAATTCCGGAATTGAAAGGCATAATATCGTAATTCCGATATTTATAAATTTTTCATTAACGTACAAAATAAGTATTTCTAAGCTCATGTTCACGCGTCCTTAACTCCCCTGCTCCCCTCGGCTCTTGACCGCTCCCCTCTCGAAGGGTTATCTCATGTAATTGTGAAAATTAATTGATGGTTTCATAAAATTTTATGGGGTTCTTATCTGCAATCACCTTGTTCAAGTTTTATTGACTTGGGAATCACCTAAACTTATGATTATCATATGAAGCGATAGGAATGCCTACCATACATAGTAGACCCTTTGACGATGTACATTATTACCTAAGAGTAGACCTTACAATAATTCAAACACGCAACAATTGTCTACTAAGCCTACCTATCTTAGCATACGAATATGATTAGTAGATTAATGGACTTGATTTTATTGTTTACCATGGTTTTATTCATCATCATCATAATATCAGCCATAGGACGTCCACTGCTGGACGTAGCCATCTCCCATCGATTTTCAAAAGTGCCGGTTGGAAGCTGCCTTCATCCAGCGTTTCCCTGCGGTATCTTTATGGTCGTCTGTACATCTCGTGAGTGGACTCCCTACGCTGCGCTTACCGGTCCGTGGTCTCCATTCGAGAATCTTTCGGCCCCATCGACCATCAGTTCTGCGTGCTATGTGCCCCGCTTACTGCCACTTCAACTTGCTAATCCGGTGGGCTATGTCGGTAACTTTCGTTCGTCTACGGATTTCCTCATTGCTGCATAGCATCCCGAGCATAGCCCTCCCCATAGCTCGTTGTGCGACTTTGACCTTGCGTATAAGGCCCATGGTGAGAGACCACGTTTCACTGCCGCATGTCATCACTGGCAACACACACTGGTCGAAGACTTTCGTCTGAAGGCACTTAGGTATTTTGGCCGAGAAGACGTTGCGAAGGTTACCGAACGCTGCCCAGCCAAGTAGGATTGGCCAATTGACCTCTATCTTGAATTTGGACCTGCCTAGTTGGATTGTTTGTCCTAGGTAGACGTACGCGTCAACAACTTCCTCAACTAAGTTCTCAACTGAATAGATACTGAGATGGGCACAATCTGGGCCCATATGTATGTATACATAGACATTTGACATGACTTTTGTCTTGTCCATGTTCATCTTAAGGCCTACCTGTTGGAAGTCTCGATTGAGGCCTTCGAACATTATGCAAAAAAATTCCAGCGATTCTGCCATGACCACAATATCGTCAGCAAACCGAAGGTATACTCGCCGTTGATGTTGATGCCGAGTCCTTGCCATTTCAGGAGCTTGAAGGCGTCTTCCATTGTGGCAGTGAACAGTTTCGGAGAGATTACATTTTCCTGCCTCACGCCTCTTTGCAATGGAATTGCCTTCGAACATTGCTTCTGTACTCGGACCGACATGGTGGCGTTATTGTACAAACTCTTCAACACTTCGACATACCGTCATGAAATATGGCATCGCTGGAGCGACTCAAGCACCGCCCATGTCTCGATCGTATCAAAAGCTTTATCATAGTCCACAAACGCTAAGCATAGTGGCAAGTGAATCTTCGCTCTTCTATATAACTTGCCGTATTGTGTGAATGTGGTCGATAGTACTATATCTTTTTCGGAAACCGTCTTGTTGGGTGGGTTGGAAGTCATGAAACCTGCAATCGTGACGATTCGTGAAGACCCTCGAAAACAGCTTATAAACATGGCTCAGAGGCTAGATGGGTCCGTAAATTTTAAGCAAGGTGTTGTCACCTTTCTTAAAGAACAGCACCACCACGCCTCTGTTCCACGCTTCTGGCGTTATACGTTCGAGTAAGACGGAATCAAACAGCTTTTGAAGGACTTTGAACTGGTGTTCCAACCTCTTTCAGAAGCTCTGATGTGATTCCATCGTCACCCGGTGCCTTGTTGTTCTTGAGCTGTTTCAGGGCCATCCTAATCTCGTATATGATCTTATCACTGCTGATGTCCGGGATATCTTTCTTTGGCTCTTGGGTCTTTAGCCGAGCTACTGATAGGTTTAGCAACCTAAGTATATATGTATAAAGGCATCATCATCATCATCATTTCAGCCATAGGACGTCCACTGCTGGACATAGGCCTCCCCCATCGATCTTCAAAAGGGCCGGTTGGAAGCGGCCTGCATCCAGCGTTTCCCTGCGGTCTCTTTTAGGTCGTCTGTCCATATTGTGGGTGGACGTCCTACGCTGCGCTTACCAGTCCGTGGTCTCCATTCCAGAACCTTTCGGCCCCATCGGCCATCTGTTCTGCGTGATATGTGCCCTGCCCACTGCCACTTCAACTTGCTAACCCGGTGGGCCATGTCGGTGACTTTCGTTCGTCTACGGATCTCCTCATTTCGGATTCGATCTCGTAGAGAAACCCCGAGCATAGCCCTCTCCATAGCTCGTTGTGCTACTTTGAGCTTGCTTATGAGGCCTATAGTGAGAAGCCACGTTTCAGTGCCGTATGTCATCACTGGTAACACACATACACTTATTATAAAGCCATATATAGTAATAAAGGCATTTAATGGGCAGGGAGGGTGGTGGGTAATGTAAAGAATATTCCACCAAAAACATTCTGCAAAAAACTAAGCAAGTCTCGATGGAGCAGCTTGTTTATCTCTAAAAAGTAATGAAATCTAGACAAATTCGTGCCAAGTCTAAGGTTCCTTACTGCGATTTCTTTATTATTATAGTTAATGTTGTGTGACTTGGCCGTTGAAGGGTACACAAGGGTACAAAACCAGGTGCTCCATGACATCACTGCACCAATCTGTCGCCAGAACCGCTACCCATTGACGATGGAAAATTGCCAACAAAATTTACTTGTACCCACTAACGTATAAAGAATGTTCAACGGCCAAGTCACGCAACATTAACTTTAATAATTAGAAATCGCAGTAAGGAACCTTAGACTTGGCACGACTTTATCTAGATTTCATTACTTTTTAGAGATAAACAAGCAGCTCCATCGAGACTTGGCTAGTTTTTTACAGAATGTTTTTGGTGGGATATTCTTTACATTACCCACCACCCTCCCTGCCCATTAAATGCCTTTATTACAAGGTACTAGGTATAATATATGTACATAGTAAGTACACAATACTTACGTAGGTATATTGAAGGAATTTGATAGAACAAAATGCCAATTATATACAAATTAATTATTATATAATAATTAATTTGTATATAATAATGAGGTAGTGATAGATTTAAATACTGTGTTTTGAATACTTGTCCTTTAAATAAATGATACAAAATGCCCATTTTACTTCAATAATGTAAGAAAAGAAAAAGTAATTTTGATTACTTTCCCATCTCTAGTGTCGATATAACCGTTAGCATCCCTATTGCTTGTCTGTGTGAAGTAATGTAAGTAAATAAGTAGTCTTACCTTCCCCCCGACCCCCTATGTGCCCGATAGAGAGAATTGCTGCTCGCGAGATTTTTAGGTAATTTTTTTGATAGAATTTAGGTTCCGGGGCAATCCTCTTTTCACCCCCTAAATTGTAACAAAATGTTTTGTTATTGGTGTCAATCGCTTGAATGGAATGTTTTTTATGCTTATACTTTTTATTATTTTCAAAAAAGTTATTGGTTTCTAAAATATGTTGACTTTTAATAGTCATAGTTTCAGAGCTAAAACATGGTTGGTTAAAATGCTTATAACATTACAGTGATAAAACAAATTGGAAAAAATAAGATGTATAAGCCTAGTAAATAATGAGCTGATTACATGAAAAAAAAACCACCGAAATCGGATAATATTAGGAGGGAGAAAAAAGGTTTTTCTTTTTGTATGGACAAGTACGCGGTAGACAATCCTCTTAAATCAACAAATCTTTGGTCGAATCTCAGTTGATGTAAACTTAAAGTGCTCAACTCTTCATATCGGTCTAATCATGATTCCTTTTAGCGTATAACAATCAATTGACTTGTACTTATGTATAATAATTTCGTATTGTATTTTTGTAGTTTATTTATTTTGTATACATTATTTATTGGTCGATTTAGTCATTTAATGGAACACAATAATCTTCATTTCCCTGAAGTCACTCGAAATTGATACGATGTTGTGTTACATTGAAATAAAACTAATTTTAATATTCGCTCTGGTTACTAAGAGTCTGTGAAAGTAACTCGTGAAATTCGGCGCCGATAAATAAACGAAAGATGCGCAGAAAAACTTAAAACGTTAGCCTGAAGGTGGTACGATTCACCTATGGCGGGAAATTCAAATTTTAAACAGTTTTTTGGTCCTAGTAGCCAGGTCAAGTAGTTATTTTTAAATAACACAGTGTTTGCGCAAATTGTTGGTTGTTCTTTACATTATAATGTACAATTATTTAACAGTATCGCACCATATTACTTACATTTGTGAATAAACCGTTTGAAACAGCAAAAATTTGTTTATTCACAAATGTGAGTAATAATGTGCATTAGAGATAAATAGCTTTACATGATTTTGTAAAGAATAATAATCAATTTGCGCAAACATCATGGTTGTTTACAATAATTACCCGGCCTAGCTACAAGGACAAGAAAACTGTTCGAAATTTGAATTTCTCGCCATTTGTGAATCGAACCACCTGAAGGCGCTTGCAGACGATGCGTAGTATCATTAGCATGGCAGTGGAAGGGCTACTAACCAATACCACTGCCACTTGCACTAAGCAAAACGATGCAGACGATGTGTAGTAGCTACTTGCAACTTGTAATTGCTACTTACTACGCATCGTCTGCCAGCGCCTTCAGCCTACGTTTTAAGTTTTTCTTAACCCTTACATCCACAGCAGCTACTTTTCAACGAGTAATCTAAAGAAAGCGTTGAAATAAGTTCAGACAGACAACTATCTTTTTCATGAACACAAGGTTTTTTCTATTCTGTATAATATTGTGAAGGCATGCTGTTGATACCTAGGCTCAATGTAACGTATTTGCAAGTCTGTACTGCGCTTTTCAGGTTTACGAAGCAAAATATAGTAGAGTGAAAAGTTATAACTTCCTATGTTAGTATGCAATACATATTCAAAAACCTGCTCTTGAATTAACTAAGGACTACTTCTCTATGCTATTGACTTTGATGAATTTGACTCTTTAGTGTGCATAATATTTGTGCTTCACACTACACTTGTTTCAATCTTAGAATGGAATTATCTAGTTCTCTCTACGTAGAAAAGAGAGAACTAGAAAAAGATACGTAGGCTTTTATCTAGCCTTTTCTGACTGTGAAAAAAAAAATTGAAGGCCTTCTTAGGCCCAGTGGAGTTAAAAATATGCAGTTATGACTTGCAAGTCGGCTACATTTTATTCGACCCTTGATATTTTGATGTGTGTATAGTAGGTAGTAGGTACCTACTTGGGTGTACAGATTTGATTTTGTAATGTTTGAAACGAATATGTTCGCAAGATCATTTTATTTAATGCTAAAGAATCCAGTGATTAAGTGATTAGTGCTTAGAAATGAATAACTAGGTAAGAATACTCTTTTGTGATGGATTTAGATTTCCGTATAATTTTGTAAATAATTCATATAGATTTATTACATGAAAATAAATACTTCCAAAGAATTGTTTCGTTTTACTTAGTGAAAGCCGGTTTTTGTTCTCTCGCTTTCACGTCCAATATTTCAATGTACATAATGTTTTTGCAATATTTTCTTTACTGTAGGATCAGAACAAATAAAAATACAGAGGGACTACCGCGAACACGAAAAGTGAAGCCACTTTTTGAAACGTGTGCGTAGTCGAAGTTCGTGTCGTGTAATTCATCAAAATAACTGATAATTTATAAATACTTAAGTGTGGAAATATTCCATCCTTCTTCTTATTTACTTTTGTGTTGTTTTTACAGTTCTTAACACTGCAAGAAGCCATTGTTTCTTTTTTAAACGGATGTTTTCAGTACGACGTTCTGACAAGAAATTCACGTAGTTTTGAATGCGTATGCGTGCGTGAGTCGTGTATTTATTGGGAATTCACGTAGTTTTGGAAGCGATTTTGGCGTCACTTTGGCAGTGCGCCGCAGGGACTCTGTATTTTTATTTGCTCTGAGACTGTAGGTAATTGTTAAAAATGTATAAAGTAAAATATATTGCTCTGCTAAATGTTTATGGTGCTAGCGAGTTAACGTGTATCTAATACGTCAAAGGGTTTCTATAAAGGTACCTCATAAAATTTTTTTTAGGTATGAGACGATTTACCTAGACCGACAAACAAACGAAAATAATACTCCGATACGCGCGCATTGCAGTGTAAATCGTCCTTTACATTTTAGCCAAGTAAGTATTGAAATATACGAAAAGTATAAACTTTTAAATCAAATTTTTGTCATCAGATTTCTTGTAATGCAAATTTTTGCTTTAGTCTATTCAAAGTTTAGAGTGGCAAGTTTATATTCTGAGCAGGGTAGGTGTGAATGTTGAGGGGTGAATAAGAATTAAATAAGGGTTGTTACGGCGAAAGAGGCCTGTCTTTAGTCCCATTGGGTATTGTGTAACTTTATGAGGAAACACTGCATACTTTTTCATGAACCCTGAATTTCAGGGCGGCCGCGCACATCGTTTTTCTATTTTACCACAAACTTTAGCAAAGAAAACGTGAATATACTTCTTAGCATGTCGAACTTTCGCTATAGTGCGTCTCATAATAGCGAGTAGCTCGGTAGGTACGGCGAACTCTACGGTGACTCACTTGCGGTGATTCTCCTTACATCAAGTGGCTATTTCATTGAGCGTTTCCGCATGATCTTAGCGGGTACTCCTACTATAGTAGGAGCAAGAAGACTAAATATCCATTTATGCTCCTATTGTGATGTCATATGCAATAAGTACCTACACTCAAGAATAAAGCTTACTTTCCATTCCAAGTACTAGGAATGCATAAACCATGAAGAGGTTTTCCCACTCGCGACCCGTGATCACACTTTTTGGAAATCTACAGTGAAGTAGCAAAGCGCAAGCCTATTTTTAATATAAAAAAACTGCTGCTTTATTTCTGCTATGCTGATACAAACGCTGGTTCAATAGGGTAAAAACGGGACACTATTACTAAGCCTACGATGTCTGTCTGTCTGTCCGTCCGTCCGTCCGTCTGTATCTTTCGAACCGTAATAGATAGCCAGCTGAAATTTTCACAGAATATGTAATGTTACGGTGGATTAACTAAGAAATAGTAATAAAAAAAGAAATGCCCCCCCAATACATCAAACGTGGTATTTTTTTTACGTATTTTTGTATTAGCTCTAATGTTAAAACGGTACCTACCTACATACAAACGTCAAACTATTCGATCGAACAGATATAGGTACGGTCGGTTTTTTTAATTGATAATTATTGTACTGTATTGTATGGTGGTACGGAACCCTCAGTGCGCGAGCCCGACTCGCACTTAGCCGGTTTTATTACAATGTTATTGCAGCTGTCAGACGCGCCAATCCCTCAGCGGCTGGACTGTAGGTACCTAATGCATACCCAAAATTCCTACCGAAAGTTAGGTAAGAGCATGTCCTGTTACTAAAGCCAATCTCCACATAATCGTGAGCGGCATCGCGATATTGCATAAGTTTTAAGAGCTCGCCCGCAATTTCTTTCAAAAATTCGGGCAACCTCTCATAAACTTTTGTAATTTCCTAAAGAAACGTTCGAAAAGTACGAAGGTTGTCGCAAGTTTCATTACTTTGTAGCTTAGTAATGTGAGTAGTTTGTATCGGTGTCACAGGCTACCTATTTGTTTTATTCTGGTAAATAAGGATAGTACCTAGAGGTGACACCGATAGGTGTCTGTGACTGAAGTTTTTTGGCCTTCATTTTGGTAGGGTGGTAATTAAAATCTAAATTTAATACCTATTTATCACCTAATTTTCACACAAACTTATCCCACTACTAAATATTGAAATGTGTAAGTTATATTTTGCTATCTCAATAGTTTCAAACCACATACCTACCTAATTATGAAAATGTACAAAAAGCAATTTGTTGTTTGCATTTTTGCAATACAGGTAATACCTATTATAGTTTTACTGGTGAAAATTTTAGTATGTTTATCTATGTTAATACTAAATAAACCAAGGTTTTGGCGAGATTTTTAACTTTATTTCAAAGCTGTAGGTACCTACCTATAGGTAGGTAATCAGCCACTAAGTTACGGATAAATTAATGACAGACTCTTTTAGAAGGGCTTTCTTACTCATACTTAGGTACCTACCTATAGTAGAACTTGAGTAGGTAAGTACTAGAGGTGGCCTAAGAAAACTGAAATTTTCAACTTGTCTAGGGTTCCGTTGTACAACTTATCAAATCGTTCTGTCCGTCCGTCTGTACATCCGATAATGTTTTAGAACCTTTAGTATTCTATTCAAAACTTTCTAGCAAATAATGTTTTTCATTACTCATACTCGAAAAGTAGGTCTGAAGTTACCTGAGGAGCGGGTTGAAAGTAATACATTTCAGCCCTAGGGAGAATCACTTTCAACTGACAGTGTTAAAAAACTAGTTATATTTTCACATTTGTATGGAACCATTTTCCAACTTTTTTTTCTCTCAGAGGATGATATTTATGTTCCCGCACTTCTCCGTGCATTTGCCAGTGTCAGGATGATAAAAAAAATGGCGGGAATCCGATCTTCATTGTAGAGTTTTGTTTATACTTCCGTACCTATAGCAGATTTGTATTAACACAATGAGTTCATCTGATTCCGATATGGATTAAGCGCCTGATTTCATAAGAGAAGAGGCTAAAGCAGTAGTGGAAAACCTTTTACCACCTAAATCAAAAGAAAGATACCTACTTAAAATCGTACGACAATTTTATGAAATAAAATTCACTCATATTTTCTTTAGTCAGTTCATGTTTTTTTTTTTAGTTTCTTGTATTCGTAATGAAAAGCGCAGTGTTTACCTCGGGGTCAAAGACTTATTTGGTCCCTCGCTACACTCGGGTGCCAAACCCCGTCTCGGAACTAAATACTTAGGTTACTTTCATCCCTGGGGTAACAATGTAGGTAAGTAGGTACTATTTCACGTAAGTAGTTTTATTTTTGGCTAAACTTTAAAAAGCCCCTACCTATGGGTAGGTAGGTACCTAATGTTATTACGGGATGGTGCACATCTTAAATTTGGCTAGCTTCGTTCGTTAAAAGAACCAATAAAAAAGCATTTAAAAAAATCAATTTCAAAAGATTTTGGTGTTACAAGTATCCATAGGCGACGGTGACTGCTTACCACCAGGCAGTCCGTCTGCTTGTTTGCCACTTATGGCATAAAAAATAACCTGAGCCAGTTTTTCAGGCTTCTGGTCCCTTAGATAAATTAAACTTTTACTCCTACTATCCACGCCATTTAATGCACCGGCCAAGCTTTGCACTGGGTATTACGCAAAGCAATCAAGACATTTTACTGCTGCAACCCGAAATCTAAAATGCATTCCGTAACTTCATAATGGTGCAACCAACGCTCCAGCGTAGCGTTCATTAGTTCCTAGAATTAGCCATTATGTTTAAATATGTACTATGTACCTACTAGGAAACTAAGATTGTTTAACATCAAATAAAGTAGAGACCTGCAATGCTCAGAAGTAAAGAGGGAGTTTCTGGGAAAATGTCCCTAGCACCAGTACCTAGGGTAGAGACATAGATAGATAGATAAACTCTTTATTGTTCATACCACCAATTTCATTTCCGATAAAACAGCTTAAAAACTAGTGCAACAATCGGCAGCCTTATCGCTAAGAGCGATCTCTTCCAGGCAACCTTAGGATGAGAGTGTGATTGGTGCGTGTAGTTTAAGTAGGTAGTAGTGGAAGAAGTACCTAGATTGTTGTAGGGAAATGTGTTTTTAAGGTTGTTGTTTGACCGCCACCTAGCCTGATGTGGCCTACGAATTCATCAATACGAAGCCTACGAAGAATCAATGCACGCCACTGAGCTCGGTCGGCAGTTCTTTGCATCCAGTTTTTACCCGCCGTTTTACGCAGGTCGTCACTCCACCTACAAGGATAACGTAGTGTAGGACAAGGTGTCCTAAACTTGTCTACCCCATCGGCTATCGGTTCTTCTGGCAATGTGGGTTGCCTATTGCCACTTCAGCTCGCATATGCTTTGAGCTATGTCGGTAACTTTAGTTTGCCTGAACGTGGTCTCCACTCTAAAACTTGTCTACCCCATCGGTTATCGGTTCTTCTGGCAATGTCGCCAGCCCACTGCCACTTCAGCTTACTAATCATTTGAGCTATGCCGATAACTTTGGTTCAATGTCGAATCATTTCGTTCCGAATTTTGTCCTGTATAGAACCTCCGAGCATAGCTCTCAGAGAGCTGTAACAAACAGAAAAAAATACAATAAACACCTAAGAAATACCTACTAGGTATATGCTCATGAACACACCTAAAAGGTATAAAAACGTAAATTTTCCAACCAAGATACCCATCTATGTACTCATTGCCATTACTACCTCATGCATAAGTATTTAGTAAACTGATTAGCAAGACCGCGGATAGAATAATTGGCTCGGAGAAGTTTCCGCGGAGCGCGCGAGGAAATGGCAGTTTAATCGAATGTAAGATGGCGCGAGACTCGAGACGATTAGCGTGCTGATTATCTGTAAATAGTTGTGGAGGTATAAGTACCTACTATAATACAGACATACACAGAAAAAAATATTGTTTAAATTAGAACGGCTGTCAAGGCATTTTTGTAAGAGTTGTAGCCAGTTGCACCCATATAAACGAAACGTCAGTCATTCGAAATCAGTTAGCAACTGTGATGCGGACAAAGAACTTTGAGACCTAACCCAAAAAGGTAAGGTCTAAGTTCTTTGGATGCGGAGCTCGACGCGATGTCATAAATAATAATGTTCAATCAAGGTTCTGTCATAATGCCTGGCGACAGATTTTCCTTCTCATTTCCGTTCTATTTACTTCTCTTTTATGTGCATACATACATACAGGTATGTATGACATTTCCTGCGACGAAATTTAACTACCGAACATCTCGACACCGTGAAAAAGCTCTCCCACGGGAGAGCCACCATCGAATTTTCTTACCAAACCTGACAGCTATCCGAAGTAAAATTTTAGGTCTATAATTAGACCCAGTCTACAGATAAGTCGGTTATTCTGTAGCTGGAAATCCACATTGTGGGATAAAAAAGGTATTTAAAGGATAATAGTGTATCGGAAATGTGGTGAATGTGGATAGCGACGTAGGTACTACTACTACTGATGATGATGATTCTTAAACAATTCAGGCGATAAGAAAATTAATAAGTCTTGAGCTAATAAGGTAATAAGGTTCTGGAGTGGAGACCACGAACCGGAAGACGCAGCGTAGGGAGGCCTCCCACTAGATGGACCGACGACATTGTGAGAGTCGCGGGCATCCAGTGGATGCAAAAGGCATGCTGTCGTTCAGTGTGGAGGTTAAAGGGGGAGGCCTAAGTTCAGCAGTGGACGTGTTCTGGATGATGATGATGAGCTAATAAACCTTTATTGTGCGAACCGCTAGACATTGGGATATGTTATCTGAATAAATATAATATAATGTTCCTAATGATTACAGCCTGGGCCCTGATTCTGTTACTACAAACTCGCACGTAACGCGCCGTGTTAAGTTTACCTCTAAAAGTTGGTCTTTATTCCTATGGAATAGAGTCCAAATTTTAAGAGGTTAACTTAGCACGGCGCGTTACGTGCCTATTAAAGTTACGGAATCAGGGCCCTGGGTGTCTTCAAGTCACGTTTGAATCGGTTTCTTCTATACAAGCGTGCTCCATCGTAGACCGCACCATGGCTTAACATCAGGCGAGGAGGGGACCTAACACAATGCTATTATAAAAAAATACTAGTTCTGCCATGAATAGTCTGTATAAAGTAGAATAGAGGCCCATTTGTGAAGAAATGTTATGAAAGTCTAGATAAGTTTTTTACGTGCTTTATATTAGCATCACTTCATACATACAGCAGCCATCAAACATCCACTGCTGGACAAAGGCCTCCCTCTTAAAGAGGGGTGTTGCCATATTCCCCACGCTTGGCAGGCGGCTTGGGGATCGCAGTAAGTTCACCGTGTACTAATAGGATGCTGCTGCCCATCCTCCGGTGGTTCTGATCGCCGTTTTAGGACATACCCGGGTCCTCACCCGTTGGTAAGCGACGATATGGTCGAAGATGAAGCACATAGACTTGAAGATACCTATTCACTCTGGCCTTGAAAATACCCAGATTATAAATATATCAGGAAACAAGGAACCGGGCAGGTTGTTCCAATCCTTGGCCGTACGGATTAGGAACTTGGTATCGAAACGTTTGGTACGTATCCAAGGAAAATCCACAATGTATGGGTGGTAGTGGGCCGTTTTCCTACTTGTCCTGTAGTAGAAAGGGGATGATAGGATAAGGTAGCTCTGATGCACATTCTCCGAAATGAATCATAAAGAAAATTTACAGACTTGCTACTTCACGGCGGTGGTAGCTTATACCCTGAAGTAACACTATAATATTTAAATAACACCGAATCAAGAATTTTTGTAGGATAGCGGGTGAAATTGCAAGTGCAGCTAGTTCTCCATAATTACAATTAAGTTCAGGTACCTTTCTAATTATAAGTTTCAGGTAGCTTTGTTGTCTTTCCTTCGTTAAAATGTTTCCCCGTGCGAGGTTACAACAGACAGCTATACGTTTACATTGCAAATGACTCTAATATTTCACTATGTATGCAGAAAAGCTATATTTCAGTCGAGCTAGAATCCCATCTCATAATTTCTCTGTGCGTTGGAAATCCAAGGAAATTTCGTATCTTTAGCAACATTAGAGTTTGTAAGAAATCTGAAAAAAGTACTTACTATAGTCACCGCGTTACCAACTGAGTCGTCGAGCAATAAACGTCATACCATAAGACCTGTAAGTGCGAGCGAGATAGACAGATATGAGAAGTGGGCGCGAGCGCGATGAGATGAGCAATGATTTATGACCTGACGACTCAGATGGTAATGCGTTTAGTATAGCAATGCCCCATGGTTTTACCCCTTATTCTGTAGAAACCCTTATTTTTTCGGTGTTAGAGTAGCTTGTATCTATAACTTACGTAAATATTGACGTATAGTTCATAGTTATTTTATTAATATCAGAAAGATACATGTCAAATACAGGTTAAAAATGAACTTAATATAATTATTACTATAAATAATTAAGCACGTATAGGTGCATTCCGATAAACCGCGGTAGATTTTCAAATCGATCGTTGTCACTGATTTAAATTCGCTGACAGTAACACCTCTTCCGATGACGCCAGCACAGCAAAAGTTGAAGCTACTGTACTGATGAACCTGCATTAACTATGTGCGGGAAAGGGCGATTTTCCAGGAAAATTTACTTACGGTCCGCCTGTGAGACCGCACGTTTCACGGCCTGTGAGACCGAGCGTTAGCACTTAAAGGTTAGTGTAATAATTACGGATTATTATTGTGTTCGAGTGTGGGGAAGATAATAGGCGAAACATGTATTTTCGTGTTGTTTCCAAAACTCCATAGATCATGGCATAATTAAATCCATATCCTCAAAAAGGCAGGATACACCTTTGATTATGACCAAATACTAATCTAAACACCCCGAGAACCTCAATTAGATCTGCAATCACGTATTTCAATCACTAACGAATGAATTGTGCGCATATTGGCAGGACAAGAGATATGATTAAGGGGTGGCCGCCACAATCCACGCGATGTTGTGAGATGCATACTAATGCATCGATATCGGATTTCGATGCCACATTTAAATGATTCCGTGACGGAATTTGAAATTTAGAGGAGATTGGAGTTTGGTTTACGCACTAGTCGTACCAACCAGCAGATCGAAAATCTGATTCGACCGCGATCGCGACCGATCGATCGCATGGACTTAGATATATTTATTTAACGAATTACCTTAATTTATTTTTCATTAGTCTATATTTTTTTGGTGCTTGAGTCGCTTTGCGACTTTGTAAGTTCCATTTTGTACATTCATTATCGTCTACTTAAGACGCATTCTGACTTTTACCAATTATGGTCAGTCTAGTTTAAGTGTGCCTGCCTCCATTGTTAGCTTAAAATTATAAAAATGGTGTCATACAAAAATATTATGTTTTATCTAGGAAACCCATGAGACTGAAACACGAATAAGCACATTTCGCTCAATAGAGAAAATATATTAAAGTAGCACTGATTTGCGCTTTTAACTCTGATTTTTTTGGATTAATTAAATTACCTATTTATTAAATTATGTCTGCGTTATCTTGATATAGATTTCATAATTATGAAGGAAGCCGGTGAGGTCTATTTTACATTACAGCTATACTTTTCAAAAAATATGAGGAAAACCCCAAAAATAAAAGTAGCGAAACGCACAACTGTGTGTAAGCGCCATGATTTTACTCCGTTTTACTTTTTTTTTTAAATATAATATGCAAACAAGCGACGGGCCACCTGATGGTAAGTAGTCACCGTCGCCTATGGACACCTACAATACCCGGGGCATTGGCGGTGCGTTGCCTACCTTTAGCATTACTCCGCTAAATGCGACTATAAACCAAAGATTATGGTCATCTGTAGTAATAAGCCTTGCTTAAAAGTGGGAAAACCTTGCCTTAAATATATCATATAACAGTTTAAAGAGTGTTTGTGCCGCATCACTCAGTGGAGCGTACAGGACACTCTGAATCACGCCGACATTGACGAAATTAGCACCATATATTTATTACCTGCAGATCTAACAGACTGCTTTCGCTAACACTCCACCAGGATATAAAAAAATCCTGGAGACTTCCACGTATGTCACAGGTGTCGGATTCTACTAGCCTCATCAGAAAATAAAACTCATTAGTAGGCATGTGCGCGGAACGGAGCCTGTGAGCCATAACTATCCACTGTCTTTTCATCCTACAGACAACGGTGTTTGAGGAGGTATTCCATTCTCACGTGAAATTGTATCAAAATATACTTTCCATTATTCAAAAATCTTGTATTTACCGATAATAGCACAGTATTTTCGAAAATTCCGACATCATGTCAATTTCTGATTTCTGAGGCTGTAGATACAGCCTCTTTTGCGTGTTTATCTGCTTCATAATTGCCTTCTCAAAGTTTGTAGTTATACACGCTGCTTAACTCACGATTATAATTTAATTACTGATAACTAACACATGCCGTGTAATCAGCACTGATTTACTAACGCGCCCGACCGAAATTCAGCGCATTTAGAGCATCATAGTGCAAAACCACGCGTTCACGAGTGCTCGGAAATTTAATAAACAGACCGACGAATGGTAAATTAATTTATATGCTAATGCACGCACTGAAAATGTTGACGATTCCCGAATTGGAAATCTGTAGCACAATAACTCAGTGTTAAATTTTATGCTCATCAGTGTTGACAACACCTCTATATACCCACAGCAAAACTTGTACTATTTTAATAATTTTATTTTATTCTCGGGTCTAGCCCGTATCCCTTTTGGCTTAGTACACCCTTTCCACTTAACCCTGATCAGAACTGCGTTTGGTCTCCAACTTGCCTGTTGGTACGATAAGTGACGGTGTGGCCGAGGATGGAGCACGTAGATCTAGAGAAAATCATTCTAGCGTAGATGTAGATCTAGATTGTAGTTTTCAGGAAACAAACGTTTCATAATTTTCACAGTTCTTTAACACACCAAAAGATATACTAACCTTTTTTTTTAATATTATATTATTCTAAAATTTTTGTTTAATGTAATTTAGGTCTGTTTTTTTAGTTTGTGGTGTAGTTTTTTTTATTTTTAGTTTAGTTTTAGTTAACCTTGAATAGGTGAATTGGGAAACTGTAATGCCCTTTCAATGTATGTTTTTCATATATAACATAAAATAAAAATAAAATAAATATAAACAAAAAATAAGCAAAAAAAATTTTTTTTCTCGATATTTAAAAAAAAAAATAGAATTATTTTCATAAATATTATGATCATTGTATTGTATTGCCCGTATATAAATACATATCTACTACATACATACAGTCACGCTTTTTTCCATTTGGGTAGGCAGAGACCACATCTCTCCACCTGCTACGGTCCTGACACGCATCTTTAGCTTTTCTACCTTACGTGAACCTTATCGGTACCTTTGTACGGTTTGCGGTCGCGTGATTTTCCAACTGAGCTGATTAGGTGCCGCAATAGCAGTTGTCCGTAAGGCCCCTGCATGGTCTTCAATTTGGTCGTGATATATCCACCTACGTCGACCCTTACCGACTTGCCCTGTCACGCTCCGCCATATACATTTCTTTCGTCCATCTTCTTTCACCCATCCTCTCTATATGTCCGAACCATATAAGCATCCCTTTCTCTATCTTTGTCACAGATGGTGAATAAAGAAAGAAATGTTCAAGGTACATTTTCTTCCTACCTATATGTACCCATGCAATCATGCACTTATCCTTAAAGCCAATCCCTCGATCAATCCCGCGTTTAATTCAATCTTCGGTCAACATGTCGGGGGTCTGTCGCGGCGGACTTCGTGCTAATCAATCAAAGCCTAATAGAGCTTCTACAGCTTGGGAAGTGTGGAAGACTGAATAGTGTTGTTTGGGTTATCGAGTAATACGCTCTGGGACGTTTTAGATGACACGTTCACAACAGTTATATGATTATTAACGGGATATTTACCGTGATTAGGTTGTGGAAGGAGCTACCAATATTTCGGCGCAGTTACATGTAGTATTCAGGGGAAGATTGATAATAGCGAGTGGTTGGCTGAAAAGTTCAAAGTTAGGTGCAGACAAAACGATCTACACTCTTTTTAATCATATTTTTTTTTATAAAAAACAATAAAATAAAATGTATCTCGTTCATAATCATACTTATAACTGTAGTTTTAGATGGTTCTCATTTAATTTGTTCTTTTTATTGCAACTTTACAGGTTTTTAGTGTTCCGTACCCATCCAAGTACCGAAAGCGCCCGACGTTCGACGAATGGACGGACGGACAGACAGATAGATAGCGTTGGCTTAGTAAAATGATCCCGTTTACACCGTTTGGAAACAGGATCATTTTACTAAGCCTACGCTATTTGTCTGTCTGTCCGTCCGTCCGTCGAACGTCGGGCGCTTTCGGTACTTGGATGGGTGACCACTTGAGCGGGATGTTGTCTTTTTTTTGGTGGTACGAAACCCTCATAGCGAGCCGAATCGCACTAGGGCGGTTTATTTTAATACCACCATGATTCACTACTTTTTTGTACCTTCACTGGGTCTACTGGGTCCCTATCCAGGTAGGTGAGGCTTCTCTCTTGAAGTACCATCTGTCTCGGTCCTACGCTAACCGAGCCTAGGTACGACCCATATGCTTGTACTTTTTGCATAATTACTAACCTTTTTTAACCGACGAAAGGAGGATGTTATCAATTCGACTGTATGTTTTTTTTAAATATTTGTTACGCGATTACTCCGCCAATTATGAATTAATTTTGATGATATTTTTTTTGTTTGATATGTCATACTCCAGAGGTCATCCCAAATAAATTTTATCGAAACTGAATTAACGCTTTAAAAAATATAAAAAATACTAAAAATGTCAAGGATCTTCTCTAAAGGGAACTTAAACGTCCTTGAAAAATGTATACTCAGATGACGTTTTTGTTTGTGGTTCCTTTCAGAAAAGTTTTGATGAAAACTTTCGATCTTAAGTGTCATTTTCTACTTTTTAAGATTAAGTTAGTATGGTACCTACCTACTAACCATATAGGTAGTCCTGAAGTCGCTATTGATTATATTTTTCTAAAAAATAATAATAATTGGTAGCTTCCATTAGTTGTGTGATCTGTTTTTCTTTTATTTTGGACACCCTTGTCACGTGTAATGAGATTAAAGTCAAAGTCAAAGTCAAAGTCATTTATTCATAATTATAAATTTACACGTCAATGGTATTAAAAAATTCTATACATTTACATTAAAAAAAAGACCAATTAATCTCGAAGAAGATTGTCAAAATAATGATCGCATTTCCAAGCATATTTGAGGAAGTTTCTACATGAGCAATGCAAAAGTAGAAAGTAAAGCGGTATCTTCTTTAATTCTTTACAATGGTAAAGCGTCTTCTTCATTATAATGTTTACCATGAAAAATAAGTTATGAAGACGCAGCTTTACTTTCTATGATATCCATGCTACTATTGTAGCACAGCTAGTATTTCTACCATACAATACCTGCTACTTGCAGGTATATAAAGATAGCATTAAATATTCAGTCGTGGAAAAGCAACGAAATGCAAACTCAGAGAAGTAATTTAAACAAATATTATTTCACCACGCGTGTTTTCATCTGTGGCTTTTGCTCAAAGGATCGTGTACCTAGCTCTGGCTCTGACATCAGAAAATAATGACGTGGGTGAAACACACAAGGAAAGGTTAGCTACTTAAAAAGTAGTCTTTAGTTTTGTTATTTTATGATTAGAGTGGAAGAGTAAGTATATTTTGTGTTGGTTCATATTACTTTTAAGTCTCAAGTTTCTTACTTTTGCAAAGTTTTTCAAGAACTCTGTAAGTACATTTTGGTATTATGTAGGGTTATTGTACAACTTCTAGTAGGTAGTTTCTCCACACCTCTTTTTTCAGAGAAAATCCTTATTGGTTATCTCACTGACCCCGGGTGGAAGCAAAGGTGATGTGGGAATTTCCACCAGAAAGTCCGCTTCTTCACACTTATCCTAACAACTGTATTCTCATGACTTTTAATAACACATCCTTTTTTCTTCTTCTTCCATACAAAAACAAAATTATTTAAATTAGACTTTATATGGCAATAATTTTTGCTGTTTGAAATGAGAAATAAGGAGGGGGCCGTAAGAAATTTAGAGGGCGACTCTTGTATCTACAAATGACAACACAATAAAAAATACTTCACATCAGCAGCCATTAAACGTCCACTACTGGACAAAAGAGTCTCCCTCTTAGAGAAGGGTGTTGCCATAATCCACACGCATGGCAGGCGGCTTGGGGATCGGGAAAAATACTTACAAACTTAAAAATAGCTGGAAAAAAATTTGCTGACTATATAAATGCACATTTGTTGGGGAATTGCGTGCAAACGATAGTCAAATACTATAGCGGCAAATATTTAGCAATATTTAGCGATAGTATTGAAAACAGCACAATTTATGTAATTTTTTTTTTTTTTTTTTAATGTACATCACAAAAAAAAACTCGGCGAACACTCCATGAAGTCTAGTAAGTACCTACTCTTATAACGCTTACCCCATTTTTATCTGCTAACATTATTTAGCCTGAGTGGCTGCCTAATGTTAGAATTGAAAGGATTTCCAAGGAAACGTAATTTCGTCCCAAAAAGGAAATTATGATGAATGTAGTAACTCATCTTTGTCAGGAAAACTGACTGATAATAAAAAAGGAAAATAAGTTTGTTACATCCGTCTTAGTCTACCCGAGTTCTACAGTTAGCAGTTCAGTTGGACAGCTGTTACTTTTCATTAGCTAACTATTGCATCATAAGTTGTTTAAAATATACTAGTATTTTCCCACGGCTTAGCCCGCATTGTGAACAAAATATGGATGTTACTAAAAAAAAATCCTTCACTCCATTGCAGCGCCCTAACATGGTATATGTACTGAGTATCCCTAGTGATTACCGTACATTGTGCAATAATAATAATAAATAAATAAATAAAATAAATAATCTACCAGTGAAAAAAATCTAAATTGCCAGTTTTTATAGATTACCTCCTTCAAACATACAAAGTCTCAAATTTACATACTTTATCTCTTTTTAATATTAGCTTAATAGGTGCTTAGGTAAGCTATGAAAATCAATTTTTTCTTATGAGTAAACTTTTTTATTCCTAATGGATTAATTATATATGTGAAGTACCTACCTGCACTTTTAAATCAGATATTTCAATAGTTTAAATTGAGAGTTTGAATTTCAGATTTTTTGGAACCCTGTTCATCGATACATAATGTTTTTTTTTTTAATATATATAAATAATGGGCTTGCCCTTGACCACCATCACGCCTGATGTTAAGCGATGATGCGGTCTACGTTTACGTTTGGTTATAAAGTATCGCGATGCTTTCAATTCCAAATGAATTACTGCTCTACGTGAAGTAAATACAATGCGTATTCGGGTGAAAATTTCAGACTTGTGCAAGCTTTATCAAAGTTCATCGCTACATAGAGAATCGACTATTCAAGTACGGATCCTCGGAAATCAAATTCCAAAGGTGCAGGAATCCCAGGATGTATGGGCGAGCACGTCCGCTAAGCCATTAGTGAGTTGGCGCGAGCGCAGGACTAATGCGCGCTACGTGAGCTGGCCGACGCACTGTACCACCACCGAACAAATTACAATGTTCTTGAGAGCCGGTGAAGTTATTGCTGGTATTGTGAATTTTTCTTGCTCTCCAGACATATTATATTTCGCTTGAACATTTTTTACTGTGGCAAGTGCTTTTATTAACTTAACAAAATACAAGCTAAAACTAACACTACAAATACAGTTAGACTGCCCATAGACCGTTGAAGATCTAAAGACAATCCAAATGCTCAAGCCCACTACCAGTTGGCAGCGTACCCAGCATGCTGGCGGCATTACCACGCTGAATGGCAATGCTTATGCGTTGAGCCAGAAACACGCCAGACCAGGCGCTCTGAAAGTTTTTTGAAAATAAATTTTAGTTTAAATCTTTTTTACTACATTTTTTTTTTTTAACTTGCAATGTTTGTGTGTTTAGGTCAAATCTTTAAAGTTAACTTAGGACCTGTTATTCGTAACCAATTTTGCTGAAGTTTTGCATACACCTTTTAGCTCTGGTGACAATACTATTTGCCCGATATTGGAATCGCTCGAGTATGTGACAATACCCGATATTGTTATATGTATTACAAACCCATTCAGGCATTGATGCGTCTACAGTCTAGCGGTTCATATAATGAAAGTGTAATCAAAGCGCTTCGTTCTGGTGTTAGGAATATTTTAAGTGATTTTTCCTTACCAATAATTAAGTAACTTTGTTTAGTAGCCGCCATGCCAATGCGTGGACTCGGATAGTTGAAATTATTAGAAATCCTTTCATCTCCCTTCGGTCCACACAAGATACCTAAAAATCCAACCATACGTATTTTTAAGACGTATGGTTATTTTACTTCCGTGATACAAACTTAACATTTACATACCTAATTTAAAGCTTTTAACAATACTTTACTTACAATGCCTAAAAAAACACTTAGGTAACTAAAATAACGAAATTCAAAGACCCCATAGTTCCATTTGAAAGAACACAATTGAATTTAAAGGCTGACTGCATTAAAGCGAGTTCATTTGCTTCCTCGAATGAAGCGAGAAAATGTTGGATTCAAATATTTTAGAATGACTCTACCGTGTCTTTAATACTCTGAAAGTGCAGTTCCAATATAGATTTCTATTTCGAAATGGGTATTAAATGTGGTTAAAGATATTTATTATTCTCATAAAGAAATATATTTCACTTACATGAGAATATAACTTAAAATAAAAAAAATTGTTTTCGTCGTACATTAGAGGGTAGGTAAAACAATCTTTTCAATATCGGGCGGTCCGTTCACTCAATACGGCCGGCGGTTAATTAAATGTTAAATACTATGTTACGCGGAGAGAGTGTACCTACTAAAGGGTCCATAGTACCCACACATAATTTTGTTTTTAGGGTTCCGTACCTCAAAAGGGAAAAACGGAACCCTTATAGGATCACTTCGTTGTCCGTCTGTCCGTCTGTCCGTCTGTCCGTCTGTCCGTCTGTCCGTCTGTCCGTCTGTCCGTCTGTCCGTCTGTCAAGACCCTTTTTCTCAAGAACGCGTAAACGTATCAAGTTGAAATTTATACTAAATACTTGGGTCTACGGTTTCTTTCGGCTGTAAAAAAATAAAAGTTGTAAGTCAACGCAATCAAAAGATATGAACGTTTATGTCGCATATTTTGCGATTTCACAGGGAAACCAAAACCTATAGGGTACTTCCCGTTGACCTAGAATCATGAAATTTGGTAAAAGGCAAGGTCTCATAGCACATATATAGGAATAAATCTGAAAGTTACAAATTTTAAGTTATATCATATAAAAATTATTATTTTGCTAGTACAAACTTACATTTTGTAGTTGGAATGTATGGAAGAACCTAATTGTCAACTACAAAGTTAAGTTTGTCTTTTAATATTTCAACATCAGTTAGTTTTTAGGGTTCCGTACCTCAAAAAGAGAAAACAGAACCCTTGTAAGATCACATTATTGTCCATCTGTCTGTCTGTCTGTCCATCTGTCTGTCCGTCTGTCAAGACCCTTTATCTTGTATCTTCGATATACAATGTGGCACTATTCATTCCTAAAATTTCAGCTATATTATAATTATCAATATTATAAATGCGAAAGTTTGTGTGTAAGTGTGTGTGTTTGGCTGAAGTCACCGCCGAAACTACAGGTTCGATTTAGATGAAATTTGGTATGGAGGTAGCATATTCCCTGAATTAACAGATTTCGATGAAATTTAGTATGAAGGTACCATATTCTTTGGATAATCACATGAGTTACTTTTTACCCCGAAAAAAATTATGGTTTCTGTAGTATAACATCAATCACTCAACTCTGTGACTGTTTAACGGATTTCGATAAAATTTGGTATGGAGGTAGCATATTCCCTGGATTAAAACTAAGGCTATTTTATACCGACAATATGTAAGTTCCTGTAGGATAATTTCAATCATTCAACTCCGTAACTGTTAAACAGATTTAGCAAGCCGCAAGCGGCCCGCGAGGGTTAGTCAAGCACAAGTGACGTACAAAAAAGAAGAAAAAAAAACTTTCTAGGTCACGCGGTTCGCTGGGCCGCAAGCGTCCCGCGAGGGCAAGTGTCAAGCACAAGTGACGTACAAAAATTAAAAAAAAAACTTTCTAGGTCGCGCGGTACGCTGGGCCGCAAGCAGGACGCGAGGGCGAGTGTCAAGCGCAAGTGACGTACAAAAAAGAAGAAAATAAAACTTTTTAGGTCGCGCGGTTCGCTGGGCCGCAAGCGGCCCGCGTGGGTGAATGTAGAGCACAAGTGACGTACAAAAAAAAAATCTAGGTCGCGTGGTTCGCTGGGCCGCAAGCGGCCCGCGAGGGCGAGTGTCAAGCACAAGTGACGTACAAAAAAGAAGAAAAAAAAATTCTAGGTCGCACGGTTCGCTGGGCCGCAAGCGGCCCGCGAAGGCAAGTGTCAAGCACAAGTGACGTACAAATAAAAAAAAAACCTTTCTAGGTCGCGCGGTACGCTGGGCCGCAAGCGGCCCGCGAGGGCGAGTGTCAAGCACAAGTGACGTACAAAAAAGAAAAAAAAACTTTGTAGGTTGCGCGGTTCGCTGGGCCGCAAGCGGCCCGCGAGGGCGAGTGTCAAGCACAAGTGACGAAAAAAAAAAAAAAAACTTTCTAGGTCGCGCGGTACGCTGTGCCGCAAGCGGCCCGTGAGGGCAAGACTAAGTGTCAAGCACAAGTGGCATACAAAAATGAAAAAAAAAACTTTCTAGGTCGCGTGGTACGCTGGGCTGCAAGCGGCCCGTGAGGGCGAGTGTCAAGCACAAGTGACGTACAAAAAAGAAGAAAAAAAACTTTCTAGGTCGCGCGGTTCGCTGGGCCGCAAGCGTCCCACGAGGGCAAGTGTCAAGCACAAGTGACGTACAAAAATGAAAAAAAAAACTTTCTAGGTCGCGCGGTTCGCTGGGCCGCAAGCGGCCCGCGAGGGCGAGTGCCAAGTACAAGTGACGTAAACAAAAGAAGAAAATAAAACTTTCTAGGTCGCGCGGTTCGCTGGGCCGCAAGCGGCCCGCGTGGGCGAGTGTCAAGCACAAGTGACATACAAAAATGTAAAAAAAAACACTATATATGGGGTTTGCTAGACCACAAGTGGAACGCGAGGGCAAGTTTCACACAGGGAAAGTAAAAAGAAGTAAAAAAAAATTGGGGTCGCGTGATTCGCTGGGTTCAGTTATTTAACTCTATTCATCATTCAAACATCTGCCAGGCCAGGAATTCAATCTTACATCTCCTGCTCATAAAGCACCATGTACTTACAATCAAGGATGAAATAGTTACATAAAACGTATTCAGTAGCGTCCTAAAATAAAACTTTTTGCAGGGAACTCCATAATTTTTCCCTAGAATAACGCAGGCGAAGCCGCGGGCGGAAGCAAGTTGTAATATATGTTTTTGGGATACTTAATCGGAAAAACGGAATTAAGTCTTCGATGCGCGAACTATTGAACTTATAATACTTAGACAAGTTTGTACGGAACCCTCGGTGCGCGAGTCCATCTCGCACTTGGCCGGTTTTTTTTTTTTAAACTATGGAAACAACTCTGTAATCGCGATAAAAATCAGATACTCCATAGAAAACGGACATTCGACAAAATGTATAGAAAAGCTGATATTTTTTCGCGATTTCAGGGTTGATCCCATAGTGAACGTTGTTCATAATAATGGGTACTTTTCGGCTTAGTACACCCTTACCGCGTAACTCTGTAAACCTAATTAATATTTACTTGCAGCACTTCGTTTTTCACCAGCTATCCTACAGGAACCACGAACTTTTCCGAAATAAGTAGTTTATATTTTTAAATAATATTTACAATAAAAAGCATTACGACTGGCAGGATTTGAACTTGCATCACCCGGGTTTACATCCCGTGCGCTCTAACTTCTAAGTTACGGTCTGTTTTCCATCGGTCTCCAAATTCTTGAGCTGTCTTTGCAACCTGATTCGTAAGCAAGAATTTGCAAAGGCATATCAAGAATTTGGAGGCCAACAGGACCGTGCAGTACTTGAAACCATTTGTTTCGTAGTTCATTGTTCTTTGGTTCGATTATTACCTAGGACAAACATTCATGGCGACGAAACTTTGTGTTTGTTCTGTCAATGGTTCTATATCTGGGTGTTAATATATATTTAAGTATGTATTTAAAAATATATCTGTATGTACTTCAGTCTCTGGCAGCCATAGTACAAGCTTTGCTGAACGGTCAGATGACCGTGTGTGAGATGGCCCAAATATTTAATTTTTTTTATTGAAATTTCTTCATACCTCTATTATAAAGTGCTACTTTCAAACGAGTTTTGTCGGTGTTGGAAACAACTTTCCAAATATGAGAAATGAAAAAGCCTTATTTCGGCAAAGTTGATTTTGTAAAATAAGTATAACCTACCTTCTTCTTACTTCCTCCACAGGTCTGTTGTATAGTTCGTAACATAAATCATTATGAAACCCTTTTCATATTCACAACAGAATGATTTATGAAGAACTTCAGATGTCATGAAAGCTTTTAACGTACCTAAAACGACCTAGATCCTTAAAAGCTGGAGAGGAAAGTTACTCAACCTCCATGGTTATCATAAGTCAAAGTTCAATATTATAGTAGGTATACTAACTGTTGCCCACGACTTCGTCCGCGTAGACTTTCAACCTTTTTTGGCTCCCTCAATTCGGCCTTTTCGCAAAATCCTACTTTTCTAGAATTTGTGATTAAGTGGTATTTCGCTTTTAAATGTCTAAAATATAGATATCACACTAATATTATAAATGCGAAAGTTTGTGGGTTTGCTTGTATGTTTGACCGCAGTCAACTCAGTAACGACTGAATGTAATTGGATTTCGGAATAAAAAGTTTATATATAGAGATTTATTGCCATCTACTACAAGATTGGGAGCACCAGATCAGACAAGCAAGGGAGATATGATAAAGTGAGGTGGCGGAAGCGGACGCATGTGGCCTAAATCAGGCTTGATGCCTAAAGTCGAACTCACCCTGCAGACGACCTTGCCACTCCTTTTTAAGGTTCCGTCCCCAAAGGGTGTAAGCTATTACTATGCCGACACTGTCTGTCTGTCCATCTGTCTGTTTGTCCTACCTTTTAACGGCTGTATCTTTCGAACCGTAATAGATAGACGGTTAAAATTTTCACAGAACATGTAATGTTACGGTGGATTAACTAAAAAATAATAATAAAGTTAAAAAGTAATCTCCATACAACAAACTTTTTTTTACGTATTTTTGTATGTGCTCTAATGTAAAAACGGTCACACGTACAAGCGTCAAACTTAGCATGGTTATAGTAGATACTCTAAAGTAAAACCACATATAATAAATAACGGCCAAGTACGAGTCGGTGTAAATTTTTTTTGGTGTCAGCTCATTACCGATGCCATTGTAACATAGTCAAAACGTCAAGCGAAAATTACATATTTTTACCTTAATACAATAATGCGCGATAAGTCCCGATAGACATTTAAAACATGTGTTCAAATCGCAAATTTTAAGTTGTTTTTGAAAGGTCAAAGTTATGTGAAAACTACTTAATCAATTTTCAATAGCTCTACCTACTATAAAATGCCTACGACAGTCTGTTATACATTTGCAGATTCCTAGGACATCACGAAAGGAATTTCTTAAAACCTTTGCAGTCTTGGCTCGTGCCGGATATTGCAAGTCACGTGACACGGATATTGCTTCAGACATACCTACATCAGTTCGTTTGAAGAATTTACGACATAATCGTACATTGTTAATCTTAGAAAAAGTATATTTTCATAGTTATTTCACTGGATCACGCCATCCATCACCATCGCTTGAATTTCTCGCCAGTCACGTTCAGTACCTACCTATATTATACATAGGAGTCTAGACAAGAGCCACTTCCTGTTAGCGTTCACGCCTGCGGAAAGATGAAATTGTATGGTAATGACATTGACAATGACATTAGATAGAGAGAGCTCTCTTACCTAGAGAGAGCGGTCACATCGCAAGTAAGGCCAAGCTCGCATCTAAAAAACTTGGTGTGCTCAATAAGGCGAAGCGGTACTTCACGTCGAGACAAAGACTCTTGCTTTACAAAGCGCAAGTCCGACCTCACATGGAGTACTGCTCCCATCTTTGGAACGGAGCACCCAAGTATCAGCTTGACCCACTTGATGCATTACAGCGTAGAGCTGTCTGAATTGTCGACGATTCCAAGCTCACTGGACACCTACAGCCGCTCAGCATGCGCAGAGACGTTGGGTCTCTTTGTATCTTTTATTGCATTTACAACCGGGAGTGTTCTGAAGAACTGTTTGATCTGATGCCGGCGTCGCAGTTTTACCATCGCACTAGCCGCCACCGCCTGAAGGCTCATCCACACATCATAGATCAGTGGAAATCGCACACTGTGCGATTCACACGATCCTTCTTGCCTCGTACCTGACAAATGTGGAATGAGCTACCTTCTACGGTGTTTCCGAGAAGCTACAACATGGGGTTCTTCAAAAGGCGAGTTAATCGAGTTCTAAAGGGTCGGCAACGTATTTGTGATGCCTCTGGTGTTACAAGTATCCATAGGCGACGGTGACTGCTTACCATCAGGCAGCCCCTCTGCTTGTTTGCCACCTATGGCATAAAAAAAAGAGAAATTATCTCAATAGCTAATGTAGTTTTCATACAATTTCATCTTTCCGCAGGCGTGAACGCTAACAGAAAGTGGCTCTTGTCTAGACCCCCATGTCCATTGAATTTCTCACCAGTCACGTTCACTAACCAGTTACCTACCTAAGACACAACTAGGCCAAAAAGTATTATACCGGTGCGTTTCTATGGAGATTCCGGTGCCCTCCGTCTGGCACAGAGGTCGGCCACCGAGGGGGTTTTAGTGGGTGCAATCTCACATAACCCGGCTTCACCCCAATGCAGCTGGGTATCTTTCGAAGATATCACCCCGTCAAAAAAAATTCAAAAACGTGTCATTTTTTTTGTATAGAAACATTTTTTATCGAAAACCAAGATGGTTCCGATAGTGTTTGTGAATAGTTGAGACTTTTATTGCACTTGCTTTGCATAAAATTATGACACTGTAGATCCCAGATCCAAGTGACTATGGCGGGACGAATTTTGCATCCCTTGATTTAAAAAGTAAATTTTAAGGCGAGGAAAGTTCGTTGCGAATCATACAAAAACTAAATTCGCATATTCTATTTGCTTTACGATTTCGGGGTTGGTCTCATAGTATAAGTTTGTCATAATGTTGAGTATAATGACCTCCTTTCTTTCCTCCTTTTTAGGGTTCCGTACCTCAAAAGGGAAAAACGGAACCCTTATAGGATCACTTCGTTGTCCGTCTGTCCGTCTGTCCGTCTGTCCGTCTGTCCGTCTGTCCGTCTGTCCGTCTGTCAAGACCCTTTTTCTCAAGAACGCGTAAACGTATCAAGTTGAAATTTATACTAAATACTTGGGTCTACGGTTTCTTTCGGCTGTAAAAAAATAAAAGTTGTAAGTCAACGCAATCAAAAGATATGAACGTTTATGTCGCATATTTTGCGATTTCACAGGGAAACCAAAACCTATAGGGTACTTCCCGTTGACCTAGAATCATGAAATTTGGTAAAAGGCAAGGTCTCATAGCACATATATAGGAATAAATCTGAAAGTTACAAATTTTAAGTTATATCATATAAAAATTATTATTTTGCTAGTACAAACTTACATTTTGTAGTTGGAATGTATGGAAGAACCTAATTGTCAACTACAAAGTTAAGTTTGTCTTTTAATATTTCAACATCAGTTAGTTTTTAGGGTTCCGTACCTCAAAAAGAGAAAACAGAACCCTTGTAAGATCACATTATTGTCCATCTGTCTGTCTGTCTGTCCATCTGTCTGTCCGTCTGTCAAGACCCTTTATCTTGTATCTTCGATATACAATGTGGCACTATTCATTCCTAAAATTTCAGCTATATTATAATTATCAATATTATAAATGCGAAAGTTTGTGTGTAAGTGTGTGTGTTTGGCTGAAGTCACCGCCGAAACTACAGGTTCGATTTAGATGAAATTTGGTATGGAGGTAGCATATTCCCTGAATTAACAGATTTCGATGAAATTTAGTATGAAGGTACCATATTCTTTGGATAATCACATGAGTTACTTTTTACCCCGAAAAAAATTATGGTTTCTGTAGTATAACATCAATCACTCAACTCTGTGACTGTTTAACGGATTTCGATAAAATTTGGTATGGAGGTAGCATATTCCCTGGATTAAAACTAAGGCTATTTTATACCGACAATATGTAAGTTCCTGTAGGATAATTTCAATCATTCAACTCCGTAACTGTTAAACAGATTTAGCAAGCCGCAAGCGGCCCGCGAGGGTTAGTCAAGCACAAGTGACGTACAAAAAAGAAGAAAAAAAAACTTTCTAGGTCACGCGGTTCGCTGGGCCGCAAGCGTCCCGCGAGGGCAAGTGTCAAGCACAAGTGACGTACAAAAATTAAAAAAAAAACTTTCTAGGTCGCGCGGTACGCTGGGCCGCAAGCAGGACGCGAGGGCGAGTGTCAAGCGCAAGTGACGTACAAAAAAGAAGAAAATAAAACTTTTTAGGTCGCGCGGTTCGCTGGGCCGCAAGCGGCCCGCGTGGGTGAATGTAGAGCACAAGTGACGTACAAAAAAAAAATCTAGGTCGCGTGGTTCGCTGGGCCGCAAGCGGCCCGCGAGGGCGAGTGTCAAGCACAAGTGACGTACAAAAAAGAAGAAAAAAAAATTCTAGGTCGCACGGTTCGCTGGGCCGCAAGCGGCCCGCGAAGGCAAGTGTCAAGCACAAGTGACGTACAAATAAAAAAAAAACCTTTCTAGGTCGCGCGGTACGCTGGGCCGCAAGCGGCCCGCGAGGGCGAGTGTCAAGCACAAGTGACGTACAAAAAAGAAAAAAAAACTTTGTAGGTTGCGCGGTTCGCTGGGCCGCAAGCGGCCCGCGAGGGCGAGTGTCAAGCACAAGTGACGAAAAAAAAAAAAAAACTTTCTAGGTCGCGCGGTACGCTGTGCCGCAAGCGGCCCGTGAGGGCAAGACTAAGTGTCAAGCACAAGTGGCATACAAAAATGAAAAAAAAAACTTTCTAGGTCGCGTGGTACGCTGGGCTGCAAGCGGCCCGTGAGGGCGAGTGTCAAGCACAAGTGACGTACAAAAAAGAAGAAAAAAAACTTTCTAGGTCGCGCGGTTCGCTGGGCCGCAAGCGTCCCACGAGGGCAAGTGTCAAGCACAAGTGACGTACAAAAATGAAAAAAAAAACTTTCTAGGTCGCGCGGTTCGCTGGGCCGCAAGCGGCCCGCGAGGGCGAGTGCCAAGTACAAGTGACGTAAACAAAAGAAGAAAATAAAACTTTCTAGGTCGCGCGGTTCGCTGGGCCGCAAGCGGCCCGCGTGGGCGAGTGTCAAGCACAAGTGACATACAAAAATGTAAAAAAAAACACTATATATGGGGTTTGCTAGACCACAAGTGGAACGCGAGGGCAAGTTTCACACAGGGAAAGTAAAAAGAAGTAAAAAAAAATTGGGGTCGCGTGATTCGCTGGGTTCAGTTATTTAACTCTATTCATCATTCAAACATCTGCCAGGCCAGGAATTCAATCTTACATCTCCTGCTCATAAAGCACCATGTACTTACAATCAAGGATGAAATAGTTACATAAAACGTATTCAGTAGCGTCCTAAAATAAAACTTTTTGCAGGGAACTCCATAATTTTTCCCTAGAATAACGCAGGCGAAGCCGCGGGCGGAAGCAAGTTGTAATATATGTTTTTGGGATACTTAATCGGAAAAACGGAATTAAGTCTTCGATGCGCGAACTATTGAACTTATAATACTTAGACAAGTTTGTACGGAACCCTCGGTGCGCGAGTCCATCTCGCACTTGGCCGGTTTTTTTTAATGAATTTATTATTATTTTTAAGGTGACAAGGCCCATCTACAGCCGCATTTAAATTTGAACTTAAATTGTAATGTTAATAAGAAAATTGATGTACTTTTGTAACTTGACATAGCTAAGTGTTCCTTGTGTTCCTATGGTGAAAATAAATTGAATTGAATTTCGGATTAGTATCACCGTACCATACAACCCTACATATCCAACCAACGCAATCTGACGTAATCGTTTCAAACATCCTTCTCAGAGATAATGTTTATTTATTCCTACTGTATCAAGATGAAAGGAGAGGTGGCGTGAATAAATCACTCATTTTTAATTAAAACGTGCAAGTAGCATTGAATGAGTAAAGCACCAAGACTTTGCATATCGTAGTAATCGTACATGTTTTACTCCGCCGACATTTCAGTGAAACGTCACTGAAGACGACCCTGATCTTCGGTCTTTTGCCAAGAAACAACAAGTAGTACCATTCCCAGTAAGTATTAAAAAAAACAATTAAAAAGGGCTAAAATCTAAAGAATCCAGTTCACAGTGGATTCCAGTGAATCCAAACTATTTCAATCAAAGTTAGAGATCTCCAAAAGGGTCATTTTATGTCGGTAAATTTCGTTTGTCTATGGATCTTCTCATTTCTGATTCGATCTCGTAGTGAAACCCAGAGCATAGCCCTCTCCATAGCTCGTTATGTTCTATTGAGCTTGCTTATGAGGCCCATAGTGATAGACCACGTTTCAGTGCCGTATGTCATAACTGGCACACACACACATACACACACACACTCACACACTGGTCGAAGACTTTACGTAGGTAGGTCAAACGATGCTATTATGCTTTAAAAAGAGTTTACACTTTTCTCCTCTATTGGTTTATGCAGGAGGTGGTCTAAATAATTTATGCGTAGTTGACACGAGCGGTAATTAGAGGCAACTCCGTTGGGCACTAAGTGATTTAGTAGAAAAATCAAGGGAATTATACGTGAACGGGCATTTTTCTAGTTTTAGAGAAATTTAAGTGATATGATTTCCACGGGTCCGGATTAGCAAGTTGAAGTAGCAGTGAGCAGGGCACATATCACGCAGAACGGATGGCCGATGGAACCGAAAGGTTCTGGAATGGAGACCACGGACCAGTAAGCGCAGCGTAGGACGTCCACCCACAAGATGGACGGACGACCTAAAAGAAACCTCAGGGAAACGATGGACGCAGGCTGCTTCAACCGGCCCTTTTGGCGATCGATGGGAAGGCCTATGTCCAGCAGTAGACGTCTTATGGCTGAAATGATATTTTCCAAGGATTGATTTCCGCCACTCGACTAGGCCGAACAGCAAAATAAATCATGTTAAAAGACCAAAGTTGACAACTTCTGCGTTGTAGCGTTTGGCTGCATACTGATAACTGCTGATATACCAAATGCCTTTAATAACCAAACACAATACAGCCCACTACCAGTTGGCAACGTACCCAGCACGCTAGCAGCATTAACATGCTGAATGGCATTTCTTATGCGTTGATATATTGCCATACTTACCTATTAAGTGTTGATGCTCTCCAGTGCTTCCGATAACTAGTCGAACATAACTTTTAATTCCCCTAACCTGTGTTTCATGGTACGTTCCCATTATAGCCACCTGTGAGGCAATTCAGCTAGTGAGCCTATAAATTCGACGAATGGACTTTCACGTGGGAACCGCCAGTTGTGACCAAATACGTTTTACAGATTTTTTACTAATAGCTAGCGATAAACGTTGGTCATAACAATGTGGATAGGTACTTATTAATGGATTTCTTTGGTGATTTTTTAATATAACCAGTCCACAAATTTCACCCGACTGACAGGATTCGAACCTGCGCATCTTGATTTACCGACCTCTGTCGGTAAATCAAGATGCGATTGCGGTGACTGTGGCTTAGCAGTAGAGCGCTCGGGTCGTAAGTCTGGATGGCGCAGGTTCGGATCACGCCTGTCGTTTTTTTGAATTCTGAGGATAATTTACGGCGTGGTTGTTGATGGTGAATGCGCTAAGCGTTATTGCGAAATGGTTTTCAAGTGATGCTATCAGACACGCTGTTAGGCACTTTACGATACATTTCCGACTTAAAGGGTACGTTCATCATCAGCCAAAAGACGTCAACTGTCCACCCAGACCAATGGTGGATCACAGTGAACTCCAGAGTGGTATTCAATCCACTGGTGGATACAGTCAGTAAACTCAGTAGATCCTAGTATTCAGGGCTGCTGAACAAAGGCTCCCCCTTAAATTGCATTGCTGGAATGTCTCCATAATAGGGCATGTTTCAACCTGAATCGGTGCGATTAAAAGTTATACGCCCCTTAAACATTTCATGACAAATTTTAGATCTTGCTAGTAATAGCAAACATCATTCTGTTAAATACATCGTGAGATATCACAAATTTTCAATATCACGCGCGCCTGGCTCGCTTTTCCAACATTTAATATCACAGGTGTGTCTTCAGACAGTTCAAGTCACAAGCGCAAACGATAACCAAGTGTAAGTACCAAATATTCAGTACCACACACTCACTTAAACACACGCTTTCTAAAAACACACACACACACACACACTCTCACTCATGTTTCACGATGTTTCACCGCAAGCTTAAATTCATTGGTACCTAATTTGAATCTACGTACTGCGGCATCATACCCTAGCTACCATCGCTTTAATAATAAAGTAAATTTTTAGAAGAACAACCGCCTTAAAGATAATACCTACATTTACAAACTTAAATTAAAAAGGAGAAAAATGACAGTTAAAACAGAGATTAAAAGTACTCATCAAAACTTTTGCTGAAGGGAACCACAAACCAAAACGTCATATGTGTATAATAATCAACTATCGATAAACAAAATATGAGACCACCTTTGAAATATTACCTACCAAACAAAAAAATAATCATCAAAATCGTAATTGGCAGAGTAATCGGGTAACAAACACACAAAAAACATACAGTCGAATTGAGAATCTTCTCCTTTTTTTAAGACGGTAAAAAAGCTGAGTCCGTTGAAAGCTCAAAGCTTGCGTTTCATGATTACCTATTCCCTTCCTACAAAGTATTAATTTTCGATAGCAGGTGCGTCCCTGCTGAATCGAATTCATTACTCGAAAGTAATTCCTATTGACAGGTAAAATGGGTGAAATAGAATCTCGAGTTCAATAATGTAATCTATCAAAATTATCCTTAAAGTATCTTCGTAATATTAAGTCATTTACCAATCTTTTATATATTTTCTTGGTAGACTTTCAATGTAGAGTTTATTTACTAAAACCATTAGATTATACTTGATTTCTTTCGTTCTTGATTTTAACTAAGTGGGTACGTTAAAAAATGTCTGTCGAACCAGGATGAGTGGTTCAAGTATCTGTGATATTAGTGGTCGCCGTTACTCTCATTCGAATTGACACAAGTGCGACGGGGACAGAAACAATATCGCAATGTAACAAACACATAATGATCAGTAACAACATTATACATTAGAACGTATAATATGGGGTGTAGTATAAATTTTATGTGTATTCAAAAACGCAATATTTTTGAATTCTATATAGGTTTGACTACCATGATCAAAATAGTCAATTATTTTTTATCTTTAAAACACTTGATTTTAGAACTGATATCTTATTCTTATTCGAAATGCTACAGTGGCGTAGATGGAAGTCTGCATGATGACGATGAAAAGCAGTCTAGCTGTTGTGGTGTCTTGGATGAAAAAGCCAATGATGCCTCGTACAACCCGGTAGCGATTCAAGTTTCTTCTGTGCCTTCACAAACCTGACATGAAAATAAGTGAGCATACCTACAAACAGAATTATTGATTTTGCCAAATCAACCGGTGCTCGAACAGTATTGTTTGTATTATTGGAATTGGTTAAAAAAACGCAGAGCCAAAGTCAATAAAATTATTGTAGAACCGCTTTGGGAGCTTTCTTTATACCTACAATGAAAAAGAAACCCCGTAAATTGGTTCTCAAAGTAAAGGCAAACGGCATATATAAAAAAGCATAATTATATAGTTACAAAAAACACACTTGTAGTATTAATAACGTTTATTTACATATAAGATTTGTCTTTGGCACAAAGGACGACTTAAATAAAATAAAATAAAATCGTTGTAAAAGAAACAAAAATAATAATGTACTTAATAGTTATTACAATGTCAGTATTCCAGAAAGTAAAGATTTGGGTAAAAGTTGCCATTTTGCTTACCACATTATTATTGTTTTTTTATATGATTCAAGGGTTTTGAACAAATAAACAAGCGTTTTAAAATTTATTCTAGGATAACTCAAATAACTTAAAAATATAAACTTGAACATTCTATATAATTTAAGAACAGAAACATATAAAAGTATATTTTACTCAGAACATAATACCTACGTTTTTTTATTTACTTTAATTCTTACATCTACTGTCACTATGGGAAAAAAACTTTGCATATTATTAAAACACTAACTGAATTTTGTGTTTAATAATCGAATTTCGAATAATAATCCATCCATATTCAAATTTTCCACAATTATTACGGAAATAAAATTCTTTCACACAAAGAAAGAATCATCAACGTTATTTAAATCAAAACAAGTTAATTAAATTTCTTGGTATGCTGGGTAAAAAATGTGCAAAGTTTCTGATTCAGATAATGACTTGTATTGGTTATTACGGAAAGTTATAACAACAGAAAAGAGAAGTAATAAAAATATACTTTTCTGTGGTTATAACATTTTTAATTGTGGCAGTGCAGGCCGAAACAACACTGGCGAATTAATGCACTAGACGTCTGAAGCCAAAATCCATGGAGCAAAAAAAAAACCATTGAAGGCATTATTATAATAGATAAAAATAAGAAAGAGAAATACTCAATACTTATATATCTGAAATTTACTCTTCAGCCTGCAAAATATTTGTACATAAAACATACTTTCAATTCAAGAGTCCCGAATATGGAGTGCGGGCTTGCACAGAGCCCTTGATCTATTAAAGTTCAATCGCATCACATCTAAACGGCGGAATGTTTCCCGGTGACAACCCCGGTGTTCTTATTGTACTGGAACTCTTTGTGGCCGTTGTTACGCACGCTGTCGGCGCGCTCTTCCGACTCACCGTTCGGAAGGAGGCCTTTTTTGTCCCTGGAATCAATGTGGCCTAAATACCGCATGACTTTTTACCGTATTATAAACGTAGGACGTTATTGGAAAATGGGAAAATGCTTAAGGTGGCACGTTTCACCTATGGCGGGAAATTCAAATTTCAAACAGTTTTTTTGTTTTTGTATCTAGGCCGGGTAATTATTGTAAAATGACACAGTGTTTGCGTAAATTGTTGGTTCTTTTTACATTATCATGTACAGCTTTTTATCAGTAACGCACTATATTACTTACATTTGCCAATCGTTTGAAACAGCAAAAATAATTATGTTTATTGGCAAATGTAATTAATAATGTGTATTAGAGATAAATAGCTTTGCATGATTTGGTAAAGAATAATAATCAATTTGCGCAAAAATCATGATCATTTACAATCATTACCTGGCCTAGCTACAAGGACAAAAAACTGTTTGAAAAATTAATTTCCCGCCATAGGTGAAACGTACCACCTAAGTCTTGATTATCTACTATGAAACGATATTATATACAACATTAAAATATTGTCCGAAAGTGTTGTTTTTTGTTTCACGCATCAATATAAAAATGGATGGACGTGTTTTTTTGCATAGGGATAGTTGTAAATATCGGAGAGTAGCATAGGATACTTTTTATTCCGATAAAGTTTACAGTTCTAAAGAGATTTTCAATGCAAAGGAAATCACGCCCCATTGGCATTTCAATTGGTAATAATTATTATTAATGTAATGTGACTAGCAACTATTTTTTTTTAATTTCTTTTTTCTGTTTTTTTTATTTGTATGAGTCTATGTTACTTGGAAATAAAATAAATTATAATTGGGTCTGTTATCCATAGATACCAGTATAACAAACTAACTAAACGAATTCATTTACTAAGCATACCAGACTGTATTGGGTACCAGTTTAGTAGTCACTTGGAGACTCATCATCGTCAGCTAGACGACATCCGCTGCTGAACATCCTTAGAACACTGAAGAAAAGCCTGCCATCTGCATCCACTGGATGCCCGCGACTCTTACGATGTCGTCGGTCCAAATAGTAAGAAGCCTACCTACGCTGCGTCTTCCAGTTCGTGGTCAGAGAATAGTCTTTGACCACGAACTGGAACCACCAGCCAACCAATACCATTAGTGCTATAATAAATCTTACCGAGAATTCAAAGCGCTTTCTTTTCTCTTGTTGTCCTTTTTGAAGCAGCATGTAGCGATGATGCCTTGCCGCCTCCACACCAGGAGCAGTACATCGAGTAGTAATAGGCAAAGCACTACTATGACTATTGAGATGCCTATGACTGCTCCTCCTGACAACTGTGTTGTTGGAGAGTTCAATGGTGGTGCTGAAAAAATAAAGTGTTCTTATTAAAAACGTAAGATTTTGACGAGGTTTTCTCAATGATCCTACGTATTCAGAGATATTTTAACATAATCAAATGACAATATATATATTTTTTAGAGCATTAATGCATCTGCAGACAACAAAAGCATTTATGCACGAAAGTAAAGCTGTGGGTCGAAGCGTAGCGTTTGGTATCATTCATACTGTAACGTTCCATGATCGTTACCTACTCCCAAATTCATGGCAAATGGCACATACGCTAGAAGCCAAACTTAACGAATAAAAAAGGTCACTTCTATGACATAAACATTGTTGACAGAATGAAGGTGATTGACGTAATGTCAGTCAGTTTCATTTTCTTAACCACAAAAACATTGTCTAAACCCACGAAAATTATAAACTGCAGTTTTATAGATTCGGGTATGTAAATATCGTATTCTTTCTAGAAGGAATACGATATATATAGGACCCGAAATAAAAACTGGGTCATACGCGCAGATGTCATCATCATCATCATCATCATTTCAGCCATAGGACGTCCACTGCTGGACATAGGCCTCCCCCATCGATCTCCAAAAGGGCCGGTTGGAAGCGGCCTGCATCCAGCGTTTCCCTGCGGTCTCTTTTAGGTCGTCTGTCCATCTTGTGGGTGGACGTCCTACGCTGCGCTTACCAGTCCGTGGTCTCCATTCCAGAACCTTTCGGCCCCATCGGCCATCTGTTCTGCGTGATATGTGCCCTGCCCACTGCCACTTCAACTTGCTAATCCGGTGGGCTATGTCGGTGACTTTCGTTCGTCTACGGATCTCCTCATTTCTGATTCGATCTCGTAGAGAAACCCCGAGCATAGCCCTCTCCATAGCTCGTTGTGCTACTTTGAGCTTGCTTATGAGGCCCATAGTGAGAGACCACGTTTCAGTGCCGTATGTCATCACTGGTAACACACACTGGTCGAAGACTTTCGTCTTAAGGCACTGAGGTATTTTAGATGAGAAGACGTTGCGAAGTTTACCGAACGCTGCCCAGCCGAGTTGGATTCGCCGATTGACCTCTTTCTTGAAGTTGGACCTACCTAGTTCGACTGTTTGTCCTAGGTAGACGTACGCGTCAACAGCTTCAAGAACTGAGTTCCCAACTGATACTGGGGTGGGCACAACATGGATATTTGACATGACCTTTGTCTTGTCCATGTTCATTTTAAGGCCCACCTGTTGGGAGACTCGGTTGAGGCCTTCGAGCATTATGCTGAGATCTTCCATCGATTCTGCCATGACCACAATATCGTCGGCAAACCGAAGGTGAGTGATGTACTCGCCGTTGATGTTGATGCCTAGTCCTTGCCACTCCAGGAGCTTGAAGGCATCTTCCATTGTGGCAGTGAACAGTTTCGGAGAGATAACGTCTCCCTGTCTCACGCCTCTTCGCAATGGAATTGCCTTCGAACTCTGCTCCTGTACTCGGACCGACATGGTGGCGTTATTGTACAAACACTTCAGCACTTCGACATACCGATAGTCAATACGGCATCGCTGGAGAGACTCGAGCACCGCCCATGTCTCGATCGAATCAAAGGCTTTCTCATAGTCCACAAACGCTAAACATAGTGGCAAGTTATATTCTTCGGTCTTCTGTATAACTTGGCGTAGCGTGTGGATGTGGTCTATGGTACTATAGCCTTTTCGGAAACCGGCTTGTTCGATAGGCTGGAAGTCATCGAACCTGCGATCGAGACGATTCGTGATGACCCTGGAAAACAGCTTATAAACATGGCTCAGAAGCGAGATGGGTCTGTAATTCTTCAGCAAGGTTTTATCACCTTTCTTAAAGAACAGCACCACCACGCCTCTGTTCCATGCTTCTGGCGTTATACCTTCGAGTAAGACAGAATTAAAGAGCTTCTGAAGGACTCTGAGTACCGGTATTCCACCCGCTTTCAGAAGCTCTGATGTGATGCCATCTTCACCCGGCGCCTTGTTGTTCTTGAGCTGTTTCAGGGCCATCCTAATCTCGTACGCGCAGATGTACTCCAGTGAAAAAGTCGCTCACATCTTTAAACTATTACAACCAACTTGTTAGCCCGTCTTCACCGGGTAAGTGATTCCGTGAGATGCCTTTTAAATGTGTTAATTGTGAAATCTGTCTCGACAAATAATGCTAATCGTTATTTGTCAATTGAATTATCATCAGGCCACCTGTGTTCTAAAACGCAGTGCAAGTGCGTCTCATATCCGTACTATCTGCGGATGTGGACGCGCGCCGTACTTACATTCTAATATAATTGTGTTCTAAGCTCTTAAAGCATTCTGTAATCTTGGATCCTTCCGATCAAAAACTGTGTTTTAACGCCGGTACCACGTCATGTGAGGCGGGGCCTAGTCCGATCTGCCGTTATCTTCGGGATCTCACACGACGTGGCCGAGCGGTCTCTTCAGTACTGATCCTCATGCGTAGTTTCTTCGACGCATTTCAGGCTCCTACCCTCTACGCCAATTCTCCGACCACGTACGAGTCGCCACGCTGTCGTGACGCTACGTCTACTTCCCTTCTACTACGTCGGTCGTACTCCGGCCACGCACAAACTTCTGGAACTACTACGCGCAGACCGCACTCCGGTCACGCCTGAAAAAAGCTCACGAAGCCGTCTCGTCGCTGCGCTGCGCTGCTGGACATCCTACGTGCCACGAGCCGCGTCGAGCCACGCGGCGATCGGCGCCCCAGCTCTTCAAGCTAAGTCTCAAAACAAGGGACCAACACGTTTTTTTATCGCCATCACCTTCCGAGTTCACACGACCCTCAGTCTCCTGTAAATTCATTCTTGCTTGATTAAATCTTAACTTATACTATCTTAAACTCTTTCTTTTGAAACTCCTACCCACTGCTAGGTAGAACTTCACCAAGCTTCACTTGGTGAACGTTTCAGTGGCGCCCAGGTATTAAGCAGGAAGGTTGATAAAAAAAGTGTTGATCTCTCTGGCGTGGTATATTCACGGCTCTTTCTCTGTAACCTTGTGTCCGTCTGTAGGTTGTATGGTAAAAACCGCCCTGTGCTGGTGCGGGAGCTTATTGTTAGAATACCCAGCTGTAGTCTCCATGCATGTCGTAAGAGGCGACTAAGGTAGACAAAGGTTACACCTACAGAAGTAACGCCTTCTGTCCGCGTCTTAAACGCACTATAATATTTTTTTACTCGAATTTTTTTTATTATAGTAGAATTAAAATCTTTCAGTACTTTTATACTCGCACTATCTTAAAATCTTGTTCTTTAAACTCAACTTACAAAACTTACCACCCAACCTACACTCGGAACATCTAACTTGTATATGTAAAACTTGCTCTCACGGAAACTCACCCGATATCTCTCTAAAAATCCAGATCAAAACTCTCTTTGACGGATATCTCTCTAAAAACTAAAATCTAAACTCTTTTTGGCGTAGGAATATAAAATGGCGTACCCCATTTATAATTTTTATCGCATACTTAGTTAGCATACTTAAAATTTACTCGTACCTGACAATATCACTCGTTAAAATGACTCGCAGAACCATCTTTCACTATAAAACTTTTAAAAGAAAAATAAATACCTTCAACTTTACTAAATACTAAAAATTAATATTTTACCACTATAGCTTCCCTCTGAAGAAAATCTAATTAATCTTGCATCTAAAACTTGATATTAACATCTAAAAATTAAAAAATACCTGACTTGAAAAAAAAAACTTAGAAATATTTTTATTTACATATATCGTATAATATCTATTTATGTATGTCTATTAAATATCAGAAATAGGGCGGTTAGTGTACTCTAAAACTGAAAGCCTTCACACTAAGAGCGGTTATTGCAAACTCTTTAAAAAAAAGCCTCTAAATTGCTAGGAGCGGTACTCGTGAACTCCATAAAAAAGCCCAAAACACGAATATTAATTAAAATAACCTTTTGTATACTAGGTAATTCAATTCAGTCGTCAATATAGCTATAGCAAACTAAACACTTATAGTTACCTTGATTTAACTCGATCGATACATTGATAACTTATCAAAAGTCACCTAGACTACAAATCGCTACCTGCAATCTCTTGGTCCTAAACTAGTATACCACTACTTACTCTCTTTGACGTACTAACTAGCAAAATAGTTCCTTATTTTGTTAGCTTTTCTTTTATTTTGCTGCTTTTAAGTATTGTATCTAACATTCTTAACAGCAAAATGGAGAACCCACCGGTATTCTTGCCGTCTGTATAGGTGCCACTAAAGCATTTATACAGCGATACCGGACTCTTCACAGTACGCCACAAGTCTTATTGGGAACTTCAGACCATAGCATCCTGATTAAATTAATTTTACACTCGAGCCTACTTAATGTTAACATATTAGACTCAACCCTGGACGGGGAAGGTGTAAATTATAACTAGGATGCTAGAGAGGTCAGCGAATTTTCTTGAGCAAAAATTCTTAACTGAAAAAGGGGGTATGTAACGTTCCATGATCGTTACCTACTCCCAAATTCATGGCAAATGGCACATACGCTAGAAGCCAAACTTAACGAATAAAAAAGGTCACTTCTATGACATAAACATTGTTGACAGAATGAAGGTGATTGACGTAATGTCAGTCAGTTTCATTTTCTTAACCACAAAAACATTGTCTAAACCCACGAAAATTATAAACTGCAGTTTTATAGATTCGGGTATGTAAATATCGTATTCTTTCTAGAAGGAATACGATATATATAGGACCCGAAATAAAAACTGGGTCATACGCGCAGATGTACTCCAGTGAAAAAGTCGCTCACATCTTTAAACTATTACAACCAACTTGTTAGCCCGTCTTCACCGGGTAAGTGATTCCGTGAGATGCCTTTTAAATGTGTTAATTGTGAAATCTGTCTCGACAAATAATGCTAATCGTTATTTGTCAATTGAATTATCATCAGGCCACCTGTGTTCTAAAACGCAGTGCAAGTGCGTCTCATATCCGTACTATCTGCGGATGTGGACGCGCGCCGTACTTACATTCTAATATAATTGTGTTCTAAGCTCTTAAAGCATTCTGTAATCTTGGATCCTTCCGATCAAAAACTGTGTTTTAACGCCGGTACCACGTCATGTGAGGCGGGGCCTAGTCCGATCTGCCGTTATCTTCGGGATCTCACACGACGTGGCCGAGCGGTCTCTTCAGTACTGATCCTCATGCGTAGTTTCTTCGACGCATTTCAGGCTCCTACCCTCTACGCCAATTCTCCGACCACGTACGAGTCGCCACGCTGTCGTGACGCTACGTCTACTTCCCTTCTACTACGTCGGTCGTACTCCGGCCACGCACAAACTTCTGGAACTACTACGCGCAGACCGCACTCCGGTCACGCCTGAAAAAAGCTCACGAAGCCGTCTCGTCGCTGCGCTGCGCTGCTGGACATCCTACGTGCCACGAGCCGCGTCGAGCCACGCGGCGATCGGCGCCCCAGCTCTTCAAGCTAAGTCTCAAAACAAGGGACCAACACGTTTTTTTATCGCCATCACCTTCCGAGTTCACACGACCCTCAGTCTCCTGTAAATTCATTCTTGCTTGATTAAATCTTAACTTATACTATCTTAAACTCTTTCTTTTGAAACTCCTACCCACTGCTAGGTAGAACTTCACCAAGCTTCACTTGGTGAACGTTTCAATACCTTCACTGAAATAGAGTATTAAAGGGTCGGCAACGTATTTGTCATGCCTTTGGTGTTAAAAGTATCCATAGGCGATGGTGGCTGCTTACCATCAGGCAACGCTTTGATTCCACTTTTATTGTGCGAACTGCTAGTCTGTGGAATGCGCTGCCTGAATGGGTGTTCCCCGATAGATACAATCTGGGTGTCTTCAAATCACGAGTGAATCGGTTTCTTCTAGGCAAGCGTGACCGCATCATCGCTTAACATCAGGCGAGTTGGCGGTCAAGCGCAAGCCTATTATTTATTTAAAATAAAAATAAAACATGTATACTTGTTTTCCACCTATGGCATTGAAAATCAAAATGTTAAGTACAAGGTCTATTACTCTTTTACTCAACCAAAATAACACCAACTTGGTTACAAATTCAGAGAATATTAATTTTTTATTGTATCACTATAAACTCTGGTATAATATACGTTATTCTCTTGTATACCTGATTTACCGTCAAAATAAATTGGAATTACGTCCCAACTTTAATGAAAAATTAAGAAACTTATTCTTTACTTATTCTTTCTTTTGTGCTAAACACGGACTGGCACCTATCGTTAGTTTTCGAATAACTGCTTTTACATTCATATTCATACGATTAATTTGATTTTGATATTCTGGTTGGTGATGTGCTGATTGATTTCATTCATACAATTTGTATGCACCTTTAAAGTAGTTAGTTTTCTAATATTTCAAGTTCCATACCTGGTACTACAATAGATACATTAGCTGCCACAGAATCACCCACAGCGTTATGAGCAACGAGCTCCAAGAAGTAGGTAGTGTTAAATTCCAAGTCCACTAGTTCTAGTTCTGTAGTCCCCGATATCCGCTTGGTCTTGCAAGACTCTTCGTCTTCTTCCTGTAATTAAAAAGGTACTACACAACCTTTTATACTTAAAAATGTGACTTTTATCTTCCTTTTCGTGATTCAGCCATGTACTTTTTCATGGACCTCCGAAGGTACTGAAGCCGATATTGCGTTTATCAATAAATCTACAAAAACAATATCCGAAAAACTCGCAAAATAAATCACCTCTTCAGTTGTTTATAACAATGGGAAGATAATTAGAAAATGCGAAACAACAATAGGTACCTACAGGAAATGAAAATCTTTGTTATTTGAGAAACAATAACCATTTTCTTCTGATAATTAGGAAAAGTGTATTAGATAGCCGAAATGCCGAAAAAATTAATATCTTATTGAGATAAAATTTTTTCATTAATTTAGAAGCCTACTTTAAACTCAAGCCAAAAGAGCCAAATTTGACATTACAACAGTGTCTAATAATACAATATTTTTTTTAAATTTAAAATTTTTATTATTCAAAATTATTAACATATTTATTCTTGTTTTCTTTATTTTTATGTTTTTTGAATTTGGTTTAGCAATTAGTTTTCCTTTTTTTTTAATTTCTATGTGTTTTTTTATGCTAGTTTAAGATTCATTTGTATTTTCGGTGTGTAATAAAGAAATATTTTATTGTATTGTTATTATTAATTTGTGAGATACTAATTTTGAATTGGCTTCTATTAAGATTCTATTATTCTTCTTTGATGTGACACAATGTACGCAAATTTCAAATAGATATTATAATAAAATTACAAGTGGGCAACAAATACTGTACCTATTATTAATATATATATAATTATTATTTATTTATTTCAATGTGAGAAAGCTAACAATACATACATTTGACCATATTTGACCAAAATGCTGGTCGGTATCTTGCGTAACGTGTTAGTATTGCAATCCAACGCAGCAATGTGGCCATCATACAGGGAATGATTCCTATGGGTAGCGGTTTATTAGATTAGTGTTGTTTAATATAGTATATTATTTATTTTTATTTAGTTAAGTTTGTGTCTTTAGTTAAATTTAGGTAAGTTTATTATGATTCGAAATTTATTCTTGCTGAAGTAAATGTATTTTACTTATTTAATGTCAAAAAATATATACTTGGCCATACTGACCAAATAGGCATGTGTCCTAATGTTTAATTTATTACAAATAACCGGCTAAGCGATGAATATAACTAATTACATTACACATACTGAAAAAATAATTTTAATTGGCTGATAGATCTCTGAGATACGAGTGTTTAAAGTTTTAGGTGGGGATAAAGGGGGGATGCTCTATCCCTTTCTCGCAAAGCGTGTATTAGTTTAGCATTCGTATGGCAACCCTGAGACGTGACGTCACGGCTCATTATAGAGCGCTCTCTGTCTAGCATGAAATTAAAATGTTTATATCTTATGTATTTTTGAATAAATTTTATTTTGTATTTTTTTATTGATGTGCTCTATTTATGATCAGCTTTTTTATGAAGTAATAAAAAAATATAAGTCATGCCTATTATACATTGATAGAAGCATAATTATATTAAAATGCTGGATGATGAATATGTTAAAGTTTACCAAACAGTATCGCAGAGTATAGTAGTCTATAGGCTCTCCGTTGTCATCCGGTGCTCTCCAATTCAACACGTGACTGTTCCTCGCTAATGTTATGGGTTCTTCTTCCCATACTGGGGGCTCGGGAACAGATCTGTAGAAAAACAATGAGTATTTTTAACCAGAGAAAATAAGGTTTTTTTAAATGCCATATTTATGTGGCGATTAAACTAACGGGCCACCTGAATGGTAAGTGTTCACCAACGCCTATGGATACCTGTAACATCAAGGGCAACACAGATACGTATTTGTGATGCTATTGATGTTACAGCCAACCTTTAATGTGTCTATTAACAGCACTGTTGAAAAAATCCATGTTATAGTTACGCGAAAGTTCCGCAGGGTGAGCTCATTATATCGCAGGTGTGAGAGAAAAGCATGGCAAAAAGATCGGCTGAAACGCACAGAGTACAAATTCTACAGATCTATGATATACATAATTATTTGGAAGAGCTTTCAGGCCAAGACGGCTAGTGCGACTAGATAGTAGTCTAAAACTTTGTAGATCAGAAGAGGACAGATGTTTTGCTACCTTGGACTTCATGACTAAATAATGAAAACCATCATAGCTCTAGGGAGAAGTTAATGGAAAGAAAAGACCAAGTAGACTAAGGAAAGCATTTTATACCAATAAAACAGAAGGTTAATAGTATGTCGTACAGGGATGTAAAACGCTAGCGGAACAGCGTGAAGCTTGGAAGTCTTCCTAGCTCTTAAAAATGATAAATGACTGATTTTTTTTACCAAACGTGTAGCAACGTTGTTAGGATATACTAGCCAAATATTTTCAAACCCGGCACTGTTCATTTAGCACATTTTTAACCAGTTATTGATCAGTTTCAACTCACTTGTCAAGTGTAACAAATTCGATAAATTCACTCCACGTCCCGGCTCCAACATCATTCACAGCTGCAAACCGCACTAAATACGTAGTGTTTGGTTTCAGTTTATCTAACTTGAATGGTCTACCGATAGCCCAAGTCCTGTTTATATGAATGTCTGTAATGTTGTAATTCTTTTCTTCGTCATAAGTGGCGGTGAAACCGATGACTTCAGGTCCGTCAACGTGTTCAGGACCATCCATGTAGAAGGTTATTGATGTTGCTGTTGGCTCTTCAAAAGATATCTAGAAAGTAATAGTTTCTTGGTCTGACTTTATTGTAGACTTATTTATTTTCTTTTGATGGTTAAAACAGTTGGTATTTAACATCAACGCACAAGTATTACACTTCAGAACAACCGCCATTCATTGCTGCCAGAATCCTGGCTGCCAATTTGTACTGAACTATAACTCCATTTGGATTACTATCAGACTACCATCAGCAAATAGGTAAAGTAGGCACTCCTATTGTTTTTAGTACCATCGTAGTAGCATAAGTTAGGTAATGTGTTTAGGTATTGAGCATTGTTCTGCCTTCAAAATTTAATTAGAAGAACATAAAAAACATCAATTTGATGATCAAGTGTTTAAAAAAAATATTTTACTATAACTTAAAAAAAAAACCAATACATAAAAAGGCTAATTACAAGTTAACGCTTATAGTATAGATATTAAATTTGAAATTATCATCAACATCATCAGCCAGAAGCCATCCACTGCTGAACATAGGCTTCCTCCTTAGAACGCCATACTTGTCAGTATGGCGTCTGACAGTCTACCATCTGCATCCACAAATGCAAGAACCTTTCTTTCCCATTGGTTATCGGTCCTTCGAGCATGTGGCCTGCCCATCGCTACTTCAACTTGCAAATCTTAGCAACTATGTCGGTGACGTGTTTTTCGGCAAGTATCCTCGTTCTGGATTTTATCGCAAAAGAAACGCCGAGAATCACAGCCCAAAAAATCTGGCTAAAATAATAATAAAATAATTTTATAGAAAAATGCTGAAGAAGGAGAATCCAGCATTCTCATTGTTTAGTACATCTCTTTGCATGCAGTTTTATTGCTTCGGAGATAACGAGCGTATGATTGTAATGCTATGCATTTAGACTCGACTTTTGTTATGAAAAAGATGTACTTACATTTTTAACACTTCCAGGTCTAAATCCTTGTACCAATGTAATGCGTTTGGTGGCTTCCCCATATAAATTACTAGCAGTACATTCGTAATTACCATACGCTGTTTCATTATCAATAGTTAGTGCAAAGTAAGGCTCAGGCATATTATTTAACGTTGATAATAGTTTTTTGTTTATTTGAACTTCTTCATCAGTTAGTATGTTGTTATCCTGAAATCTGGAAAAGGAAAAATTCATAAGCAATACTTACTCCTGCCGTAATCGTAATATAAAATTAATTTCTTATCGCAAATTGACTGCAAAACCCAAATCCAGCATATTTCGTTGTGTATGTCTGTCTAACCGTCCATCCGCTACTTACTTTTCACTACGTGTACGAAGTCATACGAAGTCAGATATCGATATCAGATATCATACGAAGTCAGGGGCATCAGCTAGTTTATAAATAAATATCTGACTTCGTATGACTTCGTACACGTAGTGAAAAGTAAGTAGCGGATGGACGGTTAGACGGTTGGAAGGTTTTTGCAGTCAATTTGCGATAAGAAATTCATTTTTTCCGAATGCGGAAATGACGTTCCTTATTTGTTACAGTAAACAGACCCGGAGAGTTGCATTTACTTTCCGCCGGGTGAACATTTTTCCTTAAATCTTGTAAAACGATTGTTATTTAATTCTCACCTCCAAGTGACATTTACTGGTGGATTGCTGTCCGGGTCGCAGTTTAAATTGATAGTCTTGCCTTCCCAGCCCCAAATGGTTACTTTTTGTGTGTCGAAATACGGGCGATGTAATACAGTCAAATACATAAAGGCTTCTACTGAATCCACTGGAATAATATAAAAATAAGATACAAAAGAATCCTTGTGATTAAATTCAATATTAGAATATTTTTCACTGCGCGGCTTTCTGTGTATTTTACTTCATGAACTTAAAATTTGAAGAAATAGAAATTGACGAAGTTTCTTTTAGTTCATCACGATATATTCTCTGCTGCACTGTTGCTTACCATCAGGTGACTTAGTGACATACGTAGATATATTCTCCCAAAAATCTTATTACTTGAAATAACGAATATACATATAAGAAAAGAAATATAACCTTCATTAGTGGCGTTACAAACGTATATTCCTTCTTTTGAGCGATCGATAACCATAACATCCATATTTGGCCAGTATTCATAATCTTCTAGTACCATTTCGTTTCTGCAAGAGGATAAAAAAGTGCTTACTTTTATTTTCCCGGTTTATACTCTATTTGTATGTACTGGCATACTTACGAATCGTCATTCAAGTATCTGCCTCTGTAAGTGATAGAAATGCTTGGTTCAGATTTACCAGTAGCATTGCAAATTATTGGTATCATAGAGCCTTCAACAGCTGTTATGTTTGGGAAGTTCGTTATATTAGGTGGAATCATAACCTGTCAATGAAAAAAATACACATTGTGTTCACTACTACCTATTTAATTATATTGTTCAACCCTCAGAAAAGATAATTAAATAGAACGGAAATGAGAAGGAAAATATGTCGCCAGGCATTATGACAGAAACTTGATTGAACATTCTTATTTACGTCAACGCGTCGAACTCCGCAAAGAACTTGGACCTTACCTTTTTGCGTTAGGTCTCAAAGTTCTTTGTCCGCATGACAGTTGCTAACTGATTTCGAATGGCTGACGTTTCATTTATATGGGTGCAACTGGCTACAACAAATTTCTTACAAAAATGCCTTGACAGCCGATAAATTTAAACAAATATTTTTTTTTCTATGGTTGAACCACATATTATTTAAATACCAAAACAACACGTAATATGAAACACAAAAACCCCCACCGTTAAATATTTAAGCTATTAGAGATTAAATAATATAAATAATCAAAACATCTACAACCGCTAAAAAGAAGCCCAATTTAATTCTGTTTTTTTTTGTCAGACTGATATGACTGAAAAAATTAGATACTAGAAGTCTCAATATATTTGACCATCATGCGTTACACCTTACCACGTTGCAATTTATATTTCTTTTTGTGACTTACGTACCTCCACGGAAACATTCATTACAGAAGTTCCAGCCAAGTTGTACGCATAACATGTGTATACTCCACTGTCTTCCGGTTTTATTTGATCGAAAATTATAGTGTTTATTTCTTGATGCCATGATGATGTATTAGATATTGGATCTCCCTAAAAATCAAAATAAGCGTTTGTATAAAAAGTTTATTGGGAATACATTTTATACATTAAAATGACATTTAATTTTTAATCAGATAGTGCGTTTTATTTTTTGAGGCCATTATTTTGATAGCTTCTCCACCAAATTGTTTTTTTTTTTATTTATTATGTATTTTACTTACCAGATCTGATGTTTTGTTCCAAAAATATTCAGGGTGTGGCATGCCATCTGCTATACATTCTATCGTTAAATTCGTACCAGCTATCACCGTTGTAGGATTGTAGCTGTCAGGATTTGCTTTTATACGTGTTATTTCGGGCTCTGTCATTACCTAAAAGTCAAATTTATCCATAGCATTTTTATGAATCATATCTCTATTAACTAAAGTTACTGTAAATGGTTTACCTCAACTGCAATATATTTATCTACTTCTTCATTAGTAGCAATCACTAGAGCTCTACATGTATAATTTCCAGTGTCATTTTTTGTAACATTGTGTACAATGAGTCTATCATTTTCCACTGAGTATTTTTCATCGTTTGATATCTGTAACATATAAATAATTTCAAAATACAAGGTAGAAACTCATCATTATTTTTGTCTTTATTAAATAAAAATTTCAGTTACTTACTTCAATTGGTTCTTTTTGTTCATTTTCTTTTTGCCATTTTATGATTACGGTAGTGTCGCTCTTTGGTTGACACATAATCGAAGATGTTTTTCCATATACCAAATGCTGGTTTTTCGGTGTTTCAATAAAGTATAATGGATCTAAAATATTCATAAATATAATCGTGATTTGAAAGAAGGTCATACTGATATTTTGTTTACAACATAATGTAATCATCGACTGTTTTATTCTTACCATATGCAGCGATCGTGTGGCTCTGAGTATATGTTTTGCCGTTTACTAGAGTCACGCACTTGTAAGTACCAGACATTGTCTTCGTGATTTTTGGAATGTGAAGATTGAGGCTATCGCCCTGTTCTTCCGTGAACATATTTGCACTTGTACCTGGTCTTGTGAAAAAAAATACTTTAGGAGTTTGAGTGATAAAATGCATACTAAAAAAAAAACTATACTAAGTGCTTTTTTCTAGAAAAACAGTTGTATCAGTTGATCAATAAATGACTTTTGATGATTTCTGATTCTGATTCTTTCTTTTCTCAGCCATATATTATCCCAAATGGTCATGAAATTCTCTACTATTTTTAAATCTACATGAAAATCTTTTATTATACTTTCTGTCTAGTTTAATTTGGTATAGTTAAATAGCTTTATTAACTTTAATTCCAGTGGGCGTATCTATTAATACCAGTACTAAATTTAATGAATATTGACAAGTATTTATTGCATACCTCAAGAGAAGCGGAATAGGCTCATCGTTATTATCAAGCCACCGTAGGTTGTTTATCGTGTAGCCATCTTCAATGCACTGGCATTCCTGGTAAAATACGCCGCCAGTTGTGATGCTGGTACTCTGGTGTTCGTTACTACGAAAACACGCCTCGCTTCCTGTATTGAAAAATATATATTGTTAATTGTGGAACAATGATAACTTTAACGAGTATGCTGCAAACTAGAGCTATAGATACAAGTTTCTTACAAAAAAACCTAACAACGGTATTTTTGACAGATTATATTTTGCAACTGGTAGTACATTTTCCTGAACAACAATTTATTTACTAAAACTCACTTTATTTCAAAGACCTACTCAACAATATGTACACAACATAAAATATAAGGGGTGCAATTTTTTGCGATTTTGCTCGTCTTCCTTCATCATTATCATCATTATTTCAGCCATACGATGTCCACTGCTGGACATAGGCCTCCCTCATCGATTTCCAAAAGGACCGGTCGGAAGCGGCCTGCAATTAGAGTTTTTCTGCGGTCGTCTTCCTTGCTACCTGATAATAAGTGTTTAGGCATTTTTAAGGCCAGGGTGAATAAATTTGTTCTAGCTCAACCCGTGCCATCTTCGGTTATACAGTCGTCATCAGAGACGTAAAACTTAGTATTAATCCGGATACAATAAGTCTCTCACACTTTACTAAACTGACTTATGACTGAACAATGGCTTATTTAGTATTTAAATAAATTTTGTGCAGTTTCGATGCCATCGCTCAAAAACGGTGAAGGTAAAACATCGTGAAGAAACCTGTATGTCCAAGAACCACAAAAGTTTATAATATGAAAGTATGACATTCGCCAACATGCACTGGGTGGACTGGCTGGCTGCACTAGCATGGTGGATTAGGGCCCATCCTCTCTCTCTGAGAGAAGGCCTGTGTCCCAGCAGTGGGAACATTATAGACTAATAATGATGATATATACTAAACTGTTTCTAAAGCTAAACAAAATTTTCTTAATAAGCAAGTTTTAAATATCCTGATAGATTGTCATTGATTTCATGAAATTTTTAATACTGTTGAAGCCCAAAAAAGTTACTTCAAGTTAATCTTATTTAACTTTGGTAGAGAAGGTTTTTCGTAAAAACTGCGGGGCTCCGTACCTAATTATTTGCTTATTCAACTTTATGTTGGTCCGTTTACTGAATTTTCTAAGTTTTTCGTTTATGTCGGCTATTCTCAAGTTTTGCCAAAATTTCACGATTTCGCCAAGTTTTGCTTATTAGAATATTTTTCATCTCAAACAAACAAACTACCAACCAACCTACTAATATAATATATATTTATAATAAATACCAACGTGTGTTTGTTCATTTATTCCTCTTTCCAGGAACAACAAACCAACGTGATTGTTTGCGTTGAGGTAGGTGGAGGGCCGGAGAGTGGCATACTGTTTATAAATATTTTATAAATATATATGTATATATTAATATATAGTAGATTATTTTTATTTATATATGTTTTTACTTTTTATAGGGAAAAAATACGATTCCTGAAGGATCGCGGTTAACCTGTTAGATACCTAATATTTCTACTAGAAGCCTACGTAAAATATGCTCATAGATAGCTCAAAAGTACTAAATTCATACCCTTTGATGCATAAACGTTCGGAGGAAAGATTTGTCTGTTTGTTTGTTTGCATTGAATAGGCTCCGAAACTACTGAACCGATTTGAAAAATTATTTCACTGCTAGGAAGCTACATTATCCCCAGGTGACACAGGCTATAATTATATCTATACCCGAGCAAAGCCGGGGCGGACCGCTAGTATGTTATATAAAAAGTGTCTTGCTTTCACACAAGACACTTTTTGTTAGAGAGAAGTTGACAGGTTATTTGAACCTATCGGGCTTTAACCGACTCGGACAGTGTATTGAATAACGCACTCTTGAATAATTTATTTTCTCTGTAGACAGTCATTAAAATTTTACTTAACAGTTTGAGTACGATTTAACATAATCAAATAAAATAATTTACAATATTCATAGGCATTATATGGCTTAGAAAATTTACATTTCCATCCCTCAAAAACCTGATCCAATATATTCCAACGCTGTTGATACATTCCCTATAGACGGGTAACGGAATGAAATTGACTGAGTAGCTAAAAATTGCGCACGACTGCCTAGGGCTTGTTTTATGGGTAATACAACTGAAGGGTAATTTTTAGGAGACAAAAAAACATTTGTAGTTCTATTAAACCCTGTTTTGGCTCAGTCTGTCTCGTCCCACTGCTGGGAAAGGTCCTATAAAGCACAAAACCCAAGCTTCAAAAAACTCTTTCAAGGTTTGCTCAGAACAAGGAGGTCTGGCATAAAAACAAAGGAAAGAAACTTGTGGCCATTCCATGCTGATGGTGATAATACCAAAAAGCCTATTTATTTCTTATTCGTTTTTATTTGGAGCTTCATTTGCATTCTGAACAAAACATATCGTTTATTATTCAGGGATAATGTAGCTTTCTATTAAGAAATTAATTTCTAAAATTGGATCTAATAGGTCCAGAGTTTACCTAACAAGCAAAACGAACCTAAAAACGACCTAGTTCCCAGTAACATTAGTTTTAATATCGAAAAATTCAATCTGTAATACAAACTTTGTTTTAATACAGTAAGAAAAAGAGAAAAAAACACTACTTTCAACGATATAATATTAATCGTTGAAAGTAGTGTTGTTTTTTCTCACCATACGAATTCAATGTTTACATATTCTTCAAAGTATTATTGACCCCATAAACTTTTCATGATTCCTAGAATAGGTTAACCGATCCATCAAGAGGCCAAGCGATGGACGACATCAAAGGATATAGTTGATTGAGCTACTGTAAACGTAACATAGAAAGGCAAATGGAATGTCTACCAGCGTTACTAAGACCTTCTTGGTAACACTGGCAAGAAGGTTTGTAGAATACAGATTAAATCTTTTCTGTACGACGCTAGTTTGTAGATACCTATTCAAGTCAAAGGCACTATGGAGATACTTACGATGTTTGTCAAAGGATTACACACAAAATAGTTTTAGCAATCCAATTTAGTTAATGAAAAAAATTCCGCGACCGCAAACCGTATCTGAAAGCGTTAAGGTTCAGCAGTGCAAGTACCGTTCTTTATCGATAGTCAAATTCGATAAAATGCCATAGAATCGATCATAGCGAGTACTGATTAAATGGCATTTTATCGAATTTGACGAACTCAACTGTCAAATTTGATGATCGATAAAGAACGGTACTTGCACTGCAGGTTCGCGTGATTTTCCGAACTTAGCGGTTTTGACGTTAGTTTGAGACCGCGTAAGGAGTTGTGCGTAAGGTCCCTGATCTCGTGTTGTATAATTATATTCTACATTATTATTATCGAATATCTTTTACTAGTATTTTTTTTTTAATTTTTCGTAGCGCCATCATAAAATTACTCCTCAATGAATTTTATGAGCTAATATTAAATAACTGATGCACGAAGAGTTAATGTGCAGTTTTGGTGGAGCTTTGGCGCTATCGTTTTGCTATTTAAGTATCTACACTACATTTTAGTATTTTTGAGTTTTTTTGAATGTGTAATAACAGTGGATTATTATATACATTATTATGTATATTATTATATATAAAGTGTTCGTGAACGTGTTTGAATATAGACAAGTGACATAAAAAGGTGAAACATGTATTTTCGTTATTTCCAAAACTCCATAATGAGCATGTTGTAGTAAAGTCTCCACCACTTTATTAGGGCATGACTTGGATTTGACCATGACTTACTTTGCTTAATTTTAACTGTTAATATATATTATGTCGTGATAATATTTATAAACTTGACACTGGAAAATGTTATAGGAAGTGCGATGTAAAAATCCTCGCACAGGAAAGAAGAAAAAAAAGTTTCAAGGTTGAAACTGGCAACTATCAACGACCGACGTCAAAGCCAAATGTTACTTCTTCTGAGTAAAAGTATTATGTGCCCTTCTTCTCCTCCTTGAGTAGTATTCCTCATGTCTGAGGCTAGGGAATCACCTCCTCCCATTAATTCCCATTATTTTCCTTTTCATGATCTTTTGCTATCGACTTCCATCTTCGGTAACATGGAGTGTATCAAGATTGGTGCAAATTTGATACGAATCTGTGACGTTGTAATCTTGTTATATTCTCTATAATGAAGGTATTTTGTGTCCAAGATCAAGACATAAACTTAGGTTTAATAAGAAAAATTAGGTTTAATTCATAAAGTCAAATGTAACTGAATACGGACAATGGAAGGCACATTTCATCCAGTTTGTGTAATCAGATTTAACCCTTGAAACTCGACACGAGTGCAGAGATGCAAACAATCTGGTCACAGATTAGTCGTCACTTGACATCATTGTCTATTTTAGGACAAGATGACGGTTTGGTATATTTTTTACGAGAAATAAACTGGACGAATAACGCCGGCTGCTCTTTGTGGTGAAACGCCATAACTCATGGTAAGAACTATTTAGTGAGTGGAATGCGAGGCCGTAATAATTAAAAGTTGGGTTGGTGCGAACATGTGGGGGGAAAAGTACCTAAGTTTCGTGATACATTTATATTTATATTCATGTCTGAAGTTTCAGGGTCGTGTTTTATGTAGGTACACTTTAATTGAACACACTTCCTAATTAACAACGGTTGAATCCAATATAATTTACAAAACAAAGAAAACTGAATCAAAATAAGTGTAAAACAGTTTGTAAACAAAAGTTTTAAATTGTCCCGGAAACTCACTAAGCGGCCACGATTCACAAAACGAAATTATTGGGTACTTTCGTTTGTATATAAAAAAAAACTTCCTCTTTCCAAGAAATATTTCCGTGAAACAAATAATACTGCATATCGTAAACCCATAGAAAGCCATTCGCACCCTCTAAATTATCAGTTCGTTAGCGGAAAAGCATCGGAAGTACCGCAATTCTCAACGATTTAATGTTATTACTCCCTAGTGGAAGAATTAGCACATGGAAAACATCTACGAGGGAGCCCTTTCGAATTTCATTTTTATCTTGCATCGATTTCGCCAGTCGGTATCGACGCAATAAACACAAAATTATGGTACAGTACAGCGCGGTAGGAAACAAAACATTTATGGACAAAGTAGAAAATCTGGGCCGAGGTGTAACCGAGACTCAAATAAGTAATTAAAATGATTTTGCTCGAACATGATAATTAAATTAATCTATTATTTGAAGAACACACTTCGAGGGGAATTATACTTCGCAAAATAATGTGCGGCGTATTTTTGCTCTTCTAATAAACAGGATTTAGCAAAAAGGTTGTACTAAGCCGTAGCCGTAATCGTAGACCGCATCATTGCTTTCAGGCGATGTGGCATACAAGCGTCAAACGTCAAACTTTTATTTAAATGATGCTTTTAATTTTCACTAATCGAATATTTAAAGACCTATCAGGGCGACTGGTCGAAGCAACTCATTACCAAAATGCTGGCCTATATTTTGCCCAAAGAATAAGCATTGCCATACAACGTGGCAATGCTGCCAGCATTTTGGGAACGCTGCCCACCGGTAGCGGATTGTTAGATTAGTTTTAGTTATAAATTTAAATTTAAGATTTTATTTTAATTTTCACCTTAATGATTTTATTTTAATTTTGGCTGCCGTTTTAATAATATTACATTATTGCGTATTGTATAATATTATATTGTCACCAGAACTAAAAGTGTATGCAGAATTTCAGCAAAATTGGTTAGTAGGAACTGGTTCAGATTCCGAGATTTGACCTAAACAAACTTAAAACATTGCAGGTAAAACATTTTAAAAACAAGAACTTGATGAACATTGAATATATTGTGGCGTCATTTCATTTTTCGTATATTTCTCAGCAAACCCTTTCATTTGATACCCATATCATGGGAGTGCATAAAAAATAACTGGTCCGCCATATTTAGGAGTCCGCCATATTGGATTTAGAATGTAGTCACTTGCATATCATGCATTGTCATCCAAACTAAACGAGTATGCAAAATTTCATTTCAATGGGTTTGTCCCAAACTAATACGGCAAGTTAAATAAAAGTTTGTAAAAAAACGCATCTGTTACCTTCCGCTGCACTGATGTATACTGTTTTGAAAACACACCAATCAATAGGTAGGTACATCGTGATTGTATATCCCACGTCAATCTCATCTGTTTAAAAAACTCTATTTCCAACAAAATGAGGCAACATAAATAATATTGAACTGAAGGCGTAAAAATGCTAAACTGATGGATTTATTCCAGTTTGCTAACAAACAGACGATGGGAAAATTATTCCTAGTATAAATTATGTTTTGGTGGTAGAGTTATATATACGAATGGATTATAAAATTAAATATTTATGTAGAACCTATATAATATAACATTCCTTTAAAGTCAAAGTTCACTGTAAAATGTTAGATTCAAATAGTAATCGATATTTTATGTTTTTAAGTAGCTTATTAAATGGAAATGCTTAGTTAGGTATATTTTTTTAACAATTTTATATTTTTGTAGATAAGTTATCATCAAAAAAAAAAATGATAATCGATTCATTATCTTTAAACTAACATTGCAAACGTTTCTTTCATGTTGTTATATATGTTTTATTTTCTACGAAAAAACTTTGTTTTGGAGTTGTTTTCCATCTCCTTCACTATCCAATAAAATAACAACACGAAAATAGCTTTAAAGCATTCGCAATATTATTCTACAGATCGGGGTTTTTTAGCCACACTGTATTTTTTAATTTTTTTAAACAGAAAAATATAGTTTTAGCGAGCTCTTAAAAGAAGTTACAAGACATTTAACACAATATACACTTAAGTGGGAATTAAACAATTATTTTATAAAGAATTTAAAGCAACTAAAATTCAAATATACATAATATGTAGATAAATTACAAGTATTTCGTTTTTATTACATTTCAGTAGGTATATAATTTGTAGTAAGTACACAATTTTTTTTTTTTAGTTGCAGTAGGTAATTACCTAGTATCTAATATAACTTTAAGGTAGGTACTTACATAAACATAATTACTTTGAAACCTGCTTTTATAGTAAAATCCAAAACTCTTTTTCTATATGAAGTAAAAATAACCTATTAGGAACATTAGTATTGGTATCAAAGTCCCTTTTTAAAACGACTTCAAAAAAGGAGGAAGAACCTTAATTCGACCCATATTTTTATATGCATAAATGCTTGATGAGCTATAACCTGTGGTAGAAATCTGTAAACTTTTCACATATGAGAAATGTCAGACGTGAAAGCGAGTAAATTTTCTCTATAATTAAAACAAAATATTCAATAAATTATGTATGTTAGTCAATAAGATAAACAATAAAAAATCATTAGAAAAAATGTGGCCCGTTATATTTCCATTTATTTATTCTCTCACCATTGATAAAATATTATCGTTTATGTGAAATTTATTTTTTTTTCTAATTTAATTTGGAACCACCTTACGATGCGATCGATCAACCCTATCCCTATGAGTTTGGATTTTCATCAGCTGAAGTATTTTAGGGAAAGTGTCGGCTGTGATTCATGGATCCACGACCAAACGCATTGGACCTTGTAACAAGATTTTAGGTCACGTTCTTGATAAGATTGGTACAAAAAGCAGCATTTTTTCCGGAAAATAAGGAATAAGAAGTTTCTTTAGTGAATTAATAAACTTTATGAAGTCAAAGTGAGTTGTTATTTTTTTTTCAATAGGGTTAGGGTTAGAAACTTTTTACAGATGGCATCAGCAGAACACCTACAACTTTACAACTTTCTGTATTTGGGAAATATAGTCTACATGATGTAAATTTTTTTTCAAAGTCAAAGTCAAAGTAATTTATTAATAAACATTATGTTTACAGGTCAGGCAATTGTAATATTGTTATATAAGAATGTATACATAATACACAACATTTAAAATATAAATAAAATTATATAATGTAAATACCAATACAAAATATGATACACATTAGATTTTTTTACCGTCAGGGTTCACCAATTCATTAAAATCATAAAACGCCTGATCGATAAGCCAGCGTCTTAATTTAAATTTAAAACAGCTCAGATTGAGCGCATCTGTCACTGTTTTTGGCAACCGATTGTACACCATCGGCCCCATAACGTGCGTTGACTTGCTTTCTATACAATATAGCGGCAAACGCAAGCGGTAATCGCCGCGTATGGACACCTGCAGCACTAGCAGAGTTGTCGAAGCTTTTCCAGCCCGGACAAATATTTGTAGATATACTTTTTAAAACGCTCCATATTTAAAGCTCGGCGGGAACACTTTTGGGAGGTTATTCCACACCTTGCTAAGCGCCACATTAACAGTTACAAACCCTATCAGATCACTAGTCAAAAATTTATGTTTACATAATTTTTGAGCTTATGGTGAGTACATTTAGTAGAAACTAGCTGCGCTCCATGGTTTCACCCGCGTTGTGATGAAAAATGGTGATGATGATGATGCTGATGACGAAAAGTAGCTTGAACTATACCTATGCAAAAAATCAGGTCGATCCATTGCTCTGTTGCTGCGTGAAAGAGGAACAAACAAACTAACAAACCAACAAACAATCACACTTTGGCATTTGTAATATTAGTATGATTTAATGCTATGACGTTATTTTAAATATTATGAAACGTATACATCATTATTGCAGGTGACCTCTCGGTCGAAAAGTAACGACCTCTCTTTGACTTAGTATCACCGTACCATGTAACTCTGCATTCTGGTATACTGTAGATATTTCAAGCAGTAAGTTTGACCCGTTCAAGAGAAAAGCAAGGCGTGATTGAACCTCAGCAAAATAATAACCGGTTATTTTCACAATAGGCCTCACCATCTTCAGAGTTAAATAGCAGTTACAGATTGTCGTAACATCAGCGTCGCGTGTTCCATCGCTCGTTCAATTAAGCCCTATTAGTTCGCCATTACGCCTGTTTGTAAAACATATTTCGTCATTCAACATGGCATTTGTAACAACTTTGCTGGGAAAACTAGATGACGAATTGGTTCATTTGGGCGTTAATTTATCTGCACTGAAATTTTCGTGTTGATATTTTATAGGAAGGATGAAGAGATCGAAAAAAGCACAAAAAAGTTTTTTTTTTTTTTTTTTTCTCTTCCGCCTAAATAAAACATATTACCAAATATTACCAACATATAATTTACTTAAAAACATTTGTGATGTTATAAAAGCATGACCTATAGTTTTTTAATTCCAAGTAAGCAATATTTGTTTTTTTTAAATAATGTTTTAAATTTGTGAAAAAGATAGCTGGGGCCAGTGAGCGCGGCTTTATTTTTTCGGACAGTCGTGTAAAAATTAATTATTCGCATTTTTTCGATCTCCTCCGCTAAGGTATAAATATCGATATGAAAATTGCTTTAAAAAAGGAAGTGTTAGATGTAAGTGTAATATGACACGGGAACAATTAAAAGCTTTTTTTTGTAATCTTAGTATTATATCATCATCATCAGCCAGAAAACGTTCACTGCTGAACACACGGGCTACGTAAGTTCAGCAGTGGCCCTTAGAACTCCACACTGAACGATAGTCTGCCATCTGCATCCACTGGATGCCCACGACTGTCACGATCTCGTCGGTTCATCTATTGGGAGGCCTATCTACGCTGCGTCTTCCGGTTCGTGGTCTCCACTCCAGAACCTTTCTTCCCCATCGGTTATCGGTTCTTTGAGCGATGTGGCCTGCCTATTCCCACTTCAACTTGCAAATTTTAATAGCTATGTCAAAAGGCTGAGTAGCTAGCCCTATTTTCAGAGCTTTTAAGGTTGCCGGAAATACTCAGTAGCTTTAACGGGTGTTATGGCAGGGGAGGCCTATGTTCAGCAGTGGACGTCTTCTAGCTGATGACGATGATGATGATTATGACTCAGCCTGTACGAATTAAGAATTCATTTTACAAAAGTATCGATAACCATTGACATAATATATCATGTCAGTACCTATCAGTTATTTTGGTGAAATATGTCTGCATAATATTCGTCGCCTATGACATTGAGTGCAGAGCCATGTTAATCAGCGTCAATCTAAATAAACAAGAATAGCAAACACGTCAGTTTGGCGTCGAATTGTATGTGCACAAATTATTTTGTGGATTAATTAAACCCATGTGTAGCAAACTCATAGTTTTCAATTGGTGAAGCTATGTGGGATACGTAGTTTTATAGAGATACTATGATAAGCAAAACGGCCTCTTCACAGTTAAGACTGGATTGAAAATCTCAAGATTGGCCTTTTATTGCATTAAAATTGTTATTTTTCGTCTCTTATATTTGGTAGCAATCACAGAAAATAGAAGTAAATAGAACGGAAATAAGAAGGAAAATCTGTCGCCAGGTAAATATTCGGGACATTTAATAAATATTAGTTTTTTTTTTAAATAAATAGAAACCTTGATTGACAGAACCTTGATTGAACATTCTTATTTATGTCAACGCGTCGAACTCCGCATCCAAAGAACTTGGACCTTACCTTTTTGAATCAGGTCTCAAAGTTCTTTGTCCGCATCACAGTCGCTAACTGGTTTCGAATGACTGACCTTTCGTTTATATAGGTTCAACTGGCTACAACAAACTTCTTATAAAATGCCTTGACAGCCGTTCTAATTTAAACAAACAAAAAACATATTTTCTTTGGTAGCAATGATGTTTGTGTAACATATTATAATATCATTGGTTGGTAGTATATTATGTACGCTATGGGATGATTTCAGACAACTGTGGTATATTGTTGCCGAATAAAAACACCTTATTTCCCTTGTATTTTATTTGAAATCAGTTGAAAAAATGAACTATAACTGAATTCTACCAGGACTTTGCTTTAATAGTTTGGTAAGTACTACTCGTGTTTAGGTATTATTGAGTTGCTGAAAATAGAAATGACCTGAAAGAGGCCGTTGCCTATTTTTGGACGGCTACTGTTTGATCATAAACGTTTGAATAGGCTAAACGCGATTTGAAAATGCAATGAAATTACCTGCTTTGCAGCATTTAATCAAGTAGTGGTATAAACACCAACATAGTACCTATTAAAACATATTATATATATCAGATGCTTCTTTGAAGGTAGGCTTGAAGATAAATATGACCAAGACCAAGGTGATGTCGAACGTTTCTGGGACCTCAAACCCAATCATGATAGGGAATGAGATACTAGAGACGGTTGACAGTTACGTGTATCTTGGTCAAACTCTATCTTTCGGCATAGAACATCATTAAAAGGAGGTCTCTAGGCGCATACAGCTTGGATGGGCGGCATTCAAAAAACTGGACGACATCCTTAAGTCACGCCATATGCCACAATGTCTGAAAACTCGCCTCTTCAACCAATGTGTTCTGCCCACCATGACTTATGGTGCCGAAACATGGACTCTCACATATGAGGCTGTGCACAAAATCAGAGTAGCACAGAGAGCCATGGAGAGATCCATGCTAGGCATCAAACTCCAAGACCGAGTTCGTAATACCAAAATCCGACGAAGAACAAAGGTTCGAGACGTCGGAATCGCGGTAATGAAATTAAAGTGGAGCTGGGCAGGACACGTTGCTAGGCGCAGTGATGACAGGTGGAGTAAGGTTTTAACAGAGTGGTGGCCCAGGCAAGGTAGGCGGAGCGTTGGTCGTCCAGCTGCAAGATGGGTCGACGATATTATTACTATCGCGGGTCGAACCTGGACTAGATTAGCACAGGACCGAGGCAGATGGCATAGCAAGAGAGAGGCCTATACCCAGCAGTGGGATAAGGAAGGCTGTGGATGATGATGATGATATATTTCTATATCACCATCTCTTAGTTATCTTTTATATGACTAAATCAAAGATCAACGATCTAACAATTTCGATAAGATAATATATTTTCAGAGATACCTACTATTAAAACGTATATAAATTGTTTTTCTTAAACCCCCGATAAAAGATCTGATAATCTACAAACGGCTGATCATATTTTCTCGAATCATAGCTAAGAACTTGTCAACCAAGTCGTCTTTAAAACAAAAAAAAAAACTAAGTCATAATCGGTTCTGCCGTTTGGGAGCTACTAAAGTGGTTTTACCTAGTCTGTGGGTGCTACGATACAATAGACGGCAGCCTATGTTCAGCAGTGGACATCTTCGGGCTGATGATGATGATGATGATTCATTGAAGAAAGCCCTTACAAGTTTTCATGTCAGTCTAAATCATGAAAGCGACATTGAATATTTTTTTACCTGGAAACATAGACAAAACATATCATATAACATAACATATGAAAAACTAGGATTTTGTCAAAAGCTTCTCTATCCAATGTACCTAGCTGTCACATCATACTTCTATATCTGTAACGCCATCTTTCTAATAAATGTAGTTCTGTGTCATGTCCCGAATGTGCACTAAGACCTCGTGGAACCTCTGGGAATATAAAACTCTCCCAGTAGTCCAGTTATCTACTGGGGGAAAATCCCAAGTAGATCCTTTCTAGGGTCCGGCTCCTGTCTTAGTATGGATCCATCATCTATCTTCCTTGGTCTTAGGGGTCTTTAAAGCTTAATTCTTATTATTTTTTACCAGCTCATTCAACTTTATTCAAAATCTCCTACATATATTATTAAGTATTATACTACTAAACGTCTTCGTTCTCTGTAATGCCTGTCTGTCAGAAACACTTATTATACCTTATTATCCAATTGAACACATTTGGTGGCTTGTATCTTCGTCTGGTCCTCTAATAAGAGTAAATCAGAAGTAAAAACGTGTTTATTTTGTTTGAGGTTCTTTTTAGTTTTCCTTTGCGATACGAACGGAAAAAAATATGCGTGCTGAATCTCAAGTCAGAGCAAAAAGATCTGAATCCTTGTCTTTGTAATTTCAATCTTATTACGCAGAATATTAGGATCCTAGCGAGAAGCAAAAACCAAATTATCTATCAAAATGACATCATATTTATGTAATCGTCGTTTGATTGAATTGTATGTAATTGCGCATTCGTTGATTAAAAATGTTTTTCCAGTATAAAATTACTTGTGCACTAACCACTAGGATAATTATTTGGTGATTATTCCGAATAAAATTCCATGGTATAATAATGAGGCATACATATGTGTGAGTTCAATTATAAATACCATATTCAAATCAGCTGTTTTGTAGATACAGTAAAAACATACAAACACTCACACAATATCTTACTCTAAACGCATATTATATTTCGTCGTGAGTATAAATATTAACAAGTGCTACGTTGTATGCATCAACAACAGGTTCAAATCTCCGACCCGTACGGGTTTTCATATAATTGGCTTTTATAAGAAGAAAACATCGTGAGGAAACCTATATATGCATATACGTAAATTCAATAGCATATGTGCAGAGTTGGACTGGGCCGGAAGGGCCCGGCTAGCTCCTCACAAGGCCGGGACCCGAGACTGGAGACCCCCTATTCTACCTACCGCCTGGCTTGTCCTGGCCCGTGGGGGACCCGCGCAGGATGGGGCCCGACTGGTAAACGCCACCTCGACTATATGGCCTGTCCGACACTGCGTATGTGAATCTACCAATCCGCTACTGGGCCAGCGTGGCTAGCAATACGGCCTAATCGCCCTTTCAGAGGAAGGCCTAAGCCCAGCAGTGGACTATTTAAAAGGCTGATTATGCTATCTATTATCAGGCGAAATGGCGGTTAAACGCAAGCCTATCATTAATTAAAAATACTGTTCCACATTTATTAATACTATTCTAATTGGTCTAATTGTATGTTTTACTAAAATTATAAAAAGTTATATATGGAAGCTTTTTCTACCGAAGTTACTCTAGTTACTAAACTGCTGAGATACATTTTCTTTTTAACAGTTTTGTAACTTAATTTCAGTAAGTAATAGGGAGAATAATAATTATACTTATGCCTAACTTTTACCAAACGACAAATTCATCTGAATTCAAAACTAACACGAAAATAGGATTGTCAAAACTTCGTAACTCGCTGCTCCGCTTTACGCAACTCAATTTCGACGTGTCCATCAAACAGGAAGCTGAAAGGAAACTAGATGAAATTTTCAATAGAACCGGTTTAGTATGATTTTGTTTTGGTTAAAATGAAACCTGTGTGCATTTAGCCTGTGGCGCCATGATACCTACCTATAGCAGGCAAAGCGTCATATTGAATAATAGATGACAATAAATTCCGTTCCTGCCGAAATGTGTTCATTTTCATGAACATATTGCAAATAATGTATTTTTAATCTTTTTGTAGTCCTATGCGTCTCAGGACAGTGTTGAAAATCAGCGCTACAGAGAAATCTACAGCATTATAACTACTCAGTTATACTGCTTCTTTTTGTCGCAACACTACAGCGGCAACTGAACATGCATTATCTTTTTTTCTTCTGTCATCGTACATTCGTACGTAATTCGGTACATCGACCATCTGACGTTGTTCCCAGAGACTCCGACGGTTTTGTTTTTCAAATTATTCCATTGCTTATGTAGTTTTAAACTAAGGAAAAATTTAATTATTTAATGTTCTCTACCAATATTTTTCTTATCAAAACATTTACGCTGCGCTTATTTATAAGCTGGTTTAATTCTATGATGTCAAGAAGTAAAACGTAGTATGTTTGATCTCTCATTAAACCAACTGGGCCACATCCTTTGATTAATTTTTATAGATGTTAAGATAAATGCAGTTTAAGTGCCTAACTACGCTGCACTAAATAAAATCATTTGAGTTAATAACTGGTTCCTAATTCTGTAAGAAACAACATATTACGCCAATCATCACCATCATCATCATTTCAGCCATAGGACCTCCACTGCTGGACATAGGTCCACCTAAAAGACGACCTAAAAGAGACCGCAGGGAAACGCTGGATGGAGGCCGCTTCCAACCGGCCCTTTTGGAGATCGAATAAGCCAATAACACGTGGTAAACATGCTATAACACGGTAAGGATGGTAACAAAATTTAAAAAAAAACGCGTCCGATTAGAAACTACATTCTCTTAACAAACGCACGTAACACGCTGGCTTCCACGTGGTTTCAACGTTATTTGGACAATATCAAAACGAGTGGTTTTATGAAGTTTATCGCGTTAACAAACTTGACATTGCCAATTCCACGCAGATAACGTAACGGGCCTTGTTACGAATTAATGTGGTCATAGAGACTAAGCGCACAGATTTTTCAATTAGTTTTCATGTAATGACGTCACACGTTTATGGCAAGGAATCTCAATATGCTCTGCTCGTATGAGATTCCTTAAAAAGAAAAAATAAACCAATAGAGAATAAGGCCAGGAGCTTACGGCTATTTCTTAAAACGCGGTGTTGAAACAGCTAGCGTTGAAACAGTGCAGTGCGGAAAATCATGCCGATATACGGTTTGCGGTCTCGCAACTTTTCGCTTCACCTAAACAGAGTCGCTTTAAACAGGTAGCCGTAAGGCCTTGGTAAGGCCCTTACACTCGAAAAGCTGACAAACGAATGGCAGTTTGTATTTACCTCACAGATCTACTACCTATTCATGCTGGCAGTTGTGGTTACTGGAATTACCACATTCCCATGGTTGATTGTTTTAACATAATAATATCGACGTTTTTAAAAGATTTGGCATTTGTACATTTTGGCACTCGAGTTATCTGAGGCTTTACACATTATGACATGTGGACGGTTTGTACCCGGAGTCGGGGCGACCAAAAATATGGTGGTCAAATCCAAGCACAGGCAGCAGGATGCACCATAGACGCAATTAGCAAAGGACCTACGAGAATGACATAAGCAAAGACACGCCTACTGCAGTTCCAAGTAAGTATGTAACAACGCTGCACCTATTATGTCTTCTGTGGCTGCACTAAACAAAATAATTTAAGCCTGTAACTGAACACGGAACGCGCACGGATAGCTCGGACGTCAATTCGATGCGTTCGCTTATTGAGCTCGTTAAACACAACGTGATGATACCAATTCCTAAAATTATGTTCGCCTATCATTTGTGTCAGAGGATGACGATGTGGGACGCGTTTTGGATATATAATTTTCAGTTCTAGTTTAGTGGGATCATCATCATCATCAGCCAGAAGACGTCCACTGCTGAACATAGGCCTCCCCCTTTAACCTCCACACTGAACGACAGCCTGCCTTTTGCATCCACTGGATGCCCGCGACTCTCACAATGTCGTCGGTCCATCTAGTGGGAGGCCTCCCTACGCTGCGTCTTCCGGTTCGTGGTGATATTCAGGCCAAATTATTATTTTACAGTATTGGATGAATTATTTATACGCATGTACGTTTTACCGGACCGGTAAGCGCAGCGTAGGACGTCCACCCACAAGATGGACAGACGACATAAAAGAGACCGCAGGGAAACGCTGGATACAGGCCGCTTCCAACCGGCCCTTTTGGAGATCGATGTGAGAGGACTATGTCCAGCAGTGGACGTTCTATAGCTGAAATGTCGATGATGAAATTGATGTACGTTTTACCATTTGAGATTGAATCGAAGTAGTTTTTTTACGAACATGAAGGTCTTTTTTGTTCATGCTAATATTATAAATGCGAAAGTTTGTGTGTGTGTGAATGTTTGCTACCACGTATCACCGTAACAACTAAACTGATTATGATGAAATTTAAAATGTAGATGGTTTAGGTTCTGGAATAATATGTTCTTCAAAAAGCGAGTTAATAGAGTTCTTAAGGGTCGGCAACGTATTTGTAATGCCTCTGGTGTTACAAGTATCCATAGGCGACGGTGACCGCTTACCATCAGGCGGCCCGCCTGCTGAATTGCCACCTATGGCATTTTTTAGTTTTTTAGTATGAAATAACATGGAAATGATTGTCTATATAAAAAAAAATATAATTTTGCGAAGTTAATATTTCAATATTATTATATTATTATTGTTTATTTAGAACACATTTTCGTTTTAATATTTTTTATTATTACCTCAAAACCAGAGATACATTGTTGCTACCATTTATTTTGATCATTATAAAAATATTAAAAACAATAATTTATTCAATGCAAAATATTTTCTTTATTATAACATCGTAATATTACCGAAACACATTTTTCAAAAGTATTCAGTCATTTTATATTACACTAGCGACCCGCCCGCCCAGCTTCGCACGGGTGTAATTTATGTGCGAAGCCGGGGCGGGGCGTAAGTTATATATATAAACCTTCCGTGAAAATCTATCTAACTGATAGTGAAAACCGCATCAGAATCCGTTGCGTGGTTTAGGAGGAGTTAGCGGCCATACAGACAAACAGACAGACAGACGCGGAAAACGACTTTAATTTATACTATGTAGAGATTTATGTGCGAAGCTGGGGCAGGTCGCTAGTTATATATAAAAACCTTCCTTGAAAATGTATCTAACTGAAGGTGAAAACCGCATCAAAATCCGTTGCGTGGTTTAGGTGTTAGCGGCCATACAGACATACAGACAGACAGACGCGGAAAGCGACTTTAATTTATACTATGTAGAGATTTATGTGCGAAGCCGGGGCAGGTCGCTAGTTATATATATAAACCTTCCTTGAAAATTTATCTAACTGAAGGTGAAAACCGCATCAAAATCCGTTGCGTGGTTTAGGTGTTAGCGGCCATACAGACATACAGCGAGATCGCTGCATACGGTATTCTGACCCTTATCATGCATCGAAATAAGTTTTTTTTTTTATTATTTTAAATCCAGTCATTTTTAAATTAAGTTTGATTATTTTAAATCCAGGCATTTTTTAAATTGTAGGTAGGTATGCTAAGTAGATACATGGATTAACTCGCAAGCCCTATAATCTCTACCCACGCAATGCATAATGGCATAAAACCTTACAAATGCATTATTCGTCACACCTACATGTATACCTTGCCTACCTGATTGAAGCTAGATGTTCATGTTTATTTTCCAATGACAGAGCAATGTACATCATGTTCAAGATAATGTTATCGGATCATTATTGACCGAGTGAAACGAACACAGAAAAGAAAAAATATCGTTTCGAAGCTCTTCAAATTTACTAGAACGACGCGGTGGTTTTTTTGTCTGTTAGCGTGCATGTAAGTTTTAATTTTTTAAGTTCAAATTCGTGTTTTTTAATTATATATATCATAGACAAAAGGAAATATCTACGTTTTACCACCAACTCACCTGATGGTAAGCGACGGTGTGGCCGCGGATGGAACGCGTTGATTCGTTCGTTCATTTCAGCTTAGTGTTTTGAAGACTAACTCAAGTAACTCGTACATTTCGCTCGCTGCCAGTTGTGTACTTACTTAGATATTATAGCATTATTATATAGTAAACCGGCGTAGACTTAAACTCCATTATAGCATTACTAATAAACCTTAGTGGTTTTTAAATGCTGTTTTAACCTATTTGTATAGTTTTCTTGTTTTAAATGATAAATAAATGAAAAAAAAAATTTAGTTATATAAAAAAAAATACTATACATTTTAGTATTGAAACTGGCGTGGTTTTCACTCATTTTATTTATATTACACGGGATTTACTCACGTAAGATTAAGCCGGTTACTCCGACTATAGTTTCAACCGCATTAGACGTTCTTTTTCAAGGTGAATGCACGCGCGCGGCTGTGTCTCGCTTTGCGTCTATACATTTTGTTTTAAACAACTTTAAAACAAAGTTATTCGAATCTACGAGTTCTGGGGTAGGTAGTACTTCGCAAGGCAAGGAATTTAGAAGCTGTCACCGTAAGTGACGGATGGTACTCCATAGTACATATAAGTACTACGTAATCTTATTACGACGAATGTGGGCGTTGTAAGATTTACGTTACCCTATTTAGTAAAGGAAGTTGAGGAGACAAATATTTGGATAAAATAGGGCACCACACTTTAGTGAAATGGATGAAAGGGTCAGTCCTCTTTTGCCGAAACTCTAAGAAAAAAAAACTAGAAGAGCCTAGGAATATATAAAAATACGAGTTCTGTAAGTTATATAAGTAGCTTTATCAGGACATTAAGAAATAATCCGGCCAATTGTGAGTCGTGCATTGAGGGTTCCATACGTGTGTAAAATGTCCCGAATATTTATTTATTTATAATCTAAACTAAACCAAATTTGACAGCTCAAAAATTATTGCCATTCTTCTCTTACACACTGAAATGAAAAAAGACGCAGATAATTTTAGTCCTGTCAAATTGGTTTAGTTTAGTGAAATGTGTAGTAACTGTGTGTAGGTACAGAATTAATGCCACTGTCACAGTTCACAGAATCCTCATGGGTACATTAATATGAATAAGTATACAAAGAGTTTATGAGACGATGGATGCTGCCATCGATGTTTAAAGTGGTCAATATTTCCTGTCCTCACCATAGTTACTTTACTGTTATCAATATTAATGCTAGGCTGTTTTATAAGGCACCAAATACTTATGCTACGCAATGTGCTTCTCAGACAGGGTGTTTATAAGCTGTAATTATAGGTTTATTGATAACTATCTGACCCGGCAGACGTTGTTGTTCTGTTAAACATTTTATAAATTTGTTTGAGTGATGGTTCAAACAAAAATCCTTTTTTTTTTTTTTTTTTTTTCTCTGTTACCAAATTTCGGGTAACTTATCAAATTTTGAGAACCTTAAGAGCCGTGACTACAGATTAGATATTTTCATAATTATGGACGGAACTGTGAATATTTACCATATTATATTAGCCATACTTTTCGAAATATATGATACTAGCGACCCGTCCGCCCGGCTTCGCACGGGTGTAATTTACAGGCGAAGTCAGCTTAGTTATATATATAAACCTTAACCTAACCTTATTTAAATGTATCTAACTGATGGTGAAAACTGCATCAAAATCCGTTGCGTGGTTTAGGAGGAGTTAGCGGCCATACAGACATACAGACAGACGCGGAACGCGACTTTAATTTATACTATGTAGAGATAGAGAAGATAAACCTCAAAAATAGAAGTAGAAAAACGCACGACTGTGTAAATGTGCCTTGGTTTTACTCATACTTCACTAAGCGACTATAATACAATACATCAAGTCATGTGTAGTAATAAGGGTTGCTTAAAAGTGGGAAATCTCGCCTTGACTCTGTGCTAGATTATTTCCTTGATTAATTTTAGAACGGTCAATTGGTTTAAAAATCTCTGAGCTTGCTGCCTTTGTCTATAGTTGACTAGCACAACGATTTATTGGCGCTATTGGCAGTGACATTTCAATAAAGTGTGATGCTGCAAAATTGTTTTAGCCTTGACAATAATAAATAATTATTACTAGTTAAAACTAGCGGGTTCTTGACGCTTGCCGTACCTACTAGTGGCTTCGGAAAATCATATATTGTTTTAATTGTTAATAGCTAGCCTAGTGTTTTCAAGTCCACTGCAGGCTTCTGATATACCGCATTGAACTAATAAGTACTAACTTAGGTTTTAATTTGATACTTTTTTAACCCCCGACGCAAGAGGTTGTGTGTCTGTCTGTTGCATTGTAACTCCGAAACGGCTAAACCGTTTTTATTATTTATTTTTGAAGTGAAACTTCTTATGCGTCTTGCAAAAATGTTGCGTTAAACGTTTAACGCTACCATGGAGGGGGAATAGAATGAGACAGAGCGAGAGTTTTAGATGCCATCTATGAGGAAATTTTGAAACTTGTACATCCTTCTCATAGTTTATTAGTCCACTAATATTTGCATAGATGGCAGAACATGCGACTTCCAACAAGGTTGCGTTAAACGTTTAACACTATCATGGAGGGGGTATGAAAGCACTGTTGCGTTAAACGTTCAACGCTCCTGGGGAGAATAGAAAGAGACAGAGCGAGAGTTTCACTTATTCCGCACGGAGGGACTCCACGCACAATTTTTTTGTTTGAAAGATGTATTGATAGAGGGTATGAATTGAATCTGTTCAACCGTTTGAAGATTATCAGATCTTACAAGAAAACTGTTTGAAATTTGAATTTCCCGCCATTTGTGAAACGTTGCACCTTAATGATATTTATTAAAATCACGTAAATTTATTCACAAATAGCGGAGTAATCGATGTACCTACAAATAATAAAAAATAAAACATTTCGTTACTTCTATTTGGTTCGTTCTCTCTTCGTTCTCTCACTCTCTTCTCTCCTGAAGTCAGTTAAAACATGGTATACCTTGTTGTCAAGTTCTGATAGCACGAAATTGAGTAATACCTAATTAGACACCCGGTTAAGCTCTTAATGGGTCCATGAGACTAACTGCGTACCATGTAGGTAGTTATGTCTGTATCTTGCCCCACTATTCATTATGTATTTTGCACCCCTAAAAAGGAATTTAATACATAAGAATCGCTTAGTATTTAGCTATTCGCTATTCGTACTTAGCATGCGGAAAAATATTCGAGATTTTATCAAAGTAAAACCACCTTGCACTTAACTGGCGAAAAAAAGATCATGGTAATATTTATATCTACGCCGATAAATGCGGCTTAGACAACAAGCTTGAAAAAAAAACTCAATTAAAAATAACCAAACATTGTATGTCATTTAAAATAATTATAAAGAAAATGAAATCAATATGCAACAAAATTAATAAGGATTGCATCGGATTTGAGCCTTTTCAAAACAATAGTTATATGTAAATAATCAGGTGAAATCAGTGCCTAATCTTTAATATGTAAAAAAAATACAACAACAAACGTTTAATCATTAGAAAAGTGACTCGTATGTTGTTAAATTAAGTGAGTTATAAAGAAAATGTAACTCGCCTCATAAACTGAAAACTGTATAACAAAATAAAACTCACCATGAAAAACTACCGCGAAAAACACCACAAAATAAATTTTCCGCTCCGAAGACATTTTCAAAAATAGAACGTTTTCTTTTTTCACAATAATAAACCTATGTCAAGGCTGACACATCCTACTTTCGCGCCTTTATTCAGAGTTTTTTTCTTCTGTTCCGCGGCTACTGTAGTTAAGTTTTGTGCGTGTTCGAACGACCGATGTCGGAATGAACTGACGTTTGACTTGTGCCTCAGGCTGACACTTGAATATGGGACGCAGCATAAACATCACGCTTATTTTTAGAGCGCTTGAACTGTTGTCCTATGGAATGTCATTTATGGTTTAGCAACCACCTTATCGATAGAGTTAAATGGGGGAGCCACCACTGTATTTTTTTAACAAAATTGCCAGACATTCTTTAATTCATTCAAGTTCTCTCATTTAATAACCTGTACGATCAAGTTGGTCGCATTGTACTTAAATGGGGGTAGATAAGTAGGTACTCACTAGAAATTTCTATGAAATGTTGATTTAAGTTGTTTTTTTATCTTGTTACCGATTGTAAGTGTGAATAGGTACGTCAAAAGCCTACCTGCCTGCCTAGCATGCGCACCGCGACAAAATTTTGTCGTCACTTTTTCAAGCGAGAACGCGATAAGATGCCTACGTTTTTGTATATGCCTGTCACGCTTTGGTACGATAAAAAGAGTCGACAAAATTTTGTCGCGACGCGCATGTTAGCCCGGCATGTCTATCTCCTTAATCAAATCACATTTAGGTCAGTGCAAGCTAGATTGTCAATTTTATTTTCTTTACGTACTTACTAGAGCGATAGTGGCCGGGCGGTGGCATGTGCGCTTTAGAATCTGATGGCACCCGGTTCGATCCTCGGCCCTGCATCAATGACTTATTTAGTACTTAGCTAAATTATGTGCAGTTTCGATGCCATCGCTCAAAAACAGTGAAGGAAGATATCGTAGGGTATGTTCAAGAACCTCAAAACTGCATAAGACATAGTACATTCACCATTACGCACTGAGCCAGCATGGTGGATTTAGGGACAACCTCTCTCTCTGAGAGAATGCTGGTATCTTAGCAGTGGGAACATAATAGGCTGATAATGAAGACGTACTTACCTACAAAAATGTGGAAAACTATTGAAATACGTGCTAATCTATCCTACCAATTATTTGCTTTGAGAGCTGCAAAAAAATTGTAAAAAGCTGAATAAAAAAGTTTGATCACTTTCGCTAGGTTTTTGAGCTTAAAACTGAGTAGGTACCCGATATAATTCACTGAAATATAACAAGAAAATGTTTTTGTTCAGTTTTACCTAATGTTATTCCAGCTGTCAGAGCAAATAAATGCTTGGACTAAATAAAGTAGCAATATCGGCATACCTACGAATTTTCTTTTAAATAATGAATAACAATCAAAACCATTTATATAAACAACAACATTATTTCTCCCTTATCATAACATTTATCAATTTAATCGTTATCTTGCTATAACGAGATGTTATTATGTTTTTTTTTTTCGCTTCGTAGCCACCCCTTATTCAGAATGTTGTTACAGGACTGAACGTATTTGAAAACCTCGGTTATTTAGTTTGTGAAAAGAATGTATTTCAGTTGGATAATGGTAGTGAATTTTGAGGTTTTAGAACTTTTAATAATTGACCTGTAAGTATTTTGCTGTGTAAAAAACCTAGAAACTGCTGTTATAATTCCGAATAAGAATTCCTTTCATTCCTTTCGTTCAGTCTAGTTTTAATTTGACTTTTATCTTCTTTTATTACATACAAACAAGCAGACGAGCTTCCTGATGGTAAGCAGTCATCGTCGTTTATGGATATTTGTAGCACCAGAGGCAACACAACTATATTAACTCTCCTTTTGAAGAACCCAATATTGTAGCTTCTCGGAAACACCGTCGGAAATTCCTTTTTTAAATTTATAATACTTATATTTCATTTGTATGTCTAATTTTGTCTAATTATTTTTCTTTTAAACTTCATATAGTTATTCATGTTTTTATGTACTTACTTAAGTAACCGAAGTGATGAGTCGTTGATGTATGTGAGAATTATTTTCCTTACAAAAACTATGACATTTTGTTTGACATCTGCAGTGCAAGTACCGTTCTTTATCGATCGATAAATGTGACAATTGAATTCTACAATTTTATTTGTCGATTTTAACTGTAAAATTTGTCGGTCGAATAGAACGGTATTAAAATTATTAATGCTGTATGTACTGTTTCATTTGCAGCGCATTTTATCAATATATAAATTTCTACCGCTTAGGGAATACCGAAAAATTGCTAACAGTCTTCAGTCCTCATCTTTTTATTTTCTGAGTAAAAATGAACAAGCAATGAGTCCAACCCTCCGCACTTAAATAAATCGCGTCTCGTTACTGAAAAGAAAAGCATTAAGGGTGGTTTTTGGTAAAGGGGTTGGAAGTGGTAACTTTGCTTAATCATCCGTATTTTCTTGTAAAATGGATTAAAAGAAAGGATTAAATTTTACTTGGGCTCGTTTGTGAGACAAAAAGGCATTGTTAGTTGTTTCCAACTCAAAAGAAAAACAAAAAACTATAGTCCTTTTAACTAGCATGGCACTTGACAGGTGGTTTGAAAGTACGATAGAATGTAACGTGATTTGTAAATATTGAATGTGACGTCACAGAACTATCTTAAAGATTTACATTTTGCAGCGAAAACATATAGCTAAGCGCTACTATCAAAACTAGTGGTGAAAACTAGTCTGTTGGTGGTGGTTGTCAAGAGTCATGCTATTTGAAAAGGATTATAGGCAAAGTATTGTTAAATTATTAGAATTCTAATCTCTAAGACGCGTCGTAATTAATTAGCTAAGAGTCCCGCCGAAGTCATTGATGTGAACCCAAACCGATAATTTCACAACGCAAAAACAGATAAAAAAATCATCCAGCGTTACTAGAACAGTCCTGTTATTTGAAGACTTTTGAAATTCTGTTATACAGAGCAAGATTTACCTACTTCATAATTATCAGCTTACCATGTTTCCACTGCTGATACACAGGCCTTCTCTCTGAGAGAAAGGATCGTTTATTCCACCACCGATTTCACCGGTTCCTTCCAGTGCATTCAAAGACATATGACGTTCACCAAAACGCCATATGTCTTTGAAGGTTCTTGGACATACCAGTTTCGTTGGACATACAGTTTTCTTTCACCGTTTTTGAGCGATGGCATCGACACTGCACATAATTTTTAAGTAATAAATAAGTTATTGGTGCAGGACCGAGGATCAAACCAGGTGCCGTCAGATTGTATAGAGCGCCCATGCTACCGCCTGGCCACCGTCGCTCAACAAGAGACTAGGATTACTAAACTTAATTAGGAGGAATCACAGTCAAATTCTTTTTCCGCGTCCCCACGACCATGGTTAATGAGCGATTTCCATAGCAACATTTATTTATAACTAGACAAAACGTGCTTAAAAACAAAACACTTAAGGAAAGGTGAGCGACTGTTTTCAATCAACGATCCCATTAGCGAAGAATTAAGAAAACAAAGGCCTTAATTGATACCTATAATCTTAAAACAAAAGCCAGAGCAATAAGGCCCAAACGTAGGGTAAACGTGGAAGTAAACGGTATCTCCGGATTGCAACAACCTTTCGGCAAAAACAATTTTCCCGTTCATGGGACCGTTTTGACCACTTCCCTTGTAAGACTGACTAGAAAAGAAGAGATGGATAACTCCAAGCGAGGAATGGTTGAACACGGAACGACCGTGCTGGGATGAACATCGCTTTCTGATTGGACACGCTAGATCAAATAGTTGTCGAAAATAAATTTACATATTTTGTCATAGGCCACAGTGTCTCTTTACATCAGGCGAGTTGGTGGCCAAACGTAGATGTATTCTATCTATGTATATGTATATTTATATTTATTTATTTTAATACTTTACTGCAGACTTAATTTTTTTTTATATTGACTTTTTTACAGACATAGTTATTGATCTTTGTATTTTTACAAGCTTTTATATAACTTGCCTTGTATATCTATTGTTGTATCTTGTATTTTGTTTGTTTGTCTATGCGTCAAATCTTGAAACTAAACAGTTATCCCCAACTGATTGAACTGAAATTTTGCATAAACGTTAGGTTTGGATAACAATGCATGGTTAGCACTTGCATGGAAATGCAAGTGAAGTCAGTCTAAATCTAATATGGCGGACTCCCAAAGATGATGGACCAGTATTGTGGACCATTTTATTTACAATATATTATATATTTGCAACGCTTTTTTCATAACGCCATTCGGTCTTCATTTATAAAGGGGTCGGCCGGTAGTTATTTTTTACATAAATGGCGCTTTGGCTAATTTATTTAGTTTGGAAAATTACAGAATGCTCAAATTGATGGTTCAAACTAGCTAACGCCACTTTGTAATCTCAACCCAATTGTGAATTTATAACACTGCCACTGCCACGGCTGTCCACTTTCACATCTATGCCTTCATAATCTGTGCCTCTAATTTCGGGTAAACGCTTGGGGCAAACGTTACCTGAACGTTTGTTGTCTGCGGTGATATTACGTGATTGTTTTGTGTGCCTAATCACTTTACCCTCGCGTTTACTCAGGTGGAGGGGAAATAAACTCAGAGTAAAATGGGTTTTGGGAAGATGGAAATGCGTCTGTTCAGCAAATATAGCATCACAGAGAGATAGAGAAAGTAAAGGACTCTATTTTTGTCTAGAGGTCCGCGTCTATCTGGCCGCAGCTTACGCATCAGACACAACGGATCACACCGAATTCATACTACCTAGGTACTTACCTATAACCTGTGTTAATTAAGTAAGTAGCTTGGTAGGTATAATTGGTAGAATCCACAGACCTATACTTAGATATAGGTCTGTGGTAGAATCCATCCGATTCATATACGTTGCGGACAAGTGGATTCCTAAATTAAATCAATACTTTTCTGACATTCCTTATGCTCCTTGTATCAATATAAAATGTCTAAAGTTTACTTAAAATTACAAGAGAACTTTCATGTTTGTTATGCCACTATGCTATTTTATTTTATTTTATTTATTTATTTATTCAATTAAATTATTTATCATCATCTTGATAACAAAAATGTGAAAATTATATCACATAACTACTGAATGTACTTAAACATCACCTATTTAAACAATTGGCTGTAAAAACAAAACTCTTTTGTATATCTATTTACTTTCTCTCTATATGCATCGTTTAAATAAAAAGCCTTTTATTCTCTACGTATTAGGTATACACATCTTTGAATAAGCTAAAAGAAAAATCTTCCAAATTCCAAACGTATTAACGGGCAGGCGTTTAACAAAGGGAATCAAATTATTACACCCCAAATTATAATAGCCATTTCACCTTACTGCCCGATATAACTTCCGGAACCAATTCTCTCTCTGATTAAATTTAAAATCGTCCCACTGGCCAATTACAGAACTAATATCCTATAGTTGACATCTGTGCCGAGCTCACCCTCTTCTGACCCGTTAACACAACCTGGCCTAACACACAGGCCAGAGCACTGCTGTTTGGACTTTGCATAACTTTTGTAGTTATGGAGATCATAATATTGTATTTGACCTTAGTAGGTTAATAATCCGAACTGTTAAGTCGAACCGGAAGACGCTGCGTAGGTAGGCCACCCACTAGATGGACCGACGACATAGTGAGAGTCGCTGGCATCCAGTAGATGCAAAAGGCAGGCTGTAGTTTAGTGTGGAGGTTAAAGGAGGCCTATGTTCAGCAGTGGACGTCTTCTGGCTGATGATGAAGATGATGAGGTTAATAATCATACTCCATACTATCACATCACACTAATATTATAAATGCGAAAGTTTGTGTGAGTATTTTTCATATTTTTTAAGAATTTATCTTATCGCATCTAATAAAAAAATGCTGTATTTGTAACATAGAAAGGTTCGTCGAGTGAAAGCGTGAAATATTACTTGTTTTTATGCCACTCCGTTAATAAAAAGAAGACCGGTAACGACAACAATGAAGCCTTGGAAACTTGTAGAGCTCTTGAAGGCATGAGTAGAAAATATCTAGAGATAACTATCTTGACGAAGCACAGGGTCTAGAATACAATACAATACCATACCTTACAATAACTCTTTATTAAAAATACCACAAAACAAGGATAACATAAACACGACGACGTGGAATGTCCCAATGTATAAACAAGGATAAAAAAAAAAAAAGAAAAAAAAAAATTAGTTAATAATATTAGTTAAAATAATATAATATTAAAATAATATTAGTTAATAATAATATTAGTTGATAAAAAAAGCTTAAAAGTGATCTTAAACGTTTAAACACCAGAATATCATACTGAGGAACTCCAAATTTGAAACGTTATACTGAAAATTTGCTAATTTCGAAATCTATTTCCCCAAAAGTTTGTAAATCCGAATAACAATAATGATAAACAGTAACGTGACTTTTTCCTTAATTACCAGCATTTATAAGTATTATTTGAAAAATAAATAACTAATAAAATTAGAGTTAAAAGTGTTGCAATACTATTGTTTACGCTCGTGAAACTGCCGAAAGTTAGTGCGAGTTCGAACAGCGTTGCTTTATGTACTTTCTTGTTCCAAATTGAGAAAACAATTTCTGAAGATAAGAATATTTTTGTACAGATTTTCAGTTTGAGTGGCCTAAACAAGATTTTTTAAATTATAAATTTTAAAAATAACTATTGCACTTGACCGGCATCTCGACGATGATACGGTTGACCATAGAGCACGTTTGTCTAGAAGAAACCGAAAGGTACTTTCGCGCCATGAAAACATCCAGATTTACTGAATTATAGAGTAAATATGTTTCTTTTTATATTTGCGTTATATTAATAGAAATTATTTTACTATAAATGATGTCAAAGTGATGAAAATTGTTGGTTCCATAATAGGATTTACAAGTTAATTTTATACCTAAAAATAAATTAATTAATAAGACGTTTGATCTGAAAAGTTTTAACCTAATTAACTTTTGGAGTAGCGTATTTCAACTGAAATAATTTTGGTGTGGTGATTCTGAGTTCTGAATTTCAAAGTTCCATGTTAAATGCATTCAATAAGAAGCTGAAAACCAAACACTTGAGATTGAAATCCAAGTTAAATACCCACTTAAAAGTACATATGTTGACTCATGTTCTAGGTGTACGTTTAAAGGGAAATATAAAATATTTTACATTTCATTTTCGATTCCACGTTGGAATAGAATTTTCATAGCTGCCCCGGGCGAGGGTAGCATGTTCTCGCTCAAGTGTTGAGTTGAATATTTCAATTTTCTCTACACGCTGCAGGATATAAAATAATACTGTGTTGATTTGAATGAGTCTTGTTTTAAAATAAAGGAAACAGTATAGAAACTACTCTAATTAATAATATAAAATATTTTATAAAATACAGGGTGTAAGGGGAACACTCTCGAAGCCCCAAAAGGAGGTAATTGTACTCATCATTATTAACCACTTTTAGTATGGGACCAACGCTGAAATCGCGAAAAATAAAATCACCTGTTCCATACATTTTGTATTTTTCGCGTTTTCGGGGCTGGTCCCATAGTAAAAGTTGTTCATAATGATGAGTACAATTACCTTCTTTTGGCTTCGAGAGTTTTCTCCTTACACCCCGTATAGAATAAGTCTACGTTTGGCTATCAACTCGCCTGATAGTAAGCGACGTTGCAGCTGTGGATGGAACTCGTTGATAAAGGGGAAATCTATTTATTATAGTTTTGAAGATGCTTTGATTGTAGTTCTCAGGAAACAAGGAGGGAGTGTATTTTAGTAGGTCATTCATTCGATTATTTTCATCCATACTGAATTATTGAATAGAATTCAAAGAAAAAGATTACGTAGAAGGTTTTTTAGAAGTCGTGCTTCTCCAATTGATTTTATTGAGGCCCCTAAACTGTTAAAGTTCACAGCTGACTTTTTAGCGGAAAGGTGATGGGCAAGTAAAAAGTTACCTAAACTATTTCACTGAATACACGTTATTTCAAAAGTGTATGCCATACATGGACACAATTTTAAGAACACTTCCCAAGTGAAAATATTTTTACAGAAATTCCAAAAAAATCGCGCAAACAATATCACTTAATAACACAAAAAAGCCACAAAATTTCCAAAAAGATCTTTTGTCCCCATTCATAGGCAATGATTGATTTACGTGTAAGTGCGTCAGAAAAATGAGGAGGGCTATTCATTTCCCTACGGCGCGGCGGTGGCCGTGGCTTGTAACATAGAATAGCTTTTAGGTGCTTTGAAAGCTGGTCAGATAGCCCCGCACCGCGGCCGGGTGACGGATGCCTCAGGGGTATTCAGAATTTAGTACTGTCACTCTGCCAGTCTGTTGCTATAAAGCCTGCTTTGCACTGGGTGTTTTCACTGAAGACGTCGCGTCAGAATGAATAAGGTACCTAATTATAAGCGTTTTAAAGAGGTTCTGTGTTACTGTGCCTGTGCGTTTGGATATTACCATTTTTTTTAAACGACTGCATCGTTTTAGATAGCATTTGAAACCAAGCTTTATCGCAGTGATTGTTAGTTACCTTTGATCACAATCTGTTTAACGGTTAAACATTTATGATCTTTTTTGCGAATTAATAATGGTTTGATCTAATATTAATTTTACTTTTTATCATTAAGTAACATAAAAAGTGCTATTCTAAGCTTTATGCAATTTACATACCCTAACTATTAAATAATAGTCCTAACCTTGATGAAACGATTATTGTGATACCCCTAAAATTTTCAGTATAATAAAAAAAAAATTTAATTTAAACTTTTTAACTTAAACACAACTTCCTCCGTTCCTTTCTTTGATCCGTAATTTTACTATATATGTGAGATGCTAATATTTAACTGGACATTTTATTAGCATTGTCTATGTAAAATCTAAAATATCTATCTAAGAGCTAAAAGAAATTCTAATGTGTTCTTAAGACAAAAATTTGTGAAGCAAAGATGCAATAGTGAATACTAATTACCCTATACGATGTGTAAAATCAGATACTGATGGCAATTAAACTTTGTGGCCTCTGCGTTAAGATTCTGCCGTTAAAAAAAATCCGACAAAATCAATAGGAATCCATAGTATGCAAGGGGCATTATTCCCTGTATTGTGTGACGCTTGCAATGGGGTTGGTTCCATGTTGTTTTCGTCTGACAGGTTTTAATGTTTTTGCATATTGAGTGATGTTTTAATTAAACCTTGCAAGTATTTGCACCATTCTATTAAAATGAAATAATAATAATAATAAATAATAATAATAAATATTCGGGACATTTTTGCACACACGGTCATCTGACCCCAAACTAAGCAAAGCTTGTGATATGGCTGCCAGAGACTGATATATATACAGAAATAGGTTTAAATACATACTTAAATAGATATTAACACCCAGATATAGAACAAACACAAATGTTCATCACACAAATGTTTGTCCTAGGTGGGAATCGAACCCACGCCCCCAAGCTCAGAAGGCAGGTTCACTACCAACTCGACCAACGGGCTATCAAGAAATGATTTTATTGAGGAATTCCTCGTTAAAATTAAAATGTGTTATAGTATTCAAAAGTTGTATTTGTAGTTATCTGATTATTAACGGGACATTTACATTGATAAGGTTGTGGATGGAGCTGCCGATATTCCAGCGCAGTGAATCGGCTTCTTCTAGGTAAGCGTGCTTCATCGTAGATCGCATTATCACTTAACATCTGAGGAGTTGGCGATCAAACGATTGCCTATTATCTCTAGTATAGTATATTTATCTATGCTATTATTAAATAATACTTAAAAATTATTTGCGCCAAGTTCACGGGATGTCACAACTGTGATAAACCTGTAATGCACAACCGTGATAGTTTTAAACAGTGATCTGCTATTGGTCAACTCGTACCAATACGTCAAAACTCTGACTGGGAATTTAATGGTAACACTGAACTCTGGTATTAAGCTGTAAGGACGAACACGCAAACAATCTGTTGTTTTAAGTTCTGTGTTTGTTCACGATTTTAGGGTTGGTTCTGTAGTAAAAATTAAAAAAAATATATATATTATTTGTCTGATTTTCATAATTCATAATTCAATATTGAATAATAATAATGAGAATACTAACCCCCTATCAGCATAGCACCATCGTTACGCATTACTCTGTAGATATATTGAAACCAAAAGCTTAGCTAGAAGCTTAGACCTGCAGTACAATAGAAACCCTGCCGTTGTGTGTGTTGCCGCAGCATTTCAATTTACTATCTTGGATTGTTCAAGTCTAGCGTTACTAAGTTATTAGGTACTAGGCAAACGTGCACCATTTTCGACATCATCGTCGCTTTCAACAAGTGAAATTGCGGTCAAAGATTAGTCTAGTGTCTAGTCCGATGTAAAAAAGCTTTTATTGATATGTAGTCAAAGACACTCGTATCTCAAACAAAAGCTTTTGTCTTCAAACATTCCTTTTAACCATTACTTGTTCCAAAGTGGAAAGATTTAAAGCCACAAGAATCACAACTATTGTCTCTTTCCCCTTATATCAAACATGCTAGCTTCACTAGGGGACAGTCGGCACAGATGGTTTACCAATATTACCACCTTCACGGGGGAGTTTCGCCAGTAAATCGGTAATCAATATGTACCTTATGGTTGCTCACTTGTTAGGTAATACACGTAGCAAGTTTAATAAAAGTGCTAGAAAGCGTTAAAAAGTCAATGACACCATTGTCTACATTGTATACATTTTCTTAGCACTGCGGTTTACTTCTGCTGCATTTTTTTAAATGGAAAAGTGTATTTTCGTGATGTTTTCAAAACTCCATAGAAGCCTAGTAAAGCCTCCACCACCTTACTAGGACAAGACTTGGATTTGACCAAAACTTAATGATGGATTTCTGAGGTGACAAACATAAAAAAGTCTGGTAGTAAGTAATTGGCAGTAGTTCTTTTTAAGTTTTGTTGTGTTAAGACCTTACATCAATAACACTACCCATGTTTGATTGTGGGGCTTATTAGTGGCAGGACATTTTTTATAGTCGACTATTATTAAGAAGTAGTCATCATCATCATCATCATCATCATCAGCCAGAAGACATCCACTGCTGAACATAGGTCTCTCCGTTTACCCTCCACACTGAACGACAGCCTGCTTTTTGCATCCACTGGATGCCCACGACTCTCACAATATCGTCGGTCCATCTAATGGGAGGCCTACCTACGCTGCGTCTTCCGGATTAAGAATTAGTATTTAGACTTAACAATGTGATGCCCTAAGTGCGCGAGCCCAACTCACACTTGGCCGGTTTATCATTTATTTATAAAGTGCTCAATAAATATAGAAAAACTGCTTTTTTACGCAAACTTTTCCATTGACATTCGTTCTAAACTGCCCTGTTACCTTTTCAGTGAGACCCATTCCTGTGGAATCGATTTTACTCTATTACAATCGCTTATTCACTAGGATTGCTGTACAAATCAATGAAACTGGACACAGCTGTGTTGGACCAGACGTAAGTGTATTTGCTGTACACTATGATGATATCGATTTTTAACATGCTCACACATGCTTTTTTAAATTTTACTTGTGACTATGTATATGTAAACAAATCTTGAAAGTTGATTTTAACCTAATTTAAATTGTTGTATGTTCATACTTGAGTTCATTTCTAACCGACGTAAAAAGAAAGAGGTTCTCTAGTAGATGCGTATAATTATTTACGTTTATAATTTTTCAAGTAGATTTTCTTCGTGCATTTTAATTTCACAGTTCATTACTCGTGTTTTGTAGGGAAGTGTAATGGCTTTGGTAGTAAACAGTAGAGTCAGTAAGGGTAACACAATATCAACCCAAAAAAATATGTAGAGTCATAATATTATCAGTTCTAGACACTCCGGTCAAATTTGTCCACGTCCTAGCTATACTTACTTAGTTCATTTTACGATGATGGACGTCATCACCTGTGGCACAAAAATATATAATTTTCTGTGATTTGCCCATTGATGTAGGTAAAAGTTTAGAACTGTCATTGGATTAGCCAGCTTATTTCAGTGGAAGTGTACGCACTATTGGACCCGGATATGTCCTACAACTGCGACCAGAACCACCGGAGGATGGGCAGCAGCGTCCTATTAGAACACGATGAACGTACTGCGATCCCCAAGCTGCCAGCCAAGCGTGGGGATTATGGCAACAACCCTCACTAAGAGGAAGGCTTTTGTTTAGCAGTGATCGTTTACTGGCTGATGATGTGATGTGTTCACTTTAGGCACACTGTTTTGGATTTTCATTAGTCCAGAACTTTGTTGAATTTGCAAATTTATCTGAGTGCGTGGTGAATTAATAACTATTTATTAAGTGTTCGTGAACATTCTCGAGTGAATAAGTGATATAAAAACTGAAACCTGTATTTTCGTGTAGTTTCCAAAGCATAATAAAAGAAGAAGAATAGATCTAGTAATGTCTCCACTACTTTACTAGTGCATGCCTTAGACTTGACCATGACTTACTTTGCTTGACACTGACTTGTTTGACGATATAAGACTTAGAAAATATTTCAATTCTCGACTCTGACAAATGCATAAAACGTGCGGAGCCAAAATCCTTTCAAGAGGAAAGATAAAAAAAAGTTTCTTTTGAAAAAAACGCAACGTTTCTCAAAATTTTGAACCACAGTACTGTACAAAACGCACCACTCATCTGCGCTCATCACCCTGGGATATTTTAGCTAAAGTGTTCTTACTGTTGATTTGTTTGGCTCATGCCCCTTATCTGCAAAACATTATCGGAGAGTCATCGCGGAAGATGACCATAAATCTTCCAGATGGCTCTGATTAATAGGAACTTTGATAATGATTCTTGCGTAATGATTTCTGGGTTCGATTTGTCCTTTCGCTTCGTTATGGATACAGTAGTTATTTATCACTGTATATGTAGGCATACATTTTTTTTTTAACCATTTTTAGAACATTTTGGCAGTAGTGAATAGTTAAGGCATACCAACTACAGTAGGTATCTAAACAAATTCAGAAAACTTAGTAGAATAAGCAAACGCGTGTTTTTGAAACATAAACAAACATAAACATTGCGACAATATAAATGAAGATAGAAATACGGTCTGAATTTAGAACCTTCCTCCTTTTTGAAGTCAGTTAAAAACTTTAGAAATAAACGCTGCATACGCGATGCGAAGTCTCTTTAATACGCTTATATGTCTTTACTTGCAACTAACTAACAATGTAAACAAATCAAAGTTAATTTTAACCTAGATCTTATCGTCGTCGTTTCAATTTGAGGCGATAAAGTAGAACTCTTCAAGGAGTTTTGGCACCAACGTGAAAAAACATGTCGCCTAATTGTATTATTTTCCTAAACTTGTGTATTTTCGAGTGTTAATGCGTAAAAATTATGGATTATTATTTTTATTAAATGTTTTTGGATGTGCTTCAGTGTGAGTTACATAACTCGGTAAAACATGTATTTTCGTGTTGTTTCCAAAGCTCCATAGAAGTGGGTCTCAACACTGTACTAGGGCATGACTTTGACTTGACCGTTTCTTACTCTGCTTGACTCTGACTATGATTGACTTGTTTGACGACATTTCACAGACTTAACTTGATAATATTTTAATACTGGACACTGGCAAATGCACAAGAAGTGAGATGCCGAAATCCTCACAGAGGGATTAAAAAAAAATCATCAATAGCCACAGATCTACCACCATGTCAATAGCTAAGCGTTTTATTTATTTTTTCGTTTTTTCACGTTCTGTCGTTGCGATGCAAACGCACATTTCATGTTCGTTCAGAAAAACGTGACTGCTTCGCTCATTAAAAATAAAACACAAGCATTGACATGGACCTTTTGGCGCATTGAATTTGCTCGAGTAAATTAAAACCTTTTCTTTGCATTGATGCTTGCAATATTTATTCCAATATATCGTGACCGGACTTTCTACACATCGGATAATGTTCCCCAATGAAAACAGAAGAAGCCCAAAGCCCATAAAGGGCACCTTTCAGTTTTCCCTACCCTATTTTGAAAGAATCAGTCGATCGTTAAGAACCTGTAAGTAGATTAGGCAGGTTACTTACCTATTTCTTTTGAAGGGAGGGATCAAAGTGGGTCACTTAACTCGGACATGCTTATGTAAACCATATCCTACCTAAATATGAGCCTTTTCAAATAGGTACCTCGTTCAGCGGGCCGATTTTCAGGCAATAGACATTATATCTGACACTGTTACTCTCTTTTACTTGCCTATGAGAAAGACAGGAAGAAAACTTTGCATGTTTCTCAAGAATCAGCTCTTGCCATCTATATTTTTCTTGGAGTTCATAAAAGAGGATGAAAAGGAAAAAAGTCCATGAAGTTATAGAAAGAGACTAACAAGCTAAGCAATTTGTGTTTCTTAGTAGTTTTTTTTTTCGTTTAGTAACAAATTCAATTTATTGTATCGTATTGTTATTTTGCCTTCACAACTCTCGCTAAAATTCATTGCATTTAGGTCACGTGTCACATTAACCAGGCGATCCGACTGTATATTCTCAATCGTAACATTCGTAACCTCAACATTTCTTTACCTCAACCCAATCTCCGATATATAATTCTTGTAGATAAGGAGGTATCTAAATCTTTGTCTGCTGACCACTTGTAGATACGGTGTTTATGTCTTCTGACCAGCCATAGTATGCCATGAGCATTTTGAAGTTATAGAAAGCATGATGCAGGGGACCTCAAAAGGCGCAAATATGGTACACTGGATAGTGGATACATTTTTGAGCCTTTTGGGGTCGAAACACCGGGGCCGTGGGGATCAGGAGCTAAAAAAAAAAAAAAGATTTGTCTTCATGTCTAGTTGATGCAACTCGTGACCAAAATGCCGGCCTCTACTTTGCTCAAAAGGTGAGCATCGCCATACAACGTGGTAATGGGGCCAGCATTTTGGGAACAGGTCCTACTGGTAGCGGTTTAATAGAATTATAGGTTTTAATTTGATGTTTTTTAATTTTAATTTTAATGTTTGGTAGTCATAGTTTTAGGTTAATATTTTTCGTGTAAATAAATAAATATAGCAAGTATATTATATAATTGGGTAGAAACAGTATTATTACATTATTTGAGCTATGTGATTGATGACAGCAAACAGCAGTTAGCGTCACAGTCTCCAGTCCACTAGCAGCTGACAGCGCCGTTGTTATTGGTAATTGATCGACTTTTAATCACGCTCTACTATTTGCGATAATAGCTGATCATTATATCAAACTTATTTGTAATATCCCTGAAAGCTTTCATTTATTGAATTTGATTTTTGGTTTCGCCTTATCGACATTACTAGTTCCAAATAGTTTATTTTACGGTTAACTTTATGCACTAATCTGTAAAATTATTACAAAAACAATTAAAATAATCACGGAAACGTGGACTGCCTTTCTATAATATAAAATCTTTTTTGAAACATTTACTAGAGCCCTGGAGGTACGAATTTCGCATTTTCCGCATTTTATTAGAACTATGATGAATACTTATAAGTAGCCTTGCCTTTTTAGGATTGACAAGCTATGCGTTTGACCATAGCTCATCTGATGTTATGTGACGGTGTGGTTGCACACCTTGACTGGAATGGAAACTGCATGGCTTTCAAGTGATCCTGCTGGATTGTTAACAACAAGATAAAAGTTAATAAACGAAAATTACGAAAAAAGAAAAAAAAATATAATAAGGAAATATTTTATGTGTAAAAATTATTATAAAAGAAAAATATTCCAAAAGAGTAAGGAATTTTTCGTCGTGCGAAAATACGTCATGAAATCCGCCGTATTGGTTTTATCGTCATATTGCCTATGACACGAGTATTTGGTCAAAATCTTAGGTATCATGTAGATCAGGAGATAAGAGGGAACACATGAACATACTCACATACATACATAGACGGTCAAACTCATAACCCTATTTTTGCCGTAGCCGGTGTTCCGGTGTTCCCGAGTTACAATCTGGGTGTCTTCAAATCACGAGTGAATCGATTTCTTCTAGGCAAGCTTGCTCCCCCGTAATCAACATCATCGCTAAACATCAGGCGAGTTGGCGGCCAAACGCAAGCCTATAATAAAAATAAAAATAAAAGTCTGGTAAAAAATATATTGTGTAGTGACGTGATACAAATACAGAGTAAAAAGAATAATGCTAGGTTTTCGAAAGAACCTGTAAAACCTTTGTAAAATTATTCTTATCAGGCCCCATTTGAAATCGTTTAAACAGCTCTAATCCTATAATCCTAGGCTACGTGATGACCCCCAAATGGTCGGCGAAAGCCTAACAACGGTCCGAGGGATTATTGAACCCTGCGTTTTGTTTCGTCGGCCCATAATTTAGGGTCACAAACGTGTTTAAGTACTGATAGAACGAGATTTATGTCGGATACAGCTCTTAGTGCGAAAGGTTCTCGAGACTGAGGCTTACCTTCCTGTTTTCGCGGTGTAAAATCAAACATGACTGTACTTGGAGGTATAAATAGGCTGGAATTTCTATCACCTTTATAGAATATTTTTACGACGGTACAAGTATTTTGCATTATTTTTACGAGAACGTTTTATATCATTGACATATAAATTTATATGTTTTATTTATATTACACGGGAATTACTCACGTAAGATTAAGCCGGTCACTCCGACTATAGTTTCAACCGCATTAGGCAGAAAAAAATGGTACAATGGTACCAATGGTGGTTGGTGGAATGGTGGTGGTGGTATGGTTAGGTAGAATAAAATGTGTGAAAACCACGTCAGTTTCTATATTTATATGTCTGAAGTGTCGTTTTTTTTACGTGGTTAAGTTGGTTGATTCCCCAGCCGCGGTTTCACCCGTGTAACATACGTCCTTGAAGAAAACTTCTTTAGTAACGACAGCAACCTCCTTTGACTTAGATGACAATACAATTTTTTTTTCTGTGATTTAATATTTCAATGTATAGACTTCAATTGTCGTTCTTCTTTTTGTAGGGAAAATCTCCACTAGGAGTAAAAACGTTTCCTGGGGAAAATACAAGATCTCATACTTATATACAACGATCTATGGGAAAATATTTAAACACAAATAATTCTGTTGATCCGATCACTGGATCACACGCTGGGCTAATCGGAAGATTGTCTGAAAATTTCATCAAAGTGGGTCCAGCAGCTTTGAAGTCCATAGGGATATAAATATATATAGATTTATTTATTTAACTCACGGTCCATTTTGTAAATGTCAAACTTCCACGAATATATTGCAAAGTCGAGGTCGTAAAGTTCAAAGAAAAGTTGCTCCGTGAAACAGATCTGTGAACTCTGATCCCAAAATCAATGTTTCTCTAATATTTTATGCAAATGCTTCAGGTAGATAATCCTGGAGGCTTTATCAGCCATTACGGTGTCCCACGTTTGAGACGGGATTATGGCTCTACGCACAAGTTTGATTAGGAAAGGTTCTGTAAGTTTTTTGTACAGGTTTATATTCGGTGTTACTATAGGAGAAAAGTTTTTACACGTGCAAAAAGGTTTCTATATGTCCTGTCATGAAGTTTCTAACTTTAATTGATCAGAATTTTATGGGGGGGACAAGTTTTTGCCACTTGGCTATATTTATCAATTTTTTTTTTTTTTAAATATTTATTTTAGTAATGTATCAAACTCTACCATCTTTTCAAAAGCGATACCACACAAGGGGTGCAGCGGAAAAAACAATTTTGATCCCTATTTCATATACCAGAGCCATCTCTAATATGTATTACTTTTTGTACTCGTAAATTTGAGATCTATATTATTTATACTGCATTGTGCAAAGTTTCATGCACTTATTTTTAATAACTTTAAAAGTTAGAAGGTTCTAAAGAACTAGGATGGACGGACTGACGGACAGACGGACAGACGGACAGACGGACAGACGGACAGACGGACAGACGGACAGACGGACAGACGGACAGACGGACAGACGGACAGACGGACAGACGGACAGACGGACAGACGGACAGACGGACAGACGGACAGACGGACAGACGGACAGACGGACAGACGGACAGACGGACAGACGGACAGACGGACAGACGGACAGACGGACAGACGGACAGACGGACAGACGGACAGACGGACAGACGGACAGACGGACGGACGGACGGACAGAATGAACTTATAAGGGTTCCGTAGTACAGCAAGGAACCCTTATAAGTTCATAAAAACTAAAAAGCAGCTTTTGTAAACGAGTTTATGAGTAAATTTGCCTAAATTAGTTCTGTATACGTACCATGGTCCAATTTTATCGTAACTTCGAACCAGAGTGAAACATTCGACGAAAGTTACTTGACTAAACCTGGCGAAATTAGGGCGGTATAAAAAATTCACGAGGCGTTATGCGGTGCTTAAGCCAAAGTGTGGATCCAGCACCTTTCCCGTAAATCCGTCTAAATAGCTACCTAAGTATTTATTGGGATACAGTTACAAAATATAAATAAAACAGTAACTCATCTTAGTATAGTAAGCATGATTATTCCATGGGTGATTTTTGATGCATTTTTTTATATCATATTTTAGCTTCATAATCAGCCTATTTTAGTCACTATTGGACATAGGTCTCCCAAAGTACGCCAATTTTCCCGATCTTTGGCTTTTCGTTTCCAGTCACTGCCAGTTGTATAATTTTTAATAAGTATTGCATTAGAGCTCGATTTTTATATGATAACTAAACGAGCAAAGCGAATCTTTTAGAGTCCGCGAACAGATCGATGTTTGTATTTTTGTTTTATCGACGATGACTTGCATGCCGATGCATGATATTTTGTCAAGTAGTTAATTTTAACACAACTTTAATTATACGAATTATATGAAAACAGCTTCAAATCACCAAATCAAATTAAATATATACAAACTAATTCTAAAATATAAACCTAAAACAAAACTAATCAAACAAATCACTGCCAGTAGGCATCATACCCAAGATGCTGCCCGTATTGCCGTGTTGAGTTGCAATACTAACATTGCGCAAGATATCGGCCAGCATTTTGGTAACGAGACCAGACGTGTTGATAAATCTTTAAAAATAAATTTAACACATGGCTCCCACGGACTTAAAGTTTCAACCCCATCAAAAGACTCAAATTTATACCGACTGTCTAGGTACTACATTTGCGCCTTTTAAGGCCTTTTGCAGGTTCAGCCGCCGCACCAGCTGTATTTTGCGTTCTGATCAGATGAGACGGCGCAAGGGTATCAACCAAACATAATTTATATCGTCATTGCTACCAACGCAAGTGATAGCATCCCATAGTAATGGCTGCCCCATCTTCCAAGGAATCAAGGTTACCACAAAAAGATAGATATACATAATACTACTTTAAATGAATGCAAATTTCCTACTTCTAATTTTAATTTACTAATATTACTGTTGTAATTAACACTCCTAAGTGCGCGCGTTAAATCAAATATGTATAGGCAATACTATTTCACGGGTCACTAAGAGACCGGCCTAGCCGAGTTTGGGGCCCACTGTTAAGTCAATTATAACCTATGTTAGACACAATTGGTAACTATGTATACCCACGCATATTGTGGTCACTGATAATGTAAAGGCGTTTCAGAAATAAAATGATTACTCTACTTTTATAACTTTTACGATAGATTTATGAGCCAAATTAAATATAAGACGAAGACATAGGGGTCATGACTTCAGAGTTCAGGGCAAACAATTTTTTATATACCTAAATAGAAAAGTTTGTGAAACTGCCGATTTTTTTCCAGAAAACATGAAACTTTTCTTACTTTTAAGAATTGTAGGTTAGTAATTGCAGTTCAAACTGTATTTAAGTAATTTGGATCGCATCGTTAATTCAGCGAGTGATTAGAAGGATTGGCGATGTAGGTACGTTAGTAGTTGCCTAATTACTTTTGGTACATTACAGCGAACCTACTCGAGTATATGAGATATGAAAATCTATTTTTAAAATGAAATGAAATTATATTTGGTATCTACAAACGTTTACAGTCATAAAATTTTACAAAAGTTTGTTTCTTAAATAAATAATACTCCAGGTAATATATAGGTTGAAGAGCCCGTCTACTCTCAGTACCCAAGCTAGGAATTAACCTGAGTTATGGCGTAACAATACCGGCCTGATAATACGCCGGTCAATATACTTAAAATCATGATTCAATATTATAAGACAAAAAGATTTTTAGAAACATCACGAAAATGCCATATTTCAACCTCACTACACATAATATAATAAAATAATCCACCAATAACACTCGAATTACCACAATTTCAGGAAAATAACAAAATGAGGAGACACGTTTTTTTCGCGTTGACGCCAAAACTCGGCTACCTAGGTCTTTTTTTTGTGAAAATGTTCATGACCTTTGATTCAATGGCCTTTAGCCGTAATATTAAAAATGTTTACATAGTACTAAAAGCGTCAAACAAGTCATAGACACAGTCAGAGTCAAGCAAAGTAAGTCACGGTCAAGTCAAACTTATGCCCCTGTAAAGTGGTGGAGATTTACAAGAGGCTCCTATGGAGTTTTGGAAACAACACGAAAAGACATGTTTCACCTCGTTATATCACTTGGCTACACTCGAGCACGTTTACGAGCACTTAATAAATAAAAATTCACCATTTACTACACATTAACACTCGAAAACACACAAGTTTAGGAAAATTATCCTATGAGCCGACATGTTTTTTTCCACGTTGGCGCCAAAACTAACGGCTATCTAGACGTAATCCATCCTTGCCATTACTCTAAAATATTACTACATATTTACTCAAAATAGAAAATATTACTCTAACATTCTACTATTAAATATTGCTATTTAGCTATTAGTTTTAGTGGTGCTCGTCTGCTTTTCTCACAACTTGTCGAAATTAGAATCACAACACCGACAGAAACTTGGAACGACTTCCGGTGCCAACTGTATGCAAACTGAGGCGTAATCATTGTGCTTAACACTCGCCACAGAGGGTGCTTCCGGTGTCTAGTTGCTAACTTAACAACACAAACGCGTCGAAAATCTACTTCCGCGTGGAAAAGTTAAGCGCGGGAAAGTTGCAAAGGAGGTCGTAAATGCCAGAAATGTTAAAGTAAAGCTTACAATCTGCAATAACATAACAACAACAAGAGATGCTTCTAATCCATCACGTCAAATCACAGATCAACACTGTATACAACTGTATATCGTCAGCAACAGAGTTGTGTATAAATATTTTAGTTATATATTTATTTCTGCCTAAATATAAAAAAACGGGACATTTTTGCACACACGGTCATCTGACCCCAAACTAAGCAAATACTGTAATATGGCTGCCAGAGATACATAACACAATATATACTAACCTATTTTTTAATACATACCTAAATAGATATTAACACAGACATAAAACAAACACCAATATTCATAACATTAATGTTTGTCCTAGGTAGGAATCGAACCCGCTGCTTGCCTTATAATATGTCATGTCGTGCTAGACAGAGAGCGCATTATAGCACGTTATGACGTCAAGCCGCGCGCGCACCATACAAATGCTATACCTCCAAACATACGCTTTGCGGGAAAGGGACAATGCGGTATCCCGCTTCTGACCCCAGCAAAAACTTTAATATAATATCTCAGAAATATATCAGTCTATTTAAATATATTTTTCAGTATGGCAATGTATTTAATTAAATTCCTTCGCTTGTTGTTTTTCAAAAATCTTCCAGAGCACCTGGTTAATGCAACGCCTGACCAAAATGCTGGCGTGTTTCTGGCTCAACTCATAAGCAATGCCATTCAGCGTGATATGCTGCCAGCATGCTGGGTACGCCGCATATGGATCGGTCCACTTCAACGATCTATGGGCAGTCTAACTGTTTTTGTAGTGTTAGTGATGGTTTGTATTTTGTTTAGTTAATAAAGAAAGAGAGAAAGAAAGAAAGAAAGAAAGAAAGAAAAGAAAGAAAATAAATTTTATTCGACACCTTTACAAAAAACTACAAAGGCCTTAATAAAGGATCGAATCCGAAATGAGGAGATCCGTAGACGAACGAAAGTCACCGACATAGCCCACCGGATTAGTAGGTTGAAATGGCAGTGGGCAGGGCACATATCACGCAGAACAGATGGCCGATGGGGCCGAAAGGTTCTGGAATGGAGACCACGGACCGGTAAGCGCAGCGCCACCCACAAGATGGACAGACGACCTAAAAGAGACCGCAGGGAAACGCTGGACGCAGGCCGCAACCGGCCCTTTTGGAGATCGATGGGGGAGGCCTATGTCCAGCAGTGGACGTCCTACGGCTGAAATGACGATGAAGAATGATGAATAAAAGCCTGATAAAAAAGCTTGTTATTTGTACTAAATTAAACACCAGTTAACTAGCCTATTATTATACTCTTCGGTACTAATAATAGACAGTTTTTTTAGTCACTTTATTCAGCTTCAGCCAGTGAATCATCTATTCTCAGTTACTTTAAAAGCCTTTGTACGCCCGGAAGCCTGAAAGGTGCGTCACGCGTCGCGCCATCCAGTCGCGCCGTCGCGACGCGTGCCAGCCTCCACTCAACTTCCTACAGTTTGCTGACCCCTGGTACTATGAGATGATATGTTACAAACAAGTAAATAGTTAATCGATTTTCAATTATTATGAACTTAATCCTTATAGATAAATAACTTAGCAAGAGCGTGTCAAGATACGCATATGGTAGGGTTCCGTTTTCAACAGTGTGCAGTGTGTATGTGTGTGTGTGTGTGGGTGTGTATTAAAACTCTAATTGTTGAAAGTTTCATGCACTTGCCTTAATAAATATAGAAGTTAGAAGGTTCTAAAAAAATATGGACGGACGGATGGACGGACAGGCGGACAGATGGCCGGACAGACCGAATTTATAAGGATTCCTTGTAGGACTACGGAACCCTAAAAATATATGTGTTTTTCCAACAGCTCGCAAAGGCTTCATTTATTGTTAAAATCTAAAATCTTCGTGCATACATTTTTTCCCCCTAGCATGGGAAGTAAATTAGAAATTTTGACGTGACTTTTCTAACCTCTACATTTTTCACTAAACATATTTTTCAACCTCTTTGAATAGTAGCTCAAATTGAAGGTAACTTTTAAATAACCGCGGTAAAAAAATGCCCGAACGGTCCCGATAAACATTCAAAACAGCACCTAAAATAGTCTCATATATAGATAGTAATAGTAAATAAATAGTAATCCACATTAAAAATAACTACAGTAATATATATAATTTATGTAAAGCAGAAACAAAAATGCATGAACATCTCTTTAATAAAATAGCTCTCTTGATTTTTACAGTCAAAAGACTGTCGCAAAAAAGAATTACGAATATTTGAGTAGTGCGTAACCAAAATGAGCAGATAAATTTAGGATTTGAAATTAATTTAGTTATTTTGTTTGAAAGTAGATTACTTGAAGACTATGATTAAAAAATCAGTTCAGCCGTTTAAAGATTATCAACTCTTTTATCGGGGGTAAAAAAAAAGATTTTTATTAGTTAATAATTTTAATATATTCTCAGAGTAGTATCTAGTACCTACACTTGTCATCAAATATTTCTTAATAGTATTTTTAATTTCCGTTCGCTGAGACCTAATAACTGTTCTTAGTAATATTATAAAACCGCACACTTGTTTCTAAGAAATGATTTATTTGTTTCCTAAAGTCTACGCGTTGGAAATAAGACTCTGTGTTTATAAAGTGACGCTTCCGGCTTTTTATTAATTCTACACACTGCCACAGAAGACATAATAATACTGCTACATAGATTCTTTGTGGAATACGATACCTATATAATACTTTTGTAGAGCTAAAGAGGCCGCACGGTTAAAATATTTATAGTCTTAAATTTCAAATTCCTTTCTCAGTAATTTCCTAGGCCCGAAATTGTTTTTGCAATAAATTTTTTTTCGTTATCCGCGGCTGATCCATAATTATTATAGTATAAAATCCAGTCTAGGTTTTTTTTGTAGAATAAGTTTAGTGGCAAACAAGCGACGGTCACTTGATGCTAAGTTGTCACCACCACCTCACTCATAGACACCTACAATACCCGGGGCATTGTCAGGGCGTTGCCTTCCTTTGAGGACTCTATTCAAACCTCGTTTAAAACAGTTAAAATTATACTTCGGAGGAAGAACCGAAGGTTGTAACACATTCCACATCTTACAGGTACGTGGCAGAAACAATCGATTAAATCGAAGAGTATATACGAGACTCCCACAATATGTGGATGGCATTTCTGGTGATGGCAGCCGATTCGGTGATAAAACCGGGATGGATGGATAAGGTCAAAAATTCATCAGAGCATAAAATAATTAATAAATGGATGAGGTAAACTTACCACCGCAATCTAATTAACGATTGCCGATCAAGTATTGTTATCGAAATGACAGCATCATTAGTTATAGAACGTCACAGCCCTATAATTCAGTTTTAAAGGTAGATTTAGATGGAGCTAGTAACTGGTACCAGATAAGATACTAGATCAGCCCGGGTTTGATGCTCTTAGATTCGGTACAAGTATTTATTTGCTCTGGCAGCTGCAATAACATTGTAAAAACCTGAATGAAAACCACGAATACTGACCACTTTTGCTTGGTATATGAACATTATATTTTTCAAAAAGTGTAGCTGTAATGCAAAACGTACCTTTTCAGTTCCTTTCATAAATATGAAATCTGTATATTAAGATATCGTAGATTTCATCATTTAGTAAATAGGTATTTGAATGATTAAAAACCAAACACAGGGAGAAAAGCTCAATTATTCTGCGTAATTTTTTTTTTCTATTGAGGGAAATGTTCTTCATCGTGTGTCGTAAATTTTCTAGATAAAATATTCAATTTTAATATGACACCATTTTTATAATTTCAAGCATACCATAGAAGTAGACAAACTAAAACTAGAATGACTAAAATGAAAATTGCTAAAAGTGGGAAAAGAGGGCCTTAAATTGCCTTGATTAAATCATAAAGTCACTCGCACCAGCTACTGGTTCTATGCAAACTCTCTTTAAAACTTGTAATTATTAAATGCCAAAATCAAACATTTCCACGCTCAACCCTGTCGAAAACCCTGTCGTTATGAACTTAATTGGACTTTGGGCAACCGTGCATATAATATTATCACTTACCTTAATTATTACTTTAAATAATCATTAATTTTGTAAAACAAATTAAATCATAACTTATACAAAATACTATTAAAAAAAATATAGAGATAAAAACAAATTATATCTTATCTGATATACTTTATTCCCAAGGGTAAAAATGGGACCCTATTACTAATCCTACGATGTCTGTCTGTCCTACATATTAACGGATATATCTTTCGAACCGTAATAGATGGACAGTTGAAATTTTCACAGAATATGTAACGTTGCCGCGAATTAACTAACAAATAATAAAAAAGTCAAAAAGTTAAAACGAAACGGGTCCTCATACAACAAACGTATTCTTTTAACGTATTTTTGTATTAGCCCTAATGTAAAAACAATAATACGTACAAGCGTCAAACTTGGCACAATAATTGTAGTATACACTCTAAAGTATATAAAGTAGAGAAAGAGAAAATTGCCTCTTTCACTCGTTTCTAATTTACTTTTTTTTATGCCATAGGTTACAACAACCAGGCACAAGCAACAGGGCCGCCTGATCGTAAGCAGTCACCGTCGCCTATGGATACTTGTAGCACCAGAGGCATCACATCTACGTTGCCGACCCTTTAAGAAACTATTACCTCGCCTTTTGAAGAACCCACTGAGCATATAGAGATAATTATCTCAGGATGACAAGCGCAGTGCTTTGTATAGCAGGCTTTTGAATTATTGAAGATCTAAATGAGAGCGATGGTGGCCAAGCGATAGCATGTGCGCACGGCACCCGGTTCGATCCTTGGCCCTGCAGTTTCGATGCCATCGTTCAAAATGGTAAAAGAAAACATCGTGAGGAAACCGTAATGTCCAAGAACCTCAAAGTTCAAAGTCATGACATTCACCAATATGCACGGAGCCAGCATTGTAGATTAAAACCCATCCTCTCTCTCTGAGAGAAGGCCTGTTTTCCAGCAGTGGAAACATAATAGGCTGGTAATGATGATGATGTAGTTCTTAATTATGTTAGGCATTGAACTGTTATAGGCTAGCAAGACGCTTACTATCAAGTGAACGTCTTGATTATCTTATAATTTAGTTGCATGGAAGATAAAACCAACAAAATGAGTGAAATTCATGCCAGTTTCCTTAGTAACATAATCGTCGTCATCATCATCAACATCATTTCAGCCACAGAAAGTTCACTGCTGGACATAGGCCTCCTCCATCGATCCACAAAAGAACCGGTTGGAAGCGGCCTGCATCCTGCGTGTTGTTATTCTGTGTGTTTTTATAATCCTATTAATTGTATTTTATTTTTTCCTTATGTGACCATCAAATCCTCTTCTCGGCCGATCTATAACACTTACATAACCGCCACTGCACCGTGCGTGATTCAAGCACCCCAACAACCTCGCCATAACAGCCTCTGATGAGGCAATAAAAGTGAAGAACTGAAAAAATAAAAAGCATTTCGTGATTGTACTGCCCTAGGGACCCCCGCTGATGTACGACGTCTATGCCCCTGTAATTTGCGAATATCCGAACACGCTTTGAGGGTTCCGGCAAATTAACGGATTCGAGTTTGAGGCTCGGTGCTTGGTTCATTGATTTTAGTTGGTCACAGCCTTGATCTTAGAAGAGTTTTTGTAGATGTATGGCCTTACTTAAGGGAACTCTTATAGTCTGCAGCTCTCTCGCTCGCGTATTTACACATTATTGAAGATATAAAACCACAGAGTATGAATTTGTAAAAAGTTACAAAACCTGACCTTTTCTTAGCTATCATAGCATTACAACCATTTATTTTATTTAGGTCGAAGATATATTAGGTGAAATAAGCAGAATTGACAAATTTCTATAGAGTAAAACATAAATAATTGATCCCTATATAAATTCTTATTCAGTCTTATTGTGCTAATGCGTCAAAGAAAAAGTTCTACAAGTGCAAATTGTTTTAAGTTGCGACCACTGAACAAAAAACATTTTTGCTGCTATGAAACGAATGCAAAATTTACAACGGATAATATTTTAAATTCATAAAAAGATAATGAATATAAAAAATATCGAAATAAGTTTCGAACAAAGCGTCCAAATTTAAATTCAATGTCCACGAAGACAATTTAATTTTAAGTTCACATTGTTAGTATGCGAGTAGCGGTTTAACAAATCAACATTTGGAATGTTCATTTGTTCATTCGAATTCGAAGCGCGTTCGGACCAACCCTTTCTCTTTTCAGTTCATTTCTTTTGGAAGTTGTGATTTTATTCCCCCTACGTAAACGTAATAAAAGATCAATAGAATGTCATGTCCTAGTCCTTTGTTTGAGTTATTTGTTTTATTGCACGCTTTTTTTAAACAAAAAATAGGCTTGCGTTTGGCCGTCAACTCGCCTAATATTAAGCGATGATGCGGTATACGATTGAGCACGCTTGCTTAGAAGAAACCGATTCACTCTCGACTTGAAGACACAGATTGTGACTAACGGGGAACACCCATTCAGGCAGCGAATTCCACAGACTAGCAGTTAGCACAATAAATGTGGAATCAAAGCGCTTCGGAATATCAACCATAAACCTTTTATTAGCTTCACTTGTAATCTTTAAAACTTACGAGTTAACTTAATTAAAGTAAGTGGTAGGTATGTAATTCAGTCCATAATGCTTTTGAGGTAATCGCTCTTAATTTAAACGGTTCATTTTACCCGATTGGTTGGCGTGACCATCCGGTACGCAATTATGCAGCTCTTGGCGAGGTGAAATCGTCAGTTATTATGTAGATGAGCTTTACTCATCTGAGCGATGGTGGCCGAGCGTTAGCATGTGCGCTTTATAATCTGATGGCACCCGGTTCGATTCTCGGCCCTGCACCAATGACTTATTTAGTACTTTGGATAAATTATGCGCAGTTTCTATGCCATCGCTCAACAAATATCGTGAGGAACCGGTATATCAAAGAAACTTAAAAGGTCAAAGACATAATAATATTCACCAACATGCATTGGGCCCACCCTCTCGCTCTCTCTATCTCCCTCTCTCCCTCTCTCTCTCTCTCTCTCTCTCTCTCTGAGAAAGCCTGTGACCCACTAGCGGGAACATGTTATGCTGAAATGTTGATAAAGATAAAGATAAAGATCATTTATTTGCATACAACATGAGAATTTTTGTGCATTTTCATGCACAAAAGATGTTAAAATTATAAAAATAGTCCTAAATCACGTTGTGCCGGTCAGGCGTACAAATGTCAGAGTGATGGCGCTATGCTCGTAACACTAATGTTTTAATATTAATAATATCTAAATTAACAATTTCATACAGATAAAAAGTTGAAAAGAAAAAAAAAATATTATAAAATACCTATGCTATGTCAAAAATAATAATAAATTATATGAATTACAATTTAATTTTGTCATTTAAAAAATCATCAATTTTATAATAGCATTTCTGTTGCAACAGTGCTTTTAATTTATTCTTAAATAAGTGAGTAATGGTGAGTGAGTAATGTAAGTTGATGGTGATGATGATTGCCATTCAACGCAATAATGCCGCTATCATGCTGGATAGCACTGCTTACTTGTGGGTTTGAGTACATATTTAGATTGTTTATAGATCTTCAACGGTCTATGGCACAGAAAAAAAAAAATTATTGTTTAAATTAGAACGGCTGTCGAGGCATTTTTGTAAGAAACTTGTTGTAGCCAGTTGCACCCACATAAACGAAACGTCAGTCATTCGAAATCAGTTAGCAACTGTGATGCGAAGTTCGACGCGTTGAACTAAATAAGAATGTTCAATCAAGGTTCACTCATATGCCTGGTTACAGATTTTTCTTCTAATTTCTGTTCTATTTATTTCTCTTTTCTATGATCTATGGGATGTCTAACTGTTATGTGACATTAGTTAGCTTTTACGTATTTTTTTTACAACAAGGGAACTTGCCAGTTGAAAAAAAAGTTTATTGGATCACATTGTACCTGATTCTACATGAGACGGATCCCCAGTGGATCCATTGTCAGAGTTGTATTACGAAATTTTGTTAAATTAACATAAATGTAAATGTCCCACTTCAGAGGGCCGGCTTCAAGAACCACAAGTCTGTTTATGTGAGTGTTTTGGAACGACCCTCTTCAAACTTTTGCCTACTAATTAAACTGGCTTTGTTATTCCATTTTAACTTACCACGGCTTTCATAACTTTTTAATAAACGTGATGTTCCTATCTGTATATCAATGTGAATGTAGGAGCTATGTATTATCATAAACATAAATACGCAATAATTTTATCTTCATCATTATTTCAGCCATAGAACGTCCACTGCTGGAAATAAAAGGGCCGGTTGGAAGCGGCCTGCAGCTGATATTTTTTTCCTGGTTTGAGGATTGGTCCCTTAGCAAAAGTTGTTCATAATGATGAGTACATCAGTACAATGTATTTTCGAGTATTACTGTATAATAATGGTAGATTATTATTCTAAGGTTTTCTCTGCAAAAATGGCTCAAAGCGGCTAAAGAATTTTTCACTTCTAAAAGTGTAAAGTGAAATTAAAACAATAAGGACCATAATTATTATTTTAGGAGTGATCTTACAGTAATACAAAGCCGTGCCACAAAAAGAAAAGCCGTGGTAGCCTATTTGGAAGACCGCTAGACAAGAAAACGTGAGGTCGCGGGTTCAAATCCCGGGTCCGTACCAATGAGCTCTTTGTAGTTGATGTACAGATTGTCATATCACTGGCTTTTCGGTGAAGCCAAAGATCGAGAGGAAGACTACGACGTACGGAGAATAATGAGACGAATGGAGAATGGATTATGATGAGTCCATCAACCCGCAAATCGCCCTTTCGGGGTTAGGCCACAGTCCAGCAGTGGACATAAAAGACTGATTATGCTTATGCTTACAGTAACATAGGTACTCTTACTTAAACTTGTGAACTTGTGTATTCCATGGAACATGCCCCAGGTTGTTTGCATTGCCCATTTCATTAGTCGTCCGTGTAGTTTTTGTGTTGTTCATACATTCATACTGCGAGCGGCCATTCATTTTGCATGAGTAATTAGGTCTAGTTCTCGTTTCGTTTTTGTGAATAGCCAACTGGAATTTTTTGAGTGAAATGGTCAAAACGAATAAGAACAAAGTGACAATGTATACTGTTACATGATGAAATTATGGATGTCTTTTACCATAATTATGTAATTTCAATGGGTAGAATGTGTTTAGCTATTCTACGATACCGTTAAACGTTAAAGAATTTTAAGGTACCGGGGCATTCCAAAGATATTTTTTTTGCGTTCGACTGCCAACTCGCCTAATGTGCGGTCTACAATGGAAGCTTGCAAGAAACTGATTCGCTCGTGATTTGAAGAAACCCAGATTGTAACTATCTGGGAACACCCATTCAAGCAGCGCATACAGTTCTACACACAGACTAGCAGTTAGCACAATAAAAGTAGAATCAAAGCATTTTGTACGGGTTTTCGTAATATTTGTAATATCTACCATAAAGCGAAGACAATTTTTTATTTTGCATTTTAGTTTTAGGAAGGTTTAAAGATGAACGAAAACCTTGAATTCTGATTACTTTCACTAGGCTTTTGAACGAAAAGCTCTAGCGTGTACCTACTTCATCTCAGGAAACAAGGAAGCGGGCAGGTTGTTCAAATTTTTGGCCATACGGATTAGAAACGTAGTATTGAAACGCTATAACCTTCATAACATTAAAATTTGAAATCAATCAAATCGTGACTCATTGAAATCGATACATTTTCGATTTAAAGTTATATGATTATTTACGGGATATTTACTGTGGTAAGGTTGTGGAATGAGCTCCCGATATTTCGGCGCAGTTACATGCACAATGTTCACGGGAAGACTAGAATAATCCCGTAAATAGTCATATAACTTGTGATGAATCAGAAACCTCAGGTAAAATCACATTATTTATGTAGCGTAATATTAGTTTTTATCAATTATGTAATTGTTTATTAGCGAATAAAGATTATGATTATTTTACAACCTTTCACAATTTAGATATTTACACAATCATTCTTAACATAATTATTTTACACCTTTACTTTATACTTTTCACTTCTAATACAAGGAGCTGTTGCTCCTTTGAAAACTCGTTCGAGACTGCCTCAACTGAATGTTTACCCCACCCACATTAACTTGCCAATCGATAAACACTCAGTCGAGGTCGACCAATCAGAGAAAAGCAAAGTACAATCTAGTCAATAGACTTATAAACTACTTTTAAAAACTAGGTAAAAAGAAACAAGCTTATATAAAAACACTTAAAATACTACTTATAAGTAGGTAATGATATTTATTGCCATGTGATTCAAATTAATTTGAAATGTGTATAAAATACAATAAAATACTCGACTTTATTTACAAAATGATTACAAACTTTAGTGAATAACCGTGATAGTTTAAAACAGGATTTTCGATTTACTCGAAAAGTATGCTGGATAAGACGTACTCGAAGCGCACACCAGAGGGATAAAAAATGCCGCTTGTCAATTGGCACATGTCAGCCACGTGCCAACTCAAGAGAAGTTTGAATTATAGAAGAGCTGCGAGGAAATAACAATATTTTTCGAGTAAAGTGTCTCAGAATACAATGATTAATTTTTTAAACATTGGCAATTTTATCAAACTTCTAAGACTGCACTCACTGGCCAGGGCTATGGCTTTTAAACATTTAAAAAAATTGCAGATAAAAAAAACACCCGGTGACTATATAAAAAAAAGAATATTCTAGCTCTAGTAGTATAGACTCTAGTGGCTAGGTATTTCTATTTCTATTTTGGAGTTTGGGTATCTTCAGAATAACATTGCAAATGCTATAAAGCAATTTTCGTGTCGCTATTTATCAGAATTGCAGAGGAGCTCGAAAAAACCTCTAAAATAGTTTTAAAGTAAAATGTGCAAAAGCGAAACGTCTGGTCGATAAGGGTATAATTATGAGTCAGTAAAATTATTTACCATAAACTTTCATGGAGTTACTTACGGACTAGTACGAAAAACCAGAAAAAACACAATAAAAGACTCCGGTAAAATAAATTAAAATATGTGATGAAACCACGTTTGTTTCCACAATAAAACAGTAACTAAATAATACACCTTCGTTTAGGGAGTTCTTCGTAAGTTTATGTAAAGTGACAAACCTTGTCGTCAGAGTTTTCGGTCAACCAACAAAGCTTCTGACATAGCTAATGAATGTATGCAAAATAATTAAAAAAATATATTGATTTACAAACAACTCAAACTTAATGGTCAAAAAAGCTTATAATTGAAAATAATCTTTGAAAAATTAATTTCTTTCATATGGTTTTTTTTTTATAAAAAAAGGTGTACAACTACAAGGTGCACATCTATGGTTTATTAGATAAAAAGTAACCACTACCATCATTCATGGTTTGCGCGCAATCTGTAGAGGTCACGTTAGACTAGGGGGCCCCTGACCCCTCGTAAATACAGATTGGGTGAGATGGCCAAATTTACTTAGACACCAGCGATGCACATATTTCCGCACTCTTATGACAGTCACTAACACAGGTTTGATGAAAAATGTATGGTTTTTTTTGTTGTAATTGTTGTTATTGTAGATTGTCACTTAGGTACAAGTGGGCAAATATTAGTGTTACGACATGGTGTTAACAAAATTAAAATGTAATCTAAAACATTAACCTACAAAACGTTTCCATATACATAGGTAACATAACCTTTTCCATAAAATGGACTCAAACATCGATGATGTTTTCTGAGATTTGTGCGATTCAGTTAACTGGTCTAAAAAATTTAGAAGCCTACTAGATATTTAAAAAAAACTTATTTTTTTGCTTGACAAACAAACAGAGAGAAAGGATATAACTCCAAATGCATCACAAATACGTTGCTGACGTTTTAAGACTGAACTTGCCTTTTGAAAAACTCCATATTGTGGTTTTTCGGAAATATCGAAGGATAACTCATGCCAAATTTAAATTCATTTCCACAGGGTGACTGTACTAAGCTGAAAGAAAGCTATAAGTACACATCATTATGAACAACTTTTACTATCCCTATCACTTGAAAACAAAAGTGCAAAAAGAGAACGCTATATTAACTCTGATCTGTGGATAGAGTATTTGGTCTATATGCGTAGCCCTAACACAAATGTTATACACATGACATAATGTCTTTTTACCTATTTGAGCGTGACTGTACTAGTTCTTCCGAGGGCTTTCGCAAACATTGGAGATGATTCATAAAAACGCACAATAGTTTACGAGTGGGTACTACAGTTTTATGACACTCCGCTACACGAGACACCCTAGCAAACTAAAAATGTTACCTATGTTTGTTCTGACTTCACCTTGCAATTTTAAGACTACTGATAAAAATATTAATAAAATAAAGAAGTTTTTTTAAAATGTAGTCTTGATCTACTTCTGGTTACCAACTCGCCTAATGATAAGCGACAGTGTGACGGTGTGTGGGACGATGGAGCACTTTGATTTAGAAGAAATCTATTCACTCTAGTCTTGAAGACATTGTGTTTATTCCAAAAGTTCGATGATCTAACTACTTAGGAAACAAGGAGGACGGCTACGATTTTGTTTACGTGATTGCGAAAAGTTGCGCGACCGCAACCGTATCTCGGCGCGTTAAGGTTCACGTTCGCGTGATTTTCAGCACTGAGCTGTTTCAGCGCAGTTTCGAGCCCGCGTTAAGAAGTATCTGTAAGGCTCCAGCAGTAAAATATAAGCTGACGATGATGATATCAAAGTTATTAAGCAAAAATTAACTTATTTACTATGATTTAAATTTTCTTTGCCAGTTAAAGCTGTTTTTAATGCCGTAGGTGGCAATCAAGCTAAAGGGCTGCTTGATGGCGTATTGCCTGATGGTAAGCGATCACTATTGTCTATAGTGCACCAGGGGCATTACAAATACGTCCTACGTAGCTCAATTTTGGTTGATATAATAAAAGTAAAATCTGATCCTTAAAAAATAATACTGTAGAAGACAAATTAAAAAGTTTTTCCGTTTTAATAACTCGTAATAACAAAAGCGCTGTGATTTTAATGACTTTGTGATTACATAATAAATGATTTCGAGAGTAAAGTTAACCATTTTCCTCTTAAAATTTTGATAAATTTTAACAGTTAATTAATTTCTGTGGTCAGTAATAAAATAATGGTTTCTGAATTATTACATTTTAGGCTCAATACAGACTCTCAGCCGCTTGAACGCTGCGACGCCGCCGCTTTCGTTCTACGGCCAATACCTAATAATTCCAAAAACTAAAACACAAATTTGTCAAGTATGTATTTAGCAGATTTTTCGGTAACTATCAATGTAAAAAAATCGACATCAAATTTGGTAGCGCTCGAACAAAATTACTGATACTGCCAAATTGACAGGTGATGGAACAAAATTAATATTAGGCACTATTTTACTATTAAATAAAATTGTTTTAAGAACTACAGAACTAAAGTTAATTAAACTTTTACAAACTACTTTGCTTTTTTTTGTAAAGAAGACGTACATTGATTCACAAATGGCGGAGTAATCAGCGGACACAACACATAGATAAAAATAAGTGCCGAATTTATTTCCGCGTTTATCACTTTTCTATTATCTAATTTCATGGATTCGAACAACACGTGTTTAAGTTGTACCTAAATGCTGTTTGGAGTGTTCAGCCAAAATAATGTTAAAACCACAGAAAAGTGAAGGGATTATTTCTTTACTGTGGTTAACGGCCGGCTATCCGAGTCGCGTAGGCAACAAAACGCTCCCTCAGCCCCGCCAACTTATAGCGACGATGTATATTGCCACGCTAGAGTCAGGACGCCCGCGGGGGGAGTCCAACGACAAAAACGAACATAGGTCCGACCTCGATGACGCCTGGCGCGGCACTGAACGCGGCACGCGCAAATTCTCGCGACCTTTTTATGGTTTTAATTTCACAAAAAAACTAAACTATTCACTATCAAAATTCTATCCAAATAAATTTTGTTTTGAATAAAATTACCTTTCAGTACATGCAATTTCCAGGTTGTTACGAGCTTTCATTGGAGCATAAAACGAAAAAAATAAACTGAATCGACTTTGTTTCAGATTTTTTTTTGATCGAGGAAAGTTTATTCTATCGTGTTTTGAACCAAATCACAGACTCTAAACACAGATGTATCTGTGACATGTATTTTTTTCCAGCTCAAATATTGTAATTTAACTGAAAAAAAATGATTCAAAACCGTCAAATTTGGTATAAGAGTCTCCGTTGGTTATCTTTAATTGTGGTCGGACAGTTGATAATCTTTGCTTATTATATTTTGATTAACTACAGGTTTTAGAGGTCTAAAAAGCTCCTAAATATTTTTAAGAAGCGTGAAGTAGTTTCTTAATCTTTTTGTTATGTACTTTGTAATTTTTTGTGTAGTTATCTAATAGAATCTATCTATCTATTTATTAAAAAAAGTTCAATAAGTATAATTTGTCCAATCGCACTTACAAGACATTAGCTAATCTCGAACAGAACATTGGACACTTGTACTAATAGCTCAGAAAATATAGTGGAACGCATCTCCGTTTGTACAGACTAACTACTTGATAACCGTTCAGGTATTTCGGTACATAACCTAACAAACATGACGTCAAAAGTCAACAAAGTATTTTGATCAATAACGGATCAGGCTATTTAATCAATAGAAACACGGATTAGCAATTTGTCTTGCACGTTTCTGAAACATTTCCATTGTTTCAGCGTTTGAGTCATCTCCCTTCGTCTAGTAATCCCCAGTAATGTTGGATGTCAACGGAAGTAAAGGGTTCAGTACTAAATCCCAATAAAACGTGAGATGAATTAGGATTGGACGTCTAATGGTGATGTATTGATGGTGCTTTAGAGGTTAATGACATAATTATCTTTAGCTCCCTTATTAATAAACATGGAGTAGTCTTGGTATAGTTACGCTGTGTTTTGTCTTATTCTCTCTTTCAAATTTTGAACTCGATCGAAGAAGACAAAAGGCGGTGTAACTATTCCGAGGCTACTCTACGTTTATTAATAGGGGGTTAAAGTGAATAAGAACGTGTAAATTTTTTAATTTAATGTTTTGAGAAGATAATGAGTTTGCCTGAATATTCTACTCAAGTCATAATTTTACATTGTCATAATTTTGTAATGCCAAAACAGCAAAAAAGAAATAAATGCATTCTTATGAAATAAAATACATATTTACATATTAAGATTTTATATAGACACATATATGCTAACATTTTTAGCACATCTTCGTCCTGCACAATTTCCTTGCATCCTTCCCATCTAAAAGTTCCCTGGAAGAGATCGCATTTAGCAAAAAGGACGCGAAGTATTTTTTTAATCATACAGTCCTAGATACCTACTTATGTAAGTACAGTAAATTACTAAAAAAGTGGAATAGAATAGTAATAAGAATGGTAAATTACTGTTCTAAAAGTATAGTCAACATCCAAAATTTAAACCTTGTGTTTCTAAATTTTTGTTTAACAACGTTTATGATAAGTTTATAAACACGATTCGATAAAAGAAAAACAAGCACTGATAGGTTTAAATTTATCACGTACTAAATATAATAATAGACATAGACAGGAAATTCCCGAAGAAACGCCAGCAATTTCGTCAGCAAAAAGCCAGAAGAAACGCACGCGTAGACGCGTATTTCCGTTTATTTGAGAAAAAAGACGGTGCAGGTCTCATGTCGAGTATCAGGCATGTATGGGGATGCAGTAATGAAATGCTGATGCTCATTCCCCCTCATACGCTCACAGAATATTGATAGCAGCGTGGCTGTCGACAAGGCTTGCACGACTCCTCCGCAAGGACTGAGTAACCGGTTTCTTTACGCACTTGACCAAATTAGCAGAAAGTGTACTATTAAAAGCAACCTTCAAGTCGAAAATCATTCGCCAAGCACCTTGCGGTAAGTGTCCATTCCCTCACTTGAGAACCAGTTCCCATTCTAGATTAGGTATGTTTACCAAACCTGACTATACTGTCATTTAACATCAGGTGAGTTGTGATCGAACGCCACACTCACCAGCTAATCATAAATAAAATCTTTGATAATTTGAAAAGTCTTACTAATTTTGCGCGACTTGTCTTGATTTGCCTTTTGGGCAATAAAAAATCTTACTCATGATAACTACTTATGGATTTATACGTACTCTACTCTATTTTTTATTATCTATTCAAATTCCTATCTCCGTACTTTAAGATTTAATTTCATCCTCAAATTAAAAAAGCCTGGAAATCGCGCATAGCATATTTTTATACCGCATAAACCGAAAAATATAGCTCAATAACGTTTAGAAAAAAACTTTAATCATTTGTATTTAAATAAACCTTTACCCATTCATACTTATCTATGAATTTGAAGGACCAATAATTAATGTTACACCATCATTTTAGTAGACTAACATTTTCAGCAGTGAGCTTTTAGTAAAAATTATATACCGTTTCTTTTTTACCTGTATGAGGTCCTTTGTTGATAGCGGTAGAACCATGATTATAGCAAGTCTACCGTACACATACACAACCCTGACTGTCAACGAGAATTGTAAAAATAAAAGAATGGATGAAAAATTATCCTTCTACCGCCAGTTTTCACTTGAAATAACTGTTCACGAGTTTCATTTGCCTTTGAATGTCATTACGAGTACTGGAGAGGAATGCAATAGCAATTGCTCGCTTCGGTACTTGAAGGGCATTAAAAATGTACTATTAGGTATTTTTGCGAGTGTTTTGACTGAGAATCAAACGTAGGGTCTTAGCACCTACTATTTATCATAATTCCTGCAGGATAGCGGGTGAAACCACGGGTCGCAGCTAGATTATAAATGTGTGAAATACCCATGTCTACTCTTCACATCATCACCGTCTATCTTAATCTATCACACTGGACATAAACTTTTCCCTTAAACTTCTATCGAATTTTCGATCAGGAATAAACTGAAACTCTCATCATAATAAAATTTCCTAGTTTCATGGTAACATGACATGGGTTGACGTTGTAATAACACGTTGTATCCAACCCGACGGCGGGATAAATGGAGAACTCGTGTAAAATTACGTTTTATAAGTACTTACGATCTGTAATCTAGAGCTCGTCTTTGTCACCGCTGTTTCTTTGAACTTCAGGATCTTGATATTAGATCAGAAAAACAAGGGACTAGACTACTAGTCCCATGTTAAAAAAAAAATTGTTTTGTTTCTTATGCTCAGAAAGAGCAAGACACTTAATACTTTATAGTAGGTATAGTTCTAGCTTTCTGAGCATAAGTAAAGTTTATGTTCCACGTGATCAAAAGCTTTGGTCATGTCAGTCAGCACTATCCCACAGAAAAGAGAATTTAAACGACTTTTTTTCTTTTCTATGCGCTATCCGATCTTTGACTTGACATTTTCAATTAAATTCAGAACAGCCATAGTCTTCTAAATTTCTCTTCTCGAAAACCTGCAAAAATAGATGCTAGATCGCTCCCCGCAGGCATCGTTCCAAAAATGCTAGCTGCATTTCCGCGTTGGATTGCAATACTGACGAGTTGCGCAAGGTACCAGTATTTTGTAATCTATACTTCTATACTAATATTATAAACAGGAAAGATTTGATTGTTTGTTTGTTTGTTCTGCCCCGGTGGCTCAGTTGGTAGTGAACCTACCTTCTGTGCTTGGGGGCGTGGGTTCGATTCCCATCTAGGACAAACATTTTGTGTGATGAACATTTGTGTTTGTTCTATGTCTGGGTGTTAATATCTATTTAAGTATGTATTTAAAAATATATATGTACGTATATCAGTTTCTGGCAGCCATATTACAAGCTTTGCTTAGTTTGGTGTCAGATGACCGTGTGTGCAAAAATGTCCCAGATATTTATTTATTTATGTTTGCATTGAATAGGCTCCGAAACTAATGAACCGATTTGAAAAATTATTTCACTGTTGGGATGCTGCACTATCCCCGGTTGACATAGGCTATATATCCCGGCTTCGCCCGTGCGAAACAGGGGCGGACTACTAGTTCTTTATATACTACATGTAAAACTACTATGCAATATATAAGCATCTACTCATATTTTTTTTTAATTTAATAATAAGCTTGCCTTTGACCGCCATTGCGCCTGATGTTAAGTGATGACGCGGTCTACGGTGGAGCACGCTTGTCTATAAAAAACCGATTCACTCGTGATTTGAAGACACCAAGATTGTAACTATCGGGGAACACCCATTCAGTCAGCGCATTCCACAGGTATTTTAAAACACAGATATTTAAAACGTAAAACTATTACTACCAAACATTAAAATTAAAATAAAAAAACAACAAATTAAATACTAACTATCATTCTATTATCATTCTGTTTACTGTAGATACATTGATTAAAAAATCCCCTGAAATCAGATGCACAGTTCGCATAATAAATGTGGAATTTAAGCGCTTTGTACAGGTTTTCGGAATATCAACCATAAAGCGGTGTTGATTTTTTGTGCCCGCTCTGGCTGTCCGATAGAAAAATGGGCAGAAGGGAATTAGATCCTGCAGATCCGATGCACATTCTCCGAAACGTATCCGATAAAAAACCGATTGACTAGCAACTTTGGGCCGATACTCAAGACTAAGGAGCTTAGTCTGAACCAGGGATTCATTGCTGATGAGCCTCTAATTGATACCTATGGTATCTCTTTGTATCTCCATGTATCTATCACGCTCTATTTTTTCCACTTCGGTAACTTAATACAAATACTTATGACCAAAATGCTTTGAATGATCTTAACTAATTCCCTGTTGCAACTTTGCACCCAGCTGCTAAACAGTTTGTACGATACAACTTTTTTACAAACCGTAGCAATATAAGAGCCAAGCGTTTATTTAATTTCCATTAATTTTGCGATTGAAGTCACTACGGGCAATTATTAATTTGAAGACGAAATTGAACAAACTCTAAACTCCAATTAAGTGTATCAGATAAGAGTTAAATTAATTAGTAAGTAACGAATCGGTCATAAATTTTAGGAAGCCGGGAGTGCGGGGATGCTTAAATCCTGTCAGAAATTTCTCGCCTAATTCCCTTATTTGTGTGAATAATTTCAACAGTGTTCTTGCGGTATTCCTTTATAATCTTTTGGATGAAAGTTGGCTACCAAATAATTGCGATATTTTGGGCCACTTCAAACTTTGCTCTTTGAAAGTTTTCTGGAGAGTTCGTTTGTAATTTGGCGTTCGTATTTCTTAAGCGCCGAAATGTTTTATTTAAAACGTTTTCAATTTGTAAATTTGTCTGAAAGATATTAACGGAAAAATATCGTAGGCCATTTTGATTTAAGGGGATTTTTTAATCAATGTATCTACATTAAACAGAATGATAATAGAATGATAGTTACTTTTTAAATTGTTGTTTTTTTATTTTTATTTTAATGTTTGGTAGTAATAGTTTTACGTTTTAAATTATCTGTTTTAAAAAAATCATGAAAATAAATAAAAATGTAAGTATGTATTTACATAGTTTTTGTTGTATATTCCTACGACATGATAATTTAAAAAAAGTTTTCATTCGTAAAAACATAAACATAAAAAATAAAATGATTCTATAAACGGGCTTCATATCCCAATTTTCCACCCTTAAGTGTAATGTTTTCTTTAAATTTAAATGGGACCATCCTCCAGGATTTCATTTATTATTCATTAAAATAGGAATCTTTGGAAAATTTTATTTTTTTGCGATATCGCATCCTACACACTGATATATATGTCACTACAAAATGCAGTTGTATTAACAACCTACTTATTAAGTCAGTTGAAAATTAAAACGGTACGCTAATGTATTCGTATATAGGCATTTCCAGCATGACGTACTTTGCACATTAATGAGCTAAGAATTCCGCTTACTCTGTACTCACATATTACAAGCAATTTTCTTATTAAAATCATTCTCATTTGAACTTGAAGACGCGGTCCGGAAACTGACTCAGGATTCAAAGTGACTCACAGATCTGCCCGAGGAGATGACATACCCTTGCAAATTTATCACACATTCTCGGAGATTGTACAAAATACCATTGGCTAGGGGAAGTAAGAAATATTAGAATTGTTTTTATGGTGAGTAATGAAATCGAAGATAAAAATAGATAGTATAATTATTAGGCGTCTAGATGAAAAGCATTTACACCAATTTAATCTAATAAAACTGCATGATGAATGGGACAAAAATAAACCAATCAAAATGGCCTTTGCTCCTGGACTAAAATTTAAAACCGGAGTCTGTGTCTCCCAAAAATACGAGACGGTCTTCAATTACTCTAAAGTAAATTTGAGTAAGTATCTTTACGGTATTGCATATATTCAGACTAATTGATATCGTATTTAAATAACAGATAGCAAGTTACAGAAGTAAATGAGTGTATTTAGGTCTAATATGAGTATGCTTAACTTAGGTGTAACTGAAGGATTCATTCTAGGACCACTGCTATTTAGGTAAGCGTGCTTAATTGTACACACGGCACCCTGTTTGATGTTAAGGAATTATGGTGCTTGACTGCAAACCTACATCAAGTGATCAATATAATAATCTTTTCTGACGTAATAGAGGCAAACATACATTTCTAGCTTCATGTTACGACAGCGTTCTATTTCACGAAATATGTAAAACTCTGGAGACTGCCATAAACCTCTACAAACTTTAACCGTAACAAAAACCTGAGAAATAAAAAGTAGCTTCCTCTAACCGTAGCATTTTCTTGCAATATTGTAACACGATCGAGAAGATTTGTGAATATTACCGCAACACAATAAAATGCATAAGGAATATTTACTACTTTATCGGTACTTTTATAGTGACTTTGATTTAGTAGCAAACGACTACGGGGGTGGAAGTCCGCTATTTCCGATTTTACGCTTCACTTCGTGTGACTTACCGAATAATTTTTATTTTCACTATGAAGCATTTGTCATTGGAGCATATTTTAAAATTGTTCGGGCTTGCAGAGATGCGGAAAATTGGGAAATTCTAGTGTAGCAAACATTTATGATTGGGGAGGCATCCACTTTTTTGTCGAGTCTGTTATAGGTATGCATCACGGTAAGCATAAATATTTTGGTATAACGTTAATTTATAAAGTAAAAACGAAAAAAAAAAAAAAAACATTAAAAATTTAAAAAGATTTTTATTGTTTGTTTTTTAAATGGAATAAAGTGGCAAACTATGTACTGGCCACGTGATGGTAAGTGGTCAATGCTGCTTATGGATATTCACCTTACAATACCTGGAGTAATGTCAATGCGTTGCTTACCTGTAACAACTCCATAACTACTGTAAGCACTTAATATTGACGCACTAACAAATAATTATCAATAAAAAAACCGACTGCATATTTAGTAAGTACGCAATTTCGTTTACTTGCATGACATATTTTTTCCAGTTATTTTAATTTAAAAACCAAACTACCGTACCGATTTGACTTATGGACTGATATTGGATTCTATGGAACCAATCTAAACGTATATTGTTTCAAATATATATTTTTTCCAAATCGGTTTATAAAGGAAGGAGCTCAAAAAAATTTATATGCTCCTCCTTTTTTAAAGTCGGTTAAAAAGATAGTATAAAAACTAAATGAACTAGTCTCATCTTGTGATATGCTATCAACTATTGCCGTTAAAATTGTCTGTAAAATTTAAATCAAAAGATTCATTAATGACTCAAGTTAAATACATTTGTATATACCGGATCGTTTGTACATGAATCGCGAAGCGCAGATAGATAAGCAAGTTCACGAGGCGAACCTCTAAGCTCTGGTAATGCACTGCCTTATTCCGTATTATGCTTCAATTTTATTTTATGTTGATCCCTAGCTCCCAAAAATGGCTGCTAAGGGAACAGTAAAGCTGCGGCCGCAACGCTACAACGCGTATTACTAACTTGCCTTTAGAATATAAAGAATTCATGAGGAGAATTTTTGACGAAAGACACACTGGTTTGAGTTTTATGTCTGTGAGTAACCATGTTATTTGTCGGTTGTTTTTTATCGTTTTGTTTTGCGAAAGGATTATAGGGTGAGTTTTGGAATGTCATGTTGTTTTTGCAACAATGTAAGTAAATAAGCTTGAATATAAAAAATAAAAAAACTTTGTAAAAACAACCTTTTTCGTATTCTTCACAGCAAACTCTTTCGTTTGATACCGATATTATGATAGATAAGAACATTTTGTCCGCCATCTTGTCATCTAGGATCAACGTGCTTGCATGGGAAGATAAATCCAACAAACTCAAACTCGACGGGGTTACGTCGTATCACTTAAGCTTTCCTATGGTGACCTTCTGTCTCCATCATCAGACGAGCCCGATGGTACCATAACATTGCAATGTCACCGAATTTACATAAGTATGCCAAATTTCAGGTCAATCGGTTGAGGCAAGGTTGAGGATAATCATAATCATAATCAGCCCAAACCACTGCTGGACTTTTAGCCTACTCTCGAAAGGGTGATTGGGCCATATCCACCACGCTGGCCCAGTGCGGATTGATGGATTCACATACGGCATTGAATTTCTTCTCCGTACGTATGCAGGTTTCCTCACGATGTTTTCCTTCACCGAAAAGCCAGTGGTATGAAAATCCGTACATAAACTCCAAAGAGCTCATTGGTACGGGCCCGGGGTTTGAACCCGCGACCTCACGCTTTCAAGTCTAGCGATCTCCCAAATGGGCTACCACGGCAAGGTTGAGGATAACTGGTCTAAAATTCAGTTACAAGATTCCACCCAAACAAACATAGTTGTAAGATAAAAAAAAAAATAGGATGCGTAAGAATTCCCAGAAAGTTTACGAAAATGGTTACAATTGTAATTAGCGGCAATTGTTTCAGTATTCAAATTTAAATTCAACATATTTAATTTAGGACAACTAATAAATCCATTGGGTTATTACAAACAAAACATAAAACTTATAACATTACTTTTTTCTTTTTTTTAATAACTTTTGACTTATTGTGAAATAAAATAAAACATAAAAGAATACTTTTCGAGGTGAAAATTAGTTGCTGAATTTTCACCAATATCCGTTTCTCTATCTTGTATAATTATCTATCCACGGTAACCCATCTAGTTATTTATTACCTATCTATCCAATTGTTCAAGGTCACCAAAAATAAAAGCTAATTATAATTCCGGATACTGACCTTAACGCTCCATCACAGAAACTCGTACTATTTCAGAGAAAATTCTCCGAAATGTAATCGAAACGACAACACATCCTAACCCCAAATGCCAAGTGGGAAATAAAAAGAAACTCTGTGTTGTCAATAACATCAGTAGGTGTCCCGCGGGGAGGGGTCGTTCACCCCGGAAAACCGGCGTAGACTAGCAGTCAGCTATTTGTACTAGAATAAGTTCTTTCCGAAAGTTCTGTTTCTGCGCAGTGATTGTTAGATAAGTAGAAACTCTTTGTAGTGTGCACCAGAAATAAAAATTACAAACAGATAGAAAACACTTAGTGGCCTTATCGCTAAAAGCGATCTCTGCCAGGCATCATAGGATGGAAAGAATTTACGTAGCAGGATCGATGGGGGAGTCTAAAGCACTGTTAATGATATCATTAAATAAATACTTCTAATTGATGCATAAGTAGTATAATATATTACATATATAATACACATAATACAAACGCGATAAGTACATACTATAAATTCCCTGGAGTACCTTCGCATCCAAAAAAATCACTAAATAGAATTTACAAACCATGTTATTCTTAAGATGATTCCCTGTCGTTTTTAGAGTTTAACATTTGCAAGGGAATCAAATCTATACTTTACCCGTTGTCTAGGAATTATGAAATTTGTGCAAGGTCTCACAGCACATAAAGAAAAAAATCCGAAAATTGTTAATTTGAAGTTGTATCACATAAAAAAAGTCTATCACTAACATATTTTTATTAAGTTTGTACGGAACCCTCACGGTGTGATACCAACTCAAACTTGCCCTGATTTTTCTTAAATTTGAACTCCACGCGTCTACCATATCCAGCCCGTGACAATTTTAGAATAAGACCCACAAAATACACAATGATATTTTTCTCGAATTGAATTTTTTGAAATGATGTAGGTACTTTATAAATATTGTAAGCTCACTAAAAACCTAATCTGAGTTGTAAAGAATTTACGTTGTACAAGTGCGCTGTCCAGTACGTTTTCTCGTCTGCGTTTATCTCGGGGCTTTATTAGGGGCAGTGGTTAGGGCAAGTTATGGGATGCTGAGAGAATTTTATTGTTAGTTACTGGAACTAGTCCCTGGAATGCTTCCTTGATAGTTTTGCGAATGTTTATTTCCAAGGTATCCGTTTTCCTCCAGGTGCTGAACCGTGAAATAAAAGCGAAATAGGTGTAATTACCTAACTTCACTACAATCTTTTACTATTACTTTTTCTTATAGAAACGACAACATAAAGTCGGCAACGTATTTTGATGTTTCTGGTGTTACAGGTATCTATGGGCGTCGGCGACTGCTTACCATCAGGCAGCCTGTTTGCTTGTTTGCTACCTATGACATAAAAAATTGAAAATAAACCAGCCAGCTGTGAGTCAGGCTCGCGCACTGAGTGTTTCGTACCACCTCACATGCAAAAAGTAGTGCAAAAAGACAACATAACACCCAGGCGGTGACCCATCCAAGTACTGACCGCGCCCGATGTTACTCAATTTGTCACCACCTCGCACTTGGAATTATTTATTACTAACTGCGACCCGCGGTTTCACCCGCGTAGTGATGAAAAATGATGATGATGATGATGAAAAGTAGCCTATGTCACTCTCTGGCTTTTGAACTATACCCAATACCCATGCAAAAAATCAGGTCGATCCGTTGTTTCGTTTCGTCAGCGTAAAAGAGGAACAAACACTCATACATACAAACTTTCGCGTTTATAATATTAGTAGGATTTTACTTCAGAGAGTGTAGTACTATAATCCTGCCAAGTTTGACGCTTGTACGTAATCCCGTTTTTACATAATTATATATGGAGCAAATACAAAAAAATATCATTAAAAAATGTACTATAACAATGTTATGAACAGCTGATAGGTATTATTTCTTGATTTAAGGGTACATGTAATAAACGAATTCCCAATCCTCCTACGTTTTCCTATAAAATAAAGCCTAAGGAAACCCCCAGCTAAATCATGGTCGTTTTTGTGGAAAAACCCTTTAGGGAAACCCTAATTAAATCATGGAAAAGAAAAAAAACGTAAAATGGAAAAGAAAAGAAAACTCTGTAAAAATCGTGGCACACAGGTCAAAGTTTTTGCATAAAACAACAATAACAATATATAACAATATATAACTTTAGTGAACAACCGTGAAAGTTTAAAACAGTGTTTTATAAAACTATTATTTCAAAGAATAAGCTTATTCTGTCTAGACACGCCTACGTTTTCTACTTTTCTAAGAACACACTTAAAAGGCTCAATTATGTCTGAGTGTATTATTTTTGAACCAAAAGCTTCAACTTCAGCGTCAGCTTTTTGTTTAGTCTGAGTTTTTCCTCTGATAGCTACAACAGTCCTCGATCAAAAATACAGATACAGTAGATTGTAAAATGCTAAATCATCATCATCATCATACTGAGCGTATCATGCTCCGACTGTTGTGACACAGGCCTTCTCTCAAAGAGAGAGGATGGGCCCTAATTCACCATGCCGGCTAGTGCATGTTGATGTATGTTATATAATTTTGAATTTTTGAGGTCCTTGGAATTTGTTTTACTCACTATTTTTTTCCTCCACCGTTTATGAGTGATGGCATCGAAAACTGCACATCATTTATTTAGGTACCTAATAAGTCATTGGTGCAGGGCCGAGTATCAAACCAGGTGCCGTCAGATTGTAAAGCGCACATGCTGCCGCTCGGCCACCATCGTTTCTGAATAAAAACGTAAATTCTGATCGATTTTGGACACATATTGCTAGGATTTGGATGAAAAAAGAAAATGTTTTCATTTACGGTTTAAATTTTTATTTCCTCAAAAGAATTTACTAATTCACTTATTGAGAAAACACAGTATAAATAGGTAAGTTAGCGCCATTTAGCTTTAACAATGTCGGTGCAAGGTATTAAATAAGCTTGGACCAAATATAAAATACATATAAAATGCCCTACACAGAAAATTTGTATAGTACATACGTATTACGTAATAAATAATAGAAAGAAATGTAGTTAATTATTACAGGTATATTAAGATAATTGCTTTCTTTGAATGAATACAACGTCTTATGTGAGGGTAATGAAACTCTATTTACAGTATAAAAACAAAGCGTAAAGCTCACGTCTCACGGGACTCCAAGGGACATCGCGGGGACTGACCGTCACCCTTAATATATCTTTTATTCCCAACTTAGGATACCTTTCCTTTTTATATTCTATTCAGGCAGTCGTAAAGTGAAAAAGATTGTTTTTGTTTGACCGTAATTATTTCACCTGTAACTGATGGGCAGGTGACACCACTCAAAAAAATACTGTGTGTGACACTATTTTGAAAAGCCTAGCGTAATTTTTACAAGCTTTTAATTCACTTCACGTCATGTTTGTATGTATATATGTTAAGTACAAATCTTGAAAGCCTATATAATTTGACCCACCTCCCGGCGTTCAATTGAATTTTGTACACCTATGGGTGTCACACTTGGGTGACAATTCATTAATATGGTACCGTGCAGCTTTTATGATTGTGGACTTGGAAGATGCTCATAGGAACTAATGAACGCAACAAGATAACCTCATCGTGTTGGGCTCTCTGAAATAATCTTGATGAGACATTCAAGATCTGATGATGATGACGGAAGGTGGCCATAAGAACTACTGAACGCAACAACATGCCCCATTAAAATATCGTCATCATCATCAGCCAGAAAACGTCCACTGCTGAACATATAGGCCTTCCTCTTTAACCTCCACACTGAAGGACAGCCTGCCTTTTGCATCCACTGGATGCCCGCGACTCTCACAATGTCATCGGTACATCTCGTAGGAGGTCTACCTACGCTGCGTCTTCCGGTTCGTGGTCTCCACTCCAGAAAACCTTCTCCACTCCATTAAAATATGTTAAATGGATATTCAATAAATTAAAGGCTAAAAGCTTGCATCATCATTATCATCAGCCAGGAGACATCCACTGCTGAACTCTACACTCCAAAACTCCACACTGAACGAAAGCCTGCCATCTGCATCCACTGGATGCCCGAGACTCACAATGTCGTCGGTCCATCTAGTGGAATGCCTACCAGTACCAACTAACTACTACTGCTTGTATAAATATGCTAAAGCTAAATGCTAAAGCTTATATAAAAATGTGTTTATTTACTGTTAACTTATTTTAGTCATAAAGCATTAAACTAGAATGATATAGTTGAATCAGATATATCGGGCAAGGGCTTTAATTATCCAAACAAAATACAAGTGAACTGAATTGCCCATAGACCGTTGGAGGTCTAGAGACAATCAAATGATGATGGCCTTGTCCATAAGGAGCAAATTTGCCGCGTAATAGACGCATGGCATGCAGGGGGATACCCGCGCGGTAGCAGCTAGCGCGCGACGGGTAAACTCGAAACTTTCACAACTTGCCCACAACTTGCACCCTGCAAGCTGGTTTGCTATTGCTGCTATCATTCATCTTGCTAATATTAGTTGAAACTTGGCAATCGATGTTACGATTGATTTAGGGATGTATGCGCAATGCGCACGAGAGCAATTGGTTATCTTTCATGAAAGTTCTGCAGTATGGATGCCATGCTATCGAATTTTCGTGAACATTTTATTGAATGCTTTAAAACTTATTGTTTAATGTTTGATTTTAAATTGTACATGTGAATTTTGTAAAGGTTGCATAATAATTCCGTTAAGTAGGTATTAATTAACTAAATATTCCTTCGCCTATATTTAATAGAGGGTAATCATATGGTAACGTGATATCGAGCCCTAATGAATATTTGTCTGTCCCGTCAAAGTCGCAATCATCAATTTCTATAATGAATTTGGGTTCTGCTTAGCTGAATACCTACTAGGGCTGCCGTTACATTTTTAGAGAAGTAAGTACAAGCAATGTTTCTACATATATAACTAAAGTGTACGTTATCCATCTTAGATCGAAACTTCGCGGTGTGGGAGCGGTCAAAGGCAAGCCTATTTGAGGTAAAAATTAAAATGAAAAAAAAAACACACGTCCAATCTGGAAAAGAGCTCAAAACTTTTAAACATAACACAGATTTTGAAAATAAAAAGCTTAGAATCTCCGCAATGAAACGTACTTATAAATATAATAAAAAACAAATACAAATCGGTGCAGCCATTTTGAATACAAATGTTGACAGACTTATACATTTTATACAAAAACATATACTTACCTTCTCCGTTCCGTAAATCTAATAAGCACAATCGGTAATTGATCATGATTGTAGGTTATCTAAAAATATGTACCTACTACCTACTGACTACTGTATATACCTACTGACATACTGACAAGGATCGATAAATATTTTTGTCCTTGTACTAAAAATCCCGCGGGGTAACCCACGATTTTCCAGTTCTTACGTATTTCTGGTGGAAGAAGTAGTACTCTGTTTCCAACCTCACGATGCACACATCGTCCTGCCAAATTTCGTTAATATTGGCTTAACCATTTAGTCCTGAATTATAATACTTATAACTTATTTATTTGTTAACAAATTTTAATTTTATTAAATTTACGATCAGTTTTTTTATGAGGTAATAAAAATAATAAGGGCACGGGCCTTATTAAGTAGGTTAAAATAGACTACAATGATTTGATTTCCTAGTTAGTGTTAAAAATTTACCGACAGGACTTTTTGATACCACAAATCTATAAATCAGTAAATTTTGGAAGGCCACCCGTGACACAGCCAGGAAATCCTGACAGCCCTGCGTCCATAGAATCCTGCCCATCGGCCGTAGATAATTAATTAATCGACAATACAATGCGCAGGGCTAGTCGGCTGGGGCTGAAGTGACCCCCGGACCGAAATGACCCCTACTTTGGCAACTATTTGTTTTGCGTGCCCAATCGGTACATGTGACGCTTTGAGTTGGTTTGAACTGAATTTATAGGCGGGTTAATATTGCTATTAAGAGAACGTGTGACAGTACAAAAATAAATGATTATAAATGCTATGAAACTTTTTGATTAGACATGCGTTTGACCACAATTTCACCTGATGGGAAGCGATGATATAATCGAAGATATGCATGCTTGTCTAGGAAATATCTATTTACCACAGATCAAGTAGATCAAGGACACAAGGTGCCCGGGTCCCCCAGGGGTGGCAAACTCCGGGGTTAGATGTCATGCTTCACCTACAGTGCTCCTACTGAATTGAGTTCGATCTCCGTCGTCTTGACCGTAGCACGTCAGACGTCAATACAAAAATATTATATTGCGCCATAGCTCTAAAAACCTTATGAAAGCATCATCATTGATCTTGCGAATGGAGCTACGAAATTAATCTCGCGACGTACAAAACATACGACTCGCTAGATTTTCAAACAATTTGACGTGCTTGCTACTTCTAACATGATATAGATCAGTGGGTGAAGTACGTACGAGTTTTCGCTACGTAAAATACATATCGAATCAACACAAATTTCAATTTCGATATTCAAGATTTGTATGAAATTCGATACTTATGTATCGCAAATCTTATATTTGGGAAATAAAGACGCAGGTAAAGAGTTCCACACCTCTGCCGTTCTGATCAAAAGTTTTGATAGCTCGTACTATATTTTTTTACAAGTTGAAAATATGTAAACAGTTTATTATTTTAACATTCTGGGAAGTCGTAATGTGCCGCGTTTTGACCTATCTGTCATTACCTAGCTCATAGTGTGAGAATGGCCAATGAGTTTATTTAAATACTAGTAGGCCGCCCCTGCTTCGCATGGGCGAAGCCGGGATATATAGCCTATGTCAAGCGGGGATAGTGCAGCATCCCAACAGTGAAAGAATTTTTCAAATCGGTTCAGGAGTTTCGGAGCCTATTCAATGCAAACAAACAAACAAACAAACAATCAAATCTTTCCTCTTTATAATATTAGTATAGATAAAAATAGCGCCTGATGGTAAGCAGAAAACACCGCCTATAGATGTCTGCAACACTACTGTGTTGTCAGTACTTTGCCAGCCCGGAGAGGTGGATGTAGACACCCTTTTTGAAACGCTCCATGTTGAAAAGCTCCGCAGGAAGACCTTCGGAGGAAAGACATTCCACACTTTCCCACAGATAAACACTTATGAGGGTTTTTTCGCTCAACATACCCACTGTTTTTTTACTTTCTTTCTCTCCCTCTCATTATCTAATATCTTAAAAACGAATAATAAATTAACCACAAAAGAGCTTCATTGCATTTCATACAATGTGTAACGGGGCACAAAGGTTTCCCTCCGTTTGTTATTTAAAATGGGAAGGTTTGAATGTCCGTTAATATTAAATAACACACAGTTTAACAGTTAGTATTAAGTTAAATTTTAAGTTGTATAATATCGCTTTGGAAACACGTGGATTAAAATATCACGCCTGAAGGAAGTTTTAGAAAAAATCTAGTTGATAGCTTTTTAAGGACTACCCACCCTAGGTTGTCTATACCAGTCATATCACAAAAATAGATAATCAAGGTTTCAAGTTTCAACATTGTTTTACCTAAATAGTGTTTATAGTTAAATATGTGATTTATTTATATACGATTTGACACGACACAATTGAACGCGGACTATTAGTAAATTGTAATTTTCCAATCTGCTAAAAAACTGTCGGAACAATGTTTTGTTTTTTGACTTATACATTTATGTACATGGTACGATAAAGCAGACGAGCGGGTATCGATAGTTTTTATAATTTCTTAAGTGTTCAAAGTCGGGAGTCTGTAGAAGCAAATATTTTCTTAACTTACCTTCCCACTGCGTTTTTCATGGAAATTTTCATCGGATGATATCTGCGTAACAAATCATCTTATTGTCCTAGCGTACCCCTCGAAATGAGCTTTTTCCACACCATAAAATTAAATATTGTCGGAGAAAGAATAATTTTATTATTTCGTATTCTTGTTTAGATTGTTGAATGAGTAGGTATTGTGTAAGTGAGTAGGTATACGCATTCAGAGTGAAGGAAATATAATTTAACTTTTCTGAGGTTTATGGTGGGTGGTGGTTGGTGGGTATGGGCCTAATGGTATGCTATTATTTGTATTGTATGCTAATGCTAATTAAAAGTAAAATTATATTAATTATATTATTTTTATTTGAGTATCTGAGTTTTTATTATTTGTCTTCTAAATATACCTTATATCTACTAATGAGCGAGCTCTAGTAAAGTTTTTATTTTAATTCAACTAACTACGTACCCACTGGTCCCACTACATTTCACCAAGGGAAAGCCCGTTGGTGAAATGTAGCTTAGTATTTTTAAATATTAATTTTAATTACTTTTCAATTTTATTTTGAGTTTAGCGTAATTAATTTATTATACTATTCTATTGTCCTGCTTACTCTTTCAACTTATCTGACGGACTCAAATTATTTCAATTTTTTTTAAAGATATCAAATTTAGTTATTATTTTAATAAATGGTCGAACAGAATTAACACCAACGTTTCCTACTTCTAACACATAGAGAGACAGTGAGACAGAATTGATAGACGACGGCGCTACTCTTGTTCAAAATCCTATTTAAAACAAAGTTGGAGTAAACCACAAATTAAATGTGGTGTACTTATTAATCGAGGCTTGCCGCTATATCTGAAACTAATCAACTAGTTCAAGTCGCAAACTACTCGATACTTGCACGTTGGAACTTACGATTTGACTTGAGCGCCTGAGTGCTTATTTACAGCAATACCTCACGTGCGGTGACAACACATTTTAAAAGGAAACCAGTGAGTTAAATGTTAAGATGTTACACAAAAAAAATGTTCTTATGTAGTTGTGTTGTCTGTTAGTTGTTATGTTTAATAGAACACTATACACTATAGTATTGCGGTGATTAGTATTGTCTCGATTCCCACATCTAAGTTAGACATCATAAAAATAAACTTAATCTTCGTAACTACTAGTAGTACAATAAAATATAATAAAATAATTATGGACTAAGGCCTAATTTTTAGAGGTCCGTATCCAAAGGGTTGAAACGGGACCCTATTACTAAGCCTACGCTGGCTGACTGTCAATCTGTCCGTTCGTCCTATATACCTTTTAAGGGCTTATATCTTTCGAACCGTAGGTACCTAATACATAGTTTCTAAAGGTATAGTTTTCATAATAATAGTTTTCACAGGATATTATGTTACAGCGGATTAATTTAGAAATAATAATAAAGTCAAAAATTTAAATTAAAGGGATTCCCCTTAAAACGAACGTTTTTAAAATGTATTTTTGTATTTATTGTAACGTAAAAACGGTAATACGTACAAGCATCAAACTTGGCATGATTATAGTACATACACTCTAAAGTAAAACAAAAAACAATACATAATGCTCCTGTCAGTCGGTGACAAATTTTTGTACACCACCTACCAAGTTAAGCAACGTCGGTCCTTGGATGGGTGACGGCCTGGGCGTGATGTTGTATTTTTACACTAGTTTTTTGTATATTGTACGGAACCCTCAGTGCGTGAGCCCAACTCGCACTTGGCCGGTTTATTGTAGCATGGTTCACCGTAAAACCAAGGTAAGTTCATATATATATATATTATTTATTTGATATTGGGCTTGCGTGTGACCGCCAACTCGCCTGAGCGATGATGCGGTCTACGGTGGAGCACGCTTGCCTAGAAGAAACCGATTCACTCGTGATTTGAAGGCACCCAGATTGTAAAAAACTTTATCTAGCATGGTTTCATGCTACACCTCAAATATCTGTCGTGCACTTAAAGTATAATAAGCTTAGGTACACTTTAAGTGCTTGCAAATTCGACAGTGTAGAACCTCAGTGCTCTAACTCGCTTCCGTGTACGTAGTGGCAGTATAGTTGTTTGCAAACTTTAGTCGCCATAACGCTGTGTAAAGCAGAATCGAAAGTTTTCGGTTCCTAACTTCTTCTTCTCAGTCGTTTCGTTCTTGTTAGAGCGGTCGTGGTTGTCATGTAGTAGTATTGGACGGGGCATGATAGAATGCGCTTCACGATGTCTTGATATCTCTCTCTGCTGGAAGTCATCCTGCTGCACTATATTAAGGGACCACCCACTGCAGACTTGATCTGGTCGGTCCATCACAGGTTCCTAACTAATTATTTTTTTATAACTATGTGAATAACATGTAATTAGGCACATGCACCAACATCTGGGCCAGCATGGTGGATTAGGGCCCATCCTCTGTCTCTGAGAGAAAACCTGTGTTCCAGCTGTAGGAACATGATAGGCTTATAATGATGATGGCCCAGTGAATGTTAGTGAATGTCATATTATTGTCTTTAAACTTTTGAGGTTCTTGGACATACCTACCATTTTATTCACAATGTTTTCCTTCACAGTTTTTGATCGATCATCGAAACTAAACATATTTATTTGAGTATTAAATATAAGTCATTTATGGTGCAGGGTCGAGTATCAAACTAGGTGCCGTCAGATTTATTTATTACACACCAAAAATAAACAAATAAACTAAGACCCACTTGCACTACCGAATAATGTCAAATTGTTTTTTTTTTTAATCTAGATTTAACCAGATTTAATTTGTGGTGTAAGCCAGCCTTAGGCTCAAATCAATAAAAATACGGCAATATAATGGGCGGTATTATTGCCTAAAACGATTTCTTCCAGACAACCTTAGATGTACAGAACTAAAGGTTTGGAGTACGGCCACTAGTGCACCTAAAATACAAATAAGTAACTGAATACATATTATAATATTGCAAAAATTTGTGTTTTTAAGTCTAATAAAAAGTATCCATAGTAGTAATCTAAAAAAATATATGACCTTTATTAGATTTTGTTATAAGGTAATTAATATTACTGCCCATAGACCGTTGAAGATCTAAGAGCAATTATTAATGCTCAAGCTCAAGAACTAAGGTAACAAAATACCCAAAATTATAAATAAGAAACCAAATCTTACCACTAACTAATCCTGACCAAACGACTTATGAGTTATCTATTAGTTATACCAAATTTATCCAAATTAGTTTTTCCGATAAGGAATTAAATAGGGACAAACTACCACTGATTTTATGGAAGTTTCTACATCTATCACGCAACCTCCAGTACTGGCTACACGTACACAATCCTAAGTGCAGACACAATGAGCCCGCGTCTCTAGGCACCCCCGTGTAAATGCAAGCGGCAGTACAATAAAGCATTCCTCCCTTCGAGGCTCAGATGTTTGGTCGAAGTGAGAGTGAACGCGAGCATTTAGGAGAGCCCTAAACACTGGGAACAGTCGTCCATTCTTGCGTCTAGCCTTTAAGCTGTTGGCTCTAACAGGTGATACAACTCACGTAACACAGGTGTAAATGGTTCCGTAATTATGGTGATATAATAAACAAAAGATGGTAATGGCAGCAACAAAACAGAGATAACGCCTTCCTTCTAAATGCCTAATTAGATGCTCATTAAAACTTTAAGGGGGTCAGGCAACTCGACGCCAAATTATCACACAACTTTGACTCACCAAAACTTGAGAATTAAACCTTTTTTGTTTTATTTTGTTGTACTGGTTTTACATTACAAGGACATAAAGACTAACAAGAAAAATAGCATGATAATTTAACTCTACTAATTATATCGATGTTTTATCGATAGGCGAAGGAATTCAATGGCGTATGTGAATCCACCAACCCGCACTGGGCCAGCGTGGTGGATATGGCCAAATCACCCTGTCGGGGGTAGGCTAAAAGTCCAGCAATGGACTGTTAAAATGCTGATTGTGATTGTGATGAATTATATCGACCATTCAAATGAAGTCTAGTTTTTGTAACGCAAAACAAACTGACTAATATAATAAAATGCAACACAAAATTTATTTGATTTTTTAATAGGTATAGTAGTAGGCATAACATTACAAATTAAAATGATTTACAAATTTAATATTGTTTGCCGCTCTAACGGTACTATGGAATCATTTTTTACCGCTGTACCACTGATGATACCACCACAGAAGACATGGTACAACAAAATAGTTTATTTCGTCAAAATTGCGTAAGACTAAAGTTTGGTACGGAATTAAGCCATCAACACAGACAGATTAGCTTGGACTGCTTGGTATGCGAATGCTATATTATCCCTTTATTATTTGGCTTTGGTTCACCTCCACTCAGAATACCAAAACAGTGTTCAAAAGCAGCCAGCGGGCCTAGATAACGGCTCCTGAGGGTGCAGTAATTAAATTATAAACTTTTGCTCCGTCCTTTGGAAGGGTCAACGCAAGTAAACGCCATATCGTAAAACTTTATAACGTGCCAAATAAAGGGGTTAACTTTTACATTTGTTTTATACCGCCATCTACGCGGCAAGATTGTTAAATTATCCGTAAATGGTGGAGAAAGCTTTTGTTTGATCGGGAATTAAAGCGTTTAGATACTGATCACCTCGTTCGTAGGTTGTTTGAAAGTAGGTACTTATTTGTGAAATTTTATTTAAAGAGTAAGATTTAAAAAAAACTACATTCGGTTATAATAATTTTATTTATTGGGATTAATGTTGTCACTATTAATATTTAATTTATAATTTTCGATTCTAATTTTGTAAGAGCAAATTTTTATTATGGCGTCATAGTTTTATGGGACTAGTTATTATTTTACATTGGCATTTGAAAATTTGGGGAAGATAGGTTCTGGAGACCACGAACCGAAAGACGCAGCGTAGGGAGGCCTCCCACTAGATGGACCGACGACATTGTGAGAGTCGCGGGCATCCAGTGGATGCAAAAAGCAGGCTGTCGTTCAGTGTGGAGGTTAAAGGGGGCGGCCTATGTTCAGCAGTGGACGTCTTCTGACTGATGATGATGATTTGGAAATTTGAATGGACGTTGTTGTCTAGTATTGGTTTTTATTTCTTTTCCTTTAATAGAATAACAGAAACTTCCTGATTACAGAAAGAAACTTTCTTCGGGAATTACTATAACAATGCTACTTTTATAGAATCCCGTCGAACCCGGAAAATAACAACACCATTACCAAAATTGCATTTCCGAACTTCTTTGTCACATACGCAACGCGACCCGGAGTCACAATTCGCCTCGTATAATTCAATTCCACTAAAATTCTTACAAAAGTTGCCCTTTAGCTAAATACCGTGAAAGTTTTTCTACGTGACCCCATCAGTGGAGTCCCAAAGGATACTATGTGTGCTTTCGTTCCCATTTTATTCAACAAAATGTTGGTTGTGTTTTATTACTGGTTTTAGTCGGGGACTAGGGTTTTATGTGTGGGATTCATTACTAAAGATGGAAATGCTTACGAAAGCGTCTTGGATTTACATAATTTATGTAGTACCTGCAAAACAGCGTGGAGTATTTTCGGAGGGAAGCGTTTAGAGCCGACTCTGGGTCATGAGAAATTTACATATTTGTTTTATATATTACTCCAGTACGTTACCTACTAAGCTTATGAGAACCTCTTTTATTCTATTAAAACATTAGTAACATGGTCCTTGCGCTACGAGTTCGCCATTTTTTATATCGGGATATGCTAACATTTGACCACGGTCATATATATGGAGCCTGGAGGATGTCAGAGCTATGCTCGGAGTTTCTTTGCGCGATAAAATCTCAAACGTGGATATTCGCCAAAGAACCAGAGTCACCGACATAGCTGTTAAAATTTGCAAGTTGAAGTGGCAATGGGCAGGCCACATCGCTCGAAGAACCGATAACCGATGGGGAAGAAAGGTTCTGGAGTGGAGACCACGAACCGGAAGACGCAGCGTAGGGAGGCCTCCCACTAGATGGACCGACGACATTGTGAGAGTCGCGGGCATCCAGTGAATGCAAAAGGCAGGCTGTCGTTCAGTGTGGAGGTTAAAGGGGGAGGCCTATGTTCAGCAGTGGACGTCTTCTGGCTGATGATGATGATGATGATGATATCTATGGAAATCGAATAGCATTTATAAATATTTCATGTTTTTCATTAATAATAAATAATAATAAGCGTACTATCCGGTCCCAGTGCCGGGAGTGTTCATCGACTTATTCGATATAGAGAACTTCGTGAAGGTCGAGAAGGACAAGCTCAGCAAGTACCCTGATTTGGCTCACCACCATGTGGGATGTTGACTAGACGATCATTGTCCTGATAGTCGTTACGGTAAACAGCCTTATTAATAGCGAAGACCCTCGACAAAGACAGACAGACAGTCTAGACGGTTGGATCAAAGGTCAGATACAGCAGGCAGTCATCCTGGACACGACACGCATCGTAAGAGGGCTTCTCACTCTGCAGCCCTGACTACTAATGGGCCCTGCACCACTGCCGGCGGCACATATATCTTGTTTTTGTATAACACTGTAGATAAATAATTAATTTAAAAATATATTTTTATAAACAAGCTTTTTTCGTTTTCATTTCAGCAAACCCTTTTATTTGATACCCATTTCATGGGGGGAGCATAAAAAATATAATTGGTCCATCATATTGGATTAAGAATGACGTCATTTAGTTAACCATGCATTGTCATCCAAACTAAACGTCTATGCAAAATTTAAGCTCAATCGGTTGGTGACCCAAACCGTCACTATTGTTATGTATATATTTTTTTTTTTTCATTTTATCTATAATATATAATATAACAATAATAATATTATAAAGAGGAAAGATTTGATTGTTTGTTTTTTTTCATTGAATAGGCTCCGAAACTACTGAACCGATGTGAAAAATCCTTTCACTGTTGGGAAGCTACACTATCCCCAGGTGACATAGGTTATAATTTATACCTGTGCGAAGCTGGGGCGGACCGCTAGTATTATTAATAATACTACTTATTTTGGCAACAACTGTCTGGTTAAGAGTAAAGAGAAGCTGCACAGTCACACATTGCTTCTAAATTGTGCATGTCAAAGGATGAAAGGAATCTGCTAGCGGTGAAATTGCGCATAAAGGACATGTTAGCTATGGTTGAACATCGGATCAGATGCTTAATGGAATTCAAGAACCAGTGCCAAACATTAAAATAAAAATTGTGAATATTCAGGAATTTAGTGCTCTCAACGTGTATCAAAAAATATAACAACAAATATAAATATTATTACATTTTAATGTAGGTACGTACCTACCCCATTTTCGCCCACACTACTGCTATGAAGTCAGTGGGTTGATGATTGACAGCTACAGGGGTCTTCATCATCATCATCATCAGCCTATCAAGTTCCCACAGTTGGGACATAGTCCTTCTCTGAGAGAGAGAAAGGATAGGACCACCATGCTAGCCAAGAGCATGTTGGTGAATTCATCATCATCATCATCATCAGCCAGAAGATGTCCACTGCTGAACATAGGCCTCCCGCTCCCCATTAGATCTCCACACTGACCTACAGCCTGCAAAAATTTCTAGCAAACAATTACAAATATTTGTAGTATTGTTAAAATCTTTTAAACCAATTTTAGACGACTATAATAAATTTAGAAGAAAATTTTGGAAACAAATTTGGTTTGGTTCCATTTATGTCCCATTTGCGTAGTATTTTTTTTACCGGACTATAATAACGACCGAAATAATTCAAGGATTCTATCGTTACCTCTGATATAAAAATCAGTACAGGCGTTCAAGAGTTATGGTAGAATTAATGCACCCACGCTCATACCCAAAAAATCATCATGCTCCTTTTTGGGCATTCGTGTAAAAATACTAGTAGCTATGAATAAATATCTGAATCCTTTTATTAGGCCCTAACATCCGCGGACAACCAAACACTTCCAAAAATCGCCGTGGCCGAGCGATTATCAAAATCGTGACTATTCCTGACCCCAACGCAGATGGTCGACCAATTGACCGGATCCGTATTATGAACCGAACCTCACCTAATGCTGGTATTATCAGTATTCGATATAACCCGACAGATGGTAAACGGCCGGTGTATTGGTTGGGTATTGCTGGCTTTTATGAAGTACAAACAGTTTAGGGACCTTAAGCACTGGGGTAAATTATTTATTTTTATTTTCCACTAGCGGCACGCCCTGGCTTTGCAAGGGTATAGATATATAGCCTATGACACCCGGGGATAGTGTAGCTTCCCGTCAGTGAAAGATTTTTTCAAATCGGTTCAGTAGTTTCGGAGCCTATTCAATGCAACCAAACAAACAAACAATCAATCAAATCTTTCCTCTATATAAAATTACTAGCGGTCCGCCCCGGCTCCGCACGGTGATAGTTATATAGCCTATTAAAATAGCATATAAGTATTAATCAGTGATAATTTAGCATTCAAATGGTGAAAAAAAAATTAAAATCGGTCCAGTACTTTTTGAGCCAATTCGTTACAAACATACTTACATACCAATCTTTCACCACCAACCACCAATACCAATATATATTTATATAAAGAAGAAAGATACTATACTACTATTTACTATATATATATATATATATATAGTAAATAGTATAGAAGTATAGACTAGCAGCGCCTGCGATTTTTATTCGATTTTCCAAGAGGAGGGTAATGTATTTCGGCTGTATGTATGAATATTTATGTTTGTCTGTCTGCACTTGTATGAACTCCTAAGCCTAGGCAGCTTGATATATTTGGAATTGCAAGCCGTTAAGCTTGGTAAGGTATCCATTGTTGTTGCGCTCTGCCTTCGCTCCGCGCATCTACAATGTTGCTTCAATATGTATTGCATACAGCACGCGTTGCGCTCCACTTTCTGTTCGCACAGAAATCACTATCGCATGGAGTTGCCGCGGAGCCGAACACTGGAATAGCGATGGTGGCCGAGCGGTAGCTTTATTCCCTAGGAAATAGAATCACAATTTTAGAGGTTTACTAAACGTGCCGCGTTACGTGCGTGTTAAAGTTACGGAATCAGGGCACTGACGGCGCCAGGGTTCGATCCTCGACTTTGCACCAATAATTTTACTAGAACTTTATAGGTATATCACGAGTAGATATGTGCAGTATATCCATGCCATCGCTCAAAAACAGTAAAAGAAAAGAAAAGTTCAAAGACATGACAGAGCCCAACCTCTTTTTTGATTGAAAGCCTGTGTCCCAGCAGCGGGACATGATAGGCTGAAAATGATTAAATGCCAAAGAAGACAATTTTTTCTAGGCCCACCGAATTTACCGTATATTGATGGGTATAACACTATAAAATTCATCGTTTTTTTTTTACCATTTGGACGAAAGATAAGGTAAAATCGAAAGCGAAATAATAATATAAAGAATAATATGTGTTTTTTCGATTTTTGCCACAATTCATTCATTTCCCTTATAAAGTCACTTGACCGGAACGTTTTTAATACGAAAAAGGATGCATGCTTAGGAATTTTTATACAAAAATAAATAGACCATATTTTACAACAGTGGCCATAGTAATCGGCTATTGTTAATATTCCGGTTTGATCGGATATAGCTAATATTACCACTAAATCTAGAGATTATGAAGAACAAATCGACATGAGTTTCATTACTATACGGTATTAGTTTGTGGTGGGCCTATTTTTCAAACAAAAGAAATTGTCTCATTTAGTTCTTACTGTATTTTGTTTATAATCAACGAGCCAGCTAAATCATATTACATTTTACTAAAGTACCATTAAAACGTTAAAATATCTAACCACAACCACCATTTAAATTTTACCCATAAAAAACACTTCTAAAGCTACGTTTCCATAAAGCGACCCTCAAAATTATTCATTTGACCATCGGGTACATCCAACTGCTCTTTTGAAATACCCCTTATAATTAAGACCGCAAATTTTTGCGTGTTATCCTTCCATAAAGATAAATATAAGACTTTATGCACACGTCCGGTCATGAACACCGTACATATTAATCTAATACTGTTTGTTTGTACAACCCTTACCACGTTTCACAAACAAGGGGATGGGATTATGACGTTACGCTAATTGACACCGTTATTTTGGAAACCTAACATCGGTCCCTTGTTTCGTGATGGTGCATGCTGATTAGTATTTGGTAATCCTCGAGATTATGGGAAATAGGACGATCTTCATACTCATGTAGCGATAAATAAGGTAAACATACACCTATCTACGGTATAACACATCACACTTATAGGTATATTATAAATGCAAAAGTTTGGGAGTGTGCTTATGTTTTTTTTACCTATAACCATTCAGTTTAGAACATTTGCACCAAATAAACACAGTTGGTTTGATTTAATGATTTACCGGGCGCTAAACATTACAAAAACAAAGATAGATAAACGAAAAAATTGTTTTTTTTCAAACAAGATTTAGCCCACCGGATTAGCAAGTTAAAGTGGCAGTGGGCAGGGCATGTATCACACAGAACAGATGGAAGATGGGGAAGAAAGGTTCTCGAATGGAGACCACGAACCGGTAAGCACGGCGCAGGACGTCCACCCACAAGATAGGCAGAGGACTAAAAGAGACCGCAGGGAAACGCTGGATGCAGGCCGCTTCCAACCGGCTCTCGATGGAGGAGGCCTATGTCCAGCAGTGGACGTCTTATGGCTGAAATTATGATTTTTATAATATTTCGGATTTGGGTGATCCTGATAAACCTTCACAGAGGATCATGCTAGGGGATCCTGGTGGCCGAACCCGATTGGATTCCATAATGTGATTTGGACTTGGTTATTTCCAAATCTGCTTCTCTTTCTGACTGTCCCCAATCCTCACAATGACTAAGCCCCACATTCATAGACGTAATAAAGGTCACTCGAATCCTCACGTCACAATAAAGTGATGTTTTTTATATGCCAAAACACCACTTCAGGGTGACGTGAGTATTCGAGGTGCCTTTATTTACGTCTATGAATATGGGAGGTAGACATACCATCAGTTTTTTTTCTTCAGTTCAGGTGTGTGCTAAATAAGTATTACATAACTATAATATTACCTACCTACAAATATATTTAAACAGAATCCGTTTCCAAAGTTTATTTATAGAATCGTCTAGACGCAAGCCAGACTCCCCTCACCCCGATCTACCATTTTGCCAATTATTGAACGTTGCGACGTAGAAGAGGAAACTTTAATCTCTGTTGAGTGATGAGGGCAGCAGATTCTACTGACGTGAAGTGTACTTATTGACATACGTCAAAACACGGCGTAATATTTGAAAATAAAGTATTGTTTTCGGTATTTTATTAAAATAACGAGACAAACAAGTCATTCATCTGAACCGCCATGAATTATTGCATAAAAAACTACGACATTTACATACGGGGTTATAGGTATACGTGGAAAGGGTGGAAAGAGTCCGTTCTGAACAAATTTTAATGTGGGATTAATCGCGGAAAAAAAAAACATCTGCTTAAACCGCAAAGCCAGCATCGGATCAGAACAGCTCCTCAGAACACTACCCGGTGTAAATGCGATAAAAGATACAGCGGGACCCATCGTCTCTACGCTGAGCGGCTCTAGAACTAGCGGCAAAAAAACCATAATCTAGTACTTTGTGGTTTAGTTCTTATTATTTATTAGTTCTTACCATTAATTCCCAATACAACTAATACACTTTCCCCGAACAAAATAAGAAAACTATGATATCCCTATTTATTTCACTTGCTTCTGAGAGTTTTCTGAGCTATCTACTTAATTTAATTGCTATCCACTGAAATGGAATAACAGGAAAATACCCTGACTCGCAACATATACCGCAATGTATCACAAAAGATCGTATTTTACGGTCTTCTAAATTTATTATACCGTGAGAATAAGAGCATCTAACGCCTTGAGAAATAATAACAGACTATTTATATAACCGCTGTGTTGTCGGAACATTCCGTGGTCGCGGACGAAGAAAGAAACGTGGACGCCGTATCGTAAGATTACACAAAGTGAGGCACCCAAAATAAGCCGGCAATGAAAGATCGATGCCGCCTCAGAAATGCACAAAGTGAGGTAACCAAAGGAAGGTTGTCCACTTGTTATTGTGATTTCTTCTAGAAAAGTGTGATCCATTGGTAAACCATTGGTAAGGCCCACAATATCATCATTTAACATCAGGCAAGGATCAAGCGCAAGCCCCTATTTAATTGAAGAAAAAAAACACAACTCAAACACGCTCTAAACTGACTGCATTAACTTTCAACCAGTTCAACTGTATGCCAATCGTGAAACTCCACTCACTTACAAAAGTCTACGCTGTCACAAATTGCCGCAGTATCACAGAAGACATAAGCAGTATTTACGACAGCGAAGCTCCGTCGATCTTTCTTCTTTCGTCCGAGTCTGTGGTAACTGTATTATAAAGTTTTCACTGAAAAACAGTAGCTTTTATTTTCTAGAACTTTCACAAACAATCAGGATGGTAACTTGTTCTCCAGCTGATTTCATAATGGATCACTGTTGAAGGGGTAATATTTTTAGTAGGAGGTAAAACTTTTCTAGAATTTCTACTTAGATCATATTTATTCATTTAAATTGATCCTATTATGTACAATATTATTATAAATTATAATATCACTGGAACTTACTCACTCTGGAACCTAATTCCGTGTTTGGGAAGTGTAATGAATCTAGTACTTAGGCGTTATAATTTAATTTTCTAGCGCCTTCGTAAATTATTGGAGTAATATCACATTGACGAGCTTTCTTATGACATTTTCAAAGTCATACAAGTCAAAATGGTGTAATAAATAATTCTTAAACGTCTCAATACAGTTTCTTTCGAAAAAACTAAATATAAACATACTAACTTATAGGTGATTTTTATGTGGGCTTTACTCCCAGCCCTATTTTAACCCTAGTCTTTATCACCTTCCATACCCATCAGACATTAGACCGAGGCTAGCTGGCAGCTTGATGGATAACTTATCGCCACGGAGGAAACGTCAATAACTGATCCAAATTGATAGAGCGGTATTGTACTTCCTCCTAGATTAGGGTAGTCTATATTGATGTCCTAACTACCAAACCACAGACATATTAGGTAGGTATCCTTTGTCCTTTAGCGCTCATATCGTAGCACGACTAGGTGTAACTAGCCGATCACCGATATTAGGCAACGGATGAGATGGTCAGGTTTTGGATGGGTGACTGAGGGTGATATTTTACAACCATACGCTTAAACGGGTCAGATAACACGTTAAACTGTAGGTCCTGGTGCTGACTTATGTCGGAGGCCTTCGGGAGGCCTAAATACTCTGACCTCAGGGTTAGCTACTTGGTGAACAAACTTATTATTTTTAGAACTATGTATAAATGATGTCCATTTCAATGAAATTCAGATAATAGAGAAGATATTTATAAAGATAAATTAACAACATTCTTATAAATAAATTTTGAATTGTTAAAAACGTAAAGTCTTAAAAGAGACTGCAAGAATAGATACGTTGGATGCTGACAGCTTCCAACCGGTCCTTTTGGAGATCCATGCGGGAGGCCTAGGTATATCTAGCAGTGGACGTCTTATGGCTGAAATGATGATGGAAGATCAAAATATACCCAACATTTTGGTATGTTATGTATTGCTAGGTATTAATAGTCAACCGTGGCGGTTACCACCAGGCAAGAACCTTGCTTGTTTTTGTGTATGTCACTCAATGAAGTCAACGCAGTACATAATTATATCAATGCTGTCACAGCTTTTTTTTGGATAAAATAAAGGTAATAAAAGTGAGAGTAGGCATATTAGTGAATAAATTTGTATCTACTTTTATTCATCATCATTATCATCTTGTTACCTTTCGAATTTCTCAGTTGATGGAAATGGTTTGTTAAATTGTATAGAACAAAATGTATATTACTATAGTTTAGACTTTAGACAATATGGGCTACGCGAGAGAGTTAAGGACCCGGGTATGTCCTAAAACTGCGACCAGAACCATCGGAGGATGGGCAGCAGCGTCCTTTTAGTACACGGTGAACGTACTGATCCCCAAGCCGGCTGCCAAGCGTGAGGATTATGGCAACACCCCTCTCTAAGAGGGAGGCCTTGTTCAGTAGTGGACATTTAATGGCTGATGCTGTGTGAGAGAGTTAAAACTGTCTCGCGTAGCATGTTATATTGTAGCGTAGCACCTCTACGAGCATATATCTACTTATTTTGCACATTTAAAATACACCTACACAGAATGGCGGCGTACAGCGGCTGAAGAAAAGTCAATTTTTTTAGTTGACGCTAGTTGTTCATTTACTAGAGTTGAGAAAACAGTAAAAAAAAAAAACTATTTGAACCGGGAAGAATAATTTCCATGGCCTCTTTTTCGCCGCGAAGTGGTGTGGGCGTTGTTCCATGGTTTCACGCATAAACTAAAATACTAAATAAAAGGTAAACAAACCAATAGGTGTCAACAAGCAGCGCTGACACTTTCCAGCCTTCTTGGCCCGTCACTTCTATGCCAATTATTCTACATAAAAAAAGAAACTGTCAATTTAATTATCCCTCAAAATCCAGGTAGGTCTGTTTTAATTTTTTATGTCAATTCTACCCTCCTAATGATATCGTTCATTAGAGAATTCCATCATTGACACTTTGAACTGAGTCATCGTTCCGTGACCAAAATAAAGCTTTTTGCTTTTTAATGACGGCCTAATTAATAAAAAGGGCAGTTGGCACCCAATAAGCTTTTAGGGGTGTACTCTGAATCAGTATCATTGTTAGAAATGAGGCGAGGTAACATTTTTAGTTGAAAGGGATTACCATTGCAAATGTGAAACAGTGACTAAGTCTCACACAATATTAGGTATACAATGCTTCGCGGTTTCACCCACTACCCTAAAGTAACCATTTATCTTTCTAGGCAAAACGTAACCTATGTAATAATGCAGTATTAACTAAATCTATGACAAAATTTAATTAAAATATATTCAGCCGTTACGGTGTTAACTGGGGACATACATACATGCTTACACTCAAACTTTCACACTTATAATATTAGTGTAATAAGTATATAGATAATTCTTTATTTCACAACCAAGAACGACAGGCATAGAACAAAAAGACTTAAAACTAACATAATAACTGGCAGCCTTATAAGATATATCTTCCAGGTAACCTTAGCGTCGTTGATCATCGTCGTCATCATAAGCTCTGAAATTATTCACAGCTACACAGTTCTTCATTTGCTTCTGCCACATTTTCGATCTTTTGCCAATTTCGTGCATCGGCTAACATCATTCTAAATTTTGACTAGATACTTACGTCATTTTAATAAATCTGCACTTACATTATAAACAGGTAGTTTGAAGGTGTTTGCCTTTCTGTGTTTGTAAGTACAAGGTGATCTTTAGAACTAATGGACCTATTCTGAAATTTCTACTCTAATAGAAAGCTACACTATACTTGAGTATCATAAAGTATGTTTGTTTACAAAGCGGCCAAGCCATAGTCAAAAGTTAGTATAAAATATAGCAAAGCTACTTTCCTCAACTACCTACTCTCAAGACACAAATAGGTTTTCGATCTTCTTTATCATCATCTTACAAGCCCTGTCAGAAAATGGTTTGTTTTGGTTTGAGAAAAATACACTAATTAGAGCTTTAGTACCAATTTAGCACAGATAATAATAAAATGCCAATAAAATTAACCTCTAAAACATCCAAAACTCTATCATACATATTGATCAACCTGTTTTTGTGTCAGTCTTATTCACTGTTGACATTGTATATTGTGCAAGGGGTGTTCTAATATCACCGTTTTTCGACCCATGTATTTACTTACGAAGGGTAGATTCTGCACGTTTGTAATCCGTATCATCTGCTACTGGATAAGTAATTATTTAAAAGGGAACTATTATGAACCGCACGTAAGTCCGAACGCGTGGCGTGCCCCTAAATTTGTGACCAAATCTTTGATTGTGAGGGTGACCATAATTTATGATGTGCTTTTGACCAGCACTTTCAATACCTACCTAATTACCTGACCGCGAAAAACAATGAAAATCTAAGTTAAATTACGATCGCGTATTTAGTGATAACACTGTTTTTCTGAGTTGTTTAGGGAAGTACTTTGCAAGTTATTTAACCACCCAGCAGTAGAAAGTGTGCAAACTCCCGAAAGCCCGTACGAAGCGCTTTGATTCCACTTTGACTGTGCGAACTGCTAGTATGTGGAATGAGCTGCCTGAATGGGTGTTTCCCGATAGTTACAATCTGGGTGTCTTCAAATCGTGAATTGGTTTATAGGCAAGCGTGCTCCATCGTTGACCGCATCATCGCTTAACATCAGGTGAGTTGGCGGTCAAACGCAAGCCTATTATTATATAAATAAAAGACTGTGTGTCGGATTGAAGAGCAATGATTCCATAGAAATTACAGTGCATAGCGATTTTGTAGCGGAAACAGCTCAGTGGTTAGCGGGTTTGAATTCCCAGCCGCACAGTGTGGGATCAAATCCCAACAATGGCTTGAGCTGGCGGCGAAGGAAAAACATCGCGAGGAAATCATAGCATAGTGGTAGGGCACTTTCTAATGCCCGGCTGACTATAGCTACCACCCGCAAGTTGAAAAACTGTAGCCAAGCACCTAACGGTATGTTCCGGCAACATCAATTGAGAGCCAGTTTCCAAACCAGGCTAGGCGTGAGTACCATCGTAGACCACACCATCATCTAACACCAAATGAGCTGTGGCCAAACACCTAGCCTGTCAGCAATAAATATCAATATTTTTAACATCTCAGAACGACGAAGCAGTAGCAGTAGTAGCAGTCCACTGAAGCGCAAGATTTTGAAATGTTGAAAATAAATTTTCTGGGTTACATTGAACTATTATGCTCGTTTCGTTATTCATTTGTATTAAAAAAGGTACTTCGTTGAAATTGAGTTCTAACTTATTTAAATTCAATTTACTAAAATATTTAAGATTGTTTTTTATTTTATAAGTAAGTTATAATAATTATTTACTAAAAAAATATTATGAATAGATATTTAGATTTTTATACTTACTACTTAGGCCGAAACTTCACTTTGAACACCAGGCAGTTGGTTTGTTGAGCGCTTTGAGTTTATTTTTAATGAGTTGCCAAAATATATAAAAATCTAGAGCTTATTCTCTAGCTGCCAAAAAAAGCTATCTATTGAAATTAAACACTTTTAACAGATTTTATTGCGTGTATTTTCGATCGGTAGAATTTCTGACGTTTTGAACACTTTGGAGTGTCCTTTACTGACGTTTCGAGCATGGCAGTGTCCTACCTGTGTCTACCTTTATACATGGACACTGCAATGTTGTCTAAAGTGTTTAATTTCACTGTCTAATAATCGCGAAGACCTAAGAAATCATTGAGCTATCTGTTAGTGAGATTTTGGGCTTATCCCGATAGTGTATCTTATCTTATACCGACATTAGTTGGTGCCGCCAAGCTATTGCGATATTTGCTAGAAGCTAGATGCAATCGTCACTTGTAAAAAAGCGATATTGCTAATTTAAAGTTCTAGTACTTCTGAAATTTGCGTAGCTCTTTTTGCATGTTTACTAGAACTACCACTACCCACGCCTTGCGGGGTGGAGTGTCTTTGATCAGTTTTTGAAACGCATGGCTGTTATTAATAGAAAAAATATCTCAAAAGGTCATAAATATAAAGAAGGTACCCACCGATCCGATGATTCATCAATCACTGCACTCTATTTTCCAGATACGGCACGCTTGGTCTCCCTACTCTTACTTACGAAACATATTGTAATACAGGGTGTGTATACAGGCACTGTATTCATTTTACGAAATTTATTAAACCTCAGTGATTGGCGTACTCTGTATAGATTGGCCGTAACGCATAGGTCGTAGTGCTGTGGTAAGTGAACATGTTTCTACAAATCGAGAGTAAACAGGTTCTTTCTAGGCAAGCGTGCTCTACCCTAATCCGCGTCTTTGCTTACCAGCAAGCATGATGTGGCCAAACACAATGTTCATAAACATTGCAGCTCATTCATCCCAGTGCAGGGCATAAGCGCCTATGTATCTTTAGCATTTTTTTCCTATTTAGCGTTAATCTCCGCAACATCACGCCTATCGTAAGTAAATTACAAAAAAATAGTAACGTTAACTATGTTCCTTCTCCTCCGCAGTTTGTTTGCTCAATGCTGAGCGTCGTGATGCTCCCGATCTTTTGTAATTTGGCGACAAATCTGGTTCCATCTCTGACAGTGACTGGTACATCGCGTCAGAGATGTTTATGCTGAGCTCTTGTGACACTTGGTGGGTCCATCTTGTTGGGCTGCGTCCCCTGGGTCATTTTGGGTTTTTAGATAAGCTATGTTAATTACTTATACAAAAATGTACTTCATCATCATCATCATCATCAGCCTTGAGTGACCCACTGCTGGGTATAGACCTCCCTTTGTTTATGCCACTCTCCCCGTAATGTACTTAAATGTCTATAAATGCATGTGTATTTAAAATAAAAGTCTAAATAAAATTGAATATGGTATTTAGGTACCTATGTTATTATGTTGTGTAAAAGTCATTGTAATTAATGTTGTATCTATCAGAAGATCGGTAGATCTAATGTAACCAAGGTTTGAAACCATTTATATTAATTTGGTCAAACCTTGGAAAATTAGAGAACTCATGTTTAGATACTTAGCCACCACCAACGTTCTATCTACAACCAAAAATACTACTACATCTAATTTATCGACAAAACTCAAAACAGCACAGCACTATCCTTAATGCCTTCCTAAGTGTTGTTACACAACATTAGCTTCATTGTTATCAAGCTACGGGCCCCGTCTGCAATTTGCGCATCCCCTTGTAAAAGATTACATTGTAATGCGAACACCGATTTAAAAAATGCATTCAAAGTTGCCTTTTGTAACAAGGGTAGCTCAAATCTTTTGTCGATAGATTTTTCGGGTGTCACATCACTAACTTGTTTTCATGCAACACTAAACTGAGATTGATGAACTGTGACGTTTTAATTGTTTGAAAACTGTTGACGTTTTCGAAGCCAACTGTTTGTTACAGTTCACTTCCTACTGAAGTTATCTATGTGTTTCTAAGTTATCTATGTTTAGAGCGTTGAAAAATCGTCTCACTCACATACAAGGACGTTATAAAACCTTATAAGACCTTATAAGGTTTTATAATCTTATTGAGTATACAAGACACACTAATGTATATATTAATTAAAAAAAAACATCGAATGCGTGAGTGACATAGTGGTGCGCCCTTCGACCAAAATAAGATGAATGGACGGGCCCAGAAGAAGCGAATTTTTGAAGATTACAAAATGAGCGACGGCGCTCACTTCGTTTCAGTCAGTCTCTAGCCGTAAGAAGTGCGACACTAGACTATTGTTATATGATAACGACACATCAGACAAAATTATGCCTTCGTGTGCTTTCCCGAAGTGTAAATATACATCAAACAACCGCTAACTATTTTTTGTACACAAATGTACTGTACATGGCTATAATTAGGTGTTGAAGTATACGTCCAACGGTTTTGCCTTGTTTTTACTGAGCAAGTTCAATGGTTATGGCCTGTTCATTCATTTTATTTTGGTCGAAGGATGCGCCATGGTACAATTTTGAACGTAGCGAAAACCAAAAAGAGTTGGCTTGCCTCTGACTTTCCTACGGCACTTCTACGCCACGACACTGCCTCGACTGTCTAGGCACTGGGTTGTCATTGGGCCAGGCGCAGCGCCCCCCTTAGTAACGTGACACGTGATCTAGCACTGAACTAGCCACTCGACTTGACATTGTACGGCTCAGTGCCCACTTGCGTGGCGTGGCGTGGCACTTTGTGCTACAGTATTTTACTGTTAAACAAAATTTTATATAAATTAAAAATTTAAATCTAAAAAACATAATCATGTTATCTAAGTCAACGATTTCAAAGAATTAAAAGTAAAATACAATTTTTTTTTAATACATTTATTTCAATATAAAACGCATTTTAGTATCACTTTCGTGCTCAACATCAACATACATGAAGCTGCCATACATTCATACAATATAACAGTACTTAAGCTTTAACGCGCCTATTTTCATAAAAACGCTGAAGCTTGAACATTGGACATGAATCGCAATACAAAGTCATAGTTGTGCTTCCATTAACATATTTGGTTCTGGAGTAAAGTCTGTAAAAATTGCAATCGGTACCCTATTTCAATAATGTTAAGAGTTTTATTATCCAAGGCCTTATTCTCTATCTCGCATGAAATTCCTTTCCATAAACGCGTGACGTATTAACAAGAAAATGTAATTTAAAATGGACTCTGTGCCCAACACAAACTAAACTAGTAACGCGGTCACGTTAAGTTCTATGCGTGGAATTGGTAATGTCGTAATACGCTTTGATTGTGTACACGCACACAGATGAGTTAGCTAATCAAAAGCAGAATTAACTATATAAAAATTTTATTAACGCAGATCGACCACAATTTTTACAGACCACTTGGAGCTTTTGTCGAGCCTAATAAATTGTAAGATCTATCCTAAGTACTAAATATAGTAAATCTAAGTGTAGGAATATTTTTAAGCTTAAATGGCTCGTCAGTTACCTAAAAAATTATATTCCTATTAACCTTAATACAGTATCAAAATAATTCATAATAAAATGTGATAATAAAAACATTTATATCGGCTTTACTTTGTTTGAAATATTAGTTAGGATAATCAATGCGCTAACCATATATTTTATAATTGCTCTGTCAATTTCTCTTTAGCGGAAATTTTCACGCGCGAAAATAAGACAGCAATTTTAGTAACACCGTAAATAATAAACCGACAAAATTTAGTGTGTAATAATAATGGAGGAAGCGTATTTATTACTTTCAAATTCATGAGATATTCTTATACTCTTAGAAAGCGGTATTTTATAATATCAAATTCATTATAACTATATTTTAATTCTAATCTTACGTCAATCTTAATTTCTATTTCATTACCTAATAATTAAAAATAATAATAATTATAATCCTTATACTAATATAGTAAAGTATACTGGTATTTTATAAATTTTAACAAAAATATAATTATGTACTTGTAATTCACGTTTTAATATTCAACCAGAACTTGAAAAATAAGCCATAATATGAATTTTGGTGGTAATTGATCAAAAGTAATCAATTTGCATCCAGTGGATGCAAAAAGCAGGCTGTCGTTCAGTTTTAGTGGTTAAAGGGAGAGGCTTATGTATAGCAGTGGACGTTTTCTGACTGATGAAGATGATACCACCATCATCATCAGCCAGATGATACCACTTATCTTAGAGACAGAGAAATGTGAAGTATACAGGAGTTATATATATTTTAATGTTATTTATTTCATGGACACCAATATGATGTGCGTCATTGCATTACAAAATGAAGACAAGACATTAAGGCATAGTAATTGTTTTTCTTTTCTGTCGTATGTTGATTTAGTTTAATTATTTTATTACCTATTACTTCTTTTCTGCGAAATGTTTTCATTATAGAAGTTTAAAATTAAATGCGACTGTCTTTAAGATTTATTTAGCCAACATTCAAATTAATTAATTTATTGACAGACAACGCACATTCTAACCCACTGGGTCTAACACAAAATTTTGCTCAGGTGTTCCTTATAAAACGTAAAGTGAGCAAATATTAGAAAGGATTATTGAAAATTATACCTTAGCAAAGCCGAAGCTCTACGCGTACAAAGTTTAATTAACGGCATTTAGCTAGTAAACTAATAAATCATAATTACTTTCATAGTTATGTATTTACACAAGTATAAATTTATTTACAGTAGCTTAATACTACGTACATATTATGTTACGTACTTAACATAATTTAATATAACTATCAGATTTTATGACTGATTTAATAAGTAGGCAAATTCGGTCGATCAGTAGGTACTAAGAAATTAAGTAAATTTCATAATCTAAAACAAACACAAATTACATAATAAAAATAGTGCGAAATAAAATGCCAGCATTATTGTGTCGAAAATACCTACATTACTTAATAAAAGTTTGTGACAGTTTATAAATATAATAAAAACAAATATTTTTTTCCTTTTACGCAACTAACGCATAAAATAACTTAAAAATAATTATATACACATAGTTTCTAATGTATTAATACCCTCATATTGACAAAAACAGAAAGGTATATTATATTACTTCAGTACAGAAGGCACACGTACCTTTTGAAGCAGAAAATGTGTATAGTTATAGTTCCTGGTTATTAAATGTACTACATAGATAAAGATTACTGTAGAAGACTACACATAGGTATACTATCGTACAAAAATATATGATGTAGCAAATGTGATGATATAATTTTTAAAGCCGATTTCATATAACCATATTATTTTGGCAGTTAAAATACTGGTCGCGCTCTGCACAAGACACAAGCATACTCCTTTATATTTCAGAACATAAAGTCTTACAATAACTCTTAGTATATTTTAACAGAACTATGCTATAATGTCATTTAAACAGCTGAGTTTTTGCCAATGATTGGCCCTCCGCTAGTAGCGTATACTCTGTGACCATCGAATTCAACTGAAGAATTTCTCTTGATACCGTCGTCAGTGTCCTTGAGCGGTTCCTTTTCATCCCTGTTAAGATTAAAAATAAAATTAATTCTTTGTATTTATTATGATAGTTGAAGCTAATTTACAGCAAACTATACACTAGTTGATTTCACTCAAATAAGAGTCTACGAGTTAAATATTAATGTCGACGAATAATATACAGCATATAAAGCGAATGTACAAAACAGCAGCAGAAATGATAATTCATGAACCAAAGCAATAACATATGCACACAAAACACAAATAAGTTATATACAAAGTTTTGTTTGTATAATATGACGAATTTCTAGTGTAATTCCGCTTCTACGTTGCTTCGAGTGCAATAAAGATTTTTGAATAAATTATTTTTCTCTATAGTTGTTTGTGATGCTTATTTTAACCTAACCGCCAATAAAATATTAATTATATAAAAGAGAAAAATTAAACTAACCTGGAACAAAAATTCAATCTGTAAAAAAATCGTTATTATAATTTGTATTAAGTGATGATATTAATTTGAAATAAAATATTTGAAACTTTCACCAATGCAATGACTGTAAATATTACTTAATTCAAATGTAAATTCAATAAACAATTATACCCGTTTCCTCAGTGCACCTTGTCTACACGAGTTTTGCCTCTTCACGAGGCTTCTTCAGGACGTGTTGACTCTCCGAGCGCAATGCCGAGAATGAGACGACGATGATGGTCTCATACTGCGCATCGAAATTTTTCGTCATAGATTTAATTATTTTTTTGTTTCAGTTTGGGTAATAGGTTAAAATTAGCATCTCAAATATCTATAGAGAAAAATAATTTATCCCAAAATATTTATTGTACTCGAAGCGACGTAGAAGCGGAATTACACCAGATATTCGTCATATACAAATAAAACATGGACTTCCGCAATGTGACGCCTGATTCAATCAACTATTTATATGCAAAGTATTAGTAGTCGAGTATATCACATGTACAGGAGAGAAATTACAGAAATTGAATGAAATGTTATAATCTTACACTGGTGTGGTCGGTATATAACTATCATGGTGGAGGCAGCAGCGTGAAGAGAGACAAAATGTTAATGTTAGTGGATAGTGCAAATATAAGAGGATTCTCACAAATTTATGGAGTGCCATTGAGGCTCGGATCAAATGATATACAAAAAAGGACACACAACATAATCAAAATAACAAACACAAAAAACATCAGAAACCGTCGTAAGAGATGTTCCAGATTATTTTAAACCAATTCAATAATAATTAATCTTATAATATATTTCAAACCATGACTTTTATTAGATTTATATACACTACAATTTACTGTTTCATTTTAAAGCACAACAAAACTACAGCCATTTTTACATTAAGGCACAACGCCAAGCACTGCAAAATTTTCTGTACAGATACATACAAGTTGGTTAGGCCCAGGCGCATTGCAACCAAAACTTTTTAAGTGTACTTTGTGACATGGGCCAAACCGCATCCGCACAAACATAGCATGCAGGCAGGCTATGGCAGTAGTGGTGCCTTACGTCGGAGTAGACACGAGCTTGACCGGCGGCGGCAGTGGCGCGGGGGAAGGCGGCGCACGCGGCTTCGTGCTGCAATAAGGGAGCGGGAAGCGCCAACCGTACAGACTAGCGGGCAGAAACATCTCTAATCGACACACAATAACGGAACAAGGGACTGGACTTGGACGGTAAAAACAAGAACAAAGACAATTGTTACGATGAAGTGCTATCTGGTGAATTTGATAGTATTAATCAGAATATGGATGTTGATCTGTTAACACGTGAAGATCAACGAAACTATTAGATGTAACCAAATATTTACCTTCCAAGCTTGGCTTCATCTTCTTGGTGCTTCTTGCTGCGTCTACCACATATAGTTGCGATGACACCTTGTCGCCTGAAGCACAGCAGCAAGAGGTCCACGATGATAAGGCAGATGAACACTCCAGCCAAAGCAAGTCCAATGATTGCGCCACTTGATATCAGTTGTGATGGAGCATACCCGGAGCGTTCGACACCTGTTCAAATATAAAATACATGTTATTTTATTTTCGATAAGCGTTAATGAAGAGCAGTAGAAGCAAATTACCCAGTTGATTTTGAGTTTTTAATATCAATGCAGTGTACTAGATATCTACTGCTCTTTCTATTGTTAGTTTTACGAATCATATCAAAGAAGCTGGAGATGTTAGATGAGACGATAGTGATTGTAACAAATGTAAAATTGTTATTATTTACTGGAATACAATATAGAAGTCTAATGACAAAGGTATTTGTTACAATCAGAAGAGCTCATGGTGATACATAAGGAGTGCTTTCAGATCAATACAACGTGCACCCAATCACCGATGATACGTATAACTTGTGAACAGTATATACTATTATAAAAATTAAGAACTTTTATTTTAACATGAAACAGAAAGCTCTCCACTGGAATGAAATGGGGTTTGAATGAATATGAATAACAGGTATGAGAGAAAGATGATGCATAAATCGAAACCTTAAAATTAACAATAAAAATTTGGAAGAAAGAAAAGTTGTCAAGATGCAAACATTCCAAATAATTTTGTCCATAGCAAAATATAATTATGTTCAAACCCCATGACAATGGTCTTTCGATAATTTTAAGCAAAATATATAATTGGGAAAAGATCTATCTATTTATTTTAAGTAAATTAAGAATACTAATAATTTTATCACTAAACATAATACAACTTTGAATAACAATAATTTGTTAACCATCACCTTTATCCCTCATAACAGTTTGTAGTCTGAAAATTATCATCAATATGACTTTCAGACCACAATACAATGTTATTATGGTTCTACAAAATACATGAATAATTTTGTATGATCTTTAGAACTGCCACTCGTACTAAATATTAATATCAATAATGACAATTCCAATGAATTCACTCATGCGAATAGAAAACTAAAACTGATAACATCTAGAGTTTGGAAATAATATATCCAAGAACTAGCTATCATTAGTATCATCTAATATGACAACATAATGATCTAAAATTTCAAAAATACTATAGCTAAATGTATGTATGTTATTTTAGAAATCTATAATCATAGATCATGCTACATAAAGGATTGACGTGAATTATCTCATTATTTTTTGAGGGTGTACACAGAAAACATGCAAGTAGTAATTAGTACATTCCAAAGGAGTCTAGCTAGCAGGATTATTTACTATTATGGATATCATATTAATTTAAAATATATTTACCCAAATTTCAGTCAGGGCGACACAAACACACTTCATACGAACAAAAGTCAAAAGTTTTATGGTTTCTTGATAAGCATCTTGACAGCTTTCTCTTAATTGTTATAAGTATTCTTATACTCTTATATAAAGGAGGGGTACTATGGATTAACTACTTTAGGTCATTGGATTTATAGGGCAGTCAATTAATTATTAATATAAATTTCATCAAGTAAATAGCACTAACGACTATTTTGCTACAATTGTTTATTATAATAAGTGTTTGATTTTCATAACTATACCATTTATTAGAAAGGTAGTGTCAGTGTTATTTACTTAATCAATATTATGTTACACTAAAATCACATCGGTCGTTTTTAAAACATTTATTTTCTTTCCACATTGGTCTTTTTTCTTCTATTAACAGATCACATTGTAACCTATACTTTTCGTAGAGTAAAATTGATGCCTAACTACAATTATCTTAGATTCTTTTCATTAAATATGCAAGTGATTTTATTTAAATTCAATTACGATGATCATTCCTTCTGCATTTCATAAAGTCTATCTTTCAGATGGACGACATAACTCGTATTACTCTATCCCTCTTATTTTATTCTACATCAAAAAGACAAAAACAGTCATCAAAAAGTCGTACATAAATCTTATTTTTTATACAAAATCCCTAATTTATAATTTTGCCACGTTATTTTTGGCTTTAGAATACTTATTTACGATTTTATATTTTGGCAGTGTTAATTGTAGATTTCTAATAAACTACTTACTATAGAAAATTGCGTGATATAAAGTTTGGGCTTTTGCTGCGTTTAAACGATAGAGTCAAAAATATTTGTTTACTTTAAGACCAAAAGCAATAGTTTGAAAACATAACTTTCAATTATATCTCTCAGTAGAATATGGATATTAACAATTAATTTATTTACACATTAACACATTGTTTTATCACAAATAATATTTTCCTACATAACAATTTAACAGTCGTCTTTTTGACTTACTTTTATAGTTTCCCTAATATACTATTATTTATGGTTTAGACAAAATAAAGTATTAGCACTGTAGATAAAAGTTCCACTTTAGTGTGAGACCATGTAAAATGGCTTGGACATCCATTTGGGTTACCTAGAAAATATTTTATAATGATAATCAAACAGCAGATAGTTAAAGCACATTAATGTCTACTGTAAATATATCTTAGACATAAAAAGCAAATTGAACTTACCATTAATGAAATTAACACCAACATAATATAAATTCGTCAATTTAAAAAATATTAAATGCCAATTTGAAATAATATCTACTCTAATTACATAACAAAAGCATTATTTGGTTACAAAACAAAAGGTAAAATCCATGCTTCACACAATTCAAAACTCTCAAACATCACAATATTTTGCACAATTAGTTATTAATGTTTGTGAATTATTTTGTACCTAAAATTCATGTTGTTATTGATATAAAGGCAAGAATTGACAATGAAAAGTATTAGGTAGACACATGAGGCGATGCATGACTAAATAAGATTATTTAAAATAAATAAACTGATCTTACTACTAATGTACTTTGAAAAAGAAAATGAATCACTCGTGTTAATAGAAAATAAACTGGGAGAAACTCTAAGAGCACAAAATAAAATTAAAACACTGCACTGTTTTTAAAGTCACAGTCACAAAAACAAACACAGAACGACTGTTGCAAAAAGAATGTGAACACAAGATGTGATGGTGTGCGAAGAGTCTACAGGTGGTTCTGACGCAGCCGTGTAAACGTCATAGAACCCAGCTTGATGAAGAGGCACTTCGTTACTTTCTTGGTTGTACTCACCGAGGGCAGTTTGGATGTAAAGCTGAGCTGGTTGCGAGAACCCAAGAACGTTGTGAGCTCGAAGATGGATGCGGTAACGAGTATCAGGGTGGAGGCCTCTGACCTCATAGTTAATAGACTCAGAAGACTTAAGTTCCTCCTTAATACATTGAGCTTCTGGTGCTACCCGCCATTCACCGCTTACTTTCATGACCTAAACAAGCAGGTAAAAATTGTTCATCAAATCTCTACCATAATTACATTTTGATTAACAATTTTCAAAGTTACCGGACAGGAAAACTTACAGGGCAGTATGTGATGTCATATATGTCAATGGGTTCACCGTTATGAGCAGGTACTCGCCATTTAAGTTCGTATCTGTCAGCGTATTTCCCATGGGTAACTGATTCTGAGCTGAGATTCTCTCTCCATTTTGGAAGCTCAGGTGGAGATCTGAAAAATACAACAACAAAAGTATTAACATATTAATACATTATTACTAAACATATTTCCAAAATTAACGATTAGTTATAGTGTAATTGTGCATCTATTAACGACATTAAACTAACCTTCTTGGCATGATAACAGTCATAGGAGAACCCCAACTGCCAGGGCCAACTCGGTTGACAGCAGCAAACCTAAAGTCATATGTAAACATTGGTTGCAAGTCCTCAACGATGTATGGGGAGTTAACAGACCACGTCCTGTTCTTAGCAAGGTTCCAGTCGAAGTTAGTATTCTCTTTGTATTGGGTCGTGAAGGCCAGAATAGGTGGACCCATATCTTCCGCTGGTCCCACAATTCCAAATGATACTGACGTAGCTGTGATAACTTCTTGTTTGACCTAGGAAGAAAATAAAAGATAAGTAACTGTATTCAGCTATTCAGCTTTAGAAAGTTTAGAAGTTTTGTGTTGATATAAATATTTCTTACTTGTATAACGGGACCTGGAGGGAAAGCTTCTCTAAACTGAATTATATGTTCAGCTTCTCCAAGTAGATTAGTGGCAATACACTTGTAGATGCCATAGAGTTCTCTATTTACTGGCATAATCTGGACAATGCTGACTGGACCTGCGCCGAAAATTCTGACATGTGGAGTCTCAACCAAATCCATATCACGGAACCTAAAAATAAATTTGTTATAAGTATATTCAAATAAAATATCAATCCAGTAGCATTAAAGTAGTATCTTACAGATAAGTGAGTACTTACTTCCATTTAATTGTAGCATTAGGTATACTTTCAGCAATACAAGTAAGATTTACAGGTTGTCCATTCCAGCTCCAAATTGGGATTGTAGGCATATTTTCGAATGTTGGCCTGAACTGTACAGTCAAGAGCCCGTTTTTTCTGGCTTCTCCACCTGCACATATGGTTAGATATTATTATTTTCCTCGTTATATATCTTCTCATATTATTTTGATATGCAATTTTTGTCTTACCCTCATTTTCAGCAATACATTCATATAAGCCATCATCAGTTCTATTTAGCTTCAAAATAGTAATGACTCCGGTTGACTGCATTTGATCACCAGTTTGACGATTAGACGTTTCAATGTGAATTCTGAAACATAAGATGTTATGTTATATGACAGTAAGTGACAAAAAAATAATGTAATTTCTTAAAATTAAAAAAATATTGTACTTAAATCTGTTTTTAAATTTACCTGCCATTGTCATTCGGTCCATTCAAGAATCGTTCACCATTAGGCGACCTTCTGAAGGAAATTCTTGGAGCTGGTCGTCCAGTAGCTTTACATTCAAGCTTTCCTTCTTGCTGTTCAGGCGTTGTTGTATTAAAAAGTTCGAAAATCTTAGGCTTGACTAACACTTCGACTTCGATTTCTGTCTCGTTCTGGCCAGCTTGATTGAGTGCACTACAGATATATTTGCCATAGTCACCAGCTTCGACACGGTCAAATGTAAGTAGACCAGTTATATCGTTGACGCTGTATCGTGATGCTGTTGCTAAGTTCTGTGAAACACAAGTTTAGATTACAATTCGTCAGTACTTCTTAATTTATGTTTAATTAGTTATAATTATTTAATGCTTGGTTATTTCTTACAGGAATATGATACATAACGGTAATTTATATTATACAATAATTATGTCGATATTTCCAAACCAACCATTTTGGGACCAAGTTAGCGGCTTACCCACATAATCGTAATAAGAAGTAAAGGACCATTTATTATATCGAGCATTTATGAAATAAGGGGTATTTTACTATACCAAGATAAATTTCCAATTAAAAGTTTTACCTCGCGCGTTGATGCCTTAATCCATGTGTAAGTTGGTGGGGGCTTCCCTCTAGCTTTGCAAGTAATCGCTGCTGATTCGCCCTCTTTGATAACTACTTTTGGTTCACGATCTTCCATTTCAGGTGCTGTGTAAACCTGAAAAAAAAAACGTTTCGTTAACTAAGTTACGAGTAGTTTATGAAAATTGGTTGTCGCTGCATAAGACACTGCAAGTTCCAAGAATCATTTAGTTTTAGATCTGTTGTATTTTTTTATTTAATACGATTGAATAATTGGTATTTATAATAGGTATTTCGCATTTGCTGGGAGATTTTGTAGACATCAAAATAGCTAAAGCAATGAGTAGTGGATGCTGAGCCACGATGCAAATGTGTAAGGTTTCAAGTATAATGTTATTGCACAACTACACTTATGTGCAGTCTCTAATTGTCTTCGAACTGTACTAAACTTCATAATATTTACCTCTAGTTTGATATTCCTCTCAGCAAGTTCTCCGGTATGGATCACAACAGCTCTACAGGTGTAGGTACCATCATCGCTTTCTTCAACATTTTTGATCATTAGACCGTTTGAGTAAGTTACGTATCTGTCTCCAGTTGAAATCTGAAATCAAAATTTCCTCGATTATGTTATTAAATTTGCCAAAAGTTGAGTTATATTACTTGGAAGGAATGGATAAAATCTAATTTACACCATGTGACTATGTAAAAGAAAGAAAAAATTTAGGGTTCCGCACCACTATATAAAATACAAAACTTATAAGACAAAATTATCTTTTTTGGCTGATGTACCAAAGAAATAATACGATTTTAATTAAGGCCAGGCCATAAGCTACTTACATTGTAAATTACTAAACTACAAAAAAGTTGTGCCAAAAGACAACTATCACGCCCAGGCCGTCACCTATCTAAGTACTGACCGCGCCTGACGGTGCCTAACTTTGGTGATCGACTAATCGTCCGAGAACCGATGGTGAACAGAAATTTGTCACCGACTCACAGTTGGCCACTATTTATTATTTGTTGTTTTACTTTAGAGTGTGAACTATAATCATGCCAAGTTTGATGCTTGTACGTATTACTGTTAATAAAACGTTTGTTTTATGGGGACATTTAGTTTTTACGCCATAACATTACATATTCTGTGAACATTTCAACTGGCTATCAATTACTCTTCGAAAGATATAGCCGTTAAAAGGTAGGATAGACAGACAAACAGACGGCGTAGGCTATATAATAGTCCAGTTTACACCCTTTGGGTACGGAACCTTAATAAACAGAAGATAGGAAGCCAGAAACAAAGATATATAGAAAAAAAAATCGAAGAGGATAAAACCCACTAAAACTTGTTGTGTCAAAAATGTTAATAAAGCTTTTAAATTTACTTGTGTGATAGAACTTACAGAGTTTCCTTCTTTGAACCAGTCAACGGAAGGTGCTGGTTCCGCAGTGACTTCGCACATTACTTTAAAGTCTTTTCCTTTTGTAGCGTATTGGTTCTCGTTTGCGTTAGTCCATGTAATTGCAACTGAAAAAAAAAAATCACATTATTGATTAACATAGCAATATAGATAATTATACAAATACTTAGTTTTACTGTTTTATGAGAGAACATTTTTTCAGGGTAGAAAGTAATGGGTAGAAAATCAAGCTAGAAAGTAGAGAAGTCCATAAAACTAGTATACATGTGAACAAAACAAAATTTATAAATACATATTACATATTAATTGAAATTTTTTAAAAGGTATGTGTCCGTTTGGCAGATTGCCTAGAACACTGACTATTTTTTCGAGTTAACAATAATTTAAATAATAATAGTCTTTGTGGGAAGAATGAGGCAGCTGCAATTTATAAAAATATTCATCATCATAATATACAAAAACATACCAAAGGTATCCAAAATGACACTGGCGCTGAGAGGCATGTTGGTGTAAGTCGCGACGCAGGTGTAGTTTCCAGCCATGGCAGGCGTGATCGAGGATATATACAGGTATTGCAGCTGCTTCGCTTGCATCGGTTCTGTGTAGATTTCTGGTCGAGTTCCAGGCCTGTAGGTATGGCAAGGGGAAATTTTGAGACATTTATAATTAGGCCAACAACAGTATCGTCAAATTCAATTGACTATTGTATTTTAGCAGTGTGCTTTATATACAGAATGTACTGTGTGTTTCTTTCATAAAATAGACTAGACACTAGATTACAATTATAAGAACTACTTCTAAAACTTGATACTGATACTGGTATCAATTCTGTTGAAAAATTGATCTGAACCAAATTTATTTAATCTATGTCGTTCTTTTAATAGATGAGGAAAGATTGGATAGTTAAATAGAGCATCTTAACACACTACTACAATTGAATAATATTTTTTCACTCACGCAGCTTCATTGATGACTAATCCCTTAGGGTCCTTCCATTGCGGCTGCGTGACGAGCGCCGGGTCTGCTGCGTCAACCTGACACGTCAGCACAACGGACTTGCCGACCGACACGGTCTGCTGCTTCTGGTTCGGGAATATCCTCAGGTTCTGTGCTGAGCATCCTGTAGACAACAATGAATCTAAAGTTAGAATTGATACCGATGCCAACACTGCGCTTCCTAACATTAGCGATCGTAAGAATCATGCTTCAATGGTGTCTACTTTGAAGACTGTCTATTATTCCTAAGCACTTACATTTACAAGTGCTATGCTTTATTTATATCAACCAGAGTTATTTAATTTACATTGCTTTATTTGTCAATTTTCTCTTGCCGGCTATATATTTTTGCCAATAAATAATTGGTTTTCGAACATCCATGAATTAATGTATTCTAAGAGTATTTTCCAGCGGCTATAGTGGTTAAAGTAGCTGCCCAGACAGTCTATACTTCGGTACGTATACGGGTAAGTACTAAAATAAAAATAATTATGCTACGAGTAAGTTACACTCAATAAAACAAAGGTTCGTTGCCAACGCTACTCGTTAACGAAGTTTACCACAATTTATTCGCTGGCACGTGACGCCTCCACTTTTAACGGAGTTACTCTCCTGCGTGATACACTTGGAACGTACTTGTTTCACACGTCTGGTATTGATGATAAAATCTCTGCCAACACATTTACTAATAATATAGTAATTTTTGTTATTTCTGTACTTATTTCGATAATTTGTCTGTCATTTGGAAAATGTAGTGTGTGAACCACAACGCCCAACCCTTTTTATTTTATTGATTTGACCAAAGGCAAGGGTAGATAAATGATGTTTTCGACGTAACAATTGATAATACGTCCGGTAAATTTATAATTTATTAAAAATCTGATCTAGTTTTTTTCTTATTTTACTAAACTAATTACTACATTGCTTACTCTGAGCTAAGAAAAATATAAAATGCAAATGGTGGTGGAAACATAATATGGCAGACGGGCATTCTGGCACCGACCGCACGATAGGCGAGCCGATTTATGTGAAATTACATTAAGTGTATGTACTGAAATTGTACCAACAACTGTTTATTTTGACATCCTGTTTAACCACAACCTGTTTAACCTATTTTTTGTTTATAATAATAGTTTTCTCGAAACAGTTAGGTAGATAACATGATTCAAATCACATTAATAATTCACGTGTATAATAACGTCAGTTAACTTTAATATTATAATAACCTCTGTCATAACTATCTATTAAAAATATCTGGATTAAAGATTTACGATGATATCTTATATATTAAACTAGCGATGGCTCAGTTGTTGACGCGTTAGAATTCCAAACCATGGGGTGCGTAGTTCAATTCCAAATAATGAATTTTAAGCTGCCAGTGAAGAAAAATATCGTAAGAAAGTAAAACATGGGTGGTAGGTAACTTTCTGATGAGACACTGTTTTAAACTATCACGGTTGTTCTATAAAGTTATATTTTATGTTTGTTTTTTTTCTGATGAAAGGTGTCTAGTTATCACCCTCTAGTTGAAAATTTGTGTTTGCACCTAATAGTGTGTTCCGATAGCCTAATTGTATAGCCAGTTTCCATTCTAGGCGAGGTTTACACTTATTATTCTCGGTTTACCATCTTCGACCATCCGCTCACTTAACAGCAGATGGACTAAAGTCTAACTACCCACTCCATCATAAAAAAAAACCAAAACATTTATTCATGTTACCAACATGGGCTATTCTGAAAGTACTCTACATACTACAATTTACATCTACCTACCTTCATTTCCAATAATCCTGCATATATCACTGGTATAGACAAAATCCCAGTATCTTGAATGAGCTCAACCCTAACAGCTTTCCATAACGAGGCGTGCCCACATGAATAGAGCCACAACACTTGTGGCGTCCCTTAGATGGTGAAGATACTGTACAGTTGGAAGAAAAGGGCTTTATTTTGTAACCTATTTTGAACTTTATTGTATCGGCTTAAAGGAAATGTAGGCTGGCTTGTTTTCTTTATTGTACGTTTGTGATAGAGTTTGAATGGATGTCTAGTTTGTCTAGTCTCTGCTGCTTGAAGCATGTTTTGCAACGCAAGCAGTTTTTTTGTCGCAATGACTTGTACAAACTAACGGTAATATTTAAAAAAAAAATTTTTTCATAATTAAGTACCATCATAATATTATTAAAGTTTTAAGGTCAGTAGACAAAATTTCTTGCCATTTAATACTGCGTTTTTCAGATGCTGTTAATTCAAACCGGAGCATTTCTTTATATCATACAGCCATTTACGTTTCCGTCGTCCTGGGCTTTTCCTTCCCGAAATTCTGTCCTCGAGAATCAAACGAACCTTTTCCTGAATTCTATAAATTTCGTTCATTGTTACTATTGAACGAAATGTGCTAAATACAATTCGAAACAGTAAGTTCAGTAGCTACATTTGACGTAGTATGACACTCACAGTAAGACCATCTTATTTGAAGAGTTGAATCAAGGAGCCTTTATGATGATTTTCTAATTAAAATTGATATCCTGACGTAAAAGAATATAGTTTCCCTATTTGACCACTTCTAAAAATAAGTTGGCCAGTTCAGTTTCTCAAGCAACACGTTAACAACCAAAGTTTTGGATATGTGCATATTCACAGATACGTAGAACCCTACCAAGCATTTTAAGTTTTCACCCTTATTTACAACATCGCATAGCCATATTTGGAGTACTCAAAGCATGATACTAAGATGTGTTATGTATGTTCTTTGTAGTCTGACGGCACATGGAATTTTTTACAAAGTTTTTAAGCATTCAGGGCACGCGTCTGGGACCCTTCGCTTATCCTCGAGTTTCCCGACGAACCGCTGGCTGCATTTTTACGACATCAAGTTGAAAGTATAGGAAACATGCTTCTTTATGATATAACCGCAACCCTGCAATCTTGAGAATTACTAAGTTACCTCAGAGACGAGGCTGTGATTTGAAAATGTTGCTGTTTTTTTGTTTACACGTACAATATCATGGAAATGTAATAAGTAGAATGCGATCGCAGAATTTTAATTTAAAATTGTATTTGTGAGTTCATTTCTTTGAAATTCAAGACCAGCATACCAATATGCATTGAGACAAGGTCTTGGCTTGACAAAAGACCATGTATAAAGGAGGGTGATGTATAGTTAGCATAAATATGTATATGCATAGATAGATAGATAAACTCTTTATTGTTCACACCACACATTTCATACACATGATAAAACAGCATAAAAACTAGTGCAACAAGCGGCGGCCTTATAGCTAAGGGTGATATTTTCCAGGCAACCTTAGGATGGAGAGGATTTATACAGGAGGCATTATGGAGGATGGTTATTGGAGGATTTATTTATGCATATTGGCTTTTCCCACCTCAATTGGTTATAATAAATAAGATATCGATTGATTTTTGTAGGTTCTGGAATGGTCACTGCGTAGGTGAAGTTATCATAAATATAAGATGCATGTTAAGTGGGCGGTGAACGTACTGCGATCTCCAAGCCGCCTGCCAAGCGTGGGGATTATGGCAACACCCCTCTCTAAGAGGGAGGCCTTGTTCAGCAGTGGACATTTAATGGCTGATGATGTGTGTGATGTGTGTTAAGTGGGCATGAAAAAAATTGTTTTACCATTTCCACTCTAAAAAACCTTTTGCTCATCCTTTTTTTATAATAATTATTTCATATCAGTGACTTTGCGACGGTTAGATACGCTGAAATTCGGCATAAACTTAGGTAAATAATCATGGTGTCGCATTTTTCTATAAATAATTCATAAATAATGAATTTCTCCTTAATACAAAAATATGTAGTTTCTATACCACCCTGGAAGATTTTATGATCATATCCATGGGAAAGTTGTGTTTCCATTGACACTCACAGTAAGCCATTGTATTGCAAATGTTAGTAGGTAGTTGTATTACGGTGCATACTAGGGATGGATATATATCTTTAAAGGGAAGGTGTATCTATTCTGAATCATTGTAATTCTATTGTGAATTATAGGTACAGGTTGTAACAGAAAAGTGCAGCAAGATCCATTGTGTAAAACACAAGTTAGTGAAAAAAATACTGTGTCATACAAAATGTCCGATCACGTTTTTCATTTAGTTGGGCACAAGGATATTTTTCTTAAATTTTGCAAACTAAAAAAAGTTGTATAAATTTTGTAAATCAACACCTTTAATTATTACTACACTTTTCTATTACACGTTGTATTTTAGCGATATCTTTTAAGTAAAAATGTAAAACTATTTCAAATCCGTAAAAAAATGTTAGTGCATTCACGATAATAACCGTACGTTATGGAGCTATTCATTTTTAAATTCCATTATTGTTCTAATGCATATCAATTGCCCCGCTGTCGTACAAACGCATTTAAATAACAACGACTCCATTACACCTAACCCCCAAGAGATCCATTTCACAAAGAAAGCTACACCTGAGAAGTATTACAAATACCGCATCAAAAGCTTACAGTGAATTTCACAGAGGCACATGCACTTACTAACAGTATGGGGCTATACGCTGAAAGAGTCACAGACACATGCACGATGAAGATGTTGACGAAAATGGAAAAAAGAAACCACCTGACTACGTAGGGAAGTTATAGCGCTACTACTAAATTTCCATCTTTGGTCAAATATCCAGACGCATACCCAAGTCAAGGAAAAAATGACGTAGTTAAAGGACATGAAATAATGTAAGGTTTGCAGTGGATGTCCAAAATAAAACGAAGTGGAGGAAAAAAATTATGAAATGCTAACCCCACCACTATGTAGGATTCGCAGTTGGGAAGAAAGAGAGATGCACCCTAAACCCATGCTAGGTTTAAGGGTGCTCTCTCTCTTTCTAAAGTTTAAAAATTTTACGCGCTTGTAGTCAATAGTAGCGTTAACTAGTCTGTGCTTGTAGTAGACAATTAGCACGGTTATAATAGAAGCTGCAGTTTTCTGTCAAAAAAATTCAATATACGAATAAAAATGTGGACAATGAACATCTTTATGTATATCTATCTCTCTTTTAGCCATATTCATAGTAATTTATTCATTATCATCATCATCATCATTTCAGCCATAGGACGTCCACCGCTGGACATAGGCCTCCCCCATCGATCTCCAAAAGGGTCGGTTGGAAGCGGCCTGCATCCAGCGTTTCCCTGCGGTCTCTTTTAGGTCGTCTGTCCATCTTGTGGGTAGACGTCCTACCGACGCTGCGCTTACCATTCCGTGGTCTCCATTCCAGAACCTTTCGGCCCCAACGGCCATCTGTTCTGCGTGATATGTGCCCTGCCCACTGCCACTTCAACTTGCTAATCCGGCGGGCTATGTCGGTAATTTATTCAAGTAGGTACAATTATGCACACTTTTGAACACTTCATAAATTCGACAAGAAAATAATATTGCGAGGATGGGACCTAATCAACCACGCTGGTCCAGTGCATGTTGGTGAATGTCTTATTATGTCTTTTAACATATGTTTTTGGTCATACCGACCTCCAAACTTCAATATTTAAGATGGCACTTGTTGATGATGAAGCACATAATTTATTTAAGTACTTAATGACTACTTTTACTACTGTGTTTGTAATATTTTCTTTGTGCTGGCGGTTAATGCGTCACATCCCATACTGATTATTTACTTCAGTACCTCCAAGGCACCGAATTTCATCAACTGCAGGGGATAGGGGCCCTACTGACGAGGGGACAAGTGAAATAACCGTCTCTGCGGATTAAAGGGTTTTGCAGAATTTGTATGCTTCATAACAGCTATCCTGGAGCGGTTTCATATTACCAATTAGGTATGCTCCTTTAATACGTAACAAGCTGCTAAGATGGATTTGTCTCACCAAAATTCGTTTGTTAGTTGACTTGTTTCGTACTTAATGAAGGAAATTTGTCAAATATTATCCTCAGTAGTTTGTTAATTGAAGAGTATCATGTTAATTGTAGAGCCACAAAATTGTCTTCGAACAATTTCTTTAAAGATACATTCGAATACCAAAATATATATGTAAGAATACACCACACTAATATTATAATACTTGCGAAAGTGTGTGTGTTTGTCCGTACTCAACTTCGTAATTGCTGAATGGATATGAATGAAATTTGGTATGGAGGTCGCTTATAAGTTATAACCTAGACTAGCATAGCCACACATAGCCTATATACTTCCACAAAAAATAAAGCTTTGCACTATAAATTATTTAAGGCCCTGAATATGGCAGGCCGCTATTTCACTCGTATATTAGATGTTTTTTAAGACTATAAAATCCATCCGCATCATCGTTTTCTATCAGGCGAGATCGCGGTCAAACGTTAGCCTAGTCCGATGTAAAAAAATAAAAAAAATCTTACTTCTGAAAAAAAAATTCGATCATTTTGAGAAGTTATTATTTCAAAATATTTCGAACAATTTTTTTGTTTAAATATTTTTTATTATCACCACAAAAAACTGTATAGACAGTTTTTTACGATTTATCCTGGTCGTTACAAAACTATTTAAACAAAAAAGTTGTTGCTATTATTTTGAAATATTGACGTCGTAAAATGATCGAAGCACATTTTAAAAAGTATACAGTTATTTCTATATCTTAAAAACTAAAATACGGGCCGAATTAAGGACCTTCCTCCTTTTTCGAAGTCGGTTAAAAAACATCAAATGTACGTATTCGCTGCACCCGGTATTCTGGTCCTTAAGGTACAGTGCCCTTAGTCCCAGATTTGATAGTTTACGAAAACTTTTTTCGTTTGCGTATTGTGTCATAAATTTTAGTAAAGCGCCTCTATTGGAAACGTGGAGAAACTAAATTTGGCAGTTATCGGCGGTATAGATTGCTTCACTCTATAACGAAAAAGTTTTCGAATACCTTTTAGGCCAGCAATGTATGGAACAGGACGAAAACGAAAAAAGTTTTCGTAAACTATCAAATCTGGGACTAAGGGCAAAGAGCATCCTTACATCAGTTAAATTTTTTAAATGAGGAACCAAAAAAATTCTACTCTAGACTTTCGGTTTCAAACATAAAACATGATGGCGATTCTTACATCTAATTCAACATATAACTTATTAGCTTTGAAGTTCGAAACGCGAGACATCGTTTTGCCATTTGATATTTTCCTGCATTTTCCCTCGTCCCCAAATCTGTCCAATTTTACCTTTGACTTTTACAATAGGTACGCAAATAGCGCAACGCAGGGCGATGTGAAACGAACCGAAACAGTTTCAGGTCTGCCGGAGACCCTTGCCCATTCCCATTGGAAATCAAGTTCAAGACCGCTGGCATTGTTCGAAGCCGCTTGGTACAATCAAGCAAACACAGAAATGAAGCGAACATAAGGTCAGTAAAAGTATAACATCGTCTAGCAAAGCGATACGAAATTGAATAAAAAAAATCTCTTGGTACTATGAAAATTTGTAGTTAGTAACCACGAGATTTTGAATTCGTATCATGAATTCAATAAGATGAAAATTTGTAGTTCTTATTGAGTTCGTGATACGAATTCAAAATGTTTGTGCAAAATATCTGTAGTTATAAGTAAAATATGAATTTTACTTACTTTTCATTCAAACGTGCGACGAAGCCAGGAAGTTGCTCGTCTAATGAAAAACGCATCGCATGCTCATAATATTTACATCGTCAGAAGAAATTATTATTTTTGACTATTAGGAAAAGATTTTTTTTTAACCGTAATATTAAATTCCGTATTTTCCAGTTAAATTTCTCTTCCTAGTTCAACCCTTGCGGCTGTGTATCCAAATACGATTATTGCCAAAGAACTGTCTGCAAGCCCGTAGGCATGTAAAGGCATAAGGGGCCTTGTGATTAATCGTTCAGGCATTATTTCCTAATTAAGCCCACCTTCCCCTTTAGGTGCGTCGCTCAGGGGAGTGTCGAGAAACTCGAAACAAATACAAATGGCTGCGAAGTGGAGAAGAAAATCGGGAATCCGGTGAATTAACGCTGAACACAAATTAGGAAAGGTAATTTTGGGACGGAGGCTGGAATGAATGTGATTGCTTCGTGCAGGATAAGGGTTGTTGCGGTTCCTGTTAAAATAAACCACGAAAAGCTTTCTGGGAAATCGAGAGAAGCTGTGAAAGTAAACCTATTTGCGAAACTAAACCACCACACAATCATCAGACTACGCTTGTTACTTCAGCATTAACCCGAATTTTATAGTAAAGTCAATTTGAACTTTTAAACCTCAGCTCCGTGACACATCATCATCCGTGGAGACGACAGAAGTCAATCGGGTATTTTTTTGTTTAGTGAAAAGCTGAAAATCTTTTCGCTTGCGTTGTACAAGGACTATGTCCAGCAGAGGACCAAGACTCAACACCGATTGGAGAACTAAGGCAGTCTGGAAAGTCGTGGAAAAGTCATTTCTTATATTTTTTACACTAAGGAATAGTCTTGAGTTTCACCGCCAACTCGCCTGATGTTAAGCGATGACGCGGTCACGCATGCTTGCCTAGAAGAAACCGATTCACTTCAGACATCCAGATTGTAACTATCGGGTTTAATGGAATATCGACCATAAAGCGGTGTCGATTTTGCATGTCCACTCAGTCTGATAGCAAAATGCGCAGCAGGTAATTATATCATGCAGATCCGATCACATTTTCCAAAATGTATTCGATAAAAATCGATAGAAACAACTTTGCGCCGATGCTCAAGACTAAGAAGCTAAGTCTGAACTAGGGATTCGTTGCCGTGGGTATCTTGCTTGACACGTTTCTCAATAGACTCCAACGCGCCAAGCCGATACTTAACTAATCAATCGCAAAGGTGAGACCAGTACTTCATGCAGTTAACGCTAGGTTTAAGTTTGTACGTCGATTACTAGAGCTTAAAGCAATCGAGGCAAACCGAAGGTGCGTAGCGGTGCAGAAGCGTAGCTAGACGATTTTGAATCTAAGGTAAACCGAGAAGAGTTTACTTTTCCACAGGCCCTTATACGCCGTGACACGTAATTTTCCACTTCATTAGCTGAATACTTGGAACTCAATCCCCACATGAACAAACTGAATATAAAACAATAATACCAAAATGATGACAGCACTAAACAATCATACCGGTTACCCTAACCAAACATTCTCCAATTCAATAGTAAATATCAACACAAACAAAACAATTAGATCAAAACACCTCAGTGTAATAACCGCGTATAACGCAATTACTTTTACCATAGAAGCCGTATAAAATATGTAGCACACAATCTGACACGCGTTCACCCCATTTGACATGTGACTCGTACTGAAAAGGTAGTAATTGAGGTAAATGAGATAAATTACACTTGCGAATTGTTTAGGGAAAAGGGAGGCGGGACTACGGAAGGCTTTAACTATGTTAGAGTGAGCAGCGATGAGTCATAACAACTATTCGAGAAGGGACATTGGATGTGGCTCTAATCCAGTTTATCTACGATGTTCCAGCCCACTGATTTTTGTCTACAATGTCTGCATTAATAAAGTCTTGGTTCATGACCTTTATTTTCGTGTTGTAGTATTATTATAATAGATGGACCCGTAAATTGGGAGATCGGAGTGGCATATCCTGAGAGAGGCTTTTTTGTCGACGGGAAAAGCTAAGGGGTAAAGATATCCGCCGCATTTTGGTGCTAACACATTATATGGCCACTAACCATGTGCTCCGTTTTCGTCCACACCGTCACTTACCAATAGGCGAGTTGGTGATCAAAGACGCACATACATGCGGTATAAAAGCCCTGATCATGAAATATTATTCAAAAATAGTTGGGACTACCATCGTTTCTGTGGTTAGGTTGTTTCTATAAAAAATAAATAAAGGATAAAGATACAAAAGACCATCCAAAATTCAAGTAGCCACTCACAAAAACGATGTCGAGGCAGGTGTTCTACGGCTCGGGATTAGCATTAACGTCTGTAATACCAGTTAAGAAAGGCATTACAACCGTTACAATAAATTTTCATCGTTAAAACCTTGCTGAACTCGCCTTTCGAAGGGCATAGCCATCCCCTGCGCTGGGCCGTCATTATCAGTTTAGCGCGAGGGCTCTTCTACTAAAAAGTATAAAAAGCCCGTTCTCAAAAATCCAGCTAAGGGCTGGGGCGTAACGAAGTGTAGCCCACTTAAAACAATAGCCAAATACGAGGGTCGGATGCTGCCACCTCCGCGGTACGTCCCATACTTTACCGAAGAGACTGGAGACCACTCAATATGTGCTGAATTCGTAGAATTTTTATGGAGCGCATTTTGGACTCCTTTATTGCGAGGGACATTTACGGCTTCCCTAGGGTTTAATAAATTTGAGTTGAAATTTAAAAATGCCCACAACGGTTTCGCTGTGGCTTGTTGCAATTGAAAAGGGTGGTGTTTTTGTGTGAGTTTGTTCCTGTCTAATCAACGTTTGTATACAAGTCGGCCCTCAATGCTAAGAATAGCTTGCGAATTGATCCAATTTCACCCTTGGCTCGGCGGCAGTCCATTAATTACGATGCCTGGTTCTTCTTGGCTAGGGCGTAAGCCTTCCCTCAGTTTATTGCCCGCAAACAAACCGATCATTTCAACCCCGCATTTGTTTATTGCCACCCTTGAACTTTACATCTCAAATTGACTCCGCCGGAAAGTTTTAAATACTTAGAAGTTTTGTAATGTCACGATATTGAGTGAATGGAGTGAATGGAAGGGTCTCGAATCTGTCTTTGATTGCTTGTCAAAAGCTTAGGAAAATTAATTGCCCATGAATTTCAAAGTAAACTCCCGAGTGAAAAGTCACTCAATCAGTTTTATTGCCAGTGAACCTATTTTAAGATTCATAAAAAAAGGTTTTTCATGAATTCATCAAAATATTAGTCTTCTAAATAGCAGAGTTCAGAACTCTATACGAATGAAGTCACATTTAGAAATGTTGTTTGAATAGTTTGGAATAAATTGGTATTGTGCAATACAAACTTGTGTACAAGCATGATGTCAGTTTAGATAACTATGGCCAAGTTCTCGTCACCTACGCGCTTGTTACGTTCAATTGAAGACGATATTTGCAGTGTTGAAACCGGTTGAACGAGTCACTTGCCATTGAACTCTACGCGTTATCGGTTTGATCGTAAACACACCTACACTTTTCTTTTTATAAAGAAGTATGTACAAAGCATTTAACATCATGACCTTATTCGTTTGGGAATTATGAAAGAATCTGAATCTGAAAATGTTTCTGTAAGTTAATCCAATCCCATGTCTTTATTGAATATGATAATATCAATGGAAAATTATCATAAACTTCCAAGCTGAAATAGATCAAAGTTACACCTTCATAAGTATAGGGAAAAATTAAGACGCCCAAATTCCACGACAAAGCAAGATAATCCCACAAAAGGTGTCATCGAGTACCATAAAGCCTCGCTGGAGATGAGCTTTTTTTATTCAAGACTTGATGGAGCTCAGTTGCGGACGCAAGAAAGCGTTTGCTAAACCGACGTCGTGAAATTGCTCGAGAATTTCATCTCGTCTCAAACAAACCTTAGCTATGCAAACCCGCGAGCAAAGGAAACTTATTCCTAAATTTTAACGATACTAGATGGTTAGAGTTTCTGAGAGATTCTTCGTCTTTAAACGTAATCAAATCTTTCCTTCGAAGAACGACAGTCTTTCACAGGTGGTGCTAAGAAACCTGAGTCTAATCAAAAAACTTTTCAAATGGAAATTTCTTTATAAAATGCCCTGTACCTACATATTACGAGCAAATGTTGTGTAAACTCAACCACCGCGGCTTGCCTTCTCGGCTAAATCATTTTATTTCACTTCCTTTTGAAAAAAGTCTTTGACTATGAACTCTAATTTTGTTAATCATCAAAGATGTTAAACTTAAAACCAAATATTTATTGAGTATTAATTTAAGTGGGTAAAAACACGTAAAGTTACGGATTTATAATTTAGAGTGGTGTTGATTAATTACTGAACAAATACTATTCAATTCATTGAACCTCTAAATATTCTACAAATTTGACAATAGATAACTACATAAAAGATATACCTACACACTCATTTATATTATACAATAGATACAGTCAGTACACTGTGCCATCAAAATGGCGGGCGGTGGCGCATCCGAATTTGTATTCCGCACCTAGCGGCCGTTCGTCTGGCCAGATTAATTATCACATCCCTCCATGTTTGCCAATAAGCCAGTTTTAAATCCACAACATAAATCCCAACTTTAATTTACGCATAGATTACTCTATGCAAAGAATTCTGCGTAACATTATATTTGTGTTGGAATTACATGAATTTAGGAGACGTCAATTTAAACTTTTGGAGGAGTTTGAGGATTTTCTACAAAATTGTAATTTATGTTCCAGCCATGACCGCCTTTTTAACGGTCGATTTGTTTTAAAATATATTTTATACCTACCTACTTAATAAAGCCGCCATCTAACCAAATTATAGCCATCATTTGGTTTATTAAGTCTAAGGTTGGTCTTAAGGTTAGTATAATCTTATTTAGAAATTTATGATATTGTGATGACGATTGTTATTCCCAAAGCTAAACATATTATAAACTAAACAGTTTTGAATGTAATTTAGTCTAGAGGTAAGTAGCCCACACATAGATTTTAAACTCTAGGACAGCGAGTGAAACTGCATAGCTGCATTTCTATTTGGTGCTTTAGTATTATAAGTAATATTCTTAACCGAAGTTTATAGAATGTAATGAGTACATCTTTACTTTGGTACATTATGTATGAGCCCTTAACAATTTTACCCAAATACATGCAAAATACACAAACATATACATTTCAAAGTCGCATCAAAATCTCACTGCTATGCTTTCCATCACGCACTGTTTGTTCAAGCAGGCTTCGTTTCCCCCGATTGTAGAAACAATCTAAAAGACAATCAACAAAATCAATCAAAGATCTATCTATGATGGTACCTCATTTAACAGTTCTAAAGACCAGCATAATAAGACTTCTGCACCAAACTAAACTTGTATTCAAAGGGGGACATAGACTCTTCGAACGTGCTGTGTGCCGTAGACGGAATATTAGTCACGAAGCTCACGTATTTCGCAGTGTTTGCGAAAGATAGTGTACAGGCGAGGATTATAAAGACAAATTGGCGCTTTAACGCCCTCTGTGCTGACATATGACAAACAAACAACATTTCTCCAGAACAGGCCATGAGAAAGCACATGTTTATACAAACACAAGTCATAATGTCAATTTTAGAACAAGACAATTGACCAAATTGAATAATTAATGACAGTAAACGATATGCTTTTATATGAGAAACTATGCGATGCGTACTTCAAAAAAGTGCACAACATCAACAAAGTCCAAACTATAGAGATTATCATCAGCCAGAAGACGTCCACTGCTGAACTTAGGCCTCCCCTTTAACGTCCACACTGAGCTATAGAGATAATACAGTACAAACCCACCTGGAGCATGAAGGCTAGATCATACACTCCAATTAAATTTGTTCTGAGCACATCACAACTCAGATACAGGTGTTAAACGTACGTGTGCTTATAATACAGGCACCTTTCTTTGAAACCGTCTCACGTTTCCATGTTTAGGTATCGCCAACGACCCGGAAAGTTGGATTTGTTGCGTAAGGGAATTTAATTAACGAGTTCTCGCAAACGTCTAAGCTTCAGATGGGATAGGATGCGTGTGCTGGGCATGAAATTGGAGAAAGATTTGTGAAGACTTGATAATGATAATGATCGCATATTTGGAGGAACAGCGACATTGAGCTTTGACTGAACATGAACTGTCATCATCATCATCAATCATAGCATCCCTTTTCCTAACCCACATTTAGGTATAAGCCTTTTCTTTGATTTCTTCTGTATCGGACGCTATGAAGCATCCTTTTACTAAAAGACCAATCCAAGGAGAAAAATGCTGTTTCAACAGGAACAAAGTCCGAGACCATTGCTTCGAAAGCTCGAATCCATTTATTCATCCATCCATGATTATTAGAAACGCTCCCCTACCATGTGACAATAGCACTCGAATATTGGAAAAACAGATTGTAAAAAAAAGTTAAAAAGCGGTGCGATGTGAAAATATCAAACATTTAAGAAAACACAATACTGTAGGCTGCATTGTATAATAAACTAGCGACTACCCCGGCTTCGCATGGTTATAAGTTTTATTATATATAAACCTTCCGTCAAAAATATCTAAATGATGATGAAAACCGCATTAAAATCCGTTGCGTGGTTTAGGAGGAGTTAGCGGTTAAGCAGACAAACAGAAACAGAAAGCGAGTTTATTTTATACTATGTTGCACATTTTGTACAGGTTCTTTGAAATTTAGTTTTTATAAAATTTGGGTTGTGCCTTTTTCTTTAACAATTGTTTCTCAACAACGAAACTACCAGTCTAAATTTAATATGCTTTTACCAAGGATTAAATCAATCGAAAAACATCAAATCAGAAAAACATTTAATCGGGTTAGCGCTCAAGAATGTCCTAATCAATAGTAGATTAATTTGTGCATTTGGACCATATTTATTGCAAGCTAAATTAGGACAGGTGGACTAAGGTTTTAACAGAGTGGTGGCCGGGGCAAAGTAAGAGGAGTGTTGGTCGTCCAGCTGCAAGATGGGTCGACGATATTATTGCTATAGTGGGTCGAACCTGGACTCTATTAGCACAGGACCGAGGCAGATGGCATAGCAAGAGAGAGGCCTGTACCCAGCACTTGGATAAGGAAGGCTGTGGATGATGATGATGATGATGATGATGATGAAATTAGAAAGTGTTATAAAGACAAGACGATTACATTACTTTTCTAAAATGCACTCTATTATCGTAGATTTGGTATTAGACCCAACATATTTTTTTATAAATTAATGTCTTTTTACTAAGTTAATTGTGGTGTCATTCCAAACATAACATTCTACAATATTAGTTAATTTTGTTCCTCTTTCATTACTAAAACCATAGCATATATTGAAACTATCAAATCAACTAAAATTGATTCAAATGCCCATCTCCGTCATTGTCTCTAGTTTTCAACACAAGAAACTTTGTGTAATAGACAATGGAACTCTAACTTTCCTCAGTGAATCCTGAGACTCATTAGTTACAATGTTTATTGTATACAAGTTCTTAACTGATAGTCCTCGTACTACACTTAAGGATATCAATTTGTCGATAGAAGTTAGAGCAACGCCACTAAGTTATTAACAATTTAGTAGTAGCTATGTTGTAGTCTGTGGTATCTATTCTTAGTAACTAGGTGACACTCTGTGGTAGTTTCTTAATAAGTATGCTGTAATCTGTGTTAAGTTGGAAGTTTGTAGTTTGTCATTTAGTAAGCTCAGTGTAACAGTTTTGATACAGTAAGCTACCAAAATGAAGTGGGGATACCGAAGGATGTATATTAATAGGTTTATAAGGGGCAGGTGGGATAATTTGGGGGCCATTGCAATTTAGATGTTCTAACTCGACATTATGACACCGACTCGCCAAGTCCGATACATTGGTGCATGTCGCACTCTTAATAAAACAATGACTGAACTCGAAATTTTGGCAAATTGAGTTTTAGTAAAATATCGACCTAAAAAAGCATGCTCTACAATCTAGGCGATTAAAAACACCTGTTTTCTATATGCAATAAGGTTTATAACTACTTGAGTCTTTATCCGTCCCTCACCTTGCGCGCTGTTACTCAGTTAAAAAATGATTTTTGTCGATTCCAAAAAGTTGCTATTTTGGATTCGGTCACTGTTTTATTAAGAGTGCGATGTGACTGCGACAGAGGTGGTACAACCGACTGCCGCATGAAGTTAGAAATGTTTCGTCTGGGGAATCGTTCAAACATAAATTAAAATAAGAGCTTGTCGAACAAACATTCTACAAGTACTCTGACATGACCAAAATCAGAGTGATTTAATTTACAAAGCAATTTTTTTTTTTTTTACCTTCTTTGATTTTTTGACTAGTTAATATTATTTTATTACTCTTTAATTTATCAATTCATGTGACATATTAGTTTTGACCTAATGTACCACTTTTGTTATTGTATATTTACTTTTGTAAAAAAAAAAAAAATTACAATTATAATTTTTGTCATGTAACCATTTTTATGAATAGAGAAACTATGAACTATGTATATGATGCAGGACAACGATGTTTACGGAAAAGATACGTCATAATTGTCTTTTTTTAACGACTTCAAAATTAGTAGGCGTTTTAACAAATATTATTCATATGGCCAATATAATTATGCATTATTTATATGGCCAACAGGAGTCCGCACAAAATTTTCTTAACTATTGGAACTGGTTAAAAAACTACTGAGCCAAAGTTAATGAAATGTTAGTGGGAGATCACCACCAGATCGAGAGCTTTATCTGCATAACAAGAAATAAGCACGTTAATCAGTAATTCACAAAAGCCGGCGTCCGCGCATAAATATTTAAAGTAACCAATCAAATCAAGATACTTCTTTTTTTTTTTTTATTGGCTAAAAACTCAAATAGAGAGTCTATTTGCGTTGAGTAGTTTTTGAGTTTTGACGTTTTTTTCCGTTCAATATAAATTCTAGTAGAGAATGGGCTACAGCACAGATTAGGTAAAGCGAAAATGTTCATGTGTTTGGGTTACAGTCAGACACTACAGATCTTGATAATATTTTGACAATAAAGTAAGATTTATCGTGAAGACGGACATGAAGCTTGCTATCCTGGAAAACATTAGATACATTGTGAAAACACTTCATTAAAACTCGCGTGAGGATTCAAAGCCGAGGTTCGAGGTTTGCAAGCCGGTGTTATAATAATTTACATTGTGAAAAATCCAGGGTCCATTTTGCGATTTATTCCCCAGAGATACACTTTCCCCGTAGATACACTTTTAGAATGCCCTTCTTTTTTTCTCAATTATCCGACATTTTCCAAGTACATAAAGCTAATCGAACATAATTGAGATAATTCTAAAAATACAGAGGGTAAAAGATACCTACCCAATCGCTCACCATTCATCATATTTTAACGCATTTATCAAGTCTCACCGCTGAAGCCGAAAAATTGGTCGTTTTCTAATTTAACTTTAATCCAAGGGAGCAAAATGATTCGGCTGCCGGCGCTGCACTACTAAGGGTTTCCATCACAGACTTAAGAAAATAGATATCGCAAGTAAAATCTTAGTGACAGTTGAGATACAATTTGATTTTCGAGTAGATTTTTATTTTGTTTATTATAATGTCCTAATGGAAATATACAATATAGGCAAGCTATTTATAGAAAAGTTTTCTTATTCCCTTTTTTGAGTAGATAAAATAGAATTTTGATCTCTGAAGAAGAAGAAAAACAAGGACATGCGTGTAATTGTTTTCGAGCTGTTTTTGTACATCTCTGCCTTATTCAAACGGCCCAAGTTATAGAGAAAAGTATGCCGATTTCCCGAATGCTTAGCTTGCAATTTCCTATATAAAAAGTCCAATAACCACCGTTTCCAATTTCCTGAATGTTCAGTTACTGAAAGTTTACTTTCTAGGCCGTTCAATTATATCAAAGACCGCGAAGCATGAGCCTAACGTTTCACTCCTCAACACCATGACATAGAAATTATTTTGACGCATGATTGACACGTCTTTATGCAAGCCAACTTTCGGGGTAAACATGCTTGGGCATTTGTATTATCTTCAGAACTTCAAGTAGTTTAGATCAGTGTCACATGCTTGTATTTTGTTTAGTTCAATACCTAATACTTGTCCTTTTGAAACAAATTGTCGTGCTTACATCCACTTACGCTATTTTACGCGACAAATACAAAATCATCTCAAGAAAGGTGAATTTTGAGCACGCCCTTACAGGCAACTAGGGTTATCTATTCTCTAGTCTGCGGCTCCCTTATAATTTCCAATTATATTTCCCGTCCAATTTTCCGAGGCGTCGCCCAGGGCCCTCGTCAACTGCACGTTTGGCATAGGCGTAGGGTGGCTGGAAGTTGTATAGGTGCTATGATTTGACCAGAAAATAAGGCTGATAATGGTCTTAATGGTGGCGAGAATATGTTACGCCCTTAGAAGTATTTTTTTATGAAAACTCTAACGTGATGATTTCTTACGTTTTCGCAATTATTACTTGAAATTAAACGCTTTTAACGGATTATTTTGCGTTTATTTTATATTAGTTTAATTCCTAAAGTTTGGTTGAACTCTTTGCAGTGTCAGTGGTCGCAGGTAGACTAGATGACGGATGTCTATAGAAACGTCATGAAATTGGTTACAAGCAAGACAAAAAAAAAAAAACTGTGGTTACAAGTATCGCTTATGATGTCAATCAAAACTTTATCTATGTCCAAAGTAGTTGCTCAGTGTCCAAAAGTCTTGCAGTTCTGCGCTGGGCTTGTGATATTATTAATTTGGTGTATGGTTCTCAATCAAGTGGTACTTGCCATCCACTTTCTCTATTAAAATTTCGATGTTTTACTTTTATTTTTAATAGCCTCGAGTAGCATTCCTGGATTTCCTGGTATACACCGGTTCTCCTTGCAATATATTCAATATATTTATGTAAGGTTCTATTCAAGAACTTGAGTTAACTATATAAATATAAATACCGTGCTTCGATTTCTCATTTCTATACGTATAATACGTAAAAGGGTGTGGTATTTATTTTCTGCCGGAGTAGTATTCCATGAAAAGTAGCTTACAGGTCTCTTCAAATCTAGAGTAAACGTGTTCCTACTATGTAAGCATGCTTCATCCCAGTCCGCGTCTTAACATATAACAAGATTTATTCAAAAGCAAGCCAATAATAATTTAAAAAAAAAAACTGGGAAATAAGGCTTTTCAATTTCATCAGAACCAAACTGAATCGCAGCTGTGTGAATAATACTCAAGCTGTTCTACACATGGCACTTATCAAAATATTGGTTAGATGATATTTTTGATATTTGTAAAACCATTTAGAATCTTGACGTGCAATTTAAATCATGTTATATGATTATTTAAGGGATATTTAACGCGGTAAGGTTGTGGAATGAGCTCCCGATATTTCGGCGCAGTTACATGCACCATGTTCACGGGAAGACTGAAGAATGCGGGTGTTTGGTCGAACAGTTAAAAAGTTAGGTGCAGACATAACGATCTACCCTCTTTCTTAGTCTTTTGCTACGGTTATCACTGGAACTCGAACTCGATCCGAAGTCGTGACAAAACACACTTACTGCATCACTGCGTATAGTATTTTGAACACATTTTGAACGCGGACTTTTATTTTTAAAACCACCTAAATAAAATAACAACCTAATTTAAATCATTTATTATATTACGCCTAAGATGAAAGCTCCAGCATAACATTTTGAGAGCGTCAGCAATAGAACATACGTCAAATTTGAAGTAAACTGTTTTGAAAAAGTGCCGTCATTAACGTTCAATTACTATTATTAATTAGAGTTCATTTGTATATAATTATATCATTAGAGTTCAATTGTAATTATTTCATATTATTCTAAAATAAATCTCAATATACATAGTCTGTAAACAGCCGGTACAGTCTTTACGTAGTCAAAAAAGAAACAGAGTGCCAATTATCGTTTTTTTGTAGGCTGTATATTTTCACAAGCAACAGGCGTGATGCTTATAATGCTTAACCGGCTGAATAAACTTTTCACAAATGAAGCCTTTTTGATATCAGCTCGCAATGTATTTATGTTTGCGGTTGAGAGAACGCATATACGAATACGTGTGGATTGATCCGTAATGTTGCTGATCGGTCAGGCAATTTTCAGGCAAAGTTGTTTAAAAATAAAAACCAGTCAGTTAGCAGCACAAAAATGGACCTGGTGCGATAGGTTCATTGCTCATAATTAAGTGTTTAATTTTGTCAGTTTCACTAGGCATATTTTACTTAATGGTTTTAAATGTTTTATAATTAAACCTAGGTTTTTTAAAGACTAACCTGATTGCAGGTAGGTACAGTTATGTAGCCTATTAAAATAGCCTATATTAATCAGTGATAATATAGAATTCAAATGGTGAAAGAATTTTTAAAATCGTTCCGGTACTTTTTGAGCCAATTAGTTACAAACATACTTACATACAAATCTTTCCTCTTTATAATTTACTAGCGGTCCGCCCCAGCTTCGCACGGGTATAGATTATAGCCTATGTCACCCGGGGACAGTGTAGCTTCCCGTCAGTGAAAGAATTTTTCAAATCGGTTCAGTAGTTTCGGAGCCTATTCAATGCAAACAAACAAACAAACAAACAATCAAATCTTTCCTCTTTATAATATTAATATAGATAATTATATATTAAAGTATAGATTTTTAACAATTTATGTGGTGATACGGAACCTTCAGTGCACGAGCCCAACTCGCACTTGGCCGGTTTATTTTTAATTGTTTTATATTTGCCGTACATATTACATAATATTTATAACCACATATTCTGTGATATTGGCGAGTAAGGTGTTTAATTCTAAAACACACGACACAACAATGTACGTGTTGACAAATAATTGTCAAGAAGCTCATTTACAGTATTTCACAGTTGGCAAAGGCGTAGACCCAAAGGAGCTAATTTTAGAAACGTCTCCTACTTTTCAAACATGAAGATGGAAGAGGAGAATTCATACGAACTCTGCGTATCTCGTGAAATACATTATTAAAACATGTTCGTTTATTTATGTTACATTTCACTGGCTGCCTACACCAGTTCATGCTTCTGATGTATAGGCTTTCTATTAAAGACTTTAAAATAAATTGTTTGTTTTTTGTATTATGTTTTCCCTTACGAACTTTTAGAATATCGCGATTCAGCCTTACGAAATGTTATAGTAACGTTATACAACATGATAAAATGTCAGAGTAACGTGATCAACAATACTATAGTCGTTTTCAAATAACTTGAAACTTTACTTGGTTTTTTTTTTTTTCGTTTTAGTAGTTTTCATATTAGCTTTAGCTATATAAAATTTTCACGCAAAACATATGTATATCTTTAATTTAGTTCTATTACGTTACATTTATTTACGAACATTGAGAAAGGTTTCTCAATGTTTACGAATCACATTGCATTCTTCGTATTGTATCGTATTCTATATCATATAATATTCAGGGTAGAGTTATTTGGCTTTACGAACTTTAGAGTCACGTGATTCGAAATCAAGAACTTTTGGAGTACCTACCGCACATCCATGTGATCAGATTACTGTGATTCGGAGTTCTGAATTTTGAAGTATCATAGTAATATTGTTTGAAGTCTTGAACACAGGAATATGAATAAAATAAGCCCAAATTCTGTCACGTCCTCAAAACATTTCCTCATAAAATATAGCAGTTCTGTATTCGCTTAACCGAGTTACACAGAACAGTGGTACTTAGCTGAAGGTAATTGTAGTCTTCATTTTAAATTACTGTTGCTCATTTTAAGTAACCTGAAATCGCGTAAAAATAGCACCCCATACATTTTGTTGAGTGTGATTTATATTTTTAATCCCCAGCGCATAAAGATGTGTAAGAAGTTTAAAGGGTGTATATGTGTGTCTGCCTGTGGCGTTTGGGAGCTATGATAACTCCCAAACGGTTGTTTTTTTTAAAAATAATATGTGACTTTACCCTATAGTCCTTTTCAAATAGCATGGCACTTGACAGGTGGTTTGACAGTACGATAGAATGTAACGTGATTCGTAAATATTGAATGTGACGTCACAAAACAACATTAAAGATTTACATTTTGCGGCGAAAACATATTATAGCCAAGGAAGTCTTGCTTTAGGGTATATATTATAAGATCTTTGATTATAACTAAGCGTTATCCAAACTAGTATTTTAGTGGTGGTTGTCAAGTGCCATGCTATTTGAAAAGGACAATGTGTTCATAGCTATGATTCAAGAAAATCTGTTTATCCTATTGAATATTATAAGCTCAATTGTCGGGCGGGGCTTAAAAAACTACTAACAGTATTTTTGCGATTTTTGGGTTGGTCCCATAGTTAAATTAGTTCATAAAGGATGAATACATCAATTATTATTAAAAATTTACTTACCAAATCATACCTGAGGATCACACAATTTAAAACCGGTACCTACCAGTTAAATTGTCACTTCAATTAAATCCAAAATGTGTAACAAGTCGACACCGATGTAGGAATAAAGTTATGAAAAATAAATATATTATGAGTATGAAATTATTTTAGAAACTGACGTGCTTTTCACACATTTTATTTATATTACACGGGAATTACTCACGTAAGATTAAGCCGGTCACTCCAACTATAGTTTCAACCGCATTGGGCAGTCTTTTTCAAGGTGAAAGCACGCGCGCGGCTGCGTCTCGCTTGGCATTCAAGTCACTCAGTCTTGAAAAAGACTGCCTAATGCGGTTGAAACTATAGTCGGAGTGACCAGCTAAATCTTACGCGAGTAATTCCCGTGTAATATAAATAAAATGTGTTAAATTATTTAAGTTAAGTACCACAGTAAAATAAATTAAAAATATGTTTAGGTATGTATACAGTTCCGCGCAACCCTGTATAAGAGAACATAATTTTCCCATTATACTCATGCATGTAATATGCTTCATAGCCTTCTGAATAAACAAATTTCTAGCTCAATTTTGTAGCCGGCTCGTATTATCTGCTCCCCTAAATTCATAAACTGAGCGTCGGTTGCGGCGCGGCGTGTTAACCCCACGGAAATTCACAATTTGTGTTTTGCAACTTCAAGAAATTAACACTGCATTAACTTGCTTTTCATCTTAGACTGGGAGATTAATTCGGAATTAAAGTTGGGAACAACACACTACGTGAATATTTATACAGGTTGTGTTATTTTTAAGGCCCTCTTTCTCCACTTTTAGCAATTTTGGTCATTCTAGTTTTAGGTATACTTTCATAGCTACTTAACAAAAATTTATAAAAATTGTGTCATATCAAAAGTGAATGTTTTATTTAGGAAAACGTGAATAACATTATGAGAAAAACATCTAAGTATTTTAGAAGTAGCGAAACGAACGACTGTGTGTAAGCGTCATGGGTTACTTCACTAAATGCGACTATAATACAATATAATTATTAAGCCTTTAAGGTCATATGAAGTAACAAAAGTAAAGTTAAATTGGGAAAAACGCCTTAACACGTTTTAAACCTGTAAAGAATGATTTATGTAAACCAATCTTGGAAGTCGATTTTACGAGTCTATGCTTCGTGTGTATATTTCGCTCGCGCAATTCAATTTTTTTTTTTTTTCAATTTAATTTTAAATTTAAGATGGCAAGTGTCCTTTTTAAATAGAGAAAATACAAGCAAACTACATTCTTAGATATAAAAGGATAGAATATACATAATTATATTATGTGAAATATATAAGCAGGACGAATAAAGAAAATATGTAATATTAAAAATTATTAGTAAAATTTTCATTTTGATTCAAAAAACTTCACCGCATGAATGACGGGGTAATCGAAAATGGTAAACACGTCTAGCTCGGAATGGGAACTGGCTCACAAGTGATATTTTCGAACTAAGTTCACAAATTATGATCGAATGTATGTTGAAAATGTGCGAAAGAGATAGCTCCGACCATTGATCGCAGCCTTAAATGCGTCATCACAAGTAATTGGCACAAGAAAGTGCCCAAGGTTGGTCCAATAAGCGTCTAAATATACACAATGTCTTCTGATGGGCCTTAATAACTATTATTAAGACTCATCTCAACGGTGGCTTTCGTGGACGAGGGGATATTGATAGTTAGAAAGAGTATTAGTGGCATTAAAGCCATATTGGTTTGTGTTGCGAATTACTTTTCCGGAAAAGGAAGCCATTCCGATAAATATTGAACATGGAGTATTATTAATACTAGTTACTTTCTAGTTATATGATTATTGACTGGATATTTACCGTGATGAAGCTCCTGATATATTGGCATAGTTACATGTACTATGTTCTCGGGAAGACTGAAGAATGCGGGTAGTTGGCAAAAAAACTGAAAGTGCAGACAAAACAATATAACCTCTTTCTCTGGTGTCTAGTTTTTTGCTACGGTTATTACTTGAATTCGAATCTAAGTCCGCCAAAACACACTGAGAGTATCACTGCGTATATTTAGAACACATTTTGGACATGTATTTTTATTTTGAAGTTACCCTAATACAGGATTCCACACACTGGGGAGGTTAAAACCATCATCTCTATTGAAAAAACAGTGTTCTAGTTAATTTATTGTCACATTTTTATGCTCGTTTTTGTTGTAGCAATACATTTTACAAAAACAACGAACAAGTTGATTTTTTTTTTCAAAACTCTTATTTCTGGACTTCTTATCTATTTAGCTAGTATGAAGTATAATAGAATTATCAAGTAGACAATCATCATAATCAGCCTCTATTAGTCCACTGCTGGACTTCTAGCAAGGCTTAGCCCGATCTTCGGCTTTTCGCTCCCATCAACTGCCTGCTGCCTTACGTATATCGTCATTTCATCGAGTTTAAGGGCGTCCTATGCTACATTTGCTGATTCGTGGTCTCCACTTTAGAACACGTGTACTCCAAAGGATGGTAGGTGGTGGTAGGTGGGATGGGATGGTATATATCATGTCTGTATACGACCGACCACCTACTATGTTAGCTTGCTAATTTGCTGAGATATGCCAGTGACTATATAAGTAGTAAATAATTTCAAATTTTTAAAAGATCAAACAAGTCATAGTCATGAAAAGTAAGTCACATCATGTCCAAGTCATATTCCAGTAGAATGGTGGAAACTTTAGGTACCTAATTGTAAAACTTGGATATTATCTATCATTGGTTATTGTTTTAGATAGATATTTTGTTTATAAACTTTTTTAAATATATTTAGCACTTTTACTCACGACGGAACGAAGTTGACGTTTTAGGTCTAGGTTGTGCGTTAGTGTGTGTTTTAGTATTTTCAATCATAATCCTTTGCAAAATTGACGTTTGACTACGCCATCAAGAAACTTTTTATTTTATTTTATCTAAAAGTAAGAGGTCTGAAAATACCTAAATAGTAGGTACCTACGCACACGAAAGACGATTACCCGAATTTACCTTTTGCGTCGCAAGGATTTTAACCTACATCTTACAATGTTTGAACACATCACAATTTCTGAAAGCTCTCTCAACAAAGGTACGTTTATTTTAGCTTACAATCTTGCTAGAAATTCCTTTTCATGGATGCACGTGACAAAGAAAGCTCTTTTAAAATAGCCTGCTTAATGCACTAAAGTACTTGCTCTCGTTTTTCGATAGCAAAATGACAAAAAAGTGTTCTCATTCGCTCATTAGTAATCCCCGTTCGTCGCCTGCAATAAATTCTAATAAAGTTAATCGGGAAGGAGCAACCCCTCTTTTAATTTGTGAAAATCCGAAGAAAAAGAGTACTCCTTTATTAGCTTCGAAGTAGGTCGCTCACTTAAAGTCAGTCTCTCTTTTGAGCAAGGACCTTATAAAATATTAATTTAACTGATTTCTCAAAGATATAAACATGATTTCATTGAGAAGCCACAGGCAAAACTTATCTCAGAAGGTGGCACCTTCGCTGGTGCTGTCATTTGTGGTTTATATGAGGTTAAAAACATTGCTCTTGAATGAAACAATAAAAATAAACTTTGCTTTTAAACAGTAACATGTTTCTCTAATGACAATGGCGAATCTCAAAAAAGAGTTAATGCTTCCTTAGTTGGTAAAAAAGCGAATCTTTTGGCAAGGTAGGTATGCAATAAAATTATCAATATTATTTTTTCTCATCCGAAGGAAAACGGTGTGTACCTCTATTTTTACACTGAAATGCACTACAGAGAGGCATGTTTTAATACCAGACGATATTTATTGTGTAATTACTAAAATTATCTATTGATATTTCATACTTTTGACAGTGAAACAACGCCAGCGATAATGCGTCACCTGGCGTGATAAATAAGCAGTGCATCTCCCCATTAAGGCTACATGTGCAACCCTACAAACTTTCAAACTCTTGATCTGAGAGTTGTTTACTTAAGAAAGTATGAATCCAGATAGTAGAATGAAAATGGCAAATGGAATTTAATAATAATTTACAGACTTGTGACTCAAAATATCTAGGTGTATAAAGCTGCGCACACACTTGCGTTGTGTACGCTTGTCACGTCCTGTCCCGTAACGAACCGGCGCGCGTCGCGACAGTGGCGACATGGCACGTGCAGCGGTGGCGGGTGAAAACTTAATTGTCCTATTCGATACTAACAGACAACGCGAAACCTTTCGTTGATTGAATCGCTAATATTTAACGAGACATGAAGGCCAAAATGATCAGGTGCTTTCATTTCATGATTCGACACAAATTGACACTTCAATTTTCAATTTGGTTTGATTGATCCGTCACTGAATCTAGAGAAGAATAAAAACGGTTGATTGAAAAAAATTAAAAGAAATGGGTCCATTTGTAAAGGATATCACTGTATTCAACGCACAAAATTCTATATGCTAAAAAATACGGATCGAACCTTGCCTATTTGAAAATAATTCTCTCTGCCAATTAAATGGATTTTGTTGAACTTCGGCTGAAAATAAATACTACATTGTTACATAGAATGGTGGTACCTACTAGCCAATTGAAAGCCATTGCACTACACACAACTTTTACTATGTAACTTTTTTACTCTACATATGTAGCATAATCATAATTATTAGTCTCTTAATTGGTGACATGTTACCAATTAAGAGATTAAACCAAAAAATTACTAAACTTATATTATTGTTGGTCGTTATGTTATTAAAAAAGGTCGTTATGTTGTTAAATAAAATCGTTACAAAAACAAAATCTGAATTGAGAATTAATGTCTTGCCTAGCTGGTCTGGTTTTGCTTGCTCAATTCGATTTTCTGTAGCAAAGCGCAGTGGAAAAGTTAAGCCAGTTTAGTGAATCCAAAATAGACTAGGGTTTAACAGAGCCTCTTGTTATTGCTTGGATTAAAGTTTTTACACCATAATGCTACAGATAATCTGTGCATAGAATTATACAAAAGCATTTAAGTTTTAATTTTGTCAGAATACTTGTTTTCATTATATTTTGCATTATGCGCTAATTTTACGTGTTGCGCCATTGTTGAGTCTTAACTAAATACGACAGGAGAAAATATAGTTGCTGGTTTTTTTTTTCTAACACAATTAAGTAGAAGTGATAAAATTAAATATGATTTTAAAGCTATTAATATAAGTTTCACTCAGAAAATAGTACTACAATCAAGTGTGATGTCGTATTAATCTCTTCTCTATCTCTTTGCTTCTCTTCTCTATCTCTACATAGTATAAATTGAAGTCGCTTTCCGCGTCTGTCTGTCTGTATGTCTGTATGGCCGCTAACTCCTCCTAAACCACGGAACAGATTTTGATGCGGTTTTCACCATCAGTTAGATAAATTTTCACGGAAGGTTTATATATATAACTAGCGACCCGCCCGGCTTCGCACGTAAAATAAACCCGTGCGAAGCCGGGCGGGCGGGTCGCTAGTTAATAATAATGAACTAATGAGTGTGTAACAATTAATTTTTAAATCAGTGTTTTAATTTATATTGATAGACTAATTAGTTGTTGATTATCAACGTCATAAGCAACGACCACGGCGTATATTTTGTGCAACACTACAATTTAATCAGAACTGTTAATGCCAGTAATATCTCTCTCGCTGGCGGATCAGCTAAATAAACGTTACGACATTCATGTATCCCAAATCAATTCAGATGAATTGCGGTTAGAATAAACATTTCACGCTAACCATAAATTACGCAGACTACGTGAATTTAGAGCTAAAACAGGGTAATGTTATCTCTGATGCTTTGCAACTGATTAATAATGCAAGTGCTATTTGAGCGATTTTGGAACACTTGCATCACAACAAAACCATATATATATGATTCTCCATTTAAAAAGTACGTCTGTCCCTCTGGCTCTTTGTTTGTTGTCGTTTCACGGTTGCAAAAACAAAGCTGAACCAAACTTAATGACATTTAGAAAAGTAATGAGAAATGAGTAGGTACTATACTAATAGGTACTAATAGGTAGGTACTAGGTTAATGAGTGATGAGATGATGTTGCATCATAGATGGACATAAAAACCGCGAGGTGTAGTATCATTGTATTACGACGTTGGATTTAAATCACTCCCTGATACAATTCAAACTTTAAAATCAAGACAAAACGTTTCTTTAATATTTTAAAAATATTGACTTAAATTATTTACAAATTAACTTTTTTGGTCAATGCGTATATTTATATAAATTAGTATTCGTTATACAGGGGAGGGTTAAACTTATTCGTTTTCTGGCATTACCTTACCAATTAACTTTGTAACACTATCTATCGCACCCACACAAAACTAATCCCATAATGAATTAAACCATCTCACAGACGTGATCTGACGTGCGGGCGGTCCCCAGAGTGGGCCATATGTTTCAGCGACAGGTCGGGACCGGGGCTCAGGTGTGTGCCATGCCTAATATGTCACGTCACTTCCCTTGTACTACTATTATAGAGTCTTCATTGTAGATTTTAGGGTTCCGTACCTCAAAAGGAAAAAACTGAACCCTCAAAGGATCACTTCGTTGTCCGTCTGTCCCTCTGTCAAGACCTTTTTCTCAAGAACGCGTAAAGGTATCAAGTTGAAATTTATACTAAATACTTGGGTCTACGGTTTCTTTCGGCTGTAAAAAAATAAAAGTTGTAAGTAAACGCAATCAAAACATATGAACGTTTATGTCGCATATTTTGCGATTTCACAGGGGAATCAAAACCTATAGGATACTTCCCGTTGACCTAGAATCATAAATTTTGGCAAGAGGCAAGGTCTTACAGCACATATAAAGGAATAAATCTGAAAGTTGTTAATTTGAAGTTATATCATTAAAAAAATTGTTTTACAATTACAAACTTACATTTTGTAGTTGTTATGTATGGAAGAACCTTATTGTCAACTACAAAGTTGTCATTCAATATTTCAATTTCAGTTAGTTTTTTTTTTTTTGACTACTCGTACTTGCCCGGTTTTTTTACCGAACATTAATCACTCGCGATTTAATAGCACCCAGATATAATATTATAGGTATCAAATTAACGGGTTTGCTGAGAAGATTGTGAAGAAAATTTCGAGAAAGCTTGTTTATAATATACCGGCCAAGTGCGAGTTGGGCTCACGCACTGAGGGTGCCGTGCCACCACAAAATACAATAATTATCAATTAAAAAAATCGATTTCAAAATTAGTAAGATATTTCGATCCTTGAAATGATAAAGAGGACATCCAGGTAAGGAATTACCAGTTACCAATACGGAACCCTTAAAAAGTTTTTTTTAATTAATATTTTTTTTATTTTTAAATTACCTAATAGGTACTCAATAATTCTATCATCAAATTCAGATTTTATTAACTGACAGAACTAATGATTTGATGAGATATTTTTTTCGCGGCGGCGCTTCCGTTGTGAAGACGTATTGACTGGTGACAGCTGGTGGTAGGTACGCATACGAATGTTTTTGTGATCTTGATCTCAAGGGGAAGACTCTACAGATTCTTCCGACACGCATGTCGATATCTATCTCTCTGTGGGAACGTTTTTTAGTTCATTTATTAGGTGTGGTAAAATGAAGAATCAGAATGCTTCTATAAATGCTATTAGTTTTTAAAAAGATTTTGCTACAGAATGTTGAAAAATGACTAAAAATAATAATTAGAATCTGAGCTTTCATATAACAACATCCATCAGTTCCGAAAATAAAAAAAAACGTAACGTCCTGAAAACAATGGACTGTAAAAAAACGATACAGGGTCGATATTCAAAAACCAACTTCCACGAGTATAGCAAACATTTTCATAACAAAATGTTTCCAACGTTTTCCGTGTTCCCAGCGAGTGCCAATAAATGACGATGCATTACAATCCCGTACCCCGTAATCACTTAATTAATTTATGTTTGTAATTAATTTATGTTTATACGCTGTGTATTTTTTGACGTAGTGTGTTTTTGTTCGTGGAATAACTTTAGGTGCGATTCGCAAAGGTGCCATTTAAATTGGCGCCGGAGTAGAAATACTGTTTAGATCTTATTCTTACGACAGATCCGGATCGATATTCTGTATCAGTCTCATCTCCACTTGGGAAATCAGACCATTGTCTCATTAGAGCTGTAACCAGTTTTTCCCCTCCCGATTGCAGTCCACGCGGAAATAGACGGATGTGGCGCTACAGCTCTGCTGACTGGGATGAAATGCGTCATTTTTTCGCCTCGTACCCGTGGCAGCGGGTATGTTTTCAATCTAAAGACCCCTCATTATGTGCGGACTCTATAGCGGAAGTGGTGCATCAGGGAATGGAATATTTTATTCCATTCACTGACGTACCACTTGGTACCAAAGCCCGTCCTTGGTTTAACAGGGACTGCGCTCTTGCAGATGCTGTAAAGCAAGAAGCTTACCAAGCCTGGGCCGAGGCACGCACATGCAAGGATCCAAATCTGGGGGATTTGAAAAAAGTTTTTAACCGTGCTGCCAAGGCATGTAAAAAGGCCTTACGTAGGGCTCGACTTGACAGGATAGGCTTGATTGGGGAAAAGTTGGCTGCTCATCCTTCGGGTAGTAAAGCCTTCTGGTCCCTCGCCAAGTCAATCGAAAACAACTTTTGTCGGCCGACACTACCGCCGTTGATTAAACCTGATGGTTCGCTGGCTCATTCAGCTGTTGACAAGGCAAATATCTTCGCAACTCTTTTTTCGGGCAACTCTCGCTTGGATCCAGGTATCAAACAGCCGCCCTGCATACCACACTGCGGCTCTGTTATGCCTAATGTTAAAATAAAACAAAAAGAAGTTTTAAAGGTGCTACGTCATCTAGACATCAATAAAGCCAGTGGTCCTGATGGGATACCAGCGGTGGTCCTTAAAAAGTGCGCACCAGAGCTTTGTCCAATTATGACGCGTCTGTATCGACTCTCCCTTGAAACCAGTACTGTGCCTAAGTCTTGGAGGCTTGCTAATGTTCAACCTGTCCCCAAGAAAGGTAGTCGAGCTGACCCCAGCAATTATAGACCAATTGCCATTACCTCTATCTTCTGCAAAGTTATGGAGCGAGTGCTAAATGAAAGGCTGCTCAAGTATCTTGAAGGCAAAGATATCCTCAGCGACCGGCAATATGGCTTCCGGCGAAACCGGTCGACCGGCGATCTTCTAGCATACGTGACACACGTGTTGGGTGAAGCTATCGACCAACATGGGGAGGGCATAGCGGTCTCTTTAGACATATCGAAAGCCTTCGATAGAGTATGGCACGATAGTCTATTAAGCAAGCTTCCTTCTTACGGCATTAGCCCTGGCTTTTGTGCTTGGATTGCAGATTTTCTGAGGGATAGGTTAATTCGGGTAGTTATCGACGGCTGCTCGTCTGAACTCATGGCTATCAATGCCGGTGTCCCTCAGGGATCAGTTCTTTCTGCAACCTTGTTTCTTCTGCATATCAACGATCTGCTTGTTTCAGGCATCTTTGGTTATGCAGATGATAGCACTGTTGTGGAGAGATACTTCTCCAGCGCACGAGCTCGGGCTTCTGACACACAGGCCCAAAGAGAGGCGATGATTTGTCGCGCAAACTCAACCCTTGAGGCAGTATCTCAATGGGGTGCTGCTAATTTGGTTGAGTTTAATGCGACAAAGACTCAGGCTTGTGCATTCTCTGCTAAACGGACCTTAATCTCGGCCACTCCAATATTTCAAGGAGTGCCAGTTCCGTATAATGATCAGTTAGAAATCCTCGGGCTACAAATATCTTCTTCTCTAAACTTCGGTCGCTTTATTGAGTCGAGAGCCAAAACTGCTGCAAAAAAACTTGGTATTCTATCCAAGGTTAGGCAGTTTTTTACATCTGCCCAACTGCTTAACCTTTACCAAGCGCAAGTGCGGTCCTGCTTGGAATACTGCAGTCACTTGTGGGACGGCTCTGCTAAATACCAGCTCGAAGCATTGGACTCGGTAGAGAGACGCGCAATTCGTCTAATTAATAACGAAGCGCTAGTTAAGGGGAAGATGCCGCATAGCCTCCTGCACAGGCGGAAGGTGGCTTGTCTGTCCATTTTTTATCGCGTTCATTTTGGAGAATGTGCACAAGAGCTGTTTAAGCTGATCCCGTCAACCAATTTCCGCCATAGGTCATCGAGGCGGACATTCCATCCTTACGTCGTGAACTTTGGTAAAGTCCGCACGCAGCGTTTCCAAAATTCCTTCCTAATACGAACTGCACAGGAATGGAATGCGCTTCCTGCCTCGGTGTTCCCTATAAAGTACAACCTGGGTCTCTTCAAGACAAGAGTGAATAGGCATCTCATGGGCAAGCGTGCTCCATCTTAGACTGCATCGTCGCTTACCATCAGGTGAGTTGTGGTCAAACGCTAGCCCATTTCATCATAAAAAAAAAAAAAAAAAAAAAAAAAAACCAAGTAATTTGCTCTGTAATGGCCATTCGTAAAAACATTAAAATCATTATTAAAAGCTTCTAACAAAAAGTAAAACCATATTTTTCTCAAGGCGCCAGAGCGAAGTGACGCGCTAAGCGAGGCAGCTTAAAACAACAAAGGGGCGGTATGTTTGTTTAATCCTGAACCAAATCCTGTTTGATATCCTCTCCCTTCTCAGAGATGTGACGCTTCATTTGCCAAAGGATTCGAGGATCTTGCGTCCCCGAGGCGGGCCAGGTGCCTTCAATACATATAACTTGTAGAGAATGAATAATGTCACTGTCTTATGGTCAAACGCCTAGCCTGTTCTGATGTGCATGTGTGTCAGTGTATCTGTAATATGTCTGTGTATCTGTGAATCTGTCTGTGGCATCGCAGCTCCCAAATGATTGAATTTGGTTTAGTTTTTTTTGTTTGTTTGAAAAATGACTTCATCGAGAGTGGTCTTAGCTATGATTCATGAAAATCGGTCCAGACGTTTGAAGATTATCAGCTTTTTTAGCGAGAACTGAGGACGGACAGACCAGCTTATTAAAACCAAAAAAAACTTACCTTCGACACGTGTAATTCTTAATATTCCCCATTTCTCTTAAATCTGCACACCACTGATTCTTACCTGAAAATAGAAACAGAATTCTGTTAGTAATAATACATTATTATAGTTTAAAAAACTAAAATACACTCTTAGCTATTGCAGAGTTCCACTATCCGCCTTTTAGTTACATCATCAGATCAGTTCCATGGTGCCAATATTGAATTGTCATCCAGATATACTTAAAGTTTTAAATTGATACGACAATTAGAAGTAGGTCATCATCATCATCAGCCAGAAGGACGTCCACTGTTGAACATAGCCCCCCATTGAATGAGCCTGTCATCTGCATCCACTGGTTTTCCGCGATCACGATGTCGTCGGTTCATCTGTGGGTGGCCACTCAAGAATCTTTCTTCCCCATCGGTTATCGGTACTTCGAGCGATGTGGCCTACCCATCGCCACTTTTACTTACAAACTTTAGCACCTATATAATTATGTCAGTGACTCTGGTTTTTCAGTGAATATTATAGTTCGTTTCAAATTTTATCGCGCAAAGAAGCTCCGAGCATAGCTCTCTCAATTGTCCGTTGTGCGACTCTTGAGTTTTTCCAAAAGGCCATGCAGCAGTTCCGTGGAACTGCTGTAAAGTAAAGTAAAGTAAAGTAAATAGGTACTTGGTTTAAAATCTAGGTGAAAATCGACTTCCAAGATTTTTTTTACATAATAATTTGTTATTCGTTAGTTACAAGTGAAGCTAATATTTTTAAGCGTGTTTGTAAAAAAATATACTATTTATTGCTTAATAACCATCTAACCGGAAGCGCAATTTCCTCAAACCATTCGAGTGAGATTGGGCTTATTTTCGAGAAAAATCCTGAATATTGTAACGAGGGTCCTACTCCAGAGCCCAAACATCCTGGAAGCGCCGTCAGAATGCAAAATGGTGGTCGAATAATGAGCTTGTCAGTGATAACAAACGGGAAGAGCTCGGGGCTAGCGCTGAGTTATGTGGGAATTTCGGGGATAGATTCTCTAAGGAATTTGAAAAAGTGTCACAAACTTGTTTTACTTGAATAAAATGCCAACTAAAACAGGCTGGCAAAAACTTACGTTTTTTACCAACTAACAGTCGTAAAAACAAGTAAAATTTTAATCTATATATTATATAAAAATGAATCCCTATTTACCTTGGTCACGCTCATGCCATAACTTGAGAATGACTTTACCGATTTCACTCATCTTTTTTTTAAAAGTTTTCTTTTACTTTGTAGAAGATTCTTACGGATAGAAAAATTAGGAAAATCGCGCAGAAAACTGGAAAATGTCAGAAAACTTAACGACGATTTTACTCGCGAATGTAACCGCTGGGCGCAGCTAGTATTATATAAAAATGAATTATATAAAAATGAAACCTTGGTCACGCCATAACTTGAGAACTACTTCACCGATTTCTTTCATTCTTGTTTTTTTTAGTTTTCAAATACTTTGTAGAAGGTTTTTACGGAAAGAAAAATTAAGAAAATTGCGCAGAAAATTGGAAAATTTCAGAAAACTTAACGTCGATTTTAACTTCGCGCTATTGAAAGTTCGCGCATTTGATAAATGTGAATCAAGGAATATACTACGAGGAATTTATGGACACTTTATTTAGTAATTTGAGTATTTCAAACATTAAGGTGTCTATTATGTCTTCTGTGATTAACTCTAACTTGCACAAAAAAAAACTGGTTTAAATCTGGGTTTTCCATACATATTGACATTTGATTTTTGTTAACCGATATTTAAATCAGTCATGCAGTATCCCTTATTCATAAAAAACACAAATCTGCTTTCATCCAAAAATGTCTCTTAATCATACAGATAATGATGTTCTACTAGTCTCTTTGATCCCGCATCTTCATTCCTCATGTAAGGTAAATACTCCAGTCCCTTGTATGCCCATTATTAAATCAGAAAGCTTTGTCTTTCGGAGGCTGGAATAAATCTGCTTACATTGCTGCTTCAAAAGCGGCTAGGTGAGTATTTTTATAACGTTTTAAGCCTTTAACCCGCGGAAACCTGATTAAACCGGATAAAAAGCTTTGTTAACGCCACGGGCACGCTCGCGCAAATAAATTTTAATAAAGTTAATTAAGTTGTACAACGAAATTATCTCTGTCAAATTTCACCTCCCCTGACTGAATTAAAACATTAATGATACTGTGCCCTGCACTTTTAGATGTACGCACTACACCCGATTTGATTTGCAATTCACTGTACCTTCTCGGTAGGTATAAAGGTGCGTTGTTGTTTATAGTAATAATAATTTTACTCATGCGCAATTTCCTATAAAATACTCTACTAAGTAGCCCTTGTATCGAAATTATTGTTAGTAACTTAGTCTTGGTCAGTTGGGGCATGTTGGGGTAACTGTTTTAAAATTCAATTGCAATATTTTATCCATACTAATAAGGCAAGTTAAATAAAATCTTGTAAAAGTTTCATCCGACAAATTTTAGTGTTCAAGCGTGCTTAATCTTTTGATATCGGCTATCGTATCGTGTGGAGTAAGTTAGCTTTTCGAACTAAAAGGCAAAGGAAAGTGAGATGAAGCATCCTACGTGACTGAAAAGAAAGCAAACATTTTTTACTGTCGCCAGTAAACAAAAAGAACTGCCGAGCTCGGTCGTTAATTTCTTGAAACTTCCTATCTGTTCTTATCTCTACAAAATATTGCTGTTTACAGCTTTGGTTATTTCAAACGTGATTAGGGTAGATAATGTAATCAGGGTTATTATATAAAAACATAACATAAATTAATATATTTTTTCTAAATGTTTGTGATTCTGTTTTTTGCTTTGGCGAAACAATAATAAGCACATAAGAAAACTTTCATTACTAAACTATTCGGCAAGCTAGCTAACGTGCCGCCTGGTGGTAAGCTATTGGTGTCGCCTAAAGATACCTGTAACACCAGAGGCATCACAGGTACGTTTCCAACCTTAAAATATTCTGTTAACAGCCCTTTTATAGAGCCCCACATTATAGTTACTCGGAAATGGCACAGGAGGGATCCGGGAGTTCATGCCACATACCTATTACAAGTGTGGGGCAAAAATCATCGCGTGAAACAGTTTGCAAAGTGTGCATATTTGTAAAAAAGCTTTATTAGTATTGTTTTGTTTTTTGATAAATAACGGTAGGTATCTTATAAAAAAACGATAACATCGAATTAATCATAGACAAATGCTAAAAACCTCAAACGGCACAAATATCGATTTTTTGTCAGGGTGTATATACGTTTGTGCCGTTTGGGGTCGAAACTTTAAGACCGTGGGAGCCAGCCGCCCATGATTTATATAACCAAACACTTGGTGGAGGCGACATGTGACCGGAATGCTGGCGCCTACTTTGGCCAAAAAATTGGCATTGGCATCCAGCGTAGCAATGCTGCCAGCATTCTGGCCACATCCCTTCACCTTCCGAGGGGCTTTTAAATTGTTATTTTTTGTAATTTTTATTTTAATTTGTATATAGGTAGGTACATATATATATAGGTAGGTATCATACTAACCTAAATGAAAAAAGATATCGTATTCCAGTGTGGTAATGAACTGGTAATGTAATGAATTCTAGCCCTTTAAACCGCAATCGAAAAGGGGTACACACAGTGTAACTCCACACCGCACTTCTCATGGCTTCTTCCATAAAAAAACAACAGCTTTTTCTTTTTTCCTACTGATAGTAATTTGGGCGTAAGCTTCTGTTAGAAAGAGAAATGGTAAAAGTTAAAAGGTTAAAAAAGGACAGCGAGAGAGGGGAACTTAATCTGTTCGTAATGATAACCTCTACACCTGCCGGTTATTTGGCTAAAAATTATGGCCCACGGTAATGAAATGATGTGGGCAACATTTGGGTAAAGTAAAATGAAAGGAAAATATTGGGCTGTCAAATTAAATTGGCGCACGTGTAGACGAAATTGTTTTGGGCAGGGGTACACCTAGGCGTAATTTGGGTAACCGTTGGGTATATAGGACGCGAACTTGTTATTTTGGTTGTGTGTATTATTAAATATTTTAAATTTATGTCTGTGTTGGTATGTATGTCAATTTTCTACTACAATTTATTTTCCTTGTTTATCTGAGTGATATAATCTGAAACTTTCCAAGGCCAGAGTGAATAATCTTCTAAGTCAGCGAGCTTCATCTTCGATCACATCGTCGCTTACCAATAGGCGAGTTAGTGGTCAAACGAGGACTTAAGTATTCGCGGTAAAAAGGTCTGTTTTTTAAAGTGGTCATGATAGCAATACAAAAAATAAGCTAAGTCTAAACGGGATTATTTTTCTACAACATAGTAAAGAGCAACAATGTCCATTATCAGACTAATCGTTCCATGTTAATAGAAAAGTGTTCATGACAATTTCACGAATGAATCAAAATTCAAGTGTTCATTTCCTACCTCTTCTATCTTCTATCCTCTTCTAGCCATGAGAAATCCATCGTCTATCAGATCTACTCAATGAAACAGTAATGAGCTAGATCAGAAACTTGGAAGTAACGAAATAATCATGGATAACATGATTGACATAATGAACTGTGCAAAGTAAATAAAATATTGTAACCTAACATCTCTTCTTGAGATTGGTAGATTTTCATACAAATATGGTTACAAGGTTATACGGAACGGTGGTACTAAGCCGAAAGGAAGTCATCGTACTTATAAAATAAGTTACCAGCATTTCCATAGTTTAGTGCGATTGAAATTTTCGGAACAGCAGTTTTTAACTTTGGTCCCACAGGAAACTTTATTTATATTTATGAGTAAACTGACACCCCTCCCCCTATTTCAGCTTAGATTCATGTAACCATGTATTCTATAGCTACTCAATATACTGAGATACTAAGTATACTAAGTAATCTGTACGAACCGTATTTTTCGGTTGCCTGCACCGCTCAAAGCGTAATTCTTGGTTTGTTGTAGTAAAATGCTTTTTAGTTCTAAAGAAAAAGGTGAAATGTACTGATAGCAAAAAACCGTGAAACTCGCTGAGCATACGTAATACGAAAAGGGAAAACAATTTGGTATAGTACCTACTTGCCCAGGAAAATGAGGCCTTGCTACGTTCTTTGGAGATAAAATTAACGTGGAACTTTTTATTTATGTTATAGAATGATACATCTGCCGTTACAGTTCCGTGATAGCGGGGACTTTGAACGATAAAAACTAGCGTAAGTGTTATGTTTACTAAGGTGCTTCGAACTTGATAATAATACCCCAATTTATAAACGCGCAAAATATTCCTGGTTTTAACGATCAACAATAAAACGTACAGTATTTTATAAGAAGAAAAGAGAGACACCATTTATGTATCAGTCTATTATTCAGAGGCAAAAAATTATATAGGTTATGCCATATATCTCTGTGATTATTTTTATTTTATTTTTCTATTGTGCTGATTTCAATCATTCAAAAAATACCTAGCATTATTTTTCGGGAAAGTGTACTTGTAAATAACAATCTCCTTGAACAATATCCCTCCGGTCAAGTTTGTCCACTTCCGAACTTGCCCATTTCCAAAGTTGTGAACTTCCTAACTTGTCTTCTTCCTATATTCCTAGTATCCTAGTCATTGTATTATAATCCTATTATTTTTTTAAATAAATAAACATGACCTAATGATGGGTATCGATGTACAAACCGCATGTATTTGTATCGACTTACAGATTACAGAGATAGAAACTGTATATCTGTGACCTTTGGGGTTATAATTTTATTATAAAGCCTTTATTATAATAATTTTGTTTTAAAAAAATCAGTCGATTTTTTTAATAACCCAAATAAGTCACTAATTAAACAAAACATAGTCAACTGACACTGACATACAACGTGTCAATGCTGCCAGCATTCTGGCTACCTTTCTTTCCTGTGTATGTCTGTAGCATCGTAGCTCCCAATTGGCTAAACCGATTTTGATTTATTTTTGTTTTTGTTTGTTTGTTTGAAAGGTGATTTGATCAAGAGTGTTCTTAGCTATAATTAATGAAAATCGTTTCAGCCGTTTGAAGATCCAAGCTCTTTTATGGGGGGCTTAAAAAAACTATTTATATATGTTACTTAAATGTCCATTCTATACAATTTTTTCCCATAGTGCACGAAATTAACAAAATAATACTTGATACTAATAAAATATATATTGTTGGCCACAAAGTTGTAAAACCTTTCATCCGCCGTTTTCCTCTGAGCCCAGCTATATTTCAAGATCGGGATAAACAACTGGCAAACTTTAAAGGTAAGAGAAATTTTCTTTAAAATACCTCGTAAATATCAACATAGAAAAATGCATTTGGAATCATGAAGAGAATTTCTTTAGCAATTCAACGCGGGAATGCAGCCAGCGTTCTTGGCACTTTACCACACGGGCAACATCTTGTTTTTGATTTTTGATTATATTAGTGTTAATTAGTAATAGTTAAGGCTTTTTTTTATTTTCTTTGTTTGTTATACCTACCTATGTACATAAATAATAATAAACCAAAATTTGGAATCTATACTACGAGGTATTGAAACTTCTGCATCTGGATTGCAAAACTCTGCAATGAAATAGCTATAAATTTTATTAAAAGTAACATTGAGGTACGTGGCAATGTGCAAGCTACATGGCTCGAAGAATCAATAACCGATGGGAATAAAGATTCTTGAGTGGAGACCTCGAGGATGCAGCGTAGGTAGGTATCTCACTAGATGGGCCGACGACATCGTGGAAGTCGTGGGCATCCAGTGGATGCAGATGGCGGGCTTTTGTTCAGCGTGGAGTTCTAAGGGGGTGACCTATGTTCAGCAATGAACGTCTTCTGGCTGATGGTAATGATAAGACAATTAGGCGACAGATTGCTCCGGGCGTAAACCTTGATATATGGCGCAGGTTCGAATCCAGCCTTTCGTAATTTTTTTAAAGCTATATATTTTAGGAGTATACCAATCCGTTCTAACTTCAGAAAAAAGGTCAAATTAGTTACAACTGTCACAAGTTACGTAGTAACGTAACGTAATTACTTCTCATACCAAAAATAAAAATTAACTTGGTAAAAAGACATGAAAGTAAGTAAGACCAGATAGCACTTTTTCGTTCGCAAACAATAAATTTACGAAAAGTAAACTGACGTCCAAAGTTTTAAAGGTTACGAAATTAGGCAATCCTAATGTAATAAAACTCGAGTCGAAATCTGCTGACACTTTATACGCTACGTGCGGCAAAAATGTCATCTAACTTGAGTCGGCGTAACTTGTTACTCAGCCTGAGTAACTCATTACTTACGACTCACTCGTCTGAGTTACGGCGAGAGTTACTTACGCGTCATAAACCCATCTTGAACAGAACTCCAGCGTGCCCTAATCAGACGTAATCTAGTTAAAACTTTCCCAATAACATACCCCTGTATTTAGAATTGTGTATAGGAGACATAGTATAGATTGGGACAGTAATTAATCTATGGACAAACTGTTTCTTAATTTTATCGAGAGTAAAACATAGAACACTAGTTTTAAAACTATCACGGTTGTTTGTTTATTAGAACGAAATAGGATAACAATTTTATTCTACAGTCAGTTATATGATTATTAACGGGATATTTACCGTGGTTTGGGAGCTCCTTTCTGGCTTCCATGACCTTAGCACTGTAAATATCCCGTTAGTAATCATAACTGTAGAAAAAAATTGTAATCCTATTTCGTTCTAATATAATCTAAAAACCTTTAGTTTTTTTTTAGTAAATTACTCTACGGACTATTCAAAGTGAGGAAATTGCAGGAAAACGTACCCCGTCTCGTTACAGCACTTACCGGCAGAAGAAGGAATAAAAACGGCCAATATAGTAATTTTATTTGTAAGAACTGACTTGCGTTACTGCTTTTGGCATCGTGGCAAACGCCCTAATCTAATAGATAGCCTAGGCATTGACAACTTTAGAGGGTGAGAATATACTGCTAGGTACTTTTGAGTGATTGGTTTTGTGAGGTCCAAAGAAATAAACCATCTTTTTCACAAGAGAAAGTAATTTTTCTTATGAATCGCAGAAAAATAGTTTCCCGGAGACGAAACCATATCGATATAAAATTTATCAAAACTAAAGAGCTGGCTTTCGAGAATACTGCTACTAGCATGTCCCAAATTTACGAAAAAATGCGTTATTTTTCTTACCAAGCAAAAAAAATCTATGATCTAAAATTATTCGGGACATTTTTGCACACACGATCATCTGACCCCAAACTAAGCAAAGCTTGTAATATGGCTGCCAGATACTGATATACATGCACATATATTTTGAAATAGATATTAACACCCAGATATAGAACAAATACAAATATTCCTCACATGAATGTTTCGAATGAATCGAACCCACGCCCCCAAGGGCAGAAGGCAAGTTCACTACCAACTGGGCCAACGGGGCAGTCAAGCAGAAGAAAAAGATTGACATTTTTTTTTCTAACCAATGAGCTACCTAGTTTTAATCTCACGCATAGGTTTCCAGGCAACGTTGCTAATCATCATTTCAATTTTCGTAATATTTTTTTCCTAAAGAATCTAATTTGGAGGAATCCCCTAGATAGCTTATTCTTCGCGAGCCTAGCCTGTCGCGCCATTTAACTAATGAGATAAATCTTCAACCACTGGGGGTGATTTTTACCCCCTGGCAGTTGAACAAGTAATCTTTCAATCTTTTAATGACATAAGTTCTGCCAAGATGATTGTCGGATTTTGAGAAGATTACAAGACGGATTGGCTGTAGGTTTTTGGTTCAAATGTATTTTATATTCTGTGCTTGGGGGCGTGGGTTCGATTCCCATCTAGGACAAACATTTGTGTGATGAACATTTGTGTTTGTTCTATGTCTGGGTGTTAATATCTATTTAAGTATGTATTTAAAAATATATATGTACGTATATCAGTTTCTGGCAGCCATATTACAAGCTTTGCTTAGTTTGGGGTCAGATGACCGTGTGTGCAAAAATGTCCCAGATATTTATTTATTTATTTTATTTTATTCTTTAGAGAGAATTTACGCATTTATCTTCTTCTTATATATAAAAGGCGATGTGTGTATGTATGTTCCCTCCATGGACTCCAAAACGGCTGGACTGATTTTGACGGGACTTTCACTGGCAGAAAGCTGATGATATAAGGAGTAATTCACGCGGGTGAAACTCCGGGGTGCAGCTAGTTAGCTTATAAAGTAAAAAAATATATAAACATCGGTAGAACTAATGCATCCATTGAAATTTGTTTTTGTAAAAGGGTTTGTTTGGCTAAACTATAATTTTGATTAAGCTTTGCAAGTAGGCGGAATATAGAACCTGGGGCATAACTGAGAGCTCTTAGTAATAGTTCCAGCTAGATCGACAGATGGCAATATAGTTGGAACAATCTGGCACAATTACAATCCGTCGGGTTCGGTATAGTATCGGCGGCGGTAAGATATGTATTTTTTGTTGAAATTAACTTTAAATTCACGGAGAAAGACACAATTTCGAATACTAATACGTCATAAGCTGCTGCCAAATTAAGTAGCTGTCAAATATTTCAGGGTTTACTAGCTAAGCATCACATGCAAGATACTAGCGAAATTAAAAAGCTCAGCGAGCATTACCTTTCATCGCCGTAAAGGAGGAAAACAATAAACAATGCCAGTGTGATAAATAAATTTCTATGAGCGAGACCGGAATCCTTTCTAATAAATCTCTTCGTAGAATATGGAATTAATTTTCAAGAGATCGGTGCTCCCATTCGTAAAATATGAGCCTTTTAAGGCGGTAGCTTCTATTTACCTCAATTATGTTTCCTGGGAATTAGAAAGGAAAAGGAATTTTATTGATGTTTATTTTAATAGATAAAAGAAAGCATTAATAACTAACTTTTTTGGCTTTTAGGTAATTTTTGTAGTTAATAATTTAGTAAACATGAATTTATCGAAATTTGGTGCTTAGTATTTTGTTTGTTTCTTCATAAACTCACTCAACATTTTACACATGAACCAAAATAAAAGATCAAAACAATTGGCGATATATTATTTTAAGGACCAACAATAAAAAGTGTACTTGTAGGTAGCGTGAAGCATGAAAAACGGAGTAAGTTTAGGGTTGCCAGATCAGTTGATCAAATTACCTGGAGAAAATTCGAAATTAACGAGATTTTGGAGTTGCTTAAGAGAGAAACTCTTTTTTAAAACAGCCAAATACTAAGTAACGACGTAAACCAAGTTTTGTTATCACATATTTGGCATTAAATTTAAACTTTAAAGGATCCACCAAAATAATAACTATTTCAAATGCGAACAATTTAATTGCACCTGCTTGCTCTCTGCATTTTCAGACTGTAACCGTCCATAGAAATACGAAAAGCTACTTGTCGGGAGATTTTATATTTTCCCGAAATCCGGAGAGACCATATGAAATAACTGGAGAATCACGGTGGTTCCCGGCAACCCCCAGTAAATTACATGATTGTTGAGTTTTGGCGCCAACGTGGAAAAAACATGTTGGCTCGTTGAATTATTTACCTAAACTTGTGTATTTTCTAGTGTAAATGGTGAATTATTATTTATTCAGTGTTCGTAAACGTGCTCGAGTGTGGGAAAATGATATAACGAGGTTAAACATTTTTTTCCCGTGTTGTTTTCAAAACTCCATAGGAGCCTCTTGTAAATCTCCACCACTTTACGGGGGCATGAGTTTGACTTGACTGTGACTTACTTGCTTGACTCTGACTGTGACTATGACTTGTTTGACGCTTTTAATACTATTTAAAAATGATTAATATTACGACTAAAGGACATTGCATCCTAGTCATGAATATATTTAAAAAAAAAACTTGATTGTTTTTTAAAATACCGGTCTTCTATGGTGTCCAGTAAATATCTAGAGCAAAAAAGAGAAATTAAGACCATGGACACGTATACAGATTCACACTACAGCCAATCGCGACTAGATCTAGAGAATTTCAATCGAATGAGTCCAATTCGATTGAAATTCGTTCGTTACCTTTCAGCCCGCTCAGGATATCTAAAAAACTACCATTGCGAAATTAATGTAATTTTTCAAATTATTTGCCTGCTATACACTACATTATTAAAATTATATTTAAGGTGCGATGCCGACCTAAGAGACGTGACACGTGATCCATTAAGTCTCTATCTATAAAAACGCTTTGCATGTTGCGACGTGATACGCACTAGAAACCTTTGTCAGATCACAGGGCCGATCATTTTCGCTAATATAAAATTGAACGACATAAATTCAACATTTAATATCCAATGAAGGTCGTCACTCACATTCTCTCAGCCCCTAGACAATGCGCGCAATGGAATGGAAACGATCAGAAACGTAATCCATTTCCTTTTAGATGGCTCTTGATAATAATTCTAAGAAATATATCTCTTGGCACCTATAAATGCGCTTACTTTTATATTTTCTTACGCCGATAAAGTTATTTAATGGATATAAAGTTTATAACATCTATAAAGCGTAGGTGGATGTTATGACTTTATAAAATTCATTCCATTTGATTGACGCCCACTTTATTAAAAGGAATTAGGTCTTTATTGAATATTCACATTATGAATAGTAAATGTCTTATCCAAACAAGATGCCTATGGATATGTACCTTTTTTAAAGTAAAGCCCTAGAATCTGCTCTATTAGTAATTCTGAACGACATTTCGTAGAATTCGTAGTATATAATACTGTTAGTAATTTCATACCTTCAAAAGTTTTTCAATCAAATCAATTCAATAATTTTTTTTTTTAATTCGAACAATTTTTTCCCTTTGTTTAAATGTACTACTCTACATATTTATCACTAAGATGTCCTTTAAATTTATATAAAACCTCAACGTAAAACTACCAAAATTAATTTGCCAGCTTACTATACGCTGTCATTCAATAACATTTTACGATCAACAAATTACAAAAATTCATCCAAATAAAAAGGAAGCGTTTCGCCGTTAGTACACAAGGCGACGCCAGTCAGCGACATGAATAGCGTCCGTCTCGACACAATGCATTTGAAACGATGACGATATAACCACATCGTTGGGCTCACGTCACGGATTCTTTCAATTAGTTTACGAAGCTCCGTCCAAGCCATTTATATGAGGACTGGCTCAATGGAACATCGTTTAAATACTACATTTTCAATGGTACCGACTAAGTGATATATACGCTTAAGCACTAAGCGCACCGGTGTAAATTCAGATGCACACCGACTTTATTAGTGAACGGTCGTCGTACTCGAGAGCGATTGCGGTGGCGGCAGTGCGTTATTGTTCCCGTTAACAACTCATTTGAATGTTATGTGCACGTAGAATGGAATTTGTGATGACAGTGGTAAATAATCATGTAATTTTTGTTTCAGAATGAGGTTTCAACTGTCAAAGCGCATAGTTTGTATTTTTTAACCAATAAAAAAGCAGGATTTTTGTTATGCAGGATTTCGATATATATTTTTTTGTCATTATAACATTGGTTTTATTTTGTATATTATCATGACATTTCCTAAATATTAAAAAACACTTATAAAAGTCACAAAATAAACTAGTGCCAAGTACAAAAAGTTCCAACCATCCAATAAAAAAAAATTAAAGATAGGTTAACATTTGTAAGTTATATTTTACTGTCACATTTTTTTAGGCCTTTGCGAGCACAGATATCTGTGCTTGCGATTGATTTTAATTCAATCAGTGTTAATGTCAAAAGATTTATGACATACTTTTTTCAAATCACCGAATACTGTACTAACTACGTTAGTAAGCAGACGATGTATTAAATCAACGTATAAAAATACGAAACCATTAACAAAGTCAGTGAATAAATGAACTATTTGAACAAGCCAAGAGCTAAATCAAGCAATTGAAACTTCCGGTGCATTTATACACGCACTTCGAAGTGTTTCGAAAAACAAAAGTTAGTGAATACGTATTTCCTTGGCAAGCGTGTTACATCTTTGACCACATCATTGCTTCCCATCAGGTGAGATAAAAATTTATTCAATAAAAATTACAAGTAAAATAAAAACTATCTTTAATTTAAATTTATAACTAAAACTAATCTAAAACTAAAATTAATCTAAAACTAAAACTAATCTAACAATCCGCTACCGGTGGGCAGCGTTCTCAAAATGCTGGCAGCATTGCCACGTAATTTCAGGTGAGATAATGATCAAACATCATAGAATGTTTTACTATCCCTGATTGTTCACAACTCAAAGTCGGGAGCTGAATTCAGTCAAAAAAGCAAAATCAACCGTCTGACGTCATAACTGTGTCTCACATGACATCATACTCTCATCGTTCATGATATCATTAACCCAAATAATCATAATAAATTCATGCCACATTTTGTTATCCACCATGTTTCGGACATGTGCTGACGATGCTTTCACGGTGCACCGAATTCAGATACGCTCGGTCGGTTAGCTTTGCAGTAATGCTACTGACATTATTTGAATATTATCTAATCTATATTCTGGTTATGAAATGTTGTAGGATTATAATCAAGTAAGGTGGGAAGGAAGCGGAGACTGAATGGCATAGAACCAATAAACTGGACAGAATGATTTCTTAGCTTTTTTTCGAGTACTTTAGTGTCTGTAGTCACAGGCAGTTTAGATGACGGACGCCCATAGAAATGTTAAAAGTGCCTAAATTCAGACTGAACTGAATTAAAGCAAACCAGGCAATATTGGATATTGTTAATGAGGGAAGAAGTCTGCAATAGCGGGTATAGAGATTAGACAAGTCAAAATGTTCGGCCACCTTGTATGACATGACAAATTTACGAAAACCATCATAGAGGTAAAGTTAGAATGAAAGAGAGGGCCAGGAAAAACGAGGAGAGCATTTATAGACCAAATAAGCGAGAATTCAAATGTCATGTCGTATAGGGAAATATAAACCCTAAAGAAGAATCTTGATGAATGGATAAATGAAACGATGAAATTATGAATGAATGTTATTGTTTACATGTTGAAAAATGTTATGAAATGTGTTGATTAGGAATAAGGCTATTGCAGCATTTGAGTTGAAGTTAAAATAGCAAACTTGAGCAATGAAAAAATACAACCACTTATGTCAAACGAGATAAAGTAAGCTTTGCGTGCAATCCAACAATATAAATTAGTTCATAGAAGACATTATGGCGCAATTTATTTCAAAAAATATTGCGCCCAAGGAATTATGGAGAAGGAAACTCATTCACATAATATGCGAGTACATGAAGCCTGAAAATATAACACTCCTTTTGGGCATCGTAATCAACACCTTAGTCAACAACTGGACATAGATTGGACTGGACTGGACCGGCATTATGCTGAGTTGGGGCCTATTTGTGACCTTATAACTTGTGTCTTTAAGCTATTTTAAACAACGTAATTTGGTCACAATACAACTTTTTCTTTCTTTCTTTCTTTCTTTCTTAGAATTTTTAAAAGCACGCCACCTTTATTGGGCATTCAAAAAGTAAACTAGAAAATGTGCCAATATTTAGAAGACAAGCAATAATTTTAACTTAGGGTATTTTTTTATTATGCAATCAACATTTAATCCCTAATCTGTTTAGTTTCAACCGCAATCAAGCTGGAGACAACACGGAATACAGCCATCAATCCTAATCTAAGCTGTAGCAGACATCAGACGGGGCTAATCAACCCTCTGATTTCACCCTGGACGGGGTCCCCAGTTACATCATGTGTTGAGTATTATAGCAAGAGGAAAGCGAGGAAGGAAACTGTCAAAGTTGAGACGAATGAAATAACACGCAAGGGAATTAATACGTATTTTATTTTTGATTCATGTCTATACTTCCTAAGGATTTTCTTTGTCAAACAAATCTAAGAGTCATTCTCAATGCTCCAGCTAATTACTAGTTTGCTAGAGTGAGATCTTAATATATTTGGAATTCTTGCGGTTCATTACCTTCTCGAGTGACTAAGGAAGCTGAATTTTTATTTACTTATCTTTTAATATACCTGTTTACTAAATGATAAGCTTTTTTTATGAGAGCGCCACTCCTGCGTTCTCTTTACCTTAATATATTTTTAACGCTACGCCGGAAGTACTAGATACGAAAATAAAGTCATTATTTTTACTACGCTTGATGTAAATTCGCCCCGGACTGACCTCAGTTTAGCCGAGCAAGATTAATTGACGATGCGCTGACTGATGACTGACAATAAGACGTTAATAAAGCAAGTGATTAATCTATTTTGTGAAAGTCCACGGTGTTCGTGAGTGAAGACCATGAGAAGATTTTTAAGGTGAAATTAGAAACTTACAAAGAAAAAAGTATTTTGACGATAATTAACTCACTAAAATATACCAACAACATTGTTAATGTAACTTTTAACGTTTCGCTATTTGATTAAATGTCTACCGGGACTTATCGCGCATTATTTTATTATGCGCGGTAAGTTCCGATAGACATTTCATTAAGATCCAATGCCATTGAAAACTGACAACAATGACACTGGACTCTTATATTATCAGAGACAACGACAAGGACTCAGTTGCGTTAATTTCATCAAAAAAAAAGTTATATATTGAGTGAAGACCATGAACCGAAAGACGTAGCGTCGTCTTCAACATCGTGAGAGTCACGGGCATCCAGTGGATGCAGATAGCAGGCTGTCGTTCAGTTTGGAGTTGTAAGGGCATATCTTCAGCAATGGATGTCTTTTGGCTGATGATGATGCTGATAACTTTTATAAAAAGAAAGATACAAGCTACATTTTGCAGCCAGGTATTATACCTGGCTGCAAAATGTAGCCTATGATAATCTGTACATAAATAGTACATTAATTTATTCGCACTCCAAAAAAACAGGTTAGGTTACAGGAGGTCACATAGAAACAGCCAAACATGAGACACACTTAAAAAATACCCTCCTTCTGATGAAGCTGGGGAAAATGGGATATTCACACAGTTTTAACGATAATCAGATTACGTAAATTGTTTATAAGTCAGCCTGAGAATTCCATGTGAAAACGTATCGATATCTACCGTCATGTGTACATATCCAATTCTCAATTTATATCCAAATAATACCTAAAACCGTACGCATAAACATCGAGTGCCTTAAACTTACGACGTTGTGCGAATGTAAACACAGATTGTCTAAACATTTGCGTATTCGCTACATCTTGGATGTGAATCGAAACATGCGGAATCACACCCACTAAAGAAGAGGGCAATAAACTTAACTGACTCAGCTTAAAGCCTATCCCAGTTAGTAATATATGCTTCTTTCTTTAGAATATTAATACATGACGACGGTATTTTGGACGGATCATTTAATTTGCATATGGTACATCTGAACAAAAATTATGTACCAAACCTTACTTAAATTTTATTTTAAAAGACAATATTTATGCATTGTCACCAAATTACATGTCACCATCATGACCCCACTGATCTTTCCATAACTTAGAGAAATCTATAGACAAATAATTTATCAAAATCTAATTTAGGATGTAGGTACATACATACAAAAGTCAAAAAGTTTTTTTTAATGTTATAAGTGGCAAACAAGTAGACGGGCTGCCTGATTATCTGTAAGCAGTCACCGTCACCTATAGATACTTGCAACACTAGAGGCTTCACAAATACGACCTTTTAAGACTAAACTAGGTTTGTGATGTACCAGAAGTTGTATTTTTACAAATAAATACAATGCTTAGAGAAATGGCCTTAAAGAGGTAAACGCAAAACTAGACAAACATAAGGTAACCAGATAAGCCAGATTTTTATATCTACGTGTTTTGAGTACCTACTGAAATATTTTCCGCTTGAGATACTCGTAAAACCAATATAACAAAATTGAACGTCGTGTACAAAAGCAAAATTCAATGTTATCTACAGGAATAACTGAAATAGCGCACGCAAAAGTACTTACTTCCCACTATCGAATTCCATTGGTAACGTAAACATTCTTATTCCGATCTAAAGTTCATTGACTTTGTTAGCTCAAGCTGACTCTTCTTGCGAAAAAGCTTCTAGTAAAGTTGGAATTCAAAGATATATTTTTAGAATACTAGAGTATGTTATTTCAAATCATGAGAAAAGTTGGCAAATGCTTTGCCTCGCCAAGCTTGTTTGTAGTGTATATATTTCTCGAATGCTGGTTATGAAACTGCATAAACTTTCGTAACTAACGGTTACAGAATTCTTTATTAATCTCATAAGAACAATTATCATTCTCTTACCGAGATTAAACATTAAACTTATAAGGTAGTTATTATAATTTGTGTCGCTGCAGCGCGCAGACTTAAAAATGTGACAAACACAACAAAAATTTCAAAAACAAATACAAACCAATGAACTTAAATACATGAGAAAATCGAGAAAAAAAAGATAAAAAAACAAAAACTTAGTATTGATAACACGAAAAATGAGTCCCATATAACCTATGGGCTTTCCTACAAGTCTGTAACTCGGGACCAAAAACAATGCTCTACAATCTTGTCACAATATTTTTTACGCTGATATGTCCGCGTTTTAACTGTTGGTAACTGACTATGTGGTCGAAGATGAAGCACGCAGACTTAGAAGATACCTATTCAGTCTGGCCTTGAAAAGGCCTAGATTATATCTCCCAGGAAACAAGGAAGCGGGCAGGTTGTTCCAATCCTAGGCCGTACGGATTAGAAACGTAGTATCGTACAATTTAATTAACATTATTCCAAAGCGATCACAATCGATGTTATCAAATCTACACAAAAGAGAACCATTAATTCCTGCCGGCTATTTACATCAAAAACATTTTAAGCTGCTTCTACGTCTCCTGAATCTTAACTCTCTAATCTGAATTTCAATAGGGCTGGGAGTAATCGTTCCGATAAACGTTTGACCCGTCGCCTACCTACTTTATAAATGTTTACTTAAACGGATAGGCAAGGCCCCAGTCGGCAAAAGTTTGCCTCTTGCTGGCAAGAATCGAGGGGTTGAACTATTTGAATAATTGTATAATGATTGTTCTAGGTCAAAGACTATCTAAGGTTAAGATGCTAAAGACAAATAATACGGTTGAAATTCCCACTGGATTAGCCAGTTGAAGTGGTAGTGGGCAGGGCACATAGCACGCAGAATAGATGGCCGATGGGACCGAAAGGTTCTCGAATGGAGACTATGGACCGGTAAGTGCAGCGTAGGACGTCCACTACAAGATGGACAGACGACCTAAAACTGACCACAGGAAAACGTTGGATGCCAACCGCTTCCAACCAGCTCTTTTGGGGATCGATTGGAAACTGCTTAACGTAAAAACTATAAGTACGGCTCACTTACTAATTTTTCACGCACACTAAGAAACTTGCAGTGACACCAATGAACTAACAGTCCACGTGCAAAAAAGAGCAGAAGGTCGTCAGCAGGGTTAGTTCGACTAAAGACATATTATAGCCTGATTTAGACCAGATGCGTTCGCATCCACCACGGCACTTTACCATATCTGCCTTGTTTGACTGATCTGAGACGTGAACATACCGTCGTATTATCAGAGCAGAACACTCTATGCAGCAAGAATACTCCTAAAAACAGATTCGCCTTTTTTTCCCTATTATATACTTATCCTTTCTCATAAGATTTTTGATCACGAATCACGAAGCATGATAATTTATCTTAGCCAAACCCCCACGATATTTCATTTCACAGAGCTTATTTTAGTAGTATCCATTGAAAGAACCTAAATATTTTACGATTTGAAAAAACTACTTTTGTTTGTCTGGTACAAGGTACATACCTACTTAGAGCGAGGCTTAAAACTCTTACCAAATCACACACAAAACAGTACGATTTTGGCTCACTCAAGTCTCCGTGACGCTGCCCTAAAGTTGAAAGGCTCAAAAGTAGGTGAATTGTCCTCAAGTGACAGATTGAGTTTGAGATGCAGATTGATCGTGACTCAAATAAATAAAGGTAGACGATTTACGATTGTTTGTTGGGCCTAGAAAGGCGTAAAACGTTCGTCGGCATTGCACTCGAGATTTGGTTGGGATAAAACTGCTTAAGGCGCTCTTTGTCCACTTCTAGCAATTTTGATCATTGTACGGTATCATTTTCATCATCTTTTATTTTTTTAGTTTTAGTTTGTCTACTTCCATGGTTAGCTTGAAGTTATGAAAAATTAAGTCATATCAAAATGAAATGTTTTATCTAGGAAAGTCCGAATTAAAGACATTTAGCCTAATAGAAAAAAAAAGTAACATTGCTTGCGCTTTTGATTTGATTTGCGCTTTTCTCCCTGCTTTTTTTTAAATTCTAATACCTATTTACTGAATAATGTTTACGATATCTTTATATATAGATTGGCTGTTCAGCATTCATTATAAATTATTATGACGTCTCATTCTATAAGGTACAAATTCTCAACTCATTCCAAAATTCGAAAAAAACCTATTCGTTACTCTACGAACGGAATTAATTATTTCTTATCTCAACCTAAATGTGGTTTTCCGAACCTACTGTAGGTACCTATAATTATTTTTACGGGACAATTAAAATTTCATAAAAGGGGGAAAACCTAGTTTCAAGGAATAACACATATTGTTAACACCCTACATTCTTACAAAATTCCTATACTCATATAGGTACCTAGAATTATAATTAACTAGCGTTTTCCACAAAAAAACCCGACTGCAAAATGTACTCTATATTGGTAGATAAAGACGTATCTAACAACAACTTGCACTTCAAAATCTATCAAGCTATTTAAATGTTTCAAACAATTCAAAAATATGTCAACCGGCATGATTTGAACCTGCACCATCGTGTATACGCCCCGAGCGCTTATTCCGCTAAGCCTCGGTTGCATTCCTGTTTCCAAATTCTTGAGCTGTATTTGAAACCAATCTTAACGTTGGTGACGCCATCTATAATTCTTGCTAGTTGCAAGTAACTACTTAGTTAGAACCTTTACAGGCCCTAAAGCTGACTGAGAGATGACGCTTTTAACCCCCAAAGGATTTTTTTAATTTTTTGGGTTGTTCATCACAAGTAGTTACTATTTAAATGATATAAACAAATACAGCAACACACCCACAACAGTTCAAATATAAGACTTTATCTACCAAGCTGTTTAAGTAATAATAATGTTTTATTTTGGACGACGGACAATTCAAGAATATCTTTGCACTCATCATTATAAACAGCTTTTACTTTCGGACCAACAGTGAAATCGCAAAAAAACAGTTGTTCCATACACTTCGTTTTTCCTATCGAACATCAGAGATTTTTTTGCGCGAAATCGGGGTTGGTCCCAAAGTCAAAGTTGTTAATAATGATATCCATGAATATGTCCATTATGTAGAGATACCAAACAAATAAATAAAGATAATTTATAACCACCGTCATTGCAAATATACAAATGTACATACATAAACCCACTTTCATGGGGCAGTCGGTTAAAAAATGAACGTTATTTCAGGGAAACTAGTTATACAAGCTGCGTTTATTTTGATTGGGCTACAAGCTCCGGCTCGTTTCACAAATATTTTCCCGTCCCGGGAAATATGCGATATTAAAACTTTGCAAATAGACGTTAAATACTGTTTTGAATAGTTTTCTTTTTAGCTTTGTTTTCAGATTTCAACGATGAAAATTTTATAACGGTAACTAATATTAGTTGAGGGAGTGTTGGTACTAGAAATAGTTACTAGAATCACACTAAAATCACAGAATAAATTATAGTATTAGTACTGTTATTGTTATTGCCGGCCTTTCCCACTGCTGTGACTGTTCAAATTTTGGGTATCTTGGGTAGCTGACTTTTGCCAGCCCCTCATCACCTTTCACTGTCCTCTGGACATAAGCCTCTCCTATTGCATGCCACTGAGCTCGGCAGCTCCTGTCAAATGCATTAAATTCATCGCGGTATCATGTAAAATTTTCAGAGTTCGCACCCAGTTGGGGCTCGACTTTTAGCCCAGAACTCTTCAAGCATGCAGCTGACGTGGCCCAGCTCCACTTCAACTTGGCAGCTGTGACGACAAGTGCCGATATTATAAATAGATTGGTGGGGTGTGTGTATGCATATTTGTGTGTTTAACCCTCAGATAAGACAAACATGGAAGTTATACCTTAGTACAATTATCATTAGTGTTCATATGTTTTATGTTTCTCCATGTTGTGTGGGTTCACAACATAGAGAAAAATAAAAACCTATATCTTTAAAACATTGTTTTTGAATTAACATAGAAAATTAATTTTTATTCTAAAATAACTGATCTGGGCGATAGGGGGGAGAGGGGAGGGGATTAAAATTGTATAAGACTCACGAACGATTAATGTAGTTCTTTGGACAATTAAGGTTAAGGTACATGTCTGGTAAAACCTTAAGGTAAGCCCTAGTAAAAGTACCTATCAACTTTTTCTCGCTTTAGTGGTTACTAACCCTACAAAATATTCAATGGGGATTTACCATGCGCAAGCGACATTCTCAAATACAAAAGCGTCGTTCGATATTCGAATCGCACAATAACCCTCGTCAGCCACTCGATACCGGTTTAATAAAAGCCGGATATGCCCGAATACACCGGATGTGATCACCGCAAAACTCCAGAGACTTTTTCATAAAAAACACCCTCAAAAGTCGAGTGCACTTCAACGAATTTGGTTTTAGAACGAGGTTTAGAATGCCTGTATTTAAGGCGCGTTTCAAACTGCGTGTTTTTTACAAAAGTACTACATTACAGTAATGTTTTCTTTGACGCTACACGTAGATATCCTACCATATATAACCATACCATATGTAAGTAGAAACTACCTTCAGCAGTTAATTTTTAAGATAGCAAAATATAATCCGGTATGGTGCGTTACGTTAAACACCGAAAATACAAATGAAACTTAAACTAAAATAAAAACAAATATACAGCAGTATAATGGAGCCTTAACTTTTAAAGCAATTTCTCATAGGCAATCTTTAGATGCACAAACCTAAAGAATTTGAAAACGGTTGCTGTATATAAAATATAAATAAATATAATTATATTCATCTCTACAAACATATATACAATAAACACAACAACGGTGGTATGGTATCTATGCTACATACATACCATAAATATTAGATATAAATAAAATACATAAATACGTACCAATTAACATAAACTTATATAATTTGTCCGACGACATTGTGCGAGTCGCGAGCATCCAATGGATGCAGAAGGCAAGGCTGTCGTTCAGTGTGGAGGTTAAAGGGGGAGGCCTATGTTCAGCAGTGGACGTCTTCTATCTGATGGTGAAAATAATGTATATAGACTTGATTCTTAAAACTAGAAAAGGATTTGGCCTGCCTGATAGAAGCAAGCAGCGCATTCCACAGCACCAGCTTGAAAAATTAAGGACTTTCAGTAGGAAAGATTGACGTACCTAAGTCAATCAATAAAGTATTCAAGTAGTATTAAAAAATCGAAGTAAGCTTGTAATGAATGACTACCTCTTAGCTTACTTTTAAGTCACAATTAGTTCTCACCATTCATAAAAACAAACGATAATTATTATTTTTACACAGTTACCGTGTAATTTAGCCGAAGAAGTTATTTTTTTGTTGATAACTATAATTTTGCGTTCAATGACTTCGATCGTAAATATTGATTTGACAAAGAAAGCGAATCATTCGACCATGGACTGGTAAATCTCAGAAATTACAGGTGAATAAACTTTAAGGTTAACTAAATAAATGAATTTAATCAGTGCGTACAGTCCTAATAATCGAGCGAGATACGGCACAGAAGATATAATAGTGACTACGGAATCAGACTAATAAGCGTAGTCTTGGACTTTACCGTGACTTACATTGAATTGTGACTTGTTTAACAATATATTTTACAAAAGCTTTGTAATATTGAAATACCTTCACACACAATAATCATTATTTATAAATTTCTGTTAATTTTCTGTTTTTTAAGTTGTGCATAATAAACGAACCTTAATTTAAAAGCTATCTTTTTTTATTATTCTCAGCAAACACTTTTATTTGATACCGCTATCATGATGCGAGAGATAAAAAAATTATGTCCACCATATTGAATTTAGTGTGACGGTTTTTTATTTTTCGAATTCTTCTCAGCATACCCTTTCATTTGATACCTATATCATGGAGGTGCATAAAAAATAACTGGTCCGCCATATTGGATTTTGAATCACGTCATTTAGCTCACCATGCATTGTCATGCTAAACGCGTGTGCAACATTTCAGCGGATAACTGCTCTAAAATTCAGTTACAAGATTAGGCCCACACATACATACTAACAGAGCAAGTTAAATAAAAGCTTGTAAAAATACAGTAATATCGATATATTTACATTTACGCTGATAAAAGCATAAGACGTGCACCACTTACCCAGCATTAACTAACGTGTAAACTGACTTGCCTCATATGACGAACATGTTATATTGGTTAATAAAGAATCTGAATCTGAATCATCAGCAAGAGAATAAAAAAACCCTGAATCACCGACCGCAAGCTTGTAAATTAAATTCTTATGAAAACTTATCACTATTTTCTATCTATACCGCAATAAGGGTGTATTTATATCGAAATCAAACCTTTTCAAAACGCACTTATTTTCTATACGCTGGCTTATTGAAGAGTCCTTTGAATTGCAAATAGCTGGGCCTTGGGGCGGGTGCCATTGAAATGTCAATTTGTTTTCTATTGGGGTTACTTATTTGCCAACCCTGAGACATACTTACTGAAAGTGATGTTGCATAATTTTGTAATAGACATATTCGCTAGAAATTCAGCGCATTAAAGACTTTTAGAACTAGCACCCAGACCCAGAGAAGATCACTGAAACTTCTGCCCGGCCGGGAATCGTATCTGGAACCTCTTGGTCATGAGGCTGACGCACTACCACTTAGCCATACCGGTCGTCAATACAACCCGGAATCTAAAACAAAAGATATTTTATACTATAGATTAAACATTGACTCGTCAAAAAGAAAATAGGCAGAAGGTATTTATTTATTTATTTATTTATGTATTGCTATCACTCACACTCGCGCATTTAAGATATGAGTCGTAAGAATGGTTTGTTTTGTGATCATTTAAATCTCTTTAAAATATTAATGTCTCTTGAATTTTCGCTTTAATTTCGTATCAACAAACAAACAAAATTTATGAATCTCTTATTGCTTATCCTACTTGAATAGACATTGCCTCGGAAATGCACTAGATATTCATATAAGAAACTGATTTTAAAATGAACTTCCGCAATGTAATGCCTTATTCAATCAACGGTAATTTAGTAAAAAATCGGCCCATATTGTTTTAGTAGGTCTAGTTTTGTTGGTAATGTTGAATCTTTAGTTTTAAAGATCTTTGCCTAAGCACGCAGAATAATCATAATATCAGTGCCATATGAATCAGTACATATATGTATATACATATACTATAGGCCACTCGTCAACCACTAAATTTGTACATACCTCTCCCTTTTCTTGAAGCCAGAATAGTCAGGAAACCCCGTGGCTTCACAGACCCCTGCTGATTAGTTTTATCCAAAAAGTACGAGACTATTCTCTACTACTTATAGTTTATGTCCCGGAAACGACAATAAAAGCTATTTTATTACGGAATTATTATGAAAGCTATTGCAGATTAAATTCAACCCTCTTTTTGTCTTACAAATATGTTGGTAGTAATAATTTTATAATCATAATCATCTTAGTCGATTGCTGGAAAGATGCTTCTTCTAAGGCACGCAACTCAGCCCGATCTTTGACTTTTCGCATCCAGCCACCGCATTTCGCACCGTCTCTCCGTCGAATTTCAGGGTGTCCTACACTAAGTTTGCCGATTCGCGATCTTCACCCTACAACACGTCTTTAATCGTTTATTGATAAATTACTTGTTACTGTCCAAGTGATTTCCGAAAAAATCTACTGGGTATAACAATGTTCATACAATATGAATACATATAATGGTTGGTTTTCGTGACAAATTATAATTATGTGCGATTTAAAAAAACTAGTAAAGCATACCAGTCGTCAAAAAATTGCATTGCCTCGAGCATCGCCGTAAAGTAGCTTCTCTATTTTCTACCAGCTACATTTCGGGGAGTGTGCACAAGGTAAGGCTAGTCCAAGTATTGCTAGTCTGACGCCGTGGAAACTGATCTGCGTAAGCACACATCATCAGCCATTAAATGTCCACTGCTGAACAAGGCCTCCCTCTTAGAGAGGGGTGTTGCCATAATCCCCACGCTTGGCAGGCGGCTTGGAGATCGCAGTACGTTCACCGTGTACTAACAGGACGCTGCTGCCCATCCTCCGGTGGTTCTGGTCGCAGTTTTAGGACATACCCGGGTCCGGATCTGCGTAAGCAACTGCATCTAAGTTTGCGCAGTGCCGTATATAGTGGCGTTTTTATTGTGGCACCAAGATCCACTTTGAAGTCATCGCATCACCCCAGTAAGTATAAGTAGGCAAAAGGGTCAAAATATTTAAGGAAACTATTTAAATGCACATCAAAAGTATTAAAAAGGTCTTCAATTAAATTCATCATCATCATCATCAGCCAAAAGACGTCCATTTAAATTATGTTTTCAGATTAAAATTGGATAGACAGTACGTTAGAATTAAAAAGCTGAGTTGCTTTAAAAACCTGAGTTACACTATTTCGGGTGTATATAATTATTATAACTTCTACTCTTACAATTAAATATGTTACCTACATATACGAGTAATGTCATACAAAAGCTGTAATACACTCAGTCGTTTCCTCTAGAAAAAATACAATTCCATATGAGTCCGAATCGGAATGGGAACACTGAATCTGATGACAGCTTTAAACACAATCATCTGCCGAGCACTCTACAGAAGCTATCTTTCTTTCAATCCACGCATTAGTAGAATAAGAACGCAGTAACGCAACTACCCACAAAGAGTTTAACTTTTAAGCTTTTGCATACACAGTATTTTTCATTGAAATATACAACATTTAGTTCAATGGAATAATGGTCAAAAACGACCCGCGTAGACAATCCATACTGAGAATTTCCGAGAAAAAAAGTATCTAACGTTACCCTCCGGCTAACTATATGGAAAAAAACGGTAACAATGCTTTCAGGCTAACCCTACGTGTAGGTGCGTGACCCTTGCACCTACACATTAAAAAAGTTATCAAAAAGCATTTGCTATAATTATAATACCTATAATCCTTAATTAAAATAGGTTTTTCTTAAAATCAAAAACACGTTTAATTTGTGTACATAAACTAGAAAAAATGCTTAATTTAAATGCCTAATTATTTAATTATTTTATTTCTGGAGCGCGGCTTATAGAAACGACCATTTTGCCAAAATGCATAGTAACAATTGTGCCTAGTAGGGTAAGCTTCCAACTATAATGGACAGTTTTATTTTTATTTTCATTGATTAAGTACAGTAATTTTATTATGTACAAAATTTACTTGTTTTATTAAGTTAATTTTTCTCTTCTCATTATCGTCAATGTATTTACATACGAAGTTAAGTTACTGCTACAGAGATATAGGTATACAGACGCCGAAAAAAGAAAACCATCCTTCTTCGGTGTGAAAGTATGGCTTTGATATTACGGTTATTACGTGAGATGCGTTTTTTGCGTTAAAGATGATTTTATAGAAAAAATTGTCAAAATTGGTCATTAGAGACAAAAGGTTTTCGATGGATTGTGAGATTGTTTGAGCACTGAAGTGTTGTATCGCACTCGATTGCCCAATCGACTTTAAACTTGCCACTAGGTGATTTTTTTATTTCAAAACAGTTGAAATTGTGTAAAAAGATAGCTCCCGCTGGGGTGCGGGTTCTTAATAAAATAGATATGATGTAATACAATAGATATGGTGTAACATAGTTATATTATTCGGTACACGTGTTCACACGACCGTCGATCCCCACACTTAATCCGATATTATGAAATCTTACATCTGCGTAGACAGTTACGCAACCAAGTAATGAGTATTAAAGGACTATACATACCGAACATTTTGTTAGAATAGGATTATGAAGTCACACACACAGCCAGTATGTACACTTCCTAACTTGTCCATTGACGACTTTGGAAATGGACAAGTTCGGAAGTGGACAAACTTGACCGGAGGGGTATGTACGTAGTTTCATGCTGATTAGAACGGTAGACTTAGTTGGTTTTCCAAAAGGGCGGAAGCAAGAAGAGACACAATATAGAATTGATGTTATTGACAGTAAATTTTTTTTTGACCGCAGTCATAGACAATTAAGTAGTGGAATTATACTACACAGATTTAAATCTGAAACAGGCCCTTACTTTGTTATTTTAGCAGCGAAATCTACATGTCTCGCGCAATCTATTATAGCAATGAAATATACTTCAATACCTCAATGAAGCCAAAAATGTAGAAGAAAATGTTTCTTCCGATCAGGTACAATACAATCATTTCTTATTTATTGGCTTGCCTGAATTATTTTGTTGAATGCTATTACTGGACGCGTGCCATTGGTTCGCCGTCGCTGAAATAGATTCTTATTAGCTACCTACATAAGGAACTTTATAGCTATAACTAACTATAACTTTATATAACTAAAAACTGAAACCAACCAATAACTTACAGACCAGGCTACAACAATGGAAATCGTTGTACCGTGACTCAAATTACGAAAAATAATAAAACATTATTTAATGGTCGGTCGTATTTCGTGGCCGTTCTGAATTATGTGACTTACATCTCGTTGTTAATACGAGATGGTCGTAAAATTATGCCATGCTCACGCCATGCCCTTTATGGGCATGACGTCATGAATTAAGGATTTCATATTCTTTCTTTGTGTTGCATTAAGTGCCTTTAATGAGTCTTTGATGCGTGTATTTAGAAAAATCTCTGTAATTAAAATGTATAAATTGTTTTTTTTTAAACCATAAAAGAGCTGATAATCTGTTAACGGTCGAACAAATTTATTCGAATCATAGCTAAGAACAGTGTTGATCAAAGATAATATAATAGTCATTAGTTATATGTTATATCAAATATAGTTTAAAAATATATGTTAAAAGTTGACAAAGGGCACGGACCCAGGAGTCCGTGGAGAATAAATAAACAAATAAAAAAAAAAAAAAAAAAAAAAAAAAGATAATATAACCACTTGATCGCGCATTTAGTCAAAATTCCCTTTTGCAAAATGAAGTCACTTCGGTCGCGGAGTGCAGCTTGTGATTGGAGACTCGACGTGACGCGACTCGACGCTTGTGATTGGAGAAAAGTCATTCACTCAATTCGCGCCTGGGATTGGCCCGCTCGAAATAGTTTAAGTTGAGAATTTAGAACTTTTGGCTTACGGCGGAGTAAAGGATGAGCAGTCAAGTGATTATATTGTCATTGGTATCGATCAAGTCACAATAAAAAAATAAAAAAACTGTTTAGTCGTTTGGGAGCTACGATGCCAAAGACAGACACACAGATACACACATTAAACATATTGAAATATACGTTCATTATAAGCTGAATATCCCTGGCCGGCTGTTCTTGTTGCTACGCAATGTACCTACGCAATAATGTTTGCGTCCCCATCGCGTTTGTGTCAATCCAAATAAGAGAGACGGTGACAAAATTATTATCGCAATGTTAGGCCTGGAATGACCTACCTAATGTCAGAACTTTAATCTACTTACAACGATAAACTTGCAGCTTCTTAATTTTAGTAAAAATGTATCTTTAAAGATGTTCTCGTGATCAAAACACTGTTTTAAATGATTACGGTTGTTCACTTAAGTTATATGATCACACGGTGGTTTGTTCGGGAGCTCATTCCACAACCTTACCAAAGTAAATATCCTGTAAATAATCATAATATTATAACTTCTCGTGGTATAGTTTTTTACTCTCCAAAAAATCATTGAGTTTTTTTTTTATATTTGTTACTTCAGAATTCCGTCATTTAAGAGCCGAATTGTTTTTTTTTTTTATTATTGAAACAATATGATTTCAGGTCCCACATAAATCAAAATAACTGGAAAATCACGTATTTTATTAAAAGTACTAAAATTAGAAATTTTGAAATTTTGTTTTTGTTGTCGTTTTAATCGTTTATTTTAAATTGATTATTATTAATAATAATAAATTTATGACATATTTCAAACTGACAGCTCATTATCCGAGAATTAGATATTATTAAATGAAAACCTAAAAAAACTCACACGAAAATCTACTTCAATTAAAGTTGTATGCAGCCAATCTATCAATGACCAAACAATTTGTAGCCTCTAACTGATTTGTAACCGAAACACGTTGAGCATGTGCATAACGAATGCATATTTCATTCACGACGATCATTTGTTTTGATGTGCATGAGTACGACGCTTTATCGGCCGGCGACGTCATCGGAACAACACTAAAGAGGGCAGAATTTCTTTTGTTTCTAGAAAAACTAACGTTCGTAATATAGAGTTGGCCGGTAGAAACGTTTTTACACGTAAAAGTAAGGTGAAAAAGAGTGAAAATCATAATATATGATTACATGAATGGAATATGAATGGAAATTTATAAATAACATACATAAATCATAATTTACAATATATATAATACTAGCGGTCCGCCCCAGCTTCGCACGGGTATAGATTATAGCCTATGTTACCCGGGGATAGTGTAGCTTCCCAACAGTGAAATAATTTTTCAAATTTGGTTCAGTAGTTTCGGAGCCTATTCAATGCAAACAAAGAAACAAACAAACAAACAATAAAATCATTCCACTTTATTGTTTTAGTATAGATAATATAATATATAATTATAAAGATTTGTATGTAAGTATGTTTGTAACGAATTGGCTCAAAAAGTAGGTACTGGACCGATTTTAAAAATTATTTCACCATTTGAATACTACATTATCACTGATTAATAAAGGATATTTTAATAGGCTATATAACTATACCCGTGCGGAGCCAGGGCGGACCGCTAGTATATTATATTTCTATTCGTCTGTGGTAGCTATTAGAGAACTTGAAAGATAGCTAGTTGTCCCTTCTGTCTTCAAAAAGCGGTAGAGAAAAAAATACATTGCATATTTCAGTTTACTACCAAGATACGGGTTTCCAACACCCAGTTTGGCAATTAAAGCCAGTAACAATTTATATAGTACATTTTTTGAATAAATAATTTTAGAATTTTGAATTGAGTTCCGAAATTTTACTGATAAAAACATAGTTTAGTTAAGAAACCGATACTCAGAAATTATCGTGCTTAAACCATAACGTGATCAATCGAATATAAAAATAGAACGGTTCTTTGTTGAAAATACCGTTAAAGGACTACCTATTACAAATTCTATTCATAATAACAGAGCGTGTTTGATTCACGATTGTGAACGACTAAACTATGCTAGTGGCTTTGTGAATCTGTGGTAGCTACTAATTTCGGGGCAGATTTTATATCGCTGAATTGAAAACAAAAGCTTTTTGTTCTGCTTTTGTTTGTTCTCGAAATTATTTTAGGAAATAAATCAAGTTGGATTTATTGACACCAAAGTTTGTGTACATTATTGAGACTTGATGATAGATATTTTTTGTTATTTTTTCTTCACCATGATCAGTCTGTTTAGCAAAATATGGGAAAACCACGTCCGTTTCCATAATACAAGGTTAACGGAATGGTGGTAGTAAGTCGAAATGCCTATGTATATGTATGTATTTATGTATAGCCTAAACTTCTCAACCGATGATAAACCAGGCGTCGATCAGCAAATTCCTTCCTCTAAGTTTAGGAATGTCCACTGAGTTAGTGACGTCATAAATACAAGATAGCTGATATTTATTTCGCGATTTCAGGGTTGGTCCCCTGAAAAAGTTGTTTATTATACCTCCTTTCGACTTAGCATACCCTTTCATTAAAACCATGACTGTATAGTACAAAGTATCAATAAACAGGCCAAGTGCGAGTCGGGCTCGCGCACTGAGGGTTCCGTACCACCACAAAATTCAATAACGAAATTACCAGTTATAACTTGGTAATGAACAGAAACTTGTCACCGACTCGTACTTGGCCATTTTTTATTATTTTTTGTTATATTTTAGAGTGTGTACTATAACCATCTTAAGTTTGACGGTTGTAAGAATTCCGTTTTTACATTAGAGCTAATAAAAAATACGTAAAAAAAATACGTTTGTTGTATGGTTATACCCTTTCGTTTTTACTTTTTGACTTTTTATTATTTGTTAGTCAATTCGCCGTAACATTACATATTCTGTGAAAATTTCAACTAGCTACCTATTACGGTTCGAAAGATACAGGCGTTAATAGGTAGGACAGACAGACGGAGATCGTAGGCGTAGTAATAGGGTCCCGTTTTTACTATTTGCGTACGGAACCCTAAAAATGTATTTTTGCGATGCTCTATTACCGTTTGATTGATATCCGCTCTTCATCTTTTAAGCATGGCAATAAAAAAGTATAAAATTAATGACCGCCTAATATCCGTGTTTCACTACCAATCAAGCTAATGTTGCCACTTACCCCATATTTACTTTAGGAAGCATCAATTAAAGAGCGAGTTAAATTGGTACGTGTGAAGCAGGAACAGTCGTATCCCATCAGTGTTACCAGTAATTTCCTGTTCGAGGCGTTTGTAAACGTATATATTGCTAGTAATTTATTTTTCGGTGGTAGAGTAGCGGCTGGGAGAGCACTTATACTCAATGAGTGATCTACAATTACAGTAGCATAGATTAGACGATTTTGGGTTATACAAGGTAACAGGGACCGATACTAATTCAAAAGAAGGTCGTACTTGTCATTGTAAACTACTTTTACTAGGGTACCAGATAAAAAAAATCTATAATTCTATCGTATCTACTATCAAACTACCTGTCAAGTGCCATGCTATTTGAAAAGGAATATGGCTATTTTTAAGATTCCGTACCCAAAAGGTAAAAACGGGACCCTATTGCTAAGCCTACGATGTCTGTCTGCCTGTCTATCCGTCCGTTCGTCTGTCCTACCTATTAACAGCTGTATCTTCCGAACCATAATAGATGGTCAGTTGAAATTTTCACAGAATACGTAACGTTACGGCGGATTAACTAACAATACAAAACTAAAAAAGTTAAAACGAAAGGGAACGAAATCCCGTATTTTTTTACGTGTTTTTGTATTAGCTCTAATGTTAAAACTATTCCCTAGGAATAAAGACTAACTTTTAGAGCGTTACGTGCGTGTTTGTAGTTACAGAATCAGAGCCCTGATTGTGTTTTGTGGTGGTACGAAACCCTCAGTGCACGAGCCCGACTCGTACTTGCCCGGTTAATTTAAAAAAAAATATGTGGAAGAGATATCTCTGGCTACCTAAGTGTGTATTCTTTATGATCAAATGAGTTTTTTTTTTTAATGCTGTTAGTTGAACGAATTAGTCAAACATCTCAAGTAAATGCTTTTTCTGCAAGCTAGTATCACAAAATACCTACTACACAGTGAGGTCCTGTATCAGCAACCTTCTATGCTTCCGTTTATCTGTACTATCTTTACAAATTTGAGGTTATCGCGAGTACGCGGCGAGCTTTAACATCCGTTTTACGGTTAGACTAATTTGTAGCGCAGTGTAGCGGGAACCTTATCTAAATAGTTTCTGTAGATAAGCTTGAAGTCGAGCAAAAAAGATTTACTTTATAAGATCACGTTCTAAGTTCCATCGGTACCTGCAACAAAGAAATTTGAAATTTAATTATAAACTTCATTAGCCTAAGCTCTTTCAAAGTAAATTAGTAAGCATAGCTAGCTATTGCTATAGATTGCACGTACTCGTAAGTACGTGCTTTATTTATGGACTTTTATCATAGTTTAATAATAATGAAGTATTTAATTAAATGAGAAAGTGCGGATGCTGAATAAAATTGATTATTAAACCTTAATAAGTAATACATTGATCAATTTGAAAAGTTCATTAAAATACTTATTATAGAGATTAGATTATTAATCTTCAGCTAGTTATTCCACTACGTTACACTCATTAATGACTCAATCACGTGATAATTTTAGTAAATCAATTTATAGTTAAAATTATTAATGTATCACATAGGTATAATCAAAGATAATGAGAACTATAGATTCGTCATCATCATTTCAGCCATACTGCCGTCCGATTACTAAAAGACCGTTAAGTGACATTGTGGCAATGTCACTTAACGGTCTTTTAGTAATCGGACGGCAGCATAGGACGTCCACTGCTGGACATATGCCTCCCCCCCATCGATCTACAAAATAATTCAACACCAATAAAACCATTGATATCTGACGATTCACTCGTTTTAAAAGAACATTTCCTGAAATCTCTGAAATGAACTCTTTGGATGAAAAAAAATCTGGCAACCCGTTTTGCAGGCTACTAAAATAAGATAATGGTCATAATTATATGGAGCGTCTAAATATGATCAAATAAAGGACTACATTTGTACGAAAAAATATCAGCAGTTCCATTTAAAACGGTCACGATAGACACTCGACAAAATGTATGGAACAGCTATTTTTTTCGCGATTTCAGGGTTGGTCCCATATATAGTAAAAGTTATTCATAATGATGAGTACAATGACCTCTTTTCGGTTCCTTCCTTCAGTCTATATGAGTAGCCATGTATAGTATATCGCATTAGTCTCCACCGCCTGAAAGCTCATCCACATAGACCAGTGGAAATCGCATACTGTGTATTCACACGATCTTTCTTGCCTCACACCTGCAAAATGTGGAATGAGCTACATTCCGCGGTCATTCCGAAAAACTACAACATTTGGTTCTTCAAAAAGCGAGTTAATAGAGAATATACAAACTCGTAATTTGTTTATGTGTAGTTATCTTTATATGCTCCAAGCTTGACGAGATCTCCCGTCGTCGCAGTTTTATTTCGATTGGCATTCGATAAACTCCCCCTGCCGTCTCATCCAATTACTTACAGCACATCGGTGCGTACTTCATCTTATCTAAACTTCATCTGAGGAACTCGCAGGATCTTCCCTCCCATAGATAACATCCTATAACTGCACAATCTCATTTTATATCGACACTTATGAACAAGAATCTCGAGCGGATGTTATCTCCACTATTGTGTTGACTTTCAATACGAAACATACTATTTATATGTATACTAAATTGGAAATGGAAATAGAATAGTCTTTTGTTGAATTCGCTGTGAAGCGTTGATTTATGGTTCCTTTTCTTCGATACGATACGAAATATAAAACGAATACGATATCTATTAGATTGTGTTCAGTTTTCTTAACATACATTTGTAAAAGTCAATCTGAACGGTGTTTCCAAGTTGGAAAAAAAATCGACTTGAAATAAAACAATAAACTAGAGTACCGGTAAAAACCTACAATAAAATTATACTACCCAAATCTCTACATAGTATAAATTGAAGTCGCTTTCCGCGTCTGTCTGTCTGTCTGTATGTCTGTATGGCCCCTAACTCCTAAACCACGCAACGGATTTTGATGCGGTTTTCACCATCAGTTAGATACATTTTCAAGGAAGGTTTATATATATAACTAGTGACCTGCCCCAGCTTCGCACGTAAATTACAACCGTGCGAAGCCGGGCGGGCGGGTCGCTAGTAATATTATAAATGCAAAAGTAACTCTGTATGTCTGTCTGTTTGTTACTTTTTCACGAATATACGTCTGAAACGATCTATCGATACCTTATTTATCAAGATCGATTGAGGAGTTGAGGCCGAAGTTTTTTTTTTTTTGTAACCGGTTTCAAATAAGAAGAGGGTTCGCAATTCAGTAAAAAAACATGTTTTTTACTTAGAACTCCATTTATAAACAGATTAGGATTTTTATGTATTTTATCGCGTTTATTTTTTATTATTTTAATACCTAACTTTTGGATAACTTTGCCGTGACCGTGGTCACGTAGTCTAGATGACGGAAGTCTACGAAAATATTCATCATCATCATCATCAACCATTCTCCACCCACTGCTGGGTATAGGTCTCCTCTTCAGCGCGCCATCTTTTCCGGTCCTGTGCTAGTCTTGTCCACTGCTTTCCTGCTGTCCTAACGAAAATATTATTATGAAATTATTTGATCAATATATTACGTTCCGTACGTACGTGTATATGTATGTATGTGCGTGTGTTTTTCATTCCAATGTGTTGTAATCGCGAAAACCTAAGAAATTTAATAAAAATAAGCAGTCATGGGGACTGCCGACAGAAGTGAAAACTAATACGTCACATTAGCATGTCGGTAACGCGAACCCATTATTTTTACTTCTACCAAAAATCGCTGAACGTGCCTAAAGAAGTGTTCACTTCAAAAACCCTTTTTATAAGCAGCTAATCATGCAGGGTAACAAAAGTTACAATAATGAAAGCTCCATTTTTTGTTAACATATTAGGTTAGAACTTATATTTGAATAAAATATTATTGAAGGACCGTATTAGGTTATTAGGCTAGATGGACCGACGACATAGTGAGTCGCTGGCATCCAGTGGATGCAAAAGGCAGGCTGTCGTTCAGTGTGGAGGTTAAAGGGGAGGCCTATGTTCAGCTGAGCAGTGGACCTCTTCTGGCTGATGATGATGATGATTAGTATATTGGTATAACAAAGAAAGAAGAACAAAGCAGCATGATTACGTAGCACTCTTTGCCGCCTCACAGGCAATTCCAGACAACAACAAAAGCACACCAATTCAATCAAAATTCCAGTGAGAGGTCAATTGATGTTCAACAAAGCAATAAAAGAAAGGAATCCTTATTGGAAGCAAGCAAGTTCGCAAAATTTAAATTAGGTGAACGGTTCATCAAAGGTAAAAGTTTGTTTCAAATTATGTTCAGGGCCAAAACGGTGTATTTTATACAGTTTGTGTGGTCAAACGAACCCGGGTCGGGTATGTCCTAAAACGCGACCAGAACCACCAGAGGATGACCAGCATCGTCTTATTAGTACATGGTGAACGTACTGCGATCCCCAAGCCGCCTTCCAAGCGTGGGGATTATGGCAAAACCCCTCTCTAAGAGGGAGGTCTGGAGTATTGGCGCCAACGTGGAAAAAAACATGTCGGCTCGTTGGATTATTTTCCTAAACTTGTGTATTTTCGAGTGTTAATCTGTACTAAATGGTGAATTATTATTCATTAAGTGCTCGTAAACGTGCTCGAGTGTGAGCAAGTGATATAACGAGGTGAAACGTGTCTTTTCGTGTTGTTTCCAAAACTCCATTGGAGCCTCTTGTAACGTCTCCACCACTTTACAGGGGCATGAGTTTGACTTGACCGTGACTTACTTAGCTTGACTCTGACTGTGACTATGACTGGTTCGACCCTATTAAGACTACGAAAACTGTTTAATATTACGAGTAAAGGACATTGAATCCCCGCTTATGAAAATTTTAACAAAAAAATAGAGGGAGGTCTTTGTTCAGCAGTGGATGTTTAATGGCTGATGATGTGTGTGATGTGCGTGTGGGCAAACAATGGACATCTTTGAGAATCTGTCCCATGATTACAAGTTCACGAATTGCAAACCCAAATAAGTTAGAACTTAGACTTTGAATTTGACCGATGTTTCCAAGAATTTATTTAATTCATCGTTTATGTACATAATTTCTGAATTTAATAGTCAACAGTTGAAACGACCGGCTGGCTAACCATGGAAGTAGACAAACTAAAACGACCAAAAGTGGGAAAATATACCTTAAATGCTTTTTTTTCTCTTGCGTATTATACGTAATTTAACACTCGATAACCTACACCAAACCTTTTTCCTAACACTCGTTCCTAATTGGAGCAAAAAATTCATCAGACGAACGTTACTAAGGAAAAGGAAGGGCGCAAATCTCGGGCATTCCTTTCGTTTATCGAAAATTCTTATTAGAGAAAGAAATATATTTTTTGCATTGCGTACAAAATCGAAGAGGATATTTTTAATCAAGAGAAGTCGAATGTTGGGCTTTTTGATTCGCATAAATAACAGGCAGGTGAAGTATGGCAGTGAATCCAATTTTCCGACTCAATAATTTGGATTTTCCACCAAGATTTAACTGATTTTTAATTATTAACGTGGCATCATTATCATTCTGTAAAAATTTGGATTTAAATATAATTGTCATTAATTGGAATCAGGCATTTCGGATTAATTATTTTGACAAAGGATAGATATCTAAAAAACAACATTTCACTATATCAAATTAAGGAGGAATTGGGGAGATTATCAAAAATCCTGAGATATGCAAAGTGCATATCCTAATAATATAATAACATAATATTATAAAAGTGAAAATAACTCTGTCTCTCTGTCTTTTTGTTTGTTCGCTATTCACGACTATGCGGCTAGGCCGATCTTAATGACAGGATGGCAGGAAGATAGTGTGCATCGTGAGGACGGACATAGGGTAACTTTTTCCTCAAAAAAATCGGAAAACTGGAAAATAGCGGATAACACCGCGGGATTCCACTAGTCTTCTATACGTTCTCTACATATTATAATTTTCATTTGGTATTGTACCTTCGCGCCGGGAACAGTTAGGGGTGTGTTATTTGAATGTAGTTATGTTATTTGGTGACTGATTTATTTGTTAATTAATAAGATTAATTTATTATTTATATTTTATTTTAATTTACCTGTAATTATGTAAATAAACGTATTATTTATTTAAAAATTAACAGATAGACATTTATTTTCTTGCAAAGTAAACTATTTGACCTTTTGTATAAGTCGCGAAATAAAATGTGACCCCTTAACATTATGCATTCGTGTTATACTGTAATCGTATTCTGGGAAGAAAGAAAAAAGTCAATCAAGTATAAACTAAAAAAAAACTAAGAGCTGATTGAATGATCTTCAAACGACTAAACATACAAGTACTTGTCATATTTTCTTGAATCATAGCTAAGAACATACTTAGTTAAGTCTCCTTTCAAACAACATAAACTAAACCAAAATCGGTTCATCTGTTTGGTAGCTACGATGCCACAGAGATATACATATTAGCCCGATGTACCGTTTGCACCATTAATGGTGCAAACGCAACTAATGTTTTCATCTTGTGCCGTATGCACCATTGGCTTGCACTATCAATGGAGATACACACGTTAAACTTAAAACACGCCTCTGTTACTTTTGTTTTGTTTTGTTTTGTTTTGTTGTCTTTTGTTTTGTTTTTTTTTGTCTTTGTTGTTGTTGTTGTTGTTGTTGTTGTTTGTTGTTGTTGTTCTCTGTTGTTGTAGACTAAGAAAGAGGGTAGATCGTTATGTCTGCACCTAACTTTTTAACTTTTCGACCAACCACCCGCATTCTTCAGTCTTCCCGTGAACATGGTGCATGTAACTGCGCCGAAATATCGGGAGCTCATTCCACAACCTTACCACGGTAAATATCCCGTTAATAATCATATAACTTTACGCCTCTGTTGTTGCATCAGGGGTTAAAAATTGCAATACTTCACTGTTTTTCGATTAAAATTGGAACGAGTTAGGTATAAGTAGTATTTTTATGATAAGTAGAAGGGTATATAAATAAGATAAAAAGAAGCGTGTAAAAATATATTACAATTCAATTTAATAACGTCGATACAGAGCACTGCAAGCGAAAAGACATTGTGGCGAACTCGCAGACAATGCCACAAAAGGATAAAGTCGCTGGAAGAAAGTCGTAAAGATTTATTATTGTGAAACTTTATTGAACGGAAAATAAAGATACCTTTGAGCATCCGAACTTTTCGAAAATGGAGTTGCACGATATAAAATTGTCTGGAAGTAAAAGTATAGGTAAACTTCAGATTTCCATACTCAAATATGAAACTCATATAAGATTTATATACTAACCAAATGGAATAAAATCTTAATATATATAAATCTCGTGTCACAATGTTTGTCCTCAATGGACTCCTAAACCACTTAACCGATTATAATAAAATTCGCACACCATGTGCAGTTCGATCCAACTTGAGAGATAGGATAGTTTAAATAATTATATAACTAGCGACCCGCCCCGGCTTCGCACGTAAATTACACCCGTGCGAAGCCGGGCGGGCGAGTCGCTAGTATATGATAAAATAGAGATATTTTATGTATAAATGAATAAAATCAATTTACAAGTAATAATTTATATCTTAACCATAAAACATTTTATAAATAGATGAACAATTTTCCTATATGGTAATGGTAAGCATTAATAAAACCAGCCATTTTTACTTTCTTTCAACGTCTCATTTCGGGATAATACGTCTAATATAATCCCGCAAATGAATAAGGAATTCCGCTAGGGGAAATTTCCCGAAACTGGGGTGAGTTTGTGAGTGTGGTAACACCGGAAGAGGGCAAAGTGAGCCGTAGCGGACGAGACTGGATTAATTTGTTAAGACAAGTCGCTTTCACAGTGGGTAATAAAAATAGACGGGCCAGTAATCGCTTTTGTCCTAGCCGAAGTGATTTTGCTTTCACCTATTGTTACATCGATCTTTCTATTCTAATTTTGTGGCCAATTTTGTCTGATATCCAATCCAAATTATACTTAATCAAATTCAATTACCACAAGTAATGTTCGTAAAAACCTAATAATAATTCACGAAAGAGTATTGAATTAAAATCAAATTCATTACACTGTTACGACCAACTAGAGCGACCAATCGTACCATAAAAAGCATTTTACATGATAATTTTATTAGTCACGAGCTAAGAACTGAACTAAGAACGGAACATAAAGTATGTTCGTGACCATTTTCAAGCATGAAAATTTCCTTTGCTGAAACCCGTAGTTTCGTATGACGAAAAATAACATACTAGTATCGAACGTCATTTCGCTTAGTGTCCAATGCGTCCAAAACTAAGGTTATATACGATTTTGTCGTAAGCAGCATAGATGAAATGGTGTAAGAGCCATCAATGTATTTTCTTAACAAACTGAAAATTTGCCATGAAAAATGTGTTAAATAAATCATTATACCGTTCTCAACAGAATAGTCATTATAAATTTACAATTTACAGATGATAAAAGCAAATACTTTAAACTTTTTGCATTAAAAACTCTGCTTTAAAATAATTCACTGTTCGATTTATTTCAGAAAAGCTTTAACAGTAATTAGATATCTGCGGTAACCTAAAAATCCGATGGACCATGAAAACGTTGTGATGCGAATATAATTTATTAACGTCGATATTTATGAGAATTTTATTTTAACGGTCTCTCAATCGACCGTTAAAAGTTTCTCATCAAGGCATTAAAATTTAAAGCTTATAATTTTGTAGACTTGATAAGCTACTTTAATGTCAATAGTTAAGTCATCGAGTTCTAAATTTATTTACGGTATTCAGTCCCTTTGGCGTTTGGCAAAGTTATAAATAGTATATTTATGTCACCAATAGCTTTGTTATTGGAAAACAGAAAATTTGCTAACAAAATAGATATATTTTAAAACGTATTTCAATCAAAATAGAATCGCATCAGTTTATTAAATTGATGCTCCAAATCTCGAAAACATGTTTTTCATAAAGGCAGCGGCATACGAAAACAAAGTTGGTATAAAGCTCGTACACAGCAGGGGTGCTTCAATAAAATTTGATGGAGTATCGCATATTTTCGCGGCTTACGTTTTCCCGGAAAATATAATAAGCGGGTTGTATCATTTGCATATAGATCACACACACACACCCTTTACCAAGGACGTATTTCAGGATTCGATTTTGAAGGGGCTAAAGTGTGTTAAAACTAAAATAAAATGTATATTTCTACATAATCATTATCAGTCACTGTTTTGACACAAACCTTCTCATTAGAGAGGGCGGGTTCTTTTTCATCATGTTGGCCCAGTGCACGAGGTGAATATCATTATTTCTTTAAATAAATAAGGTTCTTGGACAAACATATTTCTTATTATGTAGTTATTAGGATTATAACATAATAACTGAAATTTGACATTTGTGTTGATTGATATATTGCTATAATATTGTTATTTGATTTGATGGTTTGCGGCTTGTTTTGATGGAAAAGTAGTTGTTGCATTGTAACTTTTGTCCATAGCTTCACCCATTCAAAAAAAGTACCTATGATGTCGGTGTAGGCCCTACAAGTCCTGCAATTAAATATTTTCTGCAATATGCATATAGTCAAAATCTTCAATAGAAATAAATATTGAACCCCCAGCCCTTACCTCAATTCGACCCATATCGTTTACCTACAGATATTATTATTTACACACGTTTCTTATGAAGAGGCGGTAAATCACATAATGCTCATTTTTGCAGGTCGGATTTGCGTTTTGCATATTTGTTCCATGGTAATTAAAGCCCCTTGTTGTTTCTAAATGGATTTTATTAATATGTGTTGTGTTTGTTTTCATAATTTGTTTATTAGGATAATGTAACAATAATGAAATAGAAGCAAAATTATCGAAAACTTATTTTTGTTCTGATCATACCGTTATTGATGTAAGGCCCTGATGTTTCGGTTACTCGGTCCTTGCAATCAAAATACGAACAGTTATATTTAATCCAACAATTTTCTCGCCATTCGTGTTGTTTCTCGAGATAATCCGGGATAAACGGAATTATCCGCAGATTATCCCGCTTTATGCGATTTGTAAAATTTATATCTAGATGGTGTACTAATGTGTATGATGTTTATTAGATACTAGTTGTGCCCCGCAGTTTCACCCGCGTAGTGATGAAATATGGTGATGGTGATGATGATGATGAAAAGTAGCCTATGACACTCTCTGGCTCTTGAACTATACCCATGCAAAAAATCAGGTCGATCCGTTGTTCCGGTTGCAGCGTGAAAGAGGAACAAACAAACTAACAAACACACTTTCGCATTTATAATATTAGTATGATATGACTACGCAAAAAAAAATAGTGTTGGTGTAAGAGAAGCCACAAAGACTCTTTATTATAAACAAAGTTCAGAAAATTTTGTCGCATCGGTTTTTTACTTTAATTTTAATTATTAACAATAAATAACTTCGACTCTATCTCTCCGCAAAACCCAATAAAGCTCTATGCATAACAAACGCCGTGAAGTTTTCCGGAAGGTCCGTAAATGTATCCGAACTTTATCGGTAACTCGGATGTAGAATTGTCTGCAGGGGTCTATCAAAATTCCGCAAGTGTCACCAACTGAAGGGATGGAGGGGACAAGGAAATGAAGGGACAGGAAGGCGTCCTGTTATGGAAAACAGATCTGCATTTATTTATACACGCCAGCGCCACCCAAGAAGTTGAAGTTATTCTAAGATTTTTACTTAAATATTGTTTGAAAATAATACACCAAATAATATGATATCACATCAATAAGGTACATTGAACTTTATTACCTATGTTTTTTGATATAAAATATGTATAAATATTATATGTACAAATTTATATGTTTATTTGTGTGTTTGTAATATTTATTTCCAATCCACCTATCTATTTAATCCACCAATCCGTACTGGGTCACCGTGGTGGATATGCCTCAATCACCCTTTCGGGGGTAGGCTAAAAGTCCAGCAGTGGACTGTTAAAAACGCTGATTATGATAATGATGAATATTTATTTCTGGTGTACAATTGTACACAATAAAGAGTTGTCTATTTATATTTTATATTTTTCATATATAATAGAAGACAATCAAGCGACGGGCCACCTGATGGTAAGCAGTCACCGTCGCCTATGGACACCTACATTACCCGGGGCATTGCATTTGCAGTAAAACCGACTCGTATGCCATGCTCTCTCGCCATGTAATGCTCTCTTATTTCGTCATCTTTCAGACACACATAATATGTCCTTTTTATATATCAGACCAGCAACCCGCCCCGGCTTCGCACGTAAATAATCGCTAGTCTACATAAAGTCATACATAAACAATACTTCTATACTAATATTATAAAGAGGAAAGATTTGATTGTTTGTTTGTTTGTTTGCATTGAATAGGCTCCGAAACTACTGAACCGATTTCAAAAATTCTTTCACTGTTGGGATGCTGCACTATCCCCGGTTGACATAGGCTATATGTCCCGGCTTCGCCCGTGCGAAGCAGGGGCGGCCTACTAGTTATATATATAAACATTCCATGAAAATGTATCTAACTGATGGTGTCAACCGCATCAAAATCTGTTGCGTGGTTTAGGAGGAGTTCCTTCCAGCCGCGAGGTTTGATCGCATAGTTCAATCAAGCGAACCACGAAGATTTTTAAGTCCTTACAGTTCGATCGATTGAACTATGAGGATTAGTAATTCCTCGTGGTTCGATCATTGAAAATCAATCGAACTACGAGGATTTTTAGGTCCTAACGGTTCGATCGATCGAACTATGAGGATTAGTAATTTCTCGTGATTCGATCATTGAAAATCAATCGAACTACGAGGATTTTTAGGTCCTAACGGTTCGATCGATCGAACTATGAAGATTAGTAATTCCTCGTGATTCGATCATTGAAAATCAATCGAACTACGAGGATTTTTAGGTCCTAACGGTTCGATCGATCGAACTATAAGGATTAGTAATTCCTCGTGGTTCGTTAGCGGTTATACAGACAGACAGACGCGGAAAGCGACTTCAATTTATACTCTGTCGAGATAGAGATAGATAAGATGAAAAGCAGCTGGCTCCATAAATTGTAACTATAATTTAATCTATGTCGCGTAGCTCTATCGACACTACTAACTAATGACCTATGTTTAGTCAGAGTGGTATGTGGTAGCCGATCTAGACACGTGAGTACGTACCTATAATACCGCAAGGCTATTACACCGCATATATCAGTTAATGGGATCTGTCACACGTTGCACCTTAATTTGTGACGACATTAATTGCGTGTAATCAAGTCCATAGATTATAAATTAGATACACTGCAAGTCAATAAGCACAGTGACAGGGAAACATCTTGAAAAATTCAAAGAGGAACGACGGGATTTTGAGTAATTTTGACCGCGTGAGTCCGTGCAATTATTTGTAGTGTATGTACACGTACATGCATAAACTTTTCTCCATAACGCTGCTTTTTTATGATTAAAATTCAAATAGTTAATTAATAATTAAGTAATATTTTTTAAAGTCTATTACATTTGAATAGATAATCCTAGTATGGTACACCTCAAATTAAAATTACTTACATACAATACTGATGCCAGAAAAGTTGAAAGTTTGTGCCAAGCTCTGCAATTTCACGCTTGAATTTTGCATGGACTGTTAAAGAAAATCTAATAGCGACAATAAAACAACTCAGTAAAAATTAAACATTGCAATGAATAAAATCTCAACATTGTTACGAACTGTCCATTTCAAACTTTGCAAACGCCGTGACGAAAGTGAGTGCCACTGTTGCCAACGAATTTTGCACTTTATCGCCCCAGTGCAAGGGTGACAGTTCATTGTTTGTAGCCGTGGCTGTATCTTTTAGTTGTATCTATAACAAGAGCTATCAAACTGAACTGCGGACCGTAAACGCTGCAACATTTACAGCTCAAAGTTTCGAAGCGCAGTTGCAAGTTATCTAAAGGTTGTAGTAAGAGGGCTACAAACTCGTTTAATTACGAACTGAACTTAAGTTTTTCCAGAGAGTAAAGTTAGTGTTAAAAATTCGATTAAAAAACATAACGCAACGCATAAGCGTTGCCATTCAACGTGGTAAAGCCGCCAGCATGCTGGGTACACTGCCAACTGGTAGTGGGCAGTGGTAGTAGCATTTGTATTGTCTTTAGACCTTCAATGGTCTATGGACAGTCTAACTATATTTGTAGTGTTAGTATTAGCTTGTATTTTGTTTAGTTATTAAAAGCATAAAAAAAAAACATTGGGTTACATCTATACTAATGCCGCCAGCTTTCAGGGTATTCTGCCAACTGGTAGTTGGCTTGAGCATTTTGATTGTCTTAAAACCTTCAACGTCGTATTTTTTCGATAGTCGATACTAATATCATAAAGAGGTAAGGTGTGTGGTTTTCTTTGTATGGGCTTATGTATTGCTTATATGGGCTCCGGAACTAATAAGCCAATTTTAAAGGTTCTTTCCCAAATAGTGGATTAGAAATAAATATTACAAACACACAAATAAACATATAAATTCGTACATATAATATTTATAGATATTTTGCACTAGAAAGCTGCGCTATAACTAAATACCTAATCACTCATTTGCTTCTCTCTTGCTTTTAGCGATAAGGTCGCCACTTGTGGCACTAACTTAGAAGTGTTTTCTGTCCGTAATTTTTCTAGCGTAAAGAGTTTTTATCTATCTATCTCACTAACTAAACGTTCTATTTATCTATCTATTTAACTAAAACGTAGGTAACGTTTTATTCACAAAGCGGGCGACAACGCGGACAAAAGCTAGTCACATACAGACAGGACAGACAAAGTTTAATTCAGTATCCTTAGAGACAAGACTGATTCAATTTAAAAACATTATTGTAATCTGTTTTTAATAGACTGACTGTAGTGAGAATAAGAAAAATAAAATAAACCGGCCAAGTTCGAGTCGGGCTTGCGCACTCTAGGGTTCCGTACAAAATTCACAAAACTCAATAACGAAATTACCAGAAATTACCATTATAACTTGGTAATGAACAGAAACTTGTCACTGACTCACACTTGGCCATTTTTTTTTTGTTATACTTTAGAGTGTGCACTATAAATATGTTAAGTTTGACGCTTGTAAGTATTTCCGTTTTTACATTAGAGCTAATACAAAAATACGTTAAAAAAATACGTTTGATGTATGGGGACCCCCCGGGACTTTTTTATTATTTGATAGTCAATCCGCCGTAACATTACATATTCTGTGGAAATTTCAACTTGCTATCTATTACGGTTCGAAAGATACAGCTGTTTAAAGGTAGGACAGACAGACAGACATCGTATAGGCTTAGTAATAAGGTCCCGTTTTTACCCTTTTGGTACGAAACTCTAAAAACTTAAGTATACTGTATTTTAAAGATTATTTTAAGAATGCAGGTACTCATTATATTTTTATGAGTTTATTATGCAGACTGTGCCAAACTAGCTAGATTGCCAAATGAACTGAGTGACCCGATCGCGCGTGAACAGTTGCATTGAATCGGAGTTTGGGATGCAATTTCCTCGACCTGGCGGAGGCTTTTGTCTGCTTACATTGTAAGCTGACGCACGTACGTATTTTGACGGAATAAAAGGACAATGCGGTGATTTGCGAATTTCCTGCGGGATACGGTCTTTTTTTTGCGAATATAAGTAGACATAACATTATTTAGTGATGGCAGATGCAGTTTATGCATAAAGCTAAAAAAGTATTTAACGAATCCCTGCAAATGCTAAAATCCTAATTCACGCATACCTATTCCAAGAACAAAGCAGATTGGTAAAACTATAGAGAATATTTAAATTGTTAGCAACTCCGTTTTAAAATGAATGCGAAATTTCGCTTGCTTTTTTTTTATCTGCGCAAATTTTAATTATTGTGGCTTTTTGCCTAAAACGAGAAATTGGATTAGGTATATTTCATGTAATTTTTTCGCAATGATTAGCATGACCACGTCGTAATTAAATTAATCTCACTTTGAAAAATTTATAGTTAATTTTTTTTTAAAATATTCAAGTAGTCATTCGTTTTCCTAGATATAATTGTACTTTTTTTTATTCTTGATTTTTAATTTCCACTCAGTTTTTTATTTATTACAAACGTTAAAAATGTGGGATACGTACCTTAGATTCGATAAATTTAACAAAGAAAACACTAAAATGTCAATGTATATGAAACTATATATTACTGACACTACTCGTCTATGCAATATGTATTGAAATTAGATATCTAGGTTCCTACTTCTTGTTCTATTTCTACTCCAGATAAAAAAATACATACTTGCATTCACCTTGCATTGCTCGCGTTAAATCGAGCGTGATCAAAGTAAATACTCTCTCATTGTATCCAACTATAGCCGATAATAACAAATTGATTTTTAAAGAGAAAGTGTATTAAACTATTTTAGAGAAAGGTTTAATGGTATCAGTGTAGTATTTATTACTAAGTAAGTAATAACTAAGTGGGATCAATTTATAAGATAACTGAAAGTAAGTCACTTTCATTTTACGTAGCTCTGTACCTGAACAAAGACAGTGTTGTCACCTAAAAGGAATTAATCTTTTAAGATTGTGACAATATAAACTGGTTTTAATCCCCGACGTAGAAATAGGGGTGTTATAATTATGTTTAATGTGTGTATCTGTGTGTCTAGTATCTGTGGATTTGTATGTACATAATATGTCTGTGCCATCGTAGCTCCCAAACGGCTAAACAAATATTGATTTAGTTTTTTGTTTTGTTTGAATGGTGACTTGATACAGAGTGGTTTAGCTATGATTCAATAAAATCGTTTAAAGATTATCAGTTCTTTTATCAAGGGTTTACACGTTTTAAATTTATACTTGTTTCGTCAATACACTAACGATTTTAATACAGGCAAATAAAAAGTAGAAGCAAAAAGACTAACAACAGCTGGGTTTATTTTTAGATACGTACGTACAACCTGCGTTATTTGGTTTCTCCCACAATTTTCCAGTTTTTCCACCTTCCACCTTTGTCTTTCCCATGATGCGCATTCTACTTTATTTATTTACTACTTTCATGCCCGATTCCATCAAGATCAGTTAAGTCATTAAATTGTAACAGACAGTTAATAATTTACCTAACTTTTGAAGTAACTATGAATTAAACTTTAAAAAAACTTGCATTACAAATACACCACTATTCACGTAGGTGAAATTATTTATTAACTTTTATTTTTATTCAGTATAAGACTGTCCCACTCCTGGGCAAAGGGCTCCCCCATTTTTTCCAGACAGCACGATCACCCGCCAGATTTGACCACTGTATCTGGAACGTGTCGAGGTCATCGCGCCAGCGTTTTCTCATTTATTAACAGAAAAAATAATTTACAGAGAAAGTAATAAAAACACTGAAAAATTAACTTTAAGCAGAACTAATAAAAGAAATATTTACAACTGATATTATACGCCGTCCAAATCGCCAACGGTAAACGGCAGGGCCCCCAGAATGCTGGCAGCATTGCTCCGCTGGATCGCAAGGCAACTTTTTTTAGCAAAGACATTAACACACACACTGTTCATATACAGATACTTATATAATCTCAAGTTCACATCTGATTAGAAGCCAAGGAAAAGTGACCTCTACTATGAATAAAATAATTAAATCAAAGAACAAAGCGCGCCCGCGACAGAACCCATAGAAAGGTTCGATCTCACAAAGGACAGCCTACTACGGCTTCCGGAACCGCACTTTTAATTTCCTCTTCATTACTCCTCCGTATTGTGTATGAGGAACTTTATTAATTAAATAATACCAGGTATGAAGCTCTATCCCTTAAAAATATCAGACATAAAATGAACTCGAGCAACGAAAACTACGGCTAAATTAAAAAGACATATTTGGGTTACGCAAATCCTATCACATGTTATCATTTTAAATTAGCCGCAAGTCCTTACAATATCTTATTTAATTTTTTCCACTGGAGACAAAAATTCTTTACTAAAGGTCCAATTTAGTAGATATCTCATAAAATTAGAATATGTCATGTTTTTTTTTTCTTTTTTAAATGGAAATTAGGTACTTGTATTAACTAAACAAAACACAAGTTATCATGTAAAAACTGCGCCCAGAACCACCGGAGGATGGGCAGCAGCGTCCCATAAGTACACAAATATACAGGCAATACTTATACGTTGTGCCAAAAAAAACTTGTACAAATCACTGAATGTTCAAATAAGGGTTATTGTGATGGAACTAAGGATGCATTGAAAATAAATTATTTATTCTTTAGGTACCTACTTAACTCGTTGTAGGTATGAGTACGTTCATAGGTACGTAGGCAATGTGTAGTATTGAGTATGTATAATAATTTTTTGGTTTCACAAAAACCAATCCGTATCAATGTGTTAGTTAGCATTTTGACAAGTCATAGTAATCACCGCTCGCCATGGCTGTCAGTGACGTAATCACATTAGTTACTTAAATATTAAGTTTTTGCTCTATGTATGAATTTATTATTAGAAGAAATAATAGGCAAAAAGTTAGGTAAAATTCGCATATAGAATATCAGTAGAGAACCCATCAATTTCGACATATCACCAAAAAAGTAAGAACTCAAGTTCACTCAACCTATTGGTAGACCGACATTACAGCACTGGCTCTAACAGATTAAGAAGTTTTTTACAAATTGTAGGTTTACCTTCAGGAAGTTCCCTCAAATCCATCAAAATGCGCATAAATCAAAACTTCCGACAATCCTCCCGAACCGGAGTTTGTGAAGAAACGTCGCTTTCAATCTCCGAAAACGTCTCCGGGAGTTGTTTGTCGTGTTTTTGTTTGCTCTATTGATTGCAGGAAATTTTAATGCCCCTCCTTAGGAACGTCGTCTTTCTACCAATATCTCTGGCCAGGTTGTGTTTTTGTCAGTAAAAGTCGATGAGATTGATCGACTAACCATAATTGGGAACAATAAAATACAGGCATGCCAGTGTACCCGCAGTGGCGCTCCCACAGAGCCAGAAAACAAGTTTTTTTAAATACCGACAACGATATTTTTGGCGGATGATTTTCTCAAACTGTACACTGAGTTAATGTATTCACTCACTTTCAATTTAAAAAAACCTATTCAATGATGCCTTACTGGAGTTACCTACCCTGAACTTACGAACCTAAACTAAACGGTTTTGAGGCGTGCAAATAAATAAATATCCTCCTTTTGACTTTGGTTCGTCGGGTAAATACACGAGAAGCATAAGAATACCCTGAATTGGGATTGCTTATGAACAGATTATTTCTGTTTTACGGGAGCTATCATATTCTCAAATTGATCCAGTGTGACATTAGCAGCAAAACATAATTTCCGGACAAGTTTTTTTTATGCCATAGTTGGCAAACAAGCAGACCGGCCGCCTGATGATAAGCAGTCACCGTCGCCTATGGATACTTGAAACACCAGAGGCATTACAAATACGTTGCCGTCCCTTAACGACTCTATTAACTCGCCTTTTGAAGAACCCCATGTTGTAGCTTATAAGTATTGATAAAAGAAGACTAAGACGTTTCCTAGTAGATAACGACGACGTCGCTACGCTAGTAACCTACTTCGAGCGAGAAAAGCTGCAAAACTGAGTTTTTTTTTTCACTAAAATGAGCAAGATGAAGTCTCAGCAGTTCCATAAAATATACTTTTAGCTCGAGAAAATCCTGTCGACTCGAATATTAAAGTTGAAAGAGGTCTTTATTACGCCTATAGAGGCATGTGGAACAGTTGTGCAAGACTAATAAACGATCAAGTGTACACCGTAAAAACTTCAAGCGAAACTGAAGTCCACACGAGAAAAAGCTTAAGGTCTTTGTTCTCGACAGCCAAAACAAACGATGTGTTTAGGCATTTGTTACAATAACAAACATTGGGGAACAGCGCACTCTCCACAGAATGGGCGAAAACGTGCCTAAACGACGCGAATTGGAAATAAAACCAGAGCGATTGGACCGACGACGTGTCAAGTTCCTGTGAATATGGATTAAAAGCTCATTGTAGGCGATTTTTTGCGAAACATACCTGTTGTTACCACTTGACTTGTTCGGTTGATTCATTACACGCTTTGTCGCATGTTCTAAATGTAAAAACAGGTATTTTTCTTGCGTTTGCAATTCGCGAATGCAAACTTAAGCTTGTTTTCTTACAGCCACGATGTAGTTGCTAGGTATTTCACTGCAATATACAAAATATGTGTTCATACATTTACGTTAGTGTATGAGCAAGACGTCGACGTGCACTTGAATGTGAATATAAAAGCTTATTTCAGTAGAATGCAGCGACTCTTAAGTAAATAATATTTTAAATTTCTATATTTCTACGAGAGTATCATAAAAATGCATTTTCTGTTTACATTTTGAAATATAAATCTACTATATTACAAAATGTTAATGTATCAAACTGTAGGAAGTTATAAAAACATTTTATGATTCCCAAATAATCACTTTTATTCTTCTTTTCTTCTATTTACCCAAAAAATTACATTTTTGACTGTACATACCTGCCTTTTCCACCTTATCTTTTCGTTCACGTTCCACGCTAAAACCTTCATTAAATACTGTGAACCTAAACAAACTAATATTTTGTAAGAAAAGGGCCAATTAGAGGCGAAATTCGGCAAAAGCCAGCCCCCTCACGCGCCGGCAACTTATTTGCGGCAATTTACTAACAAAACTGAGTAAACAAGGGAAGCAACGCAATGCAGCAGTGTAAGATACTGTTCGGCAGTGGTAAAGCTCTTTAAAATCAGTGTACATGAAATACGAATTGTTTATGTACATTTGATGGAAGTTTAGAGCCATAAACTTCTACAAAATTAGTTCCAAATTATATTACCTTGTAATATGAATTTGAACTACTTAATTCCAAACTCATTGGACCAAATTAACTAGTCTAAAGAGACGCGCGCAGGATCAGTGGGCTATTTCTTAACCTTAGGCTCTGTTATATATTGTACACGTAATAAAAGAGAATGGTATTGATTTGCGGATGACATTTTGCTGATAAAGCAATATTTGGAGCTCATCTGCAGGGGTCGGTAATTGTGCACACACTACAGGTCTAAGTATCTGCTATTTGTTTATATAGCGAAGGTGTCTTAATTGATTTGGTCTCTTGTGACAAAAATAGCAAGCCAATAACATTGGCTCTTTTCAGTACCTTCTCTTTCGTATCAAAATAAAAAGCCGGAACAAAAATTTATTTTTATTGCAAAACATGCCAAAAAGCTTCGTGTGTGTTTTATCTGTCACCACCTTGATTTATAGTCTTAACATTGTATATTTCATACCACACTTGAAACGGGTTTCGTCGCACATGTTAAAAACCCACAGGACATTTCGACCGCAAAATTGCTTCCACATGTCGCGACTGTTTTAAAAGTTTGCAAAAAAACCGTTACCTGCATCTCAAGTGGGGACTTGTGAAGTTGGAATTTAGAATTAAATATTTTACGGCAACTACTACTGTGTACTTACAATAGTTTATATTCAATATTTCATATACTTAAATTGGAGCAATTACGCGTGTTTACCATCTTTGATCAGACGCCACACAATCCCGAAGTGATTAAGCAATTAAATTGTAAAGTGTAAAAATTCTATCAGGAAATACGCAAACATCACAATATATTAATATATTTTATAGCACTAGTAATTCCTTTGCTCGTTTTTGGCCAGTTGTGGCAATGGCAGTTAGAGTAGTAGGTCTATGACGGTATAGTAGCCACGCAAGGGTATGCTCAGCCTTGAAAGATCAGTCCAACCAGTGGTGGCGGGAAGACATAAACAAATTTTACGGAAATACAATGACGAGACTGGCGTTAAACAGGGAACAATGGCGAAAGAGGGAGAAGCTTATGACTTGCAGTGGGCTGAATGAGCTGGCAATGGTGATGATGGTGATGATGATGCAATTCAATTACAAATTATGTATACAAAAAACAACTGCAAAGTTAGTAAGCGCTCGAGCAAAATTATTTATACTATTAAAGCTCATTAAAAACTAGTGTGAGAAAGTAATGTCATTTTTGTTGGGCCCCCTCGAGATCTTTATTAAAAGTAAAAAAAACCCATAAATTAGTTGCTTAAAAAATATCGCTGACATAGATAAATCATAATTTAAAATATATATAATACTAGCGGTCCGCCCCAGCTTCGCACGGGTATAGATTATAGCCTATGTCACCCGGGGATAGTATAGCTTCCCAACAGTGAAATAATTTTTCATATCGGTTCAGTCTTTTCGGAGTCTATTCAATGCAAACAAACAAACAATAAAATCTTTTCTCTTTATAATATTAGTGTAGACAACGATGTTTCATCTTCATCATCAGCCAGAAGACGTCCACTGGTGAACATAGGCCTCCCCCTTTAACCTCCACACTGAACGACAGCCTGCCTTACACACGACGTATACAGGCCAAATTCCAAAAATCCGTCCTTAAGTTGGATAAAAATTAAGTATAACTACTGAATTAAACGAAAAAACTGGCTAGTTATATAAAACAACGTTAAAAGTCTAAGTAACTTGCAAAGGAAAAGCATAATTACTACAACTAGTACTTAGTTACTTTATCTATCGAGAATTTCAAATGAGGCTTTAATATAGTACAAGATAGTTACCGTAACAATAGTGCTATTGAGACAATAGACATGGTAAAGACAAAGCTGGTGTTATAGCATGAATTTAATATGAGTTGTTATAGGGAAAATTCCTGTCAAATAATTAATGAAGAGTTGGAGCAGTCTTGATGACAGAGGAAGCCACACACCGCCGATCATTCAAATAAGTAATGCATGTGACAAAACGGCGTATCATTATTCACAAAGGAGTACAATGTAACAAAAGAATACTAGGAAATGAAATAGATAAGTTTAGTGCAGTAAGTAATAGGGTTTTATTTTAAGAAAAAAAAAATAAAAAATTATGTCCAATGTCCATGTTGAACCCGTGCCATTAGTCGTTGGGAACGATACTCTCGAAGTTGTTGACCATTACACCTATCTTGGACAGATTGTTCAGTTAGGTAAGTCCAACTTAGGCAAAGAGGTCGCCCGAAGAATCCAACTCGGATGGGCAGCGTTCGGGAAATTGCGTGACATCTTCTCGTCCAAGATACCACAGTGCCTCAAGACGAAGGTCTTTGACCAGTGTGTGTTGCCAGTGATGACATATGGTACTGAGACGTGGTCCTTAACTGTTGGCCTTTTGGAAAAACTCAGAGTCACACAGCGGGCAATGGAGAGAGCTATGCTCGGAGTTTCTTTGCGCGATAAAATCCGAAACGTGGATATTCGCCAAAGAACCAGAGTCACCGACATAGCTGTTAAAATTTGCAAGTTGAAGTGGCAATGGGCAGGCCACATCGCTCGAAGAACCGATAACCGATGGGGAAGAAAGGTTCTGGAGTGGAGACCACGAACCGGAAGACGCAGCGTAGGGAGGCCTCCCACTACATGGACCGACGACATTGTGAGAGTCGCGGGCATCCAGTGGATGCAAAAGGCAGGCTGTCGTTCAGTGTGGAGGTTAAAGGGGGAGGCCTATGTTCAGCAGTGGACGTCTTCTGGCTGATGATGATGATGATGATTTTAAGAACAAAACATGCCGTTGTGAAAATATCAAAAAGGTTTTGATTATAATGGGGTTAAAATAACACTATATAACGAGGAATCCTTTAAATTTTAGTAGTATACAGTAGTTTAGTAAAGTATACAGTTCATCATCATCATAATCAGTCTATACTAGTCCACTGCTGGACAAAGCTTGGCCTCACCCAAGACACGCCAATCAGCTTTTCACAACAAACTCACTCGGCTTTTCTCTTCCAGCCACTGCCAGCTGCTTTACGTATATCGTCATTTCACCGAGTCTCAGGGTGTCTTACGCTACGTTTGCCGATTCATGATCTCCACTCTAGAACACGTGTCAACGTTCCAGCCCCGTAAGTCATGACAAGTAGAACGCACTGGTTAAAGAAAAATATTCAGTTGAAGGACTTGAAAAGCTGAATGTTGCCATGGTGAGTTATTAATGGTGAAAAATAGATATCAAAACTTGGAAGTACTCCATTATGCTTTTAAAGTTATACCAGTTCTAACATAACTCAAACTCTTGCACGGACCATTAAAGTAACATAGCGCTTTAAGCACTCCCTCTTTGCAAATTAAGTTGGCAGAATAAATTATGCCAAAAAGACAGTTTATCATGCACATATACACAAAGCTAAAAGTGAAACGAATGATGGAACATGAGCATAACTTATGCGCTAGGACAAAAAACTTAAACCCAGAATTTTTTGGTAACACAAGTGAAAATTAACAAGCAAACAAACTGTACGTCAACATTCAACTTAAAAAAGTAGAATTGACGCACATCTCAGTTTTCGGTCCAGTGATGAATACTAACAATACACTATACAGTCAAAACGCGGTAGAGAATTCTATAATTTATTTATGTACTCGTTTATAAATGTTAGAAGGAGCTCAATTAACAATGGAATAATAAATTTTACGTAGGAAACGCAATAAACTTTTCTGAACGGGAAGTAGGAAATACAGAAACGAATTCTACGAAGCCATTAGAGTAGTAAATATAAATTTGAAGCAAAATACTCGTAAGTCCGTTTGCCAGAGGTGCCAATAAATTGGAGCCCAGGGACCAGGTAACCGCTATCACCGGGACCACTCGACCAAGTTGCGCCGCTTGGCTGACCTCTCCCAGTTAACTTGTTAAATCGAAATTGTGGCACTTTGCTCGCAGTGTTGTTTTCTGTGCCACACCAGTGACATGCACAACTATTTTTGTAGTTAGAAAATGACTGATAATAATGTTGATATATTATGTTATCGAATGTAATGACAAGGTCCAAATTGAAAACTTGAGAGAAACTATGCTTACGGGCGAACTCGTATTCAAATATTATTTTAGCGTACGAATGTGTCGGAGTATTTTGAATGCATATCTCTAAACGTACCTACTGCTTAATCCGATTTCCTAGAAACAACAACAATGTTTATCCTAGCAAGCTTGCTTCAGATACGCTCGATGTGTCTCTGAATCAGTGATGGGTAAACATAAATTGTTACAATTAAATACACGATATTGTGTATGTAGTATTATTGTGCGCTCACGTCATCCTAGAATCCACACTGTTTGTGATTTACAGTTGACAATTGAGTGCATCGCAAGGGAGTTTTATTGGGCCTTTATTGTTTATCGTCCGTAATATTTCAACTGTTTTAATTTTTATAGCATGAAGTTTATTGCTTTCTTTTTACCAGCTCCTTTTTTACTACAAAATATATTGTCTCTTATTGAGAGGCCATCTTTTGGTAGAACTTTGTCATGATTATTATCTTTCAAAAGTCTCTTCGATTTCAAAATATAGCATCAGAAAACAGGATTTAAATAAATACACAAGAAACGTTTTGATTAAAAATCATTGGCAGTACTTGTAATGTACACAAAACGGCCACATTGCTCGAAGAATTGATAACCGATAGGAAGAAAGCTTTTCGAATAGAAACCACGAACCGGAAGACGCAGCGTAGGTAAGACTCTCACTAGATGGACCGACGACATTGTGAGAGTCGCAAGCATCCAGTGGATGTGGATGGCAAGCTGTCGTACAGTGTGGAGGTCTAAGGGGGGATGACTATGTTCAGAAGTGGACGTCTTCTGGCTGATGACGATTTATCTCGCAATGTTTTCAGCTAATTTGTTATTGTACAAGTAATTGCTTTTAAGTGTAACGGGTTGTTTTTGTTAAGAGGTATGTTTCCCGAACGTACAAATTTAATGTCGATCCTATTTTCACCCTATATTTATCCACGACTCCGGTACAAGATGCTATGTTTTTTCGATAATGTTATGTAAAAGTATTTTTCACTTATATTATCTGCCAACCGTACCTAACCAACCTACACACATACAATATGTCTACGTATCAAAATCACAACTCAAGTCAAGTTCCAAATTAGCTCCCGAAGTGTTCGGTCTGTAATTAACCACTGTTTTACTTGAGTAATTATAAGTTAATTTGACTAAGCATCATGATTCATGCCTCTTTATGTACATAACCGCAAAATTTCGCCGCCGCGGCGGTCTCGGGTGAATTAGTATTGTTTAAACTGATTAAGCAAGTTTATATTATCTAATTAGTGGGGTTAAAGGGAATTGTGAAACTGCTAGTGTTAAATTAAAGGTCAGGTCGAGCCCGAGCAAATGAGTAGTGAACTCAACTTTTAGCATAAAGCGTGTTTTTCTATTTGGTTCTAAGTATCCCTATTTGTATCGGCACTAAACGTACTTTACTTATTTGGAGTTAAATTCGTAATTCGTAGAGCAGGTGAAGCGCAGACTTCACTAACAGGCCTCTTATTTACAAATTTCGTCATAAAACTTAGGAAGAATGAAGTATTGATTGATAATGCATAATACTAATGCTATTTGTGATAATGATATTTGAAATTAAAACCGTACAAAACTGCAAACAAAATAAATGATCTAACATGTTTTACAGGGTGATTAAAATTTTACGAAGTTAAAGAACAATATTCTCCGATATTTCGATTCAATATTTTCATATTACCTTACCACCAATAAATGCTCCAATTTTAAATAATTGCATCAATCTGTACGGCGAAGTTCCGTTAAAACAACGTTTTCATAAAAAGTTAATGAATTTAGTTCATTGCAGTTATGTTCGCAGCAGAGTTCAGTAGCTAATGGTTGTCCATTAATTTTAAAAAAATCGGGACACTGATAAACCTACTTGTTTACCGTTTTTTAATTCATATAAAATTGTACAACAGATATTTATTTTAGTTTTATAAATAGCTATTAATCATCATTTCAGCCATAGGACGTCCACTGCTGGACATAGGCCTTCCCCATCGATCTCCAAAAGGGCCGGTTGGAAGCGGCCTGCAACCAGCGTTTCCCTGCGGTCACCATTACAGAACCTTTCGGCCCCATCGGCCATCTGATCTGCATGATATGTGCCCTGCCCACTGCTACTTCAATGTGCTATGTCGGTAACTTTCGTTCGTCTACGGATCTCCTCATTTCTGATTCGATCTCGTAGAGAAACCCCAAGAATAGCCCTCCCCATAGCTCGTTGTGCGACTTTGAGCTTGTTTATGAGCTATTAATATTCGTGTATTTAACAGGCTTTTCGGGCTTTGAAAATTTTCTATCTAAAAACTGCGGAAGGTATTATCTACCAAGATACTGGAGCACTTAGTTTGGTCGCAAGGGCCAAAATAATTTATAAATGCCCTTCTAATTATAAATTAATAATTTGAATTTGTTTTTATAGAAGGTATTAGATACTTAGGTAGACATAAGAAAGTTTAGGTAGACATAAGAAAGTTTGTGTGTATGTGAGTATATTTGACCACACACAACACAGCTAAATTGGTTTGAATTAAATACGGTGTACAGGTAGCGGCGGTAAGGTGGCGGTGGTTATATCTTTGATTAACATTACACAAAGGCTCACGCACGAAAATAATAATGGTTCCTGTGGGATAGGGGGTGAAACCGCGGAGCGAGCTAGTTGAATAGAAATTTAAATGTGGATCCAGAAACGTGCAGAAGTAAAAAAGGTAAGAGTGGTCGATAATCATAAGTTTTTATTATAAATGCCAGTCTTAGAACAATAATAATTCGTCTAAGAAGCTAACACAGTAAGTATAAACCGATATCATTTATATTCATGGTAATGCTAAAAACTTTTGACAGACAAACCGACATTATTTATACCTAGTATGTCTCGCAAACTTCTAAAGAAGCTTAGCTTTAATAAGCCATTGGATATAATGAAAATAATTAAATTTGTATGAATAATACTTACCTTATGATTCTCTTCCATAAACGCTTTATTAAAAAGGTTTACTATTAGTGTAATCACTAACGTTTATTATTTTCAGATAAGTGAATTATTTGTTTATATTTTTATAACATAAACATATATATGAGTTACTTATCAGCTAGTAACACACACTTGCATGTGTCTATGAAGAATTTGGATACTAAATACTAATCCTATGATTCCCGTACTAGGCTGAGCCTGGTATCGCAGGAATTTGTTTATGTGAGTTTGTTATTTAGGTAATATTAATTACAGCATGCCCAATCTGGAAACATACGCAATTTTTAGAAAACCTCGATGCCACCCTCAAAACTTCTTTGGAAAAAATTCTAAATTTAAACCTCGAAAACAATTCCTGGATTCAAGCTTCCTTACCTATTCGATCTGGTGGTATCGGAATCAGAAAAATTTCCAGTGTAGCTCTTCCGGCCTTTCTTTCATCTGTACACAGTGTATCCAAACTGTGTTCTTTAATCTTGAAAACATCACCCGTTCGGATTCACTGTGCTGCTGATGCAATTGAGGCCTGGAAAACTGTCTGTCCCAATGGAGATATACCTAAGGAACCAAAACGTCAAAAACTATGGGATGCTCCATTGGTACAGAGAGTCCAACAAGATTTGACTCAAAATTCTTTCAGTGACCAAGATCGCGCAAGGCTTCTTGCTGTTTCCGAGCACGAGTCCGGGCAGTGGCTCCATGCCCTTCCTTCTGCCAACCTCGGAACTCTGTTCGACAATGGCAGCTTCCGTATCGCCATCGGTCTTCGATTAGGAGCTGCTATTGTCGAACGACATTTGTGTCCGTGTGGAAGCGGCGTCGATAAAAATGGACTTCATGGACTCTACTGCCAACGTAGTGCCGGTAGATTTTCCCGCCACGGCTCCATAAATGATATCATCAAACGGGCGCTTGCCACCAGCAACATCCCTGCTGTTCTCGAGCCGGTGGGGATAGTTCGGGATGATGGCAAGCGCCCTGATGGCTTAACTTTGATCCCCTGGGAGCGGGGAAGGGCTCTCGTTTGGGACGCTACATGCGTCGATACGTTAGCCCCTTCTCACCTCAGGGGGACAATTCAAAAAGCTGGAGCCGCGGCGGAGGCAGCAGAAGACGCCAAGCGGCGCAAGTATGCATCACTTTCAAGTGAATATATATTTGTGCCGCTTGGCGTCGAAACTTTTGGTCCATGGGGTCCATGTACGAAAAAGTTTATAAAAAAAATTTCGCCACAATTAATTGACGCCGCTGGTGACAAGAGAGCTGGCTCATTCCTCGCGCAGAGAATTTCTTTAGCAATTCAACGCGGGAATGCAGCCAGCGTTCTTGGCACTTTACCACACGGGCAACATCTTGTTTTTGATTTTTGATTATATTAGTGTTAATTAGTAATAGTTAAGGCTTTTTTTATTTTCTTTGTTTGTTATACCTACCTATGTACATACAATAATAAATTGAATTACAGGTGCTCATTCAAAATCATATTATGAATAAGTATAGATATGTTTATATATTTTGTTATTACTTGGTTAATATAGGATATCTTAGTTTGTCGAATTTATGTCTAAATTGCAATATACAGAGATGCCAAGCTTTGTGTTTGAAACAATACGTATTCTATGTACGCTTTATGTGACTAACATAAAGCATGTTATTCTGATTCCCCTTTGAGTGTTACCGATGTTGCTATTACCATAATAATAGACGAATTTGCTGTAGAACAAAATAAGGTTGGAATAAAATAAGAGACAAACGAATACGCAAGTAAGAAAATAATAGAAACAGAAAATAAATTCTAATAAAACTCAAAGATATAATATACAGCAAAAATTACTGTTTTGTTGTAAAATCTAACTTTATTTGTATGCCAATCCAATCTCGTTAATCCAAAACCACAGACTTAATAAGGTTACTTCACCGCAATTGCAAAATATCATCACGTCACAAAAGACAACCTGACACTCCCGTCTCGAGAACAGGTAATGATTTATGAAGTGCGCATAAAGGAAGTGATACACAGCGGAGTCAGTAACATTAGACCGCATCAAAATAAGAAAAGGGATCGTATCAAAGGCAGTAAGGCGGTGTTCCCAAGGGAGAGTCCCTTTATTTATGGTCCGCGCCTTTGTTAGTTCCTTCGAGAAATATAAATAGTTCGTTGAAATCGCCGAAGCTTTTGAGGGGGTGTATTGTAGAAAATTAATGATGTGGTCAGTACTCTTATTGGATTAAAGATGCGGGTGCGAAATGCTAAAAGCCTCGGGCATGTTTGTATGGCTTTGTATAACATGAAACACTTAAGCGAATGGCGAAGAGATCAAGGGGTCGTGGAAGGGTGTTGAGATTGCCGCGGGCCTTTATACGTTACCTAATTGAATTTTTGTGTTATGAATATCGTTGAGAGTTTAGTGTTGAGTAACCATTTAGTTTGCATAAAATTTATTTGCATTTTTCTATTTTCTATCATTTCAAAGTAGTGTTTAGAATATCGCGTGACAAAGATCAAAATTTTGACTAAATTGTTTTTAATGAAACTGATTAATCTATATTTCGTATCGGTTTATCGCCAGTAGATCAAACCGTAAAACAGGGCATTCTAATGGGAAACGGTAAAAGTTTTACTGCATCGCGTAGTACCGAATGTTTCCACAAAATCGTAAATATTGCCCAAATACGAAACGACCGGAACATTACGACCCTTTCTTTCACGGGGTTTATAACTGTCTAAATCCTTCACGGCTATGTTGTTCCAATGTTAATAAAGTTTAGATACCGGGAATGTTAATAAAACACTGTGCATAAGAATTATATTATTGTATTGAAAAACTAAATAAGCTTGTACGTGTAGTATATACTACACGTGAAATTGAGACGAATGAAGACAATGAACAGGAATCATAATCATAATTGATTTACAAATACATGGATATACAAAACTCACAGAAAAACTGCCCTGAGTAATAAATATTAGTACTATTTACATTTAGATACCTTTTAGAAATAAATACTGACATACAAATTTAAATTCTATGTTGGTATTACAATGTCTTTATATTCTTTTTATATTTAGCTTGCAATAAATGTAGACTGTACTAGTAAATGCGTTGATTTATCTTATTAGTAAGTTACTTTTTCATTTACTTTTAGTACGGTAATTTTTGAGCCCAATATCTATAGTTTGAAATGTTTTTGATAACCAACAATAGGTAGTGCAGAAGTTGAAGTCATTTCAACACTACGACGTGTTTATATTTTTTTATTCTAATTCAATTCCATTCATAACGGTAAATGTCATCTGGCCTGTAGTTTGCACTCCCCATGGAATTTAAATTTTATTACCACCACCACATTTGAATGGCAATGGTCTGTGCAACATTTCATCCATCATGAAAATAACGGTTTGAATTATAATTTTAGACAATGCTTGGTAAAAAGAAACAGCAGTAGCTGTAGAATATATTAGAATTAGAATGTTGTGTAGACAGTAAAATATTTATGTTCGACCAAATTTTATTTTTATTTTATTTCGATAATTTTATTAATGTTGAATGTTATAGTAGTTCTCATGTGTCTATATATGGTTAACTCAATCACTAGTATCACCATGTCACGTTCATGTCATGTGAAAGTCGTTAGTTTTTATCAGAATGTTGTTAATTTAAGTTTTTAAGGTCATTGCAATATTTCACTCAGTATCGTAAATTCTAAAAACCACAGCATAAATATTCGGTCTTTTAGACTGGGAACATTTATCATTCGTCTGCGGATATGCTCTCTCTCAGGCGTAAAATACTCAGCGAATAAAAACTGTCGAATGGGTACCGATACCAGAGCAATTTGTCACTGGGTCTTAGGAATATCTCCGGACTGTATTACAGTTAAATATAAAATGAAAGTTAGTAATGTTAAGCCCCATTTCTTAAAACAGATACAATTATGTTCGTCAACAAACCCCACACAAGCCATAAATCAACTCAATTCATACACGACTTTAAGTAAACTCATGAGGTAGCATGAACTTATAAAATAGTCTACAACAAAATAAATATCATAAACAAAATTGCAAACAACAATTATAATAATCATTCCATTCAGTCCGACGACCTCCCAAGTATGATGTCACAATACGTTCTTAATATTTCATTCCATCTCGTTACAAAAAATAAGCATCAACACGTGCATTATTATTTCCTTCTCCAGGCTTGTAACGAAAATTCTTCACATATCTTACTGCCCGGTAGAATTTATGGAGGAATACATTCTAAAATCGCCCGCTAAAATCTCACCCATCCACAAACAACCTTGGCATTCGAGATAAGACCGGAATCGTGAGCGCCAGTAACCTGTTTGTGGGGAGACAATATCTGATGGGCGGCCTTCAGCTATGCAGCATGCACTTACCGACCGAGAAAATTATATTCGCTTGGAAATAATTTAATGAGCACAAGTAAATTGACGTTGAAATTGGGATAGCAATTTGCTTTAATACTTATTTGCGGAACGCAGGAGGTGGCATCCGTGTTTCCCTTACTTTTTAATAAAACTTTAAATACAACCAGTTTAATACGCACGTAACTAAATATAATAGCACGTGTGTTCATTTTTTAACTTCTTTTTTGTCGTTTGCACTCTTGGCAAAGTGGTCGTGGTCATCAGTTGGGGTAGTGGCTCACTTCACAATCCACCGCCATTCTTTGCGTATTGACGCCTTTCGCGTGCACATGTTCACGGAACCGTAAAGTGCAGCCTTTATTTAGTCTACCTAACGGCAATGGTGGGTCTGCCGCACAGTCTTGATATTTGTATGGTTTGGATATTAAACTACACGGGCTTAAATTTTTACATCAAGTAATTTTTATTCAAGTGTGAAGTGTCTTCTAATGAAATATTTATTTACATGTCACCTAAACCATAACCAGCTTCAACTCCCGATACCGTTGCCAAACCGGGATCATGTCTTCAAAGCAGGTTGTAGTAATAAGCTCCAAGAGCAAGTTATGATCGCTCTATATCAAATTGGAGCGTCCATAACCATTGTCCGTAACGGCTGCCTCATGAATTCCGTCTGGATGGCGTTACATGGTGTAAATGACCTCTGCAACACTAGAGCCTGTGTCACTGTCACCCGATATTAAATTAACTGTTGGATACATTTTTATCGTCGCACGACAGGAACCGTTTTGGTTCACCGTGACATTTGTTTTTAAGATAAGTTATGACTTGAATTTTATGTACTCAGTAGCTCAATAGAATTGTTTCATTACTTATTTGGTTAAGGTTTGGGATTAAAATACATATTTGTAGTTAAAAACCATTGGTCTAGTACACAATTTACGTGTTTTGTGTTTACCTATATATATTTACATGTATTTTAGTAATACAACTTACGAATATAATTTTGTCTATAATACAATGGCAAATTTAATTTGCAACAAATGACATCTTAAGATTACCTTAATCGTTCAGATAGTTTTAGCCTTCTTTCGTTTTGAACAATTAAACGCTAAACCAATATGCATAGCTTAAAATACATATTAGTAATTAACAACTATCACATATAATAATATGCCTTGCTTTTTAAACATAGAATTAGTTATGTAAACGTTCATAAAAAATATACAAATATTACGGCAAAAATCATTCCCGTCATAGATAAAAGTACTAGCATGCGTTGACGGTGTGCGATATTTATCAGCTAGATAGAATTTAAGTTATGATGGTAAAATTCTCAAGGAGATTGTAAAACTTTACGATGGGTTTACACGAAATGGTGAAATTTTGAAAGTATAACGGTGAGTTCTTAAACTCTCTAAATGACGACGTTTCAATTGTCATCGAGGCACAAATGATGTTACATTATTTGCATTTACGAGCATTTGAGATGTCAATGAAAAAATAATCTTGGCAAATAAACGTGTGAAGATTAGACACCAATATTTTAGATACTATCTATTAATATAATTATGCAAAAATGTTAAAGTTATTTTTTTAAATGTTAATAAGGTAATAAGCACCTTTTATATTTTATATTACACGGGAACTACTCACGTAAGATTAAGCCGGTTACTCCGACTATAGTTTCAACTGCGTTGGACGGCCTTAAGCACCAACACCACCACCACCTACCAAACCTAATAAGCACCTACTTAAAATTCAATACAACTCATATTATAACGAACAGACACTTATATTATTTTATTTAGTTACTAGCTGTTTCCCGCGACTTCGTATGCGTAGATTTCCATATACATTTTCAACCCTCTTTTGTCGTCCTTTCGCAAAATCCTTACTTAGCGGACCTCTATATCCTTTAAAAATATTACCTGCCAAATTTCAGCTTCGTAGGTCAAGTAGTTTGCGAGATTTCGTGAAGAGTGAGTTAATGAGTGAATGAGTAGACGAATTTCGCTTTTATATAATTATGTAGATAGATTGGGTTGAATGATGAAGGATGTTTATTTAATCAATAAAATAATAACCAATTCTAACGAAGTATCCAATCCAAAAAGCCAATTTGATCTTAATAAAGGGACGCATCGTTGTTCTGAAATAACATGGATCCTATTTTATAGACCTCTGTTCTAATATTTTTCTGAAAAGATAGAAGATATAAAGAAAAAAGAAGAAAAAAAAAAAGAAGGAAAGAAAGGAAGGGAAGAAAGTAAAGATATTGAGGATGATTGTAATTCACGCTTCTATATTCTTGCACATTGTTAGAATTTAATTTGATAAAGATCTAATTCAAATTATTTAGAGACATTGAATGACAAAAAGTATAAACCATAATAATTCTTTAAAATAGGTTGAAAATTGTGACTGAACTATAAAACTTATTTAAAATCTACCATAAACTAAGTTCCATAGTTGAAGCTAATTCAAAATCTGATAGCTACTTAAGAACTTCATATTAACTACATAGTTTTTTTCTTTCTTAGTTTTTTTACTTATATTTTGCTAATTTAATGAAATTCGTAAACAATTTTAATTTGTGACAAGTAATATTTACCAATATTTTAAATAACTATTTCAAAATTAGACCCATAACGACGTGAATGAATGAACCAATGATATTAAACTCAGCCCGATAATTCTCATATTATCAAATATCTCAAAACAAGAGATAATCCAATCATAACCTCGACGTAGACCAGAAGCTTTCAATATCTTAAAGGTGAGTACACATCTTGATAACAAACATCTCAGTTATTGTCCAAACATATAGATAACCATACATAAAGGTATTTTAAAGGGTTTCCATATAAAGCCACCCACAGAGCCCGTTCCCGCTACCCACACCTACGTACGTCGATAAATTCGATATGGTTCATTAAATTAATGCATTCGACATTCATCAACCTAAACAAAAAAGGCGCATTATAATCTAATCTACTCTAGAGCTCTAAGTTAAGCTTTGGTTTTGGGCTTATAGCCTATTTATTCTTTACGATTTTGATTCCATTAGAGATGTAGTTGCAAAAATTGTCTTGAACTCATAAATATTTGAAATTTCCGAACCAACAGTAGACGTAAAACATACTAAGTATTATATAGTAGGTACTCTAGTTCACATTTGCAAACAAAATTAGACATGCAATAACGATGTAACATGTACATTACTGGTCGGTGTTTTAAAATACATACAATATAGGTAATGACTCTAAATATTTTAAGTCAATGCCCAAATTAAACGAAATGAAGTCTACAATGATATTAAACAAAACCTATAAATTTTGACCCACAATAAACATTATTGTTTGCATTTTGTAAATGGAAGAAAAGTAATAGGAAACATCGATTGAAAGGCTGTGATAAATTCAAAAGCTCTGCAAGGTGAAAGCTTCTAATGATACAACAGCGTTGTGCTGATAATTTTTGAATTATAGCAATGATTTTATCGCAAATGTCAGTAAAGACAAGCTTTCTATTTTGAATTAAAATGTTAACAATGATTGAGTTATTATGTTATCATCTGTTGCACGGTGGTTGTCAAGTAGTGTTACTTTTCCTTTCCCTTGGTTTTACCTTTCCTTTCCTTTCCTTTCCTTGTCTTTAGAAATCATAGTACATACTTTCAAAAAAGAAACAAAGATCAGTGAACGATTTATCCATTTATAGGTGATATTTTTTTCAGATCAACATTGTGATCATCTTCTCTCTATATTTTAGACAAGATATTATTTATATATGCCATAGGTGGCAAACAAGCAGACGTGCTGCCGATGGTAAGCAGTCACCTTCGCCTATGGATACTTGGAATACCAGAGGCATCACAAATACGTTGCCGACCCTTTAGGACTCGTTTAACTCGCCTTTTGAAGAACCCCATGTTGTAGCTTCTCGGAAACACCGTGGAAAGTAGCTCATTCAACTTTTTTCAGGTATGAGGCAATAAGATCATAAAGATAATAAAAAATTTGGCCATTTAAGTAAGCTGATGAACCATTATTGTTTTTTTTTTTTTTTTTTCGATTTATATCTTATTTAATATCGGTAGTTTTAGAAACAACATAACTGAGATATGTTGTTGCAAAAGGTTTGCATAACATTAGAAATTCCTTTCATTGCACTTACTTGAATACTTATTTTAACATCTACGATCCTCCATAGGTATCATGCAAAACACGCCAATTACCTGAAAACAAAGAACAAACATAATGTTAATCATCATCCGAAACAAGTTACTTTATTTACTTAAATATAGAGCTTATTAAAATTCCTACCGACCGTCACATTTTGTACATAAAATATTAAAAAATGTTCATAACAAGGGATGCTTGGATAATTAAAAATTGTCACCTGAACTTGCAGAGATGCTATGTGGAATTATAAGATTCTTTGATATTAAAAATACTGTTTAAATACTTTTAGATCCCGCTCAAACGAATTTTGTAAGATATAAGAGTTACAATTAGTGTTAACTATCGATAGTTGACCACGGAAATCTGTCAGAATATCGATTGTACTATTGATAGTATTGCTAAATATTGTAACTATCCAGCAGTGCAAGTACCGTTCTTTATCGAACGCCAAATTCGATAAAATACCATAGAATCGATCGTATCGAGTACTTATTAAATGGCATTTTATCGAATTTGAAGAACTCAACTGTCAAATTTGATGATGATGATGATGAATAAAGAACGGTACTTGCACTGCTGCGCATCGATTATCGATAAAATTATAGCTTATTTTTAACAATCAATAGTCCATAACAATAGCAACATCGATAGTTTCGATAGTAAAGTCGCCAAGGACGAAGATGGTGTCAATAGTAAAACAAGCATGGCTACTATTGAGAATCTATCGATACTATTGCAAATTATCGATAGTATAGGGTAGTATTACTACATTTTATGCTGTCGTTATCCCTTTGATTTTGTTTTTTATTATTTGGATAAGCTAACAGTATGATGAAGACGAATGAAAATGACACAGTAGTTTTACATAATAATATCGATATTCTTGTTATCGATAGTATTTTTGTTTGTATAAAATGGGAATTACTTACATAAGAATAAGCCGGTTATCCGTCAGGTAGCCGGTTAAATGCGGTAAAACCACGTCAGATTATATAATAAAATATCGATAGTCTATCGATAGTAGCATATCAATCGGCAACACTAATCATTAAGGCGCCACGACCAAACATCATTACCTACATAGACCTACACCGTTCACACAATATCTGCTACTGACACTACACTATACAACCCACGCTAAGGAACTCATAAACAGAAGCATTTTCATATCCCTTAGAAATACTCGTAATGATAATCTCACTTTCCAGACCTGCATCCCAATAAAATGTTAAAACCAACTCGTCAAATATGAAACGTAACGAAGGCAAATAAGTATTATTTTTACGACATCTTAGGATGTAAAGTTTTAGACGCCATTACTGTTAATTGTATTAATTTATGGAACCAGTGGGTGGCGTAGACAATTGGCTGTTAACGGCACTCAGAATAGATGGGACTTAACTGCATGCCTTGTTACTAATCAATGCTCCGACTTAACTGCATATTACTTTTCTCAAATATGGTGAGAAAATAGTACATTGTTCACTAATCTCCTGGTATTTCTGTGAATATTCTATTTGAGAATTGTTTTTTTACAAGCTGTTTTGTTTGTTTGTTTAAGACATATCTTGCAAGCAGAATTAGAACCACTTCATTATATCCCACGAGTTGAATTTTACGTGTTGGTTCAGTTACGATGACAATGCATTTTTATGGCATAACCTGAATTGACTTACAGTATCAGCTTCAGGTAAAGGAACTATTCAACGGTCGACAGAACAGACACAAAAGTTTGTGTAGGCATTTTACTATGATAGCCGGTTTTAAGTTTTACCATGGCATGGTTTTTGCACTCAGGGTTGAGTCCTTACTAAGGAAACTCCTCAATGGTTAGCAGCACAGACATGAAATTTAATGTTGTATAAGCATTTATTGAATTTTTTTAAAGATTGTTTTATTTATTAATTTACTATTCATTAATACTATTCAATATTATGTTTCCATACTTCATGACTGTGTGATCGCACAGTCAGTAAGTATGGAATGCCTTGGTTTTGTCCGCATTTTTAAGGTGCATTCATAATTATATAGTACGAGTACATGGATACTTAATAGATAGTTTTTTTTGCTTCCGCAAAAAAACAATGTAAATAGAAACAAATATTAGAAATTCAACATGCATTGATATCACTTAAAATTATATTTTCCAGTTATCCATGGTGTAATACTAATATAAGAAATAAATCTATTAAAAAAAACGATTAATGCTTTCGACAAACTTTTACGTTATTTTAATATTTGTTCCGATACTTTGCTCGTCTACAAATTTGCAATATTTATATCTGACTACCGAAACACGAAGCCTATAAAAACCGTTTTTCATCTAACTTCTCCAAGAGATAAGTAAAAATAAGTTTACGAGCTTAAAAACATAAAGTATTATTACATCGTATAAGCTTTTAGATAACTTTACCTCGAACTTAGTGAAATAAACTGTATCATAAATACTGATACTGGAGTAAATATCCTGTATTAAATCCATGATTCATAGCTGAAAAACGAGCTACCCTCATTTTTCTCGGGTTCTGAAATACGACGGGTTTTTATTTAGCTTCCAAACTTTGCTGCACGTCTAAGTAGTTAACCGATAATGATATAAATATGGTTATTTATTATTAACCAACAAAACAAGGAGGATCTCAAACCCAGATTTTGGCAACGGCTAAAAATTTGTTACATTCGTTTAGCTTAGTTATTAAGACTAAGAAAGTATTTTTATTTTTTCCTTTTCAGTTTCTTTTAACAGATTTTTTTTTTTTTTGAAAAATAAAACATGTTTTTATTGCTTCTTTTGTGGTGAAAAAATTGTTCTTAAACAAAAAATACTATCTCGAATATTATTTAGCACAAAAAAAATCCATACTACAAGACAGAATGAACAGATAGGTTTTTCTAGATTTACATGCTCCAACCGACCACATCTGCTTACCATTAGGCGAGTTAGTGGCCAAACGTAGAACTATAAATATCTGCACAATAAAACGATATTATTAATTTAAAACAAAAAACTTTTTAAAACAAGCTTAGGCGTCCGCTGTTTTGAATTTAGTGTGACGTCATTTTATTTTTCGTATTGTTCTTAGCAAACCTTTCATTTGATTCCAATATCATGGGGATGCGTAAAAATAACTGGTCCACCATCTAAAGATGGTGGACCAGTCCGTCTAAAGGAGTCCGTCATGGATTTTGAATGACGTCACGTCTTAGGTAACCGTGTATGGCAAATTTCACTTCAATCGGTTAGGGAGTTGCTAGATTTGACTCATACTAACAAGGCAAGTTAAATAAAAGCTTGTAAAAACACTTGGCTTACATAAGGCCGCTGAAGATATATAAATAAAAGGTAATATTAAAATGTATTACAACTTAAACAGATTGTATGTATTTGAAACCATATTGTGGTATCAGTAAATAGATTAAAGTGATACTAACCATCCTCGAATAGCCGTAAAATTGCTGATATTCAGACATTATGGAGTATATCCTAAAGTTACGATGTTATAAAAGATTAAGAATTGAACACTTATGTTTCTTATTAATTTTTACCCGCAGAGTTCAGCTCGTGACCGTAGCCATTGTAACATGGTCAAAACGTCGAGCGAAAAGTACCTATTTTTACCTAAATAAAATAATGCGTGATAAGTCCTGATAAACATTTAAAACTTATGTTTCCTGTTAGCAATTAAAGTAGTACGTACGACAGTTTTTTTGAAGTTATACTTCTTATGCGACTTGCAACAAGGTTGAGTTAAAGGTTTAACGCTACCATGGAGGGGGAATTTTTCTCTCTCGTATGGTTGCGTAATGCGTATCCTTTTTTCGCGCTGCGATTAGCAGAACCAGTAGTTTCGCTAATGGATTGAGAAGCCTAAGGAGCTAGGTTCGAATTTCGAGAAAAGCATGTTTTTAAATTGTTGATATTTTTGCTCTAGTTATAATTTTAAGGTTCCTTGTTGAAGTATAATTTCTTCCGCGCGGAGGGACTCCACGCACTATTTTTATTTATTTATTATAACTCCCTCTCATCGATCTGCATTTCCATTACCATCCATAATGCTAAATGTGTACATAGAAAATAAAAAACGTTTCTATTTCGATTTCAAACTTGATTCATAATAATTTTGAAACTCAAAAAAACGTTAAAAGGTCGAAGCCGCTACGGCAGACAGGCAAAAACCCGGCGAGCACTTGACCGAAGCGTGGCTCCATGTTGCAGGGCTGCCATAAAAAACAAAGCACTTTGGACCGCAGCCAGACCAACCCCGCTTCTGGCTCAACCTCATTGAAAAGATACCTACATTTAAAGCCAGTGAGAGCACTCCAAATTCATTCGGTTACGTTAAAATCCTTTAGGAAAACTTTCAGTGGCTTTTAAATCATAGAGGAATTTCAAATTTATTTGCTGTCTTAAATCATAATGAAATGCTCGCAAAAGTTTTAAAACCAATTTTTATGGTTTACGTCTAAAAACTATTTGGTTTACGTTCAATAAATTGTTTTCATTTTGCCAGTACTGGCAATGACAGTATCTCGATTTGGCATCACAATAACCTTGTTATCGGAATTCATGCTCAAATGATATAAGAGGAACGGAAAACAATAAACAAAACTGATGGCCCGTTCAAAAAGCTTGGCGATCGAAAATCATGTCTAGCTCCCAACCAAGACGACCACCAGACCAAGACGTCGTTGTAGGCCATTAATAATTACTTGAATACTTCATTTGTGTGGTTTACATTGTGCTCAGATTATTATCTTTTTCGCAAATTTTATAACATAACACACCGTTAATTTGTAATAGAAAAATCAGAGCATTCTTTGTAAAATAACCATTGCAATTTTTTTAGTAATTTTCATGTTGATACTTTATATTTTAGAAGAAGCGATAGTTTTTTTCTATCGCTTCTTTTTTTTTCTCAAGCCGCCTGCCAAGCGTGGGGATTATGGCAAACCCCCCCTTAGGGGGAGGCCTATGTTCAGCAGTGGACGTCTTCTGGCTAATGATGATAATGATGATAGTTTTTTTAAGGAATTTTTTCTCCTCTGCCATCCTATAAAATGTCAATACAAAAATGCTTATGTCATTTGAAACGTTATTCTAAAGGTGTTTGATTGGCTTTTAAAAATTTACAGGGTGTGATTTTTTAAAACACTGTTTTAAACTATCACGGTTGTTCATTAAAGTTATATGATTATTTACGGGATATTTACCGTGGTAAAGTTGTGGAATGAGCTCCTGATATATCGAAATATTAGGAGCTGATTCCACAACCTTACCTTAGTTTAAACCAGTGTTTTCAAAAATCACTAAAGTTATATGATTATTTACGGGATATTTACCGTGGTAAGGTTGTGGATACAGCTCCTAATATATCGAAATATTAGGAGCTCTTTCCACAACTTTACCACGGTAAATATCCCGTAAATAATCATACCTATAACTTAGGTGATTTTTTATTTTTTTAAATGTTGAAAATATCTCTGACCGGTGAGCGTGGTCGACACCGCCACCGGTTGCCAATCCCCGTTTCGATCACAGATATCGCGACTTTGAACAAATCGTCCGCGACATTCCTTTTATTTATGAAAAAAATCCGTTCTCGCGTTTTCGTGACCGAACCCGAACTTTTATTCCTTTCATCTCGAGGCGTTTTGTATTTGGTTCGCGAAACACAGTTTGGCATTTCGCGATCTTAGCCGTCAGCGCTTTTGAGATTAAAATTAATCCACTTTTGTCCAACCGTCGTTTTCGTTTCGTCCTCCTTGGATTTATCCACAGAGGTGGTAAGACTTCGCAAGGTATTTCATAGAGCTTTTAATTTTATTTAGCGCTCAACGTGCCTCCGAGCGAGATTGTCTGCCCCAGCGAGATACCTGCGCTTAAAATAGAACAACTACAGGATAAAGAGCTCTACATTTCATTCTTTTGGCCTTTTTGCTGGGGAGAATATTTTAAATTCCCACATGATAAGCTGTGAAACATAATACCTACATAAAAGATGATGTTGACCGTGTTAAAGTTAATTAAGCGAATAAGTATTGCTGCGCGAGAAAAGTTACAATTGAGCCGTTCTTTAACGGTATTCACTGTGAGATGATATGAAGCAGCGATAACTTTATAGCTCCAATTACAGACGGTTCATCTCAAGATGCACTTGAAATTTGATCGCTTTTACCATTGCGTTATATCCAGAGTGCAGCTCACGTCCGGCAGATAAGAATTACAATATGATTGAATACGCATTTGGTCGATCGAATTAACATTAAGAGAAGACAAAACGCCTGTCAAAATGGATGCACATTATTCATGATGCATTCTTTAAGGGACTGAGAGTTGGTTTTCGGAGGGCGATGGCTTTCGACTTCCCCAGAAGCGACGGGGCCGGGACAATGGATGTCGATCGTCTGTAGATGCCCCAACATAACGCGCGCTTTTGTTGTAAGATTCCTTTGTTTCTCTTTTCTTTCGTAGCGTAATTTGGCAGAGGGGAAGCTGCGTTTGATTAGGCGTAAAATTGATCCATTTTACCAAACTTTTTGAACTTCATAGAAATTATCTTATTCAATCTAACATTACAAACAGTATTTTAACCTGTCTGTAACAAATTACGCTGTGGCCGGAGAACGCAAAACATCGCAAACTGGACCAAAAAAAATATCTCTTTATCACTTTAACCGCAATACCATCCAATTCTGACAAAAGGTTTAACAACTCGGAATGAGCACAAAGAGGCTCTTAGAATTTCCGTTACAAAAAAATAAAGGCACGCGCCTGGTCTTGGGCCGAGGCAGGTAAATGTCGCCACAATGCGGGTAAAGCTTTGCAGTAAGATGCATTTCCTTCCTTACATTCGAAATGTAAACATTGTTAGATGCTTGCTTTGTGTAGTCATCAAGAATGTTTCACGTTTTCTTGAGTTCTTCTCGTGTATCAAAGAGTCTTGCATTGCTAGTTGCTTTTATTTGCTTTTGACGAAATACCTGTTTTCTGCTGTTTCATTTTAATTCTTGTTCTTGACTTAAGATATATATAATAATAAATAGATATATATATATTATATAAATTATAAGATAAGACAGCAGTATTGGGGTTAACAGCAGCACTTAGGATTATAGCAAATTTTTCGGTCAAAAATATTTTGCACATGTACCGTATTAAATCTTATTTCAACGACATTTTTGTGGTTATACTTCAACGGAAAAATAACCAAAAATTGTGCATCGCAGCATCAGGAGTTTTTACACCACTGCACCGACCGTTGGATTAACCGCTAATCCATTATAAATAAAACAAAAGACTACACAAAAAATGTTTCTGCTCTGTATATCAAATAACAATCCTGACGTTTAAAACAATAAAACACTGTCGTTTAGATAACAACGCTACAACGTGCTCAAACAAATTACGCAGTAACTCAGATGCACAGAAACAACCAAAAGTGTAATCTAAGGGGTTATGACGTTAGCTGTCACTCGCAATCGCTATCGTCTCAACCTGTTAGTGTGCATGGTGCAAATAAGTTGGGATTTCAAGCCTGCTGCCATAGTTAAATCGGTATAGGTGGCCTCTGTGAATAAATGTCACGATGTCATCTATCAGATTACATCTGCATAAATTAAATAAATCAAATATCTTAAAACAAGGCACGCAACCAGCAGTTAGAGTGTTTGGGGCGTAAACCTGGATTTAACATAGGTTCAAATCATGCTGGTCAAATCAAATTTTAAAATTGTCTATATCGTATAAATAGTATAATTCCTAAAGTGTGGAACAACACTTCAATATAAAAATGACTTTTTATTTATATTCATATTATAATCCCGATTATTCACGTAAGATTAAGCTGGTTACTCCGACTATAGTTACAACTGCATTAGACGGTCTTTTTCAAGGTGAATGCACGCACGTGGCTACGTCTCGCTTTGCACTGGCCGTTATTCCCGTGTTACATAAATAAAATATGTGAAAACCACGTCAGTTTCAATAATAAAATAAAAATTACAATGACAATGTTTAGTTTTGTTTTGAAGTTTTGTGTTTGTTTTATAGGTGTTGAATCTTAAATTGTTTTTAGTATCTTCCTCTTCCTCCTCAGTTCGTTTACTCAATGTTGAGTGTCGTGATGCTCCCGATCTTTTGTAATTTGGCGACAGATCTACTCCCATCTTTCCATCTTTGACGGTATCCAGCATGTTACATCGCGACAGAGATGATCGTGCCAAGCTCTTTTGACACTTAGTCGGTCCATGTTGCGCTCTACGCTACGCCCCCAGGACCTTTTTCCCATTTTATTTTTAGTATACACCTCAAAAAATAACTGACATAAGTATGAAATTAAAATTATGTCTTCTGAAAAGTATTTAGAAACTATCTAACCTTTTTGAAAATGTGATTTGATATTGTGATTTTTGTGTTACTTCCACCGAGCTAGTAAATAATTATTATAGGCTAGAGCGAATGGAATTCTAGATTTCCGTGATCCATCCATCGGCCACACCGTCACTTACCATCAGGTGAGTCAGTGGCCAAAATTAGAACTATATTTTTTTTAATAAATGTCTCTGAAATGCTGCCCCAACTTTATTAGACTCTTTCACTTTGGTAAGGTAGGCGTTTGTTCAAAGTTCATTTACTGGAATCGTTAATTTATTGTTACAAAGCTTAATACTGGAATGCGGTCGAGTGTCGCTTCTGTTATTGCAGCAATTAACAAAAATGTCTCTTATAATTTACAGGCTGAAGTTTCAAATGAGAAATGACCATTAGCTCTTCATGGAAATGATTGTGAAACGCCACTGCCTAGTTTAGTTGTTAACCTATGACTTTCATAGCTTTAAATAAAGAGAGCTGCTTTGAATATGAACTAATAGTAACTTTATCCGACAATAACCGATAGGTTTTCATAGATAAATGTGTTACTTTTTTTGTACTGCAGTCAAATTTATTTTTACTTTTCATATATTTTTAAAGTTCTGGATTATATTGGTCTAAGTGGACTAAAATTGATACTTAAACTCTCGTGCATAATGCAAAAAAAAATTTACTCTTTAAAATTGTTCAGAGGTTTAGTTTGGAATAATAATATATTTTGTGTAGGAAGTTTGTCTAGGTCTTTAATAATACCCATAGATCAGGGTATTACTAAAGACCCAGACATAACTTTCGTCGAATAAAAATAGAACATTGCTGAAATTTCAATATAGAGATATAACTTAAAATATTAGTTTCATTTGGGTTAGTATTAGAATGGCTAGATCGCAAAATGGCTACATCACACATTCCTCACAATTAAAGTGAAAAGCCGAGTGTATAAAAAACTCGTGCATAAAACCTTTAATATGAGGCGGATATTTAGTCTTCGATATTAGGTTGAAACATATGTACATTCATAGGTCCATATTAAACACAATACCATCCTTTTTGCTCTGTGTCGTTGGGCAAAAAGGCAAATAAACACAAACAACATTAAAACCCAATCACATCCGAAAAAGAAACTAAAACCAAACACTGAAGCGGTCTAGTTACGAATTCATAAAGGGCGTAACTTTTACTTCGCATAAACACAACCATTAAATCAACATTGAACTGCACGGTAAAGTTTTACATGCAGAATTCAGGGCGAGTTAGCATTTCACAACGCGCGAGTTACAAAGTAACTGGTTCAGAAAATTTTACAGAACATGAGAACCGATATCAGTAACCTTAATTTTATGTTGTATTATAATAATAGCAATTCAGTTCATTTATTCACCAATATTTATAATTTTACAATATTAACCTAACATTTTTAACAAGTCTAAAATTAACAATTTATTATGACTATAAGTACCTTTCTGTAGGTGTCTCGTAAGCAGCTGTTCTAGGAAGACCTGTGTTACAGCTGCTATCTGTCTGTCTGTCCGTCTGCCTGCCTGTCTGTCTGTCTGTGCTTCCTTTAAGCAGCTGTACTTTTGGAACCGCAATAGATAGCTAGTTGAAATTTGCACAGAATTTGTGATGTTGCAGCGGATTAACTGAGAAATAATAAAAAAGTCTAAAAGTAAAAACGAAAGGGGGTTCCCATACAACAAACGTATTTTTGTAATAGCTCTAATGTAAAATGGTAATACTTACAAGCGTCAGTGGCATGATTATAGTACACACTTTAAAGTATACCAACAAATAATAAATAATGACCAAGTACGAGTCTTTTCATACCACTGGCTTTTCGGTGAAGGAAAACATCTTGAGGAAACCTGCATACGTACGGAGAAGGAATTCAATGGCGTATATGAATCCATCAATCCGCACTGGGCCAGCGTGTTGGTAAGGCCCAATCACCCTTTCGGGGGTAGGCTAAAAGTCCAGCAGTGGACTGTTAAAAGGCTGATACCGGCACTTGGCCGGTATATTTTTACCATAGTAATTATGTGCGTGTGTTTGTGGGTTATATTTACTTTACAGTCATGGATAGATTTATGAGAAATATTTCCTAAAAATTGCATGAACAAAGGATTGTAATAAATTGTCCCATTTATCATATCCACGTAATAGCACACCCTGAAATCTTGTCCCCTTCCGACTAGCTCATATATCCGACGCAACGGTCAACGCAGCTGGCAATTACGCATAGTAGCGACTAATCAACCTCCTCCAATTCTACACCCAAATTGTCCCTTTGTTTATTCAAAGCTACACGATACGTCATACCACATCCCCCGGACGTAGAGTCGTTTATGTCAATAAAGTTACCCAAAACTACACTACCGACTTATCTGTAGACGTGGCTAACGAGAGAACTAAATTTATTTTACGGGCGACTGTCAACTTTGTTTTAAAATGCGATTGTGGCTCCTCAAGGCAACTTTCCAGATAAATGGGTCGTAATGCAGAGGACGACGCTTATTAGCAGCTGAGTCATTCAATGTGTGAAGGATATACTCACGAGAAAGTTATTTGACACGATAAACTCTTTTTGGGTTCACGGAATCGTGTCGGAAAGGTTTTAGATGACTGCGACTGCTTTTGGTCGTGAATTTGAGGATAACATGTTTCGGGTTAAAACTTTTACACGAAATACTTTTAGCGCAAATGATTATCTATTAAAAAACCGACGTCACAAAATTAAGTTATTTTTTTTTTGTTATTTCGATGACATAAATAATATTGTTATCCAAGTAACCGAATTGTCCAGTTATTTTGATTTAAAACTCAAACTAAAAACTGATTTTGATAATACATATTTCTATGGTACCATTCTGAAAATATAGTCTTACAATTAAAAAAGTTTTTTTTCCGATCCGAATCGATTCAAAAATGACGGAAACCTGAGGTAACAAACATAAAAAAACTATTTAGGAACCCGGCTTTTTTTAAAGTCGGTTTAAAAGTACTATAAAACTAGTACATTATGAGTTAGATTAGGTAATTAAAAAGTTATAAATTAACAATCGACATGAGAGGTACTTACCAAGTCAACATTAACAAATAAGAAAAGATTTTTTCCAGACGATTAAATAAATAAAAAAGTTAAAGAAAGAAAGACCCAGACTTGGCACCAGTATTTGCACAAGCTACAATTTTATTCCACAAAGATGATGCGTAGGTACTTTAGTTGGAATCCACAAAGACGAATATTTACATTCCCAGGACGTTTCGAATGTTCCTAATTGTAAGTTCTTGTATCACATAAACAGTCTCGCTTGACGACACATTACCCGGCGTCTGTTTTACTTAAAAACGTATAAACTTTAATGAGCTTTCCTAATGGGTTAAATGAGCTTTATTAACCCTAAAGTGTCGGTATTAAGATTTAACGGCCGCTGAAGACGGTTCTTCTAGATAAACTATACTCCGGTTAAGTAATTAAACCGTAAAAATATTGTGCTTTTAAAATAACTTAACTAGCGTAAAAAAGTTAAAGCGCTTCATTAAAATATATGCCACAATATAAAATAATAAATAAGATGCAATCCAACCTTTTTAAAATGTTTTGTATCAAAATTATAAAACTTTTGAGTTAAACTATTGATGTAAATACATTAATGAAGGTAGTTTTGGTTGGTAGAAGGTAGTTTAATATTAATGAAGTTACTTTCATTGTAATTGCCTTTACAAATCACAAGCAAACTAACTCTTTAAGACTATGAAAAAGGGTAGATCGTTACGTCTGCACCTAACTTTTTAACTGTTCGACCAACCACCCGCATTCTTCAGTCTTCCCGTGAACATGGTGCATGTAACTGCGCCGAAATATCGAGAGCTCATTTCAAAACTTTACCACGGTAAATATCCCGTAAATAATCATATAAAAACTAATTCTTGGTGTAATCTTGGATAAGTCAAGTTTCATTGGAAAATGGTAACAAACTCTGTCATTATACTAACAGTTATAAACACAATTGGAGTAATATTATGAATAATTCCTTGAAATATCATATTTTATTAAAACAAAAGGCTTTTCCGGATATGCACCGCAAAATAATACATAGATACTATAGTGAAATTATATAGTTTATTGCCCAGATTTGCACCCACAACTTATTCAAATACTATGTATTTGATGGACAGTTTTTTTTTTTTTTTTTTACAGGAAACTAAGATTATAAAGTTTAATTAAGATTGATAGTTACACCTGCCCTTACAATAATAATATAATTCTGATTAAAGATGTAATCAAAGCGCTTCGTTATGGGTTATGGAATATCAACCATCAATAACATCTACAAAAAAAATTAACAATATTTTAATTTTCAGTACCTGACTATCTGGTTCATTAAACTTAATTAACCATTTTATTTTAATTTTAATGTTTGGTAGTAATTAGGAATGTATTCAGTAAAAATTACAAGTAAAATAAAAACTATCTTAAATTTAAATTTATAACTAATCTGAAACTAAAATTCTGATTTAAGTAATTTAGTGTTTTTCATTTTACTATTAAAGTTTTGGAACTTGTGTCTGATAATAAAAAAATATTTTGATTTGATTTTGTGCCAATTTTCAGTTATGCCTACAAAGTGATACCTACTACAAAAGTGTCACTGCAACGGGGTGTTTCGAACGAGCTGTGTTCGGAACAATTGGACGCATTAATTTTAATAACAGACAGATGGACAAAGACAAGTGCTCTCCATTTATATGCATGCAGGCCACAGACCTTCATTAGGATAGACACCGTGAGTTCACCGACGTTTCATTTCTGTGGCTCTTCTTAAGTTGGATCAATGCTCCAACTAGCACACCGCATAATTAAATTCTATCTCCATCACGTTAGCACAAAAAAGTCAAACAGAAAACTGTAAAAACACTTGTCTTCGAAAGCAGTAGGCCATGAGAATGGAGTTACACTACCACCAAATAGGGTATTTGACTATAGTAAAAATACTATTCATGCTGGTGTAATACTATGAGGTAAATTTATAATGGAAAAAAAATATCTATCTATCTATGGCTCTCGTGGCACAAAAAATGCGACAGGTGCTTGCGGTGTCTATTCATATAAAGGTCTTTAATGGAAGCCGAAGACGCAATGCAAGTTGCTTGTCATGGTGTTGCTTATAGTAAGTAGTACGTGATATGGGGGTTATTTAATAAACATGAACCATTAATAATACCAATTAATTAAATGTTTTAAGTGAGTTAGAATGTTTATATAAACTTGGGGAGTTGGAGTCTATTCTGTAATTCTCTCCTGCCCATTTTTCTATCAAACTGCCTGAGTTGACACGAAAAATGGACACCACTTTATGGTTGATAATCCGATAACTATTCGCTTCGATGCTCAACAAATTGTGTACAGATAATGTATTTCGCAAGTTGAAGTGGCAGTGGGCAAGTGGGCAGGGCACATATCACGCAGAACAGATGGCCGGTGGGCCAAAAGGTTCTGGAATGGAGACCACGGACCGGTAAGCGCAGCGTAGGACGTCCACCCATAAGATGGACGGACGATATAAAAGAGACCGCTGGGAAACACTGGGTGCAGGCCACTTGCAACCGGCCCTTTTGGTGATCGATGGGGGAGGCTATGTCCAGCAGTGGACGTCCTATGGCTGAAATGATGATGATGATGGTGATGAATGTATTTCGCGTCGTCCCATGGAAAAAAACACCCTTTTCATGTAACTCTGTTACATGAAAAGGGTGAATGAATAATTATAATTTTAAGTCAACTCAACATTTGCGATTTACAAGTAATTTAACTGATTGTGATGGCCACAAACACATGAACTTTGGTTCCGCTTCAGTTGATGACCAAATAATCTGCCAACAACCTTTACATCTTAAAGGAAGTCGTCCCAAGGAGTTGTTATCGTTATCACCCAGAGACGCATCCCTCATTAATTCACAGTTAACTGGCGAAGTTTACAATCTAGAAACTTATTGGGTCATCAACCTGCCGTAAGCATCTGTAAGCAGTAAGTAAGCGGGGTCGAGTGCTTATCAGTTGGCTTCACGCCAAAGCTGCTTTTATTCGATGACGTACTCATAAAGGCTTAGTCCACCCATATTGAGGCATTCGAGATCTGGAGCGAGGAATGAGAGGCTTGTCACTGAACAGCCTTAGGAATCCTGTAAATTGCCCTGGATTTCTCTTGGACGGGTTAGTAGGTAAGACGTTTTTAGCATAGTTTTGTGATGAACCACAGACCTATATCCAAGTAGACGCTACAAGTCAACCTACCTTGCATGTCATATTTCCAATACAATTATGATTAATCGTCATAACTAAGTCCTACTAAAATCAGTCTGCTCAATCGGTGCCGCAACAACACGTGTCAGTATGAAACGAAAATGGGTAATTGAGCAATACTGAGTTGTAAGAATACCGCTAATAAAGTTGTCCGAAAGAATAAAGATATTTCTTTTCACTTTTAGGTATGAAAAATTTTACACGCTTAGTTTTCATACAGTTTGGACTGCTTATAAAGTCCACTTAGATATAGGTATGAGTCATCAGTTTGATGTTGAAGGCATCCAATAGACTAACGGAAAGGTGTTATAATATTATGAAATTAAAATGTACAGTACCCACTCCCACACTTAATAAATTATTTAAATCAGCTTATAATGTTCTGAGTGTTTAAAGTTTTTGGTCGGATTAGAAAGAAGTGCTCTGACCTTTCCCCGCTTAGTGAATGTCAGCATGAAGTTTGTATAGCGTACTAACGAGTGACGTCATTAGTAAGTATAGTCATGGATATCATGGTATAGTGCACTCTCTGTGTAGCAAGACATTAAAATGCTTATATCTTCCATAAATTTTAATACTCATTAATTTTGTTTTTGGTGATCTTATTCGGCTCTTTACATTTTGCGGCGAAAACATAAAGCAATGCGCTACTATTAAAACTAGTGGTGAAAACTAGCCTGTTAGTGGTGGTTGTCAATTGCCATGCTATTTGAAACGGATTATAGTCAAATTTACATCGGTAATATCTAATATAATATAATAATAATATATATAATAATGGTAATTATTATATATGGTAATATATAATAATAATATATAATAAACGATAAATTGACATCGCTCGAAGAACCGATAACCGATGGGGAAGAAAGGTTCTGGAGTGGAGACCACGAACCGGAAGACGCAGCGTAGGGAGGCCTCCCACTAGATGGACTGACGACATTGTGAGAGTCGCGGGCATCCAGTGGATGCAAAAGGCAGGCTGTCGTTCAGTGTGGAGGTTAAAGGGGGAGGCCTATGTTCAGCAGTGGACGTCTTCTGGCTGATGATGATGATGATAGTCAAATTTTCTTTACAATTAATCTAATAAAAGACCTAAAATCTCAATAAAAAAGTTGAAAAAGCTTCGTAAATTTATATCAATCACCGCATACAAAATATTGGCAGCTATTTATCCAACGGCCCATATAAAAGACTGGGCATATAAAATCCTGAAGAATCGGCCTTGAACCTTTTCTATTCGATGTGGAATGGCCTATTAAAGTCCATGTACCGTGGTTAACGTCATACCGTTCCATTTTATATGTTGAGTTACCATTTATTTCAGAATAAAAGTCATGTAGGAGAAATGGAAATTCTCGGTCGAGCTAGCTTTTCTCATTTAGTCAATTACATACTTTAGATAAGTTTCAAAGTAGATTTTGGTATTACATTCAAGTTCTAGACTGTCGTTGCTGTCGGTAGTGGTTATTCATGTAAATCATATTGATCTGAAGATTATATGCTGGCTTTGATTCCCGTCATATCGAAATTCGGTAATACCCACAAAGCAACAGTCTGTTGGAGAGAGCTATGCTCGGAGTTTCTTTTCGCGATAAAATCCGAAACGTGGATATTCGCCAAAGAACCAGAGTCACCGACATAGCTGTTAAAATTTGCAAGTTGAAGTGGCAATGGGCAGGCCACATCGCTTGAAGAACCGATAACCGATGGGGAAGAATGGTTCTGGAGTGGAGACCACGAACCGGAAGACATTGTAAGAGTCCCGGGCATCAAGTGGATGCAAAAGGCAGGCTGTCGTTCAGTGTGGAGGTTAAAGGGGGAGGCCTATGTTCAGCAGTGGACGTCTTCTGGCTGATGATGATGATGAACAGTCTGTAGAGGAGATGTATATGCGTTTCGGGTAACAGAGTTGTGCGTATATACATGTATGTGTGTATTTAGATATGTTGCCATTTCTTTTTTGTAAAATGTTTTGGCTGATTTGCTTTAATTTTATTTGAAACCAGGTTTCATTGTGGTCACTCTTTGGTAATTATTATTATTTAAAAAAATATTATGTTTGGTCAAAGTCTGTCCAGCGTTTGAAAAGTAATACTCTTTTTTGAATTGCTCATGGTTTTATTTTTGTTTATACGTTTGTTTTATCTTGAGAACTTATCAAGCAATCCTTGATGGAACATTCGCTTCAAGCACGCTTCAAGCATAGTATCGCCTCTGTTTTATGTCTCATTATTGGTAGGTTCTTGTGTAAACATGATTTAGTTGAGTTACTGACTCTAGATTTACAATCCGTTTTTTCTCTCTTTGTTTTACAAAAGAGAGAGATTTGTGTTAAACACTAACGAATACAAATTAAACATAAACAACAATCGACGCAAAGTTGCTAGTCTATCGGTATTTTAGCGGATACATTTCGGAGAGTGTGCATCGGATCTGCATGGTCTTATTCCCTACTGCCCATTTTTCTATCGAACTGCCAGAGTGGGTACGAAGAATCGTCACCGCTTTATGGTAGATATTCTGAAAACTCTTACGAAACGCTTTGATTCCACTTTTATTGTGCGAACTGTTAACTGTTAGTCTGTGAAAAGCGCTGCCGTAATGGGTGTTCCCGATAGTTACAATCTGGGTGTCTTCAAATCACGAGTGAATCGGTTTCTTCTAGGCATGCGTGCTCCATCGTAGACCGCATCATTGCTTAACATCAGGTGAGTTGGCGGTCAAACGCAAGCCTATTATTAATATGTAAAAAAACATCGGACAGTATATCGCCTAGAGTGATTTCTTCTAGGATTTTACTACACGAGCATCAGACACAAACAGGATCATAAAACATTTTTGGAGAATAATAACCTATGGGACTGTCTGCTATCGCAGCATTCTCGGAGTAAAATAGTTTACCGGTCAAAAACTCAGTGCTGCGCTCCAAAACAAAGATCCTGGATGGCGGACAAAATCCCACTATCGTTTGGAGTAGAGTTAGACCGGACACATCTGCTGCATGCCCGAAGATCTGTAGGGCAAAACCACAAGGATGTGGTCACCAAATGTCACAAGGCACAAAATGAGATGACAAGACGAGCTAAACCCCCATTGCAGCGGCTGCACCACAAAAGTTCTCACCGTGAGAAGTGAAAGGAGGGACAAAAGGTCTTTGCTCTGCAGTGGGACAGACATTTTATAAATTTATATAGGTACCAAATGTATATGAGTTTTGGACGTAAAAAAACATGTCGCTTAATGTTTTTTTTTTGTGTTATTTGGAGTATTAATGTGTTATAATGTTGGATTATTGTTTATGAGTGTCGAATTGTTCAAGTGATAAATAATGAGGTGAAACATGTATTGTATTTTCGTGATATTTCCAAAACTCTACAGAAGCCTCTATAGTACAGTATCTGCTCTCTACCATTTTACTAGGACATATTGACTTGATACTTGACCGTGACATACTTTGCTCGACTCTGACTCTGACTATGACTTAGTAAAATCTCAATACTTAACACTGGCAAATCCACAAGACGCGTGACGCCAAATTCTCTCTAAAGGAATGAAAAAAAATTATATATAGCATCGAGATACAATCCTATAAAGTCACAAACTCTCAGTGAAAACAGTCAAAAAAACGTTCGAGCGTCATTGTACATTACATAGTATCAATAAATGATAAAATAATATTATATTGTTCACAATGCCACATTTACTCTAATTTAGACGTTACGTCGCGTCGCTTGCATAGTGTTTAACGTTAGCTGTCCGCTATGTCATCGTAGCTCTTGCATCGTGCGGCGTTGTAGTCGGATCGCGGTTACCTTATAACTAACCAAAAAGAGTGCGCAATTTGTAGCGTGCACCGAGTTTTGCTACGGACATTTTTTTGGCACGATTGTTACTTTTTAAGCGACTTATTTTTTTTAAATCAGTTTACTTGTTTTTTTTTTTACATTTTGACATGTAAACTGCCTTTATGTATAAAATGACTATGACTATGACAGTCACGGCTAAAAATAAATAAACAACATCGTTTTTACGTAGGTAAGTACCGATAATACTCGTACTATATCCTAGCTTCCTATGTTCTCATTATCTGCTCTTAATAAATGACTGATACCTATAACTAAATTGTAGCTATTTCAGTTCATAAGTGGCCAGATAACTCTGATCTTCATTACTTTGATGCACCGGCCGCTTTAGAATATTGAGCAGGAGGCAATTAAATGTAACTAAAATTAGATGAGTATTTTAGGATAACTGCTGCAGATTAAGAGAATTTATTCATACTAATACAAGGTTTTCACTGAGAAACTCCTTAATTTACTAAATGTCTGTGTGGTATGCAGCATGTAGCTGCATACCACAGATATTTTTTTTCACATAATTTATTTAAATACTAAATAATTCATTGGTGCGAGCTGTTTCAGTGTGGACTTATTTGCGATAGTGGCGCCCTCATTGCTTTCTACATTTTTCTTCCAAGCTGTACATATTATTGATCTTTTATGTGCGATGTATCGAAACAGTTTTAATAGGTATTATATAAATACTTAAGCCGAAAAACTAAAAACAAAAAAAACTAAACCGATGAAAAAAGAAAAGAAAAAAACACTTTTTAGACTTATTAACTAAGCTAAACAAGTGAGTGAATAATTTTGAGCAGACGCCATTTTATTTTATTTTTTATTTATGACAATGGATCGCTGGATTATATTATTATATTATATTATATTATTTATATTTTTACATTATTACCTAGCATTTTTTGCGTTAAACCTTCAGCCTAACATTCCAAAAAAATTAAGTGACACTTCAGTTTCAATTCTGGTTAAACTCGAAGTATTTTTAAAATACGAATACCTTCTCTTTTCAGTAAAACGACACTTAAATGGTGTTGCGAAAGAATTGATTGAGTAATTTCGCACGGAACCGGCTCAAATATGCAGATCGCATGATTATTAATCATACGCATGTGATTCATTCATAAGAACTACGTCTCGAGTGAGATGCTTGAATAGTTAGATACTTTAAATGTAGAGATCGCTAGACCTGTTTGACTTGACAGACTTGTTCAACGATTATTTTATAAAACTTGAAAACTCTACTTGACACAGGCAAATGCACAAAACGCGTGACGCTAAAATCTTCTCAAAATCATAAAAAAAACCTCTTTGCACATTGAAAATAATAGGTAATTAGTACGCACTACGCACGTAGTCAGTGGAGACAAAAATTGACCACCATATACTATGCAATGAAATATGTAAAGTTTTAAGTAAAATTTTCGAAGATGAGGGTTCTTCACGTCATTATAAACACATGTTACAGAAAAATAGGTAAGTCATCACAAAAATGTAAATTAACGATTCAATCTCAGAAACAAATCAGCGTAAATAGAGATAGATACTGATAGCCGAAAACCAGAGCATTTATCACCTTTTTAACACATTTACCAACTTTCCCTTTCATACCAACGCCACTATTTCACTGCGAGCGTTTCCTAAAATGGGTTGCACTCACATTCTCCGTGAATTACGAGTACGATTGTTCTAAGTGTGAAACTCATTTCTCTATGTAGGTACCTATGTGCATTGTAGCTCCGGAATGCAGCGCACCGTAGTTAGTGGTGTTTTTTTATTTTTCTTTTATTTTGTTGTATGTTTTAGAAGAGGTAAGAAACGAGTATGCTGCAATAGAATGTAGTTATTAGTTTCAAGAGTGCATGTAAAACTCAAAGTTAATCATCTTTTTTTTTATTCATCCCATCATCATCATCATCATCAGCCAGAAGACGTCCACTGCTGAACATAGGCCTCCCCTTTAACCTCCACACTGAACGACAGCCTGCCTTTTGCATCCACTGGATGCCAGCGACTCTCACTATGTCGTCGGTCCATCTAGTGGGAGGCCTACCTACGCTGCGTCTTCCGGTTCGTGGTCTCCACTCAAGAACCTTTCTACCCCATCGGTTATCGGTTCTTCGAGCGATGTGGCCTGCCCATTGCCACTTCAACTTGCAAATCATCCCATAGAAGGGTTAAATTCCTTATATAACGTAGGTTATTCAGCACGAAGAAAGGATTTTTTTAAATTCGTATCTATTGGCGAGACCGAACGCGTTACGCGTACAAAATAGCAGGCATTTCGCTAGACGTATACTTATTTTTAAAACTTTTACGCATAAAAACTGTTACTATACCAACAACAGGGCAGAAGTTTTGTGCCCATAGATAGTGATCGCACGAATTCATTAACATTCAACAATTATATTCCAAACAATACTGGGAAAGCTTGTAAAATGAAAATTCGCAGTGTTGTGGGAAAACTCTGCAAATAATTGCAATAGTGAGTACCCAAGTGGCTCAAAAGCATCTGAATTGAAGTGCGTTTACGATTCAATTTCCCCCGGTTTCAATGCAGACATCTTTTTTAAAACAATGAATAAAGGCTGTCACACACGATGAAAATACGATGCTAACTTGTTTTTTATAAGTTTAACTTGTGTATCTGTGTGCCTGTCTGTGGCATCGTAGCTCCCAAACGGCTGAACCAATTTTGATTGAGTTTTTTTTGTTTAAAAGTTGCCTTAGTCGTGTGTGTTCTTATCAATGATTTAAGAAAATCTGTTCAGTCAAAAAAATTACAGTTTATACTTGTAAATTGTCGTGTACTCTCATACTATTTTATCCTAAGATAATTTTTATCAATTTGTTGAAATATCATCATAAAGATGACAAGTATAAAGTACGAACCAAGGTTAACAAAACTAACTTACTCGTTCCAAATTCGGATTCAGCTTGTACGTGTTTCCACTGAATAAAAACACCGTAAATTACGTTATATAACAATGATAATGTGTGGTATATAATATCCTCTTAATTAAGATTTGTGCAATATATTATATAATATTATACTGTCATCACGTCTGGTGCAACTCGTGACTTCGTGACCAAAATGCCTGTACTTTGCTCATAGGGTGAGCATTGCCATACGATGTGCAAAAATTCTAATTTTGGGGAAAATTCCCACTGTTTTTATTTTTATTTAAGAGGGAATGTTTTTTAAGTTACTGGACTAACCATGTTGATTAAATTAAAGTTTCGTTAGAAATATATTATTTTACCCAAATAATTACCTTCAACGCTTTTAGCTCTTCATTAAAATGTAATGATGAGCTATACTGTAAAATGAGCTGCAAGATATTTAAATTATAGTACCCCCATCGTGTGTAACAGCCTTAATAAATACAATGTAGATTGTAGATATAGGTACATTTCACTCAATTGCAGAAACTATGTTGCGAGTCAACAGTTTGTTATGAAGTATGTATGCCTAATTAAAAGTTAACGAGTAGGTAATTTGAACGAAGGTTTAAAATTCATAAAGGTAGAGGCGTGAAGGCCCTGCGTATATGCGTACGAAGCCTAACGAATTTAGTATGTAGCCACGTGTGGGATACAAAGAGAAACTGTGATTGTGACTGAAATTCCTACGGCTTTATGGGTATTATGAAAACTGTTATACAGGGTTATTGAAAATAGCTTATAATCTCTCGCAGGCAGATTCTTTATTAACAACTTTTGTTCTTTACTTTAACAAAAATACAACAACAATTACGGTTGTATGTTTTTTTTTTGTCAACGGGGTGTAAAAGAAAGGTCATAAGGACAACAGACAAAGAAAGGTCAACATGAAGTTTTTTTTTAAATTGAAAACTTCTTCAGGCACGTTAGGCACTTTTTGGGACGGGGGAAAAGAACTGAGGATGTTGATGTACCCAAGTAACACAATCAACACCCTGAAGTCTGCGCTCACCAGCCAGAGTAATTTTTTTCGCACGTTTTTAACATTTTTAAAGATGAAACATTATTTAGTGACTATTTAATAGAATCGACTGGGATAATAGAATAGATATATAATAGAATCTTTAGATTCTAGATTCTATTATATATCTGGGATATATAATAGAATCTTAAGATTGCAATTAGTATAAAGCAACTAGCTGCGCGTCGCGGTTTCATCCCTAATTTTTCGTTTACAAACAATTTAATATTTTTATAAGATACTAGTAGGCCGCCCCTGCTTCGCACGGGCGAAGCCGGGATATTATATAGCCTATGTCAACCGGGGATAGTGCAGCATCCCAACAGTGAAAGAATTTTTCAAATCGGTTCAGTAGTTTCGGAGCCTATTCAATGCAAACAAACAAACAAACAAACAATCAAATCTTTCCTCTTTATAATATTAGTATAGATGGCGTAAATATAATTATATCATCTAAAATATAAAAATATTATATAAATTTAAATTATACCATCCCCATCTTTATATAATTCATAGGAACATCCGAACACTATCTTATTGACGTGTTCAGTCAAACAGTATTTTCTATTTCTGCGGCGATTTCCCTCAAAAACGATATCCATAATCTAGGTATACGACATACTTAATCAGACAAATTCGAAATAAATCAGCTGTCCCATTTTTTATCTCTATGAAACAGCTGATTTCAGAGTAGGTCCCATAGTAAAAGTTGTTCATAATGTGATAATAGTGACCTCTTTTTGAGTTAGTCCGATAATGTTTAAAAATTATGTTTAAATGCGAATGTATATAGGTATACCTACCTATGGCGGCAGTTCAATGGAAACGCGACAGCCGCGGATATGGAATGAATAGTTAATATCCATCCCGTGAAACGAATATCTGTGAATTCATATTCAAACACGACAACACCTACTCGTTTTTTTACGTTTTCGAAAACTAGATTTTTGTTCACTTATTCACAACAGAAAATCTACTGTTTTCATTTCGGCTATGTATTTTAAACCATTGTAAAAAACGATAAGCTTGCTGATTTCTTGACTTTTTTTATTGAATAAGCATTTTTGGACAATATAGTATCTACTTTTACATGTTTTTATCTTTATTCATCGATTTAATTAAAATAAAGAGTTAACTGTTCATTTAGTTTAACAGATTACTGGTGTTTAGATGTCAACGTGGTATGTCGGTACCCTAAAACAGTGACCTAAATGCAGTTTTTGTTAAAATATATATTTAGTTTTATTACTAGTTTTAGGTTGTCTATTTTAATTTCGATTTAATGCAGTTAGATTTTTATTAGTTTAGTTTAGTTTGTTTTCAAACGGTGTATTTCAATAGTTACTGTTCCAATTTCAAGATATGTTGTCAGATATGTGCTGATCTAGAAATATTGTATATTATCTCTATACATTTATTATTATAATAATATTACAATTGCCTGACCTGTAAACATAAGTTTATTAATAAATTTCTTTGACTTTGATAACTAGTTAATTAATATTGTGAAAATGAAATTTATAACCACGGCATAGAAAAAAAATCGTCTTTCACACAAAATGTAATTCACAATATACACAATCAATCTAGTTGGTTGGTTCCGCGTGAACCTGCATTGTCTCATCCAATTTTCCATAAACCATTAGTCAGTCGTACGGTGTAGTGACAGAAACACATTTATACACTTCACACTGTCTCGTTTTCAGCTTGAATGAAAATGTAGCGCTTCGTGAAAAATATCGACAAGTACTCAGCTGTACCGCAAAGTAAAAATTAAAACCTAAAACCAATAAGCGATGCCATTCAACGTTCATGCTGCAAATGCCAGCGTTTTGGCCACTTTTTCTTCCAAGAGGCTTCTAGATTAGTCATTTAATTTAGGTTTTATATAATAATATTCAGTAGTTTTATTTATTTATTTTTTACTTAAAAGGACGACCAACAGCTTGGTTCAAATGTCTTATAAATAAATTTAAATAGATTCACAAAGCCAGTTACAGCTCATCACGGATAGAAATATAGTAATAATAATATCTAAGAATGAACACTGAGGATACAATAAATACATAATGAAAAGAAAACAGAATTAAATTAAAAAAGAAAACAGATAATAATAACCAAATTAGTTAAATAATTCACTGCTCAACAGCCGCCTGGCCAATGTAATGCTAGTACAGAATAAGTCTAAGCCTATTCGCTTATCAGTGGAGTCAAATTTATTTATTTATTTATTTATTTTATTACAATTTCTCAAAAACTTACAGCAATAAATATAAATGTATTGTTCACTCGACACAAGTAACAATTTTGGCTGTAATATGTATTGATCTCAGAAATATTGATAAGGGGATTAAACCGAATACGAATAGAGGAACAATTTAGCTTTGTCATGCTAAGAAACTCGGGGCTATCAAATAGTTTTTTTTTTTTTTTTTCGTTCTAGTTTATAAATATAGTTGTAAATTAATATTATTAGGTATATTAATATCACATCACACATCATCAGCCATTAAATGTCCACTACTGAACAAGGCCTCCATCTTAGAGAGGGGTGTTGCCATAATCCCCACGCTTGGCAGGCAGGCGGCTTGGGGATCGCAGTACGTTCACCGTGTACTAACAGGACGCTGCTGCCCATCCTCCGGTGGTTCTGGTCGCAGTTTTAGGACATAACCGGGTCCTAAGGTATATTAATATATTTAGATATTATTAACAACAAACTAAAATATTTATTTGTCTCTAAATAAAATATGAGAAGCTACGAACTTATCGAGTTATCTCGATACTCATTTAAAAACTCCTATTTGAGAGTTATGTAAGCATGTACAATTTGATCGGTATTTTTACCATCATCATCATCATCAGCCAGAAGACGTCCACTGCTGAACATAGGCCTCCCCCTTTAACCTCCACACTGAACGACAGCCTGCCTTTTGCATCCACTGGATGCCAGCGACTCTCACTATGTCGTCGGTCCATCTAGTGGGAGGCCTACCTACGCTGCGTCTTCCGGTTCGTGGTCTCCACTCAAGAACCTTTCTTCCCCATCGGTTATCGGTTCTTCGAGCGATGTGGCCTGCCCATTGCCACTTCAACTTGCAAATTTTAACAGCTATGTCGGTAACTCTGGTTCTTTGGCGAATATCCACGTTTCGGATTTTATCGCGCAAAGAAACTCCGAGCATAGCTCTCTCCATTGCCCGCTGAGTGACTCTGAGTTTTTCCAAAAAGCCAACAGTTAAGGACCACGTCTCAGTACCATATGTCATCACTGGCAACACACACTGGTCAAAAACCCTCGTCTTGAGGCACTGTGGTATCTTGGACGAGAAGATATCACGCAATTTCCCGAACGCTGCCCATCCGAGTTGGATTCTTCGGGCGACCTCTTTGCTTAAGTTGGACTTACCTAACTGAACAATCTGTCCAAGATAGGTGTAATGGTCAACAACTTCTAGAGTATCGTTCCCAACGACTATCGGCACGGGTTCAACATGGACATTCGACATTTCGGTATTTTTACACGCCAGTTGAATTTTTTAATTGGACCAAAACTTGTGTAAAACTTCCCTTCAGGCAAACTCAAATTAAATGGCAAGGAAGCTCGTTCGTGTCCCGGCGCGAAAAAACTCGCGTCAAAACTTTGGTACCGTCGCTGCAAAAAGTTTTCATTTTGTTAAATAAATTAAAAAGTAGGCAAGGATTTCAGCATTTTATTTTCACTCAAAACTATCTGCGTGGACAATCTCTCAGGAATCGTATATTTTTCCGGGTTAAATAAGTCCTATGCCACTCTCAGGCCCTCTAACTATCTCTATACAAAAAAGACTCGTCAGTCGGTTGATCCGTTGCTGCGTGAAAGAGAAACAAACATACCAACAAATCAATGACATGTTGACTGTTTATTTTTCCTTTTTTTTGGGACGTATATAACATTCTAAAATATGGCAATCACATTGTATGTTCTAATTTGATAGCCCGTTGGTCGAGTTGATAGTGAACCTGCCTTCTGAGCTTGGGGGCGTGGGTTCGATTCCCACCTAGGACAAACATTTGTGTGATGAACATTTGTGTTTGTTCTATATCTGGGTGTTAATATCTATTTAAGTATGTATTTAAACCTATATATGTATATATATCAGTCTCTGGCAGCCATATCACAAGCTTTGCTTAGTTTGGGGTCAGATGACCGTGTGTGCAAAAATGTCCCGAATATTTATTTATTTATTTTATTTTATCTAGAAGACACAAAATTAAACACAAACAACAAACAAACCCAGGGCCGGCCACTTGAGGTGCCTTACATATCTAAACAGATCCCATTTTAACTGTGTTTTACCGTGTTATTTGTTACTATGGTTACCTTGTTATAACACTTTTACGGCGTGTGCCGTGGTTTATACAGAATTAGGGCCCAGAAAGATACCAAGAAGAGCTATAGTGGCCGAGCGGTAGCATGTGCGCTTTTAATTATGACAGCACCCGGTTCCATTCACGGCCCTGCACCAATAACTTGATCAGTACTTAAGTAAAATATGAGCAGTTTCGATGCCATCGCTCAACAACGGTGAAGGAAAACATCGTGAAGAAACCGGTAAATACAAGAATCTCAAAATTACAAAGACATAATCACCACAAATCGTGGTGGATGGTGGATTAAGGTCCATCATATATAAATCATAGATAGCCCGTTGGTCTAGTTGGTAGTGAACCTGCCTTCTGCGCTTGGGGGCGTGGGTTCGATTCCCACCTAGGACAAACATTTATGCGATGAACATTTGTGTTTGTTCTATATCTGAGTTTTAATATCTATTTGAGTATGTATTTAAAAATATATATGTACCTATGTATATCAGTCTCTTTCAGCCATATCACAAGCTTTTCTTAGTTTGGGGTCAGATGACAGTGTGTGCAACTATGTCCCGAATATTTATTTATTTATTTATCTCTCCTTGATGGAAAGCCCGTGTCCCAGCAGTAGGCACATCATCATCATCATCATCAGCCAGAAGACGTCCACTGCTGAACATAGGCCTCCCCCTTTAACCTCCACACTGAACGATAGCCTGCCTTTTGCATCCACTGGATGCCCACGACTCTCACAATGTCGTCGGTCCATCTAGTGGAAGGCCTCCATACGCTGCGTCTTCCGGTTCGTGGTCTCCCCTCCAGAATCTTTCTTCCTCATCGGTTATCGGTTCTTCGAGCGATGTGGCCTGCCCATTGCCACTTCAACTTGCAAATTTTAACAGCTATGTCGGTGACTCTGGTTCTTTGGCGAATATCCACGTTTCGGATTTTATCGCGCAAAGAAGTAGGCACATGATAGGCTGACAATGATCATGAAGATATCAAGAACGGACAGCTCTCATTTCCCATACGATTGTCTAGTTAACGTCAGCTAAACGAACCGTTTTCCGCGAGTGTACCAGTGCCCGTCAAGGTCCACGGGTTGGCGGGCCGGTCCCGACACACTCTGTTTGGCACTGGACCTCACCGCAAACCCGTTGTCTTCACCATTTTAGAATAGGTTTATCATAGACACTATGCGGTAAACTGTGTCGGGTTGTTTTTAGAACCTGTCGTATTATACAAAACACTATTAAACTATCACGGTTGTTCACTAAAGTTATATGATTATTCACGGGATATTTACCATGGTAAGGATGTGTAATGAGCTCCCGATATTTCGGCGCAGTTACATGCACCATGTTCACGGGAAGACTGACGGGACGGTAAATATCCCGTAAATAATCATATAACTTTTGTGGTATGTTATGTTTTAAACAACTAAATTTTTTTATGTATAAGGATTGCGATTGAATTAGTTGTTTTTTTACTATTCTAACGAAATCCTCATTCTGGCACAACTTGTGGCATTAGCGTGCTTCAGTCCTTCTAGCACTAGCACTTAAGTTTCTTTATCTGTAACTTTAACAATAAAAAGTTTCTATCTATCATGACATAGAGGCATAGTTTTCTAACTACTGACTAAGATGTCTACGATATCTTAATATACAGATTTCATAATCATGGAGGGCATCGTAAAGGTTAATTTTACATAACAGCTATACTTTTCGAAAAATATAAGAAACCCCTCAAAAATAGAAGTAGCGAAACGCATGACTGTGTGTATACGCCATGGTTTTGTTCCACTAAATGCGACTTTAATTCAGTACTTTAAGCCTTATGATCATCTGTAGTACCAAATTACCTTAAAATGTTTTATTTTTTATTTATTTTTGTTCTCCCGACCTCTTGTATCGATACGATGCAGGTTCAATAAAGTTTTCGTTTGTCCTTTCGGCCCCATCGGCCATCTGTTCTGCGTGATGTGTGCCCTGCCTACTGCCACTTTCACTTCAACTTGAGGGTTATGGATTAGTGGATGTTTAATGGCTGATGTTTCTATTTTTATTTCTATTTTAAATGCTTTGTATTATGTATACATTCTTAGATAACAATATTACAATTGCCTGACCTGTAAACATAATGTTTATTAATAAATTACTTTGACTTTGACTTTGTTTTATTTTTTATTTATTTTTGTTCTTCCTACCTCTTCTATCGATACGTGCGCAGGTTCAATAAAGTTTTATAAATACCAATAACTCGGACAATAATCCTTGCATTACAATTGAACGAGTCAACAATTGAACAGTTTTCATCCGACCCAATTGTTATGATTCCAAGCGGTCTTTTATTTCATGAGCTCGTGCTAGTAACTCCGCACAGTTTATTGACGATGAAGAGAGTGCATGTGGCATGTTTATGAGTGTGTGTTAGAGTTTCAATGGAGTTCATTGGAGTTATTAAAGACACGTATTGTTTAGCTCGGAGTTTGGTGGATGTAAGTGTAGGCAGTAGCTAAGAGCACGTTTGTTTGGGTTTGCTTCAACATACCACTAGCAAGTTGAGCCAACTAAGGAGTTGCAAGCTAAGCCCAATGAGGAATTGAAAACTATGTTCCACCGAGCGAAGGTAAAGTTTCAGAACCCTTATTCTCTATGTCTCATGAGGTTTATTGCCATAAACACGTGACGTCATAACATGAAAATTTTATTGTTTTTTTTTTAACGCGGTTAAGTCTGCGTTTGACCACCAACGCGCCTGTTGGTAAGCGACGATATGGTCGAAGATGAAGCAAAAATTGACTACCTTTACGTTTCTATGACTACATAAACTCGTACTGCGGCCGCGTTTCGTTCTGTGCATGAAATTGGAAATTATTTGCTTTTGAATTGGCAAAATAACGTGAAGCAAGCTAGCGCGTTTCATGCGCGTTTGTCAGGAGAATGTAGTATCCAATTGGAAGACGCTTTTGATTCGTTTGACGCATAACCATGGTTATCATGTTACGTTTACGGCGGGTAATTTATTTTCATACAGAATTAGGGCCTAGAATCTACGGAAACTATTCGACGTTTGAATGTTCTTACTAGGTGCGCTCCGCGGTTGCACCCGTTATCCAACATGATCAGTTTATTTATGAGTCACTACTTCATACCGAATTTCATTCCAACTCTCGTTCAGCTGTTATGGAGTTGAGTGCTAACAAACATAATGATATTTATTAGTGTGATCAACGATAACTAGGAATCCGTAGATTTGATCTTCATTTATTTAATAGTAATACCAAAACAATAAAATTGTAATAAAAAATATTTGCCCTAAGTGGTTGTGTATACGCGTAGTTACAGTTTGAGGTGTACTACTACTTGATGAAGAAAGGTTCTTGAGTGGAGACCACGAACCGGAAGACGCAGCGTAGGTAGGCCTCCCACTAGATGGACCGACGACATAGTGAGAGTCGCTGGCATCCAGTGGATGCAAAAGGCAGGCTGTCGTTCAGTGTGGAGGTTAAAGGGGGAGGCCTATGTTCAGCAGTGGGCGTCTTCTGGCTGATGATGATGACTACTTGATATCCATGCTACTAGTAAACAACCAAATATTTTTACTATACAAAAAAAAGTTTTTTTTTGTAATAAAACTTTTACATTTTAAAAATCTTTGGGAAAGTTATCCCACAGGGTATCAAAATAACTATACCCACTTTTAGAATACTCTATGATGATACAAATATTTTAAAGAATTGTGTACTCGATATCGTAGTTACATTTTTATTACTTGAAAATTCTCTATCTGCCAATGTTTGAAGATATACGTACTGCGACCGTCGTACATTGCCTTTTAATATTTCGTGATTAAAACTGCACGTTGTGTATTTCAAAGGAAATAATGACGGAGTTTTCTTCCTCGGTATTGCGAAGTGTCAACTAAAACAATTAGATACGTGCTCTGGCTGTTAACTTATTAGAGTCGCATCGTGTATCCGATATGAGTTCGTTGAAATTAACTGGCGTTATTTAAGAGTTCAACTATATTGGGTTATAAGTATATAAATATAATATAATAAACAAGTCAGCGTCCAATTTCACACAACTTTGACTAATCGAGATTAATTTTAAGGGCTGAAAGGACTTTAATTAAATCTATATATAAGTAAAACTAAAAATTAAATGCTGCGTTGCTAAGTGCGTCACATGAAAACGGCTGGACCGACCTGGTTAGTTTTTGTTTTAAAATGTTTGTCCGAATTAGGTTTTAAGCGTGGGGATTATGGATACATCATTTCAGCGATAGGACGTTCACATAGGCCTCCCCCATCGATCTCCAAAATGGCCGGTTGGAAGCGGCCTGCACCCAGCGTTTCCCTGCGGTCTCTTATAGGTCGTCTGTCCATCTTGTGGATGGACGTCCTACTTTGCGCTTACCGGTCCGTGGTCTCCATTCGAGAACCTTTCGGCCCTATCGGCCATCTGTTCTGCGTGATATGTGCCCTGCCTACTGCCACTTTAACTTCAACTTGAGGGTTATGGATTAGTGGATGTTTAATGGCTGATGATGATGATGTACGTTATTCGTTAAAACCATCACAATATTGACTGTATCGAGTAACTTCTTGTGGCGTTGCAGTCACAAAAACGGTACAATTAGTTCTGCGTTTTGCGCACGATGCTTCAGCTCGTTCCACTTACATAACGAGGTTTCTCATGCTTCGATTTAAACACCGAGGGGAGTGCTTTCTAATTCTGCTATGTAATAGGTCAGTGAAGTTCAACCTTTATTTTTTGGTAGGTTTCACACTTGGTCAGTGATCATTTCTGAAATATGTTTTCTAATTAACCAGTGAAATGTTATTTAGTAAATTAACTATTTATGCACACAGTAAAAGTAAATTAACCAATCTAAATGTACCTAATATTAATATAAATTAATAACCTAACAATATTTTTATCGAAATAGTATGCCTCCAAATTAAAAAATTAAACTTGGGTACATCGTCACTTGGCCACCAAAATACGAGCCATGAGCCTAGTGTGGGCCCTTATTAAAGTCGACATCTTAAATTAAATATATCTAACAAACTTTGAAAGACGGTAAAATTGTTGAAACACTGTTTTAAACTATCACGGTTGTTCACTAAAGTTTTATGATTATTTACCGTGTTAAGGTTGTGGAATGAGCTCCCGATATTTCGGCGCAGTTACATGCGCCATGTTCACGGGAAGACATGAACATGAACGTGGGTTCTTCATTTGAAAAATTCTTTCACTGTTGGGAAGCTACACTATCCCCGGGTGACATAGACTATATTTTTTTTTTAAATAGGCTTCCTTACTCAAACTCCAATAATATAACCCAAGGTATAAAAATAAGACTTACAACCGTGCGAAGCCGGGATGCATTGCTAGTAGTCTATAGGCCTGACCCTTGTCTATCATTCACCACAAACGCCGCTAAGTAAGAGTTGTTACAGCAAAACCCACAACAGTCAATTGTTCAAGGTTACAAAGAAAAGCGAAATCTGCTTTTCCGACTGCGTGACTTTTTTTAACAGACGTGTCACGGTACAGTGGCTACTCTTTGACGATGTAAACGAAGTATGGCGAACCGCGTGTGGCAAATTTTCGCGTAACACGTAATTCAAACTTAATTTTGTCAGAAACCTGAAACGAAATATCAAATACGAGCGAAACGTTATACCAGAGTTTTGGTATATGAAATGTTAATGAATATAATTTGAGAGAACATTTCAGTTTTCTACGTCAAGGTTTCTGTTTCTCCTTTTTTCTGTTGTAACTTTTCAAACTTGATAATTTGAACACATGTTTTATAGTCTACTGGGACTACAAATACAAAACTTAAAAATATCTCAGGACAGTCCAGACCAGAGAAAAGTCTCGACCTGTGGCACTGAAATGTGGTCTCTTACTATGGGCCTCATAAACAAGCTCAAGTCGCACAACGAGCTATGCAGAGGGCTATGCTCGGGGCTCTACGAGACCGAATCAGAAATGAGCACATCCGTAGACCAACGAAAGTTACCGACATAGCTCAACGGATTAGCAAATTGAAGTGGCAGTGGGCAAGGCACATATCACGCAGAACAGATGGCCGATGGGGCCGAAAGGTTCTTGAATGGTGACTATGGACCGGTAAGCACAGCGTAGGACGTCCACCCACAAGATGGAAAAACAACCTAAAATAAACCGCAGGGAAACGCTGTATGCAAGCCGCTTTCAACCGGCCCTTTTGGAGATCAATAGGGGAGGCCTATGTCCAGCAGTGGACGTCCTATAGCTGAAATAATGATGATGATGAATACGACTTTTAATATAAAATCGACCAATAACATTCATGGCACGTATAGATAGACTCGCAAAACAGTGAGCATCCCATTTCCCGACCACCCAGAGTAGGTAAGTACAAACGGTCTAGGTGGTAGAGCCGGTTGTATCACTGCAGAAAGTGAACTATGCAATTCTAGAGGAAGCGGATACTAACTTCCTGGAAAATGATCGACATTATCATTGGGTTTTACTTTTTGACGCATTTTACAATATACCTGTAGTCAGGTATATTTACATTTTAAACAAATAGGTACTTAAAATGTTACACTAATGGTCTAGAATTGATTATTAAGTTGTAGGTTTGAATCAAAATGTAAGTTATTTTCTTTATTCGTTCCGCTTAGAATTTACGTAGTACGTACATTTAATAATTGTATATATTCAAAAAATTTGAAATGCTCGAGCAAAAGTAGGTAGGTATGTTATCTTAAGTTTTTGCTGTTAAAGATGTGCAAAAATTTCACTACTCATTCCTGGGAAAATCGCATGAAAAATTTAGAAAGTAAAAAATATGTCCCAAACAAGTATCTAGACTCTAAGACATTCGACCGCATCGTTACTAAACAACAGGCGACTGAGTTTTCAACCCAAACTCTAGACACAAAATAAATAGACACAGAAGGCCGGCTCCATACAACGAGCATTAATAGGCGTCGCACTCAAACACGCGGATCAAGTCGGTCGAACACTAATCGCGAGTGCCCCCAACTTTTCACAGAACAGTATACCTAGTTGTTTTGCCAGCTCTAGCGTTACGGTTGCGAGTAGGTTATTATAATAAAACCAGCCGAAGCCTGCCTTCTGTACCTATTTATTTTGTGCTCCAGATCTTAGAAATGGCATATTTCTACCGTGTAGAGGCTAAACAAATAACATGCCTTCGTTAGTACATCAGGCGCTCCAAGCCTGAGCAGCCTTGAGTTTGCATAGTTCAGGATCAACCGGTTCCTCTATGATGTTTTCCTTCGCCTTGAGCACCTATCCATAAAATAATGACCGTAATATATGAAATTGCACACGATATGTTACGAGTTTCATATGCAATTACTATAAACAAGTCACTTGTTATATAATAATACAACAACAACTATTTTGTATTAAAAAATAAATGTTTACAACATACAAAAGCGTGCATAATCTGCATAAAAGTGCAGAAGATTTTTCAAGCCCAAGTTTTGTTAAAAAAAATTTTAAGTGCACACGTACATTGCGTAAATTCACTTATTAAAATCAACACACCTTGATACTTTTTCAGTCCTCTTTTTTTAAACAATTAGCATAGGCAAATAAAAATATGTAATAGTACCACAAGTAAAAAAAAAACAAGTTACATACCAATGAGTCGATCAGTAATACGTGACAGTGAAAAAAACTATCCTGGTATGGTACTAGAGGTTGAAACACAGACCTATATCGAGGTCTGTGGGTCAAAATACTTGTATTACTAAGGACAATGAACAGTTTTCTTAGATAGGTCTGACTGGGATTTAAGTTTAAAAATTAATCATGAAAAGCGTAAAAAAGTCTACATTGCTACGCATGTAGATTTTTGGTAGGAAACTGAAGTGCAGTACATTCTTATACCTATGAGTAGTTATTTACGCAGTGAGCTGCGTAAAAAATCAATATGAGAGAGTGTCATTACCGTATGTTTACGAATCACGTTATCTCGCATTTCGCGTCTAGGTCAAAGTATTGTTGATAGGGGACTACCTGCAGATTAGATAAGTTTTATCAGTTGATGACATAGCCCAGTTACCCGGACCAGCACATTTCGGCAAAATGTCCGATGATGTGTGTAATGTGTGTATGTTGATTCCTACCACAAAAATATCTTGTACGAGGTAATCCGTTGTAAAACAACCAAAATCATACATAATTATCTAGTATTATTTTTTAATTTACAATCCTTATTTTATAGCTTAAAATAAAACAGTAACCGTAATCATAATAAAAATCTTTATATCTGTATACATAAACAGCAAAGTACATAAAATCCGAGAAATCTCTCAATCTTTACTAGAGGCTCAAGATTACGACGCGTCACGTACCATACAACCACATTACGTGTCAGTCTCATAGAGTTCACGTGTGATTCATCACCGTGACCCACATCACGCTTTACTGTACTGTTAGACCGAAATTAGCGACACTTATTTACCTTTCTCAGTCACTTTTGATACGGGTAGTTATTTATGTCCTCACAGGCTGTTGTCGTTCCCATAGATTACGGAGCTTCGCAAACTACATACTATTTCTGCAACGGCACTCAGGGTTCAATTAGGTTTAGAAGAGATTTAGTTTCTGTTTTCACCGTAAGGCAATCGTAAGTGCATTACATCCCCGCTATTTGCGTCCAGGAAGCTTTAACTCTAATACGAGTTAAATTTCAGCTCACTTGGCTCGTCTGAACAAGGAAGTATAGAAGAAAATCCAATAAAGTATTTATTGACAGAATGATGAATGTTGAATCAGGCTTTAAGGATATAGAAAATCGAAAATAAAAGCTGTCGGATTTTGTTTTCGTACCGTGAGATTTTATTTGGTTTGAGGTTGTCTTTTAGGATTATTATTATTAAGCTTCACATTACTGGTCATAATCACAAACGGTCATGACCGAGGAAAGCCGTCAACATACCATTACAGCGGTCTCGGAACGTTAACAGGCTTAAATGACCGGGGGTAATGACATGGCAGATGCCTAGGATTCGTGTAAATTGTATCTTGTTCATATGTAGATTATGAGATAATAGCTACAATGGTAGTTATTAAACCCAGACGCGAGTAATGGGAGGTTAACTCAGAGCTAGAGATGCTCGAACTAAGTACATTGTTAACTTTAATCAATATCTGTATAACCGTTATATCATGAAGCGTATCAGACATGGATCAATTTGAAACTTCATACCCATTTAAGTACAGTATCTGTGCTAAATTAAGATTTCCATTTTGCGAGCTAGTGATGAAAGCATCTCACGCATTGCTGAGCAATTCAATCGAAGCTATAGAGCTGGGGATTAGTTTGGTACCCGTTCTATTCATCGCTAAAATATGTGGTAGTATGAAAGAAGGAGTTCTTTAGGAATTGAATATCTTCTATTGAAATAGGACACGCTATATTCAATCTGAAAGTTAGCTGGTTCACCCATTTTGCTGTATTCTTATTTTTTTTTCTTCTTTTTTTTTCTTCTGTGTTATTTTTGTTTTTTCTGGATAAATTTTCCAGATCTCTTATCTACTTTCGTTTCTGAACGTGAGAATGATGTGCAAAACGAAGTCGTTTTCACTTCACTTTTTTTTTGTATGAATCAAATTTGTGGTTTTTGTAGGTAGGTACCTACTTCTTGGTTTCTTTTAAGATGAATTTCACTTTCCAAACCAATCTGTATACACCATGCGAGCAACTAATTATTATTCTTGTCATCAGACAGTGGTGACTAATATTAGGGTCGGAATTTTGTTTGTCGTAGATATACCATAAATTTTTGTTACGAGACAGGTTTTTGGGTCTTTGAAAATAATAAAAATGTAACTATTGCTAGTTTTATGATATATTTTATATATGATTATTTTACATGATAATCAAAAATGTTGATGATGAAAAGTATAAATGATTTAAATAAGTAGGTATGATAACAATTATGTTTCTTACTGTTTGATCAAACCGCCGTCGGATGAGAAAGCCACGCATGGTTGCGTCCAGATAAAATGTGACTCGTTCGTTTCTTTTGTTCCAAGGCTGCAAGTTTTTCGTTCATGGGCTCTTCCACATATGGTTTCACCAAGATGAGTTATTTTGAGATCTCGTATTTTATTCTTGTGACTGGTCATATTCATTGATCTGCTTAAGTAAGCCGTGTTATTTCGTTTGATCAGTATTCTGTAGGATGAGAAAGGCACGCACGAATGCGTCTAGAACAAATGTGGCAGAATACTCGATTGTTTCAGGGAAGCGAGTTTCCGTGGCAGTCATGCGTCCATCGTCCCACCTGTTATTCAATGTGTAACGGACGACAACGGCTTTTGCACAACTAGGCCTTGGTCTGTCGCGGCTATCGTTACGTCCAGTGAATTAACCAGGTTTCTAATTGCAGTTGGTTGGGCGCTCTTCTGTATCAACACCGTAAGCACGGTTTTTAACAGATCGACAAATTTAAAAAGTATACAGGTGAGTATAGGTGTGTGGATGAAAATTGTCAATATAACATTTAGAATCGATAAAATTGATTATGACAAAATATATGTATATGTTGAAATATAATCAATTTTGTCGACAGGTACAAAAACTGTCCTTACATTAGAGTAACGTTTAATCAATGAAGCGTAACTTTGATGACTCATTGTTTCTAATACGTTTGTTTGTAGTAGCCAAGATAAAGAATGTACGGATCCGATAAGAATATCTACCAAGTGCATTATAGAGTTTATTTTGTATAAATATAACAATGTCAGATTAGTTTGCTTCTTTTTTAACAATTATCCAACTATACTAAGACATATCTATAAACTATTCTATGTATCATAATATATAAAATAGTATATAAAATTAAATATACTACATAATTATTCTCTTTTGTAATTGTTACAAGACATTCTTGCATAATAATTAGTTACTTAAGAACGCTAATATACAAAAATCTAGTCATATTATTACAATATACGTAACGTACTTAGCAAACTCATACACGCTTAATACATACAAGTAAGAAAAGTCCTTGACAATACCAGATCCAACTTACCTATTCAAAGTGAATAACATAAGTTGAATGGTGAATCACACAATCAATACCTATCAACATAAGAAAAACTATTGTCAACTCAAAATTTGTGATAACAAAATATGACTTCAGTGCAACGCGTCAGTGATTCAGATACGTTAGTTTTTTACATAATCCAGAAAGTTCGTTAAAATCAGGGTTTGAAACTTACCTGTTATAGCCAGCAAAACCGCCAAAGCCGCCACACCTGTCGCTCCCGCCCGCACGGACCTCATCTTGTCTCTTTTCAACACGCTATTCGTTTGCGTCCTCATAAACAAAAAACAACAACAGACAATTCAATGCTAACTCTTCGGCAGTTTCTTCTTCAGTTCTTAAACAATAAACAATTGCACTCGCGTTTCGTTACACTTTTCCGTACTATATCTTTCGATCAAGATAATATAGAGACCACAATTGCACAAGAAAAGTGTGTAAAGTTAGGTGAAAAGTTTGAAAACTGTTATTTTTGAGTGAGCACTAGAGTCCATTGTGATGTTTAAATGTGATAGAGTGGAAGTCCTGGGAGATGTGATGAGAAACTTGTTTCGTGAGTAGTTGGAGAGGCGGCGAGAGAGCGGCGTACGTCCGTCCTCCGCGAGCACTCGGCGATACTGTCGCACGTCGGACGCGGACGGACGGAGGCGCCACACCGCGTCGGCGGCCGAGACGGAAAACACGCGGCGTTGCAGAAGGTAGCGTGCAAGGATCGAGACTAGTTGCGCGCATTTTATAAGGTTATTAGCAATGCAGTCTCTGGTCTATGCCAATGCTTATACTCTACTCGAGTACATGCTAAATAATCAAGGTAGAGTGCTATTCACCATCCAGAGCTATTTTTGCGCACATTTTCTAAATTTTTGAAGATAAAATCACTGACTTCGAATTAAAGATACGATTGGGAATTAAATTTAGAATAACACTGCAAATAGTACAAAACTAGTTTCGTCTTAATATTTAATAGGATGGCGGCAGAGATCACAAAAAATCTCGAAAATCTCGAAATTATTTTTAATTTTCCACCAAAATAAAACATAATTGTCTACAAATTATGTAATAACTACGTGTAAAAATTACTTTAAACAGTTTTGCGAACCTAGTTTATCTTTTAAAATGATAAAAATTTGCGAAAGAGGTTAGTCACCACTGAGCGCGGCCTTAAATTATGCGTTCGCTGTATTTTACCTACGTCGAATGTGTTTTCCATCCCATTAGGTAGGTATGAAACTCAAGCCACTGACTTTTCAAATATAAATTTAGTACTATTTATTCCCGTGAGAGCTAAATTATTTGTTTCATGTTGGTTGCATTTTGAAGAATTTCAAAAATGTAGATACTTAGAGTTCGTACCGGAAAACGTGCAATTTTTCTTTCGTCTAGCGCCTGCCACCCATGGCCGCCATTTTTTTTACATATTTTACGATTGACCGATCCATCTAGTACGCGAAACTTATGAATAACAGAATTTTTGGGAATTTTGATTCGATTGCCGAAATATCGACACCTGATACTGAAATACATGAATTATTTATAGCACGATCGCTGTTGCACGTAACCTGCCATCTTAACTACAATCTTAACCATAGATTGATATCAAAATAGACAACGCGTGTCTGTGGCGTATCTTATGAAAATCCGTACGAAGTACTTTTATTCCACTTTTATTGTGCCAACTGCTGTATACTTACTGTAGAATGCGCTGGCGTTCCCCAATAGTTACAATCTGGAGGTTTTCAAGTAGCGAGTGAATTGGTTTTTTTCTAGGCAAGCATGCTCTATGACCGGGAGTTGATGGTCAAGCGCAAGCATTTTTTTTGAAAATATCCAATAGAAAACGATGAAAGTAAACAACCGACTTACCCGACTATTCATTCTAGAAAACTTACCACAAATTATACCTACACTGAAATTTAGGTGCGCACATCACATGCACAATATGCACATATATATACCCAACTTTAGCATGGCTAAAATTGCAAAGCCTCGAGCACTGCCGTAAATTAGCTTGTCCGTCTATTTTGTATCGGATACACTTTTTTCAAGAGTCTAACTTCACCCTCCCTTTTTATTACAGAACAACTAGAGGGACTGCACACTACCACCCCTTCCTCGTGGAAATTACAAAGATTCGTACAAAACTATTTAGGTTGTCATTTATGATACGTACTGCCCAAGAATGGAACTCCCTGCCGTTCTCCTTGTCTACAGTCTAGGCATCTTCAAGCTTAAAGTGAATAGATTTCTTCTAGATCAACGTATTCTATCCTCGGCCACACCGTTGCTTACCATCAGGCGAGTTGGTGGCCAAACGAAAATCTATTCTATACTAGCTGACCCGACAGACGTTGTCCTGTCTTAGAACTGTCAAACGCGCGAAGTTAAAATCGTCGTTAAGTTTACTGAAATTTTCCAAATTTCTTTGTTTTCTTTCCATAAGAACCTTTTACAAAGTATTAGGCAACTTAAAAAAAGATGAATGAAACCGGTATTCACAAGTTATGGGGTGACCACGGTAAATAGGGATTTATTTTTAAAAATAAAGTTTTTAAAAAGTGGTCTAGACGTCAACAGATTCAATGGTAACAAGTCGTATAAAAGAGTACCTAGTATCTTCTGTGTGTTCGCACGGCCCGGACCCGTCACGAGGAAGCTCCGTCCTGTAGATAAATTGACGAAGATTACGAGCTACTTAACTAGAGTACAATGGCGAATGAAATGCTTAGCTTAGCATCTATCTTGTATCAAGATGGCTGTGCCGTATCTGTACCGCAATAAAATGACTTCGTTAAAATACTATTACTTGATTTCGCTATAAAATTACTAGATCTTTGCAGTAGAATTGTGTTTTATATTTTTTTAATTTTTTTTTATAGTAGATAGGCTTGCGCTTGGCCGCCATCTCGCCTGATGTTAAGCGACGATGCGGTCTACGATGGAGCACGCTTGCCTAGAAGAAACCGATTCACTCTCGACTTGAAGACACCCAGATTGTAACTAACGGGGAAAACCACAGAAAAGAGAAGTATAAAATTTTCTCTTCTGTGGGGATAACCCATTCAGGCAGCGAATTCCACAGACTAGCAGTTCGCACAATAAATGTGGAATCATAGCGCTTCGTACGGGTTCTCGGAATATCAACCATAAAACGATGTCGATTTTTTGTGCCCGCCCTGGCGGTCCGATAGAAAAAAGGGCAGGAAGTTATATAGTTACCGTTTTCAGCCGGGGTCGCCCACTGCTCCACAGACCTCTTTTTTGGTTCGCAACTCGTACCAATCCTAAGCTAATCTAGAACAATTTCTTTCTTAAATTATTCGGCTTTTACGATATCGTTTACCCGACTGGGCCACTTGAATCTACTCCTAATAATTAATAAATAATTAATAATTAAAATTAACTTATTATTAATTATTATTAATTATTATTATTAATTATTTATTAATTATTAGGAGTAGATTCAAGTGGCCCAGTCGGGTAAACGATATCGTAAAAGCCGAATAATTTAAGAAAGAAATTGTTCTAGATTAGCTTAGGATTGGTACGAGTTGCGAACCAAAAAAGAGGTCTGTGGAGCAGTGGGCGACCCCGGCTGAAAACGGTAACTATATAACTTCCTGCCCTTTTTTCTATCGGACCGCCAGGGCGGGCACAAAAAATCGACATCGTTTTATGGTTGATATTCCGAGAACCCGTACGAAGCGCTATGATTCCACATTTATTGTGCGAACTGCTAGTCTGTGGAATTCGCTGCCTGAATGGGTTATCCCCACAGAAGAGAAAATTTTATACTTCTCTTTTCTGTGGTTTTCCCCGTTAGTTACAATCTGGGTGTCTTCAAGTCGAGAGTGAATCGGTTTCTAATAAATAATTAATAATTAATTATTTATTAATTTATTATTTATTAATTAATAATTAATAATAATATCATTGTTAGAATCTCAATAGAGCTCTCTTTAAGGCTGCGCTCTACGACCACAGCAATCTCTTTTGCACATTTTCAAGATTTATGGAGATAACAAATCACTGAGTGCGAATTTTAAGACATTAGACCTATTTATCGTGCTGATATTTTTTATGATGGTGGAGAAGATGAAAAAAAACTCGTTTACATTTTTCTATATCATCTGCCATCCTATAAAATATCAATATCCTACCTATAAACTACTTTCGTACCAAATTTCATTCAAATCCGTTCAGTTGTTACGAAGTTGAGCGCAGACAAACACACAAAACTTATGCATTTTAATAATAAGTGTGTTTAAGTCATTTACATAGTAGGTGTCGATCCATTATTGATTTAATTAACAGTTTAATATTATTTTAAATTTCATTTCATTGTCCCGATAAACGATTAAAAGAATCGATTAAGTAGATACTTAATTTAATCATTGACTCTACAATATTCATTATTGCACATTGTCAATGGCTGGATACCTTTCAAATGACTAGTTACTAATTACTATCGACGTGAAAAAAATGTACTTACATTATTTTATCGATGTTAATTACTCAAAATTACGGTACAACTTCACAACGTCCAATTCCCTCCTACTTTCATGTCGACAGATATAACCTATCTACTTAAGTTAATTAAATTACACAGTAACAACGAGTTTTTCATTTACCTATGTCAATAAAATTATTTTTTACTAGTACCTAGACGTATTTTTTATAATGATGACCACGTCCTTATTGAATACCCATGAGCTAAAAACTACAGGTACTTCAATCACTTTTGTCGGGTCAACCCACATTTTCGATTTAATTCGCTTTTGAAAAAGCCTCAGGACAGAACGGGATAAATTAATTGAAAGGGGATCATGGCCAGCCCTTGTTTTGACTGCACAAATAATAGAGCTTACTCTACGTAAACAGTAGATCATATTTGAACAAAAATACTTCACTTAGTTACACGGTACGGTAGTACTAAGCCAAGTACGTCATCATACTCATCATTGTGAATAATTTTTACAATGAGACCAATCCTTAAATCATAAAAAAAAATCAAGTCTTCCATACATTTCGTTGAGTGTGAATGATTTTTTTTATGGAACAGCTTATTTTAATTCGCTAATTTAGGGTTGGTCCTATGAGTAAAAGTTAATTATAATGATGAGTACAATTACCTCCTTTCGGCGTAGTAGGACCACAGTTTCGTCTAACCTGTATAATACAGTATTTTTATTCAAATATGATCGAATTATGATGTCCGGCACGCTTTAGGCGAAGCAAATTGCCTGCTTTGTTGGGGTTTCAACCTAACAAAGCAGATAAGTTGGCTACAATTTGGACTCGTTGTTAATAACGTATAGTTAGTTTATCTACCACTGAATGTAGACCTTTCCTCAAGATCGCTTCAAGGCTTTTAACATACTGGCAATATACAGGCAGCATTTCCACGTTGAATGAAAAATGCAAATTATTTGGTCAAAGTGGACGCCAGTATTCTGGTCACCAGTCGCCTCCACCAAATATTTGGTCAAATATGATAATTAAATTAACTAAAACACACTTTTACAACTCTTTAAAACAAAACAAAGTAGCAGGAACACGAGGGGATTTCTAGTAGCTATTAAAGAGTCCCACTATCCACCTTCTCGCTCCATCATCAGAGCGACGGCGACGGTACCAAATGATTGTATTGCATATAATTTCAAAGTAACAAATCGATACGACAATAAGAAGTAGGTCAAAATTACTTTAAATTTGTTTACATAGTTCATACAAATGAAGGTAATAAAATATTTTTTCAAAAGGAGCTATCAAAATACAAATAAACACATAATACTCATTTATTCATACGAACAGTAGATGTCAGATGTAAAAATTCTAAATAAAATGTCAATACAAAGTGCTTAATAGTAGGTACGTACAAACTAATAATAATTAAATATACTTATGATGTTACTTTAAGAGCCATAAATTCCTTATCAATGTCGTAGAACGCTTGACTGACAAGCCAGCGTGCTAATCTTGCTTTGAAAATGGACAAGTTGGACGCCTAAACTATATCCTCGGGAAGTCTGTAAAATTATAGGCTTTTTCTTTTGTATCAAGTCATTCTACTGTTTGTATGAACTTATTGAGCAAATAGAATTAAAATACTCCCCGAGTACCGATATGAATCGCTCTATTAAACTGCCTCTGCTCAAATAAAATACGATATCCTACCAATAAGGTAAAAAGCTGAAAAGTCCACATGGCTTATGATTACGATTTTATATTAATGATGAATAAACGTGAATAAATAAGAAAATTATCAGGTTTTACCATCGAGATACAATTCCAATAGAGTCACAATCTCTCAGTGAAAACAGTCTAAAAACGTCCGAACGTCATTGTACATACATTGTAACAATTATATATTTCACAATGCCACATTTACTCTAATCTAGACGCTTTGTCGCTTGCATAGTGTTCAACGTTAGTTGTCCGCTATGTCATCGTGGCTCTGGCATCCCGCGGCGTTTTAGTCGGATCGCGGTTACCTTGTAACTAACCAAAAAGTCTGCGCAATTCGTAGCACCGAGTTTTGGTTCTGACATTTTTTGCCACTATTGTCTCTATATGTATTGTATCCCGATGGGTTTTACCCAAGCATTCATACAGAAATACATTTTAGTAGAAAAATACATTTCTGGATAACGTTGTAAATACAAATTAAATTAAAATGGCATATGCAATAACTATATATCGCTAAAGACTCTAAACACATTTATCGAAATAGAGATTTTAACTCTAGCTCGCGGGGACTGATAACCGAGGCGCGTTTGTTCCACAGGACTTCACAGCGCCCCAGAAGTCGGCGACGCTCTACGTTTTTCATCATAACAGATTCAGACAACTTTTATCAACAGCAAGCTTGACGATGAATATTTGTCCACGGATGAAAAAAGACATTAAGGTGAACATAAAAGAAACTCACTGAGTAAAACGTATCGTCACATTTTCTGCAGACTCAGGGAATGAAAAAAATGTGAATACGTTTAATTCACCAATGTATCCACTGTTGTAACATAAGTTTTAAAGTAACGAAAAGATACCTCAACAGAAAAGTTTAGTAACGACAGATAAAGTGGAATAGAAACCCTTCCCAAGCACCTAAACTTTACCCATCAAAAAGACAACGAAGGCAGAATAAAAAAAGTAAATATTGATAAGTAAATGTTAGTTTGTCAAGGTAACTAAATTGCCGCCAGCATGCTGGGTACGCTGCCAACTGGTAGTGGCCTTAAGCATTTGGATTGTCTTTAAAACCTTCAGTCTATCTGTATTTGTAGTCTTAGTTTTAGCTTGTATTTTGTTTAGTTAATAAAGGCACTTGCCCATAAAAAAACTAAATTGTATAAATCGTGTAGTAGGAGAATTCTCTGAATAGCAGCCCATTATTACGCGTACTCTAGTTTTTAACCGGGACTGCTGTAAGCGTAAACCAGCTTTATGCTGAAATTTTGCAACCAAATCCGGCATTTGGGGTAGTGTACACCTGACAACACCGTGGCGCGGTTACTATGACAGTTTTGGCGAAAACGAGGGTCGGGGCGACCCCACAGCTTAGCGCTACCGTGAAACGATAAATTTTAAAAGTAAGTTACATGTATTAAAAACACCCCAAACATTTTCTTTGCATAGTAGCTGTTGCCCGTGACTTTGTATGCGTAGATTTTTTATTTAAATATGCAAACTCTATTTGCGCTCTTTAATTCTATCGTTACGCAAAATCTAACAAACTTTCATACATTTTTTCATCCCCTGTTTAATCTTTTTAGGAATTGATAGTTCCAAAAAGGACGATTCAACTGAATTCTGTTTATAAAAAGGAAGCAACGCAAATTTCCAATTCCTAACTTTTAAAATGATCAAACTTCCATACAAATTTTCCTCCCCTAATTAACCCTTTTAGGGGATGTGTTTTCAATAAACGATGATACAACTACCTTACCACCGGCGTTGTCTGTCAGTGAATGAATGAGTTGAAGATTTTTTTTAAACAATTGCGTTATTCTGAATTAAGCTTATTATACTCATAATTATAAGAAACTTTTCAATGAGACCAGAAATTATGAAAAAATTACAGTTGTTGCATACATGTTCCATTAATTGTTTCTGGCACGTACTAAATTATGGAATGGCTTACCACCTTCAGTTTTACCTCCGAAGCTTTATATTGTTGCTTCAAATATTCAAACGAGGGGTGAATAGATTCCTCAAAGGTAGGCAACGCACTGACAATGCCCCGGGTATATAAGCGGCGGTCACCACTTACCATAAGGTGGCACGTCGATTGTTTGCCATTTATTCAACAAAAAAAATCACATCGTGTCTGATCGTTTTCTTTGGAACAACTTTTTTTTCTCTGTCGTTCTGGTCCTAGTCAAAGCTTTCATGATTATAGGTACTTCTAGCTCCTTTCCTGATAACTCGAAGTATTGAACGATATTCCAAAATTATCTGTTATTATGCGTTAGTAAATTGTCTGACCGGTGGCCATGCCCAATTGACTAATGACTACTATACAATTATGGCTTGAACCTATCTAATTTTCATTGGTGTTAAGTGACCTAGTTTACTTTCAATACAATGCGAGTACAAAGAAATGTCAAAGCAATTTGAATGTGGTCATTTGGTTTCGAATCACGAGTGAATCGGTTTCTTCTAGGCGAGCGTGCTCCACCGTAGACCACATCATCGCTTTACATCAGGCGAGTTGGCGGTCAAACGTAATATTTATTTCTTGCCCGTTCGTATTTTGAAGGGAAATAAAAATGGACATAAATATTTTTTTAAACACGCTGCTTCCTTGCCAAATTTCGCAAAGGTCGGTTCATTCCATTTACTTACTTTAAAAAAGTTACAATCACACAGAAGGAAATAGACCCCTTTCACATTACAGACGCAGGTGCATGCATTCTACTCACTGAGTTCCTTTTATTCTCACCTTAATTTTAACTGTTCATATAAGATCTCTTTTTTATATCGTAACCGTAGTTTCTTTCTAGCACATTGCTTATTTTGACAGTACTCTATACTTTGACAATATTCTGTTTGCTTTCACGAAACCTTTAGTGCTTTTGCGTTCAAGTCGATGATGACCTCAAAGCTATATTTGCGTGGAACGCAAGTTGGTGCATTTGTAATGTTAACTATTCGTTACAGATAGGCAGACAGAGGGATTCAGTTAATTAAATACGTACTGCAGGTATCTTATAAAAAAATCTGCAAAAAAAAACACTAGCATACTTTCACGGTAGCGCTAGTGTCTCGGCAGATTACCGCCGGTCCAGTGGCTTTATCCCGAGCCACCGATATCGTTAAGGCCACGTGAAATATTGTAGCAAATTTCTAAATATAGCAATACTGAATCCCGATCATGCATGAAATTAAGGGATGACACGAGATCAGGCGGTGGTGTAAATACTGCTTCTCGATTTCGGGATCGTAATATTGGGGATGGTATCCATTTTTCGTCTCTTATGACGCTATTTTACAAACTTTTATTTAACTTGCCTTGTTAGTTTGGGTCAAATCTTGCAACTGTATTTTAAAACAGTTATCCCCAACCGATTGAGCTGAAATTTTGCATACACATTTAGTTTGGATGACAATGCATGGTTAGCTAAATGACGTCATTAATATGGTCATTAAAGATGGTGGACCAGTTATTTTTTATGCACCCCCATGATATTATGAGTATAAAAGAGAAGAATATGAAAAATTACATCACATGACATTAAATTCAATATGGCTGACGTCTATAAGTTAGCTTATAAGGTTGTTTTTTTTCAAAGTTGTTTTTTATTATATACTAGCTGACCTGACAGACGTTGTCCTGTCTTAGAACTGTCAAACAGGCAAAGTTAAAATTGTAAGTTTTATTTTTTACACCTTGGGTTTCATTAATGGAATTTTAGTAAGGATGCCTATTTTTTTTTAAATATAATATAGCCTATGTTACCCGGGGTTAGTGTAGCTTCCCAACAGTGAAAGAATTTTTCAAATCGGTTCTGTAGTTTCGGAGCCTATTCAATGCAAACAAACAAACAATCAAATCTTTCCTCTTTATAATATTAGTATTAGTATAGATGTGTATTTTATATAATGGTATTACATTACTATTAGGGCTCCACCCCGTGGTTTCACCCGCTTAGTGACGAAAAATGGTGATGATGATGACAAATAGCCTATGTAACTTTCCGGCCCTTGAACTATACCCATGAAAAAAATTTAATCGATCCGTTGCTCTGTTGCTGCGTGAAAAAGGAACAAACAAACCAACAAACTTTTCGCATTTATAATAGTATGATTAGTCGAAGAATCCAACTCGGATGGGCAGCTTTCGGGAAATTGCGTGAAATCTTCTCGTCCAAGATACCACAGTGCCTCAAGACGAAGGTCTTTGACCAGTGTGTGTTGCCAGTGATGACATATGGTACTGAGACGTGGTCCTTAACTGTTGGCCTTTTGGAAAAACTCTGAGTTACACAGCGGGCAATGGAGAAAGCTATGCTCGGAGTTTCTTTGCGCGATAAAATTCGAAACGTGGTAATTCGCCAAAGAACCAGAGTCACCGACATAGCTGTTAAAATTTGCAAGTTGAAGTGGCAATGGGCAGGCCACATCGCTCGAAGAACCGATAACCGATGAGGAAGAAAGGTTCTGGAGTGGAGACCACGAACCGGAAGACGCAGCGTAGGGAGGCCTCCCACTAGATGGACCGACGACATTGTAAGAGTCGCGGGCATCCGGTGGATGCAAAAGGCAGGCTGCCGTTCAGTGTGGAGGTTAAAAGGGGAGGCCTATGTTCAACAGTGGACGTCTGATGGTGCTGATGATGATTAGTAGTTTGGATTGTACTTATATTACTCACTAGCGGTCCGCCCCAGCTTCGCACGGGTATAGATTATACCCGTAATCACCCTGGGATAGTGTAGCTGAAATCGGTTCAGTAGTTTCGGAGCCTATTCAATGCAAGCAAACAAACAAACAAACAATCAAATCTTTCCTCATTATAATATTAGTATAGATAAGTCAAAAGTAACCTTTTTGCTTTACCTTTTATTCATCGTTTAAAACATTCCCCCCATCAATTAGGTAGTTGCTTATTCTCACTACTAACAATGCACAATAACTGCATCTCAACGTATCTCAGTAATTAAAAAGTCTGGGCGCCACTACTCCCTAATGATTGAATTGAACAGCCATTATGTGCAATGCAAAACATTGCGAACCGTAGCATTTGCTATTTTGCTCTAAATGCAATGTAATTGCACATTTGTTATGTACTTACGTAAGCTGGTGAATTTTGCATGAAAAGCATTTGACCTACGTTATGTATTTGTTCAGATTCTAGTTTATTATCTATAGGTATACTGAAAATATTTTTTATGGACAAATAATTACGTAATAAAGGAATCATCAAAATCAGACTGTAAAAAGCTATGCGTGGTGTATTATAAAAATATACATACGAGTCAACTTGAGCACCTCCTTTTTTAGTTGGTTAAGAAATTCAAATGATCATCGACAGCTTTCTTTATCCCACTGCTGGGTAATATATTATAGGCCTCTCTCTTACTGTGTCATCCGCCTTCGTCCAGCTCTTGTCGAGTCTAAGTTCAACCGGCGACTTTAACAATATCCTAGAGCCATCAAACTGCCGGATGACCAACGCTCCGAATACCTAAATGAGCCTTATACATAATTTAAACATCAATTAACTATTTAACTCATCTTTTATTCCTTATTGTACTTGTAACGACATTGAAGCGGGAATACACTAGATATATATGGAAAAAATTTACTTGATAAATTCTATATTGACAAATTCACATTTTAATTAGGTATGTTTCCAGCTATTTCTGCAAGTGTGTATACATTTCTTAGTCTACTAGCTAAATGCCCGCAACTTTGAAAAGATAGAGTTCAGGCCTTTGGCCTCGCCAATAGATACGTTTTTCAAAAATTGTTTTCATAGTACTCACTTACGTAATTTTTAAGAAACACTTGTGTAAAATTTTATATTTCTTGATCCAGTAGGTTAGGCTGTGCATCTTCTGTCAGTGAATAAATAAATTTTAGATTTCTTGTAAGCAGTAGATAAGAATCTTTATTGTTCAAATTAAGCATTCCAAATGATTAATTATTCAAACTACCTGAGGAATTCAGGCTAAGAGTTATTTTCAACTGCCCACCAAACCCCCTAATTAGGCCATCGTTAATCAATACGGAGAAAAGCCCATGAAAACTTTATTAATTCCAATTGGAACTGATACAAAAAGGGTCAAACAGCCCAAAAGGGCCGCTTAATCAGTTCTGGGCCCAGACCGATCCCATCCTAAATATATATTATTAGAATATATGACTTCCGAACTTAATTGAGCTTGCGGAATTTCGAATACGGCCGTAAAGGAATACCGCACTTTCCACTGCATTAAGAAGTTAAAGGAGCATTGTTATGCGACAGTTACTTGAAACAATACTTAATCAGGCGTTTTGCAGGTAAACTCAGTCTAATTGTAATGACTGCTAATATTGTGTGTTGATGTTTTAGTCCTAGTCAACTCGGTGCCGGCTGAATAGATTTGAATGAAATTTGATTTGAGATAGTTTATTATAACTTTTGCTATGCAGACATTTTAATCCCGAAGAAATCTATGTCCCCCACGGGACTATGGACAAAACTGGAAGGTAGTCAACGAAACAATCATTGCTTTAATCTAACTTCATCATCATCATCAGCCAGAAGATGTCCACTGCTGAACATAGGCCTCCCCCTTTAACCTCCACACTGAACGACAGCCTGCCTTTTGTATCCACTGGATGCCCGCGACTCTCACAATGTCGTCGGTCCATCTAGAGGGAGGCCTCCCTACGCTGCGTCTTCCAGTTCGTGATCTCCACTCCAGAACCTTTCTTCCCCATCGGTTATCGGTTCTTCAAGCGATGTGGTCTGCCCATTGCCACTTCAACTTGCAAATTTTAACAGCTATGTCGGTGACTCTGGTCCTTTGGCGAATATCCACGTTTCGGATTTTATCGCGCAAAGAAAATCCGAGCATAGCTTTCTCTAGCGCTGAGTAACTCTGAGTTTTTCCAAAAAGGCTAACAGTTAAGGACCACGTCTCAGTACCATATGTACTACTGTAATCCAACTTTATAGTTACTAAATTTACTAAGCTTTCTTAATTTTTGTAAATTAGTATGTGACGACAACGCGAAAATATTTTTATAGCCAGGATCAGGAAAACAGTAACTCAAGTTGATTAGACGTACCAAATAAATTGTACCAATAAATTTTGTGCTCTACCAGCAACTGCCGGGAAAAGATAAGCTATTATTCGCATTTACCACTAATTACGTGATAGCAAAGCCTTTGAGAAAGATTTAGACGGCGTAACCGTACTTTGGCAATAGATACGATTAGATCGTTTACACTTTCTATTTTGTGATGCTGCAATGAAAAGAATATAGCTTCAAATCTAAATGTTTTATGTATCTTTCTAGTGTGTGTATATTATGCTTATTTTTCTTTCAAGATTAAAATTTGAAAATGAGTTTCCTCAAAGTGCCTAAACTTGTGTTTCAAAGTATCTGAAGTATCAATTAGTGTAAAGAAACTTTTTCTAATGGTCTCTTTACCTTGCAATTTGATTTAAACACTTACTGGATCAACCTAAACAGAACACGATTCTATGAGTTGGAAAATGCGACACTTCTTACCCATGGAGGGAAGAAATGGTATTTATGACGTAGACTTGATTTATTGTGTAACCACCCCTGCGTTTTGTTATTCTTTGTCTCGAGGGGAACGAACTCTCTGACTCACAGAGCGTAGCCTGAGCAACGTTTGATAGGAAGATATTAATCTGACAGTTTGTATCTGATTAACTTTAAAATCAAAGGTCGGTATTGATTGAGGATTATGCGTCTCTATCTACTTGTATCCACGTCGATTCAAAGTCTCAACGTTTGATATCCACTTGAGTGTTTCAATGGGATTTCTATCTTCCCTGCGATGTTTTGATACAGGATAACCTTCAAGTATGTAGATAATCCTGTTGGTATTAAAGTTAACATATGTTCTGGTTTAGTTACCATTAAGGAAGGCTTAAGCTGTGAACAAAGATATTCATAACTACGGATATCAGGACAGCACTAAAAAAATACCGAAGTAGATAGAAGCCATGGTAATCCGTGAATTAAGACATCAAGTGCTCCAATTATTGCTAGCTCGTCAGTCAGCCCTATTTCAAGTAGCGGTATCAAAGCTCGAACAGCCCTTAGTTCGAAGAAAGGAGAAATTAAATATTGTTATCACGAACAGTTTGTCTATATTTCTAAAATTGTAAGGTAAACTCAGGACAATTTTTTCCTTAGGTTCTATGTACTAGACCTAACATCCAGATTGTTATAAATCTATGGTTTATCCTAAGTGATTTGTCATGTGAACATAGATGACATCGGCGTAACTAATTTATTAATTTTTACTCAACTCCCTAAGAAAGAGCGTAATGCATTGATATAATATGTATTCTTAAAAAAATACTATTTTACAACTATCATAAGCAATGTAGGTACCTAATTATAAGACAGAATTTACCTTTTTTTTGACATGTAACATTGGTGTTATTAATAAATATTTGTATTTGAATGTTTGTAAATCATTCGGTACCATTTCCAAAGTTCCATTGAACCGGTCCTTATGATATAGGTACGTCAATGCCCCGTGGTAATACCATAATTATGTATTATGGAATATTTCTTTGTCTATGATGATACATGTAATCTCACTTGAAGTTCTAGTACACGCCTTCAATTCACGGAAATGCTGTCAATAGATAGAGATATCCATTTCAATTTTCAATATTCAAACAGCTTGGAATTCAAATCCGTCGCGCACTGGTTTGCGATTGACGTTTGCACCATTTTCGATTCATGTTGCGTTTCGCAATCTATTCACATTGCATTTGCTCGTGACAGTCCCGTGGTACTGAAAACGACTGAAATTCACTAAATATTGCGTTCATTTCAGTTGTTGTAATAATACTGTCCAGTATTTTCGAAAGGTAAAGAAGTAAGAGTGGCATAATATAATATGAAGTAATAAAACGTGACATGTATAAACTTAAACTAAAAAGTACAAAATGACAGTTAAATCAGCAATTATATGCAATGATACGACAATAGCAATTAGATGATTTATGAAAAAAGTGATAAGAATGAAAAGCATAAAAATTATATGTATTTTTATATAGCATAAAAATTATCCGACCTCAAGTTGAAGATATTTGTTGTGAGTACCTTCATATTATTTTTATTGATATCAACGGCAAATATAAAAATATTCCGACGCCTTATTTTCCAACTGGCCGTTTGGTCTCGCTACTTCGTGTTGCTGTCAGTAAAGCTGTGGGCGTTTCAATTATTTACAGTGACTTGCCTCGGCAACTACCAAGCTAGCGTCCCATTTAAAATTCTATAACAAATTTTCCTTCAGACAAGAAAAAGAGCAACGAAAAAAGGAACAGACGGCTGAAAAGTTGGTTTGATCGGTGTTTGGAGACAGATTATAATATATGTTTTAAACTATCACGGTTGTTCACTAAAGTTATATGATTATTAACGGGATATCTACCGTGGTAAGGTTGTGGAATTAGCTCCCGATATTTCGGCGCAGTTACATACACCATATTCACGGGAAGATATTCCACAACCTTACCACGGTAGATATCCCGTTAATAATCATATAACTTTATAATATATGATTTTAACAAATTGCAATCTATAACACAGACTTTAACCCCCTTATTAATAAACCTTCGCGCAGGCATTTGCACATAGGTAATTTTACAAATGGTGCAACTAAACTTTTACCCCCTATTAATTAACGTATAGTAACTTGGAATAGTTAGGCCGTGTTTTGTCTTTTTCTCTCTTTCAAATTTTGAACTCGATCGAAAAAGACAAAAGGCGGTGTAACTATTCTCGATCGAAAAAGACAAAAGGCGGTGTAACTATTATGTGGCTACTCTACGTTTATTAATAGGGGGGTAAAAGTTTAGTAGGACCATTTGTAAAATTACCTATGTGCAAATGCCTGCGCTAAGGACAAGTTTAAGAGTAAAAAAAAAACCTGTCACTATTAATCCTATAACCAACATATAAAATCATTGATCCTAACAAACAGTTTTTGCATGAATATTATTCCAAGTAGTGATGTGAGGATGAAATTTGTCTCGTAGGTACGAGGTAGGTATGAGGTAGGTAAGTAGGTACCTACCTCAGACATTGGGCCATTTTCATGCTTTCATACAAACGTACTAGTTTTTCTTTTTTAAACTGCTTGTCTGCTTTTGATGAAACTTGGTAAGCATATTTAAATTGGCAATATAGGTATCAATACATTTTCGAGATCGACATTTCGACAAAAATTTCAATCTCAGTCAAATTTCATCGACAAAAAATTTGGCCTTTAAAATGACCCGAACTCCGGCCAAACAATAGCATAATAGAAAATGAACAGAGAGTATAGACCTTTGCCATACAATGACACTCAACAGGTTAAAATTATAATAACAATGACTGTAGTTATTAGTAAACCATAAACGCAATCAAAACTTTAAAAAGACCCCTAAAAAGGTTTCCCATCAATGATTTCAAAGTAAAATTTCGCCATAAAACTAATTTGTAAATTAAATTAACTAATCAACCTCGCTATAAATGGATTTCCTATTGGCGTGGAAGTAATGGTGTCGGAGAATTATTTATTTGAAGAAGTCACGCGAGCACTAGTTCTGACCTACCGCAAAGCTGGTCAAAGAATAAAAAAGTGTAGTAAGGAAGCTTCTAAAATTAACAATGACGACAAACGTGAGATGAATTGTATTCTGTAATAGTACATTGTTAACCTAGGGGTGAAAGTATCTTATTTAATCCCGAGACGGGGTTTGGCACCCGAGCGTAGCGAGGACGCTAATAGTTCGAGAAACTAAATAAGTCTTTAACCCCGAGGTAAACACTGTGCTTTTCATTACGAATACAAGGAAGCTAAAAATAAAAACGAGAAGTGCGGGACCATAATACTATGAGTACTAATACTATGAGTATACTATAAAAAAAAGTTGGAACATGGTTCAATATAAATGTGAACATAGAACTAGTTTTTTTATTTTTATTTGAGTGTATGTTAGCTGTCAACTGTCACTGTCAGTTGAAAGTGATTCTCCCTAGGGCTGAAATGTATTACTTTCAACCCGCTCCCCAGGCAACTTCAGACCTACTTTCCGAGGATAAGTAATGAAAAGCATTTTTATGTCATAAATTGACTATATTAACAGATTAAAAGTTTTGTCGTTATGGTTTTAAAAATAACTAGGTAGGTACCTGTTTGTAACCTGTTGTAGAAGGATCATCATCATCAGCCAGAAGATGTCCACTGCTTTAACTATGAGAAGGACCAGATTTTTTTTTACTTTCTAGGTGCTACAATCTTTCTTTCTGCATAGCGTGTATCCTAAGTCGAGCCAGGGTCTGCTTTCCTATTGTGTTTGTACGGTCTACTACACTTCGCACGGTCGTCAGCATCTTCCTTAGTGAAATTGTTGGCATGCGAGCGAAGTCATCGCTTACGTCGTCAAACCATCGTCTTTTGGTCGATTCTTCTGACCCTGGCTGCTACAATGTTTGTATTACATCGGTTACCCATAAACTGGGATACTACGACTAAAACATACTTTTTTGTAAAGTGAGTCCTTACTGTATTTACTCGTATGGGCCTAACAAATAATATAGGGTAGGCGCCATCGTATACGATCGATAAAGAGGTCACTGCCAAAGAATACAGAAAAACTCGGCTGCCTATAGCCTGAATAAATTATGTACTTAGTTATAGTTAGCATGCAATACTGAACCCGGTGATATGAGTTGGCTGGTACAAATCTTCGTCGATATTAGCAAAGAAGGTATTTCATAGGATCTTTAGGTTTTATACATATCGGTACCTTAAGTAAGTATTTTCTATGCCGATACTTTAAACTTGCGTTTTTTAATAAAACGAGTGGCAAACAGTCATGCAGTCCGGCTGATGGTAAGCGCTAATTACCGCACTAATCACCTGCAACACGCATTGCGGTGTTGACGATGCTTTGCAAACTTAAAAAAAAAATGCCTTTCAAGGCACCAAGATTGTAACAATCAGGGAACACCCATTCAGGTAGCGCATTCCACAGACTATAGCAGTTCGCACAATAAAATTATGTTCTGGTACATCCAATATTTCAAATATTGTAAATCTTCTTTGATGACTAGGTAAATAAAAATATACTGTCTTTAGATCTGGATCGTAATCATCTTTCGATTTTATAAGTGAAAACTTTTTATGCCTTTCTTCTACTATCTACCTACTATAATTAGTTAGTTTCAGCTGTTTGTTTTCCGAATAGTGTAAAATAAAATAAAATAAATAAAATAATAAAAAACAGACGCTTTCAGGTAGTCTACATAAACTCTGATATCAAAGCTAGCCTAGATGAACTCACTCTTATTATAGAAAGTTGACCAATAGAACCTATCTTCTACTATGCATACGTCATAACAACCAGACGTAACCATTGGTGCGTTCATGTGAGGTAACTATTGAACCATTCCCCTGCGTCTCTGGGCTCTAGTTTATGGGAATATTAACTTGGATATTCATTGAGTAACTTAATTAATAGCCAAGCTAGATCGTGCTGGAATTGGTAAAGTAAAATTATTGTTTGTTTCCACTATTAATTATACCAACAAGTAGCTTAACACCTATAATGCAATTTTTACTTGTTTTTAACGAACCTTAAATTTGTTTTTTTATCGTTTCGCGACTGAACTCATGTTTTAATTGTATTATTATATAAGGAGCAGCTAAAGGCACGCAGCTATTTCACTCGCGCCTGTCAACGTTTATGAAGATATCAAAAAATCACTTTCATTGTTGCTGCGTGAAAGGGGAACAAACAAACAAATGCACTTTCATATTTATGATATAAGTATGATAAGTAGTAAGTTTACTTAGTATAGTGGGTAAATCTTCCGAATGCTGCTAGTTAAAATATTTCTCTAAGTAACACTTGACTCCATCAGTAGCCTACAAAATAATCAAAACTAAAAAACCTACGGCGCATTTTCTAATACAGGGTGTCCCCTTCTCATCAGACGGCCGCTGCTCATTCTCATGCATACAAATCACATCGTCGCGTCATTTCCATCCCTCTCGCGTGTCATTCACATGTCACTGAGTGACAGGCGCCGACGTCGAGCACGTGGTGTTCTCGTATCGGCTTTATTTTATTAAAAAATTGACATTGGCTTTTGTGGATTACAATTTCTATTCCGCTACTCACAAAAGTTGCATGTAGGGATTAATGAGGTAGGTAGGTAATAGTAATCTATTTGATTCTTTCCCGTTGTACCTTTACCCGGTTTCTTCATTCAAGAATAGAGCCGAGCAAGGCGCAACAGAGGCCAACATGCACAGTTCATCCATAAATGCATATTTTAGAATTTTGCCTCTTTTAAGTAAGAACACGTAATTAAACCTCTTTGCGCGTAAGTACATAGGTATTGCAGAAGCAAAAATACACCGCCAATTAGGTTTGAGGTCTAGACTAGAACTTAAAGTCTGAGTCTTCAAAATAATAATCATCATCATCATCATCAGCCAGAAGACGTCCACTGCTGAACATAGGCCTCCCCCTTTAACCTCCACACTGAACGACAGCCTGCCTTTTGCACTGTATGCCCACGACTCTCACAATGTCGTCGGTCCATCTAGTGGGAGGCCTCCCTACGCTGCGTCTTCCGGTTCGTGGTCTCCACTCCAGAAACTTTCTTCCCCATCGGTTATCGGTTCTTCGAGCGATGTGGCCTGCCCATTGCCACTTCAACTTGCAAATTTTAACAGCTATGTCGGTGACTCTGGTTCGTTGGCGAATATCTACGTTTCGGATTTTATCGCGCAAAGAAACTCCGAGCATAGCTCTCTCCATTGCCCGCTGTGTGACTCTGAGTTTTTCCAAAAGGCCAACAGTTAAGGACCACGTCTCAGAACCATATGTCATCACTGGCAACACACACTGGTCAAAGACCTTCGTCTTGAGGCACTGTGGTATCTTGGACGAGAAGATGTCTCGCAATTTCCCTAATAAAAATAATAAATAAATAATAGACACATTAAAATCTAAGCTTTACGAAAAAGGGTTTATTAGTTCTCAATTCGGTGTCATAATTCAAAGATAGCAAGCGACAAATTAAAACCATTTAATCGCGATCCAAACAGAACAATCCCTTCCCCCAACGATTTAGGACAATAGCAGTTAAGTTAAAAGCTAAACACGTGTCAACTGTCGTGACATCGCTTTTCGAATCAACGAGATTCGTAATAATATAACTGTTTGATATGAAATCACAATAGGGGCTGCACAAAGCGATCTGGGCGAGTGCGATGGCCGTGACGAAACCGCGCACCCTGTATAGCTTCTAATGTCCATACGTCATATAACCTTATAGGGTGCAGTGGTGCACTGGGGTGACTTCTCCAATGATGTAAAAAATGGAATTAAGGCGCATCCGTTGTTATTGTAGCGTGAAATATACTAATATTGTTAAGCACACGTCTGTGCTTTAACGTTGATGCTATTATAGACATCCGAAAAATAGATATTCATGTTTAGGCGAGTTACGTCTGTCGAATACACGCAAAAAAGTGGGCAAAGGTTCATATGCATTGGGTGCCTGAAGACAGTTTAGACCCCCAGGAAGGCCCCGAGTCATGACGTTTCGTCGTAACTGCTTCCAGCTAGCCCCAGCCCTTTAATTATTACTTTTTTTACTTTATTATTCTTTCTTAGTTAATCCGCCGTAACATTACATATTCTGGAAACTTCTCTGCAATGTATGTACTGTCAAACTTAATTTTATTATCGTGCACAACCATCGATCTAAATGTACTACGTACACTTCTTTATGCACAACAGTTATTTTTTTATCAAAATATGTCTACCTACTTAACACAATTTTGCTAGGTAGGACATGTATTTGAAGACATGATAATAAAAATGCAACATACTTTATTCAATTCAAACGCACCAGTTCAATGCGACGGAAAAGTTAATAACGTTTTAATCCATTAAGCAACTGAACGAAACTGCAGCAAAACAATGTCTTTGTCGTGATAGGAAACTTCCCCTCTAAGCAACTTAGATCCTTTCAGTGTTGCACAAAAAGGAAAGAGGTAACTTTTTTACGAGTGAAAGATTTTGTATGTTTTTCTTACCACATATAGAGGACTTTTGGGGTGATCGTACACATTTCCAAGCCACACGTACTGTAGCGCAGCATTCAACGAAATTAATACTTATTACTAGCCTGCAGACCTAGCCACTGGCCGTGGACAAGTTCTCTTTCCACCGTTTTTATACGCGCGTAGACGCAACAAAGCTAGAATATAGATACGTAAGTCTCTTTCTCGCGGGATAAAAACGATGGAAACACAATTTTGTCCACGGGTACGGACCGTACGGACTGTACGGACAAATGGTCTAGGCTTGCAGTGATATATTGCCACAAATTAATAAGTATGAAACGATAGCTAAGTGGTTGGCGCTTTCGACTTCCACATTGCAGGCGTTGGTTCAAATCCCAATAAGCGGCCAGTGAATGAAAAAATGTGGCCTGCCAAAGTGCCCATTGCCATTTCAAATTGCAAATTTTAAGAGGTATGTCGGTGAGTTTGGTTCTTCGGCGAATATCCTCGTTCCAGATTCAATCGCGCAAAGAAACTCCGAGCATACGAGTAGATCTACATTTCCTGCTGTGCAACTCTGAGTTGTTCCAAGAGGCCAGCAGTTAAGGAACACGTCTAAGAACCCATATGTCATCACTGGTGGACGCTATATAAATTACATTGTAGATGGAAATATGCTAATGGGGAAATTAACCGATCAACTTTATTAATTTTCCAACTTTGTGCAAAAGCACAATTAAAAGACCACGCTTAATACACACATAAACTAGAAGCGCCTAGTAACCCGACATCTCATCGTTCAAGTTAGTCTCATGAATATGCAGCTTACAAGCAACCGGACTTCCTAGTAAACTTATATTGAATACGACGGGAACGGAACGCTCTCTGGGCGTTTGTCACTAGCGCTTAGAACTATTTGCAGATGGACTTCTGGAAGAACTTGGTAATCTCAATAAGATACTCCAGCAAAAAACCGTGCTTTACTTCCATCTAATCAAACGTGATTTGTCTCAAGCTTCGTGCTACAGGGATACCAGGATGTTACACAAAAATCACTTTCTGTTAGCGTTAACGCCTGCGGAAAGATGAATTTATATGAAAATAACATAGACAATGACATTAGCTTGAGAGATGTTATCTCAAGCGAATGTCCAAGCACAGTGGCAAGCCTCCGAGGTTGTAAAGGCTGCAATCTTACATAACCCGGCTGTACGTATTATACACCTATCTTTGGAAAAGTTTATCTTACTATTATTACAAAAAATGAAGGTAACGGTGAAAAATGAAGGTGGTGGTAAGGTAGGTAGGATACTTATAAAACTTTTAACGGACTTCATTTCATTATGGAGTTAATAGATCCTCCATAGTATATGGAGCTGCTCTGTACTAATATAATTATGGACGTTAGTGCTCTACGATCAATTTCCCAGTCCATTCGCTATTACGATTTGATCAAATGAAAGTCACGCATCCATGTGCATGTTCGATCCAATTCTGTGGACGTCTCTGCCAAACTAGAAATGGGCCAGCGGAACTTTTTCAATGATACCGACTCAGAGGGGAGTTCAAGTATGTTGCTCATCGGTATAAACTCAGTTAGGGCCGTTTGTTTCGGTGAACGTTCGTCGTACGATGTAGTTAGTACATAACGATGTTACGCTGTTATAGTAGAGATTTCGACAAATAGTATGCCATACATAATATTGTAGGTTTCAAATGCGTGGCCCCACCCCGCATGTACCCCCCCCCCCCCCCCCCCCGTCTTCTACGTCTACTATAAATCCTTTCCATCCAAAGGTTGACTGGAAAAAATCGCTTTTAGCAATAAAGCCGCCGTTGTTACACTATATACTTTAAGAGGTTTTTGTCAGTTGTATCAAATTGTATGGTGTGAAGAATGAAGAGTTAATCAATCAAATTAAAGGGATTGAAGAGTGGAAAACGATAAACTGAACAAATAACTGAAAAATAAATATCACTGAAACTGAAAAATATCACACTAAATTCAATATGGCCGCCGCTCCAAGATGGCGCATTAAACTTTATTTGCTAAATCTAAAAGCTTGTTTTAATAATATAATATAAATAGTATAATAATAATAGTTGATTGAATCAGGCGTTACTTTGCGGAAGTCCATTTTAAATTTGTATATGTCGAATTTCTAGTGTAATTCCGCTTCTACGTCGTTTCGAGTACAATAAGGATTTTGGTTAAACTATTTTCTCTATAGATATTTGTGATGCTAATTTGAACCTTACCTGAATTTAAATATTAATTACATAAAAGAACAAAATTAACCTAACCTGAAACAAAAAGTAATTAAATCTGTAACAAAAAATTCGTTATAACAATTTGTACTAATGAAATTGATTATAAATAAAATATATATTATAAGTAAATTTTGAAAGGTCAGGTTAGGTTCAAATTAGCATCACAAATATCTACAGAGAAAATAGTTTAACCAAAATCCTTATTGTACTCGAAACGACGTAGAAGCGGAATTACACTAGAAATTCGACATATACCTACAAATTATAATAATAATCTTTTTTTACGATTTACTTATTTTCAGTAGTATTTTTAAAAAGTCAAGTAAAATACTGTACATGCCAGAGAGTCAGCGAGTCTTGCAAGAGCGCGGTCTCTCATGTATAATTCAGGACGTACACAAACAGAAGGTGGGCTGAGCTGACGTAGCTTGCGACCTGTAAACTCGCAATTACGGGCTGGCTACAAATATATATGTGAATAACTTTCTAAGCAGCTAATGAGTCTAGTGCTTGCATTTTACATTGTAATCTGAAACCGGCCATATTCAAGGTTAGACTGTATAGATTTCGTCTAGAATCTAGATCACCGCGCGTGTTCCATCTTCGTCCAATGCATGTTTGTGAACAAACGTAAATCTATCACCATTAATAAAAAATAGAGTAATGACATCCTTGTCTAACCTATACGTTATACGTATAGCGTATGCGTAGTTCGTTTGTGTAATAATTTATAGTAAAAACATTTATGTATTGACATAATTATAATTTGTCATATTTATAGTTTTTATGTACCTGATAATCTATTACTTGTAAAAAAATGTTTTTTTGTTAATTTTCGTTGGTTGACCATCTTAGTATTTTTGATGCACAATACTATTGTTCCAACCTGGTGGATGACTGGTAGAAAATCCTCTATTTGTATAAGTATACTTTAAATAAAATAAAATAATTATTTGTTAGTGTGCAATAAAGTATTAAATATATCAATAAATAAATTCACAGACACATTATCATCAGCCAGAAGACGTCCACTGCTGAACATAGGCCTCCCCCATCTGCATCCATAAATAAATAATATACAACCAATGGTTGCCTGGAAGAGATCGCTTGTAGCGATAAAGCCGCCACTTGTAGCACTAGCTCTTAAGTTTATTTATCTGTAAGTTTAATATCTGGTGTACACAATAAAGGGTTAATGTATCTTATATGATTAACATAGCAGTCGCATATGTAGCAATATTATTTAAGCTAACATTTCCAAACATAGGGAATGACTGAGTATTCCAATCAAATGTTGCGTTATTATGTAACTCAGGGCAGACATAGACGGGAACTAACAAGTGGGTTTGCCTCGGACAGATTAAACCACATGCGACCACCATGATTATGCATACTCGTACCTCCAACGTTCTTGTTCAGAACAAACAAACGAGAGAGATATGCCTCAGTACAATTATCGTTAGGACCCGGGTGGGTATGTTTTAAATGTTTATCGGGACTTATCACGTATTATTTTATTTAGGTAAAAATAGGTACCTTTCACTCGACGTTTCGCCCATGTTACAGTTTTCAAGATCAAGTGAAGGTAGAAAAACAAAACACCCGCTCTTCTCGCCGGACTCACTCGCAATTTTCAGTCAGCTCGTGACCACGGCCATTGTAACATGGTCGAAACGTCGAGCGAAAGGTACCTATTTTTACCTAAATAAAATAATACATAAGTCGCGATAAACATTTAAAACATGTGTTCAAATCGCCAAAGTTTAAAAATTACCGTATAGGTATATCCTAAAACTGCGACCAGAACCACTGGAGAATTACCAGCAACGTCCTATTAGTACACAGCCAACGTAATGCAAGCCCTAAGCCGCATGTTTGGTTATTATGGCAACATCCCTCTCTAAGAGGAAGGCGGTTTTAGGCGCCTACGTGGAAAAACATCAACATGTCGGCTCGTTGGATTATTTTCCTAAACTTGTGATTTTCGAGTGTTAATGTGTAATTATGGTGAATTATTATTTATTAAGTGCTTGTAATCGTGCTTGAGCGTTGATAAGTAATATAACGAGGTGAAACATGTATTTTCGTGTTGTTTCCAAAACTTCATAAAGGAAGCCTCTTATAAAGATTCCACCACTTTACTGTGGTATGAGTTTGACTTGACCGTGACTTACTTTGCTTGACTCTATCTGTGACTATGACTTGTTTGACGCTATTAATACTATGTACCTAAACTTTTTTAATATTACGACTAAAGGACTTTGTATCCAATGTCAAGAAAAAATTTACAAAAAAAAAGATGAAGCCCATTAAACAATGGACGGTTTCTGACTGATGATGTTTTGATGTGATGAGACAATTATCATTCGTGTTCAAATGTCCCTATAGCGTTTGCACCCGCCACGCCACCTATCTCCCTTTTTTCTCTGATCTGACGCTACACGTGAATGTATGTAGATGACTACGTAGATTCCCTCATAATGAGGTTGACTGTATGCATGAAGGTGATATTTAGTATAATAATCATCATAGTTTAAATAACCCAACTTCAAAATTAGTAAGCGGGGGCATTAACCATTATCATCCTATCATGTTAACACTGCTGGGACACAAACCTTCTCTCAGAGAAAGAGAGAAAGAGAGAATGGGCCCTAATCCACCATGCTGGCCCAGCTCATGTTGGTAAATTTCATTATGTCTTTAAACTTTTGAGGTTCTGGGATATACTGGCTTACTCACGATTTTTTTCTTCATCGTTTATGAGCGATAGCATCGAAACTGTATTTTTTTTAATTTTAATATTAGGCTTGAGTTTGACCGCCAACTCGCCTGATTGGTAGAACAAAGTGTAGAACAAATGGGAATGACCCTGATGTTAAGCTATGATGCGGTCTACGGTGGAGCACGCTTGCTTAGAAGAAACCGATTCACTCGTGATTTGAAGACACCCAGATTGTAACCTATCGGGGAACACCCATTTAGGCAGGCTAGCAGTTCGCATTAAAAAAACATACAGTTGAATTGATAGCCTCCTCCTTTTTGAAATCGGTTAAAAAGTGGATTTATTTATTTAAGTACTATAATTATAAGTCATTGGTACAGGGGCGAGGATCGAACACGGTGCCTTCAGATTGTAAAGCACACAATAGGTATCGTACATGCTACCGCTCGGCCACCATCGTTCACTTCACTTCACTTGTCACTAACTAATAATTTCGATGATTTTTGGTGTACATTGTTTTTAAAAGTTATTTTCAAATGTATTTCAATAAATTTATTGTTGTAAAGGCAGTAAATTCAGTATAGACATGTAAAACTTTGTAAAAAAAAATGTAATCCCTTATTAGGTACTTAATAAATATATATGTATAATAAATATATCAAACATGCATTAAATATCAGCTTATAGGAAGCACTACTATAACCTCTGCAATCTCCCCGAGATCGGCAGTGCAAGTCTAGCGTCTCATGAATATGCATCCTACGAGCGATGCTGGACTTGTCGTAAACTTATATTGAATGTCACAGCATGGGAACCACCCGTCGCGTTGTCGTCTACTTGCGGAAGAATGTCTACCTATAGGTAGGTATGTTTTTGTCGGAGATGGTTACACAAAATAGAGTACCTACCCTATTTTGTGATATATAGTATATTTGGACATGTATGACTTCGATCAAATAAGCTGAAGATATTATTATCATCATCAGCCGATAGACGTCCACTGCTGAACATAGGCCTCCCCCTTTAACCTCCACACTGAACGACAGCCTGCCTTTTGCATCCACTGGATGCCCACACGCAAGATATAAGAATGAAGATCACACGCCGTAAATAGTGCCATAATTATCTATACAACCAGCTATACATTTCTTTATGGCACGTCATGTTTACGCATCGATAGGTAACGAGTAACTGAATCCAAACTGCTGCACCTGCGCATTTTGGCGTAGTTAGGTAGGCCACGGCGGGCGGTTGGAGCAATATCCTCTGTTTATTTAATCGAAGATGTATAAGCATAATATACAAAACCAGCAGTTCCCTGCGGTTTTCCCCGCTTTCCTACAGGATCCGTTATTTTTTTCGGGATCAAAAGTAACTCGAGTGCAATGTGCTACCCCACTAAATACCTATTATCCAAACGTTCAGGAATAACGGATTTAAGTGAGAACAAACACATTAACACATTTACACACACGTGCACATACTCAAGTCTTTCTTGTTTATAATATTAGCAAATTGTGTGATACTACTACGATATATTCAGTACTCTTCTCTAGCATTATATTATATTATTTCGAGAGCAACTATCCTCTTTTCTCACACTTTTCGACAGCGTAAAACCTCTTACTTATAATTTCAGGTACAGGTGCCTACCTTTTTTTGTTGATGGGTGGAAATTACCTACTTAAAGAATCAGTAAATAATTATATTTAGTGCAGGATATCCCCATTCGGATTAAAATGACTCCTTCTTTTGTGACACAAACAATCACCACTTATAGAAAAGGGGACGTACACATTAGTTTTCATTACAGCCGACGAATTAAATCTGGCGTTCACCTCTCCTCTCTCGATCTGCTAATGGATTGTGCTAATTTAAATTGATGTGCTGTATTGAATCATGTAGATTGATCGAGCTTTGCATTCCATTGGGGTGGACACGTAGGTAGATGGAGTGGATGGGGACGGTGCATGCTAATTTGATGATTGTTGGACTCACGAGTCTTCCAGTGTCAATTAAACTCACTGTTGCACAAAAAAATTAATAACCCAGAAAAAAATTAAGGTGCAATTCTGGTTGAGTTCTCTTGGAACTCGCTACCGTTTCGGTTTTCCCTGACACTCATAAACCAAGTGTTTTTCAAATGAACCGGCCAAATACGAGTCGGGCTGATGCGTTGGGTTCTGCACCCCAACTAAATACAGAAAGTAATGCAAAAAGATAACATCACGCCCAGGCCGCGACGCTGCTTAACTTGGTAGCGAACAAAAATTTATCACCGACACACACTTGGCTATTATTCATTATATTTTGTTGTTGTATTTTAGAGTGTGTATATTTTAGAGATAATCGCGCCAAGGTTGATGCATGTACGTATTACCGTTTTTACGTTTGAATAAATACAAAATTACGTTTAAAAGAAACCGTTTGATGTATGGGGACCCCCTTTAGTTATTACGTTTACACTTTAGTATTATTTCTTAGATAATCCACCGTAACATTACATAGTCTGATGAAATTTCAATTTGGTATCTATGACGGTTCGAAAGATACAGCCGTTAAAAGGTAAGTCAGACAGACAGACCGCTAAGCTTAGTAATAGGGGGAAAACCCCTTAGGATATGGAACCCAAAAAAAAATCGTCAAGCGTTTTCTAAGCGTTGTCTTTGGCTTCATATTTGCTTACCATAAGGCGAGGTGGAGCCAAGTGCAAACCCAATCTAATGTAAAATAAAAAAGTTATTTCTACAATGTAGAAATACTCTGCCAGATAAGAAGGCTAAATGAGAACCGTCTGTGCATTGAGGATTCATACGGAGTTCTTACAATGACTCCAACATAATATGAACTAAGCTTCCTTAGCGTATTCAAATCCTCACTAATGCAAAGTAACTTCATGAAGATTGAAATTTCAAACTATTCTTTCAAAGGTAAGGAGATTTTCTTTAATATTTTACTATAAAGACCACAGCGGAGCGTCGATTTGCATAATATTGAACGTGGAACTTAATGAATCAATTCTAAGTGAAAAGTAGTAAAAGTTTGAAATTTTTAACGTTTTATTAGAATTACAGATTCAAGTGGTGTGAAAACTTGGCACCGTGACCGGTCTATTAGAAACTTTATTAACGTTATTGTTTGAAATAAATTCTTAGTTGGAGTGGCCATAATTTGTACAGATCTTGTTTTTTTTTTATGCAAACAAAACTAGCAATACATCCGTAGTGGTCCTTTCAAGTTTTGTACCATAATACTAACCATACCAGGTAATAATATCCAGAACAGGTCTGGAGGAGTAGTGACTTATGTTAAAAATTGTTGGAACGCCACAGTCAGTGAACCAACAATTAAAGAAGCTGAATGTCTTAAAATTGATATACCAAATATCGCCACAATTCTTGGTATATACCGTTCTCCATCCTTCAGAAACACAGAAACTTTTTGCAACTCACTTAGTCGTACATTAGAAGAGATAAAAACTGTTACCCCAGTCGTTGTTGCCGGAGACATTAACTTAAACATTATAGGTCCATTAGAGGAAGATAGCAGTGAATATCTTTGCTTGATGAGCGAACTTGGCTTCCAACCGGTAATCACTAACTGCACTAGAGAAAACTCTTGCCTGGACCATATTTTCATTAAAAGTAAATCACCAAACATGGTAGGAGTTATTGGTAAGACCACCGTCACTGATCACGCCATGGTTATTCTAGGAATGTCATTACCCACTCTGGGCGACAAATATCCTAAAAATAGGCATATTCTGAAAACTGATTACAAGGCTGTGTCTTGTGAGCTACATCGGACTGACTGGTCATGTTTACTTAATGAAAATAATGTTAACCAAGCGGTTGAAATATTTCAAAGTATTATCACATCCGCAATAAATAAACATAGCTGCCAGAAGAGAGTCAGTAGGTCGCAATTCACCTTGAAACCGTGGATCACTCCTGGCCTTATACGATGTATGAAACATCGCGATAGATTGCACCTAGATCTCAAGAAACACCCGGAAGATGCCACGCGAAAACTAGTCTACCACAGATATAGAAACTTTTTTAATAACCTTCTACACAAACTAAAGCGTAATTATGAAAGTAGCGACCTAGAAGCAAACAAGCGCGATCCAAAAAGATTATGGAAGTCCATCAAGACTATTATTGACTGTCCAAACAGAACTTCGCCTGCCATGGAACTTCTCAAGTGCAAACCAAACAGTCTAGACTCGGTGAATCACTGCAACAAATATTTCGCGAATGTGGGTTCACAGCTAGCCGGAAATTTACTCGGAACACTCGGGAAAACAGAAGTAGAACTAGCAGCAGAGCCAACTTACAGTTTAACCCAGTCACCTGATTCCTTTTTCTTACAACCAACTGATGAAGCTGAAGTCGGAAGACTGGTCGACAAGCTGAAAACTGATAGCGCTCCTGGTTTAGATGGGATAAAACCGGCTTTAATCAAGGCCATCAAACACGATATCCTAACACCTGTAACTCACATATTTAACATCAGTCTTTCCACGGGTATTTTTCCACAACAGTGGAAATTAGCAAGCGTTACCCCGATACATAAAAGTGGTCCTAAAAATGTCCCTGAAAATTACAGACCAATTTCGCTTCTGGCAACTCTTTCCAAACTGCTCGAGAAAATTGTCAACCATCGCCTTGTTTCCTATCTGGAGAAGTTCAATCTTATCTCAGATAATCAATTTGGCTTCAGACGTGGGAAATCGACAGAAGGAGCAGTTGAACTTCTTACTAGAAAAATAGCAACTAGGTTAGACAAAGGCCAAAAGTCTGTCGGTGTGTTTTTGGACTTGGCCAAGGCCTTTGACACCATTTCGTTACCAATCTTAATTAAGAAATTGGAAGTCTCTGGAATCAGAGGACTCCCTCTTCAATGGTTCCAAAGCTACCTTAGTGACAGATGCCAGTGTGTAAAGATAGGCGATACCACTAGCAATACTCTGCCTATTCAGTTCGGGGTTCCGCAGGGCAGCGTTCTCGGTCCAACTTTCTTCATTTTATATATGAATGATATTCATTCAGCTTGCCCCATAGAAACAGACCTTATTTGTTACGCAGATGATACCGTTGCTCTGTTCCATGGAGATTCTTGGAAGATGGCTTTTTATAAAGCAGAATCTGGTATGGCAAAAGTAAAACAGTGGTTAGATGAAAACCTACTTACGCTGAACCTCGGCAAAACTAAATACGTATGTTTTCACAAAACCAAAGCTTCCAAACCAGATCAAAGGCTGAATCTAAAAATTCACTCTTCCTGCAACATAAACTGCTGTGTTTGTGATGTTATCTCTCGGACACCATCTATACAATATTTAGGGGTCACAATTGACGAACAGCTATCGTTTAAAGCACACATATCAACCCTAAGTAAAAGAGTTCGTAAACTCACTCACGTGATGAAAGCACTACGAAACCCAGCTAGCGATAGAGTCCTTCGCATGGTGTACGTGGCTCTATGCGAATCGATTGCTTCCTACTGCATAACAGTGTGGGGAGGCGCCGGAGTTACAGCAATGCTCGAAGTGGAGAGGGCACAGCGCGCTGTGCTTAAGGTTATGTACAAGCTGCCCTACCGCTACCCAACGTCTGACCTATACGCTGAAACAGGCATGCTGAGCGTTCGCCAACTGTATATCCAGAATGTTACACTGGCAGTACATAGGCAGCAGTTTGGCCTTCTAGAAAGTCGGCACACCCAAGAGGAGACTCCTACGCATCACTGAACCGAGTGTAAACACTGCCTTTGCACAGCGACTCCCAGAGTTTAGGTTCCCGTACATATACAACAAAATTAACAAAAAATGTTTTATTCGCAATACAACGTTGAGGGAATGTAAATACTTGCTGTTCAAGTATTTACATTCACTTACTTATAGTGAAACAGAAAATTTACTTGTAATTGTCAGTTAACCTGGGGTTGGTTATATCTCAGTCAAGGAAATGTTTGACTACAGCGCTGGAATTATCAGCATCACAACAAATACAAACACGCACACGCTCGCACACACTCACACACACACATACACACACACACAAAACACACACACACACTCACACAAACACACACACACACACACACACCATGTCATCATACACTCAGGCATCAACCAACTTATTACTTAATCTTTTTCCAAATCTAATTAATTTAAATTTCGTTATGTATTTAATTTCAAAACCAAATGTCAAATAAAATGTATTGATACTGCACCGCACTGATGCTAAGTAAACGCTAGAATGTAGGCCCTGCGACACAGGCGTCTCGCCTAGTGCAGGGACTACAAGTACTGTAAACCCTCATTAGCTTGCCTCGTTCCTGCCTACCTTAATGTATTAATTAAATTAGTTTTACATTAAATATTGCACATGTTCTTGTAAATTAGGTTAAGTAAGTGTACTGGAAAATAAAATTATTTGTATTGTATTATTATTTGTAATAGTTGATACTTCATACCTGGGCCCCGATTCTACTGAAGAATTTGTTTTAAATTTTATTTTTTAAATAATTGCCTCAAAATTGACAGTATTCTTTTTTATACTAAGTTATAATATTAGGTGATGGTTTTTCTAGTAAAAATTTTTTTGAACTGTCAATTTTGAGGCAATTAATTAAAAAGTAAAATTGAAACAATTACAATTTCTTTAGTAGAATCGGGGCCATGAAAGAAAGCGAATGTGACAGGAGTAGGTACATCATCATGATCATCAATATCATCATCATCAATATTATCATTAATATTATCATCATCATCAACTTACATCAACCCAACTCTGGCCTTCTCGAGTACAAGGATCCTCCCGATTATAAAAACAAAATTTGTGAAAATCACGTCTGTTTCGATATTAAAACCTCACATAACTTTACACATTACACATTTAACTTTATCAAACTAACTCATGACAACTACGCTGGAACAACGATACAAACTTCTCTCCCGAATTTCCTTTATAATGATGCGTCGCTCGAGTCGGCAAATCTCATTAATCTTCTACAAGTGTCATAAAGTGGTGAAATTTGGAATTACGGTCACGTTTCTAATAAAAATGCAAATAAACAGCGTCGACATTATCTCGTCTTGTCAGGGAATATGGTGTCATATTTATCTGACTCATTGTGGAGTCACGGGAAAAGACGTCTTGAAGTCATGACATGACGTATTTTGTTTTGTGACGTATTTCTTCCAACTGAAATAAAACTTAAAAATTCGGACGGACCGACGGACGGACAGACGGACAGACGGATAGACGGACAGACAGACGGATGGACAGAACGAATTTATAAGGGTTCCTTGTAGGACTACGGAACCCTAAAAATCACTTTATAATACGAGTAAAGTTTTCTATCTTACCATTGTAAAGTATGAAAGAAAACACAGCTTTTATAATAAAAGCTATAATTATTTCATACCTAGCTGGGTATGCTGCATTGTATGCATTAGTTTGCATTTTGTTTTATTTAGTTTAGTTAATAACGGCACTTTCCTTTTGAAAGGAAAATATACATTTTGATTCTCTCTAATTTATTTATGCGTACGAGTTCTTACTATCCCTACAATATTTGTAGAGGAAAAAGAAAACAAATAGCACGTTTACTCTGTATCCTCGGTTGTATGATATCGCATCAGTAGCACCCACTATAGCCGCACTCCGTGAGACATAAGTAAAGTTATTGAAACGTCGCCAGATCCACTTAGCTTTACGAGACGGAAAACTCTACACGACGCCGCCCGCTGCGAGGGCGTGCGGGATTTCCTTATTTCGCGCGGTGCGGCGAACTTTCGATGTAGTTTTCCAAATGTTTGGGCAATATTTGAGGAAACATTTATGCTTTATAGGTAAAGTTCTGGAGTTTATTCAACGGTGCAGATTCAAATTGGGTTGTTTTCGTAAGTTTAACGCGCACTACCGCAACTGCAGCTAATAGTTTCATCAAAGTAAAAGGTCAGGCTCTGTAGTAGGGTGTGTATTTAAATGATAAAAACAATCATTATTATTAGCCTGTCATTTTCCCACTTCTACGACACAGGCCTTCTCTCAGAGAGAGAGAGAGAGAGAGAGAGAGAGAGAGAGAGAGAGAGAGAGAGGGAGAGAGATAGAGAGGATGGGCTCTAATCCAGCATGCTGGCCCAGTACATGCTGGTGAATGTCACATATCTTTAAAGTTTTGAAGTTCTTGGATATACCGGTTTCCTCACGATGTTTTCCTTCACAGTTTTGGAGCGATGGCATCGAAAACTGCACATAATTTATCTAAATACTAAATAAGTTATTGGTACAGGACCGGGGATCAAACCGGATGCCGTCAGATTGTTTTTTTTTTATTTATTATTGATTTATCAATTATCAATTACTATATGATAGATAGATAGATAGATAAACTCTTTATTGTTCACACCACACAATATATGATGGTGCCACCAAAGCTTAGAGTAGATGAACAAGACAACGACAGTTTAAGAATTTGTATGCTGACAGGTAAGCTACTGTAGCTTAGTGGCTAAAACATTCCGGGCATTTATCTGGATTGCGCAGGATCTAATCGTGACGGTCGTTTTTTTTTTTTTTATCGTCTATAACATAAATTATATCACAAATTGTGGAAGACTTCAATGTAAAATTGATTTCGTAGTCGTTGTTATTTATTAATTAAATATTAGGCTAGCATTTGACGGCCAACACGCAATGATGTGGTCTACGATGGACTATACTTTCTTAGAAGAAATCGACTCGCTCGCGGCTTGAAGACACCCAGATTGTTGACGATAGGGAAACACCCATTCAGGCAGCGCATTCCACAGTCTAGCCGCTCGCACTTTATTTTTTATTTTTTTTTGTAATTAATTTAAACTGCATTGTTAATTAGGTCATCTTTATTCTAGTCAGATTCAGATCACCACAAATAGTATGTAGTGTTTCTACACAACGTTAATCATAGCACCTCAATTATATAGTTTCACTCGAAAGCGAATACGAGAGAGAGAGAGAGAGCGACAGGTCCTAAATCAGTGGTGGGGACCACTGATTTAGTACCTTCCTAAATACTAACATTATAAAGTTTACAGTACATTTGCCGTATAGTTTGATAATTTACGAAATAGTTTCTCTGAAAGAGTAGTTAAGTTGATTTGCGGCCTCTTTTGCACTAAAGTACTTACAAAGTGAAATGGCTTGGTCCTGCCAAAGAATTCGAGATTGTGGCTTACAAGTTTTAAGTACAAAGCAGTGTTAATTATTTTAATGTTCATTATTTTAACTTTGTATTAGGTCTTTTGCAACGACTGTAAAACTTCATCTTCATCATCATCATTTCAGCTTATGTTCCCACTTTTATTCTTGAAACTGACGTGGTTTTCACACATTTTATTAATATTACACGGGAATTACTCACGTAAGATTAAGCCGGTCACTCTGACTATAGTTTCAACTGCATTAGACGGTATTTTTCAAGGTGAAATTATCTTCTAGAGCAGCAGTGTAAAATAAAAATAAAACAAGGCTTTAAAAAAACATAACAAAGTCTATTAAAACTACTGTGGCAGAATATAAACACGAAAGAGTATCCAGGTAAAAATATTCCACTTGCCGCCGATATCTTAAAACAAGAGCAACGAAAACTATTCCTCCACCAAAAACATACCGAATGTTAGTACAGAACTGAGTGGAAATCTGTGTAGACTTTTTGCGCTCTCCCAATACCAACGCGCGTAATGTTCCGGAAATCGCATTTTAGCTGCTCTCCCCACAAAAACTACGCCTGATGTAGACAAATTTGGCAACAGACTGTAGGAATCGAAGTTTTTAGACGTGTAGTTTGGTCACAGTTTGGAAAGTTTCACCTATTAGTGAGCAGTCGTTGTAGTAAGTAATACTTTACTGTAGTTAAATATTTTGTCCAATATTGCCTGATGTTGAAAAAGTTGAAGTGAAAGTATGAGACTTTTGTAATTTTTGTTTTATGTTTGTTTTTCATCTGGCTTGTGTTGGTCCACACCATGAAATTGCGAACTAGGATGAAGCACGTATACCTAGGTAATTTTTCTTAAATATCACGGAGGAAAAGATTGAGAGTAGATTTCATTAAATCATTGACATAAAATTCCGAATTCCAAATTTGTTTTCCAAATAAGCGTAACGCAAGCATATTATTTATTAAAAAAAAAGCGTATTAAAAAAAATTTAAGCCGTTATTTTCAATAAAATAATCTATTTATTACAGAAATTGAATTTTCAATTCGATAGAATCAGACCGCCAAAAAAATAATATTCGCTGTTTTTTTCGTAAAAAAAATTCCTAAGTTAATCAGAACCTAAGAGCTATTGCTATTAATTTGTTCCATTTCGCAGCTAGCAAATAGTTCACTCCGCAAACCTCAAACAACAAAGTCGAATGATTTCATTATGACTAGAGGAACCTGATTAAAATACTTTGTAACTGTAGATTCCAGTGGAACAATTCGCGGAGTTAATCTAGTGAAAGGTAAGGTGGAATTGTTGAAAACTATCAGGTAACCGTTTATGACTCAGATCATACAAAAAAGGGAGATATGCCTTAGTACAATTATCGTTCGTGTTCAAATGTCTCCATATTTCCTATAAATAAATAAATACTCGGGACATATTTGCACACACGGTAATCTGACCCCAAACTAAGCAAAGCTTGTGATAATTATGGCTGCCAGAGACTAATATACATACATATTATATAGTTTTGAATAGACATAACAATCAGATATAGAACAAACACAAATCATCACATAAATGTTTGTCCTAGGTGGGAATCGAACTTACGCTCAAGCTCAAGCTCAGATGGCAGGTTCACTACCAACTGGACTAACGGGTCCGCACCTTTGAGACGTAACCCAAAAAGGTAAGGTCCAAGTTCTTTGCATGCGGAGTTCGATGCGTTGACATAAATGAGAATGTTCAAGCAAGATTCTGTCATAATAGCTGGCGACAGATTTTCCTTCTCATTTCCGTGCTATTTACTTCTCTTTTCTGTGGTCCGCACCACGTCCGCGTCTTCGATCTGTATAAACCACGCCTTAGAACTTCAAAAGAAATTAACAAGGGAAAGAAAAGAAAAATTAACAAAATACTGTTTTAAACTATCACGGTTGTTCACTAAAGTTATATGATTATTTACGGGATATTTACCGTGGTAAGGTTGTGGAATGAGCTCCCGATATTTCAGCGCAGTTACATGCATCATGTTCACGGTAAGAAAACTGTAGCTGTAACAAGACAAGGTTAACTGCACCGAAATATTAGGAGCTCATTCCACAACCTTACTACGGTAAATATCCCGTAAATAATCATATAACTTTAGAAAAATTAACATTCGTAGGTACATTAGTTCTATGCCAGATGTTGACCGCATTACCTTGATACCAACACGACCAACCACCAACTTTTTGAACTTTACCAATAGAATAACGAAATAAAACTAAAAACTAAAAAAGTACCAAAAAGGTTGAAATAAGCGTTGTAGAAAAAAGTGTGTCAATTAACTATTCTGCCAAAACCGTCTATCAAAGACTTTCCTAAGAACTAAAATTACCACTCTTATACAAACTTTTAAAACTTTAAGCTTTTAGTCAAGTTAAGTGCTTAACTAAAGCTCTTGTTCAAAACTTGAACTATTGACGTTTTCATCCACGGCTTCTTCTTGCGTTCATTAACGCGTCCAAAAGTTCGTTAGGGAAAAGTTCCTGGGAACTCAATGAGAATCAATGTTCTAGAGACGTTAGTTCCCCGTGTAATAAGAGCTTGCTATAAATTGTGCAAAGTGCAGCTACTTGGGGTAACAGCTTACTTGGTGACATGGAGAATAGAGCAGTAACTCAATTAAGGTGAAGTAGTGGTCTGTAATCTTTCCTACGCGGCTTGCAATCGACCGACCGAAGGCTAGCGTTCGGTCCGATAAATAGCTTTACCTAGTCTGTGGGCCTTCATAGCATGACTCACAAGTTTTTTAGGATTCCGTACCCAAAGGGTAAAAACGGGACCCTATTACTAAGCCTGCGATGTCTGTCTGTCATGTCTGTCCTACCTATTAACGGCTGTATCTTTCGAACCGTAATAGATAGTTTAAATTTTCACAGAATATGTAATGTTACGGCGGATTAACTAATAAAAAAGTCAAAATATTAAAACGAAAGGGTTGCAATTTAGTAAAACTGAAATGTTATAAGAATAACTACACACCTCGTCAACATTCCCGTCTGTTCGAGCATTCTAGACTTAGCATTCTGCATAGTTTGAACTGCTTTTCAAACAATCTCAGATTATGCAACTAACATACCGCTGCCAAAACATAAATCCTTCTGTTTAACTGTCGCATATCGCAGCGAGCCCGGACTGGGTGTAGCCGTAGTCTCGACTATAGACATCCGAAAACCATGAAAAAGACACTACAACGATGTGCAATTTATACAAATTCAATAATAATTCAAATCACATAAATGCTAAACTTTGCTATACCAAAACTGTTTTTTATTTACGAATCTCTAGTGTGTTTTCGCTTTAAGGCGCGGTCTGATCACGATTTCAAATTCGTTTTTCACCCGCTCACGCCATGATCTATTTGCTATCTAAAACGGCTTTGTTTAAAGTCGAAAAGCGTATATCATTATATTTGATGATGATGATGACTTTGTGCTTGTGTTTATATTATTTTGAGGGTTTTTATTTAATTTATCAAAATATATAAATGAATTTCAACAATTAACTGCAATGGTTAAAGTTTTCAAAAGACTAGTCTGGCTATACAATTCGTACAAAAAAATATGTTGTTGTCGCTGAAAATTCAGAGTTCTTCATTTCAGAAGCTATTTTTATTGCGCAATTTGTAATATGTTTTTTTTAAGAGTCTAGACAATTTTTCAAAATTTTATTCGGTTAAGATTATTGCCAAGGAGTTTTTTCTACTTTTAGTATATTTTTTATCTGATCAACTAATTTTGTCACGTCACACAAAGCGTTTAAAAACACTTCTTTTGGTTAATTTTGCGATTGTACCGCGTCTTAATGTCGCAATAGGTTTTTTTTTTCACGGTACTTACGTGACATAGGTCCTATGCGATTGAAACAAAGGCGACAATAAAATAAACTCAGTGAGTGGAACCGGTATGTCCAAGAACCTCAAAAGTCCAAAGACATTATGACATTCACCAACGTGCACTGGGAGCATGGTAGATTATGATCCATTCTCTCTCACTCTCTCTCTCTCTCTCTCTTACTCTCTCTCTGAGAGAAGGCTCGTGTCCCAGCAGTGGGGAACGTGATCGGCTGATAATGATGATGATGATGTAGAACGCATCTGCATCTGTTATATGAACTGGGCATAACTTATATCGGACAAGCGAACTGCAGCGACGGCTCGCCTCAAATGATGAATAACGGCACCATATATCACGCCATATGCGAAGAGCCAGGTGACATTGCACCGGGAAGAGGTTATTGAGATAGTTGGAGTTGCAGCTAGCGAACAAGTCGTCCGGAGTTTGAAGCGACGATTTATTTGTTGTTTACATATTGAGTATTTTATTGATGCTAAAACTGTTAAAATATTTTAGATAATGTCTAAAATATTTTAACAGTTTGTAACAGTCTACTTGCAATGTATGTATGTATGTTTGGGTGGCATCTTACAACTCAATTTTGAAGTTGTTTTTTTTAATAATAGTTTTGCGTTTAGCCGCCAACTCGCCTGATGTTTAGCGATAATGCTGTCTACGATGGAACACGCTTGCCTAGAAGAAACGATTCACTCTTGATTTGAAGACACCCAGATTGTAACTATCGGAGAACACCCATTCAGGCAGCGCATTCCACAGGCTATAGCAGCTCGCACAATAAAAGTGGAACCAAAGCGCTTCGTGTGGGTTTTCGGAATATCAACCGTAAAGCGGTGTTCTGCTTACTATCAGGCGAACCGCATGATTGTTTGCCACTATTATCTCTACATAGTATAAATTGAAGTCGCTTTCCGCGTCTGTCTGTCTGTATGTCTGTATGGCCTCTAATTCCTCCTAAACAACGCAACGGATTTTGATGCGGTTTTCACCATCAGTTAGATACATTTTCAAGGGAGGTTTATATATATAACTAGCGACCCGCCCCGGCTTCGTACGTAAATTTCACCCGTGCGAAGCCGGGCGGGCGAGTCGCTAGTTTGTAAAAAAAAAAAACAAGTTATCACTTAATATTACAAGCGCCGGATATAAATGGCTCCCGCGGCTCTTATGACAGGTCATTAAGTACTCTTCTCATGAAATTTTCCATGACTTTTACACACGAGATGTGGCTGTATCTCACCAATGACGCGTTGGATCTCTGATTTGACCTCAGGAATTGTTACTGGTTTATTCCCTTAAACTTAAGATTTCACAAAACTCCATAGAAAAAAATAACACGGCGTTAAATGACACAACCTTGGTGGCCAGTTGACATCAGAATTTCGTGAGATAATGAGTGTTCTGAAAATCGTTGCTGCAATAAATCGATTGTTTCATGCGCGGTGTGGCAGGTGAGCGCTCCATTTTTAATAATCGAAATCTGTGATCGAAATGAACATAGGTGACAGCTGTCAAATTTCAGAGTTGGCAATTAAACAAAAAAAAAAAAAAAAAAAAATGTGCACTCTTACTGAGACACACTTTACTACTACTTCTCCTACCACCACAACAACTATTATATACTAAAAACCATGTACTAAAAAAGTAGGTAAGTAAAGATTAGGCACACAGACACTTTCGCATTTATATTATTAGTGCGATATCTATAGCAAGAATTTTTTCCTAATATTATGAGGAAGCGCAGAACCCAGCACAAATGATAACAAATGTTGTAATAAATCATGTCTTCTAACTAAGCTTGGAAGCAGGTGGAACAGAGGTGGCTCCGGAATATCACCGACCTTTACCAAGTCTACAGTACTAATAATCATAGGTACCAATTTGTATTTTCATCAAGTTTGCATGAATTAATGTCATACACAAAAAAAATTCCTAAAAATTAAGCTAGGAAGGGCTGAGTAGCCAGCCCTCATGTCAGTGTTTTATGGTCGTACAAAATTAAATGATCCCGACGTGGCTCAACGATGTTTTTTTTTACCAGGGCTAATAACCGGTTTCTACTTTCTGTTTAAAGTGGTATATAACCATATATAACTAAGTGAAAGTGAAAAAACAAAAAATATAACTAAGTGCTTATTTTTTACGCAACTTTGACTCGTCAAACTTTATAAGTTTACCATGTTTTGTTTGGTTTCAAAGACTTTAGTAGGAGCTTGTTAATTATGTCCTTATTTTTTTATGTATGTTTATTTGAAGACATCAAGATTTTAACCAATTATTCCGACATGTCCCGAATATTTTATTTATGAAACAATTTACGCGATACTTTTTTCTATTATTTAGGGTCTCAAGCTGGTTTCAATTTTGTTTCATTGCTTTGGTAAAGTAGTTTTTCAACCAGTTCTAGTTCTGGCAATAGCAATATTTTTTTTGGAACGCTTACAAATTTTTAGTTCTTTTTTTTACTGTTATCTATGAATTTTGTGTTATTCTACTAGCCTTAACTTTCCGTTCTAAGCTCGCCTAGTGATAAGGCCGCGAGTTTTATGTTTTTTTACACTCTGTATGTAATTTCTTGTGGGAACAATAAAGAGTTTTATGTCTACTTGATTTAGTTTCACTTTATAATCAATTATGTTTTTGTAATCAGCATACACTCGTCCGCTGTTACACAAAAGCCTCTCCCAAGGAACGCTACTCAGCTCGATCTTCGGTTTTTTCTTTCAGACACTGCTAGCTGTCTTACGTGTTTCGTCACTTCAACGAGTCTAGGGGTTCTACGCTACGTTTGCCGATTCCTGGTACCTATCTACTGTAGAACACGTCTACTCCAACGGTTAACGGTTCTATGACCAGCCCACTGCCACTTCAGCCTGCTAATACGCTGAGCTATGTCGGTGACTTTGGTTCTCTGACGAATAACTTCGTTCTAAATACGATCCTTCCATTCACCGCGTAAGATCGCCGAGTTGTTACGATGTCATAATCTAAATCTAGCTACAATGGTATACTCTCCCGTTTATCTCAAATGCCCTATAAAACGCGCTGTCATTGGCTTCCAATAGAAAATTTGCTTACCCAAGTACTAAAAATCTATCACCTAACTGTGATCAAAAACATTTTCCAATAAACAGTTTCCCATTTGCAAAATCAGACACTGGTCACCCAAAAATATAAAAGGCCCGAATAGAATTCTCAAAATAGCCTGCGTAGAATGTCATTTTCCCCCCTGTTTACGTAAGGTATTGACGAAAAGTAATCGTGGAGGGAAGGGATGGTCCTTAAGGCCCTTATTGACAAAACGTGCCTGTAGTCTCGAGGAAATATTAAAAATAATCCTCCTTGGAAGCCTTCGTCGACAACCAGTTCAAAAAGATTGAAAAAGTGAAGTGGTGTGCAAATGAAACAGAAAATTGTTTTTCTTGCTTAACAATAAAGTCGTACGGTTTATTTACTTTTCTCGCATCTGGGGCTCTACCAAAATACAATCTGATGTGAGCTTCATAAAGCATTACATGGAGGAACTTGTAAAATAAACATTGTGCCTGAATATGGTCTTGAGTGTTAAAAGATTGACCCCACTGCCTGTCTGTCCCACGATGATGTTTTGCAATATGGACCTGGCAAATTAATGTTTAGACATACTTAATTTTAGACAGTGTACTAAGTAGACGTTTTGCTCTTTAGACATGACGTTAAGGCGTTTTGCTTCGTTGACGATTGAATTTGTTGTCAATTTGATCAAGAAGCAATTTTTTCACGTATTTATTTCATTAAGAAAGCAAAATGTACTATGTAACTATTCATTTGTACCCTGTATAACTTACTCAACACAATTTTTATTCTATAAAATCCTATAGTACGATATACTGGGTTACGCGAAAAGGGTGTACTAAGCCGAAAGGGGTTCATAGTACCCATCAGTATGAACAACTTTTAGCAAGGGACCAACTCTGAAATCACGACATAAAATCAGTCGTTTCATAGAAATCGGTCACATACACTGCACAAAATATATGGAACAGCTGATATTTTTTCGCAATTTTAGGATTGGTTCCATAGTAAAATTTATTCATAATGATGGATATGGCTATGGACCCTTTTTGGCTTAGTACACTTTTTCCGCGTAACCCGGAATACGCTGAATTCAATAATTGTTTTCTACAACTTCAGTTATGAAAATTATTTACGCGTCGTTCACATTTCTCAATCTATTATTAGTACCTACATGCAGATACGATACACGCTCTCTAAATTTTATACGATAAAACCGAAAGACTAGCAAATTTGCGCCGATTTCGAAGACATTGAAGCTTGGTCTGTCAAGGAATTCATTACTGATGTGAGACATGCCAAAAAAGCACGTATTTCCATTATAAGTTAATCCAAGGTCTAGGGACCCTAGGGGCTACCTCTATACCAAAACTTAACTAAATTGTTTCAACCGTTACTGAGTACATACCTACACACAAACGTTCACATTTATAATATTAGTAATTTTTTGTTAATAGAAAATTAATTTCTGATCAACATTATTATTTTATAATACGAAACGAACTACAAGTAAAGAAAATTTTAAGATCGATCAACAACCAGTAGGAAATCCGTTAAGATTACAGACACATCTCATCTCTTCTCTTGTACAAGGCTTATATTCCCTGAAATACACCGCACATCCTCTAGCTAACCGGAAAATAGCGAAACCCGGTCGTCCCCGGTTCAATGAACATCGTATAATGAGTCACGATGGAGCCGGGCGGCGCCGGCGTCCTCGTAATGACGACGCGCTGTCCTATTTAATAACTTGTTTACCCCATAACTGGCCGTTACACCGAACTGAGCGGTAGCTGTAACAGTAATGTCATATAACACTGTTTTTAACTTATAACAGACTGTTGTCAGCGACTTCGTACGAACGATTGACTATATTAAGCTGCTTGAAATGTAATTTATGATATAATATTGCTTATTGTGATGATATTTTGTTATCTTTATACACTACAACTTTTTATTATACTAGAAAAAAAATGTATTACCTACTGCCGGTACTAAATTTATTCCTGAAAATCCTTTGTATACTATATCACTCTCCAGCCCTGTAACTGAAAGTAATAAAAAAAATCATTTTTTTCCTGTCTTTATAATTTAGATTACTATTATTTATAACCTATCCGTAACCGGTATTTTTCATATTTTACATTGAACTAGGCTAACGTTTGACGGCGATCTCGCCTGATGGAAAGCGATGATGCGGTCGAAGATGGAGCACGAAGCTCGTGAATCTTGTCTTTCGATTGAGGCTTCCTCCAAATTAAAACATCTTTCTCTATACTTCGCTTTTTGGCTCCATGCTGGGCCAGCCAACTATCTCTATGCAAAAAACTACGTCGTGGATCCCATGCTCTGTTTCTGTCTGTTAGAGGAGCAACCAAACATACTTTCGCATATGAAAAATGCGTTATGAATTAGGTAGAGGAAAATCAGATTGCAGATTGTAAAACATTGTGTATTGCCTTTAGACGTCTAAACAGCGCGTCTAAGTCAGTTCTACATTATAAAAGCCTACTCAAAATATTTACATGATAATAAGCTTCAATTAAATTATTATTACCAGGAGAGCAAGTGGGCCCTCATCCATTTTGCTGGCCCAGTGCATGTTGGTGAATGTCATATATGTCCTTGTTTTTTTTTTTAGTTCCATCACGATGTTTTCCTTCACCATTTTTGAGTAGTGACATCGAAACTGCTCACAATTTATTTAGGTACTCAATAAGTAATTGGTGCAGAGCCGAGAACCGAACGAGGGGCGTCAGATTGTAAAGCACACATGCTACCGCTCGAGCATCATCTCTATAATAACCATATAACTGTAGCAAACATCTGTGATAGTTTTAAATAGTGTTATAAAATACGCTTTCCAAATTGAACCTGAATTAAAAATTTACTCTTGTTCGGTGTGACAGTGAGCCGTATTTAATAGCCACCGCTGTATCATCTCTCGTTTAATAATCATGATCAGCGTTGTTTGCCGGAGGCCTCTTCAGCTCTTAAATACACCTTTTAATTTTAATATCAGTTTTAAATTGGATTATTCATTAGTTATTCAGAAAATTATGTATATTGCAGAAGCTAAATACAACTACAATTGAATAATGATTTTTTTTCGAAAAATTTTAAAATCTGGTTAGTCCTTCACATTACTGCTATTATAAGTACCTATGTGTTTTTTTATTTTATTTTAATAAGCAATTCCACGGACACCTGCATAGTAATGAACATAAATTTTTCACCGACCCGCTCTTGGCCATTATTAATTATTTGTTGTTATACATTAGAGTTGGACCCGGGTATGTCCTAAAACTGCGACCAGAACCACCGGAGGATGGGCAGCAGCATCCTATTAGTACACAGTGAACTTACTGGGATCCCCAAGCCGCCTGCCAAGCGTGGGGATTATGGCAACACCCCTCTTTAAGAGGGAGGCCTTTGTCCAGCAGTGGACGTTTGATGGCTGCTGGTGTGGTGTGTATACATTAGAGTGCGTACTATAATCATGCCAAGTTTAGTTTTTTATTATATAAAATGAAATATGAATGAAATATTTGTTAGTTAATCCGCCGTAACGTTACATATTCTGTGAAAATTTCAACTGGCTATCTATTACGGTTCGAAAGATACAGCCGTTCAGGTAGGACAGACGGACGGACGGATGAACGGACGGACAGACAGAAATCGTAGGCTTAGTAATAGGGTCCCGTTTTTACCCTTTGGATACGGTACTCTAAAAACGATGAAACATAGATATTTGAAGTTGATTTTTTTTATTGTTTTTGTTGTTCCAGATTTTGTGAAACTAAGATAATAACAAACTAGATAATGTATGAAATTATGCCAAAAAATAGAAAGTTGTACCAAGAAAAAAATCTCTTTCGTCGCTTTCCGCGTCTGTATGGATGTCTGTATGGCCACTAACTCCTCCTAAACCACGCAATGGATTTTGATGCGGTTTTCACCATCAGTTAGATACATTTGCAAGGAAGGTTTATATATATAACCAGTGACCCGCCCCGGCTTCGCACGTAAATTACACCCGTGCGAAGCCGGGCGGGCGGGTCGCTAGTATTGCATATGACGTGAAACTTAACTTATTAAGTTAATTCAAATATTACTACCGTGATCACCAGACTTAGAAATACGTTGCGAGAATTAATTTTCATCATAACTGTGGCAGTTATATTTTACAGTGCTATAATAAAAACACCCAGCACTTTCATTGCCACAGATTATTCCTAGTTCCTTTTGGTCAGTTCATTACTTTATTTTACAGCATTTTTTATTTTCAGCGGAAATTAGACTAGAAATTTTCTCAGGCTTGTTAAACTGAAGAGAATCTGAAATCGCACAAGGGGTTGTTTCAGATTTGTATTCATAACATTTTCTGAATTAAATAAGTATGAAAAAGAAAGAATACCTGTTTAATTTGCTTCGCCTTTGCTTGTTTATACGTTTCATTATATTAAATCGTGTTTGCTTTACAAACAAACATTTACTTGATTGTATTTTTAACTAACCAACAACAGTATAAAATTTATAAAAATGTCTGGAACGTGTTACCGGAGATATAAGGTAAACCAATACCCAGTAATGAATTATTCAAGGCAGATGATAAAAATGATGTTTTCAGATGTTTGAAAACATCATCGTCATCTAATATCATTATTTCAATAAAAACAGATATTATTCTATTTTACATTATGGTAATCCAGCCTGTAGTTTTTGTTCTACGAAAAGAGCTACAGTGCTACGAAATCCCTACGCCTCTACAAGCCTACGATTATTCTACGGAGTACGCTCTAAAGTTGTTTCTACGTAATAAAAACTACGTAACATAAACAAACATCTATACTATCAAAATTATTAGATAGTAAAATGTATCTTGTTTTTTTTTTATAATAATATATTCATTGTTGTTCAAATATACTCTTTAACGGTTTTACAATTATACAGATGCAAGGTAAGATATACAAATAAATAGCTATCATCATCATAATATCATCAGTCAAAATACGTTCACTGCTGAACACAGGCCTCCTTTTAGAACCTAAAACTGCGACAGCGACAGCCTACCATCTGCATCCACAGAACGACCGACTACCGCTTGTGTCTAATTATCTAGGTCACACTCGACGACCGATTTGACTCAGTGGTAGCATATCTGCTTCATGAGCAGAAGGTCCCGGATTCGATTCACGGGTGGGCAGATATTTGAATGATGAATTTAAATTTTTGTTTTAGGTCTGTATTTAAGTTGTATTTGTGTGTGTATGGCATCTCCGACACATTGAATCCTAGTGGGGAGCTATGAATTTGAAGCGTTATTTATTAATTTATATTTACTTCTCTTTTAGTGACCCGGAAAAGATTAGCCTATTTTTTTGCGCGCGTTTTAGAGTAAGGATTTATAACGATGTTTTATAGTAGTAAGACTATTGCAATTATATAAATCTATGTGTTAACTGGAACTGGGTACTCTGGGTAGGTCACATGGCCAGACGTAATGATGGGAGGTGGTGGACAGCAGTAACCGCGTGGTGGCCGCTATTAGGTTGGCGGAACCCAGGCCGACCGAGGATGAGGTGGACTGACGACATCAAAAGAACTATTAGAAAATATTGGATGTGACTAGCGAGAGACCGGGGAGAGAGGCATAAACAAAGGGAGGCCTATACCCAGCAGTGGGACATTCAGAGCTGATGATGATGTGTTAACTGATTCAATAAATATATTAAATATTTAATGCACTTACTGGCGATTGAATCATAGATTTGAGTTTCAGTTACATTCTATCTTCGGATTCTTATTATTCTATATTCGGGCATCGGGCTTTTTCATTATTTATTTTTATTTATTTATTTCTTAAAAACATTTCAAATGCATCCTTGTGGAATGTTACATTTGTTTTAAAAGAGCGTAGAGATAAACCTTCTGCAAAGTTCGCTCTTAAAATATAGTCTTTGTTATCTACTCCGTGCAGTACGTTCTGAAATCCTCGAGCATTGTTATAAAAGCAAGTTTACGCATTTCCATTTTTCTGGTTTAGCTCGCAACGGACTCATGCCAAGGGCGGTTACACTACAAATTTATTTTCAGAGTACAGTACCTTGACAGTACAGCAGTTGTATATGAACAATGTTATTGTTCATATACAATGTTATCTATCTCTTTTCTCCTTATCTATTCTATCGTAGGTGGAATCTAAAACTTCTACCTTGTTTACAATTTTTTTTCTTACTTCTTCTTTTTCGGGTGCCTCTCCAATACTGGAGTTTGCACGTTAGCCCAGCAAAATCCTCTCTATCTTCTGTCTTTGGTAATAGCTGTTCGATGCTGGCTATTATAGTCTATACCCGAATGTTCCGCAACCATGTTTTCTCGTCTTCCAGCACGTTTTCATCTTTGCCTATTTATTAGCCGCGGAAGCTAGTATTATTTTCTCAAGTTCATGTAAAAAAATATTTTTACTCTCAAATTATTTCATTGTTCAACTGAACTACCAATCTCTGCGGGTTGATTCTTGAACAATTGGCATTGCTTTGTAATAGTGAAGACATCGACCATACCGCCACTTAACATCGAACTGTTATTGTGGTCAAATGCCTAGTATAAAAGATCTATATTTAAAAAACATTTGGTAAGTTCCAAAAATTTATAATAAAAAAATATTTTTAAGGTTCCAAAAAAAAGAAAAAAAAACATGTTTTACGTTCCAAAAAATTAATAATTAAAAAATATTTTGTAATGTTAGGGTAAAGTACCAAAAAAAATATAAGTAATTAAAAAAACATTGTGTAGTTCCAAAATATTTTGTAGGTTCTATGTAAGAAAAAATCTATGTAAGATTGCACTTTATATGCTGACTGTAATAGTATTCCACCATAGTTTATACATTATTCAAGTCTGTAAAACAGCTACATGTGGAATCTGTTAAATTCCGGTCAGTGTTTTCTGGAATACAAAATGTATTTCTCCCATTCGTTTGTCAAGTTCCTACCTATTTATTATTTGTCTTAATTGTGTAATACGCACCTATGTATTGTAATCAGTCGGTCAAAAGCACCTAGCAGTGTGTTTCGGAAGCCTGCCACTAGGCCTTAGAGAACCTTATACTTGCCCTAACACAAAAATTTCGTCATAATGGTTTATGACAGCATCACCATGCCAACTACTTTTTAAAAAATGAGGGGTTTTCAATTCGGTTGTATTTTGTTATAAAATCTTTGTTACCACGGAACTCTGTCATTTGGAGACCAATTTGAACAAATCTTTTTTTTTATTTGAAACTAGGTGACCCGACAGAAGTTGTCTTGTCATAGCTATGAATGTCTAATAATAAAAATGAAATTGCTGTCTTGTAAATTCACATTCATCAAACGCGCGAAGTTAAAATTATCGTTAAGTTTTCAAAATTTCCAATGTTCTGCGTAATTTTCTTAATATTTCTTTCCGTAAGAACCTTCTATAAAGTATTAGAAAACTTATATGCCTAATGAATGGTAAATTCGTTCTCAAGTTATGGCGTGACCAAGGTAAATAGGGATTCAGTTATTTATATAGAGATTATATACAACCATGGTCCCATAAAAGTTTTATCAAAATCGGTTCAATAGTTTGGTAACTGGAAAATGTATGTCATCCTAGTAAATGAAATTGCGTACATACTAATTTTGAATTCGGTTTTCTAAATTGGTTAATTTCATGTCACGTCGTCATCCGTTAGTAATTAAACTTCGAAATGTGACAAACACAGAATTCTTCCTATTATATAGGTGAAGAGTTTCCACCTATCACAACCGGTAAATCTAAGTGTTTTTATTTTTCACTGGAAGATTTCCATACTGGTAGGGATACTTTGGTAGGGACAGGTGTACCAGCCGAGTATGAAGTGGCAGTTTTGAAAATGGACGAGTTAGGAAGTTGACAACTTTGGAAATGTGCAAAATAGGAAGTGAACACATTTGGAAGTGGTGCTCTGCGAAATGGATGAGTGAGGAAGAAGACAAGTTAGGAAGTTGATAACTTCCATAAGCGGGAACTTGTAATTGGCATAGTCACCTAATTATCTTTGTTTACTTATATACTCTGTAAGTTTCCTTAAAAATGCAAAATAAAAATAAGTTTTGAAATGGACAAGTTTGGAAGTGGGCAAACTTGACCGGAGGGGACAAAATTGCAATATTCGAAAAAGATAGAAATGCAACAGTACATTTCTTGAAACTCTAAAGCCCTTGCTAACACCAAAAGCGCCAACAACTCTACTATTTCCTTAATCCACTTACAAACGCTCAGTTGTAAAGGTGCGCTCCGTTTTCATAACAATTACGACCGCATCTGTACAGAGCCTGAGTTCCTGCACTGTACAGGCGGCTTAATGGAGGGCGCGGGTGTACAAAATTGCCTTACGGAGCTCATCTCGATCTTAATAGGGAGAAACTAGAGATGTACTGTGACGTCTAGATATAACTGTAGAGATGAACCCATCGACATTACAGAGTCACGTACGATTCGCCGAAACACCTTTCAACGATACAACCGTACACAGAAAGCACGGTTCACCGAAAGATGGTAGAACGAAAAAATTATTACCCGAAAGATTTTTTACCGAAATAACGTTTCGCCGAAAAACGATCCAACGAAAAAAACATCATAAAAAATTATCCCAAATTAAGGGCCAGAATACCGGGTGCAGCGGTCTCGCACGCGCATTTGATGTTTTGATTAGACCAGAATAAACAGGCAAAACTGTTAATATAGTTACCCAATACTACTACTTGATTGATGCAGCGACTAAAAGTAGGACCTGCCTCGGATATTAAGAAGACGCCACTTTCTCTTGTCCTGTGCTGTCTCCTGCCAAGTTACCCAATAGGCTAATTGGAAAAAAGTTTTAGCTAGTGGCCATGGCCATAGTAACGTCGAGCAAAAGGTACCTATTTTTGCAAAATATAATAATACGTGATAAGTCCCGATAAACATTTAAAACATTATTGGAAAATGATGTAATGAGAGCATTTCAGGGCCATTTTTTCTGTAAGGCTGGTTTTACAGCTGTGCGGGAGATCCGTGCGGTTCGCCCGTACTACGGGAGACGGGATCTACGCAGAGGCAAGTCCCGTACGGAGCAATCCGCGTCGCTGAGAAACATGGGTTATATTTTTGTGCGATATAGTGTGATGGTATTCGCCTTCCGTCGCCGTCGTTCGTCGTCTCGTCGTTTGGTCGTGATATATCGTGTGCCCTAGGAAACCTAGTGCCTTAACGTGATCGTCTATTTTGTTACTGTTAGCTGAAATGATCGTCTAGATTCTGACTATGTATAAGGGTTTCGTGTTGCATCAAGCTGGATATGATCGATTTTGTGAGTCGTATGTAAGAATAAGTGTGCTTTTAATTTTATAATGGTTAAGACAGCTTCCACACGGCACATGCCGTTGTATAGACACCCATCCAGATCTAGTCAGCTGGATATGAATATAGAGCGGCGTACATTCGAACTAGAATTAGCTCATGGCTAATTATATATTATACTGGTAAATCAATGCTGATCAAGGGACTGGTCTGTAGTCTTCTATACAACGATAACCCACTGCTCAACTAGGTGCACTCTGTTCTAGGCCTAAAACCTGGTGACCAGGGCTACACCGAGTGTAATTTTGGCGAAACACTTGTCTGGCGTGCGAACGCCTTACGTGGGCTGAGAGACTGTGCTCTATACCTCTTTAGTATCAATTGTACCATGGATTTATATTTGCAAATCGGTGGCCACCGAAGTCGACAAAGTGTTCGCTGGGGCGCAAAGCATCACCCAAGGGGAGGACGTGTTATGGAGAACCAGCCCAGCGTTGGCGTGGGGCACGGAGGAAAATGCTGTATGCTATAGGGTCATAAACTTGACCGTAAAGATACACTGCGTGTATCATTGAGCACAACTGTACATCCAGAGACTGGACGTTTAGTTAAATCGACATAGGTTCGCTTTGACGCACTACGCTGCCCTTTACAAGTCTCATCTACTTTGTATTGCTGTCATATATTAAACATTGATACAACGTCCATAACATCAAAACTACGAATTAATAATATTGATATCATTACTTCGAGTGTTATATATGTGTTATCCATAGTATATAACTTCATATACCAAAAGCCTTGGATGGTGACGGTAACGCCACAAACGGTGCTCGAAACCGTCCATCGTTCTTAACTCTAAGAACACAGTCTTAAATAAAAGATATAGTATTTATGTACACAATGATCTTGTCATTCTACGTCGCTTCAACATCCGTGATTATATCCTTATTGAATACAATTACAAGTCTGTTTATCCTGCATTCGTATTAACATCAGTGATGGCACTCTTAATAAACAGTATATAAAGGGTCCACATGTAATAACTTGCGTAGCTTCGAATCTACGTCTCGTTAGCCGGTATACATCAGTTATATGTACTAAGTTAATAATTGTACAATCAAACCTTGATGTCGCGTCGATCAAACCTCTCGTTGTTCTGTAGCCTCTCTGGCTATACCCGATGTCAAACTCGGGGTTGCTTGCTGTGGAACTATAGCGTTAGATCCTACCTATATTTCTATAACCAAATGGATTTCCTAGAAATGGGATCTTTACCTCTTGAAGCGGGTTTTAACTGGACCTTAGGTTCAGTATTACTATTATAGCTCTACTTGTATGTTGGTATCTTAACTCGTCATGTATATAATGCATGATAGCTTACTCTTGTGTATTTATGCATCATCTTTGGCCCTTGTAAGATTCAATTAATCTAGACTTCAATTTAAGTATGACACCAATATACAAGAAAGTCTTCTCTTGCCTTTTCCTACCTAATAAAGGTAACAGGATTAAATGGACAGGGATCAGTATAAACAACTTAATTTGGGCGATTTGAATAAAGTTTATTAATTGTTACGAATTATCGTTAATTTGGTTTATTTATATATTTCGTTTATACAACTTATGGGTTTGCAATTAAACCAATAAGTTGCAGAGTGACTGATTACTATGGCCTAAACTATCCAGAAAACAGTACTCAGACAAAAACTGGAATGGCCTCAAAACTTAATTCAGTGAACTGAATTATACGCGAACGCGAACGCCCTTTGATTACATATTATTGTTTGGAATGTTATTTAGTCATCGATACCCCGACTATATTAGGTTTTACATTTTAGTTTAATAGTTAATTATTACAATAAGTTTATTCCTTTCTGATTGGTATAGTTAAATTATATATTATCCTTGTTTGGGTTAGATTAACGGGTTGTCTCTAATTCATATTGTATTTCTTCTTGTACGAACGCATATACATTTGAGAGATTAGATAATGATTTATCCGCGTTCGGGGTATGATAGTTTGATTATATACACAAGTAATACATCACAATTACATTTGTTAATACAATACATTTCTTATCATCTATCGACTTATTTTACGTAGAACAGAGAGAGAGAGAGAGAGAGTATTGCTTACGTGACAATTTCAAATAGTCCAAGATGTACATATTGCTATATTGCATTTATGTACGTCTGTTCGGACTTCAGGTGTAAGTCTTAACATCTGTCAGCTTATTATAGGTGGAGCGGAGAGAGAGTTGTTTACATGACATTGCTTGAGTCCAAGATGTATATAGTTTTATAACATATTTACATCTGTTCGGGCTTCAAGTACAAGTCTAACATCTATTAACTTATAAATGGAACACAGTGAGAGAAGTAATTACACGATATTACTTCAGTCCAAGATGTACATAGCCTTATTATACATATGTACGTCTGTTCGGACTTCAGATGTAATTCTTAACATTTGTCAGCTTATTATAGGTGGAACGGAGAGAGAGTTGTTTACATGACATTGCTTGAGTCCAAGATGTATATAGTATTATGACATATATACATCTGTTCGGGCTTCAAGTACAAGTCTAACATCTATTAACATATAAATGGAACACAGTGAGAGAAGTAATTACACGGCATTACTTCAGTCCAAGATGTACATAGCCTTATTATACATATGTACGTCTGTTGGGACTTGAGATGTAATTCTTTAACATCTTCTGGGGTATGCAATACATCATACAATTGGATCTCATGGAATAAGATTAGTCATACAGATAATCAAGGTTATACAACCAGTTTACGTTACCAGCGGCGTCTGACCGTAGATCACTGACTCTACACTTAATACACATATCAGGTGTGGTTATCGTAATCTTAGTTATTTTATAGGCGAAGTTCCTAACACACGAACTTCGCCCCTTTTACAATACTTTGTACTTCTACAATTATATCGCACAACCGCCTCGGTTTAAGTCTTCCAATCAAGTGTCCTTCTCAATCTCAATCTTTCCTCGCTTCATCCAAAACTATTATCATAAATCACCAACGGGAATTACTTCCACGTGTGTGACTGAGTCCCTTTTTGACGATTTTTAATGGCTTGTGCAATGGCACTTTACAAAATTTGTATTGTATTTTACTGGGAATAGAAACGTAAGCCTTGTGTTCTAAATGGCTCTAAAACAATAACTCTAGACGATTTATGACTTCCTATATCTGAACTACGAGTTATGCACAGCGTGAAGTCGTCGTTAGTGTCTCTGCAAGACGGACAAAACATTTTTTTTTTTTCATTGGGTAGGCATACCACCACAATAGTTGATGTTGTATCGCCATCTATCAAGTCAGCTGGAACTATTTCTTTTTATTAAAAGTTTAATATAGTTATTTTTGTAAAAAAAAAATGCGTTTGTAATTCAATAAGGTATTTTTACATTTTTACAGAAATTATCGATATCAAGGAAGATGGGTGGATACTTGTCGATATATTTTATCAGTCAATTTCCACTCTAATATTAGAGATATACGGCTAGAGATACACCACGGCCCGATTCCTTCATTGGACAATTGGGTTAAGTGTTTCCTAAGTGAAACGGCTTCGAAACGCCGCCTTGGACGTTTGCGTTCTCGTTTTAATTTGCCCGCCATGTTCCACAGATGCTAGGAAGATAATCGAATTAAATTAAAGCCATAACGTTAGCAAACAGGCTGTTAAAAATAGAAACGTAATTGTTAACTTTAATATCACAAGTAAAAATTGTTAGCTGTATCCCAGCAATAACATAATAATGTGGATAAATGGGCTAACGGACCACGGGGTTACAAGACCCGCTTTCTGTTACCGTTAACGCCTACGGAAAGATGAAATTGTATGAAAATAACATTGACAATGACATTAGTTTGAGAGATGTTCTCTGAAGCTAATGTCATTTTCATACAATTGCATCTTTCCGTAGGCGTTAACGCTAACAGAAAGTGGGTCTTGGCTATCCTGTTGTTACGATTATGGTAAATTTCCTCTCTAATTTTACGGAACTCTCAAAAATAAACCTAGACGTAAAAATTACGTATGTAAACAAAGACACAATCTTGTAACAATGAAAAATTCTCTCGCGTCCAACTAGAAAACTGGTATGCAACTCAATTAGGGTTGGAGTAACTCATACTTATATGTAGTACCATAACAACGACATGGTAACTTGGTCTCCTTTGTTAGTTTTGCTCGGGGTTTCGCTTATTAACACAAAACATGTAGTAAAAATAATTCGTGTTAGACGAGTGAAGACTCGTAGAGAACACGTATTTATTTTCTTTCTGGGAAAAACACTATACATTTGTATACCTACACACTCCTATAGTACAACTGTCAACAATTTTGTCTCAATTTGTTAAATTTATCTTGAAGACCAAAAAAAACAAGTAATTCAATATACAATTTGGAGGGGCGTGTAAATAGCCCTTCCTGGATGTGATTGCTCACGGTTTTTCATGTAAAGAAATAGGGGGCGTAGCACCTAGGAACTAGGATTTCTGAGTGTCGATATGGAAGCACTAAAAAACCTGCACTGACCTGCAAATGACCCGCTTTCTTCCCAATCGTCCGGTAAGCTGGCAAGTCTCCTCTCCTTTTGATTTGTGTTAAAAAAATGCACACCAGGTTAGCCGGCCGGCACCTTCTCATGTAAAAGTTTATTTTTGACTGTTTAAATCACAACACACCACCACTGTCCACTCAAGAGTTTTTTAAGTCCTACTTAGGTAGCAGAATATATTGATATTTATAATTATAGCGAGAGCGATGAAAAAGGTTACACTAAAATACGAGTATTCACCATCTTTTTTTCTCCGAGCCCAAGTACGCGTTGGTAGGTCCGTCCGCCAATCATTGTCAAGCAGACAGGCCTGTGCGACCTATCGACACCTCAGAAAAGCGCGGCAATTTATGATAATGCAACTACGTGCATTGGCGCTCCACCACAATTAATAAACTAATATTAAAACCTAAAACTACGTTAATTCGTTGGTGTTACAATAAAAAAATAATTTAGTTAATCAATCCGGAAATATGTACTTTCAATTTGATTACACTTACCAAATTTCATCTAAATCAGACAAGTAGTTTACAAAAAAATTTAAACTCTTGTATGAAAAGTGCAAAAAATATCCAACCTCCGGAAGAGCTTCAAATCAGTCAATCAAATAATTATAAATAATATCAACACAATTACACGTTAGTTATCTTAAGTTATGTATAACCGAGAGCAGTTATACATAACGAAGCAGGGTATAAAAATGTAACTTTTAAACTTTCGCGATTTCAACACATTAAATGTTTATCGGGACTTATCGAGAGATATCCCTGCGATTTTTAAAGTTCAAATGAGGGTACAACAACAAAACACCCGCTCTTCTCGCCGGACTCACCCACAGATTTCAGTCAACTCGTGATCACGGCCATTGTAACATGGTCGAAACGTCGAGCGAAAGGTACCTTTCTACCTTAAATAAAATATTGCGCGATAAGACCCGTTAAACATTTAAAACATAAGTAGGGTTACTTATGTTTAAAAATATAAAGTATTTTTGGTACATACCCATGTACCAAAAATATTTTATATCAAGTTTAAGGGGCTGCATGTTTGCTTTAATAAAGATAAGCTTGCATTTATAATTGTAGGGAGTCTAATGACTTTAAAACACGGTGCCGTGCCACCCTCTGTCTTTTAACTGAAAATTTGCGCAAGTAAGACTTATGGAACTTAATATTATTTTCATTACGGATATTACTGGAGATTACGAAGATATTAAGCCATTCCGAAATTCTATTATAGAGTCTGAGTAAGAAATTACTTGGAGGTATTATGTGTCCTCATTCATAGCCGTTACCTGGAATAGGAAAGCTTGGCGAAGCGAATAGAGTGTTATTATTTGAAGGACGAATATTTCTAAGAGTATTTTATTTAAGTACATAGGTAAGTATATTACACAAAGAAAATAAAAAAGCCCTAATTATTACTAATTATCACTAATCAAAAAAAAAACAAGATGTTGCCCGTGTGGTAAAGTGCCAAGAACGCTGGCTGCATTCATTCCCGCGTTGAATTGCTGAAGAAATTCTCTGCGCGAGGAATGAGCCAGCTCTCTTGTCACCAGAGTACTTTTGGCTGTTGTGAAGTTTGCGCTACGTTGTATTTCATTGATTTAGTTATGTTATCATTGTGTAGTTTGGATTTGCCTTAAACTCTATCTAGTATCTAAAAAAGTCTGCCAAAAACTGAAGGAGGCGGGGTAAACACGTATTGCACACACTGGTATATTCTTACTAGTTCTACAAACGCACACTTCAATATTGAGCGACACACAACTTCAAACGAGATGATCAATGTTATCAAATGGACGACCAAGGGGGGGGGGGGGGGGGTGTAACTGCTAAAGGGAAAATACTTCTATATTTTTTTTCTGATTACTATTATAGTCAGAGTTATTATTATAATTATCAACATTATCTTACTGGTCGTCTCGTAACCAAAATGCTAGCCAGTATCTTGCATTGCAATACAACCAAGTATTGCAATTCAACGCAGTCAGCATTTTGGTTGCTATGCCTGCTAGCAGCGGTTTATTAGCTTGGTTTTAAAGTTTTGTCCTATTTTTTATATATTAAATTTTAAATAGTTTTTTTCTGTTTTTTTTTTTATATTTTAAGTCGATTGAAAGAACAACTGCACTTTACTTAGTAAATAATTTTGTTCTAAACGCAGAAAGCTAGAGCGCATCCAAATATTACAAGTAGTTAAACTAGTTACGTTTCTGTTTGTTCTAAAAGGGAAGACTGTGAAGACTTCTTCAAATTCAATTTACTTTAGCGAGGGTTCGGTGGCCAGCAATTAAGGGGAAATCGTTTTTAGGTGGCTGTCTCCACGGATGAAGTTTTTAGACGAGTCGAGGTAAACAGTCTTGTAAATGTGCATACTATCATCATCATCATAATCAGCATTTTAACAGTCCACTGCTGGACTTTTAGCCTACCCTCGAAAGGGTGATTGGGCCATATCCATCACGCTGGCCCAGTGCATGTATATTTATACCAGTGCATGTATTTTTGTGTATGTGCATACTATATTTATACCTAAATAATCCGTGATAAAATCTGACGTGGAGATGGTCGCTTCGATTTATATTATCGAATTAGGTACGGGCTAATCTACACATAATAATAAAATTACACACTTATGATTATAATATAATAATTAGATCTAATTTTGGTTATCAATTATTGAATTCTAAAAAATCAAACAAAAAAGTTGGCCGTCACTGATGGCATAAGAGAGCAGATGACGTCACGACCGTAACGGCATACGAGTCGGTTTATTTTTTTTCTTTTCTGTGGGTTTACTGCCAAGGTGCGCCAATCTGTGGCGCCAATAGATACTTCATGTCAAAAAAAAGTTATCTTGGAAACATCCGCCGTATGCAGTTGAAATCATAGTCAAAGTATTCGCCTTAATCTAATTGCATTGGTAACGAAACCACGTTTCCAGTTTCCATAATAAAGTCTGACAAATAAAACCACAAAGCAACTCAACTTTTCACGTAAACCCAGTGTAATAAAATGACTCTCATAAATGTGAATATGATCCAACATGCTACTGTTCGCTCAAAGAGAAAGCCTTTCTTTTTACAGGGTTTTAAAGTTGTCTGGCTCGGTTACCTTTGTTCAGTAGGTTTGTTCACTCCGACCTCGGAAATGCGTACAGTTCAAACTGTGAACAATGAATAAGCTTTACGAATGAAAAAGGTTTTATGTGAATAAAGGTATACTGAGTAAAACGGAATAAATTGAGAAGTCATCAATTATTATTGTAATAAATGTATCGAATATATAATTTCAGTGGTAAAAGTAGTTCATAACTTATTTACAGTGCCCCGGAATCGACCGATTTCAAAAAAGGATGGAGGTTTTCAGTTAATCCGTATATTTTTAGGATCACATAAACATACTTTTACTCGTCATCATCATCAGCCAGAAGAACTGCTGAACTTAGGCCTTAAATGTGCAAAAAACCTTAAAAGTTACGTTTGTCGTACGTCACTACATAAGTTTTTTTTTTTGTTTCAAATACTCTTCTGATTTCGACGAAACTATATTAGTATTGGCAATATAAAATAAACCTAAATTTAAAAAATAATTCTAATAGTTATTCAAAAAAATCATAATATAAATGAATATTGCCTAATTTATATTACGTGTGTATGTAAAATATACAATGACTTGGGCTCCGGTCCCGACTCAAGTAAACTTTTGGGAACTCAAAAAGTATTTAAAAAAACGGCTAAAATCTAAGTATTATTTCTATGCTTCTATTACTATACTTTTTAATTTGAAAATAATAAAAGAAATCTTTGCCCGGCTATGAGCTATGAAAGAAAAAATAAATAAAGGATTACACATGATTACACACAAAAATATAATAAGAACCGGTAGCAATACCCATTATTGGCAAATGCGGAACACTCGTCGCAGTCGGTTCGCTTCGTGCTGCCAATTTCTCTTATTGGCTGCCTTGCGCGTACCATCTAGAAAATATGAGATAATAACTATAAAACTTTGTAGACTATTTCTAACGAGACAGTGATAAAACTTTTGAATGTTTTTGATAAGTTTTAGATTTGTATGCGTGGGCGAAAAAGGTAGAGCTATAGAAATTTCCACTTCAACTTGCAAATTTCAATAGCTATGTCGGTGACTCTGGTTCTTTGGCGAATATCCACGTTCCGGATTCTAACGCGCAAAGAAATTCCGAGCATAGCTCTCTCCATTGCCCACTGTGTGACTTTACTTTACCAACAAAATTAGTATTAAAGAGCTTCAATAACACCAAATGTTAAAACTGCACAAGCACACATGAACACATTTAAAACACCTCTGGTGATGTAAATGTTTTATATTTCACTATTCACGGGATCGAACATTGTCTATTGAACTATCATTAACTGTAAATGAGATGCCGGGCGCAATGCAAATAAACTGGACACATTCATCAAACAGTATTATTTTGAGCAATAATAACCCTGAAATCGATAATACACAGTGAAATATATGAGGCAAGGGAAATAAAATAAATGTATATCGTCATCATCAGCCAGAAGACCTCCACACTGAAAGAAAGCCTGCCATTTGCATCCACTGGATGCCCGCGTAACTCTCACAATGTCATCGTTCCATCTACTGGAAGGCCTATCTACGCTGCGTCTTCCGGTTGGTCTTGCGGTTCCGGTTGGTCTTGTGGACCGATTTTGATGGGGCTTTCACTGGCAGATATGGCACTGGTTTATATATGTATGTTCCCAGATACATACATACACGCGTCGGCTTTTATTCGGTCTTCTGATCGGATCTCCGATTGCTAGGAGGAACAGGATTAATAATTATTATTCCTCTGAATGATTATTTTTAGTTTTCTTCTGATGCAAGATAAGTTCTGTCGGAAATGTGAAGCGCACTTGATCCAATGCTAATTACGTTCAATGGTAAAAATGGTAAATAGACTATAATAGTGCTACCTGCACCTGCAATATGCGGAATGAGCTACCATTCCGCGGTGTTTCCAAGAAGCTATACCACATATAGGGTTCTTTAAAAGGCAAGTTTATAGGATTGGCAACGTAGTTGTGATGCCTCTGGTGTTAAAAATATCCATAGGCGACGCTAACTGCATACCATCAGGCAGCCTGTCTGCTTATTAGCTAATTATGGCATTAAAAATATGTATCAGAATTTCTTGGCATAATCAGTTTGGCTTATTTTTACACTACTATCTGCTTTTTTAATGAGATCAAGAAACTAATTTAATCTTATCTCTACGTCAGCAATATAAAATAGTGTCTCTTTCCGAAATTACTTAAGATAAGCGATATAATATAACTGCGTGTATCTCCCAACATCCCAACAGTAGGGTGGCATTTCATATAAATAAATAGATATGAGCGCAAGACAGTCCGCCAGCCAAGTTCGGCAGCGAAAGCGCTTCACGCTAAGGACTATTTGCACATGCCGTTTACATCAAGAAAAACAAAAACCTTTCTTAGACAGGACTATGTTAGTAGAATAAATTATAAAAGTAAATAGATATCTACTTGTGGTTAGACATATTGCTTACGTTTGTTTGAAAACATTGCTTATGATAAGCAATGTTTCCAAAGCATTTTAGTCCTGATTAAATGTCATTCTATTATTAATACTTCAAATGACATCTTTTAACTTATGCTGTCAAAATTTGGTTTATTATTAATTTATTACTTACTAGCTTCGTTACTCCCTAATTACCTAAATATAATTCCACAGTAGTAGGGCATACTCTATAATACCTGCATACCAAATTTCATCTAAATCCGTTCAGGCGTTACGGAGTTAAGTTCCGACAAACATAATTATACACACACACATTTACATGCAAACTTTCGCACCAATAATTTTAGAGATTTTTTTAATTTTGTTTTGGGTGACAATGTTTTTATACCGACAACGTTTTAAAACTATGAAAGTATTTGACTAGCTCAAAAGCGTAGAGCGAACTTGGCTTCTTTTTATCATTTCCTTTTAGAGTAACAGACATAAATTGAGTGGTATCGTCCCCAACTCGCCGTCACGGACCTCGATTGAGATTTATGAGATAATGTTGCAATATTTTTATGCTTATTGCATTACTCGACGAATATGAATTGAATGATTAAATGTAAAAAAGGAAGATGTGATAACGTCCTGTAACAGGAAGATTAGGTATAAAAAATCACCGATATTTAAATAAAAATAAAAGGTACTACACAATGTACCTTATTTAATTCCAGGGCTTTTAAAGATTTATTTGAATTGATACAAGTATTTTCTGAGTCTGCGATCTTTCACCAAATCGTCACTTAACAGTTAACTCACTTGCACATTTTTAACTTTGACATCATCATTTCAGCCATAGGATGTCCACTGCTGGACATAGGCCTCCCCCATAGATTTCCATAAGGGCCGATTGGATTCGGCCTGCATCTATCGTTTCCCTGCGGTCCTTTTTAGGTCGTCAGACCATCTTGTGGGTGAACATCCTTCGCTGCACTTACCGGTCCGTGTTTTTCATTTTAGACCTTTCGGTCCCATCGGCCATCTGCTTTGCGTGCTATGTGCCCTGCCCACTGCCACTTCAACTTACTAATCCGGTGGGCGGTATCAGTTATTATAAAATAAACACTGAAAACACAAACATTGAAACATGAAAAAGGTTTTAAAACATTTGCAATATTATTACTAAACATAATGCCCAATTATTTTTTTTCAATTCTTACTCAGTGTATTTTTTATATGTTTAAGATGTCCGTAGGAAATAGGTCTGGCTGGAACGCAGACTCTTAATACCAACAGAGTAGTTGGTGATCAAACACAACATCGCAAATTCGTGATAAAAAAAAGGTGTATGATTTCGTCGGAATAAAATTAGAACACCCGTGTTTTAATTTTAACTTTTTCATCACCAGCCATACCAATTGTAGTATAAAAGTTTAGCTCAGCTTTCTGCACAGACTATGAAAAATAAAAAGACAAAACCGTAAAAACTCATAATAGATACACTGCGCGAGAAACGGACGTTTTAAAACAGAGTTTAATTTTGAAAGTGGGGAAAAGATAACAGTACAACGTAATTTATGATGTCATTATGGAGGAAATTAAATGAAAAACTCCCCAAAACGGGACATTTTAATGACCACACGCTGAATTTTTGGCGTTTCAGTAATGAAGAGCCCATCTGGGGTCGGACAGCGTGTTTTTACGGTCACATTTCGCTAACAGACACAGCTGTGTTATTGGTGATGCTCTAAAAGATTTTATAAGTGATTAAACTACACTACCTAACTAAAAGTGTCCTTGCTTAATAGTCAACAAAGAAAAATTCAGTTATATTTTTGGCCAGTTTAGTTCTGTCAATTAAAACTTTCAAAGGCGACGTTATTGTTATAATCAGGGTCCGGAATTATCGTAGCCACAGATATAGGTAGTAGATCTGTGATCGTAGCAATTTTAATTTGTCAAAGGGATTGCACGTTTATCTACTTCCGATTATCGATTAACCTACATCCCCCACCGATCGATCGATTTACCCTACTTCTGTTTCATGCGAGTAAAAATGCATATTTAAATAAGCTACCTGTACCTACGCTAAATAAAAATACCCAATTAAATATCCTATATTTTATACAACCAACATAACATAAGTATAACCAAATATTAAAAAACAACATCAATATACACGTTTATGAGCATAAAATTGTTATTTCAATATGGTTAAATAACAATTTAAAATCAAATAAATAATAACCAGTACCTACCAATGGAAGGGGGAGGCCTATGTTCAGCAGTGGACGTCTTCTGGCTGATGATGATGATGATGACCTACCAATATGATAAGGACCTAACAACCTATTTGAGGTTTAATACATCGACAATCGGAAGTCGATAAACGTGCAATCCCTTTGACAAATTAAAAGGGCTACGCAAATTCCGGACCCTGGTTATAATTATGTATTTAATTCTAAGGTACATTCGAGTGCTGCCCAAAACCCTAAGGCCTCGTTTACGCGCGGGGCGGCGCGTCTCGCAGGCACTGCAGCGCAAAGCGCACCAACGCCAAAAGTGTTTCTTCTGTGTAAGCTGTAAACGCTCCCATACATGGTCAAACGTTTGAATAACGCTCCTCGTACACCTGACGCAAGCAGGTTGCCTCCGTGCACTGCAAATGCAACTGTCCGTTTTTTTTAAATTTTATGATTGTTAATTATTTTAGCCATTATTTCTATCGTCCTTAAATTTTTTATTTAATCGTTTAGCCGTTGTGTCTCTTACACGTTGTGTTTTTTGACAGCGCTGTGCTATTTTAGCAACTTTTATTTCCTTTTGCGAAAACTTTCGTTATTTTATAATGTCTATAATAAAATAAACTCAAAAGTTGTTTTCATGTAGAATGAACGCAAGTAGTCTGTAATGTATAGACGGCATTAACCGCACGACAAGCTGTTTCAAAGCTGCTCAACACCCCACGTGCCCGTAAGCGATGTCACTGCGCTGCTTGATCCACCGCGGAACGCCCTGTGTCTCCATAATCTAGGCCTAATATTATATAAACTATGCGCCACGATAACTTATTTGACTGTGGCTCGTAAATCGTAATGACAGAGGCCGGTAAGCCTTCGGGTCCGCTATAAGCAAGAGTTTACAACTACATCCATTATCGAGTAAGATATATAGGACGGAGGGTGAAACATAGAATATAGGTTAACGTGTATATATTACGTTTGAATTGAAATGATTACATGGTCACAAACATTTCACACTAGCAAAGAAAAATACTGTTTAATGAGTATTATTTTAGAGTACTGAGTAAAGAGACGATCAGGTGAGACTTCAACAGCTATACCAGCAACCGTGGCTTAGATTAACAGATAATAATTATAATGTCAGGCAACGAGCGCAATAATACTTATAGTTACGAGCAAACTTAAAAAATACTATTTAATCCGTAACATAGCAATAAAGTAGTTCGTATAGACTGAGTGGCTGGCCCTGAAGTCAGAGATTTTAACTACGTCCGAATGCCTCTGTTATGGTAATTGATTTAAAAAAACGACCTGGCTTACGATTTAACGGGTCACCTGACCCACGCTAACTTTAATTTGTAAATGCCACTCGCGGACACCCTTCCAACGACTGTATTGTCCATTGCTTAACATCGGTGATAGTTTAACTAGTTTTTTAAGCCCACTATAAAAGAGCTCATAATATTGAAACGGCTTAACAGATTTTCTTATATTTTATTTTAGTTGTTTTTTTCTTTTTTAAAAACTATTCAGACGTTTGGGAGCTACGATGCCGCTCACAGACGCACACTGATGAATAAATAGGTACACTCGTTAAACTTAAAACACCCCTCTGTTTGCATCGGGGGCTAAAACACCTAGTGAAGCGAGTAGCGACGCAACGGATGCTTTACAGCAAAGTTTGCACTGTACTGCTTAAATAACTTATTTTAAGGTGCAACGTTTCACAAATGGCGGGAAATTCAAATTTCAAACAGTTTTCTTGTCCTTGTAGCTAGGCCGGGTAATTATTGTAAACGATCATGATGTTTGCGACAATTGATTATTATTCCTTACAAAATCATGTAAAGTTATTTAATTCTAATGTACATTATTACTTACATTTGTCAATAAACTAATTTTTGCTGTTTCAAATGGTTTATTGACAAATGTAAGTAATATGGTGCGTTATTAATAAATAACTGCGTATGATAATGTAAAAAACACCCAACTATTGTCGCAAACGCTGTGTCATTTCAAAATAATTACATGGCCTAGCTACAAGGACTAAAAAACTGTTTGAAAATTGAATTTCCCGCCATAGGTAAAACGTTCCACCTTAATAATAAAAGTGACCGAGGATCACGAATTACAGTGCCACCGTCCCTTTGCGATTCGTCATTTCAAATTAGACAAGTGCACGCGTCGCATTGCTGCGGAATATTCAAAAGGCTTATGCATAAACAAAGCCACATCTATCCAAGCTTTGTGAAAAATACGCACGCTTTAAGCGTTAAATCATTTTGATGCAGCTTACAGGAAAAATACACGAGCTCTGGCAATATGATCCGAGTAATCGAGAAGCTGATGAATATACAGGATTAAATTTCTCACATTTCATAAATTTACAGGACATTTATGCGGCTACATATAAATGTGAGTTGTTATGGAATTTTAAAGATACAAATTGTTATGCATGTCTATAGAGTCTAAGCTATATTTTTACAAAGGGCGGATCCAGGGGCGTCATGCGGTTCATGACCAACCCTGGGCTGGGTCTAGGACCTAGGTGGCCCACTAATTAATATAAAAAATAATTACCTATAAAAAATTATTATTACTTTTTGTGACTTGAACGACTATGCGACATACCTTTATTATATCATATCCGCAGTGTGTTTCGTTATCTTATAAATACTATAAAATATGTTTTACTAAATACTAAATGTCGGTATACAAAACATGCCAGTAAACTATGTACTTACCTAGATTTGGAAACAGCAGCGTGAGAACCAGAGAGACCACACTTTAGATAGCATAACTTTTAAATAAATTCTTTAAAAATTCAAATTCCAATATACGTTTTACAAATTTAATGTTTTACAACTTTTACTAAACAATTCAGTTACTAAAACTAAAAAACAAACTCAAAAAAGAAACTAACAGATCCATGTGGTCTCTCAGTCCACAAACACATATTTTACTCCATGAAAAGTACCTAAGTGAGTCTAATAAAGCTTACACGTTGTTTTGATAAGCAACTACTGTTTCAAAGTTACTAAAAAGCCTTTTAATCCAAATTAATCCGGAGTTTTTGCACACTGGATAGAATACACCGTTACAGCCAGAATATTACAGCAGATGAGTCTTTTAAGGGCTATAGTTTTATTATGTCGTATTTTTATAATTATTAATTTATCCAGAACGATTACTCGTTGGTTGTTTAAGGCTGGGTATAAGGCCAGAAAAATTTCTGATTTCACCCGCGCGTCTCGCATCACCCGCATTAGTGTGAAACACAACCACGGCAGCGCGGCAGTCGCGCGCAGCTAAAGTGTACACAACTCGCGCACTCGACCTTGTAAAGCGGCAAGGAGCAATAACACACAGGATAAGCATAGTGTTGGTGTACTTGGTGTTTTGGCGATTAGCTGAGTTCGGTCGCGGCGCGCAGAACCGTAAATTGTTTATTTCACTTTTCAAAATTGTATTTGTAATTTATTTTTAGGTTTTCTACAATATAAAAATAATAAAGTATATAAATTAAATTGAAATAACCTAAATAAAACTAAACTGAACTATGCTATGCTATGCTTTGCTAGGTTGAACTTGCCGGGATAAGACCAAAAAACCCAAAAACCTCGTGGCACGGGGTACCCGATCCCGGGTCATATCTCCTAAACCAGACCTTTAACCCAAAAAAAATTACAAAAAAATATTTAGATTTTTACTTTTGAAATCAGTGAGAAATACATTTAAATAGAAATAAAGAAGGGTGAAAACCACCCCCTACCACGCCCAAATTTTGGCTCGAGGTAGTAAAGCTCATTTTAAATTTTAGAATTTTTTTTTCAGATTTTTTAAGGCTGTGGTTTAGGAAATATAACTAGTTCTAGTTTTTAGTTTATATTATAGTCTAAGTTAGGTCTTAAGATTTTGACGACCTGAAATACCCGGCTCCTCAAACATTTTGTCCCAGGTCAATCCAGGCAAGAATAGTTAGCTTCACTGGCTATCCAACGATAGGTCATTTAGTATTTTAAGACTCGTAGGTACATAGTAACTTGAGTTACTAAGTAGCGAGGCGGACCCTAAATACCCGATTTTTTGAAGGTCCGTAACTTTGGACACAAAGGTCCAATCAAAAATCTGACGTCATAGGCATCATTTTTTCTGGCAGACGAAGACGTTAAACTCAAAAACTCGGCTTTAGGACCTAACCCTAAAAACCCCAAATTGGGTTTGAAATTACGTTACCGGAATTTCATGTTAAAAATAACAAAAAAATTCAACACAAAAATTCAGTGGTGTAATAAATAGACTATATTTATTTTTTTGGCTTTCTACTCTCACAATTTCAGGAAATAAATAATATTTAAAAAAAAAAATGTGTTTATTTAGTTGGTAGGCATAAATAATAATAAAATAGAAACACAGTAAACACACGTGTGTAGAAAATAAAAAGACGCGTCTGATAAGCCCAAATTCGGCTATTTTTGTGCAAAGAATGCCTTTCAAAATATTAAAGCGCAAAAATCCGGAAAATTTTCGTAATTTTTTTCAAAAACCATCGATTATCTCAGAAACAGTACGTATGAGGTCATTTTTGTATAAATGCTATGTATCTATATAATATATCTATGCTATGCTGTGCTATGCTATGCTATGCTATGCTATGCTAGGCTTTGCTATGCTATGCTATGCTATGCTATGCTATGCTATGCTATGCTATGCTATGCCATGCTATGCCATGCCATGCCATGCCATGCCATGCCATGCCATGCCATGCCATGCCATGCCATGCCATACCATACCATACCATACCATACCATACCATACCATACCATACCATACCATACTATACTATACTATACTATACAATACTATCCTTTGCTATACTATACTATACTATACTATACAATACTATCCTTTGCTATACTATACTTTGCTATACTATACTATACTATACTATACTATACTATACTATACTATACTATACTATACTATACTATACTATACTATACTATACTATACTATACTATACTATACTATACTTTGCTATACTATACTATACTATACTATACTATACTATACTATACTATACTATACTATACTATACTATCATATACTATACTATACTATACTATCATATACTATACTATACTATACTATACTATACTATACTATACTATACTATACAATACTATACTATACTATACTATACTATACTATACTATACTATACTATACTATACTATACTATACTATACTATACTATACTATACTATACTATACTATACTATACTATACTATACTATACTATACTATACTATACTATACTATACTATACTATACTATACTATACTATACTATACTATACTATACTATACTATACTATACTATACTATACTATACTATACTATACTATACTATACTATACTATACTATACTATACTATACTATACTATACTATACTATACTATACTATACTATACTATACTATACTATACTATACTATACTATACTATACTATACTATACTATACTATACTATACTATACTATACTATACTATACTATACTATACTATACTATACTATACTATACTATACTATACTATACTATACTATACTATACTATACTATACAATACTATACTATACTATACTATACTATACTATACTTTGCTATACTATACTATACTATACTATACTTTGCTATACTATACTATACTTTGCTATACTATACTATACTATACTATACTATACTTTGCTATACTATACTATACTTTGCTATACTATACTATACTTTGCTATACTATACTATACTATACTATACTATACTATACTATACTATACTATACTATACTATACTATACTATACTATACTATACAATACTATACTATACTATACTATACTATACTATACTATACTATACTATACTATACTATACTATACTATACTATACTATACTATACTATACTATACTATACTATACTATACTATACTATACTATACTATACTATACTATACTATACTATACTATACTATACTATACTATACTATACTATACTATACTATACTATACTATACTATACTATACTATACTATACTATACTATACTATACTATACTATACTATACTATACTATACTATACTATACTATACTATACTATACTATACTAAACTATACTTTGCTATACTATACTATACTTTGCTATACTATACTATACAATACTATACTATACTATACTTTGCTATACTATACTATACTTTGCTATACTATACTATACTTTGCTATACTATACTATACTATACTATACTATACTATACTATACTATACTATACTATACTATACTTTGCTATACTATACTTTGCTATACTATACTATACTATACTATACTATACTATACTATACTATACTATACTATACTATACTATACTATACTATACTATACTATACTATACTATACTATACTATACTATACTATACTATACTATACTATACTATACTATACTATACTATACTATACTATACTATACAATACTATACTATACTATACTATACTATCCTATACTATACTATACTATACTATACTATACTTTGCTATACTATACTATACTATACTATACTTTGCTATGCTATGCTATGCTATGCTATGCTATGCTATGCTATACTGTACTATACTATACTAAAATAAACGAAACACGCGAAAGCCCGTTGGTCCAGTTGGTAGTGAACCTACCTTCTGAGCTTGGAGGCGTGGGTTCGATTCCCACCTAGGACAAACAGTTATGTGATGAACGTTTGTGTTTGTTCTATAACTGGTTGTTAATAACTATAATCTATTTAAGTATATATGAATTATTTAATTAAATTTCATTTAATTTATTAAATTATTAATTAAAAAAAAAAATATTGTTAATTATTATTATATTTTTTTATTCAACGATAATTATATTTTACTTAATAATTTTGATTTTTAGTAGTCTTTCTGACTGTCTCTCTCTCTCTTTCTCTCTCCACACGAAACACTTAGACTCTTGTAACTATATTACCGAGCGTACATAATAATAGATGCCCTAATGATAGATGGCCTAGTCGTATCCATAATTATTAATACCTGTAATTTTTTCATAGTAGCTTTACCTAGTCTGTGCTCTAGGTCATTGGCAACACTTGGTTGCCGCATCAAATGGTCGCGTTCAAGCCATAGATTTTTTATGTTATCCATTGTTTGAAAATACAGTAGGTGTTGATATAATCGCACTCGGAAGATAAATCTAGGCGAATAGCAAGCGCGTGCGTCCTTCCCCGTTGGAGCATAGTGCGGTACTGAGGTTGAACGGAGCATGTTTCGCCATTTAGATGCAAAGCGCAACAGAATAAGGTTGAATATCGGACTTGCCGTTTGACCGAATAGTTGCTTAGAACTAAAGGACGTAAGTCTCAAATCGAATATAATTTATTATGAGAGTACTAATTAATCTAGGTAAATTTTGTCTTAGCACTGGAAAACAAACGATATTTTCCTTCGATGAGTATTTATTTTAGATATGTGACTGAAGTTCTATCCAAGAAAAAATCAAAAAAATCAGCAAAAAGGCACCTTTTTGAAAACAATAAAGTATCGAGTAAATATCTCGCTATTATGTTTCTGTCTTAGTGCCGGAAAGAAAATGAATTGAAAAATCACATATATCAATTATTACGTTGATAGGATATTTGGTTTAGTTAGAATATCATGGCAAATTAGCATAAAATTTCGGAGGCCCCCTCTTAAATACTTACCAACCTCGTGAAAATTAAAGGGAAACTTTTGCTTAGCACCGAGACAAAGTTAACATAATAAACTTTACATTTGATGTATGATTCTCATATTAAATACAAGAGAGATATTATGAAAGTTGAAAACAGGTAGAGAACAAAGGATTTTCATACATATTATTCAAGAAACATTTTACTCGGCGAATTAAATTGAAATGTCTTTTGTTATCGCGCACGTTCGAAATTTACTATAGTTTTTATAGTATTACTTTTTTAGTCCTGGCAGTAGCATTAAAATCTCAAAAAACTTAGTTAAAAAACATATTAATAATAAATAAATAAACTTTCTCGATTTGAACCCGTGTTAACGTATTATTTTATTTAGGTAAAAATAGGTACCTTTCGCTCGACGTTTCGACCATGTTACAATGGCCGTGGTCAAATAGTTCGTGATAAGTCCCGATAAACATTTAAAACATAATAATAAAAGAAAAGTTTTTTTTTTTTTTATTTGGATTGTTTTACAGGTTTGAAGAGTCAAATATGTTGTCAGAAATGTAGACAAAACACAGATATGTGAGACAAAATCAAAAATGTTGACGATCGACAGGATCAAAACCTATCGGTGCTTCCTCGTGCGCGTGTGTGTGTGTGTGGGTGTGTGTGTGCTAGTTTAGGCGCTGCTAGTTATTACCTATAAAATAAGAAACAGATAATATTTCTACTATCTGAGACATACCACTTACCAAACCTTGCCTTTAACATGCTACGTTACGTAGTTCCACCTCCATGACAAGAACTAGTTGTAACTCCTAACGAGACATCGTGGATTTCCTTGTTCCTGTCCCGATTCAGAGTTGATATGCTAATATCACATTCTCATCTGTAGTTTCCTAAGTTAGGCAGCAGTTTCATAACCACTTTATGTAGTTAGGTTATCTCTGATGAGACTGGTGACTTAGATAATGTAGAGCTGGTTAAATTAAATTCGTGATAATGTACAATGTAAATTACAATGTAGATTGGTCATCCAGCTGCAAGATGGGTCGACGATACTATTACTATAGCGGGTCGAAACTGGACTCGATTACCACAGGACCGAGGCAGATGGCATAGCAAGAGGGGCATATACCCAGCAGTGGGATAAGGAAGGCTGTGGATGATGATGATGTACAATGTAGAAATCTTCAAATTACGGAGCTACAGCCCTGGAATACAGCTCGCATTGAAACAAGTATCTAATGTGACATTTATATTAAAAAGCTAAAATGTTTCTCCAATTTTACCTCTACTAAAGCTGCCGAGGACTAAAAGTCTTGACTATGTTATTTCAAAAATATTAATAAAGGTTACCGTCGAGATAAGATTCCACACAATAAAATTTTTTAACATAAAAAAAATCGCTTTTCCATAATATAAATTTTTGTAGGCACTAAATATTTTCTAAATGTTTTTCTTCCCGTTCCTAAAAGATAATCAAAGTTAAGCAAATTCCTACTTTCTGGTTGTGGGTGGTTGGCTGGATGGAATTTATAACTGAGTGCTACCGGTGTTCTGATGACACGTTAGGCCCAACGCCCACTGAAAAATTGCTGCGGCGGCGTCGCGGTGTCCAAGTGGCCGTGGAAAAGTTAAAAATGTTCGATTCAAAATCATTTTGCGGGCAATTATTTGACTTGACAGTGACCTACTTTGCTCGACTCTGACTGTGACTTGCTTGATTTTTTTGACGATACCTATAAATTTCGCAAAAGTTGGACATAACTTAATACTTGAGACTGGCAAATGAACAAGACATGTGGTGCCAAAATCTTTTTAAGAGGAAACAATAAAAAAAAACGTAAGCTCGGTCCAAATATTTGTTTGCTGAGACAGCTGCAATAACATTGTAAAAAAACCTAAATAAACCACGAATTCTGATCGCTTTCTCTATAGGTTTTTGAACGAAAGAAAGTCTAGCAGGTAACCGATATACTTCATTGAAATATTGAAAATAAATTATTTAGTTCTACTTTTTACAATGTTATTGCAACTGTCAGAGATAATAAACAAATGGTGCATTTTTTTATATTACTTATATTGTATAGCATAACTTTTTCTTTATTTTTCGTGATATTTGGATTGTATCCTTAAGTTTTATGTATGTGTATCTTTAAGTTTGTTAAAAAAGATGAGTAGGTAAAATTACCTCCAGCTTGGTACCATTGTACCGAGTAACCCTGCATTTTTATGCAGTAATACGTCAAAACATTTATCATTTCCTTTCTAACTGAAAATGCAATCATTACATTCCAAACAAATATTTCCAGGGTGTTCTTGTAAGCGTCAGTAAAAGTACCCTTTATTTACCCAATCAACAAGCCTATCATGTAACTTGATGCCTCGGAAACATTATCCAAATTAAAACGGCCTTCGTTAAGGTTAAAACGCACCCTCGTTTTTATACAAAGTACAGTAACAGAATCATTGACTTATAAGGAAATGCGAAAGAAACGCGGAAGGCGAATTATCGTTTCTACTCAGCTGTAAATAAATAGGTATACCTACTACCTACTGCGTACCAGTGTAAATTCAGTAGGTACTTCGTTGCAACGCGGACGCTTCGGTTATAACCATAGTTTCGCAACCAGTTACGATCGAAGCAAAATATTTTTTTATTTGTTACTACTTACAACGAAGACTCATAATATTTAACTGTATAACTAATCGCGGTTTCGATGGAGGAAAAATATTATTTTAGTACATGGTTTGACCAAGTGCGAGTCAGATTTGCGCACTGAGGTTTCTGTGCCAATCACATAAAAGTACAGAACGATCATTGCTCTGAAGAAAAGTTAAGTTGGATTGAAGTTGCGTGTCGAGACATTTTTGAGAGCAAACATAATATGCACATTTTTTAGTTGAGATTTTAACACACAGCTAATTTTTTACCCAACTGCCATATTGCTTATACTGCTGACATATTGAAAAGAAAAGAGATGCAGATACCTTATTTTTTTTTTGCTGTTAGATTAGTTTAAAAAATGGTACCAATATCCTAAAATGCCTTTATTTACGGTATTGCCTATGTTCAAAATATAACATGGTAATATGTTTTTTGAGAATGAAAACTTGGCGGTGCGTTATCACCTTAAAACACCCTTCGTTAACTCGCAATGTTAAATTGGATTCGCTATTGCCTTTATAAAAATCTAATTAACTTCGGAAGCGAAACTTTTAGTCTTTGATGATTACTTAGACTACGCATTAAGACATTTAGATGTAAATTGTAAAACTTTAATTCACATTCAGAATTAAGTAACTATAAAATATACTAAATACAAAAAAGACTAACTGAAAAACGACATATCGACTTTCAAAAATAAACAGTTGCAAATTTAAATTATCAAAAAAACTACTTCTTAATCATAACCGTTCAAATCCTAACCCTTTGTGTACATAGATACAAACATCAATTTCTTGAATATTTTATCTAGTACTTTTTTACCAACGATAAAAAAAACATGCATTGTTTAGTCCTCAAAAATAGCCAAAGCTTTCATAGTCTTCGCGTCTTCATACCGCTGACGGTACCGCGATATCTGCAACTCCACCTGGCAGCAAGACATCATTTCAGAAATTCATATTCGCGAATCGGAGGTTCGTAAAACGCTACGCAATCTCGATGTAAACAAAGTGACCCAGGTATATCCACAGAAAAAATCTTTTTTTTTTTTTTTTTAAGTAGGATGGCTGTCTGATCTCCGTTCAGATGAATCTCAATAAGGCCTGGGGAGGGCCTTACTTGAGAACAGTTTATTAATACGGGCGTTAGTTCTAGTACCGAAATCATGGAAACTTGCTTACAACTCGTGCCAATATTACAATTCTTAACAAAATTAAAGGCAGTACTAATTCTAGTAATAGATTACTTGGTTAATCGTGTATGAGTAACTGTTGACAATGACACAGAAGTAAATAAATAGTCCTGAAAGGAAAAAAAAATGTTATTTAGTTCAGAATAGGTATTGATAACTAAAGTTGCATTGCCTAATGGTAATAGCATACAACTAAGCGCGTAACGGCAAGGTAAGTAGCACGGGAAACAAAATTTGCACTAGTTTCTTCCATAAAAAGTTCAACATTTACAACAGAACCGGCCACCTTCCAGAATTCATTGCTAAAATCCATGATTTACAAAGACATGGATGTTGCATCTCTATCTCATCTCTTCTCTTCTCTACATAGTATAAATTGAAGTCGCTTTCCGCGTCTGTCTGTCTGTCTGTATGTCTGTATGGCCGCTAACTCCTCCTAAACCACGCAACGGATTTTGATGCGGTTTTCACCATCAGTTAGATACATTTTCAAGTAAGGTTTATATATATAACTAGCGACCCGCCCCGGCTTCGCACGTAAATTACACCCGTGCGAAGCAGGGTGGGAGGGTCGCTAGTATAGTAAAAAATCACAAAAAAGTTAGATCCTGATATCTGTTATCGTGAGAGTGATATATTTAGATACATTTCAGAAATACTGATGAACATAAGTTCTATGTCGTTATGACAATACAACTAATGTAAACTTGCAACAAACGGGCTAAATGCACAGATTATCTTAATAGTTAGTATACTTTTAATCTAGTTTTGGTATGATCTTTTTGAGCGCTGGGCCCCGATTCTACTAAACAATTTGTTTAAAATTGTAATTGTTTCAATTTTAATTTTTAAATAACTGCCAGTTTTCAATATCTTTAGTAAAATATATATTTTTTTACGTCAACGTTTACAAAGTAAACCTATTCGTGTCATTCTTTCATATAACTTTACAAACGAATTCCGCTATAAAATTATAAATTCTTACCGGCATAAACTAATCCAGCTATTAAAGTGAATGTTCCATGCACGTATTGTTTGGCACAGAAGAAGGCAATGGTCATCGCGGTGAAGAAGCAGCCGTAAAATAAGATGATAGACAGATGGGAGATATGCCAGAGAGAACACGAAAACACGCTGCCATCTGACTGAAAAATATTAGGTATGAACTTTAATATTTCAACTACTTTAAAAATTGTCGTATCAAAGCACTTGAGGGGCCCAAAAACATCGAGATACAATTCCTATAGAGTCACAAACTCTCAGTTAAAACAGTCAAAAAACGTCCGATCGTCATTGTAAATACATTGTATCAATTATATAGTTCACAATGCAACATTTACTCCAATTTAGACAGTCCAGTTAGTTGTCTGCTATGTCATCGTAGCTCTGGCATCGCGCGGCGTTATTGTCGGATCTCGGTTACCTTGTAACTATTTAACTAACCCAAAAATCGACGCAATTCGTAGCGTTTGTGACTCTATAATGTGTTGTATCTCGATGGCCCAAAATTAATAGCTGATCAACAAGGATGTGATAGAAGGAAAGTAGATTGATATTTTGATGGCTAAGCGTTTGAACACCGCTCTTTATGATTTTAACAAACTGTGTGGTCAAAGATGATAAATACCACTAGCATGGATAAGAACTATTAGCTCAACTTGATGTACAGACTTTGAAATTGAGGATGATAAACGAGCACTTGAAAGTCGTCCATCGTCATCATCGTTTCAAACAGAGATAAAACTATCTATAGTCTATACTCGATCAATTTTTTTAAGTCCATTACAATATCTTCAAAATGTTGTAAAATTTTTATGAATTGCATGTCGCGACTTATCACGTATCTTCTCTTCTTCTCTATCACTATCTCTACATAGTATAAATTGAAGTCGCTTTCCACGTCTGTCTGTCTGTCTGTATGTCTGTATGGCAGCTAACTCCTCCTAAACCACGCAACGGATTTTGATGCTGTTATCACCACCAGTTAGATACATTTTCAAGGAAGGTTAAAAATCTACTGCAGATGTCACAGCTGAATAAACTCCACCAAGTATCTAATTACCTTTATAGTGTTCCATAGAAGTAATGCTGATATTAAAATCTGGTAGGTCGCGATGCCACAACAATACAAAGCAAAGAGCAGCCCGACTGCACCCACTGGCTGGGTGGTGTAACTAGGTTCATCTTTGTCCATTATGCTGCAAACACTTGCTGCGGAAGTCACCAGTGCTATCGTAGATATCACCTACAGTAAAATCGTTATAAATTAATTTTTAAATTACTTTAAATTCAGGGCCGACACCAACAACACGAGCGGCATGGTGATGCACTTTTTAACAGACTCAAAAAGAGGGGTTCACAATTAGATTTTTTTATATATTTGGTGCAGCGTAGGACTTCCACCCACAAGATGGACAGACGACCGGGAAACGCTGGATGCAAGCCGCTTCCAACCGGCCCTTTTGGAGATCGATGGGAAGGCATATGTCCAGCAGTGGACGTCCTATGGCTGAAATGATGATGATGATATATTTTTGGCAGCTGCAGCAGCCCTACCTTGTGTCTCAGGAAGATGTGACGGCGCTAAAGCATCGAAAATTTAATATGATATTCATGAATATATCCGTCGTCTATAAATACACCCGATATTTATAATTAATTAATTATGTAAACATAATTATATTGGAGGTAGCTTTTGAACTACTTCTAATTTGTAATATCGATCTTACAAGTATATATTTTTTTTTTTTTTTTTTATTTGGAAAACATACAGTGATAAATAACTAAGTTACTAATATATTTTATAATTAAACACCATTTAGCAGTTTTCGCATATTGAAACAATTTTTTTGTCGTATGTATGTATGTATATGTTATTCAGAAATAAATAGGTGTCATTCTTCTTCTTTTGAGTCATCATCATCATCATCAGCCAGCAGACGTCCACTGCTGAACATAGGCCTCCCCCTTTAACCTACACACTGAACGACAGCCTGCCTTTTGCATCCACTGGATGCCCGCGACTCTCACAATGTCGTCCATCCATCTAGTGGGAGGCCTCTCTACGCTGCGTCTTCCGGTTAGTGGTCTCCACTCCAGAACCTTTCTTCCCCATCGGTTATCGGTTCTTCGAGCGATGTGGCCTGCCCATTGCCACTTCAACTTGCAAATTTTAACATCGACATTTTCTTTCGAGTCAATGTTCCGTAAATTATATATTTATTTTCAAATTAAGTTTCTAGACCAAAACGTTGCCACCCCAATGGCACTCTCCGTAGCTTCATTCGGGTCGTCTAGTGTGCAAGCTGTAGGACACGCTGCACAGTCCATCAAGTGTGTCATTGTCTGAGGGTTCACACCACAAAGACATTCGGTGTCAGAGCTCTTTATATAACCCCACTTTAACATATTATCCCGACTTCGGCCCACTTGAGACCGAAGTCGGTTTAGCGTTTTCCTAGTGGGCCATGGTTCTTTATGGAATCAGTTTAATAGGTACCATTAAACAGATATAATGATGAGATGGATAATGGAACTCTTCAATGGCCACTGGTAAACTCGTCTAGTTTGGACTTATTTGGTTTGTTTTAATCCCACACACATCACATTTAGAAGCGAGGGTCTGATGATGCAGTCGGAAGGTGAATAGTGGAACTTGACAATAGCTAAGCAAAGTTTTTAGTTTTTAAACGGTAGTAATCATTATGTAACCGTTTTCAAAATCAGCGCGAGACGGGCTCCATACAAATAAAACCGCTCTCAGCTCTGCTTCGCTTTTGCTTTATTCTATTGGCCCGAAGAGGTTGAAATGTCAAACTGATATTTATGACAGGTGCTACTTGGGTGCTACGTGCTACGTAGGACGGAGAACCGACTATAATAGATATCTGGGACGTAGATTTCTGTCTCTCTCACATACCTCGCATTTCTTATGCTAAATCTATGGTGTCTCTTCGCTACGAGTTACCGTAGTGATTATCTTCTCAGTGGCTACGAGTACGTTTCTACGAATTGATTCTACGCTACTAAAGTGCTACGACTTGGCTACAAAACTGTTGAGTACTTCGTTCAAAACATACTATAGTAGTCACGCAAACAACAATAATACCCTGTCTCAGAGTATATCCAAACATAGAAACTACGACACAGCAGTTTGATTTTCCGGAGTTATTCATTATTCATAAATATAATAAATATTTTCAAAAAAAATGTATTTTCTTTGAGGTTATAAAAAGATGCTTGACATTTGACATTGATGTGACAACACTATGTAAATTGTGACATTGAATTTGATTTTCATATAGGTACCTATTTAAAATAACATAAAAAACTATTTTTATACATATCATGGTACCCTAAAAAATATACCTAGACTGGCCAGTTGTAGTATTTTTACTGACATAATTGGCACAGTAGATATTATATAAGCTAAAGCAGTAGTTTGACTCCGACTTGTCGTTGAATTCAACGCCTACTGTCGGTCACAGGGCTAGGGTTGCTACTATGGGGCTTTAAGAAAATTTGTTTGTTGTAGTCTTCTAAACTGACGTGTGTGTACACGTATATCAAAGATGCGTCGCGTGCGACTATCGCTCTGTGCGTACCGTGAAGTATCGTAGCGGGCAGGGGAATTGGCGCTCGTTTGATTACGGCACTCGATTCGAGCGTTTGTTTAAAGTCTTTAAAAAAAGAAGACTGCTTTATTTTATATATCTACTGTATAATTGCTATTTACTAATGAGGCTATTTAAATTTACCTAAATTCAGACCCTAAATATCGTAAGAACTAAAAAGGGCAACTTTAAAAGAGTGGGGACAGTTAATATCCTAAATAAAGAGAAGGACACCTTCCTTACTTCATAAATTTTGTCTCTGAATTTAGGCTAATGTTATAATGCAAATGTATAATTATATAGCCTCATAAATGTAATAAATTATATCACGTAAGTACTTAAAACTACAGAACGTTCACAGTTAGGTTATAATTATTACCACTAGCTGCAGCAAACTTCTTGCTCAGACAGCCAGTGATGTCGATCGAATAGACAGAAATAATGAAATAATGTCAGAGGTAGTAACTGTGAACGATCTTTAATCTTTAATAAAATAATACCAGTCTGTAATACACGTTAGAATCATTCCAATCTATCTAACTTTGGTTTACAGAATAAGCATGGTTCTCTACAAAACTCGTGAAAACAAGTACGTAGCTTACAAACAGCACAAATCACACAACTGGCAACCCTAATCCATCTGTCCAAAGTACACAATGACAGTACACTGCAATATGCCACGAGCTTGGTGGGAGCCACTAAACTGACTCTACAACACTTCGCCGGATGCCGTTTAGCAAGTTGTGACTTATTGTAGATACCTATAATATAATTATTACAAATTTCCAAGTAGCCTATAATATCAAAAAAACAAGACTTTAAAAATCTCAGTCTTTTATTTAAATAACACATTCCCCCTTTTATAGCAAGGACGGACAACAGCTATTGCGGTACCAAACTAACGTTAAATCCGCTCAGTTGGAAAACCACGCGACCGCGAATCGTGTCTGGGCGCGTTAAGGTTCACGTTCTCGTGACTTTCCAACTGAGCGAATTTAACGTTAGTTTGGTGCCGCAATAGCAATTGTCCGTTAGGCTCCAGGGTAGAAAAGAAAACTTTTTTGATAAAAACACTTTATTTTCCAATCTTATCTGCACTTGTGGGTGATCTCTCGTCGCCACTTCTATATCTTCAAACACGTGAATTGCATAATGCTTGATTTATTGATATATATATTATGCTTGTTACACAACTATCATGTTAAGGCGCGGTCTGATCACGATTTCAATTACGTTTTTCACCCGCTTACGCCATGATCAATTTGCTATCTAAAACGGCTTTGTTTAAAGTCGAAAATCGTATATCATCGTATTTGATGATTATGATGACTTTGTGCTTGTGTTTATATTATTTTGAGGGTTTTTATTTAATTTATCAAAATATATAAATGAATTTCAACAATTAACTGGTTAAAGTTTTAAAAGACTAGTCTGGCTATATAATTCGTACAAAAAAATATGTTGTTGTCGCTGAAAATTCAGAGTTCTTCAATTCAGAAGCTATTTTTATTGCGCAATTTGTAATATGTTTTTTTAAGAGTCTAGACAATTTTTCTAAATGTTATTCGGTTAAGATTATTACCAAGGGGTTTTTTCTACTTGTAGTATTTTTTTTATCTGATCAGCTAATTTTGTCACGTCACACAAAGCGTTTAAAAACACTTCTTTTGGTTAGTTTTGCGATTGTACCGCGTCTTAAGGAAGAACCAAGGACGTTGTATTAGGTTATATACCGTCTTTGGGAAGAGCACATATATCTACTATACTAGTAGGAGAAGAGGGAGATAAAGCGGGCGGAACAGAGACAACAACACTCGTTAGGATACTCATCAAAACTGGTACACCCACACCCACAGATATAATACCGTTAAAATACACAGTACCGTTTTTTAATGTAGAAATTGGTCTACGCTCCGCTAGGAGTAATAATGTTCCTTGGGTCTACGTTTCGCAACCAACTTGTCTGAAGGCGTTGGTTTGATATTCAGAAAAGTAGGTAATTCCAAATTTCAATTTCGAATATAAGCAAAATCAGCCAAGGAGATGTGCGCGCATGTTCATCATCAAAGGAATCGCGATGTCAAAGCATAGTGTTACTGCCTGTAATGTTATGTATTAATTCCTATATACTTGTGACGTCACAGCGATTTTCCTGGCCTCCACTGGGCAATTGAAGGCAGTAATTCGGTTGTGTAATTACGCTGCAACGAGTCAATTTACTTTGATCTGCTTGCTCTTTGCCAATACCATGCCCGAGAGGTTTAGCTACAATTGCGAAAATTTATCTTTTGCTGTAGATATATTTGCAAGTTAACTTGACCAAACAATGATATATCTTAGAAAGATAAAAGAACAATCCATAGCTTTTAGGTAGTCGTGTGAGCGTGAAAAGGTAGCTTAATATTCAAAAGGTCCTATACAATGATATTTTTTATAAAAAGACCAGCAAAGCAAGCTTCCGGCTCGCCTGATGGTAAGCAGGAACCACCGCCTATGGCAACCTGCAACACTAGCGGTGTTGACGATGCTTTGCCAGCCCGGAGTTGTAGACATCCTTTTTAAAACTCTTCATTTGAAGCTCGGCGGAAAGACCTTTGAAGGAAGGACATTCCACACCTTGCCGGTCCGCAGAAGAAAGGAGCGGAAAAATCGTACGGTGACGGATAGACAAACAGACGGACAGGTGGACAACAAATGATCCTATAAGTGTTCCTTTTTTCCTTTTGAGGTACGGAACCCTAAAAAAGAAACGTCACGTCACGTCATCAGCCTGTAAACGTCCACTGCTGAACAAAGACCTCCCTCGTAAAGAGGGGTGTTGCCATAATCCCCACGCTTGGCAGGCGGCTTGGAGATCGCAGTATGTTCACCATGTACTAATAGGACGCTGCTGCGCATCCTACGGTGGCTCTGGTCGCAGTTTTAGGACATACCCGGGTCCAAAAAGAAACGTAATCATAAAGTAATTAAACACATTGTACAATTAGAACCGACGCGCCGCCAGGGTTGTTTTATGATGGTTACTATAATTTTCTGGTATGGAATATTTCCATACAAATTAGTTCATTACTCCCAGTGCATGTGACACAATAAAATGCAAAACAGACTTGCTCTCCGGCTGTTTCGTGAACAACAGAGGTAGGGAATTGAATTTTATTAAAGTTGTTATTTGACTGTTTTTGTCCCATATTTCAGGTGTAGGAAGATAAGACTTGTTCGTATTGTTTATCACTGTCCGAGCAAAGGTTCCAGAGTTTACCAGAACGAATAGTTTTTGTAAGTATGCTTTTTTTACCTCAGTGCCTTAAGACGAAAGTCTTCGACCAGTGTGTACACGTGATGGTGATGATGATGATGATGATACGGCAGTGAAACGTGGTATCTCACTATGGTCCTCATAAACAAACTCAAACTCGCACAATGAGCCATGGCCGTGCGAGCATAGCAGATGACCGTGTGTGCAAAAAAAACCCCTAATATTTAAAATCCATTTTAAGTTTTTTTTTTTTGTTATGTGTAATTTTACTAATTATTCAATTTTGCTTAAAATAAAAACAAAATGATTGTATTATTATTTAAAAATTATGTATTTCAGCATATTAATAGTTCAAAGACAATGCAAGAACAACACTTCAAAATTCAATAGAAAAAATACTTTTCTTTTAACATAATCAACTGAGAGTGTAACGACGTAGACACGACCGTTTCCTGATACACCTCTACACATACTTCCCTTCAAGCACAGCATTCTCATTTTAAAATAACGCAGTAACATCCTGTTTTCAAAAGCTCACAGCATATCTCATACTGTTTGTGCCACTCCGACCGAGATAATACCGTTATGTGAATTCTTATAAAGATTTTAGAAACTACACGAATGAAAATGGTATAAACTTGATAGTTCATGAAAAGCATAAACATTTAAACTTAGCATTGTAGTTCCGCAGTTCCAAAATTGTATATCTTACGAGACGCTGCATTCTGATTTTTATCGGCTAGGTTTTTTATAACTATGTACGTAATTTTCTATAGTCTAGATTGTAATGTAATTTTTTCTGTTAAGTTCTGTAAATATTGTTCTGTATTTTTTTTATACTTTTCATGCTCCTAAAGTTCTTGACCTATAAAAAAAGTTGGCAGTTTGTCTGGATCTCTAAGGTCCACTAACACGAGAACAAACAAAATGTCTAGTTAGCCTGGATTTGTTAATCTGGACTAAGTAATTAATTATTCAAATTCAGATGTAGCCCGGGGCTTCTCTTGTTTTTGTGTCAGTGCAAGATGAATCCCGAGATTTATGAAGTTAGGCTGTCTAGCCCAGGGCTAAGTGAAGTTGCGCAAACGGGCCTAAGAATACCCATAAATCAAGGTATTATGCGTACCCAGCATGCTGGGTACGCTGCCAACTGGTAGTGGGCTTGAGCATTTGGATTGTCTTTAGACCTTCAACGATCTATGGGCAGTCTAACTGTATTTGTAGTTTTAGTTTTAGCTTGTATTTTGTTTAACTAATAAAGGCACTTGCCCAGTAAAAAAAAAAAATTTTTATATAAGGTATTATTAAATATCCAGACATAACTTTTGTCGAACAAAACTATAAAACATTGTTTATATTTCAATTTTAATTTTAATTAAATAGATATGACATATCTAAATGTTACTGTTTCATTTTCGCCGATGATCGTACATAAAAACCATTTTGTCCTTGATTTAAATATCCGCCTATAACATGATAAACATCTTGTTGTACTACAGTCTAATATTTTACCTACAAACTAAAAGATTAAAAACAACTCTTTTTCTTATATCTTCATGATTGTTTATTTTGTTATTACAACTAGCTGAGATTCTCGCTAGAACTGGCAGTTTTTAATTAAATTAAAAGTTCCCTTAACATTTTTATGACATTAAATTTCTGCAAAGTAAGAGCAACTACCTGTCCGAACCCGCAACGTAAATTCAGGTGTATATTTAATTTAATTAATTGTAGATTGTCTTATTTACCTGGAAGAGAAGCCAATTCAGTGGGAAAATAAACTTTAACTTCGTGAACGTTATACTAATTACTTAGTTTTTGAAACGAAAAATTATTTAGGCGCGTTGAGCGATTTTTGGTCCAAACATATGGGTTCAAAACTTATGGGTTTGCTTCACCGACGTGCTAATGTGGCGTGTTAGGCCAGACTGAGTTTTAAACTCATTTTAAAGTTTTCATTTCTGTCGGCAGTCGCCATGACTGTCTTTTTTCTTTTCTATTAAGTTTTCGTCTAGACCTTTTCTAGATAAAGAATTTCAAGCATTCCTAGATATATCATCAAACAAGTCTCGTCGTCAGGTAAGTCACGGCCGTGTAAAGTGGTGGAGGCAATACTGGAAGCTACCATGGAGTTTCGGAATTATACCTAGTTGGTATAATTCTGAAACAATATTTTTTTTTAATCAGAAAAATAAAAAAAATCTCTTTCTCTCCCGTTGGTTGGACAGTGGTCCGTCAACAAAGTCCGTCTCGTCTGTTAGCACTATTACTTACAAACACTGGTGTTCATTGGTTCAGCGTGGTTATTACAAAAGCTGCCACTCACCATCACTATCATGTCATCCCACCAATGTACTCACAACATAAGCGCGTGCGGGATGTACAATTGTACATAGCGCTAGCGGATGTACATAGCGCTAGCAAACAGCTTACGTAATAACCCCAAAGTTCACTAAGAAATAATTTATACTATCTCACTATTGTAAAGTCCGTGTCAAAACGACAGTATGGGTCAGTCATTACTCTTCCGTTTCCGGGACAAAGGGCGGCGTCTAAACTCCATATTTCTCAGTGTTTCGGGACATTCGGACGAATATGCTCCGCTAGTATAAATAATGCCCCCCAGGGACGAGTTAGGATACACCCTTAGACCCTTTTATGGCACAGAATAATGACCTCGTAATGTGGACACTGCGTTATTTCTTGGAGTTTGTCTATCACAGAGTGCTGTTTGTGGTTTTGAAATTCAGTTGATACAAAATCACCCGAATTTTTTTATCACTCATTTTTATAGGTTTAACTTAAAGCCTATATACATTTCGCGCACCAACATCGAGATATAATTCCTATAGAATCATAATCTCTCAGATAAAACAGTGAAAAAACGTCCGGGCGTCATTGTACATACACTGTATCAATTATATACTCCTCAATGTCACATTTACCTACTCCAATTTAGACGTGATGTCACTGCATAGTCTTCAACGTTAATTGTCCGCTATGGCATCGCGCGGCGTTGTAGTCGGATCGCGGTTACCTTTCAACTAAACAAAAAGTCTGCGCAATTCGTAGTTCGTAACGTGCGCCGAGTTTTGGTTCAGACATTTTTGGCATGATTGTGACTCTATATGTATTGTATCTCGATGACCTTCTTCGTTTTACATAAAATACATATAACCTAAAAGAGACCGCATAATTATGGAAACGCTGGATGCAGGCCGCTTCCAACCGACCCTTTTGGAGATCGATGGGGGAGGCATGTCCATCAGTGGACGTCATATGGCTGAAATCATGATGATGACACATAAAAAAGGTACCTATACGTACCTTTCAGGTTTTGGCAGGTCAAGGTTGCCCTAAATACCATTATAATATACATAAACTACGGCCTAGAGAGAAAATCAACTTCATTGCTTCACTAACAATATAATCACCATATATTTAAGGCATAAGAATAATTTTATTATATTTTTTTTTTTTAATGTTGCATCTGTCAGAGCCAATAAATTCTGGACCGAGTCTAATTATCAATAACGCTTTACCTAGTCTGTGATAATTAACGCTGTATACTTACCTATCTGCCGCACTAAAATTACTAAGTACTTGAGATATAATGAAACTTATATCGTCTAGGTCCCAAAGAGGATATAAGTTTCGTTATATCTTACGTAGGTAAAGCTTAGGTACACGATCCAACTTCTCGTTTTGTTTAAGTCCACACATTTGTAGAGAGCTTTACAGCATCTAGTATATAGCTTAAACAACCTCCTGTAAACTCAGGTTAGTTATAAATTAGTTCATCTTGGTAGCAAACAACCGGTTGAAGCATTTTGTTGTTTACTAGGAAATTAATTTAATAAAAGGAAGTTTAATAACCTAACTTGGTTTTATATTACGATAGGGTTTATTCGAAAGATTATTACTGGCTACACTGGCTACATTTGTTTTCTACTTTTCTATTTTAGTTGTGATTTTAGTGAAAACACTTATCACTTTTGCTAGGTTATTGAACGTAACATTTTATTTTTTAATCTTTCCTTTTGTGCATTTGTCAGTGTCAAGTTTTAAATATAATCCACCATTATTACGCATTAAATCTCGAAAACACACAACTACAAAAAAATACAATGAGACGACCTAAGATGACATACGTAGTATAAATATAAAATCTTTGGAGACGACGTTTTTTTACATTGGCGCCAAAACACGCATTAGGTTAGTTACATACGTTTGTTAGTCGCAAAGAATTTGGACCTTATCTTTTTAGTCTTTCTGAGGTTAGTCGTCTCGATTTCGCCCTTGACAATTTCTATTAGTGACAAGTTATGTTACAGCGCAAGTTTTGTACCGTGACAAAGGACGTTTTACCTATTGGCATTAGGGTATAATTATGTTTCTTGACCGTGAATGTTAAGGACGCTCTATACTTACATACTTACAGACGACGCGCCACAAAGTAAGTAACTTATTCAGGGACTTTTTTGCCATACATTTTTATTTTTTATTTTCCAATTTTGCATGACTCTCAACCAAGTGCGCCAGCTGAAAAAACAATAAAGATATATTATTATCTTCTTATAGACGCCATGTTGTGCATGGAAAGTGCCGCACATATTCACATCATGTATCTTATTTCCAAGTACGTTTCACCATTAGGTTATGAAATACGAAAACGTCCTTGCTTATTTCCTATCCCCTACAATAGATTCATTAATTTAAGGTGGTTCGATTCACAAACGGCGGGAAATTCAAATTTCAAACAGTTTGTAGCTTGTTGTCTTTGTAGCTAGGCCGGGTAATTATTGTAAACAACCATGATGTTTGCGCAAATTGATTATTATTCTTTACAAAATCATGTAAAGCTATTTATCTCTATTGCAAATTATTACTTACATTTGTGAATAAACAAATTTTTGCTGTTTCAAACGGTTTATTCACAAATGTAAGTAATATGGTCCGTTACTGTTAAATAATTGTACATTATAATGTAAAGAACAGCCAATATCTTGCGCAAACACTGTGTTATTTAAAAATAACTACCTGGCCTGATGGCTACTAGGACCACTACTCTTTAAAATTTGAATTTCCCGCCATAGGTGAATCGTACCACCTTAACCAAAAAGTTCAAATTCTAAACACTGTCCCAGAGTAAAACGATGTCTGTAGAAATCTTGACTAAAACCTTTTTTGCGGTCAAACCGTGAAAGCCTGTAATATTTGCCAATACCTACCCCACATTACCATGTAGTTTTTCCACTACTTTGTCTTACAATCAGGCTCAACCAGACATTGTTCATCCCGGTCACGTTTGTCATTTCACACCGATCCGTTGAGACACTGAATTTTCACACTCTATAAATTCTCGCCAATACGCTGTAAGGAAATCCGAAGGCTTACTGGCTCAGGCTTACTCCAGAATTCGGCTGACGTATTACGGAAAATAATACTTTGATTTACGAACGTATTTTATTGCCAGTTTATGGGATAATGACAGTAAATAAGAATTAATAGGTATGTAAATTCCTAGGTAGGTTTGTGTGTTCATTACGCGACGTTACTGTGCTCCACTTAGATTTTATAGCCTTGTTGGCCTAATTATTGTTGCATGTGCCGATTTAGGTTTACGAGGTCGTGCCTTCGATTAAGTTATCTATAAGGATACAGCTGGTATATTTGACCTGGTTATTATAAACGCGTCAGTTGATAATCCAGTGAACAGGAAATTGCATTGGTGATTTCAGGGATGCTATTCTCGGGCAATAGACATTAGGTATTTCTGTCACTCTCGCTAAGAGCTCCATAGTGTGAAAACCCCACTGCTTAAGCCATAGCTATCTCTTTCGCATATTAACAATATTTTAGAACATAAAAAAAACTCGTGATTAATAAAATAATTGGATTTTTTTTTAAACCGATTGGGCATTACCTATCTTTATTACAATTGATTTGAACTGACGCAAAAATTTGCTTTTCAAGTCGACACGTAGGTATATCAATATAAGCCTATCATGTATGTAACTACTGGCACACAGAGAGAGAGAGGATGAGCCGTAATCCATTCCAACCATGCTATACTGGGTTACGCGGGAAGGGTGTACTAAGCCGAAAGAGGTCCGTTATACTCATCATCATCGACATCTCGAAAAAAATATCAGGTGTTCTATACATTTTGTGAAGTGTGAATGACCGTTTTATATGAAACAACTCATATTTTTCGCGATTTCAGAGTTGCTCCCATAATAAAAGTTATACATAATGTTGGGTATGGACCCCTTTCTGCGTAACCCAGTATATACATGCATATAGGCAGTATATACATGTATATAACGCAAAACCTCTTAAGGGTGACTTTGGTTCATCAAGACTGACAAGCTTTAAAGACTTCGAAATTCGCGAAAAAAAATCTGCCGTTCCAGACAAAAAAATCTTTCACTCCAGCCAAAATGTATGAAACGGCAGATAACTTTTTCGCGAATTTTGATGTCTTAGAACAAAAGTTGTTAGTTGATGCACCAAAGTCGCTCTTCAGAGGTTTTACGTTAGTTAATTTGACTCTGTACTATATCTATACTATACAATACAGAGTGTTTAGCATGGTGAGGATTAGGGCCTATCCATTGACGCGTATATAAATTACTTTTCTAGTTGATTGAGTTAGGCGTTAGTTTAACCAAAATCCTTATTGTACTCGAAACGACGTAGAAGCGGAATTACACTAGAAATTCGACATATACAAATTAATTACTTTTCTTGTTGATATTTCGGCGAAAGAGATCCAGAAAACTATTATATTGATAAAAAAAAATTTTATACAAAAGAAATAACTCTAGGCAGGGCTATTTAACTCTAGATGCTTCCTATTTAACAAGCAAACTAGACATACTGACCAACAAAAGCGGTAACTGAAAAGATTTTACTTTAACTTTTCACACTCGCACTTCCTGAAGTGCCTGTTTCTGTTAGTCTAAGCGCCTTTGCCACTAATCTCTACGTATTGTCGGCTCTGGTTCCACACAAACAGCGCAGCCGTAGGATAAAGAGCCACTAACTGACCTAATGCAAGTTTACATAATCCCTACGGTGCACTCCGTAGTCTGTGTACTGTGAGGGAAGTAGGAATATTTACGTGAGATATACATTTCAAGTTCTATACAAATTTCAATTTTGAAATTCAATATAATGCCGGCCGCCCATGATTTATACAGGAACTTGGTCAAACGCTTGGTGGAGGCGACAGGTGACCGGAATGTAGGCGCTTACTTTGGGCAAAAAAATATCACTATCCAGCGTTTATATTTAAAAAATCATCCATCGTGGCAATGCTGCAAGCATTCTGGCCAATTTTCCCTCCACAGACTTTTTCGGTTAGTCTTTTTTATATTTTATATTTCAATTTGTATATACTTAGGTAGGTAATATAATATTTAAATATTTTTAGTTTTTAAATATCTGTCTGTGTTTTAAATATTTATCGTGTAAATAAATATTGTTACATTTGTATCGATTCTATACGTCCAATATCGTTCCAATATCCGTACTACATCTGCTGATGTCTAATCGCAGAGTGATGGGGATTGAGAAGGGATGCTCTGTTCCCTTTCCCGCAGAGAAATTTGTATGGCGCGCTTGACGTCATAACTTTTTATAGTTTGTATATAGTGTGTTTTCTGTCTAGCATGAAATTAAAATTCTTGTAACTTCCTTTTTTTAAGCTGTTTTATCGTGTGTATGAAATTTGTGGTGTGAACAATAAAGAGTTTATCTATCTATCAATCTATCTATGTATCTATTTTTCAAAAAATTATAATATTGTTTTCGTGACTATTTACGGTTATCTTTTTTATGAGGCATTAAAAATAATTTGTCAACATGCCTATTTACAAATATCTGTAGTGAGCTGAGTCTTAATAGGTGGTATGAAAAATCTGACACTAGGGTGAGCCACTAACCTTTCGCGACTAATAATATGCTTCCTTTTACTTAACTGGACTATTATTTAGTGAGAAACATTAACAGAGTATTTTAAATCTGAAAAAAGGCAAGAGCTGGCAACCCATTTGCAAATTCTTTTAAAAGAGTTTACAATCGATTGTCCAAATATACAGCTAGGTGGGTGTTGAGTTAGCTCACATATTCGTAGTTTCAAATCCCGTAGCTCCGTGAATTTAGCGCGACTTACACTGCAGTAAACCGCCCAACGCCGGCCAAATACATTCGAATGGACTCTCGAATCCACAATCCCCGTTTTTGCTCAAATCTATCAGCACGCTGTAAATCATTTGCACGAGCGAAAACGCTTGTTGTATGTTGTTACTTTGCTAAGAACGGTAGTCGGTAAAGCAAACCCTGCAACCTGTGCAACCTGTGGAAGTTTATGGTCAAATAAACATCGATCACAGAACCAGTCACCGACGTAGCTCAGCGTATTAGGAAGCTGAAGTGGCAGAGCATCAGTCTCACTGCACACGTAAAGGAAAAACTGCGAAATTAGTTAATATGACTATATCACATACAAAAATATTATTATGCGATTACAAACTTACATATTATTGTAGTAAAAACTAACAGTGATGTAGATAGAGTACTGTATGGGAGAACATTTTTTCCCCTGCAAAGTTAAGTTTAGCCTTCAATATTTCAACCTTTTTATTCGACTGCTAGATAATGCTTTTCAGGCGTATGTCATCATCATCATCATTTCAGGCATAGGACGTCCACTGCTGGATATACCTTTCCCCCATCGATTTCCAAAAGGGCCGCTTACCGGTCCGTATCCATTCGTAGTATCCATTCGTGAACCTTTCGACCCCATCGGCCATCTGTTCTGCGTGCTATGTGCCCTACCCACTGCCACTTCAACTTGCTAATCCGGTGGGCTATGTTGGAAACTTTCGTTCGCCTACGAAAAAAAAAATATGTAACCACGAATAACCCGCAATTTTAGTAGAATATTTAGGTACATAAATACATTAACAAAGCATTTTGTGCCATTTACAATACTTACATAAACAAGCTGACAGACTCTATGTAAGTGAGGGAATTCTGTGGCTGAACATCGGATGCGGAATTTGAAACCGCACATTGTTATTAGCGCTACGATAATTATTTTAAACTAGCGGTCCGCCCCAGCTTCGCACATAATAATCGCAAAAAAAAAAACCTGGTCCATACATTTCGTTGAGTGTGAATGACATTATTAAATGGTGCAGTTGATCTTTTTACGCGATTAAAGGGTTGGTCCCATAGTAAAAGATGTTCATATTTTTTACAATGTCCCCCTATCAGCTGAATACCACCGTTTCGTGTAGCCTGTATAGATACATTTTTAAGCATAAAAAAACAATGCGTATAATAAATAAATAAATAAAATTAAACTCATCATAATGAGAAGTATAAGCACGTTAGCCTATGAAATATTCACTTCTGATCAATCCGTCCTTTTAGATACTATTTTTTTTATTTAATAATAGGCTTGCGTTTGACCGCCAACTCACCTGATGTAATCTTTATAGCTAATTTTTTGGCGTATGCCGTAGGTATTGAATTTAGTGTGATGTCACTTTATTTCTTGTATTCTTTCAGCAAACTCTTTCAATTGATACCCATATTATGAGAGTGCCAAAAAAAATAACTGGTCCGTCATCATTGGGAGTCCGCCATATTGGATTAAGAATGACGTCACTTAGCTAACCATGCATTGTCTACCAAACTGAACGTTTATGCAAAATTTTAGCTAAATCGGTTGGGGACGTTGTTTTAAAATTCAGTTGCAAGATTTGACCCAAACTAACATAACAAGGAAAGTTATAAAAGCTTGCAATAAGCAGGTAAAAATATCCTTAGGTAATAAAGACAAAACCAACCCAACTTCACACTGTAAAAGTAAATAAACCAGATAGAGTCAGTTTTCGAAAGGTTTTCCTCACCATTCTGTAGTTTAAACAACAAACGCCCGTGTTCTTTGTAAAGTCGTGTAAAGTTGACCAAAGGCGACTCCTGTGAGGGATTACTCAGCTGCATGTTGGGACCCACACTCTTATCATGTGTTATGTATAGTCTGTATGTATTTTATACATAATATATGATGTGTATGTACCTATATGATGTGTTTCATGTGTATGTAACAGAAATAGGTAAATGTACATAATATAGACGCAGCGTAGGTTGGCCTCCCACTAGATGGACCGACGACATTGCGAGAGCCGCGGGCATCCAGTGGATGAAAAAGACAGGCTGTCGTTCAATGTGGAGGTTAAAGGGGGAGGCCTATGTTCAGCAGTGGACGTCTTCTGGCTGATGATGATGATATAATGTACAGATATAGGATATAGGGACACGTTCTCCCCGAACGTGTCTCTAGGTCCTCTCCATGAGTTGGTATAGTAACGGAGATAGAAAATAAATAAACACCAATCTCAGCGAGAATAAAAAATTCTTGTTCTCGTTAAATTAATCTGACGAACTGACAGCTCGCCACAGACAACCAAAAGTGAAGTTCAAAACCGCAAAAAAAAAATACTGTTTTCCATACCTACATTTTGTCGAGTGTTAATGTCAGTTTTCGGTGGAACAGCTGATTTTTCGCGCTTTCAGGTCTGGTCCCATAGTAAAAGTTATTCATAATTATGCATACAATGACCTCCTTTCGGTTTAGTACAGTATATGCGTAACCTTGTATTACATTACTGATACTGGCACACGCACAAGACGTGCGGCGCCAAAATCCTCTTAAGAGGTAAGCAACAAAAGACAGTTTTTAAGCGTTTCTTCATGGTAATTATCAAATGTGTAATCTTATAAAAGGTGTGATCTGTGTGTGTGAATTGTACGTTCTTCCTATGGACTCTAAAACGGCTGGACCGATTTTGACTGGACATTCATTGGCAAATAGCTGATGATATAAGGAGTAGGTAACCCACGCGTGTGTAACCGCGGGGCGCAGCTAGTATAGTTATAATATAGTCATTACTTCTAGTTCTAACTAAACCAAACTAACACCTCCCACGTAATGACATACTAATTCGTATAAATATCACTTTATAGTTTAATTAGTGGAAGCTCCCTTGTTGATATAACAACCTATGAACCTCGCAATGAATGTATTTCACAGGAATGGGTCCCGGGAGGTACGGGTGGAACACCTCAGCTCGACCTGTGATCATTGCTACGATGGCATGTTACATTATTCTGATACGGAGTGAGTAGGGTGTGGTGTGCTTATTCTTTATTACGGGAATTTCTTCCAGCTTGTCTCAAAAGAATGTCTTCATGATGCTCGTTCAGAGGTACGAGTAGGTATTGTATGCGCATAAGATAAGTATTTGATATAATATAATATGTAATTATCAATTAAAAAAAACCGACGTCTGAAAATTTGTATAATACCTACGCAATTTTCCAGTTATTTTGATTTTAAAGCCAAACTACTAAAACCGATTTTGATAAAATTTATATGGGACCAAATTGAAAGTAATTATAATATCCTTTCAATAAAAAAAAATCAAATCGGTTCATAATTGACGGAGTTCTGAAGTACCTAATGAACAGAAACTTTTCACCGACTCGTACTTGGCCATTTTTTATTATTTGTTGTTATACTTTAGAGTGTTCTCTGCACCCTCTCGTGTGGATTATCGTTGAATAGGTATTCTGAAATTTTATTTTATTAATCAAAATCAAATCAAAATATATTTATTGCAGTTTGTTGGTAAACTTAGATGTAATACAGAATTATTAGTTATTCTTTTATTTTATTTATTTATCCATATTACAACTACTACTAAATGAAGATTATGTATGGTTTTATACATCACTTTTTTTACAAGTGTGCGTCCTTTCTAAATTATAATTATAGCCCGCCAAAGTTTAGCTTTTTTAGAAGTAAGTACATCTAGTCTGGATTTTAGATTGAGTTTTAAACCAAATTTCATTATTCCGTATAACACTCACGTCCTGAAGTTTAGAAATACTTAGCTCGCACAGAGTTTATTTATTAAGAGCGCGCTTGGAAACTGAATGTGGTTTGTTTGTTGCTGCCCAGTCGTCTGTAAAGCGAGTGGCGGCCATCCCACCCAGCTACATTAAATTATGTCCCCACAAAATTTTCATATACGCTTTGTTCCACTTGAGTTTTGCCTATATAGATAAAAATAGAAATATAGGTAGCACATGAGTGAGTAGCCAAATAAAACAGGTATGGTATCCACGTACTGGTTTAAGTTTTGGTACGTTTCTTACTATCGCCATTCTCAAATACGCCGTTCTAAAGGTAATAAATTCTTATGCGATGAGTGATCAGCCCGAAGGCCTTTGACTTACCTATTTGTGATAAAACATACCTCTTGCCACCAATAGAGCACGTGATGGTCGATGAAGCATTTTTGAAAGCGGTTGTTAGGCTTACATTTTTTGATGAAAAAAGCGACGAAATTTGGGTTTGGCGTTCTGGTAAGTACTATTAAATAGAAAGATCTATTGAACATTCAATTTCTGTAATAAACAGATTTGTATTTTATTTTTTATTGTATCTTTATTTTAAATTTTTTTCGGCTTACATTTTTGGATAAGTTCAATATAACAACAACTTTACCTCCAATTTACAAAAATAGTTTTTAGTGAAACTCTAGAAGTGAAAGTTTGAGAGTAAATTTCGTTAAATTCCTGCCATAAAATAAACAATTTTAATGTTACGAATTAACAATTACGGCTTTATTTTTCCGTTGTATGACAGAAAATGCAAAGACCTAAAATTTACGATGCATTTAGTAAAACGGCTCTAAAAAAAAATATAACAATTACTGCATAAATGTATCGCATTTGCCACAGCCACCAACAAGCGAAAAGCATTGCCACGAGTAAAAAAGTTACAAAACAATCTACCAAGAAAATTTTATCTACCAGGCGGAACAGAAAAATGAAACAATTGCGCCCAAGTAGGCACAATTGCTTGTGGAAAATGAACATTACCGCAGTGTCTGCAGTGCTAATGAACAACTAACGAACCCAGACAAGCACTTTACATTTCTGAAATTAGACAAAAGTTTTTTAGTTTCACTACAAATAGGTACCTACTGGCGATAGAGGCACAATAAATGATTTGTCAGATGATACGAGGCCCTATCTATGATTAAAACATGGTAATGTTTACCGTGGTAAGGTTGTGGAATGAGCTCCCGATAGTCGGGATCGAAATATCGGGAGCTCATTCCACAATATTTCCACGGTAAATATTCCGTAAATAATCATATAACTTTAGAAGTTTCCAGTTTTCTTAGCCCTTAGCCTGTTTTTTTGCTTTTTTGTACGACACGACGTTGTTAACATTGTATAACGATAAAAATTAAAAACAATACAATCACTTTGTATAAATCTACGGGGGAATGAAATGACGTTTATTTTATTAAGTAATAGCTAAGAGAACAACGGAATCTACTTTTTAATCGGCACAATATTTAATTCAAAAAGTCAAAGACCTGACAAACTGAACAAGGCAACGGAAATATTTTTGTGAGGTCATTGAATGTTTTTGAGGTTTTCTTTATTTTCATAATCAGAATAAAGTTCTTTAGCGCGTAATCATAATTATATCATAAACAGCCGAAATGAATTTCCTGAACGAATTGTAAATTAACTCAATGACTTGCTTGTCGATACTTAAAATTACTAAATGTAATATAAAATGTACTAGTTCCGCTTCCGTTACATATTTCTTCTCTACTTTCATTTCCAAACAAAATTTTTTTCATCAGCTTTTCATTCATTACACACGATGTTAAAATCTCATTGAGTATCATCAACCAATCAGTGTGTGTTACCAGTGATGACATACGGCACTGAAACGTGGTCTCTCACTATGGGCCATAAGCAAGCTCAAAGTAGCACAAAGCACAAAGTAGTACATCGAGCTATGGAGAGGGCTATGCTCGGGGTTTATCTACGAGATCGAATCCGAAATGAGGAGATCCGTAGACGAACAAAAGTCACCGACATAGCCCACCGGATTAGCAAGTTGAAGTGGCAGTGGGCAGGGCACATATCACGCAGAACAGATGGCCGATGGGGCCGAAAGGTTCTGGAATGGAGACCACGGACTGGTAAGCGAAGCGTAGGACGTCCACCCACAAGATGGACAGACGACCTAAAAGAGACCGCAGGGAAACGCTGGATGCAGGCCGCTTCCAACCGGCCCTTTTGGAGATCAATGGGGGAGGCCTATGTCCAGGAGTGGACGTCCTATGGCTGAAATGATGATGATGATGAATGATGATCATCAACCAGGGTTATCTACCCTCTTTCAACAGTCTCACCATCTCCTCCCTCACCGTTGAAATTGAAAATTGTATTTATGCGACATTGTTGCACTTTTCTCAAACATTGCGAAGATATTCACGTGACATGTAAATATTTTGAGGATTTTTTTTTATTTCAATAAAACGTGCTATTGTCTTGATTAAGAATTTAAGCAAATGCGATAGGAAATTCAGTTGCCATTATGTTTTTAAAAGCACACTCAATTTATATTTTGTACAAGTGTTGATATAATAATTATGCCAGAGACGTGTTTGTTAACAGAATATATAAGATAAATAACTTACTATGCAAATTTACGAAAATCAGTGCTAATCTTTAAAATGAGTGAGGTACGAAATTACTCAAATTAGAATAAAACTTGAACAACAAAGTCGCGTCTTGAAGCGCATAATTTAGTTTCAAACAAACCCCAGATGCAACGAGCAGCTTCTTTGAATCATCTTGAGCCATCGACGCGAGTGAAGCGCGAGTTTATTAATTACCTACTATGCTCCACGAGTGTTTAAATTATAAGAAAAATAATGGTTAACTGCTTTGTTTGAATAATATTCTAAGGCCCATGAAAAACCATGGCGACGACCCGGCGAAGGTACCTACCTACAAGCGTTCGTGGAAAAGTTTACTCAATTAGGTTAACGCTGGTTTCAAAATGTTAGAACAACCGAGACTCGACGCGGTGCGGAAGCGCTGTGGGAAAATTTTGAACTTAGGTACACGGAAACCGGGAAGAGTTGGCTCTAACCCTGTAGACTAACCCTTATGAGTATGACGTTAACTGATGAAGAGTTAGATTTCTCTGTTTCGTACATGACTTTACTTCAGGGAAAAAAAATTTCATGTATTTCATGTTAAATGATGATATCCTTCTGACGATGTCGCTACTATCGTATTCCCTCTATGCCCATCCACAGCTGTTTACTTTTAAATTACTTAACATTTGTCAGCAAGCCGTCGCGTATGGCATTAAAAATGTACATTTTTCTGTAGAGCTTCCTCTACTTGAATGTTAAATAGTCGTGTAGATGTTCAGTGGCGGACCCCGGCCGCCATAAAGAGTTCCCTTTAGTGCCTCACATCAGAAAGGGATTTGCCAAAAAGCTTTAACAAGATCCATCCACTTCCAATTTTCAGCTTTACTACTCCTAAAATAAGGCTTCATTTATTTTAAGTTCAGGCCATTCGTGAGGCTCGCTTGAAGTCAAACCATGCATAAGCATATTTTTATGTATATTTCAGGGCTGGATAACGGTTGCTGTGAATTTAAAGCGGTAGTTGGCGAAATATGCAAGTGATATTCGGGAGTTTATTTACATGGGAATGGTGTACAGACGGGCAAGTCTAGGAAGTAATAAATTAAGTTAACTTGATTGTTCGCCTAATATAAAAGATAGACAAGGACTTAAATGTACAAAAATATGCGATTCCAAAATTATACTTTTAAAATAAGGCCATTAAGTATTCTAAAAGAGAGTAAAGTGATAAAACATGAACAGTTCTCAAACCGTTGACTCTGGAACGTTGCCCGATGGCTATCGGCTATAAAGTATCCTTTCTATAGCCAAGGCGAGCGGGAGGGTCATTCCGGGAACACTCCCGGAACGTTCCCGGGGCACCCTCACGACGCCCGCACAAATCTCTCTCACTTCGACGCTCTGTTTCGTACCCGAAAGCCTCTCAAAGCATTGTTTCCGTTCCGAAACGAATTTCAGTCGGTATTTCACACAGAGTTTAGAGAATGAATAAAATATGGCTGGAACAATAAAATTCGTATTATGTAGTTTCCGACTCTAACTTTTCAACATTTATGTTCAGGAATTTTCTTTTAGAAATTTTGTATCTGCCAGGTACCTATACTATATTACCTACTTCTATTAAACTGCATCTATCTACTTTAAGTAGTTTTAGAAATTTTATATTGCATATCTAGAAGAAACCGATGCAGTCGCGACTAGATTGTAATTATTGGGAAACACCCATCCGTGCATCGCATCCATATCTTTTTTTGCGAACTAAGATTTATAAACAGTTTCTCCAAGAATTTCTACCGAATATACAACCTTTTTCGGTAGAAATCCTCCGATTGCAATTTCCTGGAGCTGACCTGAAATAGTAAATCGAGCGATCGCAGCTATGCATTCTAATTGTACACCCAATGAACGTAAATAAAACTACTTCCTTCCCGGTTATTATTTCTTATTTTTCCTTTCGTGTAGAAGTAGTTTATATGGAAATGAGAATCGTAAAAAATCTGCAGCTTCTGAATGTACTATTTCGTAACTTGAACGAAGAGTTTAAAAAGTTTTACGAGAGGTAGAGCAAGGTAAAAGTGATTCAAAGTTTTTGTTGGTGTTTTTGTTTTGTTTATTTTATTACAATCTTGAGAAGCTCCAGATAGGATACAAGAAGTAATCTTCATTAAAACGTGTTTTAAGAGAGAACGGCAGATCGCACAATAAAGCTGGAATGGAATAAGTTCATTAATAATAAGGCAAGTTCATATCAGTTAGTCATTATAATCAGCCTTTTAACAGTCCACTGCTGGACTTTTAGCCTACCCCTGAAAGAGTGATTGGGCCATATCCACCACGCTGGCCCAGTGCGGATTGGTGGATTCACATACGCCATTGAATTCCTTCTCCGTGCGTATGCAGGTTTCCTCACGATGTCAGTTATTAATACCTACATATTTAACTGTATTACTTGCTAACCCATAATAGAATAGAACAGATTTTAACAAAATAGAATACTGATAGTCCATCCTCTATTGCACACCTCGCCTACTACGTATTCTATAAATCCTTTCCATCATAAGGTTGCCTGGAAGAGATCGCTTTTAGCGATAAGGCCGCCAGTTGTTACACTAGTTTTTTAGAGTTTTTTGTCCTCTGTATCAAATTTAATGGTGTGAACAATAAAGAGTTAATCAATCAATCAATGAATACTATTTAGGCTAAAACTATCATTTCGATTCGCTGGATAGTTGTTATGCGCGAGAACTGAAATAGTAGAAGTCATGTTTTCTCCTTACATCCCACGTAATTTCATCCACCCGTCCTTTTCGGATTCTTGTTCATGAAAGGGGTGACCGCGGCATGTATTCTTTTAAAAATCGTGATTCGATTCAAAACCATAGGATAAGGCATGAGCTCCTCCCCTTTCATTCTATTCTTTTGATATTTGTCATGTCTTGATATTTCTTGCTATAAAAAAAAATATAATACTACCGCGCATAGAATAAAAATACAAGCAAATAGAATAGGTAGGTATAATGGCAAAAATTTGAGCAACAGAATTTTAATTTTTCTTTTCAACTAAAATATTAAAGTTTTTTTTTGCTGTCTTTTTATGGTCTCATTGCTGGACAAATGCCTGTTTCTCCGTCTTTTTCCACATATCTCTGTGTAAAATATCCCTGTGTAAAAAAGTTTTTCTGTATTCTGCCAGTCTTTGCAGAATACATTCAGATCATTTCGCCATCGTTTTGGAGCACCTATAACGTAACTTTTTGCCCATTTTCTGGATTTATTCTGCAATTTTGACCTCCTTTACTAACAGATTCCTACATATTTTAAATGCATTTTTTTCAAATTAAAAACCCAATCTTCTCCTTACAAAGTTAAGATGATGAATAGCTGAAGAGTTTCGCCGTAATACCGTAAACTAAGTTAACAGATCCTAGTCTAAGTTCGTAGTTACGATCGAAATCTATTTGGGTGCAAAGTTTTTAGAGAAGGCGACTCTTACAAAGTTTCCCTAAGGACTAAGAAGTTAGGGAAGGTAACTCAATTTGACGTTGCATGGTGGCTGAATATTTTACTTTTCCTCGTATTAAGATTGATAAGACGAAAAAACTAAGAGAAAATGTGGTATAAAGTCTTAAAATAAGGCTTCATGCGCGAGTGAGACAGTCGCGCGTTTTTAGCTGCCCATAACTAAATTAAAACCATTGTAAACCATATAATTATATTAACACAAAAACTAATTTAAGATCGTTTATAATACCTATCTATAGGGACAAACAATTGTTTATAATTGTAAATTGCGAATGATAATAATCATAATGAAGATCGTAAGATTAATATCGTATTTCTAGCGTTACGTTGTTTCAGGGTTTCAGTCTTCAGGGTTACGCGGAAAGAGTGTACTAAGCTGAAAGGGGTGCTCATCATTATGAACAACTTTTACTATGGGACCAACTCTGAAAACGCGATTCTGATATTTTGTCGAGTGTCAATGACCGTTTTCTATGGAACTGCTGATATATTTGTCGCGATTTCAGAGATGCTCCCATAATAAAAGTTGCTGATAATAATGGGTACTATGCATCTCTTTTGGCTTAGTAGGTACACCCTTTCCGCGTAAACAACATAACAATATTTTTTTTTTGTATAACAACTTTATTTCAATCTATATTCTAGGTATTCTGTATCAATATAAAAGCGAAATAGGTACACTGACTGACTGGCCGACTCATAACTACTTAAACTACGAAATTGAAATTTGGCAGATAAATTTCTTATGTGGTGTACTTAGAGGTCCGTTACGAAAGGATTTTGTACAAAGGCCGAACTAAGGGGGGCTAATAGATGTTGAAAGTTAAAGCGTAAGAAGTCGCGGGCACCAGCTAATCTATACTAATATTATAAAGAGGAAAGATTTGATTGTTTGTTTGTTTGTTTGTTTGTTTGTTTGTTTGTTTGCATTGAATAGGCTCCGAAACTACTGAACCGATTTGAAAAATTCTTTCACTGACGGGAAGCTACACTATCCCCGGGTGACATAGGCTATAATCTATACCCGTGCGAAGCAGGGGCAGACCGCTAGTCTTAAAATAAAGTGAATCAACTTCATAAAATGTTAAACTAATTCACTGACAGACACCGCACAACCGAAACCGCTGTGTCTGGAACACTTTGGAACATTTTAATTAGAACGGCTGTCAAGGCATTTTTGTAAGAAATTTGTTGTAGCCAACTGCATAAACGAAACGTCAGTAATTCAAAATCACTTAGCAACTGTGATGCGGACAAAGAACTTTGAGACCTAACCCAAAAATGTAAGGTCCAATTTCTTTAGATGCGGAGTTCGACGCGTTGACATAAATAAGAATGTTCAATCAAGGTTATGTCATAATGTCTGGCGACAGATTTTCCTTCTCATTTCCGTTATATTGGTTATATTTACTTCCCTTTTCTGTGGTCTGGAAGCACGTATGGCGTGAGTGAGCACTAAGAAAGGATTTATTTTAATTGTGTCTATTGGAGGGACCGAGGCCTAGCTTTACGCGTACAAAGTCGGCCATTTAGCTAGTCTTAAAGAAATATTTAAGATTGAAATAAGAATGCTATAGGAAAGTGGGATGCACTCACTGAGGATAAACCATCAGTATGTGTACAATTTCTCTTTATAGCAAAATGAATCCAATACTCAGAGAATTAAATCAAAGCAGTACGTAATCATAGCGCGTAATAGGTATTCCCGTAACATTATTATGTGACGATACCACCTAATAGGTATGATTCATTATTATTATGCGTATTTGATATGAACTACTTTTATTTAGGTCAGGGACGAAAGTAACAATCTGTAAAGTATTTAATGACTAAACTTAGCTTGATGCGCTAAGTACCGTTTGACAAATAAGCGATTTAATAACTAACAGTTTGCAAAAATTCATAGACAAAATATATATAGTAATAATATGAAATACATAGTATCAAAGTCAATGCTGAAATATATAATTACATGTTTCAATGTTTCTACGTTACATTATTTCTTTTTGAAACACTCTATACGCATTACGCACGCATTACGCATTAATTAAAACGTTTCGTCTAGTAGACTCTATTAGAGTAGATAATAATATTTAGTAAATAACTAATGTCAGAACGTAATGTCTAACTTTTCCAAATTCTAAATAGTTATCAGTATATTTACTTAGTACAAGATACGCCACGTGGATTTCCCACATGAACCGTTTATTCGGGATAAAAAGTAAATGCCCTATGTGTTCAGCGTATAAGCTATCTCCATACCAAACTTTGTCCAAATACGTCAGGCTTTTACGGAGTTGAGTACGGACATACGTATGCATACATAAACAGAAAAAAAATACAAAGATTGTTTTTTTTGTGATTCGCAAATATTATTATCATTAAAGTTTAATTCCACGCTAAACTTTAGGATTTTATTTGGATTTGCACAGGTTCGATCCTGCATTTTAGTCTTTCTGCATTTCAGTCTTTCTAGATTTTAGTCTTTTTGCATTTTTGCAATTCTGCTCCCATAGTAGGTATTTATTATTGCTTTGTGTACAGTCTAATCATAAAGGATCCTGCCGGTCGTAACATTTTTTATTGTCTGTAACATTTGTTTAGTGTGATAATTATTTTTGCGCTAGGTGATGCGTGCTTGCTGACCCTACCCATTAGACCTAAAAGAGTGGCACGCAGTTCAACGGTCGACCACAAATCGTTGTCATAGGGCGTGCGAGCATTGTGCTACGATCGTTACAAACCATCACATTGTGCTGAATAATAGCCGACAGGCCGCGGCAAATCATACAGTAATTATCGAGAATAGTGTAACATCCTCCACTTTAATGCATCAAACGCATAACGAAACCAGGCTGACATAATGTTCCGTAAAATTTTATTCTCCTTTTTACTAGTAACTTTAGTGCAAGCACAATTAAATGGTGAATTCTGGTGGCTTAACAGCAAGTTGAACAATTTAAAGAATGTCAAACCGACGCCGCCTGAAATAGATGACAGTGATTTCCAAAGTGAGGAAAGCTCAAAAATAGTGTTCAGAGACGATGATTTGTTTTCCAACAAATTAAAACCTATTAGAGATCGGACGTCTAAACTAATGACAAATTATAATATAGATGATAATAAGGTGGTCTGGCCGACAGAAGAACATATGAAAAATCACAACGTAGACGTAGAAGTATTTAACACTCAAAAAGTTAATGGAAAAGATGCAGTAACCAAACCTATAAAAATTCAAAACAAATATGAAGATGTGTTAGTATTCAGTTACCCCAAAAACGAAAAATTTGTTAAAATTGACGCCAGTAAGGCAAGTACGGATTCGAATGCTATTTCAACACAAAATTCAATATTTTCTGAAAGTTCGAGTGAAAAAATTAACGCATACACAAATAAGTTATCCACACTGTCTGCAACCAAATATGAAGAAACTCAAAATATCTGTACCTATAAAACAAAGAAGACATGTTATGAATTAAACGGTTTTGTTTACGAGTATGCAAGAAGGTAAGATAATTTAAAAGTAACTTATAGAGAATATTATAACAACTATTTAATGGTTGTAACATTGAAAGAATTAGAATAACCACAAATATGAATACTTATTTCTTGGTTTCAGGATTCCAGTTACATCTGGTGATGAACCTCTCACCTGCTGCATACTGCCAATTCAACCAATACTTAACAAGCACAACTTATCTCACACCATTCACTTTCCTCAATCTAGTAATTTAATACGCTACAAAAGATCCGATAGTGAAACTAATTCGGCTTTGCGGCAGCGAGACTTTTTACTAAAACATAAATTCACACAAAGACAAAATGTTAGACCAGCTTCGACTCCCTTTACAAAAATTGTTACTTCCTCTGAAGATGACTACGTAGACCCTTATTGGAATATCAAAATGACTAAATCCAAAAATCCTGCAAAGGCAGGGAATACTAAATATGATGACTATGCCGAAGAGTCTCAGGAATATACAGATGAGTTGCCAAAACCTGGACCGATTGGCCTATATTCGGATCACGCTCAGTCCCCCTCGAGTTGGCCGTTTGCTAATGGGAACAAGAGATTTGGGTACGGTGTATCATATGACGATTATGAGGACGAAGATGACGAATATGACGAAGACGACACATTTGGCTATTCAACTATAGATCCTAGACAAGGTATAAGTTTATTAAAATACATAAGACATATTTAAATGCATATTAAAATTAAAACCAAAAGGTATTTAACATTAATATAAAGATTTTTTTAAAAACTAAAATTAATCCAAAGATCCCTTGGAAGGAAAAGAGGCCAGAATGATGGAATTTGCAGAATGACACGTTAAATATCAAAAATACTTAGTTCTTTGCAAATTATATTAGGGTAGGTATTTTTCATAAACGACTAGGAAGCAAATCTAATGTTTTCTGATTGTTCATTTCGTCTAGGAACAAGGAAAAGAGGACATAAAGTAAAGCCTCAAAAATTAAGTACAACATCGGACGAAGTAACTAATGACGCAGAAAGACACACCATAAACTTCCAGTCTGATCCAGATTTTCACGTTTTCCAAGGCTTTAAACTACTCAATCTGTTCCGAAATACAACCAGAGTAGGTAGCAGAGTTCACATGAAAAACAAATCCAATCAAGATGACGTTTTAGTGTCTGCACCCGAAGGTAGTGAAGAAAAAGCAGAGTTTGTTGATGGGAAGCAGCTTTATGGTGGCTGTGGAAAAGTTGCGAAGACAGTTATTGAAAGAGGTGAGATAAGATTGCGGCACTTCTTGGCTGAATTACGATTCACGAAATGTAGTGGCTTATTCTGTTTTCAATTCTACTAGGTAACCAAATCGGTGAAGCCGCAAGCGGCTCACACCCATGGCTGGCACTGGTCGTCCTCACGAAGAGCCAGCATAATATATTGTGCTACTCCACTCTGGTGCATCCAAGAGCAGCCATCACTGTCGCCGATTGTACACAAGGGTATGTTAATATGATTAACAACGCGCGAACGTAGGTAACGCACTGACAATGCCCTGGGTATTGTAGGTGTAGGTATATCTGGTGTATATAGGCAATAACCGCTTACCATCAGGAGGACGTCGCTTGTTTAACACTTATTCTATGACAAAAAAAACACTAGCATCTCGAAAAAAAGATTGCTGTTTCATAGAAAAATGTCCTTCATATACAAAGAATTGTATGGAGCTGATGTTTTCGTAAAATCAGGTGTTCCACAAAAAATTACATTTTTATACAAAGAATTGTACGGGGATGATGTTTTCGTAAAATCAGGTGTTCCATAGAAAATGTCATTTATTTAGGTACAAAGAATTGTACGGAGATGATGTTTTCGTAAAATCAGATGTTCCATAGAAAAATGTCGTTCATATACAAAGAATTCTATGGAGCTAATGTTTTCGTAAAATCAGGGTTGTCCCATACCATAGCGTGCTCCACCGTAGACCGCATCATCGCTTAACATCAGGCGAGTTGGCGGTCAAGCGCAAGCCTATTATTTATAAATATATATATATATAGCTGTTACATAATGATGATTACAATGACCTCCATTCGGCCTAGTACCACGTTTCTGTGTTACCTAGTTTATCTTGTATATCATATTCTAAGGATAAATATATAATATAATATATATGAATAAAAATTACATGAAATTCACATACAATTTTTGTTATCAGAACCGCTCCAGGAGACGTCACAGTGATATCTGGGGTCTGGGATTTGAACGACAGATCCCAGTCAAAGAACCGCATAGCGACAGTGCAGACCCATTCTCGGTACAAACCAGGCGAGGCGGAGAATAACTTGGCTGTTCTGGTAAGAGAAAAAAATATTAGTAAAAGTTCAAGTCGCCGAAGTATCTTCAAGTAAAGTTGCAATAACTTACATATCTTTAATACGCTTTTAAAAGCTTCACTTGTAACTAAGGAACTATGTAAAGAAATCTTGGAAGTTGATTTTAACCACGGAAAAGTTTCCGTGATTTTAACCTAGGCAGGTAAGGGGATGTTATTCCGTGAACCGTGATACAAGTTAAGTTGTGTTTTTTTTTAAAGTACGATGTGAAGTTTGCCGTAGATGCTTTGTACCTAACTGAGATTCATACTACCATCTCGCTCACTCTTAAGTGCATCCATACGCGGTTTCACTTCAATTCCGATACAAGCAAATAAGTTTAGTGGCAATCGTTTTATTATCACACCGGCCGTCAGTTTCCATAATATAAAAAAACCGAACAAGTACGAGTAGGACTCATGCTCTGAGGGTTCCGTCCAACGGAACCGTCAGAGGGCGAGTCAAAAAAAAACAACTAACTAAAGTTGAAATATTAAAAGACAAACTTAACTTCGTAGTTGACAATAAGCTTCTTCCATACATAACAACTACAAAATGTAAGTTTGTAATTGTAAAACAATATTTTTATATGATATCATAACTTCAAATTAACAAATTTCAGATTTATTCCTTTATATGTGCTGTAAGACCTTACCTTTTGCCAAAATAATGATTCTAGGTTAACGGGAAGTACCCTATAGGTTTTGATTCCCCAATAAAATCGCAAAATATGCGACATAAACGTTCATATCTTTTGATTGCGTTGACTTAGGTACAACTTTAATTTTTTTACAGCCGAAAGAAACCGTAGACCGTAGACTGTAACCGTATTTAGTATAAATTTCAACTTGAAACCTTTACGCCTTCTTGATAAAAAGGGTATTGACAGACGGACAACGAAGTGATTCTATAAGGATTCCGTTTTTTTCCTTTTGAGGTACGGAACCCTAAAAAGTGACAAACGGTTTAAAAACATTATCACAACTTAAATCGGAATAACCTCCCTTTACGATACCTACCCACTTCTAATTATTGTAGTATCGATTTTATACATTCACTTTTGTACCTATCCGGATGACAATACAATAACTTGAACCATCCAACTGCTGATTCTGATGATGAAGCCGTTTGATCGAAGGCCACTTCGATCAAACGGCTGGCAGCCATGCCAGAGACTGATACACATACATATATAGTTTAAAATACATACTTAAATAGATATTAACACCCAGATTTAAAACCTATCCGTGTATCTGTGATGATCATTTGATTTTCTAGTATTGGATGCAACCATTGAAGCTGAGCATAAACGTACAACCAGCCTGCCTTGAACAACCTAAAATCGGAGATGAATGCCAATTCTTTGGATGGGGTGGAATTAACCAAGGTATGCAAAACTTGTGATATGGCTGCCAGAGACTGATATAAATATACATATAGTTTTAAATACATACTTATTTGTAGGTATTCCACAACCACGGTCTCGGTGGCAACGCGCGACAGTTCGGGCTTGCTCTGGCCGTCCTGGCACAAACAAACGCACAGGATTACCGGGAGATCCTTTCTGCGTGTCTGCATCGCGGGAAACTGTGGTAAATATGAACACATAATGATTAAAACGAATTCATCACGTGCCTATAGAGGTCTGCGTTTGTGTTTAAATGTATGCGAAAAGTTCCGTGAACGCAAACCGTATCTCGGCGCATGTACGTTAAATCAATAAATAAATAAATAAGGTTCACGTTCATGTGATTTTCCGCACTGCGCTATTTCAGCGCTTTTTTGAGCCCGCGTTAAGACGTAGCCGTAAGGCAAAGATGCCCTTTTCCCTATGCTTAAGTTAATTGCCCACCCACAAAATAAAACCTATACCTGTGTAACAAAGGACTATGGACCGGAGCGATGTTGGCCGAGCGGTAGCATGTGTGTTTTACAATCTGACTGCACCCGGTTCGATCCTCGGTCCTGCAACTATGACTTATTTAGTATTTCAATAAATTATGTGCAGTTACGATGCCATCGCTCAAAAACGGCGAAGGAAAATAGTCGGTATGAGGAAAACGGTATGTCCAAGGACCTTAAAATTCAAAGAAATATGACATTCTCCAACATGCACTGGGCCAGCATGGTAGGGCCCATCCTCTCTCTCTCCCTCTCTCTGCATTGGGAACAGGATAGGCTGATAATAAAAATGATGAGGACTAACGTACTGAAAGAACATTGCATCCCAGGCGCCATATAGAGTTGCTTTTGCAAGTACATATATTTTTTATCTGATTATTCTGTTACAGACTGGTATCGGAGGTCCACTCATTTGCGAAGTAGCAGGACACAGTTCCATCGTCGGAATGGTGGTGTCGCGAGAAAGTGGCTACGTGTTGACACCTGTCCGAGACTGGGCGATGAAGATGGACAGCTAAGACTAGGTGAGTTGATACAATCAAAAAAGGGGTTGTCTGTAAAGTCGGTTTACGGACGATAATTTTACCTGATAACGCTTAGGCCGATCGTGCCTCTCTATCGCTTGTTCCGCGCTCTCGCTTGCACGCGTGGCTCAGGCGGAACGTGACTGTGACAATTGTTTCGTGCGTGCAACCGACGCTCATCGATTTATAAGACGTTATCACGTCAAAAAGCTGCAACACATTTAAACTTGTTTTGGGCCTTGAGTTGCGCGGAATAGACGTTGATTTATCATTACAACTGCCGCTCAAACCACCGCTCGCCTCTGAATTCCTAATTGTCGGATGTGGGATTCTTCAAGATCTCGAAATTGTCCTAGCACTGCCGGAAAAAGTAAGTAGCAGTATTACAAACGCTCTCCTCGGAACTTTGGGATTTTGTAATAAATATATAATAATATTCAAAAGTTATAGTATCATAAATGTTACCGTCAAACCATAAATGATAAACCATTAGATCAAAATCAAATCAAAGTTTTAGTCAAATGAATGTTAATGTCAAATCATAAATGATTAATCATAGGCGAGAAGTTGTGTGTTAAACAAACTACATTTTTTCAATTTTCAATTTTATTACTCGGTCTTTTATTTTATTACACAAGACATCAAATGAGTCAAAAGCTCTACAACCATATAATTTAAAAAAAAAATTACAATAGATGACTACCACTATGAGAGCGATGTGGTATTAAAGTACTAGCCAGGATAGATGGCACACCAGTGAAGTTTGGGTAAGAAATATGGGTATTTTACCTCGCAATAAGGTTTTAATCGTTTAATAATTAATAATAACGAAGATAATAGTATATCATGAAATTAGTGAATAAAGGACGGATTTAAAGCGAGGACCATAGATGAATCACGAGCAAGTGAAGGATTCTAACGACTGAATCACGACCGTAGGGAGCGATTCATGAAGATAGAATCACGATCGTAGCGAGTGATTTAAGTGTTAGAATCCTGAGCGACGCGAGTGATTAATGGCCCTCGATACAAATCTGTTTTATTCAAGAGTAAGATACTATAATTAATTTTATTCCATGACTACGAGAAACAGAAAGATTTAAGGAGTTTGTATCGAGTATTTTTTGCGCAAGGAGGTTGTATAGCATTGAGATGGAGGTCGAATATATTAGTGTATTCTAAATTCAAACTCCAAAATAGTGATTTAAAGTGCCTTTTATTCACTGTGTTCAGTAGTATAAATATTTTGTTTTGGTCAAAGATGCGTTACAATAAAAATTTGCAAGCTATTTTAGTCGTGCTAAAACGTGACAGTGCGAATGTGTCACACGTCTGTCCCGTTTTAACACGGTAGAATAGAGTCGGCAAAATTTCGTCGCGGCGATCAAGGCTTGCAAAAAGATTGTAATTTTTTATTTATTTTTACCGCCTCCGTAGTGCCATATATCCTGTCAAGTGTAAACTAGGAACTAAACAACATCTATACACATAAATTGGGAATGTCGAGATCCTACAATGAAAATAAAGTTCAACACAGATTTCATAATAAATTATATCATACTTGTACTTATAACGATCTTTGGTGTCGAACTCGATCAAATAAATGAGATAGATGTGGTTAAATATAATATGTTTATCTATCTACATAAATTCCAAATGAGCGATAAACTTAGGCCTGATACAGTGCCGTGTCGATTGCGTTGACTTTCCAACCTGTAGTGGTCTAGGAACAAGACTTTCAGACAATACATTAGCGCTATTTCGCTGCGTCGTCACGGCCCACCAATCACACGCCAGAACCAACGTCGTGACTGACCAATCGAAATGGTTTGCATTTCGAATGAATTTGATGTTATGTCTACAAGGTTGTCAATAGTGCTTGACAAAGGTTTTTTAAATAGTTTATTTGCTTGATTTTTGTCACTTATTTTTGCTAGATTTCTTTGATTATTGAGTTATACACTGTTCCAGGCCTTCTATGCTTATAACAATACAATTTAACAAGTCTTACACATTACAGCCCGTACAACTGCAGTTTCCACTATTCAAACAATTCATTTTGAAATAAACAGTGAAATGAAACGCAATTAAAATTACTTACTAAAAATTAGAGGTGCGGACGACGACTTTAGATGGCTGATAGAAATCAAAAAAATAACTATACGTTCAGCAATGGTGCTAACTTTTGAACTTAAAACTCGTTTATTTTTTACAAAAAAATACTTCTGATTTTGGAGTAAGAACATTTTGCATAATGATTTCTAAACATACTGAACACTATAGTAGTTTTCGTAAGTGCCGTCCACGCCTGATATTAATACTCAATGAGGGCATTTTATAAAAGTAAAAAAAGAAATAATCATAAAACAATTTTCCTAAATTCGTTCCTGTAGCCGGTAGCCGCACATATGATGGCTACAATTTTTCATAAGAATTTTGTGACCATTGCCTCGTCTACACGCATTTTTGTATCTGACTGTAAAATTTCTTATTCAAATAATGTTTTAGATCACACAAAATTGCTCTTAACCCAGTTTTAGAAAGAACATGTATTTCACTTCGAATCTCATACAAATAACACCAGTCTTAACTAAATCACTCGAACATTTCCCGGCCGAATTTTAGACCAACTTAATTTATGCCAAAAAAATAATATCAATTAGATAAAAGTACAAAATGTCAAATAATTTAACGTCATTTTAAGAAGTACCATCGCAGTATTATCATTATAGAAGAAGGAAAGGCTGTTTCCCGGCCGAATTTTAGACCAAATTAATTTATGCGAAGAAAAATTATCAATTAGATAAAAGTACAAAATGTCAAAGATTAAACGACTCTTTATGAAGTACCATCACAGTATTATCATTAGAGAAGAAATACATCTGACAATTCGGCTATTTACATAGCCGAAAATATCGTGTATTAATTTAAGGAATGCATCGATTCAAATAAAACACGATATTTCAAAGCAACAGCACCTTGTTAGGAACACAAAGAGCCCATAGCAAACAGCAAGAATTTAAGTGATATTATCTATCTACTAGGCCAAAACATTCAAACTGACATTTAAGCAATCAAAATCTATTTTATAAGATATGAAGTAAACCCGGGCCGACCAAGGATGAGGTAGACTGGCGACATCAAAAGAATTGTCGGAAACGAGTGAATGCGACTAGCGAGAGACCGGGGAGAGTAGTATAAACAAATGAGGAGAGTGGCATAAACAAAGAGAGGCCTATCCAGTAGGTGGGTCATTCAGGGCTGATGATGATGAAGTAAAGAATAGAAGTTCTAAAACCGGGCCTGTGTAGTCGAGGCGTGATCAAACACAACATAACAGTTGTTACAATATAATTAGAATGTTATTTATTTAATAATAGAATACTATGTTGAATGACAAGATCAAGTTACATCACATTTGCAGCTCACGCTATCACCAGCGGCTCGTCGTCAGAGAAACCGTGGATCGGCGGGACGTCGTCATCGTCTGGAAAATAAGAAATAAACTTTTTATATTTTTTCATGTGAATTTTATTAAACACCTTATATTGAAAAGTGTAAGAAGGTTCACAATACAAGATACACATCACATACATCACATCATCAGCCAGTAAATGTCCACTGCTGAACAAAGGCCTCCCTCTTAGTGAGGGGAGTTGCCATAATCCCCACGCTTGGCAGGCGGCTTGGGGATCGCAGTATGTTCACCGTGTACTAATAGGACGCTGCTGCCCATCCTCCGGTGGTTCTGGTCGCAGTTTTAGGACATACCCGGGTCCATACAAGAATATGTTTTATATCAACGATATTCATCTATGCGTTGTCTACAGGGTTACGCATTTAGACTGTACTAAGCCGAAGGGGGTGTCATTGTATTCATCATTATGAACAACTTTTACTATGGTAGCAAATCAGAAATCGCAGCTGTTCCATAGAAAACGGTCATTGACACTCGACAAAATGTATGGAACAGTTGATATTATTCTCGCGATTTTAGGGTTGGTCCCATGGTAAAAGTAGTTCATAATAATGAATATAACGGACCCCTTTCGGCTTAGTACACTATTTTCACGTAACCCAATATAATGAATCCACTATAAATTGAAAAATTAAAATTACAATAAGCCGAAATAGTTTTTTCACGTAGGCGCCAAAAAAAATATTTGGACCTTTATCAGTCAAAAAAAGTCGGATAGACTTATTTATACATATTTCTCTTCGAGACACATTTTCTCTCTATTTCTCATTTAGACAATGCGATTAAGATAAGAATAGGATCCTAGCGCCATTTTGTGTCGTTAAGACGGTTTCTTCAGTAATCTTGGTACAATTTTCCAGAAAACAAAATAAACGGTTATTTTTATTATAAATGTCTGATATTTTTTTTACATTTCTTTCTTTGCAAATTGCCGTCTTGACGTCACTAAATGGCACTAGTATATCGCAACGTGTTCGCCAGCTGTTATATCAACCCTATAAGATAATAAGGTGCATATTATCGTACCGTGTTCGCCGATAGTAGCCTGCCCGCGTCGGTTGTCGTATCGTGGAGTATGCGCAGTGAACCTCAGGAAGGATCGCGTCAGACGCCTGTGGCGAAGCGCCATGTGTATTAAAGCGGCCGCGAGCGCGACGGCACAGATAATAGCGGCGCCTGCGCCCCACCATAATGCTGATACGGCCGATACGGGCTCCGGTTCTGCACCTGCAAGAGATGATTTAGTTGTAAAAAAAAACTTTCCAACCTCAGCAAAAAAAGCTCAGAGCTGCAGTGGCTTCATTATGGTTCCGTACCCAAGAAGTGTGAACGGGACCCTATTACCAAGCCTACGCTGTCTGACGGCTGTTTCGGGCGGGCGGGCAGACAGACAGACAGACAAAACCTCAAAAAAATATGAAAATCTCCAACTTACCTTGCATTTCCAAAGTTTTGACCTCGCTCAGATCGCTATAGTACCCCGCAGAGGTGAGAGCTCTCACGCCCACATACAAAGGTCCCTTGTCATACGACGGCAGCTCTATAAGTAGTGGTGAGAACTCAGCGGTAGTGGTCTTCATATCGTCGCTCGCATGAAGTAAGTCGTCTGGGATTTCTTTGCGAGACACTATCACTTCGTACTTGAGGCCCCTGTGAATAATAATTAATAAATAAAACTTTTGTTTTGTTGTATGTATTGGTTTTTCCAAATTGTTGCGTTTTTCAAGTTTCCCTTGTAACAGAAGCCCCTTAATTTAATTACGATCTAGCCTAATGTTAGGCTACCAAGTAAAATAATTTTAACTTAAACTTCTAAGTATGTCATTATAAAAACCAAGAATGTGTCCAATAACACGTTTATACCATTCCCCTCTAAAAAGCTTGTTATATTCACAGAAAACAATAAATAAAATGCACTTTTAATAACAATTTTGGTGATTTAATTTAGAACACACCAATATATTTAACCTCCATCTCAATGCTATGTAACCTCCTTGCGCAAAAGATACTCGATACAAACTACTTAAATCTTTCTTTTTCTCGTAGTCATGGTATAAAGTATAGTAAGCAGCTCTTGAATAAAACGTATTTATATCGAGGGCCATGAATCACTCACGTCACTCAGGATTCTAACACTTGAATCATGCGCTATGCTCGTGATTCAGTCGTTGGAATCCTTCACTTGCTCGTAATTCATCTATGGCCCTCGCTTTAAATCCGTTCTTTATTCACTAATAGTATAATATACTATTTTTATTAATGTATTATCTCTCTATTAATGAGGAAACACTTTGTTCGCGTGTTTTTTAGTCGCACTACACCACTTAACATTGAAACAATAATATAACAATAGATTTTTTTGTAGAGCATCCCCACGGTGTCAAGTGTCCGTGCTCTTTGTCAACGTATACAATTTAATGTTAGTAGTTCGCCCCGAACTTAGACCTCGCGACCCTTATCCCTTCGACCGTTTTGATGGCCATATTCGATCTTAAAAAAATCTTATCAAAATGAACTATTTAGCTACAAAATTTCATGTAGATCGAATCAACGATATTCAAGTTATCTTTGAACAAATAGACAAACAGCAATATACAAACATATTACATAGAAACGCCAACTTGTCCTATTATAATCTGAGATCTCTTTGCTCCGTCAACTAGTGTATAATCTATGCAAAAAGAGAACGTAAGTGAAAATAGAGTATGCTGACGTTTGTGCAAACTGGCAATCACGTGTCCGTTAAATGTCACCCACGCTACTTTACTGGGTACTTTAATTCTTAGCTGTGGAACAAAATGCAGCGGAACTCTGCGGGTTGAACTGCCACCTACATGGTTGTCAGTATTATAATACTGACTGGCTTGTGTAAGTATACTGACTTGTGCTTGTGTGCGAGCTTGTCGTCCCAGCTGACCATCACATGTCCGTTGGGCGCCAACCACGCTACTACGTTACTTGTTTCTTCTAGTTCTTTGCTGCGGAACGAAACGCAGCTGATTTCAGCGTCTTTTACTGCCTCCTGAAATTATAAACGCGGTTTAATAACCAAGCACTACATACGTTGACTTTACGTCTGATATGAAAGTTACCTCTATGGTGGCTAAATAAACAAATGCTATAAGAGACAAGTATTAGTGTGCATAACATCGACATCATTGGCCCTTCCATTCTCCCTTCCTTCTTCAGTACGGCGCTACTCGACGCGATCGGTACTGGCTAGTTTAATAAACTGCCATCATCTTCGGAATCAGTCTATTTTAGTCCACTGCTGGATAAAGAGCTCCCCTAGCCACTTCTAGATAACAGACGTATATCGTCATTCCATAGTCTCGGGGTGTTTTAATTCATAATAATTCATTTATTTAATACTAAAATCCAGATATTTAAAATTTACAATCAATAGAATATCTACTATTATAACAATTTACTAGCAGCAAAAATAGTTGTGCCAATGGGCCCCAAACTAGGCAAAGCCTGTATCTTGGGCGCCCTATAGCCAGTTAACAGCTTCTGTTAATGCGCTTATGTTTGTACACATTTTGCATGGCGTCGTTTACCTACTATAATGCATGCAATAAAACTTCACCAAAGCGAACATAATTAATACCTACGTTAAAAAATATTTCATGAGTATTTGAATTATATAAAATACTAGCGGTCCGCCCCAGCTTCGCACGGGTATAAATTATAGCCTATGTCACCCGGGGATAGTGTAGCTTCCGAACAGTGAAAGAATTTTTCAAATCGGTTCAGTAGTTTCGTAGCCTATTCAATGCAAACAAACAAACAATCAAATCTTTCCTCTTTATAATTTTAGTATAGATTAAACTATGAAAAATATTAAATTATGTAAAAAGATAGTGTTATTATATTAAGATTACATTCCACAGCAATAAAAAAAACGCGTATATATGTGTTGTTTGTGCGCTCGCACATGAGCGTGTATATTAGAGTGTGATCATGTGTGTATCTGAAGGTTATGTGTGAGAGTGGGGGTGTGTGTGATTGGGGGTGTGTGTGAGTGGGGGTGTGTTATAATAGCTGTTTGACGCTGTGTTTGCAAATTCGTAGTCTTCACTCCAGACCACGTCGAAATAGTCGGTCCGATTTAACCAGCCCACTGCTTGCTAATAAGCTGAGCTATGTGAGCAGGTGACCCTGTTTCACAAACTACACAGTGTCGTACGATTTTTCAAGATCAACTGAGGGTAGATGCACACTGTACCTTCTCTTTTCGCCGGACTCACGCGCAGTTTTCAGTCAGCTCGTTACCACGGCCGAAAAACAACATGGCCACATGGTCGAAAAGTCGAGCGTAAGGTACCTATTTTTACATAAATAAAATAATGCGTGTCCGATAGACATTTAAAACGTGAGTTTAAATCGCGAAAGTTTTAAAGTTACTTTTTCTTGTCTATAGATTGTGGTCAAGGAGTGTGAATTCATAACTGTTTGAACACAAATAACATAACTTACATGGACACAGATATTATATCTTCCTCCGACGGGCACGCCTTCTAAAAGGTGTTCTATTTTTGTCAAATTCGTCGGCGCCAACTCGTAACTGCTCATTTTGTTTCTCGTCTCTTCAAATATCTCCAGCTGAAATATTTTTTTTTTTTTTTTATAAATACCGTCCCCACTCTCTCCGCTAGGAGTCCCTATGACGAGAAGCCCATGGAACACATAGAAAAAAAAATAAAAAAATAAAAAAAAAACATCCAACTGAAATTGTTTTTTTTTTAATTAATAACTTGTCATACTCATACTCAATACTCAATAACAAACTTTTCTGCTAGGATTCCCTGTGACAGGAAAGCCATGGAACAAACAGATGGGCACAAACAAATAACACCGAGACCCAGAGCAGATATCTAAGTTCATCACTGAAACACTTGCCCCCTTCCTCCTGCCTCCAGTTCATACAGAACACCATTGAGCAATACCGGTCTAAAGAAGTCTGTGAATTCAGTTAGGCCGCTCCATAGGCTCCAATTTATACTGATTCTCGGTATGGATTTTAATTTGTCCGTCAGCGATTGCTACCTATTGGCATGTGATTCCCTTAGGTTACCGTTACAGCATTTTTACAGAATTACAAAACGTGTAGTAAACCAGTTTACTAAAGTTATATGATTATTTACGGGATATTTACCGTGGTAATGTTGTGGAATGAGCTCCCGATATTCAATAATACGATACGATTTTTTTTTATCGGGTGCTCGTTCCACAACCTTACCACGGTAAATATCCCTAAATAACCATATAACTTTAGTGAACAACCGTGATAGTTTAAAACAGTGAACAACAAAAATGAAAATAGGTTTGCGTTTGGCCATTAACTCACCAAATCGACTATTTGAACCTAAGACATAATCACTATGTCAATAGCGAGTTATAGATTCCACTCACCCTGAACGTTATAGGACTGAACGAAGCGGAACAACCAGCATCCCACAACACCTTCATTTGGGATTTCTTCTCATCGTACTCAACGCGTAAATTCTTTACTCCAGCCCTGTAGACATAAAATGCTTAGTTAAAAATACGTATTCACAGGTTCACAGGTTCACAGGTAGTCAAATGGTGATGCCCTGCGCCATAGAATAAGTCATACTTAGTATCAAATAACAGAATACTTAGTAGTTACTATTAGTTATAATTATTATAAACAATGACATGTTTGGTGGGCAGTCCACCCTATGATATTGATCTGAATAGACGTTGTAAAAAGTATAAATTGTTTATTTATCTCCCCTTCTGTCATTAGAGAGTGTGGTCTGGTTTTATACCAGAAATTAAGTAATGATGTCATCGAAAATTATAATACGGTAAAGTTAGAAAGACATGATAATTAATATAAACAAATGACATGTTTGGTGGGCAGTCCATTGTAAAAAGTATAAATTGTTTATTTATCTCCCCTTCTGTCATTAGAGAGTGTGGTCTGGTTTTATACCAAAAATTAAGTAATGATGTCATCGAAAATTATAATACGGTAAAGTTAGAAAGACATGATAATTAATATAAACAAATGACATGTTTGGTGGGCAGTCCACCCTATGATATTGACCTGAATAGACGTTGTAAAAAGTATAAATTGTTTGTTTATCTCCCCTTCTATCATTAGAGAGTGTGGTCTGGTTTTATACCAGAAATTAAGTAATGTTATCGAAAATTATAATACGGTGAAGTAAGAAAGAGATGATGATAAATATGGATTATCTTACCCGGGCCGTTGTTGAGTCATAATCTCGGGCGACCTGGACAGTGGACCGTTGAGGATCCCCAGAGCGAATATATACGACTCACACGCATGCAGGTTGTTTATTTCTACTTTTAGCGCTTTTGTCACTATACGAGTATCTGTAAAAAAAACAATGTATATGTTATAAAAGTGAAATATCACTCACTGGTGTCAATTCCGTCATACCACTCACTAAACTAAACTAATCTGACATGACTAAAATTATCTGCCTCTCTTTTCATTTTAATATGTGAGAGAAGGATGGCACCAATTTGAGATCTGTCTAGTTTAGTTTAGAGTACATCAGAATCGAAGCCAATGACTGTCTAACAGTCATTGGCTTCGATTCTGACTGGCTGACTGACTTATCACGAAATCTCGAAAGCTACTTGACCTACGAGCTGAAATTTGACATTTGTAGAGGTCCGTTAAAAAAGAATTTTGCAAAAAGACCGAATCTCTGACAAAGTGACTTTACACTAAATCTACTTGACCTACGAGTTGAAATTTGACATGTGAAGAGGTCCGTTAAGAAAGAATTTTGAGAAAAGTCCGTACCAAGAGGGGTAAATGGTGGTTGAAATTTTATAACAAAGACAATGCCACAAAACCGGTGGATAGTCTTAAAGCTCATAGTGACAGGAAAAGTGAAGGGAAAAAGATCGGGGGATTGAAGTCCTAAACGATTGTCCAACAACAACTTTATTACGTAACTTTTCTGGTAATGGCATTCGCTTTCAAGAAACCCACGCTTAGCTTCACGAAAGCCAGCTTTGTTAATGCAACTGATGAAAGAGACGCTCGCCTGATGGTGAGTGGCACGCTTGCTGTTATCAGTTCAGTGTCACCCAGAATCTAGATCTTCCAACAGTTCAAAACTCTGCACAGCTCTGCACTGCACTCGTCAACCTGAGATATCAATCTGAATCCCAGTAATGTTTGCACATTACTGATTGGCGGTTGAATATCAGGCAAAGGTTTGGTACTTCCGCAGACGAACTCCACAACAGAGTCCTATTACTATAAAACCAATTCGTGACGTTTGGCTTTCATGAAATCAATGGACCGTTACCAGAAAAGTTACGTTATAAGTCTGCTGGTGCCTACACAACTTGACACCAAGACAAGTGGCTTAAGGGTCGGCAACGTATTTGTGATGCCTCTGGTGTTGTAAGTATCCATAGGCGACGGTGACTGCTTACCATCAGGCGGCCCGCCTGCTTGTTTGTCACCTATGGAATTAATAAAACAAAAAGGTCGGTTGATGGAGATCTTAGGTGGCGGCAAACAGTCCAGAAAGTAACCAATCGGAGTTGTCACGACGCTTAGCAAAGATAGGCTGCGACTAAAGGATTAGAAGGATACATAAACTCACCGTTGGACAATTCTCCGGGGTTAGTTCTATGTATCATGTTAGAATAATGCACCTCATAAGTAAGATTTTTGCCCTTGTATCGATCGCTCTTCGGCGGGTTCCATTGCAACTGAAACAAGAAAGAAAATTAAGCCTTTCTTTTTATAATTATTTTTTTGACATCCACCTCTTTTGGTGGTAAACGATGATCTGTTCTACAATGGAGCACGCTTGCCGAGAAGAAATTGTTTCAGTTTTTTTTTTTCATTATTATTAATTTTGCGTCTCCACGGACTCCTGCGTCCGTGCTCTTTGTCAACTTGTACAGATTCTTAATTGAATCACTCGCGACTTAAAGACGCCCAGATTGTAACTATCGGGGAACACCCATGAAGTGATGGACCAATGACAATTTATATTATCTTTGCGACGGACCGACGACATTGTGAGAGTCGCGGGCATCCAGAGGATGCAAATGGCAGGTTGTCGTTCAGTGTGGAGGCTAAAGGAGAGGCCTATGTTCAGCAGTGACGTCTTCTTGCTGATAACGATGAATATAAATAGCGGCTACTTTCATTTTAGTTTAATTTCATTTCTCGGATATACATTCACTAATGATATTATTTCCGTTAATCTCTTCGCTATGTTCAAGAGTAATTTATGGACTCGCAAAACAACGTATCTTACAGTACATTTATTATGCGAACTGCTAGTCTGTGGAATTCACTGCCTGAATGGGTGTTACCCGATGGTTACAATCTGGGTGTCTTCAAACCACGAGTGAATCGGTTCCTTCTAGGCAAGCGTGCTCCAACGTAGACCGCATCATCGCTTAACATCAGGCGTGATGGTGGTTAAACGCAAGCCTATTTATTAAAAAAAAACCTCTTCCTTCATTCGCCTAAAAATAATACAAAAAAAATATTACCTGAACAGTGTTCTTTCCCGTCGGCATGGCTATAGAATCTGGCTTTATTTTCTCGTCGGGTATTCCGTCGGTTTTGAGCGGGATCGTGAACGGATCACTCATCAAAGACGTCTTCATCGCGCGAATGTCGATGAACATATCGACGCCGGCCGGCAGATCTTTGACTAGAATTAAAGATAATAAATAAACGTTGGTCACGACTTTAAATACAAAGGGTTAAGCTTGATAATGGTAGAAAATTGGATTTGCATAATGCGGAATTGACTAAAAACCTATCTGATGAGACCTAAACTAGCATAAACGAATTGATACGCCTCGTTTTTTTTCCATTGAAATGAGAGGCGCATTGCATTCGCTCGTGTTCGGTCATTTAAGTCAGTAAACGGCATAACATCCAGAGTCGAACTGTTACGCTTACGTAAATTAACAAGTGATAAGGGTGCAATATCAAACAATGCGCTAGTGAGCGAGATGTGCCTTAATTTTTAGCGATTCTAAAGGTATTTTAGTTAATATCTCGCGCTTTATTATACTGCATCATATTCATATTCATTTATTTCAGCATTCCACAATGTTTCTTAGGTGGTAGAAAATTATTTTAGTTACAATTGTGGACCCCGTCGGGCACAGCTGAATGATATGGAAGAGAGAAGGACAGCAATAAGTACTAAAAAATATTTTTATCTGTTAAGTATTCGTCAATGGAATAATACGATCATCAGCCTATCATGTTCCCACTGCTGGGACACAGGCCTTCTCTCATGATCAATCTGAAACATCCTACCTGGCCGCCTATGATATTAAAAGTATGATAGTTATTACAAAATAAAAATATCCCCTCTTAGCATACTCGTTGGGTAATCTAAAAACATATTCATATTGTGCCTTTCATATTCTTTCATATTGGGAACACTCGAATGGAGATTTTTAATTTTAATTTTAATTTTAATTTTTAATTTTTATTCAGGAAACATACAGTGATATATAACTAATTTAAAAAGAATTTATGATAACTTAGCACTATTAACACGAATCACGAATTGGTAAGCGCAGCGTAGGACATCCACCCACAAGATGGACATACGAAGGACGATCTTAAAGAAACCGCAGGAAAAAGCTGGATGCAGGCCGCTTCCAACCGGCCCTTTTGGAGATTGATGGGCGAGGCCTATGTCCAGCAGTGGACGTCCTACGGCTGAAATGATGATATAGTTTATTATACTCCAACGCCTCAAGCTAGCAACGCTTAGATGGATTATGCTAATAGATGGCGTTAGCAGTAGGTAATTGTGAAAAGGAAGGAGATAGAATGAGAGGAAAGACAATAGCGGAACATTAGAGCGTAGCTCCGAAATTTGCCTAAAAACGGTATAAACTTAGATGGCGCCGTTATTTGAGCGTGCTATAGGTTGTTTCGAAATTCCGTAAGCGCTGCAGTCAGATAGCGTACAAAAGGGTTCTACAAATTACCATAGCGCTAGTATCGCAGTCAAGTTTCGCAACATTTCAAGAGAAGCGCAACCCATACCAGTAGATGGCGCTTTTCTTTATTCTCGTCTTATTATTATAAGTTTATAGCGTTTTTAGGCAAATTTCCGAGGTACGCTCTAATGTTCCGCTATTGTCTTTCCTCTTAGTCTATCTTCCTTGGTTATCATCATCATCATCATCATAGTCAGCCTTTTAACAGTCCACTGCTGGACTTTTAGCCTACCCCGAAATTTGGTGGATTTACATACGCCATTGAATTCCTTCTCCGTACGTATGCAGGTTTCCTCACGATGTTTTCCTTCACCGAAAAGCCAGTGGTATGAAAATCCGTACATAAGCTCCAAAGAGCTCATTGGTACGGGCCCGGGGTTTGAACCCACGACCTCACGCTTTCTAGTCTAGCGGTCTCCCAAATGGGCTACCACGGCTTGGCTTGGCAATGGGCTCCTTGGTTATACTTACTAGTAATATTATTCCCCGTGGTAAACATCGATTCTCTCTTAGCATAGTCGTTAGGTAGTCTCAGGTCGATCTTATATTTCTCGACTCCGGGTATTTTGTGCCATTCTAGGTAGACTGAAGTGTCGGTGGGTCGGGACATGCTGACATTGTTGATGTCGTTTATATCGTCGATATCACCGGCCTCTTCGAAGGTGATGTACGCGGTTTCAGTGTAGTTCGACGTGAAATCGTTGTTTGTTGCCACAACCTGGGGATAGATAAGATAATTTATTTCACAGAAAAATAATAACAGTATACAAAGAATACACATAAATTTGTAATTTTTAAACTTTCGCGATTTGAACACATGTCCCGATAAACATTTAAAACATACACATAAATTTTCAGGAAACAACTTAATAAGTAAACACAAGGTAGTAAATTCAGAGTTTATGTATAAGAGGCTAATCGGTGAGCCCCAAACTAAGCACGAGGCTTGTATCTTGGGGCCCGACTGCAGAGTTAACAGAGGTTTTATTGTGTGTCAAAGATTAAATGTTTTTTAAGTAGCGAAGTGACAAAAAATTAACAAATTGAAATATGGAAGAAATTGGGAGGGAAAATAATTTTAGGCAACAGGCATTTATGGCCGAAAATAAAAGTGCCTTACAGTTGCCGCCAATGCTTGGGAAGTACTTTTCTCAAACATTGCGTGCATATTCAGATAGCCCGTTGGTCCATTTGGTAGTGAACCTGCCTGCTGCGCTTGGGGGCGTGGGTTCGATTACCATCACCATTCATGTGATGAACATTTGTGTTTGTTCTATATCTGGGTGTTAATATCTGTTTGAGTATGTATTTAAAAATATTTATGTATGTATATCAGACTCTGGCAGCCATATCACAAGGTTTGCTTGGTTTGGGACAGATGACCATTGACCATGTGTGCAAAAATTTCCCGAATATTTATTTATTTATTCACGTAAAAAATATACATAATTGGTTTGGGTAATATTCACATTTCATTAAAAAGTTGCTTAGCAACCAAACTTCAAATACAAAACCAGATGGCCATTGACTTTTACTACGAGCCAATCATAGGACATCAATATATTTAGCCATCTGGAAATGTCAATTAGTTTTGTCTATAAACTCTAACATAAACTTTATGCATTCGCCTTTTTTGTGGAAAATTTGTGGGGGGAGGGGGTAGAAAAAGGGAGAGCAAGAAGAACTTCAAGGGGGGTTAAGGAAAACTTGCGGAACTTGTTGTCGTTTTGTTGGATGGTCACTGTCAACTTAACGAACCTACCGAGTTCTACGTAGGAGTCGGACTTGAAATAATAGTGAGCAAAGGTGAAGGTCACAGAAAAATTTATTTCTCGAAAAGTGTTACTCTCCGCAACTTAAAACTTCGCATGAAGCCTTCATATATTAAGACCTTTCTGTGAAAAAAATATGAACCTCCAACTCGATTGGTGTTAATCTAAAGTAATGCCTAAATCGTCATCGGTATGATGCGACGTCACACTATGACGTCACTGTACTCACCCAGAAGGAATAGTTAACATTCGGCTTGAAATACGAGTTGATGACGGTCGACATGTTCTGTCCTCCGGCAGCGACCATTGTTTTCATCGGCGGGATGGGCGGGGCGTGGAACACGGTGTAGTATTGTATGAGACCGCGAGGGAACTCCGGAGCATCCCATAGTACTTGCAGGCGGGAGCCCACCGCTTGACGGATGGTCAGCCTACGGGGCGGAGATGGCACTGGAACAAAAAAAAATACTCTTAGGCCTCTTATCCGAATCGCGTAGGCAACAAAACGCTCCCTCAGCCCCCGTCAAGTTATAGCGACGATGTATTTTGCCACGCAAGAGTAAGCACGTCCGCGGGGAGAGTGCAACGACAAAAACGAACATAGGTCCGACCTCGATGACGCCTGGCGCGGTACTGAAAGCGGTGCACGCAAATTCTCGCGACCTTTCTACGCTTTTAATTTCACTAAAAAACGAAACTATTCACTATCAAAAATCTATCGAGCTCGAGATATTGTTACGTGCTTTCATTAGAGCATAAAACGAAAAAAATACACTAAATCGACTTTCGTTTCAGTTTTTTTTTTTAATGGAGGAAATTTTATTTTATCGTGTTTTGAACCAAATCATAAACTCAAACACAGAATAGATGTATCTGTGACACGTATTTTTTTCCAGCTCAAATATTGTAATTTAACCGAATAAAATTGATTTAAAACCGTCAAATTTGGTACAAGAGGCCGTTAAGGGGCAGCTCAAAGCATGCTCATAGAATCCGAAACGTGGATATTCTCCAAAGAACCAGTCACCAACATAGCTATTACAATTTTCAGGTTGAAGTGGCAATGGGCAGGCCACATCGCTTGAAGAACCGATAACCGATGGGGAAGAAAGGTTCTCGAGTGGAGACCACGTACCGGAAGACGCAGCGTAGGTAGGCCTAACACTAGATGGACCGACGACATTGTGAGTCGCGGGCATCCAGTGGATGCAAATAGCAGGCTATCGTTCAGTGTGGATGTTAAAGGGGGAGACCTATGTTCAGCAGTTGACGTCTTCTGACTGATGATGATTTCTATATTTATGGGGTTCATCCTCATTCGTTCATTCCTCAAAAGGAAAATAGGAACCCTGATAGGATCACTTTGTTGTCCGTCTCACTGTCAAGACTAAACGAATCAAAGCCTATAGGGTACTTCCCGATGACCTAGACTAATGAAATGCAAGAAGCAAGGTCTCACAGAACATATAAAGGAAAATATCCGAAACTTGTAAATTTCAAGTTACAACATACGTATCTAGTAAGATGGACTTTAGTGGCACATTTTAAGTTATTGGGGTCGAAATCAAAAGAGGCAAAAATAGTAAGTAGATTGTCCTTTAGCTTACCTCCTTCGCCAGTGGTGGTATTGACGAACTTGTTCGACGCGTAAGTCCTGTTAGACTTACTGTCGCGAATGTAGAATGTCACGTTGTAATTTGTAAACGGCTCCAAGTTTGAGAATCTGTCGACGATAATATGACACATCTTAGTAAAACACTTACAAAAACAATAGAATTCAATAAAGCTTAATAAGGAGCATGATCAAGGATCATGCATGATGAGGAGCAAAGTCTTCAAGTTGAGAGTGAACAGGTTTCTTCTAGGCAAGCGAGCTCCATCGTAGGCCGCATCATCACTTAACAGCAGGCGAGTTGGCGGCCAAGCGCAAGCTTATTTAAAATACAAATTTAAAAAAAATTATGATTGATACAATATTATAGAGGGAAGATATTTGACTTAGGGCGCGTTCTGAATCACGCCAACAGCACCAACGACAAACATGGGACGGAAAAAAAACTGAGTGCCCAGTTGATTCTCAATAGCGATATTGGCGATAATACCGAACGTGACCTTAGTTTCAAAGCGAGTTCCATTATACAGAATCTAGTAGAAACACTCAGTTGCATCACACATGAATAAGTATTTTTACGCAAAAATAAATGCATAGAGTAAAATCTCAATAATGACATTGACAGATGAGAAACAAAATATTTTGGCAACGCACATAATAATATTATGCCGATTGTGTTGTGACCTCATATAAAGTTTAAAAAATTAACGACAATTAACTACAGCAAGAAATACAAATATGTTAAAAATGGTACCTAACTTAATATTTTCTATATTTGTCGAAAATAGCATAAAAAGTATAATAAACGACGGTTTCTTTGAAAATTATATGAAAGCTGCATACCTATAAATGCTGTCATTAGTCCACGACATGTTCGTCCACTTTCCATCGCTGACTTTAGCGATGGAAGGCAGAAAACTATAGAGCACCATCTTCTGCTGAGCCATCCAGCACGATATCAGGAAACTGGTAGAGTTTATTGACGATTGGTCCACGCCGATGCTTAGGAACTGTGGAAAATGAAATAAAATAACAACTGACTTCACAGAAATTTCTCCACCAGCACCAGTCACCACCACTCACCAGTACTCTCTGCTATTCATTTCTGTATTCCCAAGGTCTAGTACACGTCACTCAAGTTCTACCCTCTTTATGCTCGACTTCAAATGCTTTTTTTTTGCATCGGACTAGTTATTTTGAAGTGTTTTTTTTTGGATTCCATGAACCGGAAGACGGAGCGTAGGTAGGCCTTCCACTAGATGAACCAACGATATCGTGAGAGACGTGGGCATCCAGTGGATGCAGATGGCAGGCTGTCGTTCAATGTGAAGGTCTAAGGGGGAGGCTTACGTTCAGCAGTGGTCTTGCTGGTGATGATGGTGATGTTTACGATCGTTTTATTTATTTATTTGACAAACCTGATATGCATGTCCTTCCGTGTCAGAGCTAGAACAGTTGGCCTCATCAGAACCATCCCAGCAGTTCTCGACTCCGTCGCACACGTAGTTGAAAGGGATGCAGTCGGTGACATCGTCGCAAGTAAACTCACCCGCCGCGCAGTTCGAACGCGACTTGTTTTTCTGTAAAGTAAAATATAAAGCATCAGAGCTAGCCTGCATCAAACGTTAAAGTTATAGCTTCATCGAAGTGGAGCGGTATTGAAATATGAAATGTTCAAGAAGAAAGCCTTTTTTTGTGTTGTTCTTCTCAATAAATCTCCTTTCGATTTAGTAATTTCATGGTGGCAATTGACATGCTCTGTTTGCTAAATAAAACCTATGCCCTATGCCTGCATAAGTGCGTCCACCCGCTGTCTGTGTCGCACTGTGCCGTGGCATCTCGCTCATTCGCCCGTACTTATATTCCCACCGCGCGCTGTTGGCATCCGCTTGGCAAAAACCGCTCGCACTGCCGCTGAGAACTGTGCCTCATTGTGTACTTCTATACATTTTTGTACCGCTCCGACCCGCTCCGCACCCCGCACTACCGCGCTGGTATAGACAAGATCGTGGCAGGGCAGCTGATAATCGCGTGCACAACCTTACATCAAACTATTATTGACAGATAGATGGCAGCCTAGGTTCCCAGATGAAATGGACAGCTGTTTCAAAAAACTCGTGCAAGACTAGCTTACAGAAGACCAACCGATAGGCATCCAGAATGCACGCAGAGGTCCTCACTGGTTAGGCAAGGCAAGATCATAATTTATAGAAAAAATGAGAAGATTTTTCTGGACTTAGAAAGGAGAAGAGAAGTAAGGTCACTATAAACAAAAGCTCATTCTTGGTACTTTAATACGCAGAAACTGCGTATTTGGCGAAGCATGCTGACACTTCGTCAAAAAACTCACAGTTTTGTTCGGCGTCTCGAAATTTATCAAGCAGGTAAAGGTAGGACGCAAACCGATCATTCGGAAACGTATCATTGCATTCAAGCACGCGAACTTCACTTGTATTGCGAGGTCATCCTCCATTGAAGTTTCAAATAACGCAGGTACCTACCGACAGTTAAACATTTTTGTTCTATGGAAATTTAAGGATTTGTCTCAATTGTACAGAAGTGCATTTATTATAAAATACATATAGGATGCTAGGGAGATACTAAGTCAATTTACCAATCATGGTATCAGAAGGGGCGAGCGTACGAGCCGTTTTTTTTATCTCTCTCTCTCTCTCTCTCTCTCTCTCTCTCTCTCTCTCTCTCTCTCTCTCTCTTTCTTTTGCTCTCTCATCTTTTCACTCTTTTTATTATCGCAAATAAGTCCGCGTTTGACCACCTACTCTACTGTTGGAAAGCGACAATGCGATCGTAGATGGAGCACGCCGAATAAAAGACCTAGATTATATTTCTCACGAAACAAGGACACCGGCAGCTTGTTCCATTTCTTGGCTGTACCAATTAGAAACGTAGAATTAAACGTTTGTTACGTATCTAAGGAAAATCTACAATGTATCGGTGGTAGTGGACCGTCTTTTTACTTGTCCTGTAGCATAAATGGGATGGTAGGATAAAGTCATGCAGGTCCGATGTGCGTTCTTCGAAATGAATCCTCTAGAAAATTTACAGACTAGCTACCTTACAGCGGTGTTCTAAATGTGCCACTATCATCCACGCGTTGTGCCAAATATATTAATACTTAAATCATATTCAGACAAACGGCCAACATTTTCACTGTGAAGCTGCCTATTAGCAACATAACCTCTGTCATCCCCGGAAGTGGTATCTTCAGGCCCGCAAGTGAAACCAGGGCCATTAAGATACCACAACTGGTTATATAACTATGGATCTAATACAGTTTAACTTACGGCCTTGTTTAGACAAAGCAGCTCGTCACTCTTATCTGTGCAGTCAACAGTTCCATCAAGCTTAACGACGCACCCTCAGCCATTCCAACAAAGGGGTCTCTCTGACTATTGCTGGTCTACAATAATTAAGTTATTGATACTGTAAAATAAACCTAATATACCAATACTTACGGTCTTATTTGGACAAAGCTGCTCGTCGCTCTTATCCGCGCAGTCAACAGTTCCATCGCAGAGCTTGGTGTTAGCCACACAGCCTTTGCCATCCGCACAAGAAGTCTCATCAGGCCCGCAAAGGAAAGCGATGCGCGGTCGCGTTGAACAATCCTTTTCGTCCTCACCAAATGTGCAGTCATTCACGCCATCGCATACCCACGTGAGGGGAACGCATACGCCTGAGGGAGACAGATGTTTTTTGAATAGCTACTAAAAGTGACACGTGTGCAACGTTTGATTTAAACCGTCAAGTTCACACAATGTTACTAATGTGGAATGTCACTCGAATATTTGCTTTTATGGGCTAGAGCTAACGGGTTAGTGAAATGCCTTCACGCTGTCGCCTCGTTTTAGTATCTACCTTTCTCTCAGATTAATAAAGAGCGGCAGCTTTTTGCGGGCGCGCGATCTCTGAAGAACTCTGCTTAAGAACAGACATCCGTTTTTCAGCAGCCATATCACAAGCTTTGCTTAGTTTGGGGTCACATGACCGTGTGCGCAAAAAGTTACATGTTTTTATTTATATATTGTAGGTGTCCATAGGCGACGGTGACTATTTACCATCAGATGGCCAGTCACTTGTTTGTCTACTATTACAAAAAAAACAACATAATATGGTAGTAGGTTTGTATAAATCGCTATACGATCGAACTTTGACGTAAAGCTAATTCACTGCTGTTCTAGTGTCCTTATCACTTACCAGGTGAGCACGTAAACTGATTCTTTCCACACTTCATCTTAGCCGCCGAATGTTCCGGACTAGAATTCTTCGTTTCCGGCAGTAACAACCCACAGCCGACCTCGTCAGAATGGTCGCCACAGTCATCGATCCCGTCGCATCTCCACCAGTCAGGGAGGCAGTTTCCGTTCTCACACTTGAACATCCAATCGAGGCAAGTGCCGTTGCCTGGGAAGTTGGGGCGCATAGCTGTGTTGGGGTTGGGTAGGAGTTTGGAGTGGCCAACGATGTTTGTGCAGTTAGCTTCGTCTGAACCTTCTAAATCACTGCAGTCGTTTTCGCCATCGCATACCTGAGATGAGACATATAGATTTAGCGATAGACAATAATCATAAGACCGAAATAAAGGGACCGCAGCGAAACGCTGGATGGTGCTAACATCTGTATGTGAACTTCATAATAATTATGCAATAAACGATTGAGTATTGAGTATTAGATGCAAGCCGCTTAATTCCAATCAGCCCTTTTGGAGATCGATGGGAGAGGCCTATTCAAATTCAAATTATTTATTGTGAATAAAAACGGACAAATTCCAGTATCATTTATCTCACATACTGTTAAACTGAAATAGATTTCATCATAAAAGTAGGAATATTAATATAAAAAAATTATATAATAAATACAACAAATTGCTGTAAAAATATATCCAGCAACCTGCAATGGGCGTCATATGGCTGAAATGATGATGATGATGATGAATAATCATAAATAGTGCTATGAATGAAAATAAATAATTATCATCATTGCATCCATTCAATTATCAGACTTCAAAATTAGCTCGATTTCTTTTATTATATTGATTTAAAAAAAAAAGGCTCGAAAAAAAATATTGCCATTGCCAAATACATTATAAAAATTATTGAAGCTAGTTAAAGCTAGTTGAGCCAAAGCTAATTTTTTTTTTGTGTCATCACTCTGAGAGCTTCCTCTTTCTAATAAAAAAAACATTTAATATTACGACTGAAATACTGTGTTACCATGGTCATGAAAAATTTAACGAAAAACAACAGGGCCGGTCGCCATGGATACACTTCTTTGTTTTTTGAAGCTCTGTTCTAGGAACAGTTCCTCTATGTTTGCTGTTCAGTTGACAGCGTCGCTAGTGGAAAACAAAGTATGAAATTCACCAAGAAATAACTGTAGTTCCAATTTTGCCCACCTCAACAGCTAAGTTGGTGGCACTGTGCAATGTACATTGAATTCGTTGCTTATCGTCATGTTTTTGTAGATTTTTCTAAAAGCAATCAATGAATCAATGTCGATAAAATTTATATGGGACCACCTATGAGATATGACCTACCAACAAAAAAAGAATCATCAAAAACAATTCTAAATTGGCGGAGCAATCGCTTAACAAACATACATTTAAAAAAAATATAAAAAAAAATACAGTCGAATTGATAACCTCCTCTTTTTGGAAGTCGGTTAAAAAGAAAAGGAAGAATGTGTTTTTTTATCTAGTATGTAAAAATCACAGTACACAACAGCCCTGCTTACCCAAGACTTGAATATGCACTTCCCAGACGGACAGCGAAACATGTAAGGCGCACAAGTGGAGTTTTTACAGCGATCTTCCTTCTCGTCCTCTCCTGAAGGACAGTCGTGTTCTCCGTCGCACACCCACGAATTGGGAACGCAGAGGCCGGTGTCGTTGCCGCAAGCGAAACCGTTCGCGCAGTTCATTATATGCCCTTTTGACACCATCATCTGGAAAGAGAAATGATTAAAAATTAAATAATGCCGTAACGTTATGGTCGGAATATTGCACTATTACTGTGGGAACCAAAGAACCAGAGTCACCGACATAGCTGTTAAAATTTGCAAGTTGAAGTGGCAATGGGCAGGCCACATCGCTCGAAGAACCGATAACCGATGGGGAAGAAAGGTTCTTGAGTGGAGACCACGAACCGGAAGACGCAGCGTAGGTAGGCCTCCCACTAGATGGACCGACGACATAGTGAGAGTCGCTGGCATCCAGTGGATGCAAAAGGCAGGCTGTCGTTCAGTTTGGAGGTTAAAGGGGGAGGCCTATGTTCAGCAGTGGACGTCTTCTGGCTGATGATGATGATGACTGTGGGAACTGTTTTTTTTTCCTATATAATAGTAGACAAACAAGCGACGGACCACCTGATGGTAAGTAGTCACCGTCGCCTATGGACACCTAAAATACCCGGGTCATTGGCAGTGCGTTGCCTACCTTTGAGGACTCTATTCACTCTTCGCTTGAAGCAAAATATAATGCTTGTCTGTGGAATGCGCTGCCCGAACGGGTGTTCCCCGATAGTTACAGTCTGGGTGTCTTCAAACTAAGAGTGAACTGGCCTTTTCTAGGCAAGCAAGCTCTATCATAGACCGCATCTTTGCTTAACATCAGGCGAGCTGGCGGTCAAATGCAAGCAAATGATTTAATAATAAAAAAATAACACTATGTACATATGTTTATGAAAAAAAAGTTTTCATTTACGTGGTTCCCCGATACAAAATTTAATAAAAATTGAGGTTTTCTTCATATTTGACAAACACACACACACTTCTCATTCACATCACATACACACACATTTTTTTTTTGTGGAGTTTTTATGGAGGTTTTTTTTTTGTTTTCTTTCTAATATCTTGAGCTCATTACACAACCTTACCACCGTAAATATCCCGTAAATAATCATAGAACTTTATAGTTTCTTCATATTGTTCAATTTTTCACCCATTTTGCTGATAAATATGTTATTAAATACAGTACAAGTAATACAGTTGTTAAGTAATACAGTGTTTCTACTAGGAATACTGAACTCCAAACGATTCACAGTTTGCTCGCTGGAGAGTTTATATTGACGCGTGAACAAGTGAACACTTACTTATGGGTGCAGTACAATTATTCGATACATAAAATATAATCTAATTCCATACAAATATCTTGTTTATGATGTCAATGTTACTTACAGTGCAGTTTCGTTCGTCCGAGCCGTCTTTGCAATCATTGTCGCCGTCGCACACCCATCTCTTTTCAATGCAATGTCCATTAGCGCATTGGAACTGATTTTCAGTACAATTGTGTGAACCACAGTCTGAAATAAACGAATGCATCATGCATGTTTAGTTACTATTGTATATACTAACCTCTGAGATTTGAACCTAGCTCTTAGAGCCAAGAATATGGCGCACCGCTATTAACACATTTTTTTATGAATTACTTTTTCAGCTTTTGAAAAATGTGCTCCGGTAATTTTACGAAGTTGATATTTCAAAATATTTACAACTAATTTTTGTTAAGAGTTTTTCCCGTTTATTCTGATCATTATAAAAAATATTAAAACAAAGATATTGTGTATAGTGAAAAAAAATATAAGATAGAGAAATTTGAACAAGAACAATAATTGTACTATGGCATATCTCCCTTATTCGCCGTTCTGTTTAGCATTGCCGTAGTAGATTATTCGACTGTTTTTTTAATATCATCATCATTTCAGCCATAGGACGTCCACTTTTGGACATAGGTCTCCTCCATCAATCTCCAAAAGGGCCGGTTAGAAGCGGCCTGCGGTCTCTTTTAGGTCGTCTGTCCATCTTGTGCGTGGACATCCTACGCTGCGCTTACCAGTGGTCTCCATTCCAGAACCTTTCGGCCCCATAGGCCCTGCGGGATATGTGCCCTGCCCACTGCCACTTCAACTTGCTAATCCGGTGGGCTATGTCGGTGACTTTAGTTCGTCTACGGATCTTCTCATTTCTGATTCGATCTCGTAGAGAAACCCCGAGCATAGCCTTCTCCATAGCTCGTTGTGCGTTTTTTTAATATAAAAACAGTTAAATTGAGAACCTCCTTTTTTAAAGTCAGTAGAATATCAAGTTATTTACGGTTGAGTGAAAATAAAAAATTAAAACGTATAGGTACCTTTTTCATCGGTCATATCGGCACAGTCCATATCGCCGTCACACTTCCAACTGGGCAGATAGCATCTGTTATTGTCGCACGATATCATCGGAGGCGAGCACTGGCATCCGATCTCATCGGATAGATCTCCACAGTCATTGTTCCCGTCGCACCGCCATCTCTTCATAATGCACTGCCCGGTCTTGCACATGAATTGATCCTGGAAAAAAAAAATGATGAAAAAGCTTAATATAGCTTTATTATTGTAAAGGTTTTTGAATTTAAGGTATGTGTTATTATTATTTATTTGAATTTATTAGTTACACTAGAGGTTTAACGCTAGTATGGAAATCGTATTGGGTTTCCTCGATACAGGCCTAGCCTTGTGTGGAAATCACTATTAATATAAACTTAGAAATAATCTCCCATAAGCATAATATAAGCTCCTAGTTTATAAGTTTGTTTGTTGTAATTTGCCTTACGTTTATGTTTATGTAAATAAATATTTTTTTCATTTTCATTTTCAATAAAATCTCCTTCTTTTGATGGCTTATCTCTATACGTAGCATTAGCGAATTTGTGGAAGCTCCTCCACAAAAGCCATGAAAATTAAAATGAAAAATTATTTATCGTAGCAAAAGTGGTACATTATGATGTTACAAACTAAAGTCCCTCGCGTTCGGACTTTGCAAGTACGTCATACAATACTAAATCTACATGTTATTTATGGTGTCAGTTATTATAGCATAATATAGAGCACAATAAAGAGCATGGAATCTCTCACGTGATTTACAACCCCTTTTTTATATTCTTTTTCGTTTGTTCGTTAAAAAAAACTAAGAGTTGAAGTTGAAGCTGAGAGAATATCTGAGCGGGTGAAATAGCGGAGCGCAGCTAGTTAGAACTAATTAGCACATAACATATGATCACGAACGCGTTTATCAACATTTGAACATGACCTTAGACAATTCAAATGAATATGACTGATTGTTGTAATCTGCAGTTCCGTTTGCTGAAAAATTAGGTCATATTATGCAAACTACATATGAACTTGACTCAGAAGCATTCAAGGCCTGTTTATATCTAAAATTTGATTTGTCATGTTTGGTTTAGTTTTCCCGCACACTTTATCAGCGATAACTTTATAGAGCACTTTATTGCTTAGTTAACATATCAACAATTTCCGGGGGTAGCTAAAATAAAACTAAAAAGACTCACAGGTTCACAAGAACTTCCATTCTTCTTCGGGCAAGTCATATTCACTGACGGCTCCAACCCGTTGGCGCACAAACATTTCCCATTCGTCATTTTAAACCCTTCCGGGCACAAACAGGTGAAAGTATTATCCGGTCCACCGAGGCACATTGTGTCGCAGCTTGTATTTTTATAGGAACAAGCATTACTACCGTGTTGCGTAAAGTGAGCAAACACTTTCAAATCCATTAACCCAGAGAAGGAATCGTTGATCGTTATAATGTTCATTCCACTGTCCTTATCGCCGATGAAAATGGACTTCTCTTTCCAATCGTCCCAGTACACTTTGTCTTTTAAAACGGCTACAGCAAACGGATGGGTGACTTTATCGTCGTTCCACAGAATACGTTTGAAGTACCGACCGTCCAAGTCCGAACTTGCAATGTAATCCTCCATAGCATCGACCCAGTATATGCGTTCAGACATCTGATCAATAGTGATACCGTTAGGCCATTGAACTATAGGCTTTCCGAACAGTTTTTTCACTTCAGACCCGTCTAAGTTAGATCTTGAAACTGAGGGATTGCTTCTGTCCCAATCTGTCCAAAACAGATAACCAGCTCGGGGATGAACGGTAATGCCTCTAGGTTTTAGAAGGTGCTTTTGATCCAAAATCGTTACGCGCATTCTACCTTCGTTCGTCAGATCTGTTCGCACTGCCTCAATCTTCTTTCTTAGGCCGTCAACGAAGAATAGAACGTTAGAAATCCAGTCCAAGGCCATGCCTTCAATGCTCGCCAAATCCGTATCGACTACGACTTCTTGAGCGGTCCCGTTGTTGAAGCACTGGCGACTAATCTTGTCCATTTCTATATCAGCCCAATAGATACAGTTATTCTTTATATCGAACTCTATAGCGACAATATTCTTCTGATCTTTGACAGGGAAGATTGTAGAGTTATCGAATAAGTCTATGCGGGCAATTTTGTCTCTGAGCGCAACCAGCATAAACTCTTGTGGCTCTTCGATAGGACATGGAATCATATCTGGAGCGTAGGACATGTAACCTGATATAGTGCAACTATCGCCGTCTATCTTCCTATATCCCTTTGTTCGCTTATAATAATGTCCAGGGCGACAGTCAGCGGGAATAGCGTACGGATCGTACTTAGAAGATTTGTTACGTACGCACTCGTTCATAGACTGCATAAATCCAAAATCGCATTCGAAATCGCGACGAGTACATTCGCAAACTTCCTTAGTAACTGCTCGTTCGTAGTTAACACCGTGGTAGCAGTTAGTATGAGCTAGGCGCCTTTGGAAAGTGTTTCTAGAACCAAGCACGCAAGAAACGGACGAGTTGGGTGGTGAAGGGGACCAGAATTTGTAATCGTCTTGGGTGCAGTCGCGAGCGAATATGTTCCTTAAATCTATGGTAATAATGATCCATTGATGGTGGTCGTTGGCTGAGCCGAACATTGTGAAGGTAGTTGTGTTTTCTCCGGGTTCTGTCATAAGACCGTATATGCGTAAATCGTCTGCGTTGAACCTGCAAAATTTGTCGGTTTTAATTTAATTGTTATAGGTTAACCAGAATCACATGGCTTAAAAAATGCATTCTTTGACAACTTTATACCCAATAGATAAATGCCTAAGATTTAGTACAGGATCAACGGCCTTGTTAATATATGTAATTAAAAAAAAACTTTTATAAGAAACGATTTCATCATATTTAACCCCCTTAGAGATGGGTTTAAAAAAAACGGTCTTAAAACTAACTTTTGCTTATAAACGAAGTCTAAGTACAATCTTTCACGTTTGTTACTTCAAATAGAGCTTCCATACAAACTATAAATTTAACCCCTTAAGGGGATGAATTTTCAAAAATCTTTCTTTAATTTGCTCTGCATCGTTATGGAACACTTGAACATAATTTCATGCTTCTAAAAATCTAGAACCAGCGGTTAAGGCTGTACGTTACTGTCAGTGAATTTAAGAATTTTATTGACTAGATTTATTTCGAACTTTAGCGTTGGGATTCTGGGCAACCTATAGATAGTATTATTCATAAGCCGTAAAAGTTACATATACCTACTTACTAGCAACCCACCCTGGCTTCGCAAGGGTGTATGTAAGTCTTATTTTTTTTACACCTTGGGTTACATTATTGGAGTTTTAGTAAGGATCCCTATTTTTTTCGAAAATATAATATAGCCTATGTCACCCGGGGATAATGTAGCTTCCCAACAGTGGAAGAATTTTTCAAATCTGTTTAGTAGTTTCGGAGCCTATTAAATGCAAACAAACAATCGAATCTTAATATTATTATTATAGTAGCATGAACATTATAATAATAACTGTACTATTTAGTAGTTTAATTATGACTAGTTAATTATAACTAGATTGTAGTTTACTCATAAAATGTAATATTTATAGGAAATTTTAAAGATAGTGTTAATAACATTGTCATTAATCATAAAGTCATACCTACTCAATTGCTCGTTACTATTTGCAGTTTTATTTTCCTCCCTGTTTTCATTCTAACCGTACTAAACTGGTTTGTATTCAAACATTTCAATCAAAATTCGTTCAAAAATACTTACTGATAAGAATTCCAGTCAATGCCTTCATTAGTTGAATACAGTATTCTCCTGGTTTCTCCTCTGGACTTGAAATATTTCACAGCTACTAGCACTCCCCCGTGGTCTCCATAGTTGAAGAAGTAATAGTCCTTGAGGATCCTCTTCCAAGTGAGACCGGCGTCGCGGCTGAGGTAGACCCCGGGGATGCCTTTCAGAGACTTTCCCATCACTCCCGTAGCCATTATGATGCCGGGGGCTGCTTTGGAGCTCATTATGCTGGCGGACCTATAAGACAAACATTTTTGTTTTATGAAGCTATATCGCATCTGAAGAATTGTATTAACACAATTAAAACAAATATATTAATAAATGAAAACCAAAATACCCTACTACTATCTAACGATCTAACGACATCTCGCATATCAAAATCGGTGAAGCCGTTTAGGTTAAGGTAGAACATAAAAATACAAACATAAATACGCCCGAAACACATTACTCTCCTTCTTGCGTAGTCGAGTAAAAACTAAAAATATAGCAAATTGTGGTATGAAAACCAGATGAAAAAAGGTTCCTAAAGACAATTAAAAAAAATCCAGTGTATCCTATCCTAGCTACAATCATATATTCAAAAATACCAGCAAAAGTAAGCAGTATTTTTCATTCGATTTTTATACTTTACTTCAGCTGTCAGTACCTAAGAATGTGCATTTGTGCAATAAACGGATGATTCCAAAAGAAAACCAAGTCTGGACCCGGAAAGTCCTTGTCATAAAATATGAACCACATATTATTGTGTTCGTACAGCAGAATTTCGAATCGTCGCTTTTGTCTTTTGTTTCGAACGAGACCCACGAGGTATTGTCATTGGACCTTGTGCAGTATGTGACACGGTATAAGGTTCACATTTCAATGCCAGGCGGGTTCTAATGTGATAGTGAATCAACCATAATTAATTTATGTGCATTGTGCTGGTTAAAGAATACCTACGATGACCCCAGCTTGTGTGAATCAACATTAATAACAGTTTTATTTATATCAAAGTTTTCATTATTATTTAGTCATAAATTTAAAACAGCTATTTTCATACAAATTGACCAGGATCTATATTTGGATTAAACTGAATACAATCTGCAACCTCAAATTCAAATTATTTGTCATAACATGGTAGGTATACACATACATACAAAGTAACACACTGGACAGCGAAACATTATTATTTCGCTGATACAGGGTCATACAAATTGAAATGCTATATATCATGTCCTTGCCAGGTGGGGCGTACAAATGCCGGGGAAAATGTGTATTGTTCAAAGTAAAAAATATATTAAAAAATTAAGGTAAAGCAGGGTCTCCTGCGCCCAAAATCTTAACAAAGCATGTATAGCTAACCGATGCGGGCTTATTATGGTCTATTTGTGATACGGATTGTGATCACGTTCGCCTGCCATCCCGTTCCATTTATTTTCCATTTCGCACAACGCGCGTGAGCGAGATGGCTAGCGATCGCAATCACATTCCGAATCACTAACGGACATCCATAATAAGTTATGCTGATGTTAGCTAAACATGTTTTGTTAGATTTTAGGCTTTAGAATAAGTTAAAATCGCAAACTTTTAGGCACTTTACTAAAGAGCGGCGATGTGTGCGTGAGCTAATTACACCAAACTGTGATATACGACCTACTGTATACGATTCTGATATAAGTCACCGACATAGCCCACCGGATTAGCAAGTTGAAATGGCAGTGGGCAGGGCACATCACGCACAACAGATGGCCGATGGGGCCGAAAGGTTCTGGAATGGCGACCACGGACCGGTAAGCGACAGACGACCTAAAAGAGACCGCAGGGAAACGCTGGATGCATGCCGCTTCCAACCGACCCTTTTGGAGATCGATGGGTGAGGCCTATGTCCAGCAGTGGACGTCCTACCGGTGAAATGACGATGATGATGAATCTAAGCGATGTACCTATATGTATATAATACCATGCCCTCAAAAAGAAACCTTATTCACACCCAAATTAATAACATTAAAAATACATATTCATGCAAAAATTATAATAAGCATAACATAAAAGCCTCAAGAAAAACTTAACTCTCGAGTTGAGACAGGTAAAAATTAAAACTTGCAAATAAAACTAACAAACTGGTATTGTATTATTTTACCTCAAGCCGTTTGTAACCACATTTCCTGGTGGACTGCAAATAATGCATTATTTTATCATCCGCTTTATAATTTTAGATAACATTTATTGACAACTCACATTATAAAGCATGCTTTAGTTTATTTTGTACTAATTAACGAAAAGAAATTTATGATAATCTGCGCTTCGACAAAAATAAAATTAATGGACGGGCCATAACCATTGAACTTGCTCAGTAAAAACGAGTCAAAACCGTCGGACATATACTTATATATTACATATTGTTCCGTACCACAAAAGGAAAAAACGGAACCCTTATAGGATCACATCGCGCTCTGAGGCTTCCGCCCAACGGAACCCTCTGAGCACGAGTCCTACTCGTACTTGTCTGGTTTTTTGTTGTGTTTTTACACTTCGGGAAAGCACACGAAGGCATAATTTTGTCAGAAGTTTCGTTATCATGTAACAATAGACTCGTGTTGCACTTCCTACGGCTAGAGACCGACTGACACGAAGTCAGCGCCGGCGCTCATTTTGTAATCTTCAAAAATGCGCTCTTTCTGAGGCTTACCTTCTGAAATAAAATTAATGGGACGAAATCAATCCATTTATTTTATTTTGGTAAAGAATCTGCGTAGATCCAATGGTGACTGAATGAAATAAGACAGGCTCTTATAACTAGGAACTCGATTTATCCAAACATTTAGTTTTACTGTTGTGAACAATAAAGATTTACTCGACTACTCGTATCTATCTTTAATTATACACAAAGGCAGTATTGGGGCGCCTGGCATGATCCATTTTTAAGACGTTACCCGTCTTATTACAAAACACGGTTTAACTTTAGTACTCATGGTTTAAACCATGGACTAAAATAAACGTTATTATAAAACGAAGTTTTTCTCTAAACCACGGACTGTCTATGGTACTAAAGTTAGACCGCAGAGACCCCTAGTTTAACTATGGACTAACTTCGGTACTAATAGAATTTGGTTATAATTATTTTATTTAGTGTTTTTATTATTTACATATCGTTTAAAATGGATTTAAACACGATTGACATGATGAATTCAGAAGATTTGGACATGCTGGAGGCATCGCGGCGATCTGATAGACCTCGTCATCGTGTGAATCCTTTCGAATTGAGTGACGAAGAATTAAGATATAAATATAGGTTCACAAAACGCTTTGGCCCAAAAATAGTGCATGTTTTACGTGAGGATCTGGTCCACGATCCTAGAGGAAGCCCATTAAGCCCTGAAGTTCAAGTGGCTTGCGCTTTATGCAACTGGGCTCGCCATGAATTAAGTGCTTGTTTATAACCTTGGTAGATTACAATATAGCTATAGGTAGGTACTTACGCAAAAAGTAAAAAATATACACTGATGCATTAAATTATTGTTTTCTTTGTATATTCAAGATCTTACAGCCGATTTGCATAGTGTATCTCAACCAGTCAGTAAAACTTGCAAAAATGTAGCGGGTATTATGGCAAGGGATGTTCCATTTCATAGATAATTATAAAATTGCGAGCTACATTAAATTAACAGGAGGAAGCTATGAGAAAATTTAAGAACATTGCTAATTTTCCCACCGTAATTACAAAGATTTCATTGAACTACTTAATGTCTTTGGATAATTACAAATATTTATCTGAACGCCTCGAATTACGCGGGACAGGCGCATAGCTTTTTTCTACGCTAGGATTTTGGCGTCGCACGTGATCGTATTATGCCATGAATTTGAAAAGTGCTCAAAATAATAAGTTATGCTTGTTTAATAGATTGAAACCTAAACAAACAGCAATTTAAGATAGCTAAATATCTTAAATTGCATTAATAAATAATTATTTAAGCTTTTGAAGTGTGTTTTAAACCTGCAGGAACGAATGAATGATTTCAATTTTTGTTTCTTATCTGTGGCTAATATTGAAACCATGGACTATCTTTGGTATCAGCTGGTCCTCGATTAGTCGAAGATTTGTAATAAGGTCAAGTTTTAATCCCTTAGTACCGTAACAAACTCGGACTTTTTAGTCCTGGTTTAAACCTGGACTGATGGACTTTTTTGTAATAAGGCGGTACATGTTTAATTGTATTTATATGAAATCTAAGCAGAATGGATAAATAAAATAACATAATAAATATGTACCTAGTAAAATTTTCATTTTGATTTAAACAAGTTTTTTTTAAAGTTAATGTTAGGGATGCATTTCACCGTCATCACGCCTGTTGCGGTCTACGATGGATCACGCTTGCCTTGAACTCCTAGAAGAAACCGATTCACTCTTGATTTGGAGACACCTAGATTACTATCGGGGAACACCCATTCAGGCAGCGCATTCCAGACTAGCAGTTCGCTCAATAAAAGTAGAATCAAAGCGTTTCGTACGGGTTTTGTGTTACGTCTATTTTAGTACAAATATTTTTTATCAAATTTTATGTTTAAATACTTGTTTGAATCAAAACAGCTCTGGATAGCTGCATTCAGCCATCCATAAACCAAAAATAAATAAAATGTTCTGAACGTACCTATCAGAACATTATTTATTTATTTTTGATTTATATTGTTCCAAGTTCAAAATGTTTTTATTCACTTAGTGACTAAAAGGGAGTTTTATTCACTGTTATGCCTAAATGCCCTTTTTCGAATTGCAATGGTGATTATCTTTTTGCCATTGCCAAAGTGGAGTACATAGCTCGTGTTTTTTTAAAATATCAGTCTTTATATTACTCGCTACTCTCAGGTTTTCCTCTAGAACCCTTTGCTGCTCTCGGGATCCAACTTAGTACCTCGAATTAAATTCCTTTTTTTTTCACTTGTCTTATAATTTACTATTTCACAATGCGATTACAATGAGACGTCACGCGCATTCGTATCTTGCGACTTTCCAGACACTAGACAAGCGTAAACGTATCTGAGTATCTCTATCTCTTCTCTATCTCTATCTCTTCTCTACATAGTATAAATTAAAGTCGCTTTCTGCGTCAGTCTGTCTGTATGTCTGTATGGCCGCTAACTCCTCCTAAACTACGCAACGGATTTTGATGCGGTTTTCACCATCAGTTACATTTTCACGGAAGGTTTATATATATAACTAGCGACCAGCCCCAGCTTCGCATGTAAATTACACTCGTGCGAAGCCGGGCGGGCGGGTCGCTAGTCTAAAATAATAATCGATCTGTACCGACCACCTCTATACTTATATAATGACATTGACTTGCTCTAAAGCAAATGATACGGTCACGATATCTGAGCAAACCCCAAGTTCAAGCGATAACATTTACTTATGATTTGCTTAGTTTACTCTGGTGTTAGAGTTGTTAGAATAAAGTTTGTTGAACCAATCGATGCTTTTGATAAGGATAGGTCAGTATCAGAAGAAAAAAAAAAAGTTTTTTGATTTTTGTTTATATGGGAATCTATTTTCCAATTGTTTTAAGCGAATCTGTTTTGGTGATGCAAAAAGTTGCGCGACCGCAAACCGTATCACCACGCGTTAAGGTTCACGTTCGCGTAATTTTATAACTGCGCTGTTTCGAGCCCGCGTTAAGAGGTAGCCGTAAGGCCCCAGATAATGAAGGAATAGGTATCTTCTAAGTCTGCGTGCTTCATCTTTAACCACATCGTAGCTTACCAACAAGCGAGTTGGTGGTCAAACGCGGACATATTCGCTATAAAAAAATATCACAGCTTACAAAGAATTATTTTCATTCTTTTTAGCTAGGCATTTGTGCATAGTTGAGATGTGGATTCTCGGTGTAGTCAAAGGCGGTAAATAAACTAGCTTGGAAGGGAAACTGGCTTTCAAGTGAGACTTGAAACACACAAGAGCGCGCGAGTTAGATTTTTGGTCCGACGGTGGTAGCTAGCTAGTTTTCTTATCAAGCCAGCCATAGGTACTTGATAAGAAACCTGTAAAGGTTGGTGTACAACAAAAAGAATAACAAAATTTCAAAATCTAATTAGCATTAGTTTTAAAATCTAGCCAATAAATAGAATTAGATATTATAATCCCGTATTAGTGAAAGAGTTACTTAGTTTGCCATTTCTAGGAGCACAGTCGACTTACCTGGTGAAGCTGTAACAATATATTTTGTTAATTTTTCAATGCTTAGAATAGATAATGACTTAGTTTCTTTTTTTCAGCCGACTTCAAATAAGGTTTTTTTTTATTGTTGATTACTTAGAACTCCGCTATTTATAAACCGATTTGGAAAATTATTTTTTCAATATTAAGGACATACTTTCAAATTATTCCCATAGAAATTTCATCAAAATCGGTTTATTAGTTTGGCTTTTAAATCAAAATAACTGGAACATTCGGGTACTTGGATGACAATATTATTTCATCCTTGATCCTAATAACCAAAATTGCTGATTTTTTTTTAATTTAAAATTCTTATTTATTGCTAGAAGCGCCCCGCTATTCTATAGGAACCGTGGCAATTATTTTCAGTATAAAAACTAAGCCTAGTGTTCAAAACAAACGTGTTAAAGTTTGTGTGTGTGTGTGTGTGTGTGTGTGTGTGTGTGTGTGTGTGTGTGTGTGTGTGGGTGTGTGTGTGTGTGTTAGTGTTGTAGTGTGTTGTTTTGTGTGTGTGTGTGTGTTAGCCAGGATTCAAATTATATCCAAATTTGTACAGCCATTACGGACTTAAGTGAAAGTCTGGGTGTCTTCAAGTCGCAAGTGAACCTGTTTCTTCTAGGCAAGCGTGCTCCAGTGTGGACCGCATCATCGCTTAACATCAGGCGAGGTGGTGGGCAAACGCAGGACTGTTATTAAAAAAAACTTTTGCTGATATAACATTAGCGTGATTTTAACCGTACAAAAACATACCGTTCCTATGGTATAACAAACCTAGTAAATAGCCAATTATGTACAAAAATACAATGTTTACACGTATTTAATGGTAATTAACGGTAGTAATATTTACCGGTAATTTACATGCTATCGATAGGTCAATACCTTATCAGTCCAGTCCCAATATCACATGACTAATTATTATTGTAAAATATAAATTTACATATTCACATACCAACGTAATGGAAATTGGTTTTTATAGATTGTGCGATAAGGTTCAATTCTGGCTACAACTCAATAATAAAGCTTGTTGATAAAATACGGTGGGTTTTTTAAGTATAAGAGGAAATAGGCTGGCGGCCTGGTTTTTTTTTTTGTCTTACATAAAAGCTGACTAAAATAGAGCCGATCGCTGAAAACAACATAAAAATGTGTTAAAATAGGGTATTTGACTGAATTTACGAAACCGTTTTGAGGGAAAGGGAAAGAGCATCCCTTAGGAAAAGCAACAGAGTATACCTTCGTAAACCGATCCTAAACACATTCGTTTTGATGGAAAGGGACAGAGCATCCCTTCCTAAACCGACCAAAAACTTGTAAAGCTTATTCGTCGGAACTTTATTAGCCGATTTAATTAATTGCTTCAGTATACATATAGCATTTTTTTTTTTACTAAGTCTGTTATTAAAAACAAATCAAACGCCAGTCCGGTAGCCTATTGGAATTTAGCACTTGTAAGTTAATGTACATGCTAGATTTTTTTATTATAAAAAGAGCGGCAAACAATCTTGCGGTCCGCCGGATGGTAAGCAGAAACCGCCGCCTATAGACACCTGCAACACGAGGTATTGACGGTGCTTTGCCAGCCCGAAGAGGTAGTTATAGACACCCTTTTTATAGCGCTTCATGTTGAAGCTCGGCGGAAAGACCTTTGGAAGGACATTCCATACCTTGCAGGTCCGCAGAATAAAGGAGCGGAAAATCTGAGTTTTTTTTTTTTAAATAAATAATAGGCTTGCGCTTGACCGCCAACTCGCCTGATGTTAAGCGATGATACGGTCTACGGTGGAGCACGCTTGCCTAGAAGAAACCGATTCATTCGTGATTTGAAGACACCCAGATTGTATCTATCGGAGAACACCCATTCAGGCAGCGCATTCCACAGACTAGCAGTTCGCACAATAAAAGTGGAATCAAAGCGCTTCGTTCGGGTTTTCGGAATACCAACCATAAAACGTTGTGAGATTTTTAGCTTTGCAAGATGTGGGGGTGAATAATATATGCTAGATAGAATATCACATGCTAGATTTGTAGTAAACCTCACCTTGTAACCGGATACAGTTGACTAAACTTCTGACACAGGTGGAGGCTGCAAGAGTTCTCGATGTGGCAGTGAAGCGGCTTCCCTGATAACAGCAAAAGGTGTTGGATAGTTTAGGGTCAGACATGTGGAGGGGGTCTACGTTCCTCGCGTATAAGGGATCGTCCATTAATCACGTGAGGCTCGAAATGGGGGGGAGGGCTTCGAAAAAAACACGATATATCATAAGGGGAGGGGGTGTAGTGAGATATCACGTTTATTTATAACTAGCTGTTACCCGCGACTTCGTACGCGTGGCCCGCATACAAAATAATTTTTGACGCACTTCTATGCTACACCCGATAAGGAATCAACTTGCCAAATTTCAGCTTCGTAGTTACAAAACTTTCAACTAAAAATTGAATCCCCATTCTAACCTCCTTAATCCGTCTTTTTCGAAAATTTTGTATGCTGTATTTATCTATACTATATATATATTAATATTATAAAGAGAAAAGATTTTTATGTAAGTATGTTTGTAACGAATTGGCTCAAAAAGTACTGGACCGATTTTAAAAATTCTTTCACCATTTGAATGCTACATTATCACTGATTAATATAGGCTATATAACTATACACGTGCGGAGCCGGGGCGGACGCTAGTTTATTTTAAATCATGAACCTGAATATCAAATTGCTCGTCCCTAATATCAAAAACAAAATACTTTTATATAAACTTTCAATCCCCCTTTTGCCTTGCCTTAATTCGGCCCTTTCGCAAAAATTATTACTTAGCGGACCTTAGTAAGAATCTGCTTACTAAATTTGAGTTTCGTAGATACATAACTTTCAACACAACGTTCTACCTCCAATGTCACCTAAATCCGTCCCTTTTGTAAAAATCTTTCAACAGTGTTTATTTATTTTAAACTATTAACTCAAATTTAACTTATTAGATTTTAAGACAGGCTGACACCGAGACAGGTGAAACTAAATAAAAGCTTGTAAAAACGTCTAGTGTTTCTCTACAACTTACCATTTTCATCTTCAGTGGGCGGTTTGATCGGAGACCAGTTGACTCCGTGGTCAAAGGTAATGACCGATACGAGATGTTCGGGGCCGATGCTTGTTGTGGGAGCTTTGAAGTCTACTTGAGACGCGATGTATATTCCCTTCAAACCTTCCACGCGGTACAAATCGGTGAACGGGTCTTCTGTCACATCCCTAGAATGGAAAAGTTAGGTTAACACCGCAGTACTTAATTTTATCTTTTGTTTTTGTAAGAAACTAGTTTTTGCATATAAACTTTCAGTCCCCATTTAGCCCTTTGGCTTTTGGCATTTTTTTGTCTTAATTCGGCCCTTTCGCAATATCCTTAACGGACCTCTATGTCTCATAAGGAGTTTACCTGCTAAATTTCAGATTTGTAGGTCAAGTAGTTTTTTTGAGATTTCGTGATGAGTCAGTGAGCGAATGAATGAGTAGAAAAATTTCGCTTTTATATAATACTAGCGGTCCGCCCCAGCTTCGCACGGGTATAGATTATAGCCTATGTCACCCGGGGATAGTGTAGCTTCCCAACAGTGAAAGAATTTTTCACAGTTGTTTTCAAAGTTTCGGAGTCTATTCAATGCAAACAAACAAACAAACAATCAAATTCCTCTTTATAATATTAGTGTAGATATAGATACATTAGCAGCGCCCTGCGATTTCACTAATGTTACAACTATGGAATAATGTGAAGCTATCATCGTGTGTGGAACTATCTATGGAATAATGTGATTTTTGAAGGGGTGAAAAGTGGCATATGATATTTTCAGCCTTTTTGTTATCCCGGGAAAATTTACGAATATTTAGGAATTGACTGCGTGGGAGAAACCGCGGTCTCAGCTAGTATGTTATAAACCCTTTGACTCAGTAGTATACTCTTTATTTTGAATTTTTGATGATACTAAGCCAAAAAGTAATTGTACTCATCATTACTTAGTAATGATTTGGAAACAACCATGAAATGAAACAATCGCGAAAAAAAAACAGATGTTCTATAGAAAAATGTAACATTTGGTGGAAATTAAACGTTAATGGCCTCACATTATGTGTGCCTCAGCTACACCACAGCACACTTTTATTACGTTCGTCGATGAAACGCCTTTCTTGTTTGCCTCGACACTAATATATGTACTTACTCCAACCAGCTATCCTTCCAATTCGCTTCGGGGAAGTAGCAGAGGACCTGTTCCAGGCTCAACACGAAGTTGTACTGAGTGAAGTTGTTGCTTATCTCTGACACGTAGAGATTCGCGTGGTTGTCCGCGTGCATGACAGAGACGAAGATACGTTTGTCGGTCACGTCTGCGATGTGGAACTTGCGTAGGTACAGCTCTGTTGCGAATTCTGCTTTGAAGAATGGTCCTCGTTGATGAGAGATGTACAGGTGGAGAGTGTTCCTCTGTAAATAAATAGAAGAAATAGTTTTTAGAAAAAAAAAGAACCGAGTTCATGACTATACCTACATTTACAAACTGAAACTAAAAAGTAGAAAATATTGTTTAATATTACAACTGAAATACTTTGTATGCATGGTCATGAAAAATTTAACGAAAAACAGCAGGTCGCCATGGAGACACTTCTTTGTTTTTTTGAAGTTCTGTTCTAGGAACAGTTCCTCTATGTTTGCTGTTCAGTTGACAGCGTCGCTAGTGGAGAACAAAATATGAAATTCACCTTAACAGCTAAGTTGGTGGCACTGTACAATGTACATTGAATTCGTTGCTTAACGTCTTGTTTTTGTAGATTTTGGAAAAAGCGCTGAATCAATGTCGATAAAAAAAAATGGGACCACCTATGAGATATGACCTATCAACCAAAAAAAGAATCATCAAAAACAATTCTAAATTGGCGGAGTAATCGTGTAACAAACATACAAAAAAAAACATACAGTCGAATTGATAACCTCCTTTTGGAAGTCGGTTAAAAATTAACAGATTACAGTCTAACCACACAAACATTGTTAGAAGACTAAAGAGAACAAAACCATTGGAATTATATACCTACCAGTGGCGTAGCTTGCCTTACACTGGCCCTGTATCAAAATTTGCTGGGGGCCCAAATAAAGAATGTATGGGGAAGGGTAGGATTTTTCACAAAAGAAACAAAAAGGCTTGCATTGAATTAAACTACGCTGACGCGCTCTGTTTTAAGCGCTAAGTATTTTATTTTTATTTTTATGAGGAATGAATCCATAAATAATGATATTATGATACGATATGATTTTTTTTCCCGGGAAGTAGAACATAAGAATTTATGTGATATTTTGGTTAAAATTTTACGAATTTTTGCTTACACACGTTCGGGGCCCCTGTAACTCGGGGGCCCAGTATTTTTGATGCGGCTGATACGGCGGTAGCTACGCCCCTGGTACCTACTTTTGAAAACTGAAAAATCATCAAATCCTAAATTGAATGATAATAGTCCCTGATAAACCCCTATTTGACAACATTACTATTTAATTTATGATTTCGCCTCTTTAACCTTGTCTACCAATTACCAATGACACCTTCACTTTGTACTTGCATATTTCCACGTCTCATTATTCATTTTTATCTGAAATGGGCAACAAGCCATCTTTCGTGACTTTGTCTCGAATATTCTTCGTATACTCTAAAGTCTATTGGCTAGTGACATCCAAGTTCAAAACATAAAAGCATTCCAAAAACCGATACTTTACAAATATTTTTTTCCTATGGTTTGTTTTTATTTTGATTGAAACCTACGCTAAAAATCATAAATAATAGAAATAAACGGCTAACGGTTCTGCCGGAGAAGCGATAACCGTTTGTGGAGACGTGTTTTGAGCAGCGTGGGACGCCCTGTGATTCGATGGAGTGACAACATACCTAAGTAAGGCAGCTGGCGGTGGCTGAAAGCCTATTCCATTTGAAAAAGCCCATTCAAAAAGGCCTATGTTCAGCGGTGGACTAATAGGCTGATTATGATGATGATGAGTAGAAATAAAAGGTTATTTTAAAACAATATAGACAAGTTTCGGTAGGCAGCTGTGCCGGCCTGAAGAATGGTTTTAAATAAATAATAATAAAATTCAAATATAACATTATATACGTTTATTCGCCTTAATAGCTGAGCTATTACTAATCTAAACTAACATGAACAAATTCTAAGATTAAAGTAGCAAAAAAGCTCTTTAAAATTCACACGAGACTATTATGTCAAGTGGAGAAGTGTTACTATGATTCTTATTTTCTCTCACAAAGGCTATATTTTTGAGGAGAACGGTTGGATGAGTTTGAATTTTTTAATGTTCTTATTATCCTAAAAACGTCTCATAATAATGAAAAATTCGGGGTAAACTGAAAGTGCTTTTTTATGGGATTTTTGTATGATGGTTAGTTTTAGTTGGATCTCAACAAAATTAAAGCATGGATAGGACAAAGTCAGGCCTTCTCGTTCTCAAGATAATGAGATTAGCCAAATCGGCGATAATGCCACAGAATACATACTACGTTCCGCGACTACGTCTCGTTGCTGACGTAACAAACAATTCGAGCAACTTTCTTTTCCATTCCGTCTAGATTCGTATCCGGTTGGTATGATCACATAAAATATCTGTGTGTATATATAAACATACATACCTACTAGCCGTGTTACCAGCGATTATTCGATATGGGGTAAGCCACCCACTGCAAGCGTCAAATAAATGCGGGAAAACTAGACATACAGGGGTAACGCCGCGGCGCTAAGTATTTTAATATTATGCAAGAAATTATAATATTCTCCCGCATATAACGAAGTAATAAAATGAGTCATCTGTGCTCGCTAGACTGGGTGATTCATGCATTATGGAATATGGATAAGTACTGTTTGTTTACTCGGTTCGTCAATGTTTTGGAACACAGATCTGTCGCTACGATTTCTGCTGATTTCATACTAATAACAATAAATTCATGGGACGTCTGATTTTGCTCGTAGTAGGTATTTCTAAGAATCGTATAATATACTGGGTGACTGTTAGACAGTGAAATATTCGGGGACAAAGCGTCCATAGCATTGATTACTTTTATTAAAAGGGGTTTCGACCAAAATAAAATGAATGGAGGCCCAGTAGAAGCGCATTTTTGAAGATTACAAAATGAGCGCCAGCGCTCACTTCGTTTCAGTCGGTCTCTAGCCGTAGAAAGTGAAACACGAATCTATTGTTACGTGATAACGAAACATCTGACAAATATATGAATTCGTATGCTTTACCGAAGTGTAAATACACAAATAAAACCGATATCTATTTTTTGTAACAAATATACTGTACATTTTTATAATTAGGTGTTGAAGTAATATGTCCGACGGTTTTGACTCGTTTTTACTGATCAAGTTCAATTGTTAGGCCCGTCCATTCATTTTATTTTGGTCGAAGATAGGGGGTACATCTATGGTGGTGGAATATTTTGTTGTACTAAATTACCACTTGTGGCATGATAATAATTTTTGTTGTCCAATCATCATCATCATAATCAGCCTTTTAACAGTCCACTGCTGGACATTTAGCCTACCCCGAAAGGGTGATTTGGCCATATCCACCACGCTGGCCCAGTTGCGGGTTGGTGGATTCACATACGCCATTGAATTTTTTCTCAGTTCTATCAATAGCAGCAGAATATTATTAGTACTTAGCTTACCACTCACCACTAGTAGCAGAATATTTTATTTTATAAAACCGCCGCTTGTAACTGACTTGACACTTCCAAAGTTTATTGACATTGGATGAAATATACGGAACAGGTGATTTTTTCTCGCAGTTTCATTGTTAAAATAAACAAATAAATGTCGGGACATTTTTGCACACTCGGTCATTTGACCCCAAACTAAACAAAGCTTGTGATATAGCTGCCAGAGACTGATATACATAATTATACAGGGTGTAAGGGGAACACTCTCGAAGCCAAAAGAAGGTAATTGTACTCATCATTATGAACCACTTTTAGTATGAGAACAAACCTGAAATCGCGAAGAAAATATCAGCTGTTCTATAGAAAACAATCATTGATACTCGACAAAATGTATGGAACATCTGATTTTTTTTTGGCTTCGAGAGTGTTCCCCTTACACCCCGTATATAATACATACTTAAATAAATATTTACAACCAGGGGGGTTAGACAAGACCCACTTACTGTTAGCGTTAACGCCTGCGGCAAGATAAAATTGTATGAAAAAGACATTAGCTTGAGATAAAATCTCTCAAGCCAATATCAATGTCATTTTCATACAATTTCATCTGTCTACTGATCCGTACATACTCGTCTATACTAATATTATAAAGAGGAAAGATTTGATTGTTTGTTTGTTTGCATTGAATAGGCTCCGAAACTACTGAACCGATTTGAAAAATGCTTTCACTGACGGGAAGCTACACTATCCCCGGGTGTCATAGGCTATAATCTATACCCGTGCGAAGCTGGGGCGGACCGCTAGTATCTTATAATCTAATAAACTTATTAACATAAACGAAATGCAATGTACCTAATTCAACGAAACATCGCTTCTTCCCCATCAGTCATCGGTTTCTTACTGTCTCAACTTCTTGCAATTTTATGCTGAGTAACGTTTTTAAGTAAGGCCAATGTTCAAACATGGCTAGCAGGTATCAAGTCGCCAACCCAAGATAGCTACAGTTGTAGCTCTATTACAGATAATAATGTCAATAACAATTATTTATTGTATTTGTTTACTACAAAGATGGATGCAGGGGCAGGTCAATGCACTGAGTCGCTACGCAAACAAGTTTATAGCAATGCATTAAGGTAGGCTGATTATGATGATGATGGTGTGAGCAATTGTGCTTTTTATGGTTGACGGTTAGACCTTTGACCACAACTCGCCTATGTTAAGTGACGGTTTGGTCGAAGATAAACACGCCTAGTCTGGAATGGGAGCTGGCTTTCAAGTGGTACTGACGGAACACACCGTGCTAGGCGCTTGGCGAGAAATTGACAACTTTAGGGTTGTAGCTAGCTAACTAGCCGGGCATTAGAAAGTGCCTTATTTCCATGCTATAGTTTCCTCACGATATTTTTCATTCGCGGCGAAATTTTCCCACTTTTAAGCAACGTTACTACAGCAGATGACATGAGGCTTAATATATTGTATTAAAGTCGCATATCATCATCATCATCATCAGCCAGAAGACGTCCACTGCTGAACATAGGCCTCCCCCTTTAACCTCTACACTAAACGACAGCCTGCCTTTTGCATCCACTGGATGCCCGCGACTCTCACAATGTCGTCGGTCCATCTACGCTCCCTCAGCGTAGCCCTCCCTACGCTGCGTCTTCCGGTTCGTGGTCTCCACTCCAGAACCTTTCTTCCCATCGGTTATCGGTTCTTCGAGCGATGTGGCCTGCCCATTGCCACTTCAACTTGCAAATTTCAAAAAGTCGCATATAGTGGAGCAAAACCACAACGCTTACACACAGTCGTACTTTTCGCTACATCTACATATTTTTCGAAAAGCAAAGATGTAATGTAAAATGTACCATTTCGAATTTTAAAATGCTCTTCGCCCGATATCTGAACAATTATAATTCATTAGTCACATAATTAAAAAGTCATCATCATCATCATCATTTCAGCCATAGGACGTCCACTGCTAGACATAGGCCTCCCCCATCGATCTCCAAAAGGGCCGGTTGGAAGCGGCCTGCATCCAGCGTTTCCCTACGGTCTCTTTTAGGTCGTCTGTCTATCTTGTCGGTGGACGTCCTACGCTGCGCTTACCAGTCCGTGGTCTCCATTCGAGAACCTTTCGGCCCCATCGGCCATCTGTTCTGCGTGATATGTGCCCTGCCCACTACCATTTCAACTTGCTAATCCGGTAATTAAAAGTATTTTTATTTAACTCTAATAAGAGTACTTTGACTCTAGCAAGTTCCAGTTATTGATACAATTGCATGATTCACGGGTAGGAAGTACACCGCATCTGTCGACGTTTGTTTCTGACCTACAGTTGAAACACTGTTTATTGACTCATCAATACATTGTAAAGCGATAAAATTTAATGCCCTAAGTACTTACTGCCAGTAGGACTACAGGCAAAGAATGATAACTACATTGAAACTGACAGAATTTCCATTGAAATGAAATGGGTTCAAATAACAACAAAGCATAAATAGGGTGTCTGCTCTATTAACAAGATAAGACACAATGTTTCAGACCACGTTTTTGGAGTTCCGTACCATAAGGGTGTAAACGGGACCATATTACTAAGCCTACGCTGTCTGTCTGTCTGTCCGGCTGTATCTTTCGAACCGAAATAGATAGCCAGTTGAATTTTTCAAACGGCTGGAAAAAAAAACATCCTTCATAATTAAGAACACTCTCGACGCCTCGCCGACGTAGCTCAAAAGGCCGCTTTAGGCAAGTCCCAACTAGGACTGGACTGGTAATGTCAGTCGAATGTCGGAGGATCATTGGGTCAAAACCACAGCACAGTATGGCAAATGACCTCCCGGACGGCCCAGACGGAGATGGAGGGACGAACTGGACTCCTAATTGAAGGACTGGACTCAAAATCTCAAAACAGAGAGAAATGAAAGGAAGGGAGGCCTTTGCCCTGCAGTAGGACGATACAGCCTAATATATACAAAAGATAACTCTCGATCAAGTCACCTTTCAAACAAAAAAAATACAAAATTAAAATAGTTTTAGCCGTTTGGGAACTAAGATACCACAGATAGACACACAGATACACACGTTAAACTTATAACCACTCTTTTTGCGTCCGGGGTTAAAAAGGTTACACAAAGCCCCAAATTTAAGAAATAGACGAGCATCACCTCATCTTTTTTAAATAATACTTTGAGCAAATCTTCTTTTTGCTCTCAGAGAATAACAAAAGAAATCAACGTTCTCACTGCATAGTAAGAAAGTTGATTTTTCGTTGTCGCAATATGACCTTTTCGATCTGTCTGAAGGGCCAATAACTAGAGGTAGTTATTATTGTATGAAACCAATATGGTAGAACATAACAATAGATTAGACAGAAGAGACGCGATAAATAATTAATAGTGCCATTAGACACAATATTTAAAAGGAGCTTGATAAATATTCGATTGTTCTAAATCGTTTTTTTTTTTTAGACAAGTACCTACGCTCTATCATGAACCGCATCGTTGCTAAACAAGTGAAAGCCATCAACCGCTACCCAAACTAGTTTATATGCCATAGTAATTACAATAAAAAACTATTATAAAAGCCAAAAGACTCCAGGACACAAAGTTCAAACGATAAAAAAGTTCAGGTGCGCCAAAAGAATTTGAAAGATGCTAGTAAACGAATGGATGCGATTGACAGGAGATCGAGAGGTCTAACAAATAACTGGTAATTCAAGATTGATGATGACACAAATGTAGTCTAGGTACAAAGAAAGGAGACTGCTATCGCCTGAATGTAAAGATAAGGGACACGATAAGTACGTCAAGCGAAAATAGTTTTTTTCGATCTAATTAGTGAGAACAAAGAAATTCACTATACAAGTATCGCAAATTAAATTTTGTTTCAGACTTGTTTTTTAGATTTAATAATAATAACAGAAACATAAACGCAGGGGTGGCTTTATGGTGAGCCGTCGTGGCGACACTGTGTACCCCGATTCCATGAGACTAAATGAGACCCTGACCCCAGGGTGGAAACCGCAAGAGCTAAGAACCTAAGCTGCAGGGTGGAAGTATTAAGGGCATAATGCCGCTGATAGCGTTGCGTGAAAGTGCAGCACAACTCTCGATACCTTACCCTGAGCCACCCACGCCAGTATTGCCTCTAAAGTACCAATATAGGCCAACCATTTAGTGGGTGGCAAGTCATCACCTGCCAATCATCCTCCTCATCATCAATGTATTTTGAGATGATGTGAGGTAGGTAAGATAAGGCAGGTGAAGTTTCTCATCCTATAGATCTGATCTCCTATCCACAAGTTGTTCACCTCAATAGCCCAGTATATTTGTAACTCCATAGCATCAATAGTCAATTTACCAATATCATCCATATCTACATAGTTTAATTTATTTTTATACACAAAAAACGCAGTGTTGGCTTTGGTAGTTGATGGTTGACTGATACCGTATAAAGGTCCACGGTATACCCGTGAGTAAAAATAAATACAAGACATTAGTTATATGATATTACCAAGAGCATAGTTATATGATATTACCAAGAGCATTTTTTGCAAACATAGAACAATGGCAATTATTTTTCCTGGAAGTAAAATAGACACTTAGTCGAATTTCGTGTTAGGAGCCAGCCACTTGTTATTGTAACAAAATATAAACACTTGAGTTACTGTAAACAATGACATCATTGGATCGGAAGGGAGAAATGATCCAGCATTCCTGGTAGTACCTTACTACAATAATATGTTTGTCGCTTATCTAAACCGACAAACATATTCGAGAATGTGATAATTAAGATTAAACATATTACGAAAAAAAATACTACAAAAAAAAAGTTATCAGTTGTCAATCACCACAGAATTTTATTACGACTTTTTATATTTATTGATCGGCGACCGGCAACGAGCTAGTTCGAGCAGTGATCCGACTTAAGGCCGCAAACAGACAGGCAAAATTAACGCAAAAAATACGTTTTTACCAACAGCTTACACTCACGATTATGTTTATCGGTCGAGACGAGTTCGCGATTTTGATAAAGTGAAAAAAAAAGTAAGTGAATTAGCAGGGTCTATTCAAAAAGATCTGTGTAGATTTAGTGTAACTAACAAAATTACCAGTGATTTGAGTAGACACGTCGGACCCTAATCACAGAATAAATACCAGTTACTTGGGCCTTACGGATAACTGCTATTGCGGCACCAAACTAATGTTAAATCCGCTCAGTTGGAAAATCACGCGAACGCAAACCGTATCTGGGCGCGTTAAGATTCACGTTCGCGTGATTTTCCAACTGAGCGGGCTCTGAACTGCATTAACACAACTGCAGTAGGAACGGGCCACACGTGACCGCCGCATTGCCGGAGTGATACGTTAAATTTGTCGGGTCAAGCCGGCGAGAGGGAGAGGAGCAATTTACCTCTATAAGCCTAACGAGAGACTTCCTTCATACACGCACAGCTTTGTTAACAGATCGACAACTGGATTGTGGTTTAGTGAGGTGACCTTCTGTTCAGATTTTTATTTAGTTAGTTTTGAGCAGACTGGAAGGAAGACTAAAGAAACGGTCAAAAGAAAAAACTAAACTAAGACGGTCAAATGCAAGCGTATTATAAATTTAAATAAAAAAAAATAAAGGGGTAAAATAAAAGTCCAGCAGTGGACTGTTAAAATGCTGATTAAGATGATGATGATGATGATAAAAATAAAACTGATTGAATTTATTTGTTCAAATAGCGCCGGTATTAAAATTTAATAATTGCATTTTGTAATACGACTCCTCCAGTAGGTAAAAGACAAAGGTAATTGGAGAAACTCGCACTGGGCACTCACAAAACAACTGAATCAGTTGACACGCATTGGCACGCACCCAAATAATAAAGTATTTAAATATGTATTATGAGTTTACACGTATTTTCCTAGGTACCGCGACATTGTAGCAGCTGATAATGCAGATAACGGAACGAATTATGACTGGCGTTAACCTATTATTTTAACAGTACTATAGTAGCAACACAGTACTGTAGTGCACAGTAGTAAAGGGCAGGGCAATAGAATACGGCACCGATATCCCCGAAGCGATAACCGATGTGGAAGAAAGGCTCTTGAGTGGAGACCACGAACGGGAAGACGCAGCGTTGGTAGGCTTCCCACTAGATGGACCGACGACGTTGTGAGAGTCGCGGGCATCCAGTGGATGCAAAAGGTCGGCTGTTGTTCAGTGTGGAGGTTATAGGGGGAGGCCTATGTTCAGCAGTGGACGTATTCTGGCTGATGATGGTGATGATACCCTGCCTGTAGTAAGAGGCTACTAAAAGGGGATCTCTAGTCTTGGGACTGTCGAAGTAGGGGCTCTGACCATCCACCCAAGCGATCCCGGTATTGGATGATAACGTTGTGTGACCGACGTTGTTGTGGGCGGAGGAGCAGAGACAACACGCAGTTGTCTCGGGAGGAGCCGTAGAGCATTGCTGAGGACCCCGTTGCGTTGCGTTCCTCTGTAGATCCCGGAGCTTCTTGTCAAGCACTTTAGGCTGGTCACCGGAGGGTTTTAGTGGGTATGGATTATTGTTTTTTTTGTTGTGGCCATAGCCAAGTTCAGTTTCAGACTTTCTTCATTCCTTTGGTTGATAGTCAACAAACACATCAATCAACCATAAACAACAATCTATTTCATGAATTGGCAGGACAAAGACTTTAGGTTTTTGACGTAACAAAGTCATTGTTTTCGTATCGTAGGTATCTTATCAACCTTAAGCTTATAAAACTGAAGTAAGTGGATATCATAGATTTTTGACCTATTTCAAGAGTTTGATAACAATAAAACTAATAAGCAACCAAACCAATAGAGCATGAAATTGATTACGAAAAATTTCAAATCACGCCAACTGCGCTAATAAAAACCAACATGAAAGTAAATCTACCACTCGAAACATCAAAGTATCAATCAATTACATAAATCACATGGAAACTCACCTCTTTAGACTGCTTCGTCGCGAACATGTAGTCTCCTTTGATCTGGAAGTCCTTAGCCTCCTCAAAAAGGACATCAGCATTGATCAAGTCGGTAGGGTCGTTCGCACGGAACACGGTACTGGCGCCGTCGGGCTTCCATCGCTCCACATAGAAGACTTTCTTCACTCCAGGCCCGGAAGACCAGATGAACGTCTTCACGTAGCTCTGGATCATTTTGAATGTCTTCCCGCCATCCAGTGTCAAGTACAACTAGAAAAGGAATAATTTTAATACAAACCTGATTATCTAGTTCCGAATGTCCGTAGAAACAATAGCTTTTCTTACATAAACAATTCATTCAAATAAATTGGAGTATTTTGTAGGTTTTAGTTGACAGATATTGCTGTTTTAATTTGCCTATCGGGACTTATCAAGCATTATTATGTGCATCCACACCGCAGTTAACTTTTGTGGAGCAACACTGTGCAACACAGAAACATTAGGCAACAATCTGTAACTTTTGTGGCTTTCGGATGTTGGCCAGCACAAAAGTTTAACAGCGGTGTAGTGGATACACCCAGATATTGTTGGCTTTCATTGCAGCCTATTAGACAAGGAGAACAGATATCAATTAAGAGATACTTCTACTTGCTTATCAAAGATAGAATAGGTACTTAGTTATACCTACTTAATCTACTTATGGTATTTATGGTGGTTGTGGTACTTTGCCCGTCTGTGTGTGGGTATGGTCTGATCTGTACATAACGATTCAAACAATTAGATATAAGTACATCATAATCGCGTTGGTGTTATTTACAGGTGAATCATCGACACCTGATATTACGATACCTCAGATACTGTGATAGACATGTTTACAAAATTTTAATGATAAATAACTTGCAATTCAGCTTGTTGTTTTGTTTAGTGAAAGATATCTGCTAGACACCTATTTTTATAATAAACTAGCTGACCCGACAGACGTTGTCCTGTCTTAGAACTGTCAAACGCGCGAAGTTAAAAACGTCGTTAAGTTTTCTGAAATTTTCCAATTATCTGCGCAATTTTCTTAATTTTTCTTTCCGGAAGAACCTTGTACAAAGTATTAAAAAAACTTTTAAAAAACCAAGAATGAAATCGGTAAAGTCGTTCTCAAGTTATGTCGTGACCAAGGTAAATAGGGATTCATTTTTATTTATATAGAAGAATACCTATACATTTATAGTTGAACTATAAGATATTTTATGCTAGATAGACGTTTATGATGAGACGTGCTAAGATAGTATACATGATTTTAGCGCATATAATTTCAAAAGAACGCAAAGAAAGGAAATATAGAAATATGGTCAAAGTTATCTCGTGCTCTAAAAAGAAGTAATGATAAGGTTTTGAAATTGAGCCAAGAATACAATAATCTCTTAGACTTGGGCAAAAAGACTGTAATAAAATACTTGTAAGACCACTTCAACTAGGCATGAATGCCGTAAGATGTGATTAAATCCGTATTTATAGCAAGTGCTTTCAAAAGATCACAGAATCATGTCAAAGCACAGTTTTTTATTCTTTTGTTCATTCAAATATTGAAGGTATAGTTCAAACACTCAGTTCTATAGTTCAAGGGTTTGGTGTTCAACTTTTTAAAAGTCTTATCAGCTAATCCACTTTAAGAGGTGTAAAGTGAAAGGTAGATATGTGAGGTACCTACAACTACTTCACTATCGCTATGCTATGTTCGTATTGTTTGTATAGTACAGTACAAGCAACTTTTCTTTACAGTGAGGGAGACACCGCCATCGATTCTGATGTACTCTATACTAAACTAAATTTGACAGCTCTAAAATTGTTGCCATCCTTCTCTCACATATTAATAGGAAAAGAGTGGCAGACAATTTTAGTCCTGTCAGATTGGTTTACTTTAGTGAGTGGTATGACAGAATCGACGCCATTATATCTAATTTTCTGAACTAAACAGGTAACCTATGCTACACTTCAAATTTTACTTTATTAGTCTAGCTTCTGTCAATTGGGTGTCTTAACGAAACTATAATCGTTTTAACATAAACATAAACTACTTAGATGATTGCAAAGTCTTTTTTATTTCGAGACAGGCGTAAAACTTTAAAGATAAGTGAATGGTTAGTCAGTAAGTGCAGTCACAGAATACATTATAGTACAAGGTGCAGTGAACATTTATTGTAACCTTAAGTTTAAAAGCTTCTTTGAAATAAGTAAGTATTGTTTTGTTTTTGTTTTTTGAGACGGGACAACCAATTGTGGTAAAAATATGGGTTCTTAGAATGGATTAAGGAAAATGTACAATTGCATCTTCTCAGCAAAAATCTCAAACCTATTTGTTTTGGCCTATAATTTATTGGTGCTAGGCTCCTTAAGTTAAGGAGGTAGAATAATCTTTACAATTTAGACAAAACATTGCCGTGGAAACTATTGCCCATAGTTTCCAGGGCAATGTTGGGGCACTGAGGCCAAGAGCTAGGACTCGGAAATTGGCCGCAGTATACTATATTATGGCAGTGACTCCCGCTTTGGCTCATTCGTGGGGGGCCTTACGGCCAACGGCTAACTCGTTACTCGGTATCAAACTAACGTTAAATCCGCTCAGTTGGAAAATCAAACCTGAACCTTGACACGCCCAGATACGGTTTGCGGTAGCATGATTTTCCAAATGAGCGGATTTAACGTTAGTTAGATACTGAGTTAGCCGTTGGCCGTAAGTCCCCTGGTGCCATTGCCATTCAGCGTGGAAACGCTGCCAGTATTATGGGCACTTTGCCACCAAAAACTGTCCGGACGTGTTATTTGATTTGACGTAAATTTATATAATTTGAATTAGTTTGCGACTTTTTTTTGTACTTAATGACCAATAAATTTAATTAAGACAAATGCATGTACTATTCAATTGGTCACTTTCAAATCTTTTCTATTATTTCTTTTTGGCAAATCGTTTTTCCTTATTGATCTATAATAGTTTGACGCAATGAGGTAAAAAGATTTGCTTTGCAAAATCTGCTAAGTACCTATTTCTAATAAGAAATGGGTTCATTGATATTCCGACTAGATTCCGGCCATCAAAAATAAATAAATCACGGGCAGGAATAAACTGACTGACTGATTTTCGGTTTATGGTTTAGTTCCACATAACATGTGGCCTTTGATCAATGTACTTTACAAAAATTAATAGGTTGCAACTACTTCTCTGCGGTTTGAAGAAATACATGACTACGGGAGTGGATGGAAAGAACCATCAAAGAACTACCATTTTATGTGGAGGGCCTTACAGTAGGTACATCTGATAAACTTACCCGTCTGTTAGTGTCGACTTTATCCAAAATGACATATTTATCGGGAAAGTCTTCATCGAAGGCCAGCTCGCTGGGTTGGAAACTCAGGTTGGAGCGATGGATGGTCTGACCGTTGTCACTCGTGTAGTACAGCTTCTGATTTGTGGAGTCCACAAACACGCACTGGGGAAGAGAAGCTGATAAGACACGTATACCAATATGACAAATATTTCTTTATTACATACCGAAAATACAAATCAAATTTAAACTAACATCAAAATAATGTAGGTAATTATATGGTTAAAATTATAAATAGACAGCAAGGATGTAGTTTTTTTTGTGTGCTTCAAGATGAAAGATAAAAAAATCTAAATCAAATGAAATACCCAAGATATCTATTATGGGTAAACCTACATAGGGGTAAATCTTCTTCTTATATAAAAAGGCGATGTGTGCTTATATGTATGTATGTTCCCTATGGACTCCAAAACGGCTGGACCGATTTTGACTGGACTTTCACTAGCAGATTGCTGATGATATATAAGGAGTAACTCAGGCGGGTGAAACCACGGTACATAGCTAGTTCTGTATAATATTTGAGTTTGAGTCATTAAAAAATCTGGCCGACTGGAAATCGAACCCGGGCGTCCTGCTAATGAGGTAGACGCTACCACTAAGCCACACTGGTTGTTATTATAATGCAATGAGATCAACCTTTATTTATTTTCCTCATTATTATGTATTTAAATAATGTACCTACCTAAACCAAGCCAACGAATACTATACAATATAATTATTAGGACTAATCATAGAATGGTACAACTCTGATAGGCCCTAGTTCTAACAAGCTGCTGAAGCGACCGAAACGCTGCACCTTGGATGTGCGTCGACGTTGATCTAGCTTACATCGCCGCTGATCGAGCTTACGTTTTTATTTTGTTTCGATTCGACGCGTGAGAAAAATCCGTCTGCGCGTCGAAGGCATATTATAGCGACGCGCACGCCTACAATTGTACCGAAGCTTGATATAATTCGTTGTACAGAAATTCAAATTGTTGTACCTCTAAAAATTCTAACAATTTTGATTTGAAGCGCCACCAGGCCTAGCACGGGCCGTGGACATCTTTCCACCGTTTTTATCCCGTGAGAAAAAGACAAACGTATCCATATTCTAGCTTTGTCGCGTCTAGGCGTGGATAAAAACGGTGGAAAGACAATTTATCCACAACCCATGCTAGGCCTGCTGGGGTGCACGGATCTGTTGCTTGTTATAACTAGGGCTTAAGAATGTCGCAAACGGATAGTGTGGAAACAAACTGTACAATTAACAGAATACCGGCAGCAAGAGTGATATAGGATCTCAACTGAGTATATACTATATACCTATCGATTGAACCATTATTGTATCAGCAGTATTTATGCATCTTATTCTTATTTTAGGTGGGTACGATATTCGAATAGGGGGCGATTTATATTATTTACAATATTCATACATATTAAGTTCAACAATTTCACTGGGTATAGATGAACTTTTCTATAATAAAAAATTGTGCACCCAGGTGATTGGGGGAGGTCGTTGACTGATTACCACCACGTGATCGCGCCGGTTTGCGCCTTTGGATAAATTCAGATTAGTGACAGAATTTCATATCCCATAACACAACATTTTAATTATTTCATTGAACACTGTAAACTGACCAAACAGAATATATTTGATGATAAGTGAGAAGCAAAGGCTTATATTACAGTGTCGAAATTTAGTATCAATGTTAATATCAATTTTCTTCATGATGAATCAATAATTTATAATGACGGTCTTACAATTATAATAACATTCTTAACCTCTATTACACTTTTACATTCCAATATCTTTAGACCTAAAAACGTACCTGAAAAAAGTAGAACATACATGACGTCTACTTAAATACAGTAGACTATGCACATTTTAGACAAAGATTAGCATATAAATAGACTAACTGTAAGTAATGACCTAGTTGAAATCTAAATAACACCACACATGCTATTTTAAAACTTGCTATTATTTCTGATACCTACTATACCTACAAAGTTGTTGATTTTTCAACAATACAAAGTTAGTGTTTCTATGAAAGTTATAAACTGCTTTGAGTAATTTTTGGTGCAGAATAAATCACAGTAAAAGCTTCGGTTAATGAACTTAGGTCTATAAACAGTCTCTTTATTTATTTATTGAAAAATAGGCGCTTGGAAGATAGGCTATTGTGCTCGACCGCCATTTCGCTTGATGTTAAGCGATGATGCTGTCTATGATAGAAGAAAGGAATCTCAATTTAAAGACGCCCAGATTGTTACTATTGAGGAACACCCATACAGGTAATGCCTACCATAGTCTAGTCTAGCACAATTAGTTGACCTCTTATGAGTCGCCTATGGATGCCTGTAGCACCAGAGGCATGACAAAAACGGGGCTGACCTTTTAAAGTTCTATTAACAGCACTTTGGAAGAATAATTAACACAATCCTGCATTAGAAGCAGCTTTAGTCCTGCAGCAGGATTGTAAGAATTGGACATTGTGATTCTGAACCGTGTAAAATTATGAACTGTATGATTGCATGTCAAAGCATGTTTTGACAAAATTCTCATGAACAAGAATTGGTCATTTTGAAATTGAGTTATTATCTTTTCTAGCTGAGCAAATAAGGAGCAGCTAAGCTTGGTATAACTCTAGATGACAGACATCCAGGCTACGCTACAGATAATGTTAGTGCGATAGAATAAAAGATGAAAATGTGTACTCACAAATTCTGGGTATTTTGGGTGATTGAAGAACTTGTCAAGCTGTGCATATCCGCTGTCAGGAGTGTCACCCAGCCGAAAGCTCTCAGTTTTATTGGTAAAGTTTTTTCCATAGTCATAAGAGATGAAAAGAGCAGACGGAGAGATCCCTCCTTTATTTCGGGGACTGGCATCACGGGCGAGGCAGATGATGACATTAGACCCTTCTCCGACCCAGTGCACCATTAGCTGTTGGTGACTGTCATTGAGGTGGGTAGTCTGAAAGAAAAAAGTTTATTAGGAACTCCATACCTATCATACTAAAGATAAGCTTATGAAATTTGATATTTAGATAGCCCGTTGGTCCAGTTGGTAGTGAACCTACCTTCTGAGCTTGGGGGCGTGGGTTCGATTCCCACCTAGGACAAACATTTATGCGATGAACATTTGTGTTTGTTCTATATCTGGATGTTAATATCTATTTAAGTATGTATTTAAAAACTTTATATGCATATATATCAGTCTCTGGCAGCCATATCACAAGCTTTGCTTAGTTTGGGGTCAGATGACCGTGTGAGCAAAAATGTCACAAATATTTATTTATTTTATTTATTTATTCCTGAATTGATTTTATATTACTCAGTAGGCTAGGCATGTGCCTTTTAAAACCTACAGTAATTAATAGTGAGGATAATAATCAAGGCAATTGTTTTTTTATGAGGCAACAATTGTACCCTGCGTGATAGGTACCTACTACACAATATCAATAGTTTATTATTTTCAATACCTATACAGTTATGTGTAGTATCATCATCATCATCTCAGCCTATCATGTTCCCACTGCTGGGAATCAAGCCATCTCTCAGGGAGAGAAAGAGGATGGGACCTAACCCACCATGCTGGCACAGTGCATGTTGGTATGTAGTATATTTTTTTTTATTATGAATGCCTAATATTTATTATGACTGTTAAGGCGAGGTTTTCCCACTTTTAAGCAACACTTATTACTACAGATGACCATAATCCTTGGTTTATTGTATTAAAGTCGCATTTAGCGGAGCAAAATCATGGCGCTTACACACAGTCGTACGATTCGCTACTTCTATTTTTGGGGTTTTTCTCCTATTTTTTGAAAAGTATAGCTGTAATATAAAATGTACCTCACCGGTTTTTCTTCATAATTATAAAATCTATATATCAAGATATCCCAGACATCTACACTAATATTATAAAGAGGTAAAGTTTGTAAGTTTGTAAGGTTGTAAGTTTGTAAGTTTGTAAGTTTGTTTGTTCTGTTTTAACTCCAAAACTACAGATCCGATTTTAAAAATTCTTTCACTAATAGAAAGCTACACTATTCCTGAGTGCCATAGGCTATGTTTTATAATGATAAAAGTTAATATTCTACACTAAATAACCGTATTAGTAAAACATGCTGGAGAAAAATAAGCTGATTGACTTCTTTATCGGCGTACGCTGACCTAACGGGTTGAGATAAGTAAATACAATGTTTGACAAAAATGTAGTACTTAAATAGTTTTACAAAAAAGTCCGCGATAGCATATACCTAACTATTATAAGAAAACCACAATAACGATAATAACCGGTTATTGTGTTCAGAATAAAAATAAAAATTATAAGGTCATGTTTATATGCAGTTTTGTAATCTAATGTTTGAATCTTTGCAAAAATAAATGAATTCATTATTAGGAGTACTTAATGTAGATAAAGTTTGCCGTTTACAGTTTGTGATTTAGTCGCACAGTTTATGAGATAATGTAAAATTAAAATAACGTGACCATAATAATCCGCGCAGCGCCTTCATACTGCACGTAATAAGTAGGTAATACAATAAAATAACTCTTTATCGACACCATAAAAAAGATATTACAAGAAAATTACGTTAAATATGGGAACAAAAAACGGCCTGATCGCTATGAGCGACCTCTTCCAGACTACCTTCAACAATGGTGTCCTGCGGTGGAGCGGTTTTTCGAACCATAATAGATAGCCAGTTGAAATTTTCACAGAATATGTAACGTTACGGCGGATCAACTAAGAAATGTAATATGTAATAGTAAACTCAAAAAATAAAAACAAAAGGGGTTCCCCATACAACAAACGTATTTTTGTATTAGTTTTAATGTAAAAACGGTAATACGTACAGCCGTCAAACTTGGCACAATTATAGTACACCCTCTAAAGTATACCAACAAGGAATAAATCATGGCCAAGTGCGAGTCAGTGACAAATTTCTGTTCATTACCAAATTATAACTGGTAACTGCGGGACTAGATCGGAAAGAGTGGGACTGAAGTAGATTGGATTGTAGAACGGATGCGGGGCTGGATTGCAAAAACGCGGAAAGGGAGTAATGTGGATTACGGGACGGATGCCGAGTTGGGTCGGAAAGGGTGGAACTGTATTATTAGAGAAGATTATGGGACAAATGCAGGACTGGTGCAGTAAGGATGGGGCGGAAGAAGAGTAGATTACGGGACGGATTCGGGCCTGGAGCGGAAAGAGCCGAACGGGAGTAGAGTGGATTTAGGGGCGAATGCAGAACTGGACCGCAAAGGGTGGTACAGGAGGAGATTGGAATACAGGACGGATGCGAGACTGAAACTAAAAAGACGGGAGGTAGTAGAGTATAGATTTCAATACAACGCGAGTGAAGCCGCGGGCAACAGCTAGTAATTTAATAAATAGATAATTGAATGAATCCAAAAAACAGGAATAGAAGCGCAAATCAGTGCTACTTTGATATATTTTTTCTATCGAGCCAAATGTGCTTAATCGTGTTTTTGTCTCATGAGTTTCCTAGATAAAACATTCAATTTTGTTATGACACCATTTTTATAATTTTAAGCTCACCATGGAGGTATGCATACTTAAACTAGAATGACCATAATTGCTAAAAGTCGGAAAAGAGCATCTTAAGTTAAAATTTAAATCCAATTGAAAGTTACAATGAGGAGACTTTTGTAAGCCAAATGAACATATGAATTTGTTACCTAGCTACAATGTTATTGTAACTAATTTATGTTACAATAAATTATTCTGAATCAATTCATCAAGACATCAGTGCCAACGAAATTATGCAGCATCATTCCGCTACCGGTACAAAATATGGGTAGGCAGTAATTAGTAAGTCAGTAATTACGTTCTATATGCTAAATTCCTATATATAAACAGACTGACCTTCAAAAACGTAAAACATATTGATCCGACAAAAATACTAGAAAGTAGACAACAAAAACAAAGCGAAGGTAGATTGATGACGACAAACAATAAATCAATGTCGTATCTTTGATAGCACAATAACAAAAGAACTCGAGGGTAGTAAACGCACTTACCCATGTACTAATATTCTTTTGGATGCCCGGTGAATCTAACGTTGCTGCTTGTCGTTTTTGCCTTCCGAAATGAGAAGCAGATTCTCCATGTTCATCAGGGCTTCGATTGATTACAGTTAGTTTTCCGCCGGGCTTCGGATTATCTTCGGCTACGTACAATGATGGTGATGACTCCCCATATCGAGCCGCGGTTGTCGCAGCAGAGAAAATAAATACTAACGCGATAATTGTAAGACGATTAAATGCAACCAACATTTTGTTATCACTGCATATCCAACACATCCGACCGATCGTACGCGAGATTTTACGAAAACTGGAAAAAAAAAGAACTCACCAGTGCTGCCAGTGGCAGATAGTCAAATCCAACATGAGACATCTAAAAAGTAACATTTTCATGAGAAAAGTAACATTACCTTTATTATGGAAAAATTATCATCATCATCATCGTTTCAGCCATATCGAGGTATCGATCTTCAAAAAGTCTGGTTGGAAGAGGCCTGCATCCAGCGTTTTTCTGCGGTCTCTTTTAGGTCGCAGAGCATCGATGTTTTTGTTGTTTAGTGGTAAACGGTGGTCTCACGTTTACCATCACTGTCACGAAATTCGTCACTGAGATTGACAAGATTGCGTTGGAATTCTACAAAACAGCTATTATTAGTTATCTTGCGTGATGCTTCATTGCCAAAAGCAGTTCAAAGCCGAGCGTAGACCTGCTGAGCTGTCACATAACACATAAAATCGTAGAAAATCATACTATGAAAATTTTCACGAGTTAAATCCATGTTGATGTAGACTCACAACTTCTAAAATGATACCACAACGTAAAAACAAGTCAGATGAAACAAACTGTATTCTACAGCCAAAAGTAGCTAACAGACGAGACGGACTTGATTGACGGACCACCATCCAACCAACGGGAGGGAAAGATATTTCTTTTCTTTCTCTCCCGTTGGTCTGACAGCTGTCCGTTAACCAAATTCACACGTCTGTTAGCACTAAAAGAGTTCAATTTTCAAAATGTTGCAATTATTTTTTAAATATTGTCTAAGTGGTCAGTTTCAGAAACAGTTATGGTGCGCACTATGTGATCAACGCCCTTTCAAAGGGCCTTAATCCTCTAAATATCGGGCCCTAAATACCCTATGTACCGTGTGTAACATGCCCTACAAGTAACGTAACATTTTGAGTCTTGTAAAATGGAGGTAGCATGCGAGGGTCAAAAGTAACGTAAAATGTTACAATCTTAACAATCTGGCAACTCACAAATCAGGCACAAATAATCTGATCTGACGTACAGTGACAACAGTAGCAACACTGACAGTAGCAACTTTTTTTTTCTCACTCGTTTCTAAGCAGACTTAACCAGTTAAGGCCATACCTCCTCGTCTTCCGTATTCTACTGTCATAAGCTTTGATTATATATAGAACATAAGCTCAGTTCTATATAATAAGGAAATATAAATAGATGGAAACATTATACCTACAGTTTCCCCTTTAGCACTTACACCCATCCATCCCTTTGATTATATTTTGAGCATATCTGTTGCAGCTATGTACCCACAGACCAATTTTTTTGTTTGTACCTCTCAATATTTATATGTGCGTTTGTAGGACGAGCAAGGACGTTTTAACTCCAATACGTCTTTGAATACTAGTCCTTATTCTGAGATTTGGTATTTATTTTTCTAATGTTGTTAGCAAAGCAATGGCAATTTGTAGTATGTATATAACCATGCGTTGCCTATCTTTTCAATAATTGCGCGATATCTATAATAGTATTATTTGTAATCAGCATCACAAATCTCGAAACAGTTTTCGAATTTTGGTACTTTGTTAGAAATGCAAACTTGTAAATTCTAAAAGTATGAAAAAAAATCTGTGGTATCAAATTTTGGTCTTGATTGGTTCGTTTCTTTGTGGGTATAAAACATTGGAAAGTCATTGTGGTATCAAACATTTTTTTTAGTGTAAATCAATCACAAGGTAACGCTACTATGTTGACTGAAGCTTTTTGGGATTTCTATAGCTTACTTGCTAGTAACTCTAACCGAAGTTGGTCCCATGCACGAAATTAGATAACAAAATCTTAACTTGTCTGACTAGGATTCTGTTAAACATAATAAAAACAACAAGAATATTTTTTCACTATTTTAATAATAAAATTACAGAACGATGACTTGCTGTTTCGCGGCCTGCTTCGCCTTCTGGCGGACCTGAGCGGCGATTCTGTCCAAGTCTCGTCTACCCTGGGTTGTGAGGATGCGGCCTCCGTCTTGGACCTTCTCAACCAGCTTCAGGGCTTCGAGCGCTTGCAGAGCTTTGCGGGCGATGCTGCCTGATGATCTGGGGACAAAACACAGTTGATTATCACAGTGGAAATGTACGAATCTCATAAAAAGCGTAGTATTCACCAAACAGCTGAGATGGGTAAAAAGTTTCAGTGAACATAATATTAATTTTATGTGCAAAATTATCCCAGCCTGTCAGTGCCATATCTAGACGTATTTCAGTTAAGATTTAGGCTATTACTAAACATTTATTTCTCAACTATTAAAGTTCACATTTGACCAACTCGCCTATTTGTAAAAGACGATGTGGTCAAAGATGAAGCACTCAGACTTAGAATGTTCACAGTGACCTTAAAAAGATCTAGATTATATATCTTAAGACAAGGAAGCTGGCAAGTTGTTCCGTCATTATATTAAGCACCAACATGCATGATTTACAGCAGTTTCTCAAACTTGTAGCTTTACATACAAATAATTAATTTATTATCTTAATTTTCCAAGTGGCTGTGAACCTTTTAAAAAAGAAAATTGGTCTACTTTTATGGCCAGTGATGAACAAAGAATGGAATAGGTTGTGCTTTTCAGTTCAATAACAAGTGACAAATGAAGCGGACAAGACCGCTAGCTCAATCAAAACACAATGTCATATGTGAATGTCACAAGCGCGGGACAGGTAGCAGCTTGCTCACCAGCCGCCAAAACATAATCTTGTTGTGAATATATATGATTAGTTGCCGAACATCTAAACTCTAAAGGATCCGAAACCCCACTTTGAGAAACCCTGATTTACAGGATAACCTATTATCATGAAATCCGAATCAGAAAGAAGTTAGTTCTCAGTGTTATAAACCCAGAAATAGCTAAAAACAGCAGTTTCATAGATTTCTTTCATTAAGAGTAACTGAAATTTATCGAAGGAACAAACATTTTTTTTACAATTTCTTTACGATATAAGTAGTTCATAATGCCAAGTACAATAACCATTTGGCGTAGTACCATCCTATTGGTAACCAATTATATTTATTATTATCTGGTCCTGTAAAAAAAATGCTGTTTAAACTTTCCACCTGATATCTACTCTTATTCTACCGCTAAGGTGACAACGGACTAATATATGAGAACCCATAAAAAATAGAAGTACATACATGTATTGTTTAAATACATGAAATAAGCAACACAGACACAGATGGATGAATTAAAAGTGAGGGTGGGTATGGGTAAGGGGACAAAGATGAGAATTAACTCAGTGATTATAGTGCACAAAGAACTCAATTGCCTTTGAGATCTCATGTTTCATCTTAACAGCAGTGCAAGTACGTTCTTTATTGATCGCCAAATTCGATAAAATGCCATAGAATCGATCATAGCGAGTATTGATAAAATGGCATTTTAGCGAATTTGACGACCACAACTGTCAAATTTGACTATCGATAAAGAACGGTACTTGCACTGCAGTTTTGTCTCTCTTGCATGTTGCATATTTTGACAATAATTGTGAATATTTTGTTTGTATTATACAAGAATTACTCACATAAGATTAAGTTAAGTTAGTTATTCTGACTAGTTTCTCCCACAGTTTGCAGTCTTGTTCAAGGCGTGCATGTGCCTATCTTGTATAAACTGACCCTTACCCAAGTAATCTCTACATAGTGTAGAGATTAAAGTTGCTTTCCGCGTCTGTATGTATGGCCGCTAACTCCTCCTAAACCACGCAACGGATTTTGATGTAGTTTTCACCATCAGTTAGATACATTTTCACGGAAGGTTTAATATATAACTAGCGACCCGCCTTGGCTTCGCACGTAAATTACACCCGTGCGAACCCGGGCGGGCGGGTCGCTAGTTTATAAAATAAATAGAACGTGTGAATATTATGTGCATCGAAGGTATGAAATGAAAGGGTTGTTAAATCTCTTCTTAATTTTTTGCATAATAGCTAAACAAATATCAAATTACCTGCAGAAGTGTGAGGGTGTGACTCCATTGCGTTTGCGACCACCAAAGATTTTGGTTACAGTCTTGACTCCGACAGGGGACCGAATGTAGACGTGACGGAGGATGGCCGCACACCTGACGTAGAACCAGTCGGGGTCATAGGGAGCCAGTTCCTTGAAGCGGGCGGTCTTGACGAGGTCCATGTGCTCAGGGACCTTGACTTTGCCCGTCCTGGAAATTTGCAAAAATAAAATAAGATGAGTGCTCGATGACAATGGAGACTAAGTTTTTTTTAATACTCATGATTTTCCATGATGTATGTCATTTATGTACGCTGTAATAAATGTTTTAATATGGTCTATTACTACACTCAGCAAAATAGGTATAATGAGGTGACCGATGGTTATGAACAGCTATGAGCGAGCCTCCAGTAGGTAATTAAGAAGCACTAGATGGGGTTGAAAAGACATGCATATTTTAGCTAATCCAATACTTGTTTATGTCTGGTTTTTATGCACAAAAAGATATCATTTGTCCAACCAGTCCATAGCTAAATTTGGAGACAATTTCTATGACACAAAATTTCTAATGATGAGCAAAATAAACTGTTCATTCTGTCTCAGACATTAAATATGGATAAACAATAACATTGCAATGGCGAAGTTGTGTTTCTCTTACACTTCAGTAGGTGTCAGTACCTACAACACAATATGATTAAACTTACTTCTTCAAATGGGCAGCAACGGTCTTGACGACCTTGTCTTGTTCAACATCTTTCAATGTGACGGAACGCATCTGAAAACAAATTGTTAACTATTTGAGAGCAGCAAGCAAATAAAGAAAAATACTTGTAGGATGGTTGGCAAGTTGTTAGCAGTGTTTTTATCAGAAAATTTACATTTCCCCTGCAGAGGTTGTACAACATACTCCTATGTATACCACGGAAAAAAACAGAGACCTCGACCTGATGTGAACAGTGGCTAACATGATTATAGTAGGTACTATAATGGCGTTGACATGGTAAAATCTGATTTACACTATGGGGTTTAAAAGTGAGGTTATGTTACAATTTTAGCATTACATTTTTACAACAGAGTATGTACAAATATCAGGTTGGTGAAATAATTGTGGTCTTTAACTTTTTGATGTTTTAATCTGACGAAAAACGGTGTAATAAAAGTTATTCGACAGTCCCGACAACGCTCAAATGAGGTGTTCACAACACTTTTAGGAGGCAACTTTTCCTCGAAAAACACTTTCTAACACAGCGAACACACCTTGGATAGCAATTTTCACAAAACTATTGTAATAAATGCATAAAATTATGTTTATTTTAATGAAATTCCATGTGGCTTTTTCAGAAAACCCACCTTGCCTTTTGTTGGCAACCGGAAGAAAGAATGAAATGGGGATAACAGCATACAAAAATGTATTTCTACTATTTTTAGGCATTACCCATCTACGCCATGCAACGCAACCCCCATATTTTCACAAATTGTCTATGGTTATACGTATGTCCTCTGTGGTACTTTTATGACGTCGTCAAAACAGTCTTTGAAAATTGTCAAAGTCAGAAATTAGAAAATGGCCGCGAAACAAAACTCCAATGTTCAAGACGGTAAATACATTATTACCAACTATTACCCCCATATAATTCTGTATATTCATATGAAAAATTTTAGTGAACTCTTTATACCTGATTTAATTCTACAAAGGGTCTCAGTGGCTAACCAAAAAATCTTTTATTGCAGAACAAGCACAGTCCGATGATATTCCCTTGACGTCCCTAGAAGAAAGCTTGTTTAGCTCGGAGAAATTAGATCGTGCTTCGCCTGAGCTGTGGCCGGAACAAAGTAACAATCCTTATTATGTATTAAAGTTTAAATAAGAGTAGACATTTTGAGAAGTGGCGATCATTAATTTTGAAAAGTCGCGCTATTTCTGAACTTGTCATCCCCTCCTACTTTGCCATCGCTCATTTTGAGCAGTTATTTCGGTTAAAAAACGACCACATTTTTAAACAATAGTTTGCAATGAGTGAAGAAAGCATAAATGTAACGCATACTGACGAAGGATCGTGTTTGGAAGGATCACAGAGCTCTAACGATTTTGCAGTCCCGGGTGTATCGGAGTTTACGCCATTGCCGAGCAACAATGAATCTCAGCCTTCGTGGAATAAAGGCCTCACGAAAGAAGACATCACATACATGCAACGTGAGTACCTGTATTTCATATGTTGTACTATTAACCCCTTTCTACATCTACCTACACTCAATTTAATACAAAAAAATTGCAATGTAACTTAGTAGGTATGGCAAACTCTCAGTAAAGGCCAATCCCATTATAGCACTCAGCTAGAACTGCATACTAGACAAATTTAAATATATTTTTAACGCAATTTTCGTTTCTGGCCTACATACTATCATCATCATAATACTAACTCAATCCAGTGGTGGACACATAGGCCTCTCCCAAGGCACACACACCACTTAACCCGAGCTATGAATGTGACTTTATGATAATAAATGATATTCTATTCTATTCTGCTACCTTACATAAATATTATCACTCCATCAAGTATCACGGAAAAAAAATGGGATAGAAAAATCAGTAGGTATAGTTTTTAATATAAGCTTTTTATTTGATAATCATCAAAAGGTTACAAATTTTGGTTTCTTTACTACAACGAAATGTTGTAAAAAAAAAAACCAATCCAATTAATAATATTGATAACTATTTTCCAATTTTCTTTATTTAGAGTTTTTACGTTACGCCAGATAAATGCTGGAATTTATCTGAAATCAAATCAAATCTCAAATTTTTTGCTTTACAAAGAGAACTCTACAATAGCATAACATTTATATACTGAAAACATGGACTATTTTAATCGACTTATAAAATAACTTATAAAACAGAAAATTAACGAAAACTTAAATTACTAACTAAAAACTAAAACTTAAATCTAAACAAACTACTAATAAAAATTTAAATTACAAACTAAATATATTAAAAAAGAAAAAAAAAACTTTATTATATTGGATAGTGCTTTGTAAGCTCTTTACAGCGACTTCAAAATCAATTGGTCTCTAATTCCATAGGAACTTTAAACATAGTTTTTTTTTTACCGCTAGCAAAATCTAGTAATTCAAACTAGACTTTAGGCTTGTTAGATTCCTCTTGAACCATATTTACTTCAGTAAGAATAGTTCAATGAAAATATGTGGCTATACGTTTTTTTTTTACTTATTCCAATAAGTGTTTTGTACAGTATATATATATTTTTAAATTGCCTCAAGTCTCATGCAGTAGTATTTTTCAAGTCCTAGACAACTGTGTAAAATTCTACGTAGGTATTACCTCAAACCATTTTGGAGCCAAATAAATTACATCTATGAAATTAGATTATGCACATTTCATTTGTGTCTCAAGCATAGGTTGAAGTCACAAGAAAAATACGTACAATGTGACAAAGTCATACACATAATATGACATATCCTAAGTAGCTGTAGTGACAGCTGACACATTGACAGTTATTGTTGTCGCGTCGTCGTTGTTTTTTATTTAGTTAATCATCAAGTTGTTGCAGAGCATGGTGACCCTGGCAATGACAATCCACTTGACTGCTCATCCTTTACCCCGCATAAGCCAAAGGTTCTAAAATGTCAACCTAAACGATTTCGAGCGGGCCAATCCTAGGCGCGAATTGAATTAATGACTTGAGTCTCCAATCACAAGCGTCGTGTCGCATCGAGTCTCCAATCATAAGCTGCCCCCCGCGACCGAAGTGGCTTCTTTTTGCAAAAGGGAATTTTGACTACATGCACGATCACGTGGTTATATTATCTTTGGCAACAACCTTAACCACCACCACCAAACTTACACCTGTGGTGTGGCATTTTAAGTGCAGGTTTAAAATGCTTTGTAACATGTAGGCATTTATATAACATTGTTTTGTTTAATTTTTCAGAATTGGGATCCCTATCCACGAGTGGAGTTATTATGGAAGTTAAAAAGCTGCATGACCTAGCATACCAGCTGGGGCTAGATGAGGCTAAAGAAATGACTAGAGGGAAGTATTTGAACATATTCTCTTCAAGGCGGAATCGATGAACATTTTTATACTGCCTAGATCTAGATTTAAGAAGTATTTCATTATCTATGAGTCTTCTTTTAAGGCTGGGTCAAACCGAATGCGTGTGCGTTGCAGCACAGCGTTACAGCGCGTACGTAGGATGTCACATCGGCCAGTTGTAGCGTAGGATGTCACACCGGCCAGTTATAGCCTAGGATGTCACTCCGGCCAGTTGTAGCGGCGCCGCACGTCTACGCGTGTAGTAATCCACGTGTGATATTATCTAGAGCCATATAATACGTCATCAAGGCATGGATGTTTTTTTTGTTAAAATTTTCATGACCGTGGATTCAATGTCATTTAGTCATAATATCACATATTAAACATCATATCATATATTAAACATGTTTACATAGTATTAAAAGTGTCAAGTCATAGTCATGCAAAGTAAGTCACAGTTAAGTCAAACTCATGCCCCTGTAAAGCGGTGGAGATTTATAAGAGGCTCCTTTGGAGTTTTGGAAACAACAAAAAAAGACATGTTTCGCCTCGGTATAATTATCACTTGCTCACACTCGAGCACCTTTACGAGCACTTAATAAATAATAATTCACCATTTACTACACATTAGGAAACACTTTAGGAAAATAATTCAACGAGCCGACATGTTTTTTCCATGTTAGCGCCAAATACCATCAAGGCACGGAGCGCGAGCGATGTTGTCAGACCGGCTGCTGCGTTCATGCACTCGGTTTGTCTCCACATAGTTGCACAGCGCTGGACTGCATCGTGCGTTTGGTGTGTCATTTCCCATAATATTCCATACATTACGTCATAAGCTGTGCTGATCTGCATGCGGTTTGGCCCAAACTTAGTAATAAAGGTTGGGTTTTTATATAGTAAAAGTCAGTGTAAATAATAACTTTTATTACAAAACTGTTCACTATAATAACAATACAATTGTTAAATTAAATTTAAGGGCTAATAAATCTAGTATTTAAAGTTAAAAATGTTTCCATAATATGACCAATTCTTGTTTGCTCAATTCAGAATTTAATTTAAATAGTGTGTGCTTTGTTATTCACATTCTGTCAATGAACCTTATTTTCAAAGGCCTATTGGGCTTAGCAATGAAAGTTCTCTTGGGTTCTATATCTCCGTACTGGTATGATAGTTTATACTTTTGCAGGAGCTGAAAATATTAACTAAGCATTAAACTTATATTGTCGCATATCGCAAAATTACATACTATAGTCCGTACCAGACCGTTTGCTATTAGATGACTGACAGCTTTGAAAGGGCCAAGTGGCGAACACACCCTTTTTTATTCCTGATGATTTGTGTAAAGTCCACATTATGCCTGATATTAAGCAAAGACGAGGTCTATGATGGACCACGCCTTAACTAAAAGGGACCTGTATAATCTCGACTCTCAAGATGCAGATTTTTTTTTTTTTTTTTTTATTTAAAACATTTTCATTTTCTTTATATACAGCAGGAATTTACTACAATTTCTGCAATTTATTACTTTATGTTGCAACAAGGTAAATCATTTAATGCTCATCAGATAACGGATGGACTATAGTAAACATATAAGAATAATGTCACACACTATCAAACATCACCTCACTTCTCACAATCATAAATGAAAATATGTAAATAGCAAAAAATCATTTTTTTAAACAAGTTTTAACATATTTTAATAGGGTATCTTGTTGGGTATATTTCCTATGGCCACCTTCCGTCATCATTATCACCTAGGGGTATATTACTCAAGATCATTCCAAAGAGCCCAAACACGATGGGGCTATCTTGTTGCATTCATTAGTTTCTATAACCACCTTCTGACTTCATCATCAGAAAAGCTCCATGGCTCAATACCATATTAATGCATTATCATCCAAGTTGACATAGGTGTACCAAATTTCAACTTTAGGCTTGCAAGATTTGTACTTGACATACAAACATGTGAAATGAAGAGTTTATAATTATGTCGTTAACATGGGTTGCGTAGCATCCATTTGCGCGGTTATGACAAACAGTATCAAATGCATGTTTTGTTTATGAACACTTGAGGATATAATGTAATTTTAGAAACAATCATGGTGAAACTTTTCTCGATAGACTAATTCGGCAAAAACAGGCCTTCCAAAACATGATTTTAGTGTTATCTTCTAATATAGAAGTCGTTGACAATTTTTTTTTTCTTATTCTTATGTTAATTTATGTAGTTTAGTTTAATGTAATTTTATTTATTTATTTATAAAGTTATAATAGTTCTTGAGTAATCCGATGTTTTATCATTTGTCGCTTACGTTATTTAGTTCTGAGGCGGGCGCCGACTCGTGCGTATCTCTTCCTGCAAGCGTAGATCGCATAGATTTGTCACTGTTTCGGGCAGGGGCAAAACTCTGATTTGAGCTGACAACATATCGACTCTTACATAAAAAGCTTGTAAAAATACATACCCTGATGGTCAACACAGATATCATTGTCTCAGCAATATTTTGTCCAAGACATTTCCTAGAACCATAGCCAAACGGTATAGAAGCAAATGCATGGTAGTCCTTTGCATCAGGTTTTAACCATCTCTCGGGTAGGAATGTCTTGGCGCTTTCATAGTTGCTCTCTTTTAACGATGCCTCTTGAGGAGACATAATGATGAGCGTGCCTCGTGGAATACTGAAACAAAGTTAGATGTAAAAACAAAATGTCTTACAATTTCCAGACCACCTTTGGATCATACCAATTTACTACAAACAAAAGATTTTCGGACATCTGACTTAATAAAACCTCTGCAAGAGTGAAAGAAACTGAGCAAAACTTCGAAAGTAATTTTTAACCGACTTCAAAAAAAGGATTGAGAAGATTGGTCTATAGATTGGAGAAATTTTCATCAAAATCGGTTCACTAATTTGATTTTTAAATCAAAGTAACTGGAAAATTATACGAAATTGCGTATTTATAAACTCTATAACATTTAAAATAGGAAAAAAAACACATTTTTTTTACTAGGATAAAACTTCTTCTAGTTAGGTTAGACAAAAGGGTTAGGTTTGGTCCAAGGTTAGGTTTTCGGAAAATTAAACGAAATTGCGTATTTATAAACTCTATAACAAAAAAAAAAAAAACTTTTTTAAATTAGGATAAAACTTCTGCGACTTAGGTTAGACAAAAGGTTTGGGTTAGGTTAGGTTGGAAGTCTACAAGGAATAAAAATCTATGGTGGTCCTAAATAAATTACTTATATCTGTCCAGCGTAATGTTCTTTGGCAGTATTCTTGTCAGCACTGGGATTGGTGGCACTAATCTGAAAAAAAAAAGATGGAATGAATTAATAATAATCATCATTAGAATAAGATCATCAGATAATAGAATCTTAGCAAAGCAGGGCCATCGCGCTAAAAAAAATACAGACGAATCGTTGACGAAACGCAAACGCTCCACAACTTTTGATCGATTTCGTAGCGGCGCGAAAAAGTTAATATTTTCTAACTTTATCACAAACGTTCGTTTGACAGCGTCTAGTCTACGTTCCAACTGTGATCGGGTTGCGTTTCGTCTTTGGTTAAAATCATTAGCGCGATAAAAAATCGACCAAAAGTAGTGGAGCGGGTGAGATTCGTCAACGATTTGTCTGTAATTTTTTAGCGCGATTGCCCTGCTGATTAGCCCAATGTTGACAATTACCTTAGGGTCTCCTTTATGCAAGCTTGAAGATACGGCGTTTCTTCTCTTATATTCTTTAGATCCACATGTTCCATACTTGGGTACACTTCCTCAATCTCCTTTTGGAGCACTTTTTGCACCCTCTGGTACTTTGCCAAGTGGTACAGCAGGAATGACATTGATGATGTTATCTGTAAAAAAAAACGTGTATGTAACCACCTGGCCCCCGATTCTACTAAACCAATTGTTTTTAAATTGTAATTGTTTTAATTTTAATTTTTAAATAATTGTCTCAAATTTTATTTATGTTACACGGGAATTACTCACGTAAGATAAAAAAAAAACAAATAAAAAAACAAAAAAAAAAAAAACAACAACAACAAAACAAAACAACATAAATAAAATGTGTGAAAACCACGTCAGTTTCAATAATAAAATTGTCTCAAAATTGACAGTTTTTTTTTATATACTAGAAAAATCATCATCATCATAATAGTCAGCCTTTTAACAGTCCACTACTGGACTTTTAGCCTACCCCCGAAAGGGTGATTGGGCCATATCCACCACGCTGGCCCAGTGCGGGTTGGTGGATTCACATACGCCATAGAATTCCTTCTCCGTACGTATGCAAGTTTCCTCACGATGTTTTGCTTCACCGAAAAACCAGTGGTATGAAAATCCGTACATAAGCTCCAAAGAGTTCATTGGTACGGGCCCGGGGTTTGAACCCGCGACCTCACGCTATCAAGTCTACCGGTCTCCCAAATGGGCTACTAGAAAAATACCACCACCTTATATTATAAATTAGTATTAAAAAAACTGTCAATTTTGAGGCAATTCATTAAACAATTAAAATTAAAACAATTACAATTTAAAAACAATTGTTTTAGTAGAATCGGGGACCTGATCTGTTGCATTGAGTGGGGGATTAGAGCATTATTATAATCATAGTCACCCTGTATTGACCCACTGCGATAATATAGTGACCACCAGGGTTATTGCCAATTTAATTGGCTAACAAACTTTTACAAGCACCTTCCCTATATCATACCTAATAACTTTAGTGCCAAAGCTTAGTTTGTAGCCCGTTGGTCCAGTTGGTAGTGAACCTACCTTCTAAGCTTGGGGGCGTGGGTTCGATTCCCACCTAGGTCAAACATTTATGTGATGAACATTTGTGCTTGTTCTATATCTGGGTGTTAAGATCTATTTAAGTATGTATTTAAATTTATCTATGTATGACTGTATGTATATCAGTCTCTGGCAGCCATATCACAAGCGTTGCTTAGTTTGGGGTCAGAAGACCGTGTGTGCAATAATTTCCCGAATATTATTATAAAGACTTAATAATTTCTTTTTTAGGGTTCCGTAGTCCACAAAACGAACTTATAAGTAACTCTTATAAGTACGTTTTGTCCGATTGTCTGTCTGTCTGTCCGGCCTAATTCTTTACAACCTTCTAACTTCTATAATTATTAAGATAAGTACATTAGCCATCACCAAAAAAAAAAGGTCAAAGATTCTTCCAGAAATTTATCTTTAAAGAAAATCACCGAAGAACACTTACAGTATTCACGCCAATTAGTAACATGTCCATGATAACAGTAGAAATATCTTCAGGCGTCATTTTTTCTTCTCCTAGCAACATTGTGCTGATCAATGAAGCTGTGTCTGCGAAGTAAACTTAGGAGGTCAATCCATTCTTTTTGTCTTTTCTTTAGCGAGCTTTTTCTTTTTAAGGGAGATGTTTCATCACAGAGCTAGCAATGTTCGGCTCAAAAAAATCACGAGATTACCTTTTATGACATCACAAGAGGTATTAGTGTGGGTGTGGGTCAAATCTTACAACTGTATTTTAGACCAGCTATCCTCAAGCTATTGAGCTAAAATTTGGCATACTTATGTAAGTTCGGTGACAATGCAATGTTATGGTACCATCGAGCTAGTTGATGATGGAGACAAGATGGCCATAGGAACTACTAAACAAAACGACGTAACCCTGTTGATTTTGGTTTCGATGGATTTGCCTTCCCAAGCACTTTGGCCCTAGATGATAAATTCAAATTCATTCGGACGCCCCAAGATGGCGCCCAAAATGTTCTTATCTACCATCATGATATAGGTATCAAATGAAAGGGTTTGCTGAGAAGAATACGAAAAAGCTTGTTTTTAAATTAATTAAAGTTTTACTTACTTTCGGTATCGTCTTGACTGGAACGAAATGTTATTGCTTGTTCAGCTTCCATGACATGTTTTCCAATTAGGCTGAAAAATTTAACTTTTTCAAGAACTCAGCTTGGATGTTATGTGTTCCAATATGTCTAACTACCTTCTCGTATTTAAGTTTTTGGACTAGGATTTTGTTGCTATGAGTTTCGAATCATTAATCTTCAGACATTTGCCACATTGATATGGGCAGATTGGGCAGGTGTGAGGATCTATAGGGTAATAAAGATTGTGCAAAATTTTGACCAACGTAAACTGGTGTGAGCAAGCCTCGTTCCACTTACGACCGCCGGCTGTCACTTTCTGGTCAACGCCATGCATAACTCAATGATGGTTGGAGTTATACAAACAAATACATTATCTACAAGCCAGGGCATACTGGCTTGGCCACAAACGCTTAAAATTCATCAATCTTCCAAAACCAGGAATGAAGAGCTTTGATTCCGTTTTTATTGTGTGAACTGCTAAAATGGAATGAGCTGCATCGTTGCCTAACATGAGGCGAGAAGGCAGTCAAGCGGTAACCTCAATATCAATTAAAAAAAAAAAAACACTTGATAACCTGCAACTCAGTGCCTCAAGGCACGGGTCTTTGACCAGTGTGTGTTGCCAGTGATGTAATATGCTAGGTACTTAGACGTGGTCCTTACTGTGAGTCGCACAGCGGGCAATGGAGAGAGCATGCTTGGAGTTTCTTTGCGCGATATAATCCGAAACGTGGATATTCGCCAAACAACCAGAGTCACCGACATAGCTGTTAAAATTTGCAAGTTGAAGTGGCAATGGGCAGGCCACATCACTCGAAGAACCGATGGGGAAGAAAGGATGACCCAGTTAGGTAGGCCCCCCAAGATGGACCGACGACATTGTTAGTCGCTGGCATCCAGTGGATGCAAAAGGCAGGCTGTCGTTCAGTGTGGAGGTTATAGGGGAGGCCTATCTTCAGCAGTGGACGTCTCCAGGCTGATAATGATGATGATGAAGGTGCGACTCACTTGTCCAAGCTATCGCAGTACTTGACCAGCGAGTTCCAAGCCGGAGTCGGGAACAATTTCCACAGTTGCAGGCCCGACTCGCACTTCATTATAGCGTCAGTCGCTCGCTCGAGAGAGTGGTACAGCCACGACATGTCGCACTGACTGTACACTAGTTCAGTTTCCACCATTGTGAACCGCTTCGAGAATAGGACCAGGCCTTAGATTTGGAACAAAATAATTAGTTGGATTTAAAGTTACAATATTTATTTATTTAACTTTTTGATAAGCACCTCACTCTGTCCCACAAATAAAATGGTTAGTCTCACCCAAACAATCAAAAGCCCATTTATGCAACTCCTTGTACAAGTCCTTGGAAACTTCATCTTGATAGTTCCTGACGTTGTACACCTTTTGTGTAAAGTTTTCGCAGACATCGTCGATACCGGACATGTGGTGGGTCACGGACTTGTGCAGAGGGTTGTACACGGTGCTTCTTTGACGGTACCATTCTTGGCCTTGGCTGAAAGTGCCAAATTTAGGTATCTTTAATGCGAAAATATATTTTAAAGATACGGGAACAGAATCATCACCGGTGCAATAAGCAGCGGCCATGAGATTGCCAAAATAACACATGAATAGAACCCTGAATGCTCTGAACCACGCATCTTCGACTAGAGGCGCTTGCAGACGATGCGTAGTACAAGTACAAATAGATATTATAAGTAGCTACTACGCATCGTTTGCAACATTTTGCTTATTCCAAGTGGCAGTGCTCCCACTAGATGGACCGACGACATTGTGAGAGTCGCGGGCATCCAGTGGAAGCAAAAGGCAGGCTGTCGTTCAGTGTGGAGGTTAAAGGGGAAGGCCTATGTTCAACAGTGGACGTCTTCTGGCTGATGATGATGATGAAGTGGCAGTGGAAGTACTACTAACCACTCCCACTGCCACTTGCACTCAACTTCAATCAGAAAGCGCTGATTGAAATATAGGCAGGCGCTCGGTGAGATTTCGGTACTGGGAGTGCCGATACCGTACCGCTGTTCACCGGCAGTCATCAGGAAAAGGCCTAAGCGTGCGCACGGCGCTGGTAATTCTTTGACCTCTACCGTCAGTATTTTATTGCATTTCTTTCATAGTTTTAATAAAACATAGCATTTTTGTGGTATCATATCAGCTGCCACCAGCTCTATCACCAGTCTTCGTTTTCGGGACCGATTCCCTTACACTCTAGTAAAAATCATACTAATATTATAAATGCGAAAAGTTTGTTGGTTTGTTTGTTTCTCTTTCACCAACAAATCAACGGATCGACCTGATTTTTTGCATGGGTATAGTCGCGGGCATCCAGTGGATGCAAAAAGCAGGCTGTCGTTCAGTGTGGAGGTTAAAGGGGGAGGCCTATGTTCAGCAGTGGACGTCTTCTGGCTGATGATGATGATGATGATAGTTCAAGGACCGGAGAGTGACATATGCTAGGTAGCATCAGTATAGGCGTTAGAGTAGGGCGCGGTTGGGCGACCGCCCAGGGCGCCTATATACCAAATTTATACCTCGTGCCTCTAAAAAAAAAATATTCATTGCCTTTTTTCGGTGCCCCGTAGAAATCTCGCCCAGGGCGCTGGTAGTGCTAAAACCGCACTGATCATCATCACCATTTTTCATCACTACGCGGGTGAAACTGCGGGGGTGCAGCTAGTATAAACTAATAGTAAGTTATGATCCCTACCCCTGACACTAGATAATGTCATTGTTTGATTAAATTCTGCCTGGAATGGAGCCGGGATTAGCTCAGCTTATCTTACTACTGAAAATCTGTATCTTCCATTATACTAACGCAGTAAAAAGCCCTCCAAACGCATGGTTCCTGTGCTCAGTCCTGTACTTCTCTATTGAATCGAGCGTTGACCGCACAGGGAACTCCCCCTCCATCGTGTACACCTTCTGGATGTGATCTGGGTGGTTGATGAGGATAATGTCCTTGCCTAGTGGGCTGATGAAACGAACCACTGGCCCATACTCATCGAAAAGAACTGACAGGTTCTTTAAGGGCTTCTTTGTCTGTATGTAGGAATCTGTAATGTAGATTTTGTTTAAAAGTAGGAACGTCAGCTGCACTGTACTTTTTCGGTTTCGTACCCAAAGGGTAAAAACGGGACCCTATTACTAGCCTACGATGTCTGTCTGTCCGACTTATTAACGGCTATCTTTCGCACCGTAATATATATTACGGTGCGAAAGATAGCCGTTAATGTATAGACAGAATATATAATGTTACGGCGGATTAACTAACAAATAATAAAAAAGTAAAAACTAAATGGAACAAACAACAACAAACGTTTTTTTTTGCGTGTTTTTGTACTAGCTCTAATGTAAAAACGATAATACGTACAAAGGTCAAACTTTGCACGATTGTAGTACACACTCTAAAGTATAACAATATATAATGGCCAAGTGCGAGTCGGTGACAATCTGTTCATTACCAAGTTATTATACTGGAGCGCCTGTAGCAAACTGCGTAGCAAATAACTCCGACAATTGGAAGGCGTTATAATAACTGGTAATTCGGTTACTTGGACAACCTTATTGTATTTTGTGGTGGTACGGAACCCTCAGTGCGCGAGCCCTACTTGCACTTGGCCGGTTTTTTCATTGCATGTCCAGAATACAAAATACCTACCTACCAAACTTTCTTTAACAAGGTTTAGAATTCTGAAAGGGAGAGTATGTGGTAGGACCCAGCATGTTTTACAGCATAGCACCGGAATGCGTCAACACCTGGATTTCACTAACCAACATTCAGTTTAATATTTGGCCGATTTAACAATAGCACGAGACAGGTAGGTATATATTGTTACGAGCTACTGGCCTTCCTGGAGACCGGGTGGCTGAATTAGCTGCAGCCGGGTGACGCAAACTGGGCCAATGATTGGCCTAGTTGCGGAAAATGCCCGCTACACAAGTATTATATTGCCCCAGTAACAAAGGATCGCAGGCGCAGAGTCCTGCGTTCATTATAATGTAAGTACCTACTATGCAATAGCACTGATGTTGGCACTGGTCAAAAAATAAGCGGTTAGACAGTGACGGTCTCTGAAGAAAGCCAAAACAGGTCAGAACAAAGCAGCAGAGCCTGTAAACATATGTTTATCAATAAATTACTTTGACTTTGCAGAGTCTGCCGATTCTAGACCGCTCGCTGTGAGGCCTGACCGACTGAGGCGGGTTGCAAAGTCTACTACTGTATGTATACATAACTTACTAATATTGAGTCCGAATTTCAAAGCTCCAACAGTTATTTGAGTACCGATTTCAGACAGGTAATTACGAGCATTGGCCAAGTACTTCAAAGACTTAGGCCCAGGCACATCATCAAAAGGCAAAGCTGCATGTTCTTTGTTAGTAAGCACCAATGGAACAACTCGTGCCGATGGAAAGATTTCTCCCATTATACGTTCATCATTCGATTTCAATGTTACAGGGGGGAGTTCATCCTTGTGCTGGATATTATTTATGTTCAATTCTGGTTTGGTCGTTTGAAGTGAAGGTCTTTCCAATACTAACAAACGATGCTGACTGTAAATCAAGCTTGCTCGAATAGAGGACGGAACGAGTTTTAGATAATTTAGTAGCATTATAATTAATTTTCCGTATGCACAATGAATAAATTATAATTTTATGATCACTTTTGCCTTTATAATCAAAAATTAAGTTCGTTTCGTTGAAGCAAGAGTAGTATATTCCTTGCGTTGAAGGCAACTTGAAGGCTTTTGTGTCAAACAATGGAATGCTGAAAAATATTTTTGAATATTGGCGCCAGTTTCATACTGTTTGTCTAGGACTGAATTTTTCTAAGCAATTTTTGAACGAATTTATGATGTACCAATTTCTGAACGAATATTTATGTTGCCGTAAGAAATAATTCGCTAATAGAAGAAATTGCCATTTGAGACACGTGCGAACACGAGACGTACATGGTTGACGCACCGCCGTCCAACCAACGGACCCATCCGTTGGTTGGACGGCGGTTCGTCAGCCGCGTTCTAGCGTCTGTTAGCACTATTAGAGAATTTTGATAATACAAAATATAGTTTGGATCTGCGGCTACTCGAGCTAGTAGCGGAAAAAGTTGCTAAAAATTAAGGGGCGAGGTAAACACGTTTTGCACACACTGACATATTCTTACTAGTTCTACAAACCCACACTTCAATATTGAGAGGCACACAGCTGCAAACGACCTAAGGTCAAAAGTCATCTTAATATGGACGACCAACAGGGGTGTATGTGATTAAAGGGAAACTAGGTATAACGCTTCCTATTATATTTTAAGTGTGCGAGCGTTTAATTTATATGGATAATATGACGGAATACATCGAATTATGTAGATCGGGAACCGCCATTCCTATAATTTCCCCTCAGCCGAGGAATATGTAGTGGGTCCACCCCTGATGTGTTATACGTGGTTAAACTAGCACATTGTTATATTATTTCAATTATTTTTAGTTAGTTTTATACATAAAAATTGTCAACCAAGTCCGTCTCGTCTGTTAGCACCTAGTAGAGCTGTGTTCGATTATTTGCATGGAAGTGCGTTAGAAAACAAGTGTTTATTTCATCTCCCGCAAGAAAGTATCCGGAATCCATTTATTATAATTATCAAAGACGGGATGCTCCTTGATTTATAAAAAGAAATTATTTATTTTCTCTGATCTGAAAATTTGTTTTGCTTCTGGTAACACTGTACATAGTTGTCAAAGAGAAATACGAAGGAGAGCGATTGCAAAAAGTTTGGGAAAAGAGCGAGCCAATAGTAGATGGCGGGAGTGATCTCGTGTGATATAACTGTGTTAGATTAGTTTTAAAATTTTTAGTGTTTAATTTGTAGAATAGTGGTTAAAATGACTAGGTAAGCAAGCATAGTTTTATGCCCCAGCCGCCACTACTCACCAAAATGGTGCTACACCTCGATGTACGATAATAAACGAAGGCCAAACGCAGCCTTTTCAGTGTCTTAGAACCATACGATTTTCCTACTAAAATGCGTCTTTTGCCTTGCAGAGCCAAAATAGAACTCGGCGACGTGACACCGCATAATATAAAGCAACTGAAGAAATTGAACACAGTGGTATTTCCAGTGTCTTACAATGATAAGTTTTACAAAGATGTGTTGGAGGCTGGCGAATTGGCCAAGCTAGCGTATTACAATGATATCGTAGTGGGAGCCGTATGCTGTAGGATAGACACGTCTGATACTGTGCGGAGACTGTACATAATGACCCTGGGCTGTTTGTACCCATACAGAAGACTGGGTATTGGGACTCTCATGGTAGAACATGTGCTCAATTATGTTGAACTGGACGGGAATTTCGACAGCATTTTCTTGTAAGTATCACAGCTATTCACTATATATATCAATTTCATAGTAGTTCTTCAAAGTAAATTCATCTATGAATATGTTCACAGTGACTGAGAATATTGAAGGATATGTGTAGGTCTGATTGTTATTATGGCATCGGTGCTCAAGCAGATTTTAAGTCATCTGCTGTCAAATAAATTTAGCCCACATAAGCTTATTCAGTGTCGCCTACTCAAGATCTTTTTAGTGATATATTTGATCTGCTAAACATTATATTAAAACCTATTCTTTAAAAAGTCTTGCGAACACAACTTGTTGAATAAGTTATGATCTGTTATCTATCAATCACTTGAAGCTCAATGGCGCATAAAATATCACAATAGATCTCAATAACATAATGAAGAACCTCAAAAGTATCACCAGCAGGCCTAGCACGGACAGTAGACAATATTTCCACAGGGAGAGGATAAACCCCTTTCCCTGTTGTCATTTTTGTCTAGTTTACGAGTATGGCCATGATAATTTATCCATGGGGGATATACTGTAGTAGTATTTTCCTACATCATTGTAGAATGAAGTATCAGTCTTCAATATTTATTTCAAGCCATCAATACTTTCAAGGGATATCATTCTGCCACGCCAAGATTTTATTTTATTATCTGTCTCACATTAGAAAATTTCATAGAGAGATTGAGTCCTACGTAATCCTGACTGCACCAGAATAAAGGTGGCCACCTGGTCACCTTGTACCGGATCGGGTACTCACCCCCTCCAACTTCCCTGGGGCCAGTGTGCCCCAGAGCCCAGCCCTGGCAAAGAGTTTTATCTCGACGCCCGTATTCCTACCTCCTCAACATAGAGAAGGAAGACGACCTACGATGCAGAATAAAGGCCATGTTTGCAGTGCAACCAACTTACCTGTGGAATTGAACGAGGGAGCCACCATTGTATTTTTTTACCAAAACTGACAGCCAAAACTACATTCAGTTTCTTTACTTAGTTAACAGTACAGATTAGTTAGTCAACAGTGATATCAGAGCCGAGTGAGGGACCATCAGATTGGGTGAAGGAGTGAGCCGCCATCGTATTTTGTGAACTGGTAGTCGAACATAAAAAATTTAGTTACATCAGTAGGCCAACTTAGGATGCAACATGGCAATATTTATTTGCCATGTTTTGGCGCTCAATCCGATATTTGCCGCTATAAAATTAATTATTCGTCAACTCGAACATGTTGTCGTTTTTCGTCTACATCTCCTTCAACGGCCTTTGGTTACCACTGGCTATGAAGCAGAAGTAGCAGGACATAATGTCTGGGATAAAAGTCTAGTATAAGGAATGATTTTAACCCTTTTCTTGATCGCCGTGCTATGAAAAGTGGAGAGAATAATTTTATTATTTCTACTGTCAAGTAGATAAAAATAGGAGAAAAACAATAAACATTATAACACAAAACAAACAAACAACCCGTTTAGTAAAATTGCACATCAAAATATTTAATATGTGCATGTGCATGAATGATAAACCAAAGTTTGTCCATGGCCTGTGCTAGACCTGCAGGATGGTGTCAAAAATAGCCGATAAAAACCTTGAGTCTAATAGACAATCCCTGACAAATACACAGCATAGAAAATAACAACTATTCTTGTTTCAGACATGTGCAGGTGAACAATGAAAGTGCAATAGACTTTTACAAAAAGTTTGGCTTCGAAATCGTTGAGACTAAAGAACATTACTACAAGAGAATAGAGCCGGCGGACGCACATGTTTTACAGAAGACCATCAGGAAAACTTGTCCGCAACTGGCACCTTTAGTGAATGGAACAGTCCCGCATGCGAAAACTAACGGCCACGATTGAACGAAAACCAAACCTAATCTACTTGTAAAGCCTCAACTCGGTTGTTATTGTGTAACAAGTGATACAACATAATGTAAGAAAAGTAATGAAACACACTGTATACAAGATCAATTTACATTAAGCTTTTTGTAAACAATGCATGGATTTTTCGTATAAATTGTGGTTGTGGATGTGCAAGGCCATAAATAGTACTAGAAACGACTGATGTTCCACAAAACTCCTCGGGTGACCAGATTGATAAGGCTTGTAGGATCAGATACTGTATTAAGTAACAATTTCTTGAATCAGGTTCTTTTTGTAAGGTCTAGTGACCTCCAAATGAACTTTCACATGTCAACTGTAATTCATGTAACATAAATTTTGTCATTGGTAGGATATAAAATTACTGATTAACGATTATCTTTAGACATTAATTTAGATGTATCAAATGGCATACAAATTATTATGTCCATTTTTTTACTATACTTGTATATTGTAGTGTATTATAAAATAGTCATGAAACTTGATTACTTATAATTTGCTGATATGTTCATAGTGGAAGCAAAGATGTTCAAAACTATAAATTTAACAGACGCGCCAATAACGGCACCAAAATGCAGTGCTTATGATAAGTGTGAAGCATACCATTACTAAGTCACACATATAAGAAATGAGTCTTAACAGGATACCAATGTGTGAATGCGAGTGATCGGTCTACAATTTTAGTACAGTTTTACTGGTAATGAATCTATAGTTTTAAAGATCTTTGAGTGAAGTGTTTAATTACAACCTCGCAGTTGATTGGTATGTTATTTATCAGTGCTTGTTCATATGAGGAAAGGGTGTTTTAATTTTTTGATAAGCTTTGGTGTATGTTTTTAAAGAGAAATAATTATGCTTTTTATTTGCACTTAAAAATATTGGTGTTCTTTTTATAATAATATGTTGAGTTGTAACAAAATTATTGTTCTGTTAATAGTTTGAAGTTTATTTTAAAAGCTCATCTGTGTGTAGTCATTGTACCATCAAGTTGTTACCAAAAAGTCAATTGTCAACCCCGGATATCTTTACAGTAACTTGTTAACAACATGTTCACTGCAATTTTAGCATCTTAGTAATAAACCTGATTAACTAATTATGTTGTTTGATTTATTAACTTACCATGTTTATCACTGTCCAGAAACTTGTGGATTCAGTTATAGCATTCCCACTCTCTTTTCTAGTGTCTTTACACTTCAATATCTGAGAGATTATGGCAACAATTTTAGTCTTATTTATCAAATGGTACAATAGAAAGACCATCAAAATATTTTCAGGACAGAAATCTGGACCATACCGTGCTACTCGAGTCTAGTGGTACTGGGCACGATGCGCAGTGACGACAGGTGTAGTAGAGCCCTGGGGCCTTACTGACTACTGCTATTGCAGCACCAAACTAACGATTAATCAGCTCAGTTGGAAAATCACGCGAACGTGAACCTTAACGCGCCCAGATACGGTTTGCGGTCGCGTAATTTTCCAACTGAGCAGATTTAACGTTAGTTTGATGCCGCAATAGCAGTTGTCCGTAGGGCCGCAGACCTGTGGTTCAGTATTCTGTAGGCAGACAAACAGGCCAATAGGTCAAACATATCAGTCCCATTGTGGGTCATGCGTGGATGAGATTATCCTGAGACAGGACTATACCCAGCAGTGGGTTGATATAGCTTGTTTTTTTTACACATTCTTCATTGCAGGAAAAAAATAATGTTTATAGGTATATTAGCTTTGCTCGCAACTTCGTACCCGTAGATTAACATATGAAAAATTTACTCATATTCTTACGTAAAATTCTTTCTTATCAGATATCTACTTCATAAGGAATCGTATCTGTCAAATTTCAGCTTCGTAGGTAAGTAGTTTTCGTGATGACTCAGTCGGTGAATGAGTGTATTTCGCTTTTATAACTAGCGGAATGTATAATTACATACGAGTATCTTCCTTGATAATTATTACATGGTTGTCTGAAGACGCTATACAGGGTGTGAGAGGAGCTGATATGAGTGGGAGAAGCCACTGGCTTCCAAAACACAGTTTTTTACTAGTTCGGAGCCAGTGGATTCAATGGTTTTGTTTGTATTTTCCTTGTGGCAAATAAATATTATGATTATGATTATTTTTTTCGCGATTTCAGGGCTGGTCCCATAGTAAAAGTTGTTCATAATGATGAGTACAATTACCTTCTTTTGGCTTCGAGAGTGTCCCCTTACACCCCGTATATCTTTTACCCTGGTGGTACAGAACAGAATAGAACTGATGTAACCACCCAGGCTTATCTTAAGATAGTAAAATAGAAACAATAGTAATTTTCTCGAATAGTTTAATAAATTAAAATAAGATATTGTACAATGTTGTTTGAACTAGTAAGTACATAAAACTCCTATGAATGAACATCCTCATAAGTAAACAGTATTTCGATTGTGATTAGTTTCGTTTTAATTCAACTGCAATTTTAAGGCCTTTGAATGTGGCTTAATAAATTATAAACACAGATCGTAACTCCTTTAACCATGTTTAGAGATAATAAATCTACAAAAATATTGATTGAATATACATCCGTTTACAATTCCTTAATTTACAACAGATATAGCAATTTTGATAATTACAATGAAGTTATTATTAAATATATTTTTATTGTGATTTTAAATACTGACAGGTTTAAAAGCTAATTATCACTATCACAGACGTGTTTAAAATATTGCATTTATATTTTCATATAAGTAATAAAATTTATTTCATTTTAACAATTTATAGGTACGTACAGCGATCAGCAAACGTCTTGAGCAAAGTTGAACGTAATACCAGGGGCCTTACGGCTAGCTGTGCAATCCAGTTTAGGTGATGAAAAAATGTTGCGCAACCGCAAACCGTATCTGGGCGCGTTAAGGTTCACGTTCGCGTGATTTTCTGAACTGTGCGGTTTTAGCGTTAGTTTGATACCGCGTAAGCAGTTGGCCGTAAGGCCCTGGCTTGGCGTACTCCGGGAACCGTTTAGCTAGACAACACCCGAAAATTGTTCATTTGCACTGTAAGCAGTGATGTTGGCCGGTATTAACGCTAGTGTAGCTTTTACAATTTTGTGATTGTTTTTATGGGTCCGTACGCACTTAGACATTTGCCAACCAACTATTGGAAAGGGTGGGATTTGTAGATTTAATTAGGTATAAGTGGTGGTACATTTTATCGCTTTGGTACTCGTTATTCTGTCAGGCGAATGATACACAACCTTAAATAGTTTCTTTTAAATTGTACTACGCCGTGAGATTCACTACAGGTACATTAACAAGAATATAATTTACTAAGTACACAATTGTAACGTTCAATAAATATTTGGGTACGTTTTTGGTTGCATTGAATAAACTACGGTCTATTTTTCAACTTCCTATGTAATGCCTTACGAAATTAAACTATAATTGAAATAGGGCGACAGTTTCATTTAAAATGTAGTTCAATGGTCACTAACCTAATTCGTAAAAGCAATAGTATTCTAAAATAACTACAACTATGGGTACATAGTTTAAACGTCTAGACCTAAAGCCTCTAAATTAAAATATATAACATAAAATACTACTCTATGATTGTCTACACTTGTCTTTTGATCTTTCGAGGAATGATCAAAACTGTTTTATGTTGTAAGGATTCGACCGACTAAGCGGGACCATAATATTATGAATGTACCAGACCTCAGCAGTGCAAGTACCGTTCTTTATCGATCGTCAAATTCGATAAAATGCACAAGATAGACATAATTATGTGCAGCACTCAAAGGTAAATTTATCAAAAATACACCTACAATGACAAACAATTGAGCATTCTTTAGAATTATAATCATAATTTGCTGATAATTTCCGCTGTGGTCCGTTCGGTTAAAAATTAAACATAAAACATTCGAAACTCAGCGAGATACAATACCTATAAAGACACAAACGTGCAAAAAAAAACCGATCCAAAACTCGGCACATGCTACGCATTGCGCAGACTTTTTGGTTAGTTGTAAGGCAACCGCGACCCGACTACAACGCCGCGCGATGCCAGTGTTACGATGCCATAGCAGACAAACGATGTTAAACACTATGTAAGCAACATAACGTTTAAATTGGAGTAAATGTGGCGTTATGAACTACATAATTCATGTCTAGGTATGTACTACGACGCTCGGACGTTTTTTGACTATTTTCACTTAGAGATTGCGATTATAGATATTGTATCTCAATGTCGAAACTTAACAACTAACAAGAAATGCATTAGTATTATAACAATCCAACAAAAATCACAACGATCACAAGCCTTATGTGCCTGACATTAAAATAAATGCTTAAGTTCAACACAAAATTTATAAGCACATCACAATTAAAAACATGTTGTTAATTAAAGAAAAATATGTAAATATTTGTAATAACTCAACACAATTTTAAGTCACTTGAAGCTGAATTTCGCCTACAGAAAAGGTACATATTATAAAGAAATCTAGCTCATCGAATACGTGTCATCAAAGTGACCCCACGTGGTTCATAGCAATGTATCTTCTGTTTCTTTCACGGGCCGTCTGTCTTTCTTAGTTCACATGCGCAAATTGCGCAATGGATATAGTGCGACCGATTTATGCAACGAATGTGGGGAGCCAGTTTAAGTACTTTCTGGGCCATCTCTTTCTTTTCTTGGATTCCGTAAAAACCCGTAAACACGCCAATAATACGCCGCAAACGTGTTTTTTTAATTACACAGTAATCACAAATAACACGTAATTACACAGTGATCACAAACAACACGTGTAATTACACAGTGATCACAAATAACACGTGTAATTACACAGTGATCACAAATAACACGTGTAATTACACAGTGATCACAAACAACACGTGTAATTACACAGTGATCACAAATAACACGTGTAATTACACAGTGATCACAAATCACAGTCATGTGTAATTACACAGTAATCACAAATAACACGTAAACACGTTTGCGGCGTGTTGTGTTTTCTGGTTTTTACGAAATCGAAGAAAAGAAAGAGATTGTTCAGAAAGTACTTAAAGTGGCTCCCCCATTCGTTGCATAAATCGGTTGCGTATGTAGCTCATATTATAATAACACGGTAACCATGATTACAAAATATAAACGCGTCTTTAGATCGAATATTGTGTTCTCTTGAGAAACGCGCACGTAATACGCTAGCTTGCTCCACGTTATTATGACTTTAATCGAGCGCGTTACGAACCTCATCGCGTTAGCAAGTTGTCAATTACACGCAGATAACATGATACGGCCGCGTCACGTTATCTGCGTGTAATGGAATGAAGTTTAGGCAGCTAAAAGTGACTGTATAATCTTATGATAACAAGTAATAATTTTATTTCTTAGGTTTCGCGATTAATACTCATTGGTTATAAACAATTTTAACGGTTTTTATGTTATTTTAATTCCTGACATTTCAAACACTTTGCAATGCCCGTGGTCACAGGCATAAAAATAACATTGACAATGACATTAGCTTGAGAGATGTTATCTCAAGCTAATGTCATATTCATAGAATTTCATATTTCCGCAGGCGTTAACGCTAACAGAAAGTGGGTCTTGTCATACCCCCAGATGACTAATGGGTTCTAATGAGAAATATTACATCAGTCATATTTTTTTTTCTTCTTTTTACATTGACTTACGCTGTTCGTCTTTCGACCTCTACAGCTTGACCGGACTATGCCGAACGCAGAGTGCGTTCGGCATAGCTCGATGCCTAAAAACATCCATCATCTAGTTTCTTTGTTAATATATAGTTGGCCTTAAACTCGAGCTTACCAAAAAAGTCAGGCAAAAATTGAAGGGGCGAGGTAAACACGTACATATTCTTACTAGTTCTACAAACGCACACTTCAATATTGAGCGGCACACAACTGCAAACGGTATGCTCAAAATGTAAACTAATGGACGACCTAGGTGGAAGTGCTAAAGGGGATATACTGTAGATATAACGCTTCCATTTATTTTTTCTGAATCTTTTATACAGATACTGCAAAGTGTTCGAATTGACAGGAATGAAAAATATGTAAAATACACGCAATAACATCTGTTAAAAGTTTAATTTCAATAAGTTGTTTCACAGAAAAGAGAAGTAAATAGAACGAAAATGAAAAGGAAAATCTGTTACCAGGCATATGAGTGAACATTGATTGAACATTCTTATTTAGATCAACGCGTCGAACTACGCATCACAGTTGCTAACTGATTTTGAATGACCTGATGGGTCGTTTATATGAGTGCAACTGGCTACAACAGTACAAATTTCTTACAAAAATGCCTTGACAGTCGTTCTAATTTAAAAAAAAAATTCTTTTCTTTTCTGTGAGTTGTTTAATTAATAAAAACCTTCCATATATAACAATTTCATAAACACCGATTAAAATTATGTAAATAGACACAAAATATGATTTAGAACACCGAAAAGTCCTTTCTCGTTTAGCCTAAATTTTGCCTCTTTGCCTTGCCGTGCGTAATTTGAGACTTAGAAATATATAAGTAGTATTTTTTATACTAATTCACATTCACTCATAATTACCATTTACGTGCATACTTTGGTACATTTCATGTGATGTTTTGAACATTAGAATACAATATAACGTTTTAATCTTTTATATTAATAAATATCTTAAAATTCGATTGAAAATAATAGATAGAATAAAATTATGTTAATATTAGACATTCATGTTATTTACAATACTGAATCATGTTTTTTAATTATATTTTATTTATTTTAAATTATAATTATGTAGGCCTATTTTGTGCCACCGAGGGGGTTTTAGTGGTGCAATCTCACATAACCCGGCTTCACCCCAATGCAGCTGGGTATCTTTTAAAATATTTCCCCCCAACAAAAAATTAAATGGGCTATTTTGTAGCAATCTACAGTATTTTTTTTAATCTCCAATGCCAAGCGCCGAATAAAGAGTCCAAGGGCCTTACAACTACCTGTTTTAAGCGATTCTGTTTAGGTGTTGCGAAAACCGTATCTCGGCGCGTTAAAGTCCACGTTCACGAACTTGGAAGTTTGCGGTTCACACTAAAATCAATCTAAGCACTTATTTGCACTGACATCTACAATAACATTGCTGAAAAAACATTTTCTTTTAATATTCCACTGAATTGTATCGGGGATCTGGTACAGTCTTACCAGAAAGTGATCAGAATTTGTTTTTTCATCCAGATTTTACAATGTAATTGAAGCTGACAGAAAAAAAAATTATGCTTGGACCAAGTTTAGATTCAAAATTGTTATTTTTACAGTTTAGAACAGTCGACTCGCGACGAGTTTTAACCCAGCTAAAGGTTAAATCAGGAAAAAGGACTGGACTTTTCCACACCGCGTCTACAGTGGGCCTAAATCTCACTAACACCGACTCAACAGTTCTGGCATGTAGGACAGTATGCGAAACCTGTCTGAGACTAGCTCATTTTGTATTTAAAAAACATTTTCTAACAAATTGAACTTATAGACGCAGGAGGCAACGAGTGAATACGAAGTTGATTATGATTTTAAATGAACTTCTAGGCAAACGTGCCCCTTCGTAGACCGGATCGTCGTATAACATCAGGCGAGATACCGGCCAAGCGCAAGCCTATTTATTATTAATAAAAAAGGGGTTCATTACATTGTTACGGTCCACTGCTTGCTTGGACCATTCGCGGCAAACCGCATCTAAGTTATCCCATCAAAGCTGTTAGAGGCGTCTCTGTGTTTTCCATTAGACACACATTTTTTTTTTGTTATTTTTACTTTGATACATATTTTAAGCCGCCACGCTATTTTCCCTTATCTCCCCTGTCTCATGTGAGTTAACTACCACTAAATAGGCTATCGGACAGGTGTTTGATGTGGTCTTAGTCAAAAATATTAAGAAACTATTTAAATTGGCTAATAATGTTCTGAGATATCCTCCTAAGGCCCAGGTTTTACTCTCCTTTCTTGGGCTTCGCCCAGAGTTCTTTTAAAAGGTTTGCATGGTTCCGACCCAAGACATTGAACGTTGAAAAATGTACCTTATGTACCGGGCGTCAGGCTGATGAAACTGTATAAAGTTCTGGGATGTAACCACTACTTCATTAAAGTACTTTTTTAGGGACCGTGGGCGTTACGAGGCTATAAGCGCTCAAAGCTTTTGTTCGAATTAGGAATTATGCTTTGTCCCCCTTTCTTGCAAGGAGTGTCAGTACATAGTTTCTATAGCCATATGTATAGCGTACTTACATGTGAAATCATTCGTAAGTATAGTGCGTTCTCTGTCTAGCAAGATATTAAAATGCCATAAAAAATCAGTCCGTTAGCGTATTCTTGGCGTGACGTCATAGTAGGAACAAAAAATGCAGCACGAATGGTTTTCTACTTGACGTGGTCGCTGTGTCTATACTTATAGTCTTTTTTTATTTTATTTTATTTAATAGTAGACAAACAAGTGATGGGCCACCTGATGGTAAGTAGTCACCGTTGCCTATGGACACCTACAATACTCGGGGCATTGGCGGTGCGTTGCCTACCTTTGAGGACTCTATTCACTCTTCGCTTGAAGCGATTGAGGTTACATGTTGGAGGAAAAACCGAAGGTTGTCTGCGATGATTGTTAATACAACTAATGTAAAAATTGACTTTTGAACTTTTCTGTTTATCGTATCTGCATCTTCGACCAAAATAAGATTTTTAAAGATTACAAAATGAGCGCCGGCTCTCACTTCGTTTCAGTCGGTCTCTAGCCGTAAGAAGTGCGACACGTCTATTGTTATATGATAACGAAACATCTGACAAAATTATGCCTTCGTGTGCTTTCCGAAGTGTAAATACACAACAATAAACCGCTAACCATTTTTTGTAACAAATTTACTGTACATGGTTATAAGTATCAACGGTTTTGCCTTGATTTGCCTGAAAAAGTTCAATGGTTATGGCCCATCCATTCATTTTATTTTGGCCGAAGATCTGCATTATATTATGTCTTTACCAGATATAACTGGTTTATATCATGGTATAATAATATACTCTGCCAGGTATAGCGCTCCAAGAAAAAAATTCACGTGGGCGTCCCGCAATGATGTCAATGTCATGGATACACGCACACGTGGATAAGCAAGAGCAGTAATTTACAACAAATTCGAGAGAGATGACGATACACGAAACAATGGCGGACTCTCTGGGTTAACAGTAGCGTGAAATTATAACTCCCCAATTTCCGTGTATTACCTGTGGTAATCCAATAAATCAATGTGGTTTTGATAAATATTGTGTTTAATATATTCAATTCGTGCTTAACTTGAATTGCTTTGCGGACAAACTAAATGACAATTGAAATGCTTTTTGTATTTTATTTAATAGACTAGCTGTTGCCCGCGACTTCGTACGCATAGACTTTCATATAAACTTTGAACCCCCTTTTGTCATACTTAATTAGGCACTTTCGTAAAATCCTTTCTTAGCGGACCTCTACACCCTATAAGGAATCCACCTGCCAAATTTCAGCTTCGTAGGTCAAGTAGTTTTCGAGATTTCGTATTTAATGAGTGAGTGAGTAGATGAATTTCGCTTTTATATAATATAAAGATTATTAATTAATTTGTTTCCCAATATCTGTGTTTGTTACAATTGTTTGTGGCAACTGGATAGGGACGTCATTGCGGGACAACTCCCGGAACGCTAGACCTTGTTTTCTTGGATCATGGTTTACACCAGTTCAGCACAATCATACGACAGTTAAAGCACACATAGAGGCACTGTATGAGCGTAGTCTACGCACGGCAACAGAGGCCGCACATTCATAAGTGTGTGTTGTCGTTGGCATTGCCGCTTGTCTCCAGGTCGAGGAGTTGTTTGATACGCTCCAGGCACAGTTTGGAGCCTTCGTTCGCTTCTTTGGCCATCTGTAAACATAAAAGATTAGTTAGCAGTTACGCGGTCATAAAGCAAGCGTGGCCAAACTTGCTTCTAAGAAACTTGGTGTGTTGTATGAAAAAAAAAAAAAAAACATATTATATCATTGTCAACTTTGTATCTTCTATACATATAAAATGCTTTGTCTTGAATGACTGACTGACGGATCAACGCGCAGCCTAAACCGCTGATCGTAGAGACCTGAAACTTTGAGGGCGTATTCTTTGTATGACGTAGGCATCCGATAAGAAACGATTTTCCGAAATTCTACCCCCAAGGGGGTGAAAAAAGGAGGCAAAGTTTGTATGGGACAACGTGATTCCTTGGTCCAATCTATACATATAAAAGGATTTGTCCTGAATGACTGACTGACGGATCAACGCACAGCCTAAACCACTGATCGTAGAGACCTGAAACTTGCGAGGGCGTGTTCTTTGTATGACGTAGGCATCTGATAAGAAAGGATTTACCGAAATTCTACCCCTAAGGGGGTGAAAAAGGGGGGCAAAGTTTGTATGGGACAACGTGATTCCTTGGTCCAATCTATACATATAAAAGGATTTGTCCTGAATGACTGACTGACGGATCAACGCACAGCCTAAACCACTGATCGTAGAGACCTGAAACTTGCGAGGGCGTGTTCTTTGTATGACGTAGGCATCTGATAAGAAAGGATTTACCGAAATTCTACCCCTAAGGGGGTGAAAAAGGGGGGCACAGTTTGTATGGGACAACGTGATTCCTTGGTCCAATCTACTTCAAATTATGCATAAACCTTTTTAACAGAATTGATGGAAGACATTTTTGGTATTTTATTGAAATCCATACCATAACGGGGTTAAAAAGGGGTATTTTGGCGGTAATTTGCTTCGAAGTTGATATCAATACTCCATAGTGCTTTTGATTTACATTAAATTTTATTTTTAAACATGTTTGAAAACTCAGTGCGATTTTATTCAAAAAAGGACGAACTCACTTAAAAACATAAGCAAATACTCTTTAAAATTGGAATGTCTCGAAAGTCAAAGTACTATATTAGTACCTCATTTGAAGGTTTCTAAGCTTAAAGAGGTTATGCACTTTTAGGACAAGGCTTATAGGGACGTTTGTTGTGTATAATGTATAGTGTATGTGACCTTCAAGGGACCGGCGATACTATGTCGTACTAACCCGATGACGCACAAAACGGCAGGATTATTTCTTGAGTACATTTATTATGAAACCTAATTTGAGTAAACAATATCGTCGCTAAAATAGGTTAGTCGTTATAAGCGAAGTCGTTCTATATGAATTCTACTGTAGTTTTCTTTTACTTTGTCTTCGAAGTTTAATTTAGTGTAAAAAAACAATTAAAAATCCTATTAAAACCATTTTCGACTTCTACGCGGACAAAAGCTAGTTTACAGTATGAGATGTTTCTATACTCACAAGTGAGAAGTTAAGGAATCCGTGCGGCAGTCCTTCCAACACTTCGATGCCGACTTCATTTCCGAGGCCGCGAAGCTTCTTGGCGAACATTACGCAGTCGTCCAGGCACGGGTCTAGGTGCACCGTCTGCGGAGAACGTATTTATCAGCTGGAGGTATTTACTTACAAGCAGGTTGACTGCCTGAACTCTGGAAGTTGTTGACCAATACACCTATCTTGCATTTTATTTTTTCTTACACCCAATTTGCATATACTTGAGTTTGCGTTACTGCTGCTGCGTGCTGGCAGTGTGGCAGGGCACATAGCACGCAGAGCAGGTGGCCAATGGGGCCGAAAGGTTCTCTAATGGAGACCACGGACCAGTAAGCTCAGCGTAGGACGTCCACCCACAAGATGGACAGACGATCTAAAAGAGACCGCATGGAAACGCTGGATGCAAGCCGCTTCCAACCAGCCCTTTTGGAGATCGATGGGGGAGGCCTATGTCCAGCAGTGGACGTCCTATGGCTGAAATGATGATTATGATGAGTCTGCGTCGCGTCGATTCCTTAAATATTTCAAATAGGTATGTCTAACAATGACTAAGGTTTCTAAAGTTGAAAAAATAAATTATTATAACACCGGCTACACTCACGAAAAAATAAGCTCATGTGCTTTTGAGCAGATTTCTGCAACGGTTTTTAGTTAACCTATACCTTCATAACAAATTTTATTCAAATCCGTTTAGAAGTTACGGAGTTGAGTGCGGACAATCTTAAACTTACATGTTTTATCATAAATATCATCAACCATTTCACACCCACTGCTGAGTATAGGTCTATAGGTCTCTTCAGCGGCCCATATTTTCAAGTCCTGTGCCGGCCTCGGTGGTCAACACCGATCCGCAGCCACCATTCTGTGACTGCTTTGATCCACCGTCCGTCCGCTTACATTTTGTTCATCATAATCATAATCAGCCTTTTAACAGTCCACTGCTGGACTTTTAGCCTACCCCCGAAAGGGTGATTGGGCCATATCCACCACGCTAGCCCAGTTGCGGGTTGGTGGATTCACATACGCAATTGAATTCTGTCTCCGTACGTATGCAGGTTTCCTCACGATGTTTTCCTTCACTGAAAAGCCAGTGGTATGAAAATCTGTACATAAACTCCAAGAGCTCATTGGTACGGATCCGGGGTTTGAACCCGCGACCTGACGCTTTCAAGTCTAGCGGTCTCCCAAATATGCTACCATGGCTTTTTTTTGTTCACTTACTTTTTTTCTATATTTCACTTACATTTTGTTTACTCGCTTTTTTCCCGGAAAACACATGGTTCCTGTAGAATATAGGGTGAAACCGCGAGCCGCTGCTAGTAAAGTAAATGTCAACTCACCAGTATTCTAACAGGCGGGAACATCCTGAGCAGGTTGTCTTGCGCCCAGTACGGCGACAGCAGCGGGTCGCGCGGCACGCAGAATATGAACTCATCCGACGGACTGCGCGCTATCAGCGCGTCCAAGTTCGTACGCACTGCTAGACTGGGGACCATTCACACAAATTACATTAACCAATCTTTTTTTATTCTCGTTTCCTCTTATGAGGATTTTGGCATCGCACGTCTTGCACATTTGCCAGTGAAAATTAAATATTTTCAACTTTTATTAGATACTAGCTGCGCCCCGCGGTTTCACCCGCGTAGTGATGAAAAATGGTGATGATGATGACGAAAAATAGCCTATGTCACTTTCCAGCCCTTGAACTGTACCCGCGCAAAAAATCAGGTCGATGCGTTGCTCTATTGCTGCGTGAAAGAGGAACAAACAAACCAACAAAGTTTTCACATTTATAATACACTAGCAGTCCGCCCCAGCTTCGCACGGGTATAGATTATAGCCTATGTCACCCGGGGATAGTGTAGCTTCCCGTCAGTGAAAGAATTTTTCAAATCAGTTCAGTAGTTTCGGAGCCTATTCAATGCAAAGAAACAAACAAACAATCAAATCTTTCCTCTTTATAATATTAGTATAGATGTATGTACTAGCTGACCCGACAGACGTTGTCCTGTCTTAAAAGTGTCAAACACGCAAAGTTAAAATCGTCGTTATGTTTTCTCAAATTTTCCTATTTTCTGCGCAATTTTCTTAATTTTTCTTGCGGTGAGAACCTTCTGCAAAGTATAAAAAAATAAAAAACGGTATAGTCGTTCTCAAGTTATGGCGTGACCAAGGAAAATAGGGATTCATTTTTACATAATATAGATTAACAAACGAGTCATAATCACAATCAGAGTCAAGCTAAGTCACAGTCAAGTTTAAGTCACGTCCTAGTAACAGAAGTTTTATTTTGTTGCATTACTTTGCACAACACCTTCACTTCACTATCTAAACTCGCTAACACTTCATAAATAATAGACCATTATAACACAAGTTTAGAAAATTAATATAATAAAGTTCCCGACTGTATTTTTGATATCGTCAGTCCACCTCATCCTCAGTCGGCCTGGGTTCACGCGGTTACTGCTGTAGACCACCTCCCATCATTACGTCTGGCCACGTGTACTGCCCAGTTTCTCTAAGTTCTTTCATCCATTTAAAAAAAATATATAAATAGTAGGCTTGCGCTAGACCGCCAACTCGCTTGATGTTAAGCGATGATGCGGTCTACGGTGGAGCACGCTTGACTAGAAGAAACCGATTCACTCGTGATTTGACGACACCCAGATTGTATCTATCGGGGAACACCCATTCAGGCAGCGCATTCCACAGACTAGCAGTTCGCACAATAAAAGTGGAATCAAAGCGCTTCGTTCGGGTTTTCGGAATACCAACCATGACATTTCTGGTCAAGGTTCAAAGAAATCAAATCGAAAAATTGAGTCGAATTGCTAGGTGTTTTGGGATCCCCCCCTGGATCCGCCAATGGCTGTAGACCACCTCCCATCATTACGTCTGTCCACGTGTTCTGCCCAGTTCCACTTAAGTTCCTTCACCCTTTTTACGACGTGTGCACAGCCTTGGTGCGACTTCGTATTCAGTGTTTCGGATACGGTCCTGCAATTTGATGCCGAGCACGGCTCGCTCTATGGCTCTCTATGCAACGGCTATCTTGTGCACAGTCTTCTCCGTCTTCAGTATTGTATTGATAGCGTTAATATTTACTTACTCTTCCTGCGTCGGTCTGACGATAGCGTTAGAGCCAGTGATGTAGGCCAGTCTTGAGGACATGGCTCCCATAAAACCTGTCGCCGCTTCACTGATTCTGTGAGAAGAAAAAAATTATATGACCAATATGATTTATGCACTTTTTTAAGCTATGGTCTACGTGACTAGCAAGTCGCTTGCCTGATGTTAAGCGTCACACATGCACCATATTCTTATCATATTCATATCTATGTAAAATCATCTGACAGGGCAAGCAAAAACCCTGCACACTAAGGCAGAACAGAGTAAAGGATAAGAACTTACTACACATCATCATCATTTCAGATTTAGGACGCCCACTGCTGGACATAGGCCTCCCCCATTGATCCCCAAAAGGGGAGCGGCCTGCATCCAGCGTTTCCCTGCGGTCTCTTTTAGATCGTATGTCCATCTTGTGGGGGTGGATGTCCTACGTTGCGCTTACTGGTCCGTGGTCTCCATTCGAGAACCTTTCGGCCCCATCAACCATCTGTTCTGCGTGCTGTTCCCTGCCCACTGCCATTTCAACTTGCTAATCCGGTGGGCGATGTCGGTAACTTTTGTTCGGCTACGGATCTCCTTATTTCTGATTCGATCTAGTAGAAAAGCCCATTTCCAAATGGGAAGCGGCCTGTCTCAACACGCTCTTAGCCAGTTATTTTTGTATTGTCATCAAATGCATATTGTGTAAAAGCGTTGCATACACACTAGATTTCCAACTCGTCTAATTGCTACCCGTGAGAACTACAATTGGCGTGTTTCTATTAATTGATATATTTTTTTAAGGCTGTTGGTAATTCTTCGGTATAAATATGATATGAAATAAAGAAATTACCTCGTTTTTATTCTTTTTCTGTGTTCCACGTTATCTGTATCATTCAGTAATGGTGGCTCACCGACAAGTGTGGTAGAGGTTTCAGATTCTGCTTCCCTGAAGAAAAAAACAGTCAATGTTATTCGTTGTTCAATGTTATTGGACCCGGGTATGTCCTAAAACTGCGACCAGTACCATCGGAGGATGGGCAGCAGCGTCCTGTTATTACACGGTGAACGTACTGCGATCCCCAAGCCACCTGCCAAGCGTGGGGTTTATTGCAACACCTCTAAGAGGAAGGCCTTCGTCCAGCAGTGGACGTTTAAAGGCTGTTGATGATGTATGTGTTATTCGAGTTTTGAAACTTTATTTATTCAGAGTGCATTTTGCCACCATAAATTTTGAATAAATGGTCATATCTAACGGGGGTGGAACAGTTTTCCCAGTGACGAAGCGCTTGACTGGTTTGTGGTAGGCTCATCATCAGTCAGAAGACGTCCACTGCTGAACATAGGCCTCCCCCTTAGCACTGAACGATAGCCTGCCATCTGCATCCACTGGATGCCAGCGACTCTCACCATCTGTCTGTCCATCTAGTGGGATGTCTACCCACATTGTGCCTATCGGTTCATGGTCTCCACTCAAGAACCTTTCTTCCCTATCGGTTATTAGTTCTCCGAGCGATGTTTCCTGCCCATTGCCACTTCAAATTGCAAATTTTAAAAGCTATGTCGGTGAATCTGGCTCTACAGCGAATATCCACGGTCCGGATTCTATCAAGCAAAGAAACTTCGTGCCTAGCTCTCTCCATTGCCCGTTGTGTGACTAAGTTTTTCCAAATGGCCAGTAGGTAAGGAATATGTCTCTGTACCACATATATTATCATGATTTGGGTAGGTTGGCAGGGCCAAACGCATTGTGCACACCTAAGAGGGACATCACTGTAGGTCTTATAACCCCCACTTTGAATTAATGTTAGAAATACATCTATGACATGGCAGGATGGCTTCGCTATGTTCTCTTCCAAGACGCAGGCTGAGCCGAGTTTTGGACCACAGACAATTATTATTTTTCGCACTGCAATTTTTTTTTCACACTGAACGACAGCCTGCCTTTTGCATCCACTGGATGCCAGCGACTCTCACTATGTCGTCGGTCCATCTAGTGGGAGGCCTATGTTCAGCAGTGGACGTCTTCTGGCTGATGATGATGATGAATTTTTTTTTTGCGTAACTTACTTGTCACTTGTGTCGCGGGCATTTTTTGCTCAAAAATGATATTGATGTTTGATGTAGCGTCTTTAATACTTACTTGAGAGATTCGTCCGCTGCGAGTTTGTCTTTAATGACGGGTATCCGGCGTCCCTCCGAGTCCGTATCGCTGTCGAGCACGTATCGTTCCAGGAACTCAGATACGTATTGTTGAGATTTGTCGTCCGGTGGGGTTGTTCCTGTGAAATCGACAAGTCATTAGTGTGCCGCTAGAGTTCTCTAGGAGTTGGTGTTAAGCCTATGAATAAGTTATCTAAGCAAAATAACTCGCATAGAATGCCCATTGGAGTTTTGGCACCAACGTGAAAAAATATGTTGCTTCATTGTAATATTTTCCCAAACATGAGTTATTTCGAGTGTTAAGGCGAAATGGTAGAGAACGTACATTTTCTTTGACATAATGCTTGCATACTCGGCGTGCGCGCTTACAAATATTTTCAATATTTTTTTTTACAAATTATCTTACGCTTTTCCAACTACGATCACTTAAGTATTTGAATGATTTTTTTTAATAATAAAATATTCTATTGATTCTGAATGAAGTTGATTCTATCCATCGAAGGGAACGTAAAAACGGGTGTTTTTTTAGGAAAGTTTACGATTTTTTTCTATCGAGCCAAATTTATTTAATCGTCTATCGGTGAACACATCCGCATAAAATATTTCAAGAACATTTATTATGTCAATTAATCGATTTTAAAGGTCTACTTTTGCATATTCGTGAGGAAGAATCGTCAAATTTGAAGCATATTTCATTTTAATGTGTAATCATGGTGGATTATTATTTAATAAGTGTTATTAAATAAATAAATAAATAAATAAATATTCGGGACATTTTTGCACACACGGTCATCTGACCCCAAACTAAGCAAAGCTTGTGATATGGCTGCCAGAGACTGATATACATACATATATAGGTTTAAATACATACTTAAATAGATATTAACACCCAGATATAGAACAAACACAAATGTTCATCACACAAATGTTTGTCCTAGGTGGGAATCGAACCCACGCCCCTAAGCTGAACGACTGTGGGAAATTGAGATGAGATGAAACATGTATTTTCGTGTTGTTTCCAAAGCTCCACAGATGCTTCTAGTCAAGTCTCCACCTCTTTACTAGGGCATAACTATTACTTGACCATGGCTTACTTTGCTTGACGACATTTCATCAAAATTGATAACATTTTAATACTTCACACTGGCAAATGTACAATTGCGACACCAAAATCCTCAGAGGAAAGAATGAAAAAAAAAAGCAAATTTTTAACAAAACGACATTGAATTAAAATATTATAATCACACAACGTTTCGTTCGAACACGGAACGCAGCCTGCGTTCGGTGTTCGAACGTCATAAATATTAGACCATATTTTGCGCTTTGAATAAAGCATAATTATACAGGGTTAATCCACCAACCCGCACTGGGCCAGCGTGGTGGATATGGCCCAATCACCCTTTCGAGGGTAGCCTAAAAGTCCAGCAGTGGACTGTTAAAAGACTGATTATGATGATGATGATGATGATACAGGGTTACGGAAATACCCTGTACTAAGCCGAAAGGAGGTCATAGTACTCGTTCGCGATTTCAGGTTTGGTCCTATAGTAAAAGTTGTTCATAATGATGAGTACAATGACCTCCGTTCGGCTTAGTACAGGGTATATGCGCAACCCTGTAGTTATAACGCGTTTAGTGAACGTAGCCGTTGGGAGCAGATGCCTTATTATAGATGTCTTATCGTGATTCGGATTGTGATCGTGATCGCGTGCCATCTCACTTACGCACTTGGTGCGAGTTAGTAGATGCGAACGGGACGGCATGCAATCTCGATCAAAATCAAACTTTTATAATAAGGCCGCCGGTTTACATAACAGTTACCAGTAGCAGTGTGTTCGCTTTGCAGAGATGCGGCGCTTATCGTAGTGTCGGAGGACTTCCGGCGCTCGCTGCCGGACTTGTGCGCTTGCAGCTCCGCTAGATCCGACGGGGACACCTCCTCGAATGAGGAAGGCTCTTCGCTTATACCTTCTGGATACAGAGATACAAACATGATATTATGTCACACGAGTAAGAGCGAGATATAGCGATCCAAGAAAAATAATTATTAAGGTGGTATGTTACACACACATCATCAGCCATTAACTGTCCACTGCTGAACAAGGCCTCCCTCTTAGAGAGGGGTGTTGCCATAATCCCCACGCTTGGCAGGCGGCTTGGAGATCGCAGTACGTTCACCGTGTACTAATAGGACGCTGCTGCCCATCCTCCGGTGGTTCTGGTCGCAGTTTTAGGACATACCCGGGTATGTTACACCTATGGCGGGAAATTCAAATTACAAACAGTTTTTTATTGTTGTAGCTAGGCTGGGTAATTATTATAATGACACCATGTTTGCGCAAATCGTTGGTTGTTCTTTACATTATCATGTACAGCTTTTTAACAGTAACGCACCATATTACTTACATTTAATTTTGTCAATAAACCATCTGAAAAAGCAGAAATTAGTTTATTGACATATGTAAGTAATAATGTGCATTAGAGATAAATAACTTTAGATGATTTTGTAAAGAATAATAATCAATTTGCGCGAACATCATGATACAATAATACCCGGCCTAGCTACAAGGACAAGAAAACAGTTTAAAATTTTAATCTCCCGTCATATGTCAAACGTACCATCTTAAATGGAAAATAAAACAGTATTACCTACACCAACACATCACCTGAAGCAACCTATATTTGTGTGACTGCTGTAGGTTAATATAATGGAGGTGTAGGTTAATACTATTCGAAACTGGTTTTACTTCGCGATACGCTTATAAACAACAAATACAGCAAAACAACAGTAGTTTTATTTGCCCGGAGCATCCCTTTTCTACATGAAACTAGTGAGTTCGAAAAAAATACTCTATATATATATATATATATGCTCCATAAACCACCATAAATTCATATATACCTTGTGATGTGCTGACTTTGAGAAAGCCATTGCTGTCCAGAGGCGTGGTCGCGCCCGACGGCACGTTTTGTGTATTGTTCGGTTTGTCATCTGGTTTTGGTTTTGGCGGATTACTTGGACAGGCATATGCTAGAAGTATAAAGAAACTATCAACATTTTTCTAAATATAGAGATAATATGTGGCAGTGGGCAGGGCACATATCACGCAGAACAGATGGCCGATGGGGCCGAAAGGTTCTGGAATGGAGACCACGGACTGGTAAGCGCAGCGTAGGACGTCCACCCACAAGATGGACAGACGACCTAAAAGAGACTGCAGGGAAACGCTGGATGCAGGCCGCTTCCAACCGGCCCTTTTGGAGATCCATGGGGGAGGCCTATGTCCAGCAGTGGACGTCCTATGGCTGAAATGATGATGATGAGAGATAATATGAACTTCGGAATGTGGAGGTTATTTGATATTTAATCGTATCTCGGCGCGTTAAGGTTCATATTCACGAGATTTTCTGCTGTCACCTAAACTGAATTTTCTTTCGCTTTTAAGAGCTCACAGTACAACCCCAGGGCTATAGCCACTCAGCCTGTACAAACTTACTTTAGTATAGGGTAAAGGCACAGCTTCTGTCCGGGTTCAATTCATTTATTCTTGCCTTCATCATCATCATCATTTCAGCCATAGGACGTCTACTGCTGGATATAGGCCTCCCCCATCGATCTCCAAAAGGGCCGGTTGGAAGCGGCCTGCATCCAGCGTTTCCCTGCAGTCTCTTTTAGGTTGTATGTCCATCTTGTGGGCAGACCCCTACGCTGCGCTTACCGGTCCGTGGTCTCCATTCGAGAACCTTTCGGCCCGATCGGCCATCTGTTCTGAGTGTTATATGATGTGCCCACTGCCACTTCAACTTGCTAATCCAGGGGGCTATATAGGTAACTTTCGTTCATCTACGGATCTCCTCATTTCTGATTCGTTCTCGTAGAGAAACCCCGAGCATAGCCCTCTCCATAGCTCGTTCTGCGACTTTTGCTTATAAGACCCATAATGAGAGACCACGTTTCGGTGCCGTATGTTATCACTACACACATCAAGTAGGTATTCCATTTTGCATCCATACAGCCAGTATGGAAACCAGGCTGAAACAAGCTACTATAATTTTATACCGATTGAAAACTAAGATAAAAGGCAAACTGTGTTACTATACTATACCACTACAACATATTAGTACCCCCAAACTGTCTAAGAAATTGATTTAGCTCTTACAAAAACCCTTTTAGGAATTTACGTGGCGAAGAATACCTGTGAATCACGCCTCCAGACATTTCTTTTTACATTCCAGACATGTCTGTTAAGACCTCTTCAGACAACGCTGCAATCAAAATGTATCATCATCATCATCAGCCAGAAGACGTCCACTGCTGAACATAGGCCTCCCCTTTAACCTCCACACTGAACGACAGCCTGCCTTTGCATCCACTGGATGCCAGCGACTCTCACTATGTCGTCGGTCCATCTAGTGGGAGGCCTACCTACGCTGCGTCTTCCGGTTCGTGGTCTCCACTCAAGAACCTTTCTTCCCCATCGGTTATCGGTAACGCTGCATATATCTCATCATTTATCCGCATCTTTCCCCTCACTATAGGCTATCAAACCTCACCTTTGAGGCACCTCATCATGAAGCCAAACGGCAGTATGGGGTCCATGAGGCACAGCATCCTGGCAGGGCTCGGCACGAAGCTCACATTAAGAGGAGCGTACGCTAGGAACATTCCCTCGGGAGCTCGGAGCCCTGAGCTCACCACCTTCAGAGTACAAGCTGCAACTAGGTTAGCTCCAGCTGAATCACCCGCAAATACTATGCGTTTACCTGTAACATGTTTTATCTTTATAAAAGACCGTCAAAACAAGTAAGCAGCTGATTTCTCTTAGTGCATCTCTATTCAAACTTTTTAAGTTTTATGTATGTATCTGTGTGTCTGTCTATCTGTATGTCTATGTATCTGTCTGTCTGTCTGTGGCATAGTACCTCCCAAACGGCTGAACCGATTTTGATTTAGTTTTGTTAGTTTTGTAGGTCCAGTTTTGGGGGTGGGTGGATTCACATACGCCATTGAATTTCTTCTCCGTATGTATGCAGTTTTCCTCACGATGTTTTCCTTCACCGAAAAGCCAGTGATATAAAAATCCATACAAAAACTCCAAAGAGATCCTTGGTTTGAACCTGCGACCTCACGTTTTCAGGTCTAGCGGTCTCCCAAATAGGCCATATATGGCTTTTTATTATAAAAAAAGCAGCTAAAAATAGTCTGTCCACTTACCCGTTGTGCCAATCTCTTTAAAATGATCTAACATCCAACAGTAAGCGTAGAACACCTCCTCCAAAGCCCTCGGGAAGGGAGCTTGTGGCGCAAGGCTGTAGTCTACGGATAGTATAGGAACGTTCAGTTTGGCTGCCCAGTCACGCAGGTACGTCTCATGGGACTTGGAGCTTTGGGCTACGAAGCCGCCGCCATGGCAGTGGAATATCACGCCGTCTGATGGTGGAAGGGAAGACGAGCCTTCACCAGCCTGGGGAAAAGGAAAAGTAGTGTTAATTCTGCAGCGTGTGTACAAGTGTAAATGTGGGGAAAAGGTATACAAATTATTATAACAACGGCTTGCATTGCACCGGTTTCGGAGCCATTAGAGCCCCTTCCTCAGGGAATACGCGCGATTCTGGAGAAGGTCGCCCGCGTACTGGCGAAGCCAAGACCGCGGCGGCGGTGCGCGCACGCGCAAAGCGTGCGGTCGCTTTTCGTGCCCTAGCACCCGCCTGTCTGCGACTTTTGCCTCCGGTACTGGTTTATTCTCTTCCGTTTCGCTTGTACACGGTGACACTTGTGTTACACATTTAGGGTCTACGCACAAAACACTGACCGTGTCGAACGGTGCACTGACAACTGCATCCGTCTTGCTCACCCGCGTCGTATTAAGGACCGGCTTCCACGCTGAGGCCAAAGTCCAGCCACTGTCCCGGTTGAAATCCGGTGCAAGCCGGTGTTATAATAATGTATAATGAATCCTCACGCGAGTTTTGATGAAGTAAAAGGTATACAGTTTGATAACCTTATCATACTATTATATCACATCGAGGGTGAGGAACTCTCTGATGGAGTCTGTGTTCCTGGAAAAGTTCAGAATGGGTGTCTTGGTGGGAAATGCAACGACAGGACCTTCGCCTGATAGTAGGCCTTATAGACCGGTCATTGCAACTTGAATAGTCACTTGTATAAGGAGCCACGGACAGTCCACAGTGTCGTGGCTGCATGAAAGAGAACGAAACTCTAGAGCATGTGCTGTGGCATTGAGAAGCCACAGAAGAAACTAGAATCGCTACCGGGTTGTATGTGGCAACATTGCCTTCTTCATCGACGTCACCACAACAGCTAGACTGCTTTTCATCATCATTATTTACACTACCATCTACGCCACTGGAGCAACTGTGCCAGCGCCCCAGAGCCTCACTCCGATATTTCAAGAAGCTGTGTTGGCTCGGGTAGGTGCTGGTAGGGGGAAATGCACAATACACCCCAAGCGGGACGTCAGTGCAGGACTTATCGCCCCCCATCTCGAATAAGAATGCGTATCTTCAAATCACGAGGAAATAGGTAGTTTCTTGATGAGTATACTCCATATCTTATTCCGCATCTTTGCGTAACGTCAGGTACGACGTGGACAAATACAAACCTTTCGTGAATAAAAAATAAATAATAGTCTGGTATTTTGTAAAACAGGGAAAAACAGCATAATTGTATAATATAATTTTGCAAAATTAAATAAAAAAATACGTGTTTTGTATGGGGATCTCCTTTTCGTTTTTACTTTTCGACTTTTTTACTATTTCTTAGTCAATCTATCAACTGGCTATCTATTACGGTTCCAAAGATACAGCCGATAGTTAGGACATACAGACAGATAAACGGACGGACAGATAGACAGACATCGTAGGCTTAGTAATAGGGTCCCGTTTTTACCCTTTGGGTACGGACCCAAAAGCCTTTAGTATTAATATAACGTAGACTCACACCTACCATACCACACCTCTTGTTGACACTGATCAGTCTGACGTTCAAGGGCTGCACTCCTATGTGTACAGTCGGTGGCAACACTGTCGTCTCCTTGCCCTCCTTCGTCGTTACCGTGAGCGGCTCGGGAGGTATTGTGATGATTTTGTTCACAGCCACCGTAGAAGACATCAGGCTTGGCACCCTTTTCATGATTTCTGGAACGATAAAATAATGAGTAAGAAAAGAAAGAAAATCATTTTTATTCGACACCTTTACAAAAACTTATATCTAAAGCAGGAATGTTGCGGAGCTTCGACTCCGGTTCCGTTAAGTCGGAACTTCCGATTATTATTACACCTTCGGTTCCGACACTTGTAAATCGAAGGTTTTAATCGGAGGTCGAAGCATAACATAGCGGCGTCGGCGGCCTGTGTCGTTGATTCATTTATTTTAATTTCTTGTTTATTTGGAAATATGCCAATTATATGTTTTATTTTATAATTGTAAATTGAAATGAAAAAAATTGGACTAAATAATGTTTTATTTGTCCTTAAATAAAAATTCTCTCTCATGCCACCACTTCTGATCCTGTCTCTGACTCCGGTTCCGAATCCGATAAAGCAAATTTAAAAACTCCGACTCCGCCTTCGGTTCCGATAAAACTACCTCCGTTACATCCCTGATCTAAAGGATACAATCAGTGTCGAATGGGCCCACCTCGGCATTAATGCTGAAACTCAAGGACTATCAGCGCCGGTTTTCAGACGAACCCTTAGTAAGAGATCTTACCGGTTACCGGTTTAATAAGAGATGTTTACACTTTTTACAAGCTTTTATTTAATTTGCAATGTTCTCGAATGGAGATCACGGACCGGTAACCGCCGCGTAGGGTGTCCACCCACAAGATGGACAGACGATCTAAAAGAGACCGTAGGAAAATGCTGGATGCAGGCCGCTTCCAACTGGCCCTTTTGGAGATCGATGGGGGAGGTCTATGTCCAGCAGTGGACGTCCTATGGCTGAAATTATGATAACGATGACGAATGTTTGTATGTTTGTTTGTTTAGGTCAAATCTTGCAAGCTGAATTAGAACCAGATGCCTTATTATGGATGTCTTATCGTGATTCGGATTGTGATCGCGATCGCATGCCATCTCACTTACGCACGTGGTGCGAGTAAGTAGATGCGAACGGGACGGCATGCAATCTCGATCACAATCAATCTTCTGTGACTTCAAACTGCGACCTTGTTGGTCGCAGTTCGTCTTAACCGATTTTGCTGAAATTTTGCATACAACTTTAGTTCTGATGACAATATAATATCCAATATTGTAATATTTTTAAATGGCCGCCACCACACCCGCCCTTTCGCAAAATCCTTTCTTAGCGGACCTCTACACCGCACGCCATATTTCCGCATCGTAGGTCAAGTACCGACAATGCTCCGGGTATTGTAGTTTAGGTGTGTATAGGCGGCGGTGACTACTTACCATCAGGTGACCCATAGCTTGTTTGTCTACTATTTCATTTAAAAAAAAAAATTTTTTTAAAAGGTTTTCAATATATCGTGATCGTGAAGTGAAGTATTATTTTGCTTTTACATGTAACTATCTGCGCCCGGATTACTCCTTATAACATCAGCTATCTGCCAGTGAAAGTCCCGTCAAAATGGATCCAGCCGTTTCGATTCCATAGGGAACATACATACATATACACATCGCCTTTTATATATATAGAAAAAGCTAGTTAAATTCTTACCACTTTCAGCTAAAAACCAAAACGCCTTACAAAACTCGATGCTGGCTGATTGCGATATATTGACTATCCTTCTCGCTCTCATCTCGGGGTCTATAAGGTACTGTCCGCCGGTCCACACGGAGCTAATCAGATTGCCGTGACAGTAGTAGGCCTCGGAGAACCCAGCCATGCATATAGATATGCCTTTTAGTATGCCGCGCATAGACGGTAGGAACTGGAAGGAAAGTCGGACTTTATAAGGGCATGTAACTGTGTCATGACTAAAGAAAAGGACACGGCCAGTATTTTAGTGTTTATTTCGAGAGTCATACACGAACGCTTTTTTTTTAACTTACACAAACAACCTTTCTAAAAATCGTTAGTTAAATTAAACAATGCTTAAAATTGATCTGTCGACTTCTCGCTAACGGAAATTGTCACGAGAGAAATCTATATAGAGCTATTTTAAACGTTTGTAGGTAAGGCCAGTAATCTATACAATGGTTTGGCCAATAGAAACCCTTTTTTAATTTAACCTTGTTGGTTTTTTGTAATTGTTAAATGTCAAATGTCATTAAGACAATTTTAATGTCATATTGACGTCGATTCTGTCATACCACTCACTAAACTAAACCAATCTGACAGGACTAAAATTATCTGCTTCTCTTTTAATTTTAATATGTGAGAGGATGGCAACAATTTTAGAGCTATTATTGAAACTGACGTGGTTTTCACACATTTTATTTATATTACACGGGAATTACTCACGTAAGATAAAGCCGGTTACTCCGACTATAGTTTCAACCGCGTGAGTAATTCCCGTATAATATAAATAAAATTTTAGAGCTGTCAAATTTAGTTTAGAGTACATCAGAATCGATGCCAGTGCCAAATATCCCATAACAAAAATACAAACTTGAACTACAACGAAGTAGGAATGAACTACAACATTTAAACCCCAATCTAACTTCCTTAATTCGTTCTTTTTGCAAAAATCTTACCACTGTATTTAAAAATAAAATATGATTAAAAAAACCTGAATTTCAAATTTTATGTCCCAAACATTATAATTATATAGAGCCACCCTTCTCTAAGGGGGAGAACTTTGTTCACCAGTGGACTGGCTGATGATGTATGTTTGTGAAACATTATTATATAAATCATCATCATCGTCAGCTTGTATCAACCCGCTGCTGGGTATAGGCCTCCTCTCCCTTGCGCATTTGATCCCTGTCTCGGGCTAATCTCATCCACGTATGACCTGCGATGGGTCTGATGTCATCGACCCATCGGACTGTTTGTATAGATATCTCACCTGAAACCCCAAACATCTGCCGTAGAAACAGTACTGGTTTATAGTATCAGCTTGCGAGAACAACTCCTCAGGAGTGTGTGGTTCAGATGGGAAGAGCTCTCCTTGAGGCGCCCATGAAAGCAATGTGTGCAAGTGATGTAGACATGTACCCAGTGATGCTAGTAGTTGACCACATGATTCTACCTCTCTGTAACAAAACAAATTGTTAGACCTTTTTATTTACATTTAAAAAAAAACAAGGCAATGGTAGTTTTTGCTCGACGATGCAAATCAAAAAGGAGAGAAGAAGAAGGAAATTGTATTAATGTTTTTAAAAAAATCATATTGTACCTATTTCGGTACAATATTAAACTAATATGGGCGCGAAACACACTTCTCCATTTTTTTATTACCTAGAAAATAGGCTAGATTTTCGTTGGATGTTAAGCGATGACGCGGTCTACGATGGAGCACGCTCGCTAGAAGAAACCAATTCACTCGCAATTCGAAGACACGCCGTTTGTAACAATCGGGGAACACCCATTCAGGCAGCGTATTTCACGGTCTAGCGGAATCTTCCTACAGAACAGGAAACAATATTCTCCTCGTATCTTATAAACATATGTGCAATTGTGCATAACTTTTTTGCACATTTATAATGGGTTTTTTTTCACACATAAGGTCTTACCATACCAAAATTACCAAAGAATCAGAAAAAATAAATGGAAGTGCCTACTAGGGCCTTACCGACAACAGCTATTGCGGCACCTAATCCGCTCAGTTGGAAAACCACGCGAACGTGAACCTTATCGCGCCCAGATACGGTTTGCGGTCGCGTGATTTTCCAACTGAGCGGATTAGGTGCCTCAATAGCTGTTGTCCATAAGACTCCAGTTCCCCTTTAGCTCTTACACCCCTCTTGGTCGTCCATTTGATAGATTGTTAACTCTTTATTGTTCACACCAGAAATTACATACATAAGACAAAAACAACTTAAAAACTAGTGAAACAATGGGCGGCCTTATTGCTATAAGCGATCTCTTCCAGGCAACCTTAGTATGGTTTGATCAGCTCGTTTGCAGTTGTGCCGCTCTTTGTGTCAGTGTGTGCAATACGTGTTTACCTCACCCTCTTCAGCTTTAGAACTAAGCTTTTTTCGTTACTAGCTCAAGTTTAAGGCAAATCCAAGCTATATTATGATCAAAGACCAAAGGTAATAGTGAGATTAGATGGAATAAGTAACGAAAACGCATAAACTTTAGGTAACATAAAATACAAATAAATAACTATCGAACTCAAAACAAAGTTAAATAAATATTTCCGCATATTTGAACAGCTATTCGAGTTAGGTACTGACATAATATTATACTCAATCGCTAGACTGCACGCCAATTATGCTTTGTTAGACTGTGAGACTGCGCATACCTATTAGCTATTATACTAACCTACTATAGCTACTTATATAGCGAAATCGTCTACTGTCGCTGATTACTATCGCTTATGCAAGTCGGTTTTCAATTGTGGTCGACGAGACATGACGGTTTTCTTTTTCGGGTTTCACTTAGAGTATTGCTACTGTATCTATGGGTTTCACTTTTGCCAAGCCCTGGGTTGGATGCGCTTCAGTAAGCTTGTAGGGGCTATATCGCAACAGACTTCTTACGAGGTGGTCAAATGAGAGAATAACATTTTAGATAGGGGCTTTATTTATTTTTTATTTTTTTGTTCCGTACCTCAAAATGAAATAGGAACCCACCCTTATAGGATCACTCGTTGTTCGTCTGTCTGTCTGTCAATACCCTTTTTCACCGGCGAAACACTCTTAAAAGTAACACATTTGCGCTTTTCTCCCTGTTTTTAAGATTCATTCTAATACCTATTTATTAAATGATATCTAAGATAATATCTTAATATAATTATTCATAATATAATCTATTAATAATTTCATAATTATGGTGGTAACCGTAATGTTATATTTTAAATGACACTATACACTTTTCGAATAACGAGAAAATCCTATTCAATCTAATCAAATTCAATTCCAAATATTTATTTGTCAGAACATGGTAGGTAGAGGTACACATACATAATATATAAAGTAGCATACATGGTCGTCAGAATGGAGACGTATCTCATGTCCTTGCCTGTTACAGCGTACAAATGTAATTTTTTTTTATATATATTTTTATTAATTTTTGTTAAAGTTAAAAAGACGAAATTACGACTGTGTGTACCTAAGCCCTATGGTTTTGCTCCACTAAATGCGACTTTAGTAAAATATTTTAAGCCTTATCGTCATCTGTAGTAACAAGCGTTGCAAGTAGGAAAACCTCGCCTCAAGCGAAGACCATAATTTTAAACATAAATTTATCACCTATTGTTAATAGGATTTATAATAAACTAGCTGTTGCCCGCGACTTCACACGCGTATACTTTCATATAAACTTTCAACCCGCTTTTGTCATCCTTAATTCGGCCCGTTCGCAAAATCCTTAGGGAACCCCTACACCCCATAAGGAATCTATCTGCAAAATTTCAGCTTCGACCCGGACCCGGGTATGTCCTAAAACTGCGACCAGAACCACCTGAGGATGGGCAGCAGCGTCCTGTTAGTATACACGGTGAACGTACTGCGATCCCCAAGCCGCCTGCCAAGCGTGGGGATTATGGCAACACCCCTCTCTAAAAGGGAGGCCTTGTTCAGCAGTGGACATTTAATGGCTGATGATGTGATGATGTGAAGTCAAGTAGTTTTCAAGATTTCATGATAAGTGAGTGAGTGGTGAATTTCGCTTTTATATACATTCATAGATATTCTATGTTCATAAATAATTATGTCGCATGTCGGCCGAACGAATGCACACTACGGACGAGTAGAATCGAGGCGGCTTCGCGTAAAAGCGGCCGTCAATAAGTACCTAACTAAGCTCTTTTCGTTATAGGTGGTTGGCGGCTTCGCGTAAAAGCGGCTGTCAATAAGTAAACTCTTTCGTTTTAGGCGGTTCCTCAGTCATGAACAGGGGCCAACTCCTTACGCGGTCTAAAATTTGCGCTAAAACAGCGCAGTTCGAAAATCACGTGAACGTGAACCTTAACGATCTGAGATACGGTTTGCGTCGCGCAATTTTTTTCATCACCTAAACTGAATCGCTTAAAACAGCTAGCCCACTTATCGCGGACTCAAAACAGCGCATTACGGAAAATCACGCGAACGTGTACGGTTAGCGGTCGCGCAATTTTTCGCATCACCTAAACAGAATAGCTAAAAATAGGCAGCCGTAAGGCCCCGGAAGGTGGACTTAATTTCGCCTAACAATACTAGTGCGTATTGTGATAACGAATTTACAAACGAGAGACTTACTAAAATCAAAACAATTACGCGATTGACCTTGTGAGTACGTGATATCTTTAGGTATCCGTTTGATTAAATGCCAATTGGGTCAAAGAAGTTATAATCGAAAGAACATGAGTTCTCGCTGGTATTTTTTTTATTTAGGTATCTATCTATTCTTAACAAAATTCAAAGTATACCATTTAGCATTTTGTTTTATCTAACACTAGCGATCCGCTCCGGCTCCGCACAGGTATAGTTAAATAGCCTATATTAATCAGTGATAATGTAGCATTCAAATGGTAAAGGAATTTCTAAAATCGGTCCAGTACTTTTTGAGCCAATTCGTTACAAACATACTTACATACAAATCTTTCCTCTTTATAATTATTGTATAGATTTAGGCTGAGATGTATAACCACGCATGAAATTTGTTTCTTTAAATATGTACCAGTGTACTGAGGTTAGTACATAAAATTACAAGTGATTTTCTAATATTATCATACTTTCGCTGTAAAAAGTATCCTAAGCCCGTCCCCATGATGCACACTACGTGCTTGCCATATTGCATTAAGATTGGTTCAGCCTTTTTGTCATGAAAATGTATTAAATCTACTATCAGCAAATCCTCCACTGCTCCACTTGCAAGGTTATTTTTTTCTACTTAGACAAACAACATTTTAGCCATCTTTGCAGCTGTCAGCCATCTGGCCGCTACGTACAAAGTATGTGTTGCAATAATTATAACTATAAACCAATGACAATATAACTACTTGACTGCTGATCTTTTACTAACATGTCAATCTAAACAACTTATTTCGAGCGGGACCAATCCTTTTTATTTTCGCGGGGGAAATCTTCCAAAGATACCCGGCTGCGTTGGGGTGCAGCTAGGTTATGTGGCGGAGGGGCTGAGACAACACGGTTGTCTCGGGAGGAGCCGTAGCGCAGTGCCGAGGGCTCCGGTGCGTTCTTCTGGAGATCTCGGAGCCCTCTTGTCAAGCACTAAGGCTGGTCACCGGGGGGGTTTTAGTGGGTATAATCCCACATAACCTGGCTGCACCCCAACGCAGCCGGGTATCTTTGGAAGATTTCCCCCGCGAGGATTATAGCTAAGATAATATAACCACTAGAAGAGGCTGTCTTCTACCACCTACGTAGTATACTGTAATATAATAAATAGTTCCCCGTAGTATATCGCATCCCAGTTACAATCTAACGTCAAAAAACCTAACAAAACTGATTTGATCAGAATTTACGTCTTTTGTTACGTTTTTTACAAATTATTGCAACTGTCATACTTAAAAAATCGGACTCCTTCGATAAACTCTGCTACGTAACCAGCTGTTCCAGCAGGCCTAACATGGGCCGTAGACAAATTGTCTTCTCACCGTTGGCGTCTGATGGAAGCAATACAATGTTTTTTAGGGTTCCGTACCCAAAGGGTAAAAACGGGACCTGTCTCTGTCTGCCCTACCTTTAAACGGCTGTATCTATCGAACCATAATAGATAGGCAGTTGAAATTTTCACAGAATATGTAATGTTACGGCGGATTATCTAACAAAAAAGTTAAAACGAAAGGGAGGACCCCATACAACAAACGTATTTTTTTTACGTATTTTTGTATTAGCTCTAATGAAAAAACGGCAATATGTACAAGCGTCAAACTTGGCATGATTATAGTACACACTCTAAAGTACAAAATAATAAATAATGGCCAAGTGAGAGTCAGTGTCAAAAGTCTATCACCACCGATTCTCGTACGATCACCGAAGAAAAGCAACGTCGGGCGCGGTCGGTACTAGGATGGGTGACCGCCTGGGCGTTGATGAGATTTTGTCTTTTTGCACTTTAGTGTTTTCTCATGTTTTTTGTAATTTAGTAGCTAACAAGTTATGTGGTGGTACGGAACACTCAGTGCGCGAGCCTGACTCGCACTTGGCGGTTTTATTCGCTTTACAGCTGATTTTATTCATTATGTTACAATCTACCGCAGCTGCGAATTCTGATAAGATACAATTATTATCCCGCCTAAAAGAGACCGCAGGGAAATGCTGGATGCAGGCCGCTTCCAACCGGCCCTTTTGGAGATCAATGGGGGAGACCTATGTCCAGCAGTGGACGTCCTACGGCTGAAATGATGATGATGATGATGACAATAAGTATATTAAAGAAGATCACTGACTTGACAAAATGTCCTTTCCTGAAGAGTAGAGCATCTCTCCCTGTGCAAACTTGTCGGCTCAGCTTCAGGCCGTGCAACACACAAGAGTCCACGACGGACACAAATGACCGATAGCCATTCCCTGGGGATTTGGCGTCGAAATCGTAGTGAGGAGCCACCTGGAATTAGATGAGGATAAAGGGAAAATTTAAAATAAAAACCTGATAATTTTCAAGCTGCTGAACAGATTTATGAACACTCGAACAAGTCACTTTTCAAACAAAAAAAACTATAAATCAAAATTGATTCAGCCATTTGGGAGCTATGACACTACAGACAAACACACATATACACACGTTTACCTTCCCCTCTGTTTGCAAATGGTTTAAAAATTTAGTATTGCTAAAGTCTAAATTGTTCTTAATAAAATTATAAGCCATATTTTGCTAAGATAATATCTAAAAATATTTATTAAAACACGAGTTTTCGCATTTTACATACAGCACGGAATGGTGATACTACGCCGAAAGAACAGCGTTGTGCCAAGGATTCATCTAGCTTGTTCTTGGTTGTACCTAATCATAATTTTTTTTACAATGGGATCAACTCCGAAATCGCAAAAAAAACAGCTGTCTTACAGAAAAACATCATTCTTTCAATGAAAAGTATGAAACAGCTTAATTTTGAAATTAATATAAATAAAAGTTGTTCAAAAGAGTACAATGACTGTCTTTCGGCTAAGAACCAATGTTCTATTTAACCTGCATAATCAATAAAATCTCAACTTTTAATAAAAACTAACAAATATACAAATTATATCACTGGTACAACAATTTTCCTTAGGAATGCTATATACATTGCAAGCTTAATTATTATAAAATAATGAACTCACAATGATTTAATTATATTGGTTACCTAATTATGCCTGAGGATTATATTATATACTCTGCTGGTTATCTAGTTTTAGAGATATAGGTATATAAATACTGGGCGACTTGTGAGACAGTGGAAATATTCCAGGAAATATAATACTCATTATGAACAACTTTTAGTATCGGACCAACCCTGGAATCGCGCAATAAAAATTAGCTGTTGTGTACAATTTGATAGCCCGTTGGTCGGGTTGGTAGTGAACCTATCGTCTGAGCTTGGGGGCGTGGGTTAGATTCCCACCTAGGACAAACATTTATGTGATGAACATATGTGTTTGTTCTATATCTGGTGATTAATATCTATTTAAGTATGTATTTAAAACTATATATGTATGTATATCAGTCTCTGGCAGCCATATCACAAGCTTTGCTTAGTTTGGGGTCATATGTCCATATGTGAAAAATTTCCCGAAATAAAATATAATAAACTTTTGTATGGCAACAGCTGTTTTTTTCATGATTACAGGGTTAATTCTAAAAAGAGGTTTTTAACGGGCGGAACTTTTTAATTGCAAGTCCGATTTGCATGCCACAAAAACACAGGCTTCAAACATTTATCAGCTCATAAATTATACAGATAATTATTTTTGTATTCAGACTAGCGAGTTATCTTTCATAAATGTTGCTGCGACAAAATAATGGAAATAGAGTTCTCACCAGCAGTGTGAATGGTCAGCGATCAACTATTAATATACTAACTACTTTTTAATTAATGTGTCTGTTTTGGTTGACACGGAATCTATATCTTTTGTTCATTTCATGAGTGCAAAAATCGATGATAGCTAATTGCTTGCTCACCAAGAGAAGTACCTTAAACTGAAAGGCATTGGTTACACTCATCATTATTAACAACTTTTTCTATGGCACCAACACTTAAATCGTGAAAAGATATCAGCTGTTCTATACATTTTAGTCGAGTGTCTATGACCGTTTTCTATGGAACAGCTGATATTTTTGTCGCGATTTTAAGGCTTACTCCCATAACTCCCATTGTAAAAGTTGTTCAAAATGGTACTATGTAGACTACTGTAGAGCATGTGCTGTGGCATTGTGAAGCCACAGAAGAAACTAGAATCGCTACCGGGTTGTATGAAGCACCATTGCCTTCTTCATCCACGTCGCCACAACAGCTGGATTGCTTTTCATCATCATTATTTTCATTACCATCTACGCCACTGGAGCAACTGTGCCAGCGCCCCAGAGCCTCACTCCGATATTTCAAGGAGTTGGGTTGGCTCGGGTAGGTGCTGGTAGGGGGAAATGCACAATACACCCCAAGCGGGACGTCAGTGCAGGACTTATCGCCCCCATCTCGAATAAGAATAAGAATATGAATGGTACTATGGAATATAGAATACTATGGATCCTTTTCTGATTAGTACACCCTTTCCGCAAAACCCAATTTAGTAAAAAAGACTTAGTTTAAATTTATTTAGTAACTGACAGTCCCATGTTTTTGTAGTTTTAGTTTAGAGGCTTGTTTAGTAATTCTGAGATACATTATCGTCTTATTGTGCCAGAGTAACAATATCTGTGTCAGATTATTTAAATTAAAACTGATTTCATTGTAGAAGTTTGCTTATCTCAAATACTACTATTACAAATAGGCCAAGTTCTTCATTATGTTAATTATATACTAACTAGATAGTTACTTAGTAATGCTTGCTTTGTCTTGCTATACAGGTTGTTTACTTAAGAAACGTAATAAGTGATTGGATACAAGGAATCGAAGCAAGCTGATGCATGATATGAATTAATATGGTCTACATCTAGAAGTAAAAAGATATGCCACACTTAATGAATGCGAAAGTACCTGTTTGATACCTTTTCACAAAAATATTTAAAAATATTTTTTATCCAGCCTGTTGTGAACTATAATATATAGTTTGATTAAATCTAACCTAGCTGGTATAAATTAGTTTGATTAAACCTTACTTTTTACACTTTATTAACAGAAATTATTTACATACCTTCCGGACATGGTCCACCAAAGGCCAGACAGTATCTATGTGATCAATTAGAGTCATGAAGCCCTGGTACAGTCTCTGACCGTTTTCAGTATCATCCGGCTGGAAGTAAGTCGCGTTGTTCTGGCAGGAGTCTTTCAGTGCCTCGTACATCGCATACGTCGAAGGAGAACCTTCCTGGGACTCCTCACAGCACAGAGAGGCTTTCGCAGGCGACTCCGTGAAACTCATCTTTTTAGTAAAGCTACTTGAAGCAAATCGAATACCACGGCTAATCAATTTGAGTCTCATCTGCAAAGATTTTATTATAAACATCTGACTCACTGAATTTATTATTCAATGAACGGGAAACTACACACCAATCGGAAAAATATTTACAAAGAACTTCGGGGTTTATTAATTTTGTCATGGGACCATTTTTAACGGTTATGTTGCTCAGGAATCAATTTACCATCGATCTTTTAAAAATTAATTTTAAAATTGATTAACAAACGTGAACGTTCGTCGATTTTCAGAAGATTATATCGAGTGAAAAAGAAAAAAAATATAGCTTTTGACTTTGATATCGACATGAGCGTGACAGTTTTTTTTTGTAATTTATTTTCATGACTATGGATACTGTGTCCTTCAGTCGTAATACAAGTTTACATAGTATTAAATGGCTTTGGTTACTGAACCCTACCATATTTGTGTCTCGACACGCTCCTGGCCAGTCTTCGTTTTATTTGATTGAGTTAGCACCGCTTTATCACTATGAACTAGTTGAACCACTACGAACTTACAGATTCACTTCACTAGAATACTATTGTTGTACATGGTTGTATTGTACACTGTACATACAGTTATACAGTACAGATACAGCAGAGTATGGGCGTAGGCACAGTTGGGTATTTGCCCCACCCTGGCTGCCGGCTGGCCCTGGTACTATTATCTCAGGTGTGACTTGACAGCACTTCATAATCATGGTATAATAATTGTTTTCTTGGATCATGTTCATAATCATCTTTTCTCTATCTCTACGTCTGTCTGTCTGTATAACCGCTAACTCCTCCTAAACCACGCAACGGTTGATGCGGTTTCCACCATCAGTAAGATAATTTTTCATGGAAGGTTTATATATACAAACAAACAACCCGAACACTCGTAGGCTAGCCAGTGCTATCAGTTTTCGCCGCCCGACTTTTCTACTAGTTTTTAAATAAAACAAACTGGACAACCTTACAACGCATTTATATTAATTACTATTATTACTATCCTGAGTAAACATATCCACTGTGTTGTGAACTCTAGTAAGTGCTAACGCTGACAGCCGATGATGGGGGTCCTCTAGCCAGTCATAATGCTGGCCACGAGAGCACACTAGTTGGCCTATGAGCCACCGCATTAGTTCTAGTTTCTCCACCAGCATGCTAAGTGATCTGAAATACAGTAAATAAACTCTTAAAACAGAAACTAAGAAAAGACCTGTATAGTAAAGTTATTTTTTTTACAGAAATGGTGTCCAAAAAACAGAAGACTTTTTGCTGACTCTCTGTTCTGCGATAGTGAGACTGATGTATCCATATCCTGGCTTTGTTTGTTTGGATCGTATACATCTTAGAACCTAGTCGGCACTCTGCAGAAGTAGGTTGAGTCCACGGGCATTTCACAGACCAAATATGAACTTTAACACCAGTACTGTAGAGTTGTGTCTATTTATTCATTCACCTATGTTTTGATTCTATGTTTCTTATCCATACAGCCAAGGACACACACAAACAAACCACTCACTCACTTAATACACTCTGCCGGCTTTCTTGTTTCCCGAGATACTGCCTAGGTGTTTTGAAGGTCAGAGTGAATAGGTCACTTACCATCAGGCGGCCCGTTAGCATGTTTGCCATATATGGCAAAAAAATAGTAACAGGCGATTCCGTGGTCGAATGTGAACTTATGTACACAAAATCTACTGCTGAGCATAAGGCTTCTCCCATTAACCCCATCCTTCCTTTCCTGTGTGAGCCTCATTCTTCTGAACGACAATGTTGTCTCAACATCGGACTGTTGGTATGGTATGTGTGGATACTACTTAGTGACAGCTTTGCTCTACCTGTTAACATCCCAACTAGCCAATTGTGCCATCTTAATTTTAGCTTAGCAATGCGTGAACCCACATCTTCGACTTTAGATTTCCATGTTAAATATATGGTAGTAACCAAAGGGATGCCTAGCATGCACAGTACTGTATTGATACTACTTTCCTATACCGCATTGTAAAATGCGCTTCGACGCGCGCCGATCAGTGTAAATTGTCCCTTACTAATCATCCAAGATTAGTTTAGGCTAGAAGTTTATTATTATGTTAATTCTTATTTGAGATTGAGGCGATGAGACCAGCATTGACATTCCGCTTGGACTGTATTTTTAACCGACTTCCAAAAAGAGGCGGTTATCAATTCGACTGTATGTTTTTTTTATGTATGTTTGTTACGCGATTACTTAGCCAATTTAGAATTGTTTTTGAGGATTATTTTTTTGGTTGGTAGGTCTTATCTCGTAGGTGGTCCCATAATTTTTTTATCGACATTGATTCAGCGCTTTTTGAAAAATCTACAAAAACATGACAATAAGTAACGAATTCAATGAATGAAACATTGTACAGTGCCACCAACTTAGCTGTTAAGGTGGGCAAAATTGGAACTACAGTTATTTCTTGGTGAATTTCATACTTTGTTCTCCACTAGCGACGCCGTCAACTGAACAGCAAACATAGAGGAACTGTTCCTATAACCAGAATTTCAAAAAAACAAAGAAGTGTCTCCATGGCGACCGAGCCCTGTTGTTTTTCGTTAAATTTTTCATGACCATGGATACAAAGTATTTCAGTCGTAATATTAAACAATATTTTCTACTTTTTAGTGCCAGTTTGTAAATGTAGGTATAGTCACGAAGTCGGTTCTTTTTTTTTTCTAAAAATTATACTAAGACCTTTACTAAGACACCAACAAAAGTTCACTTACATATAGATAAATTAAAAATAACACTTACGAATACATAGGTCCCCTATTCCCCTCCTCGTCCTGATTATTCTTCTGATCTTGTAAATCCCGCAGAGCCCCGACCGTCCTATCCCAGTGTTCAGTGAGCTCTTTATGCTCAGCCTCTCGCTGCTTGAGTTGCTGGTCTAAGTTCTGCAGCACTCGTTCTTTGCGGTGGTACTCCAATAGACTGTCCATTATGGTTCTGGAAATAATTTTATAAAACTAATTAAATTAATTTTGCAGAGGATCAACTGATCTGTGAACTAGCACAGAAATTGCTTTTAGATATGTGCCTTTATCAATGGGTACTTTTATAAGGGCACATACCTCTCTATATTAGAAGACCAGTTTTGTCACCGTTCCTCATATTCAGATTAACTTAAGTGCAACGGGGACAGAAGTATTAGCATGCTCTAGACTCACTGGCAAGATCACACTCATATGGTTGCAATCCCTGTTTGGGAATCGGTTGTGTTGCAAGCTATGCCCTTTTTAGGGCATTTAACTTGACTACTTGGTTGACCATGACTATACCATATTATGGTATTAGACATTAAGTGCTAGTTAATTGCAATTATATTTTGCAAGGCTAAGTTCAATTAATTGTATTGACATAAAGTGATAATTTTAAATTTTTATTGCAATGTTATTTTATATTATTACTAGCTGTTGCCCGCGGCTTCGCTCACGTAGTATTGAAATCTACTTTACTACCTCCCGTCTTTTTAGTTTCAGTCTCGCATCCATCCTGTAATCCACTCTAATAAATAAATTAGAGTGGAGCCTACACTCCTGTTCTGCTCTTTCCGCTCCAGACCCGAATCCGTCCCGAAATCTACTCTTCTTCCGCCCCATCCTTACTGCACCAGTCCGGCATTTGTCCCATAATCTTCTCTAATAATACAGTCCCACCCTTTCCGATCCAACTCGGCATCCGTCCCGTAATCCACTTTACTCCCTTTCCGCCTTTTTGCAATCCAGCCCCGCATCCGTACCGTAATAACTTCCGTAACTTTTCTGTATTTTTAATCCAATCTACTTCAGTCCCACTCTTTCCGATCTAGTCCCGCAGCCGTCCGCTCCACTCCACTCCCATACCGTAATCCAATATACTCCTATCGCGCCCTTTTCGCTAATAGTCCCGCATCTGTCCTGTAATACACTCTAGTTTAGTCCCGCCCTTTCCACCTGAATGGTATGCCTACTTTTATAGTATTTTTTAGCACAAAACTATAGTTTTTATCTATGTAAAACTAAAAACATTAGTGATTAGACCGACTTCAAAGTTAGTAAAATACGCATTTAGGTTCCTTACCACCACAAAATACAACCATCAGTTATTGTCTGAAATAGTCGAAGTAATTGCGACGCAGTCACATATTTAATTCTTTGCTACAGTGACGCTCGAGTATAACACAATTATAACTAACAAAAATTTGTCACCGACTCGCACTTGAAGATTATTTATTATTTGTTGTTAGACTATAGAGTGTGTAGTATAATCATGCCAAGTTTGACGATTGTACGTATTATAATTTTTACATTAGAGCTAATAAAAAAAATTGTAAAAAAATACGTTTGTTGTATGGGGGTTGGAGACCCCCTTTCACTTATTGACTTTACTATTATTAAATTTCCAAGTTGATCCGCCGTAACGTTACAACTGTCTATCTATTACAGTTCGAAAAATACAGTCCGTTAAAAGGTACGACAGACAGGTAGACAGAGTAGGCTTAGTAATAGGGTCCCGTTTAACACCCTTTGGGTACGGAACCCTAAAAACCACGTAACTGAGAACCTTTTTTAAAGTCGGTTAATAATACCTGTGACACCGCTCCACCGCAGCACACCATTGTTGAAGGTAGTCTGGAAGAGGTCGCTCATAGCGATAAGGCCGTTTTTTTGTTCCCGTTTTTAATGCAATCTTTTTGTAATATCTTTTTTATGGTGTTGATAATGATTATTTTATTATATTACCTACTAACCACATAATAATGTGCAGTATGAAGGCGCTGCGCGGATTATAATGGTCGCGTTATTTTAATTTTACATTATCTCATGAACTGTGCAACTAAACCACATACTGTAAACGGCAAAATTTATCTACATTAAGTACTCCTGATAATAAATTCATTTATTTTTGTAAAGATTCATAAATTAGATTACAAAACTGCGTCCAAACATGACCTTATAATTTTAATTTTTATTCTGAACACAGTAACCGGTTATTATCGTTATTGTGGTTTTCTTATAAGAGTTAGATATATGCTACCGCGGACTTTTTTTTTAAACTACTTAAGAACTACATTTTTGTCAAACATAGTACTCACTTATCTCAAACCGTTAGATCAGCGTACGCCGAAAAAGATGCCAATCAGCTAATTTTTCTCCGACATGTTTTACTAATACGGTTATTTAGTGTAGAAAACTAAACTTTATCATTATAAAACATAGTCTATGGCACTCAGGAATAGTGTAGCTTTCTATTAGTGAAAGAATTTTTAAAATCGGATGAGTAGTTTTGGAGTTAAAACAGAACAAACAAACTTACAAACTTACAAACTTACAAACTTACAAACTTTACCTCTTTATAATATTAGTGTAGATTTCTTTCTGTACAAATTTTAATTTTTGATTGACTGATGTAATTTGCGTTGTGTGCCGTTTTAGTTAATAAATAAATAAATAATAATAAATAAAATAATAGGGTTCCATATCTCAAAAGAAAATAAGGAACCCTCATAGGATCACTTTGTTGTCCTTCTGTCTGTCAAGATCCTTTTTCTCAAGCATGCATAATGGTATCCAGTTGAAATTTATATGAAATACTTGGGTCTACCATCTCTTTCAGCTGTGATAAACACAAACTTCTAAGTCAAAAGATCAAAAGATATGATTGTTAATCTCGCATATTTTGCGATTTCGCAAGGGAATTAAAACCTATAGGGTACTTCCCGTTGACCTACAACTGCTAGGTGCTACATAACAGCACATAATTATAAAGGAAAAAATCCAAAAGTTGTTAATTGGACATTACATCATATAAAAAAAAACTTACAAACTTATATTTTGTAGTTGGTACGTATTAGCACCTGTTTGCCAACTACAATGTTAAGTTAGTCATTCAATATTTCAACTTACTTTTTTCTTTGAACCATTTCTGGTTCTAAATTCTCGTCTGGCGTTGTGATAAGTGCTTTGACTGCATGAGCTTGTGTTAATGAATTCACTGTGACATTTTCAAGTACTTTCCACATTACTGTATCTCCATACTTTTCCAAAGCATTGCCAAGCTGTTGTTCTTTTATTTGAGTTGTAACTGTAATAAGATTATGGTTTTAAAATAGAGTAGGTTCAAAGATTTACTCAATAATAAAAATCAAGGAGTAGGTTAAAAATCTTCACAGCATAGTTTATTGACCAACTTACAGGGCCGTAGCTGGAGTAAGGCGGAAGTAAAAGGGGTTTTATAGCTAGATAAAACTTGATAAAAGACAACCATCGAACCATACCTACACAATATGATCCTGTACGAGGGTGCTACAGACACCACCCGGCCACCCTATGCCGGGTTGGATACTCGCCCCTCCAATCTCCCTGAGGGCGGTGTCCCTCAGAGCCCAGCCCCGACAAGGAGGTACCACCTCGACGTCAGTATCCCTAACTCTCCTCCGGTGAGGATACTATTTGATAAAAGCAAAAAAGTCCTTTGAAACAGCCAAATTATGAACAAACAGTTTTCTTAGCATATTATTTTAATCGATAGTATTAAGGTAGGGCATTGCACTACAATGACCTCCCACCTAGTTACGGCCCTGCCAACTTATCTCTTAGAGTTGAGTGATTGAGCTACCATCGTAATAGCTGTTTAAACCCTTTAGGTCTTTCATCATCAGCAAGAAGACGTCCACTGCTGAACATAGGCCTCCCCCTTTAACCTCCACACTGAACGACAGCCTGCCTTTTGCATCCACTGGATGCCCGCGACTCTCACAATGTCGTCGGTCCATCTAGTGGGAGGCCTCCCTACGCTGCGTCTTCCGGTTCGTGGTCTCCACTCCAGAACCTTCCTTCCCCATCGGTTATCGGTTCTTCGAGCGATGTGGATGCGTTTAGGTCTTTACCAATTTAAAAATAGTTTTGAATTATAAGACTCACGAGGTTTGGCTTGTAGTAACTTTAATTTTGAAGAAAATAATTTGGTATCTCGTATCTTTTTGTCTACAGCATCTTCTATATCTCTTGTAGTTTTAGCCGAAAACAATTCCTTAGATCGTCGCAGCTCATTTGTGAAGATATTGCTTACACTTCGTAGTTCGTCAAATCCCGGCATCGTATATGTATAGCGGAAATAAACTATTTTCATGAAGGGAAGCACATCGCACAACACAATGAAATTTGGAGAATTATTAAACTACAACCCAATCACAAATCACAATTGAATCACACACTTAATAAAAATACCAACAGAATTTATTAATCCGACTATAAAAAAATACTATTTTGAGTCAAGTAGATTAAAATATAATATCGGTGTTACATAATATTATGTATTAATTATTTATATTTATTATTTTCCATAAAATAACACAACCGACTCAACCGTTTGATTTAAAAACCTTTTTTTTTTCATCCCCTTTTTGTGGCTTTTGCAAGGAACATTATTACTCCTAGGCTTTTGGCTGCTTTTGGCTCTGCGTGATTGACGCAATTGCGATGTACAAGTTTTTAGAATGTAAAGGAAAACGATACACGAAAATTTGGATAATAAAGGAAGGATAAGGATGGACGGATCAGAGGAGAGCTGTGGAGGAGAGTAAAAGAGATAAATAAATAAAATGTATAGTTTTATGTTATTGAAATTGAAAAGAGATTGTACATTACAAAAAATTTAACACGGAGGGATATCAAGTCTTCGTAAAAAGAAGCATGGTCATATAAAGGTTAAAAAAACAGTAAAAATATATATGATCCAGAAAGATCCCCATATTCACCACATTCGCATGACATTCGCACTGCGGAGTTATATATGATGATGTTAAATCAATAACGAAAGCCTTTCTCAAAGTGTTAAACCGAGCAATGATCCGTCTATGCTAATCTTTCGTATCCTAATCAAGTGGCAACTGCGTCAATCACGCGAAGCCAAAAGCCTAAAACCAAAAACCAAAAAGATGAAGAAGAAAAAAAAAAACTAAAACAAAACAAAGGCAAACGTGTTTCATTTCAGTGTTTAATTTAATTACACCTTTCTTTAGGGAAAATGGAAGATATATCAATGGTAACTGACCAAATAGACAATCTTCACAAGACACCTGCAACTGAAACGGAAGCAGTATGCCTAGAACCTGAAAACTGTTCAGCACCGATTGAAGAACAGTGCTATCAGTACCCGGCTTTGTTTACTAGTAAATCTTTGTTAGAACTCTCGAATAGTTCTTGGTCGCGCTCTCTAGGAGCAGACGATAAGGTGCAGCCTTTCTTACGTGGAAGCAAATGGTCTCCAGATGGGACATGTTGCCTGTCAGTAGTAAACAATGATGGAATGCACGTTACTGAACTACCCAGAGAACTATACGCGGGAGGCGTGAAATTGGACCGCTTGATCGATGTTATGGACTCTGTAATACATGTCAAAGAAGCTGGTATGATATACGACTTCTGTTGGTACCCCGGAATGAATAGCGCAATGCCTGAAACTTGTTGGTAGGTTACCTAAGTAATATTTTACATCGGCCCCATTGGCCATGTTTTCTGCGTGATATGTGCCCTGCCTCCTGCCACTTGCCTTCATCCCACATGAGTATTATACGCCTAAAGCTCTAGTACGTAATTATAGTTATCATGTAGTTTGTCCAAGAATTCAATGTTACGCCGGCAATGATCAAATAATAAATATTTATAGAATAAAAGTACCAAGTATGGTATTAATCTTCTAAAAAGCTTCATGTTATTTGCAAATTAAATTTACATTAGTCGCCTAGTTTTTTTTTTGAGGACCGGTCGACCTATGGGCCAGGATCGTCACACAGTGGATGCCTGATGGACGACGCAGTCAAGGAAGGCCCAAAAAACGCTGACGTGACGATCTTGACTCATTCCAGAGAGGTTGGTAAGAGGTGGCGGAAGACCGAGATTTGTGGAAGGAAATGGATATAAATATAATACGTTAAAAAGAATTAAAAAAAAATTGGATCTAAATTGGTACAGATTTTTTTTACATAGTAAACTTGGCAAAATTTCATGTTTTTTGGATAAGCTATGCAAGTAGCGGTTGTCCATTAGCAGGAATATACAGTCTTAAATATAAAATGATGCTAAGTCACCAAATGTGAAGTCACCAAATCCACCACAAGGTAGCGATTTATACCACTTATAAATTATATATCTAAATCTCAAAATGCAGCTCAGCTATATTTTTTTTTCCATTTTTCATCCCCTCTGAGAAAAGGCCTGTGTCCCAGTTAAAAACTCTAAAGTAGCAACACAAGAATAACTAATATTACATTTTAATTTCCAGTTGGCTTACAACCAAACAAAATGGGCCAATACAGATGTGGGATGCATTTGACGGGTCGCTACGATGCTCGTATCGAGGGTTCAACTGGGTTGATGAAATGGAAAATGCATTGTCCATTTCATTCACAACTGATGGAAACAGGATCATTGCAGGCTACAAGAAGACTTTAAAAACTTTTGATGTGGAGAGGTAAGTTGTATGAACTTCAACTCTTATAATATTAATGTCTTCTTTTGTAAATAAATATTCTGGACATTTTTGCATACACCGTCATCTGACCCCAAACTAAGCAAAGCTTGTGATAGCCACGTGGAGGATTTAGCATTTTGTGGAGAAGCCACCACAATTTCGCCAATACTACTCTTATTAAAACTGCTTAAAATTGCTCTAACAACTCTGTCTTTCTGTCTGTCTTTCTTTACGTCAGTGAGAATACATAATGGAACTTGCCAAAATGATAGACCCATAGTGAAAACTCTCTTTAAAATTATTTTGAGATTCGATTTCGATGTTCCCTGCAATAAATAAAATCTTTTTGAGCTATTGAAGGATACTTAAAAATGCAATGCACTTAGTTTAGATTTTCATTGATGATGACCTATGAAAAAACATTTTTACAAACAATGATCCCCATAGTCATCTATCTAATTAGTCAAATCAAAAAAGTAGGTAGCATTTTGTGTTGCCTACACCTCTAAAATTAGTCCAGTCTATTGAGCTTCATTCAAGCAATTTGGGAATATAGAATATATCTACAGAATCATCTCGTACGGGTGTCTCGACTAGATGTTGACAACTTATTGTAAAAAATAACATTGTTCAATTTCAGACCAGGCAGAGACTACACAGAACACAAAATCTCATGTCCTGCTTCATGCTTGGCAGTGGACAGAAACCTCATGGCTGTGGGCTCATGGAACACAACCATTACTTTGTACAATGTCACTGAAATGGGCACATACAAGAGCATTGGGAAAATGCATGGGCATGGAGGTTTGTTTCTTTTTTAATTCTCATAAACCGTGGTCTCTCACTATGGGCCTCATAAGCAAGCTCAAAGTCGCACAACAAGCTATGGAGAGGGCTATCCTCGGGGTTTCTCTATGAGATCGAATCAGAAATGAGGAGGTCCGTAGACGAATAGCCCACCGGATTAGCAAGTTGAAGTGGCAGTGTGCAGGGCACATAGCACGCAGAACACATATCACACAGGCCGAATAAAGACCACGGACCAGTAAGCGTAGCGTAGGACATCCACCCACAAGATGGACATATAACCTAAAAGAGACCGCAAGGAAACGCTGGATGCAGGCCTCTTCCTACCAGCACTTTTGGAGGTCGATGGGGGAGGCCTATGTCTAGCAGTGGACGTCCTATGGCTGAAATGATGATGGTGATGATGATGATTTTGAAACCCAAAGATAATTAAAACTATAGATATCAGGTCAGTGCTCAAAAATGTCCAAACAGAAGGATGGCAATCTGTGCATTTAGTCTACGTTTGATGCAAGCTTGTCTATATGTTGTACTATGACAAAAACATTTGAGCAACAAATAAAAAGTGTTCAAGTTAGGTCCAAGTAGAGTTTTTTGTGCAGAGTGAAACTGTGAAACCTTTTAATTTTTATTAATCATCAATTACTGCCAAAAACTATTAAAGTCCAATTTAATAGATCACATTTGACATCTGTTAGTCTATTGTTTATTTGTCAATATAAATCGTAAAATTGCATTCTTTTGTCATGATTGATGATAAATAAGTATTTTTATCTGAAAAAATTCAAGCAATTGTGCAGTTCTAACTTTGAAAAAATTAATAATATCGTTAACAGATAAACAATTTTATTGATAACAATGTGAATAATTATGTCAGCGTATTTCGTGTAAAACGGCACGGCGCGTTACGTGCGTGTTTTTTTTTAAAATAAATCACAGGCTTGCCCTTGACCGCCAACTTGCCTGATGTTAAGCGATGATGCGGTCTACGGTGGAGCACGCTTGCCTGGAAGAAACCGATTCACCCGTAATTTGAAGACACGTAATTTGATATTTGCATGGGGCAGATTGTAACTATCGGGGAACACCCATTCAGGCAGCGCATTCCACAGACTAGCAGTTCGCATAATAAAGGTGGAATCAAAGCGCTTCGTTCGGGTTTAAAAAGGTAAAGTTACGGAATCAGGGTCCAGATTGTAACTATCGGGGAACACCCATTCGTTTATTTATTTATTTATTCGTTATGTTGCGTCGTCGCAGCGTTGCAACCGAGGAACATTAAATGTTGAAGTTTTTATATGTGTTGGACCAAACAGTAGATATTATGTTAGTTGAAGGAATTCTAGATTTGTCTGGAAAAATAATACATTACTCCTTAGAATAACTACATTCTAAGCATTACTCATTTTATAGGTGGAGTAACCCACATGAAGTTCACTCCAGATGGACTGAAGTTAGTAACAGGTGCACGAAAAGACCACAGACTCCTAGTTTGGGACATTCGATACTACAGACGTCCTCTAAACATACTGAGCAGGCCTAACACCACCAACCAGAGAATATACTTTGACATATCTCCGTGCGGGAAGTATTTAGTTTCTGGAGCAACTGATGGAGTGGTCAAGGTGTGGGATGTAGATCATGTTGATTGGAAGAATAGTCTGGATTCAGATAATATGGAGGGTGATAATGTTACATATAAGGTGAGTGAGTCTTGTTAAACTGTTCTTATGCGCATACTAGGCCAGTAGATTCCAAAGTTTTGTCATCAATTACAACTCACTTTAAAAAATCTATAGTTTGAGATCCACTCCAGGTAAAAGTTCTTCAGTGGTTACAGCCGCTACGGCATGTTCTCTTCTATGTATTGTAGCTGTATAAAGGTTTATTCCATATAGTTAATATTTCTAGATATTAACTAAATTCGAGGCCTCACTACGCGCTGCTCGGCCTTCGGTCTCGTAGGTATGAAGCTCTGCCTTCGGCCTTACGGAAATCGCATTGTAGCCCCCAAGCACCGTAACTCACCCAAACGACCTCGCTACGACGTTGGTACCAGTAGGTACTCGAGTCACGAATCTAATTCGCTACAGAGCGGTGCATATAGCAATGTATTTTACTCCCTTATTTTGTAACTGGCTACCACAATTGCCTGTATCGAGTTGTAGACGTCCCGTTTAAGATTCGCTTTCAAACAATTATATAACACCAACATTTTTGTTTCAGTTCCCACTCCACAAGGACTGCTGTAACAGCATATCAATCCATCCATTCCGGCCAATTTTGGCAACTGGCTCTGGACAAATACACTTAGAAGATCCCACTTCTGAAGACTATGCACAAGAAACGCAAATAAATATGGTCAATAACGAACCAGAGATCAATAATTCAAACGATGAATCGTGGAAATGGATACTAAAAGACGATTCTAAACAAAATAAAACACAAGATGTTTCACTAAATATACTCAAAGATGATACCAAAAATGTGGTGGATCTGAAATATTCATCGGACGCTGAGAATAGTCTAGTCTTTTGGTGGACTGGGGAAGTTCCTGATCTAACATAGTCTCTTTTGCAAGTTTAACATTTTGATAAACATTGTCGCAATTGTAGTTGTTATCAATTGGAATATATTTTTGAGAGTTGTTATTTATATTTTTTATTGAATTGTATTAATCATCCCTACGAAATAATGCATAATAGTAATGTTGATGCGTGTTTAGTAACTATACCCGGGCCGCGATAAGAAGCGTTCTGACAGCTTCAATAAATCGTAATAATCAATTTTTTTTTCTTTTCATATTTCACTGTAGTACATCGGCTACCTGCCTGTCTTACATTATAAATAATACCTATATTACGCTACGGTACTATGAGTAATAGTAAAAGTGATCAGGATTTCAATCGGTTTACACTTTACAACAGCTGTCAGAATGCTTCTCAGCGCGGCTCAGGTGTAGAATTGCTCACAGAACTATTTAAAATAGAAGACCGCTTTTCGACCTAAGCGGACAGCCTGGCGGTGGTGGTGAGAGTGGCAGTGATCTAATGAACGGTAAAAACTTGGCACTTGGTCATTATTTATTATTTGTTGTTATACTTTAGTCACAGTGTTCTATAATCATGCCAAGTTTGACGCTTGTACGTGTTACCGTTTTTACATTAGAGCTAAAACAATAATACGAAAAAAATACATTTTCTGTTTGTTTTCCTCCTTTAGTTTTTAACTTTTTGACTTTTTTATTACTTCGTAGTTATCCGCCGTAACATTACTAATTCTGTGAAGATTTCAAATGGCTATCTATTACGGTTTGAAAGATACAGCCGTTTAAAGGTAGGATGGACAGACAGACAGACAGACGGACGGACGGACAGACGGAAAGACAGACAATGAAGGCTTAGTAATAGGGTCCCGTTTTTACCCTTTGGGTACGGAACCCTAAAAACTACGTGCCCACAAAATAGTGTAACTGTAGTAGATAACTATATAAGCAAGAACAGCGTTTTCCTTATAGTCTTACAGATTGACCGCAACTAGGAAATAGCACGCAAGCGTAAAAGAAACAGCTGAAAATAAGTAGGCATTTTGTAAAACGTGCACGCGCGGTTGGTTTTTGTCAAAATCAAAGGTTTTCCCATTTCCGTCTCCCTCATAAAAGTTTTTGTCGACTGGAGGAGGAAATGTGATTGATACGGTAAGATAGTACAAGTTACTGTGAGTATCTACTAAAATAAAGTGCCTAACAGACAGTAAAAAGTTATACGGTTTAAGTGACTGATCACAATTTAATTTCTTACCAAACCGGAGTTCAAATATAGATAAACTTTACTGGTGATAAACGGTTAAGTCGAGGGCTTACAATAAAGAACGAAACGGTAAAATAGGTATCTATAAAATTAATAATAAAAAAAACACTTTAGTTACAAACTCATGAACTTCGCTTGTGAAGGGTCGGAGAAGATAAGACGGCCATTTCAATACTTTACACTTTACTACCAATAAGTTTCAGGTTTTCAAGAAAGGGATTCCAAATTCAAATCTAGACTGATAAAATATCCCTGATTCGGACTGTTTCCAAATATCAGACTGTATTACTGTTTGTACTTATTATTATACTGCGACACGGTTTATAATAAACGTCGTGGTCAAAAGTATTGCAAGTAAGGCATGATTTCCTCTTACGCTACGCCTTGTGTCGGCGCTTACGTCGGTCGCGCGTACGTATATATATTGCGTTTTATAAAGCAGAGTCCGCCTGGCGAAGTATCACGCCTTTGCCAGTATTCAACTGGCAATATTTCTAGTGAATTTACTGGGTAATTATAGACTCAACGTCTAACATCTCAGGGTGAAGAGCGCAGTGCCGCGCAAAGTTTTGAACTCTTGAAGTGCTAAATTCAAATGGCACTGAATTTTTATGAGCAAGCGTGACGTTTCCCACCAGGCGAGCGATTTGTACGTTATGTGAACTTATGTGCAAAGGGTATTTGACTGTATTAAAAATATAGTTCATGCTGATGATTATTTATAAAAAAAAATACTAAAAACTAAAAAAAATAATTAAGTGCCGGTTTTCTGAAAAATACAAAATAAAATTATGATTTTCATTGATCACGTGACTTCACAGCAAACACTGTATGTAGTTCGAATGTTCTTATGACTTCACATAAAAGTCATCATTATAGGCCTATGTCCACTGCTGGACATATGCCTCGCATCGACCTCCAAAAGAGCCGGTTGGAAGCGGCCTGCATCCAGCGTTTCCCTGCAGTCTCTTTTAGTTCGTCTGTCCATCTTGTGGGTGGACGTCCTACGCTGCGCTTACCGGTCCGTAGTCTCCATTCCAGAACCTTTTGGTCCCATCGGCCATCACACAAAATTAAATACAGGCAACAACTGTATGGCGAGAAGAACTTGTTTGCTTATGTGTGACGTCACTAATGTCACGTTGTCCCATAAATTTCAAAGGGAGCGTTTAATAATTTGAATTTTGATATGCAATTATGTTTTCTGAAATAAATTGATTGAATTGAATTGAAAACACAAATACCTACTGAAAATTATAAGGACAAGATTGTTTTATTTTAATATAGTAAACAATTTAAGATGGTTTCGTAAAATCAGTCAAATAGCATATTCGGTAATTGCATAAAGGATAACAATACGACGCGAAAGCTGGCAATATACGGTGCGCGCGCATAATATAATATACACATGACCGACGCCATCGTATGACCTACAGCTATCGTCGGTATATTAAAGAGAGACAAACGCAGTACGTCACATTCGCGTTAAGCTCTGTCGCTCTGTACCTTGATTACGTTTTACACCTGGATGTTTTATACGCTTCGGAGCAATAACTCCACAAATTGGAATATTGTCTGAGTGAAATGTTTTTGACATTCGAGTCTTTGATTTTACAGTCAGCGTAGTATTTTATGATGAATCTCAGACAGTACGGACCATAAAGTCTAAGGGAAAAGTTGGAACTATTTTACACAAAAAACTTTAGGGGAAAAACAGCGGGAAAAGTATATAATTATTTGGTAAGCGCTTTTATACCATTCCTCCTCTAAAAGCTTATTTTATTGTTTTCAGTTTTTTTAATCATTATTTTGGTGTTTAAATTTAGAACACACCAATATATTCGACCTACATCTCAATGCTATACAAAACCTACCTGCCTACCCTTTTTGTACCTTGCGCAAAAAATACTCGATACATACTCCTTAAATCTTTCTTTTTCTCGTAGTCATGGTATAAAGTACCCATAGTATGCAACTATTGAAAAGGATTTATATCGAAGACCATGAATCACACGCGTCGTTCAGGATTCTAACACTTGAATCACTCGCAACGCTTGTAATTCAATCATCATGAATCACTCCCTACGTGATATGGACACATTAGATACCATGTTATAAATAGAAAGTACAATAGTAAACGTACCATTATTTTAAATTACAATGATTATGCCCCTTTCTCAGTTTCCCAGACATTTATCAGCATAAACTCGCGAGTTCACCTACTTTGCATGTCGTCTGTGGCCTGTCTTTAGTTGGATCAATATTATCATGTTGATTTTGCTACTACGTTTCTAATCCGTACTGCAAAGGACTGAAACAATATGCGGCTAGCTTGTTTCCCGAAATACAATTTAGGTCTTTTCAGAGTAAATAGGTATCTTCTAAGTATATCATCTTCGACCTCATCGTCGGTTATGAACAAGCGAGTTGGTGGACAAAAAACTAGCACGCCACTTAGTTCAGTTTGATTCCCGTCTTCTTGGCAGTTGCATTTCATAGCATAGTAAACAGTTAAACCTTTTAAAAGCAGTTTGCCGTGCGTATGGAGTTTTACTGCCATTAAATTGCTTATGTGACGTTATTTAGTAGATAGGTACAAGAAATGCGGCTTGTGCTTGCGGTGTCTACTGCTGAACAGGTCTGTGGCCAGTTAATAGGTTTTCGAAGCCATATAATATCAGGTCGGCGTATGTGATGTGTTATTTATTTGGCTATCGTAATAGCGGAAATGCCTGAAACGGTGTCAGAGGCATGACCACGCGGCCCATTTAATTTAACCCATTTTTGTAATTTACGACTATTGAAGCCGCAGGAACAGATTGCGCGCCGCATACAAATCATAACAATAAAAAACCAGAACGTTGTTGGGCCGAATAACTGCCGTTTTACAATCTGTCATTTTTAAGATAGGTTATTTCATCGGCTATTAGACCCCGTATTTGGCTCTCACGTTAACTGGTCCACCCCATACTGATCCCGCGGGATGAGTTTATAAATTAATTCATTTTATTATTTTTCTTTTGTCGAATAAAATTAAAAGCTTTTAAATTGATATGCATTTATATGACTTGATGATATTCATTGTGACCTTAGCCGGAAGCAAGGTTCATTTATACTCGTATATCGCACTAAATGCCCAAAATAAGCGAGGTAAAGAATAAGGTGACAGCGGCTGTGGCGCCTTGGTGGCACCAATTGAAACCAACTTACCATGTAATGGGTTTTCTTTATTGCATGGTGGTCGAATAGAAAGCCATGTTATGATTTTCGCTATGTGATCTTTCTCTGTTTGCTACAAGTCGTCATATAAGTAGACCGCATCATCGCTTAACATCAGACGAGATGGTGAACAAACGCAAGCCTAATGAAAAAAAAGCGTTTTTATGACGTACGTACTTAGAACATGAATATTGCATAAATTAACGCGTCTTGGGCTGTTTTCTGCTTAATTAACGTTTTCGTTCTTTGAGCCTAAAAACATTGCACGAGATAATGCGATTTCTATAATACATATATGTAAAAATAACGAAGTGGCTTTATCGCACATGTTTAATGAATCACATTTAAGATGGCAACATAGAGACAAATTTTCACATATTTGTTCAATTGTTATGTTCTTATTATGATAAAATTTAACCATAAAAGGTATAATACTTTTGGAGTTTTACTGGGTTAGTTCTGTGAAATTTAGACGTTGATTTAGATAGTAAATGCTAAAGTAACTCTATATCTGTATTTTTTTCCCCCGATATTGGACATTTATGATACTTTTTCACTCAAAAAATGCAGGAAAACTGGGAAATAGCGAGAGCAACCGCGGGAAGTAGCTAGCTAAGTACTTATATCTCTATCCACAACGTTATTTCGCCCATCTACTCGTTTTTTCCCGGAATTTTCCAGCTTCTGGTAAGTAAAGTGGCTAACCTAATTTCCTTGGACAAATTTCGTTTCCTCAATTGAATGATTAACCGCAGTAAAGCCTTAACTTTGACCTTTATCTGGAATTCGCATTTAACATTCAAATGCTTCTCTACAGAAACCTTGGAAGTTTTGTTTTGATGGTCGGAAACACAGACCTATATCTAAGGTCGGAAAGAAAAGTAAGTAGATAAATGAAAGACTAGTTACCCCTCGCGGTTTCACCCGCTAGCCTACAGGAACCGTATTTTTTAGAGTAAGAAGTAGCCTTTGTTAGCCGGGGGTTGGAGGTATCCAATCCATACCAAATGTTATATATAGGGCTGTAGGGCTATAAACATGCTACCTAACAACTGTATGTGAATTTCGTAATTTTGCAATAAATTATTGAGTATATTAAGCATATACATTCGTTCAGCCACAGAAATTAGTGCGGATAAAGATAGGTATATACAATCGTAGATCAGGCAAGAAGAGAGATATGGTATAAGGTGGCGTTGCGAGTGCGAACGCATCTGGCCTAAATCAGGGTTGATGCTTTAATCGAACACACCCTGTAGACTACCTTGCCGCATAGACTTTTTTGCATGCGGACTATATTAGTTAGTTCATTGGTGTCGCTGCAAGTCTATCAAGCTTGCCGTGCTGAGATCTTGCAATAAGTAATTACTTAATAATCAATTAAAAAAAAAACAAGACTTTATAATTAGTTATTACGCAATTTCATTTACTTGATTGTCATATTTTCACCAGTTATTTTCATTTAAAAACCAAACTACTGAACGGATGTTGATAAAATTTCTATGGGACCAATCTGAAAGTATATACCTATCCTAATAATACACGTACAAGACTTGTTAAACAGCATAACCCACGGGACCGGTGAAGGGCGAAGGCGATGAATTTTCCTAAGTTCTAGTAATTTGCAAAGTTCTAGTACTTAAGTACTATCAGTCTAAGTTTTTTTCTAAGTTATTCACGTGATATGCCAGTTACCTACTACCAAAACCAGCTGGAAGCCTCGAACTTTGACATTATTACCTACCTACTACAGAAGGTAGCATAACAAGAAAATACAGCCCAACGTAACTGTAGAGGTAAATGAGGGACCCACCGTCGTTTTTTAAACCAAACCGAAAATATTGCACGGAAAAAATTTAGTTCCGTAATTTGGCCAACTAGACAGATAAGTAGCTCTGTATATCCCAGACCGTATTTGACGTCGAAAACTAAACTTTCTTAATGAGCGAGAACGACTTCTCTACGAGAATATTCAATTAGAGGATAAAAGGACAGGGGTGAAAACTGAAATGTTTATGAATCAAGAGGCGCCTTAATTTATGAGAGAGTGCAAAAACTTGTAATTCGAGGGTGGGTTTGGATAAAAAATACCTAGAGGGCAGATTATGGGACAGGATTGGATGATCATTGTAACTAACTGTGATCTACATTTACAGAAATAGCTCAGTCAGTGACATGTTGTGTGTGATTTAAAGACTTCAAGAAATGAACTTTCTTTTGTGTGTGTATGCTATGCGATATCTTCAACGAGTGTAAATTATTTTATTAAGGCCTAGAATATAGCGCGCCGCTATCTCTCACACATTTGCTGTTTTTTTTTATAATACTAAATAACTGTCTATATACTTTTGAAAGATGTGCTTCGGCCATATTGCGAAGTCGATATTTGGAAACATTTAGTTTTTTATTAATTTAATATTTTTAATTATAGCCACAAAAATGTGATAAACAGTTTCTCCCATTTTTTTAATGCCATAGGTGGCAAACAAGCTTAAAAGGCCAGCTTAATCATACGTGAGTAATTCACGTGTTATATAAATAAAATGTCGAAATTTTAACCTCGTAAAAGGACCGAAGCACAGTTTTAACAGTATTTTGTGGGCAGTAATTTAAAATCTTTAAAAACCCGTAAAACTGCGTTGCGCTGCGCGTTGGCGCCGTGTGGCTGGCCCTAAAATAGGCGAAAAGGTGCCTATTTAAATTTAATGAAAATAGTTTACTTTTAAGACTTGTAAGTGTGGACTATCGGGGGATGAATCCGCCATTAAAAATAATATCTGACTTCACGGGAAGTTCAATAAATAACTACTCCGTGAAGTCAGTTGTTATTTTTAGAAAAAGAAAGAGATGCTACCATATTAGAGGTGCATTGTGAAGTAATATTGAACAAGATCTGGGTTGAGCATATCAAGTTTTAGAAACGATCAACGCGAATCAAATTGTCATCTTATATCATGTTTGTCTATATTAATATTATAAAGAGGAAAGATTTGATTGTTTGTTTGCATTGAATAGGCTCCGAAACTACTGAACCGATTTGAAAAATTCTTTCACTGACGGGAAGCTACACTATCCCCGGGTGACATAGGCTATAATCTATACCCGTGCAAAGCTGGGGCGGACCGCAAGTAGTAGATAAACGCCTAGCTTAACCGGCTTCGTCCGCGATGGCAACTAAATTTCGCAACCAGTTGTAAAAGAATCAGTAAAATGCTGTTTAAGGTTTTCTCAGTTGTGGTTTTTCAGACTGCGGAAATGGTAGAGTCGATTGGCGTCGTTGAACTTTTTATCATAATGATGAGATTTATTATGTCTCGTTGACCAACTTTTGGAACTTGGACAGTATTCCCAATGTGTCCCCTATCGGACAATAAATAACCGGTATCGCTGTAGGGACATGACGTCTTTTATAGTCAGCACTATAGCCGTAAAATAAAATACAGGGCGACCAAATATCTGCAGAGTTGGATGGGGGAGTCCCATATCGCATTATTTTAACAAAACAAAGTTTCTTCTGAAATATTTTTGTTCCTCATTTGACCAACTCTACAAATAAGTAGTTAATGCGACGCGTGACCAAAATGCTGGCGTGTTTCTGGCTCAACGCATAAGCATTGCCATTCAACGTGGTAATGCCGCCAGCATGCTGGGTACGCTGCTAACTGGTAGTGGGCTTGAGCATTTGGATTGTCTTTAGACCTTCAACGGTCTATGGGCATATTTGTAGTTTTAGTTTTAGCTTGTATTTTGATTAGTTAATAAAGGCACTTGCCCAGAAAAAAAAATATAAAAAAAAATATAAGTACTGTAGGTTTTCTCGTAGACTGCTCGTAGCTATGTTCGTAGAACGCGTAGCGTTTGTAACGATGTCTCTTTGTAGATGTTGCTACGAGAAATACGTACCCGGATTTTTCGGTTGGTTATAGCTTACTACTAGCTAGCTTACTTGCTTGGTTACTACTTAAGTGGGAGTAGTGTTGTTTCTCAATTTTTGTTGTTGAAGTAAATTTTAAGATAACGATTATCACATTTACAATATTCGTGCTAAATTATATATCGTATAATAATATTATTGTGTAATATAGATAAGTACATAAACATAACTAACATAAAATATATAAATTGTTTTTATTCTGAAACGCCGCTGCTAAATATTCTACTTGTTGATTAATTTGTATTGAAACAAAATCCTACAGGTCTCTTGCCTAAAATAAATGATAATCTCAAACAAAAAAGTTCGTTAAAATTGAAATACTTACCTCGTCGCCTTTATTAAGATACCTTTTCTTTTATTGAATAGAGCTTGAAGAAAATTGAAATACTTTGTTCTGTGCCTTGTACCTAATATTTATAAGGAAGAGCTCTACTCAGCCCTCGAGGGACAATGAAACTAAATTTACTGCCGGTTTTATGCTTATAGCTGCTGCATAAAATACAAAGAAAATTATGTACTGTGTGGAAAAACGCGAATCTTCCGGCCAAGTATATAAAACACCATAGCTACTACAAAAAAGCGATATACCTATATATTATTATAGAATTCATACGTTTAGTTCCGCTTTGGAATCAGAAGACCAAACGAATGTTTTTAGGGTTCCTAAAAGATAGCAACGGGACCCTATTACTAAGCCTACGCTGTATATGTCCTACTTTTAACGGCAGTATCTTTGAACCGTAGTAGATGGGCAGTTAAAAGTCTGACAGAATATTATGTATTGCTCTGGCGGGTCAATTAAGAAATAACAATAAAATCAAATGTTTTAAAATAAATGGGAGTGGGGCGCACACACGTTTTTTAACTTTAGTGTAAGATGTTAGTGTAAAAATGATAATACATACAAGCATTAGACTTGGTATGATTATAGTAAACGCTCTAAAGTAAAACAACAAATAATAAACACTAGCCAAGCGCGAGTCAGACGTGCGACAAAAATTTTGAAGTATTCACTTTTCTTTCCACCGAAAAGTTTTTTTTTTGTTTAAATTAGAAAGACTGTCATGGCCATTTTGTAAGAAATTTGTTGTAGCCAGTTGAAGCCATATAAACGAAACGTCATTCGAAATCTATTAGCAACTGTGATGCAGACAAGAACTTTGAGATTTACTTCTCTTTTCTGTGTTTCTTTCATTCGAAAGAAAACGCATTTTTTGGGTGCGGGAGGTACCCATGGCGCAGTCCTACTCGCAGTTGGTTGATGTTTTTTGTTGTTGATAGACATGTCTATCTGGTTTATCCTTCGAGGAGTTTGTTTGTATAGGTCTCAGAATAAGGATTAAAAGCTATTTAGTCTTTATTCTGAGGTATAGGTAGACGTGTAATATCTTGACGATGAACAATGACAGAAGACTTACGAGTATAGATGGGTTAAGAACACAGAAAAGAGAAGTAAAGCAAAAAAAAATATCTTTGGTCGATACCCGGCACCACGTCGTCATCTCAAATTCAAATTTTGCTCCTGCGTGAAACAGTGCTGTTTATGTGATTTACGCCTGCAGAAAGAGAAACGCCTGGTAAAACAGATTACTAATGATAAATGGCCATTAGAATATAAAAAAAACTATTTATCTAGAATTTCTAGATTTGAAGAAAAAAGGCTCCGTAGAAGTCTAGCCCAGGGCGCTGGTAGTGCTAAAACCAGCACTGACAATGCCACATTTATTCCAATTTAGACTTTATGTCGCTTGCATAGTGTTCAACGTTAGTTGTCCGCTATGTCATCGTAGCTCTGGCATCGCGCGGCGTTGTAATCGGATCGCGGTTACCTCGTAACTTACCAAAAAGTCTGCGCAATTCGTAGCAATCGCAGAGTTTTGGTTCGGTTTTTTTGACATGTTTGTGACTCTATATGTATTGTATCTCGATGCTCTTAAGGCATGAATCGATTGATATTGTCTATGACGTCATAAATAATCATCAGTATTTTAGATTTGACATAGAAATAATTTATTTGTGGCAAAAAAATACAATAATCATAGTGGTAAAAAAGAACTTTAAATTATGTTCTAAGGTTTACTTTACTTACATTCTAAATCGATGGGTTACTACCTCAAGCATTAAACTGAGGGAGGGACCAAGCCGAGATGTATACCTCCTCTTCCAAAGTATTTGGCCTTGCCACACGTTATGTAGTTACACTAAATTTTATAACTGTTGGCGTGTTGGCGAGTTCGTTATAGTGCGTTTATGTGCACAGGATTTTGTTTTACGTGTGTGTTTTTATTTGTGACTGTGCACATGCTTGAATCTCGCCTCAAGAAATGAACTAAAAAATGTTCGCAAAATATCGCACTGACATCTCCCATGGATAAATATTCAACGGACTTGCCATCACCAATTTGAAGCCCTACTGAACTCAAATTGTAAGAGATTTCCGAGAAGCTACAACTTGGGGTTCTTCAAAGGGCGAGTTAATAGAGTCTTAAAAGGTTGGCAACGTATTTGTGATGCTTCTGGTGTTACAGGGGTAGGTACCTATCTAAATACGCAGCCCGTCAAGCTTGTTTTCCACCTATGGCATAAAAATATGGTCCCCTTATAGATTATTGTAGCAATATGCATTGGAATATTTTTTTTTGATAAAATAAGAAAATATTCGGGTAATTTTTTGTACACACGGTCATCTGACCCCAAACTAAGCAAAGCATGTAATATGGATGCCACTGCTGCCAGAGACTGATATACATACATATATATTTTAAATACATACTTAAATAGATATTAACACCCAGATATAGAACAAACACAAATGTTCATCACACATCACACACATCAGCCATCAAACGTCCACTGCTGGACAAGGGCCTCCCTTTTAAAGAGGGGTATGTTCACCACATGAGCGTTTAATTATATCACATAATATTAAAAATGCGAAAGTTTTTGACTGTGTGTGTCGGTGGGTACGTGTTGTTTTTTCCTCAATACAGTCCGCGTATAGAGATTCGCTATGTGTGTGTCGGCAGCGTAGAAAACTACAACAAAATAGTGAACATTTTCTTTCATTCCGATAGTAGCAACCCTAGCTCTGTGACCGACAGTAGCAGTCATTATATTATATTCAAGGATACGTCCAAGTCATACTACTGCTTTAGCTTACCTATATATCTCCTGTGTCTATCTATAAGTAGCATAGGCCATGAAGAAACGTAGAGTAAATTAATGACTTCAACACTTGTGCTCAGAATTAATTGCTGCTATATTGGTTTTCCCAAACGCAAAGCAGAGCAACTTACATATATACCTATTCTTTAGTAAGTATACAGAGAATACACGCGCTGTGTATCAAATCCTAAAATCATCCATCACAGCGTAGCCACAGTTTGAATAGTAGTGACTACGGCATAGCGGTGATTGTTCGCCACAAATCCTCCCTTTAATTAAGAACTTGGCTCTATAATTAATTTATTTTGCGACAGCTTAAGCCATGACATCCAAACTGATTTGCATAAGTTTGGCTGCTGGGGATTTCTAATTAATCAATGTAATTAGGTAAGTTCGAGTGTTTAAATATTTATCTAAAGTCTATTGCACACGAGGTCTAGTATAGTTTGCGCAATTACTTTAGTAGCTATACCTACTAGCGATAAAGTTCAAATAGATTCTATCGCACAAAACAAGACGAACGAATCTATAGCCTGCGGTTGTAAGCGTTACATTGCCCATAAGTCCCATAACAGTTTAGTGCCACCCGGAATTTAGAACGTCAACAGTCCAAAACTTCATCTTCATCATCTTTCACACAGACGTCTCAGGCAGAGAGGTGGACCTAATCCTCTAATGCACATTGCACAGTGCATGTTGATGAATGTCATTTGTTTTTGAACTTTTAAGGATCTTGGACACACTGGTTTCCTCACGGTGTTTTCCTTCACCGTTTTTGAGCAGTACCATCGAAATTGCACATAATTTATATAAGTAGTAGGTAAGTAGTACTGAATAAGTCAAATAATCGTCTTTGAAATAAGTCATTGGTGCCTTTTTCGAACCGGCAGTGCAAGTACCGTTCTTTATCGATCATCAAATTTGACAGTTGAGATTGTTAAATTCGATAAAATGCCATTTGATCAGTACTTACTATGATCGATTCTATGGCATTTTAACGAATTTGACGACCGATAAAGAACGGTACTCGCACTGCGGGTGCCGGCAGATTGTAAAGCGCACATGCTACTGCACGGACCATCGCTTCCTGAGATTCTCACCCCTGAGATATTGTATATGTTTTTTTTTTATGGCTCTTATTTCACTTAATTTCACTTACACTTTTAATAATAAAATTAAAACATATTCACATAAATAAACAAGCGCAACAGTACTTAGTACTTGCTCAAAAAAGTCGTTTAATTGTTCTGAGTATCGTAGAAATGAGGTATTCCAATGAGGTATCATGGAATTAATCAATAAAATATATAGGCAGGGTAGGTATCCACATCTGAATGAAACTTAATTAAATTCAACTTTGTTGCGGAATAAACACATCTTTTTATTGACAAATAAATAAATAGGCTTTACTCGCCGAGTCTACTATTTGCCATTAGTTCTAATAGGCACTTTCATGCTTCTTTATCAGGCTCTTGCTTTTTTTACAACAGACAGTCAGAATAAGTCTCGTTTACTGATGAATTTGACCACAATCTCACCTATTAAGAGGCGATAATGTGATACGCTTGCTTTCCTAGATGATATAGCCTGAATATACCCCGGTTTTCAGTTTCTATTAAATTTTTTTTTAATAACGAGGACCACAACTCGGTTTTCTGATCTAGACGGTGGATTTGAAGTGTTTAGTGCGTCTGAATGGAATTTCCATTAAAAGTGTATATCCCTAAGAACTACAATACACCAGCATTGTGCAAAGAACAGTGTTTTATATCATTCCAAATTGGCAACAAACCTGTAAAATACGCTCGAAGAAAACCTACATAGTTAGGTACTTGGTTAGTTTTTACATTTTCGCATTAACAATGGCTCCATGTTTTCTTTTAGTTATCTAACTAAAGAAATGCACATTGTTATGCATAGATATCACGTATTCTATTATGTACGAATCTCGAGGTCCAGACGAGACATGTAATGATGTTCCGTACCCATTCAGCAAGGTAGATTACAGAGGTAGAAATGTTCAACGAATAGAAAAAAAAGAGCCAGACAGACTAATGTCTGGATATAGGATTCTTGATGGACAAATCCTTTGGGACACGAAGTATTAGTGAAGGAATCCCCTCCTATCTAGAATTTATTATTCTTTTAACTTTAGTATTTCTACCATTCAATATTTTGAAATCGAATACTTTTTCAGACAATTTAAGCTTGTACTAGGTACTATTAACTTGGGGTCTTTAATAAGACTTCGGTGTCTCCTGCGTATCGTACAAGCCGATTAAACCTTTGGGCTTGTGGGTGGTCAGATTTGGGAATCTGACGATTCAAGCGAGCCCAGCGAAGAGGAGTGAGCCAAAGCTTGGCCAAAGAAATTGCATCAAATGTTTTCCCGAGAGTGTTGTCCACAGGCAGCGAGCTAGGGGATACCGGTGCGTTTCCATGGAGAATCCGGTGCCATCCATCTGGTACAGAACCGTCGTGGGGGTACTACTTAATATATTTAATTCCGCATAACTTGGCTATACCCCAATACATACCAGGGTGTCTTTAGATTTCCCCCGATTACCAAAAAAGGTACTTACTACTCTTTCTACATGTGGGTTCTTGTTATATCTTTTTCATCATCATCGTCATCATCATCAGTCCACTGCTGGACTAATAATCCTTTTTTTTACATGCCTCTGCTGGACTTTTAACCTATCCCCAAAAGGGTGATTGGGCCATATCCACCACACTGGCCCAGTGCGGGTTGGTGGTTTCACATACGCCATTGAATTTCTTTTTTATGGTGTCAATAAAAGAAAGTAATTGTTGTATTACCTATTTATTCTGTGCAGTATGTATAATTTTCAATTATCTCATGAACTGTGCGACTAAACCACACAGTAAACGGCAAACTTTATCTACAATTAAGTACTCCTGATAAAGCATATCTGCTATTAAAGTTTATGCAAAGTTTATATCTGCTTTTGTGGCTTTCTCATAAAAGTTAGATATATGTTAACGCATATTTTTTTGTAGATCTACTTAAGAACTAAATTTTTGTCAAATACCTACTGTGTTTAAACACCTAAAAACGCCAAACTACATAACTACATCTTTCTTTTATTAATTTACATAGAAAAAGATAATAGGGCTCTCCAGGGTTATTTATATTTTATTTTATATGTATATTTTTTTTATTTTTTTTTTTATTTATATTTTTCTTGTTTAAGCAAGGCAGTCAATTTTGTTATTTTTTTATTTTACATAGTTTTTCATCGAAATCGTGCAAATATGAATCCAAATATGAATTCGGCGTCCTTAATTCATACGAATATGATACCAAATTTGGCATAGTAGCTTAACCGATGTAGGTAAGGCCAAAGAAAAGGACCAATCCTGCCAAAGAAAATAGTTTGTTCATGAATCGCCGTATAATTACTCTTACAAACGCAACTAATACAAAATTGGAAATGTAAAACGATAGGAATTTATTAATCGTCTCGTTATCGGTAGACATTCAAAGCCAATCTCAACTACTTATAGAAAAAGTGTATTTTATGATCTTAAATTTTCTAAGAAAAATATTTTCTATTCCAAAACTGTCTCTTATCGTAGCAGGGGCGTAGCTACGTAGCAGCCCGTAGCAGCAACCACAAGCGGGAAGGAAATACTAAAGCTTGTCATTCACTCAACGTCTTAACCAAAGTGATATTACGGAAGACAAATGGCAGCCGGGTTTGTTTCTCGTACCTACCTATTTATCGTACATTACTTTAGTAACACGAGCAAATGGTACAAACGACATTGGTTTATACCGGGTGTAAGGAAAACGCTCCTGTAATCAAAACGCTACTTATTATACTGTCTAAACACAACCGAATCCCAATAACCATTTGCCATACTTGTTGTTTTAGCAGGCTAGCAAAACAAGCTCAAAGTCGCACAACGAGCTATGGAGAGGGCTATGCTCGGGGTCTCTCTACGATATCGAATCAGAATTGAGGAGATCCGTAGACCAACGAAAGTTACCGACATAGCCCACCGGATTAGCAAGTTGAAGTGGCAGTGGGCAGGGCACATAGCACGCAGAACAGATGTCCGAAGATAAGATAAGATAAGATAAATTTATTTCCTAAAATTCGAATTAACCACATTTTAACAAAATAATTATAGTTAAGGTATATTAAAATTCATGTAGACAATTAGCAGACATTCCTGCGGTCCCACACTAGGCTCAAGGCCCGTAATATGAAGACCAACAAAACGAAACACAATATAACTAAATTTTTATTTTAGGAGGCATCCTAGCGAATATTTATAGTTACAGTTATCCTAGTAAGTGTGGAGTGTGGTGAGTGTGTGTGCGTGTATGTGTGTGTGTGTCCGTGTGTATAATGTGGTATGGGATTTGCGTGATTGTGTTTGACTTTGACTGAGTGGATGATGAAATAAAGTTCTCACTGCTCAGAACGAGGCGGAAAGGTTCTCGAATGGAGACCACGGATTGGTATATAAGCACAGGGTAGGTAGTGCCCACCCACAAGATGGACACACGACCTAAAAGAGACCGCAGGGAAACGCTGGATGCAAGCCGCTTCCAACCGGTCATTTTGGAGATCGATGGGGGAGGCCTATGTCCAGCAGTGGACGTTCTATGGCTGAAACAATGATGATAATGTTTTAGTGTTGTTTTTCTGTTTAAAATTTACAAATCAGCAATGTAAAGCGTACAAGCGTACAAGCGTGCGCGCGTTGCAGGTCGTTCGTTGACCTCTAGCGTCAGCTGATATTTTATTTGCATTACATTGCAATAGTGAACAATTAACATATAAAACTATAAAACATATAATAATTAGCATATTTTTTGGGGTATCACTATCACCAGTCTTAATTTTCGGGAGCACCTGTATAGTATTCATAACGAAGTTGCGTTAAGACAGCAGTGGTTTATGTACCTACTCGTAGCAATCATCGCGAAGTTACGTAAAAGTAAAGACTGCGCTTTTGCCTCGGGTAAATCAAAGAGCTTTATGTTTACGCAGCGCTTTGCATTTAAAGTAGCTCTAGAGCTCCAGTTTATCTTGATGAGGTATTCTCTTTGTAAAGTTCAAATAAGTTTTCAAACACCTGTTGCTTCTACAGCGGCCACACAAACGTAGGCATATTTACAGTTCAACAAGTATATATTGTTTTTTTAAACCCCCAATAAACGGTTGAACAGATATTCTTGAATCATAGCTAAGACCACTCTCGATAAAATTAACATTCAAACAAAAAAAAAAACACTGAATCAAAATCTGTTCAGTCGTTGGGGAGATACGATGCCAGAGACAGAAACACAGATAGGTACATATACACACAGATACACAGACACACGTTTAACTTATGACGCTGCGTAATTCAATAGAAATGGTTCGACATTGCAAAGGTAAATAACTTTCTTTCTATAAAAAAGTTATAATGATAACACTCCGTGAACATAGACAAGGACGGAAAATCGCGATTATAACGGCGGGGTTCACCTAGTATCTTCAAAAGCATTTATATCTACAGGAGGAAGGAAAAACTTCTTTCGTAAAATATGATATAAACTGTAGGACCATGAGGTATATACAATATAAATGTAAGGATACTCGTGGTAATACTGGTATGACCACAAAGAAACGGTGCCATATTTCTCGATCCTCGAGTTTTTATGTGCGTGACCGCAATCAAAGATTACACCACCGGCTCATGTTGCCAGTATCACAGTGTCACCCCGTTTTTTAGTCGCAATAAATCACACACCATACAGATGTTTTCAGCGGGCTAAGTGTAGCCTCCGCTCCCTTTCCTGTAATTTATTATACCTACTGAAGGCGCTAATAGGCCATAGGGGGGTATTAGTGGCCTACTCTATTTTCCCAGGAGTGCGTTAATCAAAGTCAGGAGTAGTGAGAAACGTTAACCCGGAACGTAACAAATGTAACAACATCGAAGATACAAAGTGCCGGGATGGAAGTTGGGGGGTTTCTTTGAGTGGTTGTTTGTTATTTCTACGTCATTTGGTGAAGGAAGTCGGTCACAGAGATGGCTACTACCTAATTTTTATTGAGAACTGCGCCCCGCGGTTTCATCCGCTTGGACAATCTCACAGGAATCTTATATTTTTATTATGGAAACTGACGTGGTTTTCACACATTTTGTTTTATAATATACCTATGGGAATTACGCACGTAAGGTTAAGCAAGTTATTCCGAGGGCGGGCCGCTAGTAGTTATATGAGTATAGTATATGTTATGATAGAAATGTATACCTACTTTAAGCCACCAACTCAACTTATGCTTAGCAACTACGATAAAAAATCCCCGTGCTGCGTAATCAACAACTGTCTCTAGATTTCTAAGTCAATAAAATATACGTTAAATATATTTTTTTCCTTTGAAGCAATATTCAAAATGTTCCTTGTCGGATGCAGACCGTCCGCTCTTTGATATCCAGATTCCAATAACTACATAGATTCGATGTCCGAGTAAACAACGCCTTGGACAGGAAATTGGGAAGGGACATCAAATACCTACAAAATATTTATGAGATGTACCTTTATTTATTTGTTACATTATTTATTTCATCTATGAAATCTTCATTTCATTCATCTTTGAAAACTTCCATTCATTCATTCAAAAATTTCATGTATAAAGAACAAAATTATTTAGTGCGATACTAAGTAAGGGGCTATCCTGCATGAAATGTTCTTAAAGAGCTTGCCCTAGTCTTAAAGCTAAGCTAAGCTCGAGTTAAGGGCTCCGCGATCTTTCATACATTTTGAAATCTTTAAAGAAGAAAATCATTGGTTTGGAATTCATAAAGTCGGGTATTATATTTAAATAACATTGAAAACGTTTTAAAGCAACTTTCTAATTGATTTTTAATAAATAGCGGAAGAGATCGTAAAAACTCAAAAAACGCTACTTAGTAATTTTTTCATCCCCGTAATTAATTGATAGCCCCGTTGGTTCAGTTGGTAGTGAACCTGCCTTCGGAGCTTGGGAGCGTGGGTTCGATTCCCACCTAGGACAAACATTCATGTGAGGAACATTTGTGTTTGTTCTATATCTGGGTGTTATTATCTATTTAAGTATGTATTTAAAAACATGTATGCATGTATATCAGTCTCTGACAGCCATATTACAAGCTTTGCTTAGTTTGGGGTCAGATGATCGTGTGTGCAAAAATATCCCGAATATTTATTTATATTTATTCATCGTCAAAAATGTTAAAACCGTGCAAGCCGTAGGATGCGGGACCTTAATAGATATTCAGCAACCATAGTATAATTCAACAAAACGCAAACTGCCTTCGCCGCAATCGTAACGATAAAGCGAATTTTCACGAGTTGTAGTAAGTAGCCAAGTCGTCGCGATAGCAACACAAACATTTCAAAAGTTGACAACTTCTTCGCACTTCGATGTAAAAGACGTGGCGGATTTACACATTTGCCGCCAGTTGGCTATTCAAATTTGCCGCCCTTACCGACCTCTACAATTCGATACCCTAATACACAGGCATATTAATTTAAATTTTTTGTCAAAGAAATTGTATTTGTCTTTTGTGCGCTATCGTCTTAATTACACCATCTTTTCCCCGTAATTAGTATGATTGTTGAACCGGGGATTGATGTGTCAGTTCTCAGAGATCAATAGATCTCAAATTTGCCGCCTTTAAAATCTGCCGCCCTAGGCTCCAGCCTACTCAGCCTGCTGGTAAATCCATCACTGAGAAAATAGTAAAAGATATATATATATGTAAAAAAAAATATAGTGGGGCATAAATGGGCAATCCAGGCGCATACTTCTTTTTTATTACCAGCATGAACAAAGAGAATTTATGACGTTTTACACAGGTGCGTACATACTATTAATATAATTCAGGGTTACATAGAACGGTTATACTAATTCAAAACTTATCATTATGTTTTTTTTTTTACTGAGGAAACAACCCTGAAATCGTATTTGTTTTAGCTGTTCCATACATTGAGAGTTATAGACTAATTTTGAAATATAATTTTCATCATCATCATCATCAGCCAGAAGACGTCCACTGCTGAACATTGGCCTCCCCCTTTAACCTCCACACTGAACGACAGCCTGCCTTTTGCATCCACTGGATGCCAGCGACTCTCACTATGTCGTCGGTCCATCTAGTGACGGACTAGTGTCGGTCTAGTGTCGGTGTGGTTGTCGGTCGGTAATTTAATTTTACATTAAATAAATTAATATGTACCTTCTTAAACTAAAACTAAGTCTAATAACAAATGACAGTGACAAAGTGTACAAAAAATTGGTTTACAAACGGGAAAGCTCTAATTCCCAAGATACGGGTGTTTACCACCTAGTTTGGGCATTAGTGCACAATATACGAGTGCAAATGTGCCCATTTCTGTTTTTAGGGTTCCGTACCTCAAAAGGAAAAAACGGAACCCTTGTAGGATCACTTCGTTGTCCGTCTGTCCGTTTGTCTGTCCGTCTGTCTGTCCGTCTGTCAAGACCCTTTTTCTCAAGAACGCGTAAAGGTATCAAATTGGATTTTTTACTAAATACTTGGGTCTACGGTTTCTTCCGGCTGTAAAAAATAAAAGTTGTAAGTCAACGCAATCACAAGATATGAATGTTTTTATGAAAAGATATGTGCTTCGCACGGGTATAGATTATAATCTATACCCGTGCGAAGCCACCCGGGGATACTGAAGCTTTCCAACAGTGAAATAATTTTTCAAATCGGTTCAGTAGTTTCGGAGCCTATTCAATGCAAACAAACAAACAATCAAATCTTTCCTCTTTATAATATTATAGTATAGACTAGCTGACCTGACAGACGTTGTCCTGTCTTAGAAGACAAGTGTCAAACGCGCTAAGTTAAAATCGTTGTTAAGTTTTCTAAAATTTCCAAATTTCTGAGCAATTTTCTTATTTTTTTTCCATAAGAACCTTGTACAAAGTATTAGAAAAAAAACGAATGAAATCGGTAATGTCGTTCTCAAGTTATGTAGTGACCAAGGTAAATAGGGTTTAATTTTTATATATATAGATAGATCGTGAACAGTACACTCCTTTCGGCTTAGTAGCCTACTACCACCGTTCCATGTAACCATGCATAGGGTTTAACAACTTCCTCCCTAGTTTTAGTATAGGCATAAAATGTGACACCAAACTTTTAAATTAATTGAACAATTAGAATAAATAACATACTGTCAGTACCCGAGTCTGTCCGTTTATAACACTATTCGCAGTTTCATATGTAAATTTTGTTAATTTCAGTTTGTAGTGTTGGTGCCAACAGCAAAGTGCGCGTAGCCAAATAGGTTAAACTTTTAGTTAGGAGGGCTGCCAATTGAATACAAGAGTAGGTTAGTGCTTCAAGTACTAAGTAAATAGGCAATTAGGTAATACAAATTTACCACTTAGATTCGGTGGTCCTGTCTGTTTTGTATGCTTAACTCGGTCCAAACATTTTTTTGCTCTGACAACTGCAATAACATTGTGAACAAGCGATAAAATCATGATATAACGAAATTTTAAGGAAGTAAGTTGTTTTGCAACAAGACAAAATAAATAAAAACGAACTCTTCTTTGTTTAGTATGTTATGATTGACAGCACTATAACTTAGCTTTGTAAGTTTTTGAAAATTCATTCTTTGTGTTTTTATGCATTTATGTGTGTTGCCAGTGATGACATATGGTAGGTACTGAGACGTGGTCCTTAACTGTTAGCCTTTTGGGAAAACTCAAGAGTCACACATAGGGCAATGGAGAGAGCTATGCTCGGAGTTTCTTTGCGCGATAGGATCCGAAACGTGGATATTAGCCAAAGAACCAGAGTCACCGAGATAGCTGTTAAAATTTGCAAGCTGAAGTGGCAATGGGCAGGCCACATCGCTTGAAGAACCGATAACCGATGGGGAAGAAAGGTTCTTGAGTGAAGACCACGAACCGGAAGATGCAGCGTAGGTAGGCCTCCCACTAGATGGACCGACGACATAGTGAGAGTCGCTGGCATCCAGTGGATGCAAAAGGCAGGCTGTCGTTTAGTGTGGAGGTTAAAGGGGGAGGCCTATGTTCAGCAGTGGACGTCTTCTGGCCGATGATAATGATGATCTTCAGTAACGTAAATGTGCAAGACAGAGAACTGCAGAAGGGCAGAGCCGCGCAAAACACGCCTAATTGATTTCTAAATAAAACCGTATTGTGTTAAAGGTACTCGTATGCATAGAAAATAGAAATAATAACATTATTCACTCGTATCACAGCTTGTGTGTCAATATAATGGAATTCTTGAGAGATACATGTTTTCATTCCGGCACAGCAGGGATTTCCATTTTCATAAAATACAAAGAGACAGGGACACAAAACAGAAATATAACATGAGAGTAAATTTCCTCTCAGAAATATGTATATCGTTTTGGAAATACGTCTGGGAAAAATACTTATGGCATTATTTGAGATATCAGAAATTAATCGTTAGGGCAGAATGAGGTGCTGAAAATTTCGCGTTTTAATAAGTTTTTCACTAAAATATACTATGATTTTAATTTCTTATCGATCGTAAATTGAAATGGAATAAGTCGTTTCTAGTTCACTAAAACAAGTACACCTGCATACATATAATAGGTATTCAAGGTGTAAGGGGAACACTTTCGAAGCCAAAAGAAGGTAATTGTAGGTACTCATCATTATGAACCACTTTTAGTATGGTACCAACCCTGAAATCGCGAATAAAAATCAGCTGTTCCACACATTTTGTCGAGTGTCAATGACCGTTTTCTATAGATATTTTATATATTTTTGCTGATATTTTTTTCGCGATTTTAGGGCTGGTCCCATAGTAAAAGTTGTTCATAATGATGAGTACAATTACCTTCTTTTGGCTTCGAGAGTGTTCCCCTTACACCTGGAAACGTCAAGCAAACGTGTTATGAAGACAGTAACCATGGTGTTAAGGACGCCGAGCCCTTCCCGGAGGATAGGCGACGGAGGGACGCGACGCGAGGCAAGGCGGGGGTGTGGCAGAGCAGGTATTCGCCGACCGCCTGCGGCCACCGCGAAAACAATAGGCAAAGGATAGGCATACTAGCTGCGGACGTCGAGCCACATCTGGACAAGAGGCGACAGCGGGGCGAGACGGGGGTGCGCACGAGCAGGTATGCGCTGCCCGCCTGCCGCTGCGAGAACAATGGCCGACGCGTAGGGTGCACTAGTGGTTAGGATAGAATATTGTATAATAAAGTTAACATTGTATAAATATAGATGTAAGGTTGAATAAAGTACGCATTGTTTCTGCATCCACCGAGCAAGATGTTTCTCTGACCTACCACCGAAGAACCCCTTATACAGTCCACTGAACCAAAGTGGGCTTAGGAACGCATTAGGAACGAGCCCTGAGTCCACAACATTTCTGCTCCTTCGAACGCCGGATCAGTAAGAACCAGAGGAGAATCGTCGGAACCAGTGAACAATCGTCGGAACCAAGGACCAGCCACAATGGTCATGAACAGACCAGATACCGAGAAAATGAGCGCTGTAGATCTCCATTGCATCGAACAAAGGCTGCGGCAGCAGACACGACTTCTACCGGCGTCACCCTCGACGCCGACGGGAAAAGAAGTTGCCGCTACCGGCCCACCGACCGGGCCGGGCGGGGAACATGCTGCTGCCGCCGCCACGAACATACGGAGACGAGCTGTCTCACCGCAACCTTCCAAACACTCACACCGATCGCGGCGTACGACGAACTCGACGCTACAAGTGCGACGGGCCGAGCTGGAGGCTGCCGAGAAGCTCGCCGCCATTGAAACAGACCTCATCTTGAAACGGCTCGCGGTCCAGATCGCCAAGGCTGAAGCTGAAGAAAGCCCACGCGATGAACCTTCAACGAACCCGGAAGAACAGCGCCAGCGCGTCAACGAGTGGCCGCGCGTGGCTGCATCACGGGGGGAGCGACACGAACGGTCGCGCCTTGTTGAACATGAACCAGCATCGCGACGGGAGGAGCGACACGAACGGTCGCGCCCCGTCGAACATGAACCACGAACACGGGAGGAGCGACACGAACAGTTGCGCCCCGTCGAACATGAACCACGAACACGGGAGGAGCGACACGAACGGTCGCACCCCGTTGAACCTGAGCTAAGATCACGGGAGCGACACGAATTGTCGCGTCCCGTTGAAGCTGAACCGGTATCGCGGCGGGAGCGACACGAACTATCGCGTCCCGTTGAACCTGAACCAGTATCACGGGGGGAGCGACACGAACTGTCGCGCTCCATTGAACATGAAGAAACAAGAATATTCGATCGTCGTGACCAGTCACCTGCACGAGGTCGCACACGTAGCTACGGAACACAGATCGCTGAAGCACTAGAACGAACGTCTAGATCGCAGCGGCGCTACAACTGTGACCTACCGAGATTCAGCGGCAGTCCGACCGGATGGCTGCGCTTTAAGGCGGCGACGATAGAATCAACTACAATGTTCAATATCCCGCCCGTCGAGAACGTGCTTCACCTGCAAACAGCGCTGACAGGAGACGCGCTGGAAGCGGTGTCCGCTCACTTCATGACGGACACCACACCCGACCGCATCAGGGAAACTCTCGAACAGAGTTTCGGATCATCTGGAACGATCACCGACAAGATCACAGAAGACGCGAAGCATCGGCGATTACGCGGCAGAGAAAAGTATTGCAGCGTAAACAAGTGCCGCCGCCCGTATTACCCGACGCTGCGTCGAGAGAGAAAGTCCGCGCCGGCCTCCACCGAACTAGCCGCGCGGTCCACCGAACCAACGAAGCCCACTCACGGCGGAGTGGTACTGTCGGTAGCGGCCTTAAACGCTACCGGACAAGAACGAGTGGTGCTGCTGAAGGTGTGCCCTGTCATGATCTCCGGCTCCAAGAGCAAGGTCCACTCATACGCCTTGCTGGACGAAGGCGCCGCCATAACTCTGATCGACCGAGAGTTAGCTACGAGCATCGGCGCCGACGGACCGAACCAGCCTCTACGGATAAGCGGCGTCAATATGAACCGCGCGCGCGAGCGAGACAGCAAGCTCGTACCGATTCGCCTCAAGGGAGAGAGCGAGACAGCGCTATACACGATCGAAGCGTGGACCGTACGAAACCTACGATTTCGAGAACAGACGGCGCCGCAATTACTTCTCAAGCATCGACACCTACAAGACCTACCGAACGAGGTGTGCTACGAACGAGCACGCCCACTCATCTTGGTGGGTGCCGCATACTGGGAACTTATCGTGTCAAGAGAACTACGCGTCGGTGCGCCTAACGAGCCGGCCGCCGCACGCACGCAGCTCAGGTGGGTGGTGCACGGAACCGCACCACGCAGCTTCACATTATGTGAGAACGAGAGCGTCCTGCACGTGTACGCGCCCGACCAGCGTATACGTGAGAGCGAGACGCACGACCAACGACTTTATGAACTAGTCAAGACTCACGTCAAGATCGAGTCACTGGACATATCACTCAAGTCCCGCGTGAACGAAGCGGACGAACGAGCAATAGGAACGTCCAACGAAACAGTAACAAAGATCGGCGGCGCGTACGAGATAGGACTACCGTGGCGCGGTGATGACGTCACCGTGCCCGCGAGCTACGTCGCCGCCCGGAACCGCCTGAAGGGAATAGAGAGAAAGATAGACCATGACCCGAGCTTCGCGAGTGAATACAGCGCGCAGATCGACAACTTGTTGGAAAAGGGCTACGCCGCGCCATGCGATGGTACAGAGTCTAAGAGTACCGTTGGCGGGTGCTTAACACACTTCGCGGTGAGGAACCCGAACAAGCCCGACAAGCCACGCCTTGTATTTGATGCAGCGCACCGAAGCAACCACGTCTATCTCAACGACCAGCTCCTGGAAGGCCCTGATCTACTGCTGTCGCTACAGGAAAAGCCGATCGCCATGACCGCCGACATGCAGGAAATGTTCCTGCGAACAAAACTGCGATCTGAGGACCAGCCGGCGCAGCAGTTTTTATGGCGAGGAAATGAACGAGAAAGCCCGCCGCGCGCCTACAAGATGACGAGCATAATCTTCGGCGCGGCGAGCTCACCCTTCCTCGCACATAGCGTGCGCGACCATAACGCGCGCGCTTATGTGGAGACGCATCTACGAGCGCATATGGCCATGACACAGAGCCATTATATAGATGACAACTTCGACAGTTACGACAGTGAAAGTGAAGCCCGCAGCGCCATAAAAGAGGTACGCGAGGTGCACAATAAGGCCGGCTTCACACTTCAAGATCGGCCTCCGAACGAGCCGGCAGTACTGAGCTGCATTCCGGACACGCTACGAACGAACGCGCCCACTCGACTGGGGGGAGCCACGAGCTACAAGATACTTGGGCTCCCCTGGAACGCCGAACAAGACGATCTGGGGTTGAACACCGGAATGAACCGCGCCCCGGAGGAAGTGTGCACTCAAGCCCGCGCACCGATAAAGCGAGAGGCGCTAAGCGCCGTTATGTCGCTATACGACCCGATCGGTCTCGCGACGAAATACACGATCCGGGGGCGGATACTGCTACAAAATCTGTGGAGAGGACAGCGGACACGGGATGAACGAATTCCCGACGAACACGCCGAGCGCTTTACGGCGTGGCTACAACAGCTACGAAGCATTGATCGTCTATGGCTAGGGCGTAGCGACGCGAGCGAACGAACCTACGCTACCATCGCCTATTGGAGGGCGATACGACCGGACCGCAGTATCATCGTAGCACAAGTCGCTGGAAAAGCGATAGTGGCGCCGCGACGAACGCAGAGTATCCCGCGCCTAGAACTACAGGCCGCCGTCATTGGGGCGCGGTTGGCAACCGCCATTCTGCATGAACATCGGATGAGAGTGACCCGTACGATCTATTGGACGGACTCGTCGACGGTCATCCAATGGATACGCGACGACCGACGGCGATATACGTCATTCGTCACTCACCGACTCCGAGAGATCGCGGAGTCAACAGAGAAGGCTCAATGGCGTTGGATACCTGCCTCAGAGAACAACGTGGACGACGCTACGCGGTTTACGAGCGCGGACATCACCACAGACGACCGGTGGTTCCGCGGACCGAGCTTTCTCCATGAACCGGAGGACCAATGGCTGAAAGAACGCTTCAGCTATGAACAGAACGAGAAGATACTGCATGTCAATGAACAGAACGAGAACATGCTACATGTCACTGAACAGAACGAGGCGGGCTACGAATGGCTGCCCGCACTCGAACGATACTCGCGTTATGAAGTATTAGCTCGCCCAGTGGGGCGCGTGCCGGCATTTATCGACATATGCCGGCGCCGATCGACGCGCCTGGAGCTGGAACGCATCGAACGTGCAGAGAAGCTTCTACTTCAACGAGCGCAGCGAGAGAGCTTCAAGCTACAAGCTCGCCGTCCTCGAGAGGGTTGCAGAGAAAGGCTCCGCGAGCTGCGCCGAGGGGAGGATGTTAAAGACGCCGAGCCCTTCCCGGAGGATAGGCGACGGAGGGACGCGACGCGAGGCAAGGCGGGGGTGTGGCAGAGCAGGTATTCGCCGACCGCCTGCGGCCACCGCGAAAACAATAGGCAAAGGATAGGCATACTAGCTGCGGACGTCGAGCCACATCTGGACAAGAGGCGACAGCGGGGCGAGACGGGGGTGCGCACGAGCAGGTATGCGCTGCCCGCCTGCCGCTGCGAGAACAATGGCCGACGCGTAGGGTGCACTAGTGGTTAGGATAGAATATTGTATAATAAAGTTAACATTGTATAAATATAGATGTAAGGTTGAATAAAGTACGCATTGTTTCTGCATCCACCGAGCAAGACGTTTCTCTGACCTACCACCGAAGAACCCCTTATACAGTCCACTGAACCAAAGTGGGCTTAGGAACGCATTAGGAACGAGCCCTGAGTCCACAACACATGGTCACTAACAAAACGGTAACCATGACTACATACCTAATTGAAACGCACCAAATAAATCAAACGCGTCCTCCTATTGTATACAAAATTCTCTTGACAAACGCGCACGAAACGCGCTAGCTTGCTCCGCGTTATTTTGCCTGTTCTAAACGAGCGCGCTACGAAGTTCATCGCGTTAGAAAACTTGATATTGCCAATGCCACGCAGATAACGTGACATGCCCGTGAGTTTATGTAGTCATAGAAACAAAGAGCACAGAGTTAATTATTCAATTAAATATTTGAAGTTAGCATGTCGCGCGCTTATGTCAAAAAATCTCATGCAAGTTAGAGAATAAAAGCCCAAAAAGTTCAAGATAGAAAAGCTTGATGTGAAATAACAAAGCGGCACCTTCTTTCAAATCCTACACTCTTCTTATATCATTGTGTAATAGACGCAATAGCCATGTATGATGCCTTTAATAGCTTTGCATAACTACCGTACATCTTATTTATATAACTAACTGCAGATAAAAGAAATGAAAAAACCAAACGTAAAGAATCTTCTTAATTGGGAAACACGAGGCGCGGATGTTGATGCGTACTGATATTCGATATCAGTTCTGCGTGACATGAAACTTGATTTGCAACACAATATTTGTACATACAATGTTAGTGTTGTATTCGTTTTACTTACTGACTGTGTGAATATGAAATCGTTAGGCAGGCTTTTTTGTCAATGTCAGCTACTATAAATGGGAAGGAACTGAATTTTATAATACAGGTCAGAGATTCGCCTAATTTGTATCTATTATTATTTAGAGTATTTTTTTGTATTTTTATTAGATGGCTGATGGAGCCTAAAAGTTCTCTAATGGAGACCACGGACTGGTAAGCGCAGCGTAGGACGTCTACCTACAAGATGGACAGACGACCTTAAAGAGACCGCAGGGAAACGCTGGATGCAGGCTGCTTCCGACCGGCCCTTTTGGAGATCGATAAGGGCTATGTCCAGCAGTGGACGCCCTACGGCTGAAATGATGATGATGATGATGATTAGTTTTACACTACATATTTGGTAATCATTAGGTTGTCTACGAACTGGAAAAAATATTTATTGAAATATTTCTAAAAAAAAAAATTGTATTGCTCTTGAAATTGACCTACTTAAAGGAAATTAATCTTGCGGAGAAGATTTGGGTCGCACATTTTACTCTAGTAATTTCCGGCTTAATTAGAATTTCTATAATAAATAAAAGCGCCGGAAATTGGTACCTACTTTTAAACAAGGCAAAGAAAAGCTATAATTATTTCCAAAGGTACATCTGCTCGTTGGAATCTTGGGACTTTAGGTTAGGAAGATAATAAAAGTAGTAAAGTTTCGGTACATTTGCAAGCGTTAGTCCCGTCGTAAATCTGAAACGAGCCACTTTCCCCATAATTGTTCTTGTTATTCGGTCGGCTAACTTCCGTACTGTTTGGCAAAAAGTGCCTAATAATGTTATCTGTTAAATGCGTACAAATAACAGGTTTCACGCACATCTTATAATTTTTGTTGTAATTTTTGATGGTCAAATGTCACAGAAAAATCTATGTATTCGTAATTCTACAAATGAATAATATATCGAATTTTCTACTGAATAGTGTTATACCTTACAATAAGCGATAAGAGCGATGGTAGCCAAGCGGTAGTATGTGCAATTGTGCAATTTACAATCTGACGGCACCCGATTCGATCCGCGGCCCTGCCACTGATTTCATAAATTATGTGCAGTTTCGATGCTATCGCTCAAAAACGGTGAAGGAAGACATCGTGAGGAAACCAATAGACATGGACAATTGGACATTCACAAACACGCACTGGGCTAGCTTGGTGGATTAGGGTCCATCCTCTCTCTGAAACAGTCTGTGTCCCAGCAGTGGGAACAAGATAAGCTGCAAATGATGATGATACCTTACAAGCACTTTCAGTGTGGCAATTATTTGGGATTATTGCGTCCCATTTGCATTCAAAAAAAATCTGGCAAGCTTTGTGTTTATCCACTTTGTTGCTACGGACTGTAAGTGAATAAGAACAAGAACAATAAGAAAGCTCCTCGCGTCTTCAGTATTCGTTTAGTGAATTTATTTCGGACGGATTCCTCACTCGTCGCTGGGGAATCTTTGTCTCCGGTTTCGATATTGAAATTATGATAAAACGGCAACACAATACAACGACTGGGATATAAAAATGAGGATGGTGTTCGCGACGAGACGTAGATCACGTTTAATGCTAAAGTGCATTGTACGGATTTACGGAGTTTAGATCTGGGGATAGATTACCTCCGTCACTCTCTCTCATATAGGAATGTCGCCAGAGTGAGAGTGAACGAGATAATCTCGAGCGCCCCAGAATATCTTGCAGACGTAAGCAGTGATCCATTGTGTGAACAGATATGGGCGACTTTACCAACTAGCTAGAAAGTTCATCGTCTTTTGAGACACATAGATTTTATTAACATCACATGTTCGTGGAATGTTTCAAAGATGATCTCAGTTGTAAAATGTCTATCAAATGCTTTTACAATAACGAGTAAATGCACTCAAGCAGCTAATGTCTATCCATAAAACAAGTCGAATGTAAGGTACTTTCTACCACTTGTTTTTAAAGACGAAAACAGACCGCTACCAGTATTTTAACTCACTTTATTATACCTAGCAGGTTCATGACTTACCTACGTTATACATAAATTTCCATTCCCGACCCGAGTCCCAAACGTATTATGACTTGCCAATGCTTATCGGGCTCGGAAAGACGCAACATAAAAAAAACAAAGCTTACAATGTTACTTTAAATTACCTTTACTAATTAATCAATACGCCTAGAACAAGCGAACCCGACCATTTCCTTGTTCTGAACTCCAAGTCCATACCGTTTTCTGTAGAAGTCTGCGAAGAGAAAGACGAAGAGTACCAAGTTGGACAACCCGACCCAGTAGGTACCGGCGTGCATGGGGCACTGAGAGATGTACGTCTGGATCACAAGATGAGTGGAGACTAGCACGAATTGAATCTGGAATCAATACGAGGGAATTTAAGTCTTTAGACTTTTCATTTGAGTATTAAGTCGTAAAAAGTAGTATCTTAATTTTATTGTTGAAGGCGATGGTGCCACATTCAGCTGTTACCCTTTTTCTAGGCTAATGTTTAAGGCAAACCATAGGTAAAGCAATCACAATACAAATAACACAACCAATGTCTAAGCACAGATCTTAACATTTGGTTGTCAGCGTAAGAGCTAGGTAGTCCAGATAGGTTTCTGGATACAGTGCGCTAAAATAATTTAAACTTTTAGCGCTCTTATTGATAGATCAAAGCTCTCTAAGTTTATTTTAAAAGCCACTCCTGTAATCTTTATTTCAATAACCAAACCTTTGTTTGCGCAAAGAAATAAAATCGTGTCATGTCTTACCGACATGGATATATTTGTATTATATACTAACCTATTTTTATTAACTAATCTACCTGAAAAACTATGTACGTAATATATTAGGGATATAGCGTTTATCGTTACTAAGACCGTGACTTGGACTTGACCTTAATTAACTTTGCTTGTCATTGACTATACATTTTTGAGGCTATTTTTAATAACTTGAAATCGTTTGAGTTTTACTGGCAAATGCAAAGACGAGCGATGCCAAATCCTTTCAGGAGGGCAAAAAATACAAACCAATTGCATCATGGTGACATATTTCTTCCACCAGAGATACTTGGTATACGCGGGCCCCATCGCAGATATTCCATAATACGTGTACATGATCGTATGTATAGCACAGTTGACCACCGCCATGAACGCCCAGTGATCGCTCGGATCATACTTCAGTGATGACCAGGTGATGATCACCATGAACACGTGGTGGTACACGTGAAGGAATGTGATCTGACTCCGCTTTTTACGGAGAACAAAGAGGATTGTGTCCAACAAGTCGATGATTTTGGTGATCATGTATTTCCAGTAGAGTGCTGCGATGGTCTGGAAAAGTAGAATACGTAACAATATCTTCTCAGTACCCAAGTAATTCTCGTGCGCTACAGGGACAGATTAAATGTGACATAGGCTCTAGGCAAGCACCTCGTCCCCGCCCTTCTGGCTGCAGTGAAAAGGGCGGCAGAGGGACGCCAACGAGAGAGTCTATTGCTTAGATTCAATTCGTAATATTATGATCAAAATATGACAATCGAATAACAATGTTGCGTCTACGCTTGTGTCGTATCGAGAAAGCCCTAAGGTAGAATTTTCTTCGCAGGAAAGCGCTCAGAGTGCAGACGTCGGCACTCCATCTATTAAAAGTGAAATTATTCTACTCATTCACTGACTCATCACGAAATCTCGAAAACTACTTGTCTTGACCTATACGAAGTTGTTTGGCAGATAGATTCCTTATGGAATGTAAAGATCCGATAAGAAAGGATTTTGCGAAAAAGTTGAATTAAGGGGGACCAATGGGGACTGAAAAATTATATCAAAGTCTACGCGTACATAGTCGCGGGCAACAGCTTGTCTTACACAAGTGCCTAAAGGCACTAGTGTACGTAATACCTTTAAAAAACACTACCTACTAATAATATTGATTAACTTACGTAAACAGTAATATCGTCGTAATTACAACTCTTTGGAAACAGACCCTTGTCCATTATGTAAGATAGAAACTGTAACAAAATTTTAAACAATTGTTTGATGCGATGGGTACATTTTGTACTTACCTGCAATGTCTAAGGTAAATAAGTTCTTATACTTTCTAGGCAAAAAATATTTGAATAAAAATTACTAAGGGCCTATTCTCACATTATTTGAGTTTTTTCCGGACTCTGCCCATGGTCCGCCTACATAATTCACATGGCTGTATCAGGGACAATTTTTTCATCCAATTGTGTGGTCCACCTCAAGATAACTGGGTGTACCAGGGATTCCTTAACGTCATGTTAAGTTTCAGTGTAAAAATTACCGAGTATTATAATAAGTCTATGGAAATATTGTCAAGGCTTTTATGGAGTTTGGAAACATCCTAAAAAGACACGTTTACTCATAATTCTAAATTAGAAACATCGTAAAAAAGTGTTAGTAAGCAGAAAATATCCCCTTACCCGATAAGCTAAAATGGCGGAGTTAACAACTTTAAACCCGTTGTAAACAATTAACAGCGGTTTTATTTGAAAAGGACCCCGCCTCTCCATAATGTAGGGCCCTATCTTGAACACAAACATCAAGTATGCGAACAGAACGAACACAAGCTCGTTTGGATCGCTCATTGGCCATTTCTCCACAAAGTTTACTGAAAAAAAAAAAACGTATTAATAAATCGTGATTAATTAATCGTGGTGGTCGACCGGTCCCAGCGCCGAGCAGTGCTCGTCGACATCACCTTCCCACATGACGAGAACCTCGTGAAGGCCGAGAAGGACAAACTCAGCAAATACCTTGACTTGGCTCACGAGGTCACCGCCATGTGCGATGTTGACTCGACGATCATTGTCCCGATAGTCGTTTCGGTGAACAGTCTTATAGCGAAGAGCCTCGACCACCACCTTATTAAGCTTTCGCTAGAAGGTTGGGTCAAGGGTCAGATGCAGAAGGCGGTAATTCTTGACACGGCGCGCATTGTCAGGAGGTTCCTCACTCTGCAGTCCTAACCACCGGTAGCTTGGGCCCTGCCCCAATGCAAGCGGCACCCTAGTTTTTTTTAAAATAATATTTTGTTTTTGTATAGATATTGTTAAAAAAATTAAGAAGAAAAATAAATGTGTGAATAAAATAAAATAAATTATTTATTTCAAGTGACAAAACTCGTAGTAGCTAGGTAGACAAACAAAAATATTAAAATAGTCACATAAAATTTTAATTCTCACATATTTAAAAAGTCCTAATACACTGTTGTCGGTTGCATGTTAGACACATAAGTGTTGAACATGCAATCGACAACATTGGTTTATATAGGGACAGTCCAGTCTGTCCGGGAGCGCAGCCAAAATGCTGTTGGAGCACCCCCTCACCCGCCGCAGTAGTGAAGTGCCTCTCTTCCGCATCGTCGCATAAAAGCAGTCTACGCAGGTTTACGCAAACAAACAACAACAAGAAAACTATTTGATGCTTTAAACTAGGTACTTAAAATCAATATCAATTATATTCAAGAAGCATAACCATACTTTTTAATAGTCTACTGCTGGACTTAGGTCTACCCCCGAAAGGGGATTGGGCCATATCCACCACGCTGGCCCATTTGCGGGTTCGTGGATTAACATACGCCATTGAATTTCTTCTCCGTATTTATGCAGGTTTCCTCACGATGTTTTCGTTCACCGAAAAATCAGTGGTATGGAAATCCCTACATAAACTCCAAAGAGCGAATTGTTACGGGCCCGGGATATGAAACCGGGACTTCACGCTTTCGAGTCTAGTGGTCTCCCAAATATAACGGCATTTCAAACTTACACTAATATATAAAACTAAACTAGTAAACCTCGCATCGCAGCAGGCATCATTCCCAAAATGCTGGTCGCATTGCTGCGTTGAATTGTAATTTGCAACACACTAATGCGATAAGCAAGATACTTGCCACCATTTTGGTCACCAGATGTTTCGAACAGACACGTGAAGATAATTCTAATGCGCAACCGTTAAAAAAAAAACCGGTTTTTTATCTTCAAAATTATTGAAAATGTGTGAAAGAGACAGAACCGGCCATTAAGAGGCCTTAAAAAAATTAGCACCCGGTCTTCAGGGTCCTTAAATTAAAAATGAGTAAATAAAATTCCTAGCATTCTTACGTGATTTGATAAAGTTCAGTAAATAAATTATGTTTATATATAGACACACACACATCACATCAGCAGCCATTAAAAATCCACTGCTGGACAAAGACTCTTTGAGAAGGGTGTTGCCATAATCCCCACGCTTGGCAGGCGGCTTGGGGTCGCAGTACGTTCACCGTGTACTAATAGGACGCTGCTGCCCATCCTCAGGTGGTTCTGGTCGCAGTTTTAGGACATACCCGGGTCCATATAGACACACAGTTTGCTTAAATCACAACGTATTGTATAATAGGTCATACAAACCGGACAAAATTGACAATGGGTACAACTTCAGATCAGACCTGAACCAAACCTACTATTCGGCCACTGACAGAGTACCTACGTGTGACAGCTGCAATAACATTGTATAAATCCGAATGAAAACATTTTCAAGAATGTACTGTAAACAGTACATTCAGCTTTTTACAATGTTAGGGCAACTTTCAGACGCATTCTTTCAGTGACCACACTTTAACTGTTTAGCTTTGATTATGTATGACATATACCTACAGAACGGCCTGGAATGGAATTGCTTAATATTGGTTTCCTCAATAGTTTCCAGACTTGATAGCCAAAACTCATTTAACTATTCGGAAACACCACACGCGCACATATATAGGTGCCAATTTCGCACACGCAAGTATTAAAACTCTGCACGTGTAAATAGATTTCTCAAAAAACTATAAAAATTTGAATAAAAAAGCGACGAACTAAAAAATGTGAGAAAAATTATTTTATCGTAGTAATAATTTGAGCAGGTTCACTTACAACGGCCCTTTGGTAATTGTAAACTTGCTTTAAAGCACCAAGTCATTATGAATGTCCTCTTTTATATGAAAAGCTTTAAAGGCAGGCTTTTTAAGATTTCTTGGATTTTATCAACGTCCACGAGCCGCCTATTGGCGTATTTTAGTTTATCATAAGTATCTCATTTCTCATTCACGGTCATTAAGCAAATTAATGCCAAAGAGAATATAGAGCAATCACTTATCGTTTGACATCTTGTCTTTTAAATTATCATAACAACGCATCCTTCTTACGCAGGAAAAAAAACCTTATCAAGTAGCAACTGCATGACCAACTAAAAGTTTTTAAAATTTTATATTGATCTCTCAATCCTTTTCGTAAAGCTCGAATTTGTTTAATTTTAAAGGATAAGTAGCTTTTTGAGCACAGTAGCGATACCATCAAGTAATATACGATACTATAATGGACCTATTTAGTAGAACTACGACAAAATAAAACTTTTCCAGAACGTGAAAGAGGAAAGACTAATGTAAGGAGGTTGGAAAACTCCGAAGCTTAAAACCTCAATGCCCGAGAGTTGTAAGTTCGCAAGAGCTGCCAGTTGTGAAGAAAAACCTACATAAAATAAATCTTTTTATTTTTTAGGGTTCCGTAGTACAATAACGAGGAACCCTTATCGTTGTGGTCGTTCGTTCGTCCATTTATGTCAACTTCTACACACAAAACACTAGAAATTTGGTATGTGAGGAGGCTTCGACATTTTTTTAACGAAGCCAGGAAGACTGTCTACATTTAGATCTAAAACAAATTATAGTATCTGCGTGCCTAGGTGCCTAATTATTTTTTGCCCACAGAGTTTTTAAACCGATATTACTATAACACTAGTTATATTATGTTCCTTCAAACTTTTGACATGCCTTACAGGCCTTACTTATGTAGGTATACTCTGTAATACTATACCTAGCTATTCATCAAACCTACAATAGCAAATATGTCGATCAAAAGGTATCCATTTCGCTGATATTTCCTCCCTTTCCTAATCTCTACCGATTGTTTAAATCTACTATCCTGAAACTATCGTCTGAACTATCCATAGGCTTTGATTGGTTATAAACGTTCTTCAATTAGTTTAGTTTTTATATTTCGTTTTTATAGGTAGTTGTTTTTAATAATTACGTCGGATTACTCTAAAATATACATTTTTCTGCTCAAAAGGTCACAAAATTGTTCATAATAATGATATCATTATATGGAACATATAGGTACTAAGAGATTCAGTTATACATGGTTATACCTACCATAGAGAGAAAACCGAAATGAAAATAGTTGCATAAATACTTTTTATCTTATACAGTTTAATTTATTTCCTTAAGGACTTTAGATGCATTTAACCTGTGCAAATAGAGCAAGATGCACGTATTATTAAATACGTGTTTCCACTCTCGGACGCACTTGTTCCACTTGTAAGTTGAGCAGGTTACTTGCACAGTGTGCAAGGCCCATTGCACTGCTAATTCTTTTTTTTTATTTTTATTATTAATTATTGCATAAAAGGCTTGCGTTTCACTGTTACCCCAGATGTGGTCTACGGTGGTGCTCCACCGTAGACCGCATGTGTGTGTGTGCGTGCACGCACTTGCGTTGCACTCGCGACTTGCGGATAGTAGATTGTAATTATCAGGAAAAAACCATTCAGAGATCGTATTCCACAGTCTAGCGGATCTCACATTAAAAGAAGAATCAAAGCACCTAGTAAGCTTCTTATTTTATTGTGATTGATATGGCCTAGAAAACCACTTCTTAGGGTGTACTTACATAGGTATAATTCTTGTGAAATGTAGGTAGTATCTATGTAGGTTGGTATTAGGTTATCTACTGCAGGAAGTTCACCTTTTTATTAGCTGTTGACTATACAGGGTGTAAGAGGAACACACTCGAAGCCAAAAGTAGGTAATTGTACTCATCTTTATGAATCACTTTTAGTATGGGACCAACCCTAAAATCGCGAAAAAAAAAACAGCTGTTCCATACATTTTGTCGAGTATCAATGACCGTTTACTATACACAACAGCTGATATTTTTTTCCCATAGTAAAAGTTGTTCATAATGATGAGAACAATTACCTTCTTTTGGTTTCGAGAGTGTTCCACTTACATCCCGTAGACTGGTATTCAGAAAATTTTCAACAATGAGGACAAACTTAGAATTGCTTAGAATATACGTACCTTCGAGTCAGCTGAAATCCATGTTTTGCATGCACTAGAACATGAAAACATGAATTGTCATAAACGGAAAAACTAAAAGCGATTAGAAGCTATTTACGCCGAATCGAGAAAAATATCATTAATCGTGTTTCTAAATTTACTTTAAAATTATTTACTATAACCAAACATATTTATTTATAACCATATTTATTTCTAACCAAAATAAATACTTTTTGCGGATATCAATAGTTTTTTAATGGTGGCCCATTTGGTATTGCACCTGGCTTCTGCGCTTGGGGGCGTGGGTTCGATTCCCACCTAGGACAAATATTCATGCTATGAACATTTTATGAACATTTGTGTTTATTCTATATCTGGGTGATATATCTATTCAAGTTTAGTATGTACAAACATACTAAACTTAATGTATGTATATACATCTCTGGCAGCCATAGTACAAGCTTTGTTTAGTTTGAGGTCAGAAGACCGTGTGTGAAAAAAAAAGAATTTGGTTCTGTTTGCCATAACCACGTAAATTTATGAAACGCAACCCAAGTTGAGGACATAAATCAACTCCCAAGTGCTTGTTACTGTACAGTATTTGTAGGCACACATCTATTATATTCCACTAGCGTTGAAAAACAGAAAATCGAATATCATCCCTTTATGAACACGATAACAACAAAAAAGTTAAATTGTTTGCACAATTTTTCGGGTCCATAAAGTATCATGTAGGTACATTTACTATGTAAACTTTATTTCATGATCCAATTTTCTTTTGGGGATCCTTCGGGTTTATTCCCAATCAATTTAGTGCGAAAAAGATCAAACAATGAAACCATAAAAAAGACAAAAGACGAAGCCTGAAAATAACTGCGAAAGATTCTGAATTATCCCGAGCACAATAGAAAAAGCTTTTTAAATAAGATCAAATCCTACTCATAATAATCGGCCCTCAAAAACCTTTTCTTTCAAATAAGTATTCTGATTTGATATTGGTTTCACATTGGTTTAAATTTACACAGATATTATACCACAAGTAAATTTATGTATAACAATATAACCCGACTGCATTGTATAAATAGTTGCTAACTGAAAATTTATAGCGGCGCACTGGCGTACCTATTGATACTCGTAGTAGATACAGAGCTCTTTTATACCGCTTTATCTCGTGAACTGCTGAGTATTTCATAGTGGTTTTAGATATTTTTGAAATCTGCCAAGTGAGCTCTACAAAATGATGGCAATATTGACCTGTTTAGCAAATTTAACTTACTATTTTTCCCCTGTTTTTCGCGGAACGCCATCTTGTCCTACCCTAGGTCACTCCCTGTTAGAAGGATTCAAATGACACTTCACATGTTAAAATCTATTATGCCATGGCCAAACCAACGCGTTAAGATCGCGTTCACGGTAGCAAGCACGGTGGCGATTACTACGCGTGCAAAAGTTGTGCACACTGTCGCGTTAGTCAGGCATTCACCAGGCTGTCACTACAATGCTGCAGGACTGTCTGATACAGATTGTGAAATCGAAGAAGTTTTACTTCTGTCTGCTATTATTGAAGACGAAGAGGAACAAGAAGTGAACTTGAGGTGGGTATGAAAACAGCATATTTCTAATAATGTGTGAATAAGTAATCATGTGCGAAGATATTCTGCCAGAGTAGTAAACAACAATGGGTATTTGTGAACCTCATTTATAATTTCTTCCGTTGCCACCATACATTAAATTTTAAAAAAAACACAGTTTTCCTCAACATATAATAGCTGCGTGCAGCGTTCTAACGGAACAAGCGCGATCTGATCGCCACCGCCGCGTGCAGACGCTGCACCGGACGCCGCGGGCAATCAGAAGACACATCGATGTGAACATGTCACTACAAGTTCGTACACAACAACTGATCGCCACCGCGCACGCCACCGCGGACTTGAGCTGAACGCGTTAGTTTGGCCAAGTCTTTATGCCGTTTTCGCTGTAGGGCGTGCCAAAGAAACCATCATAAAACATACTACACTCGAAAAACATAACCCTCTTTCTTGCGCAGCCGGGTAGAAAGGCGTGTCATTGAATCAATAATTAAAGTATATTTAAGGACCGCCATAAAACACAATCATTTGTTATCGTATGTAAGGGATTGTGCAATAAAACCCACGAAAATATAAAAATCTGTATCACTTAGCGATATTAGATAAGCAAATCAAACGGAAAACGCAATTTCCTTCACGATCCAAGTAGTTATAAGCTGAAACGTTATTATCTGTTTACACGCAACATTCAGGAATCCATCACACAAATGAAACATTTCCAACAACCGCTGTTTATTCCGCAAGCTTCTCTCTACTTACTCTATTCATTATTACACATACCACTGGTGGAAAAAAAACCACGAATTGCTGTTCTAGTGTTATTTTTGGTCTTTTTGGTAATAAAAGGAAAACCGCGTTATGAGAATGAAAAATGAAGTTTTCGTGACTTAGACGCGGACACTTGGGGTTAGAATGAAAAGGAGGGTTTCAAAGGAAAAAGAAAAATACAGCAACAGACGCCACGTTTTCTACTGGATAAGATATAGTTAATTGGCCCCTTTGACCACGTCCGGACAGTTATAAATGAAGAACCATCTAAAAGTGCTCAGAGAGATTCATGAAATGCGATAACTAGGTTACCATACAAAATGCTGTTGCTGGTCGCTACCGTATCTTTTCTTTTCAGGTTTTCCTATTTTTTGCTAGAAAATGTTTCAGTAAAATATTACAAATTCCACCTCAATAATATATATTATGAAGTAAGCTAATTCGTTATTCGCTTACTTTATATTATTAAGGTAATAACTCATCAGCAGTTGATAATGTGTGAAAAAAGGATGGCAACAATTTTAGAGCTAATTTAGTTTAGTGTATAAAAATCATTATTAACACGCCAACTATAGTCAATAGTTAAATCCCTATAGTGTTTTTTTAATTTGTTTCTGTTAGTATTTATTTAATTGTATAATTAAAAGTGTTTATAACATTCCCAGTCTAACCTACGTAAATTATATCCATCCAACGGTTGCTAGGAAGAGATCCCTTTTAGCGATAAGGCCATCACTTGTGGCATTAACTTTTAAGTTTCTTTATTTGTAACTTTTATTTCTGGTGCGCACAACATAAGGTTTCTATATATCTAACTTTATCAGGCGCTATTTTGCAGAATTTCATTATATAAACTTACTCTAAGTAACGCCTGATATTTCTTACTCTTGACACGACATTGTAGCAGAAATACACTAGATTCATATGGAACAGAATTGGTTTATACAGCTAGAGAACATAGAAAATAATTATGTTTATTGCCGTACATAAACATAATTGCGTACGTACTGTTTGCGTCTTACGTTGGGTACTTGACGTATATTGATATCAGCCCACGGAGCCTACCCTCCCTTGTATTTAGCAGCAGTAATTAATCCCTTCGTTAGGGTTAACAGAAGCCCCATTATACCTAGTTTCTGGAATGATTATAACAAAGGCTAGGATTAAATAGAGTCGTTTACTGCGATTGGCTGTTTAGTTCATCCAATTACCCGCAGCATTGAGTAAGCTTATAGTTTCTAGTTTCTTTTCCTGAAATATACTTAGTGAGATAATTGCAAACGGAAACATTATCTTTTGGGCGGTAAAAGTAGGTATGTACTTATCTACTTTAGTTAGTAATTTTTATTGATAAATAAGCTTGCGCTTGACCGCCACCGCTTCTGATGTAACCGATGGAGCACGCTTGCGTATAGAAGAAACCGTTTCACTAGCGCTTTGAAGACACCCAGACAGAAACTATCAGAACTGATAAACCCACTTGCAAGAACGATTTAAATCTCCGTTTATTCCAGTCATTCGATGATCGAACTGTTTGGACAAAATATTCCAATTTGTTATACTGGCCAGTCGAACAATTTGGACACGCAAATTTTCATTTTAACGAAATTCAAATGTCGACACTTATGGAATATCTAGATTTAAACCAGATTTAATTTGTGCCAGATGTAATAATTTGCAAGGCAGCCTTAGTGAAAGATCCAATTAAATGTTATACAATTATTAAAAAAATTACTAAATCGGCTGATAAAGTCCTGAGATATAACCATTTAAAGTTTTTGTTTGGATTAGGAAGGGGTGCTCTGCCCCATTTTCTCGCAAACTGAGTGTCAATATGGAGTTTATGGCGTATTCATAAGTGACGTCGATAGTAAGTATATAGTGCGCTCTCTGTCTAGCAAGACATTATAAAATGCTTATAATATCTTCCTTAATTTTGATCACATTTTGATTTTGTTTTCGGCGATGGGTCTTATTTATGATCAGCTTTTTTGTAAGACAATAAAAAAATATCAGCCCGGTAGATTGTTTAGGTGAACTCTTATGTGAGTTTTGTAAGGGCCATCTGATGGTGAGCAGTTACCGTCGTCTATGGATCCTATCTATAGCACCAGAGGCATGACAAATACGTGGCTAACTTTTTAAGGTTCTATTAACAGCCCTTTGGAAGAATTATTAACACAATGCTGCATTAGAACAGCAGCTTTATTTCCAAGTGATTTCCAAAGATTGTGTGAATTGGACGTTGTGAAATAGTGACATTTACAGTTTACATTCTGTTTTGTATGTCATAACATTCTGCTATAGCAAAATTCTAGTGAAGACTTGGTTGAAACTGAGTTAATTTACGTGAGAACTTAGAGAAATTCAAAAAGCATTACACAAAGAAGTTGAATTCCGGAAGTGGCCATTCTAGCTGTCACAGCAACAATGTGAAATATAGTCAAACACCTGAGACTAAACCGTCCTAATTGTGGACTGTACTTCGGTACTTCCCTGTGAAATATGGGGCAAGGGGCAAACTTTTTTTTTTAATTCGTGCTGCTTGGTATTGTATTAAAAAACTTTAACTTCGACTTTTGACTTTGGATTACAGAATGACAATTTTTTGGGATCTACGCGCACTCTAAAAAATTTCTTTATTTGGTAATTTAAAAGTTAAACCATTAACAGCTATATTAGTGGTAGTAACAATATCATAGAAAATAATTAACTATAAAAACATAATTATAAGCAAACTGAGCGCTAAAAAGGTACCTAAGCTTAATTAAATTTGGAAACTTTACTTATTTACTCATATTAGTGGTTGAAGAAATTGACTTTGCAGCCGTTGTCATAACACATTTCATATTTTCAATAGTACATTGTTACCCTAGGGGTGAAAGTTACTTATTTAGTCCCGAGACGGTGTTTGGTTAATAGTTCGAGGGACTAAATAAGTCTTTAACCCCGAGGTAAACACTGTGCTTTTCATTACGAATACAAAGAAACTAAAAATAAAAACATGAACTGACTAAAGAAAATATGAACATAAATCAAAATATTTTGGTCTGAAATTTATTTTTCACTACTGCTTTAGCTTCTTCTCTTAAGGCATCAGGCGTTAAATCCATATCGGGATCAGATGAACTCATTGTGTTAATACAAATATGCTATACGGAAGTATAAACAAAACTTTACAATATAGATCGGATTACCGCATTTTTTTGTAACATCCGGACCCTGGCAAATGCACCTGAAGTGCAGGACCATAATCCTCTGAGGAGAAAGAAAAAAAGTTGGAACATAGTTCAAAACAAATGTGAAAATATAACTAGTTTTTTTATTAATAATTTGAGTGTCTGTCAGTTGAAAGTGATTCTCCCTAGGGCTGAATTGTATTACTTTCAACCCGCTCCTCAGGCAACTTCAGACCTACTTTCCGAGTATAAGTAATTTTTAACTCTCGACGCAAAAAGAGAGGGGTGCTATATGTTTAACGTGTGTATCTCGAGATGAATCTGTGCGCTAAGATAAACCCTCCGTGTTTTTTTTGTGCTACATTTTTGTAAATCTCAGTGTGTTGATTAAATAAACAATTACAAAAATACTGTTTTGTTTGTGTCTTTTTGTGTGTCTGTATGTGGCATCGTAGCTCCCAAAAAGCAGAACCAAATTATGATTTAGTTTTTTTTTTGTTTGAAAGGTGACTTGATTCGATTTGATCGAGAGTGTTCTTAGCTATGATTCACAAAAATCTGTTCAGCTGTTTTTTATATTTATAGAATAGAATATTCTACTTTTGGCCTCAAATTCACCTGGCCACCTCATCCCACTTGTGGGCAAAGTACTCCATCTTTTTTTAAACTGTACGATCTGCCATATTCGTCTAGTCTGCCTGGTACGCGTCGAGGTCAGCGTTTATTTGGCCCGCCTTGGTTCCTCCGTCTATTTTCTGATACCCCCTGCGTGGTTCTTTTGGTCTATCTATCAGAGTGAAATCCAACCCCACTCTAGTTTGACATTTGGCATCTTATATTAATATCAACATCAGCGATTCGTGTTTAGGACTCCATCATAGGTTAGCCTTTTTGATTCCTAGAAAGCATGCGATTCATTGCTCTTAAAATCTTCGAAATTACCTTACAACATGAATAGTTTGAACACATACATACTCACCTGAGATTGCCAGGTACTGAGTAGACGGGTATAATGTTATTGCATTATCTTGTAGGCTGAGAGGTAAATCAAGATACAATCGTTGCTCGCAGACAGCCTACAAAATACAAGAGTTGCGAGCGTGCGAAGAACGTAATGTTTAAATGCAAAGGTGTAGGTAGTTAGCAGGGTGCTTTGTTTATCTTTAAGTAGCGGCTTATTTCAGTGCTTTATTGCGGTTTAGGGGAAGTGAGTTCGAGAAACTTTATAAGATTTGTTAGCGATACAAATCTTTCTAATGAACGAAACAAAGGGAAGTAACGGCTTTAGTTTATGGTCGTAAAGGCAAAGTTAGAAATGGGGACAGTTGATAAAGGACTTTTTCTAGTTGGCAGTTAAGAAAGGACCTACCGGAAATTTAATTAAGGAGAAACCGCCAATCGTTCCAACTTATACTTACCTATAAACAAGCACTTAGTAACATTTTGTTTACTACCTGACGAACGAGCTTTGCTCGGTATTTAAAATTTCGCAGGTGGTGCAAAGCGAGACGGAGGCGCGTGCGTGCCCTCACCTTGAAAAAGACCGCCAAATTCGGTTGAAACTTTAGTCGAAGTACCCGGCTTCATTCAAGTATAATATAATCAACATGTGTGAAAACCATGTCAGTTTCTATAACGCACTTAGTTATTTTTACGCTACGAGGCTACAGTGGAGTAGCGTAAAAAAGAAAACAAGTTACCTAACTCTACAACAACGAAATATCTATAGTGTGATGAAAGAGCGTCAGAACCATAGATTCGTAGCTTACGCTACGCGACTTTGCGGGTTAACGTTGTTTTTGTAAATTATTATAAGTAAAACTAAATACTAGTCTAGCATAAACTTTTTGAACTTCATAATCTTCGACCACATAAAATTCTGAGTGTTAACCGCGTCTAACGTCTTTCCCATTGTATTATAAACTTACACACACGACTATCCGTTCCTCAATAAATTATGAATTTTATATTGCATATAAATGTCGTAATTTATAATAAATGAAACTTTAAATTAGTGTAACAACTGGCGGCCATATCGCTATAGGCAATCCCTTCTATTCTGTACTGTACGAGTATTAACTTGCGTAAATATTCGTACTTCCTGAGAATTTAAATATTAGGTACGAAATATTTCATTTCGAGGTATAGCTTTCTCATCCAAAATAAATAACAACCAAGTGTAACTGACTAGGACTATTTCAGCACAAGTGGTTTTTACTCCATATGTATTTACTTCTGTAGATAGATATAGCTGTTATTTGAGGTAAATATAGGACACGTCAGTTACACCCAGTGTGTTACTTTGTTTGGTTTGGAGGAGAGCAGAAACCAGGCATTTTGAAATCGAAGTATATAGTAGAATTTTAGTAACCACACTATTACGAATGCTTGCTTATGTATGTGTGTACACGCGTTTCCGACCACTTAGTTCGACACTAGTGACCATTCAATATGATTAGATTAAATTTGGCATGAAGGGAAATTATACCTTAGAGGCATCATCATCATCAGCGCCCTTAGACCTTCACAATGAACGACAGCCTGCTGGCATCCACTGGATGCCCGCAACCATCACGATGTGATCGGTCGGATCTAGTGGATGGCCTACCTATGCGGTGTCTTCCGTTTCGTGGTCTCCACTCAAGAAGCTTTCTTCCCCGTTGGTTCCTGGTTCTTCAAGCGACGTGACCTGCCCACTGCTACTTCAGCTTGCAAATTTTAATAGCTATGTCGGCGACTCTGGTGTATTGGTGAATATCCGGATATATATCATTCCGGATTCTATCGTGCAAATAAGTTAGTTATATAATTTCTCCTGGAAAAAAATACGTTCCATTTACGAGAGCAGGTGAAACGGTGGGGTACAGCTAGTTTCTGATAAATATTAATCACGTTACATAAGCTTGCTTCTGAGTGAATCATAAAAACTTCCTTTCATAATAGCGCTTTGTGAAATTTCGAGAACGCTATTTACATGGAATAATCACGTGATGTATTTTCAGACATTTCATTAAGCACTTGCGTGGGTAGGACTTATTGTATTGTGAAAAATAACTGAAGGAAATTAAAGATTAATTTGGTGCGTATATACATTATAATAAAATAACTCGAATTGTCTGTTTGTTAACTGATAGCAATTCATACAGATTCTATGAATATTTAAGCATACCAAGTATTCATGGTTCATATTTTGATCGCGTACAAAGAACTTTGATTCCATTTTTATTGTGCAATCTGATAGACTGTGAAATGCGCGTTATGATTGGGTGTTCCCCGATAGCTACAAACTTTCGGGTGTCTTCAAGTCGCGAGTGTTTTGGTTTCTTCTAGGCAAACGTGCTCTAGCGTAGACCGCATCATACGGTCAAGCGTAAGCCTATTATTCAATTGAAAAATGTAATTTTTAACAAAATTTTATTTCATTTCATAGTCATTTGATACCCATATCATGATGGTAAATAAGAAAATTGTGTCCGCCATGTTTGGGAGTCCGCCATATTAGATTTTGAATGGTGTCATCCAAATTTAACATTGTCATCCAAACTAAACGCGTATGTATGGAAAATTTCAGCTCAATCGGTTGAAACTGTTAACGGTTAACTAGTCTAAAATTCAGTTGCAAGATTTGCCCCACACATACATACACTAACAGGGCAAGTTAAATAAAAGCACATTTTCTTGTTTTTATTTTCGAGAATAGTGCGTCAGAATCTGCGCCATTGTCTATTTTTTATTTTACTGAGCTTCAAAAATAAGGGCGTAAATAATCGTCCTGGGAATATTCCCGCGGGAGATGGACGATCATCCATCACGAGTTTTGAAATTCAGACTGACAATGATTCACGACGCGTGGCAGTCATGGCCAGAAACGTTTGAACCACAACGAAAAAATTGTGAAAGATAGGTTGATGTTACTGGAGAATAGCAGGCTTCGGAGACGTGGCTAACAATTTGTAATGACAAGACAAGTTGTTTCGTGGACAATTTCTTTTGCGGGTGACACTGTCACAGGTTTTTTTCTTCTGAGAGAATTTTGGCGTCGTACGTCTTGTGTGCCAGTGTCGAGCATTGAAATATTTTCAAGATTTATTACATATCGTCAAACAAGTCATAGTCACAGTCAGAGTCAAGCAAAGTTGAAAGTCAAGTCGCGTTGGTTTGTCAAAAGCGGATTTATTCGCGTTAAAAAACAAAGTAAATCACGATCAAGTCCAAATCATATTACTGCAGTAAAGGTAAAGTGGTGGATACTTTACTAGAGGCTTATAAAGAGTTTTGGAAACATCACGAAAATAAATTTTTCACCTCATTACATTACTTGCCTACGCTCAAAGAATCAACACGAAAAAAAGAATTAGTAGTCGTAACTTTTATCTTGTCTGGTTATTTATCACTAGAAGAAACGACCTAGAAGTGGGTAACTGAGACTAACACATTTATCTGTCTTAGGAATAGGTTAGTAGGTCAAATGGAAAACAATCACTTGAACTGAGTGAATTGTCTATAATTCATATGTAAAAAAAATGCTTAGACAATTATGAAAAATCTATCAATGAATCCTATGCAAAGTGAATTGTGTATATAAAAGCACTCATATCAACCTAAAATGTACTATCAAGCAAAAGTTCAATAAATAATGTACGTATTTCAATCTGTTTTAAGGCGAGGTTTTCCCACTTTTAAGCAACGGTTGTTACTACAGATGATCATAAGGCTTAGTAGAGTAGCAAAACCATGGCGCACACACAGTCGTGTGTTTCGCTACTTCTATTATTGAGGTTTTACTCATATTTTTTGAAAGTATAGCTGTGATGTAATATATACCATTACGGTTCCCTCCATAATTATGACATCTGTATATTAAGATATCGTAGACATTATTTAGTAAATAGGTATTTGACTGAATCCAAAAATCAGGGAGAAATGCGCACACCAGTGTTAATTTATTATTATTAATAGGCATGTGTTTGACCGCCAACTTGCCCGATGTGGTTTACGATGGAGCAAATTTGCCTAGAAGAAACCGATTCACTCGTAATAAAAAAAATATTAGGCTCTTTTACAAATATAATTAACGTTAAGTTTCTCAGTTATATTATATTTGACGATGGTGGCCGAGCGGTAGAAAATGCGCTTTATAATTTGACGGCACCCGGTTTGATGCTCGACCCTGCAGCAATGACTTAGTTTTAGATAAATGATAATGCATTTTCGATGCCATCGCTCAAAAACGGTGAAGAAAAACATCGTGAGGAAACCCGTATGTTCAAGAAAATCAAATTTCAGACTGATAACATTCATGCACTGGGCCAGTATAGTGGATTAGGGCTCATCCACTCTCTCCGAGGGAAGTCTTGTGTCCCAGCAGTGGGAGCAGGATAGGCTGATTATGATGATGATTTTACGTATTTATAAATTCCATATAAGTTATAAGCAAGTATTCCTAAATGAAATATTCTTAGACTTTTTAATCGAATTTGTTCGTAAAATACGTCCCCACCCAAAGTTTGTTATTTAGAATTTGTCAACTAAGATTTGGATTTGTACATAGTTTGAAATTGAATTTCAAACTAAGTTGCAGTCTCTTTAAATATTCGTTTTAGTAGTGAAACCTTATTTACGATTGAAAATGGCAGTTCATAACAAACTTTGTATTGAAATATCGTGGACAGTTGTTGGAGAAGCCAAACAAAGGAATGATGGAAAAATTGTAGATATAATGCAACAACTAAGCAATAGCAATAGGTATTTTAGAATTTATTTTTATTTAATACTACAGTATAGTATATTTATCTATGTATAGTATATTTATCTGTGATACTACCTAACGTGACAGTCATTGTCGCGACAGGATATTTAGTAGAGGGTAAGACAAACACAACGGGCATGTTCGGGAAATAATTCAGAAAATATAACTTGGGACAAAAAAAATGGTGGCCTAATTTTTTTTACGATTTGCCTCAATTTTACCTTCTAACTTTTTTCTACTTGTTTTAGATCGGGTGATTTTATTTTGATCTAGTTTCTGATATACCTTCCGTCTATGTAAAACAGTTTTAGGAACAAACAATGAGTGCCAATGGGGCCGAAAGTTTCTCGAATGGAGACCGCGGACAAGACAAGCGCAGCGTAGGACGTCCACCCACAGGATGGACAGACGACCTAAAAGAGACCGCAGGGAAACGCTGGATGCAGGCCGCTTCCAACCGGCCCTTTTGGAGATCGATGGGGCAGGCCTATGTCCAGCATTGGACGTCCTATGGCTGAAATGATGATGATGATGGATAAGTTAATAAATGATTCCAAGGCTTCAAAGGAAAAAACTGGATAAAAAATGTATAAGTGTGAATAATTTAATTGAAAATAATTTTAAATTTATATAACAATGGCTTACACTTACGATTATGTTTATCGGTCGAGATTGATGTGATTTATTAAATACTATACTTAGTAAAGCATTTTCCACTTTGAATAATCAACAATTCAACATCGTAAAGTTGTTACGTATCCAAGTAAGGTAGGTACGAAAGATCCTTCTGCCAATGGTTTCAGATTTCACATTATATCTTCATTTCGCCTGCCAACGCTCGTCGTAATACTTCTAATTAGAATCAAACTTTATAACCGAAGTTATTGAAGATCAAAATCTCGAATTCAGGCCTTAAATTTTCCAATTACAGAAGTTTATAGGTACGCAAACTCGATTAAGTTAGGAAACAATTTATCAGGACTCGTGGCTTTAGGTAACTGCACAACTTATCTGACCGCCTCGGTAGGCTAAGCAACGTATAACCATAAAAGTAACGACGTCCCATCTCATCGACGCTTCGCATAAGTATGAGCACTTTCAGTTAACACATTAGCACAATAGTACATATAAAAAAGCTCCATCCACCAATGGCACACCAGTACAGACGTTTTGACCTTGAGCGATCCAATAAGCGCCCTAACCCTCCCTCCCATCTCACTTAACCTCAGGTATGTAGTTGAAATGCGAATAAAATTTGATTTAATGTCTATAGGAGGCGAAGTCGTTGCGTGTAAGCCACTAAAAGTCTTCTTGAGGCTTATACGACTAAGTTCACTGATTTACGAGGTCTGTTGTGTATAACTTACACATAAGTTGCTTGAGTAGCCTTTTCTAGACGATTTGTGCGGGAAATATTAATAAGTTAGTAAATACTTTTTGTCACAGAGAAGTTCTCGGAGACATTGTTTTTGCCACTTATGTGATTTTGTTTCAAGAAAGACCTTTTCAGTTTTTTTTAAATTATATCTATATATTGCTAGCTACCTGCTCCGGCTTCGCACGGGTGTATTATCTAACTGATTGTGAAAATATACTTTGGCATACATCATCATCATCACTTCAGGCATAGGACGTTCACTGCTGGACATAGGCTTCCCCCATCGATCTCCAAAAGGGCCGGTTGGAAGCGGCCTGCATCCAGCGTTTCTCTGCGGTCTCTTTTAGGTCGTCTGTCCATATTGTGGGTGGACGACATGGACGTCCTACGCTGCGCTTACCGGTCCGTGGTCTCGATTCGATTGGCTTATATACTTTGGACATAATTTAAGCATCGCCATTCAGTATGCTGCCCACCTTTTCTTCCACCAAGAGCTTTTAGACACGATTTTTGTTTTGTTTTTACCTAATTCCCTCATCATACAACAATTAATGTGACTAGAGATTTTACTTCTTTATTGTTCGTAATACGACGCACCTAGTATGCTGTTTTCATCTGACAAATAAACTGTATTTTACACCGTATCTGACCCTATTTCATAAAAAAATACTTGCGTTAAAACGATTTCAGCAGTAAATTACAGAGCAACAGCTGCATTCATCTAATATTCATCTGTGATAAGACCCCAGACAGTCTGGGTCGACTCGACACCGAGATAAACCCGACACATAATTTCAATGTAAAAACATATATTAACATTTTCTGGGACCTTATTACTATTTTGTTGTTCTCCCGGCAGTGCTTAACGCAATCTTAAGTAACGTTTAAGAGTTATTAGGGTTTGTTGTTTTTAAAGAATAAACAGAATTTTTTGAATAACTGACTTGATGACTATATTCTACACGTACAAACTTGAACTAAAAAGTAGAAAAATTACAGTTATAACAGAGATTGAAAATCCTCATAAAACTTTTGCTGATGAGAAATCATTTGTCATCTGTAAAAACTTTTTTATATTTTTGTTGATTTTTTCTAATAGTGCTGAATCAATTTCATAAAAAATTATACACGGCCACATCTAAAATATGGTCTACCTAACAAAAAAATAATCATTAAAATAAATTTATAATTGGTGGAGTAATCGCGTAAGGAACATAAAAAAAATATACAGCCGAATTGAGAACCTCCTCCCTTAACTCCTTTTACTACCTTAAACTTTTTTTGTGACTCCTTTTTTGATTTTTTACTTTTTACTCACATTATATAGGTAAAAGCATGATTTTTATTAACTTTATGGCGGCCATTTTTAAAATATTACAATATTGGGTGATGCATATTGTAATGTCACCAGAACTATAGGTGTATGCAAAATTTTAGCAAAATTGGTTAGGTCTAATTCAGCTAGCAAGATTTTTGTTGACCTAAACAAAAAAAAAACATTAAAAGCTCGTAAAAATACTTCAAGTAGACATGACATGTCATGAAAACGTGTTATTGTTCCCCGAAAAGTACTAAAAGTACTGGAGGTAAATAATTAGTAGTTCGGTCAACAAATTGAAAGTAAACAGGTTCAGTTTGATATCCTTATACGAGTAATTTGTGTTGACTGTCGTATATGAATATTATTTAGACATAATATAGTATAAGCAAGAAAAAAGTTCATTCAGTTGTAATTTTAATCACACAAAAAATTTGTGTAATAGTGAGCGTGTTTTCACTCAACTCGGGAACAAATTAACAGTTAGTGCTTATCTATATATGAATTAACAAAAAAATACTACTACTACTTTAGAAGAAATAATAAAATACTTCTGTAGGATCATTGAAAAACACAGCACCGGCTGTGGCCGACGCAAGCCGGTGGCGTGTAAGCTTTGAGTATGAATCCTGTAGGTTCCATACTCAAAGCGTGTAAGATAGAAGATAGAACTGTGCGGCGAAGTTGATATTTAAATACCGGATGCGCCGTAGAGTTGTGGTGTGTGAATATGTATAACCCTTGCTTACATTAATATAAGCAATGGTTGTACACATTCGAGTTAACACACAAAGCTTTCCATCGACATTGGCCAACTAGCAGTAACATTACATATTGTATTTATGTAGGTGAACATGACACAGCAACTCTAATAAGCGCACGCTGTGTCACGTGAATGCCCGCATTTATTGCAGCGAAATTTGATCTTGAGACCTTTACGTGACGTGAAAGTAAGACATCTAGTCATGTCTCACCTATGGCAAGGTTAGAAGAAACTTAAAGCTTAAGAAATCGTGAAATAAAAAAATAAAAAAAAAGTTTTTTTTTTTAAATTGCATTTTCGGATAGCATACATTGTTATAAACATTCTCTCAAATTTTTAAAGAGAAATTAAAATTATTACGGTCGTTACAGCGTTTCTTGTAGAAAAGGTTGTATCTAAAATATTCTAATTTCAATCTTTGAAAACGTTTTTCTCGGAATGGTGTTTTTCAAAACGGTTTCCATTCTCAAAGGAAGAATTTTGAAGATATCTAGTTCCAATTTGGAGAGAGTACATTTTTAACGTCATTTTCTATCGCGCTATGGAAGCTTTTTTTTTAAATCTTCCTATTTTTTATTACGAAAAACTGTCGATAAAAAGAGCTAAATTCGATTCTTTTTGTTAAAACCACCGCCATTTTGTTAAATAAAAAACAAAAACTTCCATAGCGCGATAGCTACTTTCCTAAAAATTTATAATCTTTTTGAAATTTTTGTTTCCGATCAATACAGGACCTTTTTTTTTTACGTGTAATTTCAATAATTTATTTCACTATTAAATACTCAATAAATAAACATGAAAAAATTAATTTGTATTCGTAATAAATGTATTCTTTTATATTAAAAAAACCGGACCGATTAGTTTATTTCAACAATAAAAAAAAAAACGTGAAAATCAGTGATTTTTCGGACGGTCACACTGAGGCGATCCCTTAAGAGGCGATCCCTTAAGAAACGTACCTAGTCATTCTACCTAGAAAGTCATTCCACACCATGCAGGTCCGTGGAAGAAATGAGCAGAGAGACCGGACAGCGACACCAGTCGAGTAAGAACCATAGCTATGTGTCAAGCTTGACTCTACATTCGCGCCGAAACACCCCGAGGCCATATAAGCAATTTAGGAAGGCGCGCGCCTCCATACATTTTAGTAGAGCGTGTGCTTTCATAAAATTTCCGAGCCATATGGTGTCGGCATGTCTGCAACGGAGGCCGAAAACACATGTTTACTGTACTCATTCTCAGATTTTGCATGTTATTTTAAAATATTATTTATCTCAGTGAGTAACATATACATGGTATTTAACGTGGTTACACAACTCTGCCAAACCGCATAGCAGTTTGTAGGCAGATACCTACTCTCGTTACAAAATTTCATTATCTACGAGTAGGACACAACATAACACATAATATTAAAGTTATATGATTATTTAATCGGAGATATTTACCGTGGTAAGGTTATGGAATGAGCTCCCATGCTCCTGTGGTTGGGAGCTCATTCCACAACTTTACCACGGTAAATATCCCATAAATAATCATATAACTTTAGTGAACAACCGTGATAGTTTAAAACAGTGTATAATATAATAATACTATATCGTTGGATTATATAATGATGTTTATATAGGATGTATAATAAGAGTTATCATGGAGATACCAGGAATGGACAGCGCCAAGACCCCGCAACAATTGAAAGAACAATTCAACACCAAAATTTAATTAAAAAATATTGTTTGGTAGAAATACTAAATCATTCTACCCAACAGCAACTTCTTCAACGCAATCTTAAATCCAATCCTGGTCCTAAACTGCTCCTCAAACTCCGCCGGGCACTATCAACCTCCTAGTATGCGTCCCATAATTATTCCTATTTCCATAGTACACTTTCAGTTTTGGCTTTTAGTTGCGGTTCATTACAATAGTGTTTAATTTGTTTAAATGTGTTATTTTTGAATTGTTCGAGCGACATAGAGTATCATGCGTTCGAACATTATTAGAGAGACAGGTGCGAGTGCATGCTCATCGCATTTACATAACATTCGCATCTCACTGATTTCCGAAATTACAATTTTATAGCTGACTATCTTTTTGTCTCTTGCTAGACGGTGGAACAAGTGCCTAAAAAGGGTTTGCCAGACTGGTCAGAGCCGATGTTTTGTGGCCGTAGTCTGGCTGGTCCGCGTTGACACATCTTATATCAGTACTCGACGATGTCGTTTTAATGATTTTCTCAAAGTATTAATGATATCGTTGATTTCATTTCCCGTCCCTGGAATATTTTTTGTAGCAAAGAGGTATGTTTGCCATTTGACGCAGTTTTGCGTACTAGACATAATAAACATACCTTTTTAAATATCGCCCCCACACACATCTCACATTTTTAATGCTCGATAGTAGACTCGGTGGCTGATCTAAACTATTGTTGTACTAATTACATGTAGCATAACACAATGCATCTGTTCTTCAATAAATATTTCTGACTCCGTGAACGCAAACAGTAGATTATGCACTAAGGCAGAGGTGTCCAACAAAATTTAGTGGCGGGCCGGATTTATAAACTTTGTAACTATGGCGGGCCAAGATATGCTCCGTAACTGAGCAAATCAAGACTAATATAATAAGCAAAATGGCAGAAAGGGTATAATTATAACAACTTGGCGGAATTTAGCTACATATTTTCTCTCTCATCATTTTATAAGTAAAACGCTTAACTAGTTTTTATGAGATTTATAAGGAAGATCTTTGTTTTCTTAATTACTTTGATTCACGAAAATAATTGTTACGCGGGAGAAAAAGAGTATAACTCAGCAGGTTTCACTTGTAACTGCATGCACACGCACAAGCACACCTACCACCACTGACTGGCTGGCTGTACGTTGCATGCGCGGAGGGAGTGGGTGGGTGAGACAGGCGGTAATGTTAACGTTTTCGCGCTGGTGTTGTTCCAAGAATTAAAATGACATTTATGCAGTCGTATTGCGATCGAACGACGTAATTTTTTTAAGAACGGCTTTTCAATATTTTTCGACCATAATTATGACTCATTGTTCTTAATTATTATTTTTTAAGTTACCTAACTTTTGGCTTGCTCGCGGGCCGGATTAGGAACCTTGCGGGCCACATTGTGGCCCGCGGGCCGTATGTTGGTCACCCCTGCACTAAGGAAATAAAGCAGTGTCTTACGTCACGGGCGGCATATTGAACCCTGAGCGTAACGAGGGACTCTAGAGTTAACTCCCGAGCGTAGCGAGGGAATTATATAGAGTCCTGTCCTGAGTGAAGCGAGGGGTTCAAGCTGCCCAAGACGAAGACAGACTTTATTCCAGAGCAGCATACTCTACTTTTCATACCTTCTGCGAGACAATAAAAAGCCAGGTTTCACTGAAAATGACAGCACCAAGAATGTGAAACAAAAGACGGTGTCTTTGTAAACGCCATGATACCTACTACCCAAAGGGACGGAATGCTTCAAACAGAAAAAACGAGCAGCGCGAGAGGTACCACGTTTAGCCATTTGTCCCTTTCACACTACATGTCTTATATACAATGACATTCATGAACACCTATTAGTGTGTGGTGTTGCCACTTTTGGAAAAATATTGTAACCGTAAATTTGGTATTAATTTGGGTAGTCCATACATGATTTTATCAGCATCATTTTTAATTATTTATGTTTTTATTTGTGAAACATAATATCTAAAAGAAAACTCTCATGGTTATTTAGGGTGCATCCGTTTATTATTGTAGTGATATAAATAAGGAATAAATTAGTATGTACGTGTGTTGAGTACTGCTTCCACCTATTCGACGGAGCAGCCAAGTACCAACTGGAAGCTTTAGATTCCGTAGACCGGCGTGCTATGAGGCTGATTGGTGACAGCAAGCTAGTCACCAATAAATTACAAAGCCTTGAGCACTGCCTTAAAGAAGCTTGTCTGTCTATTTTCTACCGGATATAGTTTGGTGAGTGTGAGCAAAAGCTTCATGACCTTATTCCACCCTCCCCCTTTTACTACAGGACAAGTAGAAGGACAGCACACTATCACCCCTTCCTCGTGGAAATTCCAAAAATTCGTACATAACGATTTGAGTTGTCTTTTATGATACGTATTGTCCAAGAATGGAACTCCCTGCTGTCCTCCTTGTTTCCTGAGAACTACAATCTAGGCATCTTCTTCTTCGAGATCAACGTGTTCCATCCTCGGCCACGCCGTTGCTTACCCTCAGGCAAGTTAGTAGCCAAACGTAGATCTATTCTGTATAAAAAGTATGAAAAGTAATGAGGAATTAGTATCAGTGATTATGTCAACACTAGAAAGGGACAAATGGCTAAACGTGGTACCTTTCGCTGTGCTCGTTTTTTCTGTTTGAAGCGTTCCGTCCCTTTGGGTAGTAGGTATCATGGTAAACGCACCCTTTTCCTTTTTTTGACATCTGCTTATGGTGGTCAGTTCGATTTTCGAACAAAACTCTTTACAATGCCATATGGGCATTTTTTACGTGTTATCCACGAGTTTCCACACGAACTTGACGTTACAAATTCAAATCACTTTATTCCCTAGGGAGTTTCACACGACTTTATATCCCGTAAGAGATAATGCTTTACTTTATATTGCGGTTGCATGATATGTAATTGGAAATTGTCGAGGAGGTGGTGTGAAAACTCTATTTTGTTTTTTATAAACCTCAATAAATTAAATTCTTCCACGGGTATGCAAACAAGAAGCAACGGTATTTTCCTCTGATAGCACCTCGTATTTCAAATAATTAATTTCGTATCGAAGATCCTACTATTTTACAAAAAGTCGACACTGGAACATCAGCATCAAAGGCTTTGTTAGACGATTGAATTAGTAGATCTAATGGACTGGAATGCTTCTGTAGATTCAGCCGAATTTCACCAGCGTGTATTACCTTTTTACACCTTTCCAACGTTACCTTCTGACCTATTTCCGTTAAGATAATAGTGGTTCTTGAAAGGTTTTTTAGTCTGTATTTTTTTGGGTAAGGGTAAAAAGCTGTTTATATTTTTATCGGTCAAGTTCAAAAAGAGTTAGCTTATCTTTGCAAAAGTGCTTTTGCGGTTACGTAAAAATTCTTTTGCTTCCTTTTAGGTATATCTAGCAAAAAAATGTTTATAGAGGTCAACAGGAAATAGACCATAGCTCAGTAGTTGGAGCAAGGGGACGTGATCGCCCGAATCTTTGCGCAGTTTCAAATCCTGCCGGTTATTGTCAACGTTTAAATAAGAAAATGCATAGTAATAAAAAATAGGCAAACATGATATCTGGCCTTCTGATGGTAAGCATTCTTTGTCGCCTGTGCATGGTTACCTATAACACCTCAGGCATCATAGTTACGAAGCTGACCTATAAACTCTATATATTATTCAAATAAGCTGTTCATCTCGAATAAAAAGATAAAAGGAGACCACAATAAAGCGAGGCACTCAAAGATATTTGTGACCTAAAAGATTAAGATGTCTGACCACGTCCCAGCCTTTTTAATGATAAGTGAACTCGACAGCCTGTCAGCTGAGAAAAACCGCCGCTACGATTTTGATAAATTCCCCACTCACGGAGTATGATGTGTGAACGATTATGGACATTATTCTTAGTTTTTACAGCCTTATTAAATGTTGATAATATAGAGCGTGGCTTTTATTACAGCCATCTTCGGGCACAAAGACCATTAAAATGGGCTTTTTTTTAAATGCCATAAGTGGCAAACAAGCAGACGGACCATCTGATGGTAAGCAATCACCGTCTGCTATGGATACTTGTAACACCAGAGGTATATCACAAAAACGTTGCCGACCCTTTAAGACTCTGACTCTTTTGCGGTGTTTCTGAGGCTTCTCGGAAACACCGCAAAAGGTAACTCATTCCTTATTTTGCAGGTATGAAGCAAGAAAGATCGTGTGCTATTTCCGCTGATCAATGATATGTGGATGACCTTTCAGGCGGTGGCGGCTAGTGCGATGATAAAACGTGACGCTGACGTCGGCATCAGATCGAACAGTTCTTCAGAGCACTTGCGTTTTTGCTGCGAAACGCTTTCCGGATGGATTGTAAGACATTTCAGTAATATAAGCTCGTAATACTCACTTTCTTTTTGTAATTCCTTCAACTTGAAGCTAACGCAAGATAATGAATAAGAAAAAAGTTGTCTAGTTGTTTCCACGAAAGTACCTGAGTTCATGTTTTTAAATGAGTCTAGTCGGGAATAAATTGGGATACCTGGCTATTTGTTATTCATGTTTGATAAAAATCTAGTATACCTAGGTATTAAAAAATACAGTATACTGAAGAAGATAAAAAGGGATAAACTCGAAGTTGTAGAAGACAAACACAATGAATTGGGGCGCTTTAAAAAAATAAACAAATACAGTGAGCAAACGTTGTTGCGTTGCAGTTGATCCGTAGTTGGCTGTGACTACTCCCCATCAGGTGGCCAGCCTGCTTGTCTGTCACTTTTTAATGTCATAATTTATCGTATCTAATAGTGAAATAGGTACAAACTCTTTGTTTGCACATATTGTATTTGCATCTACCTACTTCATTCATTTACTTATAGACAACGTACAGCCTAAACCACTGGGTTGGGTATGAAATTTTTCACTCCTATAACGAAAATTAATGCGTGGAACAAATTCTGGGCTAACAAAGATGTATTCAAAAGCCAGATACCGATACATCTTAAAAAACGACTAATGGATAACACCATACTACGATCCTTGCTCTAAGGCTGTCAAATTTGGGCACTAACGAAAATGTTAGTGGAGAAAATAGCCACATTTCAGAGAACAGCAGAGCGTTCGATGCTGGGTCTTAAACTTCAAGACAGAGTCAAAAACGTAGATATAAGAGAAAAGACCAAAGTTATAGACGCAGCAATGATGCTTTGTAAGCTTAAGTGGAAGTGGGCTGGCCACCTCGCTCGAGCTACAGACAGCAGATGGAGCGAGCGAATCGTTCACTGGCATCCCAGAGACGCCACACGGGAGAGAGGACGACCGCGGAGAAGATGGTGCGATGACGTTGTTGAGATTGATGGTTCAACCTAGACCCGTCTAGCACAAGACCGAGAAGCATGGAAAGGCATGGGGGAGGCCTTCACCCAGTTTTGGGTGCCTAAAATAAATTTATATATAACCTACCTAATTATAATATTATTAATTTTTTAAGATTTTTATTTTAGTTCATAGTCACCTGTTTCAGCGGTTTTGGAAATACAGTTAAATAGGGGATAAAAAAATAAAATTGTATGAGCATTGTTATTCCCTATTTAACTGATGAGAAACTCCATCGGTCACATGGCTCGTAAACAAATAAAACTATTCAACTTCTGTTAGCAAGTGTGTGAAAGTTTGATAAGACACAAAAGTTATCAACATACTGGCTTACCTCATAAAATATAAAAACCAGTTTGACTAGAACAATTTGTCCAACTCACTATAATATTCCTCTGGTTGATACAAATCCCTCGATTTATTTACTCAAGTTGCTCGTTTTGAGTTTTTTCACTTATTTATTCCGTTCAGTCCCTTTTCGTTTGAGTTTCGCTGTGATATATCATAGTGACCTCAATAATACATAAATATCTGTTTTTTCGTCGCAACAAGAATTTCAGGGACTCTTCAGACTGAGCGTCATAATTAAAGCTATGTTGCTTTCTGCGTTTTACATCTGGCCCGCGATATTGTCAAAAAGTCAGTGTTTAACAATGTTACATACATACATTTTGTATGGGCATGGTCTAATTTATGGCGCAACCATATAATAGTTTACTTTTTGGGGAGCATCATTTTGTAGCTTGATTATATTTTTTGATTGGAAACAGATTTAGTGCCTCTTTCATCATCTCAAAGTAAAGTGTTGATTAGCTACTTTCCGAGTAGTGCTACTTGGCAAGTAAAAGTCCCAAGTACCATTTGAAACAACAAATGAAAACATAGCTCCGAGTAACTAACGTGCTGGTTAGCCGAATGAATGTATGAAAGTGTTCAAGGTTCGTTCTAATTTAGTTGTCACTACTGTCATAAACGTCAAAAGTCAAAAAGATTTTTTGATGATTGACAAGTTTGACGGACAGCTGACGTGCCGTGAGAAGAAAGAAACTGAAGCGTGTGATTTAATTTTGATTTCTGAATTGTTTTAAAAGTACATTTGCATAAAATAAAACATTAAGTAAATAAGTATTAACACTCACCTCTGAGTTTAATTATTTATTAATTTTTTTATTAGGTCATTTACTCGTTTTCACCATTTTTAGATAGTCGAAATCTAGCGATAACTTCTTGTTCATAAAGATCGTTAAAATAATTAACACGAACTTTAAAAATGCGGATTTTCGTGGTGAAAGACGTTCTAATTCTTATACGTGGTCTTTAAATAATTCGAACAAATTCATTTTTGACAAATTCTTGGCAAATTACTTATGAAAACAACACACGTCACAAGTTTATGATGCCTTACTCGCCGGTTAACCCCGCTAGTGGGCAGATGAAGTAACAAGTAAGTTACATGCCAGTTTATGTTACGAGTAGCGCTACTCGGACATTATGAAACTAATAATATCGATAATTGCCACTTTAATCGCCGAGTAGCTTACTTGTATCTTTACTTTGAGATGATGAACGAGGCCCTTAAAGTGTGGATACGCCACATGCGCTTTCAGTATTTTGCTGGGTAAATGACGTGATATATTGCAGCGTTGTCTGAAGAGGTCTTTACAGACATGTCTGGAATGTAAAAAGAAATGTCTGGAGGCGTGATTCACAGGTATTCTTCGCCACGTAAATTCCTAAAAGGGTTTTTGTAAGAGCTAAATCAATTTCTTAGACAGTTTGGGGGTACTAATATGTTGTAGTGGTAGTAACACAGTTTGCCTTTTATCTTAGCTCTCATTCGGCACAAAGTTCTAGTAGTATGTTTCAGCCTGGTAGTCAGTATGGATGCAAAATGAAATACCTACATGATATGTGTTCAGTGACATATGGCACTGAAACGTGGCCTCTCTCTATGGGTCTTAAAAGCAAGCTCAAAGTCGCACAACGAGCTATAGAGAGGGCTATGCTCGGGGTTTCTCTACGAGACCGAATCAGAAATGAGGGGATCCGTAGATGAACAAAAATTACCGACATAGCCCACCGGATAAGCAAATTAAAGTGGCAGAGGGCAGGGCATAGAACGCAGAACAAATGGCCGATGGGGCCACAAGGTTCTCGAATGGAAACCACGGACTTGTAAGCGCAGCGTAGGACGTTCACCCACAAGATGGACAGATGACCTAAAAGAGACCCCAGGGAAACGCTGGATGCAGGTCACTTCCAACCGGCCCTTTTGGAGATCGATGGGGGCGGCCTACGTCCAGCAGTGGACGTCCTATGGCTGAAATAATGATGATGATGATGCGAAACGACAGTCGTAGAGCAGTTTTGTAAAATTGTATCTAACATGTCAACATTGTCTACTGCTACGAATCTTACGACTTTGTTTGCGTAAGGACTGGATGAGGAAATACGAACGTAATAGGACTAAATATTACGTAAGTATGTGTTTTGTTAAAGTTTTTCTTTCTATGCGTATTTACTTGCGGTTATTATTTTCCCGTATCAACGTCACTCTTCTATTGTTGGTTCTAGAACTGATAGTCTCTTGTACTTTTATTTATATGTTACTAGCGACCCGCCCGCCCGGCTTCGCGCGGGTGTAAGTTACGGGGCGGGTCACTAGTTATATAAATAAACCTTCCTTAAAAATGTATATAACTGATGGTGAAAACCGCATCAAAATCCGTTGCGTGGTTTAGGAGGAGTTAGCGGCCATACATACATACAGACAGACAGACAGACGCGGAAAGCGACTTCAATTTATACTATGTAGAGATATTACGGGGAGATATACGGGGTGTAAGGGGAACACTCTCGAAGCCAAAAGAAGGTAATTGTACTCATCATTATGAACTACTTTTACTATGGGACCAGCCCTGAAATCGCGAAAAAATATCAGCTGTTCTATAGAAAACGGTCATTGACACTCGACAAAATGTGTGGTCATACAGCAGATTTTTTTTTCGCGATTTCAGGGTTTGTCCCATACTAAAAGTGGTTCATAATGATGAGTACAATTACCCTCCGTTGGCTTGGAGAGTGTTCCCCTTACAACCTGTATAATAATTGATTATATTAAAAATATAATAATAAAAATGTATTTCGTACTTAATCATTTATTTATCAAATTTTTTATTAAGTTCATAATTGATTCTGGAATTTACAATTCCTTCGATCAAATAAACAGGGATTTTGTGTTAAAATGTTCTTCATAGGTTTTTATTTATATTACACGGGAACTACTCACGTAAGATTAAGCCGGTCACTCTGACTGAGTAATTCCCGTGTAATTTAAATAAAATGTGTGAAAACCACGTCAGTTTCTATAGTAAAATTCTTCATAGGTATTTTTTTTAATAATGTATAGAAAGAAAGAAAGAAAGAAAACATTTATTTTGCGCACAAAACACTACAACATCAACATTACAAAACAGAAAGAACAAAGTAATAATAACAATATTAATAATTCATGTTAAGTTGTCGCTGTAGTGTCCAGTGCGACAAAAAAGGGCAGTGCTCAGCGATAATGCTACAGATTTCTCTGCAGCGCTGATTTTCAGCACTGACCTTCTGAGACGCACGGAACTACAAATAGAATTTTTGAAAAACGTTCGTAATATGAAGTACATACAATAAACACACAAATAACATGGACAACACATCAGAAAATATAAATAAACAAAACACGAGGGGAAGTATATTATGTATATAATTATAAGCACGTAGAGAAAGATAAATAATATTTTATGTATATTAATGTTATAATTATGTTAGACTGGATAGAGTGGAGTGCGAACAAAGGTATTATAATTATAGAAGATGACACTATGCTGGAGGAATAAAAAATAAAATAAACTAAAGTAATTATCATGGAGGATGGGAAATACTAGAAGCATTTACTGAGATGAGGTTAGAAGATATTTGCCTTCTGCAACTCCAACAAATGCTTCTTGTACTTCATCCTAAAACTAAACTTACATTGGAGCTCTCGTATTGCTGGGGGAAGAGAGTTCCAGCATTTAGTGGCATTAAACCTGAAACTACCGCGAAACGCGGCAGAGCCGTGTCTCGGTCTGCACAGCAGCAACTTGCTAGTGGCCCTAGTCGGGTAACGCTTCTTATCACAGGCCCAAGTAAGCTTTGAGTAAAGGTAAAACGGCACTTGGTATTTGACCACACCGAACATTAAAGTGGCGAGATGTAATGCACGCCTTTGTTCCATTTTTAAAATATTGTGTCGATTGAGATATGGAGTGACGTGACCACGTGGGGGCACATTAAAACAGAAACGAGCACAAGCATTCTGTACTCTCTGGATAAGACGGACAGTTTTCAAGTAAAGGCAAGGACCATACACCGTGTCAACATAATTGAAATTGGAGAGCACGAGCGAGTCTACAAGCATTATACGTAGAATTTAATTAAATTAATTAAATTATACGTAGTATAGGCTTGCGCTTGGCCGCCATCCAGCGAGATGGCGGCCTGCGGTCTACGATGGAGAACGTTTCCCTAGAAGAAACCCTTTCACTCTCGACTTAAAGATACTGACGGAGAACACCACAGAAAAGAAAAAAAAAAACTGTGGGAACACCCATGAATACCATAATACTCAATACTCAATCAATCATTTATTGCATAATTATTATGAAGTTCACATACATATGTTAGGTAGCATGTTTAAATTAGGTAATACATAACAATAACCCTGATTGGGTATGGCAATATAGTGCGGAGCGGATCGATTTATTCCATAATTGATTTGTCTTCTAAATACTCGTTTAAGCTATAATAACATTTTGCTAGCAATATGTTTTTAGGGTTTTGTCAAATTTATTTTCATTTTCTATATCCTTTATCTGACGGGTAGTTTATTATATATTTTGATGGCCATTGGATTTGGGCCGGAAATTTTTCCCATGATGAGAAAACCCAACTACTACACAAGCCTTTGCCGCAATTGAGCATTAACAATTTCGTAATTAATACAACAAAAAAAAAAAAAACTATTTTCGTTTCTCTAAAATTAGTCTTTTGATTTAGTTTTTTTTCGTACATTGATTTTAAGTAAGTACCTAGTTTTAGGTTTTATTATGAGTTACTTCCAATTAATTTGGTTTGGTAATTATTATTTCATTGTCAGAAATAAATACAACGACGGTTAATCGCTCGCAGGAGCAAAAGCGAAACATGAATGGCGTCGGTGATTTATCTCTCTCTGCTAGGCTTTCGTGTAATTAAGCACTATCTGGGTTGCAGGACTTTGATGAATGATTATTATCTGAAGCAATGAACTCAGCATGACGAGAATAATCGAGATAATCTCGGAATGTGTCTGTTTCTTGTGTAATAGATGTGGCCGTCTACGTGATGGGATTGAACCTTTAATGTATTTACGCATTAACTTTCCATTCATATTTTGTTTATAGGGTTCCGTGCCCAATGAATGTAAACGGGACCCATGAATAAGCCTACGCTGTCTGTCAGTCCATCTGTCCGTCTGTCTTTCCTACCTTTTAATGGCTGTATCGATTGAACCGTATAATAGAATACCAGTTGAATTTTTCATTATTGCGGATTAACTAAGAAATAATTATAAAGTTAAAAGGTAATAAGTAAAAAATACGTGTAAAAACGTATTTTTGTATTTGCTCTAGTGTAAAAACGGTTATACGTACAAGCGTCAAACTTAGCATGGTAATGGTACACACTCTAAAATAAACGGTCGGTACTGCGATGGGTGACCTATAGGCGTGATGTTTTTTTGCACAACTTTTTTATACTTCATTATTGTAATATTAAGTTTTTGTATTTTATGTGGTACCTAGTACAGAATCCTCAGTGTGCGAGCCCGACTCGCACTTGGCCGGTTTCAATATTATACGGTATATGGGAGGGGAGGGGGTGGGGGGGGGGGAGAAGCTGAATAAACAACGCTAAGCTAATAAAACGCCGGTTACTTCGACGTTAGTTTCAACTGCATTCTTCAAAAGACCAGTTAGGGTTAACTCGAGGTCAAACTTGACGGTCGAAGTGTTTATTATACTTTTTGTTTTTATTTTACGGGAATTAATTATTATTATACTCTGACTACAGTTTCAAACGAATTTCTCCAAAAACCGTCTAATGTGAATGAAATTATACAATGAAGTGGCCTAGTCCATGTGAGCAAAGCTGTTAATGTTAAATAAATAAAATATTGTGTAATATATATCTAATTATTTTACACAAATGAAATTTTAATATGAAAATTCATAATTATCCTAAGAGATATTATCAATATTATATTTCTGAATTTGTTTCAATAAAAACAATGTCAAGTATTTATTTTCTTTTTGATTCGTTTTATGACAATCTATTGTTTTTATTTTGGTCTCATGTAAGAAAATGTGAGAAAAGTTAGTAATTTATCATCAAGAAACGTTCCTTACTTGGAACCCAAATATTTTCTATCATATCTTCAGTTGAATGTTTCGTCTATTAACAATTCAATGATATTACAATGTTGTTTGTTTTATTCTATACTTATTTCAATAACATCAACTAACAAAACTAACATACAACAACGACGACGCACAAAAAACGAATTGTGATAATAATTTGTGTCCAATAAATCGTATAATATTATTTGTACATAAAAACAATGCTCAATTGTGGTAACATTATCATCTTTTATTAGTACTTTTATCATCTTTTAGTTTTTTGTAGACATTTTTATGTCACAATAATATTTGGCCTATTGTTTTCATACAAAAACATGGAATATTTATTTTATCGTTTACGACGCCATATTTATAAAATGCTTATGACATAATTGCATGGTGACTTAACACCGTATTTACCTATATTATTATAATTCGATATTCGATAGAGTTACGTTTTAATTTTAACATAAAAGATAACAATGTAAACAAAAATTGAAAGTCTATTTTTACCTACTTCTGTCTCATTTATTTTAAAACTTTGCATGATGACATACGGCACTGAAACGTGGTCTCTCACTATGGGCCTCATAAGCTCTTTATACGTATAGATTTCCTGTTATTTTGCTCCCTAACGAATGAAATGGCGACGTAAAACAACAGTATATTTATTTCATACGCCAAGCGTTTTCGATATGGCGTTATTCGACAGAAAATTGAGGTTAACCATAACCACGCACCATGCAGAAGGTATATTTTTTCGTTTCATTTCCCCCTGATTTCGTTAAAATGGGGCCCAAACAGAGAGAGGATTGCGTGTAATGGACTATAAATTGTATTAATGCCTTAATAATCTTAGAGGAAGTTTATATATAGCGCGGTAGAGATTATGCCTATTCTACTGGGTGTTTTCTATAGTGATAATATGGCAACTGCTGGTTTCCTTGTGACACCCAAGGGATAAACTAATGAGATCTAATATTAGTTGGCAATGTCTATAGATAAATAACAGGTAAAATGTCATTAGGTGTATCGTAGTACTATACGTACCTAGAGTGCTGAAAGGTTATCTGGCAAAATCTTAAATCAAAGTTTAGTGAATTTTGAAGTTTTTATAACGTCTTTATAATGAAACTAGCGGTCCGCCCCAGCTTCGCACGGGTATAGGTTATAGCCTATGTCACCCGGGGATAGTGTAGCTTCACGTCAGTGAAACAATTTTTCAAATCGGTTCAGTAGTTTCGGAGCCTATTCAATGCAAACAAACAAACAATCAAATCTTTCCTCTTTATAATATTAGTATAGATGAACACAGTTTTTTAAACTGAAGAATGGAAAAGTTAGCGATACCTTTTTTTAACACAGAAGAGTTTTTTTTTAAATTAGAAGGCATTTTTATAAGAAATTTGTTGTAGCCAGTTACACCCATATAAACGTAACGTCAGTCATTCGAAATCACAAATGTGACGCGGAGTTCGACGCGTTGATCTAAATAAGAATGTTCAATCAAGGTCCACTCATAATGCCTGGTAACAGATTTTCCTTCTCATTCCGTCTCTTTTCTGTTTTTTAAATCACACTTAAATGATTTATAAGTCATTCTTGATTAGACATGAGAATGCACAGAATGATTCCGGGAGAGATAGCCGTACCGGAGAGATTGTCAATCGAAATAATTGCCAGCGTAGGCTTAGTTATAATATAGGGTCTTAAACCTTTTGGGTATGAAAAAAAACGATGGTTGCCTCATTTTCCTAAACTTGTGTGTGTTCGAGAGTGAATGTAGGTAAACATTATGATGGTGGTTTTTTAATGAAGTGTTTGTGAATTGTGCTTGTGTATTTTATGAAGTGTTTGTGTGTGTGTTTGTGTTTATGAAGTGTGTGTGTATGTTAAGTCAAGTGGTATAATGAGGTGGAACATGTATTTTTTGTTGTTTCCTAAACTCCGTAGAAGACTCTATTAAAGTCACCATCACTTTAATAGGACATGACTTGACTTGACCGTGACTTATTTTACTTGACTTAGTGTATTTTTTATGAATTGGCTTGCGCTTGGCCGCCAATCACCCTATGATGGAGCACGCTTGCCTAGAAGAAACCTATTCACTGTCGACTTGAAGACACCCAGATTGTAACTATCGGGGAACTCCCATCAGGCAGCGAATTCCACAGACTAGCAGTTCGCACAATATATGTGGAATCACAGCGCTTCGTACGGGTTCTCGGAATACTTATCAACCATAAAGCGGTGTCGATTCTTCGTGCCCACTCTGGCAGTCCGATAGAAAAATGGGCTGGAGGGAATCAAATCATGCAGAGCTGTAGCACACTCTCCGAAATGTATCCGATAAAAAACCGATAGACTAGCAAACTTGCGCTGATGCTCAAGACTAAGAAGCTTAGTCTGAACCAGGGATACGTTGCTGATGAGCCTCTTGGCACGCTTCTCAATAGACTCCAACTTTGACTAGACTTTGACTTGTTTCACGATATTTCATCACACTTGATAATAATTTTATACTTGACACTGCACAAGAGTGCGACGCCAAAATCCTCACAGAGGATAGAATAAAAAAAGTCACGAAGCTTTCGACGCGTACGCCTCGAGTGTATCTCATATCTCAGATACTATGATCGCATCCGGTCTAAACACGAACTGTATCCTAATAGCAGCGGTGGAGAATGCATGTACGTATAACTTGCTAAACTTGTGCTCAAAGTTTCGCCCTCATCTTTATAACCACAGACTTATATTCAAGTAGACGCAACAAGTCGACCTACCATGCATGTCATATTTCCAATACAACTACAATAAATTTTCTTAGTTGACTGCGGCCAAAACCAGTCTGCTCAATACGTGCCGCGACAGCACGTGTCAGTTTGAAATGAAAATGGGTAATTGAGCAATACTGAGTTGTAAGAATACCACAAATTGTGTTGACCGACAAAATAAAGATAGTTATTTTCACAGTACTTTCTACTAGAAGCAAGTACTTTCAGTTACGAAAAATTTGACTTGCTTAGTTTTCACCAAACAAGCGGCTAAACTGTATGAAAACTAAGCGTGTCAAATTTTTCATACCTGTTTAAAAGAAATGTCTTTATTCTGTCGGCCAACTCTATTTGTGGCATTCTTACAACTCAGTGTTGCATAATTACCCAGTTTCGTTTCTAACTGATACGTGTTGTCGCTGCACCGGTGAGCAGATTGATTTTAACCGGACTCAATTACGACTATTTGTCATAATTGTATTGGAAATATGACATGCAAGGTAGGTCGACTTGTGGCATCTACTTGAATATAAGTCTGTGGTTCTAACGTAGCAATTTGCTAAGAAACTTGGGTAGTGTGAAGTCACTTGATACTTAGACGGATAGGTAATCGTGGTAGAAGTGACTCATGTCTTTTGTAACACACTCGTGTTCATACAGGTTGTGGTACATAATTTATATACGGTGTTGTAATGTACACAGGACCCACGGTCACCGCCACCAACCACAACACGACTATGACTTACGACTCGCGTCTAAGCCGCGGAGGTAAAACTAAAGTTGTCCCAGTGAATATACAAAACTGCACATAATAGGCATGTGTCCTAATGTTTAATTTATCACAAATAACAATAACAAAACAATAAATAACAGACTTAGCAATGGATATAGCTAAAACATAACACAGCTACAAAAAAAAATTGCTGATAAATCTCTGCGATACGGGCGTTTAAAGTTTTTAGTTGCGATAGAGAGCGGATGCGCTGTCCTTTTCTCGCAAAGCGTGCGTTAGTATAGCAGTTGTATGGCATGCGCAAGGCTTGACGTCATCACGTGCTATAGAGCGCTCTCTGTCTAACAGGAATTTAAAATAACTGTAACTTACTTATTTATGAACGAATTTTAATTTTGTTTTCGTAGATGGGCTCTATTTTTGAACAGGTTTTGTGAGACATTAAATAAAAGTTAGGACATAAGCCTATTCCGACGGAATATTTAAAAGCGTCGATCATGACAGACGGTGCTTTGCCAGCACGGAGAGGTACCTAGTTGTAGTTTTTGATATACGAAGTATTTTGTAATATTGTGAAGTACTTCATTTGATTATAATTATATATAGAGTAGGTTGCTATTAATACCTTCTTTTATTTTTTTTTTTTTTTTTTCCTGCGCTAGCGCCTTTATTAACTAAACAAAATACAAGCTAAAACTAAAACTACAAATACAGTTAGACTGCCCATACACCGTTGAAGGTCTAAAGACAATCCAAATGCTCAAGCCCACTACCAGTTGGCAGCGTACCCAGCATGCTGGCGGCATTACCACGTTGAATGGCAATGCTTATGCGTTGAGCCAGAAACACGCCAGCATTAATACCTAAATATTTCGTGTACAAGTGATATAATATTATAGATAGTTTACCAATAAACTCTGTATCTGTTCGTTTGAAAAGTGATATCTCTCGTTACGTTATCACAGATTGTTATTTAACCTTATAGAAAAAACACAAATGTTTTTCGTAATCCCACCTTTTTTCTTCGCCACGGGGCAAAGACAAATGCTTTTAATAGAAAAACAAACACGAGCGCAAAAATAATCAGGAAAGTGATTGGACCTTGTTTTATTATTCATAGCTTCAAAGATGTAAGATTTACCTTTAGTAAATATTTGACTAAAATGTTTTATTCATACCAATTTTCTCAAAACATGGAAATTGAAAGAAAAACTGCCGACTATGAATAAAGTTTCTCCGTCCTACATTATTATTTTTAAAAGCAAATCCGTATAATTCACTAATAAATTATTACTTACTGGACTAAACAACAAAACTCATTTGAATGATAATAATCTCTCTCGAACTTTTTATTTATTAGGTCATGGAATTAATATTTATTTCTCCCTACTAGCACAAAATATACTATACAGAGTGTAAGGGGAACACTCTCGAAGCCAAAAGAAGGTAATTGTACTCATCATTATGAACCACTTTTAGCATGGGGCCAACCCTGATATCGCGAAAAAAAAAACAGCTGTTCCATACATTTTGTCGAGAGTCAATGACCGTTTTCTATAGAACAGCTGATATATATTTTCTTGCTTGGCTTCGAGAGTGTTCCCCTTACACCCCGTATACTAATACTATAATCCAGCTACTGAGAGAATGCGGCTGACAGCTACAATAACATAGATCTTTTTTTTTTTTTTTAGTATATTGGCTACCAACTACATTCTTACGTTCATATAGCTAGTAAAAGTTATTAGAAGTTGCTGTTTTCGTTCAGATTTTTACAATGCTATGCAACTCAGACTGTCAGACATTCTTTTAGCGGTAGCGCTGTAGGTGAAGATATTTGGTTAAAATGTATATCACTTTACACCGGCTTAATGTTGTTTGCTTGTTATGTGAAGTTATAACTGTACACATCAAGTGAGTTATGTTTAAAGCAAAGTTCTCACAATCGATTCGTAACCGTAACCATTGGTAACCATTGTGCTTTACTGTAAGTAATGTAACCAAACGTAATAGTGTGTACGTGAACCTGCCGCCAGCTGAACGCAGTAGGCGGTGTAAGTAATTATGCAAGCTGACGAAAGTCAGGTTTTGTCGCATATCAGCGCATCAGACCATCTGACATTCATAATTTCACTTCCCGCAGATAGTAAATGATATTTTCTTACCTAATTCGCTATTAGTGTAAATTGGGAAGGGCCACGTCCAATTAGGTAGTAAATCAGGAGCATTTTCCCAATTCACCATCACTGGTAAAATAGGATGTGTTAAGTCCCAACTAACCTTTAGTGGCATGGTGGTAGTCAGATATTCTGAAGCGAGAATACCTTCACCACCAGAAGTCATGCTGAACCACGGGCGTCGTATAGGCAGTGGTTCAACGATTATTCAAGTTAGGCCACTACTTCTTTCTTTCTTCTTCTTACTCAGGGGGTGTCTGTTCAAGTTTTTATTGACCAAACTCGGACTCGGAGTGGCTCGTCGTTTCGATTCGATGCTTGTGGACAACCCGTCCACGCAAGAACCTCGAGCTATTACTGTGAAGGTTACAGTTTCGGTTCGCTAGTGAGTACCTGGATTAACAGACTACGTAATTTATGACAATTACATGCGCGATGTATCAAAGGCATTGATTAAGTAAATTAATAGGTATTAGCCACATATCTTGTATTAACCATACTCGTACATCAATCTAAGATAATACAACCACTCTGAGACCCGTGTTCAAGGAAATTTAACACCATGATATATTAAAATTTAACAATGGGATAGTTGACAATACAAGTTTATTTGCTTTGTTTAACCGAAATAAGCCATTGGATCTTAAGTTTTAGCGAACGTCTTTCTTACAAAATATCTACTTACCCGATCATTTCCTATTACTGGTTATAACTGGTGCAATCTGGTATCTCTCCTTTTAATTAGTATACAGAAATGAGGCAATTTGGTTTTCTGGAAGACCGGAACAATGCCTTTAGGCTGGCAAATAGCTATAAGCATATTGCGTAGATCTCTCGGGTGCTACGAAGTTACCCACGTTATGAAGCTACGGGAGGCTACGGGCTACGATAAAGGCTACGGAGATTATTATCTAAAATTTTCGCTAGTGATTTTAACCACAGGATCATAATTTAAGAAGATATGAGATTTTGGGTCAGCTCAAAATTATTCTAAAACCGGAGTTCGGCTAAAAGCACAGACTACGTAAAGCTACTAGCTAAAAGGCTAAAAGTAGAAGAAAATTGTTACTAAAACTAGAGCTAAATTAGGCATAGCAAAGAACAATCACGAACTTTGTTTAGACAGGACAGCGTTGGTCAAGGCAGCAAGTGATTAATAAATTATTTGCTCTGTTTTTTTATATTAGTAATAGGGTTGCGTTTGACCGGCTACTCGCCTGATGTTAAGCGATGATGCGGTCTACGATGGAGCACGCTTGCCTAGAAGAAACCGATTCACTTGTAATTTGAAGACACCCAGATTGTAACTATCGGGGAACACCCATTCAGGCAGCGCATTCCACTGACTGAGGACCCGGGTATGTCCTAAAACTGCGACCAGAACCACCGGAGGATGGGCAGCAGCGTCCTGTTAGTACACGGTGAACGTACTGCGATCTCCTAGCCGCCTGCCAAGCGTGGGGATTATGGCAACACCCCTCTCTAAGAGGGAGGCCTTGTTCAGCAGTGGAAATTTAATGGCTGATGATGTGTGATGTGATTCCACTGACTAACAGTTCGTACAATAAAAGTGGAATCAAAACGCTTCGTACGGGTTTTCGGAATATCATGTCGAACACTGTTTTAAACTATCACGGTTGTTCACTACAGTTACATGATTATTACACAACCACAACCAGCGGCCTTATTGTAGAACTTTGATCGTGATCGAGATTGCATGCCGTCCCGTTCGCATCTATTTACTCGCACCACGTGCGTAAGTGAGATGGCACGCAATCTCGATCACGATCCGAATCATCCATAATAAGGCATCTTATCACGGTAGATATCCCTTTAATAATCATAAAACTGTAAGCTCGGTTAGGTTTTTTGCATTTGTACTTGTAGGTAGGATATGTTATTGTCAAACCATTTTGTAAAAACCTATTGTTAATGTATGATTAATTTAATGTTTACGTGACCACTGGTAGTGCACCTGGTGTTATGACTATAGTATTGCTATGCCTCGAATAATTATTTACATGAATTACAATCATGGATCATAAAGCTGGAAATCCCACACCGTCCGATTTTTCAGCTCTTTTTTTCACGGACCTGCAAGGTGTGGAATATCCCCCAAACGTTTTCACGCCGCGTTTCAATATGAAGCGGTTTAAAAAGTGTGTCTATAACTATCTCTTCGGGTTGGCAAAGCACCGTCAACACCGCTCGTGTTGCAGGTGTCCATAAGGCGGCGGTTTCTACATACCATCAGGCGGACTGAAAGATATTAACACCTTCACTGCCTCGTGAAAAAGTATGATCTTCCATTTAGGCTTCTGGGAACACCGGTGGCCGAAGGGCAGACCTCTGTTTGAACATGTTTCACAAGCCAACGCGCACTGATTCTATACAAAATCGATTCTAAAGTGACCGGAGTGGCCCTGTGCAGCTTAGTTTTTGTTGTTGGGGCTCAAACTTTTATTCAAGTTTTTCTGTGGGGCTAGTGTTGTTTCTTAGAGCACAGTATTGGATTTTGATATAAGAAAATAAATGTAAGTCTTTTTTAGTTGAAATTACAGGCGTTTCTTGAACGCGGTCTCACCTGATGTTAAGCGATGATGCGTTTCATGGTGAAGCACGCTTACCTAGAAGAAACCGATACACTCGCGACTTGAAGACTGACGCGCCCAGATTGTAACTGTCACTGCTCAAATCATAGCTAAGCAAAGACTCTCGATCAAGTTAACTTTCAAACAAAATAAAACAAGCAACTTATTATTATTTTTTAATCCGACTGCATTGTATAAATTGTAGGTAAGTAACTGAAAAGTAACCGCGGCACGCGTACCTATCTATACCTATACCCACTCATAGTAGATACAGAGCTCTTTCATACCGCTTTATCTCGTAACTACTGTCGTATTTCATAGTAGTATTATATATTTTTGAAATCTGCTTTAATAGGTCAATATTTCATAAATATTGTAATATTGACCTTATATTATGACCTTATATTTGACCTTATATACCAAAGTTTTCTTACTATTTTCAATTAATTTGTTTTTCGCGGACGCTTTATTGAATTCTGCATTTTATGTTACTCCCAAAATTAAAATTATTCAAAATACACCTCACATGTCGAAATCCATTAAGTCATTTAGGCTGGAGGGCGTGCCAAATAAACCATCATACATATACTCGAAAAGCATAACCCTCCTTCCTCAGTCGGGTAAAAATTAAATCAAAATCGTTTCGGAAGCTACGATGCCACATACAGATACACTGATACTCAGTTTTAACTTATAAGACCCCTCTGTTTGAGACAGGGGTCAATATATACTGTTTGCCACTTACCTGCTCTTTTTACAAACACGGCATTTTCCACCTCGCAAATGTGTCTCCCAGGAATATTTCATGTCGATAACATCTAAGAGGAGTCCAAATTAATAGAGCAATTTACAAATCGTTGGGCCAGATATCATCGGAGGGGAAGCTCGGCTTATCGTGGCCGTGCTTAGTCTGCGTCGCCCGAAGCTTAGAATAATATTTGTCCCAATTTGTTAGGGAAATTTAGGTGATTTAACGGCGTGGCTATCGTGCAGAAGCATGACTCCGCTTGTGGTTTAGCATATTGTTACAGTCGTGTGAAAATTGTTTTGTGCTTTGTGTAAATTTTGGTTAAGGCCCGATTGCACTTTAAACTCGGCGCTTATATGGTCAAAATGACCGAACAAAACGTAAAAATATAAGTACACAGTTGTTACCCAACTAGTTTAACTGATAATTGAAATAAAAATCTGTCAATTGTGGGTAGGACTCGCACTTTGAGGGTTCCGTACAAACTTAATAAATATGTATGTAGATAGTTCATCCATCCCGGGATTAGAGTCTCGACAAAAAAAGGTTAAATAGTTTGAAATATTGACAGGTGACAATGCGTGCAAAAAAATGTCCCGAATATTTATTTATTTTATACCAAATATACAAATATAATAATACAACATGTAAGTTTGTAATTCCTTTTTTTAAAGTAATGTTACTTTAAATTATACTTTCTGATTATTTCTTTCATATGTGTTTTGAGCCCTTGCTTTTTGCCTAATTTAATGATACTAGGTCAACGGGTACCCTATAGGTTTTGATTTTCTTGCGAGTGTCAAAATGTGCCGCATAAACGGCCGTATTTTTTGGTTATGTTGATTTAGAAGTATGTTTTTTTTTACAGTTTCGAGGGATTGCAGACGTGATTATTAGATATTAAGTTCAACTTCATACCTCTACGCGCTCCTGAAAAAAGGGTCTTGACTGATAGAAAGACAGACGGACACCGAAGTGATCTTATAAGGGTTCCTTTTTTATTTTTGATGTACGGAACCCTAAAAATTTTGATCTCTTTGCAATTTGCTTGTTATTTTTGAAACTTTATTTTTCATTTTAATCGATGAGAAATAGGAGAATTTTCTCTAGACAGTGCGTTTTTTTATGTAAGACCACTATTTTTAACTGAGCAGTCCAATTTTAATGATTTCATTTTATAAGATATTCGAAGTTGATGCTATTTAAATTTGAAAAACTCTTAGGAAGGAAAACAATCAGCTGTTCCATACACTTCGTTCGTTGAGTTTTCGTTATTTTTTTCCATGAATCAACTGTTTTTTGCTATGTCAGGTTTGGTCCCATAGTAAATGTTGTTTATAATGAGGAGTACAATCACTGCTGTGATGACATTTTATTATTAATATTACTTTGTTTTAATATGATTTTTTTTATGATTATTTTTTTAAATGTTGACATGTAATTATTATTATGAATAAAATTATCATTATCATTGTCTTGTGATTGTACTGTGTATTATATTCTGTGTTTGTCTTTACAACTATATATCTGTACTTCTGTACATTGTACAATGATATTCTTGACTATGTTTGTAGTCTATATAGATACACCCGGTACGTATACGGTACTATCAGAATAGAATTTAGATTTGATTAATGCTATTTACGTGCAGGCAATTTCTGACCATTTATTTGTGAGGACTTGATTTTTGAAGTTAAATTTTGAAGTAAAAGCTATTTTAACGCTTGCAGCTTGAGGTATTTGAGCAAACCCTTTCAGTAATTTACCATAATAGCTTCTTTTGGCCGTTTATCAAAATAGATTCGGTTTGTAATACCCCTGTTGTGCCTCAACCTCATTGCTTAATTGATTGTAAAGTAAACCCTCTCCCTGGATCCAATATCAAGTTAGCTATTATTGGAAATAACATTGAGTTGGCTACTTGCATGACTGGCTTTTGTTATAGGTAACTATATTTTTTATTTGTATTAGTCTATTTTAGATGACTATCAATTAAAAATGACTTGAACATTAGTAAATACTTTGTTGCATAGGTGTACCAAATTTCAACTTGGACGCCGGGAAGTGGGTCAAATTAGGCTTGCAAGATTTGTAGTTAACATAGAAACAAATATACTTACATACATATGATACATACGACAATGTGAAGTTAAATAAAAGCTTTTAATAAATAAAAACACCATAATGACTAATAATGTTTACCATAATCTATACTAATATTATAAAGAGGAAAGATTTGATTGTTTGTTTGTTTGTTTGTATTGAATAGGCTCCAAAACTACTAAACCGATTTGTAAAATTATTTCACTGTTGCGACTTGCGATGCTACACTATCCCCGGGTAACATAGGCTAAATTATATTTTAAAAAAAATAGGGATCCTTACTAAACCTCCAATATAATGTAACTCAAGGTGTAAAAAAATAAGATTTACAATTTTAAATTTGCGTGTTTGACAGGACAACGTCTGTCAGGTCAGCTAGTGTGTAATAAACAATTTGAGATTTAATTTTTTATTCAATTCATGTTTGAGAAAGTTTGACTTCTGAACAGTGGTCGTGAGACAATTTTGAATCTTCAATAAATCGGAAAAAGGTGATTTTTTACGACCGATTGTACGTTGCGATACCGCATTGATCCTACAGTGGGCGTTGGGCCTTAAACGTAGGTTAGTGAACTTAATTTATTAATTAAATTTTAGAAAAACTAACATTTTTAAGTAAAAGAGATATAGAAATAAAATATAACGTACAAAAGAGCCAATTATAAGTTTCCACGAATAGAAATAATTTATATGGTTGGAATGCTTCTAATTGGTACTTAAAGGTATGTGTAGAAGATTTAAAACAAAATATTAATAGCAGATAAAAATAGAAAATAACAAGACAAACAAAACTGACAAAAAAAAAAAAAAAAATTAGAAGAGAAAAATGTAAAATAATAAGTCTCAAAAGCTACACCACTAACAAATAAGAAAAATTTAAGAGTAAGTATACAGATATGATATTAACTTAAAAAAAGCACTGCAAAAGTTGTATCTTAACCACTTCCTCACGAATAGAAAGACAAGAGAATGAAATAAAAACATAAAAAAGCATTTTTTTTTTTTTTTTTTTATTATAAATAGGATTGCGCTTGGCCGCCAACTCGCCTGATGTTAAGCGATGATGCGGCTTACGATGGAGCATGCTTGACTAGAAGAAATCTATTCACTTAAGGCTTTAGAGCACTCTCACATTTTTTGACGAAAAAGGCAACGAAAACTATCATAAAAATCAATTGAAAATTAAATTTTTGTAAAAAATATATCAATATTTTTTTATTCAAAATAACGGCTTAAAATTGTGAGAAAATTTAACATACCAAATTCAAAAAATGTTTTTCGTAAAACTATCGGCGCAAAAGTTTGAGAGTGGACTTTGTTAAATTACTGTCATAAAATAAACAATTGTAATGTTATGGTTTACTTGTTTTATATTCGTCTTGACAATTGCGGCTTTATTTTTTCTTTTTATGCCCAGAGATACAGATAGGTACCTAACATTAAACGCTGGCATTTTGTAATACGGCTTTTAAGATCTCTTCTTAAATCGTTTAACCTTTCTCTCGCGTACTTTGCGTTTCTTGACAGTCTATGTTAAAGTCATGTCTGTGTCCATGTGTAGGTACTTTATCAGTTGAGGAGGTGAAGAACAAAACCTCACATTTCCAGTTTTTCAAATTTAAGAGAATACATAAAAAATTCTCGACGGATTTTCTCTTTTTCAACGGAAAAGTGTGGTTTTGTTCGAAACTCTCGATTTCAAATGAAAATTTATATAGGAAAAGAGGTGTTTTTGACAAGGTTTTACTTACATGCTTCAATCAATTTATAATTTTTAGCCCAAAGAAAAAAAAAAAAAAAGAAAAAAAAACAAGTGGAAATGTGAGGTTTTGTTCTTCACCTCCTCAGTTACGTGCGTCAATTTTAGTCCTTAATAATAAAATGAAGCCTAGAAAATATTAACTCGTTGGAACTGTAATGTGAGAGCCGCGTTAAGGCCCGATTGCACTTTGATTAGTGATTAGTGCGAGTGATTAATAGAGGTGCTTAGTGATTAGTACCTAGTATACACATTTGTACCATAACTGATTAGTGCGAGTGTATACTTTAATCACTCGCAAAATTACTAATTAATAATCACTTGCACTCGCACTAATCAAAGTGCAATCGGGCCTTAAGTGACAAAATGTGCTTAAAAATAATTAATAGATTCCCAGCTTGAAAATGTACTAGCTGCACTCCACGGATTTGCTCGCTATCTTGTAGGGCTAGTACATTTTGCCGGGATACTAATAGCATCATCTGTTAATCCAAGGTGCAAGTGACCCTGCACCTGCAGCCGTTGCGGAATTATGTGTAAACAAACATACGCACAAACGTTCGCATTAATGAATACCTAAATATTGCGCGGTTAATCATTCAACCGCTATTCGTCATTTAGTTACTTAGTCACAGAAACCTTACCTCTTACCTATATTCCTACTAAATAATTAGTGATAGAAACATGTAGTATTACAGTATATAGCGAAGTTTGTGCCTAGTTACAGCTTTGGTATGGCCGTTCGTAGACGAAACTCAACTCAGCGACTCTAGTGGCGTCGCGACTTTTTAGTTAGGCATTCACCTGTTCACCTGGCATCAGACCGATCGGATTCCGACTACAGTCCGGCCGCTGAGAGAATCTGACAGTTTCAATAACATCGTAAAATCTGAATAAAAAAAAATATTTTAATATTTTTCTGTAGTATATTGGCTACCAGCTACATTCTTACGTTAAAAAGCTAGGAAAAGTGATCATAATTTACTGTTTTTGTTTAGCTTTTTACCATGGTATGGCAACTGTCTGACGCATTCTTTCAGCGGTCGCACTTTATGATGTGATAAATTGCTACATATTAGTAAGTATTTTTTACATATTAGTAAGTTTGGCGCAATATTATCTGCTTGATGCGTGCGATGGGATTGAACAAAACTTCGTGTACGAAGCGAATAAATGCAGGCCGACATGTAAATAAAAGTGCACAAAAGGTACGCTATAGATCGACCCCCGCTTGACCCTTTTATCATCTTGCATCGCACCTGTAGCGTCGCGGGTGTAAACTAAGTCAAGCGGCGGGCTTATAGTTGATGCTACTCAAATCACCTAATTTCATCGCTTCGTGTACGAACAATCTAATTACAAATATAATGTCGAACTGTGTGAGTCAATTTGCTATTCTGTTCGCCGTAAATGCTAGACTGAGACTCATGAATAGGCTTGATTAATTTGCTACCTGGTAAATTGATGTACTGTTTTGTGACGTGACTTGATTAAGGCGGGTTGAACTGAAATACAGCTTAATTGAACATTTTAATTTATTTTTAATTACATCTTTGGTAAGTACAATGGCTTAAGGGTTGTGGCCCCGGCTCGATTGGTTCTTTGGTACCAAAGGATTTGGTTTACATTTAATCTCTTTACAAATGAGTATTTAGGGAGGTATTTGTTGAACAATCCGCAAATTGAGTTTCTGTTTTGAAACAGTTGAGTCTATGTTTTTTTATAAATATATTTTACAAATACTTAGAACAATTGTAAAGAAGATACAGTTTTTGCTTTTACGTTATCATTTTAATGAGACATTGATGATCATTAATTTTCTTTATAATTTACTTACATTAGACACAACATAGGTTATTAAAAAAAACAAGGTAATGTGGCTATTATTACATTTGCCTAAATTCAGAAAGCAGTTTCTGAATTTAAGCAAATGTAATAGCCCCATTATTCAATGCTCTATAATTATAATTTTTAGAACACCATATTATTCATATTCCTATTCATATTATTTTTACCAAATTTGACAAAAAAAAATAATGTAAAAGTAAGTTTAATGTGGCTCAAATCATTAAAATTTTCTTTAAAGTGGCAACTTATTGCCTTGTTTTCACACAACTCTGACCGACCAAAAGTGGAATAAAAATGTTGTAAAAAAAAACTTTTCAAATTTTGGCGGATCTAACTCGTGTAGGTAATAATATTTTTTACAAAAAAAATACAACTGACTTCACAGAAAGTTCAATAAACGGGATTCATCCCCTAAAAGGGTGAATATTTCACCCTTAGAGGTGGAATATTCTCTTAAAATTTAATTGAAATTATAGTGTGTTAAAAAAACATTTAAAGTCGGTAATAAATTGGCGGCGATATCGCGTAACAAACGCATATAAAAGATACAGTCTATTAAGAACCTCCTCTTTGGAAGTCAGATGAAAATTAGGCGCAGAGTTACCTTTAAGTACAAATATTTAGTAAAGTTTTATAATATCACGAAGATTACCTTAAAAATGTTGTAAATTAAACGAAAACTTATACTTTGTTCATCGTATAACTGTATCTTTATATTGCAAATCCCGAGAGCTTAAGAATAATCCTCATAGAAAACTGCTAATAATATAATGCTAGCCAATGAGACCCATGTCAAGCCTAAACAATAACTTGATAAACTCGTACGCAACATGTACATACGAAAAGTTTGCGTGTAATTATAATGTCAAACTATCTAAAACATTTTGATAAAGGTCTGTTTACCTACTTTTCGTATACCTAAAGATTCGACAAATTAAATTCCTAGATACTAACATTTTAGTATTATAATACTATGTTGTCGGTATTAGATTTTCAGACTTATAAAAAGGTGTAGCCAAATCGTGGATTTGTTTTTGTAGCTACGAATATAATCTATCTTAATTTAATTTTTTATTAACCATTGCAAAAATTACATCTTAAGTTCTATTAAATATGCTTATTATCTTAATGGGTTGGGCGCTAAACACTTTTTACAGATGGCGCTAGCATAGTTTGTACTTTTTTAACAATGTTTACTTTTTTATTTAAAAGATGTTTAGTGACATATAGACAAATAACAAAATTCCCATTACACAGGTGCAAGTACAAGCTATGCTAGAGACTCATTAACAGTTCCCGACCCCGTTTAGTTTCTAGGAGTAGTAAATGTTAGACTAGATAAAAGTGATTACTTAGATATATTTTGTTAAACCTCAATAATAATGTTAGATTTTCTAAATTGAAATAAATTAATGGAATGCATTCTAAACATCGGTTCGGTTTATCGGTAGAATTTCAGCAACCGTCATTATTTATATTATTTATGTAGGTGATAATATGAGGAAACTCCATTTTTCAAATAATATTTCAAATGACGCGACATGCCTAACCTTAAGCATTAACTAAAATGTAACTACAGGTACATTCTTAAAAAGATTTCAAATTACTTACATTTAATATTGGTTTAGTCGTATCATTTGCTATATCTAGTATTGCATAATATTTATTTACATAATTATAAATGGTAATTAATTCTACTTTCAGTAGAATACTGTTTTACAAAATGACAAACATGTTAGACATAATGACAAGCTTACCCATATACCTAAATTATGACAAAAGGGATTATGCCAACCCAATTTATGACAGTTTCTTACTGTAAGGCGAGGATAAGTATGTCATCATGTAAAACAATCCCTAACATCAGCACCTGTACAAAACCTTCAATTTCTGTTCACCAATTTAATGTCTTTGACATAATTATATATTTTACAGTAATATCACACGTTGATATTGTACACTTTATGACATTGGATAAAAATATATTCAAATTTTAGACCTGGAAAGAGCCGAGTATTATTGATTTGAAATGAGTCTTTATTTTATTTACAAGAAACTTTCTAATTTAAATGTTATGTAATGTTTTAAACTTTTGTAGATCGTTCGCAACATGAAATAAGTGGTTTCTTGTTTGTGAGAAATAGTTACATTATCGACCTGATTTATGTTGTTACGTTCGAGAAGTTGGGATTTACGCAGAATGCATGACCGCGATTCCATACGTCATATAGGTTGGCCACAGCCGTAAACACACGATCACTTTTATGAGTAAGTTCCTTGTTATTAATGTCAAAGAATAAATATAATGCAAGTAGTTAAGTAGTAAGTATACACATTTGAGAATATACATACCTAAATTATGACAATATTAAAAAGGTTCCACAATAAATGACCCAAAATTCAAATCAAAACTTTTTTGTTGGTATTTTTTTATTAGACTTGATAGTCCGATTACAGTTTCAACGCATTCACATTCGAAGGGTTTTTCCAGGAGAGCACGTGCGTGCGGCGTCGTCTCGCCTTTATGATAGTCTATACTAATATTATAAAGAGGAAAGATTTGATTGTTTGTTTGTTTGTTTGCATTGAATAGGCTCCGAAACTACTGAACCGATTTGAAAAATTCTTTCACTGACGGGAAGCTACACTATCCCCGGGTGACATAGGCTATAATCTATACCCGTGCGAAACTGGGGCGGACCGCTAGTCAGTTAATAAAAATATATTTTTCATATTCAATGTGTTGTTCGACAATTTTAAGGCCAAACACCTGTAAATTATAAAAATCAGACAAATAAAGTATTTTTTTGAAGTTTGCTATTTAAATGCTATAGACAATGAAAGTAACCGTAGCCTAGCGGGCCGTAAACCCAGATGGCGGTTTGAATCCTACCGGATGTCATATTATTGAATTGTCGATAATAGCATTTAAAGATTATAATTATTATTTTTAAAAACGTGTTACCCACTTCTCGCAACATATACAGGGTGTTGATTCGCAACCGATCAATTCTCATTATCCCAGAAAAGAATACAAATTACCCGAATTCGTGCTGCATCTAGTCGTAAGTCGGGTTGGTAAATGATCTTAGACCTCCACACTGAACGACACCCTGCAATCTGCATGCATTTCAAATCAACACATGGAAGTTGTGGGTAGATGTTGATCCTATTTGCTTAGGTATCCAATTTTATTGTAATGTAATTTTATAGACGAAGAAGAAATACCTATTTTCTTACGTCAGTAGGGATAAAAAAATGCGTCAGGAACATAACATAGAGTACATCGATCAATTGAGATATTAACTTTCAGTTAGGTTGAATGCGTAAATAGTATTGTTTCGTCGAATTGCGCGAATCATTGTGGTGATAATAAAGAGTAAAGTTCAATATTTAGTTCTTAAAATGAAGTCTTTGAATTCAAAATAAATACCAATGTTGGTACCTATAGTCTTACAAGGGTAACATGGTACCAATATAGTTGGTCTTGGATCTTTGGTAGGTATTATTCTTAAAAGTTATATTCCCATTTCGAGTATTATGAGTATAATAACAGCTACCATAAATCAATAGTAAATATAAACTATAACAAAAATTAAATGGTTTACACTCACGTTACGTTTATCGGTCTTGACGATTTTTCGACCAGTTTTGGAGCTATTAGGAAATACCCGCGTATTCCCTGACAAAGAAATTCTAATAACAAATAGCAAAAAAACATTACCTAAATTTAACGCTCCTTTGTAAAAAAATTCCTCACCACAGTTTTAGTAGGTATTTTATCACGGACGGCACACGATTTCACATCAGTTTTCAAACACACATTATTCGTAAAGTCTTTGTGTAATTTATCTTTGGATTCTCAAGTCACTGAGCTTCAGAGTCACCGACGCAGGCAGTTCTTATAAGCTTGTCGGTACTCGCTTGACATTACCACGTAAATGATAGGGTTTATACACGTCGTTAAATATAACAATATGTATCCGAAAATATTCGCGTAGGGATGCGACGAGAACTCCTGAAATATTGTCTTTGTCAGAGTAATCGGCAGATGGCAAACGCAAAATGACGTGATAATCGCCACTATCAGTGTTAGTAGCTTTTTATCTTTCTTTGTTGGCATACGAGGCGTTATGTATGCGGTAGACTTTCTAAAAGTTGCGATGAAGCTTTGACGAATCCGTTTAGCGTGATCACTGCTGAGCGGACTGCCTCGAAACTCTGGGGCTTTCTTGTCAGTTTCTTCTCTAGAAGAACTGTCGTTGAATGATGATGAAATTTCAGGATTATAGAAACATGGTACAGTCAATCGTGATTTACCATCTTTTTGTTTCGCTTGGTCTTTTGTGTCAGGTAACGTGATCTGCGGTACTCCAGAATTTGTGACTTCAATTTCAGTATTAATAGGTCTCATGCGTACTGGAGCCCGTGACTGTTTTGCAGTTTTCCTCACAATCCACCAGATGCGTGCGTAGCATAAAATTATTGCGACGCTGGGAAGTAGGAATGCGGCTATGAAGAGGAATTTCTTTGGTGTCATGTCATTTTCATCCGAAACTATGGTACACGATCCAGTAACAGTGTCGAGACTAAAGCGTCCCCAAACTTCAAAGAACGTTGGCAAAAGTACACCGAATCCGACAAGCCACATTGTAGCAATCATTACGTATATGTAGCGGTTCTTGTAAATTCTGTGAACAAATTAAATAACGTTTAGATTTGTTTGATGTTTAGAAAAGCTTGACATTAAATCAATAAGGGTAGTATTATAACGCGTTTGTAAAAACTTACTTGGGGTAAAGTGTGGGGTGTGAAATCATGATGTATCTGTTGATGGTAATGGCGAGAACAGTAAACAATGAAACAGCAACGAGGCTGTATCTGGCCCACGGGAACAACCGGCAGAGCAGAATGCCGTGGGCCCACGAACCGTGCCAGAACGTAGACGCAGCGAGCGGGAGGTTGAAGCAGCAGAACATAAGATCAGAGAAAGAGAGGTTGATGATGAATATTGCTGTCGCGTTACGAACCTGAAACAAAGAAAGATTATATTAATTTTTGGATGTTATGCTAGAGGCTTGCAAAAGACCTAGAGTATATCTAATCTTATCTTACGTTTCTAAGAAAATTCTAACTTAGAAACGTAAGATAAGCGTGCGTGTTAACTATAACTGTCTTTGTCTCGGTTTCGCACGTGACAATTTCCGTTAGCGGGAAGTTGACTAGCGATTCTAAGTAATTGTGTAAATGTGAATTGAAATGTATGAACTTTTTTCAATCTATGGTGTTTCACAGCTTGCCAAAGTTTTTCCCCACTTTCTTCAATTTGTGACCAATTGCAATAATTTGTATAAAAAAAAATTGTCTATCAGAACGTAGGTAAATCTTTTTAATGAATAGATAACGTTCATGTCGTTAACCGTTGTATTATAGGTAGATATAATGTTCAATGATTATTCCATCTTCTATACGGAAAATTTTATTATAAAATCAGAATGGGTACAACAATACTAAAATTTTCCTTTAAGTATAATACATACCATGACGGTGTTAATTTAAGTTAAAAATTAATAAGTAAATCAAATCACTCCCATAATATTATTATGATGTCATAAAAATAAACTAACGGATGTCAATGATAAATAACAAACTTATCATGGGTTCTGTTAAGTGACAGGATGGAAGCTCTTTTCGTTTTTAATCACCACTGATAAGAGTTGTTCATAAAGCGTTTGCTACTGATTGGATAATTAGAAACACAATACTCTCAACTAAAATGTTTGACAATAAATTAATGGTCGCGTCATGAGAAAGTGATAAACAATGCCATTCTGTTGTTTTTGAAACAAAGTTAGTCTGTTATTTTGATACAATTATACATATATACATAAATCGACATCGTTTTATGGTTGGTATTCTGAAAACCCGTACGAAGCGCTTTGATTCCACATTTATTGTGCGAACTGCTAGCAGTTCGCACAATCCAGCGAAATCCACAGACTAGTCTGTGGATTTCGCTGCCTGAATGGGTGTTCCCCGTCAAATACAATCTGGGTGTCTTCATGTCGAGAGTGAATCGGTTTCTTCTAGGCAAGTGTGCTCCATCGTAGACCGCATTGTCGCTTAACATCAGGCGAGATAGCGGCCAAGCGTAATCCTAAATATTAAATAAAAAAAAAATAATGCTCACCTTTCTACAGCGTGCTAGCGCAATAATTGTGATGAGGTTCCCCGGAATTCCGATGATAATGAAGATGATGCAGCAAGCCGATGCAAACTTCAACAGTGACTGCGGGTAGTCAGGAAACAGCGTCACTGCCGCCAGGTCCGCGTCAGACAAATATTCGTCCAAACCCTTCACATAATAAGTCAAGTTCTCTCCTAAATGTGTATTTACTTCATCCATTTTACTGTCCTCACACACTCGATCTGAACTAACAGTGAATTGTAACTGAGTATGAATTGACTGAGCAATACTGTTTACTTCATTTTCCTTAATGAGTCAATCCTGGAGGCGTGGTAGGTACATGGGCATGCCCAATTGATAAAACTGTTTCACTTTGTATTGGCGTACCTTTCAGTGGTTACGGTCGGCTGTAGTATTTTTACAATCAGTCATCATTTCCTAGTTGTTATAGACTAAGTACAAAGTTTTGACAAGAGAATCATCAAGTAAGTTTAAGGGATAGTATACATATCATGGGGAGATTGTATCATAGTTCTAGAATGAAGACCTAGAATTAACATGTTCTAACTCGTAAGTACAAAATTGTTTTGCCAACTTGTTCTTATCTAAATATTGTACATTTCTTAATAATTTATTTTAACCGTATTCTACTCCACCGACGTTACGTTGTTTTATAAAAATCAGTATAAAATGTTCACACAGCGAATCGTCGACTTTTACTCGCCATCCTTTATTTAGCACAATCACGGACGGGTTCGTGATTACAACGGTCTCTACACATCATACTACGACCCTTGTCTAAACATAATTATAGCTACTACATAAATACAAGTAACATAGAGAACAATGTTCGAGTTTTATAGTGTTATCAGTTGTATACGCACGCACATTATGTGTCCATTAGATACACTGAGTAGGTACAGTTTATTCAGTCCAGGGGTTCACGACTAGTCACGGCGGGCGCTTCTCGGAGACGCCGTCGCCGGGCGAGCGTCACGCCCACCGGCGGCACATCAGCAAGTTCTTGTACGCCTGCCGGTACTCGCTGGACATCACCACGTAGATAATAGGGTTGATACAGGTCGTCAAGTATATCAGAATATACCCCGCGATGTTCGCCGCGGGGTGCGATGTGAACTCGCGGAAGATCTTTGTCAGTGTGATTGGCAAGTAACACACCCAAAAAGAGAGCATTATTGCCATTATCATCTTCAGAAGTTTTCTGTCTTTTGGAGTGAGTCTTGGTGGCCGGACTGAGGCCGGTGATCGTTTTAATGCGACCGCAGCTTGTTTTAGCCGTTTTGCTGTCTCGCCGCCGCTGGGCGTCCGAGGTTTAGCATCGAGAGCGGCCTCTTCATCGTGGCCGTCTAAAGTGTCGACCCCGGAAGACGATGACCTTTCTGGGCCTGGTGTTGGTGGACATTGTAGAAGTGGGGGTGCTAGTAAAGCTTTTCGTGGCGCAATGTGATTGGTTCCATTTTCTGGACCAGGTGACTTTTCTAGTGCCGTTGAAGCAGATCCTACTGCTGAGTCTTCGAGACCTGGTCTTAGTTTGTTTTTCATTGGGGCGCGGGATTTCCTTGCTGCCGCTCTTACTATGCAAAATATACGAGCGTAGCAAATTACTATTGCCAGACATGGAAGCATAAAAGCTCCGACGAAGAGGAACTCTTTTGGAGATCTGTTGTTTCGGTCTGGGAGTATGGAGCAGGATCCTATCGTAGGGTCTAAGCCAAATCGACCCCATTTTTCCAACCAGGTCGCGATAAGTGCTCCGAAAGAAAAGGCCCACGTGCTGGCCACCATCACCGCTAGATATTGTCTCTTGTATAACCTGATGAAAGAAAAAAATATCAAAATAAGCCTCTTACAGAAGATAAAAATAATAATTACCTATTTTATTTTGAATACTAAAAATACGCCTAATATTTAGGGCTTGTTAAAACCCAAAAGAGTTTAAAATTTCTGCTATCCACCTTCTGGCTTCATCATCAGATCAGTTAGATAGAACCTAATTCATCTGGATTACATAGAATTGCAGTTCAAATCGATACGACAATTAGACATAGATTAGAATCGACGGCCAAGATTATACATTATTAATTTGTTAGTTAAAAGTTAAACTAATATAAAGCGTGTCAAACGTTTAATGCTAAAGTCCGATATGAAAATGTAAAAAAAATTCAAAACAGGCCTCTTAATAAGATTATAAACATTTTGATGCCATATTTTTATATGACTAATGGTTTTTACAAGCACTTTAATATTTGAACATTGTAGGTTTTGCAGTAGCAAAAGGCCTATTAGCAAAGCAAGATTTTATGACGTCCAAGATCTACAAGTACTTACATCGAAGTTGTTTACTCGGGGTAAATCTATGAAGGAAACTTCATTCGTAATAATTGACGTAACTTACTTGGGGTATAGCCTCGGGTGAGAGATCATGACGTATCTGTTGATAGTGATAGCGAGGACGGTAAATAGCGAGACAGCGACGAGAGCGTATCTCGCGAGCGGGAACATGCGGCAGAGGATCTTGCCGTGGGCCCACGAGCGCCGCCAAAACGTCGACGCAGCCAGCGGCAGGTTAAAGCAGCAGAACAGGAGGTCGGAGCATGATAAGTTCATTATAAATACTGCTGTGGCGTTTCGCACCTGTAATAGAAAATTCTTATTTAGGTTGAGCAAACTACTTAGTTTTTTGACATATTTCTTTTAAATATGAATATGAGTTATCTATCATCATCATCATCATCATCAGCCAGAAGACGTCCACTGCTGAACATAGGCCTCCCCCTAAGGGGGGGTTTGCCATAATCCCCACGCGTGGCAGGCGGCTTGGGGAGTTATCTATACTCATATTATAAAAAGGAAAGATTTGATTGTTTGTTTGTTTGTTGAACAGGCTCCGAAACTACTGAACCGATTAGAAAATATCTTCCACTATTGGTAATCTATACTAATATAATAAAGAGGAACGATTTGATTGTTTGTTTGTTTGTTTGCATTGAATAGACTCCGAAACTACTGAACCGATTAGAAAAATTATTTCACTGTTGGTAAGCTATACTATCCCCGGGTGACATATTAGGCTATTATATTTTCAAAAAAATAGGGATCCTTACTAAAACTCCAATATTGTAGCTCAAGATGTAAAAAAATATGACTTACACCCGTGCGAAGCCAGGGTGCGTTGCTAGTGTCTAATAAATTGTTAAACCTTAAAGAGGTTTGTCTCATAACATTCTCTACATTTAGCCATATACTTAAAATGTTAACATAAAGTAATGCGTTTATAACAACAACTAAGTGAAAATATTTTATAGAAGTCAGTGAACGCAAAAAGACCGGGCTCCCCTGTACCGTGCGCCGATATAACAATATTTAAAAAAAATACTAAAAGCTCGTAGGTACTCGAAAAAGTGGCTAAAGTGCTGACAAAATTACCACAGCTATGTTTAGTTTTCCCATAGTAGGCGCCAGCGTTTCGGTCAATAGTCACAACAATTAAAATTAAAACAATTACAATTTTAAAACTATTGGTTTAGTAGAATCGGGGGCCTGTGGGCTTACTCTTGACACTCAATTTCAATCGAATTTGGGATTGGGATCGAAAACATGCCATTTTGGTACTCTTGAATTCTAAACTAGCGCACGATTGGAACCGATAATGGTGGAATTTTATGGACCTAAATAAAATCGACTCAACTCGACGCTTTCGGTACTCTTGACGCGATTGAAGAGTACCAAATGGCATGTTTTCGATCCCAATCCCAAATTACGATTGAAATCGAGTGTCAAGAGTAAGCCTACTGGTCCTTGTACAATTCGAGACCGACCGACCCCAAGGTCCTGAAGTCTGGATACCGAACAGCACAAAATATGTACCTACATTCTGTCTAAATACCAGTATTTGTGCCGTTTGAGGTCTTCTGGTTTAGCAGCATTGAGTTCTTTGTCTGGCTAATGCTGAGAAAGTTTGAATATAAATTTACTATTTGTTGGGAGAGTTGAGGTTATAGGTTTATTAGCAAAGCAGTAGAATGTTGCTATTATTTTATATGCCAGTTATTCTTGGCGTCTATTTATGCTTTATCATCCATCATGTAATACTGAGCATTGACCTAGGTTAAGGTAGTAATCGTTGTTATATTTCAACAAGTTTATTAGCGCATTCATCATGTCAACGCCGTCTGCTTGATATCTAAGTAAATTGATATAAATTACTCATTTTTATTGGATGTCCGATACAAACATGCAACAATTAATTTAAAGAGCCGGCAAATTAACTCGTCTTTACTGGTTTTAATTTGCTCAAACGTCACTTTGTTCATGTTCTAGATTATAACGAGATACATGATCCTTTTGAAAATATTTGAATAAGTCACACCTACTACAAATGTTTGCGAATGTATTTTCGACGGCCTTATCTGCGTTGCCGTCTTGTGAAGTGACCATCACGATTGTGACAAAGTAAACGTGACATTGTTATGACAATAAGGAAGATATTAATAAAACTTAAGGTGTGTTTACTTATTTCTCTTTCGCATATAGGACTAAAATGTAAGATAATTATGGGCCTTCATAGTTAAACTAAAATGATGAACATATAGAATATCACCAATCTATTAGGAAGTACTATTTAGGTAATATCTAAAACTAATTTAGGCCAGGAAGAAACAATGGATATGCATGCATTATAAAAATGTTGATAATAATATTAATTACACAGAATTTGATTGGGATTTGTTACTTTCATTAAAAGTTTTAATGAAGAATCTGATATGCAAACTTTTCAAGAAAACTTTATCAAAATTTAACAGTAAGTAAACAAAAGGAATACCTTTTTACAGCGCGCCAACGCGACGATAGTGATGAGATTCCCCGGGATGCCGACGAGCATGAAGAGCACGCAGCAAGCGGAAGCGAACCGCAGCAGCGGCTCCGGGTAGTCCCGGAACAAGCGCACTTCTGCCAGTGCCGCGTCGGACGCGTACTCGTCTAACCCCAGCACCCGCTCGCTCCAGTTCCTCGCCTCTACCTCGCTCGCGAACGTACTCTTCGGTATACTCGGAAACAGATCACCCATTTTACCACCGATGTAACCAACATCATTCCACAAACGCACCGAGTGAAGTCTCATCGCTCGGGCATGTTTAGGTGGGCACGCGAGCCGGCCCAGTCCACGACTGATAGTACGCGTTGCTGCGGTCTACTCGCTCCGTCAATACCAGTCTGGTAGTGTGCAGCTGATAACGCATTTTGTCGATGCGCGAGGTTATCGGGTCACAGCTGCTCAGGAAGTGAAGTCACTATCTGTCCGTCGGTCCCACTGTTCTGCTCCCGTATCTGTAAGATAAATTAGATTTTGTTTGTTACTAATGCATTGTAAATAAGTAATGTTCTCCTTATCTAAGGACAGCGTCGCGGATGATTTACACGGAATTTCGGGAAATATTTGATACGTTTTCCTTTGGAATTTATTTAAGGGATCCAATTTCCGTTTCGATCACACGGCATTAGGCGTATTGAATTTATCAAATCATTTTATATGTCCTCATGATGTTCGCGTTTTGAATATACTTTTGCAGTCAGTCCCCATAGTAATCAAGTTTATAGCGTAGTGTTCTTCTCGGAGTAAGTAAGTAGACAGACAAGATAAATGGAAACAGTTTGTGTCCTAAGCACTTAGAAGGTAATCTGGAACGTGTGGTCTGGAAGTCCCAAGACATTGAGTAATTGATTGTCAAACTCGCCTTCTTAGTAACTTTGAAGTGCGACAGTTTGTTATTGACAAAATAACTTTGAGAAAATTTTAAGCCATTTATCAATTACACTAGACAAAGCACTAGCCCTCATATTCATAGACATAAATAAAGGTACCTCGAATCCTCACGTCACCCTCATGTGGTGTTTAGGCACATAAAAAACCTCACTTGAGGGTGACGTGAGGATTCGAGTGATCTTTATTTATAACTTATTTATAATTTTGAAGTTTTTATAACGTCTTTATAATGAAACTAGCGGTCCGCCCCAGCTTCGCACGGGTATAGATTATAGCCTATGTCACCCGGGGATAGTGCAGCTTCCCGTCAGTGAAAGAATTTTTCAAATCGGTTCAGTAGTTTCGGAGCCTATTCAATGCAAACAAACAATCAAATCTTTCCTCTTTATAATATTAGTATAGATGTAGAGGGTAAGATTAGGTGAGCGATGGTGGCCGAGAAGTAGCATGGGCGCATTACAATCTGACGGCACTCGGTTCGATTCTCAGCACTGCACCAATGACTTGTTTGGTACTTACATTAAATTATGTGACGTTTCGATGCCATCACTCAAAATCGGTGAACGAAAACATAATAAGGAAATTAGTATGTCCAAGAACCTCAAAAGTTCAAAGATTCACCAACATGCACTGGGTAGCATGGTGGATTAGGGCCCATACCCTGTCTTTCTGAGAGAAGGAATGTTTCCCAGCAGTGGGAACATGATTGGCTGCCAATCAATTAGACTGGCAAAAATTTACACTGGTCTAAACAGTAAAGTAGGTATATAACTTTACTAACTTACTTCTGTCTTTATCTAACTTGCTTGGTAAAAAAGGGACTGCGATATTTTAAATAATTTAGTTCTCTTTCAAAATTAACTCCAATGATTGACTAATCACTCATGGACACATACAAAAATTACTTTCACAACAAAATGTCATCCGTTGACATTTTACACGACAAGCGAAATTGGGTCACCATAATTTACATGTAAATCTTATATTGAATTTCCCGGCGCTTTGCTTTCAATCAGGGCTGTGATGGAAGGGTTTGACGTGGGTGACGAGTTGAATGGCAGCTGTCGCCAGCGTGGGTCGGTGGGTCGCACCCTTAACCCGCCACGGGGATCGTAGAGCTTTACTCATTCACTTACTTACTATCATTTGATTTACAACTTGTTGAATTTCCTATCCGATTCCTACCAAAAAAAAAACATGAAATATATAACACTGTTTTAAACTATCACGGTTGTTCACTAAAGTTATATGATTATTTACGGGGTCTTCCCGTGAACATGGTGCATGTACTAGTAGCTGCGCCGAAATATCGGGAGCTCATTCCACAACCTTACCACGGTAAATATCCCGTAAATAATCATATAACTTTAACATGAAATATACTTTAAAATACATAATTTTGCAATAATACTCTAGATAGATACCCAATTGTTTTTTAATTCCTATTTATTTATTTATTTGGTTACAACAATAGGCAGCTTATGCTATCTTAATACGAAAATATTTTTTATTAACTAACTATAATAGCGATGGGAGCTACGATGCCACAGACAAACATACAGATACACAAGTTAAACTATAAACTAAAGTAACTAAATAAAATAGACTAGTTAATACATTTAAAAACTATAAATTAATAAAACTGGAGTCTTCGGGTAAGGCCTACTACTCATTGTTTTCTTTATGTAAAAACTAGCGACCCGACCGCCCGGCTTCGCACGAGTGTAATTTATGTGCGAAGCCAGGGCGGGTCGCTAGTTATATACAAGTTATAAACCTTCCTTGAAAATGTATCTAACTGATGGTGAAAACCGCATCAAAATCAGTTGCGTGGTTTAGGAGGAGTTAGCGGCCATACAGACATACAGACAGACGCGGAAAGCGACTTCAATTTATACTATGTAGAGATATTTTAGAATTTGTGAAAGAAATAGCTCTGACCAGGGAATAGGTTCGTATCAGTAAACAGTTGTGATTTATAAATGTACAATACTTATAGTTATGTTTAATTGCGAAATTTAATTCCGACAATAGAAGAACGAGTTAGTTCAGATAAAAAGACTATTAACAATTTGTTCTGCACGTCGTCCTATCAGTAAAGTTGAACTACAAGCTGAATCACAGATAATAAACAGAATAGTAACACATTTAAAAAAAAAATTGGCAGGACACATGGCCAGACGTAATGATGGGAGGTGGTGTACAGCAGTAACCGTGACTAGGTTGGTAGAACCCGGGCCTACCGAGGATGAGGTGGACTGATAACATCAAAAGAACTGCTAGAAAGGAGAGGATTCGACTAGCAGAGTGGCATAAACAAAGGGAGGCCTATACTCATGCAGTGGATCATTCAGGGCTGATGATGATGATGAAGCTATAGGTATAAACAGCTAGTCACATCGCATGAATACTGGAAGGAACAGTATGTACTGGTCTCAAGTTCCACGTACGAAAATTTCAATCCCATCAAAATCATAATTACTTTCGTGTGCAGTGTCTATGAAATTTTTATGAAATTCATAAAACGTAGCTTAAATTAAAAAATGTGCAAAAAGAATTACGATTCAATCATCTACGTGATCGTCATCACGACGTGACATTCCAATCACAATAATATTATGAGTAAAGCCCGTTGCAGACTCGAGTACTGCGTATCGTCTAAAACGGGCATTAATGTATATTTTTGTCCTCTCTCAACGCTGTAAAGGCTGAACGGATTTAAATAAAATTTGACATGGCCGTATTATTATCTTTTTATACCTTTAGCTGCTTTTTATCCCGTAAAAATATCTATGTATATAAAAGCGATATTTATCAACTCCCTCATTACGAAATCTCGAAAACTATACTTGACCTACGAAGCTGAAATTTGGCAGGTAGATTCCTTACGGGATGTAGAGATCTGCTAAGAAAGGATTTTGCGAAAGGGCTGAATAAAGGGGGGAAAATGGAGGGTTGAAAGTTTATATGAAAGGCGTACGAAGTCGCGGGCAACAGCTAGTATAATATAAGATAAAACTTTATTAAAATACCACACACCACACACCATCAGCCATTAAATGTCCACTGCTGAACAAGGCCTCCCTCTTAGAGAGGGGTGTTGCCATAATCCCCACGCTTGACAGGCGGCTTGGAGATCGCAGTACGTTCACCGTGTACTAACAGGACGCTGCTGCCCATCCTCCGGTGGTTATTAAAATACCACAAACATGGATAACAGATAAATTACAATGAAACTATTATCTAGGCTTTTAACAGGCGGTCTTATCGCTTGAAGCAATATCTTCCAGGCACCCGTCAAGAAAAATTACTAAAATAAGAAAAAACGAACCTTAAACGAAAATAATTCAGAAGTAAATACCTATTCAAATAACAAGGTACCTGAAGGTTAGCGGGTGAAACCGCGAGACGCAGTTAGTTTTTTTTTAATTCAATAATAGCATAGTAGAAATTCTACTATGATAATAGGCTTGCGTTTGACCGTCAACTCAATGCGGTCTACGATGGAGCACGCTTGCCAAGAAAGAGCCGATTTCTTCGTGATTTGAAGAATATAACCATCGGGGAACACCCATTCAGGCAGCGCAATCCACAGACTAGGAGTTCGAACAATAAAAGTGGAATCAAAGCGCTTGATACGGGTATTCGGAATATCAACCATAAAGCGTTGTCGATTTAACGTACCCACTTTGACAGTCCGATAGAAAAATGGGCAGGTTAGAGAGATAATAAAAACGTGTTTTACTCCCCCAATAGATTCTAATTGAAGTAAGTGTACCGTTAACTAGGTGAAGAAACAGCGAAATCAAGTGACGTTTGCAATTAGGAGCAGAATAACCATTCGGGGGTGTGAACTAGAGCCTGAATACAAACAAACATTATCGCCGTTTGTTTTATCTTAATCGCCTTATAAATTTTACGGCCCCGAAGTAGGCGGACGATTAAAACATTGCCGGGTCGACGGCGAGACTAGCATCCAGTTCTCCAGTTTGCTCTAATTACTCACTCATTGTTTAATTGGTTCGTCGTTCCGGGAAAACTGTGTCATGGCTCTACGTGCTAAGGTCAATATTATGTTAATTAAAAGGTAAAATAATTTAATTAAGAGCCAATGATTCGTACGTCTTCTATATCGTCCGCGCAATTTAATATCTCATGATTTTTACTAACGACGGAATGGAGAAGATGGTGTGCGTTTAAGGTGAGAGGTTTGTTTGTTTGAACTGATTTTAGTTTAGTTTAGTTAGTGAAACCTTTTTAAGGCATTTGGGGTACTTTTAGGATCTGGGAAAGCAATGAACTCGCGTGACCGTCACGCTCAGATACTCCTTCGGGTAAAATCGGCTCAAGTCGACTAAGAGAGCGAGAGAGATATTATCAACCTTGATAAAGTTTTCACTTCTGTCGTGTGGTCTACCACTTTAAACTTTTTTGTTGTAGGAAGTGTTTTGATCGCTAGAATCTATTCAGCCATTTGAAGATTTTAGCTTGTTGTCAGTGTTTTTTAACTAATATAAAATCTAACGAAAAAATTACATGAAAATAAAACTATTAGTCCAATAAAACTTCATATGGATTTGAATTTTTAAATTCAGTTTCAAAACATAATAATTTGTTTGAATCAAAATCAAAATTTTACTTACCATTTGAAAGTTATTTTCTGTGAGTTCTGCTTATTTTACCTAAGTATAAGTACATTCAGTAATTTCATATCTTCAAAAGACACATAAAGAGTAAATAAAATATGTAAGCATTCTGACAACGACAATTTTATTGATGGTTTAAACCATGACCACATACTTTGAACTTTGTTCAGTTAAAACAAAACATAGGTCTGAGTAAGCACATTATAATATTTGTTAGAGTCAGTTACAAGTTAATTATTAATCTAAATACATAGCGTAATTAATTTCCTTTGAACTCGAACGCGTTATTTGCGTGGATTGTAAACAAACAGCGCGAAGGAGATAATGAATACGTCATAGCGCTGTAGCATTCCGATACTGGCGACCGCGACCGAACGCCGCCGCCGTGGTTAGTGTTGCTCACAGAAAAGAGAAGTAAACGAAACATTTTTCTCTTTTGTGGTGTTGCTGTTACAAAATAAATATATATTTTTTTCTTTCTTTTATTTCATTGCTCAGTTTGGACTCATATTGAGTGCTAAACAATTTACGTCGCGCGACGTGTGGGTCGCTTGCATTGTTTAGCACTCCATATAAATTCATACTGAGCAATGGGTCGTGCGACACGGCTGCTGCCGCCGGTCGCGGTCGCCGGTCGCGGTCTCAAATATCGGAATACTACCTTTACAGTTATAACGTCTCATCGCGTCTTGAATCGAGCAATTTAACTATTGCCTATTAATCACGCTCATTTAAAGGCTCCATGGGGAAGGACGGACAGCGACCCAAATACCGCTTTTTGGGTCGAGAGCTAGCAGTGTTCATGAAATATTGCTTACAATTCCAATGCCTACTCTTTTAACTAGTTAAATATATATTTTTTGTTGACGTCATTGCATCAGACAATAAATCACTATAATTATATTCATCTTAGTAGTATTATAAATATATGTTTTGTGTTTGGTTGTCCCATTTTCACGTAACAACAAATCAACGGATCGTTTTTTTTTAAAGACAGGAAGTGTTTTTTTTTGGAGCAAGTGATATAGGATACTTCTGAGCCGACTTCAATGGGAAAGAGTTCTCTATTAGATTCAAATCGATTATTTTTTGTCTGTAATGTTATACGGTTCGCCGATTGTGAATCGACTTTAATTATTCTTAATTTTAATTATTTTCTAATGGCCTGTAGCGAAAGACGGTATTATATGTTGCAGAATGAAGGTTGAATGAGGCTGATAATGTTAATAATTTAATAGGTTGATGTGATGTTTTTTTAAATGTGTGTGGTCTCATTGAAATTTTAAGAAAATATTCGGGTGGAATATTTTAAGATGAATCCCGTTTACCGAACTTCCCGTAAAGTCGGTTGTAATTTTTTGTAAAAATATGTTACTTATAATTCCGAAAAAAAAACACGGTTTCAATGGGATGGTCCACGCGGTTGAAAAAGCGGAACGCTGCTAGTTCTTTGATAAACTCATGTGATCTGTCTGGGGAATAAATCATCCTATTCAAGTGATGTGAAACAGGGGATGTGGAAGTAAGTAGAGCATGACGGTAGAACCGATATTGGGTCCCGAGACTGCGTCACGTGTTTGAGAACTGTTGGGCAAGACGGCCAAGTTTAAAACTTTTTCTTTGGCCTACATCGTACTTCTTCGGTTAAAAGTTTGTAGAAAGATAAATATTTAAGGTGACATCATTGAATACTTACCTTCATGGTTATGAAGGAAATGCTAGGAGGCTTTTTTCTGAAAAGGATAAATTAGGACGTGGATTAGACGAATTTTTACAATCGTTTATTGTACGGAGGGTTAATAAATTTATGACTTTTAGGGTTCTGTACCCAAAGGGTAAAAACGGGACCCTATTACTAAACCCCAAGCTTAAGCCTAGATTGGCCTCATATACATTTCATCAAAATAGGTTCAGTAGTTTAGTTTTTAAATCAATATAAATACACTATTGTACTGGTTAACTAGCAGATATCCTTGCCTCGAATAGTAAATAAAAATTGGCGCAAACCAATAGTGCAAACAAAGTTTAGCTGACATTTTGGGGTAAATGCTTGAAAGGGGAAGTTGAACGGTGTCAGCGGGATTACGTAGGTTTAATACAGCACAAAGTTGACAGGTTAACTGCACGCGTAGGTGTCAAGAGGTCAACATGAAGGTTAACACAGTTATGTTTGGGTGGCAATTTTCATTATGATGTGCTCGTAGCTTTGGGCCCAGTAACGTGAAGCTAGCTTAGGATAAGGTAATACTTGTGTAGCGGGCATTTTCCGCCACAAGGCCATTCATTGGCCCATTTTGCGTCATCCGGCTGCAGCTAGTTCGGCCACCCGGTCTCTAGGAAAACCAGCAGCTCGCTAATGTCTGCGCAGGCTTTCCAGAGCGTCCTCAGTGATCCGAGGATAGTGTATCGTTGTTCTGCGAGGCAGTTTCAATTTTAAAAAGGTGTTTATTTAAAAGGCGTGATGTTGTTAATGTAATGATCTTAATGTTGTGTCAATAAAGTCTTACCTGTTGTACCTACTCGGTACAATCTACCCTTTTTTTTCCATCGGACTAGGCTAACGTTTGACCGCGATCTCGCCTGATGGAAAGCGATGATGCGGTCGAAGATGAAGCACGTTTGCCCAGTAATAACCTATTAACCCTAGACTTGAACACTCCAAGATTGTAATGCTGCGGAAACACAGACAGGGGCAAGTCGTTCCATTGTTTTGCTGTTCTAATTAAGAAAGAGGAGTCAAAACGCTTGGTAAGAATAAATGGCATTTCGACCAAGTAAGGATGACGCCTTGCCGTTCGTCTGGACGCCCGGTAATGAATAGGTGATGGGGAACAAGTTTATTTGTCACTTATTTTTATGTTGTGAACTTAACTTGCCAAATTCAATGTTGTATTTACCTTGATACCAACGGTCACGCCATAATTATACTATGGTTTTACCTGCTGAACTTTTTTAATTAAAAGGAGATATCCTCTTATGAGTAGGGTTGGTAATCTTTTGACAACTCTGTGAGTGTTTTTTTAGTATTTTAACTAATGAGCGCACGGTAGCCATGCATACAGATTAGGTCCTTACTGCTCACACCCACTTGGAAAGCCGTAATCTGATTACGCGGGAATGGCCGAATTTAAATTACCCGTATATGCAGGGCTACACGTGATTAGCTTACAAAATAAACGGCAACATAACATAAGTAATCGTGACATGGCTTATTTGCTTACAAATATATTTTCATTTTGATTGGCTTCCTCTAGTCAAACTGTGACTAAGAGGAAAGTATTTTTTTTTCATAGTCCCACTGGTGTGACCAACCTAACCACATTTTTATTATCAGCGACGTGTGACCAAAACGCAGACGTTTACCTGGCTTAAGCATAAACATTGCCATTCAGCGTAGTAGTGCCGCCAGCATGCTGGGTACGCTGCCAACGAATAGTAAGTTTGAGCATTTGGACATCTTTAAACCTTCAATGGTCTATGGGCAGTCCAACTGAAAATCCAAGTAGGTTAGGTATTTGGGATAAACTGGTATTTTTGGTAGTTCGTGATTTTTTGTTTGTTTGCTTCTTAAAATTACCTACTTTTATAATTATTTTTATCATTTCACTTATTTTTTATTTCTTAAATATAATCACACTAAAGAAGTTTGAATTGATATCTATACAAGTATAAATAGATTTGCTATTTGGTACATTGTTCTATTTTTTCTATTTATATTTTTATTTATTTCTAAAAAGTGTTACAGTACTTAACAATAGCCAATATAATTTACCTACTATTTATACATGTGTACATAGATTTAACTGTGAACCCCAAACTAGGCAAAGCCTCTGCTATGGAGCCCGTTGATTTTCTATAAGAACATTTACCTTTTAAATCAACCTTGTTCTGTTTCCAGTATTATCATTATTATATCATCGTACAGGGTTACGCGGAAAGGGTGTACTGAACTAAAACGGGTCCGATTTTCTTATCAATATGAACACCCTTTACTATGGGTCCACCCTGAAATCGCGAAAATTTTTCAGCTGTATAATTAATGATGGTATTATGGACCCCTTTCGGCCTAGTTCTCCCTTTTCGCGTAACCTTGTAGATTAAAATGTCAAATATTTATGGTAACCCTGTAGCGTAACTTTCTAACATTTCTGGCATCTAATACTTTTAAAGCAATATATTCGATTGTAGACGTGCAAGGACTACTACGATTTAAAGTTTTCTATAAACCAGATTGATTTATACGAAGTACGAAACAAAAGTAACAGATTGAACCAATTTGTAGAACCCATTCTTATAGTTTGGTCGTTTGTAATGGATATGCCTAAACATTCCAAATTTATCTCAGAAATCAGATTGGTTTTGAATGACTTTTTCCAAAAATACTTAATGGGAAAGTTACGGCAGGTTTTATTTTTAAAGATTTCCTCAAATAATCATCCTAAATATTTCCTCAAATATTTTTTTATCGTCAAGTAAGAATTTTTCATTCCAATACTTAGAAAAATAGGTAGTATAGTGACAGGACAAAATATCGAGCAAAAAGCAGTGAAGAAGGGGAAAAGGCATGTACACATGCATCTACTACTGCTAAAAGTGCGGTCAGGCGTTCAAATAGTAGTAAATACGGTATCACAAAAATCTTATTGCCTATATTAACTTCACAAAATTAGTAAATTACGTTATTTCGGTTAAATACTTGGATTTCATAATATTGCTATCCAAGTAACAAAAAAAAACCCATTTATTTTGATTTATAAGGGAAACTAATAAACCGATTTTAATGAAATGTCTATGAGACTGAATCTGAAAGTATATTAAAAACAATAATTTACAAAATTGATTCATAAGACGGAGTTCTGAGGTAACAAACATAAAAAAAAAAAATGAGAACCCGTCACAACCCCCCCACACCTATCACATACCTACTTAAACCTCATTCACAAAATGAGAGCAAACAATCACCGCCAAAACAAAAAAGGCAATCATTAGATCCTGTGAATGAAATCTAGTTATCGCCTGCGGCTTGAGCAGCGGGGCAATGCAAACGCCCGGCGCCCGCTGCGGCGTCAATGTGGCGCCCCCGCCTTGTACTGGTCGGCCCCATGTGGGGTACTAGAGGGGAGTGTTCTGCTTTACAACGAATACTTCTTTTAAGTATGCATGCCAAGATTTATTGCGATACTTGCAATTGTCCTCAAATTCATACTTTTTCATCGGAGTGATATTTTAAACTTTTAATATCTATTTATATTATACTAGCGAATCGCCCGCCCGGCTTCGCACGGGTGTAATTAACGTGCGAAGCCGGGGCGGGTCGCTAATTATACATATAAACCTTTCTCTTGAATCACTCTATCTATTAAAAAAACCGCATCGAAATCCGTTGCGTAGTTTTAAAGATATAAGCATACATAGGGACGGACAGACAGCGACAGCGACTTTGATTTATACTATGTAGTGATAGTGACTAGCTGACCCGACAGACGTTGTCCTAAATTAGCTATGAATGTCCAAAAATAAAAATGTTACTGATGTCTTGTAAATTCACATTTATCAAATGCGCGAACTTAAAATCATCGTTAAGTTTTCTGAAATTTTCCTATTTTATGCGCAATTTTCTTAATTTTTCGTTCCGTAAGAACCTTCTGCAAAGTATTAGGAAACTTAAAAAAAATGTTGTAACAAATCAGTAAAGTCGTTCTCAAGTTATGGCGTGACCAAGGTTAATAGGGATTAATTTTTATATAATATAGATTTTAATGAGTATATGTTTTATGTATGTATATTAACATTGTAATATCGTTTCAGTATGAGTATGTATTATTAAAGTGTAATTCTGTTTTACATATCACATATTCTATTATTATAGCACATCCCGTCCCTTACTCTGTCTGTATATCCTCTCCATGATAAGGTTGCTTGAAAGAGATCACTGTTAGAGCGATAAGGCCACCAAATATTTCACTACTTTTAAGTTGTTTTTGTTTTGTGTATTTTATAGTAAAAACTACAAAGAGTTATCTAACTCTATCTCTTTCCCTACCCTTGGTAGCTTTCGACAATTTGTTTTGGAAATGCCACCTCTCTTTGAAGCTTAGTAATGTGCGTAACACATACTGTATTGTATCTAGATAAGATACAATGTATTTGTATAGAGAAAAAAAAAGGTTTTTTCTTTGAGATTCATCTGTGAAGCTTTTGCTGGCGCTTCGTAGCAATATAATAATACCTCTGGCGTAGCACTAAAAAGAACCCTGGGGCTACGATTTACTGTTCATCGACCCAGGGGACAGTGTGGATAACTGTGGTTGCTAATTCCATTGCTAGATTAGTAATGGCGATTCCGTGAATCTCGCTTAATGGTTATGGAGATCATAACGCGGTGTTACATAGCCTTTTAAGTACCTATCTCAGTATTAATTTGTTGAATAAGTAATTTTCACAGCGGTTTAAATTACTGTGGATTAACATGATGGAGTTCCATTGCTTTATATATTACTTAAATATGACTAAGTATTTAAGTGATATTATGTATTTAATAAGTCATTGGTGCAGTGTGGAATCGGGTGCCGTCAGATTGTAAAGCACACCTGCAATCACTCGGCCCCCATCGCTTGTTTCAGATGCCATCGCTCAAAAACGGCGAAGGTAAACATCGTGAAGAAACCAGTATATCTAAAAACCTCTAAAATTCAAATGAAATGAAATGTTTTTTATTCCAGATTTACATCCATATAAACTAATTTAGAAACTAAAAACTAAACAGTAGGCAAATAAAAAAATTAAATTAAGTAATGGGCGTGTGGTATGCTCTCCATGTACGATGCAGGGGACTAGAGAGCCAGTTTCGCGCCGCAACCACCAGAGTGTTGTCGGAGCGGTGCAGGGCGGTGCGCACGGCGGCCGACCGGCTCCGCAGCAGCGCCTGCCAGCAGGGCGCGCGTCCCTCGGCGAACATGCCGCTCGCGCTGCACCAACGGGGCAGTCGGAACATCGCGCGCCACGCGTCATTATACTGCACGCGCATCTCGCTCATGGCAGCCTTGGTGTGGTTCGTCCATAGTTCGACAGTGTAGACGCTGGTGCAGTAACTGATAAACAGCTGAGTCTTCACTGCCTCGCTGCAGCGGCTAAATCTCCTAGCCAGCATGTTGCCGCGCACTGCAATGGCACGCCTCTGCCTCTCTATATCAGCATGGTCGGATAAATTGGAGCTTAATATGTGGCCGAGGTATTTGACTTCCTCAACTTTTTCCAGGGCGACGTCGTACAGCGTAAGAGGAGGCAGATCATGGTAGCAGTTCACGCTATTGAAGATCATGTACACTGATTTATCAGAGTTGTACTGCATGTTGTGTTCTTCTGCATAGTCTTCGCATATGGCCAGTAGCTTGCGCATCGCCGATATAGATGGCGCTAATAGCACCATGTCGTCCGCATAGGCGATATGATTTGTCATTGTCCCGTTGATGGAGCAGCCTACGCCTACGCGGTCGAATGCCTTGCTGAGATCTAGGTAGCATGCAATAACCGACGTCTTCCTGCTCTTGTAGTAACCCACAACCTGCTTGAGTACATAGATTGCTGTGCTGTTCGATGTATGGCTTTTAAACCCGTACTGACAATCCGACGATTCTATATACGGAGCGGCGCGTTTATGCAGAACCTTCTCCTATGACATTCAATAATAAATGTTTTCTTTTTTTCTTTCTTTCTAACATGTATTAGACCAGCATGGTCGATTAGAGGCCATCATCTCTCTGAGAGAAGGCCCATCTGCCAGCATTAGGAACATGATAGGCTGATACTGTATGTATTTAATTGTTGTAGCAATTAAAAATATTGGTGACCGGCTGGATTTGAACTAGCGCCATCCGGGTTTAAAATAATAACACTTTAATATATAAAATTACTTTTGTAAATTATGTTTGTTTTATTGTGACACCGCTTTATGGTTGGTATTCCGAAAACCCGAACGAAGCGCTTTGATTCCACTTTTATTATGCGAACTGCTGTCTGTGGAATGCGCTGCCTGAATGGATGTTCCCCGATAGATACAATCTGGGTGTCTTCAAATCACGAGTGAATCGGTTTCTTTTAGGCAAGCGTGCGGTCTACGCCGCATCATCGCTTAACATCAGGCTAGTTGGCGGTCAAGCGCAAGCCTATTATAAAAAAAAAAAAGTATACTTACATGTTGGTATTAGGTATTTTAGTTTATGTTTGCTGTTTTTACGTGCACCTATGTTTTTTCTTCTAAGACAACGTAATAGGCTATCGGACAAGTGTTTGATATGTGTAAAAAAATAACCTTATAGTAAAATTAGCCTTAAAAATATTATAATAATATTATTAATTAAAAGCCATTACATATTGAAGAAACTATTTAAATTAGCTCATAAAGTTCCGAAATATAAGCGTTTAAAGCTTGTTGGGGTTAGGAAGGGATACACTGTCCATTTCCCGCAAGGTAAGTGTCAGTATGGAGTTTGTATGGCGTACGTACATGTGACGTCATTTGTAAGCATAGTACACTCTCTATCTAGCAAGATATTGAAATGCTTATGATAATTTCAATTTAATTTTCGGTGTTCAGCTCTATTCATGGACAGCTTTTTATAAGATACTAGCGGTCCGCCCCAGCTTCGCACGGGTATAGATTATAGCCTATGTAACCCGGGGATAGCGTAGCTTCCCGTCAGTGAAAGAATTTTTCAAATCGGTTCAGTAGTTTTGGAGCCTATTCAATGCAAACAAACAAACAAACAAACAATCAAATCTTTCCTCTTTATAATATTAGTATAGAAGAAAAAAATCAGTCCCATAGCCTATGATGAACAGGCTATAGGAACAGCTTTGAAAAAAAACGTCCAAAAATTTTGAGATGATTATAAATTATAATCATAAGTTAAGTTAGTGTATCTTTATTAGGTACTAGTTGAATCCCGCAGTGTTACCAGCGATTTTCCAATTTTCTGCACTTTTTGGGGGGCAAAGTACCCTATGCCCGTCTTCATGATGCATACTGTCCTCCTGCCTAATTTCGTTAAGATAGGCTTAGCAGTTTAGTCGTGAAAAGCGAACAAACATCCAGACAGAGACACAGCGTTACATTCGCTTTTATAATATTAGTAAGGATTAAATTATGAAACTGGCTTAAAATTACTCTTTCTATGTAAAATCTATGACAAAAAAATGTGCTGGCTAAAGTAAAATGGAATAGACTAGCTTTAATAAAGTTTCAACATACCAAGATGATAACGATAAATCGCATTAACGTCTGGCCCGGTTAAAGGGCAAACGATAACGTAGGGTGGTCGTGCATTATTCCGGATACTTACTCGATATTTTCGAAGTAAAAGTATTTCCATTTATACAAATAACAATTTGATATATCTAGGCTGACATTTAATTCTAATAAATATATATGGAATATGAAATATAATGGTTGAAGTTAGACGAAATTGCGATTTAATCTAAAAGATCAACGCACGCTGGAGAGTCGACTTGAAGTCACGGCGTACAAGTGGGAGTGAAAGACTTTACGGTTTAGGTTCGAAATTGTACCTCATTAATTAGGGTTACTTACCCTGAGGCTGAACTTCATTGCTGCTGCCGTCCATCTGAGTATGTCATAGGACTCTAATTCCAGGGGCTTGATTTTAGAATGGCTTGTATGATTTCGTACGAAAAGATCATGCGAAATGAAATATTATATATCGATAGAAACCAAATTCGAATGATCCAAACCAGTGTCGTTGCGTTAACAATATAATGTCATGAATAGATTAGTTTTATCGCTATAACTCAAACAGTAAATAATGTTGTATGAAATTTTTTAATATGACCTACTAGCATGGCAAGTTACAAGTTTCTATGTCAACCTTTTTGGCATTTTGGCGGGCCGTATTTCGCAATATCGATAAACTCGATAAAAAAGTGATGTATGAAACCTTTTCTTCACTAATCAAAGCAGGCAATCGAAAGGGAGCAGAAAAAAAAAACACCCTCATTTCATGTGTAACAGGGCCAAACCTAAATCGTATTTTTTATACTTTTTAAATTTAGGTCTATACTAAAATAATTGTAATTGTCCAAAGTTTCATGTACTAATCTAAGAACTATATAAAGATTGAGGTTAAAAACTTAGGACGGACGGACAGACGGACAGGCAGACGGACAGACAGGACTAACTTATAAGGGTTCCTTGTGGTACTACGGAAACCTAAAAACCGGCCAAGTGCGAGTCGGACTCATGCTAACGATATCGAACCGGATGGAGAAACTGAGTTGTGTGGTTGGTACGTAACCCTCAGTGCGCGAGCTTAACGCACTTGGCCGGGTTTTTTGAGTTTAGAACAGGGCAATTTTAACCCTACGGTAAACTGGGAAGAATTTACTGTTACATATCTTGTACGCCGCAACGCTGTCTCGAATCTCCAGTGTGCGTTGGCCCTGAGACATAATAGGACACTAGATAAAAACATTGAACAGTGATCTGTAATAGGCTAGATTTTATCCAAGAAACTTTTTACCTACTTTGTAAAATGGACGAAAAACTTTTCGCTCATTTTCGTGTTGAGCCTCTCGGCACTTTGACCGAAATTCCACTTTGTTCAACGCCTCTCTGTAAGTGTTTAAGCTTTCAAATTGCTGTTTGAGTTCTATTATGATGGCAAACTCAGTACGGCATAAGTTTTTCTAGTATACATCCAGGGTTCAATATAAAAGTCTGTTAAATTAGGTATACACATAAATAACTTTCATTTATTACCATTAATGTAGGTACAACTTCAACAGTGCCTATGTTCTGAATCATAATGAGATGTGCTATAGATCAGTATTAGATTAAATTTCGGCAAAGAGTTCATATATCTAAACCGTTACAGAGATAAGAAGCCATAAACAGACACTCAGACAGACAGACAGGTGTCAAACAAGTGTCAAGTTTGTGATAATATGTATTCTGTGGTCAAACTTCCAACACTCTTCGTTTTTTGACGCTTTAGGGTTAAACAAGTTTAAATATTTCGTCTAAATGCCTATTTATGTTCATTAAGTAATTTACCGTAATAAAAACTGTACTGATTTTAATATGGCATTAACAATTCCAGCATTATACATGTCTTCATAATAGTTTGATAATAATAGAGATCCCCGAATATTCTTTAGCAAATAATATTATGATTAAGTTTTATTATTCCACTCAATTATGTTTCCCTTGTTACAGAGGTCAGCAAAACTTGTAATTAATTGGCACTTACTTAGCCAAGTTCTTTTGTTATACTTTTGATAGAAATGGGAAAACAAAGTCTTTATTGCTTTTCATTTGGTTTGAATCAAGTGTGTTTATCTAAAAAACAATATAGGTAAGTACCTAGTTATCGTCATTTTCGTAGAGGAGTTTGAGCTGGTAATAAAATAACACAGACCTGCTTCGACGAAATATATTAAAAACTATTTTTAGACACCTCATTGAGGTTATAATCAGTAAGTTTATTTAGACTTAGCCCTTGTGCTGGAGCAATAAAATTCGGTACGGGTATCCCCTGTTGGAAGTAAGAAGCTACAGAAACAGATTCAGATACTAAAAGGGGACTACTAAAGGGGAGGGCTACTAAAAGGGGAGCTCTGGGCTCGGGGTGGTCGAAGTTGGGACTCTGAACATCCACCCAAGTGAAACCCGGGAGAGGACGACAGCGTTGTGTGACCGACGTTGTCATGAGCGGGGCCGAGACAACACGCAGTTGTTCGGGAGGAGACAGGTAGCACAATGCTGAGGGCTCCGGTGCATTCCTCTGGAGACCCCGGAGCCCTCTTGTCAAGCACTAAGGCTGGTTATTAGGAGGATTCTAGTAGGTACCCCACGTAACATGAATAGGCTGCACTCCCAATAGAGCTGGATATATCTTTGGAAGACCTCATTTCGACAAAAAAGTTAAACTCAGATTACCTACTAATCAAATTACTAAGGACTATTTTATTAAAATGCCACGCTATTGAAATCTAATCTTTTTCAGTGTAGGGCAATGACTTTTTACCTTACTTGGAAACTTTAGTAAAATTCCTCTGTCTCATTTTCGTGCGTGACATTTTCCGTCAACGTAAAAGTTGACAGAATTTCTGAGCGTTGTTTAATAACTTTAGTAACATTTCAATAAAACTTAATTTATATTTAGTATCTGGAGTAGCCTACTTTTGACCCACTGACGTAATAGTTAAGATACCTTATAAAATACGCATAACGCTAGCCCTAGCTTTAACGATCCCTATAAACATTACTGGAGTGGCTGTAATCACCTAGGTAATTTGCTATCCTTAAACGCTTTAGGGCTCTTTTGAAAACGTAACTTTTATGATTATGTTACAAGCTATCTAACAATTACAGGACAATAATATAAATACGGTAAGTAAGCATAGGGGAAAGGGAGCTAACCTAATTTTAAAAAAATCTTTCGAATTCTGGTTTATGCGACGCGTGCCCAAATGCTGGCGTGTTTCTGGCTCAACGCATAAGCATTGCCATTTAGCGTGGTAATGCCGCCAGCATGCTGGGTACGCTGCCAACTGGTAGTGGGCTTAAGCATTTGGATTGTCTATAGACCTTTAACGGTCTATGGGCAGTCTAACTGTATTTGTAGTGTTAGTATTAGCTTGTATTTTGTTTAGTTAGTAGGCATAGTATAATAGATGGATAAAGCAGATGTGGTATATTTTGTATAGAACCGCTTATCTTATCCCAAAACTCAATACTAATTATATACTTACGTCATTATAGGTATAATAGAGAAAAAAAAAACAACACCAACAATAAGCACTTAGGTTTGGATCTATTCTACATGAGTTTTTTTAATATAGTTATAGGCTTGCGTTTGACCGCCAACTCGCCTGATGTAAAGCGCATTGCGCGTTGTGGCGGTTAGGCAGTTGTTGAGTAGTGTAACTAAATCTATGTAATTTTTGTATACTCATCAAATGCGTATCGTACATAGCAAATGCGTATGCGATTAATTTTTTGATTGATTTTAGATTAGATTAGATTGATTTTATATAATTATATGTTTTTTAGTCGTATTACATTGCCCAATCTATAAAAGCTGGACAAATTACAAACCCGGACAAAGTGTGGACAAAGGTCTGAAAGTCTGGACATGTCCGGAAAATCCGGACTGGAGATAACCCTACTCGATAGACTACAAAAAATAAAGGCCGTTTGCAGTGGCCGGATGCGAAAAAATCGAAGATCGGGTTGAGTAGCATTTTTTAGACCAGCGCCGGTTGTTTACGACCGGCATCATGCTGAATTGGAGCCGGTTTGTGACAAAAAAATATAATAAGTTCTCATTTAGTTTTATTTTAATTTTATTTTCCATGTATATTGTTTTATTGTATTTTTTTGCCAAAAATAAATTATGCCTATGTCTATGTCTTAGGATTTCTGTCCCTGTCCACGATTATACTTACCAATTAGGGGGCGTTGATGTTGTAAGTGTTTCAAAGAGGTGTGATAATACTGAAATATATATACAGGGTGTAAGGGGAACACTCTCGAAGCCAAAAGAAGGTAATTGTACTCATCATTATGAACCACTTTTAGTATGGGACCAGCCCTGACATCAGTCATTGACACTCGACAAAATGTATGGAAAGGCTGATTATTTTTCGCTATTTCATAGTTGATCCTTTAGTAAAAGTTGTTTGTAATAATGAGTACCCTACAGTATTATCAAACCTTTTTGTTACACTTTGTATAACGTATAAAATACTTAGTTATATAAGCGACGCTTTCATAGAGGACATAAACGGCTACCTATAGTTCTGATTAAAAAATTTAATGTTTGAGCTTCAGACCCGTTACTAAGTGAGGCCGCACACCGTACACGCTACATACGCGCTTCATTTACATCGCCACAAATGCCGCGCCACATGAAGCAAGCGAACAAATGTATCGAGGTACACGTACACCAGAGCCACAGTTGTGGTGTAGTTCAAATGACAATGTCGACATCATCGTCTGACGTTACATTTACCTACTAAGAGTCAAGCAAATTAGGTAAGTCACAGTCAAGTCAAACTCATACCCTAGACAAATGGAGGCTTTGCAAGAGGCATCTATGGAGTTTTGGAAACAACACGAAAAGACATGTTTCACCTCGTTATATCACGAACCCACACTCGAGCACATTCACTAGTAGCTAATAAATACTAATCCACCATAATTACACATTAACACTCGAAAATACAGAAGTTTAGGAAAATAATACAACAACGTTTTAACTATGTTGGCGCCAAAACTCTCCTGAAGTCATGTCGTCAGTGTTGCCTCGTCACAATTAATATCACCCGATACAAATGTGTCTCTGGTGGTCGTGCCTATGTACGTGCAGAAGTAAAACCTCCCATTCTTTATTTATCTATTTTCTACTCATGTTTTTAGCTGTGTAAATGTTCATGTAACTGACTCTAAGAAATATTAATTTTAAAAAAATGTGCAGGAAGAGGGGTGTTAAATGTGGCGCATGCAAAATGTCGCGCCACAGTTGTGTCTAGTGTGCGGCCGGCCTTACACAACGTATTTGTTCAATTGAGTCCCGTTATTAGAAAAGTTGTTCCTTGACCCATAGAATTGTTATTTTATGAAAGCTTCCGATTTTCTAGTTGGTTTGCTCCAAAGTAGAACTGGAAGCCGCAGTGTGATTCCAGATTTTATATTAAATTCTGTCTAAAGTTATGTAAATGTTTGGCAAGCGCTCAAGTAAAACTGAATTAGATTTCTGCATGATATAATATTCCCACGATTCGTTTCGTTCAGAATAGTTTTAGGTTATACAATTTTCGGGAGCTGAAATTGTGATCTCGATTAACGTTGCTTGTCTGCGTAGGTACTTAGATAAAAACGTTAGGGTCCCAAAAGATACTTTCTGACCGTCTTCATTAAAACTAAGTAGCAGCTTAACACAATTTGGCAAATGGCTCTCGGGTCAGATGGTAGTGAAGTTAGTGGTTAGGTTACAATCTAGATTTCATGATCCACAAATAAAAATCTTCAATTAAGACTATCCAACTTCAATCAGTCCTGGGGCCTTACGGTCAACTGCTTACGCAGTATCAAACTAACGTTAAAACAGCACAGGTCGGAAAATTACGTGAACGTGAACCCTTAGCGCAACCAGATACGAGACGGTGGGAATAGTTTTTTTTTTTAAATTATTTTTATTTTTCTCGGTCGGTTTATTTTTACCAAACATAAATATAACTCTAATTGATTTTGACCAATCGTTTTTTTTTTTTTACTTTGTAATTCTTTAAATAGGTTGTAATTCTTTAAATAGGTTTACTTTGTAATTCTTTAAATATGTTGTAAACGTGCGAATGAGATGAGCTGTGGCTGTGGAACGTGGCCTTAAATCAATGACTATCGATAAAAGAGATCGACTTTTGAACGATTTCAAATGGCACTGGCACAAAACAACGCTGTAATTTTTTACATTCGCTGGAAACAACGCTACGAAAAATGAAGTATCTTTCTGCTTCACCGACTCAGCTGATTCAATAAATTAAAACTCGAAATGCTTAATTAAATAACGAGGTCGGAGCTGAAATATATTTCGTATGAAACCGTTAATATTACTTTGAAAGCCATTAAAACGTACGGATTACTGTTGTTGTTCGAAGGTTAAATAAGTAGAAAGCTTTCTAAAGCTATGAATCAACGTATTACTTCCTCTATACAAACAAAGCTGAACTTTAACTGGTTTTGGCTTTATTAGAACTGAAACGCGGTCTTAAAATGTCAGTAACTAGAATTTAAACAATTCATGTAGATACTTCACTTTATACGTTAGTTATTATTTTATTATTCTCGAAGACAACATTTAAGAGAAAATATAGGCTTTTTAACTACTATAAAAACTAATCTATTAAAAAAAATACAGAAAAAAAGAAACATATTGAACCCGATCTGATTCTACTAAAAAAAACTTCAAAATCCATGTACGTATAAATATTATTTTTATCTTTGTTGGCACAATGTTTGTATTCTGTGGTTTTTCGAAGTCCGCTTTTTTAAAGATTAATTTATTTACTACTTTTGTTTTCTACGACCGTCTCCGGGAGCGCGCGTACCTATTCCCTGAACAAGTAACAGACAACTTGTCTTGACCGATAAATAAACATGCCATGAAATTGTTTGAGTACGATAAAAAAGCTTGCGACACAAATTATTTCACGATTAGTTAGAGCTTTACAATCGAAAATTTTGTTTAAAAAATTTTATGTCCCCGTTCGGGTAGCACCGACATTTTGATTTCTAGCTGACCTGCTATATTTATTTTTGTTTAGGAAATATGCAAAAAATTAATCACCAATATGTTTAGCATTTTGAAATCTGATCTGAATAATACTCTTCATATTTAACTGCTTCAAATAAAAATTGAGCTAAGAAATAAAAAACCTGTTAATATTACAGATATCTTTTCTCAAGGGTATCTATATATTCGGTACTTTACTAATTCTGTAAGTAAATGGGGATATTATTTTGTGACGGTAATAAATTTGTGACGGCTTTCTCCTACACTGACGTCGGTCGCTGACGTCGGTCACGCGTATTAATATTATGGGTCGCACCATGTATTGCCATGTATTGTATGTAATCCTATGTCGCTGATCATCAGCATCGCATTGTGGCGATTTTAAGGATTATATAGAAAGCAATAAAAATATATGGTTGAGCCATAGTTGAGTTTTGACGTCAGAGTAATGCCTAAGAGCTCGATCCGGTGATTTACCGGTATGGACACATCCTGGAAAGTGGGATCCTTTCTGAATGGTCTCTGTTTAAGGTGGAGAATTCATACACCTGGGTCTTAGCTAAAATGTACATAATATATTCGTACGCGTGACCGACGTCTTTACCACTTAACATTTTGAAGTTGAAGTAAGTGGGTACAAATTATGTGACTAAACTACGCCATCCTCCTCCTAGCACTAGTTAAGAGCTGAGTGCTCTTATAATTAGTGAAGCTTTTAAGTAGTTTACTTACCACTGTTATTTTCATTAACCTACTGTGAAAAACCCGCGCAGGAAGGATGACACTAGATGATGATGATGAGACTATGATAATGTTTTTCGTTAGTCTCTACATAGTATAAATTGAAGTCGCTTTCCGCGTCTGTCTGTCTGTCTGTATGGCCGCTAACTCCTCCTAAACCACGCAACGGATTTTGATGCGGTTTTCACCATCAGTTAGATACATTTTCACGGAAGGTTTATATATATAACTAGCGACCCGCCCCGGCTTCGCACGTAAATTACACCCGTGCGAAGCCGGGCGGGCGGGTCGCTAGTTAAAAATATATACTTATCATCATCATCATAGTCAGCCTTTTAACAGTCCACTGCTGGACTTTTAGCCTACCCCCGAAAGGGTGATTGGGCCATATCCACCACGCTGGCCCATATACTTATGCGTTCACCTTATTCGTAGGTAGAGTTTGTCATCATTATTATCATGTTCCCTCTGCTGCTGGGACACAGGCCTTTTCTCAGAGAGAGAGAGAGAGAGAGGATGGGCCCTAATCCACCTTGCTGGTCCAGTGCATGTTGGTGAATGTCACATTTATTTGAACTTTTTGTGGTCCTTGGACATACCGGTTTTCTCACGATGTTTTTGAGCGATAGCGTCTAACCTGCACATAATTTATTCAAGTACTAAATCAGACGTTGGTGCAGGGCTAAGGATCGAACCGGGTGCCGTCAGATTGTAAAGCGCACATGCTCGGCCACCATCGCTCGGTAGCTAACACATAGCCCCGTATTAACACATAGGTTACTTTTTAACATGAAAGGGTGGTTTAACATTGTCAATGATAATAATGATAAGTACTTTCAATCCCGGAAAATTATAAGATATACGGTTTCTGTAGAATAACGAGTAAAACTAGTAGTAGTAGTAGTAAATTAATCATGGAATTTTATAAATAAAAAATTTCATAATATAACCCGTTATCTACAACAAGCTTTTATAAACATTTGTATGCCCACATCAATGTCTGACCGCTACGAAACCGCACATCCGGAAAATTAAGCGTAGCTATAAAGTTGTTCAAAAAAGTTGTAAAGTTCAAATTAGCTATGGTTATGTTTTTTGGCCAGGTTTGACCACAGACGTTTGGCCACAGGTCAACTGCTGACGGCAGTATCTTTCGAACCGTAATAGATAGCCAGTTGAAATTTTCACAGTATGTGCAATATTACGGCAGATTAACTAAGAAATAATAAAGTCAAAAAATTCAAACTAATGGTCCCCTCCCATACAACAAACTTTTAAAACGTGTTTTTGTAATTGCTCTAGTATAAAAATGGTATTACGAATAAGCGTCAAACTTGACATGATTATGGTACACACTCTAAAATAAAACAATAAATAATAAATACAGGCCAAGTGCGAAATGGTAATAAATTTCTGTTCAGCCCTAGATAAGCAACGTATTATTTTGCACTACGTTTTTTGTACTTTAGTAATTAACAATTTATGTGGTGGTAGGTATGGAATTCTCAGTGCGCGAGCCCTACTCGCATTTTGCTGGTTTATTTGATAGCTCAGGACCAGCCAGGCGAGCATGTTAGTGCTGAAGAAGAGTTTGCTATATGCTATTGTTTCCACACAATGTTTAATTAGGTATAGATAAAAATACTTTTGCCAAAACACATACACAATCGAATTTCGTAAACATGTACCTAATTGTCAACTTTTGTGACGTAGGTTCTTGAAAGTTGCTCAAGAAAAGCAAGTTCTGTTTGGGAAATCATAAAATATTTTCAAAACATCTACATCATTAATTCGTAGTGCAAAATACCTATACCACCCTTCCGAATTACGATGGGTGTAATTTTGTAAAACAGAATTTTACAACGGACTTGGCATGCACCATGATGTAAAGCGACGATGCGGTCTATGATGGAGCACGCTTGCCAATAAACGAAACCTATTCACTCGGGAGCCGCAATATTTTCCGGGATAAAGAGTAACCAAGGGTAACCAAACAAATTATTGTTTTTTTCAAATCCGTTCAGTTATTTCGAATGAGAACAAACCTACTCACACATTCGCACAAACTTTTGCATTTAGGTGATTCTGTTGATAGTTTTCAATATAAGCGTTGAAACATATGATATTTTTTCTTTGTTTATTTAATTTCCGGCTTATTAAAGTCTGGTTAAGTATAATTATTATGATCGCTTTAAAACAGGCGGCCAGCCTATTGTAAAAAACTTCAAACCAACCTTTAAAGTATTCTTCTCAGCAAACCCTTGCATTTGGTACCCATAATCATGGAAGTGCATTAAAAATAACTGGTCCGCCATCTTTGGGTGTCCACCATATTGGTTTAAAATAACATCATATAACCATGCATTGGTATCCAAACTAAACGTGAATGAAAAATTTCAGCTCAATCGGTTGAGGATAACTGATCTAAAATTCAGTTGCAAGATTTGTCCCACACATACCTACATACTAACAAGGCAAGTTAAATAAAAGCTTGTAAAAAAAGTTCGCGTCCGGCAAGTCGCTGCGAACGACCGAGGGATCTGACCTCTCCTCGAGAAACTCTTATAAATCGTGTTAGTTGCTATTTCCGCAGATTTTCACATAATAACATTCAGTAGATACACGAGCGTAACAAGGGCCACAAATACTGAAGTCAATCATACACGGAAAATAATAAAGAAAGATATCTTACCACAATCTTTTTTAATATTGCTTTGACACTACAAAAAAGAGCGAGACAAAAGTTTAATGCAAATTTGAAATTGGTAGGTATTGAGGCAGATCAAGGTAAATGAAGTCAAGACTAGGATATCCAATTTTTACACAAGGAATAACGTAAAAAAAAACAATATTTTGAAGAAATTAAATGTTTTTTTTAATCTATTATTTTTCGTTTTGGTGGCCCGAAAAGGTTTTGTTCCGCACGCGCAACTAGAGAGAGTAATTTTTTTTAATAGGATTAAAGTGATTATGAAATAAACTGTATGGATGCATACTTTATTTTTGTTGAACAGTAAATGTATTATAGAGCTAAAACACTATTTTACTGTTTTTACGGTATGGTTGGCAACCCTAGCCACACTGTAAAAACAGGCGAACGACCCAGCAGTGCAAGTACCGTTTTATCGAAATCTGGTATTTACTGGTTTTCTTTGGTTTTTCTAATGCTCTTTATCTTTGACCATACCGTCGCTTACCAAGAGGCTAGTTGGTGGTCAAACGCGGACTTATCCGCGAAAAAATACTTTTTTATTTTAATTTTTTATAATATATAGGCTTGCGTTTGGCCGCCATCTCGCCTGATGTTAAGCGATGATGCGGTCTACGATGGAGCACGCTTGCCTAGAAGAATCCGATTCACTCTCGACTTGAAGACACCCAGATTGTAACTGACGGGGAAGACCCATTCAGGCAGCGAATTCCACAGACTAGGAGTTCGCACAATAAATGTGGAATCATAGCGCTTCGTACGGGTTCTCGGAATATCAACCATAAAACGATGTCGATTCTTTGTGCCCGCCCTGTCATTCTCTGTGGTTTGAATCCTAATTATTTAATAGGTATAAATTGTATACCCCTATTCGAAATCAAATACTCGCTCCACTCAATCCTCGTAAGGCATATCTAATAATTCATATCTGCCTGGAATCGATGATTGTACCGCTTGAGGCGGTGGGTTTCAGAGATTAATGTTCACCGAACTATATGGAGAAGTGGATAGATTAATGGGAAAACTCCCGTGAGAAAATAGAATATATATTCTGTTATTTACCTGTAGAGATGATAGGTTAACCGTTGGATTTTGTTGTTTTCTGCTCGCTAAAATTATGAAAGCTATATGATTCATTACGTGACCCTAGTTTTGCCCGATAAAATAGACGCATGGCTCAATGACCCTACAGTTATGTACCTTATTTTTTCCAGGATAAAAAGCCGTATACGCTGTGTATTAATTTGGAATGCAAGTTAACCATCAAGTTTCATCTTAATCCGTGCGGCTGTACAGAGTTAGATAAAAATAGAAATCTTTATTGGATTTATAGCATTGTTACACTGGACAAGTCAATTGTACAAAAATAAACAACACATTCTGCGTGTGCTATCATTATTAAACACGGAGTAGCTCTGAGATAGTAACTCCGTCTTTAGTCTTTTCCAACCGAGTAAAAAAAAGACTGAAAAAGAAAAAAATACTATGTTTTCCAAGGCTATTTACACGTGTATCGATAATGAAAAAAGTTTTGCACCAAAAAATAATTTCAGTTCTTGTTTTTTTCTGCAAATAACCTTACCTAGAATTATTTGTAGGAATTTTAAATTTTGATATCGTAAATATCTGTATACTGCTTTGAACACGGCCCTGTTTATAGAACTGACGCCCCTTACAATAAAAAAAGCTTTTACCCTGGTCCAATAGGCTTGTGTCTTAATTTTAATTTCTTATCTTATAAAAGAGCTGATCATAAATAGACGAATCAACGAAAACAAAATTAAATTTGTTTAAAAATAAATAAGTTATAAATATTTAAATTTCATGCTTCACAGAGAGTGCACTATAGCACGTTATGACGTCAAGCCGTCCGCGCGCCATACTAATAATAATGTAATATAATAATGCTATACAAACTCATGCTTTGCGAGAGAAAGACAAAGGGTCTGCTCTCTATTCCCACCAAAAACTTTAAACGCATTAAGAAAATGCGAATAAAGAAAAATACTATTTAAGAATATAGTTAAATACATTTACTGAAAAATTATTTCAATTTGTAAATTTTATTATATAATTTTATAATGAAATCATAAAATTTACCAGCCAATTTAAATTATTTTTTAGTATGTGTAATGTATTTAACTACATTCTTCGCTAAGCCTGTTATTTGTAATACCTAAATGAAACATTGGGAGAAAAGCCACCGGTACAAAAGCCTATTAACGAAACTGCGTTTAATTCGTATTAAAACATAATTAACATAATCGCCATTTGCAAATCACTTTATGTTAATAGCAAGCCCAGCGCCTTCGTTAATATCATAACAGCAGTAAACATAATTAACAAGTTATCTCCGTATTGTTTGAGTTACGTATTAATCTGTGTTTGTTGATTCTTGCCCGCTGTTGTGCGTAATGCAGACCGCTATGGGAATGTTTATTGGTATCCCTGAATAACGCGCGAAAACTGTTTCACAGATTACTGTAAGCGAAAATTTGAATTCGCGCATTATAATTTACATCTCATCGCACAGGAGAAAATGGAAAGCAGACTAATACGAATAAGACAATTTAAATTTTTTAATAATATGATTAAACAGAAAACCAATGTCCTCAATAGAATAATAATAACTAGCAAGTATGGGCACGTACTAATTGTACACAATAGATTGTTTTTCCCTACTTTATTTAGTTGAAAAAACATTACTATGAACTAGACCAGCAAGAGATACATTGGTACTTTTTGAAAATATTGCACTGCTGCAGGTCTTCCCAAATTCCTTCCATTTGTCTTAGGCCTGACCGACCAATCTTTATTAAACCTCCTGAACACGTCGCGCTATAAGTCGATCGCCTATAAATAAATAGCATAGCAATAAAAATATTTCAGCTACTGTTTGCACCCGATAAATCTGTCAAAATTCAGGAGGCGGGAAGTGAAACTAAACTAAGCTCATATCAATCGCAGACTATCGAGGCTTTACAAATATTCCTTGACAATAAAGTAACCCAAAATATGAGGTCACACGTATTCAATGTCGAGCGGTCAAAGTATATAAATACATCAAGATGTCAAGGCCGCGTCCCCAATTTCTATACCTAGGCAAAAAGGGCAAGAACACGACATTTAGGATATAAACGAATTAAGGTCAACTAGACTTAGTTAAACGTTGCTCTTTGACTGAATTAATTGTCTGATTTTTTTATCAGTATAATAAAAACACACCATTTTCACTTAGTGGATCGCAATGTCAGTTTTTACACCTTTTTTTTACCACTTTTATAGTCTTGTCTTGCCCGGACCTGGTCGGGCCTGACCTCAGAATAAGGACTAAAAGATTAGGCCTTATTGATTTTGACATTTATTTATTTTGCTTGCCCTTATCGTGTTACGTACAGAAGAATTTGTAGTGAGAAGCTTTAAGAACGCTCTTGGTTTTACATTTGTTTCACACGGAAGGGCGGCGATTTTGCCATAGAAAGTTATACGCATAACACGATATGGAGCTCTTATTTTAATATCCGGACCTTCCGTCTAAGGATCCCGGTGTTATGTGGTTCAAACTTTACCCTGTAGGACTGTAGGTGTCAGATAATTTTGTGATTGCGACCAAAACGGCGGTCTGGAGACCCACATTCCTTGACCCCGTTTTAGACGTCTTTCATCCACCTAATTATTTTAAAGCTACTTCTGTCACCCTTTTCAGGCAATTAGGTGCCTGTTTTGAGTAGAACATCCCATATAAAGTTTTCCACACACATTTACACACACTTAGCGCACCCGTTTAAATTGAATGTATACTGTACCATTTGCGTAGAGCTCTTTTAAGGAAGTGTAAACTGAAACACTGACTAATGCGTTTCCTTTTGTTTGTTGTTTGGAGGTAATGTTTCAGTAAATGAGCTTGGCTAAATATGTTCGCAGCATTAACGTTGTAGACTAGCAACTATGTTAGTTTAAGTCATTAATTTAGAAACATGGTCTGGTACAAAATTCACAAAAAAGTCTCCTGGAAATATTGACAAACTAATTTCGTTTAACGGGCGGTTATCCGAGTCGCGTAGGCAACAAAACGCTCCCTCAGCCCCCGCCAAGTTATAGCGACGATGTATTTTGTCATAATCTATTACATTATCATAATCTAGAGACAGGACGCCCGCGGGGGGAGTGCAATGACAAAAACGAGCATAGGTCCCACCTCGATGACGCCTGGCGCGGCACCTCTCGTTAGAGAGTAGTATATTCCTTGCGCGGCACTGAACGCGGCGCGCCAAAATTCTCGCGTCCTTTTTACGCTTTTAATTTCACTAAAAAACTACACTATTCACTATCAAAAATCTATCCAAATATTTTTTTTTTAAATAAAATTGCCTTTCAGTACATGCTATTTCCAGGTTGTTACGAGCTTTAATTACAGCATAAAATGGAAAAATAAACTAAGTCGACTTTGTTAAAAAATTTTTTTGATCGAGCCAAATATATTCTATCGTGTTTTGAACCAAATCATAAACTCTAACACAGATGTATCTGTGGCATGTATTTTTTTCCAGCTGAAATATTGTAATTCAACTGAATAAAATTGATTTAAAACCGTCAAATTTGGTATAAGAGGCTCTTTTTGCTTGCACATGTCGACTAAATGCACCGATTATTTTAATAGTTAGTTTGCTTTAGAATACTTTTGGTTTAGACATTTTTGAAGCATAACCCAAAATCAATAGTCTAAAATAAAATATCATTGGTTTAAATAATAACCAGAAGGTTTGGTCTGAAATATAATTCTAAAGCGTAAGTAACGGGACCCAAGTCAGGTAATAGAATTACTTGAATTCGTAGTTCTCTGCTTTTCAGTAATTAACTTTATAGTTCAGACAGGCTCTATTTGTTAAGGAAACCCAATTAACTTCTACAACAAGACGAACACAACAAGAATTAATTGGTTAAATTAAAAAGAAGATATAGGCACTTATTATAAAGTTTATAAGTAAGTTAATTAACAAATAATGCTTAATTTCTTTAGTCTCGTGAGGTTGGGCAATAAAGAGAAATATTTATGTACACAAAAATACTTTAATAATTGGGTAAGAACTATAATTAAAACCTAAAACTACATATTAAAATATAAAGCTTTTTTTTTTTTTTTATTTAAAATGTGAATTCTTTATTATACTTATAAAATAATAAACTAAACAACTGTTACTAATCTATAAAAGCCCAAAAATAAAAGAAAGTGGTTGGGCAGGAAGGGAAAGTTTTTTTTAATATTTTTTTATTCTGAAAGTGGCCAGAATGCTGGCAGTACTGTCATGATGAATGGCAATCACAGACCTATTTTTTTTTAATGTTTATCGGGACTTATCACGTATTATTTAATATAGGTAAAAAATATGTACCTTTAAATAATACGTGATAAGTCCCGATAAACATTTAAAACATGTGTTCAAATCGCGAAAGTTTAAAAATTACTAAATTTTTTTCTTCCTATTTTACGTTCTGTGATGGCAATGCATAGTGTGTGTCTTTGGTTTTTGGCCAAAGTAGGCGGTGACACTCCGATCACCTGCCGCCTCCACCAGTATACAAATCGTGAGCGGTCATCTCCCACGAAGTTACAGTCTTAACAATTATACGTATACCCAAATAAATCGACTTCAAAATAAAATGAACAAAAAAGACAAAACACTGCGTACGTAATTATATTCCAAGTCCTAATAAGAGAGTTAATGTTTAAATAATTTATCTGCGTCTCAAAAACGTTTTAGTAGTTTTAAACTAAGAACGCTTTAAAATTATTAAATTTAATTTTTTTGAACGAAATTTTTAAACTTTTAAAAATAGTAACGACCTTACGCCAGGTTGGGATCGACCTTCCGAAACAGAGGAAAAATAAATAAAAAACACACGTTGGATACACATACTAGTGAAAGATGAAAGTTAACAAAACGGATGGAGTCGTTTTCGTAGCTGACGTGTTAAAACATATTATTAGGTAAATAGGTTAAAGTACGTTTACGATTTAGCGATAAATTCTGAGTTTACGCCTAGAACGCAACGTTTTAACTGTTTTTACCTTGTATTTGTAATTTATGTGGCATTCGGGTGTTGATGTAAGCATTAGAAGGTAAGAAACATGGAACTTTATGAGAATAGACACCGTAAGTTAACTTATTTTGCATGTCTGAAGGTTGGATCAATGTTCCAACTAGCATGCCGCATAATTCAGTTCGATCTCCGTTGTCTTGGAATTAGCACGTCAGTAGACGCCAATACAAAACAGCCATGCAAAATTGTGCCATCATCACCAGCCAGAAGACGTCCACTGCTGAACATAGGCCTTCCCCCTTATATTTCCAGACTAAACGATGACCTGCCATCTACATGCACTGGATGCCGGCGACTCTCAATGTCGTCGGTCCACCTAATGGGAGGCCTACCTACGCTGCGTCTTCCGTTTCGTGGTCTCTACTCAAGACCCTATCTTTCCCATCGGTTATAGGTTCTTCGAGCGATGTGGCCTGCCTATTGCCTCTCCAACTTACAAATCTGAGCAGTTTATGTCGGTGACTGTGGTGAACTAAAACTGCGCTATAGTAAACTATAAAACTTCTTCAAAAGCCATGCGAATTGAGTTAACCCACCACTAAATAGCATATCATGAGGTAATAAAAAGATGATCATAAATAGAGCCCACCAACGAAATCAAAATTAAAATGAAATTTAAAATAAATAAGTTATAAGTATTGTAATTTCAAGCTAGACACAGAGCGCACTATACTGAGCTATGCCGTCACGCCCCAGGCGCGCCTTACAAATGCTATACCTTTGCGAGAAAGGGACAGAGTATCCCCTCTGTATCCCCACCTAAAACTTTAAACGGTCATAATATCTTAGTGATTAATCAGCCAATTTAATTTATGTTTTCAGTATGTGTAATATATTTATATCCATCGCTAAGACTCGTGACATATCATATATATCATAGTAGAGCAAAAAATGCAGTACGCTGGGTTTTCATACACCTCAACGTGCCCGCGGTATCTATTCTAATGAATGGTCCGTGGTAAGAAAACACTGTATAATGATATCATTACACTACATTTACTTAAATAACTAATTTAAGTAATAACTAGCATTAGTGGTAATATTTATGTAAGTACGCTTACTATGTAAGGTATAGGTTTACTAATGCAGTTTTATGCTTGTAATAAAACTCCTACGAGGTTGGTTGGAGGGTAGCTCGACCCTAGCTCACACTCCCACCACCACGGACCATCATGAGACAGTTCGAGACGCCACCGGGACTCGCACCGTCCCAATTTTTCTGAGGGCTGCTTCCCTCAGAGCGCAGCCTCGGTAAAGAAGTTCACCTCGACACCTATCTCCCTACATATTTTCCTGTTAGGAAGGAAGTACTCTGGACTCGACTTCTTCGAGGTTCGGGAAATTTTTACACTTTTCATACAAAAATTAACACTTAAAAAATCTATTTTTTTTAAAACTAGGAGTCCCAATTTATTGACACTTTGTAATATGAATACCTTATGTAATTTACTCTATTAAAAACCGAAAAAGAAGTGAACATACTATTGGGGTTTTCCGTTATAGTAAAATGAAATTCATCTTGCTGATTTACTATACTGGGTTACGCGGAAAGGATGTATTAAACCGAAAGGTATCCATAGCACCCATTATTATGAACAACTTTTACGATAGGACAAAACTCGAAAACTCGAAAAAAAAATATATTTGCTGTTCCTTAGAAAATGGCCAAATGTATGGAACAGCTGATATTTTTTTTTTGCGATTGCAGGATAGTGTGATTAATAGTGGTGGGTACCAAAATAATACAATGAGGCGACAGGATTTTTCAAGTTTGCACCAAAACTACACTTTTTTGTAGGCAAACTATGAGTCGTTTTGTGGTGATTTTTCACTTGTATCACAATAGGCAAGGATTACACAATACACGTACAAGTAAATAAAGATAAAGTGGGCATGCGCGTGTCATGTTCGCGCGTTATTCTCGTTGTTCCATCAATCTCGGTTCCCTGAGGCGCGGCTTCTCCCCGAGCCCGACGGTGATTGGCGGCTGTTAATCCGATCTTAGCGTGTCACTCTTACTTAGTATATTTATTATTTAATTTTACATCTAACTCTATTTATTGTTCGACATTTAGCTGAGAAAATGTATTTTTTTAATTAAATAATAGGCTTGCGTTTGGCCGTCAACTCACCTGACATTAAGCGATGATGCGGTCTATGATGGAGCATACTTGCCCAGAAGAAACCGATTCACTTTTGATTTGAAGACACCCAGATTGTAACTATCGGGGAACACCCATTCAGACAGCGCATTCCACAGACTAGCAGTTCGCACAATTAAAAGTGGAATTAAAGCGCTTCGTACGTGTTTTCGGAATTTCAATCATAAAGCGTAGCGATTTTTCGTGCCTGCGATTTTTTGATGTGATTTATCGTGATTTTTCGTGCAGTTCGATAGAAAAAGGATGGAATTAGATCATGCAGAGAAGCATAATAATAAATGATGAATCATAATAATCGCAAATAAGTCTGCGTTTGACCACGAACTCGCCTGTTGGTAAGGCACGATGTGGTCCTTGACGAAGCATGCAGACTTAGAATATTCACTATGACCTTAAAGTTTTATTCTCTCATTTTGATTCTGAATCTGTAAGGAGTATTCATAAGTGCTTATTAATGTATAATTTCAAAAGAACTAAAACTAATTATAAATAAATATACCCCAAATTTCACTTTTTTTAAAACCTCTAAAAGCCCCTTGGTAGAAGTAAGAGGCCAGGTATAATTTGTTAACTTCCCGTAATTAAGTATGGCAAGTTTACAAATGGTGAAGTTAGACAAGTTAAAGAAATAAATATTCTCATCATCAGCCTCTAACTGTCCACTGCTGGACATAGGCCTCTCCCAATGCACGCCACTGAGCTCGGTCGGCAGTTCCTTGCATCCAGTTTTTACCCGCCGTTTTACGCAGGTCATCACTCCACCTGGCCACAGGGTGTCCTACACTACGTTAGCCTAAACGTGGTCTCCACTCCAGAACTCGAAAATATTCTCAATTGTACCTAAAACATTTCCCAATTTTCCTGTTATAAAAATTATTTTAAGTACTTTTAAATTCAATGTTATTACGTACGTAATATGTTACACTAGGAATGTGATACTGAAAATGTTTCAAATATTTCGACCAAAATAAAATGAATGGTCGGGCCATAACCATTGAACTTGCTCAGTTAAAACAAGTCAAAACCGTCGGACATATACTGCAACACTTATTATATTATTATATTATAACCATGGACAGTACATTTGTTACAAAAAATAGATAGCGGTTTTTTGTTATGTATTTACACTTCGGGAAAGTACACGAAGGCATAATTTTGTCAAGATGTTTCGTTATCATGAAACAAAAATCTCGTGTCGCACTTGCTACGGCTAGAGAACGACTGAAACGAAGTGAGCACCGGCGCTCATTTTGTAATCTTCAAAAATGCGCTTCTTCTGGGCCCGTCCATCCGTCCGTTATTTTGGTCGAAGTCAAATATGAAATATAAAAATATTTGAATTATAATTAGGTACGTCAAATTAAGTTCGTGATACGAGTCACATATGAAAGGGGAATTCCGCTAATTGACGACGCACTATGAATGAGCTATCGAAACTCACGATAAATAGCGAAAACGTGTGCAAATGAATGGTATGCTGGCATGATATTAATTAAGGATCTAACCCCAGCCCCTGTCGGAGAGGTATTACGAACTCCACACATGAATACGTTGAGAACGTATCGAAAAGGCTGAATCAGTTAATTTCTACGCTTAGAATAAGTTATTCTAAGTTTCTACGCACACGAAGTCACGGGCAACAGTTAGTTAAATATCAATAAACACCAGAGCTTAATAAAAAGAAATATTAGGTACTTATTTAAATACTACTATGAACCAAATACAAACATTTTGGAGAACGATCGTATAACCGTTGTGATGAGACAAGATGTTTTCCTAAAGGAAAGCGTCACGAATTGAGCCCTATTTTTTGAGGTTTCTCTGTTTTCTACACAAAACCATCCAATAATTTCTGAGAAATATGTAGGGAGAGATGGATGTTGATAAATTGGCTACAAGAAAACTTAGTGTCTGAAGATTAAATCACAACGTTATAAAAGCTTTCCCTTGTCAAGTTAAGTAGAAGTCTTGATACAAAATGAACCCTCAGAAATTCTATGAATTTAAGCAACAGTTCATTCAATTTTTTGTTATTTTTCTACGGCATAAAGCATTTTTTATGAAAAATAAAAATTATAATGCAAAATAAATTAATAGTAAATATATATTTTTACTATTCATAAAAAAAGTCTGTGCTGCTAACTATTGAGGAGTTCACTATTCAGGACCCAGCCCTGAGTGCAGCAACCATGTCATGGTAAAACTTAAAACCGACTATCATAATAAACCAAATAATAATATCCATCGTAGGCCGCATCATCGCTTAACATCAGGTGAGTTGGCGGCCAAGCCCAAGCAAAATAATAAAAAAAAAATATACGTACACAAAATTTCATGTCTAGTGTTGACCGTTGAAGAGTTCCTTTATCTGGAGCAAATACTGAATGTCAGTTCAGGTCATGCTTACCATAAAAATGCACTATCATCGGGACAGAACTAACATGAAAAAAATCAACTCCTAAGAATAAGGGGAAGCGATACAAATTCAGCTTGCAAAATTCGACTTAAACTAACACACAAACATAGCTTGTAAAAACAAATTCACTCGTTTAAAAGTAGGAGAATATGGTAAAACTTTTAAACAGAAAATAATAATAATTTTATAATTTATTTAATTGAAATAATAATTTTATAAGATAAAGTGGTAGACTCTAAATCTAAGGCGTCAACGGTATTGCGATTTGGCATTTAAAAGCGACTCATACCGCTTTATTACAAAAAAGTCCATCAGTTCAGGTTTAAACCAGGACTAAAACGTCCGAGTTTGTTACGGTACTAAGGGATTAAAACTTGACCTTATTACAAATCTTCGACTAATCGAGGACCAGCTGATACCAAAGATAGTCCATGGTTTCAATATTAGCCACAGATAAGAAACAAAAATTGAAATCATTCATTCGTTCCTGCAGGTTTAAAACACACTTCAAAAGCTTAAATAATTATTTATTAATGCAATTTAAGATATTTAGCTATCTTAAATTGCTGTTTGTTTAGGTTTCAATCTATTAAACAAGCATACTTTCTTCTTATTATTTTGAGCACTTTTCAAATTCATGGCATAATACGATCACGTGCGTCGCCAAAATCCTAGCGTAGAAAAAAGCTATGCGCCTGTCCCGCGTAATTCGAGGCGTTCAGATAAATATTTGTAATTATCCAAAGACATTAAGTAATTCAATGAAATCTTTGTAATTACGGTGGGAAAATTAGCAATGTTCTTAAATTTTCTCATAGCTTCCTCCTGTTCATTTAATGTAGCTCGCAATTTTATAATTATCTATGAAATGGAACATCCCTTGCCATAATACCCGCTACATTTTTGCAAGTTTTACTGACTGGTTGAGATACACTATGCAAATCGGCTGTAATGTCTTGAATATACAAAGAAAACAATAATTTAATGCATCAGTGTATATTTTTTACTTTTTGCGTAAGTACCTTCCTATAGTTATATTGTAATCTACCAAGGTTATAAACAACCACTTAAATCATGGCGAGCCCAGTTGTATAAAGCGCAAGCCACTTGAACTTCTGGGCTTAATGGGCTTCCTCTAGGATCGTGGACCAGATCCTCACGTAAAACATGCACTATTTTTGGGCCAAAGCGTTTTGTGAACCTATATTTATATATTAATTCTTCGTCACTCAATTCGAAAGGATTCACACGATGAGGAGGTCTATCAGATCGCCGCGATGCCTCCAGCATGTCCAAATCTTCTGAATTCATCATGTCAATCGTGTTTAAATCCATTTTAAACGATATGTAAATAATAAAAACACTAAATAAAATAATTATAACCAAATTCTATTAGTACCGAAGTTAGTCCATAGTTAAACTAGGGGTCACGGCGGTCTAACTTTAGTACCATAGACAATCCGTGGTTTAGAGAAAAACTTCGTTTTATAATAACGTTTATTTTAGTCCATGGTTTAAACTGGTACTAATCCCAGTACTAAAGTTAAACTGTGTTTTGTAATAAGACGGATAATGTTGTATAGTCTGTATTTTTCCACAGTTGTTTTCGTGTTGATCACTAGTACTACTGCGCTCCGTTTATTTTACAGGTTATTAGGGCAGTCTTACGTTTGGGATTTTCAAACCAAAAAGATCTATAAATATGAACCATAAATATTGTGGCCACTAATAAAACATAATGTTGAAATCAAATCTGCAATTCTAGATCCGTTTACTATTTTTAAATCAGCCCATTGACCTAATATTAACCTATCGAAAACTTCTAGTTCAATATCAAAGTTATTTTAACACATATCTATAAAGTCCTATCCTTGAAGGGCAGCTAAACGTACGCGACTATCTCGCTCACACATATTAACGTTTTTGAAGATATAAAACCAGAGTGGGAGAATATACATCGCCAATATTGTAAAAAATTATATTTTAATATCGTTTATTTTGGTGAAGAAATTAAAAAAAACCTTATAATTCCGTTTTATTGATTTGCCAATACCAATTATTTTAATACAAAGCTTTGTTTAGCATATTTGTGATGTGTATATAAATAAAATAGTATTTCGTTTTTACAATTATCTCTCGTAGTAAGCGAGATAGCCACGCTCTTTATCTTGCCCTCAACAAATTTTACATCAACTTACCAAAACCCGAAAATGATGGCAATTAATCAATCTACTCTCAAGAAGCTTATAACAGATAAGTGTTATTGAAATTAAAAATCTCAACAAGCTGTTTTTTTTCTACTTAACCACTTTAGCTTTTTTAGGTCGTTTAAAAATTCCATTGATAACAAATTCTTTCTTCTCTAGTCATGCCCATTCTATCAGTATTAGTATCTAAGGGTCGTGAACCTTAAATCTTTCTTCGATAACTTTTCGTCTCTTCTCGTGAAAATGATTATTGTGGAACGACTTCAAAGTAACCAAAAACGAGCGTGTTTAAAATTATTTATACATTTTTAACGGAAATTTGTTCCTAATTTCCAATAGAGGCCAAATGTGGGACGGTCGTTGCCTCGCTGTTACGTGAACGCAAAGATACGCCGACCTGTCTAAGCAATGTTCCAATTTTAGGACATTCCCAGTATAAGTTACGTCATACAGAATGTTTAATACGAGACTCGAGTATCAGGGATTTTTACGAGATATATCAAAGTATTATGATGAATAGTTCCGGGTTTTTCTGGTCGTAAAATTCAGTTTACCAAGTATTTCAAACAGCATAGGTACAACATAACATTGGCTTGCTTTGTTCAGAGCTCTCATGTTTTGACGAAAAAAGCAAAAACTGAATTTTTGGCGTTCTAATTCTATGAAATAGGAAGATTTATAGCAAATTCAATAGCTGTTATAGCTGTGTTTTATTGTTGAAAATAACGGCTTCAAATTTTTGAATAACTTAACATGCTCATACATTTACCTCCATTTTGTAATTCGGCTCTTAAACGTTATTGGAACAGCTCATCCACGCCACTGTTTTGCTGAGTGTTGTACTTGCTTTACTAGCTTATTTATCTCTGTGTGTACACACGACGAATAATTGGATAATTTATGAGTAGAAAATTGTATTTTGCATTGTTAGTGATTTGGCAGAAGGTTTGGGTTCATCTTGGTGAGTTATCCTCAACAATTTGTATGTATTATCAAGAAGTTAAGATACTAAGCTAAGTGAGTCGCGGGCATCCAGTGGATGCAAAAGGCAGGCTGTCGTTCAGTGTGGAGGTTAAAGGGGGAGGCCTATGTTCAGCAGTGGACGTCTTCTGGCTGATGATGATGATGATGAAGATACTAAGCGCTGTTGGAATTTATATAGGACTAGCTGTGTTATATAGTTTCACCCATGTGAACGACCACTCAGCAATCGTATTTTCCTTTTCAAGTATAAATCTTCCCCATGTTACTAAACGGGTTTTCATATCTATGCAAAAACACGACTTTTCGTCGATATATGACCGCGTGAAATAAAAACAAACAAAAATCACACTCTCTAGTGCCTATAACTAAACAAAATACAAGCTAATACTAACACTACAAACACAACACAGACTGCCCATAGACCGTTGAAGGTCTAAAGACAATACAAATGCTCACTATCAGTTGGCATCGTACCCAGAATGCTGGCGGCATTACCACGCTGAAAGGCAATAAAGGCAATGTCTATGCGTTGAGCCAGACACACACCCGCATATTTACCAAACACACAAAAACACACACGAGGCGCTCTGAAAGATTTTTGAAAATGAAGTGAGGTCCCGGCGCCCATGGTCCCAATGCCTCGACCCCAAACGCTTTAAATATGTATCCACTGCCGAGGTTAGAATATTTGCGTAGCTTTCTCTCACATTTATAATATTAGTATAGATGAGTAGGTATAATGTATATTTTTTACAGCATTCTAACCAAAATAGCACGACTGCATGTCACCGTAATATTAACATTATCAAAGACAACACAGTCGACATTCTTGGAAGAAAGTTACATTGCATTACTATCATTTGAAATCTGTCATGTCCCTAATACTGGGTACCGATGGCGCGCTGCCAAGACGGTTGACTTCCCTATCTCGTAGGGCTACTACAGGGCACTATTCGATCACAAACTAATCTCTTACCTGTTTTATAAAACTTTACCCAACAAAAATTGCACAGTTTGCCACAATACTTTTGTAGGAAATCTCGAAACCCAAGTTTTTTCCAAACAAAAGCTAGTTTTTTCCTGAATTAAAAATGTCATCCAGATTACATATACTTGCAAATTTTCGATTCGATACGACAATATTTTTTTAGAAGCAGGTAAAATGTAAGGCAAAATCGACTTCCAAGAGTCGTTTATAATGTAAGTTAGTTACAAGATCAAATCAGACAAACAAGGGAGTGTCTGACTTGATCTGGTCTTTTTTTTTTTCATTTATCATCAGACCAGACGACTTTGCCGCCCTTTTTTGCTTGTGTATTATTAGTTAGTTCATTGGTGTCGCTGCAAGTTTCTAAGTGTGCGTGAAAAATTAGTTAGTGTGCCGCGTACTTACAGTTTTTACGGCAATAAGTTTAGCGGTATAGTAAAAAAAGTGGGCAAAACACGGATTCATTTGAAAACGAATGACTACTAAGGCACTACTTGTGCTGTGGCATATCTCCCTTTTTTGTTTGATCTGAGATCACAAGTGAAGCTAATATTAGCGTGTTAACAAGTTTTTATTAAACTTTCGATAAAAGATCTGATAGTCTATAAACGGTTGAACAGATTTTCTTGAATCATATCTAAACAAACTCTCGATCAAGTCACCTTTCAAACAAACAAAAAAAACACCATAATCGGTTCAGCCGTTTGGTAGCTACGATGCCACAAACAGACTCATAGATATAACACTCATTAGAAGAAGAAGCATTACGGACAAAACGCGGTCTCAAACTAACGTTAAGCAGTTCGGAAAATCACGTGAACGTGAACCTTAACGCGCCCAGATACGGTTTCATCACCTACACTGGGTTGCTTTAAACAGGTAGTAAGGCCCCTGTTTGTTTGCAAGCACGTCGCAACGAAGAGCGACGAGCTTTTGTTCTAAGATTTAGGTACTAAAGTGAAGTATCTAATTAATTTAAAGGAGGAAATGCTTTATAGCGTCTGTGCAGTTCCGATTACGTCTGGTTCAGCCAGTCATTGACCGATCCCGTCGTTTTGTTTACAACGTAGTACGCTAACTTAATTTTACAGCCACTTGTTTCTAACAGTTTTTGATTATGACTTTTATAGTGTGATTAGTATAAAATGGATATAAAATCTTATCTGTTTAGCTGTCTGATTGTCATCATTGGATTTGTTCAGCGCCTTCTAAAGTCATCTTTGTTAGTTACCGTTTGTTAATGTTTTGTCCTACCCGCATGGACGTGGGGGGAGGAGATTTCCCTTGTTTTTTTCTTTAAATACATGTTATTTCCATGCCAAATTTAAATGAGATCAGTTCAGCCGTTTAGGCTTGATGAAATACATAGAGAGTTCATCTAATTTTAACATTAGTGTAATGAGTTTTATCTCTCGCTCGCTCTCTCTCTCTCTCTCTCTGTCTGTATTATTTATTTATCTTTCCTTTTCTCTTTAACTCTACTCATCATCTCTTTCTCGTTCTCTCTGTCTAATTTGCTTCGCTGTATCTGTATTATTTCTCTATTTCTCTTTAACACTGCTCATTATCTTTTTCTCGTAATTTCTCATACTAATTTCTCTATTTTTTCATCTTTTCTCTCTTTATTTTAACTCTACTCTATCTCTCTCCCATCTGTCTCACTCTGATTACATGCTTTCTTTCTACCTTTATTATTTTTATATATATCTGTCTCTTTAACTCTATTTTCTCTCTGTCTTCAATTCTATGCGCTGTCTCTTTTTTTTTCTTCTCCGTTTATACAAGTATAAGTGTATGCACGTGAGCCGCCCTCTCCTTTCTCTTTCTTCAATTCTATTAATTATCTCTCTCTAAATATATTGTCTCTTTTTCTTCTTCTCCCTTTACAAAAGTGTATGGTACCAGCCCTACAGACGTGTAGGTACATCGTAATTGGTGGTGATCGTTTCACACGCGGCGCCTCCACACGTGTTCACTTTCAAAGCGACGAGTTTTGTTTGTTTTACCAGTTCGACTTCATCTGCAGAACATGTGATACTCCCAATCGGGGTTTATCTTGGTGATCGTTTTATTATAGTATTTAAGATGTGATGACAAACATGCTATATATACTTACAAAGTTTTAAATGAGATTGAAATTACAGATTGTAGAATTGTATAATTGAGTCAATCCACTACCAGAAAATATACACTTCTCTCAAGACACGCCACTCAGATTTTTATCCAGTCTCCGTAATGTATCTTCTGGATAATTCACCACGCTTTCGAGTTGCTGGCTGCAAGACTTCGTTATACGCTATGTTTGCTGTTTTGTGGTCTAGAACACGTATATCTAAGTTACTGGGGCTGGTAGTATGGTTTATTTACAGTCAGTCAGTCCCAGACACAAATAATACATTTGTAATTTTTTATGTACTAAAAGCTAATAAGTCTAATTTCTTTTAAGTTTATAAACGTAATATAATTTTGTCGTTTAAACTTTTGGATTAAGATATTATTTTATTTATTTATTATTGGTTCTGCGACAGATAATGATTGCCCATTGCTATTCAAGATTTTATCGTTCAAAATGAATGATCCATTTCATTGTATAATATAGATATATTCTATTATTATACTATAGTATAACTACGTATCTTGGAGTTCCCCATGGCTGCCGACCTATCGGCCGGCAACAAAAGCAATTTTTTTTTAAATCATCTAGCAGAACGCCATGCACGTTTATACGACCCTAGCCCAAAGCGCTGTCGTTTACACGTTGAGACAGAGCTCAACGTAGAACCATTGCCATTCAGAGTAGTAATGCCGTCAACATTCGTACTGGGTACGCTAACAACTGGTAGGTGGCATTTGGATTAGACCTTCAATGGTCTATGGGTAATTTTGTATTAGGCTAAGCTAAGTAATTTAGTTTTTTCCTGTTAGTTATTTTCTTTAGTTAGTAAAGGCACTTGCCCGTTAAAAACAACGAGCGACGTCCATAAAACGGGTGTGTATTTAACTGACATCATTCAAATATACTGCATGCTTTGATCGCAAACATACCGGAAGCATTAGTTTACGAGAACAGGGTGCATCTGAGAACTCATTATTAAAACGACACGGAAAAATAAATTTATATTCTTGGAAAAAAATTGTTTGGTGTTCATTAACTTCATTAGTTGGACATTTATTGGTCTCTGATGATTTGTGTCGTGCAACCATGGCATGTCATGTACGAGGCTCATAACAACGCGAATGTTACTGAAATTCATAAACCTTCTGAGTTATAGCGTATACGTGTGTTGAACATTAAACGAAGGCATTCAATCAGGGAATTCAGGTGTGGCTGATTCACAGAGATATACTGCTCATTGTTCGATATGTTTTACTTTGTTGCCAACCAGTTCGTACATATTTTATTACGATGGTTTTCTAAGTAATCAAAAAATTGCGAAGTTACGGTCTAACCAGTAACTTTTATCACAGTGCAATTCTATATAATCTCCACATTTTACAAATAAACCGAGTGAATCGGTTTTTTCTAGGCAAGCATGCTTGCTCCAACGTAGACCACATCATCGCTTAACATCAGGAGAGATGGTGGTCAAACGCAAGCCTAATATTATTTATTTTAAATACAACAAGTGTCAAATGTTTTTACCCGACTACGGCAAAAGAAGGGTTATGTTACTGACTATATTCAATGTTGCTATCTACATAAATTTAAATTTACTTGCTTTTTTCTTGTATACCTTTTATTTTGCAGTAGATGCAAAAAATACTAGATTATCACAAAAAAAAAATATTATAGAATAAAGTATGTAATTAGGTAATTTTTGTGCCACTTTTTTAATAGTTCCGAGATGATTAAACATTTGTTGTTTATGCCGCCAGTATGTTGTGTACGCTGCCAACTGGTAGTGAGCATTTGGTTTGTCTTTAGACCTTCAAAGGTTTATGGGAAGTCGTAACTGTTTTTTTAGTTTTAGCTTGTATTTTGTTTAGTTAATAAAATCACTTGCCACCCCATACTTTTTTACAAGTGATATTTTAGAACAACTAATTGCATCAGCAAGCTTATCGGACCACCGTATCTACTCGTATACCTACTACACCAAATAAAGGACACGATAACTACGACAAGACTCTCTACCATCTGTCTGAAATATGTTCTCGAAACAAAGTGACAACCTGGAAAAGTTGACGGTGACAGAGAAAACCGACGGCTAAAGATCACGAGGTCACATCCCAATACGTTGGTCCGACCAGATTCGCACCACTCTCGACACCTCAGTCTACGACGCACTCCATGTTGCTGAGGATAGAAGACGATGGAAAGATATCATCAGAGAGAGATTTATGGATGGTGGTGGTCACAACCCTTAGACATGAGAAAATACTTAACGAGGAGGATTTGAGTACAAAATACGGTATGTTGAATGGATATAATTATATAGGTAATACTTCAAAATATATTGGGTACGCGTTTGATCATCTTTTTCCTGGTGGTCTCACTTACCACACCACATTATGGTAGAGGACGAAGCATACAGACCCATTAGATACCTATCAAATGATTGTTATATCTCTTACATAGGAATCAAGAAAGCCAGTAGACTCTCCATGACAAGATAAATATTTTGAAAACGTAAATTTTCTGATTTTCCGCGTTGACTCGGTTTAATTTGAACGCTGCTTCAATTACTTACGCTAATGTGAACCACACCGTCAAGAGAAGTCGTTAGGCACGGATCATTTAGAATCAGAATCCCATTTGATTCTACGTGTGTAAGATGAAAATGAGGTACCGAATATGCAATTCAGATAAATCGGCGGAAAATGTAGTAAAATTCGTATGTATTATAACAAAAATCTAATCTATTAAGTGGGTAGAGTATTTCGGCGAGAGTCCCATTAGAGGAAAAGTAAAAAACGCATATACTAGTTTAAATTATTATAACTAACCCAATTATAACCTACTTCTAATTGTTGTATCAATTTCTGATTTTCGTATCGATTTGAAATATTGCAAGTTCTTATTCTTATTCGAGATGGGAGCGATAAGTCCTGCACTGACGTCCCGCTTGGGGTGTATTGTGCATTTCCCTCTACCAGCACCTATCCGAGCCAACCCAACTCCTTGAAATATCGGAGTGAGGCTCTGGGGCGCGGGCACAGTTGCTCCAGTGCTCCAGTATTGCAAGTTTTTTTTCAAAGTTATTTATCGCGCTTAATTTATGTCCTCGTTTGACCACCAATAATCTATCGACGGTAGAAATATCAAATGTCATACGGACAAAGCCCTACTTTTGGAGTTTTCTTCTTTGGTTAGTTTAACGAGTCACATGAGCGTGTTTTTTTATTTTGTTTAATTTTATACCTTTTTTTAAATCCAAGAATACATTTATCTTATTAAAATGTTTCAAGAACATTCAACAACTATTTCTGAATAGGATCCAACTTTTTTATAATTCTAATAAACTACAGGCAAGTTTTTGTTTACGTAAACAAATTTTCAGAATACTAACAGTGCTTGAAAGAAAAAATACTCAACAGGGAAAAGTTTTAACAAAGTTATTTGTATTCTGCTCTTGACCCAGTTTCCATACAAACTGTGTTCTTGATATTAGATTGTTAGTACGCTTGAATACTCAAGAAAATTTATAGGATTGTTCAGTTGTTATCCATGTTGATTGAAACTATGGATTACGCAAAAAATATTATTCAATGGTGGCTGAGCGGTAGCATCTGACGACACACGGTTCAATCCTGAGCCCCTGCAAGCCTGCACCAACGACTTATTTTAGTATTTAAATAAATTATATGCAGTTTCGATGCCACCGCTCCAAAACGATGAAAGAAAACATTCTAAGGAAACCGATATGTCCAAGAACCTCAAAAGTTCAAAGACATATGACATTCACCGACATGCACTGGACCCGCGTGGATTTAGGGCCCACCCTCTCTGAGAGAAGGCCTGTGTCCCAGCAGTAGAAACAAGATAGACAATGATGATGATGATGAATCACACATAATCTCATCATCATCATTATAACAGTCTACCGGTTTCCTCACAATGTTTCCTTACATCTTTTTGGAGCGATGGCATCGAAACTGCACTTAATTAATATAAATACTAAAATAAGCAATTGGTGCCGGGCCCAGGATCGTACCGAATACTGGCAGATTGTAATTATTTGAGTGATTTAAAAACGAAAATTAATCTCAAAAATTAAGGTAAAGATTACATTGTTTTTTATTCTAAAAGTATCGAAACCTTCGATCAGGTACTTGATCAATGATCGAATGTAAGGCTCATGTAGACAGTGTTTCTCGAATATCTTTCAAATCCCGTGTCTGCGGTATCTTGGTTTGTTCCTTACTCATCCTATAACGTCTCATCCTATTGCTATAAATGTTTTATAGTCATCCTAACTTATATTCTTAGCTCATCCGATTTTTTTTCAATTGTTTGTCTTAATTCAACTCACCACAGCCTATTTGTAATAAGTAGGTATTATAACGACGCTAGTAGGATATAAAATGCACAGAAAACATGAGAAAAAAGCTCACATGACAATGTAGATAGCAAGAGTGAATAGCGTCCTCAAAGGTAGACAAGGGACCGGCAATGCCCTGGGGATTGTCCATAAGCGACGGCGAATACTTACCATCGGGGTAGTCCGTCGTTTGTTTGTATACTATTATTATTATTAAAAAAAAAAACACTGCTGACTTACCCTCAAAATTACCGTAAGCTGAATTTCAGTTTTATTTTTGGACTCCGACTTCACTGTACTTATTGTTACACCTGAAAACAAAAGACAAATAGCAATGTTATATCTGTGGTAGGTATGCCAATTTAATTTAATTTGCACATTCTGTGTAAAAATTTGCAGTAAAATAATGTTTAGAAACAGTATTTTAAAGAATAGCAGTAGTTCTTTGTGTTAGATAATATTAAATAACTTTTATACTCAATATTTAAACACTTAATATATTTACACAGCAATTTTAAAGATAAAAGAGCTTAAATGAAAAAAAAATTGCATGCACAGAGTGAGTAGGGCGTGGGGGGTGAGTGAGTGGTGTAGTTAGGACTTGCAAAGGTGTTGCAAAGTGTCTAATATCGAAAACACTAACGATTATCTAGTGTCTCCTATGTTTCTTTCTATTTTTAAATTGAGTTTCAAATCACGTAGGTCGTGGTTAGTTACGTAAAGAAGTTGGTTTATTTTTTTTGCAGCTGTTACCCATTTCTTTTATTCCCAGTAGAAGGAACAGCAGTCGCCATCATTCAGCCCAGCCCCCAGTTTGATTTATAGTTGCCTATTTCACGACTGGCTATTGCGTTACCTTTCCGATTTGTGTAAAAGTAAATAGGCTTAGAATTCATGGCTTGTATATTCAAAACATTTGTTAATTTGAATGAAAAGTATAAGTTTTTCTTATTAAATGCCTGCATGTTTGCATAATATTTTTAAATATACTTTCATAAATTTACTCGTGGCTTTTCAACTAAGCGGTAAATTTTTTAGAAATATGACACGGAAAATATCTATAGGTACACCAGGCAAGTGCGAGTCAGACTCGAGCAACGAGGGCTCCGCAAAACCCCAATTATTAATTATATAACTTTTTAAAGATAATAGTAGTACCTACTACCAATTAATAAGGCTGCGTCAAATGTTACTGTTAAAATAAAATAAATGTATTCTGTGTACAACTCTCACCACAATGTGGGCATTGTCATCAACCTTATAGCAATGGTGTGTGAAATTGAAAGAGATTATACAACTGTGTTTAGCTGGCGGAGAAAAAAAAAACCGAACATACAAAAAGAAAAGTTATCTTTGATCATGGTGTAACTAGTATACTAGAATAATAAGATAAAATAAAAAATAAAATAAATTAAATACTTTTACAAACACATTAATCTTTATAAACACTTTTTGAGTCTATATTAGTAACTGAGTTGTCACCTTGAGAGCAATTCCACCCATCCACGACCTTTGTTCATTTAAGCTCCCATCATAACGGAAGCTTATCCTAACTCCTCTCGCAAAACATGTCCACCATTATCCCCGTTTATCACATCTGTCTGTTTGTTTACAGATCTGTCAGACCAAAAAGCGTGGACAGCAAAATGACTCAATTAGTCCTAAGCCGGGGCGGGGGACATAAACCTTATTGAATTAGGACAATTGACAAGAAGTTAGGGGTTAACTTTGAATAAATTTGAAAGTTAGAAACATTAATTTTGTGTTCTTGGTAGATAAGTTAAAACATCCAGCGGACTAATTCTAATTCAGAAATCGATCGGCATTGTTTCTTTCATCGTTACAATGTCTATTTCCAGGTAACAATAATATTTATTGACTGAGAATATGGATGTTCGTCGACTCCTAAGTACCAACTGTGGTACTTAGGTACTACTAAAGACTTTAGTAGACAGAACACTGAATAATAATTTAAACTGTAATAGGGTACTAATTTTAAAGTTTAAAATACTCAACTACATTACACTTAAAATGTTAAACGTGCACATTTGTATAAGAATTAATTTGTAATCGCGTTTTAATGATTTCTGTAAAGTTTTATACTACATGTAGTCAAAAATTTACATAGTTAGATCTTTGGGAAAACTAAGTTTTCACGAGAGAGTGAGTTCGGTTCATCATTATCAGCATATCATGTTCCCACCGCTGGGACACAGGCCTTCTCTCAAAAAGGGAGAGAGAGAAAGATATATATATAGAGAGAGAGAGAGAGAGAGAGAAAGAAGATGGGCCCTAATCCATCATGCTGACCCAGTATATTATGTTGCCCAGCCGGCCTAGCATGGGCTGTGGATAAATTGTCTTTCCACCGTTTTTATCCACGCCTAGACGTGACAAAGCTAGAATATGGATACGTTTGTATATTTATATGGTTTTTCGCGGGATAAAAACGGTGGAAAGACAGTTTGTCCCCGGCCGTGCTAGGCCTGCTGGTAGGAATTGAGAGCGATGTATAAATATCAGTTTGATCTGATTCTTTTCTATTCACTCAAGTATCTTTCATTGCGAAGCTAACTTCACTTAGCACGCAGGATGTACCCACCCTCGTCACTGATAAGAACGCACTCTATGAAATAAATGGAGTAAGACAACTTCCCGTTGATTAAACATTGCCAAGTGGGCTAAATATAGTAAACTAGCTGACCTGACAGACGTTGTCCTGTCTTAGAACTGTCAAACACGCAAAATCAAAATTGTAAATCTATTTTTTACACCCTGGGTTACATTATTGGAGTTTTAGTAAGGATCCCTAATTTTTTTGAAAATATAATATACTCTATGTTACCCGGGGATAGTGTAGCTTCCCAACAGTGAAAGAATTTTTCAAATTGGTTCAGTAGTTTCGGAGCCTATTCAATGCAAACAAACAAATAAACAAACAATCAAATCTTTCTTCTTTATAATATTAGTATAGAAGTATAGATGTAAAATATTGAATTTTTTGACGGAACAAATAGACAAAACTTCTTTATCTAGCTGTTGATCAATTAATACAAGCTTTACATAACATGAAAAATAATCTTTTTGCAGTTTTTTTATGACTTTGTGATTAGGATTAGTTAGGTAGGATACATAAATATATAAGAAATACTTACTGGTAGTTAAATTTACGAAACTACACCCTTTTCCCTCAAGAAGTAGAAAATTGCACACTTGAAATGTAAGCAGTACACAGTATCTCTTTCGCTCAATAAAAAAAAGGCACAGTGGGAATTTTTAAAATATAATTATATTATTACTATATATGTTTTATTCCTACTATGCGAATTTTTATCTTTTAAATTTTTATAATGTGCGAAAATGATAGTATCACCATCCGTATAAATACTCCAAAACCTACAAAAAATTGTGTCCTATCCATAACCTATAAGTAGGTACGTACTAGCATTTATTTTGTACGTTTTTTTTTTTTTATCAATAACAACAACAACAAACACCATAACAATCATATAACTGTAGGGAATTTAAATCAGTGTTTAACGCTAAATTTCCTGAACTTGAGTTACTGTTACTTTGTGTGTGACCTCAATCTCGCAGCCTTCTCGCTTTATAGGGTTTTCAACCGTTATTTTATTTCCCTCAATGAAAAGGGGACATTTTAACATGTTAAGGGGATTACACAGCCCGCAATTTTCACACAGCTTTGGAATACCAAAACATGAAGAGAATTTTATGTTTTTATTTTGTCTTCCTATTGGTTTCACAATAATTAATAAAACAATCGCAAATGTTATTTTGGAAATGAAGTTGATTTTTGTTGGTGAGCTTGATTATGTGAAACTAGTGAGAATGCCATAATACAATAAAAATAAAACGAGTAGGTACTCGTTTTTCACACGGGAAGTGGTTGAAGTATTAGGGTAGAGATGGAATATGTTCATTAAATTTATACGGGGTGTAAGGGGAACACTCTCGAAGCCAAAAGAAGGTAATTGTACTCATCATTATGAACCACTTTTACTATGGGACCAGCCCTGAAATCGCGAAAAAAATATCAGCTGTTCTATAGAAAACGGCCATTGACACTCGACAAAATGTATGGAACAGCTGATTTTTTTTCGCGATTTTAGGGCTGGTCCCATAGTAAAAGTTGTTCATAATGATGCGTACAATTACCTTCTTTTGGCTTCGAGAGTGTTCCCCTTACACCCTATATACCATTCAAGGAAATTATAACCTATTCAATTATAGAATCATTTCACAATCGTCGAAGATATCACGTAATAAACACATAAAACACAGTTGAATAGAGTACTTACTTTTTCAAAGTCGATTGAAAATAAAATAAACGAAGACTTTTCAAGAATATTACATAGATGTAAAATTAGGAGCCTGCGTTATCACCTTAACGAAAGGGGGACATTTTAACATGTTAGGTGCACGAAAGCGGTTTAAATTGCTTGCGAACTTTAAAGGCATATGGTAATGTAATTGCTGTTTGTTTTGGAACATGTTTATTTACCTATATGTACTTACTTTGATGCAGGATTTTGCCCCAATAAAAATTGAAAGATACATAGAATACTACTAAAGCTTTATTTTAATTATTAACAATAAACTAGGTAGATCGTTTCTATTGTTATTCGTAATTAGGCCGGTTTAATTAGACCAAAATACCTCAGTGCCTTAAGACGAAGGTCTTCAACCAGTGTGTGTTGCCAGTGATGACATGCGGTAATGAAACGTGGTCTCTCACTATGGGCTTGATAAGCAAGCTTAAAATCGCACAACGAGCTATGGAGAGGGCTATGTTCGGGGTTTCTCTACGAGATCGAATCAGAAGTGAGAAGATCCGTAGACGAACGAAAATTACCGACATAGCCCACCGGATTAGCAAGTTGAAGTGGCAGTGGGTAGGACACATATCACGCAGAGCAGATGGCCGATGGGGCCGAAAGGTTCTCGAATGGAGACCACGGACCGGTAAACGCAGTGTAGGATGTCCAATGTCCATCCACAAGATGGACAGACGACCTAAAAGAGACCGGAGGAAACGCTGGAAGCAGGCCGCTTCCATCCGGCCCTTTTGGAGATCAATGGGGACGGCCTATTCTTATTCTTATTCAAAATGGGGGCGATGAGTCCTGCACTGACGTCCCGCTAGGGGTGTATTGTGCATTTCCCCCTACCAGCACCTACCCGAGCCAACCCAACTCCTTGAAATACCGGAGTGAGGCTCTGGGGCGCTGGCACAATTGCTCCAGTGGTGCAGATGGTAGTATGAGTGTAAGTGATGATGATGAAGAAAAGCAGTCTAGCTGTTGCGGCGACGCGGATGAAAGCGGCAGCGGTGCCCCATGCAGCCCGGCAGCGGTTCTAGTTTCTTCTGTGGCTTCACAAAGCCACAGCACATGCTCTACAGTTTCGTTCTCTTTCATGCAGCCACGACACAGTGGACTGTCCGTGGCTCCTAGTTTATACAAGTGACTATTCAAGTTGCAATGGCCGGTTATAAGGCCTACTATCAGGCGAAGATCCTGCCGTTGCAACTTCAATAGGCTGTTCGTGATCTTTTTGTCAAGAATTGGGAAAGCGGCCTTAGCATGCTTACAGTCATCTTTCTTGTCCCACAGATTCTGTTGTTCTTTTTCGGTGTGACGACGCAGTAGCTCTCGCACACCCATCGCTGATGGTTTGCAGAGGCCCACTGCGTCATCGCTTACCTGTTTCCTAGCACCCTCCTTGGCAAGAGTGTCTGCCGTTATATTACCCACGCAGGTTCCGTGGCTTTTCGTCCATCTCACTATCGTTCTGTACTTGCTCGCGAGTGCTTGTAAAGCTGTATGACATTCAGCAGTGACTCTTGATCTTGTAACGGGTCTTCTGAGTGCGTAGATGGTTGCCGCACTATCAGTGGTAAACATGATGATCCTTTTGCCATCCCCACCTGCGGGGGCCGAGAGAAGCTCATTTAAAGGCCAGACTGCTCTCGCCGCCAGTAGCAGGCCCATGGCCTCCGCTTGCAGTGCTGTCGTCGTTTTGTTTAGTCCCATGGACTCTTTGAGCCCAAGCTCAGGTGAGTAGTAGCCGCAGCCTGCTCCCTCCTTGTTTTTTGCACCATCTGTGTATATGTTCCACGAGGGCGATACCCCATCCAGGATGTTGTCATCTGTTGCCAACTCGTACTTTTTGCTATCTAGATGGGTGCTAGCTATCTTATCGGTACCTAGGATTGCCTCTGGGATTATCCTAGTCGCACGGTCGATTATTCTACAGTGGTTAGTAATTGGCCCGGAGCTTTTCCACTGGTTTGTGGATTTGATTCTTAGTGCTGACGCCATCGCTTCCTGTTGTATGTGTAGGTGTAATGGGGTCAGACCCAGAATGATCCCCAGGGCAGCTGAAGGTGTCTTCTTCATGCATCCGCTGATCAGAGAACAAGCAAGTCTTTGGGTCTGTTGCAATTTCGCGATGACAGTTGCTAGAGTTGTACGAGTCCACCACACTACGCAGCCGTAGGTGAGAACGGGTCGCACTATCACTGTGTATAACCAATGGCAGAGCTTTGGTTTCAAGCCCCAGTCTTTTCCTGCCGCTCTAGTGCACTGCCATAGTATGTTGGTTGCCTTCGTGGTGATATATTCCTGGTGTTTTCCCCACAGAAGTTTGCTGTCTAGCCAAATGCCTAAGTATTTTACTTCCTTGCTAAGAGTTAATTTTGTACCAAACAATGATGGTAGCGTGAGATTCATTGCCTTCGTTTTCCTAGTGAAAAGCACCATCTCCGTCTTTTGTGGATTTACAGAAAGGCTGTGTCGCTCACACCATTTCTCGACAACTTTGAGCGCTTTCTGCATCTTTTCACATAAAGTCGTCTCAAAAAGTCCAGAGACCATGATTACCAGGTCATCCGCGTATCCCACCGTAACTATGCCATCCTTGTTCAGGAGTTCGATGAGTTCGTTGACCACCACCACCCAGAGTAGTGGAGACATCACTCCTCCTTGTGGGCAGCCTTTCGTGACACGGCGACGCATCACGCCCGCCGTTTCAATGCTGGCAACTCTGTTAGAGAGCATTGTCGTGACCCACGCACCCACTCTGTTGTCTACTCCCTGTATTCTAAGCCCTTCTTCGATACTAGGGAAAGTAGTTTTTATCAAAAGCCCCTTCAATGTCAATGAAAGTGGCCAAGCAGGACTGTTTGCTCTCCAGTGCAGATTCGATCTTATAAACCACCTGGTGGAGAGCAGTCTCTGTTGATTTGCCTGATTGGTATGCATGTTGATTGTTGTGTACAGGATTTTCCACCAAGGGTCCACCTCTGATGTATTTGTCGCAGAGTCTTTCCAGTGTTTTTAACAGAAATGAGCTAAGGCTTATCGGCCTGAAAGACTTAGGGTTGGTGTAGTCGGCCTTTCCTGGTTTTGGTAGAAAGACCACCTTTACTTCTCTCCATGCTTTAGGTATGTACTTCCACGCTAAACATGATCTGAATATGACAGTTAGGTGCGTTTTTATCTTGTTTAGGCCCCACTGGAGAAGAGCTGGAAATATTCCGTCAAGTCCAGGAGCCTTGTGTGGTTTAAACGTGCTTATGGCCCATAGCAGGGCCTCCTCTGTGACAATGGAGTCTGCAAATACCATGATACCTACTACCCAAAGGGACGGAACGCTTCAAACAGAAAAAACGAGCAGAGCGAGAGGTACCACGTTTAGCCATTTGTCCCTTTCACACTACATGTCTTATATACAATGACATTCATTAACACATATAAGTGTGTGGTGTTGCCACTTTTGGAAAAATATTGTAACCGTAAATTTGGTATTAATTTGGGTAGTCCGTACATGATTTTATCAGCATCATATTCAATTATTTATATTTTTATTTGTGAAACATAATATCTAAAAGAAAACTCTCATGGTTATTTAGGGTGCATCCGTTTATTATTGTAGTGATATAAATAAGGAACTATTCGACGGAGCAGCCAAGTACCAACTGGAAGCTTTAGATTCCGTAGACCGGCGTGCTATGAGGCTGATTGGTGACAGCAAGCTAGTCGCCAATAAATTACAAAGCCTTGAGCACTGCCGTAAAGTAGCTTGTCTGTCTATTTTCTACCGGATATATTTTGGTGAGTGTGCGCAAAAGCTTCATGACCTTATTCCACCCTCCCCCTTTTACTACAGGACAAGTAGAAGGACAGCACACTATCACCCCTCGTGGAAATTCCAAAAATTCGTACACAACGATTTGGGTTGTTTTTTATGATACGTATTGTCCAAGAATGGAACTCCCTGCTGTCCTCCTTGTTTCCTGAGAACTACAATCTAGGCATCTTCAAGGCTAGAATGAATAGATTTCTTCTAGATCAACGTGTTCCATCCTCGGCCACACCGTTGCTTACCATCAGGCAAGTTAGTGGCCAAACGTAGATCTATTCTGTATAAAAATATAAAAAAGTATGAAAAGTAATGAGGAATTAGTATCAGTGATTATGTCAACACTAGAAAGGGACAAATGGCTAAACGGGGTACCTCTCGCTCTGCTCGTTTTTTCTGTTTGAAGCGTTTCGTCCCTTTGGGTAGTAGGTATCATGGCAAATACCCAGTCTTCATTGTCCGGTTTGTGCGGTGTGTGAGGTTCCCATCCCTTGCCATCATCTGGTTTACAGTCCGGGAAATGTGTCAGAAGAAGCAGTTCAAACTGTTCCTGTTCTGAACTTGTGTATGTGCCATCGGCTTTCTTCAGAGTTCCTAGCTTTACTTGCGTGTCGCTAGTTAAAAAAATTCTAAGTCGAGCTGTCTCGCTTTCAGATTGAATGGAGCTGCTGTATTTTCTCCATGAGCTATTTTGGCTCTTTTTGACTTCTACTTTGAATTGGTGTCGCATCTTTTTGTACTCTTGCCAGTCCACCACAGCATCAGTATTCATTGCTCGGTTGAAGTGGTGTCTGACCTTCTTCCTAAGCTTAGTTAGTTCTTTGTTCCACCACTTGTCTTTTTTGTGAATAATATTGTAGCTTTCCTTTTTCAACGGGCAAGCCTTTTCGTAGCTCTCTTTTAGAGCGCATACTAGATTGTCAATTGTAGTTTCTATTTCTTGCGGTGATAGTTCCACCGTGGGGTCTAGTAGTGGTATCTCTGACATCGCCTTCTCGAGCGTCTCTCTAAAGATTGGCCCGTCAGTTTTCTTGGGATTCCTATAGGTTCGTGGTTCATGCTCACCCACTGTCAAGCTGAACCTGACCCATCTGTGGTCCGAACCAGAATACTCGTCTGTCGCCACACGCCAATCCCGAATCGTTCCGGCGACACTGCTGGACATGGGGACGGCCTATGTCCAGCAGTGTACGTCCTATGGCTGATATTATATGATGGATGATGAGGCCGGTTTGGAGGCGATGGGGGCTTAGAAGTAACATTTGCGCTTTATTCTGACGGCACCTGGTTCGATCTTCAGCCCTGCACTAATGACTTGTTTAGTACCTAATATATAATTTATGTGCAGTCATTGTCATTGTCTCTGTTTTTATGTGTAGATGACTTGTTGTTATTCCTTTGGCGGGATTGAAAGTTGAAAGAATGTTTAGGTGTTTACTGATTATTTAAAATTTGTATTATAATCGCGGCGCGTAGCGCGGCCATAGTGGAACAATATACCATAATATTACTCGACCTATAGAATATAGAAATCAGTTAAGTCAGTTCAGGTGGTGTCCACATGTTTTTTCTGAAGGCCGGGTTTCGTTGCGTACAACGTTGTCAAGCAATGTCATATTTCGATGGTACTTCTTGTCATGTTCTGAAATAAAAACAGAAAGCTACCCGATCGTTGGACTGAAATTCGATGTCACTTGCATTGCATTTCAGCTTTGGCATAAGTTTATTGGGCGAACCATTTACCTCCATACAAGACAGTGTCGTCGCCAATATAAAGTTTTAACGAGTTTAATAACCGTAGACAGGTTTCATTACAGCACCCATAACCGTTACCGTTAATACCTAATGTTGCCATATTTCAAATTAAATTCCACAGGTGAAACGTTATCGGTGCGATGATAGCCAATTATACTTTGAGAGTTGAATAGGGTGTAATTACGTTGGTATAACGTGTCGTTTTGTTTCTTTATCACTGGATAACGTTTCTCTAGACTGCTATCACAGATGGCAACTTTAATAGAAATGTTTGATCAATGGAGTTTTTGGCGCCAACGTGGAAAAAACATGTCGGCTCGTTGAATAATTTTCCTAAACTAGTATTTTCGAGTGTTAATGTGTACTAAATGGTGAATTATTATTCATTAAGTGCTCGTAAACGTGATCGAGTGTGGGTAAGTGATATAACGAGGTGAAACATGTCTTTTCGTCTTGTTTCCAAAACTCCATAGGAGCTTCTTGTAAAGTCTCCACCACTTTACAGGGGCATGAGTTTGACTTGACCGTGACTTAGTTAGCTTGACTCTGACTGTGACTATGACTTGTTTGATGATATGAATACTATGTATACTGTTTAATATTACGACTAAAGGACATTGAATCCACGGTCATGAAAACATTAACAAAAAAAAAAACAGTAACATAACCCTTCTTTTGCCGTAGTCGGGTAAAAACATTTGACACTTGTTGTTTTTTTTTAAATAAATAATAGGCTTGCTTTTGACCACCATCTCTCCTGATGTTAAGCGATGATGTGATCTACGTTGGAGCATGACACTGACTGTGACTATGTCTTGTTTGATGCTATTAACACAATGTAAACTGTTTAATATTATCTACTACTAAAGGACATTGAATCCACGGTCATGAAAATTTTAACAAAAAAAAAAGTTTGAGCAATGAAAGCATCAAAACCTCTTATCAGCAAATTACAAACGGCTCCCTGGGCCTTGCATTGAAATAGCAGTAGTTTTGCAGGTCAGCGACGACGGGCGACTGTCTCTTCTTTATGAAAAAAAATATCTATTTATACAAATGAGAAATATCACTTACTCACTCACACAGTCACACCCTCACTGACTCATAATACATTTCAAAAACTACTTGACTTAAGAAGATGGGCAGGTAGATTTCTTATGGGTTTGTAGAGGTCCGCCAAAGGTCCATTAGGAAAGGATTTTGCAAAAGAGCCGAAATGAGGAATATGAAGGTTGGAAATTTATAAGAAAGTCTTGTTTTTAATGTTAGGGATATGGAATTTGGTATTCAGGTTTCAAATAAATAAATACTGTAGGTAGGTAATAAGTTTTGTCTAAAAAGAGTAATAAGGCGGTAAAATGGAAGTTGTGTTGAACGTTTTGTAATTAGGAAGCAGAAATTTGGCAAGTAGATTTCTTATGGTGTTACTGCTAGTAATGATTTTGGAAAAGGGCCAAATTTACGGGTGGGCAAAAGAGGGTTGAAGGTCTGTATCTTAGAGTACAAAGTCACGGGCACCTGCTAGTATTAAGTATATAAAAAAATTGGTTGACGTTTGACGTAGCATAAAACGCGTGGTAAACATACGATTTCAGAAATCTCCTGTTATATTTCGTAAACTTAAAATGTTGTAGAAAATTGTTAGTGTTACGATTTTGACATCACGATTTGATTTTTGATTTTGATTTACAATTTTTTTATTTTTTTATTTGTGGTGACTAATTTCATAACTATATTTTGCTTCTTATACTATTATATTTCAGCTACCCAGTCAATAATGTCTTAATTAAGATGTATACTTACGTATTTCATACCTATTTATAATACTCGAAAAAATATTTGCTCGATTTCATATTGCATAATATCTATGATAATATTCAGTTTCTTTGTTAACAAGTTTTAATTAGCTCGACGCGTATTTTTTCCATTTCAAAACATTCAAACAACTTTGTCTTCGTCACCCAATCAAAACAGAAATCAGTCTAAAAGTAGAATTCGACAAAGTTTAATACGGTCATGGCCAGAGCGGACCTGATGTCTCTGTAATGGCATTTGTGCTCAATCTCAGTACACAAACTTTAAAGTATTTCGTGTCTAAGACGTCAACTTTAGCAAATACATCATAAACATTGTTAGCACGTCCAGACACCGAAATCTAGGTCAAACTTTAACATCTAGGACAGTGGTTGTATTAATAGTCTTCATTCTTCCATGGGTTGGCTCATCCGTCTTGCTCGGTGACATTCAGTACAGAACCATTACGGAATTGAGAGGATTCCACACTAGAGTTCGGTATGCCGATAATGTATTTTTTATTGCCACTTCATAATTCTTGTATTGCCTGATATTGTATGAGGGAAATTTCAGAGCTCGTAAACAACGATCGGGTGTAATTTGCTTTTAAAACAATAATTTGTAAGCGCTTTATTATTTAGGTTAAGAATGCCGACCCCATAAAAACAGGAAGTGTTCATAATTTATGATTTTATTTTGTCACTTCGGTGATAACAAAAACATAGCACTCCAGTAGGCACCTTAAATTATAAAAGAATTTAATTTATTTCTTACTTGTAAAAAAATATATTATCTATTTGGTATCTCCTTTAATATCCATTAAAATGTGAACTGAGATTCCATTAACTTTATAAATCCACGGAGATTTGGAAAATACTTGAGCTGTAATCTATTTTTCATATTTGAGACGTAGAATTTTTATTGTTAAGCCTATTTTTCTTAAATAATAAAATGTAGGTATTTTTCCTTTCCTCTTAAAAAGGTAATGAAGGCAATTTTCCCAGAAAGGCGTTTAATGATTCAGCATTTAACTACCTCAATTTATTTAGAAAAGAACGAAGCTTTGACAATTTATTACCAAAAAGATGTTTAGAAAGTAAAGATTTACGAGACGAAATTAATACACCTTTTAGTATTATTTTGCAAAGATTAATAGAGAACACTATTATTCAATTTCTATCTCAGAGAAAATGGTTTGTTATAAAATATTACTGTGATAAAAAGTATTATTAACATGAAAATAATACATTTCTTTGATTGCGTAGTAAGACAAACTTAAGTTCGAATTCAAATACTAGTTGTTCGAGTGAGGCGTGGAATGCCAGAATTTTCTGTAAGACAATTCCTTCACTCCAAGAAATTCAAATAAACGCTTAACTTTTATTAGGATAAACATCTAAGAAAATCTAATCTCTGGAATAGAATATCTTAGCTCAATCTTAATCGAGTTTAAATGAAAGTTAGAGAGAATTTTCCTTATATAGCAAACTGTAATTTAAATGCGATGCAAATACAACTAATTCAATCTCGAGTAAGGGTCTGATTGCTTAAAGTGGGATTCTGATCAATAGATACGAGATGACTCTTAAAATGTCTAATAGACTGAAGGTATTGTCCGAAAATTTAACTAACGGGCAACTAATGAGATTATCATAGCTAGATATTTACTGATAGTATACAATTGTTATTGTTACCTAGCTATCAATGGAAGCTATATTGGGATTGTACTTATTCTAACCTAGCTGCGTCTCACGGTTTCACTTGTGTAGATATTCCCTCAGGAGCCGTACCTACATTATTTCAGTCCAGGAGTTTATGTCCCTCCAACAATCTCTATGAAAATATTTATTTATAAAATTTAGCTTTTTTGTTGTTATATAGCATCAGCAATCACCAGCACTATCAGCAGTCTTCGTTTTCGGGAGCGCTTCCCTTACACCTTGTATTGTTATTATTTTATTTTTATATTATTTGAATTTGGGACCTCTGTAATATATTATATTTCAGTTATTACTTGCAGGTAGCAAGAATTATAGATAGCGTCACCAACGCTTAGATTGGTTGCAAATTGCAAATACAGCTCAAGAATTTAGAGACCCACAAGAAAGCAACCGTAGCCGCTAAGGTCAAAACTATCCTGCGCTATACGGGTAAACACCCGGATAGTGCAGGTTCAAATCCATCCGGTCGTCAAATTTTTGAATTGTTAATATCTTTTAAATAGTAACAAAACTTCAATATAAAACTACTTTTAAAATTCGTCATCGTTTTAAAAGCTTATAAAAAATGTACAATTTGGTATTCGTACTTGAAGACACCCAGATTGTAACTGACGGAGAAAACCCATTCAGGCAGCGAATTCCACAGACTATCAGTTCACACAATAAATGTGGAATCAAAGCGCTTCGTACGGGTTCTCGGAATATCAACTATAAAACGTAAAAATTTGTCAACCATAATAATTTTCATTTTTTTAGTTATTTGGTTTATACTGAGGCTGAAATCTTTGTTAAAGTAATAAAAATATTATAGACTATCTTAACATATTTCATTGTCCATAATCAAGATGTATTTGTAAGCAGTTTTCCAATCAATTACATAGTTTTTCAAACTTTATATAAGTCAAAGTCATACGACACGTGTAAAGTCTCAATTGAATCAACACTTATCTTTGTTAATAGCGTTTCAATCAACTCACGAAATTACGGAATCGGTTTTAACACATTTACACCGAGTTTTGGAACTTTCACGGAAAAGTTATACATCTTACCACGACTAAGTATATACCTACATACGTCTTGTTTACTTACAACGGTATTTTATTCCATGGTACGACGTAAAATCAAGAGTCAAAGCAAACACTTCATAATGTTGGAGTTCATAATAACATGTGTATGTGAATTACGCTTGCGGGATTGTTTTTAGAAAATGAGATAATATTAAATTTGTGTGTTTCGTTGTTTACCTAACCCAATGCTCAGTATCAGACCATCGGGGATCCTCACGGATGGATTAGTTTGTTCGCTAAGAAGTTTTCTATGAATATTTGTTTCTGCAGCCGAGGAATGTATGTTGAGGCTTTATACGAAATTAATTAATATTGAAAGGAGCTCAGTGTGTTTATCGGAAGTACTTACTGATATTTGTCCCCATGGGAAATCAACGGATTTTATCTTAAAAGCATTTACTATACAATAACGCAGGCGTTATATACAAGACCAAATCAGAAATGAGGAAATACGAACGAAAGTTACCGACATAGCCCACCGGTTTAGTAACATCCAGGCTTAACGGTCGTTTGTCAGCGTTTTCACCTCCCTGTACGACACTTTCCTTTTCTTTTATTTGGTCTAAGAATATTCTTCTTGGTCTTGTTCTTCTCCAGTCCTCTCTTTCCTTCTACCTTTCCCTTTATGATGGTTCTCGAATGGAGATCATGGACCGGAAAGCGCAGCGTAGGACGTCCACCCACAAAATGGACAGACGACTTAAAAGAGACCGCAGGGAAACACTTGATGCAGGCCGCTTCCAACCGGTTCATTTGGAGATCTATGGGGGAGGCCTACGTCCAGCAGTGGATATCCTATGGCTGAAATGATAAAGATGATGAACGCAGGTGTTCTCGTAAAATACCTATTACAAATTTTATTCAGAACAACCCAAATAATCACTCTTACACCAAGGAATGGTCCACCATAGCACAAAATATTGAAGAGTAGAAGAAAGGAAGGGAGGCCTTTGCCCAGCAATGGGCACCACGGCTGAAGTAAATAATAACTCAATGAATCATAACTAATACATTTTTACAGCTGTAAATTAACTGGATTCATCCCCTAATTTACTAGGTACTCTTAGAGGTGGGTTATTTTCTTGAAATTTAAATGGAACCACACTCAAGAATATAGCTTTTTTAATAAATAAATAAAATACATACGCACATAATCCAGTCGAATTGAGTACCTCCGTTTTTAAAATCAATTGAAAATTAAATCTACAAGACCTGTAACTTCTTTAAACTAATATCAATTATATTAAATGTGTTAGCTTGAATATAAAATATATTCAAGCTAACACAATAGCTCATACTAAAATTATTATATTATTGAACTAATCTAATAAACCGCACTAACCGCTTATTGAATTTTACTAATGCGCTGAGTAATGTATACCAGCTTATTGGTCACGAGATGCCGCCTTGATAATTCTTTAGAAAATATCAATTATTTATTCAATCTTTTTAAATCCATTACCTAAAATAAAACACGCCAAAAGTCTTGACAGTTGGGAATATTTTGCGGTTGTACTTAAGCTAGATTACAGAGAGAAGTTGTTAAGTGTCACAGCAATCCCAAATAGCTTAAACATTTCTCGCGCAGGTGTCTACGAATATCTTAAGTTGTCAAGGTAGACTACACAACATTTCTAAGCGTCAGAAGATTAATAGTTTTCGCATTACATAAGTACCTAACTGAAGGAAGCTAGCTTTTGTCGGCAGTTTTGTTTATAAATAGGTAGGTAAATATGTACCTTGACAAAAAATGTGTACCCAGGTACTCGTACATACTAAAAATAATAAAAATCTTATTTATTAATATATTTTTTCATATTTATCTTATTTACTGCAAGGCAAGACAATGCACAGCCTAAACTGCTGGGTCTTGAAGCATGAAATTTGGCACAAATCACAGAACGTCTAATGGGCAAATAGGGGAATAGGTGGGAGGACATTGTTTTCAAGTCATAAAAGTAAAAATTGGTATTTAGACTTCTATTTATAAGTAAAAGTTAGTTATATCATCGTTTTTTGAAAACTCATTCCCTAAGAGGGTTAAATAGGGTATGCAATTAAGTTTATACGAATGTTCGTAATTTTTTTGTTCGACTAGTGGAAGTTGGTATTTAGTTCTGTTTACAAATAAAAGTTTATAAGTAAATAAAAGTTACAAGTAAAAGCTGGATAAGCGTATTTAGAAATAATACCCCTAAAGGAGTTAAATACGGGATAAAATCTTGTATAAGAGCGTAAGCTCTTGTCGGTGGAGTAACTTCTAGGCTTGACGGTCATCTGTCAGCGTTTTCACCTCCCTGTATGACACTAGCCTTCTCTTTTAATTAGTCTTAACACTCTTCTTGGTCTTCCCGGTCTTATCTTTCCTTCTACCTTTCCATTTATGATGATTTTCATTAATTTGCCATATCGTACCAAACATCTTGCCTCTTCTAGTCTCATGTACATTCCATTTACGACAATAAAAATTACGGATTGAATTGAAAACCTCTTATCATTTTTGAAGTCAGTAAAAAATAAATAATAACTCTTTGTGTTAGTGTGAAAAAAGTTGTGTGAAAATGAGGCAATGGTAAGTTAGATGCAAGTAAACTTTTAACAAAACCACAATTAAATCTCTACACTTATATTTTCTCTCTGCCAAATACTGATTTTGATAGTAGTATGTTTTGCAATACGACTCAGCCAGCAAATCTGACAGACAGAACAAACAGAACAATGTGCATTGGCATACTTAGAGAAGACTGGTGAAACCTATAACGTTCCAAAAGCTACCTGGGATGTAACGTGCCGTGAGTGAATTATAGTTGCCGATTCTTCTTCTTACTTACATAATCTGGCGCAAAGCCGTGAGGGAAATCAGCTTTTCAGGCGTTCAGGGGTTTTATGACTCGAAATGCTTGAGAAATTCTCTACGCAGCATTAAATCTAGGAAAAATAGCTCGTCCCCTAGTTGTGACTCTAATGGGGATTTGCCTGTTCTCGTTGATATTTCGATTTTCTGAGGAAATTATTAAGAGATCTAGAAAGTAATACGTACCTACCCAATAAATTCATGCAAATGATAAAGTATTCTAATGAGAATTAAGAAGTTAAGTATTTGTTTGTCGTAGGCAAACTTTGATGGAAGAGATCGTTAAAAGTTAGTAATAAGCACTTTTTATTTGCCTACACATTTTTGGACGTCTTTTTTATTTTGTTTTTAACCGATTTCCAAAAGGACGAGATTATCAATTCGACTGTATGTTTTTTTTGTATGTATTTTACGCGATTACTCCGCCAATTTAGAATTGTTTTTGATGATTCTTTTTTTGTTTGGTAGGTCATATCTCAATGGTGGCTCCATATAAATTTTATCGACATTAGTTCAGCGCTTTTTGAAAAATCTACAAAAACTTGACAATAACCAACAACTTACAACAACAGTGCTACCAACTTAGCTGTTAAGGTGGGCACTACAGTTATTTCTTGGTGAATTTCATACTTTGTTCTCCACTAGCGACGCTGTCAACTAAACAGCAAACATAGAGGAACTGTTCCTAGAACAGAACTTCAAAAAAACAAAGAAGTGTCTCCATGGCGACCGGGCCCTGTTGTTTTTCGTTAAATTTTTCATGACCATGGATACAAAGTATTTCAGTAATATTAAATTTTCTACTTTTTAGTTTCAGTTTGTAAATGTAGGTATTGTAGGTATTCTCAAAGAAGTCGGTTCTTTAAAAAAAAAAATATTATATAGTAAATTATTTTTTTGATTAAATTTAATTATTCATGATTGCTACTAGTAAATATTAAATTGATGAGCTTGCAAGTAGTTCAATTGGTGTATCATAATTTGAGTTATCTTACTTTACGAGCCTTTGTGAGGGAAAGTTACACACGAGTTAAACATTTGATCCGAACGTCACAGGCGTGTAAACTTTTCATATAAAGTGTGTACGTGACTCTGTTTTATGCCTTATTAATCTGCGTTCAGTTCATGGCTTCACTGTTTGTATTCTTTCCTCTTGAAAGTATTTTTGGAGTCGCAAGTGTATTTGCATGTGTCAAGTATTGAAATATTGTCAAGTTTTATTAGATATCGTCAAACATGTCATAGTCACAGTCACAGTCAAGCAAAGTAACTCACGGTCAAACCCAAGTCATAACCTAGTAAAGTGATGGTGTCTTCATCATCAGCCAGAAGACGTCCACTGCTGAACATAGGCCTCCCCCTTTAACCTCCACACTGAACGACAGCCTGCCTTTTGCATCCACTGGATACCCGCAACTCTCACATTGTCGTCGGTCTATCTACCGGCCTATACCTACGCTGATGACGTCTTTACTAGAGGCTTACCTATATGAAGTTTTGGAAACAATATGAAAATACATGTTTCATCTCGTTATAAAATATCACTTTCCTACACGCGAACACAATTATAATATATACGAACACTTAATAAATAATAAACCACCATTATGACACATTAACATAAGAAAAAGAAAATAATACAATGAAGAGTCATGTTTTCGGCTCTGCACCAATGATTTATTTAGATAAATTATGTGCAGTTCCAATTCCATCGCTCAAAAACGGTTAAAGATAACATCGTGAGGAAACCAGTACGAGTATGTCCAAGAACCTCAAAGTTCAAAGACATATGACATTCACCAACAAGCTGGGCCAGCATGGTGGATTCAGGGCCCTTCTTCTTTCTCTCTGAGAGAACGCCTGTGTCCCAGCAGTGGAAACACGATAGGCTGATAATGATGACTAATACCTAAACAGTTTGATAATAAATTAATTATGATTCTGATTCTGAAAGTTCCATACTACCATCCCATGGCTTTGTTACATGTTTTCCTCCACCGGCAGTTCAAGCTTATTGTGGGGATTTGAACCCACACCCTACGGCGGGGAAGTCGAACGCGCCAACCACTGAACTATCTATCATAGCTAAAATACTTGCAACTAGCATGAAGAGAGTGCATCGGTTTTTCTAGGAAACGTGCTCCATCGTAGACCAAACGTAAGCCTATTACTAAAAAAACAGGTTCACTTGCAAATCATCTGTCACGATAGTCCGTAGTAGTACGCGTTTTACGACCTCCTTCATTACGTTACGCACAGTTAACCCCCTTTTTGAACGTAAACAAACGTATCTACGTGGGCTCGCGTAAACGTTTATAGCCAGAATAGATCTTTTACGGCTAGATTCTCTCTCGATTGCATTGGCGCGCAGTGGTTCTGATGATTTTCTACTTTTATGTTTTTCAATAATTACTTGTATTCGATTCATTGTTTATTCAAACTTTATTTAAGAAATGGACTTCAAAAATAGTAAGAGCTAGTTTTTTCTTCAATTAAATACTAGGCTTGCGTTAGCCCGCCAACTCGCCTGGTGTTAAGCGATGAAGCAGTCTACGATGGAGCACGCTTGCCAAAAAGAAACTTAAGTAGGTAAGTATTATGCCAAATCCACAGGTGCTCGAAAAAAATTATAGGTGTAAATTTCATTCATCAATAACTCAGAGTCACACAGTGGGCATTGGAGAGAGCTATGTTCGCAGTTTCTTTGCGCGATAGAATCCGATACGTGGATATTCTCAAAAGATCGAGAGTCACCGACAAAGCTGTTAAAATTTGTATGTTGAAGTGGCAATAGGCAGGCCACATCGCTCGAAGAACCGATAACCGATGGGTAAGAAAGATTCTTGAGTGGAGACCAAGAACCGGAAGGCGCAGCGTAGGTAGGTCTCCCACTAGATGGACCGACGACATTGTGAGAGTCGATGGCATCCAGTAGATGCAAAAGGCAGACTGTCTTCAGTGTCGTTCAGTGTGGAGGTTAAAGGGGGAGGCCTATGTTCAGCAGTTCAAGTTCCGTACCCAAAGGGTAAAAACGGGACCCTATTACTAAGCCTACGATGTCTGTCTGTCCATCTGTCTGTCCTACTTTTAAACGGCTGTATCTTTCGAACCGTAATAGATAGCCAGTTAAAGCTTTCACAGAGTATGTGAAGTTACGGCAAATTAACTAACAAATAATAAAAAAGTTAAAAAGTAAAAACAAAAGAGGGGTAACATACAACAAACGTATTTTTTTAACGTATTCGCTCTAATTTAAAAACGGTTATTCATGCCAGCGTCAAACTTGGCATGATTATAGTACACACTCTAAAGTATAACAACAAAATAATAAATAATGGCCAAGTGCGAGTCGGTGACAAATTTCTGTTCATTACCAAGTTATAACTGGTAATTGGGTTACTTGGATTACCTCATCATTTCATCCACCGAATCGAAATTTCAAAATTTACTAATATTGAAGTCGGTTTTTTAAATTGATGATTATTGTATTTTGTGGTGGTACGGAATCCTCAGTGCGCGAGCCTGACTCGAACTTGGCCGGTTTGTTATTACGTTCCTACTCCCAAGTACCACATTTCTACTACCAAGTACCACGTACCTACCACAACATTACAGTATGTACCACAGAACAGTATAATATATTCTGTGTAGGTAAGTACATACTTTGAACCACAGATAATTAATTTGAACTAAAATGTATAAGTAAAATAAATACGTAGGCAAGTTTAATAATAGAATAAGGCTTAATGATTGTAATGAATGTTAACGTAACGTTTAAGCTGCGTTATTAGAATAAATTTAATTAAGTTCCCTGGGCGGTTGGCCTAAATATTCATATTTTGTTAATAAATATTTAAATATAAGCACTAGCAGTACCTCTTAAAACTTTGAAATTAACGTTGTGAAACATCCTATTTAAAATAGTAATCTATTTTCATAATTTATTCATTATACCATAAAATTAAGACGGTTATTTATTTTGGATTGAGGATTAAAGTTTGGGGATTCCGTTATTGATTTATTGAGGTGTTTTGTTTTGTGCAAACAAAGGTTTTGAAACATAATTAATGGGTTTTACTATAAGGTTCCATTCTAAACAAAACACTTCAGAGGATGATAAGTACATCTATACTAATATTATAAAGAGGAAAGATTTGTGTGTATGTATGTTTGTAACGAATTGGCTCAAAAAGTACTATACCGATTTAAAAAATTCTTTTACCATTTTAATGCTACATTATCACTGATTAATATAGGCTATATAACTATACCCGTGCGGAGCCGGGGCGGACCGCTAGTACACTATAAAAGACATGAAAAAGAGCGTAGCAATGCAAAAAGACGACTTCATGGCTGATATTATGAAAACCCGTACGAACCCGTACGCTTTTGATGTTAAGCGATGATGCGGTCTACAACGCAGCATGTTTGCCTAGAAGAAACCGATTCGCATTTAAAGACATAGATTGTAAATATCGAGAAACACCCAGTCAACGCCTTCCATACACTAGCAGTTAGTAAAATAAAACTGAAATCAAAGCGCTTTGTTTGGGTTTTTGTAATATCAACCATGAAACGGTGTCATTTCGTGCCCGCTCTGACCGTCGGATAGAAAAATGGACAGGAAGGAATTAGGCCATGCAGATTCGATGCATACTCTCCGAAATGTATCAAACAAAATTCATATAGACGCTCTCGATTATTCACACCAAATTAAAAATATATAGAGAAACTAACTAAATAGCTAGCTAAAAGACTAGCTTTCATCATTAATCAGAAGACTTTCACTGCTGAACATAGGCTTCCCACTTAGAACTCCACACTGAACGATAGCCTCCTATCTGCATCCACTAGATGCCCGAGACTCTCACAATTTCGTTAGTCGATCAAGGGCCTACCTACGCTACGTCTTTCGTTTCATTCCTTCAAAACTAGCTTCAAGTAGGTTTAGGTAAATTAGTATTTTTATGCAACGAGACGAGCCATTTAAGCCAGATGGTAAACATCGCGTTTGCTCATAACAGTAGTTCAGTGTAGCCTAGAATTTTGAACTTCAACAGTTCAAAATCCTCCGAAAACAGTAATGTTTGCAAACTACTGCTTGGTGCTTCAATAACTGGCAAAGTTGTAGTACTACCTCAAGTGGTTTTTTTTTATTGCTTTGATCAGTAATTAAAACATTTTTAAAAGTAATTTGTTCAATTCAAAATACATAATAGGTATGATATTATACTTACGCACTACAATCAAATTACGTACAAGCATCATGTTAAACCGTTTATCAGTTTTTATGTCAGAATTGTACGAAATGAACAACATTTTACTCTGAAAATTATGAAAACTGAAGGTTTTGTGCCGCTCGCATAAATGTGTCACAATTTTCGCAGATTCTGCCTCGACGTACCAGTTAATTTATATTTAGCTTCACTTATCTGTTATTTTCTGGTATTTCATTGCCATTTTAATGTAGAAGAAAGAATATTAGTATTGTGAAGCAAAATTTATATTTAGCTGGAAAACAAAGTATTTTACACATGAAGCGTTGTTTGCATGCAATTTTTTAATTGGGAAGTTTTAAACAATAACATGGGGCTGTGACGTAATTTTACAATATGTAATTTAAAAAAAATGCCTAAGAATGAGAAATCACAGTGTACGCTTGTACTCGTCAGTTGTTTCAATTGAGGTACATATTTGGACATAATGTTTGTTCTTTTTTGACCCAAATCAAAAGATAACGTAAGCTTTGTCCTAAGCGAGGCAAGGCCAGGCCAGTCATAACGATGTCTGGCAGATAGCTGAAAATTGTCACGAAATGAAGGAAAAATTGAAACTCTACCCTGTGATAACCCGATTTGATAAGGGTTTTGAGGTTACTAAGGCTTTGCTGATAATACTGATTATTTGTAAGTAGCAACAGGCATGCACAGCTTTCGTAAACAATTTAAACTTGGAGATCATAGCTTTTGTAATATTTGACAAATAATATAAAAACCTTAAAATTAAATAACACAATTATTTGCCAGCCTAATGCGGTTGAAACTATAGTCAGAGTGACCAACTTAATCTTACGTGAGTAATTCCCGTGTAATAAATAAAACACAATTATTATTGAATTGTTTTTTTTATTAATGAAAAATAGTGATGATGATGGTAAAAAGTATTCTATGTCCGTCTCCCGGTGCTAAGCTACCTCCCCACCAATTTTAAGCCAAATCGGTTCCGCCGTTCTTGAGTTATAAATAGTGTAACTAACACGACTTTCTTTTATATATATAAACTAGCGGTCCGCCCCGGCTTCGCACGGGTATAGATATAATATAGCCTATGTCACCCGGGGATAGTGTAGCCTTCCAACAGTGACAGAATTTTTCAAATTGGTTCAGTAGTTTCGGAGCCTATTCAATGCAAACAAACAAACGATCAAATCTTTCCTCTTTATAATATTAGTATAGATATAATGAAATTGCTTGGTAGAAGTTAACGTTATTACTTGTGGCTATTTTTAATTTATGCACCGAGACAAGTTCTTATTACTAATTTTAGCTGTAGTACAATGTCTAAAGTTCATAGTGATATTTTGAATAAGATTTTAGGTGTTGCTTAGCTGTCCTAATCTTATACAATAAAATGAGATGTGTAGCAATATTTACGTTAGTTTTATCAACTGAAATTGTCAAAATAGATACCATCACTGTATCTAAAATCTAAACCTTAGTTGACAGAGCAAAGTAAATTATCAAAGTCTCATAGATGAGCGTTTGTACGAGTATGTAAGTCATAAGTCATTTAAATATATCTAATAATTTATTATAACACCGGCTTGCACTCACGATGATGTTTTATCGGTCGAGATGATCAACCGGTTTCGGACCAGTTTATCTATACTTCTATACTAATACAATACAATACAATTCTTTATTAATAACTACATCGATGTATATAAAATACTAATATAATACTAATACTAATCTATACTAATATTATAAAGAGGAAAGATTTGATTGTTTGTTTGTTTGTATTGAATAGGCTCCGAAATTACTGAACCGATTTGAAAAATTCTTTCGCTGTTGGATAACTACACTATCCCAGGGTAACATAGGCTATATTATATTTAAAAAAAAATTTATTCCTTACTAACAGTCCAATATTGTAACCCAAGGTGTAAAAAAATTAGATTTACAATTTTAACTTTGCGTGTTTGACAGTTCTAAGACAGGACAACGACTGTCAGGTCAGCTGGTATATAATAATGAAGAAAAAAAAAACTGTTTTGGGGAAGCAAACAAAGACGCTAAGTTCGCGAGTTCTTGGTCCGGGGCGAACAACTATATAGTTACACAATCAATCAGTATAATTTTCACAATACACACGTGAGAGCTTTGTGTTCTTTAGAACAACCGATAACAAGGAGTTATAACAAGCTGTGAATATCATAATAACTGTTAGGGTGAGACTGCACTAGGGTACAATGAGCGACGAACATTATAGATGTCTGAACGAATTGGTTTCTTTCTAACAAACGTTATCGGTCGTAGACCGTATCATTGTTCAAAGGGCAGCTAAAAACGCGCGTCTATCTCGTAGCGCATTTCAAAGTGTTTAAAAATAAAACCACTTTCACTAGGTTTTTGAACGTATTCTATGTAGGTTACTTCAGTAAAATTAATATAAAAAGAAAGTGTTTTTATTTAGCATTTTTACATTGGTATTGCAGCTATCAGAGCATTTAAATGAATGGAAATAGCGTAGGTTTGTTTTATCTCTTTTCGCTTGTGATTGCCATCAGTGATAAGTCGCTTGAGCAGTTTTAAGCATATATCTACTAACTAAAGCAATAACTTTTTAAGACCGTACAAATATAACAAAGCAGCACTCAGTTATATTATTATTAACAGGATATTTAATACCGTGACACGTTCTGGACGGAGCGCCCGATATTTTGGCGTAGTTACACTTACATGCACCATGTTCACTGTTTATTTTTTAAAATATTGTTCATTTTCCTTCCCTTACCCTAATATACTTTCTTCTTTTGCAAAAAGTTGGCAACCCTAGGGTCAATGCATAAACATTGTTGCTATTTAGCGTAGTAATGCTGCCAGTATGCTGGGTATGCTGCCAACTGCTAGCCATTTTGATTGTCTTTAGACCTTCAGCGGTCTATGGGCAGTCTGTGTAATGTTTTGTTGTCTGTTTTGTGTAATGTTAGTTAGCGTGTAATTTGTTTTATTTAAAATTAAATTAACATCACCATCTTCAGCTTGTATAAGCCTGCTTAGGTATAGGCTTATTTTTAGATAACCTAACCAACATTTGACCAACCAACTGTGGTAAACTAAAGCCCTTAATTACAGTTTATGCTACAAACAGTATAAGTACTGTAAATAGGCATTTGTTCACTGCAAATTGCCATTTGATTTTGTTCATGTCGCTTAATTTTCGTGCTTTTGAAATAGAATGAAAAGCCTGTTTTGTGCCTGATGATTTTGTACTCTGAACCATTCCATTGTGTTCGTGGCTTTGGTAACACAAATTGGCATGTGGTAATTGAAGCTACATATGTAGAAATATAGATTCAAATTGGACCAATTTGGAGGTTTGGTTTTGGTAACCTATGTATCCAGCGTGCTATAGACAAACGCAGAGTAAGGCGTCCGGTTAGAGAGTATTACAGGGCTGAAGGCAAGTCAATGCAAAAAGCAGAAGATCGTGTTATGTGATATTTTACAAGTTTACCCGGAACAATACTAAGTCAAAAAGAGGTCATTATTCATAATTACTTTAGGAAAGGGTGTAGTTCGGAAGTGGACAAACTAGGTATAGAAAAATGATGATTTGTTTTTGAACAAAATCTCCGATTTGTTTTGAGATCATTAGGAAGATTTCTGTGTAGTTATAAAAATATTTAATTAACCTATCATCCGACAGTTCGACTTCGAAAAGTTCTTCCGAAAGCGAAAAAACGTCGATTTTTTGAATTATTTTCCTGAACTTGTATACGACTGTATCTGCCAATGTGACAACTATTACTATCGATATACTACGTTTCTCAAGACTCGTCACCATTAAATTGGTTTTATACATTCTCGGTTACGAGATTGGCATTACACATAATGCCGAAATATGTGAAATAAGATTCTAATTTTATACTTAGCCAGGCCATTTTTGGGTATTTCATTTTGTGAACTGGGTATGTCCTAAAACTGCGACCAGAACCACCGGAGGATGGGCAGCAGGGTCCTATTAGTACAAGCGTGGAGAGTATGGTAGCACCCCTGTCTAAGAGGGAGGCCTAAGGTTCAGCAGTGGATGTTTACTGACCGATGATGAATGTGAGGCCATTTTGGGCATTGCACATAATATATATTACCTAGGTATTGTATATAAAACTAAACTTGACACATTTCTGGTAACATCAATATATCGCTCTCAATCGAATCCTTTTATCTCGGGATGAAATGTTTCAGTTTCTGTAAATAACTGATAAACCGCGGGTTGTAGCTGGTACCAAACATTATAGACTGAGCCCTCGCGACTGCGACGTGATCGTAAATACATTATATTGATCCAGAAAAGGGAAAGGGCTCTTTATCGCGTAATAACTCACGATCCAGAACTAATTTCATTTATCGTTCTCGCGTAACTTGAACAATGTCGTAACATCTGCTTCCAAAGTGTTGTTTAGCTACCTTTAGTAGACAACCAAATAAACATAATGTGGGAGCAGAAGAAAACATTTATTTTCTACCTGTTTTGAAGTTTTTACTTTTTTCCGTTCCGTACCCAAAGGGTGAAAACGGGACCCTATTATTAAGCCTACACTGTCTGTCTGTTCGTCTGTCTTATCTTTTAACGGCTGTATCTTTCAAACCGTAATATAACGATAGCCAGTTGTAGTTTTCACAGAATATTGTAATGGTATAGCGAATTAACTAAGAAATAATATCAAAGTCAAAAAGTTAAAATAAAAGAGGGGTCCCTATGCAATATACGTTTCATTAATATGTATTTTTTATTTGCTCTAGGGTAAAAACGGTACCTATTACGTGCAAGAGTCAAACTTGGCATGATCATAGTACTCATTCTAAAGTAAAACAATAAACATTAAAAACTGGCCAAGTGCGACTCAGTGACAAATTTCAATTATTTTCTTTATTTATTGAATCCTCCTCTATCAAATAGCTAATCTTAAAGTAAGGAGGAATATACCTATTCACTTTAAATTTTATTTTTTTCGAACTTCAGTATAATAATTAGTATGAAATACATAATTATTATGTCTAAATGTATGAAAATTACGGTATCGCTATTAAATTATCTTAAAGAGTTATTATTACCGTTTATGGAGTATCGGTTCGACTCCGTGTGTGATCAAGCTGTACCCCCAGTACACCACATACCTAAACTTTACTGTCGAGGAATCCAGATGTTTATTTATGTTCCAATACGGTGTTATTTCAACAGTCAAATTTATTTTAGGGTTGTTTTAATACTTTTTTTTTATTGTCGAACGCCTAACACGGCAATGTTTTAATTACAGCCTGTGGATAGAATATTATTGCTTTTCGGTTTTTAAGAATAGCACGTGTTATTTGGTTGTAAATATTTATAGTGTTAAGTGTAAGTATAACAAATATTAAATTCTTAAGGTGGGGTTACATGACGTTGGAGTGGGTATAAGATTTTTTTATGGCAAACAATCTAACAGGCCGCCTAATGGTGAGCGATCACCTTCACCTGTGGATACTTGCAATAATAATAATTTATTATAATTATTCGTATTAATATAACGATATTACATACCTACGAGTAATCAATACTAGCTAGATATCACCACAATAGCCCTGAAATTTTCAATCTTATAATGTACAATAGTTTCATATTTCTTCTCACAAACATTCCATAGTTATATAAGTAAATATTATTATATTTTATATGTTTAATATTAGCATAATTACTTAACAGATAAATTAGTCGCCAATAAGTTAACTACTTAGACAAATAGCCCACCCACAGACCTATATCTTAGTTCTGTGATCCCACCCCTAACTGTTCCCGGTGCAAATATGCCCAAATCTCTCGCTGCATTACCGCGTAGGATAGCAGTGGCTAACCTTAATATTCCAATATTCTAACATAGACATAATTTCATTATTTTAACTTTAATAAAAACTAATAAAAATATGTATAAAAAACTAACATTTGTACGCTGTAACAGGCAAGGACATGAGATTAGTCTCCATTCTTACGACCATGTATGCTATTTTATAAATATGTGTACCTACCATGTTCTGACTAATAAATAATTTGAATTTGAACCTTTGCACCAGGAACGAGCCGTAACTGGAGTCAAATATTGATCAAATATTTATTTAACTTTGAACTTAAAAACTGCAGCGATCCCATAGGTGAGTAGCTAATTTGTCCTAAACATTTTCAGCAAGTTATTCCAACCTCGATAAAACAAGTTTCATTTAACTTTGTTTCGACATTGTTTCTTTGTACAAGACTGTCTGCAAACTTCACAGTTACAGTCAAACTATAGAAGGTATTCAGGAATAGTTTATGGTTAGCGCTTAGCTTATAAACGCAATTATTTAAACTTAGCTCCGTAAGTTCCACACTCTTGAGCACATAGCCAGAGCTTTATTCAGACTTTGTAAGAGGAGGAAAGTACTTTTCGCACTCTTTCACTCGTTCATTGAATATTTTTATGATATAAAATTCTTTAGGGTGATTATGAAAAAGTTTATTAAAGGTTATTATCTGCAAAGTATATACAAACAGATCACAAAAACAAACAGATTATGGATGTTAGGTCCAGTACAAAAACCACGAAAAAGGTTATTGAATTTACCTTGTAAATTTAAATATAAAAAAAAGCCATATGGGTGGAAAACAAACAGACGGGCTACCTGATGGTTAGCAGTCACCGTTGCATATGGATCCCTTTAGCACCAGAGGCATCACAAATACGTAAGACTATACTGACAAACTGAAACCTTATATCGTTATAACAATGACTAATTTAACTAGCAACTAACGTAGACTAAATGCACGAATTACCTTAATAGTAGTATGGTTTTAGTCTACTATTGGTTCGGATGTTTTTGAACCAATATCCATAGTTTTAATAATATTTACTATATATTTACTTTGGATGTACCAATCTGTATTACGTATAAGGAAATCCAAGGCTACTTGATTTCCGAGAAAATGGTTCGTTCCCTAGAGACTGACCCACACGGTTAGTTAGACTTCAGATCAAAAGGCTGCCATAGCAACAAAGGCATTTCACAAAACTTTTTTATTTTATTAAATTGTACCTACATTATAAAAACGTCCCTAACGTCTCTGACTTAGAGAGTAGATTTCTGTAAAAATGAAAAAGTGTCATCAGGTCTTAATAAATATTAAATATACAACTATATATACAACTAATAAAATTTGTTCATATTTTCCGTTATCCATTCAGATTTACAAATTAAAGACATGACATTAACAAAAAAAATGCAATATTTTAAATTCTTTATAAGTTTAATTCGTCATAGCCTTGATTATGTAAAACTAGTACGATAATAAATAAATCAATAAAAGTTTTACTTTCATGATTTGCGGGGTCAAAATTATATGAAAATTATTTACTTTACCGTTTACACTATCCTCTGTTATTCTCGATCGATAGCCTAGCATCGTTCAGTTTCCTATTATTTTTATACAGAGTTACGCGGAAAGAGTATAGTGCTAGTAGCTCTTACAATGGAACTAACGCTGAAATCGCAAAAAAAATATTAGCTGCTCCATACATTTGTCGAGTGTGAAGGACCGTTTTCTATGCAATAGCAGATTTTTTGCAATTTCATATAAGGTTCCATAGTGAAAGTTGATTATAATAAAGGCTAAAATTGACCCTTTTCCACTGAGCACACCTTTTACGCGTAACCCAGTATAATGCCTCACGACATAGAAAAGACCACATCATGCAAGACTGGATTTAATCTAGTTTATTAATTATGTAATTTAAAATTTTAATCAACATCTGACACGTTTAATAATTACTTCACCAGAGTGTAAATGGGGCGCCACAAACGACCAAAGACGAGGCAAGTACAATATGCTTCCTCTAGTCGGCCATAAAACTTCTACCCTGCGTAGAATCGTAAACTGTTGAAAGTAGATTAGTTATGCATATAAATTAACTGTTCATTTTAATGACTCCAATAACGACTACGAATAGACTCATCTTGAACTCTTCCTTGTTTATTGTTTTAATTTTATTGAGTACAAACTAAGTGACCACGCTAAGCTTTTTTCTGAACAGAATTTTGACATCTCTAATTACAATAATATTAAATTTAGGTCTCGAAAAAATTCAGTAAAGCAAAAAAAATCGTGTGTTACTGGCTCAACGCATAAGTATTGCCATTCAGCGTGGCAATGCCGCCAGCATGCTCGGTACGCTGCCAACTGGTAGTGGGCTTGAACATTTAGATTGTCTTTAGACCTTCAACGGTCTATGGGCATTGGGCAGTCTAACTGTTTTTGTAGTGTTCTTGTTAGCTTGTATTTTGTTAAGTTAATAAAGGACTTGCCATAGTAAAAACTCATTATTTTGATTTAAGCGACCCTCTATCTAAATTTAAGAAATCAATTTATCCACCTAATCTGTAGGCAAATATTTTTGTTAATGTCTGAACTTAATTTCTAATATAGTATAATCTTTCCATTGACTATATTTTTCGTAATTTAGTAAACATTGTTAAAAAACGTACCTACGCTCTTATTAATTATATTATTATACTAGCCGACCTGACAATCGTTGTCCTAAGTTTAAATAAATTTGAGTTATGTTCGATCCAAAAATCCCATAGAAAAAAGCACTTTTACATTTTCCTATTACCCTTAAAACCTTATTCGAACTATTACGAACATAAAAAATACCAAATCGGTCCAACCTTTCTCAACTGGTGCGTTTGCCAACTAACACCCTCAATTTTTTATTTAAATGGATTGTTTTTTTGTTTTTTTGGTAAACAATGTTATATCGTATTACGTACATTTCCAGTATTTTCGAGAAGCGCAGCGGGCCGATTCCAGAGCTATCAAGACGGTTTCTATCCCCGTCACTCCCATGTCTATCTCACTGAGAGTGACAGGTGGCAGAAATAATATTCGGGTACAGACAGCCGAATCAGTTTGCTTAATTGGCTATTACGGCTAAGTGGAGCCATTATTATTTGACCTTTGGCCGTGGTGCGGCTCCCTTTACGCTGAGAAGCCTAAATAGACGCTCTGAGATTTGTTTTACAGATTCACTATACTTATATACTAATCCAAGGCAATTCCCTTGGATAAATTCTGAACTAGTAAACAGAGTTCTGCGAGGCCTGTTTATTATCTACGTCTAGTTATTCCATCTTCACCTAGGTTACAAATACACAATGCCACGTATATACATTTTCGTTATAGACACAATCCAAATAACATTATTTATAGGAAAGTGACACATAAAATATAGATAGATAACATCAAAACAAATAAATAGTCTAGGAATAATTTGTGGTATTATATTTCCCATCCTCCTTTCTTCACGGACAAAATAAGAAAATTGGCCCACCACTAGGTACACGGTTAATGATTTCTTAAGTATATTTTCAATGTGTATAAATTGCGAGAAGCAATTTTTACACATTGAGAACAACTTTTAACGGACAACTTTAAACCCTTTTAACGGATTGTATTGCTTTTGTATTTTTTATTTTTTTACGGGGTAAGTAAGTGCCTTTATCAACTAAACAAAATACAAGCTAATACTAACACTACAAAAACAGTTAGACTGCCAGTTGAAGGTCTAAAGACAATCAAAATTCTCAAGCCCACTATCAGTTGGCAGTGTACCCAGCATGCTGAAGGCATTACTACGCTGAATGGCAATGCTTATGTGTATTTATGGCCTGTATCTCACATTATTTTTAACCGACTTCAGAAAAGGAGAAAGATTCTCAATTCGACACGTATTTTTTATAATTCCTGACGATTCGAACACTTTGCAGTGTTCTTGGTCACAGGTAAACTAGATGACGGATGTCTATAGAATTTTTATAAAATAATCGAAATCGGTCAAGAGGCTGTGAAGATGCATGGGAGACCAAGGTCACAGTTCAGAGTTAACCTTTCAGTTCAGAGTTCATGGCTCGTCGCCGCTTTATGGTTCACATCACACATCACATCATCAGCCCGTTAACGTCCACTGCTGAACAAAGGCCTCCCTCGTAGGGGTGTTGCCATAATCCCCACGCTTGGCAGGCGGCTTGGGGGGCTTGGTTTATGGTTAATATTCCGAAAATCAGTACGAAGCGCTTTGATTCCACAATTATTGTGCGATTGTAGTCTGCTCGAATGGGTGTTCCGCGATGGTTACAATCTGAGTGTCTTCAAATCACATGTGAATCGGTTTCTTCTAGGCAAGCGTGCTCCAACGTAAGCCGCATCATCGCTTACCATCAGGCGAGATGGTGGTCAAACGCAAGCCTATTATTAATAATAAAAATGGCTAACGGGGATTTATATAGTATCTAATAAAGATGTATGAAACTCTATACTTACATCGTACAAAAACAGCAAGACTATCAGTTTTATTGTCGAGGTTGCATTCTCTGTAATACAAAAGGCGTTGTTGAAAGCCTAGCTTTATCGGAACGCTTTTACTGCGAAACCTGAAAGGCTTGTTCGAACAAGATGCGGAAGTAATACTCGCAGTAACCCTTCAGGGCCGTTCATACCTAAACCAGCACTGCGACAAAAACTATTCAAATTTAACGTTTAATTACACCAAGTCTAGGTTTTACCGTGTTGTGGCAATAAAGCGTTATCAAATTAAGTAGATCATTAGTGAAATTAAAATGAAATGCGAATGAAAAAAGTGAAATTAAAATAGTAACAACTGCCCCAAGGCTGAAAGCAGACTCATTGAGTAAACATTCTATGACTACGATGAGTTCATGAGAAGTGATGGCAAAATATAATAAAATAATATTTGTGATATTTGAATAATTTTAACTATTTTACTATTGCCATTATTATATTTGTGACTATTTATTATTATATTTTTTTGTTGTAAGTATATATTTTTATGAACAATTTGTAATAATTATTCAATTTTGACGAGTAAATTTTTAATTAAGAATAAATACCTAAATAAAAAGTTGCAATACCTTTGATGAAACGAAAATAAATCTAACAGATTTAACTTAAAGCAAAAATTAGGCTATTATGTTTAACGTTCATATAAATATTTGTATGTTCTTACCTACAATGAGTTGTCGATAGATTCCTCTAAGTTCAGTGATGGTCACTGGGTAGGTGACATCATTATAAATTACAAGATGGCTATGTGTTTCCTTTCATGAGGCGTATCATCGCATAGGTCTTTTAAAATTAAAGCGAGGTTTGGTGCATAATTCTTTATCCAGGTCTACCGTTTGAAAAATATGTATCCGTCAAAAATACAGTTGTCGCGTTTTTAATTTTTTCAAGGTTTTTTTTTTCTCTTGGTCAACCTACGTTATTTAATTATAACCAATAGCTATAATTCTGTAGCTTCGGCGTTGACTAAGCAACACAAACTACCAAATTTACGAGGACACTCTCAGAAGCTTACTGCAGTCGTTATGCTGGCGCAGGTCTAGCCGGAGCTTTACCGAGTCGTCACAATACCTATTATGTCAGAGGTCGGCAAACAGACAAGCAGTGAAATTGAATGAACACCCTAATAACGTGAAAATACCTTTGTATTTCGTATTTATCTTCTGCGGTTGGTTAATATAAAACAGACGGTTCGGCTTTACTTATTCCCAGCTATTTGGTTACTGTGCAGTAGTTCTGTTATCTGTGAAGCTTGTTATTTGATAGTAATTCACACAAAAGAGGTCAACACACTCGCAACAGCTTCATAAAGATAGCAGCGTTGTTAGTGCTTGTTGTAATAGAAAAGTATTGTGCTTTTTGATGAACGTGTGAATTATTCACTTTACAGCTAAATCTTAACACAAGGTTAAACGGAAGGGCACTAAGCCAAAAGGAGGTCGTTGCACTCATCATTATGAACAACTTTTTAAACGGGACCAACACTGAAATCGCGAAATAATATCAGATGCTCCATACATTTTGTCATACAGCAGTTTTTTTGCGATTTCAGAGTTACGATAGTAAAAGTTGTTCATAATGATGAGTACTATGAATGCCTTTCGGCTTAGTAGCATTTCCGCATAACCCAGTATTGAAGTGTGGAAAGAATTCTAGATGGCCTCTCCAATGCTTAGATTGGTTCCAAAGACACCTCAAGAATTTGGAGGCCGACAGGAAAGCGCACAGAGCTTAGCGGTTAGAGCGCCCGGGCCTTTACATGGGTTGCGCAGGTTCTAGCCGAACGTCAAAAAAACTATCTATATCATAGATATTTCTTTAAATCTATAAATATTGAATTATAAAAGTTGTTCATATTGACGAGTTCAGCGTATTTTTTTAGATTATGATTGTATTGTTAGTATAATACTCGTATTTTATCTTATAGCTTTTTAACAGTCATAACTAGCTGCACCACTCGGTTTTACAAGAACAATTTATTTTTGCGGGAAGCAAAGTGTCCAATAAACAATTTATTTTTATATTTTTATTTCATACTAGCTGACCTGACAGACGTTGTCCGCTGTCTTAGAACTGTCAAACATGCAAAGTTAGTTTTTTTTACACCTTCGGTTACATTATTGGAGTTTTAATAAGGATCCCAATTATTTTGAAAATATAATAATATAGCCTATGTTACCCGGGGATAGTGTAGCTTCCCAACAGTGAAAGAATTTTTCTAATCGGTTCAGTAGTTTCGGAGCCTATTCAATGCAAACAAACAAACAAACAATCAAATCTTTCCTCTTTATAATATTAGTATAGATATAGATTATGCTGGCGTTTGACCGCCAACTGGACTGATGTTAAGCGATGATGCGGTTTATACTGTTGCCTAGAAGGTAACCGATACAATCCTATTATTTACTCGTATTGTCGTTTTGTAGAAATATTTTATGTACCTTCCTTTCGGTTATAGTATCACCGTTCCGTGCAACCCGTATAGACAAGAGAATACCTACTCCGATCCAATCGGTCGTAATAATATGTTTACGAGATTATTCATGCGAAAACCCGATGGTTTCGCAGGACTACCCACAAAATGTACAATAGGGAGTCGTTTTGATTTATTGGGCGAAACATTACGCTTTGTGTACCGTAGTGGGGCGAAGACCCGGAAGCCCTATTTTCCCCTTCCCTTCTTTGCCATAGAGAAAAAGCTAACAAAATATATTTACAAGTTTCCTGAATATAATCGCTATCGATATGCTATTATGCCTAGTCAGTCATTTGAAACCGTGCATGACGTGATAAAAATGAAATATTCATATACCTACATGGTTCATGAAACACGCATTTTGAGTATAGATTTTTTATGAAAAGCTTGCGGTTAATCGCTTTATCTCTATGTTATTGACTTATGAGTTTTAGTTTGCTAAAAAGAGTTAAACGCGTGTGTATGCGAACTTAGGGTCGGGTAGGGTACGGTAAGGTAGCGTGGCGAGTGCAAACGCATCAGACCTAAACCGAAAGAAGATGTTCTTTTGGTTTTTTTTTTTGGTTTGTTTTAGGCTTACTTTTAATGTAATGGACTTGCGTTTGCCTGAAGTTAAGCGAAGCTATTTTATAGTTTATGTGTTTCGCCATGTTTCCTAGTGTGCGCTGTGGTGTGCGTGAAAAAATTTGTAAATGTGTCGTACTAACAGTTTTTGCGTTTAGCAGTTTAGCGGTATAGTGAAAAAAGTAGGTGAAACACGGAGACATTTGAACACGAACTTTGTACCGAGGCATATCTCCCTTGTTTATCTTATCTGAGGAATCCACCGAATGTTATCTCATTGGATATTCTAATTCGAATTACAGCATAAAATAATCAGCAATTTTGAATGTAGCTTCTGTCAGCCATCGATAAAACTTACGACCGTTTATTTAGGAAGGTTAAACGAAAAGCTTTAAAAGAGTTTTATATGCGAAGATAGTAGTGCAGCTACGTTTATAGGGTAATGCAGACAGACGCTACGCTAGTCGTTTTACTGCCACGGCTTATCTTGAATACTGATTTGTTCCTATCGAGATTGGAATTGAATAATTAAGTTCGGTTTCTACACTTTATTGAGCTGGATGCGCTGCGTTCGTTGACTTGAAGACGAATCTCACTTTTTAGGGTTCAGTAGGTACTCAAATTACTAAGGGAGGGAGGGAGGGAGGGAGCTAGGGTCAAAAACAAGACCCTAGCACTATTACTAAGCCTACACTGTCTGTCTGACCGTCCATGGCGGCTGTATCTTTCGACCCGTAATAGATATCAAGTTGAAATTTTTACAGAATATGTAATGTTACGGCGGATTAACTAACAAAAAATAATAAAGACAAAAAGTAATAACTAAAGGCTCCGTACAACAAACTATTTTTAAAACGTATTTTTGTATTTACTCTAGTGTAACAACGTAAATACGTACAAGCGTCAAACTTGGCATGATTATAGTACACACTCTACCTAAAGTAAAACAAAAAATAACAAATACTGGCCAAGTGCGAGTTATTATAGCGGTTATTTCACAAATTTCTTTTCACCGAAGTTAAGCAACGTCAGGCGCGCTCGGTACTTGGAAGGGTGACCGCCTGGGCGTGATGTTGCCTGTTTGTAAAAAAAATGTACCTTAGTAATTAACAATTATTTATGTGGTGGTACGGAATCCTCAGTGCGCGATCCTGACTCGCCCATTGCAGGTTTATTGTACAAAAAGGTTATATAATGTTTCATCATCATTATCATCATCATTTTAGCCGTAGGGCATCCAGTGCTAGACATAGGCCTCCCCCATAGATCTCCAAAAAGGCTTGTTGGAAGCGGCCTGTATCTAGCGTTTCCCTGCGGTCTCTTTTAGGTCGTCTGGCCATCTCGTGGGTGGACGTCCTACGCTGCGCTTACGGGTCAGCGGAAATACGGCAGTGAGCACTATGGGCCTCATAAGCAAGCTCAAAGTCGCACAACGAGCTGTAATTATAATGTTTATATACATTATATTACCATTTGTTACGGGAGAAAAATCTTATAAAAAGATGCCCGGTTGTATGGAGGCACAGCCAGTGGCGTACATTTATGCCTGACGGAGGGCAAAGGCTCCAAGAGAACGCACTGGTTCACCCCTAGCACATTGCCCGAGGCAACACTCCCGAGAAATGTTCGAGCATTTTCCGTTATTCCCTTTAAAACTCCGTTCTGTTGTCTTCAAAGGCCGGCCCCACAGATCTTACAAAAAGGAAAAGAAAATAAATAAACAAAAATGTATTTTGTATCATCAGCAAAATTAATAATTATAGGCTGGTAAGTAATATTTTCAATTCAAAAAATCTATAGCTAAACTATGACTATAGCTAAATTAATACCCTGTGTCACAAAATGGCCTCAACTCCTTCGACCAAATTGAAATGAACGGCCCAGAAGAAGCGTAATTTTGAAGATTACAAAATGAGCGTCGGCGCTCACTTTGAGTCAGTTGGTCTTTAGCCGTAGGAAGTGCGACACGAGATTAATGTTACATGATAATGAAACATCTGACAAAATTATGCCTTCGTGTGCTTTCCCGATGTGTAAATACAAAACAAAAAACCGCTATCTTTGTTTTCTTACAAATTTACAGTACATGGTTATAATTAGGTTTTGACTCGTTTTTACTGAGCAAGTTCAATGGTTATGGCCCGTCCATTCATTTTATGTTAACCGAATCTTAATTCATTATAATGCTGTTTACCAAACAGCGCTGATCTTCCACTGAAGCCGTTCAGCGAAGTCACGAAAGGCCTAAAAACAGCGTAACTATACTATATTAAATTAAACTATTTTAAAATTAAGTTCCTTTAAATCGACCGTCTGGGTTTGTACCTGATGCGTTCGCATTCGTCACGTACGGTGTCATGACGAATGCGAACGCATCAGGCCTAAATCAGGCTTGATGCTTTTAGATGCAGATGACCTTGCCGCTCTTTTTTTTCATGTGAGCTATTAGTTAGTTCATCGGTCTTTCCAAGTTTCTTGTTTCTTCGTGTGCGTGAAAAATTTGTAAGTGAGCCGTAATTCAGATTTAGCAGTAGGTATAGTAAAAAAAGTGGGTGAAATATAGTCATTTGAATACGAACGATAGCTATACAAAGGCATATCTCCCTGGTTTGTCTGATCTGTGGTAGGCCTGTTTAAATCAGATCTTACGATAGAAAGGGGATGCCAAAAACATATTTTAAGAGCCTCCTATACCAAATTTGACGGTTTTAAATCAATTTTATTCAGTTAAATTACAATAATTGAGCTGGAAAAAATACATGTCACAGATACATCTGTGTTAGAGTTGATGATTTGGTTTAAAACATGATAGAATAAACTTTCCTCAATCAAAAAAAAAAAAAAACTGAAATAAAGTCGAGTTAGCTTATTTTTTTCATTTTATGCTCTAATGAAAGCTCGTAACAATCTGGAAATTGCATGTACTGAAAGGCAATTTCATTCAAAAAAAAATTTATTTGGGTAGATTTTTGATATTGAATAGTGTCGTTTTTTAGTGAAATTAAAAGCGTATAAAAGTCGCGAGAATTTTGGCGCGCCGCGTTCAGTACCGCGCCAGGCGTCATCGAGGTCGGACCTACGCTCTTTTTTGTCGTTGCACTCCCCCCGTGGGCGTCCTGACTCTAGCGTGGCAAAATATATCGTCGCTATAGGTTGGCGGGGACTGAGGGAGCGTTTTGTTGCCTACGCGACTCGGATAACCGGCCGTTAAGACCACCGGCTGCAGGGCCAACATTTGCAAAACTAAACATCAGCAACTATAAACACTTATCTATCTACGCAATGGATAAAACTGTTTGTCGAAACATCTGGTTGAAAAAGGTAAACATTTTTGACAAGTCGTCGTACAACACTTTACTAAATGGAAAGGGATACGGTCCCAAAATTCTCAGATAGGCAACCCAAGCTGTGAATAAACTCAAGATCTACAACATTAAACACGGTTCAGGTATTTATTTGCTCTGACAGCTGCAATAATATTGTGAAAAGCAGAACAAAATATTTCTTTTAATATATTATTTTCACTAAAATTTATCGGATACCTCCTACAGTCTTACGTTCAAAAAGCAAAAGTGAACAGAGTTTGTGGATTTTATTCAGCTTTTTATAATTTTGTTGCAGCTGTCACAGCAAATAAATGCTTGGACAGAGTTTGAGGGCTTCAATTGTAAATCGTAAAACGTGTCATTTTCACGGAACTTTGACCCGACAAAATTCGAGGAAAATACCTTTATTTTTATTTTGTTGAACTACACTAATTTGTAAATTTTGTAGAAGAAAAAAAAACCGACTTCAAGGCCTACAAAAAATTATAGTTAAAACAGATATTGAACAACGAGCTATGGAGAGGGCTATACTCGGGGTTTCTCTACGAGATCGAATCCGAAATGAGGAGATCCGTAGACGAACGAAAGTCACCGACATATCCCACCGGATTAGCAAGTTGAAGTGGCAGTGGGCAGGGCACATATCACGCAGAACAGATGGTCGATGGGGCCGAAAGGTTCTGGAATGGAGACCACGGACTGGTAAGCGCAGCGTAGGACGTCCACCCACAAGATGGACAGACGACCTAAAAGAGACCGCAGGGAAACGCTGGATGCAGGCCGCTTCCAACCGGCCCTTTTGGAGATCGATGGGGGAGGCCTATGTCCAGCAGTGGACGTCCTATGGCTGAAATGATGATGATGATGATAACATATTGAAAGTCCTCATCAAAACTTTTTGCTGAAGGGAACCACAAACCAAAACGTCATCTGTGTAAATATTTTTTTTTGATTTTTTCAATAAGTGCTGAATCAATTTCGATAAATGTATTAGGACCATCTCTGATGACCTACCAAACAGAAAAATAATCATCATAATTGGCGTAGTAATCGCGTTACAAACATACGAAAAAACATACTCGAATTGAGAACGTCATCGTTTATTGAAGTTGAAAAATTAATAAAAAGCCTGAGTACAATTAATTGCAAATGTTTTATTCAGTTTAAGATTTGTCGTGTCAAAAATGTGTGAAAGTTAGTCACTTACTTGCTACCTTAAGCACTATAGGAATATTAGCATAAACATTCAATATTTATATTACTTTAGGCGCCACTTTATGGCTCTAGTGAGATACGAGGCTATACTGCGAACTGCGTACGAAGAGCAGAAATTTTTATTTTCACAAATCTCTTTTTCCACAAGTGAATACCTTCATTAGATTGCTAAGTAGCAATTAAGGGGATACCCAAAGATGCTTACGTGGGAACATTTTTATTGGCTTTGAGTTGAATGTTCTGCAAGTGTAGCTTTTTTTCTTCATACACATTATTTTAGACTCGCATTTACCCGAGTACATATCTGCCATTTTGCAGATCCTTTTATGTTCAAACTATGTTTTGATTTACGTTAATATTCTTAATGTGAAAGTTTGTGTGTTTGTTCTTACTAAATCCGTAACGACTGAAACGAATCTTGATTACTGTACCCATCACTTTTGGATAAAAGCAGCAGTGCAAGTTCTTTAACCGTTCTTTATCGATCGTCAAATTCGATAAAATGCCATAGATACGATCATAGCAAGTACTTATCAAATGGCATTTTATCTAATTAGACAATCTCAACTGTCAAATTTGACTCGCACTGTTGGTTTGGCAGCTCTAGTTCTTAGTTTCGATAAGCACAAAGCATACATTTTATCCCAAAAGTTTAGGATGGAGAAACTACGAGAGATAACTAGCATCTTAATAATACCGTAAAAAACGCTTCTGTTCCCGCCAGAGATAGCGATGAAACGCTTTTGTTGTCGCCGAAATTTTTCACATATCTTGTGATTCAAGGGTCGTATCGCCAAGTGTTGTATACAGGGTTACGCATATAGACTATAGGTACTAAGCCGAATGAGCATTGTACTCATTATGAATAACTTTGGGGGACCAACCCTGATATCGCGGGGAAAATAACAATATTTTGTTGAGTGTCAGTGACCGTTTTCTATGGAATAGCCAGGGAACAGCTTATTTTTTTTTAAACGCTGTTTTAAACTATCACGGTTGTTCACTAAAGTTATATGAACGGTTATATAACGGTTACGGTGGTTATATGGTTATGTTACCACGGTATATATCCCGTAAATAATCATATAACTTTTTTTTTTTTTTGCAGGGTTGTTCCCATAGTATAAGTAAATGATGAGTACAATGACTTTTTTTCGACTCAGTACGGTCTATATGCGTAACCCTGTATATTATTCTGAAAATACACCACTGTACGCTGTCAGTTAGTGCACGCCAACGTTCAGCTACGTTACTGAACAGGGACGAGGTTTAAAAAGAGCCTCGACATTAACTCTGTCTGACCAAATAATATTAGTCATAGCTGCGAATGGGTAAGGGATAAATGAGCCATTTGTACATCATCGTGTGGATATTGAGGTGCTCTAAAAGGTAAAGTTAGTTAGTTAAAAAAATGCCATGCCAACACCAAGAAATATGTTTTCACGCAACAAAAAAAAAAATACGGCAGAGTAGCGATACAATTTTTTTTTAAATTTATGAATACAGTTTTATGATAAAAAAAAAAAAAACTCTATGGAAACATGTCGTTGATTTAATCGCTCCACAATTCTCTTGGAAATTCAACAGTAATAAGTGCTATAAATCGCGAGTGCTTATCCCAATTTTATAAACAAAAATAAGTGCGTTGTTGTGTAATAATCTGTCTCGATCAGTATTGGTTTTTCAAGCCAAAAAAAGGAATCGAAAACCGGCACTGGCATATGTACGCCGGCCATCTTGATATAGCATCTCAACATCGCAATTTCAAGCGGCACGGTGCTAATTTCTATTGGGATATTGTTGGAAATATCTTGTAACTATTCAATCATTCAATAATTAGTCCCCTTCACTATGGATATACACGCATGGGGCTGCTGTGACCAAAACTCAGACGATGGAAAATCACTAAATTGTGTGCAGTGTTTAAAACCTTTCCACTATGCCTGCTTGTTTCCTAATAATGACGACGTTCAGGAAGACATTCAACAAGATGACTGGAAATGTCCATTATGTGAAAGCATTTTACTAAAGAAGGGTAAAAACGATAACACTCCCTTGCAACGCAGATCTACAAAAAGACCGGCAATCTCGTCTCCGGAAGTTATTTCAGTCTCAGATGAACCTCTAACGCAGCAAAACTTACGCAGTATTGTTGACGAAATTCTACAAAACCAAACTTTGAATATTGTCACACAAGTAAACAAGACTTTATCGAGTACACTTAGCCAGGAGTTGAAAACTATAAAGGATGAGATGATGTACGTAAAATTATTTTACGTACGTTATTATTTCTCTAAGTGACAGGTATGATGATATTATTAAGGAACAGATAACCTCTAAACAGTCACTTGGTGAATTACAAGATAAAAGTGCTTGCGCAGAAACAGCAATAAGTAACCTGAATTCTAAAATTGCTCAATCGGAGAAAGAAATTTATAAAATTAACAGTACTAATCTCATCAATAACCAATCGATGAACAATATTAAAAACCAGTTCTCTATCATTGAGGGTTCGATAACCTTCTCCAATAACCGTCAAGATGGGTTGGAAGACCGGCTGAGTGTGATTGAACAGCAGTCAAGGAAGATTGACCAGTGTGAACTGGAATTTAGTGAGCTCAACAACAAGTGCAACTACCTAAACAATGAACTTAAAAAGAGGCAACAATGGGACAGACTATATAACCTCGAAATCGTCGGTGTACCTGAAAAACACGATGAAAAGCTGTTAGATATTGTCACTGCAGTAGCCAAACACGCAGGTGTTCCTATCACGGCAAGCGATATAGAATTTGCTATACGAGTCCAAGCAAAGCAGACGAAGCCAGGTGTACCGCGAGCGATAATCGCTAAAATGAAAACGCGAACATCCAAAGATAACATACTAGCAGGAATTCGGCGAGCTCGTGGGATTAACCGTAATCATATAGGCATGCAAGGTGTCGAGAAGTTATTCGTGAACGAACATCTGACATTGGATAATAAAATTCTTTACACTAAGTGCCGTGAAATGGTATCTGCAAAATCTTATAAATACATATGGATCAGGAACTGCATAATTTTTGTAAGGAGAGATGACAAGTCTCCCAAAATAGCTATTAACATAGAAGATGATCTTGCAAAGATAAAGTGACTCATCGTCTCTTCGTTTGGATTACATTATAATGTCCGGTGCATTATTTTAAGGGTAACGTACAATATCTGTCAGTCTGAATGTGGCTGCTGGACTGTCTTACTACATTTATTTAATACTTTTTATTTTCATAAATTTTTCACTCTCTTCATACAATGTTATAGATACATACCAGTTATTTCTTATGTAAATGTTTATATTCAACACTACTGTCTTACCAGATGCTCAACCGAGTCATACACGAAACTTTTTTTGTACCTATACTGTAATGCAATGTTTGTATTGAACCAATGCTTGGGCCAGAATGTGGACTATGTTACTATTATATTAATATTTTTTTCCGTTGGATTAGCCCACAAATATTTATCATATTTTATTCTATTACAATCTCAAAATACTGCAAATTATGCTACTGCCTTTACATGCACCATTATTTTTATGTATATATTTAATTTAGTCATAACATTGCCTCTCTGTTTGTTCGATCTCGTACTAGTATATATCTCACAATTAAACAGTTTAGTACTATTATGCTTAAAAATCTTAATTAACAATGGCTAACATACGTTTAAACGTATTTTATCAAAATACTAGGGGGCTACGTACGAAAACGTCAGATTTTTATCGTGCTTTACTCAGGAATGATTTACACATAGTTATAATAACCGAAACATGGCTTTACGATGGCATTTTGGACAGTGAGCTGTGCGACTCAAGATACGATATTTTTCGTCTAGACAGGGATTTAAAATATACGAACACGTCACGTGGTGGCGGAGTTATGATTCTTGTGCGTACTGACCTAGAAGCATATATTTTAGACAATAATAGAACCACACACCTAGCAGATATACTTTGGCTGACTATACCTGCGAAATCATTCAATCCGACCGCAGGCACACTAGGCACTGATCTACATATTGCTGCTATCTATACACCTCCTGACAAGTCGCAGTTACCTCAGGCTATTGACTTAATTATGCAAAATGTAATCAGTGTTTACAATTTGCATTGTAATGATAATTTTTTGATTGTCGGTGATTTAAATCTGCCAAACATCGAATGGAATATGCACCATGGACCGTTGTACTTAAAAAAGGGTCCTGTGGGGGTCCAGGAGGCTGGAAGGTTGCTGGTTGAGGAGTTTCATATACTGGGAGTCGAACAATGCAACTTTTCTAAAACGATTTTTAATCACACATTAGACCTTGTATTCAGTAACTTTTCAGCTTCTTGCGCACCAGCTGGCATTTCCTTAGTCCCTAACGAGGATCTTGCCCATACTTGCCTTCTGATCGAATTGGGAAATCTGACCTTACTTCCTTTGGATGAACAATTCAAGCCAAAGCGTAATTTTCATAAATGTGACTATGATAAGGTAAATGAGTACTTATGTGAACTTAATTGGAATGATTTATTTGACTCTTGTGATAATGTAGACTGTGCTGTTGACATCTTCACCTCAGAAATTCAAAAATGCATCAACCTGTTTATTCCAGAGCGTAGAGTCAAAAGTAATAACAATAGTAATTATCCCTTATGGTATAACAACACATTGCATAAAATACTCAAAGAAAAGTGGAAGATGCACAGAAAATGGAAACGATACAAAAATCAGTTAGATTACTTGGAATTTTCTTTATTACGAGCGAGAGCCAAACATTTAGAAAATCAATTATATAATAATTACATTACACATATTCAAGCTAGTATAAAGATTTGTCCGAAAAAAATGTGGCAGTATGTAAAATCAAAGAGAGGTAAATCTAACTACCCTAAAACAATGATGCATGGCTCGATAACTTACAGTAATGGGCCTGAGATATGTAACGGTTTCAATATGTACTTTAAAAGCGTATTCGTCGAACCTGCGCCTACTTATGACTTATCAAAACTAAATTTACCACACTGTAGTGACTCTGGAACCATAAGTAGTATAAATGTACATAAAAAAGACATATTAAAATTACTTAAGTCGGTAGATGAAAATAAATCAGCTGGAACAGATGATATACCCCCCATATTTGTACGCAATTGTGCTGTAGGTTTGGTGAGCCCGTTGAAAATGATATTTCAGAGATCCTTGCGCGAATCAAAATTTCCAGCAAAATGGAAAGAGGCTAATGTGGTACCAATATACAAAAAATCAACTAAATCAAAAATCGAAAACTACCGTCCGATATCAATCTTGAACACTTTCAGCAAAATTTTCGAAAAGATTGTCTATGACCAGGTCTACATTACTATTGTTAATGGTATAAGTCAAGCACAACATGGATTTCTGCAGCGTCGTTCTACAGTGTCCAACCTTGCTGAATTTGTTCAGTTTGTATTACCCAATATGGAGTGCGGCGGACAGGTTGATGTGGTTTACACTGATTTTGAAAAAGCCTTCGATCGTGTAGACCACTTCATCTTGATTGCAAAGCTTGAGAGGTTAGGTATACATGGTGACCTATTACGCTGGATTGAATCTTACTTAACCAAACGTTCTCAGACTGTAATAATCGGGGGACATAGGTCAGACCTTACCTATATTCCCTCTGGAATTCCTCAAGGATCACACTTTGGCCCACTGTTATATAACGGTTACATTTACGATATTTATACGTGCTTCGACTCTATAAAATACCTATTGTACGCTGACGATAAAAAGATATATCACAAAATTAATAACATACAAGACTGCCTTGCCCTTCAAGAGACCTTATACAAATTAGAACAGTATTATGCTATCAATAATATAACCGTTAACGTACCTAAATGTCAGCAAATATCATTTACTCGTCGACTTAAACCTATCATCTTCACATACACTTTGAATAGCACTGCAATAGAAAAAGTCAATGTAGTTCGAGACTTAGGGGTGATCCTAGACAGTAAACTTACAATGACCGAACATATTGAGGTAATATTGAGTAAGGCTTACAAGAATTTGGGATTTGTTATTCGTACATGCAAACCATTCTCTGATATAAATTGTATTAAAAATGTATATTATGCATATGTTCGCAGTGTACTTGAGTATGCTTGTAGTATATGGTCTCCATACTACATTACTTACACGCAACAAATTGAAAAAATTCAAGCTAAATTTATTAAATACTTAAATTATAAAACTCATACACATTCAGATTATAATACAGGTTGTATTCGTTATAAGCTCATGCCTTTGGACAAAAGACGCACTCTGCTGGACATGATGTTATTGTTTAACATAGCTAATGGTCATCTAGATGCACCAGCCTTGCTTTCTTCTATTAGATTTAACGTTCCTGGTAAACGCACACGTCATACCAAACTGTTTTCGTCCGGCTTTCACTATACCCAATACGCTAGAAATGCACCCATCCCCCGCTTATGTGTAACTTATAATAATAAATTCTCAGATTTAGACATTTTTAATACTTCTAAATTTATATTTAAACGCGATGTTATTGAAATACTTACAGAGGTCGACTAATAACTCATGTATTGTTCAAAGAAATATATTTTTGTCTTTTATAATTTATAAATATATCATCCATAATATATTTTATTAATAGGTACATAATACTAAACATCATATATATATATAGATATTTTTTACTCCTATTCATAAAAATTGTTTGCAATTGTGTATAATTTATGTGGATATACAATAAATTCAAGTAAATTTCATCATAAAAAAATAAAAAATCATCATTATTAGCCTTTCACGGTCCTATTGTTGGGACACAGGCCTTCCCTCAGTGAGAGGACGGATGGTCCACCATTCTGGCCCAGTGTTTCCAGTGTTTCCATTCTGGTGTCATTAAATTATATAGTTCTTGGGTATACCGGTTTCCTTACGATGTTTTCCTTCGCCGCTTTTGAGCAATGACACTGGAAAAAATAATTATTACCTGCACATTTTTATGTTAATATACCCAAGCATAACTTTAAGCTAGTATTTGTATTGTGTGCTAAATAGGTATAATTGTGCTTAATTTTGTTTGTTAACTACCTTTTGTAATAACTTATGAAGCTTAGCTTTTTAGCGCTTGTTTGCAATACATATATGATTTTCCATGACAATGTTACTTATATCACTAGTATAGACCTATTAATGGCTGTAATTTAAAATAATTATTTGAAACTATGTATATATTTTTGTGCTGTTGGTCTTAAATAAACATAAAATAAAAAAAAAAAAATAATAATTTATGAATGTAATATGTATATACAGTTAGGTTTATTTTAATTTTATTAAGTAACTCTAATATGTAATATAGTACGTTTATTTCATGTTCTGACAAATAAATAGTACATATATTGAAAAGTTACAAAAAATAAAATATGATTTTTTAATAATTTTAATATATTTTCTGACAAGCTCATTTAGTATCTTCGCGTACCACGGTGGGGAAACAACTCAAAAAGGAAAAGCAGTAAAAAATTGACGTTGTTGACTAGAGAAACGGACATAAAAATATTTTATAGCGGCTGGGGCTTTAGAAAGGCCGTCCTTCCTGAATATAACGTACTTCCTGGAGACTTTATGGGGATCTGAGTATTTAAGGTTTTATATCAGCAAATTGTCGCAGGGTGAAACATTACTATTATTAAAATATTGTTGATCCTTAACTGAAATAAGCACAGAATTATCAAATAAAAGTAGTATGTAATATGGGTCGTACCATGAAATCTTCAATACGATTCAAAATACGCTCTAAACTGAATCGTTTGCTTAAATGGTGGTTCTTTCAATTCATACCGTGAATTCTTATTTGTCATTTCTGTAATGGTCTCGCTGAATTATCAAAGTATACTTTGACAAAATGAATGAATGAAAATTTCAACTGGCTCTCTATTACGGTTCGAAAGATACAGCCGTTAAAAGACAGAGAGATAGACAGACATCGTAGACTTAGTAATAGGGTCCCATTTTAACCCTTTGGGTACGGAACCCTAAAAATTAAAATTTGGGAAAATCTGAAACAGTGAATAGATCAACGTGTCCATCTTCGGCCACACCATTGCTTACAATCAGGCGAGTTGGTGGCTTTTTTAATGGGATTTTTGTATGAATCATAACTCATTGGACAGGACCACGTTTGTTGAGTCCTAGTATTTTATAAAAATGCCATTATACGCACTCGTTTGTAAACATAATAAGAATTTTGGCACTGGATTAAGGGCACTCTGTGCGTATGATAACATTTGCTCGGACTATTTCAATATGCAGTAATGTCCACTGAACCTAAAACAACGTTGTCTTATGCGCGAAACCTTTGATCGACTAAGATTGTATACGTTAGCACTTTACGACTACTAAAAATTAGGTATCATAGGAAAATTCCGCTTCGCAAGTCATCATCTGACGTTAAGGGTTTAATTGAGTGCCTAATTTTTACACTCCTTTGATACGTCAAAGCTTATAAGTATTATTCGGTTTTATTTTATTTTTTTACCAGGTGTATAATATAGTGTTTGTTTAAAAACGGAAACACAATTTGTTTTGAAGAAAATTCGCAATTTTCTTGGAATTTTTATTTTCATTTAGCAGACATGCCGTTAGCTAAATGTTAAACAAATACAATATCATAATATTAAAAATAGATATAATATCAAATTATTTTTAATACTATTCTATTTACAGTATACAAAGATAAATTATATAAAACATAAAATACTTAAACTAAAAATCAATATAAACTTATTTATTCTGACAAAATCGTTTACACTTACGTTATGTCTATCGGTCGAGACGAGCTCTCCACAATTTTGTCATACTTTATAATGGACGCGAGTTTTGATGAAGTCAAAATTAAGTTTTTGCCCTTGTGGCGCAAAGTACGATGGCTGCATTTCCGCATTGAATAGCCAAAGAAATTATCTCGAATGAGACAGTTCTCTTTATACCACCAGCGTCATAACAAAAATCGTGTCGATATTAAAATTTGTTAAGAAACAAATTAATTCATAATTTGCTATTTTTTTTGAGATTTCTTTATCTATTTACGGTTGTGTCCTTGAGTATTTATGAAAACTAGCAAGAAAAAAATTGTTAAAAAAGTTGCTTTTTTATTTCTGGCGGGTCCTTTGTGATTTGTTAACCGGTGAGTTACCACCTTAAAAGTGTTGCTAAAAATACCATAAGAAGAGGCAAATACCATAACTAATAGTTCACTTAGTCTAATGGTACATACGTGCTGCTGTTTATCTCAATCGACGAGGCTATTTCTGAAACACTTCCGAACTAAAGATAGATCATCGAATCTACTCTTAAGACCCCTTTTCAACACAGTAATTAAGGCATGAGAGATGTGTTACTCCCGGGTTTGTAGGCAGTAGGTTTATTAGTTATTTTAGGTGGAGTTGTGTCATGTTTTGATTGAAAGCTATAAACAATTTCGCATGGGCTTTGAAGTGGTGATTGGACTGAACGGACTTCGTCATCTTGATACAAAGTGGTGAAAAACTTTACTGACATTGCAGAAATTATATTTATTAATATAATATTAAGTTGACGTTTCACATCACACGGCTGTATCTTTAGAACCATAATAGAATGAATAAATAATGACCAAGTTCGAGTCGTTGGCAAATTTCTGTTCATTACCAAGTTGTAACTGGTAATTCGGTTACTTGAACGAACTTTTACTAATTTTGAAATCGGTTTTTTTAAATTGATATTTACTATACATATTTTGAGGTGGTACGGAAACCTCAGTGTGCAAGCCTAACTCGCACTTGACTGGTTTATTTTTATGAATGTACACCAATTACTGCGCCATTTGTGAACCAATTTACGTGGGTCCGATCCTACTTAAGTGGTGGTTATGTGGTACGAGGTGGTCCCCACAAAAGTCTTATTAACTTAGGCTCAGTAGGTTTTAAACCAGCTCTAATAATAAAAATAGTTTTCAAAATAGTTGTCGACGTTCCCTATGAAACAAGGAGGATCGTTGCTATGAAAACATAGACAAATTACAAGGCGAGAATCTAATAACCGCATCTTGAATTCCATGCAAACTCGCATAATATAATATAGGCCAGTTTCGCCATGAGAAATGTAGGTTGCTTTGAATTATCTGAATTAACCTACTTTCTGCCCTACATTCGCGGTCCAGTGTTTCGATGACAAATCGGTCCTGGGGCCTTGCGTAACTAGATGAGCACTCAGCTTAAGGACTCTCGTCGGGATTAACTGGAAATTGGAATCTGTATTGTTGTTTCTTCCTCAAGTCTTTGACTGCAATATTGTAATTTTGCGTTAAAAATTAATTCTATTTTTATCCTGTTACTTTATATGCGAGAAACCGGTATGTCCAAGAATCTCAAAAGTTCAAAGACATAATACTTGATCGCGCATGTAGTCAAAATTACCTTTCGCAAAAGTAAGCCACGTCGGTTGCTGGGGGTTTCGAATGGCAGCTTGTGATTGGAGGACTCAAAACTCATTCATTCAACTTGGAATGGCCCGCTCGATTTTTTTTTTAAATTTTCTAAAAATTTTGTCCGTTTTCATCGCGCGGGGTAAAGGACGAGCAGTCCAGTCTGAAATAACATTCACCAACATGCACTGGGCCAGCATGGTGAATTAGGGTCCATCATCTCTTTCTGAGAGGTCTGTGTTTCAGCAGTGCGAACATAATAGGCTGGTAATGATGATGTACTTTATGTACTGTTGCAGCTGGCAAAAAGCAATTTATGCGAAAAATTTAGATCAAGGCGACGCAGAAGCACACATAACGTTAATCCATCTAACATCTAACCAAGGCTTGTATAATTATTATTTTTTCTCAAAAATACACGTAGCTTAGGTTATATATTTAAGTGGTTGATGAATTTGGCTCATATTTATAAACTACGTATTTTGAGAAGGATGCCCGTATCTAAACATAAATGAGTGCATCCTGCTCTCGCACGCGTGTCCTTGTTCTTAGGGCCACAACATTGCCGTGCGAAGATGCGTCGCAAAAACAACGCCACACGCAGAGCGAAGCGTTGACGCATCGCAAAAATTGTATCGATGCCGTATGCGCTGAGTGTAAAAAATATCGCTTAGCACGGGTTGAACTTAAAAAAAAAAACACTTGCGACCCGCCCCAGCTTCGCATGGGTGTAATTTACGTGCGAATCCGGGGCGGGTCGCTAGTTATAAACCTTCCGTGAAAAATTATTTAACTGATGGTGAAAATCACTTCAAAATACATTACGTGCGGTTTCGGGGAAGTTAGTTATACAGACAGACAGACGTGAAAAGCGAATTTATACTATGTAGAGGCGCTCAAATCGTCGTAAAGTCAACCTCATGAAATATATTATACACAATACCTAGGCAATATACCAAAATGTAACCTACTTTCTTTACAACATCAATCTAGTTTTTTCGATGACAGATCGCTTTTACACAAACATAATATAACTAGTGGTTTTATCGTTATTACTTACATCTGATGCTTTACAGAAAAACAAGTAAATAACTACCTAAGGTAAACTGTTTCCAAGTATGGTCTGATTTTCGTTCAGGGAATCTTCTTAATAAATTCTTAGGCATTGATTCGAAACTCAAGTCACTGCTGATTAACAAACTGCAATCAGACCTCAACTCATGCGAATCCTCTCTCAAAATCGGTACTTGGGTGATACTTGATACAAAGTTTAAAGTCTAGTTTTGAGTTTGAATTTAGTTTATTAATACGAACCTAAGTATTATACGTGTTTTCTTTTTCTTTCGCTTAATTAACTTATTATTTGCTATTTTTAGTCTAAAAACGATATTAACTGCAGTTGTAGCTAACCTCGTGCTTTTCAAAGCTTTGATGTACAATGACAAACTTTTAATTTAATGATATTCTGAGCTGTAGAAACTTCGTAAAGAACATTGTATTGTTGTAAGCTGAGGTTACATAAACTCTTTACTCGTGTAGCCACTTCGACTAACAAACACTGTTCCGCTTCGTAACTTAGGTTACATGAGTAGTACTAACTTTAGTATTTTCTTGGACGCTGCTACGGAAATAGCTTACTGACGTCAATGGCAGGTACTCGTAGGTAAGTCCATTCATGAGAGTTGTGTAAGCTTTATAGAATCGCCACACCAGCTAGAACGTATTTTCTATACAAATTGATTCGAGACTTTGAACATTCCATGTTTCGTGCGTCCTCTATCTCATTCGAGTATCACAACATTTTTTAAGATATAAATTAATGATTGAAATAATAATGAAACATTAGGTACAAATATTTAGTTTTTTTTTTTCTGGGCTAGCGCCTTTATTAACTAAACAAAATACAAGCTAAAACTAAAACTACAAATACAGTTAGACTGCCCATAGACCGTTGAAGGTCTAAAGACAAGACGTATTAATAAAGGCGCTAGCCCAGAAAAAAAAAATATATTAGTAAATTTTTCATAATAATTATATCAAGTTTTCATACTTTATTTCGTGTAACGTAGGTATATTTTTACTAGGAGTACCTACATCTAATAAAAATATTTTGAGTAACATGGAACGGTGCTACTAAGTTGAAAGGAGGTCATACGAACATCATTATGAAAAACTTAACCGTGAAATCACGAAAAAAAACTCATTAGTTATGTAAGTTGTGTTGCGGATGAATCTATATATATCTCTAATCTAATCTATATCTATCTAATATATATAATATAGATTATTTTAGGCAAGCGTGCTCCATCGTAGACCGCATAATCGCTTTACAGCAGGTGAGACGGCGGTTAAAAGCAAAGCCTATTATTTGACAATAAATAATAAAAAAGTTGTACCATGCATTTCGTTCGAGTATGAAAAATATTTATTTATTTATTGAGAGAGATACGCCAACTTACAGTGAACATATTAAAGATTTGTAAAAAATTATACATACATAGATCTGATATGAACACCTTTCCATGAACATTTTCCATGGACTGTTACATCACGATTTCAGGTTTGGTTTCATAATAAAAGTGGTTGTGAACTTCTTTCGGCTTAACACCGTTACGTGTAACCCCGTGTACTTACATATGAATTGAGTCATATACATCAAGGACGTATACATATTTGCCTGTACTACTTTATTCCTACAGTTACGCACTGTCAGCTGCTTCCTGCTTCTGCTTTGGTTGACAAGCGCTTCCTTCGCAGTGATTACCACTCAGCCAAGATCTAGGCTGACATGACAACGGGAATATGTCCATTGAAAACAAAATTAGAACTTCTCCCAGTTAATATACTCAGTGACCTACTTTTTGGCCTACATTCGCCGTCCAGTTCCGATGACAAATCGTGGCGGGAATCCGGATATAATCCTGTAACTGGATGAGAACCGAGCTCGGCTTATGGACCCTCAGAGTAAGTAGCTTCGACGGAGATGAAGTGGAAATTTGAGGAAGAAGCATCAGTTTTCGTTTGCAACAACTTGGTTCTTTAGTAATAATGTACATGTCTTTCTCTTCGACCAAATAAAATGAATGGACGGGCCATAACCATTAAACTTGCTCAGTAAAAACGAGTCAAAACCGTCGGACATATACTTCAATACCTAATTATAACCATGTACAGTACATTTGTTACAAAAAATAGATAGCGGTTTTTGTTGTAAAGATAAAGATCATTTATTTGCATACAACATGAGAATTTTTGTGCATTTTCATGCACAAAAGATGTTAAAATTAATAAATATAGTCCTCAATCACAGTTGTGTATTTACACTTCGGGAAAGTACACGAAAGCATTGTCAGATGTTTCGTTATCACGTAGCAATAGTCTTGCGTCGCACTTCCTACGGCAAGAGACCGACTGAAACGAAGTGAGCGCCGGCGCTCATTTTGTAATCTTAAAAAAAACGCTCCTTCTGGGACCAAAATAAATTAATGGACGGGCATTAATTTATTTTGGTCGCAGGTCTTTCTTATACAGTTTTTTTTTCAATTCAAAATTAGATGTGATTTTTAGAAGTTGATTTGAGCTATGGATTAGAAATTCGATGGAGTGACGACACACGTAAGACATTGGCAGTGACTATAGAAGATAGGATAGGAGAGACCAGCATAATGTCCAGCAGTGGACTAGGATAGGCTGATTATGATGATGATTTATGTTAATTTAATTGACTGTTGGTGTATTAGATAATAAAGAAATGATTAATTATTATTAAATTGCGCGACTGAACGAATCAGACTAAACTGTTTTCACAAAACTGTTGAAACTTTCATACGGGTATTAAATTTACTTTTAAGCTTATTACGTCATAAAATTCCAAAACTTTATTCCCTTAATAGTATTACGGAAGCACATTATCCGGAAACGTTTTTATTATATATTTTCAGGCGTACCATTGTTTACGTTCTATGGAACCCGATTTGGTATCGTTAAGTGTTGTTTTGAGGTTACAGCTTTGTTTATGTTATCAGTAAAAAAATAACATAATGTTGTACATGTAATGTTGTAAATATATACTAAAGTTGGTAATTAACAACCAGATATAGAACAAACACAAATGTTTGTCCTAGGTGGGAATCGAGCCTAAGCCCCCAAGCTCAGAAGGTAGGTCCACTACCAACTGGACCAATGGGCTAACTAAACATTAATTTTGTTTTATTATTGAAACTGACGTGGTTTTCACACATTTTACTTATATTACACGGGAATTACTCACGTAAGATTAAGCCGGTTACTCCTAAAAATCGGTTAATCTTACGTGAGTAATTCCAGTGTAATTAAATAAAATTAGTTTTGTTGTTGTAATTATTCACTTAGTAGGTACCATTAGATGGACCGACCAACTTCTTTGTCTTCTTCCCATCTTCTTAGTCGAGTCTTAGCAGAGTGATCGTGGTTGATAAGATGTTGGTACACGGTGAGTTTTAAATTTTTATCTTCTCTGGGACAATAAGCTATTTTTAACGCCTTTACATTTTAAAAGGGTCATCGGATTACGAGAACACGATTTTTAGAATACCTAAATTTGTAGACAGTCATATGATGAAACTATAGATTGTCCACGAATTTTATTTTACAAGAGTGTTTTGCTTAGAAATTACGGTGGTACCTTCCATATTCAACTCTACAAGGCCCCGATTGTACTAAAGAAATTGTTTTTAAATTGTAATTGTTTCAATTTTATTTTTTTAATAATTGCCTAACCGACAATTAAAAATATATTTTTTATACTAGACAAATAGCACCACCTAATATTATAACAGTGTGGCGACATACGCCACGCCACGCCACACATTAACGTGCCTTGTCTATGACAGATGGCATCATTCATTATTGTGACACTTGTCTATGACAGATGGCATCATCTGCCCGCCATTATTATTGTGACGCTCTCTCTTGCTACCGCGCCTCGTGCCGGAAACTTTTGTCAATAAATAGTACTAACTCGTTGCTGTCGTTTTAGTCCATATAATGACTATAAATCATTGGCATCAACCATCCCCAAATTGGTGACCCCGACGTGATCGAGCCCATCGATGTCCGCGCCCGCTCGGAGCGGCGAGGCACAGCGAAACGAAGCAGACGGCAGCATCGTTTCGTGTGTGGAGGCCCATTCCCACACACGCGCCAAGTGAAGTTCATGCATAAAAGTCGTAGTTTCAACTGTGAATTTTTTTTTTTTGATATCGCCATTTTGTACGCAAAATTGCATCCGCATTGATGGTGGCGACATCGGACAGCACGGCAGCTTCGGTGAACTAACTTGAACGATCGCATCCACAGCGCATCCTTTTCCTTCGTTCATCATCACTCATTCATTCCGAACAAAAACTGTCACATTAACTTGTCAGTGTCAACATCAGCTGGACTTGTTTACGTAATTGGATTTCCAAAGTGAACGATCGAAATACGGTGTTTTTGGATATGTTTTCTCTCCAATATCAATAACAGTTCTTAGAAATCAGCTAATTAACAATTGAATTGCATTTTTAATGTGTGCCCGCTGTTTATGCAAACCTTTTTGGGTACATATTGCTGTTTTGTTCTGTGTATGTGTTATTGTTTTGATTCCTAACCCTAAGTGACTTATGTATTGGTTTTAAGGGCGCAGTGTGTGTTAAGGCTTATACTAACCCCTACGGAGAATAATACAGTCGTTTCCCTTGTTTTACATAACATAGTTTTAAACCATGGCTGAAGCGGGAAACAATGCTGATAGTGTAGGCACGCAGAACACACCGCTTGAAGTGAACCGCGTTTCCATCCGTACCCCTCCCTTCTGTAAAGACCGTCCGGCGCTATGGTTTGCTAGCTTGGAGGCTCAGTTCTCTATCAACCAAATAACTAGAGAATCTACGAAGTTCAGCTATGCAATTTCTCTGCTAGACACCAATTGCGCATGCGAGGTGGAAGATATAATAATCTCTCCACCACAACTCGACCCATACACTAAACTCAAACAGGCCATCATTTCGCGCTTCTCAGATTCATATGAAGAAAAAATAAGGCGACTGCTGGAGAAGGAGCAGATGGGCGACAGGAAGCCTTCGTCCTTCCTGCGTCATCTGCGGTCACTTGCCGGACCTGCGTTCCCGGATCAGCTGCTGCGCTCCATATGGTCCAGCCGCCTCCCTCGCCAGCTGCAAGTGGTATTAGCCGCTCAAAGAATTAATGAACTGGGTGAGCTTGCGGAATTGGCAGACACACTCGCGGATATTCAAGCACAGCCAACCGAGGTATGTTCGACCAGCTTATACGTACCACCAGCGCAGGAACAAAATAGCATTGCCGCGCTACAACAGCAAGTGGCCGAGCTTACGCGAGCAGTTGCGGCATTAACAGCTACAGGTGGAACCACACGCGAGCGATCACGTGGCCGAAGTGCCAACCGTTCGCGCAACCGCAGTAAATCACGCCCGAGGAACCCAGATCTGTGCTGGTACCACGACCAATTTGCCAGTAAAGCACAGAAATGCACGCAACCGTGCACATGGTCCAGCAATGCGGGAAACCTGAACAGCGGTCGGTAGTGGCTAGTACCGACCGCCAACTCACAAGCCGCCGACTGTTTGTTCTGGACCGGTGCACTAAGCAAAGATATTTGGTTGACACCGGCTCCGACATCTGCTGTTTTCCCCGAAGACTGGCCAGAGGCCGGTTAACAAGCAGCGGCTACGACCTCAGCGCAGCAAATGGCACGTCCATCAAGACATACGGCAGTATCTCCCTAAATTTAAATTTAGGGTTACGCCGTGACTTTACATGGAATTTTGTCATAGCTGATGTCAGCACTCCAATCATCGGTTCTGACTTTCTCAGTTTTTACAACTTATTACCGGATTGCAGGCACGAACAGCTGATTGACGGCACAACAAAGCTGTGGATACCAGCTTCAGCAGCGAAGTCTTCCCAGGACAGCGTCAAGGCCGTGACATGCGGGGACTCGTCTTTCGAGCAGCTGCTCGCCGAGTTTCCCGACATCACGCGCCCTCCTGGGATACACAGAGTGATTAAACACACTACGGTACACCACATCAACACCACTGATGGCCCGCCGGTCATCTGCCGTCCTCGCCGCCTAGCTTCGGACAAACTTCGCATCGCGCAGCAAGAGTTTGAAGCGATGGTCCGTTCCGGCACTGCAAGACCGTCAAGCAGCTCGTGGTCGTCGCCCCTGCATCTTGCTCCTAAAAAGGACGCGACATGGCGACCGTGTGGCGACTACAGAGCACTCAACGCCCGCACCATCCCGGACCGATACCCGGTACGTCACATTGGAGATTTTTCCCAAAACTTGGCTGGCTCGTCCGTCTTTACTAAAATCGATTTAGTAAAAGCGTACCAACAAATTCCGGTTAGTAGCTCAGATATTTGCAAAACGGCCATCATAACACCTTTTGGGTTATTCGAATTTCCCTACATGACATTTGGTCTGAGGAATGCTGGTCAAACCTTTCAAAGGTTCATAGACGAAGTCGTGCGCGGCTTTGACTTCTGTTACGCGTACGTTGATGACATATTGGTACATTCTTCTAGTCCATCTGACCATATCCAGGACCTCAGAGCTCTTTTTCAACGTTTGCACGAGTACGGAGTGATGGTCAATCCAGCAAAATGCGTTTTCGGAGCAGCTGAAGTGTCTTTTCTGGGCTACAGTATCAGCGCCCAAGGCTCACGACCACCCGAAGACCGCATTCAAGCGCTGCGCGATTTCCCCCCTCCCAAAACTGTGCAAGGCATGCGTAGATTTCTCGGTATGCTAAATTTTTACCGCAGATTCTTGCCCAATGCAGCGAAGTACCAGGCGCCACTCATCGACGCCGTAGCCGCTACCGGGTGTAAAGGTGCAAAACCTTTCCCCTGGACACCGGAGCTGGAAAAAGACTTTGTTGCATGCAAGGAGAGCCTATCTTCGGCAACCATGTTGTCCCATCCTGACCACCAAGCGCAACTGGGTTTATTCACCGATGCCTCAGGTACCCACATTGGCTCATGCCTCCAACAACGCCAAGACGAAACTGACAGCTGGCGCCCTCTCGCGTACTTCAGCAGGAAACTCACTGCAAAGCAAGCAGAGTGGCCCACGTACTACAGGGAACTTCTCGCCGTCTACGAAAGCATACAGCACTTTAGGCACATTGTAGAAGTCCAACACGCGACAATATACACAGATCACAAGCCAATAACGTACGCTTTTCAACAACGGCGAGATAAACTCCCACCGGCCCAGCTCAACCAGCTCAGTTTTATAAGCGAGTTCACGACTGACATTGTATATGTCAAGGGTGAAGACAATGTGGTAGCGGATGCCATGTCACGAGTGGAAGCTGTCTCCTTAGCAGACGACCACATGGCACTCGCTCAAGCCCAAGATAATGATGAAGAGCTAGAACAATTGCGCACCAACTCGTCATTAAAATTAGAGAAATTGCACATTCCAGGAACGGACACCCAACTCACCTGCGACACTTCTACCGGCAAGCCGCGACCCTACCTGCCAGCGTCGTTCCGCCGTCCGACGTTCCAGAGGCTGCACAACCTCAGTCACCCGAGCGCGCGCGTGAGCGCCCGCCTGGTGGCCGACCGCTACGTGTGGCCCGGCGTGCGGAAAGACTGCATGGCGTGGGCGCGCTCCTGCATCGCGTGCCAACGTTGCAAGGTCTCCCGTCATATCACGGCTCCGCTCAGCAATTTCCCCGGTACGTCAGCACGATTTACTCACGTCCATCTGGATATCATCGGCGCACTTCCCCACTCTGACGGCTACACATACTGTTTGACAGCCGTCGACAGATTTACCAGGTGGCCGGAAGTGTGGCCCATGACAGGCATCACCGCCGAAGAAGTAGCTGAGACGTTCGTCTCTGGTTGGATTTCGCGTTTTGGCGTCCCGCTTGTCGTCACGACGGATCAAGGACGACAGTTCGAATCTGCGCTTTTCAATCATTTACTGCAGATCTGCGCCACAAAACGCATCCGGACCACCAGTTACCACCCACAAGCAAACGGTATGGTAGAACGCCTCCACCGACAACTAAAGGCAGCACTCATGTGCCACAACAACTCTTGGAGCAAGGCCCTACCACTCGTACTACTCGGCATTCGCACAGCATTGAAGGAGGACTTAGGATGTTCACCGGCTGAGCTGGTGTATGGAGAGCCTCTGCGGCTACCGGGCGAGCTCCTGGTACCCAGTCCCTCCCAGCCTCATGGAGCAAATGACTTTGCTGCCGAGCTCCGTTCCAAGATGGCGGAGCTACGACCGGTTCCCGCCAGCCATCATACACAGCCAACTTCATTCATTTTCAAGGACTTGGCAACTTCTTCCCACGTGTTCTTGCGTGATGACACCGTGCGAAGATCGCTCCAACCACCGTACACGGGACCATACAAAATTATCTCACGCTCGCGTGACAACAAAACTCTAACTATCGACATTGCAGGGAGAGAGTCAACGGTCAGTATTGATCGCGTAAAACCCGCGCACATGCTGCCTGATTACACCATGAACGCGACTCCAGCACTACCAGCAATAACGCCTACGCCTTCCGCGTCAGCTCCGCCTTACGCGCCATCTCCGCCTTACGCGCCATCTCCGCCTTACGCGCCATCTCCGCCTTACGCGCCATCTGCGCCCTCCACAACCTCTGCGCCTCAAGTTACCACTCGGTCAGGGCGCAAAGTTAGATTTAAGGATAGATTAGACCTGTAGTGGATAGTTATATCATTTTATGTTGTCATATATATTTTTATTCTTGTATAATTAGATATTATGATAATATAAGTTTAGATAGAACAATATTGTCACTCATTATACCTAGTTAAGTAATTTTTGATTGTAACTGCGTTACTACTCTCCGTGGGGGGGTGGTTGTGGCGACATACGCCACGCCACGCCACACATTAACGTGCCTTGTCTATGACAGATGGCATCATTCATTATTGTGACACTTGTCTATGACAGATGGCATCATCTGCCCGCCATTATTATTGTGACGCTCTCTCTTGCTACCGCGCCTCGTGCCGGAAACTTTTGTCAATAAATAGTACTAACTCGTTGCTGTCGTTTTAGTCCATATAATGACTATAAATCATTGGCATCAACCATCCCCAAAACAGTATTAGAAAAAAAAACAGTCAATTTTGTGGCAATTATTTAAATAATTAAATTGAAACAATTAAGTACAATTTAAAAACAATTTCTTTAGTAGAATCGGTGCCCTGGTGTGTTGGTCATTCTATTTATAATTATTATTATGTACAGAAATATTTAACATAATCAGCCATCACCATGCTGCTGTAACAACAACGTAATCGACTTGGTATTGTTTATAAGCAGACCTTGAACATTATATACTTGGGCTTGCATATTGCGCATCTTATTTTGAAAGTGATTTTATAATAATTTTGCAAATATTGTAAATAGATTATATGAAAATTATGCAATTAAAATAGTTTTGCGTGTAAGTATTTTGCAGCTTCTATTGCTGGCAACACCTAGAAGAACTGCTATGGTCTGTGGCTATGGTACACCGAGCAGTTTACGATAAAAGTTTATGTGTCTGTCTATGGAATCAGTAAAAGAAGAAAAACAAATGACGACTGAGGTTGACTTTTACTCGAATGACATCGGCGTGGTGTTTTAAAAAATATAGTTAGCTTTTTCGTGTGTTGATTGTCGTTATTGGTTTGGTTATGGTTCCTCAAAATAAAATAAGGTTTATCAATTAATTATTTAATTATTAATTAAACACGAGTTTAAACCAGAGTTAACACTATAGTTTTTAATGCGATGTCAATTCGTTATTTGTTTTGTTTCTTTGTTTGTGTTTCATGAGCTAACATCTTTTTCAAAGCTAGAATCGATCGAATCGTGGAAAAAATAAGTCACGATGAACATGTGACCCAAAAACTCCTGACAGTTTATCGGATAAGTGTTTGTTTGTATTGTTTACTTTAGCCCTGAGATTTGATATGTGTTAGTTTTGATGGAAAAGCCCAATATTTTACCGCCAAATAGTCTTTTCTTTTGCAGAAATCTTTCTTGGAATTCCGTTTTATGTTACGTGACAATTGCCTATTTTACGAAAATCGTGCTACGAAACGATAACTGTTGATAGCGTTTATAATGCCTATTATCTTGTTATGTTTTGTTTACTAACATTATTATATACCTACTTGAGCTTGTTTTAGGTGTTTTTACGACGAAAGGCTTTTTTAGGCTGCATTAATACTCTAAATAGATATTTAGATTTTTTTGCACAAAAAGTTAATTTTTTCCGAGAGATGGTGAAAATGGCACAAAGCACTTAAGCTTTCTTTCGTATGCTTTTACTTAAGAAGGATATTATTCAAAGTAAGATTTCTTTACAAAAATAAGAGGGTAGAACGGATAAGAATTTCACATCGTAACGTTTTGGTAAGGTACAACGATGATTTTCAAAGGTCCTATAAAGCTTATTATAGTTATTATAATTTTAGATTTGTTTTTTGGAAATCGTACCTTCCATATTCCTATGTTAATGTTTTCGTCTATAAGGTAGTAATAAGGTTCTGTGACATTAAAAACAAGAAAGTAAATGAAGCGAAACACGAGATTGTGAAGTGGCTAAAATCACTATCATATGATGACACAGAAGATGTTTTAAAAGTTATCACATGAATTGTTTTTATTTACTATTAGATTTGTTAATTTAGTCATAGATAAATAATTAGTAAAAAAATTGAAAATCTGTCTTGCTATTTGTAATCAGGCATACGGGTTGCCTTGATACAGGCTTTGCCTAGTAAGGCAACCAGCAGGAACTGTTAATTTAAGTAATTTAGTTGGTAATAAAAATATATTGATTTTTTGATTTGATTTGATATTGACAACCATCTTTCAATATATTTAATTTAAATTAATGTAATTTTCACACATTTTTTACTCGATAAAACGTGAAAAGTAGGAATAGTTCTATTTGTTTTATTTTGTAATCCTATTAGTTTCACATAATCAAGGAAATGGCGTTAACAGAATATGAATAAAGTTCGCAGAAATTCAAAAATAAACATTGCTCCAGCAAAAATAAATCTATTAATTTATCTAGATCGAAGATTTAGAACACACTGAGCCTGGAATGGGAACAGGCTCTAAATTATTGCTGTCATAACACACTGTTAAGGAATTGGCGACAGATTTATCCAACTGGGGGGTTGGTAGCTAGCCAGTCAGGCATTAGAAATGTGGCCGACCACAATCATTTCCATATCATGTTTTTCGTCGGCGGTAGCTCAAGCTTACATTCTGCTGTTATAAAAATCACATCATCATTATCATCATTGTTAGCCTACCATATTCCCATTATAGGCCTTCCTTCACAGAGAGAAGAAATATAGGAATCTAATTCGCACCATGGGTTTTCCCCGATAGTTACAATCTGGGTGTCTTCAAATCAAGAGTGAATTGGTTTCTTCCAGGCCAAGCATGCTTCATCGTAGACCGCATCATCGCTTAACGTTAGACAAGTTGGCGATCAAACGCAAGCCTATTCCTAAATAAAATAAAATAAACAAGTACTGAGTTATCACTGCTCCAACGTTTGTGACAATTCTAAGTTACAACTCGTCTTGCAAAACCTCGTGACACATTCTAGGGTATCATGAGTGCATTCATTATACTTACGCTACGATACACGTCACACAAGTTGAAACAGAAGAATAGAGCAACAAAAGGGGCATGCAACTGAAGAAAAGTCCATTATTCCGGTGCTATGACCGTGAACATCACTACTTCTGCGCCAGTACTGAGGTCTTACGGCTACCCCTTAGTGCGGGCTCGAACCAGCCCTAAAACAGCGCAGTGCGAAAAATCACACGAACGTAAACCTTAACGCACCGAGATACGGTTTGCGGTCGTGCAAATTTTCACAATCACCTAAACAGAATCGCTTAAAACAGTTAGCCATAAGGGCATGCCCTAGGGACGATTGAAATCACTGAGACGATATGTGGATATCTTGCTCGAGTATATTTTAGTGCAACCTATTTAAGAGAATGAAGCTGCAATTCACTGACATGGAAAACATTAATTTGACGCTGCTTTTACACTAGTACACCACTCCAGTGAAATTGGAATCAGTGAGACGTGTGGACTTCTTGATCGAATAATATATTTATATAACCGACGACATCGTGAGAGTCACGGGCATCCATTGGATACAGATTGCAAGCTGTCGTTCAGTGTGGAGTTCTAAGGAGGAGGCCTATATGTTCAGCAGTGGACGTCGTATGGCTGATGATGACGATGAAAACAACATTATCATTATCATACCAAAGCTCATCTTTACGGATATTCTTTAGGGCTTTTCATACCCCTTTACCGAGAGGGCAGTTATTTCCAGAGATTTCCACGAACGAAGTAAAGATATCATGTTTAAACAGCGATAGATTATCTAAAGAAATGTGAGAAGAATTTATTTGCGAAGCTTTACAATAAGCGAGCGATCCACTACTCCGCCGTAATCCTACGAGAGAACAATAAACGGACATTCCAATCGATACCTACGTCGAACCGGATTCAATTGATATCAGATTCCCTTGACTTTGGAACTGTCTTAGTACAATGTAAAAGTAAGGTAGGACCGTTTGAAGAGGCCTTTAGTCCTATATAAAGATATACTTTATATCTTTATGTATAGCCTTACATAAAGATACGTCATAAGCTGCCTTTTTGGTAGTATCAAAATTACCGTTGTATCTGTAACTAGTGTCAGATCAAACCTTTTCAAGCAAGGTTAAGGTATAGCATTAGCCTACGGGCAGTATATGGACATCAAGGAGCGGTGGACTTTTAGCTGCGGGCATTGAAAAAAAAAACAAATTGTTGACATGTTCTTGATGACTTTAGCGAATCTTTCAGAAAATTCGGAATTGGTGTGTCGTGACCATGATACCTACTACCCAAAGGGACGGAACGCTTCAAACAGAAAAAACGAGCAGAGCGAGAGGTACCACGTTTAGCCATTTGTCCCTTTCTAGTGTTGACATAATCACTGATACTAATTCCTCATTACTTTTCATACTTTTTTATATTTTTATACAGAATAGATCTACGTTTGGCCACTAACTTGCGTGATGGTAAGCAACGGTGTGGCCGAGGATGGAACACGTTGATCTAGAAGAAATCTATTCATTCTAGCCTTGAAGATGCCTAGATTGTAGTTCTCAGGAAACAAGGAGGACAGCAGGGAGTTCCATTCTTGGACAATACGTATCATAAAAGACAACTCAAATCGTTGTGTACGAATTTTTGGAATTTCCACGAGGAAGGGGTGATAGTGTGCTGTCCTTTTACTTGTCCTGTAGTAAAAGGGGGAGGGTGGAATAAGGTCATGAAGCTTTTGCTCACACTCACCAAAAATATCCGGTAGAAAATAGACAGACAAGCTACTTTACAGCAGTGCTCAAGGCTTTGTAATTTATTGGCGACTAGCTTGCTGTCACCAATCAGCCTCATAGCACGCCGGTCTACGGAATCTAAAGCTTCCAGTTGGTACTTGGCTGCTCCGTCGAATAGGTGGAAGCAGTACTCAACACACGTACATACTAATTTATTCCTTATTTATATCACTACAATAATAAACGGATGCACCCTAAATAACCATGAGAGTTTTCTTTTAGATATTATGTTTCACAAATAAAAATATAAATAATTAAAAATTATGCTGATAAAATCATGTACGGACTACCCAAATTAATACCAAATTTACGGTTACAATATTTTTCCAAAAGTGGCAACACCACACACTAATATGTGTTCATGAATGTCATTGTATATAAGACATGTAGTGTGAAAGGGACAAATGGCTAAACGTGGTACCTCTCGCTCTGCTCGTTTTTTCTGTTTGAAGCGTTCCGTCCCTTTGGGTAGTAGCCGTACCCGCCGGGGCCTTATGACGGTTTTTGACAGTATTGTCATATGAAATGAGTAAAAACTCGTAACTTATCAAAATTACGAAAAGTTACGAAAAAAGTGAATAGGCGGGCACCTATTTTTAACATTTTTGATGTCACTGTAATGTCATGGGTAAGCGTGACGTGAGTGAAGTCGCTCGTCTGTAAGTAGGCGTATCATCAAGTACCTAACCGAGTTGCTCGTTTCGTCACTCATCTATACTTCTATACTAATATTATAAAGAGGAAAGGTTTGATTGTTTGTTTGTTTATTTGTAAATTTTTCAAATCGGTTCAGCAGTTTCGGTGCCTATTCATGCAAACATATTGCATGAATAGGCACCGAAACTGCTGAACCGATTTGAAAAATTCTTTCACTGTTGGGAAGCTACACTATCCCCGGGTGACATAGGTTACATTATATTTAAAAAAAATAGGGATTCTTACTAAAACTCCAATAATTTAACCCAAGGTGTAAAAAAATAAGATTTACACCCGTGCGAAGCCGGGGTACGTTGCTAGTTTGTTTATAAAACAGCTATCTCTAATAATGAGTATTATTCTAATATTTTATTTATATTACACGGGAATTAACCACGTAAGACTAACCCCCCCCCCCCCCCCGTAAGAGTAAGCCGGTTACTCCGACTATAGATTCAACCGCATTAGACGGTCTTTTTGAATGCAAAGCGAGACGCAGCCGCTCGCGCGCATTTACCTTGAAAAATAATGCGGTTGAAACTATAGTCGGAGTAACTGGCTTAATCTTACGTGAGTAATTCCCGTGTAATATAAATAAAATGTGTGAAAACCACGTCAGTTTCAATAGTAAAATTATTCTAATAGTTATGTGGAATTCGCTGCCTGAGCGGGTGTTCCCCGATAGTTACAATCTGGGTATCTTCAAGTCAAGAGTGAATAGGTTTCTTCTAGGCAAGCGTGCTCCATCGTAGGCCGCATCATCGCTTAACATCAGGAGAGTTGACGGCCAAGCGCAAGCCTATTTATACAAAAAAAAAATATATACTGTACAAAAACTATTAAATGCTATTATCTGAAATACCTTAATTAGATATGAATGCAAACTGAATAGTTTGTCCATTAACAACTAGTGGTCGCAAAATCGCATAAAATCTCAAAACTCGTTACTAAAACTCGCTAAAGTTTTCACAGCACGTAGTGTTTTGAGGCATGAAGAAAATTGAACAACATTCACCGCATACCCTCGCAATTCGGAATTCCAATCGAAATACGAAAACCAACATAAGATGCAAAAAAGTTATTCAATTTCAAACTACTCATTATCTAATAAAATTATGATTAACGGAAATCACAATGTTGGTAAAAATACGGGTAATTTCCAGAATTCGTGCAATACACAGTAACAGTAAGAGGTATAAGTTGTGCAAAACTGTAATTGAATAAACTAGCCAAGTGCAAGTCGGGCTTGCGCACTGAGGGTGGTGGTACGGATACCACCACGAAATTCAATTACGAAATTATCAGTTATAACTTGGTAATGAACAGAAATTTATCACCGACTCGCACTTGGCCATTATTTATTATTTGTTGTTATACTCTAGAGTATCACTATAATCATACCAAGTTTGACGCTTGTATGTTGGTATCACCGTTTTTACATTAGATCTAATACAAAAATATGTAAAAAAAATACATTTAATTTTGTTTTATGGGGACCCCTCCCCCTTAGTTGTTTATTTTTGACTTTATTATTATTTCTTTGTTAAGCCGCCGTAACATTCCATAATTATATTCTGAGATAATTAAATTTGCTATCCATTACGGTTCGAAAGATACAGCCGTTAAAAGGTAGGACAGGCGGACAAACAGACAGATGGGCGGACAGACAGCGTAGGCTTAGCAATAGGGTCCCGCTTAAACCCTTTGGGTACGGAACCCTAAAAAGTAAGTTTATTATACTTTGGTATTTTTAATAGGTGCAATTTGTTTGTTTTTCTGATTTTATTTTGGAGACTTGCCAAATATAAATACCTAGTGACCCGCCCTGACTTCGTACGTAAATTACACCCGTGCGAAGCCGGGGCAGGTCGCTTGTAAGGTATAAAGTTTAACTATACTTATTAGTATTAATAAAATATTTGTATTTGGTTCAGCTGGCTCTTGTATTAATTGCCTACAATTTCTTGTCCCTACTGTAATTCTGAGTCTGCCTAAATGTGTTAATTGCAAGGTACGGTGATAAGTGAGTTCACGCCCGAAGTTTGTTTATCAACTGAAGCTTACAAAATAGGTCAGAGCAGAACAGAGGAAGTGAACTCTTTGATCAGAGCTCATTATCACTCGTTTTGAAAGTGCGTAATTATCACCTCCGGGTTTTCTAATCAAACGAAAGAAATCAGTAAATTAGTTAATGGTGGCTTGATTCTCTAAATAATTTAATGACTTGGGACGCTCTTCAACTTTTCCTTTTCTATAATTAGATCCAATTAAAATAAGCAATTGTTCGGCTTCAATCAACCTTCCTTTCAGTAATGAATATAGTAATTACGAAATTAAATTATAGAATTTCTAAAACCTTCAGGGGTTTCCTTTTAATATTTTCCGTCAAATCAGTTTTAAAGGAAATCCAGCGCAATTTTTAAAACCACTGATATCCATGGCAGGTGCCGTGCCATTCAGAATTTTAAATAGGTACGGAATAGTTATAAAAAAGTCATCCGACTTGAAAATTGTTTAAAAATAAATTGGTACTTGTAAGTGAAATAGGATTGAAAAGGGGGTGATTTTTTGTGATGTGTTTTGTTATGGAAGTGTTTATGTTAAGATCAGGGCATCACCCTAAAGTTTAATGTTTAAAGTGTCACTCGCAGCAGTCTGCATCGTCAAAACTTTTCCCTTCCAATTCTGCTTGGAAGTTCTTACCAATAGCTTCAGACGTCAACAACATTGGAATAGAATTTTCTCGGTTGTGTAAGGAAATTTATCAATAAATAAAAGTTTGATTCGTTGTAAAATGTTTGATTATTTGTCTTTAACTTAAAGATGTGTAAGAAAGTACGGTAAATTGGAGTGAAAAGAAACGAAACATAGAAAGTTTATTTATGTTTTTACTTTTTAAGAAATGGAAAAAAAAAACTTTTTCAACTGGCAATTGTCTTATTAAACTTTTTTTCTTTTACAAGCAAACTAACACAACTGCCAAAAACATGTTTTAAAAAAAATATTTGTTACATTTAGCGTTTGTAGGTTTGGAAATTTTAGGTTACAAAATATTTAGTTTTTTCTATTTACCCTGTCATTGAAACATATTTTGATAAGTAGATACATTTACGAATACATATGTAGTATAGAGTCAGCGATTGAGCTGAGTGGCGTACTAATACACGAGGAGATGGTTAATAAAAGGCTGATGATGAATATAGAGTCAGGTGTATTAGTCAATCGCATGAATAAATCTATATTATACTCACAAGAATTTTCAATTACTAGTCATGTTATTATAGTACGAGAGGACGTCATTCTTGACGCCGTTGACATTCTTGTTATCGGCGATTATTGATACAACATCGTGGATGTTTTGTTCTTTTCAAAAAACATGCTATGCCATTGTCATGATGGGAACGTTTATATTTCTTGTCACGTGAAAATACAGGGTAACTATTGTGAAGAGGTACCATTTCTTAACGTCCATAACGACGATATAACAGCTTTGACAGATTTCGACACATTAAAATATATATGTTTGCGATGTTTTCACCCAGCACGGATAGACAGTTCAATTGTTTCTTTCAAACTTATTGTATGATTTAAAACTTTTTTCACAGTTCAAATAATTAACAAAATTGAAAATTAAATATTTTATTTAACGAATGGTTTAGATAGTTTTATAGAAAGGTAAGAACAATCGGACGGTGAAAAGCTCTAACATTAGGACGGCTCAGTTTGAACGAATTTTTTTTTTAATAGACATTAATTCTTAAAAAATTATAAGTATGAGAACACGAAACTAACACTACGAAAATTGCTTTATATAATTTGCTATGTTATTATAAAGGCCAAATCGTTTTTTCTTATTTACACTCATAGATTTTGTGAAATTCTTCAAAAATTATTAAATGCGCGCATTTAGCTGCCACATAAGTAAGTAGCTACCAGTAAGTACTCGAGATAAATCGTTAATTAAAAAGTAATTGAACACAATTCAAATTGGGTACTTTGGTATGTTAAAATTGCAAAACGTAATGTGGTCATCTGTAATCCTCCTACGCTTACAATGTAGCTAATTTTAACGTCAGCATATTTGTAAATAATATTATGTAGAGCCGTGATATAATTCATTGGCTAATTATCGCGAGGCGCCGACTGAACTAACATTGCAGCGATGATCGTGGATAAAGTGTTTAAATAAACGATGGTAAGTAATCACTTGAGTAAACCGGCTGCCTGTTTGATTCTCATAGAGTTCGAACATCTGACGATACTTTTTCCTGAGATGTAAAATAAATTTACTACGGAATACGACGTGTTTTACACATTTCTTTTATTTTTTACTAGCGCCGCCTCGGCTCGCACGGATTATAATTTATATTTGAACTTTTCGTGAAAAATTATCTAACAGATGGTGAAAACAGCCGTCAAAATCCGTTGTGTGGTTTGTATTAGGCAGAGTTAGCGGATATACAGACAGACGCGGACAGACTTTATTTTGTACTATGTAGAGATTAACATTATCATCGCTTAACACCAGGCAATACTATTATTAAACAAAATAAAAAATAAAGGAGTCATATTTATGATATGAATTTAAAATCTGGAATTTAACTATTTCATATCATTGGCTACCAAATACAATCGTGCGTTTAAACAAGCTATAGCAAAAGTGATTAGCGAAGTGAGTAAGCAAAAGTGAATTTACGGTATTCATTTTTTTTTTCAATATAAGTACTATTGCTGTTTAAACTAAAAAAATGCTTGAATAAAATGTAAGTATCTACATGCAATTTGCAACCTAAAGTTAGTCTTTGACAGTTGTTAGTGTGAAATAATAGAACGAAATAGGTACGTTACAAGTGAGTTTCATCATTTCAGTGGCACCTGTATAAGCATGGGCGTAACAAAGTAATACCTAACAACCACATACATCGTATTGATAACATTGAGAGAAAAATAAACATTTAGCCTCCAACAAAACGGGAACAAAACAAACTGAAATTTCTAAAGACGTGACGAACCCCAATGATACGATACCAAATTAAGCTCCCACGCATGTAAAGAATGTAAGAACAACATTGTTGAAGCGTATCTTTCATAACGAGTTTTGTTTTCACAACAAACAGAGTTGAGGAATAAGACTTACCTTTGTTCTGGTCTATTTTGGACACTGCCTTGTTACTTCGTACGGTAGGAACAGTCTGATTTCCGGCGAACGTCTCAGTCACAGGAAGCTGCCAGTCGACGTACAAAATAAATCACAATTATGTTCTTCGTGAAATTGTTTCCAAACTGTAAAGTTCTTGTCCCATTGCTTATCTACATAACCTCGTATAGCCAAAAATGATTTATATGACGTTAACGACCAATAAAATTGATCTCAAGAAAGTTTAAATGGAGTAAATTTTAAAAATCACTGAAAGTTTAATTAAATACAGTTAGAATTACTCAGTTGCGTCTCAAAGTAACTAAAGAAGTCTCTTTGTAAAAGTTGAAAACGGAAAAACTTATTCTCCCGATTCCGAATCGATGTTATTTACGCGGCGGGGTAACTCAGAGCGTCGCAGACACGTCTCTCCTCGACGCCGGACCGCCACTGACTGGCGTGCTTCCTTTCAGACACTGAAAATACAGCCGCATGGAATTCAGCCTCCTGGAGTTTTTATCAAACGCAGCCTTGGTGGGTCGACGAACTTTTGAGGGATGGAGGTCTCCCAATTCTACGATATAACTAAGTGCTATCGACGCGCGGACGCAGAAGGGTATGGCAATACAATTATAGCTGGTTAATTATATTTAACTTTGAACAAGAAAACTGGCTGCCGACCAGAAGTGTTTGAAGATGTCGAGTTGGTGAAACCCCAGTGTAAGGTTAGGTCGTGTAATTACAAAGCCTTCCCGCGTAATTAAGATGATGGAGGTGCTAAGGCAATTAAGCATGAGTGACAAGATAACGAAGGGAAGGTAATCATGAGGAAAATGCGTAGGAAAAGTTTACGACTTATTATCTATTTATGTGGTTCTGTAAAGAAAACAGTTGTTGGTATGTGGTGACACAGTTTTCAGTCGGTACAATGTGGTCAATTTGGCGATCGGCAGGACCCGAACTTGCAACGATTCGAACTACCACGGTTCGCTGATTTAACTTAAGGTGGTTCGTCTCACAAATGGCGGAAAATTCAAATTTCAAATAGTTTTCCTGTCCCTGTAGCCAAGCCGGGCAACTATTGTAATCAACCATGATATTTGCGCAAATTGATTATTATTCTTTACAAAATCATGTAAAGCTATTTATTTCTAATGCACATTATTACTTACATTTGTGAATAAACTTATTTTTCAACAATTGCTTCAAACAGTTTATTCATAAATGTAAGTAATATGGTGCGTTACTGTTAAATAATTGTACATTATAATGTAAAGAATAGCCAACATTTTGCGCAAATACTGTGTTATTTAAAAATAATTACCTGGCCTGGCTACCAGGACAAAAAAAACTGTTTAAAATTTGATTTTCTCGCCATAGGTGAATCGTACTACCTTAAGACTAAACACGACGAAAAAGAAACCAATGATTATGGGTCAATCTTTGTGTAATAAACTCCCAGAATTTATAAAGTCCATTACGAATTAAATACAATTATCCAATGCCGTCAAGATGCTTTTGGCAGACAGGTCAATTTATACGATCAAGTAGTTTTTTGATAATGACTAGCCATTTAGAGCCTGTTTAATAACTTGAACATATCTATCTATTTGTATTTGTATTTTATATTTTTATTGCCCTTTTACAGCTGAATACTAAAACAATAATTACCTATAATTTTTATGTCATGACGAGATCGGTGTGATGCCCAGCTCATAATATTCAATTATACTAAAATGTTGTAGTCGACCAATCAATAAATTATTGTATATTCTTTTCTATTCTAACCTTATTTTTTTATATGTTGTTTTTTTATTTTTTATTATTTATTTTTTATTTTAATGTTTGGTAGTAATAGCTTTAGGTTTTAAATATCTGTTTTTTAAATATTCTAACATGATAAAATATCAACTGATGTATCATCAAATCAACAACATTTGTGCAAGTTTCACGAATACGGTAGTAATAATATAAGAGAAAAACTACAGATTTATTAGACTTTCTAATATACATTTCGGGGATTTACTGTAATAGATACGTGATTACCGTTTATTAAACTTAATCAATGTTTTAACTCAACGCCATAAGCTTCATAATAATTATTTTAGATAACATTGCTTAATATTAGGTGAAGAGGCAGTCAAGCGCGAGCCTAATATAGAAATAAGGTAAGCTAGCTAAGCTAAGCAGAAATACTGATTATTTAATACGATCTGATTCCCGTAGATTTATAAATAAATAAATAAATATAAATGTAGGTTTTATATAATTATTTGGACACAATATCACTCAACAGAAATATATTTATGATAATTAAGAACACATTCGTTGTATTTTTTAGATCCGATATGTATCCGATATTTTGACTATTACTCAACTAACTAAGGTCGGTCTGTAGTTTCTCATGATATTTTACTGTTTTACTCGTAAGTAGGTAAAGGAAAAAAAATGCAGCACTATCTGACCTATAAAATTGTGCTATATCAGGGGTCACGGTGATCGAGCCAAAAGTCGAGCGAAAGGGCCGCCACCGGAATTATTTTCTTAAAGGAACTCAATTTACTTTTACACATTCCGTTTGTCTATTATAAATGCTAGCATGAGGCTGAAAATTTGAATAGAGCGAATTCAGCTTCAAGTAACTGGTTTTTCTGATCCCGGTATCAGTGGATACAACTCGCCGGGATCCGTGGCTAATTCAAACCGAAACCGGGATCATAATATGTATAGCTTAGAATATATCTGCCATAATTTGTCGCATCAAAATTTTTGTTTTTTATGCTATAGGAAACAAGCAGACGGGTTGACTGAAGGTAAGCAGTATATTTTTGATACTTCTAGAAGACATACAATAGTGAAATATTGGATATAGTATGTATTTAGTTATTATTTTGCATTGTCATCGTGTTTTTTTTTTAATATTCTGACTAATTTTACTTTTATTTAATCTGTGCTTTGCATTAATCTATGGCTAGCGGTTGAGTTGAACTTGTTAGATGATAAAGCTATTCCAGTTGAATATAAAACAAAATTTTCTGCCTGTTTATAGTTAGGATGAAAGATCTGAGACAAAGTAGGCAGATAAATATCAATGACTGGGGTATTTATCTTAACGGACCTCTATAAGTTATTTGCGTCTAAGGAGGCGCTTGTTTACTAACTTTGAAAACCGGGTCAAGGATTCCACTTTCTGCCTACTTACCCGAAGGATTCGAGAAACTCGAGGATAACTCACCAAAGTTTTAATTGAAACCAGATAGGCTAGATTATTTACCCATTCGCGACAAAATAATAACCAATAACAACAGACAACGAAAACATATAAAAAAATGCAAACTTTAAAAATACGTGTTTTAAAACATTGTACGTGACTCGTATAAAAAATTCAGTACTTACCGAAATAAAAGTTTAAAGTTCGTTGCAGTAAGAAAATATGAAGATGAAAGTTATTTTTATTAATAACACAGTGTTTGAAAACTTTTCTAATAATACGTTGGACGTTTTAAATTTTAGTTTAGCATAAGAAAATAGAACGCTGCTGCTCATCCTCCGGTGGTTCTGGTCCCAGTTTTATAGGACATACCCGGGTCAATTAGCCACGGTCGCTAGCCCACGGTGAACATACTGCGATCCTCAAGCCGCCTGCCAAGCGTGGGATTATGGCAACACCCCTCTCTAAGAGGGAGGCCTTTGTTCAGCAGTGGACGTTTAATGGCTGCTAATGTGATGTGTGATGTGATAAGAAAATATCATCATCATCAGCCAGAAGGCCTCCCCTTTAAGCCACCACAGTGAACGACTGCCTACCTTTTACGCCCACTGGATGCCCGCGACTCTCAATATGTCGTCGGTCCATCCAGTGAGAAGCCTACGCAGCGTCTTCCAATAAGAAAATATAAACTGTGTTTGGCCGAGGCAAGGTAAACGGAGCGTTGGTCGTCCAGCTGCAAGATGTGTCGACGATATTATTACTATCGCGGGTCGAACCTGGACTAGATTAGCACAGGACCGAGGCAGATGGCATAGCAAGAGAGAAGCCTATACCCAGCAGTGGGATAAGGAAGGCTGTGGATGATGATGATGATGATTTATTTATTTAAGTCCACCTACACTGTGTTCATCAATACAATTTATCAAAACTTTAAACAGAAATAAAAATATAACTAAATATCACAATAATTACAGGTGAAGACAACATACAATAATATTGACCACCCACCACCATGCTTAATTAATTGGGTCGTTAAAATCAAGAAACGCTGAAGTTTTTATGGAGCCAAATACTGAGATCATAATTGGCGAAAACGGGAGAACAAATTGAAAGAGCGAACAATTTGTCCTCGTAGATTTATGGGTGTGGGAAAACCTTCTCGAGTAACACCTCATTTACCGAAAACGCGGTACATGCATAAAACATGGCCGCGTTCCGGCCGCGGGTAACTGCTCCAAAAATACCGCAGTTATGACAATCATTTAGAGACAGGACCCCTATAAAATATTGCGATAATTAACTTGGAAAATTAAAATTATTAACACCATTATTTACACAAAATGGTCTCGGTTAATGACAAAAAAAACGTAAAAAGCAGTTTGCTGCCCCTTAGCGAATTGCAGCTTCCGCTTTAGCTCTACTTCCTTATTTTTATTAAGATTGATCTTTATTTTATCACACTTTGGAAAATTACGAAGATTCAATATTGGAATTGAGGGGGAGGGAAACTCTCATTATATCACCATTATCGGTTAAATCAATTATTGCATAATGAATCACGTGGCTATGTCAATAAAGTTTTTACAAAGTATGATAGAATAATAATAAATAAATATTCGGGACATTTTTGCACACACGGTCATCTGACCCCAAACTAAGCAAAGCTTGTGATATGAAACAGAAACAGAGGTTACTTATTTATGACGTTTGGGGTAGAGAGTGTAGAAACACTTGAGGGTCGAGTGCTTTCGAACGGGGAAATTGAAAGATTTTTACGTGACCAAAATGCTGGTCTGTATTTTGGTCAAAAGTTAGCCTCTCAATGGCAACGCGGCCAGCATTTTGGGCATGTTGCCTGAAATTAGAGATCTTTTGCACTATCTAAAGATGTTTGTTGCCCATACATTGTATTAAAAGATCTTCAATTAGATATTTTTTAAATTTTGTGTTTGGTTTTAGATAAGTGTTGAATGTTTAATTTTTGTTCATATTTTAATAAGTATTATTTAATAAAAAATACAAGCAAGTAGATAACATTTACTTATAATATACTAAATATGTAGTAGTTATTTCTGTTGGGTCATACGATATTTCGCAAACGGGAAACCAAAACAAGATGTACCGAACCTGACTTTCATTTTAAACGATATGTCACATAATCAATGCAATCAGTAAAAAAATCAAGTAGATCAAATATATTTTTTTAATCTAGTTTGCAATCATGCAATCAATTCTTTTGTATACTGCACAGGTCGCCATCTTTATTTATGATGACGTCACTAACCCGGTGACGACATCATAAATACATAATTCATGACAAACGTGAAATAAACAGACATATTAGTATTGATATCAGGCGTTAAGTTACCACCTTCAGCTAGTCTACTGTAGAGTCGTGCTAATCGTTGAACTCTCGCTCTCCGTTCTAAACTTTCACCGGTAAAGCGAGGGCCACACCAACTGACATGTGAAACGTGCTGATAACTTCCACGTTGTTGAGCAGTCCTAAACTTCCAAGTTAAAATATGTTAGGTAAAATAGGTACCTTTCACTCAACGTCTCAACCATGTTACAATGCCCGTGGTCACGAGCTGACTGAAAACTGCGGGTGAGTCAGGCAAGAAAAGCGGGTGTAGTGTTCAAAATGTTTTTTTTTTACCACTGACTATAATATAGGATAACGTTTGACCTTAATATCAACTGACATAAAGAAATAATACGGTCGAAGAAGCACGTTTGCCTTATAAGAACCTATTAACCCTAAACTTAAACAATCCAAGAGTGTAAATTTTAATGCTGCGGAAATACAGACAGAGGCAAGGCGTTCCATTGTTTTGCCGTTTTAATTAAGAAAAAGAAGGCAAAATGTTTAGTGCGAATGAACAGTATTTCGACCATGCACCGGTGACGCTTAGCCGTCTGTCTGGACGTCCGGTAATTAAGTGCTGACGGGGAAGTTCGTGAAATTCCATTACACAGTCTTCGTATAAAATCCTGTAAAATACCGATAAGCTTTAGACTTTACGCCGGTTGTTCAGGTTCTGAAGCTTCTTTTCAACCAACAACGCTTCATCCCCAATGAGCTTTGTCGCTCGTTTTTATATTGAATCCAAAGCCTGAAGCTGGTATTTGGCTTCCTCTTGTCTTTGTGTCATCTATAATACTATTTACATCTTGATTAAATAAAAGCCATCGCCAATCAGTCAATCTGCAAAACTAACAGTACTTCGTATTGGCCATTTCCTTTGCCAATATCAATATCTAAGTTCCGTTGACGTGCCGGGGTTTTCAATCATAGCTTCACGTGAGCACTGGCGGTAGACAAGTTACTTAATATTCGGGGAACGGACCGCGTGTACTGTCCTTATGTGAGAACATTCGGTTTTCGTATAGTTATTGCATAATCTAGTTGTCTATATAATCCTGTGGAGCTAACAAAAATACTAATAGACTAATGCCCGTTTTCACTACTCACGCGACGCTTAACTAGGAACTCTCTAGGAACTTTTAATCTAAGCAGAGTCTTAAGGTGGTTCGATTCACAAATGGTGGGAAATTCAAATTTCAAACAGTTTTCTTGTCCTTGTAGCTAGGCCGGGTAATTATTGTAAGCAACCATGATATTTGCGCAAATTGATTATTATTCTTTACAAAATCATGTAAAGCTATTTATCTCTAATGCACATTATTACTTACATTTGTGAATCAACTAATTTTTGCTGTTTCCAACGCTTTATTCACAAATGTAAGTAATATGGTACGTTACTGTTAAATAAGTATACATTATAATTTAAAGAACAGCCAACATTTTGCGCAAATACTGTGTTATTTAAAAATAATTACCTGACCTGGCTACTAGGACCAAAAACTGTTTAAAATTTGAATTTCCCGCCATTTGTGAATCGAACCACCTTAAGCATAATCTGTTTCGCTCATCCATTTTTAATAGGTGACTCCTAAGCTAAGAGTTGTCCAATTTTTAACAGTTATCTATGGTTTTGATGTGAGGGAGAGAGTGTGGCACGGGGCACCCCCCGAATCCTCCGAACCGGTGTCGTAACTTTAAGTGACACCTAAACCTCACTAGAAACCACCTAAAGACCTCAAGTTCTAATCTAAAGTTTGATAAAACGTTTTTTTTTGCCCTATGTACACCGATTACTCCGACATTTATGAATACAGTTTTTTTTATTTATTATGAAGAGGAAGCTCTTGAGGTGATCCTATAAAAATTACATCATCTTTGGCTTTGTTTTTAAACTTAAAATAGCTCTAATAATGCGAATAATATTGCTCGAAGCCTGTCGATTTAACAATAGCAATATTTTTATTCTAGCGCTTACCACATAATTTACTATGAAGTCGGATTTTTATACAGAGAATTATACTTTGTCAAATTAAACAATATTATAGCGAAGACATTTCGTTTGTAAAGTTATGATAAACAGCTAAACATGGTTGTTGAAATTCACACCCAGTGGTTTTATATCTTCAGAAATGTGATTGTGCACTTTGTTTATAGACCCAATCAGGGTCAGGTCATAGCTACCTTAATCATGCTATCTGTGATCTTTATGTGAATTTAATTATGTGCAATAAATTATTGTGTACCTATTGAGTATTGATGTGCAATCGAGATAACTGTGGACGGGAAGAGACGAGCTCCCATGCCTACTAAACAGCAAGCGCTTGCAACGCTATTCATAGAAGTAGGTACACATCGTGGCCTAGTTCAAATGGTTAATGTATTGTTTTTAGGGTTCCGTAACCAAAGGGTAAAAACGGGAGCCTATTGCTAAGCTGATACTACTACGATGTATGTCTGTCTGTCTGCCCGTCCATCCGTCTGTCCTACCTATTAGGCTGTATCTTTCGAACCGTAATAGATAGCCAAATGAATTTTTTACAGAACATGTAATGTTATGGTGGGCTAACTAATAAAAAAACTAAAGAGGGGTCCCCATACAACAAACGTATTTTATATAAGCTCTAATTTAAAAACAATAATACACACAAGCGTCAATCTTGGCATGATTATAGTACGCACTCTAAAGTATAACAAAAAAATAATAATAATAAACGGCCAAATGGGAGTCGGTGACAAATTTCTGTTCATTACCAAGTTTAATAAATTTAATAAATACTAGAGCGCCTGCAGCAAAATTATTAACTGTGGCTGCGTATCAATTGTTTCGACAATTTTGGAACGCGTTATAATAACTGGTAATTCGGTTACTTGGACAACCATATTGTATTTTGTGGTGGTACGGAACTCTCAGTGCACGAGCCCGTCTCGCACTTGGCCGGTTTATTACATATTATTGCGTTATGTCATCTGTCTAGACAATTAAGTACAAATTAATAAATCATACAAAATGGTCCCATCATGTGAAACTAATTAACTATTTTGAACACGGAAACCACATGGGAACTTTACATTGCGTGTAGTTATTTTGTTGATAAAAGTAGGGAAGTAAGTTCGACCGTCCTATCTTTAAAGAGATGTATCTTACGAATCGTAATAGATAGCCAGTTGAAATTTTCGTAAAATATTTAATGTTACGGATTAACTAAGTAGGTAATAATAGAAAATTCAAAAATTAAAAACGAAAGGGGAGTCTCCATACAACAAAATGTATTGTTTTTAAACGTAGTTTTTGACTGCTCTAATCACAGATTCTGTGGCTCTAATGTTAAAACGGTAATACGTCCAAGCGTCAAATTTGGCATGATTATAGTAGGTACACAGTACACACTCTAAAGTATAACAACAAATAATAAATAATGGCCAAGTGTGAGTCGGTGATAAATTTCTGTTTATTAGCAAGTTATAACTGGTAATTCGGTTACTTGGACGACCTTATAATTTCATTCACGGAATCGAAATGCCATATTTTGTAGTCGGATTTTTAAAATTATAATTATTGTATTTTGTGGTCGTACGGAACCCGGACGGACTCGCACTTGGCCGGTTTATTGTTGTTTTAAATTACACGGTCAAGTTTTTCTATGGCAATCTTTCCATCGATTTCCATTTTGGATGAAGTTTGACATAGATTTATCGTTGCTCCAATAATCCTGGGAGGGTTCTAAGAAGTTATCTGTTCTAAAATTTCTCCCGAAATTCCCTAACATGTGGAGCGATCAAAATAACGATGGACGCATCCGGAAGCTTCATGAAAGAATAAATTAAATACAATTAGTAAAATATTTGAAAATAAATTGTGCAGGCATTGCTTTTCAACGAAAAAAAAAATCAATCTGATTATAATACCGAAAAAACCCTAATTTCTGTCCATTTCCAGTTAATTTTTTTATTTCTGCAGCACCTCGAAATGTCAAAGCTTTAGGACATCCCACCCTCTGGCACAGAATCAAAATAGTACAAGTACCTCTGGAGGAATCTAAGTTCAGAGCTATTCCTGCCTTAGTCTATTTCGGCCAGGGGAAAGTAATTACGGAAAGTTTCCAGGAAAACAAATGAAGCCTTCACATTTGCCGCAATTTCACTACGGGATACCTAAATAAAGTTTACAAAACACTGTTACTAACGTGGTTTTTCACATATACCTATACAATGTACGTTTGTTAACAGGGATTTTATCATATTAGGTATATAATTTCTTTTCATTGATGTTTCATAATGTAAAGTTATAAAAGTAGATACAAACAACAATAGGACAGCAATTGAGGCTCTTGAACCGTTTTGCAGTGCCAGCGGTAAAATGTGTAGTGTAGAGGAAAGAGAAGCTAACTGACATTAGGTACCTTTTTTATTCATTTAATCAACTCTCACTAGCTATTGTGAATAATATCTAAATAAAGTAAATAATTTATCACTTTATCAGCTCAGCTTAGTCATTCTACATGATGCCTAGCCAATAGCTAGATACCTAGAAACGCCTAGATATGCAAGACTAGTAAAAAAATCTTACACTAATAAATACCATTGAAAATAACTAAAGAGTATTCTAGTACTCTCTAGTAAGGGGCTATAATGTCTCCGAAACCATAAACATAATCGATAACCGTAACATAATCGTGAGTGTAACCGGTGTTATAATAATTTACTCTCTAGTACTCTTCCACTAATTAGTAACTATATACGTAGTGAACAAACAAACGTTATTAGGTTCCTATGTTGATTCAACATCAGTATTTATTACCTACAGGAAATACAGGCACCATATTCGAGCACTAGGTTTGGATGTCTTGGCTTATCGGAATACCAAGTCAGAAGACCGCTTGGAATTTAAATTAAGTTTGAACTAGACGTATAGTTCAAGCACTATCAAATGCAATTTGAAATGATGTATATAATAGTATAATAATACAATAGTATTCCTAAATTTAACAGGGAAATGCCTATACTTATTTTGTTTTTAGACATAATATACATAAATGGCTTATTGAGAATTTTTTATTTAGAATATGACGGAATTCTTTAAAGATTATTAAGCAGTTAAATAAAAATTAAAGACAATTTTCTCTTTTTGTCATAAATTTAAATTATCGTCTTGACATGTAATCACCATGTAATAAATATATTGCAAATATTTGACACCAGTGCACCATGTAGATTTAATATTGTATGACGTCCAAACGTGAGGGACTTTAGTGTGTAACATCATAATAATATTATAAGGACGTTACATTAAAAAAAATTACATTTCAATTTATTTTTACATTATTTTAAAATTGAGTAATCCAACAAGTGATTATTAAGTTTTCAATATGAATATTGAGGCTATTTACCCATAAATTTGCATGATCCCTAAATATTTATTGCGACTTGTGTTTGTCGACGAAGTTTCTTGTAAGTTTATCATAGCAACCTTAATAAACTATGGACCATGAATTGGAATTTCGGCATTAACAAATAACAAATTTGCCGTAGTGCTTGTGGCGTAGCTCAACTAGGTGATTTTACTGTTCGAACAGATCACGGAAGTTAAGCAATGGACTCCTCGATCGGATATGTGGATGGGTGACCGCAAATGGCACGTTAAATTGCATTTTCTAGTTTTTTTTTCAGAGTCTTATTGACTTGTTGAGAAGCCTTTGTAGACTGACAAAAAACAAGCTAATTAACACTAAACATTTTGTTCCCTTCAATTTTTCCTCCTATATAATGGCCTCAATTGCTTCAAACGAAGGGTCAATAGAGTCCTCAAATGGAGGCAACGCCAAATGCTCGGGTATAGACAACGGTGGCCACTTAGAATCAGGTGACCCTTCGTTTGTTCGACCATAACATTAAAAAAAAAAAAACATCTAAGCCTATTATAAAAACAGTGGGACTTACGAACGTCAGCATAGGAGGACGTTAAGACTTCGAATTTACTCTACAAAAAATGGTTATTCAAGTAAACTTTTAAACTGCGAGTCTATTTTATACACATGAAACAAAGCTATTTCAAGTCTATAAGCTTTAAGAAACTTATGTATGCAAAGTAACAACATTTTCTTTTCCAACTTTTTTAATAAGTTACATTGATAAATGACTGAAATATTTAAGATTTGCATGATGAAGCTCTTACTACGAGTTTTTTTCTTCTAAATAACGATGAACTATTATGATAAGCTTTTAAGTATTGATGCAACAAACAATAATGCTGTTTCTTATAAATAAACAAGTACCGGAAGGCAAGGAAATTAAGCGTCGTGTCAAAAACGCTAGGAGGAGGTTCTGAGTCCATGAAAGAGCTGATGAAGGGCAAAGACTTCTTCTCCATGTACCTCCACTCCTTATTTTCCAGTTTTTTACCATGCCATGCATGCATAAGTGGCAAATAAGCTAACGGGGCGCCTGATATTAAGCGACCACCGTTGGCTATAGATATCTGTAACAGTGTCGCAAATACGTTGCTGACTCGATTAACAGCCCTTCTGTAGAACCCCATGTCTTACTTACTCAAAAATGTCGCTGGAAATCCCAAATATTGGAGGTGTGGGGCAAAAATGATTACGTAAACGTACAGTATGTGATTTCCACAGATCTATAGATCTTTCCTCAGATTAACTAAGTTAGATCTCAGACAGTCTATCACAGAAACTTTATAACTATTAAATCAAGAACGAGACAAACCTAATTACCTACACAGCTCGATTTAACTTGGCCCCGCCCACGGCTTCGCTCGTATATTTTGAGCTACAATACTAATTATAGGAATCGCAAGCATTGTGAACCGCCAGTCAATGCCCTGTCTGCTGAAACAATACGACTTTATCTGAAAGAAAATGAATGTTAATGTTGATTCTCTTCCATTGTTTATTTTTATGATATTTAGAGCATAGCTACAGATTTTGTTTGATTGAAGCTTTCATCGGGGTATTTTTAATTAGCGATGTTGATTAAAATGTATATAATATAACCGCAAAAATGTGGGGCAAAATACTCGCCACAACTGTTACGAACCGAGCTTTTTATTTGCTACAATTTCAACATTCTTGCATTTTATGTTTTTGATAAAAATATTATGTTTACTTGGGTGCTTATATTATTTTATATACCATAAAAAAAAAAAACAAATGGCAGGGTTCGTACCTGTATCGTCCACCGGCGCAGATGGCGTCACTAACTTAGATTGGTTGCAAAGACAGCTCAATAATCTGAAGGCCGGCAGGGTGGCCGTAGTTTAGTGGATAGAGTGCTCAGGGCGCATACCCGATGGCGCAGGTTCAAATCCCACCGGCCGTAATTTTTTTGAAGTGTCTAATCATTTAAATAGTAAGTTAATCCTCAATTATTGTGGAATAACACTTCTAATCAAAACAAAATTACTGACAGTGGGCTTGAGCATTTGAATTGTCTTTAGAGCTTCAACGGTCTAAGAGTAGTCTAACTGTTTATAGTGTAGTATTAGCTTGTATTTTGTATAGTTAATAAAGGCACTGTATTAAAAACAAAATTACCTTGTTTTTATTACGTTACTATTTCCTAAAAATAGGTACGTACAAGGCTTTGGATAGCTGACCTACATGTACAATGCTACAACTCGCTTGTAAATAAACCTACTTTTTATAGTTCACACTTTGGCTTTGACCACAACTGACCTGATGTTAATCACGCCTAACCTGGAATAGGAACTGGATTTAAAGTAAGGCCACCAGAAAATATTACCCATGTTACTACTGGTAGTTAGGCTGCGGTAGTAGCACAGGGAACGAAGGAACACACCGTTAGGTATTTGGCGACATATTTTCCACTTCAGGCTGGTAGCTAGCCAGCCAGGCATTAGAAATTGCCCTAACACTATTGGTTTCGTCATGATGTGTTTCTTTTACCGGCAGCTCAACCTCATTGTTGGGATTTATCCCACTTCCTGTGTTTCGGAATTCGACGTCCACCACTAAGCTATCATCGTTCACATACTTGTTTATAAATAAGAATTCCACTTTCAATTCGCCGTCACTGACAACTGGAGCAGATTTGATCCTTTTAAAATTGCGCTTCAGAAGCAGAATCAGAATATGTTTATTGCAAGAACTGTGTACAAAAGATGTTCATAATAACTAGAGTATCAAGTTTTACCTATTTCGGGCGTGCAATTTTTTGCATAAAATTATATAAAACCAACGAAAAACTATATAAAAACTAACGAATAATAATTACACATAAAGCACTTACATTAGATTTATCTATTGTATAACAAGGATATAATTCTGTCAAAATTCTTCCCATCAAGTTCTCACGAGTTATAAATAATCGTGACATCTGTCAGCTACTTTGCACCGTCTTATCTATAGGAGTTTTAAAACTTACTGCACGAAGCAAGATGTACTGAAAACACAACTTTGCTCTTTTCATGTGAACAAAAGTTTGCTTTTCTTGATGTTGGGACAAGTTCTTGGGAAAGAAGATTATACATGTCATTGTGACACTTAGTTTATTATGTATTCTAATACATAAACCTATTTAGTAGGCTCGAAGTAATTAACAACAAGGACGGATATACATATTATACATAGATATTATATTACCTAACAGTCGAAAACTACATATTCTATGATGTCTTAAAACAATTTGGCATTAAATAATATGTTGTTTTTGTTTGAATAGGTGGCAATTTTTTATTTACCTATTTAAGTTCTAAGTTTGAAGACATCCGTTATGAACAAATTTTCATCATCGTCCACTCACTGTGGGTCCCACTGCTGGGACACAGGCCTTTTTTCAGAGAGAGAGAGAGAGAGAGAGAGAGAGATAGGCTGGGCCCTAATCCACCACGCTGGCCAAGTGAATGTTGGTAAATAATATTTTTTAAATAAAACGTTCCCAATGAACTCAGTTGTCGCTTGCGGTGTCCAAAGGTAATGGAAGTTCTGCACAGAACGGGCTTGAGATTCTGTTAATTTGATGACAGGGTCCCATGTTACCGGCAAACGTCCAGTACCCTTAGTACAAGTTTTGATAGTATTCGAAAACTTTTTTCGTTTTCGTATTGTTCCATACATTGGTGGGCTAAAAGGTATTCGAAAACTTTTTTCGTATTAGAGTGAAGCAATCTATACCGCCGATTATTACCGATTTTTTTCCTCCACGTTTCCGATAGAGGCGCTTTACTAAAATGTATAGAACAATACGTAAACGAAAAAAGTTTTCGAAAACTAAGTAACTAAGCATACTGAAAACAAGCGATATAATCCGTTACAAGTGTTTAATTTCAATGTTTAGTTATCGCGAAATCCTAAGAAATCAATGTTGTTATTTGGATAATACGTAAATACGTAGCTGTTTCAGTTTAAAACTTGTGTTTATCTTTAATCCGGTATAACACCGTTTCAGTTAATGACAATCACCGTAAGCTCATTGTTTAACCTACCAAATCGTTTTGCGTGGGACGAGTTACCACTTAACTGTAACACAATTTAAGGATCCAGGAAGTAAAATAGGTTTGACCGACTTAGAAGAAAATGGATAACAAACATTTTACAGGTCCTGCGGCCTTACGGCTACTAACGCGGGCTCGAAACAGGGCAGTGCAAACACGAGAACTTGAAGGGATGTGTTCGCGCAACTTTTCGCACTCATCTAAACAGCAGTGCAAGTACCGTTCTTTATCGATCGTCAAAATTGACAGTTGAGATCGATGAATTCGATAAAATGCCATTTGATCAGTACTCGCTATGATCGATTCTATGGCATTTTATCGAATTTGATGATCGCTAAAGAACGGTACTTGCACTCAGAATCGCTATAGGAACAGGTAACCATAAAGCCACTGAGTTCAGAAGGTCAGATGGCAGCACCGGCCCTGGGATCGAATGAGAGGAGCGGTTGCTCTAGGCGCCAGATAACAACGGGCGCCAAAGCGCCAAAAGCGAAAAAATAAACATTTTGATGGCGCTTCACGTCTCGGGGTAGTGGCAGTGCCAGGCGGCGGGGCACTCTTGTAATGTTTGTCAAGCATTTTATTTTTGTGTAATATTTTACATCCTGTATTATAAAATACTCCGGTAATTTTTTGCACACACGGTCATCTGACCCCAAACTAAGCAAAGCTTGAAGTATGGCTGCCAGAGACTATTATACATCATCATCATCATTATCAGCCAGAAGACGTTCAGTTGATTTGATTGAACAAATTGATATTATACATTCACATAAGTTTTTAAATATATATTAACACCCAGATATAGAACAAACACAAATGTTCATCACATGAATGCTTGCCCTAGGTGGGAATTGAACACACGGCCCCAAGCGCAAAAGGTACCAACTGGGCAAACGGGGCTATAAAAAATTATCGATTCCTGTATTATAGTTTTCAGAAATGAAACGCGCTGTAAGATAATCTCGCTCTACCCTAATCAAAGGCTAGAGCCAGCGCTGATTGTAGGTCTTAATTGTTTTTTTTATCAACAGCCTAGGTACCTAATATGTCAGAGGCCTTCGGGCGGCCTAAAAACGCTGACATTAAGCCTGGACTCTCAGTGTACAAAACAGAATCCCTTAAAATAAGTAAACGTACCTTAGGCCCCACCCCAGGTCTACGGATGAAAGGAGCTAAAAACCGGACGGTATGGGATCTCCAGCTTTGCAAGATGTGGATGTTTGAGATGTGGTGTGGTGAACTTTTCAACGGTATCGAGTCGAAATATGCGGTTGTGGAATTCCGACGCAGAAATGAGATCAAAACGCACTTGAGAGACAAAAAACCTGAAAAACCCTGAAAAACAAGCGGAGAAAATGCAAAGGAACCCACCTTTCTTCGGGCTGTACGACGTTTGACCGTTGTTGTTTAGCAACCACCGGCAGATCATTATTACTTTCACGTAGTGATGAACATCATGCATCTCCTGTGCCCTGTAAGTCTTAACATAAGTCCAATTTCAAGGTCTATTAACGCTCCCCTAAAAATGAGAACAAAAAGTTTTTTTTTGTGGACCCGTCGATAAAATATATCTACAATCTAGATGTTCCGGTAGAATAATCCTAACAAATGTTAGCCGTAACGAGATATATGGAACAAGTATTTGGCGCTGCGTAAAATAGTGAGCTTTCCCGCGAATTACTTTTTTTGGGGAAGAGGGTAAATAAAAATAAAAGACTAGTCCCTGTTGTAATTTATTATTCATCTTTAATGTCCTGTTTAAAGTTTCTTATTACATTAACATATTTTAACCCCCGACGCAAAAAGAGGGGTGTTTTTTGTGCCTGTGTCTGTGGATCTGTTTGCCTATCTGTGCATTGTAGTTCCCAAATGGCAGAACCTGTTTTGATTTAGTATTTTTTGGTGACTTGGTCAAGTGTTCTTAGCTATGATTCGTGAAAATTGGTTCAGCCGTATCACATAAACATTGTTTATTTAAGCACCATTTAGCAGTTTTCACATATTGATCATCATCAGCCAGAAGTCGTCAACTGCTGAACATAGGCCTCCCCCTTAGAACTACACAATGAACGACAGCCAGCCATTTGCTTCCGCTAGATGCCCGCCACTCGCACGATGTCGCCGATCCATCTAGTGGGAGTCCTACCTACGCTGCGTCTTCCGGGTCGTGGTCTCCACTCAAGAACCATTCTTTCCCATAGGTTATCGGTTCTTCGAACGATGTGGCCTGTCCCTTGCTACAATGATGATTATAGGGAGATACATTATCATCAAATAACTATCAACAAAAGTACAGACTATACATAGACGTAAGAATCATATTAGTAACCCGGTAATTTTTCTATGACCCCAGCTTGTGGAATCACAAGCATTTTGAAATCCAGACGTATCGCATCCGAGTTAGATTGAAATTAAACCAGTAACAGCGAGTAGAGCACGATTTTCCAACGCGAACTATTCCAGGAATCGTAAAACATAGAAACGATTGCATCAAGTATCCGAGTCGACAGTCAAATCGATTATTTGATATAATTTACTCGTTTGTTTCACCAAACAGTGTACCGGAACGGTAGCCATTTGATCCCGTGTTTATAAACGTTGAAACCGATTAGTTATTGACGGAACTAATATTTTACTGAAATGTTCGATTCGAATTCATATTTATAAATTCAAGGATGTTTTGCTTATAGCTTCACTTGCTAGGCAAGGTTATAAGGTTTGGTAGAATATATAAAATTCAAAAATCCTTCTTATTCGCAAGTACATATTACTCCAAAGATTTTATAGCGTATGAAATCTTTGACCTACCTACTCGTTAAAGCTTGATAATAACAGTTTTTAAAATGTCTCGCATTTTTGCGAGACGCTTCTCAGCGAAAAGTTGATAGAACATTAAAAGCATAGATTAGTAGTTTAGTCTTTGATCATTATTTATAGTTTAGATTTGCCTTAAGCTCGAGCTAGTACCGAGAAAAGTACCAAAAACTGAAGAAAATTCGAACTGTGGTAAACATAGTGAGGATAGTTATAATCTGGGTGTCTTCAAGTCGAGAGTGAATAGGTTTATTCTAGGCAAGCGTGCTCCATCGTAGGCCGCATCATCGCTTAACATCAGGCGAGTTGGCGGCCAAGCGCAAGCATATAAAAAAAACACGTATTTCACAAATTGATTATTTTTACTAGTTGTACAAATGCACACTTCGATATTGAGCGGCAAACAATTGCAAACGAGATGATCAAAATGTCATCAAATGGACGATCAAGGACCAAGGAACCTACACTACAGTTTCCGCTTTAACTCTAAACCCCCATTGTAGGTATAACACTTCCATATATTTTTCTGAGAGTTTAGTAGATATACCAAGGATAGGAATTAGGAACTGACCTAAAAAAGTTTAAACTCAATAAGGTTGTCTTTCGCGATGCCAAATTGAAACAAAGCAGAGTACGTACGCAGTATACGCTTAACTGTCGTTGGCACAAGTGCCTTCAGTATTGGAAACTCATTAGAAACGTTGGCACGGAAACTGTATCGAAGTCGTGGATTATGTTTCCAAGTAGGTGATTTGAACAACTTTATATTTCTGTCGTTATGAGTATATACGCTTAAGTTACTTTGAAAAGTATTGCTTATCGCCTTTATAAAATAGTTTTGCAAGCTTCTACTATAATAATTGACACATATGGATAACTATTCAATATTTTTTTACATACATACATACATTATCAGCCATTAAATGTCCACTGCTGAACAAGGCCTCCCCCTCTTAGAGAGGGGTGTTGCCATAATCCCCACGCTTGGCAGGCGGCTTGGAGATCGCAGTACGTTCACCGTGTACTAGCAGGACGCTGCTGCCCATCCTCCGGTGGTCGCAGTTTTAAGACATACCCGGGTCCAATATTTTTTTACTTTTATATAATACTGAGCTTTGATATGGAAAACTTACAGCAAATTTCATGAAAACCTATGACATCATCATCATCAGCCTATCATGTTCCCACTGCTGGGACACAGGCCGTCTCTCTGAGAGAGAAGATGGGCCTTAATCTACCATACTAGCCCATTACATGTTGGTGAGTGTCATATGTCCTTTGAAGTTTTTGAGATTCTTGGACATACGGAAACTGGTATGCCACAAGTCACAATGTTTACCTTCATAGTTTTTGAGCATTAGCATCGAAACTGCACATAATTTATGTATATACCTACTTACTAAACAAGTAATTGTGCCAGGGCCGAGGATCGAACTGGGTGCCGTCAGATTACAAAACGTACACGATACCGCTAGGTTACCATCGATACACGCTTTCTTCTTTTCTTATCTTATACTCACTGCACTCCGCGGTTTCACCTGCGTGGATTACTCTTTATAACATCAGCTATCTATCACAGTGAAAGTCCCGTCAAAATCGATCCTACCGTTTTGGTGTACACATACATACATACACACATCGATTTATATATTTATATAGATTTGTGATGACGTCACCTACCCAATGACGGCCCTGGAACCTACACGAATTTATAAAAATTTGTTGAAGCGTACTTTAAGAACATAGGCTGTACTTTGAGAACATACACACTTACTATATAATACCCTCTTTTTGGTTTTGTGTCATCGGATAAAAATAGATTTGATGAGAAATACATGCAAAAACTGGAGTAGCAAAATAACCAAACCAAACCAATCGAGTAAATAACAATTATTAACTAACTAAGAAAAATATACATGTTTGGAATCATAACAAACTAAAACGAAAGTTCCAAAGAAGTTGGGAAAGGATTGGGTTTTTATAAAATGCCATTCACAACACAATTTGAAAAGTACAAGTAGAACAGTGTTTACCAAATGGGGAGAATCACAGTCGGAATCTGGATAGGATCCTAATCAATCAACTAAAGCAAAGCGGTCATGTCCTTTGGTTTATGTCTCATGCATGTCCGTCTGATGGTCTGGAATCCTGGAATACATAGCAGTTTATCAGGAAAACAACTAGGCCAATGACCGAGGTATAATTCAATTATTGTTTGGGACAATCTTTCTTAAATCGAATGTCTAAAAAACTTTTTTAGACACTGTGATATTTTTTTGGATATAACTTTTAAGTTATTTTAAAGTTTCAAGTCCAGTGTGATAAATGATTTTTGAATCAATTTTGACGAAAAATAAACCAAAACATCCATGAATGTTTCAGATTGTATAGTGGTAGCGACAACCTACCCCGCTATAGTATAATTATATCTAGATAAATATCTGGATAGCCATTAACTTTTGGTGAACTAATTTATGGCTTAAGCTATACCCCATAGACACATCCTTAAAGGAATCAGCATTTAGTACCAACACCCTGTTGTTAAACCATAATAAATTTCTAAGCTTGAGTTGTTGTGAAAAGTCGCATCGTATCGTCTGAAAGTTCGATAACTCAATCATTGTGGAATAGAGCTTCCCAAATCGAACGTTAAGAATAAAGTAAACTGTGGGCTGCGAAAGGGCAGAGGGTTCGCCTTTGCAAATATTTGGCTCTGTCATCTCGTTATAAGGCGTCAACCTCGTTCGAGATCCGAGAGCTTTGTCAAAGAACGTACCAGCACCTACTTTAGATGCTTTTGCCTTTGCTATTTAAACGAGTATAAACAGTAAGACTTCTCAAGTTCCCAAGTAATACATAGTTCAAGTACATAAAAATACTGCATATAGTGGCAAAACTCACGAAGAATTTTTTGTCATGATTAAATCATGAATATTTTTAATTTTTTATGCTATAAGTGGCAAACAAGCAGACGGGCCGCCTGATGGTAAGCACTCACCGTCGCCTATGGATACTTGTAACACCAGATGCATAACAAATACGTTACCGACCCTTAATGAATCTATTAACTTGTTTTTTGAAGAACCTCATGTTGTAGCTTCTGTTTGTTATATTGTGTATTTGCATCTTACTAAGCTATTATTCGTTTTAAAGCACATTTTGAGTAGTTCAGCGATTGCAGTTTTCTGTAAGACTGCAAACGCTAATTTTCTGTATCCAGTTTCTTCAAAATGGCACTATCATAATAAGATTTCTGATAAATTACCTAGTGAAAGATGATTTTAATTATAAAGATTATTCTAACTACGGAAAATGCAATACAAAGTTCTTGTCTTGTAATTCTGGACTAATTAGTGAAGTAATCGCGTATCGCTTATCCAACTTATTAAAACACAAATTTAACTTGTTTTGTAAAAACTATACCATTATTATATAATTATGTGTATTGATTTTGAATGTTGTTGGATCTGTAGTTTTTATTTTCTTCTCACATAGACGGGGTATCGGACGACCTATCTCAACTCGTAATTTTTGATTGATTGGTCGCCGTTCCGCCATTATTCTGTATTTATTTATTTTGCTAAAAAAATTGTTCTATATAATTTTTTATTTATTTTTGTTGTTTGTATGCTGGCTGGAATTTTGTGAAAAGACTTGTCTAAAGAAGCAATTTAGTTATAAGGCCAATAAATAATTCTATTCTATATTGCTTATGATATATAATAATGAGTGCCTGTGAATATTGTATCCTCAAAACAGACATTACCATCAGGCTTTTAACTCTCTTACTGGTTTATTTAACTGTACCTTTACAGCTTTTGTGGATCATTCGGGCACTTTTGTGGCTTTCCCAGCGGAAGTTCCTGTTGATGTTTTTGACACGTTTTTGTAACCAGTTTAATGCAGAGGTGAGGGAAGCCTCTAAATATTCATGATTCTAATTTGAACGACATCGTTTTTTCTGGTCGCGTCCGGGGGACGCTTGATTGTTTAATTTCGAACAAAAACAAAAATCTGATTATCTGGAATGGGAAATTGAATTGGTCTGAAGCGATTTAATTTTTTCGTCAAATTTTGTATTTAAGTTGAAATTGATTTTTTTATTCAATATTTTTCTAAAAGAAGAGAACGTGACATGATTTTTATTTTAACAAATCCTTTTTGGTGTCCGTACCCAAACGGTAAAAACGGGACCCTATAACTAAGCCTAAGGTGTCTGTCCGTCTGGATTAGTAATCCCTTTGGGTACGGAACCCTAAAAGTAAAATATTCCAAAGTAATGCAGAAGCTAAAACGAAAAAAAACAGAAAACGTATTTTTATGAAAATAGATTTTCTCAAAAAATGCGAGGCAATTGACCTTTTCATTGTTTGTTTGATTCCTTTGCAAACAATCTGTATCTTTGCATAAGGTTTTTTCTAGTCTATTTGTTTACGAGCTTTGCCAATATAGCATGTTTCTGAAATCGGAGATGGTTTTGCTGTAGAGAAAAAATACACCTACGCAACGATTCACGACTATTTCAGCACGTTTGTTAGTATTTGTGGATGCAATATATTTGTTTGGTTGAAATGTTATTGGTGGTGCATTTTTATGCATTTCTTCATATTCTTCATCTTTTCATATGTGTAGTTGATTATTGTCTCAAATAAGAATCCATTTCACACTTACTTTTTATTAATTTTTTACTATGAGTGGCTTTCTTCTGTGGGTACTGGGTTGTTTTTGGACCACATCACATCAGCAGCCATTAAAAATCTACTGCTGGCTAAAGACCTCCGTCTTTAAGAAGGGTGTTGCCATAATCCCCACGCTTGGCAGGCGGCTTGGGGATCGCAGTACGTTCACCGTGTACTAATAGGACGCTGCTGCCCATCCACTCCATCGGACCACATGTTTTGCGGTAATTATCCTTTGTTGCAACATAATTTCCGTATCGCTTGCTTCGCAGGAATGGAGTAATATTCTAAAGTTCTATATGAATGGAAGTGCCAAATCACTGCTCTGATTGATTGCTTCTTTGGAACTCATAACATTACGGCCTACATGGGGATGAGGATCGAAATAATGACTCGGGAGTATATTTTGCTGAAGCGTTCTCTGATGTTTTGCAAATATTGCTATTTGGCATTGAGTCCAAAGCAAGCGGAGGATTCTAAGATTGAAGCGAGTCAAAAGTAGATAGTAGAATTTGTAAATTTTATGTTATACTATGTTATGTCCTCGGTTTCATCCACGCAGATTACTCCTTATTACATCAGCTATCTGCCAGTGAAAGTCTCGTCAAAATCGGTGCAGCCGTTTTAGTTTCCATAAAGAACATACACACATACATACACATACATACACACACGCGCACACACACACACACACACGCGCGCATATTATACATGCATACTTCGACCAAATAATTTATTTCGTCGAAGCATGCATACACAAATTGATTTTTATTTTATGTTTTAACATTGGCAATAGTTGAGAAAATATATTGTGTAAGAAAGGGCACGGAAACCCGATGGCTATAACAAAAGATAAAAAAATAAGTCAGTGGATGTATTCTACTCAGTGAGTTTAATTTAACATTTCCTTTGTTTTATTCGCCTTTAAGATCCCATTTGTGCAATCGTGAACCGTTTTGTCTCTTTTGCACTTAACAGTACTGTGCATACTTCGCCAATGTTGTATGCTCGTACAAAAACTTTAAATATCTCTCTATATAATATCTATATATCTATTGAAGTAAGTTTGAGCACGAGACAAACTTCAACAATCGTTACAATGTGATTCCCGTGAGTAATAATAATTCCCGAATAATGTTATAAACAAAATAAGTTCCAGATCTTATGCTCATATTTTGTTGGTACGCGGAAGATGTTTTGTTTAACCCGTCCAATGTGGGCGAAGGAGTTTTTTATGGCTATAATGGGGAATTTCACCTACATTTCAGATAATAAAAAAAAATACGTGCATAATATTATGAAAAATGAAAAATATATTTACTAACATAAACATAGACTTAAATAAGATAGTTACATCATATGAACAATACAGTAAGGCTTATGCTTATGAGAGAGTTTAGTCATATAAAATATAATAACAGCGATTCCCGCACTAAGCTGGACCTGTATCGCGGGAATCTGGTACGGTTTTTCATAGATTTAAACCTCTAGTTAAGATATTGTAGTGCATTCACATAATAATGTATAATATATATATATATTATAATTATCCATATGTATATTTATATCTATTAACAATATAAGAGTAGTTACTGTTGATTATTTGTATATGAATATATATTATGTATGCTAAAATTAATTATATATTATGGCAGCTAGCACAGATTTATGTACGGAGAGTATTATTATTATATAAGTACCATTGGTATTGTGTATAAATGTTCTTACACACAATACGCACTTTTCGCTTACGCCAACATGCGGTGTGTAACACATTCGACGGGTCAAAAATCAAAGAGCTAAAAAAAGGATATTGTCCAAAGGCTGTTTCATAAGAACCTCTAGCTTTTAGAACGGTTTATGCGAAATTTATAGTTCATAGCTACGATTTGCATTTTATGGCCGACATTTGGCAGAACAAATTGGTAGAGACTTGCCAGCGACCATTGTGACGGTAGACTTGCCAAGTAACGTGAACCGGTCAGATAGTGAACTTTTAATGGGATCAACTTTTGATGGATCGGCTAAGTGTAGTTTGATGTTGGAGTTCATTGAGAAATGTATGTTATATACAATGCGTGCGTGCTTGCGTGTGTACGTGCGTGCGTGCGTGCGTGCGTGCGTGCGTGCGTGTGTGTGTGTGTGTGTGTGTGTGTGTGTGTGTGTGTGTGTGTGTGTGTGTGTGTTTGTTTGTGTTGTAGACAATTAAAAAATTCGGCAAACCTGCAGAACGATCTAGGTAAACGCCCCAATTGTTTTAGACACTGAGATATTTTTATTATTACATAACTTTGATCGTTTACAGTCGTAATAGCCTACCTTCATTATTTTCATCTTTCTCTACTACCTACGTTCATCAAGCAGAGTGCAGTTTAATATTTATCAGCAAAGTCTCAGCCTGAACTTAAGCTGTGTTTAATAGTAGATAGGTAATAGGTACGATATCTCGTCAACAAGGTGTACCTACTTATACCAGAAAGTTCTGACTTCGAAATTAATTTTCAACTTAGGTGGTAACTAAGTTGCGGAACGATTACTGTAGTTACTTACCTACATCACACATTGTTTGGTAAAATTAATAATTTAAGTACCTAATTACTGTTTAGCCGTTACTGATCTTAGGAAGATTTAAGTTCATTTTTAGGGTTCCGTACCCAAAGGGTAAAAACGGGACCCTATTACTAATCCTACATTGTCTGTCTGTCCGTCTGTCTGTCTGTCCTATCAATAACGGCTGTATCTTTCGAACCGTAATAGATAGCTATTTGAAATTTTCACAGAAGTAATGTTATGGCGGATTAACCAAAAAATTATAAAAAGTCAAAAAGTAAAAACAAAAGGGACCATACAACAAACAATTTTTTTAACGTATTTTTGTATTAGCTCTAATGGAAAAAACAGTAAAACGTACAAGCGTCAAATTTGGCACGATTATAGTACACACTAAAATATAACGACAAATAATGGCCAAATGCTAGTTTAAAGACAAGTTTCTGTTCATTACCAAGTTATAACTGGTAATTTCGTTATTGAATTTTGTGATGATGCGGATCCCTCAGTGCGCGAGCCCGACTCGCACTTGGCCGGTTAATTCTGCTTAATATCCTGTTTAGGCTTTATTCATATTAGCATAAACTACTTATATTTTTCTGGAACAAGTATAAGTAGCAGTGGATCCAACTTCTACCAGTCTATAGCTGTTTAATGATAAGGCTTTATTTAATACATGGTTAATAATGATATTAAGTATGCTCTGATACGTAACCATTAATTGAGTTATTTTATTTTGTGTGTTTACAAATACTGGTTTTAATAGCAGAGGACCTAGCACTAAGGCAAATTTTTGGTGCTAATAAAATTGTACATGTTATTTAGTTAGTTATTTAAACTTTCGCACAGTTTTGTCCCGAAAGTTAGAAAACTGTAATTAATTTTGAAATTTGAAACCGGTAATACCTAACTAAATAACATATTATAGCATATTATTAATATTAGGTAGTACCCAACAAAATAAGTACTTCAGCGGAAATATCTGCGACTAAAACTTTCGCACAGTTTTGTCCCGAAAGTTAGAAAACTGTAATTAATTTTGAAATTTGAAACCGGCGTTATAAATCACTATTCATTACTTACAGTTGATTCAATCTAACAAATCTCGCAATTTCCTTCGCAGAGGAAGATAAATTGTTGAGGCCCAAATACGGCATGTCCTTTGATAAAATCTGGATTCCGCGCCGGTTAATGGCGGACCATTGAAACGGGCGAATAGTAGCCCGTGTTATTCTCGACCCCAAATACCTACCCATTTGTAAGAGAGTACGGTTTTTCCGCCACAGAATTGCAGGTACGTGTTTGAGCGTTCCATTTGTAGCTAACTCTTCGCTTGAAACCACAGGTGATGTGGTTATAGCGACGGCACAGAAGAAAATAATGCAGCCATCGAAGGATTGAGGTCTTTGGGTCATAAATTGGAATAACTTTCAAGGAAAGCTCATCCACATTTCATATTTGTGGAAATCGCATACTGTGTGTTTTACACGATCTTTTTTGCCTCACACCTGCAATATGTCGAATGAGCTCCTCTCTTGCTATTTCCGAGTAAGTACAATATGGGGATTTATTTCGAAATGGAGGTGATAAGATTGTACTGACATCCCGCTTGGAGTGTTTTATGCATTTGCCCCTGCCATCATACCCTAACCAGCCAAACTCTTTGAGAGGCCTATTACAAAATGAACCGTTAAATTTTAAATATTTGTATTTTCGGGCATAAAACGAATAAATAAAGCCGTAATTTTCAAGATTAATATAAAATAAGTAAACCATAACATTAAAATGTTTATTTTATGACAATAATTTATCGAAATCAATACTCAAACTTTCCCTCCTAAGGTTTTATGAAAAACTACTTTTGTAAATTGGAGGTAACAAATGGATATGTTGAATTTTAGCAAAATCTAGCATTCAATAAAAATACAGATCTTTAATACAGCAACTGAATTTTCTACAGATCTTATTAGTTGTAAGAAATATTATACTAAAAATCCAGTTTTCGATGCTTTTTTCGTCAAAAAATGAATAACGGATCACGGCTTTGGGTCGCTGACTAAACTGTTCTACCCCTATTTCGCCAGGTGTCGGGAAAAGAGACTTGTTGTTGAGTTTCTTAGAGGAGTTTCGACCTTAATCTAATGTCTTCTGTGGCATTCAATGCAGTAGGATATGCTCCACAGGTTAGGCACAGAGGACTATCATTATGTAGCTCCAATTCTGAACAAGTGATTGTTTAGCTCAAAGTGACCTGTGATTGCACCTATCATTAGCGGTCCGACCTTTTCAACTTAAATAGTTTATTATGTACTCTTTTTTCTATCGAAGAGTAGAAAGCTTTTGCGTGTTTGATGCGTAAAAATTAGTTAGGCATATGCACGCACTCAGAGACTTTACGAATACTTAAAATTGCTCCGTCTCGTTTTCATGTGTGACAATTTCCGTCAACGAGAAGTTGACAGAGCAATTTTAAGTATATCTTAACTTAAGTAACGTCTCTGAGTGCGGCTGTTAGAGTTTTAACTTCAGGCAACTTTTTTTTCTGCATAATATTAATTCTACCTCAATAAAACTGATTATTTCTGACAAATTGTGCGTCGAAAACAGCTTTATCGCCTGGAACCCTGATGTTATCCTATAATTGCCTATAAAATCGGGTCATTCGTCAGTTCTTAAGGAGCGCTGGAATCAGCGGAAATAAGCTCCTCCATGCCGTCTAATCTGTAGGTTTGAGTACTTGAGACGGTGAAAAAGCTGGTGGATTTAAATTATAATTTAACGGAAAAGTATACACGTTTATGGGTAAAGAGGTGTGTGTTTGAAACACAAACATTTTTTCATTTATTAACATTTTACTCCAAAACGTTCGGACCAATTTGCACGCGTAATTTTTATATTTGAAAGTTGTTTGAAAGCAAGTTTAATTTATGTGGTTCTCAACTATAGTTGATTAAAATCTGTCTTACGGCTTAAAATTTCAATATAAGAAATTAATAATATACAAGTTACATGGTTACGTATTTGAGGTGCTTGGGGTCGAGAAATTGGGCCATCGGGGACCTTGAGCTCACCTCATTTTCAAAAATCTTTTAGAGTTGCGATGCGTGACCAAAATGCTGGCGTGTTTCTGGCTCAACGCATAAGCATTGCCATTCAGCGTGGTAATGCCGCCAGCATGCTGGGTACGCTGCCAACTGGTATTGAGCTTGATCATTTGGATTGTCTTTAGACCTTCAACGGTCTATGGGAAGTCTAACTGTATTTGTAGTGTTAGTATTAGCTTGTATTTTGTTTAGTCAATAAAGGCACTTGCCCTGAAAATATACATATGTACTACATAAATATAAATGAGAAAAACTAATTAAACTCATTGTGTTACATAATTTTGCTTAAATAAATAGGCACTGTATTACACAGCGATTGTGTAACGATTAAGTTACATGAATTAAAATAAAAAACCCACAATCGATTCGGTAAAAAGCTCATAACTGCTGGACAGGTTTTGATAAAACATAGCTTAGAAGGATCGCAAAGAAACCTGCTTTCAAATACAAATCTATTACCTGGGTGTCTTCAAGTCCAGAGTGAATAGGTTTCTTCTAGGCAAGCGTGCTCCATCGTAGACCGCTTCATCGAATCATCAAGCGAGTTGGCGGCCAAGCGTAAGCCTAATTATAATTAAAAAAAGAAAAAAGAAACGCATTAAAATACATTCTCCATTCCGCCTTGGATGAAAATCAAATTGAATTATGGTCAGCTAGAACAAAATTCAGTGATACTACGCTCCCTTAGTCAACTAAGCTTTGCGGTCAGTGTGTATTTCAATAGAACAAACCGGCAGAGTTTTGACGTCGCTTGTCACCACAATCCTACCATCAAAGCTTGGCCTTCGTTTTTTAAGGAACTGGTTAGTCACACTCTCTCTGAAAATAGGCACTGGCATAGATTCTGATGTACTAAACTAAACTAAATTTGACAGTTCTAAAATTGTTGCCATCCGTCTCTCACATATTAAAATAAAAAGAGAGGCAGATAATTTTAGTCCTGTCAGATTAGTTTAGTTTAGTTAGTTAAATTTAATTTTAATTTAAATTTTTATTTTTATTTTAATTAGTTTAATTTCATACGTGTCGATTTGATCAACTAGGTTTAAAAACATTTTTTTTTACTTTTTCTGTATATATTATATTTTTAGTAGTACATAATAGTTTTATCGATAAGTTCTATATAACTTTCACATTGTACGTATCAGATGCAAAGTACTAAAATAATTAACATAATAGTTCATTGTTTTTCTTCATAGCAAAAAAACAGCTCAAATAGTAATTGTCGATGACCTCAAAGCTTACCAGAATTTTTCTAATGAATCCACTGGAGAACCGTTTTCCAGTCCAAATACCTCGCATCAATGTGTACACTACCCACCTGAAAGTCGGAATTTAATTCCGGACATCACAGATACAGCCACATGACCTACATTCTCACACGTGACTCTACGAAGTTGGCGAAAAACAGTGTTACACAAAGTAGGAAAGCTACAGAGAGATATATCGCTGTGTAAATTACAACTGCCTGTCTGCCTGCCTGTATCGCTGCCTGAATGGGTGTTCCCTGATGGTTACAATCTGGGTGTCTTCAAATCACGAGTGAATCGGTTCCTTCTAGGCAAGCGTGCTCCAACGTAGACCGCATCATCGCGGCGTGATGGTGGTCAAAAGCAAGCCTATTATTTATATTTTTAAAAAGTACAACCACAATATAACTTACGTATGTAAGTAGTATAAGTAAAAACATATTTTAAGGAGTTAAAAATTATTTTTAAATCTTTTTCATCGAACACAATTTCGGCTAGCATGCGCCCTGCGTCAATTTTTTTTCTAGCAAGAACGTGACAAGGCTGATACCGCTAAGGCTAATTCTAATTCAAAGTGGGGGTGATGAGCCCTGCACTGACATCCCGCTTGGGGTTTATTGTGCATTTGGCCTTGCCAGCCTACACAAACCAGACAACCTCCCCCTAACGAGTAAAATAACGAAGCACGGTTTTAAGTTTTGTTCTACCCCTATTTCACCAGGTGTTGTGGTATTGGAGACTTCTTGTTGTCGAATTTCTTCAAGGAGTCTTGATCTTACCGCTAAGCTTGTCCCGTTTACGCACGATAAAAAGAGTTGACAGATTTTATCGTGACGCGTATGATAGGCCACAGGAGAGACAACGATGCTATAGAGCGCCTTATCGTTGAGGGTAGAGTGGAAAGCCCTAGACCACGCAGATTGTCCACCTTCTTCGTAGGGCTCCTTTGGTTGAATATTAGTTTTGGCTACTATATGGCAACCGCTAATCCATCAAGTCAATGTGCAGCTGTTGTGCACTGAGGGCATAACAACAAGTGCTGCTACCTTATAAGTGATGGAACGATCAAATCAAGACTTATCTAGCTCGACTAACCAAATGGACGGTTGTAGTTTTGAGAAAATGCAGTATTGCTCAAAATTATTTACTCTTCGTTGCGGGAGCAATCCAAACGAGCACTTACGTTTAGGACAGCGTTTTCTTTTCAATATATTCTCTATGTTTTGTTGAACACTCAGTGCATGTTGGTGAATGTCATTGCATACACACGTATCTTTGAACTTTGAGGTCCTTGGACATACTGGTTACCTCACGATATTTTCCTTCGACGGTTTTAGCGATGGCATCATAGCTGCACATAATTTATTTAGGTAGGTACTAAATAAGTCATGCAGTGGTGCAGGGCCGAGGCTCAAATTGGGTGCCGTCAGATTGTAAAGCGCATATTATGCTTTATTTTTCTATTCAGCCACAATCGCTCTTAGTTTTCAATCTGTTAGACTCTACTCTTCCGTTTTTATCCGACAGTTACGAAGTTAGGAGTTTAATAATGTCAGTTATGAGCTCAGCCGTCATATTCAGCATTATTAGGTGAATTCTTTGAAACTTCTCTGACGAGTTTCGTTGGCCGTGACCTATATTTCCTTCTGTAGACTTTTTTCTCGATCCTTTATTAATAGTGCTCATACAATGATTTTCTGATATGCCTTTATTGGATCGTTTAATAGATATGAGAAAAATATGTACCTTAAGAAATAGATAGTGGATTATTAGAACATGATATTAAATTGTTAGTCAGTTATATTGGGAACAATTTCGAAAACTATTTTATTCTATTGTTTTGTTGAGATTATCATAATAGGTATTGTTGAATGGTATTGTTGCAATTTGTTTGCAAATTGGGAGGTAATTTAAATCACTTCTCTTGGAAATGCTCATCTTAAAGATGTTTATTTATACTGTGTCAGCCTATCATATTCCCATTGCTGGGACACAGGCCTATTCTCAGAGAGAGAGGTTGGGCCCTAATCTACCACGCTGGCCCAGTACATCTTGGAGAATGGTCAAAAATGTCTTTGAATTTTTGAAGTTCTGAACATGCCGGTTACCTCACGATGGTGTTTACCTTCACTTTTTTTAGGGTTTCGTGCCCAAAATGTGTAAACGAGACAATTACTATGCCTACGCTGTGTGCTTGTCTGTCTGTACGTGTGTCCACCCTACCTTTTAATGGCTGTATCTTTCGAACCATTGAAATGTATATAATGTTACGTCGGATTAACTAAGAAATAAAAGTCAAAAATTAAAAACTAAAGTCTGCGCCATTCGTAGCGTGCGCCGAGTTTTGGTTCTGTTTTTTTTGGCACGATTGTGACTCTATATGTAACTGTATTTCGATGTGTGCTTTTTTTTTTTTTTTAACCTATACTGTCCCACTGCTGGGCAAAGGTCTCCCCCATCTCCTTCCATAAATCTCGGTCCTCCGCCACCTCTTGCCAACCTCTCCGGATTGAGTCAAGATTGTCACGCCAGTGTTTCTTGGGCCTTCCTTGACTTTCCTTGAATATCTCTACATAGTATAAATTGAAGTCGCTTTCCGTGTCTGTCTGTCTTTCTGTATGTCTGTATGGCCGCTAACTCCTCCTAAACCACGCAACGGATTTTGATGCGGTTTTCACCATCAGTTAGATACATTTTCAAGGAATATTTTTTTGTCCCGAATATATAACTAGTGACCCGCCCCGGCTTCGCACGTAAATTACACCCGTGCGAAGCCGGGCGGGCGGGTCGCTAGTTATAAATAAAATAAAAAAATTGTCTACCAAGCTTAACCTACCTGAAAGAAGTAAACATACTATAAAAATACTCGTTCTCTTCTCCAGGTACTCATTCGTTATGTATTGGACCATCGATCAAATGAAATTACTGGACCGATCGAATCTATTGCCTAAAGGGAATTAAAAAAAACATTTGGGATCGGTTTTCCATTCTTCGAAAAGACTCTTATAGTCTAGCATAGCTTTATATCGTTGGCTAGAAGTTGTTGATAATACGTTTATAGATGGATTCCTTAAAATGAAATTATAAGTAATATAAGAATATAAGTAATAGACATAAAACTGAGACATACATAATAGACATAAGCGGAGATAGCAGTCACGTACATTGCATCACAAAAATAAAGAGGCTTTTGAAATGCACAAAAGTAGTTTTGTAGTGCCTGGCGACCGAACTTCGCTTGCACGTGAAATCTCGAAGAAAACAAGTTTCCCTAAAAATGAGTTAGGTACAGCTAGATTTTTCAGCCTCAAAAGCCTACGTAGGTACATATTGTATATAAATTGTTAGAGCCGTTTTCGAGGATAAGATAAAAAAATAGAGTGGGCAGTATTTATTCACTACTTTTTTGCGTGAAAACGTCTCTCTCTATTCTGCCTTTTTTGCTAATCTTTTAGGTTATCTAAATATCCACACTTCGACGTATAAATAACTCATGTAAAATGTATGCCGTTGCGGAGTTATGACTAATTATTTGGTCGCACAGACTGAATTTTGAGGCTCTTTTCAGGCTTTATGCTAAAGGTACATTAATGTTTACTTATGAATATTTATTTTAAATCTTCATTGTCATAATTGCGACTTAATAACTACGAATACAGAATCCAGGGCATCATAACGAAGTCAAAGTAATGCTACAATTTACATTTGTAATTTAATATTTTCCTTTTATAATTCCAACCATTTAGGCTTTTATGCCAATAAGCTACCAGACCGATTTTATTTTAGTACTATAAAAAAGCTGACCACAGTTAGAACCGAATACTAAAAACGTGTTCCATCCTCGGCTACACCGTCACTTGCCATCAGGCGAGTTGGTGGCTAAACGTAGATCTATTCCATCCTACTAATATTATAAGCGCGAAAGTTTGTATGTATGGATATTTGTTCCTCTTTTACGCTGCAACGGAACAACGGATCGAACTGATTTTTGCATGGGTATTTATATAGTTCAAGAGCCAGAGAGTGACATAAGGTACTTTTCATCATCATCATCACCATTTTTCATCACTACGCGAGTGAAACCGCGGGGCGCAGCTAGTATAAAATAGTTCAAAATTAATGAAGATATCGCATTTTAATATTTTGATAGACAAGAGCGCTCTCTACTTACGAATGACATAATGTTTGTATGGCGTACATGTAAGTACGCCATACAAACTCCATGCTGACACTAAATATTATAATAATTATTATATGATTATTATTTTGTGACCTTAATCATCAATCATGAACTTCGGCTTCAGTAACAGCGGATACAATATTGCTATTTACATAACAATAGTGGAAACTGCGTAGGAACAACCCTGAATAGTATCATTTAAGCTCTCACCTCTGTATTGTAGACCTTCGTCAAAGTAAACGAGCGTTGGACGTAAATGTGTCAATCTTACACAATAGGCACCTATAATTATCATCATCATCATAGGCCTTGTTAACCTATATGAGATTTTGTAAGTTGCGTAAATAGTTCGAGTAACATTTGCTTTGGTTATTGATTTACTTACCGTAGCTTCTGAATTACTTACCGTAGCTTCTGAATTACTTACCGTAGCTTCTGAATTACTTACCGTAGCTTCTGAATTAACTTACCGTAGCTTCGAATTTGAGTCGAAGTGCGTAAGCCAAAGCTCGCCAGTGGCTTGTCGTTCGGTATTTTGTAAGTATGTGTAACCCGATACGTAATTAAATAATCTATTTTTAAAACAACCGTTGTAATAATGAGATACTTTTTAGGTACCTCATTAAGTAGGTTATATTTAGTTTTTTTTTTAATGATTAATTTTTTGATACGCCTCTAAAGTTAGATAATCGCTGTTTACAAAAATTTTGTTGCCAGCCCTACAGTTTGAAGGCCACTGACATGGCTGTACGGTTTTTGTTATAGGCAAACACGGGACGCATGTCCGGTACTAGGTCACCCATCCAAAGACTGACCGGATCGTACGTTTCTTAACTTCGGTGATCTTTTCGGAACTTTTAATCGAGCGTAAGTAACTTTAAAACTTTCGCGATTTGAACACGTCATGTTCTAAATGTTTATCGGGACTTATCGTGAGTTATTTTATTTAGGTAAAAATAGGTACCTACCTTTCGCTCGACGTTTCGACCATATTACAATGGCCGTGGTCACGAGCTGACTGAAAACTGCGGGTGAGTCCGGCGAGAAGAGCGGGTGTTTTGTTCTTCGACCCTCACCTTAACCCTACCCTATTTTTAAATTAAGGTAGGTACGTATATTTACCTGTATAAAATAATGCGCGATAAGCCCCGATAAACATTTAAAACATGTGTTCAAATCGCGAAAGTTTTAAAGTTACTTAAGCTCGATTAAAATTTCCGAATAGATCACCGAAGTTAAGAAAAGGACGATCCGGTTAGTCTTTGAATGGATGACCTACTACCGAATCTACGCCCCGTGTTTGTCTTATAACAAAAACCTTATATCAGTGGTCTTCAAACTTACTTAAGGCAGGCAATTTTTTTTATCGAACTTTGCTACAAGCATGAGCTTCTACTGATCACACTAATATAATAGTTTTGAAAGTTTATGTGTAGTGGGCAAGTGTGTCCGTACTCAACTCTGTATAAGCTGGACAAATTTGAATAAATTTGGTAAAGAGGAAGCTTGTATCATGTACCACATAGCAACTTTTTAGTGTTCCATAGTAAAACAAAGAATCTTTGTAAGTTCATTCGTCAAAATCGTTATTCCTGTTGGATAGCGAGTTAACCGTGGGTCGTTGCTAGAATCTAATAAAACTAACTTGCCAAATAAACAATCTGTGCAAATTAAATCAGCCTGGTTTGAGGCCTTGGCCAGTAATTAAATAAATAGTTACTAGGCCTTGGCTTTTTCAACTCTAATATTTAAAATAAACTCAATTAGTAAATCTAAATTAGTCTCAAAGGATGTCACATCTACGAAAACCTATTGATAGCGTCACTATTTACTGAAGTTGAATTTAATTTCCGGAGTTAAGGATTCCAAATGTCAAATTCGACTGGTAGATTTATGTTGACAGACTGTGATTAAATAAGCCTCCCTTTGGAAAACCGTTAATTTATTGGCTCTTCCGGCTGGGGCTTAAAGTTCTATATTTTCTCTCTCGTGGCTTGTTAGTTCCGTTTTAACTAACTATTATGGTGAAAGCACACTTTGCGCGCGCTATTCAATGTAATTCCAGTGGTTGAATTGGATTTGCTCACGAACCGGAACGCTTTCCCTTCAAACCTTGCGAACTTTTAACCGACTGCCCAAGAAGGAGGGTAATATTTTGGGTTGTATGTAAGCATGTATGTTTCTGGGTTATTGTAGTACCTCCTGGTAGCCTAAACGGCTTGACCGATTTTGACGAGTGAGGTTGGATTCCTCTACGAAACGGAATGGTGATTTCACGAACCGGAACGGCGTTCCAGTGCGTTCCGGTCCATTTCGAGTACTGTGTAATTCAAAGTAACTACTTACTCAATCTGTGGAATTTTTATCACAGTAGTTCTAGTTCTAACTATAAAAGCCTATATAGGTCCGCAATGACTGCACTGCTGGCGACGATATTATGTCCTCGAGATAAGCTTAGCTACGCTCTCGGCCTTCAAGCTTGGTCATCATTGCAGCCCTTGCTGTCCGCGGTATGAAAGCCTCGACCTTTAGTCTTGGCCCTTATTTTAGCTTGTCTTTCAAGGGCTGCAATGATGCTATGATGGCTTGAACCTGCGTTACGTTGAGCTTTCGGCCATCAATCATCGCTGCCAGCAACGCACTCATTACAGACCGCGGCAGTAATGTACTATTGTTAAACTAACTTCTTTTTCTGTCTTTGAATTTTAACGGCCATTATATTAGGGCCAGCGCTATCCATCTTAGTCCGGTGCTGGATATAGGCCACTTCTAAGACACGCCACACAGCTTTGGCTTCCATTCCTTGGCTTTTCGCTTCCAACCACTGCCAACTGTATTACGTATTATTTTTCCAAGGCGTCCTACGCTACACTTGTTATTTACTCCAAATGAAAAATCCTATTAGCCCTTCGTTTCTCAATAACCTAATTTATCCGGTAAATATACGCAGTCCATTAGCGTCGGGCCGCGTCATCCGAATGACTGAACTGCCAATACTGTTAATGCCATCCTATCTCATGAACTCTTCGATATATTAGAAACAATGAGGCAAACACGAATAATGGAAAAATACACGGCCGAATTCGTAAATATTCAATACAGTATTATGCACTGTTAACGTTTTATTTCGGTTTACAAGGTCCTACAAATAATGTTACTTTTGTAAAAAAAAAGTAGTGCAAAAAGCAAGATTTTTATATGGAACGATAAACGCTGTAAGAAAATTACCGAAAGCATAGGTTTAGGTTTTGAGAAAACTATAAAATGAACTGAAGTGGTGTGCAAAATATTAACACGGATAAAGCATAAAACTTCATGCGTTGGTGGATGTGGCGCTCTACCTCGTACATTATTCTACGAAAATCGTGACTCAAATGCGAGCACGCACTATATAATACTGCCACCAACGAGTAAAGAAGACACTTAACTTATTCAAGAGTCTCCACTCGAACGTTACTCCGAGAGTAACGAATCATGAAAAAATAAATCATCACAAACAGTACTGGAAATCGCAAACAAATTCTCGAAACCGCTCTCAAACTGCTGTCAATTATTTCAATAAATCCTTCGAAGCTCCAATATAAACATATCATTTTCCAATTCGACTGTTCCTTGATACATAAATCCCTGGTTGTGGGGTCTAGGGGCGGCCGCGGGGTGACTACGGTTCATCGTTCAATAGCTGAAAACATCCCTCTCAAGTGTCCGAGGGGTCCGTATAATACGACAATTAATAACCCCGTCTATGTCCCTTTTCATGAATTATTGATTAAACAACCGCAACTCTTTTATTGCTGGCGAAAAAATAAAAACTAGTCTTTGAATAAGCCACGTTAAGATCCAGAATACCAGTAAGATTGTTTCTAGGATGGATTGGGGCTAGATTAAGTCTAATCACTCATTTTAATCACCACGTCTCGTCTTAAGAGATCAGTCTGAAATCTAATGCCTTCTGAATCTAAAACAGGAGTCGATGTTTATTTTATAGTCTATTAGTATTTTAATAACGCTGACGTAAAATGTTTCATTATGCTTTCATTTCGTTTTTAAAACGAAAATTTTCTAGAATTTTTCTTGAATAGTCAATTATTACTTCTGTCGCGTTTAATTAAAGCATTTAAAAATCTCTTTGTAAGCGTACACTTGCTATTTAATACTCCGTTACACGCGCCTCTGATCATCACATGATTGCTCTCGCCCCCGACCTCAACCACTGTGCTCCAAAATGAACTGAGAGACAATTTTTAATTGTCGTAGTTGTAATGAAAAATAAACAAATTGTATTCGTAATATTATGTTATTATTGACACTTATAACAAAAACAAAAGGTGAATCTAATCTTGATTAAAACAAAACTTAATATTAAACTCTCGCTTTTTTGTCGTTACACACAAGCTTAGCATGCTGATCTGACCGCTAAATCTTGGGATCTCCTTTTCCTCATCACAGTTCTGATATACCTATGGATCATATTGTGGATCCTTTATACAGTAGTCCTTTTTATCTTTATCCAATATCTCTGTTGTTGGGAAGATATAATCTCTGTTCCTTCGTAAGGTTTTTATAGTCAAACAATTATCCGACATACTCCATTTCGTCGTTTTATAATTACAAAATGACTAAATTCCAAATCTCCTCTCCAAATCTGAAACTAAACGATCAATTTTTCTTTTCTTTGGTCAACATTACCAATAGGTTATCGGACAGGTGTTTGACGTAAAATACTTAGTGAATAATATAATTAAATATAATCCGTACATTGTAGAAATGATTTAAATCGGCTAACAAAGTCCTGATATTTATCGTTTAAAGTTTTTGGATTGATTAGGTAGAGATGCTCCGCGTAGTGAGTATCATAGATAGAACAGATTCACCATATTTAACTATAGCTAAGAAACTTGACCAAGACACCTTTAAAAAAAACGGTGTAGCCGTTTTGGAGCTACGGTGCTACAAGCAGGCGTACAGATACACTACACACGTTAAACTTATAGCACCCCTCTTTTTGCGTCGGGGATAAAAAATTGTTAAAAGATGGTAGATTTTCACCAATTTACTGATTTAATACTGTATATTTATATCATCCATAAATATCAATATCCCATTAGTCCGACGTTTCGATAAGATATCAAACGAATCTGAAGATATTTTTTCCCTTTACACAAATCATAAGAATTCCATCAATGTTAATCTAAGGAGGATGGATCTTTTAGCTGATCTGGAAAACATCAGTCAGTATATTATATGTCTTTACTTTGTCCATGATTACCTTTAATTATTGACTAAAATAATATGCGAAACACACTTTTATTCTGCTATCCATATACTTAGTTAGCATTTGAAGGCAATTTGAAGACTTATGGTATAAAACTAATAAATAAATGGCAAGAAAATTGCCACTCAAATCAAAAACTTTTATTACAAAACTTTGCGTACCAATTTGTACCACCATAATTTAATTTCGTAATTCTAGACATAGGCCAGTATAAGCAATTTCGTCCAAACGACAACATTTCGAACCATAATGTTTGGCAGTTGGCGGTAGCAATTTCAGGAATCGTAATATCTAACTTTTAATGCTCTCTGTCCAAAAGTTATTATGTTGGCTTTTGAAACATTACTCTAGTACATGTTAAATGCGAATTCAAATTGGAAACAATTTAGTAATTATCATACTGGTCCTGGTAAGTACTGTAAGGTCGAAGTGCTTAAAAGTTGAACAGTTCCAAAGTTTAAATGTTTGGTACGCGGTACGTCCTCCGCCGTGAAAATGTCAACGCGTAGGTTCAAGTTGGGCTAAAATGTGCCTGTTTATTTTTCATGAAACGAAAATGTTTTTGCATTTACTCGTTTACACATAGAACATTGGAAATAGGAGACGAAATGTAAAAAGGGATCTTAATCTAATCCTTTCATACCAGTCTGCTTGCCAATATTCATGTACATAAATCGTACATATTGCAAGGCATGCGATTCACCGACGAAATAGAATTTAAATTGAACTCTTTATTGAAATTTATTTATGCCTAAAGTCGTATTAACATTTCAAGAGATTTTCTGAATGTCAGCAGATTCAATCTGCCGTTTCTCTCACATTAAACTGCGCGATAAAGTCCGTTATAGCGCTTGTAATGACCCTTCAAAACATTCGAAGATTTTCAGAAATGTAATTAAGCAAACTTGCCATGGATGGAATCAAGGAAAAGGTTCTTCACGCCCTTCAAGTTTGTCGACATTCCGTATGAATTAAATAATATTTAGCGATTTTTCCTTTGGCACAGCTCTCCTCTAAAATAATGGTCCTATAGAGTACAACTGGGTTAAGTACCATACCACTAGCATCATACGACTAATAGGTACGCGCTAACGAAAGCTTAGTACTCAGTACGTCCACGTAAACTCAGCATTTGGCCCTCAAATTATTCAGTGTTTCAAACTTCTTTGTCTGATGGAAGACGTTTACAATTCTGACAGCTGTGACTTCTTAATGACTTCAAAGTCGTATTATTTTGATTCATTTTAGTCTGTTTTAAGCAAGGATTTTATATATACCCTAAAGGGACCTGGATTGAGTACTCATGCTAAAAAAACGGTCCGAGGGAAAAGCGAGCACGGAGTAATTTGTCCTTTTCTTGTAGGGTGTTCATGATTTTGAGGAAACGAAGACATGCAGACACGCACGGGCGAAGCCGGGATATATAGCCTATGCCAACCGGGGATAGTGCAGCATCCCAACAGTGAAAGAATTTTTCAAATCGGTTCAGTAGTTTCGGAGCCTATTCAATGCAAACAAACAAACAATCAAATCTTTCCTCTTTATAATATTAGTATAGATGAACTTTTACACCCACATGTCAAATTACAAATTCGTAGTTACATAACTTTCAACACAACATACAAACTCCAATTCCACCTCCTTAATCCTTCTTTTTTGTAAAAATATTATAACAGTATTTATTTATTTTAAACTATTAGCCTGAATACCAAATTTTATTCCTAAGTATCATCAAAAACAAAGGACTTTAATATAATCTTTCAACCTCCATTTGCCCTCTTTAATTCGGCTTTTTCGCTAAATCCTTCTTAGCGGACCTCTAGGTATACCCCATAAGGAATCTACGTGCCAAATTTCAGCTTCGTAAGTCAAATAGTTTTTGATATTTCGTGACAAGTCAGTGAGTGGGTGAGTAAATTTAGCTTTTATAAATATAGAAGATTGGCATGACAACTATTTGGCATATTTTACTTACTGCGGGAAAATGACATGGAACTACATTCGTTTTCAAAGTTTGTCGAGAGCATCACTACATCACTATCATCACTACATAGTATAAAACAAAGTCGCTGTCGCTGTCTGTCCGTCCCTATGTATGCTTAAATCTTTAAAACTACACAACAGATTTTGATGCGGTTTTTTTAAATAGATAGAGTGATTCAAGAAAAAGGTTTATATATATAATAAATGCATAATATAGTATAGAAACACTGATAATTGTAGAGGTTTCTAATGTGATGTCGTCAATAAACACATTTTTTTGCGCTTTACATTGCAAACGCTGGCTGAACCCTACGAGATAGATCAAAATAATGTACGACAATATTGTATACCTTAAAAAGGTCTACAAAAAAGTCCACGATGGTATATGTCTATTTCTTAGGGATAACCCACAATAACCATTTTATATTATTTATTTTTTACGAGAAATAATGGCTTATTTACGTGGGGATTTTAAGCAATACAGCATTAATCTTTATCCAATTAAGTACCTTAAATACATTGTGCATTTAATATAGACCAATATTATATGGCCGTTTACAGCTTGTAATTTAAATGAACATTTTCTAAGATATTCAAATTCAAATTCAAATTCATTTATTTCGATCGCCAATTTGATCATACCATTATTATATTAGATTTAAAATGCAGGGACATAGCGGTTGCGGCGGTACCGGCCCCTCAGCCAGTGCCCAGTACCACTACAGGCCCGTACCGGCGGCGTGTTTTTCACATGGCCAATTATGAAAACAACATATTTAATTTGTTTTGCCTAATGACAATAAAGCTGTGAACGTAGGATTTAAAGAAAATCTGTAGTATATTATTCTAGTATTAGCATTGCACCCGTGCGAAGCTGGGGCGGGTCGCTAGTGTCTTTATAAAATCTTCTGTGTTGAAGTGCAAACTGCACACCCTGGAGTTTTTTGTTATACTTGCTGTTCGACTAAGAATTACGTCCAACCACATTTTTCTTACATCCTCTTTTGTTGGTATACTGTAACATGAAATATATTCAGCGATGAATTAGGTACTTTCATTTTTTATGTAATATTTAGAATGATTCCCGTACGATTCCTCGAAACACCCTTGAACGATACAACTGTACACAGAAAGCTCGGTTCACCGTTGGATGGTGGTACTAGATCTACGTTTCACCACTTACTCACCTGATGGTACGTGACGGTGTGGCGGAGGATGGAACACGTTGATCTAGAAATCTATTCATATCTATCTATACATATCTATCACTATAGCCATGAAGATATCTAGTTTGTTGTTCTCAGGAAATAAGGAGGACGGCAGGGAGTTCCATTCTTGGGCAGTACGTATCATAAATGAAGACCCAAATCGTTGAGTTCAAATCTTTGGAATTTTCACTAGGTAGTGTGCAGTCGTTCTACTTTTCCTAAGTAAAAGGGCGAGGGTGGAAAAAGGGCTCGAAGCTTTTGCGCACACTCGCCGAAATGCGAATTACTTTAAAATATCCCTAGGTCATGCTAAAACATAATGTATAAAAATAATTGTTCATGTTCACACGAGTATGGACACCCTAATAAACATTTTCTTGTATTACAAGCTTTGTGTACCTACCTGTGAAAAGATATGCCGCAGCCACCGAATGATTCACTAGCACAGTTTCTTATACAGCAATTTTTCACCATTTTAAAATAATTATTCAAAAATCATGCATGAAAAAACAAAATAAGCAAACAATCAAAAACGCCATGTCGTTAATGCTGCCAGTAGCTTCATGGTTCAGTAGAACCATGAAGGTTCCTAGTAATTATACTTGGAACCTACATGGTTACTTAAAAATAAAATTGAAATAGGTACATGATACATTAGATATATCTACATTAATATCCGTTAGAAAATGGAAATAAAAATTAATCTTTATTTTATTGATAGTAATTTTATGTTTACACCCCAAAATAGGGCCTGCCTGGTATGTCCTAACACTACTAAAATATAATTGTGATTATTTACGGGATAATTACCGTGGTGGTTGTGGAATGAGATTCCACAACATCTTATAACTTTAGTGAACAGCCGAGATAGTTTAAAACAAAGTTTTACTAAAATATATGTTTTATGTAATGGCAATCTTTAGAAAGCGATACACTTCCTCCGTGGTAGCTATCTCAGTGAGCTCGTTTTACCTCCATGTTCCTAGCCACATTATTATGAACCCTTACGTTTAGACGTTAAGGTTTAGTTTTGTATGGGAATATTTTGACAGAACGCAATCTAGTATATATGTTTATCTATGGTTTTAAGCTCATTATTTATGGATTTTTACACTTTTCTACACGATTCAGTAAAAATTTCGAATAGCCACGCTTTGGTAGTTTTAATAGACTTTTTTTTGAGACTGTCATGAATTAGGTAACTTTCTTTTCTGTGTTCTCATTAACATTTTCACTCTTGATTGTGAGGGAATTCAGTTTATATTCAATCCTCCAAATATTTGAAAACATAAGAAGGCATTTTTCTCCGATTAAAATAGAGGAACTTTACCGTGGACCTCAGTCTTCACACCTCCTTATCTGTAAATACTTTGCAACTTATTTCTTGTGCGTTAATTCATTAAATTACATTGTGCAGGCATAACAGACATGAAGCCGGCCTTTGCATTATATGGATGCTATAGCAAAAGTTGTCATAATCTTTTGCAAACTTGTTCTTCTGATACTGGAGGCAGTGATACGGTCGTGGTTGGTGTGTGCCTTCACCCTGGCTGCAATTGCAGGAACTTTTGCTTTGGCTTTTGGGACATTAGCTCTTTTATGGTAAGCGTAGCAACGATGCTATTTACAACATAATCCACAACGAATCTAATTTTTTATTAATGTTTACATTTCAATAGGCTATCGGACAGATGTTTGATTTGTTACAAACGACGTGAAAAAAATAATTATGTTTGTTACTGACTTTAAATTGCCCAATAAAGTTGTGAGATATAGCGCTTAGGAAGGGATGATCTGTCCCTTTCTCGCAAAGTTAATGACTTCAGTATGGAGTTTGTATGGTGAACTTACATGTGACGTCATTCGTAAGCATGGGGTTTTTTTTTTAAATTGTAAATAGGCTTGCGCTTTAGTGAGCTCTCTGTCTAGCATTATGAGTACATTAAAATGCTCATTGTCTTCTTTAATTTTGAACACTTTTTAAATTTATTTTTGGTTATCGGCTCTAGTATATATCGTAGAATCAGCTTTTTTTATAAGACAATATAAAAATCTGTCCGGTGGCCTGTTCATGACTGGCCAATTTTTCATGCGCCTGTAGTTTATAGAAGAAAGAAAGAGACGAATCAGTTTACAGGAGTATAGTGAGAAATGAGCAGAAAGGTCATTGCAAGCGTGCTTCTTCTCGGATTAACCTACATAATATAATTATGTGTAGCTAACGTTTCAACAAGAAAAAACTGATGAGTGTTACGTTTATGATCTTTCTAATTTGACATTCAAATAACTCTAAAACTATGCGTAGGATTTGTGCTGGGGAATCCTGCGAAGTAATTAACGTTATAATATAGCCCAAAATGTATTTCAACAATGTTGTGCTAGGAGGCACTTACGTTATAACATCTTTATAATGTCTAAACTTTAAGTTGGTAATACCAACTTAACACATTATAAAACTATACAGGGTGTACGGTTCGAGGATGGACATAATTTAGGGTGGTAATCAGTAAACGATTATGAACCCAAAATTGTGAAAATATTTTTTTTTATTTAAAAAAAACTGTTAAGAAACAAATTTTTCGTATTCTTCTCATTAAACTCTTTCATTTGATACCCATTATCATGATGGTAGATAAGAAAATTGTGTTCATCGTCTTGGCTTGTCCGCCATGTTGAATTTAGTGTGACGTCGTTTTATTTTTTGTATTCTTCTCAGCAAACCCTTTAATTTGATACCCAATTCATGGAGATGGATAGAAAATAACTGATCCGCCATCTTTGGAAGTCCGCCATATTGGATATAGGGTGACGTCGTTTCGCTCATCATGCATTGTCATCCAAAATAAACGTGTAGGTATTCAAAATTTCAGCTCAATCGGTTAAGAATAACTGCGGAACTATAACTACTGAATTTTAGAAAATTCAGTTGCAAGATTTGGCCCACACACACATATTTGATTGAATCAGGCATTACTTTGCGGAAGACCATTTTTAATTTGTATATGTCGAATTTCTAGTGTAATTTTACACACACTAACTAACAGGGCAAGCTTTTAAAAAACGGGATAGCTGACACAGGTAGGTAATTAGTTTGGTAAAGCCAGTGACAGCACGCATCGCAAAGCTTTTAGCGCCATTTTAGCATACGTTTTCGTGTCATGCTTTATGAAGTCCATTACAACACTTTGAAGGCGATGAAAATTTTTGAGACTCGGTGATTTTTTTTCTTGTCATGTAAGCCAATATTATCATGTCCGCAAATATGCCCGTCATTTATCAGAACAGCCTGTATACTTTGCACACCGACCCTACAAATCGCCAAGTCACTTCCCAAACTATACAGTCATACCGCCCACATGAGCTTTTAAGCACTTTGAGGCCTGCCAAATAACTTTGAGAAAATTTACGCAATCACCAGCGTCATTAACTAAGTATGTTATTTGTGTAGAAATCTGTATTATAACGGGTTACTTCATGGTATAACTATGCGCACCCGACCAGAGCTACTTCGCACTTATTCAACACTAGCGACACGCCCCGGCTTGGCACTGGTGTAAATATTATATAAATCTTTCGTGAAAAATTATCTAACTGATGGTGAAAAACGCATCAATATCAGTTGCGTGGTTTAGGAGGAGTTAGCGGATATACAGACAGACGTGGAAAACGACTTTATTTTATAGTATGCAGAGAAGATATTTTTGAACATAAAAAATTACTAAGTACACTGAGTGGAACTATCTGCCAGTGAGAGTCCCGTCAAAATCAATCCAGCCTTTACTCATGGAGTCCATGGGGAACATACACACATACATCGGTTTTTATATAATTATATAGTTACTAAATTAACAATGTCATACAAACTTTAAAAATATTATTGGTGAAACACTGTTTTAAACTATCACGGTTGTTCACTAAAGTTAAATTATATACGAAATGATATGACGGTAAATATCCCGTTAATAATCATTTAACTTTATTGGTGAAAGTATTAAATTTGTAAAATTTCGTTGAACAAAAGTTGTTTAGTATGGTGTAGAGAAACAGCCTGCAATAGTGTTTTGACTTTGTAGAATTGGATTTGGCATAATTAAATAAAGTCCAATTAGTTTTAGTCTAGAACAGAATTAGCTACTAAAATCAGAATCCTCCACCCTAAATTCTGATTTCCTTGTTCTAACTTTTAAGTAGATCTAATGACATTCAGCAATGTTCACTATTGTTTCAGGTCCGGAGTTTGCAAAGAGAAATGTTTCACCCCTAAAACTATGAAAGGCATTGCTGCCTTTTCATTCGTAGCTGCGTTTATGTACGCCGCCTATGCTATGATTACAAAATTCTTTTGACAACAAGTATTATATTTACAAGCAGTGCACTTCGTGGACATTCCATACCTTTTTCCGGGATAAGAATATTGTATGTCACTCTCCAGCCTTCTAAGTACATATCTCTATGTAAAAACATGTTGATCCATTGCTCTGCTGCGTGAAAGAGGAATAAAGAAACAAAAATATTATCGCATATAGTATATCGATATGATATAGGTTTCAGAAATATTATTAGTACTGTACTAAAGTTGGGCCAATTTAATAGATTACATTTCACAATTATTCTGTTAGTCTAGAGTGCGTTTACGGCAATTATCCTAACTAAAACTTATACTAGATAAACGAAAACTTTACTAACAACTTGGAACTTGGTGAAAAATTAAACCAATTAAAATTTTTTTTTTTTTTTTTTTTTTTTTAACGCTGATAAGTCCGCGTTTGACCACCAACTCGCCTGTTGGTAAGCGACGATGTGGTCGAAGATGAAGCACGCAGACTTAGAAGATACCTATTCACTCTGGCCTTGAAAAGGCCCAGGTTATATCTCTCAGGGAACAGGGAAGCTGGCAGGTTGTTCCAAACTTTGGCCGTACGGATTAGAAACGTAGAATCGAAACGTTTGGTACGTATCCAAGGAAAATCCACAATGTATTTATTGTATAAACTGGCCGGTTTACAGGCGTCCGCTAGTAAAAAAATTAGACTGGATTAAATTTTATCTGCCTTTTGATGCCGCTAATTGTTCGTCTAATGTCAGATTAACAGCCATTGAGCAGGTTGAGGAGCCAACGTGAAATACAAAAATGTAGTAGACACTTTGAATTATTTTCCTAAACTTGTTTATTTTCAAGTGTTTATGTTTATTATTAGTAGATTTTTATTTATTAAGTGATATAGCTATAATTAAAACTGAAAGACTCTATATCCATGGGATCATAAAAAATATTAATAATAAAAAGCTATTGTTGACACTATTTTATAGTTGTCAATTTGAATTCAAACAAAACGGTATTTTTGTTGCGATGCATAGATGCAAACGAGATACAGCCGCGATGCAGCTGGGAACGGCTAGCCCGGGATCGGCTACCCCGATTTTTTTCCCTGGGAAGGTTCATCCCGGAAATGTTTATCTCGGGAATAGTTATCTCCGACAAGATGCAGGAGAGAAGATGGCGATAGTATGGTCATCTGACTACGTCGGGACTTAGGACTACTACTTTACATCTCCGATCAAAGATCCAGAGGTAGACCCAAGATAATGTGGAAATACGTAGGACAGGGAGAGGTAATACGCTGTCGAGGATATAGCGAAGTATAGCGAAGAAGGTGAAAAGTAAGAAAACTTGATCCCACTATATGGGATACATAGTCTGGAAGAGAGAGAGAGAGAGAGAAAGAGAGAAAGAGAGAGAGAGATTATATTCGCAATGAAGAAAAACTCATTTATTGAACACTACATACTACTACAAATACTGATGGACACAACCAGTGTCGAATTGGTCCATGTTGGAAGTGGTATGCATAATTACATTCTATATTAACCGATTCAAGGAAATTATAGGATTTGTAAATTGAACGGAATTGAGCATTTGAATAGGTGATTTGTATTCTTTACACAGCAATAACATAAACAAAATCGTAAAGGGTATCAATAAATCTCAGTAATTTCTCCTAAAAGCGGTTTCGAATTCATAAGGTCTCTAATAAATCCTCAATTAAGCTAATGAGCCTTTATAATGCCAATGGTTTATAAATGCCAATAAATATAAATACTTCCTGAAAACCCACGTAGTTGGTTTCGATCAAAATAAATGTTAGCAACATTTAAAGGCTAATTACATCATTTAGGGAATAATGAGCATAATAATAATTAATGAGCATGAAAACTTAACACAAGTGAGTTCCGAGAATTAATTAATATGCTAACATTTTATTTGGGTGTCTTCAGAGAGAGTCAAGAGTGAATCGGTTTCTTATAGGCAAGCGTGCTCCATCGTAGACCGCATCACTTACCATCTGGCGAGTTAGAGACTAAGCGCAAGCCTATTTTTAGTTGTTTTAATTGTTGAGTGGCTATTTTTGTATATTGATTTTTTTTTATTTGCGTGGAAGATCTGCCTACAAACTGCTATTCAATTTGTCAGAGTTTAGTAACAATAAAATATATGTTATTCACTAAGATAATTAAAAAAGGCAGCGCTCACTGGCCAGAGCTATCTTTCGACATATTCAATTTTTTTAAAGAACCCCCGGGGAATGTTCTGTAGTGTTCGATCTGATGCCAGCATTACAGTATAATCATCGCACTAGCCGCCACCACCTTTAAGTTCAAAAATCACAGTGAGAAATAAAAAAAAAATAAAAAAAATATTTTTAGAATTACATTGCAAATTATACTCTGTAGCAATTTTCGTGTTGATATTTTATAGCATAGTGGCGGAATTTAAAAATCGAAGAAAAAAAACTAGCTATTAGTAACTTTTAAACTTTTATGATCTGTTTATCGCGACTTATCGCGCATTATTTTATTTAGGTAAAATAATTCTCGATAAGTCCCGATAAACAATTATAACAAATAGGTAATTATAATTGTTCCAAAAACAAATAAAATAACACGTTAAAACAAACCAAAGAGGGTCAAACTCCAGGAGTTATTACGCTTGGTAACGAAGTCTGAGGATGAAGTCGGTAGATGGGTTGTAGAATTCTTGACATGGAAATCGTTAAAACAAACCAAAAAAAAACTCGAGGTAAATTATTGTATCTCGGATATGTAAGTCATACGTTTACGCGATAGTAGTGCGAGATTTTTATGGACTATGGATATTAATCAATCGAGGAAAAAAGTTCTAGCTTTCCCCATAGTAACAAACAATATTTCTATGTTAGGGTAAATGACGTGTAGCTCGGATGGATTTGTTAGAGGCCTTAGGTATTTCGAGATTTTTATGCATTTGATCCGTTAGAGATTTTGATCGATAAATTACATTTCGAATAGTGACTTCCGTTTCAATCCCGCGAAATCTCGGCAAATTTTAAAACAAAGGTCATGGATTCATAAATTATTTTGATTCGGCCCAAAAAGGTGCCTTCCTTCCTACCTTCACTACGTTACAAAATTGCGCTGTTGTCGACTCCAGACACGTGACATTTGAGAATTTATGTTTCTGTGAAACGGTATGAAAAATATTTATGGCCAAAAAGGTCCAATAATATTTCAACCCCAAATAAATTGGATTCATTCAGCGGACCAGGCCGATCAGGCGTCAACGGATGAAATCAATGTCGAAACCTTATCAGTAGATTTATAATTTTATAACTAAATCTAAATCCGCCTTTTCGGAGCTAAGATGCCACAGACAGACACACAGATAATCTTATAGCACCCTTCTGTTTGAGTCGGGCGCTAAAAATACAGCTGTAACCGCACACCACTTAAATGTTTAGGTAATTTGAATTTTCTACCAATCATTTAACAAATATAGTTAGCAGGTGTTTGAATAAATTATGGATGCAAACCTGGACAGTAATATTATATCATCTCATAAATCATTAACGGTCAAAATAACGGTACTTAGAAAAGCCTTTGTTTTTTTTTTATAAAGAATTTGCTTTTACTATATTCTTGAAGCATTTTGTTTGTATGAGGCATTAAAGTTTCAATAAAAATAAACTACATCTACACAATTTTATAAAATCTAATAAATTATGTACCTTTATCGAAATAATGGCAGGCTCTTGATTATTTTTCTTGCCTACAATGTCAAGATCATCATAATAATTTTCCTGTCACAAGAACAAAGTTCAATATTTCCCCAGAAAACTTGTGAAAGCAACCCAGATCTGTCAATAACTCGCACAACTAAAATGTGAATTTTCTTACAAAAGTAATTTAACTTCCTTAGATCAATCACGCGAGTGTGCTAGAAAAGTACTATACAAAGTGATGTGATGATTATTTTACGTTGACAAACTAGGTGCTCTACTACAGCTCACCTGTAGTTAAGTAAATAAATAACGATAGTTGATTGAATCAGGCGTTACTTAACACTACTAGCACGAAGTATTATGTAGCATGTATTATGTATTGCTCTACCAGTGTAATCAATATGGTTTCTTCAGGATGCAGCTATATTTTCCTCTACCAGAATTTCACAGCCTTCTGGTAGCGGTCATCATTCATAGCTATACTCAGACTCACGGAATAGGGAAGGGGAACCTACTTCCTTATTCCGTGGCTTCACTTAACACTAAAGTCCTACGCACTTATCACTAAAGTTATACGCGGCTTTAGTCCGGCCGCTAGGCATTGTAGAGAATGAATCTGACAGCTGCAATTGCATAGTGAACATTCTGAATAAAATAAAAAGATTGATTTTTAATATTTTAATTTAGTATATTGGCTACCAGAATTTACATTCAAGAAGCTAGTAAAACTGATCAGAATTTAGTTTTTTCGTTCATTTGTTTACAATGTTATAGCAACTGTCAGACGCATTATTTCAGCCGCACTTTAAAATAAAAAAATTAAAGTAAATTTTAAATTGTCACCCTTAGACAAGAAAATAGTAAGTTGTACGCCAGCCGTTCATGAAAAAGTAAAACAAAAAAAAAGTGTTCATTACAAGTTACGTCTGCTCAAAATTATCTATCTTATCTATCATATAAATATAATATCTTAAATATAGGTAGGTACTTATTAAAATTTAATAGGTTTTTTTACTGATACTTTTAGGAAATATACTACTTTTACGAACTTTTTAATACAACTAAATCAGTAACCATAATGATAAGTCTTCATAATTCAATCAAAATAAATAATCATTTAAAACATTCTTTCAAATGGTACTGCTATCTAGCGATCCGTTAGCAAAAGAGCCTGGTACAATTGACTTTGCAACAGGCAAATATACATTGCAATTCCAAAATATGAAGGTTTAAACACAGAAAAGTGGATTGGTAACACTAATCTAGTAAACGTGGAACTAAAATTATAGTTACAGTATTAAACCCAGTTCTAACCAAGTCATCTAAATATTTGCATTGAAAGTTTAAAGGCTCCTTATCTTAGACAGACTTTCTAATGCCTTCCCATATCTCAGAGGCACCGGTAGGAATCTACGCTGTGGGTTCCCCGTGGACCCACTGCTATGACCTACTGGTGGAATTACTTTACCTGTAAATCCACCACGCTCTTAGATTGCTTTCGCTAGAGAGTATATTAATTAGGAACGCAGTTCAATGGTCTTAAGGTGGACAACTTGACAGGTACGATAATTTACGAAAATGTACCTACCTAGGTTCGTTTACATCAAAAATTTGTTCTCATCAAAGAAAAATGTGTAGGTAAGAAATAATTAAATATATATAAAAAAGAAATTAAAATTAGATCTAGACAGTGGTGTGCCAAGCCAAGTAAACGCGAAGCAACAGGCTTACACACCCAAGTGTATGTTTACACGAACCATTTCAAGCCCTTACCGACAACTAAATAATATTTATTATGTTACTTAATAGTTTGTTAGCTGGGATTGGTTAAAATTATAAGAGTTAGTGAAAATTTGGGAGTTTTCAGTCTTTAATATATTATCTCTTGAACATTTAATATCTTAGATTTGATTAGCAACAAAATTTCAAGGTATGACTAGATTTTGAGTTACGCCCCTCGTAACTCAAAATCGTAAAAAAAATCACTTAATCTCGATCCAAGTATTTATTTGCTCTGACAGCTGCAATAACATTGTAAAAAGCTGAACAAATACATTTTCTTTTTATATTTGACTCAAGTATAAATCAGGTACATGCTACAATCTTAAGTTAAAAACCTACCGAAAGCGATCAAAATTCGTGGTTTTCATTCAGCTTTTTTACAATGTTATTGCAGCTGTAAAAGCAAATAAATGCTTCGACCGAGCTTAGTGACTTTTTCACCAACGACTTTTATTCTCACTAAAGATATTTGAAACCTAGTTACCTATAATGTTTGAGTTTAACGAGCTAAAGTTTGATATTTCAACTGTATGCGTATCGACTAGCAGACTTATGACAAACATTAATTGCAGTTGATATCAAACATTTCTCAGAGCAACCTGCGTCATTGCAAATATCATAACGATAAATAAGTTGGTACCTATCTAGTATAGGAGCTAGTGTTACTTCAAATACATTTCAAAAAAAATTAAAAGAAAAATAAATCGTTTTTTACAAGCTTTTATTTAACTTGCTATGTTTCTATGTCAGTTTTTGTTTAGTTCAAATCTTGCAAGCTGAATTATAACCAGTTCCTCTTATCCTACGGAACTGAATATTTACATGTTGGTTCAGTTCCATTACCTGGATCGACATCCAGGATTATCTCCAGATAAAGAACCGTTAAACTCTTCAACGGTCAACAGGACTGACACGAAATTTTGTGTACACATTTTATTTTGATAGCCGGTTTTAAGTTTTTTATGTTCGCTTTATTCAGGTTTGGGCCCTGACTAGGGAATTCCTTAATGGCGTAATCCAGTAGAAAAATAAATACTCAATTCCTTATACTTATTCCTTATAAATCATTTTTTTTTAACGCTGTTAAGTCTTCGTTTGACCACCAACTCGCCTGTTGGTAAGCGACGATGCGGTCGAAGATGAAGCACGCAGACTTAGAAGATACCTATTCACTCTGGCCTTGAAAAGGCCCAGGTTATATCTCTCAGGAAATAGGGAAGCTGACAGGTTGTTCTAATTTGATGGTAGTTTTGTTCATTTTGATTTTAGTTAATTTTTATAACCAAATAAGCTAGCTCCCCGTCTATTGAAAGCTTTCTGCCACTGAATATTGCTTTCTACCTCAGCTTGCGAGTTGTTTAATTTACTTTGACGTTTGTAGGCGCAGCTAAGTTGCCCCTTGCTTCACGTTTAGGTTTCATAATATTTGACTCTATACCCCCACCGTCAGTTACCTATTGAACATTTTGTTTTATTTAACTTTAATTGTTGGAAGGTATTTCTACGGGGTTTGAATGGCAATGTTTTGCGTTAAGTTTAATAGAGGTAGATTTTGAATGTATTTATTTTTTTACTATAGTCTTGGTCCAAGATTTTTTTAAACTCTGTTCTTAACTATCATGGGTTCACTACAGTTATTTTGTTTGTTATTACTTTTTTACTTCTGATAGCTGCATTAAAATGGTAAAGAGCTGAATGAAAATATTTTTATGTTTCACTGTAGTGTATCGGCTGCTTGTTACAATTTTACATTAAATAACTGGCCAAGAGCGTGTTGCGACACGCATAATCGTAGCCAAAGTCATACAATTACGGTCACAAATTATTACAAAACGGCTTACAGACACGTTATGTTTATCGATCGATCGCATCGACCGATAGACATAACGTGAGTGTGTCTCGATCGATAAACATAACGCGATTATAAACCATTTTGTAATAATTTATAATGAATCCTCACACGAGTTTTGTGAAGTAATTATTGTCACATTCATATTTCAGATATTGGTGGTTATAGAAAAAATCTAATGAACTAAGCTAAAATAAATTCCTTACTTACTTATGTCAGTGTAACCTTGTATAGCAAATTTTCCATTTTATCGCCACCGGTAAAATAAATCTATTGAGAAACGTGCCAAGAGGCTCATCAGCAACGAATCCCTGGTTCAGACTAAGCTTTTTAGTCTTGAGCATCGGCGCAAGGTTGCTAGTCTATCGGTTTTTTATCGGATACATTTTAGATTACATCAACATGATTTGATCCCCTCCTGCCCATTTTTCTATCGAACTGCCAGAGTGGGCACGAAGAATCGACACCGCTTTATGGTTGATATTCCTAAAAACCCGTACGAAGCGCTTTGATTCCACATTTATTGTACGAACTGCTAATCTGTGGAATTTGCTGCCTGAATGGGTGTTCCCCGATAGTTACAATCTGGGTGTCTTCAAGTCGAGAGTGAATAGGTTTCTTCTAGGCAAGCGTGCTCCATCGTAGGCTGCATCATCGCTTAACATCAGGAGAGTTGGCGGCCAAGCGCAAGCCTATTAATAAAAATAAATAAAAAACACACATTTCTCTCCATAGGTAAAATAAAAAGTTCATTAGAGTTAATATTCTCAATAACAGGTCTCTAACTTTATCAAACTTTCGTCGGATTTCCCAGACTGAACTAATTAGGAACGAGAGAGTTTGCCTTTCTTTTGCTTCAACAGTTTCACGGAGGTAAGACTTCGTATTTTTTATGGAGACCAACTTCGATAATTTGAATTAAAATGCTGATAAAGTTGGGAATCCATTTAAAGAGGTTAGCATTAAAGTATGTTGAAAATGTAGTCCATAAAAATATTATCCTAAAACATGGTATTTAATGTGTTCGTAACTTGAAGATAGAGTTTTTGTCTCCACTAAAATTTTGTAAGCACGTGTGTAAATATTTCAGTGTACGAAGATGTCATGTTACGTTTTTCCACAAAAAAGGCGAGTGCACAGAGGTTATGTTAGAAGTTACAGACAAAAAAATATTAACATTTCCAGATGGTGTCCTCTGATTGGCTCATATTACAAGCTATAGCCATTTTAAAAGTATTTTTTTTCGAATTTTGGACATTTATACATAATCAAACGATTGCTACAGGCAACGTTTTAATAAAATATGAAAGTTACCCCAAAATATGTATGTTTTTTTTAATGTTATATGTGACAAACAAGCAGACGGGCCGCCTGATGGTAAGCAGTCACCGTCGCTGAAGGATACTTGTAACACCAGAAGCATCACAAATACGTTGCCGACCCTCAAGGACTCTATTAACTCGCCTTTTAAAGAACCCCATGTTGTAGCTTCGTATGCATATGCGTATTTTTATACGTGAATATCAACGCAATATTCAGATAAGTATATAAGCCGTCTTATATACGTGAGTATATTACACGACTATCCATAAATGACCATTTGCCACCAGGAGATCATTTCATCATTCCATCATTTTGATCATTCCTGGTCATTTATGGACTCACTTAAGTATGCTCCACTGCTGGACATAAGCATTTCCTATTGCACGTCACTGAGCTCGGTCGTCACTCTGCATCAAATTTTTACGTAGTTTTTCTGTTGCCTGACGCTGCCTGTTGACGCTATTGTCTCTCTGAAGTCGTGTCTTGAAGTCTGTTACCTGGTACCGTGATGGTTTATATCATAACGCCCTTATTATGTAGATCAGATCAATGAGCGTAAGTAGGCGAGTTATGATCGGTGACAGTCCCCCTGTGGAAGCACATCCTCATTGGAGCCGAGGGGACTGAGCAAATAGCGTGCAACACTCCGCTCAAGGTGAGCCCGCGTGGGAGACCACATCAAATAACCAGAATGCTATACATGCTATGGAATGAAAACTACACTAAGTATACGGTTTTATTAGAATGCTGGGAAATTGGAGGATATTGAAAATATAACACTACCTTATCTGTGCCTAACTGACGCCTAATCTAAAATGTAAAATCATCTTTGACATTACATTTCTTATGTAGGTACACCATCATGTCCATCACCACCATGTCATCATGTTTTAGCTTAAAAACAGAAGCAGGATTTTTATTTTTGTAGAGTTAAGTATTTACTTTAAACCTTGTTTAAACCACAGAAAATAAAAGAAAACCGTTAAGATATAAACTAAGTAGGTAAAGTAGAATATTTGCCCGAGCGAAGAAAAATCTCAGATTCTAATGAGACAATCGGCGTATTTGTGTAGGTAATTAGGATAACTTGCGTATTGTTGATAGATGATAGTTAATAGATAATCTAAAATGTTTGTAGACAAGTAGTTTATTTCAATATAATTTAGAAGTTTAGTTTGAGCTAAATTGATCCAGGAATTGCGTAGATTAATGTTTGCCAGGTCACAGATCAGGGCGAACAGTTACATAGCTATATAGTTACATTTGGGTACCTTTGACCGACACCAATATCTGGAGTCGAGACCTACTTTAAGCGCTGACAGATGAAGGAAGTGGAAATTCCTCTTTCTTTGAGACCAAGTTTCTGTAAATACGAATAAAAGGCACAGAGCGCAGCCTTAGAAATTGGAGCATAAGTCACTGAAATACTTCCATCGAATTCTCTTTATGAATCGGAAGACCTTTGCAACCTAAATACCTGTTTTTTGAAACGTTCCTGGTCTCTTTGATGAATGGAGCTCGGTACCCTTGCCTTTTCTACACAAGTGCGATGTCAGAGGGTCACTGCCACTTGTGAATGGAAACTGGTGTCACAAAAGCACAGGGGCTCGATTTTTTATCGCTCGTATGAACACAAAAATATCATGCGAAATTACTGACTTTCGAACGAAATCTCAAACAAAAGTCGCATGTTTTTAATTATCATAATTATTTGCTAACGCAACGAATTGTTTGAACCATTCTAATTTGCTTTCTATCAATAGAAAATATGCTAAATCAAACGAGTGATAAAAAAAACGATCCCCTGGGGTCAGCAGTTACTCGAACAACATCCAGCTTTTTACTCCTAACTATCCTTTATATATTGTGTATATTATAAAATAAACAATAAGGTACTAGGACAGAAATAGAACAAAAGCAAAACGAACGCATACTGCAATTTCAATAAGCAATATTGCTGTTTGATATTCAAGCTATAAAAGAAGCTATAAAAATGAACTCATAAAATGTTATGGCGTATGATAATAGATATCATCAATGTCATAATTCAAATTTAATATGGAAATGAGTTAGTACTTCAGAAATGTCAAGTGGAATTGATTGTACAGTTTACATGCTTCGGTAATTTTCTTCGTGGTAGCGTAGGACCGTAGGAGGGAGACTGAATCTATGCGTAGGACTCTTTTTCAGAGTTAACCTGAGAAAGGACCTTTGCTAGCAATTCAACTGCCAAGAAGACCTAGCTATTCAACTACCAAGCTGTGCAAATATTACTATGTTCAGGATTGAAAGGCAATGTTTTCAGTTAAATTAGATAGATCAACTCTTTATTGTTCACACCACAAATTATTTCACACACACACAGACACACACACATCATCATCACTAATATCATCAGTCAGTAAACGTCCACTGCTGAACAAGGCCCTCCCTCTTTGAGAGGGGTATTGCTATAGTCCCCACGCTTGGCAGGCAGCTTGGGGATCGCAGTACGTTCACCGTGTACTAATACGACGCTGCTGCCCATTCTCTGGTGGTTCTGGTCGCAGTTTTAGGACATACCCGGGTCTTACAACAAATTAGTTTTTTTTTTATCGGGATTAGAGAGTTGATAGTCTTCAAACGGCTGAACAGATTTTCTTGAATCATAGCTAAGAACAACTCTCGATCAAAACACCGAACAAAAAAAAATAACAAACAAAAAAGCGATTTGGTTCCACTTTCATTGTGCGAACTGCTAGTCTGTTGTATGCGCTAACTATCTGAATGGATATTACCCGATAGTTACAATGTGTGTTTCCAAAATGAGTGTGGATCGTTTTCTTCTAAGCAAGAGTGCTCCATCGTAGATCGCATCTTGGCGAGGTGGCGAAGAGCAAGCCTATAACCAATATAATAAAAAAAAAATACGAAAGTTGTCGACGCGTGGTTCTAAATCTACATTTTCATCCTCACAAACCCTAGAAAAGCTCATCAGACCTAACTGGTTTGTTATGAAAGCAGCATGGTTATCCATTTGTTCCGGATTGCACATAAGAATTGGATTTTATTCTCATTGTAAATTTTTATGAAGCTATAAAAATTGCTTGTGCAATTAAGCTACCAGAACATATTGTTTTGGTCTAATATGTTCGTTTTACAGCCGCTTCAAAACCTGTACTTAGATATTTCATGCTTGCTTTTGCGACTTCGCGTTTCTTGTGAACAAAATGTCGCTTTGTCACTCAGTAAATTGTTGTAGCAGAGAAATGATTACACCAACAAAGTCACAACCTTTCCTTCTTATTAATCTCTATCTCTATCTTCTCTTCTCTTCTTCTCTATCTCTCTCTAAACAGTATAAATTAACTCAGCATATATAAATCATCCATAAAAAAATATCTAAATGATAGTGAAAACCGCATTAAAATCTGTTGCGTGACTTAGGAGTTAGCGGTTATACAGACAGACGCGGCAAGCGACTTTAATTTATAGTATCTAGAGACTATAGACTATGTACAAATTAGGTAATACCCTTATAATACATAATAAACATTACTATGCATTATTAGGTAATTTAGGTATTATTAGGTAAGTAATTTGACTTGTAGGTATCTATTTTGGAAATATTTTTCACAGACCTAATACTTGAGTGTAAGAACCCAAAACTCCCGAAAATTCTAGCTCCACCAATCAACAAAGACCGAGACCCTTCCAAGGGTCATCTAGAATCGGAATCTAAGGTCCCTTCCTACACAAGAACGTACATAACATACCTTTATAGTACGTGTTTCTTTGTTTTCACGTGAAACTGACACGATTCATGAGTTACTAGAACGTGATAACGTGTCCCAAAAATGCGCCCCTCTTCCATTCAAGGGAGATAAAATGATGTTTTAATGACCAGGGGATATGGAGTGAGAAAGGTTTGCCTAGATTTGGAATGAACGAGCTATTTTGAGTGACATAACCCTGTTTGGTGCATAATTAGGCGTGATAGTGGATCTGGGTGAATGGGGAGATCGCCGTTGTGCCATAGCTCGGGTTTAATTACGTCAGTGACACTTATTAGGGATTCAAAGACAATTTTTGTTTGTTCTATTTTGGTATTGATGTCACGATGCTGTATGGTGTTCCTTAAGATATTTCGGAGTCACTAATCAAGCTCTGTGCTAATAGTATGTAACCTAGCCACAGAAAAGACAAAAAAAAATGTCTTTTCTGTGGAACCTAGCGTATTTTTTAACAACAAATTGGCGGAAAAATATAAAACCCTTCAGACTCAGACACTGAGCCTTCAGATGACAACACTGAATATAGTCAGTAAAACACTTATTTCACTGTATCCTTGCACTGTCAATGGCAAAATTGCCCTAACCCCAAACGAGCCGGGGTTCGATTCACTTATTACAAACACGCATGTTGTGCAAAAAGTTGGCCTTTATATCCTAAGAAATAGAGTCAAATTTTTTGAGGTTAACTTAACGCACCGCGTTACGTGCGTGTTTTAAATAGTGAATCAGGGCCCTGTAGTAAAACTATAAAAAAGAATACAGTTTTTTTTTGAGAATTAGTTTCTTGCTTTGTCTTTTTATCTCTTGAGAGGATTTTAGCGTCGCTCATCTTGTACATTTGCTTAGTGTTAAAATCACAGACTATGAAGCTACTACGTAGTCTTTATGGTTAAAGTATTTAACATTATGATGTACAAGAGTGGGATAACTGTTGTATTTATTACTCAATGACGCAAAGCCAAACAGAACCTATTATGTTCAACGTGTATAGGTATGTTCCTACCTACTTATTCTATACCCAAGCCAAGCCTCAACCGATTTTGACAAAAGAGATGTCTGTCTCTTCGTTCGAGGATGGTCAGAGACCATCCTCAAACTCGGCGACGTTGCTTCATAAATAATAGCTATAAGCTTCCATTACAGGTCAAGTGAGGATGAAAAGAATTGTTGTCTGCAGTTTTTACGAGGGGTATCATTGAATACATCTTTAAAATTAAATTCAGGTTTGATACATAATTTTTAACCAGGTGTACCGTTTGCGAAATGTTTTTCGTCAAAAGTGTCTATCGTAGCCGGATTTTTAAAATTCCAAAGAAAAAAATTTGTTTAGTACATTTTATAAATGCACACCTAATAATTATACTTACCTAATAAACACAATGAAAAGCGATTGATATAAAAGCAACTATAGGATTTCCGCAAGAAAACTCGCACCAGTCACCACAAACAAAAACTTTCAACAAATTGTAGTAACTTTAAACAGATAGAAAAACAGCAAAGTTGAGTCCTACAATAAATCAGTTTGTTACCCTTGCAGATTTACGAGTGAAGTAAAGTTTAGGGCTAGATAAAAATATGACTGCGATAGTTCTGCGGTAATTTATCTTCGACGATACGTGAGAGAGTTTGAGTATTTTATTGGGGACAAGGTACTGATTTATATGGTGTTTTTTTATGTTTCGGGTTCGGTTTTGTTTAGGACAGATAGGTACCTATATATGCAGCCATTTTCGTCTTGTAAATGTAAGCACTCCCATGTAATTAAAACAAATCAAAGGAAATAGTAAGTCGGTCCCTTGGTCTTTTCTAAAATAGACTTTATAGTAACCTTTATACTTTTATTATAACTTCTTTACTAAGCATTTATTGCCCGCTACGTAAATAGTGGGCAATAATGGGTTTTGAATAATGAACATGAAATAATGTTCCGCGACCAAGGAGATTGGACTAAAATCCTGTAAGTTATCTACTGGCCGGTTAAAAGGGCGCCCATAGATAAGCAAAATAAGAAAAAAAGCATTAGTAGGTATATTTTTTTCTTTTATATGTTGACTTCTGACATCTTCATCTATTTAGCCAGCGCAGCGTCAAGATAATAATTATTTCATTTTTTAGAGGATATCAGTCAAACTCTATACAGAGTGTAAGGGGAACACACTCGAAGCCAAAAGAAGGTAATTGTACTCATCATTATGAACCACTTTTAGTATGGGACCAACCCTGAAATCGCGAAAAAAATATCATCTGTTCCATACATTTTGTCAAGTGTCAATGACCGTTTTTTATAGAACAGCTGAATATTTTTTTCGCAATTTCAGGGCTGGTCCCATAATAAAAATTGTTCATAATGATGAGTACAATTACCTTCTTTTGGCTTCGAGAGTGTTCCCCTTACACCCCGTATAGCAAAGTAAATGGCGATGGAGACCCATTCTCATAGAGGGCGATGAAAAGTAGAAGTAGAGTGTACTCGTATCTTGACGCAGTTTCTTGAGTCTCTTTTTACGCACAGGTAAAAAAAATAGGTCATTAATTACCTACCTTGTAATACTATCTAAAACAGGGGTGTGCAACTAAATTATGTGGCGGGCCGCATTTATTAACTTTGTAACTATGGCAGGCCAAGAGATGCTTCGTAACTGAGCAAATCAAGACTAATATAAGTAAAATGGTAGAAAGGGTATAATTATAACTATTTAGCGGAATTCACAGCAGGTTTCACTTGTAACTGCATGCAGAGGCACACCTGACACCACTGACTGGCTGGCTGTATGTTGCATGCGGGGAGGGAGTGGGTGGGTGAGAGGGCGGCAATGTTAACGTTATGGGCGCAGGTGTTGTGCCAAAAATTAAAATAGCATTTACTTTTTATTTTTTGGTTTCTTCCGATATGCTCGAACACGTTTTCGCAGACTCGTATCGAGATCGATCGACGTAATTTTTTAAAGAAAGCGTTTATATATTTTACGAACATACCAATATGAAACGGCGTTTTTTGCAAAATTTCGTCAAAAAAAAGTTAAAAGCTACCCAACTTTTGACTTGTTCACGGGCCAGATTAGGAACTTTGGCGGGCCGCATTGTGGCCCGCGGGCCGTATGTTGGACACTCCTGATCTAGAAATATATTTTATTAACAATGGCTTTTTTTCTCGCTTGTAAATAAATATCTAGTATAGCATAATACAACCCCTGCTAAAATCAGAGCCTAAATAAAATAACATGGCTGTCAGGTACTAATTGCGCTCTAAGGGTAGGTAATTTAGCTACTGAGCGGTTCTTAATGACCCGTGGGCCGTGGGATCTCACACACAGGTAGGTATCCAATAAATTATGTAAAATATATTGTTGGAAAATGTTCGCCGTAATATAAAAATTCCTGCCCTTTAATCGAGTTTTATTTTACAGTGTAAAATGTTGGCTTTCATTGCCTTGAATATACCAACGTAGTACGTACCTATATAGGCAGAGTAAAGTAAAGTAAATTTTATTGCAGATAAAAGTTGATATTATATTTAGCGTAACGCGTTACAAAAGTTTATAATATTACCTATCAAAAAAACGAATTCAAAATTACTAAAATATATACGCAATTTCGTTTCCTTGGGTATCAATATTATACACTAGCTGCGCCCCGGGGTTTCACCCGCGTAGTGATGAAAAATTATGATGATGATGATGAAAAGTAGCCTATGTCACTCTCGGGCCCTTGAACTACCTTGCAAAAAATCAGGTCGAACCGTTGCTTTGTTTCTGCGAAGAACAAACAAACCGACAAACAAACACAGTTTCGTATTTATAATATTAGTAAGAAGTAAGTATGCTAAGGAAGTATGATGTCATCCAATTAAACGAATTTGTTTTCAGTTATTTTATAATTTAAAAACAAAACTACTGAACTGATTTTGATGAAATATATATATAGAACCAATCTGAAAATATATCCTTTTAAATAAAATCGGTTTATAAATAACGGAGTTCTGCGGTAAGAATTTTAAAAAAATAACCCTCCTTGTAGTTAATCTAAGCTCTCCTTATTTTGAAGTCGGTTATAAAAACATGTCAGCGACATGAATTTCTACTCTAAACTACAAACACCTATTATCGCACTACAGATTAGCATATTACAAGTAAACTGTAAATAAAAGCCTTATAGTGACGTCACACAGGTTCTGTGTAGTTATGAATGACGCAGCCAGCTGTGAAACTAGAATGACTCACACCGTCCCGTTTACTTTACTAGTTACCACAGCTCTGCGGTCAAAATCGACCGTGTTGGCAACTGATAATAGCTAGTTTTGCTTGGCAAGTGAAACGTAATAATTTGTACAACTTTATTGACCATGCGCTCACGCATTGTGCGCTACCGCCTCGTGTCATTCATTATTGTCAGTGTGACACACGGTGCCGTGGCAAGCGTACGTGTAAACGCTTTTTTATCTTGCGACATTTTTTCGATGTTTTTATTGTGACAGTGAAAGTTTTAAATGTGATGACAGAAACTTTGAGCTATATTTTGAGAGTAATCACTGTGACAATATTCTACTATATAGTGTTGACTTTTGTGAAAGAAGCGAAACGATATTGGATTGAGAACGAGTGAGGCAGATCAATTTTATTGACATTGGAATTGTTGATCCAATTGTTTCAATAACTCGGTAAGTGTTCAATTTTAATTTTAAAATGAGGGTAGAATTCATATTTCATTGATACCTATAAGTCTTTTGAAAAATTATTTCTGATCTCAATGTTCAGTTCAATTTACCTATTGTAATAAATGGGTACTTTGAGTAATATCTCTACATACTATAATTTGAAGTCGCTTTCCCCGTCTGTCTGTATGTCTGTATGGCCGCTAATTCCTCCTAAACCACGCAACGGATTTTGATGCGGTATTCACCATCAGTCTGTTAGATACATTTTCAAGGAAGGTTTGTTATATAACTAGCGACCCGCCCCGGCTTCGCACGTAAATGACACCCATGCGAAGCCGGGCGGGTGGTTCGCTAGTAATATATAATATGCCTAATATAAGTGCGTCCGCTGAAAGAATGCGTCTGACAGTTGACATAACATTGTAAAAAGCTAAACGAAAACAGTAAAATCTGATCACTTTTACTAGCTTTTTGAACGTAAAATTGTATCTGGTAGCCAATACCTACAGTAAAAAAAAAATGGATAATATTTTTTTTGTAATGTTTATGTTATTCTTGTTTGTGGTATTTTAATAAAGAGTCATTGTATTGTATTGTAAAATATTAAAATAAAATAAACATTAATTTTATTTACAGTGTTATTGCAGCTGTCTGACGAATTCTGGCAGCGGCGGGCTGTAGAAGATACCTGCATGTTGTTGAGTGTGAATAAAATTTTTCTGTGAAGGTTTCTTTTTGCGGGATTTCAGGGTTGGTCCTCATAATAGGGAAGTTGGTCTTTTATAATTATGAGGTAGTTATATGACCTTCAATGACGATATTATGACCATCTCCTTTCAGCTTAGTATAACCGTTCCGAATAATACTGTATAAAAAGTTCTATGATTCATAAACTCTCCTACATAATTAACCTTCCTCTCCATGCTAGGGATGTCTGGAAGATATCGCTTATTGATAAGCGATAAGGCCGCCAGTTGTTACACGAATTCTAAGTCTTTTTTGTCGTACCTATGCATGTTATTTTTGTTTAGAATAATAGCCTTTGTTATAATGATATTATGCTAAATCAATTTGACCTCATGATGTTCAACGTGTAAAATTATCAATGTCGTTATAATTAGGTACCTACCTAAATAATTCTGGGAATGGCTTCAAGTGAAAAACAAAACGTTCGATGTAAATTGACTTACGTACATAAAATACGGAAAACTGCCAAATAGGACATAACACATTTTCATTAGGTAGGTACATAGATAAATAATATACTAGGTAGGTTTAAGTAATTAATTAATTATTATTTCCTTGTAATAGGTATCAAGCTATAGGTACCTAATACAAAAATACCCGAAGCATATTAACGACCATGCATTGAGAAACAAATGTTGATTCATTGAATAATCTCAATTAGTATGTCAAGCTATTGAATTATTTATTAGCCATGCTATTACATAATTCCAGGATATTATATACCCAATGTAGGTTAGGTAATTCCCAACAACTACAATTGAAGCGTGTCAGCGCTTCATTGCAAGTTTTGGCTCTTTACCTACCTAGTACCTTAAAAACAGATGCATTACTTTCCACTTACTATGGTTTAGTTGAGTCCGTCCTCAGCTCTGCTTAGCGTTATATTTTGGGGTAATTCAACCGACAAAGAGATTATTTTTAAAAGGCAAAAACGCTATATCAGATCGATGTTTAGATTAGAAAGTACTATTAGCAGCACACCTTACTTCACTTAACATAAAATTCTTACGCTTCCGTCTCTATATATATTGGAAACTGCCTTATTCGTAAAAACTAATCCAGAATTATTCCCGGCAATATCTGACTTATCGATAAGAAATCGTAGAGACCAAAAGAGATGTCGTAATCGCTCATCTAAAACCACCTCAATAAACCACAGTATAATGTGTATAGGACCGATTATCTACAACTACAGTAGAATTCATATATAACGACTTCGCTTATAACGACTAACCTATTTTAGCGACGATATTGTTTACTCAAATTAGGTTTCATAATAAATGTACTCAAGAAATAATCCTGCCGTTTTGTGCGTCATCCGGTTAGTACGACATAGTATCGCCGGTCCCTTGAAGGTCGTTATATCCAGATTCTACTGTATACAGATTTCAATAAGGGATCTAAAATCTAGTCAATTAAAAACAAAACTGAAAAGAAATGAATAATTTCAAGATTTAGAAGGTAAATTAAAATATTTCAGAGTCAAAGTCAAGCAACGTAAGTCACGGTCAAGTAGGTATAGGTAGTTACGTCACGTCCCAGAAGTGGTGAAAATTTTACTGGAGGCTTCTAATGATATAAAACTAATCATCAACAGGAATACTTGCCATTGAAAAGAATGCCTAATCAACTAATTTACATTTTTTTTATTATGAAAATGTGCGAAAGTTAAATCTACGAATCTGGCAGATGAGCGCAGCCTTAATTGTTAATAATCCACCATTATTACACATTAACACTCGAATATAATTTAGTATTTTCGCCTCATAGACGATGCACTTTTATTAATGTTGGCGTCAAAACTCCGCAAATATTGTAGGCAAGGGGCAAGTCATAACATATACCTATATTGAAGTAAAACGTTTCTTTACGCGTTGTTTCCGAAACTTCATAAAAAAAATCTATTAAAGTTCCACCACTACTGGCGCATGGCTCCGACTTGACTGTGACTTAATTTACTTGACTTTGACTTGTTGTTTATAAAAATATTAAAATACTCCATACTGGCAAATAGACAAGACTTGCGACACCAACATCTTAATAGAAAAAAAAACTTTATCCTTAATTCAAGGTCCATTTCTGTTGTTTGTGTTTTAATTCGTTTATCTCTGACTACATAGCAATCCTAGCAAACGCTCGTATAATTTACAAAGGTGCTTAAGGCTTGCTATTTATTTGCGCAGTTGGAGTTAGGTATTTAGGTCGCCTGCTTCACCTACTTCACGCTAAAGGTGTTGGTACAATCTGATAAAGTGAGAATACATGTGGGCGAAGTGAGGCTTTTTTTTACAAATTAGATTATTTCTATCTGAGCTTAATTAAATTAAATGTGTCTTAGTACTACCACTTCATCCAACTTCTTCTTTTTTATTTCTTTTTCATACCACTAGCTTTTCGGTGAAGAAAAACATCGTGAGGAAACCTGCATACGTACGGAGAAGGAATTCAATGGCGTATGTGAATCCACCAACCCGCACTGGGCTATGTGGCCGTGGTGGATATGGCCCAATCACCCTTTCGCGGGTAGGCTAAAAGTACGTTCGGCAGTAGACTGTTAAATGGCTGATTATGATGACTACCTTATATATATTGGTTACATAATACCTGTATTTATAAAAGAAAATTATTTAATATTCACGAAAAGTGCTTTTTTTCTTCCCGCGATTTCTCCATTGAACCTATAAAATTGGTTTCTAATCATGAATAATTAGGTAGGTGTATAAATGAAGAAAAGTACTTCTATGCAATCTTTATTTCCTTTGGCATAATTTCCACGGTAGAGCACTTAAATAATGTGTATGAAAGTGTTAAATAATGCCAAACTAGTGCGTTGAACATGTTTTGTAATTAAAACAGGTTCTATGCACTAGTATCATATGGCATTATTTAATCACCGTACTTGTGTGATATTATCCAAGGTTTAAGCAAATCCTTGGAATATAATTAGGTAATAGTACTTAGGTAAGGTACCTAAATATAAAATAATTCATTTGCAATTTGATTTAGTGGGCTATGGTTATTTTGATAATTGGTTTTTATGAAATTACTTAGGTACATTGGGTGATTAATGTGATGGAAGAATAGGCTACCGAATGAGTGTTTGATTTGTATAAATAAAAAAACGACTTCAAAATTTGTAAATAAGTACGTAATTTCGTTTACTTCATCGTCATCATCATCATTTCAGCCATAGGACGTCCACTGCTGAACACATGCCTCTTCCAAAGGGCTGGTTGGAAGTGGCCTGCATCCAGCGTTTCCCTGCGGCCTCCTTTAGGTAATTTGTCCATCTTGAGGGTGGAGTGGACGTCCTACGCTACGTTTACCGGTCCGTGGTCTCTATTCCAGAATCTTAAGGCCCCATCGGCCATCTGTTCTGCGTGCTATGTGCCTTGCTCACTGCCACTTCCACTTGCTAATCCGGTGGGCTATAAATATCGGTCACTTTCGTTCGTCTACGGATCTCCTCATTTCTGATTTGATCTCGTAGAGAAACTCTGAGCTATATATTATATACCCTTCTCCATAGCTTATTGTGCAAATTTGAAAATGGCTCAATTTCGTTTACTTGGACAAAATAATTGGAATTTAGCAAATTCCAATTATTTTGATATAAAAACCAAACTACTAAACCGATTATGACTCCAACGTGTCTTCGTCTTTAATATAGACAATAAAAAACGTGTTTTTGGATACATTCTTAGTTTTTGATAACATATGTAGAAGTTTAGGTTAGAATTAAATGACTTCAAAACATCTAAATTAGATTGAATTAAAATAATCGGTTAAATTAACCTTTTACAAAACTTATATATGTTGCTGACTAATGAAGGCACGCATAGATTAAAACACAACAAACTTTTTATTATTATAATTAACTTTAGATAAATATAAATTAGACAAAACAAACATAACAGAGTTACTCTAATCAAAATAATAAATGACCTGTGTCAGTTTAATTCAGTTCATCGCTGATTGGCTTTAGTGATAAGGTATATGTTTGCCATTTCCGCGATTCTTGCTTACGTTATTTTAGTTTTGATGATTAATATAAATATGTAAAACAACAAAAAGATAACCACGTTTTTCGGGAAATAAAAATGCACTTGGCTCCTTATTCTGGATATAACGATACAAACAGCTTAGTTTTTCGATACTAACTTAGATTAATTATGTGTATATATATGAAATAAATAAATTAAAAAAAAAAAAAATATTAGAAAATAAATAGATAGCTACCTAATAGATTTCATAAATAGATCGTTTTTTTTTAAACTGGGCAATTGCCTTTATTAACTAAACAAAATATAAGCTAATACTAACATTACAAATACAGTTAGACTGCCCATAGACCGTTGAAGGTCTAAAGACAATCCAAATGCTTAAGCCCACTACCAGTTGGCAGCGTACCCAGCATGCTGGCGGCATTACCACGTTGAATGGCAATGCTTATGCGTTGAGCCAGAAACACGCCAGCATTTTGGTCACGCGTCGCATTAAGCAGGTGCTCTGAAAGATTTTTGAAAATGTAGCGAGCTCCCGGTCCCTAGTTTTCTGGATCCTTAGATTTTTGCTATTTAGACTAGAGCTATCAAAACGAATAGAAAAATACTAAATAATGAGATTTTGACGCCGTCGTTTCCATGTAAAGTTACCATCCGTCCGGATTTACTCTGACACTTGGTCTCCATTGTGGACTTTATTCGGCTTTTACATTTTCCGGATTTTTACATAGATGGAAAATCCATGTGACACATGCGCTGCGTGGCGTGTGAATTTTATTGTCACATTTTTTGACTAAAATGTTCGGATTTTTTAAAGACCGCGCTTTTCGACCATATTTGTCTTTTTACACACATTTTCAACATTTTTGACGTTAAACAATCACCGAGGGAGATAAAATAAGAGTGATGAGAGAAAAAACTAGTTGGACATTATCTCTAGAAAACATTAAAAAAAACCGGACAAGTACGAGTAGGACTCGTGCTCTGAGGGTTCCGTTGGACAGAACCCTCAGAGCGCGAGTCCAAAAAAAACCTAAAGTTGAAATATTGAAAGACAAACTTTACTTTGTAGTTGACTATAAGGTTCTTCTATACATTCCAACTACAAAATGTAAGTTTGTAATAGCAAAATAAATAATAATAAAATTTTAAATGGTATAACTTCAAATTTGTAACTTTCAGATTTATTCCTATATATGTGTTATGAGACCTTGCTTTTTGCCAAATTTCATGATTCTAGATCAACGGGAAGTACCCTATAGGTTTTGGTTTACCTGGGAAATCGCAAAATATGTGACATAAACGTTCATATCTTTTGATTGCGTTTTGTTGTTTTGATTTTTTTACAGCCGGAAGAAACCGTAAATTCAAGTATTTAGTATAAATTTCAACTTGATACCTTTACGCGTTCTTGAGAAAAAGGGTCTTGACAGACGGACAGACAGACGGACAACGAAGTGATCCTATAAGGGTTCCGTTTTTTCCTTTTGAGGTACGGAACCCTAAAAAACGATGTCATACGCATAAATAAAATAAACTTATTTCAACGTAAAAACTCGTTTAAAACGTTTGCGATACTGTTAAAAAAAGAATGCCCAATAGCTTTCCTCCTATTTAGCGAATTTGTATTACAATTTTGAAAATGTGCGAAATAGATATCGCTGGTCGGAGAGCGCGGCTTTAAAGGTCTAAATTTTTGTCGTGCCAAATTTTGAAATGATTACACTACTCCCATGAATAAAGTATAATTATCAGTTTAAAAAACCGACTTAACATAAAATATGCAATTTCCAGTTATTTTAATCTTTAGGCCAAACTACTAAAAATTATTTGAGAACTCCCTCCTTTTTAGACGTTGGTTAAAAAAGAGCGATAAATAACAGAAACTTGGAGCTCCCAGAATCCAGCACAGACTGTATCTACTTCACTCGGCTTAGGCATCTTTATCTCACGACCAGTCGTAACTTACCATCACGATAATAATAATATTCAATCAACTTATTGTACGGGGAGGTATATTCTTCATCAAGGCTACGACCTGAGATACCGCGTGTGACTAATTACGACAAATAACTTCTTGTATTTATATCTTTTTATAAGTTTGTACGTATACGCAGTATAAGTCGTTTATTTGTACTAAAAACGCCATTCGATTTTGTACTTCAAGAATGTTATCAAATGACTGCCGAGTCATGACAACATTGAAAACCGGCCAAGTGTGAGTAAAACTCGCACCCTGAAGGTTCCATACAAAATTAATAAATAATAATTGTGTATATATATTATATAGTTCATTTATCCCGCGAATTAGTCTCGTCGAAAAAAAGGTTGAAATAATATACAAGGATAAACTTTTTTTTTATTTTTTTATTTATTCTCCACAGACTCCTGGGTCCGTGCCCTTTGTCAACTTTTAACATATATTTTTTAACTATATTTGATATAACATAAAACTAATGACTATACAAAAGGAATATATAAATTATAAAATCTTATGACTATGTTGCGTGTATACACCGAGCAGTCCAGCTCCCGCAAGCAGCACCCGTTCACGAGTTGACGCGTGTGCCAGCCATCGCTCTCCTCGCCATGTTTGAGGGAAGAGGGCGACCCACCACACGACGCCGCCGCAAGGAGCCTGTGTAAGCGTGAGTGCTCTGGGTATACACACAATACAACTACATTACAATAAACTACAATTACATTTACATAAAATTATAACAAAGGATAAACTTTGTAGTTGGCAATTTGGTGCTGTGTCATACATACCAACTACAAAATGTAAGTTTGTAATAGTAAATACCTTTTTTAGTTATTAATTAAACTAAATAAATACGGTTTTCAGATTTTTACTGTACATGTGCTGTGCCTGTAAGACATTGCTTCTTGCCAAATTTCATGATTCTAAGTCAACGGTGAAATCGCAAAATATAGTTATATAGTTTTTTATAGTTATTTGCAAAGTATATATTAAAAAATATTGTGTACCTACTCCTACCGATGTGTGTGGCAATAATGGCAGTGAACTGCTTTTAATATAAACCTTGAAGTTAATAGGCACAATTTTCTCTCCTATACTTAGACCAAAGATAATTTAAACGATAATTTACTTCGTAAATGTAAAGGACTAAAATAGAATAAAGCAGGATGAATAATTCTGCCTTTTACTCATTCTGTGTCATCGCAACACGTTTTACTGTGCATAAATTAACTGTGACTCACGACATTTGTTTCCTCGGTTGCGCTTTACCAATGTGAAATCTTTGAATCAAAATTATGTTCAAATTTCAAGATGTGATAAAATTTACAATGCCGGTGCATCTAGCAATCACGCAGTATAAAATAACCTTTTTTGTTTGTTTAAATTACCTCAGTCAAACGCAGCGCTGTATATGTTTTACTTGAAAACTGATCTACTGAAAAGTAATAAGAAAAACTAAGTTGATAATTAAGATTACTGAAATCATTACGATATCACTTCATCCTATGCCATAATTACGAAAGGAACGCCGTAATGATTGGAAGAATTTGGCATTAGAAAGACCCTGTGAATGGCTAAATAAAATACAAACTAACACTATAAATAGACAATCCAAATGCTCAAGCCTACTACCAGTTGGCAGCGTACCCAACATGTTGGCAGCATTACCACGCTTAATGGCAATACTTATGCGTTGAGCCAGAAACACGCCAGCATTTTGGTCACGTTAGCGCTCTGAAAATGAGGTGAGCCGGTCTCCGATGGCCAAATGTATCGACCCCAAACGGCTCAAATGTTTAACCACTGCTGAGGTTAGCATATTTGCGTCGCTTGTGTCTGCTCTGCTGAATTAGCAGCCGCACCAGTCCTACGTTGTGTCTCAGGAAGAAGTAACGGCGCCAAAGTATCGAAACAAAGACTTAAGAGTTTTAATAAACGTGGAGCCTTCTTGTTTACCTTTTTCTATCGAGTACAAAATACAAGGCGTAACTACGATACTACGCATTTATGAAGGGATTTCCGCAGCATTACTTGAGAGCCATTTAACATTCCAGACTTGGGATGTATCTTTGATCACACCATCAGCGGCAGGCAATGTCACTTGTGACATTGAGTGAGATGTAGCCTAAAGCCATGTATAATATTAAAAAAAAAATATAATGACCTTGATTCGGTTCAAATAGAAGTAAAATAAATATTATAAATATAGAATTATAGATAAATAGAAACTCTTTATTGTGCACACCAGAAATAAAAGTTACAGATAAAGAAACTTAAGAGTTAGTGCCACAAGAGACAGCCTTATCGCTAAAAGCAATGTCTTCCAGGCAACCAATGAACATAATATATGTTATAGTCGGCGAAACCTACTTAATCCTACGAAAATCCGAAAACCACGCCAGTTTCCATTTTATAATGGTGGGCGAAGTACGAGTATTCTATTTCGAAATTCATACAGGAATATATAATTTCTATGGAATTCGATTCGTATTTTACGTATCGAATACCCACTCATACTTTGCCCACGGTATATGAAAATTAATCAACGTGCCATTGAGCCAATTTTATAATTTTTCAAACTTTTCCGTTTAACCAATAGGAAACTCGAAGCGGAACATTACGCGTCTCCTGTAACAGTTAGTAGGCTCCTATCATAGCTTCCGGATTATTAGATCATCCATTAACATTCGAGGACTCACCCTGATTCAGAACAGTTACGGATTTCCTAAACGACTGTAGTACTGTACTTTAATATTCGTTTCGCGTTCTCAGTCGTTAACCTACTGCCGGGGTGTGCAGACGTTTATTGCTGTTGTTTTAAGACTGGGCTGTGATTGTATATCTCATTTCGGTGTAACTTGGAACGATATTAAATTATCTCGGTCATAAACTCTGTACCAATAAGCAGATCAAACTCAGAAATAAAGACGCCGAGAAAAAGAAAGTATAATAGTGTAATTCATTTTACCATAACTACATTGAAATTGAATCTGATCCTTTGATTTTACTTAGTTTACTGCACCCCTCGGTTTTATCCGTGTTTACTCTTTATAACGTTAGCTATCGGCCAGTGAAATCGGTCCAGCCGTTTTGGAGTCCATATGGAGGAAACATACATTTTAATCAATAATCTAAGTATAGATATAAAAAATTATCCCTATTTACCTTGGTCACGCCATAACTTGAGAAAACTTTAAACTAATACTCTGTATAAGGTTCTTATAAAAATAAAAAATAAGAAAATTGCGCAGAAAGTTGGAATATTTCAGAAAACTTAACAACGATTTAACTTCGCGCGTTTGACAGTTCTAAGACAGGAAAACGTCTGTCGGGTCAGCTAGTGTAATATATAAACTGAGGTAGATACGTTTTATTGAGGTTTTACTGCGTGGCAACTAACACAAGTTAATTAGCTTGAGTGAACTTAGTCCTCCTGTGTCCAGCAACGACGCAAACGTACGATGCGTGATAGGAGAGAAAAATAATCAAAAATGCCATGTTCAGAAAGTGAAACAGATAGGACGGCTGTAAAAGACCGTAAAGTTCTGTGGGTCTTATGTATGTAGCTGTAGTAAAATATAGCCGTATTTTTTCGTGCTTTTTTAATATGTCTCTATTTATAAAACCTCATTGCATCAATCAATCATTCAATACCATTTCATTTGAAATGCAATATGGGAAAATTAATTGGACTAGTTTCCATCATGAAAACAGCTGAATTAGAAAGCGCAACGCCCGCATGCACACGACAGCCGAAATGACCCCTTAATAATAGCAATTAGTCCTAATTGTTGGTGACCAGACTGCCATTATGCATCTCTGAGCTCATGAGCTGGGCTACTTTATGGTATTATTGTACTAGAATAAGTGCTGCACACGTCACGGCATACGTTTTGAGAAATTGTTTAGTTGAAAAAGCAAAAAGAATTAAACCGGCCAAGTGCGAGTCGGGATCGTGCACTGAGGGTTCCTTACCACCACATAAATTATGTTAACTACTAAAGTACAAATAAAAGTAGTGCAAAAAGACATCATGCCCAGGCAGTCACCCATCGAAGACTAAACAAGTACCGACCGCGCTCGACGTTGCTAACTTCGGTGAACTTACGAGAACCGGTGGTGATTAGAAATGTGTCGCAATTTGCCAGTAATTATTATTTTGTTGTTTTACTTAAAAGTGTGTACTAAAATCATACCAAGTTTGATGCTTGTACGTATTACCGTTTTTACAGTAGAGTAAATACAAAAATGCCTTTAAAAAAGTATTTGTTGTATGTAAACACGTGTTTGTTTTGTGTGTTGTTGTGTCCTTTTAGTATTTTGACTTTATTATTATTATTATTTCTGAGTTATTCTGGCGTAACATTACATATTCTGTGAAAATTTCAACTGGTTATTATACAAAAAAGATACAGCCGGTTTGAAAGATACAGCCGTTAAGAGTTAGGACAGACGGACAGACAGACAGACAGCGTAGGCTTAGTAATAGGTCCCGTTTACATACTTTGAGGGAGGAACCCTAAAAATCACATCATTTTGAAATACTTTATCGTCAGTAAAAAAAAACATGGTTCCTGCAGGATAGCGGGTGAAATTGCGGGGCACTTCTAGTATCACATAAATAACATAATTCCTTTCAAGAGAACAACTAGGCACGTTATCTAATCTACCGAATATAACACAACAAGGGTCACTACTGACTGGTTACTTTATCAGCGTCGTTGTCTTATGAATCTCGTTACCCTTAAAGGTCTCCTGAGAGAACCCAGGACCTCCAAACCAATTTCAGCCGTGTTTGTGTACTTCTAGAAAACATGGGCGATGGAATAATTTTAGGGTTTCACAAGGTTTCATAGTACAAACTGAGCATAAACCAAATTAGTTTCAGACAAGTAGGCCGTGCCTAGGTACATATTATTATTTTAATCAAAGTTACATTATATATTGTTTTATTTTACATGGAAAACTAATGAAAAATCAAAATGAAATGACAAATTATTTAATGTAGCAAACTAGGAGCTGCTAATTATCACAGCAGATATCTATCTATCTATCTATATATATAAAAGCGAAATTCATATACTCACTCATTCACTTATTAATCTTATGACTATAGCTATTGAATATGTACTTGCTACGCGCAGGCTTTCATATAAATTTTCAACCCCTTTTTGCTGTTTTAATTCGGTCCTTACGCAAAATCTTTTCTTAACAGATCTCTACACACCATAAGGAATCTACCAGTCAAATTTCAGCTTCGTAAGTCAAGTAGTTTTGAGATTTCATGATGAGTCCACTTCAGTGGTCATATTGTTTGTCCACTCAAGCAAAGAAATTTTAATATATGACGTAGGCTTGTGTCACCCACGTGATCGTCTCGGAATATCATTACATCGCGGAGTACATTATACCATGATGAAACAAACACTTGATATCAGATGCAGGAACAGAAAACCCTTATCACGATATGTAAACGAGACCCGTCAGAAGTCTTACACAATACATAAACAATGCTAATGCTGAAGTTTACACCTTTGCTCCTTTGTCTGGAGTAATGTAATCCGTATAATTTAGTAGAACTAGTGTTACACAGCACTTATCATTCATCATCATTTTCAGCGTCTCATATTTCCTCTGCTGGGACATAGGCCTTCTCACCTTCTCTCAGAGAGAGAGAGAGAGAGAGAGAGAGATCATTATCATCGTCATTTCAGCCATAGGACGTCCACTGCTGGACATATGCCTTCCCCATTGATCTCCAAAAGGGCCGGTTGGAAGCGGCCTGCATCCAGCGTTTCCCTGCGGTCTTTGTTAGGTCGCCTGTCTATCTTGTGGGTGGACGTCCTACGCTGCGCTTACCGGTCCGTGGTTTCCATTCGAGAACCTTTCAGCCCCATTGGCCATCTGTTCTGCGTGCTATGTGCCCTGCCCACTGCCACTTCAACTTGCTAATCAGGTGGGTTATGTCGGTAACTTTCGTTCGTCTACGGATCTCCTAATTTCTGATTCGATCTCGTAGAGAAACCCCGAGCATAGCCCTCTCCATAGCTCGTTGTGCGACTTTGTGCTTGTTTATGAGGACCATAATTTATCTGAGTAGGTACTAATTAAGTAATTAGTGTAGGTGTAGGGCCGAGGATCGAACCGGGTGCCGTCAGATTGTAATGCGCACCGCCCAGTCACCATCGCTCGAACAAAACACTAGTTCTACTTAATTTAAGGTATGTATGAAACATTTCCAGAATATGGAATATTCCATATGTTTCTATGGAACAGTATAATTTTTTCACGTTTTTAGGGTCATGCCCAAAGTAAAAGTTGTTTATAATGTTGAATACAATGATATCCTCGACTATGTCCGTCGAGACAAACATTGCTTTATACTATTTGCAATGTTATTCTAAAGATAATGCCTAATCGATTTCTTAAAACCCTCACTCAGTGATATTTTTATCTTCAAAAATTTGCGAAAGAACTCTGGCCACTGAACTGAGCGGTCACTCGTAACCAATTACGTATGTATGAAAATCTAGAATCTTTCGTATACGTATCAATTCAAAGGGAAGGAAGATGATAAATCATGTAGCCTAGGGCCTAGACCGCGATTTGTCTAGGCTGTGCCATATCTCGCACGAGGTGTGTTTTGATTCAGGTGTTACCTGTTTAGTCCATGTTTATTTAATCCAGCATATTGTACTACCAAATAGAATCTATGAAGCTATTCAGCCAACGTACAAGCTACGGGCATCGTGAGATACAGCGAAACATTAGAACACGAATGAATGTAGGTATTGGCTTTGTAGAGGTGGGCGATACAAAACGTATACAGTTATTGAAACGTATGGGTAACTTTAGGGATCATTGATATGTATACATATTATTTAGGTACATTGAATTCATTGAGTTTTTACATGGGTACGCGATTTTAGTGTTAGTAATACATGGTAAAAAAAAAACATATTTATGAGTAAAATGACCTTTCGGCTTAATACCACCGTTCTGCTATGTTATGATGACAATCTCTACTTACATTCCCATATTTATAAACTGACATGCTGTAACCTGCATGAGTAGGTTACAGCATGTCCACAGCCTTCCTTATCCCGCTGCTGGGTATTAAGTGATCGTTTTTCATTTTTATGATATTGTTATGTATTATTTCTTTCTTTTTTTGTTGCCTGAGTTAATTGGCGTTATGTGCCGTTTCAGTAAATAAACAATAGGCTTCTCTTGCTATGCCATCTGCCTCGGTCCTGTGCTAATCGAGTCCAGGTTCGTCCCGCAATGTTGTATCAATATCGTCGAGCCATCTTGCAGCTGGAACCCCCAACGCTTCGTTTAACCCACCACTCTGCCAAAACCTTACTCCACCTGTCATCACTGCGCTAAGCAACGTGTCCTGCCCAGCTCTACTTTAGTTTCATTACCGCGATTCCAAAGCCTCGGACCTTTATTCGAGACGTGAAATTTGAAAACAAAACTTTTTTTTTTCAAATATTAATAAATAAGATAAGTTTTTGTGAACAAGGGTTAAAGGGCTGAGCCGGCCTTTAACCGGCTGACCCTCGAAGGCAAAACGTAACGTGCAGAAATTGGCAAAAAAATTGAAGAAAATGACAGACCATTATGGGGATGGAAAAAAGTAAAAGTAGGTCACATCCCAAAAAACTCTCATACGCAAAAGTTACTTTGTGATATCTAATTTTGACTGCAAAGTTTTACCTATTTGTTTATCCTCCTACACGCAATGTTGATGGATTCGGAAACTTTGATAATTTACCCACAAAATGTAGGTACAAGGAAAACACGCCAATTGTGATTGATGAGTTTTCAAATTACTTTTCCTTAAATTAGGGTTATAACATATTACGTGGAAAAAACTAGTAATAAAGATAAGTACTTATCTTGAAAGTCATCATCAGCCAGAAGATGTCCACAATCTTAATAATATTATTTTGATTTGAATTGTTGTTCCATATTTTAGGATATATTTTCTATATATACAATTTATATACTGGGTTACACGGAAAGGGTGTGCTAAGCAGAAAGGGGTCTATAGTACCTACCCATCAATATAAACAACTTATACCTATTATGGAACCAATCCTAATCACGTAACAAAATAGGCTGTTACATAGAAACCTGTAATTTGCACTCTACAAAACCTATGGAGCAACTGATATTTTAATCATCGATTCGATGATAAAAAAATGCGAGATATCGATTTCATACTTGGTTGTTGGTGGGAAAGTTAATTATAATAAAAGCTTCTTGCCAAATTTCATTATTTTAGATCAACGGGAAATACCTGCCCTATAGGTTTTGATTCCATAGAAAAGGCAGTTCCATAGAAAAATCGCATTCACACTGAATAAAAGGGATGGAACAGCTGATTTTTTTCGATCGCGATTCACTGGTTGGCCCCATAGTACTTGTTGATCATAAGTCTATATCGTCTGATGGCTGATCGGACGTTTCGTATAAGGTAATGCAAGTACGTACCACTATATTGTACGTCTATTGTACCTACTTTATAAGTCACAGCTGACTAAATAGAGCATCCAGCCTGATCGACATTCCATCATACCTGATGTATAATTATTAGATAACTACAAAGGTATTTCAACTAGCGAAATGCAACCAATTAGCGCTGTCTTTGACCCAGTAGAAATGGTAGAATGTTAGTTAACTATGTCATCTATTGCTAGAATAATACTAGAACTTGATGCACCGAAATGGCATCTCCTAATATTATAGTCTTTAAGAAGGTAGGAAGTTTTGGTTGCCATTTTATTACCACGTTTTGTTGTCTGTTCGGTACAAATTTTTAAATCGTTTTTAAACTCTTTCCAATGAAATCGAGACTTGAAACTTTTATTATAGTTTGAAACTGGTTGACTTGACAATGCAAATTTTGCTAATAACATTGTTTTTTTTTTATATTACAGGGCGAACTGAAAAATTATGATCAATGAATCTTTCGCTACAAAAGTAGTGATACTTTGAAAGGGTTTTTTAACTTTTGGTAGATGTTATCAATACTTAATATTATAAATGCAAAATGATTATTATTGTTTGTTGTTCTTACATACGCAGCAACCAGCTACAGAGCAAAATAATATCAGCGTGATTTTTTTCATAGAGATAGTTGGAAGGTCGTTGAGTGATATGTATATGATTTTGTGCATACCGGTTATATAATTTTACTAGCGGACCCGGCAGACGTCGTCTTGCCAGGAAAAGCAGCGCCACATTAAATATTTAAAATAACAACCCAGTTGTGTTTTCAAACCATTTTGGAACCCATTGAAATATACACACAAAATTTCATCCAAATAGGTCCAGTCGTTTAGGCGGATTTAGGAGACAAACACACGTACAGAAAAATTATATACATCATATTAAGATAGGTATAAGTAATAAAGTTGCGGCTCCTGAAGCAATGACCATGCGAGTTCGCAAACGACAAGTCCGCACCGCACAAGAGAACAGATAAGACGAAATTTTCATTTAAATTTTCTTCAAATCACGAGATATTCGGTTTCTCCTAGGCAAGCGTGCTCCAACGTAGACCGTATCATCGCTTAACATCAAGAGTGATGGTGGTCAAACGCATGCCAATTATTTACATTAAAAAAAAAAACTGAAATTTGCATGCGCCGTGCACGGGTCTATGTTCGTTATCTGCGAGCAATGACGTGCAGTTCCTGATTTCCCTTAGACATTCTCAGCGAACATAGTATAGTCCTCCTTCTGTATTTGAAGAAACAACGGTGTTTTTTTTGATACTTCCTCAAAATTTTACATTCCATGCAGTCTACAGTGATGTACCTACTTCGTAGTACTTATGGGACACTACTGCGCACTTACACACATCCTTCCGCTTAAAAATCATCAATCTTCTATGAGAAATGAGAAAACATCACCAATAGGAATTGAAACCAATTGTCGGACCGATAGCCACGTCACGGCAAAACAGGCTCGTGATGAAGTGAAAATTGCAACTTCATTATCACGTTATTATAAACTCTACTACAATAACATAGAGTCTATTTCGCAATACATTTTCATGGTCCATTGAGGCATTACATTCGGAAACGGTTCGTATCACAATACGAGTTAAAAAGCGTGGAAACGGATGTTAGAAGTACGAATTAGGCTTGGGAAATGACTTGTGAAAATAAATGGGTAGTACACATAAGATTTAAGATCACGTCCTTCGTTTATTTAGGTTAAGGGTTTAAGTTAAATAGGACTTTCTTAGGAAATACACCTACTTATGTTTTATATATAACTGACTTTATTGTACAGTGTAACCTTCGGTAAAGTGCCTTAAAGGGGTCATTGTACGCATCACTATAAACAACTACTTACTACTAAAGGACACATGTTGAGGCGCAAAAAGTTTGCTGTTTAATGGAAAAATATCATCAACACCCGATTTCATTCGTATACCAAAGCATTTTTTTACAAATTCTGAGTTATAAATAACTAGTCGCAGCACAAGGCTTCACCCGCTATCGTTCAGGAATAATTACATCTCCGGGATAAAAAAAACCTATGTATAATCCAGGGTATAAGCTACTACCTCCAAACTTCATCCAAATCCGTGTACCTTTTACAGAGTTGAGTGTGGATAAACATACACGCTTGGACTCTTACACACAAACTTTCGATTTTTTTATGAAAGAAAGAAAGAAAACACTATATTTATTTGTCACTGCTACAAATACTTTTCACTAAAGGACACAATCAGTATCAAATGGGTCTATCTCGGCATTAATGCTGATAGTCAACGACTATCAGCGCCGGTTTTCGGACAAATCCTTCAGTTTACTACCTGTAACACAAAATATATTGAAAAAAGTATCTATACGCAATATAAATAAATAGACAATGGTGATAATAATAGTGTGATAAGTACTACGTTGTAGTACGTGGAAAAGTACAATGACTCCTTTCCAGGTTTGCACTTTACCAGGAATTTCACACTGTATATTTGATGGTGTTTAATAAAATTTTGTTGCATCGTGGTCAACTCATTTGACCTTTTTAAAGTATCCTGTCTTTTCCTCTGATAAATAAAAACTATTCCCGTGACCTCACAAATAATGTATCTGGGACGCTGGAAACCATTCCTACGAACTGCCAGACGCGATATGGATATGCTAGAGATTTATTCATGGCGGAATAAATAATAGATGTTTCGCAGCCGTACTCGAATCAAATTTAAAAAGCGATGTTTATTTACACACACACTCGTACAAATATAGTGATGCACTCTGGAAACTACACATTTTCAAGGACTGCAATCTAATTTCGTACAGATTTCCCCAGAATTTTCAACTGCGGAAAAGACTGCTCACATGATTTTGTAGGTCTCATTCTGGATCCACATATTTTAGCTACACACCGCGGTTTTACCACTTGTTTCCATTTTCAGTAAAATAACAAGGCGAACACATATTCAATATTTAATATCTAGAGGTGACGAACGCAGTGCTGCACAGGATTTTGAGCAATTGCCCTCTTACTAATAAATGTGGAGTAGCCTTGTAAATAGTTTCTCCGTCTTTTATCTTTTTCGATTGAGTTCATGATTTGAAAGAGAGAAAAAGAAAAACTCGGCGGAACTATTCTAAGACTACTCCATGTTTATTAGTACGTAAGCGGGTTAAAGTTCAAAATTCGGGTCCACACTGAACTGTTATAAGCAAGAGTGTCACTTACAATCAGAAGAGAGATTTTGACTAATTTGTGTGAAAATTGTACATAAAATTATTAAACCGAAAACTCTGAAGACTCAGCCGCCATTTTTAATGAAGGAACAAATGCGAGGCTAAAATAAAAGCTTGGTTTTATATCACACGTGTAGAAATTTGTAAACGTATCCGTAAATTAAACTTTTGACATCAAAGGCCGTAAAAGGAAGGAAATCATAATGATATACGACGGGTTTATGGGACGCGCCTTTTAAAATAAAATGTGGTGATGATATTAGGAACGCTGGGTGTCCAATGGTTATTTAGGGAAAAGGAACTGATGAATATCACTCATAACATGTTGATATGACTAAAAACAATAATGGCCTTACTTAGAAATGTTGCTTAAATTGTCGAGTCTAGGAATGCGTCACCGATTTTAATGTAGGTAACTAACTACCTACCATCGACTAGGTAAAAGATATTTTTATATTGTGTGCTTTGAGTTCTATAAACCAAAAAGAATTATGACCTTACTTAAAAACATTCATCATCATCATCATAATCAGCCAGAAGACGTCCACTGCTGAACATAGGCCTCCCCCTTTAACCTCCACACTGAACGACAGCCTGCCTTTTGCATCCACTGGATGCCCGCGACTCTCACAATGTCGTCGGTCCATCTAGTGGGAGGCCTCCCTACGCTGCGTCTTCCGGTTCGTGGTCTCCACTCCAGAACCTTTCTTCCCCATCGGTTATCGGTTCTTCGAGCGATGTGGCCTGCCCATTGCCACTTCTACTTGCAAATTTTAACAGCTTTGTCGGTGACTCTAGTTCTTTGGCGAATATCCACGTTTCGGATTTTATCGCGCAAAGAAACTCCAAGCATAGCTCTCTCCATTGCCTGCTGTGTGACTCTGAGTTTTTCCAAAAGGCCAACAGTTAAGGACCACGTCTCAGTACCATATGTCATCACTGGCAACAAACACTGGTCAAAGACCTTCGTCTTGAGGCACTGTGGTATCTTGGACTTAAAAACATTACTTAAGTTAATCAAAGTTTAAAATTGCTGCCTATCAAAGTTTAAAATTGTTCCGCTGACTAAAGTATTAAAATTGCTCTGTCAACTTCTCGCTGAAGGTAATTATCCAATGACGTAAAGAATACCAGTCCTTTCTCAAAGTAATTACCACACGCGAAAATGAGACAAGCGATGTTTTTAAGTAAGGCCATTATTGTTTTAGGTAGAATTCAACGATCATACTAGGGCATGCTATTATTTCTTCTGTGGCATGGGATAACCATTTATGTCGTCTCTTTTTATATTTTTGTATAGATAAAGATAGGAAATTACCTTGTGGCTCCGTGTGGCACTGACAAAGCGTGACATTCACCAGCAAGCGAGCGTCTAGTACGTCTCGTGGCAGTCGCATAAAAACTGTGATGATGACTACAAGTTTCTGTGAAAATTAATTTTGTTTTAGGGATATTATTGACCAAGCGAAGAGTGGTATCAAATTGTTAATGGGAAATGGGACATTTTTAATATCAAATATGGGCAAAAACAGTCGAAGAATTGCACACAGAAAAGAGAAGTAAATAGAACGGAAATGAGAAGGAAAATCTGTTACCAGGCATTATGAGTGAACCTTGATTGAACATTCTTATTTAGATCAACGCGTCGAACTCCGCATCACAGTTGCTATCTGATTACGAATGACTGACGTTTCGTTTATATGGGTGCAACTGGCTACATATTTTTTTTTTTAAAACTGCCTTGACAGCCGGTCTAATTTAAACAAAAAATACTCTTCTGTGAATCATTGCGAAGATATTGTGGTCATGAGGTCTCAGATTTGGTCGAGATACTAGTTAATAGGATTCCCCCTCATCCCACTGGTGGCTTGAGCCAGTGGGTGCAAGAGTCGTGCCCTAATTAGAGATACTATTTCAGAAATTATAAACTACGGGGCTAATATCAATTATTTTTTATTGTCTCTGACGCCGCGTCGTTTCTCCAATACTTATCTCAATGATAGTGACGGAAATAAAATATGAGCCTTGTTACGTTGGTGTTAATGGTAATTGACCGAGTGAATTTGAGACCTCTTGTCTCAGATTCTAATGGAACATGTTGGCATTTCTATGTATGTTTTTACGTTTGTATGTTTGTTCAACGCTAACTTGCGTATCGTTGAACCGATTTTCATAAAATGTTATAGACAACTAGTAAATTTCAATACAATTTTTGAGTTTAAATATGCAATGGGTGCAAACGCAACTGGCCTAAATCAGGGTGATGGCTTTAGTAAAATTTAGGGTGAATTTTACCAAAGCCATCAAGCCTGATGCAGTCGAACTTTCCGCCAATTTGTTTTAAATAAAATAAAATTACATTATTTCAGGCATGGAACCCATATAACACAGAAATTCTACAATTACAATAGAAAATCAAAAATCAATTATAGTTAAAATTATAATAATAAAATAAAATTATTATATTTAAAATTATAATAATACAATTGCGTAATAAAGATATCAGTCATTTTCGGTTTTCATTTAGCATGTGGACTTGGGGTCGCTGAAATTTCATGTGCGTGAAAAATGAACAAGTGTGCCGTACTCACAGTTTTTTCGTTAAGTGGTTTAGTGGTATAGGGAAAAAGTTTATGAAACATGGAGACATTATTTTAACCACGAACGATAACTGTACTTAGCCATATTATTATCTCCCTTGTTTGCCTGATCTGAGTTGATACCCCATTTCTGTTCGAAATTTATTTTTGCTAGTAACTTATCTTGTTTTGTGCTTATTACGTAGAGATATGGATAGGACTTAATCGGTTTGTTATCTATACGATTACTTTGAAGTGGTTCTCTTTACTTTCCCATTTGGTATTATATTTAGGCGCCTATTTTTGCGTCCATAACGTGTCTGAACCATAATTATTTAAACTTTGCACTATTTTCTTTACATTTGTTGTAAGAAATTCGGTTTTTATTTTTAACCAACATCAAAAAAGGAGGGTGTTCTCAATTTGGTTGATTATTTAATTATTATTTTTTAATTTTTGATAGCTTATAACTCCGTCATTTATGAATTGATTTGGGAAATAATTATTGAGATTGGTTCCATAGAAATTTCATCAAAATCGGTTCATTAGTTTGGCTTTTAAATCAAAATAACTGGCAAATTTTGTTACTTTGATGACAATATTATGTCACCCAGGGAACCAAAATTGAATTTTTTACTTATTTTGTGAAGTCGGTTTTTTAAATTGATAATTGTAAAGTAAGGTTATATTATGACGTTTTAGTCTCAATGGAACATTAAAATAGCCAAAACGCGAGTTAAATTGTTTTAAACTTTTATTGAAACCACAGAAACAGGCACATAAAGCAGCTTTATCGCTAAGAGCGATCTATTCCAGACAACGTTCGTATGAGTGTGCAGATAATATTATTTGTATTATTATTGACTGCGATGTTTTCCAGATTCCAGAATACAATTTATCCGCACGCAACCCTAAAAACAGCGAACATTCCCAGAATATTCAATAACTTAGACTAGATAACTCAACAAAATAATATTACAATCCAATATTGAGTTCTCATTACCAAGATGTGCTCAAGGCGAAAGGCGGGTCACTCGTAAAACTTTTTACAGACTGCCTATTGGAAATTAAGTAACTTAGGTATATACTTAGATTGTACATTACACTTGAGTCTATTTTGATAATATCTACCCTTTTTATGCAACTGAGTGACGATAGACGAGCTAATGGCTCGCCTAATGGTAAGTGGTACGTTTGCCTAAATCTGTTCAGTACCACCCAGAATTTAGAACTGCAACAGTTCAAAACTCTGCATTTTCTATCGCTTGTTTTTCGGGGAAGGCTCTGATGGACTTTTTGATCTCATTTCTGCGTCGGACTTCCAATACTGCCGTCCGCTATCTATAATGCCGTTAAGCCACAGGTGGTCAATTTGCACTTTTAAACATGGTTGGATAGAGTTCAAAATTCTCTATCGATCTGTCTAAGAATCGTATCCCTAACTGTCTTAGTTACTGAAATAAAAATAGCGAAAATGCCGCTATGTGACATTTCTTTTCAACTTTACACGCAATTTTAGTCGTTATCCATCATAACTTAACTAAAAAACCGCTATAATCCCATAACAACATAAATATATTGATAATCAACAAATTATTGCCTACCTATAAAGCCGTTAATTGTGTTTAGTATCCTAAAACGTAGTTAAAATGTTTTAACTGCTTTTAAGCTGAGTTTTGTATTGTAATTATTATAGAAATTCCTTAAAAAACAACGTTAAGGTCGCTTAATTGCTTTTTAGACAAGTATTCACCTGATTTTATTATATAATTTACTACTCTTACTAGCCATCAATGGAAATTCACAGATGAATCCAAAAATATTTATGTACGTTTCCTCCACTAAAAAAACGTTAAGCAGCATTCCTGCACTAAAATGCAGTTATTTGCTGGTACCCCGTGCCGTGACGATACCCACGCGTTCACGTGCTTTTGAAAGGACTTTCTTTTAATTGACCTCAGACCTAGCTTAGTATCTACAAGGTCAGCTTTTCGAGTAAGCAAACGTCGCGTCGGGGAGTATTCCTGTCAATGTTCTTGCCATGGCACTAGGCAATTTTTTATAGGCACCAGCAACGTCGTGGTACTAAGTCGTTACACATTTTGGACATTTCATCATACTAGACTAACATTAACCAGACAACTAACACTAGATAAATACTGCATACAACGCAGTCATTATTTACAAGTTAGTGTGTAAGTATTTTAATCGTAGAGTTTTTAAAACTCATTTATTAATGAATTATATACGCAGCCGTATTCCATGACACGACCCATTTTCGGCAATTTTTGTGAAACACAAGTAAACAACTTATAACTCCTATCACATGACTGATATATCCACACATAAACACATCACAAAAAATGTTCCCTATGACATAAAATATATCAGAGAGACATAGATTTGACGTGTAAAGAAGTAATTTCACCAGAAAAATCATCCATTTAGTGCAGATACGCGGTTCCAGAGTATTCCCTTGAACATTTTAAAGAACTTGGAGATCCTCGGCGTTAACATTTCTAGTGAGGTTCAGTTTCGGGGTCACTTAGAGGCCAAAGCTAAACTCGCTTCCAAGAAGCTAGGTGTGCCTAATAGAGTGAAGCGATAGGTACTTCACACCGGTCAGCGGCTTCTTCTTTATGAAGCACAAGTACGGCTCCACGTGGAGTATTGGAATGGAAATGAATGGCCTCTGGAATGGCGCACCGGAATACCAGCTGCAGCCTCTTGACTCTCTACAGAGGCTAGCCACTACAATTTTTAACGCTCCCAAGCAAGCTGGATCCACTTAGCCTCCCAAGAGATGTTGGTTCCCTCTGCATCTTTTAGCGTATGTTTTCCGAGGAATGCTCTAAAGGGGTTTTTGATCTTATTCATGCATCAGACTTCCACTACCGCTAAAAGACACACACATCCCGACACCGTCAAAAAGCTCACCCCCACATATTGCAAAACTGGAAATCTCACACCGTCCGATTCTTTCACTTATTTATTCCGGGGACCTGCAAGGTGTGGAATATCCTTCCCTTATAATTTTATTGTAAAGTATGTATTTTATTTTGTTTGTTTGTTACATGTGATACATATTTAAGTAGGTACATAATTTATGATAAGAATTTGAATTTAATAAAACTGTTTGTGATTTTATGCATATATAAATAATAAATAAATAAATAAATATTCAGGACATTTTTGCACATATATTTTTGTTTAGTACCTTAGCTTACTTAATTGTGATCTCATTGATACCTAAAGTTATCGACGTATATAAAGTATGGTTCCTTATTAATTTGTAAGGTTTATTCTCTCTATAACCGAAACAGTTATGAGTAAGTATAGCAGAATAGCAAAAATTCATTGATAAAAACATCTTTTGTAGAATATTTGCATGGTTTGATTTTAGCAGTTAACTTTAATTTAAATGATAATCTCAATTATTAAGTAGTAAATGCTTAGCTAAAAAGTGGCTATGTAAATATGTTAAATATTTAACCGCATTATAGTTAAGTTTTAAAAATGTTTCAAATAAATTTTTCCACAATTCTTGTCAAAATTGCGGCTAAAATTCATTAACGGCTATTTAGCTATGGACAGATCACCACGAAGGAAGTTGTAATGCGTAGCCTTTATTGCCGTTACCATTCTAAACGGCATTTTAGTTAAGTAAAATCAGTTAAATTTATGATACATGCATTTCAGTATTCAGTTACCTACTAATACTACACTAAAATGTCGTTAAGGTGTACTTAGCCGCATTTAAGCGTTTGATTTAAAGTGTTAATCCAAATTTAAAGCATAGCTATAACACAAAAAATTAATTTTACCTATTATAACATAGATTCTTTAATTTTGAAGTATATCTATTTAAAAGTACGACTAAAAGGCAATATTTTAATATCAATAAATCTCGTATATGTCTAATGGTTTTAAAGTGGCAACAATTTTAAAATTCTACCGCGTTTTTTGCTGATATCTCGAAACTTAGTTTTGAGGCTTAACGGCATTATAGATAATGGACGGCAGAATATCGCACGTCCCGATACCGTAAATAATCTCCCCCGCCCCCAAAAGCGCTGGTTTCTCCTTACCATCAGGTGGATTGTAAGCTTGTTTGCTGTTACTTTTTTTTTTTTACTGATATACTCTTTATGCAGAAGTTTCACTGGAAACATTGCCCTTTAGTCCGAATATCAGTAGTGTTTTGCTCACTATTGCTTGGTAGTTGAAATACTGCCACAAGGCGGACTCTATTAGACTTCTAGCGCTACAAAAGAAAACTATACTCAGTAGTTACAACAATACAATACAACAACACTTTATTGATATCACAGAAAGGATATTACAAGAAGAAAATGCGTATAAAAAAAATTAATAATTATAATATATATATTTTATTATCTATAGTAGGTATATATTATCTATACCTTCAATGTCTCGATGGTCCTCATATTTCATTTTTTTTTTTAAATTTTTGTGAATACATATTTGCAAGCGTAGATAATAATTGCTGGTTAAGCTCTCGGTATTTGATTACGATCCATTTCACAAGATTGGCCTTGAAGATACCTTGAAGTACGAACGTCTGCTTTGAAATTAGGAGGCAAAGTGCCTTCATCAATTTGGCCTCTAGTTTATCATTCGAAGACTTGAACCGATCTTCAAAACTTGAAATCACATCGCAAGTGGATTTCAAACACGCTCGGAATATTTAATTCCGATCCTATAGCTATTTGAATGATTTTTTTGAATTCTCCCCGATAAGACAGCTTTTATAGTGCCATATTGCTTTTCTTTTATTTTAAGTTATTGCTCCAGACATCTGGTCTATTTATCCAGTTTCAAGTATGTATTCAACTTCAACTATTATTAAATGGCTTCTTTTGTGGATAAAGTTTTAAGTGGTTATTATTATCAAGTTGTAGAAAATATATTCAGACAAGTCAAAGGCAAGCAAAATAAATCACGGTCAAGTCTAATGTTAAGATTGGTAAGTTGTTTTCTTCTTTGCGCGTAGTTTCTAGTGTGAACCTTAGAGTTTAACTATCTCTCTTTTACTTTTTGATTCGTTTTTAACCATAACTTTTTTCCATCATCTAATAATTATCATCAGCCCTGTATTATGTACTCACTGTTGGAAATTTGCTTCCATTTCGTTATTCATTAAAATGTGTAAGTTTTGCCTCATTTTAATATTTTCCCAAACTTTTGTACAAATACAAATATTTATTAATAACACCTATGTTATATGTCAATAAACGGTACATTCTGTCTTATTATAATTACATTAAATTCATTGCTTATTATATGTAATTGTAAAATTGTATAGTAAAATTGTATAAATAATAATTAAATTAGATTTAATATTAATTTCAATTATGTATTATGTATTTTTGACTTGTGTAATAATGATGGATTATTATTAGTTGAGTGTTCGTAATATGCTCAAGCGTGAGCAAGTGATATAATTAGATGAACGTGTAATATCATGTTGTTTCCAAAACTCCGTTGAAGCCTATAGTAAAGTTTCCACTATATACTTTACTGGGGAATACTTATGTCAATAAAATACGTAAGACGAGGTGGTATAGCCTTGATGGATAATGTCCAGTAATAGATGAAAAAAACTATCTTTTCCTTCCTACTACAACTTAGCTTTATATTATTATTCTTGTTATTGCAATCATTACATTCTTGCTAATACTTTAGCTGTTTTATCATACAAAGTAAGAACAGTTAAATCAAAGTACTGATATGAGGAAACCATTACAAAAGAATACGTGACATTCTGCATTAGTCATATTGCTACCTGAGACTTGAGAGAACGTATCATCGATACAGAAAACGCTGAATCAGCCGTCATGACTCAGACATGCTAAGTAACATTCATATTTTACTTGTGACCGAGACAAAAATGATGTCGGTATTAAGTAAGACGCCTTGAAGGTACTTAAAGCCGCAATCACCGGCCAGATTTGGCCTTTCGCAGATTAAAAAAAAAAATTATCACAATAATCCCGAAATGTTCAACTGGCTATAAATATATTACAGTTCTAAAGATACAGTCGTTAAAAAGTACAATTGACAGCGTAGACTTATTAAGGGTTCCAATGAAAATTTTGAGTACAGAATCTTCAAATAAAAATACTTACTGTACTATAAAGAGGAGAATGCTTATTTTTTTCTAAATACGAATACAAGAGAAACACAAATGTGTTTCTAATCCTTTAAGTATTGCGTTGAAAATGTATTTTTAACAGTTAGCTAGTCTCCTAAAGAACCTTGTCAAAATAATAGGTGCTTACTCTGAGGGTGTTATGTTTAGATTTCGGTAAATGTATTAAGAGCTTGCTCCCTGGCCTAACATTTTTCTTGCACTGTTTTTTTGGAGATAAAAATATCACTAAAAGCTGTGAGGTGTAATAATAGAGACGTTATAGGCGAACAACACGGCTTTAAAAATTGACTAAACGCAGCATATACCATAACATAGCATAGGCTTACCTACGCATGTAAGTATATGTGCATTTTGTGAAATAAGGGAAAGAATATGACAGACTTTTAAAGCTATATCTGTTGTTAGAAAGAGATATAAATACAATTTGTTGTGGACACTCGGAGTGCGTGACTGAGAGACGGCTGAACGAAGTCGGGCAGCCAGCCTTGCATTCGTCTAGTCAATATGGTGGCGGGCACAACCTATCTACAGGTAAAAATATCTTAGACGAAAAGGGTATTTTAAAAAAGCAATTGGGCGTTCTCTTTAGAAGACATTGCAAATTATTTAAACAAACTTCATATTGATACTAGAACGGTGGAAGAGATCGAAAAAAGAAAATAAAAATCTTTTCTTCAGATCTCCGATCAACTTGATTATTCCTTTGTAACGTTTACAATATTATTCCAAAGACAATGGCCAATTATTTTTTTACCGTCTTTTATTTAACTTGCCTTGTCAGTATGGGTCAAATCTTGCAACTGAATTTTAAAACAGCTATCCCCAACCCAACCGATTGGGCTGAAATTTTGGTCTATTCCACTTTGATCACTGCTTACACATTTACCTAGTTGGACATTTAGTTTGGATGACAATGCATGGTTATGTGGAAACACAATGGTTCGGGCGTCTCACAAGCTTAAAACAAAAAAGAAAAAAAAAAGAAAAAGCACACACTACGTTTGATAGCCCGTTGGTCCAGTTGGTAGTGAACCTGCCTTCTGAGCTTGGGGGCGTGGGTTCGATTCCCACCTAGGAAAAATATTTATGTGATGAACATCAGTCTCTGGCAGCCATATCACAAGCTTTGCTTAGTTTGGGGTCTGATGACTGTATGTGCAAAAATGTCCCGAATATTTATTATTATTATTAAAACCTTTTTTTTAAATTAATAATTTTAATTCTTTGCTGATGTTTATGTTTATAAATATTAAAATGGTGCGTACGAGATAGTTTTAGCGGGAGCAAGCTCTTAAGCCACAATTCTTTGTGCCTCTAGCAAGTAAAGATTAAATAAATGTTTTTCTTGAAATCTCCAGTGCGTGAAAACGTTTATCTACGACTATTCGTTTAACGTCTGGAGCTAGGTATTTTTCATTTGCTTTAATGACTAAGCGTCAAAGATTTTCTAATCGCGATGCGAGAGGCCCCTCTGTTTTTGTGGTCAATGTGAATCATCAAGGTTTTAGAAACATTTATGTACATTAGTCATCGTCGAGTATTTGCCTTTTACTTCCATTGCTTAAGTCGTGAAGTTATTTCTAAATATTAACGCTAAAAGTGTAGAAGATTTTTATTATTTATTCATTTAAATTATTAAATCATTTAAACACTGTTTTAAACTATCACGGTTGTTCGCTACAGCTATATGATTATTAACGTGGTATTTACCGTGGTAAGGTTGTGGAATGAGCTCCCGATATTTCGGCGCAGTTACATGCATCATGTTCAAGGGAAGACGACTGTAGCTGTAACAAGACAAGGGTAACTGCGCCGAAATATCGGGAGCTCATTCCACAACCTTACCACGGTAAATATCCCGTAAATAATCATATAACTTTAAAAGATACAATAGCTTAACTTAAATATTAGTAAATTAACATAACAATGAAGAGATCTTGCGAAGCATTCCTCACTAAGATGACCCGTGTCGAGAACTACTCTGCAGTCCGCCTATCCCACTACATAACCGAGCAAACATTTGCACAAAAAAATATCGTACTAATATATTCAGTGTTATAGAACTTAAAGATTTTAAGGTGCATTAAAACCTTTAATGTCAAATAACAAAAACACAGAGTTCCTAGAACTTTTGCATAACTACTTAAGTTTGTATAGTTGAGGCCTAATTTCAGAGTTTTAAGGCCGCCAGGGAGGCCTCCGACGTGATATCAAAAGATTACATCACAAGAGGTCTATAAAAGTGTCATTTCAGAACAATTGTTAATCTTATTTCCCTATGGCTGAAAGGAACATTTCTTAAATCACAACTGATTTGGTTACAATTGAACACTCAGAGATCTATTATCTCGTAATTCAACGTAGGTGTAGCTGGTGGCTTAGGTCACCGACCGAAAGATGAGATAGGTCAAGAGACTATTCAATGTTATACTGGATTATAAGCAGTATTGCTTGCTAAGTCGACATTATGGGTCCTCATTATTATGTACAATTTTTATTATCGCCCAGTCCTAAAACGCGAGAAAGCGGCTATTCGAAACGAAAACGGCTGATTCTGTTTTCGCGATTTAAGGCTGCTTTCACACCTATTGCTTGAGGAAGATATATTATATTATTAGTATAAAGTGTCGGAAGTGTCCGCCTGCGAGCGGAAGCGAGATGCAGCTGACCCATAAGTTTTTTTTTTTTTAGATACAATCCGAGTCACTAATATACGCGTAAGTATCTGAATTTTAGCGATATAAAAAATCTACTGCCAAAGAGATTGGTAAAAAAAGTATAAAATATAGGTAGGTCGAGCAGCCCCATTGTCAGTTTATAAGAAAATAGCGGTCCGCCCCGGATCCGCACGGGTATAGTTATATAGCCTATTAAAATAGCCTTTATTAATCAGTGATAATGTAACATTCAAATGGAGAAAGAATTTTTAAAATCGGTCTTGTACTTTTTGAGCCAATTCGTTACAAACATACTTACATACAAATCTTTCCTCTTTATAATATTGTATAGATGTATAGATAGGTAGGCCGAGCAGCCCCATTGTCAGTTTATAAGAAACTAGCGGTCCGCCCCAGCTTCGCACGGGTATAAATAAATTATAGCCTATGTCACCCGGGGATAGTGTAGCTTCCCGTAAGTGAAAGAATTTTTCAAATCGGTTCAGTAGTTTCGGAGCCTATGCAATGCAAACAAACAAACAAACAATCAAATCTTTCCTCTTTATAATATTAGTATAGATTAGTATATATCTACCTAGCATAATTTTGTACAGAACAAGATCATTTACGAGTATCTTCTTTACCTAACTCTCATAAAACCAGCCATTCATCTTTCGGACCCCTAAAATTGTTCAAGTTTTTCAATATATTAAAATCCAAGGATTTTCTCTTTGTTAACGATTATTAATATTATTAACGGTCCATTAAGTATTACTTTAACGTGATATTATGATCTGAAGGTGAAATTTTACAGAAACTTTGAGGATTTGTCATTGAAATGAGCGGTAAATAAAGACGCTTCAAAATTTTGTAAGAAAATTCGCAAGTTCCAAATTGCACTTTTGTCTTTTTATCTCAGCCATTTAGTAAAACTTTCGAGTGTAATTTTCAATTCGGTATACCTTTTCGTTAACTTCGAGTTCTTCGAGCTCATAAATATTTTTTGGGAACATAATTAGTTATTTACTTCCGGTTTTAACAGCCACGAATAAAAGCAACTTGAATTATTCCATGCCAAGGCTTTGAATTTATTTATCTTAAAATATTTGGCGAGCTTTGGGTGAGGCCCAGATTTGAGTGCCTTATAGAAACTTAATAAAACATGTAAGAACATAGAGAACAATTTAATAAGTTTTTTGTTTAACTCAATTTGTAAAATTAAGTAATGGAAATGAAGGTTAATTTATTTGTATTTATAACGCTTTGATGTAAATCTTCATGATAATCCAAGGCAAGACACGGATGAGATCTCCGCACGTCTTTCATGAGTTGGAATAAGTGGTGTGCTAAAAGTAGGCCCTGTGTCCAGCAGTAGACCAAATGGATTGATATGATGTTGATCCAGTTCATTGTCCAAGAAAAGGAGTGTCAACAAAAAGCCGACTAGTATAGTAGAAACACGTGGCCACAGAATTCTCCCACAGAATTGTATTTATTGCAGAGCATACGCATTACGTGATTACGGTGAACCAAAACCACCGGAGGATGGGCAGCAGCGTCCTGTTAGTACACGGTGAACGTACTGTGGTCCCCAAGCCGCCTGCCAAGCGTGGTGATTATGGCAACACCCTTCTCTAGAGGGCGGTCTTTGTTCAGTGGAACAGTGGACTTTTACTGGCTGATTATGTGATGTGCCTACGGATTTGCTGAATTATAGTTCGCGTGCGTAAAATGGAACGCAACGTGCTTGGTATCAAAAGAATGGACACAGTCCGCATCAGTGCACTGCGCTTCATAAATGGTGTATCGACGTTAGCCAAAATGCCGCCAGATTAAAATGGGATTGGGCAGCACATGTGATGCGTATGCATCCCGAACGATGGGCCAGAATCGTCATACCGTTGGTGCCTGATGGACGATGCAGGACAAGGAAGGCCTAAAAAACGCTGGCGTGGCGATCTTGACTCATTCCGGATAGATTGGCAAGAGGTGTTGGCGGATCGGGATTTAAGGAAAGAAATGGGGGAGACATCTACCCAGCAATAGGACATTAAAAAAAAGTTCGCGTGTGTGAGCTAATCTTTATGACCCTATCAACTCTTTAATAAAGAAACTTCTAAAGTCCAAACATCTGAAAACAATTGAACTTATTTTTCCTGATGTGTTAGCTACTAGGAAAATGATCTGGCAAGTAGTGGGAGGCCACAGAAACGGATATAATGAGAGATAATTTAATTTCAACAATTTTTTTGTGTCGGCCTCAAACAAGCCAACTAACGTAGGAGGCGCTTCCTTCATAAAGACAACGAGCTTTATCCACTTATTGTCGCGTTCAATTGGTTAATTGTCGGTGCATATCTGTTCATCTGCCTTACTTTGAGTGTCATGCCAGGCGGTTATAGCTTCTACTGCTATAGGATAAGATTCTCGAGGGTGCGTGTATAAGAAGCTCTTTAGAATTATTTAACTTATTGTCACAGTATTTTGTCCCTTACGTTCTTGGAGATTCTGTCCAGCAGAAATGTACTGTCAGGAATTTCTGAAGTAAGTAACCTAACTCTATATTAGACCTTCATTGGAATTATTGTTTAATTCCAATCTCTTCTGGTATATGTTCAGGAGCCCGTTAAAATGAATGTATTGTTTTTTATATTATACTAGTTGATACCTGCTACTTCGTACGCGTAGAGCTCGGCCTTCGTCCTCGGTTTGATAACCTAATCACCTAACGGTAAATAAAATTTATACTTTACGACCTATTCTCATACCTACCAATAAAAATCCGTCAAGGCGTTTCGGAGGAGTGCGACCACAAACACCGTAGCACGAGATTTTTATATTATTAGATTTAATGTATTTTCATTGAGTACCTAGTAATCACTATGTTGTTTTGATTGTAAATGTACTATAGGTAGGTACTTATTTTGTTTGTTTTATAAGCACTGTAAATATTAAAAACTTGCATTGTAACTCATATATTCCCGGAGGTCAACTTTGGTAAATAGAGACATAAGAAATACTAGCAGCGCCACGTTTTTACCTAGAGGTTTTATTTTTTTTGTAAAATCAAGCCTTCGTGTTATTCTGGGATATGTATAAGAGACCCACATGCCCAATTAGTTTAAATTAGTTTAAATCTGCTCAGCCGTTACGGGGTTGACAAAAATACACACTTATAATGACATGCAAACTGAGGCACAAACTTTCCCATTTACATAATATAATATTAGTATGATTCCTATTTATTTTACCTAACCTATGTTGCGCTAACGTAATATAAGAACAGACCTTAAAGTTAGGCAGTCCAGCGTTGTCGTCTTTGCTTTGTTAGTTCCATGTCGACTCTGATAACAACTTAGTCGTTTTTTTTTTGTTATATGTACCTATTAGTACCAGTTAAAGAGGCCTTTGCCCTGCAGTGGGACAAAACAGGCTTAACATTGTAATAATAAGAAACCACAAGAGCTATAAGAACCTAAGCTCCAGGGTGGAATGAGTAGCGTTTAGTGAAAGTGCAGCACTTCTATCGACATTGTAAGCCACGCCAAATGTTGCCCCTTCGCTCCGGTGCCAGTATAGGCAGCCTTTATAGGGGGGACCTATTTAGTGAGTCCCCTATAAAGGCTGCCTTATATTGGTCCAATAGGGCCTCTTGGTGTTGGCCTCGGCCCCACCAATACCTCTCAAATAAATGGGCCTCGTTAGACAGTTGGCTCAAGAGTCAGATGCAGAATGCGGTCATCCGTGACACGGCACGCATTGTCACGAGCTTCCTCAATCATGCCGATGTCACTTTTGTTTATTTATATGTATAATTTAAAAAAAACTTTAAAATTAAGAATCAAAATAATTCCCTAAATTATATTATTACGTACTATTTATGCCGTAAATCGTTTTTTTTTTAGATCTTTTTGTGCTATTGCGATTTCGTATGCTCTTTCGGATAACACCATGTGTTTGATTATGTGAAATTTAGTTGTTATTTTTATGGAGGAAATAACTAAAAACTAGTTATTGTAGTAAATAGCCGAACAACCATCCATTAGCGCGGCAGGTTGTTGTTCTAAACTTGGCTATTCTTACTAAACTCTCTTTCGCCACTAATAGCTCCCAGAGGAGACAAAATTGGAAAACCTTGGAGACAAACATCCGTCGTCACAAGAACAATGTTTAGATTAGGTACTTGTGAACTTGTACGAATATCGGGTTAGTGTGCTATGCTAAGTATAAGTAGGCAAGTCTTTACTACTTGCTTATATTTTTAAACATTTTAAAAATATAAGCAAGTAAGGTCTTGAGTAATGATATGCAACATTGTATAGAACGCTTTTAAATAGACAACTTAAAACACACCCAAGGCGTCATTGAGGCATATTCTATCATACCACTCACTAAACTAAACCAATTTGACAGGACTAAAATTATCTGCCTCTCTTTTCATTTTAATTGTTCGACTGCCCCGGTGGCTCAGTTGGTAGTGAACCTACCTTCTGTGCTTGGGGGCGTGGGTTCGATTCCCATCTAGGACAAACATTTGTGTGATGAACATTTGTGTTTGTTCTATGTCTGGGTGTTAATATCTATTTAAGTATGTATTTAAAAATATATATGTACGTATATCAGTCTCTGGCAGCCATATCACAAGCTTTGCTTAGTTTGGGGTCAGATGACCGTGTGTGCAAAAATGTCCCAAATATTAAAAAAAAAAAAAAAAAAAAAAATATGTGAGAGAAGAATGGCAACAATTTTAGAGCTGTCAAATTTAGTTTAGTTTAGAGTGCATCAGAATCGATGCCATTGTTTGATAATATTATTAACTTGGCAAACGCAATTGTGGTTTTGACGTAAGAAATTAGGCAAATATCTGTATAATTATTATACTATGTTATTGTATCCACTGGTGTAGATTCAAAAGGCATTTAGGTACCTTTATTATTCATTATATATTTTTATAGAATAAGTGGAGATCGAGCGTTTGTCTACCTGATGATAAGTGGTTACCGCCCACTCATGGTCATGGTCTGATGGTAAGTCGTCATGGTCTGCGGTCATTGTATAATCGAAAAAGCCACAAACAGACCACAGTCATAAACGTGATATCTATATAATAATAATAAGATTATATATATATATATATATATATACACACTTAAGATATAGAACAAACACAAATGTTTGTCCTAGGTGGGAATCGAACCCACGCCCCCAAGCTCAGAACCAACTGGACCAACTGGCTATTAAATCTATGGGACCAATCTGAAAGAATACCCTTCATTAAAAAAAAAAAATTTGCAAATCGGTTTATATTTAAGACGAAGTTCTGAGGTAACAAACATAAAAAGTACAACTGAATTGAGAACCCCCCTCCTTTTTTTAAGTCGGTTGTAATAATAATATATACCTAACCAAAAAGTTATTTTTTAAATCTCTACTAGTAACTACCACTAGTACCCATATCTTTAATGGATTTGTCTTCAAAGTCACTAGTTGTAACTTTAAGCTCACCTAATAACTTAACCGCCAAATCATGTCGCACTATCTCTGGCAGTTGTTTAGCTGTTGTTACGCCAAACTTAGCAGATAAAAGCTAAACAGACTAGTTACTTAGTGGTGAAAGTTTTGGGAGAAACACTTTTTTGCCCGGAGTGTAAACGACCCCAACTTTGATCGTTTAGAAAATGTAAGCCATGTTTGGTTAAACTGTACACTACTTATAGGTATTAGGGTTCAGATACCTCTTGAAAACAACCATCTAGGTAAATTCCCTAAAGTAATTTTGGTTATCGGTTTCGTGGGGCATCTTGTAAGCATAGTTTGCATAATGTTAAATTTTGTTTATATCTGAGTACTAGCTGAGCCCCTCGGTTTCACCCCCGTGGTGATGATGATTATGATGATGAAAATTAGCCTATGGAGTGATGAAAAGTAGCATAAGCTGTCTTTATTCTAAATTTCGTCTGAGACCGTCCAGCCGTTTTGGGAGTCCATAGGAAACATACACACGTCGTTTTTTATATTTATATGTAACTCTTTATTGTTCACACCATTAAATTTGATACAGAGGACAAAACACTCTTAAAAACTAGTGTAACAACCTAAGTGTCCGCTTAAGAGGATGCTAACTGATTACCAGTAACCCTGTATAGACACGGAATACACCAAGGAGGTATGGGTAGATAGATGGAGTTCTGCGAAATTGGAAATTTAAATTTACCATGTATAAATAGCTATTGCTCGCGACTTTGTACGCTAATACTTTTATATAGAAAAATACAACCTCCATTTGCCCTCCTCAGCTCTTTCGCAAAATCCTTTCATAACGGATCTTTACACCCATAAGGATTCTACCTGCAAAATTTCAGCCTCTAAGGTCAAATAGTGTTTGAGATTCCGTTATCAGGCAAGGAAACCCGTCTGCTTATCTATACTATTACTATAATATGTTATACATATATTTTTTATATTATAAAGAGGAAAGATTTGTATGTAAGTATGTTTGTAACGAATTAGCTCAAAAAATACTTGACCGATTTAAAAAAATCTTTCACCATTTGAATGCTACATGATCACTGATTAATATAGGCTATTTTAATAGGCTATATACCCGTGCGGAGCCGAGGCGGACCGCAAGTTTTCCATATAATAATAGGCATTATATTCTTTTTAAGTAGCTACCATTTATTTACCGTTTTTTTTATCGTCCCATAAATAAAGTGTTCTCTTTTCAAGATATCTAAAGAGATACTCAAAGCTGGCATTATCTCGCTGCAGCGGTCAGTGTTAAGTGGTCTAAATTGGAACTTAAACAATTTAGACAATTGCGCCTGGCTGTTGTTAGCGTACTGTTAATTAACCAGAGAAACTGTGAATTCTTTCTCTGGGAATACGTAGTCCTGGGGCTTCTATCTACTTTTCAAATTAAAATAATATTACGGTACTTAACCCTTTTCCAGGGCCGGAAAAGATAGCACGATAAAGAGAAGACAATGGGTGGTGGTGGGAAACTGGTGATGATGAAGCCTTTTCTATCCATGATTGAAAATTATGCGACATGATAATCGAAAAGACGAAATTAATCCTATTTTTTTCTTCTCTCTTTTTTATCCGGCAAGTACTTATCGTGTTTTTATTACCTAAAGAGCTCTTTTAATTTATTTACATCTCTGTTAAGTATCTTTGTCTTATATAAGACTTGTTTCTGTTATCTGTCTGTTGACTCGTATTTTTTTTTAATATTTTACTAGCTGACCCAACAGACGTTGTCCTGTCTTAGAACTGTCAAACGCGCGATGTTAAATTAGTTATAAAGTTTTCTGAAATTTTCTAATTTTGCGTGCAATTTTCTTAATTTTTTGAAAAAAAAAATGAATGAATTCGGTAAAGTCGTTCTCAAGTTATGGCGTGACAAAGGTAAATAGGACTAATAGGGTATATAGGGGGTAATAGCTATTTTTATGTATATAAATAGATTATTATAGGCTTGCGTTTCACCGCCAACTCGCCTGATGCTGTTTACGATGAAGAAAACGATTAACTCGCGATTTAATAACTGTAGCCAGATTGTAACTATCCGGAAAACACCCATTCACGCATACCATTGACTAGTTCGCTCAATAAAAATGTAATCAAAGCGCTTTGACAGGTTTTAGTTTCTCTAAAATGTAATAAATAAACAAACAAAATACAAGCTAATTACCTAAAATATTTAAAAAAAAAACTTCGAAAAACGAAGCACATTTAAAAAACATCAAATGTGCGAGTGACAATTATAGCGGCGCGCCATAGTAGGTAGCTATCGTAGCTATTCCGGGAGAAGTTATCGCAGCGCGAGAAGTGCATTTCTCTGGACATCTCGAAGCCTTCTGCCATTCCACTGAGTATGGGTGTAATTCCACATAATTTACATGTAAAAATTTCACCCTGCAAAGAAAAAATTCTAAGATGTAGTTCTTAGTTCTTTAAGAAATACAAGATGGGAATCATTTATCAAGATGTTCAGAGTTTGCGGTCCGTCTAGTGCTACTCAAACTTTTGCATTTAAATAGGTTGTTCTTGAATTTCAAGACTTCAAACTGCGTTTTTCGTATAAGCATGTCATGCATAAATTCCAAAACTCCGTGAGCGGAACTGAAAACTAATTTGAACTATTCCTTTCTAAATTAAGTTGAATAAAGAGCAATATGCTTTACGAGTAATAAGTTTGTAAAAGTTTAATTACAATTCACACTAATATACAAACTAATATTATAAATGCGAAACTTTATGTGTAAGTTTGTTCTCACTCACTCTGATTGGATTTCGATTGGATTTATCCTTGATACGTAGGCTATTTTAATCCCGGAGAATTCAATGGTTCCTGTAGGATAGCGGGTGAAACCGCGGTTTGCGACTAGTTTATCATATTTAGTTTATGTAAATAAACAACCTAAATTGTCCAATTGTCCAGGAGACCAATAAAGCTGCTGTAATATGTTTTATTTGTAGGTATAAACTACAAAATGATCGAGTTTAGGTACTAATCCATAAATCCTTCCATTTAAATGTCCCTGTTTTTTTTTATATTTTGAATGAATAGGTACTTTGCTATAGTAACCTACTTAATTAAACCACAATTTTAAAAATATTAAATAAATAGTGAGGGTGCCACAATTTTTATTTTGACACTCTTTGTTTGCCCCTGGTATATGTGTTTGTTTTCCTCAATAAAAAACTAAAACGTAAAAAAACTTAAGTCACAAGCGTTTGTAACTTTATTAAAAACATACTGGTAGTTTACTTAATCCTAATTTATATTATATTTTAGTACCTTGTTTTGAAATTAAAACGGAGAGCTGCGGTATCTACGGTGGCTGCATCGTTTGTTGAGATACGGAGTTAACGGGATTTATGTAATGAAACTTGTTTCATTTTACTAGGACGACCATATTTCGACTAAAATATTTCAGGAAGTGTAATTTTTTTTTATGTTTATAATGTATTGCACAATCAGACGTTTTTCAAACTGTAATTTTGCTATAGTGGCGTTTTGTTGCAAAAGCATTTGGCAAAGTCGTCTTTATGATTACCTATCGATTCTAGAGGTGTAGTTATTCAATTTCACATTTACAAGTCTTTATCTACTTTATACTTTCCTATATACTACAAACAAAATAAATTTACTGTAACATCTAACAATGCACACTCATAATATGCACATCGTGCATTGTTTGCCATAATAATAACAAAAAATTGTTTTCTTTCAGACTAAGTAATATTTTTTTCCAAACAAATTAAAATAAAACTGTATTAAGTAAATAATACAGTTTATTTAAAGATGAAAATGATAGAATAAAAGTTTGTAAATAAGATTCAAATATATAACCAAGTTATTATTTATTAGGTATTACGAGAGTCGCCGGTGGCTGAACAGTAGAATGTGCGCTTTGCAATCTGACGGCACCCGATTCGATCCTCGGCCCTGCACCAGTAATTACAATTATGTGCAGTTTCAATACCATTGCTCAAAAACGGTGAAGGAAAACATGGGTGAGGAAACTGCTATCAAACAAATCAAAATCAAAAGTTCTAAGACATCTGACATTTACCAACATGCATTGGTATGACGTATTAGGGCCCGTATTCACTCTCTGAGAGAAGGCCTGTGTCCCAGCATTGGGTACATTATAGGCTTATATTGATTGATTTACTATGACATTTTAATAGGTCTTCATTATTGACTTCATAATCATTATTCATTTGAACACAAAATAATGTTTAAACGAAATAAAATTCCTGTCTCATATTTTTAAGTACACGTTTCAAAATCCGGATGGTAGAGCCAAGGCAGGAAGTTCCGGCGTGTGTTACACAAAAATGTCCTTTGAAACAATAACGGCTGGTGACCCTACTCAGACAGCAAACGTAGCAAAACTGGGAGACAAATAATTAAGTCTTTTGTGTTGGCGGGGCAACGGATTGCTTAAAACAAAAGTTTTGTAAATACTTTAATTTATGTTATGTAAAACTTATTGTGCTTTGTAAGCAAACTTTTTATTAGGATTTATTTTTGAATAGGTTTTTTAACTAAAGGGTTTGTCCCGGGCCAGTTTATATAATGGGTACATACATAGAACATAAGGTACATAGATGACATAAGTGGGTAAACTTTGAGCTAACCACAGATATAGATTTGTGGAGCTAACCTATTTTTTATTTATTGTTTTAGAAATCATATCATACTTGCCAGTATAGACGATAGATTCACCGAAATAATTCCACAACGAAAACTCTGATGGTACCCGGTTGGATCCTCGGCTCTGCACTAATGACTTATTTAGTGTTTAATTAAATTATGTGCAGTTTTGATGCTCATAAACGGTGAAGGAAAACATCGTGAGGAAACAGGTGTCTCCAAGAACCTCAAAAAGTTCTAAAACATATAACATGATATGCTGAAATATAATTATGATGAAGATGAATGATGAACGAAAACTCCAAACATAGCTCTCTCCATTTAGCTGGGATGAACGACATTGAACTTGTGGACTATCTTAACCGTGAGTGTCCACGTCTTTACACCGTTGGTACTCGGGTAAGACACACTTGTCTTGAGGCACTGTGGTATGGACAACGTGAAGACTTGGCGGACCTTACCAATGCTGCCCATCCCAGCTGAATCCTATTGGTTTATTTCTCAAAGTTCTTCTTACCTAACTGCAGGGTCATAGGTACTCTTGCACAACTTTCCTCTATGATAATCATCAATATCAGTCACTGGCATGGGCCTTGCTTTGATTCTGCTACCCTTTTTGTCCCTTGGTAGAGTTGGTACTTAGTCATCGGTATCGTATTTTCTTTCAAATCTTCGATTCACCTTATTTTCTGCCATTTTGGATTCCACCGACGCAGTCTACTCCTTTTTACTGGCTTTTATTTAACTTATACTGATTTTAGTAAATACAAATGACAAGTTGTCCTACCATTTCAAATCTTTGTTCACATCATTGTTTGTTTTTCGAGAATTTTCAAGCTTCCAATCAAGTTCAAATTTTACAGATATGTTTTAGATGAAAATAATACCCCAATGGGCTCAGCTGCGATGGTGGAGACGGAAGAAAGGTACTAGAACTTTCTAATGACTAATAATTGGCCCGTCGAGATCGGGTTCGTTTGTTTTATCATGCGTACTTTTTACGCGTCAAAGCGAAATTCTCATGATGAAGCGTGAAATTGACCACTTGTACTTTCTAATAGCAAGCAATACACTCATTGAGTTTGGGTTCATTTGTTTTGGTATCATGATCAATTTTAATTGCAAATAATGGCAATATATTTTTACTCATAATTTTTCTTCTCTAAAGATTTAGTTGGCAAACGCACAACGCTGCGGTAGGTAAACGGTTCCATCACGGCGTCAGCGTTTGCTCCTTGCCAAGCTTCGACAGATCAACAGACTATTCTAGACTTTTTCACACATTAAGTGTCTGATACCACATAAAGTTTACTGTAAAAAAGTTTTTAAGTTTGCCAGTAAGGAAAATTTAGATTCAGGATTCAAGGGTTTTACATAGTAGGAAATGCGATATTTTCATATGACCTGTTAATGCAATGTTACATTTGCACACATTAGTCATTTGAGCGGCTGATTGCTTATGTTTTAAAATTGAACAAAAGACGCATCAGTTTCGATTTGGAACAATGGCATCATATTAAAGTTATTATGATTTTAGACATTAAACACGACTGCGCCTATAACGTTGTCTTGAAATCAGTATCGAGTAGACGAGTACTTTGTTGATTACTGAGACATTTCAATAGACATAATATGTAGCCACAGAAAAGTGAAAAAAAAAAACTGTATTTGGAGCTACTGAAAAAATTCAGTGTCGTCGCCAAAGAACCAGAGTCACCGACATAGCTGTTAAAATTTTAAGTGGCAATAGTCAGGCCACATCGCTCGAAGAACCGATAACCGATGGGGAACAAAGATTCTGGAGTGGAGACCACGAACCGGAAGACGCAGCGTAGGTAGGCTTCCCACTAGATGGACCGACGACATAGTGAGAGTTGTTGGCATCCAGTGGATGCAAAAGGCAGGCTGTCGTTCAGCGTGGAGTTTAAAGGGGGAGGCCTATGTTCAGCAGTGGACGTCTTCTGGCTGATGATGATGATGATGATGAAAAAATTCAGCGTCTGACAGTTGCCACAATTATAAAAGGTGAAAGAATCCAGTCAATTCTGATCATTTTTACTAGCTTTTTGAACGTAAGAATGTAGGTAGCTGGTATCCAATATAAATTTAATAGCTGAATATTAGAAGAAAATGTTTTCATTTTTGTATTGTATATCTGTAATACACCAATGGCAATATATATATACAAGACTTGACCATGAATTACTTTGCTGAAAATTTATTTTTGACTGTGAACTAGTATGATAAAAATAAAAATATTTCAATACTTGACTCTGGCAAATGCTTAAGCAGTGCGCGACCCTTAAAAATCCTCTCAAGAGGAAAGAAAAAAGTATAATTATCACCACAGATTATCATAGACCTTGCATTTGATTGATTGATTGATTAACTCTTTATTGTTCACACCATTCTTAGACCATTAAATTTGAGACAGAGGACAAAAAACTCTTTAAAAAAAAACTAGTGTAACAACTGCATGCATGCAACTGCACTGCTATGTGCATTTTTTTGTGATAGTTATACATCCAAACTTAGTAGTCAGTCTTATTTGGAAGGAGGTTTGTAGGTGGGTAATTTGGAGGTCAGAACAGTTTTTGGCGTATATTGGAAACTCTAAGTAAAAAATATAGATTAAGATCCTTCCTCCTTTTTTGAAACCGGTAAAAAATGGAGCGCAGTTATGAAAGTCTAAGTATACTGGTATTAATGCAAGTTACATCTAACAAAACTATCGCGTTACTATTGTTGAAATTTGAACTGATTATGACAAAGCTGGCATGAACTTTGTCTACCTCTGTAGCATGAAAACTTTATCCTAGGAACGTGCAGGATTACCAAGAAATGTTTAGTGAAATCTTGTCTGTTTAGAGTTGGAAAACAATATCGACATGTTGAAATGAACGAAGAAACCGACGAAATAAAACACTTTTTCGATAGAACGAAAATACGGGCAAAAACAGTAAAGGACTTTTCAGATTACGCTTTGAAATATTGCATCGTCACACTCCACACTCTCATACATAGATCGATCGATTTCTCTGCTTTGTGAAAGAGGAACAAACAAACAAACACACTGTCACGTTTATAATAATAAGGATGATTAGCTGTGCACCGCAGTTTCACCCGCGTGGATATTTCAATTTTTCTTTCGGAATTAAAGTATCCCATGTCCCTGGCTCTCTAACTATCTCTATGCAAAAAATCACGTCGACCTCTTTCTATATGTTGATGCATGAAAGAAAAACAAACTGACAAACACACTTTCACAATTTATACCATTAGTAGTATAGGTTAGCATAGTCTGAAGAAACTTAGAGCCGTAATGGCACTGAAATTTTGTACCAATAAATCGGTTGAGTGAACACTAGGGAGATCGAGCGTGGCCTCAAATAAGGTGCGGCAGCCAGTGACAACGCATTGTTGTCACAAAAGAATTGATTCATCCCAGTACTGATACGAGTTACAATACTAAACTTGGGACATGATTATTGTTTGCCTTTTAAGGCAGACTTTGAACTGAAAAACATTATTGCATCAGACCTTTGTACGAAAAATATATTACCTACTTGGTTGTACCTAAATGATACGTCTACTTATCTTTACTCAATAAACGCTATGCTATTTAAATGTTACAGATAAACGTTAACGCTACGTTACGTGTTTATGTTAAAGTGTAGAACAACACTTAAAATAAAATAAAAAAGTAATTTTGAAACGCTATTTATTTACGCTAGCTTAAAAAATAATAATACGTACAATTAACCTTTAAAACCAAAGTTGGGTTCGCTAACTACGGCTTCAACCGATGCAGTCACTATGGACGGATATGACAAGGACCAATAACATTTTGGAAAAAAATGTGCTACATACTTTTTTTACTATATATAGATCTACATTTGCCCACCAACTCGCCTGATAGTGGCCGAGGATGTAGCACGTAGATCTAGAGGATCGAGAGAGTGAATATTTTTCATTCACTGTAGCCTTGAAGATGCCCATATCCATCGGAAGAACAGTGCTGGTTAACAGTAGGCATTTTCCTGAATTGGGCCGATTTTTTAATTTTACACCAAGGTGCTAATGTCTTTTTAACCGACTTCAAAAAGGAAGAGGTTATCAATTCGACTGTTTTTTTTTAAATATGAATAGGTCTACGTTTTTTTTTAATATCTTCTAGTGATTTCCTAAACGTTATTTGTCACAAATAAACTGTTTATTTCTTTCTCTCTTTTCTGTAGATTGTAGTTTTCAGGAAACTTGTAATTTTGTAGCGGCTTGTAATTTTGTCTGTGCGAAGTGTGAATAACTCCTTGAATCCTCATTTTATACCAAGATTTTCCCTATTTATTAGATGCACTTACCACATAAATGATCAAATGTGAGTCATCATAAACTCCAATTGACGTCTGCAGGTCATGTTAAATTGCTCGGTTAACCTCAACGCCTGACGTAATCCTTCTTTAATATGTCTGATTATTTCCTTCTAAATGTGCCAGTTGTCTCCGTACTCATGCTAATTTTAGCAGTTAGTGTTCTTAAATTGCCAAAATCAGCATAACTGCGGAGTTCCCTAGCATTTGCGGCGTAAAAAATGTTGGATTGAGTAGAGAAGAGAAATTGGGGTGATTTTTTGTTATTCCTCGGGAGGTTTAGGAGCTGACAATTATTTATGGGGTTGTTAGGAGTGTGGCTATGGATAAAGACATTTGTTTAAAAGAGATATCTAGCACTGGTTTGCAACTCAGATCAGACACAAGGGGGGTATGGTAAGAAGCGTGGCGGGTGCAAACGCATCTGACCTAAATCAAGCTTGATGCCTTTACTTTAGTTTAGTCGTACTCACCCAGCAGACGATTTTGTCGCCCTTTTTTATGTGTGGACTATTAGATAGTTAGTTCATTGCAAGTTCATTGGTGTCGATACAAGTTTCTTATTTTGTGTGACAAATGAATAAGTGAGCAGTTTTCGCGATAAGTGGTTTAGAGGTATAGTTGAAAAAAAAATGCGACATTTGAACACCAACGATAATTCTACTATGGCATATCTTCCTTGTATGTCTGATCTGAGGTTTGAAACATTAATTTCTCGGTTTTTGTTGTAGTAACGAATTGTTTTTTTTTTTTTTTTTATAGATATAGATTTTTGGATGGCCAGTGAGATAGGATACTTTTATATAGACCTCACGGGAGAAACCGCAGCACGCCTAGCAAGGAGCGTGGACAAATTGTCTATCCACCATTTTTATCCCGTGAGAAAGAGACAAAAATGTTTTCATATTCTCACAGAAAAGTCCACACGCTGATAAAAACGGTGGAAAGACCTTTTGTCCACGACCCGTGCTAGGCCTGCAGAAATAAAAATTACAAACAGATAGAAAACACTTATGAACTAGTACCGCAAGTGGTGACCTTATCGCTAAAAGCGATCTCTTTCAGGCAACCATTACTAGTTATGACTACTTATTTAGGTGAATACGTTGTTGAACGTCTAGTAAAACGTAATTGACAAGTGAAATTGTCTGTTTCAGGTATTGCGATGGCAGACGACACCATGAACTTCACCGATGGAATCACCACCAGCGTAGAGCCAAGCGAGTTATCAAAGTGAGTAATGACATAATTATATAAAATACTAGCGAAACTACTTTTCTTAACAAAAAAAATAATTAAAATGCTGTTGCCCGCGGCTTTGTACGCGTAGACTTTCATATAAATTTCAGTACCCATTGCAACCCCCATTTGCCCCCATTAATAGGGCCCTTTCGCAAAATCATACTCTTCATAAGGAATCTACCTGCTAAATTTCAGCTTCGTATATAGGTCAAGTAGTTGTCGAGATAGTTGATTGAATCAGGCGTTACTTTGCGGAAGTCCATTTTTAATTTGTATATGACGAATCTCTAGTGTAATTACGCTTCTACGTCGCTTCGAGTACAATAACAAGGTGCACTGAAGAAACGGGTATAATTGTTTATTTAGAGATTCGCCTATATACAAAAAAGTTTTCGAGTTTTTCTTGATGAGTGAGTGAGTTTCACTATATATACGAAAACGTAGGTAAAGGTAGGTCTGATCAAAGCAAAGCAAAATAAAAAACAAGAAGCCTCTGTAATTTCCTACGAAAACATTCGTTCTTCACGTCTACGGTTATCTCGTATTTCTTTGAAGTTTTACATAAAACATTTTTACTTTTGTGTGGAATCGGTTCTCGGCATTGATGTAACTAAATGGAAAACATTTAATTTTTTTCACATTATTTTTCATTATTTTAAATTCAATTATACATTATTTTAATTCCTGACGTTACGAACACTGCAGTCTATGGTCGCAGGCAGATTAGATGACGGATACCTATAAAATGTTATTAAAATTATTTACAAGTACCGCCATAATGATTTTTAATCGAAACATTCCCTATGCACGCAGTAGTTTGCAGTGCTACGCTGGGCTTGAAATTTTATTGATTCGATGACTGGATCTCGACCCTGTGATATTTGTCAATAATCATCAGCATTATCAGCCAGAAGATGTCAACTGCTGAACATAGGCCTTCGCCTTAAAACTCCACACTAAGCGACAGCCTGCCATCTACATCCACTGGATGCCCGCGACTCTCACGATGTTGTCGGCCCATCTAGAGTACTACCTACGCTGCGTCGTCCGGTTCGTGGTCAACACTCAACCTTTCTTTCCAATTGGTCTAAGCGACAGCCTGCCATGTGCATCCACTGGATGCCCGATCCAGTGGATGCACATGGATAGTCGCGAATAGAGAGGCTATATTAGCCAGTATTGTCGATTGCATGTTCAACACCTATGTGTCTAACATGCAACCGACAACAGTGTATTAGGGACTATTTTAATATGTAAGAATTTAAATGTAATGTGACTATTGTAATAATTTTTGTGTACCTACTTATGAGTCTTGTCACTTGAAATAAATTATTTATTTATGAAATTTTTTGATAGTCTCACGTCGCAACCTATGTTATGGTTTTCCTTGGCGAGAACCAATTACTTTTTTTGAACAGCAAAAATAAAATTATGAAGTCTTTAATTACTCATCTACATTAAAATCCTACAAAGATTAAATAACTTTCTATGCGTTGCTTTGCATTGTTTTCTTCACCAAAGTTTTCGTGGGTGTAAAAGCAAACGAACTCTAATGGGAAGCAATCCTGATGCAGGATCTCAGAAAATGCCGATTAAGTACTTTTAGAGCTCAATAGGCAAAAGCTTCAAAGGTGAGACTACAATGTGTAAATGAAAAATCACGATGAATGGCGTTTGTACGATTTCCGGCACTCACAGAGGGTATTGAAAGGCTTGGTAACACGTGTAATTTTAATTGAAAAAGCGTTCAAATAAACAAGCAATAAGAATACATCTTTTGCTACGAGTAGATAAAACATTTAGGAGGGGTTCCTTCTCCTGCAACTGGTGGGTGTACGGGTCTCGAGGAATTCCCCCTCATCCCACTGGTGGGAGTAAGGGTCTTGAGGGATTCCCCTTCATCCCACTGCTAGGTTGAGCTAGTGAGAGTACAGATCGTACCTGCTCTTGATCTAGAAAAATCGCAGGGTTGTCACTACAACACGCAACTCTGGTATTTTTTCCGGTATAAAAAGTATCCTATGACACTCTTAGGCCAGCGCAGGTTGTGTAAAAACCGTTATCATGCTGAGGTGAGGCCTATAAAAACATTTATAATTTCCTTTATGGTCACAGATATGTTTTTTTTTTAATTTAATGCTAGCAAGTGTCTTTATTAAATACTAGCGGTCCGCCCCAGCTTCGCACGGGTATAGATTATAGCCTATGTCACCCGGGGATAGTGTAGCTTCCCGTTAGAGAAAGATTTTTTCAAATCAGTTCAGTAGTTTCGGAGCCTATTCAATGCAAACAAACAAAGAAACAATCAAATCTTTCCTCTTTATAATATTAGTATAGACAAAATACATTCAATACATTTACTAATACATTTATTTTTATTTTATTTAGTAACTGTAATATGTAATATAGTACGTTTATTTGACTATACTGTTCATAAAAATAATTAATTGACAAAATACAAACTAAAATGTGTTTTTGGTATAGATTTATTTAAATTTTTATTATTGTCTATTTTCTGTCACTGATAAACGATATTTTCTAAGATCGATCCCTAATGACTCCTATCTCTAAGCAAAAAAAAACACGTCAATCCGCTGTTCTCTATTGCTGCGTGAAATAGGAACAAACAAACATGATTTGGATTGTCTTTAGACCTTCAACGGTCTATGGACAGTCTAACTGTATTTTTAGTGATATTAGCTTGTATTTTGTTTAGTTGATAAAGGCACTTGCGCGGTAAAAAAAACATTTGTGTACTTATGATGATATTTGGATTAGAAGTATCGATATGAGTAAGTCTCATTTCACGTAATTTACCATTTTCGTAATTTTTTTAAAGGAGGCTCTAATTACCAACTTTTGTTGTTTCATTTTTATTTGCGTTTCCGTTTCCAGCATAATGAAAATGTATTGTTGAGTCGGTAGAAAAGGGTAACAAAGAGCTGACATTCATTCTATTCATTCATTCACGATGCCTCAATACGTCGGATTGTATGAGGATTAAGGAATAAAAGGTTTCCGCTTGCGAATTTCTTACTAGAAACTTGTTCACTTATTTGACATTGCTGCAAAATAGCCGTTGGCATTAACAGGGTTATAAGGAAAGGCTATGTTTAGCCGAAAGGGAATCGTTAAACTCATCATTATGAACAACTGTTACTATGGGACCAAATATGAAAAAAGCTGTTCCATACATTTTGTAGAATAGCTGATATTTTTTTCGCAATTTCAGGGTTGGTCCCATAGTAAAAGTTAGATAGCCCGTTGGTCTAGTTGGTAGTGAACCTGCCTTCTGCGCTTGAGGGCGTGGGTTCGATTCCCACCTAGAACAAACATTTATGTGATGAACATTTGTGTTTGTTCTATAAGTAGTTAAATTCAATAGAATTTTTATGTTCGAATATGGGCAAAATTGGGTCCTCAAAAATTATGGGTTATGAGTCACCTCATAAACCATATTTTTTCAGTTTGGGTGGTTATGTAAATTTTTTACATAGTAGTTCTCGCTCGCGATTTTTATTTGTTTGTTTTTCTGTTCAAGTTACCATGTACCCAAGTTTTAATTATATTGGGATAGCATGCGATCAGGGCCCTGATTCTACTGAACCAATTGTTTTTAAATTGTATTTTTTTTAATGAATTGCCTCAAAATTGTCAGTTTTTATTTTTTTTATACTTTAAGTGTCATAAGTGTAAATTTTGGGGCAATTACCCAAAATTGAAACTTGTCATAAGTTAGAGTATAAAAAAAAAAACTTAATTTTGAGGCAATTCATAAAAATATAAATAAATAACAATTACAATTTAAAACCAATTGTTTTAGTAGAATCGAGCCCTGCAACACTGTGCTAGAGTTCTGCAATACAATAAGGTCCCAGGTTTTAATTTTGTTTTTATAGCTTAGTCTAGTCAAGTTGCTTGTGTCTCATTTTGCAATAATGACAATTTATAAATTTTTCCATCAAATTAATTAATCATTGTACTTTGTCTTATCGTAATGTTATTTAACCATTTTATATGACAGATATTTATAATATTACTATCATTTTATTACTTTTCATTGACATCGGTGCCACTGTATTCTCCCTAGCTTGCCCTGAGAGCACAAAAAAATATTAATATATAAATGATGTCTAATTATCTTATATATTTCTCCAGGTTCTCCCCCGGTCTGCTAACCTTCGCAGCCGTGGTCACCGGCACGATAATGGTGGTTGGTCTCTTCGGTAACCTCCTCACAGTGGTGGCGCTACTCAAGTGCCCTAAAGTCAGAAATGTTGCTGCTGCATTTATAATCAGGTAAAATGGAGCGTGCCTACAGATATGCGACAACAATCTAGAAAATTATTGTTGTCCGATATACTGTGTTTTGATGATCAATAAGATCTGTCTGCTTTATGTATTTACAGATTTTTCAATTTTATCAACGATCGATATACTTGGCTTTGCCATTGTTGGGAATAAGAAGGGGTTTATTTAAAAAACAATAGTGCGTGGAGTCCCTCCGCGCTGAAGAAGTGAAACTCTCGCTCTGTCTCTTTCTATTCCCCCTCCTCAGGAGCGTTGAACGTTTAACGCAACAGTGCTTTCATACCCCCTCCATGATAGCGTTAAACGTTTAACGCAACCTTGTTGGAAGTCGCATGTTCTGCCATCTATGCAAATATTAGTGAACTAATAAACTATGAGAAGGATGTACAAGTTTCAAAATTTCACAGATGACATCTAAAACTCTCGCTCTGTCTCTTTCTATTCCTCCTCCATGGTAGCGTTAAACGTTTAACGCAACCATGTTGGAAGTCGCATAAGAAGTTTCACTTAAAAAAAAAACGATTATTTATCTTTTAAATTATTGAAAATGTGCGAAAACGAAAGCTCTGTCCGGTGGGCATGGTCTTAAGGTATAAAAGTATGTTTGTTCCCATCTACGGCCAAAACGAAGACCTCGATTTTATTCAAAGGCGTCAATAGATTTGTCAAGTTTGGGGATGGTCACTAGATAAGTACAACTAAAAAGTTCGTTAGTATGGCAGTGTGGAAATGTGTATGTTCCCACTCAACTCCATAATATATTTATTTTATTTTATTATATTCGGAAAACTAACACTATTTTACTATTCAAACTGACGTGGTTTTCACTCATTTTATTTATATTACACGGGAATTACTCACGTAAGATTAAGCCGACTATAGTTTCAACCGGATTAGACGGTCTTTTTCATGGTGAATGCACGCGCGCGGCTGCGTGATGCGTCTCGCTTTGCACTACGGGCTGCCGCGCGGCGCACACGTGATGACACCGGCTGCTTGTCGGGTGCGGGGGTGGAGGTGCGTAGAGAAATATGTTGCGTCTATAGTCGGAGTAACCGGCTTAATCTTACATGAGTAATTCCCGTGTAATATAAATAAAACTAACAGCTACTTGAAAAACATTATATTTGATTATATAATTATATACATACATAAAGTAAAATACATATATATAAAATAAATTTAAATAAAAACAAACTTAAGGCTAATTAAACGTTTTCACATATAGAAACTGTATTTGTCCATGGTAGATGTGTACGAACCTCATTTAAAAAAAGGACTAAAGAAATTAAGAATAGAAAATAACATAATAGTTACACTGAAGCGACCTACGAACAACTGCCACCTCGACCCGCCATAGATAAACCAAACAAACTACTTAGCTTATTTAGTTAACGTCTAAACGGGTTTGTTTCACATTTGATTTGAGACTGAAACTCTGAATTAACATAATAAGTAGACTTTGTTATCCCTAAACAGTGTTTGGTTTTGTAGAATTGCGGACAAAGCCAGGATTAAAATTTCAGTATTGAAACTTAAATAGGTAGTTATTATAAGGAAAATATTCAGCAAAACATGGACAAATACGTTTAATTGAAAAAATCATGGTCACATGCTGTTTCAGCTTTACTTTTTGGGTATTTATTATTCCTCACTGCTTGGTCACTGCAGGAAAAATGTACTATGAATATGCAGGGTTACACGAAACGGTGATACTTACCGAAAGGAGGTAATTCTACTAATCAATATGAACAACTTTTACTATGACCAACGATAAAATTGCGGGGAAAAATTAATGTTCCATACATTTTGGTAGGTAAACGACAATTTGCTATACTTAGAACAGCTGGTTTTTGTTTGAGATTTCAGGGTTTGTCCCATATAAAAGTTGTTCCTAGGGATGAGTAGGTACAATGAGCTCCTTACGGCTTAGTGCCACTGTTCGGCGTAACCCTGTATACATACTGGACCATAATATACCATGCCATATACAATAAGTACGTACCTACTAATCCTACTACAATAAGTACCTAAGTGACCTAATTAATACACCTGGGTATTTGATCACGTAGGCCATATGTTTTACTATTTATTTTTTCACACAGAAACATTACAATTAAAAACGCTGCATTAAAAAATATTATTATGTAAATAATATATAAAATGCGAAATTGTGTTTGTTGGTTTGTCCGTGTTTATTTTTCTTTCATGCAGCAAAGTAACGGATCGACGTTATTTTTTGCATGGATATAGTTTAAGCGTCGCTGTAGAGTTTTCAATGCACGTGAAACAGTAGTAGCTGTATGTTGATAAGTTGAGTCATTGGATTTATTCGGAGGGATCTCACAGATCCAGTGACTCAACTTATCTACGACTTGGATCCCACAAATCCAATGACTCAATTTATCTACAACTAGCTGCGCCCCACGGTTTCACCCACGTAGTGATGAAAAATGGTGATGATGATGAAAAAAGCCTATGTCACTCTCTGGCTCTTGAACTACACCCATGCAAAAAATCAGGTCGATCCGTTGTTCCGTTGCAGCGTAAAAGAGGAACAAACATCCATACATCCATACATACAAACTTTCGCGTTTATAATACTAGTTGAAACTCGCTACTTCGTACGCGTAGAGCTCGGCCTTCGGCCTCGCTACTACAACCCGTTATAGCCTATGTGTTATTCTAATGTATAAGCTATATTATTGTAAACTTTCATTAAAATCCATTCGGTAGTTTTTGCGTGAAAGAGGAACAAACATCCATACATACAAACTTTCGCGTTTATAATATTAGTAGGATAAGTAGGATAGTAGGACTAGGATACCAGAGATCCAATGACTCAATACATCTAAGCCTAGTCGATATCCTACGGTTCGGATCATTCCGGACTTAGAGTTAGGTTTGTACCAAGGCTGTACTCGAGGTTTGAGCGTCGGGGTAGCTCGAATACATCATTATTTCGAGTCGAGCACGCTTATACCTACAGGTTACAGGTTCACGTGAAATAGGTATGTTCAACAATAGATCTCCCCTCACCGTGATTAATGAGATTTCGTTGGAAATATAATAATTGTTACCGAGAATGTGGAACAATAATAAATTCGCGTCTACAGAGTTCACGAATTCCAGGATTGAAATCTGAATTGTAGGCGCCATTGTTATTAAAATAATTGTAATTTAGGTACATTGTCAGATGTGATTTATTTTGGAACTGCGCGAGACACCCTTCAAGTTGAATTTATGACCGACCAACTTACAAATTTATGACTTAACGCAACCTAAATAATGTATTCAGCTGAGGTTGATACCCAATTTTGGCCATTTATTTCACTATGTCTACAATGCACAAAAATTACCTATACACTAACGGCCTTATAGTGCTAACAGACGAGACGCGCTTGGTTGACGAACAGCCGTCCAACCAACGGGAGAGAAAGATAAAGTTTTCTCTTTCCAAACCAACCAACCAACGGGAGAGAAAGAGAAAATATTATCTCTCCCTCCCGTTGGTTAGACGGCGGTTCGTCAACCAAGTGCGTCTCATCTGTTAGCACTCGTAGAAACGTTAATTAAACCATGCTTCAAAATGGTTGTTTAAATATTTCGCCAATAGTTACGCATAAAAACGTGACAAACAAAGTAAAGTTACATGATTATTTACTGGATATTTACCATGGTAAGGTAAATATCCCGTAAATAATCATATAACTTTATTGAACAACCGTGATAGTTTAAAACAGTGTTTTAAACAAATTAAAGTTCTTTCGCAACATTTCCTACATTTTAAAAGATAAAATTCGCTAAGTAGGAATGAAAAAAAAAACGATTGGTCTTTATTTTTAGAATAGGATTGCACGTTTTAATGTAATTTTTATAGTTTTTTTTTTCGATTTCAGATTGAATGCCTTCGGTAACCATCTACCTAACAGTGCATGTATTTCTCATTCCAGTTTATGTATAGCTGACTTCCTATTCTGCGCCATGGTGCTCCCATTCGCCATATCGGGGTTCTGGACGCGGACTTGGTCCCACGGGGGAGCATTGTGTCAGCTGGTGCCGTTCTTGCGGTACGGGAACGTCGGCGTCTCGCTCCTGAGCATCGCCCTCATTACCTTGAACAGGTTGGTGTCTTGAGAGTATTAGTTTGTCTCCTGTGCTATAGTCGATTCACTATCGGATGAACGCTGACAGCTGCAGTAATTTGCAAAAAGTTGAATGAAAACATCTTTTTCGTTACTCATACTCGGAAAGTAGGTCTGAAGTTGCCTGAGGAGCGGGTTGAAAGTAATATATTTCAGCCCTAGGGAGAATCACTTTCAACTGACAGTGACAGTTGATAACTGACAAACACTCAAATTATTTAAAATAACAAGTCCTATTTTCACATTTATTTTTTCTCCTCAGAGGATTATGGTCCCGTACTTCTCGTGCATTTGCCAGTGTCAGGATGTTCAAATAAAAATGGCGGGAATCCGATCTTCATTGTAGAGTTTTGTTTATACTTCCGTATTATCCGTATAGCCGTTTTGTATTAACACAATGAGTCCATCTGATCCTTGTATTCGTAATGAAAAGCACAGTGTTTACCTCGGGTTCAAGACTTATTTAGTCCCTCGAACTATTAGCGCCCTCGCTACGCTCGGGCGCTAAACCCCGTCTCGAGCCTAAATAAGTTACTTTCACCCCTAGGGTAACAATGTACTATTTTTACATTTTCTTCTTGGTAGGTATATTGGCGAAAATAGAAAAACTAACAAGGCAAATAGCAACATAATAGGACCTTTGTATTCTGTGATAGGACTTAGACCTTAGTATGTTTTGGAAGATACTTACTCTTTAGGGTTTTTGTTATTTAAATTGTGCACGTTTAGGTATTTATTTTTAATACGTCATGATAAATAAATAATCTAAAATCCAAATTCATGAAAGAGTTATTCAGGTCTGCTTTTGTGCATGCGATATGGTTTCTATCCTCGTCACACCTTTGTCAATCCAAGCAAGAGTGACAGAGACAAAACTAATATCGTATGTCCTGGAGTAACCCACCTGGTAATATTCAATAAACGATGGATCTATCTTACCCTTCTCAACCTCAAAATGGGCCATCATAACACAACCCTTCCATTACCCATTACCCAAATATAAGTATATCCATTTATCTACTTAGGGACATAAAATAAATTATTCAATCACTCGATACCCAATTTGAGGAAATCCAGAGTCAATAAACATAAAGTGATGGTAGGCTGTATCATTTCATAATAATATTTTTTTCATGCACTGAATTAATGTAGGTAAGTTTTATACACGTTTTATACCATACATGCTCTAAAGTGCGTGTAATTGAGGTCTGATGCCGTTTTGTTTATCAAATTAAGGTTATAGACACTTTGAAACTCTTTGATAAAATATTATGTTCGTCGCAATAAGTCTGTGGTAGGTACGTAATATGGACCTTGGTATGAACCATGCCATGTTGAATTAGTTTTTATTTTATTTTATTTAAATTTTTATCCAACGCGGTAATGCAGCTAATGTTTTGGGCACTTTTTCGCCAGGAACAGTTAGAACAGTTAGATAAATAACTAGATGACTGATACATTGGGGCCGATTTTGAAGGCACCATTTAAAATTAGAAAGCTAACTAAAATTTCTAATTATAAGACTTCTAACAATTGGTATTCTAGAGGCACCCACAAACTAAAATATTGACCGGAATTAGAGTTCCTTTCGTTCATTTATTTTGAATTCACAGATGTTTTTTTTTTTTATAATTAAACACCATTTACCTAGCAGTTTTCACATATTGATTATACGGGACTCACTCACGTTTTCAATCACATTCTGCTGATTCTGCGGTATTTTAAGCCTTAACAGTTTATTGGGTCACGTCTGTTTCCATTATTGTATATTATATGGATTACTATTGGGTTAAGTAGTTTTAGACTCGTAACAGAACTAAAGTACGTGACGTGTATGACCGTGCCTTCATAAGCATAAGCTATTCCGTCGATATATTACGAGCACATGTTACGTGCTCACTGTGCCTTCAGATACGTGACATACGGCATTGCCACATTTGCCACAGACCTTTATCATGAGGGTAGACACCGCGGGAGGTCACCCATGCGTGGCCGACCAGTCCCTTTTAAACGAGTGCAGCGCCGGCCGTAGGGTAGAGCGAGGGCAGCGGTCCCTTTAGAGGCGAGATAGCAAGTGCCGCCAAAATCTTTAAAAAAAAAACAAGGAAAACTAAATATTTTGATGGCGCCTCGTGCCTCAGGAGTTCAGGACGGGGGCGCACTGTGGCAAGCAGCGCGGGGAAACACTTGTGTTGTTTGTAGACAGCAAACATTGTGATCTGGAAATAGTTTATATCCTGGATTACCACATGGAATACTTTTTATCCCGGAATTTATACTTGTACGATATCAAAAATGAAACGCGCTGAAAGAGATAGAGATAGATGGCGAGACATCGTGAAGCGCATATTCTCTGCTCCATCCAATACTACAAGTACATGAAGACCACGGCCTCTCTGCCAAGATCGAAACGACTAAGAAGAAGAGAGAGACAGACCGCGAACACGTCATCAATATGAGCCTATAATGTGAAGGGTTCCTATGTCGTACCCTTCTCATGCAATAAAAGACCTCGTGTCGGACTACAGTATTTATTCTTCACACTGATTTATACATTGCGTACACCAGAAAATCAACAAGAGATAATTTTATACAATCTTGCATTGTCGGGAATCTATATTCTGACGTTTGTAGGGATGTCACCTAATTACAACTATTTTAGTGATGTGACACTAGGTGCAAGAATAGTGGACGATGACAATCGCCACAAATGTTCCAACTGCTGAGACACAGGCCTTCTCTACAACAAAAAAGAGACGGGCTAGGGTGGATTAGGATCGACAATGCTAGCCCAGTGCATGCTGCCGAATGTCACAATATGTTTTTGAACTTTTGAGGTTCTTCACAGTTTTTGAGGGATGGCATCAAAACTGCACATAATTTACTAAAGTACTAAATAAGTAATTGGTGTAGGGCCGAGGACTGAACCGGGTGATATCAGATTGTAAAACGCACATGCCTACTTCTTGGACACCATTCGCTTCGCGAACGCGTCAAGGTTTATGAATTTTTTGTACTTACTATGATGTTAAGAGAGCAGTTTAGTGGTAAACCTGGTGCAAATGATGCGCAGTAAAGTGGCGCGAGTAATACTTGCGTATTTACTACGCATCGTCTGTAACGGGTTAAATCCACTCGCAAGGGAAAATGCTTTCAAAGACTTTTTACAGATTGCTATGGCGCAATTTGATATTTTTTGACTTAACGTCTGACTTGCTACTGTCAAGACGTCGGAGATCAAACTGAATTATGCAGCATGCTAGTTGGAGCATCTATCCAACTTAAGACAGGCCACAGCACGCAAAGTAGATGAACTCGCTGTGTCTATCTTGTTAAAAGTCTTCGGGCATTACCCATTTCTGCGAATGATATTATATCCAGGATAAGATACCAAGATACCTAATTGACAGTTTAGTCCTAGTTATTTTATTAGGTAGTTAACTCAGATAACTTGATACACGTAACTCATAGCTTTGACCTGGGATTACCCGAAAGCAAAGTGCTAGGGAAGCACTGTGTATACACAGATCTTAGTACCCTGCATTAGGTTAACCACCAAAGAGCCGGTCTCTTGTTGAGCAGGAAAACATTTGCCTATAGGTATTCGATTTTTCGGGCGTTTTTTTTAGAGTATCTAAGATAACCCGGAAATGTTTGCCTTATATATTTGATTTTTCGATTTGCCTGTATTCACTAGAGTTATATGATTATTTTCGGGATATTTACCGTGGTAATGTTGTGGAATGAGCTCGCGATATTTCGGCGCAGTTACATGCACAAAGTTTACGGGAAGACCACTGACCATTCACACGGGTGAATATCCCGTAAACAATCATAAATAAAACTCTAATGAACAACCATGATAGTTTAAAACAGTATTTTGCCTATATTTGATTTTTCGTCCATGCTTTATAGTGTCAAAGCCGACCAGCGGGCTTATTATAGAAGTTTGATTGTGATCGAGATTGCATGCCGTCCCGTTCGCATCTACTTACTCGCATCACGTGCGTAAGTGAGATGGCACGCGATCGCGATCACGATCTGAATCATCTATAATAAGGCATCTGGACAAGAGTTGCCCAAGATTTGCCTACATTTGAATTTTCACGCGCTCTTTAGTGGCGAATACAGCAATGTCTAGAGTAACTACTGAGTTAGTGTGTATGTACGTACGTAGTACATACTAATGTCTATATATTTTGTTTCTGTCATAAATAAATATTTTTCTTTCTTTCTGTCTAACTCAGTGAGAGTAACTTAGATTTTGTTCCTTTGTCATCATCATCATCATCATCATAACCAGTCTTTTAACAGTCCACTGCTGGACTTTTAGCCTTCCCCGAAAGGATGATTGGGCCATATCCACCACGCTGGCCCAGTTGCGGGTTGGATTCACATACGCCATTAAATTTATTCACCGTACGTATGCAGGTTTCCTCACGATGTTTTCCTTCACCGAAAAGCTAGTGGTATGAAAATCCGTACATAAATTCCAAAGAGTGCATTGGTACGGGCCCGGGGTTTGAACCCGCGACCTCACAGTTTCAAGTCTAGCGATCTCCCAAATAGGTTACCACTTATTAGGCTTATTATTCCTATGGATCCTGCCCATCTATACTAATACTAATAATCTATATCTATACTAATATTATAAAGAGGAAAGATTTGATTTTATTATTGAAACTGAAGTGGTTTTCACACATATTTTTTTTTTTTGCTCGGCTTTATCTTACGTGAGTAATTCCCGTGTAATATAAATAAAAAGATTTGATTGTTTGTTTGTATTGAATAGGCTCCGAAACTACTAAACCGATTTGAAAAATTCTTTCATTGACGGGAAGCTACACTATCCCCGGGTGACATAGGCTATAATCTATACCCGTGCGAAGCTGAGGCGGACCGCTAGTAATATTATAAAGAGGAAAGATTTGTATGTAAGTATGTTTGCAACGAATTGGCTCAAAAAGTACTTTCACCAAAGGAATGCTACATTATCACTGATTAATATAGGCTATTTTAATAGGCTATATAATTATACCCGTACGGAGCCGGGGCGGACCGCTAGTATTATATATCTCCCAATATTGTTACAGGTACATTATGATTGCTCACCACAGCTGGTACTCCCGAGTGTACCGGAAGCACAACATCGCTCTGATGATCGTATTCTCGTGGATGTTCTCTTATGGGATGCAGGTTCCCACACTCGTCGGAATATGGGGTAAGAATTAGTTGAATGAATAATAAAAAATATTAATATTTTTTTATTACCTCATAAGACAGCTGGTCATAAATAGAGCACATGAACGAAAACAAAATTAAAATTAGTTCAAAAATAAAGAATATATAAGCATTTTAATTTCATGCTAGACAGAGAGCGCACTATACTGAGCCGTGACGTCACGCCTCAGGCGCGCCATACAAATGCTATACTAACACACGCTTTGCGAGAAAGGGATAGAGCATCCCCTCTCCATCCCCACCTAAAACTTTAAACACTCATATCTCAGAGATTTATCAGCCAATTTAAATTATTTTTTCATTATGTGTAATGTATTTAGTTGTATTCATCGCTAAGCTGGTTATTTGTAATAAAATACCTGTTTTTACCTTTCAGTATTTTCCGGCGTTACATTTTTCCAAAGCTTTCCTCAGTTTTGACTCAATTTATCCTCGTCATATTCCAATGCTATGGATTCAACCATTTAGTACTAAAAGTAAAAAAAAATATGCAGCTTTAGGTGTTGATAATACAAGAAACATCAATTTATACAGGCACATCATGTATTAACCCCAAACAACGATAAAACTTTTAAACTATTAGGATCGGAAACTTTCGGGTCTCTGCTCATTGCCCAAGACTAAACTTGGAAACAACAGTGCTTGTATCCGGGTGATGAAACTAAAATTGATGAAGAAATAATGCGCCTTCTATCGTGAATAATAGGTACCTATACCAAGGTACCTTGGTATAAAAAGTTTTGATATCCTTGACGGTAGGAAAGGACCAGTGAGATTTTAGTGTTCTCTGTTCAGACGGGAAAGAAAAGTACTTATTATAGTTAGGTACAATTATCTCCTGACATTTGATGAAAAAAGGCCATGCTTCGTGCGTCCTTTAAATCACTTGGTATTGAACAGTGATGAAGCCAGGAACTGGATGATGGAACTCTTCAGTAGCTAGGTAGTAGTAAACCCCTCGAGCTTGGACTCATTTCATTTGGTTTGTTTTAACAAGTCACATACAATAGACTTGGTGATGAGGGACTGATGATGGAGCAGGGAGGTGGATAGTGAAACTCTTCAGGGGCTCTTAGTAAATCCTTTGAGTTCAGGCTCATTTGATAATAAGCCTTTTAACAGTCTACTGCTGGACTTTTAGCCTACCCCCGAAAGGGTGCTTGGCCATATCCGTGGTGGATATGGCTGGCCCAGTTGCGGGTTGGTGGATTCACATACGCCATTGAATTTCTTCTCCGTACGTATGCAGGTTTTCTCACGATGTTTTCCTTCACCGAAAAGCCAGTGGTATGAAAATCCGTTCATAAGCTCCAAATAGCTCATTGGTACGGGCCCGGGGTTTGAATCCGCGAGTTCACACTTTCAATTCTAGCGGTCTCCCGGGCTACCACGGCTCATAATAAAACCATAATAATTATTGTTATTATAGACCCGGGTATGTCCTAAAACTGCGACCAGAACCACCGGAGGATGGGCAGCAGCGTCCTATTAATACACGGTGAACTTACTGCGATCCCCAAGCCGCCTGCCAAGCGTGGAGATTATGGCAACACCCCTCTTTAAGAGGGAGGCCTTTGTACAGCAGTGGACGTTTGGTGGCTGCTGATGTGTGTGATGTGAATTATTGTTAATTCAACCATTACTCATTTTCCAGGTCAATTCGACTACGACCCTGAGCTGGGCACGTGTTCAATAGTGGTCGACAGCAATGGCCGCAGCGCTAAGACTGCACTATTCGTCATAGCCTTCATTGTTCCAGCGCTGCTCATCCTCATCTGCTACGCGAGAATATTCTGGGTTGTTCACAGGTACGTTTGAAATTACATTAAAAATTCTACTCACCCAACGGGGTACCCAAGATACAGGCTTTCCCTAGTTCGGGGCCCACCGCAGCCATTTTCCGGGACTATCATACCTAAGTATATAACTACATATAATTTTTATGTCTGGAAATATAATTATGTTATTACTTTTAATTTTCTTTCTACGACAACAAATATCAAAAAATTCCGTTACTTATACTTATTAGCTTTTGTTTTTGTCGGACCACGGACAAAGCTCAGTGTAGTAAGCTAAACGAGCAGTGGGCTAATGTAAATAAATGCAGTGGGCCAACGGGTGTTTTTAATCAATGCAGTAGCCCTCTAACGGCTGAGGTAGATAATTAAGATAATTATGTTCTAGAATAGAGACCGCAAATCGGAATACAGCGAAAAACGGCTTGAAACTCGATAGTGTGGCGATTTATGTAAGGCACTGGCTGGAAGTAAAAAGTCGATGATCGAACTCAGCCTAGGGAGAGACCTATGTACAGCTGTTGACTAAATGAAACATTATTTATTTTTATTTAGTAGTTTTTAGTTGCTTTTTTAGATTCTAGTTATGCATATAAATATGTTATTTATAATTATGTTTTGAGATAATAAAATCCTACTTTTTCACCTAAGTGTTAATAACATTATTGATAAAAAATCTTTTTAAAACAAGCTTTTAATATTCGCCACATTGAATTTAGTGTGACGTCATTTTATTTTTCGTATTCAGAAAACCCTTTGGGGGTACATAAAATATAACTGGTCCGCAATCTTCGGGAGTCCGCCATATTGGATTTAGAATGCCGTCAATTAGCTAACCATGTTTTGTCATCCAAACTAAACATATACCGTGTAGGTATGTAGGTATGCAAAATTTCAGCTCTATCGTTTGGGGGAATACTGTTTTAAAATTCAGTTTCAGTATTTGACCCATACTAACAAGGCAAGTTAAACAATAGCTTGTAAAAACGAACAAAGGCCACGGCAAACATTGCTGTGAATGGTTACAAATGTGTTGTAGACTACACGATTTTCATCCTAACTATAGTTTAGAAGTTATTGATTTTAGATCTCGAATCCTTTAAAGATAAACCTAATTTACTTAATCAAATTATGTTTAAAGATGCGTAGACACACTACTTCTCTAAAGGTCAAAATCTAGCCAAGCACGATTTTCCGACAAGTTAGTTAAATCACCTCTGAACACCTCCTGAATTAACAATGAGGCTGGGTTAAACCTGGCCGTATCATTTTTATCGCTATTATAAATTCTCGAATCATTTCAGCTAAGTAGGTGTTATAATTTATGAGTAAACTTGGTTGTTTTGTAAGCTTAAGCGAGTGATTAACACAAGTTAAGATTATGGCAGAAAAGTTGTCCCCAACAGCTTACACTTCGAGAAGGTATTTATGTCAAACAATGCTCACATTTCTTGAGCCATTTATGCTCAAGGATTGTGATTCATGCTTGGACAATGTGTGGTTAAAGGTGGTAATCACATACACGTATAATCTAGACCGGAGACTGGCTGTCATGTGAGGCTGTTTGAAACTTGAAACACTCCAGTTAGCGACAGAGGCAAGCACTAGAAAATAACCCTCTATCATCCAATAGTTCTCTCACTATGTGTTCCTTCATCGAAAGGTCAAATTCATTGTTGAAATTAGAACTAGCTCCCTGCAAAGTTTAAAATTCAACATGCATCCATCCATGCAAGGAATGCTGCCAACTGGTAGCTTGAGCATTTGGATTGCCTCTAGGCCTTCTTACTTTCATTAACCTATGGGCAACTCAACTTTTATTTACACACGACGCAAACATAGTCATGTTATAAGTTTAAAGTGTGTGTCTGTCTGTGGCAACGTATCTCCCAAGCGGCTGAACCGATTTTAATTTAGTTATTTATTTGTTTGAAAGGTGACTTGATAGAAAGTGTTATCAGCTATGATTCAAGAAAATGTGTCCTGCAAAATTGTGATTTGCAAATTATCAGCTCTTATATCGAAGATTTCAAAAATAGTTGTAGTAATTATACAACTATTTTTGAAACCTCCGATAGGTTAGTTCCGGGTTAGGTAGTAGTAGAAAAAACGAGATTGACACAGAAAACGTTTCCTTTCAGTTCTGAGCAAAGGTTACGAGAGCATCAAAGATCTCAGCACACGAGTCCAGGGTCTCTAAACAACAGCACTGCAGACAAGAGGTCCACAATCAAGGACAACAGAGAAACCAAGGTGCGGCGGAACGAGTGGAGGATAACCAAGATGGTGCTCGCCATATTCCTGTCGTTCCTCGTATGCTATCTTCCGATTACTATCGCGAAGGTTGCCGATAATCATGTTCATTATCCTGGTAAGTATATAGGCAACGAAGGCCTATAGATACTAAACTAACGATCTCTAATTTCAGGTAACGTGTCCAAAATGCTGGCCGCGTTGCCTCGCTGGATTGCGAAACTTAACTTCCTGCCCTTTGGTCTTTCGTGGATTAGTTTTCAGGCTTGACGGTATTCTGCGTCTGTATTACAAAGTGTACTCTGCGCAAAAGTAAGCTCTGTGCTAACTAAGGAATTAAGTTATGAGAATCGACCTTTGACAACGAAACTTGACAAAAGATTAAATTTGCCTTTTAACCTCACTCAACCTCTAGACCTCCGGTGGAGCTTACACCTTAATAAACTTAGTAGTGTAACGTTATGCAGCAAGTCATTCGGTATGTTCTGTTTCAGTTTTCCACGTGGCCGGCTACCTGCTTCTGTACGCGAGTGCATGCGTGAACCCCATCATCTATGTGATCATGAACGCCCAGTACCGCGCCGCGTACGCAGCGGCCCTGTGTTGTCCGCTGGCGCGCCTGTCCGGTCTCACGAGCGGTGCGTATCCGTCTACACCTGGCCCGGCCACGCAGGCTCCCAGGAAGGAACGGACGTTAGCGTCTTATGTCAGAAGTTGAAGGTTAGGCAATAAGCCTGGTGTTGGGTTATGTGTTGTGTCGTGGCTTTCACTATGTATACCTGTCTACACCTGGCACGGAATACAGCCAGCTAGGAAGGAACGGACTTTTTATGTTAGATGATAAGCCTAGTGCAAGGTCCTGTTTTGTGTCGTGCCTTGATCAATGTGTACCTATTCATTAGCTTGCCTTATAGGGATGTTTTTCGCGAGGGTTAGGTACGTATAAAACTACATCTGGGTCACGAAACTAGCCAGAGACTAACCGGCTGTAGAGTCATATATTATATAAAAATTTAAGGTTAGGCAATAGCCCTGAAAAATGGTGTTGGGTTTTGTGTTGTGGCTTTCATTGTTTATTATATCCTTCGTCAATATTCGTCATAGCTTTTTCTTGAGTGAGTCATCACGAGTAATGCGTATTTATCTACACCTGGCGCGGTCAACCAACCCAGGAAGATACGGACTCTAGCGTCTTATGTCAGAAGGGTTGGCGACAAGTTGGCTATCATCCTGGTATTGGGTTATGTGTGTAGTAGGTAGTGTTTGCTCATTATTGTACCTATCATTTATCAAGTTACTGTAAAGTTGAAATACTGTTTTCCGTATATTAGGTATCATCAGGTATAATATGCTGCGAGTCGTGAATTAAAATTGCTGTTAGAGCAAAATATGGAAAGAATACCTTATATTAAAAGTATGGTGTTGGTTTTGTTGTTATTCGTAGGTACCGTAACATTCTGAGGATAGGTACTTCCTATATTTTTTTTTATGCCATAGTTGGCGAACAAGCAGACGGGCCACCTGATGGTAAGCAGTCACCGTCGCCTATAGATACTTGTAACACCAGAGGCATCACAAATACGTTGCCGACCCTTTAGGGCTCTATTAACTCGCCCTTATTTTTTTATATCATTATTCATTACCCGACTGCCCAAGATAGAGAGTAAACTTTTTCGTGCGTATCTAGGTAGGTATGTTTGTTTGCTTGTATTTTTTAAATGTTTCTATAAATTACCTCCTACAGCCTAAAAACCCCTTGGTTTTACCGATTTTGATATGTGAGATGTCGTTAGATTAGTCTTCATAAAGTGTCAGGCTAAATAATTTTTCTTTTAGGTAATAATCTACTTGACTCCTTCAACGACAGCTGGACACTTCATTCATAGGACATGCAGGCCGTGTATGAATGCCTCCTGCCCATTTTTCAGACATCTCTGGTCTGTTTTACGCTAATCTATGAGAGTTCCTTATTCCTTATATCAATAGGTACCTACCATCATTAGCAACGTAGAAATGCGTTGATTCTCTAACGACAATTAACTAGTCCTTTATTCTTTTTAGAGAAATGGAACGAGCGTCACGGCTACAGCTTCAGCAACACGCGAACAGCGCTCAGCCAAGTGTCACTGGGGGAGTCGAGAGCCGACCCTCGGGGCTCAACGCCGGCCGCCCATGGCGGAAGGTAGACCGAAACACTAGGAAAGACTCCAGAACCTTCGGACCCTTCAGGAGCAACTCGCAAAACATCGGGCCGTCCTCTCAAACATTCAGAACGAGCTCGCAACATCTGGGACCCAAATATAACAGTTCACAGAATCTTGGAACTACGAGTTATTCGCAAGGTTATAGTTCGCAGAATTTAACAGCTCCCCAAAAGGTTCCAAGCTCTTTAAGAACGAAATCTCAGACTTTAAGTCCTAATGTTAGGCTATCAGAGCTTTGTAAACAATCAGAAAAGTTGGGATCTCAGCAGAGTGTCAAAATTACGAGGTTTCAGTTGGAACGGGACCGACAAACAAAGTTGTAGCTAGCTTGTCGTTCTATATTAAGACAATACCAAAGAATTGCATGTATTTAACACAAGACTTATTTTACCAAAATTACAAATAGTATTAAATATATTTTTGTATTAATCTCATAGGGCACCAACTTTTCTTTAAATTAAAAAAATATTTATATTAAAATAATTGTATAGCACCCTACTTAATAAAAATAAAACTAGAGTCTAGGGAACATAAAGTATCCGTCCTACCAATGAACGACAAGTTAGTTAAGAAACCTCGATATATCTGAAAATAAAAAAAGGTCAATTCATATTTTTAATTAATTATAGTCACAACAGCGTTTTTTGTCAATAGAAAACGAGTGAAAAAATCTGTGGAAAAAATTAAAATACATGACAAAATGTTGTCTGTAAAATAATTTAAATTTAAATAGGTTCGATTATTTAACATTAACCATTGACAAAAATGTCGGCATCATAAAAAAGTGCCTTGTGAAAGAATACCTACAGAATGGAATTATTTAACCACACCCGGAGGGAAAGTACTCTAAATACTGGAGATAGCAAGTACCGTTTTTATCGATCGCCAAATTCGATACATAATGCCATATAATCTATCATAGCGAGTACTGATTAAATGGCATTTTATGGAATTTGACGATCACAACGGATTACCGTCAAACTTTATGACCGATAAAGAATGGTACCTAAGTAGGTACTTGTACTGCGGGTGCGATGAAAAAAAATCCATTCTGTATACTTAGGTAGTGGTTTGACTACCATTTATGGGTCCCGACGCCTTTTCGTCATACTGTGTAAATTAATGTGCAATTTGTCTAGAACGTTGTGAGAACAATGAAATCTTAGATAATTATTATTCTCTTTTGTCTACGTGCGTCTAATCTACCTATATACGATTTATTCAGAAGTGGTAATCTACCCGTACCCACAGATTGTACCCACAAATTTCTAGACAACACTAAACACATTTTATGCATTAATTTTAGGGTAGTTGCAAAATACCTACATTCCATTTTAATTTAATCGATGAATTTACACCGAGAACCAAAGACGTTTGATATTAATTGTTATAAGATAATACCTAAATATATATTATTAATTATAAATACCCATAGTTTTGTAATATTTTTACAATTTAAAACGACATGATTAGGTAATTGTATTAAGTCTTGATAAGAAGTGTTGATAATAAAGTAATTAGGTAGGTAGGTTTTTAAATAAATAGACATTCAAATATTAATTTAATTATACCATGTGTTTGATTGATGCCGTAATAGTTTAAAACGTTGGTACGTACGATATTCATACCAGGAAAATTTGTAGCCATAACAAAACATTTCGTGTATTATATTTTAGAGATTCAGATAGGTATAAGGAAGCTAATTACTAAGGTATACCTGTATCCTGTATTTTATTTGTATGAAAATATGTTTACAATGTAAATAATAGATAAAATGGTTGTTATTATGAAATTAAAGACCTAATAATACGATGAATTTTTAACTAAAGCGTTTCTTTTATCACTTTGATAACCTATTATTATATGTTATTAGCACTCTAATACTTGAGTTTATACTGATCTTAGTACTTTTAGATACTCATCATCATCAGCCCTGGGTAACCCACTGCTGGGTATAGGCCTCCCTTTGTTTATGCCACTCTCCCCGGGCTCTCCAGCTCGGTTTACATACTAACAGGTACAAATTTACCTGCTAGTATAAAAATAATTCTGCAAAAAAATAAAGTCACTTTTACCTAGGGTTGGCTGGTGGCAATGTTCTATGAAAATTGGTCGTTCGGGCCACGGTGGAAAAAGAGCGTTAGCAGGTTTCACTTATGTTCCTCTTGTCATCTTTTTCATAATTATAAAAGGCGATGTGTGTAATAATTATGTACCTATGTATGTTCCTTAAGGATTCCAAAACGGTTTAACTGATTTTGACGGGACTTTCACTGGCAGCTAGATAGCTGGATTATATTAGAAGGGTGAAACCACGGGGCGCTCCTAGTAGAATATAATATTATATTCTGTAGGTACTCACAGATTCCTTATAATACATGCTATATAGGTTTACATTTAGCTGAAGTGAGCAGGGAAGTGGGGAGCGTGAGCATGTAAACTGGTCACTTCTACCCAAAGCTTCTACCCACAGAAAAGAGAAGTAGGCATACCTACGAGTGAACATTCATATTTACGTCAACGCGTCGAACTATGTATCACAGTATTGCTAACTCAAAGAGAATATAAATACTACGTGAGATAGGGATATGTGCTAACTGATTTCGAACGCGTAGCTGCTCCATCGAATTTATTACACAATGCCATCTTGCACTGTAATTACGTGTCGCCTAGCTAACAAAGATTTTAATTTAAAAAAGGAGGCATATCCTATCACCGGTTTGTCTAAATTGTTTATCATTTTACGATTTCGCCGTGTTTTAATTACAAAGCTATTGACAATAATAGTGGTTGCCATTATTTTATCGATATCGATACATTTAGCTTTAAACGAAAAAAAATCTCTTCTGTGCTTACTGCCACTGCTCCTCGCGCTGCCGGCGCTCCCTGATTAGCGGATTTTCGTGCGGAAGTCAAAGGAAGACCGAGGGAAGAGCAGCGCACATGATAGCTATCTTGCTCAGTTTCCACGCCCGGTGGGCATGCGCGCGAAATTGGAGTAGGGCTGCCATACATCCGGAAATTTACGGATATGTCCGGGAATTTAGGCTTTTCGACCATGTTGCTTTTGCTTTTGTTTGTTTTATGGTTTATGACGTGAAACAGTAGGTATGTAGGTACACTCACTGCCTGTGATGCTGCCACAGAAGTATTTTGGGGAATATTTCCCGCAGCACGAGTAGCACGAGCAGCGCCTGAATGTAAATAGTGACGTCGATTCTGATGTACCATTCTATAAACTAAACTAAATTTGACAGCTCTAAAATGGTTCCCATCCTTTTCTGACATACTGAAATGAAAAGAGAGACTGATAATTTTAGTCAGATTAGTTTAGTTTAGATAATGGTACAACAGGATTGACGCCATTGTCTGTGAATGTAATAGTATAGTATCACAGTATAGTATAGTGTATTAGAAAGTGTCACGGTTGTTTGTCACAATGACGTTTGAATGGCAACGCTGCACTCTGAGCACGTCGGTCATAGCTTATGAACGCAGTAATTCGAGTTTTGGCGCCACAGTGGCAAAATCATTTCGCCTCATTGTTTTTCCTAAACTTATGTATTTTAGTGGTAATGTCATCGAGATGCAATACCTAAATGGTGGATACAATATTTAAAATGGTGGATTATTATTTACGTGAATGTGCACGAATGTGGAAATTAAAGGTAGGTATATAATTTTATTGGATAAATGTTTATTTCCATGAAAAACTATAAAGTCTAGGCAATGGCCCCCGTAAAGAAGAGTAGAGATGGGCATAATTTTATAACAGTAAAATACGGAAGATGTGGTAGTATGGCCTTAATGTCTTTAGCCTGCTTAATAATGGTTAAAAAATTATGAAGAAACTCAAACAAAATGAAAATGTTAATGTCACAATACGCCGTTGTCAGCTCGATTCGGTTATCACTTATCACTGTCAATGTCAAAGCAAAAAAAAAAAACCGATACGATGGCCGCTGCTTGCGATGTTTTCGCCTTTAGTTATCGGATATCCGTAGATTCTTCACGATAAATTAATTATTAGCGTTAAGGTTCTATTGTAATAACTGTGTTGAGATCTATTTACAATAAGTTTGTGTCCTAGTGCAAAGTACAAACATAAATGAACATGGATGTGGTCGGCAGCGAAATCGGTCAGAAGATGCGGGTAAATATATCTGGAATATTATCAATTCTGCAAGATTTACATTATTATTTATAAATATAGCTTCAGGATTACATGGCTGTGTTACAAACACACCAGAAAACAGATTCTGTTTCATGTATTTTTCGGTTTGTTTTTGTTGCCTAACTGGTCGCCTGCACAACGGTGTTCGTTTCGGATATTGATTGAAAGCACTTTTATTTACAGTCGGCGATCAAGGCCAAGCTGACAGAGCTGGGGTGCTATGTCGGTAAGTATAATTGCTCTATTCATATAATTTCAGTACCATTCTGGACGCTGAAACTCATCTTTCCATTTCGTGTTTTGATCGTAGCAATATTTAGCACTAAGTTGCTAGGTACATCTAGGTACTAAAATATAATTATATTTTGTCATCAACATACTCCTTGACCAAGTAATATGCTTTACTGAGCAATAGTAGCTTTAATCTTGATCTAAATATGTTGTTGGAAGCTGCATCTTTTATGTTCCTTGGTAGATGGTTGTATATATTTGCGCCACCTATATACACTGACTTAACGGACCTAGCAAGTGCATGAGCAGGTGTTTTCAGCCTGCCCTCGTGTCTTAATTTGTGTTTTAATATCTATATTATAATACCAATTCGCGTTTTTGCTCCAAGAAACGATAACCAATGGAGAAAAAAGGTTCTTGAGTGGAGACCACGAACCAGAATATGCAGACTAGGTAGGCCTCCCACTTGATGGACCAACAACATCATGAGAGTCGCAGGCATCCTATGGATGCAGATGCAGATGCCAGCAGAGGCTGGCTGTCGTTCAGTGTGGAGTTCTAAGGTTGTGGCCTATGTTCAGCAGTGGACGTCATCTGGCTGATGATGATGATCATAATACCATTTACGAAGCCAATATGAAATGAACATTGGCAGAATTGTGACATTAGTCGCAGAAATCCAAGAAGTCTCACTAAAATTAATTGTATTTCAGATGACGAGCTCCCAGACTATGTGATGGTGATGGTAGCCAACAAGCGCACACGAGCTCAGATGGAGGATGATCTACAGCTGTTCCTGGGAGACAACACTGAGCTGTTCGTCAACTGGCTGCATCAGGTGCTGAAGAAACTGCAAGAGGTCACCGTTGCAGCTCCTAGTGAGTATAGACAGCTTATCTAAAATAAAAGTGCGTTTCCACAAAGGCAGAGACGAGCAGACTAGAGAACTTCTGGAATCGACAAAGCATATTGTTTGAAATCTACATCTCATCTCTGCTTCAATGGAAACAGCCAATTGCTCTGCTTAGGAGAGACAATTGTATTGAATTGTATGGCACTGGACAATACCGATGCGGAGTATATTAGTGTGGTATACTAGCCACATGCCACCAAAGAGTTTTTATATTATTTAAAAAGAAAATGTTCTTTTGTTTTATAAGGTTTGTCAGTTTTTAGTTAGCTACATAATAAACAAGATTGTTTTAATAAAATGGATATTATTATACTAAAAACTCATCAATTGGCGACGATAAATAGTGAAATAGTGTTGCTGTGAACTCGTAATGGCTAGTTCGGCGATGTTCGGGGGCAACCTCACGTTCGACCACCGTACTCAAGAGTGGAACATTTTTTTCAGTAGGTTTGTTCAATTTTGTACTGCAAACGACGTAACTAGTGATACTGATAAAGCTGGATTGAAACGACGAGCGCTTTTACTAACTGCGTTAGTGGAAGAGACATATCGTGTCGCAAGAGATTTGGTGTTTCCGGAACAACTAGACGGCATAGAGTTTTCGGCATTGATTGAAAAATTCAATAAACATTTTTCACCGAAAAGGAGCACTTTTGCAGAAAGATTCAAATTTTATAGAGCTGAGCAGCGACCTGGTGAAGACTTAGCCGAATGGGCAGCGCGAGTACGCAATTTAGCTCAGTTTTGTAGTTTTAAATCTGAGTTGGAAACAGCCCTCCGAGATCGTTTTGTTTTGGGGCTTGAGAATGCTAAGGAAAAGGAAAAACTGTTTGCTGAAAACATTGAAACGTTAACGTTCGTCAGAGCATTGGAGATAGCACAAAGCTTGCGATGCGCGCGGGAGGCGTTGCAGTCGGCGCGAGCTGGCGGAGTGGCAGCGGCGGGCGGCGTGACGGCGGCGGCGAGCTCGGCGCAGCCCGTGTTTGCGATACAGGCCGCATCGGGGCATAAAACCATTGCTACGAGTAAAATACGGGTGTTTAAACAATGTGTAGTGTGCGGTTATAAAAATCACGAAAAGGACACGTGTCGGTTTATTGATTATTCGTGCCAGAGATGTAAACAAAAAGGGCATTTGAAAAGGATGTGTAAGGTTAAGATCCAAAATTGTAATTTCGTCGATGCTGATGATGACAATTTACAAGGTAATTATGCTTTGTTTAACATCGAAAATTCCAATAAAGATGGGCCGATATTGCGGAGTGTCTCGTTAGGTGATAAACAAGTTTCATGCGAAATTGATTGTGGTAGCGCTGTTTCTATTTTACCAGCAGCTGTTTATGAGCAATTGTTCAAAGGCAGCCATCACCGGTTACAGCCTTGCAGCGAAGTGTTTAATTTCTACACGGGAGTGAAGATTTTACCTAGAGGTTGTTTGACTTTGTCAGTAACATATGAGCGACGCACTATGCCCGTAAAGTTTTTTGTTTTATCAACGGACATGAAACGATCGCCGTTGCTTGGGCGCGATTTTATGAAATTGTTCAATTTACATATTTGTAGTTTGGATTGTAATAATTTGAGCGTTGACAAACATGAATCCGAAAATATATTGGAAAAGTATTCGGATCTTTTCAGTGACGAACTAGGCAGGTTTAATAAATACAAAGTGAGCCTTAAAATGAAACCAGACGCGCAGCTAAAGTTTTGTAAACCGCGACCAGTTGCTTTGGAAGTGAAACCTTTAGTTGAAAAGGAAATTGACAAAATGTTAAAGTTAGGCATTTTGGAAAAAGTAGATCATTCGGATGTGGCGACACCTATTGTACCTGTGCTAAAACCTGATGGAAACGTCAGAATTTGTGGGGATTTTTCGGTGACTCTAAACAAAGGGCTGTATCTAGATAATTACGCACTTCCTCGAATAGAAGATTTGTTCGCTAAGCTTCATGGAGGGGTAACCTTTTCAAAACTTGACTTATCGAGAGCCTATAATCAACTTGAATTAGATGAATCGAGAAAATTTACGTGTATTAACACACACAAAGGTCTATATCGATACACCAGGCTCGTGTTTGGTTTGTCTAACGCCCCTTTCATTTTTCAGCGTACAATGGAACAGTTACTAGGGGATATTGAGGGCGTGTGCATCTTCTTAGATGACATATTGATTTCTGCTCCTGATAATGGTACTCATTTGCAACGATTGGAGCTAGTGTTGAGTAGGTTGCAGGAGGCTGGTTTGCGGCTCAAGAAGGACAAATGTGAGTTGTTTAAGAGTTCAGTAGAATATCTAGGATTCGTAATAGACAAAAATGGGCTCCATAAATCGATGAAAAAAGTCGAAGCTATTTTAAAATGTAGCCCACCGAAAAATACTACTGAATTAAAGTCATTTTTGGGAATGGTAAACTACTACAGATGCTTTGTACCTCAAACTTCTTCAGTTTTGAGCCCGTTGCATAGTTTGTTGAAGAAAGGTGTCAAGTGGGTGTGGAATAAGGAGCAGCACGAAGCTTTTTGTAGAATCAAAGAGGAGTTGGCGTCGGAGCGCGTTTTAGCGCATTACAATCCTGCATATCCCACCATTGTAACATGCGACGCTGGTCCAAGGGGACTGGCAGCAGTGTTGGCACAGCGGCAACCAGACGGTAGTGAAAGCGTAGTCGCATATGCGTCTCGTTCTCTTTCTAAAGCTGAGATTAACTATGCACAGATACAGAAGGAGGCTACATCGATCGTGTTTGCCGTGAAGAAATTTCATCACTATCTGTATGGACGATCAGTGCCTTTTGTGTTGCGTACTGATCACAAGCCTCTTTTGGCCATATTTGGCAGTAAGAAAGGTGTGCCTGTTTTTGCAGCTAATAGGTTGCAGAGGTATGCGTTGTTTTTGTTGGCGTATAATTTTGAAATCGAATACATCAAAAGCGAAGATAATGTAGCAGATTTCTTATCACGCTCGGAAAGTTCTCTAATTGTGAACGAAGAGCAAGAATGTGAGGACAAAACATTATATGTTAATTTTATTGGGGATACGGTTTTACTTCCAATTACGTTAGATGACGTCAAAGAGGAGACAAAACGTGACGAAATATTGAAGCAAGTTTGTAAATTCGCCACCGAAGGTTGGCCTTCAAAAGTTGACGATCCAGTCATGAAGTTGTATTTCTTGTGTCGTCACGAGTTGTCTGTAGAAAACGGTTGTATTATGCGCGGACATAAAATAGTGATTCCTTCACAGTTTAGGGAAAGGCTTTTAGACGAACTGCACCGCTCTCATTTTGGGGTGGTAAGAACTAAATCCGAGGCCAGATCTCGTATGTGGTGGCCAAACATTGATAAACACATTGAAGAAAAAATTGGTTCTTGTAGTGTTTGTAACGCGTTGCGTTCTAATCCCCCACGTGCACCACTCGCACCATGGTCGTATCCGGAGCGCCCATGGGAGCGCGTGCATTTAGATATGTTTATGTTATCTGGGAAACAATATTTGATTGCAATCGATGCTTTTTCTAAGTGGGTTGAATGTTTTCCAATGCAAAAGACTGACAGCGAAACGGTTATAAGCAAATTAAGTGAAATGTTTAGTAGATTCGGGTTAGTGCGTACCTTGGTTACTGACAATGCATCAAACTTTTGTTCAAATGAATTTGAATCTTTTTGCGATTTAAATGGAATAAAGCATTTAACTATTGCTCCATACCATGCGGCGTCAAATGGTCAGGCAGAGAATAGTGTTAAAACTGTAAAAAATGGATTGAAAGCTATTTTAATTAGCACAGATAGTCAAAAGGTTATTTTGGCGAAATTGAACAAATTTTTGTTCGATTACAGAAATTCCGCTCATTTAACTACCGGATTTTCACCGGCCCGCTTGATGTTAGGACGACCTCTGCGGTGTCGGCTCGATTTGTTGCGAATATCTCAAGATTCACCTTCGTCATCGTACACAGCGGCTTCTAATAATGTGTTTAATAAACAGGTAGCGCAGAGTAAGCAGTTCGGACAAAGGAAGGTCAATTTTTCTGTCGGAGACAATGTTTTAGTTAAATATTATTTTAATAACGGCAACAAACACACCTGGAAACGCGGAGTTGTCAAAACTTGTATCGGCTCTAGGATGTTTACTGTTTACATACCAGTGTTAAATACTACTGTTAAGAAGCATGTAGATCAGTTACTGGCGTACAAAGGACATTTATCGACAGACAGAGACGATCAAGACGATGTCAGTTGTTTTGGAGATTATTCGATCTTAGAGCCAACTCCAGTTTTAGATACAAATGTATCAGCTTTTTCCTCGAGTCCTATGATGCCTTCGAACGTGGTGGCTACCGATAGTTCTTTGATTACATCTGATCGTGGTGTGACTGTAGTGGGTGAGGAGGAAAGAGATGCAAATTCTGATGAGGAATTTTTAGATGCGTCTGCTTCAGGAATGGTATCTAGTTCTGATTCGGATCAACAATCTCCAGAGCGACAACTTGTACGCCGGTATCCTGTGAGGTCAACTAGAAATTTTGATGTTAATTATAAATGTTAGTGTTTATATTAGTTGGGGAGGAATGTGGTATACTAGCCACATGCCACCAAAGAGTTTTTATATTATTTAAAAAGAAAATGTTCTTTTGTTTTATAAGGTTTGTCAGTTTTTAGTTGGCTACATAATAAACAAGATTGTTTTAATAAAATGGATATTATTATACTAAAAACTCATCAATTAGTGTGATGAGAGCAGAGTGGAGAGGTGCAGGATATAGTGGAGTGGGGTGACCAAAAACCAACGCTTACACCAGCATGCCAGCAGAATCTTTTAGCAGTAAAATATAATGGCTTTCTTTTTGTTTGGTGCCAACATGATGTGTGATCTCTGACAGATACTATTTCACTAATAAAAAATGTACCAGGTCATCCTCTGCTACAAAACTATGCTAATCTCTGCATTTTGTCATTTCGCCTTATCTACAAAGTCACAAGTCTGCTTGTCTTTGCTTTAATGGGAACACCCACCTCTTGTCACAGTGAAATTGTGGACCACGAGAATTTGGAAATGAGACTTAGATTTTTTTAAACAAGATGGGAAACTCTGTTTTCCAAGAACCGGATAGCATTATTAGGCTTAAAAAAAGGAGAGCCATGTAATTTCATATATGATTTTCCTGCAACAAAAAGCATGGATTTTTCTTATCAAAACACAATATTCACTTATACATTTTATTTCAGAACCACCAGAACCCGAGAAAACTAAAGAAAAAGAAAAATCACACACAAAAGAAAAAAAGTCAAAAGATAAAAAATCAAAAGACAAGCCCAAAAAGAGCGAGTTGAAGAAGGCAAAGAAAAAAGATAAAGAAAAAGAAAAGTCTCTACGCAAAAAAGAACAAAAGAAAGCTCACAAAAAAAAGAAGAGCAAAGAGCAAGAAATGATTCGGCCTAACATTCCTCCTCTACTCATGAACATGGAGAAAGATTCGGAGCCATCAATTACTGACGTATTTGCTGGACAGATTTTGAAGAACCACGGGATACTGATAGAAAGCGTTAAAGAAGAGCCGAAAGAGACAAAACCTGTATTACTAGCTCTTGAAGCTAAAAGACCCATACTTCCTATAATAGATCCAGCGAGTATACTTGCCACACCGTCTGAAAACTCGGAACTAACAATCACAGAAGAAAGCAGAACCAGTGTTTCTTCAGGTACTGCACCAAGAGATGAACAATTGAAAGAGATGAATGAAATTGAAGCTAAAATCCAAGGGCTAAGACAAAAGCTGGCAGAGCAATTGGATTCAATGTCGGAGGATGAAGATTTCTTAAATATTAGAACTGAGGCAGAGGAGCTTATGAATGACTTTGCTGAGGATGTATTTCAGGTAATTTCAACTTCTAAACGAATATCAGGATAGGCCTATTTTCCACTGCTGGGACACAGCACAGAACTTCTCTCAGAGAGAGAGGTGGGAGGCCCTGATCCACCATGCTGGCCCAGTGCATGTTGGTGAATGTTTCCTCACGATGTTTTCCGTCACCATTGTTGTATGATGGCAACAAACTGCACATAGTTAACTTAATTTTTATAAATTTTTATATTTAAAAAAAAAAAAAAAAAAACAGTAAAAAACACAACAAAACAAAAAACACACAAAATCACAGTGTCAAATTACAGTGTCAAAATTTTGTAGTTAATTGCTTGCATTAAATCATCTAATTTTTAACTATTTGACCACTGCAAAAGTTTCATCTTCGTTTTTGTGAAAGTAATTATCACAATTTTTTTAGTAGTTTATAATGAAACAATAATCTAATCGTAAAGTAAAATTGTATTTCCCTTTTGTTACAGGAAATATCGGAACAAACTCCAGTGGTCCCTACTCCCCCACTTGCCCCAAAATCCCCAACTCCTCCCCCAATATCCCCAAAACCTGTAGAAACCCCTAAAGACCCCATAGAAATCCTACCCCATATAGAGCTGAAGCTCCCCAAAAGACCCATCAGGGAAAGACTTGGGGCTAGAGAAGAGCAGAGAAAACCACCTGAAAAACCAAAAGAAGACCGTAGACCCTCAAAGAGTCCTGAAAGGTCTGAAAGGTTATCATTTCAACGAGTAAGATAAAAGTTATACAATTATTTATGAATATTGTAAGTTGTTTTCAGGTCCATTAATTCATTTTGATGTATAATTTAAACCCAATGCCCACAGAAAGTCGAGAGGGGTCACTGTGTACAAATGATCGTGGAAAATTCAACGGCTTACCATAGGTTCAATACTGTCTTGTCGCATAGTTATATCATAGAGAAATATACTATACTTGAGGTTATATATACCGTCATAGTTTTTCTAAAATACTAAAACATCACGACGTATCATCACCAAACGAGAGGGTAAAAAAGTGGGCAAACCTCGCATGTTTAAAGGAGGACTCCTTGCTAGGTGCGGCGTACAAATGAAAGGATTTTTTTTTGTAATATATCTTACAAATTTGAACATAACGTAATACGAAAAGAGTTGACTTTTCCACAGCTTTTTGTACGGCGTGACTGCGTCTTGACTCTTCAGTTGGCGTTGGGCCTTAATTGTTATTATGAGTAACTTGTAGCTGTCAAAACCTCATCGCTGACTGACGCCTTAGGTTGGGTCAGGTTAAGTTAGGTAGCTGGGTGTAATGTTACCAGCTTCAGGCTGCTATAAATGATTTCTTACATCTAGGACCTGACTTACACTAGACTTACATAATAAGGGTCTCATGCCTTATTATGTAAGTCTGGTGGCAATTTCATGCTATCCTTCATCTTACTCACACACTGCACGCGAGCAGTGCGACAGACTAATATCAACGCCACTAGACTTACGCGATAAGACCCATGGTCTAGAACAGTTGAGTTTAGATGAGAAAAGGGAGGCATGATGCTAAGAACATGAGGCTAGTACTCCAAATATGACGCCCATTATAAAGGTATCTAACATATTCTATTATAATTTCCAGTTTCACTCCAGAAAGAGAGCTAGAACCGCCTCGAACGTCAGGAAAATCTGCAAAGAGTCGCATTGGGCCTGTGGAACAAAAAAGGAAATCTTCTGAAGTTTCGAGTGACAGAACAGAAAAGACAGAGTCCTCCTCAAAACGACTGACTTCCAGGTAATGGTCTTTCCGTTCCAATGTTATTAAAGTCAGTAATCTCATATAGCTGAAAGAACTAGCCCTAATGTAATTTTTTAGGTGCCCAAAGGCCTTTGACTTCGCTAGGCAGCTGTTGGTGTCAGTTGTTATAAAACAAACACCCGGGACACAAACACCTACAATTTATCGTGCCATCCATCACATCCGGTCCATGGTAGCATTTAGTTCCAAACGTTATTTTTTACACTGAATAGAAGAGCCTATCTTGATAAAATTTGACATGGATATATACATTGTGATAATGGCCATAGGAAACATTTATCGAAAAAAAGCACTGCAGGGTTAGTCGGTAAATCGCGGGTTTCTGACATTTGTTCAGCCTTGCAGTCTTGTTGTCCACAACTACGATGCCAGTTCTTAAATACAGTTCTGTGTTATATACTCAAGACTGTTATTTTAACTCAAAGTATGCTGTGTTCCATCTACATGCCACCAGCGCGAACTAGTTTGCCTCTACTTAAATGTGAACTGCTAGGGAGTGGAAAGCCTTGCCTCTGTCCTTGTTTCTTGAAAATTGTAACCTAGGATGCAAAGCTAGAATGAATAACTACCTCATAGGTCTACATATTTCATCTTCGGCCACAATGTCATTTGAAAAAACACGTTGTGGCTCCGTTAGTTAGTACAGGTAGGACGCACTGATCGTAGACTTTCGTCTTGAGGCATTGTGGAATAGAAGATACGACGAAGTTTGCCAAACACAGCCCAGCCTAGCCGAGTTCTTTTGTCGACTTACTTCTTGAAAAGAATAAGTAAAGTATTCTGTGGTTCTAGAGTTTCGGTGCTCGAGCACCGCAGCAGCGGTAGATCAACCTGCGCGAGCGTGGTGCGCGTGCGGCCGCGGCCGCGCGTGGGTGCGCCCGCCTCCAGTCTGCTGTTGCGTGCCGTGGCTGACGCAAACAAGAGCCTTTTCAATGTGAGTGAGCGCTTTGAGGCAATTTTCTCCTACGGCACACGGCTTAGAGCGGATGGAAATGCAAGCGTTGTTCATCGGCGTTCAGTGTCATCAACTGACAACCTTTCTAATGGCTGATTGATTGTTTTTCTAGTGCAAAATAAATCTGAGTTGCACTTTTAGGTGTAAGTAAATAAATACGGTCTCTATGGGGATCACTACACCGCCGTAGGATTTACTTCTAAATCTATACTCAATATATTAACAACACACAGTAACAGGAACACGGTAAAACGAAAAATTACAACTCACAAAGACAGTAGGACACAGTAAAATTTCTATCCATTTTCATTGCCGACACCGGCGTTAGTAGAAATCTGAGAGAGGGAGGTTTTGACCAAGCTTGCTTTTTGCTCCAAGTGATCCTCCACTTTATTAGAGCTTGGTCGTGGCTTTTTTTGTTTAAATTAGAACGGCTGTCAATGCATTTTTGTAAGAAATTTGTTGTAGCCAGTTGCACCCATATAAACGAAACGTCAGTCATTCGAAATCAGTTAGCGACTGTGATGCGGACAAAGAACTGAGACCTAACCCAAAAAGGTAAGATTCAAGTTCTTTGGATGCGGAGCTTGACGCTTTGATCTAAATAAGAATGTTCAATCAAGGTACACTCATAACGCCTGGCGACAGATTTTCCTTCTCATTTCCGTTCTATTTACTTCTCCTTTCTGTGGTTAAAACAACTATTTTACCATTCACAGCTCCCGCCGAAAGTGATGAGAGACCAACCAACAGTGAAGCGAGCGTTGGTCCTACCAATGAGGCGGGTGGACTCGCAATCAGTGTACATGTCAGTGGGGGACCGTCAGGAAGATACCGACGCACACGACGCCATCAGCCTCGGCGACCCTGAAAGTGACGACGATAAGAGCTCCAAGTTAGTACAAGCGTTTTTTAACTAGCTGCGCCGTCTCTTATTCTACGCGTACGAAGTAGCGGGATTCAACTAGTATATACATAAATTGTAACAAAACACACCGTAATAATCATCGTACTTACTTAGGTAAAGTCGTACGGTTGATCTCAAGTGACCGTGACCTAAGCCTCGACTGGCGGTGGGATGAAAAGCTTTTCAGAAGTGTGAACAAGATCTTTTATGCTTCAGGATGAAAGGCGTTCTTCAAACGTGCTCTCATGCACTGGATCAAAAGAGAAGGCCTAGTTTTTTCAAACTGTAGCCGTCTAAACCGGTTTTACCCGCTTAGTGCTGAAAAATGATGATGATGATGATGATGAAAAGTAGCCCATGTCACTCTCTGGCTCTTGAACTATGCCCATGCAAAAAAATCAGGTCGATCCGTTGTTCCGTTTCAGCGTGAAAGAGGAACAAACATCCATACATCCATACATACAAACTTTCGCGTGTATAATATTAGTAGGATTATTTTGTACGTAACAAATGGCAATGACCACAGAAAAGATATATAAATAGAACGGAAATGAGAAGGAAAATCTGTTACCAGGCATTATGAGAGAACCTTGATTGAACATTCTTAATTAGATCAACGCATCGAGCTCCGCATTACAGTTGCTAACTGATTTCGAATGACTGACGTTTCGTTTATATGGGTGCAACAGGCTACAACAAATTTCTTACAAAAATGCCTTGACAGCCGTTTTAATTAAAAAAAATATATATTTCTGTGACAATTATGATATAACCACTTGACAGTTAGTCCTTTCTCCCCGCGATGAAATTATTAAAAAATTTTAGCATAATCTTTTTTATCAGCAGTCTTGTGGTTATATCGTCATTGACAGAAACTCTTTATAATATAATAAAATACCCTTTATTTTGCTATTTGAAGTGTAACTAATTGTAAATTGGTTACTAATTTTCATTAATGTAAATTTGAGTGACATTATAATGGGATCTTAATCTCTTATTCCAGATTAACAAGCGATACTGAGAAAGACGAGTATGTCCCTACATCCCTTGGCAAAATGAAACCAAACGAATATGGTCCTTTGCCCCTTAAAAAGAAGAGTCAAGATGAGTATGCTCCAGGGCTGACTATGAAGATCCAGAATACAGAATATGTGCCTTCACGGCGTTTGGAAGGACGGACGGCTTCTAGAAAGGATGATAGCATTGTTATTGAGGCTATGTGAGTACATTTTGAAACTTTTGTGTCAATTTCTGAATGCATTATGCTAAAATTGATAACATATTTTTAGACAATCAGGTGCCTTCTAGATCAGGGGTTCCCAAACTTATTTTGTCTACTGCCCACTTTGAGAATAAATAATTTTTTAGCGCCCCCATTTTTTCACCTACTTAAAAACCACTATAACTTCAAATTAAATTAATCAATTATTGTGAGCTATATTAGCGGTGATGTGGATGAGTTGTAGTTGAGAGTCGAGAGCTCATGCAGTCGGTGTCTAAGAGGCCTCCTCGCTAAATGAAATTACAAATCACCCCCCAAGCCTCTACACAACGCCCCCATTTTTTTTCTGGGTCTCTTACCGCCCCCCTTCAGGCCTACAGCGCTCACAAGGGAACGTTATCACCCACTTTGGGAAAGGCTGTTCTAGACAGACCCGGGTGTGTCCTAAAACTGCGACCAGAACCACCAGAGGATGGGCAGCAACATCCTATTATTACACGGTGAACGTACTGCGATCCCCAAGCCGCCTGCCAAGCGTGGGGATTATGGCAACACCCCTCTAAGACAGAGACCTTTGTTCAGCAGTGGATGTTTAATGGCTGATGATGCACCTTCTAGGCGAGTTTACTCCATCATACACCAACCATTGCGTATTATCTAGTAAAGTAACAGTTTAACCCTTATTTAAGAAAGCATTTTTAAAACTAGCTTTATAATGATGCTGCTATAATTTTTGTTCACATGTTTATTTATTTATTTCGGCAGCCATTTTAAAAATATGTATTACAATATTGTACAAATACAAATACAAATCATTTATTCGGGCATAATTTATGTTAAGCTATAGTACTGATCCCAGAGGCTCCTGAACTAGTCAGAGACTGTGTGACGGGAGCCAATTGTGTATTGCATATTGTATTGTCACCAGAACTAATGATGTATGCAAAATTTCAGCAAAATCGGTAAGAAGGAACTGTTTCTAATTTAGCTTGCAAGTTTCGATCTAAACTATCTAAAAAACGCTGCAAGTTAAATAAAAGCTTTAAAAACGGTTCAAATACGACATTGATAATATCTATTCCTATTCACATTTTTTTAAATGTTTTTTTTCTAACATATCTTTTATCACTTCTGCAGCAACATCCACAATCCAACAGTGGGCAAAGACAAGAACACCCAATTCATAGTAACAATGGACGGCTTCAATCCGAACGCGTTCCTCGCTAAAAAACTACAGACTGAAGGAATACTCAATGAAGATGACGAGGAAAAGTCAAAACCAAGCGAAACTAACAACCAAGAAGAAGTAATTTCACCAACTGTGAAGGAACCTCCTAAAACGTCGACAGCAGAAGCTACCAATGAAAAACTTGAGAAGAAGCGACGTTTGAGCGAGTTGAGCGAAAAGAGCCACACAAGCGAAAAAAGCATAGTGAGCGAAAAAAGCAAAGCTAGCGATAAAAGCGACGCGTGTAATGTAATTGAAATAGTTGAAACTCAAGTCATTGTTAAGGAGGAAAAGGAAAATATGCGTAAAAGCGAATCAAGCGGAAAGGACGAATCTCCGCCTGCCAAGAAGAGAAAATCTTCGCCTATAGTGTTTGATGTGGGCAAGAAAGAAAAGGATAAAGAGCAAGTGAGAGAGAGGACTGAAAGCGTAGGCAGTGACAACCACGTAACTGTCACGACAACTACTAGCTCTCATAAATATGATACGCTGCCTCCACGTAAGTCCAAACATACCAAAATATTAACCCTGATATCAATCACAAAAATAAATTTAGGAGATTAAATTTGGGGCCGTACCGTCATCTGTTTAAAGCGATTCAGTTCAGGTGATTGCGGATAATCACACGAACGTGAACCTTACCGCGTCGAGATACGGTTTGCGGTCGCGCAACTTTTCACAATAGGTATGATGACTAAAACTTTATTACCTCATAAAAAAGCTGATCATAAATAGAGCCAAAGTTATATGGTAATCAAAGGTAGGCAACGCACTGACAATGCCCCGGGTATTGTAGGTGTCTATAGGCAGCGGTGATCACTTACCATCAGGTGGCCCATAGCTTGAATGCCACTTATTCTATAAAAAAAATACGGGATATTAGTGAACAACCGTGATAGTTTAAAATTGTGTTTTACAAATAGGCCTATCATCGAAAACAAAATTAAAATCAGTTCAAAATAAATAAGTAATAAGTATTTTAGTTTCATGCTAGACAGAGAGCGCACTATACTGAGCTATGACGTCACGCTTCCGGCGCGCCATACAAATGCTATACTAACACACCCTTTGCGAGAAAGGGACAGAGTATCCCCTCTCTTTATCCTCACCTAAAACTTTAAACACTCATATCTCAGAGATTTATCAGCCGATTTATTATTTTATTTTTTCAGTATGTGTAATGTATTTAGTTATATTCGTCGCTAAGCTATTTGTTATTTGTAATAAATTAAACATTAGGACACATGCCTATTACCTAAACTAAATCGCTTAAATATTCATCAATATTCAATTGATAAATGGACTCAAAAAATTTCAGAAGTATATACTACCTAATAAGGTACTTTGTGTATTTAGACTACATGAGTTGTAAGCTAAATTACAGATTGTCACAACGACATAGGGTTTATATTAGTTTGTTGGCATGTCTAAAATGTATCTCAATATACATAGGTGAGCTCAGGACAATTTATTCTTAACAAGCTGCGCCCCATTACACACGCGTAGTGATGAAAAATGGTGATGATGATGAAAAGTAGCCTATGTCACTCCGGCCATTTAACTATACCCATACAAAACGTTCACTTCATCATCATCATTTTAGCCATAAGACATCCACTGCTGGACATTGGCCTCCCCCATCGATCTCCAAAAGGGCCGGTTGGAGGCGGCCTGCATCCAGCGTTTACCTGCGGTCTCTTTTAGGTCGTCTTTCATCTTGTGGGTGGACTTCTTACGCTGCGCTTACCGGTCTCTGGTCTCCATTCCAGAAGCTTTCGGCCCCATCGGCCATCTGTTCTGCGTGATATGTGCCCTGTCCACTGCCACTTAAACTTGCTAATCCGGTGGGCTACGTTCGTCTACGGATCTCCTCATTTCGCTCACAAATCACAAATGTTCACGATCGCTCAACTAATTCTAATTCAAAGTGGGGGTGATAAGACCTGCACTGACATCCCGCTTGGGGTGTATTGTGCATTTGCCCGCCAGCGTACACAAACCAGCCGAGCTCTTTAAAATAACGAAGCATCCCCCCTAATTCACCAGGTGTTGTGGTATTGGAGACTTGTAGTTGTTGAGTTTCTTCAAGGAGTCCCAACCTTAATCGTATATCTTCTGTGGCCTTGCAATGCAGTAGTACATGCTCCACGGTCTCGTTGGAATCGCTCATCATCATCATCAGCCAGAAGACGTCCACTGCTGAACATAGGCCTCCCCCGTTAACCTCCACACTGAATGACAGCCTGCCTTTTGCATCCACTGGATGCCCGCGACTCTCACAATGTCGTCGGTCCATCTAGTGAGGCCTCCCTACGCTGCTTCTTCCGGTTCGTGGTTTCCACTCCAGAACCTTTCTTCCCCATCGGTTATCGGTTCTTCGAGCAATGTGGTCTGCCCATTGCCACTTCAACTTGCAAATTTTAACAGCTATGTCGGTGACTTTGGTTCTTTGGCGAATATCCACGTTTCGGATTTTATCGCGCAAAGAAACTCCAAGCATAGCTCTCTCCATTGCCCATTTGGAATCGCTCAACTAACAGTAAATAAGACTAAAGTTTCACTTCACAGTGTCAACAAGTGAAAAGAAGCAAGTGTGGTGCCGATCGTTCCCGCAGTGTCGCTACGGGTCGGGCTGCGTGTTCCAGCACCCGCGCTGCAAGTTCGCCGCGGGCTGCACGCGCCGGAGCTGCCCCTACTCCCACTCGCCTGCCGCCGCGCCTCTGTCCCCAGCCCCTGTCATTGGTAACTAATCAAAATTACTCGGTGCAACTGCTGGGTCAATCTGGGTTTCTTCAAGTCGAGAGTGAATCGGTTTCTTCTAGGCAAGCGTGCCCCATCGTAGTACGCATCGTCGCTTAACATCAGGCGAGATGGCGGCCAAGCGCAAGCACATCTACAGTAAAATAAAATAAAACTACTATTTGTCAAAAAAGCCAGTGTTGTCGCAAAATTTTTTTTTGCTATAATTTTCATGACCGTGGATTCAATGTCCTTTAGTCGTAATATTAAACATGTTTACATTGTCTTAATAGCGTCAAACAAGTCATAGTCACAGTCAGAGTCAAGCTAAGTAAGTCACGGTCAAGTCAAACTCATGCCCCTGTAAAGTGGTGGAGACTTTACAAGAGGCTCCTATGGAGTTTTGGAAACAACACGAAAAGACACGTTTCACCTCGTTATTTCACTTTCCCACACTCGAGCACGTTTACGAGCACTTAATGAATAATATTTCTCCATTTAGTACACATTAACACTCGAAAATACACAAGTTTAGGAAAATAATCTAACGAGCTGACATGTTTTTTTCACGTTGGCGCCAAAACCTGTTGTCACTACGTTAAAGCAGTGCTGCTACCATCGGCCAAAATAAAATAACTGGACGGGCCCAGAAGAAGCGCATTTTTGAACATTACAAAATGAGCGCCGGGGTTCACTTCGTTTCAGTCGGTCTCTAGCCGTAGAAAGTACTATACGCGTCTATTGTTACATGATAACGAAACATCTGAAAAAATTATCCTTTCGTGTGCTTTCCCGAAGTGTAAATACACATTAAAAAACCGCTATCTATTTTTTGTAACAAATTTACTGTACATGGTTATAATTAGGTGTTGAAGTATATGTCCAACGGTTTTGCCTCGTTTTTACTAAACAACTTCAATGGTTATGGCCCGTCCATTCATTTTATTTTGGTCGAAGGCTGCTACAGGTTTTTTTTTGTGCAGCTTTAAACCGGTTGGTTCCGCTACGTGCGGATTAGTGCCGTTTGATGCCATTACGTGTAGATTAGTACCGCTACGTGCAGTTGGTAGTGAACCTGCCTACTGAGCTTGGGGGCGTGGGTTCGAATCCCACCTAGAACAAACATTCACGTGATGAACATTTGTGTTTTTTCTACACCCAGATGGTGTAATTATCTATTTAGGTATGTATTAGTATCTCTGGCAGCCATATTACAAGCTTTGCTTAGTTTCGGATCAGATGACCTTGTGTGCAAAAATGTCCCAAATATTTATTTATTTGTAAATTAGTGCCGTTTGGTGCCATTACGTGCAAATTAATGCCACTACGTGCAGATTAGTACCATTTGGTGCCACTACGTGCAGATTAATGTCGTAAATCACACAATAACTTAAAGTATACTGATAAATTGTTACTTTTTAAATTTTTATTCGCGAGGACCTATAATTAGCATCTGGATTTATTAAGATTGTTATATTTTTAAGGCTGTCGGTCTTCCTTTGAAATAAATAAATAAATAATGGCCACGTGCCAGTCGGTGACCAATTTCTGTTCACCACCAAGCAACGTCGGCGCGGTCGGTACTCGGAGTCTGTGCGTGATATTGTCTTTTTGCACTATTTTCTTTATTTTGTAGTGGTACGGAATCTTCGTTGCGCGAGCCCGACTCGCACTTGGCATTTTTTTTATGCAATAGGTGGCAAACAAGCAGACGGTCTGCTTGATGGTAAGCAGTCACCGTCGCCTATGGATACTTGTAACACCAGAGGCATCACAACCCTTTAGGACTCGATTAACTCGCCTTTTGAAGAACCCCATGTTGTCCCCATGTTTAATTCGCACTTGATGTTTCCGCAGCATCCCACGTGGTCCCAGCAGCTAACTACAAGTCGATCTCAGCCACCCCCCTCCCCGCGATGTGCAAGTACTACCCCTCGTGTGCGAACCCTGCGTGCCATTTCTACCACCCCAAGCCCTGCCGCTACGGCAAGATGTGTGGAAATAAACTAGAGTGCAATTTCTACCACGCTGACGTGCCTGCTTCGAAGTGGCGATACAGTGTGCCCTAGTTAATATTATTAGCTATGTAAATAAAGTGATTGTTGGACATAATTATCTGGGTTTTTTAATAAACCTATTAGTAGGAACAGTCGTCTTTTAGTATTCCTGAATTGAAACACAGATCGTTATCAAGCTAGAAAGAAAGAAAGACAGAAAGAAAAAGTTTATTTGTGATCAAATTACGTTTTTTAAAATAGCTTAAAGACACAAGCCAGAAGACGTCCACTGCTGAACATAGATCTCCCCTTTTTACCTCCACACTGGACGACAAAAGCCGAAAAGCATAGAAGTCGTAAGCACAAACCCAGCGGCATTTTTTGTACGTCGGGAGAGTCGTACGTCTTTCCTCAAGAGATATGCTAGCGAGCTAAGCTATGAAAGAACTGGTAGGACACTCCCGCCATTAATCTAATGAGACAAAAGTCTTGCTAGTACAGTCAATGGAACTGCATAATTGTACTTATGGGAATAGACGATAAAAACACTTTAAAAGCAATTGTCCGTGCGAAATTTAGGGTGCCTTTCCACCAGAAATGTGCTACTCTGTGTAACTACGGATGTGTTTAACATATACCAGTAAGGGACTTTTATCATAGGGGCCGTCCATTAATTACGTGATGTTTGTCCACAATGGTGAGGTTTAAGACTTTTTTTATTGTTTGTATATTGATTGTGACATTTCGTGATTTTTGCTAAACCCCCTCCCCCCCTTTCAAGCCTTTCGATTAATGGACGGTCCCATAGCTTAGCACTGCTGGAAACATTCAAAGAAACTTATGTTTTTTTATATATAGCTGCATGCTGAGTATAGGAACTACGGATGTGAGAAAATGATGCGCGAGCATTGGCGGATCCAGCTAGGTGGAGTAGCACATCTCACCCGTCCCGCTATACCTCTTAGCATTAGTGGAAACGGTTACATAGTTTCGTAGCTTAGCTTTACCTCGTTCATAGCTTATCATCACAACTCTCTGCCTCTACTCAAAGGAAGAGGTAGCTATGGAGATCGGCGGCTTGGTATGAACCTTCTTGCCGAGGCTGGGCACTGGGGGCACTGCCCCCAGGGAAGGTGGCTCACTAGTACAGTCAATGGAACTGATAATTGTACTAATCGGAATAGACGGTTTTTAAGACGCAATTTGAAATTTTTGTATTATTTGTTACTGCCAAGACGACGAAGATCGAACGGAATTAAGTTGGATCAGTGCTCAAACAAACATTCGGAAGAAATATACGCAAAAGAGGTGAACTCGCGGCATCTAATCTCCATACAGGGGCCTAACGGCTACCTGTTTGAAGCGATTCTGTTTAGGTGACGAGAAAAGTTGAGCGACCGCTAACCGTATCTCGGCGCTTTAAGGTTCACGCTCGCGTGATTTCCGAACTAAACAGTACTAAATTCAGCGCAAATTCGAGCCCGCGTTAAGAGTTAGCCGTAAGGCCCCTGAACTGTGCTGTAAACCAATTTATCTTATGCTGTGTTATTGGCTATGTTTACACCAAGACAGTTTTCGTTTATTCTTTTGCCAACGTGTAAGTAGCCTCTTATACCAAATTTGACTAAATCAATTTTATTCAGCTAAATTACAATATTTGAGCTGGAAAAAAATATATGTCACAGATACATCTGTGTTAGAGTTTATGATTTGGTTCAAAACACGATAGAATAAACTTTCCTCGATCAAAAAAAAATATCTGAAACAAAGTCGACTTAGTTTATTTTTTTCATTTTATGCTCTAATGAAAGCTCGTAACAACCTGGAAATTGCATGTACTGAAAAGCAATTTTTTTTATTTTTTTTATTTGGATAGATTTTTGATAGTGAATATTGTCGTTTTTTAGTGAAATTAAAAGCGTAAAAAGGACGCGAGAATTTTGGCGCACCGCGTTCAGTGCTGCGCCAGGCGTCATCGAGGTTGGACCTATGCTCGTTTTTGTCCTTGCACTCCCCCCACGGGCGTCCTGACTCTAGCATGGAAAAATACATCGTCGCTATAACTTGGCGGGGGCTGAGGGAGCGTTTTGTTGCCTACGCGACTCGGATAACAGGTATAAGTACCTATACGAAGGCGAAGAAAAGAAAAAAGCGTTGACGTTGGAAGATATACCTACCTAAGAAAGTACCTACTAGAATCTGGCTAATGAAAGTAGAGACTGAAAAAGCGCGCCAACTTTAAATAAAATCAGCATTGCAACCTAAATTTTTTATGAAATGGAAACATTACTGTCCCACAATAAAAATTGATAATTTACAAGTGACATTATTCCAGGTAGGTATTTCATACTCATTTTTCGGGTTCCAATGCTGATATTTTTAAATTTGCCGCCTTTTGCAGTCTACTTACATTAACCAGACTCTAGGCATATTGCTTTTTATTCCGGAAAAAGAACAGTTTCTATAGGACATCGGGTGGAAAACTCGAAGTGCAGCTAATCGTTCATTTAATTTTATTATGAGTAGGTACCTACTTCTTTCGGCTTATTAAATAATTTCTTATCTCGTAGGTTGGTAGGTATACTGCTCCAATAGTTAGCACAGTTGCGGCGCAGCGGGCCTCAAATCCGATGATTGACAAGGTCAGGACCGAATAATTCGCTTCTATTGTCGTCTGGCGGCTTTCGGGCCCCACTTCCTTGTTATATATTGATACATTTTATAACTAAAAAAGAGCGGTCGTCTAATTAAGTATTAGGAATGTAGTTACTGAGACGGAGGTACTACCTGAGACAATTTCTGTTCTTTTCAACTCGACAGTCGTCGGATGGGTGATCGCAAAGGCATTTACAACCGATATGTACCTAGAGTACCTACACGTAATGATCTTTGAATTTGCTAGCTCAAAGATGTTTAGGCGCATGGTTAATTGTCCCGGTTTTTGTCCCAGCTATCGAAAATCTGAGCTGTCATATTGCCACAAAGCTTCGTCCAACTTCGCAATAACGCAGGTGTGGGAAAGTATCACCATCCGTTATGAATTATCGGACTGCGAGACGATAGGCGATAGGTCAAACGGCGGTTTTTAAACACATCAAAGGAGCATCATCAGCAACACCAATCAATGAAAGCAGGAAAAAACAATCAAATACCAATATAGGGATGTGCATTGTGTATTAGGCTGCAGCAGTGGAAACTTCGTCACTTGTTGAGAGTTTATCTACGCCTTTATCGCGAAACGTATAGGTAAAGCATTCGTCAATGGTAGAGGCAACTTTTTGTATAATATGTTATAGGTACAAAAAAAATCACTCCCCTTTCCCATGTACCAAAGGCACACCAAAAACGCAAAATTATACATTAAATAATTTTAAAATTGAGATCTATAATTAAAACTCAAAGATTGTGCAAAGTTTCCTGCACATGCCTTATTAAGTATAGAAGTAGGTAATGTTTTAAAAAAATCGGACGGACATAACGAATTTATAATAAGCTTTCGACTTCGTAGGACTTCGGAACCCTAAAAACTGGTGAAGTAAAACATCGTGAGGAAACCAGTATGTCCAAGAATCTCTAAAGTTCAAAGACACGACATTCACCATCATGCACTGGGCCAGCATGGTGGATTAGGGCCCATTCCCTCTCTCTGAGACAAGGCCCGAGTCCAGCACTGGAAACATGATAGGCTGAAATGGTGATGACAATGGGATAAGTAGGTATTTTGTTAATGTCCTATCACATTTTTTTACGAAAAAAAGCATCGAATACTGGATTTTTAGTATAATTTTTTTTACAACTAAAAAGTCTATAAAATTCAGTTGCTGTAATTAATAGATCTGTATATTTTATTTAATGTAGCGGCTTCAGATTTAGGTAAAACTCAACATATCCATTTGTTACCTCCAATTTACAAAACTAGTTTTTCGTAAAACTTTAGGATGGAAAGTTTGAGAATAGATTTTGATAAATTACTGTCATAAAATAAACATTTTTATGTCATGGTTTACCTACTTATTTTGCATTTATCTTGAAAATTACGGCTTTATTTATTCGTTTTATGTCCGAAAATAGAAATACTTGAAATTTAACGGTTTATTTTGTAATAGGCCTCTTAACTGTTCATCTCAACCTGTGTTGCGACTGCCACTGAGTTTTGGTAGGTGTATAGATCTGTTGGTGCTACCTACACTTATTTCCCCCCTCATCCATCAAAAAGATTTAGGCGTCAATTTTCTCATTACAATAATAGAGTAGGTACGACACATCCTGTGGGATCGTGCAATCGTTTCACTTCACATTCGCTCCCATAGGGAAATACAACAGTCATTCGTCAGATTTTGAACTGCAAAATATTTCGAAAAGTGCTGCAGTGTCTAAGCACGGAAAAGCTAGCTTGTAGGTACCTACTTACTTACCTGCGTGTCTACCGTGCATCTCGATATCTTAGGAATTTAAAGGTAAGTGCCTGTTATGTACATTATATCAGCTTAATAAATAGATCCTTAATAAATAAATACCTACAGGTTCACTTGTAACTGTTAAACAACTTTTCAAATTCATAAATAGGTAGGTAGAATATAAGATCATTTTGTATAGATACAAACTAAATGTCAAGACTATACCTACCTTGTATTTGAATTTTACGTAGGTAACTGTATATAAACCATACAACAATTATTTGGGTCAGATATAAATGTCAGATATATAAATATCTACTACATAAATAGAAATTGGGTACCTAGGTACTGTTTAATGGTAGGTTCTTCTTAAGGCGAGGTGAGTCCAACTAAACTACCTACTACTTGTTGAATTATATATTTGATAACTTAAACACAGCGGGACTGGGGCCTAATTTACATTTTTGCTGATTTTGACAACTTTACTTTTTCATGGCAAAACTATCAAAATTCGTTGTAAAAACGTTGTTCCAAAAAATCCGCCGAAACCAGCATAGTGAGTCCGCTCAGTTACCGCCAAGGCTTGATTAGTACTTTTCTGAAACATTGCATTGGTACTCACGTAAACGGAACTTTCACATTTCATTAAAACGCTGTCCAGCCAAACTATGAAAAAAAGAGCCAATCATAATGACACCACCTAAAAATGTCAATTATTTAATAAGCTTTTATTGTTCGTATATATTAGGTACAGAAAAAAAAAAAAATTTCCTAGTACCTACAGACAGACACACTGTAGTTTGTATAATTATATACGTACGCTCTAAATTTGGATATTATATAAATTGACAAAACAAGCCCACCCAGTCTGCATGCGCATAATTTTCATGTTAGTGCCTTTTTAGTGCTTGATGATAATAAGATGCACATTTAAAATGAAAATATTGGGTCGAAACGAACAACTTTTACCTGAACCCTTTACCATAAATAGTATTTGTACCAAATTAGTATGAGATAAAGTTCAAGGTAGTCTACAAGCAGTACAAAAAGGTAGAAAGTAACATTATACAGGGTTTTATTTTATTTTTTATTACACAAATACTTACACACTAACAGCGACGCCAAAGCGAGCTATAAAATTAAAATAATAAAACAATTAATTATATAATAAATAATGTAATAAATAAATTATCTTCTTCAGTCCGACCGCTGACAGAATTTGTCTGACAGCTGCTATAACATCGTAAAAAAACTGAATGAAAACATTTTCTTTGATCATTTTACTGTAGGTAGTAAGGTGTATTGGATACCAGCTACAAGCTAGTAAAAGTGATCATAATTTACTGTTATTATTCAGCTTTTTACAATGTTATGGCAACTGCCATACTAATTTTTTCAGCAGTTGCATTTAACCAAATAACGCAAAAGATGCTCAATCTAACTAAAATTACCTATAATTATATTCATAATATTTTTGTGATTTAATGTTCGATAGATTCTTATAAAATGAAAATTGAAAGCTAGCTTGTTAAAAAAAATAACCCTAACTTTGGGGTGATCAGGCACCCCATGTAGTAAAATCAGACATGTAAAATCAATGTAGGTTTAATTTTAGCTGATCACTTAAAATACAGTAGGTACATAGTCTCTATAACAGATAAACAATTTTATTGATAATAGTGTGAATAATCAGCGTAATTCGTGTAATTTTTTTAAATTATAATTAACATTAATATTCCAAAAGTTATATGAATATTTACGGGATATTTACCGTGGTAAGGTTGTGGAATGAGCTCCCGATATTTCGGCGCAGTTACATGCACCATTTTCACGGGAAGACTGAAACAGTGTGTGTGTGTGTGTGTGTTAAATCAGTGTTTATTATAATATTACAGTTAATAAATTAATTCATAAATAATTCAACAGTAATATTTCATTGCATCCATAGTTCTTTAAATATATATATTTATAGAAGCGTTTATAGCAATCACCCTGTAAGTAGCTTGGTTATAATTTATTAATTTATTGACAGACCTTTACCATTGAGTAGGTATATTTATTTGTGCCCTGTGGTTACAATGTGTATGGTTTCCGTACACATATACCACTCGAAATTGCAATTTAATTGAGCCCCCTTCCATTTTATTGCACTAACTTGCATTGTTATTCGTTACCTAGGCATATCTCGGGTTTACCTATATCCGCTTTTCAACACGCTTATACAGGGTTAAGTATACAGACTGTACTAAGCCGGAAGTAGGTCATTGTAGGTACCTACTCATTATTATGAACAACTTTTACTTAGGGTTTTACTAATATGTATTTTGTGCTAAGGGCCCAACCTTGAAATCGAATAAAAAAACAGCAAAAAAAAAATACTTCATAAAAATTACTTACATAACAAATAAAAAACTTAAAGGTCATGCACTAAAATACATATTTTTGAGCAAAGAGGCCACCCGAAAACGCGGAAAAAAACAGCAAAAAATACTTCATAAAAATTACTTACATAACATATTCCGAGAGCCCGTACAAAGCGATTTGATTCCACATTTATTGTGCGAACTGCTAGTCTGTGGAATTCGCTGCCTGAGTGGGTGTTCCCCTATAGTTACAATCTGGGTGTCTTCAAGTCGAGAGTGAATAGGTTTCTTCTAGGCAAGCGTGCTCCATCGTAGGCCGCATCATCGCTTAACATCAGGCGAGCCGGCGGCCAAGCGCAAGCCTATTTAAAAAAAAAAACTTAAAAGTTATGCTGCCATTACAAAGTTGTACCAATAGTTGCCATTAATTATTTCTGTTATAATAAAGAATGTATAATACCTAATTGCGTTGACAACGTACCTGAGTGGCAGTAATTGTATAATTGGTTTAATTTAACAGATTTACACCATAATTGTAGGTAGATTACCTTCACGTAACTATTTATTATGTTATTTAATAGTTCACAGGAATAACAATCAGAATTTATGCAGTTACTATCATCATCATCATCATAGTCAGCCTTTTAACGGTCCTCTGCTGGACTTTTAGCCTACACCGAAATGGTGATTGAGCCATATCCACCACGCTGACCCAGTGCGGATTGGTGGATTCACATTCGCCATTGAATTTCTTCTCCGTACGTATGCAGGTTTCCTCACGATGTTTTCCTTCACCGAGAAGCCAGTGGTATGAAAATCCGTACATAAGCTCCGAAGAGCTCATTGGTACGGGCCCGGGGTTTGAACCCGCGACCTCACGCTTTCAAGTCTAGCAGTCTCCCAAATGGGCTACCAAGGCCGATACTATCAAGGTAGTAGCTAGTAACTAATAAATTCTATCATAATAATTTCTTAGATTTTATTATACATTGAAATTAGAGTGAATCGGTTTCTTCTAGATAAGCGTGCTCCACCGTGGACCGCATCATCGCTTAACATCAGGCGAGTTGGCGGTTAATAGCAAGCTTATAAATAAATAAATAAAATTATTGAGGGATTTTATCCCGTGCATTTTTTTTGCTTTATTTTAATGTAAAATACACGTAAAAAGTGTTTATTTCAAATTGTGTCACAATTTATTCACGGGACTAGCCCTGACATTTGGGAGGCATTGGTGGGCCAAAAATAAACCAAAGACAATATAAAAAACAATTATGGAATTAATGTGTGTGAAAGTTAATAATATGAAACTATTGTATAGGATTGAATAATTATTGGTTACTGTGGTGAGTTTTGATGGTGTTGAGCTATGGCACCCGCCAATTATGCCTCATGTCAAAATATGTCACTATTTACCGTCTACCAACGACCGACCGACCGTCGTCGCGACCTACCGACTTCGCACAATTATATACATAGAACGCTCAACGCGTAAAAATTATAGTCAGAAAACGTCCGCAGTTTCATATATAAACATAGCTATAACATAGCATATACAATTTACATCGAATCAAAACTATTTGAATGTGGTGAGTTTTGATGGTGTTGAGCTATGTCACTATTTCATATTATACTTGCCGACTTCGAACAATTATCTTACCGATAACCGCGATGGGGAAGAAAGGATATTAGGTGGAGACCACGAACCGGAAGACGCAGCGTAAGTAGTCCCACTAGACCCGACGACATCGTGAGAGTCGCGGGCATCCAGTGGATGCAGATGGCAGGCTGTCGTTCAACAGTGGATGCGTCTTTTGGGTAATGATGATGATTAATATTATACTTACTGTGTCCCACGGTATACCCCACAGGAATCGTATTTTTAGAGATAAAAATTATCCAATGTCACTCTCAGGCCAATCAACAAAACAAAATGACTGAAATGAATGAAATGAAATTAGCCATGCAAAATAATTACGTCGTTCTATTGTTGCGTGTAATGGAAACAAACAAAAAACTCTTTCGCGTTTATAATAATGATTTGTGTTGATACAAACTGGTACCTTAGACCTCACACCCACTGCAAAGTAGATGCAAGGCACGAGCATACAACCTCCGTGGAAAAGCCAACTTCCTGGTTTATCGTAAGTGTTGGAAAAAACACACTTTAAAAGGACTCCAAATACATGTCATTCTGAGCACCGCCTTAGTCTTCGAGTTAATAGTTTTTTATTTTTCTTTGCACACACGGTCGTCTAACCCCAAACTAAGCAACGCTTGTGATATGGCTGCCAGACACTGATATACAATTATACATACATATAGGTATAGTTTTAAATACATACTTAAATAGTAACAACCAGTTATAGAACAAACACAAATGTCATACATCACGCCGCAAGCTCTGAAGTTAGGTTTACTACCAACTGGACCAACGGGCTATCTAGTAATATATATCTAATATGGAATCGGTGTAGCACGACGTTACTTTTCTATCACAGGCTTTGCGGAAGTTCATCTTTGAATGTAAAACCAGTTGAAAACCAATAATAATATAACTATGGTAGCGGTAAAATGAGTATTTCACAAAAAATATATAAAAAAACAATCTTTTGAACTTCAAATTGAGTTCTTCTTTTTATTTGCTACGAGCTACGAATAGGCTACGCCAACAAAAATTGCTACATCACTCGTAGTGATTTTTGGTAATATAGCCATCTCTACGAATGTTCTACGGGCTACCAAGACAAAAGCGCTACGAGATACCAGTAGGTGCGGTTAAAAAAATTGTTACACAGTAATGTGAAAAAACATAGCGCTTTATTATCGGATAGATTTGCTCGTTTGAAAAGTTTTTAAATAAGTAACATTACAATTACACATAAAAAATAAAAATAATAAAACCTATAACCTAAAACTACTTACAAATAAATATACTCTAAATTAAAGTAACAATTTTAAAAAATTTAACAGCTATGTGGCTGTTAAAATTTGCAAGTTGAAGTGGCAATGGGCAGGCCACATCGCTCGAAGAACCGATAACCGATGGGGAAGAAAGGTTCTGGAGTGGAGACCACGAACCGGAAGACGCAGCGTAGGGAGGCCTCCCACTAGATGGACCGACGACATTGTGAGAGTCGCGAGCATCCAGTGGATGCAAAAGGCAGGCTGTCGTTTAGTGTGGAGGTTAAAGGGGGAGGCCTATGTTCAGCAGTGGACGTCTTCTGGCTGATGATGATGATGATGAAACTAAAGTAAAAGTCCATTGGTGAAAGAAAAAACAGCCAGTTTACTGGCAGATTAATAAATAAATTAGATTTAAAATATCCCATAGTCATGATATAATTTTAACGCATTCCAATGTCAACGCGATCAATCTCACGGGAAGGTAAGCGTATGTCTGTCAGCGAGTGATTTATCTGGTACATGATCCTATTAATGAATCAATAGCTTACCAATAATAATGTGTCACGCTCTGCCTCATTGAGATGGAGGAGAACAACTTAGCTCAGAAGCCTTCATGGTGCTTACCTAGGGCGGGGCTAGTTTTATATATGACACTGATACTAAACTGACAAGACAAGTGTGTGTTGTGAGACGCTCATGCCGTGGTTCAGTAGATTCCAAATGCTCGAATTGTTCATTTACCTTTTTTTATTTTAATTTTGTATTAAAGGTACACAGATCTGGAAATACACATGTAGAATTAATTAAACAGTACACAATTTTTTTTTACAACGTAAATATTTTAATTCAATCTAAAATTACAATGATTATAAATCTATCACATTCATTTGCTGGTTATTTTTATCACACAGATACATAAGTAAGGTACAATTATAACTGATTTAATTATACAAACATTTACAACAAAAAGTCGCTATTCCCAGCGCACAATAAAAATATCTACTATACACGGCCGATTTTTTTTCCAGTTCTGACAGTTGCAATAACATTTAAAAAATGGCGAATAAAAACTTTTTTTAATTATTTCAAGGCTACCAGCCACTAACAAAATCCTAGCAAAAGTGGTGAGAACCACAGACCTATATCCAAGTAGACAATATGAGTGAAGTGTAAGTCCTACTTGGAGGGAACACATCATACATAGAAAAAAAAGTTTAGTACACCCTTTAACAAAATGGGTACCCAATCAACATGAAGTACCTACTGATACAAAAACAAATGCAGGTATTAAAATACACTATTATTGTGTGTATAAAAGTCTCTTAAAAGAAGAGACTGATGAACCGAATATATCAATATTATTACAAATATTGTTGTAATAAGAGCTCAGTCGATACAAAGCTTATTTCTGACCATAGTTTGCGTGACGACAAGAGAGCTTGAACGTTTTCCTATTATGTAGACGGCTGGAAGAACGTGGAACACTAGAGAACAGAGAACATATTTTTAGAGTATAATTATGTATCTTGTATCTTGAATTTTTAGATGTGTTATAATAACATTTAATAATTTATTTTTATTTTAGAGGCATATTTTATTTTTCTACTTTTTAACAGATTTTAAGGTGTATTTTTTTATTATATCCATGGGTGGGTGAATTGGGGCCCCCTGTAACTGCCCACCTAATTGTATGTTAATAAATAAATAAAATAAAATAAAAATAAACATATTTTCTTTTAATCATGTAATTTTTTTATTTTTCATTCGTATCAATATTACACACTACTGCTAAATAGAGCCCCTACGCTGATAATTATGATCAGCGTAGTGAATTAAGCCCTTTTTGTTTGTAGAAGTAGCGTGATAAAACGAAGCTGGCCATAAAATGACGAAAATTCTAAACAACAATTAAATTTAATAAACACTAAAATTGTAAAATCGAAATTTTGTGTAAGTGTACAGATGTGTGAGTGTGTGTTTGTCCGCAATATAAACCGTAACAGCTAAATGGATTAGAAATAAATTTGTTACGGAAGTAGCTCTTATTCTGGGTTTACACGTTGACTTATAACCCGCAATAATTCATAGCTCCTGCAGCGGGTAAGACCTCTGCTAGTGTTGAACAGTTTTGAAATTACATGGTCAACAATTTGAGGGGACATATCCTTAACTTCGACCCAATAGAAGTTATGATGCTGTGATAGACTGAGACGGACGGACGGACACGACGTATTTGTAAAGAAAATAATAAAATAAATATTCGGGTTTTTTTTTGCACACACGGTCATCTGACCCCATACTAAGTAAAGCTTGTACTATGGCTGCCAGAGACTGATATACATACATATATATTTTAAATACATACTTAAATAGATATTAAAACCTAGATAAAGAACAAACACAAATGTTTGAACCCACGCCCCAATGATTGAATGACTAAAAATTTTCTGAATAAACGGTCATCCAATTGTTGTTGTTTTTTTTGTATAATACGTAAAGGAGCTTACGCATTTAGTGTTAGGTTTATTCGTTCCCCGTGTTACTACCAACCTTACCAGTAGTTTTGCATGTATTTTTATTTGTTTAATAAATGCACTTGTCCGTTTAAAATAATGGTAATTAAATTAATAAAAATAAATATAATTATATGCAAATTGCTTGTTAACGTATGTAATTTTGAATAATATCATGTTAACCTGATGTTAAGTTTCTCTATTCGCTAAACACAATGCACGTTATCTACGGTTTTATCTTGACCAATGTTCATGACCTTTACTAGCAATCTACCTATAATCTATTACAATCGGCAACTCTTAGTAAGCTAGATTTAATATCTACCTTCCTGTACACTGTCCGAAAGAACGAAAGGCGCGGATAGAATAAGAACTCGAAAGATCTGTGAACGATATTCGAGTGTTTTTATCAGCACGCTTATAATAAACGTCGGTTCACTTCACGGACAATTATACGCTTCCGTCTTCGATTCACACGATTGTCATGCATGTACGATATCTAAACTTGTAAATGTACAATAGTGCATCATTATATACTTATATTACTAATGCGAAAGTATGTTTGTTTGGTCATCTTTCATGCAGCAACAGAGCTACGATATTTTGTACAGAGATAGTAGAGACAGGAGGAACGTAGAGTAGGATGGGATACTTTTTTATCCCGGAAAAATTAATGTCCAGTGAGGTGAATCCGCGGGTTGTAGTTAGTCGTAAAAATTATGAAAATGGTTTGGAAAATATTTAGATAATTTTTTGATGGTGATGATATTTTTATGATGTTAAGTGATCTGGATGGGAACCGGATATTTAGTGCTGGAACACACTGTTAGATACTTGGCAATGACGATATAACTATATTATATATTCTTTTTCATTTATTTGATAAGATAGCCAATTTACAAGTCAATATTAAGTATAAAAATAAATTACTAATTACAATTAAAATAAAATAATTTCAATCAAATTATGTCAATAAAATAAAATAAAATATGTCAATCAAATTAAAATATAAACTTCTCCATTAAATTAAAATAAAATAAGTAATTATATTAATAATAAATATAAATAATTATATTTGGTGCTTGGCGACAACTTTCACTTGAAATTCAAACTATTGCGAAAAACAAGTACATATTTAATAAAAGTATATATTTTTTTTATATTTGAAGTGTGGCTCCACACTTGGCGGTTTACCATTTAAATATTACAGTTTTTTTTATATATATTTATAATGATCAAACTTACAATTTCATTAAATTTAATAGGTTTACCAACAAAACCATTACATCCTTCCACCACTTTGACCAGTAAGTTAGCGACAACAATTTCTGCCTAGCCACTAAACAGCAAAGTAGCCGTGTACCTTCTATTGTATTATGTATTATCTATGGCGTGATTGACACGTCAATGGAAGCCGAGCCACGCGGGTTCTTGAACTCGACATTTGTCAATGGCAAAATGTTAACTCTAGAATGGATACTTTTACCTACCACGCGTAAACGCAGGTGTAGCTAAGTACCATTCGGTGCAAAATTAAACCTTATTGCAACCCATGAAAGTCGTGCAACAAGACAAGTCTATCACTATGCAAATTGCAGAGTTAAACAGAAAGGGTATGTTAAACCGAAAGAGAATCGTTGTACCGATCACTATAAACAAGTCTCATAATGAGGATAACCTTGATTTCATGAAAAAAGATTTTGGTAACATTTTTGTAACGCGATTTCATTCAGTTTAGATTATCTAAAATGGTCTATTAATAATCTAGAATGGTACCTAGACATCCTTCGTGATTTATATTTTTAGAAAATTCAACTATCGAAACTATGATTGATTGAGGCAATTAGACATACGCGTTTAAGACATTATAATTTTACATGACCATATGAGACAACAAACATTAACACGGTTGATAGCACACGTCAACATAAGCGACTTATTAAATATGAATAAATAAATATGTACTTACCTATATGTGTTGTGAAATACTTGGGTACCTATCTAATTTGTGAAAAAAAAAATGCACTGAGGTTGGGCTAATTTGATTGATTGGCCTTTTCATAACGGATGACGAAAACGATGACCTAAAAGGGGGGCAAATCCAAAGCGTTTCGCTAGTGTGTCAAAAACAGCGCTATGTTATTGACAAGAGGCTTAGCGCTACACTATTGAAGAGAGGAGTAGCGATATGCTATTGGCAAGATGCGTAGCGCTATGCTATTGACGAAAGGAGTAACGCTATGCTATTGACAAGAAGCATAGCGCTATGCTGTTGACAAGATGCGTAGTGTTATGCTATTGACAAGAGATGTAACGCTATTCACTATTGACTAGAGGAGTAACGCTATATTATTGACAAGAAGCTTACCCTTATGTTATTGAAAAAACGCGTAGCGCTATGCTATTGATAAGAAGATCACTATGCTATAGCACTATTATATACTGAAGTCGAGATGTGTCATAAGTGACAAGATATAAGCGATATGCTATGGTCAAAAATATTGTGCGCTATGATATTGAAAAGATACGGAACTCTGCTAAGTAAAATAAATATGGATATAAGTAAATAAAATACTAGATTTAGCGACATACCGAACGCATAAATTATAACAGTCCAGAATCTACCTACACGTTAATAGATATAAAATTGTGATAAGCAATCCTCCTTGACATGTTCGCATTGAAACGCCTCTAGATATAAAACTTCCCAGATAATCAAACGAATATATAATAATGCAACTATCGTTCTAGAGCTGCTCGTAACTTTTACCAAATGTAACACAAAATTACGACGTAATTTTAGAGCTAAAACAACTTTATGCTTTGTCCTTAAAAATAGTGCTTCTATCATCATCATATTTCCATTGCTGGGAAACAGGCCTTCTCTCAGAGAGAGAGGGTAAGTCGTAATCCACCATGCTGGCCCAGTGCATATTGGTGAATGCCATATGTCTTTGAACTTGTGAGGTTATTGGACATATCGGTTTCCACACGTTGCTCCACTGTTTTTGATCGATGGCATTGAAACTACACATTATTTATCTAATTAGGTGCCTACTTAATAAATTATTGGTGCAGGGCTGAGGATCGAACCGGGTGCCGTCAGATTGTAAAGCGCACATGCTACCGTTCGGCCAACATCATGCACTCGAATGCTTCTATATACTATGTAGGTATGTAGCCGAGGCTACGATATGTATCACCATCATCAGCCCGCTACATAGCCCGATCTTCGCGTTTTTTTTATTATTTTCGCTGCGAATTATCTTCCACAGATTATCGTTACTCCACAGAGTCGTATAAAGCATCAACATGTTGTATAATAGGTAAAATTTTAATTTGATTGAAAATATGATGCTAACTTTTGCTTTCAACAAAACGGGATATGACAGAACGTGAGCATTATAAAACCTTGGAAAAGAGTAAGAACTGGGCCAAGAAGGAACGGACGGGAATGGGATGGAAAGATGGACGATAGCAGAAGAGAGCGTGATTAGATTACACCATACAGGGTTTCTGGCAATCAGTTAGTACGTACATTAAAACAAACAACTTTTGTTCTACTAATGGTTTGTTTTTTCTGTACTGAGGCCACCCTTATAAGATAATGCTAACTGATTGCCAGTAGCCCTGTGTGTATACCTACGCAAGCAAAGTCTCTAACAGAAGCTAGTTGAAAGTAAGTTGCTAACTTTTACTTTCAGATAGTGAAAAATCCATCAAAAGCATGGTATAATAATATACTCCATTGATCATGATCAAAAGCAATTACTAAACAGTTATCAAAACATTTATTTAAATCTTTCTACTTACTGTCAATGAAATATAACTGCACAGACATAAATATAATCCAAAATATCCATGACCTACCGAATTTGATAATCAAAACGTAATCAGCTGTCAAAATAAACAACTTCGGTCAACGAACTCAAAGTCAAAAAAATTAGGCGTGGCCTTTAATATGTTCTCAATCCGGATTTAACACGTTTATGTCTGCTATTTTTAGACTGCATCCTAAAAATAGAATCAAAAATGGTAATTTACTAGGAAATCAAAAATAATACTTCATTGATTTAGTGCTATAATTGGATCTGAGTAAAAAAATATTTCCTTAACCTAAGTTATATAACCGGTATAACAATCGGTAATTTGATTAATGTCTTAACTTGCGCATATATTTGCATAAGGACGCATTCTCAATGTACAGATTATATTTTTTCCATTTCCGTTCGAAATAATTACCATTTCGAATTGATGCATAGTTCTTAAAACTAATAAATCTGAATGTGTAAACTATAAAAACTTATACCCAGCGCATAATTTTCACAGAATTTTTACACGCCGAAACTAAAAAAGTACCTGTTTTTTTTTCAAGCTCAAGCTTTCAAGTCATATTTGTATGAAAATACGGGTAGTATTTTTTCCTAACTCTTATTACCTCTCTGCAAGGCAAAGGTTATCCCATCTTCTTCCTAAGTCTTATGAGTCGAAAGGATAAGGATAATTATAGTAAATATTTAGCTAAAACAAATAAAGATCTACATTTTATGAATACCTAACATGTTAGTTATGAAATTGCAATTAGTGTAAATTGCACAGAAAAGAGAAGTAAATAGAACGGAAATGAGAAGGAAAATCTGTTATCAGGTGAACCTTGATTGAACATTCTTATTTAGATGAACGCGTCGAACTCCGCATCCCAGTTGCTAACTGATTTCGAATGTCTGTCTTTCCGTTTATATGGATGCAACTGGCTACAACATATATCTTACATAAATACCTTGTCAACCCTTGTAATGTAAACAAAAAAAAAAACCTGTGTTTAATTGTATATTTTGGACTATAAAGGATATTATAAAGACCCGGGTATATTTAATTAACATTTCTTCCATCCATTATGTCCGCAACCTAATCGTGCAATCTAAACGCTATACAATATCAGCACACTTCCTTATACAAAAAACAAGAATCTTATGATTCCAAAAGTTAATTACATTCTATAACTATGTCGGTTTGAAAAAACTTGATCATGTTGAGGTATTTGTATTTAAAGAAAGTCGACACTCTTAATACGATATGGTTCTACGCTGTAGATATCTATATGTATTAGGTATAGGTACGTAAGTACGTGATCTCACAAAGTTGTTAAAAATTTGCATCTAATCGTAAGAACACTTCAATGCCAGTTGTTCGGTGTTTTTGATCGATTAATTGACTAGTAACTAAACACATTCACCTTATTGCTATAATTAGAACATTTGCATCAGTCATAGTAGCGTTAAATATCAAAGGTGGCACAATTTTGTGCGCTTGGACAGGCAGGACCAAAGTCACTTAAAATAGTCGTATGAACTGTAGACGACTGATTGTAATTATAAAAAAAAAAAAAACGTTTTCTAAACTAATTGTTGTCGTCTTGGCCTTAAAATATTGCAAATGCTATTCAAACAAGTACTCAAAAGCACTCCGCCGTAGCTATGAGAGAACTCTTTCATTTCCCAACACAAAGCAGCAAACTACCTCTACAGCCGAGTTTCAAAGGCTATACAGCTAAAAAAACATAGTTTGCATGTTCGTTAGTGAAAACATACTGAGCGAGCTTGGTGTTGTTTTGATGGTTCCGTACCGTTTATTTCATAACCAAAAACATTACAAAGTTAGGTGACAAGGCGTTTATTTGATGGTAAGCGCTTCGCTTGCATACAGGGTTACACGGAACGGCAGTACTGAGCCAAAATGAGGTCATTGTTACTTACTTCCTATCCAATCTTGAAATCGCGTAAACAAACAGTTCGATACAAAATTTACACAAAATTTATGGACAGTGCGCTCTTCGCAATTACTATGCTTAACAAAGCAAAAAAATACGCTCTGGAATTGCTCTGAAAGATGCAGCTTTCTTGGAAGTTACATTTTGTTTTATGTAGCGAAATACCACTCACTCATTCAGTGACTGAATCATCACGAAATCATATACCTACTTGACCTACGAAGCTGAAATTTGGCACGAAGATTCTTTATGGGGTACACAGGTTTACTAAGAAAGGATTTTTCGAAAGGTCTGAATTAAGGAGGGCAAATAGATGTTAAAAGTTTATATGAAAGTCTACGCGTACCTGTACCAAAGTCGCCCGCAATCATCAATCATAGTATGCTTGAGTACCCTCTCTTTCTTTGGTCTGAACCTTTTAATGGAAATAGAATCTACACTATCTACCTATCTTTGTACCTTTAAGTTCTATTATTTCTTCTGTATCGATATACCTAAGTTCAATAAAAGCGGTTGTTCAGACGAGTGTTGAGCGACTTAATGTAACCCACGGTATGTACTTGATTGAAATTATATTCAAATTGATACCTAGTTTCACTGCGATCCTAGTATAAAATAACATCAAAGTTTTGATTCAAGTAACTTATTTTTTTTTTTTTTTTTTATTACACATTTAAGGATCTCTAAACTAGGGTTGCAAGGTTGCAGGCAGTACGGGTTGCTTTCACTGTGCCTGTTGGAGCATGCACGTGCTTCATATGAATACAAAATGAAAACAAACATTAATCTACGAAATATGGACGTGACAATTTGAAAAATAATTTACATTTTTTTTACAAATTTTCATCTACATTTTGAATCTGATTCCGGTCACCGGCCTGACTGATTTTTTATTCGTGATTTCAGGGTTGGTTCATAAATTAAAAGATGTTTATAATGACGATGACAATGATATCATCAAATATGTCCATCGTCTAGAAATACACCCGGTCTAGGTGTTAATATTTCAAACGATCTTAGTCTTGAGCATCGACTTAAAGTTGCTTGTCCATCGGTTTTTTATCGAATATATTTCGGAGAGTGCATCGGATCTGCACGATCTAATTCCCTCCTGCCCATTTTTCTATCGGACTGCTAGAGCAGGCACAAAAATCGTTCATAAGTTATATACCGTATAAAGTTCATATACCGAAAACCCGTACGAAGCGCTTTGATTCCACATTTATTGTGCGAACTGCTAGTATGTGGAATGCGCTGCCTGAATGGGTGTTCCCCGATGGTTACAATCTGGGTATTTTTAAATCACGAGTGAATCGGTTTCTTCTAGGCCAGCGTGCTCCAACGTAGACCGCATCGGGCGAGATGGTGGTCAAACGCAAGTCTATTATTTGTATTAAAAAAACGATGGATTATCAAGAAAGGCAAATTCCATTTAAGTTGCATTGTATGAACCTATTGTATTCTAAGACGTGCAGCGTGACACTAATCTTTACTTTCATATAAAATTGCTTGAAAATATTTGCTACGATAACCTGCTTACTAGAGACAGTGCCTAGAGGTAGTGTGCTGTGATGTTTATTGTACTGTGCGCCTCGCAATAGGAGCTAAGAAAAAAAAAGAATTTTCCAGCCATAAACTCGCTCATACCCGCAGCTACAGCGCTTACTGGACTCGTCAAGGAGTGGACACGTGGACAATACGTATAAATATAAACTATGAGTGTTATTAGAATCAGTGTATTTTGCTGAATAAATAATATCAATATCATGCAAATAAGACGTCTAGCAGACGTGGTGGTATTTGGTACATTTCAGACTTTGACAGGAAGTTGGTACGTTACGTATGGTTTTATTTATACTGCGTGGTAAAGGATATTTCATACCGGGTTTTTTCTAAAAGTGTAGCACGAGTAAAAACAATAGCATTCTACTTAACAGTTTTTTTTGTAATTTGTAGGAAAAACATGGAAAAACTAAGTCATAGCGATTTTTAACCAACTTCGATAAAGGAGAAATGTTCCAAATTTGGCACCGATTTGCGTGTTTCTTTTTTTAGGGTTCCGTACCCAAAGTGTAATAACGGGACCCTATTACTAAACAAGTCTTTTTTTTTGTCCGTCCGTCTGTCCGTCCTACCTTTAAACGGCTGTATCTTATGAACGGTAATCCAGTTGAAATTTTCACAGAATATGTAATTTTACGGCGGATTAAGCGGAGTACGACGCGGTCTGATTCCACTTTTATTGTGCTTATTACGTTCGACTGTGGAATGCGCTGCGTAAATGTGTGTTCCCTGATATTTGTAACTATAAGGGAACACACATTGCCAGATTCCCCAGATTGTAATCTAGGCGTCTTTTATTCACGAGTAGGTACTTCAGTTTCTTCTAGACAAGCGTGCTCCATCATAGACCGCTTCATCGAAGGTTAGGTTGTGGAATGAGCTCCCGATATTTCGGCGCAGTTACATGCACCATGTTCACAGGAAGACTGAAGAATGCGGGTGGTTGGTCGAACAGTTAAAAAGTTTGGTGCATACAAAACGATCTACCCTCTTTCTTAGTCTATTGTTGTTTGTTGTCTTTTGGTATTGTTTTCTTCTATTTTCCCGGACACGAGACTATACTTTCAAGGAATTGGACGTAGATATAATGCAGGACGTTTGGGGAAATGGACGTAGCAAACGTGAATCGACAATATGACACTGTGCGGTGTAAGTGTGAATAATCTTTTAGTTTTGAACATGAAAATAGCTCGTAACAATACAATATTTTCTGTGACAGCCGTAACTAATGACTTTACTACCGTGTAATATTTAGTTTTAGATTTTCAGTAAATTATTTTAGCGCAATAAGTTTCGATCTAATTCTCTTCCGCAGCTTACGTGTATTGCAAGATACAATAAGAATAACTCCTTTGATTAGGTCTTCTAGGAAATTTTCATTCCAAAAATTGGTACGTTTTTATGTTCAGTTTTATTAATCATCATCATATCAGCCTATCATGTTCACTGCTGCGACTCAGACTTTCTCTCAGAGAGAGATAATGGCCTAATCCACCATGCTGGCCTAGTGCATGTTGGTGAATGTAATTTGTCTTTGAATTTATAATATTATATCTTATATAGTATTGATAAAAGATAATAATTAATTACAGATTGTCCGGAGACCGTTGAAGGTCTAAAGACAATCCAAATGCTTAAGCCCACTTTCAATTGGCAGCGTACCCAGCATGCTGGCGGCATTACTACGCTGGACGAAAATGATTTTGATTCGGAATAACTACAGCATTTTGTATACGCGTCGCACTCTCTACGATCGATCGACCGTCGATTTTTTACTTCATTGCTCTTCTAAATCAGTGAACCAGAGTGGGTCTTTGCCACCAGATAATGCATATTGATATCTCCTGCCAGTAATGTCTTGGAGTTCACGCAGGAAGAAAATTAGTCAATAGGACTTTATATTTTTCATTCATTTTCTAAGCTTTCTCGATTATTACACATTAAAATTAAATATTTTGACGGGTTAACAAATTAAAATTAACATTTACATATTTTGTCATCTAGTCTACCCACAGAAAAGAGAAGTACTTAAATAGAACCGAAATGAGAAGTTAAAAACTGTTACCAGGCATTATGAAATTGTGAATTTTGTGTGTATGAAATTTGTGGTGTGAACAATAAAGAGTTAACTATCTATCTATCTATCTATCTATGAGTGAACCTTGATTGAACATTCTTATTTAGATTAATTCGTCGAACTCTGCATCACAGTTACTAACTGATTTCGAATGACTGACGTTTCGTTTATATGGGTGCAACTGGCAACAACAAATTTTTAAAGTTCTGTCAAGGCATTTCAAAAATTCCGAGTTCTAAAGACATCCGTTCTAAATTAAACAAAAAAAATATATTTTTTCTTTTCTTTGAGTTTAACTGTGACTACGGGCACTGCAAAGTGTTCCGCTTTACGGTTGATATTCCGAAAATTCATACGAAGCGTTTTGATTCCACATTTATTGTGGGAACTGCTAGTCTGTGGAATGCGCTGCCTGAATAGGTGTGTCCCGATAGTTACAATCTGAGTGTCTTCAAATCACGAGTGAATCGGTATCTTCTACGCAAGCGTGCTCCAACGTAGACCACATCATTGATGGTGGTCAAACGCAAGCCTATTGTTTGTAATAAATGCGTCAAGAATTTAAATAATGTAAAATACACGCGATAAAATCTGTTATAATTACAATATCCAATAATTTTTTTACTCGTGACTCTGTGGTAACATATTTATTATCTATGTTGAATAGGGTATCGTAGCTTCAGTTGCACTCCCATTATCCAGATGAAAGCTTTGATGAACTCTCTATTGAAATACATTTGAATGTATACTTAGAATCAGCACTGTTTGAACAGAATACATTTCAGCATGAAATTTTTATCATACTTTGGGGACAGATAGGTACAGTCCGCGAAAATTATGTTAATTTCTTTAATCAAAGAAGAACATTCATGCATCCTGAATTTCCTAGAAAATGAAATTGTGATTAGATTAAAAATATATTGGTAAAACAGAAGATTATTTTGATAAACGTTGCCTTGTTCGTGGTTAGTGAAAACGGGCATTAGATTCCAAATATCCGCTGTTTTGCAATCGTCATAGGAAATTCGCAAATGTTCGGTTTGTTCGATTATCATACGACAAGTGCGCGTTGAAGTCTTTTCTTGGAAACAACTAATAAATATTAGGTATGACCTAATACAGGGCATGTTAAGCTGTCTCCTTTAATTATACATATACGTGTAACTTACATAATAAAACCATAATTACATAAAAAATAAGTAAGGGATAATTCTATGCAGATTGCGGTTTACGCAGTACTTAGTTTCTTAGGAGTATGTAATTATGTAGGTATGGTTTTGTACATACGGGATACACGGGACGGTGGTACTAAACCGAATGGAGGTCATTGACTCATTACTGTCACGAACAACTTTTACCATGAGACCAACGCTGAAATAGGAAAATATTGAACAAAAAAAAAACAGAAAAAAAATGCAGGTAGCAGGTGTTTTTTAGGGTTCCGTACCCAAAGGGTAAAAACGGGACCCTATTACTAGTACTGTCCACGACCAACTTGTCTCCTTTGTCACATAAAAGCGCCTCGAGCGTTTTGACTACGAACAAGTAGGTAAATAAACACTTAATTAAATTCACTTCAATAGATCTGCATAATTTATTTCTATGTTCTAAGTACTTATTAATTCAATTAGCGTACTTGATATGGATTTTACGCTATGAGCAATAATGCGAATCTATCCGGAATCTTGTACCGGAGACGGATGTGAGATTTTTTTCAGCTTCTAAACATTTAGCACCGGGAACACAAATAAAAGTTTTTTTTTAATTCTTTCCTCTGTGAGTTTGGCATCGCACTCCTATGCATTTGTCAGTGTCAAGTATTAAATTATTATAAAATTTTATAATATGTATTCAAACAAGTCAGATTCAAGCAAATTAAGTCACGGCCAAGTCAAAGTCATGCCCTAGTAAAGTGGTGGAAACTTTACAAGAGGCTTCTATGGATCTTTGGAAGCTTTAGCGTGGCTGGTGTATGTACCAGTCCACGAAAATATGATTCGACACTTTTTTCGCTCTCCAAAAGAACAGACTAAAGACATTATGGCCATTCCGCCTCATGTAACAAACTGTTTCTAAATAAGTTACCATCAGGTGAGGTCAAGCCAGGTCAGGTGAGGCTATAAAAAAGTCTCGAATATTCTCGAAAAATGTTTAGTAGGAAGTCGAAGAAAAGACATTACATTAGATAGCTTATTTTTTAATGGCGAAATTCTAAATAAAAATAAATTGAAACTAATTGATTTTATAAATTGGGAAAAAGATTTTTTGCCGTCTTTGTCAATCTAATACAATCATCATCATCATCATCATCAGCCAGAAGACGTCCACTGCTGAACATAGGCCTCCCCCTTTAACCTCCACACTGAACGACAGCCTGCCTTTTGCATCCACTGGATGCCCGCGACTCTCACAATGTCGTCGGTCCATCCCTACGCTGCGTCTTCCGGTTGGTGGTCTCCACTCCAGAACCTTTCTTCCCCATCGGTTATCGGTTATCTAATACAATACAACAATCAAATCTTAAAATTAAAATAACTACAAAAAATCTTTTTTGTTTTGTGTATAGCCTGCAAAAGGACCTGTAAAAAAATCCCTCCTTTTTGCGCGGCAGTCAAGATTTTACTCTATGACTGTTAGTAAAAAGTATACATTGTACATTTAAAAAAATAATAAATGAGCTGATAATCTTCAAACATTAGCTGTTTGAAGATTATTTAGCTCTTTTAGTTTATTTTATAAATGTACAGGTTTTCTTGAATACTACCTAAGAACACACTCGATTTAATCACCTTTCAAATAAATAAATAAAAATAATTTCATCCGTTTGGGAGCTACGATACCACAGACAGACACACGTTAAACTTATAAATACTTACCCCTCCTTTTGCGTCGAGGGTTAAAAATTATGACTTCAAGTACCTCTACGGGGGCTGGTAACACATCCACAGCGTCGCTAGTGTTACTGGTTCCAACTACGCATACTCGGCGGTCGTCACTTACCAGTATTTCATTACAACCAGAAGTAACATAAAGTATTTTTGGTTGTAGATCTATAAATTGGTTGGTTGAAATTGTATTGTCTGCTACACCGCTCATGAGAAAACTATCAAAATAAAAACCTAGGTTAGGACCTTTTTTCAACGGCTTTCATAGTCTTAAAACTCCTTGCGATAGGACTCCTTCTTCTATTTTGTCGATGGTCACAGTTGTTAATATAATCGTGATATAATCAGTTCGCTCAGTCTTCTAAGCTCATTGGTTCACTCTCTTTGACTAATAAACTATCTAATAAAGTAGATAATATCTGTGGTTCGCTCGTTCGCTCGCATAACAGCTATCTGATTTATTTTCTGTTAGTTTCCAACTCAATACAGCAAATCACGCATTAAGCCAATTTCTTACTTGACTAGTTACAATTAGCCTTTAACAAACAACTTTTACCTTATGTAGGTACTAATAAGTATCCTAAAAATAACTTTCAAGGCGAAACATCGCACATCTAATCGCTTATAGTCACCGCAGACGACGGCAGTTGCTGTACTTTTGTCTTACTCATATTATGAACTTATTCTCCTATACTCCGCTCAATCTTTTTTATGTATACTTAGGTATTTGTCTTACGAACGCCCACTAATAGTCCATTGTATTTACTATCCTAATTCTTGTATTGTCATCTAGATTAAATCATCATCATCATCATTTCAGCCATAGGAAGCCTACTGCTGGACATAGGCCGCCGTCGATCTCCAAAAGGGCCGCGGCCTGCATTCAACGTTTCCCTATAGTGTCTATTAGGTCATCTGTCCATCTTGTGTGTGGACGTCCTACGCTAGATTAAATAAGATACAATACTAGATTAGATTAAATACATAAGTATAATTGAAATCGATACGACGTTTAGAAGTAACACTACCACAGAAAAGAGAAGTACCTAAATAGAACGGAAATGAGAAGGAAAATCTTTCACCAGACATTATGAGTGAACCTTGATTGAACAATCTTATTTAGATCAACGCGTTGAACTCCGCATCCAAAGAACTTGGACCTTACCTTTTTAGGTTAGGTCTCAAAGTTCTTTGTCCGCATCACAGTTGCTAACTGATTTCGAATGACTGACGTTTCGTTTATATGGGTGCAACTGGCTACAACAATTTTTTTACAAAAATGTTTTGACAGCTGTTCTAATTTAAACAAAAAAAAACTTTTCTTTGAACAACTAAGTACTAACAATCATGACATGTCAAACAAGAAAATCTTTAATGTAAGAACGGTTTCTGTAGGATTGATAAAACCTGAGGGCGCAACTATAGTAGTCATTACTTAGGACTGTAATAGTTCAGCTCGTTTGAGCCATATTAAACAATGAACACTATTTATACTTAACAATTAGAATGCAACTAAAGTAGGTACTTATGTACAATTGGTATCATGTTTCAGTGTAACTGCAAGTGCCTAGTACCTAGGTCAGCACTTCAAGTAGGTACTAGTCGACACTGCAAGTACCCTGACATAACTACTATAACTAGCCCTGTTTGGTTTTATGTTCCGTCTAGACTATAATAGAACGCACTTAGGGATGCCAGACTGGTTGTTTAAATTACCGGGAGAACATTTTTAACTAGCGGAATTTTGAGATAGATGCCGGGTATTTTTTTTTACTACTAATAGAAAATTTAATCATGATTAATGTAACGCCAAATACATATAATCTCTACATAGTATAAATTGAAGTCGCTTTCCGCGTCTGTTTGTCTGTCTGTATGGCCGCTAACTCCTCCTAAACCACGCAACGGATTTTGATGCGGTTTTCACCATCAGTTAGATACATTTTCAAGGAAGGTTTATATATATAACTAGCGACCCGCCCCGGCTCCGCACGTAAATTACACCCGTGCGAAGCCGGGCGGGCGGGTCGCTAGTATATCTATAAACGTACAAACTGACTTTAAAGGTATTGACATACGTATATTATGTGCATACCTTAAAAGTCAGTTTGTACGTTTTGGAGAATGGAGAATCGAAAAATAAAATAAAATTTGAAGAATTTGCAATTAAATTTAATCTACTCTAGTTGCAATTTAAAACCATTAGTGTTCTTAGAACTTACGAGGAGCTATTTGTATTTTGCCGTGAGCCGGGGACCATATTATGAAATAACGGGATAATCCTGGCGGTTTCCGGTCATCTGGCAACCGTGGGGTTGCCGTAAGTGCCTAGGCACTTGATACTGTCACGTGACACTAGTCTGGGTAAACTGTGCACCAATTCTTATTCTAAGATAGCCGAGTCTAAGATCTTCGATCACCCGCAAGTCACGTTCTTGATATAATAGTTTTTCAAAATTCACTAAAATGTGAAATATATAGAATATAAGGGGATTTTTGAAATAAGAATCTAAATTCAGAATTCAGCACAACCACATTAATATGACTTCTCTAAATAATCTACAATTCGTATTGAATTTTGAAGCGATATGGATGGAGATGTGAATTCGTTGTTTTGTAGTCAAACGCCTTAACAGCAACAAAAATGCTAATTACTTACTATTAGGTAGGTACTTACTTTTAATAATAATCAGATTAAAACCAATTTTATAACTTAACTTGTGCTCACTAAGTAAGCATAACCATTTTTTTTTAAACTTTTGTTTGTAAAAAGGGCTCATATTTATTTAAAAAATAATCGCCTAAACTCGACGGGTCTACCCCATATACCGTCAGAAAGTTCCAGTTTTTCATTTTCAAGTTCTATAATTTGTATTGTCAAACATAACAAAACAAATAAATCCAAACTCGACGGGCCTATGCCAGCCCTTTGTATTATATTGATCTCCCAGTCTTACAGCTTCATCATTAGATCTGCTCACAGAAAATAACTCCTTTCTGTGGATCTGCTAGCTATTGTCATCCAAACCACACATAGGTACCTACCTATGAAATTTGAGCTCGACCGAAAACTTGTAAGTGCTCGAAAATCCAATTTTAGATTAATCAAAACAATATTCCTAAATATAATAATTAAATATAACAGTGTAAGTGATGGAGAAATTCAATAAACGAGGAATCATTCCTACATACTTAGAGGTGAAAAAAATAATCTTCAAATTTATATGGGATGGAGATATTAAAGCCTAATCAATAAAAAAGAATTACATAAATCGGGCCGCAATTGGCGGATATACTGCGTATAAAAAAAAGGAACAGATGAAATTAGTAGGTATCTCTTTTTTTATTATTATTATAAATTGGCTTGCGCTTGGCCGTCAACTCGCCTGATGTTAAGCGATGAAGCGGCCTACAATGGAGCACGCTTGCCTAGAAGAAATCTATTCACTCTCGACTTGAAGACACCCAGATTGATTTGATTTATGAAGTTTGTTAAACATAAGCAAATGCCTAAACATAACGCGTGCTATAATTTTTTTACGCGTACGCGGCGCGTATATGCAATTCGCGTGGAGACTTCCAAAATATGAGACTTTATTCATGAAGTCTCCACGCGAAGTAGGCCAGTGCAAGCGCTGCAAAGTCTGCAAACTGAACGGACGAATGAAAGGGACTGAGCTGGAGCGCGGGGGCGAATTAATCTAGCCTTACATAGCTTTTATATAAAGAAGCGCGCTATTTCGCAAGCATTCGTTGTTGGAATCTCGCCGCGATCCCACTGAGCGCGGGAGAGCCGAACGCACCCCTTCGCGCGAAAACTGACAGAACTTATTGTTTTAATTATTTGAATTTAGAATTGTTCAATATGGCTGTCACGAGTGCCAGGAATATTGTGGACCTGAAGGAGAAGGGGCATTTCGAGCGAGAAAATGCAAGGATTGACAAATATACGGTAAATAGAATATTAATTTTGCAATCTTAAATGATTAATGTGTAGAAATATCATATTTTTTTAAAACAAACTTAAAATTATAAAAACTGAAAACAATCTGAAGTTTCTGTAAAATGCTTAATGATAGAACTTATTAGAAGCTTAATTGAGCAGAAAGATATTATAAAGCATAGAAATAATTACTCATAGAAATGATTGATTTTGTATGCTTTCACAAATAATTTAATGAGTAAAATTTACGAAAACCTTTTATGAATATAATATGTGAAAGATCCCAACACAATTTCATCTTAAAAACTAATTCATACATAAAATTTTCTCACAATTTTCTTTTACTTACAATAAAACAAATTATAAGACATTTCTGTACCGTTGATTTTCAGGTTTCTTTATTCTACTAAGTTTTTTTTAATTATGTGGGTTACAAGTTTGGTGATAATTCTTAACAATTTACCTTATTCTGTGCCATGACTAATTTCATGTCTTTTAATTACATTAAAAAAAAATCACATTTTTCCAACACAAAAATAAATTAAATCAATTTCCTACCTATACGTTTTCATATCAGAAATAGTATCAATTCCTTTTTTTCACACTTTTGATAACCATAGTTAAAAAAGTGAACACATTTTAAAGTTTTTTTTTTAAATAAATCATCTACTATCTTTTATATTGCCAATATGAATATACTAACCAACTCTCGTCAAAATCAGATGATTCGTTTCGGAAGGTAGGTATGAAAAGGTCTAATGTCCGGGGCGGGGCGCCCACAGATTTGGCATAATTGTTTATCAAAAGTTGTTGTTGCTTACATAACTATTACATAATCGTTTATTATGACAATAGGTTAAGATAGTTTTTATATATTTAGGTAACTTTATAAAAAAAATCTTTCCCTACCATTATTTTTCTACAACTGGAAAATAAGAAGTAAAGTAAGTAAAGTAAAGTAAATATTTATTTCTGAAGCGGTTTAACATTATCATAATTAAATTGAAAAAAAAGAGCGATTGAAGCCTTAATTCGAAGACAAAATAATTTTGCCGCAATTTTATAGCAGTAATACTCGAAATTGTTTTTTTTCTGTTAGCCTACGTATTAGTTTCACATAAATTAAGAACTTGATGTCAATTGAAAATTATAAAATAGTGCTCAAAAAAGTTGCAAAAAAATGCTTACTCTAATTTTTATTCCATAAACGGCATGTCTTTGATTATGTGAAACTTGTATGATAACATAATTATCAATTTAAAAAATCGAATTAAAAGTGATTATTATACACGCACGTTTACTTGGATGACATATTTTTATTTAAAAACCAAACTATTGAACGGATTTTAATGACATTTCTATGGAACCAATATGAAAGTATATCCTTTCAAGAATTTCTAAATCGTTTTTAAATTGGTGCTCTGATCTAACAAACATAAAAAACTTAATTAAGAACCCCTCCTTTTTTGAAGTCAGTAGGTACTTTTTTTGTAGTTTTGGAAGACTAAAAGTTATATTGCCAGGTCAAAAATTTGTGAATATTAATGTCTGAATTGCCGGTGTACATACAGATTGAAGTTGTAATAAGGCTATCTTAATTACCAATATACAATGATATAATACATTAGGTACTGCACCTTAAAACTTTATCGGAAGGGAGCGAAACCTGACGTGGCTGGTATAAGTGATGTTAATTATTTGGACCGAGGTAACTTTATCTTCGTCATTCATGACTCCATCTACCTCCAGAGATGATGTTGTTTGTAGATTGCACGTCTGTGTATTTGTTGTTATATGTCTCATACAGGGTTACACAGAAAGATGAACTACTAATCCAGAAATCACATAAAAGAATCAGCTGTTCCACAGAATTGCGTTAATTGTAAATGACATTCAATAAAAAAGCAGTTTTTTTTACATTTTAGGATTGGAAAAAAATTCAAAAAGAGTACCTCCTTTCGACGCTTGTAGCGTTACGTGTAATTCTATTTAAGCAGTCCTATACCTAAAAACATCTCATCTATTCATCTATATTATCTATAACATCTGTTGGTCTGCTAGAAGATTGTTTTTCTAGAACGAAAAGGCGAGAGGGACTAACATTTATGTGATATCCACAATAGTATAAAAAGTAGGTAGAATTTCTGTTAATCCAGGGTATAAGGTATTAGTATTAAGTATTTGTAGTATTAGTATTAGCTTGTATTTTGTTTAGTTACTAAAGGCACTTGCCGCTTGTATTTTGTTTAGTTACTAAAGGCACTTGCCGCTTGTATTTTATTTAGTTAATAAAGGCACTTGCCGCTTGTATTTTGTTTACTTAATAAAGGCACTTGCCGCTTGTATTTTGTTTAGTTAATAAAGGCACTTGCCCTAGTAAAAAATGGTATAAGCCTCAGATCCGGCAAACATGGGAGATATCACACACACACATCATCAGCCATTAAATGTCCACTGCTGAACAAGGCCTCCCTCTTAGAGAGGGGTATGCCACAGTACAATTATCGTTCGTGTACAAATGTCTCGGGTTTCATTTAAAAAAAAACACCATACCGCTAACGAAAAACCTGTGAGTACCTACGGCTTACCGATTCATTTTTCACATACACTTGCACTAATGAACTAACTAATAGCCCACATGCAAAAAAGAAGGTCGGGAAGCGACAAGTTCGTCTGCTGGTGCTGCTGGTGATTCCGACTATAGTCATCAAGCCTAATTTAGGCCAGATGCGCACCCTCCACGCCACCTTACCATATCTCCTTTGTTTGTCTAGCTATATCCATACCAATTTTACCCAAATCAGTGGGCTTACTCTTGACACTCGATTTCAATCGTAATTTGAGATTGGGATCGAAAACATGCCATTTGGTACTCTTCAATCGAGTCAAGAGTACAGAAAGCGTCGAGTTGAGTCGATTTTATTTAGTTCCATAAAATTCCACCATTATTGGTTCCAATCGTGCGCTAGTTTAGAATTCAAGAGTACCAAAATGGCATGTTTTCGATCCCAATCCCAAATTACGATTGAAATCGAGTGTCAAGAGTAAGCCCACAGTTCTGTTCTTACGGAGTTGAATGCATACAGATTCTGCAGATTAGAGTGATATCTTATCTGATAGCCGCAATTTTTTTTTAATGGGCCTGACTCAATACATTATGGGTCCGGAAATGTAGTCTCATCTTTTATTATCAACTCAGAGGAAATACTTTCTCTGAGATTATCAATTAGTATACTTGTTATTTTGTTATACTGTGCATTAAGTTGCAATATTTAAGTATATTTATGAGCTTTTAAATCAACAAATGTACCTACTTTAACTACTTTTAGTTATACTATTTAAATCTATTTTTAAATAGGAAATCTTAAGCTAGGCACCCAGAAACCTGATTTTTGCATGCGCATTATAAAAATATGCTGCAATATTTTTCTATTGTGTTTTTACGGAATACTATTATATAATTATACCTAATCATCACGTGTATGCACATTAGGTATAATTATTAAGAATTTATGATTTTATGATTTTATTGTGTTCCCAAACTCCTTGTTTATTTATACAGGGTTACGCGAAAAGGATGTACTAAGCCGTAAGGGGGGTCTATAGTGTTCATCATTAGCCGCATACTACCAATGATTTTTTAAAATGTATTTTTGTATTAGCTCTAATGTAAAAACGGTAATACGTACAAGCCTCAAATTTGGTTCGATTATAGTACTCTAAAGAAAATAACAAATAATGGCCATGTGCGAGTCGGTGATAAATTTATGTTCACCACCAAGTTAAGCAACGTCATTACTTGGATGGGTGAGCGCCTGGGCGTGATGTTGTCTTTTTGCACTACGTTTTGTATTTTGTGGTGGTACGGAACCTTCAGTGCGTGTGCCCGACTCGCACTTCGCCGGTTTATATAAGACTACCTGACCTGACAGACGTTGTCCTGTCTTAGAACTGTCAAAGACGCAAAGTTAAAATTATAATTTTTTTTTTTACACCTATATTATTGGAGTTTTAGTAAGGATCCCTATATTTTTTTTAAATATAATATAGCCTATGTTACCCGCGCATAGTGTAGCTTCCCAACAGTGAAATAATTTTTCAAATCGGTTCCGTAGTTTCGGAGCCTATTCTATACAAACAAACAATCAAATCTTTCCTCTTTATAATATTAGTATAGATAAACAAATCTGATTGAGAATTAAAAGAAGCTATTGGCATTATCTTTATAATAACTTTGCATACCTACAACTGTTGGTACAGTTAAAGGTGGTGAGTGAATCGGTTTCTTCTAGGCAAGCGTGCTCCATCGTAGACCGCATCGTCGCTTAACATCAGGCGAGATGGCGGCCAAGCGCAAGCCTATCTACTATAAAAATAAAATAAAACATTTCAAAATATGATGATATTTTTGTCAACAATAAAAAAGATAGATTAAATAAGACAGATTTTACATAAGAAACGACAGTTGTGTCTTCTGTGTATGAATAAGTTATGCCTTCTTTTATATATATCTAAGGCTGCATCCATATCACGGTCAAGGCCCGCACGTGACGAGATGGCATGATTGTCAATCATACGTTTGCATTATTACAAACAAGACTTGTTAGATGCACTTAGTATGATAAACTTGATAAGGGAGATGCAATGTGTGAAGTTCAGGGACTTTGATACGATCGTGATGTAGAAGAAAAACAACTTAATGGGGCGTAATTCGTAAACACAAATTTAATAACAAAGATCCGAAAAAGTTTGCTAAAAATACTTGTGTTGAGCTATTAAGAAAAAAAATAGGCAGTCATGGGGACAGAAGTGAAAACTGATACGTCACATTCGCATGTCGGTGATGCGAACCCATATGTTAAAACTTATGTTAACTTAGTTAAAACTTATGTTAACTTAGTTAAAACTTATGGGTTCACTTATGGGTTGGGTGGGTAAACTCCCACTAAAAACAGCTAAACGCGGCTAAACAAGTTTTCACCTAAAAAACGCTTTGCTATAGTATAACCCCTAAAACTACGGGTGTTACAGCAGTTTTCATTTATTTACTAGTCATACAGGGTTAATACTACTCCAAAAAAAAGAATCTATTTTGCCACAGAATGATCTCTTATTTTATCTTAGTGCGCTGTGACAGTAACAATAACGTTTGTGTGTAGTTATATTTAAAAAAAATCGGATGAAAGGGCAAATATATTTAACGTTTAATATATACAATACAATATATCTTTATTACACACCAAGGATACAAATGAAAATTAAACTCACACATAAAATTATATGCGGCAGCATAATGGGAGGCTTATCGCCTAAAGCGATTTTTCCAGGCAACCTTTGGACGGACAGGACTAAAGAATTGTCGAATATATCAGGTTGACAACAAATTGCATTGCGCCCATTATTTTAAACGAACGCATTGTTTCTAAACTGTTATGTACAAGCGTGTATACTTACCATCTGGTGTACGATTTGCTCGTGTCATCACTGAGTTGCATTAAAACAAAACAAAAGGAAATACATATATTTTTGGTAGTTACAAGAACAATGACTCAATTAAATTAGAAGGGTGCAATACCAGGAATCAAAGCCACGATCAGACAACGGTGTCAAAACTAATTCCGGTTGCTAAATCGTGAACGGAGAAATAAATGTTTCGCATTTCCGAACTGTAACCGGATTTAAGTAGGTACTTCAGTACCTAAAGATACCAAATAGATCGTTAGATAAGATGAACTTAACTAAAACAATTATAGACAATAAATAGGATATAGTTATCTACCTTGTAGATACCCGTTTATAGAGTAGGAACATAATTTAATTCCGGAAAAACTGAAATTTAAGATATTCTGGCGGCAATCTGTGGAATGCGCTGTCTGAATGCCCGTTCTCCGATGGTAACAATTTGGGTGTGTTCAAGTAGCGAGTGAATCGGTTTCTTCTAGTCAACCTTGCTCCATCGTAGACCGCATCATCGTTTAAAATCAGACGGTGGTGGCGGTAAAACGCAATCCTATTTTTTTTACTGCGGATTTCAAGATTGCTCACTTTAAACAAAACTACTACTATTTGCTAACGAGTATATCAATTTATACTAATTATATTTAATTTATTAATGAAAAAAAAAGCACCAATTTAAAAAAAAAAGTTAAACCACATTAAAATAATAACCCAACTGATTATTTTTTAATCACAATAATCCAAGTTAATTCTTCATCATAGGCCTTGATATTGAACATAGGCCTCCCCCTATGGAGGGGGGTGAAATATTTTAATTCATCAGCTGTTCGATATATTTTGTTGAGTGTCAATTAATTACCGTTTTTTAATTTTTTCGCGATTTCAGAGTTGCTTTCCTAGTATAAGTTGTTCTGAATGGTGGGTAATATCACAGGTAATATGGATCCCTTTTGGCTTAGTTTCGCGTAACCCAGTATAAAATCTATTTACTGGGTTACGCTGAAAGACTGTACTAAGACGAAAGGGGTCCTTAATACTCATCTTTTATGAACAACCTTTACTATGGGAGCAACTCTGAAATCGCAAAAAAAATAGTAGCTCTTCCATAGAAAACGTTCATTTACACTCGGAATAATATGGAACAGCTGATATTTTTTTCGCGATTTCAGAGTTGCTTTCATAGCAAAAGTTGTTCATAATGATGAGTGTAACAGTCCTTTTCGGCTTAGTACAGTCTTTCCGCGTAACCCTGTATTATAATTTCAATTGAAGTCACGCACAGGATCATGTTGTAGATATTATGACATTTGACCTCATCATCATCATCATCATAATAATTTTATGTAACTAAGTTATAGTGTTGTGTGTACAACACAACAAAAAAAACAAAAAAAAAATGACAAGTATAAATACTATCTTAAATATAAATTTATAACTAAAACTTATCTAACTAGCCGCTACCGGTGGGCATCGTAACCAAGATTATGGCCACATTGCTTAATTTGCCCAATAGATTAGTTTACTTTTATATTTTAGGTCTAGTTTTTGTAAATTATGTTATAAATTATAATTATTTGTTTGTTATAAATTTGATTTAAGTTGTTTTCATATAATTGGTTTAATATATATCCATTAAAAAAAAAAAATCTGTAAGAAAATATTGAATTTCTACAGTATATTCTGAAGTAGCTCATTTTACCTACAAATGTCGTTGAGATGTCTCAGAATAGAAGACAATAAATATTCAACAAACAATCACAAGGCACTATGTAATTGCAGCTTCAAGAACTATGTATTTTTAGACTAGTATCAATATATTGCCCCTGAGTTGATTGAAAAGTAAGATAGATTTCATGATTTCATAAAAAAAATACAAGCCGGCATTTTCATGTTTCGCGTATTTAAGGTTACACGGAACGGAGGTCCTAGGCCGAAACGACATTGTACTGATCATCATACTAATATTATAAATGCGAAAGTGTGTTTGTTTATTAGTTTGTTGGTTTGTTTGTTCCTCTTTCACGCAGCAACAGAAAAACGGATCGACCTGGTTTTTTGCATGGATATAGTTCAAGGGTCGGTTCAGAGTGACATAAGATACTTTTCATCATCACCATCACCATTTTTCATCACTACGCGGGTGAAACCGCGGGGTGCAGATAGTTATTTATAACTTTTACTCGAAAAAAATCTGCTGTTCCATACATTTCGTTCAGAATGAATGACATCAGAAAAATACTGACGCCATCATGTCATACTGCGATTTATCGAAAGAATTCTGCAATTCTGCTAAAGACGTCGAGAGCAGCCGTAACAGATTCCGTTCAATGCCACCCTCAGTTGCGAATGGCTTAGCGAGTGGACCTCGCTCAATATCAATATCAAGGCCAAGAGTTCGATGCTCGCCTTTCGCTACCACGAGTTACGTCATCTACAGCTGACTGATTATAGGGTTCCACTTCATCTGATTGAAAACCTTTCAATTGATTGAAGGAAGTTGGAATGGTAACTAAGAACTAGCTGCTACGATGGGGCTAACGTAGTCTTGAACCCTAAAAGTCATAATACGGTATAGAAAGAAAGTTTTACAAAAAATAAAAACCGTTTTCACGGAAAGGGGGTAAAATTTTATAGTCTGGTATCCCATTATTTTCCACTCACTGATTTAGAATGTTATATTCAAAAATGGGACCAACCCTCATTCAGAAACATCGGTTCACAATGCGCAAAAATATATCGTAATATGCCTATAAAAAAAAAAGGCAAAGTAAAATTTATAAGTAGTTTTCATCCTTTACGGGACTGAATGGGAACAAATACAGACTTTCATATTGTGTGATTTGTATCACATTTTTGTCTTAGGTATACTTTTGGATTTGTAATATAAAAAAAAAGTTCAAAGACATATGACATTTGGCCAACATGCACTGTATGTACAATAAATTAGATGAAAAAAAATTACAAGTGTACTGAACCATCTTATAATAAACTGGCAAGTAGGCATAAACAAATCATTTTGAATGCCTACTCTTGTTGCGAGTGATAATTATAGAATTGCAATTGTAAAGCCGGTGATAATTACTTTTCCACACACATGCTTGAGGCTAATTTTGACTTGTTTTTTTTTTTACTTACTCGTAGGTAACATAAATGTTTGCTATGCTTGTAGGCATACCTACATCCAAAGATTTTAATACAGATCGTTGCTTACATTCTTGCTCACTCCATAACTGATTTATTACTAAAAATGTCTACTAAATATCTTTTTTCTATTTAAGATGATATTGTAATTTGTCTGTTTAAAAAAACGGTAAAGTATAATTTTCATAGGCATGTCCTTAAAAAGAACACGCCTATGAAAATTGTACTTTAACGTTTTAATCGCTGCATTTTTTTTTAATCTTTACCATTGAAAATATTTTGTCGTCGCAGATTTTGTGTATTTGCCAGTGTGTGTACGTTATCTGTATTTAATTATTTTTTAATTGTATTTGATATTGTCAAACAAGTCATTCTTTGTCCTTACATAGGTACTTGGAACAATGTGTTATGTGGGTGTATGTTATTCATATTCTATACCAAAACAAACATTCAAAGCAAAATTAATAACAGTTAATCTCTTAAATGAATAGCTACTCGAGATAGCAAATGCTATTAACGTAGCATCCACTTCCTGACTATAATATTATGTGCGTCGTTTTATATCTAATGATGGTCAATTTCTATTGTAGGTACTAATACTCGGTCCAAGTATTATAGCTCTGTCAGCTGCAATAACATTATAAATAGTTAAATGAAAACATCTGTAGTAGTATATCGGCTACCATAAACAATCTTACGTTCCAAAACTAGCTAAAGTGATCAGAATTTTTATTCAGCTTTTACAGTCGACTGCATATGTTTTACTTCTTCGGTCCAAGTTTTTGAACATTGACATCTGCAGGAGATTTATTGATTAAATAAAAGGCTTGCGTTTGACCTCCATCAATTTAAATTTGATTGAAAATAGTAAGTTCTGATCACTTTTGCTAGGTTTTAAAATCATAACTGCAGCAGACGTTATTATCATCATAGTTAGCTTACCTATCCACTGCTGGACGCGTAATGGTTCGTATATGGGAAAAAACTTGGAAAAGTTTCCCGGAAAATTGTAAAATTTGGGAAGAAAAATTTTTTTTTTCTATGGCGTTTTTTGTGATCTTAAGGTCTTAAGATCACAACAAATTTACTAAAATTTTGACAGAACATCTGTCGGGTTGGTTATAAAATTACCTCAGGATTACCTACATTATGAATTCCTATGATTCAATATTGCCCATATTGTCACTACGGAAATAATACTGTGTCGTAGGATAATATGTAATTACATTTTTTATCGATAGCGCCTTATAGAGCTTAAACTCTAGAATCGCAAGCCTTCCGGAGTAGTACTGCCGCATATCTACGTAGTCGTGACTCTATGTTCTATGTTAACACTTCCATGTCCGGGAAAGCTATAGAACCACACCTTTGCTAATAATTTAAGAGCCAATCAGTACCTAGTGTGCAAACATTACTGTTTCAATTATAACCACTATTCTACTAAATTCAGTTTATAAGTTCAGCCTGTTTCTTTTGACAGAAATATATCAACATTGTAATTTTTTTATATGTGAATTTCCTCGATTTTTTTAAACGGGGGAAGGTCTATAGACAATCCAAATGCTCAAGACCACTGACAGCAGACTTAGGTGGCAGCGTACCCAGATGGCTAGCGGCATCTGGGTACGCTGGATCATAGTATTACCTATTAGTTAGTTTCAAAGTCTCAAAATCCGTTTCAGGCACCGTTAACCTAGTTTTGGTGTCATCGACCCATCTCCGCTGTCTCCTTTGGGGGAGTTGGAGGAAATAGGTACATAGGTAAGCTATCTAAATGCTAAGAACAAAAATTTAAGCTAAGCCAAAGGTCTTGTAAATGAATTTAAGTCACACCAAGCTATAAAGATCAAAGCAACACTTGGCCGCCTTGAGTTTGCATATAAATAAATTGTTATAAATTATTAACAAAACGAGGCATTTACAACAATACTCGTGGTCTCATAACGAATTAAGTCACAATCTGCATATAAATCAATGCACGACAATTTGCAAGCATATAACTTAGATTTGCTTAGATAGCTATATTATAATATAGGTATAATCGCGGGCGCAGCAAGGATTCCATTTTAGGAGCAAGGATACCTACACTAATAAACCTACAAAAATAAGTAGGTTAGTTCAGGAAAGGGGACCTCCGGGCTCGAGATGGTCAAAGTTGGGGCTCTGACCATCCAGTTAAGCGTGCCCAGGAAGAGAACGACAACGTTGTGTGACCAACGTTGTCGTGGGCGAAGGGGCTGAGACAACACGGTTGTCTCGGGAGGAGCCGTAGCGCAGTGCTGAGGGCTCCGGTGCGTTCCTCTGGAGATCCCGGAGCCCTCTTGTCAAGCACTAAGGCTGGTCGCCGGCGGAGTTTTAGTGGGTATAATCCCACATAACTGGATACATGATATCCCATAATCCCACACTGGCTGCACCCCAATGTAACCGGGTATCTTTGGAATATTTCGCCTTCGGAAACAAAACAAAAAAAAATGGGTTTAGGACAAAAAAAAATGTATAAATGTAACAGCAACTCTAAATGAACCCTTTGAAAAACACTGAGAGCAAAGAAAAACAATAAGAGATATATGATTATTTACGGGATATTTACCGTGGTAAGGTTGTGGAATGAGCTCCCGATATTTCGGCGCAGTTACATGCACCATGTTCACGGGAAGACTGAATAATGCGGGTGGTTGGTCGAACAGTTAAAAAGTTAGGTGCAGACATAACGATCTACCCTCTTTCTTAGTCTTTTGCTACGGTTATCACTGGAACTCGAACTCGAACCTAACTCCCGACAAAACACACTCACTGTATCACTACGTATAGTATTTTGAACACATTTACACATTTATCGGGAGCTCATTCCACAACCTTACCACGGTAAATATCCCGTAAATAATCATAATATAGCTATCTAACTTTAGTGAACAACCGTGATAGTTTAAAACAGTGTTTTAACAATAAGAGAGTTTGAACATGGTACAAGATAAAAATAACTGTACTGGCAGTGATATGAGAATAGACCCAATACTTAGTCACGGGACCCAAAAAACGTTTGATGAAAAGCAAAGAGAAGCAAAAACTTCGCGAGTGAATCGGTTTATTCCAGGCAAGCGTGCTCCATTGTAGACCGCATTCTCATGTATAGTTATCGCAAGCCTATTATAAAAAACATTTATTTTATATTAAAAAAATCTAATACATAATGTCGAATCAAGAAGTCAGAATGCAGAAAATATGAAGTACTGAGGTACGAAAGCTGCTCCACCATCAAGAGCTGAGCTTAAAGCTGAGCTTTCTTCGCCCGTTAAAAATATCTTGTGTGAAGTCGCGAACAAATAGGACAGCTTCAATTTTTAAGGGTTGCCCCCCCAATTACTCTTTCCTGGCTCCGTCCACAGAATAGTATTAATAGTTTGTAAACATTCCTACAGTCGTGATTAAAGGTGCATGCATAATTGTCTATTGTACATACATTTCATAATTTTTGCATATTAATATCATCATTTACTAGATATCCTACTAGATGGGATTGGCACAGAATCTATCTGAATATATATATATATATATATATAAAAAGAATTAATAATCTCCTTTTTGAAGTCGTTCAAAATGAATCCCTATTTTTTTTTAAATAAATAATAGGCTTGCGTTTGACCACCATCACGCCTGATGTTAAGCTATGATGCGGTCTACGTTGAAGCACGCTTGCCTAGAAGGAACCGATTCACTCGTGATTTGAAGACGCCCAGATTGTAACAATCGGGGAACACCCATTCAGGCAGCGAATTCCACAGACTAGCAGTTCGCATAATAAATGTGGAATCAAAGCGCTTCGTACGGGTTTTCGGAATATCAACCATAAAGCGGTGACGATTTTTCGTGCCCGCTCTGGCAGTCCGATAGAAAAATGGGCAGGAGGGAATTAGATCGTGCAGATCCGATGCACACGCTCCGAAATGTATCTGATAAAAAACCGATAGACTAGCAACTTTACGTCGATGCTCAAGACTAAGAAGCTCACGCCATAACCCATCGGCCATATCTATTCTGCGTGATATGTGCCCTGCCCAGTGCCATTTCAACTTGCTAATCCAGTGGGCTATGTCGGTGACTTTTGTTCGTCTACGGATCTGCTCATTCCGAATTTGATCTCGTAGAAAACCCCCGAGCATAGCCCTCTCCATAGCTCGTTGTGCGACTTTAGAGCTTTGGGGTACTTGAACTGCTGCTCTGTTATTATTTTGAGTAAAAAAAGAACATAATATACTAAATAGCCAACCAAACAATAGCCAATAGGTAACCAAACCTTTACTATCACTATATACTCACCCTTATCTACATAAACAAAGACGGTGTTATATAATACTGCACCAAGGCGAGACAACCGGACATACCTAAGCGGTAGGTACGCTAAAAAGGCTAGGATTAATGTATTGCCTAACCTAGATAAAGCTTTTATCAAGCCCTAGATCACAAAGCTTTAGGTAGGTACTTAGTTAAAACGGGGCAGGACAAGGTTTTTACTTCTGTTAATGGTTACTTAGTTGTAACCACAGACTTAAAGGGCCGTTTGCACTTTGGTTAGTGCAAGTGCAAGTGATTATTGATTAGTAATTTTGCGAGTGAATAAAGTTTACACTCGCACTAATCAGTTATGGTCCGAATGTGTTTAGTACTAATCACTAAGCACCTGCATTAATCACTCGCACTAATCACTAATGAATGTGCAATCGGGCCTTAAGGCGCTTGCAGACGATGCGTAGCACAAGTAACAAGTACAAGTTGTAAGTAGCTACTACGCATCGTCTGCAACGTTTTGCTTATTGCAAGCGGCATTGGAAGTACTACTAAGCACGACCACTGCCACTTGTACAAAGCAAAACGTTGCAGACGATGCGTAGTAGCTACTTGCTACTTGTACGTGCTACGCATAGTCTGCAAGCGCCTTTACCTGTGGTAGAAACAATTCTTTTATTTTATTTTATTCAAATATTCATGATGCTTTTTTGTTGATTTCTCAAAAAGTGCTATTTCAACTCCGATAACATTTATATGGAACCACCTTTAAGGTATGACCTACCAAACAAAAAAGAATCATCAAACTCGTAATTGGCTGAGTAATCGCTTATCAAACATACAAAAAAATCATTCAGTCGAATTGAAACCTCCTCCTGAAGTCGGTTAAAAATATCGAACGAATTACAGTATAAACATGGTAAAAACCCGACTAGTACGATATATTAGTTATCTGGGGTATAAACATTAATACCGATATCTGGGTATATGTATTACATTACTATAATACTTTATGAGCAAGAATTAAACCATATTTTTGAAAATGTATTATTAAAAATATGGTACAACTGAACCTATCAAATAAAAAACCTTTATATTTTTTATAGAATTTGGTGAGTACTTGTATTTGTTAATAGGTACTATTATTTAAACTATAGGTACACTATATTAGTTAATTATTTGCTTTTACATAGAATTCTGTGGCGTCTTGCTAAACTAATAAACTCGTTTTCCAGAACAAAAATGTATTACGCCTTCATTCGTTCGAATAACCAACAGAAAACCTCATTTCACGAAATGAGATTTTCTGAAACGATTTCCGATAATTCCAGAGGAAACTGTTGCGGTAAAAGGAAATTGGGGAGGAACATCACAAGGGAAAACGGTTTTGTCCTTGAAAGCTCAATGTGTTTGAATAATGTTAAAAATATGCAGGTAAGTAGGTATATACGATGGGACGGGCGAGGTTATCCCACTTTTAAGCAACGCTAATGACCATAAGTATCAAATAGTACTTTTCAATATAGGAAAATAAGTACATATCACATACAGGGCACATTTTGTTTTGAGGTTTTTCTTATATTTTTCGAAAAGTATAGCTGTATTGTAAAATGTACCTTTACGGTTCCCTCCTAATTTTGAAATCTGTATACGGAGACATCATTTAGTAAATAATTAGGTAGAGGTATTTGAATGAATCCCAAAAACACGGACAAAAGCGCAAATCAGTTTTAGATACTCTCATAATTTTTTCTTTCGATTTTTTTTTAGTCTTATTTCGGTAGGTACATATTTACAGTTTCCTAGGAAACAGTAAATATGAATAAAAATGAAAAAAAAATATGAATAAAAAAAATGAATATATCTGTAAAATATATATCTGTGAATATGTTTTATTTAGATAAATATATGGCATCGTTTTTATAATTTTAGGCTAACCATGGAAGTAGATAAACTAAAACTAGCATAACCAAAATTGCTAAAAGTGGAAAAAGGGGGTCTTAAATGCTGGTATTTATTTGGCCCAATGTATACCTAAGCATTACAATGCAGCGTGGCATTGCCACCAGCATGCTGGGTAGGCTGACTGCCGACTGGTGAACTAAGAGAATCTGTTTTTCTAGACTTTCGTCAGTTTCATCATTTCGGCCTATCATGTTCCCACTGCTGGGACTCAGGCCTTCCCTCAGAGAGAGAGAGAGAGAGAGAGAGAATGGGCCCTAATCCACCATGCAGACCCGATGCGTTAGTGAATGCCATAAATTATGCCTTTGTACTTTTGAGGTTCTCGGACATACTGGTTTTTCACGATGTTTTTCTTCGCCGTTTTTGAGCGATGGTATCGAAACGGCTCAATTTATTTATGTACCAAATAAGTCATTAGTGCAGGGCCGAGGATTGAACCTAGTTCTGTCAGATTGTAAAGCGGACATGCTACCGCTCAGCTACCATAGCTTGTCAGCCTCCATAGGCCTCCTACTTATACAAAAAAACGTTTCGTAATCAAATCGTTTTTTTGTATAAGTAGTAGTTTAATTAGATATAATTTCTCTGGGTCTAAATTACGCAATTTTGTTTCACTCTTGTTGATTTATGGGCCCGTCAACTAAACGCGTCTCGTCTCTAATAGTCCGATGTCGATAATAATAGAGTTTTGCCAACTTACGTCATTTTGCATTTCCAGATGGTCACAGTTAAGGTTTTAAAATTGTTGCGTTATACTTATATATCTGCACACAAAATGGTTATTTTAAGAAGAATTTATCATCACCTAATTAGAAAATCTTATGAGGTATGTCGTATCGTAGCGTAGTCGATGTCCATAGATTACGGTTTTATTAACTTTTGTACAGTAGGTTAAGTGTTAATTGGATACCTTGACAGAATTTATTATGATTAATGGAAAATACTTAGAATTATGACGACATCCGGGGGCCTTCCGGACAACTGCTATTGCGGCACCTAATCCACTCAGTTAGAAAATCACGCTAAACATGAACCTAATCGTGCCCAGATACGGTTTGCGGTCGCGTGATTTTCCAACTGAGCGGATTAGGTGCCGCTATGGTTTGATTATATGGGGCAAGTCAGTGTATTGGGAGGAAGCTTTCAAAGTTCAAAAAAAGTGCATCAGATCATTATGTGGAGCAACTTTTCTTGCACACTGTACGCCACTTTTAAAAAAAATTAGCATTTTGCCCTTGCCTTGCCTTTATATATTTGAAATGTGTCTATTTGTCCGAAGAAATCATTCTCTGTTCCCGCTAAATAGTGACATAGCAGGAAGGGACAGACAAAAACGACGGAAGCATAGGTTGCTCATTCCCGAACAAAGAGTGTGTGTATATAGTAATAATGTATACTGTATGGCTATCACCATTTATAATAAATTACCAGATAGTTTTAAGGAATTGAATTATAATGCTATGAGATGTAAATTGTTTAAATTTCTAATTGACAAGTGTTATTATAAAGTTAATGATTTTTTAAAAGACAGGCTGAAGCAAATTGTATAATTTAGAGTTTAATTTAGTTCATTTAATTTAGAGACCATGACTGACAACAAAAAATTTGTACACCTTAATAAGGTAGAATATTTGTAGCACACATTATTATATACCATCATATATGACAATATTCTCACAAATAAATTGATTTTGTTTTTTTTTCTATTAGCAGTTGTCCGTAAGGCCCCAGGTATTGGTTCACCGTAGAACATTTCAGTAAATAGATTTAAATACTTCCAATATTGTGTGTTTTAATAACTGAATAAAATTATTTGTTTGTAATTATTCTAATACACAATTAAAGTAGGTAAGTATTTGTATTTATATCTACCACCATTCCTACCTAAGCTAAGGCATCAACGGAGGTTTCGACAGCTAAAACCTGACTTATAGTACTTAGTAAGACCCGTCCTGAATTCACCTGAGGAAGAAGCAAACAAGTTCAGTAGTAGTATCATCATCATCATCATCATCATCAGCCCTGAGTGACCCACTGCTGGGTATATGCCTCCCTTTGTTTATGCCACTCTCCCCGATCTCTCGCTATTCGCATCCACTCGTTCTCGACAGTATTTCTTATGTCGTCAGTCCACCTCAGTAGTAGTATGAGCAGTCAAAATACAATTGAAAAAAGTTTGTTTGTTTGTTATGACAGCTCGCGGACGAGCTACCAGCACAGCTGTCGGAGCTGAGCCTCCGGCCGCGCACCATGACGCAGCCGTCCTACTCGCTGTGCCGCATCACGCCGGACGACAAGGACCTTGTGCTCAAGTTCCTCAGACGGTAACAAAACTACTTCCCATCAATAATCTTGTTTATCTATACCAGGGGTGTCCAACATACGGCCCGCGGGCCACAATGTGGCCCGCGAACGAGTAAAAAGTTGGGTAACTTAAAAAAAAATTAGACGGCATTTTAAAAGAACGACGTTATGTCCATAAAATATTAAATGCCGTTCTTTAAATAATTACGTCGATCGATCACAATACGACTAGGCGAAAACGTGGACTAGCATATCGGGAGAAACCAAAAAATAAAACGTAAATGCCATTTTATTTCTTGGAACAACACATGCGCGCGAAAACGTTAACATTACCGCCCCTCTCACCCTCCCACTCCCTCCGCGCATGCAATGTCCAGACCTAATATACCCTTTCTACTATTTTACTTATATTAGTCTTGATTTGCTCAGTTATGAAGCATCTCTTGGTCCGCCGTAGTTACAAAGTTAATAAATCCGGCCCGCCAAAAAATTTTGTTGGACACCCCTGATCTATACTATATAATATATATTTACTAATATTATAAAAGCGAAAGTAACTCTGTCTCTCTGTCTGGATGTTTGTTCGCTTTTCACGACGAAACCGCCGGGAAAATTTGAAAATCGCGGGTAGCACCGCGGGATTCAGCCAGTAATATTATTATAAAGAGAAAATCTTTGATTGTTTGTTTGTTTGCATTGAATAGGCTCCGAAACTACTGAACCGATTTGAAACACTGTTGGGAAGCTACACCCAACCGGCCGGCTGACATTTTTATTATATATATTTTTTAAATTGAATCCTTACTAAAACTCCAATAATGTAACCCAAGGTGTAAAAATAAGATTTACACCCGTGCGAAGCCGGGGTGCGTTGCTAGTATTAAATAAAATACGCATCGAATTCAATTTCTTTATTTTTTCAATTAGATTTCAATTTCATAATTCTTATGTATTTCGATACGTATTTTACGTATCAAATATTCCGTGGCCGACTAACCTTCACACTGCTGTGACGGTTCGTACTTCGCCCACAGTAGGGATAGTGTGCTTTACCACCATGTTATCATATTGTTCATGATATTTTCCTTCACCGAAAAGCGTGACGTAGGATTGCGTTAAACGCTGTAATTACTGCTACAATAAAGCTGGAACTTTGTAAACCTGCTTTAAAAAACAAGATGTTCAAATGTCAAATCTCTACATCTCTTCTCTACATAGTATAACTTAAAGTCGCTTTCCGCGTCTGTCTGTCTGTATGGCCGCTAACTCCTCCTAAACCACGCAACGGATTTTGATGCGGTTGTTACCACCAGTTAGATACATTTTCACGGAAGGTTTATATATATATAACTAGCGACCCGCCCCGGCTTCGCACGTAAATTACACCCGTGCGAAGCCGGGCGGGCGGGTCGCTAGTAGGTAATAAACTTCGATCCGATCTGAGAAATTTGCAAAAACGATCTATATACCATATTATTATCAACTCAATCATTATCAGAAAAACAAACGTATCTGCCATCACAGTTGCAAAAATAGCTTTTCGGTAGCGTAGGAACTCGTGAAATTTCCAACTAAATCAAATTGTATTTTCACCAGATTCTTCTTCCGCGATGAGCCCATGAACTTGGCCGTGAATCTGCTCGAGACAGCTGAATCAAGATGCATAGAGCTGGAAGACTACGCGGCAGCCACGCTCGAAGACATGGTATCAGTCGCGGCGGTTGATGAAAACGGAGACTTCGCGGGCATCGTCATCAATGGCATAGCGAGGAAAGAGGTAAGACATTCGTGATGGCGTTACTATATGCCGAGAGGAGTGGGCAGAACGCCCCTTGTTTTCTTCAGTAGAGTCGTATAGCGACCTCTGAAATCTGTCAGCGTAACGTATCATACTCATACTATAACTAGCTGCACCCGCGGTATCACTCACGTAGTGATGAAAAATGATGATGATGATGATGATGATGAAAAGTAGCCTATGTCACTTTCTGCCTCTGGAACTATACCCATGCAAAAAATCAGGTCAATCCGTTGTTCCGTTGCAGCGTGAAAGAGGAACAAACAACCATACATTAGTAGGATAGTAGGATTATAAATCCTCTGGATGCCCGCGACTCTCACTATGTCGTCGGTCCGTCTAGTGGGACTACCTACGCTGCGTCTTCCGGTTCGTGGTCTCCGATCAAAAACCTTTCTTCCCCATCGGTTATCGGTTCTTCGAGCGATGTGGCCTGACCATTGCCACTTCAAGTAGCAAATCTGAGCAGCTTTGCAGGCAGTGATCTAAGGAATGAGTTCTAAGAATTCTAATACCTACTGATAATTATTTTCTTAGTTGAAACTAGTTTCGTGTGTGTTCCCAAGGTTTCAGCCGCGTAGACATGTCCCTAAGGAATCGTACATTTTACCGGGATAAGAAAGTCACTAACGTACTGTCCAACAATCTCTATGCAAATAATCACGTCGGTTCGTAAATGGGGTTGCTGCACGAAAGTGGGACAAACAAACCAACAAACAACTTTTACATTTTATTATGGTACGAACGTCCCGCCCGCCCGGCTTCTATATATATATATATATATAAACCTTCCGTGAAAATGTATCTAACTGATGGTGAAAACCGCATCAAAATCCGTTGCGTGGTTTAGGAGTTAGCGGCCATATACAGACAGACGGACGCGGAAAGCAACTTTAATTTATACTATGTAGAGAAAATAGAGATAGAGAAGAAGAAAATATATTAAGTTTAGTATGGTGCAGGTAAGCGTAGTCCCGAAAGACCAGTCCAGCGGTGGCGGTATGACATAACCAAATTTAGTGAAAATACATTGACGAGCTTACGAGCGTTAAACAGTGAACATTGGCAAAAGAAGGAGGCTTAAATCATGTAGGTAGTGGGCTTAATGAGCTGTCAACGGTGATGATGATGTAGGTACCTTGCGGATAAATCGCGAGAAAATTTTCACACTGATAGGATTGCCACATACAATAGCATTGTTAATTAGATTCAAGACACGCCACTTTTCCTAATCAAACTCGTTTTAATCTGCAGGTGTTCATTGCAAGCCTAGTCACGTTTACTCTAAGCCATATTCTGAAAACCAGGTGGTCTAAGAACAATAACTGGACGTAAATGTTGGGTAATCAAACGCATGCTAACCTTATGATTACCAGGCCTTTGTCAGGGATGTTTATGTACAAATATAGATCAATCTATGTATAAATGTACCTACTCGTAAATTAGGGCGCGAATTTAATAGATAACTTAGTCAAATTTTCGCGATGTCGAAGTATAAAACCAGAGGGACACTTTCATTAAATAGGTAGGTACCTTATACGTAGCTTGATTATAACCGAGTTCATTATCATCATCATCAGCCAGAAGACGTCCACTGCTGAACATAGGCCTCCCCCTTTAACCTCCACACTGAACGACAGCCTGCCTTTTGCGACTCGCACAATGTCGTCGGTCCATCTAGTGGTAGGCCTACCTGCGCTGCGTCTTCCGTTCGTGGTCTTCACTCAAGAACCTTTCTTCCCCATCGGTTATCGGATCTTCGAGCGATGTGGCCTGCCCATTGCCACTTTAACTTGCAATTTTTTTTATGCCATAACATTAATTGGAATCATAATCACTTTATAAATACTGACTATCTGTTTGGATCTAGGTCATACTGATTAAATATGAGCTAATGTCAAGTAACGTAGGCATTCAATTTAGGTACTTAGTAGACCTAGACGATCTCGAGATAATGGAGCGAGGAGAAAACTAAGGTTGTCGGGAAGAAATCGCTTTTAGCGATAAGGCCGCCAGTTGTTACACTAGTTTATTGTCCTCTGTGTCAAATGTCATGGTGTGAACAATAAAGAGTCAATCAATCAATCGAAAGTATAAGCAACCATGTGGAATTGTTAATGTAAATGTTAGTCGAAGATAAAGGAAGAGGCTTTCCATTACCAAGGTACATACATAAATAAAATATTTTGCAAAATAAGCAGCATGCAAGCTCGCGGTCCGCTTGATGGTAAGCAGAAACCGCTGCCTATGGACACCTGCAACACTAGCGGTGTTGACGGTGCTTTGCCAGCCCAGAGAGGTAGTTGTAGACACGCTTTTTGAAACGCTTCATGCGTTTTTTTGTTAGGTAGTTATGGTAAACGGAGCACCTAAGTATCAACTTGAACCTCTTGATGCATTGCAGCTTGCAGCGTAGAGCTGTAAGAATTGACAATGATCCTTGGGCTCATCGAACACCTAGAGCCGCTTAACATGCGTAGAGAGGTTGGGTCATGCTCATGGTTTAAAGTATTTATATTTTATTTGATAAAACTTACTTTTCATTATACATAATGTAATTCAGGGGTTACGTGAAAAGGGTGTACTTAGCCGAAAGCGTTCCATACTACCCATCATTATGAACAACTTTACCTATGAAAAGCAACTCAGAAATCGCGAAAAAATATCAGCTGTTCCATATTATTCACACTCGTCATTATATAAAGAACCGCTGATATATATATTTTTCGCAATTTCAGGGTTGGTCTAATATAAACGCACCAAGGGGTTGTGAACTGGCTATATGGCGCCCAAATAACAACTCATCATAACTAATCATCATCATCATCAGCCAGAAGACATCCACTGCTGAACACAGGCCTCCCCCTTTAACCTCCACACTGGACCCCCACTGGTACAGTCCACTGGACTGGACTAATGGCGATTTAACAATTTGGAGATTTGTAATATTGTGATAGAAAAACACGATTCATTTGGAGGGGCAACTTTTCAATATTAAAGTTCATAGTTCAGTAAATTCATGACAGAAAATCGATGGCTACGCGGGAAAACGTCCACAAACAAAATACTTTCAGAGAGTTCCCGTCAGCCAAAGCTTTAGGAGGATTTAACTTTTCATTGTTATTGCCTCGACGGGACGTTAAAATTTTATTCAAGTTGAAAACTGCTATACTTCTGCCCAATTTTCAAACTTTTCAATTATTTGATGCTATTACGTTTTATAAAATTATAACTCACAGATGTTTTTCTGAATAAAATTCTTTTCAAGTAAAATTTTGTAACCTGGTTATTAAAAGTTTACCTCGTTTATAATTGCATTTGATTGATTTACTACTGTTTGCTAGCTTATCTAATCTAAAAGGCACCATATGGTACAAAAACTAATTATTTTTCAAATGTAAATGTGCATGGCATGCAAATATATATGGGGTGTAAAGGGAACACTCTCGAAGCCAAAAGAAGGTAATAAAATTGTACTCATCATTATGAACCACTTTAGTATGGGACTAGCCCTGAAATCGCGAAAAAAATATCAGCTGTTCTATGGAAAACAGTCATTGACACTCGACAAAATGTATGGAACAGCTGATATTTTTTTTCGCGATTTCAGGGTTGGTCCCATACTAAAAGTGGTTCATAATGATGAGTACAATTACCTTCTTTTGGCATCGAGAGTGTTTCCCTTACAACCTGTATATAGAACGATCAGCACATCAATATTGGAAGAATATTTATGTGTATCTACCTCTCAATACTTCACTATATCAAATGACTTCATCATTTTATTACTTCTGCTCCAAACTCAGAACCAGCAATCCTTATTACGTAACTATTCTGGTAACTAATACGAGTAACCTTCGCTATCAAAAAATTCAGATGGGTTTATAAAAGCTAGACTGGGTTTTACTAAGCCCGACGAAATCGTGAGTCGCGGGCATCCAGTGGATGTAGAATGTAGATGGCAGGCTGTATGTTTCGGTGTGGAGATTTAAGGGCGGGCCTGTGCAGCAGTTCACGTCTTCTGGCTGATGATAATGGGTACTACTACACGTCTTAGGTTACTTGCGTGTTTTACTTCCGTTAAAAAACCCTAGCGAAAGTGATCAGAATTCGTCGTTTTCGTTGCTTTTTGCATTGTTATTGCAGCTGTCAGGCACATAAATACTTTTTTTACCGAGTTTAGAACTTATATTATCAATTGTTATAACCAAAACAGCTTGTAATCCTTAAAATTTTCTCAGTAAGTGCTTAGGTATAGTTACAACAAGTAGATAAATAAGATAGGTTGTTATATATTCCATTGAAAAAACGACAATACATCCTGATCGTAGAGATTTCCCAGCAATCTTTAACAACCTTGAGCCGCCATTACGAGTAGATTCCACCGGCAAATCAATTAGAACAGGCTCGAAGGACCAAAAGGAAGGGGTCACGGTTGACGAACTGGTACGCTTCAGTGATCTTTGGAAACTTTATAGTGGATTATGTGGAACAAGTAGGTCTGAATGTTTGAGGAAAATACGGAAATAACACGCCTTTTCGTTCTGGTCATCTTGTTTACATAGAAACTCGTAAATAGAATTTGCACGTGATTTTTTGCAAAATAGGTATTTTTGTACATTGTAGGTAATGTAATGGGTATCTACTGAGTATTGATTTATATTCCACTTCAGTAGCTACTTAGGTACTAACTAAATAGCTAAATATTTACTTATTTTACATGGTAAATAATGTATTCATAAATTCGAAGAAATTTCTTTGGCGAAAATTGGATTTTAATGTCTATAATTGGCGGCTTTTTTTGTCTCCTCTAAAACATTGTAAATTTTTTAGACAACATTGCCAACGTTGTTTGTGTAAAAGGTATATGCGTAATATCAATGTGCAAAAAGGTTTGATTACGTGTTTTCGGCCAAATACAGGTGAATGTTAGTTATGTTATGTTAGTATTGAGAGAAAAAAGAATTGATATTTTTAGAATATGGTGCCCTGTGATTGCGCAATAACAAGCCATAGCAATCTAGAAATGCTTTATTTCGAATCAATAAATGTATTTTATTAATTAAATGTAATATATTATTATGTTTATTTGTTTGCTATGTGAAAGCATCCATGTCCTGTCAACATCGTTACGGAGATCTGCCCTGATCTAAAAATAACTCCTTTTTTTTAGGAAGTAGACTACACCGACAAATCCGAAGACTGTCCGAACCCAAAGTTCAAACGGATCCTCAAGGTGCTGCAGCACCTCGACCGAGAAGCCAAAATCTTCGAAAAGCTTCCTGAGAACTGCCACTCGGTGTTGGAAGTCAGGATCGCGTCTACTCACACTGGGTGGAGGGGACGAGGGCTAATGAGGGTGCTGTGTGAGGAATCTGAGTAAGTATAGTTCATATTTTTTTCATTATTTCAGTCTATCATAATGTTCCCAATGCCAGGACTCGGAGAGAGAGGATGGCCCGAAATCCACGATGCTGGCCCAGTGAATGTCATATGTCTTCGAGCTTTTTTGTGAGGTTTTTGGACACACCGGTTTCCTTACTATGTTTTCCTTCACCGTTTTTGGGCGATGGCATCGAAACAGCACATCATTTATTTAGGTACCTCATCATCATCATAATTTCAGCCGTAGGACGTCCACTGCTGGACATAGGCCTCCTCCGTCGATCTCCAAAAGGGCCGGTTGGAAGCCTGCATCCAGCGTTTCCCTGCGGTCTCTTTTACAAAAAGTTACAAACGAAAGTTATTTAAGTACCTACTAAGCAAATAAGTCATTGGTGTAGGCCTGAGGATCGAACCGAGTGCCATCAGATTGTAAAGCGCACATACTACCGCTCGGCCACCATCGTCTTCCGCGAGTCTGCAATAAAACTCACGTGAGACCGGTTGAAACTCAGATCAAATAAGAAAGAGGGATATGGTAAAGTGGCGTGGCGGATGCGAACGCATCAAACCTAAATCACAATCTAGGTATCTTCTAAGTCTGCGTGCTTCATCTTCAACCACATCGTCGCTTACCAACAGGCGAGTTGGTGGTCAAAAACGCACATATCCGCGATAAAAAAATAAAAATAAAAAAAGACGATAATTAACTTTAGTCAAACACACACTGCAGACGACTGTTTTTTTGCATGTGGACTATTAAAAGTTAAATTATTAAAAGTTAAATTAGTTCATTGGTGTCTGTCTGCAGGTTTGTTAATGTGCATGAAAAAGTAGATAAGTAAGCCAGAGTCATAATTTCTCAGTGAAAACAGTCAAAAAACATCCGAGCGTCATTGTACAAATTTAATATAGTATCAATTATATAGTTCACAATGCCACATTTACTCTAATTTAGACGTGATGTCGCTTGCATAGTGTTCAACGTTAGTTGTCCGCTATGACATAGTAGCTCTGGCATCGCGGCATTGTAGTCGGATCGCGATTACCTTGTAACTAACCAAAAAGTCGGCGCAATTCGTAGCGTGCGCCGAGTTTTGGTTCAGTTTTTTTGGCACTATTGGCCGTAGTTTAACTTTTCTCTTCTCTTCTCTTTCTCTATCTCTATCTCTATCTCTACATAGTCTGTCTCTCTGTATGGCCGCTAACTCCTCCTAAACCACGCAACGGTTTTTGATGCGATTTTCACTATCAGTTAGATAAATTTTCACGGAAGGTTTATACATATAACTAGCGACCCGCCCTGGCTTCGCACGTAAATTACACCCGTGCGAAGCCGGGCGGGCGGGTCGCTAGTATTTTATAAGACCTATTTAATGCTTCCATCCTCACACTAGGAGAGGAAAAAAGAAATGGTACTAGCAAGATAGCTATATTTGCACTACCAATCCCATTCGTGGCTAGAATCAAAGCCAGTAAGATCATAGGTGGGTTTTATGGAAATATCTACAAAATAAATGCACAAGAACAATGAGACAAATATAACTCCTATTTTTAATAGAAGTGTATATTAAATTTTGATTTGTGCTGACAAAAAAGTAAGCACTTAAGTTTCAATTATAATAATGGATAAGTAATATCACTACCCGGAACTTGTATATATCCACGTGTATCTAAAGTAGGTTTAAGCATGTCATGCTAATATATGTTACTCACTCCAATTCCTGGTTAAGATGACAAAAAATAATTATAATGTTCTGTGTATTAATTATAAGGTTGATATATCAATAAAAACATGGTCCAATGTTTTTATTGATATCGATTACATTCTGGTAGGTACAACTTTTTGTTTACTCAAGTAAAAATATTACAAAGACGTCTATTTTATTGTAAGTACAGCTCATTAAATAAACCAGCCAAGTGCGAGTCGGGGTAACGCACTGAGGGTTGCGTACCTACCACCACAAAATATAAAAAGTAAAGCAAAAAGACAACATCACGCCCAGGCGGTCACCCATCCACCGCGCCCGTTGCTTAATTTAATGGTGAACAGAAATTTGTCACCGACTCGCACTTGGCCATTATTTATTGTTTTTCTATAGATTGTGTACTATAATCATATATATAGTTTGACGCGTATTCGTATTACCCTTCTTACACTAGAGCAAATAGGTACAAAAATTCGTTAAAAAACGTTTGTTGTATCGGCCCCCCCCCCCTAATATTTTTTTTTTAATTTATTATAATTTTTTAGTTAATCTGCCGTAACATTAAATATTGTGTAAAAATTTCAACTGGCTATCCATTACGGTTCAAATGGATACAGACGTTAAAAGTTTCGTTCATTCAGTTTTTTTACATGTTACTGAAGCAAAATGAGGAATGAGCTACCTTCCGCGGTGTTTCCGAGAAGCTACAACATGAGGTTCATCAAAAAAAGTCCTAAAGGGTCGGCAACGTATTTGTGCCGTATTTACAAGTTTCTATAGGCGACTGACTGCTTACCATCAGGTGGCCTTTAAGGCTTGTTTGCCACCTATGGCATTAAAAATTGTCAGAGCAAATAAATACTTAGCTCGAGTACCTAATGATGGTAAGAACGAAGATAAGGAACGCACATCACCATGAAAAGACTCTCGTACTTCAACAAGCATTAGTATCTAAGAATATGATACTCCAAACCGGAGCAAGGCGAAATCTAAATGAACAATGACACACAACAATTGCAGTGCATTGTACAAAACAATTGGTGCATCTGGGACGGAATGCGTTCATAGCATTATGATATGGATACATATTTCGGCGAGGGATACATATTTCTTCCGTTTGGAGTTGAAACCATGGGACCGTGGAGTCCCGCCGCTCGGGGTTTGGTTATAGAGTTGTCCAGACGCCTCGTAGATGTGACGGGTGAACAAAGAGCTGGCGCTTACCTTGGCCAAAGAATAAGTTTGGCCATTCCACGTGGTAATATCGCCAGCTTTTGGGGCACCTTATGCGGCAATGGCAGCGGGCAATGGAGAGAGCTATGCTCGGAGTTTCTTTGCGCGATCGAATCTGAAACGTGGATATTCGCCAAAGAACCGACATATCTGTTAAAATTTGCAAGTTGAAGTGGCAATGGGCAGGCCACATCGCTCGAAGAACAGATAACCGTTGGGGAAGAAAGGTTCTGGAGTGGAGACCACGAACAGGAAGACGCAGCGTAGGGAGGCCTCCCACTTGATGGACCGACGACATTGTGAGAGTCGCGGGCATCCAGTGGATACAAAAGGCAGGCTGTCGTTCAGTGTGGAGGTTAAAGGGGAAGGCCTATGTTCAGCAGTGGACGTCTTCTGGCTGATGATGATAATGAACCCGATCTTAATGCAGTTTTTTATCTATAGTTTGTGCATAGGATCGGATCAGTGGACTGTATTTTCTATATAAAATCAATCTTTACTTGTAAGTAGCTATTTAGCTAACATTTAATCAATAAAATATGAACATATCATGCAATTATCTTGTTACGACATCCGACATAATGATCGTAATATTTGAGTGACCAATATAACACTAGACACAGAAAATCTGGCCTCCATAGCAAGCATCGAAAATACAGTCTACTTGCCTTATTTATGCCTGACGCGTTCGCACCCGCCACGCCACCTCACTATACAGGAAACGCATATAGGCACTATGCCGAAAGGAGGTCATTGTACTCATCATTACGAACTACTTTTACTAAGAGACCAACACTGAAATCACGAAAAAACTGTTCCATAGAAAACGGTCATTGACACTCGTCAAATTCGTGTATGGAACAGCTGTTTTTTTGCGTGATTTCAGGTTTTGTCACATTCGTTCCATAGTAAAAGTTGTTCATAATTATGAGTACATAGACCTCCTTAGCTTAGTACGGTATATATGCGTAACCTTGTATATAACTCTCTTGTTTGACTGAATTGAGGTCTCGATCTCGACTAACAGTCGGCGTTTGGCCTATAACCTATAATACTGTAGAGAAGCTTCAACATGGAGTTCTTCAAAAGGCGAGTTAATCGAGTCCTAAAGGGTCGACAATGTATTTGTAATGCCTCTGGTGTTACAAGTATCTACAGGCGACGGTAGCTACTTACCATCGTGCAGCCCGTCTGCTTGTTTGCCACCTATGGTATAAAAAATACAGTAGTATTAGGTAGGTTAGTGAAGTAACTGGTTAGAAAATTATCGATAATCGTGACATTATGCATTTAACAGTGAAGCTGTCATCTACGCACTTAGTTCCGTTGAAGACAGATGCGTGTATTCTAAACAATAATAAATTAATTGAAATAACATTAAATTACCATTCTATGACTACACAATGGCGCACTTGCCTGCATAATGCACCATACGTACTAATCTATTGTTATGGTATCACGACATACCAAGGAAGCTATAAAACTCGCTGCAACCGGGTGCATACAATAAAATACTTAATGCTGAGTACTAAGATGTATAAACAATTATTCACAGCAAAGGCACAAAATAAACAGGTACAGAAGGTCGACTTCGGCTGACCTTGATTGTAATAATCTACGCGCAACCATAGCGCTGGTAAAGTAACTATTACGTTCTGAGAACAGTTTAGATTCATCATCATCAGCCAGAAGACGTCCACTGCTGAACATAGGCCTCCCCCTTTAACCTCCATACTGAACGCCAGCCTGCCTTTTACATCCACTGGATGCCAGCGACTCTCACTATGTCGTCGGTCCATCTAGTGGGAGGCCTACCTACGCTGCGTCTAACCAGTCTAGCCTAGTGCGTCTAGTTTAGATTAGGGAGTTTCAATTAAAAACCATTTTAATAGCTGACCTCCGGTAGACGATTAGACGATGGCACTACAAGTGTGTGAGAGTGCAAATTTAAAATAACTGTAATAAATATTTCAAGTTAGTATGAAAATTCATATCTATGGTGTTTATATCAGGCCAGTTAAAATGCTATGAAAACTCATAACTGTCGTGCTATTTAAAAATGGAACGAACCTTTTCTCTGAAACAGCGACCAAGGAGGTAACCAAAGATTTTATTTTAATTTAAAACTGACTTGCAAAAAGAAAGATGTAAAAAGTTAAAAAGAAACAAATTAACACATTGGCGCGTAAAAAATATTGTTGTTCATCATTGAGTCTGCAATTAATTTGACGAGTTCAAGCAAATAAACTTTGTTGAAAATATTTTCTTTTATTTCCAGACGCATCGCCCGCTCGGTCGGCGCTTGCGCTATGCGCATGGACACCACTTCAGCGTTCTCCGCTGCCGCCGCCGAGAGACTGCAGTACAAGCAAGTCTACGGGACCCTTTACAAAGACATACCGTTCGCACCGCAACCGACAGCACCGCACCTAGAGGCCAGGGTCTACATCAAGGAGCTGGTTTGAGGTATTGACAAAATCATAGTTGCCACAATCATAGTTGCTGCAATCATAGATGCCAATTGCCAAACTAAGTTGCCACAACCATGGTTGTACGCGTTACGTCTGCGTTCTCTCTCGCCGAGTCTCGCCGCACTCAAGTAACCTTTTGACCGCCAAAGCCAACCATAATTAACAAGCCCTTGCGGGGCCTGTGCGCCAACGACATCTATCGTTGGCAAAGTACGAGGCTTTTTATGCCGTGGCGTATAGGGCACAGAAATATGAGAGGTTAAACCACCAGGTTTAGGGCCCATCTGCAGTGCGAATATGATAGGCTGATTATGATGATGACTTATTTGTATGGTACGGTAGTAATGGTACGGTGCGATAGCCAAAACTGCAACAAAAAGTAGCAGCTACTTTTATCGAGTTGCTAAGTTTATTTGCATATCTAATGGATCAAACTACAGAAAATAACAGTTTAAATAACATTCTGTAATTGTCGCTAATTTTATTGTTCTTTTTTACAGGACTGCCAGAAGAAACCAATTCTACACCCTAATCCGAACCCACACGATAGTTTGTTATAAGTAGTTACCAACTCAAGATTTTTATTCAGCGTGAAACTAAAGCGCTTTAAGAATTTCAAGTTTAACGATTGTAAAACCAACACACTACCTTATAAAATCTTTTCTAATAGATAATTAGTCACTTTAGCAGTTTTTGCGGGTAGGCAAGATTTCGCTTTATCTAGCGGATTCACAATTCCATAACAGAATTTGGTGAAAGAAATTGTGAAATTTGTAGGTGAAAAATGTCTTCCTAAACTTTTAAATGTACCTGTCCTTCCTATTTTAAAATAGCTGTTTCGTAGTTTTGGAGGTACCTGCATAGGCTAAGCCTCTAATGTAGTAGGTAACTAGGTTAGTAGAATTAGGTTCACCTTCATTCCACTTCGGCTAAGATATACCAAACATTAGAAACTTTAGGATTATAGCAAATCTTAGATTTGCGATAAAATGTATCATCTGATCCAAATAAAACTCCGGATCATTCCGAGCGTATTTTGTCAAACAGGATTATAACGTTCACTGTTGATGGTTTTTTAAAATCCTTTAAAAATTGCAATAGCAATTTGATTGGAGTTATTGCTATCGTATTAAAGTAGGCACTTTCACTTTATTATAATAATAGTTGTTCCTCTTAGCATAGTATTTAGTAATAGTACGTTTTAAATAATGTGTGCCGAGATCAAAACTAATAACTATTTATCGTTTAAACAATGTGTAAAAGTTATACAATATTTAGACAATTTTTTGTATAGCATGAATGAATTGTACAAAATAATACTGGTGATATTGTTTATTTCAATAAATGTTTTAGACATTTAACTGTTGTTTTTATTTACCTACTTACTCCAACAAACAAAAGCAAGCTGATCAGCAAGCGCCCTTCTTGTAAATTTTTTTGGTAATAGTATTTTTTTTTCTAGAAGAAACCCAGACTGGGCTTCATGAAAGCAAAAGCTAATAACAGAAAGGTTACGCAATAACTTAAAGGTCAACAAAGGTAATAACTTAAAGGGCCTTAAAGCCAACTCCTTATGGCGGTCTCAAATTAGCGCTAAAACGGCTCAGTTCGGAAAATCACGTGAACTTGAACCTTAACGCACCCAGATACGGTTTGCGATCACCCAACTTTTTTCATCACCTAAACCGAATCGCTTAAAACAGCTAGCCGTAAGGCCCCTGGTCTAAATTACTGCACCAAGCGTAGGGAGGCCCAAGATGCATTTTACAAAAATCCGTGGTATCTAGCTTTCAATATAAGCGCGGTCTTAGCCCCCTTGCCAACTTTCTCAATATGCCTAACTTTTGAACAACAATAAACGAATCATTCCTATTGAGTGCGCTTTTTTATTTTTTTAAATTTTGCAATCACTCGCAGTTTGACCACTTTTCAATTTATTCATAACTAGCAACGCACCCCGGCTTCACACGGGTGTAAGTCTTATTTTTTTACACCTTGGGTTACATTATTGGAGTTTTAGTAAGGTTCCCATTTTTTTTTTTATATATTAGGTATAGCCTATGTTACTCGGGGATAGTGTATCTTCCCAACAGTGAAAGAATTTTTCAAATCGGTTCAGTAGTTTCGGAGCCTATTCAATGCAAATAAACAAACAAACAATCAAATATTTCCTCTTTATAATATTAGTATAGATTAACAGTCCACTGCTGGACTTTTAGCCTACCCCTGAAAGGGTGATTGGGTCATATCCACCACGCTGGCCCAGTTACGGGTTGGTGGATTCACATACGCCATTGAATTTCTTCTCCGTACGTATGCAGGTTTTCTCACGATGTTTTCCTTCACCGAAAAGCCAGTAGTATGAAAATCCGTAGGTACATAAACTCCAAAGAGCTCATTGGTACGGGCCCGGGGTTTGAACCCACGACCTCACACTTTCAAGTCTAGCAGTCTCTCAAATAGGTTACCACGGCTAAAACTACCTATGAAGTTGAAAATGTTACAATTAGATTTCTTATAAGATGTAGAGATTTGCTAAGAGGATTTTGCGAAAGGGCCACATGAAGGGGAGCAAAAAGGGTTGAAAGTTTATATGATACCATATGATACCTAGTCTACGCGTCTACGAAGTCGCGGGCTACAGCTATTTAAGTATATTCGCCAGATCAACGCAATGTTAAGTTTAATTATAGAGACAAAAGTTGTCACTGTGTAGGGTCAGTGCATTGACTCTAGCACACAAGTCGATCGCTCACTATTACAAGGTTCTATGTTATTTTCTTACACATTCTATGATGTCAATTTAAAATGTTCGACTTTCATAAATATTGACTTAGCAGGGTTTATGCTTAAGAGAGATATTTTCTCTCAAGCATAAACCCTGCTAAGTCAATATTTATGAAACTCAATTTTTTTAAATTGAATTTACAGAACGTGTAAGAAAATAACATAGAACCTTACAAGGTTACTGTTACAACAGTGAGCCAGCGAAGTGCCTTTCCTTACATGCTCTAGGTACAAAAAAACACACATTTTCGGCCACAAAAGATCATCTTCATCATCAGCCAGAAGACGTCCACTGCTGAACATAGGCTTCCCCCTTTAACCTCCACACTGAACGACAGCCTGCCTTTTGCATCCATTGGATGCCAGCGACTCTCACAATGTCGTCGGTCCATCTAGTGGGTCCACAAAAGATAGTACCAGCCAATAAGCGCGGCCTTAATGTACTCGCAATAAAAGATTAGAAAGCGATATCTCCTTTAACTAACTTTTAAACGTTTGGCCAAACGATTCAATCAAATGTTTGTACAAAGATTCGGTTAATACGCTAGATATTTTTATCTTTCGCCGTTATTTATGTTAATGCGCAGCGCACTCCACACTCAAATCCACTATCAGTTGTAAACGACGCGCACGCCGGACGCATCGATTTGTATTGATTTTACGTTCTATTGTTTTTTTGTCTGACAATCATTTTTAGATTTGGTTAACTTGGCGTAGACTTACCTTAACGGTAGTGGCCCTTAACTGTGTAAACCTTATATGTGAAGATAAGGCGATAGATAAAGGTGAGTATATTTATTATCGGTGTCATCGTTCTGTCATCGCAACAATCTAATATCATAATAATCATATACCTATCATAATAAATAGGTAACTTACAGGCGCGGATATAGAATTTTTGTTTAGGGGGAGAATTTTTGTGCAGAATTTTTCTTCCAGAAAATTCTTTCCTAAAAAAAATATTGTTATTGTTATTCATGTAACTATGTTCTGGGTGTGTTCAAATCACGAGTGAATCGGTTTCTTCTAAGCAAGCGTGCTCCACCGTAGACCGCATCATCGCTTAACATCAGGCGAGTTGGCGGTCAAGCGCAAGCCTATTGCTTATAAAAAAAACTTGAATTAGTTTTTTGTATGGAGAAAAAAACAAGCGCCCGGTAGCGAAAGGTCGGAGTTAGAGGGGGTGGGCAATCGCACCCATTGTCCCCCCCCCCCCCCTTGTGTCCGTTGTAATTATTTTGTTTGTGACATTTAGCTCTACAATCTAATGTAGAGCTATGTAAGTATTTATTCAGTATGTAGGTACTTAGTTCAATCTCTAGATTTCTTTATTTTCTTCTTATTATTATTTATCATGTTTGGACAGTGGCCCATTGTTTATCAAACACACGAGTGAAAAGGTAAATTTACTTTCCAGGGGCGGTAAAGAAAATTTTTAACCAATTGATAGTTTTCCTCTAATAGATATTATTATTATTTTGATTTACAATTTCAAAAGTTAGTTTTGTACCTATTATCTAGTAAAAAGAGGAATCAACTTATACCTAAGGAATTGTATTAAGTAAATTGGCTTTGCAACGAAAACACTTTCTTTAAAGAACTTTCGTTTCATTCTTATTCAAATCAAATCTGCAACTCTTTTGCGTCACAAACACTTCTAAAACAATACTTTTCCCACTTTCTTATATTAGGAATTCCGCTCTCGATACAGGGTTACGCGGAAAGGTTGTACTAAGCCGTAAGAGGTCCATTATACTCATAATTATAAACAACTTTTACTATGGGACTCACAATGAAATCGTTAAAAAAATATCAGCTGCTCCATACATTTTGTTAGATATTTGCGTTTAAAGTTTTAGGTGGGGATAGAGAGGATTATCTGTCCCTTTCTCGCAAAGCGTGTGTTAGTTAAGCGCATTTGTATGGCGCGCCTGAGGCGTGACGTCGTAGCTCAGTATAGTGCGTTCTCTGTCTTGCATGAAATTAAAATACTTATAACTTATTTATTTTTGAACTAAATTTAATTTTGTTTTCGTTGATGGACTCTTTTTATGATCAACTTTTTTATTAGGTAATACAAATATATAAGTCATCGTGCCTATGAGCATTATGGACCCCTTTCGGCATAGTATATCCTTTCCGCGTAACCCTGTATAGTTCAAGTCTACCTAACAGCTTAACTAGGGAGGAGGGAAATCGATTGTTTATTTTTTAAATTCTACCCTGTATGAATAAATCTACATAGGTACCTACATCTACATAAATAAACAGTAAATTGTAGTCAAAGAAAACTTTGCAATCTTTTTCGATTTTCAGCGAGCAGAACGAATGCAACTCTATTTAAATATTATAAATACATTTACTTTTCCACGAATTTTCTTTAGTACCTATCGATAACTTAATTACGTACATAGTTATAAATATAACTTGCTACAGTATTCCAGTCGATAGTCCGAGCTATTGTTTTGTCAAATACACTAACGCGTCTTTCACATTAGTACGAACGCAGTTTGATACTTTTCATGAACTTTGTTTATTTTATTTTAGCCTGTATTTTAATCACCCCAAGATCTCATTTGTTACATTTAATCGAGAGCCAACTCTCGATTAAATGATTATTATACAAATAATGCTTAAATAGTTTTACAATTGTGTGTTTGCATCTGCGACAACTTTAGCCCTAATTTTGTTTTTAATATTTTTTATATTATGTGAATAGCGCGTAAACAGATATTGTTTTTAGATCGAATTCGTCATGTCCGAGTTCGAGGTGCTGCCAGTAGAGCGGGAGGATACCGATGAGATCATGAAGCTGCTTCAAAAGTACGTAAGGCTTGGCTATAACCAGTTTGTGGCACTGTGTAACTAGGAATGCATAGATGAATTAGGTATATTGAGATATTTAGGTAAGTCTGAAGGTCGCGAATTATGGTGATTTTGTTTTCTTTTTCTTTTAAGTTTTGTTCTAGAAATAGTGTATATTTAGTCAGTGTCTAGATTTAGAATATTCAAGTAGTCGATAATTTCAATTTGTATTCGATATCGTCTAACCACTCGTAGTCACAGTCGTGTAGGTATGTCTCGGTCAAGTCCAAGTTACGCCCCATCACTGAAGTGATTTAGACTCCTAGAGGCTTCTGTGGAGTTTTTAGTTTTTTTTTTTTACAGCTTATTAAACCAATTTCTCAATCTTGAGCACATTAATAAATACTTTAATAAATAGTAATCCACCACTGAATCAAGTCGAAGTGACAGTGGGCAGGGCATATAGCATGCAGAACAGATGGTCGATGGGGCCGAAAGGTTCTCGAATGGAGATTACGGACCAGTAAGCGCAGCGTAGGACGTCCACCCACAAGATGGACAGACGACCTAAAAGAGACCGCAGAGAAACGCTGGATGCAAGCCGATTCCAACCGGCCGTTTTGGAGGCCTATGTCCAGCAGTGGAAATCCTACGCCTGCATCCAAAGTTTCCCCTGCGGTCTCTTTTAGGTTGTCTGTCCATCTCGTGTACTGTACACCATGTATCTACATTTAGGCTGGTTGGCATCACCCCATAACCTTCTAGGGCTTAGCGAAAGTTTAGATTTTTATTTATTCCTTATTTATACTTTTCAGGACATTCTTCATAGACGAACCAATGAACAAGGCCATAGGACTCTGCGAGAACAGCAAATGCACAGAACTTGATGAGTACTGCTCACATTCCCTGCTTGAGGGGCTGTCCTACAAGGCGGTGGACAAACAAGGGAATATAGCTGGAGTTATCATCAGCGGAGTCTGCCCTTTAAAGGAGGTGAGAAAATTACATTTGCAATAAGCTAATAAAAGAAAAAATTTAAAAACTGTAACACGACTACGAAAAAAATATCTATAATTATAGGAAAAAAATCCTAAATCTTTAACCCGACTATAGATAGTAAAAATAAACTCCTTCCTTCCTTTGGCTTTGCCGTAATCGGATAAAAAAGAATACTTGTAACACCTAAGCTTCATTCTCCAAAGAAATCTAAATAGTCATAGTCATAGTCATATTTATTTATTTCCATTGGAACACATTAGATCACTTAGACACGTCGACAAAACAATTCAGGTGGTAAATAAAATATTAATAACAACTTAATAAGCGGCTGTAAAGGGGCCTTGTCATAGAAAACATACTTTAACTAACAGTTTTTTTTTAACTAAAGCATTCAATTCGTTTCGTTCAGAGCCAGACAATTTCCAAACATTTTTATCTTCAGTATAATGGTTAAATTTATAATACGCCTTTTTTGTCAGATAGTGTTTAATGTAATTTTTAAAACTAGTTTCATTAAGATCCAGTATCTCTTTTGGAACTTTATTATAGCAGAGTATGGCAAATCTCCATCTAAGCCACTAACGTAACTGCGTGCTCTAGTGTCCCAGAACCACGCTCTGATAATACTTCAAGGAGCTGGGATAGCTGGAGTAGATGCTAACAGGGAAAATACACAATACACACGAAGTGTAACGTCCGTCAATGCAGGACTTGTAGCCACTAGCCTCCAAAAGGAATAAGAAACTCGCGTTTGACCAGAATTAGGATGTTAGCTTTTTACATATTTTTTCATGCAAATGTTTTGAGACGAAACGAGACGCTTGCTCATAACAATTCCGCTGCAACTAGAATTTTGAACTTCAACTTTACCCTGCGATATCTTTATGTCCAGTAATTTCACTGGAAACATTGATCTTCAATCCGGAACAGTAATGTTTGCTCACAACTGCTTGGCGGCTGAATAAATCGCAAAGCTGTGGTACTACCCCAGGCGGACTCTGCAAGAGTCCTACAACTATAAGGTAGGTACTCAAAATATTCTAAACACTTTACACAGTCAGTTTAACAATAACGCTGGAAGAAGTAATTGGCACATTTTGTAGAGCAGATAATGAAACCGACCTTGGGTTTGGGTAAAGCTACAAGAACGTCGTTTTTACGTCTGTTTTGCAGGTGTATGTTCAGGTTTATCGACAAATGTAAGTAATAATGTATCTTGAAATGATTTTGTGAAGGATAAATAATAAATTTACGCCGCAAACCTCATGATCGCTTACAATAATTATCCGGCCTAGCTATAAGAACATAAAAACTGTTTAAAATTGAATTTCTCGCCATAAGTGAAACATACCACCTTAAAGTTTGTCTAATGTAAGACAAGTGGTGGCTTCTTATCATTCTGCATTAGAAAAAAAGATGACCACAAAACGTTCTTTAAGCATTACGATAATTATTTTTCGCTTTTTCAGGATGAGAACGACAATTTACTCAACCACGCGAAACACTGTCAAAACCCCAAGTTCCAGAAAATACTATACGTTTTAGCGCAAAGGGAGGAAGGTGCTAGACTTTGGGAGAAGTTCCCAGATGAAAAGCTGGTGGATGTAAAGGTGGCTGCCACAGACCCTGGCTGGAGGCGGAAGGGCATCATGAACGCTTTGGTGGAGAAGACTGAGTAAGTATGGAAATTATTCAAAACTTACTGTCGTGACCAACATTTAGATCGATGGTCGTGACCGATTTACCAATATGTTAATGCCTATAATATTGATATGCTGCCGTATTCTGAACCCAATCGGAAAGTTTCGATTCGAGATTTACGTTAACTGTCTTTATCATCCTAAATGATATGAAAATTTATCCTAAATGCAGTCTCCGTCATTTACATTTAGGATAAATCAGAATATGGCACCTAAGCTCAAAGTGCCAAAGTCACCATATGCTTTTGAAATATTAAGCAGTACTTTGAGGACATCGCTTTAAATTTAAACTCACGGACAATCTCAATAGCCAGAGTGAATTGGTAGCTTCTAAGTCTGCATGCTTCATCTTCCACCACATCTTCGCTTACCAACAGGCGAGGAGGTGGTGGCCAAACGCAGACTTATTAGCGATTAAAAAACTCAGTCACAAGAATCATATTACTCTATACAAATCATCATCATCAGCCCGAACATGTCCACTGAACAAAATCTCCCTTAGATTTCCACACTGAACGACATACCTAGTACCTACTGCCATCTGCATCCACTGGATGCCACTCTCACGATGCCGTCGGTCCATCTAGTGGGACTACCTACGCTGCATCTTCCGGTTTGTGGTTTCTACTCAAGAACCTTTTTTTCCATCGGTTATCGGTTTTTCAAGCGATATGGCCTGCCATTGCCACTTCAAATTGCATATTCTCACATATTATATTCACACATAGGCGTCCCCCATCGATCTCCAAAAGGGCCGGTTGGAAGCGGCCTGCATCCAGCGTTTCCCTGCGGTCTCTTTTAGGTCGTCTGTCCGTCTTGGATGGGTTGCATGTTCTATACAAATGTATTTTGTAAATGCAAGTTCTAAGAAACCCAATATTTACTTTCAGAACAGCCGTGAGACAACGAGGCATTCGACTACTAAGAATGGATTGTTCGAGCGCCTACTCCGCGAAGTCCGCAGAGAGGCTCGGCTTCACTTGCATGTACTCTGCTAAATACACAGATATCACGATGGACGGGAGACCGCTAGTGGTGCCTGAACCGCCCCATGTCGACGATAAAGTTTACATAAAAGAACTGTATGAGAGATAGATACTATAGGTAGGTATTATGCTGACCAAGGGGCCTTACGCCTAGCTGTTTTAAGCAATATAGTTTAGGTGATGAAAAAAGTTGCGCGACCGCAAACCGTATCTGGGCGCGTTAAGGTTCATGTTCGCGTGATTTTCCGAACTGCACTGTTTTAACGTTAGTTTGAGACCGCGTAAGGAGTAGAGGACTTGGGCGTGAGGTTTGGCGTCTCAAGATGGGCTCAAAAACAGCGCAATGCGAAAAATCACGCGAACGAAGATACGGTTTGCGGTCGCGCAACTTTTCGCGTCACCTAAACAGAATCGCTTAAAACAGGTAAGCCGTAAGGCTCCAGAAGTAGGTAGATAGGTTACGAACAATGGATTTAACGCCAATGTTTAACATATATGTTGAGTAAGTAAGCAAATCAATGAGAACCAAAGGCGCGTTCCGATTCCCGCCAACGACACGGCATAAAAAAATCGTGTCGCGTTTTATCTCATTAGCACTCACTTCTTCAAAACAACAAAAAAGAGGCCATCACCGCCGCCGCTTCATAGTGCGTGTTAGCCGTTGTTATAGTAACTCATTAGCGCTGTTTTCGTGGATTCGGAACGCGCCCCAAGTGACTATTGTTAACTACCCACAAAATAAATCAAGTATTATAGTTACTGTTTATGTTTATTGTTATTTTCTAGTGTTGGTACATGTACAAATCCAAAAAACGTTAGTTTAAGTCAATATTTCGTTTCGCCTTCACACCAAGTTTCGTATATAAACTTCAGATCGTACCATGAGTCCTAAAAATTGATTGTTTTCTAAGAAAGTAGGTAAGTCTACGAGGATGTAACAAACAGTATGACACTCTGTAGACAAGGTAAGTATCTACACATTTTATTAATGACTTCCTATAGTACATTAGAAAATATGCTGTACGCTCTACGGTATAGGGGTCACAATTCAACTTCTGTACTTCCAGATTCCCAGAGTGATGTGAATAGCTTAGAAGTTCAAGTACTTTATTTTAATCGATCAAACTCAATCAGTGTTATAATTTATTGGTTGATCGATCGGTATCGATCGACGGCCGATCGAGTTGTTACTACTACCCTACGTCTAGTCCGATGGAGCTATACCTACCACCTACCACACTCCACGCTTGTTCGCCCAGGCCATTTGAAGCTGATAAGAGTCGGTACTACCACTCAAATTCCACAGCCAATTGTCTAGGCACAAGTCAGTACCAACATATTTCCATGATCGAATGCCTAGGCTATTCAAGGCCCACCGTGTTGGTATCACCACATATCTATTGCAGATTGCCCAACCTAGTCGAGGCCGATCATGTTGGTACTACCACACATCCACAGGCATTTCCCCAAGCCAATCAATCACACTACTACGGTGGGTTAGCCACACCAGTGCCTATCATGTTGGTACTACCAAACTACGTTTTTAAGACCGATTGACGAACCTAGTCAAGACTGATCAAGTTAGTACTACCACACTTCCACAGCCGATTGCCCCAAGCCAATCAATCACATTACTACGGTGGATTAGCCACACCAGTGCCGATCAAGCTGGTACTACCAAACTACGTTTTTAAGATCGATTGTCGAACCTAGTTAAGACCGATTAAGTTAGTACTACCACCCGTCCATCCATCTACCCTACCAATCAACCACACTACCACGGATTGACAAGACCGATTAAGTTGGTACTACCAAACTATATTTTAAAGCTCCCCAGGCCAGTGGCTCGCACCACGTGCGTGAGTGAGGTGGCACGCGATCGCGATCACAATCCGAATCACGATAGGATACATCCATAATAATGCATCTGGTTGTTACGGCTTTAATACGCTATTAGTAAGATATTTCCTACTTCCAGAATCAAGAAGGAAATATCTTACTAATAGCGTATTAAAGCCGTAACAACCAGATGCCTTATTATGGATGTCCTATCGTGATTCGGATCGTGATCGCGATCGCGTGCCATCTCACTCACGCACGTGGTGCGAGTAAGTAGATGCGAACGGGACGGCATGCAATCTCGATCACAATCAAACTTCTATAATAAGGCCGCAGTATCCACACTGTTCGCTACATATACCTACTCCATTTAGGTAATTCTATATACTTCAATATTTTTCTTATAAATTTATTTAAATTCACCTTCATGTCATCGTGCGTGTCGTACCATCCCTCCGGCGAGTGTCCCACTCCGAACTCTGTTAGTAAGCTATCTATGTGGTCTCTGAAAGGCAAAGAAGGTTCAATAAGATACAATATACCTAACCTTAGGAATGTTTGCTATGTTTTGCATGCCTAGTTCGCAAATTTCAATTTTTTTAAGAAATAAAAAGTCTAAAAGTATTAAAAAAGATAAGACTATTTTGTTCATATAGACATTACAAATATTTTGAACATAGTTTGATTTGGTGGAGTTAAAAAAAGTTTTTTTTAATCTGTTATAGTACTTTGTTGAAAATATGTTTAATGTCTATCTATAGGTATGAACAAAATAGTAATCTTTTTTTTTTTAAGTGTTATGAACTTTTTTTTTTTGTTGAATTCGTTTTCGAAACCTCTCAAACGCACAGATTACCGTAATAATTACTATCGTTTTAGTCTACCTTTGGTTCGGAGACTTTAGAGTGCAGGGGCGTTATGGCCAACTCCGCACGCGGACTCAAACAAACGTTAAAACAGCGCAGTTAGGAAAATCACGCGAACGTGAACCTTAACGCGCCGAGATACGGTTTCGGGTCGCGCAACTTTCATCACCTAAACTGGATTGCTTAAAACAGCCTAGCCCTGACCAGGGGGGTTAGACACGACCTACGCCACACGTATTTTCATACAATTTCATCTTTCCGCAGACGTTAACGCTAACAGAAAGTGGGTCTTGTCTAACCCCCCTGTAAGGTTATTACCGAACTGATACTGCCTATCGCTATCATGTCATCCTGCTCGCGCGCATGGTGTGAGCTAAGTGGTGGGAGTAGGATGACACAATGACATTTCCACTGTAATTACTCCACTGACCAATATCCATTGTACTGCTACATTGTTTCAAGGATTTTTGTAGAAATAAGTAAATAAATAAACGACCTTGTATAAAAATATATTTTCAATAAATAAATTCTGAATTATATTTACATAAAATACAATTATACAAAAGATTAACATTTGAGGTGAACCAAGTTCTATCACAAAGGTATAAGGGTCAAAATTGTATAATTTTCTACCTAATAACAATGAGGTAGCTAAATAAATAACTTACAGTATCATTGTTAGAGTGAAAAGATTTACAAAACATAATAACAACTTTTACTCTATAATTACAATAATTTACTGTAAGTAGATATTTACAATGAACTTACTGGTACCTAACTGGTGAAATGAACGTGTGAAATTCGACTTATGCGAGAAATTGGAAACATTTTAAAATATACAAAATCACTGGAGTTATTGGTGCCAACGTGAAAAAAACATGTCGGCTCATTGTATTATTTTCTCATTTATTTCTCATTTATTTATTTCTTTATTTCATTGATACAAAAGCCACTAAATTCAATACTCAAAAATACTAAGCTAGTTACTTATTACCTAAATTATACTATTACCTAGGTATGTTCACAATATTAGGCTTATATATTTTTTGTATTAATGTGTAGTAATAGTGGATTATTATTTATTAAATGATCTTAAACGCGCTCGAGTGTACGACAGTGATATAACCCGTATTTTCGTAATGTTTCCAAAACTCCACAGAAGCCTTTAGTAGTCTGCACTACTTTACTAGGGCATGACTTGGACTTGACCGTGACTTACTTTGCTTGAGTTTTCTATATTTTTTATTATGAGAATAATCTGTTTCTTCTGTGTGTACTGTGTTCTGACTGACTCTTCATAAAAGACGTTTGATTCTCAGGACAGAAGTCTATTTTGCAAATTTATGAACAACTTCTACCTGTTTTAGGATTAAAAAAGCTTATAAAAGGCTTAGACAAATGACTAGGTTGTAAATATTTTGTACTTATCATGGAAAAAGGCATGTTAGTAATTGTATTATAATCACTGAATTGTATTTTCTACTTATCATGGAACAAGGCATGTTGGTAGTTGTATTATAATCAGTGAATTGTATTTTCTACTTATCATGGAAAAAGGCATGTTGGTAGTTGTATTATAATCACTGAATTGTATTTTCTACTGATCATGGAAAAAGGCATGTTGGTAGTTGTATTATAATCACTGAATTGTATTTTCTACTTATCATGGAAAAAGGCATGTTGGTAGTTGTATTATAATCAGTGAATTGTATTTTCTACTTATCATGGAAAAAGGCATGTTGGTAGTTGTATTATAATCAGTGAATTGTATTTTCTACTTATCATGGAAAAAGGCATGTTGGTAGTTGTATTATAATCACTGAATTGTATTTTCTACTTATCATGGAAAAAGGCATGTTGGTAGTTGTATTATAATCACTGAATTGTATTTTCTACTTATCATGGAAAAAGGCATGTTGGTAGTTGTATTATAATCACTGAATTGTATTTTCTACTTATCATGGAAAAAGGCATGTTGGTAGTTGTATTATAATCACTGAATTGTATTTTCTACTTATCATGGAAAAAGGCATGTTGGTAGTTGTATTATAATCAGTGAATGTATTTTGTACTTATCATAGAAAAAGGCAAATGAATAGTTATAGTTTAATCATCGACTAGTATTTTTTACTTATAATAGAAAAGGGCATGTAGGTAGTTGTTGTTTGATCAGTGACTAGTATTAAATGTTTATCGGGACTTATCACGTATTATTAAATTTTGGTAAAACCGCACGTATTGTTTAATTTAGGTTTTAAAAAAAACTAACATGGTCGAAACGTCGAGCGAAAGAGACATCACATTATCAGCCATTAAATGTCCACTGCTGAACAAGGCCTCCCTCTCAGAGAGGGGTGTTGCCATAATCCCCACGCTTGGCAGGCGGCTTGGAGATCGCAGTACGTTCACGTTCACTGTGTATTAACAGGACGCTGCTGCCCATCCTCTGGTGATTCTGGTCGCAGTTTTAGGACATACCCGGGAAAGGGACATATTTTTACCTAAATTAAATAATATGTGATAAGTCCCGATAAACATTTAAAACATGTGTTCAAATCACGAAAATTTAAAAATTACAGTGACTTGTATATTATACTTATCATGGAAAAAGTTGTAGTTTATACGGTACGTAACAAGTATTATGTACTTATCATGGAAAAGGGCTTGTAGGTAGTTGTAGTATACTCTATTCTCGAACAATCGTCATTTGTCTCTATCCCGATCATTTAAAAACAGATGAATGTTTGGGTCTGCTTTGAAATTCAGGAATTGTTTCCAAGCTTACCTATTTTAATAAATCTCGACAAAACAATGTATGTGTTGCAAATTAGACATTGTTATAACGACATAGGGTATGTCGTTATAACAATGTCTAATTTGCAACAAATACTAAATACTTAGACGTCTATAATAGTTAGTATTATGGTTATAGTCTAATTTTGGTTTTGAGATTTCGAAGCGCCCATCCATAGTTTAAATATGTCTTTGATCCTGATCAATCTCAGTGCAATTGACAGGGACAAAAACAATGTCGAATGACCATATTTGGCTAAAGCTGTCAAAATGTGTACGTTATTATATTTGTTTGTATTATTATGAAAGATCTGAATAGTTTGTTCTGTTATTTGCACAAAACGAATTTCACACGTTAATCCAACAAATTCGCAACTATTAACAAAATAACTACTCTACTACTACAATCTAAATTTACTAGTAAAACAAAGATAGTCACTTCTTTTCATGCGCCAGCGCTTGTCCCAGTGAAGCGGTAGCTACGGTCGGGTTGGCGTTGGCTACTATTTTGTCCAGAAGCAGGCGAGTCTGCAGCTGAAATATTAGAGGACTTCATGTTATGGTTAATAATAATGACGATTTATACAACGTGTAACAAAAAACGACAGCCCGCCTTTTGCATCTACTGGATGCCTGCGACTCTCACAATATCGTCGGTCCATCTAATGGGAGGCCTAACTACGCTGCGTCTTCCAGATCGTGGTCTCCACTCCAGAACCAAAAGGCCAACAGTTAAGGACTACGTCTCAGTACCATATTAAACAACGACAATACTTTGCACTATGAAAATGTATGGCATCGCTTCCGAGGTCTGCGTCAGACGCGTTCGGCCGACGACTGACGTCGCCATACATTTCAAATCGCATCAGCCGCGCTCGTTAGACCACGTGCATTAGACGCGCGCGGTTGTGATCGGCCGCGCTTCACGGAAGTTTACCTTTAAAGTTAGACGGGCCGCAGCAGGCCAGGGCGCATCGCAAAAATCCATATGTAAGATAGCAATTTTTGCGATGCGCCCCGGCCCGCTGCGGCCCGTCCTCGCGAAGGTTTTTTTTTAAAATTAATTATGTACCTCATTTCCGTTATCCCTGGCTGCATTCCTCACTCGCTCCAGTTCCTCCGCGAGTATTTTAGACCGCTCCTGGGCCTGTTTCCGCTGGCTTATGTACATGTTTCTGAAACGTTGAACCTCAATGCTAGATCTGAACAATATGCTGGAGTGGACAAATAGAACAAACGTCTTAGGACATTGCAGCATTACTTTCTTCTTACTTAGATGGTAAATTTTAGGGTTCCGTACCCAAAGGGTAAAAATGTGAACCTATTACTAAGCCTACATTGTCTGTCTGTCTGTCTGTCCATCCTAACTTTAAACGGCTGTATCTTTCGAACCGTAATAGATAGCTAGTTGGAATTTTCACAAAATGTTACGGCGGATTAACTGAGAAAATATAAAAAGTCAAAAAGTAAAAACGAAAGGGTCCCTTCCTATACAACAAACGTATTTATTTAACATATTTTTGTACTAGCTCTAACGTAAAAACGGTAATACGTACAAGCGTCAAACTTGGCAAGATTAATAGTACACACTCTAAAGTATAACAACAAATGATAAATAATGGCCAAGTGCGAGTCGGTGACAAATTTCTGTTCATTACAAAACGGACAGACAGACAGCGTAGGCTCAGTAATAGGGTCCCGTTTTTACCCTTTGGGTACAGAACCCTAAAAGAAACTTCAGTTCCTTGCATAATCACTTACCTGATAACATACACCTGTAGGATGACGCCAAAGAATGCAACCCCGAAGCAGATGCCAATGATATAATAGTTTGGCACTTTTTTTATACCAGCAAAACCATAGTAGTTGGGTGTTTCTTTCTCATCAGTGCTTGTGTTCTTAGTTGACTGATAGTTGTAGGACTTTCTTTTTGTAGTTTCGTAGTAATAATTGTAGTCTCCGTTTCGACACCTGGAATCAGTAAAGAATACAATTTGCAAGTTGAAATGGAAATGGGCAGGCCACCTCGCTCGAAGAACCGATAACCAATGGGGAAGAAAGGTTCTTGAGTGGAGACCACGCACCGTAAGACGCAGCGTAGGTAGTCCCACTAGATGGACAGACGACATTGTGAGTCGCGGGTATCCAGTAGATGCAGATGGCAGGCTGTCGTTCAGTGTGGCGGTCGGGGAGGCCTAAGTTCAGCAAAGGACGTGTTCTGGCTGATAATGGATCAGTAAAGATGTTTCTTTAGTTGTATACTGTTGCTGGTATAGAAACAACATAATTATACAACATATAAGGGTGGACTTGCAGTATTGGTATCATATGTATATAGTATCATGCAATATTTGGGTTGACATATAGGTGCGTTGGACAGAAACAATTTTGCATGCAAAGAATAGCCGGCCTGGGTGATTTCAAGTGTATTGGTTAATTTTAGACATACATGGTCTATCGTTGATGCAACATTGTTCAACATCAGGATAATTAGTAGCAAATGCATACCTAAAAACTTGACATATATTAAAGTAGTTATAAGAATGAAAAGATGACCAATAAAATAATGAAGTATGCATTAAAGGGTATGTCCTAAAAATGTGACCAGAACCACTGGAGGATGGGCAACAGCGTCCTATTAGTACATGGTGAACTTACTGCGATCCCCAAGCCGCCTGCCAAGCGTGGGGACTATGGCAACACCCCTCTCTGAGAGGGAGGCTTTTGATCAGCAGTGGACGTTTACTGGCTGATGATGATGTATTATAGTGCATTTTCAGTGATGCGGAGAAGAGCCGTCCGTCTTTTTAATGATTAACGACTGGACTTGTGTAGCAAAGACTATTGTGACGGAGTCAAGTCGAAGATCACTCCACTCTGCTTATATCGCACCTCTGTACTCTACCCCAATCTGCACCGCTATAATCTGCTTTTCTTGTCATCTGCTTGCCATAAAATTAGATATTTTAGTCACAGTTATTCTTATTCTTATTCGAGATGGGGGCGATAAGTCCTGCACTGACGTCCCGCTTGGGGTGTATTGTGCATTTCCCCCTACCAGCACCTACCCGAGCCAACCCAACTCCTTGAAATATCGGAGTGAGGCTCTGGGGCGCTGGCACAGTTGCTCCAGTGGCGTAGATGGTAATGAAAATAATGATGATGAAAAGCAATCCAGCTGTTGTGGCGACGTGGATGAAGAAGGCAATGGTGCTTCATACAACCCGGTAGCGATTCTAGTTTCTTCTGTGGCTTCACAATGCCACAGCACATGCTCTACAGTTTCGTTCTCTTTCATGCAGCCACGACACAGTGGACTGTCCGTGGCTCCTAGCTTATACAAGTGACTATTCAAGTTGCAATGACCGGTTATAAGGCCTACTATAAGGCGAAGGTCCTGTCGTTGCAACTTCATTAGGTTGTTGGTAGTCACAGTTATGACTGTTTCCATTGAAGTGTAGTGGAGATGAGATGTGGATTTCTACCAATGTCATTGGTTGGTTCCACAACAACTCCACTCTGCTCTGCCTATATAGAAACAAACTGGTAGTCCTTTATAATGTCCTCAATGCACAACTCTCTGGCCAATGAAATCCGGGACGACTCTTTCTATTGTGCCATAGCGAAATTGGCATATACAAAAACGTAGGCGCCTTGTCCCAATATCGCTCGACAAAGTTACGATCGCGGTGCGTATGTTAGCCCTGCTGGGCTCTTGTGACAAAACACAATATTTGTGGTGTTTTAACAGCAGCATTTGAAACCGTAGACCGCAGAGAAACGCTGGATGCAGGCCGCTTCCAACCGGCCCTTTTGGAGATAGATGGAGGAGGCCTATGTCCAGCAGTGGACCTCCTATGGCTGAAATGATGATGGTGAGTTGAAACCTTGTGCACACCAGTGGATAATGAGGATATGGGTTGTATGTGACTTTTTCTTTTGTAAATTCCATTCAGTGTAAATCCATCAGTGTAAATTCCAGTCCATTTACAAAAGAAAAAGTCACATCAGTACTTAACCCGTCAAATGCATTATGCACCGCATATCGGCGTAAGTGAAACATGCTCCGACGTGCGTATTATGTGTAAGAAGATTTATACACAATACCAATGGTATATAATATTATGCACGTATTTTATACTATTATTAAAAACTTTTTTTTTATTATCTGAAATGTAGGTGAAATTTCCCATTTTAGCCATAAAAAAACTCCTTTGCTCGCATTCGACGGGTTAAATATAGATATAAATATAAATATACAATATGGTTAACTTACTTGAAAAGAGAAATAACTTACGTGTATGGAGCTGGTCTATAGACATACGAATACGATGAATATGAAGGGGTGCTTGTAGATATTTCAGTTAGATTGTCATACTGTGCTCTGCTGCTTGGCTTGCCGAGTATGTTATATGCTTCTACAATACGGACAAACTTTTCTTGCGCTTTTGCATCTTTGTTTTTGTCTGGATGATACTGTAATATAAATTAAAAAAATTCTAATAATTTAATTTTTACAAAAAAACAAATTTTAAATCAAGAGAACAATTTCACAATAATTAAGAGTTTATATGTTGTCCACATGGGTTGCGTTGCATCCACTTGCGCGGTTATAACAGACAGTATCAAATGCATGTTTTGTTTATGAATACTTGAAGTTAATTAAGATTAATGTAATTTTAGACACAAACTTGGTCGAAAGTTTACTCGATAGAATAATTCGGCAAACACAGGCCTTCTAAAACACGATTTAAGTGTTATCTTCAAATCTAGAAGTCGTTGACAGTAAATATTTTCATATTCTAATGTTAATTTATGTAGTGCAGTTTAATTTAATTTTAGTTATTTATAAAGTTCTAATAGTTCTTGACCATCAAAAATGGGGCTGGGCAAGACACACGCTACGTTGTAAAATAAATAAATGGAGTAAGCTGGTCACTCTGTGGTACCCAAGGGACAGCATAAGAAGATGGGTTGATGACATTCGACTGACCCTTGGGCCATACTGGACAAGAGTGGCAGATGATAGAGAGCAATGGAGGAGGCCTATGCCAAAAGGCACACCGAACTAAGAGATTGTTTATGGTAGCCGTTAGTAGTCGTTAATAATCAGCGGTTGTTAATTAATCTTTTTCTGTCTTAAGTGAAAGTATTTTAGAACCTTACCTCCTTACTCATTTGAATGAATGCTTCTTTGATATCTTTATCACTGCAATTTCTTCGTAGTTTAAGCACATCGTAGTGATTTTTTCTGGCTAAACTGAAAGGAATTACGCATAAAAATATAAAACCAGTTCTAAATTGGGCAAATTGGGAAAATAACAAGTTTTAGTCTTACCTGTACAGTCTTATATATTTTATAATTGACCTATAATCGGGACATTTTCCTAAGGCATACATAACGATTTAGACAAACGAAAATAAAATATATTCCAATGATTATTTCATGATTTCATTTAAAAAAATCATTGTTGAAAAAAATGACACTGTTGTGGTATTTTGCTACTGTCAAGCTACTGTCACTGCTGTTGTGACGTCTGACGTACCGTTACATCAATGACGTTAGCTAATTCTTTTTTTTTTGTTATAATTTTCATTGGATTCAATGTCATTTTGTCGTAATATTATACATGTTTACATTGTCTTAATGGCGTCAAACGAGTCATAGTCACAGTCAGAGTCAAGCTAAGTAACTCACGGTCAAGTCAAACTCATGCCCCTGTAAAGTGATGGAGACTTTACAAGAGGCTCCACCACACCACGTTTTGGAAACAACACGAAAAGACACGTTCCACCTCGTTATATCACTTACCCACACTCGAACACATTCACGAGCACTTAATGAATAATTAATTCACCATTTAGTACACAATAGCACTCGAAAATACACAAGTTTAGGAAAATGATTATTTTCCTAAACTTGTGTGCCAACAAACAACGAGCCGACATGTTTTTTCCACGTTGGTGCCAAAACTCCCATCTAATTCATGTAAGCCAGAGCTAGAGATACCATGGTCAATGTCGCATACGATGAAATATAAAAAAGTAAGAAAAAAAAGTAGAAAAAAAAATGATAAAGTAAAATAAATGACTTGGCAACACTGTAAAAACGCGCGAAACATGAAACTGTCAGTCTATGGCACGAAAGTTTAAATCAACTTGGACGATACGAATATTATATTTTTTGCATTTCCTAATTTTTTGTCAGTAACTAAGTAGTCAGTACATAGATAGACCCTAGGCGCTCATTGTAGTGGAGGTAAAACATTGTGTACCTTTTTATTTACTACAAAATCTACATAGTAAAATTATGATTTATATATAAAAGTAATACATAATAGTATAGTAGGTATAGGTACAGGTAGCTATTTCTTATTTTGAAGATGACTAGGAACGTACTCTTGGTATTTACGCCTAAATAAGGGATAGTAAAATATGATAGCCTAACCCACCTAAATATAGCCTATACCCTAATGGACAATGACTGGTTGGTACTACACCAACCAGTCATTATCCATAAAATTGGATTGTATTCCTTTTCTATAAGTTGTGCTTTGAGTTTACTATCAGAGTATTACGTGACAGATCATAAAAGCGTTTTTATTTATAGCTGAAGATTCGGGGTGGCACTACTAGGTAATTACTAGCAAAAAGATAAAATAAAAAAAATAACTAACGAAAGTTTACTAAAAGAAAATTGCGGACGGCTCAATCATACTGTTTCATCCAAAATCAGGGTAAATTAGGACGTGTCAACCCTGAAAACTGAAATCGGGACGCTAGAACGCGGAACGCTAGTCCCATCTACACTGACACACCTTGACTTTTCCGCGCAAATGTAGGTAGGTATACAACGTTATGTCAGTGGCTACGGAAACAAAGGTTCAATATTAAATAGTTATACTTACCTACTTCAGTATGTTTAATGGACCTACGTGAAGCATCATAATTGATCATAATACCTACCTACTGGAACCTCGGGGTGGTATTGGTATGGTATTGCGCGGCGCACGCAGCGACACCAACTCCCCCGAGCGACGACGCGCTGATTTAATCCGGCATTGACGGCCGCGACCTGCCCGAGCCCAATACCCATCGCCGATCGGACGCACGACCCGCCGCGCCACTGCCTGTCGCCGTCCGGTCCGTCGCCAGTGCTCGCCAGCCAATTATCAGCCAGTGTTCTCGCGTCCCGCAACGCGCCAAGACGCACGGTCATGCGAGAAGCTACTGGCAGGATGGCCGAGCTCGAGTTCGAAGCGCCGCTCGCGCAAATCGAAGAGGCCGACGACTGCCTCTCCACCGCCGACTATCCGCAAAAAACAATCAATGGCAACGAAATTCTAATCAATAAGATAAAAAATATCAAAAGTGAAATGATCAAAATACAAACTGATTCCAACAAAATAAATGACAATGATGAACCTAAACCGGTGAAGTGCAAACAGGACAATATGCAAAACGGGGAAGGAGATAATTTTACGGAGACTTTCTCTGGATCGCTCGAGGATTTGGTGAACACCTTTGATGAGAAAATTACAAAATGCTTCGGGAATTACGAAGAAAGTGTTGAGAAACTAGCTCCTGTGCAGGTTCGCACACAAGAGGAGATTATGAACGAGTGCCAGTGAGTATTTAGCACTAAGTATAAACTTAAATTAATTGGAGCATGTAAATGATATCATCATTGCAGTATTTTTAGGAATTGCGGATGATTCTTCAAACAATGTTTACCTGTTTACTCATTCTCATGTCATGTAATGACACTTTCGGATATGTATCTACTACATTTTAGAGCAAGATAAAAATAAGTAATAAAATATAGCAAGCAAGTAAAATATAACTAGGATATAAACAAAATGTGCTGTTACAGCGCATGCGTCGCTTCCAGTTAGCGCCCGAAGATCGATCGATAGGTCTGAGGGTGTGCGGGGGTGCGTGACAAGGGTGCCGGTGACGCATCAGATCACTGCCGCCGCGACCCACCCTTTGCTTTTGTTTCCAACTCAAATTGAGACATCGTATTTCACGTATAAACGAGACGCCATAGGCAATTACTATTTTCAAAGTACATGGGTACAATATAAATACAAAATATTCTATAGGTTTTATTACTGAAACTGACGTGGTTTTCACACATTTTATTTATATTACACGGGAATTACTCACGTAAGAATAAGCCGGTTGCTCTGACTATAGTTTCAACCGCATTAGAATAAAAAATATTCTATAGGTATTGTACGTAGGTAAAATTGCAATTGATATCCATACAAAATTAAATTTTGAAATCCAACTTTTGGGAATTCGATACGTATTTTACGTATTGAATATTCATACTCATCCCACTGATTATCATTTTCGTTGATCATTGGACCAACAAAGTTCAAACCTTAGAAAATGACATCATAATTCAAAATACTAAATATTTAAATTTAATGGTAAAGATAATGCAAAAATCAACAACACAACAAGTAAGGGTCGGCAACGTATTAGTAATGCCTCTGGTGTTACAAGTATCCATAGGCGACGGTGACTGCTTACTATCAGGCGGCCCGACTGCTTGTTTGCCACCTATGACAAAAAAGGGCCAATCACATACTTCAAATTTTAAAATAACTTTTTGACATCAAAATGTTTAACTTTACTATCGATCTGAAAGCCTTCAGAACTTCCCAAGCTCTTCCACTACCAGTTTTCACATATCTTACAATGCTATGAATAGTTTCAATTTGATAAATTACTTACCTATTCTCAAGCTATGCTTTCAAGTACTAAACAATGATGTTAAAAACTCTCTCGCTATTGTATTGTAATATGGAAAAGAGAAAACATTGTTGTCAACAAGAAAACATAGCTTGAGAAAAAGCTTTACCTACTTGATTAATCATCACATTGTTCTCGTGGATATCTTTACTGCAGCTATCTATTAGGTAATTTGCTAATTTGGTGTCAAAAGTTATCAACATCGTTAATCAATTTACGATCGAAGAAACATTCGATTCCAATGTCAAATCAGTGTGTGTTGGTGAACACAACATTTCTAGCCACTTGTCAAAATTCTGGATCCATTCCAGCTGACCTAAATGCCTGTACCTCGCGTAAACACATCAAAATAAAAGGGTAATAATTTGCAAACAGTTCAAGGGGTGAGCCCGATTTGTAATTGATAGCTTTACAAAACGGGGGCAATTAACCTGGATTCTGAAAGATGAATGTAACTCACGAAAGCAAACAGTACGAAGAAACAATTTAAAACTTTTTACATTCAATTACACTGCAAAAATTACTGCAACCTAAATTACAATAATGAGTTTTAAAAAACGTCCAAAATTACAATTCAAGGAGGTCAAAACGTGTCTATTGTAAACAGAGTTAGGCGAATCACTCGAACCCATAGGTACAAATCATTAAATGATTTTACTTCTTTAGGCCTATCTAGTATCTAGTATACCATATTCCATAAAGCATATTATTACACTCTGTTACTAGGAGTATTTATACTTTGGCAGAAGCATTTCCACTGATCAGAACTCTCACAAAAAATATATACCGGAGGAACAGGTGTATGCATTGATTCTCCGTGATTGTTCATAACAGATGTTCTGACCACCTTGCATTAAACACCTTGCCGAATATTGAATAACCGACATATGGTGCCCTTAGCCATGTATTTAAATCAGTATTTATGCTTTCTGTAAAAAGATAGCTTGCAATTTTTGATTGATGCAATTGTCTTCGTTATTATTCAACGAGGCGCTTGTTGGTTCCGTCCCAAAGTGGTTACCTCCGAAATTTAAGTATCGACCATTCGATTCTAATTATTCACTTGTTGCATATTAGGTGTCCAGAGCTAAACTATTATTGTTCTCTCGTAGATACACACCTGTTCAACATTGATGTTATAATTTATTCAAAACGCAAGGTTCCATTGTAATTTTCATCTCAATAGATTTTAACGGACTAGTGTCATTCGTAGTTTTGCTTAGAGATGTTGCTTCACATATGCCCCTTCTTCTTTTTGCAACCCTTTCACTTTTTTTACAGATAAAGCTCTCACGACTGACATTGTATTGGCGCCGATATAATTGAAAGCGTTTACAATTCTGCAAAGAACGCTTTGTATTCACGAGGAATCTTTCCTACATTTGCATCAAGCACGGCACACGCCGCACGCCCGTCTTTATGTCACTCATTTTGAATTTGAATAAGCTATTATCCAAACTCCCTTGTGAAGAGCTTCTTTAAACAGTATTGTCTTATAACAATGCTGTTTCGAAAGCCTATAGCTAGCTAGAGCCATTTGTGCAAATATTTTTTCATCGTCTTATCTAGGTTGAACCATTTGAGCGGTTTTATCTTTTGTTGTTGCTACAGAAATAACGGTATCTCTTGACAACAACTGCATTACATGTGTAGAATGACCTGTGACCTTATGTGGTGTACTTATTTGTTAGCACGAAACAGATTTCATAACCACAACGGCCAATATATCCAGTTTCCACAGCTCGCGTGTTCGTGGCTCTTAATCGCACAGTCAGTTAATTGTTCTAACCTTCTATAAGGCAGCTTTCTAAGCGATAATCATTTTCATGCAAATAAACGCTGGATATTAGAGCGACCTATTTTCTTCTCATACGCTTTAAACAGCACAAAATAAGTCAACAAAAATGTTCTTGCAACTTTGAAATTTGTATCAATTGGGCAGTTTAGTCTTCAGAAGAACAATTTATTTGCAATGCTTTTATAGCAGAACGATTACCTAATTTACATGTTTTTTCTGGATGTTTTTGGCATCCAGGTGTCAAAATGCCCGATTTGTAGAAAGTCTTACTTGCAAAACGTGGATACTTATTTAACTTTAAATATGGAATAAACGTCATATGCTACAAGCAAAGCGATATATTTAGCGTAATATCGCATTAATTTGCAAGTTTTATCAGCTCTTCCTCTAGCTCCGAGGAAACGTGCCCTAGATCTGGTGATACATTAAAATTAACATAATGTCTGACTACTACAGACGGCAGACCGCTCGCAATTTGCATATAATATTACAGCGACACTTTGACACCCGAACTAATACGTTATTACCACAATTGAACTACTTATGTATTCTACGAAGAATCTCCTTGCTCTGATGTAATGCCGCTCTCGCAGATCATACGTGACTCTACTTTCATATAACAACAAGACAAATGACAGTACTTTATCTTAGGAGAAAGCTTCATAGCCAAATCCTAACAACCTACCTACAAAGAAAGACGTAACGGAACTGAAAACACGAACGTCAAGTCCAATCAAGAGCTGCATGATGTCATCTTTCCCTATAAGAATCCGCTGCATCTAGTTATCTCCATAACATGGTTATGAATAATGTTACCATAAACAATCAAGACAGTAGTTTTTATAATGAAGACTCGCTTCGCATCCTTAAGTCCCCCACGCATACGGGCTCGGGCAAACGACCGACAATTTGCAACTACCCACATCGTTAATAACCTTTTTTGTTGCTATCAACTTCCAAGTTTGTCGAAGTTATTGACAGTTTAAAGTATAGGTAAGTACTTATTATCTTCAACTCGTAACATCTTGTTTACTTTAGATACTGCTAATCCATTAGAAAGTCAGTGTGAATTATTGAGACATTAGGTTTGGAGTTTCCCACGTTGAGCTCCAAGAAAGTTTGAGCAGTCTTTGATCACTCTAGTTTACAAGTAAGCTTTTGTTAATTTCGACTGCTCTGCTCTGATGTAATTAATCATAGAAATAAAAAGGTCAACTTCATTAATCATTTCACTACTATCTACTATCAATCAAGTGTGGCAAGTGACGAGTCGAGAAAATTGCCTATCGATTAGTATAGACAAATTACTGATTTGTTAGATAGCTGGTAGGAAATCATAGTTTTTAAGTACTCATTTAACTGGAGTTAGCATATGTTTTAGACTAGGTAAAGTCGTATTAATTTCAAATGAGGGACTGTGAAATAGCTCTTATCTATGTATGGTTCGACAGGTACCTCTATCTACTACAAAATTAAATTCGTAGACAGACTTCGTGAATAAACTGGAACCGACCTCTTTGAATATTTCAATTTATTAAAGTTGTAAAACTTCCAAATAGAACACGTCTACCTATCTACCTTTACTGATACAATGTCTTCCTACTACTTGTTCACTCACAAAATGGGCACACTAACATACCTTTACCAGAACACCGATAAAGCTATTTGATTACACAAAGCTACTTTCCTAACATTAAGTTTAAATGCCGACAATCACGTGAGACTCTGATTTTATGGCTTTAGAAACTTTTATGTTAAGAACTTTATTGGATTACTAGTAAGAAGTTAACTATGAATAAAATTAATGTTACGTACACGATCTCACCTGGACTAGACAAGGTTTTCCCTATCAATTTCAAGCATAACTAAGAAATTTACGTCTAGCCTCAGAATTTGTCCCATTAAGTGGAGCAAAGCCTTTGCATGTAGCATAAAGCATCGTTGTATTTTGACTTTTTGTCTTTGGTAGTAGAACCAGTCCATAATTAACTCTCCATGAATAGGATAACTAAACAATCCATGTATGACTACAAATATTAATCATTGAGTAAATGCTACGTAGTTAATTCAATCCTTATTCCAACATATGTGTTTCCTTTCACGTCACATCACATAATGCTATTAGAGATGACGTCAAAAGACTACATTGATGGGAACCATATGCGCGAACTTGAGCATTGTATCTATTAAAAACATTATTAGGACATGAGCACCGAAATTTCGTAAACAAGTTAGAGTTTGTACTTTGTCGCAAGAGCCATACATAATATAGGCGCCTGCAGAGCTCAAGAGATCAACTCTAAAAGTAATTCTTGCTTTATCATGTTATGAATTTTGCAAACACTAAACACCTACTCTAATCTATCTTCGGCGTTCGTCGTCCTACTTTCATAGCCCAATACTGGCAGGTTAACAGAAATGATGCGCTAGCGCAGCTTAGAACAATTACACGGTTGAGTAGAACAAGTGCGTTGACCGAGTTTGAATCCGATTACAATCCTCCTATTAACCACTTGTTAATTCGACAATATGTCTCGTCATTGATAGCTCTATTAGGCTCTATTACCTTGTTCAGCTTATTTTGTGTGTGCTTGTTTATAACGCAAAAAGATTAATATTAGCTTGTGCATTGGCAATTCATTCATTTTTGTATGACGCATATAAAGCATTTCAACCTTTTGGCTAAATAACTATTGCCCGCGACTTCATACGTACGCGTAGCCTTTCAAAAAGTCAACCTTCTTTTGCCTTCCTTGATCCGTCTCTTACGCCAATTTTTTTTTTGTGTCCTACATAAGGAAACTGCCATATTTCAGCGTAGCTTTTGAGGTTTCATGATAAGTACGTACGTATGTTAAGTCAGTCATAAAATGAGAGACTTGTATTTAGTTTTTATTTAAAAACTAGCTGTTGCCCGCAACTTCATGCGCGTAGACTTTAATATAAAAATATTACCCCGTTCGTCTCTTTTGCAAAATACTTCTTAGCGGATCTATATATCCCATAAGGAATCTACCAGCTAAATATTAGTTCTTCGTGATAAGTCAGTCAGTAAGCGAGTGCGGTATTTCGCTTTTTCCATATATATAGATAGACAGATTATTTAGTGATTCAAATATCAAAAACAACTTTATCTACTTACTATCTATATATAGTTCTTGAAATAATATTAAGCTGTTGGGAACATTTTCCAAAACTATCATTAATAATACAATCTTCCAGCTGCATGACCCGGCTTGGAATGGTGACACTAAAAATACTAGGTACAGAATTAAATTTATTTAGTTTTGGTTCTAATAATAAATATTGGATGGAAAACAATCTGCATCAAATGAAACATAGCAAAGTTCGATAAAGCAGGCATCGCTTGTTCGTGACGCATCTCCCCCAAGCCACATGTCGCTGTTTCCTTGAATTCGCCAACGCGAAATTCAACACCCATACCATGTCTATAGTTAAGTTGGGAAACAGAAACGACTGCATTGATTATTATTGTTTACCTCCTATTTATTTATAACTATCCATAACAGATACCTATGACATGACCTTGCTATAATTCTAAAACATTTATCCTTAATATGGCATGAGACAAGTAGGTGGTAACAAAGTTATATATCATCATCATCAGCCTACACCCACTTTTGGATACTAGGCCTCACTTTATTATTTTGCCACGGATTTCGACTTCTTGTCGATCGTATCCGTTTATTTAAGTACTATAATCGATTTTATTGTATATATATATAGCTATTCTAATCGTTAAACACATCGACTGCAAACTATCAAAGTGGCGCTGGCATAACTTGTATCATTGTTATGTCTGCCTTTAGGTTATGTTTAGGTTACGTCCATGGGTCGAAATTTTTATGATAAATGAGTAATTATGACATTAGTCTAGTCTAGGCACAGATCTAGATTGAATTTTGACATTTTCTAAACACAAAAATGAACCTTAGAATCTATGCTATTTTTCTACGGTTTTTTTACTATTCAACCTCATACAGTGTTATGAAATTGCTCTAACCTCAGAATAATAGATGACGGAGGCTCTACACGAAAAGTAGAGAAGAACGAGTAAGTAGGTAAAGTTGTCCTCAATCCATCACAAAATTAGCCTGGAAAGACAATTTTGTGACATTAATTTAATAATAATTGATATATCAACAACCCTAATAATTAAAGTCAGACTTAAATTGTATTGACACCTTAACAATTTGTTTCAAAGGCATTGATCAAGTTTCTAATTCTAGTATGAAGTGATTCTTTCAAACAACCCGAATCACCACGTACAAGTATATTGCTGACCTTCCATCCATTTAAAATAGAATCTGCTCCCGCACCGACCCACGAGTTGAGCTCATTACGCCTGCTCCATTGCACGATTGTACCATATCTCACTGATCTACCTTTACCTACGTTTGGGTTAACGGTTCCTAGCACCGTCTATTTACTTCACTTGTCAGCCCACCCTACGTAACTGTTAAAAGATTTTGTAAATATTTTCATTGACTCAATGATTTACGGGCTCACGAGACACGAGCCAAATGTTAATCATGATAACGTAGTAATATTTTTCGATATGTTTTTGTTTTAAAGTCTTATATCGATTACCTACATTCGAGTGCCAGGAAATCACGGAGATTGTGATAGATGTCTCCAAGTTTTTGCTTCATCTTTCTCTTATGTCATCTCGGCACTTCCATTAGCGAATTTCACAGTGTTTCTGCCATAAATGATTGATTATGATGGTGGTGAAGATTACGTACGCACAGTGGAGTTTGCACACATTTTCTCTTACCACCGTTAGCTTGATACTGTTATGAAACTATCGACTATTCGGTTTACCGCTGTAGGTCTAACTTTAAGTCTAAATTTGTATTCTGCTAATACAGTAGATACTATTTTAAGTGATTAACCGTATTGAATATCTTTAATTTCTTCACTCATAGGTTCACAATAGGTTTCAATATAAATCCAAACTTTATAATTCTTTACAGTAAAAATCTGCAAATTTACTCCCTTAGGCAAGGTAATTACGCCGGTCGTTACCCGCCAAAAAAATGTGTAACTAATAGCCGAAGCGTGTTTTTTTTTCATTTCCCATAGCAGTATGGTATGTTTCTCGATCCCTACCGTCGATTACTTCACTGTTGAATGTTGTTTACAGAAATATATACACAGAATTCGCCTTGTGATTATTTTCGCGAGATTCACGTCATCCAGCCGGGATTGTTTGTATGACTCTGTCTATGACTAAAACCGTAATTCATTACTGGCGTATGAATGAGTAACCACTTTGCAGAATTTAGCTTCTACATCGTTCATATTCCATTATTCAGTAATTTCCATACGGTTATGCACTGCTATATAGGTCGCAAATGGGGTCATCTTTAATTCATTTAATTCATTCACTGACAAACAATACAGCGTATGCCGCAGAGTCTAGGAGCATGACATTTTTCACAGATGTTCCTTGTGTAACAAAAAGTGAACACAGAAAGGATTTAATTAAATTCATCCCTAAAAGAGTTTAATAGAAAGTGACAATTTATATGGAAATTTGTCATTTTTTTAAACTATAAACGTAAAAGCTGATAACTTTACTGCCGCTACTGCTGCTGCTTACTGACTTCAGTTTATAAGTAAAAGCTAGTTATATTAGCTAGTTATATTCAAATACCGATTTTCCCAGGAAGTTGTCTTCCCAGAGACTGTGGGATCGGCCGATCTGCGAACTAGCACGGAAATCGCTACTAGATACGTGTCCTAGTGTTGCAGATCGCGCTCGTATTCTTGCTGTCTCTGTTTGGGAATCGGGACTTTGGTTGCAAGCTATGCCCTCTTTTAATACGGGTAGCCTTTTAGATCCAACCGCATTTCGTCTAGCTGTCAGCTTACGCTTGGGTGCAAGGTGCTGTGAGGCCCATCGCTGTCAGTGTGGTACTGCTGTTGACCAGCTCGGTCACCATGGTCTCTCTTGCTCGAGAAGCGCTGGTCGTATTGGCCGACACGCTAGCCTGAACGACATCATACGCAGGGCTCTTTCCACCGCCAATGTCGCAGCTGTGCTCGAACCGAGTGGTCTTGCGCGCGACGATGGAAGGAGGCTTGACGGTATGACACTTGTGCCCTGGAGGTTGGGGCGGCCCCTTGTATGGGACGCAACTTGTGTCGATACTTTGGCGCCGTCACATCTTCCTGAGACACAGGGTAGGGCTGGCGCGGCTGCCAATTCGGCAGAGCAGCACAAGCGACGCAAATATGCTAACCTCGGCAGTGGTTATATATTTGAGGCGTTTGGGATCGAGACATTGGGCCCTTGGGGACCGGGAGCTCACCTCATTTTCAAAAATCTTTCAGAGCGCCTGGTTAATGCGACGCGTGACCAAAATGCTGGCGTGTTTCTGGCTCAACGCATAAGCATTGCCATTCAACGTGGTAATGCCGCCAGCATGCTGGGTACGCTGCCAACTGGTAGTGGGCTTGAGCATTTAGATTGTCTTTAGACCTTCAACGGTCTATGGGCAGTCTAACTGTATTTGTAGTTTTAGTTATAGCTTGTATTATGTTTAGTTAATAAAGGCACTTGCCCAGAAAAAAAAAAGTTATATTATCTTTTTTTAAACTTGTCCTCTAAGTACATAGATTAATTAGATTTAAATAAAGGATAAAAGGTTGTATGAGAATTTGGTCTTTTTTTAAACTTAGTAACGTTGAAATTAGCGTTTACTGTTTACATGTTGTATTCTAATCTTAGGATCAACAATAACCGCGAAAATATTATAAAGTTAGCTCTTGAGAAAATTGTGAAGAGAAGTCCCACGGCTCTTAAGACATAAATTCGTAAATTACAACGTAAGAGTAGTAAGCTCACATTGGGAGCAATTAATTTTACTAATACATACAGATAAGGACAACCTTGCCAAAACATTATTTCAAGGATGGCAAGATGTCCTTCCATGAGAAACATCTTAAATCCCCCCTCTGTGCCTCAACCCATTTCCCTTCCAACATTCGATACAGCCACTGCGCATGCCTCAAATTTCTATAGGTCAATGACAAAAGTAAGCTTCAAATTTTTCAAAGACTGATGATTTACGACCGTATCGTAAACGCGTAGTTTACTAACTATTCAAGTCAATCTGTAATTTGTATTGCTTTGTACGAAAAGAACTGTTTCTTATCCTCAGAACGTAAGCGTGGTCACGCCTTATCCATTGCTCACATTGTTAGAGTTCATCTCTGTCTCGCTATTCAGAGGTTAAATGCTATCTTGTAGTGTTGTTTCTTTCACACTCACAGCATTTTACATGGTCTTCGAATGCTCGGTACTTTTATCTTAGCCATAATATATGCCCGTATGACTGTTTATATGTTTAAATAGATGTTACCAAGAGCTCTACTCAGAGTTTTGCTAATCGCGTCTTTCCTGAAATAGTCTGGAATTTCCCAGCGGGGTGATCGATACTTATGTCAGTGCAGAGACGGGAATTTTAATTGAAAGAATTCTTGTAAGTCGTACTAAAAAGGCAGCATAATAAAATTCAAATGATATGTGTTTATAATGTAGTATTTTGTGCCACAATTGTATAATGTATTTATTATATTTAGTCCAATTTTAATACTACGAATAGTGTGACACCTTACAATAGCTTTGTGTGAAAATATAAAAAACAATTTTAATAAAAGCAACGATTACACAATTGAGAAAATTAAAATCAGATCTGATAAGCAATGTACGGAAGCAGCACTGAAAATAAAGTCAAAAACAATACTGACTCACAAAGTTTAAAGAACAATGAGCAACTGCCCTAGAAATCTTGCATGTGGACTGACTGAACATCGATTAAACATGCAGTCGATAGAAAAACAGTATCAAATGAACCGTATTAGGAAAAGAGGAGGCAAAGAAAGTCAGGTCAACGCGGTCGCTCAAACTGGATCTTACATTCTCCAGCCGACCGGTTTGACCGGCGCGAATCCTGGCGCTATAGCGCTGCCCATAAACTGCATCCCGTATCGAGAACACAAGATTCAACCTTTACATAATAATCGCGCTGAAATAAAATAATTCACGATCAGAACACAGCTAAAGAATCCTAACGGTATACGAGTTTCAACCTTTACCTACATTATTACCATACTACAGAATGCAAAGTCTGGAAGAATATGGACGATAAAAATAATAATACAAAGAGATGCCACCAACTGTTATCTAATAAATGCAAGATGAAAATATCACGCAAAATAAATATGGAGCCGGCATGAAATCCGAGTGCAATATTTATGTAACTGAAGCGATAAGGTCAGGTACAGTTCATTAATACAACATGCGTTTTACGCAACATGTTTAAAATAAAAGAAATGGCACACGTTACATTTCTTGAGTCACCTGAGTAAAAAAAGATAGAAACGAATGATTGCATTGTATTACAAATCGCAGAGGAAATTGTGTGGTTTGATAAAAGTCTTATGTAAAAATGTGTTCCAAATGATCAAATGTTACGCGCTAGTGAAATGGTTCGCGTCTTGAAGATGATCGCTTAACTGTGTTATAACTTTTTATAACGGTTCTCTAATTGCTTGTAATCCCTTTCGTAACATTAGATAATCATCTACCACTGAGTTTTTGTTGGCATTTTTTGTTCACAACCATTTGACTAGGAACTTTTGAGTCGTGATTTTCGTGAACTACTGATGACTGATCATTGTTTATGATTGTTGTGTAACCATTCGCATCAAATTCGACTGTCAACGAAATCAGTACCGTTATCATAGTGAATATACCAGGGTAGCGCTGCTAGTAGAGTCACAAACATAATAGAATAAAGCAAGTAATAACGTTGCGGAGTTTTGTTCTTTACGTGTGACACTGAAGCCGTTGAGGTGCATGCCGTCATAAGCACTGATGATTATTACATTCAATAGCGCTAACGCGCCTAGAAATAGGTAGTACATATTTCTATTTTTGTTCTAGCCTTGGACATTTTCCAGAATTTTTTACACTTGTATAAAATTATATAAGTACCAATATTAAAACATGGTTTGGAGAAAGAAAAACATATTTAATTGGTCTCAATAATTGGAATCAGATAAGTTATGGTTGGTTTATAAGACCACTTTGGGATGGGACGATATCGAGAGATAACAAATCATCATCAGAAAAAAGTGTAAGTTATGTACAACTGAGCCACAAAGTAACCATAAATTAAACCTTTCGTTGTATATATAAACTCTTTAGTAATTTAATCATGTCATATTATATTGCGTGTAATTTTTCCATATAAAAATATGGTTTATTCTCTCACAACCTATATTACAGCAAAATGTCATACTTAATTTTAATTTTGTGTGTGGTAAGACATACTTAAGTCGAGTACTGGTAGAAGTACGTACCTTAGAGGCTTTGCAAGTTTTGCAACACATGCTCTCAATGATCTTGCGACACTTTCTGAAGAGAAAGCCACTCACAACCTAACCGCTTCGATTATAAATTGACATAATAAATATGCGACAACTTTGGCTATGGTTGTAAAAACTTTATGTTGGTTACGTTACGACACAACATCGTCAAGTATCAGTGTACTATATTAACTAAACAAAATACAAGCTAAAACTAAAACTACAAATACAGTTAGACTGCCCATAGACCGTTGAAAGTCTAAAGACAATCCAAATGCTCAAGCCCACTACCAGTTGGCAGCGTACCCAGCATGCTGGCAGCATTACCACGTTGAATGGCAATGCTTATGCGTTGAGCCAGAAACACGCCAGCATTTTGGTCACGCGTCGCATTAACCAGGCGCTCGGAAAGATTTTTGAAAATGAGGTGAGCTCCCGGTCCGCAAGGGCCAAATGTCTCGACCCCAAACGCCTCAAATATGTAACCACTGCCGAGGTTAGCATATTATCAGTTTACTAGCCTTCTGCATTCGTGTCAATAAAACTGCTTAGACTTGGCGTGAACGTTTGATGAACGTCAACACAGCATTATAATTAACAGGTGAGTATGCAAGCAGAGAAAGTAAAACACAGTGTGTAAAAACAGCAAAAAGAAGCTCATCAATATCTAATAGTATATTTTATTATTTATCTATATTAAAGATTCGAAGTTTTGGAAAACAGTTCGCAATCGGAGTAGCTAATCTAGTAACGATACCAGTAGAAATAGTTCCCAATTTTCACAAAAAAATCAGTACATTTTATCAAAAGGTGATTAGGTTTATTTTAGCAGAACCTAACTACAAGAAAGTTCTCGCAGAAAATAAAGGTGGAGCCTTTATGAGGGTTTACAAAGAATAGGCGTGCAAACAAAATGAGGTCGATGCCTTCATATCAAACAACGATAAAACAACTCTACTTACATTTCCTTTGTTCGCAAAAGATAAAGCTATCTGCTCTAAAAAACGACAAGTTAATAGCTCTAACGCTATTAGCGATGAAAGTGCAGAAAAACAAACCATGTTTTACATATCCATGTGCCGTAGCTTCATGAATAAAATATGAGATTGTTTTGTGAGTAATAATTGAAGTACCTCTACCTACTAAATACCTTCTACCATTGTATATGATATAGAATAAATACAAATTTTGTTCGAAAATTCGAACAAAAAACTTCGTAATTTTATAGGTTGAATCTTACATTATATTGTGTGAAGTGTGAATCGGAAAGCCATTAATATTTATTTCAGTGGATTAGTACTAATGAAAAGAAAGCTTGTGAGGTCCCGAACGCCAATTAAAATTCTTAAAACATCGGTGTCCAAAGATAAGTAAACCGATATTTCTAATGAATAACTAATAGATGCACCAAGGGCGGTACTCCCACACACGTCAATTCCGTGTCAGTGTCGAAGATAAAAGCAAATAACTATTGCCTAATCTACGTTGCGCACACGCATACATAATTTATAGACGATGAATGTTCAATCCAATTGACGCGCCTATGAATATCAATAAAGTGCATGTTGCAGACGTAAACAAAGCAATTGGTGGAATTGAAGTTCCTATATTTCACGATTTTATCGTTGGTGACTAGATACTAATATTTTAATAACTAAGTACGTTAAAGAAACTATGAAAGATAAAGTAGGTAGAGGGAATAGAATTCTCGTGACCCATCTTTGACCACACTGTCGCGTACCATAAGGAGTGTTGGACGTATTTCTAACACAAAAAAGTAGTCTTCATAAAAATATAAATGACCAAAGTTACTTTCTTCCAAACTACGTTTCGATTAGTCGTCCGTGCCTTCGTATTTCCATATCTATGTTTACAACGAAATCGATCTTTATCGTATATACCGCAGTAGGAGTTTCAAAAAGTAGACAAGGTTTAGTTACCAACCATTTACGCAGTTAAATAGGCAATAAAATCCGCGTATTGGATGTTCGTTGCTAAGCATAACCCGAAGGCTTTAGGAGTTAAGACAACTTGTGGGGGTTGATACGTCCTTGAGACGGATCGATCGTCTGCTGTGGTTGCTTACTTTCTTTTATTATTAAAATTGTGTCTGTTTTTTCAAGGCCTTATTGCTTTTTTAAACTTCATTTATCATATTTGACTAGTTTTCTTGTTTATCTAGTCTTTAGAAAAATAATAGTATCTTGTCCAGCAACTTGACGATTCCTTGATCAAGATAAATCTAAAGGGGTGATAAGACACGACCTATATTTTTAAGCTTTCTCTTCATTGATGTCAGTTGTTTTTCAAGTCCTTTGAAATGTAATACTATTCAAGCAACTTTACGATTCCTTGAATAAGATCAGACTGAGGTAGTGATGAATCTCATTATTCTTCTTTTTGGGTTGAGATTTCTCTAGTTAAATATGATGGTAATGTTGCGAATTAAATTCTTTATTTTGTTAAAAACAATCATTTATCTAGTCTTGAGTCATATTTTAATACAATAGCATGAGGTTTCAAATCAGTATTATTTTGTTCATTGATATGTCATTCTCTATCAACATCATCTGTAACAATAACTCGCCAACTGTTTAAAACACCGCGTCCAATCGATTTGAATTAGAAATTATGAAGATGATGCAGCAGGTTCTTTTACATGCTTCAGTAATGATACTAGGGCATGATACTCTGATATTTCAATGAACATAACAATTTAGGTACTTATTGCGTCGTTACATCGTCCTACATTATTTAATCAGAGCACTTACGCAACTAGTTCGTCCTTCTTCCGTCCAGAACAATAACTGCAATAGAACACGAAACGGAAACACAATCTGCGTTTCTCCTCCAAATTGCCTCGTTTGCATAAAACTGCTCTTTTGAGCATTTGCACGTACACAAATAATTGGATTTCTGTTATTCTCGTGATGAGTAAATAGTTTTGTTATTATTGATATTGGAATGAACTGGTTGCTACCATGAGAATGATTGTATTACTCGTATATATCTACATTTTATCGATAATCATCATGACTATCGGAGCGATGGTGGCTGAGCGGTAACCTTTACATTTTGACGGAATCCGGTTCAATCGCTTATTTAGTAAGTACCTAAATAAATTATGTGCAGTTTTATTCCCTTCGCTCAAAAACGCTGAAAAAATTGGGTGAGGTATTTTTCCACGAACTTAAAAATATTCAAAGAAATGACATTTACCAACACGCACTGGGCCAGCATGGTGGACTAGGGCCCGTCCTCAGTCTGATAGAAAGTCTGTGTCCCAGTAGTAGGAACATGATAAGCTGATAATGATGATCATCACTATCATCTAGTGCATCTTCTCTACTGGTACCAGCGGTTGGCCTTCAGCTCAGCGAACTTGTTAAGTAAATCTGTTCCACTTTACCAATGCTCGTCCATTCACGGATGTTTCACAACCGCCACTTTCTTTTCCTAGTCTTATTATTTACACTGTTTTCGAAATGGGTTGTTGAGAACAAAAAAACATAACTAATACATAAGTATCATTAGGTAACGAGGGACTCTCAACTTGACCAACTAAAGCATCAGTAACGTCTAAACTTTAAATAAGTAGGCACATCGTTAAATGACATCGTTTAATGTGTATGGTTTTATGGACTTAAAATATTTATCTATCTACCATTAAATCGTTTAAATAGCCATTTGACCTACACTAAAGCTGTAAAGATTTAATCGAATATACACAGTGATTTGAAGATGACCTTGCGTAGGAGTCAACATGTGGTGTGTGTCCACAACGTGTAGGTTGGAAGCCTGAACACCAGTCGTTGTGAAATAAAAATGAAAAGGTCACACAGGTATCTTGGATAGGTCCGTAACTAAAATATTTCAATTTAGGAAGCAGAAGTAAAGTAGCTAACAGACGAGACGGACTTGGTTGACGAACCGCCGTCCAACCAACAACGGGTGAGAAAGAGAAACTAATCAACCAAATCCACACCTCTGTTAGTACTATAATAACAATAGTATAATAATAATAAAGAAAATGAAGAAATATCAACGAACAGAAATATCTTTAAAAAATTGATCATTTATAGAAACAGTAACTAAATAAAATATCTTTAAAAAATTGTCTAAATGGAGATGTAAATGATAACTGCTTGATGAATGATAAATATAGGAAAAGGAAAATGATAAATGCGATGTAGGATAAAGCGTCGCATAAAATTTTAAAAGTGCACAGCGTTACGTTGTCTATCTAAAATGCACTTCTGTGTGTCGAAATCGCAAAATACTCATGAACAAGCTAAGGCATGTTTAGCTGAGTAAACTCACTACTTAGCAGGCGGCTTGAGTAAAGGCCGTATGTTAATGCGTTACCCTTGTCTCGTCTAGCCTGTGCCTACGCTAATGGCTACCTACTGATGCTGACACTTTTACTTTCTCTACAGTTGTTTTGTTACTAATTTTGCGGTAATTAAGCATAAGAGAAAAAGAAGTTTCTACACAATAGCGTTTCCTTCAACAATCGTTTCTTGTATGGATCAAGCCACAGAAAAGAGTATTTTTTTTCTTTTCTGTGGGTCACACCATGTCGCTGAATATGGATCACGTAGATATTGAAAGTAGGTAGGTAGAGGTACTAAAGAAACTGAAATAAAACAAACTGTTATGCTATTCCATACATTCTATACCCGGATTGTACCTAGTTATCTGGAAAGAAAGAAGGCGATAAAACATTTTTAATCCCTCACTGATATGGTGTTCAAAACACATAATTATCTCTAATAATAACCTATTTCTAAAAAGTAGTGAATTCGCTCCCATATCCAACTTAAATAATTTTTAACCATTCCAATGAAAGGTTTGTATTTTTGATGCATCATCCAATTAAATTCGATTCAAGGTATCTTTCGTCGCAGGTTTATAAAAATAAATCCGAAGAATTCTATTCATTAATCACACGCAAAGTGCCTATTCAAACGCCCAAGTTACCGCTTCCTTATTAATTAATGTTTCTAACACAAACAAAACGAAGAAAAAATAGGAAGAAACACCATTATGGTTCCCCGAATGTATACATTGAGAGTTCGTATAAAATTTTGTTTATTTTTTAGTTTACATGGTCTGGCGTTTTCATCGAGGTTCTTATTTCTAATATTAAAATTCCCAAAACTGTACCTCTCGTCCATGACTTTAACACCTATCTATGAGGGTTCCGCCTTGGAATTTATTTTTAAACATTTTTTATAAAGGAAGTGGGCAATAAGGTTAGTCTGGCCACTACCTGCCGGATCCATGGTGTCTCGCACCTGCTTTCTAAAATAATATACAAACACTGCCCTCTATTTTGGGAATCAATACCCTGTGCCAGTAAACCGTATATCAGGCACTTTGACGTTTTTGTTTTACCAATAGTTTTTGTGCATTGTGTCGTTTAGATCGATAATTTGAGCGACGCTCTTTTATTATGTAATCCAAATTTAGATGCATGCTTTTAAATTATCGTAAATATTTCTTGGCACATCTTCTAAGCTTCAATAAAATGGGTCGCCAAAAAATATAATCTTCCAGCGTGGTAGATTACGTACCAAAAAGCTATTCGCGTCGGCCCCATTCACACTCCTCGGTTAGTGACATCGACTGGTGAAAAAAAAAAACATCCACTCGTGGAGGACTGATATAAAATTCTATATTTGAATCCCGCACGAGACGCGTCCGCGCCATTATGCGTTAATCATGCAGTTTTTTTCTCCCGAAGTACCGTTAGTAATTCACGAAATAATTTTAAGAGTCATGAGGTATGATAACGGTGTAGATTAGATAAGTATCATTAAATGTTGACTGTCTATGATATAAGCTATTACAATTGTCTCGAGTGAATTTTGTCGACTTGCATGACTTCAGAATTCTAATATTTAACTATACAATGCACGTTCAATGGCTTTAACTTCTTTAGTTAAGTTTAGTATCTGTTATTGTCTGTCTGACTCGAGAGGTTGTACTTGACCTGAAATCTGTGTATACCATAACGCATACGTATATCCTGTAGATAATTTTAATTTGTCCCTATTTTGATCCCACCAAAGTAACCAAAGTTAATACCCTGAAAAAATTTGGTTTGTTAACGTGACGTCTTATAACAAAAGAACAAAATTTATGTAATTGGTAGATAAGTCTACCCTCGGCGCCAGGCTGCCGGGGTCAGTAGCACACTGGCTCAGTCAGTGGGGTAGCGGGTGCGGTCGGATCAATAACGCATCCGACACCACCGCTGTTAAAACCTCTTGTCTTATATACAATTTCTCTACCAATCTTAAGTGAACTAAATTGACTGGTAGGTGCATCTTATACCTAGCACCTTCAATTTAACCTGTCCATGTGTCGATCAGGTAGACAAGATTATAATGAGGTAACAAATTTTACACGTTTCAATACTAAAGGCTCTATAGAAGTATCTAGCCCTGTGACTATAGGCTCGTGAAAAGTATCCCATGATTTCAAGTAGGCTCGCCCAGAATGAAAGAAGATTGAATTGGATGCTTAAAATGTAACAAAAGGTTACTTTCTTGATTATAATTATTTACAAAATAATATAGGTTTTTTTGTACAAAGAATAAGAACCTACCATGATATCTAGGGAACAAGATATTAAACCGAACTCAATTTAGTATTATCTTCCTTTATCAAGTAAGTACATGTTCTGGGAGATCTTTCAGAAATTAAAAAAAAAATATCCGTCAATCAAACCTCTCAATTGAGTCAATAACAAAATAAGATTAACGCTTCATGTAGACAGTTAATAGTGTAATTAAAGACCCCTCGACGGTGAACTGTCGGTGTTGGCTCAAACACGAACAAATTACAGCTATTTGTGGCAACTGACGGACTATTTGGGATGGATACGTTTATTTATGAAACTTGGATAGCAGACTACGAGGAGATAGTTGCGGTAAATGTAGATAAATATTATGTTGATATATATACCCGGTAATAACAATTATTTTAACTTATATTCCAACCTAAGTAACCTAACCTAGGTATTAACCTTAGTAGAGACAAAGTAATGAGTATTAGGTGCTGTTAGTTGTAGTCATGGAAAATGCCTGATACAATGATAGGCCAAAGTAACAAAGACGACGATGCTAGTGCTGGTTACATCACAATCACCTACCAAAATATTCCGACATGAACTATTGTAAAGATATAGCGGTTTCTAACATAATAAAGATTCTATAGCATATTGTGATAGATGAGATCCCTTAGCATTCATGTCATAATGCTAATAGCCAAGATTTGTAAAGAAAAACTGGTTCTGGGTTACGGCGCTAATAAAGGGCAGACGCTACAATGAAATATTGCCTCAATGCCCCGAGGGCCCTACTGTTGACAATAGCAAATTTATTACATCAAAATGTCAACACAAGCTCATAGAAAATCAACTAAGTTGATTATTCTGCCTTATGTTTGAACTTTATATAACTTTGCACAAAGTTCATTTTAATTTAAAGCTGATCTAAAGTTCAAATCGTGGGTGTCGGAAAAAAAACAATTAAAAGACTTCGCCATTACGCATTAGAATTTAGTTACGAAATATACTGAAAGACAAAACATAAATCAGTCGATTTATGTTTATTTTTATTTATTTTTAATTTTTTCATCAGACAACAGAGTATTGAAAAATAGATCACTTTACTTGGCATAATAATGTACTTGAGATAAGGTGTAATTGGGTGTCAACACTGTCAACAAGAATGTGATAGGAGATGAACTTAACCTCATTCTTATTCTTATCAACATTGCAGATGGCTGGAGATACTTTTTAAATCTTAATATTATTATTAACACAAAATATTAACTCATTCAACTCCTTATTCTGCTTTCAGAATAATTGCTTTGATGATTAGCTGGTTCCTCTAGCTAGTACCTATACCGAAGTTTGAAAATGCATTTTCACAAAAGATTAATTCGGGTTCAAAAAATACCACGTTCGTTTGTTCATGCGCCTTTGCTTTAGCCGCTACAGGTTCTTTTATGGTCATTGAAGGAATGTCAAGACCAAAATCCTGTCTGGGGCAATTCTCAGAATTAACATCCTGTACTCTCGGACCCGCTTTGAAATCTGTGGTGTGGCACCGTATAGACATCGAGTGCAGTGTAAGCATTACTATGGTTCAGAATGTACGTACGTCCGTGCAAGTGTAATAGTGAGGCCTAGAAATACAAAGTAGCAAAACTGACATTATATCATAATAAATAACGTATATAACTATAAAATATCATTCTGAATCATCCCGTGACTGTTCGTATGCCAAGTTTTGCGTAAAATGTTTACAAGATAATAAGTAGGTATTTTAGATATCTATACCATCTAGATCGATGGATGAGTCATAAATTATTGATTTTTTTGCCAAACGACGCACCCTATTGTGGTTGACACCTTTAATATTGCAACGCCAGTTTCAGTTCAGTTTCAACGCTAAAAATCAAGGTAAACAGGTGAATAAATCAAGGGTGGCATTGGCATTGGCTCTGTGAATAAGCATACACTGACATAAACCCCTCCCCCCATCAGTTACATTGTAGCCATTGGCCATAGCACCTCCTGATTATCAGTTCCACGCTCCAACGCTCAACGAGAAAGCATTTCTGGGAAACAGCTGCTTGGTCAGTTGGCCACGTTTCGATTGTTACCTTTTGTTTTGTTACACAGTGAATTGTTTAACGAAAGTTAACTTTTAATTGTACTTAGATACATTCTGTTAACAATTTGATATTATGATAGTTTAGTTTGGTTCCCTAACGCATCGTTCAAATTACAGACTCCCGCTGTTGAACGCTTTCCAGTGATACCTGGGGCCTTACGGACAACTGCTATTGCGGTACCTAATGTGTATCTAAGCTATTACAGACAAAAAGCTTGATCTTGATAATTATACTCATAAACCTGAATTGTATGTATGTAGTTAATACCATTATAAGAAATAGCTGTGCTAAAAAGTTAAAGGCTGCTTCAACAATTATAGTGAAACATAATAAAAACACACGCACACACACACACGTTTAATAGTCCATTGTGTTAGTTTCACAGTAAATCTAGATTGAAGCCTTACTTTTGCGGACAGACTGATTTGTTTACTCACCATCAGACTGTACCTACAATTTATATAGACACGTAGACTGTATCTACCTACATTTTTACCGCAAACTAGTACCCACTCATTGGCTAATAAGTAAACAAAATCTACATACAATGACAATGACACGGTATGTTTACAATCGAATGATATGTTTTCAAAACACTAAATCAACAAATAAAGTAAAATTTCAGCAGTGAACTAACCGAAAGGGTTGGTTCCTTTCCATCCTATGTCTTATATCAATCACCTAACCTAAGGTAATCGACGCTCTATATATACGCGTGAAAACGAGATAGTAAAATAATAGAACACAATATTATTATTAAAAAATGACTGGCAATACTTCATTATTTATTTAAGGACGACTTATAAAACAGAAAATTTACGAAAACATTGAATTACATTAATTAAATTAAGTTAATTACAATTTATTAAATTAAATAAATAAATAAATATAGTTTTTCGAGCGTGTATGCAGAGGTTAAGTATTAACCTGTGAAGGTAAAATGTGACAAATTCATCCTTAGAAACCCCCGCTAATGTTTGGACGACTTTTTCTCAGTGTCTTACTACAGAGGCATTGTTTTATACGCCTGAACCGTCGATCAATAAACACCGAAGGCCAGAACCTTAGATCAGACAACAAGGAGATATGCCTTGGTACAATTATCGTTCGTTTTCAAATGTTTTTTTTTCACTATAGTACCGCGAAACTGCTTAGCGCAAAAACTGCAACAGACAGACGGACAACAAAGTGATCAAAGTGATAAGGGTTCCGTTTTTTTTCCTTTTGAGGTACCTACGGAACAGGGAGAAAAGCTCAAATCAGTATTACTTTTTTCTATTGAGCGAAATGACCTTTCTCGTGTTTTGGTCTTTACGGTTTCGGTAATATTGATATGACACCATTTTTATAATTTTAAACTAACCATGGAAGTAGACAAACTAAAACTAGAGTGACCAAAATTGCTACAAATAGGAAAAGAGGGCCTTAAGCGCGTAGAATTAAATATGTAACGTGTTAGGTACTTTAGTTGAAGATATTTGTAAATAAAATAAGTATTAATACGCACATAAAGCATGATGTCACACATTACGGCATCCAAACATTCAAAGCCACATACACTAATGACAAAAGTAAGCAAAGGCAAAAGTAAAGGTAACGGTACATACCATAACTGTGGTAGTGGTGAAACTGTCCTGCCTTTGGGGCCAGTGGACCGACCATTTTCGTCAACTTGTGGGCAGAAATTGGCTTGACATATGCACAGAATTAGGCATGAATTAAGTATTATATTTGATTGATACTGGTGTGAGTTAAATACGTTTATTTGGCACAATATCGACAAACCTACTCTATCCAAGGTTTTTTGGTCATACGGCTGCAAAATCATTGGAAAAATCTACCAGCTACACTTTCATTAAAAAACCTAAGTGATCAGAATTTTTGATTTTATTTCAGCATTTTACATTCTACTTACGAGTAAGTACTGTACCTGTCTGTCTTAAAAAGTCAGATCGAGTACCTATAATGCTTTGTTTGATGGAGATGTAGTGCCTAGAAAAAGTACCTAGAGTCCTCATGTTGTCAGAAAATCTCTGTGAATTATCAGTTTATTGTAGAGACCTTCTTAGGTCTCTTAGGCGTTACATTTCGATATTCCGGTCCCCGATAATTCGACAAGTATAATAATTCGGCACCTAAGCCCTAATATCTGTCATTCTATATCAGAAAATCCATCCATTTCATTGTTGTATCGATAGAAGACATAGGTATTTTTTTCACAAATCCAATTAGACGACATAGGGGTAAAAAAGGTGCCATTATCGACCTGACTGTTCAGGTAAGTAGGGAAATTTGTCACTAAATAAACTAGGTAACTAGGTGTAAAATTAAGGGGGTCATAAACCTTTTCCAATTTACTAAACGAGGCTGTAAGCATATTGTAAGTAAATAGATTTGGAATATTGAGGGCTTAATCATAATAAAAATGACCATTGCCGAAGTTTATGGAGCTGGTCACTTTGTATAGCCGACTCGACGCTTGCTTTCCCTACTCGATGGGGCAATTTCATCGGATTAGATCATACATGTATAATATCAAGATATGCCCATCCAATCGATTTCGTCCCAGACATTTAGTACCTACTTTAAAAAAATTACACTAACTGTTGAAATCTATACTAACTACGTCCTATTGTTCTCTACTTTTTACGTCGCATAATCGATCTCATGTACGACGACCGCTCACCAACGAAGTTAGCGTGCAACTGAGTTTACACTGGTGCGCTTATGTGCGCACCACTTAGCGAAACGATGTAAAATGTTCAATAGGGCCTCTCCTTACAAAAACGTCAATGGATTAGATATTTGCTATCGAGGAGCTTTTAGACTACGCTATAACATAATCGCATCATTGGTTGGCTCACAGCACAGGTTCATAGCTTTCTCCTCACGGGAGTCCTACGTACTCTGAATGGGTCGTTAATGCGATAACTCGTCCTATCGAAAACCAATAGATCGAAAGACGCTATAGTTCGAAGCACGAAACAGCTGCGGGCTGATTCTAGTGAAATTAAAATATGATGCAGCATTGTGATTTGTGGATTAGGGCCTATCCTCTCTTTGAGAGAGGCATGTGTTTGTCATAGCAGTGCGAACAAGATAAGCTAATACTGATAGTACTTTCAAATGCCCGGCTTGCTAGCTACCATCCTCAATAAAATAAAAAATAAGTTAAATTAAATCCTGAATAAAATAATTCGTGATAAGTCCCGATAAACATTTAAAACATGTGTTCAAAACGCGAAAGTTCAAAAATTACTACCATCCTTAAGTGAAAAATATTTCTCCATCACTGCTGTTTTCCGGCAACCTCACTTGAGAACCAGTTTTCATTCCAGGCCGGTGTGCTTACCTCTGACCACATTTTCACTGAGTTGTAGTCAAAGACCTAAGCAGTCATAGAAAAATTATGAATACATACATTATCAGCCATTAAATGTCCACTTCTGAACAAGGCCTCCCTCTTAGAGAGGGGTGTTGCCATAATCCCCACGCTTGGCAGGCGGCTTGGAGATCGCAGTACGTTCACCGTGTACTAACAGGACGCTGCTGCCCATCCTCCAAAAAATCAAAATTATGAATGTCTGCCTCATAAGCAGAATGTCCCTAGTTCTATTCCCGGTCGGGAAGATGTTTGAATGTTGAATTTAAATATCTGCTCTTGGTCTGGGTGCTAATAGACATCCGTGTCTTTGTGTGTGTTCCATGGCAACCCCAACACAGAGAATCCTAGAGAGGAGCTAGTTTGAAACGTTATTTATTTATTTTACTAACCCCACGCTAACAGAGTGATGTCATAAAGTGTATCTGTGTATCTGTGCGTATGTCTGTGGCATCCACAGAAAAGAGAAGTATAGTGGCATCGTAACTCCCGAGCGATCTGAACCGATTTTGTTTTATTTATTTTTTGTTCGAAAGGTGACTTTGTCGGGTATTCTTATTCTAAAAAATCTGTTCATCCGTTTGATGATTAGCAGCTCTTTTATCGGGGGTTTTAAAAATGTTGGTACCTACTTATGCTTGTTTATAATAGCATGATCTGAAAGTTTCTTTCACTGAGTTGTGTCTCATTCACAACTAGTTCTCTTTTACTTGGTAGACAGAGGAAAAGAAACCATTAGGGATTTCCTTTATGCGGTTTCAAATGATGCAGCAAGTTACGTAGTTTGACTTTATGCTAGCCTACTTTGTAATTACCTATTACGTTAAATATGTTGTCATTGATTTACCCGACAGTTTTTTAAAATTCATTTTTAGGGATCCGTACCTCAAAAGGAAAAAACGGAACCTTTTTCCGGAACCGGATATGACCGTTTATGTCGCTTATTTTGCAATTTCACAAGGGAATCAAAATCTATAGGACCTAGAATAATGAAATTTGGCAAGAGGCAAGATTTGTATTCATGTAGTACCTACTAGTCAAAAACTACATTTTGCTATCGGTTTTAGGGTTCCGTACCCAAAGGGTAAAAACGGGACCCTATTACTAAGCCTACGATATCTGCCAGTTGAAATTTTCACAGAATAGGTATTTATCGTTACTGCGGATTAACTAAGAGAGAGCTATCTATGTAGATAGCTCTTCATTCTTATCGCTACATGCGATCTCTTTCTTGAGTTTCAAGCAACCTTAACTGTAGATACTGAAACAAAAAATTATACATGTATCTAAGTGATAGATTTTAATAAATCTTCGAGGAATTTGTCCATTTTTAAATATAAACAAAGGAATCAGACTGATGTTTCAAGATTATCGGCAATTGAAAAAGTAGCCCCAGTTATTTTTGCTTCTCATGCAATCTAGAACAATGTTAACGCGCGTCTGAAAATATTTTCATAGCTTTCTCACGGCCATTCGTCACACGGTTGCAGAAATAAATTCAACATCAATTTTATTTCTGTCACGATGTTTATCGTCGCAAAAATGTTGATTGGAATAGCTGATCGATGTTAAGTGAGTTAAACAACAATCAACTAAAATTAAATGCTGGCTAGAATAGAATTTGACCACAATTTTAGGTACTAGAGAAGGCAAAAAAAATATACCTAACTATTGAATTTGTTGACCCGTATATTATTATATACGGGTCTTATCGATAATCTTGAAATGTCAGTCTGACGATTATATATATTATTGTTGCTTTTTTTACTAAAATTGAATGTTTCTTTTCTGTGTGAATACTACGTAATGTTGGATTATTTTGTTTAGCGTTAAATTTCATTATCGCAAAATAAACATTTCTGTATTTCTGTAATAGTTAGGTACTTGTTTTCAAAATAATCTAGGATAAGGCGTGAAAAAGTATTTTTACCTTATGGTGAGCTTACTCGTCTGTATTGCTGTTTCACTCGCTATTATCCAAAACTGCAATCAATGTTTATATTCGTCATTATATTTTTATTTTGGTGGTCAAACGTGACAGTAAAGAATTTACTGCCTCGTCCTACTCATAAAGTCCTTTCTAAGTTTTGTCGTATGTAATAGCTGTTATCTTATCTCCATCAAATAAGGTCGTAGCAAAATAGTTGTCATTCTATTGTTTTTTCTAGAATCCCACGTTGACTAATTCGGTCTTCGACCTAGATCAACCATACACATATGTCGCGGACTGCCTTTTTAAAACAAAAAATCTTTATCTTCAAAACTTTTTGCGATCTTCGCATGAGGCAAACTTTGCGTGTGCTAGGTCTTATTTTAGTGCTTAGTTTAGAAGAGTCTATTTCTAGAGCTGGAATTCCTGTGCCAAGTTGATGTTTACTACGTGGCTTAGCATACCGGAGGAGCAATATTTTAAGTTCTATATTTAATTGATTGAAACTTAGAAACATCGAAGCAAAGAAACTAGTCTCAGGAACATACTAATTACGGATCTAAGCCGGCAATTTATAATTTAAGGTCTTTACATTTACTTGATGAAATACAGATTGAACAGTAAATTTTAGGTATATAAATCAGTTTTGGGAAAATACTATGTAACTACGGATTTAGGTCCAATTCAATATTTTTTTGGATTTTGGATGTATGGTATTCAATTGTGAGGAACCGCTTGTAACTCAAACATCTCAGTTATCCAAAGGATGCAAAACACTATTTTGAGAACCATTAGCGACGTGTCCTGGTACACAACCAAAGATGCAGAAATCTACAACAATCTTTAGTTAAGCACAGTTAAAGAAGAAATTGCGAAAACCGGCAAAAACTATAGACATCGCTTGCTCAGACACCCTAATAGCTTGGCTGTTGAACTCACGGACCAAAGATACAAGCCCAGGCTAAAAAGAAAGCGCGTTATCACCAGCGATTGACCCTACTTGGTCATCAAGAAAATACATAAAAGGAGATGTCCTCACTGGAGGGCACACTTTACACGACATATTTCACTCAAGCTTATAGTGCATATAACTGATCGCATATAAAATCAGAACACAGAAAAAAAAACTCAATATAAATATGAATAACATGATGTACTTGAATCACTAAAATAGCTGTAAAAACAATTGTACAGTCATTATATGTTTTTCTTGGTGTTTCCAAGGTGAAATGACATCAATAATCTCAATAGCATGAGGTCTGGCGGCCTGCGGAGCCCATCAGTGGGCGTTGCGTCACGCGATCCGCCATATGGCCTGAACTGATGCCACTTGTGTTGATGAAATTTTGCATGCGTCGTTGGGAGTATTTTAGTCTTATTTAGGGATATTCAGATAAGTTCAAGTAGGTTGAAGAATACAGATCTGAAAGAAATCGTCTTAATCTTGCTTATAAACAAAATACCAAAGATGTCATACCTAAACTACTACATAACTATTACCTACAATGAAATAGTACTTACCTATTTTGTCTTACTTCATAAAATTTATTGCATGATTTAATAAACTGTTAAGAAGTTTCAGTTGGGATAACCGAATTATTAATGTGCTGTTGTGTGTGAAAGAATGATCCCATTTATCTCTCAAATGATTTTACCGATATTAATATTTTTATTTTAAAGGTGATTTAATCAAGAGTGTTCTTAGCTGAATGAGGATCATCAGCTCTTTAGTTGGGGGTTCTTTATATGTTATAAACTATACTATCTATAATAATATTTTCCTAAACTATAAATACGGGCTATAAGTGTTAAATGTCTAAACCATAACCAAATATAGCCACTTGCAGTACACGCGTAATATGAAGTGACACATTCCTCAATTGCTAGTGACGCGGAGAGTTCAAATTAGCGTTAATTTTTGCCTCCCGACTGTAGTGACTCACAGGATAGCTAGAAGTACATATATGGAGTTTTAGAGTAAGAAACAACCAAGGATTCTTAAACAGTACCTACTTATGAAGTTCTAATGAATGCCATTGCCCTGAACAAGAATAACAATCTCGGTATTTGATGGTTTGGACATAATCAGTTCTTTTACACTACAGAAGACTTCGGTACTAGGGAATAACTGATGGCCTCCAATATCTTTGAAAGCTCTATTTTTGGTCAAAGCAGATCAGGCAAGCTTAACGATATTTTCTATTTAACCTTTGTTGCTGGGAAGATAGCTTTTAGCTTACAACACTACTATTAAGTTTTTCTTGATTTCCATATACATAATTATGTACATTTCCGATGTATAGAATAAAAAATGTATGCTGTATAATTTTTTTATTTTATTTATTTAACACTATTGCACTTACAAATAATATACAAATGCACCAATGGCAGACTTAATACTAAGCGTTTTCTACCAGTCATCAACCGGGTTAAAAATAATTAATTGCATAAAAAATTGCTGTAGTCTAAAATACAAACAGAGCTGGTCAACCAACTAAATTAAAGAAAAAAAAACAAATTTTTAACTAGATATAGATAAATAGATACAAGAAATATAAATGACTAAAATAATACATAATTATAATATATCAATAATTCCTGGCCACCCAAAACGCACCGAAACAATTAAGTATTCTAATCACACATCATTACCAGCTCTATAATCAAGACATCCTGTAATAAACGATTCATAGCCCGCTTACCTTTCAAATAAAACCAAACGTTTGATCTCAAATGCACTCTAACATTTCCATCAAGCTTTGAATCACCTTCAGAGTTTATCTATCTTCAAAGAAATCAAGATCAGAGCAATTGCGAAAACGGTTCGGCAGAACGAAATATGAACAATAAAAGATCATCTTGCTGTTTTAAATGCTAATTATTCTGGTCGATATATCGGGTGTCAAACTGGTCAGAATTAGCATCACACCTGTGTTAAATATATCACAAGTCACACAAATCCTGTTCGTCTGTATTTTTAGCATTAATGCATCATTAATCCCAGATCTATAAAGGTAGAACGAGCGAGATAAAACCTTAACACCGTGTTTACTGCGGCCTTGCCTTGCATCAATTGGGAGCCAGGCAATTGAGCTCTTCCAGTTCCCAGTGCAAATGACGGCGAATCAACTGGAATACAAGTTTGGGGTTATCATGGCCTAAACTAAGGTCATAAGCATTAAAACTGTCGTATAATTTACCAGCCTGGAGCCAAGTTTAATGTGGCTTAAATGGTAAAATATCTTCCATACAACCATTACATTAGGTACTTAAAGACATGAATCCACGTGTTCTTATCTCAGTTGGGATGGGACTTGGGAACTATTCGAATAAATCACGTCAGCTTAGATAACATCGATAAATAAGTGAAGCTTTTCCAGAGTAATCCCCTAAAACTTAATTGACTCGGGTCATGCATCACTTTGTACCGAAGTTTTTTTGGGTATCTTGGGTTCATAAAAAAGTATTTTGGAGGATTATTTACGAATGACTTTCAAAAATAGAATTGTCCTATCTCGTTTATATCCGCTCCGGTTGGTTTTATAATGCTCGATATTTAATGGCATAAGTCTCGCGTTTATTAATTTCTAACTCATAATATTTTATATTTTTTGTTCTCAGAATGTGGTGGACTATCACGGGCAACTTTGGCAACATTTTGCCGATCGACTGGACCAAATCATTCTCCAGGAAGATGCATATCCCAACCCTCAACTTGAGTGACAAAAAGGTAATTCCTCCAAATTAAAGACTACAAACATGACATTGAAAATCCATTAACTCTATTAAACAGATTCCTTCCTACTTTATTCAAACAAATCAAGATAATTTATTTCTTTTTATCTTAGTGCCTAGCGTTTTCTTCATAATATGGTAATTCCAGCACATGACTATTGACTCTAAGATCAAAGTTCATTCCGTTATCTTCTGTCTCAATAACGGCCACAGCGGTGATAAGCATTGCGCATCGGTGACCACAAAATTATAAAAATCAATTACTAAACATTTTCGTCGCGGTTTCTTTGCCATCTCTGTGTAATTAATCTAAATTTGAGCTTCAATTATCGAATTACTTCTCAGGCCATCTTTGTTGTTCGCAGTTGTTTTTAGCCCGTAACTTTATACTCGTGAACTCGTCTTGTGACAAAAAAGTGAGAACCTCCGTACAGTAACTGATGACTCCCATTGTTTTGTGGGAACGCATTTTTGTAAGATCATTAAAATTTAATACGTGGTTGCATGATCCGAATGTTCTCTATGCAGTTAAATTAAGCATATTCTCGAGTATATGGGAAAATGGCTAAATTGTTCATTTTTACATTTATGAAAATGCAAAAACTCTTGTTAGATACCTATCAACAACAAAAAATTGCATGCGAATAAACTAGATGAATTGAAGATGCTTGATGAACTTTGATAAACCTAGATATTTCCGTGGACTGTTTCCGTCTACACATCATTATCTGATTAGATTAGTATAATATTGGCGTCAGCAAGTTTCTTCATAGGTTACCGCAAATGTGTTTAGGTATTGATCCAAAATTTATATTTTTAGTTGGGTTCATCAAGATCTTATGTTGACTGATATAATATCTTTGCATATCTTATCCTGCTTTATTATCTTCTGGTTATTCAGTTCTTAAGGCCGTTCCTCATATTTTCCAGAACTCCCTAAGTCCAGATGATGAGATCCACAGCTCGGAGGACGAGGCCGTGGCGTCGGACCTGGACATGCACGCGCTTATCCTAGGCGGCTTGCACCAGGACCACGAGTGCCCAGTCAAGACTGCTGATGAGGTAAGTGTTGAGCATTGCATAAATTTATCAGCAGTAGTTTGTGAGGTTAAGAAAAATACGATCCACAGAAGGAACTTTACTATAGTTTTTTGTACTGAGTATCATATAATGCTTGCTCTGCATAATTTTTTGTTTATATTTTAAAATTTATTGTTTTTAGGGAACTTATTCAATCATAGTTTATAGTTTTCCTATTAAATTATACTCACTAACTCTATTTACTTTTTTCACGGAAGTGATGAATGAGTTTACTGCATACCTACAACACTGCACTATAAACAAACACTGCTTATTCATGCAGACCTGGCGATATAACACAAACAACATTTGATATATCAGCATTCCTGGCATTTCAGGTGATCCAGGAGATAGATGACATGATGCAGGATACCCCATCATCAGAAGGAGACATCATTGAGTACAACGAGGCTCTTGAAAAAGGAAAGGAGGTGCTTAACTCTCCACTCTATGAAGACAGTAAGTTTTGCAATGCAAAGTGTCTAAATATTATCCTTTACCTTTTCATCTAGAAAAACAAGGCAAATGGTTCTATCTTCGATCGCATCATCGCTTTCCATCAAGTGAGATAGAGCACTTAACCTAGTTGATCAAATCTATATAATGATGTGGTAGAAAATTGTTTATAGAATTTCCTTTATTATATTGCTGTTATATTATAATGATGACTAAATGAAGTAACTGTCATCTTCGATTAAATTTAAGGATTCAATGGGTTTTTTACATGTATCCCAAAATACAACTACGATGTCGTTACGGGTAGTTAAAGAAACAAAGTTTAGGTAACAGAATTAGCCAGGATGTCAAAAATTCAATTTCTTTATTGTTTTATCTTTAATTAGATCTCCACGTATATAAAACTAAAATCATGATTCTGAGAAAACCAACGGTCTTTATCGCTAATACATCTTTGGTCGTAAAGCCCGTCTACTTATGGTCTGGCTGGCAAAATTGACTTGCATGTTCGGTTTATGCCTTTACATGTAAACCTGGCTAAAGAACACCGCCTCTACAATTAACTACCTAGTTTTTGTCACAGTAATTGAGATACATCACGTAAAATTCTGAACAGACTGTGAAAAGTAGGAACTCCGGTTACATCACGAGTTGAGAATAGACGTCTTTTCATCATGTTTAAGGTCGTCTTCAATTGGCTTGTAGGGACTAGTGGTTTAATGAGTTAACAGTCCAGCATGACAATAAACCCATTGATTCAAATAATACAACCAATTCGAATTCTTGCCATTGCTTGAAACCAAACTTGAAACAATCATTTGTTTTAAAAACTTAAAGAAATCTCAATTCAATTTTGTTTTCCAAGTGGTAAAGTTTGGTTTAGGTAAAGGGGGAAGCCTATATTCAGCAGTGGACGTCTTCTGGCTGATGATGATGATGAAAGTTTCGTTTGGTAAAAACTTGAGTGTTGTATTGTCAAGATGGTCTGCGATACTTTTTTGGGATCAAATTGTCTGTAAACATTATTAAATGCAAGAAGAAATAGTTCATTGCTATATACAATTTTTATATTTAAAAAAAAACTATTTTAATTAGAAAATACGATTGTAGCTCTCTTACTTCGCGATGTATATTGTATATAAGGTGGTTGTGCTGTACGTGTAACTACTATTTCAAAAATATTAATGTTTGCAACCTACGCGTATTGCTCAAAAATGGCCACAGCAATGACATCATGGTCTTCTCAGTCAAACGTTCTAGCTAAGAAGTATTTCTGACTTTCAGTTTCTTTTTAACTACCTACCTAATTTGATATGGTCAAAGTATAACTATAGAATTTAATCTATTGAATAATGACGTTATATCAGTGTGTTACCTCCATGATACCTACTGTTACCTCATTAACATTTCTCCTGAATGCCCCTGACTGACAGGGTAGACAAATTCAAAAGAACACGCCTTCCTTTCCAAAGTATATAAAGGTACCTATATTAATATATTTTTTAGTTATCAGATTCTCAACTTACATTGTTTGCACACTTGGTTACAGTTTGTAATAACAATTCAAATTGCCCATTAGCTTTCCGAGAAGTCATTCGATATCGTCCACACTCGATTAGACACACTTTTAATATCGCAGTGCATTCACCTCGACTGCGAATATTTCGCTCGCTTTGTTTTCTTAACCCTGTATGGCTACCAATTTATCTATAGAGTTGAGTGGGAAGCCACCATTGAAATGTATTATAAAACTTCAAAGCTTTCCATGAAAAAAATATAGTTCATCATTTCACCAACAGCACAGATAAGTTGGCCGCAATTTACGGTATGTTGTTTGAAAGAAAGTTCTTTGAGCTCATCTCTCATACTCAGATTAGCAAATATTTAGGTGATTGAACTGATATTAGGTTGACCTTTATACTTCATAATATTATTAACCGGTTTGGCCAGTTCGAAGATTGTTTTTGCAATACTCGTATTATGATTATGAGATAGATAGCTACTATATTCAGATTTAACAAATTGCACGTTAGGTACCGGTTTTAACGATCGATGAGAGATTTGTTTTAAAGATCAAGTTTTTTTTCTAATATCGTTGCGATACTTTGTGTTCTATTATGATTTAAGACTGCCATGATGAATCCGAGACTGACACTTCTCTATAGGGTTATTCAAAAAATTTAAGCTCACCAGAGAACCAGGCTTTCTGATAGAAGTGCTGGACACATGTATCATGTCGCATTTCCTTCAATTTCTCTCGCTCCATTGCTAGCAGGGTTCTATACGAGTTGTCCCACAAACGCTTTCGGGGCCTTCCAGATCACTGCGCCCGTTTTTAAGCACCCAATGCGTGAGGATCTTTGCCCACCTTTCTTTCTGTTTACATTTGACAGACGTGACCCGCCCAATTCTTCCTCTTGATTATCATTATTTTAGGGAGGGTTGCACCATCTTACTTTAGCTTTAACAAATGTTGACATTTCAGTTAAAGTACCAGTTAGGCAAAAAATTTGTTGCACCATCTGAAAATTGTTAAATGACGTCATAACTTTAACTGTTAACTGTAATTGACAACGCTTCGCTATTGTTTATTATAAATATCTGTCAGATGCATAAAATATAATTCCAGCTTTGCATCTGGAGTAAATAAGGTATCATTTGACTTGTAACCCTGGTTAATTTAACTATGCCAGTGAATACGCTGGTGCAACGCATTTCGCAGTATCTGCTAAAGTCAGCGTTAATGTTATTGTCAACTTTGTCTTAAACCTTAACTTTAACTGCTATTATGGTGCAACCAAGCCTTAGCCTTGAATTTCCAACCATAGCCTGGCTTCCTTCCTTCAATTCCTCAAGGTCGAGATATTTTGAGTAGCTTAATACATAATTGACAGAGCTGACCATGTCGTAAAACTGAAAACCGTAGAGACAGGCTCTTTCTAAATGCGCAGGGAAGTAACTAAACATATTTTTTTCTTCTAGAACTCCGGCAGCTATCCCTGGCCCAACTAAACGAGATCTTCATGGAGCTAGAAGTCTTGATCCGCGAGTTTTCTGAGACTCTGATCGCGGAGCTGGCGCTTCGAGACGAGCTGGAATACGAGAAGGAACTGAAGAACACCTTCATCTCCCTGCTGCTGGCCGTTCAGAACAAGCGCAGGCAGTATCACTGTGAGAAGAAGAAACGTCCTCCCAATGCGAGCAACGGCAGCTCAGAACCAAAGGTAACATAAAATGCTACCGGAACACACCTGTAAATGCTTGGCGACATGTTTTCTACTTGCGGGACGTAGGTGGTAGCTAGCCATGATCCTACCACCGTGGTATGGTTTCTTTACGATTTTTTCGTTCGCCGGTAGCCTCAAGCTCATTGTTGAGATTTGAACCCACAGGTTCAAATCTGCCCTGCGGTTCGGAATTCGAAAGCATCAACCACTGAGCTATTATTGCTAATAGCTTCTGGAACTACTACTAGAGGTGTCACATCCATAGGCAATAAAACGAAAGTGGAGAAGATGAAATTAGGGACAATCATAATTTCATAATTTTGTCAATCATAAGGTTCAAATCATACATACTGTTACTGACATGATGTTGCTTTCAGCAGTTTGGATTATAAAGCAGCTTGGGAAGTTAGGAGCATATAATTATATTGGGTTAGACGGAAAGGGTGTACTAAGCCGGAAAGGGGTCCATAACTGTCTGACTTATAATTATGAACAACTTTTGGGAGCAACTCTAAAATTTGCGAAAAAAAAACTGCTATTCCATAGAAAACGGCCATTCATACTCGACAAAATGTATGGAACAGATGTTTTTTTTTTTGCGATTTCTGGTTTCATCCCATGGTAATAGTAGTTTATAATGATGGATACTATGGACCCCTTTCGGCTTAGTACACCACCCTTTCCACGTAACCCTGTATTATAGGTACCGAACCTTGTCTAATCGCTTGTCGCTTGTTTCAGTATTTGACAACGGTAATACCATTCCACCTCGAAGCCGGACCACCAGATAACCAGTCACTCCAAGTGCTTATCAAGAGTGAGTTAATACCTAAATTATTTTTACAGATATTTTTATTAGCGGGGGGAAATTGGAAACTTCATCCACAACCTTATGACAGCAAATATCTTGTAAATAGTTATATAACTTCAGTGAATAACCGTGATAGTTTAAAACAGTGTTAAATATTTTTTTACTATAACGTAAACGTTTGGGGGAGGTGTATGTATTGGGAAAATATATTTTTGACAATTTATTATGAAATATAAAATTGACTGACCGATTGACGAGCACGGTCCTCGCTTGATGGTAATCATCACTTGCTCATAACAGTTCAGTGTTAACCAACTTTAAATTCCACCAGTTCATTGTTCCTTCCAGTTTCTACACCATGTTTTACTAAAGTGCTATTAGGGCTGAACAATTCACTCTTATACAGCTTTGAGCTATTCATTTTAATATATATTTTTTTCGTTTCCAGTTCTGAAGGCGATTAACGAAGACAGTCCCACCGTGCCGACCTTATTAACAGACTACATCTTAAAGGTTTTGTGTCCAACTTAAACTAACGCAGACTTTAGCTAATTACACGTTTACTCGACACATTCAACATTTCAACATTTGCACATTATACTTAGGAACATCCTTAAATAGATTAATATATTGTCTTTAGATCATATCATTAAATGGGCTCGTTTGACCGTAGTAAGTCATACTTAGTACTTTTAACCGAACGTTAATGTAAAAAAAAACATCCTGTATGATCATTAAATTAGGTACCTAGAAGTGTGATGTATTTGGTGACTCTAAAACAGCTTCAATACGACCATTATGACACTGATGGCTGTACCTATGTGATTGTCTTAATTCTTTACAGTTGCGCCAGTGCAACAGCGTATGAATGTATCTTATATAATGTACATTACACACTCTTAAGTGGCAACTTAGCGCCTAATTTTTATACGTTTACGTTTCTCCTGAAAATTCTACCGTTTGGTTTTATTTAAACTAATAGTATTACTTAATCAATGAAATGTTGAAAGAAAACTTGCAAAAAGTTTAGCAAAACATCTTGCTTTTTCAACGGAAATAAAAAAAATACGCATCGGTTAAAATAAAATAAATCATAAAACTCTATTCGTGTTTGATTTGGTGAGTCAAAATTGTGTAAAAATCAGGCGATAAGCTATGCCCTCAATTATACCAATGGTGGATCCACCTTATATTAAGATTATCGGAAATGAGCCCTAAAATCTCACATGTTGCATTTTAGCACACAAATTAACGTTAACACGCGTATCGGTTCAGTGTAATCAAATTAAAAATAAATGAATAAAAATAGATATTCCATAGTTAAGTATATTAAATTAATATTCGATGTTTATATACTCACACTCAATCGTAAATAAAAAAATATTCATATTAAAATAATGGATCAATGTTGATTATGTTGAATTTATAGTTGTTTATATTGTTTGAAATGCCATAACACCAATTTATTTTCGGTTGTTAATTGTAAAAAATATTTTTAGAATAATTCAAATTGTCTTTACTTTATTTGCATAAATGAACTGTGATATCATTATGGTAGTTGGTTACAATAATGACCGTAAGATTTACTTACGAGAATCTCCGTTATTTTATGAAGGAGAATAGACAAACGCGGTGTAGCTGTCCACTACAAACAAGATGCGTAAAAGCGTAGTCCACTATGTACTAAATAATTTTATTTATTTAATAATTTATCGCACACATACAAACAATGTAGAAATGCACTAATTGACGACTTTTTCTTTCGGCCAGTCATCCACCAGGTTGGAAATAATGGCATGTAAGCGTGCATCAAAAATTGTTTGTCTTAAAGACAAAGTGAGGTTTTCGGTTGACCAGCAGGCCTAGCACGGTCTGTGGATAAATTGTCTTTCCACCGTTTTTATCCACGCCTAGACGCGACAAAGCTAGAATAAGGATACAGTTGTATTTTTCTCGCGGGATAAAAATGGTGGAAAGACAATTTGTCCGCGGCCCGTGCTAGATCTGCTGCCAACGAAAATAAAGAAGAGAACTAAAATGTTTACAAGAAATAGATAAAAAGATACAAGTAATATAAATATGATTAAAATGATAAAATATCAATAAATTTTAAGTATGACACAACTTTAAGTATGATAGCAAAAAAAATCCGATAATAAAAAGTGAATAATAAATATTAGACATTACTTAGCAGATTGATTATTTTTATATATGATACAGAGACTAGTAGTCTCTATCATAATTAATCCATGGTGCGCGGTTTGTGGCTGACAGTTAGACCAAACTCCATAGATTTTTGTCCATTGTCCTTTATCTCATAATAAATACGTTTTGTTACATGTGTGTAACTCAAGTTCTCTTATTTTTAGCTTCATATGGATTCTCATTGTAAATATTTAAATTTATTAAAAATGGAATTGTCCTTTAAATTAAAAGAAACTAAGGTAACACCTGGGCTGCGGAAGCTTGTAAATAATTTTAAATATTAACTCATAGTTATGTAATGTAATGGCTTTATAGCTTTCCTTTTAATTTTATGAATTGACTTATTGCCGTAGAGAACATCGAATTATTTTTATAATTATTTTTTGTAGTTTAGCTATATTATGTAGTGACGCCCGAATATAACTCAGCTACCTTATTGTTATTTTTTAAATATTCCAGTAATAATGAAATAGTTTTAGCATTAAATCGAGTTTAGGATTAAGTTGTATCTCTAGTCTGAACATTTCGTAGTCATAATTTGTTTTTATAAAATTAAGGCAGGGAAATGTTGAAATATAAAAGTAAGGGAAAGAAAAAAATATGAGTAAAACGATAAAATCGAAAATTGAATTTTGCTAAAGTTTGATGTTGTGAAGAGTATTGTAATTTTAAATCGGTAAATTATGAATGCTTACATCGCACATTTACATTTTAAATTAGTGAAACACTTATTTATGTTAATTGGAAAAAAAATTGAAGAAACTAACCACAAAATGTAAAAAAAACTGCTGTTGTCATTGTGATTATCTTAAGTGTATATTTTTGTGAGTTGAACCTGTCTACTTTAAATGGTCTGTTTTATAGGAGGTAACTTTTAATGTTATACATTGCCACAGATGCAAATAAAAAAAATGCGTCCGTCAGGATTCGAACCCGCGTGATCCGGGTTTACATCCCAAGCACTCTTACCGCGAAGCACGCTCGCATGGTCGATTTAAAAAACCAACCGATGCCTAGTGTTTAGAGTGCTCGGGACGTAAACCCAAATGGCGCGGGCTCGCACCCTGACGGACGCTTTTTTTTAAATTGTCTGAAAAGGTAAAACTAAAAAGTAAAACTTAAAATGTGTAATAACAAAAAGTGGACCGCGACGTCCAGCACATGTGAACCATGACAGCATAAGAGAGCGTAATAATGTTTGCCGTCATGGTACACTAGTCCGTTTTACAGCCAAGGCGTGCCAATAAATGTTTCAGATCAAAATTACTTTCGAGTAGATAAGTTTACTGTGTATAGTTCTATTCAGTTACATACCTTGATGAAATCACGTGTCACTTGGCTTAACTTCTGATACCTTCTGTAAAATGTACCATTTCTATAGAACGCTGTATAAGAGGCGCGTATAAGATCAAGAGTGTAAGTTTTAAAGACAGCGGTGATCAATGTAAACTAATCGTACCTATATGTGTGAACGTACTTGGTACTCGGAAATAAAGGAGCTTGAATAATAACGTTTTTGTCATTTCTATCTAATTATCCCTTAATTATGTGTATCAGCTCATTTAGAATATTATCTTATCTTAAATATATTTCAAATATCTTATCTCTCAGACATGGCACTGTCCAAGGCTCTCAGACTAACGTCCGTTGCAGACGATGCGCAGTACACTTTTTGCTTAGTGCCAGTGGCAGTGGAAGATGATTAGCAGTTTCGCTTTAAGCAAAAAGTGCTGCAGCCCGCCCCAGGTGACGCGCTGCACTTGCGGAAGTTTACTGCGCGTCATCTGCAAAGGGCTTATCTGTTTAGGACTAATGTGTCTTGGACAAGGCGCATCAAGTTGTGCAGATAGAGAAGTGTGCATGAGTGTCCCTTGATCTGAAGCTGCATATCGACACTCAGTCGCCACCGCTGTAAGCAGTTTGTTTTGAACAAATCTAAATGCATCGACTGAGCGGCGCACAGTGAGCGTGCGATCCGCCGTGAGCCTCAATTATTTCGTACCCGTCAGGTGTCACTTAAATAATTAAAAATTCATTATTAAAAAACAATGAAGCCCGTGTTAATGGGTTATCAGATTTATCGGAACAGAATTGGATATGAAAACAGGCTGCTAGACTTGATCAGGGGCTAAATTTTAGAATCGCTCGTATGATATTTCGAACGAAAATATAATGCAAAATGATTGACTTTTGAACGAAATCGTAAACAGAAGTGACATTTTTGAAATAATCATATTACTCGCTAACGGAAAGGGTGGTTCTATTCTATGGAACTATTCGAATTTGCTTCACTATCAATAGAAAATATTTTATTGCACATGATATTTTCGTGCGACCAAGGGATTAAAAAATCGAGCCTCAGACTGATATCCGATTGAGCAGGCTACTTACACAGTAAGCAAGATGCATACTTATCTTATTAAATGATGTTTTTTATTTTTTTATGCAAATTGGGTAAAAAACATAACAAAATAAAGATAAAAATACTTATATTTATTAAACTGAGCGTCCATAGGCACTGCACTAAAACACTAAATCAATCACAAATGTCTCAAATAGTTTAATCGAAATAAAGTTTAATTACACTGCTGAGTAGGGTTTTTATATTACTGATATACGACCTAAAGCATTAAAGCCGTAAAAAAATATATTTGACATGATAGATTTATTGAATGCATAATTAGCTGATCGTGTAAAAATAAGAATAAGCAGCTAGTGAGTGAAGACTTAGAACAGATGTTGTTGGATGAAGTTGTTGAAGCTGGTGACCCTGGCGAAGGCTGAGGGGAACCCGAGCTGGCAACCGTTGGAGGCTACAAATGAGCTGATGCCAATCTATGAACAGAAAGAGTTGTTAAGTCTTAGTGGCGTAGTGCTTGCACATATTTAGGGATTGAGTGATCTCCATGATAGCATCCTATATGATAGTATACACCTTAACCTTTCCTTAACAGTAGCGAAAAACCGTCTGGATGTGCCAGTCCCTAATCCAGACGATCTATATATATGTCATCATCATCAGCCGTGTCGTCGGTCCATCTAGAGGGAGGCCTACCTACGCTGCGTCTTCCGGTCTATACATTGGCGGATCCAGGGGGGAGGAGCATGGGGAATGGGCCTCCAAAACACCTAGCAATTCCATACATTCGACTCATTTTTCGATTTGATGCATCTTCATATCTTCATACATCTTGACATACTTGTGGAATCTATCCTATCTGTTTTAAGCGATTCTGTTTAGGTGATTGCGAAAAGTTAAGCGACCGCAAACCGATTTCGGCGCGTGACGATGATGATGATGAACGTGAAGGTTCACGTTCGCGTGATTTTCCGCACTTTGCTGTTCCGAGCTTGCATTAAGAGTTAGCCGTATAGCTGGATAAATGTCTGACTGGCTCACTTACCAAAGTAGGGACGCCGTTCCTAACTACGACCAGAGGACCACCGGAGTCACCACCGCAGATGCCGACGCCACCAGCGCCGTTAGTGCAAATAGTCGAAGCTTGCACGTATAAGGAGCCGAAGACAGCCTGACACTGAGCCACGGTGATCACTTGCAGGTTCACTTGGCTCACCATGGTACTCACTGTGACACCGGCTTGAGCTGAAATTGAGAATGTTGAGTTTGAAATACAGTGATTAAAAACTAATTAAATCAGCATAACATGCGGCACTAATTAAACCTAGTTATGAACAAGAAATAGTTAATCACTAACGGCCTTACTTATAAACGTTACTTAAGTTAAGCAATGTTTTGATGATAATAAAATATTTCACTCACCGTCACTGGTCTTTCCATATCCAGCGGCAACAGACCACTGTCCAGCGAAAGTGTCGAACAGATCCCAGCCATTGGGCAGAGCAACGGGCTGGATGCTAGCTAAAATTAAAACAAACAACGTTTTTTAAAATAATGCAGGCGAACTATACTATCTCTAACATTATAATGGACACAGTAACATGTTATTATTGATTGTAACATTGCACTTATTTGAACAACATTAAATTCCCTTCTTGGTCTTTAGCTGTTGGCCTTTTGGAAAAACTCAGAGTCACACAGCGGGCAATGGAGAGAGCTATGCTCGAAGTTTATTTGCGCGATAAAATCCGAAACGTGGATATTCGAAAAAGAACCAGAGTCACCGACATAGCTGTCGCGGGCATCCAGTGGATGCAAAAGGCAGGCTGTCGTTCAGTGTGGAGGTTAAAGGGGGAGGCCTATGTTCAGCAGTGGACGTCTTCTGGCTGATGATGATGAAATTCCCTTCCATTTCTTTTTAATCTTTTTTTTTTTTTTATGAAATGATCATATCACCAGTTTAATCACCATTATCATCAGCCAGAAGACGTCAACTGCTGAATATAGGCATCCTCCTTAGAACTCCACTAAACGTTAGCCTGTCATTCACTGGATGTCCGTGACTCTCACAATGTCGTCGGTCCATCTAGTGGGAGGCCTACCTACGCTGCGTCTTCGTATTCGTGGACTCCACTCGAGAACCTTTTTTCCCCATTGGTTATTGGTTCTTCGAGCGCTATGGCCTGCCCATTGCCACTTCAACATGCATATCAGCTATGTCAGTGACTGTGGTTCTTAGGCGAATATATTTTATCGCGCAAAGAAACTCCGCCCATAACTCTCTTCATTGCCCGCTGTGCACCTCAGAGTTTTTCCAAAAGGCCAGCCAGTTACGTAGTTTTCCTCAAATATCTACGCCTATTACCTGGATCCGGATAAGCAAGTTCAAGTGGCAGTGGGCAGGGCATATATCACGCAGAACAGATGGCCGATGGGGCCGAAAGGTTCTGGAATGGAGACCACGGACCGGTAAGTGCAGCGTAGGATGTCCACCCACAAGGTGGACGGACGACCTAAAATAGATCACAGGGAAACGCTGGATGCAAGCCGCTTCCAACCGGCCCTTTTGGAGATCGATGGGGGAGGCCTATGTCCAGCAGTGGACGTCCTATGGTTGAAATGTTGATGATGATGATTACCTGGCAATTATAAAGTTACTAAACAGAAACTTACTGGAGAAGAACACGTTGGTTGGTAGGTAGATCATTGCTACATCGTTTCCCAAGGTACTAGGGGTCCACTGTTGGTGCATGACGACGCTGGAGGTGGCAACCCTGGTACCTCCGCTGAAGAGATACTGAGAGCCGAGGACCACTACAAACTGCCACGCTTGATTGCGACCATCGAACCAACAGTGGGCAGCGGTCACCAGCCGGTTGGCGGTTAGGAGAGAAGAACCGCATACTGAGTTTCCAGCGATGCCCACCAAACTGATGACTAGACCGGCCTAAAAAGAAAACACAACATAATTTTATTATAGTTATTAGTTAACTTTGTTAGTTGATTAGTTCAGTGATGGTTGCTGGTAGCATGTGCGTTTCACAATCTAACAGTATCCAGTTCGATCCTCGGCCCTGCCCTATGTAATGACTTATTTAGTGCTTATATAAATTATGTGCAGATTTCGATACCATTGCTGAAAAATGTCGAAGGAAAACATCGTAAGGAATCCGGTATGTCCAAGACCCTCAAAAGGCACAAAGTCATACAAGTCTTCAAATCACGAGTGATTCGGTTTCTTTTAGGTAAGCTCCATCTTAAACCGCATTATCGCTTAACATCATGCGAGTTGGCGGTCAAATGCAAGCCTATTATTTAATAAAAAATATAAAAAAAACATTCCCCAACATGCACTGGGCCAGCATGATGGATTAGAGCTCATACCCTCCCTCTCTCTCTCTCTCTCTCTCTCTCTCTCTAAAAAGGGCCTCTATCCCAGCAGTGGGAACATAATAAAGCTGGAAAACAGAGTTATCTTGTTATTTTATTGTACCAAGTTAGAACATTGTTTGAACAATAAAAAAAAATTACCTTATCCCTATCTAGCTAACTAATCTTAATTAGCTAATCTGTGACATTGATTTATTAAATAAGGGCAATTTACTTATAAAAGTGCGTATGGCTAAGCAGTAAGCTGGCCAAGAGTGTGTCGAGACATGCATGTGGTAGGGTTCCGTAGCTCCAACCTGGGGCCCCAACCTGCCTTGTCGCAGCGGGGGCCTGAGTAACCGTAGATGTGGCACTACGGTGAAATAAAGAGGAACCTGATCTGGAGCTGCCTCTCCGGGATTTTTCTCCAAGCCCGTGTGGAGGCGGTCAAAGGTTGGAGTGCCGTGTGGGAGGCACTGCAGCTGAAGGTAGGCGCGGCGTGAGTGGACTGCTGGTCTAAACTCGTCACCATTTTATGGCAGACGCGGTGAGGTTGTAGGGGAAGAGAAGTACCGGTATGGCGTTACGCCGCTATTATGGCGCGGGGCCACCTATTTGACCCGTTGCACGGGGACCAAGGATGTTCAGTACGGGGCTGTCTTTTTTTAATGCCATAGGTGGCAAACAAGCGGACGGGCTGCCTCTCTCTTCTGGCGAATAACTTACCAGATAAGGATGAGCGTTAACCGGAGCGATGGCACCGCCTACAATCCTGTCATCGGCTCTGACCATCGACCGAGCAGCAATCTCGTCTTCCACAGCCTTAATCCTCACGGCTTCAGGGATGCCCACAGCCTCATGATAGCCTTTCTGGACATCCTGGAATCCTGCCGCAACAGCCACCAACAGTAGACCAACTAAAACCACACGCATTTTGTCCACAATGAAAAACATCGAATGAAGTCATAATGCGATTTATATACTTTCGGTAAACACGTTATCAATATAAATCCTGTGGTGGCACTTCCATTCTGATTTAATCCATGATGATTAGTAATCGCTAATAGATAAAAGTTAATCTACGTTTGTACGTAATCGTAATGATAAGTTGTATAATAACTAAAATAATAACCTTTTTTTTACTCATTCAAGTTCATGTAATAAAGTGTGGTATTATTTATTTGGTGGCCCAGGCAAGGTAGGCGGAGCGTTGGTCGTCCAGCTGCAAGATGGGTCGACGATATTATTACTATCGCGGGTCGAACCTGGACTAGATTAGCACAGGACCGAGGCAGATGGCATAGCAAGAGAGAGGCCTATACCCAGCAGTGGGATAAAGAAGGCTGTAGATGATGATGATGATGATGATGATGATTATTTATTTAATAGATCAGGGTTCCATCAATTTAATTAATCTCCTTATTCCAAATTACGTTTACCTATATTATCACGTACCTAATACAAACATATCAATCAAGTTACAATTTGTTTTCATCTCTGTCCAGAACCATGGAACTCATACGTAGCGATGGAACTCATACGTAGCGATGGTAAAAGACCGGACGATAAGACCTTGAATCCTAGGAAGATCAATCAATCAATCAATTTAATTTCCTTAAAGAATATACTATCTGAGGCAGCCTTTACTATGGGACGCGTTGATAACCGTGCGCCATATCATCTTCCCGGTACACAAAACAAGGCTGCGTGGTGGGGCGGCTTGTGAAATGTTCGGCAATCGCAATTTTGTAATTGAGGTACGCTCCCAGGGCCCCGATTCTACTAAAGAAATTGTTTTTAAATTGCAATTGTGTCAATTGAATATTTTAAATTATTGCCTCAAACTGACAGTTTAATTATTATTCTATACTAGAAAAATACCACCACCTAATATTAATAAAAAATAAATAAAAAACTATTATTGAAACTGACGTGGTTTTCACACATTTTAGACGTCTAACGCGGTTGAAACTATAGTCGGAGTAACCGGCTTTATCTTACGTGAGTAATTCCCGTGTAATATAAATAAAAAAAATAAAAAACTGACAATTTTGAGGCAATTATTTAAATAATAAAATTGAAACAATTACAATTAAAAAACAATTTCTTTAGTAGAATCGGGGCCCAGGACAAACTCATAAGCAGATTTTAGGGTGATGTATAGGTTCTTGCTTTCTCTTATCACAATCCATTAAATGCTGCCAGCATTTTGGGAACGCTGCCCACCGGTAGCGGATTGTTAGATTAGTTTTAGTTTTAGATTAGTTTTAGTTATAAATTTAAATTTAAGATAGTTTTTATTTTACTTGTAATTTTTATTGAATAAAAAAGAATCCATTAAATTAATAAGAATTGATGTGTATTTATAATGCAGACGTGTTTATGTCTGCGTTTTTAGTAAATCAGGATTTATTATACTACTAGCTACGCCCCGCGGTTTCACCCGCGTAGTGATGAATAATGATGATGTTGATGATAATTATGAAAAGTAGCTTATGTCACTCTCTGGCTCCTGAACTATGCAAAAAATCAGGTCGGTCCGTCCGTCAGGGACGGAACATCGTTGCAGCGTGAAAGAGGAACAAACAAACCAACAAACAAACACACTTTCGCATTTATAATATTAGTAGTTATGATATGATTACATGAATGTGTATTTGCTTATTCCCTAACTTATACAAGGATTTGTATAAAATTTGTTGTGAGCTGTATTTCATAATGCAGCCGCTGAAAAAGTGCGTCTGACAGATACAATAATATTATAAAAATCTGAAATTATAACCACGCCATGGTGGTTTATTATGAGCTTTATTTAGTAAATATTCTTTTATGTATTATACTGGTCAATATTTTTTATAATCTTATCTTATATAAGAATGTACGTTATCCATATCGAATTAATCTGTGACATTAATTAATTAAATGTGTATGAATGTAATAACATAATTGTGGCTTTGATAGACATATAAACAAAAAGTGACGAAACTTTTATTAATTTAAAAGGGTTCGTTTAAAATCTGATGGGCTATATCTAAATATTTTTTTAATACAATATAGGTACAGTGACTGTTTATTCTCGTAGGAAGGTTCACAAATAACAACACACTGTATACCGTAGAAAGAAAGCAATTTTATTCACAAACACTGACATGGCCTTAGTTTGCCGCGAATGAAACACTTGCGCGATCTAATTTTTCCTGTGGCGACATCTAGCGATATTTTTCGGAACTAAATAAATAATGCCAATAGATTTTACCATGCAATGCGCTCTGGGTTTGGACATACCGCCCACCAAAGGACGTAGTCCTTTAAGAAACTCTAAAAACACTATATAAAATAAGTTGTGACTCTAAATTGATATAAACTGTGACAGTTAGAACAACCGCCCACCATGACAGAATGTCTGGTAATATATGAACACATAAAGAAACTAGTATAATGACTCTAAACAAAGTTACTCCTCTAAAATACATGTTAAACATATCAAACAACTTAAAATCTAATCTAATCTACTCAGTTGTTTTTGGCAAGAAACATAACTTATTACACGGTCTTTTGCAAATTCCATTTTTAGTTTTAATAGATACCACTCTCGTTATGTTATCTTTTCCGCTGTGTTTCTCTACAATTCTGCCCAACCACCATTTAGCTGGGGGTATATTGTTGTCTCTTATTATGACAATGTCATCGATATCAGGTTCAGTCTTTTTTGTGGTCCACTTGTATCTCTGGTTCAAGGTGACCAAGTATTCGTTGGACCATTTTCTCCAAAAATCGTTCATCATTTTTTGGCAGTACTGCCACCGTCTCAAATTCGAAATGTTATGCTCCTCATAAGTCTCGTCCGGTATAATTAATAATGGTTCTCCCACCAAGAAATGACCAGGTGTCAAGGGCTTCGGGTCGTCTGGATTATCACTCAGATACGATAGGGGTCGTGAATTAAGACAGGCTTCTATCTGTGTCAAGACCGTCGTTAGCTCCTCGAAGGTAAGTGTAGAGTCCCCGATGACTCTCTTGAGATGCTTTTTTGTAGAGCGTACACCCGCTTCCCATAAGCCTCCAAAATTCGGTGCGTATGGTGGAATGCACTTCCACGTTGTGCCTTCGTTTGCCAGAAGGTGCTGAAGCTCGTCAGGTAGCTGTGACGTAGATCTGGTAAACATTTCTCGTAACTCTCTGTCTGCGCCGATAAAGTTCGTGCCATTGTCTGAGTATAACATCTGGCAATGGCCTCTCCTCGATACGAATCTCCGGAATGCGGCCAAGAATCCTGATGAAGTCAGATTTGATACCGCTTCAAGGTGTATCGATTTGGAAAAAAAACATACAAATACACAAATGTAGCCCTTGTAGGATTTGGCTCCTCGCCCTGGTGAAAATCGGATATTGATGTGACCAGTAAAATCAACTCTAGAAATTTTAAAAGGTCTCATTGGCTTCAATCTGTCTTCTGGAAGTTGTCCCATAAACTGGTTATTGTTTTGCTGCGAATATCTCACACATGTAACGCAAGTTCTATAGCATTTCTTCACCAAATCTCGTGCTCTAAGTATCCAATACTTCGACCTTAAGAAGTTCAACATCAGTTGTGGTCCGCCGTGGAGAGTTTTAAGGTGCGCGTCCAGAATTATCAACTTAGTGAGGTGACTTTCACTAGGCATAATCACAGGATGACGCTTATCATATTCCACTTGAGCCTCGTGTATTCGGCCTCCTACTCTTAAGAGTCCGTTCTCATCTAAAACTGGATGAAGAGTATGGAGCTGACTCTTGTTCGGAATACTCTGACCAGTTCTCAAACGATTGATGTCCTCTTTAAAATACATTTTCTGTGTCTCTTTTATACAAAATTGTAATATCTCTTCAGTTTCTTCTCTACTCACAATTTGGAATGACATCTTTCTCTGTTCTTTAGGTAGTCTCAGGTTTAAAAACTTCTTGCAATAGGATAACACTCTTAACATTTTAGGTAAATTTGAAAATCTCGTCCAAATTGTTTCCTCCTCGTTTATAGTAGAAGTTAAAGCTTTAATCGCTCTTGTCTCTTCCGATGTCTCGAAATTCTTGCAGATGCTCTGTGAATGATCATCTCGTTGCAACCAATTGGGACCATGCCACCACAATTGATGTTCTACTAACTCTAGAACTTGTAGCCCTCTTGACGCACAATCGGCTGGGTTTTGATCCGTTCCAACGTGTCTCCATTGATCACGATCCAGCATGGTAAGTATCTCAGATGTTCTATTGCTTACGAAAGTCGTCCACCGACTTGGCTCTCCTGCTATCCATGCTAAAACGACCGTGCTATCTGACCAAGCGAATATTTTAATCTTAGGTACGTTCATTATCTGGGAAACTTCATATACTAGTTTTGTAGCTAGTAGCGCCGCACATAGTTCCAGGCGCGGAATTGAAATCTCCTTCTCAACTGGCGCCACTTTAGTTTTAGCGGTGACCAGATTGACAGCGGTGCTCCCATCTTTGCTCGTTGATTTCAGGTAAACAACTGCTGCATACGCTGATTGAGATGCATCAGCAAATGTATGAAGTTCTACGTCATCGTCGTTCTTGCTTTGTAACCATCTAGGTATAACAATCTTTTTTACGTTTGGTAAATCCGATTTGAACCGTTGCCATTCTAGTAAGAGTAGTGGCGTAAGTTCCTCATCCCAAGATAACTTCGACTTCCACAGTTTTTGAATGAATATTTTTGCTGTGACAATTATCGGAGCTATCCAGCCCATTGGATCGTAAAGTCGAGCTATCTCGGACAGTACCATTCTTTTGGTTACGTCTCTTCTCGTTTCATAAGTCTCAGGTAATTTGAAGTGGTATTCAAATTGATCGGTGTTCTTATTCCAGGATAGACCTAACACGTTGATGCTATCATTAGATTTAAAATTTATCAACTGATTTGATCTCTGACTCTCCTTGCTGATATGATCGAGCAATTCGTGACTGTTGCTACACCATTTTTGGATCTCAAAACCACCTGCTTTCATTAAGTTGTTCATCTGTTTGTAGATCTCGATAGCCTGCTCTAAAGTTTCACAACCAGAAAGTAAATCATCCATATAATAATCTTGCAGCGTGATTTTAGCTGCGAGTGGATACTTTTCTTGCTCATCTTTTGCTAGTTGTTGTAGGGATTTCACAGCCAAGTATGGCGCACAGGATGTTCCAAAGGTAAGTCTCAATAGTTTATAATGCTGAATTGGATCGTGTGGATTAGATCTCCACAATATTCTTTGAAAATCTGTGTCTTGGTCGTCAACAACAACTTGACGATACATTTTCACTAAGTCTGCCACGATACAAATTCCATGGCGTCTCCATCTCATTAGAATGTGACGTAAGTCACCTTGCAGTTTAGGTCCGACGAGAAGATTGTCGTTTAATGACACATTATTTACTCCTTTACTCGAAGCGTCGAACACCACTCTCACTCTAGTTGTCTCCTTATCTTCTCGAATCACTGCGTGGTGCGGCAAATAAACTACGTCAGAATCGTTTAACTGCCTCTCATCTGTTATTTGCCTCATATGATTTTGTTCTACATAATCCTCTATCACGTTTTTGTACTCCTCATGTAGCTTCTTATCTTTAAGTAATCTCTTCTCTAGTGATATGAATCTTCTTTGGGCTATTTCTTTTGACTGGCCATTTAAACATTCCGGATTAGAATCTTTAAAAGGCAATCTCACAACGTAACGACCTTCGCTATCTCTTAATGTTGTTTCTTCGTATATTTCTTCGCTTCGTATTTCCTCTTTTGTCATTCTTTTTTTGATGTTATCAGGTTCTCTCTCTATCTCCCAAAATTGTTTTAAAAGTAGATCTTCTTTCAATTGAATATGCATGCTGACTACTTGACGATCTTCCAGTACTAACTCATTTCCTATTTTTCCAGATAGAATCCATCCCAGTTGTGTATTTTGTGCAACTGGTCCACTCGACGCAGAATGCCTCAGAAGTCCATCTAGTAGAATTTCACCGTGAACTTCAGCTCCCAAAATAATATCTATCTTTCCAGGGGTCCCGTACGTGGGATCAGCCAAAGGTAAGTTTCTGATTTCTGGCCAGTTAGGTATTGATGTGTCTCTAGACGGTAAGAATGACGTCAATCTCTTTAATACGAACGCATTGACAGAAACAGAGAATTTAGGACTATGTAAAGACTCTATCTCAAAGGAAACCAAACTCTTGGTTCTTGTTTGACCGTCACCGATTCCAGATACAAAGCCATTCACAGTAGATCGCTTTAGTTTTAGCGATTGTGCAGTAGCTTCACTGATGAACGAAGCTTCGGAGCCTTGGTCAATCAAGGCTCGTACTATTTGTGAGTAACCAGTAGGTGACTTTATTTTGACCATCGCTGTAGCTCTACTACTCTGCACTGGTGACTCTCTTTTGCAAAGTGAGCTACAACTTTCATCTCATGTTGTTTGCTCGATGGTGGTGCTTCAGTAGAAGGTTTCTCAGAAATTAAAGATTCAGCAGTAGTTGAATCTTGGTTGAATGCTCTCTCAAAATGCAGTAGCGTATGATGCCTCTTGCCGCAGCGACGACAACAGGTATATACTTGGCAATTCTTCACGGCATGAGTTTTGGACAAGCAGTTGAAGCACATACCCTTTGATTGTACGAACTCAGATCTCTTCTCAGGGGTTTGCGTTGCAAATTGCTTACACTGGTACAGTGTATGTTGTCCAGAACACATCGTACAGGTAGAACTCTTTTTCTCCTCTTGCACTGACGAATGATAAGATCTCTGCTTTACAGTTTGTTTTGCAGTGTTGCTGTATTGTGGTGTTTTAACTGTGGGTTTGCTGTTGTAAGTTTGGGATGGCTCTAGCATCTCTAAGGTCCTAAATCTCATCTCGAGGAACTTCTTGAGTTGCGTCCATGTAGGTAACTGGTCTGCATTATCCTCGGATTCCACTCTGCTCACTTCAAGCTCCCATAACTTTCGCGAATCAGGATCCAGCTTCGACACTATCAAGTAGTTGATAATCGCATCCCATGAACTCGTCTCAATATGAATATTATCCAAAGATTTTAAGCACGCAGATGTCGTATCAAGAAGATGCTTTAAAGCGGTAGGCGACTCACTTGTTATATTCTTTTGTGCGAATAACCGTTTCATTATCTCATTGGCGTTGAAGCGTTTGTTGTTGTAACGACGAATTAGCTGACTCCATGCTTCGGTATAGTTAACATCTGTAGTAGCTAAGTTTTTCAGTAGAATCTCAGCCTCTCCCGACAAGCAGCTCTTCAGGTAATGTAGCTTTTGAACGGCGCTCAAGCTGACATTTTTATGTATTAGGGACTCGAACATGTCGTGAAATGTCTGCCATTCTTCATAACCACTGGAAAATTTAGGTAAGTGGATTTGTGGTAGTTTAATTTCACTAGGCTTCTCTATAGTAGCTCTCGTGATACCAGAACCAGATGCGCCAGAAAATACTGAAGTTGGTTTACGGGCCTTTAGATCATCCTTGAGCTTTGTCTTATAATCTGCGTAAATATCTTCGAATTGTGTGTACACATCTTCCTTAAAGTAATTATGTTTGACTTTATCTGCCTTATCTATCGAAGCAGCAATTTCGTTATGACCATCCAAGAATAAATCCCACAGCTTCTCTAATGCCTCCGTTTTTGTCTCAATATATGTTGCAGTAAGTCTCTCTTTTGATGTCTTTTTATAGTTGGTTTGTGCCTTTTTTACACGCTCTAATAACTCTTCTTGCCTTCGAAAGCATGCCTCAAGTACGTCAGTCATTTTCTAAACTTTCATTAAAATCAATGATCAAAGTCACTTTTATTTTTCGATGATGCTCCAAAACACAAAGTCTAAAGTCACTCAGAGACTATGTCTCGTATTCACAAACCGAGTTCACGATTAAATTTGCGTGATTTTTCTAAGTTCTAGACACTTTGTAACTTTTTTAAAGTTCACTCGAATTTTTCTAAGTCATTTCCGACACTTGCAATATTTTCGCGATTTGAACTCCGTATTTTTCTAAGTCTTTTTTACACTTGTGATATTTTTGCGAATCGAACTCTGAATTTGCTAAGTCCTAAACAAACACTTAGAATATTTTTGATAATTTTACTCCGAATTTTCTAAGTCTTTGACACTTGTATTTTTTGCACTGTTTCACTTTACTCACTATTGTCCTTGATTCACTCCTCGGGTTTCCGGCACCATTTTGTTTATTCTCGTAGGAAGGTTCACAAATAACAACACACTGTATACCGTAGAAAGAAAGCAATTTTATTCACAAACACTGACATGGCCTTAGTTTGCCGCGAATGAAACACTTGCGCGATCTAATTTTTCCTGTGGCGACATCTAGCGATATTTTTCGGAACTAAATAAATAATGCCAATAGATTTTACCATGCAATGCGCTCTGGGTTTGGACAGTGACTCTGACTGGTAAATCAGACCTCAGTACATCAATACCAAACAACTATTGTTCTACGACCATCGAGATACAATACATATAGAGTCACAGTCGTGCCAGAAAAATTTACGAACCATATCTCGGCTAGGAATTGCGCCGACATTTTGGTTAGTTACAAGGTAACCGCGATCCGACTACGCCGTCGCTGCCAGGCCGCGCGATGACATAAAGGACAACTAACGTTGAACACTATGCAAGCGACATAACGTCTAAATTGGAGTAAATGTGGCATTGTGAACTATATAATTGATACAATGTATGTACAACGACGCTCGGACGTTTTTGACTGTTTTGAGATTGTGACTCTATAGGAATTGTATCTGAATGTCTACGACATATCAAAATCAGCGGGAAAAAAATCAGCCGCTCCATACAAAATAATCATTCACTACCGACAAAATTTAATTTTTCCCGTGAAAATTGATAAATCGTAGAATAAAAGTTGTTTGTTTTGACGTTTTGAAGCCACCTTAAGAGGATAATGTAGGTTTTAAGAAAAAATCAGAATAAGAAATTATATCCTGACTGTTTTTAGGTAGTAAGTCATGGGAAGGGAAGTGAAAATACCTCTAGGTCTGTAAAAATATATTTACTAAACTTACATGGTAAGCAAAAAATTTACTTTTGAGTGTATTATGTTAATTATAAAAATAATACTTAGGTAAGTGGAAATAAAATGTAGGTATAAAAAAATATGTACAGAAATTACCTGTTACACTTTGATTATAAGTATAAATTATATTATGTACTACTACCTACCTATATACAAATTAAAGTAATAAAAAGACATAATCTAAAAGCAAGTAATATTTAACCTAAAAGCCCCTCGGTGGAGGAAAAAGTGGCCAGAATGCAACATTGCCATTGCCCAATTTAGAAAATAAATAAATAGATTTAAAAAAATTAACACAGATTGTTGCAGTATAATTCCGGTACTTGCCTAATACAATATTTGGTCATTGTTTTGGTCACTAAAGTTATATGATTATTTAAGGGATATATCGGGAGCTCATTCGACAACCACACCACAGTAAATATCCCGTCAATAATCGTATAACTTTAGTGAACAACCTTGATAGTTTAAAACAGTGTTTTTTTTTAATTTTGATCATTTGGAAAGGAAAGTCAGTTTAGCAGTCCGTTACATATGCTGGAGAACAAAGCTGTAGAAGCTAGTGATCCTCGCGAAGGCCGATGGGTGGCCCAGCTGGCAACCAATGTCAGCAACGAAAGAACTCACACCAATCTAGAACAAAATCAACAATGAACGTTGGCAGCTTAGAACATTGCAAGAATTGCAAAATTGCATGAGTAAAATTTGCGTTTTTTTTAATCACTTATGCGATATATTTTTATACAATTAACAAAATATTATTTATCGTATTAAACTAGAATAACAAAATACAACAATAAAAACGGCAATACGTAGTATAGTATGAAATCTTCACTGTGCACTTTTTAAGTTTTGATAGGTCAAAGTTGTGAGAAAGGAATCAAATGAAGGCAAACTTTTTTATACTTATTGTATGACTAGCGACCCACCCCGGCTTCGCACGGATGTAATTTACCTGCGAAGCCGGGGCGAATTGCTAGTTATATAAATAAACCTTCCGTGAAAAAATATGTAACTGATGGTGAAAACCGCATCAAAATTCGTTGCATGGTTAAGGAGTAGTTAGCGGATATACAGACAGACGCGGAATTTATACTGTGTAGAGAAGTGAACGCAGCGTAGGGAGGCCTCCCACTAGATGGACCGACGACATTGTGAGAGTCGTGGGCATCCAGTGGATGCAAAAGGCAGGCTGTCGTTCAGTGTGGAGGTTAAAGGGGGAGGCCTATGTTCAGCAGTGGAAGTCTTCGGGCTAATGATGATGACACCAGTAGAGTAACTTACCAGAATAGGCACGCCATTTCTGACGACTAGCAGAGGGCCGCCGGAGTCACCACCACAGATGCCGACGCCTCCGACGCCGCTGGTGCAAATGTTGGAGGTTTGAACGAACACCGTTCCGAAGGTGGCCTGGCACTGGGCGACCGTGATGACCAGCAGGTTCACGTGGCTCACTACGGAGCTGGTGGACACGCCGGTTTGAGCTGGAACGTGAGGTGAGAGATCGGTAAGTATATATTGCAACCTTAAATTCACCATAGATTTTAAGTTATGTGATTTATATCTTCAAATGACTTCAAAATAGGTTCTCATTTCGACTGTTTTGCAAGCTTTTATTTTAAGTTGTCTTGTTATTTTGGGTCAATCTTGCAACCGAATTTTATAAGTCCATAAAAAACAGTTGGCATCGTTTCCGATGTACTCTAAACTAAACTAAATTTGACAGCTCTAAAATTATTGCTATCCTTCTCACACATATTAAAATGAAAAGAGAGGTAGATAATTTTAGTCCTGTCAGGTTGGTTTAGTTTAGTGATACATGATTCAGTACGCCAGAATCGATGCCATCATCGATGACTCCCACCAGCACAAATAGCATTCGCAATATTTATATTATATTTTACTTATTTAAACCCCGTGTATTGTTTACTAGCCTTTATTTTGTATTTATTTCCTCTTAAATTTACTATATTATTGATTACTATAATGTATTGTTAATTTTATTGTTCCAATTTTTTTGGGAAGCCACTGTCTTCTGCTAAAGCAGCAGGCAGGCATATTTCTAAATAATAAAATATTTTGTATTTATATCTCGCATACGTACTTACCGTCATTGGTCTTGCCATAGCCAGCAGCTACGGTCCAATGTCCCGCGAAGGTGTCGAACAAATCCGTCGAAGAAGGCAGGGCGATAGGCTGGATGCTGGCTGGAATAGAAAAAAAAACTCAATTGAACAACGAGGTTTTATATCACATCATGAAAACTGACACGCCCGTCCATAATAGAAGTCCGAAGAACAGCACCTTGCGTATAATGCAATAACCCAGAAAGATACGTGATACGAGATACGTGATGCGTTTACCCAGAATTACGAAGTTTTAAATTCGAGCAAGCCAGAATTTTTTTTTCGTTCAGCCTAACATACACGTTCATTAGCTATATACACGAGCAGAACATTGTATAGGATTACTCTACTTATAAGAATTTAGTTTAAATTCTATGTGGCTGGAAATAGCAGCCGCAATGTTTTAGCAATATTAGGTACAAAGTAATCATTTTGGTGTTGTTTACATGATTTCAAAAAGTTCATGATTTTTGCAGGATCAAAATTAAACAACAAAATAAAGTAATGGTTGTTTTATGGCACTGTAACTGTCAATGGCGCGTCGCTGACCACTAGACAAATAAATAAAACTCCCCAAATAGCAAGTTAAAGCTCGCTTATCGAGGGTTCCGTACTTTATGAGATTTTTTTATAATTTCCAAAATATAATAATAATATATTCCTGGTTAGTACTTCATAATTTTCCTCTAAGCTTTACGAAATATTTGCTTGAATCATTTCAGATTTTTTTGCTCGTAAGCTTTAGGGGAAATCGTTTTGATAATTTGTATTTTAGATAATTTGTTGGACAGTTGAAACTTGGGTAATTTGTTAATTTATAGAACGCATTTTTTTTTTTCAATTAACACATTGCGTAGGTTTAAAATTGTTGGCCCCTATTTCGGGCGTTAATTACAGCCATATTTTTTGTAAATGTTTGCAGCTTAATAATTTTATTATATAAGTAAACGTTATCTAGATTTTTCAAATTTCAATTAGCTTTTATATTTCATTTTGGCACCGTACCCAAAAACAAAATCATCATCATCATAATTTCAGCCGCAGGACGTCTACTGCTGCTACCCCATCGATCTCCAAAAGGGCCGGTTGGAAGCGGCCTGCATCGATCGAGCAAAAACAGAATACTTCAAGCATTACTAGCTTACCACTAAAAGTTACGTCGGTATTCAAGTAGATCATCGCGATATCGTTCCTGTATAGGCTTGGTGTCCACTGCGGATGCATGACCACGTTCGAGGTGATCACTCGGGTCCCGCCGAAGAACAGCATAGAAGAGCCGAGGACCACCTCAAACTGTGACGCCTGGCGTGCGCCATCGAACCAGCAGTGAGCGGCGGTGACCAGCCTGTTGGAGGAGACGAGAGAGGAGCCGCACGCGGAGAGACCAGCTGTATTCACGAAGGAGATCAGGAGACCCGCCTGGAAATATTAACAAGTACAAATTGTTGATTGAATCAGCCGTTACTTTGCAGAAGTCCATCCTCAAAAACGTTTTTCTGATGAATCTCTAGTTTAATTCCGCTTCTACGTCGTATCAAGTAAAATAAGGAATTTGGGATTCGTTTTTACTCTTTAGGTGTTTGTGTTGCTAATTAAGTTTCAATTTTTTTTTTATAAAATCGTTATGACAAATTATTATTACGATTCTTTTGTAATTATATTTTTAAAACAAGACTATCTCGGCTATATCTTTGTATTTTTATGACTCTCATTTGATGAGACGTTTCACTTAAATGTTGTATTTTTATTTAACTTTTCGTAAAATTTAATAAATGTGCTTTTTTCAAGTAAATTATTCTATTATACTAAAACAATATCACACAAAGGGGTTGTGTGATATTGTTTTAGTTTATTTTATTGGAAGCATTAAAAATATTCGTAAAAAAATATCTCATGCGCGGCAGATGCATAGGTGTACCCCACCTTAAAACGGAAATTATTTTTTCTTATAGTTTTTGTATAAAAAGTGAAAAATGTACTACTTAGTACATTGTTCTAAAAATTTAAATAAATAGGCTCTATTTATGCTATTTTTACTAATCATATTTTAACGTCTAAAACATAAAAAAAATATGGATAATTGTTTGCTAAAAATGTTATGATTTTTAGTTTTCCGTAAAAATAATCTTATGTGTAGGAAATTATATTTTGAATAAATAAAAATTAATTTAACGTATCTATTTTATAAGAAAAACCGAAACCAAACAAGCTCTAGAAGAATTTACAGTTCCGTAAAAAAAGTTAGCAGCTGTAGCGCGGCGGATTCAGAATTCATGACCCTCTCCCCGCGATCCTAGGATGAATCTCACTTCCCTCCACATCTGAAAATAGTCATAGTGGCACCTCGAGTACTTACCCATCGTCCACCTAAGACCACCTAGGTGAACTGTAAAAAATATTTTTTACAACGACTCACTTTATTCACCTGGGTGTGCCTTGGGAAATATTTAGTTTCCACCGTTCTTGTTATGAAAACTCTTCAGATTTGAAGTGAATAGAAATTATGACTATATTTTAATAACCTATTTTGAATGTTTTATTTTGTTTGACATTTATTTTGTCTCCTACACATGGTAAACATGATGTTAATTAACCCTTATCACCCCTACTATGGTGGTGGAGGTAATATTGTTACCCAATTCATTTTAGAATAGAAGATCCTTGACTTACCAAATAAGGGTGCGAATTGACTGGCGCCACTGCTCCTCCGACGATCCTGTCATCGAACCGCGCGCTCATCGCGGCCTCTTCCATCGCCTTCAGCTTCGCAGCGTGAGGGATCCCCACAGCATCATGGTAGTTCTTCCCTACTTCCACATATGCCGCCGCAGACGCCACCACGACAAGAACAAACAACAAACCATGCATTTTGAAACCTCCCGCAAAACTATACTTAATAGTTTAAATCAATTATTTATATTTATTAAATTATCAATATTATCTGTCTTGGAAAACCCGAAACAAATGTTCGTCATCATCTGATTTTTACTAATCTTACCTACTTGATAAGTATATTATAATCTTTTGCCAAAAGAGATTATACAGATTAATTAAGTCTAAGAATCTTAGAGCTTAATCTTCCACAACAAATTCGAAAACTGGAATTCATAGGTTCAATTGCCCAATTGATTAGACAAAGAATGGAGATATGGTAAGGTAGCGTAGTGGGTGCGAACAGATCTGGCCTAAATCAGGCTTGCTTTTTGAACTTACCCAACAAACGATCTTGTCGCCCTTTTTTTCATGTGTTCTATTAGTTCGTTCATTGGCGTCAAAATGAGTAAGTGAGTCGTACTTAATTCAATTCAATTCAAATTGTTTATTACAAGTAACCATGGACTCAGACTTAGCAATATTTAGACACAGAATTATGTATGTCGGGGGAACACCCGGTACCAGGATGTTTTTTTTTTAAGAAGAAGAAGCTATGACGTCATCAGTGCTGATAATACTATTTCCATGGCTGGGTTCTACCATTGCAGATAAAACCTTAACTGACAGGACTAATCTCTTCTAAGCGTTTTTCAAGTTTTCATGCTGTACCAAACTGACTATTATTCACGGGGAAGGTCTTTAAGGAAAGAAACACAATAATGATGTTGTGGTCTTTTTTATTTTTGCATAGACCCTAAGAAGGTGCTCTATGCTAATGCAAATTTACCGCCACGTTCGTAAAACCCTAGACGCTTGTAGAAGAAGGGCAAGAAACTACAGCGCCATCACTTTATCACAATTATTACAGAATAACACTTTTCAAAACACCTATAGTGAGAAATAAATAGTAACAGCACACTAAGTGCACTGGATAACCCTTCAAGCAAGACTCCCTATATCTGCACTTTGTACTGCGCTTTGATGAATTCCACTAACAGAAAAGAAACCGGCTTCACAACCGTCATAACACCTATCGTTGAGATATAAATAGTAGTTAACAAAATAGTAACAGCACACTAAGTGCACCGGATAATACTTCAAGCAAGACCCCTCTTTTCTGCACGATGAACTCCACTAACCGAAAGAGACCGGCTTCACAACCGCTCGCCTTTTTATCAACAAGATGGCGTCGTGTCATTACGAAGTCATAACACTACTAATTAGAGATCTACAAATAGCCTACTTTACAATAGTTTATAAGTTGTTAAATAATCTTAACTATTTACAGGACTTAGCTCTTATTAACACTTCATAAATTTTACTTAAGCTAAACATTTTAAACAACCTAAACAAAGCACCATGTTTTCCGTTTTTTCAATTCGAATATCAAATCAGCCGTCTTTTAATGAAATCATTAACTAATGATTTTAATCCTAATGTTTATCGTTTACAAATCAAGACATGAATTTAGCAATAGATAACTTTACATTTAACTAAAGATTAAACAGTACTCACAACATTTCTTCCCAAAAATCAGCAACAGAATGAGCCCTTGTAGCGACCCGAAATCGTTTTTATAACATGGCGGCATCGCCGTGAAGTGCGAACACTAATTCATAACTAAATACGCATTTAACTTCTTTTACAGTAATAATAGTTATTGGTTAATTCGTTTTATAAATTTAGACACCTGTTTTTAAACTATATTCTTACTGATACGTCATTATTAACATCGACACAAAGCGCCAAGCGCGCACGGTTCCAAACCGCAACTTCGTAATTTAAATAACTTGACTTCAAAATGAATCTTCAAACAAAATAGTTTTAAACATTAAGTGTGTCGCTTATAAATCGAGTAATGAATTTAGTAACCGATAACTCGTTACTAAACTGGAATTTAGACAAGCAAGAGATAATTATTGTTTGCTGTTAAAATTACAACTAATCGTACCTTCATTTTTTCACTGATCAAAAGCTATTTTGCATTGAAATAAACAAGTTAATTATAGAAATCAAATCTTAATACTAGTTAACACATAATTAGGCGTTATAATTAATCTTAAAATTATGATGATCGCGTCATGCGTCGACACGGCCATTCTGCGAGACGATGTGTGCGTGCTCAGCACCAGTCGCGATTCTGCAAATGGAAATTATTTTCTCTGAGCTAGGTATCCGTCCACCGGTACACTAACTGACGACTTGTTTGTTGCTAGTGTTTTTATTTCAAAATCAAGTAATAGTACGGTTGCTATGTAGTCTGACTATGTTAACCGATTTCAACAATCAAGTTATCAGTCCATATTTTTGTACCATAAGAATTATAATCATAACGTGTTAAGTGTAGGCATTTTCAATCTTGTGAATAGCAGAGTATTAATAAATGTAAATGTTCATAGTAAGTAAAATAATATTTGCTGTACATGGGATAATGAGCGATGATATTTATCGAAGTGCTTGTAATGCTCCACGCTTACTAGCACATTTTATTTTTAGTTATGTCAATGCAAATGCTCCACGCATACTTGCATGATATGATTTCTCGTAGACAGGAATGTTGCTGTGGCGCTGAGCGGTCCTGTACGCCGTGGTCCACAAGGGCTCTAAGGAAAGAGGACTAGGTCGATGCTAGGGCCTGGGCCTTATCATTATGACCGTGGTCCCTAGAGGCTCTGAAAACCTTTTTTTTTTGTTATTATGATTTCTCGTAGACAGGAATGTTGCTGTGGCGCTGAGCGGTCCTGTACGCCGTGGTCCACAGGGGCTCTAAGGAAAGAGGACTAGGTCGATGCTAGGGTCTGGGCCTTATCATTATGACCGTGGTCCCTAGAGGCTCTGAAAACTTTTTTTTTTTTTATTTTTTATTTTTTTTGTTATTATTAATTCTCGTAGTATTGATGATAAATGCTCATGTGTGAATGTTGCTGTGGCGCTGAGCGGTCTTGTACGCCGTGGTCCACAGGGGCTCTAAAGGATTTGGAAAGGACGATGCTGTGGTCTGGGCCTTATTTCTTATGACCGTGGTCCACAGAGGCTCTGAAAACAGTGTAGGCAAGGAAACTGGGGTACGGGTTTGTACAGTCTTACTTATTTGTTAGTCAACTTGTCAACAAAGACAAGCCAACAAATTATGTACTTCATGTTGTTGCGCAATTACTATGAAAATAATAGTAGAATCGGCCACTTCCTGAAGCATCAACATAATTCATCATCATCATAATCAGCCTTTTAACAGCCCACTGCTGGACTTTTAGCCTAACCCTGAAAGGGTGACTGGGCCATATCTACCACGCTGGCCCATAATTATAATAATACGGAAATAATTCTGAAGGTACATCACCAGATGGTAATAGCAGTGAAGGTGTTGGCAGCACCAGGTCCACTGCAGCTCCACTCGTTGCTGCACATGGTGTAGACACGTCTGAACTTTTCACACCCGGCACTAATCAGTTTTGGCTAGGGGTTATCCATCCACGAGCACTGTCACTGTTCTCGTGGCGTGGCTAGGATAATCTGAAACATAATATACGGACAGAGCAGTATCGTTGGACTCAATCCCACTTCTGATGTCGGGGGAACACCCGGTACCAGGATGTTTTTTTTTTAAGAAGAAGAAGCTATGACGTCATCAGTGCTGATAATACTATTTCCATGGCTGGGTTCTACCATTGCAGATAAAACCTTAACTGACAGGACTAATCTCTTCTAAGCGTTTTTCAAGTTTTCATGCTGTACCAAACTGACTATTATTCACGGGGAAGGTCTTTAAGGAAAGAAACACAATAATGATGTTGTGGTCTTTTTTATTTTTGCATAGACCCTAAGAAGGTGCTCTATGCTAATGCAAATTTACCGCCACGTTCGTAAAACCCTAGACGCTTGTAGAAGAAGGGCAAGAAACTACAGCGCCATCACTTTATCACAATTATTACAGAATAACACTTTTCAAAACACCTATAGTGAGAAATAAATAGTAACAGCACACTAAGTGCACTGGATAACCCTTCAAGCAAGACTCCCTATATCTGCACTTTGTACTGCGCTTTGATGAATTCCACTAACAGAAAAGAAACCGGCTTCACAACCGTCATAACACCTATCGTTGAGATATAAATAGTAGTTAACAAAATAGTAACAGCACACTAAGTGCACCGGATAATACTTCAAGCAAGACCCCTCTTTTCTGCACGATGAACTCCACTAACCGAAAGAGACCGGCTTCACAACCGCTCGCCTTTTTATCAACAAGATGGCGTCGTGTCATTACGAAGTCATAACACTACTAATTAGAGATCTACAAATAGCCTACTTTACAATAGTTTATAAGTTGTTAAATAATCTTAACTATTTACAGGACTTAGCTCTTATTAACACTTCATAAATTTTACTTAAGCTAAACATTTTAAACAACCTAAACAAAGCACCATGTTTTCCGTTTTTTCAATTCGAATATCAAATCAGCCGTCTTTTAATGAAATCATTAACTAATGATTTTAATCCTAATGTTTATCGTTTACAAATCAAGACATGAATTTAGCAATAGATAACTTTACATTTAACTAAAGATTAAACAGTACTCACAACATTTCTTCCCAAAAATCAGCAACAGAATGAGCCCTTGTAGCGACCCGAAATCGTTTTTATAACATGGCGGCATCGCCGTGAAGTGCGAACACTAATTCATAACTAAATACGCATTTAACTTCTTTTACAGTAATAATAGTTATTGGTTAATTCGTTTTATAAATTTAGACACCTGTTTTTAAACTATATTCTTACTGATACGTCATTATTAACATCGACACAAAGCGCCAAGCGCGCACGGTTCCAAACCGCAACTTCGTAATTTAAATAACTTGACTTCAAAATGAATCTTCAAACAAAATAGTTTTAAACATTAAGTGTGTCGCTTATAAATCGAGTAATGAATTTAGTAACCGATAACTCGTTACTAAACTGGAATTTAGACAAGCAAGAGATAATTATTGTTTGCTGTTAAAATTACAACTAATCGTACCTTCATTTTTTCACTGATCAAAAGCTATTTTGCATTGAAATAAACAAGTTAATTATAGAAATCAAATCTTAATACTAGTTAACACATAATTAGGCGTTATAATTAATCTTAAAATTATGATGATCGCGTCATGCGTCGACATGTATAAAAATAATTTTAAAAATGTCAGTGGAAAGTCAAAATAAAATCAATACAATGTCAAATATTAATAACAAAAAAAAAATACGCGGTTAAGCGGTAGGTATAGGTAGGTATAACATGAGACATTTGAACACGAACGATAATTGTACTATATATATCTCCCATATCGCATATCTCCCTTGTTTGTATGATCTGAGACCTAATCATTCCCTAAAATTTGTATGTGAATATCAGTGCCTGGTAACACCGTACATCCACCTCAACATCTTGCCAGTTACCGTACCAATGCCTTGTCAATCTTATTTTACTATTTTACTAGGTTTTTGACTAGGTTATTTAAAAAAAAAATAGTCTCTATCACGGTTGCTAACTATGTTCTACGGGATATTTACCGTGATTAGGTTGTGGATGGACCTCCTGATATTTCGGCGCAATAACTTGAACCATGATCACGGGAAGACCCCGATACATACATAAAAGCATTGTATTGCGACGTCGCAACGCGATTATAAGCGTTGTCACGCGGTGCGTCGCAGGAGCATTCTACGGTCGAATGGTCCTGGTTCCAACGCGCGGCAACGCCGATGAGTGTTGGCTCTTTAGTAAGTCGAATAATTATCCGCTCATATAGTACTAACAGACGCACGAACGCGGCTGACGGACCGCCGTCCAACCAACGGGAGAGAAAGAGTGAGAATATCATATTTCCCTCTCTTTCTCTCCCATTGGTCAGACGGCGTATAGGTCAGCCGCGTTCGAGCGTCTGTTAGCACTAATATAAAGCAATTCTGTAGAATATAACTTATACTGTTATAAATATGATTATTAACGGAATATTTTAAATGAAACAGTTGCATTGTAATCAATTATATTTTTAATCACTATTATTGTCTCAAGTCATTGGACTTTATAATTCGCAATACCAAAGAGGTTAGATTAGTTTTGTATTATATCTGATTCATAGGTCAGTAGAGGCTGAATGGTTACCACATGTGCTGCAGAATCCAGCTGTAGAAGCTAGTGACCCTGGCGAAGCCGGATGGGTGCCCTTGCTGGCAAGCGTTATCCGCAGCAAACGAGCTAATACCCACCTGTAGACAAGAATAATTAAGGATTAACATTAATCTTCGATTGTCGTAGATAAGTACAAGGCGATAAGATTTCATGCCGTTTTTATTGATGCACCCTTCGACAAATATAAAGTAAATGGACATGCCATAACCATTAAACTTTCACAGTAAAAACAAGTCAAAACCGTCGGACCTAAACTGCAATACCTAATTGTAACCATGTACAGTAAATTTGTTGCAAAAAATAGATAGCTAATATAATAACTACGTGAGTAAAAGAGAACACCTGTGTTTGTCTATTGCTCTTGAACCGTTTGACATTGACAGGCACCAGGCGGCTAGACATGTTGAGTAACGTTAGCAAAACAAATCGCTTATTCACTGCGCCTCGCCGTGGATGGACGTGACTGGTCACGTGACTTATAAATCAGTGTTTACTTCGCTACTTGAAAAACATCTTTTACTAAGGAAGGTGTAATAAGCGTAGGGGGGAAAGACATGTTTACTTTATATTTGTTGAAGGATGCACCACATTTATATAAAAAATACAAAACAAATACGAAAATAAGAATCTATCTATATATTATACTTAATTATAAAAGCGAAATTCACCTACTCATTCACTCACTAATCACGAAATCTCGAAAACTACTTGACCTACAAAGCTTTTTGAGAAAGAAAGGATTTTGTGTAAGGGCAGAGGCTCAGTTCAGAGTAAAATGAAATAACAAACAAAAACTTCTGTTGTTACAGACTTAGTCGACCTAAACAAAAATTTGTTTATTTGAGTTATGAAAGACAGCAAAACAATAAAGTAAAGTATTGTCACTTTTTGAAAATTCACTGTAATTAAATCTTGAATGATAATATGATGTGATAACACAGCTAAACGTAGGTACTCTTAGCACCTGCATAATTCATCGTCAAAGCCTGCATATAGATATAGAAAAAGTAGAGTAGAGAGTGCTTACCAGAGTAGGCATGCCGTTCCTATGAATGACCAGAGGACCTCCCGAGTCTCCTCCGCAGATGCCCACGCCTCCGAGGCCGCTCGTGCAGATCGTAAACGATTGCACGTAAGGCATCAGTTGATTGTAAACACGTGCGCACTCCGCTACTGTGATTACTTGGATATTTACGTGGCTGACTACCGTGGAAACGGATACTCCCACTTGTGCTGGAAAAAAGTTTGTATGTTTCATATACAGGATATTCGGTTAAACACTTCGACAAAAGTAAAGTAAACTTTTGTCGAAGGTTAAACAGACATACTGGGAAGGTATCAAGTAGGTACACTATCATCATCATCATCATCATCATCATCAGCCAGAAGACGTCCACTGCTGAACATAGGCCTCCCCCTTTAACCTCCACACTGAACGACAGCCTGCCTTTTGCATCCACTGGATGCCAGCGACTCTCACTATGTCGTCGGTCCATCTAGTGGGAGGCCTACCTACGCTGCGTCTTCCGGTTCGTGGTCTCCACTCAAGAACCTTTCTTCCCCATCGGTTATCGGTTCTTCGAGCGATGTGGCCTGCCCATTGCCACTTCAACTTGCAAATTTTAACAGCTATGTCGGTGACTCTGGTTCTTTGGCGAATATCCACGTTTCGGATTTTATCGCGCAAAGAAACTCCGAGCATAGCTCTCTCCATTGCCCGCTGAGTGACTCTGAGTTTTTCCAAAAGGCCAACAGTTAAGGACCACGTCTCAGTACCATATGTCATCACTGGCAACACACACTGGTCAAAAACCCTCGTCTTGAGGCACTGTGGTATCTTGGACGAGAAGATGTCACGTAATTTCCCGAACGCTGCCCATCCGAGTTGGATTCTTCGGGCGACCTCTTTGCTTAAGTTGGACTTACCTAACTGAACAATCTGTCCAAGATAGGTGTAATGGTCAACAACTTCTAGAGTATCGTTCCCAACGATTATCGGCACGGGTTCAGCATGGACATTCGACATGATTTTTGTCTTGTACATGTTCATTTTAAGACCCACCTGTTGGGAAAGGCTACTGAGGTCGCTGAACATGGTATTTAGGTCCACTATACTAGGAAGGTATTAAGTAGGTACACTATACTGAGAAGGTATCAAGTACACCATACTGGGAAGGTATCAAGTAGGTACACCATACTGGGAAGGTAACAAGTACACCATACTGGGAAGGTATCAAGTAGGTATACACTATACTGGGAAGGTATCAAGTAGGTACACCATACTGGGAAGGTAACAAGTACACCATACTGGGAAGGTATCAAGTAGGTATACACTATACTGGGAAGGTATCAAGTACACCATACTGGGCTATCACTGTTAGCGGCTTAGGCCTCACCCATCGTACTAAAGGGCCGGATCGAAGCGGCCTGCATCCAAAGTTTCCCTGCGGTCTCTTTTAGGTTGTCTGACAATCTTGTGGGTGGTCGTCTTACGCTACGCTTACCGGTCCGTGGTCCCTATTCGAGACAAATAGATCGATCAATCGATTCAAACACAGATATATTAATAATACTCTACTGGTAAATTGGCTGGTATAAGTCAAAATTTGAATTACCCTGACAATCCTTTATGACAAGACACGGCCCGTGTCTAGAAAATTCTAGAGGGCCCTTCCAAAAAGTAGTCAAAGTATGAGATCCAATCAGAATGCACACTATCACTTATATTTCTATGTAGTAGGTAATTGCTCACCATCACTGGTCTTTCCGTACCCAGCAGCGATGGCCCACTGGCCCGCGAAGGACTGCGATAGATCGTTAGGAGTCGGGAGTGCGATCGGCTGGATGGTAGCTGAAAGAAGTCGATATACAGTCTAAAAAAGTAGGTAGGTAGGTACATAGTAAAAATACAAAGAAGTGTTTTTTTTTTCTATGGTGTTGACTATAATAGCCCAGTCAGTACAAGAATTGATCAGAATATACTTATTCTCATTATTTCTATCAGTTCATTGCAATCTCTATCTCTACATAGTATAAATTGAAGTCGCTTTCCGCGTCTGTCTGTCTGTCTGTATGTCTGTATGGCCGCTAACTCCTCCTAAACCACGCAACGGATTTTGATGCGGTTTTCACCATCAGTTAGATACATTTTCAAGGAAGGTTTATATATATAACTAGCGACCTGCCCCGGCTTCGCACGTAAATTACACCCGTGCGAAGCCGGGCGGGCGGGTCGCTAGTTACTTATAAAAATAAAAATATTCAATAATGTATTTCTTTTTTGTATGGAGAAAAAACAAGCGCCCAGTAGCGAAAGGTCGGAGTCAGGGGGGTGGGAAATTGCACCCATTGTCCCCTCCCCCCCCCCTTTTTTGTATCCGTTCTTGGGTACTTACTTATATATGCATTTGTTATTATCATGCGCATTTATAATAATCTAATTCGAGATAGATTATTTTGATTGTGACATATAGCACTACAATCTAATGTAGAGCTATGTGAGCATTTATTCAGTATGTACTTAGTTCAATCTCTAGTTTTCTTTATTTTCTTCTTATTATTATTTGTCATGCTTGGACAGTGGCCTTTATCAAACACTTCGGGCTTCGCACGGGTGTAATTTACGTGCGAAGCCGCGCGCCCGCTAGGGCGGGGGGTCGGTAGTTATTATATAAAGCACACTCCTTTCCACACCACCATGAGGTATGTGAAAATCATTACTACACCACCTTTTGCAAAGCAAAGGCCTTTTTATTTCTCTACTGACTGGGCTATAAATGGGATTATCCCTATTGCGCACATAAAGAAGCTGATTTCCAATACAGGTAAAACAGCAAACTGAATCATCTGTTTTTAGATATTATTTATATAGAGTGTTATTGCACTGATCGGTACCTAACCGTACAGGTTCCCGTAGAGGTAAACCGTTACCTCTTAAGACGACATTTGAAAAGGGTTTTTTGTTCATTAGATAATAGCTTTTATTTCAAATTACTTTGGGGCTCGTTTTAAATACCGTCCAAAGCGCAATGGACGGCAACAGCAGTATCATTACTGCTGTTGAACTAAAATGGCACAAAGAAATAACATTGTACTTCTCTGACTTTATAATACGTATGGTTATCATAGACATCGACAAAAAAGAGCACTTACAGGAGATCGGCACACTACTAGGTAAGTAGATCATAGCGACATCGTTCCACAGGAGACTTGGGGTCCACTGGGGGTGCATGAACACTGAGTTGGTGTTGATCCTGGTGCCACCTTGGAACAGCATCTGCGAGCCCAGCACTACTTCGAACATCCTCGCCTGGCGTTGGCCGTCGAACCAGCAGTGAGCTGCCGTCACTAGCCGGGTGGTGGACAGCAGAGACGCGCCGCAAGCCGATACGTTCGCGGTGTTTACCAGGTATATTACTAGGCCAGCCTGAAATTGTTTTTTATTATTATTTGATAATAACGTTGTTTATAGGCTTGCGCTTAGCCGCCAACGCGCCTGATGTTAAGCGATGATGCGTTCTACGATGGAACACGCTTGCCTAAAAAAAAACAAGACACCCATTCCATTGTGAAATGTCAATGATTTTTATTGTATTGCTTTCGTTTTTGCTTGTGCTTTACTTATTTACCCGACGATGCAAAGACAAAAGGTGGGTATATATTCGGGACATTCGGGACATTTTTTTCACACACGGTCATCTGACCCCAAACTAAGCAAAGCTTGTGATATGGCTGCCAGAGACTGATATACATACATATATAGTTTAAATACATACTTAAATAGATATTAACAACCAGATATAGAACAAACACAAATGTTCATCGCATAAATGTTTGTCCTAGATGGGAATCGAACCCACGCCCCCAAGCTCAGAAGGCAGGTTCACTACCAACTGGACCAACGGGCTATCAAATGTATGTGTGTATGTATGTATTTTACCCGAATGTGAGAACTTAGGTATCTTTTTTTTGTGATTACAAGATAGATCACGATGATGGAAAAAGGATCAAGGATTGAAACAAACTGCCGGCTTCCTTGTTTGCTGAGAGATATAATCTGGGCCTTTTCAAGGCCAGAGTGAATAGGTATCTTCTAAAACTGCGTGCTTCATCTTTGACCACATCGTCGCTTACCAACAGGCGAGTTGGTGGTCAAAAGCGGCATTATTAAATGCTGTAGGTGTACTTACCAAATATGGGTGTGCACTCACAGGTGCAACCACGCCACCGACGATTTTATTTTGTGTGCCAACAGTGCTATAGGCGGCATCTTCAGTCGCTTTGATGTCTGCCGCGAGAGGAATACCGACTGCATCGTGGTAACTCTCCAGCACCATCGAGGAAGCAGACGCCAGCAAACAAAACCCAACTACCAGCAGGATACGCATCTTGGAACCGACAACAATTTACTAACAAAACGATAATTTTCTTCTAATATTTAAAGTGCGGTTATCAGCTTTATTCGGTAATCGCTATCATAGATTTTGGGGGAAAAACCAAATTATTTCTATGTAAAACCAATTATCGTATTTTGCAGAATAATAGAAAATCAGTGTAGTGTGTACCAGTGGTTCGAATAGGCATAATAATGGTTTTACTCGTACTAATCTATACAGGGTGTAAGGGGAACACTCTTGAAGTCAAAAGAAGGTAATTGTACTCATTATGAACCACTTTTAGTATGGGACCAACCCTGAAATCGCGAAAAAAAATCTGCTGTTCCATACATTTTGTCGAGTCAATGACCGTTTTCTATAGTACAGCTGATATTTTTTTCGCGATTTCAGGGCTGGTCCCATAGTAAAAGTTTTTCATAATGATGAGTACAATTACCTTCTTTTGGCTTCGAGAGTGTTCCCCTTACACCCCGTATATATAAAAATTAATCCCTATTTACCTTGGTCATGCCATAACTTCAGAACGAGTTTATCGATGTTATTCATCATTTTTTTAAAGTTTTCTTATACTTTGTAAAATGTTCTTATGGAAAGAAAAATTAAGAAAACAGCGCAGAAAATTGGAAAATTTCAGAAAACTTAACGATTTTAACTTCGCGCGTTTGACAGTTCTAGGGCAGGGCAACGTCTGTCGCTCTGGTATGAGTAGATAATAATGTTCCTTGGTCTGTCGGGTCAGCTAGTAAAATATATATATATTATATATACATTAAGATTCAAGCGACGTAAGTAGGTTCTTACTTTTCAGCACAATCTATTCGTAAAACAAGGTCTGGTTGAATACCAAGCGCAGCGAGGTAAGTCACTCTTAAATCCTACAAATCCTTCACTCCGCTCTGGATTCAAAATAATGACCCTGCATAAAGAATATTACTTAAATAAATAAAATAATAAAACGTGCTTCCACAGCGTGCCTCAGAGTCGTAGCTCCCCATTAGGATTTCAAACAGTAAAAGTCAAGTAAGTTGTGAATCGGTTTCATCTAACCAAGCGTGCTCCATCGTAGACCGCATAATCGCTTAACATCAGGTGAAGTGGCGTTCAAACGTAAACCTATTATTCGAAATCAATAAACCGGCCAAGTCGCTGGCATCCAGTGGATGCAAAAGGCAGGCTGTCGTTCAGTGTGGAGGTTAAAGGGGGAGGCCTATGTTCAGCAGTGGACGTCTTCTGGCTGATGATCATCATCATCAAACCGGCCAAGTACGAGTCGAACTCTCGCACTGAGGGTTCCGTACCACCACGAAATACAATAATTATCAATTTAAAACCGACTTCAAAATTAGTCAAATATGGCATTTTAGGTCGGTGGGACGAATGATAGGGCCGAATACGTTGCTTAACTTGGTAATGAACAGAAATTCGTTACTGACTCGCACTTAGCCATTATTTACATTTGTTGTTAAACTTTAGTCTGTACTATAATCGTGCCAAGTATGACGCTTATACGTATTATCGTTTTTACACTAGAGCAAATACAAAAATACGTAAAAAAATACGTTTGTTGTATGGGACCCAACCCCCTTTTTTGTTATTTGTTTTTTAATCCGCCGTAACATTAAATATTCTGTGAAAATTTCAACTGCATATCTATTACGGTTCGAAAGATACAGGCGTTGGACGGACGGACGGACAGACGGACGGGCGGACGGGCGGAATATGGGAAAACTTGGGGAAAACATGGGAAAACCAAATTAAATAATTACCAAAAAATAATCCAGGTGTTATCTTTCGTTAACTAATTAAGTAGGTAGGTATATAAGTGTACTTATTTAATCATACCAAAGGCGATAATCCGCATTCGTATTTAACTAATCAACTGTAAATAAATATTAAACAAACTGGGCAAACGTGCTCCATCTTCGACCGCATCATCGCTTTCCATCAGGCGAGATCGCGGTCAAACGATAGCCTAGTCCGATGTAAAAAAAAAAAAAAAAAAAAAAAAAGTTTTACACAGAAACAAGTAATTAGAACAAAATTACCTTAATAAATTAATCTAAATACGTCAGATAGTTGTTATTATACACTAGTTTACTACGTATTCTAAATACGAAAGTTTGTGATTAAATTTGCAAGTACATAAATATAGTTTTGCATTCTACCCTGTATAAAAATATAAGAATAAAAAAAATAAAAAAATAAAAACTCCATAATGGCTAAATGTATTTCGATGAAATTTGGTATGGAGGTCGGTCTAACACTGGGTTGACATTTATGCTACTTAATATCCAAAAAATACGGTCGATTTAAACAAACACTATGGGGTTTTTGAGACTTTAATAATTATTATAATTGCGTAATCGCACGTAGCCTTCGTAGCTCGTAGGCGTCGCTACGTCTTGTAGTACCCCGTAGAGAACAAAATAAAGATAACTAGCTGCGCCCCGCGGTTTCACCCACGTGAATTACTCCTTATAACACCTGGGCCCCGATTGTACTGAACCAATTGTTTTTATATTGTAGTCGTATTATTTTAGTTGTTTAATGAATTGCCTCAAAATTGACACTTTCTGCCACCGAAAAGCCAGTGGTATGAAAATCCGTACATAAGCTCCAAAGCTCGCGGGGTTTGAACCCGCGACGTCACACTTTCAAGTCTAGCGGTCTCCCTAATGGGATTTTTATATTATATAGGACTTATATTTTTTGGCCGATGTGGCCATTTTTGAGAATAACAATGATAAACGAGAAAAATCCAAGCGTTGCAATTGTCTTGTGAAGGGCCTTGAGAGTTTTAATCTATATTGATTCAGTAAAAAACTGTGATACTTATATAGATGAGTATCACAGTTTTTTATCACGTATCACGTAGTTTTTTTCCGTTTAGATCGTACGATCTAAACGTAAAAAAAATACCTGTACGTTGAGACGGTAAAAAAAATGAGTATCACAGTTTTTTTTACCGTATCAACGTACAGGGAGTACGATCTTATATTAAAACAGCATTTCATTGTTTTGACGAAGTTTATTTTACTAATTTTTAACACAACAATACAGTTTAAAATATATGCATTAAAAAACCACGGTTGGATGACTTATTGCTTATTTTCACTACGCGCTTAGAAAAACAAAGAAATAGTTCATAAAACAAACAGACGGACGGACCGACAGACAGACAAACATCATAGGCTTAGTAAAAGGGTCCCGTTTTTACTCTTTGGGTACGGAACCCATTTTTTTTACATATGACCATGGTATAATAATATACTCCGCCAGGTATAGCACTCCGAGAAATAATTTGATGTGGGCGTCCCACAATGATGCCATCAATGTCATGGATACACGTACACGTGCTTAAGCAAGAGCAGAATAAGTAATTTACAACAAGTTCGAGAGAGATGACGATACACGAAACAATGGCGGACTCTCTATGATTTTCTGTGTTAACAGTAGCGTTAAATTATAACTCCCCAATATTCTTATATTACCTGTGGGAAACCAATAAATCAATGTTGTTTTGATAAAATTGTGTTTAATATATTCAATTCGTGCTTAAGCGGACAAACCAAATGACAATTGAAATGCTTTTTGTATTTCATTTAATAGATGATTAACGAATTTGTTTCCCAATATCTATTCTGTGTTTGTTGCAATAAAGTGGCAACTAGAAAGTGACGTAATTCTGGGACAACTGCCAGATTGCCAGACATTGTTTTCTTGGATCATGCATATGACCACAAAAAATAATTGTACTAAGGTATATATCTGACTTGTTTGAATGATCTTGAGGTGTTAATCCAGGACGATGCCAGTGACGTCACTGATCCAGTGGAGGTAGCGCTGGGTTCTGGTGAACACGGACGGTAGCTCGTCGTTGCAGCCAGCAGAACTGACGAAAGAAGCCACTCCGATCTGAAATTACGAGTACAATATTATCTTATTTCTATGAAATTAAGTTAATTGTCACATGACCAACCACCTCTGTTCGGCGGAGAGTATTGGTATGCCATCTCACAGGTTTTCCTAGTTTGGGTACCAATGCACTTCCACTAGGAATCATCATCATCATCATCATCAGCCAGAAGACGTGCACTGCTGAACATAGGCCTCCCCCTTTAACCTCCACACTGAACGACAACCTGCCTTTTGCATCCACTGGATGCCCGCGACTCTCACAATGTCGTCGGTCCATCTAGTGGGAGGCCTCCCTACGCTGCGTCTTCCGGTTCGTGGTCTCCACTCCAGAACCTTTCTTATCCATCGGTTATCGGTTCTTCGAGCGATGTGGCCTGCCCATTGCCACTAGGAATATTAATATGTAATTACAATTATTAAAAAGACGTTTGTTTCATTTTTCTATTTCTTTTTCAACTTTGATTGTGTATATGCCTAACTATATAGACAGTTGAAACTGAGCACGAAAGAGAAACAAGATTTGAAAACATTTTATAATCATTTAAGAAAAGAGCTCAAAATCTTAAAACGACTGAACGAATTTTCTTGAATCATAGCTTAAACATCCTCGATGAAACCACCACGATGCCACATACAGATACATAGACACAGGTTAAACGTTAAACTTTTAACACCCCTTTTTTGCGGCGGGGGTTAAAAAGGTACTTACTAAAATAGTCTCTTCAGTTGCATTGATCCAGATTGTCATAGGTCCTCCGTTGTCTCCCTAAAAAATACCAATATTATTATCACAATCTACAAAGCCAACAGTTGTAATCAATTAAGTAACTAATCACAATTATCAATCGTCCTATATAATTATCCTGATAGATAATTATTATAGAAAAAACTCCTCTTCAGAGTGCAGTAAACAACAAATAATAAACACAGTCAAAGAGTCGAGTTGTTAAAATTTTCATGACCGTGGATTCAATGTCCTTTAGTCGTAATATTAAACAGTTTACATAGTATTATTAACGTCAAACAAGTCATAGTCCCAGTCAGAGTCAAGCAAAGTAAGTCACGGTCAAGTCAAACTCATGCCCCTGTAAAGTGGTGGAGACTTTACAAGAGGCTCCTATGGAGTGTTGGAAACAACACGAAAAGACATGTTTCACCTCGTTATATCACTTACCCACACTCGAGCACGTTTACGAGCACTTAATGAATAATAATTTACCATTTAGTACACATTAACACTCGAAAATACTCAAGTTTAGGAAAATAATTCAATGAGCCGACATGTTTTTTTACACGTTGGCGCCAAAACTCAAGAGTCGAGCGCGCGCCAGTGTTGCCAACTTTGATAAGACCTAGATCTAACGCTTTTTAGGCTCTGTTAACGTCCAATATAATTATATAGCGCTTAGCACCCATTTTAGCGCTTTTTTAAATAACGTTTCATTGTAAATATCTAGGTGTAGCGTAATACAGAGTCTTAAATTTAATCACCTTTAAGGAGGGTTTTTTATTTGTCTATGGTACATTAGATCGATCGTCATTCGTCATCGTCCGTTCGTTCGTCCGGTAACATAACATGATTCTGAATTCTGATAATGAAGATTGGCTAATAAACTTATAGGTTGTGTTTGTTACTGGGGTCTATTCTGTCATACCACTCACTAAGCTAAACCAATCTGACAGGACTAAAATTATCTGCCTCTCTTTTCATTTTAATACGTGAGAGAAGGATGACAACAATTTTAGTGCTGTCAAATTTAGTTTAGTTTAGAGTGCATCAGAATCGATGCAATGCAATACCTGTATTGTTTTTAATGATGATTAAACGAACTTATATAGAATAAAAATGTACTTTTTCTTGTATTTTCGGCATTTTTTTATACTTAAGCACTCATATTCTAAATACTTGCCATTCTAGTGCTTTTTAACGTCAACTAGGCGCGCTTTCACTATGGAGTGTTGGCAGCACTGGCGCGAGCTGAAGATTCCAAACGGTTTTTTTTTTGGCGCCAACGTGGAAAAAACATGTCGGCTCGTTGGATTATTTTCCTAAACATGTGTATTTTGGAGTGTTAATGTGTACTAAATGGTGAATTAATATTCATTAAGTACTCGTAAACGTGCTCGAGTGTGGGCAAGTCATATTACGAGGTGAAACGTGTCTTTTCGTGTTGTTTCCAAAACTCCATTGGAGCCTCTTGTAAAGTCTTCACCACTTTACAGGGGCATGAGTTTGACTTGACCGTGACTTACTTAGCTTGACTCTGACTGTGACTATGACTTGTTAGACGCTATTTAGGCAATGTAAAAATGTTTAATATTACGAGTAAAGGACATTGAATCCATGCTCATGAAAATTTTAACAAAAAAAAAAAAAAAGATTTCAAACCGGGCGAAAGAACTGACTTTCTGGATGCGCTCTTGGGTGGTGTTTTCTTACCTTACACGTGCCGGCGCCGATGGCGTACCCGCAGACGGTGTTCTCAGGCAGCTGGAGGAAGTACGAGTTGTTGCAGAGTGGGTCCGTCATCACAGTCATCAACTTCTTGCGGAGAGTCGGCGAGACGAACGTTACTCCTGGGAATCATTCCTGAGATTAACCTTAACAAACTAATTTAATTTCTAGACGATTAGCACAGAACCGAGGCAGATGGCGTAGCAATAGAGAGACCTATACCCAGCAGTGGGATAAGGAAGGCTATGGATGATGATAATGATGAATTTGAATTCAACTTTTTTTTTTAGTTCTGGAGATACGGGTGTAATTTACACAATAACCACCATGCACAGTATCATGGCATGCAAAATTTATAACAATTATTTTATAGAATATAACGTCGAAATAATTAATTTCAAGAATTTGTCATTTAAAAACTCTGTAATAGAATATTAAGACTTCTCAATCAGCAATTTCTTAAGCTAGAAATTAATTATCGGACGCGACTTATAGTCGCATCTTAAGGCGCGACTGTTGCCGTATCTGGCCAGTAGCACGCCACGTAAACGTGCAAACAGATAAACAAACATTGAACATGGAACCCATTGATTGAATTTTCCGAGGTTGTTATTTGTTTTTGTAAAAATGTTTTCATTATTTTGCTCACACTTTGCGAATTAATCATACATTTTCGATATTATTAGCGTTTTTTAAATTTCTGTGGAACAGAGATGAGATGAGAGTTGATGCTTGGATTGGATAACCTACAATCTATCTTCATCTTAGTTATTGAAATTATGCAACGAAAGCTACGTCGTAGCGAAAATGATTTGTATTTTCGCTACGGTGTAACTTTCGTTGTAACAAATTGTTCCAACCTTAACTTTGTGTAGTACTGACACTACACTAGACATATAGGTAGTAGTCTCATCATCAGCCAGAAGACGTCCACTGCTGAATATAGGTCTTAGATCCACCTTAGATCTCCACACTGAACGACAGCTTGCCATTTGCATCCACTAATGCCCGTGACTCTCACAGTGTCGTCGGTCCATCTAGTCTAGTGGGAGCCTACCTACGCTGCGTCGTTCGGTTTGTGGTCTGTTTCTTTCACATCGGTTATCGGTTGTGTTGCCAACGGTGACATATTATGGTAGGTACTGAGACGTGGTCCTTAACTGCTGGCCTTTTGGAAAAGCTCAGTCACACAGCGGGCAATGGACTCGGAGTTTCTTTGCGCGATAGTTATGGTAGTCTAAAAAAGATAAGTAGGTATGGGTACCGTTGGCGGCGATGCCCCACCCAGACACAGTGCCGCCTTGACCAGCAAAATTGTGAGCCACAGTGCTGAGATAAGGGAGCCTCACGATGTCTATGGTTTCTGCAAGAAAATAAAATTATTTTAAGGAAGAGCTAAAAGTGCGCAGCTATCTCACGCGCACAATAACGGTTTTGAAGATAAAATCTTCAAAAAGAAAAAAAACCGGACATGTACGAGTAGGACTCACGCTCTGAGGGTTCCGTTAGATGGAACCCTCAGAAAGCGAGTAAACTCTACCTTGTTCTATCTACGTAATATAATCTTTGTACCTAAGTTAGTTTAGTATAACAGCTGCCAATAAACAGCAGTGGAAAAAGAAATCCTATGGATAATGATATGTACCTTTATTATATATATATTTATATAGCGAACAAAATCTTTGCAATGTTTTTCTTTTCAAAATAGCATGCTTATCTGTGCTGATAAATTCCATATTTGCATTGTTTTTACGGCGTAGAAAGAAGACAATGATTAATTACCAAGAGATTAGGTTAATGCTTTGCTTTCAAAATTGCATATCTGACTACCAAATTCAGGGATTAATTATCAAGAGATTAAGTTAATGCTTTAATCCTAGTCGTCTCAGGATTTTCCTGATTTACGTAGTTTTATGACAAATGGGTTTTAATTCCGCTGATTTGTTTTTGTATACATGCTACAAAACGATTAGGCTTGACCTAAGATCGTCGTCATTATTATAAATACGAAAGTTTGTGTTTATTCAAATTTAAATAGGTAGGTATACGTACTTATCCACACTCAACCCCGTAACATCAAATGACAATTTATATTATCTTTGGTAACATCAGTAGCCTTAGTACGTAGACAGCTCCGTCTACGCCTTAGTACAAGTTTTGATTTAGTTCATCCACGTTTCCGATAGAGGCGCTTTACTAAAATGTATGGAACAATACGTAAACGAAAAAGGTTTTCGAAAACTATCACATCTGGGACTAGCGTACAGATCAGATTTGAATGAATGTTTGCATGCAGTTAGTATATACAAACTAACTGCATGGAAATATTCATTCGTGGATTAAAATACGGTCGCTAAGAAAATCCGTCTGACGCCATAACAGTGTAAAAAAATGAACGAAAACAGTAATTTTTGATCAATTTTACAAGCTTTTTGAACGTAAGATTGTAGTTTGTAGCCAATCATCATCATCATATTTTCAGCCACAGTACGTCCACTGCTGGACATAGGCCTCCCCATCGATCTGAAAAAGGGCCCTTTAGGGCCTGCATCCTGCGTTCTCTTTTAGGTCGTCAGTCTGTCCATCCTGTGGTGGTAGTCCTGCGCTGCGCTTACTGGTCCGTGGTCTCCTTTAGAGAACCTTTCGCCCCATTGAACATCTGTTCTGTGTGCTATGTGCCCTGCCCACTGCCATTTCAACTTGCTAATCCGGTGGGTTATGTCGGTAACTTTCGTTCGTCTACGGATCTCCTCATTACCGATTCGATCTCGTAGAGAAACCCCGAGCATAGCTCTCTCCATAGCCTGTTTGAGTAGTCAAAACAATAAAGTAAAATAGTTATTAAAAAAATACATTGTTAACAGTTGTTAGACACATTCTTTTAGCGGTCGGACTGTAACACATTTTTTATTATTTTTATCCTTTTTTATCCGGGCTTTTCCTTTTCCTAGCGGGCCATGTACAAATTGTCTCTCCACCATTTTTATCCGCGCTTAGACTCGACAGCTAGAATATGATGGATAAGTTTGTCTTTTTCTCCTGGGATAAAACGGTGGAAAGAATCTGTCTACGGCTCGTGCTTGGCCTGCTATATGGATAAAGGGTGCCACCGCGGAGTACTGCTAGTGTTCACATACCAGTAAGCTGAATGACGTTGGCAAGCCGCAACAGAGCCAAGTCGTTGGCGAAGCTGTCAGGGTCGTATTCTGGATGAACCACGACTTCACCCACGTTGACGATCCGTCGGCCGTTCTCATACCGATCGTAGAGAGAATGAGCGCCGAGGATAGCCTGATAACAGGAATTCATTGATTTCCGAAGATTGACCTTCGAATATTTTTTATTGGGCCCTGATTCACTAACTACAAACACGCTCGTAACGCGGCGCGTTAAGTAAACCTCTAAACGTTGGCCTTTAACCCCTTGGGAATATCTATAGAGGCCAAATTTTTTCAGGCTAACTTAATACTAACAGGATAGCGTGATATCACACTATCCAAGTTTAGATAAATACCGGCGCGTCGTGACGGCGCGTTGTAACGGCGCGTCGCCTACACCAGCGAGAGCGAACACGACTCGGCGCGACCGGGGTATAGAGCGTCTATAAATAAAAACTTTTGATACTTGCAGTGCTTGTACTTGTAGTGATTTTTGAAATTGCAGGGCGAAATTGAAATGGTAATACGGCTCTTGACGCGCCGCGTTACGAACGTGTTTTAGTTAGTGAATCAGGGCCCTGGATGTCTTCAAGTCCCAAGTGAATCGGTTTCTTCTAGGCAAGAGTGCTCCATAGTAGACTGCAGCTTCGCATAACATCAGGCGAGTAGGCGGCCAAACGCAAGCTAATTTAGTAAAAAAAAATGGTTACAACGCTTTGACGACAGCTCAGTTACGCAATTGTGGTCGAAGATGGAAAACACGCGTAGCCTGGAATGAGCAAGTGATGCTGCCGAAACACAACGTTAGGTACGTACCAATGGATTTTCAACTTGGTTGCCATGCTATGGGTTCCTCACGATATTTTCCTTCACCGGACCTAAAGCTCAAGCCGATTATTGGGATTTGAACACGCACTATGAGGATTGGAATTTAAGCGCGCCAACCACTCAGGTATGATCGCTACAAACACTACATAAGACTAGATAAGTGTGTTTTAAATAAAATTAGAACATGCTATGGGGGTTACGAGGCGAGTTAGTGGTCAAACAAGGACCTAAATGCGTTTAAAAACGCATGCATTTCCAGTGGTTTAACACACCATAGACAGTGGTAGTTTATAAATGTTTCTATTTTACCCTGTATAGTGTACAAACAACTTGACCGATTTTGTTATTCGAGGTGTCATTACTTGTTTTCATGGCTAGAGTGTTATACTTACAAATACATGGACAACTACATCAACATCCAAAGCAGATATATTTATACATCATTCAAAAACCTGCCCAGTTTGTAATCGAACTTGGCCCATCCTGCTCATTAGGCAAACTTGCTACCGCTAAGCCAAACCGGTCGTTAAAATCTTACCTGTACGTGGTCCACTTCTCTTCCATTATGGAAGCAGCAGTGCGCCGCTGTCAGCACCCACTCTTGATGCACCAGGGAGCCGCCACAGAACCCCAGCTCGCCTGTAGTACCTACACGCATGTATAGGGCCACCTATACGAAATAATGATATTTGTTTTTGAGTTATTTGTTTTGTATAATTATTATTGTAGTATTTTATGGGTACATGCATCGAGCGTGACGGCACTTGCCGATCCTAACCGCAGAAAAGAAAAAATATCTTATCTTTGAAAAAACACGATTTACTAAAAAATGCTTTATCTTTCTCTTTTTTTCTTCTTGGTCCTAACATAATACCAGCGCTGGTTTCGTACATCCAGCAAGATGGTGAGTTGGGCGGGTTATATTTTAAATGTTGTTTTGTCTTGTTATAAATTTCATTATCTCAAAATAAACGTTTCAGTTTCAAAATTAAAAATAAAATAAATAAATTTTAATTAAAATTAAAAAAAAAAATAACCTTAAATTAAAATCTATCTGGGCTAATTCAATGTAAGATTAAAACAATTATGTTTATGAGGTTAAAGTAGGTGCCCACAGATTTTTTTTCTGGCCCTGTAAGTTTTAGTATTTTATCCTTAGTTTACCTGTTACCTGTGTATAGTAAATTATTGTACACAATTATTTTATTATATTCATTAATAAATGAATGGTTTTGTTACCTGGAATGGCCTGTCATTGGTTTCCGACATGTCTCCCCCAGCGATCCTCGCGTATCGCGCGTCACATTCTTTACCTTCACACAAACGAGTTGCACTTATCACTACTGGCAGTAGAATAAAAACTATGCACTTTAACATTTTCACTTCAATTCTTTTCGCTCTCTGATGTTTTAGCAAAGTATAAAAGTATCAAAATTCCTTACAAATTATGTTTGTAAAATGGATATCTCAAATAGAACAGCTATTGTTCAGAATCTGCCTCGATACACCTCAAACTTGATTCCCCACGAAATACCAAATAAATATTTTTTATAAAAAATTGGTCCCTTTCACGACACCTGCTTGTTCTTATTTCTAGGTGTGTACCTACTAACTGTGAGAAAGTTTATCTGGATATCTGATAGCATCTCAAGTATATGACGAATGTACCTATCTGGTATCTATAATCTTCCTGCCTTGATAAGAAAGGATAGACGTTTCGATGACCTGTTCTACTTCTTAGGAATTTTTATATTCTTATTTTAGTATTCTCCCGCTCCGGCTCGTTCCTGGTGCAAAGGTTGGCCATTGCCATCCAACGCGGTAACGCAGCGAGTGTTTTGGGTACCTTTGCGCCGGGAACGGTCAGGGGTGGGTTATTTGAATAGTTATTAGTTTAATTGTAATTTGACTGAGATTTTGAAAAATAAATACATTCATAAATTTTACTATATAAAAAAAAAATATAAAAAAAAAAGATTTTAGTATTTATAGTAATCTGACGTAAGTATCATTGCTTTAGTTTCCCAATTTTGTGTGATATGAGCTTAAAAAATGTCAGATATTTTATAATTGACTGAAACAAGGCGTTACTTCGCGGACGTTCCTCTTTAAAATACGCATAGTTAAAAAGTATATAATAGTGCTTAGTTTTGATACATAACTTCTTTCCAAAATCAAAGCTTGGCTTTGTTTTTATAGGTAGTGATTTTCTACGATATTGTTACCATTAATATAGACTTCTTATTAACAGTTCTTTTAAATAAATAATGAATATTATTGTATTTTTTTTGGCTGTTAGTCTTAAAAAAAAACACTGTTTATTTAACTAGTCTTTAGTGTATTTCTGTTTGAATGTTATAATTATCAAGAATAGTAACTTTCAAGAGAAATGAAACGATCGAAATAGGTTCGATTATAGGATTATAGACTACCTAATGTCATAAGTGTTTACGCCTAAGATTAGAACGAAGTAAAGAGGGATTTTTGAGAGATAAAAAGTGGTTTCAGTTTATTTAAAACATCGTTTATTATATTTTCGTCAAAAAAGTAAAATTTTAAAATAAAATATTTTAAACATAGGTTTACATGCAACGTGGGTGCCTGGGAGAGCGCACAGCAAACATTAGAGGCAGTCTAAAGGCAGCGATGCGCTTCACTGCACCACACCACAAATATACAATAATCATAAGAATAAGACATAAACAAGAACTAAAACGTGTACCATAATATTAAGAATGTGTAATTTAGATATACGTATTGCTTACAAAATATAACAATTTGTGAAACGTTGGCAGTAAAATTAATGATAGAAAATATTGTTTTAAATAGACACGACACTTTGTAGAAGCACTTATGAGGCATTAAAGCGTACTTACAACTTGGGATACTTATATTTACGTCGCCGGGTTCCCTGCACGCGGCACGGGTGCCGGCTATCTCTACTATACTACTTCTCTTAATTACGGAGGTCTAAGAAGATAAATCTGATATTTAATTTAAATGCGAATGGAACCGTGCAGCGGACCCGACGAGTTGGAAGAAGACACTTTATAATCCAAATTAATTCTAATACAATTACGTAGCTTACGTTATATGTCTCGTATTGCTTCGTAGCAAAGCAGTCAATATTGAAACATCGATCCACTGGGAATTCAAACTGTTCAATATAAATGCGGTTACGATCCGTCTAGCTAGATATATCAAATTCAATTGAATGATTATTAGATTGGTCGATAAGTAATCGTTTAAAAATCTTTTTTTTAATCGTTTTAGTAATGAATCGAACGACATACTATTTCAACCGACTTTACACTATTCATTTCATATAATTATAATAATTAAAATATATAATTCTCAATCTGAATTCAAACACTTAAAATCATCTATTTATAAATAGCGTCGCATTTTCATATAATAATAATGTATTTTTAATAGAATCGTTTTTATACTATAACAATTACACTCAGGGTGGGATCCATACATAACTGTCACCGAACCAATAAATAGGCGAAATTCAAACACTCAAAATACCGAACAGTCTCAATTTGTACGCAACAAAAGTGTGTATAAAAGTAGTTAACGAGCACGTTTTGTCGTGGCACAGAGTTCACGGAGACAACTGCTAAAATCACAAAACTAACTACTTCACTTGTGGCACTAGCTCGTGTTTTCTATGTGTTTGTAAAAAAAACTGTTGTACATAATAAAAAGTTTCTATCTATCTATCTACTTCACTTTATGCGCAGACACAGTACTTATTTTTAATACGTTTTGCAAACTTTTACAGATTCAAAAAAGTCGAAGTTCGTTTTAGTTAAAATACTCTTTGTCTCGTTTTCGCGTAACACTTTTCATCAGTGAGAAGTTAACAGAGCGCTTTAACATACAATTATCTATCTAAAGTATGGGTATTAACGGGTAAAACGGTGTTGCTAAAGCGTTACTATTGTAACGTTTTGCGTTACTTTAGACCTTATTCCGTTACTTTCCTGCGAATAAAATTAATATTTTCGAAGGTTAATTCAGTTATAGAAAACATTGATAAATGAACTCTTGCAGCACCCGAGTGTTGCCAGTCAATTGACAGGCGTGAACGGGTGACGCGTATCGCTGTCCATATAATGAAGTAGGCAGTTTTGTGGTGTTACCAGGTGTTCCCCTGTCCTCTATGGTCGTATCTGCGTCGACAGTGTTGGTCAGTAGCGAAGCTTACGGTAAGCAAGCGGTGAGCCGAGCGTCCGTCGGCCGACCGTATCCGTCGGTACGTCGTACGGCGAGGACGCGCGTCGGCGCCGGCGAACCCGCTACCGCACTTAGCTGTCGGACAAAACGAGCAACATTAGACTCTGTTTCACTTTATCACCTGACTTTTTTATCGAAACGGAAAAATTTGGTTGTGCCAGGTACATGGAATAAAAGCATGGTAATTTTGCAAATTTATAATTTTTTTAATCCTCTATTATATGAAGGTTATGGCGATTTTTTTCACACAACAAAGGATTATAAATTAATTAATTAATTTTCGGGATTTTTTTGCAGACACGGTCAAAATTGTCATGTAATTATGCTATTATGTCTTGCTTAAGGCCGCGTTAACAAAAAAAAATTAAGATAAAAAAATCAATGAGTGAGTTTTTTTTTATCTTGGCGCACTAGGCGGTCGTGTTCGAAATAATGTTTTTTTCTTCTATCTCATCTTCGAGTGATCATGAGTTAACCTCATCAAGGAAACCAACCAATCTAACCTCTGTGCAAGGAAAACTTTTTCTGGGTCTGAAACCCACCTAAGTGACTGACAAATTTTCCTTGAGCTTAACCTGTCAAACGTTATATGGAGATTTGTCAGACCATGTGCCACGTCACATAAGCGAGTTTTGAACCATAAGGCATCGATATACAATTCCTATAGACTCACAATATCTCAGTGAAAGCAGTCAAAAAAGTCATTGTACATACATTGTATCAATTATATACTTCACAATGCCACATTTACTTCAATTTAGACGTTATGTCGCTTGCATAGTGTTCAACGTTAGTTGTCCGCTATGTCATCGTAGCTCTGGTAGTCGGATCGCAGTTATCTTGTAACTAATCAAAAAGTCTGCGCAATTCGTAGCGTACGCCGAGTTTTGGTTCGGACATTTTTTGGCACGATTGTGACTCTATATGTATTTTACCTCGATGCCATAAGGTATCTCTCTCTATGTACCTATCTCACTATTGTTCCATTTCAGCAAAAAAGTAACTTGACAATGCCGTCGATTCTACCGTACCACTCACTAAACTAAACCAATCTGACAGGACAAATTATCTGCCTCTCTATTCATTTTAATATGTGAGAAAAGGATGGCGACAATTTTAGAGCTGTCAAATTTAGTTAAGAGTACTTCAGAATCGATGCCATTGGCGTTACTGTTAGTTGTTATTGTTAGTAAATTTTAAGGACAATGCAAGCATTCAATTGTTTTTTTTTAAATAAAATTGAGCATATTATCAAAAGTTAGCGAGTGTTAGGTAAATGAGCGTGCATTTCGTCTAAAGCATTTTACATGTTATTTGACCCTGCTCTAGTAATGTGTTAGTTTACGTTTCAAAGTAAGTTTATTCGTATATTCGCGATACGAAGACTAACAAAACGTATAAACTCGTGCAATTAAACGAATGATGCATAATATAATGATATTGAGTGAAATATTAACGAGCATATTTTTTCTCAAAAAATTGTCTTCAGCCGATAACGAACAGAGAAGTCAGATATTTTAAATAAGTGCTTATTGCTTATTCTCAAAGGTGAATTGCAGGACGCAAGCGTCGTGTAAACATTTAAATAGTTGTTTATTTTGATTGTCATACAAAATATACATAATTTTAACATAAGTTAAAAAAAAAAAGGTTAAGGTTGAATAGAGTTTTAGTAGAATCATGAATTGAAGATTGCCTGGAACAGATCGTATATAGCGATAAGTTCGCAAATTGTTAGTTTTTAAGTTGTTTTTGTTTTATGTATGTCATTTCAAGAAGAAGAGAAGAAGAACAGAAGAAGAGGGGCCACGCCCCCTCCCTCATTCATCTTTTTTTCTATTCGACTTTTCTTCACTTTACTGCCAATCTTACTACAAGCTACAGATTGAAGATAAAAGCTACCATGAGAGTGAGCTTGCGGACTCCTTTATGAACGTGAACGTCCTTTGTGGGCTCTGTGTCGGCGTTTTTTTCAAGAACAACGTAAATAACGTTGCTATCTTTTTCCGCCCAAATTTCATTAGTTTTCATCGGTTTTATCTCTATCTCTTCTTTTTTCTATCTCTACATAGTATAAATTAAAGTCGCTTTCCGCGTCTGTCTGTCTGTATGGCCGCTAACTCCTCCTAAACCACGCAACGGATTTTGATGCGGTTTTCACCATCAGTTAGAAACATTTTCATGGAAGGTTTATATATATAACTAGCGACCCGCCCCGGCTCCGCACGTAAATTACATTACGAAGCCGGGCGGGCGAGTCGCTAGTTGAGAATAATTTACTTGTGTTTTGTGCAAACAAATTATCTTTATCGACCTTTCCTTTTTTCCTTCTAAATTCGCTATCGGCCAACCCAGCTACGAGCGACATTGAATGGAGACATGGACTCCATTTGATTGACCCTATAGTGTATTTGTAGTAACACGCGGCGGCGCGAGCGGTGTTGCGGCATGCTAAGGTGAGAACATGAAAGTGAGCGTGCGGACTGACTTCTTCTTGAGCGTGAAGAAGGAGCGGCGCTTGGGCTCTGTGTTGGCGGGCGCGGGCAGCGTGTGCGAGCGCGGCGCGGGCGCAGCCGTGCGCGCGCGCAGCGTGTCCAGCCACCACGCCATGTCGGCGTCGTCGTGCGCTTGCAGCAGGAACTCGGCGCCGTTCGGCAGCCTGAAACATCACCAATTAAAATTATGTTAAATACATTAAAAGTGTTTAATTTCGGTGCGAAAACCTAATGTATAATTAATTTCATAACATTTTTAAAAACATTCGTCATTGTGTCTACCTGTGACCATGGACGCTGCAAAGTATTTGAAACGTCAAGAATTAAAATAATGATAAATACACATCATTAAAATCGTTAGCGTTTAATTTCCACGTCTAATAATCGCGAAAACCTAAGATTTCATTATTTAACTGTAAATTTTTATCCCAATAAGTCATATTATATATGCTTTCTACAATTTCTAGACTGTATCTGTTTTGTAAGTGTATATATCTTATAAGTCGGTATTATTAAGATAAAGAATAAAGATATTTTAAAACCCTACAAGCTTTTTTTATATTAATAATAAGTAGTGTCAAACAAGCTACGGCCCAGATGGTAAGTGGTCACCGCCACCTATAAGGACTCTATTAACCCTCCTTTTGAAGCAGTCCAATTAAAATTTCGGAGGAAATACCGAAGCCATTACAAAACTTACAGATACGTGGCAGAAAAAACGATTAAATCGAACAGTGCGGACAACTTACATATTTTGACAAACATACTTCCACATAACTATGTGTAGATGACATCTGGCGATGGCGGCCAGTTAGGTGGTAAAACCGGGATGGATGGAAAATGTCAAAAAGTTCATCAGAGCATTCCCCGTTATCTCTACATAGTATAAATTAAAGTCGCTTTCCGCGTCTGTCTGTATGGCCGCTAACTCCTCCTAAACCACGCAACGCATTTTGATGCGGTTTTCACCATCAGTTAGATACATTTTCACGGAAGGTTTATATATATAACAAGCGACCCGCCCCGGCTTCGCACGTACATTACACCCATGCAAAGCGGGCGGGTCGCTATTAATATATATTATGTAGTAAAATGAGCTCACCTAAGTCTGAAGACGTGCTTCTTCTTAGTGTAGTTGGCGGCGACTTCAACGACAGCACCGTTGAGATCAAGAGGGGCCTCTCCGCGGAAATATTGATCTGGTGTCGCCTTATACGTTTTCTGGTCCTTGTAGAACGCCATGCGACCATCCTTGGCGACCACGAACACTTTGTCCCACGATCTGGAATCGTACACAAAATATGTAGTTAGGTTAAGATGAAATACCAACTTTAGGGAGTTCCCAACAATGGGTTGGAGGTGCCAGTGAAAGGAAACATCGTAAGGATTCATCATCATCATCATCAGCCAGAAGACGTCCACTGCTGAACTACAGCCTGCCTTTTGCATCCACTGGATGCTCGCGACTCTCACAATATCGTCGGTCTATCTAGTGGGAGGCCTCCCTATGCTGCGTCTTCTGGTTCGTGGTCTCCACTCCAGAACCTTTCTTCCCCATCGTAAGGATTAATAGGATCTAATTCTCTCCTGCCCATTTTTCACATGGTCAAGGCAATATTGGCGAACAAAATTACCTACAAATTTTCCCATGAAAATTCAGAAAAGATAGAATAATGAAATACTTAGACATACGCTTTTATAAAAGCTGAGCGAAAGTGAGGCACATTTATGCGTGTATTGAATTTGTAAGAGGATTTATATAATTATAATTGGGCTTTTATTTATTCTTTTTTCTTTCTGGTAATTAACTTGTTATCTCTCATGTTAAAGACATTGAATGATTGTTTTCCGAATATTATTTATCGATCCAGCAGTGCAAGTACCGTTCTTTATCGAACGTCAAATTCGATAAAATGCCATAGAGTCGATCATAGCGAGTATTGATCAAATTGCATTTTATCGAATTTGACGATCTCAACTGTCAAATTTGATGATCGATAAAGAACGGTACTTGCACTGCAGGTCCAAGTTAATGTTGCAACGGTGCATTTGCACTATTTTAGTTTGTATTAATGAACACTTCTTTTGGGTTTTTATGTAACTTTTTATCTTATTCTACTGTGTTGGCTAGAGCTGTTTGTTTTTGATCTATTATACTAATCACTACATAGTATACAACAAAGTCGCTATCGCTGTCTGTCCGTCCCTATGTTTGCTTAAATCTTTAAAACCACGCAACGGATTTTGAAGCGTTTTTTTTTAATAGATAGAGTGATTCAAGAGGAAGGTTTATATGTATAACTAGCGACCCGCCCCGGCTTGGCACGTAAATTACACCCGTGCGAAGCCGGGCGGGCGGGTCGCTAGTATTTTATAGAGGAAAGATTTGATTGTTTGTTTGTTTGCATTGAATAGGCTACGAAACTACTGAACCGATTTGAAAAATTCTTCCACTGTTGGGAACCTCCACTATCCCCGGGTGACATAGGCTATAATATATTTTCAAAAAAATTTGGGATCCTTACTAAAACTCCAATAATACCCGTGCGAGTCCGGGGCGGACCGCTAGTGTAAAAATTAAAAGACTGAATGAATTACCTGTTGGAGGCGCGCTTGGCTGCCGACTCCCACTCGTGCTTGCGGACTAGTGTCGCTTCCACACCCTCATCCTCGCCCGCGGGACTGGCACCCTCTGTACGTGCACACACGAACTTTAATATCATTGTTATAAGTGACGAGAATCTTCAGTTTGAGTATATTGAGTATAAACTAGATCAACTCAACCATGAGCTAGAAGTTTTACTTATCAACGATAGACTACAGGTATTGTAATTCGTAACTTAAAATCCTAAGTTCTCAATTTACCGAATATTCTTGAATGTATAGTTTTCTAACATCCCATATCCATTAAAACATTACAGGAGTAAATCGTTGATAACAACACAGCGCCTAATTATGATACAACTTTGTCTCTCCAAAACTAAAACCTATTTTGTTTTATTTTGTTCACTTAGTAGTTTTTCATAATCAATGACAAGTAGTTAACAAAAAAATTAGGAAATATAAAGTTGACTGAAGTTGAATTGAAGTTGAATAATATAGTTCGTTTTCGTTAATAAGAAAAAAAAACTATATTTTTTCAGTCAACTTTATATTTCCTTTGTCACTATGTTAAACTAATAAGACAATAGTAAAAACAAAAAAAGGATACATTTCAAGTTTTGACGGGTCAAATTTGTGTGACAATTAGGCGTTTAAATGTATGCATATGCACCTAGAATAATAGTATAATTATGGCTCTAAAACTAATCTAAATAATTAAAACATCAGTCTATTTCTATATCCTCTAGTGATTGGTTTGATACCTACATAATGAAATTATCCTGGATACTATCGACACATTCCAAAATCTCAATAAAAGCCACGCTAGAATTTGTGGAATTTATTACAAAAATCACACGAAGAAAACGTATCGAAGTATAAAAATATCGAAGGGCATTTAAATACTGAATGAGTTTACGTATTTTTAATAAAAATTGTTAACGATAGCTTTTTTTACATTACAGTCACAAATCTAATAATGCTAACAGACGTGTGGATTTGATACTCCGGACTGCCGTCTGAACAACGGGAGAGAAAGAGTGAGAATATAATTATATGCTCACTCTTTCTCTCTAGTTCGTCAGACTAAATTCACCTTATTAAATTCAGTACCACGTAATGTTGGTACATTAAAAACAAAAAAAAAAAAAAAAACAATCTTGGTATTTTTGTTAATCTATGTAGCTTTGTAATGTATCTAAGCTTAGTCCCTTCAATATTTTAATAACTTCGATAGCATGAAGATATAACTTCATAGCACTTCATGCTTGCGATAAAACAGCAGCACACAAAAAGCGTTCATCGCAACATAACATATCGCTCTTAACAATTGGTAAAATCAATTGTGGATGGATTTTTATGTTCAATTATTATTATTTCTCCTTATTCTAACTATCACCACACAGTTGATTAGAGTTCCTTTTAAACCCAATGAATGAGAAAGAGATGAGGGACACTTGCTTCACGAAGTGTTTCGGACAAGTGGTTTTATTATGATAACGAAACCCATGATGATAACTGCTATTACGTGGTCATAGTAAATTGCATCAACTCTACACCGGACGGACTAAAAGCAAAGCATTCAAATGTGAGCTATAATATATTTTATAACTTAAAGCAGAATGTCAATTGACAAACTATGAATGCACAACGCAATTTGTCAATTATTCTACTCAGTTTTTTCATCATTTTTAGACCTTGTCTCATTTACTTGGTCGGTCTTCCTAATCGACATTCAATTTAGCACAGTTTTGTACTAATGTTTGTAGTTAATAAAATTTACGTTGAGTCCGCCGTCAACCAGATTAATATATTTGTCATTTGAAACTGTGTTTTACGTATCACGATTTAGCGCTCACGTTTCTATGCCTTGAATTTAGTACGGTTTCTAGTTGGCGATTGCTATGACCACAAATCCATCCACAACCCTCTACCACGGGTACCTTCGTCGTCGCTGTGGTGAGCTCCAGCAATCAGCTTCTTGGCTGTCTTCCACCGGAAGCTCCTGAACGGCGACTTGCTTCGAGACCGCGACTTCACCTTACCGGAACTCGACGGAGTCGCGGGAGTCGAGCTCGAGCCGGGCGCTGCTCGCGAGATTGGATCGTGGTAGGGGAAATGGATGAAAGGGATCGTGCAATATCGGATATAATTATAGAAAGGTGATATTGGAGTATAAAAAAGTGATATTTGGAGTAAAAAAAGGTGATATTGGAGTTTAAATGGGTGATATTGAAGTATAAAATTGTGATATTGGAATATAAAAAGGTGATATTGTTGCATGGTGATATGGGGAGTAAAAAAGGTGATATTAGAGTTTAAATGGGTGATATAGAAGTATAAAAAGGTGATATTGAAGTATAAAACGGTGATATTGTCGTATAAAATGTAAAGGCAAGTACAATGATGGATTTATAAAATATTGGCATACAGAGCCAGAATTGTGTGGAGTTTCGTGTGTTTCAGGTATGTTTTGTATTACAGATATTTTGGTTTGTGTTGTGAAAAGGGTACAAATACATTTAAAAAGGGAAAAAAAATGGTAAACAAATTACGAAATAAAATTGAGTAAAAAGGATGAGGGTAGGAGCGACGGAGGAGGAAAAACAAAAGAAAAAATAATTCAAAGCGAACGTAACAACAAAATGGCTTCGCAGCAAAAAACATAAGCGGACATACATGCTCATTGAAAAATGTGGCTAAGTCAATGACATGGTGGTAACAAGGATAAATTACAAAAACACAGAGGTTAAAAGTGACATGCGCATTAAAAGATACATACAAAAATGAATTACTGTCAACATTTACCTGTTAAATTCTAGTCTAATACAATTAGTTCTATAAGGCAATCAAGTTTGCATCTCGAAGTCTTTGCTAACAAAATTCAGTTTTCCTAAAAAAACTCTCCAAAAAGTCTATCCGAAGATTCCTTTTAGCATCAAACTTGTAGGTGCAAACTTCAACCGTACCGCGCCTCTACTTCAACTGGCTGTTAATTCTACGTCATACTCACTGGAGAGGCGTGCCGGCTTCATCGGCGTCTGTTTGGACGTGGAGGAGGGTGAGGCGGCCTGCGGGGCGAGCGCGGGGGTCGCGGGGGCGGGGGCGGGGGCGGCGGGAGCGGGGCTACTCGTCTCTGCATGCGTATACTACGTGCTAGTTACTTCTACACTACGTGCATACATGCTACGCACATGCTACTTACTATGTAGGCGTTTTTTTTAATATTGATACTTCGATTACATTTAAGTACTGGGGGGTTAGACAAGACCCACTTTCTGTTTGCGTTAACGCTTACAGAAAGATGAAATTGTATGAGAATCGCTGGCTCACTATTACAAGGTTCTATGTTATTTTCTTACACGTTCTGTAATTTCAATTTAAAATTTTTGACGTTCATAAATATTGACTTAGCTGGGTTTATACTTGAGAGAGATACTTTCACTCAAGCATAAACCCTGCTTAGTCAATATTTATGAAAGTAATTTTTTTTAAATCGAAATTACAAAACGTGTAAGAAAATAACATAGAACCTTGTAATAGTGAGCCAGCGAAATGACATTGACAATGACATTAGCTTGAGAGATGTTATCTCAAGCTAATGTCATTTTCATACAATTTCATCTTTCCGCAGGCGTTAACGCTAACAGAAAGTGGGTATTGTCTAAACCCCCTGGACAGCTCCACAATTATGTAGCCACATCTACTTTGAACCAATATGTTCTCTATTCATAATAATGCAAGGTGACTTCTTGCATGTATATGTAATACGCATACATAGTCGGAAATTCTATTATATCAATACAATTACATGCTACGGATATACAGAGCTATTGAAGTATCAGAATTTCAAGTTCTAAAGGGCAAATAAACATTCGTCATTCCAATTAAACCCTACCTATTAGGGATTATTACTTCGCTTTACCTTTTTAATATTTCAGCAGAATTAAATATTTAATGAGTTTGTTTAGTGGTGGAACCCAAAAACCGTACTCCCAAATAGAAGAATTAAATAAGAAATGATACATCAGCATAATTTAAATAAAATTAAACATAGCTATAATAACGAAGCGTGCATGATAATATAGAAAGCAATAGACAGCAAAGTAAGGAGGCAATACCTACCTTTTTGGAGACAGCTTCTTGAAAAATGAGCACTGATCGAAGATTTTCTTATGTTTGATAAAAACGAAGACAAAGGAGAAAAGACAGACAAGATAAAGGCCACAATACACGATCAGTTTTACAATCAATTCAGCATGATGTTGTAAAAATGTGCCTGTTACGGTCTCAAGGTCTAACCACACTGCAATCAGTGACTGAAGCAATTTGAAAAGAAGCGTTACTCTAAATAAACTGATCATGTATCTGGTCAAGCCAGACTGGCTCAGGTTTGCCTGATAGGAATGGAAGTATCAAACCATCACCGTGATTAGAAAATGATGAACATAGACGTAATAAGTATAATAATTAAAATATTCTGTAAACTATAAAAAATAACAATGATTCATCGAGATACAATACCTATAGAGTCACAAGCGTGCAAAATAAATGTCCGAACCAAAACTCAGGCGCACGCTACGCATTGCACCGACTTTATGATTAGTTGTCAGTGCTACGATAACATAGCAGACAAGCGACGTTGAACACTATGCAAGCGACATAACGTCTAAATTGGAGTAAAATGTGTGTATAATTGATGTTTAGGTATATACAAAGACGCTCGGACGATTTTTGACTCTTTTCACTTGGAGATTGTGATTCTATAGGTATTGTATCTCGATGCAATGAGTACAAAAATAGATCTCTATAAATAAAGTTTAAAAGATGAACTATGAAGTAAATCGATGATAATTTATAATGATTTTTTTTATATACCATCACCTTGATGTACTAACTAATAGTGATCAGTGTGTAAAGAATTAAAATTGAAATCGTGCATAGTGCTACTTCGTCCCAACTACATTTTACCTACTGCCTACAATATCTGTTTACATTGAAAGCTTGTAAGGCGTAAAATTAAATACAATTTATTAATAAAATCTATCTACCCCAGTGGCTACTACACGAGCGCAGTGTAACCCGACTAAATAGAGTATACTCCGTTTTACAACTACCGTTAAAGCTCATGCCTTTAGCCGGGTAAGTTTTTACATCGGTAGGTTTATAATAAGCGCTCTGGTTACCTGGCTGGGAATGCGGTCGTTCTTGGGCCTTCTCAGCCGCTTTAGTGGATGTTCTCCTTACGACTACGCGTGTGCATGTGTGGACAACACATCGGTAAGTATCGGCCCTTTATGTATCGATCGCTGTGCTCAGTCGGCCGACGGGATAAGGAGATCGTTAAGTGCACTACAGACTCTCGCGAGAAATCTCGTCAGTACTCGTCTATTGCATTTTGTTTTAAGATTCTATGCTTCGTGCGACATCACGCATTTCAACATACTTGAAGATATGATGTAATTGTATGTATTTATTTGGAATCTAAACAGGCAGCTTATTATGGATGTCCGTTTGTGATCGCGATTGCGTGCCATCTGTCACGCGCGTGATGCGAGTGAGTAGATGCGAACGGGATGGCATGCAATCGCGATCACAAACTTCTGGAATAATCCCGCAGAACGAATAAAGAAAATAACATTAATATTTCATTTATATTTAAATATAAAAACTAAATAGAATAATAATATTGTACTAGATTTTTTTAAAGTATATAAACTTGTTAAATCAAAATTACTGTTTTACTAAACTTTTGTAATGTTATTTTGTTTATTATTTCTGCTTATATTTACATATTCAATAATTTTATTTCTTAAAAAAAAAAACAAGAGCGTATGTGAGATTACGTACAAATATAGATATAGATTTTTAAGAAATGATTTTGCTTAATCATTAGTTGCATTAAAATAAAATGTCAAACGATTTTTAAAAGACAAATTTACTGATTTTATTTTAATGCAGAAATGTTATTTGTTTTGTGTGATCGGGTAAGTAACTCTTAGTACAAGTTTTTGATAGTTTTCGAAAACTTTTTTCGTTTTTGTATCGCTTCGGCTATGAAAAGGGGGAGAAAATTATCCACACTCGTGCTCTTTTAGGATTCTCAAATGTTTCTCGCGAGAGTCTAGAGACCAAGCTACATGTGATAAACTGAACACCCCGTAGGCCGATTGAGCAGACGATGTAAAGGGTATATCATATAAAGTAGACAAGTAAAGCGGCAAGCGATGCCGTAATCTTTCTCTGGCTGTCTCGCAGTGCGTAATGTGCTTTATATGTTCCTCAATAAAGTTTATATTCCTCAGACCTATCGTAAAATTTAGTGTTATTGCAAGTTGCAAGCAGCATTCACCAGTTACGGTGAAAGTTAGTGGAAATATTTCATCCGATCAGAGATATCTCATTCGATAGTGCTAGAAGATTTACACATGCGTGCTTACATTGCAATCCGTGAGTCGAAGTGATGTTAATTTGGAATATAATATAGAACTTTATTCTGTGTTTTTGATAAACTTTACTAAATATTTCGTTATACGATACCTACTGAAGTTGGGTAAATTATTACAAGAAATTTATAAATCAATTTCATGAGAAATTACTTCTTTACATGATAGTTTTTTTTAATGTATTACTTCAGTCGGGCTGGCTTAGCCAGTAATTAATATTTTTAAAAAAACTCGCAATACAAAGAAGTACTTCTTCGTGTATTCTTTTTTAAGAGTCAAGCAAACTAAATTCCGGTCAAGTCAAAGTCACGCCCTAGTAAACTGGTAGAGGCTTTACTAGAGACTTCTATAGAGTTTTGGAAACAACACGAGAATACATGCTTCTTCGCGTTATATCACATTCTCAAACTCGCGCACGACTTCTAAAACTTAATAAATAATAATCCACCATTATTATGCATTGGCATCGATTCTGATGTACTCTAAACTAAACTAAATTTGACAGCTCTAAAATTGTTGCCATCCTTCTCTCACACATTAAAATGAAAAGAGAGGCAGATAATTTTAGCCCTGTCAGATTGGTTTAATTAAATGAGTGGTATGACAGAATTGACGCCATTAACAGTTGAAAAGACACAAGTGTTGAAAAATAATACAATGAAGCGACATGTTTTTCCATGTTGGTACCAAAACTCCTTTCGTCATAATGATCAAAATCTATCAACCGACTTCGAAATGAGATACGAAACCCGCACGCCTATATCCATCTCTCTCAGTCATTGTACTCTCTCCGGAGTTGTATAGTAGTGTTGTCTCACCCAGCGGCTGCGGTTGTTCCTGCGGCGTGTCGGCGCGGTCGACGGAGTCATGCGCGGCCGCGGCGGCTGCCTCGGCGGCTTCGCGTTCGCGCTTCTCGCGCTCCGCTGCCTCAGCCGCCTCTTGGCGACGCTTCATCTCTTTCACTTCGAACTGGAATGATAGGGACGGAATATTGATTGAAGGTTCTGCCTTCCTCAAGCAGAGCAGCGTGGTTCAGCTATATTTACACAACGTTAGTTGAATTATTAGTTTGTCAAGATCAAAGCTTGTTTATTAGTGACGACCTATTAGTTTTTAACTCCCGAAGCAAAAAGAGGAATGTTATAGTTTAACGTGAATCTGTGTAAAACACTGTTTTAAACTATCTGTTGACTAAAGTTATATGATTATTTACGGGAAAGAAAGAAAGAGGGTAGATCGTTATGTCTGCACCTAACTTTTTAACTGTTTGACCAACCACCCGCATTCTTCAGTCTTCCCGTGAACATGGTGCATGTAACTGCGCCGAAATATCGGGAGCTCATTCCACAACCTTACCACGGTAAATATTCCGTAAATAATCATGTAACTTTAGTCTATCTGTGGCAACGTATTTCCCAAACAGCTGAACCGATTTCGATATCGTTTCGTTGTTTGAAAGTTGACTTGATCGATATTTAAGAACACTCTCGATCAAGTCAACTACAACAACACAAGCTATGATTCAACAAAATCTATTCAGCCGTTTGAAAATTATTAGCTCTTTTATCAAGGGGTTTAAAAAACATTTATTCTTGTTTATTTCATAGTTTGAATGAGCTTAGGCTAAATATTATGATAATAAATAGGAACCAAATTTTTCATGACTGCAACAGAGATTTTGGATGTAGCCATCTCGGTGAAAACCGGCCTTGTTGAGACATAATTAAACTTTGAATCAAGCTTTTTTAAATAATCATTGCATTTTCTCCTTCTCACATCGTGCACATGCAATTCGATCAAACCACTAACCTTTATCAATATACGACACCTCGACCACGTCAACTTGAATGAAAACTTTCTAAGAGTAACAGTTTACTATGGCGCAGTTTGACTTTTTTGTATTGACAGTTTTGTCTTGACATACAATATTTAAAAATTATGATGATTATTAACATTTTAACACTATGGTCTGTCCAAGTTATATCCCATGTATGCAAATACGTTTGATCTAGCATTACCTCCTAACAAGGTTACATCAACTTGAAGCAAACTATTGACATGTAAAGTAGGTGAAGTCGCGGGGTATTTGATAAAGGTACGTGTTTTTTTTAAAATTATAATTAGGCTTGCGCTTGGCCGCCAACTCGTCTGATGTTAAGCGATGATGCGGTCTACGATGGAACACACTTGCCTAGAAGAAACCGATTCGCTCTCGACTTGAATTGTCGAGATTGTAACTATCGGGGAACACCCATTCAGGCAGCGAATTCCACAGACTAGCAGTTCGCACAATAAACGTGGAATCAAAGCGCTTCGTACACATACATGGTCATGCAAGCAGCATAGCGATTGTAATCCCAGACGCCACACTTACACGATTCAAATAGTCATAGTACCATGCAGCTTCAGGCGACAGGAGGGTGCTCGTTTGGGACAACAGTAGGAGAGCGGGATTCAAAGGAATAGTCATCACTTCTTTACCAAGATCATTCACAGCTTTGTTGCTACTCGTCAAACCCGGCAACGATAGCACGCCAACTTCGCCCGCAATCTCACTGTCAGAAGATCTACTTCTCTTTGACAGTTTACGAACAAGCTTCTTGAAGCTTCTAGTCAAAGATTTGTCGTTCTTGTGAGTCAGAAGAGAAACGTTGGGGTAAACATTTAGACAAGACAATCTCTCCCAAAGTATGAGGTCGATGCAAGATAAGCAAATGTGAGGCTGCTCGATTGTGCTGTCGGGGAACTCAAAGAAAACTGAGGTGTATATCTCTGGGGATAAGGATAGTTTTGACGGTGATACCGGAGGACTACTTGTTTCCGATATAGTTGACAGACTGCTGTTAGTGACTTGTGTCCAAAGGAACGAATCGTTCTTGTTTGGAGGTTTTGAATAGTTGAGATTTAGTGACCTTGGTTTAATTTTTTCTGGGACTTGATATTTGTCGGTGTTTATTATGATTTGTTCCACGATCTGTCCGACCGGGCGTTCTTGCTTTTTGGCTGACGAGGCCTGTTGGAGGTCATGGGAGGTGGGAGGGTGGTGGTAAGTGAAAGAGGATTCGTCGCATTGTTCCCAATGCGATGCTTTAGGCCATAGATTCGCTTCACGGAGTTCAAGCTAGTAGTGAATAGAAAAGAAAAATTAAAACCAAAACCAACAAGCGAGAGTATAAAGTGCAGTTATGTTTATGTACAGTTCTGATGATCAAATATGATTACTTAGTTTTTCGCGATTACTATTTTTTTAAATTAAATACTTTTAAGACATTTTATCACGTGTATTTTCTATAGACATCCGTCATACCACGCACATTATCTATCAATCTTGGAAGTTGCTAAGTAGCAGACGATGTGCTGTACTTGCGCAAGTATTACTCGCGCCAGCATACTGCGCATGGTCTGCAACGAGCTATTAAACTGTTTCCTACGTGTCTGTAGCAGTGGAAGTTGATACCTGACCCACGAACACTGCAAAATGTTCAAAGCGTCATGAGGTAGTACAATGTAAGATACACGCGATAAAATCCGTTAAAATATGATTCTTGTTATTCATAACATGGTGCATGTAACTGCGCCGAAATATCGGGAGCTCATTCCACAACCTTACCACGGTAAATATTCCGTAAATAATCATGTAACTTTAGTCTATCTGTGGCAACGTATTTCCCAAACAGCTGAACCGATTTCGATATCGTTTCGTTGTTTGAAAGTTGACTTGATCGATATTTAAGAACACTCTCGATCAAGTCAACTACAACAACACAAGCTATGATTCAACAAAATCTATTCAGCCGTTTGAAAATTATTAGCTCTTTTATCAAGGGGTTTAAAAAACATTTATTCTTGTTTATTTCATAGTTTGAATGAGCTTAGGCTAAATATTATGATAATAAATAGGAACCAAATTTTTCATGACTGCAACAGAGATTTTGGATGTAGCCATCTCGGTGAAAACCGGCCTTGTTGAGACATAATTAAACTTTGAATCAAGCTTTTTTAAATAATCATTGCATTTTCTCCTTCTCACATCGTGCACATGCAATTCGATCAAACCACTAACCTTTATCAATATACGACACCTCGACCACGTCAACTTGAATGAAAACTTTCTAAGAGTAACAGTTTACTATGGCGCAGTTTGACTTTTTTGTATTGACAGTTTTGTCTTGACATACAATATTTAAAAATTATGATGATTATTAACATTTTAACACTATGGTCTGTCCAAGTTATATCCCATGTATGCAAATACGTTTGATCTAGCATTACCTCCTAACAAGGTTACATCAACTTGAAGCAAACTATTGACATGTAAAGTAGGTGAAGTCGCGGGGTATTTGATAAAGGTACGTGTTTTTTTTTAAATTATAATTAGGCTTGCGCTTGGCCGCCAACTCGTCTGATGTTAAGCGATGATGCGGTCTACGATGGAACACACTTGCCTAGAAGAAACCGATTCGCTCTCGACTTGAATTGTCGAGATTGTAACTATCGGGGAACACCCATTCAGGCAGCGAATTCCACAGACTAGCAGTTCGCACAATAAACGTGGAATCAAAGCGCTTCGTACACATACATGGTCATGCAAGCAGCATAGCGATTGTAATCCCAGACGCCACACTTACACGATTCAAATAGTCATAGTACCATGCAGCTTCAGGCGACAGGAGGGTGCTCGTTTGGGACAACAGTAGGAGAGCGGGATTCAAAGGAATAGTCATCACTTCTTTACCAAGATCATTCACAGCTTTGTTGCTACTCGTCAAACCCGGCAACGATAGCACGCCAACTTCGCCCGCAATCTCACTGTCAGAAGATCTACTTCTCTTTGACAGTTTACGAACAAGCTTCTTGAAGCTTCTAGTCAAAGATTTGTCGTTCTTGTGAGTCAGAAGAGAAACGTTGGGGTAAACATTTAGACAAGACAATCTCTCCCAAAGTATGAGGTCGATGCAAGATAAGCAAATGTGAGGCTGCTCGATTGTGCTGTCGGGGAACTCAAAGAAAACTGAGGTGTATATCTCTGGGGATAAGGATAGTTTTGACGGTGATACCGGAGGACTACTTGTTTCCGATATAGTTGACAGACTGCTGTTAGTGACTTGTGTCCAAAGGAACGAATCGTTCTTGTTTGGAGGTTTTGAATAGTTGAGATTTAGTGACCTTGGTTTAATTTTTTCTGGGACTTGATATTTGTCGGTGTTTATTATGATTTGTTCCACGATCTGTCCGACCGGGCGTTCTTGCTTTTTGGCTGACGAGGCCTGTTGGAGGTCATGGGAGGTGGGAGGGTGGTGGTAAGTGAAAGAGGATTCGTCGCATTGTTCCCAATGCGATGCTTTAGGCCATAGATTCGCTTCACGGAGTTCAAGCTAGTAGTGAATAGAAAAGAAAAATTAAAACCAAAACCAACAAGCGAGAGTATAAAGTGCAGTTATGTTTATGTACAGTTCTGATGATCAAATATGATTACTTAGTTTTTCGCGATTACTATTTTTTTAAATTAAATACTTTTAAGACATTTTATCACGTGTATTTTCTATAGACATCCGTCATACCACGCACATTATCTATCAATCTTGGAAGTTGCTAAGTAGCAGACGATGTGCTGTACTTGCGCAAGTATTACTCGCGCCAGCATACTGCGCATGGTCTGCAACGAGCTATTAAACTGTTTCCTACGTGTCTGTAGCAGTGGAAGTTGATACCTGACCCACGAACACTGCAAAATGTTCAAAGCGTCATGAGGTAGTACAATGTAAGATACACGCGATAAAATCCGTTAAAATATGATTCTTGTTATTCAGAATTTAAGGGTCAAAATATAACAATCATGTTCGATCACCATTTTAAAAACCACAACCATAAAAATATAAAAATGAAATCGCTACAAACAAGCATTCAGTAAAAAGTTAAATAGAATTAGTACTCATTTATTCCATGCTCAACAACCAAAGATTACGATACTTTATTTATTACATTTTACAGCGGGCATTATTGTTTGGTTTGGAATATGTTATCTAACTATATAAATAAACTAGCGATCCGCCCCAGCTTCGCACGGGTATAGATTATAGCCTATGTCACCCGGGGATAGTGTAGCTTCCCGTCAGTGAAAGAATATTTCAAATCGGTTCAGTACTTTTGGAGCCTATTCAATGCAAACAAACAAACAAACAATCAAATCTTTCCTCTTTATAATATTAGTATAGAAAAAATATGCTGTTCATTGGTAAGCCCACCACTTGAGAAAGCCAAATGATGCCCATACACATTCAAACAAAAACGGGCTTCTTGATTCAGCCACCAGGGGGGTTAGACCCGCGCGAAAGGGGAATATAATACCCACTCATCTCTGCCTGAGCGTAATTTTTTTGAGTGAAACTTATTAAGATTTACTATATTGACACAAAAACGTGAAACGTTACAACTTTTCCTACCAACTTTTTAGACCACTTTATACTTAAGAATACTTAATAGTAGATCAAGGGCTCTTTGAAAGAATTTGCTACGGGCCCCGCGCTTGCTTAATCCGGCACTGACTGTAACTTACCGTGGTGAGCCTTTGTAGCGCGCTGAACCGATCTTCCTGCGCAGCGGCCGACTTCTCAAAGGCCTCGTGTTTCTTGATGAGTGATTCCACCTCGTCGATCGTGTGCCCAAGCTCCTGTGACATCAGGTACGGCTCCTGAGCTATCAGCCACGCCTCCGCCACGGCCGCGTCACGCGCGAACTGATACACTTCCAGAACTGGGGAGAGATGATGGACGTCAGGTTTCGGGAGTTAAGAGGCGTATTACAAAACTAGCTACGCCCCGCGGTTTCACCCCCGTAGTGATGAAAAATGGTGATGATGATGATGAAAAGTAGCCTATGTCACTCTCTGGCTCTTGAACTATACCCATACAATAAATCAAGTCGATCCGTTGTTCCGTTGCAGCGTGAAAGAGGAACAAACATCCATACATCTATACATACAAACTTTCGCGTTTATAATATTAGTAGGATGAACCGTTCAATTTTAAGTATTTGTATTTTCGGGCATTAAACGAATAAATAAATACACCAATAAGCACAAATATATCTGCAAAAACTGTGACAGCATCTGTGGCTTATTGAGCTTATTCAGCCATGAGCGAAGATATATTTCAGGTGCTACGTAAATCGTCTCTTGTAGATTCTTTATCCTTAAGGCCATTTCTCTTAAAGTGAAAAGGAGATGCGCGACTAACTTGACAACTCCAGGAAATTTCGGATAGTACGATAATTTTTTACTACAAGTCATATTTGTTACTTCTGAAAGACCTAAAGACTACCGGTTCTGTTCTGTCAGTGTTCTATCTGGGAGTTCCTCAAAAGAGAGAGAGAGAGAGAGAGAGAGAGAGAGAGTTATTATAAGTGTGTCTCATCATATAGTACGCACAATGCACATACATTCACATACTTGACTCGTAAGCAGTAGGTATTTCTCCTTGATATATGCAGTGAAATAGTCTCTACTCGCTCTAACACAAGGTGTCAATGATCCTATCTTTGTCTAGCATGAATAATTTCACTTACTGAGTTGCAGGTTCTCCCAGCGCTCCTCCCACCGTCGCAGTAAAGCGTTCCTTTGATTGGTAAGCAGTAAGAGTTTCTCCTTGATATCAGCGGTGGCGTAGTGCTGTCTCGACAGTAGTTCCTTTCCAAGGGAGATGCAAGCTGAGAAGTTATCTTCGCGCGTGTCTATCTCTGCCTTTAGGGACTGGTGGTTGTTCATTAGAAGTTCCACGCCGCTCACATCTCTGAAACACGGTAGTACGTTTTAGTACAAAACTGGTTTAGAGGGGTTTATTAACTACTAGCAGACACACAGAAAAGAATAATAAACAAAGACAAAAGAATGACAGAAAATATAACAGAAATGAGAAGGAAAATCTGTCTCCAGGCATTATGAGTGAACCTGATTGAACATTCTTATTTAGATCAAATCGTTGAACTTCGCATCCAAAGTACTTGGACTTTGCCTTTTTTGGTTAGGTCTCAAAGTTCTTTGTCCGCATCACATTTACTAACTGATTTCGAATGACTGACGTTGCGTTTATATGGGTGCAACTGGCTACAACAAATTTCTTATAAAAATGCCTTGACAGATGTTCTAATTTACACAAAAAAAATATTTTCTGTGAGTAGACCCGACACTGTCGGGTCGACAGTCATGTCCAAATTTCAATAAATTTGTATGAGTTACTTTACTTTTGCTTACGAATATTTGGAAAAAAAAACCAGACAAATCGGTCCACCCCTTCCCAAGTGATGCGATTAACAATGACATACATGATAGATGGTGAAGATATTCACCAACATGCATTAGACTAGCATGGTAGCTAGGGCCCTTCTCTCTCTTTGAGAGAAGGCCTGTGTCCCAGATCTGGGAACATGGCTGATAATGATAAAACTGGTGCCTACTTGTGATCAATAGTAGCGAGTTCCGCGCGGAATACAGCCGCGGCTTAAGTCATAAATCATAAGTAATTTATTGATAAAATGACAATTTACAGACAGCACATATGCGTCCGATAGTTTCTTTGCAAAAACTGCAATAACAAGCAAGTAATTTTCAGCAAATTGAAGCAGGACTATCTCTTCCAATGCTACATATTTATAAGTTGGTTAGAAGTAGTAGATTTTCGTTTCTGCTGAACGACATCGTCCCTCTAAGATCAAAGTTTACACTTGATTCAAGAACTGACATAGGTCTTCAGCGTTCACAAAGTTTTGCTTTCCTAGCTGCTCAAGCAGCCCGGCCCGAACCTTCAACTGGCAATTTTAGAGACTACATACCAAAACCTAAGTAAGAAAAGGTCAACTAACCGTGGCTTCTCTCCAGTGTTCATCTGCCGAACAACATCGTCCATCCACAAGGTCAATGTTCGTACTTGATTCAGGAATCTATACAAGTCATCAGCATCCTCCAACTTGGCTTTCCTAGCTGCGCAGGCGGCGCGTAACGCAGCCCAGGCTTCGGCGACGTCGGCGGCCCGGCGGGTGATTTCGGCGGCCTTATCGCCCGCGTATGAAGCGCCGAGGCGCGAGCATTCGGAACCGATAGCTTCCACCTGAGAGGAATGAGCATTTTAATTATCGCTTTAGTTTGGTTGGACAACAAATATATTTTTATGGTGTTGTTATAATCCAAATCAAAGCTCAGTTTCGAGACTCGAGACTAAACAATGCTTAGAGGTAGATTTGTGATAAGTGAGCGATACTGACACTTGGCAACACCGAGCGGCAATGCTACTAAAAGCTGCCTTGCTTGTTAGCATAAATAAATAAAAAAGTGTTGCGTCAAGATGCAAAGTTTCATAGATATAGTGAGGCACACGATTCGATCCTCGGCCTTGCACCAATGACTTATTTCGTACTTTAATAAATGATGTGCAGTTTCGATGCTATCGCTCAACATCGGTAAAGGAAAACATAGTGAGGAAACCAGTATGTCCAAGAACCTATGGCATCCACCAACAAGCACTGGGCCAGCATGGTGGATTAGGGCACATCCTCTCTCTCTCTGAGAGAAGGCCTGTGTCCCAGCAGTGAGAACATAATAGTCTGATAATGATGAGTGTGTGCAAGAGCCACTAAGGTAGAAAAAGCACAAGTAGCAGCTGCTACTGAACTTAGAGGCCATGCCACTTCAGTTTTTGTTGATTGCCGGTCATGTAAGCCAAGTAGGCATTCAAAAAGAAAATACCTTCCATCTTTACGTCTTGAACATTAGTAAAGTCCGCACGCAACTCCTAAATATCTTTTTAATACGAACTGCTAAGGAATAGAATGCACTCCCTGCTTCGGTGTTTCCTGTACAATTCGGAGAGTGTGCATCAGATCTGCATGATTTAATTCCCTCCTGCCCTTTTTTCTATCGGACCGCCAGAGCGGGCACAAAAAATCGACATCGTTTTATGGTTGATATTCCGAGAACCCGTAGGAAGCGCTTTGATTCCATACATTTATTGTGCGAACTGCTAGTCTGTGGAATTCGCTGCCTGAATGGGTTTTCCCCGTCAGTTACAATCTGGGTGTCTTCAAGTCGAGAGTGAATCGGTTTCTTTTAGGCAAGCGTGCTCCTTCGTAGACCGCATCGTCGCTTAAGATCAGGCGAGATGGCGGTCAAGCGCAAGCCTATCTACTATAAAATAAAATAAAACCTGGGTTTCTTCAAGACTAGAGTGAATAGGCACCTCATGGGCAAGCTTGCTTGATCTTAGACCACATCGTCACTTTTCATCCTCAAGGAGTTGTGGTTAGCCCTTTTAATCATTATAAAAAACCAATATCTGCAGCAAGTTGAGATCCAAATTTGTGATGCTGATGCCTAAAACTGGTGCCACTTGACTCTTGAGTTCTATGTCATGTGTGCAATGACAATATAACCACTTGACTGCTCATTCTTTACCCCGCATAAGCCTAAAGTTCTAACATGTCAACAACTATTTCGAACGGGGCCAATCCTAGGCGCGAATTGAATGAATGACTTTTGATTCTCCAATCAAAAGCGTTGAGTCGCGTCAAGTCTCCAATCACAAGTTGCCCCTGAGACCGACGTGGCATTATTTTGCAAAAGGGAATTTTGACTACATGCGTGATCAAGTGGTAATATTATCTTTGCATGTGTGCCGAGTAGCTTGCCCTAGTGTCAGCATACCTGTTGCTGCAGCGTGCTGAGATCCTGCATGAAATTGTGATGCTTTCGCTGTAGTGCGCCCACGCTGATGGCGTCGCGACCTAGCTCGTCGCTCACGCCTCGCGCCTTCTCGTTCACGCGCTGTAGGGTGTCTTTGCAGTCGTGGAAGTATTTGTGGAGCTCGCGGGACGCTGCCAGCATCTGGGGAAAACGATTAACGTTCAATTGAAAGAAAGAAAATGGATGCTACATTTTGTTTGGAAAAACAAAGGGTATTATGGTCAATAACAATGTGTATCAGTTTATCTGTAATTTTTTTTTTTTTTTTCATGACCGTTGATTCAATTTCCTTTAGTCGTAATATTAAACAGTTTACATATTATTAATAGCGTCAAACAAGTCACAGTCAGAGTCAAGCAAAACAAGTCACAGTGAGAGTCAAGCAAAGTAATTCACGGTCAAGTCAAACGCATGCCCTTGTAAAGTGGAGACTTTACAAGAGGATCCTATGAAGTGTTGGAAACAACACGAAAAGACATGTTTCCCCTCGTTATATCACTTTCCCACACTCGAGCACGTTTACAAGGAATAATAATTCACCATTTAGTTCACATTAACACTCGAAAATACACAAGTTTAGGAAAATAATTCAACGAGCCGACATGTTTTTTTCCACGTTGGCGCCAAAACTTTATTTCTTTTTAATTGTGCAAAGGTTGCCATACCTGCGTTCTAGTCTCGATGAGCTCCAGAAGGTCCTGCCAGGTTTCCTTGAGTCCTTCCTTCCATTGCGCGATGGTAGCGTTGTCGGAATGTCCCATCGCGATCATCTGGTCGGCGATGCGTTCCGCGGTCGCGACGCGTTCCGAACCCACGCTCTGAGTCTCGCGGGCGAATTCTTTGAAACGCTCCCAAAGTAGCTGGAATAGAGATAAACAAGTAGTTTTTGGGGATAATAACAATTACGAGATTAAAAACGTCGACTTTCTGCAGTTTGAGAGTATGGCTACTTATGCTTCCTCACATTAGAATCCGATTTTAAATAATTATAGATTCTTGACCACTTGCTACGCCATTTTGGATAGCAATTTACATCTTTAAAATCAAACTAGGTGATGTTGTATAGCCTCCTAACCTAGACGTAATGTGACATAAAAATATCCACAGACACGTGGGTAGGCGAAGTCGAAGAGCAGTAACTGCCGCCGGTTAAAAAAACCGTATGATTGTTGACTACCTCTATTTTGATTGAACCACAGAACCAAAATACAGAATCAGAACAAGTCTATGGGAGAAATGTTAATTTCATAGAACAATGACCAGACTATGGGATACCACCAAATTCGGCAAATTTTAATAGCTATTTCAGTGACTCTGGTTCTTTGGCGAATATCCACGTTCCGGATTTTACCGCGCAAAGAAACTCTGAGCATAGCTCTCTCCATTGCCCGACGACATTGTGAGAATTGTGGGCATCCAGTGGATGCAAAAGGCAGACTGTAGTTCAGTGTGGAGGTTAAAGAGGGAGGCCTATGTACAGCAGTGGACGTGAGTGGATGATGATGATGATCATCATCCGGACTTTTAAACACGCCTTATGATATATTTAAACAATGTTCTACTGGATCGTTACCATAAAGAATTAGGTCAACAAAAAAAAATACAATTATTTGATTTCGTTTCTATGTAAGAAAACTTGTTTGGACCAATATAAAATGTTTGTTGAACATTTGTAATGTTATTATCCAGGTATCACGTTTCTTAGATTTTTCGTAAGTCCATTAAGTAATTTCTGCAGAAATGTTGAAATGCGTAAGCTTGATAGATACTTACAGTGACATGATCGTAGTCCTGGCCAAGTTCCTGCGAGCTAGCGACCAGCTCTCGCTCAGTGATCCATTGCTCCAAGTCGTCCACTTCTCTCGACAGCTGGAAGAGCCGCAGCGCCTCGTCGAGCTTGGCGCGCCGTTCTCCAGCCAAGTCCTTCAGGCCAGCGTACAGTTTGTCCACTTGGGATTGTTTCACGGAAATCTGTTCGCTGTATGGATGACAATATAGTTAGAAGTGTTTGATCGAAATAACAAATCATACTTTATGGACCTGCGTGCTATGGATTTCCTCAAGACCTTTTTTTTAATAACCTGCCAGCGTACATTTTGTCCATTTGGGATTGTTTTACGGAGATCTGTTCGCTGTATGGATGACAATTATAATATAGTTAGTACTGTTTGATCGAAATAACAAATCATTTCACCCACGTGCTATGGATTTCCTCAAGAACTTTTTTTTACAACCTATGTCTCACTCAGGCCCTCTATCTTTATAAAAAACCACATCTATCCGTTACTCTGTTGCTGCTTGAAAGAGGAACATATGAATCAACAAAACAAATGCACTTTTTTTTGCTTTGTTATTTCGCTTTTCACAAAAAAATAATCGTCACATAATTTCCTTCATTACTATCAAAAGTGATCATTAATCTACGTTATCAGCTTTTTACAATCTTACAGCTGTCATACCTGAAAACTTGGACATAGCGCAGAAAGGAGTCTGAGTATGAACACTATGAACATTGGGTGTTGATAAAAATCAGACTGACGTATGGATGGCCAAATGTACAACTGGAGGTGTTAACTCACATAGTTGTCTTATAGGCAAGATTTCTTTCTTGTTATCTTGTTCTAGAGAGGTATAGCAAAGACCAAAAATAATGAGTAAGAGACATTAAAATTGTTAAATAACTCAAAAAGACAAGGGGGTCTAGACAAGAGCCACTTTCTGTTAGCGTTCACGCCTGCGGAAAGATGAAATCGTATGAAAATGACATTAGCTTGAGATAATTTCTCTTAAGCTAATGTCATTGTCAATGTAATTTTCGTAAAATTTCATCTTTACTCAGGAGTGAACGCTAACAGAAAGTGGCTCTTGTCTAGACCCCCAGACAAGGGATACAAAAACAAAAGTATTACATTTAAAAACCATACCTCAATGGATGTTCCTCGCTAGTCAATTGCCTGACAGTCTCTCCCAGCTGTCTGATAGTCTGAGCGTAGTCATCGACCGCCTGCTCCAATATCTCGTGCTTCTTCATTAGATTCTGTGCTGAGATCTCGTCCTTGCCGCGGTCTTCCACCATCATGTAGAGCTCTTGTTCGCTCATCCAAGCCTCGGCTTCGTTCGCGTCGAACAGGTATTGTTGGGCCTTCTCCCATTGGGACAGGTTGTCCTTGCGTTGCTCGATGGCATCTGTATGGAACAGCAGATATTTCAAATGTATGTTCTTAAAATTATGATATGATGATACATGAAATGTAAGGAAATAATAATCGTCATCATCATCAGCCAGAAGACGTCCACTGCTGAACGGGAACTTGTAATTGGCCTAGTCTCCTAATTGTTTTTGTTTACTTATATACTATTAGGCTGTTAGTTTCCCTAAAAATGCAAAATAAATAAATAAAATAACTAGGCCTCCCCCTTTAACCTCCACACTGAACGACAGCCTGCCTTTTGCATCCACTGGATGCCCGCGACTCTCACAATGTCGTCGGTCCATCTAGTGGGAGTTAACAGCTGTCGGTGACCCTGGTTCTTTGGCGAATATCCATGTTTCGGATTTTATCGCGCAAAGAAACTCCGAGCATAGCTCTCTCTATTGTCCGCTGAATAATAAGCATGGAGTAGTTAAACCATAAGGCAGATTTTACTGAAAAGACACTATGGATTTTTGATATATTGAGTAGAAACACATAAAAGTTGTTTTTGTGTCGATTCAATAATATTTTAGGTATCTCGTGCGAAAAGAGCCGATAATACATTGGGAAAAGAAACGATGTTAGTCTTCGACTTGAATTATTGCATAAACAAGATAAGGTCCATCAACGAAACATAAATGTATCAAATGGACCCTTGTCAGTTCGATTCGTAAATATCAGGATAGACCCCACAAGGTTTTAAAAAAATAAATATAAGGCTTGTATTTTACTACCATCTCGCCTGATGTTAAGCGATGATGTGGTCTACGTCTCAGTTAGCCTATTTTGCAAATCTGTAGTCTGCCTTAAGTTGGATCAATGCTCCAACTAGCACGAAGAAAAATTCAGTTCGATCTCCATCATCATAACAGTAGCACGTCTAATGTCAATATAACAAACACAACTCACCCTTCAGTTCTCGCCACCTCGCGGTAAGTTCTTCAATGAGCCTCTTGAACTCGGGGGAATCGTCATGCCCCTCATCAATCAGCTTCTGTCCGTTGGAGATCACCGTCAAGATCCTCGGTTCGTGGTTATCAGTCTCCGTTTTGAGAGACTGGTTCTTCTTCTGCAGCATTTGTACGTTGAAAAGAGTATTGCCGAAGTCTGTGCTGTTAGCGACGGGCATTTTTTCGTGGATCCATAGCTTCTCATCCTCGATATCGCGACGGAACTGGAAGGCTTCTTTTTTCTTGGCAAGGTGACGTTGCCTGTCCAACAAAGGAGCTTTGAGCTGCTCGAAACGTTGCTCCACTGAAGACTTCTTCTGTTTTATCTCGTCCATTTTGTCCGGGACGGTTTTTTGTAGGTATTCGGCTTGTGTTTCGAGTTCAGTAACCTGCTTCGCCTTGACCGCCATCTGAGTCTCGATCATCTGTTGCTTCTGCATGAGAATGTTCACAGATGCCAGATCGGTGCCGGTGTCGGTATTTTCGATTTGCTTCTCCAATTCGTTCATCCACGAATCGATGTCGTCGCAGGTCTGGTGGAGTAACACTTCACGGTTGGCGTCGAATAGCCTCTCGCCCTTGTCTTTCGTTGTCGTTTGTAGATTCTCAAATTGATCTTGCAGTTCGGACATCTTGGGTGAGATGACTTCGACGAATTCTGGTTTTTGTTTCATCAGCTCTTCAGCCGCGTTTTGTACGGCGAAAAGACGTTCCTTGTTCGCAGCGATTTCTGCTTCGAAGGCTTGATGGCGGGTCCATTTGGAGTGGATAGTCTTCGCTGAACGGTAGGTATCGTCTTGAGCGGTGACGTTTTTCTCTTGTACCCATTCGCCGAGCTCGTCGCAGTCTTGCAAGAACTGGTGTAATTGAAGCTGGTCCTGGAGTTTCTCCATTTGTTGGAGAGCCTTCTCTCGGTTGGCATTGCGTCTTGCTTCGATGCTTTCCGCCTTGCGTTGAATCTTGTCCGAGTCGAAGTGACGTTCTTCAACGAGCCTGTTCGCGAATTGTACGACAGAGTTGATCTTGTCGTCGTTTGCCTCCATGGTGGTGAGGAAGGCCTCGTGTTCTTTGATAGCGTTTTCGGCTTGTTCCAGGTTCGTAGGTGGCTCGGTCTTGGCCAACCTGTCGGACGACAAAGGTGAATTAGTATTTTTCTTAGAGACGAGCTGGTTGATCACTTTTTAAGTGCTGCATTTGCCTGTAACTGATAGATAGATAGATAAACTCTTTATTGTTCACACCACACATTTCGTACACATGATAAAACAGCTGAAAAACTAGTGCAACAATCGGCGGCCTTATCGCTAAGAGCGATCTCTTCCAGGCAACCTTAGGATGGAGAGGATTTATACAGGAGGTAGAAGGCGGGGCGTGCAATATTAAATAATGTGATAACTGTTGCAGCACCACCTAAACATTCAAAATGCTCCCTCCTGAAAATGACCGCTCGAATGTCGATCGTGCGACCAGCTCTATGGTCACGCGATCGAACCATCAGCAGATACAGGAAGGCAAATGTGCACCCTTAACAATAAGTGCAGCTTGAGTCAAGTACCTTTAAGTTAGGACCAAAAATCGGACGGTCTATTCAAACATTGGATTCAATACATATTTGTTGAGTTTTTTTTAAACTTAGAAAATGGCTTTGCTGCATTACTTCAACAGTAATAATAAGTGAACACGCTAGCTCAGCTGCAGATGTTACTGCTGGCCTACAGCAACAGATTCAGGTGGCTCGCTGAAACAGATGCAGGTGGCCCACTGCAACATAAGCAGGTGGTCTACTGCAACGGATACAGGTGGTCCACTGCAATAGATGAACAGGTGGCCCTGCAGACGCCCCTAGTCTACAGTATACCTGTGCTCCTGGTGGGAAAGCAGCACCTCCGCCTGGCGCGCGTCCCGCTGCAGCAGCTGCAGCTCTAGCGACTGCGTCAGCAGCTGTTGTCTGTTCTCCCACATCTGCTGCAGCTCGGCCCAGCCCTCGCGGAGGGCCTTCAGCCGCTCGCGCAGGAACATGTACTGCGGGTCGTCTTGGGTTGACGGTTCCTATCGAACGACGCTTGATTAGGCGATGGTTTTCGAGACAAGTTAAGATTCTATTCAAATTTATTTTTTACAATCGAATAACTACAAAAAAGAGTAATAGATATTCTAACGGAGTCAAGCCTGTGTGTGCTAATTATCACCTGAAAAGAGTTATATAGCCATTGCAATTAACTTGTGCTTTTTTGATAAGAAAGAAATCGCAAGATACCCACAGAATGGTTATGGCAGTTTCTACACGGTCAAACGGTTCCCGCAACCTCATCTGAAAGCTTGTTAACCGCTCGGCATTAAAACAAACATTGTTTATGAAACAAGCCAAAACTGAACTAAGAACAAATTGATAATTTTAAGTACTTACGGCAGTGATTTTCTCTCCATACTCCATCATCTTGGCGAATTCGTCCTTGTAGTTGTCTATCTCTTCCTTGATAGTCTGGTGCTGAGACAGCAGTTTCTCAGCCTCGGCAAGACTGGATGGTGTATCTATAGAAAACATCACACATTTATTTATCCAAAACTAAAACTAGAAATAGTCAGAATAGGTACTCAGGACATGATGTACAAAATATTCAACCATCTACCGAAAGAAGTAAGAGACAAGACACATGACGGAAAGTTCCAAAATAAACTAAAATTATTTTTGATAAAAAAAAGTTATTACACCATAGACGAGTTTTTACACGAAAAAAACCTTTCAATCTCATGAGTATTTTATGAATATTATTCGTGTAATTTTAATTAGAATAAGTAAAACCATTTACCGTTTGCAACAACCTATAAACAATGTATAATGTGTATTTAGTGCATTTTTCTTTAAATATTACAACGCATTATATGGCAATGTAAAATAAATAAATTAAAATAAATCATAATCATTTCAATCCAGATTTGTTTGAATAGTTTCCCCATTCTGTCCTGATTTTATCTTTCGGTTCAACACAAGTATACCGAAAACTCGAAAATCAGTAATCAATAAAGCTTCTACCAACTTGGACTAGAACGACCTGTCAGTACTGTTTTAGCCAGAACCGTTGTACAAAAAAAAAGTTAAGTGAAAAAAAAAATGATAAAAATAGAAGCTGTGTATTATTGAAACTGACGTGGTTTTCACACATTTTATTTATATTACACGGGAATTACTCACGTAAGATTAAGCCGGTTACTCCGACTATAGTTTCAACTGCATTAGACGGCCTTTTTCAAGGTGGTGCGCGCGCATTCACCTTGAAAAAGGTCGACTAATGCGGTTGAAACTATAGTCGGAGTAACCGGCTTAATCTTACGTGAGTAATTCCCGTGTAATATAAATAAAAAGCTGTGTATTATATCAGTTCCATGTTGTAGTTTTAGTAGTAATTACCTTCTGAAGCGACATCGGTCTGTGTCTTGGTGAGCCATGCTTGGAAGTGGTCCACGGAGCGCAGGAAGCGATGCAAATCGCCAGCCTCTTCCAGCTTCGAGTCGCGCTCTTTGAGCTGACGAACAAATAATAATGTTACCAAACTGGTATAAGGAAAAACTTCGCACGGGATAAAAGCGAAATACCGACATTTATTGACTGATTTTGATTCGTGATAACGAAATATCTAAAACCCTTTATTCCTGTTTGCCACCCCTTAGTTTGCCACGGGGGTGGCCAACGCCACTAAATATTTTCACTTACCACTGATAACATTTATCAGCTTATTTTTTAGGTAGATTTCATGGAGTGTACATAGGTCCGTTAAGAAAGTGTTTTACGAAAGGGCCGAATTAAAAAAGGTAAATCAAAGTTCAGTTTTTATGAACGTATTTGCATGCAAAGTCACTGGCAACAGCTAGTTATCTATATTAATTATGCTTATTGACGGTGATGTTCTCTCATTCGCACTCTCTTTCTCTCTCTCTCTCTTTGTTTCTCTCTCTCTCTATCTCTCTCTCTCTATCTCTCTCTCGCTATCTCTCTCTCGCTAACTCACCATCTGCGTGAGCTGATCCCAGTTGACGGTGATGCTCTCGATGGTGTCCCGGATGCGTTGTGCCTCGGCGGGGTGTTCGCCCTCGATGGCGCTAGCCTCGCTCTCTAGCGACGAGATTCTCGCCTGGATGGCGGCAAGGTCTCGCTCCATGCCCGAAAGGCGACGCTGGAGGGTCATCACACCTGGGGAAAGGAAGAGCTTAGAATCGGAAACATCATTGGCTTGATGGCTAATACCTTTTTTTATAAAATAGTAGATTTGCTTTTGGCCTGTCTCGGGATGCCTTGGTATACAGGGTGTAAGGGGAACACTCTCGAAGCCAAAAGAAGGTAATTGTACTCATCATTATGAACAACTTTTACTATGGGACCAACCCTAAAATCGCGAAAAAAAAATCAGCTGTTCCATACATTTTGTCGAGTGTCAATGACCGTTTTCTATAGAACAGCGGATATTTTTTTCGCGATTTCAGGGCTGGTCCCATAGTAAAAGCTGTTCATAATGATGAGTACAATTACCTTCTTTTGGCTTCGAGAGTGTTCCCCTTACACCCCGTATATAGCCCACAAGATTTTCTAAACCGTCTTCAGATACCAAATAAATAATAGTATATTCAGGCAACTTCCAGTCGCTGTTTTCAGCCATGCTTAGTGTTGAATCGCTAATTCAGTTCTAGGATCATAATTTCCCTGCAAAATATATACTTTTTATGCTTGTTGTTTTTCTTACCATTGAGGTCCATCTCCAAGTTGTCGGTCTGTTGAAGAATGCGTTTCTTGTCTTCGATCCATGAGACGGTCTCGCGGCATTCGATGTGGAATGTTTGGACTCCTTGAGCAGACTTGAGCTCGTCCTTCTTCGCCTCCGCCTGGGGAATAATATACCTTATGAATAACGACAGTGTGAATTAGCCTTTTTTTCTCAGTACTTACATTCCGTATAACAGGGTTTTTTTTTAATTGGCGAAGCCGAAGGCCTATCTCATTATTATCATCAGCCAGAAGACGTCCACTGCTGAACATAGGCCTCCCACTTCAAACTCCACACAACGACAGCCTGCCTTTTGCATCCACTGGATGCCAGCTACTCTTTCAATGTCATCGGTCCATCTAGTGGGAGGCCTACCTACGCTGCGTCTTTCGGTTCGTGGTCTCCACTCAAGAACCTTTCTTCCCCATCGGTTATCGGTTCTTCGAGCGATGTGGCCTGCCCATTGACACTTCAACTTGCAAATTTTAACAGCTATGTCGGTGACTGCTTCTTTGGCGAAGATCCACGTTTCGGATTCTATCGCGCAAAGAAACTCCGAGCATAGCTCTAGGCCTATCTGTAAGGGTGCAAAATCGCGGGTATTTAGCTAGAGTTCTAATAAAACAAATTGTCTAACGGCAGAAGGCGTTGGTTGCCTTGTCTCACAGTCTAATGATGCTGAGCAAATTCATCACTAATAGCGACATACGCAACACATATAATGCAATATAGAATCTATGAGTAAGACGGGAAGGTGCAAGTTACCTTCTCGCGCAGTCCGCTCCAAGCCTGGTTCAAGGCAGTCTGCCGCTCCTGGATGCGAGGAGCCTGAGGATGCTCTACGTGGATGAGCTGGCGGGCCAGTTGGTTCACGACGGCGACGCGAGATGCGTTCGCGTTCATTTCCTTGTCGAAACCGTCGTATCTGTTAACAGAGAGTATTTAGTACATTAGTAGCATCGATTCTGGTGTACTCTAAACTAAATTTAACAGCTCTACAATTGTTGCCATCCTTCTCTCATATATTAAAATGAAAAGAGAGGCAGGTAATTTTAGTCTTGTCAGATTGGTTTACTTTAGTGAGTGGTATGACAGAATCAACGCCAATGCAAATCAACGCAAATAATTTTTAGGAACAGTTTTACTACACCTATATGAGCAGTTTTCAGAGGGCACATAGGCCATAGGATGTCATACTCTGGAATCGATGAGGCAGGTGAATCAAACATTGTCAGCAGTTTGCTGCATCAGAACTTTGCAAGTATATTTAGTTATTATTATTTTTATTAGTAGTTTATTATGCACATTTAATAGTTTGACGCTGGATGCAGGCCGCTTCCAACCGGCCTTTTTGGAGATGGATGTGGAGGCCTATGCCCAGCTGTGGACGTCCTAAGACTGAAATGATGATTATGATGATTTAGGAGTTTTAAATTAATTTGCTCACTAACCCTAGAACTTAACGAACTGGTTTTGTTTTTTTCCCTACCTCCCTAAGAATTTTGCGTGTCTTTTGTTTATTTTCTTATACATACATCCTAGAACATAGCGATTTTGTTAATCTTGTTTATTATTTCGTATTTTGTTTGTCTTCATACATATTTACCGATAACTTTTCGATCTAACGACTTCCTCACCTGTGCTTCATGATCTCTACGTCGTCGATATCCTTGGGTGGCAGCATGGTATCGAGCATGCGGTCCTTCTCGGAGATCCACTGGTCGGCCGCGTCCGCCTCCGCCAGCAGTTTGAACAGCGACAGAGCGTCCAGTAAGCGTTGCTTACGCAGGCGCGCCAGTTCCGCTAACTCGCCGTGACGGGCATCAATGGCGGCGAGACGCTCGAGCACTTCCGCGCTGGTGGCGTCTTCGGGGCTTAGCTCCTGAGCCTGAGGTAATTAAATAGTAATATTATAGTTAAAAATAATTATTAAAGGCCTAAGAAACGCTGGCATGACGATCTTGAAAACCGAAATCTTGAACTCTTCACCATTGAAGAGTTCAACTACCCATCTTCTGGCTGGCTGACTCGATCATCAAATCAGCTTGATGGATGCCAAGAATTGTATTCAAATTACACCTTACCTGTTGTTTGAGCTGCTGGATGACATTGGCATAGTTCTTGAGCTCATCGGTGACATCCTTGTGCTTCTTCAGCAGGCTCTGCACCTGGGCTTCATCCACGCCCGTGTCTTCGGAAGACACCAACCTGGGAACAACAATGTATTGAGATACTTGTTTCTGGCAATGCAGTATTGCAGTGCCTCGCAGAATGGCACTGAAATATTATCATTATCTACTCTACAAGGCAAGCAAGATGGTTTTTACCCGACTGTCCAAGACTATATGTAATTGCGTTTGCTTGTTTGTATTTTTTTAATGTTTCTACTGAGTTACGCGGTTAGGATGTACTACGCCGAAGGGGTCCATAATATCCATTATGAACAAATTTTACATTTGGATAACAACAAAAAAAACCGTAAAAAATATCAGCTGTTCCAGAGAACACGGTTATTTACACTCGACACAATGTATGGAAAAGCTAATATTTTTCTCTCGATATCAGAATTGGTCCCATAGTAAAAGTTGTTCATAACGAAGAGTATAATGGACTCTTTTCGAGTCGGCCCTTTCCTCTATATTGCTTCCTATAGCCTTAACAACTTCACCGATTTAGATGTGTTTACATATTCACGTTATCCAACATCCTTTATACAAACATTTTGCACTGTGTCCTCTTCTTAGAAAACTTTCTTATCATAATAGTAAACAATATTCCAAGCTAGTAACGTGTTAGTTTCAGTTTGTTATGTTTAGCAATATTGGTAATGCATTTGGTATGTATTTTTAAGTCAAGGCCGCTTCGAGGATTTGACGAAGCGTGGCTGCACGCAGCTCTAATAAATCTCATTGCGAACATGTTTAGTAATACCTAGTAACATTAGATTATAGTATCACAAGATTGTTGAGATGTTTACTAATTCCAAGGAAGATAGACTAAGAGGAAAGACAATAGCGGAACATTAGAGCGTAGCTCGGAAATTTGCCTAAAAACGGTACAAACTTAGATGGCGCCGTAATTTGAGTGGTAATTAGTACCTGAGCGTGTCGAGCATCCACGTGTCGATGTCGTCTGCGTCGGCGAACAGCTGGTGGTAGCGCACAGCCGCGTCCAGACGGTTCTTGCGCAGAGAGACCACGTCCAGTAGGTGGTTCCATTGGGTCAGGATGTCGCGGAGACGGTCCTGGTAACATAACGTATTGATAAATGGATGGTCTAGTTTATTGATATGTGATAATAGTCAAGCGTGGTTACATTTGATATTTGAACAAGTTGTACGAATCAAATTGTACCGATGGCAGAATTGTACTAATGGCAAAAATGTGCGAACTGATAATTTTTGTAAATAGGGATATGCATGAATCAACAAATTGTACGGACAGCGTTTTTTTTCTTATTTATTAAATTGGCCGATAAATTTTTGAGATCGTTTAACTTTTAGGTGGGAATTGAGACGAAGCTCTATTCCTTTCCCGAAAAGCGTGAGTTAGTACAGCATAATTATATCGTTATATGGCGCGCGCTTGGCTAGACGTCATATCTTGCTATAGTGCGCTCTCTGTTTAGCAATACATTTCAATACTATTTTTTTACACATTTAAATTTTGTTTTTGATGATGATGACGATGATCAGCTTTTTATGGAGTAATAAAAATAATTAGGAGGTCAAACGTAAGCCTATTAATTATTTAAAAAAAACTAGGACATAGGCCTTAGCCTTGGGGCCGAGGCAATAGAATACGCCACCGGTACCCCCTGCCGTAAGAGGCTACTAAAAGGGGACCTCCGGACTCGGGATGGTAAAGCTGGGACTCTGACCATCCGCTTAAGCGTGCCCAGGGAGAGAACGTTGTGTGACTAACGTTATCGGGGGCGGAGGGGCTGAGACAACACGGTTGTCTCGGGAGGAGTAGCGCAGTGCCGAGGGCTCCAGTGCTTTCCTCTAGAGATCCCGGAGCCCTTTTGTCAAGCACTAAGGCCGGTCACCGGCGGGGTTTTAGTGGGAATAATCCCACATAACCTGGCTGCACCCCCATGCAGCCGGATATCTTTGGAAGATTTCCCCTCGAAAACAAAAAAAGACACAGGCCTATTGTACCAGCAATAAAATGACTGGCTACGAATAAAAGTAATGTAAGCAGTGCAGTTAGCGGTAGTTACCTGTATCCTGTCGGCTCCGAAGTGTCCCTGAGAGATGAGCTCATCCCCGACGGCAGCCACGCTCATCAGCTGCGGCTCGTGCGCAAGCACGTCGCCCTCCAAAGCCTTGTGCTTGGAGATCAACAGGTACACTGTAATTCATGGACACTTGTAAGGTACTTCATCTATAAACTCGCGTGAGGATTAACACACATCACACAAATAATCAAAATAATCATTTCACATAATCATGAGTGCAAGCCGGTGTTATAATAATTTACTTGTAAGGTACACTGTAGGGATGCCATACGTCCAGAATGTTCCGGACATGTCCGGGATTTCAGGCTTTTGTACGGAACGCGGGGGACTCAGAAACGACCGGAAGTTTCTTTAAGCGTCCGGGTTTTTGCCCGGATCTATTTTCACCATATGCGGGCTAACATGCACGCCGCGACAAAATTTTGTACTGTTTTTATCGTGCCAAAGTGAGACAGGCGTATACAAAACCGTCTGGTCACGTTTTCGCTCGATAAAGTGACGACAAGATTTTGTCGTAGTGCGCATGTTAGGCAGGCTAGTAACCCTAACTGTAACACTCGTAGCTAGCGGTGACTCACCCGTGAGACAGTTGACCATGGTAATTTTTTGGAGTATGTATGTTACCAAAGGGTGTCAACGAGACCCTATCACTAAGCCTACACTGTCTGTCTGTCTGTCCTACTTTTTAAGGACTGTATCTTTTATATGGATAGCCAGTTGAAAAATTCCTGGAATATAGTTTATTTTATTTAATAATAGGCTTGCGTTGGGCCGCCAACTCGCCTGATGTTAACCGATGATGCAGACTACGACGGAGCACACTTGCCTACAAGTAACTGATTCACCCGTGACTTCAAGATAGCCAGATTGTAAACTTGTTTATTTTCGAGTGTAAATTCATAATAATGGTGGATCATAATCCACCATTATTGTAAATTTAACTATCATCATCATCATCATCAGCCAGAAGACGTCCACTGCTGAACATAGGCCTCCCCCTTTAACCTCCACACTGAACGACAGCCTGCCTTTTGCATCCACTGGATGCCCGCGACTCTCACAATGTCGTCGGTCCATCTATTTGAATTTGTTGATCATTTGTTTGATCTATTTCTATTTGAATTTAATTATATTTCATAATTGTTATTATAAATTTAATTATATTTCATAATTTGTTTTTATGTATTGTTAATATTTCGACATTTTTATTTTTCTCTTTTAATATTGTTTCAATTTTGTGTATATGGATATTTTCCGAAATAAAAATAATAATAATAAATAATAATGATTATTGTAAATGTAATTATATTCATCATCATCATCATCAGCCAGATTTTATTACATAAAGCCAGTAGCCAGTAGCCAATCAGCCAGTAATTATATTACATAATTATAATTCAACATGTTTGTGAAATATGTCTTTTCGTGTTGTTTCCAAAACTCCATAGAATTCTCTAGGAAAGCCTACACCACTTTACTAGGGCATGACTTTGACTTGACCGTGACTTACTTGCTTGACTCTGACTTGTTTGACGACATTGACGAATACCTAATAATACTAGAAAAACACTGTTTTAAACTATCACGGTTGTTCACTAAAGTTATATGATTATTTACGGGATTTTTTTGCTCCCTTTTTTTACGCACAAGACGTGCGACGCCATAATCCTCTTAAAAGGAAACAATAAAAAAAAAGTGAAACAGAAACATACCAGTAGTGAGATCGTGTCCGATGTCATCCACGGATACGATCTGCTCCTTTTCCTTGATCCAGTTCTCTTCGTCGGCCATGTCCCAGTAGAACTGCCACAGCTTGCGGCTATCCTCCAGACGCTTCCTACACAAACATGCATAGATATTAGTTTTTTTTTTTATTATAAATAGGCTTGCGCTTGGCCGCCAACTCGCCTGATATTAAGCGATGATGCGGCCTACGATGGAGCACGCTTGCCTAGAAGAAACCTATTCACTCTCGACTTGAAGACACCCATATTGTAACTATCGGGGAACACCCATTCAGGCAGCGAATTCCACAGACTAGCAGTTCGCATAATAAATGTGGAATCAAAGCGCTTCGTACGGGTTCTCGGAATATCAACCATAAAGCGGTGTCGATTCTTCGTACCCACTCTGGCAGTCCGATAGAAAAATGGCCAGGAGGGAATCCCGGAGGAAAAAGTCCCGAATGTAAAAAAAAAAAAATTACAATTAAAAAAAAAATACTTCATTTGATCTATTAGAGAAATTGGGGTGTCATTATCATGGATACGGTTTTAAATCATCACATTATCTTACCAAAAATTCATTATATTTTTGCCTTATTTTTATTTGCACAAAGTCACGATTTGTATTGAATAAGTAAACTTTATCATTAAAAACTTCTTCGGATCATAATAAGTTGCATTGTGGTCAGGTTCATTGCGATTGTGGGGAAATATAATTATGACAAGTTCAGTTTGCCGATGTAACCTGATATCAAAGGATATGATGACTTTAGACTCCTTATAGATCTTTGCCTTGACAGTGATACCGTTTATATTCATACAGATGCCGCTATTTCAAGTCAGCGAGAGGCGGTGTCTTTAGATCTCATCTCATTGGCCGCTGAGGTCGAAACTAATGTTTAAACACCAACATGTGAAATCCCACTACAATGGACATCAGTGCATATTTGTGTGAAATTCGAGGGTGCGTGTCGTACTGCAAATGTGTTTCTCTTTCTGAACCGACAAAATAAATATGTGCGTTATAGCAAGGAAGATATATTATTATACTAAGAGGAAAGACAATAGCGGAACATTAGAGCGTAGCTCGGAAATTTGCCTAAAAACGGTATGAACTTAGATGGCGCCGTAATTTGAGCGTCGTATAGGTTGTCTCGAACTTCCGTAAGCGCTGCAGTCAGATAGCGTACGAAAGGGTTCTACAAATTACCGTAGCGCTAGTATCGCAGTCAAGTTTCGCAACATTTCAAGGGAATAAAGTAAGGCGCCATCTATTGGTTGAGTTTAGCCAGTCGCTTGTTATATATCTCAACCTTCCGTGAAAAATTATCTAATTGATGGTGAAAACAGCATCAAAATCTATTGACTGGTTTAGGAGGAGTTAGCGGCCATACAGACAGATAGACAGACGCGGAAAGTGACTTTAATTTATACTATGTAGAGATAGAGATATTTTTACAAGAGTTTACGGAGAGAAACATATGTGCTGTACACCGGTGAAATTCACCTCATTTCTTGGCCGCTGAATATCTGTGAAAGTTGTGATTGCGTTTATAGTTTACCTGCGCTCGACAGCGAGATGTACAAGTTCTGCGTATGCATTCTCGAGCTGCTGAATGCGCTCCACTGTGATGGCGGGATCGCACGGTCGGTACCCACCCTCCTCTTGTTCCAGGAAACGCTGGGATTGACCCACGACAACCTACCGGACATACAACAAGTATATGAATCAAAACAAACAAGCATTTTCAAACACTACGCGTCTCGATAATCATAGCGCCAAGCGTGCAGAACGCCCGGTTCTGAATATTGCAACTCGCTAGACTTTAGAAACGTATTACAAAATGCAATCGTTCAATTTCAGGTATCTAGAGTTTCGGGCGTAAATAAGGCACCAAACCAGTTAGTGCATTTTCGGCCTAACCACCTCGACACAACCCTCAGTAAATTTCTCATTTTTAACCGACTTCCAAAAAGAGGAGGTTATCAATTCGACTGTATGTTTTTTTTAATGTTTGTTACGCGATTGCTCCGCCAATTCAGAATTGTTTTGATGATTCTTTTTTTGGTTGGTAGGTCATATCTCATAGCTGGTTCAATTATTTTTTTATCGACATTGATTCAGCGCTTTTTGAATAATCTACAAAAACATAAGGATAAGCAACGAATTTAATGTACATTGTTCGGTGCCACCAACTTAGCTGTTAAGGTGGGCAAAATTGGAACTACAGTTATTTCTTGGTGAATTTCACACTTTGTTCTCCACTAGCGACGCTGTCAACTGAACAGCAAACATAGAGGAACTGTCCCTAGAACAGAACTTAAAAAAAACAAAGAAGTGTCTCCATGGCTACCGGGCCCTGTTGTTTTTCGTTAAATTTTTCAAGACCATGGATACAAAGTATTTCAGTCGTAATATTAAGAGCTTAATCTTTCTTCGTAGGCTTGCGACGAAGAGCATAATTATATGGTATTTTGGTGGCTTTTCTTTAAACACTTTCGACCAGATGCCTTATTATAGATACATATATTATTTTCATCTCCATGCGCAAAAATTGTTTCAATATGCGAAAACTGCTAAATGGTGTTTAATTATAAAATATATTAGTAACTTAGTTATTTATCACTGTATGTTTTCCAAATAAAATAAAATAAATAAATAAATAGATGTCTTATCGTGATTCGGATTGTGATCGTGATCGCGTGCCATCTCACTTACGCACGTGGGGCGAGTAAGTAGATGCGAACGGGGCGGCATGCAATCTCGATCACAATCAAACTTCTATAATAAGGCTGCAGGTCCTAATATCTTTTATGACATAAGGGCTCCAAACTTGGAACTTATATTCAAGCAGCGGCATTCATGATACGTCTTGTATATTTTGATTTAAAAAAACTTCCACAGACGAAAATCAAAGAATCTACTTTTAGTTCGATATTATTTTCTTTCCAGTTACCTTGACTCGCTCGCCCAGAACGTTGATATCGGCCTCTACGAGAGCGTGCTTCTGCAACAGATCTTCGACTCCCATCAGATGCTTGCCGTAGTCGTCCGTCAGCAGACGCATCTTGATCTCTTCCATCGAATCCAGAATGTATAGCATTTCCTGTTAAACATTATACATACATTATCATCATTTCATTGTTTACTCTAAAATGTTAATATATTTAAATACTCGTTATATGATGGTTTTAATTTTAATAAACAGAAAATTAATGAAAACATAAAATAAGGCAAAATAAGGCTGGTACAGCAGCTGAATCTGCAGAAAGCTTCAAAAGGCGCAAATATAGCAACCTAGACAGTGGGTATATATTTGAGCCTTTTGGGGTCGAAACTTTAGGCCCGTGGGGACCGGGCGCTAAAAATATTTTTAAAGATTTATCAAATCGTCTGGTCGAAGCATCTCGTGACCAAAATGCTGGCCGATATCTTGCACAGCGTATAAGCATTGCAATTCAACGCGGCAATGCAGCCAGCATTTTGGGTACGATGCCTGCTGGCAGCGGATTATTAGATTAGTTTAGTTTTATATATTAGTATTAGTTTGTATTTTTTCAAGTAGTTTTTAGTTGTTTATATTTTATGTTTTCATTAATTACCTCTCTAAAATTACATATTTTTATAGAATCATACTCATATTAATATTATAAATGCGAAAATGTGTTTGTCAGTTTGTTTTTCTTTCACGCAGCAACAAAGCATTGGATCGACATACCAACAGAATTGGATCGACATGCCAACAGAGCAATGGATCGACATACCAACAGAATTGGATCGACATGCCAACAGAGCAATAAATCTAAACGCCAACAGAATTGGATCGACATGCCAACCTAACAATAAGATCGACATGCCAACAGAATTCGATCGACATTCCAACAGAGCAATGGATCAACATACCAAAAAGCAATGGGTCAATATGCCAACAGAGCAATGGATGGACATGCCAACAGAGCAATGGCTCGACATGATTTTATGCATAGGGATAGTCAGAGGGCCTAAAGTGGCATAGAATAATTATTATCACGCAAAATTTACGGGTTTCCGAGGAAAGTCCATACGATTAAACCACGGGCACTAGTTGTATCATAAATGTAATAATGATTCATCATCATAATTATCAGCCTGTTATGTTCCTCCTGCTGGGACACAGGCCTTCTCTCAGAAGGGCGAGTATGGTGGATTAGGGATGGACCCTAATCCACCATACTCGCCCAGCGCATATTGGTGAATTTCATGTCTGAACTTTAGAGGTTCTTGGACATGCCGGTTTCCTCACGATGTTTACCTTCACCGTTATTGACCAAAACTACACATAATTTATTTAAATACTTAATAAGGCATGGTGCGGAGCCGAGGAACGAACCGGATGCAGTCAGATTGTGAAACGAACATACTACCGCCCGACCACCATCGCTCTATCCATACATTTCGTTGAGTGTTCATGACATATTCCTGTTGGAACAGCTGTTTGTTTTCCTTTATTTCAGGGTTGGTCTCATAGTAAAAATTGTTTATAAAGATGAGCACAATGAAGTACTCTCGAATATTTCCGTCATCTCTCATCTCATCTCGAGATACTAACCTGGAAGTTTTGTTGCAGCTGCAGACTGAGCTCGAGGCGTGCGCGGCGCGCGCGCAGCAGTTCCAGTAGGTAGGCCCACAGACGCAACACGTTGTCACGACGAGCCGCCACACGCTCCATATCGTGGTATCTGAGGATAGGAAGACATTTTCATATCCGTTGAATGGTTATTAGGGTTTCACCAATGACGATACAACCAAAATTTTCAGCATAATCGTTTTCGAGCGAACCAATCCTAGGTGCGGATTGAATGAATGACTTTTGAGTCTCCAATCACAAGCTTACGTCGTGCACAAAAAATTATGACTCTTGCGCGATCAAGTGGTTTTATTATTTTTGGTTTTTACAAAGATATCTAAAAGTATGGGCATGTAGTATATTGAGCCTCAAAAATGAACTTTTAGTCAGTTGGCAAACATACTGCCTGATGGTAAGCGTCGCCTATGGAGACCTGTAACACCAGGGGTATCACAGATACTTTAAAAACTCTAAGTATTAACAGCTCTTTTGAGTTAAACCATGTTATAATTAGTCGGAAATGCCACAGGATAGAGAGGTCATTCCACATATTGGAGTTTAGCATTAGTAATAATTCTCACAGAATATTCATATTTGTTTCAGGCTACTTTTAGTAGCAACAATTTCATAAAACTAGATAACTTAAAACAAACCCAAAAAAGGATTCAGATCATTGTCACAAGTTCATAGAAGAGGACGGATAAAAAAACAGCACGTTGGTACATGGCTGCCCATTCCAGAGGTGCGAGCAGTATTCCATGCACGATCGAATTTGTGCCTGCAGGCCTAGCATGGGCTGTGGATAAATTGTCTTTCCACCGTTTTTATCCACGCCTAGATGCGACAAAGCTAGAATGTGGATACGTGTCTTTTTCTCGCGGGATAAAAACGGTGGAAAGACAATATGTCCATGGCCCGTGCTAGGCGTGCTGGTACAGTGAAAGCAACGGACGTGAAGTAGCGTTTCACCTTTCCTCAGTTTTTTTTTGTAAGTGCGCTGTGAATGTGTGCACCATGTCAAACCAACTGTGGTTTTTTGGTGCAACATTATACTAGAAAATGTATTGATAGGTGAAATTAAAAAAAAAAAAAAACAATAACGATCTGCGGCCTTATTACATAAGTTTAATTGTGATCGAGATTGCATGCCGTCCCGTTCGCATCTACTTACTCGCACCACGTGCGTAAGTGAGATGGCACGCGATCGCGATCACAAGCCGAATCACGATAAGGCATCTGCACTCGTTCTTAGCTACAGCTAGGTTAAACCTAGCTGTAGCTAGCCATAACGGACCATATAGGCTAATAATAGAGTTCAAAATAAAATCACCTCAGCCTGCAACTCCGAGCAGACAGCGACGACCGCCTGCACTCGCTCTTCGTACGCGAAAATATCAGTCTCGATCGCTTCTTGTTTCTTACATACCGCCTCTAATGCAGCTAGGTTTAAACCAAAATAGACCATATAGGTTAATTATAGAGTTCAAATCACCTCTCAGCCTGCAACTCCGAGCAGACAGCGACGACCGCCTGCACTCTCTCTTCGTACGCGAAGATATCAGTCTCGATTGCTTCATGTTTCTTAGCGGCCGCCTCCACTGCGGCTAAGTCGAAGCCGAAGTTGTCTTGAGACACGAGACGCTGGTTCTCGGAGAGCCATGTCTCTCGCATTTGCGCTTTGCGGTTGAACCTGAAAGGGAGATAGAAAATTTAAATTGGTTTAGTTACTTTTTTTTTATATAAAAGTAAACAAACAAGCGACGCAGTACCGGCGTTAGGGTAGAGCGCGGTTGGGCGACCGCCCAGGGCGCCAGACATAAAGGGGCGCCGCAGGGGGGGCGCAGTTTTATTCTTAATGCTTCATGCATTTAAAAAAAATATTCTGCCTTTTTTTCGCAACGTAGAAATTTCGCCCAGGGCGCGGTAGTACTAAAACCGGCACTGTAGCGATGAGCCACCTGATGGTAAGTAGTCACCGTCACCTATGGACACCTACAATACCCGGGGTCAAGGACAAGGTCAAATTACACCCAGATCCAGAGCAGATATTTAAATTCATAATTAAAACATTCATCATATGCGTATGTGTTGCGTATGTAAGCGCAAGCCTATTTATAATAAAATAAATAAATAATAATTTCCGTCCGGGAATCGAAACCGGGATATCTTGGTTATGAGGCAGACGTGCTACCACTGAGCTATAACGATCGTTAAGATTTTGTGAGATGAGGACGGAAAATACATTACATAATAATAGGCTTGCGTTTGACCGCCATCTCACCTGATGTTAAGCGATGATGCGGTTTACGATGGGCATGCTAGCCTAGAAGAAACAGATTTTTACCCGCTAAAGTCAAAAAGTCAGTAAGCACCATTTTTTTTTAAAGATAGTTTATACGCGGGATTAACACATAAGACTCCTTTCAAAAGAAAAAACAGACCTTGTAGGTTAGCGGGGAAAGCCATAGAGCACCGCTATTGTAGCATAAATAAAAAAAAATTGGACTCTGACATCGGTTTTACTCTACAGCATTATCGTTCTGCCAGAAACAAAATTAAGAATTCCAGCAAATACACAGAATATGAAACGAAATTCACCGCCTGAAAGGTGAACCTTATACTTATTCCCCTAACTAGGTCAAGGTCATGATAACTTTAGCCAGTCTCGCGCATTATCAGACGTGGTTTATGTAACATTAATAAATTTATGTTACAAACTTGCATGTCGCGTGAAGGGCGTACTAATTTGTATAAATACTTAATCAAAGCAGAAAGTTAATTATATTATACGATGTCAACTGTTAACAGTTAAGCATTTGGATTGTCTTTAGTCCTTTAATGGTATATGGGCAATCCAACTGTTAGCTTGTATTTTGTTAAGTCAATAAAGGCACAGTCTTCCGGAAAAATAAATAATTAAATATTCGGGATATTATTTCACACACGGTCATCTGACCCCAAACTAAGCAAAGCTTGTGATATGGCTGCCAGAGACTGATATACATACATATATAGTTTTTTTAAATACATACTTAAATAGATATTAACAACCAGATATACAACAAACATAAATGTTCATCACATAAATGTTTGTCCTAGATGGGAATCGAACCCACGCCCCCAAGCGCAGAAGGTAGGTTCACTACCAACTGGATCAACGGGCTATCATATATGTATACTAGCTGCGCTACGCGGTTTCACCCGCGTAATGATGAAAAATGGTGATGATGATGATGAAAAGTAACCTATGTCACTCTATGGCTCTTGAACTATACCCATGCAAAAAATCAGGTCGATCCGTGATCGTGACAAACATCCATACATCTATACATACAAACTTTCGCGTTTATTCAAACGTCATTTGACTTCCTGCAAGCCAGTCAGGATCCACAAACTCAGAGACTGTTTAATGCACCTAGAAGACCTAGATTCAGAGTAACTCACCTAGCTGCCAGTTGTTCTAACTTCTCCTGTCGAATCAGCTCTTCCCTCAGCGCCAGTTCGCGCTCGTGCTCAGACTTTTCAAGGCGCTCCCAGGCGCGGTTGATGTCGTGAATCATGCGCCCTTCCTTGGGAGTGTACGGCTTTTGGTTGGCCGCGCGCATGCGCGACTGCAGAGTAAAGAGCAGAACCTCCAAGTTGCCCTTTTCAACGAACCTGCGAAACGAGATAGGCTGTTAATCTTGTTTTTTTATTTATTTATTTAAGGATCAACAAACAGTATACAACAAAATTTATAACTAAAGAAGTATACAGAGAAATAACTAGTTGAAATACCAGTATCGTTGACCATGGAGTAATTGGTATTCTTTCTCCCTCTTATTCCCTTCTATTCCCGATTCTTAGAGTATCATCATCATCAGCCAATAAATGTCTACTGCTGAGCCTCCCTCTTAGAGAGGGGTGTTGCCATAATCCACACACTTGGCAGGCGGCTTGGGGATCGCAGTACGTTCCCCGTGTACTAATAGGACGCTGCTGCCGTTTGGTGGTTCTCCGGTGGTTCTGGTCGCAGTTTTAGGACATAGGTCTTTGTCAACTTTTACAATTTATTTTATTTACTATTTCTGATATAATATAAAACTTGTTTCTTACTTGGGTGGCTTCTCTACAGTGCGGTAGTTGGCAAACTGTATAAGTTGCTGACGGACTCCCTCCAGAGAGTTGGCGAAGGTGCGGTCGCCAAGCGCTTCAATCGTACGCTCGATCCATTGCAGGAGATCGCTGCAAACAAAATAGATGTTAGTACTTCTGTTATCTCTGCACTCGGGCCCCAAGATACAAGCTTCGTGCTTAGTTTGGGGCTCACCGATTAGCCTCATATACATACATCTCTGAATTTAACTACCCTGCGTTTACTTATTAAGTTGTTTCCTAAAAAAATATTTGTATTCTTTGTTATTGTATACTGTTATTTTTCTGTGTAATAAATTATCTTTTATCTTTATCTTCTAAAGTAAAAGACGTTAATGAGGAGAAATTAGCATCTCCCTCCTGAGAGGAGTGAAAGAGCTAAAATAATAATAATAGGCTTGCGCGCTTGTCCCCCCAACTTGCTCGATGTTAAGCGATGATACGGTCTACGATGGAGAACGCAAAAAAACAACACAACAACTTCTAAAACAAGGTTGCCTTGATATCACAGTAAATACTCTGATGAAAAGCAATAATACAGTAATAGTCTCAGCCTGATTTCCTAGTATATTAAATTTGTAAGCTAGTAAGTCGCATTGTGTGTGCAATTTGAGTCAGATCTGCAGAGCACAGCATCCGATGCATGATTAAACTGGACTGCAATTACTCTCAATTTGAAGACACCCATATTGTACTTTTGGGAGACCACAGACACCGGGAGACAGTTCCATACGCTCACAGTGCGTTTCATCATCATCAGCCCCGAATGATCCACTGCTGGGTATAGGCCGCCGTTTGTTTATGTCACTCTCCCCGGCCTCTCGCTAGTCGCATTCACTCGTTTCCGACAGTATTTTTGATCTCATTGTCGGTCGGCCCGGGTTCCGCGGAACAGTGCGTGTAATAAAGGTGAAATCAAAGTGCTTTGAATGATTGTGGGGAATGTCCACCACGTACGTATGACGCTTTGGTCGTGTTTGTCTGTCTGAAACCTGGTGACCGACTCATATTCCTGCAGCACCATATTATTCTCCACAGTGACGCCAACCCTCTTGCACTGCACCGTTTCTTACTTCAGCCGAGCAAGCTTCATATAGCTTCCAGTAAATTCCACCATTCACCACATACATTCTCGCCGTTATAGAAAATTCCAAAAAGTTTCTTACCTGGTAAGCGACTCATACTCCATTTGCATTTTGTCGTTCTCCATGGCGATGCCGACCACCTTGCCGATTCTCTTGCCCTGTACTGTCTCCTGCTTCAGTTTGCTGAAGTAGTGGTAGTAAGTCACTACATATGTGATGATGGACTTTTCGTCGGGGTGGTCCACAGCAATGTCTGGAATTTTGGAGAGAAGTTTTAAATGGGCAATCTTATTCTTACTTGATGAGGAAGATAGGTCCTATACCATCCTTTATGGGGTTTATAGTGCATTTCCTTATGCCAGCATCCGTTTGAGCCTTTGATAATATTTATATAGTTTGGATCTGCCTTAAACTCGAGCTAGTAGCGAAAAAAGTCAGCCAAAAACTGAAGGGAGCGAGGTAAACACGTATTGCACACACTGACATATTCTTACTAGTTCTACAAACGCACACTTTAATATTGAGCGGCACACAACTGCAAACGATATGCTCAAAATGTAATCAAATGGATCATCAAAGGGGGGTAAGTGCTAGAGGGCTGTAGGTATAACGCTTCCATTTAGTATTTTTTGTGAGGTTTGAGCTAACCCAGTTCCTTGGGATACCGGAGTGAGGCTCTGGACAGCTAAAGCAGTTGCTCCAGTAGCGTAGGTGGAGATAGCTAGGGTCAGTAACTGCTTGCTCAGGTTACAAGATAAAGACAAGTTTAAATAAGATGCATAGGTGGGACACTTTCTTGCCCTCTTGTTTAGAAGACATTTGAGACCAGCGAAATTGTTCTGTTAAAATAGCGTATGTGCTAGTTACCTTCAGCGTCCAACAGCTTAGTAAGTCCAAGCTTATCCTCAGCCACATTGAAGGCGTTATTCAAGTTATGTATCGGGTTGCTTCTGTGCAGCTTCTCGAACTGTATCAGATCTGGTCTGTGCTTGTGAATAATGGCGTTGAAGGCCAGCCCGTCTCGCCAGGAGGTTGTGAAGTTGCGCACATTGACGTTATTGTAGCCGGCAGTCTTCATTTGACACCAGAGGAGAAGGGCGTCCTTGGCTGATTTGGTCTCCTTATTGTCGGTTTCTTCAATCGTTATGTCTTGGATCTGAAATGGTAGATAAGATATAAACTCTTGATCTTAAACATTTTTTTACTAGTTTGCGCATGGCAAATGGATTCAGTAAAATTTTGTATATCTATTCTGATTCTTATTCAAGATGGGGGGCGATAAGCCCTGCACTGACGTCCCTCTTGGGGTGTATTGAGCATTTCCCCCTACCAGCACCTACCTGAGCCAACCCAACTCCTTAAAATATCGGTGTGAGGTTTTTTGTATATCTACTATTGAAAGGATTTTAAACGGCAAGTAAATGGGGCTTGCGTTGTTGCCTGAAGGGCACCGGGATTTCCACATGTATGTCTAGCATTTTGCTTGAGAAAACATTCTAGGTGTCGCTCTGTTACCCCAAAACAAAGCGGGTCTTATTCTTTTGCTATATTATTGCTATTGCCTGTGTTGGTTGGCTGATATGGGTGGTCAAAGCTCGATTCTGATGAGTCCAGAGGACCCATTATATTGATTCTTACGAAGAAACTGTATTCTAAAACTCCCAACCCAGGGTCAAACTAGTTCTACCGTATTAGCTTGTTCTTTCTACGTACCTGGAAGCGCAGAATGATGGTCCAAATAAGACCGAGGTTGAGTCTCGGGTTCCCGTCCACGATGTCATGGGAACCCATGTTCTCCAAATGCACTCTCTGCTCGCGCAGAAACTGCAGCGCCTTGTCAACGTTCTCCAGGCAGTGGATACGCATCTTGCCCTTCGTAGGACGAGGCTAGAACAAATAACAAGTAGTGTTATTATACAAGGAACATTTATGATAACCGTGTGTTGAATTAGAATCGTTATCACTTTAGATTTAACTACAGGGCATAAAACCTGGGCTTTAATTATTAAAGCTCAGGTTTTATGCCTTTTAACTACTGATCACCGAACATATCAATTCTTGATTTCGAGAAACACGCGGTTGGCGCTACATTGAGTAAGGTTTTAGTCAGAAAAGAAATTTCTGAGTAACAGCACAGCAGTTTAGTATGTAACCTACCCACCAACTAAATATATCCCTTCTCTCAGTTGGCAGACCAGCTTTAAAATTAATCATTCACGGTTTTAATCAAGCTCCATAGCCATTATTTTAGACTTTTGTTGCCACAAGCGTGCATCTACATAGGTGTTGCAAATTTGTTATTGTTTTGCTAATTTTAACGCCGACCTCACACGAACTGAAGGCTGACGAAGCCCGCAATTCACAGATTTTGTTGGTTAGTGCAATCAACGTAATAAAATATTTCTTAAGACGAATCTATAGTGTATTTCTGTTTCGTCATATCAACTACAATAAGGAAATAGGGATCAATTTATGATATTTAATCATTTATGGTTGAGCTATGGAGAGGGCTATGCTCGGGGTTTCTCTATACGAGATCGAATAAGAAATGAGGCGATCCGTAGCCTAACGAAAGTTACCGACATAGCCCACCGGATTAGCAATTTGAAGTGGCAGTGGGCAGGCACATTATCACGCAGGACAGATGGCCGATGGAGCCGAAAGGTTTGCGAATGGAGACCATGGACTGGTAAGCGCAGCTAAGGACGTCCACCCACAAGATGGACAGGCGACCTAAAAGAGACCGCAGGGAAACTCTGGATGCATGCCGCTTGCAACCGGCCTTTTTGGAGATCGATGGGTGAGGACTATGTCCAGCACTGGACGTCCTATGGCTGAAATGATGAAAACGGCCGTTTGGAAGCGGCCTGCATCTAGCATTCCCTGGAAGCGTTTCCAAAAAAGTTACCTACGTGATAATTTTGAGTTTCTGATTGATACTAGCTGTACCCCGTGGTGGGTGAACCCACATGGATCAAGAACCGTTCATATTTTCTGGCCAAAGTAGCCTAAGTTACTCCTTATAACATCAGCTATCAGCCAGTGAAAGTCCCGTCTAAATCGGTGCAGCCGTTTCGGAGTCCATGGGGAACATACACACATCTATTTTTATATAATATATAAATAGATATATATTGTCAAGCAGCCATCATTGTGTATAGTAATAGCACCTATTCTTTGTGGGCTGACGGAAAACGGAAAACGCAGAATGTTGAGGAAAATTTACATACTTACACTTTTAACATCCTCACAACTTATGAAACAGAATAATGATTCCCTCGGGTGAGGTAAAGTATTCTAGCAAATAAATTATTTGACTTGTATGCGTAAAGTGAAATTAGATTAGGAATACTGCAAGAGTTTGCGACGGCCCTTATTCGTCTAAATAAATGCCTAACTAGGTATGTACTTAACTTAGAACTAGACGAAACGAACGACGAACAAAAAAAAATCACTTTTTTTCCTATTAAATATATTTTTTTATAAACACCGGCCAAATGCAAGTCATACTAACGCACCGAGGGATCCGCACCCAAAAATACGTTTTCTTTGAAGGATCTTATTATCGGTTGTTTTACTTTTAGTGAGTACTATATTCTTGCCAAGTTTGACGCTTGTACGTATTACCTTTTTTACACTCGAGCAAATACAAAAATACGTTAAAATAACATTCATTGTATGGGGACTACATTATTTTTACTTTTTGGTTTATTATTATTTCTTGTTTAATCCGCCGCAACATTACATATTCTGCGAACATTTCAACTATAATTTCTATTACGGTAAGATATTGTAACCTAACCTTTAAAAGGTAGGACAGACAGATAGACAGACAGGCAGGGTCCCTTTAGGTACGGAACCTTAAAAAAATCATTTTTGTATGTGACGCACATCGTGGCATTCAAAAATGAATCGGAGTACCACACACGCCTAGTGTATATTAATTCACGGAGATGCACCGCCACCTTTTCTTTAAACGATAACAGTGCAAATATGATCTTAAGTATACTTAGTTGTGATTACTCCGCCGAGGGCAGTCCACTCACCAATCTCTCCCCAGAGAGCACCTCGAGCAGCTTGATGAGCATCTTGCCATCTCTCATGTCCACATACAGGTCGCCGATACGGCTCCCGACGCGGACCAGGTGGGAATTCACCCATTTCTGGAAGGTCTTCTTCTGAACACTTTCTCGTTCGTCTGTGAAGTAGAAACGTATTGATTTGAAGTGGGAATTATATTTTACTAGGTAGATATGAAGTATCCAAAGTAAGGTTATGGATAGGGGCCTTTACTCAGCAGTGGGATGGATCAGGACAAAATAAATGTCAGTTTAGGGTTTTTAGCTTTACACAGGATTAGCGGTGGGCCTAGGTTTGCTTTTACTAGCACTAATATTTTAGCGCATGCTTAGAATATTTTAATACAAACAAGACTAATGAAACGTAAACGTCAAATTAAATTAAAAAATATAGAAGAATAGGTTATGGTAAAAAAACAGAACCCTGTGAAACTCCCGACAAGGAAACCAACAAAGAAGAAATTATGATAAAACAGACCTGCCAGACCCAAAAAATAGTGCACATAATAGACCTTCATCGATGTTGTACAAAGATACTAAATACAAAGAAAATCAATAGTGAATGTTAACACATTAACCGCCAGTGGGGGCGACCGCGACGAGGCGACCAGATGGCCGGTCTTTTGGCTGCGGTCTTCTGCGGTGGTTCTTTGGAGTCGTCCGGAGCTGTCAACGGCATTGTTGTAACTCCAAGACAATACTGGCCTGAGGTGTTGAGTTCGGTAAATAATACGATGGTAATTCGAGACGGGGATCCGATTGCTTTTCGCACGCTTCGAAGCGGAAAGCTCAGTCCTAGATGTGCAGGGTGATGTTAGATATACAACCTTTAATATTTGACAGGGTGAATTTGTTACTTAAGGTTAAAAATCATAAATGGCAAAACTTGAGCACCGGGTAGCTAAGAAACGGAAAATTATGGATAAACATCTGAATATTGCCAACATTAATAACCTAGGTTAATTGAGCAAAGGTAGGTTCCTAAATACATACTTTATAGATTTACAACTTGGCAATCCTTTAACTTTATCACCAAGTAAGGTCTAGGAAAACAAGCACAACAATTTGATAGAGCACCGACGCGAATCACTGTACGTGCCGGTACGTTATCACAACACTAACCTCTGAGTTCTATCACGACCTTGTCATAATACACTTCCAAACCGGGCACTTCTATGTCGATTCCCTTTTTGATCAGATCGTAGCAATCGGTGGTTGTCATGTCGCCAGCAGTCGGCGGCGACTGAGCCCGCTCTCGAGCGAAAGAAGAATTAGAGCGACAAAATTCAACTAAGCCAGTGGACAAGGATATTCGATACCACCGCTCCAGATGTCGACAACACTACGACCGGTTATTTATTAACACATTTTATTGCACTAATCTTCAAGAGTGGCATTTTTTAATTGAAAAACTAGTCAAAATATGAGGTGAAGAATCTCTAAAACACACTATAACTAAGAGGTTAGACGTGTAGTATTTGGATAAACGAGAAATTTGGTACCAGGTTTAGATAGCAATGGTTTACATCACTGATAAAGAACGCTATATCAAGAAACGAAAGATAGTTAATTCTACCATTAAATAAACGAAAGTAATGATGATTTTTTTTACTAAGGAATTAAGTTCAAATGTTGAGCGCTCCTGTAGGATAAACGGAAATGTTGTGTACCTAATAATATTGATAAGAATAATGTGTGACAATAAATGCTTTATTAACATAGGCCAAGTTATCAAGTTATTAACAGAAATGTCAGTAAGAATTAAAGCTATTGTTATGTGCACATATTTGTTAGTTACACATTTAATTAATTCAATAAAGTTAATTGTAGCGCTGTTGATTCAATTATTATTATTTATGTTCAGATTATGCAACTATTGTCTACATTAAAATACATACCGTAAATAACTCAAATACCACATAATCTAAACAGTGCATTCGATAATATGCTCCTTAGCTATATCTGACGACTATCAAATGTTATCAATTCTGTCCGATAGGAATATTGACATATTCGTGCATACAACCAACCACCTATCCAAGTTCTTTGGAGCGGTAGTTGATTTCTATACCACCTTTTTGCATTTCCAACACGAAACAAAAGAATTGGTCACATTATATCTCCCTGGGCTAGCCCTAATGAAAAAGGCTTAAAGGAGATAGTTTTAAGATATGTTTAAAAAGAGAAAATTAACAAAAAGACCAAGATTTATAATGACTACAATATACCTATTAGTGTTACAGCTACAGTAGATAATTTTAAAGTATGTATGTAGAATTAAACGGTATCAAACGCTTACCTGCTAACGCTTTTATTCTCGATCGTTCGAATAGCCTCGACGACGAATTGCCACCGTCGTACTCAAAATCATCGATGATTTCTTGGCCATGGCCGATGGGGTCCCAGCGGGACACCGATATGTCGGTCGTCATCGCGACCAACTGTTCCTCACCACGCCACACTCAACTAATCTGGAAAGAGAGAAAAGCAACATGAATGATTTAACTTCTAAGATATAACACTAAATGAGAGCAAAGAATTCGCAATTCACATATTATACGAGGTCAAATAATGTAACTTATGAACTTCACAACAGTTTAAGAGATTTTATATATTCAGGCCTTTCCAAGGTAAAAACACGTACCGTGACTAAAATCCCGAAAGTTAATCAACAATTGCTCAAACATGTACCTGATATGATATAGAATTCGAGAAAGTTTTTTATGAGAATCAATAAGTGAGAAGAACATTTAAAATGTTTATCAGTATCATACGAAACGCGTAAACAAGGTAACCACAAACACTTGCTAAAATATTAAAAAGCACATTATAAAATTTGCAAGGTTTCACTCAACATACACAGACATCAAACTGCATTAACGAGCTCCATATTTTTGTTATTCGATATGACATCATGCCGGTGATAAGATTAGATAATATTTTTCAAGTCTCGTGGCCACGCCTAAGCCAAGACTGATTTGATATAGGTAACTGAAATTAGACCATTGTGGATAGAAGTATATAGTTTGGAGTTTTGGTTTATAGGCTCTTAGAGGAATGGTTGAGGAAGTGAAAAAATTGCAGTAAGCAGATGCACAATACGTTTGCGGAAGACACTTATGTCATACAGTGCACTAGCTCATTATGAGATATTTCATAATTTTCGTTTAGACTTCGCTAACAATCTTCTAGCAATGCTTATAATTAACGTTCTCGTTCTATACGTAAGAAGCGAGCTAGAGTTACGTAACAAAACTGCTAAGTACGGTACGAGTATGTAATCCCTTTCCGATAGATTTGGTGTTGGGTTACGCATGACTCATGAATTCAATACTGAGCATGGAATTTGTAACAATTCTGGTTTGTTATGAATCTCTTTCAAAGAGCTGTTTCATAATCTACCAGCTTAATATTGTACAAGGTCTAAATTTTGTTTGTTTTCGACGATACTAGATATTATAGTTCCAATAAACGAAAATGGTTGGCTAACAAAGGGTGTGGTAGCAGGGTATAAAATATCAGTCTTAGTTACAATCTAAACAGAGACTGCAAAAAATCACGTCAAAATACTAATATAGACAAGCCAGAGTGTATAGTTATTAAAGTCATAAAGATGCTGATCGATACCTAATAAAATAGTATGAGTAATTTTGCCTGTAAATCTGTTGTAATAGTCGTACTTGTTCGGCCGAAACGAGTCTATATATAATTGATTCGTCGATGACTGTGACCTTCGTACACAATAGTCCAACTTCATTGGCGAAGGTCTTTTCAGTAACATCACATAATGCTGTATTGATGTTACTAAGTAAGCAGGTAGTAGGCGTTCATATTGTAATGTAAGATACGAAATAACAACGTACGCTCGTAGGAGGCAGACAAATACATTACATTTATATGCGGATGTAGGTAATCATATATTTTCGGTCGAGAACCTTAAAGTCTAAGCCTTTGGTAATGAAGTCATATTTCTCAGCATTGTTATTGATGTTCCCAAACACTTGCGTAAACTGAATAAAAACCTCGTATCTCAGACTCACTGTAAGCATAACGACGTCGATTTTAGATCGAGGAACAATACTAAAACAGCTCGAAAGACTCTTAAGCATTATGTATTAGATGAAAATTGTATTCATAGTGATAGAGAACTTTCTGTATTCCGCAAAAACGCATTTCTAAAATATTACTGAAGCTACCACGCATGGTAGAGTCATCGTCAATATGTACTTCCAATTCATATTAAATTATTCATTTAGTTCCAAGATTTATGTTCAGGTGCATTTATGCATGAACAACTGATCTATAGGCTCCCACTTTCCATCACGTAGCGGATCAGTCATACGCAGCATAGTTCTGTTTACATAATTTGTAGCAGTTATGTTGTTATCACTAACCTACTACAGCCAGCATTCGACGTAAGTTTAGAATTGTTGCTATAGAATAAGCATTTTCTATCAAGAAGACGTAGGTAACCAAAACGTACTAAAGTTATACAGTCAGTATCCAGGAGTTGCATTGCGTCTTGTTTGACAATTTTCATTTAAAAACATAATCTCCAAACATCAGGCAGAAAATAGTAGGTACATTTCGCATCTAGAAATAAACATTTGGCCAAATAATCGCATAGGAACTAAAATGGCTACAAATGAAGCTTTCGACATTCAAGGTGACTGCATAAGTCTTAACCAAATTCTAAGGAGTAGATTAACAACCGCTGATAACTCAGCAACAGCCACGACCGATCGTTTCAAAAACCGGTTTGAGGTAAATCTAAAGCAAAAAGTCTGCGTCAAAAAGAAGACTACAACGAAGATAGCCAACATAAAAGTGATGAAAAATTTTGAACCTAGTAATTGCCCTGCGAATCCAAAATATATTGCCTACGAAAACGCACTCGCTGCTCGCTTATTAGATTAGATTATTATTCAAATTGCATTGCATCTGTCTGCCGTTCCTTAAACACACATAAACCTACTATAGTGACGTGTTTTGTGTTTAGAGAATAGCTTACAAATAAATACAAACCGACTCTCCCGAGCAAGTACAACGATTTCTCTATCGGAACGGCGCGTTTTCCAATCAGGCCAACAATGCCAGTATTGTAAGAACTCTGAGCATTACATAAACCTAGATAGAGGCCTTATAGAGGCAAGCACGAATCAAGGAGCAACAAAAGTCGAACAAAGCAAGTGTATCAAATAGGCAAGTCGGCGACGAGGCCGACGACCTCTGGAGGCAGACATGGCGTCGTCGATACTCCATAGCCTGCTATTAACCAACCATGGTTGAGCGGAGCGGTACTACGAGTGCACGAAGCAATTACCGCTTCTGAGTAACCATTCGTATCAAATTCATATTTTACATTCCGTCCAATCACAATCAAATATGTTACGAGTATTTAATTTTTACATGATCACGAAAGGTGTCAAAATAATAATACCTACAAAATATACAATAATTTTCGAAAGCTGTAACTCTGATTGAAACAGCTTTCGCAAAAAGTCTTTCATGAATAACACAAGATACACAATCGCCATAAAGAAGACAAGGCACATAAACGCTCGAGTAGCGGTACATAAAGCAAGCTGTAGGGGAGGACCGACTTCCCTTGAACCTACCCACGCGTGAAACGAACGACACCGAAGCCACTTAGGGCTGAAAGTTAGGCAATGACGTCGTTTTTATATTATCTAATTTCGCATCAACACGAGCAAAAAGATCGTGAGATATTTGGAGCACTAAACGGAGAAATGAGAACTCTATAATTGAAAACACGTTTAGAAGGTGCTGTCATCTCTTGTTATAACGTACTCATAGTGGACTATATTTTCGAAAGGGATACTAACGAAAGCTTTTCATTGTGTCTGAACTCTGAGCTTCGCACTAACCAAAGACACTGCAAGCCCCCACCCAGACTTCCTCAAACAACGCACAAAGTATAGACATTACGGCAGCCCCCCATGTTTACCGCAACTACTTAATGACTAAACGACACGCCACCTGCAGTGGGGGGAGGGGGGGTTCTGTCGTATCACACAGCTTGTAAGAGCTATACAGCTTTGGCAAACGGATATCCTGATTCCTGAACATTGAACACCTAATATGATTGACTTGGCTTATTTTTGTTACTTTAATTAACGTTGGTCTACTATCAACCAACGTAATAGATAACATCAAAATAATTATCTAAAAGAAAGCACAAGTTACGTTAAGATATGCGAGTAAACACACTGTAACGTTTCTGTCATGTAAAATAATCTGTTATTTAAGCAAGAGCAAGTAAAGAGAGCTACTTCTTTTACATGGACGTGAATAAATAAAACATAAAGCCAGCGACAGTAACCTTGACTTTTAAAAGAGGAAAATTGAATGCTAAAAGATAGAACACTGAACTATTCAAATAATTTGATGACGTCGAGACTGATATCACCGAATACAATAAGATACAACTAGGGTTGCCATACGTCCGGAATTTCAGGCTTTTGTCCGGAATGCGGGGGAATTCCAAGCCGTCCGGATTCTAGAAATGAAATTTAAAAAAATCGCCACACGAGTTCATTATGCCACAAATATGAATTGAAACTTCTTTAAGCGTCAGGGTTTTTGCGCAGTGTATTTTTGTTTAATCTGGTCACCCTTAATACAACACAAGTTCACAATTAACAGTGAACAACATATTTCAAGTAGCTAATTATGTTATGTACGATATGCTCATGAATTTGAAATTTGCGTCAAGTCCGTGTCTGTACTGTCTAGGTTAGTATGCTAAACGCAATTCATTCATGAATTCATGCACTTATGTTTCAATTCCCATCGGACACAGGAAACTACGATTTCTATCGCTATTCCGTTAAAATTGGCAATTGACATTGCTCTTATGCTGAGAGTATTAAAGTCCATTACGGTTCAGCACTTAGTAACTGATCATTATGTACGGATGAATGTAGTATTTACGGCCCGTAACAGTCACAGTACAGCGAGTGCTTCGTATCATTCAGTACTGCATTGCTTGCCACAGTGGCTTTTGTTTGTTTATTTAATTAAAGTCCGATCACCTTAGATAAATTGTTTATTTTTTTTTGTAGGGTCATACGACCGTCTTTATTTCTTGACCATTGTAGCTTCGCTTCTGCGTTTTAGAAAGGCAACAAATGTACTGAATTTGGAATCCAACTAAATGTTTAGGCTCATAACAAAAATAATTTCATGAGAAAAAGTGGTCCCGTAATATTAGGATGAAAAAAACCAGCCAAGTGCGTGTAGGTCTCGCACACTGAGGGTTCCGTACAATACATTAATAATCAATATAAAAAACCGACTTTAAAATTTGTAAAATATTATGGCATTTCGATTCGGCGAAATGAAAAGGTCGAGGTTCGAATGATAAGGTCGTCCAAGTAACGAAATTACCTGTTATAACTTGGTAATGAACATAAATTTGTCACCGACTGGCACTTGGCCATTATTTATTATTTGTTTTGTCTTTCAGTGAACATGGTGCATGTAACTGCGCCGAAATATCGGGAGCTCATTCCACAACCTTACCACGGTAAATATCCCGTAAATAATCTACTTAATAATAAATACTTTTTGTTGAGTGTGTGTACTACATTATAATCATGCCAAGGTTGTACGTATTACCGTTTTTACATTAGAGCAAATACAAAAATACGTTAGTTGTATGGAGACCCCCCGTAGACCGATTTTTAATTATTTCTTAGTTAATCCGTAGTTCGAAAGATACAGCCGTTTAAAAATAGGACGGACGGACGGACAGACAAACAGACGACGTAGGCTTAGTAAAAGGGTCCCGTTTTTATCCTTTGGTTGGCCAATATTTATGTAGGCAGGTATTTTAAGTTGACGCGATAAAATCTGCAGTGGCACAATTTTCAGTTTCCGGTGTGTGAAATACTGACATCACTGGTGTTATATATAGAGCCATTAACTCAGCAAAAGTGGTATCTAGTCTCGTTTCTCGAGGAATTGCTGATGAATGATTTTTCTGAATGATGTTTTGAAATAGATGCATTATGTCTATTAATTGCTAAGGGCAAAGTGAATCTTAGTGAGGTATAAGAATAGAAAGTCGTATGATATACTTGTGCGTATTACCACCTTGCATTCTATAACTCTCTTATTCTTGTTTCATTACTTTCTGGGCACTCCTATCTGTACTCTTTATATCAGCAACTACATCGATAAACGCAAGAGATAGCATTGTACCGTGTCATCACGATTATCCTTTTAAAAATAGATTAGGTAACTAGCTCGTCCCCATTACCCAAGCAAATGATTCATGTCCTTAATATTCTCAGTTCCTAACTCGCATTTGAGATGATAAAGACGAAATTCCAGAATTTGCTATCGATAAAAAAGTTTTGTAGAAATTTGGTCGCGTAACCCGTCATTAGGGGAAAAGTTTTGAAAGACCATGTTGTGTCTCAGAATTAAAATTAATAAAACGTATTATTTATAACAATTATGGAGAGGGCTATGCTCGGGGTTTCTCTACGAGATTGAATCAGAAGTGAGGAGATCTGTAGACGAACGAAAGTCGCCGACACAGCCCACCGGATGAGCAAGTTGAAGTGGCAGTGGGCACATCACGCAGAACAAACGCAGAAGGTTCAGAACCAGACCACGGACCTGTAGATAAGCGCAGCGTAGCACGTCCACCCACAAGATGGACAGACGAACTAAGAGACCGCAGGGCACCCTGGATGCAGGCTGCTTCCAACCGGCCCTTTTGAAGATCGATGGGGGGACGCCTATGTCCAGCAGTGGACGTCCTATGGCTGAAATGGTGATGATGATGATGACTGTGTCCTGGAAAATTGTAGTAGATTTATAAATCCCTGTAACCAAGCAGGACGAAACAGGTAACACTAACAAGCACTTCCTATGATGGCGGGTGCGCGGACGAGTCCATTAACCCAAATATAGAACCGCGCCCGGACCTAGTGACTACTATTTACTCTCCTATACTGTGGCTCGCGTGACTTACGCACACACGCCACAACTGAGAATTTATCTATTAGCTATAATTATGATAACTAATAAATAGTGGTGATAATGTTTAAGAAGCTGGGGTTGTGTCAGAATCATTAGCCATTAATTAGGTCAAGTTATCTTTAATGGACGTGTTCGTTATATACAAAATCATATTACAATGATTCACGCGCAAGAATGTAAAATACGCTCCACATGTTCCTATACATCACAACAAACCAGACAATCTGACAAAACTAAAATTACCTGATTCTCTTTTCGTTTCAATATGTGAGTGAAGAATGGCAATCATTTTAGAGCTGTCAAATTTAGGTTACTTAATGGTACAACAGAACAGCACTATGTAGCAAGACTAAACTAAACAAATACATTCTATGAACATATTGAATACAAATTGAAAGAGATGAGAATAAACTATGAAGTTGATAAAGAACTAGAATAGGTAGAAAGCGATTGTGTAGAGGCAATGCCTGTGGGCATCGAACTACTCACGGTTAATTAGCCGGTATAATCAAAAGGCTCCCTCACGTGGAAACACTCCCCTCGCCCGCCAGCCACAGCCGTTACAAATAATAAACAAAACCATCACTGACACGAAACATGACGCCCAACTGAAACAAAGGGATATCCGGTCTAAATACCATCCCACGTGGAAATTTTAGAAAATCGCATCGGTCATTCGTCGGGTGATGGATTTCGTAACAGAAGCTAATGAGTTTGATCGTTTAGTCTAAATCAATGCTAATGGTCAACGTCTTCAACCGCTGGAATTCTGGAAAGAATAATAACCCTAAGAATAAATAACTTAACATTATCTTATGGCCACATAATAGCTTTATACATACAAGCAAATAATGAAACGTGACATATAGGAAAAAAGGAAGGTCAGCGCAAATGTGACACGAAAATGACATTAAATAGATGAGTAGAATTTCGCCCGCCCACACATGGTTGCCAACCTTAACTCCAAAGGGGCAGAGGCGAATGTCAGTCACTGACCGGATATAAAATAGGCCCGTTTCGCGTGTGTTCGTTCTTTTATATGAAAGTAGATAACTATTAATAGATTCAACGCATGAACTCAAACTTCAGGATTCGCTGAACTGGGGCCAATGATTTCAGATACGTCTCGGTCATCGCGTTCACGTCTGGTTTCATGAATGCATCGTCTACTGTCCAAAAATCTGAATCATAATATTATTCTTTTCTGTGAGAATATTTTTATAGTTTTTTATAAAACTCAGTGACGGAGACAGGCAAATCGTTCGTCTGATGGCGTGTCTTCGTGAACACCAATCACTGATAATAGTTGCAATACCTCCTTGTCTTTCTAAACTTCGACATTTTAAAACTCGGTAAGACACACTGCACTGAGCTCGTCAGCCAAATTAAAAAAATTTGGATGATCCTAGGCGGTTTAACAACTTGCAAAATTAAGAGTTATACCAGGCGGACTCTACAAGGGTCATGAAGGGTCCCACAACTATCAGAATGCCTGCGTTTATTCAATAAAGAATACTTATTTACACAGTTATGTCATCTATGAAAATAGAATCTATAGTATGGTTGCACCATTCCGGTGGGATAGAAGTCAATGAGATTCGCGTGTGGGAGTCGGCACTGAACTTTGGAGACCGGAGAGAGGATGCGCCTAATTTGCTGCCAACCTATATGACGCTTGGTTTCCAACGTGCGTTTACTGTTTAACAACTGTATCAATATATTAGGATGTTTTATCGTTTGTGCTTTATCGCTATCTATGTTGCATCGTATGCGTCAATTCGTCTTCAGTAAAATGTGTCAAACAAACTCTACGAAATAACGGAGATACTATTTTATTTCAACTTTACACCAGTATCTTCGAGCCAGGCTTATAACTCAGCGACTCGATGTTTCCTAATAAATACAAGCAGGCCTAGCAGGCCATTTGCTACGACAAAATTTGTCAACTCTTTTTATCATGCGAAAACGAGACAGGCGTATACATATACGTAGCCTTGTCTCATTTTCACTCGACAAAAAGTGACGACAAGATTTTGTCGCAGCGCGCGTGCTAAGCCTGCAGATATTATTTAAGTTTCTTACGTATCGACATTTATAGTCTACGGGCGTCTTACAGTACGTTTGCCGCTTCGCGGTAGATAAAGTCTACCCCACGGTTATCGGTTCTGCGACAGATATTACCGGCCCATTACCACTTCAGCTTGCTAATACACTGAGCTATGTCGGTGACATTGGTTCTCTGATTTATATATAATTATACGTCTGCCTGCTGGCTAGACGAGAAAAGCCGAAGATCGTGCTAAGTGGCGTGCCTTGGGAGAGGTCTAAATCCAATAGTGAACTAAGGCTGACAATGATTTAAGATTCTGGAAATATGGCTATGCATACAAATGTGAAATCTTTTAAACAATGTACAAACTGCATTCATTTACGAGTCAAATACTAATTTATCATCGTTACAGCTCTTACTAATGGCCTGTCATAATTCGAAACTAATAAAGTGATCGTGACGTAAAACGAATTGATATGACTTGAGCGTATTGGGTCGCCTAACTGATTGCTAGAGGCATTGTTCTTTAAAAAAGTTGGCGTCAGTAACAACATGTAAGGCATACATATAGACTTGTTTTTTATCCAAAGTTTTATCGATGTTTTATTCTAAATTTTTTTATGGCTGTCATAAAGACTTTGCACTATGGATCATGGTCATCGCTCAAAAATGTCCGAAGCAAATGTAGACTAAAACTATACTAGCTGTTAAGGTAATCTGTGCATTTAGTCTACATTTGTTGCAAACAAAATAAGACATTGTATAAACGACATAGAATATAAGTTAGGGAACCTTTAGGTTTAGGTCTTTTTTGAGTATTGCTACAGGAATACACTAAGCACTTAGGTGCATGGTGATTGGTAACAAATTTTCAACTCGAGCCTGGCCAGTCATACGAGTAATAGACCAGCGATGACTGCAATGTAATATTAGTGATGAGGTAGATAAGTGTAAAGGTACAGGTCAAATAGGTGTAGAGCAGAATCATCGGTGATGATATGACATAAGCGGGATGACGTCAGCGGGCGTCGGCAACTGCTGCGAAGGCCGGCGACGCCGTTGTTTGCGCGCAGCGCCGCGCTGCGGACCGGTTTTATAGCACACATGCACCGCGCGTTACATCGACTCTATCACGCGACCTCTGTAGTACACAATGAAATCTGGCAAAAACATTTCTTGTTTTCTTGAGCTTTCCTTACCTACAAGTCAATATTTGTAATATGGTTCAGCTGCATGTATATTTTTAGTCTATTTTCTTTATTTTGTTTCAACGGCTACGCCCAGATGCAACAGCTTGGCCGCTCGCCTCGATGCATTACGATGACGTCATCGCTTTATTTGGGTCAATGAGTATAACTCACTCAGTGCGGCCATTATAACCATAAACTGACTCCTTACAACTCACTCGGTTATTGTTTCCAACGAATGTGCTCGAGATAACATCAAAGACACACTTCACATGGTGATAGCAGTATTATTCTACGAGTGTTTGCGTGATCTTCAACCAAAAATGACGGTTAGAATGGCTAAAATGAGCCATCGGTCATTGAATTCCGCTGGAGAAGCATTTGACTGCTTGCCAAAAGTCATAGAGAAATACTTATCGTTAGCACTTTTTGTACTGAGCAACTGAAAAAAAAACCTATATTTGTTGATTGAAGTCTTAGGCAAAGGTCAGAGTGAAATCAGAAACGGTAACAGAACTGAGCGAAGAGTCATGAAATAATCATTTACAAATGAATTTAGGATCACAGTACTGCACACATCCAATCAAATACGTGTAGATTTAGATACTATAGCCAGCCATCAAAACAAATTGATGGAGAGAAAGGTAAATTTTTGATACACAAGTTTACATTAGCATGTCTTTTGATAAACAGCTCTGCGTTTACATGATTGTAAAGTAGATAATAATGAGCATAACAGGAAAGAAATAAATTTAAGAAATAAAGTTGAAAGGTGCTTTCCAAATTTATTTTCAACCCCTGCCGAAACGTTAGCATTGATAGAGCGACAACATGTCTCTCGAAAATTACCTGGTGTCACTGATCGTGGCTTGTGACATTTTCCGATTACCAGAATATCCAACAATAATATGGTAATGGAAGAATCAAGTGGGGAAAATCCAGTGTATTATTCTCTGCCGAAGAATCTATCTTACAGATAGCATAATTATGATGATCATGTCACCATTAGTATACATACAGATACATAGAATAATTATCTAGTTCAGTTTTGATCAATGTAACAGTATTATGCACATTACTAGGAAAAGAAAATAGGTGAACGATGCAAGCAAAGCGAGCGTTCGTGTTTATAACGATACGAGTACATGAATAATTCACAAGCCATGACTGCACTTTGAGATCCTTTGTGCAATAGGCTGCTCTGCATGCCACACTTTCATGTATGAATAATAGCATAAAAGTAGAAATTAAAAGGCTAAATCTATGTACAAATACGTTAAACAACTATCAACCTACTCGCAGTTAATTTACCAGAATTTTCTTATATGAGTTCAAGGGGATGATTCCGACTATAGTTTATATCTATATACTATAGGTATAGGTTATATCTGTAATCCTATAGGTACACTACATTGAAATTCGCAACGTCATCGAAATGACGTAAGTATGTCAAAATTGGAGCCAGGTCAAGGGTGAAATTAAAACGCTATTATCTACCTACTTTTCTGATTAAACCTACCCAAACCTACTAACGCATAGAAGTAATGTTAAATGCTTGTAAAAGCAAAGTCAAATGATAAGAGTATAGAATCATTTTCAGCTTTAGTAGGAACCGTGCCAGAAATAAATATTTCGTCACAGTTATAAATGCTTCGATCGTATCGGACGTGGGTGATACACGCGAGAAGATATAAAGCAAATACACTACTTCAATAATGCCAAAAAGAACAGAATAAATAAATGATATGTTACAAATTGAATCGAAAAGGGTCTAGGTAGAAAACGGACACATTGGATGAAAGTAGGCTATAATATACGTTGTATGTCACTCCGCTCGAGCAGCAATTCCAAAAAGGTACTTGGGAACTGGAAATAATGAACACATCCATTGTTTCCAGACAAATAAACCTCCATCGTTCTCTCTGCGACCTCGGTGAGGCTTTCCAGCAAAATTAAAATAATATTCGTGTCAAAACACAATAGTTCACAAAGTACCTTGAAAAACTACTATGGTTTAATAAATTTGACTAAAGAGTTGCTTTCGAAAATCACCAAACCAATCAACCTTGACATTAGAATTCGATGCTTACCTCTCACTATATTGTAAAAGGTTGTGTACCGTGGATCAAGACGGCTTGGAACTAGGTTAGTTAAATTCAACCAGCTTTTTAGGTTTTGTGGAAGGAAGTACTGCTTATTTTCAAATACATGTCAATAATAATTTATAACATATTTAATAGCTTGAGCATCATCTACATACTCGTACATGGTGTCTTAATGTTCTAATTATTAGCAGTTTTAAAACTGCGCTACAGTTATTAACCACGAAAACGCAAGAAACGATTAGAAGTAAGAATGGGGCGCGTAGCTATGTGTGCAACGTCTACTCTAATATTATTATGATGTATGTATGTACTTATATGTAGATGATGTTATAACTATTACAGTATTAAAGACTAACAAGTACGCCTTGATTGCTTCAAATTGACGTACAACTACCGACAAACTACACAGCGAATCAGGCTCCATTCAACTCTCGTCACGTGATTACTGAGCATTTCGATGCGTGTAAACATTTGTGTAAATGGCAACTATCATTATTTCTCTAGAACCGTTAAGGATTCTAGACGTGATATTTGTGCACTGACTGACACTTAAGACTTATCCGTTAAAAATATTTAGTCCCAGCTAGTAAAAACGTGAACCAAATAAATCGAAATAGCAAATAAAGAATCCAGTTGTGGTCAACCTAACCATAGCTGGTATTGGCCAAATCGAGTCTTAATATCTACAGAGTACAGACGGGACGTTAAGTGGTCAGGCGAGTAAGTGGCACATTTCCAACCGGTTCCTCGTCGATACCACATCTACATCCGATGCGAGCCATAAAACTTCCAACTGTCAGCGCTTCCGTAGCGTCCGTTTGATTCTACTTTTCAAATTAGGATTGTGTAAGTAGATAACTAGAAATATTGTTGGCGAAACCTTTTATCGAAATCTGACTATCACCATTATTCACCATCGATCATCTATACTGGTTGTATGTAAATGTGAAATCAGACAAGGCAACAGACCTGAACAAATGCTTGAACGAGGTGAATTGATTTTCAAAACCATGTCGCAAGTTACAAGGAAATTATTAAAACATTTGCAAGCTAACAAGTTTTACATCGAGGCTGCTAGCCACATGCAAGTAGTGAGTTTGTACAGAAAGCGGTAGTTACGTGAGACGGCGAATGCAAGACTTGGACTGGATTTGAGGTCGACGACCCTTATACAGCGGGACTCAGGACTCACAGCCGGAATATTAAGGCAACTGCTTCGAAATGTTAATGTGACTATTTTGATGTAACTTTATTGGCAAGGCTGTGAGTCACCCACCACTATCATTCATAGGTAGACGACATCACGTGGATGTTTTGTTAAGAATTTACATAAGTCCGATCTTTAAAGTAAATTATGTAGCATAAAGTATTGACGATTGTTATGTTTAGTTCGTGTGAATAGGATGAAAAACGAATTGTGTAAAATCTGATATGGCTACGAAAGTTGATAAATCAAACAATGAAGTAAAGAAGTCTACAATAGCGCTGTTGATAATCTTCATTAGAAAGCACCGGCATTGCATGACCTCATTGTTAGCTCGGTTAACGCCTCAGTGCTCGACCGTGAAAGGGTTGCAGGGCCTGCAGGTTTCATTGATTTCTCTTATTCTATTATTATCTATGCAAATGCAGTGAGAAAAACCGGGAAGAAAATAATTTCCGAAATTTATTGCTTGTTCGGTGCTTGTGAATGCTGGTTACGTTTTGATAAGCTACTGGAATGAATGATATATCTACCTAGATATTGATCAGAATTCACATTCACGATTTCAAATAAGATAACAGCAAACTGTAGAATACCTTTGTCCAGTAGCTCCTAGCGTTAGTTCCGTACGTACTCGCCATAGGTATGTCTAAATATAGGTTTCTATAAAAAGTACAGTTGAATTCCTGGGAATCCGTTTGAGTCAGAAAACCAACCATTGTGTAATATCTGACGGGACGAGATCCAATCTTACGATCAATTTGAATTGCAATTTACGATGCATTAACATCGGGCGACATGATTACAGACTACACTGACTCCCTTTATAATATTGCTGACACGTCGAAGGTTCCACTACATCACGCATTACTAATCTGTAAATAGGAGAACAGTTGCTTACAGCTTAGAATGCTTAGATCTCAACTCAAAGCGAAAGCTCTACCTAAAACTGTAAATATACTCAAACTAATAATGGATTCTATCAGAAATAAACTAACTTGTTTTAAAAGGCCAAACTAACACTTATCAGTCAGTGGATAAGAATCTATAGATTCCATTTTCGGCTATTGTGTCAGTGAGCTGAAATGTCTAAAGGTCAATTGAGAGGTCGCCCGACCAACTGGTGAAGATAACATTACATTCAAACTTAGTAATTGCTTGAGCATACGATCGCATATGGAGTCGAATATCAACGGGATATCCTTGAAATCCAGTTTGGAAATAAAATGTGTTACGTAACTTATAAATACATGTGTACAATATGGTCAGTAAGATGCAATTAATGTGACAAATATACCCACAAAAGTGCAAAAGTCAACATAATCGTGAACAAATTCTGTCATATCTTCTGAGTTACGAATTAAAATAGATAAAGTGAGATAAACAGTGTCGTAAGCGGCGTTATCTTCATTACCTTTATGACAATCAGTAAAGAAATAAATCCACTATTATTTTTTGATTAAAACGCTGTTCAATAACTCTACGCCCACAAACTGGTTCATCATCAACAAATCTGACCATTTTATAAACAGATTGTTCCCAAAGTGAACACAGATAAAAGTGTAAACATGAGTGAATGGTCATTCAATGCAAACAGGTCTCGCCGATGAGCTCACCTATTATTTTTTGTCATTAGCAGATGGAACTGCCGTATTATCATGGCGAACATGCCTTGCCGATTGACTCACAATCGCAATAGTACCAATACCTAAAAGCATAATGTATTCTATGTTGTGCAAAGGGTGTGGTTTTAGTTCAGAAAAATATAACTATTCCGTGGACAAGGTTGAATTGCATCGAATATAGTAAAAGAACAACTGAGATAAGGAATGACATCATAGGATCCTGAGAGCAATAAAAATTATGAGTTGTATGATATCATACAGAGTTGAAACAGTACAGCAGAGGCCCCCACTTTATTTAATATTTTAAGCCTTGGGACTTGCTCCTTGGGGAACGCCGCAAAAGGACGCAGTCTTTTACTTTAGTATAGTAACCGTGGATAACCGTAACTAGAACGTATTAGAACCGTATTAGACGAAATCGACATTAGCTAGTATATAAGCTCGTAACAAAATCTGGATCACGGCACTGATTTTGACATAAAATTGGGCTAAAGCCGGGCCCAAGCCATAATTTGCTGTCATAATCCTAGCTCTGTCCAGTATCAGACAGTACATCAATACTGCGCATGACCTAGATGACGACAGGGGGCGGGGCGCCGGTGAATCTGCAAATAGCGAACGTTCCCCAACCGGTGAGTTTAGTCTGGAAAAACTGTCTACTGAACCACGGGAAGCACAGGTCAATAGGTTGAATTGAACAGGCAAATTACAAGGCGTAGGAAGAGCGCATGAATCATATAGACAGGCTTGGGAATCAGGGGGCAGAAATAAGTAACAGATCTAACTAGGTAGTTGAACTTATTCAATGTTGAACTAAGTTTTTATGACTCGGGTAAAGTAAAGCAATCTTTTTGCAAACTCTTAGATCACGTCAAAAATATTACTGCTGTTTGGGTTTATGTAGATAACAGCTCACGATACTCAGGACATACCTATACAGTTCGGCAAGCAAATCACTTTCCTATTGATCGTCATCTTTTACAAAACAGCAGTGCGAGTACCGTTCTTTATCGGTCGTCAAATTCGTTAAAATGCCATAGAATCGATCATAGTAAGTACTGATCAAATGGCATATTATCGAATTTAACAATCTCAACTGTCAAATTTGATGATCGATAAAGAACGGTACTTGCACTGCAGGCTTGGTTTCATCGAATTTTTCAACCTAAGGAACTTTCTCAAACAAAAGTTTTTCTCTTCAGGTTTACGACCCACTTGTCAACCGAGAAAATCTGTCAAACTGTGACATCATTCAGTAAAACGTAACTATTGATCTTCAGCAGGTAGCATACTAACTTCAAAAGGTAAAACCTGAAATGTCCCATGCAATAATAAGGAAACTTACCAAATTACAACACTATCTCATCTCAAATGCACATCCAATGTCAATTTCACGTCACTTCTGAACTGTACAGGTACACCAAAATACGGAACGATTGACGCAGCGCAGAGGCGCGTCGCGAGAACGACTAAGCGGAACGGACTGAGGCAACTCGCGGGCTGGAATATCGATCGCTTCCCTGGCGCCGGCGAGCCGCATATCCCTGGTGCACGCACGCCCCACCCCGCTGGCTTGCCACCCCTATGTATCCTACCCTTAAAACAAGGGATTGATAACGAGATGCGCCGCTAAAACAATTCGCTGGACACGATTGTTGACGTTGAATAGGCACTCGGAATACGAAAGATCAATAAGAACTTTTTTTGCTGTTTAAATAAACCGTTAAAAAAAACCATGAAATTGACAGTCCAATACAGTCTACAGTCCTTTATTTTGCCAAAAGTTCTTATATAAATGTACGTAATTAGGCCATCCAGGTAACATTAACCTCATTTATCAAAACATAAACAAACTGAAACATTTAACCCTAACTAAGTTCGCTTTATTATCCTACAGCGGTAGTAACAAGTTTTTATTTTGATTCAAAATCATATTCTAGAATCTAGAGTAACTAATAACTTTGTCTTAATTTTGCTATCTGAATTTGCCAAAATGCTTCGGGTAAATCCAGTCTCCCGAAACGTTAACACCGGATTTCCCGTTTCACCGCGACTCTGAAACCGACAAGAAAGACCTTGTGGCCGCGCCACGCAAACCCGTTACCCTCCAGACGGCGCAGGAAATTTCTTAAGGGAATTATGTGAGAGCATTATTTAAGGATAAGGAAAAGCGAAGATAATGGAATATCTAAATAAGGATAAGTCTTTCTTTTCATTAGTGATTCTACTCGCTTTTGCATTGATTCAATGAGTAGTTTCTTTACACTTGGAAAGATGTTAGCTGAAAATAAGTATTGTATTAATAGGATAGGAGAGGACCGAGTCATAAAAAGGCATTTCTTAGAACTACTAGACGTTACACCAACAAGGTTAGTTAGATTTTATCAAAATATTATGCCTAATAAAATGAGAAGGAACAGACAAGACTTAAAAAAAAAACCGTTTCCGGGAAGAAATCACTTTGGGCGATAAGGTCGCCCATTATACTGCGGAATATGTAACTAATGTAAAATTACATATGTTTAATTTGTATTTTCGGTGTGAATTGAAGTTACATTGTAATGCATTGTCTATCATCATCGTTTAATGCCAAGCGGTAAGCCGGTCAAGCGCAAGCCTATTATTCATTAAATATTAAAATACTTTTTTTTACAAAAAAAATACTACCAATTTCACGGGAAGTTCAATAAATGGGGTTCATCCCCCTATTTTCTACCCCCCTAATTTTCTACCCTCAGAAGTTTTTTTTTCTCAATATATTAAAATGGAACCACCCACGAGATAAAGCTTATTCAATTACAGAATCATTAAAATTCGTTTGTAATCAGGGAAGATATCACGTAACACACAAAAAAATTATAGAAATTAAGAACTCTTTTTAAAGTTGGTTGAAAATATAAGGAATCATCATTTATTTTAAAAAGATAATCTTTGACAGTAATTAGTTTAGTTTACGATTTTTCTCTATCTCTAGTCCAAAGAGAATATAAATCTCTAGTCTCTACCTACTAAATTTCGCTGACTAAAGGTCCCAATTGTGTAATTTTTTTAAAGATTCTGACTCAGGTAAAGTTGCGATGCGACGTCTTTTCCATAAACCGAAGATTATGGTGATATTGTGTGTTCTATTCTGTGATAATATAGGTATAATTGAAGATTTACAGCCAAAAACTGAAGGGGGCAAGGTAAACACGAATAGTTCTACAAACGCACACTTCAATATTGAGCGGCACACAAATAATGTTATCAAAAGATGACCAGGGGGGGTAACTTACACCTCTTACAACTTACGGGTGTAATTACACTGTGTAAGTGCTAAAGAGGAAACTGTAGGCATGACGCTTTTATGATTTTTTTCTGAGATTCTAGCGTAACATTATAGGCATTCCATTCTCTCCAAGATGAAGAGATCAGACTGCACGCATCAGTCACGTTGTGCCTTAGGCGTGTTTGTGGATCCCATGCCAACATACTGTTCTCAAATGGCCGACGCATTATGGTGTCATTAAAATGCTCTTAGATCTGAAGATACCTTCAGGAATGTTTATATTTTGAGTGCAATTGAGATTGTGAGTAGAAGAAAAAGGGATTTTTAAGGAAAAATAAACTAGATTAATATGTATAACGGGACGGTATGTATAGAACACGGGGCAATTTCATACAACAGAACTAAATTATATATATTCAGAATAATCGCTTACAGGGCAAGTAATAAGAAATTATGTTATTTGAAATTAAACACTTTTGACGGACTTTGTGTGTGCGTGTGTGTGTGTGTGTGTGTGTGTGTGTGTGTGTGTGTGTGTGCGTGCGTGCGTGTGTTTGTGCGTGCGCGATTTTTCATTGAATATTTGGAGTATTATCATGTACCTTGCATAGCTGAAAATATTTTAAAGTACATATTATGTTACAAAGTAAAGCCCATTGCAGACAATGCGCAGCAAACTGACTCAAGTAATACTTGCGCAAGTACTGTGCATCGCCTGACATGGGTACTAAGCAACTTCAACTGTCCAGTGTTAGTGCACTAAGCAAAAAGTGTTGTAGCTCGTTGCAGACGTTGAGCAGTAAACTGACGCGAGTAATACTTGTGCAAGTACTGCGTATCGTCTGACATGGGTACTAAGCAACTTCCACTGTCCAGTGTTAGTGCACTAAGCAAAAAGTGTTGTAGCTCGTTGCAGACGTTGAGCAGTAAACTGACGCGAGTAATACTTGTGCAAGTACTGCATATCGTCTACAATGGGCTTAAGACATTTTGTTTGGCTACTCGACCGACTACAAGTAGCATTAAGTCACGCCCCAGTAAGAACATCAGTTCATGGATATCGTATTACACTAAGATAGTTACGAATATTACCTTATCACAGAGAGAAAACTTCATTATATTGTTCTAAAGTAAAGTAATATTATGGATTACGTATTGCGAAAGAGTTCTAACATGGTACAGTACCTCAGGTAGTGTGAGATAAGCATTATAGTTACTTAACATCCAGTGGGCAGAGTTATTACTTGTTTACTCATTAGATAACTATAGCTTAATGTTATGTAAACCGCAGTTATCACTGTTACTAATACTTAGGAAAATGTTGAATTTAAGTTTAATATAAGCAGTTTTTAAACATTTGTTTGCAACTTTAGGGTCACTAGATGGCAGTGTCTAAGCATAACATGATTTGGATGCTAGTGGTAGTCCCAATGAGATTTAAGACCAAATATTGTGGCGCTGGCTGAATGGGTGTTCCCCGATAGTTACAATCTGGGTTGTCTTCAAATCACAAGTGAATTGGTTTCTTTGAAGCAAGAATTCTCCATCGCAGACTGTATCATTGCTTAACATCAGGCAAGTAGATGGTCAAATGCAAGGCTATTATTTAAAAAAAACTACACATATTAAAAACACTTTCAAAACGATCCAACCATTTTGGACAAAAATGGTAACAGACATATTATGAATATACACACAATTTCTTCCCCCAAATGCATACACCTCCATTCCAAGGAGTATATAAAACCAAAACAATTAAAACTGACTCTCTACTTTAAACACTGTTACTCAGTAATCATACTGACTGGCAACAATCTGTCATCAGTATTTTTACCTACATCCAAACAGATACAAATTCAATAATCATAAATTGCAAAATTTACACATCAGCAAATTGTTAGGTACATCTAGGAAGGTTCAGAGAAGGTTTAATATGCAGTTGGGGTACGAGGTTGTGATAGTATGTGTGTTAAATTTTTTCTCCAAACCGCTAGACAGATTTCAGTACTTTATAAAAAGTATTTTAACACAGGTTTTATTGCGATGAATTTAACTATGTTCGATTAAAATCTAACCAGTATATATTTTTTTATAATAAAGAGAAATAGGAGAAGCAACTGAAAAATTCAAGCGCTAGACCATAGCCTCTTTGCATGGCTGGTCTGTGGCCCACTGGCTTGTGCATTGGATGTGTGCTCTCTACAATCGTGCTGTTATTTGTGCACCCAAAAACACTGAGCACCAGATTGTTTATATGCAGCAGGAATATAGTCGCAGCGAGGGCCATACCCAAGAATTCATTTTAGGGGGTTGAGCTCTGGACACGACTGTAGCCAGGAATTATTACAGAGGAGTAGTACCAGAGGGCTATGCTCGGGGTTTCTCTATGAGATCGAATCCGAAATGAGGAGATCCGTAGACGAACGAAAGCCCACCAGATTAGCAATTTGAAGTGGCAGTGGGCAGGGCACATATCACGCAGAACAGATGGCCGATGGGGCCGAACAGTTCTGGAATGGAGACCACGGACTGGTAAGCGCAGCGTAGGACGTCCACCCACAAGATGGACAGACGACCTAAAAGAGACCGCAGGGAAACGCTGGATGCAGGCCGCTTCCAACCGGCCCTTTTGGAGATCAATGGGGGAGGCCTATGTCCAGCAGTGGACGTCCTATGGCTGAAATGATGATGATGATGATGATAATGAGTACCAGTAAAACACTACCTCACGCTTCCCATTCAACAACTTCAATATATATCATCAATATAAAATGGTGGGTTGGCTATCACATTTTGGGGTGGGGGTAGCAGTGGCAGTGGAAGTTGCTTTATAGTCTATCTCTAAGCAAGTTGTAGCTCGTTGCAGACGATGTGCAGTACTCTCACGAATATTACTTGCGTGAGTTTACTATGCACTTGCAACTGGCATAAAGCTCTAGTATGTTTTTTTTACAATTACAAAAACTATAAAAGTAATACAAAAACAAAATATTACAAAAAATCTTTAAATCTAGGGTGCCGCCCCTAACCGGCGTAGCTACCGGTGGTTAGGGCTGCAGAGTGAGGAACCTTCTGACAATGCGTTCCGGGTCGAAGATTACCGCCTTCTGCATCTGACCCTTGACTCAACCAAAACGCTGTTTACGATGATAGATTTGTGCGAGTCCACCGCAATATGTAGCCATAGGTAAGTATGGGTTGCACTATCACCGTGTTTAGTCAGCAGGAGCTTTGGTTTTAGGCCCCAGTCCTTTCCTACTGCTCTGGTATATTACTAGACTATCTGACATAGTGTATTTGTTACCTGCATAGTATATTTCAGGTATTTTCTCCACAGAGGTTTGCTGTTTAACCAAATGCCTAGGTATTTTACTTGCGTGCCTAGTGCTGTTTAGTACCAAACAATGTAGGAGTCGTGAGATTCATTGTTTAATTTACGAGTGAACAGCACTATCTCTATTTTTTTGGGCTTACAGAAAGGGTGTCTCACACCATTGCTCAACAATTTTGAAGTGCTTATGCCACCGGCATTGAAAGCCATTTGCACCGATGAGCATCCATTATCAATCCACATAATTAAGGCATCTGCACAAATTGAGGGATTACCAGAAGAAATGTAAACGGGCTGCCAATCTGCAAGCAGTAAGCTCACTACTAAGGCACTTACTACCTATATTACTACCGGCCAGTGCATTGCGCTTTTGATTCTGCAACCCATCGAATGCGAGCGAAGGAGTTTTTTAATGGCTAAAATGGGGAATTCAACTACCTATCTAAATAACTAACCTAGATAACTAACAGAAAATGTTTTAAAGAAAAGTATAAAATATGTGCATAATTATTATATCCCATTGGTATTGTGTATAAATCTTCTTACACACAATATGCGCGTCGGAGCACTTTTGGCTTATGCCGATGTAATGTAGAGATTTAAATGGGTATCATACCTATTTGGTCTACTGTAAGGATGCAACTGTTTGACTTTCCAATGATGTCACCAGGCTACACTTTGGAACACGACAGTTGCTTGGCGAATCCAAATGATAATGTCGAAATTTATAGAAATTTAATTTTTCAAGACTCGACTATTTTCGATGTAAAACCACCAAATGACTGGATTATGCACATATACATAGTTTAGCAAGAAAACATGCATTTTAGAGACAACATAGTGTGTGAAAAAACACAGATTCTTAATGTCAACAGTAATTATGTTGAATTGAAGGACAAAATGTCTTGTAAGTGATTCAGGACTTTACTACTTATTTAAGTAACCAGAACTAAAAGAGAACTACTAATTTGGGATTAAGTAGGTTGAGAAGAATACCTTCCTTTCAATTGGTTGAGTAATTTATGCCAATTGAAGTTAATTAGGGAAAGCAGCTATGGATAGGGAATGACTCAAGATACAAGTATTTATGTACAGACTGGTTATAAAACAAATGAGTCAGACCGTTCAGCATTGGTATTGCACCACAACTTTAGACTTGAGAAAGGAGCAAAGGGCGAAGCCATAGGAATTTCGAATACAAGTCGCCGACTCGAAAAAACATAACTGTATAGCTAAGATTTGAGTACATAAGCTAGGTGCCAAAATAGTCACGTACCTTCTATTTTATATCCAGGAATGCTATTTCAGCACCGTTATCCACACAAATTTGTCGGCACACACACAATATTACACACTTTGGTCACGGGAGCTGCAGCCAAACGTTCCAAGCTCACAACTCTGTCGCGCGGCACAAACACACAAGTTTTCAAATCGACGTCTGGAATTTTTAACATAACACGGTCACTTTTATTGTTGAGTTTATAAATAATCACTGTTCATGTAGATTTATTTAGAATCAACCGTGAATAAGAGTACGACACGGCATCGAAGGCGAAGCGAAAGACCGACAGCAAACACCAAAAGCATCACTCTGTCCCGCCCTTGTCAAAGATTACGTTTTTGACAGTTGTGTATAAAGAACTTGTAAACTACAAAAAATGCCTACAAGGAACGTTTTTCTTCAAGATTAAACACATGCTAAATGAAAGGTCATCGATGTTCGATGAACTTTGTTAGATGAAAATGAACATCCATGTTAAAAATTAAAACCATTATGTTTTAGCATCGATAATAAATATTCGATTTCTGGAATATTATGTCAAACGATGATAATAAACAATTAACTATGGGCAGTCTATTTGTTGCGTAGACAGAGAAAACATTTTCATTGGTTCCTCCGTCTACGATTTGTTGTGTTAGTATTAGCTTGATTTAGTTAATAAAGACAATTGCCCCATTATGCTCATTGATGACGATGGAAAAAATTATGAATTTGAAATCTGCCATCTACTTTGAAATATTATCAACACCTTCACAATAATATATATTTAAGGCATATTGCTCTAATCCTATTGGGATACTCAAACTATTTCTCGGCTAAAATATACATAAGAATATATATCATATAGATACTAAATAAGAAAAATATATTTTTCCGATAAAAAAGGTAGGTACTTACTTTGGTATGTGGAAAACGTGTTCAAATTGCGAAAGTTTAATAACTGCTAGGTATGTGGAGTAAAGTAAATTATGTATCGGTTTCTTCTAAGCTAGCGTACTCCATCGTAGACCGCATCATCGCTTACCATCAGGCGAGTTGGCCAAACCAAACGCAAGCCTATTTTTAATGTATAAAAAAAACTATAGTTTTACGGTCAAAAGGTACAGTCAGATAACCGTATTTATAGTTATTTGAATCCAGTAGGAGTAGGACAACACTATAAGACAGGAAAAACATGAAAACAAACAGTGGTCAAGTTGTGTGCGGTAAGCCCTTTATTTGAAAAATATTTAAGTAGGTATTACAATTGGTTACTGAAAATAACTAAGATAATATATAATTATTAAAATCAATTATGCTAAGCTATAAGCAAAATGTGATATAGCTGCGTGGCTTATGTAAGGCCTAGGTAACTAATAACAAACCTCCACTCGTCCGTCACATCTGATAACCCAACTCTTTGACGAAACCAGTCCAAAATGATGTCATCGCTCTGTCTGTCAGTATAAACGAGACGTTGACGTCCAACGAATTGTGGGTATATTCGTCAATCAATCGATTATATTGAGTAAAAAATTGGTATCACAAGTCAAACCCCTCAGTTTACAGATATTGATATTTGGTAAAACTTATTTTTTTTTAATAAAACTGCGATATACTTGCATAATTGTCAAATTCGATCCAATTTAACGACTGCTTGGCGAATTTAGCGACTTATCGGTAGAAGGAGATCGGTACTCGCAACGTCGTCAAAACGCCATTTTAGCGAATTTGGCGATTTTTTGGCGATCGATAAAGAACGGTACTTGCACTGCTGATCTCTAATAATTCCCAACAAATAAAACTATTTGACGATCAATATTCATGAAATCGATGTTTTATCTGTAAGAACCAGATTTACACATCACTATAATATGGTTGATTTTTTGACGCCATCTTTTACTTATTGCCGTCAACCTGTGCCGTCAACTTACTACACAAATTCTCCCTTGACTTGAGATGATCTACAAACAGTAGAAGCAAGGGGATTCCCCGTTTCCAGGAATTCCCTAACTTTATGAGTACCTACGCGACGCACTACCGTCTCCGTATAGTTTAAAAAAATTACTCTGTGCTACCGCAAACCGGCAGCGGCAAATGAATTTGACGTAGGTAGCCATGTACTATGATGAAAAAAGACGGGGAGAGCTAATGTTCATGGGACGACTTGTGGCTGATGATGATGATGATAATGAAAAGTATCTGATAAACACAATAAGATGGCATCATGATCAAAGAAAATATTATTATACCATGGATGGCAGTAAGATTTTTGTTGTATTAAGGAATCTGTCAATAGATGGCAGTGATGGCAGTTAGTAAACGTAATTTAATTTATCTATAACTAGCTGTTGCCCGCGGCTTCACTCGCGTAGTATTGAAATCTATACTCTACTACCTCCCGTCTTTTTAGTTTCAGTCTCGCATCCGTCCTGTATTCCACTCTCCTCCTGTACCACCCTTTCCGGTCCAGTTCTGCATTCGCCCCTAAATCCACTCTACTCCCGTTCGGCTCTTTCCGCTCCAGGCCCGAATCCGTCTCGTAATCTACTCTTCTTCCATCCCATCATTACTGTGCCAGTCCTGCATTTGTCCCATAATCTTCTCTAATACAGGCCCACCCTTTCCGATCCAACTCGGCATCCGTCCCGTAATCCACTTTACTCCCTTTCCGCGTTTTCGCAATGCAGCCCCGCATCCGTTCTACATCTACTTCAGTCCCACTTTTTCCGATCTAGTCCCGCAGTTACCAGTTATAACTTGGTAATGACCAGAAATTTGTGACTGATTTATTCCTTGTTGTTATACTTTAGAGGGTGTACTATAATTGTGCCAAGTTTGACGGCTGTACGTATTACCGTTTTTACATTAAAACTAATACAAAAATACGTTTGTTGTATGGGGAACCCCTTTTGTTTTTACTTTTTGAGTTTACTATTATTACATTTCTTAGTTGATCCGCCGTAACGTTACATATTCTGTGAAAATTTCAACTGGCTATCTCTATTATGGTTCGAAAAACCGCTCCACCGCAGGACACCATTGTTGAGTCTGGAAGAGGTCGCTCATAGCGATAAGGCCGTTTTTTGTTCCCATATGTAATGTAATTTCCTTGCAATATCTTTTTTATGGTGTCGATAAAGAGTAATTTTATTGTATTACCTACTTATTACGTGCAGTATGAAGGCGCTGCGCGGATTATTATGGTCGCGTTATTTTAATTTTACATTATCTCATAAACTGTACGACTAAATCACAAACTGTAAACGGCAAACTTTATCTACATGAAGTACTCCGAATAATGAATTCATTTATTTTTGTAAAGATTCATAAATAAGATTACAAAACTGCATCTAAACATGACCATATAATTATTATTTATATTCTGAACACAATAACCGGTTATTATCGTTATTGTGGTTTTCTTATAATAGTTAGGTATATGCTATCGCGGACTTTTTTGTAAAACTATTTAAGTACTACATTTTCGTCAAACATTGTATTTACTTATCTCAAACCGTTAGGTCAGCGTACGCCGATAAAGAAGCTAATCAGCTTATTTTTCTCCAGCATGTTTTACTAATACGGTTATTTAGTGTATAAAATTAACTTTTATCATTATAAAACATAGCCTATGGCACTCAGGAATAGTGTAGCTTTCTATTAGTGAAAGAATTTTTTAAATCGGATCAGTAGTTTTGGAGTTAAAACAGAACAAACAAACTTACAAACTTACAACCTTACAAACTTACAAACTTTACCTCTTTATAATATTAGTGTAGATAGTGTAGATTAAGTAGGTCGAGATGGGTCGAGATACCCACCTACCTACTTATCCAACTTTTATTTCTCCTGCAGGTAAAATAAAATAACATAAAGAAGAAAGTATGTCAATTTTAATCAAAATGTATAAAATCAATGACAAATCATTTCTATTACAATTATTCCGATAATACATTCATCATCATTATCACAATAATATATTCAAGTCGTAAAAATGTTACACAACACACTATTATAAATATTTTTAATGTAGGTAGCATGTAAGTACCTACCTACCTATTTATAGCATCTTAAATTATTATCGAGGAAGCGCTAATGAAAACTTTTAATTTTTAGAATCACCGGTTCGTTATTCACATAGATTTCGTTAGGTACATACTTACCTATCTAACAACCTATAGTTATTTCTTTATATATAGTCTGTTGTTTCTGAAATACCCACTACCTTGACCCATTTTTACCAGTACTACTTAACTAGCAAAACTTATTATTATACTGAACCGTTTTATTTAAAATTAGGGATCCATTTCCCCATTTTTCAAAAGCACCACCTCAAAACGACTCTTTAGTCGTAACCTTAAATAAATTATCCTAAAAATAAATAGCACATAACTTACAAGGAATCGGATAAACTTTGGAAGTCCTTTGAAGTAAGTTTGTACAGTCTTGAAGTTATAGAACAATAAATAGAACCATATAAGTATCTAAAAGTCAAAACTACCAACTTATTTGTGGAGTCGCCCAATTAAGGGGAACAAAAGAATTCCATGGGAGACCTCTGGTTTTGTTTAGAAAATACAACTGGGGCTCTCCCATTCGACTCTACAGATCCTTCCCTCTCTGTACCTTCCCAGTTGCATTGCCTTAAACGTGCGATACGGAGATACCTCAGTATCAAAGATCACATTCCCATCTATTTTGCAGTTCCAATTATATTAATCGAATTTAGACGATTCGGAATTCAGTAGGCGTCACCTCAATTAATATTTTGACTGGGTTAAAAATACTTTGTTTTTTTAGCCTCGATGGCAGTTAGTGTCTTTAGCATTTACCTTGCTACCCCCAAAAACAAAACACAGGAATAAGGCCCCTAGGGCCTCATGATAGGTTTATCATAGCAAACCAAAATTCGACCAAAAAACGTCGTTATAAAAAGTTATACCATATACGCCACAGCCTACAAAAATCATATCAGATTTTTCGTGAAATAATTACCAATAATCCAGATAACAGATCTATATTCAAGTAGACGTCACAAGTCGATCTTGCATGTCATATTTCCAATACATTATGAATTTAATCATCATAATTGAGTCCTGCTAAAATCAGTCTAGTCAATCGGTGCAGCGACAACGCGAGTCAGTTTGAAACGAAAATGGGTAATTGTGCATTACTGAGTTGTAAGAATACCGCAAATAGGCCGACAGAATAAAGATATTTCTTTTCACTTTTAGGAACTAAACATTTGACACGCTTAGTTTTCATACAGTTTGGACCGCTTGTGAAGTCTACTTAGATATAGGTATGTGATCCAGATCTATGATCTGTGTTGCCTAGTGTCAAATTGGCGCTGTTGTCATGTTGGCGCCAAAACTCTCCTAACTCAGTTTCTAGGATTTTCGTTTGTTGAAATTTGAATTTGCTTGAGTTGTCCTGGGCCAATAACTTAACACAAGTCTTTCTAACGGTACCTATTAACTGTTATTTCCCACAGTTATTCAGAAAGCTCTAGAATACGGCCAGTTATTGCTTGAAGAGGAATGATGATCAAAGTATGGACTTTCAGTCAAGAGCAACTTGCTGCCACTAAGGCCTGAACTAGAACTTTCACTTGACGAAAACATACTCTTGCTCCCAGTATAAAAGGATAGAGAAGTGTTCAAAGGCTCTCTGCCTATACGTCTCCTAGCTCGAATTAAAGAGACGAATGCGACTGCGATGGCGCAAAGGAAAATTATTCCTAGTACGCAGAACGCTAGAGCCATTTTCCCTGGTGACATGCAGATCGTCTTGTCTCCGGGAGAAAAGCCCCGGACGAATTCTTCTTCGTCTTCTATTCGTCTTGAACCTGAAATTAGAAATTATACCAATAAACTGTGTGAAAATCTTATTAAACTGGAAAGTTTGAGAGAGGACGGCAAGCATTTTTGTTGAACCTTTTATAAAAACAATGTATATTCATGATGCCTCTTAGTGTTACATGTACCTATTCATAGACGCCGGTGACTGCTTACCATCAGGCAACACGTATGCTTGTTTGCAATTTAAAAAGTTGTCATGCTAAAAAGTAACTGGACTCTTTCAAAATGAACTAAGCAATTACATCAACCAACCTTACAGCGAGCATTAAGTATTTTGAATTCCAGTTGCTAGATCCAGTGAACGAATCAGATTAATTAATTGCGTGACATCTTCTCGTCCAAGATACCACAGTGCCTAAAGACCTTCATGTTTCATGTCCCTTGGTCTTTGACCAGTGTGTGTTGCCTGTGATGACATATGGTACTGAGACGTGGTCCTTAACTGTTGGCCTTTTGGAAAAACTCAGAGTCACACAGCGGGCAATGGAGAGAGCTGTGCTCGGAGTTTCTTTGCACGATAGAATCCAAAACGTGGATATTCGCCAAAGAAGCAGAATCACCGACATAGATGTCTAAATTTGCAAGTTGAAGTGGCAATGGGCAGGCCACATCGCTCGAAGAACCGATAACCGATGGGGAAGAAAGGTTCTTGAGTGGAGACCACGAACCGGAAGACGTAGCGTTGGTAGGCCTCCCACTAGATGGACCTACGACATAGTGAGAGTCGCTGGCATCCAGTGGATGCAAAAGGCAGGCTGTTGTTCAGTGTGGAGGTTAAAGGGGGAGGCCTATGTTCAGCAGTGGACGTCTAATGATGAATCAGATTAATATACTAGATGACAACATCCAGCACAGTTCCATGCTAAATTGAATTTACTGGACCGAGCAAGTGGAATAAAATTTACGGGCAGATGTAGCGCTTATCATCAGGCGAATGTCTTGCACTCCTCGTCCTTCAATTATTGTAGATATTTATCAATAATTACTTATTATAGTAAAACCCACTAAAAACAAGCTTAGATAATTTGTTAAAATAAACCAAAGACTGAAACCGTAACATTACATATCGTATTGTGTGAAAATTTCAACTGGCTATCTATTACGGTTCAAAATATACAGCCGGTAATAGGTACGACAAACGGACCGATGGACAGATAGACAGACATCGTAGGGTTAGTAATAGGGTCGCGTTTTTACCCTTTGGGCGCGGAACCCTAAAAAGGAACTCACAATGTTTCAAATCGATACGATAATAAGAAGTAGGTGATAAAATCGAATACCAAAGTTTGTGTACATGTCGAAGTTAGTAACCTACGAATGAAGACTTATAAACGTGTTAAAAAGTGTTAGCAGCAGCAAAAATCGTCCTAAAAGGTGAAGTAGAGTTACCTCTTATAGAAGCTTCATCTTCCAATTCTATATTAGGAGCATGCACTTCAATACTATTATACACCTCCAGTCTATCGATCACCACTCCTTTAGCATCTTTATCCAATCGCGCCTTCCTCAGCAACCCATCTCTGGTCTGTTGAGGCTTCTGCAACGCCCTACAGTCAACTAAAGGACACTGGCCTTTACAGAGCTCTATCCCACACGTCAAATGCAGCTTAGCTCTATCAGGGAACTTAAAAGCTGAAAACGTTGTCACAGCATGTTGATAAGTCATGATATTCTTCAGCATATAATCTGGATCGGATCTAGACAGTTTTATATGAGCGCTTTCGTCTAAATTCTTCTGGGGGTCGATGGGTTCTAAGTCGGTGAAATCTATTTCTGAGCTCTTGATGCGATGGTGGTGAATAGTGGGTTTGCTGAAGATGCTCTCGTCGATGGGGCAGCCGGCTTCGTCGAGGAGCTTCTGTGATGCCTCCCCGAGGCCGTCGTGGGCTATGCAGTTGGTGACGCGAAGGCCTACGCCAACTGGAAAAACAATGCTTTAATGTTAATAAACAGACTTGGTTTTCACACATTTTGTTTATAATATCTTACCTACGGGAATTACTAACTAACGAGGGAAAGTTGTGAATTCTCCGAATTTACAACTAGGTAAGTAATTAGCTGTTTCTATAATTCAAGAAAATCTGTTCTGCCGTTTGAAAATTATCAGATCTTTTATGGGGTTTAAGAAAACCAATTTATAGGTACTTGAAAAATAGAAAAAAAAACACAAAAAATAAAACTTTTATATAGAAATATCTCGATGGTGGTCACATTTAAATTTGAAGACAATATTCCACCTCTAAGGGTGGAAAATTAGAAGATGAATCCCGTTTATTGAACTTCCCGTGAAATCGTTTTCAGGGTTCCGTACCCGAAGGGTAAAAACAGGACCCTATTACTAAGCCTACGATGTCTGTCTGTCTGTCCGTCTATCTGTCCTACTATTAACGGCTATATCTTTCGAACCGTAATAGATAGACAGTTGAAATTTTCAAAGAATATGCAACGTTACGGCGGATTAACTAACAAATAATAAAAATGTCAAAAAGTAAAAACGAAAGGGGGTTGCCCATTTGCCCAAACAACAAACGTTTTTTTTACGTATTTTAGTATTAGCTCTAATGTAAAAACGATAATACGTACAAGCGTGAAACTTGGCACGATTGTAGTACACACTCTAAAGTATAACAATAAATAATGGCCAATAGCGAGTCGGTGACAAATTTATGTTCATTACTAAGTTATTATAATCGAGCGCCTGTAGAAATCTGCGTAGCAAATTACTCCGACGTTTGGAAGGCGTTATAGGCATACCAGGGGTTCTAGATAAGAGCCACCATGATACCTACTACCCAAAGGGACGGAACGCTTCAAACAGAAAAAACGAGCAGAGCGAGAGGTACCACGTTTAGCCATTTGTCCCTTTCACACTACATGTCTTATATACAATGACATTCATGAACACATATTAGTGTGTGGTGTTGCCACTTTTGGAAAAATATTGTAACCGTAAATTTGGTATTAATTTGGGTAGTCCGTACATGATTTTACCAGCATAATTTTTAATTATTTATATTTTTATTTGTGAAACATAATATCTAAAAGAAAACTCTCATGGTTATTTAGGGTGCATCCGTTTATTATTGTAGTGATATAAATAAGGAATAAATTAGTATGTACGTGTGTTGAGTACTGCTTCCACCTATTCGACGGAGCAGCCAAATACCAACTGGAAGCTTTAGATTCCGTAGACCGGCGTGCTATGAGGCTGATTGGTGACAGCAAGCTAGTCGCCAATAAATTACAAAGCCTTGAGCACTGCCGTAAAGTAGCTTGTCTGTCTATTTTCTACTGGATATATTTTGGTGAGTGTGAGCAAAAGCTTCATGACCTTATTCCACCTTCCCCCTTTTACTACAGGACAAGTAGAAGGACAGCACACTATCACCCCTTCCTCGTGGAAATTCCAAAAATTCGTACACAAAGATTTGGGTTGTCTTTTATGATACGTATTGTCCAAGAATGGAATTCCCTGCTGTCCTCCTTGTTTCCTGAGAACTACAATCTAGGCATCTTCAAGGCTAGAATGAATAGATTTATTCTAGATCAACGTGTTCCATCCTCGGCCACACCGTTGCTTACCATCAGGCAAGTTAGTGGCCAAACGTAGATCTATTCTGTATAAAAATATAAAAAAGTATGAAAAGTAATGAGGAATTAGTATCAGTGATTATGTCAACACTAGAAAGGGACAAATGGCTAAACGTGGTACCTCTCGCTCTGCTCGTTTTTTCTGTTTGAAGCGTTCCGTCCCTTTGGGTAGTAGGTATCATGAGAGCCACACACTGTTAGCGTTCACGCCTGCGGAAAGATGAAATTGTATGAAAATGACATTGACAATGACATTAGCATGAGATAAATTATCTCTAGCTAATGTCATTTTCATACAATTTCATCTTTCCGCAGGCGCACGCTAACAGTGTGTGACTCTTGTCTAGACCCCCTGTTCGGAATGACAGACGCAGGTAAGAAGTTCCACCCACACCCCACACCTCTGCTGCTGTTAACAGTTTAAGTTTTTTTGTGAAAATCTTTCTAACTTCACGCCTAACTTACCTGGTAGTGTGCATTGTATGAGAAGCCTCATCTGCTGGCCCACTTCCACAGTAGCAGGTTCAGTCGCTGATACTGCAGGAGACAGCTCCATCCAGGCTCGCGCTGCTTCCATCAGGACCTCGCGTTGTTCCAGCTCAACGGGACTCGCGAAGCCTTGGCGGTTGCGACCTGTTCTGTAAGTCATGATTATAATAATGTTTAGGTTCTGTCTCAGATCTAACAAACAAGGGAGATATGGTGAGGCGGGTTAGCGGGTGCCACAGAAAAGATTTTTTTGTTTTAACTAGAACGGCTGTCAAGGCATTTTTGTAAGAAATTTGTTGTAGCCAGTTGCACCCATATAAAAGAAACATCAGTCATTAGAAATCATTTAGCAACTATGACGCGGACAAAGAACTTTGAGACCTAACCCAAAAAGGTAAGGTACAAGTTCTTTGGATGCGGAATTCGACGCGTTGATATAAATAAGAATGTTCAATCATGGTTCACTCATAATGCCTAGTAATAGATTTTCCTTCTCATTTCCGTTCTATTCACTTCTCTTTTCTGTGGCTGCGAACGCATCTGGCCTAAATCAGGCTTGAGTCGAAGTTCGAACTCAATCTGTAGAGGACCTTGCAGCCCTTTATTGCATGTGAAGTATTAGTTAGTTAATTGGTGTCGCTGCAAGTTTCTTAGCATGTGTAAAAAATGAGCAAGTGTGCTAGGTGGCATGAAGCAACGAGCCCAACTCAGTGCCGAAAGCCAAGCTGCGCGCGTAGGTACTCCCTCAATCGAAAAATACTGGATGTCTGAATTTATATGGTTTCTACGACTGAATTTGAAATTTCTTCCGCGTTTTCACCACCATTAGGAGATTGGCACCCGTACCACTTCGATCTTGGAGGCTCATCAGCAACGAATCCCTGGTTCAGACTAAGCTCCTTAGCCTTGAACATCGGCGCAAAGTTGCTAGTCTATCAGTGTTTTATCGGATACATTTCGGAGTGTGCATCGGATCTGCATAAACTAAGCTCCTGCCTAGTTTTCTATCGGACTGCCAGAGCGGACACAAAAAATCGACACCATAAGTATTTATACGCAGAGATTTGTTAATGTTATAGACCGTTACATAGCACGACCGGAAGAGCGTCTCGGCCTTCATATTTCTCAGTTCGTTTTGCGGATACCCGCTTCCGTTTAATTTGTATAAACTTCAATCAGATTATACGGGCGCGGTTGCGACTAGGCCCCATATTTATAAAAGTAACTTTTCCCTATGGTTCTATCCACAGAAAAGAAAAGTAAACAAAAATATTTTTTTCTTTTCTATGATTCTATTCACGTCTATCAACATTTAACCGACTTCAAAAAAGGAGGGCGTTATCAATTCGGTTGCATTTTAACCACCTTTAAAAAGGAGGAGATTATCAATTCGACTGTTTTTTTTTTAAATGTTAGTTACGTCAGAACTCAGTCATTACAAACCGATTAGGAAAAATATTTTGCTCGAATTTTCGTTCGCATTTGGCATTTTGGCGTTCTTTATTGCTATCTGGCGCCTACCTATATAAAGCGGCCGTTCCTGTCGACCCTGTCGTTCTACCCCAAGGTCTGCCCTGGGATGTCTTTAAAAAAACATACAAATGCGCGATTGAGATAGCCGTTCGCTTTTAGCTGCCCCGCCCCTAAGACTCTATTGTCACTCTTTTGGAAGAACCATGACGTGGGAAGCTAATTAGCTATCTACATACATAATACTCCTTAATAACTAGGTAGGTACATATTTTAGCTACAAATTTTTGAATCAAGCATCAGTGAAATAAGTATGTCTTGCTTACCGCAAAGTCCTTCACCGATATGGTTTGAAAACAACAAGGTTTTGGTTTCATTTGTGGTTAGATAATATCATAATAAGTATAATGTAAATAGCTATCCTATTATAATTTTGTCGCCAAATGTTTCTTTAGGCACTTGAATACTGGGCGATATAACGATTGAACATTATTTTTAGAATAACATTGCAATTATACAACGCACTTCGTCCTCGAAATTAGTATTTGTAGATTTTATATACACATGTAGTCTCGCCTTAGTGACACCACTCTTGCACTTATGTTGAGAGAATATAGTAAAGAAAAAAATCTTCTGTCTGAGGGTAGATACAACTTACCTCGCCATTTTATCGTTCTGTATCGTCATTCGCAATTTAGTGCTCAACCGCTCAAGTCACTTTGTACTTTCATCAATTTGAATTGACAAAAGTAGTGTTTTTCTTTAAAATACCTAAAAGAAAACGTTCGAAGGACGTAGAAGTTTATTTAGTGTCTTTAATGCGTCAAGTGGAAAATGTTGGAACGCTTAATACATCGCTGAAAAAGTTTGCTTCTACCAGTGATTCAGATGACTCATTGGCTCAACAGACCTTAAATACGCAGTATTGTACATCGACAAGGTATGTGCCTAACATTACTTTGTATTCGTTACCACATGTATTTTAATGCAATGTCCAAATGAATGCAACCGAGATATCCGTTAGGCCTATATCTCCGCATGCATTTTATCAGTCGGAACTGATAACTTTTTTGCTTTTTACTGTACAGTCTGAACCTTGATATTAATTTTGTACCCGGATGAATGCAACCGAAATAGCCACTGGGGCTAATCACCTCACCGCATTCAAAATTTTATCAGTTGGAACTGATACCCTTTTTTTTATTATGCAGTCTAACCTTGTCATAAATAAAACACTGTTTTATTAATATTTTTTTATTCACCATGATAATCGTGACAGTTATATTTTACCCCGATGAATGCAACCGAGATAGCCATTGGGGCTATATCACTGCATTCAAAATTTTATCAGTTGGAACTGATACCATTTTTTATTATGCAGTCTAACCTTGTCATTAATAAAACACTATTTTATTAATCTTTATTTTATTCACCATAATGATCTTGAAAGTTATATTTTACCCCGATGAATGCAACCGAGATAGCCAATGGGGCTATATCACCGCATTCAAAATTTTATCAGTCGGAACTGATAGCCTATTTGATTTTTTACTATGCAGTAAGAACCTTGAGAGTGTTAATTTTTAACCCCAATGAATGCAACCGAGATAGCCAATGGGGCTATATCACCGCATTCAAAACTTTATCAGTCGGAACTGATAGCCTATTTGCTTTTTTACTATGCAGTCGGAACCTTGAGATTGTTATTTTTTACCCTGATGAATGCAACCGAGATAGCCAATGGGGCTATATCACCGCATTCAAAATTTTGTCAGTTGGAACTGATAAGCTTTTTGCTTTTTACTCAACCTTGTCATTAATAAAACACTGATTTATTAATCTTTTTTTTATTCACCATGATGATCTTGACATTTATATTTTACCCCGATTATTGCAACCGAAATAGCCATTGGGGCTATATCACCGCAATTAAAATTTTATCAGTCGGAACTGATACCCTATTTGCTTTTTACTGTTCAGTCTAAACTTTGACATTAATGTTTTACCCGGATAAAAGCAACTGAGATAGCCATTGGGGCTATATCACCGCATTCAAAATTTTATCAGTTGGAACTGATAACCTTTTTCCTTTTTACTGTACAAAACCTGGAAGTTAAGGTTTTACCCCGATGAATGCCATTGGGGCTATATCACCGCATTCAAAATTTTATCAGTTGGAACTGATAACCTTTTTCCTTTTTACTGTACAAAACCTGGAAGTTAAGGTTTTACCCCGATGAATGCCATTGGGGCTATATCACCGCATTCAAAATTTTATCAGTTGGTGGAACTGATAACCCCTATTTATTTTACTTTTTCTTATCTGTAACTTTTAAAGTAAAATGCACAGACCCTTGGACTTGTAGATACTATAATTATAATAATTACGATTATTATGTACAATAATTTAACGTATCTCCATTTATTAATTTCGACTTACAATTTGATGTTGACTTTTTCCTGAGTCACCTAAACCAGCCCTGGATCCAGACGACTGGCTCCCAGAGTCTTCAGATCGTGTGACTGTAGACGATAACATTGAAAACTTGGCTGCAGAGCCCGTCAGTATCACTAGAGACGTGTCAGTGACAATGCTAACTGATACGTGCTGATACTGAGACCGTCAATAAATCACAAATGATCATACTATCCTTTCTGGGATTGGGGGCTATAAAATACAGTTTACCTCACCGGTTTCGTTCAGGATTCTGTGCCTGTGTGTGGGTACATTACAAATTTTGAAAAACAATATTTCAATGAAGCTGTTGAATGCCTTTTATAGATTGGTGCTATTTCTGAATGCCAACCTTGTCAAGGACAATTCTTGTCAAATATCTTCCTTACACCTAAACCGAAAAGCAAAATGAGATTCATACTTAACCTTAAAAACAAATGTATACAAACTGACCATATCAAATTAAAAAGTACATTCGGTTTACATTTAACCACAAATGTATGAACAGCTATATGATTATTTACCGTGATAAGTTTGGTATGAATTTAAAGTTGTGCCATAAGAACTTTAAGAAAGTGCTTCCCGCGAGTGGATTAGATCAGAGGATTGGTTCCCTGCACCACGCCGGTGCACCGAACGGTTTGTGTTCATCAAAATCATGAAACTGGTTACGAAAGTCCTATGCAGCACAGGATTTTATCTGCCTTGTATTTAAATGATTGGTTTTTAAGAAATCAGTCTTCTCAAAATGTATTGACAAATATCGAGATGACTAGAAATACACTGATGTCCTTAGTATTTATCATAAACGAGGACAAAAGCGTACCAATACCCTTAATGACATGCAAATTTTAGGCATGATAATAGATTCCATATGATGTCTCTGAGCTTACTTTTTGACAAACAGTTACACATTAGAACCGAATTGGAAACTTTTACAAAAATGAGGCGCTGTAGGATTAGAAAATTCGTGCAAATCATTGGTCTACTAGTTTCGATGACTGGTCACGAATATCTCCAGTACTTTGGTTACCCGATATTCAATGGTGGATTAGTGTCATAGACTAACTAAATCACCCTATCAGAAACGACGCTTATGCTATTGAAACACATCATTCTGACGCCTCAACACCTGGGTGAGAGGCAAACGGCAACAATTAAAGGGCAAATGGTCGATGTTCAAGTAGTGAACAAAAACAGCATACTTACTTTTAAAGAGCTGCCGCCATTATAGTTTTTAATTTTTTCCCCTAGAATTAATACAAGTGCCAAATACTTTTGCGCATCGATATTACCACTGCGATAGTTTATATCAATCGTACGGGTGGTATCCAATTCCCTCATCGTACAAAAATAACTAAAGAGATGCAACAGTGGTGCGAAGCTAGATTATTTTTTAATTTTCACATTCTATTGTAGATCATATGAAAATGTTATTGCCGACACAGAGTCACGTAACACGCACCCTTATATGGAACGGGAGATAGCCGGACATTCAGCTAGCTAGAGCATTCCGGGCGGCCAGCCGGACATAGACCTATTCGAGTCGAATCAACAATAAATGTAATAGATACATATCGTGGCACACGGATGTTGACACGGTTTCTATTAATTAATTTACAGTGGTCAGTCGTGGATATGTTATGCTTTTTCACCGTTTTCAATGGTTGTGAAAATGGCTAGTAGAAATCGTTCAGACAACGCATAGTAATAGTTCCAATATGGCTTACACAGCCGTGGTTCCCCTTATTTAAAACTCTTTTTATATCAGATATCGTACATTTTCACGTAACGATAACGCTCACTGCAGCTCGTAGATACAGTCCACCGTCACCCTGGTTGCAGGACTGCTATCAGGGAAACATTATTAAGTCGAATTCTGCCAGCTGCCTTGTTATGATGGTATTGCTGCGACAATAGAGTATTTGACTTTACTAAAAATATTTTAAGCTGGTCTTTTTTCTTTAATTTTAATATTATTTAATTATAAAGTCTTCAAAATAAAACCCTGATTTTCAGAAATCTACAAAATAAATTGCACAAATACTGAAAATTATGAGTATGAAATCACAAGATTGCTATTGTAAACAATTTGAGATAGACGTGAGTAATTCTCGTGAACGTAATATAAATAAAATTTGAGAAAGCTTCTCAAAAACAGTCAATTACCCTATTTAGTTAATCTTTATATGACTTCAGTCCTTATGTAGTTGCCTAACTTTTATGTGTAGCAACGGTTAACAGTAGGTATGGGTCCCTAAACTCATCAGCATTATCGTTGATAATTAAGGTCTAGATTATCCAAGTAGGAGTGTAGGACAGAATAATAAGATTTATACAGGGGTGTTTCGGCTTATTCCCCCTATGCCTAAATATAGTGTTACCTCGGACACTAACCGTGTTTTAAGTCACTTGAGCACTTGGTTCCCCAATTAAGAGCTTGACTTAAACTATCCAGAAAGACCAACACGCTATTGATGCTTGGAACAGCGCACAGATAAAGGATTATTTCTAAAATAATTGTATAAATCATTGAAATTTCCAACGCTCTTATCAGTATTAAAATTCCAGATATCTTTAAAAACTTCCCGGTCTGGCTCCAATCAACCAGTTCTCTTTTTACCTGTTTTTTCAACGATTTTTTATTTTTATTTTGTTTTTCTATTTGCCCAGCGAAAACTTTACAGTTACCTACACCTATAGCAGGTGTACCTACTTAGATAAGTCGAGGTCCGTACTTTATTCATCAGCTCAAGCTGTCCTTCGTAAAATAGATGGATGACGATCCAGCAATTTCCTCGAAGAGGAAGACATACCCTTAGCCTCTTGATAAAGGGCACACTGAGTGAGTGTGGGGTAGACGTTACCATGTTTTTGCAAGTGCGAGTGCCGCGCGCTCGCTTGGCGTCAGTGTTGAACTGTCGACATTATCTGCAACACAGCAGAGTGGAGTAGTAATTCCACTACTATCACCCGTTTTTACCCGGGTAATTACCGATGACAACCAGTTGTCCTTTGCTCGAGCAATCATCAACAATCATACGCCATCAGGCGAATAGATGCTTAGATTACCTACATTATCAAAAACTTAAAATTACGTGTCTGTAATTATGCAATGCAATCAATATTATATAATACAAATTAATATTATAATGCATACTGTATAATATTTTGTAATAAGTACATCTGATACTCAATATTTTAATATTGATTTGATTTCTTACAATCGATGTGTCATTGACAATACTTTCTTACATGACTCTCAAAGTCTACATGTGTATATAAAATCTACAAATACTAATTTCGAGGACGAAGTGCGTTGTATAATTAGTGATTAAACGAACTTACCTTAGTGAAGTTCTATCATAATTATACGTAGCACTTCGTCCGAAGAAATTAGTATGTACTCCCAACCCTCCCTAAAAGCAAGCGCAACCCTGTATTTCATTAAAAATAAAAAAGTATATGCCAATGACAAAGATTTGCCTAGGTATGTATATAGCTCTAAACTAAATGACGATACAGAACGATAAAATGGCGAGGTAAGTTGTATCTACCCTCAGACAGAAGATTTTTTTCTTTACTATATTCTCTCAACATAAGTGCAAGAGTGGTGTCACTAAGGCGAGACTACATGTGTATATAAAATCTACAAATACTAATTTCTTCGGACGAAGTGCTACGTATAATTATGATAGAACTTCACTAAGGTAAGTTCGTTTAATCACTAAATAGTTATTGTAAAGCAATTTTCATGTTCATATTTTATACTTTAGCGGAGATCAAACAAAACTCGCAAAATGTTAAAAATGTGCGAGCGAGAAAACTCTAGCCGGGGAACGGACTCTTCACCGACGGTATCCTAAATCATCATCATCATCACCGTCAGCCTGTATTGACCCATTGCTGGGTTCCTTGGTTCTCATGTCCCTAGGCTCCCTTCTTTTGATCCATGGTGCTTCTTGACTTGATTTCCTAAATGATTACCATCAATCCATCTCTGCTCCGTCTGCTTATTTGCCGTCAAGGGTAAAAAAAATAGTTTCCTACCTTGTTTTCTTCACCTCTTGACCAGCCATTTCTCGCAGTTTGGTGTTGATAACGGTTTCTAACGCTGAACTGGTGATACGCACTGCCTTGGGTTTCAGTTTACACCTGTAATGGTGACAAATAAAGACAAGTTAAACATTAGGTAGCTAGTTATACCCCGCGGTTTCATCGGGAACCGCGTGAACCATTACACTTTTTCGGGATATAAGTTTCTTGTATACCGGGATATATATATTTTGACCGGGTATCGTTGTGTAAAAATTAAACGCGGAGTTGCCATTCTCCCTTTATTTACTCTATGAAAGTTCTTATCCGCAATCTCGCCTCTTATTTCAGTATATTACACTATAACCATAGCAAAATAATAACAGATCTTGAAGTCGGTAAGGATTCCAGTATAAATGTGTAATATCTATCTAATCAGGCATAGGTAAACATAGCATTTTAAGATAAGATTTTGTTGGTAGATATCAGCGAAAGGCAACCAGCATGTAGTGGCGTAGCTAGGTAACTAAAGGCCCTGGTGCAAAAAAGAATTGGGGCCCTCTGAACTGGTTAGGTTTTATTAAGTATAAATATAAATTTATATTTATATGAATAATTTAAAGGTTCAAAGCTACTTATTAGGTACATGCATGTGTATGACACAGAACTTAAATATAGGTTTGTGGTGCATGAGTTATATTCTGAAGGTAGGAGAAATTATCGCAAGTTCTGTTTGAGGTTTACTGGTCAGGGTCCGAGGGCCCCCTGAGCTTGAGGGCCCCTGTGCACTGCACCACTTATATAGCCCTCCGATAGCTACGCCACTGCCAGTATGTAATATTCGCTACCCATCATGTACTAAACAAATCGGTGAGTAAATACAAATAATAGCTGCACCGCGCTTTTACTTGCGTAGAAATTTCTCTAGGAAGTGTAAATTTTTCCAGAAAAAAAATTATCCTCCGTCACTCTCCGGCCCTCGTTCTATCTCTACGCAAAAAATCATGGCGATCCGTAACTTTGTTTGCTACGTCAAATTTATAGGAAAAATAAAACTACAAAAAAAAACCACTCGCATTTCTAATATTAGTATGTATATTTTTTTTTGTTCTAGTTAGGTAAAGATGGTATGTATCCAACTATATGCGGTTTGGGTAGGTAAATTGCCTAATTGGTCAGGGATAAGGTACCTGACTAGTATCTCTTGGTCTGCAGACTGCTGCAGCTGCCGATCCATCTGCACGACCAGTTCCACGCTGTAGTACAGCTCGTCATCCTCGTCTGGTTCTTCTACCGTAGAGTTCAGAGTCGAGGTCCGCACGCCGCATGCGTTTGATGGCAGGTGGAGTGACACGGTCTTTTGGACGTTGCCTGGAAATGGAGAAAAATACTTATTTTACACAACGAAAAGAAAAGAGAGAGCAATTATAAGCCCAGCTAGTCTTGTGCGTGCGATATTGTTCCTATCCTCAAAGACTACAATAACGGTCTATCCCCGTATATTATACTTCTCTTTGCGGCCTATCCTCGCCACCTTTTTTTCAATCAGCCAGACAAAACTAATATCTGATGGAGAACTACTGTCACGCTTGCCTTGCCAGTACAATGACGTAAAGAAGCCAGTAGCACCTAAATCTTACCAGCATACTTCTTTGTAGCATCTTTGGGCTTTTTTTACGCAAGACGCTCTCTGCACTGCCGTCCAGCTATTATTTTATCTAGCGTAGCCATTGTACTATTATCTTGATTTTAACATCAGTTTTGACACATTCCATTATGCCAAGTGAATTCGCTAATATGGCTAATATTACTCCGTTAGGAGTAATAGCGTTCCGTGCTAATAGTTCTATCTTTTTGTCTATGTCGCGTCTAAGACGCGTTCTGTTTGTTTTAAGGACGTAACTAGCGGTTGTAGCGCAGTTTCCTGTTTTGTACCCAACACACTTTAAGAAGTCCCTGCTATAAAATAAAATAAATAAATAAATATTCGGGACTTATTTGCACACACGGTCATCTGACCCCAAACCTAAACTAAGCAAAGCTTGTGATATGGCATATGTGCTTATGCCAGAGACATACATACATATATTTTATTTAATACATACTCAAATATATATTAACATCCAGATATAGAACAAACACAAATGTTCATCACATAAATGTTTGTCCTAGGTGGGAATCGAACCCACGCCCCAAGCGCAGAAGGCAGGTTCACTACCAACTAGACCAACGGGCTATCTAAACAACAGCGTCTTGAACAACAAATCCAACTCTACATGACAGTGTTGGCTCCTTTGTAGCAGGCGGTGGCAACGCCAACCACCTTCTACTGAAATGGGCTGCAGGTGATGAAATATAGTTCTCTATTTTGCAATAAAGACGATTTTAACGTGCCGTTGTTTTGTATAATGGTCCTTCAGATTTCGGATACGCCACCTTCTGATAGAACAAGTGGAATGATTACCAACTGGGTTGACGAAACTAACTAACCTTGCACCCGGCACTCTCTCGCGAAGTCTCTGCTGAACACCAGTCCCTTGAACGGCATGTCCATTTCGACATTGACAGTAATGGCTCCTTTGTCACAGGTGGTGGTGACGCCGACCACACGGTTAGGCCTGCTCTGCTGGCCCGGGCTTTGCGTAACGAGGCTCAGCAGAAGCACCGCACGCCACATTCTGGCGCGCCCTGGAAGGAAGAAAGATGTCTAAAGTTAGAGTCTTCTAAACTTTAAGTCTTCTTGATGAAGATGTATCTTTTCAATCCTTTGCGACTTGGTCATGGTTATCAGCTCGGTGGAGTCTTCCTTTACAGTCACCATTTCTCGCGTATTGACAGCTGAAGACACTTGGTGCAGTTTCAGTATCAAGAACTTGATCTTGGGTTTTTATAATTCAGATCAGAAAGTAACTTGACGGAAAAAGAATGTTTTTTTTTTTAATGGAAGTTGCCAGCATATAGCATCTTTATTACTTGGAACGGGAAAGAGAAGTTCACTGAACTGAGTGAGTAGGTACTACTGGAGGTACAAAATTATAGTAAAAAGAAAGGGACGAAAAGAGATAATCGACAGTGTCTCAAACCTCGCATAAAAAAATCAAATTCTTGTTATTTATTTTCTTTGTCACATTAATGTATACTAGCGGTCCGCCCCGGCTTTGCACGGGGATTATTGGAGTTTTAGTAAGCATCCCAAATTAAAAAAAAATATATAGCCTATGTCACCCGGGGATAGTGTAGCTTTCCAACAGTGGAATAATTTTTCAAATAGGTTCAGTAGTTTCAGAGCCTATTCAATGCAAACAAACAAACAAAACAATCAAATCTTTCCTCTTTATAATATATTATTAGTATGGATTATATGTACGTATGCAACATTGAATTCCTCTCGTGCGTGTAAGAATAACAGACTGGTAAAGTTTTACTTTCAATAGGTTTAGCTGTAGATAAGTGTAACCAATCCTATAAAAATAGCTACAAAAATGTCTATACATACATGCACAACAACGAAGATTCGTGGGTATATTTCCTGGGTTTCTATACTTAAATTTTCGTCTTTGAGAAGCTTTTTGTCAATCAATCTAAGTATAGAGTTGAATATTAGATCGAGGTTGTTCAATATTTTGCGGTTTATTTCGCGGTTACAGCGGCGGACATGAAAGCATTTTGAGACGTAGCGCCAGTCGCTGTTAGAAATGTGCTTTCGATTCTTGCACACATTATAAAACAATTTTAATAACTAAAGATAATAGATAGGTACATCTACCTGTCTAAGCGTTTATTCGTTCTGAAATGCTTACTTGGCAGATTTATTTTAATTTCTATTTTGTGTAAGGGCGCGCGAAACTTCTGCTTTGGACCTCAAGATACAGGCTTAGCCGAAGCCGAGAACCACGGGAAAGTGCCTTATGTTCTTATCTGAACTTAAGCACAACAAGCAAATTTTAGACCTTAATTCGTAGACGTTTACACTTTAATTCGGCTAGAGAATAAATTTTTGGCTATACAAGGCTCCAGCCGCCGGTCGCATCACGGGATTCATGATGATACAAGTGTTAGAACCCTGAGTGACGCGAATGATTCATGGCCCTCGATATAAATCCGTTTATTCAAGAGTTCCATACTATACTTTATACCATGACTACGAGAAAAAGAAAGATTTATGGAGTTTGTATCGAGTATTTTTTGCGCAAGGAGGTTGTATAGCATTTATATGGATGCCGAATATATTTGTTTATATATTGGTGTGTTCTAAACACAAAAACCGAATAGATATTAAAATATGCTTTTTATTCACTGTTTTCAGTGAATAAAATAAGCTTTTTAGAGGGGGAATGGTATAATTATTTTTTTGTATGCTTACTCAAGTCACTCACATATACTAAAAATTTTGAAGGTGGAGTGTACAAAAAAAATTTGGTCAACGCGGGAAATTTTTACGTCTTTGCGTCTACACTTTATCTTTAATCTTACGCAAAGAGGTGTTTCCGAAAAGCAACAACATGCGGTTCTTCAAAGGAAAAGGTCGGCAACGTAGACTGTGATGCCTCTGGTGTTACAAGTATCCATAGATGACGGTGACTGCTTACCATCAGGCAGTCCGTTTGTTTGTTTGCATTCTATGGCATATAAAAAGACACGTGTAAACGTTGATGTAGAACGGCGCTACGTTATAAAAATCTCCATTCATAACCATCGACTACTAAAACTAAGATACAATCTAGTATGGACATCTAGTATCATGACACAACAATGTTATCTCGTATCTATCGATAATCTTACCTGCTTAGGTTTAGTAAAGAACCCAATATTGTAATAGGTAAGTACTCGTAAATAAACCGTTGTCTTCCTCGCTCCAGTGAGCTCTGATACTCCAGTTAGATACAACACAATGTATCGCCGAAATTAAGCTATCGTTATGGTAGAACTGGGGAACTACCATGAAACCACAGCATCTAAACTCTCTTTAAATCTTAAATTAGATTTTCTTTCATTATTTCTATATTCTAAAAAAATATGCTCTATAAGACTAAGAGATTTTAGTAGGCATCTAGCGGACGTAGGTAGTACAATTTCAATAGATATTTAATCTTTAAAGGTATTGTGTTTAACATGTTTGTCCCTATTTTTCCTACCTACAGTTAATTAAACGCCTCAACCAATTTTGATAACTGCATGAGCTATCGATAGATTCGTGTAGATTCAGAGATGGTCACTGGATATAGGTGACGTCATCTTAAATACAATATTGCGACATGTACAGTAAGGGTGAAAAATAAATTTGATTGCACCCCCTCTGCATCCACAACTGTGGTGTCATTAATTTCAAGAATCAAATAAGATGCTTTTGACATTGTGGTAAGCTCTGATCGCTGAAAAGATACCATCTCGTAGTGACTTTATTTTTATACTTTCGGTTTTGCAGGTCAAGAGTCAGCAATGAGAGTGATTGATCTGCATTTGCTGTGCCGACTTATCCTTTCTCTTATTTCACTTACACGCGTAGGTACAACAATGTTGATATTTTTGTGGCTTAAGATTACATCTACGATGGTTTTAAATACGCTCTATCTATGTAAATAAAAGCGAAATACTCACTCACTTACTGACTTAATTATCATAAAATCACAAGACCTACAAAGCTGAAATTTTACAAGTAGATTCCTTATAGTAGAGTTCTAACTAAAAAAGGATTTTGCGAAAAGGCTGAGTCAAGGGGGGGTTGGAATGGAGGTTGAAATTAAAGTCCTTTGTTCATGTTGTTAAGGACACGAAATGTAGTATTCAGGTTAATGGTTTAAAATAGAATCCAATTGTTTTGATGTTAGGGAGATTTATTATTATTCATGTTAATAGTTTAAAATAAATAAATACTGTTGTAAGACTTTTATAAAAACAACGGGTGGTATTGGTTGAAGGTCCACCATCTCTTTTATCGGGGGTTTAAACAATCCATTTAGGTATTATTTTATTGGATTATGGACAGGAGACTTGAGTTATGTAGGTAAATTGTATCTAGATAATACGCCAAGCACTTAGAAAGAAGTGCCTACAAAATGTTTGGCGATAAACGGAACCATTTCACGTTTCCGTCCAACAAAGAAACTCCCAGGCGTATTCGACAATTACATAAAGCTGTAAGTATTGCGTAATTTATAATTAGCGGACAATTGGAACTGTAAATGAGTGTGTGACCAGTGGGCTAATTCTAGATCAGTAGAAATTGTTACTGTCTCCGTCACTTGCATGCCCATATAAATACATCGTAGGTAGGAAAATTATGGAGTAGCTGTTAGTTTTGAATGTGTGTGAATTTTACAGTTGTCAATGCTGGTCATTTGACTATTTTGGAAGTCGGAGATGTACGCGCGTGCAGCGTGCGGGTGCATCTTAATCGCAGAAATTTTACACTGTTCATACAGGGTGGAAACTTTAATATGGACAGTAAGAGTAGCTACTTTAACCATTTTAGCGACATTAAAACTATCTGAGAAGACATTCCATGGATTTTGACGAGATTTGAATTGGCATTTACAGCTATTGAAAAAAAAAATCATTAAAATCAATGAAATAATTATCTACTCAGTAGTCTGAGTTTCGTGTCTGTGGCTAAACTAGCTGCCCTAGATGAGCCAATTACAGTTCAAACAGAAAAGTGTAGTAATAATTAAGGGTGTTGATCTACCCAACAATGTGAACCACTTGTAGTAAAGTTTGCTAAATTCTAGAGGAAAAAATGTGTCCTCATACAATTCGGATCACATTATCGGTAATTTTGTATGAGGGCACAACTTTTTTCTCGAATATGGTAAATTTCGTTATGTTGGTTATGTAATTTTTCTCAATTTGTTCACTTTGATGGATAGATCGACACCCTTACGTATAACTACAAGTTTCTGTTACACCCTGCATAGGTAAAGCCGCTCCATAGTCTTCCTTCCTGTCGTATATAAATGTGTGAAAGGTGACAGAATAATATCTATTGCCTGAGAATAAGCTCTATCCACCAGCTATTTAGGTAAACGTTGGGAGACGCATAGCGGTTAGTTGCGTGCGTGTGAAACTGCAACGTGCTTCGCTTGTATTTAAGAAATTATGACATTGGCGAAGAAGCTTCTAAGTGTGATGGAATATATAACGGCATACAACTGGTTTACTTAGGAAAACTTTAATACAGCAAGTTTATTTCTTTATAAAGATTTAAAAAAAACCGACAACGGTACTTTTGCAGATCGTATTTCGCAAACGGTTTACCCAAATAAAATGTGATGTACCAAAACAAACTTTCATTTATAGAGAATTAAATTTATTACATTTTATTTTATATAATAAAATAAAATAAAAATATTTCAATTATTGAGACTGAATGTAGTCAGTTAAAGCAATATTGACACGTTGTTTAAATAAATAGAGTAGGTAATTTTAACAACTTTCTTACTGGGCAAGTGCATTTTATTAACTAATCAAAATACAAGCTAACACTAACACTACAAAAACAGTTACGACTGCCCATAGACCGTTGAAGGTCTAAAGACAATCCAAATGCTCAAGCCTAATCAGTTGGCTTGGCAGCGTATCCAGCAAGCTGGTGGCATTGTGGTTAGTTCTTCTATCACCAATTTTCATAATAATTAGAGATTTTTACAACAAAAAAACTTACTTCACGGAAAGTGGGTGAAATTAAATAAATAGGATTCATTCACTAATTTTACATCCTTAGAGGTGAAGTATTTTCAAAATGTTTAAGGGGATAAAATAAATTAATGATGAGAATGGGGCTGGTATTTTTTTTATGTTATATTTTTCCGATTTTAAATCTATTAAAAAAAACAATAAAATCGGCAAAGAATACGCGTAAAGTACAAAAAAAAAGTTAGATATAGAACCTCCTTTTTTGAAGTCGATTGAAAAGCTCCATAAATTCAGAAATATGAAGGCCACACGCGATGCTTTGGTCATTGAATTAAACCATCAATTCCAAGTGAAAGCATTTCAATGAATGAACCCAGGTTTGGCGCGTGTTATCGTTCCATCTACTCGTGTCGATATTCCAGATAATATCAGTTTGGAATTCGGGTACCTATCTGCTGAGATGGTTGAGATAAAACCTGACCTACAATTTCATATCTCAATTTTTCTGTATCATAGCACTACAAATGCCGCCATGGGAAGCAAATTGACCTGTTCGTATATACAGCTTCTAACCTTTATTTAGGGTGTTCTATTAGTAGTCTGCGAGCGATGGTGGCCGAGAGATAGCATGTGCGCTTTACAATCTGATGCTAACCGGTACGATATTGGACCCTGTACTTGACTATTTTAGTACCTACTTAAACAAATTATGTGCAGTTTCGATGCCATCTCTCAAAAACGGTGAAGCAAAATATGGTGAGGAAACCAGTATGTAAAAAACCTCAAAAAAAGATATATGACATTCTCCAACATACACTGGGCCAGCATGGTAGAGTAGGGCCCATCCTCTCTCTCTCGCCTGTGTCCCAACAGTGGGAATATGATAGGCTGAAATGATGATGATGATGATTAATTGTGTGTGAATTAGTGTGTTTTGTTATTCCACAGAATCATAATACGAAATATAACCCCTTCTGTCTTCATAGACACCTTTTTAGAAGCTTTTGTTTTCCATTCTATTATTTGAGCACGCGTTGAATTCTTTTGAAGACGACGCGTCGTTCACACAAAAGACATCAACGCGTGCTCTATGCGTTCTATAACACGATAAGTTGTTAATAGATTTATAGAGTAAAGGACTAAAGGTAGCTTTTCTAGTAAGGTATAATGTGCATGTTCCAATAAATATTATTTTATGGTATTATCTTTTACTCGGGTATAAAAAAAATATAAAGTTTCTTGATTCTGTTGACTTACTGTTTTTTACAACCTTTAATTTAACCCATACATACTAACAGTAGTATGTATGGGTGGGAAAAATTTGCTACTGAATTTTAGACCAGCTTCAGCCAATTAAGCTGAAATTTGGCATACTTTTGTAAGTTCGGTAACAATGCAATGTTATGCTACCATTGAGCTGGTCTGATGATGGAGACAGAAGGTGGTCATAGGAACATCTCGAAAAGTCGTAACCCCGTCGAGTTTGGGTTCGTTGGATTTGCCTTAATTCCCAAGCACTTTGGTCCTAGATGATAAACTCAATTTGGTGGACGCTCCAACTTGGCAGACAAAATGTTCTTACCTACCATCATGATGTGGGTATCAAACGAGATCTAGTCCTTAAGTTTTTAAAATTAATATTGTTTATTCACCCACTTTTTCACTTAAGGCGCGGTCTGATCACGATTTCAAATTCGTTTTTCACCCGCTCACGCCATGATCTATTTGCTATCTAAAACGGCTTTGTTTAAAGTCGTAAATCGTATATCATCATATTTGATGATGATGATGACTTTGTGCTTGTGTTTATATTATTTTGAGGGTTTTTATTTAATTTATCAAACTATATAAATGAATTTCAACAATTAACTGGTCAAAGTTTTAAAAGACTAGTCTGGCTATACAATTCGTACAAAAAAATATGTTGTTGTCGCTGAAAATTCAGAGTTCTTCAATTCAGAAGCTATTTTTACTGTGCAATTTGTAATATGTTTTTTTAAGTGTCTAGACAATTTTAAAAAAAAATATTCGGTTAATATTATTACCAAGGGGTTTTTTCTACTTGTAGTATTTTTTTTATCTGATCAGCTAATTTTGTCACGTCACACAAATCGTTTAAAACACTTCTTTTTGTAAGTTTTGCGATTGTACCGCGTCTTAACCTCTTGACAGAAAAACTATAAGTATGGCACACTTACAAGTTTTTCACGCACACTAAGAAACTTCTAGGGACACTAATGAATTAACTAATAGTCCACGTGCCATAAAGGTGCCATATAGGTGGCAAGGTCGTCTATAGAGTGAGTTCTACTAAAGCCATAAAAAGTAAACTTTTAAACTTTAGCGATTTGAAGAAAATAATGCGCGTTAAGTCCTGATAAATATTTAAAGACATCAAGCCTGATTTAGGCCTGATGCGTCACCCGTCACGTCACTTTATCATATCTCCCTTGTTTATCTGATCTGAGAGAGTTCCAAAGTACAGGTTCGAAATTACCTCTACCATTCGTAATAACTGGCCGGATAGCGTTTATAATTTCCTCAGATTGTGATTACAAGTTCATTGCCATCTAGTTCTGAGCTGTAATGACCAATTTGAGGTGTGACCGCGGGATAATCGATTCTAAGTTTGTATTGCATGGTATTATGTTGGAATGGACAAAAAGTTTGAGATTATTTCGGAGAAATTGTCAGCTTTCGTTTTGGAATTTCGGTGGATGTTAATACCGAGATAGATTGCAGATATCTAAGATATATTTATATATCATCAACATTTCAGCCATAGGACGTCCACTGCTGGACATAGGCTCCCCCATCGATCTCCAAAAGGGCCGGTTGGAAGCTGCCTGAACTCTTTTAAGCGTGTCTCTTTTAGGTCGTCTGTCCATCTTGTGGGTGCACCGGATTAGCAAGTTAAAGTGGCAGTGGGCAGAGCACAAGCACGCAGAACATGCATGGCCAATGGGGCCGAAAGGTTCTGGAATGGAGACCACTGACCGGTATTTATGAATACTTGGTAATAATACCTTATTTATAATGTTAATTTCGAAGCTTTTAATTGTACTAAAATAACCAAATTAATTAAATTTAAGATTTAAATAAATAAATTAAAAATTTAATTAATTAATTTACATAGTGGGTGCCCGATGGACGACACAGTCAAGGAAGGCCCAAGAAACGCTGGCGTGACGATCTTGATTTATTCCGGAGAGGTTGGCAAGAGGTGGCGGAGGACCGAGATTTATAGAAGGAGAGAGATGGGGGAGACCTTTGCCCAGCAGTGGGACAGTATAGGTTAAAAAAAAAGATTAATTTAGCATTTGGATTGTCTTTAGACCTTCATAGTCTATGGACAGTCTATCTGTATTTGTAGTTTTAGCTTGTATTTTGTTTAATTAATAAAGGCACTTGCCCAGTAAGAAAGTTGTTAAAATTATCTACTCTATTTATTTAAACAACGTGTCAATATTGCTTTAACTGACTACATTCAGTCGCAATAATTGAAATATTTTTTCCCGCCGTTATGACTAAGTGCTGGTTTGATTAATACTATATCTATGTAGCGCTGGCCTTTTCATCAAATTGTCCCTTGATTACACAAACATAACGCAGCAGGCCTAGCATGGGCTGTGGATAAATAGTCTTTCCACCGTTTTTATCCACGCCTAGACGCGACAAAGCTAGAATATGGATACGTTTGTCTTTTTCTCGCGGGATAAAAACGGTGGGAAGACAATATGTCCACGGCCCGTGCTAGGCCTGTAGGACGTTCGACTCATGTAGGTTACTCAGTGGTCTGCTGACCAACTAAGTTGACCACTCGCCGACCCACATGCATGTCGCAGTGTCCAAGATCCAAATCTTCCGGTTATAAACTCAATTGCGGCACAAATGCTAAGTATAAAACGTTTACTACCACTGCCATTAGCCGAACGCCAGTAATTTCTTGTGCCGTTATGAAAATGTTCCTGTCTCTTAGCTTTAGCGTACATTGGCAACTATCGCGTTGGCGACAGTTGCTCATGCAACTATCATCCTAAAGCTGCTGCTATTCAATTCAGACTTAAAAATTACTATGGTTCCAATAATAATAAATAATAATCATTTATTTTCAAGTAACATAGACTTATACAAATAAAAAAAAAAACAATATCAATGGAAAATAATAATCATAATAGTAGCTAGTCACATTACATTAATAATAATTATTACGAATTTAAATTTAAAATAATCAAATCAAATGGGTTAGGATTTTGTGCTAAACTATACCCTAAAATTTGTAGAGGGCCTTAGATGAGTAGGAAAATCACGTCATTTTAAATGCACTAAAGATGGAGTAAATTGGTGAAATATTGAAGGCCTAGACTCACAAAGGGTTGAAGCGCCACATGAAGTAAGAAGTTCATAGCTCTACCCCTAATCGCTAGGAGGCAGGTCGTTTGTTTTAGTCAATTTAGGTCTGAAATGTGTCACTTTTTAACCGACTTCGAAAAAGGAGGAAGGATCTCAATTCGGCAGGTATTTAATAAAAAAATATTTTATGTTTGTACAGCGACTATTCTGGCATCTGTAAACCAAGTTGCGTGCTTCTTTTATTATCGTGTAGAAACAACCCGCGAAAGTTTTCAAAATTTATTTTATTTTTGTTACTTTAAAATCCGTGTAAAAATATTATTTTGTTCTTGGTAGTGGCATATTAACTTAGAATGTTTGTGTTTTGTGGTTTTTTGAAGTCGGTTTTTTCAAAAGATAATATTATATGTACTTATGAGTAAACATATTTAAAGTAGACAAGTTTATCATGTTTACGAGCATCTAGATGTTTGGTTGTATATTCTATATTGGAACACGAAACCGCTATAAATAGTCTCGTTTTGTACCGAGTCAGCACAAAAATCAAGGTTGTTATTGATAAGTAACACCGAACACGCGATTGTCGCGAGTGTGCCATCGGCCTAAAAATGTACAACTTAATTCCAAGGTGTGTAGACATTGTAGTCTGGCTTTATAGTTTTAATGGACTTATGGAAGTGTTTTTACACTTCTGAAGGTTAGCTTTTTTATAAGATAACTAATTTGCGGGACAATTTTAAAAGTCCCTTCTTCAAAAAAATTTAAAAAATGAAATCGAACTACGCTTTAATGAATTACAACTAATTACACATTTTGAATTTCATCCCCTCTCCCAAGAGAGCAGTGCTGAATTCTGCTGAAATTACGCTAAGTTTAATTTGAATTAATTCAGTAGTTTCAGCGTGATGCACGACCAAGTTACAGACAGAAAGACAGACAAAAAAAAATTAAGAAAAAAAACCGTATCGATTATAGAGTGCCTTCCAAAAAATATATATCAAAATATCTTCAATGTACAGAATTGTTACAGTTTTGTAATAAGTAATAATAGATTTAAAAAAATTCTAATAGCCTATTGTTGGCACTAACTATCCCTAAGTTCCAAGTCTTACTTCACCCACATAATTAAACTTTATTCCGAAGTATAAATATCTACCAACAACTTGTTTATTTCTAGTAGCTACGTCAGTATTCAGATATGTTAGCAAGTAATTGTTTCCATCTCGATTCCCACCGGCATTGTTGTTTCCTACACGAGTATCGATGAGTTTCACCTCATTGTTCCATTTCTTGGATAATGCTTGCGCCTACTTTGCCTTTATTTAGTGCCTTAATAGGCGGTAATTGAATCACCTCATTTTCAATGAAAGTGGTTTAAATTAGGCCTGATAACTGTAGGAGATCGTGTGTACACTTCCTGGCATTATTTTCCATTTTTATTAAACCTTGCAGTCGTTAACAATTATTATTGAAAGTGCTTACCTACTTACTTGTACTGTAGTGTTAATTGTATTATCCCGTCCAACATGTTTCTTAACTTTTGACAGATAAACGCTCATGAAAGTTTGAATTGAATATGGAATATAAAATTTTCGATTGAATGAATATTGACGTTCAAACTATCGAAGCTTCAGTTTATCGATATTATAATTAAATTATCGATATCACATGAAACGATTAAAGTCTCCTAAGCCTACGTCTCCTAATCTTGACGAGATCCAAGTGGGGATGAACAAAGTAATTTTGCAACCTCATATTTTCTAGAGTCGAAAATTCTTACTTTACACAGTACAGTTTGTATACAATTTATGCAATAAGGTAAGTATGTATAAAGTAATTTTACTTATTTTACTTTTTTTTTTTTTAAATCAACAAGTCTGACTTTCACACAAAAATAAGAAGATAAGATTGTTATTGTTTACACAGTACAGTTTGTACACAATCTATGCAATACATTTTTACTTCATTTTAATCCAAAGACTATAAAATATCAAAAAGCAAGAAAAACGTTGGACGGGGGATAAGTATAAAGCATATTTATGTATACTAGTTTTTTCATAGTACAAAGAAATGAACTCGAGACAGACGGAGGGAAAATGCGCTTTTTAAAATGAGGTCATATATGACTTCCTAACGAGTTTACCTAAATGCCAGTTTCTGATACGTCTGCGAAAATCGAAGGTGACTATAAATTGCGTCCGTTACGTAATTACGAAAAAGCCGTGGTAGCCTAAGTATTTGGGTTGGGAGACCGCTAGACTTGAAACCGTGAGAGCACGGGATCAAATCCCGGGCCCGTACCAATGAGCTCTTTGTAGCTTATGTACAGATTTTCATACCACTGGCTTTTTGGTGAATAAAACATCGTGAAGAAACCTGCATACGTACGGAGAAGAAATTCAATTGCATATGTGAATCCACCAATCCGCAACTGAGCCAGCGAAGTGGATATGGCCCAATCACCCTTTCGGGGGTAGGCTAAAAGTCCAGCAGAGGACTGTTAAAAGGCTGATTATGATAAATCACGTCCACGAATTAAGGAAAGGCGGAAAAACTTGATCTAGATATCTAAACTTCACTCTACCATTCTCGCGTCATTGAACAGCCTAGTGATCCTATATTTTGGCAATAGTAAAAACAAACGCGACAGTGTCATTAACTATACAAGTAGTACGCATAGATCGCACCAACAGTTACGTTCCGTTACACGTAGCGTTACACACACTTTGTAAGACCACATCAGGGAATGCGGATGGTGGAACGGAACGCTGGATCTAGGTTCTCTAGTGGCTATATGATCCGCCGATTAAATCAGTAATCTTACCCGTTATCTCTATGGTGTATGTTGCAATTTTGCTGCACCGCCGATCGTACCTTAGACTTGAGATTGTTAATCTTGCAGTAGTTACTTCATCTTTTGTCTTTATCAATCGAGTTAGAAATTTGAAAGAGGGAAAAAGACACACTGGCATCGATTCTTATGCTCTCTAAACTAAATTAAACTAAATTTGACAGATCTAAAATTGTTGCTATCCTTCTCTTACATATTAAAATTAAATGAGAGGCAGATAATTTTAGTCCTGTCAGATTGGTTTAGTTTAGTGAGCCAGAATGCCAGTATGCCAGAATCGACGCCACTGCGTAACTATTCCTAGGCTCGTTTTTTTAATAAGGCGAGGGTTTACTAACGTGCGTTCGTGTACAAAGTAGAAATTCATATAACTTAACACTTATCTACCTTTTAAGGTAATGTGAGGATTTGGGTGCCCAAAACTACCTACTTTTTAACCGTCTTCAAAAAAAGGAGGAGGTTATCAATTCGACTGTATGTTTGTTACGTGATTACTCCTCCAACTATGAATTTATTTTGATGAATCTTCTTTTGCTTGGTAGGTCATACTTTAGAGGTGGTCTCATATGAATTTTATCGGAATTGAATAAGCGCTTTTTGAAAAAATCAACAAAAAAAAACGTTTTGGTTTATGGTTCTCTTCAGCTTTACTAGTTTTTAGTTTATGTTTCTACATGTTTGTATGTTCCAATAATTTACTTTATTATTTGTTTTAAATGTTTATCGAGACTTATCATGTATTATTTTATTTAGGTTAAAATATGTACCTGTCGCTCGACGTTTCGACCATGTTACAATAGCCGTGGTTACGAGCTGACAGAAAACTGCGGATGAGTCCGGCGAAAAGAGCGGGTGTTTTATTTTTCTTCTACCCTCACTTGATCTTAAAAATCGCTGGGTTGCCACTAATAACTTTTTAACTTTATTATTATCCCGAAAAAAACAATCCTGTATCCAGCAGGTGAAACCGCGGGGCGCTCTTGGTATTAATTATTATGTAAGCCTAACTAATATATTTTTGATAATGAGATCTATGGATTTCTTAATTCTATGTAAAGAATAGCTTATATCCGTTATGATTCAGTTGGATTAGCAATACTTGCAACTTTATATTCCCGCTAATAAAGCGTCAGTTCTCACGGGACACCAAGTAACCGCAAGATCTGGTACGGAGTTAGAAAACACCGTTTGACGGAATGCCACTGCAGCCTGGAGTTTCGGATTTGTGTAAACAATATTTACATCACAATTGTGCGTAATGTTAGACGTAAGTGCGATTGCAGTTATGTCAGCAGTTAGCATCGTCTGTTGGACGTCTGTAATCAGGCTTTATGTATAGGCTGGTTTGTTACAGGCCAGTTTTGTTTACAGTGTCAGCCTATCATGCCACTGCTGGGACACAGGCCTTCTCTCAGAGAGATAGAGATAGAGATAGAGAGAGAGAGAGAGAGCATGGGCTCTAATCAACCATACTGGGCCCCGATTCTACTAAAGAAATTGTTTTTAAATTGTAATTGGTTCAATTTTATTTTTTAAATAATTGCCTCAAAACAGAGTTTAATTTTTTTTATACTAGAAAAGTACCACCACCAAATATTATACCGTACTAGTATTAAAAAAGTTAAAATATTATGGTAAATCTATGGGTATTATAGCCGGAAATAAATTAATATAAATTGAATTGAATTATAGAGAAAAATGGTAATAAAGAAAATACAGCTTCCTACCCCAAACGCTTATCTACCTTTTCCGTTCCATCGTGGCTTTAACCTTCCGTGACTTATCACAATCTCAACATAAAATGGACCAGACCTTCCACAGATGAAACTCTTGAAACAGACCTTGACAAGTAGCGGTGCCTGCGCATCCTCGCGACAGTTACGAAAGGCAGATCACATGTGATGTGAATCCACCGGAACGCTTTCACTCTCGCCGCCACTTGAGTGATTGTTATCTAACTGTTGTGGCGAGGGCGGAGAAGGTAATGAATTAACTAAGTTGACTATACGTATAGGTTCAGAGGCATCCCTGGTGCCAGAGTTTTAAGGCCTCCGTAGCAGTTGGACAGATTCTAGGCCTATAAAGCAGGTTAAGTTAGGTTTTTTTGGGGCAGCCAAGGTAAAATCCTCATGGACGATTGGGAATGGAGGACCCAAACAGTGCCGGACTCGTCGGCCAAAAACCTCTTGGTACCCTTAACATTATCAGGGGAGTTGGATATCAAGTTTTTGATCTTTATTTTAAATTAGCGGCCCGCCCTGGCTTCGAAAGTGTATAGATATATTATATAGCCTATGTCACCCGGGGATAGTGTAGTTTCCCAACAGTGAAAGAATTTTTCAAATCGGTTCAGTAGTTTTGGAGCATATTCAATACAAACAAACAAACAAACAATCAAATTTTTCCTCTTTATAATATTAGTTTTAAATATTAAAATATTATATTAGTTATTATTAATATTTATTTACGGGATCCCGTAAATAATCATATAACTTTACAAACGACATGACAAATTAATGAAAACCATCGTAAAGGTAGAAGGAAAGAAAAGACCAGGAAGAGTATTCTTAGACCAAATAAAAGAGAAGGCAAGGAAGGGAGGTAAAAACGCTAGCAGAAGAACTTCAAGCCTGGAATTTACTCCACCGACAAGAGCTACGCTCTGAAATGTTGAATAAATGAATGAATCAAATTGACATATATCAGAGAACTCCATCTTCCAAAGTACACTTTGTTCTAGGTTATGAAACCTTATTAAAAGAATCATTGACCCACGAGTATTTCATTACCCACTCGTGGCATTCGGCATGTCCCGCCGGCGCCCATCACTAGTCTTATCACGTTGCAATGCGGTACATCTACTCTAAATAACAATCAAATCAACTTAATCAAAACACCTCTATCACGGACTCACTAAGGTTTAGAATCCCGTGTGTTGTCCCATCGATTGGTATGGGTACCGCGTACAGACTCCATATACTTATGACCTACAGAACCTTGACTTTAGTTCGGTGAAAGTCGGAAAAGGCTCGAAATCAGACCGAGGGTCAGAATTAAATTAAGTAAATGGGTCGTTTCTATTCAAGTTGAATCGGTGCTCTTTGATTCATTTTCATAATCAGGAGGAATGGTCAGGTCAGAACCCAATTAATCGGATTGTTATTTCAAGATTTTATGTGGGTTTTTTACAACAGTGGTTTGTAATATTTCATCATCACCTTTCTTTTCTTCCATTTTACTTCATTTTTTTAAGTAAACGCTCACCAGTATGCTCGTAAGCGTCCCGTTTAATGCTCTACACATAGAATTTAGAACTACCACAGTCAGTAATGCCTTGCGCTCATCTCTCTGAGATATTAAATGTTTATTTCCAGTAATTTCATTGGAAACTTTGCCCTTCAATTCAAAACACAGTAATGTTCGCAAACTGCTTGGTGGTTGGTTAATATTGAATTTTAGAGATTAACAGCTAGGCTAAACTAAACTGAGTGCCATAAGAGCATCATCCAGCCATTTCTCTCTCGGATATCTTGGGCTTATCTTTTCCGGAAGATTCTCGAAAATCAATTGAATTCATGAAGGGATCCTATCAGCACGTGTTCGAACAAGGTCACCATTGTGTCATGACTCATTATCTCTATTTTGCGATCAGCTTTTAAAATATTGTTCTGTTTGAGGTGTGGGGTGTAGCTAGTGCAGGTTATTTTAACGATTTGAGTTTTGGTACAAAAATCTTAGGATTTACAATACAATATCACTTTATTACACACCGAAATGAAATTAAAGTGGAGCTGGGCAGGATACGTTGCTAGGCGCAGGGATGACAGGTGGAGTAAGGTTTTGACAGAGTGGTGGCCAAGACACCACGATTGTAAACGGAGCATTGGTCGTCCAGCTGCAAGATGGGTCGAAAATATTGCCCCAATCGCGGGTCGAACCTGGACTCGATTAGTATAGGATGGCCGAGGCAGATGGCATAGCAAGAGAGGTCTATATCCAGCGTAGCTAAGGAAGGCTGTGGATGATGATGACACACCGAAAGTACAAATAAAATTTGAACTAACATCAATTAAACATACGGCAGTATAATAATCATCCAAAGCGATTTCGTCCAGGTAAGTTTTGGATGAATAAGTAAATACATTTACTTAGATTACGAGTTTAATTTATTAACGGTTTAATAATAAATGCAATAAGTATATTGTACAACACGACTTGTACAAAAAGACAATCCAAAATTCCGTTAGGCAACTAAAACATGTGATCAAATCGCGAGCAAAGATCCAAAGTAACAATTTTACAATAATTTACTCACTTCAGTTAAGTAAGACTTCATATTTATGGAACTTTCAAATTAATTAAATACAAACTGTCAATCAAAACACATGTTAATTCAATGAGGTAATTAACATTACGTCACTACCTCAAAACTTAACATAAATATCAGGAAACGCAATAAATTAACATCTCTAGATAGATAAAACTCGTAGAGAGAAGTTCTAGTCCGTTGACGTAAGTATTATCACCGTCGGTTACCGTAACAGGTAAATCTTGCCCTTTACTAGGCCACAGTGTTCCGTTAGACGCCCATGACCGTGTCTGTCGAGAGCCATGACTCGATGTTTTGACGGAGTACGACTCAATCTATATAATTCAATCACTTCTCTGGAGAGCTCCATGGGCTTTATGACGAAGCAGAATGTACTTTTGATAGACGCTTTTGATATGGTAAAGCTGCGTCTTGGTTTGGAGCGAGATTTTCTGGAGCAAAAAACGAAGTATTTGGAGATGTTCCGGTAACCTTACTTCAGAACCAATTCGTATTCTATACCTACTCAACAATCAAACATCTTTTAGAGTGCCTAGAATCTAGATAATGCGACGTCTGACCAAAATGCCGGCGTTTTTCCTGACTTTTCTGACTTATAAGCATTGACATTCAGACAGTGGGGTGTAATAATATCTTAGCATTCAAAGTAGTAATGCCGCCAGCATGCTGGGTATGCTGCTAACTGGTAGTGGACTCGAGCATATGGATTGTCTCTAGATCTTTAACCGTCTATAGGCAATCCAACTGCTATTTTGTGTATAGAATAGCCTAAGTATTTTAGGTATTTTGTGTTGGCCACCTATTATTTTGTAACAAAACCTCAGATGTGACGTAGAAACTGCTTGACGAAGACTTCTTCTAAATGTACGCCACTGCCCGGCTAGCCTTTGGCTCTTTAACCAGTTTATACTCGTTTTGCGCTGGTTGTCATTTCCAACTGGTCTCAAAGCGACACTAAGTAAATTTTCTACGCAAACTTTTGAGAATACTTCTGTGAAACTGGTCTTGTGTCGTCTCTACACTCCATCTCCGTGACGTAATCTTCTAAGCCCTAATGTGGGTCACGCATTCCGTTAGATGCGCTTAACTCTTAAAGCAAGTGCATATGGGTTTGATGAATGTGAGGGTCAATCAGAATGACTGACACTTCGTTCCCAACGGCAATTATGTAAGAATTTGTTATTACGGTGATTGTGTGACTAATTTTCGTGTCACTATTAAAATTAATGCTACAAGCAGGTATTAACTTAAAGTTATTATAGCCACAGACTGCATCAAATCAGAAAACTCTTATCATTCGAAAATGACTAAGTACCTATGGCAAACTTTGTTTCCAGTGGGTCTCTCTCTCAAGATATTATAGTTTTTATTTTTTTGCGGAATACAATAAAAAACAAACAAACATAGTTACCTACGTATAATTTAATTACAGGTACGTAAGTAATATTTCACTGTTATTATCCACCAATCCGCACTGGGCCAGCGTGGTGGATATGGCCCAATCACCCTTTCGGGGTAGGCTAAAAGTCCAGCAGTGGACTGTTAAAAGGCTGATTATGATGATGAAGTAATATTTACTAATTTCATTTAATTTTATTTTGTAGTTTCTGTAGGGTTCCGTACCCAAAGGATAAAAACGGGACCCTGTTACTAAGCTTACGGTCTGTCTGTCTGTCTGTCTGTCCGTCCGTCCATCTGTACTATCTTTAAACGGCTGTATCTTTCGTACCGTAATAGATGGCCAGTTGAAATTTTCACAGAATATGGATTAACTAAGAAATAATAATAATAATAAAAAATAATAATAATAATAATAAGCCCCCTAAAGGCCAACCACACGTCCTGATCGACCATCTGATCACGTGGGGGGCGGACAACGCAATGAGAAATTACTGGTGCGGCCAACGTGGCTCTGGAACGTAGGGTAGGGGAGGAGTAGGTAAGTGAAGAGGTAAGCAAGTAGGCAGGAGAAGGAGTAAGAAAAAGCAGAAGTGGGAGGTAAGAGCAGGAGTAAGTGGGTAAGAACAAGGGCAGGTATAAGTAGGAAGTAGAGGAGGAGAGGAAGTTCAGGAGTAGTATGTGGAGGAGTGATAGAATAGTGATGACCGAATGGGAGTAGAAACAGGCTGCTTTAAGGCTCTTAGAAGAGAACTTCTAATTGAGGTTTAGGCAGGACAGCTGATATCAGTGCAGGGTATCAGCTCTAGGTGGTGGCGGAAGAGTATCCAGAATACCAACGGTGGCACCCTCGGACTCAGTTAGGTAGTCTACTGCGCACTTACACGCTCCGGACAAGCGGTGTAAGTTTATGCATGTCCAAAAATTAATATGACAATGAAACCAATAAACCATCCCCAAGTGCCCGGCGGCTCAATGAGGAACCATGATGATGGTAAGTGGGCACCTCAGGGGGCCAGGGGAGTTAAGAATCTCCGGGCGAGGGTCTTTAACCATCAAACGAACCAGGCTACGCAATTGGACTCCGAGAATAAGAATGAAGAATACCCAAGTTTGACATATAGCCGGAATACAAGATATAATCTACGACCAAAAATCAATAGTGGATTAGCTTCCAGTAGGAGGACCTCGAATAGTACTTCCACACTTAACTTTGAGGCAGTTCAAGAACAAATGATAGGATCAACATCTCCTGCTTCTAGTGAAAGCTTATTTGATTCTCCATCCTCATCACCAAATCCGTTTCAAAAACGGAGCAGCATACATTCTACGTCTCCCTCAAGTTTGGCAGGGTCTGAGGATGTTGTACAGGAGGCAGCCGCCATCAATACTGTACCCACCTTAGACTGTACACGCGCACGAAAAAAGTGGACAACAGATATGAATGAGTTCATATGGCGCACTTACCTGACAATAACTTATAACGAAACTAAGACAAGAGCATATTTAGACCAACTTCACAGACATTTTATCAAAAAATTCCCAGACATGGATGTCTCAAGGCAAAGGATAGGTGACCAACGCAGGGCTATACTAAGAAATAAATTACTACCAGAAAGTACACTACAGAACATAAAGATGGAAGTGGAAACGAGTCTCAACCAAAACACTTACGCAAATAACCACAACGACATTACAGTCAACCAACTAGATCCTTTACACCAACTAACTATGACGACCTCACAAACTAGGATAAGATGGACAGATGATATTAATGAGGCTATAATAAAATCATACTACACGATCACACACTTAGAACAAAACAAAACAGCTTATCGCAAACCATTGCATAGCGTCATAATTAGCAAATTCCCACAGATATCTCATGTATCAGAGCAACGAGTAGCTGACCAAAGAAGAGTGATTGTGCATAACAAACTAATATCTGATCTAAGACTCCAGGAAATACGAGACGAAGTCCGATGTGAACTACTGATAACTGAAGACTCCCCAAGATTAATGATCACAGACACTGCAAACAATAACTCTGAAGACTTTAGAGCTGAAGACATAACCCTGATGACCCCTAACACGAACAATACACTAAACGACCGCAATTTAAACAGCCTACCGACTATAAACGAGAATACAGATTTACCTCAATACACAGATACACAATTGAATAATAAAATTAACCAAACATTCCTAAGCACACTTGAAAAATTCACACACACCAACCCTACTACGCGACCTTTTATACCAAGGCAAAATACTTCAAAAATATTGTCCTACATAGTAAATTACATAAACTCTGACATACTTCCGACCTACCTTACTCGAGGTACTGACTTTATTACGACCCACACTATCATATACGCAGCAGCTCATACAGCAGCAACATGTAACGGCGCTAAAATAAAGGAAATTCCGCACGGCACTCAAACCCAACACCAGTCAAACACACATACAAGAAAAAACACTGCCCCTGCGTGGCAAAAAAGACTACAAAATAAAATCAAAAATCTCAGGAGAGACATAGGCAGAATGACCCAATATATTGCAGGTATAAGAAGTCGTAAACTCATAGAGCATATAAACTACATAAAAAATAAATATAAAACACACTCTCGTCACGAGGAACCAAATTTAACTAATGAACAGTTTCTAGATAGCCTGAAACAAAAATTGAATGCGACTAACAGCAGATTACGAAGATACACCAACTGCACTCTAAGAAAACAGCAAAACACTCGGTTCTACACTAACGAAAAAGGATTCTATAGAAACATTTCTACACAAACAAATAACACCAATAGCACAACAAACACCGAACTACCAACTCCTGATAGCATGCACAGGTTTTGGTCTAATATATGGAGCAAAGAGGTACAGCACAACGCCAACGCTGACTGGATTAGATCCGACCTGCAGAACAATAGCTGCATGGAAATGCACTACGAGTTAATCCCGGTAGAAGTATTTAAGGAAGTAATCAACAAAACGCATAACTGGAAATCACCTGGAACTGACAACATACAAAACTATTGGTATAAGAAGTTCTCCTCAGCTCACCCTTTGCTCCATAACCATATAAATCAATTTATTGAACACCCAGAAACCATGCCCTCTTATATAGCACAAGGTATAACTTACATGATACCTAAAGACCAGGACACAGTCAACCCCGCGAATTACCGACCCATAACATGCCTACAAACGATTTATAAAATAATGACATCTTGCATAACACAGCTCATTAATAAACACATTACAAACAACAGCATCTTAGCAGAAGAACAGAAAGGATGTCGAAAAAATAGTCAAGGTTGCAAAGAACAGCTGATAATAGATGCAATAGCAATGAAACAGACCCTTAAAAACAAAAAAGATCTCATGACAATGTACATAGACTATCGCAAAGCATTTGATTCAGTCCCTCATAGTTGGCTCATTTACATCCTGCATCACTACAAAATTCACCCACTCTTAATAACATTTTTAGAAAGTGCAATGAAACAATGGACTACAAAACTTACAATTAAGAACGGTAGCAATTCATTAGTTACAGATGAAATTAATATCAGACGGGGAATATTCCAAGGAGATGCCTTCAGCCCTCTTTGGTTTTGCTTGGCATTAAACCCCCTATCTAGAATGCTCAACCAATCAGGTTCTGGACTTAACTTATCCAAGAACACCAATAGTCACATTCTAAGCCATCTCATGTACATGGATGACATTAAACTTTACAGCAACACTACACAATCATTACACAACTTAGCAGACATTACACAGACTTTTTCAGATGACATAAAAATGCATTTCGGAATTGATAAATGCAAAACTTACTCCGTAGAACAAGACTCAGTTACATCTCACACATACACCCTTAACACAGGCGACAAGATTGATCCAATGGAACCAAATACCTTTTATAAATATTTAGGATTCCACCAAAATCATCAAATTCCTCAAAACAAAACGAAATGTGACATTAAACGTAAATTTCAACATAGAATAAACACAGTTCTTAAAACTCAGTTGAACGGACGTAATCTTGTTAAGGCCATTAACACATTTGCCATCCCTGTCTTAACATACACTTTCGGTATAATAAACTGGTCTCAAACAGATCTCATAAAACTGCAACGAACTATCAACACAACTATGACTATACACCGCAAACATCACCCGAGGTCTTGCGTCCAAAGACTCACACTACCGAGGGAACATGGAGGCCGCGGTATAATAGACATCACCAACTTACATAACAAACAAATAACAACACTCAGAAAATTCTTCTTAGAACGTGCTCAGCACTCGCCGTTACACGAAGCAATAGCTCAATCTGATAAAAGATACACCCCTTTAAACTTATCAAAAAGTAGTGTACAAAATAACGAGCTAATTACTGGCCACAAAGAAAAGATTGCTGCATGGGAGCGGAAGTCTCTACATGGCAGACACTACCACGATCTGCAACAACCACATGTCGACAAGGAAGCGTCGAACGCGTGGCTGCGGAGTGGTGAAATCTTCCCCGAGACTGAAGCTTTCATGTTAGCTATTCAGGACCAAGTCATCGACACTAAGAACTATCAAAAGTTTATAATCCGGCGGCCTAACACAAATGACATCTGTAGAAGATGCAGCAGCAGTTCTGAAACTATTCAGCATATAACTGGAGCATGCAAGGCCATAGTCCAGACTGATTATAAACACCGACATGATCAGGTAGCTGCAACTATTCATCAACTTCTTGCGCATAAATACAAACTTATAACAGACAAAATACCCTATTACAAATACAAACCAGAATCTGTGCTCGAAAACGAAAAGTACAAATTGTACTGGGACCGAACAATAATTACTGACAAAACCATACATTACAACAGACCCGATATAACAGTTTTGGACAAAATTAAAAAAGTAGTTTTCCTTATAGACATCGCAATCTGTAATACGCATAACCTACAGACGACACATACCGAAAAAATAGCCAAATACACAGACTTATCTATAGAAATTAAAACGCAATGGCAAATTAATAGCACAAAAATCATCCCTATCATACTATCAACAACAGGTGTCATACCCAAAAGCCTTACCACAAGCCTTGAGACACTCGACATACACACATCTGCTTTTAAGAAACTTCAAAAAGCGGTGATTCTAAATACATGCAGAATAGTGAGAAAATTTTTAACATTATCATAGCACTTGGCTCTGGCCCGTGCCAAAATCACCTCCAAATCTGGAGAGAACACAAAAGTGTAAACAAAAATAATAATAAAAAATAGGCTTGCGTTTGACCTCCATCGCGCCATTCGCGCCTGATGTTAAGCGATGATGCGGTCTACGTTGGAGCACGCTTGCCTAGAAGAAACCGATTGACTCGTGATTTGAAGACACGAAAAACGAAAGGGGGTCCCCATACAACAAACGTATTTTTGTATTAGCTCTAATGTGAAAACGGTAATACGTACAAGCGTCAAACTTGGCAAGATTATAGTACACAATCTAAAGTATAACACCAAATAAATAATGGCAAAGTGTGAGTCGGTGATAAATTTCTGTTCATTACCAAGTTAAGCAACGTATTTTGCTACTTAGATGGCCTCTTAATTTTGTCTCACCTAATCGAAATGCTACCATATTTTAATAATTTTGAAGTCGGTTTTTTAAGTTGATAATAATTGTATTTTGTGGTGGTACGAACGGAACCCTCAATGCGCAAGCCCGACTCGCAGTTTGCAGGTTTTATTTGGGTAAGATATTATTTGCCCTTCCTCATGACACTAAAATAATTTTTGGATAGTATTTGTCCTTGGGTTACATTCGCTTGAAGATTTCCCTTCAACGAAAAAAAGCTTATATTTTATCGGACCAGGCGTTAATTCGTGACAATGCAACAAACAAACGGAGAAATCGCATTTACAATGTGTGATTAGACTGAAGTCAACCATAAAATGGCGATACGCGTGACAAAACTCAAATTTTCAGGAACTACGTGAACGGGAAGTGCATTAAACGTCGAATAACTATGAGGCAGAATGCATGTCCGACCAGCTTCCTACTGGCGAGAATAAGACTTTATGGTAATTCGCCGACGAGCCTCAACTTTCCGTTATTGTACCCTCTAGGTAAATAGATGTGTACCTAAGTACTAGCGGTGGTACAACCCACGCCAAACTTTATGATCGCGTGGTAATCCTCTTCAGGTAGAAACAATCTGGTGTTGTCGCGGGGGAATCGGCCTCTTCTGGGCAAATGTGTCGTATCGTAGACCGTACCAGCAAAAGCAAAAATATTTTTGTTCATTAAAAAAATCCGACCAACACAAACCCGAGAAAAAAACCATTGAAATATAAGCACTACCTATTAAAAATATATATGTCTATGCCTATGTCTACCTTACGAATAAATAGGGTGTCCGCGGAATGGATGTACTTAGCCGAAGGAGGTCTGCTTTACTCGTCATTGTAAACAACTTTTACACCTGAAATTGCGATACAAATATCTACTGTTCCATGCATTTTGTCGAGTGTAAATGACAGTTGTAATTGAGCAGCTGATACATTTTTTAGATTTCAGAGTTGGACCCATAGTAAAAGTTATTCTTGTTTTTTTTTAATTTATTTAATAATAGGCTTGCGTTTGACCACCAACTCGCCTGATGTAAAGCGACGATGCGGTCTAAGATGGAGCACGCTTGCCTAGAAGAAACCGATTCACTCGTGATTTGAAGATACCCAGATTGTAACTAGCGGGGAACACCCATTCAGGCAGCGCATTCCACAGACTAGCAGTACGCATGATAAAAGTGGAATCAAAGCGTTTCGTACGGGTTTTCGGAATATAGCGGTGTCGATTAAAATGGATGGATGGAGATAGTTTTTAGCCATGCCAACCGTGCTTTCTATTATACATTATATCCTATGTGATACAGAGAATTCTGTGTGTATATACGTTTATATTGTGACTATAAATCCTGTGATTTCGTTCAGGGCGACCATTAAATTCAGCGCAAACTCTACTTAACCGTTACTTGAGATTGCAGCAAACTGGCAAACTCGGGCGAAATGAACGAGACGGCTAATGAACGGAGTAAACAGAGATTCTAATGCTCACGAATCGCGAATCGTGAGAACTGAGGGTTACGTAGAGAGATTGAGAGAGATTTTACTGCATTTTATTTTAGAGTTATAATGAATAATTATACTTAGTCAATAGAATTGACGTGGATATTCGCCAAAGAACCAGAGTCACCGTGGGCAAACCACATCGCTCAAAGTACCGATAACCGATGGGGAAGAAAGGTGCTTGAGTGGAGACCACGAACCGGAAGACGCAGCATAGGGAGGCCTCCCACTAGATGGACCGACGACATAGTGAGAGTCGCCGGCATCCAGTGGATGCAAAAAGCAGTCTGTCGTTCAGTGTGGAGGTTAAAGGGGGAGGCCTATGTTCAGCAGTGGACGTCTTCTGTCTGATGATGATGATGAATAGAATTGAGCATAAACTGTGATGTTATTTAATCGGACACCAAAAACAATCAACTCTTTATGCCTGTTAACTTTACGAGTAACTTGACAAGCCCATTATGAAGTCAGACAAAATAAATACTTTTTGTCCCGGGAATAACGCAGGAAGATTAAAAATCGCGAGTAAAACCATCGTGCTAGAAGCATCTTAATAAATTATCAAAAACAGTAGTGTGCATTATGAGAGTTTATAAGATACTTTTATCCCATGAAAATGTAGGAAAATTAGGAGCAAAACCAAGAAGAACATTTAGTAGCATCTTAATAAATTATTAGAAAGACATAAGTTTTGGGTTAAAATTTGAGTAGGTAGAGTTTATGTTTTTGAAGTCATCGTAGAACAAAGAACTATTTTACTAATCGGCGGTGTACCGTAGAATTTGTTCCGCCATATTTTTGCCGCATTAGCATAAAAACTCAAGTGTTGCATTCGTTAGCTTCATTATAATCACTCGATTTAAATAATGAAGAGATTATACGATACTACAAAGTAGCAAAACAATGAAACTCCCACTATAAAGGAATTTAGATTCTTTATATGAAAATAAAACAATTCTACTCGTTTTAGGCCTTGTTTAAAGAGACGCAGCGCGTCGAGCGTGCACCAACGCGGGCAATTCCAAACGCTTCTCCGTAAACGCCGTCTGTCATACCTGGTTCACAAAATACATATTAGTAAAAGTACAGAATATTCTACCATTTAATAATTATATTCTACCATAAATCATTTATATAATCAATAAGTAGGCACTCTTGCTACTACACAATAAAGTGCAACTCGGGACGTGCGAGCACTAACTACCTAAGCGTACAGATTCACTTTTCAATTACATTAACTTGCTATGACGGCACGCGTTTATAGCACGGAATCTCATGTGAGATAGAAAATAAGGGACCATACGTTAAAATAAGATCTTTTTAGGGCCTGTTTCCAATAAGCTATTTATATGTTATTAAGACACAGCACAGAATATACACACGCTAAAACATTGCTAACTCTTCCGAATCTGTAGTCTTAGATGTAAATCAGCGCAATAGCGCTATTTTCTTCGCAATGCCAAACGATGGTTCCGTAGTTTCCCGCAGGCGCTGATATCTAACCGAATCCAACAGGTAATGAAATGACATAGTTGCGTTGTAATTAATAGATTTACCGCCATCTATCAAGGCATCTGGAACTAACTTTAAACTATGAAATGTTCTACGACGCGTTGTTTGACGCTTTGCGTCTCCATAAACGAAGCCTTAGTGCTATTATAATAGGCCTATAGGTCTTGTTACTCTTGTAGGTTCATTAATTTAAGCTATCTCGACGTGATCACGAAAGCCGGGACGTTGACTGAGAGTGTAGATGTTATAAAAGCGTTATTAAATGTATAGAAAATAATTGACTGAGAAGATTTATCATCGGATGGCAAAATTACTACGGGGAAGAAAGATGTATGGACTTCACTTTGAAGACCACAGGGGTCTATGATATGATATAATTAATAGTATCTCTTTATTTCTCTCCTAAAACTAATAATCGTCTATGAAAGTATTTTTTTATAATTTAAGTGTTGCTCTACACTTTTGAATGTACTGTTTAAATGTTATAGACCATTCAAAAATCCGTAGCCTAGCGGTTAGCTATCCTGTTGTAAGTAAAAGAATTGTACTTTTCCGAAATATTACTTATAATTATTTTTTCTAGACCGGCTAATTTGTATGCCTTTTTTATAGGAAATTTATTGGACTGTATTTGCGATTATATCATAAACCATAATTATGATACAATGGTACCATACTGCACTAATGCTATAAATGCGAAAGTGTGTTAGTTCCACCTTACCCGTGGTACTACCGATGGTGCTACTGGTAGTACCACGGATGTAATTTTTTGTTCGTAGTTCCAGTGGAGACCACCCTGACGTAATACCAGACCAACCTATCTGGCAGTACCAGTAGAGATTTATATAACCCGTGACAGATTGCACATTAGGCACATATTAAATTTATTGTTGGTAGTGCACCTCCACGGATCCCGGCCAATATTGCATACTGTTGCCTTTTTTTTTCAGGGCAAGTGTCTTTATTAACTAAACAAAATAGAAGCTAAAACTAACACTACAAATACAGTTAAGACTGTCCATAGACCGTTGAAGGTCTAAAGACAATCCAAATGCTAATGCCTTTCGTTGAAATCTACCAACGAAATCTCATATTTTAAATGCTATGCTGTTACTTGCTATTTATCTAATACATATTTATGCCTGATTAGATAGATACACATTTATACCTCCACCGAGGTTAATGTAGTCCTTACTGACTGCATTAACCTATATCAAGGTCTCTATAGTTCTTACAGGGCAGTCCTAGTTCCGTTACTCCATGGCGGAAGATCGTGATACCAGTTTGGAGTAGTTTAGACCGGTACGGAGTAAGCGATTATTATTTTGCTATGGTTATAGTATGATATACTGAAATAGGAGGCGAGATTGGGGATAAGAATTTTCATGTAGAGTTAAGGAAGTCTTTTAACACAAGGTATCATGAGATAGAATGTATGATTCCCAGCCGGTCATATATTAGATTAAACAGGACGAAAAAACGCTGGCGCGATTACTTATTAGTACGCAGTCCAGGAAGACTGTTTGAATCTGGCGGGTAAGCGCACAGTTTGAGAAGAGATAGGGGATACTTTTGCCCAGTAGTGGTATAGCATAAGTTATCAAAAAAAAGTAGAATAAGGGACGTAACTTGGGTTGATAGTTTGGCGATCTGGTATCCGTAGGCTACGATGATCGCTTACCATTAAGCGGCCCGTTCGCTTATTTGCCACATATGGTATAAAAGACACTAGGTAAGGCAGCTTATACACCTGCAAGTCCATGCCCACTAAAATACGTGACACATTAGAGTGCCTCGCGCATCACCATCCGAGCCTTGTATATTTTGTCACGTACAACATGCTCTGAAGAAATTAGCCTAGAAACAAGTACCATTTTGGACCGCTGGGTACTGAAGATTAGTTTTAAAAAGTAGCTACTTTCAAATGGTTATTTATAATAAATTAAATGTACCAAAATCCTCTCGCAGCTTCTCTATATTATACCTAACAACTTTGATTCTATGATTTTTCACAAAACTTATACTAAATTAAGCAAAAAAAATATTTTAAATTTTAAAATGTCTGTCGGGCCTCGGTCAAAACGCGAAAGTGTAAAAAAAATTATCATGTGAAAGAAGATCGAACAGTAAATAAAGCAAATAAAACATTTTTAGTTACATGTATCAAATCAGTAAGTTACATTAAGAAATATCATCAAAATATAGTGTTGAAATAACGCGCAAGAAATAGAGAGTATACTTATTATTTCAAGTCTCTTCAAATAGAAAACACCAACAAACTCGTCAGTTCAATCAATTTTATTGTTTTGCTTCACTATTATAGAAAAAAAACATTGCGGTTATCTAGATCTGCATGACTACCCCTAGTTATCGCCTTGTTTTTCCCCTTCATTTCCTGTAGAATATTATTAGCTACAGTCCCTCAGGCCATTAAACTTTCCTATGAGATCGCGATACGCATGCGGAAGACAAGATTTGCAGCGAACTTGTTCCATCTACCTCGCCAAGTGCAATCAACCAGAACTAAGTTAGAGCCCATTGTTCTAACCGTCCGACCAGAATCGCTAGACCTGCCACACCCCTCTGAAATGCAACAATAGACAGGGCTGTCCAGTGGAATCATGATTTATACTGCCAAAATGAAAATGTAGATTATATCAGAGTAACAATGAAATAGTCTCGTGGTGGTCTAAATTTTATTCAGATCGAATTGAATGAAAATTGTTATAGCTGTTATATTTTTATTTAGTTTAGTTTTGGCGTATTGTTAGCATGTTATTTTGTGGGTTTTTTATTATTTTCCATTCTATTATTTGAGCACGCGTTGAGTTCTTTTGAAGACGACGCATCGGCTCACACAAAAGACATCAACGCGTGCTCTTTGCGTTCTATAATACGATAAGTTGTTAATGGATTTATGGAGTAAAGGTAGCATTAAAAGTAAGGTATAATGTGCATAAATTGTATTATTTTGTTACTCGGGTATGATAAAATTAAAAAGTTTCTTGATTCTGTTGACTAGGTGTTTTTTACAAGCTTTTATTTAACTTGTTTTGTTACTATCCGGGTCAAATCATGTATATGAATTTTAAAATAACTATCCCAAACCGATTGATCTGAAATTTTGCATACACGTTTAGTTTGGATGACAACGCATGGTTAGCTAATTGATGTCATCCTAAATCCAATATGGCTGACTCCCAAAGATGGCTGACCAGTTATTTTAAAGGAGTCCATGATATGGATATCAAATGAAAGGGTTTGCTGTGAAATACGAAAACTAAAATTACGTTTCACTAAATTCAATATGGCGAACGCCCCAAGATGGCTAACAAAATTTCTTATCTACCATCATGAATGGGTATCAAATGAAAGGGTTTGCTGAGAAGAAAATAAAACTACGTCACTCAGTAAAAACTTTGTTTAAAAAAGTTTTTTTTATTACTATTATTTAATTTTAAAAATCAAATCAAGTGACTAGCAACGCATCCCAGCGTCGCACGGGTGTAAGTCTTATTTTTTTACACCTTAGGTTACATTATTGGAGTTTTAGTTAGAATCCCTATTTTTTTTAAATATAATATAGCCTACGTGACCTGTGGATAGAGCAACTTCCCAACAGTGAAATAATTTTTCAAATCGGTTCAGTAGTTTCAATGAAAACAAACATACAATAAAGTATTTTGTTTATTTTTTTTGTTTATAATAGTATAGATACTTGAAACCCATGATTTCTCTAGCCTTGCACTCTACACTACCTAGGGTCTGGATAGAGTTGCCATGTGGATGCACGGACCGAGATAGTAAATATTGGAAGGAAACTTTTATGTCCTATTTAAAATTATAAAGCAACGATTTCAGCTGGAGTTAAAATTTTGACTAAGGCATTTTATGAAGTGAAAACTTAAGCTACTTTGAGCGATTTTTGGTTGGGGGAAAGCTTATGAGTTAGCGTCACCGACATGCTAATGTGACGTATTAGTTTTCACTTCTGTCGGCAGTCCCCATGACTGCCTATTTTATTTTATTGCCTCATGGCTATGTTTCAGTATTATTATGTATGTTTTAAAAAGGATTGCCTTTTTTTTATTTTTCAAATAGAGAAAACACAAAATATCCATCTGGATCCATTAATTTCACTATTGAGATTGTTGTGGTTACTGCCTTAATGTGATTGCTCTGATTATTAAGTTGAGCAAATACTGGGTACGCTGCCAACTGGTAGTGGGCTTGAGCATTTGGATTGTCTTTAGACCTTCAACGGTCTATGGGCAGTCTAACTTTATTTGTAGTGTTAGTTTTAGCTTGTATTTTGTTTAGTTAATAAAGGCACTTGCCCGGTAAAAAAAAATACTATCAAAATTACAACTAAATTGAAATGGCACCCAAAATATAATAAGTACTACTGTTTTGTAGCTGTATATACTAATAGCTAGAGAAACTTTTTGCTATACCTTTCTTTTGCTAGTTCACTTCTTACAACAGTTTCTGTCACTGGTTTCGGTTAGTTACAGTTCAAAGTACTCAAGTGCTTTTGAGGTTAGCATTAAGCTGTCCATAACAATGCTCCAAACAAGAGCAGGTCAACTCATATGCTAAACTGGTCATTAGGCAATCACAGCTTTGTTAAGATAGTTAACATAAGATCGTTTACAGATGTAACATTTATGTAAATTCGGAAACAATCCGCAGTAAAGCCGTTTGTACACAGCGGTGACCAAAGTATTGAATATTTTTTTCCTATTTATCATCATCATCATTTCAGCAATAGGACGTCCACTGCTGGACATAGGCCTCCCCCATCGATCACCAAAAGGGCCGGTTGGAAGTGGCCTGCATCCAGCGTTTCCCTGCGGTCTCTTTTAGGTCGTCTGTCCATCATGTGGGTGGATATCCTACGCTGCGCTTACGTCCGTGGTCTCCATTCCAGAACTTTTCGGCCCCATCGGCCATCTGTTCTGCGTGAGATGTGCCCTGCCTACTGCCACTTCATCTTGCTAATCCGGTGGGCTATGTCGGTGCCTTTCGTACGTCTACGGATCTCCTCATTTCGGATTCGATCTCGTAGAGAACCCCTTTCCATAGCTCGTTGTGCGACTTTGAGCTTGCTTATGAGGCCCATAGTGAGACCACGTTTCAGTGCCGTATGACATCACTGGTCGAATTTGTCGGTATTACTCTGGATTATTTTCTGAACCGATGTGTTTTTTTTATTATGTTTGTAGATGAAGCTCTCCAGGCCGTCCCACAAACATGTTCATTTATTTTGGCTCTAGTTTTTTAATCAGCTCCAATAATAGATTATCGATAGCCTGTTGGTTCAGTTGGTAGTGAACCTGCTATCTAGCGATTGGGGGTGTGGGTTCAATTCCCACCTAGGATAAACATTCATGTGATGAAAATTTGTGTTTGTTCGCTATCTGGGTATTAATATCTATGTAAGTATAATATGTATTTAAAAATATATATGTATGTATATCAGTCTTTGGCAGCCATATTACAAGCTTTACTTAGTTTGGGGTCAGAAGACAGTGTGCAAAAAAACAAAAAAAAACAAGTGCATGTTGTCTTGGCAATATTAATAATTTTCTTCGAGCGCTTACTTATTTTGAAGACAGATTTTAAATAAATTATTTATATTAAAGAGTAGTTTCGAGTTGTCCTCTCCCAGTTAAATAGTCGCGGAGATCTTAGCTTAAATGAGGTAGCGGAAGGGGTACAACTTTGACGTTTGGGCGATGACAATCGCTACTAAGTCACCGATTTGTGTCGCCATGTGAACGAACGGTCTTATTTATGTAAATTCGGAAGCAATCCGCGTTCACTCTCAGAAGCGCATCGAATGCAATGAAGTCAGGGTCGGAATAATGCGTATTTTAGGTGCTTTTTTCACGGATTCTTATCCTTTTGTTTATGTATATAGTCAGTTTTAGTTTACGTAAGGTTTGTTAACCTGAATTCTGAATTATGTTAATGCTTTTGGGCAAGCATTTTTGTTTGGTTTCAGGTACTTAAATGCGGTCTAAAATGCTGTTTTTGATTCGGGACTATGTTAATTTTAGTGTCATGTTATGTTCATGTGTTATGTTCACTACATAGTGAGAGTCGCTGGCATCCAGTGGATGCAAAAGGCAGGCTGTCGTTCAGTGTGGAGGTTAAAGGGGGAAGCCTATGTTCAGCAGTGGACGTCTTCTGGCTGATGATGATGATGATGAGATGAATATTCATTTCTCTACTATAAACTACGTATTTATTAAATCGTAAAAAATAAAGATTAAAGATTGGTATTTATAAATACTATTCTGAAAAGGAAGCCGAATCGTTTTTTTTATTATTAATACTAAGCATTTTTTTTATGTGCGGTTGAGATCTCTCTTGATTATATACAATTAATATACCTACTTATTGTTTGTCTTTGGAACTGGCTGGCACCTGTACTAGCTAGCCACCGATGCCAGAGCCCTCCGTGAAAAGTACTATAATATAAGAAGATTTAATTCGATTTAATTAAAATTGTGATTTAGGTGCGGCCTTTTAAATTCGTCTTTCTCTCGGAAGTCACAAGCTTCATATTTTAACTGCCAAGTCACTCCTTACAATCAGAAGCGCAGGTATTTAGGTACACAAATGCCCTAATGCAAAAAAAACGGAGCCCTATCTAAATCTAACCTGGTAAGGTTTCATCAAGTAAAAATATTATTATAATTATACGAATGAGATGTGCAAAGCTACATAATTAATGTATGTGCATGAGTTGCCATGATAAAGTCGTGTTGCAACCTGTTATATTCTGAAGGTGCTTGCTGTTTAGGGCTCAAGGGCCCCCTGAGCTTGAGGGCCCCGGTGCACGGCACCTAGCCCTCTGATAGCTACGCCACTGCTTATAATGTATATTGCACCAAGTCTCGACGTTGTATTTCTTATTTACATATACTATTCATGTTCTACTGATGCACATAACTTGCAATGTTACATAAAACATTATTTGTCTCTTCGATTCCACTTTCTAGACCACATCTTGAATTTAAAAACCGCGTTACGTGTAATGATTGTCGTTTTAAGAAATACCTAAGTGCATAAACAGTTATCGTAATACTTTGCACTCCTAAGTATTCTGCGGCGAGCACATTTCCTTTTACCACGGCGCGCCGCAAATTGTACGCGAATTACATAATTATGTATGCTAAATCAAAAGGACATAAGGAAGTGAGTTTATGTTGAGCATTTTAGTACTTTCCATCACTAGTGCTCGGTAAATGGGTCATTGATGACTCAAAATGCGGGCAGTAAATATCACTTTGCCTCCCTATTTCGATAAGTAACAGAAATGTTGATAGATTCCTTTAAGTTCAGGGATGGTCACTGGGTAGGTGACGTTGTCATAAAAACAATGGTGATATCGCCATAAAAACAATGGTGATATCATCATAAAAACAATGGTGATAACGTCATAAAAACAATGGTGATATCGTCATAAAAACAATGGTGATATCGTCATAAAAACAATGGTGGTATCGTCATAAAAACAATGATGATAACGTCATAAAAACAATGGTAATAACGTCATAAAAACAATGGTGATATCGTCATAAAAACAATGGTGATATCGTCATAAAAACAATGGTGATATCGTCATAAAAATAATGGTGATATCGTCATAAAAACAATGCTGATATCGTCATAAAACAATATCAGTTAGTTTTCATACAGGCAAGTGGAGTGAGGAGATGAAAACATATATTTGACTGTAACCCTTTCATGTTCTCATTAAAAATGAAAACAAAGTTTGATACATCATTTTATAATCACCAAGCCTAACATGCCTGCTGGTGCATCGTTTGCGAACTATGTTTTGCCAAATAAATATATCATTGTTGGATTTTTTAGTTAATTAAATAAAGAACCTCGTTTAATTCATTACTTTGTACTATAAAACTGAATACTTACTATAAAATAAATTAAGGGCCCCTTTGCATAATGCGTAGGTACTAAAGTCGTACTACTACACGCGCACGGCCCAGACGCACACAGCGACGGGACGACGGAGAACAAACACGAGTCAATAAAACAATTTTGATAGTTTTAATTATTTATTAAAATATATTTTTAAAGTTTTATCATATGTTTCTATATTTTATGTTTCTTTGTTTGTTTGTTTGCATTGAATAGGCACCAAAGCTACTGAACCGATTTGAAAAATTCTTTCACTGACGGGAAGCTACACTATCCCCGGGTGACATAGGCTATAATCTATACCCGTGTGAAAATGTGTCGTGTTTGGGCTCGTTTCCTTAGTCATGATGAGATCTGCCTCCAGAAATATTTTGACTGACCTGATCGAGGACTTTGGAGACTGCTACTGGAACTGCTAGACGGATAGAGCTAGAAGTGTCGAGTTTGGGCTCGTTTCATTTGTCGTGATGAGATCTTCTTACAGGAATATTTTGACTGACCTGATCGAGGACTTCGGAGACTGCTACTGGAACTGCTAGACGGATAGAGCTAGAAGTGTCGAGTTTGGGCTCGTTTCATTTGTCGTGATGAGATCTTCTTACAGAAATATTCTGACTGACCTGATCGAGGACTTCGGAGACTGCTACTGGAACTGCTAGACGGATAGAGCTAGAAGTGTCGAGTTTGGGCTCGTTTCATTTGTCGTGATGAGATCTTCTTACAGAAATATTCTGACTGACCTGATCGAGGACTTCGGAGACTGCTACTGGAACTGCTAGACGGATAGAGCTAGAAGTGTCGAGTTTGGGCTCGTTTCATTTGTCGTGATGAGATCTTCTTACAGGAATATTTTGACTGACCTGATCGAGGACTTCGGAGACTGCTACTGGAACTGCTAGACGGATAGAGCTAGAAGTGTCGAGTTTGGGCTCGTTTCATTTATCATGATGAGATCTTCTTCCAGGAATATTTTGACTGACCTGATCGAGGACTTCAAAGACTGCTACTGGAACTGCTAGATGGATAGAGCTAGAAGTGTCGAGTTTGGGCTCGTTTCATTTGTCGTGATGAGATCTTCTTACAGGAATATTTTGACTGACCTGATCGAGGACTTCGGAGACTGCTAATGGAACTGCTAGACGGATAGAGCTAGAAGTGTCGAGTTTGGGCTCGTTTCATTTGTCGTGATGAGATCTTCTTACAGGAATATTTTGACTGACCTGATCGAGGACTTCGGAGACTGCTACTGGAACTGCTAGACGGATAGAGCTAGAAGTGTCGAGTTTGGGCTCGTTTCATTTGTCGTGATGAGATCTTCTTACAGGAATATTTTGACTGACCTGATCGAGGACTTCAAAGACTGCTACTGGAACTGCTAGATGGATAGAGCTAGTGCGGTGCGGTGCGCAGTCTTAGTGGTCAGTCATGGTGCGCAGTCTTGGTGCGCAGTTGGTGCGCAGTTTTGGTGCACAATCGGTGTGCAGTTGGTGCGCAAGTTGGTGCGCAGTTTTGGTGCGCAATCGGTGCGCAGTTGGTGCGCACTTGATGCGCAGGTTGGTGCGCACTTGATGCGCAGTTGATGCGCACTTGATGCGCAGATTGGTGCGCACTTGATGCGCAGATGATGCGCGGTTGGTGCGCACTTGATGCGCAGATGATGCGCAGGTTGGTGCGCACATGATGCGCAGTTGATGCGCAGGTTGGTGCGCACTTGATGCGCAGATGATACACAGGTTGGTGCGCACTCGATGTGCACTTGTTGCGCAGGTTGGTGCGCACTTGATGCGCAGATGATGCGTGGTTGGTGCGCACTTGATGCGCAGACGATGCGCAGGTTGGTGCGCACATGATGCGCAGTTGATGCGTAGGTTGGTGCGCACTTGCACACTTGATGCACAGATGATACGCAGGTTGGTGCGCACTCGATGTGCACTTGATGCGCAGGTTGGTGCGTAATTGATGCGCAGGTTGATGCGCACTTGATGCGCACTTGATGCGCAGGTTGGTGCGCACTTGATGTGCACTTGATGCGCAGATGATGCTCAGGTGGGTGCGCATTTGATGCGCAGATGATGTGCAGATTGGTGCGCACTTGATGCGCAGGTTGGTGCGCAGTTGATGCGCAGGTTGGTGCGCACTTGATGCGCAGATGATACGCAGGTTGATGCGCACTTGATGCGCAGTTGATGCGCAGGTTGGTGCACACTTGATGCGCAGATGATGCGCAGGTTGGTGCGCACTTGATGCGCAAGTTGGTGCGCACTTGATGTGCAGGTTGGTGCGCACTTGATGTGCACTAGATGCGCAGGTTGGTGCGCACTTGATGCGCAGGTTGGTGCGCAGATTGGTGCGCAGTCAAAATTTTCCTGTAAGAAGATCTCATCACGACAAATGAAACTAGCCCAAACTCGAAACTTCTAGCTCTATCCGTCTAGCAGTTCCAGTAGCAGTCTCCGAAGTCCTCGATCAGGTCAGTCAAAATATTCCTGTAAGAAGATCTCATCACGACAAATGAAACGAGCCCAAACTCGACACTTCTAGCTCTATCCGTCTAGCAGTTCCAGTAGCAGTCTCCGAAGTCCTCGATCAGGTCAGTCAAAATATTCCTGTAAGAAGATCTCATCACGACAAATGAAACGAGCCCAAACTCGACACTTCTAGCTCTATCCGTCTAGCAGTTCCAGTAGCAGTCTCCGAAGTCCTCGATCAGGTCAGTCAAAATATTCCTCTAAGAAGATCTCATCACGACAAATGAAACGAGCCCAAACTCGACACTTCTAGCTCTATCCGTCTAGCAGTTCCAGTAGCAGTCTCCGAAGTCCTCGATCAGGTCAGTCAAAATATTCCTGTAAGAAGATCTCATCACGACAAATGAAACGAGCCCAAACTCGACACTTCTAGCTCTATCCGTCTAGCAGTTCCAGTAGCAGTCTCCGAAGTCCTCGATCAGGTCAGTCAAAATATTCCTGTAAGAAGATCTCATCACGACAAATGAAACGAGCCCAAACTCGACACTTCTAGCTATATCCGTCTAGCAGTTCCAGTAGCAGTCTCCGAAGTCCTCGATCAGGTCAGTCAAAATATTCCTGTAAGAAGATCTCATCACGACAAATGGAACGAGCCCAAACTCGACACTTCTAGCTCTATCCGTCTAGCAGTTCCAGTAGCAGTCTCCGAAGTCCTCGATCAGGTCACTCAGAATATTTCTGTAAGAAGATCTCATCACGACAAATGAAACGAGCCCAAACTCGACACTTCTAGCTCTATCCGTCTAGCAGTTCCAGTAGCAGTCTCCGAAGTCCTCGATCAGGTCAGTCAAAATATTCCTCTAAGAAGATCTCATCACGACAAATGAAACGAGCCCAAACTCGACACTTCTAGCTCTATCCGTCTAGCAGTTCCAGTAGCAGTCTCCGAAGTCCTCGATCAGGTCAGTCAAAATATTCCTGTAAGAAGATCTCATCACGACAAATGAAACGAGCCCAAACTCGACACTTCTAGCTCTATCCGTCTAGCAGTTCCAGTAGCAGTCTCCGAAGTCCTCGATCAGGTCAGTCAAAATATTCCTGTAAGAAGATCTCATCACGACAAATGAAACGAGCCCAAACTCGACACTTCTAGCTATATCCGTCTAGCAGTTCCAGTAGCAGTCTCCGAAGTCCTCGATCAGGTCAGTCAAAATATTCCTGTAAGAAGATCTCATCACGACAAATGGAACGAGCCCAAACTCGACACTTCTAGCTCTATCCGTCTAGCAGTTCCAGTAGCAGTCTCCGAAGTCCTCGATCAGGTCAGTCAGAATATTTCTGTAAGAAGATCTCATCACGACAAATGAAACGAGCCCAAACTCGACACTTCTAGCTCTATCCGTCTAGCAGTTCCAGTAGCAGTCTCCGAAGTCCTCGATCAGGTCAGTCAAAATATTCCTCTAAGAAGATCTCATCACGACAAATGAAACGAGCCCAAATTCGACACTTCTAGCTCTATCCGTCTAGCAGTTCCAGTAGCAGTCTCCGAAGTCCTCGATCAGGTCAATCAAAATATTCCTGTAAGAAGATCTCATCACGACAAATAAAACGAGCCCAATTTCGACACTTCTAGCTCTATCCGTCTAGCAGTTCCAGTAGCAGTATCCGAAGTCCTCGATCAGGTCAGTCAAAATATTCCTGTAAGAAGATCTCATCACGACAAATGAAACTAGCCCAAACTCGAAACTTCTAACTCTATCCGTCTAGCAGTTCCAGTAGCAGTCTCCGAAGTCCTCGATCAGGTCAGTCAAAATATTCCTGTAAGAAGATCTCATCACGACAAATGAAACGAGCCCAAACTCGACACTTCTAGCTCTACCCGTCTAGCAGTTCCAGTAGCAGTCTCCGAAGTCCTCGATCAGGTCAGTCAAAATATTCCTGTAAGAAGATCTCATCACGACAAATGAAACGAGCCCAAACTCGACACTTCTAGCTCTATCCGTCTAGCAGTTCCAGTAGCAGTCTCCGAAATCTAATCACATCAGTTCAGTCACTCGGAGTGTAAGATCTCATCACAAAATCCAAGCTCTAGCTGCAGACGTGTGCAACTAGAGAATCCGTCGCTTCAGCATCCAAAGTCCACTCCAAAATCTACCAATAGTCAGTCCAGTCAAGTCAAAAATAATAGTAATACCTACTTATTACCTACAATACAATTAATTGCTCTTACCCTATTCTTACGCAGTGATCAGGGATCGAGATCGTTTTTTAAAATTTTCCGTGTCCATACAGCGATGTTTTTTACTTTGAGGTGCTGGTGTCAAGCGGCGTAGGTCTGCTTTCGACGGCGCCCGAGCGCTGACTGAGACGCCGTTTCAAATCGTAGACAAAATCAGACAAAAATAATCAAAGGAAAACAAACCTTATTGCACATAGTTTAAGCCTTGTCGGTTCTAGCAAAATATTAGAAAACATTAGTAAAACTATTTTATTTTTCCTATGCCTATTTGAAACATAATTGAACTTTTTTTTGCATACTTTTGTTTAATAATATACGTAATAATGGAGTGTATTTTTTTTATTGATTAAAAACATATAGTTTTTGTGATATATGTTCCGAAACACGACTAGTTTTCGTAACTTTTGTGGTAAGAGGCTACGAAAAATATTTCTAATTAATTATTTATAATAATTTTAAGTATTTTTTTTGCGTAGATATTGTACAAAAAGAGTTTTCTATCTATAGATAGTAATACCATATGACTAAGTATTACAGATTCGTTGGAATATGTACCGAAAGTTAGCTTATTTTTATCAGTTGACGGATAACGTCCTTAAGTAGATAGCATAGAATACGCTCAATGTTCAGTTAGGTAGTCTTTGGTTCCTCTATATTTAGGTATATAAGTATCTCGACTTTACTAAATAGGAGATAAAGATCTAGCAGCGGATAAAGAAAGGCTGCGTAATGATAACACTTCAACCAACCATTTTCTTCAACTTTAACGACCTATCTATAAAGTACAATTACCCAGAAAGAACGTAGCCAAAAAAAACGAAAATTTAAGCTCTCCTTAGCATTTCAGCACGTTCGAGTCATTTTAACAACCACGCTTTGCTAATTAAACCTACACTTTAATTGCCGCAAAAAAATACCATCTCCCTATCCAACTGACGCAGACAAATTAGTCCATAAAATAACTCTCGGCTCGCTTGCAATTAGCAGAGATGTTATCTGTAGTAAAATCCACTGCAGTCCTTTTATAGCGGCCGTATAAAGTGGTGAATGAACTACCACCTGTCAGCCCATCTGCATAATCTCTGACGAGATTGTCTTGAGCATGGCTACCCAACCCTTGGCCCGCGGCTCGTTGTGGCCTGCAAACTAACCTAGCATCCTGGCGGGCATTGGCGTATTGGTTGACAAATTGTTAGGTACAATACATGATCATGAAATAAATAAGCCCATCATTTGGAATTTGCTAGGTATTGCAATAAATTACATAATATGCACTGTTATTAGTATTGCACGTCTGAAATGGGTCCACTGTTGAAACTGTATGTTTATATACCTATTTTAAGAACATCTGTGTAAACAGTGTGGCAATAAAGTTATATACTCTTTCTAGTTATATATTCAGAGGTCTCAACATAGACTTTATTACGAGTGAATTCTATTTAACTAAAACTAACTGTTATGTCTAGCAGTGGATAAAGATAGACTTTTTATAATGACGGAGAACTAAATCTTTGCGTGATCTAATCTTTGGTTTCCTTTATCTAAAATACATGGATGCAAAATAATAGCCCATCTCAAAATTGAGTTGGCCAGCTTTGGTCTAGGTCTAGCTAGAGAATGACAAGTGATAGGATATACAAAGGCAGTAAGGACAAAAATAAATATAATCTTTGGTCAAAGACATAAAATGAAAAATCGATTATTCTGTAGCGATTTTATTTTTATATTAGCTGTTTAATCTAATTGTGCCTGTTACCACATTAATTAAATATTATAATAACACTGCTCTTCGAATCCAGAACCAGCCGGTATCCGAGAATTACCGTCTGAATTGGTATCAGAAAAAATGAATAAAGCAATGAAAAAAGTCCGGTCGATGAATGATGCATTTCCTACATATGAATGGGCACCTACGTAGTGCCCTTACTGTTTATTAGGCATTCTCGCCAGCATTTGATAACATGCCATTGAAATAGAGATGCGCATGAGTTCAACATCGCGTAGGCTCCGTTCTGTCGCGCACTTTCGCATTACATAATAATTTTATTTAATGCCTACTTACCATATTACATATTCCTATTTGAAATTCCATAAGCTGAGTTTAGACTAGAAATTTATTGCACGTCACTGAGTGACTTGCACTAACTTTTGCAAGTTTTTTTTGTGTGTGTATAATCTTTAAAAGATACTGGGTTACGCGGAAAGGGTGTACTAAGCCGAAGAGGTCCATAGCATTATGAACAACTATGGGAGAAACCCTGAAATCCAAGTGAAATATCCAATCCAAAATATCAGAGGTTCCATAGAAAACGGCCATTGACCCTGAACAAAATGCATGGAACAGCTGATATATTTATTCACGATTTCAGGGTTTGTCCCATAGAAAAAAGTTGTCTATCATTATGCTGAGTATAGCAAACCCTTTTCAGCTACAGTTGAGTAAAAGACTAGATTTTGCCCGCGCGTGCTTTTTATATATAATTATTATATTAACTATAATTATTTTATATTAACTATAATTATTTTAACCTGAACATCGTTTTAAAATTGAACTTGGCGTGCATTGCGTGTGCATAAGGTCGGAAGGAAAGAGGACGACATCAAATCCCAAGTATTTCTTGTTTTTTGTTCTGTAATCGACGTCATTATACTCGGTAATTGATGCTGATTAGTGTAATTCTTGCGTTAAACCTGTCGGGTGGCGGTTGACTGACTCTTCGCTTCTTCGATCGGTAGATTTACGTCCAATGGCTTAGCGTTTCGCACGCAGTTGTGATGCAATACTATATAATACTTAGCAGATACCGAAGTACTTAGTATTGGCGATTATCACACATAAAAATTAAACATATTTGTCACTCACACTAACACCTCACTTATATGTTTTTATCTAGTCTACCTGTGACCACGGACACTGCCAGGAATTCAAATAATGTAAAATACACGAGATAAAAGCCGTCAAGTGTTACATTTTAAAAAGTACCAAGTACCATGGGTTAGACCACATCCCCAACGCGACAATTCGCTCAAGAACCAGAATTGCCGACGTAGGGACCGAGACAGCCAAATTCAAATGGAACTGGGCAGGCCCGCGATCTGCATGCATCCGGAAAGATGGGTAATGGAGCCGACGGCTGACGTCGAACAAGTTCAACTGGTGGTCTGGGTGGCCTCAAACAAGGTGGCGTAAAGATCTTCGCGCTTTTTACCCCCAATTGGCTGAACTTATATTGGCGGAGGATAAAGACGCGTGGAAGGAAATGGGGCCTCCCCTATTTCCTTAGCCCAGCCAAGGGACGGGACAGGCACGGCAAATAATAATAATGGTGTTTATAGATGCAGATGCATCTCCCTGAAAGTAATCCTGGCGGCGCCCATGCTAAGTACATACAACACATTTGTCTTACTAATTATGCTTTCTGAGAATCAATCTTTCAAAAATGCAGATGAATAATTCTTATGAAATTACGCTCGCACCACCTTACCACCGACATTGTAGTGCTTAAGGTAAAATACCACCGACTTTGTAGTGCCCGCCGAACAATTCCCAGTAGGCAGCGACCTCCCGTGGCCCACATGATTGTTAAATCAACTCCAGGCCCAAGTAGGCCGCTGCAAAGATACCTAACATTGCGATTTTGGAACTTCTGCGCAGACCATATCGCATCTACACTAGTACCCCCGCTGCCTCAATTCTTAATAACTAGATCAGAGCCGTACCGTCACCTCTTAAAAATACAAATTAATTTATTGGGCATTATAAAAATTGACAAAATAAAATATGAACCCATTGACTCCGAACTAGTAATAATCACTGTGTTTCGGGAGCCAATGGCCTCTTCACTTAGATATTACTAACTAAATGCCAAAACACAGACTAAAATAATACAAGAAATGCGATAAAAAAGCGATTAAATTTAGGTGACTGCGGGAAATTACGTGTACGTAAACCTTAACGCGTCGAGATACGGTTTGCAGTTGCATAACTTCTCGTAGTCACCTAAATTGAATCGCGTTACAGAAGTGACGGTACGAGCCCTGAACAAGGCTTCACACTAGGCTGCGGGGGCGCTGGCGCCAAGAAATACTGGGAGAGGATCTTATAAAATATTAATCATCGACATTAATGAGAGAATTGTGATGATTAAAATTCTAGGTCACTTTGGAACTGTTAGGCAGGCGATGCTCTTACAATCAGGTGCACGACTTGCTCGTCTTATCGCTCAACTGTTTTTTTTTTTTACTATTGACTCTCTCAACTAGTTTACTAATGGCACATACATACCTACAAAATTATTTAAACCTAGATATTTCTCAAGTAGGCAAAGCTGATGCTGAAACTAGAGCCGCCCAAAGGTGACTTAAATGGCTTCATCATCATCATCATCTCAGTCATAGGACGTCTACTGCTGGACATAGACCTCCCTCATAGATCTCCAAAAGGGCCGGTTGGAAGCGGCCTGCATCTTTCATGGCTTAACTATTTAAAATCACCGAAGTTTAGCTTTTCCCTAGAAAACAAAAACAAGACATGTTCGCTCACGACTTCTTAGAAGCGCGGCGAAATGTACAATCCCGCGATGCCAGCGTAACGGTGATCCCATTAGCCCTGGTATGCTACTACCAGAGGAACTATGCGACATCGCTTACCGCTAGCCTTCTTGGGAACTTTAGCGTGCTGTAGATATTGGAAATATTGTGATAAAGTTATTTATTTAAGTACAGTAACCTAAATTACGTAAAATAACCACAACTTACAAACGAAACACAAACTTTCGGTATATTTTTTTAAACCCCGATTTTTTTTGATGATCTTCAAACAACTGAACAGACTCATAGCTAAGAAAACTCGATCAAGTCACCTTTTAAACAAAAAAAACTAAGTCTAACTCGATTCAGCCGTTTGGGAGCCGATGCCGATGCCATAGACAGAATATCAGTCATTTTATTGTAGTTTATGCTATCACATAGAAATCATTCCTTCAACGCTCGTATCTCCGTTAGAGTATTGTTCTGCAGCCCATATATCACCATCAGCTTGCGCAAGTCAAACAATGCAGTACAATGGACCGGGAATAGGTGTATCTACAGGTCTGAAGGTAGATCCAAGGTCCCGGCGGATCTTTTGCAAGTGCATTATCGGTTCACGGCACGTTCGGTCCGATTTCTTCATGCGTACCCTTATTGCTGGGTAATTAGTTCACTAATCAGAATAACTTTATAAGGACTTAATAAAGTGATTAAGTAATTTGAGTAATAAGGATTGAAGATGATAAAACTACTTAATGGCCCTCACAGACAAATATTTTCGGTAGCTTTAAGATTACTGGTACAACTAAAAAGATTTTAAAGTTTACTCTTTTATATACCAGTCTTAAATCATCATCACCATTATCGGCCTATCATGTTCTCACTGCTGGGACACGGGTCTTCTTACAGAGAGAGAGAGGTTGGGCTCTAATCTACAATGGTGGCATAGTACACGCTGGTGAAAATGTTTTTTGTTATATTTTTAATACGAAAAATAAAGACAAAATTGACACAATCAATGGGTTGGATGAGCATGCATATTTTTAACAAGTTTTTTTTCTGGGTTGAATATCAGAAAGTATACAACGTAGATCACCAACAATTTTTTTTTTTAAATTATAAACCGATCGATCCGATCGCACCGCATATTGTATTGCATATTGCTTGAATCCTCTGTTCGTCTGTCGCTGCGAGCAGACGTGTGTCAGTTTTTGCTATAAAATTCATAGATCAGTGCCGTTCAAATTAAAACAATACGAACTTGATAATTAAGTCCAATTTCTGCAAACAGTGCCTACGTGTTAGATAATTATTTATCCACGCGCTGTGTAGCCTGCTGCGCTCACGACCCGCCTTCGCCCCCGCGGGAACAGGTCGTATGCTATTTTTTGCTCGCTCACACTTAGAACTTGCGCCTGCATCGCTGTACAGTGCTGCAGTAAGGTTTGCCACCGGACCGGAACTTGCCTACAGTGTGTACAGTTAAACTTACGCGGAGTACTGTTGATAGTAACACAACATACAAAACTATGAGTGTCCAGAGATCGCCAACCCGCACGATCTGCGCTACAACAGGTGCCGGTGGATCTCAACCAGACTTGTCAAGAATAAATCTTAATGTAGATCCGCACATTACTCAGCGCATTAAACGTAAATTGCCGAAAGATTGCGAATGCTCGAACGATTTAACAGAAATACATTCAGAGATGACTCGTATTAGTTCCTTGTTAGAAAAATATGTCGGTTCGAACGAACAAATTATGCAAAACATGCAAGACAGTATTGCTGACATAAAAACACAAATTACTGATTTAAAATCTTCTAACGAGCAGACAATTAACATTTTACGAGACAAGGTAGACGGAGTTATGACGCAGATCAATGACATCAAAACATCGACTTCTAAAGTATTGTCAGACCAGAAGGAAATAAAAAACCACGTAACAAGACTAGAAAAGTCAATCACTCTCGGTGAAAATAAAATTAAGACACTGGTGTCTGACCTTGACTCCATAAAACATACATCCCAAACCAGTTCAATTAAGTTGGAGAACCAATTAGCCCTAGGCGAGCAAATTATCCAAGAGGCACAGAATCGTAGCAACAGAGAGAAAAACATCATTATTGTGGGTCTACCCGAACCGACTTGCTCTCGAGTGGAAGAGAGAATGTCAATAGACGAAGCCTCTGTTTCTCATATAATTTCTTTGCTGAGCACAGATACTCTGAGACCAACTAAAGTTTTTAGAATTGGCAAACATAACTTGGGCAAAAACCGCAGTATTAAGGTATGCTTCGACACTCTGGCATCTGCTAAGCAACTGCTCCGAAATAAAGGCAAGCTTCCAGAAGACATAAAGATGTACTCCGATCAAACTCCAGCACAGCAAAATTTTCTTAAAAGTCTGAAAGATGAACTAAAACGCCGAGAAAATAACAACGAGAGTGGTCTTACTATTAAATATATCAACGGAACGCCAGCAATAGTAAAAGCTGCTCCAAAAAACTAAAACCAATGAATTCAACTTCTCCAGTCAATACTACAAAAACGAACACTTACGAAATATTTAACAGCTACCAAAATTTCCCAGCTAATAAATCTCGCCTGTCATTTCTCTACCTCAATGCTAGAAGTATACGCAAAAAAGGAAAATTTGATGAATTAAAGTGCATAATACAGGCTATACCAAATACCGTACATGTTATTTTATTAACTGAAACATGGATTCGTACAGAAACTCAAGCATTACAACTTCAACTTCCTAACTATACGCACTACTATAACTATAGAACTGATTCCGGTGGAGGTGGAGTATCGGCATATGTCCACAATAATCTAAAACACAGTATGACAGAGTCTAAGTACATCGGAGGAAATAATTATCTATGGATACAACTACAAAAATATGCACTCGACGTGGGAGTTGTATACAACCCTGGACACACAGATTTTAATGACTTTCTCGAAGTATACGAATCACAATTGGAGCACAGACGCAGAGCAATGGTTTTTGGAGATTTTAATATAGATCTACTAACTAAAGATAAAAAAACCAAACAGTACAAACAACTTCTAGAGGGATCTGGACACAAAATTATTAATAAAATCGACAAAAAACATTACACTAGAGCTGGATCAACCAAAAACTCTATACTAGACCATGTCAGTACTAATTTGAAAAACGACGCTTTCCATATGATAACAGTTAATTCCTCATTGTCTGACCACAAACAGATTTATTTAGAAATTAAAAAAATTAATCCACCACCGAAAACATATGCCCAATTTGAATCCATAGACTACATAACCCTGTTTGACTCGATAGAAAAAATAGAACCACAAAAAGTTAATGACGACTACGCAGTACTAGAAGAGCTGATCAAACGTTGTACAGAAAACAGCAAAGTTACAAAAATCAAAATCCTAAATGAACCGCAAAAAGATTGGATAAATAAAAACGTGATTACAGAGATTAATGAGAGAAACCTATTATGGGCAGAACTTAAGAAAAATCCAGACAATGACCCATTGAAAGAAGAATTTCAGAAAAAGAGGAACCAAGTAGCTAAGCTTATTCAAGACACAAAAAACTCATACCATTATAACGAATTTACCAAGTGCAGCAACAAACCCAAAAAAATGTGGAACCTTGTTAATTCTCTAGCGAATAATAAATTTAAACAAAGTTGTGCTCCTTCAAAACTCATAGTAGATTCTCAAGAAGTAACAGATCCAAATCACATCTGTCAAATTTTTAACAAATATTTTTCAAGTATAGGACCGCTATTAGCAGATGAAATACCAAGACTATTCCATGACAATTACAACCATGCTTTACCGCAATCCACCTCTCTAAACTCCACAATCTCGACATTTGAACCATGTACTGAAAAAGAAATTTTAAACATTATTAATAATCTTGACTCTAACTGCAGTGTTGGTTTGGACGGAATAAGTACTAAAGTAATAAAATGCATAAAAAATTTGATATCAGATAAATTGTCAAATTGCTTTAACAAACTATTAAAGGATGGGATATTTCCGGATACATTAAAAGTAGCCAAAGTTACCCCTATCTACAAATCAGGATCAAAAACAGATCCAGGTAACTACCGGCCTATTTCGGTATTGCCAGTGTTGTCAAAAATACTCGAAAAAGTTATACATAATAGATTAGAAAAATACTTAAATTCTATTAATTTCATCTCCGATCGGCAATACGGTTTTATGCCCAAAAGAAATACACTAACAGCTACTATTGATCTCGTTACTAAAATAAAGCATAACATTGATAAAAAGAATATAGTTCTAGGTGTTTTTATAGATCTGAAAAAAGCATTTGATACGGTAAGTCACAACCTGCTTCTAAAAAAAATGAAATCTACTGGTATTACTGGAAACGCATTGCAAATTTTTGAATCCTATCTTACAAAAAGAACACAAATAGTAAAAGTTGATAATAACAGCCAAAGCAACGCGCTACCTATAGCGTGTGGAGTTCCTCAAGGCTCAATTGTGGGCCCTTTGCTGTTTGTGTTCTATATTAATAATATACACGATTTAGGTCTAAATGGCCATATTACTCTCTACGCGGACGACACTTGTTTATTCTACTTTGGTTCATCCATCCATGATTTAGTTTCACAAGCCCAAGAAGACCTGAATACATTATATAATTGGTTCCAGTACAACTTATTAACTATTAATATCTCTAAAACGTGCTACATTCTATTTAAAGCGAAAAATAAGCCAATACCACCGCACCCCCCTCTTACAATTAATAATATACCCCTTCAACAGAAAACTCATGAAAAATACTTTGGCTTGTACATGGACTCGCACTTAACTTGGAATACTCACTTAGAGCATTTAAAAAGTAAATTTGTTGCACTCCGCGGTGCACTACGTAACATTGTTCGATGCATCCCACGTAAGTTACGATTTACAATTTATAATGCTTTAGTGAAACCGCATCTATTATACTTGATCGAAATCTGGGGATGTGCTGCAAAAACAAGCTTAAATAAACTACAAAGATTACAAAACAAAATAATTAAAATGCTCTTTAACTATCACTATCTAACACCAACTAAAAAAATATACGATGAAACAAAAATAATGAACATCAAAAAATTATATAAATATAATATTTGCATTTTTATTCGAAAATCTTTAAATAAAAACATCCACACTAACTTAACATTCACCAAACGCAAAAATGTTGTCGACCGCCGAACTCGGCGAGCTAGCTTCCTTGTCATACCAAAGCATCGAACAAATTACGGCAAAACAATGCTTACTATTGAAGGAGCGCGACTTTTCAACCAACTACCCTCACATATAAAAAATGTAAACTCATTTCACGCATTTAAAAAACAATTGGCTCAACACATTATCTCAGATAATTCACTATAATAACAAATGCGTGAAGTGGGTACTTCACAAATTATTATGTATTGTGTGTATTAGTTGTTATTATTTATTTAGCGTTTAAGTATTTATAGTTTCTTTTTTCAATTTCTTAGTGCATGCGACGACGGACACTATTATTATTTAAGTTAAACATGTTATCACTTAAGTGACAAAATTGTCTTTGTGGTAATAAATTTCTTTAAACCTAAACCTAAACCTATTGCTTCTTGGTATTATTGCTATTGGGCGCTCAACACAGTTAAAACAATATGATGTCGTACCCTGAAGAAAATAGGAGTACCCATATCAATAGACCCGTAGGTATCTGTGCAGAGGTACCAATACCTCTACACACCATTAGTAGAACAATTTCCACCTGGTCACGACTTGTAAGGCCAGTTGGGAAATATCTCAATTGAATCTGAACTAGGCTTGGTCGCTGCAGGCACAATATATTTATACCTTAATGGGTACCTTTATCTGCCGCTTTACTGACATGTTGTGTAATACCACCTTCAATTTCATTTTCTATGAGTATTCAAAAGTTATGTCCTATATTCACGCAACAATTTTAAACGACTTGCCGATATTTATTGGATCTCCTTCGCCAAAATAAAGAAAATCGACTTAAAAATGTATACGAAATATTAGCAATATTATTCATAAGATAGTTCCTAATCGGGCTTTTCTTCGGGAAGTTCTTGGACATATGACATTCACATGCACTGGGGCCAGCATGATGGATTAGTGCCCACCCTGTCTCTCTTAGAGAAGGCCTGTCCCAGCAGTGGAAAAGATAACAGGCTGAAATGATGATGAGTAATTTTTAATCTTCAAAAACGACACAAATGTGCGAGTGAGATAGCTGTAAAAGGGAGTGGGCTCTTGATACAAATAAAGTGTAATCGTGCTGGCAAGTATAGCCTCGGAAGACCAGCTCAGCGGTGGCGGGACGACGAAATCAATGTAGCGGAAATACATGGACGAGAAATTGGCGCAAGGTTTTAAGATTTTTTTGCTAGAGTAACACCTTAAAAACAATATTTTACTAACTACTACTATTGGTCTACGCTAGAACAAAGCCTGTCTCGTGGAGGCCTTAAAACAAATTAACAAAAATTATATACTTTATTCTACGAAACCACGACAAGAGCTCACAAATAACAAAAAAACTAGGTTAACAAAACAAAAAAGAAAAAAAAAAATATTAAAAAATAATTTTAAGAAACTTTTCAGTATCATCATAAGGATGGAAGCCACTTTTGAATAATCCGCATTGCCTGGTTAACCGAAAAGTATTAGACATCTAGCGTTTTAACAATTTTGTTGTAAATAAATGGTATCAGAAAGTTAGGAAGTTTTTGAGCGAATTTGGTACGAACAAATGCACGGGGAATTCACTTGCGAGGTAGTCCAGAGAGAATAGGACTTTAGAGTGGTGCTTAATAAAAACACGAAGGATATAATAAATAATAAATAAATAAATATTCGGGACATTTTTCACACACGGCCTTCTGACCCCAAACTAAGCAAAGCTTGTGATATGGCTGCCAGAGACTGATATACATACATATATAGTTTTAAATACATATATAGTTTTAAATACATACTTAAATAGATATTAACAACCAGATATAGAACAAACACAAATGTTCATCACATAAATGTTTGTCATAGGTGGGAATCGAACCCACGCCCCCAAGCTCAGAAGGCAGGGTCACTACCAACTGGACCAACGGGCTATCAACTATATAATAATATAGTTGACGGATGCCCTGCAAAGAGTTGCTAATGATGATGAGTAGTTCTACATGATTATAGATTGCAGAAAGAGTGAAGTAAGCCGAAAGGGGTACTCATTATGAAGAACTTTTAGTATGGGCACGATCAACTCTGAAATGGCGCAAAAATTTCAACCGACCGTTTTTTATGCAACAGCTGATATTTTTTTCACGATTTTAAAATTGTCCCCGTCATAATCATGGGTAATATGGACCCTTTTCGGCTTAGTTCACAATTTCCACTTGACTCTGTATTATGTCTTAACAATTTAACTAATATCTCCACGGTAGCATCCGGCGAGGCAACAATGTGATTAAAATTCGGCCTCGGGCGGTAATTCACGTAACTTGTGGATAAGGTTCGGATCATTAGTATGTCGGGCATGTTTCCTGTTCCTGTACCTGAACCCAACTGGAATACAAACGATGGACCTTAACGGGCTGCAGCAGAGACTGTTCTTGTGCGATTCCAGATGTTTCATCTTGAAATAGGCTACCGGGCAATTTATTTATAACCGACTTTAAAAATTAAGGAAGGTTTATTGTTAAAAAACGGACAATGACAAGAGCCGATCAAAGAAACCCAAAATTGAAATTAAGGACGATAAAGCAATTTAATGTTTTGCTAGACAGAGAGCGCATAATATTACATAGATACTTTTTATTCCAGAAAATGCAGCTAAACAGGAAAACGCGCCAAACCCGGAGGTACAAAATTTACGCATTTCAGAAATGAAGCAGTTTTGTGTTTGCTTCAGAATTAGAATGATTTACGGAAAGGGTTTGGAATGCAGGAATTAATTATTATTAGAAAGATTGATTTACAAACACATACCTACACATGGGTGTGTCCAGTTACCAATTTTTGCGAAAAAATAACCGACCCGATATCCAGGGTTTTATAAATCCTTTTTTTTTTCAAATCTTAGCTTATCTTATCTGTGCTACTATTTCAAGGGCAAATCAGCACCACCTGAATTTCAGGGCATTATGACAGAAACTGCAGATAAAAACGATGAAACTAGACTAGAAACGAAAAGACTTCCGATTTCTTCAGATCAAATTATGGCGTGAAGCGTGACAAAGGCGTATCAATTAGCATTAGAAATAAAACACAAACAAGCATAATCATCGGTCCACGCTTATCCACTGCTGGGGCTTTACGGCCAATTGCTGATGCAGCATCAAAATAATGTTAAATCAGCTCAGTTGGAAAATCACGCTAATGTGAACCGTATCTGGGCGCGTTAAGGTTCACGTTCGCGTGATTTTCCAACTGAGTGGATTTAAGGTTAGTTTGATACCGCGTTAGCAGTTGGCCGTAAGGCCCCTGGTCCTTGTTGGCCTCTCATAATGTGAGCCACCGAGCTTGCTACAAAGCACTCTGCAAGCGGTCGTCCTTTTTTGACGCTCATATTGAACAGTGGCATATTGCGGTTTTTTGTCACCAGGAGCGGGCGGGGTCTTACTATTTAATTGTGCGTGTGCGGCTCTCCTATTTTCGCAATTGGAAATAAAACAGGATTTTGAAGGTAGAACTGGTAGAGCCAGCTCGATGACAATAAAAACAAGAATACGAGTACGTGTTTTTTTAAAACTATTTTTGGTCAATGTACTGATCATATTTTTGATCACAGCGGCATATGAAAGAATGGTGGCGGTTGATTACATCAGTGGCCCACTGCTGATGGTCCGAAATTACTCGGAATCACATCGTCCCCTTTCGGTCCGCGAAAGATACCTAAAATAGACTATTGCACATTTTTTACCGACGAAAACATGGAGATAGAGACATTCCACTAACTTTGCCTAAGCGAGGATATCACAAGACTGTAATTTGACTAGACTGTGACTACTGTGAGCTTATGTACTGTCTAGTCAAATACATTGTGCTATTACCCTGTCTGTCGGAACGGAACGAATAAACTCACGGGCGCTTATTAGGCACACGAGTGATAGAGAAATGTCTATCGTCTTCTAATCAGCCTAGGAACGTGTTCTAGGGCTAAACTATGAGATCGTTTAAGGACATTTAAAAATGTATTTCTATGCAAACTGAGGCTTAGAATTTTTTTTGTTGTTAATAAAGTTAATATGAGGGAGTTTGTATGCTAACGTGGGTGTTAGCACGTAGGTAGATGTTTCTATCTCCTAGTTTGTAAAAAATGTTCACCTATAGTCAAACCGACATCGCCATTTTTTTTTTACTTTATATTTTGAAACTTATTGAAGGACAAAAGCTTTCGTTTTCAAGTACAAAAACTGGGCATAAGTACCTATCGTAAAATATTTGATGATAATTCGGTAGAGCAGTATTTAGATCTGCCCATAATATTAGAATAGATATAATCGGTACTAATGCATATTGTTTTTATAATACGGGAATTACTTACGTAAGATTAAGCCTCATAATTAAAAAGACGAGTAGATGAGTATTTTTTTTACTTATCTTTTCTGTGATTGTCACTATCACGGGTCAATCCTGAGGCCTTACGGCTAGCTGTTTAAAGCAATCCAGTTTAGGTGATGAAAAAATGTTGCGCGACCGCAAACCGTATCTGGGCGCGTTAATAGTGCTAACAGACGCTCGAATGCGGCTGACCTCAACCGCCGTCTGACCATTGAGAAAGAAAGAGAGGGAAATATGAAATAGTCACTCTTTCTCTCCTGTTTGTTGGACGGCAGTCCGTCAGCCGCGTTCGAGCGTCTGTTAGCACTATACGTCCGCGTGATTTTCCGAACTGCGCAGTTTTAACGTTATTTTGATACCGCGTAAGCAGTTGGCCGTAAGGCCCCCGGACTAGACACAGGACCGAGGCAGATGGCAAGAGGAAGTCTTATACCCAGAGAGGGTAAAGTAAGGCTGTGGATGATGAATTAATAATAATAAGACTAAATGAGCGCCCTAAGCGCTATGCGGGCGTGAAAACCACAAGAGGTAAGAACCTATAAGCTTCAGAGTTTAGTTCAATAAATGTTTAGTACACTTCTCGACAAGTCTAATAGGCCTATCTATCCAAGCCACCCACGCCGGCGCCAATATAACCATTTACGTCAAGACCCGTGAGTCAAAAGACGAACATACTAATGCACTTACATATTCTTTTCTCATTCCTATTCCAATACGTAATGCAATCATAAAAATAAGGATTTCATGAGTATCCAGTGGCCACGCAATAAAAAAGGTAAGATTTGAATCGCTTTGACCGCAAGCGTCTCGGTGGTTGCCCGAGCCGAACGATTAGCTGGCACTCACAGCATAGGCGCAGGCGCATAGATGTAGCCAGGACTTGCTTAGATAGGGGCTAAATGGGCATCTACGTCACATTTTCCTGTTTCTTTCCACATTCCACGTGCAAAGCTAGCGCAACTTTATAAAACCCACGATACATTTTATGACTTTTCTGAACTAAGGTAAAAACTTCTTACCCCTGTTTATCTTATCACGGGACCACTAAGAATTGTATTCCATTAATGGGACTATGCAATAATATACTGCATAAGCCTTGTCCCTTCTGTTACTCTAATCAGAGCGGCGCGTGGCGACAAAATTTAAGCCAACTTCTACCAACTCAGAGTACTTAGGTAAGGGGATAAAAATAGGACCAAGTTAAGTTTAAAGTGTGTCTGTGGCATCATAGCTCCCAAAAGGCGGAACCGATTATGTTTTTTTTTTGTTTGTTTCAAAGGTGACATGATCGAGGGTATGATTCAAGAAAATCTGTTCCGCCGTTTAAAGATTATCAGCTCTTTTATCGGGGGGTATTTTTTATGTATACTTATATTATAACGATACTAGCTGCGCCCCACGGTTTCACCCGCGAGTTGAAATCGTCGTTAAGTATTTTAAAATCTTCTACAAAGTATTAGAAGAAAAAAAAGATGAATAAAATCGGTAAATTCGTTTTCAAGTTATGGCGTAACCAAGGTAAATAGGGATAAATTTTTATGTTTAGGTAGATTATTTAAGGGTCAGGAATTTATCCCGTTTAGTCATAAAACTATGGTAAAAGGTGGCTTAACGATTAATTACTATGTTATCACCTAATGCCTAATACCTAATGGGCAATGTATACTACAGATAGAGTAAGCTAATACGGCCTTATTGATATTTCAATTCACAATATGATGAGATTGGGGGCAAGAACCCCTGCCTTGCCGAGGCTATGCCTGCACAGCTTTATGATTATTGTCTGCTATTTATTCTTTTTCTTCCTTCGTTAGGATGAAGAAATGGAATAACATAAAACATTTTAATGCTGACGTGCGGACCGGACCGGTTGTCTCGGTATGAAACATAAAACGAACAAGAACTTAGAATGTTTACGAATAGTTAGTTACACAAATGTTTGAGGGAAATTACAGATGATCTAGAGATTTTGAGCTAAAAGCTATGATATAGGTAATTTACAAACACCATGAATGTTTGTTGGGTCTCGTACAAAATGCACAAAAAGCTCCGATACCACTATTCCGTTTAACCCTGAAAATACCACTAATTCTTATTTTTTTGTAAAAATTTTAATGACCGTGGATTCAATGTCCCTTAGTCGTAATATTAAACATGTTTACATAGTATTAAAAGCGTCAAACAAGTCATAGTCACAGTCAGAGTCAAGCAAAGTAAGTCACGGTCAAGTCAAACTCATGCCCCTGTAAAGTGGTGGAGAATTACAAGAGGCTCCTATGGAGTTTTGGAAACAACACGAAAAAACATGTTTCACCTCGTTATATCACTAAACCACACTCGAGCACGTTTAAGAGCACTTAATAAATAATAATTCACCATTTACTACACATTAACACTCGAAAATACACAAGTTAAGGAAAATAATCCAACGAGCCGACATGCCTTTTCCACGTTGGCGCCAAAACTCTACCACTAATTTAACTCGTTGTGTGGTCATCTAATCTACCCCAGAATCCACAGATATCTACTTTCTTTTGGCGGGAAAAGTTTTGGCGCCAATTTATATTTACCACGGACAATCATAGTATTTTTTTATTGGCAACCAAATTGGCTTGCGCCTACTCGCAAACAATCACCGTAGCGTAACTGAAAGTGGTCAAAAAATTGGAAGAAAAAGCTTATTGTGCGACCGATACGAAAAAAATAACTATGCAACGCAAGAAAACTTTCGCTGGGTAAATCTAATACAATTTATTTTGTAATTTCTTTTCAGCTTGGTGAATCACGTGAGAGAAAATTGCGTAGGTATCAAAGAAAAACATGATTAACATTTTAACTTTATTACACTAAATGACCGAACGCAGCGAAGGCTTCAGTGTGCACGGAACAAATCAGTATCTGTATGGATTTTTATATGTTTGTGTATGATCGAAGATAAAATGTGAACCGTTGATCCGATCTTAGTGAAATTTTGTAGGCAAGTACAATTTTTAAGCTCGAACATGACTAAATGGGTTGGGAAGATATAGACGTCGCGATACACAATACACCCCAAGCGGGACGTCAGTGCAGGCTTATCACCCCCATCTCGAATAAGAGGCCAAAAAGGAGGGTAAGTATATAAGGATATGCCTATCATTTATTTAAAAAAAAAACACATTAAAATAAAAGCCGTGATATCACAGTCCGGGGCGAACTACTACTACTTAGTTCATTTTACATTTTACAACTAGTTCTTAAAACTAAACATAAACATATGAAAAAAAAATTATAAATGTAATATTATTTGTGTGTGGTTTTGTTACACTAAACTTGTTATTCTTACCTTCTAAAATAAATAAATATCTGGGACATTTTTGCACACACGGTCATCTGACCCCAAACTAAGCAAAGCTTGTAATATGGCTGCCAGAAACTGATATACGTACATATATATTTTTAAATACATACTTAAATAGATATTAACACCCAGACATAGAACAAACACAAATATTCATCACACAAATGTTTGTCCTAGATGGGAATCGAACCCACGCCCCCAAGCACAGAAGATAGGTTCACTACCAACTGAACCACCGGGGCAGTCGAAAGAAATAGAATGAGGAATCGTGATCGTCATGAAGGAAAAGGAAGTACAATGCTAGTTTTTTTTAATGACGCAAAAAAGTTGCGGGGAACGGCTATATGGTACTATTTTTTTTTCCAATTATAGGCTTGCGTTTGACCGCCAACTTGTCTGATGTTAAGCGATGATGCGGTCTACGACGGAGGACGCTTGCCTAGAAGAAACCCATTCAATCGTGATTTGAAGACTCCCAGAGTATAACTTTTTTTTTTTAATAAATAATTTAGGCTTGCGTTTGACCACCAACACGTCATAACTATCGTGGAACACCCATTGCAAGGCAGCGCATTTCACTAGCAGTTCGCACAATAAAAGTGGAATCAAAGCGCTTCGTACGGGTTTTCGGAATATCAACCATGAAGCGATGTCGGTGTAGTAAAATTAAATATGTATGAATGTATGTGCAAACGTCTTGTTGTATAAAAGAGTTCAACGCGCTCACATTAGCATACACGCATAAAGCTTTCGCTAACGACTATATTAATATTAACAAAGAATAACAAATGTAACAATAATGGTTATGAACTTAGATCAGACGAACAAGGAAGATATGGTGGATATGGTGGCGTCGCGGGTGCGAATGCATCTGGCCCAAATCAGACTTGATTTTTTTAGTCAAATCGTCTAATTCACCCCGCAGACCTTGCCGTTCTTTTTTTCATGTAGTTGTAGACATTAGTTCGTTCATTGGAGCCGCTGCAAGTTTCTTAGTGAGCGTGAAAAATGAGTGAGCCATACTTGGTACGAAAAAAACAATGAAACGCAGAGACATTATCACCATCATCAGGGTCACCAAGACACAGGAGTAGCCTAGTTTGGGACACACAGATTACCACGTATCTTGGGTACTTTCACAATACTGTGAGGACTAACTCTGTTTGTTATCTATATTAGTTTAATCTATATATTATACTAGCAACGCACCCCGGCTTCGCACGGGTGTAAATCTTTTTTTTTTTTTACGCCTTAGGTTACATTATTGGAGTTTTAGTAAAGATCCCTATTTTTTTTAAATATAATATAACCTATGTTACCCGGGGATAGTGTAGCTTTCAACAGTGAACGAATTTTCAAATTCAGTTGTTACGGAGCCTATTCAATGCAAACAAACAAACAAATCTTTCCTCTTTATAATATTAGTATAGATAAAAGCGAAATTCATCTACTCACTCACTCATCACGAAATCTCGAATACTAATTAACCTGCGAAGCTGAAATTTGGCAGGTAGATTCCTTATGGGGTGTAGTGGTAGTCCTCTGAGAAAGGGTTTTGCAAAAGGACCGAATTAAGGGGGCAAATGGGGACTGAAAGTTTTTATGAAAGTCTACGCGTACAAAGTCGCGGGCAATAGCTAGTACTAACGATAAATAAAAACTCGTCATAGGTATCAAATTTAAAGTTTGTAAGTACCCATTGTATATTATCTAAGGAAAATAAATTATTTGAATTGATTAGAACACGAACGATACTATTTGTCTGATCTGGGCCTTACGGCTACCTCTTAACGCGGGCTCGAAACAGCGCAGTGCGGGAAATCACGCGATCGTGAACCTTAATGCGCCGTAATACGGTTTGCGGTCGCGCAACTTTTCGCAACAACTAAACAGAATCGCTTAACGGCCTCTTATACCGAATTTGACGGTCTTAAATCAATTTTATTCAGTTAAATTACAATATTTGAGCTGGAAAAAATACATGTCACAGATACATCTGTGTTTGAGTTTATGATTTGGTTCAAAACACGTTAGAATAAACTTTGCTTGATCAAAAAAAATCTGAACCAAAGTCGATTTAGTTTATTTTTTTTTCGTTTTATGCTCTAATGAAAGCTCGTAACAATCTGAAAATTGCATGTAATGAAAGGCAATCCTATTCAAAAAAAAATTATTTGGATAGAATTTTGATAGTGAATAGTTTAGTTTTTTTGTGAAATTAAAAGCGTAAAAAGGTCGCGAGAATTTGCGCGCACCGCGTTCAGTACCGCGCCAGGCGTCATCGAGGTCGGACCTATGTTCGTTTTTGTCGTTGCACTCCCACCGCGGGCGTCCAGACTCTTGCGTGGCAAAATACATCGTCGCTATAACTTGGCGGGGGCTAAGGGAGCGTTTTGTTGCCTACGCGACTCGGATAATAGGCCGTTAAGACAGGTAGCCAGAGGTCTGTGTCATGTCATTAAGTCAGGTGTCAAATCAGATCGATTGCTCATTCAGAATGCCTCTTCTCACTATAAAATGTGTAGTCAAAACCAGTAAGGTAGCTGAGACAAAAACTAGACGCCCTGCCTCGGCGGGCCAAGACAGGGCTTGGACCAGTCCAGATAACAAGGTTTCGAGGGCATTGGCGTGGGATTTATTCTAGCTTGAACTTTGAATCAATATGTACCTTGCTTAGTTGGCTATCAACTTGAAAATTGTACGTTTTAATGACCTTTACGAGGTTGGCAAACTGTCAAAGTGGGACTACAGCATAGCTATAGTCCGGCCATAAAGCAATAAAATAGTAAAAAAAATACATTTTATTTAATACTAGCGACCCGCCCGGCTTCGCACGGGTGTAATTTAGTTATTTACTAGTTATATATATAAACCTTCCGTGATAATGTATCTAACTGATGGTGAAAACCGCATCAAAATCCGTTGCGTGGTTTAGGAGGAGTTAACGGCCATACAGACATACAGACAGACAGACGCGGAAAGCGACTTTAATTTATACTATGAAGAGATTTTACTGTAGCATATACATTATCAGCTTTCAACGTTCAAAAAGCTAGTAAAAGTGATCTATTTACAGTTTTCGTTTAGCTTTTTGCAATGTTATGGCAACTGTCAGATGCATTCTTTTAGCGGCCGAGTCATAGTAAATTTTGCTATGGGAATTTTATTATAAGTTATGACATTTGTCTCTTCTTACATAATTATTATTTAATTATTATTAAAATTTTATTATTAATTCTTGAATCAGCACTTGCTATTATTTAATCTAATGAACTTTAATTTTTCAAATACTAGTTACTTACAAGTAAACATTACAATTAATTATTAGTTTAAAAAACTAACAACACGTTTGGGACTCGTTAAAACAAACAAAATGAGCCCAAAGTCGAGGGGGGGAGCGGTAGCTATTAAAGAGTTCCACTATTCACCTCCTAGCTCTATCTTCAGATTTATTCGATGGTACCAAATATCGTTTTGTCATCCGGATTACATATACCTACTTGCAAAGTTTCAAAACGATACGACAATAAAACTAAACAAAATACCTACAAGCTAATACTAACGCTACAAAAACAATTAGACTGCCCATAGACCGTTGAAGGTCTAAAGACAATCCAAATGCAAAGCCCACTATGAGTTGGCAGCGTACCCAGCATGCTGGCGGCTCTACCACGCTGAATGGTAATGCTTATGCGTTGGGCCAGAAACACGCCAGCATTTGAGCGTCGCACTAACCAGGCGCTCTAAAAGATTTTTGAAAATGAGGTGAGCTTCCGGTTCTCAAGGGCTCAATGTCTGGACCCCAAACCCATCAAATATGTAACCACTGCCGAGGTTAGCATACTTGCGTCGCTTGTGCTGTTCTGCCAAATTGGCAGCCGCACCAACCCTACCCTATGACAATGGAAGTCGATTTTGACTTACATCTAGTAAGTCAAAATCGACTTCCATGAAGATGGAAGAAGTCATAAATGAGAAAATTCGCGGAAACCCTGTGAAGCTTAGGAACCAACACCTAAAATATACAAAACTAAAAAGCACTTTCAAAATATAGATATTTTTATTTATTAATAAGTACAATAAAAAAATTGGTGTTAAGTTTTTGAAAAGTCAAAGAACAAAAGTTATAATGTTTGAAGGAAAACTGCCTGCGAGAGGTTTATGATAATATTTAAAAAATAGCCCATATATTATCTATAATCATATACTTATGTCAAACCTAACCATTTAATAATTTAACAGTAACCTTTATCTTTGAAAAAAAAAAGCCTACTCTAAAAAAATATTGTTGGTCTATCCGCTTAATTAAAAGAACTCCAATGTATCTAATTAGACTTAAAACATCTGAAACATCTTTCCCACCGCGTTAATTTTCATCCCAGCAATTACGCCCGCGAAGGGTTAAAATACTAAACATGTTTTTCTACATCTAACCCAACGTTAGTATTAAATCAATCCTGTTTCACTTACCACTTATGTTATTATAGGAGAATCTTCCCCACTATCCGATTCAACACTAAATTAGAATTTAACTAAAACTGGATGAATGCTGCTTCGGTGCTAAGCATTATTTATTTTTTAAGTCATATACATCGCGCGTATTTTTTTTAAAGACGCGGCAAAGGCGCCCGTGCTGCGTGTTGCGCGCTTCGTTTTGAACTGAATGTTTCTTCGCTCCCACCATCTTTGGAAGTTCGAGGAAGGAAAGCATAGAATAGAGCATTTTAAAGCGCCGCCACCTGTCACAAGATCATAACGGATTGCTGAATGCTCGCGTATTGCGTGCATTATTTACGTTATTTTACTATTGTAGAACTTTTGTTGTCCATTGTCGTGCGTGTGAATTGTTTTAAAGTTCTGTAATTATTAACCGACTTCAAAAATAGAGAGATTTTCTCAATTAGATCGAGATCGATTAGAGGTACTTTTTATGGTTTGGTCACTAACCATAAAAAGAAAATATAAACCATTAAAAGTATAATACATATTATGCTATGTCGGGATGATCATTGAAATTTGGCTAAGTCCACAGGGATTCGTTCGTTCGATTTTCTATAACCACCAATTTCTGAACTAGGTACGTTTGTGAGTACATTTCAATGGCTTTGGTTACGGAACCCTACCATAATGCGTGTCTTGACACGCTCTCGGCCAGTTATTGTATTGACGTCTGACGTGACAAGACGACGGAGATCGAACTAAATAATGCAGCGTGCAAGTTGGAGCATTGATCCAACTTAAAACAGGCCACAGACACGCAAAGTCTATATTGATAAAGGTATGTGTCCTAAGCTATATAAGTTAAACTAAGAAAAAGAAAAAACTTTTTGGCTGCCTTTTATTAACGCCACGAGCAATTTACCCTAGTATATTGCTCTAATTCTGATAAATTTAAAATTTATTGATCATAAGATGGATATGAAAACTAATAAAAACGTTTCCGAACTTTGTCGGAGAAGAAAATTGACATTCGAACAAAAAAGCCTGGTACTTTAGGTACAGTCCAGCTTCAATAAAAAATATTATTTTTCAAACATTGCTTTATTAATTTGTATTTTACAGGTGATAAAAATTATAAAAAACGAAGTTACGAATTTGTTCTACATAATTTGTATATTTCATATATTCTAGTTTTTGATAATTATGATAAGTCTAAATATACAGGTACATAGGTAATTATATTCTTTAAATAGTGGCGATTTTTTTCTTTTACTCTCAAAAGATGATTATACTTATTTATAATTCGTCAGATCTTTTGTCGTAGGTACAATAATAATAACAATAATTTCTTAGACAGAGACGTACAGGGCTACGCGGAAAGGGTGTTTTAAGCCGAAAGGGGTCCATAATACCCATAATTATGAACAACTTTTACTATGAGACCAACCCTGAAATTGAGAAAAAAATATTAGGTGTTCTATAAATTTTGTAGTGTCAATGACCGTTTTCTATGGAACAGCTGTTTTTTTTTATCGGTTTCAGAGTTGCTCCCATAGTAAAAGTTGTTCTATAATGATGGGTACTATGGACCCCTTTTGGCTTAGTACACCCTTTCCGCGTAACCCAGTATATATAATCGCAGCATATATTAATTATTGTTGGATTGTGCAGTATAAAAAAGCTTTAGAAAGACAAAAACTGAATTTTAGTTAAATATAGTTGAAATAAATGTATTTCTCATTTGTTCTACATAATCTTAACTCTATATACGAATAAATAAATACTTATATTATTAAAATGTATTAATACATATAATATTTAAACTTAAGACTACTTCTAAGGAATAATAAATATAAGATAAAACTACATAAACTTTAATCACATGCATATTTACAAAAAATTTGATCATACTAATAAATAAAATTTAAAGACTGCAAAAATAGAGATAATTCATTAAATATATTATAGTTTAACACACAATGTAAGTTCGTTGTACACATAATAATTATAATAAAAAAAATACGTTTACATAATAACTTTAAATAATTCGTATTTTCATCGCACAGATTTCATAAAATCATTGTTATTAAAAAAAAAACTCAAACTGTTTAATTTGTCATGAAAGTTGACACTGGCTCAATAGAGTAGACGACTAAACCAAAACTTTAAAGAAAAGAAAAAACATAAATGCTGCAAATTAAAACTGTAACACCATGTTTTTGTAAATAATAATAAAAATCAATAAAAACTAACTTTTTTTTAAATAAAGATTAGCGATAATTTTTCCAAAAACGTTTAATCAGTCAATTTGGAATAGTTAAATTCGAATATAATATTTTCTGCATCAGTCGTTAATCATCAATAAATGAAAATAATAATAATATGTGTTAAATAGTTTTGGTGAAAATCATTATGAAATTATTTCAGAACATCGGCACATGGATATTTTTTTTAAAACGCGAATTAGTCCGCCCTTGAGCACCAATTTTTTTCAATGTTTTACTGAATATTAATGTATGAAAGATAAATTACATGTCATAAGAAAGAATATTAGTGGGTAGAGGAGGCTATAAATGATGATGATGAAAGAAGAAGAAAGCCTCCTCTTCGCACTGAAAAGAAGACCGAAAACTCAGCAGTAGTGTTAAACATGGTAGAAAGATAAGACCTAAACGGTTATTGTCAATTACATACTTTTATAGGTATTTACCATCGAGATACAATTCTTATAGAGTAACAATCTCTCAGTGAAAACAGTCAAAAACGTCCGAGCGTTATTGTACATACATTGTATCAATTATATACTTCACAATGCCACTTTTACTCCAATTTAGACGTTATGACGCTTGCATAGTGTTAAACATTAGATCCGCTATGTTATCATAGCTCTGGCATCGCGCGGCGTTGTAGTCGGACCGCGGTTACCTTGTAACTAACCAAAAAGTCTGCGCCATAAGTAGCGTGCGCCGAGTTTTCGTTCGGACATTTTTTTGGCACGATTGTGACTCTAATGTTTTGTATCTCGATAGTATTTACGTATTGTGGCAACAAAAGTGTAAAGAGAAAGAAAGTGGCAAAATAGAAATTTTCAACAAAACTACATAACAAGAAAAATTGCATACATTTTATGTCTCCTCAATGTTGGGGTTTTCGGAGAAAAGCTGATGATCATTGTATGTTCGGAGGTATTTCTTTGTTGTGTAGTAGAGGAGAATGCCCCATTTGGTCATCATGAATGCCCACACCAGCCGGATGATGATGCTGGACTGGATCGGAGTCACGGCTGTAATCATTGGAAATATGTTAAAATCATTACACCACAGAAAGCATATGCATAAGGTATAGCAATTCGCTACATGAAAACCTTGCCAGGTTCAAGTGGCATATTGTCAAAAGAGGAATTCAAACCGTTATGAGATTTCTCACACTATACCATACAATAGCCATTTATTCCGAATAAGATTTTAACATAAATTATGATTATAAATTATTTCTACAATCTTATAAAATTAAGTTCGGTGTGCCTTTTGGCTTAGGCCTCCTCCAACTGTTTCCATTGCTCTCTATCATCTGCCACTCTTGTCCAGTATGGCTCAAGGGTCAGCCGGATGTCATCATCCCATCTTCTTGTTGGACGTCCCTGTCTTCTTGTGCTGTCCCTTGGGTACCATAGAGTGACCAGCTTACTTACTACTTACGCAAGCTGGTCAGATACACTTTGTTATATAATATTGCTTTGCAATATTAATATACATTAATAACTGCTGCAGATGTTGTTTAAAAAAATGCGTCAACTAGAGAACCTCCTCCTTTTTTTCGTCAGTTAAATATTAAATTATAATTCTTTCTTGAATTTTCTGTCTCTGAAAGTTAGAACACTTTTTTATAGCCTTTATATTTTGATATTATTTACTACAGTACTACTAGTTTCTTTTATACTTCATTCTACACATTCAGTCTCTATCCCCAGCACCATTTTCACTATCAGGTTGTCCTTCCCTGGACATAGCCCTCCTCTAGAAGTCGCCACTCTTCTCTTTCTCTTGCTGTTCTGCACCATCCAAAATAATATATATTTTTTTAGTAATTTGTTATTAAGACTGCATGTTTAAATATTTTTGGTAGGAAGCATTCTGTGCTCACACACTAACTTGTGTTTTGAGATTCGTTCCTCACATTGACTTTCACAAATAATATTTGACTCATATTAATTCCTTATCAACTGACTGATAAAACTGTCTCCAAATATAATGTTGTTGTCATTATTGTGTTTTTCCCCTCTATCAGTTTAATGATAACAACTTTGAAGTACAGTTCAATGAGTTCAAATAATGTTTAGCGCACACATAAATAAATAGACACAAGTTAAAGCTGGAATAACATTTAGGATTTGAATCAAACTGCCGGGTCAGTTAGGACGTGACTCGGGCTGCCTTGGGCGCTAGTTGCCTTGACCGCCAGTTAGGATGTAGCTTGGGCTGCCTCGGGCGCTTGTTGCTTTGACTGCCAGTTAGGAAGAGCTGAGAGGCCCATTTCGTAACTCCTTCAGATTGCCTCAGCCGATATGGCTCGCGAGTAATGCTCAACCTGTCTCTGTCTTGCTTGGCTTGGTTTGTCTTGCTAGACAGAGAGCGCACTATACTTTCAAATGAAGTCACTGGTAAGTACTCCATACTGAAAATAAAGTTGCGGGAAAGGGACAGAGTATCTCTTCCCAATCCGACCACAAACTTTTTTCTTCTCTTGAACCTATGGAAAGTCGACTTTTCTATAGCCGCTGCGACGCACACATCAACTCAAAAGCTGGTGTATGGCATTAGTTTTCCAAATTCTGTTTTTAGCTTTAAATAGTATTTCGAAAACCTGTTAAACAAAATATTCCTTACCAGCTTTATAATAGCACTCCAGGAATATGTAGAAGAGCATCAGAGCGGTGCCGGAGACAAAGCCAACAATCCCCAAATCTCCGATATACTGCAATGTTTTCCTTGAGAAGTTTACATGCAGAGACTCTTTCAAATAGTGGCAGTGGAGCATCAAGGCAAGACCAGCATTGATACCTGAGAAGAAAAAATAACAAATAATTATAAGCACTTTATTTCCAACTAAGTTTTCATCTTGTGGATCCTTACAGATTCCGTTATATATAATTATGTACTCAGTGCAAATCTGAACATATTTTTTTTATAGAATAAGTGGCAAACAAGCTATGGGCCACCTGATGGTAAGTGATCACCCCTGCCTATAGACACCTACAATACCCGGGCATTGTCAGTGTGTTGCCTACATTTGAGGACACTATTCACCCCTCTTTTGAAGCAGTCCAAATTATACTACATGTGCAATATATTCAATAATTTTAAAGCATATGGTATCAATAAGTTCAGCACCAAAGATAGTTATTTGAAAGTTCATTAAACATTAGGTATACTATAGTTGAATATCTATAAATAGAGATAGTCACGGTCGCTGGTAGATCATTAAGCCCTATGGCAACGTTGAATGAACTGCTGAGCTAAACCTACCATCTGCTATCACTAAAATTGCACTTAAACTAGATGGTTATAAGATATAAATCTAATGGTTGCCTGGAAGAGACAGCTTTTAGCGATAAGGCCGCCACTAAACTTGTGGCATTAGCTTCCAAGTTTTTTATCAGTAACATTTATATCTAGTGTGCACCACAAAGAAAGAAAGAAAGAAAAATATATATTTATAACAGAAACAAAAGATACATAGACATTATGAGTTAAAAATAATAAAATAATAGTTTCTGTCACAAGGTGGTGCCAACTCAGCATAAAGTTTCTATCTATCTATGTTAATCTACTTATATTTCGAGCTCCCATGTAATCTCGACTATACATCACATATTTCAGTCGCAGCAATGTAATCTTGTGCAATAGTTGGCCAAACTTCAGTAATACCTAAATCAGGTATCTACCTACTGATGAGTTTTATCAAACAATGGCAATAACAAGAACGTAGGCTGTCACAGATTAGTAGGTAAAAATATACAGTTGTTAGAAAACATTATAAAGGAAAGTGCTATCATTTTCAATGATTACACCTACATGTTAAATATCCAACAATCCTACTTAGCTTTTTGTTATTAAGAGAAATTGCTTCTCTACAAAAGTATACAATCTTTCAGGAGTTCTTGTCGGGATTTTCTTTTACTTACCCGATAATAAGGCCCATACACCAGCCTCAATATTAGCGTAAACAATACAAAAACATATAAATGCCGAGAGTCCGAGAAAAACACCGATTGCACTTAGTGCTATATGAATTTTAGTACGTAACATTTTGATGCACCCAGACGTCCAATTGTATTACTTCAAAATTAAAAGTACTGGTTGTGTTTCTCGTTGCAGTTAAGTGTAAACGATTAAAATTCTTGTTTTAACTGAATAAACTAAAATAAATCGCTATTCGTACAATTTTAACTTTCGTAATGTTTCGTAAACAGCGGAAGAATTACTGACACTGACTGTCATCACTGTCATGAATGACAGACAGATGACAGGAGGCTAGTTTTGTTTGTCATTGAATCGGTCATACGTTGTTTTTTTCGTTCATTACTGGACAGCCTAAAGCTATTAAAGCCATACCGCCTTGTCTTTCGTACTTTAATGAAATGACATACATACGATAAATTTACATTAATTCTTTTGTTAGAAGTGTTTGGTGTGAAGTACTTACTTCAAAGAGAATTGATAATAATCCTACAAAAAGTATCTAATCACTTTTTAGATTGATTGTATCGTAACATTCTTATTTGAGGGTCCAAACTGTTACAAACAAATTGGAATATTTTTGTCCAAACAGTTCGATCATCGAACTACTAGTCGGACAGAATGGAATAAACGACTTTTTCGTATGCCCCAGCAGTAGTGGTGGCATCCAGTCCAGTAGGGCCAAGGACGATTTATACCCTGGTATATAAAAAGTACTAAACTTATTGTAATACTTATAATAGGGCAAGGCAAGCAACATAAATAAAGGTCACCGAGTGGTGGAGACCTGTCCTTATCCTTTGTCCGCGGGGTGCGCAACGTGGTTCAACTTATACTAATATGTATTCTGTGGGTGAAGTTATTTTAAAACATTAATTAATGGGTGTCCTCTCACATTTTTGACAAAAAAAGCAACGAAACTTGATTTTGGCGTTCTGATTCTATTAAATAGAAAGATAAATCTCTACATAGTAAAAAATTGAAGTCGCTTTCCAAGTCTGTCTGTATGTCTGTATGGCCGCTAACTCCTCCTAAACCACGCAACGGATTTTGATGCGGATTTCACCATCAGTTAGATACATTTCCAAGGAAGGTTTATATATATAACTAGCGACCCGCCCCGGCTTCGCACGTAAATTACACCCGTGCGAAGCCGGGCGGGCGGGTCGCTAGTATATTATATAACATTAAATTTCTGTAATACATATTTGTTTTTTTTTAATTGAAAATAACGGCTTCAAAATTTGGAAAAACTCAACATAACTAAACTTATTACTTCTAATTTACAAAAGTAGTTTTTCGTTAAACTCTCGGAGGGAAGTTTGAGAGTGGATTTCGTTAAATAAACAATTTTAATGTTATGGTCTACTTGTTTTATATTCGTCTAGACAATGACGGATTTATTTTAGATAAATAATAATGTCTTATAGAAGAATCAACATGTTAACTATCAAAACTTGATCACAACAATTATTAATCAAATAAAACTAAGTAATTTATTCATAAACAATTACAATTTACACTTAACAATAACTAACATCAAGTAACAAAAATAATATGCTAACAATACAATTTACAGTGTGCCATTAATGAATCAGAAAAGTACATAATTTCCACTTACCTGCCTAAATTAACACGCCACAAGCACAACTAGAGAACATTACACACTGCACTGTTTCACGAAACGGGCTGAATAAAAACAATGGGATGATTGAAAACGAAACTAGTTTTTACCTGCAACCTACAATATGCAAAATGTACCTAATTATTACCTAAGATTATTAGAATTTGGTACTTTTGCATTTCATAACTCTGGAAACTATTATGACAAAAACAATTTCTAAGTTTCGTCTTTATTCTATCCATTGGTTTTATTCAGCCTGTGAACCAACCGTGCAGTGTGTAATGTTCTCTTGTTCTGCTTGTGGTGAGTCAATTTAGTTTAAGCAGGTTGTACACCAAACATACATTTGTGCATCGACAATGGGGTTGGCAACTGTCAAAATGGTCCTAATAGCAAAGCTTACACATTTGACATTTGAACAATAACGATAATTATACAATACAAGGCATATATTATTATTTGTTTGTCCTTGACTACCCCGGTAGCCCAGTTGGTATTGTAGTGAACCTGCCTTCCGCGGTTGGGGACGTGGGTGCGATTCCCACCTATGACAAACATTCATGTGATGAACATTTGTGTTTGTTCTTTACTGGGTGTTAATATCTATTTAAGTATGTATAAAATTAGATAAGATATATGTATATCAGCGTCTAGCAGCCATGGTACAAGCTTTGCTTAGTTTGGGGTCAGATGACCGTGTGAGCAAAAATTACACGTTTATTTGTCTGATCAGTGACATGCACGCTAGCCAGAAGTCTCGAATAGAATTTAAACATTTAACTATCTATACTTTGTAACATGGAATTAATTCTTTAACAATTTTATATAATTAGGTTTCATTTTGCTCAACGTTGCTTCATCCACGTCAGATATTCGATGTATCCTTAAATGGCTCTTCATGTTTCCCCGCTGAGCGTACCCTCGGCCGCAGACAGGGCATTTGAACGGTGCCTCGCCAGTGTGGAGTCGCATGTGCTCTTTCAAATATTCCTCGTGGAAGAAGCTTTTCAAACAGACGGTGCATTGTGCAGGACGTTCACCTGAAACATAGACTTGTTTAATAAAATTTTAAAAAACTGTTTTTGTGTCGATTCTCTAGTTTAATTCCGCTTCTAGTAGTAGAAGTGGAATTGTACTAAAGATTTGTCACAAAGTTTTGAAGATGGACTTCCGCAAAGTAACGCCTGAATCAATCAAAATTTTAAACTTAAGGGTCAGAATACCGGTTGCAGCCACCGCGCTGGCTGGCACATTTGAAGTTTTTTTTTTTACAAAATTATTGTACATTTATGAATAATGTGCTTTGGTCATTTTACGACGTTAATATTTCAGAATATTCAGAATAAATTTTTGTTTTAATAGGTTTTATAATCAGATTTATTTGTGGTCATAAAAAATATTATAACTTATTTTTTTTCTGAATGTGTTCATAATTTTAAATATCAAATTAGCAAAATGACAGAAGCTCCCGATTCAAAAGTAGACAGTCTCGATAAAGCAATGATGATATTATCACTTGAAAGCTCATAAAAAAACCACATCAAATCGATTCAGCTACGATGCCACAGACAGATATATTGATACACACATTAAACTTATAACACCCCTCTTTTTGCGTCGATCTGATCACTTTCTGAACTAAAGCTATTTACAATGTTATTGCAGCTGTCTGCAAATAATTATCAATTATAACCGACTTCTAAATACGCAATTTCGTTTGCTTGTATGACATTTTTTTTCCCAGATATTTTGATTTAAAAACCAAACCACTCAACCGATTTTGATAAAATTTATATGGGACCAATCTGAAAGTACATATATAATATCTATACATAATTTATCCTTCCAAATAAAAAAGTTTTCCAAATCGGTTTATTAAATACTAGTAGGCCGCCCCTGCTTCGCACGGGCGAAGCCGGGATATATAGCCTATGTCAAACGGGGATAGTGCAGCATCCCAACAGTGAAAGAATTTTTCAAATCGGTTCTGTAGTTTCGGAGCCTATTCAATGCAAACAAACAAACAAACAATCAAATCTTTCCTCTTAATAATATTAGTATAGACTAGCAACGCACCCCGGCTTCGCACGGGTGTAAGTCTTATTTTTTTACACTTTGGATTACATTATTGGAGTTTTACTAAGGATCCCTATTTAAAAAAAATATATAATATAGTCTATGTCACCCGGGGATAGTGTAGCTTCCCAACAGTGAAAGAATTTTTCAAATCGGTTCTGTAGTTTCGGAGCCTATTCAATGCAAACAAACAAACAATAAAGTCGGTTAATAAATGCTTGTACACAGTATAATAGCACTATTCAAGTTCAAATTGAGATTCGCACCTGTATGTGCAGAACGTTCATGAATGACAACAGACTTCTGACTTTTAAATTTCTTCTCACAGAATTTGCATGCAAAAAATCGTTTGGGTCTGTCCTTATGAACCTTATTCACGTGGTTCGTAAGCTCCCCTTTGAACGCAAATCCATTACCACAAGTTGCACAAATAAATTCTTTATCTACAGTATGTTTCCTTTTGATATGGCGGATTAAGTTACTTTCTGAACAACAAATTCGTGAGCATAGCTTGCACTGCGTCGGGTTGCTGAAATGGACCTTTTTCCTATGTATATTAAGTTTGTATTGAGTTATGAATGTATCTCCACAAATGTCGCATAGTTTTGCCTGTTTTGTAGTAGTCTTTCTCGGTAGCTTCAGTCTGGTATTCCTTCTTCGATATTTGCCTTTTTTTTCTTTTGGTATTTTGAGTAGAGTTGATTTTAAGCTGTAATTTAAAAGAGATAAGAATTATATAACAGACTAGCGGTCCGCCCCGGCTCCGCACGGGTATAGTTATATAGCCTATAATAATCAGTGATAATGTAGCATTCAAATGGTGAAAGAATTTATAAAATCGGTCCAGTACTTTTTGAGCCAATTCGTTACAAACATACTTACATACAAATCTTTCCTCTTTATAATATTGTATAGATAGATATAATTATGTTTTATAAAGTAGTCATTGATGGGCCTTTTCATAAGCTTTTATTTAACTTGCAATATTTGTTAGTTTGTTTAGATCCAATCTTGCAAGGTTAATTAGAACCAGTGGGTTTACTCTTGACACTCGATTTCGTCGTAATTTGGGATTGGATCGAAAACATGCAATTTTGGTACTCTTGAATTCTAAACTAGAACGATTGGAACCGATAATGGTGGAATATTATGGAACTAAATAAAATCGACTCAACTCGACGCTTTCAGGTACTCTTGACGCGATTGAAGAGTACAAACTGGCATGTTTTCGATCCCAATCCCAAATTACGTTTTTTTTTTTTTTCTGTGTTCTGTTTTTATCTGCGATCAGTTGTATTAACTATAAGCAGATGTCTTGAGTGCAATGTGTCTTGTAAAGTGTGCCCTCCAGTGAGGACATCTCCTTTTATGTATTTTCTTGATGACCAAATGGGGTCAATCGCTGGGGATAACGCGCTTTCTTTTTAACCTAGGCTTGTATGTTTGTTCCGTGAGTTCAACAGCCAAGCTATTAGGGTGTCTGAGCAGGCGATGACTATAGTTTTTGCCGGTTTTCGCAATTTCTTCTTTAACTGTGCTTATCTCAAGGTTGTTGTGGATTTCTGCATTGGTTGTGTACCAGGACACTTCGCTAATGGTTCTCAAAATAGTATTTTGCATCCTTTGGATAACTGAGATGTTTGAGTTACAAGCGGTTCCCCACAATTGAACACCATACATCCATATTGGCTTAAGTACACTCTTGTAAATCAATAATTTATTGTCTATTGACAATTTGCTGTTTCGTCCTAGCAGCCAAGAATACCCGTTGTATCTTATTTTGAGTTCCTCTCTCTTAGTTGTTATGTGGTCTTTCCAAGTTAAACGACGGTCAAGGTGGAGTCCCAGGTATTTAACTTTGTCTTGTTGAGGCAGTGTTACTCCTTCGAGTGTTACTGGCGGACAGTTTCCCTGTCTAAGGCTGAAGGTTACTTGAACAGATTTCGATGCGCTCGCCTTGATTCTCCATTTTCGCAACCAGGCTGTAATCTCGTCCAGGCCCTTTTGCAAAGTTGCAGATGCTTCTTTAGGGTTGGCGTTGTTGGCGAGAATAGCCGTATCGTCAGCGAATGTGGCTGTAATGACATTTTTTACTTGGGGAAGATCTGCGGTGTTGACGGTGTACAGGACTGGTCCTAGGACTGATCCTTGAGGCACACCAGCATCAATGTTATAGAATTGGGAGCTTGCATTCATTTCCCGCACCTGGAACAGTCTATCCGACAAGTAAGACTCCAGCAGGAGGTAATAGTTGTGTGGTAAATAGGACTTTATTTTATACAGTAGCCCTTTGTGCCAAACTTTGTCAAATGCTTGCTGTACATCTAGAAATGCTGAGGAACAGTATTCTTTTTGCTCAAGGGCCTTCCTTATTTGCTCATATACCCGGTGTACTTGTTCTATTGTAGAGTGCCGTTGCCTGAATCCAAATTGATGGTCGGGAATCACTTTGTTTTCCTCCAAAATTGGTATTAGTCTTCGTAATATAATTTTTTCAAAGATTTTTGACATAGTTGGAAGGAGACTTATCGGTCTATATGAGGTTACTTCGTTAGGTGGTTTTCCTGGTTTGTGTATCATAATAATAGAAGAGACTTTCCACAGCTGAGGGAAGTATTGTACTCTGAACATTCCATTGTACAGCATTGTGAGAAATACTGTAGCTTTTCTTGGGAGGTTTTTCAGTATCTCTTTGGTGATAAGGTCAAATCCTGGAGCCTTTTTGTCTTGAAGCTCTTTTATTGTTTTCCACACTTCCTTTACTGTTACAGGTTTCGGTGGTGGGGCCATTTGGAAGTCTTGTCCTAGTACCGTGTCGATGGAATCTTCCACGGTTTGGTCAGGGTCGAGCTGTTCGTTTGGAGTGAATACTCGGGACAGATGAGCCGCGAATACGTCAGCTTTTTCTTGCGCAGTTCTCACCCATACGTCAGTTTTGAGAGGCGGTTTCATGGTTTGGGGTCGATTCATGTTTTTAGTGAACTTCCAGAGGGAGTAATTCGTAGCGGCAGTCGCTGTCAGGGATTCTAGTTTTGAACAAAGTGTAGTGTCGTGCCACTCTTGAAGCGTTTTTCTGAGGGTAATGGATGCCTCATTCAAAAGTTTCTTATCTGCTTCCAGTCGACTCTGCTGCCATATTCTACGGAGTTTTCTTTTTCCATTGATCATAGTTTTGATATTGAGCGGGATATTAACACTGTTTTTGTGTTTTATCACTGGTGTCGACCGCCAACACGCTTCCTGTATTAATGTTGTGATATATTTAACTGCATTTTCTATGTCTTCTTTAGTTTTTAAAGCGACTTTAAGTTCAATGTTTTTTTCTATGTGGTCGCGAAAAGATTCCCAGTCCGTGTTTCTGTTGTAGAGTTTTTCTGGCTCTTCATATTCTATGACCAGGCTGCTGCAAGTAAGCAGTACCGGTGTATGATCAGAGTCACCATCAAGACATGATTCTATCTTAGAGTAATGTCCTGACATGCCCCTAGAAATGAAGAAGTCGATCAGGTCGGGTTTTTTCTTAGGATCCTTTGGCCAGTATGTAGGTTCCCCAGTTGTTAGAGCAGTCAGGTGATTGATGTCTGTGCACAATTTTAATTGTCTCCCTCTTGTGGAGCTTGTTCTGGAGCCCCAATGAGTGTGCTTTGCGTTCCAGTCTCCACCTGCGATGAAGCGGTTGCCAAGGGTCTTAAAGAATTCGGAGAATTGGCCCTCAGTTATTTTATGTTTTGGCGGGCAGTAAATGGCTGAGACTGTGATAGGGCCAGCTTCTTCCATTATACATACGGAGTTGGCCTGTATGTGGTCAGTTCTATATTCTGGAAGTTGGTAATAATTTATATTTTTTCTGATTAGGAGGGCAGACCCTGCATGTGCAGTGCCGTCAGGATGATTCGTTAGGTAAGTGTCGAAGTCGTCAATTTTCACACAGGTATTAGCTTTACCATGTGCTTCAGATATGAGGACTATGTCTAGTTTGTGGTCTTTTATCAGCAAGTCTAAGTCTGTCTTGTTGGAGGAAAGTCCATTTATGTTCCAGGTGGCTATTCTGAGTGTAATCATTGAGAAAGCCTGTCGATGAGCTTTACTATGAGGCTCATAAGAGTACTCATTTGTTGTAAGATGAGATCAAACTGTTCAGTTTGTTTAATAAGCAGTTGTTCTATGTTGGCTGAATTTCTTTGTTCGATTTGGATTTGTTGAGATCTATTAGTATTAGATAGAGGGTTCTTCATTCTTCTATCTTTCATCTGAGTGCTATAATTGTTTTCAATTTTATTACTTTCTGTATTGTCTTTCTTTTCAAATTGATTTATCTGTTGCTGGGTGCTATGATGTGATATTTTTTCATTTGGATCGACAAGGTCAGTTATGTCCTGTGTCATGTGTGTAGGTGCTGCTATCTTAGACTGTTCTTTTTTCAGCTTATGTTGTGGTTCGATTACTAAAGGTTTTTTATTTATAGCTTTTGTTGCTTCAACCTTATATTTATTATTGGTCTGATTTCCTCGTCTTGAAATTATTTCTCTGTACACCTCACATCCCTTATAGTTCGCTGGATGGGCTCCCTGACATAATGCGCAAGTAGCTGGTGTGTTGCGATCTTGTTTGGGACACTCTGAGGTTTTGTGAGGTTCTGCACATTTCACACATCTGTATGGGCGCATACAATAATTTTTTGAGTGCCCATATTGCTGGCATCTTTGGCATTGTACAATTGTAGTTTTCTTTTTAGGGTCTTCTATTTTAATCGATTGGTGATATATGTATTTTAAATTTTTAATGTTTTTATTGTTGGAGCTTTGTAATAGTGTGACAAAGAACGTAGATGTTGGTTTTTTATCCGGTCCATATCTAGCGTTGATTATTTCTCCAATAACTGTATTTCCAGTGGCTTCGATATCATCTTTTATAATGTTAATGGGTGTTGTGTGATGTAGGTTTCGAATTACTATTCTATAGTTTTTTTCATTCTTATTCTTGAAAGTATAAGCAATTAGGTCGTTTTCTCTTACTAACTGGATGAGCTTTCTGTATGTCTCTGCTTCTGAGCTACTAATGATGAATTTTTTCCTGCCCACCAATTTATATGTGAATTGGTCTCTTTCCACTGTGTTTTCAAGTAGAGTTGTGAGTTTATGGACATCTTCTATTCCATACAAGATTATGGGAGGTGGTTTATACGACTTTTTGGTCATGCGTTGAGGGTCATTGCTATTCTCTGCACTTTCCTCATCTATGGGTAAGTCTGAGAATCTGTTCTGTGTACGGACATATTCGTATGGAGGGCTGTCTGGCCCGTCAGTTTTCTTCCGCTTCGCATTTCTCTCTAATGGAATTTTGTGCCAGTCGGCCGCATTAGGAGTAGTGTTGTTAGTGACTGGACCTTTGGCCATAACTGGGGGGCTAGGTGTTTTATCCACGGGTGCAGTCTTTGTTTTGGTGATGAACAAGCTGGGATGAAAGGCTTGTTGCACATATTTTTTTGTGCCGCCGGTGCTGCTGCAGGAACTGCTGCCAGTAGCATTCACTAACACTGGGGCCTGGTCGCCCGCCTCAGTGCAGTCTTCGGTAACAAATTTCACACTCGCAGGCCCGGGTACCTGCGAGCGCCGGGCGTTAGCCGGATTGCATGACAAATCACATTCTTTATTTTCAGACATTTCATACTTGTTGGTGGGAAGTATACTTGTCGCTTTCCCAAGGCGCCAAGACCACTCTTTTTGAGGTGATTTAGTCTCTCATGGTCCGTGGTGACCGTTTAACGGGTTAGTTAACCGCCGCCCGTGGCTCGGCGTTGCTGCTCGTTTGGCACCACCCGGGGGGCACGTGTAGGGTGGGTCTAGGTGAGGAGAAGATGGTAAGTCCTACGGACGCGAGCAGCTGCCACCCCCCAAATTACGATTGAAATCGAGTGTCAAGAGTAAACCCACTGATCCTCCTAACCAATTTTGCTGAAATTTTGCATACCCATTCCACAATCTTACTACAGTAAATATCACACAAATAATCATATAACTTTAGTGAACAACCGTGATAGTTTAAACAAGTGTTTTACATAGGCTACTTTTTATCCCAAAAAATGTATAGTTCCTGTAGGATGGCGGGTGAACCCGGTGGGCGCAATGAGTATAATTGTTGTAGTAAACAAAAACGTAATTACCACCAAGCTTCTCCAGTCCAAGCGAATTCACCTTCTAGTATAGAACTTGCCACTTTATCAGTTCTATTTTCATATTTATTAGTTTTTCTAATTGACTTTTTTTCTACTATAAAAGATTGTTTCTTTTTTTCATTTAACCCATCATCCAAAGGTTGCAACAAATCTATAAGCCGTTCAGTATCTTCTAAGTCATCAAACAATGTTATGGGTTCAAATTTGATATCTTTTACTTCAATTTCAGTGGAATGGTCTGCCTCTAAGTCTTCAAAATCCTTGTTAGCGTCATTGCTCTCACATTTTAGACTGATAAGCCCTTCTTTTAGAACTTTGTGGCTTTCTTTAAATTTATTAATGAAATCATAAACAATATCTAAAGTGTCTTTGCAAGTGAAACAAATGTTTCGTGGATATCCTTCTATATCTTCAATCTGTAAAATATAAATGAATAAGAATTAGACACACTTATAAAGTTTGTTCCCACTCAACTACATAATGGCTGGATAGATTTGATGAAATTCGTGCATACCATGCTGATGCAGAATAGGTTAGCCGTGAGCGGATATAAGTTTATATACCCCACTTTGATTCTCAATGGCAACTTTGAGTTGAGGAACGGCTCAAGCTGCTTACTTGTGGTGGATGGCGTGTGTGGCATGCGAGCGCATACTAAGTTCCGAGTCGATGAAGACGTTCAAGTACTTCATAGATTTTTCCCATGTGACGCCCTGTCCTCTATGTTGCAGTGGTGGTGGCATGATGCTCCTACGCTGAAGATCGGTTGAAAGCGCGGTCATCTTTCCCCACATTGACGGCCATTCGCCACTTTAACCGCTTATATCTCAGAACTTTATTAGCCAATTTATTAGACAGATGAGCTGTGGATAAAGTTCCAAACTGACAATTTTATTAAAAACTTCATGAATAAACAACTAATCACAACTCATTATGAAAATCAAGTATTGGTGTGCATCGTAAGGCCCATCTAGGAGTAAATAGTGTTCTGTGCACCATATAAGTTTCATCGTAGGTAAAACCACACGCCTTAGCTAACAGAATAATGAGTGAGCCGAAAAGAGGTCCCAAGTATAGCTTTCTAATTGAATATTACCTTTTCTTTACAACATTCTCGAAGTTTGGAATGAATGCTGTTTTCTTCTTTGATATCTCTGAAAATTAGACACGTAGCCCCACTTGCTAAGCATATTCTGCAACGTGAAGATATACTTTCGCTGACCATTTTCCTCACATGTAAGTCTAGTTTACTTTATTTTTCTATAACTAAGGCAAAAATCATCAAAGTTCTTCATAGTAAAGTTTGTTTTTGTTTATTTTTATAACATTATTAAAATAATAACAAGTTTTAACATTTTTGGATGATGACATGACATGACATTTGGATGACGGATTGGCTTTGACAGCTTGATTGGTTTTGATAGCTGTAGTTTTATTTCATTCTTCCCTCTTCGGAAGATTTCGACGTCGCACGTCCTTGTGCATTTGCCAGTATCAAGTATTGTTTTCAAATCGGAAGGACAAATAAGGTATGGTCCAAGTTCTTTGGTTTTCAAGTTTTATTAGATATCGTCATCAGTAGGAGTAGAAAAACGTCCTTTATTGTCACTTATCAAACACGTCAGTCTTGCAAGGAATTTGTATACCCTACATTATACGTATACAAAGTCCTTGAACTTCGTGAACTTTGAACTAACGTGAACCTAAAGAAAGAAACATATTTATTTATGACAGAAACAAAACATACAGACCGTAGAGAGTATACTGAATCTATGATACAAATTGAATTGAGAACATCATGTTTTTTTTTCCATCCGTCACGGTCTCATGAACTTTAAATAGTTGGGTTTGATTTTGGAGAGCGTGTCAGGATCGAGTTCAGAGATCCTGTGGTTGCGCATGTGGCTCTTCATATTGCCGCGCTGTGCGTAGCCCCGCGCGCACACGGGGCACTTGTGCGGCGTGTCGCCCGTGTGCAGTCGCATGTGCTCCTTTAGATACACTTCATCGAAGAATGAGCTGCCGCATACATCGCACGTCGCCGGACGCTCGCCTGAAGTCAAACATTTTAATGCACTCTGCTTTCTTAATATATAATGCACGAGAATTTATGAATGTTCTTTCTGAATGTAGCTACGAGACAATATAATTCAGATATTTTTTATTACACGTAATTGGTACTGCTGGTCTAGTAAGCATTGAAAAAAAGATCTCGACAGAAGTTAAAAGTTCATTTAGGTTGACTATATCTCTCTCGCTACCTTAGTCGAATCGAGCCGACTTTACCCAAACGAGTAACTGAGCGTGACAGTCACGCCAGCTCAATGCCATAATGTGCCTAAATAAGTTTTAACTTCAAAAACAAACAAAGATAATAAGTATTTATACAGTGTGACATGTAACTAATATTGTTATGAATAAATAAGTATGCAGTAGGCAGTTCTCTTATATACACAAATTGTAAGTATGTGCTCTTCCGTCTCTACTCTCTATAATACATTTTGGTAGCTACTTAAAATTATTTAATTGAAGTTTTTTTTTTTAATTAAGTAAATATACCTGTGTGTACAGCACGTTCATGAATAATAGCACCTTTTTTATATTTAAATGTCTTTTCACAAAATCCACATTTATAAATATTAACTTTCTTCTTCTTTTTTAAATGGACAGTGTTGATATGTAACTGCAAATAATGTTTCGTAAAGAACGCTTTTCCACAATAATCACAAATGGCAGTTCTCAGATTTTCATGTTGATTAAGAAAATGTCTCTTTAAATCTCTTTTTAATATGTATGCTTTAGGGCACTGTGTACATTTGTGGTTTCTTTCCCCGTGTACAGCGATCTTGTGTCTCCCTAGGTGATCAGCATTTCTACATTCAATGCCGCATAAATCACAAAGTTTAGGGGTATTCTTGATTGTTGTCTTTTTATCTGTTGGTTCTTTTTTTAGTGACCTGAAAAGGAAAACTGCATAGTCAATAAATTTTTCCATGTTCTCTAAGATGGTAATAAGTCCTCCTTGACGTGTCCGTCGATGTCGAATGTAGCTCACTCTGCACTCACGCGATCGTGATTCAGATTGTGATCACGATCGCGTGAACATCCATAATAAGGTTTGTTTTGAGCGCTCAACATTATATTACATTTTCACACTATTCAAGCGCACAAGTAAACTATTATTATTCTATTGCACTAGAAAAGGCGATGAAACAAATCACAAATTATTATACCTATTGTTTGAACGTGTATGTTTGTTACTACTTCACGGTAAAATGGCTGAACGGATTTGAATAAAATTTGGAATGGAGACTGCTTATACCCTCATTTAACACATACACTACTCTAAATCCCAAAAAAGTAACAGTTCCAGTGGAATTAGCGGGTGAAACTGGGGGGCACAGCTAGTTGCTCGTTTGTAATAAATGCGACAAATCTTTCACTATGTAAGTAATGATTTGTACCAAAAATACGAGGCTAAAATATATCATGGCCATGCATTAAAAGGTATATGGGTAGACAAGTACTTGAAGTTTCAAACGGTATACTATCTGCACTCACCAAAATTTATATATATTATATTGTTGCCGATGGTAAAAAGATATAAACTATAATTATGTACATATAATTTACTCAATTCCATGTAATTTAATGATATACTTAATATTTTTTGTGGAATTTTTCAAAAGCTCTCTGTTGTTAGCGAAAGTTTAGCAGTTATATTGAAACTATCACGGTTGTTTACTACAGTTATTATAATATTATGATTATTAACGGGATATCAACATTAACATATTATGTTTAACTTTGAGGACTTAATGTGTAAATACATTTGTGCATTACTAGAGTCTGGCTAATGAAAGTAGAGATTGAAAACGCCCGCCAAATAAAAATAAAAAAACACATTGCAACCCCAAAATTAATATGAAATGCAAACATTACTACTGAACTATTAAACATATTACTATTATACATTACTGTGTTCTGAATGTTTACAATAACAATTAATAACTTACAAGTATCAAGTGAGATGATTCCATGCATTTCATACTAATTATTGGAGTTTCAATACTGATATTTTTAAATTTACCGCAATTTTTCAGTCTCTTCTTTCATTAGCTAGACTTTACATAATTTTTATGTGTGCAATAAATAAAGTATTAAATAAATAATTAACCCTGTAACGGTAAATGTCCCGGTAATACTCATTTGGCTATAGTATTTACCCCTGTCGATCCTGTTACGTAAATTATTTCCATCGAATGGTTGCCTGGAAGAGATCGCTTTTAGCGATAAGGCCGCCACTTGTGGCACTAGCTCGTAAAGGTTTTCTATCAGATTGTACGTTTTATTTCTGGTGTACACAATAAAGAGTGTCTATCTATCTATCTACATAATTTGTGCAATAAAGTATTAAATAAATAAATAATTAACCCTGTGACGGTAAATATCCCGTTAATAATAATTTAAATTTAGTACATTGCTTACCGGTGCGAACTGAGCCACAGAGCGATGCGACACACATTTAAAAAAACACGAATTTTTTGTAAATCGTACGAAGAAAAATATTACTTATGGTCTCATGAATTTGATGAGATTGGGTTTGATTTTGGCGAGCGTGTCGCGGTCGAGTTGCGAGATTCTGTGGTTGCGCATGTGACTCTTCATGTTGCCGCGCTGTGCATAGCCGCGTGCGCAAACGGGACACTTATATGGCGTATCGCCCGTGTGGATTCGCATGTGCTCCCTTAGATACACTATGTCATAAAATGATCCGCCGCATATCTGGCACATCTCTGGTCTTTCACCTGCAATCACAAATGCCAGTTTGGTTTCATTTTTAACCGACGAAAGGAGGAGGCTATCAATCGACTGTTTCTATTTTTGTATGTTTGTTACGCGATTATTTCGCCATTATGAATTGATTTGGATGATTATTTCTGTTTGGAAGGTCATACTTCAGCGCTTTTTAAAAAAATCTACAAAAACCAGCGAATTATTTCGCTTACAAAAACAAAAAATAGCACAGATGACGTTTTGATTTGTGGTTCCCTTCAGTAAAAATGGGACGAATTCAAACCCCCTCCTCCTGATGTCCGTTAAAAAGCTCATAAGTAGGTAGTCAAAATATTACCTGTATGCACAGAACGCTCATGAACAACTAGATTTCTTTTGTTTGTGTAGGTTTTGTCACAAAACTGGCATTTAAGCGTGCGTTTAACTCTCATATTTTTGTGAACCAAACGAATGTGGGCGTTCAACAATTTTAGCTCGTAGAAGCCTTTTCCACATGTATCACAGACACAGGATCTGATATTATCATGCCTTTTTTTATGTTTTTCAAAGCTCGAATTATTTGTGAATTGTTTTGGACATTTCAGACAATTGAATTTTTTTTCTGTATGTTTTTGTATGATGTGAGTTCTAAGATTATCTCTTTTAGAATATGTGGCCCCACAATGGTCGCAGAGTACAACTTTACGAGTTGCTTCTTCTTTTTCTTGCTTCTTATTCAAGACTATTGGTCTGTAATAAAGTTTGAAATTTTGGATAGGTGACCCTACGGCTATTAGTAATATAGAGTAGATACTAGGTACCATGCATGAGGGGTTAGGTGCACTGTTTTCCGTCTTAGAGCTAAGAGATACCATAGAGTGATACTAAATAAATAAATATTTGGGACATTTTTGCACACACGGTCATCTGACCCAAACTAAGCAAAGCTTGTAATTTGGCTGGCAGACTCTGATATACCTACATACATTTTTCTATTTTAAATAAGTACATACTTAAATAGATAATTAACACCCAGATATAGAACAAACACAAATATTCATCACATTAATGTCACACGCCCCCAAGCGCAGGCAGAAGGCAGGTTCACTACCAACTGGGCCACCGAGGCTGTCGATACTGTAGGTATATTTGTACAGTTTGGTTGGCAACGAAAACTTGAAAAATCAGACAACATTTTGACATTGGTTAGCAAAGCCTTTTCTCTTGTTACAATATATTCTTATAAGAGTATTTAAATTAGGGTCAGTGTAGGGTTAATGAACTCGTGTGACGGTCTATTTCATTTCTAAAATTCCCGAAGTTTCGGATTTCCTCCCGCATTCCGACCAAACTTTAATTTCCAGACATGTCTGATAAATTCCGGACTTGTGGCAACCCTATTATCCTCTATGATGATACATAATATACATAATTTATAATTATATTTTACTCTAGTGATGATATCTAAGTATATTAAATTAAATTAATATGACCAATTCTGTACCAATTGGATAGTTGCTACATTATTATTACCAGAAGAGACCTTTTTTAATTTATATTAGCATCAATATTTTTATATAAATTAGTGGTTAATAGGTAAGTACTTATTTTCTTAATAAAATATGTGTTCTTATCACACCTACATGATATTACCTTTTGCAACTTCAAGTACTTGTTGAAAGACAAAAAAAAAAGAGCAATGTTTTTTGCATATTGTACCTATTTACAGACTTGGTGGCACCTAGGAAATAAACTAATTGCACTGTAGGTCAAAAATATAGATATGGTAAGTACCTATATCTATAAAGATTGACTGAATCATCTACAATAGGCTATCGGCCCACCCACCCTGTTGTTTGAATTGTTAAAATTAACAGGCTTAGAAAATTTCATCATCATCATAATCACCTTTACCTACTAGTCCACTGCTGGACACAGGCCTCTCCCAATAGACTCGCTCCTTAGCCCGATCTTCTGCTTTTCTTTTCACAGCCACTGCCAGCTGTCTTACATATTATATCGTCACTCCAATGAGTGTTAGGGCGTCCTACGCTACGTTTGCCGATTCGCGGTCTCCATTCTAGAACTCGTCTTCTCCAACGGTTATCGGTTCTGCGCCAGACCTGTCTATTGACACTACTGAAAAATATATTTAAATTGGCTAATAAAAATCTGATATATTATTTACTACATAATATTATAAAAGCGAAAGTAAACTCCGTCTCTCTGTCTGGATGTTTGTTTGCTTTTCACGATTAGCGAATTTTGGCAAGATGATAGTGTACACCATATCGACGGACATAGGGTACTTATTCGCCCAGAAAATGCGGGAAAATTTGAAAATCGCGGGTAGCACCGCGGGATTCAGCCAGTATTATTATAAGCGTCCAGTTTTTTTTGTCGGATTAATTTGGGATACTCTGCCCCTTTCCCGTAAAGCGAGTCTCAGTATGGAATTTGTATGGCATACTTACATGTGACGTCATTAGTGAGTATAGTGCGCTCTCAAGCAAACATTAAAATGCTTACATCTTCCTTAATTATGAACACATTTTAATTTTGTTTTCGGTTATTAGCTCTTTATATAGTCTGTTTTTTGTAAGACAATACAAAAAATCAAGGCAAAAAAAAGTTGGACGTCACGGGACGCCCGACAGATGTGAAACATCAAAGTTGATAGAAGAATTTATAAATAATGAAACCAATAAAAAAATATGGTAGGGAGTAAAATAAAAACAAGAGTTTCGTGAATAATATGAATTTATTATTCTTATTAAAATAATAATAATAACGATTATTTGCTCACAAAATTACAAGCTTATGAAGTAGGTACAAAATATAAATACACGAGACTAAAATGAAGTACCCTGAATCTCTCCATCACATATTAGGGGAGGGGGAGGGGGGGGGAGTGGGTGTTTCATGTATGGAGAATTGGAGATTCAGTGCCTTCCGTGTTCATGTTAGTGTTATACTAGACTTACAAATAGGTTAGTACATACTTAAGTGCTTGTTTTTTTTCTTAGATAGGGTAGCTAGTTAGCTTAGCTACCTCGTCGATATCAAACAGGGCTACTTTTAAAGTAAAACTCTTCTGCCATCTTAAAGCCATCGCGCATGCGTCGGCAGCAAGTGTTCTCAACCACCGGCGCGACCACCAGCGCCACTGGCTTTAAAAACTCGGACAGCTGGCAACTGCCGTCCTTGTCTAACGAAAGATGAGCACGCTAACTCTCTTTCACTCTAATCCAGTGGTTCCTAATTAGTTTTTCCTGCGTACCACTTCAAGAAAGACCTCAATCTCGGCAGTCCGGTCCGGTGCAGACTCAGTTTGTGAGGTCCAGAAAAGTATGAAACGTTGTATGCAGTCAGTTGGACTGCAGACGGACTACAAAATGGACTGCATACGGTGTGGTGTGACGTCTTTTATAGAATTTATCTTAGTCAGGAGATTGCCGCGCGTACCTCTTGATGCAACTTCGCGTACCCCTAGGGGTACGCGTACCACTAATTGGGAACCACTGCTCTAAGCTATCTTTAACAGCTAGCTACCCCTATTTGCGGCCACTTTAACATAAGAACCTGTAATCCATTAAAAAAAATTGCTTCAATTTAATATATAAATTATAATATAATACGTCAGTATAGCTATAACAAATTATTAACACTGTTTACACCTGGCTACGGAGAGGCTGCGGCTAAGTGCGATATGGCAACCAAACTTTTAAAAGTTCTTTACATATTTATATTGCTGTGAAGTGGTACATAGTTTATTTGAAAAACAAATATAAGGTTTTTTTTTAAAAATTCAATGAACATTGTTTTTATTAAAAATACTAGCGGCCACATTTTGATAGGCAACATAGCAAAGGTTTATCACCCCACTTATAATTTTATACACAAAAGTCAGATTTTGACTAAAAACTACATGAACGTAGTAATCTTGCAGATCTTAGACTATAAGTATAGAAGTAAAATAACTTGAGTTAATTGATAGAATTTGAATCCTCCCCACAGCAAAGTATTTTTCATACCAATCCTCCTTCCAAAGGCGAAGAATTCATCATCAAGTTCACCTTTCTGTTTTAATGTTTTTTTTATTCTTTGTCGCTTAATTGGCCAACAAGTATATAATTTTGATCTTCTGTTGTCTGTAAAGCTGCTGCTGCTGTTGTTAGAATACTGTCATTTTGTGTATCTTCAAAATGTTGTATATTGTATTGTTGTGGAGTGCTGGTTAAATTCTGTGCCATTTCTTGTATGATATTATCATTCGAAGAATCCAAACTTTGTTGGTCATTTGGTGTTGCTTTCGTAATTGTAATTTCAATAGCGTCTATGTTGTTTATATTAAATTCTGTAGCTATTCGCTGCACATTGTGTTGACGTCGCCTGCTATGTCTTCTCCGTTCATTAATTTCAAATTTGTTTCGCTCTCGATAATAACGATTTCGTTCAGCATTGCTAGCAGGCATCGGCTGTGAAATATTTTGCTTTAGCCTGCTGTCTCGTTTGCGCTTGTTTATTTCTTCTTTGTGCTTTTCATAGTATCGTTGTTGTCTTTGAGTATATGTACTTGATTTTGGTGGATTATTTGATGTTGTTTGTTCCTTTTCGATTTGGTGTGATTTTCTTTGACGTTGCCTGGTTTCTCTTCTTCGCTGATTGATCTCTTCTCGGTGTCGCTCTCGATACAAACGACTACGTTCAGCAGCCTTATTGTCCACTCTAAATTACAAATATGATATTTTAAAAACAATGAAACCGTTACTAAATAAATATAATAAAATTAAAGAAAAATATAATTAAAAGGGTCATTTCGCCAGTTTGCGATCAACTTTGCGCTAGATGTAACAGATATGACTGTTCAAGAAATGAATTAAAATAGTTTATTTTTCAAAATTGGCCTGATCTAATTTAAAATAAAAAAAAACTCACATTCTGGTCCAAAATGCTGGTCCACTTTTTTCAGTTTGCGACCATTAGTTGCATATAATAATTTACATAGGACCACTTATGTAAATAATTGTAAAACAAATGAAAACGCATAGAATATTTTAAGATACGTGTCACAAAATTCATTGTTTAATTTTAGGTATTTGGATTTTCGGGCATAACAAAAATTAAGCCGTGTGCTTAATTTTTTTGCCGCCAAGTGAAACAAAACATTTAAATTGTTTTTTTTTTGTCAGTAATTTAACAAAATCCACTCTCAAACTTTCCCTCTTAGAATTTAACGAAACACTACTTTTGTATATTGGAGGTAATAAATTGATATGTTGAGTTTTTCCAAATTGGAAGCCGTTATTCCCAATAAAAAAAAAAAAAAAAATATACAGAAAATGAATGTTCTAATAAGTACCTATAGATTTTCCTATTTTATAAAATCAGAACGCCAACAATCAAGTTTGCGTTGATTTTTTCGTTGCAAAATGTGAGAGGGACCTTAATATTCGGGAAATTTTTGCACCCACGGTCATCTGACCTCAAACTAAGCAAAGCTTGTGATATGGCTGCCAGAGACTGATATACATATTTATAATACATATTATATAGTTTTAAATACATACTTAAATAGATATTAAATCTGGTTGTTAAACCAGAAATTAATCATATAATCCTTTTTTAAGTGATAATAATCAGGATTCCCCACATCATCACACATCAGGCCACATCAGGCCGCCCATTATACTGCCGTATATTTGTTTTTTATGTTAGTTTAAGTTTCATTTGTATTTTCGGTGTGTAATAAAGAAATATTGTATTGTATTGTATTCATTTTAAATTCAAGTTAGCAGTACATTATTAATTATATTAAGGGTTTCAGTCGCAGCTCACAATCACTATATTAAATATACAGATTACTGATTGTAAAACACCCGTTTGCTCAAAATCTTGTTAAATGACTAAACAATTTGTAACTAGTCAACGTCATCGTCAGCCAGAAGACGTCCACTGCTGAACATAGGCTTTCCCCTTAGAACGCCCCCCTGAACGACAGCCTGCCATCCACTGGATGTCCACAACACTCTCGATGTCGTCGGTCCATCTAGCGGGAGGCCTACCTACGCTGCGACTTCCGGTTCGTGGTCTCCACTCAAGAACCTTTCGCCCGCCTCGGTAATCGGTTCTTCGCGATGTGACCTGCCAATTGCCACTTCAACTTGCAAATCTTAGCGGCTATGTCGGTGACTGGGGTTCTTCGACGAATATCCACGTTCCGGATTTTATCGCGAGTTGGCGAAATGACCCTATACGCGCACGCACACACAAAGGAGCCGAAAGCGGTAGCATGGAGGGAGAGGGGCATGACGGCATAATGGAGTGTCACACCGTTTGCCGTCACGGCATACGAGTCAGTTTTGTGCGCTAATAGATGTTTCTCATCCAAAAAATATGCATTTTTTGTCTATGACACTCTCTTATGCCTTTACGTTTCACATCTGCCGGGCGTATCGTGATGGCCAACTTTTGCTTTTTAAGCAAAATTACATAGCATTTAATATTTTTTAGTAGATGGTACAGGCCAATGATGATGGCACTTGTAAATGAATTGCACTGTAAGTAAATAAAAGAAGTGGTGGGGTGTAAATCTTCATAGATTGATTGATCTATCTACAACAGGCTACCGGACAGACGTTTGATTTGTTAAAAACGGTCAAAGCGAAAACTTTATCATCATCATAATCAGCATATACTAGTCCACTGCATGGGCGTAGCCAGGTTTTGATTTAAGGTGGGGTGAAAAAATATATTTATGGGTAGGTACCGATTTATTTTTACAATGATCACTTAAACACTTATATCCTAACATTAGAACTTTCTTTTATAACTAGCCTACGAGGGCACTAGTAAAATTTTGTCGAAATTTCTATTTCACAAAAATCCTTTTAGTGAATTCCAAAAATTTTGGCGTCAACAACACTTTTATTTATGCATTAGGCTCTATGAATACAAAGAATATGAATGAAAGAAGGGAAAACCTTCCTCATTATGAAAAACTGTACATTTTAAAACAAGACTAGACCTGCCAGACTGGGTCAAGCGCCCCACCCTGCCTCACAGTGCTTACTCCCAGGCTTCTCTCAAGGCGCGCAACTATGCCCGATTTTCGGCTTTTAGCCATTGCTAGTCGTCTTACGGATATCGTGACTCCAATGAGTCCCAGGGGGTCCTATGCTATATGTTTACTGATTCGTAGGCTAGTGCTGCAATATAATTCCATTACTGCAGCACTACTTGCCCTAGACCAACGTGGACAGGAAGACTCGCCAAGATGCACTGGCCAGCGTGGCGTTTCAAGGCTAAACCCCCTTTCAAAATGAATATAATTAATGTGTCCTGCCCACAATGACCTATGGTGCTGAGACATAGACGCTAACAGAGAAGACTGTGTATAAGATAGCCGTCGCACTGATAGCCATGGACCAAACCTTGCTCCGCATCAAATTGCAAGAACGTATCCGAAACACTGAGATACGTTACACCAAGGCTGTAGACGTCGTAAAAAAGGTTATGTAAAACTGGGCAGGATATGGCCAGACGTAATGATGGGAAGTGGTGTATAGCAGTAACCGCGTGGTGGCAGAGACTAGGTTGGCGGAACCCAGGCCGACCGAGGATAAGGTGGACTGACGACATCAAAAGAACTGTCGGACACCAGTGGATGCGACTAGCGAGAGACCGGGGAGAGTGACATAAACAAAGGAAGGCCTATACCCAGCAGTGGGTCATTCAGGGCTGATGATGATGATGATACATATAATGAAAAAAATATTTATATCGGTCAATAAAGTTTCAATATACAGGGTTTTACTAGCTTTTACTATGGGATGGAACCAAACCTGAAATCGCAAAAATAAATATCAGTTGTTCTATACATTTTGTCGAGTGTGAATGGTTGTTTTCTATGGAACAGCTGATATTTTATCCTCGATTTCAGAGTTGCTCCGATGTGTGGTAAAAATTGTTCATAATAATGGGTACTATGGACCCCTTTCAGCTTAGTACATGCTTTCCGCGTTATGTAACCTAGTATGTCGTATGTTTTTGATCAGATTAGGAAGGGATGCTCTGCCCCTTTCCCATAAAGCAAGGGGCAAGCATTTGTGAGTATAGTGCGCAAACATGTATTCTGTGTAGCAAACATTAAAATGCTTACAACTTCCTTAATTTTGATCAAATAACATTTTTATTTTTGGGTAGTTAACTCTATTTATGGTCAGTTTTTTTGTAAGACAACAAAAAAAATCAAGTCAATTAAAAAAAACTGTCCGGTAGCCTATTCCAGGTACCATAATACTTAGAATGTTTTTTTAGTATATTTCCAGACATACAAAATGCAAAATGTACAACAAATTTGATAATCAAGGTATTATAAGCTTTTTTGTTGTTTGCTTTTTTGGTATTTCTTGTCAATTTAGTTGGACATTTAACATTTTCATATGCACCATGTTTTAACTGTATTTACCTATAACATAGAATCAAACAGTATATGAAAAAGGTTATATGATTATTTATGGGATATTTACTGTGGTAAGGTTGTGGAATGAGCTCCCGATATTCCACAATCTTACCACGGTGAATATCCCGTAAATAATCCTATAACTATAGTGAACAACCATGATAGTTTAAAAGTGTTTTAGTATATTAAAAATATTACCTATTAGCTTCCTCGTTTTCTTCATCCCTTCGTTTAGATGAAGCTGTAGTGGATCGCTTTGAGGCTGCTTGTTTTGCTGTTTTTGCTTTATCATCAGCTTTTTTAATTCTTTTACTGTCTGCCTTTTTTGGCCGTCCTTTTTTTCTCTTTAAATTATCCTTATTATCCTCATTACAGGCAGTTTCTTGATTATCAAAACTAGCCTCAACTTTAATTATATTTACATTAAGATGTGATAATGACTCAAGAAGTTTAGCCGGGCTCTTTTTTTCAGTTTTTGGCGTTATTGCACTATCTATTTGAAATTCATATACAAATGGTTCAGGTATGTTATCATCATCATCAGTTACATCTAGAATTTCAGTTTTGACTTGTACTATTTTGCTTTTCAGAATTTCATTTGTATTTTCAAACGTAGCTAGAAATTTGCATATTGTTTCAGAGGTATTCTTACATATTGCGCAAATATTGGGGGGATAGCCATCCAAGTCTTCGAGCTGAAAAAGAGAACAAAAACTTTATCATTGTGTTAAAAATGGAAATCTTCTACTTGGTATTTCAATAACAATTGCATAAATGTGTAGTTAGGGATTTCCCTATAGGCTGAGTAGGGCTGGGCCTAGGGCGGAAAAATTTAGGGGGTGGCAAAACTTCCTTTTTTAGTATGCGGATGGTTGGTCGAACAGTTAAAGTTAGGTGCAGACATAACGATCTACCCTCTTTCTTAGTCTTAACATGGTGCATGTAACTGCGCCGAAATATCGGGAGCTCATTCCACAACCTTACCACGGTAAATATCCCGTTAATAATCATTTAACTTTAATACAAATACTAGTGTTCATTAATGTACGATATAGAGCTTTGAAGAAACAAAAATGATTAGTGCCTATGTTTTCAATGTTTCATCATTAAAGCTCTAAAATAATCTGCCAACCCTGTTTAGTTACTATCATAATGGTTGATAAAAAGTTTTATTCATTTTTGCTCAGTAAGTATATTTGCTATGTTGTAAGTAAAGTAAACTATTTAATTTGCAATATAAAAATCTCTATGCAAACCTTAGGTCTTATTGTCACCTCTTAGGAATGAATAAAACCAAACTTCTTCAGTTCTTTATTATTTAGATTTGCTTAGAATATTCCCAAAGTTTCATTAGTTAAATATTTAGATCCAAAGATTTTATAAGTACAGTATAGTATGAAATCTTTGTTTGTTTGGACCAAATAGAAGATAAAGTAACACTCTTGCTGCTCATCAATGATCTACTAAAGCTCAGTAGGTAGATATGGGTATGAAGATGACAGCACAGTAGTAGAGCTACATAAATCCAATGCACAAACCAGTGGTCCTCAAATCCAGTCTTTGAGGCCATGGTTAAGCGGATATACTTGTCTTTTTAGTAATGTGGTTTTGATGATGGGCTGTGTGGTATTGAAAGCATTTAAAACATGCAAGCTAGTCAAGCTACTATTTTCGACATTACCTTTTCGCGTATACATACAGCTAGATTGGCATAAACACTTTGAAACTCCTCATTGCTCTCAAAAATAGGGTATATTGCATCGTCTTCTAGACAAATTCTACATGTTGTTGCATCAAAATCATTCATTTTTATTCGATTTATGCTACAGCGCTTATATGGTCGTCACACACAAATGCACACAATCTCCGACTAGGGCCAGGAGTAATAGTATTCCATTCCATCATTCCATGGACTAGGGCACTCGGCTTCCTGGGCTACTAGTATAGTAGATTATCTCAATATCTGTGCATGTGCACACAAATTAAGGAATATACTCATGTATACTAAAAGAAAAAAAGCCTGTGATGTGAATGTGAAAGAAAAATGAAAAAACTTGAAAAAAGCTCAGAAATTCTTGGGCTGCGTTCAATTTGGCAAAGAGAATAAGTTTAGTTTGGTTTGGTTCGGAGTTCGGACGGATCGGAAGTCGAAAATTGATTTGATGTCAATGTCAGTTTTTTTTATTTTTCTATTGTCGATGTTGTCAGTATCAAAAATATATTGCTTACTGTGCTGCCTGTGCGATTGATGATGTTTCAAATGAATATTTCAGTGTCGGAGAATTAGCAATAAGTATATTATGTAACAATAATTAAACAAGTTATGTACTTCTTTTGTTGGCACCACGAGGACAGTTGTATACATTAGCATTTATTTTAATATATTTTTTAATTTAAAAAAACGTTTCGTTACTGCCTATTTCAGATTTGACGAGATCACAAGACCTGCCATAGACAACAATTTTATTTATCACTTGTCTCCTGTCATCAGGTGATTCGGGTTTGGTAGCAAAAAATCCTGAATTGGGATAAATCGCTAATAATTTCCTAATTCAAAATGTCTGGAAAAGATAGGTTAGCGATTTTCCCGTCCCGAGGGTAAGTTTCTTCCTTCTGATACCACTCAGGAACATCAAACATTGAGAGAAGTTCTAGTTTGTGTAAGGAACCACTTTTTCCTAATTTCAGTGCTCAGATGTTAATAAAAGGCCGTCTGGCTGGAGCAGTGAAAGGCCATGGTCTCCTCAAGAAAAAGGCTGATGCCTTGCAAGTGAGATTCCGTTTGATCCTGAGCAAGATTATTGAGGTAAGTGTCACCACCCATTTGACATAGAAGAGCGCATTTTGCTATGTAGATCAGCTGTACTATACCCCTGTGTGACCCTAAAATCAATATTGTAGCTCCAAGAATGTATTGTCTTATTGTTTGTATTTGATTAAAATAGGCTTTGGGGTTTTGTACATACCTCATGAAGTCATGAAGTCTTTGAACCTTATTATTATCATAATCTTAATCAATCATTATTGAAGATATAATTTCATATTAGATTATTTTATGCCCAAAGGTAAAAACCTTTTTAGGATTCTGTATTAGTTACAACGAGGAACATAGTACAATCTTAAAAGATTGTTTTGTCTGTCTCTTTCCTAGTCTTTCACAGCAGCATAACTTCTACATTTTTATGAATCAAATTACTTAACATTTGAAATCTTATTACACAGAAAAGAGAAGTAAATAGAACGGAAATGAGAAGGAAAATCTGTTATCACACACTATGAGTGAACCTTGTTTGAATTTTCTTATTTAGATAAAAGCGTCGAACTCCGCATCACAGTTGCTAACTGATTTCGAATGATGTGACTTTTCGTTTATATGGGTGCAACTGGCTACAACAAATTTCAGCTGTTCAAATTACACAAAAAAATCTTTTCTGTCTTATTATACTTGATATGAACGTAAATAAATTTAAAAAAAATACAAAATTTTATGGGGAGCTCTCAAACTTGTAAAATGTTTTTTTTCCTCCATAGCTACAATAAGGTACTCTATAATTTATTTGTAAATTTAAGCTATTCAGCATATTAACTAGTAACTTTCCATGTTATTAGCTTATAGTAATAACTCTCTCATAAAATTGTTTCGAGCACAGTAGCATCAAAACACTACTTATTGAACTTGGCTCAGAGATCAATGACCCCAGAAAAAAAATATTTTCACAAATAATGTTCTCCTAGTAGTTAGGTATCTAATAACATTATTAAAATACAATATATTACGTGAAAAGTGAAAAGTCCTTCACATATGTACTTAAATTATTTTAGGACAATTTTTTTAATGGGAACTGTTTCCTGAGACTGTTGTCCTGATGGTATTTGAATTGCCCTTTGTCTATGGGGTTTGATAAATACTGTATATACGTTAAACAGTGGTGGCATATTAAAATGTTTGTGTAGGAGATGAATCTAATCATAAGGAGCCATTAAAGTATTTATTACATAAACACCAAAGGGTTTTACATTTTATTTATAATACACGGGAATTACTCGCGTAAGATTAAGCCGGTCACTCCGACTATAGTTTCAACCGCACTAGGCAGTCTTTTTAAGGTGAATGCACGCGCGCGGCTGTGTCTCCAAATAAAATGTGTGAAAACCACGTCAGTTTCTATTATATAAAAAAAAGTTGAGGTGTCTGGATTGTGATTTAAATCACATCATCAGCCAATACGTCTGTTTTTGGACAAAGGCCTCCCTCCTAGAGAGGAGGTTGCTATAATCCCCACGCTTGGCAGGCGGCTTGGGGATCGCAGTACGTTCAATGTGAACTAATAGGACGCTGCTGCCCATCGTACGGTGGTTCTGGTCACAGTTTTAGGACATACCCGAGTCTCCAAGACATATAATGGGGTCAAAAGAATGGTAATTACTGAGCAATATTTATTTATTTGCTGTGCCCCCTAGTTTCATCTGCGTCGATTACTTTCTTATAACATCAGCTATCTGTGCTTTAATTAGTTTTCAATACTGTTTCCAGACAAAAACCCTTATGGGTGAAGTGATGAAAGAAGCTGCATTCTCACTAGCCGAGGCCAAGTTCACAACGGGCGAGTTCAACCAGGTGGTGCTCCAAAACGTCACCAAGGCTCAGATTAAGATTCGTTCCAAGAAAGACAATGTTGCTGGTAATAAATGTTTCATACTTTTTCTCTTTGTGCATGTGAGGTGAGAGGGTGGCAGAGGTGTGTACCTCTGCCACGAAACCGTAGCAGCAATACTAATACTAGTTTAAATGTTAAGTTTGTAATCTTCATCATCATCAGTCATAAGACGTCCACTGCTGAACATAGGCCTCCCCCTTTAACCTCCACACTGAACGAAAGCCTGCCTGTTGCATCCACTGGATCATGGACAGGATGCCCGCGACTCTCACAATGTCGTCGGTCCATCTAGTGGGAGGCTCCCTACGCTGCGTCTTCCGGTTCATGGTCTCCACTCCAGAACCTTTCTTCCCCTTCGGTTATCGGTTCTTCAAGCTATGTGGCCTGCCCATTGCCACTTCAACTTGCAAATTTTAACAGCTATGTTGGTAACTCTGGTCTGGCGGATTCAACTCCGAGCATATCTAAATACGCGAAGGTGGTAAGCTATTAAGTTAGTAATGGTTTATCTGAATACCCAGTACTTACTAAATTATTTTCCTAGATATTGTTGTCAAAACAATGTCGTTTTTAAATCATGGTAATATTATAATTGAACAAACTGGTCAAGTGCGAGTCGGGCTCGCGCTGAGGGTTCCGTACCACCACAAAATTCAATATCACTTACTCGCACTTGGCCATTGCTTATTATTTGTTGTTGTACTTTAGAGTGTGTACTATAATCGTGCCAAATTTGACGATTACCATGTTTACATTAGAGCTAATACAAAAATATGTTATTTAATACGTTTGTTGTATGGGGACCCCCTTTCGGTTTTACTTTATGACTTTTTTTATTATTTCTCAGTTAATCCGCCATAACATTACATATTCTGTGAAAATTTCAACTGGCTATTTCTTACTGTTCGAAAGATACAGCCGTTTAAAGGTAGGACAGACAGACAGACATTGTAGGCTTAGTAATAGGGTCGCATTTTTACCCTTTGGGTACGGAACCCTAAACATGGTGATTGGCGGTTTTTCTTCTTTCACGAAGCTACAAAACAACTGATCAACGTGATTATTCCCATAGATATTGGGTGTAAGAGGAACGCTCCTGAAGCCAAAACGTTATTATTATACTGGGTTATACAGAAAGGGTGTACTGATGAACAACAACTTTTACTATGAGACCAACACTAAAATCGTGAAAAAAATATGAGCTGTTCCATACATTTGATTCGGATGTTTTCGGACGGAAGGACTGTTTTCTATGGAACAGCTAATATTTTTTTCCCGATTTCCGAGTTGCTATAGTAAAAGTTGTTCATAATGATGGGTACTATGACCTTTTTCGGCTTAGTACTGCTGCGTAGCGCAGTGTAGGTCGTTCATTGACCTCTAGCATCAGCTGATATATTATATGATAACATTTTTTTTTATTTTTTTTTAATTGATAACGTCTTATATATCGATGAACGCCGGCTGCATGCACGAAAAATTTTCACGTTCTGCTTGAGCCGCGCGTGCTAGCGAGAGCGCGGAACAAGCGATAGAGAGGCACGATCGGCCTAAGCGTTATCACGTAACATTATCGTCCGTAAACCGACTTTACAGACAACCCCTTTTTTTTTTCTTTGCGTTTTTTTGTGGTATCGTATTCGCAATCACCAGCTTTATCACCAATCTTCGTTTTCGGGAGCATACCTATCTTTTACTGCCTGTATAGTTGACGGCCTGATACAGAATATTTTTTAGGGTTCCGTACCCAAAGGGTAACAACGGAACCCTGTTACTAAGCCTGTTACGGACAGATAAGTCTTAACTTTAAAAATTGTAAATTGGTCGAAAATGTATCCACCAATCAGAGACGAGCTTTAACGATGACCTTGAGTTCAGATTTTAGAAAATATTTTATGTAAATCGAGCTCCGTAATTAACGGGCGAGATATTTGTACGCCCGCTACCGGGTACTAGTTGCGAGACCTAGTTTAGGGTTATATATAGAGCCGTTTTGTTCAGTCGGCGTGATCTTCATCGTCTCGCAGCGGAATCCTGAATAAGAACCTAGAAATAAGAAGCAACCTGTAAATCAAGAAATACAGTCCACTCTACATTCGAAGACAAAGGCGTTTTTATTTTCATCAACCCTTAGGACCATATCAAGCTGGTCCTTTGGTCGCCGGATTTCTACGCCCAGCATCGTGTACGAGGTGGGAGACCTTGTTCCCACCCCGCTCCAAGAAGACTCCGGGCAGCACCAGGGTACGAGGTGGAAGACCTTGTGTCCACCTCGCTCCAGGAAGACATCGTGCTGCACCGGGTACGAGGTGGAAGACCTTGTGTCCACCTCGCTCCAGACATCGCGCAGCAACAAGTACGAGGTGAAAGACCTTGTTTTCACCTCGCTTCAGGAAGACTTCAACGGGGCGATTCCGCCAGAAGATCACCCAACGGTGCAACCACGACGTGCAAGACCGCCGTGGAAGAAAGAAGGTCACCCAACGGTGCAACCACGACGTGCAAGACCGCCGTGGAAGAAAGAAGGTCACCCAACGGTGCAACCACGACGTGCAAGACCGCCGTGGAAGAAAGAAGGTCACCCAACGGTGCGACCACGACGTGCAAGACCGCCGTGGAAGACCATCGCTGAAGACCACTTAAGTATTACCACACCGGTAAGGGTGTTAGAAGTGCGGGGCCGGACTGCAGGCACGACAGACGTAGCTGGCATTCCCACCAGTTACCGAGACACTCGCACGACTCTCACCCCTCTTCCGGGTGGATCCCACCCTCCTTTCCTGCATATTCCATCCCTGAGGGAGCGTATCCCGGTTTCAAACCCGGGCCCACCCGAAGGACTGCTAGGGACCGTTAGGGAGGTAGGGCCGTTAGGGAAGTAGGGACCGTTAGGGGCGCCAAGAGCCGAAGATGCCGAACGACGGGGACCAAATGAAGACAAGATCTCAAGCCGACCGAGAGAAGAGGCTCATCATGCAAGATTCCCCGGCGTCCCCCACTGACGCAGGCGCACGCACGGACTCACTACCCGCTACGCACAACCCACCTACAGATCAAGAGGCACCACCACCACCACCGCGAAGACCAAGAGCACCCAGAGCTGCATCAATACGTTCAACCGAGAGCGCCGACGCACGCATCAGGCAGAAAGAGTTGGAAGCGGAGGAAAGCTTAGCCAACATACGTCGGGATCAACTCGAGCTGCAAGCGTTACTAATCAAGAAAAGATTGGCCGCCGACGTAGCTACGATCCGAGAGGAAACCGACCGCGAAAGCATAACCGCCGAAGAAATGGAAACAACTCAACGCGTCGACGACTGGCTTCAACACACTCACATACGGGGGGAGCTTCGCGAACATGGTGATCGGAGAGAAAAGGACAGATATACCTCTCCAGTACAAAGGAAAGAGACAACAGATCGCGAAAGACAGGCCACTTTCGATCACACACGTCGACAAAGATCACCAACGCCGACCAGATCGAGAGATAGAGGAATCGACCGACTAGCTGAGGCTTTGGAACGAATGGCTCGACAAAGAGGACCACCGAGACAGACCACCGACTTGCCTATCTTCAGCGGGGCCATCGGCGAGTGGTTGCCATTCAAAGCCGCGATACGAGAATCAACGAAAATATACAAGTTTTCGCCGGCTGAAAACTTAGCACGCATGCGGTCATGCCTAAAAGGAGAAGCGCGACAGACAGTTTCTGCCCTATTGTACGCTGCCACGGATCCAGCGCAGATCATGAACACATTAGAACAATGTTATGGAAGACCAGAGATGATAATCGACCATGCATTGGAGGACTTGAAGAAGTTACCGAAACTTAGTCCGAACACAACCGCAGCTGAGCTTAATTCATTCGCGATTAAGCTACAGAACATCATCATCATCATCGACAGCATTGACGAACGAGGATATTTACAAAATCCAATGCTGACGCGGCACGTCACAGAGAAGCTGACACCACACATCCGAACGAAGTGGTGTGACTACGTGGAAGAGAAAGGCAGTCGCTCAGAGCCAGAAATATTGACACTTTCGAAATTTCTGATGCGAGAAGGAGATCGAGCGATGCGCCACACGTATACAGCGCCTACGACTACCGCACCATATCAAGCCGCCAAAGGAGGCGCAACAAACGCGAATTCTAAGAATACGAATCAACAACGCAAAGGAGCAAATGTATATGCTACAGCCGATGTCCAACCAACAAAAAAGGAATGTCTAGCCTGCGGAAGCGAGCACGATACACCGAAATGTAACAAGCTCGCAGCTATGACAGTACAGAAGCGCTGGGACTGGGCTAAAGAAACGCGCATTTGTTTCCAGTGCCTGAACAGTAAGCACAGGCGTTTTAGGTGCAAGAGTAAGAAATGCGGAGTAGAAGAATGCAGACTACCGCATCATGCACTTTTACATGCGCCCAAAGAAAGCGCACCGGACCGTGAATCAATTCAACAAGAGGAAACAGCAATCACAGCGTCCGCGCACCTCTCCGGAACACAGAGACAAGTGCTGTTGAAAGTATGCCCGATCACGGTAAAAGGAAAAAATGGAAAAGAGTTTCACACTTATGCACTGCTCGACGAAGGATCGACGATCACACTGATTGACGATGAGATTGCCAAGATAGTTGGAGCTGGAGGCCCGGTACGGCCACTTCGCATCCATGGAGTCACATCGAGCCAACAAGAACCGGAAAGTCGCGTTGTTGAACTTAAGATACGCGGCCGAGCTCCGGACTTCAGAGGCTACCAATCAGTCAGAGCACGTACGGTGAAGAATCTCATGCTGGGAAGTCAGTCAGTGGACGAAGACCTCCTGAAGCACAAGCACTTAGAAGAATTGGCACCAGAAGATGTTTGTTATGCGCACGGAAGACCGCGCATCCTGATAGGTGCTGATAATTGGCATTTGATCGTGACACGAAGGCTGCTGACAGGCACGAGGAACCAACCTGCAGCATCACTTACGCATCTTGGATGGATTATCCATGGATCGACACCGAGGAGTATTGTAACACAAGAAGAAAGCGTGCTACACGTGCGAACGATCCAGGACGTGTTACATGACGATACGATGCCAACAAACAACAAGGATGACGAGTTGAACGAACTCGTGAAAGCCCATTTTGATATCGACGCGCTAGGAATATCCCAGAAAAGGAAGCCTATCGAAAAAGAGGAGCGCGCCGTGGAAATATTCAATCAAACAGCAAAACGAGTAGATGGCCGTTTTGAAGTAGGACTACCGTGGATTAACAATGATGTGACCTTGCCACCTAGCTACGACATGGCTGTGAGTCGACTGCGCGGCGTAGAGAGAAAGTTAGATAAGTGCCCGCAGCTCAGAAACGCATACACAGGCCAAATAAACCAGCTACTGGAAAAAGGATATGCAATCCGATGCAAGGAAGACCACACCGATGACCCACGCATGTGGTACCTACCACATTTCGCTGTAACGAACCCGAATAAACCAGGAAAGGTCAGAATAGTTTTTGACGCGGCCGCCAAAGTAAACGGAACAAGTCTGAACGACGCACTTCTGGACGGACCGGACCTTCTGAGAGCGTTACACGGAATTTTACTTCGGTTCAGAATGAAACCGATAGCTGTGGTCGCGGACATCAGAGAGATGTTTCTACGCGTGAAAATACGAAATGAAGACTGCGTAGCTCAACATTTCCTGTGGCGAGGCGATGACCACACAGCACCACCGCAAAAGTACAAGATGACGTCAATGATTTTCGGAGCCAGAAGCTCACCTTTCATGGCTCATAGCGTGAGGAACAGAAATGCGACGGAATTCCAAGAATCACATCCGCTCGCATACCACGCTATAACGGAAAATCATTATATGGACGATTGGGTGGATAGCTTCGACACCAAGGAGACAGCTACTCGCGCAATCGAAGAAGTCGTAGAAGTGCATCGTGAGGCCGGTTTTCACATGGCAGGATGGATGGCCAATGTCCCGGAACCACTGGACATAATCCCGGAGGAGGACAGAGCATCCGCCCCCAAAGAATTGGGAACCAGTGCGCAAGGAAAGACTCTGGGACTTATATGGATACCGGACAAGGATGAACTAGCGTTCAATACCAACATGCACAGAGTACCCCAAGACGTAAAAGAGGGGAAACGAACACCAACAAAGCGAGAAGTCCTAGGAGCCGTAATGTCGCTTTACGATCCACTGGGCATCCTCAGCCCGTATTCCGTGTCAGCCAAAATACTGTTGCAAGGACTTTGGAAAAAGCAACTCGGATGGGACGATTTACTACCCCCAGAAGAGGCAACGGAGTTCGCCGAGTGGCTGAGGGATCTGGACTTTATCGAAAAGCTTCGCCTGCCGAGATGTTACGAGAAGGAAAACATCGTCGAAAGAGAGTTACACGTATTCTGCGATGCGAGCGATCAGGCATACGCATGCGCCGTGTACTGGCGATTCGTGATGACAGACGCATCTGTGAAGATCATCCTAGTAACTGGCAAGGCAAACGTGGCACCGATCAGACCACAAAGTATACCTAGAATGGAACTGCAAGCTGCTTTAATAGGAGCCAGACTCGCGACAGAAACTCTAAAGGAACTCGGAGTCACCTCTGACACTCAAGTGACCTTTTGGAGTGATTCAAAAACCGTCATTCATTGGATACGAAATGACTCCGTACGATATACGCCCTTCGTCGCGCATCGATTGAGTGAGATCGCCGAACTTACAGCTGTACGACAATGGCGTTGGATACCAACCCAGCACAATGTCGCCGATGACGGTACTCGCCAAGGAAAGACTCAATTAACGGCGGACGACAGGTGGTTTGTTGGGCCGGAATTTCTCTACGATAAAAAAGAGAATTGGCCTCAAGAGACAACAACATGTCAAGATAACGTAAAGATCGGTGACCTCGTGATCATAGCCGATGGGTTATTGCCAAGGAACTTATGGCCACGAGGCCAAGTACAGAATGTACACCCCGGGAAGGATGGAGTTGTGCGTAGTGCGGAAGTGAGGACGCGAGGAGGAATCTTTCGAAGACCTACAAGAAGACTCATCGTCCTGCCAATTGAAGAAAGGGCTTCGTAAAACTACGCCGGGGGGAGACTGTTACGGACAGATAAGTCTTAACTTTAAAAATTGTAAATTGGTCGAAAATGTATCCACCAATCAGAGACGAGCTTTAACGATGACCTTGAGTTCAGATTTTAGAAAATATTTTATGTAAATCGAGCTCCGTAATTAACGGGCGAGATATTTGTACGCCCGCTACCGGGTACTAGTTGCGAGACCTAGTTTAGGGTTATATATAGAGCCGTTTTGTTCAGTCGGCGTGATCTTCATCGTCTCGCAGCGGAATCCTGAATAAGAACCTAGAAATAAGAAGCAACCTGTAAATCAAGAAATACAGTCCACTCTACATTCGAAGACAAAGGCGTTTTTATTTTCATCAACCCTTAGGACCACCACAAAGCCTACGATGTCTGTCTGTCTGTCTGACCGTCCGTCCGTCCGTCCGTCCGTCCGTCCGTCCGTCAGTCAGTCCGTCAGGCGATCAGTCCGTCCGTCAGTCCGTCAGGCGATCAGTCCGTCCGTCCGTCCGCCTGTACTACTTATTATCGGCTGTATCTTTCGAACCGTAATAGATAGCCAATTGAAATTTTTACAGAATATGTAATGTTACGGCGGATGAATGTTACTTACAAGCGCCAAACTTAACATGATTGCACACTCTAAAGTATAACAACAAATAATAAAAAATTACCAAGTGCGAGTCGGTGACAAGTTTCTGTTCATTACCAAGTTATTCTGTAATTGAATTTTGTGGTAGTAACCCGTAGTACGGAACCCTCAGTGCACGAGCCCGACTTGCACTTGGCCGGTTTATTCTACTTTTTATCCCGAAAAATATTATGGAGGGATGCTCCTTGCAGGTACTGTAGGGCACAGGTAGTTAATTCTATATTATGTTTCTGAATTCTAGGTGTGACCCTCCCAATCTTTGAGTCGTACACAGACGGTACCGACACATACGAGCTGGCTGGTCTGGCCCGCGGTGGCCAGCAGCTCACTAAACTGAAGAAGAACTTCCAGACGGCCGTCAAGCTGCTGGTGGAGCTCGCGTCTCTGCAGACCGCCTTCATCACCCTCGATGAGGTCATCAAGATCACCAACAGGCGTGTGAATGCTATTGAGCACGGTGAGTAGCTTTGTAGTTGTAGTACTCTTCTGCAGTTTCCCTAGGAAAGTAACGAAACGAAAGTAGGAAACGTAGAACATAATCCAAGAAAACAAGGCTAGCGCTCCGGGATTAATGGCCTCTTATACCAAATTGACGGTTTTAAATCAATTTTATTCAGTTAAATTACAATATTTGAGCTGGAAAAAATACATGTAACAGATACATCTGTATTTTAGTTTATGATTTGGTTCAAAACATGATAGAATAAACTATCCTCGATCAAAAAAAAAACTGAAACTAAGTCCATTTTTTTTTTTTTTTCGTTTTATGCTCTAATGAAAGGTCGTAACAACCTGGAAATTGCATGTACTAAAAGGCAATTTTATTAATAAAAATATATTTGGATAGATTTTTGATATTGAATAGTTTCGTTTTTTTGTGAATTTGCGCGCGCCGCGTTCAGTACCGCGCCAGGTGTCATCGAGGTCGGACCTATGTTCGTTTTTGTCGTTGCACTCCCCCCGCGGGCGTCCTGACTAGCGCGGCAATATACATCGTCGCTATAACATGGCGAGGGCTGAAGGAGCGTTTTGTTGCCTACGCGACTCGGAGGTCAATAGGTCGTTAACACTCAATTACGTCACTGCCCAGTTGCCACTTTATTGCAACAAAAACAGATATTGGAAAACAAAATTGTTAATAATATATTAAATAAAATACTAAAAGCATTTCAATTGTCATTTGGTTTGTCCGCTCAAGTAAAGCAATTCAAGTTAAGCACGAATTTACATTATTTATATCAAAACCACGTTCTTTTGTTGGATTCCCACAGGTAATATAAGGAGATTGGGGAGTTAGAATTTCACGCTACTGGTAATACCGAAAATCTGCTGTTTCATAGTGATTCCGCCATTGTTTCGTATATCGTCATCTCTCTCGAACTCGTTGTAAATTACTTATTCTGCTCTTGCTTATGTACGTGTACGTGAATCCATGGCATCGATGACGTCAGTGGGTGCCACCAAAGTGATTTTTTTTTGTCGAAGCGCTATACCTGGCGGAGTATATTATTATACCATGACGTAGATCTATTCTACAGGGTTATAAGGAAAGGGTATGCTAAGCCGAATGGAGGTAATTGTACTCATCATTATGAAGAACTTTGACTTTGGGAACAAACCTAAAATCCTGGATAAAAATCGGTTGTTCCATACATTATGTCGAGTGTCAATGACAGTTTTCTATGGAACAGCTGATAATTTTTTCGCGATTTCAGGTTATGTTGTTTAATGAACCCCTTTCGGCTTAGCATAACCTTTCCTTATAAATCTGTACACTAAAAAATAAACTGGCAAAGTTATGCCAACATTATTGTATTCCGGATTGAAGGGCAATCATACTTCCTGTGAAATTACAAGGCAAAAAGGGAATTAACATCTAATATCACAGGGAATCCAATTAAATGCGCGATCTCGTACTTGTTTTGCGAAATCAGTATGTATTGCGCAGTATAAAAACATGCGGGACTTGCGAAAAAAAAAAATTTTTTTGAAAAAAAAAAATACTCAGGTTTTTTTCTAAATATTTATACGTCACGCCCAGCTACATTAATAGTACTAACAGACGTGTGGATTTGGTACGCCGGGCCGCCGTCTCACGAACGGGAGAGAAAGAGAAAATTTTCTCTTTTAAGAACCCCATGTTGTAGCTTCTCGGAAACACCGTGGAATGTACCTCATTCCACATTTTGCAAGTGTGAGGCAAGATATCGAGAAAATTTTCTATTTCTCTCCCGTTGGTTGGACTGTAATATATATAAAATATAAATGCTAGTAATTTTTCTGATCTGAGGGTAGAACTCAGTAGCAGCACTTTAAGCACTCAGTAAAATCATCAATATCTATATATTCCAGTGATCATCCCCCGTCTGGAGCGCACGCTCGCCTACATCATCTCCGAGCTGGATGAACTGGAACGTGAAGAGTTCTACCGGCTCAAGAAGATCCAGGACAAGAAGAAGATCATCAAGGACAAGGCTGAGGCTGTGAGTACCGCAAATCTTATTTTTATTCATTTTATATTTCGCCGCCCGTTAGTTCGTCCAAGGAAGATAGACTAAGAGGAAAGACAATAGCGGAACATTAGAGCGTAGATCGGAAATTAGCCTAAACTTAGATGGCACCGTAATTTGAGTGTGCTATACGTTGTCTCGAACTTCCGTAAGCGCTGCAGTCAGATAGCGTACGAAAGGGTTCTACAAATTACCATAGCGCTAGTATCGCAGTCAAGTTTCGCAACATTTCATGAGAAGCGGAACCGATACCAGTAGATGGCGCTTTTCTTTATTCTCCTGTAACATTACATTATTCTGTGAAAATTTCAACTGGCTATCTATTACAGTTCAAAAGGAACAACGGACAGACAAAAAGACGTACAGACAGACAGACAGATAAACAGACAGATAGAGGGTCAGACAGAGGGACAGACAAACAGATAGACAGACGGACGGACGGACAAAGAGAGAGACAGACAGACAGGCGGACAGACGGACAGACAGACAATGTAAGCTTAGTAATAGGGTCCGTTTTCACCCTTTGGGTACGGAATCCTAAAAAGGCGACAAGGTCGTCTGCTAGGTAAGTTCGACTACAGGCATCAAGCCTGATATAGACCTGATGCGTTCGCACACGCCACGCCACCTTACCATAATTATCTCCCTTGTTTGACTGATCTGAGGTCGTACCCTTTAAAGATGCGACACACTTTTAATACACACTCTTTGCTTCCAGAAAAAAGCCGCGCTCAAAGCAGCTGGACAGGATTTGGCAGATTCCGCCAATTTGCTCGACGAGGGCGACGAAGACTTGCTGTTCTAAACCAACTCTTAGACACTCCTCATGTTATAGCCATTGTAGTAGAATGCAGTCAAGCTCTCGGCACCAAACCTTGGAAGAATCCACGTGCCATGCACAAAGTATTAAAAAGACTAAAAAATTTGGCACTCCAATATGCTAATGCCACAAAAATTGGCATCCAATATACCAATGCCTCCAAACTTGACTGCATGATTTAAAAGAATGATATTACAGTGTTCATCACGTTGTAAATACTAATTGTTGTCGCTGTTATATACCTAACACGTTTTTCAACTCCTCGACAGTCTATGTCAAGTCCTTGGCGATCTTTGTCAAGTCCTCGGAGGTCTGTGTCAAGTCCTAGAAGGTCTATGTCAAGTTCTCGGAGACCTTGTCAAATCCTCGGAGGATTATGTCGAGTCCTAGAAGGCCTATGTCAACTCCACGAAGGTATATGTCAAGTACTTAGCGGTCTATGTCAAGTCTTCGGAGGTCTATGTCAAGTCCTTAGCGGTCTATGTCAAGTCCTCCGTGGTCTTTTGAAAGTTGCTTAAATGGGCTGTTTGCTTAGGTGTGTATGTTAAGCATTCCAGCGTATTGTCTTTTTGTTTTTTTTTAAAAGCTTTTACGATGAGTAGTGTAATCAATATAAGTACAGTTACTAAGTATTTATGGTTTTTGAATTGTTGTTTAAACCTAACAAATTATGTTTTAAGTAAGCAATCATGTAAATACAAGTTTGTGAAGCAATTAAAATTATTATTACTGAAATCTTGTTTTTATGCATATCTTTATTATAAAAAAATGTAACATTAATTTTTTTTGTTGCTATTATCATATACAAAGGTTATCAAATAGTGACTAAAGGACCTAGCTTCAGAAATTTCCTGCCAACCAAAACCAATTTAGTTAGGAGCCATTCAATTATCACGTAAGCAGAATTTTGGCATTTTTTTACCCCTCCGCCCCTAAACCGGAACAGATTTGACAAGGGGGTCCCTCCATGTCATCAAAAATAAGCAAAGTTGGGCCTCCCCATCCCCCTTTGTTACTTACGCAATACTTAAATGCCCCACCAGACGCCTAAACGTCGTCGCCAGAATTCTTCGAATCGCTCATGGTATTAAAGTATGTATAAAACTCACAAAAGGCTATCAAATCATGTACAAAACTTACAAACGGCAGCAATTACATACGTCACAGATTATTTACGAATTTTATTAGGGGAAGGTGTTAAGTAGAATTTGTTCCCTCTCTTCGTCAGTAGGCCAAAATCTACCGCGCATCTAAGCATCGCTCCAATAGACTTGCCAGTTTTTCTGGGGTTGTCGACGGCCTTGAAATGTTTTTTAATGAAGTTGATCACTCGGCGCGATGTTAAGCCTTTTCCATTAGAAGGTATCTTGTGGAAAGCCCAGAGGACGATTGCGGCGGGATTTGATTTGCGCAGTCCACACTTGATCTGGCTGTATGTCTGGTGCTTAGCGACCGCGGTGGATGCTTTCGATGAATATCTTGATGCCTGCTTGGATGTGCGTTTTGTGGAACCGCTACTATAACTATCGCTGGAATAAGCAGATACACTGCGCCGTCGGTAGCCACTCCGTGGACTCATCTAGGTAAGTAAACTCTGCCTCTTAGGAAATTACGAGATTTTGTTTTTGCTCACACGTAAGTATAATTTATTTTGCATCTGCTTGTTAGGTTTTAAAAATTACGCCAAAACTAAAAATTACCATTAAAATGGTTTTGAAGCAACACCAAAATTACACTAAAAATTTATCATTTGTCAATTTTTGTCAGTCTTGTTAGATATATGTCAGTATATGAAAGAGTTTTATTGTAACAATATTTATAGAGTAGTTGATAAAAAAATAGGTACAATTAAAAAGCTCTGTTTTAAACTATCACGGTTGTTCACTAAAGTTATATGATTATTAACGGAATATTTACCGTGGTGTGGTTGTGGAATATCCCGTTAATATCTTAATCATATAACTTTAATTAAAAAGCGGATAGGTACTTAGTCTTCAACAGGGGCGGATCCAGGATTTCATTTGGGGGGGGGGGGGGGGGGCATTCTGACAAGGTTCGAAGGAATCAAATCGAAAAATGGAGTCGAATATATGGAATTGCCAGGTGTTTTGGAGGGGGGGAGCATGGGCCCCATGCCCCCCCCCTGGATCCGGCAATCGTCTTCAAACGGCTCAACAGATTTTCATGAATCAGGCTAGGAACACTCAATCAAGTCTCTTCATCTTACACTTATTCATCATCATCATTTCAGCCGTAGGACGTCCACTGCTGGACATAGGCCTCCCCCATCGATCTCCAAAAGGGCCGGTTGGAAGCGGCCTGCATCCAGCTTTTCCCTGCGGTCTCTTTTAAGTCTGTCCATCTTGTGGGTGGACGTCCTACGCTACGCTTACCAGTTCGTGGTGACCGTGGTCTCCATATATTATTGAGTATTGGTCTAATGTGTATAATTACGTGCTGTAATTTAATTTTAAACTCAGAGGAACCTACCTAAATATTAAAGTCAACGTAGCGTAGGACGCCCTGAGGTACGATGGAGTGGGGATAATGCATACCTACGGCACCTGGCAGTGGCTGGAAGTAAATCAAGGTAGGTGTATAGTATAACTCTCAGATCAGCCAAACAAGGAAGACAGTTAACGTGGCGTGGCGGGTGAGAAAGCATCTGGCCTAAATCAGGCTTAATACCTTTTTAGCGTATTATAGATGCGTGGAAGTCTCGCACTGTCCGATTTGACCGATTGTTTTTGCCACGCACCTGTAAGTTGTGGAATGCCTTCGGTTTTTCCTCCAACATATAACCTCAATCGCTTCAAGCGAAGAGTGAATAAGAGTCCTCAAAGGTAGGCAACGCACCGCCAATGCCCCGGGTATTGTAGGTGTCCATAGGCGACGGTGACTACTTACCATCAGGTGGCCCGTCGCTTGTTTGTCTACTATTATATATATATTAAAAAAAAGCTAAATGAATCTAATCTAAGACGGAATATAATTTGCGAACTACATCTTACTTGTGGTCTAAGTCTAACCCTTAACTACATTATACAGCAAACCCAACTAATTAACTATTAAATTATCTAACTGGGATGCTGTTGGCCAAGCGATCTGGCAACACTTACGACCGCAGCGCCTTGGCAAACTCAACGGGAATGTTGGCCTATGAGTTGGGAATATTAGACTAGCAATCGGGAAAATCGTCAACAAGTCAGGGAATCCGTCAACTGGTCGGGAAAATCGTTAACCAGTTGGGAAATGCGTCGGGCGGCCGGCTACGAAAGGCACATATCCGGTAACCGGGCTGAATTATTGCAACTTCATTTACTATGACGCTCAGCGTATTTTGCACGTTGAATTCAGGACGAGCCTTTGTCTCTGATATCAGTGCAGGGTAGATGTGTGAAATCTGATGCGACGATTTGTCTGATCGCGTTTGGCGAGTTAAATTGCTTGTGTCAACTGTTTAGAGTAAGCTATAGGTATACTAGCTAGTTTTATTATTAACACTTAGTAGTAACGTACTAATTAGGAAGATACAATAGACTAATCTACTTACAATTGACAGTAGACTAATCTACTTACAAGACATCTGCGGTCTACGGTATTCGGATCTGGTAAAATGTAGAGTAGAAAACTAGAAGAAAAAGGTGGAAAAATAAAATTCATGTAGTCAGTAAAACAAGGAGTTTTGGCGCCAACGTTGACCTTATGCGAAGCTGGATATTTTATTTACATTAAGTACCTACTATCTTTAAAAAAACTGTAGTAACAGGAATAACACCTAAACCAGACGACCTAAAAGAGTCCGCAGGGAAACGCTGGATGCAGGCCGCTTCCAACCGGCCCTTTTGGAGATTGATGGAGGAGCCCTATGTCCAGCAATGGACGTCCTACGGCTGAAATGATGATGATGATGATGATGATGACGAGTAACAGGATGTAAAGGTGTTGCATAAAAAATTCAAAAAATAATAATTGTAAAAATGTAAAAAAAAACGCCTTTTCTGTGTTATCAAATCAGTTATCACCAGTCTTCGTTTTAGGGAGCGTAACCCTTACACCCTCTATATTTTAGGATATTAAGTAATAAGTAGGTACATAATTATAATTACATAATTATATTTTTCACTAATCTTCAAACACCTAGGTTATATTTCTTTTAGATCAATGTTTTCCATCCTCGGCCGCAACGTCGCTTACCATCAGGCGAGTTTTTGGCCAAACGTAGATCTATACCTACTGTATAAAAAACCTGTACGATACCCTATTTGTTACCAAGCGAACTAAGCATGACCTTTGAAAGACGTAGTACATATAGATCAATGTTTGAAAGTAAATTTCTCAGATTTTCAGGTTCTCAAGAAACAGTAGGTACGTACCTACCATCGTTTCACAGTAGAGGGTATGGAAGAGGCATATTACCGAACGGGCGAGATGAAAGGTGGCTGGGGGTGGCATGAAGTGTTGTTCGGTGTAAACGTCAGGCCCCATTGCTTGGGAAAGAGATTTGAGGTGGGGCGGAAGAACAGAGATGTGACCGATAATCACTGGCATTTGGTAGTTTTTATTAAACGTATCTATTTTGACTGAAGCGTTCTTGATGCAATTCGACAAGGAAGTCGTAGATAGAGCATATGTATATAAGGAAGGGCGTAGAATAGTTTGTAACCTAGAAAAAATACCTAAAAGTTTAAAGATGTAAAGAGAAAACTAAGAGGTCATTTAGTAGCAAACTGAAAACGAAGATTATTGATCGACGAAGTGAGGTCACAATCTTAAAAGAAAATTGTTTTTTTTTTTTATGTATGCTTGTAAATTTAGTAAACAAGTATACTGTAGTTAGTAAAAAAAGAATGTTCAGGTTCGAATATGAGCAATACGGTTGTTATGTAGAGTTTACAAAGCTCGGGGGAAACCACTAGTTTACAATTTCTATGAAATAATTAACAAACAGACATTATAATTAAAACTCATCATCCTATAGATTCTGATAAACTAAAAGCATATTATTATTCTATCAATTATATAACACCCAGATATAGAACAAACACTAATGTTCATCACATAAATGTTTGTCCTAGGTGGGAATCGAACCCACGCCCCCAAAGCTCAGAAGGCAGGTTCACTACCAACTGGACCAACGGGCTATCTGAATGAAATAAATTACAAATAAATACTTGGAATTTAGTTAAGGCTAGTTAATGTAGTAACTATCATCTAATCTGCTTGATGTAGCAAGTACCCCACAATAACTAAACTAAAGAACTTTAGTTCACGCACTAAACTTGATTTCTTGTTGTGGAACGGCTAAAGTTTACAAAGTGACAATATGGGGCTTACAAACAGAGCTTGTGCTTCTAGCGGGGATTAATTATTTTTGAGGTGGCTTTCCTAATTCTGATCCCTACTGTTGTATATGTTCTGAACACATATTTCATTTTCATATTTTTTTTTCTTCAAACAAGCAATCGTCTTTTATCTTTATTGCGCATATAGTCAAAATTCCTTTTTGCAAAATGAAGCCACGGTGGTCGCGGGGGGCAGCTTGTGATTGGAGACTCAAAATTCAATTCGCGCCTAGGATTGCCCTGCTCGAAATAGTTTAGGTTGATATTTTAGAACCTTTAGCTTACGGCGGGGTATAGGATAAGCAGTCAAGTGGTTATAATTAAGCCGTCCGATTACTAAAATACCGTTAAGTCTTTTAGTTAACGTTAAAACGATTGTTTCTTTGACTCGTGATGGATGAACTAAATAAGCTAACTAGTTTGTTTGGTTTATCTATTGCGGGTCGAGGGGGCAGTTGTTCGCAGGTCGCTTCAGTCTAGCAAATATGTTATTTTCTTTTCTTAATTTGTTTATTATTATTTTTTAAATAAGTTTCGTAGACATCTACCATGGACAAATACAGTTCCTATATGTGAAAACTTTTAATTAGCCTAAAGTTATATGTATAATCAAATATGTTTTTAAGTACCTAGCTGTTCGTTTTCCTAATAAAATAAAATAAAATAAAGCTAACGGTCTTTTAGTAATCGGACGGCAGAATTATTGTCATTGCCTTTTATTAAAGATTTTCCCGATTCACCTATTACATAATTGAGGATTTGTCCTGTACCTTTTTAACAGATGAAAAACTAACTAATAAAATATTAATTTGAAAATTATTTTTTAAAACAAGCTTTTTCGTACTCTTTCCAGCAAATCCTTTCATTTGATACCCTTATCATGTGTAGAGATTTTTTCGCCATCTTAGGGTGTCCGCCATATTGAATTTATTATCTAGGACCAAAGTGCTTGGGAATACAAATCCAACGAACCCAAACTCGACGGGGTTACATCGTTTCGTTTAGGAGTTCCTATGGCCACCTTCTGTCTCCATCATCAGACCAACTCGATGGTACCATAACATTGCATTGTCACCGAACTTACATAAGTATGCCAAATTTCAGGTCAATCGGTTGAGGATAACTGGGGCCTTATGGACAACAGCTATTGCGGCACCTAATCCGCTCAGTTGGAAAATCATGCGACCGCAAACCGTATCCGGGCGCGATAAGGTTCACGTTCGCGTGATTTTCCAACTGAGCGGATTAGGTGCCGCAATAGCTGTTGTTCGTAAGGTTGTTGTCAATCTAAAAATTCTGTTGCAAGATTTTTCCCACACACGTACACAATACATACTAACTATTCTAACTAACAGGGCAAGTTCAACAAAAGCTTGTAAAAAGGCGGTTCGTGACGATTTTTATCTGTCGATGTCTTCGACCCTATGACGATGTCAATTAAAGTTGATATAAAGTTATAAAATTACAATATCCCTGTAGGTCTACGGCGTAGAGCCTCTACGAGATTCAAGTTTTTGTAGTGTATTACGGCTGTGTTACAAAAATAAATAATCAGCCATGAAGATATTTGATCTTTTATAAGGGTTTAAAAAACTGTATCCATTCTTGATAAGTTCGTCAAATGTCAAAATTACAGACGTCAAAGTGACAGATGTCAGTGACGAAACAATATCTGAGATTAATACCGACTACCGAGTAGTGTTGGTACACTACTCGGTTGTTGGTGTGTGTGTTGGTACACACACACCAACAATCAACATGCACTGGGCCAGCATGGTGGATTAGGGCCCATACTCTCTCTGAGAATGCCTGAGTCCCAGCAGTGGGATCATGATAGGCTGAAATGATGACGATGATGATCGAGTAGTGGAGACGCAGATTAGTACAGATCTGTGGTGGACATCTTTTTTATATTTTTTTTATATTAGATAGGCTTGCGCTTGGCCGCCATCTCGCCTGATGTTAAGCGACAATGCGGTCTACGATGGAGCACGCTTGCCTTGTCTTGCCTAAAACCGATTCACTCTCGACTTGAAGACACCCAGATTGTAACTAACGGGGAAAACCCATTCAGGCAGCGAATTCCACAGACTAGCAGTTCGCACAATAAATATAATATCTATGTTGATAGCTTGTTTGTAATAAATAAATATAGAAAAAAAAAACGGGACTTATTGCACACACGGTCATCTGACCCCAAACTAAACAAAGCTTGTGATATGGCTGCCAGTATAGGTTTAAATACATACTTAAATAGATACATATTATAGTAAACGCATTACCATCTGAGTCGTCAGGTCATATATCATTTGTCTGTCTATCTTGCTCGCAACAACATGTCATATTCTGTCTATCTCGCTTGCACTTACAAGTCTTATGGTATGACGTTTATGGCCCTACGACTCAGTTGGTAACGCGGTGACTATAACAACCAGATATAGAACAAACACAAATTGTTCATCCCATAAATGTTTGTTTGAATGTCTAAATGAGTCATGTTAAAGTGACAGATATCAGTGAAATTTTGGGCATTAGTGCCGCATACCGAGTAGTGGAGACGTAATTGATAGTAGCAAGTTAGATACATAACTCGAAGGCAATACATTCAGCGTAATCCAGCAGTAACCTAATATTTAGCACAGCCACGTGCCTTTGTGAAACGGGAGCGTTATCTCCTCGGACCCTCCATTCGTCTTTCTGTAGAGGTTTAATTCCGCAACTTTAGATCCTTTTGTCGCTTTGCGCACTCTATCTACGTACTTATCTATTTGAAAGGTTAGGGTAAAGATTAGGGTAAAACTAGGGTCTTTCGATTTGACAACTATACATTAAAAATTAAAAATACACCTATAAAAGAACTTAAAATATTCAAACGGCTAAACATCATCATCATCATCAGCCAGAAGACGTCCACTGCTGAAAATTGGCCTCCCCTTTTTCCTCCACACTGAACGAAAGCCTTCCTTTTGCATCTACTGGATGCCCGCGACTCTCACCATTGTGAGAGTCGTCGGTCCATCTAGTGGGAGGCGTAACGGCCGAACAGATTTTCTTGAATCAGAGCTAAGATCCGCAACTGGGATCTTTACATTATCCTACTCGGTTCTTTTCGAGCGCGAATAAAAAAAAAATTATCGCAAAAATGCAGATTTATAAAAACAGAGACCAAAATTTTTATTTTGACCTCTTCAGCTTTAGTGACTCGAAGTTCGTTTGTTTTGATAGTCATCTAAATGTTGTTTTGTTTTTTGAGCGATCAAATAACCTAACAAACAAAAATAAAAAAAATATCAAATTTGTTTCAGCCGTTTGGGAGCTACGATGCCACACAGATACACACGTTAAACTTATAGCACCCCTCTGTTTGCGTCGGGGGTTGAAATAATATAATCATGTTAGTTTGATAGCCCGTTGGTCCAGTGGTAGTGAACCTGCCTTCTGAGCTTGGGGGCGTGGGTTCGATTCCCACCTAGGACAAACATTCATGTGATGAACATTTGTGTTTGTTCTATATCTGGGTGTTAATATCTATTTAAGTACCTATGTATTTCAATTTACATAATTATGTATGTATGTATGTGTCTAAGCTGTGCGAAGTCAACTCGTTGGCCGATTAGTCAAGAGATTTCGCTACAGTCTTGCGATTCTTACGATAATATGCAGATTGTCGGACAGGATGGGTTGGTTCGCACAATTGCTCATAAATACGCTTTCGAACGTTATAAGTATTATTTGAAGGTCTACAATTATTATTGAGAACAAAGTAACTAGTACTACTTTAAGTAATGAAACTTTTTAAGGGACTCTACTTTTGAACTAAACATTTTCACAAACATTTTGAGTACTTACCTACCTAAGTCAAAAGTAGAATCACTTAATAAGTCACGCCTCTTTCCTAGGCATATCACATCTCTCCACTTGCTACGACCCTGACACACATCTTTCGCTTCTTCACTCTCATGAGTGTTTTCATACAAGCTGTGTCGGTTATGGGTAGGTACTTTTGACGAGGTCTTTTTTCAACAGGGGCCTTACGGACATCAGCTAATTGCGGAACCTAATCCGCTCAGTTGGAAAATCATGCGAACGTGAACCTTATCGCGCCCAGATACGGTATGCGGTCGCGTGATTTTCCAACTGAGCGGATTAGGTGCGGTTTAGCTGTTGTCCGTAAGGCCCCTGGTCTTCAATTTGGTCGTGATATGTTCGCCTGTTGACCCTTACCGGCTTGTCAATTCACGCTCGCCGCATAATTTCTTTCGTTAATTTTCTTTTATCCTTACTCTATTGTCACGTCCCTTTCTCTAGCTTTGTCACAATATATTCTACCACACCGAAACGTTCCCTTAATACGCTATTCCTTAGTTTGTCCATCAAGGTACTTCTCAAACCCCTCATTTCAACAGCATTAATCTTTTATTATTCTTCTGCCAAACCCAAAATTCACTACTACTTCATGTACTTTCAATATACACAATGAATACATAGGTACGTAGTAGCTTTACCTAGTCTGTGAATAAACAATTTACATGGTTGTACAAGTTTTTAGTGCTAGCACCCTTCAAAAGATGGCGCTAGTAGTATACATACTTCCTTTGAACTCTGTAATCGGTCATAGCAGTGCAAGTACCGTTCTTTATCTGACAGTTGAGATCGTCAAATTCGCTAAAATGCCATTTAATCAGTACTCGCTATGATTGATTCTATGGCATTTTATCGAATTTGACTATCGATAAAGAACGGTACTTGCACAGTAGTTTCTATACCCACTTTGAAAGAAAGGTCCGTTAGTAAAATAAATTGTATAGTAAAATTTAAGTATAGGAAGCATGTTTATAAATGACTACCTAATTATGCATATTATACTCATTCATTTATAATAGCAATGTGCAATATTTGTATATATATAATTATCTAGTAGGAAAACGACAAATGGTAAGACTTTGCTAATTGCTTTAATTACTATATTAAATATACCTACATTTATAGATTAAAAAAACCCACATAATACAAATAAAAAACTTATAATAGGCACTTATCGATATTATTTCAAAAACATTATGGATAATAATATAATTAAGGCGAGTTAATCGAGTCCTAATGGGTCGGCAACGTATTTCTGATGCCTCTGGTGTTACAAGTATCCATTGGCGACGGTCAGCTGCTTACCATCAGGCAGCCCGTCTGCTTGTTTGCCACCAATGGCATAAAAAAAACATAACTCACCGTCACCGCCCCGAATAACAATAACGGCTTAATAAAAATTCAGCACTGACCTATTCTACAAAAAAACAACAACAAACATGGCGAACTTTTGACATTTGCGAAGCGCCTCGGCTATGATGGCCCCCTGGTGGCAATTTCGGGCGATATTTCTCATCGACATGGTACCGTGGTTAGCAAATTACTTTCGAGTGCATGCAACGTTGTCGACTCAAATAGAGTACAAATACAAAAAATACAAATTTAAATACAAAGTGAGTACAAATACAGTGGAGAACTGGGGCCTTACGGACAACTGCTATTGCGGCACCTTATCCGCTCAGTTGAAAAATCACGCGAACGTGAACCTTATTGCGCCCAGATACGGTTTGCGGTCGCGTGATTTTCCAACTGAGCGGATTAGGTGCCGCAATAGCAGTTGTCCGTAAGGCCCCTGGAGACCGTGTATCGGCAAACGTAGAGAAAGGCGCTTGTGAAATGACGAGTGACGACTAGCCTTGGAAAATGGATGCGTAAAGCAGACGATCGAATTCGTTCGGCTTTCTTTAGGAGATGGGTCTTTAGTACTTTTAGTAGTAGAAAGCCAATACAAAAGCTTATAGTTTTTACGCGACGGTAAGTGTTGTTTTTCGGGGTGCGTGTAACTATTCATGAGACTTCCCAAATAGCTTGACGTACTTTGAAATGCGAGGTAATTTTAGATTCGTCTTTTTCCCAAGTGCCAAACCTCAGATCAGACGATCAAGTCAGATATGCCTCAGTGCAACTATCGTTCGTCTTAAAATGACGACGTTTTTCATACTTACATTTTTTATACGCTAAACTGCTTATCCTAAAAACTATAAGTAAGTAGTAGGTACGTATGGGTTATTTACTAATTTTTCACGCACACTATGAATCTTGTATCAACACCAAAGAACTAACTAATAGTCCACATGCAAAAATATCGGCAAGGTTGTCTGCTGGGTGAGTCCGACTAAAGGGATCAAGCCTGATTTAGGCCAGATGCATTCGCAACCGCCATGCCGCCTTACCATACCATTAACCATATCTCCCTTGTCTGAGCGACCACGAGCTTCTGAAATAATTCACGACAAAGCCCACGGCAAAAGCAATAAACTGTGAGCACTGTCCTGACACGTTATCTAGAATTATTTTTAGCTTCAGTAAAAGGTCACTTGTAATTTTTTCCGTCACGCCATTTAGCCAGGTACCCCTTTATTCGAGTACCTAACTATACAGGGTTACACAAATACACTCTACTAAGCCGAAAGGAGGTCATTGTACTCATCATTATGAACAACTTTTACAATGGGACCAACTCTGAAATCGCGGGAAAAAATCAGCGGCCACAGCTAAGTATATTATTATAATATAGCTCGTACATTTTTAAGGAGCAAGACCAAATTCCTATCATTCCGAATATCAGATCGCACAAAACCTTTAACGCCCATACAACTACAGTTGCACCAATGTCATTATCCAGATGGACTTCCTTGCAATTGTGCTGTTATTGAAGAGGTCAAAAAACTCAAATACTTGGGCATCATAATTGACCACAAATTATCATGGACTTGGCAAGTGGAGTCCCTCTGTAATAGGCTCAGAAAATTACTTCATATATTCAAAAAACTTGGAGCAGTTGCAGACCCTGACACATTGAGTATTGTCTATCTTGCTACATGCCAATCTATACTAAGCTACGGGATAGCATACTGGGGATCTTCTGTGAAGACTTTACTCATAAAACTTGAACGTGCGCAACGCGCCGTGTTAAAAGTAGCATATCGAAAACCCTTTAGATACCCCAGCGATGATCTATACCGTGACACTAATCACCTGAATGTCAGACAGCTGTTCATAATGGCCACAACACTCAGATTCCACAAAACAGCCTGTAGCACTATATCAGATCATCAGAAGGCCTCTCGTCGAAATACCTGGACACTCCCAACAACCAAATCTAACTTTGCGCAAAGGTCTTTCGCGTATATGGGCGCTTTTATTTACCAAAAGCTGAATAAAAAACTAAAAATAATTCGAGATACCAGACAAGGTTGCAAACGAAAAGTTTGCAACTACTTGAAATCCCTGGGCTACAACGAGACCGAACTATTTATTGACTCACCAAGCTAATACGGAGGGCCTGGACCATCGCCTATGAAGGGCGATGATTCAGGCCCAGCCCTGCTGATATTTTAGTTCTGCTCAATTCTACTCAAGTAAACATGATCCCTGTCGCCTGACAAATTGAATACAAAACGCTTAACACGTCATCAGTTTCTTGTTTTAAACAATTTCAGCCCCAATCTTCATCATTCGTCATATTTCTTACACTTATTCACTTAATTACGCATTCCCACTCTCATTCCCACATTCAAACACACATTCAAACACAAATTCAAACACACATTCAAACACACATTCACTACATACCGCTCCTCTCCTCACACACGTTTAGACATCACTGCAAGCCCAACTCTTCTGAGGCTGGTGCTATGCAGTGAAGTTTAACTTAGGTACACACGCAGAAAACACATTACACAACACTCTACACACTAAGTGTTCCAATGCCAGGAATTTAGCATGGTTAACTTTAAAATATTTAAATACTTATTCAGTTAAATTAATTTTGTTTTTCATATTTTCTTTGTTACAAATTCTTTAGTAAACATGAAAGAGACTAGATCCTGCAACACAGGCTTCGCCTAGTGTAGGGTCTTGGGCGCAACAGGTAGTTTTTATAATCTAGACTAAGTTAAAAATATATAATATTTAAGTAAACATTTTTGTAATATGTTAGTCTTACTGAATAAACTAAACTAAACTATAAAGTTGTGGTGTCCTTATAAAGATGTGTTTATAATTTTTGATACAAATTACAAATACTACAATAATACAATACAAAAAGTATATACGCAAAGGTTCCAGATTAACGGCCTATTATCCGAGTCGCGTATATAGGCAACAAACCGCTCCCTCAGCCCCCGCTAAGTTATAGCGACGATGTATTTTGCCACGCAAGAGTCAGGGCGCCCGCGGGGGGAGTGCAATGACAAAAACGAACATAGGTCCGACCTCGATGACGCCTGGCGCGGTACTGAACGCGGCGCGCGCAAATTCTCGCGACCTTTTTACGCTTTTAATTTCACTAAAAACAAAACTATTAACTATCAAAAATCTACCCAAATCAAAAAAAAAATTAATAGGATTGCCTTTCAGTACATGCATTTTCCAGGTTGTTACGACCTTTCATTAGAGCATAAAATAAAAAAACGGAATCGACTTTGTTTCAGATTTTTTTTGATCGAGGATAGTTGAATATTCTATCGTATTTTGAACCAAATCATAAACTCAAACACAGATGTATCTGTGTTTTTCCAGCTCAAATATTGAAATTTAACTGAATAAAATTGATTTAAAACCGTCAAATTTGGTATAAGAAGCCGTTAATATGTTACTTTGGAGCTTCTTCTCTATAGACATCATTTGGATCGGTCTCTTTTGTGGAATCGATTTTAAACATTGCATAATTGGAATCAATGGCTATTAAATCGGTTTGTGTCAAAAAGGTGCAAATAAGTTAAGCATGATATACCTATATGTAATATGTATGAAAGTAGATACAAAATCAACATTCACTAAATGACTAACTTTGTCAATTTAACAGAGGTTTAGGTTTCAAACCAAATTATGCTTAAATCTCAAAATCATTGAGTTGATAATTGCATAACAGCCTTTCAACGCGTCTCTTTCCACTCAGGTTATAATAAAATAAGAGATTACATCTTTGCGTAAGCAACAATAGGCCTCCTGTTATTTTACTAGGGTCACTTCGCCATTGAATGTTCGATCTTGTGCCCACCGCGTTAAGGTTTGAAATAAGAATAAAATAATTTTGATTTTGATTATAATATAGGGGCCACTTTCCCATTGAAAGTTGTGTCTTATGCGTTTTGTGTTAGGGTTCGAATTGGCTGTGAATTCGTTTAAATGTTGATTATAACAAAGTTGGATTGTTGTGATAGGTAATCGGTAGGTTTAAAAGCGCTTAAAGTGAAGCCACCTGTTAACTTATGAGTTGATTGCAATTATTGATATCTGCGTTTATCAACCTACTAGTGTTTAAAGGTAGAAAAACAATTTTACCAACTTATGTATTGTAGTTAGTACCTACTTATTTGTAGAGTCGACCCAGAGGCCCTATTCAAATTTGCTATCACTATTATTTAACGACTAATTTTATAAGATTTTCTACACTAAAGCTGTTAAAAAAAGTTGGCCGTCACGGGACGCCCGGCAAATGTGAAACATGACGGCGTCAGAGAACACTATGACTATACACGTCCGTCACGGCATAGGTACTCCATACGAGTTGTTTTTTTCAAGGAATAGAACATTTTATATACTACCTACTCTCTATACCGAGAGGTTTTACTGCTAAGGCGCGCCAATATAATTACCTAGGTAGGTATGTGGAACATAAAAAATTGTGAATAGGTGAGTATACCCTTAGTATATTTTATCACACGAGAAATATATGAAAAACTAAGGAAAATGTTTCACCAAAAGTAGACTAAAACCATACTGACTATTTAGATAATCTGTGTATGTAAGCCTACATACAATTTTGTTGCAAGTTAATTAGTAGGCTACTGTGGCTCTCTGCTCCACCCCCAATAGAACAATTAAGGGCCTGCTAAAAGCGTGCGTCTATCTCACTCGGGCATTCATTCATTGGAGACAAAAAATACTGATTGAAAAATTTGCAATAACGATTGGGAACTAATTATCTAATAATACCTATTGCTATACCTAATATTATAAAACAATTTAACCGTTGCTATTTTATAAGATGTCTGTCAGAAAAAATCAAAAATAATAGTTTATTCTTTCTATCTTCTTCTCACCCAGTGATTTTATTTTTATCTCCAAAAAAATTTAAATCGAGCGGAAAAGATAGCTCTCGCCGTTGAGTGATGAGTCCGTAGCTTAGAGGGAAAAACGTAAAAAAACCTCCGACATTAGCCTACTAGTAACAAAATAAAACAAACAAAAAAGGTGTAGGTAATTAGGTTACGCTTTGCAAGTTATGGCGGGTTTTAAATTAGGCGCCAAAGGGTGCCTTTCCACCAAAGATGTGCTATGCTGCGAGGATGTGTATCGCTCTATATAAAAACATAGCTTCGTTGAACCCGTTTCCACCAGTGCTCAGCTAAGTCGCTCTATATAAAAAACATAGCTTCGTTGAACCCGTTTCCACCAGTGCTCAGCTAAGCTATGAAAATAAAGGTTCCTTATTGGTGCAAACACATCCATAGCTACACAGCGTAGCACATTTCTGGTGGAAAAGCACCCAAAAGCTTCGATCAAAATGCAAAACACTAAACAAACACTTGAGCAAAATGAATGACGGTGTCTCAGAAGTCTAAGTGGTAACTTCAAAAATTAGAAGTCTACTAGGAAAGGTGTTAGTAAAATTCTAGATCCTTCTAACATACGAAAAGGACCATGAGGTGAGAAGGACTCTCAAAACCGGTACTTCCGTACGTTTACCTGTGGTTATGTTTTAATGGGAACCCAGTATATGATGACCGATTACACGCCTCGACACAACCTAAAATGAAATAAAACGTCAGAAACGGATCCGACCCAAGAATGTATGAGCGATACTGATGTGACTCATTCCATCACTGGCCACCTCGAAGTTTTGACATACCCAGCCTTAAAAAATCTTCAAAAAAATCAAAAATATCCCCTATTCCTTGCCTCATAAAGTCCACAGGACGTGCCAGGACGTAACGGTCTAAAACACGGTTATTACAAAATAATATTTGCAGTTGGAAAACTCAATTTACACATCAGAAAATATCTACGTGCTGGTTTTTACGGTTGGTATTACTTTATAAAGTTGTGTTTTCTGTTGATGGTAAATTAGTTTAAAGTATTGTAACAGAAGTTTAGACTACATTCCGTCGGTAAGCAGTGCCGTATTGTTCGGCGGTTTCTAAACGATGTAAATCAACAATTAGGACCGACTTGAATTTGGAGACGTATGGTTGCTAGGATATGGATTTGAATATTTAGGTAATGTCGAGTCGTACGAGCGTGTGGAAGACGTATCAATATCATAGTATTCACATACTTAACTATGTATTAGGTAGCTACACACTCAGATGACTACTTAGCAAGCTGTAGGTATATATGTACAGCATGGAAACTTTAACCGCACCCGGAGGGAAAGTACTCAAAGGAAAATTCCTTTATTTTTTAAAAGAAACAATATCTGTATACGACTATTTTAGAAAATTCGAAAACTTGCCACACTCGGTTATCGAACCGGATAAAATCCGAAATTACCGAAATACATATACTGTAACATAGATAATACTATATCCATGCCAAGTTTGACGCTTTTACTTTTTGACTTTATTATTTTCTTAATAATAGTTAATTCGCCGTAACAATACAAAATTTATCTACATAGTCTACATACATACCTACTCTGTGAAAATTTCAGCTGGCTATACGGTTCGAAAGATCGGTCGGACGGACAGACAGACATATACGGCGTAGCAGCGTAGGCTTAGTAATAGGGTCCCGTTTACACCCTTTGGGTATACGGAACCGTAAAAATCAGTCCGGTAGCCTATTAGAAGAAGGTTTAAACCGACTTCCAAGATTTGCTTACATTGTAAGTTACAAGTAGAGCTAACTTATATCTACAGTGTGTAAAAAGTTTACATTACATTTACAGCTGACTCTGGTAGCGATAAACGGTGTAAATATGAGCCAGTCATTGTAAGTTTGCCGGTCGTGTCCGTAAACTGACTAAAACCGTGTAACGAGTAAAACCTAATGACCCGTGTGTCTAGGCCGCGCCGACCTTAGCCTGTTACTTTAGAACAACAGCGCTTTACCGCTTTCAAGCTCGCTTTACAACTTACAAGCGGTTATTAGCGATATATTTCATGGTCGAGTCATTAGCTGGATGGTAGCGCTTTTGTGCTAATTACAGCAATTATCATGCATCTATTTGGCTTCACATTGCATAAATAGGTACAGACAAAAATTCATGTTCGAGGCTGGTTACGAAAGTTTAGTTACAAACTTGGACATAAGGCCTATTATCTACATAGAGTGACATACTCAATACTTCTACTCATTGTGTAATTTTTCATGAAAAAGCAATACTTATCTATATTTTTATAAGAAAGAATGAATATAAAAAAGAAAGTAATAACGCCGGCTAAAGCTATCTTTTCCGCATATTTTCTACATTTCTGAAGCTGCTTTAAACAGTATTTAAAAACCTCTCATTATATCTGGTGATAATTTTGCGTTCCATTTTTAAATGACGAATGTATTTTTTTTTTTAATTCACATAATGATATTTTTGACGTCGCTCGTCTTGTGCATTCTACACCAGTGTCAAATGTTTCAATCAATCCAAACGCACAAAAATGTTCTCACATCTTGTACAGTAAACTAATTATTGTACCTACTCTTCGAAGTTCATAACTCCGAAGGCTGGAGGAGTCGTGAGGGGTCTGACCGCGAAACAATACGGCTACACCACAGAATATATGATAGTTACTATTCGGTAAAGCTAATCACTTCGAGAAAGAATTCAGTTGAAGGTCCCTAGGCTTCGGTTAGTTTTACTACGGTTGCTTTTGTTCGTGGATTAGCAAATTATTTTGTACGTTGGTACTAGGTACGTAGCGTAGCCATTGTTGTATATAAGTAGTTAGATTTATGTAGTTAGGTTCAAGAAAGACATCGTACTAAAGCTAGATCTAGTAAGCACGGTTTCTCACAGAAAAGTTGAAGGAAGAAATATATTTTTTGTGGGTTTTCTAAATACGAACGTAACGGTAATTCTATCTGTTTGTCACCTTTTTACAACATGGCTGAAATGATTTTGAGATAATATAGAAGGTAGGATAAATGCTTTGCACCCCGGAAAAATAAGGGAATTTCGGAATATGGTTACATTTTACCTTAGTGCGTGTAAATAGAATTGTAATTGGAACTATACAAATTTACTAGTAATATAAGTACCTACCTATAATACTGTAAAATGGACAAATACATAAACCGTGCGATGGCCACAAATTTATAAAAAAATAATATGATGTCTATGTAGCTACAAAAAAGGTGTACCTACAAACAAACAAAATAATAATATGTGTACCTACTTTTTCTAACCTGATAAGTTTTTCGCGCGCAGAAATGAGCGGGAAAGCTTCGGGAAAGGTGGCGCTAGTGATAGGTAAGAGGGAGCGTATGCGGGGCGCGGGGCGTCGCGGCGGAATAATCGATACCCCATAGAACCATAAGTAGGGTGGACATACGAGACGGATTATACCGCTTTTTGGCGCCAAACTAGTGTTCCTTTATCGAGTTCGAAACTGCAAGACTTGTCACTGGCTAGATACAATACACGTGTGGAAACAAACCACGAACCAAACCTATGAGTAAAGAAACGAATAAATTTATTTAATTCTCCATGACCAAAAGAAAGGAGAAATCAAACCTAAAATATTTAAACGTCGTCTTGATTTAATATAACATTTTCTTGGTAATACTTTACAGAGAAAAACAAAACGCACACTTTGAAACTCGGAAAATGTTCTTGTAATTTTCACACTGGGTGGACATTACGATGATTAGACAACTACCGTAAAATGGAAGTCTTTTCGTATTGTTAGGCTTTTTGCGGTAAAACTTCTCTCGTTCTTACGACAGTTAGGTAATTTAGGTATATGTATGTTTAGGGGAGAGTAAGTCAGATATTTTTGTATGCTGTTTTTATTTGTGTGTTTCTAAAGTACCTATAAGTATTAAGCTACATTTTACAATCATGAAAACTGAAGAAGTTTCTACTTATGTACTTGGTAAGTATGTCTACGGAATATTGTCATGAGTTTTCCTTTAATTTATACGAGACTACAAAAATATAAAGTTTATTTAGACTTAGATGCTTACTGTAGCATTAAGAACTCGCAAGTTCTGACACGTGAGACTTGTAGCGAGTGCTAAATGTACAGAAACTTGCAAATAGTACAACGAGTGTTTAAAACAAGTCATTGTAGAGATTAGACATAAATATGTACTCGATTATAGTACAATATAGATACTCAATTCAATATTTAGACTTATAATAATTTTAATCTTTTACCCATTTTGTAAGACGGAAGACGCAGCGTAGGGAGGCCTCCCACTAGATGGACCGACGACATTGTGAGAGTCGCGGGCATCCAGTGGATGCAAAAGGCAGGCTGTCGTTCAGTGTGGAGGTTAAAGGGTGAGGCCTATGTTCAGCAGTGGACGTCTTCTGGTTGATGATGATGATGATGACCTATTTTGTAACCATGACAACTGTTATTAATAAATATGATTATGATAAGAGACGTTTATCAGCCCGAGGCGAAGGCGAAGGCGGATATTTAAGTAGAGGATAAAAAGAGTATACACTCCATTAAACGGTTACATTGTAAGTAATACCTATACTAAGTAGACTTCACTAGAGGCTTCTACGGAGTTTTGGAAAAAACATGAAAGTACATGTTTTACCTCATTATATTATCACATGGCCACACTCGAGCATATTCACTATTATGAATATTTCTTGAACGTGCTCGAATGTAGACAAGTATAGTGATCTAATGAGGTAATGTATTCTTGTGATGTTTCCCAAACTCCACAGAAGCCTCTAGTTGTCTAGTAAAGTCTCCATCACTTTACTAGGTCATGACTTGGAGACTTCATCGTGACTTCTTTTGCTTGACTCTGACTGTAACTATAACGTGTTTAACGTTATTAAATACAATGTTAACTTGCTTATTATTCCGACTGAAGGACTATGCATCCACGGTCATGAAAAAAAGGCAGTGTTTTTTTTTAAATTCTTTCACAGTTGATATATATTTTGCAAAAATGATAGCTCTGCCCGGTAAATGCGGCCTTAAGGTGGTTCGATTCACAAATGGCGGGAAATTCAAATTTCAAACAGTTTTCTTGTCCTTGTAGCTAGGCCGGGTTATTATTGTAAACAACCATGATGTTTGCGCAGATTGATTATTATTCTTTACAAAATCATGTAAAGCTATTTATCTCTAATGCCCATTATTACTTACATTTGTGCATAATCAAATTTTTGTTGTTTCACACGGTTTATTCACAAATTTAAGTAATATGGTGCGTTACTGTTAAATAATTGTACATTATAATGTAAAGAACAGCCAACATTTTGCGCAAACACTGTGTTATTTAAAAATAATTACCTGGCCTGGCTACTAGGACCAAAAAACTGTTTAAAATTTAAATTTCCCGCCATAGGTGAATCGAACCACCTTAAGTGGTTAATTTTGAGCAAAGATCTCAAAATGTCGTGATCGAAGATCAAACATCGGCACCCCAAGGGCCACACCGCAAGTAAATCGTTTTCTAAACATTTCCGTATTTTCCGTCCCCCATAGATGCACCGTGCACCGAGGTCGACGACCCATCTATGTACAGATTATTCCAGAAGGTAGTAGTTACAAGTATAACTTGTATTTATGTTAAGGTATATTTTGATGGACTTATGTATTATGAAACAAAAGTTTTTAGCATTCCTAAAACTTATTCGACTTTTACTGTTTAATTTGTTACACTTAGTACATTTCTACGTTGCGCCTTTCGTGACTTCACTGAACGGCTTCAACGGAAAATCAGCGCTGTTATGCTGAGGCGAGTCCATTTTTGTGACACAAAACTTTTTTTTTTAATATTGCTCACCTGCCGACGTTAATTAATGTTGCTATCACAAAATGCAATCGTTCATTATTTTCCGGCAAAAAACGAAAAATAAGCCGTAATTGTGAAGACGTATTCAACAAGTAAATCATAACATAAAAATATTATTTTTATGTTAGTAATTTAACAAAAGCCACTCTCAAACTTCCCTCCGAGTGTTTTACGAAAAACAACTTTTTGTAAATTAGAGGCAATAAGTTAATAATTATGTTGAGTTTTTCCAAAAAATGAAGCCGTTATTTTCAATAAAAAAATACAGATCAGTTTAATACAGAAATTAAATTTTCTATATAAATATCTTTCTATTTGATGGAATCAGAATGCCAAAAATCAATATTTCGTTGTTTTTTCTGTCAAAAAATGTGTGAGGGCTTGTTTTTTTATGAGCACCACCGACCGTTTTCAAATTCTTCAGTCCTGTCCATCCAAAGGTTGTCTGGAAGAAATTGCTTTAGGCGATAAGGCCGCCTACTACACTGCCGTATATTTGTTTTTTTTTATTTTAGTTAAGGTTCATTTGTATTTTCGGTGTGTAATAAAGCTGTATTGTATACCTATGTGAGTTGTATACCTGTTTCCATCACTGTATCTTCTTTATTCACCTTGACGGGCAATTGCCTTTATTAACTAATCAAAATACAAGCTAAAACTAAAACTTCAAAATACTCTTAGTTGTATCATCATCAGCCAGAAGACGTCCACTGCTGAACATAGGCCTCCCCCTTTAACCTCCACACTGAACGACAGCCTGCCTTTTGCATCCACTGGATGCCCGCGACTCTCACAATGTCGTCGGTCCATCTAGTGGGAGGCCTTCCTACGCTGCGTCTTCCGGTTCGTGGTCTCCACTCCAGAACCTTTCTTCCCCATCGGTTATCGGTTCTTCGAGCGGTGTGGTCTTAGTTGTACATCTGTCCATAATAGTCTGTGCGATGGGGGCGGATGGTACACCATGTCAAATCGTCAATATTGAACTTGCCCGTGTGAAGTGATTTCGGGGCTTCAATTAAAATGGCCCCTCTTTGGTTTGGTTAATTACTCGACAATGGGTTTCGAGGGAATGCTACTAACGGGTCAGAGCTACGTGCAACGTTAGATATCCGACTTCTGAAACGAAGTTATTGCTGTAGATTATACCTACTGGTTTGATGGACGACTACAACTTTACGAATACCTAGGAGTATGAGAAGAGAAAATGTTTTTATAGTCACCGCGTTACCAACTGAGTCGTAGGGCCATAAACGTCATACCATAAGACCTGTAAGTGCGAGCGAGATAGACAGAATATGACATGTGGGTGCGAGCGAGATAGACAGACAATGATTTATGACCTGACGACTGATGGTAATACGTTTACTATAGACTTAGTGGTTTAGACTCTGCATTGTCTGTCAGTGAATTAATAAATAGTGATTACTGTACCTGCTTATAATAAAATTAATATTTAGGTAGCATGATTATTAATTTGCAAGTGCACAAGTGTAAATAAGGGAACCATGGCATGGTTTGGCGATGGTCCAAATTAGTGATAAAATCTGTTAATTTGTTAGGTATACAGGGTTACACAGAGCGGTGGTACCAAGCCGAAAGTAAGTATCATGATTATATTTTTTGTCGAATGGGGTAATCCTGAATAACGACCCGCGAAGCCGACGTTGGCTAAAGTTTAAAGTGGGCGTAGCGACTAAAAACATTTCCGGTTTTATTTCTGGAAAATAGTAAATTCTGATGATTTTCCGAGTCCCCGTGAACCGCTCGGATCATATTTGTGCACAAGACATGTCATGTTTTGTCAGTTCGATTTTTCCCTCGTTAACTTGAAGGAGATTTTCGTTTTTTTTTTCCGATACACAAAATATTATTAAAATTAAAACGTCCAAAAAAGACAAAGCTTTAAGCTGTAAGCGCCATGTACTTAAATATTCGGTCCATTTTTTTGATCCAAACTTTTTTATTTTATTGTAATGGAAAGAATGGTTTCATTCAGCTTTTTCCACGCAATGTTGTTGCAGCTGTCAGAGCTAAATAACTTGGAGCGAGTGTACAGGGTTAAACGTAAAGGGTAATAGGTACTAAGCCGATAGGGGTCCATAATATCTATCATTATGAATATTAAATTTTAATATGGGACCAAACCTAAATTAGCGAAAAAATATCAGCCGTTCTATAAAAAGCGGTAATTCACATTTAAGTAATAAATTGTATGGAAAAGCAGATTTTTTGTCGTGGCTTCAGGGTTAGTCCAAAAATTTGTTCATAATGATGAGTAAAAGGGATCCCTTTCGGCTTAGCACACCACACCCTTTCCGCGTACGAGATGGACAGACGACCTAAAAGAGACCGCAGGGAAACGCTGGACGCAGGCCGCTTCAAACCGGCCCTTTTGGAGATCGATGGGGGAGGCCTATGTCCAGCAGTGAACGTCCTACAGCTGAAATGATGATGATGATATGATGATGGTGTACGAGTGTCATTCTGCATTCATAAAATATATAATAACATAAAATCAGTGTAATATAATAAAAAAAAAAAACATTTTACATCACTCATTACTACAATGTCAAAATAAATAATAGCTTTAAATTATTACAACCGTTGTCATCTATACTATCTATACTTATATACTAGATAATATTATAATGAGGCAAGATTTGATTGTTTGTTTGTTTATTTGTTTGTTTGCATTGAATAGGCTCCGAAACTAATGCTAATAAACTAACTATAAAAACTACATAACCTATTTAAAAAAATCTTCCACTGTTGGGAAGCTACGCTATCCCCGGGTGACATAGGCTATATTCTTTAATTAGAAAATCTTTGGCTATATTATATTTTAAATAAAAATAGGGATCCTTACTAAAACTCCAATAACACCCGTGCGAAGCCGGGGCGGACCGCTAGTGAATCTATAAAGATAATAATCATTGTGTACCTAGTACCTATTTACAGCACAAACTCATTATTTATTTTATTGTTGAGCCAAAATCCACAAGCTTCTGGATTACCTTATTTACAGAGTTCCAGAGTTCTGCTAATTAAGTTAACGACTTTGACGCAAACCGTGAAACAAAAATCCTCTACACTCTCCGTAATGAATTATGAAAATAATGAATCATAATGATACCTTGAAAGGAGGATGGACAAATATGTATGAACGTTGGTATTATAGATATTATAGACTAGCGGTCCGCCCCAGCTTCGCACGGGTATAGATTATAGCCTATGTCACCCGGGGATAGTGTAGCTTCTTCCCAACAGTGAAAGAATTTTTCAAATCGGTTCAGTAGTTTCGGAGCCTATTCAATGCAAACAAACAAACAAACAAATCTTTCCTCTTTATAATATTAGTATAGATTACTTACAAGCGACCCACCCGCCCGGCTTCGCACGGGTGTAATTTACGTGCGAAGCCGGGGCGGGTCAGCTATATATATAAACCTTCCCTGGAAATGTATCTAACTGATAGTGAAAACCGTATCAAAATCCGTTGCGTGGTTTAGGAGTTAGCGGCCATACATACATACAGACAGACAGACGCGGAAAGCGACTTTAATTTATCCCATGTAGAGAAGAGATAGAGATAGAGAAGAAGAAGAGATAAATATGATAGCCTTTTGGTCCAGTTGGTAGTAAATCTGCCTCTGCGCTTGGGGGCGTGGGTTTGATTTCCACTTAGGACAAACATTGACGTGATGAAGATTTGTGTTAGTTCTATATCTGGGTGTTAATATCTATTTAAATATGTATTTAAAAATATATATATATGTATGTATATCAGTCTCCGGCAGCCATATTACAAGCTTTGCTTAGTTTGGGGCCAGATGACCGTGTGTGCAAAAATGTCTGGAATATTTTTTTTTTTTCAGAAACTGGCTTCAAAATAAGTATTTAGGTACTTACGCAATTTTGTTTACTTGGATATAGACGCTGCTTGGATGACATATTTTTTTCCAGTTATTTTGATATAGTAACCAAAATTGATCTAACCTGTTCAATGAAATTTCTATGGAACGAATCTGAAATTATATTAATCCTTACAAATAAAATAATGTTGCAAATCGGTTTTAGTTGGAAAAGGTTGCCTGAGGAGGTGGTCGCTTCGAAATCAATAATGGACAGATGGATAAGAATGAAGAACATAATCATAACAGATAAATACTAAACTTTGACAATGCGTGATGTAGGCAGTTAGGCACATCAGCATATATGCTGCTCGCCTATCATCAAATAAATAAATAAATAAATAAAATCACCTCACGTAAGTAATGGACGCCCCCTTGTTGTTAAAATTGTTTTTTATCACCCCATCCTCTTTCGCCCTGTATAAAATTATCTATGTCTGGAATTCTTGAACCTGCACTATTGCGTCTATATCATACAAACAATGTAATTAAGTAGTTACAAGCATGCTACAATACAAGCAATAAGTTTTTCATTGAGTTAACTTTCATTTGTGTTGACTACGTAGACCATTCGTTTCATAATACAAAACCAGAGGCAACAGAACACAATATCTATAATTTATTCCGTGCGAAACTGGGATTATACATTCGTGCCGCATGTTCAACTAGTCTACCGACTTGTCGGCAGACCAGTTTGATAACCCTACGCAAGGTCTGCGCACATCACGACCCGTTTACGTAGACCCATCGCGTTTCCCTTCATTCACAATATTATAGCTTAGCTTAGGTAAATTAGGTTTACTTCAGCTTGGCATAGGACACGATAAGATGTCGCAGAGGTCATCCTATGCTGGTAGTAGCATCTCACCGTAAGTTTTTACCAGAATTAACTTTAAGGGCCACTTCAATCTAAGCCTTTGGGAGATTAAGGTTTGCGCAGTGTTTAGCTCATGGTCAACCAGGTTAGTGAATAATGATAAAAATAATATTATTAAATATTGATAATTTTACTTAACTAATGCTGCTATACAACTTATAGATCTATATAATATGTCTTTGGGCGAAAGTAATAAAAATGTCAACCTTAGAAAAAAAGTCGAAGAAAATATAAGAAACGTAGCGTTTTGTAGAGATCGCTACGATTTGTGACTGTTAGTTCAAACGAGCTGCAGAACTGTATTCCGTTTTCTCTCTATTGACAAAATCAGCTTAGTGCAGTCTGTAGCTTTGTAGTGCTCGTTTAGATAATCTGAAAATAAAAACCATGGATTTAGCAATACAGATGTGAGGCCTAGACCAAGGCATCCCGATTCCTGAGTTTACCTTTACAGTGTTGCATGGAACGGTGGTGGTAACAAGCCAAAAGGTAGTCATTGTAGGTTCTCATTAATATAAACAATTTTTATTGAACCAACCCTGAAAATAATTATAACGGAAAAAAACTGGAAATAGATAAACAGGTAGGTACCTAGTCTACCTATCTATGTCATTCAAAACGAAATGTATGTTTATAAATCCATAATGGGAACAGAAGGGTAATAACATACCCACAGAAAAAGAAGTAAATAGAACGGAAATGAGAAGGAAAATCTGTTATCAGGCATTTATGATGAACCTTGATTGAACATTATTATTTATATCAACGCGTTGAACTCCGCAAACTCCGCATCACAGTTGCTAACAGATTTCGAATGACTGACGTTACGTTTATATGGGTGCAACTGGGTACAAGCTACAACAAATTTATTATAAAAATGCCTTGACAGCCGTTCTAATTTAAACAAAAAAATATAAATTTCTGTGGGTACGTATACCTACCACAAGACATAAAACAACTGAATTAAATTGTTTTTGATACCGTATCCATGTGATTATGGCTCACGTCGACCGCAAAGGCTGCGGTCACGGCGTTCCCTGCCGCCCGCGCCCCGAGACGCGCGTTGCGGTCCGCAGTCGAGCCAACGACCCTGAGCGGTGCGGTCCTCCTTGTGCGGTTATCGCTCGCGCGGCCGGCTTCGGCTGAAGTCGTGCATTTCCGCCGCCACGACCGAGCCGCGTGCGCGGTCCATCCGATAGTCATTTGACAGGTACAGGCACGATCACTAAACAAAATGCAACTCAGTTTTGATGCAGAACAATTTATTGCTCTAGTAAAAACTAAAGAGTCAATCTGGAACTACAAGAGCCACGTTTACAACGACAAAGATCTGAGACGCCAAGAGTGGATGGCAGTTTGTAAGGAGATGGTACCAAAATTTGATGAGAAAACACCAACTGCACAACATGCTATTGGTAAGTGAATGTAGGTAGATTCATGAGTAAGTAGTGGGTCGAGTCTGTCATACCACTTACAAAATTAAACCAATCTGACAGGACTAAAATTATCTGCCTCTCTTTTCATTTTAATATGTGTGAGAACGATGGCAACAATTTTAAAGCTGTCAAATTAAGTTTAGTATAGTTCTAATGTACTCTAAGTACGAGTAGGTACATTAGAATCGATGTCATTGGCTATTATTTCTTTTTCTATGGTAGATCACTATTATGTAGGTACTTAATAGATTATTGTGTCTATAGTCAAGTAAGATAATTATGGATTCTTGCTATAGTTAAACCAAATTTTGTTACAATAACAAAATATGTAGTCAGTAAAACAATGTTAAGTACAGATGTTTACACTTGCTTTGTTTGTTTGACAATAACCAAAGACAAAAATGTAGCCATAAAAAAGTGCTTTGTAGTTGTTGTAATACACTTTACTATTATACTTGTCTTGTTTGATTAACCTACAGCCATCGAGATCTCGATGCCTACAGCTTTCAAATTAAATTTTTGGGGGGCTACCAAAAATCTTAAAATTTAATAAAATTTCAACACACTTGTTTTAATCTTACCTACATTGAATCTTGTCTTGCTCTCTTATTAGCTGAGAGAGCGAGACAAAACTTAATAATCATTTTAGGGTTGTGGTTCGCCCAAATTTCATCATGTAGGTTTTAGACAGCTTTACCATCCCAATCTTTAAAATTCGTAATTTATCCAAGCTATAAATAAATTGAATCTCAGTGGGACTCATTATAGTGATTTGTAACTATAGTCTAGTGACGAGTGAAAATAAGATTTTTAGAGAGATTAGGATATGAGAGAGAAGTACCCACCCACTACTTAGCAGAAAAGTTATAAGAAATTGCCTACTTAGTACTTACCAATGTATTTTTACCTTTCAGTAACCTCATTCCAAAGACAGTGGAAGGTATTACGCGACGGTTTTTTAAGATCCCTCAAAAATATTAAGAAAAAGCCCACAACTAAGCCATACACTTACCACAACGACTTACTATTCATGATAGAACTGTACGACCACGATTTAGAAAAAGATATAAAACAGAACTGGGGCGACTCGAGCGATGGAACTTCTGAACCAGAAGCTGTTTCTCCAGAAATCGTTCCTATTATAAAAAGAAGCGTTAAATGCAAGAAGGTAAGACGAGTCTCTGTGACTAAAGATATAATAGTACCAAAGGCGCCATCACCAACACCTGAAGAAGCACTAATCGAAAAGATAACACATTATATTGAAAACGAAGAACGCGCTAAACAAAACACTGAGAATGACGAAGATAAGTTATTTCTATTGTCCTTACTGAATGACTTTAAAAGCGTACCTGAAGCGCTTAAACTTGATGCCAAATTTGACATTTTGAATGTTCTGCGACATTATAGGAATATAGGAAACAAGTTTAGAGCCTCTGGGTCGAAGCGGTCAAAAACATCGGCTGTATCGACAACAGCTAAAGAAACGACAGAATTTTCTTACGTGAAATGTGAGGATGACGATTTTGAAGAAGATTACATGAATGAAAATGAATGAATGACGCAGTCGTTTCCATTTATTCAACAGATTATTAGACATACTTTTATAACAAACTAGCTGTTGCCTGCGTACGCGTAGCCTTTCATACAAACATTCAATCCCCCATTTGCCCCCCTCCATTCGCAAAATCCTTTCTTAGCGGATCTCTACACAACATAAGGTAGATTACCTGCCAAATTTCAGATTCGTAGGTCAAGTAGATTTCGTGATAAATGAGTGAGTAAATAAATTTCGCTTTAATTTACTATTTATATAGATTTAAAAATTATTGTACAAAGATATTCCAGTAAGAGTGTTTGACTGGTAGGTATGATTGTATTATTATTGTTTGTCGACATACGCGTAGATTGTAACGTTACTTTAGGTATTAGGTATGTTTGACAGCTTTTGTGATTTTTAGTGTTTCCAGAACTAATTCCCTCGAAGAAGTAAAAATTATGACGATTTAATATTTGATCTTTTTTTCATTAAATCTTAGTTATATCATAGAGAAATATACTATGTACATCTTCATGTGTTTAGAATTTGAAGCACCAAATTGTGACGTGCACTAAAACGATTACTCAAACGAGCCTCGTTATCAGATATCGATTTAATCAAAACTCGACTAGACATCGATTGTGTTTCACTTCCATAGTTTCCTATCAGAAATGTCTCAATCCTAAATAAATAAATAAAAATAAATGCCTAATCGTCAGCAACTGTCCAATTCTTTGTACCTATACCACTGTATAGTCCGTCCAACTTATCTGTAAGGTATTATCTGCACAATAATGTTAGCTGTTAGTAACGACAAGGATCCATTTTTAACCGACTTCCAAAAAGAGGCGGTTATCAATTCGACTGTATGTTTTTTTTAAATGTATGTTTGTTACGCGATTACTCCGCCAATTTAGAATTGTTTTTGATGATTCTTTTTTTGGTTGGTAGGTCTTATCTGATAGGTGGTCCCATAATTTTTTTATCGACGTTGATTCAGCGCTTTTTGAAAAATCTACAAAAACATAACGATAAGCAACGAATTTAATGTACATTGCACAGTGTTAAAATTTAAGTTAAAAGTTAAAATTTTCACAGAATAATAATGTCATGTTACGGCGGATTACCTAAGAAATATTAAAAAAGTAAAAACGAAATGGTGGGTACCCGTTACAACACGTATTTTTGTATTAGCTCTAATGTATATAAACGGTAATACGTACAAGCGTCAAATTTGACATGATTATAGTACACACACTAAAGAATAACAACAAATAATAAAAAATGCCCAAATGTAAGTCGGTGACAATTTTCTATTCACCACAGGTTCTCGTACGATCACCGAAGTGAAGCAACGTCGGGCGCAGCTGATACTTGGATGGGTGACCGACTGGGCGTTGATGGGATGTTGTCTTTTTGCTAACTTTTTTTGGACTTTAGTAGCTAACAAGTTATGTGGTGGTACGGAACCCTCAGTGCGCGCACTTGGTCGACACTACAGATCAGTTTTATCGTACTATAATATGAATTCAAGGGGCAAAACGCGCGGGCAGAAGGGAACTGAACCCCATATGGCACGAGGGTGCGGGAGCACAAACACATATCATGATATCATCAATGATTTCCAGTTAGAGATAGCCTGTGGACTGTGCTGATATTGATTCTGTGCTGATATATATCTCGTAGTTTTACTAAAGAAAAGCTGGGTACTTGTACTCTTGGTAATTGATCTTTATTTCACTCTGATTCAGTTCAAAACGTACTTTATTTTGGGTTTGTGTTTAGCATATTGAGCCTTGATGAACCTTGATTGAACATTTTTATTTAGATCAACGCGGCGAACTCACAGTTGCTGATTTCGAATGACTTACGTTTCGTCTATATGAGTGCAACTAGCCACAACAAAGAAGACAATTTTTTCTAGGCCCACCGAATTTACCGTATATTGATGGGTGTAACACTATAAAATTCATCGTTTTTTTTTTTTACCATTCGGACGAAAGATAAGGTAAAAATGAAACCGGAATAATAATATAAAGAATAATATGTGTTGTTTTGATTTTTGCCACAATTCATTCATTTCCCTTATAAAGTCACTTGACCGGAACGTTTTTAATACGAAAAAGGATGCATGCTTAGGAATTTTTATACTAAAATAAATAGACCATATTTTACAACAGTGGCCATCGTAATCGGCTTTTGTCAATATTCCGGTTTGATCGGATATAGCTAATATTACCACTAAATCTAGAGATTATGAGGAACAAATCGACATGAGTTTCATTACTATACGGTATTAGTTTTTGGAGGGCCTATTTTTCAAACAAAAGAAATTGTCTCATTTCTTGCAAAAATGCCTTGAAAGCAGTTCTAATAAAATAAAAATAAAACTGTGACCCTGTTATACCAGCCAGGCAGAGTTTAGTTACTTCACAAACGACAAGAAAAATACGAAAATCTCTAGTAAAGCCTACATAGTATACGATATTTACATCAAACTTCTTGTATTCTTATAGTTATCACGGTAAGAACTATTTCAGAAAGGACAGCTTGAGATCACCATCGCTAAAGTGTACCCTCGGGCATCTAAGGCATGAAGATAAAGGGGTGAAGTGAAGTCGTCATATGGCTGGAGGATATTCCGGATCAATAATATTGAATAAACGCGCTGTTATTTTTACAGGTTTATCAATATTATATTAGTAGTTTTTGAAGTAGTGAGGACTCTTTTGCAGATTCCACCTGGGGAAGAATTATTATAAAGGCCGTAGGGGGTTCATACATTTTGTAGTGCCAATGACCGTTTTCTATGTAACAGCTGATATTTTTTATTGATTAGCCTGGTCAAAAAAGATGTACCTATAAAAACTAATTTTCATTTTAAAAGATCTATACAATGATACACCTCATTATAATGATGCATAATTTTTTTTTCCATCCCCACTTTACCTGTACCTATGTAAGTATGGGACCTAGGGTAAGTATAATTTGTAAATTATGACGAATTTCTAGTGTAATTCCGCTTCTACGTCGTTTCGAGTATAATAAGGATTTTGGGATAAACTTTTTTTTTTTTTTACAAATACAAATAATTACTTGACAGAAATAATAACTGCGCTAACAATCAAACTGGGTTTGATCACCCGTATCTTGATGTTAGGCTTCCCTTACATGGCAAATATTTTTAAGTACCTGCATGAGTGTGAGTATTATAGATTGTGAAATGAAATTAATATCTTAATTAACATGCAAAAATTACAATTATTAAATTTATGTCAGAATTAACATGCAAATATTATAAAATTATAAAATTGTACAGTCATTATACAAATTAAAATGGACTTCCGCAAAGTAACGCCTGATTCAATCAACTATCTAGGGTAAGTATATATAAGGTCTTTGATTGATACTGATCAAAAAAAGTTTGAGGCATTTAGGCTGTTGGTGGGAAGATAGTATATAAAATACATACGAACACAATACCACAGAAGACCTAACCAACACTTTATATGCTCTTTTTGGTTTTATGTCGTCAGGTAAAAAGGTTTCGACTCACGCATCTATTCACGACCTTCGGCCAAAATAAAATAAATGGACGGGCCCAGTAGAAGCGCATTTTTGAAGACTACAAAATGAGCGCCGGCGCTCACTTCGTTTCAGTCGGTATCTAGCCGAAGGAAGTGCGACACAAGACTAGTGTTACATGATAACGAAACATCTAACAAAATTATGCCTTCGTGTGCTTTCCGGAAGTGTAAAAACACAACAGAAACTATCTGTCAATTATTTGTAACACATGTACTGTACACGGTTATAATTAGGTGTTGAAGTATACGTCCGACGGTTTTGACTCGTTTTTAGTGAGCAAGTTCAATGGTTATGGCCCGTCCATTCATTTTATTTTGGTCGAAGTTCACGACTATAATCAAAATGTTTTAAATGTTTATCGGGACTTATCACGTATTATTTAATATAGGTAAAAAATATGTACCTTTCGCTCGAGGTTCGTGAAGCGGTTGAAATTAGAAAACATCGCAATTTCAACCGGGAAGATGGATTTAAGTTAGCGGCGTCGTGGAATCCCGTAGTGAGCAAGTGTACAAACCGCGGTGTAGGTACTAGGACATTTACCGATACAGTCAGTGTAGTGTGTCGTAGTGACAACCCTGCGATTTTTCAAGATCAAGTGAGGGTAGGAGAACAAAACACCCGCTCTTCTCGCCGGACTCACCCGCAGTTTTAAGTCAGCTCGTGACCACGGCCATTGTAACATGGTCGAAACGTCGAGCGAAAGGTACATATTTTTTACCTATATTAAATAATACGTGATAAGTCCCGATAAACATTTAAAACATGTGTTCAAATCGCGAAAGTTTAAAAATTACTATAATCAAAATGCTTAACTTTAATAACCCAGCCTGCCTCTTAGCAAAGTTAAATAACCACAACACAATAGGAATTCATTAAACTGATTTATTTGAGAGTAACCATACATGCGGTCAACGCACTGATTTTACGGATCCTTCGACCCGAGCGACGACGTCAGAAACCGCAAGCTGGCCGATGGCCCACCAGTGGCACAGATTAGGTTATATTAGCTTGAATGGTGTACCGAGGGTACAGATTATCCACAGCAGGCAGGAGTTAATTGCATCAGCTTCCTAGTATAAGCTACTAACAAGCACTAGCTTGATACAGCTTACAGTAAAATCTCTATCTTCTCTATTTCTATCTCTACATAGTATAAATTAAAGTCACTTTCCTCGTCTGTCTGTCTGTATGACCGCTAACTCCTCCTAAACCACGCAACGGATTTTGATGTGGTTTTCACCATCAATTAGATACTTTTTCACGGAAGATTTATATATAATCTTAATATATATAAATCTCGTGTCACAATGTTTGTCCTCAATGGACTCCTAAACCACTTAACCGATTATAATAAAATTCGCACACCATGTGCAGTTCGATCCAACTTGAGATATAGGATAGTTTAAATAATTATATAACTAGCGACTCGCCCCGGCTTCGCACGTAAATTACACCCGTGCGAAGCCGGGCGGGCGGGTCGCTAGTTATTATATAACTAGCGACCCGCCCCGGCTTCACCCGTAAGTTACACCCGTGCGAATCTGGGGTGGGTCTCTAGTAAAATATAAATGAAGTTACCCTCAGAAAAGCACCAAAAACATAAACAGACAAGATATAGAGACAAGCAGATCGCTTGATAGTAAGCGTCACGACACGATTGTTCATAAAAGTTTACTTCCACCTGCTGCCACCCACAATTTGGAACTGTAATGGGTAATTGTGTTTAGTATGGGTAAATTATAATGGGTAAGTATGTGATGCATGTGTTTTTTATTATTATTATTTATTCAGTGAAGATTTGGCTTCGCACTCTTGTGTATTTGCCAATGTCAAGTACTAAATTATTATCAAGTTTGATAAATATGTAGTCAAACAAGTCAGTCAGAGTCAAGCAAAGTAATAGTTACGGTCAAGTCAAAGTCATGCCCTTTTTTTGAGGGGGATATCTTCCAAAGGTACCCGGCTGCATTGGGGTGCAGCCAGGTTATGTGGGATTATACCCACTAATAGTGTTAACACACGTATGGATATGGTTCACCTCAACCACCGTCTGACCAACGGGAGAGAAAGAGAGGGAAATATGATATTCTCACTCTTTCCCTCCCGTTGGTTGGACGGCGATCCGTCACCCAAATCCATACGTGATAACACTATAATGCATGTTTCACCGTATTACATCACTTTTCCGCACTCGAGCAGCAGCACCTCTACGTCACTTAATATTTTGAATTTTCTTTGAACCTAAGATATTTTACCTGGCTTTTCCTGACCTCTTGCGGCATTTCCTATATAAGAAACTATAACAAGTGTTCTTCAAAATGGCTGTTAATAGAGTCTTTAAGGGTCGGCAACGTATCTGTGATGCCCCTGAATGGTATTGCAGGTATTCGTAGGCAACGGTGATCGCTTACCATCAAGCGGCCCCTCAGCTTGTTTGCCACCTATGGCATAAAAAAATATAAACAAGTTTTATTGTGTCAGTGTCAGAAATTACTGAAAATTATTAAATCTGACAAATTGAACCAAACGAAACTTGCATGCTTATACAGGTGTAAGGGGAACACTCTCGAAGCCAAAAGAAGGTAATTGTACTCATCATTATGAACAACTTTTAGTATGGGGCCAACCCTAAAATCGCGAAAAAAAACAGCTGTTCCATACATTTTGTCGAGTGTCAATGACCGTTTTCTATAGAACAGCTGATATTTTTTTCGCGATTTCAGGGCTGGTTCCATAGTAAAAGTGGTTCATAATGATGAGTAAAAAACGTGTTGAACATAACTCTTTATACCTTGCCATCCTAGGATCTCCTTGCGAGGTGAGTGACCGGCGCGGATGTTTGCGGGCCCCATTCGATTTCCGGCAGCGCCGCAGCCGGTGTGAAACGACCCTTATAGGAGGGGGAGTTACAGAAAACGTGACATTTTAAAATAATCAGAATGCTGGTACAGTATGATCAACTAATATATTTGTAGAGTTTAGTTCGGCATCATTATCGTATTTTCTGAAGATCTCTTCTCTATCTATATCTCTCTACAAAGTATAAATTAAAGACGCTTTCCGCGCACATGTCTGTCTGTCTGTATAACCGCTAACTCCTCCTAAACGACGCAACCGATTTTGATGCGGTTTTCACCATCAGGTAAATAGTTTTTCACGAAATGTTTTTATATATAACTAGCGACCCGTCCCGGCTTCGCACGTAAATTTCACACGTGCGAAGCCGGGGCGGGTCGGTACTAATAGATAAAATAACTGGCCAAGAGCGTGTCTCGACACGCATATGGTAGGGTTCCGTGGCCAAAGCCATATAATTGTAGATATTATGGTCATATTCATACTTTGATCATATAATTATATAGACGCAAGTACAGTCCCCCAGAGTTTGGTCCCGCGAAAAAAAACTGATTTCGGCCTTCATTTTATGCCCGTTTCGACCTTAAAAACATATTTACAAAAAAAAATATTTATATAGATATACATAAACTCAGGACACACAAGTAATGTTTTGTGTTTACTAGACACATCCATGACTTTGTAAGTCAATGGGTCAGCCGTTATGTGGGTGCAAAACAAGACTTGTATAAACATACTTAGTAGATAATGAGTATATAGTATGTTTTAAATGTGAGACTCAAGTTTTAGTGAGTAGGTAGGCTTTAATGTGAAATAAAGTTAATTAGGTAGGTTAGTAAACTGGTAGTTAACCTTTTCTAATATTATAACATTTTCTATTCTATTATTGAAACTGACGTGGTTTTCACACATTTTATTTATGTTTTGTTTGTTTCTATTCTACCGCGCCTATCTTTTTTATATTGTATTTGACAAACAAGCGACGGGCCACCTGATGGTAAGTAGCCACCGTCGCCTATGGACACCTACAATACCCGGGGCATTGGCAGTGCGTTGCCTACCTTTGAGGACTCTATTCACTCTTCGTTTGAAGAAGTCCAAATTATACTTCGGAGGAAAAACCGAAGGTGGTAAGCCATTCCACAACTTACAGGTGCGTGGCAGAAATAATTGATCAAATCGAACAGTGCGAGACTTCCACGCATCTATGTTTCTGGCGATGGCGGTCGGTTCGATAGTAAAACCGCGATGGAGGGATGAGGTCTAAGAGAAAAACAAAAAAAGTAAAGAATAAGAAAAATACGTACGTAATCGAATGTCTTCAACTTCCAATTATCTCTTAAAAAAGACATGTCTGTATGTAGGTAGGTGTACTTACCAACATCGTAATTTGGTCGAATTTACCTATTTTCAGTCAATAAGAAAAATCTAATGTTTTCAACTTCCAATGATCTCTTGACAAAGGCAAGCAAGGAGCTATACCTACCTACCGTAGGTGTACGTGACGCGTCTCTTTGACCTTGTTTACCGCCGAGCCGATTCAAAACGTAACTTGCACAAAAGCCATTGCCAAATTATTCTCAATTTAGCAACCAAGCCTACCAGTACCAACACTCTCCCCGAGCTCCCTTTATGAACAAAACGCTAATAAATCATTAGCAATTTGATAAACGGCCTCCATTCCGATCCCCCTTTTAATTTGTCATCTGTTCCACAGATGGAGTCAAAATCATCGATAATCTTTAACCTGAACAACATTCCTACCACAAACGCATAACATTTGATCAATCAACATAATATTATGTGATAATATCGTGAACAAAAGTGGTTTAAAAATCAACAAGATACAACGTAAAGCGAGTAGTAACGACCTATATACAAATACCGTAATTCCGCGTTTGACTGACGTGGCCTTTTATAATTTGACTTACATTGATGCGAGCACGCGTTACGTTTTAAAGCTTTGATAAATAAAGGCGGTAATGGAAAATGTGTGCTAGGGTTGTGACGCAGTAATTTCGCATGCGCTTCGGTCGTCTCGAGGGCATACCGGGCTTTCTTGGAAAAATATCACAAGTAAACGCTGAACTCCAATAAAACTTTAACTTTGTCCTCATGGAAATATGGTTGGTTTTGAAATAAAAGTGGAAAATTCTAGACTGTTTCGTAAAAAGAAATGATGTACGGCCGCCGCCAATCGGCCGCATTCGGGTGCCGTCGGCGCGCACGTGCACTTGGCGGGAAGGGGATACCGCGCGCGCTATCACCAGGGTTGCTACACTCCGAGATCGCTACCATTCTTGCCGCAGCTCAAAAATATGAGAGCGATACTACGTTTTAAATTATTGATATCGCATTCATGACGATATTATCTTAGGTTGTAATCCTTGACGAAACAAGAAATTCAAATAATTAAAGGCTTTGCTCACCAGCTAAATTATTGGTACCTACAAAGCAATTTACGTGTTGATATTTTGTAGGATGGCGGAGTGATAAACAGATAAACAGATAAACATTTTATTGATAATTGTGTGAATTATAAGTCAGTCAATAAAAGTACATTAAAAATTATTCAAAATAAGTTACATTACAATTGCTTAATAAACAATTTAATTACATTGTATACCTTTCTTGTATAAATTAATATTTATTTATATAATTAATTATTTAAGATTGCGACCGTAGTTATTTAAATAACATTTTGTCTCGCTTAGTGCTTACTTAGGTACCCAATTTTTTTCTTTTATAATGTGCGAAGGAGGAATCTCTGGTTTATTTTCCAACTACGGACGGTACATAGATAATTACCTATATGGCATCATAGCTGTCCCCACATTTAAGACATATTATGGTACTGAGACGTGGTCCCTAACGGCAGGCCTTTTGGAAAAACTCAGATATGAAAATTCTGCTTATAATGATGTCTAAAAACTATACTTATGACAAGGGAGGATGCTTATGCCCTGCGGTGTGTTGAATGAGCTACCGATGATGATGATGAATTTTATACATATTCCGTTCTTGTAATGCACACTACTACTTGCTATAAGTTCAAGACGACCGATTCAGTCGTTTAGCCTCTATTAGTTTAGTAGTCTATCATTTTAGTGTCAAGAATGGTATTCGGTTTTCTTATTATTTGATTTTATTTGTTATATTATTGTAAGTAGGAAAGTAGGTACTACCGAGTAAAAGAGCATATTTAACTTTTTTATTGAAGTTATATTTCTTATGCGACTTGCAACAATTATTATTGTTTATTAACTAAAACGGTTAACACCAATTACATTAGTTAAATTATATAAATTAAATTAAATATTAAATATTTCACAATATTCGTCAAAATAAATGAATTAAAATAATAATATTGTACAATGTCAAGATGAATAAGTAATTTTACTTACAGACTATAAACAAAATGAATTAAAAATAATTATTACAAAACAAGGTTGCGTTAAACGTTTAACGCTACCATGGAGGGGGAATTTTTCTCTCTCGTATGGTTGCGAAATGCGTATCTTTTTTTCGTGCTGCGACTAGCAGGTAGTGTAATGGTGTCGCTAATGGATTGAGAAGCCTAAGGAGCTAGGTTCGAATATCGAGAAAAGCATGTTTTTAAATTGTTGATATTTTTGCCCTAGTTATAATTTTAGGGTTCCTTGTTGAAGTATAACTTCTTCCGCGCGGAGGGACTCCACGCACAATTTTATTTTTATTTTTTAAGAAGTAGTTTGACGATATTGAACAATTATTTATAGGTACTATTTGTATAATGAAGTGAAATAATTATAGTTTTATTCATTGGTTTCACATAGTCAAGAAAATGTCAAATAAATCCTAAATATATCGTATTCACCAACAACTAATCTAATATCTATTCAAATAACCCACCCCTAATACCCAAAACACTCGCTGCGTTACCGCGCCGGATGGCAATGGCCAACCTTTGCACCAGGAACGAGCCGGAGCGGGAGTCACCACACTTTTCTTTGAGCCTGTGCCCTATCTCCGAAATGAGCTTCTTGGCCTCAGTCCCCCATTTTTTAAGTAGAGAAAATCAAGCAATTAATCTAATCACCAAAATCAAAAACAACTGTTGGTAACCCTAGAAAAGCACCAGGCAAAAATGTATCGCGTTCGCGCCATATCAGCCTTCTAGCAAAGCGCTTATTTCAAAAGTTATGAATCCATCTGTTCGCAGTGTTTGCCTGACGAACTCCACGTTCCAAGTTTAAAAGTTCATTAACGTTCAATATTCAATGTCGTAGGTACCCGCTCATAACTCGTTCCACTAGAATTTTCCGGTAACATTTGCAACTGGCTGCTATGAAAAACAAAATAAGAGTTCCAAAATTAAACTTTGTATAGAAAGGGGATTTAATTCGTGAAAGGAGTTTTTGTTATCGTATTTATGCTCAAACATTGGCTGTGTTGGTGGCCATTTACTGCCCATGTAAAAATTATCGACCAACTTTGAAAATTGGTAATATAATTATGACACAACTGATATTTTTTCGCATATTTCGGAAAGTAGTAGAACAAAAGTTGTTTGTTTTGAAGTAGGTATGAGGATGCTAACTGATTGCCAGTAACCCTGTATAATGACATTTTGCATGTCAAATAGGCAAGATTATATTCACATACATTGTAAACTTTATATTATAGCGATACTCGATTTAACGACAAACTCCCTAAAACGTCAACATTACTTAATTTTGTTTGGTTTACCTTGTTGTCCATACAATGATACACTTTATGTAGCATCACACCCACTCTAAATAACGACAACAATACGTCATTATTAAACAATAAACAATACTTTGTAACATCTCGTATTCAAAATCAAATAGGTACTGGAGCAGCAAAAAACGTCAAGCGAAGATAACAGACCATACGCAAAAAGCGTTATTTATATCAATGTTTGCTGTTTGTAATATTTTTACTTAATACTTGTCAATTCATATTATTATATTGATTTCTTGTCTCCATTTAAGGCGCCGTGACTAGCTGACTTTTATGTTTTTGAGGGGGTGAAGCAGAGGAAGTGGCGGCTGACTAGTCCCACCTACAGCGGGGCGCAACGCGTGAATCTCGCCGCAACGCGACGTCCTTCACTTATAGACAGCTATAGACATGTAATTTCGTCGGTCCACAGCATAGCTCCGTTGGCGCAGTGGTCTGGCCCCGCGCTGGTAAACCACGAATGCCCGGTTCAGATCTGTAGTATGTAGATATTTTTGGACTCATTTTTTTATCATAACACTAAATCAAAGGATACGGCCGTTTCTGCCACATATTTTGAGACTCGTAGGAGTGCTCTTTTTATGTTTTGATGGGCATCAAAACATAACAAAAGCACTCCCATTGATCTAAAATCATGAAATTTAGCAAGAAACAATCTCTTATCACAAGTAAAGGGAAAAATGCAAAGGCCAGAAATGGTTAGTTCCATTTAAAAAAAAAACAGCCAAGTGCGAGACGGGCTCGCGCACTGAGGGTTCCGTACCACAACGTAACTTGTTAGGTACTAAAGTAAAAAAAAGTGAATAAAGCCCAGGCGGTCACCCATCCAAGTACCAGCCGCACCCGACGTTGCTTCACTTCGGTGATCGTACGAGAACTGGTGGTGAACAGAAGTTGACACCGACTAGAACTTGGCCATTATTTATTATTTGTATTTGTAGTTGTTGTTTTTTTAGTGTGTACTATTATCATGGAAAATGCCATGTGAAAGATACAGCCGTTATTAGGTGTGTGTACGTTCCCGATGAAAAAAAAAACGTTTTAGCGCAAAACAAACTTAACTTTGTTATTTAAAAACTGTTGTCTCCATACATCGACCTAGGTAGCGATCAGTTTATCAAATGCAAAAATGTTTACAATCTCGAATATTAGGGTTCCGTACCCAAAGGATAAAACGGGACCCTATTACTAAGCGTACGATGTATGCCTGTCTGTCCGTCCCAAGTTATTTAGAACTTTTTTAGTTTTATTGAAGACTAGCTGCGCCCCGCGGTTTTACCTGCGTAGTGATGAAAATTGGTGATCATGATGATGAAAACAGTATTTTTTTTTTCTCTTTCAACATAAGCTATCTGACAGGGAAAATCCCGTCAAAATCGGTTCAGCCATTTTGGAGTCTATATGGAACATCATCATCATCAGCCTTCATAGGAAACATACATACATATACATACATACACACATCGCCTTTTACATGTGTAGAGAAGATAGATAATTATTATGTTCAAAGAAGACTGTAACACCTTTTTAGGGTTCCGTAGAACTACAAAGAACCCGTACTACTTGTGTTCGTTCTGTCCATCCGTCTGTCTGTCTGTATGTCCATTCCAAGTTGTTTAGAACTTTTTAACTTTTATAGTAGACTAGCTGCGCCCCGTGGTTTCACCCGCGTAGTGATGAAAATTGGTGATGATGATGACAATGAAGATGAAAAGCAGCATTTTTTCCTCTTGTTATAACATCAGCTACCTGAGAGTGAAAATCCCGTCAAAATCAGTTCAGCCATTATGGAGTCTATACGGAATATCATCATCATCAGCCTTCATAGGAAACATACAAACATACATCGCTTTTTATATGTATATAGAAGAAATATAAACTCCAAAAATACTGTAATACCTTTTTAGGGTTCCGTAGAATTACAAGGAACCATATAAGTTCGTTCTGCCAATCCGTCTGTCTGTCTGTCTGTCCATCCTAAGTTGTTTAGAACTTTCTAACCTTTATAGTAGACTAGCTGCGCCCCACGGTTTCACCCGCGTAGTGATGCAAAATAGTGATGATGATGATGATGAAAAGTTAAAATTTTTTCTTTCCTTATAACATCAGCTATCTGAGAGTGAAAATCCCGTCAAAATTTGTTCAGCCATTTTGAAGTCTATACGGAATATTATCATCATCATCATCAGCGTTCGTAGGGAACATACATACATACATCGCTTTTTACGTATATAGAAGAAAGATATACTCAAAGAAGACTGTAACACCTTTTTAGGGTTCCGTAGAACTACAAAGAACCCATAATTATAAGTTCGTTCTGTCCACCCGTCTGTCTGTCTGTCCAGCCCAAGTTATTTAGAACTTTCTAACTTTTATAGTAGACTAGCTGCGCCCCACGGTTTCACCCACGTAGTGATGAAAAATCATGATGATGATGAAAAGTTTCATTTTGCTCTCCTTATAACATCAGCTATCTGCCAGTGAAAATCCCGTCAAAATCGGTTTGGCCAATTTTGAGTTTTTACGGAATATCATCATCATCAGCCTTCATAGGGAACATACATACATACATACATCGCTTTTTACGTATATAGAAGAAAGATATACTCAAAGAAGACTGTAACACCTTTTAAGGGTTCCGTAGAACTACAAGGAACCCATATAAGTTCGTTCTGTCCACCCCTCTGTCTGTCTGTCCAGCCCAAGTTGTTTAGAACTTTCTAACCTTTATAGTAGACTAGCTGCGCCCCGCGGTTTCACCGTGTACTGATTGAAAATGGTGATGATGATGATGATGATGAAAAGTTCAATATTTTTTCTCTCCTTATAACATCAGCTATCTGACAGTGAAAATCCCGTCAAAATCAATTCAGCCATTTTAGTCTATACGAAATATCATCATCATCAGCCTTCGTAGGAAACATACATACATATACATACATACACACATCGCCTGTTATATGTGTAGAGAAGATAGATAATTATTATGTTCAAAGAAGACTGTAACACTTTTTTTAGGGTTCCGTAGAATTACAAAGAACCCATATACTTATGTTCATTCTGTCCATCTGTCTGTCTGTCTGTCCATTCCAAGTTGTTTAGAAATGTTAACCTTTATAGTAGACTAGCTGCGCCCCGCGGTTTCACCCACGTAGTGATGCAAAATAGTAATGATGATGATGATGATTAAAAATAGCATTTTTGCTGTCCTTATTACATGTGTTATCTGACAGTGAAAATCCCGTCAAAATCGGTTTGGCCATTTTTGAGTCCATACGGAATATCATCATCATCATCAGCCTTCATAGGGAACATACATACATACATCGCTTTTTATATGTATATAGAAGAAAGATATACTCAAAGAAGACTGTAACACCTTTTTAGGGTTCCGTTGAACTACAAGGAACCCATATAAGTTCGTTCGTCCATCCGTCTGTCTCTGTCCATCCCAAGTTGTTTAGAACTTCCTAACCATTATAGTAGACTAACTGCACGCCGCGCATTCACCTGCGTAGTAATGAAAAAAATTGTGATGATGATGATGAAAAGTTGCAAATTTTTTTCTCGTCATAACATCAGCTATCTGATAGTGAAAATACCATCAAAATCGGTCCTGCAGTTTTCGAGTCTATAAAGAACGTTACAGACACACACATACGCACACGACGAATTATTTCAAAAACATTAGAAAAATAACAAAAAGAAAATGGAAAATGTGAGAATTGAACCCGAAGCCTACTCACAGTCGCAGGAACTTATCCATTGCGTCAACCACTCGTCCAATTGAAATATGATGCTAGTGGTGAAATTATGCTTCTAATATATAAAATAATATAAATGTACAAACAAATCGTCACAAAATGTAAGGTAGCATCAGGTAGCCCGTCTGCTTGTTTGCCACCTGTGGCACATAAAAAAAAGTAGACTAACTGTGCTCTGCAGGTCCACCTGCGAAGTAATGAAAATATGATGATGATGATGATGATGAAAAGTTGCCAATTTTTTTTCTCCTTATAACATCAGCCATCTGACAGTGGAAGTCCCATCAAAATCGCTCCTACCGTTTTCATGTAAAGAACATTACACACAAGCATACAAACACAAACACACACACACACACACACACACACACACACGCATGCACGCACGCACATGACGTATTATTTTAAAAACATAAAAAAAAATACAAAAAGAAAATTGGTAAATATGAGATTTGAACCCTGAACCTTACTCACAGTCGCAGAGAACTTATCCAATACGTCGAACCGTTCGGCCAACTGGACTATGAAAATTGTGGTGAAATTATGCTTTATAAAATAATATATACAAACAAATCGTTACAAAATGTAATTTTCATTCGCCTGCCTTTTTAGTACTTATAATCCAAGAAAACATAGCGGATAAGGTAGGTACTTACTTTACAACTTCCGTCAAGGTGTTTTTGTGTCATAAAGTTGAGATTATATTTTGGAGAGGTTAGCGGAACAAAGCGACACACGTCCGTCTAGCAGCGCGCCTCAGCGGTCTCTGTCACATCGCGTAAAAATAAAAGAGAAGTGAAAAGACGCCGCGGCGGCACGACGTTTCGTTCGACACGTTCGAGCCAGTTTATGATTAAATTAATTAATAGTTAGAAAAATTGAATTTTAACCGATAAATAAAAACTATGATGCTATTTGTAACAATATTTCACATCATTCTTGTAAATTTTGTAAAGATTTGTTCATAAATAGTCGAGATAAAATTGTATGCGTTTAGGTAAATTTCAAGGTTAGAGGTTATTTCATGATTTTTTTCTATCGAGAAAATTTATCGGAATCGTGTTTTGGATCCAATGGTCCACTCAGAAATATGATCAAAATTACCAAAATTTCTTTTTACTGCTTTAAAATGAATACATTATCTTAAAAAATTGTTCTGTGAAGCCTTTTTCACTGTAAGACCGCCTTAACGACAACTCTCAGTAATGCGATAAAATGCGCAGTCCCTTAAGTGTCGCTATATAGAGTTTACACTGTATATTCATTGAGTAGGTGTACCGTCTATGCTCCTAATATACAATTATATTTTATAGTATGTACCTATTTGTGACTTGAATGTTGTAACTTTCCAAATTTTACGCGAATTAATTGACTTGATTATAATACCTATATACTATCTTACTGCCGAAAGCCGAAAGGGGTCTATAAGTCCATAGTAAGTTGTTCATGTATGAGGATAACGGACCCCGGCTCAGTATACCCTTTCCGCGTAACCCTGCACATAATGAACCTAATCGAAAGTATAACTAGCGCTCGTAGAGTAGCTTGAACAGCTGCTTCTAACAGAACACTGATGTTAAGCAACGAGCAGTCTTTACGTAAGTATTTTACTGACATACCCTTCGACCAAAATAAAATAAATGGACGGGCCCAGAAGAATCGCATTTTAGAAGAATACTAAATGAGCGCCGGCTCTTACTTCGTTTCAGTCGGTCTCTAGGCGTAGGAAGTGCGACACATGACTTTTGTTATAATATGGTAAACGAAACATCTGGCAAAATTATGGCTTCGTGTGCTTTCCCGAAGTGTAATAACACAACAAAAAACCGCTATCTATTTTTGTTAAAAATGTACTGTACATGGTTATAATTAGGTGTTGAAGTATAATATGTACGACGGTTGCATTGTTGACTGGCACCCGACATACAGTCCCAGACTAGTTCGGGAGCCTATGGAAAATCACGTTATGTAAAACTAAATTTATGTCAAAATAAATTACTTTGTTTGTTTGTTTGGTTTTGCCTCGTTTTTACTGAGCAAGTTCAATGGTTATGGCCCGTCTATTAATTTTATTTTGGTCGAAGGACATACCCCAGTAAATTAGTGGAAAATTTACTTCTATATTTTGGAAACAACTTGAAAATTCAAGTCATTAATAACTCACCCTTACTCGAGCACATTCAGGAAGTTTAGGAAAATAATGCCATATTTTTCCCGTTAGCGCCATAAACTTGTGACATATAAATATATAGTCAGTAAAACATTTTTGACACTATGTTTGTTTGACATAAACCATAGACAAAAATGCTTTTTGATGACTTTACAACCAGACTGAACATACTCTCCATTACAATGTTGCTCAGTGATAAAACCCTTAGGGATTTTCTGTCACTGCTTTTTTTACGCGTCTTACCTTCTAAATGACGAAGCGTTAAGGCATTTTTAGTGCGACCATTTAACCATTGTTACTACAAGTTATCCGAAATGCAACATCGAAATAAGTATGGGTAAGTACAAACAATGACCTCTGCCTTGATGCCTCTTCAAACTACGCTACTCTTAGCTACTCTTTAAAAAACATACTATATACTTGGTATGAACCAAGTATATAGTATGTTTTTATATATTTGACAAGCGATTACAGACTAGGATTTTCACCACATCTCAGATCTCAGAAGGTGTGGTAGAAGATGGTAAACACGTCTACACCTAATGGAAACTGGCTTTCAAGTTATGTTACGTATTTTCAACTTGAGGCAGCTAGCCGGGCATCAAAAGTGATCTACCATAAGTCATAAGCTATTTAATCTTCAAAAAAAATTAGACGTCTTTAGTCACGTATACACGATAATATTAAAGCGTTTCAGAAATAAATGTTTACTTTACTTAACAAAATAATAATAAAAATATATAAATTAAGATATGGACATGACACGCGTAATTTACTTTGGGTCGTTCCCATTTGTTATAACAATAAAACAAATGGGGAAAATAAATACCTGCTATATAATACCTCCGTTGTACTATTATCATGGTATTAGGTAGGCGAGATATTAATAGTGGGGGTAAACCGCGAAGCTTTTATGTGATTGTATCAATAACGTAGTCTGAACGCTCCTTTACCGTGAGGTGAATCAATCTATTCAAGGCTTTATTCCTGGTAAAAGGTATGCCCATTTTGTACGAAACTTGACCCTCGTTTTGTTACTTTTTGCTTTGATGCTGGAGGTCTATGTATACTGGTTAATTTGTTTCATCCTAGGGTATAAACATAATTCCTATATTTTGTACGGTGCTCTATAACGAATCAATAATGTTCGTTTGTGTATTTAGTTTTGTTTTTGATAATCTCGCGAATACTGAGGCGATTATTCAAATTCTCCCACTTAGTACGTAGGCGTAGGAAACACGAATGAAGTTTAAAAAAAACCTTGAACAAAACGAATATTGTTGACCTACATGTTTATTTCAAATGTAGCAGCACCTTGCGGGTTCACTCACTAGAATCCTTACAGGAACCATGATCTTTTCCGGGATAAAAATTTGCAATTTATATGTGTTAATTAAAGATTATACGGATTCGAATGAAATTTATATAGGACAAGAGTTTTGCCCACACTAAGGACTATGAGGTATCAAGTTTAAAAATTCGTTGACATCGCAATTTTTTTTTAATGTAGATGTTAGGATATTTATACATTTAGTATTTAAAATGCAAAATATTTAATTTAGGACAACTATAAATACATTGGGTAACTAAGTACAGATAAAACTTAAAACTATTGTTAGAAGAAATACAAAAATGTGACCTTTTTTCTCGCACCTCCGGAACTTCTGCACTAAACGACAGAAGCAGAATTCGTACATGTTTGGGATGAGAGCCATTTTTTTTTAAATAAAAGAGCAAAAACATTAGTTTAGGCCACTTTTCACTTAGTTGTGGCCACATCGGTGAATCAATTGTGGCCACTAAATCACTAACACTAACATTATAAAATGCGAAAGTTTGTGTGCGAGTATGTTTGTTATTTCATCACAATGACGTCGATTCTGTTCTGTGAACCATTTTCTAAACTAAACTTAATTTGACAGCTCTAACATTATTGCCATCCTTTTCTGATGTATTAAAATGAAAAGAGCCGCCTATACTTTTAGTCCTGTCAGATTAGTTTAGTTTAGAGAATGCTACAACAGAATTGACGCCACTATCAGCTGAACGAATTCAATTGAATCAACCATAGAAATAGTGTATAGACACTATCGACAGACAAAACTACCTGATAATTATAGAGCTTGAAAGTAGCTCGTTTCACGTTGCTGAAAGTGATTTTAGTAAACACTAGCGACCCGCCCGCCCGGCTTCGCACGGGTGTAATTTACGTGCGAAGCCGGGGCGGGTCGCTAGTTATATATATAAACCTTCCGTGAAAATGTATCTAACTGATGGTGAAAACGCATCAAAATCCGTTGCGTGGTTTAGGAGGAGTTAGCGGCCATACAGACATACAGACAGACAGACGCGGAAAGCGACTTTAATTCATACTATGTAGAGATAGAGATTTATATAACTACCATGAAAAACAAAAGTTTTTAAATGTACAAGCAATGTCACATGCCACATGCTATGGTCATAAAAATTATAAATTATTGAATCAACATTCTGGCTATATGAGTTTTAGTATGGATATGAACAGCTTGAGGAAACTTTAGGTATAAAGTATGTATGATGCGCTCATGCCTTGATCATAATGCACTCTTATTTATTCTGTGTCTCGATATAAGTTTTAAAATAGCTGGTGGTAATATTATCTTGAAATAGAATGGCCTGGCGAGACAATGCAGCATGTGGTGCACTGATTCACCAGTAAAGTAATTTTTTAAAATAAATCTAAGCATGGGCGAATAATTATTATTATTTATTTTTTTTTAAGCTGGCTAAATAATATATGGATTGTCTTTAGACCTTCAACGGTCTATGGGCAGTCTAACTGTATTTGTAGTTTTAGTTTTAGCTTGTATTTTGTTTAGTTAATAAAGGCGCTAGCCCAGAAAAAAAAAAATATAATAGCTTTGATGACAAGAGGGTCTATAATAATGTATATGGCAACCAATAAGTAAAGTTCATCATCATCATAATAAGCCTTTTAACAGTCCACTACTGGACTTTTAGCCTACCACCGAAAGGCTGATTGGGCCATATCCACCACGCTGGCCCGGTTCGGATTGGTGGATTCACATACGCCATTGAATTCCTTCTCCGTACGTATGCAGGTTTCCTCACGATGTTTTCCTTCACCGAAAAGCCAGTGGTAGAAGTAAAGTTACTATTACATTACCGGATTTTAGCAATCAAGATCTATTATGACTTCATTAGGTATCTCTACCACTTCTAGAAATACCCTTTGGCTTCGCACGGGTGGCACATTTGGTTTAAAGCTTTAAAGGATACTTATTTGGAAAAAATCGTCTGTTTAGCGATGGGGCTGCCAGCCTCATTTCTTTATATTTCTTTGTCTTCTTTACTGTCTATTGTACTTATAACTAGCGACCCGCCCCGGCTCTGCACGTAAATTACACCCGTGCGAAGTTTATAGTATGTTTTTTTATAGTTGACAAGCGCCTACATACTAGGCTTTTCACCACAGCTCAGATCTCGGAAGGTGTGGTCGAAGATGGTAAACACGACTACCCCTAATTGCGTGTAATTTACGTACGTGCGAAGCCGGGGCGGGACGCTAGTAACGTTCCGTGAATTTTTTTCTAACTGATGGTGAAATCGCATCAAAATCCTTGCGTGGTTAGCGAGGAGTTAGCGGTTATACAGACAGACAGACAGCGCGGAAAGCGAATTTATTTTATACTATGTAGAGATGTAGAGAAGAAGATTTATTCGTGGCTGTGTGCAATACGTATTATTGCCGATGATTTTTTATAAATTCTGGCATGTTCTATCTTACATACTCCTCTGGTGCAGCGACCCGAATAGGGTCTTGGCCTCCGACAGAAGAGAATCATTGGTCCCGGAGTCTCAGTCTCGTCTCTCGCCAGTGGGCGAATTGGAGTTTGCGCAGGTTCGACTCTACGGCATCTAGGTCAACCGATGCGAAGGGTCAGCGTCAGCATTCAATCATTGGGAAAACTAATTACTGCATGTAACAATCAAGGCCTTTGAAAAATCCTACGAAACATACCTATACTGGGCTGTTATGTCTTCTGTACTCAGAGCAAATAAAAATACAGAGTCCCTACGGCGCACTGCCAAAGTGACGCCAAAATCGCTTCCAAAACTATGTGAATTCCCAATAAATACACGATTCACGCACACATACGCATTCAAAATCCACGTAAGATTTCTTGTCAGAACGTCGTACTGAACACATCCGTTTTAAAAAGAAACAATGACTTCTTGCAGTGTTAAGAACTGTAAAAACAACACAAAAGTAAATAAGAAGAAGGATGGAATAGTTCCACACTTAAGTATTTATATTATCATTTATTTTGATGAATTACACGACACGACTTCGACTACGCACACATGTTTCAAAAAGTGGCTTCACTTTTCGTGTTCGCGGTAGTCCCTCTGTATCTGTGCTCTGAGCTTCTGTACCTACCTTTTGATTAGGTAGTGGGTTTTCAATGACGATATAATTATCTTTGGTTATTTTCTTGATCCATTTTCTAAGAAGGCTTTTATAATGAAGAGCATGATTGGATCCCGTCAGTCATTTAAATATTCGATAATATGATGCGTGCAAATTTTTGCTCTTTAAAGCACGCAAAGTCAAACCGATTATGTTTGTTACTTTATCGATACTTAAAAACAGGGTTTGTAGGTAAGTACGACGCAAACAGAGGGGTGTTATAAGTTAACCGTGTGTATCTGTATATCTGTCTGTGGTATCGTGTCTTATTAGCTCTCAAACGGCTGAACCGATTTTGATTTCGTTTAAAAAAAAGCGAAGCCGGGGTGGGGGGGGGCTAGTATATAAGTCTAGCGACCCGCCCGCCCGTCGCCAATCTATACTAATATTATAAAGAGGAAAGATTTGATTGTTTGTTTGTTTGTTTGCATTGAATAGGCTCCGAAACTACTGAACCGATTTGAAAAATTCTTTCACTGTTGAGATGCTGCACTATCCCCGGTTGACATAGGCTATATATCCCGGCTTAGCCTGTGCGAAGCAGGGGCGGCCTAATAGTTATATATATACTATATATATATATAATCCATGAAAATGTATCTAACTGATGGTGAAAACGCATCAAAATCCGTTTCGTGGTTTAGGAGGAGTTAGCGAACATACAGACATAGGTACAGACTACAGACAGACGCGAAAAGCGATTTAAATTTATACTATGTAGAGATGACTTTTTTCATTTTTTTCTTGTAATCAACAGCGTTATAAATTCTACATAATATTCACAATAGTTATTAAAGATAAGGCCAAAATAACTTTAGACGTGATAGATATTAGATAGTATCTATGATTCAAGAAAACCTGTTCTGACATTTGAAGATTATAAGCTGATTTATCTTAAAAAATAAATTTATAGGTACCTACTTATTTAAGAGGAAGCATATGTTAATGCTTTCGATCCCCAAGCCACCTGCCAAGCGTGGGGAATATGGCAACACCCCTCTTTAAGAGGGAGGCCTTTGTCCAGCAGTGGATGTTTGATGGCTGCTGTATATGTTAATGCTTCCTCCTCCTTGCTTGAGTCGTATTCCTCACGTCTGAGTTTGTCACCACCACCTTCCATCAATCTCTCTCTGATGATATCTTTTCATCGTCTTCTATGCTCTTGAGCATGGAGTGCGTCGTAGAATGAGGTGTCGAGAGTGGTACATGCTTATAACGCAAGTAAATAATTGTAAAGTTGTTGATAAAGATGAGTACAATCAATGATCTAGTTGATAGCCCGTTGGTCTAGTTGATAGTGAACCTATCTTCTGCGCTTGGGGGCGTGGGTTCGATTCCCACCCAGTACAAACATTCATGTGATGAACATTTGTGTTTGTTCTATATCTGGGTGTTAATATTAAAAATATATATATGTACATATATCAGTCTCTGGCAGCCATATTATTGGCAGCTTTGCTTAGTTTGGGGTCAGATGACCGTGTGTGCAAAAATGTCCCGAATATTTATTATTTTATTATTATTATTATCTCCTTTCAGATTAATATCATCACCACTTCGTGTAACCTTTCATAGAAGTGTTTTATTTTTTATAATACGACATTTGTGTTTAACGGCCAGTTATCCGAGTCGCGTAGGCAACAAAACGCTCCCTCAGCCCCCGCCAAGTTATAGCTTCGATGTATTTTGCCACCCAAGAGTCAGGACGCCCGCGGGGGGAGTGCAACGACAAAAACGAACATAGGTCCTCGACCTCGATGACGACTGGCGCGGTACTGAACGCGGTGCGCGCAAATTCTCGCGACCTTTTTACGGTTTTAATTTCACTAAAAAACGAAACTACATATTCACTATCAAAATTCTAGCCAAATATTTTTTTTAAAATAAAATTGCCTTTCAGTACATGCAATTTCCAGGTTGTTACGAGCTTTCAATAGAGCATAAAATGAAAAAAAAAAAACTGAATCGACTTTGTTTCAGATTTTATTTGATCGAGGAAATTTTATTCTATCGTGTTTTGAACCAAATCATAAACTCAAACACAGATGTATCTGTGACATGTTTTTTTCCAGCTCAAATATTGTAATTTAACTGAATAAAATTGATTTAAAACCGTCAAATTTGTTATAAGAGGCCGTTAACTAAATCTAGAACATTTTCCAAACCGGTAGACACCTGGCTCTTTTGATTACACCGCATCTACAGCGAGACTGAAAATGAACAAAAAATACTTACAGCTCCGAGGCAAGACCGCCATAAAAACGGAACGGTGGACGAGCGATAAACTCGATCATTATAAGTGCATCTGAACACGATACTACTATTGCATTTCATGATTTAAATCGGGATAAAATTATGCATCACAAAATACCTATAACGTTGGGTGCGGATAAACAGAAGGACGTACATAGGGCGTAGCTATCGGTAAGCGGTAGTTCGGCATGTTCCAGAATCGGGCAGTAAATAATTCCCCCACCCCCGAACAAAATCTTGGTTCATTCTTGGAAAAACATAAACCATTAAACGCTATCCTTTAAGAACTGTTAAGTTCCGGGATAAGTAGTAAGTTAAGTAGCCTATGTGTTAATAAAGGGTATAGCTACCCGAAACGAAACTGTATGCAATTTTTTATTTTTTTTTCTATTATAATAAAAAAAACTGCTTTTGCATTTGATAGCATAAATCAGGATAAAATTATGCATCACAAAATACCTATAACGTTGAGTGCGGATAAACAGAACGGCGTAGCTATCGGTAAGCGGTCGTTCGGCGTGTTCCAGAATCGGGGAGTAAATAATTCCCCCACCCCCGAACAAAATCTTGGTACACCCTTGGAAAAACATAAACTTTTAAACGCTATCCTTTAAGTTAACTTCAGGGATAAGTAGTAATAAAGGGTATGGCTACCAGAAACCAAATTTAATGCAATTTTTCCATATTTTTTTTCTATTATGTATTATACAAAAACTGCATCTGCATTTGATAGCATAAATCGGGAACAAATGAAACTTAACTGAAATAAAAAACAAATATACGGCAGTATAATGGGCGGCCTTATCGCTTAAAGCAATTTCTTCCAGGCAACCTTTGGATGGATGAATATCATTTTGATACAAAATGCTCTTCGGTGCCTAAAAATCTTACTCTAATATTTATCGTTGATCTTGGAGTACTTCCAAAGGGCGATAGACTCTCCACGTCAACCAGTATTTAAAGTACGTCAACCTATTTAAACTTTTTATCAGGGGTGTTCACCCCGCGCCGTACTCTAACCTTCGTTGAATATTTATATTATACTGCGACCAACTCATCTGTACACGCGGCCAAATGACGAAACTACATTTTTTGTACGAGCGGCTGTGAGTTCTGTTCAAATAATACGATGGCAGCTCCCCCTTTCAACCGTACACATAATTTGGTTCAATGTAGGCCTGCATCGCCCCTTCAAAGTCCTTTGGGGTTACTCTACGTCTAGTGATCTGTTTATTGTAGACGACATGCTTGAAATGAAATTCTTTTGTGGCTAAATTGTCATTTTGGGAGAAATGAGAGTTGGGGAATGCCTGGGAATTTTTAACACCATGTTTAATTTATAATATCTATGTTAAATTAATCATTAAACATTTTTTAACATAAGAAACTTATACATAATTATTTGGAATATTAATGAACTAAAAATAAAACCTGAAAAGTAATTATAATTAATCTAAATAAAATAAACTAAACTGCTATAAGACTCCAAAAGCTTGTGGTAATAATTTTGGCAGGTCACGCCCATGAAATTTCTTATTTTTCACGGTATTTACTACAAATAATGTCGTTGGTACTTCATTGATGGGTACCGCCTTCTTAGTGAAGTGCTACATGAACAACCACAGACTATCGAAATCGGTTTTGAAATAAAATAAATGAAACAAATAAAAATGTATGTATGGGTAACTTTTTTTTTTTTGTAAATATTAAAGTTATTTGCTATTATCTATCTTGCAATTACTTATGTAAAAAAAACTTTTACTACCCTAATGAATGATTACATTTTTTCAGCATAACCATGCAACCTATCGATTCCAAGTTCTATGAGAATAATATCAATGATCGAATAGATTCATTAACGATTATACGCTACCTCATCCTTACTGTGAGCTGTTAAAATTATCATTCTAAATATGACAAAGCAGGACAAAGCAGAGGCACTCTACTTTTTATGCACTATCACACGGCTGCTTGAACTCTTGAAGTCACTCAGCTCCAAGTTATTTTCATTAAGGAGCCCATTGCAGTCGACGAAGACATACACCCAACTTAACTGCTTTCATCACGAACGAGAAAACACTATGAACTAAGTAGAACGTACTGCTAACTATTCTGTAATAGAATCAACTTAATTATACCAGAGCGTACCTATTTTGTCACAAAAAAACGGCGGGAAAATTAAATAAATGTGGACCATAATCTGGACAGTAACAATTTTGACACTTGGTTTTTTTGTTTCATATAAACCAAATAACCATAGACAATCTATTTATATCTACCTAGGACGTTATATACCCTACTTCATTTATACCAAGGACGTTTTACCTTTTTATGGTATATAGGTATAAGATCCTTGATTTATACAGACAAAAATACCGGCCAAGAAGGTGTCGGTCGAGTTACGCCTATGGTAGGTTCCATTTTTATATGATTTTGACTTTAATTAAGAGTAATTATCACAGAAATAATCTATTTGTTTTAATTACTTAATTGAGTAACGTGACGAGCAAGTCACTCGCCTGATGGAATAGTAATATTTGCACACGACTGTTCGGTGATTGAATGCTAGCACAGGTGTGGTAGTTACTTCTCCAGTTGGATATAGCAAAAAAAAACAAGTTATAATCAAATATCGAAAATAAAAAATAAAATTACGCCACTTTTAAAATGCCTACATAGAACCTCTTCACTTATTATGTCACAGATAAACAAACGCCTTGATAAAACATTGTCCTTGAACAGATATACAATACAATACATAATTTAATCTCAAAAAAATGTGAACAATCTTTTATCTTTCGGGCACTACCTGAGAGCGGAAGGGACGACCGTAATCGGACGAATGTTGGTCAAACAACCGAACAAATTGTGGACACGGTATCCGTTTCACTTACTAGGTGAAACGAAGGCTATTATCATTTGCAGGGTAATACTAATGCTAATATTAAAGCCAATGCTTGAGCCAATGTTGGCGGTATTTGTCGTTGGTTGTGACGTAGCGAGTATCCCAGGCAAACGAACAATATTATCAACGCACAGCTGGTTTTATTACGTCAATGTACTATATTAAAGATTCACTATACATTGCTGCTTTTGTATTGCAAATATTTTGTAGAGTAAAAGAGACAGATATGTGTATTAAAGTATATAGTATGTAGTATTGTTTTGTGTCGTGGCAGGCAATGGTGTCGATTTTGGTTTAGTTTAGTAAGTGGTATGACAGAATCGGCCCCATTATGAATCGAAATTCGACGCACACTACCTATGTCAAGTCACGTCCACATTTAACAGGAAAATAAGTAAAACCACAATTAAAACTTACATAAATTCTGCTGTTTAGTAATTTGTAATTGACGTAGGTACTACAATGAAGACCGTAATTTGCTTATTTAATTATTTTGACTAAGAACATAAATGCGTGTAGTAGGTACATATACTGCATACATAACATACTTATTACTTACCTATCTATACTTTTTTTATGGAATAAGTAGCAAAGAAGCTATGGGCCACCTGATGGTAAGTGGTCACCGCTACCTATAGAGTATAGACACCTACAATACCCGGGGCATTGTCAGTGCGTTTCCTACATTAAAGGACTCTATTCGCCCTTCGTACTTAGCTTTACTATGACATTGCTAAGCTTTATCTATTGTAATTCCTATTGTCACTAAACATAGAGTATAGATATATTTTTTTACTTTTCATGCTTGTGAAGTTCTTACATATATGCCCGGTGTAAGCGGACTAAAACTAAGCAAATTTTTATGCAATAGAGCTAATAGCTCTATAGTGGCGAATTGGCAATGGTATACCCAGATCAGACTAACAATAGAGATATGCCTTAGTACAGTATTTGGTGCTAAACCGGCACATTTACTCATTTTTACACACACCCCAAGAAACTTGTGGCGACACCAATGAACTAACTAATTGTCCACATGCAAACGGTAAGGTCGTTTTCATCTACAGGGTGAGGTTCATCATCATCATCATTAGCCAGAAGACGTCCACTGCTGAACATAGGCCTCCTCCTTTAACCTCCACACTGAACGACAGCCTGCCTTTTGCATCCACTGGATGCCCGCGACTCTCACAATGTCGTTGGTCCATCTAGTGGGAGGCCTCCCTACGCTGCATCTTCCGGTTCGTGGTCTCCACTCCAGAACCTTTCTTTCCCATCGGTTATCGGTTTTTCGAGCGATGTGGCCTGCCCATTGCCACTTCAACTTGCAAATTTTAACAGCTATGTCGGTGACTCTGGTTCTTTTGCGAATATCCACGTTTCGTATTTTATCGCGCAAAGAAACTCCGAGCATAGCTCTCTCCATTGCCCGCTGTGTGACTCTGAGTTTTTCCAAAAGGCCAACAGTTAAGGACCACGTCTCAGTACGTCATATGTCATATGTCATCACTGGCAACACACATGGGTGAGGTTCGACTAGTATCAATCCTGATTTAGGCCAGATATTTTCGCACCCGCCACTTTTCCATAATATCTCCTTTGTTTCTCTGATCTGAGGTTAAATGTTATAAATATTGTATAGCATTATACAAAAAGTCAATAGTTCTTTGTCTGGCAGGTAGAGGCGGCGAAGCATCCGGGCCCCGATATTATATTGAAAGATTGAAACACATAAAAAGGTGACTCATTCTGTCTTTATGTCTAAAGTTTTTATCAAAATAGAAACTCTAGGGGTATACTCTAGTCTAGCTAGCTACTCTATACTAGAGTCTAGCAATCTAGCATATATATGGATTTGTAACTCTACTCTAAATATAAAAAAAAAACACCATAGTTGGTAAACAAACAGACGGTCTGCCTGATGTTAAGCAATCACCGTTGCCTATGGATTAACACCAGAGGCATCACAACTACGTAGCTGACTCTGCCTTTAGAAGAACCCCATGTTGTAGCTTCTCGGAAACACCGCGGAAAGTAGCTCATTTCATATCTAATAGCTCATTTCCATCATATATGAGTGTTTAGGTGGTGATTTACGAAAGTGTGGAGCAAGTTGGAGAATATTGTTCCTATTGTAAGGTCAACTCTAAATTCCGATCACAGTTTCAACCGCATTCGGTGGAAATGTGCGAAAAGCAAGTCAGTTTCCCATAATGATGTCTGTACTTAGATAAATTATGAGCAGTTTCGATGCTTTTTTTAAATAAAAAATTAGCTTGCGCTTTGCTATTAACTTGTCTGATGGTAAGCGATGATGCAGTCTACGATGGAGCACGCTTGCCTAGAAGAAACCGATTCTATCTCGACTTGAAGATACCCAGATTGTAACTATCGGGGAATTCATTCTGGCAGCGTATTCTACAGACTAGCAGTTCGAACAATAAATGTGGAATCAAAGTGCTTCGTACGGGTCTCGGAATATCAACCATAAAGCAGTGTCGATTTTTCGTGCCCTCTATGGCAGTCCGATTGAAAAATGAGCAGGAGGGAATTAAATCATGCAGATCTGATGCACTCTCTCCGGAATGTAGTATCCGATAAAAAATGCCATCGAGAAGGAAAACATCGTGAGGAAACCAGTCATGAAAACATCCAAATATTAGCTGACGTAGTTATCGGGAAACACATAAGTATAAGAAAACGAACCAAACCAACAAACAAACTTCCAACAATAAAAAAAAAAAACATAGACAAATCCAGATGCAACATCTAGGTTAGAAATTAGGAACGTCGCAGAAGGTCGATTCGATAATCGGAAAGCGAATCGGCTGCTCGATTTGAATATATTAATGTTAAGTGGATCATTAGTTAGCGTTCAGTAGAGTTTAGACAAGACCAGGTAGAGCATGGCTGTAAATGGTCATCGACCATAGAATACATTATGTTATGCTGTTGACTACGAATTGTATACGTACCTGTTAATATTATCAATGCGTATGTTGGTATTTGTTTATTTTTCTTTCACGCAGCAACAGAGCAACGGATCGACGTGATTTTTGTGCATAGATATAGGATAATTTTGACTTATTTAGTATTTGTGTTAGAATATTTTATTGTTAAAAGATAGTTATTGATGCACTTACTACTAAATAGTATCCATTTTCACGGTGCACCGCATCGAGCATCTAACCCCGATACAGGTATTGCCGTCAGTCCGATTCCGTAACTATGCTTTGTCATATTTATAATGATAATTTTGACAGCTCACAGTAAGGATGAGGTAGTGTGTAATCGGTAATGAACCTATTCGATTATCGATATTATTCTCATAGAACATCGATACTTGGAATCGATAAAGTTGCATGACTATACCTACTGAAAAAATTAAATCATTTATTAGGTAAGTAATAGTTTTTTACCGTGACTTACTTTGCTTGACTCTGACTTCTATGAAGATATTGAGTAAAACTTGAAAAAATCTCAATACTTGACACTGGCAAAGTACAAGACGGTATCGCCAAAATAATCTCAAGAGGAAAGAATCAAAAATAGGCAGTCATGAGACTGCCCTCAGAAGGACTTATTATTCTTTGGGACTGCCGACAGAAGTGAAAACTTAAAACTCAGTCTGGCGCATCACATTAGAATGTCGGTGACGCTAACCCATAAGTTTTGCTCCTACCCAATATCGCACGCGGCTAAAGAAGTTTGAGATAAATAATAGGAAATATAAGAGTCGTATTCGAAATTAGGCGGCGTTTAAGTTTCCTCTCAAACAAATTATTTAGGATAACATTAATTATGCAATCAATTACTGGCATTTCAGATGGCGTTCGTTCTTTGAACGGTGGTGACCTGATTTGGTGCAGATTATGTTAGGCGTCGTCTTCACAAGCAATTTAATTTTTAATTTTTAGGCGCGCGGATTCAATTAGAACAAAAAGCATATCATTCATTTTTTGAAGTCCATTCATTTGTATACCTATTTTTTTATTAATTTAATAATAGTTTGACCGCCTCCTCGCTACTTGAAGACTTAAGTACTAGTACTTAAGTAAAGCACTAAACTAGAACTAAATATCTGACTAAATACATGAATAATTCGTATATTAAAATAGCCAAAGTATAGAACTCATACTCCAGGGGTTTACTAATAGCCATTGAAGGTGTCTATTACCCACCTCCTCCATCATCAGATTAGTTCATTGTCATCTACAATAAATAGACTCGCAAAGAAAAGATAAAATACAACATTAGTAGGTTAAAATCAACTTCCAAAACTTGTTTTTAACATTTTACCTAGTCAGATATAGTAAATTAGTTAAAAATCAAGATAAATAAATATAGAGTGCGTAGAAATAGACAACTTAGCTATTTAAATCGATATATAAACAAATAGTACGCAACAAGTCGATTTTCTATAAAATCTGTCAACAAGAATGCGGGATTTATTTTAGGTACTTGTTTATTGGTTTTGGGGTAGTAATGTTTTTAATATCAGTTTTTAACGACCATTTAAATGCACTGAAAACAATAACTACAACTAAATTAAAACGCAATTAAAACCTTTTTCTTACACAGAGATCGTTTACGTAAAGTATTTTCTAAAAAAACAGAGTTCACTTTCTGCTTAATCGCCCTAGTTTTGTGTGGAATAAGGTCGCGATTTGAATGTCACAACGTAAGGCCAATGCCACAAACACATGTTGGCGTTGAACGTCCAGTTAACTTGAGCCGCCCTGCCGGTTTTGGTTGATGTTCGATTGTATAACAGCGGGGAGGTTGTATAGGGTTTCGGGGGTCTGGTACGTTGGTCTAAGTTATAGGAGCAAAGAGGCACAGGATGGGAATCAATGAACTCGGTTCGAAGCGACCGACAAAGGACGTTTCGGGTCGGTAGGTAATTAAGTTAATATCAATCCTTTTTCTACACAAAACTACATGATACCGGACAACTTTGTTGCTTAAACGATTTTTGAAGAATGCGCTGTGTTTCCTGCAGTTTAGCATTTGTTTTATAACCTCTTTGTTATTAAGTTTTTTTTTCGTTTACGGTCTTGCAGCATAAGCCTTTGGACCATGTCTTTATTTTGCATTATTATTAAGGTTAAAGTCCATGGCACAGACTAGGTAAAGCTAACCTTTCATTTGGTGATAGACCATGGGTATATCGCAAACAGTTTAAAAATAATAATATAGTATCAATTCTCACTTTCTTTTTGAAAGATTTATTTAATGATATCGCACATGAGCAGGTGAAGTAATTTTTTTCATCCCTACGTAACAGGTATGGGGCTAATGGCCATCTTGTATTAATTATGGTGACATCACTTACGTATGGCCATCCCTGAACTTCAAAGATAATATATAATTATCGTCATAGCTTAACTTAGAGGAATCTATCGACATTTCACTTATCAAGAGGCTGCGACTGGAAACTTTTATACATAGATACCTATCTATGCACGTATATGTCCCTCTGGCGTAGCGTAGTCGGGAAAAAAGGAATACCTACCTAATTTAGTGTTACCAATTAATAGTAAGTTTCGATAAAAGTACTCAAGTACACAAATAAATCTTTACTATAATCCCTAAAAGTAGTAAAAATAAACCTTTTATAATTAAACTAGTAGGCCGCCCCTGCTTCGCACGGGCGAAGCCGGGATATATAGCCTATGTCAACCGGGGATATTGCAGCATCCCAACAGTGAAATAATTTTTCAAATCGGTTCAATAGTTTCGGAATTTGTTCAATGTAAACAAACAAACAAACAATCAAATCTTTCCTCTTTATAATATTAGTATAGATGAAGAACAAAGCCTGTCTGCTGAACTGACAGCAAAGACGTAACGTAACGAAGAAAAACCGAAGGAAGAATAACAAAATTGAATTAACTAAAGTTATCTTCATCTAATTTAATATTGAAATATTTATGCAAAACATTAAAAAAATAAGATGAGATTTCATCATCATTTCAGCTGTAGGACGTCTACTGCTGGACATAGGTATCCCCCATAGATCTCCAAAAGGGCCGGTTGGAAGCGGCCTGCATCCAGTGTTTCCCTGCATGCGGTCTTTTTAGGTCGTCTGTCCATCTTGTGGGTGGACGTCCTACGCTGTGCTTACCGGTCCGTCGTCTCTATTCGAGTACCTTTCGGCCCCATCGACCATCTGTTCTGCGTGATATATGCCCTGCCCACTTCAACTTGCTAATCCGGTGGGCTATGTCGGTGACTTTTGTTCGTGTTCTTCTGATTCGATCTCGTAGAGAAACTCCGATCATAGCCCTCTCCATAGCTCGTTGTGCGACTTAAAGCTTGCTTATGAGGCCCATAGTGAGAGACCCCGTTTCACTGCCGCATGTCATCACTGGCAACACACACTAGTCGAACACTGAGGTATTTTGGACGAGAAGAGGTTGCGAAGTTGAAGATGAGTTTTAAAGGCAAAATTACTTCAGGACAAATGGTATGGAGCATAGACCACCATGAAGCACTATACTTATATTCCCTATACACATATAATACATGGTTATGCGAAAAGAGTGTACTAAGTTTTTAGTACCCTTCATTATGAACAAATTTTACTATGGTATACTATATTTTAATCTATAGTAATCGATATATTAGATTAGGCAAACGCTAATTATTTTAATCCAAGGCAACTATAATGGCTTCAGTAAAGAAAACATTGCTATTTTAAATGAAATAGTTATTAACCCATTGGATTAAACGAATATTAATTTAACACAAGGTGATAATTCTAAGAATACGGAATTTTGAATTTAAGAGGGTTTATGCAATCGGATATATATGAATGAATATTTGCTTGGCATAAAGCTTTTTATTTTACTTGAAGAAATCGTTTTTTCCCGTGTACCACCCCTGATATCGCGAAAAAATATCAGCTGTTCCCTCAGATCAATTTAAATACTTGATATGAGGCTGTCCCATACATTTTGTCGATTTTGTATTACCTTTTTATTTGAAGCAGCTGACTACCATTTTCTATAAAATATTATAAAACATACATCTAGGGCGCCGCCCCGCCGATGCGGCAAAGCGGGACAGAAAACTTTTTTTTTTGGGCTACCAGTGGTCAGGGCTGGTGAGCGAGGAACCTCCTGTCAACGCGCGCCGTGTCCAGGATGACTTTCTGCTTCAGATATATTATTATTACCCTACTCTCTCAAATCACTTGCAAGGTTGCTTCCAATCACTATCACTTATTCTGCGCCACACCTCGAAGCAGTGACGTCACGCTTTCACTGGCAGCGATTCTATATTAAATCAAATGATTTGTTTAACAAACAGACCACAACGGGCACTTTTACTTGCATGTGAACATTATTGTTGTTTTCGATATGTTATTCTGGTGGAGGAAGGTGAATTCTATCGTAATCTAAGGTTAAAACATGTAGTTATAGGTAGAGTGTTCCAGAAACTTTGTGGCCGGCATTAGAAATATTGTGTACTTTGAGGAGAAAATATTCTTCATTAATTAATCAAAAAGCTCACCCCACCACATCTTGCAAAGCTAGAAACCGCAGACATCCGATTTTTCCGCACAAAAATCTAGAAAAAAGGTATAATTTTTAGGTGTTTTAAGGTGTAATTCTGTCCATTTTGATTTGGTGAAAATATTGGCGTCTCTTCTAAACAAATTCTTTCTACCACTAGTCCACTATATATATACCTATACAGGGTTACTGGAAATCAATTAGAAACCTCTTAATGCTTCAATACGTCAAAAAAATTGTTCTAATTAAGACTGATCAAAATTCGCGAAAAAATATCAGCTTTTTCATATTATAATTTATCGGGAGCGAATGTTTATTTTTGCCGGCCGCTTCCATCCGGCTCTTTTGGAGATTGATGGGGGAGGCCTATGTCCAACAGTGGACGTCCTGTGGCTGAAATGATGATGAATGTTTTTTTTTATGGAACGCCACATAATTTTTTTGGGGAATTTCGAAAAGCTATAGAACTAAATTTGTTTATTTTGATGACCAAAAACATTTTTTGCGATGCGCCCCGGCCCACTGCGGCCCGTCCTAAATAGGTAGTCCTAATGTACTCCTCTAACTGCTCATGTACCAGTATCCCTGTATAGGCGTAGTACACTGTACATACCTATATTATGTACTACGTTCGCTTGAAGCATCAATACTAGTGAAACTGCTGACTTACTGATGCGAGGTTCAATTCGCGAGGAATAATGCACATGTTGTGAATAGCAATCCGTCGCTGGAGGAAGCGCTTTGTCCTACTTACTCAGCGGTAGAGTCGTACTATCGGTTGAATTTTATAGTAACTGTCACTTATCTGTAGAGTCGTGATAGACTCCAAGAGCCGAGCTCTAATAACCACATTTGGATTACTTTATACCTTCACCGGTTTATGAGCATCTGCTTTTAGCCCCCGACGCAAAAAAGAGGGGTTTATGTGAAATACACGCGATAAAATCCGTCAAGTTTAATTTCAATGTTAAGTAATAGCGAAAACCTGTAGTTACAATCTGGGTGTCTTCAAATCACGAGTGAATCGGTTTCTTCTGAACAAGCGTGCTCCACCGTAGACCGCATCAAGTTGGCGGTCAAAAGCAAGTCTATTATATAGATTGTATTTTGTAGACTAAATAATTGACATAAGATACTATAAAATACTAGGTACTATAAAAATTTAACAATAATAAGTAATATGGGTAGTAGATGGTAGTAGTTAGCATGTTTCTTTTGTTTTGTTTTTGTCAATGTAAAAAATACAACTAAACCAAAATATGATTTTAATAATATTCTAACATATTAACATAATTACCTTTTTTAACTTTAACATAAGTAATTAAAAAAAAAACATAAATAACTAACATTTTGCACGCCATCTCTGGCAAGGACATGCGATACGTTTCCATTCTTACGACCATGTTAGGTATGCTTTATATATTACTAGCTGAATCCCGCGGTGCTACCCGCGATTTTCCAATTTTCCCGCATTTTCTGGGATAATAAGTACCCTATGTCATCCATATGATGTACACTATCATCCTGCCAAAATTCGTTAAGATCCGCTGAGCGGTTTAGTCGTGAAAAGCGAACAAACATCCAGACAGAGAGACAGAGTTACTTTCGCTTTTATAATATTAGTAAGGATTATATGTGTGCCTACCACGTTCTGACAAATTAATAATTTGATTTAATGTGATTTATTAAATAAAATAAAAAAACTTAAGATGACATGGTAATATTTATCAACTTAATATATCTGTGATTTCTGTATAGCATCTTACTTTTCACACATGCTTGAGCTCAAAATTCCCAATTAACATTTCAAAGCAACATCTAAACCACACTCGACATAAGGGTAACGCCACACCTGAGACGTTTTTAATTATCGAAAGTAAACATCCCGGAATCCGTTACGGGCTTCATAAATGTAAATTGGAGGCGCATCCCGTTTAGCGCTGCCCTGCCGCCCGCGCCCGCCTTCGTCCCGCAGACGCCGCCCGCCCTGTAGAGGGGCGGGGGTGGAACAAGTAACAGTAGGGGAACTAATATTAAATCTCAGCATATTGAGAATTTGAATAGACAAAATAGTCACTTCCTGGTTCTAGATTCCGGATATGACTTATTATGTTATCTCACGTATAAAGTCAAGCCATTTACAACACGTGTTTGAACCTAGTACAGAATAGTATTCTACAAATTAGGTAGGTATAAGAGCATAGTTTTTGAAAGATGACCAAAAAAAGACTAGTCGTCCGACCATCGACTAGAAGCTAAAATTATGAATAGTTATACGTATAATGCGTTCAAATAAGAATAGGATCGGTCTAGCGCCTATTTGTGACCTCAAACGGTAATCTTGGTACAATTTGCCAAAAAACTAAAATTAAAAAATAAAGTTTTACGATATCTACGGTGCCTATCTTATTATTTACTAGCAACGCACCCGGCTTCGCATGAGTGTGAGTTTTATTTTTTTACACCTTGGGTTACATTATTGGAAATTAGTAAGGATCCCTATTTTTTATATATAATATAGCCTATCTCACCTTGGGGATAGTGTAGCTTCCAAACAGTGAAAGAATTTTTCAAATCGGTTTAGTAATTTCGGACCCTATTCAATGCAAACAAACAATCAAATCTTTCCTCTTTATAATCAGTATAGATATACGTATTTCGCCCACTTGTGGTCTGCCTAGTAGTCGATTTCCATTCCGCAGTCACCCGCCTGTGATAGCTTTGCATCTTCCCATCTGACCATATGTAATGTTTTTCTTCACAACTATAAACTTATGCATAATCGATCTTTCCCCCATCCTTACTGCATCATCACGAGTCGCCGTGAACGAGCAGTGCGGTACATCACTACGATATCGCTATCCTTGTATTACTGGATTGCGCCAAACTTTTCTTTCTTCTAATAAGTTTCACTCAAATTGCGGGCTTTGTTGTCAAAACGGGAATTTATTCACCACCGCTAATAAGGAAGGACTCTAGATGAGTCGTAAACTATTTTTTTTTGATGAAACTTTGTTTAACTTCTTAGATGTTATCATTGCGTACTGGCAACTATTTATGTATGTACTTCAACGGAACCTTTTTACTCAAGATTTGACGAGAACCGGGGAACACAGACTTCGGCAGAGATCCGTAACCTCACCTGCAAGGTCATAATATGAGGGCATCTCATGATAAAAACACTATACTGCAGTGTTATGGGTTTTTTTCTGTGCAATGCTTGAGGGATGGGGCCATCACAAAAAAAGCAAAAAAGCCTGGAACCTCTGAGGATGCAGGTCCTAGTAAAAAGTATATATTATACAGCCTATTAACACGAGGCGATGATGATGAAAACACCACGCAGTGTAAAGCTAATCATGCAATAAAATAAGGTATCATAGCAAGGTTTGCATTACGTATTCAGCTTTTCAGTAATCAGTGCCTATGTAAGGCAGGGACAGTTTTTATATCAATCTATAATTCAAAGAAATAATTTAGGACTGATCAATAATTCAAAGAAATAATTTAGGGCAGATTTCTATTAGCATTATTCTCGTCGAGATTTTGAAAGTGAAATAGGAAGGAAATCTAAATACGCATAATTCTGAAATGTACCTTGTTGGAAGGTAACTTGATTTTCCAGACGCATCGTTAAACGTTCGATCAACCCTGATAAGACCTCTCGGTATTTTTTTGTAAATATAGTTACAGTTGGGGGCGAACAACTAATTATCAGGAAAACAAATTGGAAAACGGGAAAATCTCGGTTAAAAACGCCAGCTCAGCCAGTACCTACAACGTTATAACATTACTTCTTATTACTTATGAAACAGCTACGCGTCGTCGGCATACCGTGGACCACACGGATTGCAATCAAAATGACGCCACAATCTACTTCCAACTCTACAACACAGACAGAGAGCTCAAATTTGACTGCACGTAAAATCTGAACAAAAATATCAAAGAAATTGTATCACAGTTTAGCAGCTTTTAGCTAAAATCCGTGACAGGAACTGTTAGTTGATTTGTAAAAGAGGCGTGAATATTTTTTACCAGAGACAATGGTAAAGGACACGGTGGTTCGGCACAATGGTACAGATTATATAATAGTTGCAATAGAATGGTTCGAGCCGGTAAGGGCAGGTAGAATATAATTAATTGTTCCTCTGAGGCACGCGTCCGATCTTCCAGTTAGGTTGAGTTGCAGATTTTAAAACTTTGCCTGTGAAAATGTGTGTGTAGTTTTATGACGACCTGTGGTAAGGTAAACCTACGTAGGTAGAATCGATACAGTTCTGAGTTCACACAACCATAATCAACAGTAAATTTCCATAAGTGTAGGCTAATTAGAATTCTTTAGGGATTTTTTAATTAAATAATGGGTTCAATTCTGTTGTACCATTCTCTAAACTAAACTAATCTGACAGGACTAAAATTATCGAAGTCTCTTTTCATTTCAGTATGACAAAAAAGGATGGTAACCATTTTAGAGCTGTCAAATTTAGTTTAGTTTAGAGAATGGTACATCAGAATCGACGTCAATGTCTATCATACTAATATTATAAGTTTGTTGGTTTGTTTGTTCCTCTTTCACGCATCAACAGAGCAACGGATCGACTTGATTTTTGCATGGGTATAGCTCAATCGCCGGATAGTGACATAGGCTACTTTTCATCATCATCATCATCATCACCATCACCATTTTTCATCACTATGTGGATGAAACCGCGGGGGCGCAACTAGTTGTCCATCAATTTTTTTCTTAAATTTTTTTCTTCTACAAAGATTCAGCTACGCAAATCTAAAGTAATAAATATTTCTTTATTATCGCAGCTGCTATCGTTGTCAAGCACATGTTTTAAAATAAGGTCAATGTTACAGTTACATAAAGCATTTCAACTCTTCAAGGACGTTCGACAAAGACTTCGCGAGCGAAACTGTAGTTGCTTAGATAATGTTAATGAATCAACAATGACGCCTCATGGTTACGAGGAATTATTAAACAAGTCATATAGTCACAGTCAGAGTCAAGTAAAGTAGGTAAATCACGGTCAAGCCAAACTCATGCCGCTTCACCTCGTTATATCACGTACTCACCTCAAAGCATTACCCACACTCGAGCACGTTTACGAGCACTTAATATAATTATAATAATTCACCATTTAGTACACATTAACACACGGAAATACACAAGTTTAGGAAAATAATCCAACGAGCCGACATGTTTTTTTCCACGTTGGCGCCAAAACTCTTGTTTTACTTCTTTTTTTTTTGTTAAAGTCTTCATGACCGTGTATTCAATGTCCTTTTGTCGTAATATTAAACAGTTTACATAGTCATAAAAGCGTCAAACAAGTCATAGTCACAGTCAGAGTCAAGCTATGTAAGTCACGGTCAAGTCAAACTCATGCCCCAGTAAAGTGGTGGAGACTTTACAAGAGGCTTCCATGGAGTTTTGGAAACAACACGAAAAGACACGTTTCACCTCGTTATATCACTTTCCCACACTCGAACACGTTCACGAGCACTTAATGAATAATAATTCACTATTTAGTACACATTAACACTCGAAAATACACAAGTTTAGGAAAATAATCCAACGAGCCGACATGTTTTTCTCCACGTTGGCGCCAAAACTCTTGTTTTACTTCTTTTTTTTACCTTCCTACTTTCAGTGTTGCCATTTAAATAACTTTTAATTTTCCTGCCGTTTTCTTGTGACAAAATACGCTGGCTTGACTATAAAACTTAACCTTGACTGATATTCAACGCTATGCGACCAAAGTAAGTGGGCTAATATAAGTAGGTCGCGAGTTAAATTGTGATTAACACTAGTAAATAATATCGATTTATGAAATACAAACAAGAAGTACACTATAGAGGCTATAGAGTACATATTTATTGGGAAGGGTAGCTGGATGGCGGTTAAACACGAACCTCTTGGTAGTTTGCAAATTACGTTATTATAGATAGATTGATAGAGACTTTATTGTGTACACCAGAAATAAATATTACAACAAGATAGTCAACACTTACGAGCTAGTGCCACAAGTGGCGGCCTTATCAATTAAAAGCGATCTCTTCCAGGCAACTATTGGATGGAAAGAATTTACGTAACAGCAGTGCAAGTACCGTTCTTTATCGGATCGTCAAATTAGACAGTTGAGATCGTCAAATTCGATAAAATGCCATTTGAGCAATACTCGCTATGATCGATTCTATGGCATTTTATCGAATTTGAGGATCGATAAAGAACGGTACTTGCACTGCAGAATCGAGTTCGAATCGATCGAGTTATTTTAGGTATTAAATGGATATTAAGGCCATCTTTTCCCATTATTAGCAATTTTGGTCATTCTAGTTTTAGTTTATCTACTTCCATGGTTAGCTTAAAATTACAAAAATGGTCTCATATCAAAATTTCATGTTTTATCTAGGAAACCAGGAAACCGTCAAGACTACTCAAGACCATTTCGCTCGATAAAAAAATACTCTATAAACAATCTGCATCAGCTCAGGTTTTTTTTACTGGCAAGTGCTTTTATTAGCTAAATAAAATACAAACTGACCAACAATATAACAACAGTTGAACTGCCTATTTAAGGTTGACGGTCTAAAGACAATCCAAATGCCACTACCAGTTATATATGTAGCGTACCTACCATGATGGCTTTATGCGTTGCGCCAGAAACGCCAGCATTTTGGTCACGGTTGTCTGAAAGAGATCATTTTTAGCAATAAGTTCGCCTGCTGTTCCTATTTCTAACGCATATATCTTTTAATGTTCTTTTTGTGTTGTGAATAAAGTTATTGAATTGTTCCAGGGAACGGTGGTGCCGGATGTACCAATGCGAAAGGAGATCACATTGTACTTATCATTGATGATGAACAACCTTTACCATGGGAACAGTCCCCTCAAGTTCGGTCGTGCATGGAGTACCTACTGCTCTCACCTTTGGGATGGATCAGCTAAGTACCAGCATAGGGCGTTGGAGTCTATTGAGAAACGTGCCAAGAGGCTCATCAGCAACGAATCCCTGGTTCAGACTAAGCTTTTTAGTCTTGAGCAGCGGCGCAAGGTTGCTAGTCAATCGGTTTTTTATCGGATACATTTCGGAGAGTGTGCTACAGATCTGCATGATTTGATTCCCTCCTGCCCATTTTTCTATCAGACTGCCAGAGTGGGCACGAAGAATCGTCACCGCTTTATGGTTGATATTCCGAGAACCCGTACGAAGCGCTTTGATTCCACATTTATTGTGCGAACTGCTAGTCTGTGGAATTCGCTGCCTGAGTGGGTGTTCCCCGATAGTTACAATCTGGGTGTCTTCAAGTCGAGAGTGAATAGGTATCGCTTAACATCAGGCGAGTTGGCGGCCAAGGGCAAGCCTATCTATACTAATATTATAAAGAGGAAAGATTTGATTGTTTGTTTGTTTGTTTGTATTGAATAGGCTCCGAAACTACTGAACCGATTTGAAAAATTCTTTCACTTTTGGGATGTTGCACTATCCTCGGTTGACATAGGCTATATATCCCGGCTTCGCCCGTGCAAAGCAGGGGCGGCCTACTAGTCTATAATATAATAAAAAATAAAAGTACTGAAATCGTGCTGTCCATTGCAAAATGTTATTGACACTTAACGAAATGTATGGAACGGCTGTTTGTTTTCACTATTCCAGTTTTGGTCCCATAGCTAAAGTTTTTTTATAACGATAAGTACATTAACCTCCTTTCGGCTTATTACCATCTTTCTGTGTAACCATGAACACTTTAACTGAAACAGTTTACATAAGTAACGTAGTGGTAGGTGACATGCTTCAAAATGTTACGTAAGCACGAGAACTGACCATGAACTAAATAAACACATTGTTAATTAATAATTTTTATTAAATTAAATGATATCATTTGGATGCTCGGGGCTTCCGTGTTTCTTGACGATTTCGATGTCTGACATTTTAAGTATCTCTAAAGGTAGCATTCTGATCTTGGCGACCGCGACTAGCGACCGTGACTAGCGGCAGCGACCGCGTCGCACTACCCCCTGCTCGGTATGAATTTATATGGAGTGCTAAATGAAGTAAGCGACCGCGTCGCGCGACGACTGGGCCGCTTACTTTGTTTAGCATCATCATCATCATTTTAAGCCATAGGACGTCCACTGCTGGACATAGGCCTCCCCCATCGATCTCTAAAAGGGCCGGTTGCAAGCGCCCTGCATCCAGCGTCTCCCTGTGGTCCCTTTAGCATGGGTTTCTTTTGTATCTTTGTTTAGCATCACTCCATATAAATTCATACTGAGCAGTGGGTCGCACGACGCGGTCGCTGGTTACGTTGGTCGGTGGCGGTCGCTGGTTGCGGTCGCTAATATCGGAATGCTACCTTAACGGGTCTTGCGTACGTACAAGTCTGCAAGCAACCTGCTCAAATTAGAGCAAAAGCACGCGTGTTAGAGCAGAATGCATGTAACATACAGGGTATCATAAAGGGCTACTGGCAACGGGGATACTAATCCGAAAGGTCGTCGTACTCATCATTATAGAAAACTTTGATCTTGGAACCAACCCTTAAATCGCGAAAAAAATATCGGCTGTTCCCCACTTCTCGTTGAGTGTGAATGAAATTATTCGTAGGAACATTGTTTTTTGGCGCTTTTAGGATTGTTGCTTTTAGTAAAAGATGTTTTTAATTATGACAACTATGACTAAGTACCACCGTTTAGTGTAGCGCTAAATACAGAGATGCTCATTCACACAAGTTGTAATTCAGATGGACGTCTTTTTTTACAGCTATCAAAGACTTATATAAAGGTACACAAAAACTTTAAATTTCAGCGATAGCTCTGGGACGCAATGACTATAAGGCGAATACCTATGTAGAAAGAATACGTAAAAAACTTTCCTTTGGACTATGGGTTATTTTTTATTTTTTTTAATTTATTTATGACATAATCCTACTAATATTATAAGCGCGAAAGTTTGTATGTATAGATGTATGGATGTTTGTTCCTCTTTCACGCTGCAACGGAACAACGGATCGACCTGACCTGTAAGAATTTTTGCATGAGTATAGTTCAAGAGCCAGAGAGTGACATAGGCTACTTTTCATCATCATCATCGCCATTTTTCATCACTACGCGGGTGAAACCGCGGGGCGCAGCTAGTGACACATATATTACATGTTTACTGTCACCAAAAAAACCTCGCAGAGGTTTATCTGGGTGATAGGTTCTCAGCATAATTAGAATAAACAGAAAGAGTTGAACAAGCAGAAAGAATACGTTAGAAACTTTCCATTGGAAGGAGTAAAACTGGCACTCTATTCAGAATCTTTCCCTCGCTACACCTTCACCCCTCCACCATTGGAATTAATTCAATTATTATCCAAATACAACCAGGTAGATTTCGGGCTTCAAATAACTTAAAATACTTAAATTGCATTTTGTCGGCATCTAAAATCACGAACGAGGGGTGGTTTTGGGAACCTCGGGGCGTGGATATTTTATAATTTATAGAGAAAGATTTGCGTATTATTTAAACTTAAGGTGGTACCAAGGTGGTACGTTTCACCTATGGCGGGAAATTCAAATTTCAAACAGTTTTTTTGTCTTTGTAGGTAGTCCAGGGTAGTTATTGTAAATGATACGGTGTTTGCGCAAATAATTGGTTGTTCTTTACATTATCATGTACAGCTATTTATCAGTAACGCACCATTATTACTTACATTTGTCAATAAACCGTTTGAAATATTGATTATTGAAAAATTGTTTATTGTTAAATGTAAGTACTAATAATATGCATTAGAGATAAATAGCTTTACATGATTTAATAAAGAATATTTTTTTTATAAAGATTTATATTAAAAAGTTTGCGCGAACGGTGTATTTCCCATCAGCAAGTACTTACAATAGTGTTAATTATTTTTTGGATAGTACAGAAACGATAGCAATATTCTAGGGGATTATATTATATGGAATGTATATTCGCTGTATACATACATTCCCTGTGCATTCCGCACAGGAAATGTATACTTTGAGTATAAATTCTAGGGAATTTATACCTAAAGAATGGACGTATCAGATGATTGGAAAAGAGAAGAATAAACAAAGATAGAGAGTGAGTGATAGAAGAAGTATAAAATTGCAACTGAACGTTAATAATCTTCTTCCAACTTTTCATTGATGGAAATTGTAACATGTAAAAATGCAGATACTTTATTTATTTCTTTATTACTTACTAGCATTTTAAGGGCTGTAAACGCTACGAGCTTTTACCTAAACTAAGGAAGAAAAGAAAAAAGGAAAGAAAGAAAGAAAAGAAAAAGAAAGAAAAAGAAAAGAAAGGAAAAGAAAGCAACAACAAATAGACATAAATCTATGCAAAAATAAAAACAAATAAAAAGTGCTAAAGGATAATTGTGTGATTATTACATATTATTTTATCCATTATCGTCCCGATGCAGGGCAAAGGCCTCCCTTCCCTCCTTCTATTCCTCACGGTCGAGAGGTTTTTCCAGCTGCTGCAGTGTGAGTCGAGCTCATCCCGCTAACTCTTTTTTAGTCAGAGCCCGTACCGATAACCGCCTCTTTAACGCGATTCAAATTAGGTAGTTACGAGAAATTACGTGAACGTGAACTTTAACGCGCGCTTGTTATGATCTCTAGAAATATAGACGTACTCGTAGTTAGCTACGGTGTTACCAGAGTAGGAAAATAAATCTGCCAATTTACTGTTTTATAGATTTTTTATGCCGTAGGTGGCAAGTAAGCTAACGGGCCCCTGATAGTAAGTGATTACCGTCGCCTATAGAGACCTGTGCTGTACTGCGGCCTTATTATAGAAGTTTGATTGTGATCGAGATTGCATGCCGTCCCGTTCGCATCTACTTACTCGCACCACGTGCGTAAGTGAGATGGCACGCGATCGTGATCACAGTCCGAATCGTCTATAATAAGGCATCTGTTTTTTTTTCAAATTGTAATACTATGAAAATTGTAATTGTAACTTAATTTTAATACAAAGCACTTATTACTAAATTTTAATTTCAATATAAAAATAACTATTGGGTACATATACATATAGGAAATAATAATGTTACTGAATGTAACCCATACATTTTTTTTATTATATTCAATTTAGAAAATTCACCTTAATGCATGCTAATGTGTATATTTATAGGTTGAGGAAATAAAAGGCTATTTTATTTATTATAGATACCTGTAACACCAGGGCCATCACAGATACGTTGCCGACCTTTAAAGACTTTATTCATAGCCCTTTCGAAGAACCCCATGTTATAGTTACACGGAAATACTACATTATTGCATGTGTGAGGCAAAAAAGATCGCGTAAACGCACAGTAAAGCCTTTTTTTACCTGTACTTTCCCACTCCTTGACAAAGGTCTCTTACTCCCCCCATCCATGTCCCTCCCGACAGTGCGATCATTTGCCAGATATTTAGATTTTTTTTATTCTCCTGTGTTGATTTCAATAAATAATAAACTAGTATATGCCAATTAGCGTAGGTACCACGCGTGCAAACAAAATGCCTATAAGCAAAATTAAGAACATGAAAGATATTATATTCACTGTTATTATCTGATTTGAATGCCATTTATAAAAAAAGTGGTAACTTTTTAATAAAAATCCCATCAAAAAAACCTACCCAATGAAATGTTACAGATTGCTAAGATTATTTTAATTGGCAGTTGTAGGTAGTACAACAAAGTTAACGTAATCTTTTGCCCACCAATTTACAAAATAAATCTTAAAACTGGCATCACTAGCTCACTATACTAGATACCTTATTTATGATATAGCTAAGCTAGACGTAGAGCTCGTAGCATACCTATTTGGTAAAGTTTTGAGAGAGTCTGTCTGCTGACTGCTCGGGTCTAAATAGTTAATTTTCTGGAATATGTTATGCATCAAGAATAATATTGTTTGCACATTAGTTTTCATGTGGGATAAGTTCATTTCTCTTTGTTTTAGAAAGAAGAAAGAAGAAAGAAAAATATTTATTTATGACAGAAACAAAGATATAAGACCTTTTTTTTTTAGGACCTTCATTTAAATTGCACAATTTGCATACACGTTTAGTTTGGATGTCAATGCATGGTTAGCTGGACCTGGGTATGTCCTAAAACTGCGACCAGAACCACCGGAGAATGTGCAGCAGCGTCCTATTAGTACACGGTGAACGAACTGCGATCCCCAAGCCGCCTACCAAGCGTGGGGATTTGGCAACACCCCTCTCGAGGGAGGCCTTTGTCCAACAGTGGACGTTTAATGGCTGCTGGCGTGTGGTGTATGCATGGTTAGCTAAGCGACGTCATTATAAATCCAATATGGCGGACTCACATAGATGGCGGACTAGTTATTTTTTACGCATCCCCCTGATATGGGTATCAAATAAAAGGGTTTGCTGAGAAGAATACAAAAAATAAAACGACGTCACACTATATTCAATATGGCGGACGCCCCAAGATGGTAGACAAAATTTTCTACCATTAAGATAATTATGGGTATCAAATGGGAAAGAGTTTGCTATGACGACTACGAAAATAACTAGTTTTGAAATTAATAATTTTATTTATTCATATAAGTACCTACAATGACAAAAGAAACTACAAAAATAATTATTATGTAAAAGTAACGTCATTTCGAACAGGATAGAAGATATATGGAATTTATTTATAGTTTCAGGCGATTATTCCAGGCAATGACTTACAGGTGACATCGATGCATGAGGTCATGAGGTCATGCAATCACCGGCCATCGACAAAAACATGTTTTCAAGGTGGTACGTTTCACGATCGTTTACAATAATTACCCGGTATAGCTACAAGGACAAGAAAACTGTTAGAAAGAAGAAATTTTTTTAAATTAGAATTTCCCGCCATAGCTTAAACGTGCCACTACGATATATTCAACTAACAATCTTCATTTCAGTCATACCAACTGACATTATTTATACAAAACTAACGACCCGGCCGCCGGGCGGATTGCTAATTATATATAAACCTTCCCTGAAAATTTATCTAACTGATGGTGAAAACCGCATCAAAATCCGTTGCGTGGATTAGGAGGAGTTAGCGGTCATACAGACAGACAGACGTGGAAAGTGATTTTAATTATACTATGTAGAGAAGATAGATAATAGAAGAAGAGGTAAGTCCATATCGGATTCCTTAAGAACTCCTTCCTTTAACCAACGGTATTTTATAACTTTGTCATTTTAATATCTTTACAAGCCCTGCATCGGATCAAATAGTTCTGTGCATAGGATTAAATCATATACAAAAAAAAACTTGAACTACTTCAAGTAATTTTTTTTTATATGAAGTATTTGAATTCTTTTTTGGCTACAAAATTTCATGAAGATCGCATGAACGGTACTCAAGTTATCGTCGAAGAAACCATACAAACATAAATTTATTCAATAAAAATTACAAGTAAAATAAAAACTATCTTAAATTTAAATTTATAACTAAAACTAATCTAAAACTAAAATTAATCTAAAACTAAAACTAATCTAACAATCCGCTACCGGTGGGCAGCGTTCCCAAAATGCTGGCAGCATTGCCACGTTGTATGGCAATGCTTATTCTTTGCCTTTATTTTGCCCAAAGAATAAACATAAATTTGTTTTGTTCCCCAGTAGATAGACCTCACTTCGCTCTTCGCCAAGTCAAAAAACAATAATACTTCCCCTAGCATAGACCGAGACAATCCAAATGCTCAAGCCCACTACCAGTTTGCAGCACAGACATAATATATCTAAGTAAACTTCTCAAGAGGTCCAAACTGTATGAAAACTAAGCGTGTCAAATTTTTCGTGCTTACCTGTGAAAAAAAAAACTTTATTCTGTCGGCCAACTCTATTTGTGGTATTCTTACAACTCAGTATTGCACAATTACCCATTTTCGTTTCAAACTGAGACATGTTGTCGCTGCACCAATGAGCCGACTGATTTTAGCTGAACTCAATTACGACTATTTGTCATAATTGCATTGGAAATATGACATGCAAGGTAGGTCGACTTGTGACGTCTACTTAGATATAGGTTTGTAGTTGGCAGCATACCCAGATTACCCTGTATGCTGGCGGCATTAAACAACAGCATTTCCCCATCCCAAAAGTGCCCTGAAAACTTCCACTTCATTACCATTTTTATCATCATCATCATCAGCCAGAAGACGTCCACTGCTGAACATAGGCCTCCCCCTTTAAACTCCACACTGAACGACAGCCTGTCTTTTACGTCCACTGGATGCCCGCGACTCTCACAATGTCGTCGGTCCATCTAGTGGGAGGCCTCCCTACGCTGGGTTTTCCGGTTCGTGGTCTCCATTCCAGAACCTTTCTTCCCCATCGGTTATCGGTTCTTCGAGCGATGTGGCCTGCCCATTGCCACTTCAACTTGAAAATTTTAACAGCTATGTCGGTGACTCTGGTTCTTTGGCGAATATCCACGTTTCGGATTTTATCGCGCAAAGAAACTCCGAGCATAGCTCTCTCCATTTTTATACGCGTAGGTATTATAATTATTATTAGTAGTTAACAATTCTTCCCTGCGACCAAACTTAGCAATTGTTCGTACTTGGTAAGTGGTTCAATGATTCATAGATACAGAGCACGGAGTGGTGACATCATTATGGGAAAATATTCTCTTATACGGACAAATGCAGCGCGATGATTTCATTGTGAATTGTGAATACCTATCAACCTAAACTTGAATAGAACGTTGGAACTTTGCTCACAACATATTATAATATTTTTTAGGGTTCCGTACCTCATAAGGAAAAAAAGGAACTCTTATAGGATCACTTCGTTGTCCGTCTGTCAAGCAAGACTCAAAGAAATCAATACCTATAGGTTGACTTAGAATAATGGGAATTTGTCAAGAAGCAAGATCTCACAGCACATGTATTTAAAGTAAAAAATCCGCATGAAGAATTACGTCATCACAAAACATTTCTTTGCTATTAAAAACTTACATTTTGTTTTGTAATTGGTATGAATGAATCAATTTTCAACCTTTTTTCAATGAACTCTATCAACATATTAAACATACATATTTATTAAGTTTGTATGGAACCCTCAGGGTGCGAAACTTACTCACACTTGTCCCGTTTTATCTTACCTACAACGATGTTTGTAGTCCAGTTTTAAATGGCTCATTCCACTTTGATTACCTCAGATCAGACAAACAAGGGAGATATGGTGAGGGGGCGTGGCGAGTCCGAACGCATCTCTACTCTATCTCTTCTTCTTCTCTATCTTCTCTTCTCTATCTCTACATAGTATAAAATAAAGTCACTTTCCTGCGTCAATCTGCCTGTCTATCTGTTTGAATAACCGACTCCTCCTAAATCACGCAACGGATTTTGATGCGGTTTTCATCATAAGTTAGAAATAAATTCACGTATATGCGAAGTTTTACCCGTGCGGAGCCGGGGCGGGTCGCTAGTGAGGTATAAATCAGGCTTGATGTCGATGGCGAACTTCCGACGACGAACGACCTTGCCGCCTTTTTTGCATGTGGACTATTAGTTGCTTTATTGGTATCGCTGCAAGTTTCTTAGTGTGCGTGAAAAATGAATAAATGTGGCGTACTTTTTTGCACGGTTTAGCGGTAAGCGAAAGAAGTAGGCGAAGCACGGAGACGTTGAACACGAACGATTTTTTTATATATTTTTTATGCTTTAGGTGCTTAACAAGCAGACGGGCTGCCTGATGGTAAGCAGTCACCGTCGCCTATGGATACTTGTAACACCAGAGACGATGCCGACCCTTTAGGACTTGATAAGGCAAATCTCCCATGTTTTTTTAGTTTTTGTTAGCTGTTAATTATCTGTTAGCGATAAGGCCGCCACTTGTGGCACTAGCTCGTAGGTAAGTGTTTTCTGTTTGTATTTTTTATTTCTGGTGTACACATTAGAAAGTTTCTAACTATCTAACTCCTACTCTAATTTATCATATTGTTTTTATAGCTTCATTATAAATTCACTATTTGATTTCCAATAGCTTAGCCTTGGATTTCGTCGAAATGAGGCGACGTGGTAGACGTCCTTTTTATTAATGTGGTATCGATTAATTACATATTGTAATAAATCGATACCATTCAAGTAGTTTCGATTTTTTGGAACGGCACTATTCCTTTAATTCAGGATATTCTAGAAAATCAAGTACCTACTTACGGTATTCTAAATTCAAATATTCCAAACCAAAGCTTAGTAGCTTATCTATATACCTAATCTGTGTGCCAAACGATACGAACTTTCAGTGTATATGTCAATAACAGCGAAATAATAATAGTTATTATTTTGCTGGTCAAAAATGAAGAAAAACTTTGGACGGGGTTTTGCTAAATGTCAAATATTTTCGAGATGATGATTCATTATGGAGATTCCAGCAATGAATACTAAGACAAATATCATCAGGAAACTTTAATGATCCAATAATGTGTATGGCAGTCCGCAGTCCAATCAATAAAACAATAAAATACAAGATCAAAGTGAATGTGGGATTTTGGGACGTTTAATTAAGATACCTATCTGTGAAGTATAAATCTGTAGCTTTAGTTAGAGGTGCACTTATAAATAGCCTGTCTGCTATTTCACCGCTATCCGTTATGCCATAGTATCTGGTTTGCTTGAAGGTTGAACCTAAGTCCAAGTGGTTTGCTTGAAGGTTGAACCTACAAAGTCCAAGGGCCCTAGACACGTTTGCTAATCCTTCAAACCTTATACAAATTGGAGAGCAAAGCCCTAGTTTGTATATCATCAAATTCACGCAATATCTGTTTTAGTTCTCAGTTCGCGTTGGAACTATGCATCGGCATTATTAGGTATTTAGGACATCAAATCTGAGTGTACAATGACCTCGGTCGTTCGCGCCAACCTTGCGCGACCGGCGCGGGGCGGCGCGCGGCGGCGGGCGTGGACTACGAGTAAATTTTCGGTGTGTTATACAGTCTGGTCCTTGCCTCATTATCCAGAATGGTTAGTTCTTCACTTTGATGGTGTTTACTCTATGTTGTAGGCAACGTTCTGGCTAATCCTGTATCTAATAATAGAAAATCTAGGGAAATCGCAAACGGTGCGTTTTACGCGATCTTTTTTGTCTTACACCTGCAATTTGTGGAACGAGACGAATGATGCCTGCGGCATTTCCGAATAACTATAACATGGGGTTCTTCAAGTTTGTGATGCCCTTGGTATTGCAGGTATCCATAGGCGACGGTGATCGCTTACCATCAGGCGGCCCGTCAGCTTGTTTGCCACCTATGGCATTAAAAAAAAACTAGTAAATATTGCCTAAAATTGTATTGAAAGCTACGATATGAACTCCGCTAAGTCTGTTCTGTCATCTGTTAAATAATATGGAAAAACAAATTCTAGCATTGTTTTGCTGCAAAAAAACCCCATCAGAATTAGCGCTTTTACCGCCATTTCACCTGCTGTCTACTTTGTAGCATGCTTGAGACAAAAAATTAAATAGCTCGCGACTTATCCTATCTTTTTACATTGTATTTGTTTTACTTGTAATCAAAGATGTATCTTCATTGATTGTTTATAACAATGTAAACAAATATTGATAGTCAATTTTAACCTATTTTTAATTGTCGTACCGATTAGAAACTTTGCTAGTATATTAAATCCGGATGACAATACAATTATTTGGACCCATCAAACTAATTTGATAATGGAGCCAAGAGGTTAATAGTGGAACTCTTCGAAGGCTTTTATGTTTATTTTAATATTTTAGTGACATTTTAAAAAATAAAAGGAGTGACGAGCACGTGTTTTAAATTATTTTATTTAGGTACCTATTTTTACCTAAATAAAATAATACGTGATAAGTCCCGACAAACATTTATAACATGGTGTTCAAATCGCGAAAGTTCAAAAATTACTATGAGTGACGAACAGTCCTGTATTTCGCCAGATGGTAAGCGGTAACCACCGCCTATGGAATCCATATACAGAAGCAGAGTATACATACCATACAATAGCAGTTTTGTAGATTTTACGTAACATATCAATGATAAAACTAACGAATTATTATTATGCTAAAAAACACTTGTTTCCAGGTTTATAACTCTACAGTCAGAGCTTTCAGAGTACAGCTATCAAACTAGAAGTTTATCGTCTAACAATAGCCTTCCAGGCAATGTTTCCAGAGAAATGAAGGGGCATAAAGAGATTTAATATCTAATATCTCAGAGTGTCGAGCGCAGTGTATTGCAGATTGTAGCACATAGTTTTGGACTGTCGGTCTATCGAAGTTCTCAATTCTGAGTGGCACTAAACAATACGTGGCAACGCGGCACGCTTACATCCAGGCGATAGACATGCTCGTATGAGCTAAACGTAGTCGTAAGTTTATGGACGGGCCCATAGAAAGCGCATTTTTGAAGATTACAAAATGAGCGCCGTCGCTCACTTAGCTTCATTTCAGTCGGTCTCTAACCGTAGGAGGAGCAACACGAGACTATTATTATATGATAACGAAAGACCTGACAAAATTATACCTTCGTGTGCTTTCCCGAAGTGTAATACTAAAAAAAAACCGCTATAAATTTTTTGTTACACATGTACTGTACATGGTTATAATTAGGTGTTGAAGTACCTATATGTCCAACGATTTTGCCTCTTTTTTACTGAGCAAGTTCAATGATTATGGCCCGTCCATTCATTTTATTTTGGTCAAAGCTCGTTAGTAATAAGCCTGCCGACGACCACAAAATACCATAATTATCAATTATTAAAAAAACCGACTTCACTTCGTTATAGGAGTCGCACCCGTATCAGAAATATTTTTCTCCATAGAAGTCCCACTTCTTCAGCCTAAGCGGTTATATTATCTTTAAACTTGACCGTGAATTAATTTGCTTGACGACTTCGACGATATCTAATAAAACTTGAAAATCTCAATTTTTACTTGTCACTAGCAAATGCATAAGACGTGTGACGCCAAAATCCACACAGAGGAAGAATAAACCGAGTTACTTACCTAAAAAAAAATTATTTGATGTTTCAGAAACTAAATTTATTCAAAATGGTTAAAACGCAACGGTTGTTGTAGCCAGGAGACGGCTAAGTTAGGTTATTCACGAGCATAGGACGTCCTTCAGTCCGCCGCCGCGCTCAGGTGGGACAACGACCCGCCGTGGGCCACTGACTGGATGCCGATGGACAGATAAATGATACGATACGCTCATCCGTTACTTTGCGGAAACCCATTGCAATCCACCGCGCACCGTGTAGGCACAGACACGCGTCATGAACTCGACAACTCAAGATAGGTGAGCTGTGGTCAAACGCCTAGCCCGTCGACCATAAAAACATTAAAATATTACCCACTCACAATCAAACCAACTATTTAATTATTGAGACTAAAACTATACCTACGTGCTATATTTATCAACCAACTAGTTTTGCTTTTATAAACTTAAAAACAGGCCAGTCACAGAATTCTCCCTTTTGTTTTCGTCTACTCCAATTTGTTCAACTATTTGTTCAGCCAGTTGAACATATTGGATAACTTTCCTGTAATTAATTCAACTTTAAAATTGTATCAAAATTGGTTTAGTAGTTTGGCTTTTAACTGGAAAATTCGTTTGTACTTACCGGCGTATTTCATAAATTTTGAACTCGGTTTTTTATTGATAACTAGCTGACCCGACAGATGTTGTCCTGTCTTAGAACTGTCAAACGCGCGACGTTAAAATCATCGTTAAGTTTTCTCAAATTTTCCATTTTTCTGCTCAATTTTCTGATTTTTTTCTATCCATAAGAACACTCTACAAAGTCTTAGAAAACTTTAAAAAAAGATGAATGAAATCGCTAAAGTCGTTCTCATGTTATGGCGTGCGTGACTAAGGTAAATAGGGAATAATTATTATATAATTATATAGATTATGTTTGGTTAATAAAGGCACTAGGTATAGGTAGTTACATTTTTGAACAAACTTCTTATGCGACTTGCATCAAGGTTGCGTTAAACGTTTAACGCTACCATGGAGGGGGAATTTTTCTGTCTCGTATGGTTGCGAAATGCGTATCCTTTTTTCGCGCTGTGACTAGCAGAGCCGGTAGTGTAATGGTGTCGCTAATGGATTGAGAAGCCTAAGGAGCTAGGTTTGAATCTCGAGAAAAGCATGATTTAAATTGTTGATATTTTTGCCCTAGTTATAATTTTTGGGTTCCTTGTTGAATTATAACTTATTCCGCGCGGAGGGACTCCACGCTCTATTTTTTTTTTGTTATCTTCACTCCTTTAGTTCCCGTTCTTTTTCAAGACAGGCTTAAATTGTATATAGGGCAATTTAAATTACGTAGGCTAAGTGCTAGATCTTGCGTCGAGTAAAATAAAAGGTTTTGTACCGTGAAGCCTTCATTATTTCGTAACCAGCCGTACTGATTTACTTACATCCGGTTTCTGCGCGTATACTCTACGAAGTCCTAACGACATTGTGTATAAATATTCAGGGCTAGTCGGAAAGGTTATGCCAAGGCTAAGGTGCTCAATAAAGTTATCTTTATAAACAAGTTCTATCAAAAAGAGAACAACACTGAAATCTAAAAAAAACTGTATAATGCATATATGCAAATATGCATGTGGTCGACTGACAATCCTTTATGACCTTATTTTAATGAATTCTAATTACATTATTGCATTTTTTTTAATATAAAAATAGATCAGTGTTTGACCACTAACTCCTCTCGACGATGCGGTCTACGATGGAGCACGCTCGCCTAGAAGAAACCGATTTGCCCAAGAATTAACCTGCCGTCCTCCTTGTTTCCTGAAATCTTCAATCTAGGTATATCGAAGGCTAGAGAGGATAGATATATTCTACATCTACATGCTCCATCCTCAATCTTGCTCTTGCTTTGCTCTGACAGCTGCAATAATCTTTGGCCTCAGCAAGAAGTAAGGTTTTTGGTGTTTTGGGTGATTTTTTATTTTGTTTTTGTTATATAATATATATATATATATATATTTTACAAGTAATAGAATTTGTATTATGATTAATCTAATTATTTAACATTGTCCGTAAACTGCATGCTGTGTTCACTAGTATTAGGAATTACACCGTGATTTTTTTGTTGTGTAAGATTTTAGTATAAGATATGTGTATATTCCAGATTGTGAACTAAATAAACTTTAAAAAAAAATTGTATTAAAACCGAATGAAAACCACGAATTCTGATCACTTTTGCTAGGTTTTTGAACGTAAGACTGTAGCAGGTACCCAGTGAAATGTAATAAATTAATTGTTTTTTCAGCTTTCAATGTTATTGTAGCGTTTAGTTAGCGTTCAAATAAACAAATATTAATAATACAATGGCAAAACGTAGATCATACATTTTTAAAAATACAGTAGCAATGGTGCATAAAGAAAGAAAGAAAGAAAGAAAGAAAGAAAGAAAGAAAGCAAAATATTTATTTATGACAGAAGCAAAAGATACAAAGACATTACGAGTTAAACACAATAAAATAAGTGTTTTCCTTCGCCGCTTTTGAGCAATGACACTGGAAAAAATAATTATTACCTGCACATTTTTATGTTAATATACCCAAGCATAACTTTAAGCTAGTATTTGTATTGTGTGCTACATAGGTATAATTGTGCTTAATTTTGTTTGTTAACTACCTTTTGTAATAACTTATGAAGCTTAGCTTTTTAGCGCTTGTTTGCAATACATATATGATTTTCCATGACAATGTTACTTATATCACTAGTAATTTTAAATAATTATTTGAAACTATGTATATATTTTTGTGCTGTTGGTCTTAAATAAACATAAAATAAAAATAAAATAATAGTTTCTGTGACAAGCCGGTGCCAACTCAGCGTAATGTAAAAAACCAGCGCATAATGATATTCAATGACCCCCTTTCAGCTTAGTTTACACTTTCTGGCTAATGCTGTAGAACAGGGGTAATGTTTGCACAATATTTGCTGGCATAATAATTACTAATACGTATGATGGAAGAAAACGTTGAAATCATGTATTGTTTTGAAACAGATAGTTGTAGTAGAGAGTGATAATTTTAGTTCCGTTTCCTTGAAAGTTGCGTAATAGCGGTGCAATATTGATCAAAGTGAGATAACACGATGATACTAACTCTGTCTACTGTTTTGATGATGATACGATAAACAGATTAAAATTTTACGCACTGCTATGTCTCCATACAAAAAGATTAAATTTGATTTAACGGTGTTACAAAAATTATTTGGAACCAATATGATAAAATAATGAAAACCCAGTTTAGTATGAAATTTTATGTAAAATGCTGTAGATTATTACGGTTGTTCACTACAGTTCTTCTGTTGTATGTTATATATCGTAATAGCGACGCGGCCTGGCTTCGCACGGGTGTAAGTTTTTTATTATATATATAAACTTTTCGTGAAAAATTATCTAACGGTGAAAACAGCATCAAAATCCGTTGCGTGGCTTAGGAGGCGTTAGCGAATATACAGACAGACAGACGCGGAAAGTGACTTTAATTTATACTAAGAGAAGATGTCCTCCCTTGAACATAGTGCATGTTAATGCGCTGAAATATTGGGAGCTCCACCCATAACCTTATCACGGTAAATATCCCGTTAATAATCATATAATTGAAGTAGGTACTTATGGAACTTAAGGTTCTTGAGTGGAGACCATCAACCAGAAAACGCAGCGTAGGTAGGCCTCATCTAGATGGACTGACGACATTGTCAGAGTCGCGGGCATCCAGTGGATGCAGGTGTCGTTCAGTGTGGAGGTTAAGGGGGAGGCCTGTGTTCAGCAGTGGACGTCTTCTGGCTGCTGATGATGCTGATGGAAACTCCGAGGTGCACTAGTGCAAGTTGTACATTTCTCTCACTCAAGCGAGGGAAAACAGCAGCGTGGTTTGGCCCGCGTCATTGTAGAGGGAATGGCGAAATTTTCCAAATACTCCGCGAAGTGTTGCATCAGGCACCAATGATCCCGGTGCTCTCCTTTAGGCATAGAAAAGTCAAAGATTGTTCTTTAAGATCATAAAGCGACTCTTCTGTTAGTTCTTCAAAAACATCAAAAATTAACAGAGAACGAAACATAAAGAACCCTATTCAAATGGAAATTATTTAAGATGACAAAGCTACTCGTCTGTTTGTTCTTCATTCACATCAAAAATTAACAAAGAAACAAACATAGAGAGCCCTATTTAAGTGGAAATTCTTTAAGATGACAAAGCGACTCTTCTGTGTTTTCTTAAATCACATCAAAAATTTACAGGGGACCAAACATAGAAGTGGAAATTCTTTAAGATGACAAAGCGACTCGTCTGTTTGTTCTTAAATCACATCAAAAATGAGAAGAGAACCAAACATAGAGAGCCCTATTCATGTGGAAATTAATCTTTAAGAAAAAAAAAACTTTCTTTGGGTTTATCTACGTAGGCGACTCCGGATAGCGTAGCTAGTTCAAAACTTGCTCACCAAAGGTGTGCGATTGAGTTCGGAATTTGAAATCGGAACAGTAGCATGTGAAAGTCTACCCGGACCCGGCACCCAGACGATCACGTAAGAGCCAAAAAAAAAATAACGCAACGTACTAGATATTAAATCTACTTCGTTTTGAATAGGTGCAATCATTTTGTTTAAGCACTAGACTAAAGCTGAGTTTTTTCTAGGTCTGTTCAAGTCTAACCAATGTCTCGTAGTTTATTCTTCCCCAAATAACTTATTAAATGTTATTTAGATCAGCTTATTCACAAATGTGTTTTTTCTACTATTCACTTATAGGAACTGACATACTAACCCGGGTATCGGGTATGTCCTAAATCTGCGATCAGAACCACCGGAAGTTGGACAGCAGCGTCCTGTACACGGTGGACGTTGACTGGCTGAAGATGTGATGTGATACTAACACTAAAGCATGACAATGCACATTTTAGCTAAAGGCATACTAGAGCTTCCTGTTCTCTCTTTTTTGCCATGAAATGGTCTAGAGTTTGATCACAAGGCACCAGATGGTAAGTGACGATGTGGTCTAAGATGGGGCATGCTTGCCCAGGAGGTGCATATTCACTCTTGTCTTGAAGAGATCCCGGTTGCGTATTCCATGATTCCATTAGACTTTCTATAGTTTTAAAATAAAAAATAAACCACTCGTAATTAAGGTGGAAACTAAATTAATATGATGTTTTCTTATTTTATAAAAACTCATTTTGTAAGATTATCGGTTCATTTAGTCAGTTGCAAAAAGAAGGGACCAGTCTGTCTTGAGAGCCTTCGAATTGAACCAAATGTTGCTCGCTAAACCGGTTGATATAACGGACCAGACTTTTGTAACTCACTCACAAAATCTCTGCGTCTTTACCTTGTGGTCTGAAACACGCACCCACCTATACCTACATCAAAAATCGACTACATTCTCGTTCCTCCTTAATCTCGTGTCAAAGATTTTTTGCCTTTACAGGCTTTTTGATATTGAACTTGCACTGTTCGGTCCATAGGTGTTTTAAAAGTATGTTGCTCTTTCAAATTTTGTTATTAATTTTTCGACGATTTCCTAGAGTCCGATTAAGCTCTAACACTATGTATTGTTCCAATGACAATCGTTGTTATTTTGTTTTTTTTATGTATAAAATCTTCATTTGTAATATTTTACATTTTGCAGGTGTTTGGTTTTGACAAGATATTAAGTTTGTTTGTTTTGGTAAGTTTAGTAGGAGTGACCGCTTTTTCGTCGTAATATTTTCAGTTTCTGGAACTTCGTAATGGCCTATGACTGACTAGTCGAGTTTGAGTTAATTTGTATTATTTGTATTAATTTCCCTAGGAAATAAAGACCAACTTTCTGAGGTTAATAGCTTCGCGTTACGAACGTGTTTTTAGTTAGTGAATCAGGGCTCAGTCTAGAATAGGAACTGGCTTATGTTTCTCGTAAGTAAGCAATACGAACGCATTACTATTTCGTAGATAAGTAGAGATATTTAGTCTATACTGTAGACTTTGTAGAGCGAAGCTGCAGTAACTGTAAACTAATCTCAATTCCAGTAACTGATAGCTAATCTATGAGTCAGGTAATGTGACAGTGTGGGAAGCCAGGTTAAGATGTGTGAGCTATCGATTTTAGCTCACGTCCGCGTAATTTACTCGTCTAAACATAAATGTGGGAGAGTTGATCCGGATATCGCCGGAATTTAAGGAATCCGCAGCGATTTGTAAATAGGTACGCATTTAGGTATTAAGGTTTCGTCTCTTACCTACTATTATTTTATGTTTCAGCATTGTTATGAGAGAGGCCACTGCCTATGGAAACTAAGAGCGAATGGGTTCGAATCTACTTTGTACAACATTCTAATGGAAAATGATTTGTATTTGTTTGTCTTCAATGCTTTTTGTTATTTACGTAAGTCATATGGAATTATGTCTCCTTTGACCTTATATTTTAGAATTTTTGTAGGTGGTGATCTAGATCTACATATCACTATTCTAAACTATTCTTATTTCTCACAAAACTAAGTGGTACCTAATATTTTTACTATTTTATAAAACTTTCGTCGGCTGTACTTAGATGGATGTTGGTTTCCATATCAAAATTTGAAATGTCCTGACATAAAGACGGTCATTTCAATAAAAGTCCGGACGTTTAAATCCCAACCTATGTTGGTTAATTTTAAAAATAATTTTTTTGTTTTATGTTTAGGGAGAAGTTAATCAAGATTTACTCGTGTCACATCGACCAAGCCGGACAAAGGTCTAAAAAAGTCCAGTGGTAAACCCTAGTTGTACCTATAAATACAAATATATGTACCTACCTAATCTTATTAAGTACTTTATGTTCGTATTTCATGATTTAACAGTTAATCATAAAAATATATTATTTGATTATTTTAGGTCTTTGACCGTTTTGTAAAAAAATTGCAGATAGGTACCTACCTAACAAATGAAAGTAATTTAAATTCTGCCTTGATAAGTCTCTGTGGCATATCCCTATCCGATTAGAAACAATAAATATCCTAACAGACTTGAGTGAACTCCACTACAAAAGTAGAGCAAACGCTATCGTCTTAAAGAAACTATCTTGTAATCTGTCGACAACATGCGCGAAAGAGATAGCGGGGCAACGCACGGGGCAAGCTCACGGGCAAAGGCGATCAACTCGCACCATTCCGCAGTAACTATTATTCAATCTGTGACCGCGCGCCGTGTTATAATGTGGTATAATGCACACAGGTGTGGGGACCAGCCGGTCCATCAGCTGTTCGCGCTCGTGCGCGGCTGCCGGTGCCGGTGCAGAACCGGGCCCGGCGACCGGCGCCACCGGCGGACCCAGTGCCCGTCGATAGGCGCCCGCGGTCACACGCGCTCAACGCGCCCCGCCTCAGCCCATGCGCGGCACTCTTGCTCTGTGAATGTTCATATCGTGCTGTCACTTACGCGCCGATACCGACCTCTTTGTCTAATTAGCAGGTAGGCGAACGCTTCTAAACTTTTTCGATGCGATCTTACTCCTACTAGTTTTACTCGACAGGTTTTTACGACAGTTTTATGGAATGCATAAACTCGCAGCCAGTATTGTTGTTGCGCACTTTTACACTTTTAAAAACTCATTACAAAAGATTATTACGGTCGAGAACGAGACGTAAAGTAGGAAACTGGCTGTTTAGAAACAAAGGTTACACTCAAACGCGGCGATAAAGGAACGAAACAGGTTTTCTGTGGAAAGGCATCTGGCACGCACTAATTGATATAGCATCAACTGACGTTTATAATTACTACGCTCGAGGTAGAGCCACTAAACTCTCAGTTTGTGTGCGTTCGGAACGTTAATTTAATGGCAATGATGTTATATATAAACTGAGGATAATGCCTCATTGGTTAATGGCACGATAGTATATCGCAGTTAATTGCGTTCATGATTGAGCGGAATCGAGTAAAACAAATGAAATATGGTAGGTAGTGATAAGTCGTACGTGGCCTCACGTCGACTTTGAAATCTGTTTTCATATTATTGGCCACATTCTTTCCTTGAGTGGCCTTGCGAGGTGACTGTCGGTGTCGACGCTACCTACAGCAAGGTCGATTCACCGAACCTATGTTGACCTCATTTTTAGGATAACATACTGCGCATTTGTACTAAAGCGACGAATAATGAAAGAAGCTTGTATTAAAGTGATTGATAAACTGGCCGGCGAGAAAGGGAAAGAGAGCACGCCAGGGGGCATGGAGGGGGCTTAGCGACGCCCATGACGTAACCAATTGGTATGCGATTGTACGGACAAAGAAATTACCATTTAATTAGACATCCAACTTTGTATCTTTAGAGTGGAGAAACTGAAAAAGTTAAGCATACCTGGTTTCCAAGTACCGACAAAAGCTGTAAACGTCTATTAACGAGGCAGCAACTTTGCAACGACAAATTTGTTACTTGGTCAAAGTAACCGCTTTCATTATTTGCAGTTTTGAGCAAGATCGAGCCGTGTGTGGAATAAAAAGAAGTACAAATACGTTGCCGACTACCAAATTTCCATATCAAATAAAATCTAGATCTCGAACATAAAATCTAGATGCAAATGCTTGAAGAATTACATCATAAAGGAGATTGACTAATAAACAATATGCTTTATTGGACATCTAGTAGGTACTGGCTATTCTTATGTGAATATACTTTATCAGGCAATTATATGCATTGTTGTGACGCAGTTGTACCACCATGATTTTCTCAAGCGTTAAGGGTACTGACCCTAGTTACCCGCTATCATTGTAAAAGTTACCAGTGTGGGCATATTTAGCTCTACCTACAGTACACACTGCAATAATGTAACAAGATATAGGTTGATAAACTAAGACTCGTCCTACTTTCTTATGCGATGCCACTTTTTTGCTTATAGGTACAACCATTTTCCTACAAAGTATTTCTATTTTACTAGCGATCCGCCCCGGCTTCGCACGGGTGTAAGTTTTATTATATACCTATATAAACATTTCATGAAAAATTATCTAACTAATGGTGAAAACCTCATCAAAACCCGTTACGTGGTTCAGGAAGAGTTAGCGGATATATAGAAAAAGAGACAGACGTGGAAAGCGACTTTAATTTATAATATTATGTAGCGATTAGGCAAATTATGCTCTTTTTGAAGGGCAAGTGCCTTTATTAACTAAACAAAATACAAGCTAACATTAACACTACTATTAACAGTTAGACTGCCCATAGACTGTTGAAGGTCTAAAGACAATCCAAATGCTCAAGCCCAAAATCAGTTGGCAGTGTACCCAGCAAGCTGGCGGTATTACCAAGCTGAATGGCAATGCTTTTGTGTTTAGCCAGAATTATGCATATTTGGAATGTATTAATTTTGCACTTTCTACAGATAATAAGTAGGACATGTCTTAATTTTTTTTTTTATTAAGTATGACGATAATTATTCTCTCTGGACGAAACATACCCGGCACTTAGTTAGTTAAAATGGGAATTACGAGAGAATACAACGTGAAAATATTAGCACGTGGGCATACATTTTTATGACTGGACAATTTACTATGAGTGGACTGGCCAGTAAAAAATCAATCTAAACCAAGATGACTATCGTTGTAGACAATAGAAAATATTTTATTTGTAACAAAAATCCATACATAATATACATAAAGCTACACACAAATTTAAAGTTAAAAAACGTTGGACTTTTGACCGTTGTCCGTGCTCTATATTGGCCATTTAAAGCAAGGTAAAGATATAAGTAAGTGCTATCTGCCTAAAAATAACGCTTTCTTCGCAGTGTGACAAAAACATAATTTTATAAAAGATTTATATAAAATTTACCAATATGTTGGCAAATGATACCTTACACAAATGCGTCTATCACGTAGAAACAACATGTTTTAGTTTTATACGCTGCCAAATCAAAAATAATCTTTGGAATAGACGGAATTCTCTTTTTATAGGGTCAGTCAGATCATTACTGCTTAAAAAACCTTTTATAATATTCTTTAAAATGTTCCATTCCTAGTTCCCAGCCCATACACGTAAGTTCTCTATGTATACATTGGATAATATACTTTCGCATAGAATATTTTATTATCCTTCTTTATCTATGTATAGAGGATTAATTGTAACCTCTGATATGCCTAGTTCACGGCTTCCATTATCGGTTATGGATCAGCAATCTATAGATAAGGAAGTATAGATATACAGGGCTATTTTTTAGAAAGCGTAATATGTTTACTACGCGATCTGTATCTTTATTGGAACATATTTTAGAAATAATATGTATAAGTATATATTTTTAATCTATCTATTATTATATTATTTTTAATCGTTCAATTCAGTTGTATGTTTTTTAATGCTTGTTACCACAGAACTCCATCATTTATAAACCCATAAAAATGGATATACTTTTAGATTGTTCCCATAGAATTTCAATTAAAATCAGTTCTGTGGTTTGGTTTTTAAATCAAAATAACTGGAAAAAATATGACATCCAAGTAAATGAAATGTTGTATATTTGGCGATTTGGCGTATTTTGAAGTCGGTTTTTAAATTGATAATTATTGTATTATAACTATGAATCATCATAGTCATCGTCATCATCATCATCAGCCAGAAGACGTCCACTGCAGAACATAGGCCTCCCCCTTTGAACTCCACACCGAACGACAGCCTGTCGTCTGCATCTACTGGATGCCCGCGACTCTCAATATGTCGTCGATCCATCTAGTGGGAGGCCTACCTACGCTGCGTCTTCTTCCGTATTATATGAATACGGCCATAGAATAGCTAATTTATTGTATTTACAGAAAACAAACAGCTTTAGCAACGTAGAACATAGCTAAAAATTAATATTGACAAACAAGCCTAAAAGTTTTCTCAAATATTTAAAAGAATGGATACTGTCCAGTACTATGATTGTGGAAATAACAATTAAAATAAATATTAGATATGAGTATAAGGTCCATTAAACGATGAGAGGAACTGGATGAACGACGAGCACGGGGTAAAAAGCTTTTCTTCACCTGAAACGCGCCCGTGCTGATTATTTATGTCTTGTAAAAACCGATAATAAATAAAGAAGATCTCTTAAAACAAAATTCAAATGTGCTGTTTAATGTCTTGCTAGACAGAGAGCGCACTATGCTCACAAATAACGTCACCTTTTAGTACGTCATATAAATCCCATACTCACTTTGCAGGAAAGGCAGAAAATCCCAGCCTAAGACAACTGAAAACTTTAAACGCATATATTGGAACAGTATCAGTCGATTTAAATATTTACTTAGTAAGTATACATATTACATTAATTTATATTTTTTACTAAGCTTGTCCCAAAAAGGCCGAAACCAAAAAGTCTTTTTAATTTCATTGAAATGATGTATGCAAAATTTGCACTGCGTACAGTAACCCTGTATATATCTCTGAGGTAAACGCAGTCATTACGCGGTAGTTTATTGCTTTATACTAAGTTGATAGATATTATTAAATAGATTGATATTAAATTGATTTCGTGCAGTTTTGTTTCTGTATAAGATGTTTTTATTTGTACGAAATGGATTAAAAATACTATAGCTATTAACTAAAATAGTAATAATCCATTAATGTAGATTGATTTGAAATAAAAATATAAAAAATTAAAAGACATATATTTGGTGTATACAAACGTTGTCGGCCATAAGATTTTACAAAAGTTTGTTCCTTAAATAATCCAGGATGAGTAGTCTTGTTACCCAAGCTAGGAATTAACCTGTGTTATGGCGTAACAATTTTCATTTTGCATTTAGTTCTCTACATGCATATTTTTATTTTGGAACACAACAGAATGGGTTTTTCATAAATCATTCTAAGACTTGAAAATTGCTCAAGAATTCATAACTCAAGTCTCTAATGGCACTTCCAATTGTCTTTAAAATTAACAACCAAAAGAAAACAAACTTCACATTACCATTTCCTAGCGTTTAGCATTCATTAGAGTATCTCGGTAGAATCATACGGCGGTGGAAAATGCCGAAATTATGGTCTATAGCAAGTCATTGAATGAATGAACGTCCTCCTAACCTTTATTTCAACTGTCCCAGCTGAGGTCGCGAGTTCAACGTCTACTTGAGACTTGGATTTTTAGGGTTCCGTACCCAATGGGTGTAAACGGGATCCTATTACTAAGCTTAAGCTGTCTGTCTGTCCATCCGTCCTCGGCTGTTTCTTCCGAACCGTATTAGATAGCCAATTGAAATTTTCACAGAATATGTAATGTTACGGCGGAATAACTAAAAATAAAGACAAAAAGTAATAACCAAAGGGGGTACACACCACTACCCACAACACTTTTTTAGACGTATTATTGTGTTTGCTCTAGCGTAAAAACGGTAATACGTACGTCAAACTTGGCACGATTATTGTATAGGTATACATATACACTATACACACTCTAAAATAAAACAACAAACTATAAATAAGTCGAGTCGGTGACAAATTTCTGTTCATCTCCAAGTCGGGTGCGGTCGGTAGAGTCGATACTTGGATGGGTGACCGCCTGGGCGTGATGTTGTCTTTTTGTATTTTGTGGCGATACGGAACCCTCAGTGTTCGAGCCTGGCTCGCACTTGGCTTGTATATTATTTGATAAAAACTTTTTCAGTGTTGCCATTAACACGTCTTGTCGGCTAGGCAGTAGAATACAAATAAGATCGACTAGATTCCCTGTCTCATCTGTCTGGAGTCTGGTAATACTTTGGTCTAGACGAGTTTTCCGTAGACAATAGCTGCTCGCTGTGAATTATATTGAATGGCGGTCTCTTCGTTTCAGTTTTTACTACGTTTAGTTAGTTGGGACGTACTAAACGTACTAAGTTACTCAGTACTTAGCCAAACTTAGATCGCAGATAGCGGAGGATAGCAACGAAAAAGGATAGGGATGCGTGAAGAAATGGAAGGTCCCGCAGTGAGACGATATACGTTATTAAAACTACAACAGAAAAAAAAAAACTAAAAAGTTTTTTTTTTAAATTAAATAATAGTCTTTCGTTTGACCACGCCTGATGTTAAGCGATGATGCGGTCTACGTTGGAGCACGCTTGCCTAGAAGAAACCGATTCACTCGTGATTTGAAGACACCCAGATTGTAACCATCGGGGAACACCCATTCAGGCAGCGCATTCCACAGACTAGCAGTTCGCATAATAAATGTGGAATCAAAGCGCTTCGTACCGGTTTTCGGAATATCAACCATAAAGCGGTGACGATTTTTCGTGCCTGCTGGCAGTCCGATAGACAAATGGGCAGGAGGGAATTAGATCATGCAGATCCGATACACTCAATCAGTTTCAATTACTTATTTTTTTAATATATCAAATATATATTAGTATGTACTACTTAATATTAAATTTCATGGAATAAAATATTATTCATGTGTTGTGAAAAAGATTTTGTGACAGTCTTGAAACAATCTGTTAAAACGATGTTAGATACTTTTTATGCAGTTATTTTCATCACTTGTCAAGTCCTAGAAAGCTGAAGACATGTCACAACTAGGTAATGACGCTGACACAAATGTTGCCGCAATGGGATGAATTTCTCCATACAATTTCCATTTCTTGCTTACTACTATTACTATTGCATCGTTACTTATGCGAATCACTGATAGAAGTATATAACATTCGTTGTTGATTGAGACATTTGAGACCACTGATCTAGAAAACCCCCTTTTCATACCTAGTAACGTGTAAAATTAAAAACTCATGGCAAAGCTCAAGCCTATTTTCAAATATAAAAAAAAATAGGGTAAGAACGCTAAGTTTAACTTTAAACCTTTTTAAGATAGATTTCGATCAAACATAGCTATATAAACCACCGCAATCAAACTTGCTTTCGTATTGGTCTAGCCGTTTTGGAGAAAAACATTGTAAAAAAAATCTAACAATAAAATTATACCCAACTCTATTATTCCAAACCTTCTTCGTTCCGTCGTGGGTAAAAAGATATATTTTTTTCCTGTATTTTTTTTTAAATTATTACTGTGCAAGTTAAAGCCATTAAGGCTGTGCATTAAGGCAATACCGCCTCGTCTTACGTATTTTACTGTTATTAGTACGCCCCAGAAAAGTAGTAGAGACTTTACTAGATGCATCTATGGAGTCTTGGAAACAACACGTAAATACACGTTTAACCTCATTTTATCACCTACCCACACTCGAGCACGTTCACGAGCACATAATGAAAAATAATTTACCAACAATGCAATGATACAAAAAAGCGACATTTATGTTCTCTTTACGTAGGCGCCAAAACTCTAATGAAGACGTAGCAAATAGAGACAGATAAGAAAAATAAAATAATGGGAAATAGCATAAAAACCTGCAGCCGAAGGAAAGTCATGCTAAGGTCATGAAACCTGACTGAACTTATTAAATTTAGTAAGTTGAAGCATTGGCGCTCCCTCTATGTTTGTGTTGTGATGAATATTCCTATTATCTCTGTAGATAAGATTAGGAATAAAGTTAATTTGAGCAATGCTGTGGATTCTTTCACGAAATTAACATTTATTTTTAGTAATATAATTTTTAGTAACGAAAAAAAAATATCTTTTCCCTCCCGCAAAGGTTCGTATGTGTGTCGCAGTGAAGCAACTGATTACGTTTCATGAAAGCAAAGCTTCAAGAGGCGGTGATAATTCAGCTCCCTTATTCGGTGCGCCACTTTACTCTTCTAGAGACAAACATGCTTGCAACCTGGCGCAAAAGAGAAACCACGCATTCAATAACGCTACTGTTTACTAATAGAATACGGTAAAGATATTGGGATTAGTTGTGTCATTATATTGGAAAAGGAGGAATCGACCTAATTTGAAGTCGGTTATAAACCGAATTCATTATTAGTAAAATACGCAATTTCGTTTCGTTTTCGCAACTACTAAACCAATTTAGATGAAATTTCTACCAATCTGAAAGTATATCCTTTCATTAAAAAAATATATTCCAAATAGATTTAAAATGAAGGAGTCCTGAGGTAACAAACATAAAAAAAAACTAATTGATACTCCTTCTATTTTGAAGTCGATTTAAATCGATATAATAAGGAATTAGTATGTATAGGTTTATTTTATATATCTTTATATAATATCTCTGTCTTTTCACATTTGCGTCAGGCATATGATGTATAACCGGCAGGATGCTGAATTACCTATGTTATTTGGTAAGATAATGGACTCGAATGGTGAGAGGCAACATTTTTTCCGTGAAACTGGAGCGAAAGGTACCTAAAGTAAAAATATTTTGTATATTAATGTTTATTTCATGAATGTTTATCGACACAAGTTAAATTATTGAAATAAATTTTAATAGCGACAAAATATACAAGCGAATACTTCTCTGTATACATATTGAAAACTGTTATATTTTTAAGGGCCTACTTTTCACACAACTTTCACCATAAAAGCTTGTAAATTTTACCTTTTTTTGTTTATATTTGTTATCCTACTATAGTTTCACATAAAACGTACATACGTTTCATCATCATCATCAGTCTATACTCCACTGCCTCTCTGTCATAGGTCACTCCCAAGGCTCGGCAACCTTTTGGCTTTTCTCTTCTAGGCACATAGTACGTATACGCAATCATTATTATTTTTTAAATAAATAAAACTTTTCAAATTTTGCCAAGGCAAAAATGTATGAATATCAGTCGGTGAGTTGTCACTTTAAATAGCGACCCATCCGCCCGGCTTCGCACAGCTGTAATTTACGTGCAAAGCCGGGGCGGGTCGCTAGTTATATATATGAACCTTCTGTGAAAATTTATCTAACTGATGGTGAAAACCGCATTAAAATCCGTTGTATGGTTTAGGAGGAGTTAGCGGCCATACAGACATACAGACAGAAAGACGCGGAAAGCGACTTTAATTTATAGGTACTGTGTAGAGACTAGTGATTCTGCTTATAATGTAGATGTGCTAATTGGGCTATTTATCTAAATGAATCATTCCAAATTAAGCCCGCAACAAAGTACTCTTTTAATTAACATTCCCGTTCTCTCTGATAGCAATCTGTGGTTACAACGTTCAACGATTTTCTAGCCTCGCTCTGTCTTTAAATCAAATTCAATTTGCCACTATCTTCTATGCTATGTCGTGTGTATAATTTACACGTCTACAGCTACACTAATATTATACTGAGGCATAGTTTCGATCATGTGTTTTTGATGTAGGTAACCCAATGACTGTTTTAAAAAGGGGGAAGACGCTTGACATCCAAACATTGTCCAATAAATATGTCTCTGTTTCGGCTCGAGTCACAGTGTAAACGTCAACTTCATCGCTCTATTAGACACTACACTAGACCATAGAAAATTAAGTTATTTTTTTTTAAGTATTTACGAGTGAAAAGTAATCCCATGAAACTTGTTTTTTGTCTTCAAACTGTTGGTGCACCTTGTGAAAACGCAGGAAGTAATTTTTGTTGCTTTATTTAAACACAATTTTTACAAGTAATATAATTCACGTGCTATCAAAACGATATTCGATTGTGACTGAAGTCTATTAGGCTCGTGAACCTAATTTGTGCGGTCCACATCAAGAAGTTCGTCCCGTATCTTCCCCTTATTTACATCAATGGAGGTAACCACAGGAACTTCAAAACCGATTCAAAAAAATATTTTACCTGTTTGAAACATACACTATCCTTAAGAGCCGTATAACAAATACATCGGTTAATTTTGGGTAGGTAACTTATATTTAGGACATTTATAAAACTAAAAAAATAAAGCCGTAATTGTCAAGACTAATTTAAAAAAAGTAAACCGTAATATTCAAATTGTTTATTTTATGTAAGTAATCCACTCACAAACTTTCCCTCCTAGAGTTTGACGAAAAACTACTTAGTAATTACCTCTAGACCGCCAGTAATAAGTTATTTAAGTTTATATTAAGCCGTCATTTTCAATAAAAAATACAGATCTATTCATCACAGAAATTGAATCTCTACATAGTATAAATTAAAGTCACTTTCTGCGTCTGTCTGTCTGTCTGTATGTCTGTATGGCCGCTAACTCCTCCTAAACCACGCAACGGATTTTGATGCGGATTTCACCATCAGTTAGACATTTTCACAGAAGGTTTATACATATAACTAGCGACCCGCCCCGGCTTCGCACGTAAATTACACCCGTGCAAAGCCGGGCGGGCGGGTCGCTAGTTTTCTATAAATCGATTCATTAGAAAAATTCATAGAATCAGAACGCCAAAAATCCAGTTTTCTGTGCTTTTTTTGTCAAAAAAGTAAGAGGGCTCTTAAGTGACGTAGACTATGTTCAGTTCACAACACGGGTAAAGCCGTGAGCATAAGCTATTATTACATAAGCCACATCGATTATAAGTCATCGGTTCGTAAAAACAAATCAACAAAAATGTTCGCGCAACGCTCGCCGTCGTTGCGGCGACGCCCCACTTGGTTTCCTAGCGCGCCATCTGCCCCGAGTGCCTGCCCGTACGTTTGCCTCAGTTTGCCCGTTTTGCCCATCGCCGTTTGCCCGGTACATCGCGTGCCGACGCTCGTACTTATTATTTTAGTGATTTCGGAGCGAGTTGGACCAATCAACCACAAATGAGATTATGTAGGCGTGTATCTATGTTTCTTCATTATGCTTCTCAGTATTTGGAAGATATTAGATTTAGATTCGCTCTACTTTCGTGTTTGTTGAGCTTTATTTTAGAAGTTTATAGGAATGGTTCCGGGTTCGTTTCCGTGAAAGAAAGGAAGATGGATACTTAAAATACCACAGGCGACAGACTTTTCATTTCACGTCTTACACTTTCCAGGAGAAAGATTTAGCGGAAAAAAACCGCAGACATGTCCATAGTCTGAGATGTGACATGATGGCTACTTAACTTTTTTTGATTGGGAAAGTGCCTTTATTAATTAAACAAAATACTAGCTAATACTACAAATACAGTTAGACTGCCCATAGTGCCCATAGACCGATAAAGGTCTAAAGAGAATCCAAATGCTCAAGCCAACCATCAGTTGGCAACGTACCCAGTATCCTATTCCTATCTACATAACAGTTAACTTGACATCTTAAAATCTTTTACTTAAAATAATTTCGAATCACAGCACAACTCATAACAACGCAACTAGCAAACCACTTTTTTTTTTGAGTTACAGCGAAAAAGTGGAATAAGTCTAGTCTTAACAAATAATGTTTCCCAAGTAATTTTCTCTTTGGAACGTTCATGTTATATCGGGATTATATCTAGGTAGTACCTATAATCAGTACCTGAACAAAGAATGTAACCACAGTATATGGCTATGGTTACGGAACCCTACCATATGCATGTCCCGACACGCTCTTGTACATTTTTATTTTCATTTATGATAAAATAGGCTTGCTTTTATCCATATTATGCCTGATGCGGACAAGGATGGAACACGCTTGCCTACAGGGTCCGCACCGTGACCTCTTAAAACCGATTCAAACTAGGTGACTGCGGGAAATACCTAACCTTGAACCTTAACGCGCCGAGATACGGTTTGATATCGCGTAGGTTTTCGCAGTCACCTAAATTGAACCACGTTATAAAGAAGTGACGTTACATACCTGGAATCTGTAACAAATGAGGTTTTTTTAACTTTACAGGTGTTGACAACCTGTGTTATGAGAGAAATCAGTTGAATAATGTGGATTATAATGTTGATTAATGGAGCAACAATTGAATTACTCAAAGTGCAATCCATAGCCCGGTTCTTACGAACACAAAGATAAGTAAACCGTCGTTTTATATAATTGCCTAATAAGTAGACGAATCACGTTCCACCGACTTGCAAGTCGCGGCGCAGTTTTCTAACTAACTCTTTGCTAATCTGCTGCACTTTCCATAGTAAGTACTAGGTATTCTGTGTCGGTACAGTTGCGTTTGTTGACAATCAGCCGCGGCGTTGTGACGACACGAACCAAAACGATTTCTATCCCGCTTCGGTAACCAGCTATACTTGTTTGCTTTCTCAATCTGAGCCTTCGCATACAAGCAACTTCCATTGATTCTTTTGTGCTGCGTATTCTCGTTTGCTTGATAATGAACGTTCAATGGATGTCAATCAATATTTTTATTAATACTGCATGGAGCGACCTTGTTCTGCAATTGATCGGTTGTAGCAAAAAATATTTAGCTTTGCGAATTGTTTTTAAGACGATAATCCTCTTGGCGTATGAGTTTTTATTTGCATTTTGTTGACGGTGACTACCTTTTTGTCACCAAACCAAACTGATTAGCTGATATGCTACAGTTAATTTGTAAGAAAATGAGGTTCATTTAAAATGTTGATTCAAAAACAATGAGTTAATTAATCGATGGGTAAATCACTATTCAAAATCGGATGACCGTTCTCAACTTAATTTTACATATCGCGAGAATCATTTTCCGAGCCAAAAGCTAAAAAAAAACATAGTAGGCAGCACAGAAAAGAAAAAAAAATTGTTTAAATCTCTTTTTTGTGTGGTAGGCAGGCACTTACTAGAATGATTGTTGCAAAAAATTTGAAAACGAATATTACGCTAATCGATATTTGTTGACATTTTTCATGTTAATTAGGGAATCTTTCTTAAAGAAAAAACGCATTTAATAATGTAAATCCTTTCTAGAGCCATAGTACAGTCAATATCGACAGGGACGACCGGTTGACTCAATGGTAACATGCTGCCTCATGAGCCGAAGGTCCTATTTCCGACCGCGCAATTAATGAAGAACAATATCTGCTCCATTGGCTCCATGCTTCCATGTCCATGGCATTCCCGACAAAGGAAATCCTAGCCTAGCACAGTGAAAAATGGCTCTTCACATCCATTGATGTAAATAAAACATTGCAGTCATTGCTTCACATATTTTCGCTGTTTACAGGAATCGAAAAACCGCCTATGATGCAGGAACAGGCTAACTAAACAAATTTTATCCTACTGGATAAAAGAAAAGCGGAAATTCAGTTCTGCTTTTGTTTTTGAGCGGATAATGATACACAAGCAACGGTAGCACGAAATTAGGTCATCTATACTAATCTCAATCTCTATCTCTACATAGTATAAATTGAAGTCGCTTTCCGCGTCTGTCTGTCTGTATGTCTGTATGGCCGCTAACTCCTCCTAAACCACGCAATGGATTTTGATGCGGTTTTCACCATCAGTTAGATACATTTTCAAGGAAGCTTTATATATATAACTAGCTACCCGCCCCGGCTTCACACGTAAATTACACCCGTGCGAAGCCGGGCGGGCGGGTCGCTAGTAATATTATAAAGAGGAAAGATTTGATTGTTTGTTTGTTTGCATTGAATAGGCTCCGAAACTACTGAACCGATTTGAAAAATTCTTTCACTGTTGGGATGCTGCACTATCCCCGGTTGACATAGGCTATAATATATATCCCGGCTTCGCCCGTGCGAAGCAGGGGCGGCCTACTAGTTCAATATAAATAAATATTCAGGACATTTTTTGCAGACACTGTAATTTTTCACCCCAAACTAAGTAGGTACTAGTAACTAACTAAAAACTTAATTGTAACATCAATACGGAGAACTTTTACTTACTGTGGGAGTCTGTGGGACCAATCCTAAAATAGCAAAAGAATCAACTGTTCTGTAGAAAAATTTCATTCACATTCCAAATTGTTTAAAACAGCGAATATTAATCAATTTCGAGGTTGATTCAATAGTAAACGTTTTCCACCGTTTTGTGCAGCCCTGCAATGGGGGCATAGCCATTGTAGACCCGTGTCCAATGCAGCGACCTCATTGCCGTAACATCTTTTTGTTCTCACTTTTCAATACAATTTCCCAATTAAAGGTTAGTGAAAAATGCTTCTTTTGTCATAGCATGAAAGACTAATTATTTTGATAAGTAATGTATATAATTATGTATTTACTTACCATCATTACTACCATATTTCAATTATCGCTAGCCTGCGTTCAGGTGGTGTTTTCGTGAAGAAGGTAGAGGTCAATGAGTTTTTATATACAGAGGTAGCAATCCAATCTTGGCGACCGCGACCGGTGGCAGCGGCAAGTTCAGGGTACAATCTGCCTCTACATCAAATTTCATCTAAATAATTCAGCCGTTACACCCGAGTGACAAACATCCACAATATTTTAGAAAAATCCAAAATAATAAGAATCGCATTTTATTTATATTACACGGGAATTACTAACGTAAGAAAAAATATATAAAAAAGGCAAAATAATTTGTAAAAAAAAAGTGTGTGTATGTGTAATGTGTTTAATGTTTTAAATATAAATATTTTTGATATAATGTGTGAAAACCACGTCAATTTCCATAATAAGAATCGATTAAATTTTAAGCTTATAGCCGATTAGGTACATAATGATATTGGACTGGATAGCCATCTAATATAATATCGGTAGCCCCTCAATACCTAACCCTGCGAGTGAGTTAAGATGGGATCGGATAACTTACTTTATTACAAGGTCTGCTTAAGGCCTTTTATAAGGACATCACTGACAATGTTGACGATAAATTACGCATCTAAACGTCTATGGCATCTAAATTGTTTTATTTTTAAACACATTTCTAGTGAACGAGGTTTAAAAGGGTTAGCAATGATGTTGCATGTGTATTTTACCGTTAGTAAGTAATTATAGTACAAGGATGGGTTTCTTTTTTATTTGCATTTATTTATTTTTAAACAGGTTTATACTCCATAAAATTTCGATATCTATATGCAGTATAATCTCACTAATCCGGCACTTCATAATACCGATACATCTAATAATCCGGCACCCTCCGCCCGCGCCTCCTTCGCCCCTCTACGCCTATGCGCTCCGTCGCTGCGTCCGCGTCGTCGCCTAGCAGTCTAAACTCAAAACTTAAAATGAAAAAAATTCAAGATGTCTCATTATGAAATGCTTTATTTTATTTATTATGTTTTTTTCTCAATAATCCAGTAATCCGAACATTCCAATAATCCGGCACCCTCTGGTTTTTAATAGTGCCGGATTAGTGAAATTATACTGTATATAAAAATGAATCCCTATTTACCTTGGTCACACCATAACTTGAGAACGGCTTTACCAATTTCATACGTTTTTTTCATATATTTTGTTAGAAGGTTCTTACGGAAAGAAAAATTAAGAAAATTACTCAGAAAATTGGAAAATTTAACGACGATTTTAACTAGCGGGTAAAACCGCGGGGCGCAGCTAGTTAAAAATATTTCTGGTTAAACGTAAAATTAAAAAAATTGGGTTCTTGCAATTGCGAGTCTAATAGCGTACTACGAGATTTTTGACCAAAGCCTAAGAATCTTTCTACTACCTACTTACTGCAGAGGCATATTTGAATAGTTTGATTTATGACAGGTAGGTAGTTTTTTTTATGACAGGCGTTTGACCATAACTCACCTGATGTTAAGTCAGTTATTATTACTAGTAAGTAGTAACACATCATTGTTTACGTTCTTGCACCAGTCTACTGTTAGATAGGATATGGCTGTACAGGGTTATGAGCAAAGGGTATACATATATGCTAAGCCAAAAGGGGTTCGTTACATTAATCATTACGAACAAATTTTACTATAGGACCAAACCTAAAATCGCAAAAAACAGCTATTCTATACATTTGGCGAGTCAATTACCGTTTTATTTAGAACAGCAAATATATATTTTTTCGTGATGTTAAGGGTTAGTCCCATAACTCTCATTAGTAAAAGTTGTTCATAATTATGAGTACAATGACCTCCTTTCGGCTTAGCAAACCCTTTCCTTATAACCTTGTATAAACTACGCTACTACTTCAATACTTGTTCCGTCAATACTTCCTCCGACATGCCGGAGACATGGTGAGACCCTGGACCCTCGTGACATCATCCATCCGGCCGGTCGTCGGCCTAGCTCTTATTCCTCCTCTAGGCCACCACTGTGCGACCGCTCAGAAGTATCACTTACTGTTATTATGTGATACGTCGCAGTTATTTTGTCATGTAGGAAGCGGAGTTCGCCGCGACCTCCGTGACGTCACGCACGAGGCCGAGCCGCTCTCTCTATAGCCCTAGTCTTCAACTAACTGCTACACGAACTGTGTACTTACTCGCCTCAGTAACTACTGTCAAATCAAGTGTTGCCATTTTAGCAACTTTGTCGCTAGATCTAGCGTTTTCTTATGGTGCATACAAACGTGTGGATTTGGTTGATGTCAACCGCCGTCTGCCCTACAAGAGAAAAAGAGAGGGAAATGTGTTATTCTCACTCTTTCTCTCCCGTTGGTCAGACGCTAGTTCGTCAACCAAATCCACACTTCTGTTACGGCTTTAGCGACATTTTTGTCTGATTTAGCGAATTATATACAATTAATTGAATTTCGATTAAAGATTTTTGATGTGATTAGTCACCATGAATAATATGAAAATATATTCATATTTTATTAGACTCATTTTAGGATATTGTTTTTTCGAATTCTTGAGATTTTTTCCCAAAATCTAGCGACTTTTTGATACTGCTTAGGGAGTTTAATTTTTGCTAAGCGGCAACCCTGGGCAAATCTGTAATACCTTAGTAGCCTCGTAGTAATCTGTGGTGAAGTTAAAGTAACTATTGCGTAGTCTGTGTCCGTTGCCGGGCGAACTATATTGCTCATTACTTATTTATTGAATTTGCCTTCCACCATCGCTCTACTTTTCGGTTATTGTAGAGCTTGAAGCTGATTTTGTGTTAAATTTGGCGTATCATTTACTCACTATGTACTTTATCTACCTACTAGCTGCGCCACGCGGTTTCACCCGCGTAGTGATGAAAAATGGCGATGATGATGATGAAAGGACTGTCTGGCTCTTGAACTATACCCATGCAAAAACTCAGGTCGATCCGTTGTGCCGTTGCAGCGTGAAAGAGGAACAAACATCCAAACATTACATCTATACATACAAACTTTGGCGTTTATAATATTAGTAGGAAGTAGGATAAATAGGAAAAGGATAAGGGGGAAAGGGGGTTATAAATGATTATTTAAATGCTTGTTACCTCAAAACTCCGTCATTTATAAATCTACTAGCTGAAACCCGCTACTTCGTACGCGTAGAGCTCGGCCTTCGGCCTCGCTACTACAACCCGTTTTAGCCTATGTCTTATTCTAATGTATAAGCTATATTATTGTAAGCTTTCATTAAAATCCATTCGGTATTTTTTGCGTGAAAGAGGAACAAACATCCATACATACAAACTTTCACGTTTATAATAATAGTAGGATTTGGATTTTTTTTATTTTATTTAAAAGGATATAGTTACTTTTCATGTTGGTCGCACAGAAATTTCATCAAATTCAGGTTGGTTTTTAATATGTCATCCATGTAAACAAAATTGCGTAGGTTATTTTACTTTCAAAGTCGGTTTTTTAATTGATCATTATGTATTTAAATTGTAGGCACATGATTATTGTAATTTTTATTCAAATGTTTTTTTATACATCGAAGTGAGTGTAAACCGTCAGGATTCGAATCTGTGCAATCCGGGTAAACGCCCCAACCGCTCTAACCGCTAAGCTTTCGGTCACTGTCCTGTCGACCTACAAACACACTTACACATACATTAATTATTGTTGACAGGCAAGGCGTTTGACCACCGGACGATGGGCAGCAGCATCCTATTAGTACACGGTGAACTTACTGCGATCCCCAAGCCGCCTGCCAATAGTAGGGATTATGGCAACACCCCCTCTTTAAGAGGGAGGCCTTTGTCCAGCAGTGACGTTTGATGGCTGCTGATGATGATGATGATGATGAAGGCGTTTGACCACAGCTCACCCGATGTTGACTGACTTTAAAATTTGAAGCCGTTATTTGCAATAAAACACATCTATTTATGACAGAACTTGAAGTTTCTATAGATAAACAAACAAAATACAATTAATAACTAATACTAAATACTTCGGATAGTTTCTTTGCGCGATAAAATCCGAAACGTGGATATTCGCCAAAGAACCAGTCACCGACATAGCTGTTAAAATTTGCAAGTTGAAGTGGCAATGGGCAGGCCACATCGCTCTAATAAGAACCGATAACCGATGGGGAAGAAAGGTTCTGGAGTGGAGACCACGAACCGGAAGACGCAGCGTAGGGAGGCCTCCCACTAGATGGACCGACGACATTGTAAGAGTCGCGGGCATCCAGTGGATGCAAAAGGCAGGCTGTCGTTCAGTGTGGAGGTTAAAGGGGGAGGCCTATGTTCAGCAGTGGACGTCTTCTGGGTGATGATGATGATGACTAAATACTTAAACTACAAATCCAAATTTAAAAAAACCCAGTTGAAACCCATACACCGTTAAAAATCTAGAGACAATCATAAATGCTCAAGCATAAAATAAAAGATAAATAGAAAGTACGAATCTTCTCACTAAAAAAAGGTTCTCTACATTTTTGTTCAACTCATACCGATCGCAAAATATCGCATCTGCAATGACCTCCGCATTTCATAACGCTCGAGGCGGGCTCCACCTAGAGACGGGCGAAGCCGCTTTTGTGTACGCTTAGTAAAGTTTTGAGCTCTCTTTCGCACATCCTACTTATAATATGTATAATATATCTATACTAATATTATAATGAGGAAAGATTTGTATGTAAGTATGTTTGTAACGAATTGGCTCAAAAAGTCATCATCATCATCATCATCATCAGCCAGAAGACGTCCACTGCTGAACATAGGCCTCCCCCTTTAACCTCCACACTGAACGACAGCCTGCCTTTTGCATCCACTGGATGCCAGCGACTCTCACTATGTCGTCGGTCCATCTAGTGGGAGGCCTACCTACGCTGCGTCTTCCGGTTCGTGGTCTCCACTCAAGAACCTTTCTTCCCCATCGGTTATCGGTTCTTCGAGCGATGTGGCCTGCCCATTGCCACTTCAACTTGCAAATTTTAACAGCTATGTCGGTGACTCTGGTTCTTTGGCGAATATCCACGTTTCGGATTTTATCGCGCAAAGAAACTCCGAGCATTGCTCTCTCCATTGCCCGCTGAGTGACTCTGAGTTTTTCCAAAAGGCCAACAGTTAAGGACCACGTCTCAGTACCATATGTCATCACTGGCAACACACACTGGTCAAAAACCCTCGTCTTGACTCAAAAAGTACTGGACCGATTTAAAAAAAATCTTTCACCATTTGAATGCTACATTATCACTGATTAATATAGGCTATTTTAATAGGCTATATACCCGTGCGGAGCCGGGGCGGACCGCTAGTTATAGTTATTATAAACGCGAAAGTTTGTATGTATGGATGTATGGATGTTCGTTTCTCTTTCATGATGCAACGGAACAACGGATCGACCTGATTTTTTGCATGGGTATGGGTATAGTCAAGGTTCAAGAGCCAGAGAGTGACATAGGCTAGTTTTCATCATCATCATCACTATTTTTCATCACTACGCACGCGGGTGAAACCGCGGGGCGCAGCTAGTTTTCAATATTTTGCGAAGAGAAAAACCACTGAGTGAGAATTTGAAAATGCCCATTATAATTGAAAAACCCTGTGAAAAACTATCACGGTTGTTCTAACGGGATATTTACCGTGATAAGGTTGTGTATAGAGCTCCGAGATACTTACCGTGTTTAACAAACCGGTACGGGCCGGAATTATTACGTAAAACAAATACGTCATTTTGAGCGTTTACGGTAAAAGTGTAAGAATCTACGGGGATGGCTGGTGTTTTTAATTATGTGCTGCGATAATGATTTCGGTCACCTTATCACGGTAAATATCCCGATAATAATCAAATAACTGTAGTAAAAGTAGCCCTGTAAACATTATCCTATACAATACATACAAGGCTACTTCTGGCTCTTATAGCCAATCGGATTATACCCAGCTTCTAAGCTGACAGATTATCATGCCTAAAGGCAGATAGTAATAAGTATAGGCAATATACGACAGATACAATGTAGCATTCAATATACGGTGACATTCATTGAATACGGAATTAAGTGCTCTGGTAACTACGTTGATGACATTCTGATTAAATAGTTAAACCATTGAAAATTTATAGAGATTAAAGTCAAAGTCTTCATACCACTGTCTTTTCGGTGAAGGAAAACATCGTGAGGAAACCTGCATACGTACGGGGAAGGAATTCAATGGCGTAGGTATGTGAATCCACTAACCCGCACTGGGCCAGCGTGGTGGATATGGCCCAATCGCCCTTTCGGGGGTTGGCTAAAAGTCCAGCAGTGGACTGTTAAAAGGCTGATTATGATGATGATGATGATGAAAGTCAAAGTCAAACATTTACTGCACATAATGCTACAGGCAGCGAATTAAAATAACCAGTTACTTGTACATAGGTTGTACATAGGTGACAATTATTTTAGTAATTTTTAAACTTTCGCGATATGAACACATGTTTTTAATGCTTATTGGGACTTATCACGTATTATTTCATTAGGTAAAAATTGGTACCTTTCGATCGACGTTTGAACCATGTTAGAATGGCCGTACCGATGTATATGGCCGACACTTATTGATCCAATTCATCATCAGCATCATTTCAGCCTAAGATGTTTCCACTGCTGGCACACAGGCCTCCTCTCAGATGGAGAGAATGGGCCCTAATCCACCATGCTGGCCCAGTGCATGTTGGTGAATGTCATATCTTAAATTTTTTGAGGTTTTTGGACTTAGCGGTTTCCTCACGATGTTTTTCCTTCACCGTTTTTTGAGCGATGACATTGAAACTGCACGTAGTTATTTAGGTGCCAAATAAGTGACGAAAAGTTTTTCTCTTCTGTGGGACCGAGGATCGAACCGGGTGCCGTCAGATTGTAAAGCGCACATACTACCGCTCGGCCACCATCGATCTCTTCATAGAGAACGATGGTGTATTTTTCCTAATTATGATATGGCAATTTGACGGCCCGATCTGTAGGTACTATCTCTTCTGATTCTGGGTCTGGTATGAAATACTTATAATGTTTTTATCTTGGGTAATTTTCTACTAAAAAGAGCACGTTTTAACTAATAAGATTTTCAGGTTTTTTTTGTTAAACTACGTTCGTTTTCATCACTCTTGAAGTCATCAGGAAGTTTGTTAAATACTAAGCTGAACTGGCAGAAGTTGCCCTGTCCAAATTTTTATGTATTTATTTGAGTTATGGTTTATACAAAATTCCGAGAGACAAAAAGAAAAAATCGGCTGGTCCATAGAAAACGGTCGTTGACACTCGACAATGGAACAGCTGATTTATTTTCTCAATTTTAGGGTTGGTCCCATAGTAAATGTTGTTCTAAATGATGAGTAGGTACAATGACCTTCTTTCTGCTTAGAACAGTCTAAATATGTAACCCTGTTTAGAAGAAGAAGATTATGATGATGTATAAGCTATAAAAATTGCGGTAAGAATAAGAATATTAGCGGAAAAAAAGGAAAAGAAAGAAAGAAGAAATGAAGAATGAATAAAAGAAAGAAAAGAAGAAGTTAAAAGAATATTTATTAAAGAAAAAAAAACGAACGGTTCCTGTGGGATAGCGAGTGAAACCGTGGGCCGCAGCTAGTCATTTAATTAATAGGCATACCAATACTTTATTGTAATGAAAATATCTCGGATATCTTCAATATGATAATTGAAAACCCTATGCTCGTCGCCGAGAGCTATTATTGCAAATTTTACTGTTTAATAATTGCTCATCGACTTCATAATTTCATGATTTCATTACGGCCATTCATAGCTCAATTTACAGTAAAATAGCATCGGTTTATCAGCAAAAGTCTCGTAATCCACACATTCCGTTAGCCAGAGTCAAATAACATTACTTATTCACGGCGAGAGCTCTGCAAAGTGTATATCACGTTTCTATCTATATGTAGATATACCTAGTACTAGACATCGTCTTGCGGGAATCATAACCGCGTATTTGCAATTTAGCAAAAAAATATTTTTCAGTATGAATAGTTTACAATTGGACCCGTAAAAATATGATCAAAATCTTCGACATTAACAAATTACAAAAAAACTACAAATTACAATACTTATCACTGACACTTGATTTTTCATTACAATAACTCGAATGGTTTCTAACAATGTTTGTGTGATCGAGGAGCTTGTTGGCCTCGTTCATCCATCCATCCAGTCCATCGTCGAAAGTTCACCATATGAATGTCCACATGATGGTGAACTTTGTTTTCGTGAGCCAATCCAGCTATAACGTAATTTTTTAAATCAATCATTACCAGCCTTTTAATAGTCCACTGCTTTACTTTAAGCCTGCCCCTGAAAGGGTGATTGGGCCATATCCACCACGCTGGCCCAGTGCGGATTGCTGGATTCACATATGCCATTGAATTCCTTCTCCGTACGTATGCAGGTTTCCTCCCGATGTTTTCCTACACCGAAAAGCCAGTGGTATGAAAATCCGTACATAAGCTCCAAAGAGCTCATTGGTACGGGCCCGGGGTTTGAACCCGCGACCTCACGCTTTCAAGTCTAGGGCTCTCCCAAAACCACCACCACGGCAATTTTTTTAATACCTTGTTTAAATTATAAATTAATTATTGCATTGTCTTCCAGTTCTGAAATCTCTTGCTAATTGGAAAGCTAGTTTTTTTAATTTGCACTGACAGATAAGTATATAGCGAGTATAACACGGTAAAATTAAACCAACAGTAAAATTATAAAATTGTGATGAACGTGATCATTGCTTGGTCGTACACGTGCGGCGTCTGCACTTATTATTATATACAGGGTGTAAAGGGAACACTCTCGAAGCCAAAAGAAGGTAATAATAATTGTACTCATCATTATGAACAACTTTTACTATGGGACCAAACCTGAAATCGCAAAAAAAATATCTGTATAATATTATAAATGATGTTCGTCACTTGAAATTTTACTGTACGCTATACGATATAGGTACTATATTTTAATGCTTTGATTGATTGATTGATTAACTTTTTATTGTTCACACCATAAAATTTGATACAGACGACAAAAAACTCTTAAAAACTAGTGTAACAACTGGCGGCCTTATCGCTAAACGCTATCTCTTCCAGACAACCTTAGGATGGAAAGGATTTATAAAAGACGTAGAAGACGGGGTGTGCAATAGAGGATAGACTATTAAATTTTTACTTATACCATACACATACACACCTACCTTTACACACATATCTTTGTTTTGATATTGATCGGTCTAAAAAGGTGAACTTAAGCGAAATTTGGCGTAGCCACTAGCCACTGATGGAGGACTGAAGGAGTCGCGGGCATCCAGTGGATGCAAAAGGCAAGCTGTCGTTCAGTGTGGAGGTTAAAGGGGGAGGCCTATGTTCAGCAGTGCACGTCTTCTGGCTCATGATGATGATGATGATGAATGCCACTGATATCGTAATATGTTTTTTTTTGTTTATATAAAGAGCAGCAGACAAGCATGCGGTCTGCCTGCAACACTAGCTCCTAAAAGTGGGTCATTTTACATTCGTAGTTATTAATGTCGAGCGACGTAGTGTAGAAAGATACACAATCTTGTTTCCAATATACTGAATACTACACAGTTATCCTTTAAGGTTAAAGAGTTTGTAAGTACCTTCAATCTCGTATGAACGTATCTGAATATTTCCATCGATTTTAACTTAGCTACAAAGCTGTTTTGTTCTGTACGTTTTTGCTTCTGGCCTAGCCGTTTAGTCGTGAAAAGTGAACAAACAGACAAAGAGACAGAGTTAATTTCCTTTTTGTACTATATACTAGCTGCACCCCGCGGTTTAACCCGCGTGGATTACTCCTTATATCATCAGCTATATCTGCCAGTGAAAGTCCCTTCAAAATCGGTCCTGCCGTTTTGGAGTCCATAGAGAACAAACACATTACAAAGACATTTAAAAGAAAAATAAGTTGGGTCTATAATGATTTTGTAGGGTTCTGATGGATACTATCATCGTAGATTGGGGCTCTTATCAATACTAATAGAAACGCTAGAAAATAAACATTTTCTTTGATAACATCGAGGAAGTGTTATTACACTTATGATGTAGCTTTGATGAAGGTCTTTTAAGATAAGTTTATCCTCTTAACATTAACCTTAGTTGAGGGTTATTTTAGAGGTTTCAATGACATTGGCATAATAATGTCTACCTACTAATTTACCTTTGACTTAATGGTCCGGTTTAAAGGGCAATCCAAACATTTGCATTGATGGATACGATTCTAGGATTTTTAAAAGCTGTTCGTCCCGAATTATTATTTCGCGAATCTGAAATACTTTGGACATGTCTTACTAACAGTTAAACTGCGGCATTAGCACCAAATACCAATCGCATAACGATGTCAAAGTAACGCAGCAGACAGTGCGTTATTATCGCGCTGAGCGGCCTTGCTTGTTATCAGTAAGTCAATTATTGAATGCAGCCGCATGCCACCGAGTAAAGTAAACCATACAGAGATACAACTCGGTTCTAAAGAGCGTAAAGTGGTTTTTACCTCATATCAGACAAACAAATTTGATCTTTCTACTCTACTAACTACGTAGCTACAATTTGTGTTTCCGAGGCATACATAGCTGGAACACCGCCCAAGCATTTGAGAGCCGCGGGAGAGATTCGCACGTGGTACCCACAGTTTTTTTATTATAAAATAGAATAGGCTTGCGTTTGATCGCCATCTCGCCTGATGTTAAGCGATGATGCGTTCTATGATAGAGCACGCTTGTCTAGAACCGATTCACTGGCGATTTGAAATAACCCCAGGGCTCGACTTTTAAATCGTCCGTATGACAGGTATTTCGCATGAAAATATCATGCGAAATCATGCGAAATGACCGACTTACGAACGAAATCCCAAATAAATATCACATTTTTGAAATAAACATATAAATGTTAACGCAACGCGTGGTTTGAACCATTCGCATTTGCTTTCTATCAATAGATAATCTTTCATTTCGTATTTTCGTGCAAAATTGTACAAGCGATAAAAAAATCGAGCCCTTATTGTAAGCGAGTTTGGGTTCCACTGCCGAGTCAATGTAACCAATTTCAACAATAATTTATAGCTTTATTTATACCCATACGTGAATGTGATAATGTTAAAGCGTTTATAAAATTAAAGTTTACCTACTTTAACTATAACCCATTTAGTTTTGAGTTGCATGTCTGTTATAATTACTTCTCAGTCAGAATTTCCTGCGTATACTTCCACACGTTAACCGAGACCAACTGTACAAGTTTGTTGCAGTACGCTGGTACATACGTATTTGTCGGACAGAGCTCGATAGCTGCAATCTGCATTACGAAATCTTTTGTTCGGTTCAGCGGCGAACGAAACACCTGCATTCATGTTACATCCAAGTTGGTATCTACTTTACACTACTCTAAATGAGTCATTTAGTTTAGTTTTCTTTATAATTTTAATAGTTTTAGGTTTTAAGTTTAGTTCTTTATTAGTTGCGTCCCGCGGAAACTAAAAATAGTTTTCTCAGGGATAAAGACTTTTATCTCGGTCCAAGCATATAAATATTTGCTCTGACAGATGCATTACCATTGTAATAGGCTGAATCTTCTAATATTTCGCTGAAGTATATCGAGTACAGTCTTACGTTCAAAAACCTAGCTAAAATGATCAGAATTCGTGGTTTTCAGTCAGCTCTTTACAATTGAATTGCAGATGTCAGAGCAAATAAATGCTGAGTTTACCCTAAGGAATCTACCTGCTAAAATTTAGCTTCGTAGGTCAAGTATTTTTCTAGATTTCGTGATGAATTAGTCAGTGAGTATTTCGTTTTAATATATAGGTATCAAAGCGATTGGTAGAGACCTTGGACTGATTAAAGACATTGACCTAAATTAAAGTATAGGTTTAGGTTTGCATAATGAAAGTTAACTCCTTTGTCTTAAAATTACAATTTACCTAACTAAAGAAAGTAGGTTGAGAAATGGAGTTAATACATACCTACTTAGTGTTTACGATATCGGTATCAATTAAAACATACATTTTTATGGTTACATTAACTGCTGTCCGACATATTCACCGACATAGCCGTTAAAATTTGCAAGTTGAAGTGGCAATGGGCAGGCCACATCGCTCGAAGAACTGATAACCGATGGGGAAGAAAGGTTCTTGAGTATGGAGACCACGAACCGGAAGACGCAGCGTAGGTATTAGGCCTCAACTAGATGGACCGACGACATTGTGCGAGTCGCAGTGTGGAGGTTAAAGGGAGACGCCTATGTTCAGCAGGAGTGTAGTTTGTCCACTCCCGTGTGTGTCTTAAATCAGTCCAAGGTCTCTACCAATCACTTTGATACCCATATATTAAAACGAAATACACACTGACTAATTCATCACGAAATCTCGAAAACTACTTGACCTACGAAGCTAAAGAGAGCAGGTAGATTCCTTAGGGTAAAGGTCCGCTAAAATAAAATTTGTGCAAGGACTGAAGAAAGGAGGTCAAAAGGGGGTTGAACGTTTAAAGTCTACGCGTACGAAGTTGCGGCTAACAGCTTGGGTCGTATAACCTTCTTGAAACATGAGAATAATAAAAACTTAGGTAAAATAATAATACAGACCGAATTGAGAACCTTACCCCTTTTTCGAAGTCGGTTAAAACCCAGGAAAAACCAGTGTTTATGAACCATTTCATAACATTGCTTTTGTATAGACATCCGTCGTCCATTTTTGAGCGATTGCATCGAAACTGCAGATTACTTATGTCTCCTGTGACAATACTAAATAAGTCATTGGTGCAGGGCCGAGGTTCGAGCCGGGCGCCGTCAGATTGTAAAGCGCACATGCTACAGCTCGGCCACTATCGTTTTAGAGGTACGTGTACTTTTATTTGTTTAATTTTGACCTTAGAGATAGTCGAGTTGGAATGGAATCTTTCTGCCTGTCTGGGTCTTATTCACACAACGATAAGGATAAAGTTATATTGTAACAAACACTTACTTAAATCTACAAGATATCTATAGAGGGTGTATCTCTAGACGACGGACATATTCGAGGACATTATTGTACTCATCACTACAAACAACTTTTAATACGACCAACCCTGAAATCACGAGAGAGAAAAACAGCTGTATATACTTGAAATATTTTTGGAATAACCGATTATTTTTTCGTGATATCATGTTTGGTTCCTAACTTAGATCAGACAAACAAGGGAGATATGCTTTAGTAATTATCGTTCGTGTTCAAGAGTCTGCTTTTCATTTCTTCGTTCTTTTTAGATAGCCCGTTGGTCCAGTTGGTAGTGAACCTGCCTTCTGAGCTTGGGGGCGTGGGTTCGATTCCCACCTATATAGGACAAACATTTATGTGATCAACATATGTTTTTGTTCTATATCTGGTTGTTAATATAATTATACTTAAGTATGTATTTAAAACTATATAATTATGTATGTATATCAGTCTCTGGCAGCCATATCACAAGCTTTGCTTAGCTTGAGGTCAGATGTATGTGTGTGCAAAGATGTCCCGAATATTTATTTATATAAAAAAAGAAACTATACCGCTAAACCACTTAGCGCAAATCTGTAAGAATGAAACTTGTAGCGACACTGCGTCTATATGCAAAATAAGAGCGGCAAGGTTGTCTGCAGGGTGAGTATGACTAAATGCATCATTTACGTGACGTAAATTACGTCTGATGCGTTCGCACCACCCACGCCACGCACGGCCAAAATAAAATGAATAGACGGGCCATAACCATTGAAATTGCTCAGTAAAAACTAGTCAAAACCATCGGACATATACTTCAACATTTAATTATAACCATTTACAGTATAAAATTTGTTATAAAAAATAGATAGCGGATTTTGTTGTGTATTTACACTTCGGGAAAGCACATGAAGGCATAATTTTGTCAGATTTTTCGTTATCGTGTAATAATAAACTCGTGTTGCACTTCCTACGGCTAGAGACCAACTGAAACGAAGTGAGCGCCAGCGCTCATTTTGAGATCTTCAAAAATGCGCTTCTTCTGGGCCCGTCCATTAATTTTATTTTGGTCGAAGCCACGCACCCAGAACTTTCTTGTTTGTCGGATCTGAGGCAATATTGCGTCGATCTCATATTCCGTGTTTCCTATCTAATATCCAGATGCATTAGCATAGTTTCCAACTAAACCGAATCCTTCGCTCACAATGACATTATTTCGATGCAATTAAGTTCACGTTAATGACATATTTCTTAACATCGACCTTGCGCGGTAACAGTAGAAATAATTCAGTTCAAAAACACTGTAGGTAGGTATTTGCCTTACTGGATGTCTGCGACGCGCGAGCGCGTACGCTGCTCATTGCTGGTTTTATAAAACCTTGTTTGTCAGAATGGCGTTGAAAAGCTAGCAGTGTATATTATCCGTAGTTATGATTACCTTGATGCGTAGGTTGTAGTAGGTAGTGCGTACAAGTACGGCCGTCGGGGAAATGACCACGGAATACGACCTACAAAATGCTTACTCAAAGTGGGTCGCCCTCTAAGCGACAATCGGCGACGTTCTTCGGTAAACGTTTTTATATTCGAGTAATAAACAATTGGGTAAGAGTTTGTTTGTTAATCTGTCAATTAAAGTAGCATTGTTAGTCAAAGGTTACGCAATGGAAGGGCATAATCTTGTATGTTTATTTTCAACCGACTTTAAAAAGTGGTCCCTAAATATTATTATTTTTTGTTTGATTATGCGATTGCGATTACTGCATGGTGGCCGAGACTAGGTAGGCGGAACCCAGGCCGACCGAGAATGAGGTGGACTGACGACAGCAGGAATACTGTCGGGAACGAGTGGATGCGAATAGCGAGAGACCGGGGAGAGTGGCATAAACAAAGGGAGGCCTATACCCAGCAATGGGTCACTCAAGGCTGCTAATGATGATGATGGGGTTTCATTATAAGTTTTTTTATTTAACGAGGATCTCGATCTTTATCTCGAGGATGTTCCCCATACGTAATTCCTATAGTGTGAAAAATCTTTAATATTCCCATTTAAATTGGTAGAGAATATTTTCAACTCAAGGGTAGAAAATTAATTATCATAGTCTTGAGTTGACAGGAACATCTTGAGGTTCCGCTTCTCAGAAAAAATTATAAATGGAAGTGTAAATACATACAGTTTCCACTTTAGCTTACCCCTCCATTTGATGATTTGATTCCACTTGGTCATCCATTTGATGACATTTTGATCATCTCGTTTTTAGTTTCAATATAGAAGTGTGCGTTTGTAGAACTAGTAAGAATATATTACCTCGCCCCCTTCAGTTTTTGGCAGACTTTTTTTCGGTACCTACTAGCTCAAGCTGGGGGCAAATCCATACTATACATCAGGGGCCTTACGCTAATCCGCTCAGTTTGAAAATCACGCGACCGCAAACCGTATCTGGGCGCAATATGGTTTACGTTCGCGTGATTTTCCTACTGAGCGTATTAGGTGCCGCAATAGCTGTTGTTCGTACGGCTCCAGGCGAGTTGGCGGTCAAACGCAAGCCTATTAAATATATTTTTAAAAAATGACCAAAGTTCTTAGTAGTTTTAGTGGGTATGATTATTTCTAAGCGAAAAAATGGTGTCTAAGCTAAAGTATTGAAGTTTAGTACAGGCGGTAATAAAATAAGAAAGACGCGTAAAATAACACCTAATCAATCATACCGAGGCAGAGTGACGTGGGCAGGTGATGTACTTACGTAAATGTCAAAGAACGACGTAAGTCAAAGTGACGTCTCCTAACAAAAACATGTAGCGTCATCGGCCAGAAAGACTGACCATTTTACACGAAATTACAAACAAAATTGATGTCTATTTTCACAGCAATAAGGTGGAGAGAGATTTCCTCTCGGTTGAACACGTTATGGTATGTATGGATCGATGTTGAACATCGTAACACCGCGCGTCTCGCCAAGTTAGGGCGGTAACAATCTGTACGCGAATTGTAAACTCTCTCGAAGGGTGAGATTAACAGTTCAGAAAGAAATTGAATTCGCTCAGATCGATTTGTTACTTCGTGAAAATTATTGGAGGAATTGTGGGTATTACCATCGGTATTACATACTAATAAAGGCTGCGCTCAACGGCCATCGCTATCACTTTGACACGTTCCACATGTTTGAAGAAAAAAATCACTGAGTGAATCATTTAGGTTAAACCCATTAGGCATAATCTTTAGAATACCACTGCAAATATAAAGCAATTTTCAAGTTGATATTTTATATTGGCGGAGATGTTTTTTAATCGTTTTGATGCCCAATTCTTTTTTTTTTTTAAATAAATAAATAAATATTCGGGACATTTTTGCACACACGGTCATCTGACCCCAAACTAAGCAAAGCTTGTGATAAAAAAAAAAAAAAAAAAAATTGTGTAAATATTGTGTTATATATAAATATTGTGTTTTAAATTAAATAATTAGGCTTGCGTTTGACCGCCATCACGTCTGATGTTAATGCATGAAACATTAAGCATTTAGCTAGCATAATAACATTTAGCTGCCCATAAAAATAAAAAACTTCGTGCTGTTAGAAACATGGATTTTATCCGTAGATGCTATCAGTATCTAAGGAAAAATCGGAAACATTAATAATAAGGTGACACGAAACGATGGTACAAAGCTACAAGGAGGTCATTATTAACTTATCATAAACTTTCTCTATAGAACAAAGCCAGAAATCGCGAAAAAATATATCAAAATATCTTTCATATAAAACTATACATACTAAAGCGCTCAAAAATTTCTCATCCAAAGTAGACCAGTGAGTAACTTATATTATGTTTAAGTGTGCCGTACTTTAGAATTGACTATTAAAACACTTTTGACGAATTTCATCACGTGTATTTTTCATTATCTATACTAATATTATAAAGAGAAAAGATTTGATTGTTTTTGTTTGTTTGTTTGCATTGAATAGGCTCCGAAACTACTGAACCGATTTGAAAAATTCTTTCACTGTTGGGATGCTGCACTATCCCCGGTTGACATAGGCTATATATCCCGGCTTCGCCCGTGCGAAGCAGGGGCGGCCTACTAGTGTATTTATATTCCTTAAGTTGCAATTGCAATTACAAACTGACACACCTACCTTCCTCCTCACTCAACAACACCTACCTACCTTCAAAACACAAACATGACACACACGAGACAAATTTGGTCCCTAATCCACAATTATTTTAGTATGCAAGTACCTAGTACCTAATTAGTAAATAGTACCTAGTTAGTAACTTTAACTATTTAATTGTTATTTTCTGCTCGCTTTTTATTTTTATGTACCTTGCCAAAGGAAGAGCCTGAAGCCCACAACACAGGTCACCCTAGTGTGGGTTTCAGTGCAAACCGATGAACCACTGTTAGTAGTAAGCGTTAATTTAGTTTCTTACTTCAGCATCCTCTGTTAATTCGGTGTATGTATTTAGTCACTAAGTTATATTGATCTAATAAACTTTTTTTTATTTTTAAGTTATGAACATTGCAGTGTCTGGAGTAAAAAGAAACATTTACTAAATGTATAGAACAGCTGAGATTTTTATCGCGATTTTAGGGTTGGTCCCATAGTATAAGCTGTTCTTATTGATAAATGTAATGACTTGTTTTGTGTCCCCCTTCCGTGTAGCCCTTTATACCTGTACAAGAAAACACACGAAACTATTATTTGATATGATGTGGATGCTAAAATAGTAAATTTTTACAAAAAAATCGGCCAAGTGCGAGTCGAGCTCGTGCACTGAGGGATCCGTTATCCGTACCACCACAAAATTCAATAACGTAATTATCAGTTATAGCTTGGTAATGAACAGAATCACCGACTCTCACTTGGCCATTATTTGTTATTTGATCTTATACGTTAAAGTGTGTACTATAATCACGCCAAGTTTGATGCTTGTAGTATTACTGTTTTTATATAAGAGTTAATACAAAAACACGCTGAAAAAAATACGTTTGTTGTATGAGGACCCCCCTTTCGTTTTTACTTTTCGAGTTTTATATTATTTCTTTGTTAATCCGCCGTAATATTACATATTATGTGAAATTTTCAACTGGCTATCTATTACGGTTCGAAAGATACAGCCGTTAATAGGTAGGAATGACAGACTGACGGATAGACAGACAGACATCATAGGCTTAGTAATAGGGTTCCGTTTTTACCCTTTGGGTGCAGAACCCTAAAAAAGACTTCATGGGAAACGATCCCCTAATTTTCCACCCTTAGAAGTGAAATCAAAATGTATAAATATTAGCAGATATTTAAACGTTATGTACGTTTAAATATTTGCTAATAGTTATATACTTCACGTTACTAACGTAACATTATGGTTGATATTCCGAGAACCCGTACGAAGTGCTTTGATTCCACATTTATTGTGCGAACTGCTAGTCTGTGGAATTCGCTGCCTGAGTGGGTGTTCCCCAATAGTTACAATCTAGTCTTCAAGTCGAGAGTGAACAGGTTTCTTCTAGGCAAGCGTGCTCCATCGTAGGCCGCATCATCGCTTAACATCAGGCGAGTTGGCCAAGCGCAAGCCTATTTATAATGGTTAGTATAATAAAATAAAAAAAGTTTTAACCATTGTAAATTGTGTTTTTCGCCACAAATAAAATGTCTATGTATGTAAAAACAACCTTGACTTAACGATTACTTGAAGAAAAGTAGAGTGTTAAAAGAATTAAGTAAAATCAATAATCTGGGTCACATTCCATTGTTTGGTATTTCGAAATGCTCTAATGAAGGTTATTCAGTCAGGCCATTATTATTTCATTCTAAGGGGAGAAAGACAGGGGCAACACAAAATAGAGATCCGGACAATGCGACCAACTTGTTTATGTAGTTACATGAGCGAGCCACCATCGCATTTTTCAGATAAACTGGAATTCTCCCGCAGAATTTTTTAGTTCCGTCATATCTCCAAGTAAACAGATAAGTTGGTCGATCCGCCCTCAAATTAAGGGCGTTCAAGGGATACGTGGATCGGACAATTTGAGGACAAGCAATTTTGTTTAGTGCAATACCGTGTATATTCACTGTAATGTTTCCTTCGTGAAAGTGTTCTAGAAATAACAGTTTAAAGTTGTTCTATCATGATTGGTCGAATATTAGGTACGTAAGTAGAACCTACGTAAGTAGAAGTCTGCCTCAACAACTTTTATTTTTATCCCATGCCTATATGATAGAACTTTTTTTATTTTTATTATTCCTTGGAATGGCTTACCACCTTCGGTTTTTCCTCCAAAATATAACCTCAATTGCTTCAAGCGAAGAGTGAATAGAGTCCTCAGAGGTAGGCAACACACCGCCAATGCCCTGGGGTATTGTAGGTGTCCATAGGCGACGGTGACTACTTAACATCAGGTGGCCCGTCGCTTGTTTGTTTACTTATCTCTATCTCTACATAGTATAAATTGAAGTCGCTTTCCGCGTCTATCTGTATGTCTGTATGGCCGCTAACTCCTCCTAAACCACGCAACGGATTTTGATGCGGTTTTCACCATCAGTTAGATAAATTTTCACGGAAGGTTTATATATATAACTAGCGACCCGCCCCGGCTTCGCACGTAAATTACACCCGTGCGAAGCCGGGCGGGCGGGTCGCTAGTTATATATAAAAAAACCTACATATTTATTTTATTAGAAGAAGAAAAAAAAAGAAACACAAATTGGTGTACAGATGCGTAATCGCTGTATGCATGAAAAAACAACAAAAAACGGGCCGAATTGAGAACCTTCCTCCCTTTTCTAAGACGGTTAAAAACGTTTGTTTCTTAACATTAAGGGGGGGGGGGGGGGAAATAAAGAAAAACGAGTCAAAGATTTTCCCGAAGTATATTTTTCTAATACCTCATTATTTCACGCATCTCACAACATTTTTCGCACGCTTTTGGTTGTGATAAAGAAACGTAAAGCTAATATGTGTACCCGATATAAGAAAATTCAGGGAAACAAGCTCGGGTAAGCTGTGGGGAGGTTCCTATTAACCCCCACTGGGGTGGCGGAAGCAACAAAAAAACCTCTAACGTGAGAACTCTGCCTGTCATTCTTGTCTATGAAAATTACCTGTGTATTGCACCCGACTTACCCTAAATGTCTGTGAATAACTTTGTCGTTTTATCATGTTTTTGATTGTTGGGGTGAAATGTGGGGTTAAATTACCGATATTTTCAAATTGTGGTTGTTCCGGAACACTTGCTATAACATTATGATGTATATCCATTAAAACCATACGTACGTATTACGCAATGATAATTTATTAAGAACATAAACTAGGGAAAAAAGTTTTAAGTAGGCCACAATATGGTAGGGTTTAATGGAACTGAGGTACTGAGCCAAAAGGTAATCGCAGTCATTGGTAATTGGTCATAAGCTATATTATATTTAAAAAAAATAAGGATCCTTACTAAAACTCCAATAATGTAACCTAAGTTGTAAAAAAATAAGATTTACAATTTTAACTTTGCGTGTTTGACAGTTCTAAGACAGGACAACGTCTGTCAGGTCAGCTGGTAATAAATATGTAGGTACGCAGTTTACTTACGATGTCCATCTTGTTGTTATGCGCCAGAATTGATATTTTTTATCCCGATTAAATATATCAAAAGAGTTTAAATTCAATGCTCTGTTCAATATTTCAGGAAGTCTTTGCTTTAACACCACCTTCTCAGATAAGGACTAGAGTACACAGTTCAGTTTTCGAACAAAATCATTTAGTTAAACAATCCCTAGCATGATTTCGAAAGGGACGAAAACGCAATTAATCGCACAACTTCTGTCAGTGTATACCTCCCTGTATATTCGTGCCTATAGAAATTGCTAGTGAAATGCGCCCTCATTTCACCAAACCATGCCAAGCAGAAATATACCTTGTTTTCTTTATTCTAAGCTTTATTTCAGTGTGTATCAGTTGCAAATGTTAAGAGATAAGACGAGGGGTAGTTTTTCAAACAATTATAAGGGATTGCGGTTGTTAACCATTGACAATCGAATTACATAATAAATATATAGTACCTATTGATTTTAAGCAAACTGTCCTTTGATAATCTTATCGATATTGATAGAATATGGCACGCCACTATTTCAATTGCACATTAAATGAGTTTTATTATGCACGAAAACTTAAAATAACTAAACATAAATAAAGATTGATTTTTGGAATTCTATTTTATACTATGATCTAATTATATATGTTATACGGGGTGTAAGGGGAACACTCTCGAAGCCAAAAGAAGGTAATTTTACTCATCATTATGAACAACTTTTACTATGGGACCAGCCCTGAAATCGCGAAAAAAATATCAGCTGTTCCATTTTTTTTTTCGTGTCAATGACCGTTTTCTAAGAACAGCTGATATTTTTTTCGCTATTTTAGGGCTACTCCCTTAGTAAAACCTGTTCATAATGATGAGGCCAATTACCTTCTTTTGGCTTCGAGAGTGTTCCCCTTACACCCCGTATGTGTCTGTCTGGCATCGTAGCTCCCAAACGGCTAAACCATGTTTTTAGGTGAAGTAATTGAGAGTTTACTTAGATAATTCAAGAAAATATGTTCAGCCTTATCGATATTTTACATCGATAGGAGTACCCTTGTAAAGCTTCGATCAAAATAGCGATGTTTTACCTACAAATAAAACATTTATTAAACATACTTACCTAATTCGAAACCTAATTATACATGAGAGTAGCGTACTTGACTTTCGTTGTGTACTAGCCGTGCTATCATTGGTCCGCTCGTTTGCCTCGTCCAATCATCGTTGACTCCGCCCCTTCCGCTCCCCTCTAGCGACAACCATCACCACAGGCAGTGCGCTGAGCGCAACTTGGCTTCATTGGTTATCTCGTGTAAATGGCCACCAGGCAGAATTAGAAAGTATTAGGTTTCGAATTAGGTAAGTATGTTTAATAAATGTTTTATTTGTAGGTAAAACATCGCTATTAAACAACTGTACCGTAATTCGAAACCTAATTATACATGAGAGACGTGTTTGTTATCGTCTGGTGGTGATGGTGACGCCAATGTGATATATTTAAAGTAGTTATACTATAAGATAAAAATAATTGGAATTTTAGAATTTATAGGATACAACTTCAGTATTTATTTATTTTATGTCAAATCATGCCATAGGTGGCAAACAAGCTGACGGGCCGCCTGATGGTAACCGATCACCGTCGCCTATGGATAACTGCAACACTGGGGCATCACAGATACATTGCTGACCCTTAAAGACTCGACAGCCCTTATAGTTACTTGGAAATGCCGCAGGAGGGAGCTCATTCCATAAATTGCAGGTGTAAGGCAAAAAATATCGCGTTAAACGCACCGTGTGCGATTTCCACCTATCTATAATATGTGGATGAACTTTCAGGAAGTGGCAGCTGGTTCGATGATAAAACCCGGAATGTTAACATCGGATCGAACATTTCAGAACATTTCCTCTTGTAAATTCTATAAAAGACACAAAGAGACCCAACGTCTCTACGCATGCTGAGCGGCGCTATGTGTTCAGTGACCTTGGGATTATCAACAATTCTGACAGCTCTACGCTGTAATGCATCAGGTGGCTCAAGTTGATACTTGAGTGCTCCGTTTCAAAGATGGGAGCAGTAGTCAGTACCCCATGTGAGGTTGGACTTGACTTTGTAAAGCAAAAGTCTTTGTCTCAACATGAAATACCACTTCGCCTCGTTAAGCACACTAAGTTAGCTTGGCCTTACTCGCAATGTGACCGCGAAACTATACATTTGTAGAAATGTCGACACCTAGGATTCCAATGCTATCCGAAATCTTGTTCTGAAAGTGAGGAGCTACAACAAATTGGGTTTTTTTTTTTTTTTTTTTTTTTTTAGCAGTGAACGCGCAAACTTGCGTTTTTGTTGGGTTGGACTGAACCCGATTCGGTTCACCCCAACTCGGGACCTGCTCAAGAGACGCCTCAATTTCAGACAGTAGTTTGTTCCTACATTCTTCAACTACGACATGAGAGGTGTTAGCACAACCAGTATACTGTGCATCACCCGTGCTTTCGTCCGCATAATAATGCATATTGGTCGAAAGCAACATGCCACTGATGTGGAGAAGAAAGAGCGTTAGCGACAACACAGAACCCTGCAAGACGCCCGCGTTGATAACCATGCTATAGATACTTAAAAATATATTTGTAAATTTGTGTTTAAATGTAAACTCAAGGGTTCGTCAGAAAACCGGCGCTGATAGTCCTTGACTTTCAGCATTAAAGTCGAGACGGACCCATTCGACAGTCGACACTGATTGTATCCTTTAGATATAAGTTTTTGTAAAGGTGTCGAATAAAATGCATTTTCTTGCTTTTCCATGCTGTCAGAGCAGGAATCAGAGCACGAGTTGAGAGTTAAAAATCACTTTTTAATCTAGAATTATTGTGATACAATAAGTTTATAATTCGTCAATTGAATTAGATTGTGAATTAGAGGAGCCTGCGATTGTGAGGTAACTGGTATATCACCTGGTAGGTGATAAAACTGTCAAATAAATATTGTACCGGTCTAAGATATTGAATACTTTTGACTAGGGTCACTAGTGCTTGTGAGTTTGTACCACTCTCGTTGAGAAGGTATGATACAGTGACACCATTGTTCTGTCGTCTCGTCGCACTGTATTTGAAGTGCATTTGATTGGAGGTAGTAACCTTGATCTTGTAACATTCTTCATATGGTGATAGCCATAATTTCTTTATAGTTGTAATAAAAGATTCAGAAACTTTCGTAAGTTGAAAGTCCTGGTTATCAAACTTGCCACCCCACAATGATTTTGCTCGCGTTCTTGTCGGTGGCGAGGTAATGTGATGGTTGGGGATTGTGTATGCCAGAGTCGATTTTGTAACTTTTCAGCCACCATTATAGTACTTGTAGTGACTTTCGAGTCAGTGTAAAACTCAAGGCTCGAAACTTTATTATTAAGTTTACTTGTTAGGCTTAATAAGTGTTCACTTATAAGGCTTAAGTTCTTCAGATTGGTTGTTTTGGTTTAACTTCTAACCAAACTGTTCAAGTAGACTTACAGACTTACTTACAGAATACAATGATTCGCAAACTTTGTTTCCGCACTTTTTAAGCTATTATCCATAAAATAATATGACCGCCAACTCGCCAGATGTTAAGCGATGATGCGGTCTACGGTGGAGCACGCTTGCCTAGCTGAAACCGATTCGCTCGTGATTTGAAGTCACCCAGATTGTAACCACCGGGAACACCTATTCAGGCAGCGCATTCCACAAACTAGCAGTTTGCATAATACATGTGGAATCAAAGCGCTTTGTACGGGTTTTCGGAATATCAACCATAAAGTGGTGATGATTATTTGTGCCCGCTCTGGCAGTCCGATAGAAAAATGAGCAGGAGGGAATTAAATCATGATGATCCGATGCACACTCTCCGAAATGTATTCGATAAAAGACCGATAGACTAGCAACTTTGCGCCGATGCTCAAGACTAAGGAGCTTAGTCTGAACCAGGGATTCGTTGCTGATGAGCCTCTTGGCACGCTTTTCGATAGACTCTAATGCCCCAAGCCGATACTTAGCTGATTCATCCCAATGGTGAGAGCAGTACTCCATGCACGACCGAACTTGTGCTTGATACAGTGAAAGCAACTGTTCCGACGTAAAATACCGACGCACCCTCGATAGGACACCCAGCTTTTTGGCAGCCAATTGAGCCTTGTCTTCAATACAGGAGCCAAAGTTGAGGGTAGAAGATAGAGTAACGGCCCAAATCTCAAGCCGGTCAGTTATTGGAATAGGTACATCACGGAAAGTTGGAGCCAGTTAGAACGTCGTCCTTTTTGCTTAGTTGGCAAATGTTTTCTGAGCCAGGCTGATTCTGAATGGCAAGTGGTTGAAAATTGGTCTCATCATACATGGTCTCATCCATTTTCGGTCTGGGGAACATCGATGACACAAAGCGTAGCTTTGAAATTCTTAAGACACTTCGTCATTTCTGACGAGTAATGTATTTGGTTGGTGACGTTTCTCGGCAGATGTAATGGTGGTTTCGTTTTGAACGGTATACGGTAGCCACTTATGAAGTTGAGAATGTAGGGTGGAACCCCGAGCATTTACATCGAGCGTAATATTTTTGTAGCTGACTGGCATGGAATGGCTTCGAGTCAGTATCTTTGGTTATTTCCTCTCCTATCCCGGTGGGATGAGGGGGAATTGCATCTTTTGTAGAGTACAAGATGGTCATTATCAACTCTTTCTCGAAAGGATTTGTTTGAAACACATTTATTTGTAGTGTTCTGCTTTGCCTGTGGTGCTGGTTGTGACGGACCAGGATCGTTCAGAGGTTCAGAGGTGTGTTTCTTTGGAGCAGAGGGCGGCCAAAAGAACTTGCTTCTATCGCAATTAGCTTTTTCAAGCGTAGGGCTCACTCTCGAAAAGAGTGGCGCATGAAGGCGGAAATTTACCAAGTGCATTTTTATGGAATGGATCTTTAAATGCCGTCAGTATTTCATCTGCTTTGAATTAACTCAGCTATATGGCCACATACTATTTGAACAATGTCATACCTTTGAATACTCCCCCTCGGAAATTATACTATTCCATTTCAGACCAATTTCTGCTGAATTCAAATTCTTATGTTGCATGCTGCTCTTAGATCCACTTAATCTGATTGAAGGGTTTCTTTTTGTTTAAGCAAAGTATAGGTCAGTGCCTAAAAATTAAGAGTTGTCGTAGCGCTTGATTTCTTCGTTGAAATCAAGGCTTGTAAACCCAGAGGAATGAGGGTAGCGTTTCTGAGTGTCAGAATGGTGGGCGCTATTCCAATCAGGTTGTTCAAAGTCAGTTGCATGACCTTGGTTTTTGCTTTACAGGTATATTGAATTGTTGTTCGTTAGGAAGTTCAGATGATTGAACTGTGGGTGCCCTGTAAAGTTCCTCATTGTAGGATTCACCACTCGTGTTTGGGTCTGCGCAAAAACTAAGGTAGTTGGCATCATAGTGTAAATCAGGGTGGTAATTACTTTGGTTGGCACTGTTTAAACGGGATTTAATGTCGGCTATTTCGGAAAATGATCTGTTCAACTTACTACTTTTCTTCTTCCGGATTGATTTATTACCACTATCACATGACGATGAACTAGAAGTACTAGAACTTGATGAAGGTAAGAACTGGATCCAGAGCTTGAACGTTTATGTACCTTCCTTTTTCCTTCCTTTCCTTGTTTCTGCAGTCTCTTCCATCGTTGGAGCTGGACCTTTATTATCTATTTAAAGTACTAAAACACACGTTAATGCAATTAGTAAAAGTATATAAATATTTAAAAATCGAACGGTAACACCGTTAAATTCAAATTTTTAGTTGTGCAGAACTTATCAGTTGTTATAACGATTATTTCTTTTTATTTTATTTTATTTTGTAAGGAATATAAGAATCTGAAAAAATTCACTAGCACGACGCGGTCTGTAATATTTCTAGTTACGACCGCTTCGTATGAAAATCCAAACGCCAATGAAGCCAAGTTGCGCTCAGCGCACTGCCTGTGGTGATGGTTGTCGCTAGAGGGGAGCGGAAGGGGCGGAGTCAACGATGATTGGACGAGGCAAACGAGCGGACCAATGATAGCACGGCTAGTACACAACGAAAGTCAAGTACGCTACTCTCATGTATAATTAGGTTTCGAATTACGGTACAGTTGTTTAATAAAATGTATGGACAGAGCTCAGAAGAAACGCAATTTCTGAAAATTACAATTTGGGCGCCGGCCCTCACTTCGTTTCAGTCGGTCTCTAGCCGTAGGGAGTGCGACACGAGTCTATTGTTACATGATAACGAAACATCTCACAAAATTATGCGTTCGTGTGCTTTCCTGAAGTGTAAATACACAACAAAAAAAGCTGCTATCTATTTTTTGTAACAAATGTACCTACTGTACATGGTTATAATTAGGTGTTGAAATATATGTCCGACGGTTTTGACTCGTTTTTACTGAGCAAGTTGAATGGTTATGGCCCGTCCACTCATTGTATTTTGTTCGAAGTTGTAACGTACCAATTCTTCTCCCATGTTAGTCCGTGTTATAAAATACCTATTCTATTTGTATGCACCTAAATGACAGGATAAATGAACTCTGATCTCCCACAGGATAAGTTTTAGTAAAATTATTCATCATCATCATCAGCCAGAAGACGTCCACTGCTGAACATAGGCCTCCCCCTTTAACCTCCACACTGAACGACAGCCTGCCTTTTGCATCCACTGGATGGCCGCGACTCTCACAATGTCGTCGGTCCATCTAGTGGGAGGCCTCCCTACGCTGTAAAATTATTACTACAGTAATATTATTAGGTAATCCCGCTTGAGGTAAACGATATGTTATTTTTATTGGTTCTATATCTATGTATTACATTACAGGACAACGATCGTACGATGATCTGCACACCTGCATTATATTTTTAACCACCGACGCAAACAGAGAGGTGTTATAAGTTTAACGTGGGTATCTGTGTGTCTGTCTGTGTGGTGGATTAGGGCTCATACTCTCTCTCTCACTCTCTGAGAGAACGCCTGTGACCCAGCAGAGGGAACATGATAGGCTGATAATGATGATGATGATCAGTCTGTGGCATTGTAGCACCCAAACGACTGAATCTATTTTGTTGTTTTTTGTTTGAGAGGTGATTTGATCGAGATTGTCCTTTAGCTATGATTCAAGAAAATATGTTCAACCGTTTAAAGATAATCAAGCTCTTTTATCGGGGGCTTGTAATCTTTCTCAATTTATATTTGTAACAAGCTTTTATTCAATTCAATTAATTTATTCCAATATTTATAATTTTACAATATTAACCTAACATTTTTAACAAGTCTAAAATTAACACTTAGGTGTCTCGTAAGCAGCTGTTCTAGGAAGACCTGTGTTACAGCTGCTACGATTCCTACCTCCGGCGTCTGTCCAATGTTATTCATTTAACTTGTAGGGTAGGATCATCAATTATTGTATGCAAACTTCAACTAACGAATAGTATTGTTTTAGATTTCGTTTTTTTGCGGCGGCTGAATCATCAGAAGAATTTAAAAGACGTAAATATAGTTAGTTGTTGTTGAGCGTTGATCTGTATACCATACTTCGGTTACCTATATACAGAGCTACGCGCAAAGGATGTACTAAGCCGATAGGGATCCATAGTACCCATCGCATCATTATGAACAGCTGTTACTATGGGAGCCCTAATATCGGGAGGAAAAAAATATGTTCCATACATTTTGTCAAATATGTGTATGACCGTTTTCTATGGAACACTTGATATTTTTTTTGCAATTTCAGAATTGGTTCGATAGTAAAAGTTGTTCATGATGATGGGTACTATGGAATGGAACCTTTTCGGCTTAGTACACCCTTTCCGCGTAACCCAATATAACCGAAGTATGGTACTCGGATCAACGCCCAATATACTTTCTTGGACCCCGTAAAAAACTAATTACCTCGTAAGCGTAACACTCGGACAACAGGGCCCCGATCATACTAAACAAATTGTTTTTAAATTGTTATTTTAAATAATTGCCTCAAATTGAGTTCTTATTTTTTTTATACTAAGTTATAATATTAGGTGGTGGTATTTTTCAAGTATAAAAAAATAATTAAAACTGTCAGTTTTGAGGCAATTATTTAAAAAATAAAATTGAAACAATTACAACTTAAAAACAATTTCTTTAGTAGAATCGGGGCCCAGGCTTGCAAACAAAAAGCCCACTTACTAGAATGTAATAATTTCCCAAAATTCATTTCTCATGTTAAATTGCTCCCCAGTTCACAGATAACAGAAGGGTTGAAAGCTTCACGGAATCAATTTATTCGCTTCACAAAATGTTTTGAGGGACGGACATGCCCCTTGATTATAATTTATGCTCCAGTACAAAGTTCGCGTAGATTTAAAGTAATCTAGCAGTATTGAGAGGTTCTTTACTCTACTCTCTACACAGTCTTAGAGATATTTATTTGTCTGATGGTTGGAGCCACACCAAAAAGGAAAACCTCACAAAGTTCAGCAATCAATAAAGCAAAAGTATCCAAGTATCAGCTTGAGCCTCTTGATGCATTACAGCGTAGAGCTGTAAGAATTTTCGACGATCCTAAGACAAGAGCCGCTCAGCATGTGCAGAGACGTTGGGTCTCTTTGTATCTTTTATCGCATTTACAGCGGGGAGAGTTCTGAAGAACTGCGGCATCGCGGTTTTATTATCGCACTAGTGGGCGGTGGCGGCCCACCGCCTGAAAGCTCATCCTCATATCATAGATCTGTGGAAATCACATACTGTGCGATTTACTCGATCTTTTTTACCTCACACCTGCAATATGTGGAATAGTTTTCAAAGGTAACGTATCTGTACTGTGATGCTCCTGGTGTTACCTTTTCCAAGGCTGTTGGTGGAAATATATACGTAAACTACAATACCTCTTTTATGGCTTTGCGTCATCGGGTAAAAACACCACCGATTTGAATCAATTACTTCACGAACCTAACCATAGTTTAATTAACACTTTGTATCCTAAGATCCTTCGTATACCTTTAGCAATGACAATATAACCACTTGACTGTTCATCCTTTACTTCCTCCCGCATGAGGCAAAGGTTCTAACATGTCAACCTAAACTATTTCGAGCGGGCCAATCCTAGGCGCGAATTGAATTGATGACTTTTGATTCTTCAATCACAAGCGTCGAGTCGCGTCGAGTTTCCAATCACAAGCTGCCCCCGCGACCGACGTGGCATCACTTTACAAAAGGGAATTTTGACCACATGCGCGATCAAGTGGTTATATTATCTTCCTTTAGTAAGTAAGCATTCTATTTATCGTAGTGCCTATACTTACTAGTAACTAGAACAAAACAGGGCCAATAGTTAACTCGTCACAGATGTTAACCACATGTAGAGAAAGTTAAATAAATCAAACAATTTTATGGTTAAACTAACTCGAAATTGCCGAGTTAACTACCGATAGCCCGTTTTCTGTGACGAGTTATCGCTGCTGATAAGATAAAGTGCGCTACATAAATGTGGCCAGATAAAAACTCTGGTCGTATAGCCACTACAGAGGTGGAGGCGATTATTGGTATTTCTTCGTAAATTAGGTTTTGTATAAAAGATAAAGAGATATTAGATGTGTTCTGTGAATATTAACATGGTTGCAAATTCACAACCTTTAGAAGTACCTACTTATCTAGCTTAATACTTAGTACATCTTGATTCTTGACAAATAACCTTTTCACTTTTCAAGCTCGTAAAGTTCTTATTTATATGCGGAGTAAAACTGCTTTTTAGACTCTAGTGCATAAAATTCTGCTTTTTTGTGTGCGCTTTTACATATTTTTTTATTGTTCAAAGCTTCAGTTTGGAATATATTTCATGTGGGAAGTTTGCCTACGTCTTTAATCATAACCACAGATCAGGGTATAATTAAAGACCCAGACATAGCTTTTGTCGAATAAAAAGAGGTTTTGGTGCCAACGTGAACTAAATATAATACAATTACACACAAGGCGATTGTATTATTATCCTAAACAGTGTAACAATAGAACACTGTTAAAATTTCAGTTTTAATTTTAATTAAAGAGTTAAGCGTGTATTACTTACATTTCCTTGCAATTAAATTAAAAAGTCAAGTGAACCTATAATTCGTGCATAATACCTATTTTAACCTTGATTCAAATACCCGCCCTCGCCTCCAGCTCGGGCTGTTAAACGTCTCGGCTAAAATGACTTGTTTTATGCACTCGTTTTACAATCTACTATTTCTGTAATGCTCGTGAATGCTATGAAATTGCTACCCATAATCTCCAGTAGTTAGTCGAGTGTGGTTGTCGAGTTGGCATTGCTACAATAATCACGGTTATTGTCGTGTAATACCCACTAAATTGAAATTAACGGTTATCGGTAAACCGACTGGTAATACGGTTATGTGGAATTTGAATTTTCTATAAGTATAAAATTTGAAAATCAACGATTATGTTTTTTTTTTATAAATTTTAATTCAACTCTTTTAACGGAATGATTCCTCAAGTTTTGGGTGGGTCTTAAAATTAACATGGACAAGACGAAAATTATGTCCAATGCCCATGTTGAACCTGTGCCAGTAGTCGTTGTTCTAGATCTAGAATTCTAGACCCTTGTAGAGATCAAAAATACCACAGTGCTTATAGAAGCACTATGTTTTTGACGAGAAGATGTCACGTAATTTCCCGAACACTGACCATCCAAGTTGGATTCTTCGGACGACATCTTTGCTATAGAATTTACATTATATTATATTTCATCATCATTTCAGCTGTAGGAAGTCCACTACTGGACATAGACCTCCCCCATCGATCTCCAAAAGGGCCTCCCCCATTTGTCTGCAAAAGGGCCGGTTTCCAGCGTTTCCCTGCGGTCTCTTTTAGGTCGTCTGTCCATCTCATGGGTGGACGTCCTACGCTGCGCTTACCGGTCCGTGGTCTCCATTCGAGAACCTTTCAGCCCCATCGGCCATCAGTTCTGCGTGCTGTGTGCCCTGCCCACTGCCACTTCAATTTGCTAATCCGGTGGGCTACGTCGGTAACCTTCGTTCGTCTTCTATCGTAACATATATTATACTAGCGACCCGCACGCCCGGCTTCGCACGGGTGTAATTTACGTGCGAAGCCGGGGCGGGTCGCTAGTTAGATATATAAACCCTCCGTGAAAATGTATCTAACTGATGGTGAAAACAGCATCAAAATCCGTTGAGTGGCTTAGGAGGTGTTAGCGGCCATACAGACAGACAGACGCGGAAAGCGACTTATACTATATATAGAAGATTTATAGGTCAATAAATAAATAAATAATAATAAATAAATAATATTCGGGACATTTTTTCACACACGGTCATCTGACCCCAAACTAAGCAAAGCTTGTGATATGGCTGCCAGGGACTGATATACATATATATATAGTTTATAAATACATACTTAAATAGATATTAACAACCAGATATAGAACAAACACAAATGTTCATCGCATAAATGTTTGTCCTAGATGGGAATCGAACCCACGCCCCCAAGCTCAGAAGGCAGGTTCACTACCAACTGCACCAACGGGCTATCGATGGTGATGAAATGGTGATGGTGTACAGTGCACACTTGTGTTATTCTACCATGCATATAAGGCAGAGTGCATACGTAACGGACCGCTTGCCATCAGTCTGGTTCAGTATGTGGGTACAGCTACTCTGCATCAGCGTCTAATTTTCCACTGCGTTGGTTTTTAAGGCGGTCTTACAGTCAAAAAGGCTTCACAGAACATTTTTTTAAGATAATGTATTCATTTTCAAGCAGTAAAAAAATTTTGTGTTAATCATGATCATATTTCTGAGTGGACCATTGGATCCAAAACACGATTCCGATAAATTTTCTCGATAGAAAAAAATCATGAAATAACCTCTAAGCTTGAAATTTGCCTAAACGCATACAATTTTATATCGACAATTTATAATCAAATCTTGACAAAATTTACAAAAATGATGGTAAATATTGTGACAAATAGCATCATAGTTTTTGTTTATCGATAAAAATTCGATTTTTTAACTATTATTTAATTTAATCATAACTTGGCTCGAACGCGTCGAACGAAACGTCGTGCCACCGCGGCGTCTTTTCACTTCTCTTTTATTTATACGCGATGTGACAGAGACCGCTGAGGCGCGCTGCTAGACGGACGTGTGTCGCTTTGTTCCGCTGACCGCTCAATAATATAATCTCAACTTTATGACACAAAAACACCTTGATGGAAGTTGTAAAGTAAGTAACTACCTTATCTGCAACGTTTTCTTGGATTATAAGTACTAAAAAGGCAGGCGAATGAAAATTACATTTTGTAAAGATTTGTTTGTGTATATTATTTAATGAAGCATAATTTCACCACCATCGTCATAGTCCAGTTGGCCGAACGGTTTGACGTATTGGATAAGTTCTCTGCGACTGAGTAAGCGCCGGGTTCAAATCTCACGATTACCATTTTAATTTTTTTATTTTTCTAATGTTTTTGAAATAATTCGCCATGTGCGTGACTACGTACGTGCGTGCATGCGTGCGTGCGTGTGTGTGTGTGTGTGTGTGTGCGTGTGTTTGTATGCATGCGTGTAATGTTTTTTTTATAGACTCGATTGATTGACGGGATTTTCACTGTCTGATAACTGATGTTATGGGGAGAAAAAAAAATCGGCAACTTTTCATCATCATCATCATCACCATTTTTTCATTACTACGCAGGTGAGCCTGCAGAGCACAGTTAGACTACTTTTTTAGAGTTCCGTACCTCAAAAGGAAAAAACGGAACCCTTATAGGATCACTTCGTTGTCCGTCTGTCTGTCCGTCTGTCAAGACCCTTTTTCTCAAGAACGCGTAAAGGTTTTAAGTTGAAATGTATACTAAATACTTGGGTCTACGGTTTCTTTCGGCTGTAAAAAAATAAAAGTTGTAAGTCAACGCAATCAAAAGACATGAACGTTTATGTCGCATATTTTGCGATTTCACAGGGAAATCAAAACCTATAGGGTACTTTCCATTGACCTAGAATCATGAAATTTGGCAAAAGGCAAGGTCTCATAGCACATATATAGGAATAAATCTGAAAGTTACAAATTTGAAGTTATATCATTTAAAAATAATTATTTTGCTATTACAAACTTACATTTTGTAGTTGGAATGTATAGAACAGAATGTATACCTTATAGTCAACTACAAAGTTAAGTTTGTCTTTAAATATTTCAACTTTAGGTTTTGGACTCGCGCTCTGAGGGTTCTGTCCAACGGAACCCTCAGAGCACGAGTCCTACTCGTACTTGTCCGGTTTTTTATTTAATGTGCCATAGGTGGCAAACAAGCAGACGGGCTGCCTGATGGTAAGCAGTCATCGTCGCTTATGGATACTTGTAACACCAGAGGCATCACAAATACGTTGCCGACCCTTTTACGATCCTATTTTACGATATAAAGGTTAGAAAGTTCTAAACAACTTGAGATGGACAGACAGATATACGGATGGACAAAACGTACTTATATGGGTTTTTTATAGTTCTACGGAACCCTAAAAAGGTGTTACATTCTTCTTTGAACGTTCTGGATTCATTGCATAGTGATACGGTTTCTTTACGTGTAGTTACATTCCGGACCTACGGGTCCGGTCAGCTAACCAAGATTGGCTCTACTCAAATCTTGGTTAGCTGACAGGACCCGTAGTCTTTACGGTTTCGGCGGGGGAGGAGGGCGGAGTGCGTTTTAGAGGCATAATAATTATTTACTTTCAAGTATCGGTGGCCGATGTACCAGAGCCGAGGAGTTTCATACAAAGCGAGCGAGCACCTTGCAGAGGTCACACCAATTCTACTGTCAGCGACGTTTCCATACAAAATAGCATTCCGTCCAGTTTAAATAGACACCCACCCACCAGAGAATTATATCCAGCTCATTTACGATGTACAAAATATGGCGCTCACCCTTTCTTGTTTGGTCAGGCAGGCTTCAAGTAAGTTAGTACTAAACAGGCAGGCGAATGAAAATTACATTTTGTAACGATTTGTTTGTGTATATTATTTTATGAAGTATAATTTCACCACCATCGTCATAGTCCAGTTGGCCGAACGGTTTACGTATTGGATAAGTTCTCTGCGACTGTGAGTAAGGTTCAGGGTTCAAATTTCATATTTACCAATTTTCTTTTTGTAATTTTTTTAAAATAATTCGTCACGTGCGTGCGTGCATGCGTGTATGTGTGTTTGTGTTTGTATGCATGTGTGTAATGTTCTTCACTTGAAAACGGTAGGAGCGATTTTGATGGGATTTCCACTGTCAGATAGATGATGATATGAGGAGAAAAAAATTTGGCAACTTTTCATCATCATCATCATCATCATCATTTTAGACTGTAAGTAGGCTTCGGGTTCAATTCTCACATTTTCCATTTTCTTTTTGTTATTTTTCAAATGTTTTTGAAATAATTCGTCGTGTGCGTGTGTGTGTCTGTAACGTTCTTTATAGACTCGAAAACTGTAGGACCGATTTTGATGGTATTTTCACTATCAGATAGCTGATGTTATGACGAGAAAAAAATTTGCAACTTTTCATCATCATCATCATCATCACAATTTTTTTCATTACTACGCAGGTGAATGCGCGGCGCGCAGTTAGTCTACTATAATGGTTAGGAAGTTCTAAACAACTTGGGATGGACAGACAGACAGACGGCTGGACGAACGAACTTATATGGGTTCCTTGTAGTTCAACCGAACCCTAAAATGGTGTTACAGTCTTCTTTGAATATATCTTTCTTCTATATACATATAAAAAGCGATGTATGTATGTATGTTCCCTATGAAGGCTCATGATGATGATGATGATGATATTCCGTATAGACTCAAAAATGGCCAAACTGATTTTGACGGGATTTTCACTGTCAGATAACACATGCAATAAGGAGAGTAAAAATGCTACTTTTAATCATCATCATCATCATCACTATTTTGCATCACTACGAGGGTGAAACCGCGGGGCGCAGCTAGTCTACTATAAAAGTGAGAAAGTTCTAAACAACTTGGGATGGACAGACAGACAGACGGATGGACAGAACAAACTTATATGGGTTCCTTGTAGTTCTACGAAACCCTAAAAAGGTATTAGTCTTCTTTGAATATATATTTCTTCTATACACATATATAAGGCGATGTGTGTATGTATGTATATGTATGTATGTTTTCTATGAAGGCTGATGATGATGATGATATTCCGTATAGAATCCAAAATGGCTGAACCGATTTTGACGGGATTTTCACTGTCAGATAATAAAAGTAATAAGGGGAGTAAAACTGCTACTTTTAATCATCATCATCATCATCATCACTATTTTGCATCACTACGCGGGTGAAACCGCGGGGCGCAGCTAGTCTACTATAAAAGTGAGAAAGTTCTAAACAACTTGGGATGGACAGACAGACAGACGGATGGACAGAACAAACTTATATGGGTTCCTTGTAGTTCTACGAAACCCTAAAAAGGTATTAGTCTTCTTTGAATATATATTTCTTCTATACACATATATAAGGCGATGTGTGTATGTATGTATATGTATCTATGTTTCCTATGAAGGCTGATGATGATGATGATATTCCGTATAGACTCCAAAATGGCTGCACTGATTTTGACGGGATTTTCACTCTCAGATAGCTGATGTTATAAGGAGAGAAAAAAAACTACCTTTTATCATCATCATCATCATCATCACTATTTTGCATCACTACGCGGGTGAAACCGCGGGGCGCAGCTAGTCTACTATAAAAGTGAGAAAGTTCTCAACAACTTGGGATGTACAGACAGACAGACTGATGGACAGAACAAACTTATATGGGTTCCTTGTAGTTCTACGAAACCCTAAAAAGGTATTACAGTCTTCTTTGAATATATATTTTTTCTATACACATATATAAGGCGATGTGTGTATGTATGTATATGTATGTATGTTTCCTATGAAGGTTGATGATGATGATGATGATATTCCGTATAGACTCAAAAATGGCCAAACCGATTTTGACGGGATTTTCACTGTCAGATAATAAAAGTAATAAGGGGAGTAAAAATTCTACTTTTAATCATCATCATCATCATCATCACTATTTTGCATCACTACGCGGGTGAAACCGCGGGGCGCAGCTAGTCTACTATTAAAGTTAGAAAGTTCTAAACAACTTGGAATGGACAGACAGACAGACAGACGGATGGACTGAACGAACATAAGTATAAGGGTTCTTTGTAGTTCTACGGAACCCTAAAAAAGTGTTACAGTCTTCTTTGAACATAATAATTATCTATCTTCTCTACAAATATAAAAGGCGATGTATGTATGTATGTGTATGTATGTATGTTTCCTATGAAAGCTGTTGATGATGATGATATTACATTAGGCTCCAAAATGGCTGAACTGATTTTGACGGGATTTTCACTCTCAGATAGCTTATGTTATAATGAGAGGAAAAAATGCTGCTTTTCATCATCATCGTCATCATTATCATAAATTTTCATCACTACGTGGGTAAAACCGCGGGGCGCAGCTAGTCTACTATAAAGGTTAAAAGTTCTAAACAACTTGGAATGGACAGACAGACAGACAGACGGATGGACTGAACGAACATAAGTATATGGGTTCTTTGTAGTTCCACGGAACCCTAAAAAAGTGTTACAGTCTTCTTTGAACATAATAATTATCTATCTTCTCTACACATATAAAAGGCGATGTGTGTATGTATGTATGTTTCCTATGAAGGCTGATGATGATGACGATGATGTTCCATATGGACTCCAAAATGGCTGAACTGATTTTGACGGGATTTTCACTCTCAGAAAAAAATACTGTTTTCATCATCATGATCACCAATTTTCATCACTAAGCAGATAATACCGCGGGGCGCAGCTAGTCTACAATAAAAACTTAAAAGTTTTAAACAACTTGGGACGGACAGACAGGCATACATCGTAGGCTTAGTAATAGGGTCCCGTTTTATCATTTGTATACGGAACCCTAATATTCGAGATTGTAAACTTTTTTGCATTTGATAAACTGATCGCAACCTAGGTCGATGTATGTAGACAACAGTTTTTAAATAACAAAGTTAAGTTTATTTGCGCAAATAGTTTTTTTTTAAATCGGGAACGAACACACACGCACACACACACCTATTAACGGCTGTATCTTTCACATGGCATTTTCCATGATAATAGTTCACAAAAAAAAACAACTACAAATCACAACAATTAATAAATGACGCAGCGTAGGTAGGCCTCCCACTAGATGGACCGACGACATAGTGAGAGTTGCTGGCATCCAGTGGATGCAAAAGGCAGACTGTCGTTCAGCGTGGAGGTTAAAAGGGGAGGCCTATGTTCAGCAGTGGACGTCTTCTGGCTGATGATGCTGATGATGAATAAATAATGGCCAAGTTCGAGTCGATGTCAATTTCTGTTTACCACCAGTTCTCGTACGATCACCGAAGTGAAGCAACGTCGGGTGCGGCTGGTACTTGGATGGGTAACCGCCTGGGCCTTATGCATTTTTTTTACTTTAGTACCTACAAGTTACGTTGTGGTACGGAACCCTCAGTGTGCGAGCCCGACTTGCACTTAGCTGTTTTTTTTTAATGGAACTAAACATTTCTGGTTTTTGGATTTTTCCCTTTACTTGTGATAAGAGATTGTTTCTTGCTAAATTTCATGATTTTAGATCAATGAGAGTGCTCTTTTTATGTTTTGATAGGCATCAAAACATAAAAAGAGCACTCCTACGAGTCTCAAAATATGTGGCATAAACGGCCGTATCCTTTGGTTTAATGTTATGATTTAAAAAAATGTCCAAAAATATCTACGTACTACTAGATTCGAACCGGGCATTCGTGGTTTACCAACGCGGGGCCAGACCACTGGGCCAACAGAGCTTTGCTGTGGAACGACGAAATTACGTGTCTATAGCTGTCTATAGGTGAAGGACGTTGCGTTTCAGCGAGATTCACGCGGTGCGCCCCGCTGTAGGTGGGACTAGTCGGCCGCCGCTTCCTCTGCTTCACCCCCTCAAAAACATAAAAGTCAGCTAGTCACGGCGCCTTAACGGCATTTCGCGTAGTTTAGTAAAGTTTAACTCAGAAAGGACTTAAATTAATTCACTGGTTGCCTTAGTTAATAGCCATACTTAAATTGCTTATGCGAAAGAGAAATTAAAATACATATTATGCATTTTATATCAGAAAAAAACCTACAGAAAAAATCAACTGGAATTCTAACCACTAAAAGCTAATCTATTAAACCGCTACCAATGGTAATTGTTTCCAAAATGCTGGCCCATTATCATTAGCAAATTAGCAATGCTTAACCCTTTGAGAAAAGTTAGCCAGCCTTCGATCAAAAAAACTTTACGAAGAGGCCAGCGTTAAATTTTTTTTATTGACCTTGATTCCTCGCGCCTATGGTTTCAACCAAAAAGGCTCAATAATGTACCACTATCCAGGGTACTAAATTTACGCCTTTTGAGGTCTATCTTCTTCAGGTTAATTCATTAGCTGGCAACTTCTCACATGCAGGTTCCTTACATCATATACAATTTATAATCCATGACTTTTTACAAAACTAACAATTGTTTTTAACCGACTTCAAACAGAGAGTGGGTTCTTATTTAGGTTGTATTTTTTGCTACTCCAGAACTCCGTCATTTATAAACCGATTTGGACAATTATATTTTAATTTTATTTTTATAATTATTATACATACATACTTTCCTATTGTTCTCATAGAAATTTCATCAAAATCAGTTTAGCTGTATGATGAAAATAACTGGAAAATTCGGTCACATGGATGACAATATGGTCATTGGTCATCCAAGTAACCAAAATTGCGTATTATATTTTTTTTATGAAGTCGGTTTTTTACTTTAATAATTGATAATTATGTAAAGACAAGAGTGCTTCGCCCGCGTTCCTTCTCATTTGAAACCGCGCAAAGTTATTGCCATTTAGAGCCCTAACTTAAATATTTTTGTTTTTGGGAGAGCAAAAAAAAAGACAATAGGGAAGCTGCGTCAAGAGTTTTTTAGCTGATTATCAATAACCCAGAACATAACTTCATTTTATAGAAAACTCATAATTTAAAATGAACAACTAAACTAAAAACTAAAACTTAAAATAACGAAATAATAACTAAAAACTTAAATTATAAGACCATTAGTGAAGAGGAAGGACCCCAGAATGCTGGCGGCATTGCCTAATTGATTGGCAATGCTCAATTTATGTGCGAAATAAAAGCCAGCATTCTGGACACCAGACGCCTCTGCGTGCGCCAAATCTCGCCCAGGGCGCAGGTAGTGCTATGGTTATGCCGAACGCACTCTGCGAACCAATTTGGTATTTTTTTTTAAATTAAACGGAACCGAAATTGTTTATTTTAATAAATTAGGGTAGTCAGTTTTTTAAATTGATAATACCTAATTACTTCGTCAAATTAAAAGATTTACGACAACATTTTTTTATTTATTTTTTAGCAAAACACATTAATACCTTTTTAAAATTCACACTTAGTGATTTTATATTTCTGATGATATAAAAATGTGCGAGCGAGAGAACTACGTATTAACAGTAGTGGATATGATAAGTGTGGTGATAGATATGTATTGAATGGCAATGAACTGATATCCATGCCAACAACCTATACGATGCGACCTAAATTAATGGAAAAGTTCTAAATACCTAATACCATTGTAACAGTACAGGTGAATAATGATAAAGAAAAGTTGAATGACTCAAGCATTCACTACCGAGTTTATAGATCAAAAAACAAGAGAGATATGGTAAGCTAGCGTAGCGGGTGCGGACCCATCAGGCCAAATTTTTCGTCGAACACACCCTGCAGATGACCTTGCCGCCCTTTTTTGCACGTAGACTATTAGCTATTATAGTCACCGCGTTACCAACTGAGTCGTAGGGCCATAAACGTCATACCATAAGACCTGTAAGTGCGAGCGAGATAGACAGACAATGACTTATGACGTGACGACTCAGATGGTTATGCGTTTACTATAGTTAAGTACTTCATTGGTGTCACTGCGAGTTTTTATGTGTGCTTAAAAATAAGTAAGTGTGCCGTACTTACAGTTACGTTACCCCTTAACCCTTACTCGCATGCATGTAGTCAACGCATATTCACGCGTAAAAAAATATTTTGGCGGTCAGAAACCGCTCCCGCCAATAGTAGCATCCTCATCATCATCAGCCAGAAGACGTCCACTGCTGAACATAGGCCTACCCCTTTAACCTCCACACTGAACGACAGCATCCACTAGATGCCAGTGACTCTCACTATGTCGTCGGTCCATCTAGTGCCTACCTACGCTGCGTCTTCCGGTTCGTGGTCTCCACTCCAGAACCTTTCTTCCCCATCGGTTATCGGTTCTTCGAGTGATGTGGCCTGCCCATTGCCACTTCAACTTGCAAATTTTAGCATCCTAGTTTGCCCCAAAGATGACACTTTAGTGATGTTAGAGAATACGCACACATTGTTGCACAAGTGTGGTAGTAAGGTAAGGTGTAGTGTGGGACCCCATGCGAGTAATTACTTCCTTTTTTTCGTCCGAGGTAAGTAATGCATAAAATTTGGAGTCCGAATATGCATGTTATGATCACCCCAGGATCTACTCGTATTGTCTAGTCTGTGATGAAAACGAATCCAATTAGTTCGTAAGAATTAAAAATATCTCAACCTTAATCTCATTGTGCCTGAAAAGATAAATTCTAACAGAAGATTTTAAATTGAGTTCCTATTAATTTCTAATGTTGTTTTGAGGTTTTAATAAAACAATTGTATTTATCCTGTATTCAGTTTAAAATTTAATTCCATTACTGGTTTATCAGAAAATTTCGAAACAAATTGGGGTCCCGAGAGACTCCGTGCGAGCGGTTATGTGATTTTCTCCATGCGAGTTATTAAGCGAAAAAAATTGTTAAAACATGGAGACATTTCAACAAGAACGGTTATTGTACTAAGGCATATCTCCGTTGTTTGTCTGATCTGAGGTACCTACCGATTGATCATCCAGTCAATGACACCACGCCTAGGTGGTATTATTACTATGTAGGTAAGAAAGATAAGGGATAATGTAGTGATTAGTTAGCATTATGCTAAACAGTTACTACTGTAATCGGTGAATCATTTGAATAATATTTAACAAAGGGTACGAGTAGGTGAGTAATGTCATTAACTGGAATTAGCATGTTCGTTTTATTTGGAAGGTAATTGAAACAGGACAATAACGAAGTTAAAGAAATAACTTTGATTCCACTTTTAATGTGCTAACTGCTAGTTTGTGGAATCTTCGTGTGGAATTTACTACCTGAATGGGTGTTCCCTGATAGTTATAATCTAGGTGACTTCAAATTGCGAGAGAACCGATATCTAAAGTAAGCGAAGCAAGCGTGCTCCATCGTAGACTGCATCATGTGAGGAGGTGGTCAACGCAAGCCTATCTATACTAATATTATAAAGAGGAAAGATTTGATTGTTTGTTTGTTTGTTTGCATTGAATAGGCTCCGAAACTACTGAACCGATTTGAAAAATTATTTCACTGGCGGGAAGCTACACTATCCCCGGGTGACATAGGCTATAATCTATACCCGTGCGAAGCTGGGGCGGACCGCTAGTAATATATATAATTCATGTTTAGATATAAAATATAAAAAAAAACGAATTCAAGGCTATACCTAGAATACCTACATGTATACAAATTTAATCTAAATACGCTTCGAAAGATACAGCCGTTTAAAGGTCAGATAGATGGACGGACGGACAGACAAGCAGACAGCGTAGGCTTAGTAATAGGGTCCCGTTTTTTTACCCTTTGGGTACGGAACCCTAAAAAGGTAGAAAACTGACAGTTAAACAGAAATTGAAAGACCAAAACTTTATCTGGGTATATATATTACTTTAATAATTTAAAAAAAACGCTAAATCAATTTCGATAAAAAAAATCTCCGAATGACATACAAACAAAAACTGTCGAATTGAGAACCTTCTCCTTTTTTTGAAGTCGAATAAAAATACTAAACGCTTGATGTTCATGTTATTGTCTTTGAAATATTGACGCACGCAGAGAAACAACAGAAGCGCAATCAAAGCAGTCTAACAGAAAAGGTATTATCACCACGCTTCAAAACACAGAGAAAGTGTTGAAAAGAGTTTTCACTTAGTTTTTAAATTGTACAGGCTGTTTTGTAATGGCATGTAACACATGTCACGTGTGTCATAGTTCGTTATTTAATGAAAATAAACTAAATTTTCATTTAAGTGATTTCATATTTGATATCGCTCAGTTAGACCAATTCACGACCACTAGCACTTTGGCTTAGATTAAAGTATGTACAGTATATTATGAAATCTTTGCACTCTGCATAGATAGTCGTAGGTTGGATGAGCGGAAGAAACTCCTACAGAAAGCGTGGCTGGGTGTAGGGTACATAAATTGTAGGTAATGGTAGGTACCCAAGATACTAGCAGCTATGTCACAACAGCACTATGGATGCCTTTTATCCCTAAATTTCCTCCCACACATTATGTTTCAAAAAGAAAAAACGGTTATTTAATGTAGAAATTTAATTTTTTTTATCACTAGCATAGAAAGGCTTTGTGCGTAAGGGTCATTTTTAACCGCAAGCGCGAAAAGTAAATTTGAATTTCAAACGTGACAATTTTTTTTTATTATAATTCGCCCATCGGGCAGGCTAAAGCTTTTAAGGCCATACTGCCAATTCTTCTGTTTTGTATAGTCTTATTAACGTCAAACAAGTCATAGTCACAGTCAGAGTCAAGCTAAGTAAGTCACGGTCAAGTCAAACTCATGCCTCTGTAAAGTGGTGGGACCTTTACAAGAGGCTCCTATGGAGTTTTGGAAACAACACGAAAAGACACGTTTCACCTCGTTATATCACTTACCCGCACTCGAGCACGTTTACGAGCACTTAATGAATAATAATTCACCATTTAGAACACATTAACACTCGAAAATACACTAGTTTAGGAAAATAATCCAACGAGCCGACATGTTTTTTTCCACGTTGGCGCCAAAACTCCCCAAACGTGACTAACTTTGTCTAACCTTAATTTTTTTTTATATTAAAACATTCCAACCTCTTTCAAATAGTCTGATACAATGAGATTGTTATAATTCTACGCTAAGGTGAGGTAAAAATTGGATAAAAATATGTGTTCCAATCATCTGCAAAAAGTATTTGTGTCGAATTCATCACTACGCATAGCACACCAAATAAAAAATTTGCAGCCTTATGAATAAAAACAGCGCAACAATGCTGCCTGTACCTTAGGTATAAGATATCACAGAAATTGATCGTATATATAGGTACGAGAAGAAACGTATGTTAGTATGTCGTGGTAAAGCCTCAAACAATTTTTTTTGTATACATTTTTAGTAAATCTAATTTTTCCTGAGGATGTTTTCTAAAATATTATAAAAAACCTACACTTCTATACCTATTAGTTTGATTCCCACGTGTGTTTACATAATTTTGCATATTATTAATCATTATTCATATTTTTCGACGCAGTATTCATGCCACTTCATTCAAAATTAAATTGACAAAAAACAGGCAATGTGGATTTATTCATTTTCAATAGCGCTCTCCAGGTATTTTATATCCTTAAAAATATGTGTGAGTCAGATCAGAAGGCGACATGTCTTATTCGTGAGAGCATAAAAATATTAGATTACCTTCATTTTATTTTGTATACAGACAAGGTTATGCATATAGACTGTACTAAGCCGAAAGGAGGTCGTTTATTATGATCAACTTTTACTTTGGGACCAACCTTAAAATCGCGGGGTGAAACAGTTGTTCCTTACATTTTGTCGAGTGTCAATGACCGTTTTCTATGGAACAGCTGATAGTGTTTTCGCGATTTCAGGGTTGGTCCCATTGTAAAAGTTGTTCATAATGATGAGTACAATGACCTCATTTCGGTTTAGTACAGCAGCCTGTAGTCAGTAGTTGTTAGTAGTTAACCCTGTATAATTATAAAAGGCGATTTGTGTATGTAGTACGTATGTTATATGGACTCCGAAACGGCTGGGCCAATTTTGACGGGACTTTCACTGGCAGATAGCTGATGTTATGAGGAGTACTCCGCAGGTAAAATCGTGGAATGCAGCTAGTTGGTACTAAAAATAATACGTCACTACATACATAATAGAGCTAAAAAATATTCAACAAGGAAACTACTATTATCGTCTCAAGTTCCGCATAGACACAAAATAACTGTTTCCTAATTGAAAAAGCTACACAATGTCCCACTTCGGTCACCCATCGATTTTAAAAATAGACGCTCAGTGCGTTTTCGATATAACCACAACACTATACGGTTAACGAAAACCTTACAAGATTTGCCTCTATTCAAAGAAGTTAAAGTTGGATTTGGTTTGACTCGTTGTCTGACTGTTAAGACATTTTGTGATGGGTGTGGTAGATTTGAATGGAATTCGTACGATATGCTCTCCTACATCGAAACTTGAGTTCAAACAAATAGAATGCTCGATTTACTCGTTCACTATGAATGTGAATGATTATGCGATCGCTCTACCATTTATATCTAAGTACTTACTTAGATATAAATGGTAGTATGTACTTACCTTTCAGGGCGACTGGTCGAAGCTACTCGTGACCAAAATGCTGGCCTTTATTTTGCCCAAAGAATAAGCATTGCCATACAACGTGGCAATTCTGCCAGCATTTTGGGAACGCTGCCCACCGGTAGCGGATTGTTAGATTAGTTTTAGTTTTAGATTAATTTAGGTTTTAGATTAGTTTTAGTTATAAATTTAAATTTAAGATAGTTTTTATTTTACTTGTAATTTTTATTGAATAAACGTGCTGAATGAGTACTTACTTAGTTACATTTAACTTTCTTGTAATTCATCGAGTTAACCATAGTTATGGCAGAAGATGTACCTATTTACCTTGCGAAATTATGTAAGGTACATACCTAAGTAAATTTAATGTAAAACTTGAGGCTTTCCGGTTTTCTTCATTTTCCAGGGAAGGCAGTAGTGGATTATAGTAGGTATCCTATATTGTTGCCTAATTTTCATAAAACTATAGCCAATGGCTAACTCGGTATCAAACTAACGTTAAATCGGCTCAGTTGGAAAATCACGCGAACGTGAACCTTAACGCGCCCATATACGATTTGCGGTCGCATGATTATCCAACTGAGCAGATTTAACGTTAGTTTGATACCTCGTTAGCAGTTGGCCGTAAGGCCCCAGAACTTAAAATTATTCATTCTTTCTATTGTTATCCATCTTAATACATAGTTTCTTTTGTTATCTATCTCATTAGTTTCAAATTAGTAATATGTTTATTTCCACAATTTTACGCTCAGATTTTTATTCATTTTGAGTTTGATGTCCTTAAAACAACACCAAAAGAAGGTGAATGTTGATTTCGACGGTTCGATCCTCTGCCCGGCAACAATGACTTATTTAGTATCTCAATAAATTACGTGCAGTTTCGATGTCATCGATCAAAAACAGTGAAGGAAAACATCGTGTGGAAATCGGTATGTCTAAGAACCTCCGTGCCAACTGGTAGTTGGCTTGAGCATTTGGATTGTCTTTAGACCTTCAACTGTCTATGGGCAGTCTAACTGTATTTGTAGTTTTTGGTTTTGGCTTGTATTTTGTTTAGTTAATAAAGGTAGAACCTCCAAAGTTCAAAGACATAAATGACATTCACCCATCATGCAAAATATACAGTAGTTTACTAGAAAAAATCATTAGAATGACGATGCGGTGCGATAGAATATTAGTGACTTACTTATTATTATAGGCATTGGTATTTTTTATTATTATCTATAGATAATATTTAAAGTATAGCTTGTTACGTAGAGCTTCAAAAAATTTCCTTCTGTGCTTACTAATGTCCTCCATGGTAAAGCCCTCACTATCTGTTTTACTGTGTAAGCGAAGGGGAGCCCGGGGTAAGGGTGTAGTATCGAGCCGGGTTTCGAAGGGCATCACTTAATAACGCGAGCTTGAAACTGCTCCAAACCTGAGCTTCAAACACGAAAATCACCCCCTAATAAATTAAAAACTGGGTGTAAGGAAAACGCTCTCGATAACGAAGACTGCTCGTGATTGCTGATTTTTATCATACTAGTTTTAGTTTGTCTACAGGTCAGTTTGTCTTATCTTGTTTACAGGTTACCACAGAAAAGAGAAGTAAAAGAAAGTAAATAGAACAGAAGTTAAAATGAAAATCTGTTACCAGGCATTATGAGTGAACCTTGATTGAATATTCTTATTTAGATCAACGCGTCGAACTCCGCATTACAGTTGCTAATTGATTTCGAATAACTGACGCTTCGTTTATATGGGTGCAACTGGCTACAACAAATTTCTTACAAAAATGCCTTGACAGCCGTGCTAATTTAAACAAAAAATATATATTTTCTATGTTACGAACAGACGACGGGTAGACGTGTTTAGGCATACATGGAAAGGAGTGGATGAAGATAGCTAGAGGGGGGGGGGGGGGGGGGGCTACGCAAAAGAGACGAACATCTACACCGGACTAAATTGATGAATTATTGACAGACGAAATAACGACATGCAATATAATGAAATTAGAATTGACGGAATGAAATAAAGACATACATAGTATAATGATAATGAAACTAAAAACAAAATAATTATATTATAAGTTACAAAAACAATAATAATTTTGAATTATGAATCTGACAATATGAACATGTAATACATGGTTAGTTGAAACTTAAAAATAAAAAAATTGTGTCATATCAAAATTGAATGTTTTACCTAGAAAACCTAAGTCGATAAGAAAAAAAACCGAAGTAACACTGATTTGAGCTTTTCTTATTTACGTACAGATTATCTTTCAGAATCTTAATATACAGATTTCATAACTATGGAGGAAACCATTAAGGTACATTTTCCATTTCCAAAGCTATACTTTTCGAAAAATTTGAAAAACCTCAAATATAGACGTAACGAAACGCACGACTGTGTAAACGCCATGGTTTTACTCCGCTGAATGCGACTTTAATACAATTAATTAAGCCTTATAGTCATTTGTAGTAACAAGCGTTACTTAAAAGTGGGAAAACCTTACCTTCCACTCTCTTACCTCTTTCCGCCTCGCGAATCCTAACCTGATATGATAAAATTGATCAAAGCAGTTCAAGTATTTGGAGGACGACAGGAAAAATCGAAAACTGCAGAGTGCAGTGAATATAATTTAAATTGTAAAACGATATCACAAACAGAAATATTGGATTCACAATGTCTACACCTAGTAAGTGGTTATAGGTGTTATCAGTTATCGTGTTGTACAATTATATATCAGTACGTGCGTTATATAATATGCGATAATACTTTGTACGAGTAGACTGCCATGATATTATTATAAACAGTTAAATCTACTTTAATTTCATATCTCTACTATTATTGGAATATTTACAACAAAGTAACTGTTGGGAAAGGTTGCAAGTGATCCTATAAGTGAACATCACGCGTCTTTTGTCGTCTCTATTTATGTTACAATACATTTATTGGAATACTAGCGACTCGCCCGCCCGGCTTCGCACAGGCGTAATTTACGTGCGAAGCCGGGCGGGTCGCTAGTTATATATATGTAAACCTTCCGTGAAAATGTATCTAATTTATGGTGAAAACCGCATCAAAATCCGTTGCGTGGTTTAGGAGGAGTTAGCGGCCATACAGACATACAGACAGACAGACGCAGAAAGCGACTTTAATTTATACTAGTAGAGAAGAAGAGAAAAGATAAAGAAGAAGAGATTTACAATAAAACAATTGTCTGGAAAGATGAAAGAACTAAACTGCCCGTTATCCATTTTAAAATCTCACCGTGTTTTTAATTTAAGTTCAATATAAATAGGAAGAGAAAAAATTGTTCTAAGTATTCTAAGTTCTAAAACTTCTTGACGTAAGATTTTTCATAAAACATTTAAATAAAATAATATACTTACATCGTAATAATTTCATAGCAGGGTAAGAAAACACAGCATTGTATCACTCGTGCACAAATAGAGCACTCGGCAAAGAATCTATTCAACCCTTTGTTACAGAAGTAGGTATACTTATGAAGAACAAAGACAAACACATTTTAATTTGTTCGCAGAATAATTGCGTGCGTTGCTTTTATTATATGAAAATTACCATTATGAAAATACGATACCGATAAGCATATTCTGGAGAAGATTTACCTTTTCATCCTTTTTTTTTGTATTAGATGAAATGTTTTGAAGAATTTTCAATTTCGCTCATAATTATGAGAAATAAACTTTATTATGCACAACTTAAAAAACAGAAAATTAACTAAAACTTAAATATATAACTAAAAACTAAAACTTAAAATAACTAAATACAAAAACTAAAGACTAAAAACTTAAACTATGAGAAATTAATTTAGGTAGTAAATATTTTGATACAATCGACGTGTCTTAATAAATTCGTAATCTTTCATAATATATTTATATATACCTAGAAAGTAGTATTTTTAAACCTTGTTATTCTCTCTTAATACTATTATCAAAACCTGTGTTTGAAGGATAAGCTACATTGTCATTAGTCGTACCCAACACGGAATATATAGGAATTTGATTTCCTTCGTTTTGATTCCCCGACTGGAAGTCTTCAAGTTCTGCATCTGCAAAAATCTGCGCTAATCTTATTTTTACGCCAGCCTGTGTTCTCGGTTTCATTTGTTTTAGAGATTTAGCGTAGCTTTCGAACAAGAGATCTATAGAGTCCTTTTGTTCAATATTATTGTATTGAATTGACAGTTTGTCATCCGCATACTCGTCTTCGCTCGCTTGCCTTTTTCTTGAAGCCCGGGACGACAGAGGATTTTGTAGTGATAGGAATTCCTGTATTGATGTATTGGCTGGGTTGGAAACGTCTAACTCTTCGCTGTCATCTGCTTTATATGCTGAAAGTAATTCTGCGTTCACTTCTCTTGTTTCTGCGCTACATGAAGTATCAGCTACATCGGCGGGTATTTTGTTTCTAATAGCTGCAGCCCCGTCTAAGAAGTGCAGATACGGGCCCCAAACCCAATTTCCATATTTGTTTTTCTTTTTCTTATATTTGGCGAATCCGTCTTTGAGATTTTTCCATTTCGTTCTGATGCTGTCACCTGTAAATAAACAGATTTTTCTTAAACAAAAAACCACGTACTAAATACAATGGATCGATTCACCCGATATTTCTTGCCCCATACTTGCAACATGTGGAATGAGCTACCTTCCGCGGTGTTTCCGAGAAGCTACAACATGGGGTTCTTCAAAAGGCGAGTTAATAGGACTCTATTGCCGACCCTTAAGGGTCGTCAATGTATTTGTGATGCCTCTGGTGTTACAAGTATCCATAGGTGATGATGACGGCTTACCATCAGGCGGCCTGTCTGCTTGTTTGCCACCTAAAATTGCCGCAGGGCGCAGCTTGTACATAATACATAGTAGCAAGGCGGCACAAAGGACATAATAATGAGTAACACACGACAGACGTTCAGTCCGAAAACTTTAATTATCTCCCGTCCCTTACTCTCTCGTAATGGGCTGAATTCCGTCGTCCTATTGGTCGATGTAATCCTATCAAAATAATTTATTTACAAACATCATCATTTCAGCCATAGGACGTCCACTGCTGAACATAGGTCATCCCCATCATTCTCCAAAAAGGCCGGTAAACAAAAAACCTGCCTACATCAAATAAAACACGAAAAAATTAATAGCTAATTACCTACTAGGTAAGTGACAGAGCTATAACAGGAAAATGCTTATAATACAAAAAAAAACAAAACACTTACTGCTCTGATCTAACTCCATCGCAATATTCTCCCACAATCGCTCCTTTTTCAAAGTATTCTTGTAGTTTTTAACACGACAGTCATACAAGCAGGGATGTTGATGTACTAAGGATATTAATTTTTCTGTGAATTCCATGTTCATTGTCATAAAGTTCAAATTTGAATAAAATCGTACCAAAATTCAATAGCACGCCTTCGCACCGCAACCGTTTAGAACGTACTAGAGAGGAAAGGTCCGCTCCCGCACCGCTCCCCGCACCGGCACCGCACCGTCCCCTCCCGGCCGACGCTTGTTGACGTCCTTTTCCATCTACGCGGCAGCTGCGTGTTGTTATCTCGCTCTTCCACCGCCCCGCATCGCCTCCGCGCCGGATTTCGTGTTCGTGTCACTTTCAATACAGAAACCGGCTATGCGATGCGGCGCCACAGTAAATGTTATAGTTACTAGGCCACCGTCGGTCGACACAAATCGTTTGCCGTACAAACTATGTTAGGTAATCTGTAACTGTGTACCCATGCACTGTTATCTAATCTGTGACGGAGGGTAAAGTCAGTGTGAATACTGTAAATAATATACCGCTGTAATATAGAAGTTATAGAACTTTAGAATTCAGTTCAGTTCTGACTGCCAGAGTGGGCACGAAAAATCGTCAAAGCTTTTTGGTTGATATTCCGAAAACCCGTACAAAGCGCTTTGATTCCACATTTATTGTGCGAACTGCTAGTCTGTGGAATGCGTTGCCTGAATGGGTGTTTCCCGATGGTTACAATCTGGGTTTCTTCAAATCACGAGTGAATCGGTTTCTTCTAGGCAAGTTTGCTCCAATGTAGACCGCATCATCGCTTAACATCAGGCGAGATGGTGGTCAAACGCAAGCCTACGGATAACAACGGATAACAACTACGGATAGCAAACGCAAGATACATTTTTAAGGAAGGTTTATATATATAACTAGCGACCCGCCCCGGCTTCGCACGTAAATTACACCCGTGCGAAGCCGGGCGGGCGGGTCGCTAGTGAAATATAATTTATCCCAAAATCCTTATTGTACTGGAAGCGACTTAGAAACGGAATTACACTAGAGATTCATCATATAGGTACAAATAAAATCCTAATTCGTTACAACAATGTCTAATTTAATTTGCAACAAAATGTACAGATTACCTTAGTAGTATAAGGTTTTAGTCTAAAGTTGACTCGAAATCCATAGTTTAAAATATTTAATGCCCTTTTTGTGACTACAGACTGTACTATCTGTGAAGCCAACACTCAAGCATTACCGTAAATTGTGTTTTACTTTGAAAACAGTTATCGGCTTTCGCAGCGGTTCGGTGCAATCCATCATTGTGACGTCACTGTGACCCACCTCCTCCGTACTGTCAAGACGTGTCACTACACACGACACTGTTTTGTTATGGTTGACAGGCTAGGCGTTTGACCAAACCTGGTGAAGTCAAAGATGGTAAACATGCCTAGCTAGGAATCGGTCATCGTCATCATCATCAGCCAGAAGACGTCTACTGCTAGTGGCCTCTATCTCTATCTAGTGGGAGGTCTGGCTACGCTGCGTCTTCCGATTCGTGGTCCCCACTCAAGAACCTTCTTCCCCATCGGTTATCGGTTCTTCGAGCGTTGTAGCCTGCCCATTGCCACTTCAACTTGTAAATTTTAACAGGAATGGGTACTGTCTCTTAATTGAGACTGCTGAAATATACCGTTAGGTGTTTGATGACATATTTTTAACTTAAAGGTGTTCTAATTAATATCATATTATATGCTATGGTTTGTGAAACATCTATTGGCGCGCCTGGCAGTAAAACCAACTCGTATGCCGTGACGAACGTGACGTCATATGCCGTCATATTTCACATCAGCCAGGCGTCCCAAGGCGGCAAACTAAAAAAAAAATCTACATTGTAGTATACTGGATTACGCGGAAAGAGTATACTAAGCCGAAAGGGGTCCATAGTACCTACCTATACTCATCATTATGATCATAAATATTCCTGGAAGATTAATACCAAAAAAAAAAAAAACCTAGCCCTTTTACCCTTTTACCCTAACCCTACTATTTAAACTACACGGTTGCCTGGAAGAGATTGCTTTAAGCGATAAGGCCGCCTGTTAAAAGCCTAGATAATATTTTTATTGTAATGTTTATGTTATTCTTGTTTTGTGGTATTTTAATAAAGAGTCGTTGTTGTGTATTGTATTAAAAACTAAAAAATAAAGCCCTGTTTTCAGGAAATACAAAATAAAAATGTGTTTTTCATTGTTCACGTGACTTGACTGCAAAGCAAACACTGTGTAGGTCGAATGTCCTTATGACGTCACAGAAAACTAAGAGGCAACAATTATATGGCGAGAAGACCTCGTTTGCTCATCTGTGGACTGTGACGTCACTAAAGTCACGTGGCCCCATAAATGTCAAAGGGAGGGAGCGTTTACGCGGGAGTTTAATTATTAAAACTTTTTCCGCTATTAAGTTTGAAACACAAATACCTACTGAATATTATGATGATTAAATCACAATATTGCTTTATTTTAATATGATAAAGATGGTTTCGTAAAATCAGTCAAATACCCTATTATTATTTTTTTTACCTGTAGATTTCATTTTGTCCACTTGACCATACATGAAGCGTAAAGTTGGAAGCGCTTGTAATCACCTTATTTAAAAATGTTATAAGAAACGACTTACTTGCTTTAGATAAGCAATGACCAACGTCTTTTTATCTTCCCTCGGGTGACGGGAAATGATATTGCAAATTAGCCGCACGTTTTGTAATGTAATCATGTCGACCGATAACAAATAAAATATGCCAAGTTACGTATTAATCCATATGAAGCCATCGAGAAACACTGAAATAAACATTGTTTATAATTTATTCCAGTCTTTAAAGAAATTGCATTTTTTTAAGCCACAGGTGGCTAACAAGCAGTCGGGTCGCCTGATGGTAAGTGATCACCGTCGCCTATGGATACCTGCAACACCAGGGGCATGTTAATGCGTATTGCGTACACAATCCGCCATATTGGTTTTTAACGCTGAAACAAGGAGTAATTAAGTCGCGTTGATAGACACCTCATTGGTCAAAACATGATCAGTAGTCCAGGAGATTAGAGGGAACACAATTAGAGTACTAATTTTTCAGAAGACTGAAAAAGTGCGACAACTTTAATAAAATCCGCATTGCAACCCCAAAATTAATATGAAATGCAAACATTACTATGTTCTGGCTGTGTTACAATAAAAAAAAAAATACAAGTATCAAGTGAGGTTATTCCAGGTATAGGTATCATACAAATTTTTGGGGTTCCAATGCTGAAATTTTTAAATTTGCCGCGCTTTTTCTGTCTCTACTTTCATTAGCCAGACTCTATAATACATAATAATTATATTGAGTGTCAAACTCATAATCCTCCTTTTGCCGTAGTTGGGTTTAACTACAGTGTTCTTTATGAATCATTAACAAAACATTATTTTAATTTGAGTGCAATGCTCCTGCCGCTTATCATTAACAAGCTGGTTAAACTTTTTTCTTCTCTATTCACCGGTTTGAATAAAGAATCCGGTGTCGAGACTCGAGCGCCAGACTTTCGATCTCGAGCGACAAACGCAATGCAGCCGCGTGCCACCGCATACGCTACCATCTGCCATGCCATACGGTTTAAAAAGTTAATAAAAAGTATACCGAGGCAACGACACTCACTTGTATTCAGCCGGTGAGGTTACATACCATACAGTTTACGACCAAGAAGGTTTTACGTAGAAAATTATAGACAAATCAAAGTTTGACAGTTGCGCTTTTTTATTTTCGCTCGTTTAGTAAATAGGTCGGTATAGTATTATAGTCTAGCGCAACTTCAATATAAATTATTTCGAATGTTTTAAATGTTTATCGGGACTTATCACGTATTATTTTATTTAGGAAAAAAAATCGAATGTATGAAAACGGTGCGTAATCAAACTTCTACGTTTTCTGGCCTACTCTATTAGCTTGTCTCTATAGGTGTCTCACTTCATTATAGGAGTCCTCTTCACCTTTTCAGCGAAAGGGTTATATTCTCTTTGTTACATATTATGTTAAAAAAGTTGCACATTACGCGGTATGCATCGATCTAATTATACATTCGATCGACGGCGGTACGAGTACCTATTCGTTCCAATTCTTACAAAAAGACATACCTATACAATGACTGAATATAGAATAGACAAGAAAATATGCTTTTGCGTTATAATTATCTATAACATCACTTAGTAAAGCGTAAGACTTTGGAAATAATTAAATATTGATAGCAGTTTTTTTTGGCTTCACAAGACTGTTGTTTTTAGCCAGTGGTAAGTCAATGTGTGCCGTATGCGTTGAATCTGCAGGTGCAGTACACACGGAACGATCTGCATGCCACATTGATGTAATCGCAATGTTACGTTCGAAAAAACTCACTAGAGCGGGGAAAGTGACGCGCGCCTGCTCAAGATCGTGAAAGGTACTTCGACGAATGCCAGCTTATTCAGATCTCTCCCGTCCCTCCCTTCCGTACCAAATTGAACTACAGATCCTCAGTAACTGTTACTGGTTCTGTGACTCAGTGTAATTTGTCGCAGGTCTTGGTTGGCTGGTAGAGTGAACTTACGACACCGCGGCGTTTGGTGTTCGAACTACTTTCGCGTAATCTGTCCGAATAGATGGCGTCCTAGTTATTTCTGTGCTTTACATATTTCGGCAGTTTACGAAGGAAATTAATGGAAACCAATCTTTATTGTTAGCCACACAATGCAGTGAATCTTACTTATTTCATTTTATTCGTTTAATAATATTATAATACGATTTGGATGAAAAATAACGTACCTATATAATATAACTAATTAATAAGAGTTAACTTCACAGAAAATTACAGTTAGTGCTAATTATTTAGTCAGTTTTTAATTGACTAAAAATATTGGGCCGTTTATGACACATTCTTTGTCTGAATGTGGTAACTTTGTCTGTAGATAAATATAGATAGAGTATATAGAGTTAGAGTAAAGTATTTCAATGCTTTGCCTCCGTTTTTAGTGGCCATTTTTTGGTGGTGGAGTGCAAACAACTAACATAAAAAAAAAACTAGGTAGTCAATAGTCATGAATAATCTATTTTAAGAGCTAAGATCCCATATAATTTTTCTCAAATATGGTATTTCAAGTGTCCATTATTCGAAGAACACACTACGACGCTAATTGAATTTTTAAGGTTTCAACACTCACCTTTCCCAAATTAATCGGCAGCATATGGTTGAATTGTCTTTACTCGTGCAACCTACGTATGCTTTATCCTATATTGGAAGATATAATGATTTTATCTTTTATTAATTACGTGTTCTTAGAACTTTGCAACGATCATAATTACACGCATTAATTAACAGACTCTACATAAACGAAAATATTAAAAGTTGCTGTTTACTATAAAAGTAGAATGTATCAAAGAATAAATTATGTTTCAAGTGTGCAATATTAAAAGCTCTAGTTTCCGCGGTATCTCCCTTTGAAACGACTGCAGTAGAGTAACAAACTTATCTGTAGAGTTGAGTGAGGGAGCTGCCATAGTAAATACTGAACAAAATTCCCGGGAAAATTTTAGTTGCATTATTTGCCACTTCTACTGTTATGTAGGTCGCACTGCACGTAGATACTATTGTTTAATCTGTGGAGAAGTAGAGATCTGTGAGGGGTTTTATTACTTATGTTTTATTAAGGTCTATATCCAACTACGTTTTATGGTAATAGAGAAAGGAATTTCTTCAATTTTCTAGTGGAGAAAATAGGCAGAGTTGCAGTTTTTTAACAAGATTTTATACAGGGGTATAAGGAAGAGGTATGCTAAGCCGAAAGGAGGTCCTTCTACTCATAATTATGAACAACTTTTACTATCGATCAACACTGAAATCGCGAAAAAACTATCAGCTGTGCCTTAGGAAGCGGTCATTGACACTCGACGAAATGTATGGAACAGCTGCGCAGGTTTCGTCCGATACTAAAAGTTGTTCACAACGATGAGTATAACGAACCCCTTTCCACTCAGTTTACCCTTTTCTTATAACCCTGTATTAGAAAGAAAGAAAGAAAGAAAAAGTTTATTTGTGACCAAATTAGGTTTTTTTAAAAATAGCTTATTGACTAGTTATAATACAAGGTCACAAATCGGCCCCAACTTATTAGCTGCACTTGTAACAAATTTTATTATTGTGTTATCCTAACGATAATAAAATTTGTGTCGATTAAATTTGTGATTCCAACTCCTAATTATCGTATCGATTTGAAATTTTGCAAATAAGTAGGTATATATGATGGCAATACAATAATTTGGCACCAAAAATCAGACCGACGAGAGAGAGCAGAGCCGCTCATGATTTCCAAGGAAAACTTTTACCTATGTAGGAATTATTCCAATTGTTATGGTCAGAGAAGTACTGCAACGTAGCGTTTCCTATTAGGTGATTGGCTTGCACGTCTTGCAACTGAAATATATGAAAAATAAGTTTAGCAAACAAAACAAAATAGAATAGTAAAGATTTCGTTGTACAAAAATCCCGGGCATATCAAAGGAAAGACACTACACAAATTAAAATGCTCTCTTTTATTTTAATTTCCTGTTCCGTATACTGTTAACCATTGAATTCATCGAAAAGTCAAACTTGTGAAAATCTCCAAAAATGTAAACCCCAAGTTGGAGAATTACTAACATTGTTTACTCTGATTAGCAAGCCGCTATGAGCAAAATTAATGCCGACCGATTCTCAATTGAATCCCTTATTTTGAACGCACCTGCCGCCCCTAGTCGTAGGGCTGCTACGTCGACGTAAAGGTTGGGCTCGCGGGCAAATTCATCTCAAGTTGCACAACCAGTCGACCAATCGAGCCAAACGCCGCGTCCGGACAAAGAAAACAGATTGCTATCCAGTCACGAATCTCTCATCCTGTTGCCCATCTAGTTGACTAACCAGTCGGTGGTTCAGTACGCAGATGGGTTTAGTTTTCCGCGCACATCTACTTTAATTTACAGTGTTGAAGAGGAGATAATAGGTTCTCTTAAATTTGTTAAACGCAGACTTTCAGACAAAAGCGTTATTTTTGCGGATCGCACGATTTGTCAAATGGTTTTGTTATTTTTTGGTAGAATACTTTTCTTAAATTAGACGCTATTTCTAAATTGTATTGTACTTGCATCATACAATCAGATCTTAATCTTTTCGCTTCCAGCAACATTCCTTACGAATTTCGGCACGAAATAAATAATTCGCTAGAGAAATAAAATTAAATATTACAAACTTAAACTTAAATAGAGAAAAACAAGGTTACGCATTTACCCTGTTCTAAGCCGAAAGGGGGTCATTGTATTCATCATTACGAACAACTTTTACTATGGGATGGGACCAAAAGATCGCGAAAGAAAAATTTACGCTTAGCACAGGGTAAATGCGTAAACCAGTATAAAGTATAAAATAAATAAATATGAATAGTTAAATCACAGAAAAGAGAAGTAAACAAAAAAAAACTTTAAATAATAACAGCGTTGGGGTGGCAACTGTGAATGATAAAAGTGTGATATAAAAGTAACAAACTCGTATTGATTTCTATGAAAAACATTTATAAATGTTTTTTTATCAGACTTGTGTACGGAGCTGAAACATTTCATGCCACGTTCAAAGAAGTTCACGATGTCAAATATCAGTACTAAATCATACTAAATTTCTCCAAAAAAAAAGTAAGTGCAGTAGCTTTGATTCTTTTCATTTGATATTTTTTACTTTCCTATATTTGACCTTTTACGATTTGATATATATTCATGTTATATTATACGAAGCAAACATATATAAAAGCCTTAAATATTTATATTATTATATATTTATTATATTGCTATTATTTGCCGATTAATATTTTGAATTTAATCTGCATATAATAAAATCATCTTTCCAACCAGACAAGTAGTTTCTATTAGTGGAAGCTTATAGTTGGCTCTGCTGTGTTATATTTTGTTTATATCTTTGTTAGTTTATCAAAATAGCAATGCATATCTCCGGCCCAAATCCAATGGCCATCAAAATATACAATAAACTACCCTTACAGATAAAGGATATAGAAAATGAAAATAAATTTGACAAAACCCTAAAGAACATATTGCTAGCAAAATGTTATTATAGCTTAAACGAGTATTTAGCAGACAAATCAATTATGGAATAAATCGATCCGCTCCGCACTATATTGCCACAATCAGGGTCATTATGTGTTACCTAATTTAAACATGCTACCTAATAACATCTGTATTTGAACTTCATAATAATTATGCAATAAATTATTGAGTAATGAGTATCTATACTAATATTATAAAGAGGAAAGATTTGATTGTTTGTTTGTTTGCATTGAATAGGCTCCGAAACTACTGAACCGATTTGAAAAATTCTTTCACTGACGGGAAGCTACACTATCCCCGGGTGACATAGGCTATAATCTATACGTACCCATGCGAAGCTGGGGCGGACCGCTAGTAATATATAAAGAAAAAAAACACCCAGCTAAGGTGCAGTGAACCCCGACCCTCGCCAGACGGCAGACGGCTACCGAAGACTGGAACTACGCTAGAGTCACGCAAACTCGCTACCGACTACAATTTCTAGAGTTCTAGACGAAATAGGGTGGGCGTGAGACGTGTGTCATTCATTTTATACATTGAAGCACAGAGGAAAGAAACATAATTAAATTACTTTTAGTAACCTTGGACTTAGGTTTCTAACGGAATCGAAACTGTTGGTAGGTGTACCAAAAGAAGAATGAATTATGCAACTGCAAGTTGCTAATCCGGTGGACTATATATGTCGGTAACTTTCATTCGTCTACGGATCTCCTCATTTCTGATTCAATCTCATGTATAGATAAACCCCATAGCCCTCTCCATAGCTCGTAGTGCGACTTTGAGCTTGCTCATGAGGCTCATAGTGAGAGACCGCGTAGTGCCGTATATCATCACTGGCAACACAGGCAGGGCGATTCGACTAAAAGCATGAAGTCTGATTTAGGCCTGATGCGTTCGCACCCGCCACGCCACTCTAAGTAGAAGAGTTCTATAGTGGAGACCACGTTTAGGCAAACGTAGTGTAGGAAACCCTGCGGTCAGGTGGAGTGACGACCTGCGTAAAACGGCGGGTAAAAACTGGATGCAAAGAACTGCCGACCGAGCTCATCATCATCATCAGACGTCTACTGCTGAACATAGGCCTCCCCCTTTAACCTCCATACTGCCTGCCTTTTGCATCCACTGGATGCCAGCGACTCTCACAATGCCGTCGGTGCATCTAGCCGGACGGACGGACGGTCGACGGTCGGTCGACTGAGCTCATTGGCGTGCATTAGGACTTAGGAGATGCCTTTATCCAGCAGTGACAGTTAAAGGCTGATGATGATGATGATGACACAAATAAAACTGTAGGTGCAATGAAGCATATGGTTGGGTTCAGATAGGTATCTTTCTATACCGGTGCCTACAAAGTTTGATTCATGTGTTCGACTTTGTGGAGTTTCCTTGTTAGTGTAACGTGTTATATAGTTTTACATAACACCCAACCAAGTACCTACGCTTAGTAAAAAATAATCATTACTTATTGTATTTGCTTACTAGTAGTTTGCCCCGAGCTATGACCTCGCGACCCTTATATTTTCGCAAGAGGTGATTTTGGACGATTTTTCGACCCCCCCTCCCCACTTGGTCCTCCCCTCCTCCATATTTTATTGAACAAACATGTTTTATAGTTTTTACACAATTTTACACTGTTTCTTGCGGAAAAAAATTACGTGATATTTGTCTCGACACCCCTCTCCCCATGTGAGATTGAGATTCGGCTAGACCCCCTCCCCCCCTAAACACCTCACGTAATTAATGGACGAAGTTTGCTTTTGATAAACATAAAAATTGTATTGAAATGAACTACCTACTTGCCTACAAAGTTATCGTCTAACAAACATACATAGATACGCTGACTTGTTTTATTAGAATCTGATACTATTTTCGTTAAAAATCAGTAGTGCACCTGCAGTGCAAGCACCGTTCTTTATCGATCGTCAAATTCGACAAAATTCCATTAGATCAGTACTCGCTATGATCGATTCAATGGCATTTTATCGAATTTGACGATCGATAAAGAACGATACTTGCACTGCTGATGTTTATTTTTAACTCAATACTTTTATCAGATGCGATAAGTGCGTTTAAAATAAACACAATAATTAGAGTCACTGACACTTTTGGCAATAGCTCGACGACTGACATTGGTACCTAAAAATACTCTTTTCAATGCTTCTGCTCAATAATATTGTAAGGTTATGACGTCACTGAGTGAGTCGACTACAAAAACGCATTGTTGTAGAAATCTTCCAAACTAAAACTATGGAAGGGCGTGATGTTTTACCTTAGAAGTACACAGCTAAGTACCATAGTAGAAAACTATGTAAGTACAACGTATAACTCAACAATAATGGAATAACAGTAGACTGATACAGGGTTATTTTTAATGTACCTGAGATATCTTGCAGTCAGCTTCCGTATTGATAGCGATAGCCCGTTGGTCCAGTTGGTAGTGAACCTACCTTCTAAGCTTCGGGGCGTGGGTTCGATTCCCACCTAGGGCAAATATTTGTGGTTGTCCTATATCTTGGTGTTAATATCTATTTAAGTATGCATTTAAAACTATATACATATACATGTATTATATGTATATCAATCTCTGGCAGCCATATTACAAGCTTTGCTTAGTTTGGGGTCAGATGACCGTGTGTGCAAAAATGTCCCGAATTGTATTAGTTCCTCAATAACTTTATTTTTGTTCCATGGTTAAAAAAATTAAATACATATTTTTATCTTCAATGTATATTCTGTTTTAAACTATCACGGTTGTTCACAACAGTTTATATGATGAAGATTAAGAAAGAGTGTAGATCGTTTTGTATGCACTAAGTTTGAACTGTTTGATCAAGCACCCGCATTCTTCAGTCTTCCCGTGAACATGGTGCGTTTCACTTCACCAGCCAGTAAACGTCCACTGCTGAACAAATGCCTCCCTCTTAGAGAGGGGTGTTGTCATAATCCCCACGCTTGGCAGGCAGGTTAGGGATCGCAGTACGTTCACCGTATACTAATACGACGCTGCTGCCCATTCTGTGGTGGTTCTGGTGGTGCATGTAATTGCGCTGAATTATCAGGAGCTCCTTACACAACCTTACCACGGTAAATATCCCGTATTCATTCGTAAGAGTCATAAGTCTCCGCGCTCTTTCTCATTTTGTGACCGCGTAATGTTAGTAATTAGACGCCGAATTTAATTTTTGTTTTGTTTGGTAGAAGTTAAGGATAATGCAATTAATGGAAGTCTAAAGTTGTTAGGTATGTGATATATAAGTAACATGTCAAAAATTTTGGTACATTAAAAATAACCCTGTACACTTCACAGGGTTTCAAAGTTAACTTAGTAATTCTCACACCTTTTTCTACTGGTAAAGTCGTGAAAATCACGAAAATGTCATCAGGCAGCTTGTTTTGTTCAAAATATCTAATATTATGTCGAATTTTCACGCAACCGTTGTTGTTCAGTATAATGACCTTTCCACCGGCAATGGTAGACACCCAACTCGAGATTGCCTTATTTGGAGCTAATTTATTGTTGAAATAAAAAGCTACAGCATTGTTCTTCGGACTGAGTTAGAATATTAATATTGTTACAATAACGCGTGCCTGTTCAAGAGTTTATATTTAGTGTGGCAAAAACCATACTAGCAACCTACTTACATAATTAGGTATATAGATAAACCAACCAATTTTTTTTTTTTTTTTTTTATTATCGATAGGCTTGAGCTTGGCCGCCAACTCGCCTGATGTTAAGCGATGATGCGGCCTACGATGGAGCACGCTTGCCTAGAAGAAACTTATTCACTCTCGACTTTAAGACACCCAGATTGTAACTATCGGGGAACACCGACTCAGGCAGCGAATTCCACAGACTAGCAGTTCGCATAATAAATGTGGAATCAAAGCGCTTCGTACGGGTTTTCGGAATATCAACCATAAAGCGGTGTCGATTCTTCGTACCCACTCTGGCAGTCCGATAGAAAAATGGGCAGGAGGGAATCAAATCATGCAGATCTGTAGCACACTCTCCAAAATGTATCCGATAAAAGACCGATAGACTAGCAACCTTGCGCCGATGCTCAAGACTGCCATATATATACCAACTTTGATAGCCCGTTGGTCCAGTTGGTAAGGAACCTGACTTCTGAGCTTGAGGGCGTGGGTTCGATTCCCTCGGTGTGAGTTCGATTCTATATCTGGTTGTTAATATCTATTTAAGTATGTATTTAAAATTATATATGTATGTATATCAGTCTCTGGCAGCCATATCACAAGCTTTGCTTAGTGTGGGGTCAGATGACCGTGTGTGCAAAAATCTCCCGAATATTTATTTATTTAAAATATTATAAGAAAACAAAAAAACGACTGCCATTTTCTACACTATACAACTTGTGTACAACCTATGATATTCCACATATTTTTTTTTTTTTTTTTTTTTACAAAAAACTGCTTCATTGTAAATGGGCGAAATACAATAAACAGAATTCATCCTCTAATTTTTTATCTTACAGGTGGAATATTATCTTCAAATGGGATCATCAAAGATTTCACTATACTACGGGATCTTTCTTCTTTTATCTTTACTTTGAAATCTTTAAAAAAAATATTCTTTATAATTATGTTTAAATAAATAAAAATATTCGCAACCTTCGAAGACATCGCATAACATAAACACAGACAAAAAACTAATAACTTCCTTTTAAGGTCGTAAAAAAAAAAGAAATTAGTTATATTCATAAAAAAAATAACCGCAAATATCAGCAATCATCCGATAGTTCTAATGCATATACAACTATAGGTACCAAATAAAGTACGTGGCTGCGGTATAGATACTTATTGCGCGGTCGTTGGTCGCGTGATGAGTAAAAATCACGTGTACCGCAGTCGTGTGTAGTACGTACTTTACGTGGATAGTGCTCATTTTACGACGCTATTCAAACGGAATAAAACATTAGAATAAATCCCTAAATTAACGACTTTTATATCCACCGCAAGTAAAAGGATAACGTCTAATGCTATTATTACTGGGAATGACGTAATCGTTCCGAACATCAATTCCTTTATCGATTTTAGCGGGAACCTAATGATGAGTGACATAATTTTGACAGACGTTAGAGCTGTCAATGTCACTTACTTTTTAATTTTAATCAAGGACTCTGGCGTCGGCGTCATGCGGCCTCGGTATCGGTGCCACGAACAGCCCGTCACTATTTTTGTGCTACATGAAGTAGGGCTACCCACGTACTTTACTTTGTTGGTTTTGCGAAAATTTACCGTATTTATGAGAATTTTGTGACGTGGATCGAGCTACGTCATTAGGGAGGTTCAAGATCAATACGATGAAGGCCGAGATAACAGCTTTACTTTACAATAATTTGATTTTGATTCTGAATAATCTTTATGTAGAAACTTACACAATGGTAAACTTTTATAATTAGTACCTACCTACGATGTTTTCTTTTGTTTAAGTTTTTTATCGTCTAAGTCAGTAATGTGATAACTTTAAAAGTGAAGAATTAACACACTTTGTAGTATAAAAATACTTAAATACTCACGAGCGTCAGATTGGTTACATCTGACTCTACATTAGCTATTAACTATCGCAAAAAAATATATCATAATAAGTAGGCTGTATGACCTGCGGCCTTATTATAGATGTTTGATTGTGATCGAGATTGCAAGCCATCCCATTCGCATCTACTTACTCGCACCACGTGCATAAGTGAGATGGCACGCGATCACGATCACAATCCAAATCACGATAAGACATCTATAATAAGGCATCTGTACGGTGTATCGAAACAAATATAAGAATACAATCGGTTGCGCGTGGGCGATCAACATGACACAAAAAACTGTAAAAAAAACTTCTTTAGCAGATTGATAACAAGGCACATGGGTATAGGCCGTATGGGTATGTAACTGACTAGCTACGTCCCGCGGTTTCATCCGCGAAGGCATTTCAGCAGAACCCGAAAAAATTTCTGGGATAAAAAGAATCCTATGTTACTTCGGCCCTCCCTCTTATGTAAAATATCATGACGATTGACGATACGTTAGTAGTTGTTTTTCGCCGGTTCTGCCGCAATGACGTCACCAGCCACTACCAAAGTGATGTTGCCGATTCTGCCGCAATGACGTCACCACAGTAACGTCGCCGGTTCTACCGCACTCGCTAAAGTTTATCGGTATATGATTGATTTGGTGTGAAGAATTGAAAAATATATTTGGAAAGATATTTGGAAAGATGGTGGTACTAGGCCTGCTGCATCTTCAAGGCTAGAAAGAGTATCTTCTGTGTCTACGTGCTCCATCTTCGGCCACACCATCGCTTTCCATCAAGTGAGTTGATGGGTGAGCGTCATCGAGTTGTATCTCGATGCCAAGCGTATATCTATAATCTATACTTATATTATAAATAGGAAAGATTTGTTTGTTTGCATTGACATCATCAGATAATTAGCTAAATATGTATAGATAATGATTTAAACTGTTATAAAAGGCTACTTTGTATGTACTATACTTATCATTGTTGTGAAGTGCTAACTCACTAAAGCTTGTCTGTCTATGATTGATTTGGAGTGAAGAATTGAAAAATATATCTGAAAAAATGGAGGTATGTTTATTTTATTTTTATTTTTTAAATGTTGCTTCCTTTGTATTATTTTATATTATTTTGCGAAAGATGACTTTTTTATTTTATTTTTTCAGTATCCTAACAACCTAATCATTGATGAAGTGCAACGTGATGAAATGGATGAGGTGACTAAGAATATATTAGATCCTTATTATTTTACTCAAAACCCGTTACGAGACTATGACACAGACGAGGAGTCTATCAAGCCAATAAACAAAAAAAGGAAAATAGAACACAAAAACTCATGTAAAACTAAGAAAACCATCGATATGTTTTTTAATCAAAAAAAATCAGTTGAAACTGAAGAAAGCTGTAACTTCAAGCGTGGGACGAGCGCGTGATGATGGTATTGCATATATTTCGATTCCAGAAGAAGTCAGTGCTACTCATCTTATAAAAATTGAAATGTATGATTTAAATAAAATTCGAGGAATTCCACAAGCTGAAATATGGAAGCACGCTGATGTCCGGATTAAATATGTTACTTCTAGTTCAAATGAATTGAAACAAGATTGTGACGATATCATCTTTAAGATAACTAAGTCTCTAGCTGATAACCCTAAATGTAAAAGTTATTTTTTTAATTATGATTTGAAAAATAAATAATACTAAAAAATCTTTTTTATTTTATTTATTCATATTCATAAAATATCTTATTATATAGGTAACTTATCATGTAATCATTAAACAATGTATTTACATCATCAAACAAGCTTAGAAGATGTTGTGTAGAATAATTTTTACTCTTGAAATATAAGTAAACTAAACAATATTTTCCACAAAGTGATGTCAGTTCATTCTGAAGTGGCTTACTATTACACCTCCACACTTTGTAATTTCTAATCATAAAAAGCTTGTGGCTCCAGGTATAGGTTTTCTCCCAAAGCTATCGAAATATTTACCAATATTATTGCAATCAAAATGTATCGCTACCCAAAGCGAGCCAGTTTTTATATCTGGATCCAAGTTAGTAATAATGTATCCTGGTTTCTTTACGAGTATTGGTAAACGGTTAGCAGCATACACATTTTTTTTCATAACTGAAGGGTCCTAGCTTAAATTGTAATATTAATTGAATTTCTGAAGTGTTCATTTCACAATACATAAAATAGTGCAGTTGCATCTTGTACAAATTTAACGTTTTCAGGGTATACCTGTCTTCCATATACTCTATCTGTGTTTTGTCTCTCGGGTTTTGAAACATATAATATTATAACTAGCATTTTTTTTTAAACTCGCTGTCTTCGTCTTTGATGAAACACGTTTTGAGTAATATCAAATACCTTTTGTTAAAATGTCTACTATTCTACCATCGGTTTTGCGCATCAAATCATCTAAGTATTCTAATTAATTTCAAGCTATCTCCAGAAAATAATGGCAGGTCATATTGATGGAAAGTAACATGTAAATTTTTTTATAATTAAAGTTGCATTTCATCATAGCACAAAATTATTTCTCCAATCTTTCATCACATTTTTTTTTTTTTTATTTACAAACAAATTTAAACACAAAAGTTATAAAGTTTGCGAAACATTTCTATCAAACAAAATATGTTTACATTTAAACAAAACTAAACACGGTTACTACTTATAATTTAAATTTAAAAGTTTGCATACAGTAAAATAAAATACAAATGATATTCGTATTGTCGTTCGACTACATATTTTTATAATTAAAGTTGCATTTCATCATAGCACTAAATTATTTCTACAAAAGATACATCACATATTTTTTGAATACTTTTCAAAAATTGTGTACTAAAATAAGTTTTATCACAACTACTTGGTCCAGCTATGATTGCTGTAAACGGGTGAAAGAAATGTAACATATTTGAAGTCTTTTATTTTAGGAATGCTAGCAGATGAATGAAAAAAAATATGCATTACTGCAATGAGTTATTGTAGTAATATAACAATTTTTTTATAAAAATATTAAAACCCAAAAGTTATAAAGTTTGCGAAACATTTCTATCAAACAAAATATGTTTACATTTAAACAAAACTAAACACGGTTACTACTTATAATTTAAATTTAAAAGTTTGTATACAGTAAAATAAAATACAAATGAAATTCGTTTTATCATTCGACTACATGACATAAAAATATTTAACTAAAATATGCAACAAAATAAACTATACGTATGTAAGATACAATTAAATTCGGGGGAAAAAAAGTTTATATTTATCTTAAAATTGTAAAGTTAACAAAATGATACTTCTAACTTCTTTTATCTACACCCACCAATATTTAATTTGAAAAAATATACACAGAGTAAAACACATTAACATGTCATTGTGTGTGTTTAAATCGATCAATGTTAAAACATTAATCAATTCCTAAATATTATTGCACTTCCTAAATATTATTAATTTGAAATTAACTATTAGGAAGCTAAAACCTTTTCATATCATTGGATGACAAAGCATTTTTCCTGAGTTTTTGAGTATTTTCAATATGTTTTATCGATTTAAATCTGTACATTTCTTTAGAAATACTCTTTTCTGAATTCATCAAACTTTCTTTGTATTCGTTCATGGAAAGTTTTCTAGTGACACATTTATTTACACCTTTGGCTTTTGTAATTAATTTATCTTTATCATTTTGAACATTTATTACATACATTTTTGATCTCAACGGCACAAATTCTTTGACTATTGAACTATTGAATTCATCTTTAAAGAAACCAATATCCTTTTTGTTAACTTAAGGAAAACCAAATTGATTATTGAAATCGTAGTCTAATGTATCAAAACGTGACAATATATCGTTTTTGATGTCTGCATAGAAGTCATGAGTGTAAACATGGTAAGTAAAAAAAACTGTGTCTATGTACATTAGCTTAACATTTTCATCATACTTATTTTCCATGAAATCATAATGAAAATCATACATTAAGGTCTTTGATAACTCCAAAATACATAACCCTAAATATATGGGTTTATTGTAGACCAATTTAGTCTTATTTAGTTGAAATGATCATAAAAATAATAATAAACATATAATTAATTATTTAATGAAATTAATTATATGTTTTTGAATGTTTTTAGTATACGACTTATCTTGGTTCAAAACATCACTCTCAGTATTTAAATGCGATAAAACCGCATCAAAGTCAGCTTAAATTACAACAAGGACATCCAACTGCTTATTATAGTTTTCATATTTTAGAATATTTGCTTGCAGCTCTCAACCTAGTCTATCTTTTTTCAAATCTGAATTAGGCATATCAACTCTCACATGAAAAGTTGAACACAATCAAACTGCGTGTAATCACTGAGTTTCTCGGCAAAAGTAGAATTAATTAAACATCCATCACATAAATACTTTTTGTATGCGATTATTTCGTTGGGAACTAATTAATATACAATTTTTTTTAAATTACAATAATGCCCATTACTAACATTGGATAGAAAGAGTTAACTGACATGTTTGTTTTTCCTGTTTTTAGTGTGATGTTGGGTCCAACAACTGTATTTTTTTCAGTTTTTTTTTTAGTTACGATCGTATTCTAGTTTATAAATTATGATGCTAATATTATTTAATTTCTCTCAATTTACATACTTCTGCTAAGACAACAGGGTACTGTATACTCCCCATGTTGATTTCGTTAAAATTTAGTTCACAAGCTCTAGTTCTGTTAGCAACTTTACAGCAGATAAAAGTGCCCATGTGAAGCACATGTCATCATCATTTTTAATATTTACGACAGCCTTTTTACTCTTTATAACTACTGGTAGATCAATAAAAGATGAGCCAGACAAAGGATTATACTTATTGATGTTTACATCAAAATGTAATACGTATTCCGAAGACCATCCACTGTATTTTTGCTCAAAATCTTCAATGTTAATGAATAACATAAAAAACATTGATTTGTAAAACGTTTCAAGATTATTTTCCGCTAACACACTGTTTATTGAATGAAAATCAAAATTATTAATTAGATCTTTTGTTGGTTGTAAAAATGTACCAGGTAAAATTAAATTCACTTTTATAGTATCATCATCATCAGCCAGAAGACGTCCACTGCTGAACATAGGCCTCCCCCTTTAACCTCCACACTGAACGACAGCCTGCCTTTTGCATCCACTGGATGCCCGCGACTCTCACAATGTCGTCGGTCCATCTAGTGGGAGGCCTCCCTACGCTGCGTCTTCCGGTTCGTGGTCTCCACTCCAGAACCTTTCTTCCCCATCGGTTATCGGTTCTTCGAGCGATGTGGCCTGCCCATTGCCACTTCAACTTGCAAATTTTAACAGCTATGTCGGTGACTCTGGTTCTTTGGCGAATATCCACGTTTCGGATTTTATCGCGCAAAGAAACTCCGAGCATAGCTCTCTCCATTGCCCGCTGTGTGACTGAGTTTTTCCAAAAGGCCAACAGTTAAGGACCACGTCTCAGTACCATATGTCATCACTGGCAACACACACTGGTCAAAGTCTTTCGTCTTGAGGCACTGTGGTATCTTGGACGAGAAGATGTCACGCAATTTCCCGAACGCTGCCCATCCGAGTTGGATTCTTCGGGCGACCTCTTTGCCTAAGTTGGACTTACCTAACTGAACAATCTGTCTGAAATAAGTAGTTGTATCTCATTCGAAAGAGGCAATGAATGCTTGGAGGCTTGCTTGTCCAAATACCGATTTTCCCAGGAAGTTGTCTTCCCAGAGACTGTGGGATCGGCCGATCTGCGAACTAGCACGGAAATCGCTACTAGATACGTGTCCTAGTGTTGCAGATCGCGCTCGTATTCTTGCTGTCTCTGTTTGGGAATCGGGACTTTGGTTGCAAGCTATGCCCTCTTTTAACACGGGTAGCCTTTTAGATCCAACCGCATTTCGTCTAGCTGTCAGCTTACGCTTGGATGCAAGGTGCTGTGAGGCCCATCGCTGTCAGTGTGGTACTGCTGTTGACCAGCTCGGTCTTCATGGTCTCTCTTGCTCGAGAAGCGCTGGTCGTATTGGCCGACACGCTAGCCTGAACGACATCATACGCAGGGCTCTTTCCACCGCTAATGTCGCAGCTGTGCTCGAACCGAGTGGTCTTGCGCGCGACGATGGAAGGAGGCCTGACGGTATGACACTTGTGCCCTGGTATGGGACGCAACTTGTGTTGATACTTTGGCGCCGTCACATCTTCCTGAGACACAGGGTAGGGCTGGCGCGGCTGCCAATTCGGCAGAGCAGCACAAGCGACGCAAATATGCTAACTTCGGCAGTGGTTACATATTTGAGGCGTTTGGGGTCGAGACATTGGGCCCTTGGGGACTGGGAGCTCACCTCATTTTCAAAAATATTTCAGAGCGCCTGCTTAATGCGACGCGTGACCAAAATGCTGGCGTGTTTCTGGCTCAACGCATAAGCATTGCCATTCAACGTGGTAATGCCGCCAGTATGCTGGGTACGCTGCCAACTGGTAGTGGGCTTGAGCATTTGGATTGTCTTTAGACCTTCAACGGTCTATGGGCAGTCTAACTGTATTTGTAGTTTTAGTTTTAGCTTGTATTTTGTTTAGTTAATAAAGGCGCTAGTCCAGAAAAAAAGTTACAATCTGTCCAAGATAGGTGTAATGGTCAACAACTTCGAGAGTATCGTTCCCAACGACTACTGGCACGGGTTCAACATGGACATTGGACATAATTTTTGTCTTGTCCATGTTCATTTTAAGACCCACCTGTTGGGAAAGGCTACTGAGGTCGCTGAGCATCGTATTGAGATCCTCCAGCGACTCTGCCATGATGACTATATCATCGGCAAAACGAAAGTGAGTGATGTATTCGCCATTGACGTTGATGCCGAATCCGTTCCAGTCCAAGAGCTTGAAAACGTCCTCCAATGCGTTCGTGAACAGTTTCGGAGAGATAACATCTCCCTGTCTCACGCCTTTCTGCAGTTGGATTGGTTCCGTGCTCTCTTCCTGTAATCGGATCGACATGGTGGCGTTTCTATACAGACACTTCATCACTTCGATATACCTATAGTCGATATGACAACGCTGGAGGGACTGTAATACTGCCCAGGTCTCGATTGAATCGAAGGCTTTTTCGTAGTCCACAAACGCTAGGCATAATGGCCGATTATACTCCTCAGTCTTCTGTATAATCTGGCGGAGCGTGTGAATGTGGTCTACGGTGCTCCAGCCTTTACGGAAACCGGCTTGTTCGGGGGTCTGGAAGTCATCAAACCTGCTTTCGAGACGGTTCGTAATGACTCTGGAGAACAGCTTGTACACATGGCTCAGGAGTGAGATGGGTCTATAATTCTTCAATAAGGTGTTATCACCTTTTTTGAAGAAGAGTACCACCACACTCCTGTGCACACCTTCAGGCGTAGTACCTTCGAGAATGACGGAATTAAATAACTTCTGGAGAACTAAAAGTACCGGTTTTCCACCCGCTCTCAGTAGTTCTGCCGTGATTCCGTCATCACCCGGCGCCTTTTTGTTCTTAAGCTGTTTCAGAGCCATTCTAATCTCGTACAAGCTGATGTCTGGGATGTCCTCAGTGTAATGTCGGGTCAGTTTCGCTCTCTTGTCCTGAGCTGTGCTGACAATAGGCTGTCGTGTCGAGGTGTACAACTGTCCGTAAAACCTCTCGAGCTCTCTCTCAGTTTTATAGTATTATGCCTTTTCAATCATTTTGTTCAACAAATGCAAGAAAGTATCTTTGATGTTACCAAAAAATACGTTGTTTGTTGTAAAAGTATCAGGTATGTTTGGTAAAATCCTAAACGTGACAATCCTTTGTTTGAAAGCTGATTCTATTGTACACACATTTGGTAAGTAGCTAACAAATGCAGTATTCTTATGTTTACTGCATGGACCGGTGTAGTTCTGCACAATAGTAATTAGATTGACAAGGCCTTTTTACAGCCGCACACAAATGTTGTAATCATTGAAGTTTTTTATTTTTTTATTATTAATTAATTATTATTTTTAAGGTGACAAGGCCCATCTACAGCCGCATTTAAATTTTGAACTTAAATTGTTATGTTAATAAGAAAATTGATGTACTTTTGTAACTTGACATAGCTAAGTGTTCCTTGTGTTCCTATGGTGAAAAAAAATTGAATTGAATTTATTTGACATAAAATTACTAGTGAAGTATATTTTTGCTACCTGAATTTTACAATTTTCACAATATACAGAATCATTATCATTGGAAGGCTGACCTCTTGAAGTCGATGGTTCATCCCTGGAGTTTGGTAGACTGACGATACCATAGCCAACTTGTTAACCGCTACCACCAGAATTATTATCATTGCAAGACTGACCCTTTGAAATAGATGGTTCATCCCTGAAGTCTGGTTCACCGATGAAACTATAGCCAACTTTTTCATCACTACACATTTTGGTTTTTAAAGGAAACACACTGATTACGTTAATCTCATTTTTCAAATTTCATTGTCGTTTTTCATTTTCAAAAATCTCGTACATTTTGTGTATCACTGATGGTCGACGATATTTTTCAGATTTTACTGTTATTGCCTGATTGTACTGCTACACGTTTACTATTTTCACGTGAGAGACGAATGAATTTTTCTCCTCCCCAATAAATAGCGGCCACTAACTTCATCAAATTCCACTTGTAAATTATCCACTAACTCACACAAATCAGTATCGATTTGACTACTATCAAAGAGTATAGGAGAAATATCAATATAGTTCGCCATGATGTGCACTGAATGAGCATTTATTCTCAAGTGATTTATTTTAAAGCTAACACAAATGGTTTTATACCCCATAGATCCAACTATGATTAGTAATTTACCTTGCGTTACACAAGTGACTTTCAAGTACTCACTTTAATTTTCGTGTCTAATCAACTAAAGATCCATCAACCTAATAGCTAATACAAATATGATAAATCTCATTAAATAATTCATTAATCTCGTTATCTCATCAACTAATATTAGCTGACATTATTTCTAACTTGGATCCAGATACAAAACCTGGCTCGCATTGGGGTTGATAGATATTGATTGCAATAATATTGGTAAATATTTCGATAGCTTTGGAAGAAAACCTATACCTGGAGCCACAAGCTTTTTATGATCATTTCAACTAAATAAGACTAAATTGGTCTACAATAAACCCATATATTTAGGGTTATGTATTTTGGAGTTATCAAAGACCTTAATGTATGATTTTCATTATGATTTCATGGAAAATAAGTATGATGAAAATGTTAAGCTAATGTACATAGACACAGTTTTTTTTTACTTACCATGTTTACACTCATGACTTCTATGCAGACATCAAAAACGATATATTGTCACGTTTTGATACATTAGACTACGATTTCAATAATCAATTTGGTTTTCCTTAAGTTAACAAAAAGGATATTGGTTTCTTTAAAGATGAATTCAATAGTTCAATAGTCAAAGAATTTGTGCCGTTGAGATCAAAAATGTATGTAATAAATGTTCAAAATGATAAAGATAAATTAATTACAAAAGCCAAAGGTGTAAATAAATGTGTCACTAGAAAACTTTCCATGAACGAATACAAAGAAAGTTTGATGAATTCAGAAAAGAGTATTTCTAAAGAAATGTACAGATTTAAATCGATAAAACATATTGAAAATACTCAAAAACTCAGGAAAAATGCTTTGTCATCCAATGATATGAAAAGGTTTTAGCTTCCTAATAGTTAATTTCAAATTAATAATATTTAGGAAGTGCAATAATATTTAGGAATTGATTAATGTTTTAACATTGATCGATTTAAACACACACAATGACATGTTAATGTGTTTTACTCTGTGTATATTTTTTCAAATTAAATATTGGTGGGTGTAGATAAAAGAAGTTAGAAGTATCATTTTGTTAACTTTACAATTTTAAGATAAATATAAACTTTTTTTCCCCCGAATTTAATTGTATCTTACATACGTATAGTTTATTTTGTTGCATATTTTAGTTAAATATTTTTATGTCATGTAGTCGAATGATAAAACGAATTTCATTTGTATTTTATTTTACTGTATACAAACTTTTAAATTTAAATTATAAGTAGTAACCGTGTTTAGTTTTGTTTAAATGTAAACATATTTTGTTTGATAGAAATGTTTCGCAAACTTTATAACTTTTGGGTTTTAATATTTTTATAAAAAAATTGTTATATTACTACAATAACTCATTGCAGTAATGCATATTTTTTTTCATTCATCTGCTAGCATTCCTAAAATAAAAGACTTCAAATATGTTACATTTCTTTCACCCGTTTACAGCAATCATAGCTGGACCAAGTAGTTGTGATAAAACTTATTTTATTACACAATTTTTGAAAAGTATTCAAAAAATATGTGATGTATCTTTTGTAGAAATAATTTAGTGCTATGATGAAATGCAACTTTAATTATAAAAATATGTAGTCGAACGACAATACGAATATCATTTGTATTTTATTTTACTGTATGCAAACTTTTAAATTTAAATTATAAGTAGTAACCGTGTTTAGTTTTGTTTAAATGTAAACATATTTTGTTTGATAGAAATGTTTCGCAAACTTTATAACTTTTGTGTTTAAATTTGTTTGTAAATAAAAAAAAAAAATATGTGATGAAAGATTGGAGAAATAATTTTGTGCTATGATGAAATGCAACTTTAATTATAAAAAAATTTACATGTTACTTTCCATCAATATGACCTGCCATTATTTTCTGGAGATAGCTTGAAATTAATTAGAATACTTAGATGATTTGATGCGCAAAACCGATGGTAGAATAGTAGACATTTTAACAAAAGGTATTTGATATTACTCAAAACGTGTTTCATCAAAGACGAAGACAGCGAGTTTAAAAAAAAATGCTAGTTATAATATTATATGTTTCAAAACCCGAGAGACAAAACACAGATAGAGTATATGGAAGACAGGTATACCCTGAAAACGTTAAATTTGTACAAGATGCAACTGCACTATTTTATGTATTGTGAAATGAACACTTCAGAAATTCAATTAATATTACAATTTAAGCTAGGACCCTTCAGTTATGAAAAAAAATGTGTATGCTGCTAACCGTTTACCAATACTCGTAAAGAAACCAGGATACATTATTACTAACTTGGATCCAGATATAAAAACTGGCTCGCTTTGGGTAGCGATACATTTTGATTGCAATAATATTGGTAAATATTTCGATAGCTTTGGGAGAAAACCTATACCTGGAGCCACAAGCTTTTTATGATTAGAAATTTCAAAGTGTGGAGGTGTAATAGTAAGCCACTTCAGAATGAACTGACATCACTTTGTGGAAAATATTGTTTAGTTTACTTATATTTCAAGAGTAAAAATTATTCTACACAACATCTTCTAAGCTTGTTTGATGATGTAAATACATTGTTTAATGATTACATGATAAGTTACCTATATAATAAGATATTTTATGAATATGAATAAATAAAATAAAAAAGATTTTTTAGTATTATTTATTTTTCAAATCATAATTAAAAAAATAACTTTTACATTTAGGGTTATCAGCTAGAGACTTAGTTATCTTAAAGATGATATCGTCACAATCTTGTTTCAATTCATTTGAACTAGAAGTAACATATTTAATCCGGACATCAGCGTGCTTCCATATTTCAGCTTGTGGAATTCCTCGAATTTTATTTAAATCATACATTTCAATTTTTATAAGATGAGTAGCACTGACTTCTTCTGGAATCGAAATATATGCAATACCATCATCACGCGCTCGTCCCACGCTTGAAGTTACAGCTTTCTTCAGTTTCAACTGATTTTTTTTGATTAAAAAACATATCGATGGTTTTCTTAGTTTTACATGAGTTTTTGTGTTCTATTTTCCTTTTTTTGTTTATTGGCTTGATAGACTCCTCGTCTGTGTCATAGTCTCGTAACGGGTTTTGAGTAAAATAATAAGGATCTAATATATTCTTAGTCACCTCATCCATTTCATCACGTTGCACTTCATCAATGATTAGGTTGTTAGGATACTGAAAAAATAAAATAAAAAAGTCATCTTTCGCAAAATAATATAAAATAATACAAAGGAAGCAACATTTAAAAAATAAAAATAAAATAAACATACCTCCATTTTTTCAGATATATTTTTCAATTCTTCACTCCAAATCAATCATAGACAGACAAGCTTTAGTGAGTTAGCACTTCACAACAATGATAAGTATAGTACATACAAAGTAGCCTTTTATAACAGTTTAAATCATTATCTATACATATTTAGCTAATTATCTGATGATGTCAATGCAAACAAACAAATCTTTCCTATTTATAATATAAGTATAGATTATAGATATACGCTTGGCATCGAGATACAACTCGATGACGCTCACCCATCAACTCACTTGATGGAAAGCGATGGTGTGGCCGAAGATGGAGCACGTAGACACAGAAGATACTCTTTCTAGCCTTGAAGATGCAGCAGGCCTAGTACCACCATCTTTCCAAATATCTTTCCAAATATATTTTTCAATTCTTCACACCAAATCAATCATATACCGATAAACTTTAGCGAGTGCGGTAGAACCGGCGACGTTACTGTGGTGACGTCATTGCGGCAGAATCGGCAACATCACTTTGGTAGTGGCTGGTGACGTCATTGCGGCAGAACCGGCGAAAAACAACTACTTACGTTGCTCTGTGAAAGAGAAAAAAGGAAAAAACGGTTTTTTTTTGTTTTTTTTTCTTCATCTTTCTGCAAAAATGTATCGGGCTGGCGCTCCCGCGACTAAAGATGTGAACCTTAAACGGGTCAAATTTGGATATTTAGACAAGTGTACATGTTTGTGGCGTTTGGGGTCGAGACTTAGGAACGTGGGGGCCGGCCGCTCTCGAACTGTATAGGGACTTTGGTCAAACGTTTGGTAGAGGCGACTGGTGACCTAAATACTGACGCATACTATGGTAAAAAAAATGCTTTGTCTTCAACCAGGCAATACTGTCAGGATACTGGCCACTCTTCTTTCCACCAAAGGGCTTTTATATTAGTTTTTTAAGTTTAGTTTAGGATATATTTATTTTTAAGTAGTGTTAGGTTTTAGTTTTAGTTAATTTGAAATTGTATTATTATTAAAGAAAAATTCAGGCATTAAAAAAATACTATTTTTATAATGATGATAATGATAATATTACGGGTGCGTTTAGATAAGTTGATAGTCTTGGAATTTAAACAAGCAAACCTAAATTGACGTAGGACTCTCCATCGAGGTGGGCGGAAAGTTGGGAACATTTAGGTTTTCGCCCACTTGCCAAATATACCCCCCTTTTTAAGTTTTGGCTCCGGACATTATGTCTATTTAGCAAGCCATGCTTTTTTACAAATTTCAAGTAGGTATTCGCCATTATCAAGTTTAAATCGATATCTTCAAACAAGTCAAATCAAGGTCAACTCTAAGTTACGCCCCAGTACAGTGGCGGAAATTTTACTAGATACTTTTGTGTAGACTAGACTTTGTACGCGTAGGGCTCGGCCTTTGCCCTAGCATTGGCCAAAATGACAACACACACACACGACATTTGATGTTTGCAAATTATATATACCTATACGACATTCGTATTATAAGTATAAGATCGATGATATATACATATATGTATATATATTGAGATGTAATTTGAAAAAATCCTTTCTTAGTGCTCATCTTTGTTATTTCGTAATACGAGTAAATTATAAAGGATCGTTATATAAAGAACTTGTGCAAACTTTCATGCTTATAGACCCGAATTAATTTATGATTTTAAAACAACGCGAAAAGACTCGTGCACATTATTAATAACATAATGATTTTCCGCCTTGAAAAACACAAGTTTTGGAAAATAGTACAATACCGCAATATTAATTTAGTTGGCGCCAAAACTCAATAACCATAGAATAATAGTTACTCCTATAGTCAGTTCAAAATTTTAAATAGATAAATAGTCATCTGTTTGAATTATTTCAATGCTTCAGTAAGCACTAACGTTGTCTGGTGGCACGTTTCATTGGCCAGAGCCAGGCCTCTAGTAGCATGCATTATCTAGATTAATACTATTATGTACGGAACCATACTGCATGGGCATCCTTAATCGAGTAGCTACCGCGTCGTCGTCGTCTCGATTCATTTTGCTCGATTTCTGGCGAGCCGTAATCGGCCCGATTAGCGAGAAGTAGCGCGATTGTCTACGGCTTAGTGAATATTTTCCATGATTTAAATCTGTTTTAAGCAGCGGTTGTAAGTTAAGATGGTACGTTTGACATATGGCGGGAAATTCAAATATCAAACGGTTTTTTTGTCTTTGTAGCTGGGTAATTATTTTAAAATGACACAGTGTTAGCGCAAATCGTTGATTGTTCTTTACATTATCATGTACAACTATTTACGATACGCACCATATTACTTACATTTTTCAAAAAACCGTTTGAAACAGCAAAAATTTGTTTATTGACAAATGTAAGTAATAATGTGCATTAGAGATAAATATCTTTACAAGATTTTGTAAATAATAATAATCTATTTTCGCAAACATCACGATCGTTTACAATAATTACCCGGCTTAGCTACAAGGACAAGAAAACTGTTGGAAATTTGAATTTCTCGCCATACTTAGGTGAAACGTACCACTACGTATAACTTTATAGAACTCTGATCAATACATTTTTGGGCAGTTTTTTTTCTTAGAATTACGAGTATGTGGTTTGAACTCAGAAAAATAAAAGGATGGCGTTATACCTCCAGTTTCCTTTTTAGCACTTGGGTCGTCCATTTGATGACATTTTGTTTATCTCGTTTGCAGTTGTGTGCCGCTCAATATTAAAGTTTGTAGAACTAGCAGAACTAGTAAGAATATGTATGTGTGCAATACGTGTTTACCTCGCCGCTTCAGTTTTTGGCAAACTTTTTTCCGTACTAGCTCGAGTGTAAGGCAAAACCAATATATGGTCAAAGCGGTCAAAGAGTTTGAACTGCGCCCTTATTATAGAAGTTTGATTGTGATCGAGATTGCATGCCGTCCCGTTCGCATCTACTTACTCACACCACGTGCGTAAGTGAGATGGCACGCGATCGCGATCACGATCCGAATCATCCATAATAAGGCATCTGGTTTTATTTTATTTTCTTTACAATTTTACCGTCTCTCATAGTTTTTTTAAAATTTTCATGGTTTTTACCATATCGTCAACATTATTATTATGAGTATTTACTTATTAAGGTGAAATTATGACCTTGAATATTTTTGTCGTGTGTCTAACCAAACACTCTAGAGGAGAAACATTTTCTTACTCGAGAAAGTAATGCAGTTCAGCCCAAGAGTTTTCTTTATCGTGTTGCATGTAGTAGTAGCTGCTATTTAATCTGTGTTAGAGTTTTCCTTTCGATCGTTCGCAAAGTGTGAGTAAACTAATGAGAATTAGATGACATCACTACACTGCCGTTCACCTTTTTTTTTTTAAATAAATAATAGGCTTGCGCTTGACCGCCAACTCGCCTGCTGTTAAGCGATGATGCGGTCTACGGTAGAGCACGCTTGCCTAGAAGAAACCGATTCACTCGTGATTTGAAACACCCAGATTGTATCTATCGGGGAACACCCATTCAGGCAGCGCATTCCACAGACTAGCAGTTCGCACAATAAAAGTGGAATCAAAGCGCTTCGTTCGGGTTTTCGGAATAACAACCATAAAGAGGTGTCGATTTTTTTTTTCATTGTACTTTTAGTTTTTGTCTTTGTTATCTTCTTTAAAACCCTATAAACTTTGAAGAATCATATTTCGCAAACGGTACCTACTTACAATATTATAGAAATTGAAACAACGTGAAGAGGTTTGTTATTTTTTGTAAAATTTTTTATTATTTAAATAACGTGTTTTTCGAAATTTATGCGATATATTTGTTTTAAGAGTAAGCGCTCACTATACAGATTTATTTTTGTTGCAGCGAAATTCACCAAATGGCACCATTGGCAAAAATTATTAATTAGGTAGAAAAGATTCTTGCGTTTTTGGTACCATACAAATACATTTAATACCAAAAACTACAAAACATTTGATTTACCTACTTATTTTTAATAAAAACAATTATAATTTGAATAGTTTTGTTGTTAGTAGGTATCTCGTAAGCACCTGTACAATTCGAAACCTGTGTTACAGCTGCATCGATTCAAGTCTCTGGTGACCTCTACCGTGTATCTGTATATTAACACTAAATGGGTACATCTCTAATACAGTAGTTAATCAGACCGTATCTATTACCTAAAACTAAATAGTTACATCTCTAATATGTTATTGTTAATTAGTTAGCATTTTCTCAAGGGCAGATTCAATACGTCAAAATAAACAACTTTTGTTCAACGACATCAAAATTCGCGAAAAAACATTGACTGTTCAATATATATTTAAGTACTTTGTCGGGAGTGAATAATTTTTTTGTATTATGGAATAACGGTATTTTTTTAAATTTCTAAATGTCGTTGATAAAAAGTTGTTTGTTTTGATCTACGGAGGAACTTATTACCAGTAGATCTGTATAATCCATAGAGTCGAATAAAAGTCGTATAGTTAGCGAAATAAACCAAACTACAAGTTGAAGATATTTACCAATTTGAGTGTCGATAAGGTGACGAATTCGCACTGGTCAATGTTATCTCGGTTGTAAAGTACCTATCTCTCGGTTCTATAGTTGTGATAGCGTTATATAATGATTATGTTATCAATGTCAGCTGTACCTATTTTGTATCTTCAGCGTATTTCTCTGATATAATAGAAACTTGACTTGTCGTGATTTTATTATTTTTGATGCATTGGCTAGTCTTATGTACAACAACACATAGTTGTGGTACATTTGAACTGGCTACAAGGTTATAGCAAAAAAAAAAACTCTAATTTTTAACCACTTCCAAAAAGGGGGTTCTCATTCAAATACTTTATTTTTATTTTTATGCTCGTTATATCAGACCTCCGTTATAAAAAAGTCAGCAAAATTAGCAGCATCGTTTTCAACTTACAGTTTCAGCAATTTCAGACTATATGTTTTTTTACATTTACCCGGACTAAAAATGTAACCTTCGAAATTTGAGATAACGTTATTTACCCACCGCCTAATGAAGATAACGTTTTATTAGTGTATTAGATAATAAATATTATAAACACAAAAGAAAATGCACTGACTCGAAATCTCGAAAGCTTTTGACCTAAGTACGTAACTAAAATGTGGCTGGTAGATTCCTTATTGGGTGTAGAGATCCGCTAAAAAAGATTTTGCGAATGGGTTGAATTTAAGGGTCAAATGGAGGTTGAAATTATTATTAAAAGTTCAGAAAGCCAGTAGCTAGTTACATATGTTTTAAATGTTTATCTAGACTTATCACGCATTATTTTATTCAAGTAAAAATACGAGTATGTGCCTTTCGCTCGACGTTTCGACCATGTTTCGAACATATATTATCGCGGCCGTCATAAAGTGCCAGACACAGAAGTCGGCTATTGCAGAACATTTGCTTAAGGCGGGATCCGGTCACTGTATCGAGCTCCACGATCCTATGGTCCTCTTCACTGAACGACATTATTCTTCTAGAATGGTTCGTGAAACGGTTGAAATAAGCTCGGTTGTCGTCGCTTAGCATCAGGCGAGATGGCGGCCAAGCGCAAGCCTATCTACTATAAAATAATAATAATAATAAGAATACATCGCAATTTCATACGGGAAGATAACATCGTGGAATCCAATCGTGGAAGTAGTAAGCAAGTGTACAAACCGCAGTGTAGGTACTAGGACATTTACCGATACAGTCAGTGTTGTGTGTCGTAGTGACGATTAACCCTGCGATTTTTCAATGGTTCGCAACATTCGCTCTTCTCGCTGGACTCACCCGCAGTTTTCAGCCAGCTCGTGACTACGGCCATTGTAACAGTCGAAATTTCGAGCGAGAGGCACATATTTTTACCTAAATAAAATAATGCGCGATAAACATTTAAAACATGTGTTCAAATCGCGAAAATTTTAAAAATCACTTTGTTAGATATATTTTAGCCCAAATGATGAAACTAGAATATGCAATATACCAAACTAGCGACCCGCCGCCCGGCTTCGCACGTGTGTAATTTACGTGCGAAGTCGGGCGGGTCGCTAGTTATACATATAAACCTTCCTCTTGAATCACTCTATCTATTAAAAAAACCGCTTCAAAATTCGTTGCTTAGTTTTAAAGATTTAAGCATACAAGCATAGTTTTATACTATGTAGTGATGATATTAACTAAACAAAATACAAGCTAAAACTACAATTACAGTTAGACTGCCCATAGACCGTTGAAGGTCTAAAGACAATCCAAATGCTCAAGCCCACTAACAGTAGTGATGATGTTGTGATGTGATACCGGATGCAAAAGGTTGATGCAAAAGGCAGCCTTTCGTTCCGTGTGGAGGTTAAAGGGGGAGGCCTATGTTCAGCAGTGGACGTCTTCTGACTGATGATGATGATGACATTGAAAATACAAAATAAACTAAAACTATAATATTTATTTTGATGCCCACAAAGCCCACATACGACTAATCAGCCCGAGGGCCCAGTCGGTAGGGTAATGAATGTGGGCCGATTTGACTTCCGCCCATCTCGTTGTAACCCATAACGTGTAGATAGCCTACACCTCAGATCAGATAAACAAGGGAGATATGGTAAGGTGGCGTCGTGGATGCGAAGGCATCAGGCCTAAATCAGGCTAGATGCCTGTAGTCAATCCAGGTCGAACTCAAGCAGAAGACGTTATCGCCATTATTTGCACACGAATATTATTAATTTTTAGTTAAATTTATAAATAAGATCTTTTTTGGTTTGTATGATTATAACTTTGTGTGTATTGTAAATATAATAAATACGATCTAGATTAGTTTGTCCGTATTTCTAAAATATAGAATGATATATTATAGATTAGTTTAGTGAATGGTCTTCTCAGAGCAAATAAAAATACAGATACTACGGCGCACTGCCAAAGTGACGCCAAAATCACTTCCAAAACTACGTGAATTCCCAATAAATACACGACTCACGCACACATACGCATTCAAAACTACGTAAATTTTTGTCAGAACGTCGTACTGAAAACAGCCGTTTTAAAAAGAAACAATGACTTCTTGCAGTGTTAAGAACTGTAAAAACAACGCAAAAGTAAATAAGAAGAAGTATGGAATATTTCTACACTTAAGTATTTATATTATCACTTATTTTTATGAATTACACACACGAACTTCGACTACGCACACATGTTTCAAAAAGTGGCTTCACTTTTCGTGTTCGGGGTAGTCCCTCTGTATTTTTATTTGCTCTGAGATGGTATTAAAGAAACGACGCCAATGATGTCGATTCTGTTTTATAATTTTCTAAACTAAACTAAACTGGACTCTGAAACTAAACTGCTCTGAAATTTTTGCCATCTTTTCTCATATATTGAAATGAGCATTATAATACTTACAACATACTACTTTAGATAATGATAGACTAAACAGCCTCCTGATCACTTCCACTGAATTAGTTTAATTTTGATATATTGAATCTTTTACATACAATGACCTTAGTGTGTAGACATGGTCTCTTAAGGCCGCGATCGAAGGCCAGAGCTAATCTTTCGCAAGTTTTCAACAAAAAAAACCACTGAGATAGAAAAAAACAAAAAGATCCTTATCTTTACCCCTTTCCTAATAACTAATAAACAAGTAATAACATTTTTAATTTATTGAATAGGAACTTAAACAAAAAATTAAGAAAATTAATGAAATCTTAAAATATAAACTAAAAACTAAAACTTAAAATAACTAATAACGAAAAATCAATTTATAATCGATTTTTCGTTATTAGTAAATCGAAAAATCAATTTATAATCGATTTTTCGTTATTAGTAGATACAGAAGTTCCAGAGGCACGGAAATATTTTTGTAATAATTTCAATTACTTACATAAGTATATTTATTATTTCTCAGTGGACTTCGCAGTGGACGTCTTCTGGCTGATGATGATGATGATCTAACAATAGTTGTAATTTTATCTTTTTTGTACTAATACAATTACACAATGGACCAGAAACAAATAATTGTGAATTTGAATTTAGAATTACATTGAACCATATAAAATAATTTTTATGTTGTTTTTTTTATAGAGTTTTCGATCTCCTCCGAAATGCTATAAAATATCTACACGAAAATTACTATATACTAGTTGCAAAGATCTTAGTTGTAGTTGTTAGTGCTAGTTGAGAAGATTCTAAAGATCAATCAGTTTTTATAAATTCTATCTCATTAATTTTATATGTCCAAAAATTTTGAAATCGTTGTAAAGAGATAGCTTTGAACGGTGAGCGCGGCCTTACAATTGAAATAAAATTATTTGTTTGATTCTTTGAAAAATGCTTAGAACTAACCAGCAGCGCCCTGAGATCTCACGTCATGTGTCTTCTGCGATTTCCTCAACATTTTCTAAGCGACTTTGGTTGATCTGTTTCATCTATCGGGTCATTTATAACTAACATTATAGTTCTGTTGTAGTATACTTCAACTTAGGTACTTGCTGGCAGGTTATTGTTTATAAAATGTTGTCTAAATCGTTTTGCAATCTACGTTTCCCATTTATATTTCAAATGTGCGCAAATGTCCAAGCGCGCCGCGACGCGCACTGCGCCGTGTTGTTGAAAAACATACAGATCACGACGTATTGTTTGTCTTGTGGAAATCTATAAACATCGCGTACTCTTGACCGTGCCTGCCTTGCCTGCCGTAAAACGAACCTTATCACAACGATTCAAGGCTCTACAGTATACATAAATGAAGGACAGATTCCAGATTGAGGAATTATGCAAAACAAGTGCAACACGGCATTGATGATTAAATTTAAATCGTTGATCAAAACGCAGTAAATAGGTTTACGAACTTCTTGTTTACATTCGAAATTGGAACGTTTTACGTTTTTCGTAGATAGGTACTCTACTTGGAATGTGGAATGTTTTTGTTTTTTATTGGCTCAATTACGTACTTACGTAATTACGGCATGCAATCTTGGGTCCCATTTTGTTCTATAATTAAATTCTGATGCACCTTTATCTGTTTAACATGGTCGCACTGTATGTTTTCCCGAAATATTCCATGCATAAGTGATGTGAAAATGTCCGTAAATTTCTTGATGATGCAATATTTACTTGCGTTTTTCACTTTGGACTAAAAAGGTTCTTGATTTATGAGCAATGAGTATCCATTATTATGCACCATTTAAAATTTCCTTAAGTTTTTGGAAGTTTGCTAAGTCTTTATATATTTACAATATACAAACAAAATAATGAGATGTTCAGTTCTGTGAAACAGGAAGATGTTTGAAGATAAAAATGAATAAGTATCATCGGAAAGATAATTTTTAGGAGTTTAAATTACTGGAAACGGACGGGTACGTGTAATTCAACGAAGATAAACATTTCCTATAGTAAGATGGCGTCGGTTTAGTTGCTACGAAACTAAACTAAATTTCATACCTTTAACATTGCTGCTGTCCTTTTCTTGCTTGTAAAATAAAAAGAGACAAAGACATTTTTAAAGCTATCGGTAAGTATGTAAACAATTTAGCTCAGGTTTTGTTAACTGTTTTTTGTTTAAAGTAACTGTTCAAACACAGCAATTATATGGGTGCTCGTCTATCGCTCTTATCAGTATAATCTGTATAATATGTGTATGATACGGATCGATATGGACTTAACCATTGGCCAACGTCACGCACTCCAACTGTAGATTTTTGATAACATAGTTTTAGGAAAACAATGTCCGTCCGACAGCTTCGCTGTCAGGCCGCGACCTCGAAATTTATCGGTCGTTGTCGTGTTACTTGCCTTGTTTACGGAGGATTTCGCTTTATATTTCACATCCTTTAGACATTTAACTTGACCTCTAGGACAAGTTAGCTATTTTCCTTGCAAAATGTCTTGTAAGACCCCTCATATAAGTGTGGGCTGTCTTCCGTTCGTGTTACAGCGGCAATGACCTGTGACATTATTCCACTAGGATAAAAATATATCAAGCCCGTATCGGAAAAATCGGCATGAATGTTGCGGAGCCCTAGAGCTTCAAATGTCAGGTTAACATTTTGCACGTGCCTGCGCTCCCGTTTATTTAAATATAATGGAGTCTTGAGCCATCATCTCTATTAAAAGCATCGATTTAACGAGCGGAATGAGATGGTGTAGTCCGCTTTATGCGTAACGTGAATATGGGTCGGCTCGGATCTCGCAGACGGCTCGCTCCGTCGCGTGCAAACTGGCTCTGAGTGTCTGAGTAGCTCCGCTCGCTCCACCCGGTAATGAATTCACTAAAGGTGTAACACCACGCTTCGATAAACAGTTTTTGCTATTACTCGACGTCATCAGTTCGCGAGTCGACTGCAGGTAAACGATTGCGACACTCGGCCTTGTATGAGAAACTTTTGAACTCCTACGTGGACTCTTGTGTCGTCTTAGCTCGGGTCGGATGACCTGAATCTTAGCTCGCCTTTTCGTCACCCGATCAATCGTTCTAAAAAACTGTCGGATGTCTTTTTCTTGACAGTGACGTTACGTAACGTTGACCGATGGTCGTCTAACCGTTATTTCAGATCGGCATGAGGCCGTTGCACCGGTGTAGCTTTCCGAAAATCGGATTGCAAAAGTGGGGACATTGTGATAGTGCGGGAGTCGTTGTCGCGGCCCGCTCGGGCTCGGCACGGGCCGCGGGCGGAAGTTACGGTGAACGGTGCCTCGGTGGCCTTGGCGGATCGGCCGCTGCGCGCCGAAGGTGAAAGTCTTGACGGCCTGCAATTATTGAACCTCGACCTGCCATCCTCCTATATTCGGGTTACGGTAAACCACCGTGTACTTACCGCAACTCACGTGTTCTGCTACACTACCGGCTTCCGCATTCCAAAAGATCGTGGACTAATTGGTCCATTAGAAAATCTTCAGGGAAGAACGAGAACCTACAGGATTGTGTGAATGCCAAAAAACTGCTCTTCACTGGTTGATGATTGTAGTTTAAGTATGGAAGATAAACCAGTTTTACGACCTTTGCCATAAGGCTAACAAATTCAGAAATATTTGCTGATTCTGTATATTATTTAACTCAATAGGAAGCAAAGTGGAAGTAGACAAATGTAAGGTAATTATTCTAAGACGTTTTATTTATAACAATCATCATTCAATAGCACCTTCACGCATGATTGAATAAGGCGATCCGAGGGTCAGCCCAACATCTGCCTGGTCGTCACCGCTTGGTTTCTATTCAAATTTAAATGTATTCTTCTGCGAGAGAATGGACTTGAAGACGCTGCAGAATTGTGTATCTCTATTTTAATTTTATCACCTTCAACGTGAACTTTGAGTGCATCAACAAGCTTTCCATTATTGGCAACCACGTATATACCTAATCCAACATGTTTTTATTTAAATTTATTCAAGTAGATTATTGATTTGTTTGGCTGTAATGCATTGTACATTATTGAATGATCCAACACTATAACAGCTAATAAAAGTAAATTACATTTAAATATATAAACGAGAGTATAGGCCTTTGCTTTATATAATTATCATTGTCATCATCAGCCCTGAATGACCCACTGCTGGGTATAAACCTCCCTTTGTTTATGCCACTCTCTTTCTTTTCTTTGCTTTATATGTACATGCAGAAATAAAATATTTCAGAAATAAACTTTCTTCCCGAAAACAAAATAATTTACTTTATCAAACAATTTACATTTAAATTAAATGCATGTAACATTGACGTTAGCAAAACAAGAAAGATGTTGGTTGTTATTGAGCGTTATTGTATTAGAATTAACAGCCTTGAATGCTTCAAATTGTTCTGCAATACGTATCGTGTTTCAAAAGAGTTCAATAACAAATTTCTTAAGACAAAATTGAAATCCTGGAAAGAAAACAAATGCACAAATCAAAGGACATTAACATTGAACAACATGATCAGAAATACAATGAATACAGTTCACGTATCTAATCATAATGACTGTTATTGCTGTGAACGGTTATCGGTGTAACCAATTAAATTTCCTAGATAGTAAAGCGAGGACCACGCAGAAATTGCAGACTAGATGTCGACAAGCTTAGAAGTGCTAGTCGTAATTGGCCCATGATATTCAAAAAAGGTCACCACTAGTGACACCCCATAAATAAAAATTATCAAAAGGCACACGGATTACGGTGGATAATGAGGTATCCTTGGCAAGGGGAGAGCGGCTCCGTAGGGCCGCGACGGTGACGACGCCGCGCGCGTCGCCCGCCCGCGCCCTCTGTGTATCACCAGAACTTGTGTACGGGATGGAGCACGGAGCACGAATACAGTTTGGCGAGCGAGGCCGGCACCAGCACACGTCTCGATCGCGACTCGCTTTCGATTAGTTATGTAGTAGCGCCGCGCTGTTTGGACAAGTGCTAAGTTGATCGTTTCATGTGATACATACCCGTTGAGGTTGGCATTATGTTTAATTCGACCGTTCGGTTATTTAATTATTACGGATTGTATTACTGTTTTTAATTCTTCTGTGGAATCTTGTTTTGAGTGTGCTGTTCTTTGTTGGAGTTGACTTTAATTGATAAGGTAATTAGTTGTTTTATTGCTTAATTTTTTATTTTTATTTTAATGCAAATGAAGATTGACTTTACTGCTTTCAATTTAATTTGAATTCAGCTAAGGCAGTACATACATGCTCTGTGAACAAAGAAACCTTACAAATAATAAAGTAGGCTCCAGTGAATTCATATAGTTTGCTGGTTGCTTGCATAATCTGTTTATTACTTTGTTTTCAAATTGTTTGCAGTAAAGTAATTACTTGCCTCTTACTTCATGTAACCATTTTTATTCTTTGACAATATTTGGTAATCGGTCATAGATAGCTATTGCAAATTCGTTAAGTACGTATCAGTATATTTGATTATCAACTAGTGATTGCAAAAATAAAATATAATTAATTTAAAAAAACCCATGAAATTGAAAGTTACCTTGTTTAAATAAATAAAATATTTAAAACTGAAAAATAATAAGTCTGTAATCTGTATCTGATACTAATTGAATAATTTATTTGTAATTGAAAAGTCATATTTTTAATCAGCTGCCTAGTATAAGTTTAATAATTTTATGACTGGTATCACCGGACACAATTGTTACGGTAGTTATTTTACCGAGCTCTAATTAAGGGAACTACTCGGCCCGCAACCACTTTATCTCGAACGCTCATCATAAAGAGTTCATAAAAGAAATGTCATCGCGTTCTGCGTTCATTATTTTATTTTCAAATCACCACGTTTTTCAATTTCTACCTGACCAAGCCCTTTTGTCGCTGCGCCGTATGCTATCGCTAGCTCTCTCGCACCCATATGGGTATTAAAATGGAATGGAAAGCTTAGAGCGGGATCAAACGTTTTATTAGTCTTTAGGTGTTTTGTTTTACAACAATGTTTATTTTTTATTTGTTAAACTTGTTCCTGAAAATCTTTAGTAACTAGATTTGTTTTTTTGTCTAACTTTAGCCGTCTCTTGTCTTTGTCTGATTAAAGGGGCGTTCCGCCGTTGACACGAATGTTTGGCTTTATCGTCGTAAAGAAGTGGGTATATTTATGTTAATAGCTCTTTTTATGTGAAACATACTCTTAATACTTTCCCCTCCACTTTCAGTGAGTATAATGAGAAGCATTCCGTGAAAATTGGGATTCCGGATAGATTTTGATTACGGATAACGTTACGCCATCACTAGTCTACAGTGTGATCATATTAATGTCATAGAATGTGATTACTATATCTACTGAGTTACACTAAATTAGTTGGCTAGTTATTTTGATTTACAATTAGTATGTTTTTTTTACTGATGCTCTTGGAGCTGTCAAAAATGTTATTCGCCTACATACAATTTCAATCTACTGGTAAAGCGTTAGCGGAGGTGTAAAATTGCCAAACACTTAAAAATTGCGTTTAAAATAATTTTTGTCGTTTTTAGTTCAATAAAAACAAGCACGGATTGCCAAAATATGTAAAATCAATTTCATATCCCTTTTGAGGCAAAACATGATTTTGTACTTCAGCGTTTGGGGAGCCTTTTACATGCGCAAGTCGGTACTTCATTTCTCGTTTAGTAGACGTTCGAGGAAAACCCATTTAGTTTTAATTGAAATTGGAATAAGGAGGTTTAGTCATTCGTTTTTGTGAATAAGCTTGTACTTGCATACAATAGAATAAAGCTAGTAAGTATACCTACTCGATTATGTTGTAGTGTAGATACCATTTTACCATAAACACAAACAGTTGACAGTTTAAATTATATTTAATTTTTCAACGAGCTAGAACCTTAGGAAGAAACAAAATACTTAGGTACAAGCTATCTAAAATGTTCAATCTAGTATAGACTGTTGAAGATCTAAAGATGATCAAATACTTAAGCTCACTGCAGTTAGAACTACCTTCCTATCTCTTTCTTTTTCATTTTATGCTGATAGAAAAGGACTGAAAGAATTTTAGTCCAATCAAACTAAGTTTATTAAGGGTTAACTAAATCGAATCGCCCTCGAATCGAATCGAATACCCTTTGTTGTTTTAAATTTTAGTCCCCTTTTTTAGTTTCTACTAGATTTGAAGTTTTTTCAATGATTACTAAGTACTCAACCTATGACGTGGGCTGATGTGATTAATTCTGGGAAATCTTTAAAAGTCATAGGGCGTTGAAGTCATTTGCCTTTGATGTCACCCCAAAATCGAAGTCACTTGCACGTGGTGCTAGAAAGAGTCAGATGCTACTTGTCTCTTTCACTCCGTAAACTACATCACACTGATGCTAAATAAACTCTGTTCGTTACAAAGATCTATAAAACTATGGATTCACCATCGACGCGCTGAAAACGGCAACAAAAAGTGCCAACGTACATAGGCGGGAAGCACGCCATTACTCACAGTTGGCACCTATGAGAAATGAGTCGTAACTGTTTAGCAATATGGTTGGTTATTTAATGGTCTTTCATTAAAAATAGATGCTAGAATTTTAGTGCAGTTTTATTGGTGTCGAATCCTTACTTTTATATATCTCTTGTTCGTAATTTTTCCAAGCCAAAACGGCTTAACCGGTATGGGAAAATAATATTATATTATAATGATTCTAGTGATGTTGAATAAAGGATAATTATAACCATAAATAAATTTTAGGAAAAAAAGAAAATAAAATGGAAATTCATGGCTAAAACAGCGGGAAGTAGCTAGTAGATAAAGTTTAGTATTGTGGGAAATGTGCCAAGATTGTTCCTAGTTTTGTTAGAGAGCTTAATAAACTTGATAAAGGTATTTTATGTTATGTCAGTGATAGTTTGATAATACCGAGCTTCTGTGTAATATTCATGAAAACCTCGGCTGAATAAAGCTAATTTTCAAATCATGCACGTTTAGGAACCTAGAACGGGATAATAGTTTCTTCTTGCAAGATCTTTTGAGATAGTTTGTTTATAATCATTGTTATATTTTAATTTTATGTTATCCTTCTTCTTTTTGCAGTTTTTGTTGTATTTTCATGTTCTATGCCAACGCTTTGACCTATTGGTGCCTAGTTACAACATCGCCTTTCCCTTTATTGGGTAGATTATTATTCTTTTCCTTCTTCCTTTCTTTTATGAATGGTCTTGAAGTTGTATTATCAAACCAAGTGACCAAACATATTTTCCCTTTCATCTTCTCTATCTGTTTTCCTTTCTTGTGTTACTGTCTTTTTTTTCTTTCTTTTTGTATTGTGTTATTGAAATACAATTAAATAGGTACAATTAGTAATATTAATATCTGTTGGTACACTTTTACATATTATTATCATAAACGCTTTGACCAATTGGTACCTAGGGTACTTACCACATTATTCGCCTAACTTTTCCTTTATTAGATCGATTAATATTTTTTGTGGTATTTTCCTTCTTCCTTTCTTTTATGAATGGTCTTGAAGTTGTATTATCAAACCAAGTGACCAAAAATTTTTTTCTTTTCGTCATCTTCTCTTTCTCATTTCCTTTCTTGTGTTTCTGTCTTGTTTTTTTTATCTTTCTTTTTATATTGTGTTTTTTTTTTTAATACAATTAAATAGGTACAATTAATAATATTAATATCTGTTGGTACACTTTTACATATTATCATAAACGCTTTGACCAATTGGTACCTAGGGTACCACATTATTCGCCTAAATTTGCCTTTATTGGGTCGATTAATATTCTTTGTGGTCGTTTCCTTCTTCCTTTCTTTTATGAATGGTCTTGAAGTTGTATTATCAAACCAAGTAACTAAATTTTATTTCTTTTCGTCTTCTTCTCTTTCTCATTTCCTTTCTTGTGTTTATGTCTTGTGTTATTTAAATATAATTAAATAGGTACAATTAGTAATATTAATATCTGTTGGTACAGTTTTACATAATAATATCATACTGATACCATATTATGATAACTAAAATTAGATTAGTTTTAGTTTTAGAGTAATTATGATAACTAATGTTATAAATTCAAAGTGTGTTTTTGTTTGTTGGTTTATTCCTCTTTCACGCAGCAGTATAGAAACGGATGGACGTGTATTTTTGCATATAGATAGTTTTTGTGGGGTGATATAGGACTTTTTATCCAGGAAAATTTACATTTCTTGAGGTAATGTCCACATGTGTGAAACCGCGTTGCGCAGCTTGTAATAGAAATAAGTAACGATAAAATATACCCTCTCTAAGCACATGAAGCTAATTTGTCTTAAACCCAAAAGGTCCAATATTTAACGAACAAATAACATAATAAATGAAGTATCGCATACACTGTCAATAACTTTAAAAGTGCGTCAGCTGCGCAGATAAAACACGTGATTTATTCGCCATGAACATTGTCCATTGTCGGGCCTGTGTGGGCCGCCATAAATGCGGTGGTATATACACAGCGATGTAAAACAGCCGGTGATTTTTACTCGCGCCCGATAGATTACGTGGTGTTAGGGTATCTCAGGGGAACGGCACGGTTGTTTACATGATATTGGTTGGGAAAATTATGTGAATGGAATAAACGCGCTGCAGGTATTATGATTGTATGAAATTAATAATAACCAGTCCGTGCGTTAAGAATAATGGAATTTGTAATAAAGAGTTTAAAACATTATTTTTAAAGACAGTTCTTTGACTAAAAATTGTTTGATTGGCAATTAACTTAGTCATCATCATCGTCATCATCAGCCAGAAGAAGTCCACTGCTGAACATAGGCCTCCCCCTTTAACCTCCATACTGAACGACAGCCTGCCATCTGCATCCACTGGATGCCCGCGACTCTCACAATGTCGTCGGTCCATCTAGTGGTCTCCACTCAAGAACCTTCCTTCCCCATCGGTTATCGGTTCTTCGAGCGATGTGGCCTGCCCATTGCCACTTCAACTTGCAAATTTTAACAGCTATGTCGGTGACTCTGGTTCTTTGGCGAATATCCACGTTCCGGATTTTATCGCGCAAAGAAACTCCGAGCATAGCTCTCTCCATTGCCCACTGTGTGACTCTGAGTTTTTCCAAAAGGCCAACAGTTAACTTAGTCATATAAAACTTGCATAAAGTTTTTTTTAAGGATTATTTCTGTTAAGGCAGCGCTAGAACAAAAGATCACTCTCGCTCAATAAAAAAAAATGTAGTTGATCCAAAACTTGAAGGATTTAAAAAAATCTTTAGTAACGTTATTTTCTTTATTCGTTCTGCTTACATTTCACATACATTAATTTTATCTAGATTCTAGTCAAAACATTCGATCAGCCGTTACCGAGGATTTACACAAAAAAAAAACGATTAATTGGTAAATTTTTGTATTACATAAGTGTCATTGATATTCAAGAGTTAGGTATTATTAAATCATAGGTTTATCTATACTAATATTATAAAGAGGAAATATTTGTATGTAAGTGTTTGTAACGAATTGGCTCAAAAACTACTAGACCGATTTTAAAAATTCTTTCACCATTTCAATGCTACTAATGCTACTAGTGATAATCACTGATTAATATAGGCTATTTTAATAGGCTATATAACTATACCCGGTGCGGAGCCGGGGCGGATCGCTAGTTCATAATAAAATCGGTCAAATCGGTCCAGAATAATATATGCCACTGAAGGTACAATTTCTCCCATTTGCGGGTAGATTTGTAAAGGATTTATCTCTACATAGTATAAATTGAAGTCACTTTCCGCGTCTGTCTGTATGTCTGTATGGCCGCTAACTCCTCCTAAAGCAAGCTACGGATTTTGATGCGGTTTTCACCATCAGTTAGATACATTTTCAAAGAAGGTTTATATATATAACTAGCGACCCGCCCCGGCTTCGCACGTGAATTACACCCGTGCGAAGCCGGGCGGGCGGGTCGCTAGTAGTTAATAAATGATTTTTGGTTCTACAGCCAGTCCCAGACTACCTTCATTTTATAACTCCCAGTTTCTGACCTAGAATCAGTAGCTGTTGTAACTGTACCGCCGAACAGATTATGATGAGATTACTTAAATTATATAACCGCCCTATTGTGTTATATGAACGTCATACAATGTGTACATTTTGAAGTGAAGGGGGCTACTATAGTCTCAAAAACATTATTATCTATTTTATACAAGCATTTACTGTCTGGTGTATTTTAAAACTTGCCAAGTATAATTTAGCAGTAATAAGCAAATTATTTAAAGACCAATAAATTCCTGCCCCCGTACCACCATCTCAAAACCATTCTTAATTAGATTACATTGAGATTGATATTTCTCTCTCTCTCTCTCTCTCTTTCTCTCTTGTCTGAAGAGAGAGCAAGACAAAAGTCAATGTAAGATTAAAATAGGAATGTTTTTGAGATTGTTATACCCCTGTATGTTTTAAATAATTCCTGTAAAACTTGGCAGCCTTGGGTTATTTTTTTTCTTTCTCTTGCTTGGCCTATTTCTTCACACAGTTATTTGCTGACATTTTTATCTTACATTGAACCAGTTAATAAGTATGTACATACTTATATATAAAAAGGGCCGGACGATTGGAGAAAAACTCTACATATTCAAATGAAATACCCATGACATCATAGATTCATAGTGACTAAACAGTAGGATAATGATCTGGCAAAAGTTGGGTAAATACACTTAATTATTGTAAGGTAGTTCTATAATCGATAAGAAGTGATTCAACAATATTTAAATGACAAACCTTCCAGACAAACAACAATATTACTTAACATTTTACAAATACTTAGTGCACCAATACACATTTAGTACCTGAATAAATTAAGTGTAGTTTGATCCAGTGCTCAAAAACGGTGAAAGAAAAACATCGTGAGGAAACCGATGTGTCCAAAAACCTCAGAAATCGCTTGATGGTAAGCGATCACAATCGCCTATAAGTACCTGTAACACCAGGAGTATCACAGATATGTTGCCAACCTTTAAAGACTTAACAGCCCCATTGAAGAACTTCATGTTGTTCGGAAATACCACAGACTTAAGTTAGCTAATTTAAGTCTAAAATTCTTGAAAAGCTAAAAAAAATCAGACGATCGAAGTCTTCAACGAAGCTTCTGAAGGAATTAATATTAATTCTTTTCCTTATAAACATCTTGACACCGCGACCTGTGTGATGCCACATGCCACTGATTAACATCACAATTGGACAGGCTGGGATCATCGCGACATCCAACAGTGAGCCAAAAGTGGAGACAAAATTTTAAAGTTCAAAAAGTTAACCAATTACGTTAAATTATTAAGGCGATGACGCAATAGAAAGGAAAGCGCCGTACTTAGGGAGTCTTCAACTCTGCCTATTTATAAATATTGGTGTCTACATTGTCTGTCGCAATCTAGGATCGACACGCCCGAATATCTGACTAGAAATAGTAGTTTATGGCCAACGTACGCGACAGACTTTTTGTGCTTGATTAGCTTTTCCCACATTTTTTCATTAAGGGCCCTCTGCCAGTCGTAAGCTATCTTTTTAGAGTATTTTAAAAGTTTTTGGAAAAAGAAATTTGGGCCATATCTGTATAAAAATATCGCTTATAATTTAATTTTCGGGTTGATTTTTACATTTTGACATAGCTGATAAAAAACTGGATTATTTGTTTTTATAATATTTATTATTGCAAACCAAAAAAATATATTAAAATGAACATTACTTTAAGTTATTCGGAATGTTATTCTAAAGATAATGCCCAATCGTTTTTTTAATACCTATACTTAGTTCTTTTTTACTTTTAAAACTGCGCGAGCGAGATAGTATTGGCGGGAAGCGGACTTTAATCACCTACACATAGAGATAATGAGTGTTAACTAACACATTGCACACTGGCAATGTAAACGATTAGGAGAAATGGTGGGGCGCGTTTTTACACAATGACAAATTATTATTATCTTTACATTGGACGGACCTTCTTGGATTTCGATATCTAGGAGTTTTCTAGTATTTGTGACTGAATTTTCAAATATTTTGTTTGCAGCCATTATGTTACCTCAGTAATTAAGGGCAGGCAATAAAAGTGAAAGTCTGAAAGAATCGTCAGTCATATTCGGTGACAATTCCTGATTTTTCCTGACTCAAAAACACATTTATATTATAGACTAGTAGGCCGCCCCTGCTTCGCACGGGCGAAGCCGGGATATATAGCCTATGTCAACCGGGGATAGTGAAGCATCCCAACAGTGAAAGAATTTTTCAAATCGGTTCAGTAGTTTCGGAGCCTATTCAATGCAAACAAACAAACAAACAATCAAATCTTTCCTCTTTATAATATTAGTATAGATAAAGAAAATTCTGCTCCTTCATCTGTTTGTAACCTTTTTACTGCACTTTTTTTTTATTTGATCTAAGTATCTTTTTCGAACATATTTAACATATTCCCAATCTTTTTTTCAACTTGCTAAGTTGCTTGTAAGCAGAAAAAATGTTCGATGTGTGTGCAGGTCCAAATTAGTGGACATTTGACACCTCATCAAAATTCATCAATGTAACCTTGTATAAAGTATAATGTATTTTTTCAAAGTTAAATCTGCACAATTGCTTAACTTTTTCAGTTATATTATTGTATAAATATAGTTTTGCCTTCTTTTGTCATTATTGTAATAATGACAAAAGAAGGCAATTTTACGATTTACTTTGTCATAATAAACAATAGACTGACAGATGTCAAATGTGACTTTTAGCTCGAACCGGGCTCTTAAGAAAGTAGTGTGCGCCATAAGAACAAAATGGGATACCTTTTATACCGGAAAATTTCGCGGAAACTGAAACCGCAGATATTTCTCTACATCATTTAAATTTCCAGGATTATATAATATAAAAGCTGCTAAAATTGATTGCTTATTTCATATTATCACTCTAGCTATTGTCTTGCTAAACTCATGAATATTATATAATAGAAATAATAATGCTGTATAGGTAATTAGGTATATTATGCTGATTCCTATTGTAATAAATCTAATATTTATAATCACTGATCTTAAGAGAATGGAAAGTATCTAAAAATAATTGTTGAAGGTAGTTACTTTATTTATCGCAGAGTTTACAGGAAAAATTAAATGAGGCCATGTTATCATATAAAAGCAAGTATTCATTTTTAAATGCACCGACCGGTCTGCATCTAATTTGTTCCAAACAAAGGAGTTTTTACTTTTCCCTACAGCTCTTGGAATTTACACTTACAATTTTTGTGAAAGAATTTAACATACATTACTAACTATGCGGACTGAAAGTAGAGTTTTGTAGAGTAGAAATTCTTTTTCTACACTATTACTGATATGAATACAGGTTGACATGGAAAGGGCACTAACCGAAAGGAGGTAACTGTTCTCTACAATATGAAGAACTTTTAACATGGAACCAGCCCTGAAATTGCGATAGGAACAGGCCTTCCATAGAAAATTGACATGCATTCTCGGCAAAATGTATGAAACAACTAATATTTTTTCGCAATTTCAGTGCAAGTACAGTCAACGTTTAACTTGCCTCTAGCTATATGTACAATGTACATGTACAATATCATGACCATAGACTTTGTAAGGCAGAATATTAATTTCAAAATTCATGATTTTAACAAGTTGAAAATTCAACTCCGTCCAAATTTGATTTAGTCCCATTTTCCGCATAAATGGAGCTTCAAACGAAACCATATTTACTCAAACTTTCGAGATATTTAAACAGTTTGTAGTAAACTTTAACACATGAGAAAGGAACCAGTTTAAAACCTTTTTTAACCGTAATAACATGAACGTAGGCGTAAGAAAAGAACATGCTAATGCTCAGCCGTCACTATCATAGATGTCAAAAGATGGACAAAAAAGGTCCCCCGAAATAGGTGGCATTCTTCAAACATATCGCCCGTGTGCGAGACAGAGAAAAGAAAGTGCAGGTAGGCAGTCGTCCGCTTGGAGTGGGATTTATTAGGTCGTAACTGGTGCGGCGTGTTGGTGGCGGGTCACACGCGGCAACGGTGCGCTGCCAGCCAGCTGCCATTCCAAACGCGGCATATAACTAACGCACAAATAAAAACTAAAAAGGTTTTTTTTTTTTTTTTTTCGTTATCCTACTAGTTACACATAATCAAAGACATGCCTTAAATGGAATATGAATATGAAATTAAATTAATTTTATTTACAAAAAATTGGGTTTTACATTGATCTTGGGTAATTTATATTTAGTTCTCCTATTTTGCTGTTACTAGGCATGTGAATTCCATCATGTAGAAGTGTCTTAGATATACAAGAAAGAAGATAGTGATATTTTTATTTAATTATGTCTACTAACCTTCAAAATCAAGATATAAAGTGATTAAAAATCACCAAAGGCAATATTGGTGAACACGGCCTTGATTAATTTTTATGTAAGACAAAAAGAAATTTACGTTTTGGAAAGAAATCAATGAAAAAATAATGAAGCTGGCATAATAACGATACACGAAATGAAAAAAATATTTTTTTTGCATTTAAATCCTAAAAGTATTCGAAAGATACGTAAATACCAAAACAAGAAACAGCTCGACTCCGCTCACGGCGCAGACTGTGTCGTCGCGCCGTAAAAAGTAATAATATGTCGAACGCGGTTCAAAGTATTCTAAATGAGGTTTTTGTTCCTATCGTTCTTCCATTCACTCAGAATCAATTAAAATTCGTGCTTCATTTGGAAATCTATTGTAATTTGGATACGCCACTTATAAGTAATAATATTTGAGCATAAAGGTTTCAAAAGAAGAGGTTTTTTTAGATATAATATATTTTTAACCGACGAAAAGAGGAGGTCATTAATTCGACTGTATGTTTTTTTGTATGTTTGTTACGTAATATCTCCGCTAATTATATATTGATTATGATGATTCTTTTGTTTGGTAGGTCATTACTGCAGAGGTAGTTCCATATAAATTTTAAAGAAATTGCTTCAGCGCTTTTTGAAAAAAAAACAATCAGCTAAATTACCAAAACACAAAAATATATACACATATGACATTTTATTTTGTGGTTCCTTTCAAAAAGTACTTTGCAAAATTGAAAGATACGTAAATACCAAGACAGATATTTAGATGAGGACTTTCAATGTCTGTTTTAACTGACATTTTTCTACTTTTTAGTTTAAATTTGTAACTTGGTATATGTAAATATGGTCTTGAAGCCTGTTTTCTTTTCTTCTTCAAAAATTTCCTTTATTGTATGGATGTTTTGCCCCAGCACCGATAGTTCAATACCGTAGTTTCCTTCCGAACTTGTAGTACCCTGGGCCTAAAATTGACACTTCCTTTGATAACTTACCACAATAGCTCATATTTACTCATAGTAAAATCACAAATTGAGAAGTTATCAACGGGGAAACAAAATAATTTTAATTCAGAGATGTGAGCATAAACTTTGTATAATTTAGTTTCTCGAAAACAAAGCAGCATAGCAAAAAGTTGTTACATAACTATACTTGTTTATTTTGAATATTCTATATTATAATCAATTCTGTACTTCCAAATGTACCAGTCAAAGTCTGTTAAAATTCTACTTAAAAACTGTTTTGATATACATAGTTAAAATTTTTGTGAGGTTAGACCAGTGCTGTAATTAAATACCGCCAGACTGTAAAGACCAAGGTATAGTCATCATTGTAGTAAAATTGTGCATTATCATGACTGAAACTATTCCAAAATTAGCAGGTCGATACGTGAAAGAACATCGATTGTAACGTAGTAGAATTAAAGACTAATTCAGTTCGTACTTCAGAGCGGTTGTTACGGTAAGACAATGCACCCAGAATGTGATTTTTAATCAGTTTAAAATATTAATAGGTATAAAATTGTATTTAAAATAAAAATCTTACTTTGTTTTTTTTTTCAATCGAGTGAAGTAATTCATATTCTGTTTCGAATTAATAATATAAATAGATAAGATGTTCAAATCATAATTTATTATGAATAAATTTCTTTTTGAAACAACTATAAGAACTCTTATAAAAGTCTTGAATAGAGTGCTCCCGATTCAAAGTAAGAAGCTATTTTCGAACAAAAACACGTAGCTTGTAACGTCTTTTCGATAATAAGATTGTAAAGAAACGTGTTCCGTTCTGGATAAGGTCCAGTATTCATTAGATGCTGCAGCACAGGGTTTCGTGTATTATTGAAATTACTGTGTACTCTTCTTGTGTCTACGTGTAGTTGCTTTTGTTACTGTTAAAATGGTTTGAATCACAAAGCGTTTGATAATAACGATTTCTTGTGGTGGCCGGTTCCCTATCCCGTTTTTTGGCTTAGTATTTTATTAGTGACTCGTTCTTTAAGCTAATTAGTCTATGTTAGTCATACCCATTGATAAAATAAGTAAGGACTTTATTCCATTTTGTTGTTCTGTGTGATTTTGGTTCAGGCAATTCTCGTTTGCAATATTTCTTCTTTCTTGTTACAGCAGGTTGTATTATTTTCAGCTCAGTAGGTCGTAACAACCAATTGTAAAGGTTGTGGAGACGTTGTTACCCACAAGTGCTCTCTTCACGCTCTTGTTATCCTGTAGGATCGTTTTATCTATCCACTTCGTAAATGGAAACATATTCATAGTTAGAATTCCACTTCCAAGCTTTATCCTTTGAATCTTTATGTTCGTTGATTTTATGAGGAAATGTTTGGTCGTTATCCTCGATGTTCTCAATGATTTCTCAGCTTGCTTCATTGTACTGATTATAGGCGAGTTATATACCCATAGCTTTTGTCCCGTAAACAAATTAACAGAACAAGTCATGACTAGGCAGCAAGCAGCGTCTAAAATGACGGTTCACGCTACGTCATTCGTTTCCTCTCCACACGTATGTAGTCGTACATGACGCAATTGGCTTTTTCAATGTCTTATCTACTGTAAGGTATGTTGTCATTCGCCGAGTGGACGCCGAGCTGCGCGCACGCCGCTCTCGTCGCGATTTATTTTTGTTTCGCTTGTGTCTTTTTACCTTTTTATAGTGGCCGAGGACAAAGTGACGAATTGTGCGCTCGTATTGTGCCAGTGTTTTGAACTTCGTGCACCGTGACATTGAAGGCATCGATTTGAATATATTACAGTTTCGGTGATTCGACTGCAATGTTTATGTCAGGATTCTTCATCCTCTCCCAAGATTTGTCTTCTAGGTGGGTGTTTATGAAAACTAATTTCAAGGCGCTTTGTCTGTGTTCGTTATCGGTCCGAGGCGCGACGGCATATCTGGTGCGTTCGGTGCGATTGCGAATGGAGAGTGGATTATAGCAAGTTGTGAACCCGTTCGGCCGTCGACGCATTGTTCTCCGGCTGACCTACTCGTCATTATGAAACAATTAGGCCTTCTGCTTAACTTATTCGCATTCCATTATTGAGATTTTTTTATCTAGCTATCTAGCATTTCTTTGTTCTTTTATGGAATGTTATACAATAACGAAACGATAAAATCGCGTCGCGTACGAACTCAGTTTGACGATTCTGCCCGGGCGTTCTAATTTCGTGTCTTCCACCTGACCGTTTTGGCTTCACTAATAAGTGCTAATGTGGCGTGTGTCGTTGTTGCAGGATGACGCCGCAAGAGGAGCGCGAGGTGGGTCGGTGCGGTGGCGGAGGCGCGGAGATCGCTGCGTTCGAGGACGACATGTTCGGGCCCCCGCGCACGGAGCCCGCCGCCAGGCCCAAGCTGTCCATGATCTCGGCGCGCCTCCGCGCCAACGAGGAGCGCAAGCGCGTCATTGAGATCTGCTCGCAGAAGCTGGAGAACATCGAGGACCCGGCGCGCGACCTGCGCCGCTCCGTGTGCATCAACAACACCTACTGCCGGCTGAGCGACGAGGCGCGCCGGGAGAAGGAGGCGCGGCGACGGCGCGCGCGCGACGAGTGCGACGACTCCACCTGGGTAGGCAAGAAGGCGCGCCGCGCGGTTGAAGACGAGTGCCTCGCGCTGCTCGACGCCATCCCCGAACTGGGCGACGCCAACCTCGGCTGCGCCCAGCTGGCGCGCCAAGACGTGCCTCTCCTGCCCACCGGGCTGCTCACCGTGCTCGACTCGTGACCGCGCCGCGCCGCACGCTAGATCTCCCCGTGAGCGGACCCGCTCCGGCGGCCCGGCGTGACGCCCGGCGCCGCCGCCCGGCCCGGCCCGGCCCGGCCCGTTCCCTCGACCGAGGATCGCCACCCGGAAACACCCGGACTCTGCCGGACTATTATCGTTACCCGCGGACTGCCAACGTTTAGCGTTTTTCAGACGTGTACTTACTTTGTTGGCGTGTTTTTATTAATCTAGTGAAAGTTGCTCAGGCGTCGGGCGCGGTCCAATTAGTGTTCGCGTCGGTTCGCGATTCATTCTTATCGAAACTGAGGACACTGCTGTGCCTCGCTAAGCGACGCGACGTCGCGACCTTGTTCCAGAGATATTGTGAGAACTTCGATGGTTTTTATGGAGGCATAGTTTTAAGCGATAATTATTATGTTTTACATATTATTGTACTGTTAAATGTATAGTTATTAAGAAATACTTAGTGCAAAACGACTGGGAACGGTTGCGCAGAACGATATATCGAAGTTTTTAGTTTTTTATAGATATCAATATTGCGTGTAGGTAGCTATGAGATACGACTTACTGATTTCGAAAGTAAGTTAAGAAGGTCGCCAGATTGGCACGAGTGTGAGCACATCGTGAACGTAGCTTCAATACTGTAAGTCGCAGTCGTAGCGCGGTGGGTTCCAACTTCCTGTTAACAAAGGAATACCAGTTTGCGATGCGCTCGTCATCGGCCAATGTTGGGATTTTAGTTTCCTTATCAATATACTCGCGTGTGTCAGAGCCGACCACACCGATCGACACACTTCGACCAACGTCTGGCCAACTCCTCCAACTAGGCCAAATGTTTGATCGCGCTGCATTTGAAAACAAGTCTGAGTTCACTCCGAGTGAGTTACTTATGTTGTATTATCTCTTAAGATTTATAGTTTTGTTTATTATAATAGTTATATCACGTTACCTTAGCTTATATCATCATTTAAGTTTCGTTACCAGTAGGTACTTATGTTATTGCGATTTGGTTTCACGCGGTTTTGTTTTTATTGTATTATTTTATTTAGTTAAAATAGATCAATTTTAATCGAGGTTGATGAAGCATTACTTAAGGTATCGATCGCATGTTAGACCGCGTACTTATCAATCGGTTGTGCAATTTTCTGTAGCGATAACTAAGAATTGTGCTATTTTCTCTGTGTACGAAGTTCTTTTTGCTTTTGAAATCTTAATTGTCGCAAAATATATCGGTAGTAGCCCGTTTCGCCCCTTCTGAATAGTAAATAGGTACCTGGAGCCGGTCGGGGTGGGGCTCGAGGTAACGGAGATGAGGGGAGGGTGGGTGCCCCCCTGGAGGTGGCAGGCGGCGTGAAGGGTGGGTCTCCGGTCTCCGCACCGTTCCCAGCACTACTGTGATATTAGCCTAGCCTGTGTGTCGTAGGTATTTGTGCTAGTTTACCCCAACCATGTTTGGATATTGTGCTTGTAAAAATGAAGCTTCGAAAAATAATCCCTTTCCAATTATTGGTCATTTTATACGGAATAACCGGATTTTAAAGCCGTTTACTGACTGTAACTCACATTAAGAAATTTAAAAGTAGATGTTTTTCGTTGTAGCATTTGGTAATGTTAAATTGTATAAAAGTTGAAAATAAATTAAGCGCTTTTACACCATGATTTAGAAACCCTTTTGGGACATTGTAAACATTAAAATGCATACAAACTTTACCATTTTGTTCATTAGTGTAAAGAAATGGGAGTACCAAATGTAATTATAGCAGATTGATCTTAAGGCGCACATTATTGTAATTAAATAGATTCCAGTCAACATCTGAGTCAACGTAAGACGACGTAAAAAATGTCAGAAGACCAAACTCTAAAATAAAACTATAGGAACATTGCTTCCTAAATATATAAATAAACAAACGTGAGATTGTTAGAAAATAAAATGTGAATAAAACCATTGAATACCAAGCCTCTAGTTTTAATCATGAACACGCTTTCAAGAAGGTTTTCAAATTAACCGGATATTGTGGACTATCAGGATATCGAATCAAATAAAGGCATCACTTTTACACACATTATAAATAAAAGAGATGGAGAGTAAAGAAAATTATGATAAGCTAACCAGGATATAAACCAGTCTGAAAACACAGATAAAAAATAAATGAAAACTCTAAAAATGCAACCACAGAATGTAAAAAAAGCGTTTTGTTAGGTATTGAATTTACAGACTCGCCGCAATCAACATAGTAAGTAATATTTGCATATCTGTGGCCCAAAGTGTAGTATTTTTGGGTAAAACATTTCGTTGGCTCAGTCGAAAACTGCAATGAAGCAGTATTTTGGCTCAGGTCGATCGAGAGTTTTTAATGGTCCACAAGATAACTAAAAAAACAAATACTTATCCCTTAGCTAGTTTATCCAAGATAAAACTGCACCAGCGCCAAATTTTTACAAATTCAGCCAAAACTTGAAATGGATATCTCTTATTTATATTCAAAATAAAATATTCCTTAAGGCCCCGTTTTCCTACTTTTAGCAATTTTGGTCATTTAGTTTTAGTTTGTCTACTTCCGTGTTTAGCTTAAAATTATAAAAATGGTGTCATATCAAAATTAAATGCTTTTATCTAGGAAGCCGTAAAGACCGAAATACTATTAAGAACTTTTCGCTCGATAGAAGAAAAAAAAAAACACTGATTTAAGGTTTTATCTCTGTTTTTTTGCATTATTTCAAATACCTATTTACCTACTAAAGGATGTCTCCGATGGCTTAATATACAGATTTAATATTTTTTATTTTATTTTATTTATTTATTTATGTTTTTAACCGTAAAGGCAAATTTTAAACAAACAGACTTAAAAAAAAACTTTAAAAATAGAAGTAGTGAAACGTACGACTGTTTGTAAGCACCATGGTCCATCCACTAAATGCGACTTTAATACAATAAATATTAAGCCTTATGATCATGTGTAGTCTGTTTAAGCAACGCTTGTCAACAAGCGTTTCTAAAAATGGGAAAACCGCGCCTTAACGGAAATTAATAAAAAGTTAGCACAACTTTTAAATATATGTATATTTTAATTTTACTGCAAGTCGTTGAACATGTGAAACTAATATACCTATCTAATAAGTGAAAAAAGTAGTTAGGGGTGCTTTTCAACTTTTGACTGATTAAAGTTGAATGAAAATATCCAGCAGTATGCTAAGTCCCAGATTTGATAGTTTAGGAAACTTTTTTCGTTTACGTATTGTTCCATAAATTTTAGTAAAGCGCCTCTATCGGAAACGTGTAAGAACCAAAATTGGTGGTAATCGGCGGTATAGATTGCTTCACTCTAATACGAAAAAGGCTTTCGAATACCTTTTAGCCCAACAATGTATGGAACAATACGAAAACGAAAAAAGTTTTTGAATACTATCAAAACTTGTACTAAGGGTTGAGGAATATGCAATGGAATGCGTATTCCTTTGCGCGTTCTTGCAATTTTATCTTGGAATTTGTATACATTTTGTAATGCTCAAATCTTAGCTTAGTACGTATAATGTAGTCAGAACTATGCATTTATTGTACTAATCAAAATATGGAGTGAACAAACGCTTAGACAACTTTCGTAAGCAACTGGCCAACTTTTCTAAGCGTGACTCAAAAGATTCTTCCTAGATTACTATGTAAAAAATATTTTTGTAAAGAAGCTAAACTCAGAGGCGTGGTATTAAAGTATATGAATACAATTTAATATTGTAAAGAAGTGTTTTGTAAATGTTATAATAGTTTTATTGCGATTAGCTGCTATTTTATAAATGTTTCCTGTCATACTTAGGTTAAGAAATGAACAGTAAATAAATATCAAATTAAAACAACATAACGTATTATTTATTAAAGTTTGTACGGGGAGTTCTTTTAGATGACGGACATATTTGAGGATCATTGTAATCATTATTGTAAACAACTATTACTTTGGGATCAACCCTGACATTGCAAAAAGAAATCAGTTGTTCCATACATTCCGTGTTAATGTCATTTTTCTATAGAACAACTGATTTTTAAGCGACATAAGAGTTGGCCTTGAATATGTTCGTCTAGAGATACATCCGGTATAGGTAATCCCGCAGATCAGACAAACAAAGGAGATATGGCAAGGTGGCGTGTCGGGTGCGAACGCATTTGGCGTAAATGAAGCTGGATGCATTTAGTTAAATTCACCCACCAGACGATTTTTGCATGTGGACTATTAGTTAATTGGTGCCGCTACAAGTTTCTTAGTGTGCGTGTAAAATTTGTAAGTGAGCCGTACTTACGGTTTTTGCGTTAAACGATTAGCGGTATAATGAAAAAATTTATGAAAATTTTTGATATTTGAACACAAGCGTTAATTGTACTAAGGCATATCTCCCTTGCTTGTTTGATCTGAGGGTAACCTAACTTTATTAAACGTGGATGCTTCTGAGCCACTTATGCTCGGTCCAAGTTTTTACCTCGTGTCAGCTGCAATAACATTGTAAATAGCTGAATAAAAATATTTACTGTTATTAATATTTCACTGCAGTATATCGGCTATAGAGCGTTTTTAGACCTAGCAAGGGTGCTCAGAATTTACGATTCTTATTCAGGTTTGTACAATCTCCTGCAACAACTATCGGAGCAAAAATAAAAATAAGAACAAGTATGGAAAAAAAAAAAAACAGGAAAAGTTTGGAAAGGAAAGAGAAGTCAAGACAGATCGAGAACAGCATATACAGCGCCGGCCTTATGCTAGAGCGAGATGAGCGGTCTAGAGCGACCGCTAGGGGCGCCAAAATTCCAAATGCGAAAAATATTTTTATGCAATATATAAAAAAAATATGGCACCTTGCACCTCAGGGGGGCATACATGCATTGTTTGTAACCAGCATACAATTGTGATGTGGTAATAGTTTACATCCTGGATTAGTACATATAGGCTACTTTTTATTCCGGAAAATGATTGATTCCTGTACTATATATAAGGCTAGGACCGGCGCTAAGCATACGTAGATCACGAACCTTCCTCCTTTTTTGAATTCGGTTTACAAGGCAAGGCAATGGTCGGTTAAATACGAACTAGACAGGAATGGGATTCGCTCCCTGCCTCGGTGTTCCCTATAAAGTACAACCTGGGTATCTTCTAGACAAGAGTGAATAGGCATCTCATGGGCAAGCGTGCCCCATCTTAGACTGCATCGTCACTTACCATCAGGTGAGTTGTGGTCAAACGCAAGCCCATCATTACAAAAAAGGCAAACACCATGTCTTACAAAGAGGTAAAAACCCTGGTGGAAGACATTGAAAGCTGAAACTTAGTTACTAAAATATAAGCCGAATTTCAACTACCAGTATCATACCATAATAAACTGCCATATATATATATAAAAAGAAAAATAAATCCAAATGTCGGGAGTGAGTCTGTTTCTTCTAGGCAAGCGTCCTCCATCGTAGACCGCATCATAGACGACGGTCTAACGCAAACCTATTACCTAATGAATTTTATAGGTTCAAAAGTATTGCGATTAAACTCCAAAGTAAGCTAAAAAGGTAAGTAAACTTAAGTTAGTAACTAAATATTATTTGTATTAACATGTATTCAAAAATTGTAAGTAGACCATAAAAAATAAATTTTCTCTGTAAGGATTTTGGCGTCACACTCTTGTGCATTTGCCCAAGTATAAAATTATTATCAAGTTTGATGAAAGTTATTCACAGTCAAAGTCAAGCAAAATAAGTCATGGTCAAATTAAAGTCATGCCCTAGTAAAGTGGTGGAGACTTTTCAAGAGGCTTCTGTGGATATTTGGAAATACTTAACACGAAAATGCATGTTTCACCGCGTTATGTTACTTTTCCACACTCGAGCACATCTACAAACACTTAATAAATAATAATCCACTATGATTTAAAATACACACGTTTAGGAAATAATATATTAGGCAACTAGTGAATAAAAGACGGATTTAATGCAAGGGCCATCGATGAATTACGAGCGTAGCGAGTGATTCATGTGTTAGAGTCCTGAGCGACGCGAGTGATTCATGGCCCTCGATAGAAATCAGTTTTATTCAAGAGTTGCATACTAAGTATAATTTATACTATGAATACGAGAAAAAGAAAGATTTAAGCGAAAATATACATTTAATGAAGAAAAAAGGAAGGAAGGAAGTTAAATTAATTAAAATGCATATTAAAATTGAAACAATTACTAAAATTAAGAGTAATTTGCTTATTACTATTATTTTTATGTTTTTTACGTTTTTTATGTCAATGTTATGCCTTGTTTTTATAGTACACCGTAGCATAGAATACATACTCCATAATGTAGATGACTTCTTTCTCTTCGACAGCTCATTAAAATAAGTTAGGAAAACAAACTCTGAAAATGTGCCATAAGCTTGATTTTCATTTTTCCATTTGCAAAACTCATCGTAGGCTTTGATGTAAGCCAGCCGTGAATTGTTGGGTAGCAAGTTTTCTACTATATAGGTCGCCCTCTCTTTCATAAACTCAGGTGTTAACATGCAATACATCTTCTACATAACTTTAATGCATTTTCAATCGATTTATTATTAAGTAACACTAAACTCCGTTGTCGTACAACTTACAGTAATGAAAATACCGCCAATTTACTAATGCATTGACATTGACAGCAAAGTATACAAAAAAGTTTTTATTCTAATGCTAAACTCCTTGTCGAAAATGTCGACCAATCAAATCGAGTCATTGAGATGGAGGTCGAATAGGTATATTGGCACAGTATATTGGTGTGTACTAAGTTCAAAATCGTGATTAAAAGGGCTTTTTATTCACTGTTTTCAGTGGCGACATGTTTTTTTCACGTTGGCGCCAAAACCATGGAGTAAGTAATACTTTATTGTACAGCTTACATAACTTTTTAACAGTAGAAAAATTAAGGTGTGACAGCTGCTTGAAGTAGATCTATACAGGGTTGCGCGGAAAGGGAGTACTAAGCCGAAAGGGGTTCGTTACTCTTATCATAATGAACGCTATCACTATAGGACCAACCCTGAAACAGCAAAAAAATATCAGCTGTTCCATACATTTTATCAAGTTTGAATGATCGTTTTCGATGAAACAGCTGATATTTTATTCGCGATTTCATAGTTGTATAGTAAAAGTCCATAATGACGATTTCGACAAAAGCATATTGTGTAACTGCGCGTAATGTCACTTAAATCGTTACTTTTGAAATTTTTATCCGCGAGGACCTATAATTAGCTTCTGGATCTATTCAAATTGTTATAGTTTTTTAAGGCTGTACAGGTCTTCCTTTGAAATAGATAAATAAATCATGAGTAACCCTATCGGCTTAGTATATCCATTCTGCGTAGCCCCGTATGTGGCATAGTCATTATGCATATTTTTCAATTTTCTGTGCCCTCTATTGTATAGAGTCTACACTAATTTATAGTATTTCTATCGGATCTCATAAACTGTTTTTTTTTAACGTTTCTTACACTTTCTAATCCATGTACTTGTACTTACCTGACATAACTAATTGCTTTTTTGTTACGATGTTCCGAGATAATACACGAACAATAACTAAACATAAACATAATTTATTGATAAACACTTGTGTACAAAAAACGTGTGGTTCTGCCTTTGCTTTAGTGAAAACACTGTGTTGCAAAGGCAACGTCTTCCAAAGGTACGATAATATATAATTAGTTTTACAATAAAGTGCTACATTATACAAAATTTATACAACTGTTGAGTGCAAACAAATGCTAGACAAATCGAAATTCTTAAATACAGTGTAAACTGTATATAGCTACACTCGATTTAACGACAAACTCCCTAAAACGTCGAAACTACTAAATAACGACAGAGACACGTCATTATTAATCAATAAACAGTACTTTCTAACACTATTTAAAACAAAATAAAATACAGGAGCGGCAAAAAACGTCAGACGAAGATAACAACCTATACGCAAAAAGCGTTGTTATTTGTATCAATATTAATGTTTGTTGTTTGTCAATTTTATACTTTAATAGTAAATACAATTTTAATAACTAAATCTCAATAACACCATTAAATGCGCTGTCCCTTAAGTGTCGCTATATAAAGTTTACACTGTATATTAAATTCATCATCATCATCATCACTTCAGCCATAGGACGTCCACTGCTGATCATAGGCCTCCACATCGCTATATTAAATTAAATTAACTGGAAATTATTATCTATACTAATATTATAAAGATTTATTATTTAATATTTAAAGATTTATTTGTTTGTTTGCATTGAATAGGCTCCGAAACTACTGAACGGATTTGAAAAATTCTTTCACTGACGGGAAGCTACACTAACCCCGAGTGGCATAGGCTATAATCTATACCCGTGCGAAGTTGGGGCGGACCGCTAGTTTAAAATAAAATCTCTGCTTGTTTCAGTAAAGTAGAATTCATGGGTAGGTGTTTTGTGTGAAGGAACGCAATGAGTCAGTTGTTATGGCTCGATCCAATGAATAATGTGATGAAATGCGTTAGGTATACTGAAATTACTAATAAAAGTAGCCTGATATATTAATGATGTAACTTGTTTAGGTATTGCACGAGTTCTTCATTCGCTTTTTATACAGGGTTACGCGGAAAGGGTGTACTAAGCCGAAAGGGGTCCGTTATACATCATTATGAACAAATTTTACACAGATAGCCCGTTGGTCTAGTTGGTGGTGAACCTGCCTTCTGCGCTTGGGGGCGTGTGTTCGGTTCCCACCTAGAACAAACATTTGTGTTTGTTCTATATCTGGGTGTTAATATTTATTTAAGTATGTATATAAAACTATATATGTATGTATATCAGTCTCTGGCAGCCATATCACAAGCTTTGCTTAGTTTGGGGTCAGATGACCGTGTGTGGAAAAATGTCCCGAATATTTATTATTTTGCTATGGGACCAACCCTGAAATCATGAAAACATTTCAGCCAACCCTTAGAAATTGTAATTTACACTTGTCAAAATGAATAGAACAGCTGATATTTTCTTCGCAATTTCACGGTTGGTCCCATAGTAAAATTTGTTTTAATGATGAATATAACGTTACCCATTCGGCTTAGTACGCCCTTTCTGCGTAGCCCTGTACAAAAGTACCTATTTGGTAAGTATACAGCGTTACGAGGAAAGGGTATCTAATCTGAAACCCGTACGAAGCGCTTTGATTCCACTTTTATTATGCGAACTGCTAGTCTGTGGAATGCGCTGCCTGAATGGGTGTTCCCCGATAGTTACAATCTGGATGTCGTCAAATCACGAGTGAATCGGTTTCTTCTAGGCAAGCGTGCTCCATCGTAGCTTTGCATCTGGTGAGTTGGCGGTCAAACGCAAGCCTATTATTAAATAACAAAAAATAAAAAAAGGGTCAGTTATACCCATCATTGTGAGCAACATTTACAATCCAATCACACATGAAACCGCGATAAAAAAACTGCTTCATAATAATCTCGAATGTAAATAATCGTTATCTATGAAACAGCTGATATTTTTCGCGATTTCGGGGTTCAAAAAGTAATTCATATTAGAAAGTTAAAACACTAATTTAAATATACAAAAACACATAGGTATGTACGGTTATTATAATTGTTTATATAAGAATCATATTATTCACTATACGCCTCGCCCTCTACCTTCTGTATGAATCCTCTCCATCCTAAGGTTACCTGAAACAGATCTTAGCGATAAGGCCGCCGATTATAGTGCTATTTTACTAAGCTGTTTTATCGTGTGTATGTAATTTATGGTGTGAACAATAAAGAGTTTATTTATGTATAATTTAAAAACACATATTTATGTACCTACTTTCAGTAAGTACCTAGTTTCATCAAAATTGGACATGTAATTTCCGCAAAATGTTACTAGCAAGTATGTATGCGTGTATGTATGCAAAGTATAAAAACTAGCCGCCCTCCGGTGCCGCCCCAAGTATTCAGTACCTACATATCTAAATATTACAAGTTTAGCCATCTAAATAAACGAGCTCCGTCGTAGACCGCATCTTCGCTTTACATCAGCAAGTTCCCAGTCAAACAAGCCTGCTTAGTCAGAAAAAGTATGTATTGTTAAATGCTTATCACGTTTTTGGTAAACTCTTTTAAGCTATGGGGTAATTCAAACCGAAATCGAAAAGACATTTCTATTACAAAAAAAAAGTTTACCTTGTAAAGGCTAAGACTACTTACTTCGCAAACCGAGTTTCCATAACCCACTTAATGTAGGAAAACTACAAGAAAATAAGGTCTTTTCCGTAATTTTTATCCACAAGCTAACTTTCTCGGTTTCACAGTCAAATGGTTGCATAAGTAACCGGTTGGCTCCTCGTAATTCGTTATAATTCTACACTCGGTAGTAATCGTGTTTTGAGTTTTGGGACTGAGCAGGTACATGGCTTTGTATGGGTTTGCCGAACTCGGTTTGATGTTTTGGCGTTAGTGTTTGGTGTTGATTTGTGATGGGCTCCACCTCAGAACAGAAAAACAAGGGAGATATACAACACAAACAACACACTACAACACAACAACACACAACAAAGAAACACTACAAAACACTAGTACAATAATATAGTTAGTAAAAAAATCATTTAATATGACTAAAAGTAGCAGTACGATTTAGATAATGAAGCTGGACCCCGAGCTAATTTTCACTGTATTTCGGGAACCTGCGTCTTCCCGATCTATGGTAAGAGTGTTACAAATATTATCACACAAAATATTAACGATTATGATAATGATAATTATAATTATACTAGCGACCCGCCCGCCCGGCTTCACACGGGCTTATTTTACGTGCGAAGCCGGGGCGGGTCGCTAGTTATATATATAAACCTACCGTGAAAATGTATCTAACTGATGGTGAAAACCGCATCAAAATCCGTTGCCTGGTTTAGGACGAGTTAGCGGCCATACAGACAGACAGACAGACGAGGAAAGCGACTTCCATTTATACTATGTAGAGAAGATAGAGAAGTATAGTTTAGTACATTGTAGTATACTTAGTATTCAGGACAAGATATAAATGTAAGTAATAAAAAAGTAGCAATGATGTTGTCTTTAACAAAAGCTGAATACCTCAAACGGCTCAAATATGTATAATATTTTAGTATATTTATTTGTAAGTAGTTTTAGGTTTTATTTTTATTTATTTTCCAAATATGTGTAGTTTTATTGTTTAAAAAAAAAAATTAGGATGTTGTTGCCATAGATATTATTAGAAATTTATACAAGTCTTAATCTTGTATAATTTTCTATTTGTAAGACTCTATTGTATTTTGATTTAACAAACCACTAGCTGTTTTTTAATACAAGGCATCCAACTCAGCAAAACGTCATGAAAACACCAAATTCTACCCAATGTGAACTTCCTATGGCTTGTATTCCTTTGCCAGCGTTACCGAACTGCAGTTGACCCGATGCAGCGAGTGTGACTGGTCACGTAGACGCTTTAAAGGCGGTCAACTCATAAATAAGTCGCAAGAGTAAAAGCATCTTCATTATTGTGTATCTTTGATGTTAAGGTGGTTCGATTCACCTATGGCGGGAAATTCAAATTTCAAACAGTTTTCTAGTCCTTGTAGCTAGGCCGGGTAATTATTGTAAACGATCATGATGTTTGCGCAAATTGATTATTATTCCTTACAAAATTATGTAAAGCTATTTATCTCTAATGCACATTATTACTTACATTTGTGAAAAAACTATTTTTTGCTGTTCCAAACGGTTTATTCACAAATGTGAGTAATATGGTGCGTTACTGTTAAATAATTGTACATTATAATGTAACAGCCAATATTTTTGCGCAAACACTGTGTTATTTAAAAATAATTACCTGGCCTAGCTACTAGGACCAACAAACTGCTTAAAATTTGAATTTCCCGCCATAGGTGAATCGTACCACCTTAAAAGCATGGCATCTAACACTAACAGCTGATTTTAAAACGTGAAAATGTTTTTAAAAAGACGTCCATCCCCTAAAGAGCGATGGTAGACCGGTAGTATAATGCGCTTTACAATCTGACGGCACCTGGTTCGATCCTCGGCTTTGCACCAATGACATATTTAGTACCTAATTAAAATATGTATGTGCAGTTTCGATACCATCGCTCAAAAACGTTGAAGGAAAAAATCGTGAGGCACCAATATGCACAGGGCCAACATTATGGATTAGGACCCACCCTCTCTCTCTGAGAGGAGGCCTGAGTCCCAGCAGTGGGAACATGATAGGCTGAAATGGAACTAAGGTTAGGTAGCCAGCCTAAGGTTACCTACAATCCACTTGGATTAGTAAGGACATAATTATCTGCACCGACTTTGTCCAGCTTTTTTAGCTTGGGCGATTTATATATCCACTGTAACGACATGCGCATTGTTCCAAAAGAAAAGGATTTTTCGTAACTGCCGACAAATGGAGGTTTAAAAATGTTTATGAAAGTCCTATTTTTGATTATTTAGGACATTAGGTGTTCGAGTTAATATTTTAAAGTATTATAATTATGTAAAGTATTTTAAGTTTGCGAAACGGCTGAATTAAGGGAGCAAAAGGGGTTGAAAGTTTAAATCAAAATCTACGCTTACGAAGTTGCGGGCAAAAGCTAGTGGACTTATAAAATAAAACGAGAAGAAAATCGATCGCATAACACGCCACGCGGTACATTTATGTGAATTTATCAACAATATATCAAACAAGTGATTCGAACCGCCGTTTCCGAGCCTTCCCCATAATCTCAGGATCGGCATAAGGGTAGCAGCCCCTTTGCACTATGCATTGTACTTAACGTGGGGTAACTTTTATGGCCGACCATTTAAGTCAGACCTGTGTCAAATCATTGAATCACCCCGGATTTGTACTTAAATAATGATAGAGAAGGAGGAGAGGGAGTTCTCAGTCTGGTGGTTAAGGATGTGTATATTGAAGCTACATGTGATTTAATGGATTGAGAAATAAATTGATTTCGCAAATGGCCGGTGGCTGATAATTATTAAGATAGGCTAAGATCATGAAATCGATTCATCTTACATTGTTAGGATCTTTTTATTTATAACTCCGTATAGGTAGGTATATAGCTGACCCAATTTTGTGTAAATTTAAATAAATTTGTTTGAGTTATCCTATTGAAGAAAACTTTGCTTAGTTTGGGGTCAGATATTATATTATGGGGTTTTATTTATATAAAGCGTCGAATAGAAAACCTCCTCTTAAAAACTGTAAGTACGACACACTTAAGGAGGAACTCATTTTTCGTTTCACGTAAACTAAAAGACTTGAGCGATACCAATGAACTACCTAAATAGTCCACATGCAAAAAAGGGTGAAGGTCGTCTGCAGATGATAAGCATCAAGCCTGATTTTGGCATGACCCGAACCACCACTTTACCATTATCTCCCTTGTCTGAACGCAAATGAGGTGAAGAAAAACCTCACTTTTCCACTTTTGAAAATTTCGTTTTTTTTTTCTTTGGGCAAAAAATGATAAATTGATTGAAGCATGTAAGTAAAACTTTGTCAAAAACACCTCTTTTCCTTTATAAAATTTCATTTGAAATCGAGAGTTTCGAACAAAACCACACTTTTCCGTTGAAAAAGAGAAATTCCGTCGAGACATTTTTATGTATTCTCTAAAATTTGAAAAACTGGAAATGTGAGGTTTTGTTCTTCACCTCCTCAAATATTCATACTCGAGGCAATTTTAAACTTAGATAAAATGCCAACCTACCTTTTAATAATAATGAATTATAAACACTCTTCGTTATTCAGGGCGCATAGATATTTAATCAACGCGCTGGACAAGCGTGTAGGTGTGCTTATATGGGACGGAATATGTTGAAAATTAACTACATTCATTTTGGTCGCAAATATTTATGGAAGGGCCTTATTAGAAACATGAAGATAGATTACCTATTTAAAAATCAAAATGTTTGTGCTTACGGCTACCTCTAAACGCGGGCTCGAAATAGCGCAGTGCGGAAAATCACGCGAATATGAACCTTAGCAGGCCGAGATACGGTTTGCGGTCGCGCAAGTTTTCGCAGTCAACTAAACAATGGCTATAAACAGGTAGCCGTAGAGCCCCAGAACCTAAAACAGTATTTAAAACAGACACGATCACTGTAATATTACTATGTTCATTATTATTCTTCTGTCGAGTCGATGTTTCGTATATTACATACTTACATGTCAATACACTTAATTATCGCTATTTCACCCTTTTAAATAACTTATCTACCTGCAGTCCAAGCAAGACTAAACCCACCCCCGTAATAATATTTAGTCCCCTATAAGGTAAACCTATTCCCCAAAAACAGAACACTATGACTATTAATTTTGTTGTTCGTATTAGGTTCTTGTGAAAAAAATACTAGAAATTACAATTTTATGCTTACGAAACTCTGACAAAGAAAGTTTCATTGAATAAAATTGTTTAGTAGCGCCATCTATCCAAAGATTGATGTACTAATGGAAGGTCTGGGTTTTAATATAAGGTTCTACCTTAATAAGTTACAATGTCCATGGCAGTTCCAGAGATTGAGTATAGATGTCGTTACAGTAGACAGATCAATAAAAAATAACTAATAGAAATAATTATTAAACTGTATAGGATAGGTACCTACATAATATTATGAAATATAGTAGTAGTTAATGTAGGTACCTATTATAATTATGGAATTTAATTTAATTTCCTTTTTGAAGCAAATAGCTATGCTAGCGACACTGACTGTTTTCACCGACTTCTTGAGTTTAACTCTAACCTCAGTTCCTGTGGTTCAAACACACAAACTGCGAATTTATGATTCGTAGTTTGCAAACTGTTGCACATTCTTCGATACAGGGGGAGCTTTGTTAGCGCTTTTATTTTTGTTTAATTATCAATCTCTAAGTAGTAATTAAGTAGGTACTTAGTTTGGCAGGTTTGTACTACGCCCCGTAATTTTCAGTTGAATTTTTCGAGTTAAATCCTATCATTTCCTTGTGATGATGCACACTACTTTCTAGCCGAATTATAAGGATAAAAATACAAATTACACAAAAAAAAAACCTCAAGCGGCTGAATATATTTTCTTGATTCAAAGCCAAGAACACATTCAGTCGTCATCTATCAAACAAAAAAAAACTAAATGGAAAGCTGTTTGGGAGGATGTCACAGACAGACACACTGACACATGGCCGTAAAACTTTAAATTTTATTTTCTATATTGACTTACGTTGTTGGCCTTTTGGCCTCTACAGCTTGACCGGACTAGTTAGCGAACGCAAAGTGCGTTCGGCATAACTTGTAGGTGGACGTTAAACTTATAATGTAGGTATATAACTTTTATCAAAATTTCGTAGTATTTTGTATGCACATTTGGAATGAAAGATCTCTAAGTAGGTAGGTAACATTGGCGGATCCAGGGGGCATGGGGGCCATGCCCTCCCCAAAATACCTAGCAATTCCATACATTCGACTCAATTTTTGATTTGATTCCTTCGAACCTTGACAGAATGCCCCCTCCGCCCCCAAAATGAAATCCTGGATCCGCCCCTGGTAGGTAAATTTACAATGTAGGAACGGGAAGAGCAGGACCATCATTCAACTGATCACTTCCCTCAAGCCTAAAAAGTCACATTTAAATTCTTGCATTTGCTTTGTAGCAACTCTTAATAGTATTTTTTTTTTATTGGTTTGACTGTTGTAACATTGTAGAAAGTTGAATGAAACCGTAAATACTGATCACTTTTTTTAAATATATATATATATATATATATATATATATATATATATATATATATATATATATATTATATATATAAATATATATATATATATATATATATATATATATATATATATATATATTAATAGGCTTGCGTTTGACCGCCAACTCGCCTGATGTAAAGCGACGATGCGGTCTACGATGGAGCACGCTTACTATATTTTGAAACGATTCTATAGCTGGTGGTCGATATACTTACTGCAGCACCTATAATAATTTTTATTCAGTTTTTTACAATATTTATCGCATCTGTCAGGTTTTTTTAAATCTTATCATCAGATAGAAGATGTCTGCTGCTGAACATAGGCCTCCCCCTTAGAGCTCCACACTGAACGACAGCCTGCCATCTGCATCCTGGATGCACTAGATGCCCGCGACTCTCACGATGTCGTCGGTCCATCCAGTGATAGGCCTACCAACGCTGCGTCTTCCGGTTCGTGGTCCTCCACTTCCCCATCAACCTTTCTTCAACCTTTCTTCCCCATCGGTTATCGGTTCTTCGAGCGATGTGGCCTGCCCATTATCACTTCAGCTTGCACATGTTGCAAATGTCGGTGACTCTTGTTTTTTGGCGAATATCCACGTTCCGAATTCTATCGCGTATTTGAGTTTTAATTTATCTTATCAAAAGGCTGAATTTATAATTTCACGGGAAATTTTACTAATCACAATTTTTTGAATACAGTCACAAAATGTCTTACGTCATTGAGATTTGAACTCACTACGACCGCTCACAAGTCCCTAAACGGACGGGTGCGTAAACCTGGAACGCTGTAGGTTCGAAGCCCACTAGCCATTGAAATTTTTGTACTGCTGTACTTTTAAGAAGACTTTTAGCAGTTTTAAGACATACCCGGGTATGTCCGAAAACTGCGACCCATTAGTACACGGTGAACGTACTGTGATCCCCATACCGCCTGCCAAGCGTGGGGATTATGGCAACAACCCTCTCTAACAAGGAGGCCTTTGTCCAACAGTTGACGTTTAATGGCTGATGATGATGATTACTTTTAGAAAATTAAAAGTCTTAAGAGCCCGTATCGAGAGGAAACCAGTATGCCCAAGAATTTCAAAAAGTTCACAGACAATATGATATTTACTAACATGCACCGGGCCAGCATAGTGTATTAAAGCCCATCCTCTCTGAGAGAAGGCCGGTGTACCAGCAGTAGGAACATGAATAATGATAATGATGAAGAGCTTGCTTGGCACCACAGCTATCTCAAAAGTATATTTTTCAAAAAAAAAAAAAACCCCTTTTCCAATTTTCCACCCTTAGAGGTCGATTATTTCACTGAATTATTCAAATATGGCAAAAGCACGTAACATACAAAAAAAAACACCTCCTCCCGACCACCTCCTTTTTGAAGTCGGTTGAAAAAGAGTTAATCTCCGGAGAAAGAAGCCTTAAGTTTACGGCTGGTCTAAGATACTATCAGCCTTACTTATAAAAGTTACTTAAAAGTTAAGCAATGCTTAAAATTACTGTCAACTTCTCGTTGACGGATATTGTCACAGCTGAAAACAAGACAGAGCAATTTTAAGCTATGCTTAACTTAAGTAAGGCGTAAGTAATCAAGGTGTGGAGAGCGGCAGAAGCCAATAACAACACGAATATTTTTAAATTTCTATTTATTGATTCAATTTGAACTTCGAACTCACAATAAAATGCAGCACAGATAACACAAAAATCTTCAAACCATTTATTATGTAGGTACTTATTAAAATACGTGAAACGGTGATCAGGCAAGGTACGGAAACCAGGTTTTTATTACTACAAACACCGATATTATCGACAACATTTATATCGTTTAGATCGAAATTACTATACCGACGATAGAGACAGCTGATTTTGAGCAAAAAGTTTGTTAAAAAAATAAGTGGTCGGCTTTTATCGATAGATTTAAAAATTACGTAGCGGTTACAGAGTCCGGATTAAACTTACGTTATACACAGTGAGTAACTTACGAAATGCCGAACGACAAGCCACGGGCGCGTTCCGGATTACACACTTTTTGCTACGACTCAAATCCAAAGCTACGGTGAGTAATTCTGAAGCTACAGTAAGTAATTCAGAAACTACAGTAAGTAGATCAGAAGCTACGGTAAGTAATTCAGAAGCTACGGTAAATAATTCAGAAGCTACAGTAAGTAATTCAAAAGCTACGACCTCACAGTGACCTCGTAGCTTGGGAGCTACAACTTGCTACGGCTTTATAAAGTTACTTAGCTGTAAACATGTAGGTTGTCGGTGCTACGATTCGTAGATCCGAAACTATGACTACAACCAGACCGAGCCACTGAACTAAATTGTCGATTATCAGTGCTACGAGGCGTAGGTTCAAAGCTACGACTTCGATGGTCTAACTGTAAAGCTAAGCGTTCATGACCTCGTAGGTTGAAACTATTAATTTTAGATCCGATGCTATGATCTTACAGTGAATAGACTTTGAAACTATGCAAGCTACGCTTCAAAATATCATCGCAGGTTCGTTCAGTAACTCACACCGTAGCACTCGTGCTACGAGATGTAGATTGCGTTTTCAGATAAGAAAGTCGTAGCAAAATTCGCGTAAAGAACGCTGTAGCGCCTCTGATATGACTTCAATTGTAGTAACGCCACTACGCCCGTAAACAAATAGAATTAGTGTATATAATTAGCTTATGTAATAAATAAGCTTAAATGTATATAATACTGAGGCAGAATTACATCTTAACTACGACGTAACATTAAGTGTGGTACGTACGTGGGAGTAGACACGAGCGCAAGCCCTTACTTTATACGGACGAATGCGATATATAATAATATTTTGCTTTATATCTATGTATCTGACGCTAAAACATCTATATAATGTATTACTTTTTGTACATCTACTTATATAATAACCATACATACACTCACTAAGCTTTATTTGCTTCACCGCCGGTACCCAAGTGCGTCACAACCTTCGAAAGTCGTGCGATGCCCTCACTGACTAGATACTGTCTAAATCACTTGCTCGTTTTGATAATATGCTAACCACAAGTGTGTGACGTCATAACATCAAACACACGTTGAGTACGCGACGCATTTCTCCGGGATCTTGAGTATAGTCCCGCGGGCGAACGGGCCAGGTGCTTGGAAGCGAGGACAAATCAAACTGAAGGATCCAACTCGATCGGGAAGTGGAAGAAGCTCTCTGAAGTAGATCAGGTATATAGAGTACAAAACGGTTCGCCCGCGTCGGCTTTGCCGTCCCATAGCTAAGTACACATTAATTATTAAAATATATTTCCGCATTTTATTACATAAAATTCACGTTTATGATCTACCTACATTAGAAAAGTAAAAGAAAGCGGGCATTTAGATTAAGTATTTTTAGGTTCAAAAATTTGTACGCGGAGTCTATTTACACAGCGTACCATGGACGTTTGTTCCGACCGCGAGAGGTCAGGCCGGGCCACGGAACACAACTATACCTAACAGAGAGACTAACAAAACCTGAGATCATAGAGAAATGCAAGGAACGACTCAAGAACGCGGGCGGGCGTGACCTCTCGGGTGGCCTCGAAAACTTAATTTAAAAACTCTACTACGGTGACACTTATAAATCCTAGGGTACTAGACAAAAACTTAGATCTAACCTTAACAAACAATAATAAATAATGTATTTTGGTGCAAAAATAACGGAGTAAACCTAAACTTTATGACTGATCGCGAGTTAACGCAAATATTATGATACATATCCACTAATCACACAAGCTTTGAAAAAGAATATCGTAACATACAGCGGTGTACCCCTCCCATCGACCGCTCCGATCTCTTTACTAAAGTTTCAAGTTTCACACACATTCATTCCATAAATAATTACGACATAGATTAAGGGGTAGGGTAGAAAACACCCTGTCTCTAGGGCTCCAATCACACTTAAAGAATTTAGAATATCGTCTATCCTTCCACTCCACAATACCTTGGATGTGGATTGATGAATTCTGTAGAAAGGTTTTCTACACCTGATAAGCTCCAACGTGAAAGATAGATAGACGATAAATTTGACAAATAGTTCACCACATTAATACTTTCGTCTTGTCTTGCCACTCCGTTATAATGCAAACTAAGACAAACACTTTGCATTTACTTTAGTAACGATCGAGATTTGATAACAACTTGCAAATTCTATTAGGACCCACAAAATCCACCTTGATCTGACAAAGTCCGGTAAGATGCTTGCGTCTTCAGCGTGGTTGATGGGAGAGGTTACAGTGGAAGGTGGGAGGGGCGGGGGGTTTACTCCTTGACTTCGAAGTATTTATAGGTGGGGTTCTCGTAACCGTTGATTTGCATGTTGGCCACGTGTCGCTCCTCGGGGGTCGGGGCCACGGCTCCGGTCTGCTCCACCTGGGGTTATTAAAATATCAGGTGAGCTGTTGTCAATCACCTAGCCAGGTCACCTATAGAAAACACTCAGCTTAAGATAGTTATTTAGGTACATGTTTTGTGATTTTGAATTTTGATAATGTCGAAAATGGCGTTTGTTGTTTGTTCGAATAGCTACCAGTCAACAATCCTAGCCTAAAAATAATTATAAGATAGATTATTACAATGAGGATTTCTCCTAACGCTGAATTCTACAAAATTGTAAATTGTTATGACAATAAACTGGTAGAAAACCAGAACGTACCAGAACTGTGGCGACTGGTAGAAAATGTTTAGCATTAAGTCCCCCATTTGTATATGTCTACATAATTTGTAAGTGTGCAATAAAGTATATTTTTTTTAACCTATACTGTCCCACTGCTGGGCAAAGGTCTCCCCCATCTCCTTCCATAAATCTCGGTCCTCCGCCACCTCTTGCCAACCTCTCGTGTGGCGCGTATGCATCCCGACCGATGGGCCAGGATCGTCACACAGTGGGTGCCAGATGGACGGCGCAGTCAAGGAAGGCCCAAGAAACGCTGGCGTGACGATCTTGACTCATTCCGGAGAGGTTGGCAATAAAGTATTAAATAATAATAAAATACAATAAATTTCAGATAAGTACGTTCGTATAAGTACGATCGTTCAACAATGAGTGTTGAACTCTTGAATGAACTGTTGCGAGGGGCCACTTTTTAACTGAGTTATATTTCTATGTAACGTTTAAAGAATGTAAAGGTAGTACCTGAATACCGACCTGCACGAATCCCTGCGCGGCGGGTGCCTGGTCGCGGCGACGTGCGACTGCGAGCGCGACGCACGCGGCCGCCGCCAGCGCCGCGCCGCCCACGCACAGCGCGGGGTACAGCGCGCCCGCGCCTGCGCCCGCGCTGCTCGCGGAACCGCCCGCGCCGCGCACTGTGAAGCCCTGCGGACATACACAGAAGTTTACCGCTGTCACCATCATCAGCATCAACATCATCAGTCTATCATGTTAAGGCTGCTACAGACAAACGACCTTTTGCCAACGGAAGAGGCTACTGCAGCCGTCGCTATCTGTAGGCGACAGCCGTCATCGCGTTGATGGCAGCTGTTAACGCATCGTCAACACGTCAACGGCTGCCGCCATCAGGTGGCGACGCTTGCAGTTTTGGCGTCCCGCGTCAATCTACCGCTGACAGATAGCGACGGCTGCAGTAGCCTCTGCCGTTGGCATAGTGCCGCTCGTCTGAAAGCAGCCTTAGGGTTACCAGATGAAAAAAAAAACAGGAAAAACCTGGATGCTTAAAGCGTTTACTTCGTCAAAACCCTCGTGAGTATTCATTATAAATTATTATAACACCGGCTTGCACTTAAAGAGATTTCTGGACATTTCCTTCAAAGTTCATATTTCGCGGCATAATGACGGACTCTTTCATTTCATTTCTAGAATTCCGAATATTTTGAAATCCCCCTCGCATTCCGGGCAAAAGCCTAAAGTCCCAGACATGTCTGGGAAATTTCGGATATATGAAAACACTAATCATGGTCTATAGCTGGGACACAGGCCTTTCTAAGAGATAGAGGATGGGCCCTAATCCACAATGCTGGTCCAGTGCATGTTGGTGAATGTTGTCTCTGAACTTTTGACCTTCTTGGACATACCGATGTCTTCTGCCGTTTTTGAAAGATGGCACCGAAACTGCACGATTGGTGCAGGGCCGAGGATCGAAGCGGGTACCGTCAGATTGTAAAGCGAACATGGTGCGGCCACCATCGCTAACATTAAAATAAACACCAGCCGAAACCGCGTGGCGCAGCTAGGTCATTCATTGGCCCATTTTGCGTCACCCGGCTCTAGCTAATTCAGCCACCTGGTCTCCTGCAGGAAAGCCAGCAGCTCGCTTATGACTGCGCAGGCTTCCCAGAGCGTCCTCGGTGATCCGAGGATAGTGTTTCGTTGTTCTGCCACGCTGCTGCACTCCAGCAGCTAACGTGCGGCCGTTTCATCAGTCTCCAGACACCCTCTACATAGGGGCGCAGCTAGTTTAATAAAGGTAGTTACCGGCTGCGAGTGCTGGAGCTCGTGTTTGAGCGCGTGCGCAGGCGGCGGCGGGGCGCGCTCCTCCGCGTGCTCGAGGGCCGCGCGTAGTCCCTCGCCCTCGGTCTGCGGCACACCCACCGTCAATGGCAACAACTGCATACAAAATACAAGCCCAGTTAATGTAGTTCTGGTTCTGAATGAAGGTCTGCAGTGGGACATTAAGGCTAAAATAATGATAATAATGGCTCTAAAGGGTTTTTTTAAATGATGAAACGGGCTAGCGTTAGACCACAACTACTGATGGAAAGTGACGATGTGGTCTGAAATGGAGCGCGATTATCCATGAGATACCTATTCACTCTTGTCTTGAAGAGACCCAGGTTGTACTTTATAGTGAACGCCGAGGCAGGGAGCATTATATTCCTTTACAGTTCGTATTAGATAAGAATTTTGGAAACGCTACGATTCCTATTCATGTCGTAACGTAAGGTTAGAATGACTGCTTCGAAACCTATGGCGGAAATTGGTTCACGGAATCAGCTTATACAGCTCGTGTCAATTCTCCAAAATTAAGTCAATATGGTGGAAAGGGCTAAGCCGAAAGGGGTCCGTTATACTTATCGTTGTGAACAACTCTTACTATGGGACATGGGACAAACTCTGAATTCGCGCTTTTTAAGGAACTGATGGTATTTTTGGGATTGCAGGGTTGTTCTCACAGTAAAAGTTGGTCGTAATGATGAGTATTGCCGCAGATCTGACTAACAATAAAGGAGATAGATATGCCTTGGTACAATTTATTATTGTTCGTGACCATAAATATGTCTCCGTGTTTCACCCACTTTTTTACTATACCGAATCTACTAGAGGCTCCTATGGAGTTTTGGAATCGACATAAATATACAAGTTATCGAGCATTTTCATAACATGGATCGTGGACGTGCTCGAGTGTGGATATCGATATCATCATAATCAGCCTTTTAACAGTCCACTGCTGGACTTTTAGCCTCCCCCGAAAGGGTGATTGGGCCGTATCCACCACGCTGGCCCAGTGCGGATTGGTGGATTCACATACGACATTGAATTACTTCTTCATACGTATGCAGGTTTCCTCACGATGTTTTCCTTCACCGAAAAGCCAGTGGTATGAAAATCTGTACATAAGCTCCAAAGAGCTCATTCGTACGGGCCAGGGGTTTGAAACGCTTTCAAGTCTAGCGGTCTCCCAAATGGGCTACCACGGCTTTTGGATATCGATATAATTAACGCGGTGAAACATGTATTTTCATGATGTTTCTAAAACTCCATAGAAGCCTCTTGTACACCCTCCATAGGGGCATGAGTTTGACTTGACCGTGACTTACTTTGCTTGACTCTGACTGTGACTATGGCATGTTTGACGATATTTAGAGAACTTTAAAACTTGAGAATATTTTAATAACTGACTCTGGCAAATGCACACGAAGTGCGTCGCACAAAGAATAAAAAACCGGACAAGTACGAGTAGGAATCGTGCTCTGAGGGTTCCGTTCGACAGAACCCTCGAGCGCGAGTCAAAAAAAAAACCTAAAGTTGAAATATTGAAAGACAAACTTAACTTTGGATTTGAATATAAGGTTCTTCTATACATTCCAACTACAAAATTTAAGTTTGTAATAGCAAAAAAAAATTTTTTTTAATGATATAACTTCAAATTTGTAAGTTTCAGATTTATTCCTATATACGTGCTATGAGATCTTGCCTTTTGCCAAATTTCATGATTCTAGGTCAACGGGAAGTACCCTATAGGTTTTGATTCGCCTGTGAAATCGCAAAATATGCGATATAAACGTTCATATCTTTTGATTGCGTTGACTTACAACTTTTATTTTTTTATAGCCGAAAGAAACAGTAGACCCAATTATTTAGTATAAATTTCAACTTGATACCTTTACGCGTTCTTGAGAAAAAGGGTCTTGACAGACGGACAGACGGACAGACAGACGGACAACGAAGTGATCCTATAAGGGTTCCGTTTTTTTCCTTTTGAGGTACGGAACCCTAAAAAGAAGTTGACTGCCTATTTTGGAGTAATTGAACTATAAGTGTGAATGGTACAAACCTGGCCAGCTGGTCGCCTGGTAGTGCCATCGATGATCTCCAACGTGTAAGAGATATCGCCGTCTGAGTCTTCGGTCACCGTGCTTGTGATCATCTCCTGGAACAATACAACAGTTGTTTCAGATTACCTACCAATAGTAACATAATATTCAGTACTAGCGGCCCGCCCCAGCTTTGCACGGGTATAGATATATAGCCTATATTAATCAGTGATAATGTAGCATTCATATGGTGAAAGAATTTTTAAAATCGGTCCAGTACTTTTTGAGCCAATTCGTTACAAACATACTTAAAAATACTCAAAGGTAGGCAACGCACTGACAATGCCCCGGGTATTGTAGGTGTCTATAGGCGGCGGTGACCACTTACCATCAGGTGGCCCGTAGCTTGTTTGCCCCTTATTCTATATAAAAAAAAAAATATAACACAAATCTTTCAGATTTATTACCAGAAGTAAACCGCGTAATCCCTTTAGGTTGTCGTTGTAGTGAAGATCGAGATATCCAAATTCAATAGTTTGACCAAAAAAATGGCAACACAGCATCCGCATCTCGGATGCTTCTTCATCGCATAAAATCACCATTATTGATAATTATTAATCGCGCACTATTCTAAGATGTGCGCCATTCTAATTCTAATTCTAATTCAAAATGGGGGTGATAAGACCTGCACTGACATCCCGCTTGGGGTGTATTGTGCATTTGCCCCCGCCAGCCTACACAAACCAGCCGAGCTCCTTAAAATAACGAAGCGATGTGCGCCATATAAAAGTTGTTCATATTGATGGTACTACGGACCCCTTTTGGCTTAGTACAGACTTTCAGTGTAAACATGTACACATATCGGGGAACACCCGTTCTGGCAGCGCATTCCACAGTATAGCAGATCACACTATAAAAGTGGAATCAAAGCACTACTTACAGTGGAAGTGGTCTCCTGGGTGAAGGGCAGCCGGGTGGTGAGGTCGTGGACGGACACAGAGGCGGCGGAAGGCGGTGGCGACGAGGGCACGGCGCTAGGGGCGGGGGACGAACTGGACGCGGGCGGGGCAGCTGTTCCTTCCACCTCAGATGGTTCGCTGGCCTCGTCGTCGGTCTCCTCACTCTCTTTCACGCCATTTGATGTCTGGAGGAGGGTTAATGGGTACACTCAACACCATACAGAGGTTAGTGAGTTGAGTGGTGTATAGCTGGGTACATATTACTCACGCTAGCGGGTATACCTAAACACACAGTTAATTTGAAAAGTTAAGGCACCGATCCTCTACTTGAGTTCTTTGAGTCAGTATACTTACAGAATAGCCGTCAGACCTCCATCACCATCATCATCGTCAGGCTGTATCGATCCACTGCTGGGTATCGGCCACTTCTCCCTTCTGCCATTGATATCTCTCTCCCTTCTTTTAATATTAATTGTTAACTTAATTACTGTTCTCCTTAACCTTACCTTAGCCCGTTCGTTCTGGATCTCCTGTCGTTGCTTGGTGCGCTGGTCCCTCTTAGCGCTGAGCTGGTCTCTGGCAGCTTGTTCCCGTTGAACTTCAGCCTCGATGCGGTCTAGCAGCAACTCCTCGGCTTCAGGCGTCATCGACATCAGTGACACGGCCATGTCGTCTTTGGATTGCATCGACTAGAATTAACAGATTTTTCTTTCAGTTTCTGATTTTCTGACGCTCCGAGCGAGCGTCGCGTCATTGAGATACTTCGTGTGCGTAAAAGACTACATCAAAATAATGTATTTTTTTAAACTGACTATAACAAAGCAACCCTAGCCCTGTGACTGACAGTAAGCATTCAATTCAAGAACACGCCCGAGTTCGAGCCAAACTACTGCTTAAGCTTATAACTACTGTGATTAGGTAGCCATCCAAGGAGAATTTTGTATGCTCCGGATCCGTGCCAAAACCTACTGCACCCTCTTTGAAAAAGATCATGGACAGTGGCTGAAAATTAAATCCCAGACTCCGTAGCTCAGTTCCGCAGCTCAGTGTCTAGGGCAATATTCATTTAAGCAGATCGTTGCAGATATTCAGGTTTGAATCCCACTGGTCATCGAATTATTGAACTATCTTGTTACGGGATAAAAAATAAAATGAAACGTTCAAAGTGGTGACTGCCTGGTTTGTTTAGCAATCTAAATAAACAGATACATGACTGGCTGGCTGGCTTATATACACTTCCCCCTCCAAAGGCTTGGCTAAGCTATGCAGTGGCATGGCGTATGAGGGAACGTCATAGCGGCTAGCTGGTATCGGTGCATTTGCAGGCAAACATAATTTCCGTTTCGTTACAGCCTATATTTTAAAACACTTAAAGTCGCTAAGTCGCTTCAACAAAGAACCTGACTACTTATCAGTTCTATCCAAACAAGAATCTTTTCATTTGCTGTTTAATGAACTAAGCTCAGCCTCTCTCCTAATTGGGAGAGGCCTGTCCAGATATGGCCGAAGAAAAGTTAAAGAAGAAAAAATAGCTCATGAGTGTGTGGTTACCTGAACGTAATCCTCAATAGCTGTTCCAATACTGGCGTACAAGTGGGGACGGCGGCGGAGGGAAGTCAGGGCGCGCTGGAGGGCACGGTCAGCATCCTGGAACAAATGATTACACACATAAGTCCTGCCTCTACAAATAATACCACTAGTATCACTCTACAGTCATAGATAATCAACGGATAATTCTCCGTTGATTATGTTCGCTGCGGCAGCTGCAAATAAAATCGAGTTCGAGAAAAAGATGAACTTGCGTTTACATACTAGAATGCTTTTCATGAAAGAACATTGGACTCTAGATTTTTATTAATTTGCTATCGTTAAAGAGTCGTGTACGATTCTTAAAGTTGTTACAAGTGCTGCTCGAGAAATCATACTGATAGTGGTTGATAGATACGCGATGACAGTCTGGGGGACTTCTTTCATGAAAAACACTATCTTGCTATTATTATTATTATTTTTATATTAAGTTTTACTGTTGGCTTTTTGGCCTCTACAGCTTGACTGGATTAGTTAGCGAACGCAGAGTGCGACTAGCACAAGGGCACCTCGAAGGTACGAACCTCGGCTTGGGCCGTTGCCGAGAGTGGGAATCAGACTTGCCCAGGCACCCCAGAGGGGGAGTGCCCTGAAGCCCTAGCGGTTTGTTGAACTGATTGATTATTTGGAGAGAATCTAACCGATCTTCTAACAGATCCTGGGGGTCTACGACCCCGCCGGCGGGATCGCTGTGTGTGTGTATGCCTCTGGTAACCGATGCCTGTACCAAAAACGGAGTATTTCCTACTGCAAGGAGCAGTCGGATCGGGCTTGCTATTTTGTATGTTTATAGCTTAGTTATAACAAGTGAATGTATATTACCTGCAGTCTGTCTGCAGCGCTGGCTCGTTCAGCGGCGGCGGCTTCCTTCCCGGCGGCGGCGGCGCGGCGCCACGCGGCTAGGGCTCCGCTACGCTCTGCTGCCAGCGCTCGGACCAGGCGTTGTAGGCACTTCTGGACTCGGTGGGCCTGGATAAGGTAACGTGAGGTCAATCAAGAAACCCGGTTGGCGCAGTAATGTCATTTTCATACAAATTCAACTTTCCGCAGGCGTTAACGCTAACAGAAAATGGGTCTTTTCTGGTCTAAGGCAGTCAGGCGGCGGCGCTCTCTGTTCTGAAGGTAGAGTAGTCTTACATTGGGTGGCTGGTCCCGCAGCGAGCGCGTGTAGCAGGAGAGCGCGGTGCGGCGCCGCTGAGCGAGATGCGCCAGCACACGCTGCTGGTGCAAGGCGGCCAGCCGGCGGCGCTCCGCCACGCCTTCCTCCTCCAGACTCTGAAACCACCACCACTTATCAAACACATTCTTTAACTTTCTCCCATGTCTTCAAAAAAGGCCAAAAATCTGGGTGTCTTCAAGTCACGAATCGGTTTCTTATATAATGCGAATTAGAAGATAATGCGATCCACATGTGGACCACATTATCGCTTAACATCAGGCGAGGTAGAAGCCAAACAGAAGTCTATAATGCAATAAAAAAATAATTTCTTAAAACAATGTGCGTTTTTACAATGTGTTTCTAGACAGTTATTCGGTTTCAGCGAAAGGAAAACTGAAAATACTGATATAAAATATTTGATGAGACAATTGTACTCCTCTGAGGATAGGTATGTTTATTGTTTAACAAAGACAAGGTACAAGGGATTTTTTTAATCAAATGAGCAACACTATTATATGGTATACTGTATTTTAATCTATATTAGCAAACCGCCCGCTCGGCTTCGCACGGGTGTAATTTACGTACGAAGCCGGGGCGGGTCGCTAGTTATATATAAACCTTCCTTGAAAATGTATCTAAATGATAGTGAAAACCGCATCAAAACTCTTTGCGAGGTTTAGGAGGAGTTAGCGGCCATACAGACATACAGACAGACGCGGATAGCGACTTCAATTTATACTATGTATAGATAGAGATAGAGAAAAGATAGAGAAGAGATAGAGAAGAGATAGAGAAGAGATAGAGAAGAGATAGAGAAGAGATAGAGAAGAGATAGAGAAGAGATAGAGAAGAGATAGAGAAGAGATAGAGAAGAGATAGAGAAGAGATAGAGAAGAAATAGAGAAGAGATAGAGAAGAGATAGAGAAGAGATAGAGAAGAGATAGAGAAGAAATAGAGAAGAGATAGAGAAGAGATAGAGAAGAGATAGAGAAGAGATAGAGATAATATATTAAAGCGAAATTCATTCACTCATCACGAAATCTATAACGACTTGATCTACGAAGCTGAAATGTGGCAGGTAGATTTCTAATGGTGGTAGACGTTTGCTAAGAAAGAATTTTGTTGAATCTGGGTTAGTTAGTTCATATGAAATCCTACGCGTACGAAGTAGCGGACAACAGCTTTATAAACATGAAGAGATAGAAATATTTCTACAGTATTCTTTATTCATGTTTTGACGAAAAGGTTTACCTGTACGTTGGACTGGAACTTGGCGGTCATGCGCTGGCGGAAGGTCTGCGCGGTGGCAGGGTCTGACGCCATCATCGTCTGGTAGCGGTCCTCCAACTCAGACCACTCCTTCATCACCTTAGTGATCTGCATCGAAAGAAATACGAGATAAATTATTTTGGGGATATTGAAGATACATCTTTTTCAGGGCCACAATTAAACTGGCTTTTCTGCTGCTCCCATGTTGGAATACTGATGGAGCTTTCATCTGTGGCTGATGGTGTTGGAGTACTGATACTGGTGTGTGTTAAGTTTACTGATCTGAATATACTTCTCTTTACCTTTAAATTGGGGTTCATTGCTGGCTTTATGATAATCTTAAAGAGACTGTCCACTTGTACAAATATTTTGTCCTAGCGTGGATAGTCTAGTTTTTATTTTTAAATTATGACCTTGAAAGCTCAGTCAGTTTTTGTTTGTTTTTTCTGATTTTATGTGTATTCATAATCATCATCATCATCAGCCTCTAACTGTCCACTGCTGGACATAGGCCTCTCCTAATGCACGTCACTGAGCTTGGTCGGCAGTACTTTGGATCCAGTTTTTACCCGCCGTTTTACGCAGGTCGTCACTCCACCTGGCTGCAGGGTGTCCTACACTACGTTTGCCTAAATGTGGTATCCACTCCAGAACTCATCTACCCCATCGGTTATCGGTTCTTCGGGCAATGCGGCCGGCCCACTGCCACTTCAGCTTGGTAATCCTTTGAGCTATGTCGGTCGTTCCGAATTTTGTCCCTTATAGAAATTCCAAGCATAGCTCTCTCCATAGCTCGCTGAGCGACTTTAAACTTGTGGACCATCCACGTCTCAGCACCGTAGGTCATAACGTTATGTGTATTATAAGCCGATATCTTGAGAGTAGGGTTTGTTGTGAAATCTCCTTTTATGTTCTTTTATTTGTTAATAACCCTTTAATGTATTTTTAAATTTGTCTATTCTTTCAGATCATAGGTCTCCTTGAATAGTACTGGGCTAATATGAAAATATTAGGACGACACTTTTCAACGTGACATACCTTTTCACGGTGAGTCTCCTCCAATCGCTGTTGCGCATCCTTGTAGCTCTGGTGCTCGGTACGAGGGTCGAAGTGGGAAAAGTAAGGATCAGAGGTAGCCGTAGAAGCCTGTAACAAGTAATATGTCTTAGGAACAAGCATAGTATTAAAATAAATAAAAACCCAACTGCAAAATTTATACCTATTGTCATTGCCAATTCAACAACACCTCGCATGTCCAAATCAGTGAGTCCGTTTAGATTCCATGGGGTAATGCAGTGGTAGAGAGATACACACGAAAAACGCTTCCCTTTTTCTGGGCAGTCAGGTAAAAATAGGTATGAAATGGGTATTGAAACCATCTTAATAAAATTATTATATATGCGGATTGCAGATAATTTTCGTCTCCGGATGATGATATCCGTGAATAAGTAATGATTTGTTAGGGGTATGCTAGTTATTAAGAAGTGAAGCATTTCTTTCGCTCAACGGTGATTGATCATAATAATTAGAGATTAGTTAGGCTAAATATGTGATATAATGGAGTGAGCTTGAGTTAACTTTTCCAAATCGATTGTCATGTCCAGGCATAAGCAAATCAAAGCGACAGGTAATGTCGTGTCTATTAGTGAAGTATTATTCAATATAATAATGAGTGAAACTTACTAATCCGATAGGTATGTTTTACCAATGTTCTCAATAGTGGTTGTGGTAGAAGGTGATGAGTATGACTTAGGAAGGGACAGCCAATATCTCTGTCATTGAAGTATTCTTTGATATGATAATGAGTGAAACTAACAAACTCGATTGGTAACTTACATCAACGCTTACCGTAGTGGTAGTGGTGGTGGTAGATGCTGTGGTAGTGGAGGGTGCAGGGGAGGACTCAGGGCGGGGCCAGGCATTGTCATCTCCGTCGGTGTAGTCATCGTCTTCGGCGTCATCGTCTCGGGACAGGTCTGCGTCCTCATCTTCGTCCATATCTGCGATAAAAAAATATAAAGACTCCAAAATAGTATGCGCTCTAATTATTATTGATTTCATAATTTCATATTATGGCAGCTGGATCAAAAACTAAACAGTCAAAGCTAATGAAATTTAACTAGGACCACTTCGACAGCTTGATCTACATAATCTATACTAATATTATAAACAGGAAAGATTTGATTGTTTGTTTGTTTGTTTGCATTGAAGAAGCTCCGAAACTACTGAACCGATTTGAAAAAAAAACACTTTTGGGAAGCTACACTATCCCCGGGTGACATAGGCTATATATCTATACCCGTGCGAAGCCAGGAAGTGCCGCTAGTATAAAAATAAACACGTAAGTCTGTACAAAAATATTAGAGTAATCGGCGTAAATAGGAATACAATTAAAATATAGACATTTTTCATTGTTGCAAATCATTAAGTTGTTGAACAAATATGTACCGTCATCTGCGTCATCATCGTCGTCATCGTCGCTTAGGTTGAGGGTATCGTCGTCATCGTCATCGTCGAGCGCGTCATCATCGTCGAGCAGATCGTCATCGCGCTCGTCCATCGCAGCCGAGGCAGCCAGCATCTCCTCAGCTCCGGGGCTGACGGGCACACCGACGTCCATGGGCTTGTGCATCTTTACGTTCTCTGAAATTATTGCAGATAGATCGGGTTAGTATTCGTGCTTAAAGATGTTGTTATTTGATTATTTATGTATTTTTTTATTGTTGTGATTTACATAGCTCGAAGAACCGATAACCGATGGGGAAGAAAGGTTCTGCAGTGGAGACCACGAACCGGAAGACGTATTTAGGCCTCCCACTAGAATCTAGATGGACCGACAACATTGTGTTAATCGCGGGCATCCAGTGGATTCAAAAGGCAGGCTGTCGTAGGGGAAGGCCTATGTTCAGTAGTGGACGTCTTCTGTCTGATGATGATGATGATGATTATTTATTAAACAAAACCGTGATTAGATTGGTTTGAGATTCAACCATAACCTAATTATGATATTTTAAAGCATTGTCACTAAAGATGCTTGAATCCAATTTTAGTTTTGTCTGACAAATTTAAGTTCATTGAAGATCTATATTAACATCACTTTTGGATGTTGATTTATTTTAAAAATGCTGAAAGAATTTAAAAAAAAACGAGGTAAAACGCACAATCAGTACGACTGATCACCAAATAGCACACATTTTGTACTTATTGTTGTATAATTATCAGGCCTCTTCAGTCCACAGCTGTATCCAGGCGACAACTAATGCTTTCCCTGGACCCAAGGTCTTAGAATATGCTTCTGACTCTTTTAGGTTTAGACTTTTGGACATTTTGTCAGATTTGGGGATCTAACCAACTATTCAAACGAGCCCCGGGAAGACAACCCATCGGCAATTGTCGCGGGAACGTTAAAAGAAAAAGCACTTTTCCAGGCACATAGGCAAGCTGCTCAAGGAGAATGCTCATTTATCATAATCATAATCAGCCTTTTAACAGTCCTCTGTCGGACTTTTAGCCTTCCCCCGAAAGGGTGATTGGGCCATATCTACCACGCTGGCCCAATGCGGATGGGTGGATTCACATACGCCATTGAATTCCTTCTCCGTACGTATGCAGGATTCCTCACGATGTTTTCCTTCACTGAAAAGTCAGTGGTATGAAAATCCGTACATAAGCTCTAATGAGCTCATTGGTGGCCTATGAATGAGCATTAGCCGCATAATATAAGGGTTTCTTTTGAAGAATTTATTCATGTCGTCACCTTAAATAAAGACAAGCCTTAAGACACTGCCAATCCGCGTTATTCAAGTAAATATTAAACTCACCTTTGAAATGCTTAGGGCAGCAGACGAATTCAACTCCAGAGAAAAGGCTGATCCCACAGGGCAGGAGCATTGCAAAGGTCCGGAGTCGAAGCCCCCGCTGCGAGCAGGCGCGGCCGGCGGTGGCGTTCCAGCGGGCAAACTGCCAGCATCGGCTCTGGTTGTGGATGTGGTCGAACAAGCAGCTCTCTGGCACCAGCAGCGCGTCCGATTGGAATGGACCTTCTGCCGCCAAACACGATGTTGTAGGGCATTTGAGAATATCAAATCAAATATTTATTTATTAGCTAAAAATTTATAGTCAAACAACCAACATGCAAGATTAAGATCTAAAAACCTCAAATACCTAAATTAATTATACATTATGCCAGTCAGAGTTCCCTCCATATCAATAAGACCCAGGTGCCAGTGTTCTATTGAGAACCAATGTTACGTATAGTTTTATTGTGAGTTCGAGTTGTTTTGTTAAAATAACTCAGATTTCTGTACATAGTTTGTTAGTAAAATCACATTGTTTATTTTCGACAAATTATAAGTTTTAACCTTTCCGTCTTTGCACCGTTGCATGATCATTTTCTGGGCACAGTAGCCAACACGAATATATCACAGGACTCACAAGGTAAATCGGGCTCACAACAAACAAGAGAAGTAACATAAAATTCAGTGTTATATTCTGTCGAAATTGAAAATTGTTGATGATAGTTTTGTGGGTAAGTATAAAAAGAATTCATGCTGATTATATTACGTTTTAGGATAAATACTGAATAACTGCGTAATATTAAAATTAAAATAAAAAACACGTTATTACTTGGTTATGAATATAAATAAAAAAATTACGTTGACGTAGTAGCATGTCTGCTTCATAAACAAAAGGTCTTGGGTTCGATGCCCGATTGGGCAGATGTTTGAATGATAAATTTAAATATCTTCTCCGGGTCTGGGTATTAGTTTTCCCTTATCTTTGTGTGTGTTCCATGACATCCCCAACACAGGGAATTCTAGTCAATTCGGAAGCTATGAGTGTGAAACGTTATTTATTTACCATCCGACTTCAAAAAAGGAGGCTGTTTTCAATTCGGTTGTATTTTTTATTTTTAATATTTGTTAGAAAGTACCTATATATTGTACTTTCAGATAAGTCACATAGAAATTTTATCAAAATCAGATGCCTTATTATGGATGACTCGGATTGTGATCGTGATCGCGAGCCATCTCACTTACGCACGTGGTGCGAGTAATAAAGTAGATGCGGACGGGACGGCATGCAATCTCGATCACAATAAAACTTCTGTAATAAGGCAGCTTTAGTTTGGGTTTTAAATGAAAATACATAACTGGAAATTTAATTATTTTGGATGCCATAATTATTGTCATCCAAGTAACTGAAATTGCGTATTTTACAAAAAAAAATTGGTTATTTAAATTGATAATTAATTATATAAGTACCGATTCCTCCGACATTTGTGAACCAATTTACTTGTATTTTTTTTATTATGTAGAGACAGCTCTCGATGTGGTCGCACAAAAATTTCAATAACTTAGGCTTAGTAGTTTTTTAACCAGCTCTATTAATATGATTTTGTTAGCCTGTAGATTTAAACAATTTTGATAGCCCGTTGGTGCAGTTGGTAGTGAACCACCTTCCGACCTACTTACCTTCTGAGCTTGGGGGCGTGGGTTCGATTCCCACCTTGGACAAACATTTATGTGATGAACATTTGTGTTTGTTCTATATCTGGTTGTTTATATCTATTTAAGTATATATTTAAAACTAAATATATAAATGTATGTATATCAGTCTCTGGCAGCCATATCACAAGCTTTGCTTAGTTTGGGGTCACATGATCGTATGTGCAAAAATATTATTATTTTTATTAATTCTGATTTCTTTTATTAACTGTCTGTACATAGGTAGGTATAACAAACAAAGAAAATAAAAAAAAGCCTTAACTATTACTAATTAACACTAATATAATCAAAAATCAAAAACAAGATGTTGCCCGTGTGGTAAAGTGCCAAGAACGCTGGCTGCATTCCCGCGTTGAATTGCTAAAGAAATTCTCTGCGCGAGGAATGAGCCAGCTCTCTTGTCACCAGCGGCGTCAATTAATTGTGGCGAAATTTTTTTAATAAACTTTTTCGTACATGGACCCCATGGACCAAAAGTTTCGACGCCAAGCGGCACAAATATATATTCACTTGAAAGTGATGCATACTTGCGCCGCTTGGCGTCTTCTGCTGCCTCCGCCGCGGCTCCAGCTTTTTGAATTGTCCCCCTGAGGTGAGAAGGGGCTAACGTATCGACGCATGTAGCGTCCCAAACGAGAGCCCTTCCTCGCTCCCAGGGGATCAAAGTTAAGCCATCAGGGCGCTTGCCATCATCCCGAACTATCCCCACCGGCTCGAGAACAGCAGGGATGTTGCTGGTGGCAAGCGCCCGTTTGATGATATCATTTATGGAGCCGTGGCGGGAAAATCTACCGGCACTACGTTGGCAGTAGAGTCCATGAAGTCCATTTTTATCGACGCCGCTTCCACACGGACACAAATGTCGTTCGACAATAGCAGCTCCCAATCGAAGACCGATGGCGATACGGAAGCTGCCATTGTCGAACAGAGTTCCGAGGTTGGCAGAAGGAAGGGCATGGAGCCACTGCCCGGACTCGTGCTCGGAAACAGCAAGAAGCCTTGCGCGATCTTGGTCACTGAAAGAATTTTGAGTCAAATCTTGTTGGACTCTCTGTACCAATGGAGCATCCCATAGTTTTTGACGTTTTGGTTCCTTAGGTATATCTCCATTGGGACAGACAGTTTTCCAGGCCTTAATTGCATCAGCAGCACAGTGAATCCGAACGGGTGATGTTTTCAAGATTAGAGAACACAGTTTGGATACACTGTGTACAGATGAAAGAAAGGCCGGAAGAGCTACACTGGAAATTTTTCTGATTCCGATACCACCAGATCGAATAGGTAAGGAAGCTTGAATCCAGGAATTGTTTTCGAGGTTTAAATTTAGAATTTTTTCCAAAGAAGTTTTGAGGGTGGCATCGAGGTTTTCTAAAAATTGCGTATGTTTCCAGATTGGGCATGCTCTTAAGACATAGGTGAAATTTGGAACAAAAAGGCAATATTTTAAAATGGTATAGGCGATATGAGAATTTAGAAAGCCCAATCTGTTGATGTTTACCGAAAGTATATTAGATTTTTTTTCTAAAAGAGGTCCAACACTTTCCTCGAATAGAGGCGCCCCTAGGAGGTAAAGTGAGTTCTTTTCTAAAATTTTAATTTCCGGTGCAATGTCCTTAAAGCTTTGAATGATATCTTCACGGTCATGGTCATTGAATTTGGACGAAACAAACAGCTCACACTTGCCTAAGTTTAGCTCTAAATTTATTTTCCCAAAATTATTTATTCTGATTGAGTGTTTCACTAATTTCAAAGTCAATTTTCTGTTATAAACAAAATATTCCTAAGATATTCCAACTACAAGGCAAGTAACACAAAGAACAGGCAAAACTTTTATAAAACTAACATCGCGAAAGCAATCCCATATTTCAAGTTGCATCAGACATTGATATAGCAGCAGACTGGAAAATTGGAAGTTGATTGCGTGCAGACGAAAAAGATTTCAACTAGACCGACTATTCATTTTCCTTTATTTTTTTATTCCCGTGTTTGTTGCTGCTTTGCATGAAACATGAAAATAAAAACGACGTTCTACGATGAATAATTTTGCTATATCGCTATAGACAAAGGTACAACCGCAGATTAGACAAACAAAGGAGATATGCCTTAGTACAATCATCGTTCGTGTTCAAATTTCTCCATATTTATTCGAGAGTGAATAGGTTTCTTCTAGGCAAGCCTTATCATCGCTTAACATCAGGCGAGTTGACGGCCAAGCGCAAGCCTATTTATAATAATAATAAAAAAACATACAATTATTTTCACTATACTGCAGCGCAAATGCAAATTTTTCAAAACATCTTGTAGACCTATGTTCTATAACTATTAGTCGTAGTATTACATATTATTAAGTTAAGAAATACGAATTAAATACAAGCTTTCAGGCGTTGGCCATATTGTATTTAGATGACTTCATTTTATTTTTCAGTAAACTCTTTCATTTGATACCTATATTATGCATTGGAGTGCATAAAAAATAACAAGTCCGCCATCTTTGGGAGTCCGCCATATTGGATTTAGAATGACGTCACTTAGCTGACCATGCATTGTCATCCAAACTAAACGTGTATGCAAAATTTCAGCTAAATCAGTCGGGCATGACTGGGTTGGGCATATTTTCAACGTAGCGCGTAGGTATAAACTAGTTTGAGTATATAATTTTTTATCAGAAATTAAACAGACTGCATATTGTTTGTATGGTTTATTAGACCGCTCTTAACTTATCTCTTTTCTGCCTCTGATTTCGCTTCAGATTCCGGTTCCGACTCCGACAACCCAAATTTAAAAACTCCGACTCCGATTTTGGTTCCGATAAAACCACCTCCATAACATCCTTAGACTCGATTATCGATTTTATTCAGTTCAACAACCCCATAAAAAGATCAATATATTGTTTACCATGACAACTAAAGTTTATGCTTTGTAAATCGATATCGACAATGACTATATAGCCCGTTGGTCGAGTTGGTAGTGAACCTGCCTTCTGAGCTTGGGGGCGTGGGTTCGATCCCCATCTAGGACAAACATTTGTGTGACGAACATTTGTGTTTGTTCTATATCTGGGTGTTAATATCTATTTAAGTATGTATTTAAACCTATATATGTATCAGTCTCTGGCAGCCATATCACAAGCTTTGCTTAGTTTGGGGTCAGATGACCGTGTGTTCAAAAATGTCCCCAATATTTTATTTATTTTATTTACTATCTCCGATTCATTTTTGTCCCGATGAAAACGATTATCGGCAAGTGCTCGAAATAAGGCTAATACTGTCCAAAAAGGTACCGAAATAAAATAACGGCTAAGACGACGTGTCGAGACTCGAGACTCGCAAATCGCTAGACGTAGGGTTCCGTTTTTTGTAGTTAAAGTCATATTATTATGATTGTGGTCACAATCATCATAGTTCAGAAATTGGTGGTCACAGAAAAATTCTAAAGAGTGAAGCTCTGTGGACTTAACCAAATTTCAGAGGTGCATCATACCAACATAACATATACTTTTTATGGTTTAGTCGAAAAGAAAACTACTTGAGAAATATTCTGTATAATTGAGACAATTTTACAAAAAGGTCCATGATCTTTGAGCTAGAACGTCTTTAGCTTATTACATTTATTATTGTATTGCTTATTTTATCGCTATATCTCAAAAATTATTATCAGCAAATATTTGAAATAATTTTGTATTAAGGTTTTTTTGTATGACCTTATCAGTATAGCAAGTTACAAGTTTCTGTCTAATAGTTTAGAAATGAAGGGGGGAGCAACTTTTTTTGCCATATTTCACAAAATATACACTTGATAAAAAGTGATGTATGAAACCTTACCTTAATTTTAAAAGAACTATTCAACGATATCCCTCCATAGAGGTTGCACCGAAAAAAACAACATCCCCATTTCACATGTACCAGAGCGCAAAATTATATTCATTAAATACTTTTAAAATTGAGATCTATACTAAAACTATAATTGTGCAATGTTTCAAGCACGTGCCTTAATAAGTATAGAAGTTAGAGGGTTCTAAAAAATTAGGACGGACGGACAGACGGACGGACATATTGACAGACAGACATATGGACGGACAGAACGAATTTATAAGGGTTCCTTGTCAGGCTACGGAACCCTAAAAATTGACACTCGCCAGTAATATCTCTTACTTGCTGGATTATTTATTAGTTACTGAACTAAAGATACTTTACATGTGTAATAGATACATACCGAGACATCTGAACGGCTTGACCCATCTGGTGACCTTGCACTTGGCTGCATTGCCGGTGCCGAGCTTGCACCAGTTGCTAACCTTCACGTAGTGGGACGCTTCCACGATATTGGTGATATCGTGGCTCGGGTACACCTACAACGAGAGTTTGGACATGTCACGGTAACTATATTTTTTAATGCGATAATTGGCAAACAACGGGCGGCTTCAGCTGCTTGGTGGTATGCAGTCATCGTCGGCAATGGATATTTGTAGCACTAGAGGAATCAAAACTACGTTGCCGACCGTTTAAGATTCTAATAACTCGCCTTTTGAAGACCCCATGTTGTAGCTTTTCGGAAACACCGCGGAAGGTAGCTCATTCCACATTTTGCAAGTGTGAGGCAAGAAAGATCGCTATGGATATTTGTAACACCAGGGAAATCAAAACTATGTTGCCGACTGTTTAAGAATCTATCTAATGCGACGCGTGACCAAAGTGCTGGCGTGTTTCTGGCTCCACGTATAAGCATTGCCATTCAACGTGGTAATGCCGCCAGCACACTGGGTACGCTGCCAACTGGTAGTGGGCTTGAGCCTTTGGATTGTCTTTACACCTTCAACGGTCTATGCATGGGCAGTCTAACTGTATTTGTAGTGTTAGTTTTAGCTTGTATTTTGTTTAGTTAATAAAGTAAAAAAAAGAATCTATTAATTAACTCGCTTTTTGAAGACCCAATGTTGTAGCTTCTAGAAAACACCGCGGAAGGTAGCTCATTCTACATTTTGCAAGTGTGAGGCAAGAAAGATCACAGTGTGCGACTTCCACTGATCTATGATATGGGGATGATCTTTCAGGCGGTGCTGGCCAGTGCGATCATAAAACTGCGACGCCAGCATCAGATCAAACAGTTCTTCAGAACACTCCCCGTTGTAAATGCGATAAAAAAATACAGAGGGAATCAACGTCTCTGCGCATCACTCTCTGTGCACTGTATACCTAACAATAAGATATTTCTTAAACTAAATTAGCCTTGTACCACTTGTACGGTAACATCGCACTTTTTTACTTCGTATACTGATTGGTTTATTAACATTTCCTGATAAAACCGTTTAGTTGCTTCACTTATCGTGTTATTAAATTTCACTAGCTACTCTGTAGCTTACGTAAACACATAAGTACGCTAAAGGAAAGCTGTTTACGAACCCGAAATTGCCATCAAATTGAGGAAGCATGTTCAAAGAACCCGTTAACGTTATAACTGCCTCGTATGCCCGTAAAACAGGAAAATAATTGGTCGCCAGTCGCCAAGTGACACGTTAATAGGATTAGCTTGGGAAGCCGCTTAGACCTAGTCACGGGCAGTAACACGAGATACTAGAGTATCTAAGGCCTCGTTTATGGAGATGCGGGGCGTAGCGCGGATACCGACGCGGGCAACACCAAACGTTTCTACGTGAATGCTCTCACATGGCTATACGTCTTAAAAACCAATGTTTTGTGTCTACTGTATTGTCTATCACGCTCGCGCACTTCAACATCTCTGAAGATATAAAATCATTGAATGTACTAAAACAACAATTCTAGTAAAATAGAACAGTTTCTATTATGTAAAAGTTGTTTAAATGTAATCTTTTAACATATTTGTAACGTCATGTTTAACCCATTTGTGTATGTTACACGATATATTCGACAATTGTGAACCAACATTAATGTTTTTTTTAATAGCTAAGTATATCTCAAGAATGGTCCCAATTATATGAAAACAATATTCCACTTATTAAACTTCCCGTAAAGTGGTTTTTTAAATTAATTATTAATATTTATTCGTACAGCTTGATTTTGCATAAGGACATTCAATCACTTTATATCATGAAAGATATTAAAATGCGCGAGCGAGATAAAGAACATACGAAGCATGGACTTTTCACCGCACGCCGACGCTGCGAAACGCCTCGCTTGTCCACGGATGGTGCCGACGCGCCGCTCGACGTACCGTGTTCCCATAAACGTGGCCTAAGTATGCCCTGTATTTGACTATGTTAAAAGGGTCGCCGTCGCCCATTGTGCCCCCAATCCATGCTTTAATCATATCGGTTACAATGCCCGTAACATACAGTTACTGCATACCTAATTGCGCACACGCGGGCGCTTTTGTAGGCACATCGGATATTAACAGCTCAATTTACTGAGCAAATTCAATATTGTGTAGAACAAAACCCAATGTAATCAATGTATCTAGTCAATTAAACGTGCAAATTACTCTAGCCCTACTGGTTAATAGACCGTATAATTATCATGCTTGAATTTCAGTACGGCACTTTCAGAAATACAATTCCGGTTTAGAGGAAATGGTTGCACTGGGATGGGAGTTTGTGAGCTAGCTCGGAAACGGGTAAATTAACGGCTGAACTCCCAAATCAAGCCGCTTGTTTGCCTTGTTTGCTGCGGTGATGTCTTTGGAGCTTAAACGGTGGAATCTATGCTTTCACTTTGACTTTAGAATCGATCTGACTATAATATGGCTACATAGACAGCCTTCGAATCTAATAAATAATGATAAAACACAAATTCTAACAAATTAAGATTAAATACTCTGTTAGCAGAATGTCTATTTTTGAATATAATCCACAGCTTTTATCCTCCCACGGAATCAAAGGCAAAAACTAATTTGTGGACAAGACTTTATATGAATGGGATCTTTTGGCACTTTAGGTATGACTCTAAGATCTAAATTTACATATTATTCTCGTAGTTCGTTCTTTGGTGGCGTCACAAAGAATTTTGGATAATTGATTTCAAAGAATGTGTTTAACCAAATGGCGTTACGGTGTGACGGTGATGAAAATTTTTGCAATATCAGAGGAAATCCATCATGTCCTTGAAGCATTTGTGAGGTTTGGTAGTCAGGTTGAGCGTCCAAGTCACTGAGGATGGTTGATATTCCGAAAACCCATTAGAAGTGCTTTAATACCTCTTTAATTGTGCGAACCTCTAGTCTGTGGAATGCGTTGCCTGAATTGGTGTTTCCCGAAAGCTAGAATCTGGGTGCCGTCAAATCGCGAGTGAATCGGTTTCTTCTAGGCAAGTGTACTCCATCGTAGACCGCATCATAGATCGCGACCAAACGCAAGCGTATTATTTAATTTATAAAAATTGTAGTTTTTGAAATCCTCTAGTATTTCAGCTGTCCATAGTCGGCAGTAACAACTCACAACTCACCATTCTCCGCCTGCTAGTTTGCTTAGATGATATCAACTTTTTTTAAAGTATTCTAGGTAATACTTGTATGATACCAACCTTTTTGCAATAGTCGAGGATCTCCATCTTGTCCTTGAGGCAGTTGTGAGGCTTGGTGGTGAGATCGGGTGTCCACCGCCCGGCGGCTGACATGTACTGCGGGTGGTAGGTGGGTCCGGACTCGCAGAGCACGGCTACCTGGGGCTCGGCACCACTACTCGCCTGCAACAAACAAAACAAGAGGTCAATATGGCATCTTACTAGAATACGCAATCAGAAGAGAATCATGTTCGTCCTTAGAATAACTACACAAAGAAACCAAGTACATTCGCAAAATTTAAGCCATTCAAATGGTGTCACATATGGCTCCTAAAAAAATATAAAAATTTTAATATGACAATTTGCGCGGTGAAATCGTACCACAACAAATCAGAAAAGCAGCAAAAGAGTTATGGTGTGACATTCCACAGGTAATCCATTAATTTTCTTCCTTAAATCGTTTAAAATACCAATCGAAACGTAAACTACAAAGCGAATTTGTAGCTTACGTTTTGAGAAGGCGTTGTTTGGAAACGTACCTTCTCTGAGTAGTTATTTTAAGTTTTCGTCGTTTGTTCGTGTTTAATGTTTTCTGATTTTGATTCTGCTTTATATGTAAGCTTATTTGTTTCCATCTACAGCCTTAACGCCATAACCGATTTTGATAAATGAGACGATTTTGATCAATAAATTTCTTTAAGGACGCTCACCGGCCAGTGCTATTTCTTTCGCACGTTTCCAACATTTTAAAGAAATAAAACACTGAGTGAAGACTTTAAAAAACCGTTTGGGCATTTTCTGTAAAATAACATTGAAAATAGTATAAAATAATTATCCTGTTTATTTTATAGGATGTCAGAGGATTAAAAAAATCGTTAAATATTTTTTCTATGTGCTCCGCTATCCATTAAAATCGTCTACTTCTTATATATAAAAGGCGATGTGTGTATGTAATATGTATGTATATTATGTTCCCTATATATACACTCCAAAACACCTAGACAGATTTTGACGGGACTTTCACTGGCAGATAGCTAGTAGTGGCCGCAGGGTGCAACTAGTAATAGATAATATTGAAGTAAATACGATTTTTTTTCCGTGGACTAAACTGCCTCCTAATCACTTCAACTGAATTAGTTTAATTTAGATGTATTAAATATTTCGCATAGGTACAATGGCCATAGCGACGACGTGGAACCTTAAGACTGTGCTCAATGGCCAGAATCATCTCTCGTAAATTTTCATTTTTTTTAAAGTAAAAATCACTGTTATTGAATATTTAAAAGATGTTTTATATTTAGAATAACTTTGCAGACGTTTTCAAACAAAATTCTTCAAAAAATTTAACCAACTCGAACAACTGCTTAAAACAATTACAATTATCTGCAAAAAAGGCTCAAAGGAATCAAAATATAAGTAACGAAATACAGTAAAAATATTGATTGTCTACCACAACATCATAAATATTAAAGCTACAGACAAAGTTTTTTTCTTTGTAACTGATATTAAAGTCTATTGCATTTTAAATGAACTTAAAAGTAATAATAATAGTTGGCCTGGGTTAGACAGCTAACTCCCAGACCGTCTAGACATGGTACCCTTTATAAAGCCTAGTTCAGACTAGGAGGAAAATGAAACAATCTCGGAAATTTGTTTTCTATAGTGTAAACAATAGCAGGAAACTATCTGAACAAAAAATTATTTTATAAACCTCACATTTGTTCGCCTCACCTGGCAAGAACATACCTAACGTACCTACGTTTCCATTTGTACGACCCTGTACTACGTTGTATGTACCTATATTATTGTATATGTATATGTAATTGTATATGTACCTACCATGTTCTGACAAATAAATTATTTTATTTGATTATCTCCAAGTTTTGTAGGCAAACAGAATTTGCAAGATGCACATGCAATGATTGCGAAATCTCATCTTATTTTCAAAACCTTTCAACGCCATTAATAATAAATAAATAAACGTTCGACCACTCATTCTTGACCTCATATATCCCAGATCCCAAAGAGTGAAAAAATTGGGCATGAATCCCGTTTCATCCACTTCTTGTGAAATCGGGGTTTTCCACTAATTTATAATTGTTTTGTGCTTGAACGTAAAAAAAGAAGCTGCGAATATTTCTTGCTTATTTAAACTCCACATGAGGCTGCAAACTACGGTCGATGTACTGAGCGTAATTATCTCGAGTGGATACAAGTACAGACAAAGCCTAATTGAATTTCGCTTAAGCATAATGCACCATATCAAAGTAGCGATAGAACATTATTGTTTTTGCTAATAGCTGTGATAAACACTGTGGAATAAATAAATAAATATTCGGGGCATTTTTGCACACACGATCATTTGACCCCAAACTAAGCAAAGCTTGTGATATGGCTGCCAGATACTGATATACATACATATATAGCTTTAAATAGATATTACCAACCAGATATAGAACAAACACAAAATATGTTCATCACATAAATGTTTGTCCTAGGTGGGAATCGATTTTTTGTGCCGAATGTCGATGTAGAGATAAATATCTGGGACATTTTGCACACACGGTCATCTGACCCCAAACTAAGCAAAGCTTGTAATATGGCTGCCAGAAACTGATATACGTACATATATATTTTTAAATACATACTTAAATTGATATTAACACCCAGACATAGAACAAACACAAATGTTCATCACACAAATGTTTGTCCTAGATGGGAATCGAACCCACGCCCCCAAGCACAGAAGATAGGTTCACTACCAACTGAGCCACCGGGGCAGTCAAGATAGAGAAGAAGTAAGCACCAAGTATGTGTATGACCCATAATTTCAGGAAACATTTCGACTGTATTACCATAACTATTCCGCTGAAGCATTAGTTTGCAGTTACAGCAAGGTACCTACAACTTGTACTGAATGGGGAAACTTAGCTCGTTAGCGTCTGACAGACAAGGAGACATGACAGCAGTTTGAATTTCGAATGAATCATTTGGACTAATGCCGTTATATCGTGCCTTCACAATACGTAGATACGGTTTGAAGTCGCGCCACATTTTTTCATCACCTAAACTGGATTGCTTTAAACAGCTAGGCGTAAGGCCTTCCAATGGTGTCACCAGACACAACAACACAAAAGAGTCGCATGGCAGGGTGACTTTTTCTGGTGGTCACTCTAACCGCGGTGTAGGCATCAGTAGGTTGTCTAATGATTAGCATCACCCAGGGACTTATGGAGATTTGCAATGAAGGTGCCTGAGAGAAGAGTCGACTCAGTCTACTATAAAAACAGAAGCAAAGCTACGGAAGTCTACAAAAGACTATTATTGAGCATCCTCCATCAGTAGCCGCCACCAGTCAGCACTTTCCAACAAAATAAATAAAAGCCGGCGCCACCGTCAGTGTGGAGTCTATGACAAACTTTATGACCTCTTCCAATACAAAAACTAGCTGTGGTAGAAAATACAATACCAAAAATACTAAAAAGTATATATAAAATGCTTAGTTGTGATATGTGTGGGTAGACAACAGACAATGTTTTACAAAAATCCATACCCACTTAAAGCTACACACTTATTTAAATAAATAAAAAAACTTTGAATTTTTGTCACAAATCGGCCCCAGCGTGTGTGCAGGTGTGTTACACTTACACTTCAATAGCCAAATCACTTGTATAACGCAACGTATTTTTCAAATTTTTTGAATATTAAAATAAAATGCTTAGATTTATTATGGTGCATTATACACGGCAAATTAAGGTGGTACGTTTCAAATATGGCGGGAAATTCAAATTGCATATAGTTTTCTTATCCTTGTAGCTATGCTGAGGTAATAATTGTAAATGACACAATTTTGCGGTGGGCAATTTTTGTAAGATTTTGAGCCGAGCACCATCGCAGCGTGGCGGTGGGTATGCCCGCTGTGCCCTGGGTGAGACTTCTACGGCGCGCCCTCCCCCCCTGCCATTCAAGCCAAAAAAGGCAAAGAATAGATTAGATAGAATAGATCTATAGACTTTTATATACCTGCGGCGCCCCTTTTTATCTGGCTCTTTGGGCGGTTGCCTAACCAGGCCCTACCCTAACGCCGGTACTGTGCTTACTTAGCTTAGTCAGGTAGGGAGAGACTGAATCCTCGTTTCTGCACCACAGGCCACTATTAAAAATATATTATATTATTTATTGTCATTTATTTTGGCTTTATATTTTGTCGGGAGCTCATTCCACAACCTTACCACGGTAAATATCCCGTAAATAATCATATAACTTTAGTGAACAACCGTGATAGTTTAAAACAGTGTTTTAGGCTACTATTACTTCTATCGACACACCACACCACAGACTCCCAGACTCCCACAAATATTTTGTCGGCAGAACTATAAGCTTGAAAAAGCGTTCTATGATATTTGTGACTGTAGGGGTTATGTTCAAAGCGGCTATAAATTTTGTCGCGGACTAGTTTTATCGTGCTCTGGTGAATACGTAAGAACTACAAGTTTGCCAATATCGAACACTTGACAAAGAGCAGGCGTGAGACTGCTTAGGTCTTAGTGTTTTATTATTAGTTTTACTGCAATACCTAACATGAAAAAGTTGTGTACAAAGAACAGCTTAGCTGATAAATGTAATATCGCGTGTGTGACACGAAGACCAAGAAAATATAAAACCCATAGAAATAGAACAAAACCAAAAAAGAGTTTATCCGAAGCCGCACCACGTCAGCATTCACATAGCTTTCACTTAGTAAAAGTGTATCATAGTATACCTACTTGAGAAAGATTAAATGAATGAATTAGTCATACAATCGATATAAACACCCCAACAGAAATCCCTTTATTGACTAAGAGTTCTTTTAGAAACAGTAATAAAATGAAAATGTAACTTTTACGAGCAGTAAAATATTAATAAGTAAAGCTATTGGGCAATAAAGGGCAGTTAACATGCTGTTGACATTAATTTTGCCCTTACAATAATCAACGCAGTACAATAATCTCGGAGATACAAATTGATTTATATTTTGTCGAAAAACAATTATCCACTAGAGCAGGTGACTTGCATGGGGTCCAATTGTATTACATTACATTGTTTTACATTAATATTTGTCGTAATTTTATCATGTGGTTATGTCAGCCGTTTTGTAGAAAAAGTTTATGCATACTTAGCATTGTAATATACAAGCATTCGCAACATGTACCTACTAGCAAACGACTTCTTTATATTATTATATATCTTCTTTATACCCCATATAGCATATAGCGCATATAACGCGTCGTGAGCAACAAGTATAATTGTTTTTTTAAACCCCGGTAAAAGAGCTGATAATCTTCAAACGACTGAACAGAATTTTCTTGAATCATAGCCAAGAACATGTCGGCCAACTCACCTTTAAAACAAAATAAATAAATCAAAATCGGCCCAGCCGTTTGAGAGCTACAATACCACAGACAGATACAAAGATGCACAGTTACACACGTTAAACTTATAGCACCCCTTATTTTGCGTCGTGGGTTAAAAATACCCATGTTTAGTGTACAAATTGTGGGTTAAAAATACCCATGTTTAGTGTACAAATTGTGGGTTAAAAATACCCATGTTTAGTATACAAATTGTGGGCTAAAAATACCCATGTTTAGTGTACAAATTGTGGGTTAAAAATACCCATGTTTAGTGTACAAATTGTTACCAGCAACATTGTAAAGTAAACAGAATCAGATATTAGAGCGACGGGTGAAAAAACTACGAGACATCCTGAATGGCTGCCAACTGGCAACGAAAACGCGCACTAAGCTTCCGTGCAACTGAACACATTAACTATTTATTTTTATGGCAAAAGCCTTTGCACGGAGGTTCTAGCTTTATTTAATTAGAGAAATAATTGCACCAGAGTGCCGGGCTAACAGCCTCTGTACATGAACTGGGTATTTTATCTTCAGCGCGAAGAATGTTCATATATATCCATAAAGCTTTAAAAGTGGATAGGTATTGGTAAGTACTATAGAAGGATCTAGCCTTCTAGCCAAATAATTCATTGTGGTTGAGGAGGGTATAATATATCTGCTTTCTCCTTCAATGTACCAGAATACATAGGTACTTACTGACCAAGAGCCTCTTATACCAAATTTGACGGTTTTAAATCAATTTTTTTCAGTTAATTTACAATTTTTGAGCTTGAAAAAAATACATGTCACAGATACATCTGTGTTTGAGTTTATGATTTGGTTCAATCAAAACACGATGGAATAAACTTTCCTCGATCAAAAAAAAATCTGAAACAAAGTCGACTTAGTTTATTTTTTTCATTTTATGTTCTAATGAAAGCTCGTAACAATCTGGAAATTGCATGTACTGAAAGGCAAATTTATTCAACATTCTTTTATTTGGATAGATTTTTGATAGTGAATAGTGTCGTATTTTAGTGAAATTAAAAGCGTAAAAAGGACGCGAGAATTTTGGCGCGCCGCGTTCAGTGCCGCGCCAGGCGTCATCGAGGTCGGACCTTTGCTCGTTTTTGTCGTTGCACTCCCCCCGCGGGCTTCCTGACTCTAGCATGGCGTCGCTATAACTTGGCGGGGGCTGAGGGAGCGTTTTGTTGCCTACGCGACTCGGATAACCGCCCGTAAAGTGAATTCCAGCGAGACAATAAGTACATTTAGATCGGTTATGGCGTTTCAACATCATCAATATCAGTCAGACGAATTCCAATGCTGAACGAAGGCCTCCCACTTCAAAAAATTATAAATTTTCTATTACAAACTTACATTATGTAGTTGGAATGTATGGAAGAACCTTGTCGACCACTACAAAGTTAAGTTTGTCTTTCAATATTTCAACTTTTTTGTTGTTTTTTTTTTGTTTGGACTCGCTCTCTGATGATCCCATCTAACGGAACCCTCAGAGAGAGAGTTCTACTCGTATTTGTCCGGTTATTTTACATAGGTATAATTCAACGGGTGGACAGGCTACTTTTCGTTCCGGAAAAATTTACGTTTCCTGATGGAATGCCAAAGCGGGTAAAAGCGGGGAAGCAGCTAAAACTTAATAAAGAAGATAACCTACATACACTCTTACATACAACCTAAAACCTCCTAAAACCTAAAAAAATAACACTTTTTTTTGGGCAGTTATGTGAAAAGAGCTGATGCGTAATTATTTATGTTAATTATATAAGTTACATTCGCTTGTCATAAGGTTCTCTTTACAATGTCACATAAAATATTAACCCACCAGCCGGAAACTTTCAATGCAGCACGCCTTCATTTCACGTAAAATCCTGACTTGAATAAAACCACATCAAGGAGAATCTCCGCGGGGACTTGGAAAAGGCAAATCAAAATCACCTCGGCTAACTTTCTTTATGCAAATGTATGCAGATCTCTTACAGAGCGGACACTTCGTCTGACACTAGACTGAGCCACTTCAAACGCAGGGGTGCTAGCTTTGGCATAATGTACCTACTTACCAACTTAAGAGTTAAATACAAAGTAGTTTGACCGAATATAATTATAGGAAAAATCGACACCGCCTTATACTTAGTTGCTATTCCGAAAACCTATACGTAGCACTTTGATTCCACTTTTATTGTGTTCCCCAGAACAGAAGTTACAGTCTGAATGTCTTCAAATCACGAGTGAATAAGTTTATTAGGCGTTTGCCTAGAATAAACTTTTTCCTTAGCACGCTTGTGCTCCATCGTAGACCACATCATCGCTTAGCATCAGGCGAGTTGGCGATCAAACTCAAGCATAACATTATAAAAAACAGTCTTCAATGAAAACCGTTGTGTAAGCATTTCGTTCCAAAAATGCCATTCCACACTGAGATGGTGACGGAAGGTAGCAGTGCGCTTTTGGTAATATAACCTGAAATATATGTAATGGTAATAAAGTTAAACCAGAAAAGTTAAAGTTCGCTAAAGAACCAGAGTCACCGACATAGCTGTTAAAATTTGCAAGTTGAAGAGGCAATGGGCAGGCCACATCGCTCGAAGAATCGATAACCGATGGGGAAGATAGGTTCTAGAGTGGAGACCACGACCTGGAAGACGCAGCGTATGGAGGCCTCCCACTAGATGGACCGACGACGTTGTAAGATCCGCGGGCATCCAGTGGATGCAAAAGGCAGGCTGTCGTTCAGTGTGGAGGTTAAAGTGGGAGGCCTATTTTCAGCAGTGGACGTCTTCTGGCTGATGATGATGATGATGATCCAGTTGCTATCTCGATGTGAATTCGTCCTAACACTGCGAGCCAGTCACAATAAATCTTTCGCACTATCTCTGATAGGCATATAGCATCCGTAACCCTCTTTAAAAACTTCGAAAACACTTTCACAAACCACTAATGGAATAACATCAAAACACCCTCAAGAGGCAAGTAGCAGCCCTGCCTATAAGTCCCGAAGTCCGCAAGTTGGCGTCTGTCAGCGGTGTCCGAACACTTAAACACTCTTCACGCTTGTTCTCTCACACTGTCCTATTTTTCGCCAGCTGCTCTTCACTGTCGGAAAAAATAAAGAGAAAAAGTCATAAGTTTATTTAGTGTTATTTTCGAGAGCATTTAAAAAACTGTATTTAAGGTAGGAAAGGTAACTTTGATTCGTGGAATAGACAACTCTGTCACGGCTGTTTGTACTTTTTTCCGATGGCCGAACCGATATTGATGAAATTTGAGGAGGAAGTACTGTGCATCATGAATTGAGGACGGAAATTCAACAGCAATATATATCTAGAAAATATGGTCAAACTTGTAAATTTTACCAGCTAAAGTTAGATAGCGTACATAAATAATATGAATTATAAACATCTAAGGCAATGGACGTCTTCTGGCTGATGATGATGAAGGCCTTAAAAAAGGAAACTAATCCAAGATAGGTAAAAAAATATAAAAAAATGGGGTGTAAATTATACCCTAATGGAAATAGACGCGCGAAAACAAGCAAAAAAAGTGTAAGCAAATTTTACTTTAGGAAATTTGTTTTTATTTTACAGTTGTTTCAATCCGGCAAAACGCGTCCTACTCCAGTGCACTGACAATACAAAATTATAGACAAAGGTAAAAAAAAGTAAGGTTTCCTGGAAGAGATTGCTTATTGTGATAAGGCTGCCAATTGTTTCACTATAGTTTTGAATTGTTTTTGTCTTATGTAATTTCTTGTGTGAACAACAAAAGAGTTATTTATCTATCTATCTATAGACAGAGACACCCCCTATCATCACTTTCATAGCCAACCTAATATTCTACTTTCACCTACATAATGGCTTACATTTTCATAACAGGCAACCAGATTATACCATAGATTCCGTACATCCATGATAAATGGTCGCCGGAGTGACTTGACGCGCCATCATTTGTCTCCTCGGAGTGAATACTGAAAGAGGCGAAAAAGTCTCTCGTATTTACATATTACAATGGGGCGGTAGTGGCGCCTTTCAGCGGTAACTGGACAGCTCTGGCGAGGAAGGTTTTATAAAGAAAGATCAATCGAAAATGCGTCACACCCTCTGCAGTGTAAATAATCTGCTAAACTCAGTCGTATTTATTTGACCTGAAAGCTGCAATAACTTTGTACATGTACACATTGTAATATCTACTGATCACCTTCTCTGGGTTTTTGAACGTAAGACTGTAACAAGTAAAGTTATATGATCATTTACGGGATATTTACCGTGGTAAGGTTGTGGAATGAGCTCCCGATATTTCGACGCAGCTACATGCTTTAGTGAATAACCGTGATAGTTTAAAAGAGTGTGCCCCCCAATATAATTAAGTGAAATATGTAAAAAACTGTTTTTGTCTAGCTTTTAACACTGTCTTGCAGCCGTCAGAACAAATAAACGAATGGAAATAGTGTACTGTGCTAATTTCATCATACCTACTAATTGACCAAGTGAAGAGAGGTCTCCGATTGTAATGGCTAACGGGACAAGTCGGCATTTCGGCGTGCATGGTTTGTTCAACGATAACATGCGTATCGTTGATCCACACTTCATGAAACGTTGTAGGCAAGTAGTTCATTTCAATTAAAAATTTAAGTTCAAACATGGGCACAATCTATTGAAAGACTGAAAATGTATGGGTCACGAGATCACTGTTCGGGTGAATTACTAGTATATATTCTAAATAGCCTTCTTGGCTTGTTTGTTTCTCTTTGCACAGCAACAGACCAACGGATCGGTGTAATTTTTTGCATAGAGATAGTTGATAGACAGATAGGCTGAATAGATTTTCATGAATCATAGCTAAGGACATTCGATCAATCCACCTTACAAATAAATAAAAAACGAAATCGGTTTAGCCGTTTGGGAGCTGACGATGCCACAGACAGACACACAGATTTACTCCTCTTTTTGCGTTGAGGTTTAAAAAATATACGGTTCCAGGGGATATCCACGCGGTTGAAACCACGGGGTATAGCTAGTTTTAAACTAAGATACATTTGGCTAATCACAACCAAAAGCAAAATTAGCTCTGTATGCGAGTAGAAGACGATGCGCGATTTCGTGGAAATAGGTACAACATGGCAGAAAAATTTAGAAAAATATGAGGACGCCACTATCGCAAAGAAATTCTTCGCTGAAACAGCTTTGAGCTCTATTCAAGGACGTTGTATACCCTTTCCCTTTAGGGTATACAACGTCCTTGGCTCTATTAGACAACTCCATGTATTAATTATTGTTGGCTTTTTTTTTCTCTCCTCTTTTGAAACTTTTGGCGTTGCACTTCTTGTGCATTTGTCAGTGTTAGTGTGTAAAGAAATTTTTTGAAGTTTTATTAAATATCGTCAGACAAGGCATAGGTCACAGTCAGATTCAAGCAAAGTAAGTCACGGGCAAGTGAAACTCATGCCCTAATAAAGTGGTGGAGGCTTTACAAGAAGCTCTTAAATTAAAGAGACCTTATAAAAAGGTTAAAAAAATGTTAAACCCGCATATATTACGCTCCCATTGCGCTTTCAGAATTAATTCAGAACGCGCCCTTGTTGTCATATAAGCATGATCATTATACCTGTTATCTTTTTATTTACAACTAGCTGCGCCCTACGATTGCTACGATTTCACCCGCGTAGTGATGAAAAATGGTGATGATGATGAAAAGCCTATGTCACTCTCTGGCTCTTGAAATATCATCATCATCATCAGCGAGAAGACGTCCACTGCTGAACATAGGCCTCCCCTTTTAACCTCCACACTGAACGACAGCCTGCCTTTTGCATCCACTGGATGCCAGCGACTCTCACTATGTCGTCGGTCCATCTAGTGGGAGGCCTACCTACGCTGCGTCTTCCGGTTCGTGGTCTCCACTCAAGAACCTTTCTTCCCCATCGGTTATCGGTTCTTCGAGCGATGTGGCCTGCCCATTGCCACTTCAACTTGCAAATTTTAACAGCTATGTCGGTGACTCTGGTTCTTTGGCGAATATCCACGTTTCGGATTTTATCGCGCAAAGAAACTCCGAGCATAGCTCTCTCCATTGCCCGCTGAGTGACTCTGAGTTTTTCCAAAAGGCCAACAGTCAAGGACCACGTCTCAGTACCATATGTCATCACTGGCAACACACACTGTTCAAAGACCCTTGTCTTTAGGCACTGTGGTATCTTGGACTCTTGAAATATACCCATGCAAAAAATCAGGTCGATCCGTTGTTCCGTTGCAGCGTGAAAGAGGGACAAACATCCATACATCCATTACATACAAACTTTTGCGTTTATAATATTAGTAGGATTTATTTTTCTTTTTGTTTCAACTCTAGTAATTATGCGTTAAATAAACAGCCTATCAAGTGAAAAATTATAACGAAGGATTCGGGGAGCCAGAACTTAAAAGAAAAAAACAATTTAATAAATGGTTGATAGTTGAGTAGAAAATTACGCACTGGGTTAATTCTTTAGACAAGAAATTTAATGCTTAAATATACAAACGTCAAAAATAAAATTGAGCACAAAGGTAGAGAAAAGTTAAAAGTTTTTTCGAGTAATTTTTACAAAGGTTTCCATTCTTTGAAATCGAAGCCTCCCGCAAAAGTTTTTCTGCAAAGTTTCCTACCAGGAAACAGCTTTTCTATTACAAATTAACAAAAAGACATTTTTGCTAAAAAATAGAATAAAAATTATGAAGTAAGAAACGCAAAGTTATTTTGTAACTTTATAACTTTCCCTAATGGTGGAAAACTCGAAAAGTATACAACTTACATGGGCCATCTCTGAAATCGCAAAAAACTGGTTTTCCATACATTTCCTTAAATGTAAAATGCGTTTTTTTCGTGGTGTCGGGGTTCATCCCTTAGTAAAATTTGTTCATACTAATGAATACAAAGACCTCCTTTCTACTTACTACGACCGTTCCGAGTTCAGATTTAAATAAAACACTGTTTTAAACTATCACGGTTGTTTACTAAAGTTATCTGATTATTTACGGGATATTTACCGTGGTAAGGTTGTGGAATGACCACTACCCACCACCAACCAACTAAACCACCCACCCGCATTCTTCAGTCTTCCCGTGAAAATGGTATATGTAACTGCGCCGAAATATTGGGAGCTCATTCCACAACCTTACCACGGTAAATATCCCGTAAATAATCATATAACTTCAGATTTCAATGTTTTACTTTCAGCTGGCTTGGAATTAAGTAAGTCTAATTTGTGATTGCTACATAGAATTTACCCTAAAGTGCTGTAGGGCGAAGTCTTCGAAGCCTGTTTTGAAGCTAAGTTTTCTTCACTTCACTTTAAACAAGTACCAGATTTTAACTTCCGAGTTTACATCGTCAACAAGAAGTCCTCAAATTGGCACAAGTTTCGTAACCGCAACTAGGCTCGGTCTGTAACTCTTTACAAACTCTGTTGGGAGCCGATCGATCCGCAGCTGACGAATTTACGTCACAGTCGACGGCTTACTTCTTCAAGAAGTAAGTCGTGTTTAATTCAAACAAACAAAAAAACAAGTATAAAATATTATTATTTTTAAACCCCCGATAAAAGAGCTGAAACGTGAGAGAGAGAAACGTGGATATTCGCCAAAGAACCAGAGTCACCGACATAGCTGTTAAAATTTGCAAGTTGAAGTGGCAATGGGCAAGCCACATCGCTCGAAGAACCGATAACCGATGGGGAAGAAAGGTTCTGGAGTGGAGACCACGAACCGGAAGACGCAGCGTAGGGAGGCCTCCCACTAGATGGACCGACGACATTGTAAGAGTCGCGGGCATCCAGTGGATGCAAAAGGCAGGCTTTCGTTCAGTGTGGAGGTTAAAGGGGGAGGCCTATGTTCAGCAGTGGGCGTCTTCTGGCTGATGATGATGATAAAAGAGCTGATAATCTTCAAACAGCTGACCATATTTTTTAATCATATCTTAGAACACTCCTGATCAAGTCACCATTTAAACAAAGAAAAAACTTTTATTATGGAAACTGACGTGGTACATTTTATTTATATTACGCGGGAATTACTAACTACAGTGCAAAGCGAGACGCAGCCGCGCGCTTGAATTCAGCTTGAAACAGACCACCTAATGCGGTTGAAACTATAGTCCGAGTAACCGGCTTAATCTTACGTGAGTAATTTCCGGGTAATAAAAAAAAATATTGATGAAGAAAAAAAATACTACATCAAAATTGGTTCAGCCGTTTAGAGCTATAATGCCACAGTCAGACACACATATTATACAGATGCACACGTTTAACTTATCACACCCTCTTTTTGCGTCTAAAACACCGCTAGTCTGTGAAATGCGCTATGTAAATGGGTGTTCCCCGGTAGTTACAATCTGGGTGTCTTCAAGTCGCAAGTAAATCGGTTTCTTCCTAGGCAAGTGGCAAGTGAAGCGGTTTTTTCTACTTACTCTATTGTAGGCCATCGTTTAACAGCATGCGAGTAGGCGGTCAAGCGCAAGCTTATAAATAAAACATTATACGATTAACAAGGAAAATAAATGGAACAGAATTATGAAAATTGCAAATTTTAATTGAGACAGATTTATTAAACGTAATTATGGCGAAAAAAACGAAAGTAAAAATCTCTTTCTTGATTTTTTTTCGCCCATTAATGAGTAAATTAAAACCATAGGCCATATTGCCTGGCCTTTCGTATTTTACTGTCATAAGTATGCCTCAGAAAAGTAATGGATACTTTACTACAGGCTCCTATGGAGTTTTGGAATGGACAAAAAAATACACGTTTTACCCATTAAATCAGCTCCACACTCGAGCACATTAACAACCCACTTCAAATTGTGTTTTCTATTTAGATTTCCCTTTTGGACCCTACATAAAATTAAGAATTATTTATTATTGTTTTCATCTTTTCATACTATTATTGTATTATTATTTTATCTAAGCAAGAAAAAACATGCAAATTCCTAAATACTCAACAAACATTGTTCAATTGGCGCAAAGTATTTGCATAGCTCTAAAACGCTTGAAAAACGCTTGCTCTACGCCCTAAAAATAGCGAAGAAAGAAGGCGACAAGCTAAATACTTAAGGCAAGTATTGATTTTCCATCAACACACAAAATGTGTATTTGTCACGCACAACTTTGGCCCGTCTAAAGAGCGAGTTACGCAAAGTCTCGGAACAAGTTGGGGAGAACAAAGTTTGACACACCTACATTAGCGACCTCTGTACGATTGCGTATATATGTATGTAAGTTTTGAACGAACTTATGTCTGAGCACAATGGTGAAAGGGTTGCTCTTTCGAAACGAAACTTACCCCTATGTCAAGTTAATTTTCATTCCTGAAGTAAAACGGGTATCTGATTACTTTTTTTACAAGCTTCTACATATGCCCTGGGGCCTTACGGACAACAGCTAATTGCGGCACCTAATCCGCTCAGTTGGAAAATCACGCGAACGTGAACCTTATCGCGCCCAGATACGGTTTGCGGTCGCGTGATTTCCCAACTGCGCGGATTGGGTGCCGCAATTAGCTGTTGTCCGTAAGGCCCCTGTTAGGTAATTCTTATTGGAAGCTGAAGCTACTAGGCGCTTCTACTAGTAGAAGCGGAATTACACTAGTATAGAGATTCGTCAGAAAACCAATTTTTACAAACGTTTTTTGTAAGTGTAATGTTTGTCAGCACTCAATTCTATTACAGCATATCGGATATAAATGAAATTTGGTATGGAGGTAGCTTTGGTACTTTTATCCCGGACAAGTTTACTTTTCCTTTCACGTAAGGTTCACATAACTTTCCTATCACTTTTAAGATAATGTTGTTTTTCTGGTAATTTTAGTTATTGAAATAATAAATACTGAATTTACCCAAAGACGAAATGAAATTGAACATCGCAAGTACTTACCTAATATTTAAACCTTTTGTGTGTATAGTGCTTGATATCATAGAACTTTGCTCAGTTAAAATATATGTCATCGCCAAGCTTTCCTCCATAAGTCATGCTTAGGGCGCACCACCAGAGGCGGCAGATTTTAACACCCTCACCCCAAGAACTCTGCTCTCGAGGGACCGGATTTCATTGAACAACAAACGAAGCGATGACTGCTCAAGCCAATTTTCATCTTGTAAAACATTGGAGGAGTAAGACCTCTACAAACAAAATCAAACGAGTATAAAATAAGATACTGCTGATTGTATATTAATTAGACATCTACTTATTGGGGTCGCGCCGTTACCCAATCTTGGGTTCCGACAACAAATACCCCATTAATAACATATTAATTAATTGATTGAATCAGGCGTTACTTTGCGGAAGTCCATTTTTAATTTGTACATATTAATAAAAAAAAAATTAATATTTTAATTACAGCTTACCTACCATTGTTAATGTGACGCGTGACGTGACCAAAATGCTAGCGTGTTTCTGGCTCAACACATAAGCATTGCCATTCAACGTAGTAATGCCGCCAGCATGCTGGGTACGCTGCCAACTGGTAGTGGGCTTGATCATTTGGATTGTCTTTAGACCTTCAACGGACAATGGGCACTCTAACTGTAGGTATTTGTAGTGTTAGTTTTAGCTTGTATTTTGTTTAGTTAATAAAGGCACCATTGTTGTTAATATTTATAATGTTTTTTCCACTACTACAGGTATGCTTTTTAGATGTTTTAAGGCCATAAATCAAATTAAGCAAATCTGCAAACAGTATGAGTTCAAATCGCAATGCAAGACAAAATATGCGTACAATAAATTCCCTTTGATCTCTCTAGCACATGCACAAAACCGCACAAAATTAAGATTGTTTAAAATTATTCAAACGTTCAAAATATTTGCCTCTGTATTGTAAGTATATCCTCTAGTATAGTATATTTCTCCATGGTATATGCGACACAAAAAATATTGAAAATGATAGGTTGTGTATTGACACTATAGAAGCCGTGCAATTACAACGTAAAATTTTAAACACTGTTTTAAACTATCACGGTTGTTCATCACTATAGCGTAGCGGGAAGCGTAGCGCTAATCCTGTAAATAATCATATAACTTTACTAAAAGTTTAAGTTTAGGTGGCTTAAGATTATTAAACAACTGTCGGTTTTTTTATCGATCAGAATGATTTTCTTTATAATTAGTACTCGCACGCACATTCATAACTTATTCATCGTTGAGTAGAAGGTTCCGTGGCCATCACGGCACAACGCAGCGACGGAACCCTTACAATTTTTGTTATTTTAATCACGTCCCAGGAAAGCGAGCCGCCTCTCGAATTAATTGGATTCCATAGGATCCCACCCAATTTTTGCTATCGCTTGTTTTGAAATGTCAACCGAATTATTATACACATAAAATTGAATTCTTGAAAATGGTTACGTTAAATTTCTATGATACTTTTTACTATATTTTTATAGAAAAAAGTTTACCAATTCCAATTAAAATAACAATTTATTTTCTTTAACTATCAAATTGTACCTCGACAAAACAGATGGCTTAATTTATTTTAAAATTATTAAATTATCAAACTCAAAACTGATTGTCAACGTGAAAATTCCTAAATTCCAATGTAATTAATCATACTATGTTCCCTTGGGGAGTAGGGCCGCGCAAAACCTCAGCGTTGTCGATAAAGTTCAGGATCGACATTATAGGGACACAACGTCAGCAAAGTTCATCTCACCTTTCACGATTACAGGTTCAAAAATGTCAATAGTATCCCAAAATCATAAAACCATATCGTGTACAAAACTGTACAATAAGTAAGTCACGTTTTGTACTGACTTTAATTTTTCAGGTTTTAAGAAGCTAGTGAGAAAAAAAATCTCCTTTCAACCTTTCAAAGATCGAAAGACTGAAAGTTTTTGAAAAGGGTTGTCAAAAAGTTACATTGTTATGTTATTTTGGAATTGTTTGTTAATGTAATCAAATCGTCAACGTTTTAACATTTTCTACAAAATGCAATCATTCATCAAAAATACTTATCGATAAATAAAACTAATACCCACCTAATACCAGTTCATTGACGCTAACAGAGCAATCACAAAGCCATTACTTTAAAGACTGCGTTTGGCGTCCATCGCTGCTATGACAGGTTTATTAATGAAGATCCAGGGCCCAATTACTATCGAGAGAGGTTTTTGCGAGAGTTTCAGTTCAGTTTGGATTTGATGACATTATTATTAGATATTTAGTTACTAATAGTTCGGTATAATAGTTTTACTTATTTCACCCTTCGAAGAAATTGTATAGAATTAATAAAATGGCTCACATTTTGAATATAATTTATAATATCGGCTTTTTGTGAATACTTTAAATATTATGGCATATTATGCCTCAATCATCGTCACCTTATCTTTTTAAACGATTAAACAAAATTGCCTATCTAAAACGAACCGATTAATATCGATATGACGTGACCGTGACATCTCTACTGGCCATGCCACCGTATTTGTGCGTAACACCCTCCCTGTATTGATTTTATGTGCGCGCGCACTTCTCCGCTACCCCCTTACCCCCTACTCTGCTGGGGTGAAGGCAAAAAGGAACAAGGGTGAAGCGGCGATACGAATCGAACCTTTTTATAGGGGAGTCGCAATCCCTAAGGTTAACGCTGGATGTGTCACCCGTTGTTTGTAAACTTTTTAATTTTATGGGATTTGGTGACTGCGACTGTTTTAAACAAACACTCATGATGATATTGTTTAGGTTTTTAATTCCTTTTTGATAAAGGTTTGATTAGGTAAAGGGTCAGTTGACGTGTTAAGCCCTTACACATTTTTTTACGAAAAAAGCATGGACAACTCTAGTTATGGCGTTCTGATTCTATCAAATAGAAAGATCTGTAGATAAATAGATCTGTATTTTTATAGAAAAAAAGGCTTCAACTTTTGGAAAAACAACATATCAATATTAGGTACATCTAATTAACAAAAGTAGTTTTTCGTAAAACTCACGAGGCAAAGTTTAAGAGAAGATTTCGTTAAATTACTATTTTAATAAACCAATGTAATATTATGGTTCACTCGTTTTATATTCATCTTAACAACTAGGTACGGATTAAGTTTTTCGTTTAATGCCCGAAAATCCAGGTACCTAAAATATAATTATTGTATTTTGTAATACAGCACTTATTAAATGGCCAAGGTGTAGGTATTAGTATGCTGGAAGAATATTTATATGCGACTTTGTGGGTAGAGCCCCCACGTTTTCCCCTAACAGTTGCAGTGTTATACCCAGAATGTTAAACGCGCTAAACGTTGGTTACACGTCACACTGCGCTCATCATCCAACGATGGTCATGAAACGGAAATTGGCAGACTTGTGACACTAATCGTAGAAACTATAAATCCACAGAATAAAGACTAGTAGCATAGAAGTAGTGATAATTTAGCATAAACGAATTAAACATGTTACATTCTTTACTCATATGCCAAAGTTGTTGTTACAGATATATTTTTGACTGGGCGGCAAATTGCATGGTTTTACATTATTTTAATGTACTAGTGACCTGTAAAAGGCTCTAAAAGCTACATACTATTTGACAGCCGGCGTGCTATGCTTTGTAAATAATGTGACGCTTTCTGTGCTACTTATTATTCTGTGCATAAACCCAAAAAGTAAAGACATCGTATTGTAAGGAGCATGAAGCCATGTATAGACAGACTTACCTCTCAGACAGACTGCGTTGCCTCTTTATTGTTTCTTGTCTCAATTTTAACCGAAAGGAGGGTTTCAATTCAATCAGAATCAGAATAGTCTTTATTGTAAAAACTGGTACATTATAAGGTGTTATAATTATTTTAGTAGTATTTATTTACCCATTTCGGGCATACAATGTTTTGTTTGTTACTTACAAATAAATAAATAAAATTATTTAGGTATTTATAATATTACGTATTTGAGACACGTTGCTACGTAAATACAAACAAAAATAAAAATAAAATATTATGACTCCTCTATGTATGACGTACAACGTTTAATTTGCTTCTTTTATTATGTAGAGAGGAACCTTTCGAACGTGATCCCACAAAAATTACATTAGTTTTGGCTTATTAGTTTTTAAGCCAGCTCCTATAATATTAATAACTTTGTATGAGTCTACTGATTTGGCATCACCGAACAGATGAATAGCAACGAGCCATGCAGACGTATTAAAAATATACTAAATCCTTCAAAATTTTCTTCAGTCTTTAATATTTTGGTTTGGCGATGTTTTTGGAATAGTTTGTTCTTTTTAACATTTGCTTTTATTCCAATGTTTTGTGATTGATAAATGCTTTTTACTTTTTTATATTTTGTTCACTGATATCTTTCTAAAATTTTAAAATAATTTAGCGGTATATAGCTATCATAGTCTACATTTTAATGCCGTCTACTCGTTTTGATCAAAGCCGGTATCGGAATTCCCTCAGCAACTATCAGATTCATTATTTTTACAACACCAACCACAGACTGAACAGACAGTATCTAAGCTCCACACAAAATAAATAAAATTAGGACATCGAACGATATAATTTCACTTTTTTCTTTTTATGGCTACACTTCACACTGTATGTTTCTTTCCTTCTCATCACTAAATGGCTGGACCGATGTTGGTGAAATTTGGCAAGAAAGTATTACAAAATTGCTATCACAAAGATGGACTTAAAAGGAAAGGAAAGGATACTTTTCCCTCGGAAAAGTGCGGAAAAACTGACAAATCACGTATACAACCGCTCGCGGTTGTATACGTGTTCGTCGTATAGCGACCCGCCCCGGCTTCGCACGTAAATTACACCCGTGCAAAGCCGGGCGGGCGGGTCGCTAGTATATTTATATATATCAGTTAACATGGACCTTAATAAAGGCTTAAACGCAGTAGTTTCCTCGAAGTTGAGCTACTGTTATTTGGTTTATATATTGTAGTTGTGACGTCAAGCCTGGCATCAAAGGAGGCCCTACATCTAAATAATTTAAGGCGAGAGCTCTTTATCAATGCCATAATTTCTCGGAAGATTGGAGCTTTAATGAATACATTACGTTTAATTGATAGATATAGTGAACGACAGATTCAACTCGTGCGTGTCGTATTTTAATTCATTAATGCTATCAGCGTTTTGTGATTTCACTCGTTTTTCTGCAAGAACCGTAATTTTTTCGGGATAAATAGTACCTAGCCATGTTTTAATTAAGAGTATAAGCCGAAACAACATTTTATTTCTGCACTAGTACAGCCAATAGAGCCGTGGGTATTTTTAAAGGAACCTTCATTCCTCTTTACAGTAATCTTATATTCCCCGAACATTGGTGTATTTTTCTTGAATTTTTCACTGTTGTCTTTTTGCCCAACTTTTTGTAGTTTGTGTTGGTACTTACCCTTAGTGCGCGAGCCCGACTCGCAATTGGCCTGTTCATATCTCTACAACCTGCATCGAGTACGTAAAGCCTGGTCCTAGGAACCCGCAGTGACCCCTATCTAGGACAACGAGTAAGCCGAATTTATTGACTAAAGCTCGATTGATTGGCTTCCATGATATCCACACCGCATGTATGTCCATCGGTGTAATAACTATACAGGGCTAAGTACATAGACTGTACTAAGCCGAAAGGAGGTCATTTGACTTATAATTATGAATTACTTTTACCATGAGTCTAACCCAGAAATCGCGAAAAAATATCAGCTGAGCCATAGAAAACGGTCATTGACACACGACAAAATGTTTATTATATTACACGTCAGAGTTGTGTGAAAATGCTCGTAAAAGCGTGGCTTTATTGGACTTTTTTTTACAGAAAATTCCTAAAATAAAATGAAATTGTGTTGAAAGCTTCTAATTGTAGCAGATGAAGAGGTACATCTTCCACGTAAAAGTAACTGATGAGATGAACACGAACATGTGGTTTAATTTAATTTGGTTTGACACATTTAGTATTCCGTGATCGTGTGGATGTAGAGAACGAATTAGTGAATGTCTACTATGTAAGTGGCGAGAATGCCATGTCTCAGCTAGATATGGAAGGATCGTAGCATCAGCAAAAAGACAAAAATTACTCTTGTCAACAACGTATTTCTATACGGGGTTGAGACATGGACTCTTAAAGCTAAAGACCGACAGCGCATAGACGCCTTTGAAATGTGGTGCTCAAGGAAAATGCTTCTTATTCCATGGACTGCGCATAGAACCAACCAATCGGTTCTCAAAAAACTCAAACTCCATAAGAAGGGCTTTCCAACACATGCCTTCGGAGAGTTTTTGAGTTCTTTGGCCACATAGCCCGTAAACCTGGTGACAACCTACAAAAACTAATCGTTATCGGAAAAATAGAGGGCAAGAGACCGAGAGGAAGGAGCCCAATGCGTTGGACAGATCAAAACCGCACCACCCTCAACATCAACGTTGCCGAAGCGGTTCACGCTGCTGGAAGCCGGAACAACATAAGGGAGAAGTTTATGCCGTGATGGGTCACGACCCCCAGCAATGGGGAATCGACGAAAGGAGGAGGAGGACTATGTAAGTATGTACCTACTAACATAAAAAAATCAGTAACGCTCGTCGCGTATGTGGCTTGGTGTTTAAGATCACCGAATTTAAGCAACGTACGATCCGGTTAGTCTGCGGATGGGTGACCGTGAGGCATTTATAGCTGAGCGCTACCGCGGATCGGATGGCAGGTTCCAGTTGTTTGTCCTATAACAGCGACCTAGCCTTGACCTAGCCATGTTGTCTGGTCAGTCAGCCTACACGAACAAACTTACTTTTTGATGCGAATCATCTATTGGCCTTGGCAGTAAAACGGACTCGTATGCCGTGACGGCAAATGCAATTACGCTCTCTTATGCCCTCACATTTCATTTATTTTTTCATTCACATCTGCTGGGTGTCCAATGACAGCCAATTTTTTTACTTAATTTAAATTAGTTTATTTTTTATTGTACGTTAATATTTCCAAGGGAATGTGTATTTTTTCCTTGGCTCTAATAAATTATCAGCCTATATGTACTAACTAAATGGTCAATACCTAATAATTGTCATTTTATCGCCAATTTAAATTCTGCACATAAAATATTCCGCGCAGAAATCGACTTGTGTTTATAAACTCGCGAGAAATACGGTTAAAATCGTTATGGAAACGAATTGCACACATACCTGATATAGAACGGGAGCCTCTGTGATTTATATTCACCCTTCTACTCTCTCCACGGTATGACAACATTTTCGGTAACTCGTAGACTATACCTGGACAAATAATACTTTCAAGTCAAACTTACGTTAAGTTACTTACTTTGCTTGACTCTGACTGATGAGTTGTTTGACGATATGAAAAAAAAACTTTAAAATATTTCAATGCTTGACACTGGCAAATGTACATGACGTGCAACACCAACATTCTGTTAAGAGGAATGAATAAATAATGCCAATAAACTCGACGTAACTTTGTACAACAATGTGTATTTGTAAAACGATGCTAGCATGATAGCCAATAATCATGATACTAGATGTAATTAGACACATATATATAACATGGTTAACACTTTTACCGCACCTGAACGTTTGCGATTCCTCTCACAGTGAGAGTGTAAACATAAAAGCAAATCGGCCAGCGTCTCTCTCCCTACACGATGTAAATCGGTTCCGGTCGGGCAGCGGCCAGGAAATTGCCAATTTCTCTGCCGTACGCTGTCCCGTGGTAGGTACGCGATATTTATCACTTCGCAGCAATGCTTACTAAATTGTTGTATGACCGTTAAAATTAATATGCGTTGTGAATATGGAATGCACTATGCAGCGGGTAATGTAACAGAAGTGCTGGGAAATAAGGTCTTTTGGATTTCGTGAGCGCCGCATATTTGAGCTGCTTTTTGATAAATATTTTAGTCAGTTTTCCTTCGTGCTTATGTTAAATGGAATACCTTTACTCCACTTTATACGAAATGGGCACTGAATTTTGACTGTTATTCTGGCCTCACACCATACAAATAAAAATGCGAAAGTTGTTTCCTCTATCACGGATAGGCGTGACTTTTGTTATAAATATACTAGGTTAAGACGCGGTACAATCGCAAAACTTACCAAAAGAAGTGTTTTTAAACGCTTTGTGTGACGTGACAAAATTAGCTGATCAGATAAAAAAAATACTACAAGTAGAAAAAACCCCTTGGTAATAATTAACCGAATAAATTTTTTAAAAATTGTCTAGACTCTTAAAAAAACATATTACAAATTGCACAATAAAAATTGCTTCTGAATTGAAGAACTCTGAATTTTCAGCGACAACAACATATTTTTTTGTACGAATTGTATAGCCAGACTAGTCTTTTAAAACTTTAACCAGTTAATTGCAGAAATTCATTTATATAGTTTGATAAATTAAATAAAAACCCTCAAAATAATATAAACACAAGCACAAAGTCATCATCATCATCAAATATGATGATATACGATTTACGACTTTAAACAAAGCCGTTTTAGATAGCAAATAGATCATGGCGAGAGCGGGTGAAAAACGAATTTGAAATCGTGATCAGACCGCGCCTTAAGCATATTATAGACTGTACTAGCCTGAAAGGAGGTACGAGGAGGAATGAGTACAATGGTACTCATCATTATGAACATCTTTTGCTATGAGACCAACATTAAATCGCGAAAAAAAAACAGCTGTTCCATAGAAAACGGCCATTAACACTCGACAAAATGTATGGAACAGTTGAATTTTTTTCGCGATTTCAGGGTTGGTTCCTGTTATAAAAGTTGTTCATAATGATGTTCAGTTGGTACAATGACTTCCTTTCGGCTTATTACAGTCTATATGCGTAATCCTGTATATGTAAAAAAAATACGGTCCGAATTTATATTCTCCTGTAGTTGGTTAAAAAGGTGTAGTTATGTATTTCTAGTTTTTCGATCATGGTTAGTGAGATGGTAAAAGATAGTGCGAGAAAATTAACTACATTGCGTCATAGTTGTGTGTCTATATTATAAACAAAATACTGCAAAAATATATTTATCTGTGTTAATTACTGGTAGGTAGAAATTCTGAATTATTATATCTTCTTAATTATCATATGCATATTGCCAATTAATTACTGTAATGGAAATTGGGAAGAGCCTCTGCGGCAGTTAATCGTGATGAAATCACGCGCAGTCGATATACTTATGCCGTAATGAGCCGCAGTGCGGATACCATCCACTTTGTACTGGCATCGATGGAAGCTGCATTAAGCCAGGATTATCTAGGAAAAGCATGAAGCCAAAAGTGGCGTTTACAGCATTAGCATGCTTCACTGGCGCTTCGTTTCCACCATTAGCGGTTAGCGATTTTCTTTGCATTGCGGCTTTTGGTTTGACTTCCAGTCATTCGAGCAATTTATAAAAAAAAACTTGAACGATGCCTGCTAGACTAGAAGCCGTTTATTAGATTAGTTTTATATTTTAGTGCTTATTTGTATATTATATATATTTGATATTTTGTGTGCATATAAATACTATTTGTTATTATTAATTTTATTATGGTGTTTCGATTAGTTCATCAGGCAAGGTGGTGGTCAACCGTAAGTCTATTATTAAATCATAAAATTACAATAATTTTAATAAACTCATAAATTGAAACGCAATATGATTCCGACTCGGAAAAGATGGCCCACTACATTTCTCATCACTACATCGTAACATTTTAATGAAAGGTTTATGTACATTCAAATAATTTAGTAGGAAGAAATAAAGGAATAAAGAAAACGAGACAGAGAGAGAGAGAGAGAGAGAGAGAGAGAGAGAGAGAGAGAAAGAAAGAGATATAATTTTATTTTTTAGATACCAAAGGTAAGCCACTCCTGGGTATCAAATGTTTTACTAACAACGAGTAAGAAATACTGCATTTCCCTGTTAATAGTACCTACACAAAATCATCTCCTAATTCACACAACCTTTACAACACCTTTACAAAGATGCTTGGTTATTTCACCACGCTCCATCCCTCTTGGCACGTACCTTCTCCAGAATAGTCGAATTATCCTCAGATCATCGCCTTCGGAATAAACATTTACTTGATGTAGGTCGGCCACCTAAATTATTGTCGGAGTTCAAGTTGGTCTGCATTGCGGATACGAAATTATTGGCACGCCATCGCTGCCCTAATGTGTTTTGACGTACACTACTGATAATTTATACTTTGTTTTTTCGACCAAAATAAAATTAATGGACGGGCCCAGAAGCGCATTTTTGAAGATTACAAAATGAGCGCCGTCCCTCATTTCGTTTCAGTCAGTCTTTAGCCGTAGGAAGTGCGACACAAGACAATTTGTTACATGATAACGAAACATCTGACAAAATTATGCCTTCGTGTGCTTTAAGTGTAAATACACAACAAAAAACCGCTATCTATTTTTTGTAACAAATGTACTGTACATGGTTATAATTAGGTGTTGAAGTATATGTCCGACGGTTTTGACTCGTTTTTACTGAGCATGTTCAGTGGTTATAGCCCGTCCATTCATTTTATTTTGGTCGAAGCTTTGTTTATTTATTTTTTGTTATAGACGAGATTTACTATGGGTGTTCCACGATAGTTACAATCTGGGTTCCTTCAAATCGCGAGTGAATCGGTTTCTTCTAGGCAAGCGTGCTCCATCATAAACCACAACATCGCTTAACATCAGGCGAGGTGGCGGTCAAACGCAAGTCTATAATTTAATATAAAAATCTGTTTAAAAGTTTTAGTTTAAAAGAAAATACAATATTTTTAAACGATTAACGAAAAACGACACCCAGATTGTAACTATCGAGGAACACCAAGAGTTATAAGAGAGGCAGTTAATTTAATAAAACCAGTTAAGAAAATAAGTTTATCATTCCAATTTCAACATAAAATTTTGTAAACAGAATACCCCAGAGCGATCTGGTCCGTGTTTGTCCTTCCCTACCGGAGTCGGTGATCTACTCGCAATTCGAAATTGAATTGACACAATACAGCTTCCGGCCTTTTCCTGCTTCCAGTCATTCGTTCAGCTTTTACTTCAAGGGCGAAACGTACTTTTTATAGCATCTTTCTTTTTCGTGAAAATACAAGTAAAGTGGCCTTTAGTGATATTACCACACTGTAGTATGTTTCTTTCTTTACTCTCTCTCTCACAACAGACAACGGAGTACCTATTTATTCTTTTGTTTCTTCTACCCTACAACGCAAAGCGTAAAGAATATTGTTCATCAATTCATATTGGTTCACACCTACAATAGATTTTAAATTTAACCTACCATAAAAATATCAATATTGTTTTTTTCTCCGTTTCTCTCTTCTTTTCTATGCGATCAGTCTAGATTTCTACTCCTACTAACTATAGGCAAAACATGATACAAAGTGACCTATATTGTTTAAACACATATTGTGCTTGCGTTTTTAAATGTATGTATGATATACTTATGTTTTGTGCAAATAAATTATCAAATTCTCATGATAACTATATTGGCAGAAAAATATATATTGTGAACAAAATAGAGTCTAGTTCTAAAATTGGATACATGTGGTACACTCTTACTTTTATCTACATCGTAAGTCTATAATCCAAACTATTTTGGCTCAAAGCTAGCTCAATAGATAGCCTGATAAAGTTTCAGACTAAGTCTAATAAGTGAGTCCAGGCTAGTGCTATGAGCGGTACGTGCTTGGCAACCAGATCAGATAGCGTAGTTCCGGAATGCACTAATGCAAGTATTAACGAGGATTGAGCACTCAGATACCTAAACTCGTGTAACTAGATTCAGCATAGGTAATAAATTCAGCAGATTTCTGTTTATTATGTAATGGTGGTTACTAAATGCAGTATTTGCTATCTCATCTATACTTTTACTTTATATATATAATATAATAATTATATAATATTATAAAGGGAAAGATTTGATTCTTTGTTTGTTTCTTTGTTTGCATTGAATAGGCTCCGAAACTACTGAACCAATTTGAAAAATTATTGCACTGTTGGGTAGCTACACTACTTCCGGGTGACATATGCTATATTATCTATACTATTATTATAACGAGGAAAGATTTGATTGTTTGTTTGTTTGCATTGAATAGGCTCCGAAACTACTGAACTGATTTGAAAAATTCTTTCACTGTTGGGATGCTGCACTATCCCGGTTGACATAGGCTATATATCCCGGCTTCGCCCGTGCGAAGCAGGGGCGGCCTACTAGTTATATTATATTTTTTTTTTTATTAGGGATCCTTACTAAAACTTCAATAATACCCTTGCGAAGCCGGGGCGAACCGCTAGTATATAATATAGTGATTTCAATCCATAACTAAAATTAAATTCGTTATTCGACATTTGACGCCTTTTTTTCCAATAAAACGTCTGACATAAGTACACAACTCAATGGAACGACCCAAAAGCGATTTTTTAAAACAAACCAAAATCTAAATTCGGTGAAATCGTTCCCGACGAAGTTTATATTGCCAATTCGGAATTTCATCCGAGTATTATTGTTACATACAAACAAAAACATTACTGAACAATCACACGGACATAAACAAACGGGTGGGATTTAAAAAAATCACGAATTCTCATGGCTTATTTCGCGTGTAAATACCGCGGCGCGAAGTTTTTAACGAGCGTTTTATTCGCTGAATAAATACTGAAACCGCCATCAGGGCTGTGTCAAAGTGTCAGACACAGGCGCTGGCGTATCGGGAATGCTGTGTTACTCAAAATAGGGTAGTTCTACGGGGAACAAGGTGTTGTAGCACTCTATACAAAATGTGTGGAATAAGCTGCCTCCTTCTATCAGGCAGGCCGAGTCGCTTCCTATTTTCAAGAATCTTGTCTACAATCACTATCTTCCTTTATAATTGGTACGTATGTATGTATGTATATATGTATGTATTATTTATAGTATGTATTGGTAAGTAAATAGTACTATTTCCATATTCAGTATTTATTTGTATGTATGTATATTATATGTATTGTCTACACCGCCGACCCTACTCCTGTCTCCGTTATGTCCATCCAAAGGTTGCCTGGAAGAAATCGCTTAAGGCGATAAGGCCGCCTATTATACTGCCGGTCTTGTATTATTTTAAAGTGACTTTTTGTATTTTTATTTGGTGTATAATAAAGCAACCGGATTAGCAAGTTGAATTGGCAGTGGGCAGGGCGCATATAACGCAGAACAGATGGACGATGGGGCCGAAAGGTTCTGGAATGGAGACCACGGACCAGTAAGCGCAGCGTAGGACGTCCACCCACAAGATGGACAGACGACCTAAAAGAGACCGCAGGGAAACGCTGGATGCAGGCCGCTTCCAACCGGCCCTTTTGGAGATCGATGGGGGAGGCCTATGTCCAGCAGTGGACGTCCTATGGCTGAAATGATGATGACGATGTATCATAAAGTGATATATTATTATAATTATACAGCAGTTAATTTATACCTGCATTCAATGCAAACGAAGCTAAAATAATGATACGATTATAAACTATGAACCACCACTTACTTGATACCATTTCCCGAAGAATTACATTTACAACAATCTTCTACTAATTTCTCTACAAATATTCCACAAGTTAGAAAAACGAATTATTAAATTATTTGTACGCGCGCGCACGTACAGGTATTGGGCGTAACGTCACTTGCCGGGTCCAACAGAATACCAGCGCTGGTTGTGTACAACCAGCAACATGCTGAGTTGGGGCCGGTTTTTGTGATAATGTACCTACTTATATTTGAAATATTTTGTTTAGCTTTAAATAACATTATCGCAAAATAAACTTTTCTGTATTTAAATATAGACTACACTTATGCATATTCATAAGCCTATTCGTATTTGTCCTCTTATCAGTATACCAAAATTCTACACTAACTATAGACTTAATTCATACATGTTGAGAGTGAGCAAGAACTTTAACACCATCGATAAGCGCTTAGGGTTGGATCTATTCTGCATGAGCGTTGTGGCGGTTAGGCAGCTGTTGAGTAGCTGTTCTTCGTTTAAGCCTATTTTTATGTCATGTTAATTTTTTTGTCAAACGCATATTGTGTAACTGCGTAATGTCACTAAAATATTACTTTTTAAATTTTTATCCGCGAGGACCTATAATTAGCTTCTGGATCTATTAAGATTGTTATATTTTTTAAGGCTGTTGGTGGTCCATTGAAATAAATAAATATTTATTTATTTATTTTATTAATTTTAACTGACAGTTTAGGCAGTGATTCAAATACTTAAAAATTCACTTTGTTTTAGAAAAACGATCGCAAAGGTAAGCCAGTATGGCAGCCTAAAAGCCTGTTTTCGACAGGTTAAAACTCTGACTCTAGGGCAAGCCACTGAACCCACTTCAAGAAAGAAACACTTCGTTATTCTACGTGTTCTAGTGCTCCCTAATACTGCTTTTATACCGGCTTGAAGTTATAGTACCTCACATAAAACTCAAAGAGCTTTTGACTCTCTCTATTGTAGGTAATTAAATAGTAAGCATGCCTTTATAGTAGGTATGTGGTTTGGAATTTCATTAAAGCTGTTTGATATTTAATGTTATAAAATTGGGAACTTAGTTAGTTATGTCGACAGCTATTTGCATTATTGTAGTTTATATTAAAGAACATTATCGAAAATATTACTTAGAAGGCTAGAGTAGGTACTAGGTTCTAGCTTCTAGGTAATTAGAGTATGTATTTTAAGTACACGTAAAACAGGTCTAGTTATCTCATCATCATCATCATCAGCCAGGAGACGTCCACTGCTGAACATAGGCCTCCCCCTTTAACCTTCACACTGAACTAGTTAACTACCAATGGTCAATTATAATCTTCTCTTGTAACAATTATATATTATGTGTTTTTTGACCTTGTGTGCCGTGTTTATAAATTAATAGCTTCCAATCCAAATTTCATAAAAAGCACTGTCAGTTTTCATCGCATTTTCCAATTTTATTTTTCTTCTAATGTACCCCGTATTGAGGCGAACAAAGAAAAAAAAACGATCAAGCCGTTTTTAGTTTTAGCGAGACACGAAAAACAATTGATTTATATTATATCCTACTAATATTATAAACGCGAAAGTTTGTTAGGATGTATGGACGTTTGTTCTTTTTTCACGCAAAAACTACCGAATGGATTTTAATGAAAGTTTACAATAATATAGCTTATAGATCAGAATAACACATAGGCTATAACGGGTTGTAGTAGCGAGGCCGAAGGCCGAGCTCTACGCGTACGAAGTAGCGGGTTTCAGCTAGTATATAGAAAACTTTAGATAAAAATGACGGTAGTTATTGTTTCTCAGCTTAATTAAGGATCTTACCCTCGAGTCGAATAAGATAAGTACTTAACCTAGATCTTGAGAACTAATTGCCTTCCTACAAGTATCTACGTCCCGAGAATACTTATCCAAACAATTTATATCCTACAATGCTCTATTAACGAAGACAAAATGAAATACCCTCACATACGTGCCTATTTAATAAGGGAGCCATGGAGCATGACGGGAGCACTCTCATGTCATTAACATCCCCCTTTAGGAACCATTAACGTGGAGAGAGAGCCATGCGGTATGACGTTTTATACCGGTTATATACTGATATTTCGGTACCGAGCTCGGTGATGGATTTTTAAGATTTCCAGGTAATGTGATATTTAGAATTATCGAAACGAAATATTTTTCGATTTTTCTTTGAAATGTAGGAAATTAACATGTGTTAGTAAAATTTATTAAGATTTAATTTATTTAGGTATTTATTCAGTGTATGTATTTTGTTTTAAACTATCACGGTTGTTCACTAAAGTTATATAATTATTTATGGGATATTTACCGTGGTAAGGTTGTGGAAAAAAAATACGGTAAATATCCCGTAAATAATCATAATATTATTTTATGTATTTTGTATTTTCTTTTTCTTTTAATAATCTACTTCTTCAAGTACTAGAAACTGGAAAGCAAATGTTCGTATGGAATATCCTTATTTCTACATTTGTGGTACTTTTATGCCATAGGTGGCAAACAAGCAGACGGGCCGACTGATGGTAAGCAGTCACCGTCGCCTATGGATACTTGTAACACCAGAGGCATTACAAATACGATGCTGACCCTCTATTACCTCGCCTTTTGAAGAACCCCTTGTTGTAGCTTCTCGGAAACACCACGTTAGGTAGCTGATTCCACATTTTGCAGATATGAGGCAAGAAAGACTGTATGTTGGAAACAATAAAAATTATATTACATAAAAATCAGTAATAATCATAAATAATCGTAGCTTATGTAAGGACATAGAGTAGCCGAAATAAAAACGTGACGGTCTCGAAGTAACTTTTGTGGCTTTATGTAAAAAAGTTAAGATTGTATTCAAAGAGCCGCCGCAATCGTAAACATTTCGCATTTCATGACAATTCCACAAATTGCCTTCTCCCACAATCGAAGATGACTCACCATTTACCTTATAAATTACATGTTTGAGCACTTTTACAGCTGAATCATGCACCCTTCATGTAAAACAGTCGTATTTATCTGTCCCAGCGATTTTCAACTCTATGTTTAAGGCTGAAAGTGCGATTAAACTGTGACCTAAGTAGGCACAAACATCGCAAATGACATGATCGATACTGTCTAGACCAATATTATGAATCATCTGACAATTGCAGGTTTTGAAAGACAAGGAGCATTTAGTAGATTTAATTACAGTCCTTTTTTTGTCGCGCATAATTCCATGTTTGACCTCCAAGCCTGTTCCTGCCTCCATCAAACCTCGCCTGTTGGTAAGCGACAATGTGATCGAAGATGAAGCACGCAGACTTAGACAATACCTATTCACTCTGGCCTTTAAAAATCCCAGACTATATTTACGAGGAAACAATAAAGCCGGCAGGTTGTTCCAATCCTTGGCCGTACGGATTAGAAACGTAGAATCGAAACGTTTGGTACGTATCCGAGGAAAATCTACAATGTATGGGTGGTGTATGGGTGGTAGTAGGCTGATTTCCTAGTTGTCCTTTAGTAGAAAGGGGATAGTAGGAAAAAATGACCCAGCACTATTGTGCTTCTTAGACTTTAGATTTACACTTGGGTTTAAGTTGATGAGCGCCTCTTTACAGCGTGATATTATTTTATTTTATTTATAATGTTAGATTGTATTTTATTTTATGGGTCATTGAAGTGCCTGAAATAAATGATTTTATTTATTTTATTTATTATTTTATTTATAAGGTCATGTAGTTCCGATGCACATTCTCCGAAATATGTGAACGGAAGTCAGATATTACTCGTAGTGGAAAGACTCTGTGATGGCATATTTAATATCAAGGGTGGTGTTCACGGTCAATAGCACGGAAAACAACAACAGAAGACAACTACATGAGGATCCACTGATAGAAAATCTATCGCCAAGCACCGACCGCACCGCACCGCATCGTAAGCACCGGTGTGTTCCGACAGCATCACTTGAAAGCCAGTTCCCATTCCAGGCTATAAGCGATTCATTTTGGACCACACTGTCACTTAACATCACTGAGCGGTGACCATAAAGAAAGGATAACAGAGGCTGTAATCGAGTGCGCCAGAATTCCAACACAGTTCTGCAACAGCTCAAACATTCTGTTACTGCTACTTGACCCGAAAATTACACAAAAAACTACGAGGCTAGTGTAAGCACCCACTAAAAAATCCCAAATCACTCACCACTTCACACCGCGAACGGCAATCGCCCAAACCATTTGCAATTCAAATTGTTGTCATCGTTTACGTCCATCGCAGAGCTTAAAAAACGGCAAAAATCGAGCAAAGTGCCGTGAAAAACGGCAAAAATAAAGCGCTGGATTGGAGCAAACACATTAAAAAGCAATAGATTGCCAGCAATTAGCGCGGGATCCGAGCTGCTCGAAACGTAAAATCGACAAACTGCGCCGTATGCAATTTCCGAGCGATTGACGCTAGGGGTGGAGGCCGCACTTTTCCATACTCTGGGTGATAGGAGCTTGTGATATCGTACCCATCTAATTGATACTCATTTCATAAAAGTAAAAAAATCGTGCCTGCGTATTTTTTTATTAGTTTTGACGTTGGTTTCTGCCAGGTACTTACTTAAAATTCAGTCCGTAAACTTAAATGCTGGTAAGGACTTTCCCCACGTTCGTACAAAGCGCTTCGATTTCAAATTTTATGCGAGAATGTGGAACTCTGCCGGAGTCATTGTTCTCCGAAAAGTACAATATAATATAGGGTTTTCTTCAAATCGAGAGTAATCAGGTAACTACTAGGCAAGCGTGATCTATCCTAGTCCGGATGTGGACATAGGAGCTCATAATTAATAAAAAAATTACATCTCACATTTTTGCATGGTCTATACTTACACTTCAAACGGAGTGATTTTTATTTCACATCATCAGCCAGTAAACGTCAACTGCTGGACAAAGGCCTCCCTCTTGGAGAGGGGTGTTGCCATAATTCCCACGCTTGGCATGCGGCTTGGAGATCGCAGTGCGTTCACCGTGTACTAATAGGACGCTGCTGCCCACCCTTCGGTGGTTCTGGTCGCAGTTTTAGGACATACCTGGGTCCCCGGGTACCCCGGGGATTTTTAGAATAGAATAGAATAGAATAAATTTTATTGCTTCAAACTGGTACATGAGTTGTTACAAATACATAATTGAGTATCACAGTTCTACCCTCTTCGGGCGTTTATTTCAGTAGTTTGTATTTCTATTTAGTCCAGAGGCTTATATTAATACCTATTTCGCTGATAGCCTGCGTAGCGTTTATAAAAGCCAGTCAAAGTTATGAAACGTTTAATTTTGTAGATGTTCATTTAATATCGAGAGCTCACCCAAATTCGAAGTCAATCGATATAGGAATCCATTATCGTGAAAATCAATTAACCTGAAGTGAATTAAATATGAAAACGTAATAATGGAATGAAATTGATATTCGTCGCATTGCTATAAGTTACTGGCTTATCCTGTATTTTAATGTATCTGAAATCCATTATTTAAGTTGATTAAAATCTACTTTGAGAGCCAATGTTTCTGCGTCCTCAAATCAAAATGAAATTTTTACGACACATACGATGTTATTTTCCTTATTCGTACAGGTTACATTTTACATAAGTACATTCAATAATTTTATGTCTTCAAAAATAACAGTTTTGACCGAACACCGAACAGTCGACAAGGGTCACTCCAGGGCTCGATGGCGCGACGAACTCCGGATGTTTAAAAAAGATTGGACGGTGCTGGCCCAGCACAGATACCAGTGGATAGAATTGGGGGAAACCTTTGACAAGATAGTCATTACGTACGAGTGAAAAAAGCGAAAAAAATATCCTTAAAAGCATGTTATGCCCATAGGCTCTTAGGGATTTCTTGGTGCAATTCAAATTCCTAGATGATTAATTGTAAGCGCATTGCCGTCCTTTGGTTAGGTCTTTCGTATTTTAGTTTCTGACTTAGCTGTCGCCACAAACAACATAAAATAAGAGACCGCAGGAAAATGTCCAATCCAGGCCGACTGATTGAATGCAATCACTTACAATCTCGCTTCTGATTGGATGCGCCGATATTGCGCCGGACGGAGAGCTGTGAACGAAACGCAGACTTGGAACTGACGGGTTTTATGAGGGGAAACGAAACGCATATCAGTGCTGGTGGAAATAGATGTTTGATTCAAAAAAAAATACTAACTATAGTTTTTTTTAGATCGCTTTGGAATATCTATGATACCTAACTCTTTATTGTAATTCGATTTAGTATTTTTAGAATAAGAAATGTTTATACTACATATGAGGTAGTATGTAGTGATCTATGTTTTTTTTACAATTGCATTTTTTTATAATTCTTTTCTTCTTCGGGTGCCGCGCCTACAAGAGATTAGTCAGATTCTGAACAATTACAATTACACGCTGCCAATCTGAAGAACGAGGTGGTGCTGCAGCCAAACCACTTCCCTAGAAGGCATTCATCTTATTTATTTTTGAACTAATTTTAATTTTGTAATGTAATGTAATGTTCGTTGTGTCTATTTATGATCAGTTTTCTATGAGGTAATAAAAAAATATTAGTCATCATGCCTATTCCATTGGATTATGTAACTCTTGTTAAATACGGTTGTAAAATACAGCAGCGTCCTATTAGTACAAGGTGAACGTACTACGATCCCCAAGCCGCCTTCCAAGATTGGGGATTATACACCCCTCTCTAAGAGGCAGTGGACGTTTAAGAGCTGATGATGTGTTATGTGATGCAACTCTTGTTTGGCCCATACGGCATGGGTGAGAGTTGCAACACAGGGTAGCGGTGCGCCGTTGGGAAATCGGTCATACCCTACGGCAGATACAACAAAAAGGGGACCATGGTTAAATCTGGCTTGGCAAATAGATTACGCCTCGTTTGATACTGGGATGGTAAATATTCCAGTATCAAACGATTTTTTTTATATAGCCGTCCTCCTCCACTTATTGGTCCTCTGACGTAGGTATCAGATACCTTAAACATGTTCATACGCTTCTGACCTTTCATAATTTGTTATGTTGGTTAAATATTTCACTCATATAATTTTTATAAACAGGGGGTATTATTTAATTACTTGTTATTTATTTGTTTACTTTTATCAGAAATTTTTAATGCTGGAATAGCTTACAATTTAATGTATGCCATTCAGCATTAATTATTTATCCGTTTTATTCCTTTTTATAACTTGATTTGCTAAGTTTACACAATAGTCAATAAATTTTGCTGAATTATCTTTCTCACTTATCAGTTCGCTTACAGTTACCGCATTAATTTTTGAATTTAAATTTTGTTCTGCTTCAAACCTTTCCTTACGAAATACAAGGCAATCAAAGAGTATGTGAGAACCCGTCTCCATCACATCTGTCAAATGAGGTTCAGGTGTTTAAATAAGGTGTGTTCAGTGGTCAATTGTAATTGGTGTAAATAGTGCGACGTTTTATAAAGCACTTAAATAGGTAAAAAATATATTTTACGTTCACAGAGAGGAAATTCTCCGTAACATTTCTTCCGAACAGGAGCACAAAGTAGAAAAAGGCTGGCTATAACGGCGCTAGTTTCCGAAACACGTCGTTAAGTCCGACGGAGGGTAAAATGCCTTCTCGAAAATAAATGAGATGCATTCCCTGAGAGCAGGCAAAATAAGGCCTCGTGTTTAAATAGCCTTTAAAATATTGAATTAATTCTGAAAACTTTTAGGAATAACTAGTTTTTATAACAATTTACATTTAATAAAGCAATTTTCAACCTCTGATGCAAAAGACGACGTTGCAACTTGAACGTGTGTATCTGCGTGTCTGTCTGTGGCGTCAAAACTCCTAAACGGCTGAACCGATTTTGATTTAGTTTATTTATTTGAAAGTTGACTTGATCGAGAGTGTTCTTAAGTTCTCAGCTATGATTTATGAAAATTTGTTCAGCCGTCTGAAGATTATCAACTCTTTTATCGCGGGTTAAAAAAGGCAATTTATTTTTTAATTTATTTATGTTACTAACGTGGCCTTCAGTAACATTGTTACTGAAGTGGATTGTGCCCCAGAGCCTATATTGTGCGGTCCACGTCAAGAAGTTCGTCCCGTATCATCCCCCTATTTACTTACATCAATGCGTTGAATACTATTCAAGCGAAATAACATCAAATTTTTTATAGAATGTGGCAAACTAGCTACGGGCCACCTGATGGTAAGTGGTCACCGCTGCCTATAGACACCTACAATACCCGGGGTATTGTCAGTGCGTTGCCTACCTTTGAGGACTCTATTCAGCCTTCGTTTGAAGCAGTCCAAATTATATAATACTAGCGACCCGCCCACCCGGCTTCGCACGGGTGTAATTTACGTGCGAAGCCGGGGCGGGTCGCTAGTTATATATATAAACCTTCCGTGAAAATGTATCTAACTGATGGTGAAAACCGCATCAAAATCCGTTGCGTGGTTTAGGAGGAGTTAGCGGCCATACAGACAGACAGACAGACACGGAAAGCGACTTTGATTTATACTATGTAGAGATATAAAATGAGGCTCGGAGGTTTTTTGGCTGTTTTCACAGACAGATTGTGACTCTATAGGAATTGTATATCGATGATTTAATTACATATTTTATTTCCAGTCCATCTACGACGCGTTGATCCCGGACGGAAGCAGTCCACGCGAGTCGAGGGCACCGTCGCAAGCTTCCGGCTGAGCTCGGTACTAATTAGCTCTTCGATACGAACGCGTCCGGAGTATCGAGAATTAATCAAATTATTTTATAGGCGGATGTTATACGTCGAACGTAATAATACGTAGGATAGGATGTACCTAATGCGTACGTAGACGTACGATGTGTTACATAGCTTTGGGTACATATTAATATGAGATACCGTTTATGTTTCGTTCGTAGCGGTAGGTACTCAAAATTACATACCTAATCATACAAGGTTACGCATATAGACTGTACTAAGCCGAAAGGAGGTAATGTACTCATCAATATGTATAACTTTTACTATGGGATATCATTCAGGTTATTTAAATAAAAGTTTGTACGTACGATATATATGCTTCAGCAAAAGCGCACCTATTCACACACTTTACAACAAAGCCGTGGAACGTTTAAAATGGAAGGTCATTGATTGTTCAATCCTTTATCGCGGGTGCGGTCACATTGCCCACCTAACATTACCTACTTATCAGCACAGTGGCCGTGAACGCTCCCTTCGTAACGTGAACCGCGGGTCACGCAACCCTCCCGTACTTTCTAACTCATAGCTTAACCCTTCACGAAGCTAGCCTGCTTACGACGACCGACCACTTAAACTGACTATCAAAAGTTAGTGCTACCTTTCACGAAACGGTCTTGGTCTTTTACACCTTTATTTTTCAAGGCAACGATGAAAAAAATACATGGCAACAAACTCGTAAATAAGACAAAATAAAACTCATATTTCGCGCGAAATTTCCCGGCGAAAATGTTTTCAGCGCGCTAACATGCCGGCGTGAAAAATGGGGAACCCTTCTGAAATCTAACTTGCAACCTCTGTCAATACTAAACTATTCATCGCATCGATATTCATGATGGGACCCGTGAGCTCCGGAGAGGGATGTGAAAAAATTCACAGATACTGACGGGGTGAAGCATTCCACAGTTTGGAATTGAACATTCTTAGTGAGACTATTGGTTCTAGTATCTACTAAATAAAACACTGTTGTGTTCTATTAGTCGTGAGGTTTTTCCACTAGTTCTGGTTAACAGGACTTCTGGGAAGAACCGCGTTAGGTAGATTGTTATATAAAATTCAGCTATTATGGATGTCGCGTATACAGGTTTACGCGAAAGTGTTGTACTAAACACCAAACTCGTAAAATACGATCTAAACCCTACTACAAGTACATATACAACAGCGTGGGCCAGCTGTACTGCGCAAGTTGTGACCGGGTGTTCAAGACGAAGTTTGGACTTGCCAGTCATATACGAGCACACGTCAGGAAGTAGCCAGAGTCGCCTTCGTCGGACACAACGCGGACGATATTATCATAATAAAATTGTATGTGTAGGTATAGGAAAGCTCCGAGCGAGTCTGTGAGGCGCTTTGCATTCAGATCTTGTGAAACATCTAGGAATAACTTTAACTAGAACTAACATCCATATCCTACCTACCTACTAGGTGAATTGAAGATCACCTGGGTCCCCATTGAGTGAAGTGGGTGGTGTTTTAGTGGGTAAACTTTTTGTAGATTGAAAATTGTCTTTATTAACCAAACAAAAAAGCTAACGCTACAAAAATAAGTAGACTGCCCATAGACCGTTGAAAGCCTAAAGACAATCCAAAGGTTCAAGCCCACTAACAGTTGGCAGCGTACCCAGCATGCTCTCGGCATTATCACGGCCGAATGGCAATGCTCATGCGTTGATTGAATTATTGTATGTAAATTGTTGTCTGGAACAGATTAAGTTTTATAAGTTAGCAAGTCTCATCAGAGCTTAACAGGCACTTCCATAAATCCCTCGAAAATTATTAGAAACTTTTATCTCGCAGTTTTGCTCGAGAATCGTATTGAGGCTAAGTCCAAACGTTAAAGTTTACCCGTTACTCAAAACTTTCCAACTAGAAAATGTTTTTATGAGTAATCATAAATCCTTTTAACGTTGTTCTAAGAATTATATCTTTGGTCTCGAGTTTAGTCTGCCCTGTATACTTAGGTAACTGGTCGAGCCAATTATATTTCAATAGCGGTTGTAGCGTGACGCGTCAGATAATGTTAGCGTCGCGGAACACAAAGCGGAAAGTTTCCGCGTTAGGCGGAAAGTTTCGCGCAACTGAATATGACTCAGTGTGATTGAAAGTCCATTGGGTTGTCACAAGCAATTGTTTAATTCACACACACACTATTATATAAGTCGTTGGACATATACAGAAATGGAACAAGTCACGTAAATCTAGCAGTTAAGTATTTGGCGAGCGAGCCGCGTGTAGCGTGCGTTCGACGTTCGAGGTAGGTACGGACTGGCGCGCGGGGCAAGCCCGCTCGCGTTTGTGACAAGCCGTCTTGGAACAATAGGAACCGGTTCCGTCGGGCGAGCCGTGCGCGCAATATCAGCAGTGACTCGGTGGTAAGTATTTGAGTGAATGTTTGTGATAATGGATGAAAGAGAAATAAATGTGAGCGAAGCCCACATCACTCCCCCCCAGAAGCCTAGTTAAGGACGGTAAAAGTCCGGAAAACGGACATGCCGCCCTGACCGTGTTGTTCGTATTGTGGAAGGCTGGCTGGTGGTAGGTAGTGTGATATGTGGTAGTGAGGTAGGAGGTTGTACGGAGGGTGATTGTACAGTAGGTGATGTGTATGTACTTGTGTCCTCCTCGTCAGCCAGTACGTAGGCAGGCTTAAGGCGGTCTGCTGTTACGGTGACTGATTTTCCTTTAATAAGGAGTTTGAAGGTTTTGTCCCCTCTTTCTAGAACCTTGTGAGGGCCTGTGTAAGCTGGCTGAAGAGGCGGACGCAAAGCGTCATCACGGAGAAAGACGTGATGGGTTGTTGCGAGATCTTTGAAAATAAAAATCTTCTGCTTGCTGTGACGAGATGCCGGGACTGGTTTGAGTTTATCTGCAAATGAACGTAAACGAGCCGTGAAATCGGATAAATCGGTCGTGCCTGGAAGGCTTGGGTCGAAAAATTCACCTGGTAATCTCAGTGGCTCACCGTAAAGCAGTTCGGCGGATGATGCCTGAATGTCCTCTTTAAAAGCACTTCTGATTCCGAGGAGCACCAGTGGTAAAACTTCTGACCATGTATTGTTGGCGTGGCAGGTAATGGCTGCTTTTAGTTGTCTGTGGAAGCGTTCCACGAGCCCATTGCATGCTGGATGGTAAGCTGTAGTGTGCTTGTGTTGGAATCCGGTGAATTTCGCTAGATATTGAAACAACGTGGATTCAAATTGCCGTCCGCGATCTGTGACAATATCTGTTGGAACGCCAAACCTAGATATCCAGCCGTTTATTAAAGCTTTGGCTACCGTTTCTGCCGTCATGTCTTCCAAGGGCATTACTTCGGGCCATCGAGTGAATCGGTCGACAGCCGTGAGGCAATACCTGAATCCTTGCGAAACAGGTAGGGGCCCTATTAAATCTATGTGTAACTTTTGAAAACGCGCGCGTGGTAGGTCGAAAGTGCCTAAGGGTGTCGACACGTGTCGACTTACTTTTGTACGTTGGCACGCTAAGCAGGTACGGGCCCATTGTCGACAGTCTTTTCTGATGCCCGGCCATACGAATCTTTCGGCTACCATTTTGGCAGTCGCAGCGGCACCCGGGTGACTCAGAGAGTGTAGACTCTGGTAAACTTGTTGGCGTAATGATTTTGTAATGAATGGTCTCGGATTTTTAGTACTAAAGTCACAGTAAAGCGATTCTTGACTTCCAGGATAGTCCACTTTCTGGAGACGGAGGGAAGAGTTATCCGTGAGATAGTGTTTAAGCTCTGAGTCATTCATTTGGGACTGGGCAAGGTTCTGCAGGCATATTGGGGTACTCAGTTCTTCGACTCGGCTTAAAGTATCGGCGACCGTATTGCTCTTGCCAGATATATGCCTTATATCAGTCGTGAATTGGGAAATATAGTCTAAATATCTAAACTGCCTGGGTGAACAACTATGCTTTCTTTCGTGAAAGGCGTAGCTGATTGGTTTGTGGTCCGTGTAAACTATAAAATGCCTCGCCTCCAGCATGTGCCTGAAATACTTTATGGCCTCATAAATCGCGAGAAGCTCGCGGTCGTACGGGGAATATTTGGTTTGGGACGGGATCAGCTTTCGAGAAAAGAATGCTAATGGCTGCCAAGCATTATCTCGAAGCTGTTGCAACACGGCTCCCAAGGCCACGTCCGATGCATCTGTGACGACTGCGAGCGTAGCGGTACAATCAGGATGAGCTAGTAGGGCTGCATTAGAGAGACTATTTTTGGTTTCTGTGAATGCGATTAGAGCATCCTTGGTTAGGCTGATCGGTGCTGAGCCTTTGACTGCCCCCGTGAGAAGAGCGTTGAGAGGTGCTTGTATTTGTGCAGCGTTTGGCAAAAATCTTCTGTAAAAGTTGGCCATGCCCAAAAAACGTCTGAGCGCTTTCACGTTCTTGGGTGGCGGGAACTCCTGAATGGCCTGTACCTTTGTGTTAAGAGGTTTTGTGCCACTCTGTGAAATAGTATATCCTAAAAAGGTTACCTCGGGTGCTCCGAATACGCATTTCGATACATTGACAACCATACCGAAATCTCGAAGTCTGGTGAAAACTTGACGTAGATGGTCTTCATGTTGGGTCTCATTCTGACTAAAAATAAGAAAATCATCTATGTAACAGTACACAAAGTCCAGCCCGCGCATCATCTCGTCCACAAACCTCTGGAAAGTCTGACCTGCGTTGCGAAGGCCAAAGGTCATGAACGGGAATTCGAACATACCGAAAGGTGTGGTGATCGCCGTTTTCGGTATGTCTTCTGCGCAGACTGGGATCTGGTTATAGGCCTTCACGAGATCAATGGTACTGAAGACTCTACATCCGGCAATGCTATGCGTAAAGTCATGTATATGGCGGATAGGATACATATCTGGTATGGTGCGGGCGTTTAGTTGTCTGTAATCGCCGCAAGGGCGCCAACCATTATCCTTCTTCAGCGCCAAATGCAATGGAGACGACCATGGACTCTCAGAAGGCCTAGTTGTACCATTGGCTAGCATTGACTCAAATTCTGCCTTTGCAATTGTAAATTTGTCGGGTGCAAGGCGCCTTGGGGCGCTTGAAACGGGCGGCCCGGGTGTGGTGCGTATGTGGTGTTGTGTGTTGTGAGGGATCGTGCGTTGAGTACCAGCTGGGCGCGAAATTTCGGGAAATTCCCGTGACATTAGAAGGTGATAACGAGACTTGCCAGTCAGTACCTTTACAGAGAGTATCTTGTTAGAATTAGGGGCCAGTAAAGCTGGAGTAAACAAGGTTGTGGTGTTATCTATAAGTTTCTTACTTTTACAGTCTACTATTAAATTGTAATGGCATAAAAAATCTACTCCGATAATAGGCTTTGTAACGTCCGCTACTATAAATTGCCATGGATAATTTCGACGCAGTCCTAAGTCGAGGGTTAAATGTGCGTAGCCGTAGGTGTCGATCACTGTACCATTTGCTGCTGATAGTTTATACTCGGTGGGTGCACGACGCTCTCGGAGTTGTGACCGGGGAAACACACAGAGGTCACTGCCGGTGTCGACCAAGAATTGTGTTTTGGTGCTGCGATCTGCGACGAAAAGGCGACCTGGAGTAGTAGGGCAATCGTCTGTCGCCATTACCGACCGCCCATGTTGTTTTCCGCCTTGTAATCACATGGTTTCTGGCAGTTGTATGCCCTCGACCCGAAGTTCGCGTGATACCAGCATAGCGGGGAACGCTGATATTCTGAGTCTGACCTCGTTCGGCTGCGTGATTGGGAACGACGCCGTTGTCCAAAATGTTCCGTGGAACGCGCCGGTCGTGATGAGCGGGTGAAATCGTCAAGTTTAGTTGCCAAATGCTCCACCTTCTTTCTGAGTTCGGCGATTTCCCCGGAGGCGTTGTTGCTGCTTGAAATTCCGGAGTTTAATGGAAGTCCTGTTGCAGCCACGCTACCTGAAGGTGCGGAAATATCCTGGATGCGATCCGCTAGATCAGCAAGTTGCTCCAATGAATGTGTGGGCTGCGATGCCAGCACCGTCTGAATGTTACGTGGAAGGCGATTGCACCAGATAGTCCTCAAAAACTCCTGCGGGACACTTGCTCCTGCGAGATCTTGCAAATGACGTAGAAACTGGGAAGGTTTCCGGTCTCCCAGTTCTTCATGATCTAGTAGTTGCTGCACCTTTTTTTCATGGGAGGCGGCCAGGCGTTTAATTAATTCCTTTTTTATCTTCCTGTAGCGATCCGTGGATGGCGGGCTAACAATTATATCTTTGACTTCTTTGGCTGCCTTTATATCTAAGTGGGTCAACACATTATTGAATTTTATATTGTCTTCTGTTATCCCGTGATTTTCGAATTGTCCTTCAAGGAGAGCGAACCATAGTTCCGGATCTTCAGGTGAAAACTCGGGTACTTTTATATTAAATTTGCGGTAATGATTGGACGTACCTTGAACGGGATCTGTGGGTAGTTGTATAATTTTCTTAGTTCCACGAGGTTGGCGTATGGTTACATTGTCGTCCTTTTTTACCGTATCTGGGTCGTCGCTACTGTCACTCATTTTCGTGCTCAAAACGGGGTCACCAATTTGGTCTCGAGTTTAGTCTGCCCTGTATACTTAGGTAACTGGTCGAGCCAATTATATTTCAATAGCGGTTGTAGCGTGACGCGTCAGATAATGTTAGCGTCGCGGAACACAAAGCGGAAAGTTTCCGCGTTAGGCGGAAAGTTTCGCGCAACTGAATATGACTCAGTGTGATTGAAAGTCCATTGGGTTGTCACAAGCAATTGTTTAATTCACACACACACTATTATATAAGTCGTTGGACATATACAGAAATGGAACAAGTCACGTAAATCTAGCAGTTAAGTATTTGGCGAGCGAGCCGCGTGTAGCGTGCGTTCGACGTTCGAGGTAGGTACGGACTGGCGCGCGGGGCAAGCCCGCTCGCGTTTGTGACAAGCCGTCTTGGAACAATAGGAACCGGTTCCGTCGGGCGAGCCGTGCGCGCAATATCAGCAGTGACTCGGTGGTAAGTATTTGAGTGAATGTTTGTGATAATGGATGAAAGAGAAATAAATGTGAGCGAAGCCCACATATCCAAGGAAGTATTTAAGGTGCGCTTTTTAAAAAGAACAGATGACATTGAAATCAAACAATTTTATCCGATTCTATCGCGTGTATTTTACATTATTTTAATTCTTGACGATTAGAACACTTTTCAGTGTCCGTGGTTACAGCACAGGTAGACTTGACATATGTCAGATGACATCGATTGCCGGTTAACACTTGTCTTATAGTCGAAATAACAAGCCTAATTATACTGAGTCTATGAGCCTAATATAATCTTAAGCCGTCGTCTTTTGTTGTGCTGCAAATAATCTGTAAACACCTTCGTTTATTATTGTCTCTATTAAAACGTTTATACTTACGTTTACAGACAATAAGTCTCTATTGATGGAAAATACACGTTGTTCACGTGTTCTTTAGTGGTAATCACTACACTACTTAATACTGACGACACTTATTGTTTCGAACGGTATTGTTCTCTAAGCTAAGTCTTCTAACAATATTTTGTAAAATCACCGACAGATGAAGAGCATGTGGAAAATAAATATGTAAAGATTCGTCTATATAAGCTCTGCAACCATAATAAATCATAAATCTACGCACAAGGATAACTTGAAAGCCCATATCTCCCATGCCGTATTTCTTTATTATCTCCCACATAACGTTGATACGCTTTCTTCGGAATTGGTTACAAACAGACCAATCTCATTTAGGACGAGAAACACACTCGACCCACTTGGTATAAAGATGTCTTTAGAAAGAAAGAAATAACACTTTGTCAACCCAACGATAAAGGTAGAGCCAAGAAGTAACACAATAAGGTTACAATTATTTGAACGCTTTGAATCTAGGCTGGAAAAGGCATTTATTTATTTTTTACTGCCTGAAATTGTCTTTTACTAGAATCTGTTCAAAAAGAGAGTTACTTAGATTGTGGTTGAATTGACAAATATCGCATTAATTTACACGCAAATTCACTCAACAAAACAACAGGATGAATAGGACAGCTCACTCATGATAGCTGAGTTTAACACTTTCAGATGGCAGAGGCGGACACACAAAACTTTTCACTTTTGCAATTTGAAATTCGTTCTAGTCCTCCTTTTGGCCAAGTCCACTCTCTTTTTGATTGACTTTAGACCTTCAACGGTCCATGGGCAGTCTGTTTTGTAGTGTTAGTGTTAGCTTTTATTTTGTTTAGTTAATAAACTAAATTTATCTTTAAAACTATTTTAATGTAGGTAATATTATATTGCCTTTTTAACATGCTATCATTATAGTTTTAATTCATGTGTTGTTTTTTTGCTTCCACAAATACAATTATATTATAGACTTGGTACACTTCCATACTTTTTTCTACAAAGTTTCGTCGACTTTTATTCATTTCTATTTTTTGAAAACGATAAGTAAAAAATATTACTAGGAAAATTTATTTCCACGTGTAGAACATGCAAAGGTTTCTAAATATAGAACATCAGAAGATACGATATTTCCAAGCGACCTGCGAGAAAATGGCACAAGAGCAGATCCGAGAAAACGTCGGTGTTATTGAGCAAAATACATAACATGTTTGTATTTTGAAATATGGAGAAGCGAACTTCAATATAGATATATTGCTTGCCGTAGGTAAAACTCGTTTTACTTATTTAAATTTCTTTGCATATACACGAAAAAGACTAGGTCCTGCAGGCAAGCTTCGTCTTAGTACTGGCACAGAATACATTATGGTGCAGGCAAGGGTACACCAGCGTTTTAATCTAGACTAATTAAATGCATTATTTTAGTTAATATCTTAACGTGTAAGTCTCTTTGGAACATCCTTTAACGATTAATTCACAACAGAAATAAGTTACATAGACCAATACAAATCCAAAATGGTCTAAAATCTTTGTTTGAAAGAGTTCGTCTTAAGATGGAGATAATTCAAAGAAGTAGAATATTTACTTTAAATCTTTTACTGAAAGTACTTTACTGAAAAAGTAAACTAAAGTACTTTCAGTAAAAACAAAGTAAGAAAGAAAGAAAGAAAAGAAAGAAAGAAAAAGTTTATTTGTGACCAAATTAGGTTTTTTAAAAAAATAGCTTATTGACTAGTTATAATATAAGGTCACAAATCGGCCCCAACTCAGCATAATGCCGGCTGTTAACCAGCGCTGGTCTTCCGTTGGAGCCGTTTGGTGATGTCTCGGTACAAGCACACATACAGTACACACGACCAAATAAAAATATAAATAAAATAATAAATAAACCAATCTAAAAACAAATACTAATATGATGACAATGAGGTAATTATTATATATTATACTATATTATATACTTTGAATACATAGTTCCTTATATTGCACTCGTGTCATGCTTTTGAGTTTCCTCTTGTTGCTGATGTGCAGTAATAAATTTTTTAAGTTTATAACTAAAACTTTTAACATTTTGCAGGTTCCTCAACGGCGGAGGAATATTATTCCAGCATTTACTAGCAGCATACCGGAAACTACCTCTGAAAGCGGCTGACCTATGGCGTTGCGTGGAGAGAACTGGTGCACACAGACGGGACTTCTGGGATCTATGACTGTACATCCAAGTCAATTTCTCGTAGAGATAGGAAGGCTGTTTATATTTTAAAACACCAAATAGCAGACATGCTAAGTGCAGTTTGCGTCGGTGCTTCATTTTAAGAATGGAATGTTTGTTGAGATATGGGGTCACATGAGCTCTTGACGGAATATCAAAACAGAAGCGGGCACAGGCATTTTGAACTCTTTGTATAAGTTTTTGTGTCCGCGCTAGAAGTCTGGGGCCATAAACCACATCCATATAATTTAATTTGGACAACACTAGGGACTCCACAAGTTGGATACGTAAGTCTTCTTTTAAATACGGTCTCATTCGATAAAGAGTTTTTAATTTATAAAAGCAATTTTGTATCGACTTGGCTACATGTTTTTCGTACCGTAAATTAAAATCCATGAGCAAACCTAAATTACGAGCTTCGTAGACCCGTTCAATTGACTTATCCATGAGCATTACGCTTACTGACGGGTTTACTCGAGAGAGCTGAGATTTACTACCGAAAATTAAATACTTAGTCTTTAACGGATTAAGCAGTAGACCATTTTTATTAGACCAACATGCTATACCAGCAAGATCCTCATTAAGTTTGGCTATGGCGCTATCGATCTCGGAGGGTTTGCATGAAATATATAACTGAGTGTCGTCAGCATAGACATGAAACTTGCAATATTTTATATGGTTCCGTATGTCTGCCGAAAACGAAATAAAAAGGATCGGCCCTAAAATTGATCCTTGAGGCACGCCACTTTTTACAGCGATACTACTTGATACCGAAGTCGAACCATCATTTCGGTTAAGCTGCACATACTGGTAACGGTTAGTAAGATAGCTGTTAAACCACTGTAAAGCTTCAATATCAAAACCATAATACCGCAACTTTGACATCAGGAGGTCTATATTTAAACTGTCAAAACCCCTAGAAAAATCTAGCATTACAAGGATTGTGCACATGCCTTCATCTTGGGCACAGAGTATGTTGTCCGTCACGTCAAGCAATGCTGTAACTGTTCCGCGTCCCCTTCTGAACCCTGACTGTTCTTTCGGCAAGATGTTGTTAATTTCTAGGAACTCAGTGAGTTGCTCACATACGGCTTTTTCAAGAATCTTCGATAGACATGGCAATATACTGATTGGTCTAAGATCTTTCAATTCAACCGGATTTGATATCTTAGGAAGGGGTCGCACAATAGCTTGTTTCCACGCTTCAGGGAAAGTAGACGTGTTTATAGATTTATTTATTAATTCTTTTATTAGGTCCAACGTGTAAGGAAATGTCATGATCAGCATTTCCACGCTAATCATGTCACAGCCTACCGCGTTGGATTTAAGACTTTTAATTATTCTAATAATTTTATCAAAACTAACTGGCTCTATATGAAATACTGCATCGCTATAGCGATGGTATTCGAAGTAGGTGAGGTGCGAAATACATAAGTTTGTTATGCCTGATACGTTTAAAAAATGATTATTTATACTGCTCGCGTTATCGAAAAAGCTTGGCAATTCAGAATTATTGTGTGGTAACAGAATATTTTTAATATTTTTCCATAATTTCTTGGGGTCGTGTAATTGATTATTGATATTGAATTTAAAATAGGCACTTTTTTCAAAATACAGTGCTTGATTAACCACAGATTTTAATGATTTGTAGTACGTTTTCTTAGCCACAGTTTTATTTTTATGATAAGCCGAGGAAGCTTCGTCGCGTAACTTCATCATAATTTTGATAGTTTCTGTTATCCAGGGGTAAGATCTCTCTCTGATAACGACAGTCCTTACGGGTGCATGCATGTCAAATAAAGATACAATACAGTGGTTTAATGCGGTAACCATATCGTTAACGTTATTCAAAGACGATATTAGTTCCCATTTTATATTTGATAAATCCATGTCAAAGTTATCCATGCATATATTTTTCATTGGTCGGTAAGTTATTGTGTAAGGTGCTGGTTTTTCGCGTTTAATATTAAACTCGCTAATTAAAAGGCAGTGTCCAAAAAGAGTACCAACGTGTTCCAGATAAATGTTTGAACGTAGATCGGAACATACAACATCAATAAGAGTCTGACTAGTCTCAGTAAAATGCGTGGGTTCATTAACTAGTTGAGATAACTTGAAACATGATAGAAACGTATTAAATCGTATTGTTTTACTGTTATCTTTGCATAATAAATCTATATTAAAATCTCCTAACAGAATTAAATGGTCGTAATTGGGAATGGAACTTATAGTATCTGACAATGCATCAAAAAATATATCAATATTCATCCATCTCGGGCGATATGCAGTACCGATAGCGACCTTTTTCCCGTCAAGAGTCATGTTGAGCCACATTTGCTCGACATACTTGTGCAGCGGGTCCACCGGGTGGAACCAGGTGCGCACCCTAACATCTCGCTTTATAAAGAAGCCGACTCCACCGCCTCGCGAACGCTCTCCTCGTGGCCGTGGCGTGTGACGTAATCGATACCCCGGAGGCGCAGGAGCACGTCCCTCCTCGCCCTCTCTGAGCCAAGTCTCATTAATAGCTAAAACATCTAAATCATTACGAGTGATAGAAGCTATGAAATTATCATGATTTGTGCCGAGGGAACCTGCATTGTACAAACCTATCTTAAGGCTTTTATTAACCATTGTAATGTAAAGAAAAGCTAAACAATGTACAAAGAAATATGGAACTGCTCAAAAGGACAGTTATTAGATAAATAAGATTTTTACATAAATTGTACCAACCCATATAACGAAGATAAATTACTAGTAAATATACAATTTGGTGATATAACAACGTGTTATGAAAAGTGTTAATTATATTTAAAAATACTAGTAAATATATAATTTCGTAGGATATGAATGTATTATGAAAACTGTGAATTACATTTAAAAATAGTATAAAGCTTATAATTAGTTTAATACAGATATATAAATATGCAATTAGATTATATAATATTAATGTGGTGTGTGTACTGTGACTATAATTAAAAATATGTATGAAGCTTTTAATAATTTTTATACAGATATATAATAATAATTCGTGCCTGATGGTAAGTCTGTGCACTAAGTTCTCAAACAGCATTAGCCCCAAAAACACGACCGAAGTCAACCTCCGACCGAATAGGGTACACCGGCTTTCCATCGGCCTGTCGGGTATATAGCCGGCCTCTCTTCGTCCAACAATAACGCCACTGCCGCTTGCGACATTCAACGCGGACCTTGTGAAATAGTTGGCGGTTCGACCACGTCAGCCGCTCGTTGACATATATCCGCGTAGGGGATCCCGGCAGCCCGATGTCGGCTGTGGTAAAGTTGCGGCGCACGCGCGCGGCTAGCAGCAGTTCGTCACGCAGGTGACGGCGTGCCAGGCGTACAACAATACGGCGCGGGCTGTTGTGTGGGCGATAGTGTAGTTTTTAAGTCCTAAACTTGAGCTAAACTAATTAAAGCTAAGCTTAAAGCTAAGCATTGGCAGAGCTTTTTGCTCTTCCGAGAATCTATTAAAAAAATCGAAAGCAAAAAGTTTTATTAAATAGTATTTTTCTTTCTTTTCCATATTGTATTACATAAAGTACTTTCAGTAAAAACTATCTTACTTTTGGCCATGTGTAAAGTAAGTTAGTAGGCGCGTACATCAAAATGCTAATCACATAAAAACAGCGGCGTCCCACGGGCCTCTCCCTGGAAGATGGCTAAGAAATATTAAATTTAACGAGGGCCTCCGAGAAACATAAGCTTCTAAAGAAATTTCCCTTTGAGGGCTTTATTACATCGTACGTCATTGTTGTGTGAGATTATGTCGTACCTAGAAATATTGGATTCCTAAGAGAAAATTAATATTTGGAAAATGATCTCTCATATTTTAGGCATAGATATATAGAAACTTCATCAAAACTCGCGTGAGGATTCATTATAAATTACTATGAAAACGGCTTACATTCACGATTATGTTTATCGTTCGAGACGATCGACCGGTTTTGGACCCATTAGAGCTTCTTCATCAGGGAATACGCGCGCTTCCGGAGGCGGTGGCCCGATAAACATAATCGTGTGTGTATAGTAATTTAGATAGAAACTCTTTATTGTGCACACCAGAAATAAAAGCTACAGTAAGAAACTTAAGAGATAGTGCCACAAGTGGTGGCCTTATCGCTAAAAGCGATCTCTTCGGCAACCATTGGATGGATAGAATTTACGTAACGTTTACATAATATAGAGATGTAAGGTTGTGTGACGAGCGAAATGCATTGCCGCGCAGGGTTTTGAACTGTTTGTAAATTATTTTATGCACTGAGCTGTTATGGGTAAGCGTGACACTTACCATCAGGCGAGTGACTTGCTCGACTCGTCACTCAGACACATAATAATTTGTCTTGTTTGTTTTTTTATAATTTGTCTATAGTTAGTAAACATACATTATTTTGAAATTTTGACTCCAGAAGTCGTTCAGCTTTTTAATATGGAATAGAACGAGTAGTAAAAAAACCCACTTAATACTGTTTTTTTTTAAATCACAATCTCACACGACGAAACTTGCTATTTCATAATAATAAGTCAAAAAATTTTAACTTCAATAAATATGCAATGCTTATTGCGCCCTACATTTTCATTCACATCCTTTGTCAAGAAAATAAACCTCTCGATTATTCAAGCTAGTCCAAAACTTTCATATTTTATTTATGCCCCTAAGTTATTTTCACCGCGACCTTTTGCACAATTCGCTGAACAGTACAATTTTCCACACTTTTCCATACAAAACTAATATCGCGTAGAATAAGGGGAGGTCGCGTAAATATATTCAACCGGAACTACTCTTTGTTGCAGCATTTTAATCTTTTAGAGCTTTTGCTCAAAGTGCAACAAAGTTTCCGTTTTCGCTTTATGACTACACAGTGTTTTATTTTTGAAAAAAGGCTTTTGATCAGTAACATTTATTAACACACTTTTTTTTATAAATGATAGGCTTGTGTTTGACCACCATATCTCCTGATGTTAAGCGATGATGCGGTCTACGTTGGAGCACGCTTGCCTAGAATGTCAGATGTTTTATTGAGGGAAATGTATATGTAATTACATAAACAATTTTCATCAGTAACGTGAACCTAATTACCCAATATAGACCACAATAGCAATCCGTGTTTCTCACACTCCGCCCATGAGAAAAACATAACCATTCCTACGTAACCATTGAATCATGGCCACTACGTTGCTTTGAAGACTTCATCCATAGTCGATGCAATGGCCTCCCCGCCGGACCTTTTAGCTGATGAAGTACAAGCCATTTTCGACCTTAAGCCCCGGGATCTTTATTGTAATTGAGGGTATATTCGTTTGATGGGATGACGGACGTGAAACAGGTTTGGGTGTTTCAGTTATTTGATTAAGGGCTCTGTATAATTTTATGACGTGACAGGCGCGGAGTCAGCGAGCTGAGTGAAATGTGATCCGAAGGAGCTTAATATATATCAATTTTGATTAAAAACGTACAAAACTTTTTTCTCTCTACAGGGTCACGTGGTAAGGGAGTACTAATCCAAAAGGAGTCTATAGTAAATTATTATAACACCGGCTTGCACTCACGATTATGTTTTTATCGGTCGAGACGTCTATAGTACCCAACATTATGAACAACTTCGAACTTTTGCTTGTAAAATGGTCTAGTAGTATAAGTATGAAATCTTTGGGTCTAATATAATCAACATCAATCAGCTTTGAAGTCTCAATCTATAAGATATTTTTACTTGTGGCAGAGTTCACAGAAACGGCTCACAACATTTGTGAAGAGCCAGTTTCAGTGACATCTACTGTTGACGCAAAAATATAAAAAAAAAGTATAATTTATTATAGCATCACTTTAGTGTATCTGTAATGGTGTTGTTAATGTTTTAATAATACATAAAATAAATAAATCTAAACTCGGTCCAAGCATTTATTAGCTCTGGCAGCTAAAACATTTTAAAAGACTGAATGAAAATAACTAATTCTTCACTTTCACTAGGTTTTTGAACTTGAGGCTGCAGCAGTTACGTATCCGATATACTTCAGTGAAATATTATGTTTTATCCAGCTAGTTTAGTTTTACAATGTCATAGCAGCTTTCAGAGCAAATAAATACAATGAGTTTACATTATTTGTATTACAATAACTTGAAATTTCATCATCAGCCAGAAGACGCCCACTGCTGAAGATAGGCCTTAGACCTCCACACTGAACGACAGCCTGCCATCTACATCCACTGGATGTTGCGACTCTCACGATGTTGGCGGTCCATCTAGTGGGAAGCCTACATACGCTACATCTTCCTGTTCGTGGTATCCACTCAAGAACGTTTCTTCGCCGTTGGTTATTGATTCTTCGAGCGAAGAGGCCTGCCAATGCCACATTAAATTAAAAATCTGCGCTATAATTACCGTAAGTTTTAAATACCTTCAAACATAACACCAAAACAAACTTGCAGGTGTTTTACAATCGAAAGTCACGACTACATTAGCATTCAACACCACTACCGCAGTAAAAACTTACTCTATATTCCAGCGACATTATACCATGCTCTATTCAAACGCGCCCGTCTCAATATTGAACGAGGAAAACAAGGAACGTATGCCAAAGACACAATATACCACACTCTACGGTCTGTTCATTATTTCCCTACCCTTTCCCGCCATCCATTTTGTCAGCAAAAGAAAAAGTAGAACGAGCGTTTTGTCTATGTTTTTCTTTTTTGAATCTGTGGTAAAGAAGCGAACATTTCAGCCTTCTTGGTGCATTGGCTCTTTCGTTGATGAAACTGAAAGCATTAGAGAGAGAGAATTTGATAAATGGCACGTGGTGACAATAATAGAAGTTCGCGTAATTTTTTCTAAGAACTATTTTAATGTAATTGAAATGAAAATCTTTTCATTTAAAGAAAATTATCAAGCCTGAAAAAAGCTGATTCGTAAGTTTTTTTATAAAAAATCAGACTAGTCCCTATTTACAAAATACTAATCTAAAAAGTACACACGAATAAAAATAAAAATAGTCGCAGCAAACTAGTACATTTACGGGCGTAGTTTCGTAGCCGTAGGCCTTTCGTAGGTTTAGATCTACGCGTATACGATCTACGGTGTTTCTACGAAACTGTGGTTCCATAATAATTTTTGTTGGTAATTTAGAAAAAAATCCTAATCAAAGGTTAGTAACGTCATTGTTATGTCAATTGAATTGATTAGGTATCTAGTCAAGAAACTTAATATTTATGTAGTACGATGTAAAAATTATCTTCTTCTCTTCTCATTGAACTTCGGTTCCAGATTTGTGAATCTTCAGACTGCATTTATGAAATGAGGAGAATGAGGAGATCCATAGACGAACGAAAGTCACCGACATAGCCCACCAGATTAGCAAGTCGAAATGGCAGTGGGCAGGGCACATATCACGCAGAACAGATGGCCGATGAGGCCGAAAGGTTCTGGAATGGAGACCACGGACCGGTAAGCGCAGCGTAGGACGTCCAGTACAAGATGGACAGACGACCTAAAAGAGACCGCAGGGAAACGCTGGATGCAGGCTGCTTCCAACCGGCCCTTTTGGAGATCGATGGGGGAGGCCTATGTCCAGCAGTGGATATCCTATGGCTGAAATGATGATGATGATTTATGCAATAAACAAAAACATAGCCAGACGTCGCTTACTTAAGCCATCTAAGTTGTAAACACTTAAATTAAGTTTCACCTGACTAAGCAAACAACGCTTCAAGAAATGTCAATTGACTTTGTTTTTCAACTCACTAATTGGTTGGCATAGTTAAGAAATATTCGAGTGAAGTATTTATGTAAGTTTTGTCATAAAACCTTGCTTATTTAGACGCAAGTATGTATTGCTTACTTGAGTAAACTAGCTATTTTCAGTAGTTTTACTCGCATATTCACTTTTTAGGGCTCCGTCCCAAAGGGTAAAAACGGGACCCTATTACTAAGCCTAATACGCTGTTTGTCCGTTTGTCCGTCCTACCTGTAAACGCATGTATCTTTTGAACCGTAATAGATGCCAGTTGAAATTTTCACAGTATTTATGTAATGTTACTGCGGATTAACTAAGAAATAATAAAAAAGTAATAAAGTAAACTATAGGCAAACCCCATACAACAAACGCATTTTTAACGTATTTTTTAAATTGCTCTATTGTAAAAACGGTAATACGTACAAGCTACAAACTTGCCATGATTAAAGTATACACTTTAAAGTATTACAACAAATTATAATTAATGGCCAAGTGTGAGTCGGTGACAAATTTCTGTTTATTTGTGTTAATTCGGTTACTTGGACGACCTTATCATTTCTTTCACCGAAATGGCATATATTACTAATATTGAAGCTGGTTTTCTAAAATGATAATCATTGTATTTTGTGGTGGTATGAAACCTTCAATGCCCGAGCCCAACTTGCACTTGACCGGTTTATTTATGAAAAATAAGTGTCCGATCAAGAAAGTACGGTTTTTCTTAACGAAATTGAGACTACGTCTACATTGACATAAACGATATCACAGAAGACATACTCCTGCCTCGAATCGGGCAAGTTAAACTTTATACATAATACCAACTCTGTTCAGCACAAATTATATTGCTTACGAGTGTGAACTCCACAGAAGAGAAAAAAAAATCTTTTAAAATCTTTTTTCTGTGGTGAACTCAGTCGCACGCCGATTTAGATGATGAGCGGTCGTTGTACATACTAGCGATGCGAGTACTTAGTAGAGACATAGATTTTTAAAGATGAAGTTAATTTTACCAGGACTAGGACGCCAATGAGCGGATGAGCTTGTGTACTTACTTCTGAAATATTGGTGCAATCTTGATGTTTAACTCGAATTTTCGTGTTCGTAGAAAAACATTGTTTTAATTAAATTTTGAAGTTTCAACTAGCAGTAAATTTTGCATACGTTCGCGAATTTCGTAGCCTTGCAGAACATGTAAGTTGAACATACAATAAATTGCGGAACTTATGTCTAAGCTCAGTTTTACCTAAAAGTTAATTTAGAAGGAGTTCGAGCAGTCTCAAAAATCTTACTATATATTTGGCTCAGAGCTAGGACTCATTTCCGCATATACCTAAACTAAATTACTAAGTAAATTAACACAGAAATGTATATAAACCGTTATCACTTGCTGTTCACAGTGAAAAAGAAATTCTACACAATGCTTTCTAAAGGCTCAATCTTAATTAACCAGGTTGCGATAAAAGAATGGGGCAAAGTTTATAGAAGAGCCATTGTGTTCGACCCCGTATTGTTACCCGATGACATCGAGTTTCCTACTCGGAATAATAGTTGTTGGAATAAAATGGAGATACTGGTATTGATTTTAATAACAACTAATTTTTGATTGAATCAGGCGTTACTTTGCGAAGCCCATTTTTATTTGTATATGACGAATGTCTAGTGTAATTCTGATTCACCATTGCTTCGAGTACAATAAGGTTATTTTATATATTTAAATACTCATTTACTTAATGGCGGGTATACACATGCTATCAAATCAGGAAAGAAGATTGCATGGCAATAAATGACCACACTGAACTTATATTTGCAAGCAAAATTGTATACAATATGCTTCGTGGCATGCCTTTAACTTGCTAGAGGTGTTTAGTATTATATTGGCAATCCGTAGCTGTCCTGTGTCCTGTGACACTTGCCATATAGCAACCATTTCGCTGTATTCTTCCGACCCTGGCAAAAGGCATACAAAAAAATATGTAGCCTGCGTAAAACAAATTATATGCTATCGTGCAAGTTCCCAACCTGTGTATTCTAGGCTTTAGCGTAATTATTTGATCATACTATACTACCTTTCAGCAATCACTGAAATTTTTTGACCATACCATATATTTTGCTGCTTAGACCATCGAACCATGCTGATAATGGGCATGCTCAATATCTTACACAGAAGCTACTAAGTAGTAGTGGGCCAGAAGTAAGCATGTTTGTAACCTTTAATCAAAAAGCAAATGAACCTAACAAAAAAACATTGAGATTTTTTATATCGATCAAAAAGAAAAAATCGTAAAGTAATACAAGCGGCCAAATCATAGAAATCATATTGTACAAGTACAGAAGATTCACTCCGCAAAATAATTTAAATAAGACTTGCTACTACACAATAAAGTGCAATTCAGTACGTCAGAGCGCTAACTACCTTCAGCTATATTGACCTAGAACTTGCCTCTCTATCTATCACGTAAGAGGTAACTCTTGTAGCTTTATCTCTGGTTATCGTGCGGCAGGTCCGACAAGTCTACTTGTACCTTCATATCTAAAGTGCGGAGTGCGCCAGGCCTGCCTTCACGAACAAACAATCCTACTTATTTTTCAAACCTGGTACCAACCCACTTACATACCTAGTTACAGAATAAAATTCGCCGTAAACATTCTTATGTAAAAAGGAATATCATATTCTCCATACGTAGTACTCACATACCACAAGCTAGTAACATGTCTGGAAGTATTATAATGTTTACTCGAACGTGCGAGATCTGTGGAACTTTACCGAAAGTTCTCGAATCCTACGCTTGCGAGATAAAAACTTAGTCCGCGCAGTGTTTTGCGTGCACAATGCTACGTACCAACTTTGAGACAGTTACTTATGTCCAAAGTGGAGAGATTTCACTATCGTGAAAATGCATCAGTTTGATCTATTAAAGTGAATTTTCATCGCACTGAAATTAGCTGTATTGCGTCAAATTTGTCCTTTACATTTAAGAAAAATTTATGAAAACGCCATTTCTATTTATTATCAGCCTATATGTTCCCACTGTTGGTACGCAGGTTTTCTCTTGAAGAGAGAGGAAGGGTCATAATACATCAAGCAGGTCCAGTGCATGTTGGTGAATGTCACATAATATCATTGAACTTTTGAGGTTCTTATACATACCGGTTTCCTCACGATGATTTCCTTCACCGTTTTTGAGCGGTGGAATCAAATCTGTTAATATACTAATATTATAAATGTGATGCCGATGGGGAAGAAGGGTAGGTACTTGAATGGAGTGGAGACCACGAACCGGAAGACGCAGCGTAGGTAGGCCTCCCACTAAAAGGACCGACGACATCGTGAGAGTCGCTGTCATGCAGTGGATGCAAATGGCAGGCTGTCTTTCAGTGTGGAGGTTAAAGGGAGAAGCTTATGCTGAACGACATCAATAATACGTTTGATCTAGCATTACCTCTTTACAAGATTGCGTCAACTTGAAAGCCTTGATATAACCTTGTAATGAGGGAATGTAAGATCAAACGTATTTATTTGTCTATACTAATATTATAAAAAGGAAAGATTTGATTGTTTGTTTGTTTGTTTGCATTGAATAGGCTCCGAAACTACTGAACCGGTTTGAAAAATTCTTTCACTGTTGGGAAGCTACGCTATCCCCGGGTGACATAAGCTATAATCTATACCCGTGCGAAGCTGGGGCGGACCGCTAGTATAAGATAAAAATAATTTCCTAGACGCTTTACAAAGTTATGTCGTAAAACTTGGTATGATTTGTCAAAAAGCAATTAACATAATGGACGACTATAAACCGACAAATAAATAACAGATAAAACTCGTAATGATTTGAAGAATTGTAATGAGAATAATATACTTTTGTGTTCATTAGTAACATAATAACAACGATATTATTCTAAGTTAACACTTATTTTTCACACCACTCTCATTAACATAAAAACAACGATATTATTCTAAGTTAACACTTATTTTTCACACCACTCTCATTAACATAAAAACAACGATATTATTCTAAGTTAACACTTATTTTTCACACCACTCTCATCGATAATTATGATGTCGATTCACAGAATAAGGACTAGTAGCTTAGGAGTGCTATTTAGCATAAATGAATTAAACATGTTACATTCTTTACTCTTAATTATACCAAAATTGTTGTTATCAGAACGAGACAGGTATATTTTTGACAAAAGGCAAATTGCAGGATTGTGTACACTGTTTTAATATACTAGGGACCTGTAATAAGCTCCAAAGGCTACATACTATTTAACAGATGGCCTGCTACTCTTTGTAAATCACGTGACGTATTCTATGTTTGTCCTTTTTCTTAGTGTCGATTGCTCTAGAATCTATATCTTTAACATTCCATTTCAGACACTACTTTTACAGTCATTATGAGCGAAGGTTTCAACTGACCCTTTTAAAGTTACACACGCATTTACAGATACACACCCTATACGAATGAAAAAAACTGCGGCAGTTACATTACAATACGAAACCGGCAAAAACAAAATGGGTCCATTTCCCGCGTTCTCACCACATAAGCATCGACAAAAACCTGCCAAATTTCCACAAAGATAGTGTCATTAGCGAGCAATGGAGGCGTCCCGAGGCTTTGTACGTACCACCCTCGGGCTCGGTGTACCAGACAAAGAGGCTCTGAACAAAGCTGACTGAAAACTTGAATAAAACTTCGCGTTAGTTCGGTTCATTTGTTTTGACTGGCTTTGATAGACTGGTTAATTACAACGGATCATCTTTATGGACCTCTAAAAGATAATATTTTGGAAATGGGCCTCAATTTTTCTCTAAATTCAAAATTTGCTATTGTACCAAATGCGTTTATCAGCTTTTATTGTTATAAATAACACACTGCTGGCCATTGGGCTCACTTTAGTTATAGTACTTTCATATTTTCCCTTGCCAATCGCATGTCATCATCCTGTTGTCGTCAGACCACTTTATTCCCGACCTCATGCTTTTTTAATCACTTCATCATTCAAAGAGCTGTTAATCCTGCTTTAGCATAGTTTCCTAGTTTTTAACCGACTTCAGGAGGAGGTTATCAATTCGACTGTATGTTATTTTTTATTTAAGGTTACTCATCGTCTGATTTGCACACATTGTTTGCAAATACCTGTCATGTTCAAAAACTTGAACGCCAAAATTTTATTTTAGAAGGTACATCTTGTTGTTTCATTTTGCCATTCAAATAGCTACCATCAAAGGATAACCAAAATGAAAAAAGAAGAAAGGATAATATAAATAAAATGTGTGAAAACCACATCAGTTTCTATAATAAAAAGGATAAGCCGTTAACTGAAAATGAATAAACAAATAGCAAAAAAAAAAAAAACACCGAAATTTAATTTTTCTTATATAACGTCATGTTCTTAGTTGTGTGAAACTAAAAGGAAAAAAAAATACGGGCCGAATTGAGAACCATCCTACTTTTTCAAAATCAGTTAATAAAAAAATTTGTTGGTCTTCACAGGAGGACACCTGGCAAATGAAAAACACGATGGTATAAAAGAGCTTCATATTATTTTCCGTCACGGCATACGAGTCAGTTTGATGTTTCAGATCAAAACGTATACTTTTAAAATTATTACGAGTCTAATTCATGTGGAAAATTTTGCGCTGAATTAAACCCTTAACCTTAGATAAAGTAATAGTAATAGATCGCTAACCTAACAATATTCAATAGGTATTGTATAGTATTTGACTGAGCAATATCAAACATATTAATCTCTGATCTATGTATAAGCTCTAGCGAAAACCGCCAACTAATTATATTACTCTAACATAATCCTGTTTGCTATAATAGGAATCCAGTTACATAAACCTCTCACAATATTACAGGCGTCTCTATTACGTACCCATAGTAACAAATAGGGTTGGGGTAAGCTATTAGCTCGCGCTTCGTTACAGGATTTTTATCAGATAACGAGAATTCGAGGTGAGAGCGCGTCCAATTTGCAGTAATGTAAAACGTTTTATGGTAAAAAAGTGAGAAGTGAAGCTTATTTAGACTTTAATCGAATAAAATATGCGCCATTTTTAATACAAAATACTCGTATATTCGCGAGATTTTTCATATGAAGAGCACTCTAGTGAAGCGGTCGGCTGTGCTCACTCGATTATTCGAATCGGGCGTAAATTGAAATGTGCATATAAATCGAATATGATTTATGTTCAAAACAGCTAACAGTTGTTATTCCAATCATTAACAAAACTCGATAATGGAAATTATTTCCGTTAATTATCAAATTATGAATCGGAAACACGGCGTTATTCCAATTCCAGTGCTTGTCAACACATTAATTACTTTGTGTTGTGTTTCGCAATTTTATGAGTTTCGGTGATTACTGTCCGTGATTAACAAAATAAACGGTTCTGTTCGGGATCTCTATCACAGTTTCTTTATGATAATTAATTTTCCTTTCCAAAATGTTCATTAGTGAAATGAAAAGATTTATACATCCGTCAATAACGTGACAAAATTTAAAAAATACTTGATTTTAACACACGACGTAAATTTAACGGAGAAGCACATTCTTTGCACATTTCCTCTTGGCATTCTTTGAGATACAAATCAACCTTTTCCATTTTGTTTTAAATATTTATCGGAACTTATCACGTATTACTTAATTTAGATAATAATATGTACCTTTCGCTCGACGTTTCGACCATGTTACAATGGCCGTGGTCACGAGCTGACTGAAAACTGCGGGTGAGTCCGGCGAGAAGAGCGGGTGTTTTGTTCTCCTGCCCTCAATTGATCTTGAAAAATCACAGGGTTGTCACTACGATACACAACACTGACTGTATCGGTAAATGTCCTAGTACCTGCACCGCGGTTTGTACGCTTGCTTACTATGGGATTCCACGACGCCGCTAACTTAAATCCATCTTCCCGGTTGAAATTGCGATGTTTTCTAATTTCAACCGCTTCACGAACCTTTATTGAAAAATAATGTCGTTCAGTGTTAAGTTCCGATAAACATTTAAAATGTGTTCAAATCGTGGAAGTTTAAAAATTACTTTTCCATTTTTTCTTAAAACAGAGCGTGGTTTGTCGGTACCAAAACATGAAGACAAAGACGTAAAGACGAAAGACGTAAGTGACGTACTACCATCTTATCAGAACTGTTTCCGTTGACGTTGCTATTAGTAGTCAAGACCAGTTGATTCAATTTCAAATTCAAGTTACGCGGTAAGGGTGTACTAATTTAAGAAGGGCTTAGAAGGGTAAGGGTAAGGGTGTACTAAGTTAAGAAGGGCTTAGAAGCTATACTCATTATTATAAACAACTTTATTTACTATGGGACTATGGGACCAACACTGGAATCACGAAAAAAATATGGTATAATTAGCTGCTCCATACATTTTGTAGAGTGTCAATGACCGTTTTCTATGGAACAGCTGATATTTTTCGCGATTTCAGAGTTACTCCCATAGTAAAAGCTGTTCATAATGATAGGTACTATGGACGCCTTTCGGCTTAGTGTCGTTCAGTGTGGAGGTTAAAGGGGGAGGCCTATGTTCAGCAGTGGACATCTTCTGGCTGATGATGATGATGATGATGATGACATCCTATCCGCTTAACCCCGTATGACTGCAATCCAATTCCAATTCATCATCATCAGCCAGAAGACGTCCATTGCTGAACATAGGCCTCCCTCTTTAACCTCCACACTGAACGACAGCCTGCCTTTTGCATACACTGGATGCCAGCAACTCTTAAAATGTCGTCGGTTCATCTAGTGGGAAGCCTACCTACGCTGCGTCTTCTGGTTCGTGGTCTCCACTCAAGAATCTTTCTTCCCCAATTAATTTTCAGGAACATAAATGGATACGATTATTAGAGTGAGGAGACTTTCAGACTCATGCGATTGAGCTTGGACGTTTATCAAAATGAAATTCATTGCTTATTAAGCCCACTTAATACCAGGGGCATTACGACTACCTGTTTTAAACGATTCTGTTTATGTGATGAGAAAAGTTGCGCGACCGCAAACTGTATCTCGGCGAGATAAGGTGCACGTTCGCACAACTGCGCTGTTTCAGCGCTAATTCGAGCCCGCGTTTAGAGATAACCGTAAGGCTCCAGACCAGAAAACTATGTGAGCTGTATAGCTAAATTTCAAGTGATGAACACTGTTGTGCGAGCAGCAAAATAGTTCCTATTTTACCCAACTGGATAGTGAAGGAAACTGACGTGATTTTCACACATTTTATTTATATTACACGGGAATTACTCACGTAAGATTAAGCCGGTTACTCCGACTATAGTTTCAACCGCATTAGGCGGTTTTTTTCAAGGTGAATGCACGCGCGCGGCTGCGTCTGACTGCACTGAAACTATACTATACTAACTATAGTCGGAGTAACCGGCTTAATCTTACGTGAGTAATTCCCGTGTAATTTAATAAAATGAATAGTGAAGGTTGGCACTGTAAGTATTAGGGTAGAGTCGACCCTATTTCACTCCATATTCCCGTATTCCCAAAACTACAAGCGACGTGTAATCGGTCTCTTGGGTGCGTCACTTCACTACGAAGGCCCTCACCTCACGCCGAACGTTTGTGATCGAACATTTGTCGCACCGTGGGGACGCGATGGTGAAAAAGCGCAACTAATGATGATTTTCTCATATACATCATAAAAATATATGTTTGTCATGTAACGCTTCGAAAAAAGTCACAGCTGATTTTAAATAAGCTATAATATCAAAATAAATGAACAATCTTTTTTCGTATTCTTCTCAGCGAAGCCTTTCATTCGATGCCCATACCATGATGGTAGATAAAAACATTTTGTCTGCCACCTTAGGGCGTCCGCCATATTGAATTAATCATCTAGTAGAACCAAAATGCTTGGGGATACTCCAACTAACCCAAACTTACACACATACGAACGAACAGGGCAAGTTAAATAAAATTAGACACCAATTTTTTTTTATATAAAATTTGACCACCATCACGCCTGATGTTAAGCGATGATGCGGTCTACGTTGGATTTGTTAAGAATTTTAAAAATTATTTGATGTGATTTGATTCTTGATTTAAATAGAATGAAAACGAAATGGTTAAGGCTGGGTATAAGGCCAGAAAAATTTCTGATTTCACCCGCGCGTCTCGCATCACCCGCATTAGTGTGAAACACAACCACGGCAGCGCGGCAGTCGCGCGCAGCTAAAGTGTACACAACTCGCGCACTCGACCTTGTAAAGCGGCAAGGAGCAATAACACACAGGATAAGCATAGTGTTGGTGTACTTGGTGTTTTGGCGATTAGCTGAGTTCGGTCGCGGCGCGCAGAACCGTAAATTGTTTATTTCACTTTTCAAAATTGTATTTGTAATTTTATTTTTAGGTTTTCTACAATATAAAAATAATAAAGTATATAAATTAAATTGAAATAACCTAAATAAAACTAAACTGAACTATGCTATGCTTTGCTAGGTTGAACTTGCCGGGATAAGACCAAGAAACCCAAAAACCTCGTGGCACGGGGTACCCGATCCCGGGTCATATCTCCTAAACCAGACCTTTAACCCAAAAAAAAATTACATAAAAAACAGTATATATTTATCTCTAGCTTTATACAATATTTAGATTTTTACTTTTGAAATTAGTGAGAAATACATATAAATAGAAATAAAGAGGGGTGAAAACCACCCCCTACCACGCCCAAATTTTGGATCGAAGTAGTAAAGCTCATTTTTAATTTTAGTAATTTTTTGCAGATTTTTTAATGCTGTGGTTTAGGAAATATAACTAGTTCTAGTTTTTAGTTTATATTATAGTCTAAGTTAGGTCTTAAGATTTTGACGACCTGAAATACCCGGCTCCTCAAACATTTTGTCCCAGGTCAATCCAGGAAAGAATAGTTAGCTTCACTGGCTATCCAACGATAGGTCACTTAGTATTTTAAGACTCGTAGGTACATAGTAACTTGAGTTACTAAGTAGCGAGGCGGACCATAAATACCCGATTTTTTGAAGGTCCATAACTTTGGACACAAAGGTCCAATCAAAAATCTGATGTCATAGGCATCATTTTTTCTGGCAGAAGAAGACGTTAAACTCAAAAACTCGGCTTTAGGACCTAACCCTAAAAACCCCAAATTCGGTTTGAAATTACGTAACCGGAATTTCATGTTAAAAATAACAAAAAAATTCAACACAAAAAATTCAGTGGTGTAATAAATAGACTATATTTATTTTTTTGGCTTTCTACTCTCACAATTTCAGGAAATAAATAATATAAAAAAAAAAAAAATGTGTTTATTTAGTTGGTAGGCATAAATAATAATAAAATAGAAACACAGTAAACACACGTGTGTAGAAAATAAAAAGACGCGTCTGATAAGCCCAAATTCGGCTATTTTTGTGCAAATGCCTTTCAAAATATTAAAGCGCAAAAATCCGGAAAATTTTCGTAATTTTTTTCAAAAACCATCGATTATCTCAGAAACAGTACGTATGAGGTCATTTTTGTAAAAATGCTATGTATCTAAATAATATATCTATGCTATGCTATGCTTTGCTATGCTATGCTATGCTAAACTATGCTTTGCTATGCTATGCTATGCTATGCTATGCTTTGCTATGCTATGCTATGCTATGCTATGCTATGCTATGCTATGCTATGCTATGCTATGCTATGCTATGCTAGGCTTTGCTATGCTATGCTTTGCTATGCTTTGCTATGCTATGCTATGCTATGCTATGCTATGCTATGCTATGCTATGCTATGCTATGCTATGCTATGCTATGCTATGCTATGCTATGCTATGCTATGCTATACCATACTATACTATACTTTGCTATACTATACTATACTATGCTATACTATACTATACTTTGCTATACTATACTATACTATGCTATACTATACTATACTATACTATACTATACTATACTATACTATACTATACTATACTATACTATACTATACTATACTATACTATACTATACTATACTATACTATACTATACTATACTATACTATACTATACTATACTATACTATACTATACTATACTATACTATACTATACTATACTATACTATACTATACTATACTATACTATACTATACTATACTATACTATACTATACTATACTATACTATACTATACTATACTATACTATACTATACTATACTATACTATACTATACTATACTATACTATACTATACTATACTATACTATACTATACTATACTATACTATACTATACTATACTATACTATACTATACTATACTATACTATACTATACTATACTATACTATACTATACTATACTATACTATACTATACTATACTATACTATACTATACTATACTATACTATACTATACTATACTATACTATACTATACTATACTATACTATACTATACTATACTATACTATACTATACTATACTATACTATACTATACTATACTATACTATACTATACTATACTATACTATACTATACTATACTATACTATACTATACTATACTATACTATACTATACTATACTATACTATACTATACTATACTATACTATACTATACTATACTATACTATACTATACTATACTATACTATACTATACTATACTATACTATACTATACTATACTATACTATACTATACTATACTATACTATACTATACTATACTATACTATACTATACTATACTATACTATACTATACTATACTATACTATACTATACTATACTATACTATACTATACAATACAATACTATACTATACTATACTATACTATACTATACTATACTATACTATACTATACTATACAATACTATCCTTTACTATACTTTGCTATACTATACTATACTAAAATAAACGAAACACGCGAAAGCCCGTTGGTCCAGTTGGTAGTGAACCTACCTTCTGAGCTTGGAGGCGTGGGTTCGATTCCCACCTAGGACAAACAGTTAGGTGATGAACGTTTGTGTTTGTTCTATAACTGGTTGTTAATAACTGAATGAATATTTATGCAATGAATTATTTAATTAAATTTCATTTAATTTATTAAATTATTAATTTAAAAAAAAAATATTGTTAATTATTATTATATTTTTTTATTCAACGAAAATTATATTTTACTTAATAATTTTGATTTTTAGTAGTCTTTCTGACTGTCTCTCTCTCTCTTTCTCTCTCCACACGAAACACTTAGACTCTTGTAACTATATTACCGAGCGTACATAATAATAGATGCCCTAATGATAGATGGCCTAGTCGTATCCATAATTATTAATACCTGTAATTTTTTCATAGTAGCTTTACCTAGTCTGTGCTCTAGGTCATTGGCAACACTTGGTTGCCGCATCAAATGGTCGCGTTCAAGCCATAGATTTTTTATGTTATCCATTGTTTGAAAATACAGTAGGTGTTGATATAATCGCACTCGGAAGATAAATCTAGGCGAATAGCAAGCGCGTGCGTCCTTCCCCGTTGGAGCATAGTGCGGTACTGAGGTTGAACGGAGCATGTTTCGCCATTTAGATGCAAAGCGCAACAGAATAAGGTTGAATATCGGACTTGCCGTTTGACCGAATAGTTGCTTAGAACTAAAGGACGTAAGTCTCAAATCGAATATAATTTATTATGAGAGTACTAATTAATCTAGGTAAATTTTGTCTTAGCACTGGAAAACAAACTATATTTTCCTTCGATGAGTATTTATTTTAGATATGTGACTGAAGTTCTATCCAAGAAAAAATCAAAAAAATCAGCAAAAAGGCACCTTTTTGAAAACAATAAAGTATCGAGTAAATATCTCGCTATTATGTTTCTGTCTTAGTGCCGGAAAGAAAATGAATTGAAAAATCACATATATCAATTATTACGTTGATAGGATATTTGGTTTAGTTAGAATATCATGGCAAATTAGCATAAAATTTCGGAGGCCCCCTCTTAAAGGAAACTACAGTATGATTGTCTTGGTGCTTAGTAGAGTAGATTGCATAGCGAGTATATCGCTTTGGATATGTGGAATTATACCAACTATTATTAGGACTAGATAAGCGCTAACACAACACAAGCCTGAGTTATGAGCATCATGTTTGAACGTTTAATCTGTACAGAACCGCAGTGTCCGTCCCACGCGATACTGATCTCATCAGCCAGCTGGACTCTGTAACATGTGGTTATGTCGGTAGGACGGCTCTATTGTTACTTGTAACTTTGGATGTACCCAATCTAACTTTGAAAGGTAAATAACCTACATAAAAGACCACTGATTCACTGTAATCAGACCTCTCCCTCTTTTCCTTTCGTCTTTTTTTCTCTAATCGATGTGTTTATTCATGTATTATCATTTAACAATAGTTAGTTTTTCTTTATTTAAAGTAAAAATTTGTTTAAACCCTAATCTGGAAATAAGCATATTTACTTACCTACTACAGTCTTGTGGCACATAATGGAAAATAAAAAACGGATGCAGTTAAAAGTTAATTAGTTAAAACATTAGTTCATAGTTCATTAGTTAAATTAGATTCCTACAAAATTATGTTCTTTTTATACTTTTAAATGTAAAACTGTAATTGTGCAAATTTTCATGCACTTGCATTGAAAACTATAGAAATTAGAAGGTTCTAAAAAATTACGACGAACGGACAGATCAAAATCAATCAAATCAAATCATTTGACTGCCCCGGTGGCTCAGTTGGTAGTGAACCTATCTTCTGTGCTTGGGGGCGTGGGTTCGATTCCCATCTAGGACAAACATTTGTGTGATGAACATTTGTGTTTGTTCTATGTCTGGGTGTTAATATCTATTTAAGTATGTATTTAAAAATATATATGTACGTATATCAGTTTCTGGCAGCCATATTACAAGCTTTGCTTAGTTTGGGGTCAGATGACCGTGTGTGCAAAAATGTCCCAGATATTTATTTATTTATTTATTCCTTTAAAGATGGACGGACAGAACGAACTTATAAGGACTACGGAACCCTAAATACGACACCTGAATGACTAAATTTCTTACATCCATAACGTAAGGTAACGTAACTTGGTATAATCACATATACCACCCTAACTCGCCTGACGTTTGACACTTTCTAAAATAAAGAACAACCGCAATGATCGCGGTATCGATGACGTTATCAAGTTATATGACTAGGGGCCCTCGTCCCGGCCCCCGGGGGCCATTAGGCCGTTACAATGAAATAGTGCCTTTATCTCCCTACTACAGGGTGAATAAGCAAAACAAATAGCCGTTACAGCCCGTTTCGGCCTCAGGCGGAGACTGCTTGCAAGTTGGGCAAGTGAACAAAGAAAAGCAAGAACTTGTTTTTAGTAGATCTTGTAAAATAAGTTTGTCACAGTTTGGGTAAGATAAAGTTTTTATAAACTACGTCAGTAGTCGCTAAATCGATGTTTAAAAATGAATTGGTCAAAATGAAAACGGATTCGCAAATAAATTTCTATCTTGCCATCTAAGCTAAGACAGCTCTAAGCTAGAGTAGATAAAACGGAAGGCTTTAATTGTATCATCATCATCCACAGCCTTCCTTATCCCACTGCTGGGTATAGACCTCTCTCTTGCTATGCCATCTGCCTCGGTCCTGTGCTAATCTAGGTCTGGGTTCGACCCGTGATAGTAATAATATCGTCGACCCATCTTGCAGCCGGACGACCAACGCTCCGCTTACCTTGCTTCGGCCACCACTCTGTTAAGACCTTACTCCACCTGTCATCACTGCGCCTAGCAACGTGTCCTGCCTTGCTATTGTATACGCTAGCTTAATCTTCCTAAATTCTAAATAGATTTCACAGAATTACCTACAATTGTTTGCGAATATAAGTTCTTTGTTCTGATCTATTTATTATTGGTTGTTAAACGTCCATTAACGCAGAAATACTCTTTTCTTCCATGAAAGCACGTACGTTTCTAAATCGCATTGTTTTCCTATGGCTAGAGCTCGAGTGTAAACATTAAGAGAGACGATTAGCACAAAAACTACTCGCTTTTAACCAAAGTGCTCGGTAAACAGTAATGGAACCATTATTCCACCAATCGGTACGCTTCACTGGTTTTTGCTATTGCTTTTTTCCCGAAATTAGTTCCTTTCTCTATTTGATTTATGTTCTGGAACATTTTGCCAATTTGTCTGGGAAAACACGCAAATATTGCGAGTAGGTACTTCGAATTCTTTATGTTATTGTAATTGATTTCATTATATTCAATCATTCAATGAGCTTGTTATTCGATAACATAAAGGCAGAATTCAATGATGTAAGGGGATTGAAAATTAATAGATTTGTTTTCGATAAATACAACAAAAATTTGCTGAAATTCGGCCTTCATAATAGAGATAATATACCAGTGAATATCTAATGGTCGTAAATAATCAAAACTATTAAGAAAAAAAATGTTATCTAGGCTACAAACCTCATAGTGAAGAATCTAGGAGTTGTACGAGTCATGTAAAAAAATCAATATTGACTCTTTCGAAATTGAGGCGATATAAAGCTGACACTAGCGTTTCCTCAACGGATTCCCGTTTACGCCTCTTTTATTACCAACGTAAAAGAGTTATTGGACATTCTTAAATTTGTCCGAACACACAATATTTCTGTGGGCCATTGGCTTTGAGAGCTTCAAGTTTAACATTAATGCAAAAGTTCCTATAATAAAAGCCAGATATTTTACTTATCGAGACATTTTTTTTTGTGTTCACAATATCAGCCAAGAAAAGTTTAAGCCAAAAAATCCGACCTCAACTAAGTATCACTCATCCAAACCTCGTCAAAGCTATCTCGACGGCTAGCAAAAAGCGTTATCAGCTTTCGCAGAACATTTTCCCGAAAAATTCCTTTCAAATGTCCTGAATACGAGTGCGATATCATAAAGATGTAATCTCGGGTCTACGCCCTAGGCGCAACACGCGACCCCATTGGCTGTCATAAAAAAACTATAAATTATGTCCACAGACGAACGAAAAAAGATGGACGCTACTCCAAGAACAAACAAACCAAGGCGCTCAAATTATGCCGGTATGTTCCTAAATGCACAACTGAACTTAGGCTTATGAACCTTGCCAAAAAAAAAACTGGACTTGCCCCAGTACTTGTGCATAACCTGCGAAAGTTAGAACAAAGACGCCTGCGAGAGCAGGATATATGTATTATATGTATCTAAATATGTCGGGCCTTCTTTAGTTCCGCAGGTTAGATGCACTGTGCACAAGCTTAATTACAGCTAGTTTGCTCACGTACAAAAAATTACGATCCCTTGGTGTTTCAGTTTGTATCTGAACGAAGCTGCGTCCATCTTTTTTCTTCGCTCAAGTACATGTTCATACATTTATGGCTTGTCGCATCGGACGTGAAATACTTTCGTACCTGTAGTAAACGGTAGTGGTCATACAAAATGTATACCAAGTTTTATGTGAACTCAGCAAAAAATACGACACAAGGAAGAATAGAAATATTACGACGGGGAGAAGAAAAATAGAATATAACGAAAGATGGTAAAGAATTTATTCGAGACGCGCGAATGCTAGTAAAAGATTTCGTAGGGGCATTATTTTATTCTAAGGCCATAATTCCTTAAAATAAAGAATGGACAAGTAATTTTGTTCAGTTTAAAGTAAAAAGTTGAATCACGTTTAATTTGTGTCAAGATACTTTTCAAAACTGCCAATCATCTTCAAACTTACCTTAGCATAACAGTTGAAATGGACTTGCTCAGTTTAATAAAAGCACTTTGGGCAAAACATGCCAATACTTACGGAATTGCTTTGAGTATTATTGGCACACTGGAAAATAATATCAGCGATATTCGAATAATATCCATTTCTTATTCTATACCCGCAGTAATATTGGACAAATCCTGAGTTCGTCATCTGGATTATTGGCCCAAAAACGCAATAACTGTTTCCCGTAAAAGAGGTTTCAGGCGAAGTTTATCCAAAGAGTCGTTGAGGAATTTCGTCGATCAAACCTGGATTGTTTCAGCTTTAATTAAAGCTGTTGAATAGTTGGCGAACTTCTGTCTCGAGCTTACCTGTAACAATGAACATTAATTAGAATAATGTCAAGGGTTCCTCAAATATGAAGGGCATTGAAGAGCCAGAACTTTGGTTATGGGGGATGGAAAAAAATCTGACAATTACATTTACAAGCCACCACCAAGTATTCGGTATGCGTTAGTATAATATCGCATTGTTAACTAAACAAATTACAAGTTAACTAACACTAAAGGCGTCACCGTTTCCTGGTTGATATTCCGAAAACATGAACGAAGCTTTCTTTTGATTTTCTTTTTTAGTGCGTACTGCTAGACTGCAAATGCTGTGGAATGCGCAGTTTGAGTTGGTGTACAAAGACATATTACATCAACACGCACTACGCCAGCATTGTGGATTAGGGCCCATCCTCTCTCTCTCTATCTCTCTCTCTCTCTGAGAGAAGGCAGATGTTTTTGCAGTGGATACATGATAATAGGCTGATAGTGATGAATTGGCGAACAAAAACGCTGTAGTTTTGTATGGTCGGCAGGCTGTTTGACTAAAGTTAGCCTGGCTTTTGACAGTGTGATCGAAGATGTTTTTTTAATAGCAAAAAAGCTAAAGAGCCGCCTGATGGTAAGCGCTCACCGATGCCTGTCATACCTGTAACACCTAGATCAGGCATCCAAGGGCATCACAAATACGTTATGCTAAACGTAAACCTGGCCTATATACACTATATATATATATATATATATATATTTACTTTCGTTTGTTTATTCTCACATTTACACACAGTAGCAATAATATTGTAAAGAGCTGAATAAAAAAATTACAACAATATTTAACTGATTTATATTGGGTACCTGCTATCTTATATTCAAAAACCTAACGAAAGTGATCACAATTCGTGGTTGTCATTCATCTTTTTACAATGTTATTGCAGCTGTTAGTGCAAATTATTGCTTGGACCAAGGTTAAGTATTCTACTTTTTAGAGGCCGTAAAGCCATAAAACAATCATGCAAGCCAACAGTTTACTGCTAAATTAAGCACTACACTGCATTTAAGCGTAATCCATTAAAGGTTTAATGGATTACGGACATATGGACGGCTGTTTGAACAAAAACAATTTTGCGCCTAGATATTCCGAAACGTGCTTTTTTACTGAAAACCCGGTAAAAAAGGGACATGTGGAACAAAATGGCAGAACAATGTTTTGCCGCGCGCTTTGTTAAGTTATTTGGGTACGTTTTGTGAATTTCCAGGAATTGTTATGAATATTTTCTTCGGTAGTAGATAGCTTAAAAAAAGATTTAATATAAACCATCATATTTATTTCGTATCAAATTATCAATATTTAAACCTAAGGACGAGTTTATGTATTATTTTGAGATCATGATACATTTTTATACCATAATAAACAGCGTTTTAAAAATCTTACAAAGATTTTTTTAAGCAACCAAGACATTGCCTACTTATGTTGCTAATTATGAAAGTCACTAAGTTTATAAAAGTTTCAATAAATAGGTTAAACTAGAGATATTTTGATTGTAGAATCGAAAACCGAAAACAAAATCAAAATTTGATCTATATTAAGGAAGATATAAGCATTTTAATGTATTGTGTTTTGTTTTGCTAGACAGAGCGCTCTATACAAATGACGTCACTTGTGACTATACAAACTCCATACTCACACTCGCTTTGCGGGACGAGGGCAGAGTATCCCGTTCTAATCCTAACAAAAACTTTAAATACATAATATATTATTATATCAGAACTTTACTAGCCGATTTAAATAATTTATTCAGTAGTAACGTTAATTATATTTTTCACTAAGCTACTTTTATTTATAACAAACCAAAAACCTGTTCGAACCTATAACGAAAAAAACAAAACAAGCATACTTGCCTAACTTCGTATAAATAAACTTGTTCAAATATCCAACTCACGAAGCCTACACATGTTCAAAAGCTAACGTTATAACCATATTCCATCTTATTCTAGCCAACGCGGTTCCATCACAAAACATTTTACTTTGAGCTCAGGAGCGCTTGCAAATTAGTTTATAATACAAATTGCAGAGACACCCTGAAGTGTAAGCCAGTGAATAAGCTTCAAACGACCTAGTTTTATGTCACATGCACAAACATGTCATGCCAATTATTAAAGTGAATGTTTTAGTGCGGGGAATTGCACGTTTGTAGTTCCCTACTGATCCGTTTGTGCTAATGTTTTTGTGTATTTTGTAGTTTATGTGTTTTGTTTTTAAACCCCGACGCAAACAGAGGGGTGTTATAAGTTTGGCGTGTGTATCTGTGTATATCTGTAGCATCTGTAGTTTCCAAATGACTGAACTGGCTTTGATTTGGTTTAGTTTTTTGGAGTTCCGTAGCCAAAGGGTAAAAACGGAACCTTATAACTAAACCTAAATTGTCTGTCAGTCCGTCCTTACTTTAAAAGGCTGTATCTTTCGAACCGTCATAGATGCCAATTGGAATTTTTACAGAATATGTAATGTTACGACGGATTAACTGAGAAATAAAAAAAAACAATAAGTATAAACGAAAGGTGGGTCCCCATGCAACAAACTTACTTTTTTACGTATTTTTAATTAAAATTACTAATAATGGTAATACGTGCAAGCATCAAACTTGGCATGATTATGGTACACACTCTAAAATATAACAACAAATAATAAATAATGGCCAACGATGGCAATGGCGAGTCGATGAAAAATTTCTGTTAATTACCAAATTATAACTGGTAATTTCGTTATTGAATTTTGGGCGGTACGGAACCCTCAGTGTGCGAGCTCGACTCGCACTTGGCCAGTTTATTGTTTGAAAGGTGACTTGATCTAAAGTATCCTTAGGTATGATTTAAGAAAATCCGTTTCCAAGAAAAGCCGTTTGAAGATTATCAGCTCTTATCGGGAGCATTTGAATAATTATCTAACTAGCAAGTAAAAAACCGGACAAGTAGGACTCGTGCTCTAAAGGTTCCATTGGACGGAACCCTCAGAGCAAGAGTCCAAAAAAAACCTAACTGAAGTTGAAATATTGAAAGACAAACTTAACTTTGTTGTTGACAATAAGATCTCCCATACATAACAACTACAAAATGTAAGTTTGATATTTTTTATATGATATAACTTCAAATTAACAACTTTCAGATTTTTCCCTTTATATGTGCTGTAAGACCTTGCATCTTGCCAAAATTAATGATTCTAGGTCAACGGGAAGTACCCTATAGGTTTTGATTTCCCTGTGAAATCGAAAATAATGCGACATACGCGTTTATATCTTTTGATTGCGTTGACTTACGACTTTTATTTTTTACAGCCGAAAGAAACCGTAGATCCAAATATTTAAAATAAATTTCAACTTGATACCTTTAGGCGTTCTTAAGAAAACGTCTTGGCAGACGGACAGACGGACAACGACGTGATCCTATAAGGGTTCCGTTTTTTCCTTTTGAGGTACGGAACCATATTTTTTTTTAATACTTATTAAGAAATAGTTTTATCTGGTATATGTACCTAATATGGATGCATATTACGTGTTGAATCACACCGCGCCGGGTTAGACACTGTCTAAACAGTGCTGAACAATCATTTTCTGCACAAAGCGACCTTTGTAAAGTCCTTTGCAAAGACAATGTTTGCAATTTTACGTTGGGAAATACCTGTTTCAAAGGAAATGGTTTTAGTTAGCATTGTGCTAATGAATTGTGTCAGTTATCTAAATGTTGCAGGGTTTCTATTAAAAGTTTCCTAGTAGTTGAATACTACATCTCCAATATTCTACTCAAAATAAAATAGTTTTTTTTGGATTCGTACCCAAAGGGTAAAAACGGTACCCTATTGCTAAGCTTACGATGTCAGTCTGTCCGTCTGTCTGTCCTACCTTTAATCAAAAGATACAGTCGTTAAACACCACCCTCTGGGTTAGGAACAAGAATATCTAATTATCAACTTAAAAACCCGATTTCAAAATTAGTTTGTTTATTTGGACGTTAATAATATGTCATCCAAATAAACTAATTTTCCAGTAATTTTTATTTAAAAACCAAACTACTAATCCGATTTTAATGAAATTTCTATGAAAGCAATCTGAAGTATTTTTTTTAATTCGATTATAGGCTTGCGTTGCGCTTGACCGCCAACTCGCCTGATGTTAAGCGATGATGCAGTCTACGGTGGAGTAGGTACGCTTGCCTAGAAGAAACCGAGTTCTGAGGTAACAACATAAAAAAAAAACTAATACGACCGAATAAAAAACCCCCTCCTTTTTGAAGTCGGCTACAAACGAAATGCGTCTCGAAAAAGTATTAACAGTTAAACCACAAAGGTTTGATACATGACGTAGTTTCAAAACCCGTAGCCGCATAGCCGCGTAGCACGTCGTAGCACATTTCCCACAGGCGTTTCCAAGATTCCACTTCGCGAGCTAATATTACCTGACGAAGTTACCGCTAGTTGGCCGGCTTCCACAAAGGCTATTTGACTCCCGCTGTAAGGTGTTTTCATCTCTTTTACGGAAAACTTATCTCCCCCCTCACCCCTCGTTATGATTGAGCGCCCGCATGGGAACCGCTGGTGGCTAAGATTATAACTTTTGTTGAAACGAAGTTACGTTTTATATGGACGGTTATGGCCTGGGATTTCTTTTCACTTGTTGAGAAGGTGAAAATTGTTTCCTTGAATTAGATGGTAACTACTTTATGACTGGTTTTAGTAGGTACGTAAGGTTTTTTTTTCTTTGTGCTTAGGTCAAGTGAAAATAAATAAATAGAATAGAAAAATTTAAGTAAAAATGGACATGAGGCATTATAGCTTATAGCGGTTTTTTTTTCTTCACAATATCTTCTTTAATCGTAGGTACACTTACAAATATGTACAATTACCAATGTAAATTGAGTTACCAGTACGTTTAAGTTACGCTTGGTGGAGGCAACATGTGACCGGAATGCTGTCGCCTACTTTTGCCTAAGAATGAGCATTTTTTGGCAATGCTGCAAATCAAAGCATTCTGGCCACTTTTCCATCCACCTGGCTCCTTTGGCTTTTAAATTAGTATTTTTTTATGATTTTTGTTGATATTTTATTTTGATTTGTATACGGGGTGTAAGGGGAACACTCTCGAAGCCATAAGAAGGTAATTGTACTCATCATTATGAACAAGTTTTACTATGGGACCAGCCCTGAAATCGCGAAAAAAATATCAGCTGTTCTTTAGAAAACGGTCATTGACACTCGACAAAATGTATGGAACAGCTGATATTTTTTTCGCGATTTCAGGGCTGGTCCCATAGTAAAAGTTGTGCATAATGATGAGTACAATTACCTTCTTTTGGCTTCGAGAGTGTTTTATAACTTATATTTTTATAACTGGTCTAGGATTAGGCACTTTAAACGTACTTTACGTTTAAAGTGCCGTCTAAACAATGGTTACTGTATAATGCACTAAAATTTTGTTCACATCACTCACATCACATCATCAGCCATTAAATGTCCACTGCTGAACAAGGCCTCACTCTTAGAGAGGGGTGTTGCCATAATCCCCACGCTTGGCAGGCAGCTTGGAGATCGCAGTACGTTCACCGTGTACTAACAGAACGCTGCTGCCCATCCTGCGGTGGTTCTGGTCGCAGATTTAGGACATACCCGGGTCCAAATTTTGTTTTACTATTTATTGTCCTCTAAATATAATACACCTAATATCTAAATTGACAGTCGGAATCAACAGTGCTGGACTTTAACCCCGGGTTCAACCGATAAGCTTCCAATTTATGACCACATCAATACCCTTTATTTTGAATTTTACTACGGAACCAATAACACTAAGCGTCGTTTGTTCTCTGAAAAACGTCACAACGTAATATAAATTCGATTGGCCTATCCCGAGCACATGCTATAAAAAACATTAGCATATACTTGCAACGTTGTATCCTAACGTATTTTGTATGTGAAAATAACACAAAGCACCCGCGGCTTACGAAAACATCGGTTCGGCAAATATCGACTTTGTACCCTCGCCTCAATAAACTTGAATAACCCTTTACGCTCGAGCGACATTACATCCTAACCTAATGGCAATAGGGTTCGTTATTAAAATGTCAACGACACATGATCGATTACAAATTGATTCATTGTGTACCTAATTACAGAAGCTGAAGGTAGGTTTTACTTTAAATGCGACTGGAGGCTGTTTTCGCTATAAATTGTGTCGTATTTCTTCAGTGTTAGAGTAGTAAGCAGTGTGCGTAGGTGAGGCTTAGAAGCAGTGGGGGCAAGCTACCCGTGGCGCCCCCGTAAGGTCAAATGCAAAGTTTACCTTTGCCCTCTGAAGGGAACTCCTATTACGCAGTTTTATTGGCTTAAGATAAGAGCTGTTCATGGTAATTGTGTATACCAAATGACGACCTTGTGATTGTGTTATAAACAGGTTTACAAAAGGTAATCAAAGTCTCGGTACTAAACTAAAAATACGATAAGTAATGCCTACAGAAACGGTAATAACTAAACAAAACAAAAAGTATAGCGTAATTTTGTAAGGGAAATTTGACTGTATTAACATACTTAAGCAGGAGTCGCTTCTTTTTCCATTTTCCTAACACAATGATTGACAAAGCGAGTTTTCACAGAAAAAATAAAGCTTCAAAAGCCACATTATTCATCTGCCTTCCGTCGCGGTTGCCACACATTTGTCTGTCCCGCTTGGTCTGTATTACGAAGACGCAAGCTTTAAAATGGTCGTTCGCCTTTACTAAATGTACTGTGATTTTTCTTCGTTCGGCCTGACATCGATGGATGTCAATTCATCGGGAAAACGAAGGAAATGGCTTCCTTTTATGGGAGAAATAGGGCTTTTTGATGTTTCCCAAGCCACTGTACGTCGCGTCGACCACAGTATATAGATCTTTGGGGAGAGGATTCATTTTGAATGATGAATCACTGAAGTATTTCTGTTGATATATTTATATGTTGTGAAACAACTCCGTTATGACAATGGGTACGAGTATAGTGCTTATTAATTGCAAAATAAAATGTAATCGCGTTTAAATGCAGGTATATATAATGAACCAGTTGATAAAGAAATAGATGATGATGATGCTTGTTGATAAAGTATGTTGTTAGCATACTTATAATTGTAAAAAAAAGTTGACTCATTTGCATTTTACAATTATGGAGGACAATTTAGTTTTAAGTAATACCATCATCATCAAAAAATACTGATTTTTCTAGAAAAATTATATGTTAAAACATGTTGTTTATATCATATAGTTAATGCTTACTAGAACAATAGCCAAAAAACTCTTACTATGAAGGATTTTTATTTTCAAAATAAAAGTTTGCATTGACTATACTGAACAACAGATTTCCACACTAAAAATAAATGCATCATCAAGATTTTATTCTCAGTGGTCACGATCATACCCATTGAATGTTTAAAAATATAGCTACGCCCTCTACATGCAACGTTCATTGCACCATACGCGCAACACTCGACTAAACACAAACCGCGTGGTCATCCGTAAACTAGATGGGCTTTGCAAACTACCCGCATTTTTTCAAACTATTGGTAACCTTGTGACAGTCTTTATTAACAGTAAGTGCGCCATAATTATACTAAAACCACTGATCAATAATTCCATGCTTTAATAGATGACATAAAACCTACATCAAAGCTTGTCTATACAGCCTCTTATTCATGTTATTGATTGAATGCCTGTCTCGCTCGCACACACTGACTGACCTACTGTTGCTATGTACTGTTGATTGGTTCTTTGATCCGATTCAATGGCTCTCTACATTTTATTCCTCTTATCTGAACATTTTATTTGAACGGCACTAAACGATCTTATGATGCTTGACTTTGTTGTGTTGATGATAAAAGATCTTGTTGATATAATTATGTCGTATGCTTTGACGATAATTAGCTTTTCTTTCATAGTGGGTTCATAAATCTGTACAGGGTTACGCATATAGACTGTACTAAGACGAAATAAGGTCATTGTACTCTTAATAATAATAATATATCACTTTATTACTCTTCATTATGAATATTTTTTAATATGGGATCAATACTGAAACCGCGAAAAATATCAGCTTTTCCATACATTTTGCGGGTGTTGGACCGTTGTCCAATAGTGGAATAGCTGATATTTTTTCGCGATTTCAGGGTTAGTCCCATAGCAAAGGTTTTTCATAATTATAAGTATGATGAACCCCTTTCGGATTAGCATACCCTTTTATAACCCCATATTTAGCTAAGCAGGTGGAGCGTTCGGAGTTCGGACTCCACGCCACACAGTGTGGCTTCAAATCCCAGCAATTTAGATTCCATGGTGGTATGCTATAGCAACCAAAATCCAAAATCCATCCCCATGAGTTTACGTCTGTTTTGGCAGCAACGTTTATGGGCCATTCTAGAGTGAAATCAAGTCAAACGTATTGCTAATTTATCTCAAAGACACCTAATTCTTCTTCTATTATTCACACTCACAGCCAGCAGAAGACTGAAGGAAGCGACATATTAGCTCCGGTATTCAAGGCGCTGGACATTCATCCAGCCTTGCTCTAGGTATAATTTATCTTCGGCTAGACCAGTGATTTATATTCCACGAGTCGGAAGCATAAATTATAGTCCAACAGGACGGCTGATCGCGATCGTGACTGAAATAAGTCACACTTTTATACATATTTCATTGGGATTAGGACCCGTTTCAAGCTGGAAATAAGGACCCTTTTTGGGATAAACCGGGAGAATTGCCATTATCAGTAACCCAAATATTATGTTAGCAACTTATGGTGCTAACAACGTGGTAAAGTAAATAGTCCTACGCGTGCCATAAATAATATTATTTTAAGCTTACTTTGCTATACAGGATCAGACGAGAGTGCAGGATACAAATATCCTAAAGATACCTAACCATACACGATAATCACTATCATAATAGAATAAAACAAAGTCGCTGTCGCTGTCTGTCCGTCCCTATGTAATCTATGTATGCTTAAATCTTTAAAACTACGCAACGGATTTTGAAGCAGATTTTTTTAATACATAGAGTGATTCAAGAGGAAGGTTCATATGTATAACTAGCGACCCGCCCCGGCTTCGCACGCAAATTACACCCGTGCGAAGCCGGGCGGGCGGGTCGCTAGTATAGAATAAAATATAATGATACAAGTATACTTAAGAGCCAATGCATTGTACGGTCTCTTTCTCGTTCGCGCATTTCTACTTTTTTAAAGATATAAAATTATTGAAAGTAGTTATTATGTATGAAATCTGCGATTGTGGCCGAGTGGTAGCATATGCGCTTTACAATCTGACGGCACTCGGTTCAATCCTCCGTCTTGCACCAATGACTTATTTAGTACCTAAATAAATTAGTTGCAGTTTCAATGCCATCGCACAAAAAATTATATCAAATAATTAATTTACAAAAAAAATATATTTGTAACGAATTTTACAATTATTATTTATATGGTCTCGTCAATTTAGTACAAAATTCAATATTCTGAAGTATTATGGGCACAATGATTTCCTTAATATTTCTGTCGTCTAGAGATTCTACTATATAAAATATCTCAATTGCAAAACGATGTTTTCGTTTGGATTCTGCCAAATTCATTCGCTTTTAACATTAAATAAATTCCGAACGTGATAATACGCTCCCCGATCCTGGTTCAGCGAAGAATGCCTATCCTATATGATTTATTTTGGAGCACTTTCGAGAGATGAACGATAAGCCGTATAAATCGAGAGATTCAGAACTATATGATGAATATCTGGGAATGAATTAAGTTTTGGAAGGTTGGTTTTGTTATGAAAAGCTTATATTCATTTCTCATGTTCAGAAAGTTGTTCGTATTACTAGCAAAACCGCGATTGAAAGTGCCACTTTGCAATAGAGGTTTCAAACCAAAATTGAAATAATAATATTTAAATATAGAACACGCACTAAGCAAATAGTTCCGAAGAGATTTTAGAAAAGAAAGAAAAAGTTTAGTTGTGACCAAATTAGGTTTTTAAAAAAAATAGCTTATTGACCAGTTATAATATAAGGTCACAAATAAACAATTAGGAACAATTAACAATTTAACAATTTTTATTTTAGGTACAATTAATTTCGCGTCGTTTATAGTTTTTAACTTTACCTCCACATTATTAGTGTATATTGCCAGTGTCAAGTGAAATAATTATTTTTTACTTACCTCACACTCGAAAATAAGCTCCGGAATAATCATATACGTATAAGACAAATCCCTTGGTAAGTAATCTACTATTATAATCTCTCTTTTCTACACTTTTTAACATACTTCAAAGAGGAGGAGGTTATCAATTCGAATGTGTTTTTTTGTATGTTTTTACGCAATTACTCCGCCAATTATGAATTGATTTTGATGATTCTTTTTATTTATTTATTTACGGAAAACAAACAGCGTTAACAACATAAAACATAGTAAGGAAAATAAGAACAAACAAGCCTTAAAAGATACTGTTTTAAACTATCACGGTTGTTCACTAAAGTTATATGATTATTTACGGGATATTTACCGTGGTAAGGTTGTGGAATAATCATATAACTTTAAGCCTTAAAAGTTTTCACAAATAGAACAGTTATACAATCCAATTCCGTGACTGTTAACGTGTTGTGTTGTGAATGTTTTTTTTAACTATAATCATTACATGCTACAAGGAGCGCTGAATATCTAGTATTTTCCCATTTAAAGATATAAACTAATATACGTTGAGTATTTCCGCGTGACCGGGACAGATAAGCAAGAGAAAAGTGCCCAGCAGTGGTATAAATTTATAAGGCTGCTGATGATGATAATGAAATGTTAGGACTATCTGCCTATTCCAGTTCAAGCCAAGGTATTAGTAAATTCAAACAATGCGTTCATTGGTATTCAAAAGGCTCAGAACTTCAAAGGTAGATTACATAACTTAGCGAAAGAACCCCAACTTTCAGATTATGGAGATTGACGCAGCGAAATGCGCCGAGGTAGTTAATTATGTACTTTAGTAAGTACCTATGTGCTGAAGTTCCTTCCTATCTCTGTATGTCAGAACCTCGCTTTTATACCTAGGCTATAGGCCGGCTTCGGGCAGCGAATTCCACAAATCAAAGCGCTTCGTACGGGTTTTCGGAATATCAACCATAAAGCGGTGACGATTTTTCGTGCCCGCTCTGGCAGTCCGATAGAAAAATGGGCACTCACATAAAGACGTAGCTTACATACCATTAACAAATGCAAAACTCCTACAAGGATTAGCAAAACTTTTTAGACCTAGGAACCTTCCCACAGCTCGTAAATAAAGGGCTGCGTTTCTTATCGCAAGGCTATTCCAGTTTATACTGAGAAAACAACTGGTTACACTTTTTTACCGATAGTACTTGTCTAACCGCGTTGCATGTACGGTTGCGAGCTGCATTGCTATCATGCTAATTTAGCAATCTTCGAAGGCCCACGTCTCTCCCACGCACCATATTTGCAATCTGCCATAGATTTGATCGCAGTATCGTGGCTCGTTTAAATTAGGATTGCACTTGCACCAGCTTATTTTTGTGGTGATTTAGTGACGTCAACTGATATTGATTTCCGCTACATTTCCATGATAAAAAAAAACTTGGAAACAAACACATTTAATTATCAATTTAAAAAGCCATCAATTCAAAATTAGTAAAATATACAATTTCCGTTTCTCGGATACATATTTTTTTTTAAATTTATTTAAAGGGTCAACAAACAGTATTTCAAAATACAATATTTTGTCATCCTCATCATTCGGTTACTTGGACGACAGTATTTCCAAGGTATAAGGTAAGCTCCTAAACTGATTTTGTTTAAATTTATATTGGACCTGAAAATATTATGATTATCCTTTCAAATAAAAATTTATTTTTCCAATTCTTAAATTTCTTTTATTTATTGAAATTATATTTTTCAGATTGATCCCATAGAAATTTCATGAAAATCGGTTAAGTACCTAGTATGGCTTTTAAATAAAAATAACTGGAAAATTCGGCTACTTTGATGATAGTTAACAAAATTGCGTATTTTGCTAATTTTGTGAATTCGGTTTTTTAAATTGATAATTATATTTAAAAGTTGTCTCATACCTACGTCGTAATATGGTGGGCAAAATGAGTAAAAACATTATGTATTTGCAAAAAAGTTATAGATGCTTTATTGACAAAAGTACTTAAAGACTACAATTGTTTTGACCAAAAATATTTACCCGGATATTATGACAAAGTCCGAAAATATACCGATTAAATTAGGTTATACAGCCAGCCATGATTTTATAAAAACACATAGTTTTACACATAGTAGTTCGGCTATCTCACTTTCAGGAAATATAGCTGTAAAATATTAAATTTCAGCTAACCCTGGACAAACTGCAATTAAAATACCATCTCATAATCCCGGGTAAAGCGGGATGAGCTCGTAACCCGGGTAAAGTTAAATAAAACCAGTGCAAGTGATGTCAATTTTGTCGTGCTTTGACCGAAAGCTAATTATACTTGCGGCGAAAACTCGCCCGTGGCATGCTCGCTTTATTTATATTTTAGCGTTTTTGAATGAGACATTTTAATTTTGAGTCTAGGTACACTTTGACTATTACATAACACAATTCAAAAATATCAAAAAAACTACTGTTAATCATATAAAGTTTTTTTTTTAATTATGTTTTTTAACAAAAACCAATTTCAAGACTATCAGTACCAATTTAAACTATTAAGTATAAAATTAGTTGAATCCCTTCAAACCCGTCATCCGTGTACCTACTTTGTTTTTGTTGATTTTTCAAACAGCGGTGAATAAATTTCTTTAAAACTTATATAATATATATGGTACCACCTCTGAAGTTTGGCCTACCAAACGAATCAAAATCAATACATAATTGGCGCAGTAATCGTGTAACAAACAAACATACAAAAAAATATTCGAATTTAGAACCTCCTACTTTTTTGAAGTCGGCTAAAACAATCTAGAAACAGAACTTACGTGTCAATCTGTGAAAATTAAATATCAAACTTTATAAATATTCCGTAGATGTTGGACTTTGGATGGCCCCTTGTATTGGACGCGACTTGTGTCGATATATTTGGCGCCCTTACATAATCCTGGGGCACAAAAAAGGGCTGGTGCGACGACGGCCAATTCGGCGGAAAGCACAAACGGCGGTAACGGCGGAAATATGCTAACCTCGGCAGTGGTTTCATAATATATTTGAGCCGTTTGGGGTCTCGATCATTGTCTCGACAATGGGCCCTTGATTGGAAATGTTTCAGAGCGCATACCTATAATCAAAATGCTGGCGTTTTTTCTGATCGAACCCATAAGTATTGCCATTCAGTGTGGTAGTACCGCCATCATGCTGGGTACGCTGCCAACTGCTAGTGGGCTTGAGCATTAGGACTGTCTCTAGATCTTCAACGGTCTATGGGCAGTCTGTTGTGATAGTGACGTCATCAATATTTCTATCAATACCTTGCCATGTAGTTACAACTCTTGTTTTCAGTGAGCAAAGAATAAAACTTTAGCTGTGATATAGGTAACTACTATAAAGGTATTAGTGATGTCGACTTTGAAAGGTTAAGACACAAAGGTTACACACAGAATTCTTTCTATGATATACTGTCCTATAGTTGAACAAAACTAATGAACAAACTAAAATTAAGTTTTTAATAGCATTTCAGATGAGAAACATAACACTCTTACTAAGTATACTTCAATAACCTTAAAAATCGACAACGTCCTTAAAATTCCACAAGCTGCATTTAAATAGCGCCAAACAAACATAAATTACTGTCGAGGGACTTGCACTAAACAAAGATTTATTAGTGAAGTCACTCGATCCATCGATCTAAACTAAACCGACGACCGGTCCAGCAAGACATTGAGCTCTGGAAATCTAGACTGTGCTACCCACGCCGCATTCTGCAATACTCGGAAACAACTTATCTGAACCCACAACAGACCCATATATAGAATAGACACCGCGACCACGCTTAGTTGTAATATGCGCCTCATATCAGACAAACAAGGGATATATGGTAAGGTCATGGCGTCCATTTAGTCGAACTCACTGTTTTTGTTGACTATTAATGAGTTCATTGGTATCGCTACAAGTTTCTTAGTATACAATAAAAATTTATAAGTGAGCCTTACTTACAGTTTTTACCGGTATACAGAAAAAAAAAACCTGACTTTCCTTTTGAGTCTTGCCTTCCAAAACCGATTCTTTCCAAAAAGTTACCCTTTTCTTCCTAAACCGAGGAATTCCTTCCAAAATAAGACCTTTTCATTCACAGAGAAAAGTAAAGGTCATATTTTGAAAGAATAGGTTTTGGAAGGCAAGACCCGGAAGGAAAGTCATGATTTTTTTCCAGTGTGTAGTGATTTTTTAAAGTGAAAAATGGATACATTTGAATTTGACACTTCTATTTCTGATTTGAGAAGAAACCCCAACGTGCTGCATTGTCTATGACGTTGCACGGCCAATTACTTCGAAAAGTTTTTACAGTTGACTAAGATGCAATTTGACATTTTTGTATTGACGTCTGACGGTACGTGCTACTAACAAAATTCAATTAAGGCCATTTTTGTTTCAGGTTAGTTTAAATTAGCATCAATGACAAATTTCTGTAGAGTAGAACAAAAATATAATTGATCCTAAATTCCTTATTGTGACGTCGAAGCAGAAATACACCATAGATTCGACATAGAAACAGTTTCGAAGATAAACTTGCTCAAAGTAACGCCTGATTCAACCAACTTGGCTTCAGCCATGCAAATCAGGTGGACTCGCTGGGTCTATCTTAATAAAGCTCTGCGTTTGAACCTCTCTGCCTTGCGATATACGTCCAAGCTCTGCAGTCTGAACAGTTAATAGACAAAGTTTTAACTAGGGTCTGTTTTATAGTTTTGGGGGTGTATATGCTATCTTGTAGCTTTAAGTGTTGTTTTTGGAGTTTATCATAAACATGGCCCAAATACACCTACATAGACATAACGATCTCGAGAAGAGATAAACAAGTCGTGAAAAGTCTTTAGTAAAATATTAATATTGAAGTCAAGTAGCGGCTTTAAATATATATTTTTATTGAATAATCGGCTTGGGCATGACCGCCACTTCGTCTGATGTTAAGCGATGATGCGGTCTACTTTGCCTAGAAACCAATTCACATGCGACCTGAAGACGCCTAAATTGAATCTATCGGGGGGGACCCATCCGCCACATCGTCTGATGCTAAGCGTCAAGCGAAGATGCAGTCTATTTTGCCTAAAACCGAATTCACACGCGACTTGAAGTCACCCAAATTGAAACTATCGGGGGACACCCATTTAGGCAGCGCATTCTACATTCTAGGGATACGCACATAATGCAGGGTTACGCATATAGACTGTACTAAGCCGAAAGAAGGTCATTGTACTCATCATTATGAGCAATTTTTACTAAGAGGGCAACACTGAAATCTCGAAAAAAACAGCTGTTCCATACATTTTGTCGAGTGTCAGATTTTCTATGGAACTGCGGAATCTGTAGACATGGGAACAATTATTTCTTTTTGATTTCAGGGTTTATCTCATAGCAACAGTTATTCATAATAATGAATACAATAATCTCCTTTCGGCTTATTACAGTCTATTTGCGTAGCCCTGTAAATCCAAAATAATATAACAATTTCTTAAATTACAGTGTTACCCGCTCCTATTTTCAAAATTAACGCAAATATAAATTAAGAAACTAAACCCCCGGGTTATGAAATATAGCATTTTAATACGTACACTAGCGATGCTTAAGCAAATCATATTTTATGTGTGGGCTTAGCGTTTTATCCCTAGATTGTGTAGGACGTGCCGAAACAATAACAACCTATCTATGGTAGAAAGTCCCTTCGAGCGAACTATATCGAATTATTAACGGTGTATGACTTGCCGATCTATTTTGATCGTATCCGCTCTTAGCGCGCTCTCCCTAGCTCAGCTTTTACTGATGTGTGGGCCAATATTGTATCACATCACATCTTCAGCCAGTAAACATCCACTGCTGAACAAAGGCCTCCTTCTTAGAGAGGGGTGTTGCCATAATCACCACGTTTGGCAAGCAGTTTGGGGATCGCAATATGATTCATCATCATCATCACCATCAGCCAGAAGACGTCCACTGCTGAACATAGGCCTCCCCCTTTAACCTCCACACTGAACGACAGCCTGCCTTTTACATCCACTGGATGCCCGTGACTCTCACAATGTCGTCGGTCCATCTAGTGGGAGGCCTCCCTACGCTGCGTCCTCCGGTTCGTGGTCTCCACTCCAGAACCTTTCTCTAGAGCTTTTACTGATCTTGGGGCCAATATTGTATCACAATCACATCATCAGCCAGAGGGGTGTTGCCATAATCCCCACGCTTGGCAAAGCTCGGGGATCGCAGTACGTTTACCGTGTACTAATAGGACGCTGCTGCCCATCCTCCGGTGGTTCTGGTCGCAGTTTTAGGACATTCTCGGGTCCGTATTGTATACCGTATTGACTTTTTTTGACAGAACGGAAGTAGAATACCAAGGCATTGAATGCCAAAGCAATGCCATTGTCACATTTTTTATTAATTTGCATATTATGTTATTTCAATTCTTGGCAATTATTTAATGATGACTATTTGATCTAGGTATGGATATTTATATCCAGAATTTCTGAACTTATTTTGCTTAAATTTAACAAACAGGGAGTTCGTATTAAGAGGACGACCTTAGGATACTTTTCACCTCAAAATACATGAATTTGAATAATTTGAATTACTTAAATATGTTTTTTTATTATTATATATTGGCTTGTGCTTGGACGCCAACTCGCCTGATGTTAAGCGTTGGTTGTCGTTTACAAGAATTATATAAAGCTTTACAAAAAATCCGCAAAAATCAAGAGTCAAAGAGTACACTAAATAATCTCAATTTTACATTGAATTCTCAAAAACCCATGAAACAGGCCGTAAGCACAAACGTCACATTATAATCCATAAGTATAAAAGCCCCCAAAACACCTAAAAATCTGCTTTGAGCAAAGGAAAAAGCATAAAAGTGCCATTGCAGCCATCTTGGAGGCAGATTAACTCCCTGTGTGAAGTGAAAAACACGGGGGAAATTGGTCCCTTTAATAAAGCCCCGTCACAATGCGTGGTTCTCGATTAACACTCACCGCAGTGCTATGAGTACGAGTTTATCAGTGACACGGCGTGGACGCGTTTGCTTGTTTAAGAAATTAGTCTAATTATCTCATACCATTCTCACCTGTACGTTATTCCAAATTAGTGTCAAAGTGGCGTACACTGGAAAACAATAAATCCCGGTAAAGTGCATAAAAATATTGCTGGCTAGCTGTGCTGCGCCTCGAGATTGTCCCCACTTCACCCCGAGTAAAAGAGACGGGCTGCGGATAGAAAATAAATCGTCTCCCTCGCACTACAGAGGCTGTGCGGTTCCTTACGGACTTCGGACCTCTGGCCGGTAACACTGTACATACTTATCTTTGCTACGTTGCCTTGTGCTACAACTCGATCAGTGCATACGGCTTATAATAACCACTAATAACTATGGATAAAATTAAACCGTTAATCCAATGCGGAGAGTGTGCTAAACCTATCAGAAGCACTAGTAGCAGGACTTGCATAAAATGCTCGAGGTGCCTTAACTCATTCCATCCTATCTGCGTTAACCTGATAGACAAAAAGGGTCTCGACGATTTAGCCTGGGTGTGCCCGCTGTGCCGATGCAAGGAGCCTAAAAGCGACAATACAAATACACCTGTGCGCTCGGCGACAGGGACCGCTCTGTCCGTGGACATCAGCGCTAATGCGACGCTGAGCGATAACGTAAATAAACTGACACCGTCGGCGAGCCCCATCTTCGCTCCCGCAACAACTGAAGATATTACCATGCTGATCGCACAAATTAAATTATTACGCGGTGATATTGGCGAGGTTAAGTCACAAATGGCATCGATGTCAGATCTCATAAAGCACTGTGTCTTGCGTATAGACGAACAAGAAAATAAACTGACCGAGTTTGGTGCGAGACTCCGTAAAGTAGAAGAGCGTGAAAACGACCTAATACTAAGTCGCAATAAAATAGCGGAGCTGAGACAAGAACTCGATTCGCGTGCTCAAGCTAACCTTCGTAGCGAGGTTGAGATCTCGGGCGTCAATGAGCTTCCCGAAGAAAACCCTATGCATTTAGTGCAAGTTTTATCACAAAAAATAGGGACGCCACTCGATTGTAAGGACTTGGACTACATCACTCGCGTCGGACGTCGAGTTCGCGATGTTGATCGCGATGACGCCGATAATGATTCCTCGACTCGCCTTCCTCGTCCCTTGGTTGTGCGCTTTTTGCGCCGTCACACCTGCGAAGCTTTTCTGTCTGCTGGTAAAACCAGGCGTAATCTATCGTGCGCGGATATTGGGGTGGCTGGAACGCCAAGAACTATATACATTAATGAGCGCCTTACCCAAGGAAATCGACACTTATTTCGTTCTGCCAGAGAATTCGCTAAGACAGCAGACTACAAATTCTGCTGGGTCAAAGGTGGTACTATATACGTACGCAAGCGAGAAGGAAACCCTGCTATCTCCATCAGGAGCATGGATGACCTCGAGCGCCAACTTGCGCCCTCCACATAACAGTGGGATAAAATTTCCGGCTATTTCAAACTTCCATTTTATGTTAACTAGTTTAGTATATCTTTCTCAGTTTAACTTACTATTTTGGAGATTGATATTAATTAATACCATAGCATGTTTAATATTTTCAATATATATTTTTGTGAATACTATATTGGACCAGAGGCTACAAAAATATTTAAATTTTCTAACACATATACAAATCACACAACACATACACTCACACAGGTGCGGCTCGTTTAACCAAAAGATAAAATTAACACTAGTAAATACCTATGCTGTACTTTATAATAGAAGATACGTATTATTCTTTATGATCAGAATGACATATACAATTCAGAGATTTATAACTATTATCTTTCACTGTTATCAGGATGGCTTTACTTAACGTTGCCGAAGAAATTGATGAATTCGTATCAATTAAATGTCATACACTAGAGTCGGTTGAGTTATGCAATAGTTTTCTGACGAGAGCTAGTTATAAGTTTAAAGTTCTAGCCCTTAATATTCGAAGTTTGCAGTGTAATTTTGACAAGTTTGCAGTCACTTTTCAGCGTTTAAAACTGGATGTTGACGCGATTGTGTTATCGGAGTGCTGGCTTTCTGATGGCCAAATAATAGATCAGCTACCAGGCTATAACAGTTTCCGGTCAAACTTACAGAAGAATAAAAACGGTGGTGTTGTCATTTATATCAAAAACTCGCTAACATCTTCAGTGCTAGTAACAGAAGTTGACGATGCTGACTCAGTTATAATTACGATCAATAATAAAATTTTGCTCTTTGGTGTTTATCGGTCCCCATCCATTGGAGACTTTACTGCGTTTTTCAACTCCCTAGATTATACCCTTCACTCATTAAAACAGTACTCGGCTATAATAGTTACGGGCGATTTAAATATTAACATCTGTGACGATACAGACGACCAAGCTATGGCGTTCATGTGTATCATGGCGTCTCACTGTCTACTTCCTGCTATATCAAACCCAACAAGAGGAAAGTCCTGTCTTGACCATATCTTTATAAAGTCAAATTCTCACTCTGTTGGTGTTATTTGTAAAACGTCTGTTACAGACCATGACATGGTAATGGCGTGCACGTCTTTCTCTAATCAGCTATCTTCTAAAAAAATAGTACGAAATAAAATTGATGAGGACGCAGTGGTAGATGAAATTAATTTGGTTGACTGGTCTGTCGTTACTTCAAAACACTGCGTTAACTCTGCCGCCAAAGAATTTACCGATACTTTTACGAGCATAGTGCAGAAGCATACAAAAGAGGTCATAATTGGACGAAAATGGGTCACCATTAAACCATGGATAACTATGGGATTACTTAGATGTATGCGCCATAGAGATAAGCTGCACTTGGATTTGCGATCTTATCCTGATGACCCGGTGCGCCGTATAGTATATACAAGATATCGCAACTTCTGTAACAAACAACTAAAAAAATTAAAGAACGACTACTACACAAAACAAATTGAAGACAGCAAAGATGACACAAAAAAGCTCTGGAAAGTAATTAAAAATATCTGTCAATCGACGCCTAACAACAGTGACTCTTCTGAACTCCTATACAATGTTAAAAATGACCCAATGCAGTCACTTCAATTTTGCAATGAGCACTTTGCTTCTGTTGGTAATAAGTTGGCTGACAAGATACTCGATAAGCTATCTACTACGCAGAATGCACTTATTTCAGCCTACAAACCTTCTGTTTCTATCGCTGATTCTTTTTTCTTGGTACCTTCGGATCCTTACGAAATATCTAAACTTATTCTACAACTCAAAACAGATAGCGCCCCGGGTTCAGACAAGATAACGAACTCATTACTCAAAAAGTCCCTTTATTCAATTTTAGTACCCATAACTCATATAGTTAACTGTAGTTTAATCTCTGGAATCTTTCCAGACTGTTGGAAAATCGCCTCGGTATCACCAATATATAAAAACGGACCCAAAAATCTCCCCGACAACTACAGGCCTATAGCTCTGTTAAGTACTGTCTCAAAGTTGCTTGAGAAGGTAGTTAACGTCCGTCTAACTTCTTACTTGGAGAAACATAATTTGCTGTCGGAAAGACAATTTGGCTTTCGTAAGGGCAGGTCCACCGAAGGCGCTGTCTCTCTCCTTGTCAATCTAGTATCGTCTAAGGTGGAAGCTGGTGACAAATGCATAGCTGTATTCCTGGACTTGGCCAAGGCATTTGACACGGTTTCGGTGGGCCTGCTTCTAAAGAAGATGGAGTCTATGGGTATAAGAGGTGTGGCTCTAGAGTGGTTTGCGAGCTACCTAAATGACCGTAGGCAGTTTGTTAAGGTGGGTTCACATGCCAGCGGGGACTTAATGATTGATTATGGTGTGCCGCAAGGCAGTATTCTCGGTCCTCCGCTCTTTACGCTGTATATCAATGACATCGTGAACTGCTCTATTGATAACGCTCAAATTATAACATACGCGGATGATACTGTAATTTTATTTAATGAAAAAACCTGGGAGCGAGTATTCAGTCTTGCTGAACAAGCACTGGGGCAAGTCGCGTCGCTGCTGGATGGAAACCTACTAACACTCAATGTAAAAAAGACAAAATACATTTGTTTTTCTAAAACCTGTGTAGGTAGCCCTCCTAGCGATCTTGCCTTAAAAATTCACACATGTTCTCGCTTCGGTTCCCCCAATTATAATGGATGTGCCTGTAGTTGTATAGACCGTACCAGTTCCATGAAATATCTGGGAGTGACAATTGATGAACGCCTAAATTACTTTAATCACATCGCTGATCTCTCCAGTCGGACTAGAAAACTTATTTTTATAATGAAGAAGCTTAGAGACTGCACTCCAATTGACGTTATTAGACAGGTATATCTAGCTCTGTGCCAATCTATACTGCAGTATTGCGTTTCGGTATGGGGTAGCACCTGTAAAACTCACATGTTAAAAGTAGAGATAGCCCAGCGTGCTCTTATTAAGGTAATACTGAAACGTCCATTTAGATATCCCACAAACAGCATTTATGAAGAGTTTAAAGTACTTCGGGTGCGACAACTCTTCATTTTAACAGCCACAGTCAAAACACATAAAGCCCTTTTAAATCGGGAAGACTATGATTACCTGATGGCTCGACGAGCCTTCAGGATGCCTACCCCTAATTACGCGTCTCTACTAGGTTTTAGAAGTCCAGAATTTGCCCACCCTAATACCTATAACAAAGTATGTAGAGAATGCGTCATTCTAGGCTGCAACGCCTCAACATGCAAACGCACGGTTAGAAACTGGCTCCTGACGCTCTCGTATGATAAAACAGAAAAACTATTGCTGTACAAGTCTCCTTACCTGTGAAATCAGTAGAAAAATACCTATGCCATAATCATCTTACACACACTACCACACACATACACACACGTGCGGGCACGCACGCACGCACGCACACACACACACACACACACACAAACAAACACACACACACACACACAAACACACATATACATACATACACCATTTCACATCTTCGTATACATCACAGCATGCATCCTCTCACAGACAATCCTTTCACACCCCACATACCTGCAGAACACAAATTTGTAGCCTTAAGTTTTGTAAGTTTATCTCATGTTTAACTGCTTAATATCTAATATGTATTTATATTTACAATAGCTGTAATAAAATAACTTAACATAGTATATCGCTAAGCTTGCTTTGTACACAACTCTTGCTCAGAACCCCAAAACACAGGCTTCCTCGCCTAGTTTGGGGATCACTGTTAATCTGTACATGTACAAATATTTTTTGGTAATAAATATATTATTATTATTATTATTATTATTATACGTAGACAGCCTAGAGTTTAGATATGTAAGTCTGATAAAAAATATATATCGATATAATGATTTGTTGGAACCTTTTCTACCAAGATCAGCCCATAAAGCTACTCTTTTTTTGTTCACACTTTGCTAATGATGCATTCATCGCATCTGCATGATATACTACCCTTCTGTCCATTTTTCTATCGGACTGCCAGAGCGGGTACGAAAAATCGACATCGCTTTTTGGTTGATATACCGAAAACCCGTACAAAGCGCTTTGATTCCACTTTTATTGTGCGAACTGCTAGTCTTTGGAATGCGCTGCCTGTTGTTGCCTAGAAGAAACCGAACCGCGAGTGAATCAATTTCTTCTAGGCAAGCGTGCTCTATCATAGACCGCATCATCGCTTAACATCATGAGTTGGCAGTCAAACGCAAACCTATTCCTAAATAATAATAAATAAATGCTACAGAAAGTGCACGAATAAGTACGGCAAGATATATGGGAAAATGAAAACTGAGACATCTGTACGTAGATAATGACCTTTTAGCAATAGGTATCTCGAACCCGAAAAGGCGTCTGTAGGTGAAATATGCTCATAATTTTCTCTATATAATATTGTGTAAATTTGTGCTTTTCGTAAGTGTTTATGTGATAAAAGTTGCCACTGGTGCAAGCTTACAGCTTATTAGTACGAGTGAGATTAGAATTTCTTAAAATATTTTCATTAAAAGCAATTATAAAATAGTGAATTGTGGAAAGTAAAATTTTATTTCAAAATATCGATCTTCAAAATGCCAATTGATTGAGCAGTTTTATCGATATCGAATAGACAATGAGCCATCTCTATCGCACTCTCTTTGCTGATACTCCAGGAATTTCTCATTTAGCGGCGACACGACCCCGTGCACCTCTTAACGCCGAGAGAACAGAAAAAAGCTATTTTCGCCCAACCTCGAAAACTTTTCCTGTTCTCTCCTATTTCCTGGCACACTGTCTCGCACCACAGAAATACATATACATAAAGTTAGTTTCTAAGCCTGATTGAATAAGTTAGGAAGGAAAATTTATGCAACCAACCCAAACACGAAATAATGGAAACTCCATTCATTTAAACCGGAGGACTTACAAGAATTTGACCGCAGCATTCTATGGAGTTCCATTTTAGGGGTAAATGTCGGGACGTTGGATCCTTATTCCGATCCGAATTCCTCAAACGAAAGGGTGCAAGGTAAAATAATATGAGACGTCGGTTTTCATGCTTGTTCAGAACGTGTCTTCACATTGCGGGTTTTCTAGTCAATATTTCTACGATATTTAGTTCGTTAAACCGATCGAAATCTATGAGGTAACCCAAAGCTGATTGGAAACTCGATAAGTTTAAAAACTAGTTAAGAGCTTCTATATTTAAGAACCACCGTAAAGTTCCAAACTTATCTGGCAAGATGCTTAACTTTTTTTCAAGCAACTTAAGCATACCCACTCGCAGAAATGGTATAACCGAAACCGGAAGTGCAGACGGTAGCGCTGCTTTCATAACTTAAACAATAAAGTTTAGACAGAAGTAAACAAACAGCTAAGCGTGAAAACCGCAAATTAAAGCAATCCAACAGCGCAGGACTCGTCCGCAGTTTGTGGAGATTTATAGTGACAGGAGCGGCATTGAGCTCCATGCGCCGCTCCACTGGCTTTGTCGTCGGTGGCCATAAAATACTGCACTTTGCGGACATTGATGATGACTGACAATGGCCTATCTATTCTGATATTAAAGTGCGTTGTTATGTCATATACAATTATTCATATGTCAACGCATATAGGTTGAGGATAGCTAATCGTTTTGTATTCCGAGTTGATAAATTAACTCTAATCAATAAACAAGGCTTCATTTACCCAATTTCAAGGTTCAATTTAAATATAGAGTTAGGTAACTTAGATTCAGATTCAGATTATTTATTAACCAATATGACATGTTCGTCATATGAGGCAAGTCAGTTTACACGAGTGCTTATTTCTAGTGTTATTAGTGTAAGAAAGTATAACAATTTTGCCTTATCAATTATTACAATTATAAGTCACACACGAATCTAGGAAAGAGCTAAAAAAAAAAAAAAAAAAACAATACGTCCACATCAAAAATACATCTTTCACGGTGAATGCTGTACCGTGTTGATTCACGCTTAAAACAGGCGACGGCACGGTTTAGTTAATTGCGGAAATTCGCGTGAACGTGAACCTTAACGCGCCGAGTTACGGTTTGTGGTCGCGCAAAATTTCGCAATCACCTAAAATGAATCGCTTAAAACAGGTGACGGAACGGCCCCTGTAAATTGATTGCAATTAGATTGAACATTACAATTTCACTCAGCACAAAAGTATATTGCCACCAATCTATTGTAAAATACAGAATCAATAAGGTCATAATTCCAATAGTACCTATATAAGTTAAGTACTAAATAAATACCAATTCCAACGTACATCAATGTCCATATTTCAATGCAGAAACAAACCGATTCCGACGCTATGAAATTTTATGGGAAAAGTCTAGACTGAGGTAATAAATTGCCTACGGACAGACGAACTTACAACTTTAGTTCTCCTATTGTTCGATTCGAAATGACGCTGCCTATACTTGGTTATTTACTGAAGTAATAAAAGGTAGACAATTGGTTGACTTAGTAAGTAGTTGCAACCCCAACTACGCACAAAAAGGGTAAAAGGGTAAGGTTTCACGCACAATTTCCCAGCTTTTTCATATTGTTCTAGAGAATAAAGCACCGTATAATAAGACGTGGTAATTTATTGATTGCAATCCTAAACCCATCAGTTCAGATTTTTGCAATATACGTTTGTTTGTTTTTATTTGTTTGTTTGTTCCTCTTTCACGCAACAACAGAGCACCGGATCGACCTAATTTTTTGCATGGGTATATTTCAAGGGTCGGAGAGTGACATATATAGGCGTTAATTTTCACCACTACGCGAGTGACCGCGGGGCGCAGCTAGTGTAAACATAATTATAAAGATATGATGACTATTAATACCATAGACCAGCTCACCACCATCAAGAATTCATCACAATATCCTTATTTATATTTTTATAAAATTCTATATTCTATTTTTTTTTTAATTCTATACTGTAAAATAGTTTCATAATTCCCATTCACACACACCATAATTGTATTTTATACTCAACAGGGCATACATTTACTTTTTTCTTGGTGGCTTCGGCACCACCATGCTTCTCAAAATGTCCGAACTAGACCCGTGAATAAGTTAAAATAAAAATGTAAGATGAATGAATAATTTCTGAATTTTCTATAACATATAAACGACCACAATTTCGCATTATAATATTTGTGTTTTAGTGTGTGGCGTTTGCTTGAAAGTGTATATGGGTAACAAATCAGTGTTATTCATAGAAAAAAAATATTGGAAGAAAAAATAAGTTATACGCTAATTTAAATGTGAATAATAGTAGTTACTAAATAACGAAATGTTCGCTTTTTTACATCGGACTAGGCTAACCTTTGACCACGATCTCACCTGATGGAAAGTGATGTGGTCGAAGATGGAGCTCGTTTGCCAAGATCCAAGATTGTAATGCAGCGGAAACACAGACAGAGGCAAAGCGTTCAGTTGTTTTGCTGTTCTAATCAAGAAAGACAGCTAATAACAAATAAAAATAAAAAGATTTTAGCTTCAATTTTATGATACAACGCTACCATCTACCAAAACATTTTAAGGACACATTTTCCACTAAAAAAAAACAAGCGCTCGCACTATTTAGTATTCCGAGTGAATACAGCGGCAAAAGAGTCTGAAAACACTGAAAACAGATACTCCTAAAACAGCAAAAAGTAAAAAATACCAGCAAAAAAGAGGACAATGTGGAACAAAATAGGAGAGAAAGGGGAAACAGGGTAGAGTAGGTGCGCTACGTGCCCGGACTTCGGACGTCCGGATTGCACAAGAAAAAGGTATTATTATACTGCGACAATTAAAATACCTCAGTTCCGGGTTCGTATCTAAGTATTACGTAAAGCATATTTTGGTGTATTTAATTTGGAATCGCTTAAAAACAGGTTGATTCTTTGTGGTCCTATTGCGTAGTAGTAGCAAGGGTATTTTAGGTGCTTACGTAATTGAAATATTTTAAAGCTTTTGGTATATAATTATTTAGTACTTCAAAATCCAAATTTCGTAGTATTTTGTGTCTCTTGCAACGGTTCATTGTGCGCATGCGTGTGTTTAATCTCAGAACTGTCTAAATCTTGGACGGAATCGGTACTTATAGAGTAAACCCTTGCGTTTTAGAGTACTGTCATAGTACCGTAGTACTACAAGTCTGTCCAGTCATAATCTACCCAATATTTTAGAACCTACTAACTTCTATAGTTATTAAGGTGTATGAAAGTTACAACTATAGTTATATATAGATCTCAATAAAAAATCAAATTATTATTTTTTGGGTTGGCTCTAGTACATGTATGCGAAATGAGGATGTTTTTCATTTTCGCTGCAGCCCCTCGTGTGGCATATCGTTCCATAGGTCTTTTAAAATGAAAGTAAAAATAAATATAAATAGTTTTCTCTTTGGCTAAACCATCGAAGTTATATGTTATGTCGGGATGATTGAAAAGTCGGAAAAGTCCACCAAGCTTCGTTTGTTCGAATTTTTCTATAACCGCCAATTTCTAAACTATTATAATACTTTAACTATACTAACGCGTGTGTTATTTTGATAAGCTATTGGCCAGTTTTATTACTCTGCAAAATATTAGAGCCTTATATTTGGCAGGGTCTAAAACTGCTGGGCGCCATATAATTCAATTCTTAATTACACTAAAATGATAATTATGTATTCATCCACACGTAGAAAAGGGTAGGTACTAGGCATATACTGAGTTACATGTTTGTCATACACCGTGAAATTAGGCTTCGACCAAAATTAGCCCAGCGTATAACGGACACACAAATTTGTACTGGATGTTGAATAAAGGCATATTCTGCGGTTAGACCGAAATAATACGGGTTAGAATACAGCTTAATCACAAACTTGATATGTTGAAGGGTTTAGAAGTTATAACGGGAACGTTCCCAAAGCTACGCAGTAAATGAGCGCTGAAGGATGACCTTTACGGGTCTAGTATGTGTATGTGTGTATGCCAGAGGCTTTTTCAGACTACGTTCTTACTACTTCTTACATACATCGCATCGATAGTTTGCCACGCATTGCCTTGTTTTCTGATTTGATATTAATTTTTTACTGAAAGAAAGTGCACTGCAAAACGTGTCAAATCTACTTCTTTATAAAAGCCCTCGCGGTATTCCAATATTGAACAATCTAGGCTAGTTTAAATGCATCTTCAGAGGCGTAAGATATTAAGGCGCGTCCACATTATACGCCGCGTTGCGCTAACTCGCCGGAGATAAGCATCGCGCGCTAACGACTTGTTGGCGGATGGCGTTTTATTGTGCTTTCAAAGTGGTACAGGGTATGAGATGTCGCGAGTAATTAAATTCTCGTAATGGTGAGAATATTTTAATGCCATTAAAAAGAGGGTAAAAAGAGGGGTGTTGTAAGTTTAACGCGTGCATCTGTGTCTGTCTGTGGTATCGTAGCTCCGAAACGGCTAAACCGATTTTGATTTAGTCTTTTTTTTAAAGGTGACTTGATCGACAGTGTTCTTAAAAATCGGTTCAGCCGTTTGAAGTCTTTTTTTATATACCTACTTGTAATTCACATTCAGATATTAGGTACCTATTTCATGTTTTTCTATTTATTAAAGTTCATCAAGGACAAGATATTTCTTAAAAATAGTAAAAATTCGAAAACCCTCACGAACCGTACACCTCGTTTTCATCTTAAAAGACCTATTCAAAGATATTTCACATAATTAATGCAAAAAAATAAATTTTATGCGCTATCTTACATTCATGATGACGTTACTGAGTGACCATCCCTGAACCTACACAAATCTATCGACACCTCGTTTGTTACAATTGGTTGAGGCGTTTAGACTGTAGATTACATAGTAGCATACATAACCGTAAATATAACACCATTCTCTTGGCTGTGCGTCATTATGTAAAAATATAAAACAGAAAATGCTAACGAGTAATTTTATTTTATTTAGCATTTTATTATATTTTACACTATCCGGAAAACAAATAGCCAAAATTTACAAATTATAGGAGGTAGATACAGACGTAAAAATTTCATACATAAATAGTTAAAAAGTAATTGTTAACTAGGGCATGAGTAAAAATTTTTATTTAAGCAAAACAACATTTTCAGGCTAATTAAATTTAGATTATCCGTGTTAAAAAAATCGTTTATCAACTTAATAAAGCTTAAACAACTCAAAACATTTTCGTAAAATTTTTGTGATTGGGCTACTCACACCGCTTTCACCTCATGCCTTACTCCAATCGCTTTTATATCGAGAACGCCTTCAGTGATTTATGCCTCACCGTCTCGGTAATGAGGCTCCGTCGAATACATAAATACGACGACTAATAACGACACGCTATAAACCAACTATACCCTGCCTTATAGTTTCATAAAGGCATGTTCACATTACTAGAAACATATACATGAACGACTTTTGAATGAAGGCTTTAAATTCGTATGTGAAAGTGAGAAGGCCTGAGGTTAAAAATTCTGCCTGAATTACTGAAAAACTGATGCCATCAAAAGATATGCAAACTTTTTTTGCACTTGTTTTAATCTTGGGTTTGTCATCTTGTATAATATCATCATCGTAGAGGGAGAATATACTGAATCTATGATCATCATCTAAGATCTTATTGTCACTTCATTTTTCGTCATAGATATTGTCAAACGCGGATATATTTACTCAAAAGTAAAAACATTACTTATATATGTAAATGGAATTTAGTTCGTGAAACTTTACTTTTAGCGATAAGGCCGCCACTTGTGGCACTAGCTCGTAAGTGTTTTTTATCGTGTTGTAATTTTTATTTCTGGTGTACACAATAAAGAGTTTCTATCCATCTATCTATCTATATTTATTTTAATGTGAATAGGTCCTTAAACACTTGGGTATCGGTGGATAAACTGTGTTGGATTTTATTGAGTGATTTTTTATGGTGCACCATAATCTCTGGTTTGATTTCCCTAATTATATGTTTGGAAGTAATTTGATGATAATGGAATCCTTTAATGACGTGTCATGTTTTTGTATTTCCCCTTTAACGTAGTATTAAGTACAATAAGGAATTTTGTTGTGCTTTATTTTAGAATAACGTAAAATTCAACACCTACCTTAACATTAAACACAAAACTAATTAAAGATCGATTATACTATTGATAGGCAACGAAGGCTTATATACATTTTTAATTTATTTCAAACTAGCGGTCCGCCCCGGCTCCGCACGGGTATAGTTATATAGCCTATTAAAATAGCCTATATTAATCAGTAATAATGTAGCATTCAAATGGTGAAAGAATTTTAAAAATCGGTCTAGTACTTTTTGATCCAATTTGTTACAAACATACTTACATACAAATCTTTCCTCATTATAATATAGTATAGATTTCAGGCAACGTGTCCATAATACTGGCCGCGTTAATTCGGTGGATTGCGTTTTTGGTCAAAATATAGGCCAGCATTTTGGTCAGGTAAAGATTCTTAATCATAATAAGGAATTCGATAACGTCAGATTAGTTCGATGATAAGTACCTACCAAAGTATTGTGTTGTCATACGAATTGTGTATTATTGCAAAGTTTCAAATATACGATAACTAGCAGTAGGTTAAAATCAATTTCCAAGATTTAATCTCGCCATAGGACGTCTACTGCTGGACATAGGCCCCCATCGATCTCCAAAAGGGCCGGTTAGAAGCGGCCTGCATCCATCGTTTTTTTTTTTTTGCAGTCTCTTTTAGTTCGTTTGTCCATATTGTGGGTCGTCTGTCGCTGTCGTCCTACGCTGCTCTTACCAGTCCATGGTCACAGTTAATATTTCTTGTATTTTTTTAAATACGATATTGCCTCAAGTAATACACATGTTTAAAACAGCTATTATTAAAGACGTTTTTGCCTCATGATATAAGCAAGTGAGTCTCTCTGTAGCGCTTCAGGGCACGTTAAAAATATGCACTCTCGTCTTGTACTGGATATTATAATTCTCGTTTTAAAATGAGAAACAGACACATGTGGCGCTTTTTTATTTTATTCTGAATTTCATTATTCGTCGAGCTTTGTGCGAACACACGTTGAGCGTTAATTCAATGAAGCGTTCATTTTTGTCTTGTTCCACTTTGCTCGGAGCCAGAGACATGAAAAAGATTCAAAATTAGAATACAGTGTAAACTCTATATAGCGACACTTAAGGGACTGAGTATTTTATGGCGTTATTAGGAGTTATCGTTAAATGGAGAGAAGAATAATCAATATTATTTTACTACAACGAACATTAATATTGATACAAATAACAACGCTTATTGCGTATAGTCAGCTCAGCTCAGTTATCTTCAACTGACGTTTATTGCTGCTCCAGTATTTTATTTTAAATATGAGGTGTTAGAAAGTATTGTTTATTGCTTAATAATGACGTACTGTTGTCGTTAATTACAGTGGGTGTAATGCTACATAGAGTGTATCATGGCATGGAAAACAAGGTAAACTAACCAAAGACAAGTAATTTCAACGTTTTATGGAATTTGTCGTTAAATCGAGGGTCGCTGTATAAAGTTTACACTGTATACTTATATATATCTTGTTAGAAGTTTTAATGCACGCATCATCATCATCAGCTGTTTGGTTCTTCTAATTCTACCGAGATGGGTTTTTAGCGTCTTTGTAAAACACTACTTTCATTTCAAACTACCAAATTTCACAAAGAATATCTACCGATTTATCCAAAGATTGTCTGGAAGATATTGCTGTTAATGATAAGACCGCTTTTCCGGCTGTTTCTTGTAATATCTTTTCTGTATGGTCAATAAAGTGTGAGTTGTAGTATAAAATGTTGTATTGTATTGGGTGAAAAAATAAAGAACTATGTATGCATTTTCCAGTATTTTTTCAATTTTCCAAAGACGACCTCAATGTAAATCGTGTTTAATTTTAAAATCTCAAATCAAATCCCGCTTGTCAAAGCGAAAAGGCACATCGGTCAGCTTTTTGCAGTTTGTCAGCTTTTATCGTTTCATAAGTGAAAGGTCAGGCTATGAATACGTAAAGAGGGCGCTTGCGGCGTCTTGTGAAGCGCCAACACTCAGCGATAAGGCGTCGCGTCTGCGACGGGCGGCGCTCCTTCAGATAAGTCAGGAATGTTTGGTGCAAGTACGTGTCGCAGTTATTGAAATAATATTTGTCTTACTTTGGGTAGATACTGGATAGGTTGGCTTCAAAACTGCACCTAAACACCACTTTTTTCTCAATTTTGGTGCGTCTCCTCATCTTGTTAGTTTTTCTCGTTTTTCCTATGATCCATTTTATGAACTTTATTCGTTCGTGTCTTGTTTACAACACTCTATTGGCACTTTCTTTGGCTCGATTTTCAATACCCACAAAACTGCATTATTTTTAAATTATACGTTTAATGGTTTCATGTTGAGCGACTGTAACGTAACTCTACAAGGTTTTAGTGGCAAAAGTAGCAATCAGGTGTTATAAAAACTCAACTCAACAACTTCAAATTAAATGATAATGAAGCAAGATGGCACCTTAAGTTTAAGTCCTGTTTCTTTATTCGCATGGAATTAAAAGGTGTCTTGAAAACGAATTGTCTAGATTTTTTTTTTATTGATATGAATGACAAATATTTTAGAATAATTGACAAGAAACGCATATATTTTGAATTGACAAGAAAAACATATTTTAGAATTGACAAGAAGCGCATAAATTTAGAATTGACAAGAGACACATGTTTTTAGAATTGACAAGAAAATTTTTAGTGACAAGAAGAAAAAAACACAAGCAAAATATTTTTTCGTTGTATGTATTCGCTGTTGCTTATCTTCTCTACCACGTCCCAACCAAAGTACTTTTTGGCGTTCCTAATGAATACAATCTTCAATCACGCTGCCCTTTTCTTAGTTAAATATTTAATTAGGACACTAGGTGCTGTTTTAACGACTTAATTGTGCAAAATATCGTATTTTGAAGCCGTGCCGTGCTTGAGGAAAATCCTTGGCTTTATATTTTCCGTGAAAATATTAGCACATTTTGCATGAAATGGGCAAGTAATTAAGTTTCTTGTTGCAGTGTTTTAGGTTAATTACCGAGTGCAGTGCAGCAGATGGTGTGATTGCTAGTTTTAATATAGTCGAGTGGGTTAAAAGTTTGCATAAAAAACTGTTTTGAGGCTCTACATTGCTTTTTTAATTTAAAAAAACGTTTTTGAAAACCATAAGTAGTAAGCATAAGTGAAGTAAGCTACATTGCGTCATAATAATTATAATTATTGATGTGAATTTAAAATCGAGTACTCAAACCTAAATTAAGTATTTTGCACTTAATAACTTTAACCTACTAAAACTCGTTAGCAACAAGCCTCGAAAAGGAAACACGAAAAGTCGAATCGAAATATAAAGTTCATTAAAAATTCACCTCCAGGGATCGGGAACCAACTTTAGGCGCTCATAATCTTGATTCCCTAAAGAGCGACTTTAATTAAAAATTTCTCGTACAAGTTTGCTGAAGTAGTTGACGGTAGAGATACGACGAGTCGATAAAATCAGTATAATAGTAATTTATCGATAACTACGATTATTTCTAGCGTTTGTGATCGATGTAATTGTTGACATTGATACGTTTTTAGTTGTTTGTTGATATTAGATTCATCGGTTGACACGCAACGTAGATTGTACCTACGTGAGTAGGTAGTTATTTTTTGTGAAGGAAAGTTTAGGGTACCTACAATTTCGCAAAATTAATCAATGAAAATCTTTATTCGTAAAACGTATCAAGAATTAACGAACTTAAACAGAGATACCGTGTAAGTTTTTATTATCCTGCTAAAAATTCAAGTATAGAATCTAAATTTGTTCTATAAATTTGAAGCTAAAAAGCCAGATAGAATATACAGGAAAAAGGAAGGCAGTATGTCATGGCCACGACGCCCTCGAGATAAGCTCAAGCCAAGTGCCGTCTTAATGACGACTTTGAGAACTGCGGGTAGTTCCAGTATGGAGCACTGCGAAATTTAAAACGACCACGGCTGAAGAAAATTAAATATACGGATGTATATTTAACTAAGAGAGACTTTTGGCGCGTTCTGTGATACTTTACTGTATTGCATATAAATGTTTTTTATGTAGAATGTTTTTGAAAAATGGTTTCCAATGATAAAGTACATGAAATGAACATTTATTAGATAATAATAATACAAGTAGTGAGTCATGTATACGTCCTCTGTACATCGGGCGTAGACACCGGTCTTTTGCAATAGTTCTAAAATTTATTTAGAGATTCAGTTTGTCTGATTATCCTACGACATCTTCTTAGAACGCAAAATAAGGCTGGTACAGCGGCTGAATCTGCAGAAAGCCTCAAAAGACGCAAATTTGGCAACCTAGACAGTGGGTATATATTTGAGCCTTTTGGGGTCGAAACTTTAGGCCCGTGGGGGCTGGGTGTTAAAAATATTTTTAAAGATTTATAAAATCGTCTGGTCGAAGCATCTCGTGACCAAAATGCTGGCTGATATCTTGTACAACGCATTGCAATGCAATTGCAATTCAACGCGGCAATGCAGCCAGCATTTTGGGTACGATGCCTGCTGGCAGCGGATTATTAGATTAGTTTAGTTTTATATTTTAGTACTGGTTTTTTTGTATTTTTTCATGTTGTTTTCGTATAATTTAGCATGATTTAATTTGTTTTCATATAATGTGCATTAGAGATAATAAAATTTGAAGTATATGAGGAAGTAGTGAGTGAGGAAAATATGCCGAAACACGGCATGCAAGCCGTTTTATATGTGCTTCGTTTGACGCAATTTGTGATCATCGCCTGGTGGTGGAAGCTCTCGGTGGTGGCACGCGGCTGCCACGTGGTCCTTTGTGCATCGGGCGTAGACACCGGTCTTTTGCAATCGTTCTAGAATTTACGCAGAGATTCAGTTTGTCTGATTATCCTACTTTTCACCTATGGCGGGAAATTCAAATTTTAAACAGTTTTTTTGTCCTTGTAGCTAGGCCGGGTGATTATTTTAAAATTACATAGTATTTGCGCAAATCGTTGGTTGTTCTTAACATTATTATGTACAGAAATTTAACAGTAACGCACCATATTACTTACTTACATTTGTCAATAAACCGTTTAAAACAGCAAAAATTTGTTTATTGATAAATGTAAGTACATAATAATGTGCATCACAGATAAATAGGTTTACATGATTTTGTTAAATAATAATAATCAATTTGCGCAAACATCATGATCATTTACAATATTCATTTATTTGATAAAGCCAATTTACAAGTCAATAATAAGTATAATAATAAATTACCTGTAGTATAAATTACAATCAAAATTAAATAATTTCAGTTAAATTAAAATCGGATAATGTCAATTAAATTAAAGTAAAATAATTATGTCAATCAAATAAAATAAGATAGTCTCAATTAAATAAAAATAATTTCAACTAAATTAGAATAAAATAATTTAAATTATTTTAATATTATACCAACATAAAAACAATAATCATTATTACATATCTAACTGCAAGAATTCATTCATGTCATAGAAGGAGTGCTCAATAAGCCAGCGCTGAAGCCGGAACTTAAAACAATTCAGACTTGAAGCTAAGGTTATGGAATTCGGCAGTTTACTATACACAGTCGGACCCATAACATGCGTGAGTTTAGTTGACTTCACGAGCGATACTTTTTTATTAACCGGTTTGGGTCATTAGCTGCGTTCTGCTCTAACTGCGTCCTCTCATACATGGCTATTTGCAATATCATTATCAATAATTACCAGGCCTAGCTACAAGGAAAAGAAAACTGTTTGAAATTTAAATTTCCCGCCATAGGTGAAACGTACCACCTTAAGCAAAATATGTTTGTTTATTTTATCAATCGTAACTCATCTTTAGAATTTGATTGTGTTGAATTTTACACATGAAAAACACCGTAAAACAATAACACGTCTACCTCGCAATGTAAAACATGAAATAACGTTATTATTCACCTACAGTTTCCATCAGTCTCCGTCTTCTCTTCGGTAGGTGTAATAAACATATGCAAATGAACGAGAAACACAAAACGTAGCATAACGAAGGAAGCCCTCTGTGTAAAGGTTTATGCGAATTTTCCGAGGCACGCGCCGAACTTTTTGCGTAATTTATTGTCTCCAATTATCTCCTGCGTCCTTCGTATCATATTCGTTTTTTTTTTTTTCTTTCTGTTAAATATAGAAAGACAAATGGTGAATTCTACTTACCTCTAATACTTTCAGAGAGCTTTATAACATATTATAATATTTATAACCAAGGAGCGCCATAATGGCTATTTTTAACCGACTTTAAAAAAGAGGAGGTTATCAATTCGATTGTATGTTTATTTTGTATAATTTTCTCCTCCTTTATAGGGTTCCATACCTCAAAAGGAAAAAACGGAACCCTTATAGGATCACTTTGTTGTCCCTATGTCCGTCTGTCCGTCTGTCAAGACCCTTGTTCTCAAGAACGCGTTGAGGTATCAAGTTGAAATTTATATCAGATACTTGAATTTACAGTTTCTTTTAGCTGTGGAAAAATCAAAGTTATGAAAAGATATGACCGTTTATGTCGCATATTTTCGCATATTTTGCGATTACACAAGGGAATCAAAACCTATAGGGTACTTCCCGTTGACCAAGACTCACAAAATTTGTCAACAAGCAAGGTCTCATAGCACATATAAAGAAAAAAATCCAATAAAAAAGGGCAATACTCTTTTTATTGAGAATAAGAATAACGTTTATTGCTTAAAACTGTGTACAAAGGTGTTACATAAAGTTTTAGATCCAACAGTCTATCCTAGCGGACGTGCAATATTTGGTATCTAGGTACTATAACATACATAAGGGTGACATCGAATAAGTATGTCGAGAAGAAACATTATAAAAAAACGTTATTATATCATATTTTTTGGTAAACAATCATTAGACGTAATAAACATGGGTACAACATGAGAAAACCAGTAATAACAAATCATCATCAATGGGATCTCTAAAGCTTTCCTTTTCTTTCTATGTATATATTACATTCTATATCCCACGAAATACGACAGTTAATATTTAAACAAGGAGACTGTACATAACTTTTTGGTCAGAAGTTTCGATCTGCTTCATATTTATGCCAGAAAATAAAAGGTACTTGCCCAAAAAACCTACCGTCCGCCCAGGAACCGTCACAATAAAAGTCTTGACTGATTGATTATACGAAACAAGTGGATCCAAATCTGCTCTCCCGCAACCGTAATCATGATGGATATGACGTTTTCTGAATGATGAAGTAGTCCTTTAACTTTCCAATTTAACATGTTTTAAATTGAAAGTACATACTTATTTATATCAGACTGCTCCACGCGGTTTCACCCGCGTGGATACCTTCGATAAAAGTAGCCTAAGTTACTCAATATAACATCAGCTACTTGCCAGTAAAAGTACTGTCAAAATCGGTCGAGCTGCTTTGGAGTCCATATCGATTTTTAGTATAGATAGATTCTCAGGGTTTTGTATAATTTTACCTAATTCTCGAAAAAAAAAATATAGTCCGTATTAGTATTTGAAAAAACCTGACAAGTACGAGTAGGACTCGTGCTCTGAAGGTTCCATTAGCCGGAACCCTCAGAGAGCAAGTCCAAAAAAAACAACTAGCTGAAGTTGAAATATTGAAAGACAAACTTAACATTGTAGTTGACAATAAGGTTCTTCGATACATAACAACTACAAAATGTAAGTTTGTAATTGTAAAACAATATTTTTATATGATATAACTTTAAATTAATAACTTTCAGATTTATTCCTTTATATGTGCTGTAAGACCTTGCCTCTCAACGGGAAGTACCCTATAGGTTTTGATTCCCCTGTAAAATCGCAAAATATGCGACATAAACGTTCATATCTTTTGATTGCGTTGACTTTTACTTTTATTTTTTTACAGCCGAAAGAAACCGTAGGCCTAAGTGTTTAGTATAAATTTCAACTTGATACCTTTACGCGTTCTTGAGAAAAAGGGTCTTGACTCTTGACAGACGGACAGACAGGCGGACAACGAAGTGATCCTATAAGGATTCCGTTTTTTAACCCTAAAAACCACTGTAAATTATAAGAAAGCATAATTATAAGGTTACACTGAACTCTGGTGCTAAGCCGAAAGAAGATTATTGTAATGACCCGTCGGTCGGCCTTGATTATCACTGGAAAGATGCCAAAGAGACGGACTTGCACGAGCTCCAAGTCACAGACTGGCTAGAGACAGCGCGAGACCGGGACCGATGACGTATCTACTCTTGTGTCGGAGGCCAAGACCCACTTCGGGTCACTGCGCCAGGGGAGTAAATAAGTAGGTATACAGCAAAACAACCGGACAAGTACGAGTAGAACTCGCGCTTCGAGGGTTCCAACGGACGGAACCCACAGAACGCGACTCAAAACAAAAAAAAAAAGACACACTTAACTTTGTAGTACACATAAAGGTGCTTCCATACATACCAACTACAAAATGTAAGTTTGTAATCGCAAAATAATATTTTTTATTTTCTCACAACAAAACAATTGACAAATTCGCAATCGCTTCAAATTAACAATTTTAATTTTTTTCCTTTATATGGCCTGTGAGACTGCCTCTTGCAAATTTTCATGATTCTAAGGTCAACCCGTACCCTATAGGTTTTGATTCCCTTGTGAAATCGCAAAATATTCGAAAATATGCGACATAAATATATATACATATTATATATTTATTTGTTTTCAATTTGTATACCATAACATTTTTTTTGTAACATTATTATGTCGACAGAGGAACTTTAAATTTAAAATGTTTTTTTAAACGGGATTCCTCGATACAGGCTTTGCCTAGTGAGGAAACTATTAATAATGACCTTCTAAATTTACAAAACCTCTGCAAGTATGTACTATTTAAACTTTATTTAACTGTGTTTTTATTTTCTTTATAATATGTATGGTATGTATATTTGTAGTAAATAAAAAAAAAACATTTTCATTTTTCATTTTCATAAAGGTCATAATTTAATTTTTACAGCTGAAAGAAACCGTAGCTTCAAGTATATTCGATATAAATTTCAACTTGATACCTTTGCGCGTTTCTGAGAAAAGGGGTCTTGACAGACGGACAAAACAGTGATCATAATAGGGTTCCGTTTTTCATTTTGAGGTACGGAACCCTAAAAAGACAGACCAGTCCCACTTAAAGAGTCTCAAATAAAACAAAACACGGAACAAACAAACAAGGCCCTTTCCAATTAGGAGTTTTTCATAAGCGGTTTCATTTAACCCGAGTAAACGAAACTGGCCATTGTCCGTACAAAGTATAAACCGCGCCCCGGAGGGGGTAATTTACTCGAAAAACTTTACTCATATACCGCCGTAAACACAGTTTAAATCAGCGTTCCTACAGCAACGCGACAACTTACAAAGAACAAAGTTTACGAACGAACAGAGCGACAAATAGTACCACGTACCAAGGACTAAATACGAAGAAGAGGTGGTGAAACTACGCACCGAAATTAAAGAGGCTTCAACGTCAACGTCGAGACTTTTCACCTACTATTCAATAAAAAAATATCGTTTTATAAGTTAAACCCTAATTAATCGTCCACTAATTATGGAGGAGTTTTTTAAAAAGGCAATAGTAGACCAACAAGCGACGGGCCGCCGTGGTAAGTAGTCGCCGCCACCTATCATCATCATCAGCATCAGTCAGAAGACGTCCACTGCTGAACATAGGCCTCCCCCTTTAACCTCCACACTGAACGACAGCCTGCTTTTTGCATCCACTGGATACCAGCGATTCTCACTATGTCATCGGTCCATCCAGTGAGAGGCCTACCTACGCTGCGTCACGCCACCTATAGACACCTACAATACCCGGAGCATTGGCGGTGCGTTGCCTACCTATGACTAGCACTCTATTCCCTCTTCGTTTGAGTAGTTTTTAACGATACCAAAAAGGTCGTAGTACATTGTATGTATTAAACCATGATAAATAACAAACACATTAACAAACTAAAACAACTTGAAGCAAATAACTTTGTACAAACCTCCCCCAAGCCGGCTGGTCCCCGTGGGGGAAAAGACCATAACCCTCCAGATAACATAAAATTAAATGATAATTAAAAGATCATAATTACTTAAAATTTTACCTTTTATAAAATTAAAAAAATACTGAAAAAAAACAAACTTAAAGATGATCAGAGCGCACATCAAGAATAACTGGAGTAATCTGGAGGAGGCCAATACCCGAAGAGGGAGTCCTATCCTAATTTAATTTAATTTTTATATAAATCAGAGAAGAAATTAACACTTGACTATGTAGCTAATATAAAATTTATTTATTCAGTAAAATATGTAGTAAATATAATATCTACTTATGTACAAAAATAATATAAGATGTAACTACAATACATGTACAGCAAACTTTAAGGAAAGGAAATAAAATGGCTTACTATACTATACTATAAATAACAAAAACGAATGGCAGTGGAGATTAAAATTATGCCATCTCCTCTTCGTATGTGATCCGTGGTAGGTTTCTCGCCTCTCTTCGCTCTCCGAGAAATGCCGCAATGTAAACGCTTTTTGGAGAGATAATAAGGCACAGTTAAATGTGTTGCTTATTCGGGTTTATAGGTTTATTTGCCCTATTTCGCGAGATTTAATGTTAGATACCAATTTGCTTGGTTAAATATTGACGCGTTCGTTCTTAACGGCATTAGCTTGTAGGGATGTAATCTCAAAAGTGATCACATATCACGACAGCAAAATAACAATACAATGTTATAGACTGTGTGTAGCGAAATCAAGAGGGTTTAGTTTTGTTCGACACCTGACACAGTGCAATTTGACATTTCAGTCAGACCACTCTTTTGGTAATTCTGGGTCAAAGATATCATCGTTTCGGGTATACGGTATATAGTAGGGCACCTATATACTATTTTATTTTATTTTATTTGGAAAACATACAGTGATAGATAACTAAGTTCATATGTTCTATGTTCATATCTACCTCCTGTTGGCTTTACGAATTTTGTGCGAGGTGTCGTTAGATTTGTTTTTATGTCTGGAGTTTCATAGATTACATTTAGCAGGCTGTATTTTTAAATTTTGATCATTTATATGCTACACTTTAATTTTTATTTGGGCGTGATAGGGTCAGGGTAGGTAGAAAAACAATCCCTACTAGTCCATGACGTCGGAAATTAAATCAATTCTGTCCGCACGTGTCTGAAGTGGGGGTGGGTTACTTTTAGAAATTACTTCTCCTACCTACCCCGTGTAAGGTTATAGGTAATAGTAATAATAAGGTATAGGTTCCCGGGGCAGGCAGAAACAACCCAAATTTTGCATAAAATGAACTTGCAACTATTCCACAAAACTTCACTAAGCGAATGTTATTTCTCAGTTATCTCCAAAAAGCTCACCACCACAGCATTTAAATTAGACTTACCTCTTAAAAGTTTGCTGAATCGTCCATTATATAGGTCATTATAAAGGGCGACGGCCAAAGTTTTAATGAGAAGAAACCCTACCATCATTGAAGATAAAGCCTATACGAGTATACGTACTGACTCCGCAGAGTAAGCTCTCCCTCTCTCTCTCTCTCTCTCTCTCTCTTATTACTGTAAATATAAGGTTCATTTCTGCTGAGAGCTTGTAATCCTTAGCTAATTGATTCTTAGAGCAATGTCCTTCGGGATACCAGGCTATTGGACTGGCATTGCCTCGACGTCGTTAGCCATTTGATATAGATATGGCTGTAATAAGCTGGTATATATAGTTAGTCTGTCGACCGATTTATGGAAAAGAAAGAAAATAAATTTTATTCGATATCTTTAAAAAAGCTTATATCTAAAGGATAAGTGTCGAATGGGTCCGTGCTGAAAGTCAAGGACTATAAGCTCTGGTTTTCAGATGAACCCTTGAGTTTTTATTTAAGACAAATTTATTTAAAAAATTGTTGCTATATGCAATTTAAACAAATAGGAAATAGAATAAGGTAAGGACACAAAATATGTATATTTAATTTTCAGTACTATAATATATAGTCACTCAGCGGACAATGGAGAGAGCTATCTTCGGAGTTTCTTTTCGAAACGTGGATATTCGCCAAAGAACCAGAGTCACCGACATAGCTGTTAAAATTTGCAAGTTGAAGTGGCAATGGGCAGGCCACATCGCTTGAAGAACCGATAACCGATGGGGAAGAAAGGTTCTTGAGTGGAGACCACGAACCGGAAGACGCAGCGTAGATAGGCCTCCCACTAGATGGACCGACGACATAGTGAGAGTCGCTGGCATCCAGTGAATGCAAAAGGCAGGCTGTCGTTCAGTGTGGAGGTTAAAGGGGGAGGCCTATGTTCAGCAGTGGACGTCTTCTGGCTGATGATGATGATGATGATGAATATATAGAAACGGAACTGGCATAAGGAGTTTCAGCATGCACTTTAATTTTAAAATCTTAAAAATATTTATTAGTATTTTGTTTTATATACAGTTTCTTCTTAATGTGTACACTGTACAGAGGTATTAATGACATTTACATATGAAATAAAATACATGTTAAATGTTGCTCTGTTGCTCTGTTGGCAGGATTGACACTTTTGACGAAATTACGCTCTTTTTTATTTTGTGGTTGAACGGAACTCTTAGTTTGCGAGCTCGACTCGCACTTGGCTGTTTTATTGACAAGATGTTTATCAAAATATTTCCCTTTAATATACAGACCCTTTTGTATATTGGGACTCGGAATCTATATTTTTATGCTATTAATTTTTTGTATAGTATTAAAACATTAATTATTAAAAGCCATGGAAGAAAAGTGCTTATGTATGATTTATAGTGACCACTGACCATGTATGGGAGAAGTTGTTAGCTACATTAGCTAGTTACCAATAATAATCTATTATATCCGATAGATAGCCCGTTGGACTAGTTGGTAGTAATCCTGCCTTCTGCGCGTAGGTTCGATTCTCACCTAGGACAAACACATTTGGAAACATTTGTGTTTGTTCTATATCTAGGTGTTATTATCTAAGAATGTATTTAAAATATATAATGTATGTATATCAGTCTCTGGCAGCCATATTACAAGCTTTGCTTAGTTTAGGGTCAGATGACCATGTGTGCAAAAATGTCCCGAGAATATCAAAGTACAAGAGTATGAGGTAAGTTAACTCCAATCAAATAGAGTAATACTCAACAGACAATAGTATAACCAGTATAACTTATACATACTGGTCATGTTTATCAAAGAAACAGCATCGTCATTCCATTCTCATTTTCATAACCTATTTCGGGCTTCAATTCCGCGCACGCAACACTTCTTTTGATTAGATCCGAGTGTCAGTCATACCTACCTCACCTCCTTGACTGTCCTCGAGAATTCCTTATAGCTGACTAGCGACCCGCCCGCCCGGCTTCGCACGGGTGTAATTTACGTGCGAAGCCGGGGCGGGTCGCTAGTTATATGTATAAACCTTCCTTCGAAATGTATCTAACTGATGGTGAAAACCGCATCAAAATCCGTTGCTTGGTTTAGGAGGAGTTAGCGGCCATACAGACATACAGACAGACAGACGCGGAAAGCTACTTTAATTTATACTACGTAGAGATAGAGATGCGACAGAGACGACGCTCTATGAACTACCGATGCTCCGACACTACCATCTTTAGCTCGATGTGCATTACTTACCGCCGGGTACTGTACCACCTTGCTGGTGCCTTACGGACAACTTCTATTGCGGCAACAAACTAAAGTTAAGTCCGCTTAGTTGGAAAATCACGCGAACGTGAACCTTAACGCGCACAGATACGGTTTGCAGTCGTGTGATTTTTCAACTGAGCGGATTTAACGTTAGTTTGGTGCCACAATAGCAGTTGTCCGTACGGCCCCAGAGCTTAATAACCTTGTTAATAACATTCGACAACTGTCAAAGTTGCGCTACAGATACACAGAGTTCACATTCGCGTGATTTTCCGAACGGCGCGGTTTTAACGTTAGTTTGGGACCGCGTAACGAGTTGGGCGTAAGGCCCCAGACCTGTGACACAGTCACTTGGTTATTTTACTTTTGACATTATGATGTTGTCTCTGTCTGTTCGTATGACGTCACTTGCTGAAGATGCAACGCAACCTTTTTTCTGATCATTCTGTACAAAGAAACCTGCCTGGAAGAGATCGCTTTCAGCGATAATGCCGCCACTTGTGGCACTAGCTCTTAAGTTTTTTTTATCTGTAACTTTTGTTTCTGGAGCGCACAATAAAGAATTTTTATCTATCTCAAGTACAACCTTCATTATTATTGTCGTAAAAAATTACTACAATTAATTTTACTGGAAACTGACATGGTTTCGAGACAAGGTCAATCGCGTGCTTCTCTTGTAACACTTTAAAAATACCCCGGGACAGAAACCTCTTGTAAAACTTCCACCACTTTACTAGAACATGACTTTGACTTGGCAGTGACTTAATTTGCTAGTGTTAATTCGTTAATTTGCTTGACTTTGACTTTGATTGCGACTATGACTTGTTTGACGATAATTCATTAAATTTTATAATATTTTTATACTTGACACTGGAAAATGCGCAAGAAGTGCGACGCCAAAATCCTCCCAGAAAAAAACTTTTAAAAAACTAACTCTCTTTCCTTCAGAACATTCTACACTTACGTTGTCGAATAGGAGTAAAGATGGGACATGGAAAGGCGTCTTCCTTGAAATATCAATAACAACTAAAGTATGCAGAATTTTGGCCTGCTTAACAGTCCCTTACAGACTTTTCATTTAACAAAGGAGGTGTCACGTAGCTCATTAAAATTTAGGGCTTCTTGATGGCTGTCTTCGCGTGAGACGTGAGCGGCCCTGGATCTTATTTCGTATGCGTTAGAGCACTGTCTGGAGAGATAAAGTGCTATTACCTAACCATTGCCTAAAAGCTTATCTCTAAGTCTATGCTTTATATGGAAAGGATATTTTCGTTTTAAGTCCATTAATGGTTCGGAGTTGTCTAATAAAATTGGTGTCGCCTTTTTTTTATTATTGCGAAATTGCGAAGTGTATTTGTTTACTTATTTATCTTTCACGCAGCAACAGAGCATATAATTGACGTGTTTTTTTTTTTTTGTTTAGATTAAGTTGTTGGACCAGAGAGTCACATAGGTAATATAGGTTGGAGTAACATAGGTTTTTAAATCTCGGAAAGACACAATTTCTAAGGGAATGTCCACGCGGGTGAAACCGCAGGGTGCAGCTAGTAGTTTATAAAAAACTTTATGTAGGTTTCAAGTAAAGCACTAGGACACACATCCACACACATCCGCAGCCATTAAACGTCCACTGCTGGACAAAGGCCTCCCTCTTAGAGAGGAGTGTTGCCATAATCCCCACGCTTGGCAGGCGCCTAAATAACACTGGGACATCTGACACTAAATATATAGGTCTTCGCTGTCTATAGATCTAGAATTCTAATTTCTAGTCTTCTTCAATTAGTTTTGAAGTTTTGTGTTACGTTTATAGGTTACCATAGGTTTTGAATGTTGAATTGTTTTCCCATCTTTATAAATATACTCCATAAATCAGAGAATAAACTATTCTTCGCCTTTGTGTCTATTTGTGAAATAATTTTTCACTACAAATGGCTGACGTTTACGTAATTTGGCATGAGGAAATGAAATGCTGAGTAAAACCACGGAAGGTACCTAGTTTAATAATATAATACCAGCTAGGCACACAGTAGGTAAGCTGGTCAAATATAGAAGACTCCCGTTTTACCCAACTACTGATATTTCTTTTGTTCTCCAACTAAGCGCGGTAATATCTCGAAAATATATTGAACGTCCGCAGCTAAAAGCTGTTTCAGCTTTCAGCAGTTACCTCGGAGTAAACAGCCGTTAAAAACAGCCATTTGGCTGTAAAACAGTCGCAGTGGCTAGTGCAAGTAGTGGCCCATATATTGCTTGAGAACTACTAATTCCAATTTATTAGAGGTGCCTTGGATTCACAGCCCAGTTGCATGTTGGTTGTAAAGCTTAAGACTTTAGTTAACTTTGAGAGCGTTTTTTTTTTTCTTATTTTTATCCGTTTAATCAAAAACGACACAATCAAAAATTATTGTTTCTTTTTCCACACAATTCATACTCAATACAACTTCGAATCTAAGTGTAAGGAAGTATATACGAGCAGTAGCATGTGCACTTTACAATCTGACGGTATCAGGTTCGATCCTGAGCCCTGCACCCTTATTCAATACCAAAATAAATTATGTGCAGCTTCGATGCAATCGCTCAAAAACTGTAAAGAAAAAACATCGTGGAGAGACCGGTATGTCCAAGAACCTGGGACAACCAACATGCACAACCAGCATCGTGGTAGAGCCCACCCCCTTTCTCTCTCTCTCTTTCTCTCTCTCTCTCTCTCTCTCTTTCTCTCTCTCTCTCTCTCTCTCTCTCTCTCACTCTCTGAGAGAAGGCCTGAGTTCTAGCAGTGGGTACATGACAGGCAGAAATGATGAAGTAGGTATATACGAATTAAAAAAACAATATGTATGTGCTAATAAAAAAATCTTACACGACTCTATATCTATGACTACGATTTCATGCACAAAAATACAGATACAAGTAAAAAGTTAAAACATATTAAAGTTTCTACTGCAGTGGATCAAAAGTCTTGTGGAAAATATAATATTATATTTATAGGTAAAAGCCATAAATTCGTATAGTGCCGACAAGAAAATAAGCTATACCCGAGAAAATATACTAAGTTGAACACACAAGACGTGGGCAGTAAACTTGCCGAAATTTATGAGAAGTAAAGAAAACTCGTACACAAATTAAGCAGTATTAAGCACCTAACTTTCCAATTAGAGCAGTTGTGGAACTTGTGGAGCTAGCGAAACGTTAATAATTTCACTGAAACTTTATTAATGTTCGGGGCTGTTAAGATCTTGTGTTTGGATCTAGATATAGTTCACGCGAACAATTATCACTGTCTGCTTTGTACGATAGATATTATTTTCGATATAATTACAAAATATATATATATATATAACTAGTTTGGTTTAGTTTCCTTACTGTTTGTACTGTATCAGAGTAAGTAGCCCATATAGATCTGATAGCAAACCTTTAAACAATTTACACTGTACTTTTTCCGGTAACCGCGCACTCGAGCCCCAAGAAACAGACCTTGTGCCTAGTTTGGGGTTCACTGCCAACCTATTTTAGACGTAGTACGGAACTACTAACGACTAGTATTTAATTTATTAGTTAAGCACCTCTGTACTTATTTTGGTAAATAAATATTCTTATTCTTATTCTAATGCTCGAGCCATCATTGCTTTTGAATTCCCCACTGGTCCGCATAGGCCTCCCTTCAGTCTATTATGTCGTCTGTGCTTCAGTGCCCCGTTTGTTTCTGGCATTTAACGCACTTCCTTGCTAGTTTTATCAAAACATGCTCAGCTACCTTTTTGGCTCGTAACAACTTACTAGCATAATCTTTTTGCTTGCTTGTTATGTATTACTTTATTTGGACTAAAAGGCGGATCACTTCCGTTGATTAACATAATCTTTTTTGTTTGCTTTTATGAGTTACTTTATTTAGACTGCTAATCAACGGAAGTGATGTTTTTAAAGTCCGCCTTTGACCACCAACTCGCCTATTGGTGGTAAGAGCCGATGTGGTCGAAGATGAAACACGCAGACTAACCGAGGAAAATCCACAATGTATGGGTGGTAGTGGGCCGATTTCTTGCTTGTCCTGTTGTAGTTAGGGGATGGTAGGATAAGGTAATGTAGCTCCGACGCACATTCGTCGAAATGAATCCTGTAGAAAATTTACAGACTCTTTACTGTTCCAGACTGAGAAGTTTCTTAGCCACTAACTTCTCATCGCCTATAAGGCGAGTAGCATGCCGGTTTATCGATTCAAGAGCTTCGAGCTGGTATTTGGCTGAACCGTCCCAATGATGATATTTCTTACTTCGACTCAATTTCCAATTCGTATCGCCGCCACAATCACACTTCGCCATACATTTTAAACTTGGTCCGTACACGGTTTCCAGTCGAACAATCGGAGCCTTTCCGAACTCAATAACCGGGACAGGAACAATCGGCCGGGACAATCGCAGCCGGGACTATCCGGGCGCGATTGTCCCGCATTTCGGCAACAAAACGAAATCGAACTAACGGATATCTTTGTCGGGTGAAACTGGAGGGCGAAACAAAGTTCTGCCTGCTCACAAAGCTGGATGCGTTCGATTGGACACATTAAGGACATATACGAGGAAAAGCTTTTTAGAGCCAGTGTGGAAAACCTTATCAACTCGATTATCTGATCAATTACTTTCTTGTATGTGGAAGAGACTTTATTTGTACCTATAAATTTATATTACATGAAAAAGAATAACCTATGTTTAAAATTTCTTTTTCGATTCAAAAACATGTTTTAAATGTCTATCGGAACTTATCGCGCATTCTTTTATTTTATGAACAACGATTTTCAAGATCAAGTGAGGATAGAAGAACACAACACCCGTTCTTCTCGCCGGACTCACCCGCAAGTTTCAGTCAGCTCGTAACTACAGCCATTGTAACATGGTCAAATCGTCGAGCAAAAGGTAAGTATACCTAATTTTAAATTAATAAAATAATGCACGTTAAGTCCAGATATAAATTTAAACACTAGTGATACTTATCATGTTATTAGCCAAATTCAGGAAAAAAGAAGGTTCTCAATTCAGCCTTTTTTTATGTGTCTTCTTCTTCTTTAGCCTTTCTTCGTCCAGGGGCCTTACGGACAACAGCTAATTGCGGCACCTAATCCGCTCAGTTGGAAAATCACGCGACCGCAAACCGTATCTGGGCGCGATAAGGTTCATGTTCGCGTGATTTTCTAACTGAGCGGATTAGGTGCCTCTCCCAATTTCCTCCAATAACTGCGATCTTCTGCTTTTAGCATCCAGTCGTTTGTGTGTTTTTATCTGTGTTCACCTATTACTCCTATATGTGTAGGTCAGTTCACTTGTTTTTTTTTGTTATTATGCAGAAGAACGTCTCAAAGTCGTCCCACAAATTTAAATGACTTTGCCCGAGTCGTTTATTTAACCAGCTTCAGTAATAGCAGTAATAGGAATAATTTTGCTCCGAGTGCCTGTTGATTTAGCAATAACAATAATTTTGTTCAACCGCTTAATAATTTTGTAGTCGGTTTTTTATATATATAATTATTATTTCTCTTTATTATTTATTAGTATTTCACTAATTACAATTACATAAGTACGTAAATAAGAAAAATGATTGTGATATTCCTCGCCTAAACATTTCACCTAAACAATAATATTTTGCCAGGTGAAGGCTAGTCTGCTTTTAGTATTAAACTGCAGTGTATTTTTAGAAGGTCTAGAGAGTCATTTACGGGAGTAATTGGGACAGGCGAGTTTGTCCCGTGAATCCACTCTTGGCCGAGGCAAATACTCAGAAATCACTAATGGCACAATTTTGGACCTTTTAGCATAGTAGAAACAAAAACTATGCTTTTAGCGCACAATTTTCTGCTCTTCGCTCTATGTTTAAACCGGTTTTCTTGTAAGTTATTTCTCTTTGAGGCATCGAGATACAATAAATATAGAGTCACAATCGAGCAAAAAAAAAACTCGGCGCACACTACGAATTGCGCAGAGTTTTTGAAAGAAAGAAAAGAAAGAAAGAAAAAGTTTATTTGTGACCAAATTAGGTTTTTAAAAAAATAGCTTATTGACTAGTTATAATATAAGGTCACAAATCGGCCCCAACTCAGCATAATGCCGGCTGTTAACCAGCGCTGGTCTTCCGTTGGAGCCGTTTGGTGATGTCTCGGTACAAGCACACATACAGTACACACGACCAAATAAAAATATAAATAAAATAATAAATAAACCAATCTAAAAACAAATACTAATATGATGACAATGAGGTAATTATTATATATTATACTATATTATATACTTTGAATACATAGTTCCTTATATTGCACTCGTGTCATGCTTTTGAGTTTCCTCTTGTTGCTGATGTGCAGTAATAAATTTTTTAAGTTTATAACTAAAACTTTTAACATTTTGCAGGTTCCTCAACGGCGGAGGAATATTATTCCAGCATTTACTAGCAGCATACCGGAAACTACCTCTGAAAGCGGCTGACCTATGGCGTTGCGTCGAGAGAACTGGTGCACACAGACGGGACTTCTGGGATCTATGACTGTACATCCAAGTCAATTTCTCGTAGAGATAGGAAGGCTGTTTATATTTTAAAACACCAAATAGCAGACATGCTAAGTGCAGTTTGCGTCGGTGCTTCATTTTAAGAATGGAATGTTTGTTGAGATATGGGGTCACATGAGCTCTTGACGGAATATCAAAACAGAAGCGGGCACAGGCATTTTGAACTCTTTGTATAAGTTTTTGTGTCCGCGCTAGAAGTCTGGGGCCATAAACCACATCCATATAATTTAATTTGGACAACACTAGGGACTCCACAAGTTGGATACGTAAGTCTTCTTTTAAATACGGTCTCATTCGATAAAGAGTTTTTAATTTATAAAAGCAATTTTGTATCGACTTGGCTACATGTTTTTCGTACCGTAAATTAAAATCCATGAGCAAACCTAAATTACGAGCTTCGTAGACCCGTTCAATTGACTTATCCATGAGCATTACGCTTACTGTCGGGTTTACTCGAGAGAGCTGAGATTTACTACCGAAAATTAAATACTTAGTCTTTAACGGATTAAGCAGTAGACCATTTTTATTAGACCAACATGCTATACCAGCAAGATCCTCATTAAGTTAGTTTTTTTGGTTTTTGGGTACTTTTGGTTAGTTACAAGGTAACCGCGATCCGACTGCAGCGCCGCGCGATACCAGAGCTATGATGATATAGCGGACAACCACCGTTGAACACTATGCAAGCGACATAACGTCTACATTGGAGTAAATGTGGCATTGTGAAGTATATAATTGATACAATGTATGTACAATGACGCTCGTACATTTTTGACTGTTTTCACTAAGAGATTGTGGCTATAGGAATTGTATCTCGATGCTTCGAGGTTCTTAATTGTTAAGACGTTGGCATGTTAGCTGGCTTTATACACAAAATATCCTTAATATTAGGAGTATGAATATAAAGCACGTGATACATATATACACCGAAATGCAATAAATCTATTGCTAACGAATTATCGAAATCCATGCATTCTTTACGGAATTATTTGAATGTACGTTGTTGCCTTAGTAGGCAACAACATCATCATTAGAAACCATTTACGTGGTAATTATGTATCGATTGGAAAAAAATACTAAACTGCTTTTATATACTCAACGCTACAAAACTACGCAAACAAAAACCTAAACTCTCTATGTAGCGGTAGCAAAACAAACACTTGGAACGATCGGACAAACACAAATTGTTTTCATAGGATCCAAAACTAACAGACGGTTTAATGCAGTCACCTCTCTTTGTGATTTGTACCCGGGTATTCACGAGGTATACTCGGAGGGCGGTATACCCGGATAGAGGTATACCCCGAGCGTGGCGCGAGTAATGCGGTCGTCTGATGAGAACCGTCCGGTGAATACTGATGAACACCCGGGCTCTTCCGCACGGAAATTAATCAATGGACGCCGATGCGCCTGTTGCATAATATGCTCAAAGAAAATGAGCTCATAATAATTTAGACGAACCTACATGTTGTACCCTACGTACCTATATCTAGTCTACTGTATATCTAGGTAGGTAAATTTTTGAATTATCACTTATAATAAAAATCAAAGTTTATATCATACAACCTCCACTTAAAGCTTTCATTAATTGAACAAAATTAATTTTACTTCCTTAATTCTGGGGGTTTTCTGACACAACGTATAAATACTGTCATTTATCGTGGTAATGCCGCCAGCATGCTGAGTACGCTGTCAAGTGGTAACGTGGACTTAAGCATTTAGATTGTTTCTAGACGTTCAATGGTTTATCGGCAACCCAACTGTTTTTGTACGATATAATAAAAAAAAAATATTTGACGTAGCTTGTAGTTTGCCTCGATAAAGAAGCCACTTGAAATTAAGTTAAGACGTAAGTACCTTAAAATAATAACACTTGCCATAACATATATCCACTATAAAAAGATGTACGCAAAGAAACGACCGCGATACATCTTCGCGAATTTCGAAGGCTTTAAGGAAATATATTGCCACATTTTTGGATAAAAAGTAAGAAAAATAGTGGCAACATAATGGCGCTCAAGTCGAGTCTGATTTATATCCGGATCGCATCAGTCAGTAATATCCGGGCGATAGAAGGGAGCCGTGCCAGGTTTTCCAGGAAATGAAATAATTTTCATTCTCTCACCTGATTAATTTTGCGCACATGCGATGCCAACGACCCGGATGAAATTTTAATGGGATCTTTATCTATCCCACCTCGGATTTGGGAAAAGGGATGCCATCAAATAAAGGGTCTTATAAATGTTGGATGTTGCGCACTTTATAAAAGGAAAGTGAAATGTACGTACTATGATTGGTAATGACCCGAATGAGTTCGGGTCGGGGCTACAAACTAAGAAACCTCCTGACAGCGATGCGTGCCGTGTCGAGGGTGACTGCCTTCTGCATCTGATCCTTGATCCAACCTTCTAGCGAGAGCCTTACGAAGCTTTTCGTTATGAGGCTGTTAAATCTATGAGGGCGTGGCAACTATCACACAATGATCGTCGAATCAACATCCCACATGGAAGTAATCTCGTGAGTCAAGTCAAGGTACTTGCCGAGTTAATCTTTCGCGACCTTCACGGAGTTATCTTCATAATGGCGTCAAGCACACAAAAAATATACTTCCAAATTAGTGGAAATACTGCCCACTGATTTTTTTCTGGAAGAAAGGACTATCAGGATTGCGCCTCAAAACATAAAAGAAAACTTACAACAGCAATTAATTAGCACTAAAATATGTTTTATATAACCTCATAAATTCACAACTTGTTATTCCAGTCAGCCCCGGAGCCTCCAGTGACTTATTAAACAAGGTCACGCCTCCGTTTTATAGGGACAATAAAAAGTAAAACAGGGTGTCCATCTCAGAGATGAGATCTAGAGGCCTACCACGATCTCTTAGAGCATTATATTCCAGTTAAACTTTATTTTATTTTATAGTAGATAGGCATTGTGCTTGGCCGTCATCTCGCCTAATATTAATCGATGGAGCACGCTTGCCTAGAAGAAACCGAGTCACTCTCGACTTGAAGACACCCAGATTGTAACTGACGGGGAAAACCCATTCAGGCAGCGAATTCCACAGACTAGCAGTTCGCACAATAAATGTGGAATCAAAGCGCTTCGTACGGGTTCTCGGAATATCAACCATAAAACGATGTCAATTTAGCTGTTCTCTCGCTTCAACTAAGTATACTAGTGAGAGAGTTTTTAATACTAGCTGACCCCATGGTTTCACTTGCGTAAATATTACATAAAGAACCGAAATATATTTTACCAGGATAAAGGACCTTCTATCTCTCTCTATGTAAAATGATGATGCGCTCTTACGGTGGAGCACACTAGAAGAAACCGATTGCTCACGACTTGAAGACACCCAAATTGTATATATCAGGGAACACCCACTCGGGTAATGCATTCCAAGCTAAGGGCTCGCATGGTTCGCAGAAACTAATTAATATAACACAAAAATATAATTTTGGCAGGCAGAAATTGCCTAGTTGCCTAGTAGTACCTAACTGAAGTATAACCGGAAGCTACAAATACTTGAAGCACATTGAGATGAAGCAGATTTTACATGTTTTCTTAATAGTTTTTTTGTTGTGATCGTCTTTGATTGTCCATAGCCGTTCTCAGAAAAGTTTTTGTTGTTTAGGTCTGGTTTAATTAATCGTGTACGTACGATGAAGGGTGTATAAGATGGTTGATTCTACTAAAACGTATATAATTTTTTTTTTTATTGGCTAGCGCTAAAACACTCTATATTGAAAAAGCACTACACGTGTAAAAAAACAATGTAGTAAAACCGCTAACAACTTTGAAGCCATCTAGAAAACTTAACTTTTCTGTGGATAGATAACAATTAGAAAACTTTTCCGTACAGAGTAACAGTTGTTGTTATCCGGTTGCTTGGAACTCGACATGCTGATAAAATAAATATTAAGCGTGAAGAGATTCAACACCATTCACAGGTGAAATTGGGTTTATCAGTTCATGTATTTATAGGTTTGTTGCTCTTACCCAAATAAGCAAAAAGCGGACATGTGCGAGTAAAGAATTAGGTACCAAATCTCAGCAAGGATTGTAACGATAACAATTAAGACTTTTCCGTAATGAGCTGTCGCTATCCCGTTGCTTGGAACTCGACATGCAGATAAAATAAATATTAAGCGTGAAGAGATCAGCTCACCTCATTTTCAAAAATCTTTCAGAGCGCCTGGTTAATGCGACGCGTGACCAAAATGCTGGCGTGTTTCTGGCTCAACGCATAAGCATTGCCATTCAACGTGGTAATGCCGCCAGCATGCTGGGTACGCTGCCAACTGGCAGTGGGCTTGAACGTTTGGATTGTCTTTAGACCTTCAACGGTCTATGGGCAGTCTAACTGTATTTGTAGGTTTAGTTTTAGCTTGTATTTTGTTTAGTTAATAAAGGCACTTTAAAAAAAGTGAAGAGATTCAACGCCATTCACAGATGAAATTGGGTCTTATCAGTTCATGTATTTAAGGGCTCGTTGCTCTTACCCAAAAAAAACACAACCATCTATGAGCAAAGAAAAAGTAACCATAAGTAAACATAAATAACCAAATTTCAGTAAGGATTGTAAAGAAATGAATCACCAACTTTTTTAGCCATGGAAACGTTTTCTTTCTGTTACTAACTTCGTTTCTTCAGCATTATTCAAGATGACAGCCATAAACAAGGGGGTGTTCATTATTTGGCTGAGCACTGCATTGTTAGGGGTGTCCCACGAGGCTCATTACACCGAAATTAGGTTACAGAAGTCCGGGGAAAAATAATGACGGGATTTTACCGGGTGAATATTCAAACAAGATGGCGACGTAGAGTTGGCGGGACGAGCCACGGGAGTAATTAAAAATAATCACAATGCTGGGATTCAAGGACCCGTATAATTGATAAGTTGAAAGAGAATGGGAGGAATAGCATAAGTTACGAAAGGGGGAAAGCGCAATAGGCTACCAGATTGTTTTTTATATTTTCTTATAAAAAATATGACCACAAATAGAGCTGGAAACTGAAAACAAAATTGAAATGTGTTCAAAATTAAGGAAGTTATAATCATTTTAACGTGATGCTAGACAGAGAGCGTACTATACTTACGAATGGCGTCACTTGTAAGTACACCATACAAACTCCATACTGAATTTCACCTTGCGAGAAAGAGACAGAGCTAGAGCTCTTCCAAACAAAATCTTTAAACGCTTATATCTCAGAACTTTATCACCCAATTGAAATAGTTTAGTCAGTGAGGGTATTTCATTATACATTATATCATTACAAATCTAACACTTGTCCGATATTCCTATTCTTGTAATAATCACTGCACACTAATATTATTAGCCTGAAACAGTGAGCAATGGCAAGAGGCTGTAGTCTTGCTGTAGTATATCTTTTTATCATCATCATCATGTTTCATAAAACCTTTTTTATTTATTTATTCTAACTCTTTGTTTTTGTTACACACAGGCACTACTACGATTCGATAATTTTTGAAATTTGAAAGTCTAGAAACAAAAAATACCTAACCAGACATGAAAAAAAAAAAGGTTTTATGAAACATGATGATGATGATGATACCACTAATATTATAAATGCAAGTTTGTATGTAAGTGTGTATGTTGGTATTCTTGTTTCCACTGCGCAAGTGCGGAATTTCGGAATTACCCTTGATAGTAGCAGGAACATAATCGATCTCGTGAATTTGCTCTTCAGCACTTACCTGAAACAAAACAACAAATAATTTATTTCATTATTTTATAATTCATCATCATCATCACCATTTCAGGCATAAGACGTCCACTGCTGGACATAGGCCTCCCCCATCGATCTCCAAAAGGGCCGGTTGGAAGTGGCCTGCATCCAGCGTTTTCTTGCGGTTTTTATAATTATATGAAGTTTTATTTTTATTTTAATAATATTGACCCTCTTATGAACGCTCGATATGCTAATATGAATGCTATAACAACATTTGCCAACATCTTGCTGATGAGAATTGTGTAGTTTACCGAACGTTTATGCATAAGAGGGCAAAACCAGCAGTATAGGGCAAAACTATAAGTTACTAAAGTTAATACAAATTAATTTAGGGACTTGTCCCACTACACGCACGAAAAATATGACAGGCCCTCTATAACCGCACCAACAACGCTATAAAATCGTAAATCAATGTCATGGTAAAATTGCAGCAACACCGCAGAAACCACGAACGTGTTACGGTCATGGTCGTAATAGAATGTTTTAGTGGGCGTTGTTGTTTCATATAAATTTATACAAATAATTTTGGTGGCTGGTATAATTACGGTGAGTGTATGGGCCGATGTAGTGGGACCTTTAACAATATTCACTATTTCTAAAACATAACAGTCAAAACGCCTACAAGCAGTCGACACATCTCCCTCAAACATTTCTACTCCGCATACAAAATGCATCGCAAAGGCGCCAAAGCAAGCCGCACCAAAGTGCTCGAGATAACTTAGTACGGGCGTCACTAGCACTGCATACAGCATAGATAAAATGTTAGGTCTGTGGCACACAAAAGCAACACAAATATGGAGCGGTGTGACTTTGCAGGGGCGTCCTATAGTTGGCATTGTTACTGTTTGGCAGCAAAACGTTGAAAAGGAACTAGCATGTTTAATAGTAAGTTTGTAGTTTTCAAGGATCAACTTTTATTTTTATTTCACTTTTTTTTTTTTTTTTTGTTTTATTTCCTTATATTTTTATTTTCATTCACACAAAGAACAAAAATATTTGTAATGCGGAATTTTCAATTTGTTTTGCAAGCTAAGAATTAATAATCTAATCTAATTGAATTTTCTACCGAAGTATAGAGCGACTGATATTTTGTAGTCTAATATTTTGTCTATACAGACTAAATGATTTTAATGATTTGGAATGTAGACCATACAATGCAGATTATCGGCTTTTTAACCATCTTTTCTTTAACGCCGCTTCATAAAATCTGCCGCCTTAAGCAACCTTACGTATGTATACTTTAAAGCACGAACGCTGCGGGTGAATACTCAGATGTGGTTTTGCTTCTTTTTTCCAAAGACGGCTCAAAGGCGGCGATTTGTGAGATTGCGACTTCGAATAAAAGAAACGAAGCAGTTGAAAGAGGCAGGCTTTTTATTGGAAATGCTAGCAATTTTCCGAGCGATACATTTTTAATGGTTAACTCTTTTTAGTAGGCAAAACTGAGAACTGAATAAAAATTACTAAAATGGGTCAACAGGGGCGCGTAATGTCAAAACTTGCGTCCTACATATGGCAACCCTGGAGGGCTGCCAGCAGCCTGAATGCGCATCCCGACATAACCTTGCCAATTCAAATGCGACACGTTCAGTGGATTCGGGAGATTATTTTAAGCTCATTTTGCGGATTTTCACTCTAAAGCTGGTGTTATCAGCTCTTGTTAAAAATAATGATAATTTTATTTCAAGCATAATACCTCTTTGAACTCCAGTTACTGTTGTGTATTTTTAACACGCTTTTATTAGCTTCACATAGTTGCATGTAAACAAGTCTTGGAAATCGTTCTTTATTTTTTGGCATGATTATAGTACAAACTCTAAAGTATAACAATAAATCCTGCTACCCTACTTCTCTTCTCTACATAGAGAAGTCACTTTCCGCGTCTGTCTGTCTGTCTGTATGTCTGTATGGCCGCTAACTCCTCCTAAACCACGCAACGGATTTTGATGCGGTTTTCACCATCAGTTAGATACATTTTCAAGGAAGGTTTATATATATAACTAGCGACCCGCCCCGGCTTCGCACGTAAATTACACCCGTGCGAAGCCGGGCGGGCGGGTCGCTAGTAATATTATTAACGCGAAAGTTTGTATCTATGGATGTATAGATGTATGGATGTTTGTTCCTCTTTCACGCAAAAACTACCGAATGGATTTTAATGAAAGTTAACAATAATATAGCTTATACATTAGAATAACACAGGCTATAACGGGTTGTAGTAGCGAGGCCGAAGGCCGAGCTCTAAACGTATGAAGTAGCGGGTTTCAGCTAGTAATAAATAATGGCCAAGTGTGAGTCGGTAAAAAACTTATGTTCATTACATAGTTATTACTGGTAATTTCGTTACTTAGATGACCTCATAATTTCTTTCATCGAATCGATATGCCAACATATTTTACAAATTTTGAAGTCGGTTTTTTAAATTTATAATTATTGAATTTTGTGGTGGTACGGACAACCCTCAGTTGATGAGCCCAACTTGCAATTTGCCGGTTTATTTTTATAATACATACAAAAAAATTGTACCATTGAGCTGATTTAATACTGGCCCTTTGATGTGTATAGTGGAACTCTTCAATATTTACTAGTAGTATTTACGAGTTTGGGATCGTTTTGTTTGTTTTAACGAGTCGCAGGTTCCTTGGTTGGTAGTTGGTGGCCTTGTATAGCCAAAAATTACGATGTCTAGCCGAATTAAAGTCTAAACGTTTACGAATTAAGGTACGAAATTACTAGCCTGTTTTGCTTAAGTTCAGATTAGAACATAAGGCACTTCGGGGGTTAAACGTGTTATTAGTCTATTAAACCATTATAATTATTTGTGTGAACGGCGTTAACTAATGTGTTATTCAGTGGTCGGTATGATAATTTAGTCTTAAGAAGCAGTTCTGATCATTGTTTTAATTCTAATAACTTGGTATTTTTAAAACTTTTATGAAATAAATAAATATCAGTCCCGATTTGTACAAACTGAATAAATCCTAAACACTTTAGTTCAGTGGAATGGCTCAGGGAATAAAAATCCCCGAGACCGACTTCGTAACAAAGTCACGGAAATATAAAATCAAACCAATTTAAATAAAAATACGAAAGAGTTCGAATACATTTTTTTTTCTTATTGGCCGTCTCGGCTTCCGGCGGCTACCGGAAATGAGTTTTGCCGCCTTCGCCCTTCGCCCCCTCCTCTCGGCCTGAAAGTTCCAGCTGGAGGACAAACGAAGCCACCTCATTAATAGCCTTTGGGAAAATTTATACGACCTCACTTTCCTACGAACTTATAATAACGTTATATACAGCTATTCTGAATTGCCGAGAATGTCTTTTCTCGGTTTGTCGAACGCAGATTTTGAAAGTTTGCCCAGAAATATAACTAAAAATTCAATCACAGCTTCTAGGAACAAAACAATTACAACTTTCCACTTTATTTCATATAAACTTATAAGAATAAGGTACATTTTAAATTATTAACACCACAGTGACAGATTTTTTTATAATATTCCTTCAGAAAACGTTCCGCCCTTCGTCATAAACAAAGACAATCCAGATGTCACTTAAAAACAAACAAATGATAATGATTACTTTTTCAAAAGACGCAAAGAAGATTAGGAAGCAAACGAATGCTCTCGTGAAATTCAATTACGAATTCAAGGCACGGTCACCGTCGAGCTATAAATTTCTCCAAAACAATAATGGATGCGAAAGTCGTATCTCCGGCCGGCATACTTCTGCTGATAACAAAACCACTTCTGTCTCATTCCCGACCTTATTCCTATTGCCATGCGCATTCCTATTCAGGAATTTTCGTTATTCTACGGCACATGAAACTTGGCCGCGGATTACGTTCCTGTTTATCCCAAAAAATATGGCGCAGCCTGTATTTGCTAAACTTAAAACCTACCTTGGATTGCGGCCAGTGTAGTTTCGCCCGTTTGTGGCCAAATTGAGATAAAATTGCCTCTTCTGATTTATTGCAAAACTTAAACATGGATTCCGTCGCGGTTCGATTATTACAGTAGTCCTTTTATCTTGTCGTTTATCTTCTTTTATTGTGTTAGTCAGCGATACGCCTGGCGGATGACATTACTTTATTTTCTGTATTCGCAAAATATACAAATATAAAGTGTATTACGTTCGTAGCTTGCTTTATATGGATTATGAGCAAGAAATAACACAAACGTTATCTTAGCTGAAGTGAGACAGAATGAAGATAAAACAGTGTGAAATAAAAAAGAACAAACGCAATCAAATTTACTTTATTTAAACAATATTCATCCGCACATAATACCAGGGGCTCATAGAGCGCCGGAGATGCACCGCATGGGAGAGACACAAAACGCTAGTGCGCCGAGTGAGGAGCCCTCCAGTCGCGTGCCGTCGAGGGCCGGCAGTGATTAGAGCGCGCTAACAAAGCGCCGAGGGCCCTTAACCCACATGCTCCGTTTCACAGCAGCGCAGCGCGCCGGTGACGGTGACACTCTCCTCGACGCGCTGTAAGCCTGGTACTCGCTCATGGCTAATCTCACTACTACTTTTACGCTACTTTTCTACCATTTTATTTTTGATTCCCGAAATTTCAGACTTCATTAAAATTTTCTCCATTTAAGAAGAGGTCAAACAGAACGTGCAATAAGCGCCGCAAAATTTCATCAATGAAAATTCCGATCAAGATTCAACAATGCGGAACAATAAAGTGAAAGGGGTGCGCATAATACAAACGACACGACATAAAACCGAAGAGCTCGCGATACATAAAACAACAGACAATGTAGCGAAGTGTGGCTGTACTTTACCAGATAGAAACGAAGACGGCGCGGCAGCGTGCCGAAATATTACAGTTTTATTTTACAAAACTAGAAGTATACTTGCGGAGCTTTTATGGCGTCAAAGAGCAGCGATAAAATGGCATTTTATAAAATGGAGCAACGCGAGCCAGGCCCGAGCCGCGAACCGTGAACATGAAACACGTTGACACTTTCAGATATTGATTCCCAAAGCTCATTTCTGCAGTATATCTAGTAGGCACATTGATTCTTGCCGGTTTCGCCGAAGCTGGCACCTCGTCAAGTAATAAAGCGACTATCTGTGCTCGTTTGCTCGAAAACGGAACTATGACATGCTGACGATAAAAAGCTCACGGTAGCTTCGACGTGAAATTTCATTGTAATTACGTACAGCGGAGATGCTACACAAGTTTGCGCTCGTAATTTGTTCCTAAACTCGGTTAATGTTCCCCCTGACAAGGTAAATTCATTAAACGTTACCTGTTTCGAGCGATCAGAGCGAGAGGATGAATCGACCGTGTCGCTTCATGGAACGACATCGTCAATCTACACAGTATCGCTTTTATACTGTTGGCATATTGCGAACATTAAACAGCTTTTGTTTAACTATTCGTATCGTTTTGCTGTTAAAATTTGCAAGTTGAAGTGGCAATGGACAGGCCACATCACTCGAAGAACCGATAACCGATAACCGATGGGGAAGAAAGGTTCTTGAGTGGAGACCACGAATCGGAAGACGCAGCGTAGGTAGGTCTCTCACTAGATGGGCCGATGACATTGAGAGAGTCGCTGGCATTCAGTGAATGCAAAAGGCAGGCTGTCGTTCTGTACGGAGGTTAAAGGGGGAGGTCTATGTTCAGCAGTAGACGTCTTCTGGCTGATGATGATGATGATCGTTTTGCTATTATGTCATTCAAGTTTATCAACATTTTACAAACATTTTGTGTAACAAAGTTTATCAACGGAAATTCAAAACTAAATTTTTGAGCACTTTGGGCAGGGCACATAGCACGCACAACAGATGGCTGATGGAGCCAAAAAGTTCTCTAATGGAGATCGCGGACAGGTAACGCAGCTTAGGAGTCTTAGGTCGTCCACCCACATGATGGACGGACGGCCTTAAAGAGACCGCAAGAAAACGCTGGATGCAGGCCGCTTTCAACGGACCCAGTTGGAGATCGATGGGGGAGGACTATGACCAACAGTAGACCTCCTATGGCTGAAATTATGATCATGAAACTTCATGTATAAAATATATTCTTATCCGAGTTTCAATTAACAATCCTTACGAAAGAGCTACAGTGCGACCAACTTATCTGTATTGGTGGTTAAATAAAGAAACTAAAAAAATCTAAGTAAGGCCATCAGATTCGTTCAGAAAATACGATGGTGGCTCCCACTTAACTATACAGATAAGTCGGTCGCACTGTAAGTCTAAATGCGTGTAGTGGTCAGTGTACCCGGCGAGGCGGGAGCACGCATTAAAGTTTTACAATGCCATTAGCAGTCTCGGCGGTGAACGAACGCATCAGCGCCTTCTGGAACCCTATTCTCGCGCGCTCGAGATTATATCAGTCATTCGCTACTGAAATTTATTTTCTTACATACGAAACAGTGACCAAGACAAACTCGAGCAGACGAGAATAGAGCCGTTAGCGCCACTCCTGAATGCCAAGCGAGATATAAATCAAAGACATTCAACAAAAATGCTTATTATTTCCTGACTTTTCGAAAGAATCATATGTAAATATGGAGACAGGTAAATAACATTCCTGTTTTTACTTCGTTTTTAAACCTTGCGTAAGATCATTTAATTTTGTAACATGAATGAACAATGAAAGTACCTAAGCAAGGCAAGTAAGGTGCTTGGAAGTTTCGTGATGGGTCATTGGTTTTACTGGGTTCACAAATAAAATTTAATGAAGCGAAAGTAGGACAAACTTTTATTGAAATAACAGTAAAATAATTCGAGAAAACTCCGAATACTTCTAGAAAGAAATACACATTCAAAGTAATTATTTCCGACCTAATTAGCAATATTTACAAACATTCCCTTTGATCTCTGATTCACGCTTCATTAGCTTTCTTTCATCATATACGTATTCGAATTATTCATTAAAGTGTTTTCGTCAAAGCTAAAAGGATGAAAAAAGAAGATCGCTACGCTTAAACACAACCTGAGGCACTTTTTTATAGTGACTTACGCTGTTAGTCTTACTGCCTCTATATCTTGACCGGACTAGTTGCCGAACGCAGATGGCGTTGGGCCTAAGTCGGCCTAACTCGTTTTAGTTTTTGGGCGACTAACACAATGGCACCTCTGAGGTACGAACCTCGGCTTGGGCCGTTGCCGGGAGTGGGAATCAAAATTGCCCAGGCACCCCAGAGGGGGAGTGCCCTGAAGCCCTAGCGGTTTGTTGAACTGATTGGTTATTTAAAGAGAATCTAACCGATCTTCTAACAGATCCTGGGGGTCTACCATCCTGCCGGCGAGATCGCTGTGTACAATCTAAGACATCAAATGGAAGTGGCATAAGTGTGAAGAGGAACACGCTTTAGTGTACGATTGGCAAGGTATGCTGTAATTGGTTGTCCGGCTGGCTTAATATTTCGTGACTGGCTGTGATTGGCTGAGAGATCTACTTTAGGTACCTAAGTTAGTACGCTATTAGGACGGTGTCCATCACTTTTCTTTCGTCATGCTACAAAGGTTTTCTCTGTATATGAAAAGACGTAAATTTTTTACGATGACCAGTGAAGCTGCAGATGACAATTTGATGGTCGATTGTGACTGCAGCTTTATGAGTCGGAATTAAGTACGGGGCGGCGGTTAATGCGGGAAACGACAGTAAACGGATGGAAGTATTGTTCTTCAGATAAAAATGTACTTTCCTGGTTTGTGGCTGGAATTTTGTGCAGTTAGCGTTTTATTGAAGTAAGCTTAGAAGCTTCAGAGTGGGCAAGAACTACTCATCATCTATTTTAAAGCTTCATCATCATTATGTTGTGGCGTTCTATGAACGCACGTTTATGTTTAGTTAAGTATATTGCATAATCTGTGGGTCGCGTGCACATCACTAGTGGAGTCGACCGATTCGGTGTGCATGCGCCCCCATCACTAATTGTGACGGGGATTTGGCAAAAATGTAAAGAGAACTACTTTCTCTCTTGTTTATTATTATATTATCGGCAACGGCATTCCATTACGTCTCGTTAGACCGTAGGAGCCTGTCTTACATTAACTGTAAAAACTTAATTATAACAAACGTTCAACCATTTGAATATATTTGTGAATCACTACGGATGCCGTTTTACTTTCGTCGTCACCTCCTCAAGTATCTTACAAAAGGGATCCCGGATCATATCCATGATCCCAAAATGTCATCATCAGTTCAACAACAGATACCAGACATGAGCCTCCCTTAAGGAATGTCACTTAGTCCAATCTTCTACTTTTCTTCTCTGGTAATATTTAGTAAGATACCAGCATTTAAATGCCGTGCTAGTGTATACTTTCTTAGTAATGACGTCACTTGTGAGTGCGCATGCGCCATACAAACTCCATACTGACACTTATTTTGCGAGGAGACAGATTACACCTGCCAAATCCGATCAGAAACTTTAAACGAACTTTATCTCAGAACTTTAGAAGCCGATTTTAGTAACTTTTGAATTACGTTTAATTATGTTTTTCTATTTCTTTTTATATATATATTCTATATCGTGAGGTCACGGGTTCAAACCCCGAACCCGTACCAATGAGCTCTTTGGAGCTTATGTACGGATTTCCATACTACTGGTTTTTCGGTGAAGGAAAACATCGTAAGGAAACCTGAATACGTACGGAGAAGGAATTCAATGGCATATGTGAATTTACCAATCTGCACTGGGCCAGCGTGGCGGATATGGCCCAATCATCCTTTCGGGGGTAGGCTAAAAGACCAGCAGTGGACTGTTAAAAGGCTGTAAATGATATTTTTCTACAAGCATATAGATTTTAATAAATCAAACACTGCAGGACAATCGCGCTAAATAATTACAGCCGAATCGCAAACGAACCTTAACCGCTCCACAACTTTTTGTCGATTTCGTATCGCGCCAAAGACGAAACGCAACCCGATCAGAATTGAAACGTAAACGCTGTCAAAAGAACGTTTGGAATTGTGATAAACTTACAAAATCTCAACTTTTTCGCGTTCCTGTCCTGTAGCCGGTCCATAGATAGGCGCTCTAGATACAAACCCAAAATCAACACGACCTAAATGGCACAACGAAAATTTATTACCTTAATGCTTTAGTAAAGCAATATACCTTTAGCCCCATATTTACGGTTAATAAACCTTTTGTTTGCTTCGTGATCTCATTCCTCCATTGTCTAGAACGGCGTCTAGTCTACTAGATTACTAATAATACACATAAGTCTCGTAACGTCGCACATCAAACGCTTAAAGTTCTGATTAAGTTTAATATCCAGATTTTCCCATCATGACCCTCATAATTGACCGAGCGAAGAGAATACTTGGATTGTAATGGGACAAGTCGGTGTTTCTATCGTCTATGTTTTCACACCACCTGCTCGACAATGTCCAATTACATATCTTGCAACCTCAACGTAAAGTAAAGCATTATCTCTTAAGGGATATAAAGTTGTATGAAACTCCCTAGGGAATGAAGTTTTTTGAATTTGGAACGTCAAATTCATGTGAAAACTCGTGGAATACTAATATGTCCAAAATTTGCAGGAACCCTAGTAATAAACTATACTATATACATAATTCCTACATAAGGCAGTAAATACAGCCGTCTCAGAAACCTTCTTGGTATATTAACAAAGATCCCAAAGGATAATGAATGGTAATACATGCTGGGATGTATTTGCCCTTCGAAGTAATTGCTGCCTAACTTAGGTAAACCGCTCAAGACAACGGCACGTAGCAAATATTCTGGAAGGTAACAAAGCCAACTTTGTTTATTTAGAATTTGGTTTCAATATTTCCAATGATACCAGCTTTAATTATTTCCAATAGTGCCTGTTTTTATTATTTACAATATTTTTTAATTCAACAAGCTTACAATAAATTGTTGAATATAATAATTAATTGAAATACCACGGAAACCACGTTAAAAAACGTGCCAAGTAACTACCTCACAGGTGGCGTGGAGACGCGTGTGCATATTATGAAGAACGCAACTTTTTCAACTATTGGAAACGCTATATATCTCAGAAATAGTGATTCGTAGGGAAAAAAAGTGTAAGAAATTTTTTTTATAGATAAATTTACACGATCAAAAATTTTTGTGTGCCCTATTTTTATGATAAACCTATTTATGCGAACTTTGCCCTTGAATAAAAAAATGCAGATGTGGGATCAATGGGGAGGATATTTTCACAATTCATTTATAATAATAGTGTTCCCAACATTCATACCAATTTTCAGCTGTATGTGAATTATTGTAAACTTAAATGTTATTAAATGTTTATCGGGCCTTATCACGTGTTATTATCATTCGTTTATTTCTTTTTTTTTTTTTTTTCAATTAAAACATGTGTTCAAATCGCGAAAGTTTAGAAATGACTATTAAATGTTATTTTTGACCGGACTATATGTACTCAATATGACGTAACAGATAAAGTTAAAACGGTGTAGGTACTTTCTCAATAGCTAAGTACATACATAATTGTCAATAAACATAATTTTTTTAACCAATTTTTCCCTTAAACGAATTTAAGCATCAACATAGGTATTTATTATTCCAATTCAAGCTAGCATTCACATCTGTATTAGAGTACCCATTCTCGGGCAAACGCCCAGTTAACAAGGTTGATTGCAATTTAATTCAGCCGTATAATCACCAAAACAATCGGCTAAATGCACAGCGGGGCCGCCGCGCCGGGAGACGAGCTGAAAACACGGGATAGTATTTGCTGTTTTATGATTGTGCACGTAGTATAGATCGTTGATTGTGCATGTATTAGAGTGTAGTTGAGTGTAGTCTGACCGTAAGTAAACACAATCACATTGCTCTCCAATGGATCAAGGTGACATTGGGTCTAGGGGAAATGATCATCATCATCATCATCATCATCATCATCATCATCATCATCATCATCATCATCATCAGCCAGAAGACGTCCACTGCTGAACATAGGCCTCCCCCTTTAACCTCCACACTGAACGACAGCCTGCCTTTTGCATGCCCGCGACTCTCACAATGTCGTCGGTCCATCTAGTGGGAGGCCTCCCTACGCTGCGTCTTCCGGTTCGTGGTCTCCACTCCAGAACCTTTCTTCCCCATCGGTTATCGGTTCTTCGAGCGATGTGGCCTGCCCATTGCCACTTCAACTTGCAAATTTTAACAGCTATGTCGGTGACTCTGGTTCTTTGGCGAATATCCACGTTTCGGATTTTATCGGATTTTTAGGGGAAATGATGCGGCTGATGAACTGGCGCGGAGAGGCTCGAGCATACGACCTTTAGGACCCGAGCCGATAATCCCCCTACCTTTAAACCAAATCAGATCCTGGATTTGACAACGTATAAGACTTCACAAAGAATACTGGGCAAGTACTAAAAACTGTAGACAATCAAGGGAAGCTTTCGCGGAACTCAATCCGAGGTACTCCAGTAGATTGTTGAATCTAAAACTTGACAAACTCCGGAAAATTGTTGGGGTTGTCACAGGTTGTCTTTTAAACAAACACCGTTTTAAAATTGGGGTTACAGACAGTCTCCTATGTACAGGTTGTCTGGAGACAGAGAAATGGCCGCACATTTGCTGCTGGAGTGCAGCAGCGTGGCAGAACAACAAAACACTATCCTCGGATCACCGAGGATGGTCTAAGAAGCCTGCGCAGACATTAAAGAGCTGCTGGCTTTCCTGGAGGAGACTGGGTGGCTGAATTAGCTGCAGCTGAGTGACGCAAAATGGGCCAATGAATGGCCTAGTTGCGGAAAACGCCCGCTACACAAGTAAGTACCAGAGTCTAATCTAAGTTATTTTTTAAAGAATTTCTTAGAAAACAGCAGTGTAGAGTGCGTTTCATGAAAGAAGTCCCCAGACGCAGTGCTGTTATCGCGTATCAATCACTATCACTATAATCACTATCATTTTCGAGCAGCACTTTTAACAACTTTAGGCAACGTACACGACTCTTTAACGATGACAAATTAATAGAAATCTCACTAGCGTCTAAACACAGTAACAACACCTGACAACTACAAAATGGAAATTCAATTCCGCTGTTTGCTGTGGGATTTTTTTCATGAAAAAATATTTTTTTTTTTTTTTTTTTTTTTTTTTTTCACTATTGTTGCTTGTTTATTCGGGAAAAACACAGATTACAGATCTGTGGGGAAAAAGATTTTTGAAATATTTGACAGTGTTGTAGTGACAAAGTCAACAACACGAAATTCTCCTTATTACATTATACATATACGTATATATACGTAGTAGGTACGTGTCTGGTCGACAACATAGTTGTGACAACTTATCTACTGTCCTTCATATAACGCTCGACCGACTTTACGGGAAGTGGGTAAAATTCGATAATCGGGATTAATCCGCTTATTTATCACCCTGATAAGTGGATTTTTTTAATTTAATTGTCCTATTAAGATATATAATCATATAGCCTCGATATATAAGAACATGGCTTAATTAGTAAAAAAAAGGTTAATAATCGGAAAAAATATCTCGTAATATATAAAAAAAAAAAAAATATATAACCTTATCGGTAATATCTAACAGTGTTAACATTAGGGGATGAAGTGCAAAGACTAAAAACAAGTAGAATTTCAAAAGCTACAAGATACAAAACAAAACACCTTTATTTACTTAGCAAAATACAAGCAAAACGAATACTTATTGCTTATATAAATAAAAAAACTATTGGAATACCCATAGACATAGACAGTTGAAGGTCTACAATCTGAAGTCTTTAGATTGTAGACCTATATCTATACTGCAATCGCACAAGCCCACTTAACAGTTGGCAGCATACTCAACAAGACTAGCTAGACCTAACTAGCCAGGAAACTAATCACCCCGAAATCAATCTGACATGTCAAACCGACCAAAACAGACGTCCCAATAGGAAATTAGATCTCCATATGACATCAGTATTGACTGCCACAAACAGCAGGAAACGAAGCATTGTGCCGTTCGCTGCGGCTCGCTGCACTCGTATTCAGGGACCTTGTTTGCCTTTGACCGTGGCAAACTGATCTGGATTCCATACCAAGATACCTATGTGATATATTTCATGGTAACGCTTACGCAAGAAAAGGGCTTGCTTCGGGAGGTAATTTAGCAGAAAATTTGCAGTTCATTAAACTAGATCAAGATTTCTCTAAATTAGATCATGTTCACTAAGTTCATAAAGACTTGTTCTTATCTATTCTGTGCAGTGTGCTGTGTTCTGTGTTAAGAGTTTTTAAGCTACTCAAAGCTAAGGCCCTTAGAACATTTGCTATTCTGGTAACAACTGTAGGAAACACTATGTAAACACGGTTGCGTTCAGAGTACGTACTTAGGTACCTATTTAAGTTTTAGTTGCCATGACACTCTAATTCATATACATTATCTGATATGTTTTTAAAAAGCAAGTTATTAATCGAACGTGAAACTTTTTATAGCAATGCATTTTTGATATAATATTTTGTCTTCACTCGGCGACTTTTTTTCTCCTACACGAAATGACAATGCATTTCACACATTTCTCTCAAATCCTATAAATCTTGGTGTTTATCAAACGCCGTTTCCATTTATTATGACAAAAATATATATTTTTACTATTTATGATGATTGATGGCAAATTATAGTCAAAAAACTTTTCATTTCTGGGTTGGTCCTATGGTATTGTTATTGTTAATGACGATTTTTCATTGGTTATTGTTAATCGTGATGAGTACAATGACCTTCTTTTGGCTAGGCACCACCATCCTGTGTCACCCTGTGAATCTACCTGTTAGTGATTCCTTAATGTTTGTTAATACAAATAATCCATACATTCTCCTCTACCAAATTGATCAGCACGCTACATGTTCAGTTCTACACAGGTTTAATTAAGCGATGTTCTGCGGTTCCTGCGCAAACAACTCGCTCTGTTCCATTAACACGCTTTACGCACGTTTCTACTTACTGGAGCTTCTGTTAACGAATTAGATAACAATCATCATAAATCAAATATCCATCTTCCAATGGAAACTTAGGGTATTTGCTACATTGCTAAATATCAATAAAATTCGCGCATGTTTGAGGTTTATAAGTGCTTTTAGCCCTTCATCATCACCATAATTGTCATTAGCTTATCTTGGTCTACTGCTGCACATTGGCTTCTCCCAAGGCTCGCCACTTAGTCCAATATTCTGCTTTTTACTTCCAGCTACTGCCAATATATCACCACTCCATCGAGACTCAGACCTTCCTACGCTACATTTGCCGATTCATGGTTTCCACGTATTGAGAAGTGGAAAATATCGTTATGATTTTAAGACATGTAAGAGCATCCTAAAAACTAAACATAAATGACCAGGCTGAGTTGAGCTGACACAAACTTACTGAGTCTGTGCAGGTCTCTCTTCTTGTATGCCAACTCCTCTCGTTCTAAGCCAATCCAGTCCAAGTTCGAAAACCATTATTCAATCATTTAAAATTACAAATCTAGAATTGTTTAAAAGTTCAGCGGCTTTATCTCCTTCATTGTTAACAACAACAAATGGCTTATACAAAGCTTCTGTTACCATTATTCTCCTTCTCCCTTCCAGCGGAAAATCAGCTTTTCTCCGCCGAGATACAAATAATTTATCACTCAAAGAGCAATGAAGAAAAATATAAGAGCCGTCTTAAATTCAACGAAGGAGTAAAACCCTGAATAATTCTGTCTCGATGCCGTTGGTTACCTCAAAATTCATTTTTCACAGTCCTCGGGCTCGAGTAAAATGTACAAGATTAGTTTATTCGCTGGAAGCAGATTTAGGAGTCCGGAATGTCACTGGCGCATGGCGTGAGACTTGTTTATGATACGGTTCCTTATTCAGAGTAGATTTGTGAAACTGCATTCTCATTTCGAGATGCAATGTTGGAAAGTTATATGATTATTTACGGGATCACGGGAACATGGTGCATGTAACTGCGCCGAAATATCGGGAGCTCATTCTACAACCTTACCACCGTAAATATCCCGTAAATAATCATATAACTTTAGTGAACAACCGTGATAGTTTAAAACAGTGTTTCGCAATGTTGGAAGTTCGGACAGGAGAAATGTGCAAGAAAATTGCTCTTGAATGTTTTCAACTCATTTATTCGTACAATCAGTATAATTATGTCACAGACTGACTTCAAATTAGCACTCAGAACAAAATTTATGCTATTGCCAAATCAACAGGCACTCGAATTTTTTTTTCTTCATAATATTGGAGCTGGTTAAGAAACTACTTAGCTAAATTTAATGAAATTTTTGTGGGACTACTTCGAGAGTGCGAGAGTTATTATTCCACGCAATAAAAAAAACATGTAAATTGGTTAACAAATTTCGGAGAAATCTATGTGAAAATTAATAAATAAAAATACGGACTGAATTGAGAACCACCCCTGAAGTCAGTTGAAAATAGAATGGTTGATTGTTTTTGTTGTTGATTGATTATTTTTGTTGTTGATTAATTATTTTTGTTGTTGGTTTTTGTTGTTGTTGATTGATAGTTTTTTGTTGTAAATTGATTGTTTTTGTTGTTGTTGATTGCTTTTGTTGATACACTAAATAGTGGGTATAAAATATTAGAATAAATAAATATAGGACGACTCGCTAAAGCCATGAATTCTTTTTTGATGACGTAGAACGCTTGATCAAGCCAGTTAGACAATAGCTAAGTTTGACGCCTTAACTAAATCCTCGAGAAGCTTATTTTAGATTATTGTATCCAAGACTTGAGTCAACTTCGTGGACTTTGCTTGTTACAAGTGAAGTGAATGTAAATTTGATGTAAATTGTAAAAGAAGTAGATCCAAAATAAGCATGCTTGTTCAGTAGAATTTTGTACAGCTTGGTGAAACAGTTTTAAGATAGCAAACTTATAGCAGTGTTTTTGTTTCGTTACCGTTGAGATGGTATGTTCTTCGACCAAAATAAAATATATGGACGGACCCAGAAGAAGCGCATTTTTGAAGATTACAAAATGAGTGCCGGCGCTCACTTCAGTCGGTCTCTATAGCCGTAGGAAGTGCAACACGCGACTATTGTTACATGATAACGAAACATCTGACAAAATTATGCCTTCGTGTGCTTTCCAGAAGTCTAAATACACAACAAAAAACCGCTATCAATTTTTTTGAACAAATGCACTGTACATGGTTATAATTAGGTGTTGAAGTATATGTCCGACGGTTTTGACTCGTTTTTACTGAGCAAGTTCTATATAGTTATGGCCCGTCCATTCATTTTATTTTGGTCGAAGGGTATACTTTGTGCCATAGTTGGCAAACAAGCAGGCGGGCTGCCTCATGGTTAGCAGTCATCGTTGCCTATGGATACCTGTAACACCAGAGGCATTAAAATACGTCACCGACCTTTTAAGGCTCTACTAACTCGCCTTTCATGAGAATGAGGATAAAGATACGTATCGGTTGCTCTAGAATCAGCCCATCAATGATGCTCATACAGGAATGAAGACTTTGCTTTCATTTAGGACTGCATGCAACATGCTGATATATTTCTACCAGACCGCACGTACACAAGACATATAGCCGGGCCAGCTCAAGGGTATTATGGATGTTTAGGTTGTGAAAACAACTGGAGCAGAAGGGCCTATTTACCGCTCCAGCGAGCTCTCTGCGCCCCTGACGTAGTTAGACCCCACATGTGTAATACAATGTCGATATAATGAAGTTCCCGTGGTCTCTTAACTGTACACTTGAAGAAGGTTCATTGTCTGAGACCTTCGGGGAGTTCCGCACTTACGTAACTAGCGAGTGATGGCCGCCCGAGAGCTGGGTTTTATATTTGATGTTACCGCCCTAGAACTAAGTTTTATATTCTGAGGGCAACCTTCAAGGGAATTTACTTTCCAAGGTAATCATTAGCATAATATTTTTAGTTTTCTTTAGACCTAACGATCTTTCATATGTTTCTTAAGTTCAGTTAAAGTCACTGGGTAGGTGACATCATCATAAATACAGAATGGCGACAGAGTGTATTTTTTTTGCTGCAACTCTTTATGTATGTTTTAAAATTAAACTTATCTTTGCTACATCATTTATGTTGAGGTGTACCGTTCGCGAAATATGATGCGCGAAGTCAGTTTATTATTTATTCAAATAATAAAACTGGTGGGCGTTTTCAAATCAAATCAAAATATATTTACTAACGACAACCAAAGTAATTAGTACGTACAACACGCATGACTTATCAAGTATAAATTGTATTTTTTTAAATCCCCGTTTAAAGAGCTAATAATCTTAAAATATTTTTCTTGAATCAAATCTCGATCAAGTCACCTTTCAAACAAAAAGATTATATAAAAATCGGTTCAACCGTTTAGGAGGTACGTTGCCACAGTGAGACAGTTAACACACACGTTAAACGAATAACAGCCCCATTTACCCCCGTCAGGGGTTAAATATTTGTTGTAGTCAAAAATATAACCATTTTGAAACTATATTTTCTTAACTGTTGTTAATCGCTGAGTCATAATTATCAAGAGTAAGTATAAAAGAAAGATTTCCAACTCAAAAGCACCTGCTTCACAAACCAGCTCAAGACTCTAACAAGCCGGCTACTTGTAGTAATTACTACGTACTACGAGTAGCGGAATGTAGCCCAGACTGTAATAGGCCCTGGAGTTTTTATCCCCCATAAATGGTGGAGTAGCGTCCTCAAGGACGGTCGGTAGATCCTTTACCGTTAGCGCCAGACAGGTTGTAAATGTAACTATAAACGGTATTGTATTTCGTTTAGGCAATTTGGTAGCGTTTTAAGAGAAGCCCAAGTAATTTGTTTCGACTAGGACTTTATTGTGGTACTTGTCATGTAAAATAGAGATAGATGATAATAAAGTAAACTTTTATTTAAAAAAAAAAACAAGACTAATAAGACATAAAGTAGAAAATTTGCTGAAGGGAACCACAAACCAAAACGTCATCTGTGTAAAAAAAAATTGTTATTGTGTTTTTTTTTTCTTCCGAAAGTGCAAAATCAATTTCGATAATTTATATGGGACCACCTATGAAGTATTACCTACCAAACAAAAAAAATATCATCAAAATCTATTCATAATTGGCGTAACAAGAATTTAAAAAAAATATTAAGTCAATTAGGAATCCTTTTTTGGAAGAAAAGATGCTATGTAAAAACCCCGAAATGCAGAATCAAATACTCATTTAAACGAATATATAACTTTTAATTTTATTTATATTCATACTATTGCCCCGTAGGAAAATTTATTTAGTTTTTTTCCGTCTGATTCTAATTAACGTTTTAATAACTCGCAAAGGTATAAAAACTTTGAACGCTTTGCTCAGTGAAAATTCAAATTTTCATTTTGAAAGATCGTGGGTTTTCTAATATATTTTTAACACTAAAATTAATTTCTTATAGTTACAGATCTCAACGGCTCAGTTGCTTGCTATTTCAATAGAAGTTCTACTCAATAGAAAAAAAATTGTCGCTAAGTAGGTACATTTTGAATATTATGTCAGTCTGTCTGTTTACTATTCACGATTAAATGTCTAAACCAAATTTAATGACATTTGGCAAAGAAACAGTTCACAAAAGGAAGGGCTTAGGGCAAGGGCACCACTTTCTTATTTCCAATAATGCGGGTAGAAAATATCGAAAAATGCGCTAGAGCTTAATAAAATAGACCAACGTATTTTACGGGCACGGTACTCCCACCGCATCATCGCTTAACATTAGGCAAGGTGGTGAAAACCGCAATATAATTCAATAAAAAAACTTGCGAAAAACACTATGCGATTCTATTTTTAGTAAGCTCAGATCTGTGCGTTCTAAAGAACTATGCCTATATGCTCCTAGCATCTCAGTAGCCACTATACCAACTTAGTTCTTTCTTCAACTCACCCAAGGCCTCAGGTATTCTTCTATAACAAAAGGCTACAACCACATATACGTGGAAGCCCCCAACGAAGATGCAGCCACCAAACGAGCGATTGATGGCTGCGATATGAAACCCTCGTTTGGCAGGGTTCGATATAAAAATTGAATCTGCCCACGAACTTTCGTCGTTTCTCTTTATAGATTTTCTAGGATCAAATTCAAATCTAGACGTTGTGTCGTACCTGGGAAGTATTTTGGAAAATCGTTTTGGAATGACGTTCATAAAAGATGGTGTAGAAGCAAAAAAGTATAAATTGTTTTTTTACTCCGACATAAGAGCTGATAATTTTCAAACGGCCTTTAAAATATTAAATCAAAATTAGTTTAACCGTTTGAGCCATACGATGCCACAGACAGACACACAGATAAACAGAGACACAATGTATGGATAATTTTTAATCATCATCACTCTCATTGCACCTTATTCTAATTAATATTTAGTCTTTAAAATAGTAACAATTTAATGACGAAGTGTACAAAACAATAAATTGATTTACAAATGGGAAGGACTAATTCCCAAGTTACAGGAGGTCTAGACAAGAGCCACTTTCTGTTAGCGTTCACGCCTGCGGAAAGATGAAATTGTATGAAAATGACATTAGCTTGAGATAATTTCTCTCATGCTAATGTCATTGTCAATGTCATTTTCATACAATTTCATCTTTCCGCAGGCGTGAACGCTAACAGAAAGTGGCACTTGCCTAGACTCCCAGGTATATACTACACCTATATATAATAGTTTGGGCATTCGTGCGATATACGAGTGGAAAAATGTACCGATTACTGTTTTTTTTTTTTTTTTTTTTCTACTGGCCAATACCCTATTTCGTTACAGGCCACTTAGTGTATTTAAATTTAAGAACTTGATGTCAAAAAAAAAGACGACAGAGCGTCTGCTTCACTACACCTCTCTTTTGCGTCTGGGGTTAAAAAGTGATCTGTTAACCTAATTTTATGCAATGTTCGTAATAAATTTGTAAATGGCATTTAATTTTATTTATATTACACGGGAATAATTAAATACTCACGTAAGATTAAGCCGGTCACTCCGACTATAGTTACAACCGCATTAGGCAGTCTTTTTTAAGGTGAATGCACGCGCGCGTCTGCGTCTCGCTTGGCACATGTGTGAAAACCACGTCAGTTGGCATTTAATTTATAAATTATGAAAATTTAAGTAAGCACATCAATAGTTAGCATCGATATTTCAAAACGCTAGTCCATCGTTTGCACCAAGAAGGGCGCTCCGTTAGCCTGGACGCGCCACATGCCACATTGTAACTTAATCTAGGATCTTCTTGCACATCAGCCATGTTCGCATACTTGCCAAGCGGTACAAAAACAATAGACATTATTGTAAAAGACGCCATTTTGAGAATCAACGTGCTACATCACGTGACCATGTTTTCTATTCACTGCCACAGAGAATCCTCTTTTGAGTTGGGCGTTTTTGACCTCTTTCAATAAAAAGCTGGCGTGCGTGGTTGACAAAAATCACAGAAAAGAGTTTTTCTCTTCTGTGACAAAAACAATGATGACGACCTAAGGAAAAAGGACTATCATTCTGTGATTACGACCACAGAAAAGAAAAAAATAATTGTTTAAATTAAAACGGCTGTCAAGGCATTTTTGTAAGATTTTTTTGTAGCTAGTTGCACCCATATTAACGAAACGTCAGTTATTTGAAATCAGTTAGCAGCTGTGATGCGGACAAAGAACTTTGAGACGTAACCCAAAAAGGTAAGGTCCAAGTTCTTTTGATGCGGAGTTCGATGCGTTGACATAAATGAGAATGTTCAAGCAAGATTCTGTCATAATACCTGGCGACAGATTTTCCTTCTCATTTCCGTTCTATTTACTTCTCTTTTCTGTGATTACGACACTCTCTTTTCTGTAAATGCCATCGAAATACCATACCAATAGAGTCACAAACGTGACGTTTGACGACGACGAATGAATCAAAACTCGGCGCCAATGTTATGATGACAGCGGACAAGCGCCGCTAAAAACTATCCCCCCTATTAATAAACGTAGAGTAGCCTCGGAATAGTTACACCGTCTATTGTCTTTTTCGATCGAGTTCAAAATTTGAAAGAGAGAAAAAGACAAAACACGGTGTAACTATTCCAAGACTACTCCACGTTTATTAATAAGGGGGGTAAGTAAGCGACATGACGTCTAAATTGGAGTAAATGTGGCATTGCGAACTATATAATTGATTCCTAGGTATAGGTATGTACATTGTACAACGATCGACGCTCGGACGATTTTTGACTATTTTCACTTAGAGATTATGACTTAGAGGTTTTGTATCTCGATGGTGAATGCGCTCAAATTTGATACAACACAATAGAAGCCAGTGACGCTTATTTCGTGGCCGCAATCTCCGTCAAGGCTTAGCGCCGCTGCACCCGTTGCGCCATCTTGCGACCGGATTAAATTTCAAAGAGGTTTCCCTAGCAAAGCTTACCTATTTCTAGATTCCTTAGATGTTAGTTTAATATTAAAACCTACTTTAGCACAGAGAATTAAGGGGAAATGAAATTCTGAGGTGAAATATTCATCTTCATTTTGTGGATGTTTATTAGGTCTTTTTGCAGAGTTGTCTCTAGGTGATGTTTATTCTGTTTTGCTCGGTAAAATTGCTTTTTATACGCTGTCGTCGCTCTGGACCAACTTGGTAAATTGCTTTTTCTGAGAAGTATTTATTGTAGTTGTTACTCATCTTGTGTATAGGATTCGAATAAAGTTGCTATTACCACTTTTGATCTTATCTCACGCCATATGATACCATAATATAGACGCCCTAATAAAAACAAGAGAACATTTTTATCCAATTTAATAGAATTATAGAATTACCGGCAAATTTATAATTATCTATATAATTATAGAAAAATTAAATCCCTATTTAGTTTGGTCATGCCATAACTTGAGAACGACTTTACCGATAAAATTCATATTTTTTTTTTTTTTTTTTAATACTTTGTAGAAGGTTCTTACGAAAAGAAAATTTTAAGAAAATTGCGCAAAAAAAACCTAAAAATTTCAGAAAATAAAACGGGTGAAATCGCGGGGCGTAGCTAGTATTAAATAAATTATTAACAAAAACATAATAATTTTAAAACAAGCTTTTAGGTGTCCACTCATTATCTAGGACCAAATTTGCTTGGGAAGATAAACCCTACTAATCCAAACTCGACCGGTTCACGTCGTTTCGTTTAGGAGTTCCTTTGGCCACCTTCTGTCTCCATCATCAGACCAATTCAATGGCACCATAACATTGCATTGCTGAACTTACATAAATATGTCAAATTTCAGCTCTATTGGTTGAGGATAACTGAGGCCTTACGGACAACTGCTATTGCGGCACCAAACTAACGTTAAATCCGCTCAGTTGGAAAATCACGCGACCGCAAACCGTATCTGGGCGCGTTAAGGTTCACGTTCGCGTGATTTTCCAAAGCAGTTGTCCGTAAGGCCCCAGGTCTAAAATTCAGTTGCAAAATTTGTCCCACACATACGTAGGTACATACTAACAGGGCAAGTTAAATATAAGCTTGACAAAACTATCATAGTACTAGAATTATGGTGATCGGAATCACCGTATCATCAATTTACTATAATATAATGACCAGCAAACATCTACAGCAAAAAACGGCGCTATGGGATTAAAATTGTTTCATGTACTTACACGTAGCTACATACCTACACCAATACCACAACCAATGACGCGACTCGACCTCATACCTCGTATTGAACAGCGGAACAGCTGATTTTTTTGCGATTTCAGCGTTTGTGTCATAGTGTCATAAGTGATAGTTGTTCATAATGATGAGTATAACATTCCCCTTTCGGCTTAGTACACCATTTCGCGTAACCCTGTATACCTTGACAGCTGCAATACATTGTAAAAAACCAAATGATAACATATTTCCTACTGTAATTCCTGCAAAGCTGCTTTTTGACCCTAATATGGAAAAGCTGTTAAAAACTTAAGATTTGACAGATATGGCAGGCCGGAGTATTAAAAGAAAGAAAAGAAAGTTAGAAGAAGAAGAAGTTTAGTATTGAAAGAAATTATTTTGCAAAAGGGCCGAATTACAACGCACGCAACGTAGACCGCGTCATCGCTTAATATCAGGCGTGGGGGTGGTCAAACGCAAGACGCATGTATAAAAAAAAATTTGGGGGGGCAAATAGAAGTTGAAAGTTAATAATGGAATTTTACGCGGACGAAGTCGTGAACAACAGCTAGTTTAAAATAAACGCATATGTACATTCCAGTGAACACTGCGAAGCGACTCCCAATGCTGTCCAATCAAGTTCACAATGGAACCAGCGAGGCGAGCACCCGCTGGAGCAGAATGCTGATATTCAAATGGTGACTATGCTCTACAAACTGTGTTAATAGAGATATTATTATTATCATCATCATCAGCCAGAAGACGTCCACTGCTGAACATAGGCCTCCCCCTTTAACCTCCACACTGAACGACAGCCTGCCTTTTGCATCCACTGGATGCCCGCGACTCTCACAATGTCGTCGGTCCATCTAGTGGTAGGCCTCCCTACGCCAAAGGACCAGAGTCACCGACATAGCTGTTAAAATTTGCAAGTTGAAGTGGCAATGGGCAGGCCACATCGCTCGAAGAACCGATAAACGATGGGGAAGAAAGGTTCTGGAGTGGAGACTACGAACCGGAAGACGCAGCGATATTATTATGGTAAAGACTATATAAAACTAGTAATTTGCCGCGAACTGTGACCTCGCGAGCCATAAATCATCGGAAACCCCGATCGACTTTGCCCTAATTTTTTATGCCCAAATTTTATTTTTTTGAGGTCTTGTCCATTTTATCTATGTGTTTATTGTAATGTACTTCATTCTTCAGTGTTTTTTTTAACTCTTAAAATTTGTAGTTCCGTGCGTCTCAGAAGGTCAGTGCTGACAATCAGCGCTGCAGAGTAATCTGTAGCATTATCGCTGAGCACTGCCCTTTTTTGTCGCACTAGACACTACAGCGACATCTTAGCATGTATTATTATTATTGTTTTTGTACATTCTCTCGTTTCCGAGGTATTACTACTGTTTTCGCGGGCTTTTGGCCAAACGAAAAACAGGTTTCCTAATTGTTATTATTGTCAGACGATAAAAATTTCCGAACTATCCTATGTGTTAAGTATTGCCGCTTTCTGTAATGCTATAAAGGTGAGTTTGTGAATGTCCAAGACCGCGAGACTTGTTAATAATGAATACGGCACTACACCGGTTGTGGAGATGACTATAGGGATTGTTTAACTGTTTTTACTCTCCATTGGGATTTAATTTAAATTGCTAGATCTGTATACTTGGATATTTTTTCAGTGTAGGTGGTAGCAAGGTTGTGAGTATTGGGTACAGCAATATCTATCAGGTAAACTATGTCATTTTTCTTGTCGAGTAGCATGATGTCTGGTCTATTGTAATTGTTATTATTATTTTATTTCTGTTTTGTAATGTTGATGTTGTTAGTGTTTTGTGCGCAAAATAAATTATTTCTTTCTTTCTATTCTTTTTTTCTAATTGAAACTTAAAAATTGTATTGTAATGAACTTGGGTACGAAGTTTCATAAAGATCGCATCAACGATACGCAAGTTATTAGCGAACAAACTATGCATAGAAACTCTGACTTGTCCCATTACTAGTAGTTCGCCTCAAACTGTGACCATACATTAAATTTTAGGAACCTGATTTTGTAAAAATAAAAGCTGTACTGAATTGAACTATTTGGCTTCAAAGTTTCATGAAGATAGGATCAACGATACGCAAGCTATCGTCGAACAAACTAATAAAAAAAAAAAAATCGGGACATTGTTTCACACACGGTCCCCTGACCCCAAACTAAGCAAAGCTTGTAATATGGCTGCCAGAGACTGATATACATGCATATATAGGTTTAAATACATACTTAAATAGACATTAACAACCAGATACAGAACAAACACAAATGTTCATTACATAAATGTTTGTCCTAGGTGGGAATCGAACCCACGCCCCCAAGCGCAGAAGGCAGGTTCACTACCAACCGGACCAACGGGCTATCTAAAAACTATGCATAGAAACGCCCACTTGTCCCATTAAAATCTAAACTGAACTCAAACTCAAACTTTGTATCAAGTATCAGTGGTTGATATTCCGGAAACCCATACGAAGTGCTTGATTGCACTTTTATTATGCGAACTGCTAGTCTGTGGAATGCGCTGCCTGAATGGGTGTTCCGTGATAGTTACAATCTGGGTGTCTTCAAGTCACGAGTGAATCGGTTTCTTCTAGGACGCAGTGGACGTCTTCTGGCTGATGATGATGATGATGACATACTAAACTTAATTTAAATAGAAAATTAGATTAATAGCCGTGCCGCAAGACGTATAATTGAAGTATCTTTTAATTTTGTACTGAATTTAAGGATCAATGAATTAATGCTTACCTGTTTTTTAAACATTTAAATTCGATGAGACAGACTCTATTTGTTATTAGAAACTAGACATCAATACACATAATAAATTATGATAACGTCGATTCGGTGCACATCATTCATTGTGGCCTCTACCTACATCTATTGTAGTACACAATAGAAGCAGTGAAGCGTTAACTCGCTAGAGCAAAATACTGAGAGGTATGTGACATTGATAAACTTCGGCTTCGGTATAATAAGTACCACAATATTATATAGATTTTTTTTATCCTTCTTATAATATTATTATGTATGTATATTTGTTCCTCTTTCACGCAAAAACTACCGAATAGATTTTAATGAAAGTATACAATAATATAGCTTATACATTAGAATAACACATAGGCTATAACGGGTTGTTGTAACGAGGCCGAAGGCCGACCTCTACGCGTACGAAGTAGCGAGTTTCAGCTAGTGTAGAATAATTGTCTTGGTAATCCTTTATACATAGTATGGCAGCATTAAAATATAACTAACATACTTTTTAGGTTCCGTACCCAAAGGGTAAAAACGGGACCCTATCTGTCTGTCTGTTCTACCTTTAAACGGCTGCTTATCTTTCGAACCGTAAGAGATAGCCAGTTGAAATTTTCACAGACGCCTTAAATATGTAACCACTGCCGAGGTTACCATATTTGCGTCGCTTGTGCAGCACTGCCGAATTGACAGCTGCACCAGCCCTACCTTGTGTCTCCGGAAGATGTGACGGCACCAAAGTATCGACACAAGTCGCGTGAGTCGCGTCCCATACAAGGGCCCTCTTTCCATCGTCATCCAAGCTCACAGAACACATATTTAACATATTAGATTTGATACATTAGTATACCTACTTACCATTTGTAGCTAAACTACTAAATTATTAAGGTGTTTTATAATTTATTTAAACAATGTGATGTTCTTTTAAGTTACCCGAAAATAAAACTTCAACTGACCAACACGTTTTCTCTACTATTTTATAAAATACAACAAAAATAAATGTTTGTTGTCTGTCTATAGGCCGAATATTACAAAATACTCTTCGTATTCGTCAAAGCAAAGTAACTGAGTGTTATTCGAAAGATCGCTATTAATCAAGCGACAAGCGGCCGCTTATCTGTAATCACACCACATCCCGGCGAACAAAAGCCACTCCAAACCGTTTTTAGAACAATACCCACTGACTTTATAAAGCCCCTAAATCCTTTAAAAGAAGGGAAAACGGCAATAAAGCCGCGGCATTTGCGGCAACACTGATGGGGCTGCCAGAAAATACAACCGAACTCCCGAGATACAACGAACTGTGTAGTTTTTCTTTTTTATTCTAGCCCGGAATCAAGCCATTAAAATACATAAATTTATCTACATACGTGGAGTACCTGAACTCCTTAAAATGAAATCATAACTGTGCTTTTGTAGGGCTAAAGTTAGTATAATTGATTTATTTGTGTCCTTACCGATCTAGCTTTGCAAGATAGTTTGAAATGTCTAGCTGCCTGACTAGCCTGAAAATATTTAGGATAAGAATAGACCCGTCAGAAACATTCGAGCAGTCCAAAAGCTCTGACAATAGCTAAAGTCCTAAAGTTCTAGTCATTTCTCTTCAAATCTTAAAAGTTCTATAATGAAGTGATGCAATTGTGAAAATGGACGCAAGCCTGTTCTTGGCATCTAAACAGCTCTTATCGACTATGCTATTTGGCAGGCCACGACGGAAACTTCTGTTTGCATAATTTTATTGACCCATGCGAAATGCTGAAGTTCGTAGCTACATTTTCTCATATCTACATACTTAGCTTTTCGTACCAATCATACGATTTCTCATAGACATTCTCTATTACTAATCCTATTCTAAAGAAAAAGACAAAATATCAGGATAAGGATAAGGGAAAGATCAGTTGGACAACTGCATGTGCTGCAGCATGTAATACCAACCTCATGAAGAATCTCAGATCTCAAAAAAACCCTATTTGTGCGACTTTTTTATAAGATAGTTTTTTTGGGCAATAGTGTCAGTTTTATGATTATTATCATCCTTTTTATATGAAAAGAGAAGCAGGTTATTTAAATCCTCTCAGATTAGTTTAGAGACGGCAGAACCGATGCCAGATTCAGGGTCTGATGACCAACTTTAAGATAACAGGATCTTGAGACGGTGGCGATTTTATTCAAACCAAATCAAACTCTTTTATTTGACACTAAATAAAATTTCGTTAAATGTGATATGAACCCATTAGCTCCGAACTACAGAGTATTGTGTTTCCGGATTTACTCTAAGCCTGAGTTGCAGTAGTTTCATCGTCTAACATACATTTTACGAGTAACTTTATGGCATGAAGGGAGTCATTACGTAAAATACCTAAAAGAGTCCTCAGGGCAATATTGTATTCTGCACAAATCGCTGCGATCATCGGTTGTGATTACGCAGTGCGGTAGGACAGCAGAGACTTGCGGATAGAATGATGTTCTGTTAGTCCTACAGCTAGAGGCCATAAAGCTATTTCAATATTATATATATTACTATTTCATACACTTTTTGCGGAATTTTGACTTATTTTATCATGAAGCTCGCAAGTCAGGAGACAACCATTAATAACATTACTATCCTTCACGTTTTTATATATTTTTTAATCTGCTAAAACTTGAATGTCACCGATATAAGAGCAAGATATAGATATAATAGAATAGCTTGTCAATATAAGAGAAAGAGACTAAAAGGAAAAAGTCCAATGTGTTAGTCTAACCAGATCCAAAACACGGTGCTTTCTCGTAGTCAAACTATTTACTCAAACTGATTTGGCCACAAGGAATGGTGTTTCCTCGTGGTCAAACTATTAAAATGATCCTCCATGGTGCACATGATTGGGGAAGTTAGGACTCGAACAGATAGCGAAACATCGTGCGAAAAATGTACCATCTTGGATCTCGAATTCACGACCCTCCATTACTAAGTATACGACGTAATGAGAAGGAAAGAAACTACATGCCAACGATCTAATATACGTAGTATAGTATGAAAAATCTTAGCTACAAGCTTCATAAGTAAAAAGTGCCGTCTATTATTTCACTGTTACCCAGAATTTTTTACTTTAGCCATTCAATACTCCGCACGGCACAGCACTATGTTCCTCTCTGAGATGAAGTGTGATGTAATTTCTCTAGAAACATTTTCCCTTGTACACTGCTACTCTATGAGTTGAAACAGGCCTACTACAACCTTAAATACACCTACTACACCAGACGGTTCAGTTCAGGTGGTTTTCGTAAAGGTGTCGAATAAAATTTATTTTATTTCTCTCTTTTTTTTCTTTCCTACCATCAAACTATTAATGACTAGCTTTTGCCCGCGGTTTCACCTACATTATAAACTTTCTATAAGTGAAAGAATTTACAGAATTAATTCTGGACTTCCAGTGATTACCTCAATAAGCAAGTCAAAACTAACAAAATCTACCTCTATTTAATACCAGCTGCACCCCCACGGTTGCACGCGGGTAGATTACTCCTTATATCGTCAGCTATCTGCCAGTGAAGGTCCCGTCAAAATCAGTCAAGCCGTTTTGGAGTCCATATAAACATACGATAAATACATACGTACATCGCCTGCCTTTTATATATAAGAAGATTAGATTAGATCTGATCACAATTGGTACCGATACAATATCCAATCAAACCCTTATTGAGGCTTCTGTACAATCAAATATAACGATCACCACTAATTTTTCCAAGCAAATCATTTTATTCCAAGCCATCACATCAAAGAGTTCAAAGTCTTCAAACAAAGACCTCTCCAAGGGGCTATTCCCGGTCAAGTGCAATTGAAATCCGCATCACGTCTGCTATACTCCACAAGACTCTCATAAAGCTTTGATTTCTCAGTAGCTTCATATTATATTCATTTGATGCAGTAATAGCTCCAAAGTGGAACTGTAGCCCGGTAGTTCACTCTCGGCGAAGGCGATACCGTATAATCCGTACAATTTACGAAAACGAGAGTTCTATACTGTAAAAGTATACCAACTTTGCGGGAAGTTCATCATGTATCCATAGGCAACGGTGGCAACGGTACCATCAGGCGGCCCGTTAGCTTGTTTGCCATCTATGGCATTAAAAAGTTTAATAAAAAAATGGTCATCCTCAAAATTTCCACCCTCAGAGGTGGAATATTGTATTCAAACTTAAATGGAGCCACCCTCGAAATATAACCCTATTCAATAAAAAAATTATCAACTACTGTCAAGTTGAGAACTTCCTTTTTTTAAGTAGGTTGATAATTCATAGTGGCGCGTGCCTTCGTAAAATGTCCGAGCTATACTAAACCTTGGTATAACTTACCGAGAGTGTACAGCGGGGCCATAATGCTGTACAGACTATAAGAAAGCCTGCGGAGCACGTTCGACCTATATAGGTTTAGGAGCAACATTGAAAAGATTTAGAAATAAGATTTGTATGTAATGGTTTGCAAGAATAGACGAATGCTTTTGACCATAGATTAACTTTGCCATATACCTCGAAACTATTTATATTATAGGAGCTGCAGGCCTAGCACGGGCCATAGACAAATTGTCTTTCCACCGTTTTTATCCCGCGAGAAAAAGACAAACGTATCAATATTATAGCTTTGTCGCGTCTAGGCGTGGATAAAAACGGTGGAAAGACAATTTATCCACAGCTCATGCTAGGCCTGCTGATTAAAAAAGTAGTGAGTTAAAAATAATAAAAGGTTTGTTGGACCATAAGAAGAACTTCCTATACAAGTAGGTCTACTATACATATATAAAAATCGCTATTTACCTGGGTCACGCCATAACTTGAGAACGACTACCGATTTCGTTAATCTTTTTTTAAATATTTCTTATACTTTGTAAAAGGTTCTTATGGAAAGAAAAATTAAGGAAATTGCTCAGAAAATTGGCAAATTTCAGTAAACTTAACGATGATTTTAATTCGCGTGTGTAACCGCGGCGCACAGCTAGTAATTAAATAAAAAACACGTAAATCGATTCAAAACTGTTCGATATATTTCGAATTATAAATATCCCTCCTAAAATCGGTTTATAACTGCATCATCGTCAAATCGATTCGAAATGTCATAAATATCGACACAAATAATTTTATTAATGGCAAATGTCAAATTTGTCTATCGGTGAATACAGTACTTTAAGTAGATAAATAATAATCAATCGGCTAATTCTAGAGCAAATGTGTATGTTCCTATCACTTCCATGTGTCACCTATCATCACCCTCAATAAAGGTAACAGATGACATAAATAATATCGATCATATAAATAAGCTCAGTAAACTGAGTCTATTTGGTTAGATGTTTTGGTCCAGCGCAAATAGTTACTCTCAGTTTAATTGTTTTCTGCTAAATTTGCTGTTCCCCACACTTTTTATTTTATTATTATTATAAATAGGTTTGAGCTTGGCCGCCAACTCGCCTGATGTTAAGCGATGATGCAGCCTACGATGGAGCACGCTTGCCTAGAAGAAACCTATTCACTGTCGACTTGAAGACACCCAGATTGTAACTATCGGGGAACACCCACTCAGGCAGCGAATTCCACAGACTAGCAGTTCGCACAATAAATTTGGAATCAAATCGCTTCATACGGGTTCTCGGAATATCAACCATAAAGCGGTGTCGATTCTTCGTGCCCACTCTGGCAGTCCGATAGAAAAATGGGCAAGAGGGAATCAAATCATGCAGATCTGTAGCACATTCTCCGAAATGTATTCGATAAAAACCGATAGACTAGTTACCGTTATTACCTTTTAAAAGCGTTTGTTTCTCTCAATTTTTTCTTAATGATTATAATTTTTGTTTGTTTTTATATTCACCAATAATATTTCAGGTTTCAGAGGCTCTACCACGTAATACCACGTTTTCTTGCTCTTACGTACATACGATATATTACTGTTTGGATATTTTTTAAAGATATGGACATATATTTTGACTTACAATTTAATTGAATGTTATCTAGAAGACATCGCAATTTTTCTAAGTATTTTGAATGTGCTAAAACATATTTTGTAATGACATAGTAGATACCTACTGCTATTGTATTTTAAGACTGATATAATAATTTTGATTTCTATTTTGCATAACATTCGCTTAAAACACGGCGAACACAACTTTATTATCGTAACAGATTACAGCCCATGTTTTGTGAAATAAATTATTATAACTTTGAATTTGAATTTCTTTCTTATTTCATTTTGCATTGAACTATATTCAATGTAAGAACAAAATAAGATGTTGTTATTGACCTACGGGTTTTCATAAGAAATCTTTAACATTCTAGATCCAGAGTAGCTGATTATGTGTTACTTCTGTTTTGTATGCCATAGGTAGCAAACAAGCAGACGGGCTGCCTCATGGTAAGCAGTCACCGTCGCCTATGGATACTTGTAACACCAGGGGCATCACAACTACGTTGCCAACCCTTTACTAGCCTTTTGAAGAACCCCATGTTGTAGCTTCTCGGAAACACCGCGGAAGGTAGCACATTCCACATTTGTAGGTGTGAGGCAACAAAGATCGCGTGAATCGCACAGTGTGTGTTTGCCACTGATCTATGTAACTGATGTGTTTATTCTATGTCGTATTTGTAGCATAAGGTGATGCGTGTCGCTGTCAATAATTCAATTCCGTGGCTCGGCGTGACAGGCGTATTGCGTGACGACTTGCCGAATACCTATTTAGATCGATATCTGTATCCTTCTTATTTTTTGTTTGACTCGCGACATTTTTATCTTGCTGCCGTTTTGAGCTTTTATTAAAATCTTGCTGCTCTATGCTTTGACAGCAATAAGCCATCTAACTTTTTTCTGAATGGTTATCAATAAAAAACCCAACTTAAAAATTATTTTGTTAATTTGGATGACAAATTTTTTTTATCAGTTATTTTTATTTGAAAACCCGACTTAAAATTTATTTTGTTATATTGGATGACATAAAATTTTAATCAGTTATATTTATTTGAAAACCCGACTTAAAAATTATTTTTTTAACTTGGGTGACATAAAAATGTTATCTGTTATTTTTATTTAAAAACCAAACTACTGAATCGATTTTGATTAAATTTCTGTGATAAATCTAAAGGTATATATATCCTTTCAAATTAAATAATTTTCCAAATCGGTTTAAAATTGCGGAATTCTGAGGTAACAAACAGAAAAATACAACCGAATTGAGAATCCCTTTCCTTATTTTGAAGTCGGTTAAAAAGGAGATCCGTAGACGAACGAAAGTTACCGACATAACCCACCGGATTAGCAAGTTAAAATGGCAGTGGGCAGGGCACATATCACGCAGAGCAGATGACTGATGGGGCCGAAAGGTTCTCGAATGGAGACCACGGACGGGTAAGCGCAGCGTAGGACGTCCACCCACAAGATGGACAGACGACCTAAAAGAGACCGCAGAGAAACGCTGGATGCAGGCCGCTTCCAACCGGCCCTTTTGGAGATCGATGGGGGAGGCCTATGTCCAGCAGTGGACGTCCTATGGCTGAAAATATGATGATGATGATGATGATATAAATGTTATAGACAATTTAAAAAATTCACTATTAGCTGAATTCGAACCTGCGCAGGTATACGCCCCGAGCGCTCTATCCACTAAGCTACAGTCGATTTTGAATAAATGTCCATAACATTTAAACACTTGTAATAATGGGATCGTTAACTGTTAAAGTGGCGCTAGCTAGTACTACTAGAATTTTGTCATTATGAAATTTGTCTTTATGACATTTCACAAATAATAATAAACCTTATAAAAAAGGTATGCTGCTAGCCCAATCTGTAAAAAATTAGGACGGACGGACAGAACGAACTAATAAGGGTTCCTTATCAGGCTACGGAACCCTAAAAATCTCAACCCAACTCCATTAGTAGAAATATTTGGAAGAAAGTATTTGGCACGTTACACCACGGATATGTATCGGTGGATACAACTCGCTAGGATCCGTGGCTAATTCAAACCGATACTAGGATCCGTGCATACAAACCCATTGTATATTTTGAAAGATAGTTGACGAGCGGTGACGTCATAGCCGTACTAATACAAAAAACTGATCCCGGTATCCGTGGATACAACTCGCCGGGATCCGTGGCTGATTCAAACCGATACCGGGATCCGTGGATACAAACCCTATTCTAGTCATGATAGAACTAGGTATATTAGATGGATAACGGATGGATAGATCAAAAGATATATTACGTCTTTCTGTTACACCCTGTATAAAATGAACAATGTTACAACAAAACAAGCTGTATAAATCAATGAAAACTATCGTCAAAATTATCTAAATCACCGATCAAATATCTTTTCATAATCATCGACCATAGTATCGATTTTAATACATAAAAATTAGAGATCGCGATTTAATGGCGAATTTACTCTTAGATAGTACTAATAAATACTATGTAGAGTCATAATATATTTCAGATATGGGTTGCAATTACTCATTGCAGTTGTGTCTTTACCTATCATCATCAGTTCTACCTACACTAATAAATTGTTGCTTATTTAGGATTCTGCGTCAAAGATCTTATTTAATTGAAATGTTCAAAAACATAGTAGTTAATAGAAATAGAGTTTAGAGTTTAATCTTGATCTTCTTTACAGAAATGCTTAATGTTTTTGGTTCTTATTGACTCCTACAAGGTAGACCCCATGTTACGCAATCTCTAATCCATTCACGTCACGAAAAACCGGAAAAGAAAACGGTCACGAAAAAACTTTTATGGCATCCCACCGGCGTTGTAAAAACGGCGTCTTTTCAGCTACTATTTAACACCGCTGTGAAAACATTTAGTCGTACGTGTTCAATCGATTTTCGACTTACTGGCCTCGGCACACGCCGGCCCTCTCCCAGCTAAAAATAAATTCAATAAGGACGAAACTCACCTGTCCGGCGTGCAGGACGTCCAAAAATATGGTAAAAACACTAATAAAAAGCACGGCGCGCGACATTTTTGCGGCCGCGTTGCTTTGCAGAGTCGAACTGACGACCGACGTTAGCGTGGCACGCCAGAAACCTGCGTACTAGCGCTCGACACGCCACTCTACCCGTACCTAGCGTGCTGTGGTATAGATCGACCCTCCGGGAGGGAACGGGACGGGCTCACATTCACTGGGAGTTAGAGAGGGATAGACGAGGGAGGATAACGCACGCGCACTACTGGAAACGCATCGCACAATGAGGACTCTATCGGAGGGATTGCGAATGCCGACTTCGTCTGGCTTTGTCTGGGTTTCCCAATGATTATGCGTCATTTTCTCAAACAACCTTAAGTATTCGAGGCCTTTCTGAGAAAAAAATACAGTTTTCACGAATATTTTCTAGTTAATAAAGACCTGTAGACGTAAGCTCTGTTTTGCGCAACGTTTATGAAGATTGATTGATTTTGTGCCGGAGGTCAAACAGCGAGCCTGTTTATTGGTTGTTATAATAGCTGCAACTATTGATTTTAATAGTTCAAAGTCAAGACAATTTTAACATAATAACACCTGTGTGAAGATCATAGAAAAGGCTTAGTATCGTTTGAGACTCACAGCGCAAGTAAGCTACACTTCAAAGAATGAACATTGCTAGATTATAGAAACAATATATTTAACTTTTTATTTCTATTTCGTCTCACCAGCTCCGAAAAGCTTTTTATAAAGTTTAAAATTGAAATCTGCGCAAAAAAACAAGTAAATCTGAAACTCAAACGTGACGAACTATTGTCTGACCTTCACGTTTTTAGTATGAAAACTCTTCTTTGACTTCTTTGAATAGCACTTCAAATAGTTTGATTTAAAGAGGTTTTTATCTTAACTTAAAATTAATATCTACATTGTTTACCTCTCTAAGGTGAGATGGTAAAATATGTTATGTGTTCCACTCGGCTGCAAAATTTATTTGCGTCCTGGGGCCTTACGTACAATTGCTATTGCGGCACCTAATCCGCTCAGTGGGAAAATCACGCGACCGCAAACTGTATCTGGGCGCGATAAAGTTACCGTACGCGTGATTTTCCAACTGAGCGGATTAGGTGCCGCAATAGCAGTTGTCCGTAAGGCCCCTGCCTGTGCCAACCGAATCCATAGCTTATGATCTTAGAACCCTTCACTTGCTCTGAATTGAATACCAGGCACTTGCGCCAAATAACAACTTTGAAACAGGAAAACTGGTGGCCTTACCACTAAAAGGGCTCTCTTTCAGGCAACCTTTGGATGAAGACATAGACGTAGATGGCGTAGATGGAGACAGTGAATATTATATTATCTTCGGATGGAGAGGATTTATAACGGATGTAAGTGTAAACGACGGGGTGTATATTTCGTCATACTAACCATTGACAACATTGGTTAATATTCCGAAAGCCCGTACGAAGCGCTTTGATTCCACATTTATTGTGCGAACTGCTAGTCTGTGGAATGCACTGCCTGATTGGGTGTTCCCTGATGGTCACAATCTGAGTGTCTTCAAATCACGAGTGAATCGGTTTCTTCTAGGGTAGCGTGCTCCAACGTAGACCGAATCATCGCTTATCAGGTGAGATGGTGGTCAACCGCAAGGCCATTATTTATTTTAAAAAAAACAACAACATTTATTTATTAAAACTTATTTTCCTAATTACTGGCATTAACAAGTAAGTAGGTACCTAGGTATCGTTGAAAACGGTGAGTCAGTCGTAATACCTACCTAGTTGCATTAAATACATGCAGGGTGTTTCAAAACTAACCACGCAACACACTCTACACGATGGCGTGTTACGGAGCTTTCAGACTATGTTATGATAATATCCCACCAAAGTTATATGATTATTTACGGGATATTTACCGTGGTAAGGTTGTCGTGTAAGACTAAGAAAGAGGGTAGATCGTTATGTCTGCACTCCGACCAACCACCCGCATTCTTCAGTCTTCCCGTGAACATGGTGCATGTAACTGCGCCAAAATATCGGGAGCTCATTCCATAACCTTACCACGGTAAATATCCCATAAATAATCATATAAGTTTAGTGAACAACCGTTATAGTTTAAAACAGCGTTTTATCCCACCAAAGCTTCAATACATTTTTAACCCCCGACTCAAAAAGAGGAGCTATAAATTTAACATTTGTATATGTATGTGGCATCGTAGCTCCCAAACGGTTGAACCTATTGTTTAATTATTTTTTGTATGAAAGGTTACTTGTTCGAGAGTGTTCTTAGCTATGATTCAAGAAAATCTATTCAGTCGTTTGAAGATTATCAGCTCTTTTATCGAGAGTTTAAGAAAATTTCTATTTAGGTATAGGTCTTGTAAAGTTATTAACCGAAACGATTTTTTTGATGTGACAAGTACGTGAAGTACAAGCCTATTGCATATAGTTACAATGTACATTTTTATCATAAAAAATATCTTTTTTTTTTGGTGGATAGACTAATTTATGCTGAAACACAAAAGTGTTTTAAACTATCACGGTTGTTGGCTAAACTAATATTTATTACTAACGGAATACTTACGTTACCGTGGTTATGTTGTGGATGGAGCTCCGATATTCCCCTGGTCTGCCCGTGAACATGATGCGCTGAAATATTGGGAGCTCCACCCACAAACAATAGCTTGAGGCATTGGAGTCTATAGAGAAACGTGCCAAGTAGCTCATCAGCAACGAATCCTTAGTTCGCACTAAGCTTCTTAGTCTTGAGCATCGACGTAAAGTTGCTGGTCTATCGGTTTTTATATCGGATACATTTCGGAGAGTGTGCATTGGATCTGCACGATCTAATTTCCTCCTGCCCATTTTTCTTTCGGACTGAACGGGCACTAAAAATCGTCATCGCTTTTATGGTTAATATTCAGAAAAACTGTACGAAGCGCTTCAAACCTATTATTTATAAAAAAATAAAAAAACACTATCATTATATCCCGTTAATAACTATAATTTATGATGTTTTTTTCATACAACAATTTCGGAAAGTAATTTTTACTTAACACTTTTAACATATTTTATCACGTGCATTTCAATATGTAATAATCACGAACACCTTGAAAATAGAATATTTTTTATTGCCAGAAGTAATATAACATAACCTTAATTTAACTTAGAAATAGCAAACACCTCAAACTAAGCACGAGGCCTGTATCTTGATGCTCGAGTGAAGTTATACAAAACAAGTTGTTAAAACTTTTAGAGAATATATAAATATATACAATAATTATGTGGGGTCGGTTAACTCTTGTCTCTTAAATCATTAACTCTTATTGTTTTCTACTCCATGTACCTACTTGTCCCATCCAATTATTCGGTTTCGGTAAAAAAATACGGTATTAAAATATGTACGGTAATTTAACGGTATAGGCCATTATAGCATAATCTGAAAAGGCCTACGGCTACCAGTTTCTGTACAAACCTACACGTAATGCTTCAACCCTCTGACTCATCAGTTTCAAGGGAACGTAGTGGCTATCGTGTAATCTGTGGTAGAAGGGTGTTTTTGCTGCAGTCATTAGGTACGGATTCCTACTTCTGTTGGGCTAATGATTTTGATTCGGTGATTGTTAAAAAGGTTCGTTAATTAGCTTTATTTTGTGCTTGTGTGTTTGTGTGTTTGCTACAATTAACGGCTGCGGAGTGAGACCAAATAATTTGATCTTTAGATAGGTTTAAGTTTTTTTTTACGGGGCAAGTGTCTTTATAAACTAAACAAAGGTTTAAGTTCACAATTTTAATTGAAAAAATATCCAATCAATTTAATTTCAAATTCAACTGGTTTTATTTAAACCTTTTTGTAATATTTTAAATCATATTGGAGCTTTTAATAGTAAGTAGTATACAGGTGTAGAAGGTAGGTGTTTTATTTGTTAGTAATAAATAAATTTAGTACGTACCTTACATAGGTAAATTATTTATATCGGCTACTAAAGAATTTGAGATATAAGTAATCGATATGAGAAGGAAAATCTGTAACCAGGCATGTGAGTGCACTTTGATTGAACATTCTTATTTAGTTCAACGCGTCGAACTCCGCATCACAGTTGCTAACTGATTTCGAATGACTAACGTTTCGTTTATATGGGTGCAACTGGCTACAACAAATTTCTTACAAAAATGCCTTGACAGCTGCATTAATTTAAACAAAATAATATAATTTCAATAATAACAATTTACAATCATCATGATCAACCATTTTCCACCCACTGCCTCTACTGAGTATAGGTCTCCTCTTCAGTGCGCCATCTTTTCCGGCCCTGTGCTATTCTGTGTGCGATGTCGTACGACCAGTGGGCTTGGGGTTAGGCAAGACCCACTTTCTGTTAGCGTTAACGCCTGCGGAAAGATGAAATTGTATGAAAATGACATTGACATTAGCTGGAGAGATGTTATCTCAAGCTAATGTCATGAATTCATACAATTTCATCTTTCCGCAGGCATTAACGCTAACAGAAAATGAGTCTTGTCTAACCCCGGGTTAGACAACCAGCCCGCTGGTCGGGCAGACGCCCGGTACAGTTGCTTTCCGTTCCGCGGCCACCATTTTGTCACTGGTTTGGTCCACCGTCAATTCACAATATAACAATTTATACATAACATACTACAACTAGTTTATACATAACTAGGAACGCACCCCGGCTTCGCACGGGTGTGTCTTATTTTTTTTACACCTTGGGTTACATTATGTTACTGGATTTTTAGTAAGAATCACTATTAAAAAAAAAATATAGCCCATGTTACCTGGGGATAGTGTAGCTTCCCAAAAGTGAAAGAAATTCTTAAATCGGTTCAGTAGTTTCGGAGCCTATTCAATGCAAACAAACAAACAATCAAATCTTTCCTCATTATAATATTAGTAAAGATTAACTATTGACAAAATTCTTTACTTTAAGTTAAAAGTATTCTCTCTTCACTGATCAATTAAAACAGCTTAAATAGCTTTCAATAACATAACATGACATTATCACAATCAAAGTCTTGCGAATGCGAGAATCCTTTGGACTGGCAACATAAATCATTGAAATTAATTGAAGACGGATCAAACCGAGCGTTTTGATTAAACCCTTGCGGATTCAATAATCCTTCCAACGTCGCCTCTTGAGATATTTGGAGCTAGAGCCCAATTGGCTTGTCAAAACACACCAACCTTGTAAGGCTAGTACGATAGCTACAGTACTTCAGAACTGAGACAAAAAAAAAGTCATAAATTCGATAAATTTTTAATCATTAGTTGTTTCGTGGTTTTGTCCACGATTTTTCAGTTTTCTCCCTTTTTGGGGTTAAAAGTGTCTGAGGACAGTCCTAATTATACAGGGATATAAGGTTAGGTTAGGTTAGGGTATGCTGTGCCGAAAGGAGGTCATTGTACTCATAATTATGAACAACTTTCACTATGGGACCAACCCCGAAAACGCGAAAAAAAAAATTAGCTGTTCTATAGAATACGGTCATTGACACTCGACAAAATGTATGGAACAGCTGTTTTTTCCCGATTTCTGGTTTGCTATAGTATAGTAAAAAAACTGATGAGTATAACATGGTATAACTAACTCCTTAGACTTAGTTATACCCTTTCCTTATAACCCTGTAGAGAATATATCCATGCCAAGATCGATTGAATCATTTTGAAATAAAAAAATAAATAATAGAGAAATAAAAATCAAATTCTATCAAAACAATAAAATATACTGACGTCCCTGTGGACTTAGATCCTGATAGGAATTCTCGTTCGCACCTTGAGCCCCGTGTCATCAGCCAGTAGTCAGGGTTTGAACTATTCCGTAGTTTGTGAACTATTTTCATCGTAAAAGTGATGGACGTAGGCTTATCCAAGTATCGATCTTCTCCCTGACAGTGCTACCCAGGACGTGATAATGACTAAGCCAGCGAAAAAGTCTAAGCTTGCAAATCTGCAAAATGTATCTAACGAATCTAACGAACTTCAAAATTTATATTAAGACCACAGAGGTGATAGACAAACGCAATAACATAAACCTGAAAAACATTATCCTCCTTCTTGGACAGTCGGATAGAAAGTAACAAAAAGCAGGCTTCTATGTGTTCTAGCTTCTAGGTTTGTGTGTTTATGTAATTTTAATTTTATTTAATTTGACATATAAATTTTATAACCTTGACAAAATTTAATATTTTATTTGTTATAATATATATTTTTTGTAATTATTGTGAAATTATGGGTGTTACAGCCTGAAATAAATAAACATGAATTTGAATTTGAATTCTATACGAGAAGTTCGCTTTGTCGCTTATCGCGAATAAGTCCTCTTTTGACCACCAACTCACCTGTAGGTAAGCGATGATGTGGTCTAAGATGAAGCACGCAGACTTAGAAGATATACTTATTCACTCTGACCTGGAAAAGGCACAGATTATATCTCAGGAAACAAGGAACCCGGCAGGTTGTTCTTATTTTTGGCCGTATGGATTAGAAACGGCTATAGAATCAAAACTTTTGGTAAGTACGTATCCAAGTAAAATCCACAAGATATGGGTGGTAGTGAGCCGACTTTCTACTTGTCCTGTTGTGTGAAAGGAGATGGTATAGGATAAGGTCATGTAATCCGGATACATTCTCCGAAATGAATTCTGTAGAAAATATACAGACTCGCTACTTTACTTTAGCTTATTCTTGATTAAAGTGAAAATGAACTATTGTTTTTTCAAATATACCTATCTCTGATTTCTGTTTTTGTAAATAGATCTTTCTCAAGAGACTCATGTATCCACCTTTCGTCCCTTGTCACGTTGTGTCAACTCCGGGGGCGCTATACTCTCGAATTTCACTACTTATTGTATTTTTACAAGTTGTTTATTTATTTAGCACAAACAACAGAAAGTACCAAAACACATGATTATAGCGTAAAACACTGTTTTAAACTATCACGGTTGTTCACTAAAGTTATATGATTATTAACGGGATATTTACCATGGTAATATCCCGTTAATAATCATATAACTTTATTATACCGTAAGTACAATATTAATGACGTTTTGTACTACTCCCCAAAAATATGAGTGCCTGAACTAAATATTTTAATAATTGGTAATTTTGGTACAATCGGGAGAGATAAGAGAATTATATTTGTTGCCAAAAACAAACAAAAACAATGGACAATAGTAGAAACACAAGCAGAAACAATGTTTGGCAATAGGGATACGCTCAGCGCTGTACTGCGAGGTCCCGAAGGGTCACGCAGGGCTGGTTTTCGGTTAGAGGTATTAGTGATTTAATTTAGATTAATACAATTTACAAATCCTATACATATAATAAAAAAATATTAATAATCTTAATCTATACCTATAATATAGCTGAATTAACATTTAACTAAAATATTTTTATTTTTTATATTTATTGTGCGGCGAAACTGCTCTTTGGCGGTTTAGGGCAATCCCACGATACCTACAAATTAAAAAAAATATTCTCACTAGGATTAAAATTAATTTAAATAATACAAATCGAATTGAGAACTCTCCTTTTTGGGGTTCCGTACCCAAAGGTTGTGAACGGGACCCTATTACTAAGCCTACGCTTCCTGTCTTGCTATCCGTTTGTCTATCCGTCCTACCTTATCTTTCGAACCGTAACAGATAACCAGTTGAAAATTTCACAAAATATGTAATGTTACGGCGGATTAACTGAAAAATAATAAAATAGACACAGATACACAATACGGTTCGGAAGATAAAGACGTTAAAAGGTAGGATGGACAGCATATAGGCTTAGTAATAGGGTCCCGTTTATACCCTTTGGGTACGGAACCCTAAAAACTAAAAGGTAGTCCACATACAAGAAACGTTTTTTTTTTAAACGGTATTTTGTATTTGGTCTAATAGATTTTATTTTGTATTCGGTCCCTAGAGACAACAAATGTACCAATTATTCAATGAGTGCAGAAAATTTGCGATCATATTATAATTCTTTTAAAAGTTTCTTTTGCTAGCTCCATTAGAAATTTATTTCGCCAGACCACTGAATAAATAACTAAACTAGTTCAACAGCTTAAAGGTCTAGACTATAGACCGATAAGCCCGTATCTTCTTTATTCCATTAAAACCATTAAAGGATTTCTTTGCCTTCGCTATCTCTACTATTTCATAATTTAAAATCGGGAAGGAACTAACACGTGTATATAGAAAATAATTCGAATGATTAGTAAGGTTTTTATTAAAGCCGATATTTTTTTCGTGATTTCAGCGCTGGTCCCATAGTAAAAGTTGTTCATAATGATGAGTACAATTACCTTCTTTTGGCTTCGAGAGTGTTCCCCTTACACCCCGTATAGAAGATGATTATGTCGTCAAGAATTGTTGCATGCGATGTGCGTTCACGGAATCGAAGGTTCTGATCGATCCACAGTCGTGGCTCAGTGGCTCACACGTCCAAATGTGATGTTTGCCAAGTTTCCGAATGGACTGTCTACTTGTCACTGACCTTTTCAACTTTCGAGTAGGTATAGATTTATGTCCAATAGTATTTGAATTATTTCACGATAATTACTTTTTATTTATTACCTACACAAAAAATATTGCGCCTGATTTACGGTACGGTTTTTTAGGCTCCCGTACCCAAAGGGTGTAAACGGGGCCCTATTACTAAGTTTACGTTTGAACCGTAATAGATAGCCAGTTGTAATTTTCACAGAATATGTAATGTTGCGGTGGATTGACAAAAAAATACTAATATATATACCTAATAAAAGCATATATATAATAATACAAAAGTCAAAAAGTAAATACGAAAGTATTAGAAGCGTATTTTTGTATTAGCTCCAGACTCTAGCTCTAGATAGACAGACAATCAGACATCGTAGGCATAGTAATAGGGTCCCGTTTTTACCCTTTGGGTACGCAAACCTAAAAATTGCCAAAATCGTTGGCTCTCTAGTCGACGCGTCATTGCGCACAAAAAATTGAGAGATCGCCATATTAAAAAATCGGGTTAAAATAATAGATTATGGGGACGCGGGACAATATTATCAAAATCGGGACTGACCCGGCAGAATCGGGACAGGTGGCAACCCTGACTCGAGCCGACTTTAGCCGAACAAGCGTTACATAGCTGAGCGTGACGGCTCAGTCTCATTCAATACCCTCAAAATAAAATGCTCAGTGTGCCTAAAGAACGTAACCCTGTATACTACCTACACTCTGCGACAAGGCGCGGTGTCCTGGTAACCGGCGCCGTGACGTCATCCAGCGCATGCTAATATCTCGGATTCTCGAACATTCTGGACGCCGCAGACGCTCTGCAGATGCATTAATGGCGTCGCTTGGCTCGTTCCGAAATGCGACCCGTATCTGTTCTATTTGCTGGATGGTCTTTCTTAAAGACATCAGTTGTGGCGTCGGAATCGGCTCCTTCTTTATTTTCTGTTTATTGAATCAATTTTGTGTTAATTTTAGGTTTTTAGACTAGCGGTCCGCCCGGCTTCGCACGGGTATTATTGGAGTGTTAGTAAGGATCACAATATTTTTTTGAAAATATAATATACCTAGCCTATGTCACCCGGGGATAGTGTAGCTTCCCAACAGTGAAATAATTTTTCAAATCGGTTCAGTAGTTTCGGAGGCTATTCAATGCAAACAAACAAACAAACAATCAAATCTTTCCTATTTATAATATTAGTATAGATTAACCCTATTTGTTTGTAAGTTTTCTTTCTATCTATAGGTACCTAGTATATATATAGGTACTGGGATTACTGGGTGACTGGAAAACATTGGACATATTCAGGGATATCATTGTACTCATTAAGAACAACTTTTACTATGGGACCAACCCCGAAAACGCGAGAATAAAATCAGCTGTTCCATACAAAAAATTCGTTGTCGCTCGACGAAATGAATGGAACGGCAGATTTTTATTTCGCGGTTCTTGGGTTGGTCCCATAGTAAAAGTTGTTCATAATGATGAGTACAAAGATATCCCCGAATATTTTCACTGTCTAACCCTCCTTAGAATAATAGCCTAGGTAGTTATTCTAAGATCCTCTAAGGGGTAAGATGAAGGAAAACATCGTGAGGATACGTACGGAGAAGAAATTCAATGACGTATGTGAATCCACCAACCCGCAAATAGGCCAGCGTGGTGGATATGGCCCTATCACCCTTTCGAGGGTAGGCTAAAAGTCCAGCAGTGGACTGTTAAAAGGCTGATTATGACGATGATGATGATTCTAAGGTCTAACTGCTCTAACCAGTCACTCAGGTTAGCCGACACGCCGCGTCCAATACTAAAAGAAAACGCCCAAAGCAAAAATCACGACGCAGCGACCTAGAAACACCGTGAGGCCAGCCAAAACCTAAAACTTACTGCCCAAACTTACTTAATGTGACATCTCTACATAGTATAAATTGAGTCTGTCTGTCCGTATGTCTGTATGTCCGCTAACTCCTCCTAAACAAGGCAACGAAAAAAACAAAACAAAAACACTGGAAAGACTCTGCGACAAATACATCAGAGGTGGACCCTTGGTGGAAAATCCTGTACACAACAATCAACATGCATACCAATCAGGCAAATCAACAGAGACTGCTCTCCACCAGGTGGTTTATAAGATCGAATCTGCACTGGAGAGCAAACAGTCCTGCTTGGCCACTTTCATTGACATTGAAGGGGCTTTTGATAAAACTACTTTCCCTAGTATCGAAGAAGGGCTTAGAATACAGGGAGTAGACAACAGAGTGGGTGCTTGGGTCACGACAATGCTCTCTAACAGAGTTGCCAGCATTGAAACGGCGGGCGCGATGCGTCGCCGTGTCACGAAAGGCTGCCCACAAGGAGGAGTGATGTCTCCACTACTCTGGGTGGTGGTGGTCAACGAACTCATCGAACTCCTCAACAAGGATGGCATAGTTACGGTGGGATACGCGGATGACCTGGTAATCATGGTCTCTGGACTTTTTGAGACGACTTTATGTGAAAAGATGCAGAAAGCACTCAAAGTTGTCGAGAAATGGTGTGAGCGACACAGCCTTTCTGTAAATCCACAAAAGACGGAGATGGTGCTTTTCACTAGGAAAACGAAGGCAATGAATCTCACGCTACCATCATTGTTTGGTACAAAATTAACTCTTAGCAAGGAAGTAAAATACTTAGGCATTTGGCTAGACAGCAAACTTCTGTGGGGAAAACACCAGGAATATATCACCACGAAGGCAACCAACATACTATGGCAGTGCACTAGAGCGGCAGGAAAAGACTGGGGCTTGAAACCAAAGCTCTGCCATTGGTTATACACAGTGATAGTGCGACCCGTTCTCACCTACGGCTGCGTAGTGTGGTGGACTCGTACAACTCTAGCAACTGTCATCGCGAAATTGCAACAGACCCAAAGACTTGCTTGTTCTCTGATCAGCGGATGCATGAAGAAGACACCTTCAGCTGCCCTGGAGATCATTCTGGGTCTGACCCCATTACACCTACACATACAACAGGAAGCGATGGCGTCAGCACTAAGAATCAAATCCACAAACCAGTGGAAAAGCTCCGGGCCAATTACTAACCACTGTAGAATAATCGACCGTGCGACTAGGATAATCCCAGAGGCAATCCTAGGTACCGATAAGATAGCTAGCACCCATCTAGATAGCAAAAAGTACGAGTTGGCAACAGATGACAACATCCTGGATGGGGTATCGCCCACGTGGAACATATACACAGATGGTGCAAAAAACAAGGAGGGAGCAGGCTGCGGCTACTACTCACCTGAGCTTGGGCTCAAAGAGTCCATGGGACTAAACAAAACGACGACAGCACTGCAAGCGGAGGCCATGGGCCTGCTACTGGCGGCGAGAGCAGTCTGGCCTTTAAATGAGCTTCTCTCGGCCCCCGCAGGTGGGGATGGCAAAAGGATCATCATGTTTACCACTGATAGTGCGGCAACCATCTACGCACTCAGAAGACCCGTCACAAGATCAAGAGTCACTGCTGAATGTCATACAGCTTTACAAGCACTCGCGAGCAAGTACAGAACGATAGTGAGATGGACGAAAAGCCACGGAACCTGCGTGGGTAATATAACGGCAGACACTCTTGCCAAGGAGGGTGCTAGGAAACAGGTAAGCGATGACGCAGTGGGCCTCTGCAAACCATCAGCGATGGGAGTGCGAGAGCTACTGCGTCGTCACACCGAAAAAGAACAACAGAATCTGTGGGACAAGAAAGATGACTGTAAGCATGCTAAGGCCGCTTTCCCAATTCTTGACAAAAAGATCACGAACAGCCTATTGAAGTTGCAACGGCAGGATCTTCGCCTGATAGTAGGCCTTATAACCGGCCATTGCAACTTGAATAGTCACTTGTATAAACTAGGAGCCACGGACAGTCCACTGTGTCGTGGCTGCATGAAAGAGAACGAAACTGTAGAGCATGTGCTGTGGCATTGTGAAGCCACAGAAGAAACTAGAACCGCTGCCGGGCTGCATGGGGCACCGCTGCCGCTTTCATCCGCGTCGCCGCAACAGCTAGACTGCTTTTCTTCATCATCATCACTTACACTCATACTACCATCTGCACCACTGGAGCAATTGTGCCAGCGCCCCAGAGCCTCACTCCGGTATTTCAAGGAGTTGGGTTGGCTCGGGTAGGTGCTGGTAGGGGGAAATGCACAATACACCCCTAGCGGGACGTCAGTGCAGGACTCATCGCCCCCATTTCGAATAAGAATAAGAATAAGGCAACGAATTTTAATGCGGTTTTTACCATCAGTTAGATACATTATCAAGGAAGGTTTATATATATAACTAGCGACCCGCCCCGGCTTCGCACGTAGATTACACCCGTGCGAAGCCGGCCGGGCGGGTCGCTAGTTTCATACTAAAAGTGTAAAAACATAATTATTCAGACTACGTTACGTTAGTGTTAAATGTGAATGTCATACACAACTATAAATCTAGGTATATAAAATGCGATGTACGTTATTTATGTTATATGGACTGACCCCGAAACGGTTGAACCGATTGTGATTACATTTTCAGACAATCTTCAAATTAGCCCGGCGACTGAAGCTATGATCGCTCCGTCTTGCTTTGCGCAGGCGAGACGAAGCCGCGCACGTGCATTCACATTGAACAAGACCGCCGAATGCGATTGAAACAGAAACAGTAGGTAATTCTCGTATCATATAAATAAATAAAAAATATAATTACTGGAAATAATGATGTAACGACATCGACATCTTTTGGTGTATAATTGTGTGGGTAAAATAGCTGAATAGTGTGTAGAATAGCTACTCCAGAGTACGCTACCTATACGTAATACGTAGGTAAACATATTGCGTATAGGTAGCGTACTCTGGAGAAGCCTTTAAATCTAAATAAGATTTCTCAGAGCTTTCCGCAACATTCGTTAGACGAAATGTAATAACACATTTATTGCCGGAATTTATTCTTGGGTGGATAATTTGATTATTCATACGCTTTTGTTGGGTGTGAGGTTCGGTGAAATGGGAACGGGTAGGTATGGTAATAATATGGTTAGATGAAGGCTGCGTTTTTTCTATTTATAGACGAATTGCCTATAACCTAAGAGCCCTAACAGACGTATTGATTTGGTTGACGGACTGCTGTCCAACTAACGGGAGAGAAAGAGTTAGAATAACGTATTTTCCTCTCTTTCTCTCCCTTTGGTCAGACGGCGGATGAGGCCAACCAAATCGACACGTCTGTTAGCACTATTATAACCAGCGCCGGCCCTAGGGTAGAGTTACCGCTCCTCTTGCTCTATGTAATCTCTATAGTATAGCCAGGGACGCCAAAATGCTAAAGCGAACAAAATATTGAGCGAAAAATACCTACAATTTTGTTGGTGGCTCGCGCCTCGGGGCGGTGGCAACGGGGCATACTTGTGTCCTGTTTATAAACAGCATACCACAGAAAAGAGAAGTAAATAGAATGGAAATGAGAAGGAAAATCTGTCGCCAGGCATTATGACAGAACCTTGATTGAACATTCTTATTTAAATCAACACGTCGAACTCCGCATCCAAAGAACATGGACTTTACCTTTTTGAGTTAGGTCTCAAAGTTCTTTGTCCGCATCACAGTTCTGTTGCTAACGAAATTCGAATGACTGACGTTTCGTTTATATGGGTGCAACTGGCTACAACAAATTTCTTACAAAAATGCCTTGACGGCCGTTCTAATTTAAACAATATATTATTTAAACAAAAAAAAACTTTGCAGCATACAATTTTGATGTGGAAATAGTTTATATTCTGGATTAGCACATGGGTTTTTTTATCCCTGAAAAAATGATCGATTCCAGTGCGATAGTTTTCAGAAATGAAACGTGCCGAAAGACAAAGTCGATCTATCCTGTTGGCTAGGGCCGGCGCTGCTAATGACCATGGATTATTCCATGGATTTATTTTCATTCCAAAACAATAATTTTATGAAGCGTAGTTATCCATTATGTTATGGTAAAGTGACTTTAATATGCACACATTACAGTCCTACGTAGAGAAAAAAGAAGCAAGAGAAAACTGACTAGATGCTGAGAAAATGTCTGGGAGTAGTCTGTGGGAGTATGGATGAGAAAAGCAACTGAAAAAAATATTGGAAAAAAATGGGGGAAGGCCGAAATTATCACACCACTACACTGAATTCAAATTCAAATTATTTATTGAGAATATAAAAAAAAAACTGGTTTGTGCTTCGAACTAGCGTATTTCGATCTATTGGTAATTAGATTCGTTACGATCAGTTTTTACATTGACGACTCATTCGAAAAGTTTATCGCAACAGAAAAGACGAATGTTCTTCGCAACCACGTAGGACTCCCGAACTGTCTATTATGTCTTATGTGCCCGAACTAAATACCTACCTATAATAACACATTCTTTCAATAAAAGATTGTATGAGTACACCTACCTATAATGCTTCACTAGAAAAAAAAACATATTTTTTTCTACGAAATTAACATAAATTATATAATCTTAAAATAATAATTATAACATAATGAGTAGGTAATCATTGTAATTTAATTAAATAAGGATGACATGAAATTTTAAAGTGTATAAATTTAAATGAGGGCAAGGAAATCTTATTATCAGTTAAATCATAGAAAAGGTAAAAAAAAATGTGTTGAATTATAAAAACTTCTTTCTTCAAAAATAAAACTCAAATTGTGATTATTATAATAATTATTCAATAATTTATATGAGTATCATTTCATTTCAGAACACTAGCCTTTTTCAACTACTTACACCCGGTTTTTTTTTAAATCAAACGCCATAAAGCAGCATATCCAAGTAATTTGAGAACCAGGACGCTGAACAGCTGTAATTTGTCGTGCAGATGCCAGCTATAGGGCTGAAAACTGCGGGAGAGATACACCTGTATTCATTCTTTATGAAACCTTCCTCCATCTGGACGCACAAGAAGTAAGTCTGGCAAGTCTTGTCATGAGGGTTAGAGAATCTACCCGCTTCAGTGCAGTTAAACTGTTCAGCTTCACAGATGTATCCAAGCTCACAGAGCGTCGTATTAGGATTAAAGGCCGTATTATTAGGGCAACTATACTGTTTTTCGACAAAAGTCCCATTTACGTTTGTGCAGCTGATGTATTTTGAGCAGTCGGACTTGTTAGGGAAGTAACCTTCGGCTGAGCACGCTGTGTTACCAGGAGGGCTTGTTGTGTTGTCCCCAGGAGACGATGTAGTCGTAAAGTTTCCAGGGAACCCAGTGGTGGTCGTTAAGTTACCAGGAAATTCTGTAGTAGTTGTGATGTTACCAGGAAATTCTGTGGTAGTCGTAAAGTTTCCAGGGAGCCCAGTGGTGGTCGTTAAGTTCCCAGGAAATTCTGTAGTAGTTGTGAGGTTACCAGGAAATTCTGTGGTAGTCGTAAAGTTCCCAGGGAACCCAGTGGTGGTCGTTAAGTTCCCAGGAAATTCTGTAGTAGTTGTGAGGTTACCAGGAAATTCTGTGGTGGTTGTAAAGTTCCCAGGGAACCCTGTGGTAGTCGTAAAGTTTCCAGGGAAGCCAGTGGTGGTCGTTAAGTTCCCAGGAAATTCTGTAGTAGTTGTGAGGTTACTAGGAAATTCTGTTGTGGTTGTAAAGTTCCCAGGGAACCCTGTGGTAGTCGTAAAGTTTCCAGGGAAACCAGTGGTGGTCGTTAAGTTCCCAGGAAATTCTGTAGTAGTTGTGAGGTTACCAGGAAATTCTGTGGTGGTTGTAAAGTTCCCAGGGAACCCTGTGGTAGTCGTAAAGTTTCCAGGGAAGCCAGTGGTGGTCGTTAAGTTCCCAGGAAATCCTGTGGTTGTTGTGACGTTACCAGGAAACTCTGTGGTTGTTGTGAAATTCCCAGGGGACCCCGTGGTAGTCCAGTTGCCATTATCTGGAAGCGTAGTAGTCCCGTTGGTAACGTTAGGGAATGAAGTAGTGCCATTGGTGACCTCTGGTAATGGAGTAGTCCAGTTTCCACCGTCAGGAAAAGAAGTAGTCCCGTTAGTCACAGTAGGGAACGATGTGGTGCCATTAGTTACGTCAGGAAACGCTGTAGTCCAGTTGCCACTGTCAGGGTATGATGTAGTTCCGTTAGTCACGACAGGGAAAGGAGTTGTCCAGTTACCACTGTCAGGAAATGATGTAGTTCCGTTGGTCACGACGGGGGATGGAGTTGTCCAGTTGCCACTTTCAGGGAAAGTAGTCCCGTTGGTCAGCTCAGGGAATGAAGTAGTGCCATTAGTGATGTTAGGAAACGGAGTAGTCCAGTTACCACTATCTGGGAAAGATGTGGTCACATTAGGGAACTGAGTTGTCGAGTTGCCACTTTTGGGGAACGTTGTTCCATTATAGGCGAGAGGGACTGCATGCAACTCGGGCCATGCTACGCTGAGTACCTGCAAGACAAATGAATAAATAAGTATAATTATACACAAAAGACATACGTTCTTGTATTTTGAGGGTTCCGTACATGTCTGTGTAAAAAATAAAATTTAAGGGTCAGAATACAGGGTCCAGCAATCTCTCTCGCGCATTTGATGTTTTCTATACTAATGATATAAAGAGGAAAGATTTGATTGTTTGTTTGTTTGTTTGTTTGCATTGAATAGGCTCCGAAACTACTGAACCGATATGAAAAATTATTTCACTGTTGGGATGCTGCACTATCCCCGGTTGACATAGGCTATATATCCCGGCTTCGCTCGTGCGAAGTCGGGGCGGCCTACTAGTTAGAATATACAATGATTGCCGACTTTTCAAAAATGTGCTTTGGTCATTTTACGAGGATAATATTTCAAAATATTTTGAATAAAATTGACCAAAATAAATAAAAAAAACTGGTTATCCCATCATTATAAAAAAAAAAATATTTTGAGATAATATTATTAACCTCGGAAAATTACTAAGAAAATGGACTAGCATAGAATCCGTCACGTGATTTACAAAGCGTAGCAAGCTGTCTGTCAAATAGTATGTAGCCTTTAACAGGTCCCGAGTACATTAAAACAGTGTACAACCCTGCAATTTGCCGTCCTGTCCGTAAATATATGTGTTTCGTTCTGCTATTATTAGCACTACTTCTATGCTATCCTATCTAGTCCTTATTCTGTGGAAAATTACCTCGGCACATAAAAAAATACAGTAATTTTATATCTTAGATAGCAATAAAAAATACGGATCGAATTGAGAACCTTCCTCCTTTTTTAAAGTCGTTTCAAAAAACATCAAATGAGCGACTGAGATAGCAGTAGGATACTTACCAAAAGAGCTATGATGGATTGGCTCTCCATTTTCAAGTGTGAAAAGTTTTTCAAGCAGCGCTATTTTATACAAAATCCGATTTTAATTAATTTTATCTATTTAATCAGTTTATCAGATGCCGATAGATGCTATTGCCGACTTATTCAGTCATAACGGACATAATTATTAGTGTATAAGTACTTATCAAAAATGTGTCAGTAAACATGACATCACGTGCAAAATTATTCACAGTAGATTTCTAAATGTTTGAACATCAACTTGTCCGATGGTAAGCGATGTGGTTACTGATGGAGACCGATAACCTAGGATATTTCGATTCACAGTAATCATGTGCCAAAGTCATCAACATAACTCGGCGTATCAGCAAACTGAATTGGCAGTGGGCCGGTCATAGCTGTTGCAGAACCGATAACCGTCGGGAAAGTGTGTTCTATTGTGGAGAATCCGCAAACGTAGGTTTAACTCCCTGAGTGACTTTATCTATCTAGCCTTTATTATGCAATCCCTTGAGATTTTATTTGTACATAGTATAATAATTTTAACCGTTGGTCCTCTCGCACAGTGCATTATTCGACATCTTTGTGTTTGCTTTTGCCAATAATTTAATGCTAATGAAATAAAGTCTAATAAATAAACATAGAGCTGCTTTTGCGTAAAGCGCGTGCAATCCGTCTATAATGTATTATGTACTATGCAGACGTTCTGCAATAGATCCTTGTGATACGCCACATGGAAACAAAATTAACTTTACCTCTAGTTTCTTTATTCTGTAGCCTAATAAAACACATATACATCGGGACTGATGCAACCGGCCGGTCTCAGATATATATGTCGCAGTTCCGACAACCGTTAGGACAGGCGTGTTCTAGAGTGAAGGAATCGGCAAACTTAACGTATCGTATGACGCCACCCTGAGACTCGATGGAGTGACTATATATACGTAAGGCAGCTGGCAGTGGCTGGAAGCGATAAGTTGAAGATTGTGTTGAGTGGCGTGCCTTTGGAGAGGCTTATGTCCAGCATTTGACTAACATAGGCTTGTTACGATGAGGTACCTAAATGTTTGCTATAACATTTCTTAGGAAACCACTTAATCAAAACTCGCGTGACATTATAAACTAACGTGAGTGCAATCCGTTTTGTCATTGTTTATTTCCCAGAAAACAACGTAGATAGCATGTGTAAGTGCCAATAAAGTATCAAATAATAAGCATGATTTATTTCCTTGTTAGTATTGCGGTACGAATTTTCAGAAAACTCGCATATCTTCTGAATCAATAATTTAAATTGTAACAGATACTGAAAACCATCAGGTGGGGTGTATAGGTAGACATAATAAAAGTGTAAAGGAATTTTAGAAATCCAGCTTATCTTTAAAGACAATGAAATCACAATTTGTTTTTAGAAACAACGTGAGTTAATTTCAACGTTATCAGTGTTGGGTTTTCCTCAATTACAGATTACTTTATTCATCAATTTGATTTGAAATGTCTCACCTCTTTTTTTATTAGTTACTAGCTGTTACCCGCGGCTTCGCTCGCGTTGTATTGAAATCTACTTTACTACCTCCCGTCTTTTTATCAGTCTCGCATCCGTCCTGTAATCCACTTTACTCATGTACAACCCTTTCAGACCCAGTTCTGCATTCACCCCTAAATCCACTGTAGGTACTCCGGTTCCGATTAAAATAAAGATTTTCTGATTCTGATTCCGCTCTTTCCGATCCAGGCCCGAATCTGTCCCGTAATCTACCCTTCTTCCGTCCAATCCTTACCGCGCCAGTCCTGCATTTGTCCCATAATTTTATCTAATACAGGCCCATCCTTTCCGATCCAACTCGGCATCCGTCCCGTTGTCCACTTTGCTCCTTTTCCCTCATTTTGCTATCCCGCATTCCCGCATTCGTTTCGTAATCCAATCTACTTCAGTCCCACTCTTTCCGATCTAGTCCCGCATGCGTCCGCTCCACTCCCATACATAATAAAATAATTTTTAAAATCTGGTCAGTAGTTTCGGAGTTGAAACAAACTTACAAACTTTACCTCTTTTTTTGTGTAGAAGTGTAGATGTAGATTAGTGTAGATAATATCATAAATATGATAATTACTTACTCACGTAAGATTAGGTGGGATATGTACTAAAATGCGCTTGTGTGTGAGTGAATGTGTTTTCCCATTCAACTCCATGAGGGTTGAAAGGATTTGAATGTAATTTTTCTATAGATTTGTCTTATAACCTAGATTACACGGTACAAAAAAAAGTAAGTTCCAAGTAATAAGGGAGCATCCATCCATTAATTACTACGTGGGCTGATTTGGTGGACCTTGTTTTCCAAGTTTTCCAAATTCCTTGTGAGATTTCGTAGCACCCCCCACTAAATCTCTTTATTTCTCTATAGTTGATAAAGAATTAAATTTATTGTCATAAAGCAGAAAAATTATACAACTTTACGGTGTACAACTTATTTAAATGTAATAATATTAAAAGTATAAACATACAACTGCCATCACCTTTCACTTGTTTTATTAACTGTGTAATGTATAGATTGACGTGATATTTAATTGTGCACCCCGCCCCCTCAGCTAAAATGAGATTTGATAAGATTTTACTGGATAGCCCCCCTCCCCATTTTGAGCACTCGTATTTCATGGATCTCCCCCCCCCCCCCTCTTTTCCCTAATAGTTTTGTGGGTCGCAGGGCGTAGTAGGTAACGTTAAGATTAATAAGATTATAATAATAATTATTGTTAAATTAGTTATTTGTATTGTCACGAACTCACAATCAGATAGCTCTGATCAATTAATTAATTAATTTAGTAGGTATGAATTGCAATTTGCCTAATTAATTTTTAAATAGACCCCCAATTGAATTATATGTTTATGTAGGTTTGTTTTTGGATATTTACCTATGTAGGTAAATAATAAATATCCAAAATATACCCTACCTATAATTAGGAGCGCCCCGCAGTTTCACTCACTATTCCACTAGAAATTAGAATCATGAATTATTGAATAAAAGTAGCCAAATGTGTTGATTTGGGGGTAGGTATATAAGCTAGTATTCAAAAAGTGTTCAAAGATAAGTGGCCTATGGCCATCTTGAATTTTCACGAAATGTCGCAGTCTGAAACCTATGTACTACATCGATAGACAACTATGACATCGATAACAATGATCAAAAAATTTCAACACCATTTCGTCTTAACATCACCGGTTATAAAAATATACCTAGGTAATTGTTATTTGTGATAGCTTCATAATCTAAAAATATCAGCTGTTCCATAGAAATGGATATTTACACTCGACTAAATATTGTATGGGACAAAGATAATATAGGTAAGGTATGGAACGATGTAGGTACTTACCATAACTACCTAAAATGCTAAAATGTTGAATTCGTTTATTCACTGACAACGCACAGCCTAAACCGCTGGGTTTACCTATATAGGTACCTACCTGAGCATGTTTATTCAAAAATAAACTTAAGGTCTTTCTGACTGATATGGCGCCGTATAGCGTAGAGGAGTTCATTCCAAAACTGGAGTGAATAATTGATGCTTAATTATAATTAGAATGACATAATTATTATTATCTATTATTTTGCTTTAATATTATTAATTCTATGATGTATTTTTTTTATTTTTTTAAGTGTTGACATGTAATTATTATTATGAATAAAATTATCATTATCATTATCATTATCATGAAATTTTGCCCAAGTGTTCCTTATAGGTAGGTAGGTACATAATTATAACGAAGGTGAAACTAAGAAAGATTTTGGAAAATTCATCACCAAAAAAATATGTAATGGTTGCAAACAAGCTAACGGGCCGCCTGATGGTAAGCGATCAGTGTCGCCTATAGATACCTACCTGTAACACCAGTGGCATCACAGATACGTTGCTGACCCTTGAAGACAAGAACCCCATGCTATAGTTACTCGGAAATGCTGCGGTGGGGGCATTCTGCAGCATTCCTCCAATTTAAAATAACAGTAGATCAAAATTCGTAAAAAAAAGAAGATAAAAACGTGAAGTTGAAGTTTACGTTAATTTTTTTTTTACTCGTCGTTACCTATGCATATAATTAAAGGATGTTAGTGTTCCTTATTAAACTTACGTAAGTATATGAGCAAAAAGAAAAGATTTTATTTAAACTATAGTTAACTGTTGCGCGGACAAAGCCGCGGGCTAGTAGCTAGTATACTGATAAGTTCAGTTTTGAGTTGATTGCTTTTGCAATCAGTTAGATCTAATATTCTTAAAAATATTTATTACAATTTAATTAATTAATCTGTGATATCATAAACTTGTGTAATGTTTTATCTATTGATAGCACATAGGTATATACAACACTTGAAGCAAATCCGGGTCTTATGCGGCAGCCAGTGATAGATATAACGAGTCAGTGTGCGCTCATCGGTCACACTATTATCTATTATCATACTAATATTATAAACGCGAAAGTTTGTATGTATGGATGTATAGATTTATGGATGTTTGTTCCTCTTTCATGCTGCAACGGAACAACGGATCGACCTGTTTTTTTGCATGGGCATAGTTCAAGAGCTGGAGAGTGACATAGGCTACTTTTCATCATCATAATCATCGCCATTTTTCATCACTACGCGGGGGAAACCGCGGGGCGCAGCTAGTATCTGTATAAATGCGAAAATTTTGTTGGTTTGTTTGTTCCTGTTTCACGCAGCAACAGAGCAACGGATCGACCTGATTTTTTGCATGGGCATGGTACAAGGGCTGGCGAGTGACATAGGCTACTTTTCATCATCATTATCATCGCCATTTCCATCTCTACGCGCGTGATACCGCGGAGCGCAGTTAGTACCTTATCCTACTAATATTATAAACGCGAAAGTTTGTATGTATGGATGTATAGATGTTTATTCCTCTTTCACGCAAAAACTACCAAATGGATTTTAATGAAAATTTACAATAATATAGCTTATACATTAGAATAACACATAGGCTATAACGGGTTGTAGTAGCTTAGAGGCCGTAGGCCGAGCTCTACGCGTACGAAGTAGCGGGTTTCAGCTAGTAATATTATAAATGCGAAAGTTTGTGTTTGTGTATAGGTATGTTTGTTTCTCTTTCACGCTAAAATGGCTGGACAGATTTAGATGAAATTAAGAATATAGATAGCATATGTCCTGGATTAACACATAGGCAACTTACATCATCATCACCATTTTTCATCACTACGCGGGTGAAACCGCGTGGCGCAAATAGTAATTATATATTATGTAGGTAGGTATATTATACTGGGTGACATTTTTACCGACACGAAAAAAAATGGGTGAGACAGGTGCTTACATGTGGTAACAATAATAGGACCTCGAAGTTGATATCGATTAAAACATCGATCATCCCTATTTTGTACCTCTTCTCTATTCCCCGTCCTCAGCGGTATAGAATAATTATAATCTTCATAATACCTGCCTAATTAATTACCTACGAGCACATAGGTACAAATACCCAAATTAAAGCTTGGCAAGCTAACCGCAAAGTTACCTGGGCAAGCGTGTTTGTTTAGGACATATCTTAATAATTGTGGGTCCGCCGCGCTTACAGGCTGCCATACTTAGGCATAATTTTACACGAGGTAATTAAGTTACTTACAGCCACAATTCACACTAAAGCTTAGCACTAAGGTTTTTTATTCATTTTAAAACAAGGTCGAGTTTTATAGACTACGGGGGCCTTACGTACAACAGCTAATTGCGGCACCTAATCCGCTCAGTTGGAAAATCACGCGAACGTGAACCTTATCGCGCCCAGATACGGTTTGCGGTCGCGTGATTTTCCAACTGAGCGGATTAGGTGCCGCAATTAGCTGTTGTCCGTAAGACCCCGGGTATAGAAACTAATTCAAATTCCTTTGTTCCCCAGACGCATTGATGTCGCAATCAAAATTTTCTATAATAATACCTACTACGAATTTAAGCTTTTTGAAAACTGATTTGCCACTGTGGAAATGGGCAAGCCACATCGCTCGAAGAACTGATATAACCTATGGGGAAAAAGGTTCTTAAAAAGTGGAGACCACGAACGACTAAAATTAGTGAAATAGGTATATAGGTACGCTACTATAGGTATTGTATATGAATTTTTCAGTTACTTTGATTTTGAAGCCTAACTACAGAACCGATTCTGATGAAATTTCTATAAAACCAATGTGAAAGTGCCTATATCTATAAGATCTATCCGTACAAATAGAATAATTTTCCACTTTTATTCTGCGAACTGCTCCTAGGTTCGATCGCGTAGTTTTAATCAAGCGAACCACGAAGATTTTTAGATCCTGCTAGTCTGTGGAATGCGCTGCCTGAATGGGCGTTCCCTGATAGTTACAATCTGGGTGTCTTCTAATCACGAATGAATCGGTTTCTTCTAGGCAAGCGTGCTCCACCGTAGACCGCATCATCGCCGAGTTGACGGTCAAGCGAAAGCCTATAATTTATTTAAAAAAATATTTAAAAAACACTAATCCGTTCATAAATGTTTAAAAAAAACAGCTAAAATACCTATAAATTATTATAACACCGGTTTGCACTCACGATTATGTTTTTATCGGTCGGTTTTATGTTTTAATTGCTCCGAAACCGGTCGATCGTCTCGACCGATAAAAACATAATCGTGAGTGCAAACCGGTGTTATAATAATTTATAATGAATCCTCACGCGAGTTTTGATGAAGTAAAATACCTATGTTTGCAAGATTCTTTTTTGAAGTCATTTAAAAACGATGTCAGTCCTACTGTTAGACGGGAATCAATGCCGCAGTACTGTTTTAATAACCTCGAGCTACCTATTATGTTTGGCCGTAAACCATTGAACGAAATGAGCTTTAACTCTCACCCTCAAATCCACTGGGCGCAACTGTGGCGATATATCAAAACAGCCATTAATTCCGGCGGAGTTTCCGCGACATTTGGTAATGCCATGGCCGCGGACCCCCTTGTTTCCTTATCGGGAACCTGGCTAGCCACGGGAAGTGGTTATTAAAATGTTGGAGATCGATAGATATTTATCTTTCAGGTGCTGTTTGTACTATTTGGTGCATTTTGCGTACCTTATATACCTAGAAGCGATTTAGATTTGTGCTGATAGCGATTTACTTTTCATTAGATACATATACATTGCAATTTTTTTTTAACCCCCGGTGGTGCTGATAGTCTTCAAACGGCTAAACTGATTTTCATGAATCATAGTATAGTGTAGTATTTTCAAACCAGCTGTGGTTTTTTGGTACGATATTAGTTTAACAAATATTGTAACATGAATTTAGTAAACAATTTAAAAAAAGTAAAGTAAATCTATCAAGTCACCTTTAAAAAAAAAACTAAATGGATTTCAGTTCAAACGTTTGGAAACTACGATGCCACATACAGACAGACATACAGTTACACACCAACACACAGATAAATACAAACGTTAAACTAACAACACCCCTTTCATTCGGCTCCGTAACAGCTGGAAGAAATTAGGTGAAATGTTGAAAATGCGCAAAAAAATGCTGTATGCAGTGAGCTCTAAACCAAAACCTTATACATAATTTACTTTCAGCATTATATTCCTGGATTTGCCTTAATCTCGAGCTAGTACCAAAAAAGTCTGCTAAAAACTGAAAGGGGCGAGGTAAACACGTATTGGACACCGACATAATCCTTACTAGTTCTACAAACGTACATTTCAATATAAAGCGGCACACAACTGAAACCGAGATGATCAAAATGGCATCAAATGGACGACCAAGGGGGTTGTAAGTGCTAAAGGGGAAACTTTTTTTAAATCTCGAATACGTCCGCTTTTGAGCACCAACGCCTGTTGTTAAGCAGAGACATGGTCTAAAGGCACTTGCAGACGATGCGTAGTACAAGTAGCAAGTACAAGTTGCAAGTGCCTACTACGCATCGTCTGCAGCGGTGTGCTTAGTGCAAGTTGCCACTTGCACTAAGCACACCGCTTTGCACCGCGCTTTTACTGGCGTAAAAGTGCTTAGTTGCACTTCGCGCTGGTCCTTGCGCAAATGAAGCTTCCCCGCGCTACTCACGACGCGACGCCAGCTGCGCATCGTTCGTCTCGTACGAACGCTCGTGCGAGTACGTACTCGCACGCAAGTTGTGCGCGTCACCACGCGAGTGGCTACTTTACGTTTGAAGTTTACGTTGTACTTTAACTACTTGTACTTATTACCTGCACTTGCAAGTTTCTTCGCCTTTAGATGAAGCACTGTAGGTATAACACTTCCACTAATTTTTTCTGAGATTGTTTAGAATTAAGAATAAAAGACAGTTTTGGTAACAACTATAGATTTGTTTTACAAAAATAAATAATTTAACAAAAAGTAGTCTTATACACTTTACACACTATGATTACTTGTATTATCACAAAATAGAATCTATATAATTTCATTAATCACAATAAGTATCTATATTTTTATTTTACATCGCTTTAAAACTTACTAATGTAGTTTTAAACTGAGTATACAAAAAATAATCGCCTATAAGTATAATTGTTTTGTTATAATTTTTCTGGTTATAAAATTCGCGACTATTGCCTATTTACAAAAGCTTTGCTTATTTACAAAAGCTTTTCATCGTCTTTGGAATTTGAGCATTATGCTCGTTTCAAGCATTTATTTGCTCTGACAGCTGTAATAACATTGTAAAAAAAATAGCTTTCACTCATGTATATTGGGTACCTGCTACAGTCTTACGTTCTAAAATCTAGCGAAAGTGATAAGAAATCATGGTTTTCATTCAGCTTTTTACAATGTTAGCCGCTGTCAAAGCAAATAAATGTTTGGATCGCATTTAAGCTTGTAAATAAGTGTAAATCTTTTATTTTATCAAAATTAAAAGATCGTAATAATATTTCAAGTACGTCCATTACTTGACAAGTACAAAAAAGCAATTTTTCATCTGATCGACATAGATGGCGACAAACTGTCCAGACCAGTGGGCTTACTCTTGACACTCGATTTCAATCGTAATTTGGAATTGGGATCGAAAACATGCCATTTTGGTACTCTTGAATTCTAAACTAGCGCACGATTGGAACCGATAATGGTGAAATTATATGGAACTAAATAAAATCGACTCAACTCGACGCTTTCGGTACTCTTGACGCGATTGAAGAGTACCAAATGCCATGTTTTCGATCCCAATCCCAAATTACGATTGAAATTGAGTGTCAAGAGTAAGCCCACTGTCCTCAGCAAAGCCTTGCGATTAAGGCGAGGTTTTACCACTTTTAAGCAAACGCTTGTTACTACAGATGACCATAAGGCTTAATATATTGTATTAAAGTCGCATTTAGTGGAGCAAAACCATGGCGCTTACACACAGTCGTGCATATCTTCTCTGCGATACTAGCGCTACGGTACGGTAGAACCCTTTCGTACATTATCTGACTGCAGCGCTTACGGAAGTTCGAGACAACCTATATCACGCTCAAATTACGGCGCCATCTAAGTTCGTACCGTTTTTAGGCAAATTTCCGAGCTACGCTCTAATGTTCCGTTATTGTCTTTCCTCTTAGTCTATCTTCCTTGATCGTACTAGGAAGTGTTCTATAAAAACATATTTTTCATCACAACTATTCGAAAAACGACTATTGGCTTTAGCAGATAGCAGGAAGCAAATTCAAGTTTGTTCCTATGGGAGATTGAGCTTTCTCTCTTCTAGTTGGTCCACGAATTCTGTTTTCTTCTCGATTGGAATACGGTTCTGTCAATGCAGATTTTTAGGGAACTAATTTTTTCAAGTGTTTTAGATGGAGGGTCTAACGTTGTAAAGAGATGGCGCTAAAGTCGTTATTTTTAGAAATTTATGTTTTCCGACAACCTAGCGTTGCCGTTACGCGACTGTAGGGCTGAAAGTCGTCTATCTACTTCTAGATAAAACCGTCAGATGGCGCTATAATTAGTTCCACAATTTTCTGTTTTGCGATTTGACCATTTCTCTACCTTATAATTATTTCCGATATAATTAACGCAATATCCTAGTAAATTCCGCACACTTTGTTAGCCGGCACCGCTTTATCTGAAACAAAAACCACATGATTTATATTCAAGCGACCCATTTCAATCGTCCACTGGTACTGCGATCTCCAAGCCGCCTGCCAAGCGTGGGGATTATGGCAACACCCCCTATCTAAGAGGGACAGCAGTGGACATTTAATGGCTGATGATGTATGTATGTGACCCATTTCAAGAAAAATAATGTTCTTTATTGCATTCTTATTTCGTTCGTCGTCACTGATAGATTTTTAGATGGCGTTATTGGTTACGAGACCATTTCGTTTATAAATTTTCCCCGAGACATTCTGAGGCAGGCCAAGACCGAAACAGGCTGGGCCTACACTACCTACTCTTGTTCATACTCTTGTGGGGTTTTACTCGCTTCACATATTATTGTTACTATTGTACCAAACAGTTTTAAATTTCTTTGTGAAATTAAATGTCATTTTCTTTAAACTACGTAGTAATGTTATCATTAATCAATACAAAACTTTGCTACAAAAACGATCACAAAGGACGTATTTTTTGCTTAGTACCAAAACAGTGCAGAAATCTTAATATATATAAATCTCGTGTCACAATGTTTGTCCTCAATGGACTCCTAAACCACTTAACCGATTATAATAAAATTCGCACACCATGTGCAGTTCGATCCAACTTGAGAGATAGGATAGTTTAAATAATTATATAACTAGCGACCCGCCCCGGCTTCGCACGTAAATTACACCCGTGCGAAGCCGGGCGGGCGGGTCGCTAGTGTTATATGAAATCTTATTGTCGCACAGTTTTTCATTAATACCCAGTTTATTTTTATTTAGATATAATTTTTCCACATGGGTTTAATGTCTCCTATTAAGACCGACTTGGTGAAAATAATTTTAAGTTTTAAATGTTTGAGAAGATGAATTAAACTCTGTTTTGAGTAGGTATATTTTATCACGGTAGGTAGGTTGGTAGTTGAAAGAAAAGTAGATTACGCACCTCGCCAAAGTGAATAATTAATGCACTCGTGTTAATTTAGCAGTCAACATAACACTCGTGCGTCGTGCATTAATAACTCACTTTGCGCTCGATGCAACAATCTACTATTCTTCACCTGTATAATAATTGGAGTGAATTCTAACTCACCAATCATAGCTGGGTACGGCAAGTTCAAATTGTCCATAATCTCTATGAACTCTTCTAGTGATTTGGTCAGTCTGGGGTTATAGCACTTCTCCTCGGCCACCGTAGTCGCCGTCTGTCCCTTGTAGTCGTGTGCAGGATACAGAGTGTAGTGGTCCGGCAGAGTGAAGATGTTCTTGTGAACTGACTCGTAGAGCGTTTTCGAGTGGCCTTCTTGGAAGTCAGTGCGCCCGCAACCGCGGATCAGCAGTGCGTCGCCCGTGAATGCCATGCACTGGAACAGGGGTTCCCAAACTTTAAACTTGACTGCCCCGGTGGCTCAGTTGGTAGTGAACCTATCTTCTGTGCTTGGGGGCGTGGGTTCGATTCCCATCTAGGACAAACATTTGTGTGATGAACATTTGTGTTTGTTTTATGTCTGGGTGTTAATATCTATTTAAGTATGTATTTAAAAATATATATGTACGTATATCAGTTTCTGGCAGCCATATTACAAGCTTTGCTTAGCTTGGGGTCAGATGACCGTGTGTGCAAAAAAAAAAAAAAAACAAAAAAAAAAATGTCCCAGATATTTTATTTATTTATTTATTTATTCCACAACCTTACCACGGTAAATATCCCGTAAACAATCATATAACTTTATTGAATGAGATACATGTTTTAGAATAGATTATAATAGTATAGTTTGTACGCCGTATGCATGGTGCGACGCGTTTGAATATGGGTTTTCGACTCTGATTTAGTTTCTATTGTCTCATGGTCAATGCCTTTTGAGCGTGTTAATTTTTCGTTCAACTCCTAAGGCACAACCAAGCACACGGCACTGCACCGTGTGGTTTTTGGGGTTCCGTACCTCAAAAGGAAAAAACGGAACCCTTATAGTTAAACCAAACTTTCGCATTTATAATATTGGTAAGATAAGATATGCCAAAATTGTTATTACCAGAACGAAACAGATATATTATTGACAGGACGGCAAATTGCAGGGTTGTACACTGGTTTAATGTACTAGGGACCTGAGGCTCCGTAAGCTATACTATTTTGACAGACGGCGTGCTACGCTTTGTAAATCACGTGACGGATTCTATGCTAGTCCATTTACTTAGGATAATATGAATAAAATTGAAGAACTTGCGTACTTAAATCAGACTGGTCCGCACATTTCTCTCTCTCTTTTTCTGTGACACAAACACATTATTTCGCAGATCGTTTGCGATGAACTAAAAGTAAGTCGTCTACACTTAGGGTTACCATATCTCAGGATTTGTCCTGAGGTCTCAGGATTTTTAGGTTTTTTTCAGGATTGCGGGCGAATTTTGTAAATCTCAGGAATTCTTAGGATTTTTAGAATCTTCAATAAAATAGAGTATATTTTTCAGATCTTTTACATTTACAAAGTTACAAAAACAAAAAATTATCTTCTATTATTTTAATATACATATAAGCAAAAAACCAATAATAATTTGAAAATTTCAACAAACTTGTAAATTACGATTGTGAGAAAGTTTTCAAATTGCTAAAAAAACTCAGGATTTTTCAATGGAAAACGGGCTTTTTCTCCGGACTTTTAAATTTTCCATCTGGTAACCCTATCTACACTACACTATGAAACTTCTAGATTATATTAAAATTCATAATATAAATCGTCTGTACCTATCTATGAAGTCATATTATCATCAACTGTTTGGCCCGCGCATTTCTCTCTCTCCCTCTTTCTCTCTCTCTCTCTCTCTCTCTCTCTCTCACACACACACACATTCTTTCGCAGATCTTTTGCGATGAATTAAGTCTATCGCTACACTATGCAACTTCTAGATTATTTTCAATTTCATAATACAAATCGTCCATACATTAATGAAGTCATCATGTTATCACCCATTGTCTATTAAATATAGATAATTTTATCATGATGCGAGAGTTGACAATATCCTACTTAGCAGTACAGCCACAGTACGCTTGAATGGGCGCGATAAGATAGAAAACCGATGTAATTGAACGATAAGGTGGTTGTACAATCTATGTTTTCAATTGGCATTGACATTCACCTTCCACAGCGTTTCTTGTCTTTAAAAAAAATTATAGATAGGCTTGCGCTTGGCCGCCAACTCGCCTGATGTTAAGCTATGATGCGGCCTACGATGGAGCACGCTTGCCTAGAAGAAACCTATTCACTCTTGACTTGAAGACACCCAGATTGTAACTATCGGGGAACACCCACTCAGTCGTTTCGTTGTCGTTCAATGCTTCCCTCTTTCTTGTATTTTTTTTCTACGATTTCGAGCCGGCGATGTCGATGGTGGCCGATCGGTAGCATGTGCGCTTTACAAACTGACGGCACCCGGGTCGATCCACGGCCCTGCACCAATGACTAATTTCGTACTTCATCAAATCAGCCATAGGACGTCCAATGCTGGACATCGGCCTCCGTCCCCCATCGATCTCCAAAATACACAACAACAGCAGTTACATAGCAGTAGCAGTTTTACAATTTACTGTGGCGTAATTTGACATATTTGCGTTGACATCTGACGTGCTACTGTCAAGACGAAGGAGATCGAACTGAATTAAGTGGTTTGCTAGTAAGAGCATTGATCCAACTTAAGACAGGCCACAGACATGCACAGTAGGTGAACTCGCCGCATCTGTCCTGAAATCCTGATAAAGGTCTGTGGGTGATATCACGTTTAATCTCTGAGATAGAATATGCCTCACCTGATGATCCAACACGTATGTGAAGCACCCATTGGTGTGTCCCGGCGTGGCGATACATTTGAGCCGATGGTTTCCGAACGCGATCTCATCTCCGTTCTTTATATGCACGTCTGCATTGGCGCCTGATGCCAGACTGATGACGCTTTTAACACCTGGCAGAAGGCTTTTCAGCTTCCCCGTGCCGGTTATGTGATCGGCGTGCATGTGTGTGTTCACTGAAAATTATATTGTCAAATCTTATAGTAATTTTAGTACCGATGGGGAAGAAAGGTTCTGGAGTGGAGACCACGAACTGGAAGACGCAGCGTAGGGAGGCCTCCCTCTAATTGGACCTCGTCGATTGTGAGAGTCGCGGGCATCCAGTGGATGCAAAAAGCAGGCTGTCGTTCAGTGTGGAAGTTAAAGGGGGTGGCCTATGTTCAGCAGTGGACGTCTTCTGGCTGATGATGATGATAGTAATTTTATTAACACTAGCTTCGTTTTATTTATTTACTAACAACGCACCCCGGCTTCGCACGGGTGTAAATCTTTTTTTTTTTACACCTTGGGTTACATTATTGGAGTTTTAGTAAGGACCCCTATTTTTTTAAAATATAATATAGCATACGTCACCCGGGGATAGTGTAGCTTCCCAACAGTGAAAGATTTTTTCAAATCGGTTCAGTAGTTTCGGGGCCTATTCAATGCAAACAAACAAACAAATCTTTCCGGTTTATAATATTAGTATAGATGTATTGTATACTCACTGGCATACACCAAGTTGAATCCGAGTTGTTTGATGAGTGCGGCGTCTCTATCGGCGTGCTCTATCACCGGGTCTATGAGCACAGCTTGTTTTGAACTCGTGTCTGCTAGCAGGTACGTGTAGGTACTGCTCACATTGTCGTATAGCTGTCAAAATATAATATTTCTCAATTAAAAGCAACTAACTAACTAGCGACCCGCCCACCCGGCTTCGCACGGGTGTAATTTACGTGCGAAGCCGGGGCGGGTCGTTAGTTATATATATAAACCTTCCATGAAAATGTATCTTACTGATGGTGTAAACCGCATCAAAATCCGTTGCGTGGTTTTAGGAGGAGTTAGCGGCCATACAGACAGAAAGACGCGGAAAGCGACATTTATTTTTATACTATGTAGAGAACCTAGCAGATGCGTTGTATCTTATCGATAAGAATAAAATAAAAAAAATTGGGGGATTTTAAAAGCAATATGTTTGAACAGAAGTATAAATACAATATAAATATTTATTCTTGACACATCTTGGACTGTGATTCAGTGATTTTCGTATAGTATAAACACCACAGATCTGTAGCAGTTAAGATGCCGTGAGTTCATCTACTTTGCGTGTCTGTTTCCCATCTTAGTTGGATCAGTGCTCCAACTTAATCCAGTTCTATCTCCGTCGTCTTAACAGTAGCACAGACGTCAATAAGAAAATGTTAAATTGCGTAATAAGATAGTAAACTGTAAATAAAAACTCTTCGAAAGCAGTTGTGCCAAAAAATGTAGCACGCTGGATACAAATTGACGCTTCTGCGGGTTTGCTTAATAAAGATCTGTGATAAACACCCAGTTATAGTTATTTAGATCATAATAGATATTATGCTACCGAGAGCAGTTTTTTTTTTCTTAACTACCATGTGGTTTTTTGTCAGCCATGTGTAACCAAGCAGAGAAATTTGTTCAACTTGCAATGCATGTTGCTTTTTATTGATAAACACAGTTAAGTTTTGTTTTGCACACTGGTGCTGCTCTCATTTTCATACATTGATTGTCGGCTCGGGCCGATATTTAACTCGGGGATAAAATGGGTTTTATGCACTAGGTATAAACCCGGTTGTTTTCTTTAATTGCAAGTAAATTTAACAGTGATACTGAAAGTAAATCGCTCAAAATAATTTTTTGCTGAGATTTCGACAAAAGTTATATCTAAATCTATTCTAATCTCTACATATCTCTACGTCTTGAAGTGAAACTCATTAACCGACTTCAATAAAGATGAGGGTTCTCAATTCGGTTGTACGTTTATGTTTGTTACACCTATTTATTTATTTTTAATTTATTTGAAAGAATATACTTTCATACTGGTACCATAGAAATTTCATCAAAATCGGTCCAGTAGTTTGGCTTTTAAATCAAAATAACTGGAAAATTCGTTTACTTGGATGACATATTTATTGGGAAGACATAATAATTATTGTCATCCAAGTAACCGAAATTGCGTATAATTAACTAATTTAAAGTTTGCTATTTTTATAATTAAAAAACCGACTTCACAATTGGTTAAATAAGCAATTTCAGTACATACATAATTATGTATTTACTGTTACAGTAAAAATATTCTTTGTCAAAGAACAATGAAATGTTTATCTCAAGTATCACATCATTCATTCATAACATTTGCACTGAAAAATATATCTTCATCATCATCATCATCATTTAGCCATAAGACGCCCACTGCTGGATATAGGCCTCCCAGGTTCGAAGCGGCCTGCATCCAGCGTTTCCCCGCGGTCTCTTTTAGGTAGGTAGGGGTAGGTAATATGTATCTTACCTGTCTGAAAAAGAATTCGTTTCCTCGATCCATTGCTGAGTACCACCTCAGTTGAACACCTTGACTGCTCACACTGGTTAGTTTACACATCGCGCCGGCCACCTTCCAACTGCCGAATATTCTCTGCAGCATCCTGAACACAAATATGTATCTTTATAGTAGCAGTATAACGGTTCATTACACCACCACGCCCATATCTTGCTCACGTGTACAAAGCTACAGGGGATTGACTACGTTTGCAAGATAGAAATAAATAGAAGTGACAGCTACCTTGAGTCAGTTGGCGATAAATTATTTACCAAAACTCAGCCTATCTGTTGTTTATTTGATCAGAAGGATCGCACTTTATTGATAGCATAAAGTGCAATGAAGCCATCTAGAATCTACAATTTCTATAGTCACAATCTCTCAGTGAAAACAGACAAAAAACGTGCGAGTGGCATTGTACAGACATTGTATCTATACTTCATAATGCCACATTTACTCCAATTTAGACGTTATGTCGCTTGCATAATGTTCAATGTTACTTGTTCGCTATGTCATCGTAGCTCTGGCATCGCGCGGCGTTGTAGTCGGATCGCGGTTACCTTGAAACTAAACAAAAAGTCTGCGCAATTCGTAGCGTGCGCCGAGTTTTGGTCCGGACATTTTTATGGCACGATTGTGACTATATGTATTTTATCTCGATGAATGAATCTTATGTTAAAAATAAATTAGGCTTATGGCTTGTCACAGATGTTGTACTCTTTGTGTTGCGTGCCCCCAACATATTATAGTAGAATATAGCTCACATTAATTATATAATTTAATAATAATTTATAATAAAATAATAAAAAATTAAATTAAATTATAATAAAATAATAATAACTTTCGAACTGTAATAGATAGCCAGTTGAAATTCACAGATAAAAGATATACTTTAGTGAAAATAAAAATAATGAAAGAATTGTTTTTATTAAGCTTTCTACAATGTTATTGCAGCTGTCAGAGCAAATTAACGAATGGAAATAGTGTAGTATGATTACACCACACTTACATCCTCCTTTTATCAAAGTCACAGTTTGTATTGTAGGTAATTACTATAGGTGACCACTTTACTTGACCACACCTCCATTGATACTAAAGCTTCAATTAGAGACAAGGACAATAAGTAATAAGTAGTGCATCACAATGGGTGTGTGAATGTATGATGGTCAGGGTTGCCAGATATCCCACTTTATTGTCACAAAATGGCTGGTCCCACAGGAGCCTAAATCCCAAGTTGATAAAAATATACAATCTTTAACACTGGGTTATATACGTTAACAGATTATCAATACTGATTGTTATTTGCACACAATCTGTTCTGAACTGATGGTGGTGTAATGCAAGTATTATTTATAAAAATAATAAATAAAAAAACGGCCCGAGTCAGTGAATCACTGGCTACAAGATGGAGTGCTCAAAAATTTAAATCTACCAAAAATTTATGAAAATCTGCCCTGGCTATGCTTGCATGCACCAACATTTCTTACCCTTGCAAAGTCATTGACATCATTGACAAATTAAATTGACCTAAAACAATGTTATTCTTCTCCACACATTATTAAATAAATGAATAAATATTTGGGACATTTTTGCACACACGGTCATCTGACCCCAAACTAAGCAAAGCTTGTGATATGGCTGCCAGAGACTGATATACATACATATATATTTTTAAATACTAACTTAAATATTAACACCCAGATATAGAACAAACACAAATGTTTAGCACATGAATGTTTGTCCTAGGTGGGAATCGAACCTGAAATTAAGTTTATAATAAAGAATTTTTTTGTTCTAATTTTTGGCTAACAAATGGTGTTTTGTCAATAATTCACTGGAGATTTTTACTTTGGCTGGAAATAAACTGGCAACCCAAATTACCGTGCATTGTATGTTCAATGACAATAATATGTGCTTATGATAATTATATCAAGTGCTATTGTTAAAGTGAAATTTGTTTAAACAACTGCACTTATCAATACTCATGAGAAACAATCTTACACAACATCCATTCATTAACCGCAATTGCCCCAAAATCTTGAATAATTTCTTTCTGTTTCAACCTTAAGTTTTTGACTTAACTAACTTATTACATTATGGAAATAAAATTTTAAAAGAATATCTAGGGATTTCCTTATGCTAAATTAATGAGAAATATATGTCGAATTGATCGCACTTGCGCATTCATAATATTATCCTTTATTCCCACCTTTTTTTTCTTTTGCTAGACTTTTTTTTTTTTTTTTCTTTGCTTTTTTTTTTTTTTTTTGATACCGGGCTGCATTGGTGTGCAGCCAGGTTATGTGTGATTATACCCACTAAACACCTCTGGGTGACCACCTTTGGTACTTGACAAGAGGGCTCCGGCAATTCCAGAGGAACATGTCGGAGCCCTCAGCACTACGCTACTGCTCCTGCTGAGTCAACTGCGTGTTGTCCTGGCTCTTGAACTTGAGTCAATCGAAATGTGACGAGATCCTTCCTCTAGCCAGGCCTGAAAATGGGCAGAATTGCACCGACAGTACTTTGGTGCACATTTTGTGGGTAATATACCCACTCATGCTATTTTTGGAGTATCGTAGGTGCTCTGCCTTCCTTATTACTATGGCACTTATGGGCTCGGATCCGACAAATTGAAGTGACTGTTATTTCCACCTAGTGATAAGTTCTCTTCATCATCATCGGCCAGATGACTTTCACTGCTGAACATAGTCCTCCTCTTTAGATCTCCACACTGAACTACAGCCTGCCATCGGCATCCACAGGATGCCCGCGACTAAAATATCCACATTCCGGATTCTATCGCGCAGAGAAACTCTGAGCATAGTTATCTCCACTGCCCGCTATGTGACTCTGAATTTTCCTAAAGGTGTTAGTGTAAGAATGGTATAGTTTTATCCATTTTAGCTTCGTTCATTCGAATTTTCTTATAACCGCCCATTTCTGATCTACTAATGACCACAAATTTTATATGGCTTTGGCTACGGTGTTGGGGTAAGATTATTATGTAACTGATACAAATACACTCATATTATTTTCAGGATTTAATTAAATATTTCAGATATTATTTGTGAATACATTTTACACAATTGACACCAAATCGACATGTCATAGATTGGCACTAGTCAATATAAAGAGTTCCATTGAGTAACCATTAGATGAGGTTGTATTCTCACACTCCTCCTCGATTTTTATGTGAAAATAATTGTAACATATAAATCGTAAAATAAATTAAATATCAACACTCACTCCTCCTAGATAAAAACTCAATTGACCGTGTCCAATATCCATTAGAGTAATACTCTGCATTGTTCTCGCAGCATTTTGTGCCTTGGAATCGCTAAAGATTTCGTTAACATATCAGCTAAATTGTTTTCTGTTTGTATGTACGAAATTGTCATCTTCTTCGTGCATATTAAATCTTTTATATGATGATATCGAATATCGATGTGTTTCGATCTTTTGCTGTTTTCATAATCCTTTGAGATAAAAATAGCTCCTTTATTATCAACATACAGCATTGGCGTTAGATTTATTCCAAAATCTTTTAAAATTCCATTTAAATTTATGCCTTCGCATGCTGTCAGTGATGCTGCTATATATTCGGCCTCCGCCGTTGACAATGCAACACAATTTTGCTTTCTAGAGAACCATGCTACGACATTCTCGTTGTATTTCACTATACATCCGCTTATACTCTTACGATCTCTTTTATCGTTTGCCCAATCTGCATCTGAATATACTTTTAGACTTGTATGTTCGCTCTTTTTATACTGAAGTACATAATCTTTTGTTGCACTAAGGTAGCGTAAAACTCGTTTGCCATGTTTCCAACATTCTTCATTCGGTTTGTCCAAAAATTGACTTAGGTAAGATACAGCATAGCATATATCTGGCCTTGAGACTGTGCTCACAAACATTAAACTTCCTATTAACTCTCTATAGGGAACTTCTATTGTTTTTTCTGTTATTTCTATATTTAATCCTTTCTCCATTGGTGTATTCTTTTCTTTACATTCAGTCATGTTAAATTTTTCCAACATTTTCTCTATTTGTTTTGACTGTCTTATACTTAGTATTCCTTCTTTCCTTTCTATTTCCATTCCAAGAAACTTTTTAACTTCTCCTAAGTTTTTAGTATCAAATTCGTTTTGCAATAGTTTCATAATTCTGTCTGTTTCTTCTGGCTTTCCCATTATCAAGATGTCATCAACAAATATTAACATCCAAACATTTTTGTTGAAATATAAGCAAAAATCATTTTTCGACCTTTCTAGTCCACATTTTAGTATAAAATTATTTAGCCGTTCGTTCCAGCATCTAGGACTTTGTTTTAATCCGTATAAACTTCTGTTAAGTTTAAGTACTTTCTTTTTATCTGCCTTAACTCCTTGTGGTACTTTGATGTAGATGTCATCTTTTAAATAACCATTTAAGAACGCTGTCGGTACATCCATTTGGTGAATTTTATAATTTTGTTGTACCGCTTGTGCCAAAAACATTCTTACTGTGCTCATTCTAGCTACAGGGGAATAGTTTGTGCTAAAATAATCTTCTTCTTGTACTTGAAATCCTCTAGCAACTAATCTTGCTTTCTTTAATCCATTCTCTTTGGTTTTAAATATCCACTTTGTATCAATAGCTTTCTTTCCTTTTGGTAAATCTATAGGTTCTGACCATGTATTTAATTTTTCTAATGAGTTAATTTCTTTTCTTATAGCTTCTGACCACTTTTTATCATTCGCAGCCTCTTTGTACGAAGTTGGGTCTTTATCTTCATTTGTAATTAAACAATATGCAGTATATAGCTGATAATCATTTAAATGTTTAGGTTGATTTATATTTCGACCTGATCTTGTAGTTATTTGATTATTAGTAACATTATCTTCATGTTCGATAATATCGTCACTATCGTCTTCATCAGTCATGTAGTTAGATTCATTTAAATCATCTTGTTCTGTTTGTTCATTTGAACTTGTTCTTATTTGCCTTCTTTCTTGTCTTTGTGGTCTATTTGACTCTTCTTCTTCATTAAATACTATAATATTTTCATTAGTATTGTTTATCTCTTTCTTCTTTTCTGGTTCGTAAAATATATTCGATTCATCAAATATAACATCCGTTGATATTTGTATTTTATTACTTTCGTAATCCCATAACCTTATGTTGGGGTAAGATTATTATGTAACTGATACAAATACACTCATATTATTTTCAGGATTTAATTAAATATTTCAGATATTATTTGTGAATACATTTTACACAATTGACACCAAATCGACATGTCATAGATTGGCACTAGTCAATATAAAGAGTTCCATTGAGTAACCATTAGATGAGGTTGTATTCTCACATACGGAACCCTACCATAATGTGTGTCTTAATACGCTCATGGTCAGTCAGATTTAATTTTTTTCAAGTAAATCACTGAATTACATTTGGCAAAGAAGTATTGTGCACCATGAGGACGAGACCGGACGAGTATAAGATACATTTTGTTCCGGTATTATCGGAGGTAAAACTTTTTTGTGATTAAGCTTTAACAAATTGATCAACAGGCGTACAATCAATCATCAAAGGTACGTCCATGCGGGTGCTTGAGAATCAATACTAGCAAAGACTAGTTTTTATAGTGGATATGTACAAAAGTACAGTTTTACAGTAGATATTTGTTTTATAAATTTTTTTGATACATAGGTACTACGAAATAAATAAAATAGACAGCTATGCGACCTACTCACCTGATTTTGTACAGGTCACAACACAACACCAACTTATTACTTAAACTTCCAAAACATAAATAGAAATAAGGTGTCTTATCTTATATATTATTAGTTACAATAAAATTAACACCGTTCTTATCATAAGATTTCGTAAATTTGTATTCGTATCGTAGGGCAATAATGACAGTTTTGCTCTTACAAATGACATGACAACATAATAATAATTGACATTGACAATAATAATTGACATTGACAATCTTAATCTTAATTTTCTTGTTTTCATGATTCTTTGGCTGGCTGAAACCATTAAAGCCATACCGCCTCGTCTTACGTATTCTTTATTGGATGGCCTCTTTAGTTTTGGAAACAAAATGAAAATACTCGTTTCACCCCATTATAATATTACTTGCCCGCAATCGAGCACATTCACCAACACTTATTAAGTATAAACTTAAGTTTAATTAGTAATGGCAGTTTCTAATGACTGTAATAAAAAAAGGCTATTAGCATCACAAATCATTTATAGTTATATTATATCCAAATTAGCATGTCGGTCATAAGTTGCTATGCTATTATGCACCTATTATGTCTGTGCTATTACTATTATGTCTTCTGTGGTTTCGTGTAACGCGGCTTTCAAGGAAGTTCCTTTAGGGTATATATAAAATCCTTGGCGGCTTTTCACTAAAAACTATCATCATTACCAAAGAGTAGTATAATACATATATTACGGCTTCGTGCTGCATGTAGTTTACACATGATTAGTAGGTATCAATGGTATCATGAGTTAACACAAGGACGTTATATATAAAGGGACGTTTACATGATAAAATATTTTAAAACAGCTAATCCCTAACCTAAGTGGTTGTTATGCCATTTTTATCAGAATTTTAAAGCATGAAGTAAGTAAGTATATTAATATTATATTCAACAGCCTACTTTTCAACATCCTTTTTAGAATACCACCCGTCTACCTGACATTTTGAGTCATTTTGTCATGTAGATCCGTTTTTGGAAATTAAATTGATAAAATGTAGGTTAAATTCAAAACCAAAAATATTAAAACTGCAAAAATACATTGCATTTACAAAATCAAGATTGGCAAGGTTGGTATGAGCGAGTGTACATTATTATAATCAAAGAATAAGCCAGCCTCCTGGACCCTGATTCCATAACTTAGACGCGCGTAACGCGGCACGTTAACCTTTAAAAGTTGGCCTTTAGTTCCATACTAACGACCCGCCCGCCCGGCTTCGCACGGGTATAATTTACGTGCGAATTCGGGGCGGGTCGCTAGTTATATATATATATATAAACCTTCCTTGAAAATGTATCTTACTGATGGTGAAAACCGCATCAAAATCCGTTGCGTGGTTTAGGAGGAGTTAGCGGCCATACAGACATAAGTACGACCAAAGTAAAATTTACTTTGGTCGAAGCCTCGTTGTACCTACCTATACCCAATCAGGTAGACCTTTTGAATGTCGCAGCATACTTACTAAATACATTTCTTAGTTCGTAAAAAACAGGCAACTTATAATGGGCGTACTATAAGCACCTCTGTGCCTGTGTTGAAGATAGGGCAGTTTCTGTACGCATGCTGTCGTGTCCTTGTGTGCGTTTGTTTTATTCCCATCTCATTTACGCTGTGATAGTGTAATATAGGCTTCTCACTCTAGTCGTAATAAACGTCATTGACCTCCTTCAAAGCCCACCAATCCAGTCGATATTTCGCCGTGTGTTTACACAATGTTTGTCAGTGTGCATTAGAACGCTGCTGTGACTCTGCGACTGTGCAGGCAGCTTATTGATGTAAACATTCTCTTGTCATTGTTTCAGTGCGTTTCGAGAATCGGTAGGATCCATGCAAGGCGCTTTGGAAATAGTCATGTGAACAGCTGATTAAAAAAATACAGATTGATCTAAAGTGAACTCTTTGTGGATGTGTAAAATTTTTGAATGAACCGAACGCGTAATCGGAGAACCCTTTGTTTAGAAATTGTGGATTTACTAATTAGAGGTCAGTAACTAATCGTTTTCTATTTCATTAGCTGTTTACTGTGTTTATAAACATTGTGAGTAGGTAACTGTAGGTAGGAAAAGTTTGGTGTGTGTCCCAAGGTGTCCAGATACTTTCGTTCTCAAATTATTATTGTAAAAGCTCGTAAATAACTACCTAAGACCAACGATCTATTAAGACCTAATTTATACGGCACATTAAAATAAATTAAATGCGATTGAAGGCTGCAATTTATTATTGTCGATCATTTTGTACCTATCAATTATTTTTGTATTATAGGTAATAAATACCGTCCCAATGAAGTTAATACAGTCATATAGATCGTTGGTAATACCTAATAAAATATTATTATGCTCGTGTTACCTAAGTATAAATAAACCGGCCAAGTGCTAGTCGGGTTCGCGGACTGAAGTCGGTTTTTTAAATTGATAATTTTCAGTGAGGTGTAGGTAGGTATAAATTGTATTTTGTGGTGGTACGGAACCCTCAGTGCGCGAGCCAGACTCGCACTTGGCTGGTTTTATTACATTAGAGCAAATGCAAAAATACTACGTTTAAAAAAACGTTTGTAGTAGGCAGGTATTGGGATCTCCCAAAAAACAGCGCCCCCCATCGATCTAAATGTACTACGTACATTAACTTCTTTGGCCCCCCCTTTTGTATATACTTTTTGACTTTATTAGCTATTTCTTAGTGTACCTGCCCTGTGGATTTTTTTACTGGCTAAGGGGTTAGTAATAGCTAAGAAGACATAATAGACAGTAATAGGTCCCATTTACACCAATCGGGTACGAAACAAAAAAAATATAGGTAACACTTGTTTCTATTAAAACCACCATAAACCAGTTCCAGTAAGTATAGGTACCTAGGTAGGTAGGTAGTTGGTACTTTCCTACTTCACCATAAGAATAATAAATACCTAGATAAACAACTTCCTTATTCACCTGATATTACCTTATTGTGTTTTACCTATATAGTTTCTAGGTAAAACACGTGAACCTCAGGTACCTACGTAATTACGTACCTATAACCTATAACCTTTTTTGTTATCGCGTATTAAGTCCGCGTTTGACCACCAACTCGCCTGTTAAGACCGTTGCAGACCATTGGTATTACAAGTAGCAAGTACAAGTTGCAAGTGTCTACTACGCATCGTCTGCAACGTTTTGCATAGTGCAAGTAGCAGTGGAATACTACTATGTACTTACACTGTCACTTGCACTAAGCAAAACGTTATGGCCTGCAACGGCGTTCAAGCCCGTTGCAGACCATGCGAAGTATAAGTAGCAAGTGCCTACTACGCACCGTCTGCAACGTTTTGCTTAGTGCAAGTGGCAGTGGAAGCGCTTAGCAGCACTCGTCCTGGTTCTTGCGCAAGTTAAGCTTCGTTTCCCCGCGTGACCCCCACTGCGAATCGTTGGTCTCGTTCTAACACTCGTGCGAGTACGTACTCGCACGCGATTTGTGCGCGTCACCGTGCGAGTGGCTATTTACTTATTTTACTTGCTACTTGTACATGCAAGCTACTTCGCATGGTCTGCAACGGGATTTATTGGTAAGTGTTAATAAAATTATGTTGTGTTTTTTGTTTTGTTATGTTTATTTTATCGATATAGGTACCTGCCTATTTATACAGGACTGATTCTGTGTTACTGCCTTTGCCTAGATAACTCTGTTATCGATTTCGAACGTAACGTAACCCAATTTCGGTAAGTACCTACCTATAGCTACAGGTATCCACAGTGTAGTTGGCATCTCGACTCTACTTCCGTGATCGGTCAGGGCATGTTAGGAAAACAAACTAATGAAATGTTTGCCTCGTGTTCTATTCTGTGAACAAACGTAATATGAAAGAAGTTGTGTTGTGACTAGATTTATGTTTGTTGAATTTTGGGGTTCTAGGTAAAGAGACCGCAGGGAAAAGCTGGATGCAGGCCACTTCCAACCGGCCCTTTTGGAGATCGATGGGGAGGCCTATGTACAGCAGCAGGCATAACATGGGCTGTGGATAAATTGTCTTTCCACCGTTTTTATTCACGCCTCGCGACAAAGCTAGAACATGGATACGTTTGTCTTTTTCTCGCGGGATAAAAACGGTGGAAAGTCAATATGTCCACGGCCCGTGCTAGGCCTGCAGTGGATGTCCTATGGCTGAAATGATGATGATGATGATGGGGTTCTAGGTACCTGGTACCTCAACCTACCTAAATAGCTTTAAATTTTGGGGTTCTAGGTACCTCTACCTACCTACCTAAATATACCTATGTACCCTATTTAAAATTTGAAGTTCACAAGTCTATTTTATCCCAGTTCCTTACTTCGTTCTATGTATACCTACTATAAATACTATAATACCTATATTCTATATGAATTGTATTTGTATTTAAATGTACTTATCTACCTACTTACTTTACTTATGTACACCTTACTGATTAGTAGGACTGAAGTAATATTTCGTTTCTGAGATGCCCCTAAAACTCCTATGGCCTTCTTAATAATTGGCAAGTTCGATGTGAAACCGCATTTCTATCAAAATTTCCATAGAAATCCGGTCAAAACTACGAAACTGTTGTGAATTACAAAACAGCGTTCAGAAATAGTGAGTTGTCCTTGTGATGGTAAGCCACCGGCGTCGTCGGTCGTTCGAAATTAACTTCATTTCTATTAGACCGGTGCCATGGTCTGTTAAATGTTGCCTATACCTACATTACTTTTGAAAGTTCTGAATATTTGGTCCTTCTAGTTCATATTAATGTTATTTCTAAGTGAACTGAGTAAGATTTGGTCCTTCAAGCCGCACAAGCTTCGATGAATCTTGGCCAAATACTTTAAAAAAAATCTGTTAGTAGCTGTAATACAAATGTTTGTTTCTCGTAATCCCTTACTAAGGTTTTTCGTAAGTTAGGTACCTACCTACCTACCCAATCATCAGACAAGCCCATAAAACAAAATATATAAGTAAATACATAATTACATACCTACAAAAATAATTGTGCGTATTACGAACCAAAATGCGTAGGCGAAGACAATAGAATAGTGTTTGTAAACAAAATTGTTGAAGGTCAAATAGTTACCGAGCAGCTGGACGTAACTTGTAAGTAATCAATTCAAAAGCCTGGTAGGTAAGTAGGCTATACCTACATTGTGTCGCAGAGTGGCAGCACGTGGTCAGCCCACGTTTAGCGTTTCCCGCGTTTTATCAACAACTGGTGAACTGGTGGGTTAGACAAGAACAAGACCCATTTTCTGTTAGCGTGAACGCCTGCGGAAAGATGAAATTGTATGAAAATGACATTAGTTTGAGATAACATCTCTCAAGCTACTGTCAATGTCCCCGCAATGACCCCCCTGGGGGTAAGACAAGACCCACGTTCTGTTAGTGTTAACGCCTGCGGAAAGATGAAATTGTATGAAAATAACATTAGTTTGAGATAACATCTCTCAAGCTAATGCCATTGTCAATGTCATTTTCATATAATTTCATCTTTCCGCAGGCGTTAACACTAACAGAAAGTAGGTCTTGTCTAACCCCCCTGGCCTTCAAGAACCAAGAACCCTGTTACCACATCATAACCATATCACTGGCCGTGAAATCATCTGAAAAATAACAAACATGACGTGTCGGAGATGGTCGGAGATTTCAGAACTCGTCCTCCTGCTGTGTCGTATTCGTAATTCGTATCGTATTTTCGAAAACGCCCGTTATAAATAGGGCAAGAACTTGGAGATCTACAAAAAGGTAAGGTCCAAGTTCTTTGGCTCTTCCCGTCCACAGTTATCTCGCTCGCACATTATTACATCATTGAAGATATAAAATCGCTGTGTGAATATCTGAATATCAAAAAACGGACAAAGCCATGTCATTTTTAATTTGTTTGGTAACGAATAAAAGTTTGGGTTGTATTAGGTATCCAGGTTGTTCCCATTTTACTTCGTCAATTTAATACATATTAAAACGAAAATTACTTTGCAAAGTTACGATGACCAGCAAAGATAATAATATAATAAGGTAATGTCTTCAATAATGTCACTTTGTCAAAATATGCGAGCGATAGAACTGGACGGGAAGAAATATCATTTATAGCTGTAGGTCTTTCCACTCGTGAGAGTAGTAGGTAGAGGTACTACCAAACAATTTTTTTTTCCAAAATGGAAATAAATACGCACCTATCAGCTTGTGGACTATCCAACAACCTGTGCAAACTATCACGTAGATCCGTTACCTTCTCATGATGTACAAGAAAGATAAACCAACTGATACGTGTCGTGTTCGCTTTGATCCATTATATTGGTGTGGTAATGTCTATAAAACAAATGAAGTACCTATTGGCTACTAACTCATAATGGGTAATTTTACAATTGACCTAATCTCAAATTGCGCAGTACCTAACCTACTGCGTAGTCCGAGTGCTTGCGTAGTTTTATCTCTGCGCTGTGTGGATTTGTAAACAGGTTTTTGTATGACTTGAAGGACATAATGGGTTATATTTGTAAAGGTTGGTCATTGTCATTATCGCGATTGTCTTTTTCGATATAACATGAAATACCATTTTTTTTGACTCATTTGCTCTTGAAATTTCAAATATATATTATAATTTTGAGTTTGTTCAATACCTATACTGGGTAGGTATTACTAGGTATATGCTTAATTATATTCGTCAAAATAAATTAGTTTCTGAATAAGCTGATCATTATATTAGTCCTTCGTTCGAACACATTTTAGAAATAATCTTTGCGGGCTGTTCAGCTTAAAAACCAATACTGTCAAGTTTAAGAACTACCTAAATTTTTCTATATATTAGGAATCGAATAATATCATCTCGCATGATCTTTGCAGATAAGTTAGCTAAAAGTTGCTAAAAAGTCTAAAAAGTCCAGATTGCTACATTTCCCAACAGACAAGCTAATAATACCTTCCGAACAACTTTCTATAAGTCGTGGTGACTCTCAAAGGGCAATTTACCATTCCAGACAGTGTAGGTGGCACGTCGCTGCATTAGCTTGAGTGCAGCTGCCAGACCGTCTGGGTCTGGCAGACCATTGTGGTCTGGGATCTGGTTGCCGCCCCCGCCAGTCGTGAGTCGCGACAGGGTGTGGAAAATGGAATTGGACTTAGATGAATTAGGGCCTTGCCGTACCGCTGGTACAACCCCGTATTTATTTGCGCTATTATAAATTCGCAACGTTTTCAAAAAGATTCCTTTTCCTTTGTTCCTGAAACCAATATATAAAGCTCCGTGTGCTGGCATAACTTTCTTCCTTTGTTCCTGAAACCATGTATTAAACTTAATCTATGCTGAAACTAAACAAAAGTTTAACTTTAAATAAATTGCTCTAAACGAAGGCATAACATGAATGAAGAGTTAGAATTAGAAAAAGTCTCTGTAGTATTTTATTTCAACCTTTTGTCGATAGCATAGAGACAAACAATAGCTAAGTTTTTGCACGAAGTTTGTTGACAAAATGTACATTTGCTGATAAATAAATCAAGTTAAACTAATTGCTATCTCATACAAAGACACTTGCAGTTAAACCATGTTTGACTACCATTCATCTCATAAATGCTCTTTCTGACTCACAGTATCGATCATCGATTGATTCATTATGATGGATATCAATATACTAACGCCTCACTGCGAATAATCTAATAAAATAAATGTCATCATTAGTAATTTAATATACTATTGTTCATGAGTATATCAATATGTATGTTATAAAATCAATAACTTACGTCCTTGCTGACAGGTTCATGAGGGTCTCAATCTCAACGTTTAAAATATAAAATTAAGAATATTCGTCCTCGTTCTCACCTAGATTTTCTACACGAACGTCTTTGCGATGAAAATAAAAACTACAAATTCAACTACAACTACAAACCATCAAACAACAAATTACTAAAACAACATTTTCTGTCTAAAAATTCTTAAATTCCTAAAAAAGACACTCCAATAACTGCATAAATAACACCATACCATACCTGTTGCATCTGTGTATTTGGAATCGGCCTTAATAAATGTGCTACAGATTTTGGCCTTGTTACTTTCAGTTTCGCTTTCAGAGCAGTCTTAGTAATAACGTTACGCCGACCTAAATATTACTTAAATAACCACTAATTACTCTTAGCATACACTGAGTATTAGTAAACTGCAGTGAACTTGCGGTTTCCAATGACTTATGTATACGTTATGTCAGACATTAATTGGAGCAGAAAAAGGATGAATTTTTATCGTAATGTTGCCAACAAATGGATTTCGTTATTTTATTCGGCTTGAAAAATCTAATTTCATGAATGTAGATAATTGTAATGCTATCTAAAATTTAATGAAGTAGCAAATATATTATCTGTTGGTAAACATCTGTAATTCTATACAAGTGCAAGACAATTAATTAATAAATAATTTGAAGATCATGGTCAGGGAAGTCCGGGGCGTTATCAAATAAAGCTATAACTCTAGTTCTACTGTACCTACTAACTTAGAGCTACACGGTACAGAACGTAATAAATTTTCCACAACGCAAGGTTTTTGTTCGTGCCTCGTGCTCTAGCAAATCCGTAAATATAACAATGCTATAGGTACTATTTATATATTTGTTTACAACGCCGACGTGCTGTTTATTATTTTCAGAAAAAGAAATTTGTAAACCTTTCATACCGATTTTCCTTTTGTTTTCTTGTATAATTGTGACTTTTAGTATAACTTCCAACAATAACTTCAGGCCAAGAAGTGTACCCTAGGAGAATATTCCTTAACATTGATTACAATTATTTCCGTGGTGTCATTCGATATCTGTTGATAACAACCCTGAACTATTGACAAGGAAGATTTCAGTATTGTAATGTTTTGTAATAATTCGACTGAAAATACTTCCTAGTTTTTTATCAAAAGCTTCGTTGTGATCATGTCGAATTTTTAAATATTATTAGTTTATTCAGTGTTGATAAACTAAGTCCAATTGAATTGTTTATTTCTACTTTTCTAATGACCGAATGATTTTGTGCTACCTATCTGTTCACGAAGGTGAGTTTCAAGATAGTTTTTAAATATATTGTTTTTTTTGTTTGGGGTGTTGTTTCTCCTGCTATCCCGCCCGCCGTCTGCTGCCCATGGCTAACCTCCCCAGAGTCCCCAGTAATATTAACTTCCTGAAGCATCATAATGGCACGGCTTCGACACATTTGTTTTACTGGCAGTGATTTAGCCTTTTATTGAACTGCAAATATTTTTTCCAGTATAGGATTACACATGCGAGCGATTATGCTCGATGATGAGTCTTTACGCAATGGAATGGACATCACACGTTAGCCAATGGTGGAGCGTACCACTTGCAATAACATTATACGCGCTATTTCAAATCTGGGACAGGCTTATCTGTCGTGCATATGGATATTGATGAGTGTTTAGTTTATTTTTTGTGGACGTCATAACACCATAACTCATTTTATGGCGAATGTTTTCTCTTATGCATGAATCGTACGAATTCTGAACCAAGTTTCAGCTAGGCGTTTGAGTCCATTGCGAAAGTTTGAGTGGAGAACATTGCAAAAGCTGGAGTGCCAGGAAGCTTCTCAGCAATGAACCTCTAGTTCCGACTAAGCTTCTTAGTCTTGAGCACCGCAAAATTGTTAATCCATCGGTTATTTATTGGATACATTTCGAAGTAAGTGCATCGGATCGGCATGATCTACCTAATTCTCTTCTGCCCATTGTTCTATCGGACGGCCAGGGCGGGCATGAAAATTCGACACCGTTTAATGGTTGATGTTCCGAAACTCAGGCTGAAGCGCTTTGATTCATCTTTTATTTGTGAAATGGATGTTCCCCTATAGTAAAACCTACGTCTTCAAGTTGCGGGTGAATCTGTGTCTTCTAGGCAAGCGTGCTCCATCGTAGATTCGAGACAACATCATCGCTACCATCAGGCGAGGTGGCGGTCAAATGCAAACCTATTATTATATAAATATAAAAGATCTTTGTACTGACGCTATTTAGTCATAGATACTGTGAGACAAAGAGTATCTATCTGGGTATAATTAAGTATTGTGTTCTCCTTGATAGAATATAATTTGTCATGACATGACATCGTGGTATTTTTATATGATCTGAATATTCTGAATACCTACTATACCAAATACCAGAACGCAATATTTATAACCTTGACTTTAACGCGTAAATATATTTCCGGTTAATATATTATGTAATATACCTAGCTGTGGCATACCATAAAAATAATACAAAGGCAAATTAAAAACACTGTTTTGTTTGATCCATTAAGTAATAATATTTTAAAATTATTTACTAATGTTACAGCTAGTATAATAAATTGACATGCTGTTATTATTGATACGTATTGGTAGTTATTAAAACTGACTACATAAATATCACACTGATCTTAACATATATACCTAACGCAATTCACAACTTAAACATCAGATCCCATTTCGTATCCCACGAACGATAAGATTAGGACCAACTTCATCACTTTACATCACTACGTCGCTTTACATCAGGTGAGTAAGCGGTCAAATGCAAGCCTATTATTAGATTTAAAAAACTACTAAAATAAAGATTTATTATTATTATTTATTATCCTTATAACATAATTATATTATATTAACCAATTTGTACTTACAAAAAATAATAATCTATAGTTGCCTGGCAATAATAATTATTTATATAAGGTGATAGCCATTACCTTATGTATATCTTAGTTGAATTAATGGTATTAGAAAAATAATTATTCATATATGGTGTTAGCTACCATATATATAAAAGTCTTAGTTGAAATAATGTTACTAGAATAATAATAACATTTAATTCAACTAACATTACTTTGGATTATTCCTTGTAATAAAGTACAAATTGTTTATAATAAGGTTAAATTACATTCATTGTGCACTCATATAAACGTCAAATCCAAGGTTGCTATGCTACATGCACTTAGTTACTTATGATACGATCTATAATGAGTAGCCGACGTTTGCGTCGTGATTAGAAGGCGTTTTAATTCATTCTTGTTCATGACTCGGGTTCTAAGCAGGATTAGTCGTTATGCGTATGCAATTTTTTGTTTATGTACCTTAATGTATTTTTTTACATTCAAACAGGATAGCTGAGGATAGCCCAAAAGGTGAAGTCAAAACGAAATATTTACGTACGTTTTTATTTGAAATGTGACTTGATATCTACACTAAATATGAAAATCACACTCTTATTTCCAGCAGTTCCAACATTTAGCCATATCCCGATGTTGCCTTGTGTACTTTATTCCGCTCGATTGAGTTGCCAGGTGTTGTGTTACCAAGCGCCGGTTTATTCGCCGGTTGCGCTCGCGCACGCGGTCAGTTGAGCAGGAAACTCCGTCATTAGCATTGCTATTGGCCAACTAATTAATTTCTAATTCAGCGGCTAGCATTTGATTGTGAAAATATTTAAAGGTAGTACGACTTCGAATAATCACAAAGCGGTCGTCATCCTGAGGTATTCGGTTTTACATCTATTTAAACCCACTAATTTCACTAGAAACATTGCCCTTCAATCCGAAACACAGTAATGTCTGCATATTATTGCTTGGCGGTTCAATAACTGGCAAAAGTGTGGTACCTATACGTACTTCACCAGGTGGACTCAGCAAAAAAACCCAGTAACCACAATATTTTTGTGTTATGTACCTACTGTATGTACTAAAACGCTGATCTTTATATTTGGCAAAGAAGTAGTGTACATAATCTACTAAGGTATATATACAGTATCCTAAAGATATCATGATAATTGTCTATGACCATAGAAAAAAAACAAGAATAATATTACAGTTCAAAAAACAAAAAAGCGAGACAGCAACCACGCGCGCTCAAGCATGTGGAGGTGAGGCGACACGGAAGATGGTCGACATAGCGCTGCTCGGCTCATGTGGCATGATTGCGGTTTTCCCGCTAGATAGCTCTGTCAGTCTGATTCACCATTGAAAAAAGTTCTCTCCCTTGTTACAGATCCAAGATGCCGTCGCTTCTGGAAGCCCTGGAGCGAAAGTACGGTTCAAAAGGCGAGGTGAACCCTCCGATAGACGACATGCCGGTCGCCATATTCGTGCCGAAACGGTCCCCCAGGCTCAGCGTACCAACTCTCCTGGTCCTGAACGACTGTGATATAGACTGCGCAGGAGACGCTTGTGCCTTAGCTGACAAATGTGCTGATGTGGTGGAGCTAGACATCGCTCATAATAACCTTGCCGAATGGCAGGAGGTAAGGGTTTTTTCTTTTCTCTTTTACCGGCCCACGTCTTCTGCATTGGCCAGTGTCAAGTATAGAAATATTTTCATGTTTTATTAAACATCGTCAATCAAGTCAGAGTCACGCCATGCCCTAGTAAAGTAGTACTGGCGACTACTAGAGGCTTCTTTGGAATTTTGGAAACATCACAAAAAGATGTTTCGCTTCGTTATATCACTTGCCCACACGCGAATACTAAATGTGAATGTTTTAAAACTATAAATAATATTCCACCGTTAGTTATTACAAATTGCCATCGATTCTGTTGTACCTACCACCTATTATGTCTTCTGTGGTACCATTCACTAAACTGAACCAATTTGACAGGACCACAATTATCTGCATCTCTTTTCAAAAAGGATGGAAACAATTTTAGAAGGAACTCAAATTTAGTTTATGTTAGAAAATTATATGACAGTGACGTCGATTGTGTCTCTAAAATTGTTGCCATCCAGTTCTGACGTACTGAAATGAAAAGAGACGGGGATAATATTAGTCCTGTCAGATTAGTTTAGTTTAGAGAATGATGCAACAGAGTATCGACCTTGGTCACTAACACTCGAAATAATGCAAGTTTTATATTATTATTAAATATTAGGCTTGCGTGTGGCCGCCATCTCGCCTGATGTTAAGCGATGATGCGGTCTACCGTCTACGATAGAGCACGCTTGCCTAGAAGAAACCGATTCACTCTTATCTGGAGACAACACCCATAGTTTAGAAGTCGTTAGAAGCCGACATGTTTTATTCTCGTTGGCGCCAGAAGTCCTAGACGTAAGGGTTGCTAGGTTTTCTAGTCATATTATGATCGTACCTATGTTCATTCAGTAGTGCGCTATTGATATACCTGCCTAATACCTATTTAGAGATTGCGGTCTGAAAATTGCGTCGCAATACGTTTATTACTTGCAAAATGCGCACCGTCTGACGAAGTTTCAACTACGTCGCATCGTGCCCGTGCTTATACGGGTGTTTATACACACTCACACTAATATTATTAACGTGAAAATTTGTGAGTGTGTGTATGTTGGTTTGGTTCCCACTTCCCAACTTCCCACTCACATCCTGTAAGGGCTTTTTTTTACAACGGACTAAGCATTGGATCACAATCGCACCTGATGGGAAGCAAAGATGTGGTCGAAGATGTATTACGTATTACGTATTATTATGTATTACGCTTGCCTAGGAAATATCCTATTAACTTTTTCTTGACGGCTGAATGGATTTGGATGAAATTTGGTAAGGAGATAGATTGTCCTAGATTAACTCAAATATACCTACAGTAGAATATATTTTGTTCCTGTATATAAGAAAGCGGGTAAACAATAAAATATGTGCCTATTTGTGTTTCTTCTCAAGAATGACGCCGCGCACTAACGAAGTCGGCGAGTAACTTACTTTTCAGTGGGCGAAGTACGAATTTTTGCTACGTAAAATACGTATCTTCGTATGAAATTTCGTATTTTACTTAGCGAATACTCGTACTTCGCCTACAGTATAGTGTTGTGAGCACCACTGTGTGTGTTGCTACCTTTGGAAAAGTTCTTATCGCAACTATTCGCGACCTTACTTTTTGTGTCAATGGCGCTAACATAGGTTGACGATGATTCAAATTCAGGCCTAATTTAAACCAGTTGTTGTTTATAGAAACTTGTGCATACGGAAATGTTATATATTTTGACAACGAAATTGTAATTCTCTACAGAGGACATACTTAACTTCCAGTAAAATTATAGTTTGTTGCAACTAGACATGCCTTTCACGTGTTTACGCCAAGCAACAGGAATTACTATTATTTAAAGTCTGTATTTTCCGCATTACGTGATGTCTCCTTGGTGTTTGACCAAAGTTATCTTTAACTGCTGACAATGTCCTACAAATACAACCTTCCTTTGTAGGTCTTTGCGATACTGGAGCAAACGCCGCGAGTGAGATTCCTCAATCTAAGTTTCAATCGCCTCTCAGCACAAATCCTAGCTGCCCAAGCACTCCAGCCCAAATTGGACAGTCTCAGTCACCTAATTTTGAACTCTACGTACGTCGGCTGGCCAAATGTCCACGCACTACTCAAGGCTCTACCAGCTCTGGAAGAGTTGCATTTGAGTCTCAACGAGTACTCATACGTGGACTTCAGCGGGCAGGAGGTAGACGAGAAGGACCGATGTGAGGCGTGCTCGCGGCTCAATATTCCCGACTCTTCAGAACCAGTTCATGAGCAGTTGAAGAAACTCCACTTCTCCGGTAACCATGTAAGCAGCTGGAAAGAGATATCCAAACTGGGATACGCCTTCCCCAACTTAGAAACTTTACTGGTCAACGACTGTCCTGTGACCACTCTTGAACCAGACCCGTGCGAGAAATGCGGAGATAATAACGGGAACTGGAAAAGCCACGACGCATTCAAGTGAGTACATAGTACCTACAGACTTACGAGCATATTACGTATACGGAACTATTAGTAAATCATAGTTGATAACCGCTATCGGTAAAGTTTAGCAGCAATTGGTTTAATGCGTCTACTGCCATTGACCCACTGAACCTCGAAATCGTGCTCCGTTGTTATGGGTTTGCGTAACTCTTAATCAGTTTTTTTGTTCGAACGACCTTTATTAAATTTTTGCCTTGATCGTACACGATTTCCTGTAGTTTTTTTTTCAACATGTTGTTTTGTTTTTCAGACGTTTACGTTTCCTGAACCTGAATAATACGGGGCTGGCTACATGGGACGAAGTTGACCGAATCGCACAATTTCCTGGTCTCAAGAGTTTACGAGTTCAGGTAAGTCAGATAAGCATATAAGCACTGTCTGTACTGTAGCCTGTATCTATTATAAACATCTTTGCAAATCCTGGCCTCGAAGATGCCGATACCGCGCACATGGCCGGAAACAACCGATGCTATTAGTATTTCACTGCTGGCACTTAATCGAGGTTGTCAGATACTATCCGCATAGCCTACTAGAGTTTCTGATGTTCGCATTGAAGTCCGTTACTCAATCTTTGCATTACCAGCGCCAATTAGCAGGCGCGTCACACTTATAAGCTACCCATCCAATTTGCAAGACATGAAAGTCTTGGAGTATTCTTAGTCGGTTGTCGCCTTTTTGATTCAGCCGGGTCGTACTCCCTGGGGAACTCGAGCACAATGCGGGTGAAGGTCTTCCCGATTTAGTGGTGCCCTACATAAGGCTAGTTGTGCAATAACGCTAATGTATCGGGGAATGTTCGCCTCGGGGCAGAGATGTGGTAATTTCGTCACGTCCTCGCTTCGATACGAGATTAAACGGGAACGTACGTTTCACTGACGGTTCAACCTTGGATGCCGCATTTGATGCGCGCTTTATGATTTATCGCATTGTACCAAAATGTAGACCAATAATATCCAGTCCCTTGAAATTGAACCCTCAGTTTTGAATAACAAACTCTTTGTAAAGATGAGTAAACGATACGCGTTTTGTTTTAGTTCTTTGTTCACGTCAACAAATAACTTGTGTAATTTTTACTGTCATTGGTTTATTACACTTTGTGCTATTGTCGTTCATATGTCCTTGTTAGCTAAGAGCATATTCCCATGGCTCGTGAGTGACCGTCACGTTGTAGTAAATGTGAAAGTGTGTCCAAGTGTTGGGTAGTTTGTTTTAATTTACGCGACTTTATGTTTACTCGTTACGCCTAATGATTATGGTGATGTCATGTCGTTTAAGTCCTGTATGAAAGATTTAATAAATATAAATAAATATCTGGGACATTTTTGCACACACGGTTATCTGACCCCAAACTAAGCAAAGCTTGTAATATGGCTGCCAGAAACTGATATACGTACATATATATTTTTAAATACATACTTAAATAGATATTAACACCCAGACATAGAACAAACACAAATGTTCATCACACAAATGTTTGTCCTAGATGGGAATCGAACCCACGCCCCCAAGCACAGAAGATAGGTTCACTACCAACTGAGCCACCGGGGCAGTCGAAAAATGATAGAGATGGTTTTTTTCTATAATGATATCTGTGATATGATATTTATTAAGTACTAGCTGACCCGACAGACGTTGTCCTGCCTCAGAACTGTCAAACGCACGAAATTAAAATCGTCGTTAAGTTTCCTGAAATTTTCCAATTTTCTGCGCAATTACCTTAATTTTTCTTTCCGTAAGAACCTTCTACAAAGTGTTAGAAAAAGATGAATGAAATCGGTAAAGTCGTTCTCAAGTTATGGCGTGACCAAGGTAAATAGGGATTCATTTTATATACATAGACTAGCTGACCTAACAGACGTTGTCCTGTGCAAATTCAAATAAATTAATTTGAATTTTGGTCTTGTGTTCGTACAATATCCCATAGAAAATAAGTTTCCCGAATTTTCCAATTTTCAGGACATTTTTGCCTTATTCAGTCAGACAATTACGATTATCTATGGCGGGTCAGCCTTAGATAGATAGATGACAAAGGATATAATATAAACTTAATGATATAACAACAAGTGAAGTGAATGTTATTTCAAGATTAGATAAATAGATAGGTAGGTAAGGTATAATATTAAACAAGCTAATAAAGTAGCTCAGTGTTCACAATTTAAAATTGATAAAATGACAGCATATTTCAGAATTACTTTAAACTCAAATTCATAGTGCAATATTAGCATCATTCGATGTAGCGGATAGTGAATTACTTATTGGACTGGTCAAGCTGTAAAATAACGTGAACTTTAATGAATGCAAAAATACACGTGGTAGGTAAATAAATAAGGAAAAGACGTAATATATTCGATACATACTTAGCGTGAGAAGTTACTTGCTTATCATATTGAGGTAAAAGCCTTAAATAGTACCTAAATTTTATACATGTGCCTACTGAAACAGTACTTCAAAAATGTACCTCTTCTTTTGTCTGCATCAAAACAAAGACAAAATTAAAGCAAGCATAATGATTCAGAAATTGTCGTTAAAAGTGAAGATAATAACGAAGCAGGAATAAAATGCAAACTGCATTGGAATTGAAAGGGTTTCGATCAGATTAGTCATACAATTCATGTAACCAGTGAATTCATCCGTTGCAGGTCATTCGCATTAACAGCTGAATTGCCTGGCGACCTTGTTAATGCATCGCTTCTGGCGGATGTTTTTATATTGTCACTTCTCAGTTCCCTATACAAATCACGAATGTTTTTCCAAAACCTTGACAAATTAATCAGGTTCGAATGGTTACATCTAGACATGAATACGTGTGCATTTATTTATTTAGATTAATAACATGATACTTTAATCATTTAAATTGTTTCGACTGTTTACGTATTTTTATGCCATCTTTCTAGATTTGTACGCCTACTAACTAGGCAAAACATGATACAACATGATTAATATTATTTAAACACCTATTGTGCATGCGTTTTTAAATGTGTGTATGATTTACTCGTGTTATGTACAAATAAATTACCTTTATCGTTATTTATGTTAATTGTAGAGTATTATGCGCAGGCTTTTCATATATCATCGTTCGATGTTGTTTTATTAATCAATGGTGTCATTTGGTTATTTTATTTATAGGTTACATATTTCTATGGCTCACACACAACCATTGTTTTCTATGGCTATATTGTACCTAGGTTTTCCTTCAGATACAAACAATATTGACATAGAAAAGTCGACCTGAACTAAATATGAATTCGTCTGCTTCGTCTTTTTACATCTTGACGTAAGTCGTGTACGCAGCATCAGATCGCTAGGTATAAGCATCTCTCTTTTTGTGCCATTTGCCTCTTCCTTCTCTTCGGTTAGTTCCCTCAATGCTGAGCGTTGCGATGCAGATCTTGTAGTCATCCTTATCAGGCTATCATGTTCCCACTGCTGGGACACAGGCCTTATCTCAGAGAGAGATGGAGAGAGTATGAGCCCTAATCCACCATGCTGGACCAGTGCATGTTGGTGAATGTCATACTTCTTTGAACTTTTGAGGTTCTTGGACATACTGGTTTCTTCACAATGTTTTTCCGAGCGATGGTATCGAAACTGCACCATACATTGGTGCAGGGCCGAGGATCATATCGAGTTCCGCGCAAAAGCGCACATGCTACCGCCCGCCACCATCCACCATACCACCCCCGCTCTTGTAGTAGATGGCGACAAATCTGCTTCCATGTCTGAAGACCCCCTGCTTGATATATTGACTGAGATTTTCGTATCCAGCTTTTTGACACTTGGTCGTTCCATCTAATTGGCCGGCCCTGTGGCCCCTATTTCCTTTCACTTTGCCGGTCATATTTTATATACTATTAGTTTCTCCATGGGGGTTAGACAAGACCCACTTTCTGTTAGCGTTAATGCCTGCGGACATTGACAATGACATTTGCTTGAGAGATGTTATCTCAAGCTAATGCCATTTTCATACAATTTCATCTTTCCGCTGGCGTTACCGCTAACAGAAAGTAGGTCTTGTCTAACCCCCCACGTTGTCGAAGGGCTTTCGGGTGATTTGGACGAAGTACTGCAGTACCAAATGAAGGCAAATGCTGGAGTCTCATCATCATCTTTAATTTTTTAATGAGGCATTTGTACTAAAAGCCATGTGCCTCAGTTATGTCAGTCTAATCTGCTCTAGGTTAGGTAAAGTGGTCAAAATTGCGGCTCAAAACTTGCGATCTTGACAATATCGTCAAATAGCTATGACCAGATAGTGACCATTAGCATATCACGAGTCTCGAGTGAAAGGTAAGACAAATTCAAGACCTTTCGTTTGTAATTTGTAATATATAGCCTTAGAATAACAACATGAGTAGTTATTCTAAGTATATAGCATAAACTTGTCTGCACTCCCAATGTTTAGGTACCTACAATACCTACATGCATTGTAAGTGGTCTGAATGTCTAGACTTCTCTATTTGAGCTCCATTTTGCATTCATTCACGACTCAAGAGCCATTGGATTGAACGCAATCAGGAATATTGCGAAACGTTTGCTTTGTAGAGGATATTGCACATTTATGTTAAGCAATAACTCGGTAGTAGGTACTTATTATTATATTTGAAGTAAAGTTTTCACTACTTAGTTTACCCTAGCTTAACGCTACTGTAAAATCCATGAGACTGTATCTTGCTCTACCACTAGGGTTGCTAACCGTCCCGTATTTCCCGGGACGTCCTGTATTTTCGCCATACTTCAAATGTCCCCCTGGGACCATCGTTGTCCTGTATGTTCCTCAAGTTAGGAACTCGAAGTTTTAGCAAATCGTTGTTATTAAGTCGCAATCAACCCCAATAGTCTCGCCTAATATAATATCCTAGAAACTATTATATTTATATATTGAAGAAGAAAAATCTGTAAAGAAAATAATCGGGTCACTTGCAAAAGTAAAAGCGCCGGGATTATAAATTATGTAAAGCTAAAGCAGAAATACACGCAACTCAAAACACGAAATGTTAAACAAATTGATATTTTGTTTGTCCCGGGCAAAAACTAAAAATCCTGTATTTTTCACTCGTCTGATCATTCTATATATTCTAGATATTCTCCCTGCTTTTTAAATATTATATCTGATCATTTGTGTATTTTAAGCAAAAAAAGTTAGCAACCCTATCTACCATTTACATCTACTTTGACAAAAATATAAGCCTACCTTAGGATTCCTTTTCTTAATTTCTTACAGGTTAGTGCCAGTGTTAGTTGCTTTGTATATTTGCATTATGGTTTTATATTTTTTGAGCTTCATCATCAGACACGCAACAAAACGTAAAAAAACAAACCTTTTTCCTGTTTAACGTTTGATGATCACATGTTTACTGAACCAACAATTTGCACACTTATATCCAATTTACAAAAATACGAAGATGCGAGTTTTAGGTGCAGTTTTGGGACTGTCTGTTAGCAAATAATTATTATCATCAGTTTTGAAAAAGAACCAGTCAACATACAACGAAAAAGTCATCATCATCCAGAAGACGTCCACTGCTGAACATAGGCCTTCCCCTTTAACTTCCACACTGAACGTCAGCCTGCCTTCTGCATCCACTGGATGCCCGCGACCCTCACAATGTCATCGGTTCATCTAGTGAGATGCCTACCTACGCTGCGTCTTCTGGTTCGTGGTCTCCATTCAAGAACCTTTCTTCCCCATCAGGACGAAAAAGTGGTCCACTATAAAATGTTTATATTTATATCACCTTTTTGGCGTAGTCCCGATGATTCATGTAATGAGAAAAAACAAACGTAGATAAGTAAGTATGTATAGTATACCACGATCGCTATGTTGTATTGACCACAGACTGGTACCTCCCACATATTCTGCGTCTGGCGATTTGAGTGCTTTGGACTCATGTAGAAGCGTGCCTCGTGAGAAAAGCTTATGAATATAGAGTGACAAATAATATATGCATTTAGATGCTGCATCTGGGTGAATATTAGCGTGATCGCTAATATTAATAATCATCAAAGCTAGCTCTATTCTATATTGCAGATCATAAACCTCTCTCTTCCATACTCATCCCTGTTTTGCGCCAATCTTCTCAAAGTGTTTCCTTGTAATATTTAGCAATAAATTAGTATGTACACTACGTACGTATGTTTCTTTATGTACTTAGTGAACCTGTGGTTAACGATGACAATGATTTTTCGAGCCCAGAGGAGCAACGATCGATGTTAGTCAATTTAACACCTTCGTCCCACACGTTTTGCGTCTCGGACAATTTGTAGAGTACTTTGACATCGTACCCTGATTCATTTAATTTATTTTAGCTTCTTTTACTAGTGACGATCGATGACTGTTTCAGTGGAGTTTAAAAACTTGCAAAAAACGGTTCCTTGTCCGACTAATCGTCTAATTTCATCCTGCCCATTTGTCTATCAGATTGCCAGAGGGTCCATATATCGACACATCTCTATGGTTGATATTCCGAAAACCCGTACGAAGCGCGTGTAGCTGTGCGCTAGTCTGTGGAATGCGCTGTCGGAAAAGTTCCCCGATAGTTACAATCTGGGTGTCTTCTTGGAGTGAATCGGTTTCTTCTAGACAAGCGTGCTGGAGCATCAGGTGAGTTGGCGGTCAAATAAGGCTAAATAACACAAAAGACAATAAGGCTAAACCAGGCTTGCTATCTTTACCTTTTTTATAAATAATAGGCTTGCATTTGACCACCATTTCGCCTGATGTTAAGCGATGATGCGATCTACATTGGAGCACGCTTGCCTAGAAGAAATCGATTCACTCGTGATTTGAAGACACCCAGATTGTAACCATCGGGCACTTCGCATAATAAAATAATGTGGAATCAAAGCGCTTCGTATGGGGTTGTAGAAGGGTACTAAAGCATATCTCGCTTATTTGTCTGATCTGAGGGTTATACCTTCGTCTATTGAACCGTAAAGTAGTAAGGGTTCATAATAAATTTATAAACGGAAGTGTGGGACACGCTGGGTGACCCAGAAACTCCCCTCCGCATGCATTATTAGTTCACATACGGACACACAGATAAATGAAATTGCATGTAGATGGCTCGGTTCCCATGATTAAGTAGTAAAGCTGTTTTTACTATCACTCCTGCGCGCTCCTCATATTTTTTACATAAATACCTAGTCATATATTATGTGAAATTCAGTTAAAAATTGTAAATGGGACAATTTACTTTTGCATCGTATGCTCAGTATTTGCTCTGAGATCTTATGTTAAAGCCAACGATAGATAGATACATAACTCTTTATTGTTGACACCAGAAATGACAGACATAAGACAAAAACAACTAGTGAAAAAAAATTAGTAAGTAGTAGTGAAAAAAAAAACCTAACAAGTACGAGTAGGACTCGTACTCTGAGGGTTCCGTTGGACGGAACCCTCAGAGCGCAAGTCCAAACAAAATATACAACAATCAAAAGTTTAAATATTGAAAGACAAACTTAACTTTGTAGTTTATAATAAGGTTCTTCCATAAATAACAACTACAAAATGTTAGTTTGTAATTGTAAAACAATATTTTTTGTATGATATAACTTCAAATTAACAACTTTCAGATTTATTCCTTTATATGTGCTGTAAGACCTTGCCTCTTGCCAAAATTAATGACTAGGTCAACGAGAAGTACCATATAGGTTTTGATTCCCCTGTAAAATCGCAAAATACCTATGCGACATAAACGTTCATATCTTTTGATTGCGTTGACTTACAACTTTATTTTTTTTACAGCCGGAAGAAACCGTAGACCAAGTATTTAATATAAATTTCAATTTGATACCTTTACGCGTTCTTGATAAAAAGGGTCTTGACAGACGGACAGTCAGACAGACGGACAGACAGACGGACAACGAAGTGATCCTATAAGGGTCCCGCTTTTTCCTTTTGAGGTACGGAACCCTAATAACATTATATCCGATAAATACTGATAAAAAAGCTCGTGGGCTCTAAAAATATATTCACAAAACGGTAAACTTCTTAGTCAAACATTCTGCTCAGTAAAAGTTCCGATCGTCCATCATAATCGTATTAACTTGAAAGCCCCGGCGTCGCCGTTGACTCGTGACCTATGAATACATTACCTTTACGGCTTTCCGTGCTTTTGGGTCAGCCCCCACGTCCAAATGCAATCTAATTCTCAGCTGTCTAGCTAACATATTGGTACTGTTATTTTACTAGTGTTATGATATTGGCCTTGCTCTATGCTCAATATTGTCATCAATGGCAGCTCATCCAAATCAATGCAGATCATAAACATCCTTTGCCGAATTGCCAAACTGTCCTATTTTGCACCACACACACACACACACACATCAACAGCTATTGAAAGAATCCAAATAAATCCACTGTTGGACAAAGACCGCCTTCTTAGAGAGGGGTGTTGCCATAATCCCCATATTTTGCACCACACTTTTTTTTTTTTTTTTTCTATGTTACTTTGCAGAATACCACCAATAACAGCAGGTACCTCTACCTAGTAGCAATAGTAAATTTAAAGAATGCTTTATTATAATTCTTGAAATTTACTATTATTTAATCCTTTCACCCCGTGCTATCTCAAAGAACGTTTAAAAAATTTCCACGACCCTGCTTCACCTCGTTCTCTGAGACAGTCGACTCTTCTCTCTCTTGTTACTCCCAAAAATAAAAGTACTTTCTATGAAGATGCCTTCTCCGTTAAAGCCATACGGTTGTGGAATTCCCTTCCGGTCTCCATTAGACAATCCCAATCTATCAACATTTTCAAGGCTAGGGTGAAAGACTTTTACCTTTCCCAAGTCTAAAACTGTTCGTTACTGTTGGTGGAGAGTTTTTGGACATATCTGTTGCTCCGAATTCGTGTTGGTTGTTATTTGCTCTGTCATTGTTCGTGTTCCTTGCTGCTCTTGCATTGTGAGCTCATAATGCGAAGGTACTCCAAGGACTTAGGGTATAGCATAGATAAACATATATACTAGGGTATAGTATGTACTTACTTGTCGCGTCTGTATTATGTGTGTTTTTATATGTATAGATATATATTTATTACATTATGTATAATTTAGTAGTATTTATTTAATGGTATCATTAAAAGTGTTTTAGCATCCCCCGTCGATTCTGTTACGTAAATTCTTTCCATCCATTGGTTGCCTGGAAGAGATCGCTTTTAGCGATAAGGCCGCCACTTGTGGCACTAGCTCGTAAGTGTTTTCTATCGTGTTGTAATTTTTATTTCTGGTGTACACAATAAAGAGTTTCTATCTATCTATCTATCTATTATTTTACGCGATTGCTTCCCAAAGACACGTTATATAGTGCAATATTATAACTAAAATTATTATAATAGAGTATCGCTAGTGTAGTAGATTCTCTTTACTGCGGTTACTTTTCGGTTGATATTGCTGCTCTTTTCATCATCATAATTTCAGTCATAGGACGTCCACTTGACTGCTAGACATGGGCCTCCCCCATCGATCTCCAAAAGGGCTGGTGGAAGCGGCCTGCATCCAGCGTTTTCCTGCGTTTTCCTTTCTCTTTTGGGTCGTCTGTCCATCTTGTGGATGGTCCTACGCTGCACTTACCGGTCCGTGGTCTCCATTCGAGAATCTTTCGACCCCATCGGCCATCTCTTTTGCGTGATATGTGCCCTGCCCACTGCCACTTCAACTTACTAATCCGGCTGCTGTTTTATGGGTACCATAAATTTAATATGTAGAGTTCCGGAGTAACATAGATCTAAAATCTAAATCCAGGCTGTTTTATTATTGAGCTCGTTCGCAGTTGCCGTGCATTGAAATTTGAAATCGTAAGGGCAAACGATGGCCGACGGACACGCAATGCAGTGGTTTCCCTTTAGCAACTGATACGTAATTAAATATTTTTTGCTGCAAATAAGTCGATGCATTTAGAAATTGTTATGGCCTTGTAGATCTTTTCTCTCAACGATTACAGATTTTTAGTAGATCAAAGGATATACATTAACAAAAATACGAAAGATTTACACAAAGCTTTATATAAGTAGGTAGGTAGGTCTAGGTACCTACCCGAAGTTACCATTTTATGCTGTCTAGAATCTCCCAACACTCAAAAATTTAATAACTGTTGATACTTGCATGTGATTATTTCATAGAATTAGACTACAATTTTCTGTCTTCCTTTTTAAAAATTGAGACTTGCTTCTAGTAAAAAAAGTTAGATTTCTCGTTTGCCGCAGGATAAAATAGCCTTTGTTAGGAATTTCAAGGATCTAGGTTTACATTGTCATTTCCTAGTTCTTTGTTCAGCTACCGTACACACTCTCGTATGTATAGATACACTATCGATATAATAGGTACCTATTTGCTAGACAAATCTCTATGTTATTAACGTACGATTAAGTATTAAGAACTGACTCAACTGACGTAACATGAACGGCTTCTGCGTCATGGTCTTTGCGGATAAAGAGTTGAACGTGATCTTAGGTTTATTGAAATGTGTAGGTACTTCGGAAATAATAATATTCTTTGCCATATTACCTGTTATACCCACCTACCTGCTGATAGGTGCAGTGCTGATCTATCTGATGACGCAAATCAACACTCATCACTCAATCAATTAAGGTTGCGCTATTATATATAGTTGCGTATAGTGAATCTTAGTATCGATACAAACAGCTTAGTTTTTCGATACTAACTTAGATTAATTATGTGTATATATATGAAATAAATAAATTAAAAAAAAAAAAAAAAAAAAACACATTATCTATACAGCTGTTCCATAAAGTTTGCTAACTGTGAATGTAAATTTTGTATGGAACAACTTTTTTCGTGATTTCAGGATTGGTTGTATAGTAAAAGTTGTTTGTAATGATGATTATTATGAACTCTTTTTGTCTTACTTACACTATTTCCGCGTAACGCTGTAAATATGTAGAAACTATTTATTGTGCACCAAGAATAAAGAAATAAAAATTACATAATATACCTAGTTATAGAAACTTAAGAGCTAGTACCATAAGTGGCGGCCTTATCGCTGAAAGCCATCTCTTTTAATGGAAATAATATTATACAAATAAGTATAAAGTTTACTTACGAATCTCTGACCCAGTTTATCACTCTTTTTGTGTTTTAACACAAAAATTTGCATAATCGAATAGAGCCTGTTAACAAAATTAAGAAAATCGTAGGGCCATCCTTTTTAAAATCTTACGTAGTCTAATTTAGTGACGAAAGAAGCTTAAACGTCATAACTCCGCGTCTTGTGTGGAATACGCCCATTGACGCATCCATCCTCATATTTTTTCTTATTTTAAGTCTCCTTGTTTTGTTAAATCTTCCTTCTAAGCCTCTTTGGAGGCCTTTTTGACATCAACATCTTTGTTAATTCATTTGAATGATTTTGGAGTCGTTTTTGATTATTTCTTATTCTTCTTCCACTGTGGGCATTTGTGAGTCTCTTGTAACATACCAGGGAGCGTTGGTTATCATCTTATTTTTTAAGCCGTTCCCCAGAGCTCGATTCCATAAGTCCACACAGGTTTTAGGATAGTTTTGTATATAAGTAGCATGTTCTCTAAACATAGTTTTGATTGTTTTCCAAGCATCCACTGGTGTTTACGTAGCTTCAGACTAAGTTGCTTTCTTTTTGAGAAAATATGTTTTTGCCAAGTGAGTCTTCTATCTAGATGTATGCTATGATATTTTGTTTCATCTCTTGTGGGATTTGACTTCCATTCATTTCTACTGGTGGACATGCATTACGCCGTAAAGTAAATGTGACATAGGCTGACTTAGGTGTTAAAAACTGCAGTTCACTGACCCATTGCTGTATTCAATGAAATCGATCGGCTTAAATTAATGATTCAGAACGGAGCGGTAGCGGATTGGAACGAAACAAAAAAAAAGGTATGCATTTCGGTGCGTGTGAAAAACGACCGTTGGTACATGGCGGGTACCTAATTAGTCATTTAGGGCTGTCGGGCTGACTCAATCCCTTTCGCTCATAATTATACCCTATCAGTGGCGGATCCAGGATTTCGGTTTTGGCGGTGGCTGAGGCCGCCATCAGTGCTATCTTTGAATACAGTTCAGTCAGAATAAAACTTGGTTGGAATAGAAGTCAAACGATTGGATGTCGGAGGACTCGGTGGTTAGTAGGCAAACCTTCTGCGATGACCATGTGGCGTCTTTAGATGCCGATTGCCGACTGCTCAATCCGATCTATTCCTTCAGGAAATTAGGTGGTAATCCACAAGCATATTTCATCAGCACTAAGTGAGTTTTCTTGGAATCGTTAAAAAAGTATGGCCTTACAATTCTTCAGGTACCTACGTTTTTATGATTGTTATAAGAATGTTTTTGAGGTTGGGGCCCTGTTCTTTTCATTTTTGGGCAAAACCAGTTCGTGAGGTTGAATGCTCGAGTTCCGCTACATAGGACAAAGGATATGACAGATATTGCACAATAAGCCCAGTTTTCTGGTGCATAAGACACGATTTTGTCCAAGTTTTCTACGTCATTTTCTAACACGAGTAGTAAAACACTGTTTTAAACTATCACGGTTGTTCACTAAAGTTATATGATTATTTACGCGATATTTACCGTGGGATTGTGGAATGAGCTCCCATATTTTGGGACACAATAATCACATAACTTTACGAGTAGTAAAATTCTGAAAGTGGCTTATTTTGGAAGTGAAAATTGGAAATCTGGGTTAGGAAAATGCAATTTTGCATGCGATCTCCATCTCATAGAGTTCAGAATAGGACGCAATTAGGGACAAGGCAAGTGATGTTACCTGACTAATGCATATTTGCTCTACATTGAGATATCGCTGCAACTTCCCGACTAAAAAAGAAAAGTAGGTAGTTGGAAATTAAAACTAATCTTCGTCTCGGTAATTTCAATTTAGGATATGAAAATTACGTCACTAATGCCTGTGTTTTAACCCCCGTCGCAAAAAGAGCTGAACCGATTTTGATTGTTTTTTTATAGGATTATGTTTGACCGCAACTCGTCTGATGTTAAGCTATGATTGATACGGTCTACGATGGAGCATGCTTGCCTAGAAGAAACCTATGCACTGATGCTTTGAAGACACCCACTTTTTTTTTTTTTTGCATTTTGAGGTGTTGATCGAGAGTATTATTTATCTCTTAGCTATGATTCAACAAAATCTGTTCAGCCGTTTGAAGATCATCACCTCTTTTATCGTGGGTATAAAAAAAAACAATTTATACTTTGTTTACACTTGTTTAATAGATGTAAATACATAACTGGTTGCTATATATAGGTAGATGATTATAAGTTTGTTCGTTGCTCTTGCGCCCTACAAGGAAACCTGACCCGGAACCTTGAGACAAGCAAAACCAATTCAATTAATATCTAGTTTTTCTTGTATACTTCAACGATGATCCTTTATTATACGGCGCGTCGAGAGCTCGTGACTGAATTTTTATTCCTACGGCATAAGCCAGACTGAAAAAGGCAAGACTTGTCTTTTGTCTAGCTAGAAATAGCTAGGGGCTATTTCATGAATACCTGAGCAAGTTAACGATTCAAATTCAAATTCAAATTCTTTATTTATTTAGTAAATAATATTACAGTTTTTACCAGGGCATTATTTACTTAATCTACGAATTTATACACTAAATCAACAAATATTTACAATATGTAACAATAAAAATAAAAAATAAAAACGACATAAACATTTAATAAAAAAAAAAAAAAAAACAATTAAATTATTATAATCAAACTAAAAAATAGTAAACTCCTCACTGTACATCAAAGAATTTTTTAAAAATGCCGACCATTTATCGGCGAATATGTCGACCTGTGGTTGTGAGGATACAAGCGCATTGAGGTGGCGCTGCGCTCGGCAGATAGGGGATTGTTCACGCGCCATGGTGCGCGGCGGCACGGGGGAGAATAGAGGCACGCATCCAATACGGAACCGTGCAAGATGATCTGGCACAGACAAGCGGCTTGCTTCGGACAATAGTGTGGGGCAGTCTAGGATGCCATGTAGGATACGGTACATAGTCAAAAGTAGATCATTCGTACGGCGTGTTTCAAGGGAATTAAAGCCAGTGGCCCCCAGTAGGTAGTTTGATGGATATAAAAAGGGATAGTATCCATACAAGTTTTTATACAAAAACCGTATGAACCTTCTCTGTACCTTCTCTAACATAAGTGAATATGTTTTTTCGTAGGGACTCCAAATGACAGAGCTTGCTTCAAGCTTAGACCTGACAAGTGCGGTGTAGAGAGCCTTAATTGCATTAGGATTTGTAAACTCACGGCAGTTTCTGGTAACGAATCCCAATCGCTTAAAACATTCTGCTGCCAGGGTTTGCATATGGTCATGAAAGTTAAGTTTGGGGTCAAATAAAATACCAAGATCTTTTATGGATTGGGTTCTATTTATTGCTTTATTATCAAGAGTGTATTTAAAAGTTATGGGACGGGTTGATCGAGTGTAGCTCATGACATAGCACTTATCAATGTTTAGAGGCAATTTATTTTTTTGGCTCCAATGGTAGATAGCGGTCAAATCATTTTGCACCTTGTTGCAATCATCTATTGTTTTTATCTCGCGATAAACTTTCAGGTCGTCTGCATATAGCAAACAGCTACTGTTCTCTAGACATTGTTCTACGTCGTTAACCATACCCGTGAAGAGAAGAGGCCCAAGAGATGATCCTTGGCTTATTCCTGAAAGTGTGGAATAGGGGTCGGAGTCAAAGCATCCCAGGCGAACAAATTGCTTTCTGTCACACAGATAGTCTGCGAAAAACTTGAGCAGTTTTGGCGCGAAACCTAGTGCCTCAAGCTTGAGAAGCAGTATGTCGTTGTCCACTAAATCGAATGCTTTTTTGAAGTCTAGGTAGATGACATCGACTTGAGTGTTTTCATCAAGCTTTTTCGATATGTGATCAACTAGAGTAAGCAGGTTTGTATTAACCGAGCGACCTTTCCTAAATGCATGCTGAGCGTTACTGAGGAAAGGTTCCAGTTGCCTATATATTTTTGTATGAAGAACCCCTTCAAAAACTTTAGCTGTTGCGGACAAAATAGCAATTGGCCTGTAATTTTGCGCTACAGTTTTATCTCCAGATTTTGGTATAGGTACGACTCTTGATAATTTCCAAACCGAAGGATAGCTGCCTGTCTTGAGAGATAAATTGAAAATATATGACAAAGGAACTGCAAACTGCGTTTTGAACGCTTTCAATATGTACGTCGGGACATTGTCCGGGCCTGCAGAGCTTTTAGACTTTAATTTATTTATTTGATTTTCTACGTCATATGGACTTAGTTCAAAAATGTTAATGATGTTATTATTTCCTGTTGTGTTAGTTTGACTATGGTTGAGTGTCGGCGATTGGTCTAAGAATACACTATTAAAGTATTCTGCGAACGCTTGAGCAGCAGCCCTGCCTGTGTAACTTTGACCATTGCTTGTAATATTGGGCTGAAATCCTCCTTTTGATCTAAGGTCTGATATATATTTCCAGAAAACTGCAGGATCTTTTGAAAGGTTTTCTTGTATTTGCAATGTATAGTCTTTGTACGCTACACCTACTCTATGTTTAATGTCTATTCTTATGGCCTTGAAGAAAGTATAGACATGACAGTCCTTGCTACTTTTCCATAGTTTATGTAAACTGTGCTTAAGTTTGAGATCGGCAATTATGTCATGTGTATACCAAGTGGGATATCTCCTACTGGGCTTGTTGTGACGAACCTTTTTCGGTATGGTTTGATTAAAACAGTCATATAACAATTCATAGAAAACTTCAGTAGCACTATTAGGATTAACTTCTTTTAATACTGGATTCCAATTTAACTTATTGATTAGGTCATAAAGCGCTGTAAAGTCTGCTTTGGCAAAATTCCAGTCAGTAGATCTGTTAATGTTACTATGTTCTAATTGGGGATTACTTTTACATTTTTCAATACCTATTGTTATTTCGATGCTCAAGGGATGTTTCTTTTTGGAAATAACTAAAATAGTTGTCAAAGTTTTGTGACTCATTGCATAGAGCTAGTCGCTAGAATTTGTCTAGACATGCTAATTCTGATAACAATCTAGATATCTCTATTAATTTTAGTGTTGGGTGTCATTTATGCACGATTACTACTTCTAGGTATAGTCAATTTCAAAAACAGATCGTTTGTCTACAAATTAAATCGGCCAAGTGCGACTCAGGCTCGCGCACTGAGGGTTCCGTGCAACTAGAAAATACAATAATTATCAATTTAAAAAACTGACTTCAATAGTAGTAAAACATGGTGGCATTTCGTGTCGGTGAAAGAAACGATGAGGTGCATATAAATAACGAAAGTGCCAGTTATAACTACGTAATGAACAGGAATTTGTCACCGGCTCGCACTTGGCCATTATTTATTATTTGTTGTTATTATTTAGAGTGTGTAATCATGCCAAGTTTGACGCTTGTACGTATTACAGTTTTAACATTAGAGCTAATACAAAAATACGTAAAAACGAGGGAGTTCCCTTTTGTTTATATTTTTGACGTTTTTATTATTTCTTACTTAATCCGCCGTATCATTACATAGGTATTCTGTGAAAATTTCAACTGCTTATCTATTACGGTTCGAAAGATACAGCCATTAGAAGGCAGGACGGACAGACAGACAGCGTAGGCTTACCTAGTAATAGGGTCCCTTTTTTAACCTTTGGGTACGGAACCCTAAAAAGGCCTAAAAAAATTCATTGAAAATCTGAAATAGTCTAAACTACCTTCAAACCTTTTTAAATCATAGATGGGCATTTTTAACCGTCATCCTCCACCTTTCCAGGGTTGGCCGCTATGGGAGAGGTTCGAGTCAACAGAACACGAGCGAAGACTGCTGCTAGTAGCCAGGTTGCCTCACATACGAACTCTGAACGGAGGCGGGGCGGTGCCCATTGAGGAGAGAGACGCGGCAGAACGGGCCTTCATCAGATATTATATGGAGAAACCGGAGTCTGATAGGCCTGATAGGTGAGTTTAAAGGGTTCAACGAAAAATTCCAATAGGTAGGTAGGCAATATTGTATTGTAACAGTGTTACCCAACGATGGTACCAAAGATAATTTAATATCGTCATTGGGTGGCACTAAGCCGGAATGAGGCCATAGTCATCATTATACAGGACCAACTCTGGAATCGCGAAAAATTATCAGCTGTTTCCATCGAGATACAATATCTACAGAGTCACAAACGTGCCAAAGAAATGCCGAACCAAAACTTTTAAGGCAACCGCGTTCCAACTACAGCGGTGCCCAATGCCAGTGCTGCGATGACATAGCAGACTAGCGACGTTGAACACTAAGCAATGTGGCATTGTGAATTATATAATTGATGGCTCGACGCTCGGAATTTTTTTGACTGTTTTCACTTAGAGATTGTGACTCTATACGAATTGTATCTCGATGGCTGTTTCCTAAATTTTGTGGTGTGTTTATGACATTTGATTTGACTATGGAACAGCTATACCTTTGCTTTCAGTGTGTGTCCCATAAAAGTTGTTCAAAATTATGAGTACAACGAACTCCTTTCGGATTAGTGCCATCGTTCCGTGTAACCTCGTATAGAATAAATTTGTGCACTGACTTGAAATTACTTGGGTACAAATTTCACATTAAATATGACATATCCTTCAGAGCTGTAGTTTGATTGAAGGTCTGTTCAATATGGAGGTGCGTAGGAGTGGAATCTGCAATGATCGACCTGCCTGACCCGAATGGCTAAATAAATATGATAATGGTAGCAGTTTGTAGGTGAAATGTGTTACAGTGTTATAAGGTCGGGGAAATCCAATATTAAAATAATACCTAAAGAATATAATATCTATATACACCTAATACCTAAGTCAGTATATACAGAAGATGCTCCATGCTATTTTCCTATGGCACTGCATTTATCAGGATAAAAAATATCTGGGATTATCTCTGTTCTCATACTTAGGTATTGTTTCATCAAGATTGGTTCAGCTAGGGTTCAACCCATAGTAAAAGTGTTATACTACTGTTTGGTTGTTACTACATAATTTTGTAGTGTGATAAGGAAACTTATGTCTACCTATTTAAAGCGATTCTGTTTAGGTGATTGCGCAAACTTGCGCCACCGCAAACCGTATCTCGGCGCAAGGTTCACGTTCGCGTGATTTTCCGCACTGCGCTGTTTCGAGCCTGCGTTAATAGGTAGCTGTAAGGCCCAAGTCTTAGAATATAGCTCAAGTACAAATTTTGCGTAAACTTTATCTTTTTTTCTTTTCTTTTCCAGGTACTGGGAGCTGGTGAATGTGCACGGGAAACTGGACCCTCTGGTGTCGGTGAACCTTCGGCCGGAAAAACGCGTCCAAATCACGTTTACTTGCGGCGACACCAGCGAAATCAGGACCGTTGACGTGTATAGGTATGTACCCACAGACTAGGTAAACCTACAAAGTCTTGGTACTTATTTTTACACATTTTATTTATATTACACGGGAATGACTCACGTAAGATTAAGCCGGTCATCTTGGTACTTACTTTATGTAAGAACTCCCAGGACAAGATAAGCTAATAAAAAAACCGGACAAGTACGAGTAGGACTCGCGCTCCGAGGGTTCCGATGGACGAAACCCACAGAGCGCGAGTCCAAACAAAAAAAAACTTAACTTTGTAGTGCTCAACTTCCATACATACCAACTGCAAAATGTAAGATTGTAATCGCATTTTTTTTTTATATGATGTAACTTCAGATTTTTTCCTTTATATGTGTTGGAAGACAGCTGAAAGAAACCGTAGCTTCGAGTATTTGGTATAAATTTCAACTTGATATCTTTACGCGTTCCTGAGAAAAAGGGTCTTCACAGACGGACAGCAAAGTCATGCTATAAGGGTCCTGTTTTTTCCTTTTGAGGTACGGAACCCTAAAAAAATTCACATGACCAGTCAAATAGTCATATAATGCTCTCATTGGTTGCCGATTCCCTATAGCTGATAATACTATTAGACATGTTAAAAAGGCCAGATTTAGGTATGTGATAGAAAATGTGAGAGAAATGCGTTTTTGCGTTGTTGCATTTTCAGTCTCCTTTTTTTTTTTTTTCAAAGAATAAGTCGCAAACAAGCTACGGGCCACCTGATGGTAAGTGGGCACCGCTATTGCTTTATTTGAAACATGTATTGTTATTTTTCAGAACCGTATCAGATCTGAAGACCCGGCTAGAGAGGTTGGCTGGTTTCCCGGCTGCTAAGATGAGACTTTTCTACGTTGATCAAGAACTAAGAGATTCGCAGGTGAAAGTTATTAATATCATCATCATTTTCATCCTCATTATCTGCATATCTTGTTCCCACTGTTGGGACACTAACACAACATACTCATACTTATTTATTCCTAACAATTTTAGTAACATGTCACAGTGTATAAATTCTTACTATCTTCTACATAATGATCAAACATGAAAAAAAAACATGACAGAAAAAAAAAACATTAAAAAAAAAAACATTAAATTACATAATGTCAAAATTAAATTAAACAATTAGGATAAACAAATAATATTAGTCAATAAATAATAATAATTTAAAATGTCAGTTTTACATTAGCAAAATATTGTAAATAATGAATTAATTTTATTAATGCCTACTCTACCTTAGGTAGAAAGGTACTTTAGGTAGAAACACAAGCCTTCTGTCAGAGAAGATGGGCTCTAATCCACCATGCTAGCTCAGTGCATGTTGGTGAATGTTCTTGGACTTACCGGCTTTCTCTCGACGTTTTCTTTCAACGTTGTTGAGTGATGGCATTGAAACTGCGCATAATTTATTTAAGTACTAAATAAGTCATTGATGTAAGACCTAGGATCAAACCGGGTGTCGTCAAAATTGTAAAACGCCCGGCCACCATTGTCACCACCTAGTTTTGTCTATTTTAATATGTATACCTATGTTATCATACTAATATTATAAACTTGAAAGTGTGTTTGTTCCTTTTTCACACAGCAAAAGATCTATGAATCGATGTTGTTTTTAGCATATAGAAAGTTTGAGCCGGAGAGTGATTTTAGATACTTTTTATCCCGAAAAAATTTATGGTTCCTAAGGGTATGTCCAGACGTATGAAACAGCGAGATGCAACTAGGACTTGCATGAATCAATTATTTAGTTGTCCCAGTTTGCTGTCGGAGCTAGTGTATTATACACAACTGGGCCCGTACCATGAGCGCTTAAACGCGATTCCATTTAGGTGACTGCGACAAGTTACGCGACCGCAAAATGTTTTTCGGCGTGTTAGGGTTTCCCGCGGTCGCCTAACTTGAATCACGTTAAAGAGGTCATGGTACGGGCCCTGAGTCAGAGCAAAAAAATATGTCCCGAATATTTATTTATTTAATTCTATTGTACCATTCTCTAAACTAATGTGACAGTACTAAAATTATCAGCTTCTCTTTTTATTTCAGTATGCCAGAAAAAGATGGCAACCATTTAGAGCTGTCAAATTTAGTTTAGTTTAGAGAATCGACATCATTATCATAACTAACCAATCATGTTTTTCAAATTAACAAAATGTTTAATTTGGAACCATTCCAGGGACCTGAAGAGATGAAATATCCTACGAAGCAGCTGTACTCCTACAACATCAGATCGGGCGACGAGATCATTATAGACTCTAAGATGAAGCATTCTATATCGGCCAACTCCAATGGATCAGTCACTGCATCCACATGAACTGAAACTTTGGAGTGACGGACGAGGTTGGATTGGAGTGATGTCATTGGTTGGATTAATGTAAATGGTTGAATTGATGTAATTGGTTGGATCAGAGTATTGTAAATGTACGTGGCTGTATTTGTTCCATGTGCCTGTAGTGGGCCAATTACTACGAATCCAGTTGTAATCATACAACATCAGATCGGGCAACAAGATCATTATCTATTATAGAATCGAGATTAAGCATTCAATATTGATCAAGTCCAGTTATAGAGTACGGACAAGGAGTACGGATTGGAGTAATGTAAATGGTTGACTTGATGTAATCGGTTGAATTGGAGTATTGTAAACTTTCTTGGCTGTATTTGTTCCCAGTGTACCCACAGTGGGCAAATTATTACCAATCAATCAAACATACAGTACAACCAATTTATCTGTACATAGAAGTAGTCAAACGCTTGAAGGAACTTATAATTTTCTATGTATAACCACTTTTGTTTAGAAAATATTGGTGTGGACTTAACTCTTCAGATACATTGGTTGCACTAAACCTTTTAATAAGCTTATGACAGTGGAATTTTAAAACTATCCTCAATTTCTAAACAATGCAATGGAGTTCAACAATGAAAACCATGTTACGTTTAACTGTTTTTTTTTTTTATATTCATACTAACAACATACAGATGGGATGAGATTTTAGTTTATTTTTGTATAAAACTTTATTTTTGTATAAAATGTGGTTTGGTTTCTCTTTTACTGGGTATGTTTTGACATTACTAATTAGTATTAAATAAATAGTGAACGCAAAACAAACGTTGTCACAAAATATTTAGTTTTAAGTTTTGGCCCAAACAGAGCTGTAGCTAGTATAATTTTTGCATGAAAAGATGAATTTGAATTAGATGTTTTGTTCAGACATAAATAACCCAATGTTTCAAATATTTTTTTAATTCAAGTTTTTGTAACTTGTTTTTATTCTGCTTAGGGTAGGTAGAGTTTTCCAATCATCCTGTTTTTGATATAAAAAAGGGACTAAAGATTTTTTTTTAATATCTGGATTATTTGCAATATTCACCTGTGATAATAAATTATATTGATTTTTATGAAAATAAATACAAAGAGAAGTGCTATTAACATTATAAAATATGCTACCTATAAAAACTAAGGCCGCCTTTTAAAATCTTGATGTAAAAATACTTTTTGACAAATTACTAGTTGTAAGTGATGATATATTATTAACTGCCATTTTGAAATATCCATTTTAGTATGGAATATTATGGACTATTACATTTTATTCCAATTATTGTTCAAATTACCTGTATTTATGCACATGGAACTTAATATTAAAAATCAAGTGTTATATAGTTCAGCTACCTAGCATTTTATGCAATTTATTTATTTTAGTCTAATATATTATGCTTAACATAACGCAACCATTGTAAGGCACCATTAACAGAGTGCCAAATTAGAATTTATTTTTATCTTGATAGGATAATTGTTTTTTTTACTAAAAAAAAAAAGCTGCCAAACTTGAGCTAAATATTCCTCAGCTGAATCCTTACAAGGCCTTTTACAAGTTTAAACATTTTGAAAATTATCAAATTGACACTACAATAGTAGGTACCTATTGCAACATGAATCTTAATGAGTTTGGATTTGGCAGTGGTTAGATTAAGGTTTAAAAAAATAATGTAGTATTAACATGATGAAATGTCCCATATTTGAATAAAATATAGTAACTGATTTGAATCTGATGTTTTATTTATCACAGCGTTCTGGGTTCTTTTGTATCACAAATAGAGTCTTTTACCATAAACAGCTATCATAGCATTTTGAACATGTTCCATGACATGCATGAATACTTCAATCCATTCCCTGTTATCCATTTCATGTGTCCTTCTTTTAAGAAAGTTCAACAAAATATTTAACTTTTCTAAATTTTTATTTATAACCATTTCCCGCATGTATTCTGAAATCAGATTGATATCACAGGGTAAAGGTGTCTGTCCGCTGTCTAGCCATGCTCGTAACAGCTCCCTTACTTCTCTCCATGGAAGTCCAATAAGTCCTTGTCGGACAGGCTGCTGTTGAACAACATTTGGTTCTTTATTCATCAAAGGCTTTTTATTTGATGTATCAATATCTTTACTAACACTAGGCTTGGCCATTGGATCAGTGTAAGGTGTATCCCTTGTTGCTTGACCGTGAAGAAACTTGGTCAATATGTTTTTTGATAAAGATTGTTGTTTCGTAATCTTTGGAGGTCTGCCTCGCTTTTTTACAGGTGACCTTATTTGTAATACTGGAGATTTCTTAGGAGATGAGCGCTGTTTCTGTTTTTTTGGAGAATGATACGGTGTTTCTGTGTTGTTTATTGGTTCTTTTTCTCCAAACAATCTTGATGGTTGTATTTCATTTTTGTTAGTAACTGTTGAAGGCTTGTTATACAAAAATTTGCTAATGGCACCAGCTATTGGTTTACTGCAGGTTGATTCCAGCTTAGTCATCTGAATACCAACTCCTCTCATTTCTTTAGGGTCTATATTAAGTTTTTTGCAGATCAATATAGCTTCTCTTGATATTGTTTCAACATCATTAGCTGCATTGGTTAGAGTATTTGATTTATTGATGACATTGCAAAAGCCATGTCCCATAAACTTTGCTGTCTCTACTGGCGCTTCTTCTGCTCTGACCATCAGTTTCAAAGTTATACATTTACCAATTACTTTGAATTGCAGCATTCTTAAATGTACTTCTGCAGAGAGCTGTTTCAAAAATTCATAGCATTGGTTGATGTTTTCAAATCTTATACCATAGTTAACTTCTGCTGAAACTGATTTTCTGACTGTTTGAAATGTCAAAGGATTGGTGTCTCTCCCTCTGCATTGATCAAAGAGTAGTATTCCAGTCTTGACTCCTAAATGACATTTTAATGATGCTAATGACATCTGCTGCAGGGAGCCACATGTTGTGTGTCCAAGGGATTCTAATTTTTTTGAAATTTGCCTCCCTACCCCGGGCAAATCTCTAAGATTTATGTTGTACATGAAGTCACCTACAAAATCTTCGGAGAGGAAAAACTGGCCATTTGGTTTGGCCCGCTTTGTAGCTAACCGAGCCTGCAAGCGGTTACCACCAAATCCTGTAGAACATGGGCAACCTGTTTTAGATTTGATCTCATTTCTCAAAAGTGAGGCAAAATCTTGCACACTTATATCCACGTCTCTCAAGAGATCAGTACAGTCCACATACATTTCATCACAAGACACTGCTTCTATATCCAGAGTGTATTGTGCTATTGTATTATATAAAGTGTATGCAACTTCTTTATAGCCTTCAAAATCATAAGGAATAGTTTGCAAATCTGGACATAATCTTAAAGCTGCACCCATAAACATTCCATTTCCAACTCCTTTTGCTCTCGCTTCATATGAACATGAGGCAATCTCACTCATAGAGCCATATTTATCGTCTTCATCTGTTATATTGTCTACTCTACTTTCAAATTCAATATCTGCTTCAGCTACTCCAGTTGCTTTTCCCAATTTTTGTGCCTGTTTCTGTCTGTACAAGTTAAACTCTATATTTCTGTCTACACCGGGTCTCTTGGGTCTAGGTTGCCCGCCTTTTGAATGTGTTACTGCCACTGGTTTACCACCAAGTTCTGGTCTGTTTCGTAAACCAACAGATACAAAAAAACAGTCCATGTCTATGTGCATAATAGTTTTTCCCTTTTCAAATCTAATTTGGGAAAATGCATTGGTGGTTGAAAAGCAATTGATTGCTTCCTTGAGTTGGTTCCGGGCAGGAAATATAAAGTTGCTATTTTCTCGCAAATCATTTACATATTGCTTAAAACATGCTCCAAGCTGGGATATGTGATGTAGTCGAGAGTTATTATAAAATTCTGAGATGAAATTAGGATCTGCTGCAGTTTTAGTACTGTGTTGAACTAAGCTTGGTTTGTGAGTTTCAGTAGAATCAAGATTTTTGGACACATTACAGGAGTTTATGTTTGCTTCTACAGGGTTAACATTGGTTGGTTCGTGCTTCACAACCGTTTTAGGTTTTCCAATCATAGAGAACTTTTTCGAGTTCAGTAAAGGCTCAGGCGATTCATTATATGTTCTTTCAACATCATTTTTCACAATCTTGCTGAAATTCAATTGCTTTTGGGTTCTTGAATTTTTATAAAGTAAATATTCTCTGAAGTCTAATAGACAATTCGCGGCAATACTGTCTGTTATCCACTCGGCTCTAACAACTCTAGCAAGCGACATATTCTTAACTTTAGTGTCAGGTAAGTTCGACGCGATTATAAAGTCATCACTTTTTTGGTAAGTGTGATATACACCTCCATGCTTTGGCATTAGAGCTTTAAGCTCATCAGCAGAAGGATCTGTAAATCCATTTACATAAATACTTACTCCATTGAAGATATTGGACAAAGCTTCCTCATTTACAGCTTTAGCATCAAATTGCTCTTCTAGCTTAGCGATTTTGGCCTGCATGTATCCACCCCATGCTTCGAATCCATTGTCAGGAAACTTTTCGTCACGTCGTCTCATGGTATACACTTGTTAGGTCAAGCGATAGTTAGAGTAAAGTACTTACTAGGCATAGTAAGGCCATGGTATAATAATATATATGTTTTCTTGAATCATGAGTAAGGCAAGCCGCTATGTCCAAACTATAATGATTTGTGCTGCAATGCGAAATGCAATTTTTTTGGGTAGGAATATAGTAATCTTTATTTTATCAAAACAAAAACAAAGAAGTTTTTTTTTATATTTATTTTATGACAGTGTTTATGACCTTGGATCCAGTAAAAACAAGGAAGCCGAAAGAAAATGCAACCGCCCCCGTCCAGTCGCAAACATGCGAATTATTCCGTGTTGCCGGCAGTCAAGTGAGTCAAGCAGTCCAGTCAAGCAAGCAAGAAAAAGTTAGTAATAAGAATATATCAACTTCAACTCTTAGTTTGTGGCTCCCGTGAAGAATGAAGATTCTTCCCCAAATAGGTACTAACCATTGATATTATCGTAGAGAGATGGTACCGATAGTCTCTATTGTATTCTGTTTGCCAAAAGTCTCTACCACGATATTTAAAAGAAATTATTTTTTATATTATTTTAGAGAATTAATGGTACTAGCACTAGCTCAAGTTTATGGCTGATCCAAACGAACGATCCAAAGGATTTTGTAGGATAAAAGTTAAATGTCACTGTCAAATAAAAGTTGTCTATGGCTTTGGCACAAGGCAACAGACATTTATGATTTGAAATTTCAAAACAAAAACAAAGTGGTTGGAAGCGTTATTTGTCGCTTAGTTGTTAATTTAATCAATTTAATTTATTACTAGGTGAAATCTCTTCAATATGTCTTTGATTAACGAAGATACGGCTATTGTACCTTGGATCGGCCCTATGAGTTGTAAAAACACATTAACTGTAATCGTCCTTTCAGAAAATGTTGAAATCATTAAAAAAATTGCGAACGCTCTTACAGAAGTACACAGTAAAGGAGCATTTAGATGGAAGCTGCTTGTTCTACAATCAATTCATTTGGAAGAAGTTGATAGACAATCAGATGTGACTGGGAGAATAGCTATAGATTTTGTAATTGTAGCTATTGATACAGCCAGAATGTTCTGCTTAGAGTGGACAAAAACCCAAGTCAAGCAGGTCCACCCGGACCTGAGAAGCCGTCGCGTGGTTCTTGTGAATGCTAGAGGTCTACCAATGAACGCTATGGCCTTTAATGTCGGAAAGCTGGTAACATTTCAAAATGACTACAAGTTGGAAATGCTAACGGGGGATGTAATAAAACCAGAAGATGCTGTGTTCTTGGCGCGAAGACTGCTGAGATACCTCGAAGTTTCTGTTGGCTTGAAGACTGGATTTCCTAATGTGAATGTTTGATACTATGTGACCTGAATGAAATTTTGTTAATCAAATGTTCTTGAAGTAAAGGTAAATGATTATTAATGGGATATTTACCGCGGTAATTTTGTGCTTGTGAAATGACATGGTTGATATCGGGAGCTCATTCCACAACCTTTACACAGTAAATAAACAGTGGCGTAGCTAGGTAATCAAATGCCCTAGTGCAAAAACAAGTTGGGGTCGTATCTAAACTGGTTATGTTTATCAAGTAAAAATGTATAAATATTAATGAATAATTTTAAGGTTTGCACCTTAGTAAGATGACATGACCTTAAGAAGATATTAATAATTATTATTAAGATGATGATGGGAGTTTTTTTTCAAGTTTTCAGTTTGATCAGTTTGACGTTTGCTGGCTAGGGCCCGAGGGCCCCCTGAGATTGAGGGCCCCGGTGCACAGCCCCACCTAGCCCTCCGATAGCTACACCACTGCCTGTAAATAATCATATACCTTTAGTGAACAATCGTGATAGTTTAAAAAAGTGTTCCAGTGGCTGAACTTTAGCCAAACTCATGAATGGCTGTAAATTATCTGCATTTAAAGACTTGTGTAGCTAGTGAGCAAATGATAGAAAAAATATAAATAGGTCCAATAGATATCTGTAGCTCACTAAATTTCAATGTATAAATCTAATTAAAGGTTCTATTTGGATTATAAATTGTTGAATTAAAACCTACCTAAATGAATTTTTAATTACGCAAAAGGATATTTGAATCACCCATATCTAAAAGTATTTTTTTTTCTTCAGACATTGACTATCTATATATATCTTGCTCGCGCAGTCTTCAAATAAACTGGACACAAATACAAATTATACAAATAACATTACATTATACAAACCTCTACATCTAGTGCTTATAAACATCCTCCCTACCTTAATTTGATTAGGTATACTTGTAAAGTAAAAATACTTGTTTGACTTAAATTACTTTACACAAAATTATCCCCAATTAATGGGACCATATCATAATATATGCACATTCAGACCCCTCCCAAAGCAACTCTATTAGGTATATAACACTGAAAAGTTTTGCAAATTCATTACAGTATTGCTTTCGAGTTTTGACACTACAATCTTTTATTATTTGAATAGGTCTTAGTTTGGCCACCTACTCACCTGATGGAAAGCTGCGTTGTGGCTGAAGATATTCATATTCATTTATTTGATAAAGCCGATTTACAAGTCATTAATAAGTATAACAATGAATTACCTTCAGTATAAATTACAATTAAAATTAAATAATTTCAGTAAAATTAAAATCGAATAATGTCAATAAAAAATTAATTAAAATATGTCAATCAAATTAAAATAAAATAATTTCAATTAGATTAGATAGAGCACATAGACCTAGAAGCTAATTATATACTAGATACCTAGGTTTTAGTTTTTAGGAAACAAGGATGAAGTGAAGATTCCTTTAATCCCTAGCGGTTTGCATTAAGTATTTGGCAAACGTATTTGTGATGGCTCTGCTGTTACAGGTATCCATAGGCGACGATGACTGCTTACTATCAGGCAGGCCGTCTACTTGTTTGGACATGAAAATATTGCTCGAACTTGACAGTTTTGAAGAAACCAGTTTTTTATTGCCTATTAGCCTCAGCTTGTTGCTCTACGGACTCCAAAGTTTCCGGCTAGTACTTAAAGGAACCATCAAAGATGGCTGCAGACCTCCACACACAACCGGACCTGAGCTGTACTGGTGTGAAGTACCGCCTGACCATGTTGCGAATTTCAAGCTTTACCCTGGCTAGTTTATCTTTGGATTCCAAGTAAGCACCGAAGTTTAGCATGGAAGAGAGCAGTAGCAAAATATGTATAAGCATAATCTCATACACCGAACTTTCTAGTATCATTTTACTGTCTCGTCACTTATGTGTGATTGAGGCATCAAGAGAATCACTGTTAACAAGAATCATCATACAGGGAGTTCAACCATTCAATCTTAAATCAATCATTCAATGTCATGGAAATCACTATAGTGCACAGATCTACTACCCATAGATTTTCAATGAGCGTGGCTAGCTCAGTGCCTCTCGCTTCAACAAGGTGTGTTGCCACATTAAAATTATTTGCTATAAGTTAGGGTAATTTACCTACTATGATGGGTAGATGTCTTCTGTGACAATACTCTCTTATTTATATTTATTGTTTATACACCATCTGCTGCAACTGCAATTTTCTGGGAAGAAAAACACGTTGTCTGTCCTCATGACACACCCTATCGTCCTGACAAATTTTGTTAAGGTTGACTTAGCCGTTTTCTCGTAAAAAACAGACAGAAAGTTACTTTTGTTTTTATTATAATTATTTGTTAGGATTAGAATATAGTACTAGAAAAAAGGTTGTGAAGTAACCATAGCATGATGGCAGGGCACTAGGTAGTATTATTATTATTGTAGTATTATTCACCATATTCATATGGGCATAGAAGGGTCGGTATTTTGCACTTCTTGCAATGTGCCAGCTGTTTTGACTGTACATTTACATTGGTTGGAAAGAAATCTCAATCAATTTTGTTTTTTTCGGCTGGTGAAATATTTTCATCATCATAAGATAGTTTTCTAATTTTTGGTTGCAAAAGAACTTATTGATGGTATTTCTACTGAATAATCCTCAATGTTCTCATTAGGCAAGTGCATTGTTAGTACGGCAAACGGAATCAAATAATTAATATCTCTTCTGACAATGGATCCGGCATTGAAATGTTTCTAAAAAATTCTACCATGTCTTGCTGGCACCCAACTTTCACGACCGCATAGCACATTCATTTCATTCGTAAGACAGGATCAGTTGGAAACCTGCAGAACGAATAATTTATGTTAGATGCGGTGGGTAATTTTTTTTCATAAAGTGGCAACATTCATCATTTATCTTCTAAGTGAATAATTTGATAAAATTCATAGAATTAGACCACAAATCGACCCAAAAACTGACTAATTATGAAAATATGTTTACGAATTGATATCCTGAATGTCTTTAGGTGATCGTTACATGCGTTATTATGTTTACTTACTTGTGAAATAATATTTCATCGTTTTGTCTCTCACTGCACTTCTTGCAGCCCAAAATGCTACACCCAAGCATTGTAGAATCATTTTTACAAGTTATTACTCAGAGTAAAGACGCACACAACACATTAAATCACCAAAAAAAGGCAATAAATAATATTCAGACCCGTTTTGTTTGGCATTGAACCGTCAGATTTTGACATTTCGGGTCCAAAAAAAAGGCCACGCCGATAAGGACAAAAAAGGCTATCTATGTCCTTTTTGTACTTGTGCTGAGCCATATCAATTTGTCTCTTTCACTGAAATGTATTGCCGATCTGGTTGTGTATATCTGTGCTATAGTGCGAGTAAACGTAATGAGAGTTCAATATGCCAGATATCATTCATATCTACCAACAGCCAACAGGATGACAAACAACCCCCCTGTCGGCCCAGACAGATATAGAGGGACGAACAGGACTCTTACTAGAGAAAGAAGCGACCTTTGATCTTCAATGGGACAGTGTAGGGCTGTGGGCTAATATAATAATTAACAAAATAAAAGAAATTAATACACATTTCTGAATTATTTATTATACTTTGATTGTACTACAAAATAATAGGAAGTTTTCTACAGTTATAATTATTTAATACATACATAAATAATGAAACAATAGCAGTTATCACTTCAATTCAACCCATGTCACCTACCGATGTTTTTCTCACTGCAGTAAACTGTAAAGAGTATATATAAAAATTATGCAAAATATTAATGAATAACATAACCTTAACAACTAACTGAAATACTGCTCATTTGTTAACATAAATTCTGGACTATAATCATAAATAATTCTAAACATGTGAAATTATGATAAAAATCAACTACAAAACTTTTCTTGGAAATGCACTGTTTGTCCCATGTCATTAATTGATAGCATTAATACTAAACTAAACAACTAAGTTGAATCTAACATTAACGTCACACCAGTGACTCGTTTAACATAACGTATACAAAATTTAAGAATAAGCAATATCACAACTAAACTGCCTGCCGCCACAGGCAAATAAATACGCTCACTGTTATCATCAATGTGTTGAATACAAAATCAAATTGCATATGCAGTGAAGTCCAAGCAATGCCGAGCATGAAATTAAATTATTAAACTAACATTCCCTAACTTCATTATTGGACCGCATTGCACTATAAAAATGGGTACCAAAAAACAAGAATCAAGCCTATTATAAAATTATAGAGACATAGCAAAAGATTTTCTTATAAATTACATTAAAATTTAAAAAACCATACCAATTCATTGATTATGACGCAAAGTGCAAAAAAACGCAAAATGCCAAAGCACACATTACTGGTCATTCACGTGTTTAAATTATTATTTAGGTGAATGATCAAATCAGCACAGTTGTCACCGTTTTCGCAAAAGGCGACCCAAATATTTCTACAAAAGCAAGTCTACCAAAAATCCAATATCAAAATCAAAACCTAATTTCATTGACTTAATAATTTTTGTAATACAACAAGTTGAAGGTACTTCTAATTTTTTTTAAATAATATAAATTGAAAATAATTACATTATAAAATTTTATAAAATAAAAATAAAAAAACTAAATGTACTGCCAATAATAACAAAAAAATATTTTATAATTATACAAATTTAGAAAAATAAACGTAATAAAAGTATGTATTGTATGAGAATTAGTTTTATTGATTCAAAATTAAAATGACTATGTAACATTCGCATAAACTTAAGTTTTTTATCTTTCCTCTTAAGAGGATTTTGGCGTCGCACGTTTTGTGCATTTGATGTGTTATTGTAATATTTTTAAGTTTTATTAGATATCGTCAAACAAGTCAGAGTCAAGCAAAGTAAGCCACGGTCAAGTCAAATTCAAACATCTGCGTTTTTGGGAACCTGTTTTAATGTTTAAATTTGGTTAACTGCATTTTAGGTGTTATGCGTACCAAGCAGAACGCGTTTTTTGGACTTTTGGCGGCGTTGGCACCTTGCGTCGAAACCAATTATTATTCATACACATTGGGAATCAATACATAAATGTTTATTGTAATCATAATCATCAATCATAAGTATATTGGTGTTTCATTCACTCTAAGTAGATAAATATAGCATTAATTAGATCTCTATTACGGTAATCATACGAACCGCGGCAACCGACAGATGTGCTTCCCACGCGGATTTTACGTAACACACAGTTATCTAGCTACATACATATAATGTAACTTATTCACTAATTTCCTGTACTGAGAGATATTAGTTAAGATTTAATAGTAAAAGTACCTCAGAGTCTACCATTATCTCTCGGATTACAACACACTTTTAGGTGATACGGTACCAAATATAAAAGAGACATATTCCGATATAAACTGTTAGGCGCAGACCTATATCCAAGTAGACGCCACAAGTCGACCTATCTTGCATGTCATATTTCCAATACACTTATGATTAATCGTCATAACCGAGTCCGGCTAAGATCAGTCTGCTCAATTGGTGCCACGACAACACATGTCAGTTTGAAACGAAAATGGGTAATTGTGCAATACTGCGTTGTAAGAATACCACAAATAGAGTTTGCTAACAGAGAAAAGAAATTTCTTTTCACAGGAAAGTACTTTTAGGTACGAAAAATTTGACTTGCTAAAGTTTTTATTTCATACAGTTTGGACCGCTTGTGAAGTCTACTTAGATATAGGTCTGTGCAGTTAAGTGTTGAGATGCTTTTATAGCTACAATGATGATTCCATATCGTGTAAGATTGTTCACATCCAAATCATAAGCACAAGTGTCACATTTCAAGTTTGAGCACAATATTTTCTAAACGTTAAACATTAAAATATGACTACTTGTGCGATCAACTCACATACTGCGCCTTAGGCTTCCGCTTCTGTTAAAGTACCGCACTTCTATCGATATGCGGACACGAGTTCTGGGCCCCGATTCTACTAAACCGATTCGTTTTTAAATTGTAGTTGTTTTAATTTTAGTTGTTTAATGAATTGCCTCAAAATTGACACTTTTTACACTTTTTTTACTGTGTCGAAAGTTACAATTTTGAGGCAATTTATTAACAAATTAAAAACAATCGGTTTAGTCACACAAATTGTTACTTATTACACTTTTTGTATACTTTAAGTGTAATTTTTGATGCAATTCATTAACTTAAACAATTAGTTTAGTCACACAAATTGTTACTTATGACACTTTTTGTATATTTTAAGTGTAATTTTTGATACAATTCATTAACTTAAACAATTAGTTTAGTCACACAAATTGTTACTTATTACACTTTTTGTATACTTTAAGTGTAATTTTTGATGCAATTCATTAACTTAAACAATTAGTTTAGTCACACAAATTGTTACTTATGACACTTTTTGTATATTTTAAGTGTAATTTTTGATACAATTCATTAACTTAAACAATTAGTTTAGTCACACAAATTGTTACTTATGACACTTTTTGTATATTTTAAGTGTAATTTTTGATACAATTCATTAACTTAAACAATTAGTTTAGTCACACAAATTGTTACTTATTACACTTTTTGTATACTTTAAGTGTAATTTTTGATGCAATTCATTAACTTAAACAATTAGTTTAGTCACACAAATTGTTACTTATGACACTTTTTGTATATTTTAAGTGTAATTTTTGATACAATTCATTAACTTAAACAATTAGTTTAGTCACACAAATTGTTACTTATGACACTTTTTGTATACTTTAAGTGTAATTTTCGATGCAATTCATTAGCTTAAAAACAATCGGTTTAGTAGAATCGTGGTCCAGAACAACTGTCTGAGAGTTTGCATTATTCTAACTTTGTGAAACTATAAGTAAATTACAGAGATTCTTGATATGTAGCATCAGAGCGTAAGCCTCAAGACGAAAGCTACATACAATGGGGCTAGCATTACCGGGGTCCACTGGTTTTGTAGAAAACTAGAGAGCTTCGAATAAAACATCTTGGAGCTTAGACAAGACCTTTCTGTTAGTGTTAACGCCTGCGGAAAGCTAAGCTAATGACATTAGCTTGAGAGATGTTATCTCAAGCTAATGTCATTTTCATACAATTTCATCTTTCCGCAGGCGTTAACGCTAACAGAAAATGGGTCTTGTCTAACCCCCCTTGATACTATTGCTATGTTTTGAGAGTATATTCTAAGTGATGAGTACAAAATTGTGGTGATATCCGGCCAGTGGACGCCGGGCATCGAACCGCCGCTTGGTTAGAGCGGGTGCCGCCGCAGACCCGCGCCGCGCCACTCCGCTCGCAGTGTAGCACCTATAGTTCACTGTACACGTCTGTTCACTTCACTCGACATTGTTCTCTGGGGAAGAAAACAGATAATGATGATAAGGTACTGTCGCACGCTTAATAGACGCATGGTTTTTAGGATTTCGTACCCATAGGGTAAAAACGGGACCTAAGATTAGAAATTGACGCACTTGGATTGGAGTTTTTTTTTAATATAATAGTAGACAAGCAAGCGACGGGCCACCTGATGGTAAGTGGTCACCGCTGCCTATAGACACCTACAATACCCGGGGCATTGGCGGTGCGTTGCCTACCTTTGAGGACTCTATTCACTCTTCGCTTGAAGCAATTGAGGAAATTTGGAAGGAGAAGAAAGAATTTTGGTGGAAAAGCCGCAGGTGGTAAGCTATTCCACAAGTTACAGGTGCGTGGCAGAAACAGTCGGTATAGAGCAATGACTGTTTTAAAAAGGGGGAAGACGCGTGACATCCAAACATTGTACCCAATAAATATGGCTGTATTTCGGCTCTAGTCAGCGGCGACGTTGACGTCTACACTGTAAACGTCAACTTCACCGCTCCATTAGACACTACACTAGACCATAGAAGTGACATTTGAAAAAAAAAATTGTTAATTGTTTTTAAGTATTTACGAGTGAAAAGTAATGCCGTGAAATTTGTTTTTTGTCTTCGAACTGTTTGTGCACCTTGTGAAAACGCAGGAAGTAATTTTTGCTGCTTTATTTCACACAATTTTGACAAGTAATTCACGTGCTATCAAAACGCCAGTTCGATTGTGACTGAAGTGGATTGTGCCCCGGAGCCTATATTATTGTGTGGTCCACGTCAAGAAGTTCGTCCCGTATCTGCCCGTATCTGCCCCCTATTTACTTACATCAATGGTATAGAGTGGTATAAAATTTGCAAGTTGAAGTGGCAATGGGCAGGCCACATCGTTCGAAGAACCGATAACCGATGGGGAAGAAAGGTTCTGGAGTGGAGACCACGAACCGGAAGACGCAGCGTAGGGAGGCCTCCTACTAGATGGACCGACGACATTGTGAGAGTCGCGGGCATCCAGTGGATGCAAAAGGCAGGCTGTCGTTCAGTGTGGAGGTTAAAGGGGGAGGCCTATGTGCAGCAGTGGACGTCTTCTGGCTGATGATGATGATGATGGTGAATGGTATAGAGTGCATGAATCTCGTTCACTCACCTGTCTAGTCCGAGTCCAGGTTGACGACGTCCCCCGAGGGCGGCGCGCGCGGCTGCATGGGCGGGCGGCCGCGCGGCCGGGTCGCGGCGGCGGCTGCGCCCGCGCCGGCACTGTTCCCCAGCATGATCTCTCGGGCTCGCTGCTGTTGGAGCGCCATGGCCACAGGGTCGCGGCTGCCCAGACCGCCCGCGTAGAACTTGGCGCCCATTTGCTGTTACACAATTTAATGTTAAGAGTTTATAAGTCGTGAACTTTTTTTTTTTTTTGGGTTTTAACTTTTTTAGCGTTACATTAATTTACGCGGTTATGGCAAACAGCAACAAATTCATATTTTGGTTACAAATAGTTTAGTAAACAAGTAAGTTAAATGTAATTTGGAAACATGATTGGTGAAACTTTTCTCGATAGTATAATTCGGCGAAAACATGCTTTCTAAAACACGTTTTAATTTTTTCTCCGCGTATCGGAAGTTCGTAACAATTTATTTATTCATATTCTAATGGTCATTTGTATAATTTAATTTAATGTTAATGCGTTTTAAGTGAAGTGGAAGTGGAAGAGGACCGGTTGAAGTGAAGTGGCAGTGGGCAGGGCACATGGCACGCAGAACAGATGGCCGATGGGGCCGAGAGGTTCTCGAATGGAGACCACGGACCGGTAAGCGCAGCGTAGGACGTCCAACCCACAAGATGGACAGATGACCTAAAAGAGACCGCAGGGAAGCGCTGGATGTAGGCCGCTACCAACCGGCCCTTTTGAAGATCGATGGGGGAGCCCTATGTCCAGCAGTGGACGTCCTACGGCTAAAATTATGATGAAGACCGATTTAGTTCAGTGGTAGCATGTCTGTCTCATGAGCAGAAGGTTTTGGTTCGACTTGGAACTGCTAACAATCTTATCTTGCCAAAATCCAGGACTGGTTATGGTAAAAAAGTCATACTATTTAACGGAGCACAATATTACAACAAACTTCTTTTTTTACATCTGATTAGGCTAACGTTTGACCGCGATCTCGCCTGATGGAAAGCGATGATGCGGTCGAAGATGGAGCATGTTTGCCCAGTAATAACCTATTAACCTTAGACTTGAACACTCCAAGATTGTAATGCTGCGGAAACACAGAAAAAGTGAAGTGTTCCATTGTTTATAACTTTCAAGGATAAAAGGATGTAAAATCCACACAATTATTTAAAAAACCGGACAAGTACGCGAAGGAGAGGCACTCCTAGCGCCTCTCGCGAGGGTTCCGTTGAACCCTCAGAGCGCGAATACAAACAGATAAAAACAACAAAAATAATGAAATAATTAAAGATATACATACATCCTTCCTACTAATATTATAAACGCGAAAGTTTGTATGTATGTATGTTTGTTCCTCATCATGCTGCAACGGAACAACGGATCGACCTGATTTTTTGCATGGGTATAGTTCAAGAGCCAGAGAGTGACATAGGCTACTTATCATCTACACAATTTTTCATCACTACGCGGGTGAAACCGCGTGGCGCAGCTAGTATTATATATTTTAAATAGATATTTACACCAAATATAGAGCAAACACAAATGTTCAACACGTGAAACGTCCCTAGATGGGAATCGAAACCACGCCCTCAAGCGTTGGCAGGATCAGTACCAACTGAGCCGTCGGGGCAGTCGAGTCGAGGGCTTACATTCTGATGCTGCAACATCTGTTGCAGCCGCATCTGCTGCTGTTGCTGCTGCTGTCGCTGCCAGGGCGGCTCGTACTGCAGCCCGCTGGCGCCGCCCATGCCGCCCAGGGCGCCCACGCCACCTGCTGCAAACGACATATACCATATATTATTCAAACTCAAAATATTTATTTGTCAGAACATGGTAGGTACACATACATATAAAGTAGCATACATTGTCGTAAGAATGGAGACGTAACTCATGTCCTTGCCTGTTACAGCGTACAAATGTTAGTTTTTTTTGTAAATATTTTTATTAGTTTTTGTTAAGAGGTGTATTACAAAACGAACCGTTCAATTATATTTATTTATTATTTATTTATTTATTATTTATTAACTAAAACGGCACACAACGCCAATTACATCAATCAATCAAAAATTAAAAATTAAAATTGTATAGAAAGAAATAATGATAGAAAGAAATAATGATATAAAATAACAATGCAATAAAAATTTAAAATTATCACTTATTGTCAATACAATTAATTCAATTTAGCCTAGCAAAAAATATAATTAGAACACATTATAAAATTAATACAATTCTTTATCTTTTTTTTTTTTTTCTAATTTGGTCTTAAATCTAATGTAGGTACATTGATTAGTTGATTAGACAGTTTTAAGACCTGTGTGCTTTGACTATGTCGATACCTTTCCTCTAACTAAGTACTCGCATTTATTTACAATTAAAATACAATTAACTGGCACTTAATGTCTAATACCATAATAATTTTGGTATAGTCATAGTCAACCAAGTAGCCAAGTTAACCTACCCTAAAATTAATTAAAAGCAATATAAATAAAATTAATTCAATGTCAAAAACAAAAATATTGCATTGCAAAATCATAAAAGTCCAATGCACCTTCAGACACTCAGACATAATACACTTCAATTAACATTCAACATAATTTTAAGTACAGTAGAATGCCGATTATCCGAATTAATTGGGACCGGGGTCGATTCGGACAATCGAAAATTCGGTAATACGTACCAGCGTCAAACTTGGTATGATTATAGTACACACTCTAAAGTATAACAACAAAATAATAAATAGTGGCCAAGTGCGAGTCGGTGTCAAATTTCTGTTCACCGCCGGTTCCCGTACGATCACCGAAATGAAGCAACGTCGGGCGCGGTCGGTACTTGGATGGGTGATCGCCAGGGCGTTGATGTGATGTTGTCTTTTTGCACAATTTTTTTGTACTTGAGTAGCTAACAAGTTATGTGGTGGTATGGAACCCTCAGTGCGCGAGCCCGACTCGCACTTGGCCGTTTTATTTTTTATTTTTATTGATCATTGATATCTTAGATAGCCCGTTGGTCGAGTCGGTAGTGAACCTGCCTTCTGAGCTTGGGGGCGTGGGTTCGATTCCCACCTAGGAGAAACATTTGTGTGATGAACATTTGTGTTTGTTCTATATCTGGGTATTAATATCTATTTAAGTATGTATTTAAACCTATATATGTATATATATCAGTCTCTGGCAGCCATATCACAAGCTTTGCTTAGTTTGGGGTCAGATGACAGTGTGTGCAAAAATGTCCCGAATATTTATTTATTATTTATAGATGTTTACCTTGTGATGACCTTACAGTGACTCCTTACACTGTAAGGAGTATAAGGATGTACTCTTAAGCTGGAAACAAACTATCGGACGCGACTGACAGTCTTTTGAGACGTGGCTTTGGCTGACAAAAACATCCGATGCGCCAGATTTCAGTGGGACGTCCGAACGCTCAAGGTCAGCCCAAGGTTACGTCCACGACTTACGTCTGATAGTATGCACGGCTCAGTGTACATTCATTTTTAGTAATAATAATAATATTCGGGACATTTTTGCACACACGGTCATCAGACCCCAAACTAAGCAAAGCTTGTAATATGGCTGCCAGAGACTGATATACATACATATATATTTTTTAGATACATACTTAAAAAGATATTAGTGTCGATTCTGTCATACCACTCACTAAACTAAACCAATCTGACAGGACTAAAATTATCTGCCTCTCTTTTCATTTTAATATGTGAGAGAATGATGGCAACAACTTTAGAGCTGTTAAATTTAGTTTAGTTTAGAGTGCATCAGAATCGATGCCATTAACACCCAGGGCCATGATTCCGTAACTTTAACACGCACGTAACGCGCCGCGTTAAGTTAACTTCTTAAAATTTGGACTCTATTCCCTGGGAATAAAGACCAACTTTTAGAGGGAAACTTAAGACGGCGCGTTACGTGCGTGTTTGTAGTTACAGAATCAGGGCCCTGATATAGAACAAACACAAATGTTAATCACATATATGTTTGCCCTAGGTGGGAATTGAACCAACGCCACCCAAGCGCAGAAGGCAGGTTCACTACCAACTAGTAACGGGCTATGGGTTATTTCGCGTCCGTCAGCCGCGTCCGACAATTTGTTTCCAGCTTCAAACTTACCGGGATTCATAACTCCTGGGTTCATCATAGCCGGATTCATCATGCCTGGCGAGTACTTGTATATCTCGGACAGTTTCTGCATCAGCTATAACATGAGAGAAAACAACCTTGTAATATCAGATCTCCACAACCACTGTACTATTAAGGATCACTACAAATAGTTTTATTTACTGGTTGCTTGCAAGCAGACTGGCGTGATGTTATTTTAACCCACGACGCAAACAGAGGTTATAAGTTTAACGTGTGTATATGTGTGTATGTCTGTGGCATCGTAGCTACCAAACAGGTGGACCTATTTTGATTTACAAACAAAATACAAAATATTTTATTTTCTAGTACACTTACTTAACCAAATTTACAAGAGCATGTGCAATATTTAATGTAAAACAAATTTAATAAATACATTAAGGTAGGCAGGAACGAGGCAAGTTAATGAAGGTTTACGGTACTTTTAGTCCCTGCACTAGGCGAGACTGTGTCGCCGGTCCTACATTCTAGCGTTTACTTAGCATCAGTGCGGTGCAGTATCATTTTTGTTTCGTTTTAAAGGTGACTTGATCTAGTGTCCTAGATATGATTCAAGAAAATCTGTTCAGCCGTTTGAAGATAAGCTTTTTATGGGGTACAAGGTTTAAAAAATATTATACTTTTTAAACTTGATTGGCAAGGGATACTTTTACTTCATTAAAATCTTTTAATTTTTTTCACTGACTGACAATGCACAGCCTAATCCGCTGCGTCTCGGAAGCTTGAAGTTTTGCACAAATGTTCCTCATGAAACTTACAACCCTACGCGTAAAACGCCGCTCATTATACTGCCGTATATTTGTTTTTTTATTTTTTATTTTAGTTAAATTTCATTTCAATTAATTCCACTGTATTTTCGGTGTAAAGTTAGTGTAAATTTTCGGTAATAAAGATGTATTGTATTGAAAAAGAAACTAGTAGTACTAGTATAACTAGTATTAAAGAACGAAAAAAAACACTGAAAAACTAAAAGTAGCCTCTGTCACTCCAGACGATATGAAAATAAAAAAATTATATAAAGATAATATTTAAATCGTCATTGGTCTGGAGTGACAGAGACTTCTTTTTGTAGTCGTTTTCTATATTGCCCCCATGTCACAGTAGATAATATATATAAGCTAAAGCAGTAGTATGACTCGGACGTGTCCTTGAATTCAATACCTACTGTCGGTCATAGGGCTAGGGTTGAGAAAATTTACATTATCATAATAATATAATATTATAATTATGTATTATATATGTAGCGATATAGCTGTTAAAATTTGCAAATTGAAGTGGCAATGGGCAGGCCACATCGCTCGAAGAACCGATAACCGACGGGGAAGAAAGGTTCTGGAGTGGAGACCACGAGCCGGAAGACGCAGCGTAGGTAGGTCTCCCACTAGATGGACCGACGACATAATCGCTGGCATCCAGTGGATGTAAAAGGCAGGCTGTCGTTCAGTGTGGAAGTTAAAGGGGGAGGCCTATGTTCTGCAGTGGATGTCGTCTGGCTGATGATGATGATATGTAGCGTACATAATACATATAATATTATATGTATTTGTACGCGACATCTACGCTGACGAGTGACGACACACACACACACACACACACGGCGATTTTGACGCGGCGCGCGCGTCTATCGCTTTAAACGTACCGTGAAGTATCGTAGCGAACGGAGAAAGAGGCGCGCGTTTAATTACGTTAATCAAATCAGGCGTTTATTTAAAGTCGAGTTTAACTTTCTAAATGTAGTGTGTATTCATCAACCAGTCTGCTTGCTCGTAGATTACAAGGATGCGTGCATAACATGCTATAAGTATGTGAAAATTATGGCGTACAATATAGAGTTTATGCATTCACTTAACGACATAAAACTTACGCCGTAATCATATCCACCGAACATCTGGACAGATAAATATTCGTGTGTGATTAACTTGTTTCATAACATTTTGTACATATTGTTTAAAAATACTAGACATACTTTAGATTGTTATCTCGCTAACTAGAGAATGGTCTGTTTGAAAACAAAAGCGCATATTAATAACTTCAAGACCATCGCTTATTAGACGAACTCAACACTGCTAAAAGCAGCTAAATAGCCAGTCAAAAATCATATTTTTACTTAAATCGTGTTATACAGCAGCGGTCAAAATAGTGTCTTGCAGTTACACAACAGCCAAATATCATGTCTTAGACAGCAGTCAAAAATCGTCTCTTACACAGCAGTCAAAATCGTATCTTACACAGCAGTCAAAATCGTGTCTTACAGTTAAACAACAGTCAAAAATCAAGTCTTACACAGCAGTCAAAAGTCGTCTCTTACACAGCAGTCAAAATCGTATCTTACACAGCAGTCAAAATCGTGTCTTACAGTTACACAACAGTCAAAAATCAAGTCTTACACAGCAGTCAAAAATCGTCTCTTACACAGCAGTCAAAATCGTATCTTACACAGCTGTCAAAATAGTGTCTTGCAGTTACACAACAGTCAAAAATCATGTCCTACACAGCAATCAAAATCGTATCTTACACATCAGTAAAAAATCGTCTCTTACACAGCAGTTAAAATAGTGTCTTACAGTTACACAACAGTCAAAAATCATGTCTTACACAGCAATCAAAAATCGCTTTTACACAGCTGTCAAAATCGTATCTTACACAGCAGTCAAAATCGTGTCTTGCAGCTACACAACAGTCAAAAATAATGTCGTACACAGCAGTCAAAAATAGTCTCTTACACAGCAGCCAAAATCCTGTCTTACAGTTACACAACAGTCAAAAATCATGTCTTACACAGCAGTCAAAATCGTGTTTTACGCAGCAGTTTTAAACCATTAATAACACAGCAGAAATCCAAGTGATGTGATTGTGAAGTACATGACGCATGCGTGGTCGACACGTCATCGTACACTCGATGTTTGTTACTTGAAATTCTGCAGTTACACGATATTCGGTTTATATTAAATGTAAATGTTATTCTTTTAGCCAGCTTGGTGTTGAGTGGGTGTAATGAACGACTGCCCAAAGTAGTACAGACAAAGTACAAACCCTCCCCGCTAATCCGAGTCGATTCGGCGAGGGCCGAACCCTCCCTCACCCCGCAGTTATCTTAGGAAACAACTCAGTTACGCAGTAGTGGTCGCAATTGTTTTCAGAAAATATTTTTACAGACCCTATGAATATTGAAGAGATTTTGACAATAAAATTAAGATTGTTTATAAAAATTAAGGTTTCGTTTTTAGGGTTCCGTATAACTACAAGGAACCCTTAAAGTTCGTTCTGTCCGTCCTAATTTTTGCGTGACAGAAACTACGCATCCACTCTCTATCCCCCACCAAAAAAATCAAACGCTTGTTAAAGAAATTTATCAGCCAATAAAAAAAATTTTTTCAGTGTGTGTAATGTATTCAATTATATACTTCGCTAAGCCTGTTATTTCAAATATATGAAACACTAGCGACCCGCCCCGTTTTCGCCCAGGTGTAATTTGATAACATGCGAATCCGGGGCGGGTCGCTAGTTATTAATAACAACAAACTTTCATGAAAAATTATCTAATTGATGGTGAAAACCGCATCAAAATCCGTTGCGTGGTTTAGGAGGAGTTGGCGGGTAAACAGACAGACGCGGAAAGCAAATTTAATTTTATACGTAGAGAAGAGATGTAGAGATTGGAGCACACTAGCCTATTGTACTACAGGGCATATCTCCCTTGTTTGTCTTATCCTAGGGCCCACCATTTCTAATGGTTATTTATTTACTGCATGATATATATATATATTATAATGAGGAAAGATTTGATTGTTTATTTGTTTGCATTGAATAGCCTCCGAAACTACTTAACCGATTTGAAAAATTCTTTCACTGTTAGGAAGCTACACTATCCCCGGGTGACATAAGTTACATTATAATTTTTTTTATAAGAATCCTTACTAAAACTCCAATAATGTAACTCAGAGTGTAAAAAAAATAAGACTTACACCCGTGCGAAGCCGGGTTGCGTTGCTAGTCACTACATAGTATAAAACAAAGTCGCTGTCTGTCCGTCCCTATGTATGCTTAAATCTTTAAAACTACGCAACGGATTTTGAAGCGGTTTTTTTAAATAGATAGAGTGATTCAAGAGGAAGGTTTATATGTATAACTAGCGACCCGCCCCGGCTTCGCACGTAAATTACACCCGTGCGAAGCCGGGCGGGCGGGTCGCTAGTTAGTTATATAACAAGTTAAATGAGTTACCTGCGGGTTAGAGTTGTATATGAGTGGCAGCATGTCACGGAGTTGGTTGTCGCTGAGGTTCGGCATGTCCTTGCGCAGCATCGACGCCAGGGCCGCGTACGCCAGCTGCTGCTGTTGAAGGAGGCTCGGCACTGCGGATGGAGAAACATACATACATCATCAGCCATTAAATGTCCACTGCTGACAAGCCCTCCCTCTTGGGAGGAACGTGGAAAAAACATGTCGGCTCGTTGGATTATTTTCCTAAACTTGTGTATTTTCGAGTGTTAATGTGTACTAAATGGTGAATTAATATTCATTAAGTGCTCGAAAACGTGCTCGAGTGTGGACAAGTGATATAACGAGGTGAAACGTGTCTTTTCGTGTTGTTTCCAAAACTCCATTGAAGCCTCTTGTAAAGTCTCCACCACTTTACAGGGGCATGAGTTTGACTTGACCGTGACTTACTTAGCTTGACTCTGACTGTGACTATGACTGGTTCGACCCTATTAAAACTACGAAAACTGTTTAATATTACGAGTAAAGGACATTGAATCCACGCTCATGAAAGTTTTAACAAAAAATCAGCCGTAGGATGTCCACTGCTGGATATAGGCCTCACCATCGATCTCCAAAAGGGCCGGTTGGAAGTGGCTTGCATCCAGCGTTTCCCTGCGGTTTCTTTTAGATCGTCTGTCCATCTTGTGGGTGGACGTCCTTTTTTTTATGATGAAATGGGCTAGCGTTTGACCACAACTCACCTGATGGTAAGTGACGATGCAGTCTAAGATGGAGCACGCTTGCCCATGAGGTTCCTATTCACTCTTGTCTTGAAGATACGCTGCGCTTACCGGTCTGTGGTCTCCGTTCAAGAACCTTTCGGCCCCATCGGCGATCGTTCTGCGTGATATATGCCCTGCCCACTGCCACTAAAACTTGCTAATCCGGTGGACTATGTCGGATCTCCTCATTTCTGATTCGATCTCGTAGAGAAACCCCGAGCATAGCCCTCTCCATAGCTCGTTGTGCGACTTTGAGTTTGCTTATGAGGCCATGCTCATCATCATCATCATTTCAGCCATAGGACGTCCACTGCTGGACATAGGCCTCCCCCATCGATCTCCAAAAGGGTCGGTTGGAAGCTGCCTGCATCCAGTGTTTCCCTGCGGTCTCTTTTAGGTCGTCTGTCCATCTTGTGGGTGGGCATCCTACGCTGCGCTTACCGGTCCGTGGTCTCCATTCCAGAACCTTTCGGCCCCATCGGCCATCTGTTCTGCGTGTTATGTGCCCTGCCCACTGCCACTTCAACTTCCGGTGAACACTAATCCGGTGGGCTATGTCGGTGACTTTCGTTTGTCTACGGATCTCCTCAATTCTGATTCAATCTCGTAGAGAAACCCCGAGCATAGCCCTCTCCATAGCTCGTTGTGCGACTTTGAGCTTGCTTATGAGGCCCATAGTGAGAGACCACGTTTCAGTGCCGTATGTCATCACTGGTAACACACACTGGTCGAAGACTTTCGTCTTAAGGCACTGAGGAGGCCATGCTCGCCTATTATCAAATAAGTAAATAAGCCTCTAGTAAAGTCTGCACCACTTTACTTGACTTGGACTTGACCGTGAGTTACTTTGCTTGACTCTGACTATGATTTGTTTGATGTTATTTAATACATTGTAAATCTTTTTATTATTCCGACTCTGTATCCATGGTCATAAAAAAATCATATAGGAGAAGTGAATGTTTTACTTTGCCAGGTGTTGGGGAAGGGCGCCGGCGGTGGTTTGTTCTTTTCGTTCTCGAAGTCCTCCCAGGCCGCCTTGCGCTCCTCTTCACTTAGAGTTTCCTCTTCTTTGTTCTCCAGCAGTGAGTCGTGCTCATGGTATTTGTAGATCTGTAACAATACCAACAGGTGTGTTGGTGGTCAAACGCGGACTTATCCGCGTATATACAAGGTGTAAGGGGAACACTCCCGAAGCCAAAAGAAAGTAACTGTACTCATCATTATGAACCACTTTTAGTATGGGACCAACCCTGAAATCGCAAAAAAAATCAGCTGTTCCATACATTTTGTCGAGTGTCAATGACCGCTTTCTATAGAACAGCTGATATTTTTCGCGATTTCAGCGCTGGTCCCATAGTACAAGTTGTTCATAATGATGAGTACAATTACCTTCTTTTGGCTTCGAGAGTGTTCCCCTTACACCCCGTATTTTTTTATAAGTGTTGCTAATAATAAGTTTTCTTCATAGTGACGATAGCTTTATTGTTTAACTCAATCGCTTTAAGTGCTGCGTTTCAGAAATAAATATTTACTTTACTGTAATAGGGGTCAAATTACCTGAGCTTCATGTTCTCTTAGCATCTCAGCGAAGAGCCTGTCCTTAGGCAGAGGGGGGATGGATCGCGGGGTGGGAGGCTTCGGCTCAAACTTGTATAGTTCTGCGAGATCATTTTCTGCATAGTGACGGTCTATCTGTTGTTCGTCGATGACACGCTTGGATATCGCTTGCTTCGTCACTTGTCGCTCGTAGATTTTTTCCTCCATCGTGCCCTGGGAACAAAATTAAATGACAATAATGTAACTTTACAGTATCAGCATCATATCGGCCTATGGTGTTCCCACAGCTGGGACACAGGCCTTCTCTCAGAGTGAGAGAAAGGGCCCTAATGCAACATGCTTTCACAGTGCATGTTGAATATCATATGAATTAGCGGGCACAAAAAATCGACACCGCTTTATGGTTGGTATTCCGAAAACCCGAACGAAGCGCTTTGATTCCACTTTTATTATGCGTACTGCTAGTCTGTGGAATGCGCTGCCTGAATGGGTGTTCCCCGATAGTTACAATCTGGGTGTCTTCAAATCACGAGTGAATCGATTTCTTCTAGGCAAGCGTGCTCCACCGTAGACCGCATTATTGCTTAACATCAGGCGAGTTGGCGGTCAAACGCAAGCTATTATTAATTTTAAAAAAATCGTATGTCATTGCTCTTTTCAGGTTCTTCGACATACTGATTTCCTCAAGATTTCCTTGTTTTTGAACGATGGCATCGAAAATACACAACTTATTTAAGTCCTTAATAAGTCATTGGTCTGATGATCGAGCAGGGCTGATGATCAAACCGGGTGCCGTCAGAATGTAAAGCGCACATGCTACCGCTCGGCCACCATCGCTCTTCCTTACACTCTCCTGCGAGAGGAGGACAAAGGAGTGGAAGACTTCTTACTTATTTCAATTTACAGTATAGAAATTTGAATATTGAAATGCACCTACATCGAGACAAACGTATCCATATTTTAACTTTGTCGCGTCTATGCGGTAATAACGGTGATAAGACAATTTTTCCACGACCCGTGCTAGGTCTGCAGTGAGTAGCCCTGGGCAATAGAATACCGCACCGGTACCCCCTGCCTGTAGTAAGAGGCTACTAAAAGGGGACCTCCGGGCTCGGGATGGTCAAAATTGGTGCTCTGACCATCTACTTAAGCGTGCACAGAGAATGTCAATGTTGTGTGACCAACCTTGTCGTGGGCGGAGGGGCTGAAACAACACGGTTGTCTCGGGAGGAGCCGTAGCGCAGTGCTGAGGGCTCCGGTGCGTTCCTCTGGAGATCCCGGAGCCCTCTTGTCAAGGCTGGTCACCGGGGGGTTTTAGTGGGTATAATCCCACATAACCTGGCTGCACCCCAATGCAAAGGTATCTTTAGAAGATTTCCCCCTCGTTAACAAAAAACGGTCTGCAGTGAGATAAATGCAATGGATGATGAAAATCACTTACCATAGCAAGAAACCTGTAGACATAGCAAGGTTTCTTCTGTCCGAAGCGGTAGACCCTGAATATGCTCTGAACATCGTGGGAAGGGTTCCACGACACGTCGAATATGACGACTCGGTTTGCGGCCACTAAGTTGATGCCAAGGCCGCCCGCTCGCGTCGAGATTAGAAATAGTCTGAAATTAACATACATTTGCGTGAGGTCGCGGGTTCAAACCCCGGGCCCGTACCAATGAGCTCTTTGGAGCATATGTACGGATTTTTATACCACTGGCTTTTCGGTGAAGGAAAACATCGTGAGGAAACCTGCATACGTACGGAGAAGGAATTCAATGGCGTATGTGAATCCACCAATCCGCACTGGGCCAGCGTGGTTGATATGGCCCAATCACCCTTTCGGGGGTAGGCAAGAAGTCCAGCAGTGGACTGTTAAAAGGCTGATTGTGATTATGATGAACATACATTTTTATAATCAAACTTTAAAATAAAAGCAGTGAACCGAGGAGTGTGATGTATCCAAAGACTTTTATACAGATGGACACCGCATGCACGTCTAGTTGTAGCAAAGGCAGCGTACCGCGTTTTTTGGTAATTACTGTGACGTCATGTAGCAGGGCGTGGTTATAAACTAGCCACAGAATTAGAAAGCCCTAGGAAGTTTTATTAGGAGGTCGTTCGTTGACCTCTAGCGTCAGCTGGACATTTTATTTGGACATTTTACACTGCAAACTTAAAAAAAAACTGTTATGATTGTTGTATTTAACTAGCAAAGGTGATGTAAAAAATTGTGAAAATATAAAAAAAAACGCCTTTTGTATCAGTATTGTACCAGCGCTGGATTTCACAAAGGGCCGAATTAAGAGGGTTGAAAGTTTATATACTAGCAACGCACCCTGGCTTCGCACGGGTGTAAGTCTTATTTTTTTACACCTTGGGTAACAATCAAATCTTTCCTCTTTTTTTTTTTTTTTTTTTTTTTTTATGCCATTGGTGGCATACAAGCAGACGGGCTGCCTGATGGAAAGCAGTCACCGTCGCTCACGCTACGTCGTCGTCGTCGCTACGTGTAATCTTTGTAACTCTGCCCCTGCATTGGACAGTCCAAATGGCATTCGCCTAAATTCGAATAAACCCCTATTAGGTACTATAAATGCTGTTTTCTGACAAGAATTGCTGTTATCTTGCACATTCGTGCAATTTGGGGATAAATTTTGGGATAGATTAGGGGAGTAGCCGTCTGATCTATCCAGTTTAACTTGCCAGAAACTACTAGAAAGATCTATTGAAGTTAGGTATTTCGAGCCTTTAAGGTTATCCAATATGGAAGAAATATACGGTACAGGATAACTATCCTTCACAGTAACATCGTTGAGCTTTCGAGCGTCTAAGCAGAACCTTAACGATCCGTCTTTCTTGGTAGTCTTGGTTTCGAGCTGAAAATTTGACTCCTTCGTTCCCGTAGGGAAACTGCGGTAATCTTCTTCAAGTTATCATGTTAAAAAACGAAGAAATTAATAAAATGTGATTTCAGTCGATCCAGCTGCTCTGCTGGACGTCGTGAGAATGCCAGCCATCAAAATGGCTTCCTGCATCTCCTTTCTCTTTCTTGCTTACAGAAAAATGGCTCGAGTGCGAGCGAGTCGGCGCACAAGATGTCTCCATAATTATGTAGCGTTCAACAGATAATAAATACAATTTTGTTTTTAGCTATCCGATTAATTATAAATTTAAATATTGATTTTAATATTAGTTCACAATTCCAAAATAAATGCCTAAATGTAAATCTATGTACATTGTTTTGTTTATATAAGTGAAAATAGTAACATGCCATTTTAAAATAGTTCCTAGCGTTTCTGTAAGAGCAAAGTCACAAGATATCCAAGCGCCAATTTGCCGCCAGGAGTAAAATATATTATGTTATATGACACTATGGATACTTGTAACACCCGAGGCATCACAAATACGTTGCCGACCCTTAAGAACTCGATTAACTCGCCTTTTGAAGAACCCCATGTTGTAGCTTCTCGGAAACACGGTAGAAGGTATAATATTATATTAGTATAGATAAACTCGTACGAAGTCACGGGCATCAGCAAGTATAATTATATTTAAACTGTAAATTTCAGTCTACCTATGTTTTCACAACTAAACAGATCATAAACTAGTTTCCATGCAGGGCCCCGATTCTACTAAAGAAATTGTCGTTAAATTGTAATTGTTTAAATATTTTTTTTTAATAATTGCCTCAAAATGTCATAAAAAAAATACTAAGTTATAATCTTAGGTAATGGTATTTTTCTAGTATAAAAACAAATTTAAAACTGTCAGTTATGAGGCAATTATTTAAAAAATCAAATTGAAACAATTACAATTTCAAAACAATTTCTTTAGTAGAATCGGGAACCAGGTAAAATGTGGGAACATTCGCTTATACTGTTTGATAGGGAGCAGCATGCTAACCTTGCTCTAGGGTTGTCTTCTCTATTGAAATTCTTGCACCAAAAGGACCGATTCTCGCAGGACGTGGATCCGTCTAATCTGAAATAATCTACTCCCTGCGCCCAAGTACCTGGCAAAAGAAAAACAAATGTATTAACATTTTTACCGACGAAAAAAAAGGAACGGGTTCTCTATTCGATGCGTATATACGGGGTGTAAGGGGAACACTCTCGAAGCCAAAAGAAGGTAATTGTACTCATCATTATGAACAACTTTTACTATGGGACCAGCCCTGAAATCGCGAATAAAATATCAGCTGTTATATAGAAAACGGTCATTGACACTCGACAAAATGTATGAAACTGCTGTTTTTTGTTTCGCGATTTCATGGTTGGTCCCATAGTAAAAGTTGTTCATAACGATGAGTACAATTACCTTCTTTTGGCTTCTACCTTACACCCTGTATATAAATATATGTGGCAACGAGGAGTTATCATGGAAACACCAGGAATGGACATGGATTAATTAGCGATTATACATAATGGCTAGACATTATGCATAATGACTAAGTTGTTTAGACAATAGTTTTGTTTGTGTTGTGTATATAATAGATTATCCCATACCAATATGTCCTCCTAATTTCTCATCGATCCGGCCCTCTTGCGTCGCATCGTCCACTTTGCGCAGAAAATGTTCTATCAGATCTAAAGAGTACAGCGATTGTGAGAACACCAACCTGGAAAAAAAGGTTATGTATTTTAGAAAAAAACATTTTGAAGTAATAGATTTGAGTTGGTTACAATTCACGAGTGAATCTGTTTCTACTAGGCAAGCGTGCTGCAACGTAGACCGCATCATAGTCCAGTCGGGGCAGACATTTAAATAGAAAAAAATCCGGGGAGCGATTTTTTTTTAAACGTCGGGGGGGGGGGGGGGGGGGTTGGAAGTATAAATCTCGATTAAAGGATTCGCCGCAATCTTGTTTTAAAGTTCAATATTTTCGTTTTTCTGAAATAACTCGTAAATTTTCAACTTTAGAGCAAAAATGGTACTATCCAAAGTTGTTGGAAATTAAATTTTCCACAAGTTTGGTCAATATCGTTTCTACGCTAGGATCAATATTTGCAGAGTTATACTACCGTAGTAGTAGTACTATTATAAAATTTGATAATCGGCAGAATTCAAACCTGCGCATAAATCCACAAAACAACAAGATTGTTCAATGGAGGGCGACAGGAAAGCTTAGTTCAGACTTCAGTGGCTAGAGATGCTATTTCATCATCATTTCTCATTTATTATTATTATAACGTTGGTATCAATTAGATACTTGACGTTTTTAAAAACTGCTCTTAAAGACACCCAGATTGCGTCTTGAAGAAACACGATAACCGATACCGTCTAAACAACCACACCAATGTTCAGCTGAACCACGAAACAAACGTTTGCGCGTTTTAAGACCGAACAGCGCCATCTAGTTTATAAAACATGAATCTCTATTTACCTTGGTCGCGCCATAACTTCAGAACGACTTTACCGATTTCATTAATCTTTTTTAAAGTTTTCTAATACTTTGTAGAAGATTCTAACGGAAAGAAAAATGTTGTAAATTGCGCAGAAAATTAGAAAATGTCAGAAAACTTAACGACGATTTAAATCGCGGGTGAAACCGCGGGCCGCAGCTTGTATGTGAAAAAAATACGGATGACGAGACGGTATGGCCTTAAAGGCTGGTAGCCTGTCCGGTGGAAAAAATAAATGTTAACTTTCACAAGGGCTCAACCTTCCACCAAAATAAAATGAATGGACGGGCCCAGAAGAAGCCCCTTTTTGAAGATTACTAAATGAGTGCCGGCGCACACTTCGGTTCAGTCGGTCTCTAGCCGTAGGAAGTGCAACACGAGACTATTGTTACATGATAACGAAACATCTGACAAAATTATGCCTTCGTGTGCTTTCCCGAAGTGTAAATAAAAAAACGGATATCAATTTTTTGTAACAAATGTACTGGGGCCTTACGGACAGCTGCTATAGCGGCACCTAATCCAGTTGGAAAATCACGCGACCGCAAACCGTATCTGAGTGCGATAATATTCACGTTCGCGTGATTTTCCCACTGAGCGGATTAGGTGCCGCAATAGCAGTTGTCCATAAGGCCCCTGTACATGTTATAAATAGGCGATGAGTATATGTCCGACGGTTGTGACTCGTTTTTACTGAGCTTGTTCAATGGTTATGGCCCGTCCATTCATTTTATTTTGGTCGAAGTGCTCAACTATATTTTACGAAGTACAGTATAATCTCACTAATCCGGCACTTCGATAGATCGGCACGTCCAATAATCCGGCGCCCTCCGCCCACGCCTCCCTTACCCCTCTATACGTGTGCGCTTTGGTCGCTGCGTCATCGACTAGCAGTCTAACCTCAAAACTTACGTGCAGACGTATTGTGCTAAAGAAACAATACGTTATTCTTTCAAGTGAGACATACATTTATTCTCTCTATGAAATGCTTTATTTTATTTATTACCTATGACTTTTTCAGTATAACCCAGTAATCCGAACATTCCAATAATCCGGCACCCTCCGGTTTTTAATAGTGCCGGATTAGTGAGATTACACTGTATATACTCACAGTTTGTCTCCGATGGTCTCACACTGGCGCAGTATATCGAACAACAACACCAGCTTGTGAGAGTTGCGCATGTCGTCCAACTCTTCGTCCGAGACCAGCTTGATCCACCACTCGGTCGGGTTCTCGTTCTTCAACTCCACTTCTATATTCTGCTCGATTTCTTCCTCTTCTTCATCTCCGAGCTCCACTGAGAGAGAAGATGATTGAGCAAATTGGCTACCGGACAGGTGTTTGATTTGTTGAATACATGTTTAGTGAAAAATATAATCACAACAAAGAGTGTGAGTGTGTGTGTGAGTGTGAGTGTGTGTGTGTGTGTGTGTTGTGGTGTACACAATAGAGTTTCTATCTATCTATCTATAATCAGTATACGACGAGGGTCTTTGACCAGTGTGTGTGTGTGTGTGTAGTGATGACATATGGTACTGAGACGTGGTCCTTAACTGTTGGCCTTTTGGAAAAACTCAGAGTCACACAGCGGGCAATGGAGAGAGCTATGCTCGGAGTTTCTTTGCGCGATAAAACGCAAACGTGGATATTCGCCAAAGAACCAGAGTCACCGACATAGCTGTTAAAATTTGCAAGTTGAAGTGGCAATGGACAGGCCACATCGCTCGAAGAACCGATAACCGATGGGGAAGAAAGGTTCTGGAGTGGAGACCACGAACCGGAAGACGCAGCGTAGGTAGGCCTCCCACTAGATGGACCGACGACATTGTAAGAGTCGCTGGCATCCAGTGGATTTAAAAGGCAGGCTGTCGTTCAGTGTGGAGGTTAAAGGGGGAGGCCTATGTTCAGCAGTGGACGTCTTCTGGCTGATGATGATGATGATGATGATAATCAGTATACAGTAAATAAATAAATATTCGGGACATTTTTGCACACACGGTCATCTGACCCCAAACTAAGCAATGCTTGTGATGTGGCTGCCAGAGACTGATATAGTTTTAAATACATATTTTAATAGATATCAGATATAAAAAAGTAATTTTTAAACAATAAAAAAGTAATTTTTAAACTTTCGATTGCTTGGGCTTGATTGTTTGTTTTTTGGGACAGTTTGTGTTGTTTTTTTCTTTGGGGGCGTTCAAGTATTAAGTAAGCGCTTAAAGGGGGGCGGGGGGTCTTTGCTTTGCTAATTTTTGATGACATCATGGGCGGGGGGGGGAGGTCGATATCGTGATTACGGCAGCAGTTATTATTTACTTTATTGTTTAGAAAAATGCACATAGGTACCAATGATTACGTAAGCATGGGAGGGGTGGGAAGAGGTTTGCTTACTTTTGCTGACAAGGGAAATGGGGGGGGGGGGGGATAAATAATTGTAAAAAAATCTGCTTGCGTAATACTTGAATGGCCTCTTTTTACCAATAAAATGAAAATGTTGTATGTGTAGCAAAACCAATTTTTCCTCGTGAATACCAGCATTTAAAGTTATTTGGTTTTACCTGGATTGGCCCGTGTGCCCCTGCGTGGCCTCGACTGCCCCCCGTCACCCTTCCCTTCCATATCCTTGTCCTTCCCCTTCTTAGCCTTCTTAGCTGCTTTCTTTTTCTTCTTGCTTTTCTTTCGACTATCATCACTGACCTCTGAAGAATCATCTGACGATACGTCTGGTGTCGAGTCCTGAACAAACGTTTAATGTTACAAAAACAATAATATTAAGTAATTTATTTAATTATTTTACGGGGTGTAAGGGTACACTCTCGAAGCCAAAAGAAGGTAATTGTATTCATCATTATGAACAACTTTTACTATGGGACCAACTCTGAAATACAACAGACAGCTACAATAACATTGTAAAATAAGTTGAATGAAAACAAAAATTCTGATCAATTTTGTTACGTTTTTGAACATAAGACTGTAGCAATTACCCGATATACTTCAGTGAAATATTAAAAGAAAATGTTTTAAACAGCTACAATTATTTTACAATGCTGTTGTAGCTGTCAGAGCAAATAAACGATTTAAAAAATTGATTCATAATCATCAGCCAGAAGACATCCACTGCTGAACACAGGCATCCCTCGTTTACCTCCACACTGAACGACAGCCTGCCTTTTGCATCCACTGGATGCCCGCGACTCTCACAATGTCGTCGGTCCATTTAGTGGGAAAAACTTAGGGTCCATTTAGAAGGAGGTCTAAAAATAGAATAAATCAACATAACAGGATCTCCACTGGTAGCGAAACAGCTGACCACTGAGATGAGACAAAAAAATCTTAGCCGCCACCACTGGTGGCAACTAGATTTGTTTTTCTCGATTGCCACCAGTAGCGGCTACGATGGTGGTGGCAATCCCCAGGGCATATCGAAATCGACCCCTGGAGGTCGATATACTTTAGGTACCATCTGTTTCAAGCATACCTCAGACGTTGAATCGTCATCGATGAAGTTACGTAGTGAGCCTTCAGAATCCAAGTCTTCATCTTCTTCTTCTTTGTCTCTCTGTAAAAAAAAAGTTATTATTGGAAAGTTTTTTTTTTCTTAAGTTGTCCTTATAAAATGCACCCCTTAACACCTTAACCCTTAACACCCCTCACATTCTTTGAAGAAAAAATATATTGGATTTTCAACGTTCTGATTCAATTATAATAGAAAGATCTATAAAAAAAAGCAAATTCAATATTAAAAATTTATATTTCTAGCCAGGAACCGAACCCGTCGATTTTGAAAAAATAAAGCAATGTTACAACACCATTCGATAGTGTCGCTAATAAGGATCGAATTCTGGGAAGTAATGACATACGATAAACTTAAGGTACATATTGGATTTCAATAAACTGCTTCATATTTTTTTTTTTTTTTTTTTTTTTTATTATCTTAGAGAAACTAACGGTCTTAATTAACAGAGTTAATAATTAGCTAGAGACAAAGGGGCCATTTAAAAGTTTCTACTTATAACAAACAAAATTTTAAAGTAATGTCTTTAATTCATTGGATTGGATTCACGGATTTGGCCATGCACGCCCACATGAAAAATTCACTCTCTATATCTATAAACACATATAAAAAACTAGTAGGCCGCCCCTACTTCGCACGGGCGAAGCCGGGATATATAGCCTATGTCAACCGGGATAGTGCAGCATCCCAACAGTGAAAGAATTTTTCAAATCGGTTCAGTAGTTTCGGAGCCTATTCAATGCAAACAAACAAACAAACAATCAAATTTTTCCTCTTTATAATATTATATTGTAGTATAGATGAATCCCTATTTACCTTGGTCACGCCATAACTTGAGAACGACTTTACCGATTTCATTTATCTTTTAAGCTTTCTTATACTTTGTAGAAGGTTCTTACGGAAAGGAAAATTAAGAATATTGCGCAAAAAAATTCAGAAAACTTAACGATTTTAACTGGCGGGTGCAACCTCGGGGCGCATCTATTAATATATAGATATTAATTAAGTAACAACGCGATTACCTTTTTCTGTTGCATAACTTCATATCGCAAGGAGTTGTATTTGAGTACGAGCGGGTGAGTCCATATTCGCTGAAGCGATTGGAAGTCCGGAAACAGGAACCCGGACGACTTTCCAGGAGTTGGCCTGCGAGAAATAGACACCAGTTAAATTACTAAATTTTATATGTCGGAGTAACCGGCTTAATCTTAAGTTAGTAATTCCCGTGAAATATAAATAAAATACTTATAACCTATCTATTTTTTTATCAAATTATAATTTTGTTTTCTTTGATAGTTGGGCTTATATCAGATTTATTAATAGGTACAAAAAAATTACACACGGGGCACTATTTTGGCACACTCGAAATCATTTCAGTCACTCTCATGACATTTCTTTCAAGAGAGACCAAATAATCTCGAAGCGAACCAGAATAGCCCCCAGTCTCGAATTAAACTAAGTACATACTTCCTGGAGAAATTGTCGAGATAATGTTGGTAGAGCTTGGTCTGCACTTCGGAGAGGGTGATGAACAGCACATACTCATGCTTCGGAGGCAGGAAGGGAGCCAGCACTCCGTAGTCTCGCCTCTGAAATATGTCACAATGCATGTTTGTAGTAACCAGCCAGCTGAGCGGCAATATGATACAACCACAGACTTTATATGGGGGGGGGGGTGTAATACCACAATGACGATGTATCATATGAAGAGTCCACTGCAATAATGATTCTTTAGTTTTCAGATAATTGGGTTTTAAATTTATAAACGGTGTAAAAAATTATCATTATTGTCGTGAACACCTGTGACGTTGAGCGTTCTAGCCGTGTAGCCAAAATATTTAAAACATATTTATCACGGGACTGCAAGCGATATTGCTAAGTTTGCTAACAAGATTTCTAAATATAATTTCATGTGACCGAATGGTTATTCCTTAAGATTTAAAAAAAATTGGACATTCATCATTATTGCAGTGGACCCTTCATATCATACCACTCGACTGGTCGTCCTTTACCCCACATGATGAAAAGGTACAAAATTTTCAGCACAGTGTTTTTCGAGCGGGCCAATTCTAGGCGCGAATTTAATGAATGACTTTTGAGTATCCAATCAATATTAGAATCATCCGCGTGCGACGTGTTGAAAATATTTTTGTCTTTGCTATAGTCCTAGTGTAGTAACAGTAATAAATAAAAACGTCAAATATAATAATTTTGTTCGAGCGCTTACTATTTTTTTTATTGGTAATATTATAAAATCAATCGAAAGTAACTCTGCCTCTCTTGTCTGGATGTTTGTTCGCTTTTCACGAGTAAAAGACTAGGTCGATCTTATCGAAGATTGGCAGGATGATAGACATCACAAGGGCGGACATTGGGCACTTTTCCCTCCAGAAAATGCAGAAAAACTGGAACACCGCGGGATTCAGCTAGTCCTACTAATATTATACACGCGAAAGTTTGTATGTATAGATGTATGGATGTTTGTTCCTCTTTCACGCTGCAACGGAACAACGGATCGACCTGATTTTTTGCATGGGTCTATACCCATGAGCCAGATAGTGACATAGGCTACTTTTCATCATCATCAGCCAGAGACGTCCACTGCTGAACATAGGCCTCCCCCTTTAACCTCCACACTGAACGACAGCCTGCCTTTTGCATCCACTGGATGCCCGCGACTCTCACAATGTCGTCGGTCCATCTAGTGGGAGGCCTCCCTACGCTGCGTCTTCCGGTTCGTGGTCTCCAATCCAGAACCTTTCTTCCCCATCGGTTATCGGTTCTTCGAGCAATGTGGCCTGCCCATTGCCACTTCAACTTGCAAATTTTAACAGCTATGTCGGTGACTCTGGTTCTTTGGCGAATATCCACGTTTCGGATTTTATCGCGCAAAGAAACTCCGAGCATAGCTCTCTCCATTGCCCGCTGTGTGACTCTGAGTTTTTCCAAAAGGCCAACATTTAAGGACCACGTCTCAGTACTATATGTCATCACTGGCAACACACACTGGTCAAAGACCCTCGTCTTGAGGCACTGTGGTATCTTGGACGAGAAGATGTCACGCAATTTCCCGAACGGGCAGCGTTCGGGAAATTGCGTGACATCTCCAATCCGAGTTGGATTCTTCGGGCGACCTCTTTGCCTAAGTTGGACTTACCTAACTGAACAATCTGTCCAAGATACTTCATCATCATCACCATTTCTCACCAGTACGCGGGTGAAACCGCGGGGCGCAGCTAGTTATTTATAAAAACAACGAAAATCTTACCTGTACGGCCCCGTCCAGCATTTTATGCAGCACGTGCGACCTTCGCTTCATTATCTTGATATCATGCTCCGTGGAGTCCGTGTACTGCCCGTTGGTGATGGGATTCACGAAACGATTTAGGTACTCATTGTACTTCCCCAGGAGATTCGGCTTCACAAACTGGACCATGCAGTAATCTGCAAACATTATATTGATGTAAATAAATAAATATTTGGGACATTTTTGCACACACGGTCATCTGACCCCAAACTAAGCAAAGCTTCTGATATGGCGCCCAGAGACTGATATACATACATATATAGTTTTAAATACATACTTAAATAGATATTAACAACCAGATATAGAACAAACACAAATGTTCATCACATAAATGTTTGTCCTAGATGGGAATCGAACCCACGCCCCCAAGCTCAGAAGGCAGGTTCACTACCAACAAGACCAACGAGCTATCTGATATAAGTAACATTAATTAAAATTTGCAAATTGAAATGGCTTTTGGCTTTTGGCTTTTGTTCAGTGTGGAAGTTAAAGGGGGTGGCCTATGCTCAGCAATGGACGTCTTCTGGCTGACGATGATGATGGGTTTTATGATCATCTTTTTTATCTTCTTTACTTAGTATAAATTGAAGTCGCTTTCCGCCTTTGTCTGTCTCTATGTCTGTATGGCCTCTTACTCCTCCTAAACCACGCAACGGATTTTGATGCGGTTTTCACCATCAGTTAGATACATTTTCAAGGAAGGTTTATATACATAACTAGCGACCCGCCCCGGCTTCGCACGTAAATTACACCCGTTTGAAGCCGGGCGGGCGGGTCGCTAGTTAGTTAATAAAAAATAAGAAGGACATAGGCCTATTCTTATACTTCTATTGTTGGTGGCACTATATCCAGTGCGCATGTGACCTAGATGTCTCTTGTGTGTAACAAGAGAGACAGAGACGACGATTGAGGCCGGCAAGCAGGGCTGTGTTTAGCGAGTTTTTTTTTAATTATAAATAGGCTTGCGTTTGGCCGCCAACTCGCCTGATGTTAAGCGATGATGCGGCCTACGATGGAGCACGCTTGTCTAGAAGAAACCTACTCACTCTCGACTTGAAGACACCCAGATTGTAACTATCGGGGAATACCCACTCAGGCAGCGAATTCCACAGACTAGCAGTTCGCATAATAAATGTGGAATCAAAGCGCTTTGTACGGGTTCTCGGAATATCAACCATAAAGCGGTGTCGATTCTTCATGCCCACGATCAAATGGATGGCAGTCCGATAGAAAAATGGGCAGGAGGGAATCAAATCATGCAGATCTGTAGCACACTCTCCGAAATGATGTTTCTGTAGAGTAAATTAGTCCTTATGCTTACATTCTTTAAGATTGTTCTGCAGCGGCGTGCCGGTGAGTACGATGCGGCGGTACGTCTTCACTTTGTTCATGGACTGTGATAGACTTGTCTTCTCGTTCTTCAGTAGATGACCCTCGTCGCATACTACCATATCTGGACCTGAGAAAATTATAATAAAATGGTTTTAATTTCACTAAAACAGATGTACAATACAATAGCATTTTATTCCGAATAAGATTTTTACATTAATTAAAATTATAAATTCTTTCTACAATTTTATAAAATTTCTCTCATGATGCTGTAGCTCTCGCACTCCCATCGCTGATGGTTTGCAGAGGTCCACTGCGTCATTACTTACCTGTTTCCTAGCACCCTCCTAGAGTGTCTGCAGTTATATTACCTAAGCAGGATGCGTGGCTTTTCGTCCATCTGACTAAATATGTACTTGTAAGTACAGAACGAGTCCCAAGTTATAGTCTATAGAAAGTCCTTCAGTGGGACAAAAGAAGTCAATGTACTATACTTTATTTTATTTTTATTATCTTAGAGAAACTAACGGTCTTAATTAACAGAGTTAATAATTAGCTAGAGACAAAGAGGCCATTTAAAAGTTTCTACTTATAAAAAACAAAGTACATTATATGAACGCTAAAATATGAGAATAAAAATATAGATGTATAATATTACTAGAACAAAGAAAAAAGCAATAGACTCTAAATAAACAAAGACAAACTAAGATGTGCACTTAACAAGTTAAGAAATACATTTATATAATAATAAATTAATATTTAAGACAGAATGGTACCTACATTTTCACAAATAACGTAATAAAATATACGCTCTGACTATTTCATTATGTGTCAGAAAATACCCAATTAACACGCTATTTCTTGAAAATACTCAATTAACACACTATTTCTTGAACAAATAATAGCTAATTTTTACTAACCAGGATCAACAAGAGCTTCCTGGAAGGTTTTGAGCATCTTCTTCTTGAACTTTTTCAAGTTATCAGCAGAAAGGTTACGGAACATCTCGTAACCGAGCACACACACTCCACCATGACGGATCCACTGGGACAGCTGGAACGCTCGCTCAGAATTCTGTTTGTACCTAGAACATATATGTTGCCATGAGATTTGATGAAACTTTCAAACCCAATATATATACACTAGCAATGCAACTCCGGCTTCGCAAGGTTGTAAATATTTTTTTTACACCTTGGGATACATTATTGGAGTTTTAGTAAGGATCCCTATTTTTTTTTTTTTATTAAAACAATAGTCTTGCGTTTGACCACCATCTCGCCTGATGTTAAGCGATGATGTGGTCTACGTTGGAGCATGCTTGCCTAGAAGAAACCGATTCACTCATGATTTGAAGACATCCAGATTGTAACTATCGGGGAACACTCATTCAGGCAGCGCATTCCACAGACTAGCAGTTCGCACTTTAAATGTGGAATCAAAACGGATCAATGTTCCAAGCTAGAACAATGGGTTCTTCAAAAGGTGAGTTAATAGATTCTTAAAGGGTCGGCAACGTAGTTGTGATGGCTCTGGTGTTACAAGTATCCATAGGCGACGGTGACTGCTTACCATCAGGCAGCCCGTCTGCTAATTTGCCAACTATGGCATTAAAAAATACTTTGACTTTTACTTCAGGTCAATGGATAAGTCATAAGTCGTAAGGTCCATCTCCAGCCGCATTTAAATTTGAACTTAAATTGTAATGTTAGTAAGAAAATTTATGTACTTTTGTAACTTCACATAGCTAAGTGTTCCTTGTCTTCCTATCATCATCATCATCATCAGCCAGAAGACGTCCACTGCTGAACATAGGCCTCCCCCTTTAACCTCCACACTGAACGACAGCCTGCCTTTTGCATCTACTGAATGCCAGCGACTCACTATGTCGTCGTTCCATCTAGTGGGAGGCCTACCTACGCTGCGTCTTCCGGTTCGTGGTCTCCACTCAAGAACCTTTCTTCCCCATTGGTTATCGGTTATTCGAGCGATGTGGCCTGCCCATTGGCACTTCAACTAGCAAATTTTAACAACTATGTAGGTGACTCTGGTCAGGTGGCGTGGATATTCGCCAAAGAACCAGATTTTGTGTTCCTATTGTGAAAATAAATTGCATTGAAATACTCACAGTTAAGGAATCGCCTAGTCATAGTGGGTCAGTCACAAGGTCATAGTGGGTCAATATCCAGATCACAGTATCATCAGAGTGCTTACCTGGAGAGTTCAAATACTTCAACATCATACTCTGTTTCTGCATATTTGAGCCACATGCGGAACTCGTTGACCCAGTTGAGTACAGTGGAGAGTGGACACACTACCAGCACTCGGTTCACTTTCGTAAGGTCAGAGTGGGTCAGCAAAGTGTGGGTTAACGACACCACCTGTGAAGAAATGGGTAATATATGAGTTAGGCCCTCTATACATGGTGTAAAGCTTTTGAAACTGGTTCAGATAAAACTAAATCTTGAGACAAATCAAAAATGTAAAATATGTAAAAGTAGTTTTTCCAGTACAAAAATTGATTTACAAACACATAGATGTTGAGTTTAGTACAAAAATTTAAGAAGAGGGTACTGATATTATCTAAATCTATAAATTATCTTGATAGTGTAAATTTTAAGATAATTCATGCATTTACACAGATAATTTTATTAGTTAGTAAGATATTAGGCTACTTTTGGTTCGGATACTGTTGAACGTTAGGCCAATATCCATAGAACACAACCTTCACATTCCACAACCTCACCACGGTAAATATCCCGTAAATAATCATATAACTTCAATATCCATAGTTTTAAGTATCATTGAATACAAATTTTTATTTCAACCGAAATAGCTGAAAATATTACCTGTAAAGTTTTACCGAGACCCATGCAATGAGCCAGAATACACCCAGATCCTCTGTCTTTCTTTATGCGCTTGACGCTCTCAAAGCAAGCGTCCCACATGAACTTTATGCCATTTGCCTGAAATTAATAAACCATAATGTTAATGGCCAAAATACTCCAGACACCTTTTGTTCGGCCGTCAATGCTTTCAGTAGACGGCAGTAGTCTGCGAGAGTCGGTGGTAGTCTGTGGGAATTGGCAGTAGTCTGCGGGAGTCGGTGGGAGTCTGTGGGAGTTGGCAGTACTCTGCGGGAGACGGTGGTAGTCTGTGGGAGTTGGCAGTAGTCTGCGGGAGTCGGTGGTAATCTGTGGGAGTTAGCAGTAGTCTGCGGGAGTTGGCAGTAGTCTGCGGGAGTCGGTGGTAGTCTGCGGGAGTTGGCAGTAGTCTGCGGGAGTCGGCGGTAGTCTGTGGGAGTTGGCAGTAGTCTGCGAGAGACCAATGATAGACTCAACGTAACGAGTACATTATTAAAAGTAAAAGAAAATACGGTTATTGCAAACACCTCACACATCAAAATTGGTCAAGGAGCTTAGGCTATAGAAGGTAATATAGAAACATTAGCTGTGGCCCGACTTCGTACGCTTAGGCTTTCTTATGAACTTTGAACTCCCTCTTAATTCGACCCTTTCACAAAATTATTTCTTAACAGATCTCTGAATTAGAAATATATCTACCAAATTTCGGCGTCAGCTTAATTTTCGGGATTTCGTAATGAAGTGAGTGGGTCAGTCAGTCAGTAAGTAGGTATTTCGCTTTACTGGGTTACGCGGAGAGGGTGAACTAAGCCGAAAGGGGTTCATAGTACCAATAATTGTGAATAACTTTTACTATGGGAGCAACTCTGAAGTTGCGAAAAAATATATCAGCTGTTCAAAAAGAAAATAATCTTAGTAACATGACAAAATGTATGGAACAGCTGATATTTTTTCTCGATTTTAGGTTTGGTCCCATAGTAAAAGCTGTTCATAATGATGGGTACTACATGGACCCCTTTCGGTTTAGTACACCTTTTCCGCATAACCCTATATATAAAGATTTTAAAAATACAAACAACATACATACACACGCCCGAAAACATTAGCTTGGGCAGTCGGGTCAAAATAGCACTATTCATTTACCTGCTAACTCATATTCTAATGAGCTAGAGAATTAATATAGCAGGCATCGTGATACAATTCCTATAGAGTCTCAATCTCTCAGTAAAAACAGTCAAAAAACGTCTTAGCTTCATTGTACATACATTGTATCAATTATATACTTCATAATGCCACATTTACTCCAATTTAGACGTTATGTCGCTTGCATAGTGTTCAACGTTAGTTGTCCGCTATGTCATCGTAGCTCTGGCATCGCGCGGCGTTGTAGTCTGATCGCGGTTACCTTGTAACTAACAAAAGTCTGCGCAATTCGTAGCGTGCGCCGAGTTTTGGTTAGGTTCTTTTTTGGCACGATTGTGACTCTATACAGTGCCGGTTTTAGCACTACCATCGTCTTGTGCGAGATTTCTTACGCCCCCCCTCCCCCCCCCCCCTGGGGCCAATCTGTCCATTCAAACAGAATAAAAGGCAAAGAATAGTTTTTTTTTAAATGCATGGCGTATAATATGGCTATGGGCGCCTCTTTATAGGCGCCTGCAACGCCCCTCTGGCGCCCTGGGCGGTCGCCCAATCAGGCCCTACCCTAACGCCGGTACTGACTCTATACATATATATATTGTATCTCCATGATAGGAGGTAAACATAGCAGAACTGTTGAAATTAAAATTATGATGTTACCTGATGAGGCTTAAGCTTCTTAACAAGTCCTCGATCCACTTCAATGAGTGGCTCCTTCGTCTCTGGATCGAAGTCAAGGACCACCTTATCGAGAACTACTTCATCGGGTTTGCCGGACTCGTCGAATTCCATGTTGTTATACTATAAGAATAAAAAAACGAACAAGTGTGATTAGAACTCGCACCCTGTGGGTTCTGTACAAACAAATTTTTTTTTTTAACTCGGGTAAGTCTGCGTTTGACCACCAACTCGCCTGTTGGTAAACGACGATGTGGTCGAAGATGAAGCACGCAGACTTAGAAGATACCTATTCACTCTGGCCTTGAAAAGGCCCAGGTTATATCTCTCAGGAAATAAGAAAGCTGGCAGATTGTTTCAATCTTTGGCCGTACGGATTAGAAACGTAGAATCAAAACGTTTGGTACATATCCAAGGAAAATCCACAATGTATGGGTGGTTGTGGGACGTTTTCCTACTTATATATTTATAAACAAAGTTTTTTATTTTTATTTATCTTTGCTTTTTTGTATGTAGATGGTTCATCCATCCCGGGAATCGAGTCTCGACGAAAATCGGTTAAAAAGGTTGAAATACTGAAGGACAAACTTAAATTTGTATTTGTAATGTGTATTTGTAGTTTGTGGTTGGTTGGTGCTCCCGTAACAAATAACTTACAAGTATTTTAATTTCATGCTGGACAGAGAGCGCATATACTGAGCTATGACGTCACGCCTCAGGTGCGCCATACAAATGCTATACTAACACACGCTTTGCGAGAAAGGGACAGAGTATCCCCTCTCTAACCCCACCTAAAACTTTAAACGCTCATATCTCAGAGATTAATCAGCCAATTAAATTTTTTTTTATTTCAGTATGTGTAATGTATTTCGTTATTTTCATCGCAAAGCCTTTTATTTGTAATAAATTAAACATTAGGACACATGCCTATTAATGCAATCATACCATTTTCTGTCTTTCAATAATTCGAGCCATTCTTTCCTTTTCCTGTCGGGCCGCTTTCTTCGTCGCTTCCTCCAACTGGTTTTTACCCATAACCTGAAAACAAAACATTAATGTGATAAAGTTAATATGCAATGGTGTATTTTTGTTTAATTTGTTAGACTTACTTAGAATTAAATAATATAAATTTATTGAGCATTCATAGTTATCATAAAAATTAAGATAATGGAGCATTATTTGATAGCCCGTTAGTCTAGTTGGTAGTGATCCTGCCTTCTGCGCTTAGGGGCGTGGGTTCGATACCCACCTAGGACAAACATTCATGTGATGAACATTTGTAGTTGTTCTATATCTGGGTGTTAATATCTATTTATGTATGTATTTAAAAATATATATATGTGTGTATATCAGTCTCTGGCAGCCATAGTACAAACTTTGCTTAGTTTGGGGTCAGATGACCGTGTGTGCAAAAATGTCCCGAATATTTATTTATTTATTACCTAAAGACTTTTGTGTAATATTCCATTGAAGTTTGCATTGAACACAAAAATAGGACAGTTTTTATCCTGGAAATATTCTGGACATTCACAGATGAAAGCACGATTGTATATAGTAACTATACACACGGCCGAATGCGATTGAAACTATAGTCGGAGTAACCGGCTTAATCATACGTTAGTAATTCCAGTGTCATAAGTAACTATACCTTTCTGATGTTCTTTCTGCCATGTTTGTTCCTACCCTCGGTTTCTGATTCGGACCCAGATGCGTCGCTGTCTCTCACAGACTTGATGCGACGACGTTTCTTTTTACTGAAAACATAATGTTACTGGCTCAAACAAAAACCCAACTGCATGATATGACATTAAAATTATATAAGTGCTTGTACATTATAGAAGAATCTGGCAACACCGCACATTTCCAATTCAGTCAGGTCGTTTAGGGTACAAGACAACACAGGGTTTCGCGGAAAGGGTGTACTAAGCTGAAAGGGGTCCATCATACCCCTCAATGTTTTTTTTTACTATGGGTTCAACCCTGAATCAGCAAAAAAATTAGCAGTTCCATTGAAAACGGTCAATTACACTCGACAAAATGTGACGATAGGCGTAACCTAAAGTTGAGACACAGATTCGGGGTGTGCCTAATGATAAGTAACTCTTTAAACTGACAGCCCGCGCCGCGTTCGTTCACTCACATCACCGCACTCGCTCACTCACATCACCGCCCTCGCTCACTCATATCACCGCACTCGCTCACTCACATCACCGCATCCAGTGGATGCACAAGACAGGCTGTCGTTCAGTGTGGAGGTTAAAGGGAGATGCCTATAATATACTTACCCGCCTTCATTGGAAGAGTTGCTGCCCACCGACGCGTCACTATCCGTTGCTTTCTTCTTCTTCCTACTTCGCTTGTTGTTAATATCAGAGTCATCGGAGTCTTCGAAGTCGCTTATCTTCACATCGGCGTCTTTTTTACGAGACGATCCCACTTCTGAATCGGACGATATCGCATTCGCCTTTCGACGCTTGGCGTTTGGCCTGTGGAATTAATATTCATTATGTTATTTATTGACATAGAGATGGGATAGTTCTTTCTGTAAAGCCTCTTGGTGATATTAATAAACCGGTCAAGTGCGACTCAGGCACGTGCAGTGAGGGTTCTGTACCACTACAAAATACAAAACGTAGTGCAAAAAGACAACGTCACGCCCAGGCGGTCACACATCCTAGTACCGATCGCGCCCGACATTGCTTAACTTGGCGGGAACAGAAATTTGTCACCGACTCGCACTTGGTCATTATTTATTACATATTTTACTTTTAATGTGTACTATAATCATGTTAATTTTGACACTTGTACATATTATCGTTTATACATTAGAGCAAATACAAAAATACATTAAAAAAACGTACGTTTATTGAATACAAAGATAATAGTGTCATGATTAATACATTAGTACATAAATAATTAGTGTTGAATAAACCTGAGCAATTAATGAGATAAGTATAAATATAATCCTATTAAATTGTATACCTTTTGTATACCTTTTGTATACCTAAGCTGTATATATTGTATACCTTTTGTATACCTAAGCTGAGTAAAATTCATGTTATATGTACTAATATAAGTAAATGTAAATATGCAGTTGATTTGTGTAGATATTAAATTCAATGTAAATTTTTGTACAAAATGTGTAACAAAAGGGATAAATATTTATATAAGGATTATTTTACATTTATTATATTGCTAGTTAATTTATTTTTAAGTGTATGCCGGGAGGCATCACGTTGTCGGGTGGCCGAGTGTCATGATTTCTAACTTATTTCAATTATTTCTTTGTTATTTCTTGGTTTTAAACCTTTTGGTATCTAATTTGACTAACAGTCTTTTTATTTAAAATGGCGGTTGGAAACGTGTTGACTCGGGAGTCTCGGCAATTGTGCAAATAGTGGGGGTAGGAAGAAGATAATGCGGTAGGATGTTGGAAAGAGGGATGGTAGTCGGGCTGGAGCGTTGATAGCGAAAGCAGATTGGTCTGAAAACTGTAATAAGTAGGAATAAAGAATAAGAATATGAATAAAGTTATATAAAAGTGAGAACTGGATTATGATTTATCACAATATAAATCTTCATTGGTTGAATGGGAGACCCCTTTAGTTTTTACTTTATTAATATTATACAATTCTTAGTTAATCTGCCGTAACATTACATATACTGTGGAAATTTCAACTGGCTATCTATTACGGTACGAAAAATACAGCCGTAAAGAGGACCAATGGATGGACGGACACACATACAAACAGTGTTGGCCTAATTACTGTATCCCGTTGACACTTTTCGGGTACGAAACCCTAAAAACTAACAATAAATAGCATATTTTCAATATTTAGTCCACTCCTGAACATAGGCCTCCCCCTTTAACCACCACACTGAACGACAGCCTACCTTTTGCATCTACTGGATGCCAGCGACTCTCACTATGTCGTCGGTCCATCTAGTGGGAGGCCTACCTACGCTGCGTCTTCCGGTTCGTGGTCTCCACTCAAGAACCTTTCTTCCCCATCGGTTCTACGAGCGATGTGGCCTGCCCATTGCCACTTCAATCTGCAGATTTTAACAGCTCGGTGACTTTGGTTCTTTGGCGAATATCCACGTTTCGGATTCTATCGCGCAAAGAAACTCCGAGCATAGCAGAATTACCACTCAATTAGGTGTTTATTAAAATGACGTTTATCAATTTGGTTGTGACGTTTTTCTAGTATTACCAGGCCTGGCGCACTCCCCACTTTAGGTATGAAGCTACAAGTACGTGGCGGGCTCCGACTTGTCAAACCAATTTAGTGGGCTGCCGCGCATTAGACAGAGATTACGCGATAGACAGATTCTACTTCTAGATTAATATAGCTATAGGTAGTTAGCGCTCGCACGTCCTGAATCGCACTTTATTGTGTAGTAGCAAGAGTCGCTACTTATTTAAATGATTTTGCGGAGTGAATCTTCTGTACTTGTACTATTATGTCTTCTGTGGTATTACAATGAATAGGAAAGAACTCGGTACTCACTTATCTTCACTACCAGATTCTTCTATAACACTCTGTAAAATACAAATTCAAGCATTAGCATTCAGGTAAAAAAAAATACGTAGATAAACTCTTTACTGTTCACACTAGAACTATTTTATGTGACAAAAAACAAAGTGGCAGTTGTATCGCTAAAGGGAATCTCTTCCAGGCAACCTTTTTTGTCATAATAGGCTTGCGTTTGACCGCTAGCTTGCCTGATTTTAAGCAATGATGCGGTCTACGATGAAGCATACTTGCCTAGAACAAACCGATTCACTCGTGATTTTGCAGATACCCAGATTGCAAATATCAACTATACAATTGAGCATGCTTTCCCATGAGAAACCTGTTGACTCTGATCTTGAAGAGACACAGGTAGTACTTTATAGAGAACACAGTTTGCAGGGAGTGCATTCTACTACTTACCTTTACGTCTTCATTATGAGAGATGGAAGAATCACTCTCTCCCAATAAATCTTCTTTCACAAGGTGATCACCACTGCCGTTGATACTTGGTAGAGTGATTTCAGGTATATCTGCAATTTAGAGAATTTGGAGTACTCTTTTAAACAATTTCATTGTTTGGGACCACCCAAAACACATAATTCACCTTTTAACTACATTGTTCCAGAGGAAGAGGTCCCTAGGCCATAAAGGACCATGACCTACCTGAAATGGCTCCGATCCCTAGCGGGCCGAAGCTGAGATAATGTAGTGAAGTACACCAAAGCTTTTGTGGTGAGGCTTCAGACAGTGTCCCACTTGTGACAGTACAAAGTTGGTCTAATGTAATTTTTTTTGTAAGGTTTTCCATTTTTTATTATCTTCGAAACCGGTATATTATTTTAAAACCCTGATGTAAACAGAGGGGTATAACAAGTTTAACAAGTGTATCTGTCTGTGGCATCATAGCTCCCAAATGGCTGAACCGATTTTGTTTCAGTTGATCAGTATTCTTAGCTATAATTCAAGAAAATTTGTTCAGCCATTTTAAGCAATGCCATGGGGCATGGGGGGCATGGCATGGGGGGGTTTAGTACCAGTAGAACACCACCTCAGGTACTACCTACGGCCTTGGTTTGAAAATTATCAGATCTTTTATCAAGGGTTTAAAAAAACAATGTCTTGTTTAGGCAGGCAATCCAGCTCTGTAGATTACAGCCTATATGTCAAGTTAAGCATGAATTTTAATGCAATAGAATAAATGTAGCTTTAAAGTATACCTTCATCGTCTCCATTTTCGTCAGCTGAAGCGTCTGCAGATTCCGAGCTACTTTCAGCTTTGAGCATCTCCTCACCAATAAGGCCGGTTGGCTTAATTTTAGGTTTACTGTTTTCTTTAGCTTTTTCAAAGCTAGCACTGGACTCGGACATTTTTGACGAATTTGAATTTCGGCGACGTGGTTTGCTTAGATTGTTCAAGTTGATCAGTCTAAAAATAATTTGAAGTAAATTAATGAACCATATCTTGTGAATGGAGTACAATGGGTCTGAGCGAACGAGGATGCTCACGCAGAAGGCTCGCGTAACTAGTAATGGCCAGGAAGCTTTGAAGCCAGAAAATGCTCTTGCAAAACAATTTGATTGATAAAACGTAACCAGTTATAACTTGGTAATGAACGGAAATTTGTCACCGACTCGCACTTGACTATTATTTATTATTTGTTGATATACTTTAGAGTGTGTACTATAATCATACTAAATTTGACGCTTGTACGTATTACCATTTTTAAATTAGAGCTAATACAAAAATATGTTTAAAAATATACGTTTGTTGTATGGGAACCCTTTCATTTGAACTTTTTGACTTATTTATTATTTCTTAGTTAATCCGCCGTAACATTACATTTTCTGAAAAAATTTCGACTGCCAATATATTACGGATCGGAAGGTACAGCTGTTTAAAAGGTAGGACAAACAGACAGAGAGACAGTTACATCCATGTGGATATTCCCAAATGAACCATAAATTTTTTAAGATAAAAAGTATCAGTATCTGGCCCTCCATCTATCTCTATGCAAAAATCCCTCCAATCCATTGCTACGTGAATGAGAAACAAACAAGCTAACAAACGCTTTTGCATCCTACTAATATTATAAACGCGAAAGTTTGTATGTATGGATGTATGGATGTTTGTTCCTCTTTCAAGCAAAAACTACCAAATGGATTTTAATGAAAATTTACAATAACATATAGGCTATAACTGGTTGTAGTAGCGAGGTCGAAGGTTGAGCTCTACGCGTACGAAGTAGCGGGTTTCAGCTAGTTTATAATATTAGTAAACTTATTTATGGAGTTATTTATTAGTACAGCCAGGAGCAAAGCTGGCCGAGCAGTACTTTGTGCGCTTTACAATCTCAGGTTCCATCCTCGGCCCTTGTTTAGGGACATGACAATGCCTTCTTTAGTACTTACATAAATTATGTGCAGTTTTCATGCCATTGCTCTAAAACAGTGAAGGAAAAAATCGTAAGGAAACCGGTATGTCCAAGATCATTAGAAGTTCAAAGACATGATATTCACATGCACTAGGCCAGCATGGTGGATTAAGGTCCATCCTCTCTCTTTGAGAGGGCCTGTGTCCCTGCATTGGGAACATGATAGGCTGATAATGATGAAGTATATTTATGGTATTTACACAGCACAAACCCATCCCATTAAGATGCAAATGCAAGCAGAAAACAATATTTACCCATCAATATCTTTGTCATTAGAATCAGGAGCGTCCGAATTCTGACTGCTACTATTGCCAGGCTTCGACTTAGAACGGACCATCTGAAAAAGTCCATTTTCTTTATAATATAGGTATTCCCTTTTTATTAGGAATGAATGATATGAAAATTTTGTTACCTATTGAAAGGTCGAAATTAAAAAACTTTCCTTAATTTTTACATCTTTCAATAAAAACACCAAATTATACATTTAAATTGGCATTTTATTGCATAAATGTAGTAACAAAAACTTACAATAATGAAATCAGGATTAGTCATCAACAGATGATAGTAGATTGTACTTTCTTAAAACTAACAAAAATCTCTTAATTAATTAACTCTCATAAACTAGCGTAAAATCAGCTTGAAGTTATATAAGATTTAGACAGGGATTTTGTTTATTTACAGAATATCTTTAGGGCAATATGGTATGGCATTATATGCCTATGTCTATTTCTTTGACCTAACCTTGCTACTACTCGGTTTAGAGTTGTCTGTATTGCTGGCACTGTCATCGCTGTCAAGCCCCCTGCAATATTTCTTCCTCTTGTGTTTGGACCTTTTTGTTTTCGATGGGTGTGAGTCATAGGTTATCTTTTTTTTCACTTTTTTAATAATATCTTCATCTGATGAAGATGGACTAGATTCTTTCAACTTCTTTTTTTCCTTGTTCTCCTCATCAGAGCCGTGTAATAATGATTTTTTGATGTCTTTTAAGGCATCTTTTAGCTGTTCATCTTCAGTATCAGAACTTGAATAGGTCAAAAGCATTTTCTTTGCATGTATGCTTTCTCTCATGCGTTTTTTCTTAGACTGCGGTGTCAATCTTTGACTCAATGGAGTTTTAGTCTTGTCATCTGAAGAGTCATTTAAAAGCGATGATTTAGCTTTGTCAGTGTTTTCTTTTTCGGGCGTTTTTTCTTGTTCATGTTTAGTTAAGTTTTCATCATTTTTCTTGACTGAACCATCAGAATCATTTTCATTCTGGTTTTTATCACCACTGTCATCATCCTTCTCACTATGAGATCTGTCGGGGATAGTTTTAGTTGCTGTTGCACCATTTTCGGAATTTGTTTTATTTTGATCTGAATCAGATGGATCGTAGGTCAGTCGAATAGAGGCAGTATCTACATCTGATACATCAGCGCCATCCTTTTCGACTTGTGCAACAGTAGATTTAGGTTCACTTTTATCAGATTCAGAATCTGACTTGCATAGAGAAGTTTTAGCATGTTCAGATTCACTAACAGACTCCTTGTCTGCTTTATCTTGGTCACCTGACTTTGATCCATCGTTAGATTTTTTAGTTTCTGAATCAGAATCATTCAATAGTGCATTTTTTATATTCTCGGTATCTTTGGATGATTTTAATTCATTATCTGAACCAATCAGATCATCAGAATCAGATTCATTTAATAATGATTTTTTTACTTTATTGGCTTCAGCAATTAAAGCATCATCAGAGCTATTTGAAGAAACTCTTCTAGAATTTGATTTTAACTCATCATTTGTTAATCTTTTTTTATTATTTATTTTCTTGGCTTTTTCTGTTCCTTTTTCATCTTTCTGTCCTGCATCTGTTTCATCTACATTTTTACTAGAAATTTCACAAATTGTTATCCCATCTTGTGTTATTTTTGTTAAACATAGTTTGTTCAAGTAATCAAGGGATAATTCTGGTAGTCTCGTGACTTTGATAACAAACTTTTTAGATACAAAAAGGCTGACATCTTTTCTTTTTTGACTCCAATATTCTTCCTCTTCTTTCTCTTTCCTTCCCTGTTTTTCAGAACATTTAACTTGTGTATCTTCAGTCTTTTGCTTTGCTTTATTACTGATGTTCTTAGGTTTGGAGTGGGGACCAATAACCTTTTTCTTTTGTAAAACATCAGGTTTTAACAACTTGCTAAGACTTACACATTTGATCACAGGTTTCACTGTGTTATCATTTTTATCATCGTCCTTCTCAGCAATATTCTCATCCTCCGATAGTTCCATAACATCATTACTTTCCTCATCAAGCTTCGGTTTCTTACAGTCTGATTCATGGCAAGACACATCACTGTCATCACCTTTAGTCGCCAAGACATTTTCTTTTGCCGATGGTTCCATAAAATCATTATTTTCCTCATTAAGCTTCGGTGTCTTAGAATCCGATTCATGGCAAGAGACATCACTGTCATCACCCTTAGTTGCCAAGACATTGCCTTTTGTTGTACTAACTACATCTGCATTTTTTTCATCATCAGAGCTGCTATCGTTAATTACTCTCCTTCTTTTAGGCTTCCTTTGGTCCTCTTTGTTGTCAGAGCTCCTTCTCTTTTCTCTAGATCTGTGGGTTTTAGACGAATCAGACTTCTTTCTTGGAGACTGTTCACCACAATCTCTACTCGTATTTCTCTCCTTGTTTGAATCTACACTGGATTTTCTCCTACTTTCTTTTTCAGTGGGTGATTTGTATTTTTTTTTATCAGTATCATCCAACTTTGGTTCTGGTGAATCTGGAATGCTAATAATGGAGATATCATTATTTCCATTTTTTACACTTTCCTCTTGTTTATCCTCTGATTTAGACTTAGAAATTGGTGTATCTGTAATATTAATTATAGATACATCATTTTGAATTGACTGTTCTTCAAGATCTTTCATAACCTCCGCATTAGCCTCCTGACTTTCTGTTTGTTTTCTTCTCATTCTATACAGCTTACAATTGTAATGTACTGGATACTTATCCATCATAGATTTAGGTAGCATTTTGGCATTTACTCTCACTGATTTATAGTGCTTAAATGATATTCGATTCTTTATTCTCAATTTGCGTGTCTTATATTCAAAGTAATAATATTTTGGTTGATTTGCGACATATTTTTCAGTCTCCGAATAATTCCCGCCTTTACTTGAAGAGGCTTGCGATGTGTCAATGAGCTCCAATACTTTGCGTACACCAGTCTCAACATTCTCGAGTGATTTTTTTGACAGTTCGCATATCAACAGAACTTTACTAGCAGCTTTTTGCACCGCAAGAACATTATTTAGTTTTTCTCTTCGTATTTTTTTTTCCTTTAAGTTTTCCGATCGAGTTCGTAGGTTAGTACCGAGTTTCGAAAGATATTCCATCGCTTCGCACAGTACATCTTTCGCAGGCACTTCGGCCGCCATTTCACGATTTTATAGGTATTTATTATTGCGGAAAACTGCCAGAAAATATTACACCCATAAAATATCCACAAATAAGTTACACAAGCATTCTTTTTTAGGTACATTTACGTCTTTTGTTGTAAACAATTTCAATTTTACATCACACCGGAAAAGTTGAAAGAACCAAGCGCAATAAAAACCATAGACAAAAAAACTAGAGGGATGTTAAAAATATCGATTATTATGGAGAATCGATTTTAGTGTATTAATCGAAATTATTCTAATCTGATACAATAAAACATTCTTCATATTTACTACGAAAATAACTAACCAAATTTCTTCGTTTCGTTTTCTACATTTTATAGAATAACAATAATGATTTACAGTTAAATATACACAATTATTAGGTGTTACATTATAATATATGCTGATTTATATTACAATAAACCCGACTGCAAATATATAATGACACCCCAGACCCAAATACACAAATATACAACCCTAACAACGATGACAGCCTGGTCGCCAATCTGTCAACTCGTTTGGGTAAGTAATATAGAAACACACAAACATACATATTTAGCAGCATTACCCTCCTTGGGCATTTGGGTAAATAAACATTCTTAGGCATCACCATAAAATTAACTTTTAACATTATAATAATCGATTTCATTGGAACAAAAAATCGATTTGTAATCCTTCATCTGCATCCCTAAAATTACGTTCCTTTTTTTTCGCCATCAACTTTTATTTTTCTATCTATCAAGGACAGTATATTCAATAAAAATATTTTTTTTACAAAAAAAAATACAAATTCTCAGTAAATCGAGATACTTCGACGATGAAATGGAGAAAACAATCAGTAGTTCAAAAAACCTATTTATTACAAAATAGCGGTACTTATAACGGAACGTATACGACACACAGCTTTCTGAATTTAGTCGGGTTACAATCGATATACATAAATAAATGAACTATCTACAAAATAGCGGCAACTAAAATATGCTATGTATACATAGAGCATTGTGTACTCTCATTTCTTTTGGCAATTACTAATCTTATTAGACAGAGAATTTCCTTACAGCTGACCTGGGTACTTTAGTGTGTAACAATTTGTCAGCGTCACTGTAGTGCAATCTAGGCTTTAGAAAAAAAGCTAATGGTACCAATTTTTTGTACTTACCTTTCATGTAAATGGCTGTACTGGCGGTTTCCTGAGTCCTAGAAAGTGTTTGGAGTCAATTTTGACTTTTACACATTATTGCAAACGATATATCATGGAGAAACACGTAGAATCATACACATATCCCACTTCAAGACCGAAAAATCGGCAATTTAGACAAGGTAGATAAACTATCCAAAACAGTCGTGAAAAAGAACCATAGACACTGAGCTGAGAGAGAAGTCAAAGAGAAGGAAGACGCATGTATGTACCACGGAAGTCAAGCAAGGTAACGATCCGTCATATTTTTTCATTGTAGATTAGTAGTTCTAGAAAATTATAGGTATAATATTCTAGATACACATTTTATAAAAATCGCTACTATAAATTTTTAATTGTTCTGATTTTTTTCCCGTGTATATTATGTAACGTCGTCTAATAAGTCATAAATTAAACTCAATCTTCAACTGACAACTGTTGACATTAGAAAATTTAGCACTATTTTTTTAGGCATATAATTTTAGGATGGGAGTTTTGGCGCCAACGTGAAAAAACCATGTCTTATCATTATATTTTTTTAACTCGTGTATTTTGAAGCGGTAATGCGTAAAAATAAACATAAAATGATCGATTATTACCTACTTAGTGTTCCTTGACGTGATCGAGTGTGGATAAGTGATATAACGTGGTAAAACATGTATTTTAGTGTTATTTCCAAAGCTCCACTGAAACCTCTTCTAAAGTATCCACCACTTTACTAGGGCATGTCTGATTTGACTGTGACTTACTTTGCTAGACTCTGACTGTGACTGACTTGTTTGACTACATAATTATATCAAACTTGTTAATAATGTTAATACTTGACCCTGGCAAATGCACAAGAGTGCGACGCCAAAATCATCACAGGTGAAAGAATAAAAAAATAATAACTCAAATGCAGTGTCAAACGTCACTCTGTGGTGCTGGTGTCAAATGTAACAGCTGTTTTTTTCCTGCAAAATCCATTGTTTTGTGAACTGAGTCGAGTTGTGTAATATATAAATAAAATTTTACAATAATGTTATCAAGGTTCGCAATAAGGAACAACGCTATTAGAACGGCTGCGAGGTTCTACAGCGAGGGTACCAGCCAACACCAAGGCACGGATAAATCTGCTGCATCCCAGCCACTTCAAACAAGCCAAGTTAATGCAGAAGTTCCGGGGCTGAGCAGCGCTTGTGTGCACCCGGCGTCGCAGCCTGTCGGCCCCGGCGTCGACCCCAGCAAGTCTGGAGCCTACAAGGTTCCAGAATACTTTTGTTACGACGCTTCTACCTATTATGAAGCAGAAGTTGAAATGTCTAAATTTAGATGCCCCCAGCCCTCTGCTCTGAAGAAATAAATGAAATTGTGTTAATTAGTTGGTTAATAAAATAATATATTATAGTCTATAGTTGCATTATGATTTTATGATGTTTTTCATAAGGTATTTTTTGGTTTTGTAACCATACAAAAATGAAAAAACCCTTATCATATTAGAACTGGAAAATTGTATTTATATCATGTAGAAATAGGTAAAAACTTGCACTTAAAATTATCACTCACCAATAGACGATGTAGTCAACTAGTACAGAGGTTACAGTTAAATGATTATTTAATGGGATATTTACCGTGATTAGGTTGTGGATAGAGCTTCCGATATTTTGGCGCAGTTACATGCTCAGCATGCACCATGTTCTCAGGAAGCAACCAGGAAGACTGAAGAATGTGGGTAGTTGGCAAAAAAGTTTAAAACTAAATCCAGACAATACAATTTAAGCTTAGTCCTGTTCAAATTAAATTTATTGAGAATAAAAACGGACAAATTTCACTAATGTTTATCTCACAAACTGTTAAACTAAAGTAGATTTCCCAGTAAAAATAGGAATGAAATTAAAAAAAACTAATTTAATAAATTCAACAAATTGCTGTAAAAATATGTCAACATAAAATTGTCATCATAGTCATCGGCTTTTTTGCCCCTGTCCCATTGGTAGCTGTATTAAGTGGTTCATAATGATGATAACAAAGACCTCCTTTCGGCTTAGTACAGTCTATATGTGTGACCCTGTATAGTGAATAACCGAGACACAGCTGATGTACAAAGGTAGCTTATTTAGACTGGCGAGTAGCAACACATGAAAAAGTAATAACCAAACAACTAAAGCAATCTACATGATTGTAAAAATATAAAGGCCAGCACAAACCAATGGACTTAATTATATTATAGGACGGTAATTATGGTATCCTACCAACATTATAAATGCGAAAGGTTGTGTGTTTGAATATTTGTTACCACGTTTTTCCATAACTACAAAACCGATTTTGATGAAATTTGTAATGTAGATAGTTTAGGCTCTGCAATAACATATAACATAATGGGCAGGCCACATCGCTCAAAGAACCGATAACCGATGGGGAAGAAAGGTTCTTGAGTGGAGACCACGAACCGGAAGACGCAGCGTAGGTAAGTACGCCCTACCACTAGATGGACCGACGACATAGTGAGAGTCGCTGGCATCCAGTGGATGCAAAAGGCAGGCTGTCGTTCAGTGTGGAGGTTAAAGGGGGAGGCCTATGTTCAGCAGTGGACGTCTTCTGGCTGATGATGATGATGAATAACATATTGGCAATTTTATTTTTTAAATCTGGTTTTATACTTGCTACACATCAATTTCCATGCAGGCAAAGGCATGGGGCGCAGTATGGTATTTTATATTTCAATGCTTGGACACTTCCCAGTAACCCAGTCGGTTCAGTCTCCGACCGAGCATTGAAAATAAACCTTATTTCAATTAAATAAGTATAATATTTACATAAATAAAATAAAATAATAAAATCTGCGTGAAAAAGGAACAAACAAACGAACAATTTTTTCACATTTATTATATTAGTATATTTGATATTGCCTACCAGCTACATTATGTGGTATTACTAAGCCTACGCTGTCTATCCTACCTTTTAACAACTGTATCTTTCGACATAGTAAATGGCGAGTTAAAATATGTAACATTACAGCAAATTAACTAAAAAAAAAAGTTAAAACTAAAGGGGGGCAGAGGATCCCCATGTCCCAATACAATTTTTTTTTTTGTATTTGCGCTAATGTAAAAATGGTAATACATACATACTTTAAGGTTTAACCATTTTTTTTTTAATAATAGGCTTGCGCTTGACTGCCAACTTTGCATGATTGTAGTACACACTCTAAAGTAAAAAATAAACAATGTCAAGTACGAGGTGGTGACAAATTTCCCAAGTTTAGCAACGTAAAATGCGGTCGGTACTTGGGTGGGTGTCTGCCTTGGCGTGATGTTGTCAGGCACTACTTTTTGTATTTTTTGGTGGTGTACGGAATCCCTCGGTGCGCGAGCCTGAATCGCACTTGGCCGGTTTATTTATTTATTCCAATGCAGCTAAAAATACTTGGACCTAGTAAAATTCAGCTTCATAATATTACTAACGTCATAACTATACAAAATTTGGGTGTAGTACAAAGATATTTAAAACAGTGGATTTAAGGTCAGCGCTTAAAAAATACCACATCAAAACTAGACTAAAACCTATTTTGATAATCTGATGTAAATTTTGTCTACATCATTTGCAAGTTGAAGTGGCAATGGGTAGGCCACACCGCTCGAAGAACTGATAACCGAAGGTTCTGGAGTGGAGACCACGAACCGGATGACGCAGCGTAGATAGGACCGACGACATTGTGAGTCGTGGGCATCCAGTGAATGCAAAAGGCAGGCTGTTGTTCTGCGTGGAGGTTAACGGGGGAGGCCTATGTTCAGCAATGGGCGTCTTTTGGCTCATGATGATGATGATGAATTATGTTGCAAGATATTTACATAGGATTTAAAAAAGTTCGTCAGGACTGGTCTTTGAGAAAATAGTATTTCTATTTGCTCTGAACAGGATTAAAATAATTGGTGTAGGGAGAAAGTTGTTTGGCGTTGAATGTAGTTTTAAGGCCAGTATTTCTTTAATTTTTCTGCCAAGAGTGATGGAAGAGTATCAGCAGAGCTTACCAAAATAAAGAATGAGTACTTCCAAGTTTATATGTAACCACATTGGGAAACTTTTTTTTATTTTATTAATATGGTTGCGTTTGGCCGCCTACTCGCCTGATGTTAAGCGATGATGCAGCCTACGATGGAGCATGCTTTCCTAGAAGAAACCTATTCACTGTTCACTGACTTTTTTCATACATTTTGTAGTGGACCCAATGACATCCATATTTTTGTAAATCAATTGTAATATGGTAAGAAATAAAAAACCCTTTAGTTTTTAAATTTTATTGCAACCATAGGATCCATTGCATACATACCTACTACAGACCTACAACTAATTAACATAAAATGCAACATTTTGAATAGTAGATTAATTTATACATTTGTAAAATGCTCAGTTCCATACAAACTCAAATGCACTAAACAGCAACTGAAGCAGCGCCACTGATTATTACAGCGGTTTCGTCTACTGACAGAGTGGTTGCAAGCTCCAGTGACTCCGTGCATCCACTCTCAACCTCATGTTACTTCTTCTTAGTCAGCTTCTCGGAAAGGTCATCGAATGTCGGGTCCTGCAAGTTGATCATCAAGCTGTTGCCAGGCAGGAACACTCTGTTCTGAGACTGGGCAAGCATTCTGGAAATACTTTGAGCAGCACGGATCTTGCGTAGCTTCAGGTAACCAGGGTTCATACCCATGGCTTTACCCAACATCTCGGCGGCTTCAGCTTCTCCCTCAGCTTGTACGATCTTCTGCTGACGTTCCTGTTTGGCCCTTTCAACTACGAAAGCGGCACGCTGAGCTTCTTGCTGGGCAACTTGTTTAGCTTCAACCGCTGCTGTGTACTCTTTACCAAAGCTCAACTCAGTCAAGGAGACGTCATCCAAAATTATATTGAAATCAGCAGCACGCTCGACCAGCTCCCTTCTGATCAGGAGAGAGACTTGCTGACGCTGTGTGATCAGTTGAGAGGCATTGAACTTAGCCACTACCGACTTGAGCACTTCATTACAAATAGAGGGCAATACTTTTTCATCATAATCGGTCCCGAGTTGCCTGTACATTGTGGCGAGGTGGACAGCGTCAGGACGAGAAAGCACTCTCAATGAGATATTGACCATTTGCAAGTCCTTTGATCCAGTGGGTGAAGAAATTTTGCGGGGTCGTGACCTAATGTCGTAGATGATGGGATACTGGAACCACGGTATACGAAAGTGCATGCCTTCAGTGAATACGAACTGCTGGACTCCTCCTATCCTGTTGAAGATGATTGCACGGTGACCACCTTCGACGGTAAACACCGATTGCGAAATGCCATAGGCGGCCGCACCAATAGCCGCAACTATTTTCAAACCAATGCCAAGCCCAGGAGGGCCTCCTTTTGCAAATTTTCCTGCCATATCGTTCAACTTACTTTGTGCCATGATTAAACGAAGCTAATTCTTTTTAATATTATAGAAATACTGCAAAATTCTAAAATATTATAACCTCTTCTGATTCCCAATTGTGCAATGACCATAGACAAGAGCAGTTTTTTTTAATGTCATATATTTCACACAGAAGTAAAACAATCAAGCCAACCGGAAGTAAAGTGGTGCGTAAGACGCTTCTTTGGAAACAACACGAAAATACATGTTTCACCACGTTCATGTTATATCACGGCCCACACTCGAGGACGTCTATGACCACCTAATAATATACCATTATTACATAATAACACTTGAAAATACACAAGCTTACAAAAAAATAGGAAAATAAAGTAAATACTCTGCTAACCTTACTAATATTCTGACTGAAGGACTCTGTATCAATGGTCATTGTCATTGGTCATGAAAAAAAAAAACAGTTTTGATTTGGCTGCACTTTTTGCTTTTGTTGAGAGAATTGTGTTTTCGTAAAATAATCTGTCTCTAGAAATCATTACTGGTTATTGAAAACTAAATATTACAAGGGGAGCTTTTAACAAGCATTTTCAAAATATACAGTGACGGACGTTGCCTACTAGTGGGACTACCTAACTATAAAAGTGCTTGATCATGGATTCCTGCCTTGGAGTGGAACCAGATTTGGAAAAAGCTATAGCCAAATTTACGTCTCTCCATGAAAATACAAATAGTGCTTTTCAAGACATAATCGACCAAGTCGAAAATCTGCGGCAGGAGATCGCTAACCGTGAGTTTACTTACACTTATCATTGTTCTTTGTTTGACCTATTTGTGTCCATGCAAATGTTGTTTTCTCTTTGCATTAATACAGTTTTTATCACCATAAATGTCTCTAGAACTTACTTCTATTCAACCCTGCATACTTGTTATGTTAATCCATACATATCGCCGCCCACTTGCTTATTTATCTAGTTCTATAATTAAAAAAGAAGATATTAATTTAGATTATTTTAGACTATCTTTATTATTGTAACATCCGACTTTTCTGTTAGCAAAACAAGTATTATAAAAATATCGTGACTAAGCATCTGATCCATTACAGTGTCAATGGCCTCTTAAACATCTTTAATGTCTTCTTCATGACTTCTGCTTTGACAAATATACATTTACCTTATCTAAGGACTTCTGCTTCATCAATTTCGTTACAGAAACTTACAAATATAATATTCAGTAGATTAAGGTCAGGTTTTCAGTCTGATTACTTCCTTTAAATTTGACTCCTGGATCATAGCTGTCTCCCATAGTAGGGGAGCCCATTATATTAAATGTGGATTTACTCGAGCGTCGCGGAAACCTACTAGATTTGGTAGATTAGTAAATGTCCTATAATGTTTCCACTTTCAGCGGTGGGGGAAGAGTACAGATTTTCAAAATTGTATAAAAAATAAATGACATGGAAATACTCAAGCATGTCAGATATTGATATTTTTTACGCTCTTACATGTCTCTGATATGGAATATATAATAATATTCACTCACTATTATTATATTTTCCACTATTCATTACTACTATTCTTCACTATACTTTAATTATTTTTTGTTAAAATTTTCATGAGCGTGGATTCAATGTCCTTTACTCGTAATATTAATCAGTTTACATAGTCGTAATAGGGTCGAACCAGTCATAGTCACAGTCAGAGTCAAGCTAAGTAAGTCACGGTCAAGTCAAACTCATGCCCCTGTAAAGTGGTGGAGACTGTACAAGAGGCTCCTATGGAGTTTTGGAAACAACACGAAAAGACAGGTTTCACCTAGTTATATCACTTGGCCACACTCGAGCACGTTTACGAGCACTTAATGAATAATAATTTACCATTTAGTACACATTAACACTCGAAAATACACAAGTTTAGGAAAATAATCCAACGAGCCAACATGTTTTTTCCACATGTTTTAAATGTTTATCGGGACTTATCGCGAAAGTTTAAAAATTACTATGTTTTTTCCACGTTGGCGTCAAAACTCCACTATTCTTTCACTCGCCTCAGTGTTGCCGTTAGTGTGATAAGTATTTATCAATAAAAGAAATGAAACAAAGTAATGTGATTGCGTCCACTGTTTCAGAGCCACCTGGAACTACACTCACTCCTGCACAATCAATGATGGTCAGCGATCTAGCATCCTCGGTCAAACAATCCGTATATCAGATGTCTACAGGTAATATCTACAGAACTATATTCTTGGCATTTTGATTTGAATAACTACTAGTAAGTGGTGGTGGTGGTTTAGGACGTGTTTCCCCCAAACTGGGTTGGGCAGGACATATGCTAGTTGCAAATAAAAAAATGGAAGAAGCTAGTCACTCTATGGTACTCTATATAGAGACAGTACAAGAAGACAGGGACGTCCAACAAGAAGATGGGATAACGACATTCGGCTGACCCTAGGGCCATACTGGACAAGAGTGGCAGATGTAAGAGAGCAATGGAGACAGTTATAAATGACCTATACCAAAAGGCACACCAAATTAAGGGAAAAAAAAAATTGTAAAATTGTAGATGGAATTTATGTAAAGTTATGTAAAAACCCCAATTATTTGGAATAAATGGCTGTTGTTTTGTTAATCATAAATATTCTAATCTGAAATTGTTAATGTAATAAACTACTTGCATACAAAATTTCATGACGGTTGGTTACTTATGTTATCGTCGAATAAATATACAAACTCACAAACATACATACAATCTTCCATCCTCAATACCTTTAAGTTTCGAATCTAAGACCTTTGTATCGCTTGGTCAATTATCAAATACATATATTATTATATAATATTATATTGTCACAATTGTGCCAAAAAAAATCCGAGTCAAAACTCGGCACGCACTATGAATTGTGTAGACTTTTTGGTTAGGGACCGTCCATTAATCACGTGATGTTTTTTAAAGCATTTTTTTTACCCCACCCCTTGGTGATAACTAGTGAGGTTTAAGACTAAACCCCCCCCCCCCCCCTCACCCAAAATCACGTGTCGTTTTTAATACCTACAAAGAATCATATTTTTTAAATATTATCTTTAAATACAGGAATAAAGTATAATCTAATTTTATTCTGAAATTAAGGACCATGACAAATATGTCTAGACAAAAATGTTGCAGGTTCTTTTTGATTGGCAAAGTCACGCTACACGCCGCTTTTCGGTTTAGAAATCGCGTGTTTGACGAAAAAATAAATACACGTGATATCTTACTACACCCCCCTCCCTCCCTTGTGATGATATTTCGTGATTTTTGCAAACCCCCTCCCCCCCCATTCAAGCCTCACGTGATTAATGGACGGTCCCTTAGTTACAAGGTAACCGCTATCCGACTACAACGCCGCGCGATGCCAGAGCTACGACGACATGGCGAACAACTAAAATTGAACACTATGCAAGCGACATAATGTCTAAATTTGAGTAAATGTAGCATTGTGAAGTATATAAGTGTACAATGACGCTCAGACGTTTTTTGACTGTTTTCACCGAGGAATTGTGACTTTAATTAGGGACCGTCCATTAATCACGTGAGACTTGAAAGAGGGGGGTTAGAAAAAAATCATGAAATATCACAATCAATACACAAACAATAGTTTTAAACCTCACCAAGGGGGAGGGGGGTTAAAAATCCAAAAAAACGTCATGTGATTAATGGACGGCCCCTTATGTATAATTAGTAAGATATACATCAACAAAGTTTTATGATTAAGGTCAGCTAGTACATAATTATACTCTATTAAAAGATGGAAGAATGCACTCTGAGCACATATAAACTTAAATTTCAGAGCACAGAGAACTTCATGCAACGGTATCTCGAGTGGGAAAGTCTATAGACCGACATTTTATCGCCGACTACGCAGTGGTGGCGCCAAAAGCAGAGTCATTTTGCTCAGACAAAAATAGACCTCTTATGGAGCAAGCTATTGCACAACATTTGTATAGACAGGTAAGGTTCTTCCATTCTGAACATAGGCCTCCCCCTTTAACCTCCACACTGAACGAAAGCCTGCCATCTGTATCTACTGGATGCCCGCGACTCCCACAATGTCGTCGGTCCATCTAGTGGCAGACCTACCTATGCTGCATCTTCCGGTTCGTGGTCACCTCAAGAACCTTTCTTCCCCATTGGTTATCAGTTCTTAGGGCGATGTGGCCTGCCCATTGCCACTTATTGCCATTTTATAATATCATCATCATCCATTCTCCACCCACTACTGGGTATAGGTCTCCACTTCAGCGCGCCATCTTTTCCGGTCCTGTGCTAGCCTTGTCCACTGCTTTCCTGCTGTCTTAACGATGTCCGACCAGCGGGCTGGTGGTCTGCCCGGTGGTCGCTTTCCGTTCCGCGGCTACCAATCTGTGACTGCTTTGGTCCACCGTCCATCTTTCCTTCTAACCAAGTAATTTTATAATCATCATCATCATCACCATTTCAGCCATAGGACGTCCACTGCTGGACATAGGCCTCCCCCATCGATCTCCAAAAGGGCCGGTTGGAAGCGGCCTTCATCCAGTGTTTCCCTGCGGTCTCTTTTAGGTCGTCTGTCCATCTAATAATTTTTTTATTTTATTAATTTTATAATATACTATTGAAATTCCAGGGTTTGGAAGAAGTAGGCGACACATTTCTGTCAGAAGCGGGCGTGACGGGCGTGGAGCGAGCGTGCACATTCGCGGTCCTGCAGCGCTGCGCCGCGGCGCTTAGTGAAGGGGACCCGTCGCTCGCGCTCGACTGGGTCCAGCGACGAACGCAGCAGTTACAGCACTCGCCGCTCCCGTTTACGTTACACAGGATGCAAGCCTTGAAGGTATCTTTATCTTTGATAACAGTAGGTATGTTAATTAATATTTATTAATAATAATTATGTAGGTATATAGTATGTTGTCTATATTATGTAGTCTATGTATATGTATGATGTATGTATATATAAGTATGGTATATTTATTTGTAGTCTATTGATTGTTTGTTGTTATTTGCATATTTACTTTAGTTTTTTTTTAAGTTAAGGATACAATTTTTTTTGTATAATTCCTTTCCGTGCACGGTTGCCTGGAAGAGATCGCTTTAAGTGATAAGGCCGCCTGTTAAAAGCCTAGATATAGATAATATTTTTATTGTAATGTTTATGTTATTCTTGTTTTGTGGTATTTTAATAAAGAGTCATTGTATTGTATTGTATTGGTACAACCATATTCAGAAAATGTTAGCGATATGACACACCTACATAATATAGTCCCCACATAATATACAGGGTGTAAGGGGAACACTCTCGAAGCCAAAAGAAGGTAATTGTACTCATCATTATGAACCACTTTAGTATGGGACCAAACCTGAAATCGCGAAAAAAAAATCAGCTGTTCCTTACATTTTTCGAGTGTCAATGACCGTTTTCTATAGAACAGCTGATATTTTTTTCGCGATTTGAGGGTTGGTCCCATAGTAAAAGTTGTTCATAATGATGAGTACATTACCTTCTTTTCGCTTCGAAAGTGTTCCCCTTACACCCTGTATACAATTTTACCCCATATATATTTTTATTAATTTAATGAGTACCGTTAAACTCAACTTTAAGTACCTTTTTTATTAAGTACCTTTTTTTAAATTATAAATAAGCTTGCGCTTGGCCGCCAACTCGCCTGATGCTAAGCGATGATGCGGCCTACGATGGAGCATGCTTGCCTAGAAGAAACCTATTCACTCTCGACTTGAAGACACCCAGACTGTAACTATCGGGGAACACCCATTCATAGGCAGCGAATTCCACAGACTAGCAGTTCGAACAATACATGTGGAATCAAAGCGCTTCGTACTCTTCTTACCCCACATAATTATTGTATATATTTATATATTCTCTAACAGTTTGTCAACAACTAGTTTTGTATAACTGCACTCGAGCCTCAAGATACAGGTCTCATGCTTAGTTTGAGACTCGCCGACAATTCTATTTGGACAATAAATATCTAGTGTTTGCTATTTCTAAGTTAAATTAAGGTTATGTTATATTACTTCTGGCAATAAAAAATATTATATTCTATTCTATTAGTGACAGGTGTAGAATCAACATACACAGTTGCTGGGTCGTTTAAGTGTAGCGGCGCAACGCAGCAGTTACAGCACTTTGGTTTATATCCAAATAAAAAAAAAACAATTTTCGTAGCGTGTTGTACATATACGAGTTTGGTTCCCAGTTGGCGCGCACGGAGGGCGTGGGCGCTGCGATCGAGTACGCTCGGCGGGAGTTCCCGGCGCACGCGGCGCGGCACGAGCGCGCGCTGCAGGCGTGCGTGTGCGCACTGGCGTGGTGCTCCCCCGGCGCGCCGCCGCCCCCGCCGCAGTACGCGCCTCTCCTGTCCCCGCGCGCGCTAGGTACTATAACTTACTCAATAACCTTCAATAACAATCACACAATAACATACTCTCCAAACATAACAATTTTGGCGACTTAGCGATTTCGGCGCTGGATCTAACGCTTTTTCGTCTCTGTCGGCGCCTAAAAATTATTACTGCGATTACTGCGCTTAGTCCCTGTAACGTTCCATGATCGTTACCTACTCCCAAATTCATGGCAAATGGCACATACGCTAGAAGCCAAACTTAACGAATAAAAAAGGTCACTTCTATGACATAAACATTGTTGACAGAATGAAGGTGATTGACGTAATGTCAGTCAGTTTCATTTTCTTAACCACAAAAACATTGTCTAAACCCACGAAAATTATAAACTGCAGTTTTAAAGATTCGGGTATATAAATATCGTATTCTTTCTAGAAGGAATACGATATATATAGGACCCGAAATAAAAACTGGGTGATACGCGCAGATGTACTCCAGTGAAAAAGTCGCTCAGAACTTAACCTTATATCTTACAATCAACTTGTTAGCCCGTCTTCACCGGGCTCCTACCCTCTACGTCGATTCTCCGACCACGTACGAGTCGCCACGCTGTCGTGACGCTACGTCTACTTCCCTTCTACTACGTCGGTCGTACTCCGGCCACGCACAAACATCAGGAACTACTACCGCTGACCGCACTCCGGTCACGCCTGAAAAAGCTCACGAAGCCGTCTCGTCGCTGCGCTGCCCTGCGGACATCCTACGTGCCACGAGCCGCGTCGAGCCACGCGGCGATCGGCGCCCCAGCTCTTCAAGCTAAGTCTCAAAACAAGGGACCAACACGTTTTTTTATCGCCATCACCTTCCGAGTTCACACGACCCTCAGTCTCCTGTAAATTCATTCTTGCTTGATTAAATCTTAACTTATACTATCTTAAACTCTTTCTTTTGAAACTCCTACCCACTGCTAGGTAGAACTTCACCAAGCTTCACTTGGTGAACGTTTCAGTGGCGCCCAGGTATTAAGCAGGAAGGTTGATAAAAAAGTGTTGATCTCTCTGGCGTGGTATATTCACGGCTCTTTCTCTGTAACCTTGTGTCCGTCTGTAGGTTGTATGGTAAAAACCGCCCTGTGCTGGTGCGGGAGCTTATTGTTAGAATACCCAGCTGTAGTCTCCATGCATGTCGTAAGAGGCGACTAAGGAAGACAAAGGTTACACCTACAGAAGTAACGCCTTCTGTCCGCGTCTTAAACGCACTATAATAAAAAAAAAATACTCAAATTTCTTTTATTATAGTAGAATTAAAATCTTTCAGTACTTTTATACTCGCACTATCTTAAAATCTTGTTCTTTAAACTCAAACTTATTTACAAAACTTACCACCCAACCTACACTCGGAACATCTAACTTGTATATGTAAAACTTGCTCTTACGGAAACTCACCCGATATCTGTCTAAAAATCCAGATCAAAACTCTCTTTGACGGATATCTCTCTAAAAACTAAAATCTAAACTCTTTTTGGCGTAGGAATATAAAATGGCTTACCCCATTTATAATTTTTATCGCATACTTAGTTAGCATACTTAAAATTTACTCGTACCTGACAATATCACTCGTTAAAATGACTCGCAGAACAATTTTTCACTATAAAACTTTTAAAATAAAAAGTCTCATACCTTCAACTTTACTAAATACTAAAAATTAATATTTTACCACTATAGCTTCCCTCTGAAGAAAATCTAATTAATCTTGCATCTAAAACTTGATATTAACATCTAAAAATTAAAAAATACCTGACTTGAAAAAAAAACTTAGAAATATTTTTATTTACATATATCGTATAATATCTATTTATGTATGTCTATTAAATATCAGAAATAGGGCGGTTAGTGTACTCTAAAACTGAAAGCCTTCACACTAAGAGCGGTTATTGCAAACTCTTTAAAAATAAGCCTCTAAATTGCTAGGAGCGGTGCTCGTGAACTCCATAAAAAAAAGCCCAAAACACGAATATTAATTAAAATAATCTTTTGTATACTAGGTAATTCAAGTCAGTCGTCAATATAGCTATAGCAAACTAAACACTTATAGTTACCTTGATTTAACTCGATCGATACATTGATAACTTATCAAAAGTCACCTAGACTACAATCGCTACCTACAATCTCTTGGTCCTAAACTAGTATACCACTACTTACTCTCTTTGACGTACTAACTAGCAAAATAGTTCCTTATTTTGTTAGCTTTTCTTTTATTTTGCTGCTTTTAAGTATTGTATCTAACATTCTTAACAGCAAAATGGAGAACCCACCGGTATTCTTGCCGTCTGTATAGGTGCCACTAAAGCATTTATACAGCGATACCGGACTCTTCACAGTACGCCACAAGTCTTATTGGGAACTTCAGACCATAGCATCCTGATTAAATTAATTTTACACTCGAGCCTACTTAATGTTAACATATTAGACTCAACCCTGGACGGGGAAGGTGTAAATTATAACTAGGATGCTAGAGAGGTCAGCGAATTTTCTTGAGCAAAAATTCTTAACTGAAAAAGGGGGTATGTAACGTTCCATGATCGTTACCTACTCCCAAATTCATGGCAAATGGCACATACGCTAGAAGCCAAACTTAACGAATAAAAAAGGTCACTTCTATGACATAAACATTGTTGACAGAATGAAGGTGATTGACGTAATGTCAGTCAGTTTCATTTTCTTAACCACAAAAACATTGTCTAAACCCACGAAAATTATAAACTGCAGTTTTAAAGATTCGGGTATATAAATATCGTATTCTTTCTAGAAGGAATACGATATATATAGGACCCGAAATAAAAACTGGGTGATACGCGCAGATGTACTCCAGTGAAAAAGTCGCTCAGAACTTAACCTTATATCTTACAATCAACTTGTTAGCCCGTCTTCACCGGGCTCCTACCCTCTACGTCGATTCTCCGACCACGTACGAGTCGCCACGCTGTCGTGACGCTACGTCTACTTCCCTTCTACTACGTCGGTCGTACTCCGGCCACGCACAAACATCAGGAACTACTACCGCTGACCGCACTCCGGTCACGCCTGAAAAAGCTCACGAAGCCGTCTCGTCGCTGCGCTGCCCTGCGGACATCCTACGTGCCACGAGCCGCGTCGAGCCACGCGGCGATCGGCGCCCCAGCTCTTCAAGCTAAGTCTCAAAACAAGGGACCAACACGTTTTTTTATCGCCATCACCTTCCGAGTTCACACGACCCTCAGTCTCCTGTAAATTCATTCTTGCTTGATTAAATCTTAACTTATACTATCTTAAACTCTTTCTTTTGAAACTCCTACCCACTGCTAGGTAGAACTTCACCAAGCTTCACTTGGTGAACGTTTCATCCCCAACATAGCTTTTTTAATTATTGAATGATAAAAAATTGGTTTTTTCATGACAAAGGTAGTCTCGGTGTGGACACGATCAGATGTGCCTTATATTGCCGGCACTTAGGTCGAATTCTAGCAGTAGCGTTGACTCATTTTCTCTATGGTTAAGTAACGGTGTTCGGATGATGGTGTTTCCATTGAAGCGGAGTTGAGCGGACTTGTGTAGCGGAGACGAGCAGACTTAAGTAGCGAAGACTAGTTGACATGGTGTAGCAGAGACGAGCAGACTTGTGTAGCGGAGACTAGTTGACATGGTGTAGCAGAGACAAGCAGACTTGTGTAGCATAGACTAGTTGACATGGTGTAGCAGAGACGAGCAGACTTGTGTAGCGAAGACTAGTTGACATGGTGTAGCAGAGACGAGCAGACTTGTGTAGCGGAGACTAGTTGACATGGTGTAGCAGAGACGAGCAGACTCGTGTAGCGGAGACTAGTTGACATGGTGTAGCAGAGACGAGCAGACTTGTGTAGCGGAGACTAGTTGACATGGTGTAGCAGAGACGAGCAGACTTGTGTAGCGGAGACTAGTTGACATGGTGTAGCAGAGACGAGCAGACTTGTGTAGCGGAGACTAGTTGACATAGTGTAGCAGAGACAAGCGGACTTGTGTAGCGGAGACTAGTTGACATGGTGTAGCAGAGACGAGCAGACTTGTGTAGCGGAGACTAGTTGACATGGTGTAGCAGAGACGAGCAGACTTGTGTAGCGGAGACTAGTTGACATAGTGTAGCAGAGACGAGCAGACTTGTGTAGCGGAGACTAGTTGACATGGTGTAGCAGAGACGAGCAGACTTGTGTAGCGGAGACTAGTTGACATGGTGTAGCAGAGACGAGCAGACTTGTGTAGCGGAGACTAGTTGACATGGTGTAGCAGAGACGAGCAGACTTGTGTAGCGGAGACTAGTTGACATAGTGTAGCAGAGACGAGCAGACTTGTGTAGCGGAGACTAGTTGACATAGTGTAGCAGAGACGAGCAGACTTGTGTAGCGGAGACTAGTTGACATGGTGTAGCAGAGACGAGCAGACTTGTGTAGCGGAGACTAGTTGACATGGTATAGCAGAGACGAGTGGACGTGTGTAGTGGAGATGAGTGGGATTTTGTAATTGAGACGAGCAGAGCATGACCGGATACATTTCTAGTTAGCGAAAAGTTATCTGTCAGAGAGCACACCACACGCACGTCCGCCATTTTGCTTTTTCGTGGTACGTGACAGATGACAGGTCAAAGCAGTGCCTTGCGCATCAGGGACGGCAAGTCCCTATGCAACATGGCTGCAGGGACTGGTCAGTGAATATAAAATATTTTTGTATCGCAGGTGCGGAAGCAGCCGAGCTGTTCATCCGGGAGGCGTGCTCCCTGCTCCGCTTGGCGCCACTGTCGCCGCTGGCGGGCGCGGTGGCGGCGGGAACTAAGGTGCTGCCCGCGTTGCACGACATCCGAGCCAAGATGTCGCATCCGCATGTCATAGCCGCCTGGTCGGAGGACGAACTGCCATTTGAGGTAATACTTTGCGTGCCATTTTAATAAGCAATCAGAAGACATCAGAATAATAATGTATTTATTATTCGCAGCATTACAATCTTGGAGTGTTAAAGTCTAGGGTTAATAGGGGTAAACTGGACAAACGTGCTCCATCTGCGACCGCATCGTCGCTTTCCATCAGGCGAAATCGCGATCAAAAGTTAGCCTAGTCCGATGTAAAAAAAAAAAACATAATGATAAACTGATCTTCGAGTACAATTGGTCCAACTTTTTTTTTGCACTGACCCTTGCAGTAGTAAACTTTAATCGCTTTTGTTAGTTTTATTAACGGCCTCTTATAGCAAATTTGACGGTTTAAAATCAATTTTATTCAGTTAAATTACAATATTTGAGCTGGAAAAAAATACATGTCACAGATACATCAGTGGTTGAGTTTATGATTTGGTCCAAAACACGATAGAATAAACTTTCCTCGATCAAAAAAATATCTGAAACAAAGTCGATTCAGTTTATTTTTTTCGTTTTATGCTCTAATGAAAGCTCGTAACAACCTGGAAATTTCATGTACTGAAAGGCAATTTTATTCATTTTTTTTTATTTGGATAGAATTTTGATAGTGAAGTTTCGTTTTTTAGTGAAATTAAAAGCGCAAAATGGTCGCGAGAATTTGCGCGCACCGCGTTCAGTACCGTGCCAGGCGTCATCGAGGTCGGACCTATGTTCGTTTTTGTCGTTGCACTCCCCCCGCGGGCCTCCAGACGCTTGCGTGGCAAAATACATCGTCCCTATAACTTGGCGGGGCTGAGGGAGCGTTTTGTTGCCTACGCGACTCGGATAACCGCCCGTTAACGTAATATTGTGACTGGTAGCTAAACTACAGTGGAATATGTTTTTTTTCTATTGTACATAGGCTTGCATTTGTCCACATCCTTCCTGCAGGGTAGAAAGTAGTTTAATTGTGTTTTTTTACAATGTTGTGTTAGGTATGGATGTTTTTTTTTGTTGTTTTTATATTGTTGTATATTTTATATTTATTTTGCTGTACTTTTATGACGCGCGAGCACTAACTACCTACAGCTATATTAACTTACAAGTTGCCTCTCTGTCTATCTATGTACTTGTAGCTTATACCTAAAGTGCGGAGTGCGCCAGGGGGAAATTGTATGATAATGACATTGACAATGACATTAACTTGAGAGATTTTATCTCATATTAATGTAATTTTCATACATTCCATATTTCCGCAGGCGTTAACGCTATCAGAAAGTGGGTCTTGTCTAACCCCCCCAGGCCTGGTATGGATGTAAATTATTGTTGTTTTATGTGTTTTGGTGTACTTTTGTCCAGGTGGACCTGGGCGAGGACGGTGGCAGCTACCACTCTGTGTTCGCGTGTCCGATCCTGCGCCAACAGGCGTCAGAGACCAACCCGCCCATGCGGCTCCTCTGCGGACATGTCATATCCAGAGACGCGCTCAACAAACTCGCGCTGGGATCCAAGTGAGTGTATCATCATCATTAGCTGAATAAACCTAGAGCAAGCAGATAGAGCAATGGAGAGAGCTATGCTAGGAGTTTCTTTGCGCGATAAAATCCGAAACGTGGATATTCGCCAAAGAACCAGAGTCACCGACATAGCTGTTAAAATTTTCAACTTGAAGTGGCAATGGGCAGGACACATCGCTCGAAGAACCGATAACCGATGGGGAAGAAAGGTTCTGGAGTGGAGACCACGAACCGGAAGACGCAGCGTAGGTAGGCCTCCCACTAGATGGACCGACGACATAGTGAGAGTCGCTGGCATCCAGTGGATGCAAAAGGCAGGCTGTCGTTCAGTGTGGAGGTTAAAGGGGGAGGCCTATGTTTAGCAGTGAACGTCTTCTGGCTGATGATGATGATGAAAGCAGATATGGCTGCCGAGAGAGCCGTGCTAGCCCTTTTGGGAGACCGCTAGACTTGATAGCGTGAGGTCGCGGGTTCAAACCCCGGGCACGTATCAATGAGCTCTTTGGAGGTTATGTACGGATTTTCATACCACTGGCTTTTCGATGAACGAAAACATCGTGAGGAAACCTGCATACGTACGGAGAAGAAATTCAATAACGTATGTGAATCCACTAATCCGCACTGGGCCAGCGTGGTCGATAATGGTCCAATCACCCTCTCGGGGGTAGGCTAAAAGTCCAGCAGTGGACTGTTAAAAGGCTGACTATGATGATATGATGAAGCAGATATGGGTGCAATGCGAGACAGGCAGAGCATAGCGGTACATAGTATAAAGTTGCTTTCCGCGTCTGTCTGTCTGTATGACCGCTAACTTCTAGTCTCCTAAACCACGTAACGGATCTTGATGCGCTTTTCACCATCAGTTAAATACATTTTCACGGAAGGTTTATATATATATATATCTAGCGACCCGTCCCGGCGTCGCACGTAAATTACACTCGTGCGAAGCCGGGTGGCGACCCGGGTATGTCCTAAAACTGCGACCAGAACCACTAGAGGATGGGCAGCAGCATCCTCCTACTTGAGTGTTAGAACCTCCGGCGATCCCCAAGCCGCCTGCCAAGCGTGGGGATTATGGCAAACCCCACCTTAAGGGGAGGCCTATATGTTCAGCAGTGGACGTCTTCTGGCTGATGATGATGATGAAGCCGGGTGGGCGGGTCGCTAGTGCGGTATGAGTGACCTAAACTTTGTCTTACTAAACACTTTTTTCTTTACAGATTGAAATGTCCGTACTGCCCAATGGAACAGTCTCCTTCGGAGGCGCGACAGATCTACTTCTCATGAGCGGTCGACTGGCGTTCACCATTTTAGAGTTATCAGTTTCGAATAGCGCTGACGGTATACCGTATGCTATTATCTTCATACTTTTCTCTTTAGATGCACTGTTAAAGTGGCATGATGCTGGATTGGTAACCAAAGTTTCCGTAACTAATTAGACGTTTTTATTGACTTAAATGTTTACTTTTGTAGGTTACAAAAGAAAAAAAGAAAATTTGTGCAATACTCGGTAAAACTGGTCGCATGTGGAAAAGAATTTGGTTTATTTGCTTCCCAAAAATGGCGGCTGAATACGATTTTTTTAGTGTACAGTGCCCAAAAATTATGACATGTGACAGGTGATGGGGTTGGACCATGAAATTTGTGTCAAAAACAGTTTCAAACACTTCATACCTTTGTTGGAAGCCTAAGAAAGAAAGAAAAAGGAAAGATAGAACATAAGAAGGATAGAATTTAAAACCAGTTGCAACTAGTTTTGAATGTACCACGGACGGACGTCATACTTGGTACAATGGCTGCCAGAGACTGATAATCATCATATATATATTTTTGAATACATATTAACACCCAGATATAGAGCAAACGCAAATGTTCGGCACATGAAAGTTTTGTCCTAGGTGGGACTCGAACCCAAGCCCCCAAGCGCAGAAAGTAGGTTCACTACCAACTGGACCAACAGGTCGAGGTTTAGGGTTCGGTACCTCAAAGCTACCTTTATAGGATCACTTTTTTGACCGCCTGTCAAGACTAAGGGAATCAAAATCTATAGGTACTTCTTGACCTAGAATCAGGAAATTTGGCAAGAAGCAAGGTCTCACAGTGTCAAATTTGACAGTTGAGATTGTCAAATTCGATAAAACGCCATTTGATCAGTACTCGCTATGATTGATTCTATGACATTTTATCAAATCTGACGATCGATAAAGAACGGTACTTGCACTACTGAGGGGAGTTAAATGGCGTGGTATATATCACTACATAGTATAAAACAAAGTCGCTGTCGCTGTCTGTCCGTCCCTATGTATGCTTTACGCAACGGATTTAGAAGCGGTTTTTTTAATAGATAGAGTGATTCAAGAGGAAGGTTTGTATGTATAACTAGCGACCCACCCCGGCATCGCACGTAAATTACACCCGTGCGAAGCCGGGAGGGAGGGTCACTAGTGATCTATAAAAAGGAAACAAAGTTGGCTACTTTTCCAGCGCTCATGCGGCATGAAAATGGAACGTGTGTCGTGTATAGAAAGAATTTAGAATCGATTGACGGGAGGAAAGAATTGATTAAAAGGTTTATTTAGATATATGTTAATTACTAACGGATGTGTTGTAGTTTTGACAGATACAGGTGTTTAGCCGTTCATGTGGTGTTGCATACAAATGTCTTTTAAGAAGTTTCTAGTAAAATTTTGTCAAAACTTAAGCTACGAGCTGATACAATGCACGGTTTAAAAAAACACCCTGACTTCACAACATGAAGGGCTAATGTTTTGCAGAATTTGGGTAAAAAATTACTGAAAATCCGGCTACATTTACAATGGAAGCAATGTTTTATTGCATTGCGATCCAGGCAAAATTGTATTAAAAAAATTCTGCTACATTGCAATGAAAGCAATGTATTTTTGTGCGTTGCGATGCGGGTAAAATCGTATTGCAAAAATCCAGCTAATTTGCAATGAAAGCAATGTTTTTTGCATTGCGATGCGACCAAATTCGTAGTTAAAAAATCCAGCTAATTTGCAATAAAAGCAATGTGTTTTTGTGTGTTGTGATGAATGAAAGCAATGTTTTTTGCATTGCGATGCGGCTCGCCCTTTGTACCTTTGTTTGTTTGGTTTAGCCTTGCCTGAGCCTTGGTGACATGCTGACAAAAATCTGTCACCTTTTTATGTTCCTTGATTTTAAAAATTATGAATATTATGCAATCATTTGTATCTATTGAAAATCTAAATAGGGGTTGCCAGCTGTCAGTGTTGCTAGCATAGCTAGTAGTAGTACCTTTTCAACATACCACAAAAAGGAGGTTCTCAATTAGTTTTTTTTTGTTTGTTATAATTTGCCGATTGGGAACCGCCTTAAAAAAATGCATAGACTATATCTCGTGAGTGGTCGTCCCATTTAAATTTGAAAGAAATATTCTACAACTGAGGGTGGAAAATTAGGGGATGAAACCCGTTCATTAAACTTCCCGCGATGTCGTCGGTATTTTTTTAGTAAAATTGTTATGGGAATTTTGACATTAAAATGTCATTCAAAAACATAAAAAGACCTTATACAAGGTTACGCAGAAAGGGTTGTATTAAACCGAAAGGACGAAAAAATATTAGCTGTCCCATACATTTTGTCGAGTGTGAATGACCGTTTTCTATGGAACAGCTCATCTTTATTTACGATTTCAGTGTTGGTCCCATAGTAAAAGTTGTTCATAATGATGGTTACTATGGACCCCTTCCGGCTTAGTACACCCTTTCCCCGTAACCCTGTATAGATGTACTACCTACTCTAGCGCCATCGTAAAAATCTACCGGCCAACCCCATTCTCATATCTGAGAAAATGTTTGTATGTTAACGAAATAGACTACATTATTATTAAGATAAATAATATTATGGATGTTTACTCGTGGAACGGTTTTAGAACCGAGATTCATGTTTCTTTTTTGTAATAAAAATCAGTACAGTATTTATTTCTTTATTTTTACCTTTGAATTTTCCTTATCCTATAACCATAATATATATGCCTGAAAACATATTCGATACCTATTCCATACAATATTATAGGTATTTCTACAATTAAATGTGATATTTCAGCTCAATGCCACAGTCTATCTATATAAAGTTAATCTAATAAAATGAATCCCTATTTACCTTAGTCACGCCATAACTTGAGAACGACTTTAACGATTTCATTCGCATTTTTATATAAGTTTTCTAATACTTTGTAGAAGGTTCTTACGGAAAGAAAAATTAAGAAAATTGGAAAATTTCAGAAAACTTAACGACGCTTTTAACTTCGCGCGTCTGTTGAATGTGAATTTACCAGAAAGCAGTTTTATTTTTGGACATTCATAGCTAAGACAGGACGTCTGTCGGGTCAGCTAGTAAATCAATACATTCGTGATGTAGCACTCTATAGACAGAGCTATCGTGCGGGGACTGTGGTAGGCGAGGTGCGGGTTTGGCAGTACCAAGCTGCATACATCGCCCGTCTTGTAGTTTCGTACACAAAATTCAGGGCTGTCGTATGTTCGTTTTTGTGCACACACCAAGGTGAGAATAACATTCTGTGCGAGATTGCAAGTCACCTTACGAACGTTCACGAAGTAGAGATAAGAGATGCGATTTCAACAATTTCCACAGACTGAAGAAAGGTGGAAACTAGGTGGGGAGAAAAATCCCCAAGGAGTTACACTGTGACTGGATACTTGTTGAGAACCCACTGTAATAGGGTGGTGTAAGTGCATAGGTAATTTAATATAATAAACATTCGTAGTTATGGTGGGTTGCTATACTAAACGCATTACCATCTGAGTCGTCAGGTCATAAATCATTGCTCATCTCATCTCGCTCGCACCCACATATCATATCTGTCTATCTCGCTCGCACTTACAGGTCTTATGGTATGACGTTTATTGCTCGACGACTCAGTTGGTAATGCGGTGACTAAAGGCAAGTAGGTACCTACGAAGTAGCGTCGGTCGTTATGTGGTCATCAATCCTGAGATGTCTGGTGAGAGTACATTGATGTTTCTATGCGGCATTTCGCGCAACATCAAAGGAGTTGGCTCACTATGGTTTTACACTGTGTCAATACCAACAGCAGCTTTAAAATCTGTCTTCCCTTATTTTACAATACTTAGAATTTGACCTGCCATCAGTGAAGACTGTAAGTAATTTAGTCTATGGTTATAGCAAAATGAAATAAATTGTAGGAAAGTAGATCATGCAAATACTGTTAAGTTCAAATAAGAGCAATATCGGTCGAAAAGTTGCAAATATTAGGGTTAAAAACAACAAACCTAAAATAGTTGCTGATAAGACGATAACTGTTAGGGAACACCCATTTTGTCAGCGTATTCCAGGCTTAGCGATTCGCACAAAAAAGTGGAATCAAAGCGCTTCTAGAAGTTGCAAGTATCTACTACGCATCGTGTGCAACAGTGCAATGTTTCGCTTAGTGCAAGTGGCAGTGGAAGTACTACAGTAGCTACTTGCAAATTCTACTTGTTAAGGTAAAGCGCTTGCGCATCGTCAGAAAGCGCCTTAACTGGCACTTAACTATCTAAAATCAAATGAAACTCAGAAATAATCTCGGTACATAATTTATTTAATGGATATGTACAAAGACAAAAGATTTTAGGACAAATAAAAATTTGGCAATAACTTTCAACAGTAGCAATAATAATAAGTGGTGTTCAAAAGCCAGTAAAATATCAACAACAACAATTTTTATACTTAGACATAATTAGTTCGGACCAACCGCTAGTTAAATATACCTTGACATCACTTGAAGATAACTATGATAAAATTGTAATATAACAACATTATACAAATTGTTTAGCTTTGTATCGCTCAAGGCTTTGCAACTAGATCGTTTATAGTGGGTATGTAGTGCAAGTACCGTTCTTTATCAATCGTCAAATTCGATAAAATGCGAAGTAGCGTGTACTGTGAAATGGCATTTTATCGAATTTTGACTGTCTCAGCTGTCAAATTTGACGATCGATAAATAACGGTACTTGCGCTGATGGTTCATTTAAGGAAGGATTTAATTTGAACGGCGCTTGTCGGTGCAAGTCGGAGCGATATCGGAGCCAATAAAACAACGTCTGATATTCCGGGAGTGACACAAGCCTACGTAGCCACTTCATTGCAACAAACACAGACAAAATAAAATACAAAAAGCACTTTAATGGTCATTTTGTTTGTCCGCTTAAGAGAAAACACGAATTTAATATATTAAATATCGATTACGTAGGCTTGTGTCACCCACGTGACCTTTGCGTCTCGGATTATCATACCTGGCGGAGTATATTATTATACCATGGTCGGAGTCTGGAACTTGTACGTCTTGGAACCTGCAGTACAAGTACCGTTTTTTATCGATCGTCAAATTCGATAAAATAGAATCGATCGTAGCGAATACTGATCAAATGGCATTTTATCGAACTAGACGATATTAACTGTCGGATTTGACGATCGATAAAGAACGGTACTTGCACTGCTGGACGGGATCGCGAGTTTTTTTTAATAGAATAAGTTGCAAACAAGCTACGGGTTATCTGATGGTAAGTGGTCAACGCTGCCTATAGACAAAGAGCTCTGCAGAAGCCAGTTGGCACCGCGCATTTTGCGGAAAAATAATTTGAACTCTTTTATGACACCTCAATTTCCTTTATCGCAATGTAAAATTTGCTCTGACTCGTGCCATTCGATGTAAATCGTTCTTTATTAGTTATCAAATACGTTTAGCGATTTTGGTTAAGTTGTAAGTCTTTGTATTTCTTGAGAATTCTGTAATTTTGATAATTTTTCAGTGTTTGCTATGTTCGTTTATAAATTTCATAGTTATCTTCGTTCAAGTGGTGTCACCAGAAATCGCTTAGTCAAACTACACAATCGATAACTTAATATACAGAAAACATTTATGATTAAATCCCGGATTTTCACGTATACAATACCGAATAAAATAATAACATTTCCATTAACCTAGTAATAAATTAATTTAAAAAGGTTTTCTGTAAGAAACGCGAGCCGCAACAATAAATATTTAATATCATGATGATATAACTTTTCGTAATATATTTTATAATCATAGTTTTGAAACTAAGGTATACAGGGTTGCACAGAACGGTGGTACTATAAACTTTGAGGAGGACATTGTACTCTTTGTGAACAAGTTTTACTGTAGGACCAACCCTGAAATCGCGAAACATATCAGTTGTTCCCAAAGAAGAATAATGTACCTAGAAACGTTCTTCAATATCAAGAAGTGTGTACAAGACGACCGGCGCTGTCATTCGCAGGGTGACCAGGTTATAAATTTTACGAAACTACCATAGTCAACTAGACAACTAAAAATAATACAAACTTATCACCACAAAAAAATTTCACTCACAGAATCACAGAACCTTTTAACCGACTTCAAAATTAGAAGCAATATGGCCGGATAAAGCTATATCGCCAAATGGCCTAGCCGTGTTCCGACATGTTTTACGGTGACGCCCTTAGGGAAAACGAGTCGGAATAGTTACTTCACTGAAGAGCTTCTTTTCGTTCTTAACATAAAAATGTTATTTCACCCAAAATATACCAAACCTACCAACTTTCGTTAGTAAACCAATAAAAATAATGATGTTCAAATTTTATGAATGATAAATTATTATAACACCGGCTTGCACTCACGATTGTGTTTGATGAATGATGTTCATAAAGTAAAAAATATAATACAATAACTTATAAAATATTATCACTGGTCACACTGGCTTGACGAGTGTTCTCACAGATTATGTATATTATTAATTAGGCATTCCCTGATATTTCTCGATGTATTCTTGCAGTATCGAAACACGCAAGACATATTTAAGTATATTTGAGCAATATATAATCTAAAACAAGATCAAAAGGTATGATAATAAATAATTATGTATATCGTAATGACAGAGAAAAAACAATATAACAGATGAAACAGAAAGGGATGATGCGGTCTAGGGTCTCCGTCAACTCGAAGACCCCAGATTTTGTATCCTCTTTGCCCAGATTTTCTGTGCTCTGGGTCCTGGTGGACACAGAAATATAGACATAATTGTCTATGGATGTGTCTACCGGTCGCACAGTGGACATGAGAAGACAACCAGACTCACGGAATATCTGATTGAGGCGGCGGATGCGGCTAAACTAAAGTACCCTACAGCCCAATTTGTGTTTAAAATAAAATCAATAAAGTAATAATAGACTATATTCAAGAAATTCACAGAAATCTGTATTCGTAGGTATTATCGCTAAAGGTCTACGGTCAGTCTACCAAAAAAAAAATATTTTGCCCAAACCTTTTACCACCTTCGTTAATAAACCTATAAAAATACTAATGTCCAAAATGTCATAAAAAATTACTAAAAATTTTATCCCTGGTCACACTGGCTTGCTGCGAGCTCTCAAAGATTAGGAAATTAAGCAGAGATACTTCACTTCCGATACTACGAATTGTGCATGTTATTATAGGGAACATTAGTTCGCATGGTACACTTATCACTACCAAGGTATCCCTACTGGTAGAGATAAGTGGGGAAAAAAAACTTGGACAAGTTTGTCATTAAATATTTTAATTTCTTTTATTTAACAAACTTATATTTGTAGTTGGCAAACAGCTGCTCCCATACATACCAACTACAAAAATTAAGTTGGTAATAGCAAAAATCATAGTCTGGACTGAAATTTTTCAGTCAACATCTTCGCGATATATAATTTAACATATTAAATTTGATATAAAATACTTTTCATCCAATAAACAGATGGGTGAAGGTCGGTCTTTACTCGGGGCTTAAACTAAATACTCTGCATATTACTTATTCTGTGATAATTGATGTCAAAGTTGATGTTTATGTCAAGTTGGGTTTCAATCGGAAAATAATATTTGTTATTCTCTTATAATACAAAATTCTTATCTAATTATTAAATAAATCAACTAATAATATTGTGTTACTTGCGACGTGGATTTTTAATTCTTGCTGAGGTACGTATTTTACCGGGTTTCCACTAAATAACTAGCGCTCTACACCTATGCACGCCTAAAAGACAACTGAAGACTGTCAGACTGGGGTGTGGTTACTACGGCTCAGCAACGTTTGCTGAAGTGAGGATTCAGTACATGACGTCTAGTACGTAGTACATATAGGTCGTTGGTTGTTCCATAGATTTAGTTGAGTGTGAACGATATAGTTTTTGAAAAGTTTTCTTTTCGCATATTTTTTTTTACAATGACCTTCTTTTGGCATAGTGCCACACCATTGTGTGCAAACCCGTTTAGATATATTATTTTAACCTTAGTCAATTGAGATGAGAGTTTACGATTACAAAATAAATTATAGCACTTATACGTAAGTAAATCGCAAAGTATCACACATTAATCATTACATATACATACGTAGCATCTACCAGCAAACTACTACAATTAGGTACTAATTATTGCTGTAAAATTTTCATCTACATTTCATTTTAACACCGAAAGAAAGGCTAGGTGTTGTCGAGGGGGAAAGTCGGCTGAAAGAGTTCAGGGTTACATATAAGGTAGCTCATTTTATTAACCGACTTCAGGAGGAGGTTATCAATTCGACTGTATGTTTTTTTAATCATTATGATCAACTTTTACTATTGTACCAACCCTAAATTTGCAAAAAAATATTAGCCATACATTTCGTTACCAGTTGATATATTACCTATATGAGATGCAAGGGCGGATCCAGCTTTGGTGCCAGGGTCACATAGTCGTGGTCAAGTCACAAGAAGTTATAATTTAATTTTTATATTAATTAGTTATCTACCTAGTTCCTGGACCCAGCTCAGGGGGTGGGGGGGGGGGGGGATATGACCCCCCCCTGGATCCGCCCTTGATAAGATGTGAACGACCTTTTCCTATGGGGCAGCAGATTTTTCCCGTGATGCTAGGGTTGCTACCATGGTAAGTAAAACGACCTCCTTTCCGCCTACACACGTTACGTGTAACCCTGTATGAGAAACTCGTGAACTGATTTTTTTAAGAAGTCGCGAATCAAAAATATACATTTAATGCATAAATAATAATTTAGCGTTAGCCAAGTGTTAGACACCGCTAAAGCTAAACAAGCAAGTAAAATATCGCATCGATTTCCCCCCTCGATTCTATCAATCTAAGAGAACCAATATGAATAAGATGGAAGACGCCCCTAAATACAGCAAATGTATGCATTTTAATATTTAGCAATAAAATTGTTACTATAATATCACTTACGACCTATATCTAACTATGTGTTACATAATATTTGAAATATATAAATACATCTTTATAACTGGTATTTGAATCTGATACTTTATGGTATTTTTTTTATAACATTTGGCACACATTTTTGCCTACAGCCACTGTGAGGAATCAACGATTGATTTACAAAGCCAGGCTACAAACAGTTTTTTTTATTTCTTTTTAATAAATATTTTGATGTGAAAATTGCGCAGACACATTTCACTTCAAATGTTATTTGGTATTTTTAAAACATAATTTTCGTATACGCAAACGTGCGATCGTGTGGACGAGAAAAAAACTAAAAATATCAATTTTTCACTAATAAATAATATTGCTTCAAATCAGTCATTGCATCAGTCTAGTTTACCTACATGTAATTTTGTTTATCCACTTCATTTTACTAGTCAGATATATCTTTTTTGCATACCAATTATAAAACATCTAATAAATAATACAATAATATTATGCACAATTGTATTTGATTTACACAAATAATTTAATTTGATTTTGAGTTAAAGATAAGCAAACTTTAGTTTGGGAACAGTTTAAGTTTTCTTTATAGAAAATATATTTTTTTTCGTCAAAATATTTGAACAATATCAATGCGGATAAATGCGCATACAATGGCGAATATTGAAAACGAGGAAAAATTCCACCGGCACTATGCCACACTGTGCGAAACAAATATTTCTTTTGGTGGATTCAAGTAGACAATCCTATAATCATTTTATCAACACAGACAATAATAAATAAATAAATAAAAGTGTGCGCACATTCTGTTTTTGTCTGTTGGTAATTTTCCACCAGAGCGTCTGTGAGACACTGTGATGCACACAGTATGACATAAATATTTCTCGTGGACAGGCAAATAAGCACTAACAAAATGTGAACCCACCCTGTCTGTCTGGTACGTACAGTTTGGTTGTGGAAGACAGACTAACGCATATAACGCACTGTTGGTGATTCGCACAAAAAAGATTTGGTGCACACAATTCCGGTTGAATTTCACCTTTGCGCACAGTAACGTATATGGAGAGAGACGAACATATCTATAGCAAAGTCACCGCCATAGGCGTAGGGGGTAGGGAGGAGAAATGAAGATAACAATGTGAACGCTGATGTTTGTCAGTCCAAAGTTTTGCACCGATGTCATTGAGATAACAATACCTCGCATCTGGTTAACAACTAGGGACTCGACCAAAGCCATTGTTGCCTAAAAGTCAATCTGTAATTTCTTAAAACCCCCTCCGAAATCTGTATGGTCACTGCACTGCTGCAGTTTCTGATTCAATCTTCACAAGTTTTACGTTAATCCTAACCTATCACATAAACGCTAGTTGGTGTATTTTTAAGGCATTACCAAAGCGTCAGATTGTGTTCAGATTTCACTGTTGAAATGTCATAGAATATTCAATGAAATATTAGAGAAGAGGCACTTGGCATCTAGCGTTTAGTGCTTCTGTAAGATTAAATACATGTTAAAAATTAAGTTCAACGGTCACCTAAGTATTTTGTGATAAATAAAAGTTTTTTTTTTCAATTTCATTAAAGCTACCTGTCTACTGAACTGGCTAATTTATATTATTCCTAATTATATTGAGTATGAATTGGGCATATTCAGAACTCGTCTGTGTCTGTGACATTTGAACAATTTCTAATCTACTTGTATCTGAATGTACAGAGTTCAGAGCCCCGATTCTACTAAAGAAATTGTTTCAATTTTATTTTTGAAATAATTGCCTCAAAATGTACAGTTAAATATATTTTTTATACTAAGTTATAATATTAGGTGGTGGTATTTTTCTAGTATAACTTTTTTTAAAACTGTCAGTTTTGAGGCAATTATTTCAAAAATAAAATTGAAACAATTACAATTTAAAAACAATTTCTTTAGTAGAATCGGGGCCCTGTATTACTGTTTAGTAATTACATTTATGCTAAATATATAATTAGCAGCAGCATTAAATAGTGTAAATAAAAAGCTTTATATTGGTTGTGATTATAGATCATTTGATGAACACAAAATCATGGTTTGCTTATCATTATGGCTATGCTACTTCAAACTATGAAATATACAGGGTTACGCATATAGACTGTACTAAGCCGAAATGACGTCATTGTACTCATCTTTCTGAACAACTTTTACTATGGGACTAACGCTGAAATTACGAAATAAAAAAATCTGCTGTTCCAGAGAAAACGGTCATTGATACTATAAAATGTATGGAACAGCTGACTTTATGCGCGACTTCAGGGTTGGTGCCATAGTAAAAGTGGTTCATAATGAGTACATTGACCTTTCGGCTAAGCACTGTCTATATGTGTAACCCTGCACATCTGTATATTTCAGAAGTTCGAATAGATATAAATATTTTTGATCGCCCTGTATACAATATTATTATGTATAATAAATTAGTTTATAGTGTTCAGATCACAAGTACAAAGTACATCATTATATTGCTCAGTTTATGTTAAAAAGTATTTACCTATGAACCTTACTAAAGATATATTTCTTAAAATAATTGCGCTTAAAATTCATAAACTGCAAAGCCAAATAAATTAAAAACTATTTTTTAAATTAAAACTTAAAATATATGATGTAACATGTCTCTGCCCGGTGAAGTAATAAAATAAAACATTTAAAATCATTTTACTCTGGCAACATTCGGCATTATAACAAACAAAAACATACGACAGAAACATGGCTATGCTACAGCAATCAGAATTATAATCTTAAAATTATGTAGGTATTTATTATGTATGATTTTGACTATTAGTATTCAGAAGAAAACCTAAATGCATGTAGGAGTTTCTATTTAAACTAATTTCCATTTTTTTATATATAATATTCATAATAAATATCACATCTAGCTCTATAAGTATCTACTATGAAACACTGTTTTAAACTATCACGGTTGTTCACTAAAGTTATATGATTATTTACGGGATATTTACCGTGGTAAGGTTGTGGAATGAGCTCCCGATATTTCGGCGCAGTTACATGCACCATGTTCGCGGGAAGACTACAACCTTACCACGGTTAATATCCCGTAAATAATCATATAACTTTAATCTACTATGAAGTGTTCAAGCTTAGACACTTAAAGCAAGACCTGTTTAAGATGTGATGATGATTTCACAAGGAAACAAACAAAATGGAAATAGTTGAGCCTTAACTAGACAGCTTGTGAGCTATTTTACCTAAGCATTATACTATATTTTGATATTAATTGAATAATTAATATAAGACATTTGCTAAGTTAACGAAACTGACAAAATGGATCGTCTTTCTTGGACTAGAGACTGGTAAACTTTTTTTTGTCTATTTATAATTGCGACAATAGACATAATTGGAAATGTAACAATTTTGAATTTAGGTTTAACGTTCAAAGAACTCATATGCCAAATTAATTAGGGCTTTGCCCTTTGGTTATTCAATACAATTATTCTTTTAAGAAAACTTTTTTGGTAACATACATTTTACCGATTTCGATTTTATCTTAACGTAAATAACATTTCAAGAATTAATATTCAAGTAACAATAGTCCTTGTCGCAAAGTAATATAATTTAGAATTGCAGAAATAGTGATCGATCGACTGGTTTGCATTGGTTGGCTTAATTTTTATCAAATACAGGTACTAAAGACGTTGCCACAACACAAACGCGTCAATATCTCACCACACGTGCATCGATCTTGATGTTGAATTCACCTAAAAGTAATTGGCGACGACCGCGTGATCTAGCTACGAACGCAAGAATTGCCGGAGACCGCGGCTGAAAAGATAGGAATCCAGCAGACCTGCGGCAGACTGGTAGCGACACATGCGACACGAGTCCGGCACAACTGCTATAGACTTCGGCACAACTGCCGCAGACGCTGGCAATGTGACAGACTCCGCCACAAATCTGGCAGTTGCCGAAGTCTTGCCGCATCTAGAATATTGCAATAAACTCCAGCACGACTGCGACTGAGTACGATAATGCGTATAGTATATGTATGCAACAGACTCGCCAAGTTAAGAAGTACTACAGCAGACTGCAGTAGACTCCGCTACAACTGAGACAGAGTAGAGTAGTACTACAGCAGACTCCGTCACAACTGCGGCAGACTCCCTAACAACTGCGGCAGATTAGAGTAGTCCTACAGCAGATTCCGCCACAACTGCGACAGAATAGAGTAGTACTACAGCAGACTCCGTCACAACTGCGGCAGATTAGAGTAGTCCTACAGCAGATTCCGCCACAACTGCGACAGAATAGAGTAGTACTACAGCAGACTCCGTCACAACTGCGGCAGACTCCCTCACAACTGCGACAGATTAGAGTAGTAGTACAGCAGACTGCGGCAGACTCCGTCACAACTGCGACAGATTAGAAGAGTAGTACAGCAGACTGCGGCAGACTCCGTCACAACTGCGACAGATTACTGTAGTCCTACAGCAGACTCAGTCACAACTGCGGCAGAATCTTCACAACTGCGACAGATTAGTGTAGTCCTACAGCAGACTCGGTCACAACTGCGTCAGAATACTATAGCAGTTGCCGACACGACCGCAACAGACGCCCGGTACAGAAACAAAAAACCGTGACGCATGTGACTCACGTAGAGCTGCGATGGACGCCGGCACAACTACAGGAGACTGCGGCCCCTTCCTCCCTCGACTCACGCCGCGCGCTAGCTGGGCGCGGGCTCGGATCGCACGCCGGCTAGGTTGAGGAGCGCCTCGGCCGTGCGCCGCTCCTCGCACCCGCTGTACGAGTGCTCGTCGCGTGCGCAACGAGAGATCACCAGGTGAGCCGCCGGGGGCAGCTGCCAAACAATGGAAAGAACAATATCATGAAAACTGACGTGGTTTGCACACATTTTATTTTTATTACACGGTAATAGGCTAATTCGCTGCCTGAAGGGGTGTTCCCCGATGGTTACAATCTGGGCGTCTTCAAATCATGAGTGAATCGGTTCCTTCTAGGCAAGCGTGCTCCAACGTAGGCCGCATCATCGCTTAACATCAGGCGCGATGGTGGTCAAACGCAAGCCTATTATTTATTAAAAAATAATAATTGGCATGTGTCCTAACGTTTAATTTATTTACAACAATTATTACAAATAACAGGCTTAGCTTTAGCTCCCCCCAGGCCATAAAGAACCATGGCCCACTTGGAAAACCCTGAACCGACTTCGGTCTCAAGTGGGCCGAAGTCGGGATAATATGGCAAAGTGGGGTTATATAAAGGGCTCTGACACCGAATGTCTTTGTGGTGTGAACCCTCAGACAATGGCACACTTGATGGACTGTGCAGCGTGTCCTACAACTTGCACACAAGACGACCTAAATGAAGCCACGGAGAGTGCCATTGGGGTGGCAAAGTTCTGGTCTAGAAACTTGATTTGAAAATAGAATTGTATTTTGCGGAACATCGACTCGAAAGAAGAAGCGATGAATATAACTAAATACATTACACATACTAAAAATATATATTAAATTGGCTGATAAATCTCTGAGATATGAGCGTTTAAAGTCTTAGGTGGGGATAGAGAGGTGATACTCTGTCCTTTTCTCGCAAAGCGTGTGTTAGTATAGCATTTGCATGGCGCTTGTGGTCCCACTGCCGGGTCAGGGTCACAGACCTTCTCAGAGAAAGAGGATGGGCTCTAATCCACCATGCCCAGTACATGTTGGTGAATGTTGGTGAATGTCATACAGTCATTGTACAGTCTGAACTTTTTGAGGTTCTTGCACATACCGGCTTTCTCACGATATTTTCCTTCACCGTTGTTGAGCAGTGGCATCGAAATCGATGACACGGTTTTTGTGTATTTTTTAATCTCAGTTCTATTATCAGCCCGTCGAACTGTTTCGTTTTCTATAGAAAAGGAGTCTATAATGTAGGGCTACATTATCTTTCATATGTATATTTATCACCATTAGCATACTCTCCGAAATGTATCCGATAAAAAACCCATAGACTAGCAACCTTGCGCCGATGCATTTGTGATGATGCGATTATGATGATGTGTTTGTTTTGCAGTGGTGCAGTCTCACCTGGTCCATAACGGCGGGTCCATACTTCATGGCGAGCACAGTGGCCGCGGCCAGGTACTCATCAGCACCTGGCTCCGGGGAGCCGGCGAGTCTCCTCGCCAGGAAGGGGAACAGCACCGGGTCCGGCGTGTTCTTCACGTCACGCGGGTCGGGCGGCGGCGCCGCGCTTTGTATCGGCTGCCGACCGAATGCCTGCAAACCATTGTTGCGGGTAAGCTAAAAAAAATTGTAAACGTTAGGGTTATTGTGACCAGTGCAATTAAAGAAAATAAAGCCATATGCGGATAGAGCCCGCGCCAATATTGAAATATAAATTCTACATATTATTAAAAATCTATATCAGCCGGACCACAGATTGGGACATTTTTATACTTTTCACATAGACGTTGACGTAGCAAACTAGTTTATTTTTACCGAAGTAACAGTTCGCTGGCTCACTATTACAAGGTTCTATGTTATTTTCTTACACATTCTGTAATTTCTATTAATTTTTTTGACTTTCATAAATATTGACTTAGGGTTTATGCTTGAGAGGGATACTTTCACTCAAGCATAAACCCTGCTGAGTCAATATTTATGGAAGTCAAAAATTTAAAATTGATATTACAGAATGTGTAAGAAAATAACATAGAACCTTGTAATAGTGAGCCAGCGAGTTGTAACTAACCTAAAAATCGGCGCAATTTGTAGCGTGCGCCGAGTTTTGGTTTGGATTATTTTTGGCACGATTGTGACTCTATATGTATAGTATCTCGATGGCGGTATAGCACTATACAAAATTTTAAAATAAAATTACCAAGCTTTTTATGTAAACGGTAGAACGAAGCAGAAAGGGTATTGTATTCATAATAAGAACGGAAATTACGTTAAAAAAAACATTGGAGCTACTGATATTTTCATTTCAGGGTTGGTTCCATGTGTGTGGTCCAAGGGTTACCATATCAAAATTTGAAAGTCCTGATCTAAAGCTGGATATTTCAGTAAAAGTACGGACATTTTAGTCACAAAATTCAACCACTGGTCACGTCTTTACAGTGGTAACATCGTCCAAGCTAAAAACCGGACAAAGGTCTAAAGTCCGGACAAATACAGATAGATGGCAACCCTTGTCATATGGTAATTTTCCTAAACTTGTGTATTTTCGAGTGTTAATGGTGATTTATTATTTATTAAGTGCTCATAAACGTGCTCGAGTGTGGAAAAGTGATATGAGGTGAAACATGTCTTTTCGTGTTGTTTCCAAAACTCCATAGGAGCCTCTTGTAAATCTTCACCACTTTACAGGGGCATGAGTTTGACTTGACCGTGACCTATATTTGCTTGACTGTGACTATGACTTGTTTGACCCTTTAATACTATATAAACATGTTTGATATTACGACTAAAGGACACTGAATCCATGGTCATGAAAATATCAACAAAGAAAAGGTAAAAGTTGTTCTTAATGATGAGTACAATGATCTCTTTTCGGCGTAGAACCACCGTTCCGTGTGACTCTATATAGTGACAATTATTACCTGTAATAAACTGGCGCGATGCTGCGGGTCTACCGTCCATAGCGACCCCTTGCCGAGACCGGGAGCCGCCGCCACCTGAAATATTCACAGTTTGTTAATAATAAGTTTGTATAGCATTTAGCAACAAGTTATTAGTGGACGAATGTTAATCTCTACATAGTATAAAATTAAGTCGCTTTCCGCGTCTGTCTGTATGGCCGCTAACTTCTCCTAAACCACGCAACGGATTTTGATGCGGTTTTCACCATTAGTTAGGTACATTTCCACGGAAGGTTTATAAATATAATTAACGACCTGCCCCGGTTTCGCACGTAAATTACACCCGTGCGAAGCCGGGCGGGCGGGTCACTGGTTTATTTAATAACTAGCGGTCCGCCCCAGCTTCGCACGGGTACAGATTATAGCCTATATCACCCAGGGATAGTGTAGCTTCCCAACAGTGAAATAATTTTTCAAATCGGTTTTGTAGTTTCGGAGCATATTCAATGCAAACAAACAAACAATCAAATCTTTCCTCTTCATAATACATATTAGTATAGACTAGCTGACCCGACAGACGTTATTCTGTCTTAGAACTGTAAAACTCGCGAAGTTAAAATGGTCGTTAAGTTGTGACATATTCACGTTTTCTTTACGTGAGAACCTTCTACAAATTTAAGCGTTTATGCGGTCTAAGATGGAGCACGTTTACTTAGAAGAAACCGATTCACTCGTGATTTGAAGACACCCAGATGAACCAGTTTCAAGACGACAAAGCGATTGTTGTTCTAGACTAAGAATGAACACCTGAGATAGTCTACGAAAAAGGCATATATGCGAAAACTCTCTTAAAATGTCCATTACAAAGTGATCCCACGTGGTCGACAAATGACAGCGAACATGTCGTCTTTCTCTTCCTATACGGAGTGTAAGGGGAACACTCTCGAAGCCAAGAGATACTAATATTATAAAGAGGAAAGATTTGATTGTTTGTTTGTTTGTTTGCATTGAATAGGCTCCGAAACTACTGAACCGATTTGAAAAATTATTTTACTGTTGGGAAGCTACTCTATCCCCGGGTGACATAGACTATAATCTATACCCGTGCGAAGCTGGGGCGGGCCGCTAGTATATATAGATAGATAGTTAATAGTTGAAGGTTTTCCAACAAATTGGGGCCAAAAACAACACTCACCTTATGAAAGCATTTGTTCAGCGACAGATTATGCCTGACACTGTTCTTCCAACCTTGCGGCGCGTGTCTAAAGTACGGGAAATGTCGTATGATCCACGCGTATATCTCCTTCACTGGGAGCGCTCGCGCCGGCGCCGCTTCAATGGCCATGAAAATGAGACAGGAGAAGGAGTAGGGGGGTTTCTGGTGCGTGGCTGCTGGAGGAGAGGGAGGAGCTTTGACGGGGGTGCGGGGTGGAGACGGTGGTCGGGCCACCGGCGGCGGTGTGGTGGATTCTGTCTGTGGACGAAACAAGCTGCGGTTAGTGTTAAAACTTGTGTTTTGCATATTTAAATAAAGAACTTTTAGAAAAGAAAAAACCGACTTCAAGACTATACCTTAGTTGAAAATCAAAGAGTACGAAGAAGAAACGAGTAAGAGTTGTCTGTTCAAAAACAGAGATTAAAATTCTTCATCAAAACTTTTGCTGAAGGAAACCACAAACCAAAACGTCATCTGTATATATCACTAGCTGTGCCCCGCGGTATCACCCGCGTAGTGATGAAAAATGGTGATGATGATGAAAAGTAGCCTATGTCACTCGGTCGATCCGTTGTTCCGTTGCAGCGTGAAAGAGGAACAAACATCCATACATACACACTTTCGCGTTTATAATATTAGTAGGATTGGTTTTTGTTGATTATTCCAAAAAGTGCTGAAACAATTACGATAAAATTTATATGGTACCTCGGAATTGTGACCTACCAAACAAAAAAAAAACATCAAAATCAATTCATAATTGGTGGAGTAATCGCGTAACAAACATAAACAAAAACATACAGTTGAATTGATAACGACCTACCACCTCCTTTCGTCGGTTAAAAACATAGTCAAGTTATTGACCGTCAAGAAAGAGCCAAGCTCACTAACCTATTTACTTTAAGGTGGTAGGTTTCACCTATGGCGGGAAATTCAAAACTCAAACTTTTTTTTGTCCTTGTAGCTAGTCCGGGTAATTATTGTAAACGATCATGATGTTTGCGCAAATTGATTATTATTCTTTACAAAACAATGGAAAGCTATTTATTTCTAATGCACATTATTACTTACATTTGTCAATAAACACTATTTTTTGCTGCTTCAAACGGTTTATTGACAAATGTATGTAATATCGAGCGTTACTGTTAAATAGCTGTACATGATAAATATGACAATATAAAGAACAACCAACGATTTGCGCAAACACTGCGTCATTTTAAAATAATTACCCAGCTTAGCTACAAGGCTACAAGGCCAAAAATTTGAATTTCCCTTCATAGCTAAAACGTACCACCTTAAAAAAAACTATTCTTCTTGAGTCTTATATATTTTACTATGCGTATCATTTTAGTTCGGCGAGTTAGTGATACCTCTAGTATAGTATATTTATCTATGGTGATACAGATAAAAAGTATTATACACTCGCTTTATCAGATTATTAATCAATAAAAGAAAGCTGTTTGTAACTATGATTGTAACAAGCAAACACAAATGGATAAAAGTGACAGCACTTAGTCACTATAATTAGAATTTTTAGAAATTAAAGAACTGACTTCATGAATATACCTCTACGCTATACCAAATGGCTAAACGTGGTACCTCTCGCTCTGCTCGTTTTTTCTGTTTGAAGCGTTCCGTCCCTTTGGGTAGTAGGTATCATGATACCTACATTTACAAACTGATACTAAAAAGTAGAAAATATTGTTTAATATTACGATTGAAATACTTTGTATCCATGTTCATGAAAAATTTAACGAAAAACAACAGGGCCCGGTCGCCATGGAGAGACTTCTTTCAAATTCAAATTGTTTATTACAAGTAACCATGGACTCAGACTTAGCAATATTTGGACACAGAATTAAGTATAAAAATAATTTTAAAAATGTCAGTGGAAGTGGACTTTGTTTTTTTGAAGTTCTGTTGTAGGAACAGTTCCTCTATGTTTGCTGTTTAGTTGACAGCGTCGCTAGTGGAGAACAAAGTATGAAATTCACCAAGAAATAACTTACTGTAGTTCCAATTTTGCCCACCTTAACAGCTAAGCTGGTGGCACTGTACAATGTTTACATTCGTAACTTATTGTTATGTTTTTGTAGATTTTTCAAAAAGCGCTGAATCAATGTCGATAAAAAATTTATGGGACCACCTATGAGATAAGACCTACCAACCAAAAAAATAATCATCAAAAACAATTCTAAATTGGCGAAGTAATCGCGTAACAAACATACATTAAAAAAATACATACAGTCGAATTGATAACCGCCTCTTTTTGGAAGTCGGTTAAAAAGAAACAAAATGTGTCGCTAGTAATATTACCGTAACCAGGCGTTGGTAATGTGCAACTAACTATAATAACATATTTAATCTGTGGTATCTTGAAGTGAAAGGAGGAAAATGCCGTACTTATTATCACTCTAGGAGTAGATGATACACTCTTTTTTTCCGGTCGCTACTAAAGTAGATAGATAGCCCGTTGGTCTAGTTGGTAGTGAACCTGCCTTCTGCGCTTGGGGGCGTGGGTTCGATTCCCACCTAAGACAAACATTTATGTGATGAACATTTGTGTTTGTTCTATATCTGGTTGTTAATTATTTAAGTATGTATTTAAAAATAAACATGTATGTATATCAGTCTCTGGCAGCCATATTACACACTTTGTTAGTTTAGAGTTTAACTCCATTGGAGCCTCTTGTAAAAACTCCACCACTTTACAGGGGCATGAGTTTAACTTGACTGTGACTTATTTAGCTTGACTCTGACTGTGACTATGACTGGTTCGACCCTATTAAGACTACGAAAACTGTTCATGAAAATTTTAACAAAAAAAAAAAAACATAATTTACTCTTCCTCTATTCGAGCAAACATAATCAGGGTACCCCAAACCAAGGTCGAAAAAATTAAGGCTTCCTCCACACTGTGGCATTGGATTATACCAACCGACAGACTGAGACGCCACTTGTGTCAATATTTGTTTACCGCGTGCACGTTGCGTAACGAATGCAGAACCAGAATGGTATAAAACACTAGCAGCTACTTGCGATTACCTATAAATCGTAAATTTTGAAATAAATCTATGGCAGAGGCCCCCAAACTTTTCTGACTCATAGACCTGGGGCCTTACGGACAACAGCTATTGCGGCACCTAATCCGTTCAGTTGGAAAATCACGCGAACGTGAACCTTATCGCGCCCAGATACGGTTTGGTAATACCTGTTTTTGGTAGACCCCTGAGTTTATGTTGTTGGGGCGGTGTGATTCAAAGAGGCAGGTCGGCAAGCACTAGCTTTTGAGGATTTTGTTGTGGTTCACCTAAAAAAAATCTAACATTGCCCTAAATTGCCATTGCGATGCGGTCTTTCACTCATCATTTTATAGGTATTGCTCACATAATTTTTGACAATAGGATCCACTTTTGTAGACATCTAATAACATCTCATAGAGCCCCAAATATATTTCCACCGCAATAGACCCCGGCAGGTTGCAAATTGACACTTGGACAATAGACAATATTTTATTTATTACTTGGGGGTCAATTGGTGTATTTTTTGTCGTGCCCCCTGTGATCCCTTGCCGCTCAGAAGGCCAGGCAAAAGACTATTTGAGAATAACAATTATTACTCACAAACTAGAATGGTAATGATAAGTTTCTATAGACACTGAGATAAATTGTATCATTAACTCGTTGTTTTTACTTTAATTCAATCCTTAAGATCATTTTATTTTTTTGTACTTTACCCCTGTAAAGGGCGGCAATTTACCATAGGCCCAGGACAGCCAAGGTATCAAATCCGCCCCTGCCTGTACTAAATTCCCAGCGTGGAATTTATAAATAGCTACAACGAAGACAGATTACTTCTACGCGGGAGAGAGTGAAATGAATGACATCTTTGAGTATAAAAAAAAATACAATTTATAATAAAACACCACACGTGTTTCTCCTTCATAAGTATAAACAAAGAGTCATTAACACCTACCTACCCAAGTACCCAATGAAATATCAATTGGTGCATATTATTCATAGTTTTATGTTGATTATAATTTAATTACCTTTGCCTTTATACCTAGGAAGTATTTTTTGTATTCTTACAAACATCTCGGTGTCAGTTTTATTCAAATATATTTCGTCATATCATCATAATCAGCCTTTTAACAGTCCACAGCTGGACTTTTAGTCTACCCGGGAAAGGGTGATTGGGCTATATTCACCAGGCTGGCTCAATTGCGGGTTGGTGGATTATAATATATTTATAACTATTGATATCGGATTAGAACTCAAAAATTTCCGAACCAAAAATATAATTGAAACCATTTTTTTTAAATTCAGAATAGATCTAAATTTTGGCTACCAACTCGCCTGCTGGTAAGTGACGTTGTGGCCGAGGATGTAACACGTTGATCTAGAAGAAATCTATTCACTCAGTGTATTCTAACTACATTTGATGTTCGTATTTAATTGATTATGCTTACCTTTACAATAACTTGACTGGCGATCATTTGTGTTGAATGTTTCGTATCTTCAATATCACCTTTGGTTAGATTTATACCTGGAAAAGCAAACGTGAACGTTTAGATAAGTGCAATAACGCTTCCAATGATAACTAGGTCTGTATAACAAAGCCTTGGCACTGCTCTGCAAACTTTACCAAGACTTTTCGCTGGGGCAATCCCGTTATCGCACGGTTTGGAATGAGATAGAATTTCCCAAGCCGTGGGCAGCAAAAATCTATTCTTTTCCGATTTGTTTAAATGAGGACTAGCCTCTTCCGGACTAGTAAAATTGAGAATTGCAAGATCAGTGAACCCGCCGGGAAGACCTCCGTGTTTCATCGTCTTACCAAACACGACCACTCTGCCAAGAGTGTCTGACTAAGAGAGAGCCCAAAAAATATAGTGTTTTTTAAATGTTTTTTTTAGAATCCTTTCTCTATATATCTGTTGTTTTATATGCTCGGGAATTTAGCTGTCTGCCATTTTAACTCGTAAAAAGGGTGACGGAACTTAAGTGGAACTGGGCAGGACACATGGCCAGACGTAATGATGGGAGGTGGTGTACAGCAGTAACCGCGTGGTGGCCGAGACTAGGTTGGCGGAACCCAGGCCGACCGAGGATGCGGTGGACTGACCACATCGAAAGTACTTTCGGAAACAAGAGGATGCGACTAGCGAGAGACCGGAGAGTGACATAAACACAGAAAATAAAAATAACGGCAGAACAGAAAATAGAACGGCTGTCAAGGCATTTTTGTAAGAAATTTGTTGTAGCCAGTTGCACGCATATTAAAAGAAACGTCAGTCATTCGAAATGAGTCAGCAACTATGATGCTGAGTTTGACGCGTTGATCTAAATAAGAATGTTCAATCAAGGTTCATTCATAATGGTAACAGATTTTCTTTCTCATTACCGTTCTATTTTCTGTGGACATAAACAAAGGGAGGCCTATAGAAGTGGGTCATTCAGGGCTGTTGTTGATAATACCATTCGCACTCAAAATCAGTCTTAGTGCAGAAGTACTAAGAGTTACTACGCGAATGTATTCTGTGGCCAAGTAGTATCTGTCGTGAACATTTGATCAGAGCAGCAGCCTTATTATAGAAGTTTGATTGTGATCGAGATTGCATGCCGTCCCGTTCGCATCTACTTACTCGCACCACGTGCGTAAGTGAGATGGCACGCGATCACGATCCGATTCATCTATAATAAGGCATCCGGTCGTATCTGGGAATTTGTATTTGTAAATGAAGGCTCGCTCGGTTAGTCGGTTATCTAACGAATGATTGTGCTCGCTACTCATTGACATGTTAAATTGATCGTGACAGGCCAAGGCCTACAAATAGCAAGTTAAGTAAGGATTTCGTGGTTTCTTGAGTATATTCATATACTTGAAGGTCTGGAAATATAAAATGTGGGCAGAGGCCAATGTCCGTTAGTCCATAAATGCTCAGTTGCCGACAAAGCTAGTATAGTACTTTTCTCGAACATTGCGTGGATACTCGTGGAAAAATGTACATAAATGTTTTTGGAGTAACTTTCGCATTTCATAAAAACGGTGAAATATATGTGGATAACATTTGCTTGTAATATGAACCAATCACAGAACAACAATAAGCCCAGCGTAGGACGTCCACCAGCAAGATGGACAGACGACCTAAAATATACCGAACTCTGGATGCAGGTCGCTTCCAACCGGCGCTTTTAGAGATCTATGGGGGAGGCCTATGTCCAGCAGTGGACGTCCTATGGCTGAAATTATGACAGAACATCATCGGACATTATCAGTTATTTTTTGTCTGTAAATTCTAACAGAACCTTTATTCCGTCGCCTCTATATAGTGGAAAAAATAATCAAACCTCTTTGCACATAAAAATGTTGTACGCACGTACCAATTAATCAGAGGAGACACAAAATGTCCACAAGTCAATTTTCTAATGTTTTAGGCATTAACGTCCAATTTTGGTGGAGGATGGGCAGCAGCGTCCTGTTAGTACACGGTGAACGTACTGCGATCCCCAAGCCGCCTGCCAAGCGTGGGGATTATGGCAACACCCCTCTCTAAGAGGGAGGCCTTGTTCAGCAGTGGACATTTAATAGCTGATGATGTGATGTATGTGCTGTACTGACGGTCTAGACAAGAGCCATTTTCTGTTAGCGTTCACGCCTGCGGAAAGATGAAATTGTATGAAAATTACATTGACAATGACATTAGCTAGAGATAAATTATCTCAAGCTAATGTCATTTTCATACAATTTCATCTTTCCGCAGGCGTTAACGCTAACAGAAAGTGGCTCTTGTCTAGACCCCCTGTTCACACAAATGTTCGGTCGGTTCAGTAGGCAGTACCTCTGAGAAGGTTCCTGTCTTGCAGCCAGCTGAGGCTCGTGAGATCGTCGTCATGGTCTGCCGGGGGAAGGTTGCCTGCGTTCCCGCCACACGCCACCCTGCGGACAAAAACTTCACTCTAGATATTTTTCAAAAAAATATATTCTACCGGTTCATTGATCAAGCCTTTGCATGTATTGCATTTTATGTGTCACAAAAATGTCCTCAAGTCAGCATAATCAAATGGAATAAAAAAAAATATGAAAAAAATCGAACAAGACGAAAGTGATGACGAGCCTAACGAGTGTTTCGTTAACACCGATTACAGTCGGCGGAGAGCAGATGGCGCAGGTGGACCATTACATTTATCTTGGACATTGTTTATCTTTTGACGTAGAGCTTCGCAGAAAGGAGATCTCACGCCGCATACAGCTCGGTTAGGCCGCTTTTGGTAAACTCGAAAACGTAAGGGATCGAAAAATACCGCAATGTCTGAAGACCAAGCTTTACAACCAATATGTCCTGCCCGAGACAGGGATCAATGGCGCAAGGGAGAGGAGGCCTATACCCAGGGGTAGGTTGATACAGGCTAATAATGATGATGTAAAAAAAATGTGCTGACATATTAACAAATTTGACGATAGGCTCGAACGAAAAAAAAAAGTGTGAAACAACACTTCAATATATAAGTTACTTTCGAGTTTTTATCGTGTCATATTCAAGTTGTCAAGAGTACATGCTGGCGCCAATCGACGCCATCGGCGTGAAAAACTACGCAATACCATAATCAACGCGTTATCATACACGGCAACAATACAAACTTTATATTTTATCACGCCTGTCTTACCCACTAACCTAGCGAAATGATAACACGTGAATATCAAGCAAAAACTGGCGTGGCGTTGATTGATGAACATTTATCAAGTAAAACCAGTGAAGACTCCGAGATTACTAATCTTTAAATTTTCTGTTCTGGTCAAGAATCACCTTGGAGATTGCTTGCAAATTTCCGCATAGATTTATAGCTTAAATTCAAAAGGTATTCATGAAGTCATTAACTGTGTATTATCAGCATCATCAGCCAGAAGACATCCACTGCTGAACATAGGCCTCCCCCTTTGAGCTCCATACCGAACGAGAGCCCGCCGTCTGCATCCACTGGATGCCCGAGACTCTCAATACATCGTCGGTCCATCTAGTGGCCTACCCACGCTGCGTCTTCCGGTTCATGGTCTCCACTCAAGAACCTTTCTTCCCCCATCGGTTATTGGTTCTTCGAGCGATGTGGCCTGCCCATTGCCACTTTAACTTGCAAATTTATAGCTATATCAGTGATTATTAACCAGCCTAGCTACAAGGACAAAAAAACTGTATGAAATTTAAATTTCCCGCCATCATAGGTGAAACGTATCACCTATGATGATGATTTTAAACTTAAAATGACATCGCAAGAAGTTGAATGAAAACCACAAATTCTAATCACTCGCTAGATTTTTCAACGAAACACTGTAGCAGGTACCAGATATACTTCAGTGAAATATATTTGGTACATAAGGCATCATCGGTTTACATCAGGCGAGTTGGCGGTCAAACGCTAGCCTATTATATATATAAAAAAGTTCAAATAAAACAAATCTCTCAATTATTATTAGTTGGAACATTTCTAATTATCGCTGAAGGAATTAAGCGTCGCGACTGTGAATGATATAAACAGATTGCATAGATTATACAAAGCTAATTTTTTATCCTATAATTTATCCTCCTCTTGCATGAAGGATAATAGCCATGACACGAAGGAGAGTGATTAAATTTATTTATATTTGATCATGAAGGGGCTTGACTCAATGCCTGTTTTATGTATAAAAATATAGCGCTGAGTACGCCACTGTATAAGTACTGAAAAATATGTTTATTTTAACCCGAGACGCAAAAAGAGGAATTGGAACGTGTGTATGTCTGTGGCATCGTAGCACAAACAACTAAACAGTTATTGATTTAGTTTTTTTGTAGTCACTTGATCGCGCACGAGTCATAATTTGCTTGTGCAAGATGTAAGCCACGTCGTCGTATGGCGCTTGTGATTGGACACTCAAAAGTCATCCATTCAATTCGCGCCTAGGATTGGCCCGTTCGAAAAAGATTATGCTGAAAATGTATACCTTTGGCTTACGGCGGAGTAAAGGATGACAGTCAAGTGGTTATTAGACTTGAAAGAAAGTGTTCTTAGCTATGATTCAAGAAAATCTGTTTATTCGTTTGTATTATCAGATATTATTGGAGGGGTTTTCTATCTATAGTATAAATTAAAGTCGCTTTCCGCGTCTGTATGTCTGTATGGCCGCTAACTCCTCCTAAACCACGCAACGGATTTTGATGCGGTTTTCACTATCAGTTAGATACATTTTCACGGAAGGTTTATATATATAACTAACAACACGCCCCGGCCTCGCACGTAAATTACACAAATCGTTATTATTATTATTATACAAATACATAAGTGGCCTTTAGCCGGCAGAGGTATTGACACAAGTGACGCGACACAACTATAAAATACACGTCATGCATTCGATAACACGACATTAATGTACTTTAGAAAAGTAATCAAACATGTTAAACAATCGGCGAAATGGTAGTACGGTTGATTAAAACTCCGTTTGGCCTTGCTAGCCTTGGCAGTCATAATGTAGTAGATATTTTACCATGGAAACTAACTTTTGACACAGTTTGTGTTAATTTTACGGGATTTACTCACGTGTTTGAATCGAGTGCTGTCGACTCGAGTTTCGACCATTCGGTGGGAATGACTTGATTTACACGTGATTGAACGTCCTTAAATCAAAACTTGATGTGGTTTTTAGATAGTAGGAATAACATTGGACCAAACCCGTTGCCCAGGGAGACACCAACAAATACTTGAATAGTAAAAAAAACTACATTAGTACAAATATTTAAAACTATGGTGCTCAAATATGTCCGAACTAAAAGTAGACGGTCTTAAGGTTCTACCACAATAATATGTATTATTTTCTAAACTTTTTAACTATTGAGATCTGTGCATTTAGTTTACATTATATATAACTAGCTGAATCCCACGGTGTTACCCGATATTGAAAATATTTATTTCAACATTTTCTGGAGGAAAAGTACCTTGTGTCCGTCTTTATGATGTTACACTATCATTCTGCATTTTTTTTTAAATCGGACAAGCCGTTTCGTCTTACAGAGCGAACAAACAGACAGAATCGTTTACAAAAAAAGGTATTTCTTAAATGTATCATGTTTATAAAGTTAAGCTAATTTAAACTCAGACCACTTTTTTTCGTGATTTCAACTGACGAAAAAAGTGCCTACGACTAAACTCGGTTCAAACATTTATTTGCTCTGACAACTGCAATAACATTGCAAAAAGCTGCATAAAAACATTATCTTTAATTATGACACTAAAGTATATTTACCTGCTACTGTCTTACGTTCAAAAACCTAGCGAAAGTGATTAGAATTTGTGGTGTTCATTCACGGTGTGTGTTTTAGAATGATATTGCAGCTGCCAGAGCAAATAAATTCTTGGACCGCGTTTACCGAATTCCATGAGATGCAGTAGTAGCTTCATTTTGAACTGTTGCACGTGTATGTAAAGTAAAACACGTGTATGCAAAATACAAATAGCATTTACATATAATCAAAATTTTTGATTCTAGGATTCTTTTTTTGCCGGAACAGAGAAAGGCCATCAAATGTTTGATAGGCGCGTCATAATCGAAATAAACTGGTAGAGTTGTTTATTAGGCACTCAGAAGTAATTCACAAAGCTAGAATTACACAGCAAGATCATTACCCCTAATAGATAGAGCTGTATTGGCAACGTTCCAGAATAAGCGGCAGTGTCGCGCTCAAAAACACGGGAGCGGTAAAGAACCAAGAACCAAACTGCAAGGCGTTCGATGTGACACAAATCACACAGAGCAAGTTTACACCACAGACATATAGTGCTAACAGACGTATGGATTTGGTTGACGAACCGCCGTCCAACCAACGGGAGAGAAAGAGAAAATTTTCTCTTTCCTGCCCGTTTTCCTTTTTCCAGCACTATTAGACTAGCTACTTAAGAGCGCGCTCTCCAGCAAGATCTATTTGGCACATTTTCAACATTTATAAAGAAAAAAAAAACACAGCGAGATACTGAAAAATATGGGCGTTATCTGTAGAACAACATCGCAAAATATGTTAAACGATGAAAAGTGACTTGAAAAACTGTTTTTTTTTTTAAATTTCATTCGTTGAAATAAAAAATATCAAAACTAAAACTGATTTAAATAATATTTCTCTGAAATTTAAATTAAAAAATAATGACCAAATGTTATTAGGGTTCTGTACCCAGAGGGTGTAAACGGGGTCTTATTAGCATGGCTCCGCTGTCTGTCAGTCTATCCGTTTGACCGTCTATCTGTCCTACCTTTATTGTGGCAGTATGTGGTCGTACGCAACTACAGAACCCTCAGTGCGCATGCCAGAATCACACTTAGCCGGTTTTTTTAAAATTTCGAGACAATTATTTATTACAAAAAAAAACCGAGCGAGATAGCTGTGGCGGGAAGTGGGCTCTTAAATTGTCAGTCGTTCTGACTTCTGAGTGGCAAGTTGTCAGCTGATACTGCCAGCGATCCAGTGCTAAACTGTTTGTTCTACTATAGCGCATAATTCAGGTAATTTAACCGGCGGTTATCCGAGTCGCGTAGGCAACAAAACGTTCCATCTGCCCCCGTCAAGTTATAGCGACGATGTATATTGCCATGCTACGGTCAGGACGCCGAGGATGGCGGAGGAGTGCAACGACAAAAACGAGCATATGTCCGACCTCGATGACGCCTGGCGCGGCACTAAACGCAGCGCGCCAAAATTCTCGCGTCCTTTTTACGCTTTTAATTTCACTAAAAAACGACTCTATTCACTATCAAAAATCTATCCAAATAAAAAAATGTTGAATAAAATTGCCATTCAGTACATGCAATTTCCAGGTTGTTACGAGCTTTCATTAGAGCATAAAATGAAAAAAATAAACTAAGTCGACTTTGTTTCAGATTTTTTTGAATGAGGAAAGTTTATTCTGTCGTATTTTGAACCAAATCATAAACTCTAACACAGATGTATCTGTCACATGTATTTTTTTCCAGCTCAAATATTGTAATTTAACTGAAAAAAATTGATTTTAAAACCGTCAAATTTGGTATAAGAGGCTCCTAACTGGTTAGAACAAGCCTACCACAATCTCTTATAGCATTCTTATTTCAATCTTACAGTGCTTTTGCTTTCACTCTATACATTTGAAAGGGCGAGAATAACAATTTATTGAAATATGTATGCTATTATTATAGTTGTGGCCTTTTAAATGAGATAAGCACATTTTCTATTTCGGTGACAGCTATCTTATTATGCTAGCTGAATTTAAAAAAACGCGTATTACTCCGTGTTTGACCATTAACTCACTTGTTGGTAAGCGACAATGTGGACGAAGGTTGAGCATGCTAATTCTAAGCAACTTCTAAGTCAGCTTGCTAAATCTATATTAACCTATCTTGAAAGATTTTTAGGCATAGTAGAAACAAAATTCTACTATATATGCTTTAGGACAATTACTTCCACTTCGCAAAAATTACCTAGATTATATTTTTCAGGAAACAAAATAATCTGTGCGGTTGTTTCAATGAGGCTTCAGACTACGTCGTAAACTGTAGCATAAAAACTATGTAAAGGTTACTTTAAATAGCACTAGTTATTTATTTATTATCAGCTTCATAAGTAATTTCTTGGTTAAAAACTTTACGACCTGCTAAAAGATACATACATACATACGGATACATTTCGGAGAGTGTGCTACAGATCTGCATGATTTGATTCCCTCCTGCCCATTTTTCTATCGGACTGCCAGAGTGGACACGAAGAATCGACACCGCTTTATGGTTGATATTCCGAGAACCCGTACGAAGCGCTTTGATTCCACATTTATTGTGCGAACTGCTAGTCTGTGGAATTCGCTGCCTGAGTGGGTGTTCCCCGATAGTTACAATCTGCGTGTCCTCAAGTCGAGAGTGAATTGGTTTCTTCTAGGCAAGCGTGCTCCATCTTAGGCCACATCATCGCTTAACATCAGGCGAGTTGGCGGCCAAGCGCAAGCCTATTTACAATAATAATAATAAAAAACATTTAAAAAAAACGACGTAACATAGAGCAAAGTTTAGTTTCACAAGAACTTGCGTAGTCTATCTCTAAGATAGGAAACGCTGCGTACGGAACTCTGTAGCTATCCGAGTTCAACCTAGTAACCCACTAACAATTTATGTAGGATGAAGCTTTGACATCGGGAGAGCGCAGTTGAATTGCAATTTGCAGTTTTCGACGTTAAGTGAGAGGAAGAATAATAGCTACAAATTGTGTGGGATGGTTAAATAGGGCAAACATGATGGTTGTGATATGGCTTTGTCATCGGACGGGAGAGATATTTCAATTCAATACATTACGTTAAGATTAAATGTAATTACAATCGAACAGCTGTTTTTTTAGGGATTTCAGGATTTTTCCCACAGTAAAAGTTGTTCATACCACTTTGTGACGAATGACGAATGAATGTTTAGCCATTTTGCATGCATTAAAAAAATCATTTAGTTATATTTTCGATAAATGTTAATGTTATAAAAAATTTACGAAATTTTTCGATAGTTACTTTTTTTCTATATTTATACTGTTTTTCTTTATTTAACTATTCAAAGGTGCGCTAAGCGTAGCGTAGGACGTCCACCCACAAGATGGACAGACGTCCTAAAAGAGACCACAGGGAAACGCTGGATTCAGGCTGCTTCCAACCGGCCCTTTTGGAGATCGATGGGAGGCCTATGTCCAACAGTGGACGTCCTATGGCTGAAATTATGATGATTAACTATTTAATAAAATAAAACATCATTAACATTATATAAACAAAAAAAACGTAGTCCGGTCACTGTTCTACGGAAGAAATATCACAGCCATGGTCCAGTCAATTGTACAACGCTAATTTGTTTTTATCAAGGTTATTTAAAAAAAAAAACAATTTTTATCATGGATATTAAAAAAAAACACCATACCATAGGTGAGTAACCATGTTGTTTTAGTAAAATAAAAAAACTGTTTGATGAAATTACGGCTTATTCATGTATCAATGCCAATATCACACAAGAATTGTAAGTAACACCTTACACTTTGAGTCATCCGCACTTCAAGAGCTTCTGTATTGTCTCGCAGCTCAGAAAGGCAAAAATTAGGTATTCAGCATTTAGCAAATGGCCGAGAGGCGTGCCTTGGCTTATGTGATTATATTATAATCTTACTGGTAAAAAAGGCGCAAATATAGTAGCCTAGACAGTGGGTACATGTTTGAGGCTTTTGGGGTCGAAACTTTAGGTCCGTGGGGGTCGGGTGCCAAAATTATTTTTAAAGATTTGTCTAAACGGCTGGTCGGAGCATCTCGTGACCAAAATGCTGGTCGGTATCTTGCGCAACGTGTTAGTATTGCAATATTTGCAATACAACACGGCAATGCTGCCTAGCATTTTGGGAATGATGCCTACGGGCAGCGTTTTATTAGATTAGTGTAGTTTAATATATTTTTATTTAGTTTAGTTTAATTATTTAATAATAATAAACTTTTATGAGTTCTAAGATATAAAAAAAAAACTTACAGGTTTTTTTTATTAAATCTTTTTTGGTTCGATTAGATACAAAGATAAATAAATAATTAATCTCTTCTAAGTTCTTATTGTACTTGACACGACATTGAAGCGGAAATACACTAGAGATTCGAGTAAGGACTGCTTTTTATTTGATTATGCAGATGAAGATGTTTGTAAATTGAAATATACTAACAGATAAAGGAAGAGAGAGACGTAGTCCTTGTCCAGTAGTTTTCTAGATTACTTGCTTGAAACTTGCTGGAATATTCTCCGGGTTTGATACGACATTAATTTACTAGCTTAGACGCAGGGGCTACCTTATCAGTGTGACGTCGCAAGAGGTATCTATGTGGTATCTACGCTAGATTAAACAATTCTGACGATAGAATCAAAGAAATAAACGGAAAAGATAGAAGATCTTGGCGAAAAAAATCACCAGCTCCGTAGTAATCATTTACATTCAACTTAATGTATGTAACCGCTGTCTCATAGTAAAAGTTGTTCATAATTATCAGTACAATGACCTCCTTTCACCTTAGTGCAGTCTATATGCCTAACCCTGTATAGCGTCATAGATAAATATATATAATAGCGTGTAAAAACGACCATGGTTCGGTCAACTGTGGTAAGGGGGAGTTTCCAATCACCCAGCAGATTATATAGGAAAAAAGCCTGCCAATTCAACAGTACTTACGCTGGAGACATTTCCATGTCAGATTCGTCCGAAATTCCTTCAATATCGTCGAAATTGTCTATGATCCTGCCGGAGACTTCCAGACGTCTGAGTGAACGACCGCTGGAGGCCACGTGCCTTGCGATCTGCCGGATGAGGCGCCTGGGGAGGGGGAGGGATGCGCGTGCGCCTCTCGCCGGGGATCCACCGCGCTCTCCGCGCATTGGCGCCATCTGTTGGACAAAAACAAAATGTTTGGCTTCAAACAATTTATCTCCAGATTTACAGCAGAGTTCTAATGGGAAATACTATCGTATTTTCTGAACCAATCGCGTGGAAAATGGAAGCTTCCATCATTTGGGCACTTATTGGGTTACGGCGGAAAGGGTGTACTAAGCTGAAAGGGGTCCGTAGTACCCAACTCTGAATTCGAGAAAAATCAGCTGTTCCATTGAAAACGGTCATTCGACTCGACAAAATGTGAAGACGTTGTCTTGTCTTAGAATTGTCAAACGCATGAAGTTAAAAACGTTTCCTTTCGCAAAACCTTTCTTAGCGGATCTCTACGCCTTATAAAGAATCTACCTGCCAATTTTCAGCTTCGTAGTTCAAGTAGTTTTCGTGATTTCCTGATGACTGAGTGATTGAGTCAGTAAATTTCGCTTTTTTTATATATACATTAAGATCCTCACTGCATAAAGATACGCAAATTAGGCTTACATTTTTGCAGATAGTAAAAATTTTGTCATAATTATAACGTCAGAAAACAGTAAACGAAAGCTCGCCGCTTTCACCAGTTGGTCGCGTTTGGTTTTCTTTAGGTAGTTCAATGACAACAATGATTTTGATCGAAGTAATTAAAGTACGATTTAAAAGCAAGTTTTTATTAGCATACAATGACTGTTGATTGTGTGGGATGATTACAAAGACAGGTTAAGAGCGGTAACTAATCCACCATTTACGTACAGAGGTTTTGAGCTTTATGAATTAACGTTTTCTTACTTTTTTTAGGCCCTCTTTTCCCACTTTCAGTCATTCTAGATTTTGTTTGTCTACTTCCATGGTTAGATTAAAGTGATAATAAAAACCGGACAAGTACGAGTACGAATCGTGCTCTGAGGGTTCCGTTGGACAGAACCCTCAGAGCACTAGTCCAAAAAAAAACTAAAGTTGAATTATTGAAAGACAAACTTACCTTTGTAGTTGATTATAAGGTTCTTCTATACATTCCAACTACAAAATATAAGTTTGTAATAGCAAAATAATTATTTTTAAATGATATAACTTCAAATTTGTAACTTTCAGATTTATTCCTATATATGTGCTATGAGACCTTGCTTTTTGTCAAATTTCATGATTCTAGATCAACGGGAAGTACCCTATAGGTTTTGGTTTTCCTGGGAAATCGCAAAATATGCGACGTAAACGTTCATATCTTTTGATTGCGTTGACTTACAACTTTTATTTTTTTACAGCCGAAAGAAACCGTTGACCCAAGTATTTAGTATAAATTTCAACTTGATACCTTTACGCGTTCTTGAGAAAAAGGGTCTTGACAGACGGACAGACGGACAGACAGACGGTCAGACAGACGGACAACGAAGTGATCCTATAAGGGTTCCGTTTTTTCTTTTTGAGGTACGGAACCCTAAAAATGGTGTCATTATCAAAATCGAATATTTTTATCTAGGAAACCCTAAAGACTGATACATGAGCAAGGAAGGACATATCGCTAGATAGAGAAAAAAAAACACTTATTTGCATTTATCTCTGTTTTTTTTATTTATCCAAATACGGGATCATTTGGTTTATTTTAATGAGTTACAAGCGTGGTTTTTACTGTATTTTTTTTATTCAATATTCTAGAGGCTACTGATGATTTTTATAACACCAGCTATAAAATTCCCGCCTAACTTGGTCAAGCCGTTTCGGAGTCCATAGGGTATCTACATACATATACACGTTGCCTTATATTTATATAGATTTCGAATTTGTAAGTAGAATTTGGTGCATCAGGTCAGGTGGGGTAAAATCGTCTTATTTTCTGAACAAAACTAATAACCTCGAGTGGTTAAAAATCCCATTAATTTGGCCAACTGTACAGAAAAGTTAGTCGGTCTGTTGAGTCGGTCGTTGCCGTCCAGTCTTCGATAAATAAGTAACGCGGATTCCAGGCGCAAAAAAAAAAAACATTTTCACGATCAGTTTGTTTGTTTATAGACACTGATAGCTCCGGGACAATTACGTATTTTTAATTGTCTAAGCAAGGCTGCCCAACTGAATTTGCAGGAGGGCTAATTTGGAATTCAAGTTAGATGCCACCTTAGTAAATATTTTTTGCCAAATGCAGACAGTTGTTATAGAACCGCAGATTGGAAAAACAAGGGAGAAATGGTAAGGTGGCGTGGCGAGGGCATCAATCCTAAACCAGGGTTGATGCCTTTAGTCGAACTCACCCTTGTCGCCCCTAATTTGACCACAGACATCCTTGTCGCCCCTAATTTGCATGTGGACTATTCGAGTTCATTGGTGTCGCTGAAAGTTTCAAGAAGTGCGTGAAAAATAAGTATGCTGTAGTTAAACATGTTTGCGTTTAGCGGTTTACTGAAAAAAGTGGGTGAAATATGGAGACATTTGTACACGAACGATAACTGTACAGAGGCATACCTCCCTTGTTTATCTGATCTAAGAACCAACCAATAGATTTTTCTGGTCTGATTAAAATGTGCGCGTCAGATTTTTTGGCCTGGGATTGGGCAGTCCATTCTTAGTCATTAATCATAGTGCCACTATTGCCTGTTGAATAATGAAGTATTGAGTGACTACAATGATGAAATACGCTAAAAATGCAGGGTCTTTCTGACAGACCTGATATAGGTCTGTGGTCTTTTTACACTATCATACTTCTTTGCCTGCGGGCCCGGAGTTGGGCAACCTTGTATAAATTGCCGCGTCTACAGCCGCCTTCATCCGTATAATGGGGTATTAAGTGACGTTCCAATACAATGATGACTAAAGCCACCCACGTTTCATGAGGTAGGTTCATCACATGACGTAAACTAAACATGTACTATGGATAGGATAACCCATTCTGCATTACGCAATCCCTATGTATAATTCTCACGGCCCGCAAACATAAGACCGTATATCAACAAACCGCGAACCGAGTTAGCGTTAAAAATAAGTCCTACATCGTATTATATAACGAGCGAGAGAAAAAATAAATAAAAAGAAAACATTTCTTTTATCTTCGATTTAATTTATCGCGTCGCGGAGTTAGTGACACAATCGCATAATATTGGGCGACCTTGGCATAGTGGCAGCCGCAGAATACGTAGTAGTGTGCAGATAAATGTATGTAAAGCGTGCGATACGTGGCGTCAGGCGTCAGCGTGGCATCGGCTATACGCACCGCGTGACAAACAAAAAAGATTATCTAACAGCTCAAGCATGCCGAGCTTCTGAGATATTTGTTTACACTGCCCTATTGCGGATGTGGACGGCGCAATTTAAACCTGTAACCACCCAAATATTATAAACACGTGAGCAGTCTCTGCTTGTTTATATCGATCAAACAGAGACAACCTACACCTGTGAGCTAAACCTAAGGACTGTAGCTTTGAGAAAAGGCAAGAAGTACGCAGTAAAAGTACTCAATCATGCAGTTTAGACATGCAGGAGTCTTAAGGCATAAATAATATACATGTATATTTTTATATATCCTACTTAATATTATAAACGCGAAAGTTTGTATGTATGGACTATGGATGTATAGATGTTTGGATGTTTGTTCCTCTTTCACGCTGCAACGGACCAACGCATCGACCTGATTTTTTGCATGGGTATATAGTTCAAGAGCCAGAGAGTGACATAGGCTACTTTTCATCATCATCATCATCATCACTACGCGGGTGAAACCACGAGGCGCAGCTAGTTGATTTATAAGTTGGTAAATCAAATGTTTGTTTGTAAATGCTTACATTACGATTTTGTCGAATTACATGTAGAGACCCTGGGCACGTGGTAATCCAACATCAAACAATTTAGAAAATTTTGTTTTAATTTTACTAAATATATTTCAACCATTTTTTTAGTTACCAAAAAATATTTGTTAACAGTGATCCCCGAACTAGGCGAGGAAGAGGAAGGATATACTATGTTATGTTATGTTATTACAGCTATTTGTAATATAAATGTAAATTATAATGGTCCTCGATTCAGGGATCCTAGAGGTGGTGCATATTTTGCCCAAAAATTCAGTCTTATGATCCAGCAGGATGCTGCCAGCATTCTTGACGCCACGGCAGGTGTAGGGTGGCAATTTAGATGGCGTGTTTCATTTGTGAATACATATTTATTTTACAAGGCTGTTAGTAAGTTAATTTTTCATTTTTAGTCTCTGCAAATTTTATTTTTAACCCCCGAATAATAAAGTCTGTGTGTCTGTCTGTGGCACCATAGCTCCCAAACTGCTGAACTGATTTTGATTTAGTTTTGTGTTTGAAATGCGACTTGATCGAGAATGTTCTTAGTTATGATACATGAAAATCTGTTCTACCGTTTGAAGATTATCAGCTCTTCTATCAGGGGAGTATAAAAACACTAGCTTCCACCGGCGGCTTCGCCCGCGTTGTTCTAGGGAAACATTATGGAGTTCTCTGCAAAGTACTTATATTTTAGGACGCTATTGAATACGTTATAAGTGTTTCATCCTGGATATTGATGACCGGTACATGAAGCTTTATGAGCAGGGGGTCTTTGGTTAAATTCCTGGCCTGGCAGATGTTTGAATGACAGAGAATCACGCGATCTCCATTTTTTTTTCTTTATACTTCCCCTTTGTTTGAAACTCGCCTTCACGGGCCATTTTGCGATATTTTAATTTATACTTGTTCGATACATAATAAATCCATATTTCATTAATATAATTATATTGTTCTATGGCTCCGTGATGAATGATTGAAGACGAAAGTCTACCATCCGTGCGTTTAATTTTTTTCCTAATTTCGCCAACACCTAGATAAGCTCAAGGGATCTATACAAAATTATCAAAATTATTTACCAAGTATTTGGTGGAAATAAAAATAAATCAACATCACTATTCAAACAGTTTAGATAATTCAGCTTAAAGGAAAATCAATGAACACTGAATAGGCAAAAAAGATAAGGCACTAACACAGCTATTACCTGTGGAATTACCATTGACAGAATAATAAATAATTTATATAATAAAACTCGTATGGCTAAGGAAATATGGTGATATCACCATTGTACTTGTAATTATTGTTTGTTTTCAACCAAACACTGTTAGAAGTCTGTGTTAATAGTGTGATTTGGACTTAGAACCTGATGGTTTCAAGGCCCCTTTTCAATGTGGTTGTTCAGGCACAGTGTAAGGAAAAATGTTATAGTATTTTTTTGATATAGATAGAATGTTACAGATCCTTTTTTATCAGTAAATAAATATAAATCCCCAAACTCACACTCCCCACTAGGATTCTGTGTTGGAACACCATGGAGCACATGGAAATCTAATATACAGACTTCAGATCAGATAAACAAGGGAGATATGCCTCAGTACAATTATCGTTTCGTGTTCAAATAAATAAATATTTGGAACATTCTTGCACACACGGTCATTTGACTCTAAACTAAGCAAAGCTTGTGATAAATGTCTCCATACTTAAATAAATACAAATAAATAAATATTCCGGACGTTTTTGCACAGGTCATCTGACCCCAAACTAAGAAGACTGGCTTCTAGAGACTGATATCTATATGTATATATTTCACCCACTTTTTTCAATAAACTGCTAAACGCAAAAATTTAAAGTACATATTTGTTGGCTTACATATTTGTTTGAACCCGCCACACCACTTTGCCATATCTACCTTGTTTTTCTGATCTGAGATCCAGAACCAGAACAGACATTTGAATTCATCATTCAAACATGTACCTGGCTGGGGATCGAATCTCGACATCACAAAGCAATGTCAATTATTTTGATGATCCATTTTATCTCCTAATAACTTGCTCTTGTTTATAAACAAGGAAGAATTACTCCTTATTTTATCAATTGAGTTATATAACAATTAAAAACAAAAACACGAAACAAGAAACAAGTACCCATACCCATAGAATGGAAGATTCTCTGTTTTATCGATTGAGGTCATCATCATCATTTCAGCCTTAAGACGTCCACTGCTGGACATAAGCTTCCCCCATTCATCTCCAAAAGGGCCGGTTGGAAGCAGCCTGCATTCAGTGTTTCCCTGCGGTCTCTTTTGAGGTTTTTTATCTTCAATTGAGTAAAATACCAAAAAAAAAAAAAAAACACAAAACTTAGAGTAACTATTACAAGGATTGCTATCATTTGCACTATTGGCAGAGTGGTTGTGGTCATCAGTTTGTTTGATGACTTGTTTTATACTCCAACTCAATTGCTTGCATATTGACACCCTTTTAACACATGTTTCCGGGAACAATAAGTGCAACCTTTATTTGGTTGGTCTATCTGCATTGTAATGTTTCTCTTTTTTATCAAGGGGAAATAAGGTGCAGATTCAATACGGTCATATTCGGTTTTGATATAAAGTAAATATTCGGGACCTTTTTGCACACACGGTCATCTGACCCCAAACTAAGCAAAGCTTGTGATATGGCTGCCAGAGACTGATATACATACATATATAGTTTTGAAATACATACTTAAATAGATATTAACAACCAGATATAGAACAAACAGAAATGTTCATCACATAAATGTTTGTCCTATATGGGAATCGAACCCACACACTCAGGCTCAAAAGGTAGGTTCACTAACTGGACCAACGGGCTATCTAAAAGTTGTGATTGTGAACTACAAGTCATGTAGACATATCTTAAAACGCTATGTAACTTATCATTGAAGTAAAGATTATGAAGTTATGCTAGCAATCGATACAAATATCTACCCTATCTCTTACTTTTTCTTAGAGGTATTGGAATGGTTATATAGAAGAGCAGTGCCGGATTTATATTTTTTATGAGGGTAGGCCACTTTATTTACGCCGCCCCGTTTAACTTTTGTAAAAAAATAATTTTCGATTTGTAGTGAGGAAGGCACTAAACTTAAATAAACGACTGAAGCCATTGAGAAGAGCGTAAAAAAGAAACTAGAATTACAATTTTTTCCGAGACTTTTTAATAGCAAAATCTTCTATAATATCATCATAGTTTATGGTGTTCATTATCTCTGCTTCTATGTAGGGAAGAGCTAATGAATTCATTTTTTTCCTGAGACAATAAAGTCCTTTGGTAATTTTTCACGCGTTTTAAACAGGAAAAACTCCTTTCCCCAGAACAATTTGTATCCGGAGTGGAAAGTGCGATGCGGAGAGCTATATCCAAGTTTGGGTCCATTATATAGAGATTGATTTCTCAAAAACTTTGAGAGACTGATTAGCGAGTTTGATCCAGGCTTCACTGAAAAAGGTGTTTACTCTGAAATCTGGTGGAGGTGTTATCTCTGGAGCCGGAGGGTATTTCAGGTTCTTCATTCGATGTTTCATCCGATTTTTTTTTTCTTTTAAGTTGCCTCGTTATTTCACCTTGATATTGCTTAAGTGCGCTCATCTCAGTTGCTTTTTCTTCGAAATTGTCAAAATTTTCTCGCTCTGCTATTGTAAACTCTACTAGAGATCCATAGAGATCAGATACTGTCACTACATCAACAGATGAGCCCTGAATCTGAACACTCACTTTAACCTTTCCAAAATAGCATTCCAAAATACGACCATGAAGGCAGTTTAAAAAATTTTCTAATTTGACGCGAATTCCCTTTGCCTTATTTCGCGGGACGGTTTTTTCTGTAGTGTAATTTTCAATCATTTTTAAAACTTTATTTACTTCATCCCAGGAATCTCTTAGACTTTTACAGGCATCTGCTCTAGCCGACCAACGAGTGAGGTTTACTCTCTTGAGTGTCTTTCCTCTTCCTATCTCATTCGCAAATTTTTTCCAACGTTCAGTTGACTTCGCGAAGAAAGTATATACCTCCTCTAGCAACATGAAAAAGTTACAGGCTTCTGTACAAGACTCAGCGGCCGAGGTTCCCACCAAATTCAATGAATGAGCTGCACAAGGAACAAACATAGGAAATGGTGCTTGTTCTTGAATTTTAGCTTGTAAACCATTGTGAATCCCTGACATGTTAGAGGCATTATCATAAGACTGACCGCGGCAATCTTTGACATTAATGTTTAACTTTTCCAGCTCTATAGTAATGGCATCAAACATTTCTTGAGCCTTGTGTCCTACAGAAGGTAAAATTTAATTAATCTTTCACATGGTTCTCCATTATCTAAAATATATCGAATTACAAGTGTTAGCTGATCTATATGTGCTGCGTCTGGTGTAGAATCCACAATCAAATAAAAGTACTTTCCTTTTTTATCTCATTACTGATGTATTTCAGTACTTTTCAGCCATTAAATAAATGAATTCGTCGCAGACAGTTTTTGATAGGTAGCTAGTTGTTCCTGATCCCTGGTTTGCATATCTTTCAATGTGTTTGGCTAGTAATGGGTCAAACTCTGCTATTAATTCTAGAAGCATAATGTAATTTCCACTGTGCTGGTCACCAAATTTTTCATCACTTCCTCTAAAAGCGAGACCTCTAGAAGCTAATACTTTTTACAGCTACTATCCTCTTTAAAATGTTCTGCCAGTAAGAAATTTCTTCGTTAAGTTGGGTAGTTAAGGAAGATTGGATTGGATTTGTCTGTAAATTTTTTTTTTTTAAACAACGGCGATGATCGGAATACATTTTCCCACTTTTTGTGAAATCACAGGATTTGTTTTGTTCGAAACCATTTCTTGCAATAATCGTTTATTTACCATAAGGCTGGATCTGTGTTTAGTTTTGTGGTTGATTGAATTTCAGTAAATGTCGCAAATATAGCCACTTCTTCGCTGTCTGTTTTTAAATTACTGCCACTTGTTGAAGGTCTTTCGGTGTCAGAATCAGGAGAGTGAGCACGACTGATCTGACTGATTGGGATGGTACAGACTCCTCACCTCAATCGGGATAGAACCTTGTTCATATTGATTTTCCTTATTACTAGTCCCCGAGTTCTCCTGTGCAATACGTAAACCTTCGTTGCTGTAATCAATTTTAAAAAAGCTTCTATTTTCTGGTCTTCTGAAGTGCAAGTACTTGTTAGTCTTTTTTATTTTGGCCTTTTTCCTGTACTCAGCACCACTAAGTCTCTTTCTACCATCACTAATTTTTCGTCAGTTTGAGAACGTTAAATAAAAGATGTGATTGAAGATGAAGATGTGAGTGAGAACGAAAGAAAAAAAGATGTCATGATCTTATTTTCTTTGATCATGCGTTAAGCCACTCACTACCGCCCGTCACTCTCATCCATCACTTACGCAGTAATATAGATAAAATGGTGCAATAACAGTAGGTACCTAGGATTGATAATTTTCAATGGAAATTAGTTTTTATAGGGATTTAACGTATTAGTATAAAAAAAACATGAGAAAACCAGTGCACTTGTTTGACTTTTATCATCTGAAATCGAGTGAGCGTCCTCTGAAATCGGCCGCCCCTTGGCCGCTGCCGCCCCTAGGCCGCGGCCTATACGGCCTATTGACAAATCCAGGACTGTAGAAGAGTAATATAGATTGGTGTTCATTCATTGCCTATATAAAAGCATTTATAAAATTGACAATTTATTATGAATATATGAATTGTAAAGTGAACCCCAGTAATTAACAGTATAAAAAAAAACAGATTTAACACTAATGTGAATGAAAGTATGCCAGTGAAACAGTATCTTGGCTCCCAGCAAAGTAGAGTAACTAGAACATTGTCTCTGGGTGACAATTAAATTTAGAAATCTTACAGGAAGTGTGAACTGAAATGTAGGTCACACAAAGGTCTATGGGCTATAAATAACACACCTTTTTCTGGGTTTTAACGAATGTCATTGATTGCTTTCCACTTTATGCACAAGCTCAAACTTAGGGCTTCAAATGTCATGCAGGTTAATAAAGAAAAAAAAAATACTTACAAATGATTAGAAGACCAAAGTCCAGTGATAATTCCTTGTGGTGTAAATAGGTAATGATGTTATGGCTTTTAGACGCCCTAGCAACGTAAGCAGCGCAAATGCGGTGCACGCGAGCATATGATGTAACGAACAGTAATTTGGTAGGTACCATGTGTTTTTGTATTCATTAGGTCAGCAGCGTTATCAACAACGTGTTGCTAGGAAACTGGTGGTGTGCGGTGCGGTCGGTGGCGCAGGCGAGGCGACCGCGTGCGCCGTAGCGTCGTGGACGCGCGTCCGACGTGCTTCCGACGTGGACCGCCGCGTGCACGATGCACGTGCACACGCGCACTTCCAAGGGCCATTACATAACGGCAGGGACGCTTCGCGACGCCACACCGAGGGCACCATCCACATACACCAACACCCGTTCCATATTTAGAAGGAGCGCCGTCGAATGCGTCTCGACGATGTTCATGCGTCTAGACACAATTTTAGACCCGCATGTAAACGATACCGCTACACCCGGTGTTGTAACATAATCCCGGAATTAAGCTACTCCCCAGACACGAGAAAATCAATGACAAAATCCAAAAAGCGTAACAAATCGAAATAAAAACATATTGAATCTATGCAATCTATCTACTCCGATTACAAGGATGATGATTGAACTCTAAGAAATTGAATGTACTCACCTTGTAGTTTAATTAGGTTGTTGTTAGACGCACTTCAGAAATTATAACAATAAATAAACAGCATTCCGCGACCTCCGCACTTGCAATTACAAATCAAAACTCAACAAACAACACCTTTTTCAACACCCAATCGGACCATAAACTAAAGAGCAACAAACATAAATAAACATATGATTTAATGTCTTTGGTAGGTTTTCCGCTTCCGTGATTGAGTTTGACATTCGAATCGAATTTTTCGATTATAATCGACTATTTGAAAGCTATGTTTGGTCGTAATAGACAACCCTACTCAATTTAAAAGTTCTATGACATGGCACTTACATGGCATGATGTTACAACCTATGAATAAAAAACGTAGAACCAAATAATCGAACAAATAAAATTCTAATAGTTGTTTTCAAATCAGTAAGCTAGTAACCCTAGAGTTTCCATAAACAAACGAATTGTCGGAGTTTTGGCGCCAAAGTGGATAAAAACATGTCGGCTCGTTGGATTGTTTTCTTAAACTTTTGTATTTTCGAGTGTTAATGTGTAGTAAATTGTGAATTATTATTCAGTGTTTGTAAACGTGCTCGAGTGTGGGTTAGTGATATAACGAGGTGAAAGGTGTCTTTTCGTGTTGTTTCCAAAACTCCATTGGTTGGAGCCTCTTGTAAAGTCTCCACCACTTTACTAGGGCATGACTTTGACTTGACCGTGACGTACTTAGCTAGACTCTGACTGTGACTATGACTTGTTGGCGATATTAATACTATGTAAACTGCTTAATATTACGACTAAAGGACATTAAATCCACGGTCATGAAAAATTTAACAAAAAAAAAGAGAGAACCAACCAAAAAGAAGAAAATACGTTAACTTGACGTGGACTAAAGTTGATGGTTTACTTTCCTCTAAGAAATTTACCGAAAAATTAATTATTCCACACAATTTCTAAGGAGAAATAACTTAAATTCAAAGCCTAAATGTTAGTTTTATAAAAGAAAATGCTTAAGAGTACCGTAAGTTCATACTTTCTGTGTAATATCCTGTTGAACGGCTTTCCATTTTCCGGAATCGCTGATGTGTTCTTTGGTGTTCGAGATTAATCTGAGTTTTTCGTGTTTAATTTCCAGAAAATGTATGGCATACTGAGTGTGGTGCTGTTGTCTCTGATGTCCAGTCAGTATACGGAGGCTGCAGCTGTGATATCGGTCGATTTGGGTTCGGAATGGATGAAAATCGGCATTGTGTCTCCGGGGGTGCCAATGGAAATAGTATTGAACAAGGAGTCTAAGCGGAAGACGCCGGCTGTGGTCGCGCTCAGAGACGGCGTGAGAACATTTGGTGAGGATGCCGTCGGCGTGGGTGTCCGATTTCCAAAGAATGCATACAAATACCTGCTGGACCTTCTAGGAAAACCTTATGACCATCCAATGGTGCAAGCTTACAGGTCAGTGACATTATTCCAAGCAATTTTCTGTATGATGCCAGCTATGATGGCATTATTGATTAAAAATTCAATTCATGTGTATACTCTTCTATGTCATGAATATCAGATTTTCAAGAGGTCATTGGTCCCTGCATGCTGATAAAATGTTAAGAAAATATAGTTGCTAAAACTTTACATGTATACAATACAATGCTGGTTGAAAAAGTGTGACAGGTTGTGTGTTGTAACTTTAAACTAAAAAATTATACATGCTTTATTGCTACATATTTTTATAGCTAAATTTAGGTTACCTATACAGATTTAACTCCTCATTTATTCATTATAAGGTATTTTAAATTTCCAAATCATTCAATTTACTACTACCAGATTCATCATCATCATTTCAGCCGTAGGACGTCCACTGCTGGACATAGGCCTTCCCCATCGATCCCCAAAAGGGCCGGTTGGAAGTGGCCTGCATCCAGCGGTTCCCTGAGGGCTCTTTTAGGTCATCTGTCCATCTTGTGGGTGGACGTGCGACGCTGCGCTTACCGGTCCGTGGTCTCCATTCGAGAACCTTTCGGCCCCATCGGCCATCTGTTCTGTGTGCTATGTGCCCTGCCCACTACCACTTCAACTTGCTAATCCGGTGGGCTATGTCTCGGTGTCCACGGTGGGTGGTGCGATCTCATAGAGAAACCCCGAGCATAGCCCTCTCTATAGCTTTGTTGTGCAACTACCAGATGAAATGATTCTAATTTTATTTCCAGGGAGCGTTTCCCATATTACGAGATAGTTCCGACAGACCGGAACACGATTGAGTTTATTCACGACGAGAACACAAGATATACTCCGGAGGAGCTTGTGGCCCAACTCTTTGCCAAGGCTAAGGAGTTTTCCGAGATGACGCATGGTATGTTTGTTTTTTTACACTTCACATCTTATTTCACACAACAGGGCCAATTAAACTGGAATTTCCTTTAGAAAAAGTATCCTATTAAAGCAGTACTTATGGTACATATCTGTTGGGCATTTAATTTCATGAATACCGCTCTGCTCATTGAGTTTGCTTAGTATTACTTGCTATTTTTTTTTTATATTATGAAACCAATATTAAAGTAATTTTTTACCACACTGACAAGAAAGATGGTAATGCTTTTTTATACACCTATTTGTCATGGAGAAACAAGTGATATGCCATATTAACAAGATCATGTTGTACTGATGACTGGGTCAGCCACATCTGCAGGTAGGCATTCTTATTATAGAAACTGACGTGGTTTTCACACATTTTATTTATATTACACGGAAATTACTCACGAAAGATTAATCCGGTCACTCCGACTATAGGCTTAATCTTACGTGAGTAATTCTCGTGTAAAATAAATAAAAATAGGCATTCTTATTCCAAAACCCTACATGTGGTTCTTGCAGGCCTAGCACGGGCCGTGGATTTGAAAATTGTCTTTCCACCGTTTTTATCCCGCGAGAAAAAGACAAATGTATCCATATTCTAGCTTTGTCGCGTCTAGGCGTGGATAAAAATGGTGGAAAGACAATTTATCCACAGCCCATGCTAGGCCTGATGTATGTCTTCATTATTCACTTCTCCATAACAGCTAGACTGCTTTTCATCATCATTATTTACACTTCCATCTACGTTACTGGAGTAACTGTGTACTAGTGCCCTAGAGCCTTGCTCCGGTATTTCAAGGAGGTGGGTTGGCTGAGGTAGATGCTGGTAGGGGGAAATGCACAATATACCCTAAGAGGGATGTCAGTGCAGGAATTATCGCCCCCATCCCGAATATTATTACGAATAAGGGTTGAAAGTTGGGAAGGGATCACAGGATTTAAGATGACAGCCATTATAGTAAATTTCCTTAAAATGTACTCCCATATTACTCACTTTATTATGTAAGTTTTCTTGGGTGTTAATAAAAAATAGAAAATGTTACCAGGCGACCATAATTCCTATCAATAATGCCTAAATACATTAGTACCAAGGCTGATTACTGTAGAAATAGCTATAAAGCTACCTGGTACCAACATTTCATTACCCTAATCGTATTATTGATTATTTCAAGCAACATGCTAAAAATAGCTTAAGACAAGAGCTTCTCTTAAAATAAACTCAAGGATCTTTTCATGTTACAGTTTTCCTGCAAATATCGGGATTCTTTCTGAGAGTTATTTACCGACAAATCTCTTTGCTAAAGCTCAGGGCCCTGACTCTACTAAAGAAATTGTTTTTAAATTGTAATCGTTTCAATTTTATTTTAAAAATAATTGCCTAAAAATTGACAGTTTTAATTTGTTTTTTATACTAAGTTATAATATTGTGTGGTGGTATTTTTCTAGTATTTTTGTTTAAACTGTCAGTTTTGAGGCAATTATTTAAAAAATAAAATTGAAACAATTACAATTTAATAACAATTTCTTTAGTAGAATCGGGGGCCAGATTATGACGTGTTTGTTGGAATCTAGACTTTTGACTTCTATTTCAATGTCTTCTATTGCATTGTCATTGTGAATCAACACAAAAGTGAAAGCTTAGAAAGCACTCTACTTTATGTTGACCTACATAGGTTTAGGTACTGATCTAAAATGAAAAATTAAACCGAGTTAACAGTTAGTTCCCAGTTCATACCAGGCCTATCTAATCAATTTGAAATTATCCACTGCTATGCAATTTGGTTGTGTTCTATGGCTTTTCTTGAATTATCTGTAACCTTACTCACTACGTTTTTTAGACGAAAGGATGATACCATATGTTTTTGATTTGTTCAGCTAATACATAACTACAATAATTGTACAAGTCAGCCATCTGGTTTTTATTTGAAGTTTGATTTGCTAGGCACAATTTTAAAGCAATATTAAAATTATACAATACTTATGTATATTTTAACTTGAATATCCACGCAACGTTTGAGAAAATTACTATACAAACCTTGGCTGGACCTGATCATTTATAGACTTACTTACGTGGCTTGCCACGGCCTAAATTTTTATGTTTATCCCGAAATGCTTCTAACGCCTGCTGTGCCACTATGTAGTAATTATTATAACATAAATACTTACGTTACGTTTCCAGCTTCTGGATCTATTAGGAGTGTTATATTTTTTAAGGCTGTTGGTCTTCCTTTGAAATAAATAAAGTTGAAAATGCTGTGTAGGTTTCCTGGACGCAAATACTCTTGCGCATCTTACATAGCATCAGCACCGGCCCTAGTCTTTGATCAGGGTAGAACTAGATTGAAACCTATCGTACAGGAATCAATCTTTTTCCGGAATAAAAAGTAGCCTATGTGCCAATGCAGGATGTAAACTATTTCTACATCAAAATTTTATGCTGGTTACAAACGACACAAGTGTACCCCGCCGCCCCCTGCCCGAGGAACGAGGGGCCATCTAAATTGTATTTTTCGTTCGAGATTTTTTTCGCATTTGGCATTTTGCGCCCCTTGCTATCTGGCGCCTAGAACGACCGCTTCCCTCGCTCTACCCCTGGACCGGGGCTGCACAGCAATTTAAACTTTATCTTGGTGAATTTTGATTCAATGCTCTTGCAAGTATCACCTGAAAGACACTCACATGTTTAACATATTTATTCTAGTACTAATACATACATGATTAGCCATTAACCGCCCACTGCTGAACAAAAGTCTCAAGGGTGTTGCAATAATCCCCACGCTTGGCAGGTGGCTTGGGGATCGCAGTACGTTCACCGTGACACTAATAACATAAGGCAATTCAGTTCAACTATATAACAACAGAAAATTAACAAAAACTTAAAACATTATCTAAAAACTAAAACTTAAAATCTATACAATATTATAAAGAGGAAATATGAAGAGGTATGTTTGTAACGAATTGGCTCAAAAAGTACTGGACCAATTTAAAAAATTCTTTCACCATTTGAATGCTACATTATCACTGATTAATATAGGCTATTTTAATAGGCTATATATAGGCCCGTGCGGAGCCAGAGCGGACCGCTAGTCACTAAATAAATAAAAAAAGTTTTAGTTTACTGAAATAAAAAGTTTACAAATAAAAACTAAGAACTTAAACTAAAAGCTCATTAGTGGAGGGAAAGGTCCCCAGAACGCAGGCGGCATCATTGAATGGCAATGTTAAATTTCTGTGCAAAATAAAAGCCAGCATTCTGGATACCTGACACCTCCACGCATCGCCTGGCCAAGTCCCGATAAAGCAATTCTGTTCATATTTCATTACAGGTCAACCAATCACCGAGGTAGTGATCACAGTGCCGGGTTACTTCCACCAAGCTGAGAGGCGAGCATTGAAGGAGGCCGCGGCTCTTGCTGGCTTGAATGTGCTTCAGATAATCAACGATTATACTGCTATAGCAATCAATTATGGCATATTCAGAAGGAAGGTAAAAACTATAAGAATCTACTAAGCAAGTACTGCGCGATGGAATCCGAAGCGTGCATATTCGCCAAAGAACCAGAGTCACCGAAAAGCAAGAGTTGCTACTTATTTAATTGTGGAGTGAATCTTCTGTACTTTTACTTAAATGTATTCTGAGGAAATGCTGTCGAGTTTTCCACTGGGTTACGCGGAAAGGTTGTACGAAGCCGAAAGGGGTCCAAAGTACCCAAAATTGTGAACAAATTTTACTATGGTAGTTACATTGAAATCACGAAAAAATATCAGCTGTACGATATGTTCCATAGAAAACTGTCATTGACACTCGACAAAATGTATGGAATAGCAGATATATATATTTTTTTCGCGATTTTATTGTTGGTCCCATAGTAAAAGTTATTCAAAATGGTGAGTATAATGGACTTGGTATAAAGGACTCCTTACGGCTTCGTACACTCTTTCGAGTTACCATGTATATGTCTGGGTGACGAGCCAATCAAGGCATCGTATCATAACTTAGTAAGTATCGTATTGTCCATTATAGTTGTAGTGTCCTAGAATTATGTAGCGCTCATGGCGTAGCTTCACTAGGAGTTTCTAAAACATCACTGAAGTTAGCAAGGGAAAATCTGTCATCAGTCTTTGGATGGGTGACTATGTCTATGATTCTGACTTTGTCAGTAATTTCACAAAATCCACTCTTAAACTTTCCTGCCCAGAGTTTTACGAAAAACTAATTTTGTAAATTGACAGTAGACTATATTTTTTTAATTGGAGGTATAAGTTAAAATTATAAGTTTTTCCTTATTTTGAAACTGTTATTTTCAACATAAAAATACAGATACACAGAGAAATACAGATACAGTGCTTTTATTTATTTTTGGGCATTTGGGCCCAAAAGAAGGACTGTTTTAAAGAAAGAGCCTCGGTTCAGCAAAGAAAAGCACTGCCACCTGTCCCTATTAAAGTTTTCCAGTATATAAAAAGGTGACATCTTTTAGTATCGACAAGTAAGTTAAGCAATACCGCTTATCTCTCAGGAAATCAACGAAACAGCGTGGCACGCTCTATTCTTCGACATGGGCGCGGCGTCGACGAAGGCGGCACTCGTCGAGTACAAGACCGTAAAGATAAAGGACAAGGGATACGTCGAGACCGTGCCACAGCTGCAGGTGCTGGGAGTCGGGTTTGACAGGTATGTGAAACACTAAGAATTGGCGTTGGAATCATAACATACAAGTAATATTAGTTTAGCTGTTGCTTATAATGTAAGAATGCATAAACTTTTAATTGAAACATTCAACCTGCATCTGCCCTGCTTAATTCTGCCCTTTCTGGACTCTGACCGGACTGTTCGGTGGTTCTGAACAGTGTGGTGGTTCCGAACTGTTCAGTGGTGCCAGACTGTTCAGTGAAGCCGGACTGTTCGGTGGTACCGGATAGTGTGGTGGTTCTGGACTGTTCAGTGGTGCCAGACTGTTCAGTGCAGCCGGACTGTTCGGTGGTACCGGATAGTGTGGTGGTTTCAGACTGTTCAGTGGAGCTGGACTGTTCGGTGGTACCGGATAGTGTGGTGGTTTCAGACTGTTCAGTGGAGCTGGACTGTTCAGTGGTACCGGATAGTGTGGTGGTTTGAGACTGTTCAGTGGTGCCAGACGGTTCAGTGGAGCCGGACTGTTCGGTGGTGCCAGACAATGCGGTGGTTCCAGACAGTTCGGTGAAGCCTGACAGTGCTGTGGTTCCAGACTGTTCGGTGAAGCCGAACAGTGCAGTAGTTCCAGACTGTTTGGTGGTGCCGGACAGTGCGGTAGTTCCAGACTGTTTGGTGTTTTTTTTAAATATATATAATCTTATTTTACTCATATTTTCAGAACACTGGGTGGTCATGAGATGACGCTCCGTCTACGCGAGCACCTTATCAAAGCTTGGGAAGCACAAGGCGGCGGCGACGTTAGAGCTTCACCCCGATCCATGGCCAAGTTGCTCAAAGAAGCTGAACGACTCAAGATTGTGCTCTCAGCCAACACTGAGCACTACGCACAGATTGAAGGCCTCCTGGACGACAAAGACTTTAAAGTGCAGGCAAGTTTACTTTGCATATCGGTAGTAATTTTTAGATTTAAGTATTGCTCCACACTTTATTATTAACTATTTACATATGGTACATTATGTATCATAATTCTCTCTGATAAAGATAACGCACAATTGACAACCACATCTTGTAAACCAAATTTTTTTTTTTTTTTTTTTTTTTATGATAGTTTGTAATAAGGATTCATTACATTATAAACATACAATAATAATAATTCTTTGTTCTACAATAATTTTCTAAGCTGAGAGTTATTCTATTTTTGCTTGGTTCTACATTCACAATAGTGTAAACCTTTCTATTTACCATCATTCATTCGGCTAGTGTCTCATCACTTAATTTTTATTATAACAAATGCAAGTATTCTCAAAAATGGATCATAAATATTTTGTTTAGGTTTTATAAGTTGTTACAGTATAAGAAAATACATACCATCAATTACTTAAGAAGCCAATTTAATGTTTTCTCATAAAATAATTAGGTACATTCTGGTAAATGTTGGAAAATACTTTAGCCCTATTGTGAGCATGATGAAGATTATAGGTACATTTCTATATAACATTACTAATCATATTTGGACAAAAACTACAATAGGTACGATTTTAACAATATCTATGATTAACAAACTGTAAAACATTGTTGATTGTCAACAAAGGTCTAAAGAAACTAGATTTAACACTCTGATTGTTTCCATTAACATGTAAATACTACTCATTTTGTATCTAATAAACTAATCAATGAAAACATTTCATATTTTCAACTGCAAATGTTTATTTGTGCAGGTGCTTCCTTGTACAATATAATTTTACATGATAATAAAAGAGATAAAGCACTAACTAATTTTTGTCTTAACAAAAACCTTACATTACACTGGTTAACTAACTAATAACTAAAATTATATTCCAAAACTGAAAACGAGTGAGGGAATCAACTAAACAGTGTGGACCAGTTATATAAGACCATAAACGGCTTTTTACAAAGCAGAACGGGCTCACGTTTTACCTTGCGTCACCGAAGTGTAGACAAGGTCTAAGGTGAAGCCATGGTATAATAATATACTCCGCCAGGTATAGCGCTCCGAGAAAATGTGTCAATGTGTCAATGTCATGGATGACACGTACAGGTACACGTGCATAAGCAAGAGCAGAATAAGTTATTTACAACAAGTTCGAGAGAGATGACGATACACGAAACAATGGCGGACACACTATGAAACAGCTGATTCGGTATTATTATTTTAGCGTGAAATTATAATTCCCCAATCTACGTATATTACCTGTGGGAGTCCAATAAATCAATGTGGTTTTGATATAAATAATGTGAATTCGTGCTTAACTTGAATTGCTTTCCTTGAGCGGTCAAAACAAATGACAATTGAAATGCTGTTAGTATTTTATTTAATAGATTATTAACTAATTTGTTTCCCAATATCTGTGTTTGTTGCAATAAAGTAGCAACTGGACAGTGACGTAATTGCGTGTCAACTCCCGGAGCGCTAGACCTTGTTTTCTTGGATCATGGGTGAAGCATGATTGTCCTGAAGATGCCTATTCGGTATATGACAGTAATTTTCCTTGCGCAAAATATCCCATTGTCGAAATAATGTCCCGCTAGTGAAATGACCCGTACGCGAATTCACTCTTCGTTAGGAAGAATAGAAGAAGAAAAGTAAGATAGGAAGCTAAGCCAAGTTAACCAAATATTCATCCAGTAAATAGTAATATAGTAATAGTAAAATCCAGTTCAATATTTATACATTTCGTTGGTCCTAACGTTGAGTGAACCTAACATCTGAGTTTGGGGGCGTGGGTTCGATTCCCACCTAGGACAAACATTTATGTGATGAACATTTGTCTTTGACACTGTTTTGTGTTTGTTCTATATCTGGTTGTTAATACCTATTTAATTATGTATTTAAAACTATATAATATGTATGTATATCAGTCTCTGGCAGCCATATCACAAGCTTTGCTTAGTTTGGGGTCAGATGACCGTGTGTGCAAAAAATGTCCCGAATATTTATTATTATTTATTATTCATTATAGGTGACACGCGCTGAATTCGAAGAGCTATGCTCCGATCTGTGGGCGCGGGTGGCGGGCGTAGTACAAAGAGCAGTTGCGGCGGCCGGCGGTGCGGGCGGCGGCGCCAGACTCGTGCTCGCTGGTGGAGGCTCTAGGGCTCCCGCGGTGCACGCGGCACTCAGAGCGGCGGCCGGACACGAGCCGGCGAGGTCGATTAACGCTGATGAAGCAGCTACTATGGGAGCCGTCTACAGGTAACTTTACAAAACATACGGAGCGAAGTGTGAATAGTCATAAGGGGCCGTCCATTAATCACGTGATGTTTTTTTCATTTTTTAACAACGACCCCCCCCCCCTCTCCGCCTTGGTGAGGTTTAAGACTATTGTTTGTGTATTGATTGTGATATTTCATGATCAACATGCATGAAGCAGCCACTATAGGGACTGTATACAGGTAACATACAAAAAGCAGGAAGTGGACTAAATATACATGGACAGTGGTACGTGCAGCACTCGGATACGAGTCAGCGAGCTCGATCAATGCTATTGCTATTGTAGCGGCTACCGTGGGAGACGTCTTCAGGTGTTATTGCAATATATCAGAAGTGGGATTCAAATTATTGAAATTTAGATTTTGAAATGCTTAATTTACGCTAGTGGTGCAATAGCATCCGTGATAGCATTTGTTGGGTCCTGGATGTGAGTGGCATATTTAGCCGTGGGCAGAAATACTAAACATATCAGTAATGTCTTGTGTTGATGTAAAACGAGCTGAAATTATGATACTAGATAAACTACCGACCTGTCACGGTTTTGCCATGCCACATACTAAAACCCACTTCTTGAATAGATAGTAGACTAGATACTAGATAATGTAACTAGAACCGCAAAACCTGTTTAGTATTAATTATGTCAACTGAGCATGTGCTTTACAATCTCATGGCACCCGGTTTGATCCTCGGCCCTGCACCAATAATTTATTTAGTAACTAACTAACTTAGTAACTAAATAAATTATGTGCATTTTCATTGCCATCGCTCAAAAATTGTGAATGAAAACATTGTGAGAAAACTGGTATCTCCAGGAACCTTAAAAGTTCAAAGATATATGACATTCACCAATATGCTCTAGGCCAGCATGTTGGATTGAGGCTCATCCTCTCTCTCTCAGAAAAGGCCTGTGTCCCAGCAGTGGGAACATGAAAAACTGTTAGTTAGTAGTAAGACATAAACAACTACTAAAGTTAAATTAGAAATAACTTACCTCTACATTTTCTCTCACAGGGCGGCATCTCTAGCGACTGGTTACAAAGTTGCTCCATTGAACGTGCGTGACGCAGTTGTGTTGCCAGTGCAAGTAACTTTCACTAGGAATGTCGATGGAAACGAGAAACTGGTACGTTTTACCTTATTTTTGCTTTAGATAGATGTTTGATCTAAAGTAAACATAATTTTTTGACCCAAATGAGTGATTTTATATGGTGGAGGCTTTTCATTGCATGTTTAATTTGCTTTCAGGAGGTAAAAGTATTTATTTTATTATCTTAGAATTACATCTTGATTTCTTCTGCTTCATGCTTGAAGTACGCTTGGATTGATTTACTAACGTTTATTGCATTTATTTGTCTGTAGTATGCTAAAACTCAGATCTTTCTCACTATGTGTGTTCTTACTAAATAATGAAGATTTTAAAGGTGGACGGAATTAAGAGTATTTGCTGTCTTGGTCTAATATACTAGAATGAAATCGACAGCGATATTTCTAGCCAATATACTTCTATCAATATAAAACCTTCAAAATCGACATTACCTACGTTTTTTTGTATATATTCAAGAAAATAATTAATTTTCACTCATTGTCACAGATCAAGAGGACGCTCTTCGGACCAATGAATCCCTACCCACAGAAGAAAGTTATCACATTCAACAAACACACTGACGACTTCAGTTTCAACGTAAACTACGCGGAGTTAGACCACATCCCCTCCCACGAGCTTAAATTCATCGGCACTTTGAACCTTACATCTGTTGTACTTAAAGGCGTCGGTGATGCTTTAGCCAAACATACCGGAGAAAACGTCGATCATAAGGGAATCAAAGCACATTTCAACTTAGACGACTCTGGCCTTCTTAATTTGGTTAACGTGGAATTTGTTGCCGAGAAAATGGTCACTGATGAAGATGACAAAGAGAGCACTATGGCAAAAATAGGCAGCACTATTAGCAAACTATTCGGGTCTGAATCTGAAACGCCAGAAAAAACTGAGGAATCAGCTGAAGAGAAGCCTGAAGCTGTCAAAAATGAAACAGAAAAAGCTAATGAAACTACCACAGAAAAGCAAAATGCTACCGAACCAGAGAGCAAGCCGAAACCTAAAATTGTTGTAATGAAAGAATCGATCCTGTCGGATGAAACTATACTGAATTTACAGCCTTTGACTCCGGAACAGTTCAAGGCATCGAAAGGTAAGATTGCTGAGCTCAATGCGATAGACAGGAAGAGAACTGAAAGGGAAACGTCATTGAACAATCTAGAAGCTTTCGTCGTCGATGCTCAAATGAAAATCGATATGGACGAATATGCTGAATGCGGCACTCCGGAACTAATTGAAGAAATCAAAAAGATTTGCAGCGAGACTTCTGAATGGTTATACGATGATGGATATGAATCTGAAACAGAAATGTTCGAGGAAAAACTTGCTGCACTTAGAGAGAAAACTGAGCCGATATTCTACAAACACTGGGAACATAGAGAACGGCCCGATGCGGTCGCTGCCATTCGATCCATGCTCAACAACTCTCAGGAATTCCTCAAAATGGCAAAGAACCTCACCAAAGAAGCTAACCCTGAAAAAGATGTCTTCACAGATGTTGAAATCGGTCTTTTAGAAAAAAAGATTAGTGAAACAGAAACGTGGCTCAACACTTCTGTCAAAGAGCAGGAAGCATTAAAGAAGAACGAAGATATCAAACTGACAGTTGACAGCATTAGAGAGAAGATGTCTAACTTGGATCGTGAAGTAAAGTATCTGCTTAATAAAATGAAGATTTGGCGACCAAAGAAGACTGTAAAGAAAGAGTCTGAGAACAAAACTGAAGAGGTTGTTATTGAATCGGAAAATAAGGGTAATGGGGAAAGCGAAACGCAGGAAGAAGCTGCACAGACAGAGACAGAAAGCGAGAAACCTGCAGGAGAGAAAGCGACGGCTGATTCTGGCGGTGAAACAGAGGTCCCACTACAAATAGGCGACGGTGAAGAACATTCCGAATTATAATAGACGTGTGAGTTAATCTAATTTGTTAGTCTTATTTATTTAATTTTTTTTTAATTTGAAAGTCGGTGTGGCTTGTTCGTTTTTCCTTTACAAATAGATTCAGTTTTAGGTTAAGCCCTAACTTAACACCCTAAATTTCACTTTGTCCCTGCAAGACTCGAAATGCCATTTTTGTTATTCTTCTATGTTCATTGTTCACATAATGTAAAAAGGCATTAAAAAATATAATTTAATTTTTTTTATACCTATTTTTATTATTATCAGTAAACAATGTGCCCTTACATATTTGAAACTAGTGGTATAACTATATAAAATAAAAAAAGGTAGCAAGTGTTGCCAGGTTAAAAATACGTGAAATATTGTTGCCCAGTTGCCACATTAAGTTATGTTCAATAATTTTAAGTATAGTTCATATATTTGCTCTTCCTTTGTGTGTTATAAAAAGTAAGCCTTTGTTTTAGATATACACTTTGCCTATTACTAATGAAAAGCGAACAAGTCATAAAACAATCTCAAATCTAACTGCGGCCGCCTTTCCCTATTCCACGAGTTTAAATTCTATTTATTTTCCTAAGGTTTTGGTATTTTTTTTTTATTGGCTTCTCTAAGTCGATGCAGTGGCCCCAGTATGTAAAAACGGATGTAAGAGTGTTAATGTATTTATTAAATGTAACAATATAAAACTTTATGTGATATATTAAAAAGGCTATAAGTTTGTGAGAATATAAACCTGTTTTTCTGCTATGGATATAAAATATTATATCGTCTAGAAAGTTTAAATATTTTGCGAATTAGTGTTAATTAAGGACACCGTGTGCGTGAATTTAGCACTCGTAAAGCGTTTATGCACTAAAATTCACTTTAGACTAATAAAAATCACGGTCTCACTTAGAACGGTTAGTTAATCAATGCATAAAATGGCTATCAAGAATCTGACAACTTTCTCCAGCAAGATTATGACAGCAATTATAAGCATTGAGTACCTTAAGTAACGTTTCCAAGTAATGATATGAATATGTATTAGTAAAGAATTATGGGATAAGTTAATAGACTGGTCAGATTACTTGCATTTCGACAGGCTTATACGGAAAGGGCGTGCTAAGCCGAAAGGGGTCTATAAATAAAATAAAGCTTAAATATCTATAGAAAACATATAATTATGTTCCATAAATAACAGTAATTCAAATCGATAAAATGATGACAAAAAACAAAACCCTTTCGGCTTAGTACTCCCTTTCCCAGTAACCCTGGACTTAAAATAACAAAAAAAGTATTATAGGTACTCAGTAAAATAAATTAAAGCTTGATTCATATTACTCCGGACAACAAAGACTCTGACATTAAAATTTGAGCTCCATATTGTGTCATGTTCAGTGAATTTTTTAAAGAAAAACTTAAGTAATATTTTTTTTAAATCTGTTTACCCAATCATAGCTTAAGAGTTTTTAACTTGATATCTGGTGACACTATATAGGGCAGACATTTCACTGCCACGGTCCCTCTGGAAGATGTGAATCAAATCATCAAATAAAAATCCTACTGTCCTCAGTAGTGAAAATTTAACTTTACTGCCAACTGCCGTACTGCAACTATTTTGTTGCTCACTATAATAAATATTTATCTTTAAAGTCTGGATAGGCTTTTGCATTAAAATACATATTCTTTTAAAGACCTGTTTACACTCGTACGCTTATCTGATCATTAGTGCTCGATCAAGTATTTTAATGGGCACATTATGAGCGAATGTGAAGTCGGCTTTATCAGTTAATGCTCGGTTACGCATTGGAATTACACAAAACGAGGTGTTAAAGTATTTTAAGTATATTCGCGTATCATTTATATAACAAAAATTATTAGTACTTATTTTTGTGGTTGTTAAGTTGACTTTAATGCGCCCACTACTACATTGGTTGTTGTACTATTTTACTTCTGCATTTATGCTATCATCATTTACAAAGGGTAGATTTTAGGTCATTTTATTTAAAAAATAGGGGTTTGTAAATCAGCGTCGCACTGATTTAGAATAATTAAGTTTATAATAGTTTACACGGGCGTAGCTATAGCTTTCACATGGGGGTCTACGGGTACAAAAATATACAAAGTTTTTGCCTGAACTTGGCTCAGAAAAAAGCAGAATTCTAAGCGCTTCTCTCGCATATCTATAGTTTGTTGTCATAGTAAAAATCCGTTGGTATGACAACTGAGCGACGCGCGGCGCTTGGGCACAAATTATGCGTGTCATCTGTCCAATATTCCACGATTTTTGTCATAATAAGCTTAAGAGGGGAGGGGACTGGACTCCTTAAACCCCCGATAATAGGTTATAATAACGCGATAAATAAATCCCGTTCTTACAATTCAGACCAATACGATTTTGTGAAAAAGGTTTTATTCACGTTTCGATCTTGAAATAAAACGCGCCCATCCATTGTTCTATATAGGTAATATGACTTGCGTTTGACCGAAAACTTGCCAGATGATGCGATCTACGGTTGTCGGCCAGTTCAACAGTCAAGATCTCTCATGATTGGGAATACTCCTTTACTCCATTTCAGCAAAGATACCCTTTTACTAGTTATTTGTTTTAGTGTGTACTTTACGACTTCCGAGCGATTTTATGCCTTGAAAATGGTGTATAAAAATCTTTATAGCGTGAGCTTATTACAAATAACTCTTCATTCCTTAGAGGCCAACAAAAATCGTTATTATTTGTAAAACTTGCTGTTTACAGGGTAGTTTCTAATGGATAATGCTTTTATTTAGTTAAAATAAAACTAGTTCACGTTTTTTACGTAGAATTGGTTACACTCCACTTCTGAATTAATATCTTAGGATGAAATAATCAGAAATCAGAAAAGTATAATTATTTTGTCTTCTTTCGAGTCAATGTTTCGTAAATTATTATTTTGTCTTCAAATAAAAAATTTAGACCAAAATTTTGCCACCCCAATGGCACTCCGTGGCTTCATTCAGGTCGTCTAGTGTGCAAGTTGTAGGCCACGCTGCACAGTCCATCAAGGGTGACATTGTCTGAGGACTCACACCACATAGACATACGGTATCATAACCCTTTATAACCCCACTTTGCCATATTATCCCGACTTCGGCTCACTTGGGACCAAAGTCGGTTCAGGGTTTTCCAAGTGGGCCATGGTTCTTTTTGGCCTGGGCTCTTCGGCAGGGACAATGTAATGTGGAGGTGGACTGTGCAGCTCTTACATACGGCAGTCACGGGAGTCTTTGGTGTATATTTTGTGACAATGAAATATGAAATATTAAAAACATGAATACAGGTACAAACCGGCCCCAACTCAGCATATTGCTAGTTGTATTGCTGGAGACAAACGCGGTGTACCGTGCAGGGTTTTGAAAAGTCGGAAGTTTCTGGGATTGCAACTGTGTTGGGCAAGCTTGGAGTATCATCAGGCGACAGTGAGTTGAGGGCATACAAGTGAGTAATCGTGCGTGACGTCACCTGTTGGTTCCAACCAATGATAATAACCACTTTAGCTCATCCTTTACCCCGCCGTAAGCATTTATACATTTTCAGCATAATCTTTTTCGACCGGGCCTATCCTAGGCGCGAATTGAAACTCTTGAGTCTCCAATCACAAGCGCCATACGATACCCCCGCTACCGACGTGGCTTACATCTTGCAAAAGCAAATTATGAATCGTGCGGGATCAAGTGGTTATATTATTTTTGGTTCCAACTGAAGACCAGCGCTGGTTGTTTACAACCAGCGCTGGTTGTTTACAACCAGCACTGCGCTTAATTGGGCCCAGCTTGTGACATAAATTATTTTTTTGTCGTTGTTTTAACTAATAGTGCTTATGTTTCATGTTTTTGTCACAAATATATAATTTTCTTTCTCTCTAATCATATAGTACAAAATAGAAAAAAAAAACATTTTTTTTCCGATGACATCATGTTCCATAGAACAAATAGGAACCGACTCAAATAAGATGACAATCCCACGAAGCATTTAGAAAAGAGCTCAGTACTTTCAAACCACTGGACCGATTTTGATCAAACATAGCCAAGAACAACCGCGATAAACCTTGCTAAATAAACTTTCAAATTGGCCGTTGAAAGATAGCAATATACAAACACACAAACGGAAAATCGTCACAAAGATACTTAAAATATAAATAAAAACAATAGGCACAAAGCTATAAATTTACAAAACCACACAAACGGTAAATCGTCACAAAGATACATAAAAAAGGCACAAATTTATGAATTTACGAAAGTTTTAATGAAGTATTTTTCGTTTGTATCTATAAGCAAGGACGATGTGTATGAATCCTTTATAAGTACGTACGTAATTGTAATTCCGTTCCTTTCTTAGTTTCCATAGCGGAAAAGCAGGATCGATGTTGATAATGTAACAACATAGTGAGATTCGTTCACCCAGTCGCATATGTTAATAAATTATAAGATGACACAGATGTAATGTAGTTTCATTGTCCAACTGTGAATATTCAATGCCGTATGACTCGGAACAATGCCTGCTTCTTCAAATGGTCAAAGTTATTTTTGTACCTATGAGTCGTCTAATTGACACAAAAAGTATTATCTTTTTTTGTTATTAAGATTTGCCTAAACAAACACACTAGTTGCCTAGGAAACCATCAGGATTTTTTATTCCTGTTTGTCCCCTCGCGGGGACAGAATCCATCTAGTGGGGGACTCCCACTAGATGGACCGACGACATTGTGAGAGTCGCGGGCATCCAGTTGATGCAATTGGCAGGCTGTCGTTCAGTGTGGAGGTTAAAGGGGGAGACCTGTGTTCAGCAGTGGACGTCTTTTAGTTGATGATGATAGGGAATAGAATGAGGGGCAGACAGGAATAAATCAAATTAAATTGTTGCGCTAGATAAAAGCCGTTAATGCTGAACAAACGCATAGCAACCGAGTACGTGAGTAAATACAGGTACAATAAAAAATTTAGCACAAAACTGCGTTTACAGGGTTATTTTAATGTACCAAAAATAACAAAATTTGCTAAAAGTTGTCCTGAAACAAAAGTTGTGAGATGTTATATGCCTGAAATTTTTGGTACCTTGATAATAACCTTGAACCTAGATGAGTTTATCGCTCATCTAGATTCGGCTCGAAATACTATAAACAAACATCCTATTTATTAGATTGCCTGTGAAAGGACGCTTTGGGACGAAACAAAGCCAATTTCTGATAGTCGTAAAATAAATACATCAGGTACTTAGAACTCGAAATTGCAAAAACAATAACATAAACTTGCAATTACAGCAAAGGTGACTGACAGCAATTGAGATACAAGCTACGAAGAAAAAATGCAAGAAGGCCATTAAAATAAAAATGAAATGATAATATAATGTTATAATAGATTCGTTATACGCCTGACGGGAATCGCTAAGTCTTATTGGTCTTATGAACACTTATAATTGGCTGTCTCAAGTCTTGCTCTGAATCTAGATGAGATGATGAATGTCTTGGAGGCAAATAGAGGAAAATTAATTTAGTAGCTTTGAAAGTATGAAAAGTAGATTAATTTTCGTTTTGAAGAGATTTGGCCGGAGTGGTTTCATGATTGCAGCAACGCTTATTATCATCTGCTTTTTACATTATTAGAAACAATGATGTATAAATTGCTATGAAGATTTAAAGATGTAACGTTTCTTTTTAGAGAGATAGATAGAAACTACACACACACACACACATATTTTAAATAAAAATTGCACTATCTATAGTGGATAAGAATCTTTCACTAACAGTTATAGACAAGAAAGAGTTCGTAAAAAATCCGATATCTCTTCTTTTCTATATACCTAGTATAAAATAAAGTCGATTTTCGCGCCTGTCTGTTTAGCCGCTAACTCCTGCTATACCGTTAAAGGTTTATATATTATATACCTATGTATGATAAAACTTATAACCGTGGGAAGCCGGGGCGGGTGGTCACTATTTTATAATAAATATCATAATATCACAATTTTGATATCGACAATTATATCCGATATAAACCTACTCATCGGATAATATAATTGATTTATATCGTAACTAGCGACCCGCCCGCCCGGCTTCGCACGGGTGTAATTTACGTGCGAAGCAGGGGCGGGTCGCTAGCTATATACCTTCCTTGAAAATTTATCTAACTTATGGTGAAAACCGCATCAAAATCCGTTGCGTGGTTTAGGAGGAGTTAGCGGCCATACAGACAGACAGACGCGGAAAGCGACTTTAATTTATACTATGTAGAGAAGAGATAATTATATAATAATTTAATATTATAATTATATTGTATACCTATGCTATATATATTACATGCTTATATAGCATTTATTATATCAGCAAACCCTGGTTATAGATCATGTTCTTGATACTTGTAAGAAAATCTATTCAATAAATCTCATAAACCATAATTTCTTGCTGGCGTTGGCGTTGAATAAAATATGTAAGAGCATTTCAAAGAGAAGATCAAGATCTCAATTCCGTGGTTACATTCCGCAGCAAAAACACAAGTTTTATCACCAGTCACATGCTCGCTGCCATCTCAAATACATTTTAAATCATACAATATCTTGACAGGCACCTAAAGCCCCATTACCAGCAACTTGTTTCAAAAGGGCTTTTGTTTTTTTTTTAAGTCCCGAAGGAAGACGTCGGCGCCCGCGCCCGTCCATGGCGCCTTTCTCTGAGGGAAAGAGACAAACGCGTGCAACAGAATTGGTTGAAAAGAGTAGGAACAATAGCATTCCGCGTCACACACACAAGCCAAATGAATCCAGTTTGGTTGTTGTCCGCCGTTTCATCGGTCGTGTGTCGGTCGGTGATCACAATTTCGGCAGTGATGTAAACAAAAAAACTGATATTATTCTTTGTTTGAAAGCACATTTCTGACTGAGTTTGTGCAAAAGTATGTGTTGTTACTGACCGTGTGGTGTTTTGAAAGGAATTTGGAGTAATTCGGGAGTGAAAAGGTAAGAATAACCAAGAATGCAGTGTATTCGATCTCGCGTCCCTCTTGCAGGAATGCGTGCACCTCGCTCGGCGCAGGCGCACCTTGCGACTATCGAATTTACTGTTCCCTCAATCATTTACCACACAACACATCCGTTATCTTTCTCTCATTTACTCGTACCTATTAATACCGTTAACACTTTACACACAATTTCACATGTTTTGGATTGTACCTAAACACAAATACCGGGCAGTCATCATCACCATTTCACCCGTAGGATGTCCACTGCTGGACAAAGGCCACCCCCATCGATCTCCAAAAGGGCCAGTTGGAACCGGCTTGCATTCAGCGTTTCCCTGCGGTCTCTTTTAGGTCATCTGATCGTCTGTCAATGATGTGGGTGGACGACTTACGTTGCGCTTACCAGTCCGTGGTCTCCATTTCAGAACCTTTCGGCCATCTGTTCTGCTTGATATGTGCCCTGCCCACTGCGACTTTAACTTGCTAATCCGGTGGGCTATGTCGGTAACTTTAGTTCGTCTACGGACCTCCTCATTTCTGATTCGATCTCGAAGAGAAACCCCGAGCATAGCCCTCTATATAGCACGTTGTGCGACTTCGAGCTTGCTTATGAGGCCAATACTGAGAGACCACAGTGCCGGGCAGTGCAAGGCAAGCGGCAAAAACATCTATCAACAGCAGAATATTTTAGTAAATAGAATGGCTACTAGCAAACGATGCGTGGGCTGCGTCGAACATCGACTTTTTGAAACTTTTCGGAAGAAATAATTCGCATCCGGAGTTTTAGGAAAATATAAATACATATCATAAAAATGAATAATACCTATCTTTTGTTATTTTGTTAAGGCATTTTATCAAAGAAATGTAGTAGGTACATATAGGTCAATGCATTTTATAGACATTGTTTACCATTTCTTAATTGCACCTAAGTTACTGGTGTCTTTAGGCTTATAAATTTCAGGGATTTTTATGACGGACGTATTTTACCTAGTAACTTGCGAGGTTTGATTTGTAATGTGTGTACTTTTTATAAATTCTCAAAATTGTGTTTTTTTCCTTATTTTTTTTTCTATTGTATATTGTCAATTTGAAATTGGACCACGCAGTTACTGTAGGTACCTACGTCAAGTTGCCAATTTATAAAACAAGAATTGGAAGTGGAAATGGAATCGGTTTCTTCTATACAAGTGTGCTCCATCGTAGATCGCATCATTGCTTAACATTTTAGTGCAATCAAATCAAATGCAAGGCAAGCATATATTTATTTAAAAAAAACTGTTTTATTCAAAGAAGAATTATGTACCTAGAAACGTTCTTCAATATCAAGAAGTGTGTACAAGACGACCGGCGCTGTCATTCGCAGGGTGACCAGGTTATAAATTTTACGAAACTACCATAGTCAACTAGACAACTAAAAATAATACAAACTTATCATCACAAAAAAATTACCTAAACACAAGAACCTTTTAACCGACTTCAAAAATAGAAGCAATATAGCCGGATAAAGCTATATCGCCAAATGGCCTAGCCGTGTTCCGACATGTTTTCCGGTGACGCCCTTATGGAAACTGGCTTGACGAGTGTTCTCACAGATTATGCATGTTATTAATTAAGCATATTATTAATTATGGAATTCGCATGGTACACTTAACCAAGTTATCCCTACTGGATATAATTATATAAATACTCATATGTATGGATAAGTGAAAAAAAACCCACTTAGATCTACTGGTAGGGATTGGCGGATTGTTCACCTTTGTTTCACTTATCCTCCTTTAGGGATACTAAATAAAAATTTACTAAATAAAATATATTTTTTATTGTCAGTTCTGTTATTTAATATAATTTATGTTAAATTAAATTTGGTTGATCTACCAAAACGTAATATAAATTCTAATTCGTTAAAACGTAGGATGGAAATCGATAACTCGTTTTTATAAATCGATAAAAAATCAACGGTTCCTCTAAGATAGCGGGTGATACCGCGAAGCGCAGCTACTTAATAATTATAATAATACAATGGAATCGATTCTTATGTTCTTATGTTCTAAAAAGTCAATTTTTGTAACAGAAATAAACACAATGAAAAAATAATAATGATCTTCTAGTCATTACAAAATCTTACCGATGAAATCTGACACCAGACGATTCTTTGATATTTTTCGATGTATTCTTGCAGTATCGAAACACGCAAGACATATTTAAGTATATTTGAGCAATATATAACCTAAAACAAGATCAAAACGTATGATTGTAAATAATTATGTATATCGTAATGACAGAGAAAAAACAATATAACAGATGAAACAGAAAGGGATGATGCGGTCTAGGGTCTCCGTCAACTTGAAGACCCCAGATTTTGTATTCTCTTTGCCCAGATTTTCTGTGCTCTGGGTCCTGGTGGACACAGAATATAGAGATAATTGTCTATGGCTATTTCTACCGGTCGCACAGTGGACATGAGAAGACAACCAGACTCACGTAATATCTGATTGAGGCGGCGGATGCGGCTAAACTAAAGTACCCTACAGCCCAATTTGTGTTTAAAATAAAATCAATAAAGTAAGAATAGAATATATTCAAGATATTCACAGATATCGGTATTCGTAGGGATTATCGCTAAGGGTACACGGTCGATCTAACAAAAAAAAAAAATTGCCCAAACCATTTACCAACTTTCGTTAATAAAACTATAAAAAAACGAATGTCCAAAATGTCATTAAAAAATACTAAAAATTTCTAAAATTTTATCCCTGGTCACACTGGCTTGCCACGAGCTGTCAAAGATTAGGAAATTAAGCAGAGATACTTCACTTCCGATACTACTAAGAACTACTAAGAAAAGCCCATTCACAGTTGCACCCTGTTTTCAGGGCATTCCTCTCACCTTGTCGACAAGCATCAGCATTTTGGGCGTCGACATTTCTAGCGAGGTTCAGTTTAGGAGTCACTTGAAGAGCAAAGCTGGGGTAACGTCCAGAAAACTCGGTGTACTCAATAGAGCCAAGCGATACTTCACACCGGACCAGCGCCTTTTATTGTATAAAGCGCAGGTACGGCCGCATATGGAGTATTGCTCACATCTCTGGAGTGGTGCACCGAAGTACCAGCTTGATCCTCTTGACTCCTTGCAGAGAAGAGCCGTTAGACTTGTCGATGATCCGAACCTATCTGGCAGGTTGGAGCCGCTTAGCTTGCGCAGAGACGTTGGTTCGCTCAGCTTGTTCTACAGATATTATAACGGGGAATGCTCTGATGAACTTTTTGACCTTATCCCTCCATCCCGGTTTTACCACCGAACCGGTCGCCATCGCCAGAAATGCCATCCGCACATTATAGATGCGTGGAAGTCTCGCACTGTTCGATTTGATCGATTGTTTCTGCCACGCACCTGTAAGTTGTGGAATGGCTTACCACCTTCGGTTTTTCCTCCGAAGTATAATTTGGACTGCTTCAAACGAAGGGTGAATAGAGTCCTCAAAGGTAGGCAACGCACTGACAATGCCCCGGGTATTGTAGATGTCTATAGGCAGCGGTGACCACTTACCATCAGGTGGCCCGTAGCTTGTTTGCCACTTATTCTATAAAAAAAAAAAAAAAAAAAAAACTACGAATTGTGGATGTTATTATAGGGAACATTAGTTCGCATGGTACACTTATCACTACCAAGGTATCCCTACTGGTAGAGATAAGTGGGGAAAAAAAACGTTTGTCATTAATTATTTTAATTTCTTTTATTTAACAAACTTAACTGTGTAGTTGGCAAACAGCTGCTCCCATACATACCAACTACAAAAATTAAGTTGGTAATAGCAAAAATCATCGTCTGGACTGAAATTTTTCATGCAACATCTTCGCGATATATAATTTAACACATTAAATTTGATATAAAATACTTTTCATCCACTAAACAGATGGGTGAAGGTCGGTCTTTACTCGGGTCTTAGACTAATACTCTGCATATTAATTATTCTGTGATAATTGATGTCATAGTTGATGTATATGTCAAGTTCGGTTTCGATCGGAAAAAAATATTTGTTTATTCACTTATAATACAAAATTCTAATCTAATTATTAAATAAATCAACTAATAATATTGTGTTACTTACGACGTGGATGGTTAATTCATACTGAGGTACGTATTTTACCGGGTTTTTTCACTAAATATCTGCCGCTCTACACCTACGCACGCCAAAAAGACAACTGAAGTCTGTCAGACTGGGGTGTGGGGACTAAGGCACAGCAACGTTTATCGAAGTGAGGATTCAGTACATGACGTCTAGTACGTAGTACATATAGGTCAATGGTTTTATTTGGATGATATCGCTTACAATGTGTGCTTTGAGAGAGTAGTCTAACCAAGGAGTGGTTAAACTACCCTCTCAAAGCATAGATTTGTCAGAGCGAATCAGACAACTGTTTTCGAACTCAGGGAATACTGAACAATTATTTCACAATGGGTACCTAGGTATTATTATGCCTTCAACCCTTGGACGAAAAGTACTTTCATCGAAGCTTCAACTTTTATATTATTACTAGCGGTCCGCCCCAGCTTCGCACGGGTATAGATTATAGCCTATGTCACCCGGGGATAGTGTAGCTTCCCGTCAGTGAACAATCAGTGAAAGAATTTTTCAAATCGGTTTAGTAGTTTCGGAGCCTATTCAATGCAAACAAACAAACAATCAAATCTTTCCTCTTTATAATATTAGTATAGATTATGTTCTAAACACTAGCGTATATTTTTCTCTTATACGTAAGAGATTACTGAGCTGCTCAATAATACTTACAGACAATAAACTCATAATGAGCAAGGCCTGTGTTTTTGTTATATCGGATCCTAGGCTGTCTGTATTGTATACAGACCCTAGAGCTAGGTCAAGAGTTCCTGATCATCACCTTGACATAGGCAGAAATGCGTTGATTTGAATGCCTCGGAAGCCCTCTCCAATATCCAAGATTCTGTTCCCACATTTTATTCATAATGAAATCTAGATGGCTTCCTATCAGTGATGTCATGTTAACGGTACGAGTTTGTTCGATTCCTGATTATGTATTCATCTTTTTGTCGTTGACACCCATTTTCGGCACGAGCCACTCGTGTGCGCGCGTTGCAGGCATGGCTATGGAATACTTAGCACATACTAGTACCACGTCTATGATAATCTATGAAGACCACGTTGAAAGCTTAACCATTCATTCCCATTCGTTTTATGTGAACAAATGGATGGCATCTTTGAATAAATCAGTTCTGAATCTCAAGTAGGTAGGTTATGTTGATGTTTACGATGACATGACACTTATGCATGCGTATTCTGTGGACTGAATTAATTTATTGATAAGACAATGTGTACGTGATTGTAGACATGGCGACACGAGAGTAAATCACGATGCAAAATAGTGGTTCGGTACTTATCGATACAAACTCGATTTGACTAGAAAAATATTGATTTACCCTTCTAATTTCTCTTCGGATTCCTCCAGTTATATTTATTTATGTGTAGGTATAATAGGTAAGAGTTTGATTTGGTCTCCCAAACAGGGACCGAGTGGATGGCTCATTGTTCTCCAAAACTTTAGATCTAAACCTAAATACTGACTTTATGGTTAGTTACTTATCCTAACATCTGAACAAATCACAATCGGACAAACAAAAACTCGTATAAACTGTAAAAAAATATTGCTTAGTCTATGACGTGCAGAACATAATCTATGCTATGCGAAAATGCCATTTATGTCATGGCTATGGTAAAAATTTATCCTCTATAGTAGTTTACAACGGCTAGGCGATCAAGATGCCTATCTCAAGATATGGCCGTCGCGGCCGCTTCGTTTCTTCGCCTGATATCCGAGGAGCGCATTGCGAGACAAACAGCGCATTCATTGAAACTGGTTCCTGCGTGAAACCGGAGACCTCACGAATGCATCTCGGGGCGTACACTGCAGTTGGTTCTTGCAGGTGAAGATACCAGTTATACCTATGCCTATTCTTATAGCTAACTAGCGACCCGCCCTGGCTTTGCACGGGTGTAATTTACGTGCGAAGCCGGGGCGGGTTGCTGGTTATATAATTAATATAAACCTTTCGTGAAAAATTATCTAACTGATTGTGAAAACCGCATCAAAATCCGTTGCGTGGTTTAGTAGGAGTTAACTGTTATACAGACAGACAGACACGGAAAGCGATTTTAGTTTATACTACTATGTAGAGAAGAGATAGAGATTACCTACTACTAGGTAATGTGGTGAGGATATTAGATATATTTATTGTTAAAGTTTAAACAAAAAACATCGTAGAAATCCATGAAATTTAGTGCAAAATTGTATAGAGAAAAGGCTATCCACGTATCTAAATTCCAATAAGATTTCAGTTTATCTATCACCATATAAAAAAGAGATAAGAGTACTGCGTTACCAAATGCCCATATGACTTGGAAAGGAAGGATTAGACACCGTTGTTGGTAGTTACATACCTACCTACATATTGTCTGCACAGTACCCTATGCATCTCGGTTGCATAGCTCTATGATTATTAACGGGATATTTACCGCGATAAGCTGGTTATACAGTGATAAGCTAGGTTATACCGTGATAGGAGCTTCCGATATTACGGCGCAGTTACATGCAGCATGCTTACAGGAAGACTGAAGAATGCGGGTTGGTTGGTCGAACAGTTCAAAGTTAGTGACACGATCTACCCTCTTTCTTAGTCTTTTGCTGCGGTTATCGCTGGAACTCGAACCTAAGTCCCGACCAAACATGTAATTGCGCCAAAATATCAGGATCTTCTTCCACAACCTTATAATGGTGAATATTTCGTTAATAATTATATATCTGTACCTAGTGAACAACCGTGATAGTGATCCGACGAATCTATAGTCTCTAGGAGATCTTCTCAAATAGCCATGCCGTCATGTTCCTAATAGTCTGTAATCGACAGTAAATATGCCATTCGGCCTGTGTGGGACGTTATTATCGATATCGATTATTACGAACTCTATCAAATATGCCGATTCGATCATTGGCCGTAAATTATATCGATCTACCTTTCCTGTCGGCACGGCTTTTCGGTGTAATAAAGCTTAATTGCTAAATAGTAGGATCAGATAATTTTGTTACAGGTGCTGATGAACGAAGTGGAGTTAATTATGTTCACTTGTTATGATTTTCTTTATATCAGACAAACAAGGCTGATCTGATTTTTTAGCAGATCGCTAGGTACACAAGGAAGCCTAAAACCTGTTACAGAAACCATCCAAAAAAAATACTGCCTACAAACTGCTATGCAGTTTGGCAGAGTTGTGTTATAATAACATGTATGTTAGTCAATAAGATAAATAATAAAATAAAAAAAGAACACGAAGAAATAAATAAAGTAATTTATCGCGTTATGCTAACAAGATTGTTAGTTGTAGATTGTCATTTATTTTGACGCAGTGCGCTGAGATTGCGGTAGCTAATAGTGGGTAGGTACCACCTACTTACCTATTCGTATACCTACCTAGTTTTTTAAACCAACACTCCTCCAATTTTGTTTTGCCTAAATTACCCATTATTCCACAAAAACGTCGCCTCTTGAAAACGCCTGACAGGTAAGAATCTATTTACCTTCCAGACAAAGATAAATCTAATAAATAATTTTACCGAAAACATTCATTCAGAGACAGACAGACTTTCTCTGAAGTTATTTTCTTTTCACGGCTTTGCTCATTTCCCCAGCACGTGTCATCTCGAGCGCGTGCGTAACAATATGAGATTGTATCAGATAGTTGCATGGCTCCAGCCGCAGTGGGCTTCCTTCCTGCATCAGGGTGGGTGGTCCGCACCGCCATTGTTCTAATATTCCTAAGGGCCTACTTGTAGCCTCTCCCTAGATCGAGAGCACTGAAACTGGTTCAGGCTTACGCTTGAAAAGGGATATGGAACAATAACTCGAACAGTTTGTTTGATTTACGGCTCAATTTAGGTAAGGCTAAGTTATAACAGCCGAGTGTACAATTTCGTTGATATCTTAACTTTTCTTTCTAAGAATTGGAGATAATATAACTTAGAAAATATCAATATATATGTCTGTGCGATTATCTTTAGGCAATACAAATTATTTCTGCCATATCAGTCTCTTTGATATGGGCATGGGACTGACAGAAACGAAATTTTTGATCTCTTTAGACTCTATATTAGAATTATCCTTCTAGACACTGAAGGTAAAATTTACTTTTAGCCTGATTAGAATAGAGCACCTGAGGTACGCACCGCACACAAATATGGTAGATGGACCCGGATAGATAGATGGATACAGTACGGTACCCTAATCGTTTTAGGGTAGAAATAAAATTTATTAGTATGTATTAGTATTTTTTTGCGTATAATGGCTTTACAAAAAGTTATAGGTGTCGTAGAAATAATGGTTCGCCATTATACATGCTGCCTTTCGGCATGCAAATTTGGCACTTACATACTATGGAAACGAATTTACATAATCAATCAAACAATGCCTCAATTAAAATATACAAACTTAGAATTAGATTGAAAATGAGGAGATTAATAAAATTTGGTACAAGTACAACCTATTTGGCACTTACCACAGTACAGTTTGCAAGCTGTTGTTACTATGAAAATATTTATCTAAGTCCATATGAAATACAGGACTGGTAAGCGCAGCGTAGGACGTCCACCAACAAGATGGACAGACGACCTAAAAGAGACCGCAGGGAAACGCTGGATGCAGGCCGCTTCCAACCGGCCCTTTTGGAGATCGATGGGGGAGGCCTATGTCCAGCAGTGGACGTCCTACTGCTGAAATGATGATGATGATGATGATATGAAATACGCATTTTATGAGGTTCTGCTGTAGATAAATATTGCTAGCAGCCCAGAACTGACAAAATTAAACTTGTAGAGCTGAAATTTGCAGTTTTCTTACGAATTAAAATTATTAGGATTACTTTGTTACCTATCTATGTAAGGACTACAAAATCTATAAGCCGCATCTAAACAGGAGAAGAACAAAAGGGAGAGCAGATTTTTCACTCAGATCCATTATATAACAAAAACGTTGATAGGTATATTGAGTGACTGAATCTGGATACCATCATTTCTTCCGCAGATTCAAAGCATCTAACTATCGTATTAATACTTATATACCTATAATTTGGTTTAATTAATTACTTGTACATACATAAGTACCTAGTTTCTTATTAAACATCATAATTCGCTCTAATTGAAATTACCTACAGCCACGTCTTACTTATATTAAACTAATAGGTGGATAACAAGCAGGTAGTTTACCTAGGTATTTTGTTCATATGTATTGTAGGTTAATTTACTATAAGGAGAGGCAGGTAATACGCACCTACAAGTAGTTATTACAGGTACAGCCCGGCGAAAGTTTCTTAATATACTGCCTCGATTCCACCGCCATTGCCATTTGTGGACTTTGCTGAAACTCACGTATAAGGCAAGACAACTGATGCATAGTGGTGTGCAATTAGTCAATGATGTATGGAAAAGAGTATAATTATACTATACCCGTGCGAAGCGCTTTGATTCCACTTTTATTATGCGTAACTGCTAGTCTGTGGAATGCGCTGCCTGAATGGGTGTTCCCCGATAGTTACAATCTGGGTGTCTTCGAATCACGAGTGAATCGGTTTCTTCTAGTCAAGCGTGCTCCATCGTAGACCACATCATCGATTTACATCAGGCGAGATGGCGGTCAAATGCAAGCCTATTATTAAATAAATAAAAATAAAAAAACTAGTTGGCCTATGTAGCATCCAGCAAGTTAAATAAAACCTTGTAAAATAAAAACAATTAGATGAAGGTATTTCAATACGCAAAAAAATTACTGAAAAGTGGTTACCAGAAATTTTTGTATTGATAAAAACTACTTGGATACCTACCTACGTCTTATTTTTATTGGTCTAAGTCCTGGTATGTCGCGGTATTAGGTTACCAAATTAAGCTAAATAAGTTTTTGTTTAAGTTATCAGATCGCATACCAACAAACCATCCATGTGAGAACAATCTGAGCATGTCATCTCTTGCGACACAAGACAATGCCAACAATGGCAGATCATATCAAGAGCTCTGCTTGTGCCGGTTGCACACGACACATTGAATATTGATTAAAATTGTTTTAAAACCGATTCTCGAAAATTTCATAGCGTTGCGTTGCGGAAGAACATCTAGGTATTTGCTTTAACTTTGTACGAAAAAATCTGCTCTTAATTATTTGAAAAGGGGTATTTTTAACGTGACGAAATTGCTTCATGACGTAATAGATAGCAGTTGAAATTTTCGCAGAATATGTAATGTTACCGCGGGTTAACTAAGCAATAATAAAAAAGTCTAAAAGTTAAAACGAAGGGTCCCCTACAATTTTTTACCGATTTTTTAATAAAAAAATGTATTAAAATCTAATGTAAAATCGGTAACACGTACAAGCGTCAAACTTGGCATGATTATAGTACACACTCTACCTAAAGTATAACAACAAATAATAAATAATGGCCAAGTGCGATTCGGTGACAAATTTCTGTTCACCACCGGTTCTCGTACGATCACTGAAGTGAAGTAACGTCGGGCGCGGTCGGTACTTGGATGGGTGACCGCCTGGGCGTTGATGGGATTTTGTCTTTTTGCATATTTTTTTTATTTTAGTAGCTAACAAGCTATGTGGTGGCACGGAACCCTCAGTGTGCGAGCCTGACTCTCACTTGACCGGTTTTATTAGATTCAATATAGGTAGGTATGCAATGCTGAAAAGATCATCATTTAAAAATATACACCGTAGCTTGCAGACGGTTCATTGTATAGTTTTAATCAACTCGTCGCCTACATAAATTATCTGCCTGGTAAGGCAACGATAATTCTACCAAAAATATCTTGGCATTTGCTGAAAATTTACACATAAATAGCTATGTTTGTCTAATTAACCCATTTTTTACCTGATCGATGATGAAAGGTCAAATTGATCGAACCTGCGTTCACATCAAAAGCTCTAACTAAAGGTCAATTTTGGCCGTTGATTGCTGATAAAAGGACTTCCACAGAACATGACATTCACGCATCCCTTACTGGATATTTTTATAGCATCTGCTCTGTTTCCATGGTAAACTTTGTGTTTTCAGGCAATGTTGGGTGCAAGAGATCTCTATATGAACTAACCTTTTTGTTACTGTTGGTAGGTAATATTTACCTTAACCCCCTCTTAATATGCAGAGTAGCCATGGAAAACTTACTGGTTGTCTTTACACGGAATAAATACTCCAAAGATTTGGAAAAACAGAGAGGAGATTTAAGACACGATTTTTTGGTAGGTACCTAAACTAAATCGAATAATAATGATTAGGTAAGCATTTTGAATCGAATTTAATTTGCTACCTCTACGTAAGTTAGATATGCTTGTTTCAGATACGTTACCTACTTATTTTATAAGTAGCTAAAAATCTCACAACTCACAACCTTAAGGCCTACTTAAAACGGTGGTTCTTGCTCCAAATACCGTCCCTAATGAATATATGTCCCAAATCAATATGGTCTAAAGCGTATTTGTTTTGAAACTGGATCGCTTGTCATCGATCCACATGGAGGGGAGACCACACACGCGGTTCCGGGTTGCATTTACCGATCTCAAGTGAACTTGCGCAAGTAGAGTTACGGAGTAGCTGTCATTTTATTATGTGCTTGGAAGGCTGAATAGAGAACACGTGCTGGCGTTGTAGAATAAAAAAAGTCAACTGATGTCAGACAAAAAAAAAAAAAAAAAAACCCGGACAAGTACGTGTAGAACTCGAGCTCCGAGGGTTCCGATGGACGGAACCCACAGAGCGCGAGTTCAAACAAAAAATATGAAATATTGAAAGACAAACTTAACTTTGTAGTGTACAATAAGGTGCTTCGATACATACCAACTACAAAATAAAAGTTTGTAATTGCAAAACATTTTTTTATATGATATAACTTCAAATTTTTATTTTTTTGATTTTTCCCTTTATATGTGCTGTAAGACCTTGCTTCTTGCCAAATTTCATGATTCTAGATCAACGGGAAGTAACCTATAGGTTTAGATTCTCTTGTGAAGTCGCAGTATATGCGACATAAATTTATTGGTCATATCTTTTGATCGCGTTGATTTAGAAATTTGATTTTTTCTCAGCTGGATGAAACCGTAGCTTCAAGTGTATTTTATATAAACTTCAAATTGATATATATACGCGTTCCTAAGAAAAAAAGGCTTGACAGACGGACAGACGGACAATAAAGTGATCATTCGTTGCGCGTTGACTTAAAAATAAAATCTCAAGAATATAAGTAGCGAAACGACTGTGTGTAAGCGCCATGGTTTTGCTCCACTAAATGCAACTATAATACAATATATTAGGCCTTATGGTCATCTGTAGTAACAAGCGTTGATTAAAAGTGGGAAAACCTTGCCTTAATACAGCTCTATTGCAAAATTATTTCTTAGCTGACCCGGTCCTCTATCCATCATAAGGAATGTGGCAAATTTTCAGCTTCGCTTAGCTTTAAACCTAAAAAAAAAATGATATCGAGATTTCATGATAAGTCAGTTAGTGGTAGTTATTTCGGAAATTTTAACTATTCTACTATACAAACCAAAAAATATAATATATTTATCTATTTTTGCGTCAACGATAGATATCATTGAAATAAAACTTTTCACAATTTTTGTGAGTAGTTTCTATGTTGTTTCTGTGATCACTCATAATTATTATAGAGGTATTATAACTCAAAATTAGTGAAGCAACAGTGATTATTCAGTAGTCGTTCGTAATGCACAGCCGGTACCGCTTGCTCCGCAGAGCTACGGTAACATCCGATAGATCGGGTTCCGTAGAGCAATGGAGAGCTGAATCTAGTATTGAATGCACCTCATTAAATTTACTTCTACAGTGAGACCAACTTATTTGTGGAGTTGAGGGAGAGAGCCACCATCAATTATACGAACAAAACTGATCAAATCTCGAGGAAAATTTTAGTTCCATTCGTTGTTCAGCTATACAGATAAGTTGATCTGACTTGATGCATTGGAATAATGATAAGATACAACTTGAGACTTTACTCAATAGATCAACAGGAAAAAATATTTAAGACGGCTCTGATGTAAGATAAATTGAAATCATCATCAACCATTTTCCACCCACGGCTGAATAGGTCTCCTGTTCAGCGCGCCATCTTTCCGGTCCTTGGAGAGGTCCGAGGTTGTGGTCCGGTCTGTGCCAGTCTGGTTCACTGCTTTCTTGCCCTGTAGCGATGTCGTCCGACTAGCGGGCTGGTGGTCAGCCCGGTGGTAGCTTTCCGTTCACCTGAACGTTAAACGAAAATGGAAACTCTTCAGTAGCTTCTCAACAGCTATGTTTATTTTCTGTCAGTTTTTTGCCACCACACTGATTGATTTCGAATTAAATAGAAGAAAATCCTTGAATAAAAAAATCATATGCATAAAAAAACAATAAATAATTTGAAGAAAAAAAAAAACTGCTAACCTTATAACACTGGCCGTATAGAATCTGTAAAGCAAAAAAGCTGTAATTAAAGCTAGGCAATGAGAATTAGAAAGGAGTTTTTATTGTTCTACACGGCGTGCGGTATGCGGGCTCGTACAATTGTATAGCAACAGCTCCCAGAGAAAGGGCTTGTTCTTTCTTTTCATTCCATTTTTAGGGTTTCGTACCCAAAGGGTAAAATCGGGACTCTATTACTAAGCCTACGATGTCTGTCTGACCGTCCGTCCGTCTGTCCTACCTTTAAACGGCTGTATCTTTCGAACGTTAGATAACAAAAGGGCGTGATTACAAAAAATATATATGCCGCCTCCTAAATTTTGCCTTAGGCCCGGGCATATTCGTCCTAGGAAATCCCCAATCTAGAAAGCCCCTGCATGCGGTGCATTAGCTGTTAAAAACTATAAACATCATCATAGTAAAGATTTTGAGTAATCATCGTGCTGCATAACATGTGACTTCGTTTCCCATCCCTAATAGAAAATCCTTTTTTTTTCTTCTTCCCCGTGTTGGGGCTTTTGGCTCCGCATGATTGACGCAGTTGCCATATGTCGCATGAGTTAAGTTAGCGATCTCTGTACAGCTATAAAATGAAAGTGTCATCACATCACTGTCAGCACCATAAAGTTCGAACACATTTTCGCCATGTATAGGAGTTGCCGTCTAGGAATTTGATGCCCAATATCCTGTTTACAGCTCTTCAAGCATGCACATACCATCGGAAGTATCCATCTTGTCCCAAAGCCTCCAGAGGAAACGTCAGCGCGTACGTAAATGGTGTCCTCGAGCGTTCCTGACTGAAATAGTAATGCGAATATCGCAGTAACTGTACGACTTGTCAAACCGATGACATTTGTATGATAATCACTGTGTGCGATGATTGTAATTAGTTACGGCGCCAATGTTCTTTATTTTTGCACGGCGCTACATGCAAAAACTGCTAATTTGTTTGGTAGACAGCTTAATTATGGCGTGTACTGTAAGAAGCGGCGTGGGTAAATTGAAAGCGTATACTTATGTGCTTATTATTAAATTTACTGATGTTATTTTGTTAACAGATTTATGTAGGTTACATCGGAAAAAAATATTTTGAATTAAAATTTCTTCAGGTTTGGTCGATTTTTGGTAAGGGAAAACTTATGGGTTCGTGTCACCGACATGCTAATGACAGTTATTCTAAAATTTTAAGTTTATAAGTTGTCAAACTAAGTAAGTATGTTGTTAAGTTTTTAAGTTGTTTTAAGTTGTTGGCAGTTCTGACTGCCTATTTTTTATATTTCCTCGTGGGACGATTTTGGCATACCACATTTTGTGCGTTTGCTAGTGTCAAGTATTGAATTATTTGCATGTTTTACTAGATATCACCAAACAAGGTTACCTATAGTTAGTTACAGTCGGAGTCAAGCAAAGTAGGTCACGGTCAAGTCAGAGTCATGCCGTAGTAAAGTTTTAGAGACTTTACAAGAGGCTTGTAGGGAGCTTAGGAAACGACACGAAAATACATGTTTCACCGTGTAATATTATATACGGAATTGCGTTATATACGGAAAAATTGTACGCATGATCGACAGATTTTGTCTGTGTCGGTGTGGAGGCCATAGTAGATATGCGTAGTGGCTATTCAAATGGTAGAGGTCGCTGTAGACCTTGGCCATAGCCTCGCAGGTCATTGATTTGTGAATCGGATAAAGCTTCATAGGTACGTAAATTACACAGCTTTGTATTGAAATTAAAATGACTATGTTCAAAGCTATGGCTCACTGACGTAATGAATTAAGTATAGTTTGGTCAAGGGCAAAGAACTTGGGCCTTACCCTACTAGGTCTCCAAGTTCTTTGGTTTGGATTTCTACCAAATGTATTGTTTGTAAATTATTTCTTGTTTTAGATTTTAGCTTTGTGTTTTTTGTGACGTTTCAAAAGTGTATCATAGTATGCCTACTTGAAAGAGATTAAATGGATTGAATGGTCAAGGGCTTTCCTCTTTTGTTTTATTTTAATATCATACTAGTTTCACATCTATACTAATATTATAAAGAGAAAAGATTTGTTTGTTTGTTTGCATTGAATAGGCTCCGAAACTACTGAACCGATTCGAAAAATTATTTCACTGACGGGAAGCTACAGTTTCCCCGGGTGACATAGGCTATAATATATACCCGTTTTAGCTGGGGCGGACCGCTAGTTACCTAAATAGGAAATGACATAAAGTTAAAAAAAGGTTTAAGTACTTTTTTGCAAAAATTCTGTAATATAATCTTGAGTTTTTTTTTGTGAAAGCTTAAAGTTGCACAACGAGCTATGGAGAGGGCTATACTCGGGGTATCTCTACGAGATCGAATCAGAAATGAGGAGATCCGTAGGTAAACTAAAGTTACCGACATAGCCCACCGGATTAGCAAGTTGAAGTGGCAGTGGGCAGGGCACATAGCAAGCAGAACAGATAGCCTATGGGGCCGAAAGATTCTGGAATGGAGACTACGGACCGATAAGAGCAGCGTCGCACGTCTACCCACAAGATGGACAGACGACCTAAAAGAGACTGCAGGGAAATGCTGGATGCAGGCTGCTTCCAACCCTTTTGGAGATCGATGGGGGAGGCCTATGTCCAGCAGTGGACGTCCCACGGCTGAAATGATGATGATAATTCTTTCGAAATTGTTCAGTCCTAACTAATATAAACAAAAGAGGTATGTCTACAGTTCAAGGTTTCGGTGGCAAGCTTTTTTTAAAAAAAAACAAATTGTTTATTTTTTTGCATAGAATTGCCTTATATTACTTAAACTGTGCTCAAAGTACCTTTTGTATTTAGTTTTTCTTTGTATTCACGGGGTCCTATTAAGTATTTTATTCTTTTTGTGCTATCATATCAAAATCTCTCCTAATGCTACCTAACATCACTCAGCTAAGCCTGCTTATGTAGGTACTTTACTATTAATAAATAAAGGACATCAGATCATCGGACAAGCTTCTCTAAAATTCGCGGCTCTACGAAAACCTCTCTTCTAGGAAAACCATCTAGACCTAAGTATTACCTACTAGCTTAATCTCTTAAGCCTGTAGTAACTATGGAGGTCCTACTAAGATGATGGATATAATTGGATTCGACGTCCGAAATACTCTGAATGTCAATACAAGTAATTAGTGAAATAACCATTTACAGAAATATTGTATTTATTTATTTATTTTATTTATTTATTAAAACATGACGGACCAGAATTTTGGTTTATTTTTACTAAGTGCAGCTGCAGTTTAGATGTACGAACGATAAATTTGATTATTTTAAGTGCATATACAAAAAAAAACATGGAAAAAGTTAGTGTTTCCCTAATAACAAAAACCGTTTTTTTTTTCTTCCTTTCCATAAAAATCTAATTTACAGCAAACATAACTTGACATAGCTGTTAAAATTTGCAAGTTGAAGTGGCAATGGGCAGGCCACATCGCTCGAAGAACCGATAGCCGATCCCCATCGGAAAATCCACGAAAGGTTCTGGAGTGGAAACCACAAACCGGAAGACGCAGCGTAGAGAGGCCTCCCACTAGATGGACCGACGACATTGTGAGAGTCGCGGGCATCCAGTGGATGAAAAAGGCAGGCTGTCGTTCTGTGTGGAGATTAAAGGGTGAGGCCTATGTTCAGCAGTAGACGTCTTCTGGCTGATGATGATGATGAAAAACCTAATTTAGACTATTACGAACAAAGTACATACAACCAAATCGGTCTCTCCGTCTTACCAACGAACAGCATTTCATTTTTATTTATATAGGTAGATTGTGTAGATAGATCATTGTAGTGTAGGCGAAGTACGAATTATCGATACAGTACATATCGAATATTCGTACTTTGCCCATAGAAGTCATAAGATTTTAAGTTCACAAGGGACCATTTGTACATATTGGTCAGATGTCTAAGTTTGTCCCTTACTGCAGGCCTAGCACGGGCCGTGGACAAATTGTCTTTCCACCGTTTTTATCCCGCGAGAAAAAGACAAATGTATCCATATTCTAGCTTTGTCGCTTCTAGGCGTGGATATAAATGGTGGAAAGACAATTTATCCACAGCCCATGCTAGGCCTGCTGGTGTACGTAAATGCCAAGTCCATGGTATATAACATCCTAGAGGTCCTAGGTACATAAAAATCAAGTTCAAGGCAGGTGAACATCAAAAGGCAGTAAAAAGTCAGCCGTCAGCTCGACTCGAGCCTTAGTAATGTCGTCGGACCGCGCTCGCAGGAAATACCAGTCCGTATGATTTATTGAATGGGAATCTCTGATGCGAGCAACTTTACCGATTAAATCGATTTAATGTGAGCTTACTGAATGGTGCAACTCGACTTAACGTATTGTAGTTTTAATTAATTAGCTCAGTAAAGTTAACTAAGCTAGCCTGCATTTGATAACAAAAGAGAGAAACCCTAAGCGCGTTTTCTCTCGAGACGGCACGACATAAAAATGCGGTGAAGTTATCGTGCGCCATACAATAGGGTATTTGACTGTATTAAAAACTAGCGGTCCGCCCCGGCTCCGCACGGGTATAGTTATATAGCCTATTAAAATAGCCTATATTAATCAGTAATAATGTAGCATTCAAATGGTGAAAGAATTTTTAAAATCGGTCCAGTACTTTTTGAGCCAATTCGTTACAAACATACTTACATACAAATCTTTCCTCTTTATAATATTGTATAGATTATATTATTATAGATATAGATAATTATAAATCATGCTGGTGTAATTTTTTTTTTTTTTATTATATATTAAGTCCCGATTATAAGAAAAAAAAATTTTTTTTTCATTGATTACGCGACTTGACTTGAAACACTATATCTTATCACGTCACAGAACAGGAAATAAACGACCGGACTTGTAATCAGGATTTGGAATTCGCAAGTATTGAACTAGCATGAGCTTTTTCAAATAAGGCTCAACAAGATGTGTCTGAGAATCGTTATCTAACGATACAACGTCAATAACAATCACACATTATTATTAGCCGATCGTCGCTTCATCTTTATCAATGTTATACATCTTTATTGAGTACTTACCGTAATTATTATCCTAATATTATGTAAATATGTAGTTAATTTCAGATGGCAATCTTTGGCATAAAGCGTTAACGTAGCATTAAGGACATTGTATCCAGTTGCCAATAAAAAAAAGGGTTAACGCAATTTGTTAGAGTCTGGCTAGTGAAAGTTGAGCCTGAAAACGCCCGCCAAATTTAAAAAAAACGCATTGCAACCCCAAAATTTATATGAAATGCAAACATTACTGTGTTCTGACTGTGTTACTATAAAAATTAATAACTTACAAGTATCAAGTGAGATTATTTCAGGCATTTCATACTAATTTTTGGTGTTTTAATGCTGATATTTTTAAATTTGGCGGGCGTTTTCAGTCTCAACTTTCATTAGTCAGACTCTAGCTTATCTTCTACAGCGTAAAGTGGATAAGAGAACGAAGTAGGTGGTACCATTTTTACCTTCCATTCGAAATTAGAAAATAGACAATAGACACATTTTGTGGACAAAATACATAGGTTGATTAACATATAAAACAGAACATATGCCATTACGTTTCCCCAGGACCCCTAACCGGTTCCAACTAAGCATGATGCTGGTCTTCCGTTGGAACCGGCGCGGCAGTGACGTCACCCACAGTTAACACAAACGAACAAAAATATAGCAACAATGTAACCAGCGAAATAATTTCGCTAAACGTAGTGACACTGAGTAGTAACGTAGTAACACATAAAAACAAACTGAGCAATAATAATAAAACAAATCGTAAATACATCTGGGTGTCTTCAAATCACGAGTGAATCGGTTTCTTCTAGGCAAGCGTGCTCCACCGTAGACCGCATCATCGCTTAACATCAGGCGAGTTGGCGGTCAAGCGCAAGCCTATTATTTATTCAAAAAAAAACCTGATAAGGTAAACGATCATAGAAATAAATTTTACTTTAAGTAGTTAGTTGATAATGTAACTCATACTATAATCTTTTTTTGTATTGTAAAATTAGTACTTGCCTGTACTATGTAATTAGTACTATAGTAAGTACCTTATAGTATCAGAGCTGACTTTCAACATAAATCTTTAGGTAGGCACTTGCATAATAATGAATCTTATAGGTAATCTAACCTAACCTAACCTAACTTTTAGGTTAGGTTAGATTACCTATAAGATGTACCTTGCCTATAAGTGGACAAGACTGGCTTCGAAGCTAGTCTTGTCCACTGTTTTCCTGTGAATTCTTTATCATCTAAGTAAATTCACCAAACCCAAAAACAGTTGGTTGAGGGTTCCGTGTTGGGTAAAAAGAACAATAGGAATGGCATTGGCGTTAAAAGAACAAGCCTCACAAACTTATTACAAAAGCTGAATTCTTAGTCTGCAAAGCATGGAAATAAAAGTAAACGCAGCCGGCTCGCATTCTTGGATGTAAGAACATTTTAATTAAGAATGGTGCCAACAGGCGCCTGAAAACACTAGGTGCCTTGTTTTGTTTAATTTTTGCATATTAACTTTTTGAATTCCAAGTTAACAGGTATTTTTAAAATAACAGTATTACAGTTACTCGTACGTACAAATATTTATAGCACACAACGGTTGGGGTATTTATTTTGGTTTAAAGGCACGTTCGGTTTGGATTTCAAAACGGTTTTAATTCATAACATGTTAAGTTTCAAACTGCGGAAAAAGAACACCAATATAATATACTAGCGGTCCGCCCCAGCTTCGCACGGGTACAGATTATAGCCTATGTCACCCGGGGATAGTGTAGCTTCCCGTCAGTGAAAGAATTTTTCTAATCGGTTCAATAGTTTTGGAGCCTAATCAATGCAAACAAACAAACAAACAATCAAATCTTTCCTCTTTACAATATTAGTATAGACTACATGAGTACTACATTGAAAAAACAATCCAATTATTTTGTGTTAATCTTGTATTAGGTTGTTGTTTGCTAATGTAAAATCATTCAAATACGAGAATGACCAAAAATGTGTGCTTTGGTCTTTTGCGTTTTTGGCACCTTGCGTAGATAGCTTTATAATTCAAACTTACATATTAATTTATGCTTTGGACATTTGTTTTTGGCACCTTGCGTAGAGAGCTTTATAATTCAAACTTACACCTATATACCTTACCTACTATATTTTTAATTATATTTACTATGTTTTAAATAAGTTTCTTATTCTTGACTGACTAATATAAAAAATAATCAACGTTTTCAACTTTTTCTGTATTGTCAAGTAACACAACATCAAGGAATATACTACTCTCTAACGAGAGCACAACATTAACTATAATAATAAAGAAATCGCAGTAAGGTACCTTAGACTTGGCACGACTTTGTCTAGATTTCATTACTTTTTAGAGAGAGAGAGAGCAGCTCCATCGAGACTTGGCTAGTTTTTTTACAGAATGTTTTTGGTGGGATTGAATTTATCATCTAGGACCAAAGTGCTTGTGAAGACAAATACAACGAACCCAAAGTCGACGGGGTTACGTGAGTTACGCAGGGAGTTTCGTTTAGGAGTTCCTATGGCCACCTTCTGTCACCGTCATCAGACCAGCTCGATGGTACCATAACATTGCATTTTCACCGAACTTACATAAGTAGGTATGCCAAATTCCAGCTCAGTCGTTTAAGGATAACTAGTCTAAAATTCAGTTGCAAGATTTGTCCCACACTAAAAGGGCAATTTAAATAAAAGCTTGTAAAAAGATACACTCACTGGTTTAGTGACCCAAACTGAATCTTAGCCATCTGGTTAATCATTCCCGTTGGCCCCACCCACTTGTCCATGGTTGTGGACAGTGACAACGCCATCGGTCCCAAACTCCTAGCCAAGAGTTGTCTTTGAACAGATGTCGGTCGCACCAAAAGTCACAAAAAGCTTTCTGGGACTAATTTGAAATACAAACGTAATTTTGAACATAATCTGACTAAGGTTATAAACCTCTGAATGATAGCTTCAATATTTATGCATCATTAATCTCACGCTCGCGTAATTTATCGTATTCTGGAGGTCTGTAGCTATTTGGAACTTTTATCGGCTTATAAATTTATTGTTCTTCGCCGTTTGATGTCAGCACCGCTGAATACTTTCTCGCCCGCATTCTAACGAAAAAATGTTTTGACTCGGTGAATTGAGTTAATGAAAGAATTTGATACAAACCATTAAAAGTTCGGAGACATTTTTATGATAATAGACGAGGCGGGATCTACGTATATCAGCGGGAGAGCCATAAATGGCACAGTTATTTTAAAATAAACATGAAGTTTTACTGTCTAAGTTTACTGTTTTACTGTTCTCACGTTACACGTTGCATGCATTGTGCAAGCGAATGAATGGAAAAAAATATTAGTAGCAGCATAACACTTTTTTAAACTATCACGGTTGTTCACTACAGTTATATGATTATTAAATTGATATTTACCGTGATAAGGTTGTGGATGGACCTACTGATATTTCGGCGAAGTTACATGCACCATGTTCACGGGAAGACTCCCGGTAAAAATATCCTGTCCCGGTTTTAGTAGTAGCATTGCTAAGATTTATTTCAATTTATTGTAACCTAGCGGTTTGCCTTAATACATTAGGAAAAAAATTTTTCCGGAATGCAAATTATCACGAATATTCGTTACTCGTCACTAGGTAACCTTTAAAATATTAAAGCTACTTTGGTTTTTTGGTTGCTCTGTTGCTACGCGAAAGGGGAATAAAAAAAACACACTGTCGCGTTTATAATATTTAAAGTATAATTTCAAAACGATCTGGATGGTGCATTTAGAATTTATAACATACTAAAAAAAACTCTTGTCAGTCACACTTCGACGTACAACTACTTTCAATAAAATGTAATTTTTCTCGTTTCAGGAACTGAAAAATGGCACTGATCCTGTTCTTTCAGCTGATTTTCACAGCGTTAGCTTCTGTATTATACGCTGCAGGTGAGTAAAATACTTTTTTCTTTACAAAGTAAAAAAATAAATATTAACCCTTTACGGCGCTGGGTTGCACTTCTGCAACATACCGATTTTTTCCACATAAAAATATACCCTGAGCGACTAGACGAGTTTAACACCGCGTTGTCATACTGCAACAGACTGCTTTGGAGGTGTAATAACTGAATGGATCACTAGATGGCGTCAATTGTATGTTTTGGTCGTTCAAAGTGGCAAGCAGGTATAAAAAATTTCGCAGCGTTTGATTATTTTTTCAAAAAGTTTTTTTTATTGAAAAAAATTACAATTGCTTTTTGAAATTGATATGGTGTAAAGGTAAGTGTTTTATTAGTACTTTTCCAGTATAGTTTCATTGAAAAATGTTGTTATTCCAGACTTAGGATTGATTTTTGTTTTGTTGTACATCTGCAACATTGCGCCTTAGTGTTCAAGTTGGTAGTACTGTCCTATTTGAAATTGATAATTATTTTTTAGGTTTAAAATCAGTTGTGAATTACGCAATTTGACTGAAAAAGACTTGCAAGCCATATTGGAAGCGTGGAAGGTCAGTGAAGATGGCCTAGCTTTCTCGAGTGACAATGACGTAGCTGATCCAACGTACGCTTTGCACTTGATGAAAAGAAATTTCAGATGATGAACAAAATGAATTCGAAAACAGAACTCAGGCTGCTACTTACTTGCCCTAGATTACTGCTAGTGATGAGCCAAATACAAGCACATCAGTAACCCCAAAAACTACGTATCTCATCGACAACGCCTTCGGCGGCACCAGCGCCTTGGTTCCAGGTAATACACATGATCCTCGGGCAAATGTTACATGGAATACAAACAATTTAGAACTGAATCAGGACTACCTGATGTTCCGAGGATCGGCAGAACTACTTCCAGAAATAAAACAAAAGAAAACACCTTACAATAAATTTTCATACGTGTTGACTAATAACATTATCGTCCTCATACGGGATCAGACCAACTTGTGTAGCGTACAAAAAATGCTGATGAGCCTGCAAGTGTCACCAGTTAGGAGATCAAACAATTCATAGACATAGGCTTTTTTTCAATAGTTTGCGTGCTCAAAGTATAAATGTATTGGTCAGAAAAAATTGCCTTCTCCCAAAATACAAGGGACTATACGCCATTGAAGCCACAACAAACTCGGGCAACTATTGCATTTCAATGGTAACAGCGCCATATGAACATCAAGATTCTGACAGACTATATAAAGTCCAACCATTGATAGAACAATATGTTTTATTGAATTCCTTTTGAAGCACATTATTTTGTCTGTAGATGAACAAATGTGTTGGAGAAAATGGAGGTCCTAAGTAAGATTCTCAACTCCGCTAAATTAAGATTAAATACAGCTGAGACCTTATGCAAATATAAAACTAGACGAATAAAGAGTACAAGCGATATCGAAAGCCTGATTCAAATAAAAAAGAAGAAAGGCTCTAGCTCTGCACATTCCACCAAAGAGATGAGACTGGACCAGGTAGAGCACTGGTCGGGGTAGGTCAAAAAATGAGTGAGATGTCAATTTCCCGGCTGCAGCGGCTACACGCAAACAGACTGCGAAAAATGTAGAGCTGCTTTATGTTTTATTGTACAAAAACACTTTTTAAAGTTTTTTTTAACTCCTAACTAATATATGAAATTTGTTGGAACAATTATGAAGAATAAGCACAATGTTGCATATCTGCAACATGTATAAAATTAGTTTAAATATATAATTTATTTCAAAAAAGATTTTTTTATTATTTTTCCTGTTATCTATACACTATTTAGCATAACATACCAAAAAAACAACACTTTCAAAGCTCTTGCGCCGTAAAGGGTTAATACAATATTAAGTACTTACCTACTTCACTATTTTCCTAGTCCTTGAATGATGCTCTACTCTACAGTGGATTTGTATGGATTTTTAGATTTTGAGCCACTATGGCATAGTTTCTTTATAATATTATCAGTCACTATGATATGATATTATGAATAAAGCCTGTTTATTTTTAACCACCGACGCAAACAGAGGGGCGTTACCGTGTTACAAGTTTAATGCGTATATATGAATCGGTTTTTTTCTAGTAAAGCGTGTTCCGTCGTAGACTGCATCATTGTCCCTATCTGTGGCATCGTAGCTCCCAAACGGCTGAAACGATCTTGATTTAGTTTGTTTGTTTGAAAGGTTTTTTATTTATTTTTTAACCCGGATAAGTCAACGTTTGACCACCAAATCAAATCGCCTGTTGGTAAGCGACGATTTGGTTGAAGATGAAGCAGATTTAGAAGATAAACACACACACTCTATTAAAGGTGACTTGATCCAGAGTTCTTAGCTGAAAACTAGTTCAGCCTTTTGGTGATTATCAGCTATTTTATTAGGATTTTTAACGTTTTTATTTTATACTACTTATAGATCTGATACTTACTGTAGAGCTTACTTTTATCAGTAGACCTCAGAGCAGACAGCGCAGCATAGCCTGCGATAGTTTAGCATACACTTTGCTTACTAAAACGATCGGAATTTTAAAATAGACACCGCTTGTATAAATCACATAAATTTACATGCCGGCCTGAAGCCGTGAGAGCCTCACCGCAGTAACCGCACCGGCTCGAACCTTGCGACATCAATTCAAACTAAGATGCGAGATAATTACGCATGTCTTAAAACCTGATTACATTTAATGATCGAAATTAATTGTCGGTACAACCGTACCGTTTATAATTCCGAACAAATTGGGACCTGTCCCTTTCGTAGGAAGCGGTCGATTTCTAACAGCTTTTAAAGGCTCGATGGTTTCTCTAGTTCGTTAACCATTCCCGAGCGACCGCCGGTCGTTTCAAACAAGGTTCAAATTAAACGGCAATGAACGTCGTGTAAAGTGGTGAGGGCGGTATTTTTTTTACTCTATTTTGGAATTGTAACAGGCGTGACGGGTATGCTCCCGGATACCGCAGGTAGACACCCATACAAACGCATCGAGCTTTTAGTGTTGGTAAATAGAAAAACTTTGTAATAGGGCAGATGGTTCCGTAGATTGTTTGTATATCCTTAATTGTGTTTTAGCATTGCATTATAGTAATTAATATTTTATATAGATATACTCTTTTGTTTTGTTTGGTAATTAGGAACATCCATAAAAGCTATCTATAAAAAAAAATGTTTTTTTCTGATACATGGTTTTAATGTATTTATTATTTAAAGAACATATTTCGAGGAAAATTAGACTTTAAGGCTTAGTCTAGACGTATTCTTGGTCGTCCAGTATCATGTACGTGTAGGTACGTATTTCAATGTGTAAGGAGGTTTTTAACTTTTTCCCACTAAAAAGAGGCAAATGTGCAGAGTTTATGTTAAAGCTTCAGACTAGACAATAATAGAAATTTCTAGATGGCTATTGTTGGTTTTATGTGATATGACGCTGGTGCCGCTGTTGCTATTAGCACCAGCGGTAGCCACTTGGAAGTGGCACTACGGAACATTTTCTGTTTTACATTGAAATCTGGAAATTACCCTATAGAACATCGTTTTTCAACTTTCTTGAATAGGCAACCCCTTTACAAGTTAAACAATTCTGGCTAGCCCCCAGGGCCATAATAAAACTACATAAAACATAATAGGCTTCTAATTCTATTATAATTAGAAAATTATTTAGTTACCCATATGCGTCTCCAAAAATAAAACCAACACATGCCTTTTTCTTTTATTCACGACTCCCTGTGGAAGGCTTTGTGATCCCCAAAATATAATGCATTAATATTTTTTGAGAAAAGTACCAGCCAATCTTGGCATTTATAGACTCACGTATGCTGGCCTCAGCTACGCCCGGGCCCACAATTTTTAAGATCTTCCATAAATGCCCTGTTACCTGCCCTTGCATTGATCTCTTCTCTACATAGTAGTCGCTTTCCGCGTCTGTCTATCTGTATGTCTGTATGGCCGCTAACTCCTCCTAAACCACGCAACGGATTTTGATGCGGTTTTCACCATCACCTAGACATTTTCACGGATGGTTTATATATATACATATATAACTAGCGACCCGCCCCGGCTTTGCACGTAAATTACACCCGTGCGAAGCCGGGCGGGCGGGTCGCTAGTGTACCATAAAAAAGGTTTTAAGTGCCCACTAAATATAGTAAAGGTTGAGTTGTGAACCCGACGATAGACTCCTCAGATTATTAAATAGCACTAAGCTTTATTGTTTAAAGTTTAATCTCGTACCAGTAAAACTACGAATTAAACATTATATTTCCACTGAAATATGAAATATTTGCGAGCCAGTCCATTTGGTAATACTCAAAGTTTTTTATACGCATAAAATACGAGCACAATCATAAAGAAGCATCGAACTTGATTAAAAGTTCCATAACTTATTAAACTTTCAGACCATCGAAATAGTATTATTAATATTAAAGCCCGAGGCGGATTATTTAACAGAGACGAAGTAATTGAGGTGGAAACTTACTACAATAAATATCAATATACTTTTCAAGTAAAATGTTTCTGCGCTCCGTAAAATACCAAGTAAAAATGTGGACAGCGAACGGCGGCAAAACTTTGAAACCACTGAAAAACTTATTATAAAGATTTAATGTTTTTATTTTCACTGCACAAAATTCAAAGTTGATCTTTGATCATTATATAGTTTGGATATGCTTTAAAGTCGAACTAGTACCTACCAAAAAAAGTCTGCTAAAACTGAAGGGGGCGAGGTAAACACGTATTGCACACACTGACATAATTCTTACTAGTTCTACAAACGCACACTTCAATATTGAGCGGCACACAACTGCAAACGAGATCAAACGATCAAAACATCAAATAGACGACCCCCTTGGTCGTTTTTTGGTCTTGGGTGTAAGTGCTGAAGGAAGGGGAAACTGTAGGTACATAACAAACACTTCCAATTTTTTCGAGTTTATTTGTTGTTTTCGAGTTTCGAGTTGACGATTCGAAGTTTTATTGAGTGAACTGAACCCCAAAGTGCACTGTTTGGTAGTGTGCGTGCGTGTATTTACACAAATTTAACGCTAACTCGTCATTATGTTGTCCGAGTGTTTGTGTTATGTCATTAGTAACTGCCTACTCGCTCGGATTTGAGTTTTTTTCTGCATCTGTCTAGCTTTGTCAGATTACAATCGTTGAGATATCTTTTCAACGATGTTTCTGAGACTGCAGCTTTGCCGAACTCGTAAAACACCTACAGAGATTAAGGATTTAACATGCGCCAATGACCTTGACCAAACGATGCACACTTATTATAAGCGCCGTCTAGCGTCCAACGTCCGTACTTCTTGCGTGCAAAGCTAACTTAAGTATAGACTATTTATACAGAACAGAATTCTGACGAAGATAATAACTTTACCTACTATGTTGCTCCCTCCTTGAGTAATAGTGGTTGCTCCTCGTAACTTTATGATAACTGATCCTATGTGCAAGATTTTTGGTAGAAAGAGAGATTAACACATATTTTTACGTGGCTTTGTCTCGGATGAATTAAGTACAATTAATATAGTAAAGCGGGGTCGCTTTAGCTAATAATCAATAGTTAAAAGAAGTCGCCTTCAGGACGTCTAGGTACATTCCGTAGGAATTCATACTCACCCATATCCCCATCTTATATAGGGACGATTCACACCTAACGGCGCGCGTTGGGGCCATCGGTGTAAATCATTCCTTATCGAAAGCATTATTACAGTAACCGGCACACAACTTGAGCCATGACCTCGAGTGCGCAATAGACGATTTTAAGGTATCGTTGGTGGAAAGAGAGGTGCGCGGGGGCATTCTGACGGCACGCGTCCACGCAATTGGCCGATGCGTGAACGACATGCGCGAACTTACCCCCACTACGTCAACTTTGGCTCAAGTTGTTTGCCGGCCACTGTATTAGCCGTACAACAATCATTCATATTCCCTTTTTCCCCTGTTAAACATAGATACAAGTTCTTTTTGGAAAACAAGCAATATATTATATGCTAGCTGCGTCTCATGATTTCATCCAATATCAGGGGCCTTACGTACAACTGCTAATAGCGGCAGCTAATCCGCTCAGTTGGAAAATCACGCGACCGCAAACCGTATCTGGGCGCGTTAAGGTTCACGTTCGCGTGATTTACAAAGTGAGCAGATTAGGTGCCGCAATTAGCTGTCCGTAACGCCCCAGGAACCTGTATTTTCGGGACAAAAAGTTAGTTGTTTTAAACCAGACTTCCAGAGTAACAGCTATTTCCATACAAAGTTTTATCAAATCCATTCAGCTGCTACGAAGTTAAGTAACGTGGAACAAACATACACACAAAATTTCGCATTTATAATATTAGTGTGTTGATAGTGTGATAGAAGCAGGGCTGGTCAAGCCACGGCCTGCTAGACGGAGAAACGTATTTGAGGTACCAATTAAAACTAGGGTTGCCATACGTCCGGAATTTTTCGGGCTTGTCCGGGAATTTAAGCTTTTGTCCGGAATGCGGTGATAATTCATATCATTCATATATATATTATATTCATATGGCATAATATTACAAGCCTTGCTTAATTTAGGGTCAGATGACCGTGTGTGCAAAACGTCCCTAATATTTATTTATTAATAAAAATGCGAGTACATGGAATGGCGTTATACAAAAAAAACTAAGCAAAAAAGCGCTACAGGTTTTAATCTGAATGCTTTGGTCTATCGTCAAGCCAGAAAAAGAGGATAGTTAATTCAGTGATTACGATACAAGGTATAGATAAAAAGCAAGAAACAGTTCGTAAGTATTGAAACAGTTTAATGTCTATAAAGTAAAAACACAAAACAGATTACAAAATAAAATAACTAGGGAGCTACTCGATACTTCTACCAGAAAATAGAAATAGACTAAACACTTTATGAAATAAACTGCTGAGCTTCAGCCATTGTTATAACAACAACATGATACAATATAATTATACAAAATAGTTTAATGTCTATCATGTAAAAATACAAAACTTATTACTAAAACGAAATAAGTATTTAGTTTAGACCGTAAAGTTTGGACATTATTATAGGAAAGACAATATTATAGGAATGTATATTGCATCCTAATGTTAGATGTTGGTGAAAAGTAAATGTATTGTGTTGGTACTTGGTAGAAATAGTTTGGTGAGTTTACTAAAATCAAAGTAGAATAATAATATGTTTGGCTAAACTGGCTAGTAAAAAACTTGGCAGGCGGTACTTCACACAGAGGCAGTTGCTCACGTGTATCAAGAACAAGTCCGATCTTGTTAGTCTAGTCCGTTAAATACTGCTGCCACCTACCTATTCGACAAAGCTGCTAAGTACCGGCTGGAAGCTTAAGATTTGGTAGACCTTTTTGGTGACGTCAAAATAATGCTCATGCTCACCATCACAATTTACAAAAAACTTTGTATTGCACATAAGTATGAAAATTTTGAAGAAAACCCTATTTGTTTTTCTCCGAATAAATTTAAACATTATATGTATATCGCATCCAAATCCGCTGTGTCTTGATATTTCTTTATTTTTTTTCAAAGAATTAACAAATATCCACTATGCTTCTGCCAATAAAGTTCCAGTTCCAGTTCTTCTGGTTCCTTTTGTACTTCAACTGTAAAATCCGGCATATTTAATAGACGTCGCTGCTCCTAGAACGAAATAACAAATAATTACTTTACTAACATAATACCCATAAATACATTTAGGCATATAAAAATAAAATATAATTGTGCACTTAGCTACATAACATCTTATTTGAAATAATAATTATATTCTGAAACAAAAAAAGGTACTGAAAAGTTGTTAATGATCACCTGTTCATTCGAAGGCAACATTGTTTCTATTTCTGTTGTTTCCAGATGTTCGTCCAGGGAGTCCAGGTATCTGTAGAAAAAAATATAGAAATAAATAAGTTTTCCATATAAGAAATTATGATGCATTACAATTCTAACTCGCATCCTTCTCAATGCGTTATCTTCTTTTCTACATAGTGTAAAATAAAGTGGCTTTCCGCGTCTGTCTGTATGTCTGTATGTCAGTATGGCTGCTAACTCCTCCTAAACCACGCAACGGATTTTGATGCGGTTTTCACCATCAGTTAGATACATTTTCACGGAAAGTTTATATATATAACTAGCGACCCGTCCCTACTGCGCACGTAAATTACACCCGTGCGAAGCCAGGCGGGCGGGTCGCTAGCTCGCATTTCTTCTCTTTACCTTTCGTTTTAACTTTTAGACTTATTTCTTAATTAATCCGCCGTAGCATTGCATATTATGTGAAAATTTCAGTTGGTTACCTGTTACGGATATAACTGTTAATAGGTAGGACAGACAGACAGACATCATAGGCATAGTAATAGGGCCCCGGTTTTACCATGTGGTTACGGAACCCTAAAAAGCATAATTTGGCATATAGAATTCAAAAGAACTTGGTGGGTCGTATAATGTAAGACGCGGGCCGTGGATTGGACAGCTCTGGTATTCTATAATAATTTTAGTCTGTTCACACTTTAGGTACGTACAACGTTGTACGAATGTTTGTATGTAATTATGTGTGCTGTTGTTTACTCGAATTCGCTATTTGGATAAAATTTGGTAAAGAAAGTAACAAAATACCTACCGTACCATACCGTACACAGTAGGTACATATGACTTACAGTAGGTACTACGTACGTAGTACGTAGGTAGGTATATACCTACTTACCTAGTTGGATACGTAGGTAAATTCCCAGTTGCGCCTGCCATACAAGTGCCTAGTGCGAGTCGGGCTTGGGCACTGAGGATTCCGTACCACCACATTCACCACATATTTTCAACCTTTTTCGTCAATACTAGATTTTCGGAATGGATCTACATACATATTTATCAAGTTTGTACGGAACCCTGGTGCGAGTCCTACTCAAACTTGTCCGATTTTTATTTTTTGACTTTATACCTAACTATCGGTCCGCCCCAGCTTCGCACAGGTATAGACTATAGCCTATGTCACCCGGGGATAGTGTAGCTTCCCGTCAGTGAAAGAATTTTTCAAATCGGTTCAGTAGTTTCGGAGCCTATTCAATGCAAACAAACAAACAAACAATCAAATCTTTCCTCTTTATAATATTAGTATAGATATAGATAGTATAGATTTTTAATTTTTTTTTAATATTAGAATTTTTATTTGGATAGGAACTTAAAAAAAAACAGAATATTAATGAAAACTTAAAATATAAACTAAAAACTAAAACTTAAAATAACTAAATAAAAGTATAGATAGCATAGATTATATTTTTTAGTACCATTATTTAGGTAGGTAGGTACATTATTCTTTGGAAATTTCAACTGGCTATCTACCTATCACGATTCGAAAGCTAAAAGGTAGGACAGACAGACAGACATACATACATACAGACAGACAGACAGTGTAGAATAAGTCCGGGTCCCGTTTACACACTTTGGTTACGGAACCCTAAAAACGAGTAAGTAAGTACGGTTATTTAATTATTATGTATTGTGTTTTAATATAATATTATGATAGGTATGTACTCACCACGCCGCCAGTTGAGTTTAAATTTTTTCTGAGTTTGCCGTTTTTGTTGTTCCCACCATTTCAAAAGTATTTTCTACACAGAGACAGTCTATGATGATAAACACAAAAACTCTAACACATAAATTACACTTATTTCACTGAAGAGGTCCAGCTTCCTTTCAAATTTCAGCTTATATATAAGCTAATAACTAAATACAAACAGTTTCATTCAAAACACTAGAAAAAGAATAAAAAATTTCAAAAAATATTTTTTGTAACGGCGCGCGTGGTCTGCACGTCGCAAAGCGCAGAAACAGACTGGCGAACCCCCGTCTCGTGCGGCTGCGGGTGTTTTTTGGTCACGTGGGTTAGGTATCTCCTGCGCGTCTATTTTTAATATTACTAAACATACGTACCAGGGGCCTAAAAAAATAATTTAAAAATTAAATATTCATGTTTTCGAATTTCCTATGTTCAGGTGAAAGAATCAACTGGAACGCATTTGTGGTTATCGCGATAACTCTGGCTATGGTGATGAAATAGACTTTAGAATAATATTTTTTATTCAAAATGTAGCAAGTAAAAAAACCTTCTGTGCCGATATAATTAATCAAGTTGAATTTCCCTCATGAGCGATATTTTTTTCAAGTCGCTAGGATAAGTAGTTTGTCCTATATCATTGGTTAAAAATACCGATTTGGCAAATCTTAGGCTCTTAATGGTTTCGTTTTATTTTACCAAAATTATTTGTTTTTTTACCAACTTCAAAAAATGAGGGGGATTCTATTTTTTTTAATGTTTATTACATCATAACTCCGTTATTTATGAACCATTTTTTTATTGAAAGTACTATATACTTTGAAATATCATGCGGAATTACTGACTTACGAACAAAAGTCGCATTTTTGAAATCAATTCGAATATGCTACGCTAACGCAACGTGGTTCAAACCACGTTGCGTTAGCGTGTTATTCGAATTTGTTTCTATCAATATAAAAAGTTTCATTTCAAATTCAAATTGTTTATTTCAAGTAACCATAAACTCAGACTACAATATTCGGACAAAGAATTAGGTTCAAAAATAATTGTAAAAAAGTCAGTGGAAAGTCAAAATAAAATAATTTCGCATGATGTTTTCTTGCAATATGTTTTTAATACGAGCGATTAAAAAAAATGCCCCTGTCTCTACGTAGAGCAAGTACAAGTTTAAAGTTTTCATACGCTTGTATTTCTAAATTTTCATATTCATTAACGTCATAAACAGACGATGTTAGTGAACATGGACCTATAAGTCCATATTTTTCAGTTGAAAGAGTTCCAAACGAGCGCCAGCTGCCTCCAGCATTTGTTCGCGTGAAAGCTGACAACTCACTGCATTTCTCGGAATGAAATTTCAAAGCAATCTCGGTGTTAGGGCTCAACTAGAGGTAGTCACAGCTTGTCCCGGTCTCAACAGAAACTTTGTGAAGCTAAGCTACAAACAAGCGAGTGTCATGATTTAACTTTGTAATACGCGACCGACGCGACGTCTAGACGACACCTATTTGTATACCAGACGTAAACAAGTACTTATAAAACCTACTCAAATAATGTTATGCATGATGATAACCAGCTTTCTTGGGAGCTCTCTCACATTTTTGATGAAATAAGCAACGAAAAATGGCGTTCTGATTCTATCAATTAGAAAGATCTATAGAAAATTCTCTTTCTGTTTAGTATATAAATAGAGGTGTATTTTTAGTTAAAAGTAACGGCTTAAAATTTAGGAATAACTCACCATAATCAACTTATTACTTTCAATTTACAAAAATAGTTTTTCGTAAAACTCTCGGAGGGAAAGTTTGAAAGCTAATTTCATTAAATTACTGTACATTTTAGCGTTTTGCTTTAGCTGTTTTGTCATCATAATTACGATTTTATTTTTTCGTTTTATGCCCGAAAACCCAGATACCTAAAATTTTACGAATAACTACCTAGTTATTATAAGTCAAAGTAAGGATTACATTTTGTAATTACTTAGTACAGACACTACAGATCGGGGGTCGTGTCATATATAACAAAACAAAAACCGTTTTATTATTAATTACATATAATATATACTTACTTATCCAGTTTCATTACCTTGTGGCCTACCATAATCTCAAAAACATTCTTATAATAACCTTACATTTGTCTTGCTCTCTCATCTGCCACTTGCACTAAGCAAAACGTTGCAAATACTTGCAACTTGTACTTGCTACTTATACTAAGCATCGTCTGCAAGCGCCTTTAAGGACATTTTATTAGATTCATCTGCATTATAAAAGCGTACGGACACGGACTTCAATAAAATTTGATTCTATACCTTAACCTTACGAAAATCGATAACATTTGGCTTCCAAATTTACAAAGGAATCGATAGTGTCTTCATGTTACTAAATAACGGCTGTAATTAGGTCATCATGTGATAAGCAATTTGTTAAAAATAACTTGCAACTTATCGATTAAAAGAACAACTTTATAAATAGGTACGTGTTTCAATTTCGATACTACATTTGATATTTTAGTAAAGTTAGGGCGTTTTCCTTTGTTATATTTATTTATTAATTTCAAATTAGCACCGCACAAACACGAATTACACCAATGACAATCATAATAATACTAAAAATCACCTAATTATAACAAAATATCAATAGATTACAATATACAAAACAAAAATAAGAAATTAACGAGATCAAAAAGATTACAATAAAAAAAGATATTAAATAAATACAATGCCAAATAAATATTCGGGACATTTTTGCACACACAGTCATCTGACTCCAAACTAACGAAGCTTGTTTAAATAGTAGCATAGATAAACATATAGTAGCAATAAATGTCATTACACCTTTGAATAAGGCAATACATACAATGTAAATGTAAATAAAAAGTTGAGAATGCTACTTTTTCTAGTTCAACTACTTATTTTAAAAAAAGTGTCTTTTCTAGATCAGAAGTTTACAAGAAGATTCAAAAGTCCGAATAAAAAAGAGGAATCCATAACCTTTCGGTCATTGCCTGCCGGTCAGAAATCACATGAAATTGTTGCCGGCAACACGAATAAAACAAAACGCAACATCTCAATTACCCTGTGCATTCCAATATATACTTTCACGTGGAACTTATAAAGTTTGAAGTAGGATGCATAAGCTTTATATTCCTTCTTTTTAGTTTCGAGAGGGATGCGTCATATAAGATCGAAATGTGTGGGTAACAAGGTACCAAGGACATCAGGATTTGTTCTCTTTTTATGCCGGTCTGGCTTTTGGTATGCAAATAAAAAGTGGTTTAATTGAGCTGAGTCTCATCGACGTATCAAAGATACGGTTTGGTGGTCTCTTAGATATTGTTCGATTAATTGGCTGCCCCTTAACGGCTTTCAATAAGATTTTTCTGTAATAACTCATTTTCACATGTCATTCGATGAAAAGGGTCAGACTAAGCGAAGCAGATTGCCGAATTGATAATTTATTTCAAGAAATATATACCTATTTATACTAGAAACGCTTTTTTAGGGTTCCGTACCCAAAGGGTGTAAACGGGACCCTATTACTAAGCCTATACTGTCTGCTTGTCTGTCTGTCTGTCCTACCTTCTAACGGCTGTATCTTTCGAACCGTAATTTCACAGAATAAGTAATGTTACGGCGGATTATCTGAGAAATAATTTTATTAAAAAGTCAAAAAGTAAAAAGGAATGGGGGTATATAACTATAAAATATAAAAATAAAATGTATTTGCAATCATTTTTTAAAAGTTTTTTTGTAATTGCTCTAATGTAAAAACGGTAATACGTACAAACGTCAAACTTGGCATGATTATAGTACATACTCTAAAGTACAACAACAAACAATAAATAACGGCCAAGTGTGAGTTGGTGACAAATTTCTGTACATTACCAAGTTAAGCAACGTATTCGGCTACTTAAATGACCTCACCGTCACCACCGTCGTCATTCGTCTCACCGAATCTTTATCTTTATCTGTATTTTGTGGTGGTACGGTACACACAGAGCGCGAGCATGACACGCGCTTGGCCGGTTTATTTCTTTTATTACCTAGTTGCATTTCCTCATATGTGTACCCAAAGTGTGTACCTACCAATGTATGCGTACTTTTTCTCTTTTGATTAACTTACCTACCCATAATTCTTTATCTTATAACTTTGGTTTAAGTTTTATTGTATTTTAAACTTGAACAATCAATAACGAAGGCAAAAAAACAAGCAGAATTTTTATATGAAAAGTTTAGAAGTATTTAGTTATCTAGATTTGATTTTCTGATCACCCTTAATCCTTTTGTGGGATGTGCTAAATCCACGCTTTTATTGAAATGTTAGATCGAAAAAGAATTTGAAGAGATTCTAGCTTTCTATCTATAGCTATCTTTATCGATCGAGTTCCAAGAAAGAGAAAAAAAAGCCCAAACACGGAGTAACTATTTCGAGCACAGACTATGCAAAGATACCTACTACCATGATACCTACTACCCAAAGGGACGAAACGCTTCAAACAGAAAAAACGAGCAGAGCGAGAGGTACCACGTTTAGCCATGTGTCCCTTTCACACTACATGTCTTATATACAATGACATTCATGAACACATATTAGTGTGTGGTGTTGCCACTTTTGGAAAAATATTGTAACCGTAAATTTAGTATTAATTTGGGTAGTCCGTACATGATTTTATCAGCATCATTTTAATTATTTATATTTTTATTTGTGAAACATAATATCTAAAAGAAAACTCTCATGGTTATTTAGGGTGCATCCGTTTATTATTGTAGTGATATAAATAAGGAATAAATTAGTATGTACGTGTGTCGAGTACTGCTTCCACCTATTCGACGGAGCAGCCAAGTACCAACTGGAAGCTTTAGATTCCGTAGACCGGCGTGCTATGAGGCTGATTGGTGACAGCAAGCTAGTCGCCAAAAATTACAAAGCCTTGAGCACTGCCGTAAAGTAGCTTGTCTGTCTATTTTCTACCGGATATATTTTGGTGAGTGTGAGCAAAAGCTTCATGACCTTATTTCACCCTCCCCCTTTTACTACAGGACAAGTAGAAGGACATCACACTATCACCCATTCCTCGTGGAAATTCCAAAAATTCGTACACAACGATTTGGGTTGTCTTTTATGATACGTATTGTCCAAGAATGGGAGAACTCCCTGCTGTCCTCCTTGTTTCCTGAGAACTACAATCTAGGCATCTTCAAGGCTAGAATGAATAGATTTCTTGTAGATCAACGTGTTCCATCCTCGGCCACACCGTTGCTTACCATCAGGCAAGTTAGTGGCCAAACGTAGATCTATTCTGTATAAAAATATAAAAAAGTATGAAAAGTAATGAGGAATTAGTATCAGTGATTATGTCAACACTAGAAAGGGACAAATGGCTAAACGTGGTACCTCTCGCTCTGCTCGTTTTTTCTGTTTGAAGCGTTCCGTCCCTTTGGGTAGTAGGTATCATGCCTACTACAAACTTAGTTCCGTGTAAGGAGGTTAATTATTAGAGCAGCTTACCTACTTGAAGATATTTAATTTCTGAGTTTATAGTCACATCGCAAAACTTTTACCATTAGGTACATTGCATAGTAGACACAATAAACCAGACAAGACGTATTATCTCTTACTAGTGTCTGATCTCTAACATATTTATTGGTTAGGGACTATGGGACCATTATTTGGGATCTACATTTTCTTAGGTAAGCTAAATGTCTGTTATATACTTAGGCAAGCCCATATCGTGCTACTAACCTATTTATTTTATCCTGAGTGTCTGTTCAAGAAGGTTTCAGTCTCATTACCTGTCCCGAAACATTATTACAAAAGTTTTAATAATATATCAGCGTTCATCTTACTTTTCCCGATAATTCAACTAAAGCTTTTGTCTCGAGTATTGCTCGGTAGGTACCTATATAGCGTATAATATGTAGGTTATGTTTATTTATAGGTCTTCTCAGAAGCAATTTAGCTGCGGTTGTTTCGTCGTTAAATCTGTCATTGAAGCTTGCTCATATTAAAATATTTTCTAAGAAACTACTTTATATATATATATATATATATGTATAGTATTAGTACTCGTACTGGCGCTATAGAGAAAGTTGTAGACTTCAAAGATAGAAATCTTGGAATCTTTTCTTGGGACAAATGTATGTCTACGCGGAACAACTAGGTATTTTACTTGTCAGTGGATCGTGGCAGAACCTCGGCAGCGGTCTGGCACCATGAAATATGTAGTAAAATAGTAGATAGGTACATAAATTTTACTTGTCATTATTCAAACCAGAAATCACATATATAATATAAAATATATAATTAATTATAAGATAGAACAAGAACATAATAGAATAACAGTTTAAAAATTCAATTCCAACCAAAAACAAATATTTTTTCACTGACCACTGTTGGAATAGTGTTACAAAAATCAATCTGTTTCACTCCAACCTGTAGATAATTAGGTCTTTCTCTTTCGTACATATTACTTACATTAAACTAAACAGTGCCCTTATTGTTTGTATAGATTTGGTTTAGAAGGCTTAGATGAGATTTTCAGTCTCGTTGATTCCGCGCCTCAGTAGAGAGCACACACACCTCTCCTGCTAATAACGATAAATAAATGAGTAGTATTTTAAATCGTCAAATATGTCTTTCATTGGCTTCCCAATTCCAACAACCACGGCAACTAAGAATGTTATGATTTCAATTACTGCACAATCTAAGCATTCAAATTAGTAAATATTAGCTCCTGAAGTTATCATTAGAACTGATTTCCTGATATGATGTGACGGTATAGGTTAAACGCCTAGCAAAAAAATGTGGTTACCAAAACATATACCTATTTTGGTGCTAAGATTAGACAAGCAAGGGAGATATGCCTTATTAGTACAACTTTCGTGTTCAAATGTTTTTTTTGACGTGATAACGTCATATAAATCGATGAACGCCGGCTGCACGCATGAAAAATTGTCACGTTCCGCCTGGGCCGCGCGTGCAAGCGAGAGCGCGGAACAAGCGATAAAGAGGCACGATCAGCTTAAGCGTTATCACGTAAAATTATCGTTCGTAATCCGACTTTACAGACCCTTTTTTTCAGAATGCCGAAAACTGTACGGCATATTTACTTATTTTTCGCGTATACTAAGAAACTTGCAGTGACACCAACGCAAATGAAATGATATGCAAAACAAGGGTGACAAGGTCGTCTGCAAAGTTCGACTAAAGGCATCAGGCTTGATATAGGCAGGCTGTATTCGCACCCACCACGTCACCTTGCCATATCTCCCTTGTTTTTCTGATCTGAGGTTTGGTGCCTGTATGGCGTCATGTGCATCATCATCATCATCATTTCAGCCATAGGACATCCACTGCTGGACATAGGACTCCCCCATCGATCTACAAAAGGGCCGGTTGGAAGCGGCCTGCATCATGTGCGTATTATACTTAAAATTCACGAATTTGCTCAATATTTTACTGACCCAAACTTTATTTTATTTCCAGAATTGGACATGAAGTTCCTCAAGTACCCCGAGTCGGTCACAGCGCCAGTAGGAGACAAGGTGACTTTCGAGTGCGAGGTGAACGTCCCGGCTGAATGGCTGGCCTGGAGGTGGAAGCCTGGAGACGATCCCGGTACCAAGTGGACGGATGTCGAGAAGAGTGCGGAGAGAGACATGCATTCAACTGCTACGCATACCAGGCTGGTGGTTCATATCAAGGATAATACGGAATCAGCTGTATTCCAGGTTTGTTAAAATTGCATTAAGAGATCTTCCAGGCTGAAGAAGGGGCGCGCAGCTTGGAAGATTACTTGAAGTTTTACCTGGATAAATCATCTTGAAGTCGTATGCGCAGCATGCATGCTCTCATGCTCTCGTGTAAATAACAGGATTACTCATAAATCTGTCCCGTTCTATGGTTTTTGCGTTTGACTGACAACTTGCGAACGGTAATAACGAAACACGGATCTATGTCGCTGGTTTAGTTCTAGCGCATAACTTTTTAATGGATAGATTTAGTTTCATGGTTGATATTCCGAAAACCCATACGAATCGCTTTGATTCCACTTTGACTGTGTGAACAGACATGATGTGAGATGATGACATATGGTACTGAGACGTGGTCCTTAACTGTTGGCCTTTTGGAAAAACTCAGAGTCACTCAGCGGGCAATGGAGACAGCTATGCTCGGAGTTTCTTTGCGCGATAAAATCCGAAACGTGGATATTCGCCAAAGAACCAGAGTCACCGACATAGCTGTTAAAATTTGCAAGTTGAAGTGGCAATGGGCAGGCCACATCGCTCGAAAAACCGATAACCGATGGGGAAGAAAGATTCTTGAGTGGAGACCACGAACCGGAAGACGCAGCGTAGGTAGGCCTCCCACTAGATGGACCGACGACATAGTGAGAGTCGCTGGCATCCAGTGGATGCAAAAGGCAGGCTGTCGTTCAGTGTGGAGGTTAAAGGGGGAGGCCTATGTTCAGCAGTGGACGTCTTCTGGCTGATGATGATGATGATGATGATGTGTGAACAGGTAGACTGTGGAATGCGCTGCCTGAATGGATGTTCCCCGATAGCTGCAATCTGGGTGTCTTCAAGTCGCGAGTGAATCAGCTTCTTCTAAAAAAAGCGTAGGTACCCGATCGTAGAACGCATCATCGCTTAACATCAAGTGAGGTGGTGGTCAAACGCAAGCCCATCATTAAAAAAGTTGGAAAATTCAAGAAGCTGGAGTGATAACTGAAAAACGGGTTGAAATCCTGTCCGTGTCGAAAGACCGCGGTTGAATTTTGTCATTTCTCAAACATACTAAAACGAGTCGGCGATCAAACGCAAGACAGTAAAAAAATTGTGCGTCCCTCCACGCGGAAGAAGTGAAACTCTCGCTCTGTCTCTTTCTATTCCCCCTCCCCAGGAGCGTTGAACGTTGAACGCAACAGTGCTTTTATACCCCCTCCATGGTAGCTTTAAACGTTTAACGCAACATTGTTGCAAGTCGCATAAGAAGTCTCACTTCAAAAACACTTTGATAGAAATCACGTTGTGTTAAAAAAAAAATGAAAGTTACCCAATTATTGTGTTATTTCTATTTCAGTGTGTAGTATCATTCAGCTCCATCGTCCTAGTCTCAGTGCCAGCCAAGCTGAGCATAGCACGAATAGACACCAGCAGCATCACTCACGAAAAGCGTGTCATCACGGCGCCTGTCTTCAACAGCGTAGTGCTGCATTGCAAGGAGCCAGCATCCGAGCCTCCAGCTGTTCTTTCCTGGTGGAAGGAGACTGCTAAGGTACAATTTTATTGTGTTAGATTGAACCAAGGATTGGAACAACCTGCCAGCTTCCTTGTTTCCTGAGAGATATAAGCTACTCTTCAAGGCCAGAGTGAATAGGTATCTTCTAAGTCTGTGTGCTTCATCTTCGACCATATCGTCGCTTACCAACAGGCGAGTTGGTGGTCAAACGCGGATTAATCCGTGATGAAAAAATAAAAAATATCGCATTATCTACAAAGGATAAGTTTGAAAGTTAAACGACAAAATCTGAAAATTTATGCAACTCTCCCATGAGATGGTTTTGATTGACTGATTGATTAAATCTTTAGGTACACACCATTAAAAAACCCAACATTCCCTTATTTCATTTATTTGGATATACTTTCATTGTGGATGTTACGAACAATTAGAGAATGTGGCGTTGGATTCATGCTTTCTATAATTGAAAGATCTAAACATTTCTGTATTTCTGTTTCTGTATTCAATTTAGCACCTGACCATATCGGCCATTTATAATGCCTTGAAACCTCAGTAGAAGGACTAAAGCATAATATTATTCTGACCTTGAAGCTATTTATTTTCATCTTTCTCAGTATTGGTCTGATATTTGGGACGGCCCGTCAATCTGTAGAGGCCGTAAGGCCAACAGCGTAAGTCAATATAAAAAAAGAAGGCATAAATGTACAAAGGTTATCCTTACTAATATTATAAAAGCGAATGTAACTCTGTCTCTCTGTCTGGATGTTTGTTCGCTTTTCACGACTAAACGGCCAAGCCGATCTTAACGAAATTTGGCAGGAAGATAGTATGCATCATAAAGACGGACATCGGGTACTTTTCCCCCCAAAAAATGTGGAAAAATTGGAAAATCGCGGGTAGCACCGCGGGATTCAACTAGTATCTTATATACCAAAAATTTCTACTGCTGGTCTACGTGTAGGCTAACAACTTTAGTTCATGACAATTTTTTACTAGTTATAAAAACTGAAATATTTAAATTAGGGCTTGAAATTGCTTTAACTTTACGCAGTTGCAAATTAGAAGGAACGAGGGGTAGCCAAAAAAGCTTCGACTAAAAACTTTAACGATTTTTTTGGTGAATGTTTTAAGTTTTGTAAAAAGTCATGAAAGGTGTTAGCGTGGTTTTGTTATTAAAAATAGCCCTGATAAGAAAAAAATATTTTACATCATTACACTTTTTCCTGGACGGCTTCATACGCCACAGAAAAAAATAGCTTGTTTTCCACTGAACATACTGAAATTATACTTAGGCGGTACTTATGATTTCTATGAAAGCTTCTAAATTCTTGCAAATTGCGAAACCAACAAGTACCGCTATGACCTTCAAGAAACCTTGTAAACATTTACATGTTTCTTCCAGGGAGTAAAGAAGCAACTGGATACGCCTCATGGAGTCCTGGTTATACAGAATGCGACGACCGAAGACAGTGGAACTTACGGGTGTAAGGCTGTTAACGATCTCAGTGCACAAAACATTGACCTACAGGAGAAAACGTATTTGAAGGTTCAAAGGGAAGGACGATCCGATGTTAGGTATGCCTACTTATTATTTAGGAGCAGCTTGTCACTTGTTGAAGACAAGTTTTTAAACTACTAACTGCTAACTATTAACTGTTGTTGTTAGTATTTTTTGGGTGTTAACAGCAGTGGCAGAATTTTAACATCATAATAAATACTGCCATCAATCACTCTGATCTATTTCCCCCCAGGAAAGATCCTGCAGGCCTAGCACGGGCCGTGGACAAATTGTCTTTCCACCATTTTTATCCCGCGAGAAAAAGACAAACGTATCCATATTCTCGCTTTGTCGCGTCTAGGCGTGGATAAAAACGGTGGAAATAAAATTTATCCGCAGCCCATGCTAGGCCTGCAGAGAGAGATATCATAATATTGGAGTCTTGCCAGGTAGGGGAGATAGTTACACTAAAATTATTAATAGCAAAAGTATACCATCATTATCAGCCTGTCATGATTCCACTGGTTCCCTCCGAGAGAGAGAGAGAGAGAGAGGTTGGGCTCTAATCCACGATGTTGGCCCAGTGCATGTTAGTGAATGTCATATTATATCTTTGAACTTTTGAGGTTCTTGGACATACCGGTTTCCCTCACGATTTATTTCTCACCGTTTTGAGCGATAGCATCGAAACTGCACATAATTCAATTATTAAATAAAGTCATTAAGTACAGGCCGAGGATCGAACCAGGTGCCGACAGATTGTAAAGCGCACTTCCTGCCGCTCGTAAAATATTGATAATATCAAACTTAACATAGAGATATTAATTTTCTTATACCAACCACTACACTTTATCAACTTTTGTAGAGATAGATATTATCTTATTCAAATACACACGTTCGATGTCTTTGTCTTTTTTGCATGACAAAATGCCATGGGGCGAAATATTTAAGGTGCTACGTTTTGCTTATGGCCGGAAATTCAAATTTCAAACAGTTTTTTTTGTCCTTGTATCTATGCTGGGTAATTATTTTAAAATGTAATTCATTTATTATCATTTACAGCTATTTAACAGTAACGGACCATGTTACTTACATTTGTCGATAAACCGTTTGAAACAACGACCTATATGTACTCATTTGAATTCGTTGGTTTGAAACAACAAAATTTTGTTTATTGACAAATGTAAGTAATAATGTGCATTAGAGATAAATAGCTAAATACCATTTTGTAAAGAATAATAATAAATTTGCGCAAACATCATGATCGTTAACAATAATTACCCGGCCTAGCTACAAGGACAAGAAAACTGATTGAAATTTGAATTTCCGCCATAGGTGAAACGTACCACCTTAATCACATCTTCCATTCATTCAGGTTCCTAGAGACAGAAGATTACGTAGGTAAGAGAGACAGGGATGGCGTCCTCACTGTGCCTGTGAAAGAGAATGGTGTACTTCGTCTGTGGTGCGGAGCCGTCAGTACTCCGCCACCTCGGATAACTTGGAGCAAGGAGGGCAAAGTGCCTATGAAGCCGAGACATGACAATATGCTGGTAGTCTCGCCGTTCACTGTGGATGATGCGGTTAGTTTACATTGGATTTGAAGACTCGATTCACCTACCACATTTCTCAAAGATAATATAAATCGTCATATTCGCCATCAACATTTCTACTGATAATAGTAATTTGCATTAGACTTTTTTTTTTATCGGTGACTCTGGTTCTTTGGCGAATCGTTCCGGATTCTATCGCGCAGAGAAACTGAGTTTTTCCTAAAGGCCAACAGTCTCAGTACTATAATGTCATCACTGGCAACACACACTGGTCAAAAGACGATAAAATTACACTGTTTCAAATATAGTATATGATGCCTTGATGATATTCTCGAATATTCCATTCTTTGCCTTACTTATTGGTTTTACTGCGTAATTCTACTGATAGGTACCATAGGTACCATTGCCATTTTTTTGCCCGTGGTTTTACTAGTAAGACTACGGACAAGTAAAATTTCATGTTTCCGCAATACACTTCACTTTTCAAACCTTTCTTTCTTCTCTAGGGTATCTATTCATGCAGTGCCAATGGGGTCCGTCGATCTTGGAAGGTGATAGCGTTACAGCCACCTCGGTGGGAAGGCATCATGAGGAACCTCACGGCGTCTGAGGATGGAGACGTCCACCTTCCATGTGGAACTCCTACTGGGCAGCCACCGCCGGATGTCTACTGGGTGCTCAATGCTCAACTTTTGAAGAGTGGGAAAGGAGTTAGAGTTACAAGTAAGTTTTTTATCTTAGTTACAATAGAGAAAATTTTGAAATTTTTAGAAATTTTGTTTGGACTTATTTTTAAAATATGGAATAGATCTACTTTTGGCCACCAACTCGTCTGGGGGGTTAGACAAGACCCACTTTCCGTTAGCGTTAACGCCTGCGGAAACATGAAATTGTATGGAAATGGCATTGACAATGACATTAGCTTGAGAGATGTTATCCCAAGCTAATGTCATTTTCATACAATTTCATCTTTCCGTAGGCGTTAACGCTAACAGAAAATGGGTTTTGTCTAACCCCCCTGATGGCAAGCGACGGCGTGGCCGAGAATGGAAAATCTATTCACTGTAGCCTTGAAGATGCCTAGATTGTAGTTCTCAGAAAACAAGGAGGACGGCAGGGAGTTCCATTCTTGTGCAGAAAAAAATCTAGACGGATGGTAACCCTACTCATGCATAAAATCGAGATTAACAAATTAGCTTCATGCAACCTCAGAACAAGCAACTATCTTAACAGCAGAGGTGAAAAATAAGATAACTATTTTTTTACATCATCATCATCATCAGCCAGAAGACGTCCACTGCTGAACATAGGCCTCCCCCTTAAACCTCCACACTGAACGACAGCCTGCCTTTTTCATCCACTGGATGCCGGCGACTCGGAAATTTTCTACAGGTGACTGTCAATTTTGTTCAGAAAATTTATGGTTTCTCCCGCACTACACAGATAAGTTGGCACTACGCAGCTGTGACCTGAAACAGTCAAACCGAGACAGGGCAAGACCTGTGTCTAAACCGCAAGCCCATTACTAGGACCGCGGTCTGTCCCCGACATTACTTGTCTGCTTATGATTACAGCCAGGGATACTAATGTCTCTTGCAGATTACCTAATACCTATTTGTGGTAACAGATCTAACTTGATACACGAATTTTGGTATGCCCAGGTTTGTCTTCATTCCCAGAGTGTTATAAACTACATTTTACAGTCGAGTATTTTGCTTTATCCTACTAATATTATAAACGCGAAAGTTTGTATGTATAGATGTATGGATGTTTGTTCCTCTTTCGCGCTGCAACGGAACAACGGATCGACCTGATTTTTTGCATGGGTATAGTTCAAGAGCCAGAGAGTGACAGGCTACTTTTCATCATCATCATCATCACCATTTTTCATCACTACGCGGGTGAAATCGCGGGGCGCAGCTAGTTTTTAAATAATCTTCGTGTTGTATGGATTAATGCTTTATGGACGGTTCTCTAATGTAACAAACATTTTTATTACCAACGCAGACCTTAAAATTGTAAGTCAATTCCTATAGAGTACTATAGAGTCACAATTTCTCTGTGAAAACAGTCAAAAAACTTCCGAGCGTCATTGTACATACATGTTATCAATTATATACTTCACAATGCACATTTACTCCAATTTAGACGTTATGTCGCTTGCATAGTGTTCAACGTTAGTTGTCCGCTATGTCATCGTAGCTCTGGTATCGCGCGGCGTTGTAGTTGGATCGCAATTACCTTGTAACTAACCAAAAAGTCTGCGCAATTTACGATTGCGCTTTACAATTAAAAAGCGATTACGTACTCACATGCTTCCTTATTATCTTGGCGAAATTAGCAGAGCACAACTTGAAGAAATTAATCAAGCTGACCAAATCTATCTTTCGTATCGTTATAAATTGTGTGTCCAAAACGACTGGGCTGATTTTGACGGGACTTTCACTGGCAGATAGCTGATTTTATAAGGAGTAACTTAGGCTACTTTCATCGAGGGTACCGCATGAAACCGCGTCAACAGTCTGCTCAATAGAGTCGCCTAAATCAAATCAGCTGTAGAAGGAAGTCCTACAACATCTACCCTATAAAACATTGTTGTTTCCTCAGACACAGACGTGTATATCGACCACGTGGAGAAGCGTCATGCTGGCATAGTGCAGTGCTTCGCTTGCAACTCGCTCGGGTGTGCGTACGACGCTGCACTGCTTACAGTGATGCCGCTACAGATCGCAGACCAGGTCAGTTTAGATGTTATGTAGTGTATGGCCAACCAATCAGATCAGTTACACTCTCGATAAAACAACTAACGTTCTAATGATCGACCAGGCCAAGGATTCTCAGGTAGGAATAAGCTCACGTGACATGCTGCAGTTTGAAAGCACATAATGGCGGATGTTTTGACAATTAAGGTTGTTCGATTCACCTATGGCGGGAAATTTAAATTTAAAAAAATTTTTTGGTCCTAGTAGTCAGGCCAGGTAATTATTTTTAAATAACACAGTGTTTGCGCAAAATGTAAAATTTAACAGTAACGCACCCTAATACTCACATTTGTCAATAAACCGTTTGAAATAGCAAAAATTTGTTTATTCACAAATGTAAGTAATCATGTGCATTAGAGATAAATAGCTTTACATGATTTTGTAAAGAATAATAACCAATTTGCGCAAACATCATGATCGTTTACAATAATTACCCGGCCTAGATAAAAGGACAAAAAAACTGTTTAAAATTAGAATTTCCCGCCATTTGTGAAACTAACCACCTTAATATACTCGCTTGGCAGGCATGAAAAAATGGCCGACGGCCTGCAAAGAGGTCCCAGATTATGTTACTTTGGCGCGTTCTTTACAGAGCTTCGTCCGTAAATGATGATGACAGAAAAGATTCATGCGCAAACAAGCCGATTGTGAAAGTCAGTCAAAAACGTCAAACATAAAGTTCTTCTTTATGCAACTCTTTCACTGTATACCTAAACACTTTTGTGAACCTTGCATGAAGTATACACTACAACAGTCCAGGGCCCCGATTCTACTGAAGAAATTGTTTTTAAATTGTAATTGTTTTAATTTTATTTTTTAAATAATTGCCTCAAATTTGACAGTATTTTTTTAAATACTAAGTTATAATATTATGTGGTCGTATTTTTCTAGTAGTAATTTTTTTTTTTACACTGTTTTGAGGCAATTATTTAAAAAATAAAATTGAAACAATTACAATTTAAAAACCATTTCTTTAGTAGAATCGGGGCTCTGAAGTTGTGGTTGTCAATAGCCATCATTAGCCCACATCAGTCCACTGCTGGTCATCGGTCTCTCTATAAGCACACTTAGTCCGATACTCGGATTTCTCGCCTAAATAACCACATCTCATAATTTGTCGCAGGATTATTCAAACGAAGATACGAGAGCGAAAGAATTCTCTCCTCAGCCTCCAAAAAGACACAATAGGAAAAACTCAAGAAAGCACAAACGTAAGTAACAGCGCAGCGCTATGACATCTTTGATATCTTCACCACTCTAAAATTTCAAGCTAAACCAAACATGCAAAACTAGACTGTTCATTCTGTACAAATTTTCAACCCCTTAATAAAAGCGAAGTTCTCAGTTCGACTGTTTTTTAGGGTTCCGTACCCAAAGGGTAAAAAATGGGACCCTATTACTAAGCCTACATTGTCTGTCTGTCTGTCCGTATGTATGTCCGTCCTACCTTTAAACGGCTGTATCTTTCGGACCGTAATAGATAACAAGTTGTGTTACGGCGGAGTCACAAAAAAATAATAAAAAGACAAAAAGATAAAATAAAAAGGACCCCATGCAACAAACGTATTTTTTTACATGTTTTTGTATTAGCTCTAATGTTAAAACGATAATACGTACAAGCGTCTTTACTAATTTTGAAGTCGGTTTTTAAATTGATATTTTGTGGTGGTACGGAACCCTCAGTGCGCGAGCCCGACTTGCACTTGGCCGGTTTATTTTTTGTGTATGTTACACCGCCGTTATGTTACTTAATTTCGCCGATTGTGGACCGATTTTAAGGATTATTTTTACATTCTTTTTTTCTCTCAAGGGTAATCCCATTTAAATTTGAAGATAATATCCCGCCTCTTAGGGGATTAATCCAGTCTATTATTGAACCTCCCGTGAAGTAGGTTGTTATTAGCTAGATAGATATAAACTCTTTGTGCACATCAGAAACAAAAGTTGCAATCAGATAAAGAAACTTTAAAGCTAGTAACAAAAGTGGCGCCTTTATCGTAACTATTTTAGTTTTTTTATTAATTAATTATTATACATATCAATCAATCAATTATAATTGTATGTAAAGGCTGTGACAATTATGTAAATTGATAATATATTGGTTTGAGTCTCAGAATAATTGCTCTGTTATTATTCTGACGTTTGATTACCGGGCAACAATGATAAAACGTGTGTTCGCGTCAATTGTTTTATTGGTACTAAAACGTATATCTGTATTATGTCTATAAAATTTGTAATGACTGATGCTTATATTTAAGTTAATGTACGGTGGGCCTTTAAAATATGTTATCTTTGTTAACTTTCTTGTTCTGTTCTATCTACTATGTATACATAGACATAATACGTAAGATAATTAGGGGTGCTACACTCAGAAGCGTAGCTAGGTAAGCAAAGGGCCCGGTGCGAAAAACTTGGGGCCCTATTTAAACTGGTTGGGTTTTATCAAATAAAAATATTATAATAGTGCGAAAAATATTATTCTTAATAATAAGATATTATAAAGAAAGAAAGAAAAAAGTTTATTTGTGACTAAATAACGTTTTTTTAAATCCCTAAAAGACACAGGTTACAGGTTGGTTAGGTTACAAGTTTGGTTATTAAAAATATGTATGTGTATGAATTGCCAGGTTTAATGTCGTGTTGCAACCTCTTATATTTTATATTCTGAATTGGGAGAAATTATCGTAATTTCAGTTTAAGGTTTACTGTTCAGGGTCCGGGGGCCCCCTGAGCTTGAGGGCCCCGGTGTACTGCACCACCTAGCCCTCCGCTAGCTACGTCACTGGTTACACTACCTCCCTACAAATTTTTGGTGTCATACTTCTGTGGCTATCGTCGTACTTTTGGTACTAATATTTTAATTTTGTTTCAGCTATTTTGATACCACCATCCCGTCCCAACGTTACGAGACTCACAGATGAAAGCGTCATGGTTTCCTGGTCCAAAGCACCTAATCACGGTCTGCCCATACTTTTCTATAAGGTAAGTTATGGTCTTAGATATTCCATATCCGAACCAATTTTATTTTGGCTAAAATTCAGATTTTCAAACATTGCATACCAATATGTAGGTAAGCGTTCTAATTTATACATAGAAACTGGAAAAAAGCTATGTAATTATTACACATACATTGTAGTGAACAACCGTGATAGCTTAAAAGTACATCCTACAAAGTTAAAAATTCATTTCAAGCAAGTAACATAAATAATACCGATCAGTGTTGTCTTTAATTGGGGAGGAAGTCTTACGAAAATCGATATCACCGTCTAACGAATGAAAGACGATATTTCCGACGAAATAATTGCATAAAGTTACCTACACATATTATAGCGCAGGGGTTAAGACGGTTTAATTTCCGACCTAAACTTTTTACTATCCACTGGTGAACGCATGGTTTAAACTGCGACCACCGTATCATGGCGAATTTTGCACTAGGTCACGACTCAGCTGTGCAAGTACCGTTCTCTATCGAACGTCAAATTCGATAAAATGCCACAGAATCGATCATAGCAAGTACTGATCAAATGGCATTTTAATCGAATTTGACGACCTCAACTGCCAAATTTGATGATCGATAAAGAACGGTACTTGCACTATAGATCAGAAAGACAAAGGCGATATGCCTTAATACAATTATTGCTCATATTCAAATACGTTACATACATTTTTTCTATAAACAAAATACAATTGGGGAAACTAACATGGCGAATCGCAAGCAATTTAAAAAAACAATTGACAACCGCGATCGCGCAAATTTTGCGAGATCGCGCGTGATTTTGTAAGCAAGTTTAATTTTGCAAAATTAGTGCAGTCTCGATATACCGAGATTGCATTCCCTAAGGGCGCGCGTACATATTATTTTGTAGTGATTGTAAATATCCGCGGTGTTTGTAATATTCCGTGGTGTTTCCGAGAAGTTACAACATGGGGTTCTTCAATTAGCAAATCAAATCAAAATCTGCTTATCTCAAAATCAACTTAAAATGCTGGTTGCCTTACTAGGCAAAGCCTGTATCAAGGCAACCCGTATATTGCGTATACCTAATTAAAAGTAGTTAGCACGACAGTTTTTCTATTTTTCACGCTGGAAACTGAAACTAATACTACATGAAGACTTTTTATCTAATATATACTAATATTATAAAGAGGAAAGATTTGATTGTTTGTTTGTTTGTTTGCATTGAATAGGCTCCGAAACTAGTGAAACGATTTGAAAATTTATTTCACTGACGGGAAGCTACACTATCTCCGGGTGTCATAGGCTATAATCTATACCCGTGCGAAGCTGGGGCGGACCGCTAGTAATAAATAAAAACAATTCACCTGATAACTCTTAAAACATCTTGTGTCATCATAATATTATATATATATATATATATATATATATATATATACTAGCGGTCCGCCCCATATTCGCACGTTACATTATAGCCTATGTCACCCGGGGATAGAGTAGCTTCCCGTTAGTGAAAGAATTTTTCAAATCGGTTCAGTAGTTTCGGAGCCTATTCAATGCAAACAAACAAACAAACAATCAAATCTTTCCTCTCTATAATATTAGTATAGATTATGATAGTAATCTTAGCCACTTCACAATCACGTGTTTCGCTACATTTACTTTCTTGTTTTTAATATCACAGGCGAGTTAATAGTCCTTCAGGGTCGGCAACGTATTTTTGATGCCTTTGGTGTTACAAGTATCCATAGGCGACGGTGACTGCTTACCACCAGGCAGCCCGTCTGCTTGTTTGCATAAAAATATATTTAAGTACTAACGCTGAACATTTTCAAGGTAGTATGACTAATTACCGTTTAATTCTAGGTCCAGTACAAAGAAGCGTCTAACACTACGAGCGTGCAGTGGAACACGGCCATCCATGAGATTCCTCCTCACATCCATTCTCACGCCATCGACGGACTAGCTCCTGACAAGTACTACAGGTAAAACTTTAGGGGTAGTTTTTTTTTTGGTAAAATTTTCATGACCGTGGATTCAATGTCCTTTAGTCGTAATATTAAACATGTTTACATAGTATTAATAGCGTCAAACAAGTCATAGTCACAGCCAGAGTCAAGCAAAGTAAGTCACGGTCAAGTCAAACTCATGCCCCTGTAAAGTGGTGGAGACTTTACAAGAGGCTCCTATGGAGTTTTGGAAACAACACGAAAAGACATGTTTCACCTCGTTATATCACTTGCCCACACTCGAACACGTTTGCGAGCACTTAATAAATAATAATCGCTTAACATCAGGCGAGTTGGCGGTCAAGCGCAAGCCTATTATTTATAATAAAAAAAAACACCATTTACTAACACATTAACACTCGAAAATACACAAGTTTAGGAAAATAATCCAACGAGCCGACATGTTTTTTCCACGTTGGCGCCAAAACTCCCTTTTCGGGGTAGTTTTAGGTAGTGTTTTTGGCAAAATTCAGGATAGAAAAAAAATCGGCATTTTGGTTCTCTAGTCGGGACAAATAGTTCTTTCAATCATGATTTCGGTTGAAGTAAGGTGGAAGGACACAATAGTACAATAGTATATAGTTTCATCTAAAATTGGGATATTTAACGTCCCAATCAACGGTAAATCAGGACGCTTATGCGCATTGCTTATTATTCCTAGAAAAAATATACAGGGTTATGAGGAAAGGGTATGCTAAGCCGAAAGGGGTTCGTTATTCTCATCATTATGAACAACTTTTACAAAGGGACCAAAGCTGAAATAGGGAAAAAATTATCAGCTGTTCTATACATTTTGCGCGTCAATAACCGTTTTCTATGAAACAGCTGAGATTTTTTGCGATTTCAGTATTGGTCCCATAGTAAAATTTGTTCATATTTTTATTTATTTATTTCATATTTAATTTACTGTACATTGTTGAAGTTTATGTCCGACGCTTTTGACTCGTTTTAACTGAGCAAGTTCAATTGTTATGGCCCGTCCTTTCATTTTATTGTGGTCGAAGTTTAACATGGCATTGTTGGTAGGTTCCGAGTGGCAGCCGTGTACTCAAACCAAGACAACAAGCAAGGCAAGAGCAGTGCCAAGTTCTACCTGCAGCGCGGCGGCACGCTGCAGAAACCGCAGCCGCCTGATCTCAACACTGTAGCAGCTTCTTCTCCTAACAGCTTGAAATTAGAGTGGACCGTGAGTATCTTCCACACTTATCACCACTGGGGTGCGTTTACGGCACTTATCCAGACTAAAACTTATACTAGATAAACGTCAAAACACCCGTTCAGAGGCTCCACGAGGTGAAAAATTAAACCGGTTAAAATTTAAACTGGTGTTTACGGGCGTTCGCTTGTATAAGTTTTCGCCTGACTAGATTAAATTTTATCGACCTTTTGAGGTCGCTAAATTTTCGTCTGCTGTCAGATTGACAGCTGTTGAGCAGGTTGAGCTGTGGTTGACATTATTTTTGTTTGTTTTATTCGAATTTGACAGCTAGTATTGACATAAAGCTAGACATCGTTCAGCGAACCTCCGTTAGTTTAATTTTTAGCTGGTGATAAATTCGCTGACTACGTAAACGCACCCCTGGCAGTTAAGGTGGTACTTTTCACCTAAGGCACGAAATTAAAATTTCAAACAGTTTTTAGGTCCTAGTAGCTGTGCCGGGTAACTATATTAAAATAACACAGCGTTTGCGAAATTTTTTGCCTGTTCTTTACATTATAATGTACAGCTATTTAACAGTAACGCACCATATTACTTACATTTGTCAATAAACTGTTTGAAACAGCAACAATTTGTTTGTAGACAAATGTAATGTGCATTAGAGATAAATAGCTTTACATGATTATAAAGAATAATAATCAATTTGCGCAAACATCATGATCGTTTACAATAATTACTCCGGCCTAACACAAGGACAAGATAACCGTTTGAAATTTGAATTTCCCGCCATTTGTGAAACGTACCACCTTAAATAATGTACTTATCAAACGTCAATAGCATTGCAGTCACAAGGATCAATTTGATTACTAAACTGTTTAAAAATTCATTTATGTTTTAGTTTATCTATCTCCATAAGTAAAGTGTTACATGTAAAACAATTTTTCGTTTCGTCGAAAAGTGGAAAACTGGAAACGTAGATTTGGCGGGAAGCAACATTGTGGTTAGATGATAGATAGAAACTCTTTATTGTGTACACCAGAAATAAAAATAACAACACGATAGAAAACACTTCGAGCTAGTGCCACAAGTGTAGAAGAATTAATAAAGAAAAATTTATGGAAAAATATATTTTCTTTAATCTGTTCCAATTTCTACAACAAGTACTTCATGCATAACAAGGATAACACGGAGGAAAAACTACAATTTCAAACTAGAGATACGAGGCATTTGTAGAGGGGGCTGTAACCCAACATAGCTCGATAGAAATCGGCTCATTTACCCCCGTGTAAAGTTTTTTATCCTTAAATTTTTGAAGGTTCCGAGATGCCTGCTTTGCTGTCAAGGGTTAAATAATCAGCAAAGTCCCGGAAAGTGCACGGATTAAAAAACGAAGTATTTCTGATTCCACTTTTTCTCACAGTGGTCAACAGGTCTTGACAACGTATCCGCCACCGGTTTCTACGTATACTACCGACAAGTGGACACTGCTGGAGAGTACGAGAAGGTTCTCGCTCAGTTCGGCGCAAGATCTCTCTCTCTGGACCATTTGCTGCCGGACACCGCATATGAAGTCAAGATGCAGGCGTATACTGCGCAAGCGCCTTCTGCTTTTAGTACTATAAAGGTGAGTCTGCATATTAACTGGTTCTCATATAAACGAACACATGTGACGAAGCTAGAATATGGTTACGTTTGTCTTTTTCTCGCGGGATTAAAACGGTGGAAAGACAATTTATCCACGGCCCGTGCTAAGCCTGCTGGTGGTATTATTGAGGGAAGGTATACTTTACAAGTTTTGGTACTATAAAGTTGTGAGTTAAGCACAATTTCACCTTTTCAGCCATAGGACGTCCACTGCTGGTCATAGCCTCGCCCATCGATCTCCAAAAGAGCCGGTTGGAAGCGGCGTGCATGAATCGAGCGTTTTCCTGCAGTCTCTTTTAGGTCATCTGTCCATCTTGTAGGTGGACGTCCTACACTGCGCTTACCGGTCCGTGGTCTCCATTCGAGAACCTTTCAGCCCCATCGGCCATCTGTTCTGCGTATTATGTGCCCTGCCCACTGCGACTTCAACTTGCTAATCCTTTGGGTTTTACAATATAGTAAGTACAACTTACCAGCTTATATTTATTCTCAGGTGGCCAAAACCCTTCGGTCACCAACCAGCTCGGCCAGCACGAGTGAGGCTCCGCCGTCAGACGTGTCCGAGTCTAGAAGGCCAGACCCGCTGGTGACGGCAGGTGGAGCGATTGGTGCAGCCGCTTTGCTACTGATATTGGCTGTAACGCTGTTTCTCTGCAGGAGGGCCAAGCGAGTACCTGCCGACAGTAAGAAACTAAAACACTGTTTTAAACTATCACGGTTGTTCACTTAAGTGATATGATTATTCACGGGATATTTACCGTGGTAAGGTTGTGGAATGAGCTCCCGATATTTCGGTGCAGTTACATGCACCATGTTCTGCGCCGAAATATCGGGAGCTCATTCCACAACCTTACCACGCTAAATATCCCGTAATCATATCACTTTAGTAAGAAACTAGTTTTTTTTTCTCCTGACAAGATTTTGGTGCCGCAAGTCTTGTGCATTTACCAGTGTTAATTATTAAAATAATTTCAAGTTTATTTAATATCGTCACACAAGTCTATAGTCACATTCAGAGTCAAGATAAGTCACGGTCAAGTCCAAGACCTTCCGTAGTGAAGTGGTGGAGACTTGATCAGAGGCTTCTGTACCTATAGTAAAAAAAAAAAAAAAAAAAAGATTTATGTTTATACTTATCTTAATACATAATAGAATGAAGTGATACGTTTTGTATCAAGTTGGCACCAAAACTCCAAAAAAACTAGTTTTTTTGTGACGATAGAGAAGAGAGTCAAATTCACAGACTGTCGGAGTCTATTCGGCCGCGTAACTTCTCGCTGATTACGATTTACGTTTTTTTTTGAACTAGTAAAAGAAGGTTACGTTGCATTTTTTGGCCTGGATAGTTACCGAGATAAATGAAAAACTCGAATTTGAATAACGTCTTTTTTTTTTCAGAAGAAAAAGGCTCTGTCCCTGAAACTGGCGGTGCAAACGGCTACATTCCTGCAAAGGTGCCCATCACCATCACAGCTAATCCAATGCACTCTGAGGTGAGTTGAAAGAAATTTTAGCAAAGTTTAAATAATCAGAACTTACAACAAACCTAATTAAACTTTTGTCTCTTTATAGAGTGGAGACGCTGGAGTAGAAATGGCTTTTTTACATAACAACAACACTGGCAACAATGACGATACCCTGCCACATTCGAGGAAAAATGGCCCCGCGAGACAATACGTGTGAACGCAAAAACAAACTCTACAGACACTAGCTTAAGGTTCATATTGAACGACGTTAATGGCTCAGCTGTTTTATGTGAATGAAAAATTGTTATTGGAACGGAAAGCGGCATTTCACCTACTTTGGTAGGGAATGTTGAAGTATTGCCAAGAATGTATAAATTCTACTAATATAGTAGACACTGACATTGTAATGGAATATTTTGTGATAAAAAATATTGATGGATTTCTTCGCCATATTTAATGTACGAACTAAATGACAGTACAAAAATGTATTTACTTATACGAAAACTTAGTGTATTTTATTATCGTTAAAAATACGTATAATTGAACAATGTAGAAAAAATAGTTATTCTTAATTAGAACATTAATTACGTAAGGAATTTAAAAATTGCAATGTAGCGTAGAAATTGGAGGAAAATGTTTTGGCTAGGTCATAATTATAGACGAAATAAAAATAAATACTAAGAAATAATTTGTAAAAAAAAAAGTTATTTGGCCGCTCATGAATTTTGACATACAATTTTTATTGGTTTAAGCTGAATTTAAGTCGTATTGTAAGTTTTCGCATACATATTATTTATTATAAAAAAAAGTTTGTAAGATAAGTTTAGTTATAAAGACAGATCTGATAGAACGAAGAATTTCAATATTTTGCTTATGAAAGGCAACGTACTTAACAATTCCTAATATTTTATTATATTGTACATAATTATGCACAAGACACTTGCTATTATTATCTATATATTAACTAATTTATGAACTTAGCGGCATTTCTATGTTGTTTATTTTGTTATTTTTTATTTTTTAAGGTTGTGAAGATATGCAGGCATTTATAAAATAGCTGATAACATGAAAAGCATTCATGTTAAAATTATTGTGTGCGCTTTTAGAATCTCGTTCTTTATTTATCGACTTAAAAGATTATAATTGCGTAGGACACGTAGTATTAATAGCTTTTTGTAAGTTTGCGTTTAGCTTTCTTAACGTCTTTTTTGGCAAACAAAAATAGCTCATTATGCTGCAAATAATTTACGGACGCGTCCGTAAGCCACGGCTGACGGACGCGATATTGCTATCATCCACACTAAACTGTGTGGGGTAAGGTTACGCGAAAAGAGTGTACTAAGCCCAAACAGCAGTGCAATTACCGTTCTTTATCGATCGTTAATTTGACAGTTGAGGTCGACAATTTCGATAAATTTAATCAGTACTCGCTATGATCGATTCTATGGTATTTTATCGAATTTCACGATCGATAAAGAACGGTACTTGCACTGCGGGTCCATTACACTCATCATTATGAACAAAGTGCACCCTTTCCGTGAATTGTCGGTCATACATAAGTCGCGGACACGACTTTGGTTGGGCCAAACTTCAGCGATCGGACGTCTAAAGGCGATTTAGCGCGCTGGATGTCCTTGCCAGCCTAATAGTGCTAACAGACGTATGGATTTTGTTGACGGTACGCCGTCCAACCAACGGGAGGGAAAGAGTGAGAATACCATATTTCCCTCTTTCTCTCCCGTAGCTCAGGCGGCGGTTGAGGTAAACCAAATCCACACGTCTATTAGTACTATATAATAGTGCTAACAGACAGGAGAGAAAGAGAAAATTTTCTCCGCCAAGTGTGTCTCGTCTCTTAGCACTATAAGACTCGTCCGTCAGCCGCGGCTTACGGATACGTCCGATTATTTGATTGCAGCTTTACTCGCAAATAAGACTGAAGAGATAATTTAGAAATTAATTTACACTTTTATGTAACACTTTTTGTATGAAAATAGACGAAATTTAACTCAAACAAAGTATATTCAATTTTTACCCTCGAGTATAGCAAGCTTCTAAATTTGCCTAAAATCCATCGTAATTGGATTAGTGAATAAAATCTTTATTCGATAGAAATATAAGGAAAGATGATTATCTGCGTGATAGGTACACATCATATTTATGTTTTTTGGGATAAACAGTATTCTATGTTACTCTCCGTCCCTTCAGCTATCTCTATGCAACAATCACGAACATCCCTGGCTTTGTTGTTGTTTTAATAAGACAAACAAACCAACAAACACTTTCGCATTTGTAATATTAGTAGGTATGATGTAATAGTTAATTAAATTGGAAATCGAACAGTGGAAATCGCACATTGTGCGATTTACACGATCTTTCTTGCCTCATGTGGAATGACCTACTTTCCGCGGTATTTCTGAGAAGCTACAACAATGGGCTTTTTCAAAAAGCGAGTTAATAGAGTCCTTATAGGGTTAGTAAAGTATTTGTGATGCTTCTGGTGTTACAAGTATTCATAGGCGACAGTGACTGCTTACCATCAAGCGGCAATGTGTTAACGTTGTTCTGACGTTCAAAAGTGTACAGTGGTGTACCAATTTGAGGAATAAATGAATATTAATATGAAAGCTGCCCGTCTGCTTGTTTGCCACATATGGCAAAAAAAAAAACGAATATAATAAAACATTAATACTTCAGAAGCAGAACTCTTTATTTAACAATATACTATTCCGGTAGGTTACTCAAACTACAAACGCTGTTTCCTTAACTCCCAATTACACAACTCAAGGCTTGCGCTCCGCTTCGATGCCAGCTTGATGCGACCGTTCGCGACCACCGTTGATTCCCTTATCCAAAGAGTAGTATTATAAAGGGGGGCTTATCTCTTTTTTTGGTAATTCAAAAAGGCGGTTGACGTTTTAAAGAAACGTCAACCGTTCCATAGACAGTAAGTATTTCGTTGAAAAACTCGAGTAAATCGATTCAACTCGATTCGAAACCTAACACGACTTGGTTTTATCCACGTTTTTAAACTTTCTTTCGTAAGTTCAGTTTGTTCCTATATAATTATGATGTAAATAAAACATATTTTCAGTGGGTATTTTCTTATTCCGTTTAAATCAGGATGACAATTTCGTGTAGGTGTACCTTCTTATCGTAATTATTATGAAACCGTCAAGAGCGAGTTTGATATACTGATTACACAGAGTTCCGTACCAACATATCGTAGATATACGATTCAACGAAGATCGTAGAACGTTGTTATAGATCGTAGCCAATTACGATATATTATATCTACGCGTAAGTTAGGACAAGGAAACTATGTAATAGACACATCCACGCACACATTGTACGCCTCTGGTTTAAAAACATTCAATTTACAAACGCGCCTATACCATACCTATATTGTTTTTTTACTATTTATGGTGTCGGCACGTATTTCGATTAATAGCAGTGTCATGATTTCTAACTGATTACAATTATTTCTTTGTGATTTCTTGGTTTTAAACCTTTTGGTATCTAATTTGACTAACAGTCATTTTATTTAAAATGGCGGTTGGAAACGTGTTGACTCGGGAGTCTCTGCAATAGTGCAAATAGTGCAAATAGTGGGGGTAGGAAAAAGATAATGCGGTAGGATGTTGGAAAGAGGGAGTTTAGTCTGGCTTGAGCGTTCATAGCGAAAGCATATTGGTCTGAAAACTGCAATAAGTAGGAATAAAGAATAAGAATATGAATAAAGTTATATAAAAGTGAGAACTGGATTATGATTTATCACAGCAGGCTTAAAAAAAACTTAGCTTATGAAATAAGCTATCCTAAAACAGTCCAATAACTTTTCACCCCGTATATTTTTCGCGCACTTCGTCTATTGAGTCATACATCTACCTGAGACCATGCGCGGGAGGCGTTCAAGTGGTATTAGCAATGAAATACATCGGAATTTACATATACAGTACACTGTCATACTGTCAATAATATAATTTCAAGCTGTTTTCACAGTACAATACAAGAAACAGTTGTTTAAAGACCTAAGAATACCTTTTATTTGTAGGGAAATCGCAAAATGCACATATAGTGAAATTCACGTAGTTGTGATGCCTCTGGTGTTACAAGTATCCATAGGCGACAATGACTGCTTAGCATCATACAGCCCGTCTGCTTACCACCTATGGCATAAAAAAAAACTAAAGGGGTTTTTGGTCGTACCCGGAACCCTAAAAGGGCAATTAGTATTAAAGCGTTTGTTTCCTTATTGCGTACGGGGCTTATTTAAGCCTGGCAGCTCCCTACTCGGGCTTAAAACGGAATAATGTGTATTTATATTAGAAGCTAAGCTTTTAATAAGGTTCATAATCGCCGGATCTGCTCCGTAATATGAATCTAATAAAGTGGCTGTACAACCCTCGTGTATTAAAAACATGCAAGCAATTAAATATTTTAATTTATATGCCGCAGTGTTTTATTAATATTAGCCCTTCTTAGAAGCTTTTATTAAACTTGGAATGTTTGTGATCAGAAATGAGGAGATCCGTAGACGAACGAAAGTCACCGACATAGCCCACCGGATTAGCAAGTTGAAGTGGCAGTGGGCAGGGCACATATCACGCAGAACAGATGGTCGATGGGGTCGAAAGGTTCTCGAATGGAGACCACGGACCGGTAAGCGCAGCGTAGGACGTCCACCCACAAGATGGATGGACGATCTAAAAGAGACCGCAGGGAAACGCTGGATGCAGGCCGCTTCCAACCGGCAACTTTAACTTGCTACCTATTTGTGTGTGTGAAGTAAAAATGTACTGCAATGCGAACATTAGCCAACAAACCGCGTGTTCCTTTCATAGCTATAAAAATATTCATGAGATTTTTTTGCAGCGTAAGTGTCAATTAACTTTTCAAACACGGACGATAGCGCCTCCATTAGAAGACTATTATTTTGGAAGTTATCTCGCGTCATGTTTTTTAAACCGTTGATTTATGTTAAACGTATTCATGGCAATTAGGTTGCGAGACTTGCGAGGCTAATTTCCATTAGCCCAGCTCTTGTTGTTTGGTATAATGGTACTTCTCTTGTACAGTGGAGAGTTGGTAGAAGGTCGATGGGGACAATATTGACCCGACCAGTGGTCGAATTGGACTTACCTGGGGCCATACGGACAACCGCTATAGCGGCATCTAATCCGCTCAGTTGGAAAATCACGCGACCGCAAACCGTACTTATCTGGGCGCGATGAGGTTCACGATCGCGTGATTTTCCAACTGAGCGGATTAGGTGCCGCAATAGCAGTTGTCCGTAAGGCCCCTGGCCCCCGATTCTACTAAAGAAATTGTTTTTAAATTGTAATTATTTCAATTACATTTTTAAATAATTGTCTCATAACTGACAGTTTAAAAAAATATACTAGAAAAATACCACCACCTAATATTATAACTTAGTATAAAAAATAAATTAAACTGTCAATATTGCGGAAATAATTTAAAAAAATAAAATTGAAACAATTACAATTTAAAAACAATTTCTTTAGTAGAATCGGGGCCTGGAACGCATTTCCCTTCAAACATTGCAAACTTTTAACCGACTGTCCAAAGGAGGGTAATGAATTTTGGGTTGTAGATGAGCATGTAAGTATGTTTCCGGGTTCCTGTAACATTCTGTAGCCTAAACGGCTTGACCGTATTTGACGAGTGAGGTATCGTTGGATTCCTTTACGAAACGGAATGGCGATTTCACGAACTGGAACGGCGTTCCGGTGCGTTCTGGTCCATTTCGAGCACTGGACCCGACCCCAAAGATTTTAAAAGTCAAAGTAAAGTTTTAGTTTAGTAAAGTTTTATGGATATGTCCATGCGAACATTTGTGCATGATTATTATACTGAAAAAAGAAGCAACATCTGGCAAAATATCCAAGCATTTAGAGAGGCTACTGCAAGAATTAAAACCGAAGAGTATAATTAAAATCGATGGCTTTCAGCTTATGGGTGTAGATAGTTATAGGTATGACTGAAATATATAATCATCATCATTAGCTTTTCATGTTCTCACTGGTGGAACACAGGCCTTCTCTCAGAGAGAGAGAGAGAGACACTCACCGATAAGTGATAAAAAATACATATACCTACTTTAATTATTTTAAAGTTGATCCGAATACTTGGGGCGATTGTTTTTACCTTAAGGTCGGTAGATTTATGTACTAGCAGATATACCAGATATTTAATCGAGTACCTAGGTAGTTGTTCTACTGGATATTTCTTCCAAAGCCTCTGTCTCTCTCTTTACTATAACTAATTGCATTCTTAACTTTTCATTCCGGTTAATTAGTCGCTACGCTCGAGGCGCAGCGCTGCCTAGCGCCCACTTCAGTAATTAAGCTCGAACCAATAATAATACAATCCTAAGCTGAAAAGATTAAAGAATATAATAGCCATTAGACAATTTCGTCACCTAGCCGGCGATAGCTAGGGATTTCTTTACCCTTCCAGTAATGCAAATACAAGCAGTGTAAGTATTTAGGTATGTTCTTTATCGATTGTGAATTCGACAAAATGCCATAGAATCGATCATAGTACTGGTCAAATGGATATCGAATTTGACGATCTCAACTGTAAAATTTTACGATCGATAAAGAACGGTACTTGCACTGCAGGAAAGTCAAAAATTTTGTTCACCCTTTACAAATACCGCGTCTGAATGTAATTTCTGCATGGGGTGAATAATATATAGTTATGTCTTTCTCCGATGTCCGTGGGAGCAAAAATTTCCCGAGTGTTTATTTTATATTATTACTAGCTAAGCCCCGCGGTTTCACCCGTGTAGTGATGAAAAATGGTGATGATGAAAAGTACCCTATGTCATTCTCCAAGCCTTGAACTATACCCATGCAAAAAATCAAGTCAATCCGTTGCTCTGTTGCTGCGTGAGAGAGGAACAAACAAACCAACAAACTTTTCACATTTATAATATTACTAGCGACCTGTGCTTTGCACGGGTGTAATTTACGTGCGAAGCCGGGGCGGGTCGCTAGTTATATACATAAACCTTCCGTGAAAATGTATCTAACTGATGGTGAAAAATGCATCAAAATCCGTTGCGTGGTTTAGGAGGAGTTAGCGGCCATACATACATACATACAGACATTCATACATATCTCTTCTCTACATAGACGCGGAAAGCGTCTATGTAGAGAAGAGATAGAGACTATGTCGAGATATAATATATTTTTTTATATTGCTTGCTAATTTTCATCAGTGATTCCGTCGTAAGTCGCGCCACGTAGCGGCTACTCTGGTAATGAAACTTGGAGAACACCAATAAGGAAGTAATAATTAATTTTACTTAACAATTCATTGCTTTGTTAGACTTTTCTCTATTGTTATTGTTCTTTCGAGTTGTTCATATACGAGTACGTGAGCGCTCGAGCTAAAATAGCTTTGTTGTCCTGTAAGTTACGGTTTTATAGAGTTTTTTGTAAGTAGGTAGATATGTCATTCTCCCTGATAGACCATCTGGTACGGAGGGGTAGCTGCAATTGTACCGCAAAGGTATTTAAAATTATAGATCCAGCATCGACGTGCCGAAAGAAAAATACGAAATACAGTGCTTATACAGATTTACGCGGAAACGGTGTACTACGCCGAAAAGGTTCCATTATGCCCATTTTTATGAACAACTTGTACTATGGAACAAAACATGAGATCGTAAAAAATATGCAGTAAGGTCGTTTTTATACATAGGCGTTTGTGTGTATAGGTATGTAAATAGATAAATATGTTTCTAGAATACGAAGATTCTAGTAAAAGAAATTGAGCCGTTCAGTCGGGCGATTTTGTTTAGAGTATAATACCGATTAGATAATTATATTTCGCTGGCTGTTCCATAAATGTTATCGAGTGTGAATGACCGATTTCAATGGAATAGCTGATATGTTTTCGCGGTTTTAGGGTTGGTCCCATAGCATAAGTTGTGTATAAAGATGGGCATTATGAACCCCTTTCGACTCGGTACACTTTTATCGCTTTACCCTGGAAGTACAACATTACCCAGTATAGTAGTATATTAGTATACCATATACCATATATAGGCTGTCGTTCAGTGTGGAGGTTAAAGGGGGAGGCCTATGTTCAGCAGTGGACGTCGTCTGGCTGATGATGATGATGATGATACGCCTTTGAGAAATAAGACGTAAATGTAGTTATAGAAAACTATTTTGATAGTTAATTCGATAAACGGCTCACGATTTCAGTGTGGTTTTATTGGTCACTAGCGACCCGCCCGCCCGGCTTCGCACGGGTGTAATTTACGTGCGGAGTCGGGGCGGATCCCTAGCTATATATAAACCTTTCGTGAAAAATTATCCAACTGACAGTGAACACCGCATCTAAATCTGTTGCGTGGTTTAGGAGGAGTTAGCAGCCATACAGACATATTGACAAACAGACGCGGAAAGCGACTTTAATTTATACTATGTAGAGAATTTAGAGATGTTAAATCCAGAGTTTTAAATATCTTTTTACAGCTGGAATATTACCGACAAACAATTGAAAAACGTACTGGTCTATTCATGCAGTCCAAAACACAAAGGATCATTCCCATAATTCCCACTGATAGGGACTTTGGGAATAATAAAAATATATAATATTAGTCCCAGAATGCTGCTTCAAAAATATTTTGCGACGAGGATAAGTTTTTTTACTGTCTCATAATCTCCACTGGTAGGGCGATCTTGATGGAGATTATGAGAATGACTCAACAGAAGTGTTAGTCACTTTTGACTAACACTAGTGGTAGGTTTGAGTTGTACCTACAACTCAAACTTTTGGCGCTGAAATATCTAATCGCACGTAATAGAGAAAAGAAATCTTTTCCGTCATATTTATAATCACAACAGCATTTTGATTTATTTTATTTTAATAGTTATTAAGTAGGGGTTTAATCTAAATAGCGTTGTCACTAAAAATAATAAAAAAATCTTAAATCATTTTAGACTAATTAACATTTAATTTACTACTAGTACCAATAAGTTAAATGCAAGTAAGCAAGTACTAAAAAAATAAATTCTTTCCATCCAATGGTTGCCTGGAAGAGATCGCTTTTAGCGATAAGGCAGCCACTTGTGGCACTAGCTCGTAAGTGTTTTCTATCGTGTTGTAATTTTTAGTTCTGGTGTACACAATAAAGAGTTTCTATCTATCTATCTATCTACTTAGCAAATTGTATTTAATAAACAAAAGCTTGGCAGCTTTATCTTAGTCAAATCTATTTGCTAGAGGTGTGACTAATATATTACTTATTAGACATTAGTAATAGGTATATATTAGACATAATATTAGACATTAGTAATAGGTATACGAGCAGATATTCATATTAGGTAATATGAAGATTATCATACTAGGTTATTTAATAATAGTCAAATCATCATTTCAGCCATAGGACGTCCTCTGCTAGACATCGACCTCCAAAAGGGCCGGTTGGAAGCGTCCTGCATCCAGCGTTTCCCTGCGGTCTCATTTAGATGGTTCGTCCATTTTGCGGGTGACGTCTTACACTGCGCTTTACGGTCCGTGGTCTCCATTCCAGAACCTTTCGGCCCCATCGGCCACCTTTTTTGCGAGATACCCTGCCCACTGCCACCTCAACTTGCTAATCCGGTGGGCTATGTCGGTGACTTTCGTTCGTCTACGGATGTCCTCATTACCAAAATCTCCTCAGATTCAATACTAAACTTGAATACTCAATTCGATCAACCACAGCCGAGAATCATAGAACATACGCTATTGTTCTGCGAGGTTGCTCGACTGCATCCGGCGCACTGTTCCGCCCATCCATAAGCACCTAATCTCTATGTAAGCCTTCGGATACGTCATAATTCCGTCACTTCCCGTGATTTATCGTACCCGGCTTATGTTATCCCGGCCTGATACTGAATATCTGCAATCTATGTATATCTAGTAGTTATTACAATACATTATATAGTTAGGTGTTACAGTTTCGTTTTGGAACCATAAACCCTTTGATAATATGAATAGGGGAATATGTCATGGTGTTAAAAAAATTCAGAAGACAGAAAAAATAGGGTTGGACTTGTTCCGTTTCTTACCTAGATTCGCGATTTGAACACATTGTTTTGCTTGCATTAAGTCTTGATAAACATTTAAAATAACTTTTTTAAACTTTTAACAATATTTCAGACAGTGCAATCGATACAAAATACCAGGCAGATTGTATGAGGTTCCGATTGTAAGCCACCTAAAGTCACGGTTAAGAAAAATCGGAACAAATTACTAATAAATTTTCTTGGAAAAACAGCTTTGGTTTAATGGAAAATTAAGTGTTTATTGTCATCGGTTTGTCACGATTCTCTTTGAAGACAATGAGTATTCCTTATCCTTACTTAATATAAGGACATTTCGTATGATAGAAAAAATAATAAAAGTAATATTGATTTGCGTTTTCCTCCTAGGAACCTAAGAAATCATTATCCAAACAGTAGTTAAAATTTTTGTCAGTCGATAAAATACTAGGCATACACCACAGAAAAGAGAAGTAAATAGAACGGAAATGAGAAGTAAAATCTGTTAGCAGGCATTATGAGTGAACCTTGATTGAACATTCTTATTTAGACCAACGCATCGAACTTCGCAACACAGTTACTAACTGATTTCGAATGAGCAACATTTCGTTTATATGGGTGCAACTGGCTACAACAAATTTCTTACAAAATGACAGCCGTTCTAATTTAAACAAAAAAAAAACTTTTCTGTGGCATAAGCGCTTATGCATTAGAGCAGGGGTTCCCAAACTCATTTTGTCTACTGCCCACTTTGAGAATAAATTATTTTTTAGCGCCCCCATATTCTCACCTGCTTAAAAACCACTGTAACTTCAAATTAAATTAATCAATTATTGTGAGCTATATTAGCGGAGATTAAACATTAATTCTAATTTTTTTTTTCTGGGTCTCTTACCGCCCCCCTTTAGGCCTGCAGCGCCCACAAGGGGGCGTTATCGCCCACTTTGGGAAAGGCTGCATTAGAGGGTAAGAATCAACATTATTACCCCCTAAAGTTTATGTATGCAGTATTTTCTGGATTATCCACGCAGGGAAACCGCAGTGCCAAGCCAGTATCTCCATAAGGAGCACGTCTGCTGAATCACAACGAACGCGTCGTCAGCACGAGACGGAGCCACTCGTCTGCGAATCTGAATTACAAACAAGCTCGTTCCACAACGTAGACTTGAAAGAAACAAGTTTGCAGTCAGCTTAGACCATTGTTAGGACAGTAGGTACGTAATAAGCTTTGAAAGAGACAAGTTGCGGTCTTGTCAAACAATATCCTTCGTAGAAACTATATCGGATGAAGGATATAATTATGGATCTGGCGTTCGAATATCAATGTCAAGAATTAAGGAATACAAATATACTTACAAAAATACTGTGCAGAAGAAACACGGTCTTTTTAATTTTTTTAAAACCTCCGCTAAAGAGCAGCGCCCCGATTCTACTAAAGAAATTGTTTTAAAATAGTAATTGTTTCAATATTATTTAAAAAAAAAAAAATTATAGGTATTAATTATTTTTTATACTAAGTGGATTTATTATTATTTATGTACATAGGTAGGTATAACAAACAAAGAAAATAAAAAAAAAGCCTTAACTATTACTAATTAACACTAATATAATCAAAAATCAAAAACAAGTTGTTGCCCGTTATACTAAGTTATAATATCAGGTGGTGGTATTTTTCTAGTATAAAAACAAAATTAAAACTGTCAGTTTTGAGGCAATTATTTAAAAAATAAAATTGAAAAAATTACAATTTAAAAACAATTTCTTTAGTAGAATCGGGGCCCTGGTCATCTTCAAACGGCTGAACATGAATCATAGCTAAGAACACTCTCGGTCAAGTTACCCTTTAAACAAAAACAAAAAACTAAATCAAACTAAATCGTTTGAGCTGTTTCGGAGGTACGATACCACAGACAGACTCACATGTATATTGACACACAGACTTGAAGACAAAGATGGACCGATACACAGAAAAACAGACACACAGATACATAGATACACACGTCCAACTTAAAACACCTCCTTTTGCGTCTGGGGTTGAAAACTACATGAACTGACAACTCATTTAAACCAAGACGCTCAAGTTTAATCCAATACTAAAGCTTTAATTCGTCGAATTCCTCTTTGGAATACCACTTTGCCCTTAAAATCATTGGAAACACGAGTTCGCTGGCTCTAATTCACCCTTAGAATTTAACTTACGAAGCTAATCCTCAACCCCAATCTTCCTAAATAACATCGCGTAATTTTATTAAGTACACCACACATGTTTATCTTGAGTCCCTTGCAAACCGCATACCCAGAAAGTACTAGCACCTACAGTATAGCGCGACACGTCTTTTAATGAATGTGGTTATAAGTGGAACAACTCTAGCTTTGTAGAGTTGTCGTCTTATTAAATTCAATTTCTTTTTGCCTTAGGAATACAAGGAACACTTAGCCATGTTACAAATTAAGTTTGAAATAAATACAGCTGTAGAAAATCATCATCATTATTTCACTCATAGGACATCCACTGCTGGACATTGGCATCCCCCATCGATATCCAAAAGGGCCGGTCGGAAGTGGCCTGCATCCAGCGTAGATGGATGGTTGGCTGTAGATGATGATATTTTACTGTTTTGTATTAAAGAAGGACAAACGTATAAAAAAAACACCCATCAGCGCCTTTTTTATAGAATAGGTTTACGTTTGGCTACCAAATCACCTGATGGAAAGCGATGTTGTGGCTGAAGATGGAGCACGTTGTACTAGAAGGTACTTATTCACTCTGGCATTAAAGACACCCAAGTTGTTATATTTTTCAGGAAACAAAGACAAAGCATTCCAGTCCCTAGCGGTTCATCAACAAAATGCTAATCCTACTATATTATCCGAGAATTCCTGCTTGTGAGGTACATGCTCTACCACTGAGTTATATTGGACGTCCATATCGAAAAGATGAACTCACAGCGTCCTAAAATATTAGTACATTGCTTATGATAACTCCATTATTTTCTCCTAGAACAACGCGAGCGAAGCTGTGGGCAGAAGCTAATATAATTATAATAGTATTATAATGAGGTAAAGTTTGGGACTTTGTATGCTTGAAAAAAGTAATCTACGGAAGTAAGGAACTAAGTAAACCCAATGAGTAAACCGGTATTATAAAAACGCTGATAGAAATTTACACTATCACCGAGTATTATGTTATGTTCAAAACGCGGGCAAATTCACGAGCTAAAGCTAGTTAGTTAGTTATTTTAAAACTTGCTAACTCTTAACTCTGTTCTGTCTGTCTGTGAGTCGCGGGCATCCAGTGGATACAGATTCCAGGCTGTTGTTGAGAGTAGCGTTTTAAGGGGGAGGCCATGCTACGTTCAGCCACAAAAAAAATTCTGTGTGTTCAGCGGTGGACAGATGATGATGATGATGATATGGTAGATGATGAGGTTGATGAATTCTGTTTGTTACCTTGTCACGTCAAAACCACTGGATCGATGAATAAGTATGTGTTTCACAAAGACGGGCAAATGGTACTTTGCTTCCGAAAAAAATCGGTAGAATCGCGGGTAAAATCGTGGGGCCTAGCTAGTTCATTATAAACCTTGTCTGTCGCACTGTAAACCCCTTCATTCGAAGACGTCGTGAAGATTATTAACGCGTGAAGTAAGTTTTATGTCATAAATTAAGTGGTAAGTAAAGTTGGTTCGTAAATCTGACGCTCGAGCTCCGCCCCATCTTGTCTCCAGTGACAGCGCGCTCGAGTTTTCGATTGCCACTGTGTCTACAATTTAGCAGATTGAAATGTTTTAATTTAATTAGTAAGATCTTGGAAACGAGTGTCGGTGGTGACGAAGTGTTCACTTTTATACAGATTTGAACTTTCACATCAAGGCAATAAAATTCCAATTGTTTTGAGAGAAACCCCAATACAGAGTCTAAATATAGAACCGAAATATTACAAGCCGTTGTGAACAAAGAATTTACAAACAAAACGATAAAATGTTAGCCATCCATTAGCTTAGATTTAATTAAATTTCTATATAAAGTAGAAAGGGATAAGGATTTGATTTATTCACACATCAAAAATACCGTTGTGAAAGCAAAATTCATTCGGTGGCTTGGAAATTTTAGCGCGGTTTTGGTTTTACAATTTACATACTTACACCTAATTTCCATGCTATAACGATAAACTAGAACAAATTTATACAGGGTCTCGCGTAAAGGGTACTAAGCCGAAAGGGGACCGTTATACTTATCATTATGAGCATCTTCTACGATGGGACCAACCTTGAAATGGCGCTACAATTATCAGCCTTTCCATTCATTTTATCGAGGGTAAATTATCGTTTTCTATGGAACAGTAAAGTTGTTATATTACTTGCGATTTCAGGGTTGGAAAATTATTAATTGCGATGGGTATCATCTTCATCTAAACTCGCGTGGGGATTCATTATAATTACTATAACAACGGCTTACCTACACTCACGATTATGTTTATCGGTCGACATAATCGTGAGTGTAAACCGTTATAGTAATTTGATATCATCATCATTAGCCTTTTGAGCCGCGGGGGAACGCTGGATGCAGGCCGCTTCCAAGCGGCCCTTTTGGAGATCGATGGAGGAGGCCTATGTCCAGCAGTGGACCTATGGCTGAAATGATGATGATGATGGTTTACGGACGTGCTGCCGACAGGATGCGCGCTTTCCGATCACAGAAACGAGCTGTACGTGCCATCGTGGGGGTGTCGCGATGCACTTCCGTGAGACCTTACTTTAGAAAGCTCTGAATACTCCCGTTACCTGCCATTTTGATATTCTAGGCAGTGTATGTGAGAACTAACCTTCACCTCTATCATAAGCTCAGCGACACGCAGTCTTGCAACATACGTAACGCTGATAGGCTTGTTGGTATCAGGCACTTCCTCGCAAAGTCCGGCAAGTCGACGCACGTTATGGGGCCGATGGTGTACAACCGGTCACCCAAAACAGTGACAGATGCACTCAATCTGATCTGTTTTAAATTTAAATTAAGACAGTGGCTTATCGACCAAACGATTTATGATTTTAATGAGTTGGTAAACGCTGACGGTAAAAAAATTTAATATATAACACGAATAATGTATGTAGTTTGTTTTATCAATTTTTTAAATGGTTTTTACTTTTATATAATTTTATTTCTATTTTATTACGTTTTAAATGTTGTATATTATCAACTAGCGACCCGCCCGCCCGGCTTCGCACGGGTGTAATTTACGTGCGATGCCGGGGCGGGTCGCTAGTTATACATATATACCTTCCTCTTGAATCACTCTATCTATTTTAAAAAAAAACGTTTCAAATTCCGTTGCGTAGTTTTAAAGATTTAAGCATACATAGGGACGGACAGACAGCAACAGCGACTTTGTTTTATACTATGTAGTGATATACATTTCATATAAATAATAATATTACAATTGCCTGACCTGTAAACATATGTTTATCAATAAATTACTTTGACTTTGACTTTGATGATGATCATTAGCCTATCATGTTGCCACTGCTGGGACACAGGCCGTCACACAGGACAGAAAATTCACCATGCTGGCCCAGTGCATGTTGGCGAATGTCATGTCTTTGAACTGTTGAGGTTCTTGGACATACCGGTTACCTCACGATGTTTTTCTTCCCCGTTGTTGAGTGATGGCATCGAAACTGCACATATTTTAAGTACTAAATAACTCATCGATGCAGAGCCGAGGATCGAACCGGATGCCGTAAGATTGTTAAGCGCACATGCTACCGCTCAGCCACCATCGCTCCCATGGTGTTTTTTTTTTTTTTTTTTTTTTTTTATTTATTTTTTTTTATTTTTTTTTTATAAATAAAAGGCTTGCGTTTGACCACCATCACGCCTGATGTTAAGCGATGATGCGGTCTACGTTGGAGCACGCTTGCCTAGAAGGAACCGATTCACTCGTGATTTGAAGACGCCCAGATTGTAACCATCGGGGAACACCCATTCAGGCAGCGAATTCCACAGACTAGCAGTTCGCATAATAAATGTGGAATAAAAGCGCTTCGTACAGGTTTTCGGAATATCAACCATAAAGCGGTGACGATTTTTCGTGCCCGCTCTGGCAGACCGATAGAAAAATGGGCAGAAGGGAATTAGATCGTGCAGATCCGATGCACACTCTCCGAAATGTATCCGATAAAAAACCGATAGACTAGCAACTTTACGTCTAACGTATGACGGGTATAACGGCCCTCTTTCAGCTTACCCTTTCCGTGTAGCCCTGTATTTATCCCGAAGTGGCTTGATTTATATTCATCCTTGGAAATACAGAACCAGTTGGTTTTAAAGTGGAGGCGAGAGGTTTTTATATCCGGCGGTTACACAAAAGTTAGACTAAAATAATTATTCACACAATTTTCAATTTCAATGTTTGGTTAAAACAAATTATTAAAATCAATCTCGTGCCACTTAGGCAAGTTTAAGTATTTACGCCACCAAAAAATATCACGAGCAAAAAGAACAATGGGTAATTTGGTGTCGAGTCGTAGTATGTTTTGTTACCCCAAAGGTGTCAATGGGGCCCTATTACAAACCCTACGCTCTCTATCTATCATTATTTATTGCTTGGAAGTTTGAAATGCAAAGAAAATAATAATAATAAAATATGGACCTAATTGAGAAATTTCTCCTGAGGTCTTACGGATGCCTATTAACGCGGGCTCGAAACAGCGCAGTGCGAAAAATCACGCGAACGTGAACCTTAACGCATCGAGATACAGTTTACAGTTTGTCGCACCCCTTTTCGAATCACCTCTAGCCGTAAGGCCCTTGAAGTCGATCAAAAACGCTTTTCCTCAATTGCCGTCATCATCATCATCAGCCATAAGAAGTCCAGGGCTGAACATAGGCCTCCCTCTTTAACCTCCACATTGAACGACGGCCTGCCTTTTGCATCCACTGGATGCAAATTGCCGTACTACGTATAACACTTAATATCGTAGCACGTTAGCACGTAGCGCTACGAAGCACGCTACGCGCGTTCGATGCGTGCTACGTGCGTTCGATGCTAAAATAATGTTGGTTCACTTTAACTCCAAACACCGACTGTAATCCGCTCTTAAACAACGATTTACCTCAGATTTGTTTCGCAACGAAGCTGTTTAATTATGAACCAGTGACGTTAGTTATTTATGGGTTAGTTAGCTGGCGGCCGTGCGTAACGATCCATCTGCAAGTCGCGGGGCTCCGAGCCGAGGGAATGAGGTGACAAGAGCGGTTTACTATCAAGGGAGTTACGATTAATACTCAGCTTTTAATAAATGAACAGCTGATTAAACTATTAAAATTACTAACTCACTAAATTTACAAAACTTTTTATGAACGACAGACGTATGACCAGAGACGATGAAATTGTTGGTTCCAACTCTACGTCGTAGCACTGGTAGCGTATCACAAAGACCTGTGGGATTATTACATAAGCTGTCACTTGCTATCGCTATCATGTCATCCCGTTCGCGCCAATTAATCGCACCATGTGCTCGAGCGGAATGACACGATGACGATAGCGAATGACAAGTTATGTAATAGCGTCGCATTTTGCAGAATGCCTAGGTAGAAAATGAATTTTGTAGCAAAACGTCTCTGTAGCAAAACGACTCTGTAGCAAAACGACTCTGCACCAAAACGATGACAGGTTGTGTAATAACCCCGCATTTTGCAGAATGCCTAGGTAGAAAAAGGATTTTGTAGCAAAACGTCTCTGTAGCAAAACGACTCTGCAGCAAAACGAAGCTGCATCAAAATGACCCTGTAGCAGAACGAAGAGCCGTGCAAACGTAGAGGGTCACGTCACGTAGCAGAAGATCAGGTTAAAACTGTAACCTTCATCTTAACTAAGAGCTTTTTACTCGCACATTGGGAAATTATAATAAATAGCTTTGCTTGAAAAAACATTTATTATTTATGATACACTTAAATACAATACATTTATATCTATTTTATTTATAAAAGAGTTAGCCGTAAAAATTGAAATAAATGCCTATAAAGTACTGATTTTGTTTGTGCTTTGCCAGACTTTGTAAAAAATACTAACATAATATTGGGATTTCTTGAAGCGATCCTTTCTTTATTTTCTTAAAAAAATATACCAAAAGAAAAACAGATTACGAAAAGCGCAGCTAAATTCATGAGATTTTATGCGGTAACTTAAACTGAACTTTATTAAAAATTTAATATTTATTTTAAGCCGATTTTGTGAATTAGCAAAAGAATGTACATAATATTTAAAAGTTTCAGCATTATTTTTCTTAACAACATGTTTTATGTAAGTAATGTTGTAAAATGCGGTATGTTAAGGGCATAACTCGACGCCTAATTTTGCATAACGTAAAGGCGGTAAAACTTCTACCACGTCCAGGGCCCCGATTCTACTAAACCAATTGTTATAAAATTGTAGTTGTTTTAATGTTAGTTGTTTAATGAATTGCCTCAATATTGACACTTTTTACTTTTTTTTTTACTTTAAGAGTCAAAAGTGTCAATGTTGAGTCAATTCATTAACAATTTAAAAACAATTGGTTTATTCACACAAATTGTCGCTTATGATACGTATTTTATACTTTAAGTGTAATTTTTGAAGCAATTTATTGGCAATTCAAAAGCTATTGGTTTAGTAAAATCGGGGCCCTGTAGTCCGGCACTCTACAACCACAGCCTCCAATTTCTCCGCCCGCGCCTTCCCCTTTCATCAGCCACTATTTATTTTATTTACCATACATTGCCCTATATAATCCAGTATTCTGAATATTCCAGTAATCCGGCATCCGGTTTGTAATACTTTACCAATTACTGCATTAAGAAGAAACATGTTGTGTATACATATTTAGGAATATGGTTTAGTTTAAAATTGTGTAGTCTACTCTAAGTTTAGATTGTTTTGACCATATTTTGTTTTGTGTGCCAATAAACTAAATAAATAAATAAATCACCATCTTGCCGGATTAGTAAGTACTCTACTTTATTAGTCACTGCGTTACCACCTTAAGGCCTTGCATTTTTAATACGGATATGAAACCAGAGGGAAAATGAACTGCGCTTATATTTTAAGTGTCATGTGGCTTTATGAAGAATACACTTAAGTGCCGTAAGGATAGAGCGCACTAAACCACAAGCTGGTTGACGAAACACATCATTTTACGATCTCTAAGGAAACATTTTACGGATGACGATACTAGGGGAAGGAAATAAGGAAAAATGAGAGCCAGTGACGTAATATTATATTGTGCTTCCTCAAAATATTCTGTTACCTTTTGATTGACGTATACCTCTGACTGTACCCGTACACACATGTGTATTTGAAAAGGGTTTATCGAGGAGAAAATCGCTTTTTCTATATTTATTTATAACAAGCTGTTGCCTGCTACTTCGTACGCGTAGACATTAATTTGACACGAATATTTTTGGAGGATAATATATTTTTTATTTTAGTTAAAGAGGGCCTCTTTTCCCACTTTTAGCAGTTTTGGTCAATCTAATTTTAGTTTGTCTACTTCCATGGTTAGCCCCTTGGAGGAACAGCGACCTGCGGCCGGTCGCGTAGCAAAGGTCCGCATGCGGCAAGCGGCCGGGCGCAGGTCGAACGTCATCTGTTTTTTTCATTCTGCCACGCACGGCCAAATTCACAAAATGGCGATTGGCCGACGGAATGTTAGTTTAAAATTGTAATCACGGGTTTCCCGTACAGCTGTGAAACCAGTTCAGGCAGTGCAAGGCAGTATTAAGGCCACCAGAAAGCGTCTGACAATTATCTCAATGAATAAGTTGTTTGTAGTCCCAGTTATTTTCAACAACAAATCTCTTATTTTAAATCGGTTTAACTAACTAGCAAAGGTCCGCATGCGGCAAGCGGCCGGGCGCAGGTCGAACGTCATCTGTTTTTTTCATCTACCACGCGCGGCCAAATTCGCAAAATGGAGATTGGCCGACAGAATGTTAGTTTAAAATTGTAATCACGGGTTTCCCGTACAGCTGTGAAACCAGTTCAGACAGTGCAAGGCAGTTTTAAGGCCACCAGAAAGCGTCTGACAATTATCTCAATGAATAAGTTGTTTGTAGTCCCAGTTATTTTCAACAACAAATCTCTTATTTTAAATCGGTTTAACTAACCGCTACTTCTCAGAGTTAATTAGACAAATACAAGTTCAAAGTTGAAATCTTGAGTCTTTTCATATGTAACCTCTGTATTGTAGGAGTAACTTTGTTTAATTTAAGTTCTTCAACTTGGGGAAACGTTTATGTTTGAAGTATAAATCCTTGGGTTAAATATGAAACCTTAGGCTTTGTTCCAAGACTTAAGGCCTATTCAGACTACGCTTTAATAAATAAATAAATAAAATAAATAAATAATATTCGGGACATTTTTTCACACACGGTCATCTGACCCCAAACTAAGCAAAGCTTGTGATATGGCTGCCAGAGACTGATATACATAGGTACATATATAGTTTTAAATACATACTTAAATAGATATTAACAACCAGATATAGAACAAACACAAATGTTCATCGCATAAATGTTTGTCCTAGATGGGAATCGAACCCACGCCCCCAAGCTCAGAAAGCAGGTTCACTACCAACTGGACCAACAGGCTTTAATAAATCGCAGTATAGTTTTAAAGCTTTCCCACACTGCTCCTACGTGCCCCGGGATAATATTGCATAAATAATTTCTTATTATGTTTATGTGAACTATAAACAGTATGCTATTTTATTCATAGCAAGATAAACTACATCGTACGTTGATCTAGAAGAAATCTATTCTAGCCTTGACTAGCTAGGACGGCAGGGAAGTTCCTTTCTTGGGCAGTATGTATCATAAATGACGTCCCAAGCGTTGAGTACGAATCTTTGGAATTTTCACGAGAAAGGGGTGGAATTGTGCAGATCGTCTACTTGTCCAGTAGTAACAGAGGGAGGGTAGAATAAGGTCATGAAGCTCTTGCGCGCGCTCGCCGAAAAGCATCCGATAGAAAATGGACAGGCAAGCTACTTTACGGCGGTGTTCGAGCCAGTCTGTCTGTTGCGCCAAACCCTATCAAAGGCTTTTGAGATGTCGACATACACAGCTTCTCCATGTCTCTCGATAGCCTCGCTCAGAATGTGCGTGGTATACACGAGGAGGTTCCCAGTCGAATGAGTCGATAACCTTATTGGCGATCACTCAGTAGATTGTAGAGCTAATGAAAAAATGAATATGAAAAATATCTTATGAGAGAGTTTAGTAATATAAATAATAACAGCGATTCCCGCACTAGGCTGGGCCTGTATAGCGGGAATCTGGTACGGTTTTCCATAGATTTAAACCTCTAGTTAAGATATTGTAGTTTATCCACCAAATAATGTATAATATATATATTATAATTATATATATGTATATTTATATCTATTAATATTATAGGAGTAGTTACTGTTGATTATGTATATGAATATAATTATTATGTATGTTAAAATTAATTTTATATTATGTCGTAATTTATTATAATAAATGATAGTTTTACATTGTACATTTAGGATATGAACTTCAATAAATCCTCCGTTTCCTTATTTAGCGAAGTCAGAAACTTACAAAGTGTCTTTTTGACTTCGTAAACAATCTTTCCTTTTAAGTTACAGTATTTATCTACGACATTGTATACATGTGACAAACTGGCCAAATCGACGGCAAAACTTGTGTGTACTTGCGGAAAAGGTAATTTGTAAGTTCTTTTTTTAATAATTTCATCATAGTCAGAGGCAGCTAGTACAGATTTATGTACGGAGAGTGAAATTTTGAGTATAAATAGCTGTCTAACGCTTAGAACTCCACTATTTTTGAACACATCTGCAGTTGGGTATCTAAGTGGCTTCTTCATCATGACTTTTAATACGGATCGTAGTGCCCTGTCTGCAAGCATGATAAACGACGTTGCCGCGCTACCCCAACAAGTGACGCAATAGTTCAGATAATAAAGGTATGATGCGATACATCGCGTAGTCTGAACATGAGTTTACGCCAAGACATGTTAGTAGAGACAGCGGTAATATGCCTGTAGGCAACAGCTGTATGGCTTGATTAAGCAATAAATATGCAGCTTGAGTGCGAAACATACGGGCGAGCCCCATTCGACTGAACCATAGCGTACCATAGTTCCGTTTATAAGGTTTTATTAATTTTGGTTTAGTACGAGGATAAAGACAACCTAGAAGATTTACGGAAGAGTTTTGGAGATACGTGCTTTTGACGACACTGGATTTTCCATGCTTGGAATTCCAGAAGTAAGTTCTAGAAATATTTATTTTGTCAGCTTCATTGTTAAGGAACCAAAATTTAATTTTAACAAAAAACCGTCACAACAATATTACCGTTTCAGAAATCATCAGTAGGTACCAAATTATTTTTGTAAGATAAAGAATAAAATTGTGTTTGAAATATTCTACTCTCTAGAAAGATCTATTACTATCTAGACTTGACTTAAATGTTTTTCAATTAGATATTCCGACTGTGTTAGCATTTCTTATCTGAAAATCAACCAGTAGATAGAAGAAAAGCTTGTTTAAACAATAATGTTCTAAGAAAATTACGACAGTGAGTTCTACACAGAATAAATACTTATTTTAACTAGAACTGAACAGTTCTAAGAACGGTCGCCAGAAAGTCTTTAAATCGAATTCACAATACAAAATGCCATAAGATATTTTTAGTGAAAAATTAACGAAGATAATGTCTATATTAAAAAAACCTATATGTGCAGAAACAAAAGGGTTCTCCCCATTTACTCCCACGTATATCGTACACGATCTTCCAATATGTATTATTTTTACATAAAAATGGAAAGGAAAAACAGGGGTCGCTTTTGTTCTAAACGAAACGAACAAAAAATGTTTGTCTATAACATTTACAATTGGCGAAATTAAAAGCCGATCCGTAGAATTTAATAACGGGGAAATATTTGAATATTCAACAAACGGGTGTTCACAATCAGAGTATGTTCGATTTAATCCTTTCTGGAAAATTTGCTTTATTCTATACAGTTTACGCGTCACTGGTTTATGATTCAGTCTATAAAAAAGTATCTAACTTTACTACAAGAATTAAGGGCCTTACTTAAATGTTAAGCAATACGATCATCATCACCAACCTATCATGTTTCCATTGCTGAGACACAGGCTTTCTATCAGAGAGAGAGAGAGAGGATGGGTCTTAATCCACCAGCTGGCTTAATGCATGTTGGTATTGTTGGTGAATGTCATATATTTTTCAACTTTTAAGATTCTTAGACATACCGGTTTCCGTACGATGTTGTCATTCACCGATTTTGAGCAATGACATCTAAGCTGAATATAATTTATTGAAGTACTAAATAAGTCAAGGATCGAACCAGGCGCCGATACCGATCGCACAAGTTATACGATACGATGCATAAAATTGGTGTCTCATTTTAGACTAAGATAAGAGATGTTGAAGTCATACGCCTGAAAATGTATCAAGCCAACACGTTGCTCAAGACATCGGGATTTAGTGTGTTTTTAGACCGCATAAAACCCTCCAACATGGGTCAACGTTTGTTACTCTAGAAACAGGACGGGAACTACAATTTGAAGTGCCAATCTGCAACAGTCCAATATCCATCCAATATACAACAATTCTAAGTTAATAAATATCACTTAAGGTTCTCATACGAAGATAGGTCTGAAACGTTCGTTGCTTATCATCATTAGTCTATCAAGACCAGCTAGTTTAAACCAAGTAGAAAATTAAAGAGGGCTGAGCAGTACACGTGGCTAGGCTAAGTGATAACAGGCGGTAGCAAGGTAGCTGAGGCAAGGTAAGCAGAGAGTTGGACTTCTGGTAGCGGGGTCGACGATATTGTTAAAATCTTCTTCTGAGCAAGCCTAGCTGCTCCATCGCAGACCGCATCATCGCCATGATTATTTAATGCAAATCTATTGAATTTATTTAATGCAAATCTGACTTGTAAGTTTTGGTGTTATTAATAAAATCTGTATCTGTATGATGGTGTCCAAACGTAAGCTAATTTTCTTTACTATGTAACAAAAAAATTAAATATTGCTGGACCCAAATAGAGCATTCCGAGGCAAATGGCACAGCAAGAGAGAGCAGTGGGATGAAGAAGGCCGTGGATGATCATGATATGAGGAAGTTTATGTTAAGAGAAGTTAAGTTAAGTTAAGGAAGTTGAGAGCGATAAATGGATTTTATTCAGGACTAGCTGACCTGACAGACGCTGTCCTTAAAAAAATTTAGTTGAGTTGTGGTCTTGGGATCATACAAAAGTCCCATAGAAAAAAGAACGTTCAGTTTTTCCCGAATTGGAAATTTTTCTGGGAAACTTTTCCAATATTAATTTACCTATATACATAACTTGAACTATTCCGAATATTTTTAAATAAAGAATAACCATATTCAGCTGCTCTCAAGCGATTCGCTTACCAACAGACAGCATGAATTTATTTATTTATTTAGATTACAGATAGTATAGATGGTGTTTAATTATAAAATATATTAGTAACTTAGTTATTTATCACTGTATGTTTTCCAAATAAAATAAAATAAAATAAATAAAATAAAATAGTTTAGTAGTAGCCACAGAGCTTATCATCATCATCACCCACGGCCTTCTTTATCCCTCTGATCAATATGCCTCTCTCAAACTAAAACGGCCTTCTATGATACGACATAGGCCTCACGTCTAACCTATTAATAACATTGCCACCTAAAATCGGAAATTCGATTCATCTGTAATAGGATTGGCACATATTATTATGCCTCTTGACAGTAGGATCCTCTCCGACCAATCGAGGGTCCTCTAAATTATTGGTGTCAGGGTTTACGAGTATCCTGACCACAGCAAAGCTCTCGTAAACTATGGAGGGCAGGAAGTCGGCTGAAATTGCGAACGTACGAGTATTGCGTACTTAACGTTACAGTCGGAATGAAATACGCAATATTGTAGTGCCACTATACAGGGTTACACATAAAGACTGTACTAAGCCGAAAGGATGTTATTGTACTCATCATTATGAACAACTTTTACTATGGGACCAACCCTGAAAATATCAGCTGTTCCATAGAAAACGGTTATTGACACTCGACAATATGTATGGAACAGCTGGCTTTTCTTGCGCTTTCAGGTTTGGTCCCATAGTAAAAGTTGTTCATAATTATGTGTACACGACTCCCGAGTGTAATGACTCCCTTTCGGCTTAGTAAAGTCTATATGCGTAACCCTGTATATATAGGTACAATCACTTTTCCACACAGGTGAGAAGCGCAGTACTGTACTGCACAAGATTTTTAACATCAATATATTGGCTGTTCATAAGTTTGTTTAGGCTAACCCCCATGTCACAGACGTAAAAAAAATAAACCTACCTTGAATCCTCATGAAAAAATAATATTAGAAAATATTATTATTTATAATTAGAATGAAATAATTATTATTATTATTTTGCTTTAATTTTATTAATTCTATGATGTATTTTTTATATTTTTAAGTGTTGACATGTATTTATTATTATGAATAAAATTATCATTATCATTATCATGCCACCCTCAAGTGGTGGTGTGAATATAGGGGTAAGTTTAAAGTCCGTTAATGTGTGCTACAGCAGCTAACTGACCAAAAATCAGGCTTGCTGGAATATAAAAATTACAGAGAATCGAATGCGTCCTAAAACCCCCACTCGATCAAAATGAAATTATCCAAATTAGTCCGAAAATCGATGGCTACTTAAAATTCTAATATCTAGAATGTATCCGATAGCAGGCCATTAGTAGCATTTACATAATGATTGCAGTTCACGTACGGCCGTTATTTTGAATTTGCAACAAACTGCTGGTTCACTAAACAAGCATTGTAAAACAAATAAAGTTAAATGGGTTGCTAATGTTGATAAGCGAGAAGTACGATTGCCATCGTCCTGTTACACATAGTTTTTGTACGATATCGTTAAAATATATGTTTGATAGTTTACGTATTTGTTTGATAGGAAGGGGGGGGGGGGGGGGGGGTTAGTCTCTCGATTATAAAACCTGTTTTTTCGACGAATCGCTAGTGTATACGCTTTAAGTACAATAAGAAATATGGGATAAATTATTTTACTCTATAGATATTTGTTAATGATGCTAATTTATGTTTTAAATGTTTATCGGGACTTATCAAGTATTCATCATCATCATCAGCCAGAAGACGTCCACTGCTGAACATAGGCCTCCCCCTTTAACCTCCATACTGAATCAAGTATTATAAAATCAAAGTATTTTATCAAGTATTATAAAAGAAAAAAAAATCCTGATCTACAGAAGTTTAAAAATTACTGATGGTAATTTAGCCTAACCTGAAATAAAAATTAATTAGGTACTTACATAAAAGAGAAAAATAACCCAACTTAAAACAAAAACAATTTTTTTTAAACAAAAAAAATCATAATATTTTATAATAATGATTGCACGGCTGAGTGCGACATAGAAGCGGAAATACACTAGAGATTCGGCAGAAAAACTGTTTTGTAGATGAACTTTCGCAACGTAACGCCTGATTCAATCAACGCCCAAATGATGCAACAGATTTTGATGGAAATTGTGTGCTAGACTAAACACTTACTTTTTTGTCTCCCCTACATTTATATACCTAAATACATACATTCATTTCTTTTAGGTTGTACTCGTAGGTACTCTAGAATCTAAAACCTTTAGGATCGTGTAACTCGAAATCGCAAATAAAATCTGCTGTTCTATACATTTTGTCGAGTGTCAATGACCGTTTCGTATGAAAAAGCTAATTTTTTTCGCGATTAAGGGTTGATCCCATAGTATAAGTTGCATTAAAAAAAACGCGATTTCATATCTTAGTCCCATAGTAAAAGTTGTTTATAATGATGAGTACAATGATTCTTCTTTCGGCTTAATACAGTCCATATGGGTAATCCAGTATACCTATAGCTGCGGAGTGGAAACAAACCCGCACACAAACTTTCGCTTGTATAATTTTAGTGTGAAATAAAAGGAAACCGCGGGACGCAGCAAGTGGTTCCACCGCGTATAATGGAGCCAAGCACAAAGAGCACAACTCTCGGTAAGGAAGAGGAAGTATCTAGTTCAATTGTGCCGAGTTTTGCATTGTCCCGCTGTTTACAATACCCATTTCAAACGAAGCCGAAGCAAGTTTTACATAATCTAACTTACCCGAACTTTGTGAAGTTTTCGCTTAGGACGGCTTCAAATACCTGTTTAGTATTGAAGCTTAGTTTATTACAAGTTACAAGCTTTTATGTAGGTAAGATGTATGTAACTATGTTTGTTCAGGTAGAATCTTGCAACTCAATTTTGAAGCAGATACCTTCAACCGATTGATTTGAAATTTGGCATAGGTACTTATGTAAGTTCGGTGACAATGCAATAATACCATCGAGCTGGTCTGATGATGAAGAAAGAAAGTGGCCATAGGAACTGCTAAACGAAACGACGTAATTTCATCGAGTTTGGATTTGTTGGATTTGTCTTCCCAAGCACTTTGTTCCTAGATGATAAATTAAATTTGGCGGATGCACCAAGATGGCGGACACAATGTTCTTATCTACCATCATAATATGGGCATCAAATGAAAGGATATTTGCAAAGAAGAATACGAAAAAGCTTGTTTTTAGTACGTTTTTTTTTATTATTAATTTTATAGGGTAACCAGTACAAATTGTAATTTTTTAAACCCCCGATAAAACAGCTGATAATCTTCAAACAGCTAAACAGATTATCTTGAATCATGGCTAAGAACGCTCTTGAGCAGATCACCTTTTAAACAAACAACCAGTGTGTGAGTAGGACTCGTACCCTGAGGGTTCCGTATAAACTTAATAAATATGTATGTAGATAGTTCATCCACCCAAGGAATCGAGTCTGCGAAAAAAGGTTGAAATATTGAACAATGACAAGGACAATGTTGTAGTAGCCAAGCAGATGCGATGATTTTGTAGTTGGTATGTATGGGAATACATAACAACTACAAAATTATCGTCATCATCATCAGCCAGAAGACGTCCACTGCTGAACATAGAAGGTCTTCCCCTTTAACCTCCACACTGAACGAAAGCCTGTATCTGTCTGTCTGTCTGTCTGTCCGTCTGTCCGTCTGTCCGTCTGTCCGTCTGTCCGTCCGTCCGTCCGTCCGTCTATCTGTCTGTCCTACCTATTGACGGCTGTATCTTTCGAGCCGTAATAGATAGCCAGTTGAAATTTTCACAGAATATATAATGTTACGGCGGATTGAATAACAAATAATAAAAATGTCCCTATTAATATTATTAGTGCGAAAGCGACTTAATATTAGACTCTTTATTAATATAGCCCCAATTCTTGATTTTCATTTCCTCATTCGTCGTAGCTTATTTACCAAGGCACGGACTAAGATTTAATAGGGTATCCATATTGGATTTGGACTTTAGGTAGGGTCTAAGTAAGATTGATAATATATTTAATAATGGATTAGGCCATTGATGAATTACTTATAGTTTGTTGGCTTAGGATTCTAAGGACCAACGCACACCGTAGAATCGAGGCGGCGTCGTAACGTGCAAGCTGATAATTTTACATTTGCCTGCTTACCGTAAGTACAAAAAAAATCTGTCATTCTTCCGCCCGCGTCATGCCTCCGCCGCTGCTCGACTATTCTAAACTCTAGCAAATAAAGTACAATATTGACCCTAGCGTGATGCCACGCGCCGCTTTGTCTCACATTAGGTGTCGGGCTCAATGACATAGGCCAGGGGCCTTACGGACAACAGCTAGTTGCGGCACCTAATCCGCTCAGTTGGAAAATCACGCGACCGCAAACCGTATCTGGGTGCGATAAGGTTCATGTTCGCGTGATTTTCCAACTGAGCGGATTAGGTGCCGCAATTAGCTGTTGTCCGTAAGGCCCCAGGGGTCTCCAAACTACGGCCCGCGGGCCAAATCCGGCCCGCCACTGCCATCAATCCGGCCCGCCACTGCCATCAATCTGGCCCGCGACAGCTTAATGGCCTCTTATACCAAATTTGACGGTTTTAAATCAATTTTTTCTCGAACTTCAGTGGGTAGCTGATATAGATAGTACCTAGAACAGTACATAGTATCACTACTCGACACTAGATGTCGTTACGTGTCTCAATACACAATCAATAGTAATTGAAATGCAATAAAAGCCTATGTTTGCTTAGGTCGGCAGAAAAATTAAAATTGTTATGGCCCTTGCAACATACCGAAAAACAGGGGTTGGGCACATAAATTAAATGTGTGAAAACCACGTCAGTTTCAATAATATAATCTGAATATCCTTTCAAACAAAAAAACAATTATCCAAATCTGTTCAAAAACTAGGTTGATCGGTTCATAAATGGGTTCTGAGGCTTTGACGATGTACCTACATGTCATAATCAAAGTTCTGAGGTAACACACATAATAAAACACCCCCTCCTTTTTTGAAGTCTTGTGAGAATTTTAGTAGATCATCAACATCATCATCATTTCAGCCGTAGGACGTCCACTGCTAGACATAGGCCTGCCCCATCGATCTCCGAAAGGGCTGGTTGGAAACGGCCTGCATCCAGCGATTCCCTGCGGTCTCTTTTAGGTCGTCTGTACATCTTGTGGGTGAACGTCCTACGCTGCGCTTACCGGTCCGGTCCGGTTCAGTTTTCGTAGATAGAACCAACTAAAGTAACTTATAAATCAAAACGAACTTGGCATAGTATGTGTAGCGACCTCACATAAGCAAATAAATATTCGTTCAGAAAACAAATAAAGCGCTGAAATAAATAACACATTGCAGCTGCAAACAAGTCTTTGAGCACGGATTGCAGGCTGTCGTGTGCTTGTACAAAGCATTTGTAATCTCGTGATGTGTGTCTGGCATCTTATCTATTGGAAACAAAGAAACCAGAGATATTTCTATTCTTGGATGTTCATGCGAGACTTGGGATGAAGAATATAACTGGATATGACATCAGTCAAATGACAATAAAGTTATGATTATTTACGGGATATATTTACCGTGGTAAGGTTGTGAAATGAGCTCCCGATATTTTGGCGCAGTTACATGCACCATGTTCACGGGAAGACTGAAGAATGCGGGTGGTTGGTTGAACAGTTTAAAAGTTAGGTGCAGACATAACGATCTACCCTATTTCTTAGTCTTTTAACTTCATATAACTTTAGTGAACAACCGTGATAGTTTAAAACAGTGTTTTAGTCAAATGACAGTTGTTTAAAGTGCGGCTGCTGAAAGAATGCGTCTGACAGTTGCCGCATAACCCTGTAATAAGCGAAGGAAATGTTCTCGAATGGAGACCATGGGCTTATATAATTAAGTCCTATGGCTGAAATGATGATGATGAAGCAAACGGAAACAGTAAATTCTGATCATTATTACTAGCTTTTGAACGTAAGATACATAAGACGCTTCTCTTTTTGCACAGACTGTGTTTTACATGTTTATAATACAGGAGATATCAGCACTGCTGTATTAGGTACCACTATTTGACTTTGACAGCCGGAGTGACCGAATTTTGAAATTATAAATTAATAACTGTATTAATGCACTTCAATATAGTGCCGTGTGTACTGTAGATTTTGCAAAATAATTTGGCTGTTTTGTGTAACATCTTAAATTTGACAGTTATAATTATTTAAGGCTGCCCCTAACAGATTTACGCAAACGTCAAATCCATGGTATACAAAATCTAAGTGCGAGACGGAGAAAAACTCGTGAGTCACCAGAGTATTCATTTTGCATTCAGCCAGTATCAATGAAAAACGCATGTAAGAATTTATTATGCGATTGATTTTAGGTTTATAATGACTTTTTGGTGGTGGAAATTCATAATTTACTATCTGAGCGCTTATAACATTTTATAATATTGAGCTTCGACGTAAAGTTGCTAGTCTATCGGCGTCAATAATCTAACGCGAACTGTTTGTTTAATCCTCACGTCATGTTAACATATATAATTAGTAGCTTCAGAATCATAGGTAACACGCATATATTCATGTCAGTATTGTTATAATTTAATCCACGTCAGGTAATAACGGTTTCACACCACCTGCTCGACAACTTCAAATTATATGTCATGTAAACTAAACCTTAAGTAAGTAGTTATTGCCCTACGGCAGCGAACTGCCCTACGGTCTAGTCTAGGAAAGTTTGTGTGAAAGTCCTATGTTTTTGATGTTAGGGACATGAAATTTAGTATTCAGGTAATGGCTTAAAATAAATAAATACTGTATTTTTTTAATGATTTAGGTGGCGATATGGGGTTTTTAATTTTTTGTTGAAAGTTTTGTAATTACGAAGCTGAAATTTGGCAAGCAGATTCAGTGGTCCGCTCAGAAAGGATTTTGCTAAAGGGTTGAATTAAGGGAGACAAAAGGGGGTTGAAACATCAGATGAAAGTCTACGCCTACGAAGTCGCGGGCAACAGCTAGTAAATACATATAAACGCCTGATTGCACTGCGTTGAAACTCAAAGTTTTCCATAGTATGGTGAGAAGTGAAAGTGGACTAAGAACGGGGTAGGAATGGAAAAGGGTTTGATAGGGGAGGGATGGAACGAGAAAGGACGGGGGCGTGGGAGTTGGGAGTTGGAAGAAAGTGGTAAGAAAAGTAGACCGCGTCGTCGCTTTACATCAGGCGAGTTGGCGGTCAAACGCAAGCCTATTAATAGATTAAAAAAAAAAGTGATGGAATTGATGAGGACATCACTTCAACACGTGAGCGAAAACGCAGGCTGAAACTAGTAATATAATAATTATAGATAATAGATAACAAAATTTAGATCTCGTTCTTACGAGGTCAATATTATTATCTATCGTGAACCGAACTATGGGTATAAAATTTCCTTTATCGGATTACGCCGAGAGAAAACCTGAGTTCTATTCAGAGAAGTTTTCTAACGAATGTGCTCAGAATTTAATATTTTGAGATACCTAGCGTTTTCCTGATAAATGCCAGGATTTAAAGATAATATTACTTACCCACTGGCGAGAGATTCATAATAAAAACTAATAAATAAAGTCAACAACCGTTTAATTTTTAAGTTAATTTTGAATCCGTATTCAGCAGATTGAGAAGCGTGCCAAGAGGCTCATCAGCAACGAATTCTTAGTTCGGACTAAGCTTCTTAGTCTTGAGCATCGACGCAAATTTGCTAGTTTAGTTTAGATAGCCCGTTGGTCCAGTTGGCAGTGAACCTACCTTCTGAGCTTGGGGGCGTGGGTTCGATTCCCAACTAGGACAAATATTTATGTGATGAACATTTGTGTTTGTTCTGTATCTGGTTGTTAATATCTATTTATGTATGTATTTAAAACTATATATGTATGTATATCAGTCTCTGGCAGCCATATCACAAGCTTTGCTTAGTTTGGGGTCAGATGACCGTGTAAAAAAAAAAAAGTTTATCGGTTTTTTATCGGATACATTTCGGAGAGTGTGAATCGGATCTGCAGGATCTAATTCCCTCCTGCCCATTTCTCTTTCGAACTGCCTGAGTGCATGGGTACAAAGAATCGTTACTGCTTTATGGTTGATAGGACTGAAAACCTGTACGAAGCGCTCTGATTCCCCTTTTTATTGTGCGAACTGCTAGTCTGTGGAATGCGCTGCCTGAATGAGTGTTTCCCGATAGTTACAATCTTGGTGTCTTTTAATCACGAGTAAATAGGTTTTTTCTAGGCAAGCGTGCTCTGTCGTAGACCGCATCATCGCTGAATTGGCAGTCAAACGCAAGCCTATTATTAATAAAATAATATAAAATGATTAAAAAGAACATGCATTAACTAGAGAACTTCATCTTTTTTATTTATATGATACGGGAATTACTCACGTATGATTTAGCGTTTTGATGTGTCCTTTTTTCGTCGGTAAAAAATTAAATAAAATATCTCACGTATCCTCACTCAAATAAATTGTTGACTGCGCATTGTTGATTGATTTATACGATGAGATAGGGGTAAGCGGGGCTGCAATGGCGCTGTATTTTTACTAGGTTCATTCAGCTATAGTCATCGTTATCTGTTTTTCGACGCGCATAATCAGATGATAACTGATACTATTACTCAATAGAAGTCGAAGAAGGAATAACTCTGTTCTCATAATAAAAACCTCATTAAAATACACTCCAAAAAGCAATCTATAAAAACCTAAGTAGAGCTTTAAGTTATCGATAAACGTATCTCAGTTCTTATTACTTAAATCTTACCCTAACTTAAACCTAGATCCTAGCACTTTCCTTACCTAGTAACGTTTCTCCAATTTCCAGATTTCTGCTAAGTTTATTACAAAACAAACAACATAAAAACACAAACAAAAGAAACACACACACACACACACACACGCACACATTTAGATATTTTTGATGTTCAGTAAAATGTTTCTCAATAAAAGTTATCTGCAGTCACTCTATATCTTGTAGAGGTTTATTAAAATTCCGAATCATACTCTCGCACCGAAATTCATCAAACAAAATTTAACTGAAGGCACGTAATGCTCAAGTTTCTGACGGAAGACATATTTTCTTTTCGAGGTTGATTTATGAGCTGAAAGTTAATATCTGTGTGGTTCTGAATACCTACACTTTTTCTTAGCTTTGAGAAATGTGGAATAATGGACTCATTCCATTTCAGAAGCTAAGTTTCTTGGGTAAAGAGAGTTTTTTTTGTATTATTTGTAGATACTTACTTACTTATTTTCTTTGAAGAAATGAGAAGCTCAACTACTTTGCTTGTAATATCCATAATAATAAATATAGTTGATCCTCCATGTTAGAAAAATATTTTCATCATCAACAGTTACGATTTCGTTTGCGTTTGCTTGGGTTAGCCCTTAAATAATATTTACTTTACCAACACTAACTTCACGGCACAGATTAGGCCATAGAGGCCGTCCGTAACTCGAGACGGTTACCGCCTGCCACCATCTGGTTAATTAAAAACTAACTACCCCTAGAGCGCCAGTACGGGCGCTTGCTTGATTGACGGCGTTACGTTTTTGTGACGGTCTTTAAACTGAGAAAATTTAACCTACGATATTTAAGCGTAAAAACAGCTTCATCATCATCATCCACAGCCTTCCTTATCCCACTGCTGGGTATAGGCCTCTCTCTTGCTATGCCATCTGCCTCGGTCCTGTGCTAGTCCAGGTTCGACCCGCGATAGTGATAATATCGTCAACCCATCTTGCAGCTGGACGACCAACGCTCCGCTTACCTTGCCTCGGCCACCACTCCGTTAAAACCTTACTCCACCTGTCATCACTGCGCCTAGCAACGTGTCCTGCCCAGCTCCACTTTAACTTAGGATAAACTATTTTTCGTATCTTGTATCAAAAAGATTATGTCATATCATAACATTATTTAACTTCTCACACAAACAGGCATGAGAAAGGGGATAGAGCATAGTTTTTCCTAATTTTCATGTACCTTCTCGTATTATAGCGTAGTCTGAAGAGGCCCTCATTGTGTTATTATTCGTATACTATTGTAACGATAGCTTTTTTGTTCAGTATAGGCTTGCGTTTGACCATATCAAGCCTGATGTTAAGTAAAGACGCGGGATAGGATGGAACACGCTTGCCTAGAAGGAACCTTTACTTTAGATTTTAAGACACCTGTATTGTACTTTTTGAGGAACACTCTTTCAGAGAGGACCACACCTCTGTGCGTATTAAAAAATATAGAATTTTCCTGTATAACATGCGTGGGATCTAAGCGCTTTGTACGTACGTGGGAAATGTCCACTATATGAACGGATGGCGCATTGGCCTCCTTTATCTGGGCGTCTAATAAAAGAAAGAGGTGGGTGGGGGGAAACAAGTTCTGCAATCCCAGGGTTCCAAGGTTTTGTAATGTAACCGATAAACCGATTAAAGCTCTCTTTTCCCACTTTTAGCAATTTGGGTCATTCTAGATTTAGTGTCTACTCCATGGTTAGCTTAAAATTATAGAAATGGTGTCATATCAAAATTAAATGTTTTATTTAGGAAACCTTAAAGACCGAAACAAGATTTGGAAAATTTCAATGCATTTTTTTTTAATTAGAACTGTTTTGCGCTTTTCTCCCTGTTTCTTTTATTCATTTAAATACATTTTTACTAAATGATGTCTACGATATCTTATTATGCACATTTCATTATTATGCAACCGTATGGTACATTTTACATTGCAGCTACAGGTATACTTTTCGAAAAATATGAGAAAACCTCAAACATAGAAGTAGCGAAGTGCATTGTGTGTAAGAGCCACGGTTTTGCTTCACTAAATGCGACGTTAATACAATAAATTAAGCCTTATGATCATTTGTTGTTGAGGAGGCATGCCCCCCCCAAAACACCTAGCATTTCCATATATTCGACGAAATTTTTCAATTTGATTCCTTCGAACCTTGTCATCAGAATGGCTCCCCCCAAAATGAAATCCTGGATCCGCCACTGTTATGGTTAGACATTTATCCATGTAGAATTAGAATGAGCTTTGCTTGCCACAAGCGTCAATAAATTTGAAATGCGTCGTAGTAGAGATACATATTAAGTAGGTATATACACGTAATAAATGTCTGCTCGTAACCTACTTATTTCAAATATATCAGATTCACAAATTACTTATTACAAGTTCAACCTCAACCAATATTGTAAATCCATTCAATCAGAAAAAAAAAACGAAATACCGATTTTAATAAACCAAATCAATGATTAAATTTCGAAGTCGAATTCGCTAAGCTCTTTAAGCACTCAACTTTGGTATTCTTCAACGTTTCGGTACATTTAATCAAAGCGACAGACCTTATGCAAATGGCCTGAGACAAAGCATTATTTTTATCGGAGTCAACTACGGAGTTGTTGTACATTTATAGACAGTTACAAAGCTTTATGTTATTATAAGGAATTTAGAAGTTATGAGCTTAAAGAGAAAGGTACGCTAAATCCCTCATTTAAAAGAAATCATAACGGGTATACCTACCAAAAGTTTAGTAAATAAGTAAAATTTGACATGAGAATGTAATGAATGCCAAAAACGGCCGTTTTTGGTGGTAATGAGTTATATAAATATATTATGATACCTTCATCATCATCATCATAATTTTAGCCGCAGGACGTCCACAGTTGGACATAGGCCTCCCCCATCGATCTTCAAAAGGGCCAGTTGGAATCGGCCTGCATTCAACGTTTCCCTGCGGTCTCTTTAGGTCGTCTTGGCGCTGTGCTTACCATTCCGTGGTCTCCATTCGAGATTTTTTCGGCCCATCGGCCATGTGATCGACTAAAAATAATATTTAAAAAAATACTTCATTGTCTTCTCGAGAATCTGTGGGTGTTGAATTTTTATTTACTTATCATTTATTATATCTGTTATGTTTTTGTTCAAATCAAGGCACCCACAGACCTAAAGGCACCATTTTAGCTTACCTTTCTCCTTAAAGGAACACCCACGATATCCCAAGCTCATGTAGGTATTTAATCCTGCCTTTATAAATGAACAAAGCATGCAACTACACCCACACCTTAGCCACAAAGACCTCGTTATTGCAACCCACGTTAAACTTACATAAACATTCTTGTTTACTAGTAACTTTGCTGATTGAATCAATTTGACACTGACCATACTCATAGAAAAATAACATGAAAAAACAACAAATATTGCAGAATTTCAAGTGATTTCAAGTTATGAAATACAGTGGGTGAAGTACGAGTATTCGATACGTAAAATTCGTATCGAAATTCATACATATTTTGAATTTCTAAAATGAAATTACTAAGGAATTCGATCTTCATTCGATGCTGCAGAAAATCAAACAAGTGCGTCTCATGACGATTATTACAGGAAGATGTTCAGATGTCCAAAGTGGTTATGCAGTTTTGAATATTGCTGGAAGATGTTATATGACATTAAGCTCACATTCTAATATTCTACTCTTGCTTTTAGGGTAAGAATCCAGCGAAACTGTTGAGTTAACTGTTGGGTTGAAATAAACTAAACGTATAGAAACATATTTTGTTCGAAAAAATACACACTTTTTTATGCCATAAGTGGCAAACTATCAGACGGGCTGCCTGATGGTAAGCTGTCACCGTCGCCTATGGATACTTGTAAGACTAGAGGTATCACAACTACGTTGCCGACCCTTTAGGACTCTATTAACTCGCCTTTTGAAGAACCGTATATTCTAGCTTCTCGGAAACACCGCGGAAAGTAGCTCATTCCACATTTGCAGATGTGAAGCAAGAAAGATCGCGTGAATTGCACAGTGTGCGATTTCCACTGACGTATGATATGTGGATAAGCTTTCAGGCGGTGCGATGGTAAAACCGCGACGTCGGCATCAGAACAAACAGTTCTTCAGAACTTCTTCACTTGTATACCTACTCAATTACTCAGCCGCAAATAGCTCCACAGAGCATCGGCGGCTTTACTTTGTCAAGCTCTCTGTTCTTCATAATTATGTTCCCAACCGAAGTTCAGAATTGTAAAAAAACACTTACAGAAGTTAATGCGGGAATGTCCAGTCTACATTCAACCTGTGAAACTGAGTATGTTACCCCCAAGTACTGTCACCTCGCCTGTTATTCAGTTCCGGAGGTTCCGTTGTCGAAGTATTAGGGAACTCGTTATCTGCCGGTAGGTAGATCCTCAAGTCACGCCGGCAGAAAGGGCGATAACAAAACTTTTTCCGTTAAACCTGGCGATTTATAACAGCACTTCGGCCCTATGGAATTTGATTAGCAAGAGTTCGTACGAAGCAATGTCTCATAAAGTCGTCGAAGATGATGAATATTTTTTACGCCAGTTTTTATTACATATTTTTGGGAGTCAGCAGGTATTGGAGGACGTCCTTTTTACTTCCTGATAACTTAGGCGAAAGGAGAAACGGACGTAAAGCAGATTCAGTCACGGTTAGTTTCGCTAAGGTTTTTTTACAAGCTTTTATTTAAATAACCCTGTTAGTGTGGGACAAATCTTGCAACTGAATTTCAGAACAGTTACTTCAACCGATTGAGCTGAAATTTGAGCTGAGTTTGAAGACAATGCAATGTTATGGTTCCATCGAGCTGGTCTGATAATGGAGACAGAATTTGGCCATAGGAACTTGTAAACGAAAAGACGTAACCTGGAACTGGAACCTGGAAAAAATCCAACGAACCCAAACTCGACTAGTTTGGGTTCGTTGGATTTTTTCCAAGCACTTTGGTTCTAGATGATAAATTTAATATGGCGGATGCCCAAACATGGCGGACAAAATATTTTTATCTACCATCATGATATAGGTATCAAATAAAAGGGTTTGCTGAGAAGAATAAGGAAAAGCTTGTTTTTAATAAGTATTTTTTTAATTAAAAAGTTTATACTTCCGCATCCGCATGCCTTTTGGCTAAGGAAATAGCTACATTTTAATCCACATGATCGTCACTCACACAACATGGAAAATGGCATTTAATTTCATTTTATTTCCATTCTTATGTTTTCCTTTACGAAATATGAAAATCCTAAACAACCCCAGGCAGTTCCAATTAGGATTTTTTTATGAAAAATGTACGAATGGCACGAAACGAGGCCGATGTTTGGAATTTATTCAATAAATTCAGACCCCGACACCTCAAGTTTTGGAATGTCTGATTAAATCTTTGGACCTTTATTTATTGGATAAATTAAATCTTAGCGAGTAATAAGGTTCCATCACTTTAAAATTTAGCAAGATTTTTATTTACTTTGCGAATAAAAAGTAAGCAGCAGAGGGATTTTTAACCTTGCAACCTGATTTCTTGTAGATATCTAATACCTCTAGATCTACTCCATCTTACGCTTTCTATACGTCGTAATAACTACTAATGTTTTGTAAATTTTATTTGGCTTAGCAGTCCACTACACCTTTTAGCTATCTACGTCTTATAGTTCTACCGTGGTTCTCTTCGCCCCTTTAACTACGCACTCTTTACACTACGAAGCTTTCTAATAAATAGCTCCTTAGTCATATCGAAAGTTGTCTATGCCACGTAGCTCTCGTTGTACGTTTTTCTTTTCTTTCAAGTATTGGTTCGAGGCATCTTGTCTGTATTTCATGTGTGATCATCATCATCATCAGCCAGAAGACGTCCACTGCTGAACATAGGCCTCCCCCTTTAACCTCCACACTGAACGACAGCCTGCCTTTTGCATCCACTGGATGCCAGCGACTCTCACTATGTCGTCGGTCCATCTAGTGGGAGGCCTACCTACGCTGCGTCTTCCGGTTCGTGGTCTCCACTCAAGAACCTTTCTTCCCCATCGGTTATCGGTCATGTGTGATATAATTTTCAAATTGTCGTAGGTATGTTTCAAGTTTTTTAATATATCTTCGAATAAGTCACAGTCTAAGTCACGCCCCAATAAAGTGGTAAAACTTTAGTAAAGGCGCAGTTAGAAACATCACGATATGACACGTTTTCCTGCATTGTACCCACAGGCCTACACTCAAACACGTTATCGATCAACTAATGGTTAATTATCCTCATTATAACACTTATGCTCAATCCAAGCATTTATTTGCTGTGACAGCTACAATAATATTTGAAAAAAGTTGAATGAAAATCAAATTGAACCACGAATTCTAATCGCTTTGGCTAGGTTTTTGAATATAAAACTGTAGCAGGTACCCAATATACTGAATGAAATACTTATATAGCTATGGAATAAGAAGTTTTTATTCAGCTTTTTACAATGTTATTGCAGCTGTCAGAGCAAACAAATAAATAGCTATGTACCTATGTATATCAGTCTCTGGCAGCCATTTCACAAGCTTTGATTAGTTTGGGGTCAGATTACCGTGTGTGCAAAAACGTCCCGAATATGTATTTATTTATTAAGAAAGATGGGACGGCGCCAAAGTATCGACAAAAGTCGCATCTCAAACAAAGGGCCGCCCCAACTTCCAAGGAACAAGTTCCTTACAGTTTTCTACGTTAATTGACTGCACCACGCACATCGCTACGTCACGTAGCTCTCACACACGTAGCTGGCTACGCGGTATATCGCTTCGACCCTCACGCATCACATATAATTAGATTGCATACAAACACGACAAACAATAGCCAACTAACTAAATTATAGAGGAAGTTTAGAACATTTCAATCACGACTGTAATCTCCGTACAGTGTCCGATTATGTCAAATCACGTCGACTTAACGCGTGACGTGGGTGCGACGTGGAACTTCCGAAGCATGGACTATTCGACACAATTTTAATTAATACGGGCTTATAGGCATCGGGAACAACTTTCAGCTAACTAGCTGTTTGTGTTGCAGCTATAAATACTTTTTGTAACAGTTTGGATTTAAAATTTCATACTAAGTAGGATTTTAAAACTGAACTGTAGTGCAGTACTTATAACGACCACGCTTACTGGCCAGAGCAAATTTTCGATATTTGAAAGGATATACTTTCAGATTGGTCACAGAAATTTCATCAAAATCGGTTTGGTAGGTTGGTTTTTACTAAATATATTATGTAAGTAATATGTGATATGTAGTAATGTATATGTGTGTATGTATGTGTATATGTTTTTGTATGTATGTGTGTTTTTATGTATGTATATGTGTATGTATGTATGTATGTATGTATGCGTGTATGTTTTTTTTTTTTATTCTTTAATTTTTTGGGGGCTTTTAGACAACATGTCTATGTCAGCCCCATCGTATCCTGACAAAACACAAATTTCCTAAATAAATTTATCTAAAACTAATTACTTTTTTACACAAACACATCATCATCATCAGCCAGAAGACGTCCACTGCTGATCATAGGCCTCCCCCTTTAACCTCCACACTGAACGACAGCCTGCCTTTTGCATCCACTGGATGCCCGCGACTCTCACAATGTCGTCGGTCCATCTAGTGGGAGGCCTCCCTACGCTGCGTCTTCCGGTTCGTGGTCTCCACTCCAGAACCTTTCTTCCCCATCGGTTATCGGTTCTTCGAGCGATGTGGCCTGCCCATTGCCACTTCAACTTGCAAATTTTAACAGCTATGTCGGTGACTCTGGTTCTTTGGCGAATATCCACGTTTCGGATTTTATCGCGCAAAGAAACTCCGAGCATAGCTCTCTCCATTGCCCGCTGTGTGACTCTGAGTTTTTCCAAAAGGCCAACAGCTAAGGACCACGTCTCAGTACCATATGTCATCACTGGCAACACACACTGGTCAAAGACCTTCGTCTTGAGGCACTGTGGTATCTTGGACGAGAACACAAACACAAACTTACCTAAACCACAGACCTACCTAGCCGGTAATGTAATATGTGTTCATCTAAGTAAATGAAATTGCGTATTTGCTGATATTGATGTCAGCTTTTTAAATTTATAAGTTTTAGAACTTAGAGAATGTACATGCGAGTGAAACCGCGGACTGCAGCTTATTGCAAAACAAATAGGTAACAACACAAAATGATGTGGTTCTACCTGTTTTTAGCAGTTGAAACGTTTGTTGAATATTTTACTAGTGAGCATTTTGTAGTAGGAAACCTTTTTGGGGTTTACCACTTGGTACTGGCCTAATATAATTTTAACATTGGTGTAGGTACTTTATATATTAAGATGAGGTTGGCTGATAGTAACTATTACACAGGCAGTTCCTTTTATATTATTTCGATCTAAGAATAATATTTTATTAACTGATTTTTAAAAAGGACGGGTTCTCAATTCGGTTGTGTTATTATTATGCTGTATTTATTTACATTCACGGGTCTAGACTAGAACTAGCCTAGCCTAGAACTGCATCGTATAAGAACGATTAGGATTTCTTTTAAATTGAAATTATATATTTTCGGAGTGGTCACATCAAAATAAATGTAAAATTTTGTTACTTGGTTGTATAGTCAACCGAATTTTTCATTTATTTTTGGTCATCCAGATAACCGTAATTGCGTAATTGGCTTATTTATGAAGTTGGTTGTTTATGTCGGTTATATAACTAACCACGTGGCTTCATATTTGCGACGAGGTGTATTATAAAGCTTAGCGTCAAAACTTACCGAAGGCAGCCTTTTTGGAGATAAAAGTCTATTATTGGTTGTAATTTATTCAAAGCGATTAAATCCTCCAACTTTTAAAGCTCTCGTGTGTCTGTTTCGGGAAATTTTGTACAAAAACTAATTTTGGGAGTTACTTTAAATCATGTAACCTGCGTGTAACCATGTAGCACCAATGGACAAATAAAATGTCTTGTTGGTTTTGTTTAGCGCTATTGACGTCGATGACGCCGTTGGCGTGATTCGGAACAACCCCGTAATTTCATTTTTTTGTCAATACTGACGTCGATTCTGTTGTATCATTCTCTAAACTAAACTAAATTTGACAGTTCTAAAATGGTTACTATCCTTTTCTGACATACTGATATGAAAAGAGATGCTGATAATTTTAGTCCTGTCAGATAAGTTTAGTTTAGAGAATAGTACAACAGAATTGACGCCAATGTATTATTATAAGGAAGTATACGTGAAAAGGCCTGTGTCCCAGCATTATGAACATATTCGGCTGGTAATGATGATGATGATGATGAGTGTAATTGTACCTATATAATTTATAAGTGTTGTTAAAGCAGAAAGTTAAAGTTAAACAGTAGGAAAGTTAACTAAAGTATAGTTCAAAGTAGGCACTAGTAACAACTAGGAAGTGAGAATTAGACCTAAACGTATTGATTCTAATCCGTAGGTTCAGGAAAAGAATGGAATTAACATCAGGCGAGTTGGCGGCCAAGCGCAAACCTATTTATAACAATTAAAAATCATATAATCGGCTTCCTTGTTTCCTGAGAGATATAATATTGCAGGCATTTTCTAGGTCAGGGTGAAAAGGTACCTCTTCTAAGTATCTTCGATCACATCGTCGCTTACTAACTGGCGGATTTGAGGGCAAACGTAGACTAAAAAAAAACACTACGATTTGAGTAGTTTTTATCAGCAGTTTTCTCTTATTCTTTGTCCTAGTTAATACGTATAGATTTAAAAACTGACGTTTTGATATCATAAAATTTTAAAACTTGAACAAAATAATCGAACAACTCAATTTAATACTTTTACAAACAAACCACAAAGAGTACAACAGATTCAATTATGAACAACACGATAAATCTTTCAGACTAGACAGAAACTTTAAACCGAAGGCTCCGAATAAAGTATAAATTAATTTATGTGATTAAGTACATAACACCGTAGAGGCCCTTGAATGGGACAGCGAATATTCGCTCTATTCGCGCCGACCCGCCAAATAAATTGTTACGATTTTTCTTTGACGCCTCTAGAATGTTTCTTTAGTCTACAGTGTATGTTATAGACTTTCAAATAACTCGATATATAATTTAACAAGCTTTTTCTTCAGAATAACGACCGTAAAATGGTATTTTTGGCGGAGCATACTTCGTAACACTAGTACTTTGTACAACATACTTCGTACATCGCTCGAAGAATCGATAACCGATGGGGGAGAAAGATTTTTGAGTTGAAACCACGAGCCGGAAGACGCAGCGTAAGTAGCCTAGGTGGACATCGTGAGAGTCGCGGATATCAAGTGGATCTAGATGTCAAGCTGTCGTCTAGTGCGGAAATCTAATGGATAGTCATATGTTCAGCAGTGGACTTCTTCTTGTTGATGATGATGATGATAATGAAACTTCGTAAACGACACATCCGAATAAAAAATAATGTGCCAAACTTGCTTGGATGATATCACCATCACATCATCAGCCAGTAAACGTCCACTGCTAAACAAAGACCTCCCTCTTAGAGTTGAAGATGTTGTCATAATCCCCGTGCTTGGCAAGAGATCGTTCTTAGCGATAAGGGCTCGGATTGAAGTACTAGTTTTTAAACTTTTTTTATCGTGTGTATGTAATTTGTGGTGTGACGAATTAAAAAGTTTTTCTATTTATCTTCAGTTTCATTTCAAAATACCTATTCTATCATACGTCACAAGCTTTTCGTCATAACGTACTTAAGCCCGTACCTTATGAAATCGATTATGAAGTGGTTATTTTGAAATCGTATTGGCGATGAATCATATACAAAAAATAATCTAAATAGGATAACATTTAGAAATGAGAAAATGTTTACGCTTCTTGTAAGGTGCGCTGTGGACCTAAATCTCTATTGTTTTTTATATATCTATTTTCCAATCTAAACAATAAGGAGCTTATTTAATTTTAATAATCTATTTACTACCTACGTCAGTTCATTGTTTTGTAAAGTCATCTGGTGGGTTATTCCACGATCTAGTTAGTTTAGCTACCGTCACTCTTATTCTGATTGCCGTACGGGCGACGGGGACAAAAATATCCTATGGCCAAGAATTTAAAACCTCTCGGCACATTTCGCAATTCTATCGCCCACAAATACCCCCACCCAGCTTACGGAAGTTTATATCAAGTTATCGCCAATTTCATCATGCTCCGGTCAATACGTCCATCTTAGCCGTCGTAGGCATTTGTTTGCTCCAACTTTTACAACTTTCGTCGTAATCACTAGCTTTCAATTAACTTCACATGTTAGTTTAGGTCAAATCTTACTACCCACTACCGATTGAACTGTTTGTTTATGAAATGTGAAAGTTAATTTGCTAATTTAGTTAATTTAGTTTGTTAATTCAGTCTAATTTGCTTCCATCTTCTAGGAATCATTGATTTCTAGTTAATGTAATTTGGTCATCATCATCATCATAATCAGCCTTTTAACAGTCCACTGCTGGACTTTTAGCCTACCCCCGAAAGGGTGAAAGGGCCATATTCACCAGGCTGGCCCAGTGCGGGTTGGTGGATTCACATACGCCATTGAATTTCTTCTCCGTACGTATGCAGGTTTCCTCAGGATGTCTTTCTTCACCGAAAAGCCAGTGGTATCAAAATCCGTACATAAACTCCAAAGAGCTCTGAAGAGTTATTTGGTTAAGCTAATACATTTTCGCAAATGTGGAGGCTTAATGTGTGCCATGCATCGAGAAATTTTATTCAGTTCTCAATTTGTTTGATCGTTTACCCTTAGGTTTACCCATTGTTTTCTTGTTTCTTTTTCTCGTGCAATGCTGTTTTACGTTAACAGTACTGTGCATACTTTGGTAAATTTGTAATTGCAATTGCGAAAACTTGTGAACTGTTGAGAATAAAGTAAGCTCAGAGCGCATTTCGTAGAACGCGTGCAATGTACGAACAACATCATCAGCCAGAAGTCGTCCACTGCTGAACATAGGCTTCTCCTTTTGACCTCCACACTGAACGACAGCCTGCCATCTGCATCTACTGGATGCCCGTGAATCTCGCGATGTCATCGGTCCATCTAGTGGGAGGCCTACATACGCTGCGTCTTCCGGTTCGTGGTCTCTACTCAAGAACCTTTCTTTCCCATCGGTTATCGGTTCTTCGAGCGAACTGACCTGCTCATTGCCACTTTAAGTTGCAAATTTTAATACATTATGTCGGTGACCAATTGACCATACTGAAGATTCAATGAATGAAGATGAAGATTAATGTACGGACAGCATAAGATCTAATAAGCAACTCGCGCACCAGTGGGACACGGTAACTACGATTGGATATGAATATTCCCATGTGTAGTAATGTTTGGTCGAAATAGACCTCACATGCACATATTGTTGGTTCATGTGACGCCACCGCACTTTTTGAATACTGAACTTTACTTATCCTACAGGATGTTTCATAATTTTATTTATACTAGAGTAACTTACGTGAAATTACCCCAGTAACTCCGACTATCCTACTAATATTATAAACGCGAAAGTTTGTATGTATAGATATATGGATGTTTGTTCCTCTTTCACGCTGCAACGGAGCAACGGATCGACCTGATTTTTTTGCACGGGTATAGTTCAAGAGCCAGAGAGTGACATAGGCTACTTTTCATTATCATCATCAGCATTGTTCATCCCTATGCGGGTGAAACCGCGGGGCGCAGCTAGTAGTTTATAATACAAACAAAATGTGTGTAAACCAAATCAGATTCCATTAAAAAAAAACTCAGTTCTCGCTGTAGCTTTTCATATGTACCACAACTAGATTTATGCTCTCACTAGTTTTTGCTTGCGTCTTTACTTGTTCAGAATGTTAAGAGAAACAAATTTTGACCTTACGATACAGTATGTAGGGTATTGCACAATAGATTTTACATTTTGCTGATGTTCTATCTTGAAGACAATTCCAAAGAAATAGTTTGTACATTTGGTCGATCGGATTGTTTTTTGCTGTGAGCGAACAAGATTGGATAAAATCAGGCCATTTCTCTTGTTCTAATGGGATAGGTCTCCAGAGATTTTTGTTCTATTATTTTGGAATGCCTTTCTTATATTTATTCATATGATTGTGTGGGTTAGTAAGGCGTGTCTAATCTCCCGATGAAGATTGGATTACGTACTCAAAGGCACTGGTACTTAGTAACGATTGAAAAACCGATATTTATAAATGTACCATTGACTTATATATGATTAGATGCGCCCGCGGTTGCACCCGCGAGTTAAAATCACCGATATTTTTTCTGAAATTTTCCAATTTTCTACGTAATTTTCTTAATTTTTCTTTCCGTAAGAACCTTCTACAAAGTATTAGGAAAAAAAAGAAGGATGAAATCGGTAAAGTCTTTATCAAGTTATGGCGTGACCAAGGTAAATATGGATTTATTTATATAATACTAGTTGAATCCCGCGGTGTTACCAGCGATTTTCTAATTTTTCCGCATTTTTGGGGGGCAAAGTACGTACCCTATGTTCGTCTTTAGGATGCACACTATTCTCCTGCCAAATTTATTTAAAATCGGCTTAGCCGTTTAGTCGTGAAAAGCGCACAAACATCCAGACAGAGAGACAGAGTTACATTAGCTTTTATAATATTAGTAAGGATATAATATATTATGTATTTAGATTACTTCGTAAGGACCGGGCCAATAGAACTTTTTAATTGTACCTTCTCAGATGTGAGCACAAGTAGGTGTATACCTATACGGCTTGAACTCAGTCTTTTTTATGCCATAAGTGGCAAACAAGCTAAGTCTCTCGCCGACTTAGTTGTTATCATTTTAATGGAGAGCGATGCCACATAGTTATCTGATATTTCGAATGCCAGATGTTTTTTATAAGTAGAGCGGCTAACCAGCATTATGTACGCCTCGTGATGATACGTAGAAACAAATAGTTCAAGTCCATACTGGGACGTAAACCCCTAATTTTGGTATTTTTGAGATGTACTAGAAATAGGTATCTAATCTAATATTTTTTCCTTTTTTTATCTATGGAAGCAAAATATCACTCATAGGCTGACTGACTTTTACAAAATCTCGGAAAGTAGTCGACTTACGAATCTGGATCTAGTCAGGTAGATTCAGATAGCTACAGACACTTTTATTTTGTGACAATAAATTAAACACGACAAAACACAATTGAAATATAAGTAGGCACATTGTCACAAAAAACCGGGTCACCTTATAGAATGTATGCAGAAAAACTGGAAAATTGCGGGTAACACCGCAGAATTCAGCTAGCCCATAATAAAGGATCAGTTAGTTGGACTTTTTTGTCCAAGTAGTTCCATTACTTTCTGTTTTTTTGAAACTTGGAATTAACGAGACCATTTCGTCCCATTAGTTCTATTACTAGCAACCAACTTCTTTATTATATGTATACCTAGGACTTTTCGATCTCTTACAATGCTATATCCGCCTGCTACCTCATAGCCAAAACTGAATCAAGTAGTTACATTTAGCTTATTATACCTACTCTTAGTTATAATCTCTGACAAAGCCCCTATACAGCTGCAACTTACCTGATTATTTATAAAAACATTTTTATTGTTATTATTTTGTACTGTATAAAAGCCGTTGTATAGCTGCGTAAATTCAATTCAATTCAATTCAATTTATTTTCACCATAGGAACACAAGGAACACTTAGCTATGTCAAGTACATCAATTTTCTTATTAACATAACAATTTAAGTTCAAAATTTAAATGCGGCTGTAGATGGGCCTTGTCACCTTAAAAATAATAATAAATTAATAATAAAAAAAAACTTCAATGATTACAACATTTGTGTGCGGCTGTAAAAAGGCCTTGTCAATCTAATTACTATTGTGCAGAACTACACCGGTCCATGCAGATTTATCTTCAACGTAATCTTTAATCTTATAATAAGCTTTACCAATTAAATTTGTTTTGACTACATTTTTGAACTTTTTTTCATTTCAATCTATATATTTGACGTACCTAAGAACATTGAGACAATGACAAGAGGTAAAAATAAAGAATTAAATTGAATTGAATTCACTACATATGTATCTCATACCCAGCATGCTGGGCTGATTGTCTTTAGACCTTCAACAGTCTATGGGCAGTCTAACTGTATTTGTAGTGTTAGTTTTAGCTTGTATTTTGTTTAGTTAATAAAGACACTTGCCCATTAAAAAAAGTATCTAAGTAATACCTATTTCTCTTAGAGGACTTATCAAGACGTCTTTACTACACTAAAAGATTTCACGTATATGGTTCTTGGGTTCTAGTAATCTCATGGGTGGTCCAGTAAACAAAAACCGAGTTCCCGACTAAGAGGATTACGTAGAAGCGACCATAATGGTACCTACTCCTAGACAGTCGGACTTTGTTGAGTGATTCAACAAATGAACGTAATTTCTCAGACTCGCTTGAAATATAAAATAAAATAGTTTCGCGTCTTTTTAATACGACAAATTAAAAAGTCATCTTGGTATATTTAATCTTAGTCAAGAACAAATTTGAGACTACAAGTTGATATTCCGAGAACCCGTACGAAGCGCTATGATTCCACATTTATTGTGCGAACTGCTAGTCTGTGTAATTCGCTGCCTGAATGGGTTTTCCCCGTCAGTTACAATCTGGGTGTCTTCAAGTCGAGAGTGAATCGGTTTCTTCTAGGCAAGCGTGCTCCATCGTAGACCGCATCGTCGCTTAACATCAGGCGAGATGGCGGCCAAGCGCAAGCCTATCTACTATAAAAAAAAGTAGGTACTTGAATTATAGTAAGAAGTTGAAATAACGTGTTAAAATGAATCGTGCGTGTGACTTGAAAGTGATATATTTTTTAGTTGTGGTTGTATTTCTAAGTTCTAAATAAATATTAAGAAAGGGTGATCCATTTTCTGAAGTAGGCATATTGCACATTATTATCACATATCCAGCCAGTAAACCAGTCAACCAGTAAACGTCCAGTTCTGAATAAAGGCTCCTCTTAGAGAGAGGAGTTGCCATAATCTCCACGCTTAGCAGGTGGCTTGGGGATCGCAGTAGATAGATAGATAACTCTTTATTGTTCACACCAGAAATTACATACATAAGACAAAAACAGCTTTAAACTAGTGAAACAATTAGCGGCCTTATAGCTATAAGCGATCTCTCCCAGGCAGTCTGTTCGCCGTGTACTAGCAGGACGCTGCTGCTCATCCTCCGGTGGATCTGGTCGCAGTTTTAGGGCCCTTGAAATATGCATTTGCACGCTATTTGTATCTAGTATGATGCCATTTTTTTTATTGACGTTTGTCGTGCTACTGACTATTTCTACGAGCTACTGAAGATATCGAAAATGCTGTCACAAAATTATTGATATCGGCATCGATTCTCATCGAACCGACGCCACTGGCGTTGATTATTTTATACCACTCACTAAATTAAACCAATCTGGACTAAAATTATCTGCCTCTCTTTTCATTTTAATATGTGACAGAAGGATGGCAACTATTTAAGAGCTGTAAAATTTAGTTTAGTTTAGATAATGGTACAACAGAATTGACACTATTGTCAAATCAACAGGCGACCAAACAACATTATTCATATTATTGTGAATGATACAAGAATTACTGAGCCAAAGTTAATGAAATTTTTGTGGGACCACTTCGAGAGCATTTACAAAATAAAAAAGGCATCACGTACATTGGTTCATAAATGTCAGAGTAATTAAAGTACACAAAAAAAACGAACTGAATTGAGAATCTGAGGAAATCCTGAAGTCGGTTAAAAATGCTCTATCGTTTCTCAGTCTTAGTCAGGTCAAACTTTTCCCGGGATTTGTCTCCAGACCACTTGAGAAGTGTTTGTGCCTGTATTAAACCAATTAGTTTGTTCTGTGTGTATAGTCTATTCCTGGATCTTCTAAGATCCTTTGTTGATTCGAAGTGTCAACGTACTGTCTGGTTTGTTCGCATTATATCCATGGTGGGTGTATAATAGGATTTCGAAGGATATCTTTGTTGAATCTACACAATGTCTGATCTAATATTCGGGTAAGAAAACTTATTCAATCAGAATAGATTTGAAAATTTACTTATCAAATTTGAAACGAGCAATATTTACTTATTAACCTTGACTTGAGGCTTCATTCAAGTTTTCCTGAATTTTCTTGTTTTTTAGGGTTCCGTAACTAAAAGGTAAAAACAGGGCCCTATTACTATATAAGCCTACGATATGTCTGTCCGTCTGTCTGTCTGTCAGTCTGTCTGTGTGTATAAACGGCCGTATCTTTCGAACCATAATAGATAGCCAGTTAAAATTATACTTACTCCAACTTATACTTTCTCGGTTCTGTCGCGGGGAAAAAATATAGGATGGGTATTTCTATGAGTTTACTAAACTTAACCCACCTCTGAATAGAGCGAAGGTGGTCGAGCAGCACCATGTGCATTTTACAATCTGGCGGCACCCAGTTGGATCCTCGGCCCTGCAATAATAATTTTAGGTAGTAACTAAATAAATTATACACAGTTTCGATGACATCGCTCAAAAACGACGAAGGAAAATATCGTAAGGAAACCGGTATATCTAAGAACTTCAAATGTTCAAAGATATGTGACATTCACCAACTTGACCAGCAAGGATTTTAAAGTCCATCCTCTCCCTCTGAGAAAAGGCCTGTGTCCCAGCAGTGGGAATATAAAACGCTGATTATGATGATTCATGACCTCAGAATAGAAAATACTGCACTGATTTGGTAAAATTTATTACAGCAAAGTGAGTACAGCAGAGCGTAGTATTTGGGTAAAGCACTAACCGATTTTAACAGAATCACAATTATAGTCCAAAATCATTATTCCATGTAATGCAGTAAAATCTTGCAAAACAGAATAACAGAACATAATAAATAAGAAGCCTTAATTAATTGCCAAGTCTGCGGCATTTTGTATTACGCAGTCTCGCCTGAATGGAAGTACAGTTCTTTGTGTTATTCAATTAGCTTTATTAAAGTTTGGCCAAGAAAGGGTTCTTGGAGTAACGTGCTTATGAAGTGCTCGGAATGTCTTTCGAAAGTACGAGTGAGTGAACGAGATGAAATATAAACTTTGTCGTTGCGGTTTTGAAACGCGATTTGTAACTTTTGTAGCCAAGTTAATTTGGCACTATTTAACTTAATTATGATCACATATAAACTAGAAAACTACAAAAGTGGTAGAAAACTAGCCGTGGTAGCCTATTTGGGAGACCACCATAGACTTGAAAGCGTGAGGTCCCGGGTTTAAATCCCAGGCCGTACCAATGAGCTCTTTGGAGTTTATTTACGGATTTTATACCACTGGCTTTTCGGTAAAGGAAAACATCGTAAAGAAACCTGCATACGTACGGAGAAGAAATTCAATGGCATATGTGAAACCACCAACCCGCAACTGGGCCAGCGTGGTGGATATGGCCCAATCACCCTTTCGGGGGCAGGCCTAAGTGTAACAATAGACTATTAGTAGGCTCATTATTTACATACAAATGCATTATGCTACATACAAAATGCACTCCGCGGTTCTACCCGTTTTTATATACGTACATTATAAGAGTCTTTATCAAAATCAAAGAAAAGGTACACACTTTCGAATTAACTTGTGATTAACTTGAAAATTGTCTGCTCGTATGTTTAAGGTAACTTAGCGATATATGAAAAGAGCTGTGCTTAGCCTTTCTTTGAGAGATCGTATCCAGAACGAAGTTATTCGCCAGAGAATCAAAGTCACCGACATAGCTCAGCGTATTAGCAAGCTGAAGTGGCAGTGGCCGATTGGCAGGTCATATCTGTCGCAGATAACCGATATAGACGTTTTCTAGAGTAGAGACCACGAATTGGCAAACGTAGCATTTGACGCCCTCAGACTAGATGGAGTGAAGAGCTGTGCCTGAAAACTAAAAGCGGGAGATCGGACTGAGTAGCGTGCCTTGATAGAAGCTTTTGTCGGCAGTGAACTAAAGTAGGCTGATTATGAAAAATACATCATCAATAATAATATTCCCATATATATCATAATTATCTTCCCATATCCTTGTTCATCTTTCTCATTGACTACGTGTTGTTAACGAATCGAAATGAAAATTTCCGTGAAAATAATCAATTTCACAAACAATATAAATTTTGATGAAATTGCAACTCCAGCCTCATTCAGGCTTTATTTAAAGCAGAGTAATGTTGCGGCGTGTCCCCGTAACAAAGTGCGAGTCATGGTGCCAGGGACAAACTCAGGTTTTATGAAGGGGCAAACCACATAGTAAGGTTCTAGTGACAGCGTTTTCAGATCGCCCGAAGACCCTCCATAATTGATTACAGAATTGCAAACTCCGAGTCTGAAGAACAAAACAATTTTCAATTATCATCATCATCATCATCGTCATCAGCCTTGAGTGACCCACTGCTGGGTATAGGCCTCCCTTTGTTTATGCCACTCTCCCCGAGCCACTCTCACTCTCACCACACGAGAGTCTTGAGGTAGTTGACGATTACGTGTATCTTGGACATGTTCTTTCTTTTGACAATGAACCTCAGAACAAAGAGATCGCTAGGAGAATACAGCTTGGGTGGGCTGCGTTCGGGAAGCTGGAAGACATTCTCCGATCAAAAGAGATACCACAGTGCCTGAAGACTCGTCTCTATAACCAATGTGTCCTGCCCACTATGACCTATGGTGCTGAGACATGGACGCTCACGGAGAAGACTATGCACAAGATAGCCGTCGCACGGAGAGCCATGGAGCGAGCCATGCTTGGCATCAAATTGCAGGACCGTATCCGAAACACTGAGATACGACGTCGCACCAAAGCTGCAGACGTCGTAAAAAGGGTGAAGGAACTTAAGTGGAACTGGGCAGGACACATGGCCAGACGTAATGATGGCAGGTGGTGTACAGCAGTAACTGCGTGGTGGCCGAGACTAGGTTGGCGGAACTCAGGCCGACCGAGGATGAGGTGGATTGACGACATTAGAAATACTGTCGGGAACGAGTGGATGCGAATAGCGAGAGACCGGGGAGAGTGGCATTTTCAACTATATAATGTGATAACCATCAGGACAGCTATTCTAGTGCTTGCGAATTAAATCCTGTCCTCTTCACATGTTATGTCAATTCAATCCTGAATTACCTAATAATATTATATCAAATATCTTTCAAAAAGTGGAATGAGCTAACTAACTTGGTGTTTCCGAGAAGCAACAACATTTCTTCTTCAACATTGGTTCTTCAAAAGGCGAGTTAATAGAGTCCTAAAGGGTCGGCAACGTATTTGAAATGCTTCTGGTGTTATAAGTATCTATAGACGACGGTGACTGTTAACCATCACGCGGCCCGTCTGCTTGTTATCCTACTATGGCATTAAAAAAAAAGTGTTGAAATTATGTGTAAAAATGCAAAAAAGATCGTGGATATCGCACAATGTTCGATTTCCATTGAAAGATTTCTCGACAGACAAGTCGAATTGAATCATTTACTTGACTTATTTTCGGCCATTGCAGGGGATCACGCCAGTCCTTCCTCGAGCTAATCTTGTCTAGGTTTTTTCTAGAAGCCTTTATTTTTAGAAAGACTTTATTTTTAGTACCTTATGGTAGACTATCTAACCTACTCTTCCTAGTTGCGCTCCTGCATGATATCAACGATTATTTCCGGCTGCGACCAGTTACGTTAAATTAGATCAATGACCCGGAAACTTTTCACCATTTGTGTCTAATTTCCGCTCAGTTAATAACTTTGGTTTGACAAAACGCTTTGTTGCCTCGGCCAATTTCTATTTAAATTCAGCAAATCCTTACAGAATATTTCCTACTTTTTGACCGACCAACAATTTTGATGATGGTAAATAGACAAGGTTTTCTAAACGAAAAAGGCTACCGGACTGTTTTTTTATCTATACTAATATTATAAAGAGAAAGAGAAAGATTTGATTGTTTGTTTGTTTGTTTGTTTGCATTGAATAGGCCCCGAAACTACTGAACCGATTTGAAAAATTATTTCTCTGTTGGGATGCTGAACTATCCCCGGTTGACATAGGCTATAAATCCCGGCTTCGCCCATGCGAAGCAGGGGCGGCCCACTAGTTATCTTATAAAAAAGCTGACCTTAAATAGAGCCGAACGCTGAAAACAAAATTGAAATGTGTTCAAACATTTTAATGTCTTGCTAGACAGAGAGCGCACTATGCTTACGAATGACGTCACATGTAAGAACGCCATACAAACATACAACAAAACTTCAAGAAGTAACTTCTAACTTTTATTAATGGAGAGGCGATGAGAAAGCGAGACAAACAGTAAGAGAGGAAGAGAGAGAGAGAGAGAGAGAGAGAGAGAGAGAGAAAGAGTCTAACATTACATTTAACAAGTTGTGTACAACGATACTCTATGCTGATAAACTTAACAGAACCGAACTAAACGCTAAACTAAACTAAACTAAACTAGAACTGACATTATGAATCTGTTAACTTATTAAAATCTTTTTACAAAAAAAAAATTACCAAAAAAAAAAGAAAGTGAAAGAGCAAAAAAAAAAATACTAACCAAGTAATGTTATAGTCTTCATACACAACTAATTTCGAGTCGCGCATCCCACTAACATAACATCATGACATGGATCGTTTTTGTTTGGCGTCGACTTAATATTACACCTATCAGACTACCTAAATGCTATTACCACCATTACTGGCTACGATTATTACTTACTTACATTAGATTAGGTGCTTAGTTATTAAAACTAAAAAGGTTTAGTTTATTTTCCATTTTCGTTCGAATTTCCGAGTAACTATAACATGGGATTGTTCATGTTCAAAAGTAGAGTTTTTAAAGGTCAGCAACGTGTCTGTGATGCCTCTGGTATTACAGGTATAGGTACATAAGCGACCGTGATCGGTTACCATCAGGCGGCCCGCTAGTTTGTTTTCACCTATGACATATAAAAAGAAAACTCCAGTTTAATTTTTAGTTAAAAAGTTTTTATGAGTTGTTTTCAAATTAAATGAGATTTGATATAAAATTTAGAGGTTGGTCACCGCCTAAATCTAAACATTTTTTTACTTCGAAATAGAGTAATTTGAATAAAGAACAATATAATTCACATATTAGTAGATCTGTGATATAATTATTACGAAACAAGCGTAGAAGGAGAAAAAATTATACCATAGAGATTTTAGGTACACTACATTTGCCACAGATCTACCATGGATTTACCACTTCCAAACCACGTCGCATTAAATTTGGCTTTGTTTCTATTTTTTTACTTTGGCTCCACACGATTAGTATGTTTTGCCAGTGCCAAGTAAAATATTAAATTTTTACTCAGCGTTCGAAATAAATAGCGGACCATATTTAACTCACGAGAAACCATCTTTCACATTCGAAATAAGTATAGGCGTAGCAAAGCGAGGGCGCCTATCGACATCTCGAGTGAAATATATTGCTTTCATCCCTTGGTTTATTTAGGTACTATTTAAGATTGCCTCAAACGAAAAATTGGGTAGTTAGGTACACCCTACATTATTTTTTTCATATTCATGACCCAATTATCTCCTGACATTCTGTTTCCAGTCATAGGCTTCTCATACGTATAGGTAGGTACGAAAAGGGTACTTCGCATCGTTTGTCGGGCCTTGCAATATGTTTTCATTCCGCTGAATCTACAGGGAGCTTTGACAATTAACAGTAGTACACGCTACAAAGCAGTAAATAAGGCTGCCTCGTGAATTCCGCACCAGAAGATACGGTGGCAGTAACTGTCGAGAATCTGTGCTTCGCTGGGGTTCTAGATTTGTCGGTACAACACGACCAACTTATCTGTAGAGTTGGACTAATGAGAAAACTAAAATAGGCTGTTAGTTTTGTACAGAAATTACGATGGTGGCTCCCCAACTCAACTATGCAGAAAAGTTGGTCGCACTGTACTCAAACATAGCCTTTTAATTTAACATACGAGGATAGATTGTACAACATGGATGGTACTGGTTTACAGATCCTTGCTAACTTTTGTGGGTTTATGTGTTTGTTTGTGAGCTAAGGGTATAATATGGGTATATTGAACAAACTTTGAGTTTAATTCGAATGTATTCCTATCAAAATGTATCACACTAATATTATGAGCTAGCATCGCCCCGCGGTTTCACCCGCACTCCCATAGCAGGCCTTGCACGGGCCGTGGACAAATTGTCTTGCCACCGGCAAATTGTCTTTATCTGCGCGTAGACGCGACAAAGCTATGATAATATATAAGTTTTGCTTTGAAGGTATCATCACATTTGCTATTTTGTTGCACCCACCTCGTGACTGTTGGTAAGCTGATATAATTATACGACATTTACCGTGATTACGTTGAGGATGGAGCTCCTGATATTTCGACGCAGTTATATGCACCACGTCAAAGAAAAAACGACTAAGAAAAGGGTAGATCGTTTTGTCTGCACCGTACTTTGAACTTTTTTGCCAACCACCCGCATTTCAGTCTGCATGCCCATGAACATGACTTCGCCACAATTATCGAGAGCCACCCACAACATAATCACGGTAAATATCTCGTTAATAATCATATAATTATAGTGAACAACCGTGATAGTTTAAAACAGTGTTTTGTGTAGCCTAATGCTTGTAATTCGCCGTTACTTATCCTAGTTAAACAAAGTAACACTCCATTTCGACAGTAAACTAGTCCCCGAAGATTCAGTGCCCAAGATGTAGTGTTTTGTAGTAAGTATCACGTAATCTGCGGCGGTGCGGTGGGTTGGCGCACCGTTTAAACTTTGGCGCGGGTCCATTTGTGGCGAGAACGAAACGCATGCCAGGGCTTGTTCAGACTATATCATAATACAGGGTAATTTTTGGATAATTGTAACCTGAACTTATCTTCTACAAGAGGTTCGCTGATAGCACAGCGGACTTGTCTTGTGACGAGAAATAGCTATTCAACGATGACATCATGAACCATTTTTATTTTTGGGGCAACCATAAAATCGCGAAAGATAAATTAGCTGCTGCATATAATTGCCGAGTGATAATGAGCTTGGAACAATGAATTTTTCGCGATTTCAATTTGCGAAGGTTGGTCAAAGTAAATGTTTTTCATCAATATTAATACAAAGACCCCTTTTCTGGTATGCAACTATCAACTATGCGAAATTCACCATGCACGTCACGAGTTTGCTTCCTCCGCTCTGCCTCCGTCAGCATCGCGATAACTATAACGCTGTACTGTACATCGCTACGTTTTTTACAACGGACTAGGCATGTGTTTATCACAATCTCACCTCATGGGAAGCGAAGGTGTGGTCGCAGATGTAGCACGCTTGACTAGGAAATACCGATTAAGTAAGATTAAGTGATATTGTAGCATTATGAAGCAAAGCCGTACAGTGAGCCTCGAGCAGTGACTGTCGATGCGATATATTATAGCGCAGTCTGAAAAGAAGGTTAACCAACCTCGTGTTAATGACATCAGAGGGTAGCAAGTTTTTGAAAGTTATGTGAAGGGCAAAGATATCCTTTAGGATGTGATTACGAATAGTTTGTTTGTATATTTTTCCGATTTCAAAAAAAAGGAGGTTCTTATTTCTATTCGTTGTTTATTTTTTATGTACGTACGCAGATTGCTTTGACATTTCAGAAACGATTTGTGTGTTAAGGTTTATTATTATTTAGAGGAATTTTTAAGGTGTCTTCCAAAAAAATAAAAGATTTTTTAGCCAGCTCCAATAGTACTGCTTCTTTCATCAGTTTAGAAACGAAACGGTCTCTTTTAGAAGGAATCTGTTTTGGAAGGCAAGACAGCAGGAAAGTATTTTTTCCCCAGTGTATAAATAATTTTGTTCCCGCGCTTGTTGATTTGGAAATACCAATAAACTGATAATGTCAAGTGTAAATGCTCTGAAAACTTATTTCGACAAAACTTTTATTTTGAATTGAATTGCGATACCAAGATTATATCAAGGTCAATATTGCCCACTTTTAGTACCTACTGAAGAACGATTTAATACAGATTTACACTTAGGGCGTCTGATGCTCGAATAAGTCCGCGTTCGACCACCATCTCGCCTGTTGGCAAGTGAAGATGTGGTCGAAGATGAAGCACGCAGAATTAGAAGATACCTAGTGGAAGATTTACTCTGGTCAAGGCAGGTTCACTACCTGCCTTCTGCGCTTGTCATTCATGTGATGAACATTTATTTTGTATTTGTTCTATATGTTACTGTTAATATCTATTTGAGTATGTATTTAAAAATATACATGTATGTATATCAGTCTCTGGCAGTCATAGTACCAGCTTGCTTAGTTTGGGGTCAGATGACCGTGTGTGCAAAAATGTCCCGAATGTTTGTTTACATATTTCTTATATCTCTATTTTTGTCAAAATTACAAAGCTCCTTTATACCTTAACATTTTAAAACCTGTGAAAGTATGACGCTGCTACTCAATTTAAGCCTGTAAGCTTATTTCACACAACGCATATAAAAAAAGATACGAGATCTTTTTAAGCATCCCTTTACGGGTATTATTTTGCGCTCAATTTTTTCGTAAAACATCTGTTCATGTAACTTATACGAGGGCAATGAGACGGGAGGTACTGAATTACCTTTTAACGATCTCCGTAATGCGGACCGTAAACCTTGTGACTCAACAAAAATGGAGACATAATAGCTAACATTAAATTTCACAAAAAAATAAATGAACACTAAAGTAAGGTGATATAAATACTGAATGAAAATGGAGGATTCCCTAAGCAACAATAAATGCTTACGTACCTTTACACATTTACACATTTTTTGTACATACAGGGTTACGCGGATATGATGTACTAAGCCAAACGTGGTCCATAATACCCATCATTATGAACAACTTTTACTTTGTGACCAACCCTGAACATAATTATAATGAAAACAGAGCATGTGATTTTTTTTGCGATTTCAGGGTTGGTCCCATAGTAATCGTTGTTTATCATGATGGGTATGACGCTTCGACCAAATTTTGGTCGAAAGTATGACGGACCTTTTTCGGCTTAGTGCCCTTCCCGCGTAATCCCGTATAGATAAAAACATAATGATTAAACTAATGATAAATCATATTCGATTTTCCGATCACAAAATGCAAGGAAATGTCAAACTGCCATTGGATTGGAGTGTCAGATAGATCATCAATCATACCCTTACATTTCTGAAAACAGCCTCATGGCTGGATATCATTATATATCCAAGCGTCTCAAACATAATACTGAGTAGAAACTATGAGCACTAAAGATTGTGTACAAATTTTATTCAAGAGCTAAGGTCCACATAATATTTATTTCATATTCATATTAATTTATTTTAGCATTCCACAATGTTTTTTAGGTGCATGATAGAAAATTATTTTGTTTACAATTGTGGACCCCGTCGGGCACAGCTAAATGATATGGAAGAGAAAAGGACAGCAATAAATACTAAAAAAATATTCGTCAATGGAATTTGGGAGTGGGATTTAAAAAAAAACACGCCATTGCACCGGTTCACACGGAATTGTACCTCCCCTGGGGGGTTAGACAAGACCCACTTTCTGTTAGCGTTCACGCCTGCGGAAAGATGAAATTGTATGTAAATGACATTGACAATGACATTAGCTTGAGAGATGTTATCTCAAACTAATGTCATTTTCATCCAATTTCATCTTTCCGCGGGCGTTAACGCTAACAAAAAGTAGGCCTTGTCTAACCCCCCTGGTGTGCGAACTGGTTCCTGGTTTGAGGTAATTGTAAGATATAAATAGACATCACCCCGCAAATAAAACGAGTTCAGGTATGGCCTTTTTTGGTATCGAGGGGAAGATTTCCGGGTGTATTAGGGTACAACTGGGTTATGTAGGATTGCACCTACTAAAGCCTCTTTATTGGCCTGCTTCTGTGTCGTAGCACACTGCTTGTGGCAACACTCCCGGAAAATCAGGTAGGGTTTCACGTCCACCAGTTGAAAGTTACTTAAAACTTCTCATATTATAAGGTTTCCGCAACGAATTGGTTTCCACGTCGTCCGACTGTTGCCTAAAGCTATTTTACAAGCTCTGTTCAGCACAAGTATCACGATTGTTCACTAAAGTTATATGATTATTTACGAGATATTTACCGTGGTAAGGTTGTGGAATGAGCTCCCGATATTTCGGCACAGTTACATGCATCATGTTCACGGGAAGACTGAAGAATGCGGGTGGTTGGTCAAACAGTTAAAAAGTTAGGTACAGACATAACGATCTACCCTTTTTTTTCGTGCATGTAACTACGTCGAAATATCGGGAGCTCATTCCATAACCTTACCACGGTAAATATCCCGTAAATAATCAAATAACTTTATTTTACAAGCTGTTATTTAGTTTTACCTGTATCAGTGTCTGTCTGTCTGTAATCAAATCTTGCAAGAGAATTTGACCCACTTCCCGACGTTTGATTGAGCTGAAATTTGGCATACTTGTCAAGTTCCGATGACAATACAATATTATGGTGACAGCGAGCTGATTTGATGATGGTGACGGTGGACAACGGCACTAATCGATGGATAATAGTAGACTGGCAATGTTTGGGCTCATTTTGAACAGCACACCGTTTCGATCACTAATTTCATAAAAGCTTGGTTTAAATAAGATATTTTTCAATAAAGAAATGTTTCCTTAAAGAACTGCTTCACAAGTTATAGACTGGGAGTGGTAGCAGTGTTTGGGCTCATATTGACCAGCACACCGTTTCAATCACTAATTTCATAAAAGCTTGATTTGAATAAGATATCTTCAAATTCAAAATATTTATTTGTAAGAACATGGTAATTACACATACATATACTCGTAAAGTAGCATACATGGTCGTATAATGAATGGCGACGTGTATCATGTCATTGCCTGTTACAGCGTACAAATGTTAGTTTTTATATATATAATTATTTTTATTAGTTTATTATAAAGTTAAAAAAACGAAATTATGTCTGTGTTAGAATGTTGTTAAAATCATAAATTATGGTTTACTTGTCTATACTAATATTATAAAGAGGAAAGATTTGATTGTTTGTTTGTTTGCATTGAATAGGCTCCGAAACTACTGAACCGATTTGAAAAATTCTTTCACTGTTGGGATGCTGAACTATCCCCGGTTGACATAGGCTATATATCCCGGCTTCGCCCGTGCGAAGCAGAGGCGGCCTACTAGTATTTTATACCTTAATTAACAAAAAAATATTCATGTTAATTAAAATTTTAATTTTCAATAAAAAAAATGTTTTCTTAAAGAACTGCATCACAAGCTAACGAGTGCCCTGAGACCGCACATTCGTATTCAACAACTAATATCCAGCAAACAATACAAACTGCATCCATAAATCATGTACCATTCCGCTTCACCGCAACATTATTGCTTCTACATCTAGTCTTAGTTTTATAATCGCCGTTGTGTACACGACCTATGTACGGTTGTAACTTTTTTTTTTTTTTTTTTTTTAAATAAATAATAGGCTTGCGTTTGACCACCATCACGCCTGATGTTAAGCGATGATGCGGTCTACGTTGGAGCACGCTTGCCTAGAAGGAACCGATTCACTCGTGATAAATTTCCTGTAGTTAATTTCCCTCTTTTGTGAGCTTGAGTTTCGAAAACTTAGAAAGAAGTAATGTTTCATGTTATTAATCTCCGATGCAGACAGCGGTGTTATAACTTTAACGTATGTAGGTATTGTGTGTCAGTGTGTCTTTCTGTGGTATCGTAGCTCCTAAACGGCTGAACCGATTTTGATTTAGGTTTTTTTTTGTTTGAAAGGTGTTTTAACCGAGAGCTATGTGATTAATTAAAATTTGTTCGTTTGAAGATTATTAGCTCTTATAAACGGGGATTAAAAAACAATTTATACTTGTTTTATTCTCTTTTTTATTTAATAATAGGCTTGATTTTGACCACCACCTCGCCTGATGTAAAGTGCACACTTGCCTAGAAGAAACGGAAAATCGATGTATTTGAATAAGCCATTAGCGTTGCCTTTTTGTACTGCTTTATTGTATAGATACTATTTCATCTTAGTAAAACAACGATTAATTATAAATACAATAAATATAACAACTTTTTTAGTGTTTTGGCTTCAGACATCTTTTTAACCAGTGATGATAGTTATATAAATTTCAAGTTATTCTATAGGTTCAACCTTTGGTAGAACATCGTCAAACAATTTGTATTTACAGTCAAAGCCAAGTTAAGTAATAGTCACGATTAAGTCCTAGTCATTTTCATAACGGATTTTATCAAAATTGTCAAGCTGTAAAACTCTGTATAGTTTTTTTTTTATTCGATATGTTAACGTTGTTTAGCCAGCCTCTACTTTGAGCTGGATTTTGATAATATTTCAGATGGCTTAAAATTTGTTACGGTATTTATACAAGAGCTTAATATAGAGCACCAGTAAGCTGCCCTGTAAATACAAATAATGCTTCAAAGTTAACATTAAACTACGGACATTTTTGTAAATAAACTGAAGGTTTTAATCCGCCATGCAGACGGACTCAACGTATGAAGCTGAGTACGATACAAACAGTGAAACAACTTATTACATATCGATGAGCTAGTAAGTTGAATTGGTAGATACATAACTGAATCTATAAGTATTGAGAACTACTTTTGATCGCAGCTTTCTCACTAAACAAGTCTTCCTAACAATGCAGTCTACAATCCAAACCCTTGTTAAAACCTTACCAAATACAATTAGCTATGTAATCGCTAAAAACGTGTGGTTATTGCGGTTATACAATTATATCATACCAAAGTACAAGTTTGTATAAGTCAACCAGAACATCTTTTTTTCTTTGATTTTGGTGTTGCAAGTCTCGTGCATTTGCCAGTGTGTTTTTGTAAAATATGTCGTCACAGTTAAAGTCAAACAAAGTAAGTCACGGTCAAGACGTAGTCATGACCCAGTAAAGCAGTCGATACTTTTCTAAAATCATCAATGGAGTTTTGAAAACAACCAGAATCTCTTGGCACAAAAAGTCTACAAATTTTGTCCATTTATGACCAAATAATTGATTTTTGAATTGAATTTATAACTTTAGAGTGAATTTTCATAAACACACATGCTGTCTCAATGTTCATAGACCAAAATGCAGATTACAATCAAATCAGACAGATCAATAGACTATTTTAACGGTTCGGTATGATCGGTTGGCTATATTTGTAAAATCAATATTTCTCAGAGTGTATTTCAGTTTCTATCTTATTTCTTTTCTTTGTCTGCTTTAGTCTATTTCCTATATTCATCACGACCAATGCTAAGAATATCTAAAAATATTAGAGCAATCTGATCTATTTCTAGAGCAATTTATTATAAGACTAGCGGTCCGCCCCGGCCCCGCACAGGTATAGTTATATAGTCTATATTAATTAGTGATAATGTAGCATTCAAATGGTAAAAGAATTTTCAAAATCAGTCCAGCACTTTTGAGCCAATTCGTTACAAACATACTTACATACAAATCTTTCCTCATTACAATATTGTATAGATAGAGCACGGGTTTAGATACTTTTTTAAATCGTATACCAGCCCGGGTGAGGAGGGATAAAGTGGGATGAGAAAGGGGAAACAGGGCAAGAGGGGTAACGTGTTAATGTGGTAGGATTAAAATGAGCCATCGGAAATGTAGAGGGAATCCGAAATCCGTATTACGGCCTTCGGGCACCGCGCATAGTTGTTGAATATGAATTTATGAAGTAACGACTGTTACGGCAAGCTAGCTTAATGTCGGATCAAGCTTTTGAATACTGATACAATAATGTAAATTTAAATATGGATTGCTTGTAATATTGTATTGATGATAGCATAAAATAATAGCGACGATAGCACACATTCCAAACCGCAAGGTTCACATCCCAATCATGCGAAATTGTGCTGCCGGATGAAGGAAACCATCATGAGCAAGCATCGTTGCTGTGATTTATCAATGCGATAAAAAATACGTTTTACCCGACTGCGCAAGAAAGAGGTTTATGTTTTGTGTGTGTGTGTGTGCGCTCTATATCTATTGCGAGTAGGTATAAGCCAGTTTTCAAGTCAGCTCGTGACCATAACGAAAAGAGAAAAGTACCTCATCATAATCAGCCTTTTAGTAGTCCACTGCTGGACTTTTAGCCTACCCCCGAAAGGTACCGATTTGTACGTAAATAAAATAATGCGCGATTAGTCCCGATAAACATTTAAAGCACACATGAAATAGTAACTCATCTCCATCTTCCGCAACTTATCTTGTTACTGGAAATAGGCTGCTCTCTATCTTACGATAACTGATGAAGTCGTATTTCAAACGTCATGAAATGGGAACTGTTGGAACTGTTGATCTGTCTGATTTGATTGTCTCGTCCAAGATACCACAGTGCCTCAAGACGAAGGTTTTTGACCAGTGTGTGTTGCCAGTGATGACATATGGTACTGAGACGTGGTCCTTAACTGTTAGCGTTTTGGAAAAACTCAGAGTCACTCAGCGGGCAATGGAGAGAGCTATGCTCGGAGTTTCTTTGCGCGATAAAATCCGAAACGTGGATATTCGCCAAAGAACCAGAGTCACCGACATAGCTGTTAAAATTTGCAAGTTGAAGTGGCAATGGACAGGCCACATCGCTCGAAGAACCGATAACCGATGGGGAAGAAAGGTTCTTGAGTGGAGACCACGAACCGGAAGACGCAGCGTAGGTAGGTCTCCCACTAGATGGACCGACGACATAGTGAGAGTCGCTGGCATCCAGTGGATGCAAAAAGCAGGCTGTCGTTCAGTGTGGAGGTTAAAGGGGGAGGCCTATGTTCAGCAGTGGACGTCTTCTGGCTGATGATGATGATGATGAAATGGGAAAAATTTGCACTTACCTACTTACTACAAAGACAATAGTCTAAAGCGCGGGTAACTTTCTTAAATCGAGTCTCCAACTCATGCGCTACTTTGTATGCCGTCACCAAAGGACATTTTGTTTCACGAAAGTAATTTTGAAGCTAGTCTGTTCAATATAAGCAAACTTCGGTAAACTCAAGCACTCTACACTAGAGCTGCCTACTACACAGTTTCAACAGAACTCTTCAGACTAACGCCATTTATAAATGCGTTATTATAATAGCGCCATAATATAAATATAGTGATTCTACACTCTAAAGAAGGTAGATTAGTGTAGATTATTATATTTATTATGATTTAGTTAATGTCGAGTCTTTATTATTTAGTTTATTATGATTTAATATGTATACTTTCCTTCTGATCCAAGTAAATAAAGTTTCAAAGAAGGTTATTTGGCATCAACTCATCATCATGAACAAAAATTAATATACGACCTTTTCAGATATATTTCGAAAAAACTTTACTCACATTTTGTCGCGGACTAATGGGCCATTGCTAATAGTAGGCCAAACTCGATTTAAAATGTGTCTCATAGAAAAAGTTTTGTTGTGAATTGTCAGCAAAAGTTGCAATGATCCCTTTTCGGATTTGCGATCGACCGATAGCCACACTGTATAATTTGTTTCATAATTTCCTTGACGGTGTCGTGCTACGACGGGGTAAGTGAAGGCAGTATCTAAGATTAATAGCGTAGTGTGAAAGAGTCTTTAATACTAAGCGAAACTAATTAGCTCTACAAGATTAATCTTAGTTTACTCAAGTAAAGTTTAGCGTAAAAGAAACACATTAATTCTGACTTAATTAAACCGACTTTTCAAATGTTTGCTAAACAACTAGTATTGTGGCTACGATATAGATCATATTCTAACGCTGCGGTTTATTAAGTAGTTACTAACAAGATAACAGTTATGAAGGCATCATTTCATATTGGGGATATCATTATACTCATCTTTATGAACAACTTTTACAGTGGGACAAAACCTGGGCCTTTTCAAGGCCAAATAGTGCTCCATCTATGACCACATCGTCGCTTACCAACAGGTGAGTTTGTGGTCAAAGGCGGACATAAAATATACTCATATTTACTGGCGATAAAAAAAAAAACTCAAGAAAAAAAACTGCCGTTCCATACATTTAGACGAGTGGCAACAAGGATTCATACATAGACTAAGTGTAATATTTATATGTACTGATTTTTGTATGGTACTGAGACGTGGTCCTTAACTGTTGGTCTTTTGGAAAAACTCAGAGTCACACAGAGAGCTATGGAGAGAGCTATGCTCGGAGTTTCTTTGCGCGATAGAATCTGGAACGTAGATATTTGTCAAAGAACCAGAGTCACCGACATAGCTGTTAAAATTTGCAAGTTGAAGTGGCAATGGGCAGGTCACATCGCTCGAAGAACCGATAACCGATGGGGAAGAAAGGTTCTGGAGTGGAGACCACGAACCGGAAGACGCAGCGTAGGGAGGCCTCCCACTAGATGGACCGATGACATTGTGAGAGTCGCGGGCATCCAGTGGATGCAAAAGGCAGGCTGTCGTTCAGTGTGGATGTTAATTAAAGTGAGGGAGGCCTATGTTCAGCAGTGGACGTCTTCTGGCTGATGATGATGAATTTTTAAATGGAACAGCTGATTTTTTATCGCGATATCGTTGTTGATCCCATAATAAAAGTTGTTTGTAACAAAACAATGATATAATTATATATCATATCCCCGATATGATATATAATTATTTCCACTATTTATCAGTCACACAGTATAATTATTACACGTATACCCCGAAAAACACTTGGAAAATAATCCTAATTACCATGGTGTTTTCACGTTGGCGCTAAAGCTCCTTCAATATTTTACCAATGGTTCAATCTTCCGCCATATTTGCTTCCACTGACAGCTGTCAAACGGAAGTGTCAAAGATGCGGTGTCGGCGTGTGGACTTTTACCCTTGTCAAGTGGCGTGTTTATTTATCGTTATTCCTCGATTTTACCCGATACTATGGATATAAAATATTATTGTACTTTTATTGACGTTAATTTGTGGTTGGCTTTCATTTTGTGGGATTATAGTTATCGGAGATATTAATTAATGGCGGCGATAACGGTGTGGGTGCTTACGAGTCGGTCGTTCGGTTTCATTGTCTAATTGTCTATAGTACGGATAATAATTTTATTGATCATTATAAAATAAAATTACTAATAGGATGTTAACTTATTTAAGAAGACACTTTTGTAGCGCTAACCTATTTCTTTATGTAAAGAAAGCTTAGATACAAACAACTTTTTTATTGCTACTAATTAATGTATGTTCTGGTTGAGAGATTGAACATACCTAATTATGCAGGAAAAAAGTATTGTATGTACCAAAAAATTTACCTAAAATCTTAGCCTTAAATACTAATATTTACTGCTAATAGATTTACTTACATCAATGGCTAATAGTAGATTATTCACCAAGGGGATAAAGCACTGTCTCAAGTCACGGGCGTCATATTTAATCCCGAGCGTAGCGAGGGAGTTAAACTCTATGATTAGATATTTGATTGAATCAGGCGTTACTTTGCGGAAGTCCATGCTTTATTTGTATATTTTATTATGACGAATCCCTAGTGTAATTCCGCTTCTACAGAAAGTCTCCCTTTTGTAGAAGCGAAATTACAATAGAAACTCGTCATATACAAATATCTATGATCAGAGATAACAATAACTTCACGAATTTTACAATGCATTATCTTAAAGCTAAGGCCAACTTTACTATCAATAAATGCTGCACTACAAAAGACCTTTGCAAAACTGTTATTCAATATCAATTTTAAAAGCTATTGTTTTTGGCTATCATAAGAAAATCTATTGAGTTAGCGACCAAATGGTTTGTTTTGCGTCGGCTAAAAGTGGCAAATATTCCGCCCTAAAAAGATTACAAAAATTGCCGCGCTTCCCAATAGAGAGTAACCGAAATAATCTTGAGCATAACAGAATCTGAAGCTTAAATATTATTCCGAGAAGTAGGCTTGATTGTGAAACCTAATATCCGCTCAGACTTATAGGTATCCTTAACCTAAATAAATGTTTTCAAAGTGTAGGCGGGAGAATTGTCTTGATAACAACTCCACGTAAACAATAACTAATCATAATATATTATAGAAAAGAGTAGAAAATTACTTTACTTTGATTAGGTATACAGAGTTAAGCGCAAAGGGTGTACTAAACCGAAAGGGGTCCGGTTATACTCATCATTATGGACAACTTTTACTATGGTAGCAACTCTGATATCGCGAAAAAAATATCAGCTGGTCCCAATGACGTTTTGCTGTTCCTTACATTTTATTGAGTTGATCCCATAGTGAAAGTTATTCATAAAGATAGGGTACTAATGGACCCCTTTCGGCTTAGTGGGCCATTTCTGCGTATGCAAAAAAACTCCCTTGTTAGGCACAAGGGAGATTTTTCGCTTGTTACCATATTTCTCCGTCAAATTAAAAGATATTCAAACAAAATTGTCTTTGTTTGTAATTTTATGATAGTAAACAAAATTTGGCTTTGTCACTTTTTAACCGACGAAAAAAGAAGGACGTTGATGATTCTGTTTTTTGCAAAATCACTTTCACATTTATTGTGATCCTCCCCTCCTCTCAGCAGGTGGCCTGTGTCCAACGGAGTAGCTGAGCTTTGGTCTCTTCCATGATGTTTGGCGCGGCTGTGAACAATATAACATTTGTTTGTGAGGTAATAAAGTACTGAAAATTGTGCTAACATTGGGAAATCTAAGCCTGTTTGCGGAGCTACAAGCCGTTGCTTGAAACTCGACAAATACACGACCGATTTGCCGATTGAATATTTGAATTTAAATGCGCTTGTGCTGGAAGAGATTTTACATATTAAGTCTCGTAAATGTTTACAATTTGAGAGATTTAAAATTTGGCTCTAACGTAAATAGTTGAAACTCTTTCAAGCAATGGTCTTCGACAATGATTCCATCACCGTCATCCCGTTATAGTTTAAAAACTAATAGATTCTGAAATCTGCCATATACAGGGCATAAGGGGAACACTTTCGAAGCCAAAAGAAGGTAATTGTACTCATCATTATGAACAACTTTTAGTATGGGACCAACCCTGAAATCGCAAAAAAAAATCAGCTGTTCCATACATTTTGTCGAGTGTCAATGACCGTTTTCTATAGAACAGCTGATATTTTTTTCGCGATTTCAGGGCTGGTACCATAGTAAAAGTTGTTCATAATGATGAGTACAATTACCTTCTTTTGGCTTCGAGAGTGTTCCCCTTACACCCCGTATATTGGATTAAACATTTAGACAATTTAGACGCTTTGATAGACACCTCACTGGTCCAAATATAATAATTAATATTATAAAGTTAATAGATGATTAGAGGGTAGGGAACGAGACACATGAATATAAATAAACTACGTGTGCTACGTTAATATCAAAGTTCTTAGGCCGCCCAAAGGCCTCTGCCATAACTATGCGGTTGTTATAGGATATAATATGTTGCTGGATCGTCAATGATTTAACTAAATTGAGTATAATCTTTAAACTACCGCACATTGGCATGATCTGTATTACCGTTACTTTTTGAAGTTCAACGTCAAGTTGATGACATGCGATTACAAGAAAGTTACTTCCAAAAAAAATTAACTGTTACAATCTGGGTGTCTTCAAGTCAAGAGTGAATCGGTTTCTTCTAGGCAAGCGTGCCCCATCGTAGACCGCATTGGGCAAGATGGCAGCCAAGCGCAAGCCTATTTACTATAAAAAAAAAAAACTGTCTAAAAAGTAATTGCGTCGTGGATGCATCATTTTCAATGCAAAGCTTTGGTACCGGATATTTTTTGAATCTTTTATTTATAAGAAATTATGTACCTCAAAAGTCTATGACCAGAAGACGCAGCGTAACTAGGCTAGATGGACTGTGAGAGTAGATGCAGATGACACGCTGTCCTTCAGTGTGCCGTTCTAAGGGATATGCCTATGTTCAACAGTGAACGTCTTATGGCTGATGATAGTGAAGAACCTCAGAAATATTATGAATTGAATTAACCCAATAATCAAATGGAAGTACTGTTTAAATTCGTGCGCCAACCAACTACATTTATCGATACGAGCCAGACAGCGCAAGTCGAGAACTTTCTACGACTGTTACCAACTGACTAATAAATAATAGCTGTTTATAACTAACCGACTAACGAGTGCTTTAAGTCAACTCGCGGATAAGTTTACATAGCCAAGGATACAAAGTTTGGTTTGAGTCAATGACACAATATTTAGTTGCAAAATGTAGTGTATAATCTATACAAGTTTTTAATAAAGAATTTACTTTATAGGGTTTTTGATAATTAGGTAACAAGTTTAAATTGTTTATTTTTATGTAACTATGGTTCAAACATAACATTCGGTCATAGAATTTGGTATGAAAATATTGTAAAAAGGTCAACGGGCATTAACAATAAAAAAAATACACTATGGACTCAAGCATAACATTTGGACATAGAATTAGGTATTAAAAATATTGTAAAAAGGCCAGTAAGATTTTATTATTAATTAATAATTATTTATTAACAATAAAAAATTACATACAATGTTAAATATTAATACAAACAAACAAAAAAAAATACACTAGATCAAATAAATAAAATAGGTAATTAAAAAGTCAAACGAACATTTTTGTACTTAACAAAATAAAGTCACAGCATAAATAAATACAATACATAATCAAAATTAGAACAGATTATTACAGCCTCTTGCAGGAAGCTACTGCACTTTTATTCTAAACAAGTTTTTGTCTTCGTACCTTCTCTACTTCTCGTACTCTCTTCTTCTCTTAAAACAAAGGTGGTATAAACACTTTTCCGTTACAAACTTTTCAAAGTGTAACACTGGAGCAGTTTCTTGGGTTATGGTATTATGTAATACTGGCAGAAGGTCTAACAGTGCTAATGAGAAAATTGTGGACAAAGCTTTGCATCTAGAAATATTTCTTCGTCACTTTGCTGGTTATAGTTCATATCACGCCTTTATAATAAAATACTGTTATAATAGTGTATATTGCAGTGAAAAAGTCTACGGTTCAATAAATCTTATAGGTTACGTTTACCTTGAGATTACATCAACTTTTGTAGTTATTTATTTATGATTATTTATGGTATTTACCGTGATTAGGTTGTGGTCATATTACAACAGTGAACATCCGTGATAGTTTAAAACAGTGTTTTATATCTAGTTTTACTTAGCGTTTTCTTATAAGTTACATCTTTACGACACAAATGTCAAATTTTTACCCAACTTTCGACTCCAAAGTTGGTGCATTTTTTGTTTAAAATTATGCCTTAAATGGTAAATTGGTAATGCTCCCAGCATTTCTGGGGACCCTGCACCACGGTAGTAATTTGGACAGCGGATTTCATTTGTAAATATTTATTTTATAGTTTGTTAATTTTTCATTTTGTCTGTAAATTATATTTTTTTATAATAAATCTTATTTCGCAAACGCCTAATTATCATTTTTTTTACCAAATATGGAGATATTTGGTATTATTACTAGGATACATCACACTCATAATTCCCTCTGGCCTTCCACTCCAAGTGTTGTCGAGGCCCGGCATAAATTCGTTAAAACCCTTTTCTAGCTTGGTACGTAGGGTTAGGAGGTAATGCAATTGTTATAAATGACAAGATGAGTGAAAGCCGTTCTCTTATTGTAATTGGCTTGCAGCTTTCTAAATATAACGTGGAGTCTAGGTTGGCTTTCTGACATAATAAATTCTGAGATCAAACAAAATGATGGCAATAAGATATTTAAAAAAAAAAATTTTTTTTTTTAAATAATATTTAAAAAAACAAGATAACGCATTAGTGGGGTAGAGAATGTAGCGATAGCTGACCTTTGAATGCAAGGGCTTGAAGATACGTAATGACAGTTTTGCAGGGAGACAATAAAAGATAATTAAACGCAAAAATATATGAAAAGATCTACCTTACGTATTACCTAGTGTAAGTCTCTACTTTTTAACGATGACTGTTTAATGGTTGCCGCGTCTGTCTTCAACGTGGCGTGAGTTCAAATCCCAACCAGACTCCCGGTGAAGGAAACGTGGTGGTGAAACTAACAGCCGATAGCCCGTTCTTTGGATAGCCCGTTGGTCGAGTTGGTAGTGAACCTGCCTTCTGAGCTTGGGGGCGTGGGTTCGATTCCCACCTAGGACAAACATTTGTGTGATGAACATTTGTGTTTGTTCTATATCTGGGTGTTAATATCTATTTAAGTATGCATTTAAACCTATATATGTATATATATATCAGTCTCTGGCAGCCATATCACAAGCTTTGCTTATTTTGGGGTCAGATGACCGTGTGTGCAAAAATGTCCCGAATATTTATTTATTTATTTATTATTTAACAATATCATGGTAAGGGTACTTTATAGTGCTTGGCTGGCTATCTACCACCCTCCAGCCTCATTTGAGAGTCAGTTTCCATTCCAGGCTAGGTGCTTATACCATCTTCGACCACACTGGCACTTAACACCAGTTGAGTATCAAACGCCTATTGTCAACCACAAAAAAGGTCAGTGTAGATATTTAAAGAATTATAGAGACTCGCACAACAACAGTCTCGAAATTACCCTGTTCATTTGATCAACCCGAAATAAAACTGTACCATACGAACAAAAAAGATTTCAGGAACGAAAAAAAACAAATTAATTCAACCCTGTAAAATACGTACAAAAAGACGACCCATACTGGCAATCCCGGCTGAAACCCACTTAACCACTCAATAAATTGACCGAATCCAATAGTAACTTACTGAAAAACGGATGAATAAAAAATCTGGACGCTGGAGCTAGACGTGAATTGACCAGAAGAACTAACGAGCCACTTACTAAGATTTATAGAGATGGGCGGAGTGAGCAAAAAACGGCAGAGCCCGTCTGCTCGTACCGACGTAATGGAGGGTTCCGTAATACGGCTTGAAAAACATGAGTGTTTAGATTGCATGCAGTTTTGGTGTAGTTTCGTTAATGGTGGGGATAAAGGCCGAGGCGGGAATTGGGCCGGAGAGGCTCGGAAGGGGAAACTGTCAAGTTTATTTCAAGTTATTAGTCGTATACCTGACACATGCAGACGATTTGTCTGTGAGTTAACTAGCTTTTTAACCGACTTCAGGATGAGGGTATTCAGTCCGTACAAATTTTGCTAACTGAATTCAGCCGCGCTGCGATTTTCTAATATTTCTGATTTTTCTGCAAGGAAAAGTGTCTTATGTCCGTCCTTATGATGTACACTATCATCCTACCAAATCTCGTTAAGATCGGCTTAGCCGTTTAGTCGTGATAAGCGAACAAGCAGATAGCTTACAGTAATACGTTTACATTAGCTTTATTTCTAACTAACAAGCTATGTAAAGATATCTTAGAAGTCGATTTTAACTAACTTCTAATTGTTGTATCGATTTGAAACGTACAAAGCATTGTCATCCAGTTGACAATACAATTATAACGTGCCATCGGACTGATGATGGAGCCAGGAGGTGGATAGTAGAACTATACAATACCTATCAGTAAGCTCATGTAGTATAGGCCATTTGGATTGTTTTCATGAGTCACATAATCGTGTTTTTTGTTCATCCTAAATAATATTATAAAAAAGTTTGTAAAAGAAAGTATGAAAAGAAAAGCGATGTATGTATGGATGTTTGTTCCTCTTTCACGCTGCAACGGAACAACGGATCGACCTGATTTTTTGCATGGGTATAGTTCAAGAGCCAGAGAGTGACAAAGGCTACTCTACTTTCATCATCATCATCACCATTTTTCATCACTATGCGAGTGAAACCGCGGGGCGCAGCTAGTTAAACTATAATATTTTATTACTTAGCAAGTACTGATGAAATTTTAAATGCAGTACAAATTAGTTTTCTTATAAATAGGTCTGGCATAATTCACGAACAACGGTAATTCCAACACGATAGACTTTTACTGCATCTCCCGCCGTTATTTTTCCCGTACCTTCTCGTTCGCCTAAATGAAATTAAAGTTAACAGTTTACTGCCCTACTTTAATTGTCAACTTGTGCTACATTGTTTTTATAGAATTTACTGTAAAAGACGACACGAGCAAGACATTTCACTGATGGTAACGCCACACCATACAGCGTTTGTCAGTCTTGGATCTATATAGTTAACCGGGGTGCTTGCACCGGACGCCAAAAATGGGTAAATTTTTAGCGCTTCAAGGTCTATTACTTTATAATAAATATGTAATGAAATATACTTTATCAAAATCTGTAGTAGCTCGGCCCATTATATAAGCAACATTACATTTAACATTTAGGGTAGGCGTGCTGGGTGACCACATGGGACACCAAACTTAAAGGAGGCGTCAAAAGCACCCCTACCTACATAATTATTATAAGTAGCCTAAAGCGAAGAGCACCAATGCCAAGTTTTTGTCCCGTTTTGGAAAAGTAGCTGCAACATTGGTCGACGATATTAAATATTGTAAGAAGTAGTTATCTGACTGATTAATATAGGACTAGGGCATATTTATGTTATGAATTATATACCCGAGCCCAGTGCTAATCAGGCCCAGAAACCAAATCTCTTGCCTAGCAGTGGGATAAAAATTTGATTATGATGATAGAAAGATGATAGATAACTCTTTTTCATCCACGCCCGATGAAATACATAGGCCAAAAAAAAATAACTAGTGTAAAAACCTATCGGCCTTATCGCTATAAGCTATATCTTCCAGGCAACCTTAATAATGTAACACCGGCCCAAAACAGTAATTGGGGTGCAACCTAGAATTGTTAACTTTACGATAAAGTCCTGCGCAGCATTGCACTACGCTGGCACTTTGGCCCAGATCTATTTTGAGCTCACCTTAATTTCTGCAAAGGTCATGGCCACCAATATCCACGAGTCATTTAATGAAGCACATTCACAGTCCGATTCCCGTCATTAGGCTCACTATTCACGTCGTATCACCCACTCAGCGTTATCCAGTGAGTAATGAACACACTCCTTTATATTGCGTTGTTTTTATACGTAGGCCGTTTGTACACGAAGAGGACAAATTATCGGTAACTCGGTGACTCGAGTATCCTTGCGACTTACTGCGACTCTTTTGATGCGATTGAATGGAATTTCATACAATAATTTATCGAAATCATGTCGTAATCATGCTCGAGGATTCCGTATCACCACACTTTTATATTTGTTATATGAATTTACAAAAATAAATACTCATTCTCTCATTTATATCGGTATCCATAGCGCAAGCTTATCTCACATTTGGCCATTTTTTATTAATTGTTAACTTACTTAAGAGTTTCCACTATTATCACATCAAGTATGACGCTCGTATAAATCACAGATCTTACGATAAATAAAAACAAAAGAACCCTAAAACGATAAAAATATACGTTAGTTTTGTTATATAAAAAAAACTTCTAAGGTTAAATCTCTAAGGTCCTAAGCCCTTATTCATTTTTATATTATTTGTAAAAAAAAACGGATACCTATTACGTTTCAAAAGACACAGCCTTATAAAGGTTAATAAAAGATCGACGGACGGACGGACGGGTGGATAGACGGCGTACGTAGGCTTAGTATCAGGGCCCTGCATACTTTTGGCTACCAATGGGATGTCGTGAGTCGTCGTCTTGAGTCATACAACCGCAAAACGAAAGTCACGACTCACTTTATCTCATATATAAACCGCTTTACAAGTACTGAATAATTAGGTATCTTTTACGTGGGAGCACAAGTATTTAGCAGCGATCTACGTTTAGCTTGAATTTTAGTAAATGTTTCACGGCTATTTAGTTTATTATAATCTCACTCAAATCTTTAACCAGTGTGTGTTGCCAGTGATGAAATTTGGTACTGAGACGTTAATTGCTGGCCTTTTGGAAAAACTCAGAGTTCCACAGATGGCAATGGAGAGAGCAATGCTCGGAGTTTTTTTGCGTGATAAAATCCGAAACGAGGATATTTTTCGAAGAAACATAGTCACCGACATAGCTGCTAAGATTTGTAAGTTGAAGTACATACCAATGGGCAGGCCACATCGCCACACAAGAAAGTTTCTTGAGTGGAGAACACGGTGATTAAACCAGTTTGAGCAAAGCTTTCAAATTAAAGTTATATGATGATTATTAACGGGCTATTTACCGTGGTGGTGGTAGTGAACAACAGTGATAGTTTAAAACGCTGTCAAATTAGTTAAACCGTCGGTCATTACGAAAAATCTGTATGGAATACCTCTAGTTTGTTTTTGAAACGACCACCTCTCTTTTGTGCCCATATCCTTTAGAAGCCAATAAACCACTTTCCAAAATTACTCAAACTATACTGATTCAAAGGCAACCCGAAACACGTGAACAGTCCAGAGTCCGGACTAACCATCAATTCGTCGTTAGCAACCAGCTTTCCGTAGTTCATTTACTGCGTTCCCAAAACCGGAATAAGCTGAGAATTGGCATAATCATCACATTGATTACAGCGCGAATCCCGGAATCCGGGCTGTAAAACGGACATTCTCGGATCATTCGTTAAATCCTCCGACGTAGAATGCCAGGGAAAGCAATAAAATCCGCGTAATCCATACAAAGCTTTATGGCGGGCTCGCTGGCGCAGTTTTTGTTGGCCCACCAATAGACGTGATACTTTCACAACATGATATCGATACTGCAGTGCAAGTACCGTTCTTTATCGATCATCAAATTTGACAGTTGAGATTGTTAAATTCGATAAAATGCCATTTGATCAGTACTTACTATGATCGATTCTATGGCATTTTAACGAATTTGACGACCGATAAAGAAAGGTACTCGCACTGCTGATTCGTGGAAATATCGATACTGTAGAGTAGGTCGTTGCTGTAGAGTCAGTGCAAAAAGATAACCGTCGTAGTTTTGTGTTAATTTACTGAATGAAACATCCCTATTTTTGCGTCGGGGGTTGAAAAGTATAATGGATGCTTGCTATTTGTATAAATTATCAATAGGAAGAATCTTTGCAAAAAGGGAAGCGTCTTAGGGTTGAGGTCACGCGAATGCTAATTTACTGATTGTGCACAGACTCTTTGGTAGAAACATCGATACTTTAGGTCAATAGGCGCATTGAATAGCATTCAAATATTTTTATTCATGATACTAGTGATACGTTTTGACTTTACAAACATTCAAATAGAAATGAAATTGATTAATATTTACGTACTGGATTGGTGGGAAAAATATTGGTTTATGTTTTTCTTCTATGTACTTTTAAAACTGTGGCTAGCACCAGTGAGATATTAAATCTACACCCTGCATGTCTGCTTCTTCCTGTAATAAAATCTTAGGTTAGCACGTAAAATTCTAACAAGCACACACAAATAAAAAAGGAATTGCCCCTTATTTTTTCTACTCATAAAACTACTAGGTACTGATACACATATAAATTATATCTATGTCTATATTATGTCTATGTCTAATACTTTGTTCTACTTGGCATATTCTATCCGCATATAGACCTTTTTGTTTTTAGGTATTTGAAAAATAAATAATTTAGGAATTTCTATATATCAATTTAACATAGATGAAATTCTTAATCATTATTATTGCCTATGATCAAATATATTGTATAACATTGTTAATTCCTTTCAGAGCGCCTGGTTAATGCGACGCGTGACCAAAATGCTGGCGTGTTTCTGGCTCAACGCATAAGCATTGCAATTCGTGTTGTAATGACGCCAGCACACTGGGTACGCTGCCAACTGATAGTAGGCTTGAGCATTTGGATTGTCTTTAGACCTTCAACGGTCTATGGGCAGTCTAACTGTATTTAATTTTGTAGTGTTAGTGTTAGCTTGTATTATTTTAAGTTAATGAAAGCACTTACCTTATTAAAAAAATCCTTATCTTTATTTATTGAATTATCTATTGCTGCAATTTTAATTCTTACGACAACTTTGAATGTTGCCGTAAAAAAGTGTCGAGTTTTCATCTCTATCCACAAGTCCGCCAATATACCATCTCACAAAAAATACAATATTTATGTTGATGGAACACATGTGGATCGTCTGTATCGACAAAGTACTGAGTGATGACGTCGGTAATACTCCTAATATTTTGTACACGTACTAGCTGCGTGCCGCGGTTTTACTTGCTGTTCTGAAACGCTTTTACATTATCACATCGTAGTTATACATAGTTATTAATTGTGTCTAACATAGGTTATAATTTAGCTAATTTGAGTTATAAAATAGTTTCTAAACTATCATCACCGGTGTTTCCGTCATACCATCTCCACAAGAGCATATCGAGTGCTATCCCGCACAAATGGTAAAAGTGGTATCGAAAAGATCACCGAAATTAATCAATCAGCCTTCGGATGGGTGACTGAGAGTCACTTTTACAACTGAGTGCCACCGAGGGTCGGATGACATGTTAAATTGTAGGCATCGACAGCGTAGAGCTGTAAGAATTGTCGACGATACCAAGCTCATCGAACATCTAGATTCATGCAGATTTCTTTTGCCACTGACCAAGAGTTTTTGACGCCCGCAAACTAAAGAACCTGTCATTTGCCTACGTAAAGGCACGTTTACGTCGTTTTGGGCATTTACACTGAGTGTTACGCGTTTCTTGCCGGTCATCGCTATTTTAATGGTACATAGCCAGTGCCATTGTCCACAATACAAAGCGGCTATCGTGCTATTCTATTCAATTATGACCGTCTAGGACTCTAATATTAATGGAAAGCTTTTGGATGCCAGACTCATCTCGAAAATACGAAATGACCAGAGGTTTCAACTAAATTAAAGGGAGTAAATCTATCTGATGTAGCCTTATTAGCCTTATAGGTTATTCTAGTTTTAGTTTAAACCATGGAAGTAGACAATTCTACTTCCATGTTTGCTTAAAATAAAAATAAAATACTAATGTAACTATTATCTATGAAACCGTAAGGACCGAAATACGATTAAGGACATTTCGCTCGACAGAAAAAAAAAATTTAACATTGATTTGCGAAAAAAATCGGACGGACGGACTGTATAAGGTTTCATTGTCGGGCTACGGAACCCTAAAAAGGAGTGTATTATACTTCTGTATTAAATGGGACGGTTGCTACTTGTCTATCTTAACCTACTTAAACATTTTAAAGAGCAAATCATTTGCATTTCAAAGGAAAAAGGAATTTAATAAAGATAGACTCTCTCTGTTTAAGGCCTAAATTAAAGCTGATTAAAGGCTTAACTTAAACCTAATTAAAGTAGGTACGATTATACAGTAGAGCTGAGCGAACAATTTGATAGGTCCATCGTCGCTTAACATCAGGCGAGATGGCGGCCAAGCGCAAGCATATCTACTATAAAAAAACTAACTATCCAGGTGTCAATCATCTTCATCCGCCTTTTATTGTCTACTGGAAATAGGCATCTTCTAATGTATGCTACTGAACACGAACGGCAGTTTTCTGCATGCAGTTTTTACCCGGCGTTTTACGCAAGTCGTCAGCTAGCCGCAGGGCGTCCTACACTACGTTACCCATAGACTACCCCATCGGTTATCGGCTGTTCGGGCAATATGGCCGGTCCACTGCCACTTTAGCTTACTAATCTTTTGAGCTATGTCTGTTACTTTGCACAGGTTGTGTTAATGGTACTTATTTTTAGAAGCTTTTATTAAACTTCCCATGTTTGTAAGTATATTTATCTTGCAAGCCTAATTTGACCCACTTCTCGGCGTTCAATTGAATTGAAATTTGGAACACCTGGGATGACAATGCATTAATATGGTACTATGGAGCTATTCTGATGATGGAGTCGGGAGGTGGTCATAGGAACTAATGAATGCAACAAGATAACCCCATCGTGTTTGGGCTCTTTGGAATGGTCTTGATGAGTACTATACCCCTAGGCTTCGACCAAAATAAAATTAATGGACGGGCCCAGAAGAAGCGAATTTTAAAGATTACATAATGAGCGCCTGCGCTCACTTCGTTTAAGCCGGTATCTAGCCGTAGGAAGTGCAACACGCGACTTTTGTTACATGATAATCAATATCTGACAAAATTATGCCTTCGTGTGCTTTCCCGAAGTGTAAATATACAACAAAAAACCGCTATCTATTTAGTGGACCAAATGTACTGTACATGGTTATAATTATGTGTCGAAGTATATGTCCGACGGTTTTGACTCGTTTTTACTGAGCAAATTCAATGGTTATGGCCCGTCCATTCATTTTATTTTGGTCGAAGCCCCTAGGTATAGATTTATCTAGTCTTTGCCCCTAGGTTATATTTGACATCATACTAAATTAAATATGGCTGTCCTTCGATGATGCCGGATGTATTCTTTGCTAGCAGCTTGTTTGAACAAAAATTGTCTACCATCAACTTTTTGTAATTCAACTTGCATCGTCCCGCGTTTTCAATTACTTTTTTTTACAGGAACCGGTATTTTTTCGGTGTAGCTTATGCATTAATCCAGGCTATCTACCTCCATACCACATTTAATCCAATTCCATTCCGTGGTTACGAGAGTTACGAGTTACGTTTGGAGTTACGTATATAGATAAATAACCCTTTATTGATCGCTCCGGAAATGACGTATATAGGACAAAAGTAACTACAAACTAGTCTTATCTTAGTTAAGACTTCCAGGAGTTGAGTGAGGACAAACATTAGCACATTTACACACAAACTTTCGCATCGGTAAAATTAGTGTGATATTATATCTAATCGTAAAACGTGGGCTCGTATAATTTAATTCTAAGTTAATTCGAAGGACGAATTATGATGATGTTCGTGACACATTCATTAAATTTTGAGGGATCGTTTTACAATGAAGGAAGTTTCGCGGCAGTCCTTGAAACTACAATCTCCGTAGAGTCCGACCAACGACTTCACCCAATAGACACGTGGGAACTTATTCATATTTTTGTCATGACGGATTTTGACAAGTTTGTATAGCATCGAAAATAGTTATTAAAACGTCGTTACGCTTGGACTTGACCATGACTTACTTTGTTTGACTTTGGCTTTAACTATGACATGTTTGAAATCTTCTTCACTTGAAAATATAGACAAAATTTGAAAATAATACTATATTTGACACTGCTAAATAAACAAGATGTTAATAGCCAAAATATAAAAGAAAAAAATCTGCGAGTACATTCAGTCAACACATTAGCACGGATAGTGCATATACAAATGATACACGCAATAGGATGTCAGGATCGAAGTCATGATCTTGATCCGACAAATCAGCGTTCTCTACCCTACGTACCTCAGTAAGTTGTCTGAATGGGCTTGGTCCGTAGAAACTGTTTACAGATGGCGTTAGCATAGCAAGGGTCTTTTTGTATTTTGGAAAAATGCCAAAAAGCTCACTCTCACATTTTCCAAAGCTGCCGCACCATCTGGTTTACCCGCTACTTTCTTCTGCAGATCTATAAGGTCCATCCCCCAAAGGAGTTCCCGGCGTGTTTCAACATGGGGCGTTTCAAATTTGTTTTGCGAAAAAGTCTGATGTAAGATATCAAGGATTCAAATGTTTGTAGGGTTTGTCTATAAGGTATCATGTCGTTGAGTTCGACTAAACTTCGGGACCGAAATTAAATTGTCATTACTTATTGCCAGCTCTACCGGGCTACACTGAAATGGTCTCAAGGATAACACTATACCTGACTTCTAGTTTGGAGTTTGTTGTTTTGTGAATTGTAAATGTTGACGTTATTTTAGTTATTTATTGCAGTGAGAAATAGACTTTACATCAATAATGGAAAGGCTAGATGACTGTAGTTATGATTTTAAAATTAGTAAGGTTTTTAAATACACATGTTGTACACTTTACGTTTAGCTGACATTGGGATTTCCTTATTTTTCAGTATTTCTTTTAGTGACTAGTAACGAGCCCAGGTGTTGCTTACTCTTCTTTGTAGTTCTCTATCCATCTGCGAGTTTAAAATTCAATTATTATTTGTCCTAAATACACGTATTCGTCCACATATTCTATCTCTTGGTTATTCACTTTAATATTTTGTTTATGCCTATTTGTCATAACTTTTGTTTTGGAGGTGTTCATTGTGAGACCTGCTTTCCTGCTCTCTGTTGCCAGTTCTTTAAGCATTTCTTGTAGAATGTCAGGATCCTCAGCAAACAGTACCAGGTCGTCCGCAAATCTCAAGTGGGATAGTTTACATCCATTTATATTTATTCCTAACCACTCCCAATCTAGATTTCTGAAGATTTCCTCCAACTCAGCCGAAAATAGTTTGGGGGCTAAACGTAAAGTGTACAACATGTGTATTCTCCCAATACTAACTTATGGATGCCAAACCTGGAGCCTGACAAAGGCTCACAGACAAAAACTTAAGGTATGCCAACAAGGGATGGAGAGAAGCATGTTGCACATTAAGCTGAAGGACAAGTGGAGACTGACCAGAATTAGAAAGGCTACAGGAGTGACAGATGTCTCGCGGAAAATCAAGCGTTTAAAATGGAGCTGGATTGGACATGTGGTAAGATCCCCAAAACAAAAATGGACCAAAGAAGTCATGTCTTGGTACCCCAGAGATGGGAAGAGAGCAAGGGGACGACCACAAAGAAGGTGGGAGGACGACCTACCAAAGGGGTGGCGTAGAACAGCAAGGGATAGGAAAGAATGGCGACTTCTAGAGGAGGCCTATGTCCAGGAAGGACAACCTGATAGTGGAAATGGTGCTGGTGATACAGACTGAATGTGTATATTTAAGTTAAAAATAAATAAACAAATATATATATATATTATATATAAGGTGTTAAACATAAAATTATATAATAGTACTGTAGAGTTTAGTATCAGAGAATAAAGGCTATTTTTATTTATTTTATTTAAGGTTTTTAAATAGGGTTTTTTAATAATAAAAAAAATTATTATTTAGTTTTGGCTTCAGACATCATGTATAATTAGCCAGTGTTAAGTATTAAAAAAAAAATTACTACTAGCGGTCCGCCCCATCTTTGCACGGGTATAGATTATAGCCTATGTTACCCGGGGATAGTGTAGCTTCCCAACAGTAAAAGAATTTTTCAAATCGGTTCAGTAGTTTTGGAGCCTATTCAATTCAAACAAACAAACAATCAAATCTTTCCTCTTTATAATATTAGTATAGATGTAATATTTCATGTGTATTTTTTTTTCATTGTACATTTAAATATTGAATCCAAAAATGTGGAACAATTACTTTTACTAACTTTTTGATTCTAAATATGATGCAGTTTTCAAATAGTCGATTGTTGTTAATGTAAGAAGATGTCTTCAAATAAGTCATAGTCAAGCCAAGTAAATAACGGTCAAGTCCAAGTCATGCCCTAGTAAAGTGGTAAACACTTTACTAAAGGCTTCTATGGATAATTCACAAAAATTAAGTTACATGATTTTTCTACGTTATGAAGTGCGCCATAAAACCTTCCAGCTAGAAGAACTAAGAGAAAAAATTAGATTAATATTCAAATTAACAAACACGAGAAAGTATTGCACAGAATTTATTTTATGACTCATTAGTTAGCTAAAGCGGTGCGAGATTGAATCAAAATTCTATTTCAATGGTGAATTAGCGTTCATTATGTCACGTTAATAGATAAAATAGATTTATGACGCGTATTCAAATAATTCTGGCGTCTGATATCGCACGTAATTGGGACTAACTTTACACAGAGTAATGGGACAGTGAAACGAGGCCCTCAATAAGGGACGAGAACAACTGAGGCTCGAGTTAGCTGAACTAATAGAAGCCGTTTTTCACGAAGGTTATTTTTTTGCTAACATTCATATGACCTCGCAATGTAAAGACGAGATTGACAGTAGTTTTAGCTCCACACAAGTTATGACAAGTTTATAACGTTTTTTTCCCTAAAAATAGTTAAAATCCTGGCTGGTTAATGATTACGGCGGGTAATAAAAAAAATACATACTTGTCATGTTTCTTTCTTTATATTATTAACTAGCTGAAACCCGCTACTTCGTACGCGTAGAGCTCGGCCTTCGGCCTCGCTATTACAACCCGTTATAGCCTATGTGTTATTCTAATGTATAAGCTATATTATTGTAAACTTTCAACAAAATCAATTCGGTAGTTTTTGCGTGAAAGAGGAACAAACATCCATACATACAAACTTTCGCGTTAATAATATTAGTAAGATTTAGGTTTCTCACATTCTAACATTATGAAAATCGGTAACTACAACATCCTTTATACAGGGTTACGCATAAACCATGTACTAATCCGAAAGGTGGTCATTGTACTCATCATTTTGAATCGTCAGCTCCTTTCAATACAAAGATCCTAATACGAGAAGTAGATACCTACCCTATATTTTCCCATCCTCATGCAAAATCGCCCAAAACATGTTTGCCCGCCTTATTTACCTTATATACCGAACAATTCAAAGGGCTCTGTCTGTAAATAATTAATGAAGATCCAATTGAAAATTCAACCCTATTCTCGACATATTTGTCTCGGAAGTATCCTTGGTACGTGCGACGCGAAAGGAATCTATGATGGAAACCCTACCGCAAGGGAATGAGGGAATGACTAATGAAATTCTCCGCAAACGGCACCCATTCTCTTAATGCGTTCTGTTGAGCCGCGAACACACCACGGAGAAAAAAAATAACAACAAATGACGGCGCGTTCTCCACTGACGGTCACGGAATGCTAACATATCATTGTGATGTGACCTAAGCCCCCATATGACCATTTTCACCAGTATCTGATAGCGCGTATCTACAGAATAAGATAACAATCACAAGACTTATCCACATGTACATTTACATCATGCATGAAACCACCTTTACGGTCTCACTCATCAAGAAAAAGTTAACAAACATTTTTGCATGGTTTATTAAAAAAATATCATCATCAAATTTGACAGTAGACAAATGTTAAACGTGGATGAGTGTAAATTAAAAAAAAAAAACTGCTATAAACTGGTCCAAGCTGTGCTTTGATTTATAGAGTAACATGGCTGCTAGCCCCCGTTACAAAACAAATAACATACTTAAAGATAACGTTTCATACCTAATACCTACAGATATATAACTGATACCTGTTGGTATAAACTGAGAACTACAATCTAGAGATCTTCAAGGTTGGAGTGAATACATTTATTTTATTTTAGATTAGATCAACGTGTTACATCGTTGGCCACATTGTCGCTTACCATAAGGTGAGTTGACTAACAGATCTATTTACAGTAGAAAAAACCTATAATCGTTTTAATTTATATATAGATAAGCATTTCGCGTGAAAATTTCTGCACAAAGACAGTGAGTAGCTAGCACAAAAGCTAGCTATAAGCAAAAACGCGATCGTGCGTGCAAGTTTTCTGATCCCACTTCTCAACTATTTCGATTCTCTATCCATTCAAATTCTATCGCCAGAGAGTTTAACTTTTAGTTTAGTTTTACCAGCAGTTGGTGAAAGTAGGTCCTGTCTAATAATATCGCTCTTATGGTTCTCTCGGCAGATGTGGCCTAACCAAATATTTGCTGGTTTTTGCTTTTCAGCGAGCAAAGTGAATTCTTTGTCTGACAAGCGTGTACTGTTGACACCCTTGTTTGCAGAAAAAACATTATTATAATATGGAAGGGTGGCAGAAACACTATTAGGCCAGAAACCAAGAAGGCAAATGCGAGATAAGTATTGGAAAATTTATGGCAGAACCTCTTTTTTATCCGACTTTAGAAAGGAGGTTCCCAATTCGGTTTGTAGTTTTTTAATGATTTTACACCGATTACACCGACATTTGTGGACCGATTTATGTGTTTTTTTTTACATAATATATGTATAAGGAGCTCTCGAAATAGTCCCAAAAAAGTTCATTAACTTTGGCTCTGTAGTTTCTGTACCAGCTCCAATAATGTGTATAATTTGGTTCGAACACTTACAGATTTTGAAAACATCGTGAGGAAACCGGAACGTCCAAGAACCGCACAAGTTCACAGACATGTCATTTACGAGCAGGAGCCATTCTCTCTATCTGAAAGGCGGCCTGAGTCCCAGCAGTGGGAACATGACGAACTGAGAATCCCCCCCGGTCCCTTCAGGCGGCAGATTGCCATTTTGCGAATTGAGCGCGCGTGGCAGACGGCCCACCGGAAATTTTGCGCGAAATCGCCGCGTGTTACTAAAATCGAGATTTTTCTAATTAAAGCAAATAGAGAACAGATTACGATCAATTACGATCGACCTGCGCCCGGCCGCTTGCCGCATGCGGACCTATGCTATAGCGACCGGCCGCAGGTCGCTGTACCTCCAAGTCTTATTAATTTTAAAGCAAATTTTTTATACTATTAACTTTGTTTCATTGGTGCAGTGGCAGTAACGTATTTTTATTGTTGTGCTCTTATTTTGAACTAGCAACAGTTTACGGATTCACTCACATAAACTCGTCTCATACACATGTTTTTCAGTATAAAACTTTTCTATGTCACTCTCCGAACATCCAACTATTTCTATGCAAAAAGCACGCAAAAAGTAACTTCGAACCGCTGTTTCATTTTGACGTGCAACACGGAGTAACAAAAACATTTCTGCTCTTTATAACCGACTTCAAAAAAGGTGGAAGGTTCTCTATTCAGCCCGTATTTTTTAAAATTATGTTTTTTTTTATGTACATCGATTACGCAGGTATCTGTAAACCAATTTGCGTGTTCCTTTTTTATCACGTAGAAAAAACTCTCGAAGTTGTCCCTCAAAAATTACACTAATTTTGGCTTAGTAGTTTTTAAACCAGCTCGAATAATGTTGATAATATTGCTCGAGCGCCTACTAATTTCGCTACAATACTACAATCTATAACTACAATAGTTTTGTTTAGGTGCTTTGTTCGAGTCAAAACAAGGAGGCATTCATGCATGTATATGTAATCGTATCTATACAATATGTTGCCGGATAACATCACTAATTCTCCGAGCCTAAGTTGCTTTAAAGTTCGCCTAAAACGCTGGCTTATCGAGCAAACGTTTTATGACTTTGACGTTTTTAAAGACGCACAAAATCAAAGTTAATTTATGTTATTAGTCAATAATATTATCTATTTAATTTTAATTGATATTTATTTGACTTATTTTATTATAATTTGTTGTGCATGACTTTGATTATGATTTTTTATGACATCTTACTATTATTTTTATTATTTTATAAATTTAAATGCTATTAATTATTTTAATTTGATATTGCTATTAATTCATTTTTTTATTTATATAATTATTGTTATTAAAATGTAATTACGCGCTTAATTAATTATTTATAGTAATCATTATATTAAGTTCATTTTTAACCTATATTTGACATGTATCTTTCTGATATCTATAAAATAACTATGAACTATGAACTATAAATAAACTAGTAGATCGCCCCGAACAGAGTTAAAGAAAGTTTTAAGCTTTTTTAAGATAATTTATTATAATACCCGTTGTGAAGAACTTTTGGCTTTCTAAGGATGTAAGTACATTATAATTTTCTTCCAGTAAAGAAAACGTCAAACTTATGACATAGCTAAGTCCTTTGTCTTATTTTCATGTTTCAAGATTTAGTAAAACTGACAGTTACCATTAAACTTGAACAAAATATGTTTTGTAAATAGGCACAAAGGCAAATTAGTGAATACCTCTCACTGTCAAAGCCTAGGCTAACTTCGGCCTAAGTCTGTCTAATTAAATATACACAAAATAATTCATGCAAATCTTACCGGAGCTGGCTTTGTCAGTCCCTTGCCTCAGGTTGTTTACAACCTTACTCGGATCTTTACAATGTATCATCATCATCATCATTATTTCAGCCATAGAACGTCCACTGCTGGACATAGGCCTCTCCATCGATCTCCAAAAGGGCCGGCTGTAGCGGCCTACATTCAACTTTTTCCCGCGGTCTCTTTTAGGTCGTCTGTCCGTCCTGTGGGTGCCTATTGCCTATATAGTGCCTACGTTGCGCTTACCAGTCCGTGTTCTCCATATGAAAACCTTTCGGCCCCATCGGCCATCTGTTCTGCGTGCTATGTGTCACTGCCACTTCAACTTGTGGGCTATGTCGGTAACTTTCGTTCGTCTACGGATCTCCTAATTCCTGGTTCGATCTCACTGAAAAACCCCGAGCATAGCCCTCTCTATAGCTCGTTGTGCGACTTCGAGCTTGCTTATGAGGCCTATAGTGAGAAACCACGTTTCAGTGCCGTATGTCATCACTGGCGCACTGCATACTTGTATAGGCGATATTTAAATGCCATGTAGAAAGTATATAGTTCACTTCTGTACCTACAGACTTTATCTCCATTTCGCTGGCTCACTATTACAAGGTTCTATGTTATTTTCCCTCACGCTCTTTAATTTCAATTTAAAAAAATTTACTATCGTAAATATTGACTTAGCAGGGTTTATGCTTGAGAGAGATATTTTTACTCAAGCATAAACCCTGCTAAGTCAATATTTATGAAAGTCAAAATTTTATAGTTAAAATAACATAGAGCCAAGTAATAGTGAGCCAGCGATTTCTATACTATTAATCTTCATTTCTTTATTTGATGGGCCCAGCGTAAAGTAACGTACCTACTAACTTTGAAGGCTGTGTGTGGATGAATGTCGATGTCCTAGGAATGGTATATTCGAATGGTCGCTTTGGTTTCATTTAGCAATAAACACAAAACCTTAATGCTATTATAATTTTAATCTAATTTGAACCAGGTATACAGTTTCATTTTAATTAAACAAATTAATGTTCATAACAACTCTGGGCCGCGAACAACTCGCGCCTGTGTAAAAGCATTTATCCTAATTTCGAAGGGAAATACAATCAAGGTCGAGCATATTGGAAAGGTTGTTAATATCTGAATATTTAAATAAGTTATCGATTATTCCGGTGCTTAGAATCGTTGAGTTTGAAAGTGCTTCCTAATGGTCTACAAATTGTTTAAAATTATGTATCTCTGCTGGGAGCGATGGTGGCTGTGCGGTAGCATGTGCAGTTTACAATCGGACTGCATCCAGTTTATCAGCTCAATTTCATTCCAGTTTCAGTTTAAAAAAATATATTTTTAATTACGAACAGATGGCTGAAAGGGCCGAAAGGTTTTGGAATGGAGACCACGGACCGGTAAGCGCAGTGTAGGACGCCCACCCACAAGATGGACAGACGACCTAAGAGAGACCGCAGGGAGACGCTGGATGCTGGCCGCTTCCAACCGGCCCTTTTGACGATCGACGGGGAGGCCTATGTCCAGCAGTGGACGTCCTATGGCTGAAATGATGAATGATGATGATGATATTTAATTATGATATCTGATGGCGTTCCTCTGACATCAACCTCTTGTTGGGAGTCAGGCCGCTCTCAGAGAGAGAGATGATATGCCTTAATCCACTATGCTAATCCAGTGCATATTGGTGAATGTCATATCTCTTTGAACTTTTGAGATACTTAGACAAACCGGTTTCCTCACCATGGTTTCCTTCACCGTTTTCGCGCGATGGCGTCGAAACCGCACGTAATTTATTTGAGTACTAAACAAAATCATTGGTGCAAGGCCGTGCCGTCAGGTTATAAAGCGCACATGCTACCATTCGGCCACCATCGCTCTTATAGATAAATATAAATCGCAAACCTATTTATATATATATATATATATAATCTTCATGTAAAAGCGAGTAACGGAAGTAACGATTCTCAATCAAAGGAAATACTTTGTGGAAATGATCAAAATCTTGTATTTAACCCCCGGCGTGCCGTGTTATGGCAATACACAGCTCTTCAAGTATTTCTGGTTTATTTTGACGTAAGACTTGGATGTAAAATATATGGAAGGTGATAGCTTCCTATTACCTATTGATATCTTTACAGTATTTATGTGGTGCTCTGTTAGGACGGCACTTCATTTTGTAGGACTGACGGGTCTTGTAGATTTGCTTGAGAAAAATATGTTGCTACGCATGCTGAGCAGCTCTAGGTGTTCAGTGAGCTTGGGATCGTCGACAATACTGACATCTCTACGCTGTAATGCATCAAGTAGCTCAAGCTGATACTTGAGTGCTCCGTTCTAAAGATGGGAGCAGTACCCCAAGTGAGGTCGGACTTGCGCTTTGTAAAGCAAAAGTCCTTGTCTCGACGTGAATTACCGCTTCGCCTTTTTGAGTTCATCAAGTTTTTTTGAGATATGCGTAATAGCGACAACTTATTCACACCACGAGTGCGGGATGACGATAGCGATAGTGATTAGTGAGTGTCCACTAATGTAATAACCCCGGTTTAACAGTACCTATAAGGAAAAGTTTCAAGTATGCTCATAGGTACTTTAAAATTCAAATCGACGGCAGGTGAGGAATTTGCCACTTTGTAAACGACGTAGGTATAGTAAAGTGTGGTTTAACCGCTCCCTATCGTAAATCGTAAGACTTAAAGGATTAACTGAAGTGGGCTCGTCTGATCTCTGGAAGATCCGATAACCTTTACGGTAGTTGAGATCGCGTTTAGGAAAGCTTCGGGTAGCCCTTCGCCTTCAAGTGTCGGTATGAACAAACTGGCAATTTGGCTAAGCAAAAAGTAACCTTATTAAGCCTACGTATAAAACCTACATTTTAGTGGAAGAATTGAATTACAATTGTGGTGTAATTTATCTAGTTCGTTATAATGGTGGAACATTTATCATTTCGTACTTGTATTGTTTATGGTAGGCTTGGCGTTTGACCACAGTTCAGACGATGTTGTCGAAGACGATATACACACTTGAACTGACTATGACGTAAGTTTTCGCGAAAACAAAGTTTTGGTGTATTGAGTCAAAAAAAATTGGGTCCAGGAAGACCAAACAGATCGTATATAGGCTAATTTATATTGCAAGTATAGTGCCCGGGTATTGTAAGTGTCCATAAGCGACGGTGAATATTTACCGTCAGGTGGCCCGTCGCCGAAAAACAAGCCTCGTTACTAACCAGCTATATGAATCAAATCTTTGAAGTTGATTTTCACCACTTCTTATTATCGTATCGATTTGAAAATTTGCAAGTTTAAGTAGTAATTCCGATGACAATACAATAATTTGGTATCATCGAACTGATCTGATGATGGAGCCATGAGGTGGATAGTGGAGCTTTTCAATGGATTTTGGAATTTCAGTGGACACTGATAGAGCCATCTTGTGCGAAGACCCCAACCATTATTCCACATGAGCCGAGCGCCGCGGCGCGGTATTATCTCTCCTCTCCCGTCACTTTTCAACTACAATATTTCCAGTAAGCACCAGTATGCTGCAAAGACCGAAGTCATGTTCTATCATCGTGATAGAAACGTAGAAATGGCCCACAAACGTCGCCGTGACTGGATAAATGCGTACTCTATTGTATTCGGTTCAATTCTATAGAGTTCTTGTAAAACAGGGGTTTTGTTGTCTTACAATGAATTGGGAACATTTTGTCTTGAAATAGAAACTTATTTTTGGGCGTTTTGTTCGTGAAAGTAGTCAAAATTAAGTACGTAGGTTTCATAAAAGCTGTTTCACCTACGCAATTGCTTTCTTCAGATAATTATTAGGAGTCACAGATCTATTGCAAAATGCCTTCTTGAGTAGCAGTTTTTTTTGCAGATATATATCCTACCCGGTTTCACTCGCGTGTAAATTTCTTCAGTGATCGTACCGTTGTGGCGATTGGTACCGTCCACTATTCCTGCACCTAGTGTCACATCATTAAAAATAGTTTTAATAAGGTGACATCCCTACAAACGCCAGACGTTATATTTTTCGGTAATGCAAGCATTGTAAAATTATCTTTTTGTAGATTTCCTGTGTACGCAATGTGTAAACCAAATATATCATTGTGAAGAATAAATACTGTAGTCCATCCTTTTCAAGGCCTTTCATTGTATGAGTATTGAGTAAGGTATGACGATTCGAATACTTCGACTTCGAAACCTTCACCGTCACCTGGACAATGGACAGACCATCAGATCGGTACATTGCTCTGTTATTGCGTGAAAGAAAAACAAAGAAACACACGTATTTCTATTGTTATTATGGTTTTTATTCTGTGGTATTTTTTTTTCAATATAAAAATAAAGGTAAATTGGATTTTTGCTATTAATTATTATGTTGAATACATGGCTTCATCATCATCAGCCTTTCATGTTCCTGCTGCTGGGACGCAGCCCTTCTCTCAGAGAGAGAGGATAGGCCCTAATTCACCATGCTGGCACTATGCATATTGGTGAATGCCATATGTCTTTGAACTTTAGAGGTTCTTGGACTTGCCAGTATCTTCACAATGTATTCCTTCAACTTTTTGGCTTATTATACAATATTATCACGAATTTAGAAGCAGAGCCGCAACGTTAATTGTATTAAAATAGACACGTCAAAACAATAACCCTCAAATGTCAAACTGTTGGTTTGCGCTGCACCTGTCCGTCTGTGTACAGAAGGTAAAAACAGAACAGCAATTTGCAGCTTAGTTGTTTCTTTTTTGCTGCGGCTGATGTGTTTAAATTCTACAACGTTGGCGTCGGGAAAAACCTTCTGATGGACGCACATGAATTTGTAATTTTTCCACTGACGCTTTATTTCCCTACACTAGTATTTGAATAACATTTTTAGTTTCTGTGGAAGATTCCAGGGTTTCATTGCATTTCAGGCAAAATCTTGATTGATACTGAGTCAGGAGACAAGCCCAGCCCTGGTAATTTTCAAATGAGTATTTTCAATGATTTTTGGTATTTTTTTAAACGAAATTATTATGCGTCCTTTATTACATTCGATATTCTAAGACCTAGGGACTATTAGTTACAGTTATCATAATTCACAATTTTATCAAAAAACATCATATCTCTTTGTTTTAATCTATTAATTGCACGCTACATCAAAACTCACTTTTACACACAAAATACCGTAACATATAACCTACTATTTGGCGGACGAACAAATGGTCCCTGAGCAAATAGATTTTAATGAGCGAAATGTCCATGATCCCAGACAAATATTGTCAAGAACCCCTTCTAGTATGCCGGTATCCATAGCAAGAAGACATACCTACTCGTGTATGTGTAATGAAATACCGCGGGTAGAAAGGAATGTCAAATGAGACCAAACCAAAGGGCTCGGGGCTCTTTAAAATATTAATGTTTATTCTGCTAAATAAACTTGTACATCGCCTAGTGTTTATGCAAATGTAATGGGATTTCACTGGCAACATTCAGGAAGATGAATTATTATAATGCTGAGTTATGAAGCGTTGAAGCATTATTTCATTTATTGTGCGAACTGTTAGTCTCGTGGAATGCGCTGCCTGAGTGGGTGTTCCCCGATAGTTACAATCTGGGTGTCTTCAAGCACCTTCAAGTCGAGAGTGAATAGGTTTTTTCTAGGAAAGCGTGCTCCATCGTAAGCTACATCATCGTTTAACATCAGGCGAGTTGGTAGCCAAGCGCAAACCTATTTATAATTAAAAAAAAAAAATGGGACGCATTATATGGCACTAGCTCGTAAGTGTTTTCTATCGTGTTGTAATTTTTATTTCTGGTGTACACAATAAAGAGTTTCTATCTATCTATCTATATGGGTTGGTATATTCATTAACTAGCTGCACTGCTCCCCACGGTTTCACCTGCGTGTACATTCCCTGAGAACCGTACATGTATTGTTCCGACCAATAAACCGAGATAATATAATAAGACAGCCAATTGCGTGTCGGGCTCGCGCACTGAGGGTTCCGTACCACCACAAAATTCAATAACGAAATTACCAGTTATAATTTGGTAATTAACAGAAACTTATCACCGACTCGCATTTGGCCATTATTTATTATTTGTTGTTATATTTTAGAGTGTGTACTATAATAATGCCAAATTTGACGCCTTTACGTACTAACATTTTTACATTAGACCTAATACATAAAATACGTAAAAAATACGTTTGTTGTATGGAGTTTAGTTTTTACTTTTTGACTTTTTTATTATTTCTCAGTTAATCCGCCGTCATATTACAGATTCTGTGAAAATTTTAACTGGCTATATATTACGGTTCGAAAGATACAGCCATTAAAAGTAGGATAGACAGACAGACGGACAGATGTCTGTCTGTCTGTCCTACTTTTATTATTTCTCAGTTAATCCGCCGTAACATTACATATTCTGTGAAAATTTCAACTGGCTCGAAAGATACAGCTGGGAGGCAGACAGACATCGTAGGCTTAGTAATAGGGTCCCGTTTTTACCCTTTGGGTACGGAACCCTAAAAAGTCATAATTTGTCACTCCGAACCTCCAACTTCTATGCAAGAAATCACGTCGATTTGTTGAACACAAAGATAATATAATAATTATCCCCGACCCTAGGGGTCCGGGAGCTCAGCTCATTTTCAAAAATCTTTCAGAGCGCCTGGTTCATGCGACGCGTGACCAAAATGCTGGCGTGTTTCTGGCTCAACGCATAAACGTTGCCATTCAACATGGTAATGCCGCCAGCATGCTGGGCACGCTACCAACTGGTAGTGAGCTTGAGCATTTGGATTGTCTTTAGACCTTCAACGGTCTATGGGCAGTCTAACTGTATTTGTAGTTTTAGTTTTAGCTCGTATTTTGTTTAGTTAATAAAGGCACTTGCCCAGTCGAAAAAAAGATAATATACCACTTGATCGCTCATGTCAAAATTCCTTTTTGCAAAAGTAAGCCACGTCGCGCGTCGTATCAAATGGCGGCTTGTGATTGGAGACTCAAAAGTTATTCATTCAATCTGAAAATTTTGTACCATTTCATCGCAACTTACTTACAGTTATATTGTCAGACTAGCTGACCTGACAGACGTTGTCCTATCTTAGAACTGTCAAACACGCAAAGTTAAAATTGTAAATCTTATTTTTTTATACCTTGGGTTACATTATTGGAGTTTCAGTAAGGATCCCTATAAAATATATATATATATATATATAGCCTGTGTTACCCGGGGATAGTGTAGCTTCCCAACAGTGAAAAAAAAATTTCAAATCGGTTTAGTAGTTTCGGAGCCTATTCAATGCAAACAAACAAACAAATAAACAAACAATCAAATCTTTCCTCTTTATAATATTAGCATAGAGTATAGATTAGTATAGATAACGCACTTTCATTGATTTGTTTTGAAATTAATGCAAACAAGTTTCTCAGATTTTTTTTGTTGCTATTTGAATACATGTGGATTTGTATAGCTAACCGATAATAAAAATGAAATAAATAAAACCCTCAGTACAGATTGAAATAAGCTTTTCACTCCCAGGTTGATGCCAAAGACCGAAACGACTTATCGAATAACTTCCGTGAATTCCAACAAAACGACCCGTGCAAAGGAAGTCAGGTAAAGCATGTTAGGCTCAAAATAGACTAGACTAACGTTTTATTTATATTACACGGGAATGAGGAGCCACAGGAAAAACTTATCTCAGTTGGCGCCACCTTCACTGGTGCTGTCATTTGTGGTTTATTTGAGGCTATAAACATTGCTCTTGAATGAAATAATAAAAATAAACTTTACTTTAATCTGTAAAATGTTTCTCTAATGACATTGGCGAATCTCAAAAAAGAGTTAATGATTCCTTAGCTGGTAAAAAAGCGAGTCCATGGCCCCCATGCCCCCCCCCCCCTGGATCCGCCAATGCAGCCAGTAGTGCGCGGAAGACCTCGCACTAGCCGTTTAAAGGTAGGACAGACGGACAGACAGACATCGTAGGCTTAGTAATGGGCTCTTGTTTTTACCCTTTGGGCACGAAACCCTAAAAAGCAAAAAATAAAAAATAATCATACATCCCGTAAATAATCATATAACTTTAGTGAACAACCGTGATAGTTTAAAACAGTGTCCTAAAAAGCAAGTCTCGGTTTAGTAACTAATATTTCAACTTTAACTACGTATACGGTAGTACTTATGCTACGATTATTATGATCCTATAATGCCCTAACACGGCCCAAATATTGACTAGTGAATAATTGATACACACAAGCCAATCATGAAATATTGATCGAGTGTGATTCTACCCTTCTCACCTTCGTACGGTACTACACAACAACATGGTGAAGTATTGTGGACGACTGTGGCAGAACACGCGAACGTATGTTTGTTATCGATAGGTAATTTACCTAATTGCATGGAATTAAAACGTTCGATAAGCGTACTTCTTATCTTTATGTATTCCAATAATCATGTACAACACTTGATTGGGTAAGGGAGCGAGAGGGATAATTATAGTCAACCTTGATGAAGTTTTCACTTCTGCCGTGTGTCTGTTTTGAGAAAGCACAAAATTTTTTCGATGTGCGAAATCGGGTCATAAAATCCGACAGTTTGTTTTTAGCGTGACGTCATAATTATAGCCTTTATCGAGAGGGAAATCTTCCAAAGATACCCACCCTGTCTGCTGCACTGCATTGGGGTGCAGCTAGGTTATGTGGGATTATACCCACTAAACCCATAATATAACCCTTTTGCCGTAGTCAGGTATAACTCATAGCTTACCATCCAGGCGAACTTGGTGGGCAAACGTAGATCTAGAATCTAGATCTAGAAGCTGACTAGCACTAAATACTTAAACTACTAGCCTATCATAACTGTATCTTTTATTTTGGAACCAACGCTGATATCGCAAAAAAAGTTGTTGTTTCATAATGAAGTGTACGGAACAGCAATTTTTTTTTGCGGTACCAGGGTTGTTCTCATTCTTTGACGAATCTAGTGTATTTCCGCTTTCACGTTTTTTTTTTAGGAATTTGGGATCAATAATTTTTGTTTTACTCTATCATCATGTCATCATCATGGTTATGGCAGTCATGAAATCTTGGGGACTGCCGAGAGAAATGAAATAACGTCATTTTAGTATGTCGCCGACGCAGTCACATTAACATATTGGTGACGCGAATCCGTAAGTTTTGCACGTGGCAAAATTTGCTTAAAGCGGCTAAAGACTAAGCTATTTTACCTGCAGATAGGTTGTACCCGCCTTTATTTTATTATGGTGGAAGCCCGCCACTATATTGACTAGATCACTAGACGAATGCAAGGCTAGCTGCCCGACTTCGTTCAGCCGCCTGTCAGTCACGCATTCCACAACAAATTGTATTTTTGTCTCTTTCTAACAACAGATTTAGAGTAAAAAGTCTTTCATATTCTTTCCCCTAATTCACAAAATGCACATATAGGTAAGCTATGCTATGTTATGGCATGGCGTTTAGTCAGTTTATAAACCCGTGTTGTTCACATAAAACGTCTCTATTATTACACCTCACAGGCTGAAGAAGTTTTCACTTCAAAACGGTTGTCTCGATTGTATATGAAAGTGATCGGTGAGACTCGACCCTAACTTCTTGATCGATGGCGTGTATCCGATTTCCTGGTATAATCTAATCACTTTGTGGGATCGAAGTAAGTATTCATTTGCTAAAAACTTTTTAAAAAGATTAGTGAGTAGGTTTAGTACAAAGTCACTAAATTTGTGCAGAGTTTATTAGCATTATGTTTTCAGTTTTGCTTACCAACCAACAACATGGTTAAAACATGTTAAAACATGGCAACACACTGTAGCTATTTTAATAAACACCCCTTTTATAAATAAAGTCTGAATTTGAATTTGAATTTCGAGTTTTGAAAGGTGACATGCACAGTAAAGAGAAGGGTATTTTTTCTTTTCTATTCTGTTGTGTCCACAGACTAGGTAAAGCTACTACGGTTGTGTCATGTTTATTATTGGAACACTATTAAATAAGCCTCGGTTTTATATGCTTGGTCCTTATTCCGAGACGCAACGTAGGTTTTAATCCAAGATACAAAATACCTCTCTTGTACTAGGTATATGTATTCGGTCTATATACTGAATTTGGGTGAAATCAGTTCAGCCGTTTAGCTAGTGGAAAGAAATACACACTTAAGTTATATGATTATTTACGGGATATTTACCGTGGTAAGGTTGTGGAATGAAATAAATATCCCGTAAATAATCATATAACTTTAGTGAACAACCGTGATAGTTTAAAACAGTGTAATACACACTTACTAACGCACATAAAGACTTCAACACTGATGAGCAGACATCTTGTACAAACAAAAGTTCAAGACGGAGCCGTTGACGGAGATTTTAATCTCAATTTTACTAGAACTTAGAGAAGTTTGAAAAGGGTTCTCATTATCAAACCACGACACAAAGCTGCAACGAAATGCGTGGGCAGACGTAGGGGAAGACTCAATGATAATATAACCATCTTTGGGAAAACACAAAAACAGAAAAAACTTATGAAATTCATAGTAAGCTTCAAGAACGTCCCAAGTGATGTCCCAAGATTTGTTCTGCGACTATAAAGGCTTGTAAAATGCATGCACAGGGTGTCAGCCACCATCCACCTACAATATGAACAGCCGACCCAAAAGAGACCGCAGGAAAACATTGGATGGAGGCCGTTTCCAACCGGCCCCTTTGGAGATTGATGAGGGAGGCCTATGTTCAGCAGTGGACATCCTATGGCTGAAATAATGATGATGATGACTGAGTGTGAGCAGCATGAGAGCCTTCACAGTGCAGCAACCGCAGCGCAGGCGTAGCGCAAGCACAGAAAGCACATGATCAAGGTAGCTGCGGACATTGATCTAATTGTACTACATAGTATCGTACATAATAATAGGGCTGCGGACCGCTGTTCGTGCTCTTGCATTCCTTGTATTACATTACGCGAAGACGGACAGACGGACAGACGGACAGACGGACAGACGGACAGACGGACAGACGGACAGACGGACAGACGGACAGACGGACAGACGGACAGACGGACAGACGGACAGACGGACAGACGGACAGACGGACAGACGGACAGACGGACAGACGGACAGACGGACAGACGGACAGACGGACAGACGGACAGACGGACAGACGGACAGACGGACAGACGGACAGACGGACAGACGGACAGACGGACAGACGGACAGACGGACAGACGGACAGACGGACAGACCGACAGACCGACAGACCGACAGACCGACAGACCGACAGACCGACAGACCGACAGACCGACAGACCGACAGACCGACAGACCGACAGACCTACAGACCGACAGACCGACAGACCGACAGACCGACAGACCGACAGACCGACAGACCGACAGACCGACAGACGGACAGACGGACAAATGGGCAGACAGCGTAGGCTTAGTACTTAGGCCCCGTTTACACCCTTTGGGTACGGAACCCTAAACATTGCGAATAGAGTCGAATATTGAATAATACAAGCAACTAACCCCGGCATCTCTACGTATACCTTTACGTAAGTGCGTCACAGCTAGGTTTGACTGTGCTATTTTGTCTTCTGTAGTTTGACTGTTCATTGTATGCCATGTCGCACTGTACATTTATTTTAAATATTTTTTTACAAAATGTCGTTTGACGAATTGTTTTCAGCTTGTAAGCGTAGGGTAGGTATTTTATTACGTGAAGGAACGGGAATCCGGGAGGCATTGCAATTCCGGGCCTATGACTCGTCCAGTCAGTGTTCCGGCAAATTGAAAGAGAGGTTTTAAATCGTTACATGAACCTGATGAGCTCGAGATTGTTGAAGCCCTTTCGGAGGAAGGCCATTTTTTTTTTAAGCAAACGTAATTTTTCGGAAAAGACTTCCGATTATGATGAAACTTTGTTTTTCAAATAGAAAATACAAATATTTAATAAAAACAAAAAAAAAATACATTTTCTAATATAAAAAAATCGATATCTATGAAGTATGTAGGTTCCCTATGAATTCCAAAACGGTTGGACTGATTTTGGCGGACTTTCTCTGACATTCGGATACCTCAGATTATTCAAACAAAGAGGTGGCGTGGTGGGTGCGAACGCATCCAGTCTTAATGAGTCTGGATGTCTTTAGTCGAACTCTACAGACGATCTTGCCGCCCTTTTTTGCATGTGGATTATTAGTTATTAGTGTCACTGCAAGCCTCTTAGTGTGTGTGTGTGTGTGTGTGTGTGTGTGTGTGTGTGTGTGTATGTGTGAAAAATTAGTAAGTGAGTCGTTTTTACCGTTTGTGCGCAAGTGATTAAGCGGTATAGTGAAGTGTTTATGAAAAATTGAGCCATCTGAACACGAACGATAATTGTACCTTCTACGATATACCTTGTTTGTCTGATCTGGGGGAATTACTCACGTTCATACGTGAGTAATTCCCTCAGATGAATAACCGGTTTAATCATTTAAACCGGTTATTTCAACTAATGTTTTTAACCTCATTCGGTGGTCTTTTTCAAGGAGAGTGGGCAAGCGCGACTCCGTCTCGCTTTGCACTAAAAAAGTGTGAAAAGCAGGTCAGTTTAAAACAAACCTATGAAAAATATAGCAAAAAAATAATTAATAAGTCACAGAATAGGATAGACCCGTATATTTTTGCCCTTCGCTCGGAGAGGTTTATTTTCTTAAAGAAGGATTCTAATGGAAAAACGTTGTCAATTTGTCGTACTTTTCTTACTTTCCAGTAAATTACCGACAAAGCTGTATAAAAACAGAGGCAGCTGCATTTGAAGTATTTATTGATCGGCCATTGGGTGGCGGTATTTTAAACGCCTCTGTTGCTCTTTTTTATATAATACTAGCGGTCCGCCCCAGCTTCGCACGGGTATAGATTATAGCCTATGTCACCCGGGGATAGTGTAGCTTCCCGTCAGTGAAAGAATTTTTCAAATCGGTTCAATAGTTTTGGAGCCTATTCAATGCAAACAAACAAACAATCAAATCTTTCCTCTTTATAATATTAGTATAGAAAAACTATTAACTCAATAGATACGTATTTTTTGAAATAGCTCCATTCAAGTGCTAAAAGCCTAACTATTAACATTTAGGGTACTCTCGAATGCCGAGAGTATCTCTAGTCGACGGATATATCAAAGATATCATCATACTCATCATTGTAAACAACCAACCCTAATATAGCGAAAAAATGAATTGTTTCATTGAAAAATTTCATCAACGCTTAACGAAATATATTATGGATCAGCTGATTTTATTTCGCGAGTTCGGGTTGATCCTATAGTAAAAGTTGTTTATAATGATGAGTACAATAATGTTCTTCAAATATGTTCATCGCAGATACACTTCGTATAATTACTGTTAAAGGTTAAAAAAAAAAAAAAAAAAACTGTTTTGGTTGGGCACAGAACACATATAAATATGTACTGTGAAGTACGTGTGCCAAAATGTGGGTACTTGGCTAAATGTTTGTTACCTACCTACTTCGTTTAATAAACCAGTTGTGTCACCGACTTGGAGTTTCATTACCTTGCTCCGCCACAATATCCGTAATATTTAACTGGCGACGAGGAGAAACAATTTAATTGTATTAAAATTAGTGTTGTGAATGTGCGGTGTAACGTCGAAAAGATGCCGATCGGAAAAATCGAACAATTTGACCTGTCGAGCAAAAAGTGGTCCGCATATATTAGACGCGTGGAACAATTTATGACATTGAACGCAATTAAATCCGAATTGCATGTTGCCACACTAGTGACGTTGGTGGGTGAAGCAACATATGATTTAATGTGTGATTTATGCGCTCCCGACCATCCTGAAAAAAAAGCTTTTGGGGAGCTGGTGAAATTAGTCGGTGATCATCTCGAGCCGAGACGCTCTGAGATTGCAGAGCGGCATGTGTTTCGTCTCCGGCGTCAAAATGCAGGCGAAACTCTCGGCGATTATTTGCAAGTACTGAAACACTTGGCGAGTACTTGCAGTTTTAAGAGCAGTTTAGAGGAAAACTTGCGCGACCAATTTGTCTCTGGACTCGCCAGTGACGAGTTGAGGTCGCGGCTATTTGCGGAGTCTTCGCTAACGTACAAAAAGGCGGTGGAGTTGGCGTTCGCGCTCGAGGCGGCTGAACATCATTCTAGACGGAGTAGTTCGGGCTGCGGAGCGGCGACGACGGGAGGCGCGGCCGCGGCGGCCGAGCCGCTTCACCGGGTGACGACAGCGGGCCGGCAGGGCGCGCCCGGCGGCGCTGGCGGCGGCGCGAGCAGGCCTGGCCACGGGGCCGGCGCTTACAGCTCACAGCCGTGCTGGCGGTGTGGAAAAAATCATCGTGCGACCGAGTGTCGGTACAAAAATTACGCATGTAGGATTTGTGGTCAAAATGGTCATTTACAAATAATGTGTAAACAGCGTGCGAGTACTTCTGCAGTGGAAAACAAGCAAGGTATGGTCCGTCGAGGGCAGTATTTCATGGAGAGTGACACTGACTCCGAATGTGATTTATATAATCTCAAAATATGTAATAGTGATGACAAGCCCTATTCAGTGCAAGCGACCGTGAAGGGCAAGTTAGTTACCTTTGAACTTGACACTGGCAGTAAACTATCCGCTATTAATAAGGGGTATTACGAAAAACATTTTTCACATTTGCCATTGGTAGACTTTAACATTAAATTACACTCATATACGGGTACTTTAATCGAAGCAGCTGGCTATATTATTGTTGATGTGGTAATGGGAACGCACTCGGCGGGAAATCTCAAGTTATTTGTGATTAAAAACGGTGGACCACCACTGATGGGTCGGTCTTGGTTACGACATTTAAATATCGATAGCATTCAAATTAACGAAATGATTATGAATTTGTCGGAAGATAATTTGGTTATTATATTAAAACGAGAATTCCCGACGGTGTTCGCTCCCGGACTTGGAACTTGCACTAAAAAAATTTTGTTGAGACTTAGCGACACATTACCTGTTTTTATCAAAGCAAGATCATTGCCTTTAGCGTTACGTAAGCCAGTGGAACAAGAGTTAGAGCGACTCGAGGCAGAGGGTACCGTTCGTAAAGTCGAATACTCTGATTACGGGACTCCTATAGTCCCCGTTTTTAAAAAATCGGGAGATTTACGGATCTGTGGCGATTATAAGGTGTCCGTGAATCCTAAACTGATACGTGAACCGTACCCGCTTCCGCGAATCGAAGAATTGTTTGCAGCACTTAGTGGCGGTGATAAATATTCGAAAATCGACCTTACTAATGCGTATCAACAATTATTATTAGAAAAAGATTCACAGGCGTGTACGGCGATCACGACGCACGTGGGAACATATGTATATTTACGAACACCTTTCGGTTTAACATGCATTCCCGAAAAATTTCAAAAATTCATGGAGGAAACATTGAAAGGGCTCAAGGGCGTAGCATGTTTCTTGGATGATATAGCCATCACGGGGGTAGATAGGGCTGAGCATATTGCAAACCTAAAAGCGGTGTTGAATCGCCTACGTGAGGTCGGTTTGAGAATAAAACTAGAAAAGTGTGCTTTTATGCAAGACAGCATTACGTATGTCGGTTTTATTATTGACAAACACGGTTTGCATCCAGACCAAAACAAAATTAAAGCGATTGTTAATGCACCTGCACCCACGGATATAACACAATTGCGATCATTTCTTGGCCTGGTAAATTATTACGGTAAGTTTATCCCGCACCTTAGTACGGTGCTACATCCGCTGCATCAACTTTTACGTAAAGATTGTGCTTGGGCCTGGACGAGTGCATGTCAGGCAGCTTTTAAAAATGTTAAAAGCGCAATTGTAGGCAGTGATGTTTTGGTTCATTACGACCCTGAGCTTCCATTGGTCCTCGCAGTGGACAGCAGCTCGTATGGCATTAGCAGCGTGTTATCACATCGTTATCCGAACGGTGATGAACGTCCCATTTGTTTTGCTTCGCGTACATTGAACGCGGCTGAGCGAGCTTATAGTCAACTTGATAAAGAAGCTTTGGCGATCATTAATGGTGTTACTAAGCACCATCAATATTTATATGGCCGTCACTTCATAATTAAGACGGATCACCGTCCCCTGACCTTCATTTTTGGGCCAAAGAGTGGCATTCCCCAAACAGCTGCTAGCAGGCTACAAAGATACGCAATGAAGTTAGCTTCGTTTGATTATGAGATACAGTTTGTAAAATCTCAAGATAACGGGAACGCGGATGCACTTTCTAGGCTGCCATTGCCACGTGAGCACAAACATTGTAATGAGCAGGATTCGGTTTCGTATATTCATTACGTTGAACAGTCTTTCCCAATTAGCGCGCGGGAAGTGGCTGCGGCGACGGAAAAAGACGCGGTTTTAAAGCAAGTAACTCAATACGTAATAAATGGCTGGCCGTCTTTAACTACGAACGAAAAAGTGAAACCGTATTACTTTCGTAAAGATAATTTGTCAATTGATCATGGTTGCCTGTTATACAACCATCGGGTTATTATTCCTGAGCCATTACGCAAACGAGTGCTCCAAGAACTCCATGAAGGTCATTTGGGTGTAGTTAAAATGAAAAATACAGCGAGAAGTTATGTGTACTGGCCGAATATAGATTCAGAAATTGAGGCAATAACTAAGGGGTGTAATGCATGCTTGCAGCAACGTGACGCGCCAGCGCAATCGTTGTTGCATCCATGGGCATTTCCTACTCGCCCCTGGCAAAGGCTACACATAGACTTTGCTGAGTTCCAGGGAAAACATTATTTGGTTAGCGTAGATGCTCATAGCAAATGGATAGAAGTACAGAAAATGGCTAACACAAATGCTGCGGCTACTATTTTTAAACTGCGAGAATTATTTTCTCGATTCGGACTTCCATCACAAGTGGTCAGTGACGGAGGTCCCCCATTCAGTTCTCACGAGTTTGCTAACTTCATGGCCAAAAATAGTATTACACACACTATAACGAGTCCGTATCGACCGGCTGGCAACGGAGCAGCCGAAAACGCGGTTAAATCTGTGAAACGCGCGATGAAAAAAGCCACGCACGACGGCGTGGACATTGAAACGGCAGTTATTAAGTTCTTATTCCACTATCGAAACTGCGAACATGCAACCACGGGCGTAGTGCCAGCCGTGGCAATGTTAGGGCGGCGCCTGCGCGGCCGACTCGACTTACTGCGGCCGAGCGCCGAGCGCGCCAGCGAGGCGACGGCGGCCCGCGCCGCGCACCTGCGCCCCGGCGCCGAGCGCCACTTCCTTCCCGGCGACCCGGTACTAGCTCGTGAGTACCGCGCGCGCGATAAATGGACGCCAGCTATGGTTGTTGGACGGGATGCGCCGCTCACCTACCGAGTACGTTGTTCGGATGGTCGCGATTACAAAAGACATATCGATCAGTTGTTGCCGCGTAGTACACCCGTTTCGGTAAGACATTCCTCGGTAGCTGTAGAAGAACGTGAACATTCAAATGATGAGTTTGATGATGCTGTGGATGGAACCGAGACTCAAACTAATCAGCGATCTCCATCCGTCGCCGCCCCATCACCGTGTAGGCCTGATGATGAGGCCTGCGTATCCCCACCGAAACCGGCTCAATCGACAAACAACGCTTGTCAATCGCCATCTCCTGGCTTTGTAAAACAACGCCCGATGCGCGCGTGTAGAATTAAGAAGAAATAATATAGGTTAATTTCTCTTTACTTATAGGTAGGTACTTATCAGTTGCCATTAGATGAAATGAATAGCGGCTGATAATAATAAGTTTTTTTTATATTATGTACCTACATACTTAATTAATTAGTTTTTATGGTTTCTTAGTTTTAAGGAGGGACGTGTGAAGTACGTGTGCCAAAATGTGGGTACTTGGCTAAATGTTTGTTACCTACCTACTTCGTTTAATAAACCAGTTGTGTCACCGACTTGGAGTTTCATTACCTTGCTCCGCCACAATATCCGTAATATTTAACTTGTACAAGTACAGAAGATTCATTTAAAATCATTTAAATAAGTAGCGACTCTTGCTACTACACAATAAAGTGCAATTCAGGACGTGCAAGCGCTAACTACCTACAGCTATATTAACCTAGAAGTTGCCTCTCTGTCTATCACGTAACTCTTGTCGCGTTATCTCTGTCTATCTCTCGGCAGCGGGCGGAGTGGTCCGACAAGTCGGCTACTTGTAGCTTCATACCTAAAGTGCGGAGTGCGCCTGCCGTGGTTGGGGTACAAGCTGACTTTTGGTTTAACGCGGTTGAAGGAGTCGATACAATACGGGTGTCAAACTACGTTACTAACAAGGGACGTACGAACCGTATAAAAGTAATCATTAATCAACGTCTGCGCGATTCATACACAGTCTTCACACAACCAATATCCCGTATATATAATTAATGGTCGCATTGATTTATTATGAAAATAAATGTATCGGGATAAACCGTATTGGAGCAACGTTTGTAGGCCAGTGACTGAGCTTGCTCGGTTGGTCCTTGTAAAGCCGGCTATAGACAGCTGTGCAGTTGTGCACGCCTACGCCCACACAAAAGCTGCGTGGCTAGAAGTTGCGATGCGGCCCCACGCTACTGGCTGTCCTATGCCACGCTAACGGGACACAGAGCGGGTGGGACCGAGGAGGCGGGACTATACATCTATATAGACTGAACATTTGAAATTTTGCGTCTACTGATCGTCAACCCTGGAAGTTACTCCACCGACAAGAGCTACGCTTTTAAATGTTGTACGAAATAATGAATGAACTTGTACTTGGAGCAAAGATGTGTCATGCAAGAAAAATATTTTTTTCTACCTAAAAAAATTAAGTTTTTTTTAGATTAGTTGTACATATTGTATTGTTTGGTTTTAGTGCAGCAACACTCGAAAATGAGCAAATAGTACAGTAATTAAGTTTTGTATACCCGGAAGCTAATTCATTTCGGCGCAAAACTCTAAAGCCTTTCACAAAAACAAACACGTGTCACCACCTGAGCAGCTGCACAGATTGAATGCATTCTCGTGTGTTTTGTATTTTGTGTATTACAAGGAACTGCATTACTCCTACGCACCAAAAACAAACAAAAAAACACACAATATGCAGCGCACTTTTAATTTTACATTATATAATGTTTGCTCACAGGCAGCACATGAGTAGCGCAGTCGTGACACAGTTCGTGTGGTGTGTGTGGTGTCCACAGACCTGTTTTTTTTTGTATGAGCGGTTCATACATTTCTTTGTGTAACAAAACACACAAGTCCGCGTTCAAGCTGCGCTGCTTTTGGTCATAAAAGCCTCAAACATTGCCTAAGGCGTTGATTTTTTTTTAATCGGTTTCGCCTGTTTTGCAAAATGTGGTAACCTTAGGTACTGTCAAATACTCTGCGCTAAAGACGTGCCTTTCATTGTTACCCTGTTATTTATTGTGATGGCCTTCGCATTGCTGCCGACTGTTTGTTCCGTATGATACGCGATATATCGCCTCTACACTTGTGAATTGATGAAGACTTTGTTATATGACCGGGACATGTGCCGACGTAATGTAGGGGGTATTCATTCATAAACATGCAAATGTGTGTTGCGAAGAAATTTATGCCGTTTTGAATCACAATACCACCTACAAAAATACCACCACCTAATATTTAACTTAGTATATTTAAAAAAACTGTAAATTTTGAGACAATGCATCAAACAATTAAAATTAAAACAATTACAATTTAAAAACAATTGGTTTAGTAGAATCGGGGCCCTGATGGTTTGGTTTTAAAAGCCTAAAAAGCGAGGAGTTATATCCTTAATAAGAATTCATTGCAAGTTTTGTAGGGCTAAACAGACTACCATAAAGTTTTACCCATTTATTTCGTAGCACTTTGTAGCGTAGCACCGTAGAAGCGCAGCTCGTAGTCGATACCAGTAATTTCTAATACGTGTGTTTAACTTTTACGCTACGTGCGCTGCTTTTACATACTTTATTTTATTAGCTTTACTTGAATATGTGTTTGTGGCATTGTGTGTATATAATTATTTACACAAATGTACGATTGCTAAGGGCATGCTCACGCGGATGAAAGTGTTTTAGAATTATACGAGTCATTAGAATAATAAGGTACAATCAATAAAGACCACTACCTATATTCAAATTAGTTATAAAGTCAGCACTCACTTATTGTACTGCCCTGTCTCACTTTGCTGGCTATTATTTACGCTTTTATCTCAAAGTACTCGTACATTCGACCACTAAAGTTTACAACTTCGAAACGACATCTTTATTGCCGTGTTATAGTGGAGAGTGCAGCTATTTCCTCTTGACAGTACAGTTGAATACGAGTATTCTTTAAAAGCTTACAGAGTAACAAGAATGGCTTATGGTTCGTGGAAGGTAATTTAGGAATTATTTTTTTTAGTTCGCTGCCTGTATGGGTGTTTCACGATAGTTACAATCTGGGCGTCTTTAGAGTGAATTGGTTTCTTCTAGGCAAGCGTGCACATATCACGCAGAACAGATAGCCAATGGGGCCGAAAGGTACTGGAATGCAGACCACGGACAGGTAAGCGCAGTGTAGGATGTCCACCCACAAGATGGACAGACGACCTAAAAGAGAACGCAGGGAAACGCTGGATGCAGGCCGCTTCCAACCGGCTCTTTTGGAGATTGATGGGGGAGGCCTATGTCCAGCAGTGGACGTCCTATGGCTGAAATGATGATGATGATGATGAAGCAAGCGTGGTCCATCGTGGACCACATCATCGTTTTTATCATAAAAAAGAGACCCCAGAAAGGGTATGTTTAGTTCCGTTCTGGAATATTTAGTAGACTTCATTCGACATATTTTTTTCTCCATAAAAACGTAATTTGGACTATTACAAAGATTTTACACAAAAATAGCCGCATCGTTGCTTTACATCAGGCGAGTTGGCGGTCAAAGACAAGCCTATTAATAGATTTAAAAAAAAAGTGATGCTCTTACCAACGTTCAGAGTTTCTTTATTATATACTAGCGGTCCGCCCCAGCTTCGCACGGGTATAGGTTATAGCCTATGTCACCCGGGGATAGTGTAGCTTCCCAACAGCGAAAGAATTTATCAAATCGGTTCAGTAGTTTCGGGGCCTATTCAATGCAAACAAACAAACAAACAATCAAATCTTTACTCTATATAATATTATAGTATAGATGATATAAATATTGATATGCATTTTTTATGTAAGTACATCGATTACTCAGGCATTAAATTTATTAACTAGTTTTTGGTGTAGTCTTCCCGTGAACATGGTGCAAGTAACTGCGCTGAAATATCGGGAGTTCCAACCACTGCCCTATCACGGTAAATATCCCGTTAATAATCATATAACTGTAATTTTGGTGTTTCTTTTTTATTATATTGAGAAAACTCTCGTAGTGGTCCTACAAAAATGTTTTTTACTTTGGTTCCATAGTTTTTTAATTAATCAGATCCAATATTATGAATGGGTACTCAGTTGTTTATTATCTATACTAATATTATAAAGAGGAAAGATTTGATTGTTTGTTTGTTTGTTTGTAGGTTTGCATTGAATAGGCTCCGAAACTACTGAACCGGTTTGAAAAATTCTTTCACTGTTGGGAAGCTACACTATCCCCGAGTGACATAGGCTATAATCTATACCCGTGCGAAGCTGGGGCGGACCGCTAGTGTATCATAAAAGCGCCAGTTAATTTGGCTGTTACAACAATAATTGATCGAGTGCTTACTGATTATGAAGTCGGTATTTGGAATAATAATTATTTTGGTAAATGATAACAAATTAATGGTTTACAACGCTTAAAATCGAACTCTTTGTTTAATTCACATATTTTTTTACAAAGAACATTTTACTAAAAAAGATTTTCAAGCTTAAAAACATTTATGCGATACAAAATTGAATTTTTTAAGATAGCCAGTTGGTCCAGTTGGTAGTGAACCTACCTTCTGAGCTTGGGGGCGTGGGTTCGATTCTCACCTAGGACAAACATTTATGTGATGAACATTTGTGTTTGTTCTATATCTGGTTGTTAATATCTCTTTATGTATGTATTTAAAAACTATATATGTATGTATATCAGTCTCTGGCAGCCATATTACAATCTTTGCTTAGTATGGGGTCAGATGACCGTGTGTGCAAAAATGTCCCTAATATTTATTTATTTATTTACATAATAAAATTACAAGAATTTACGTTACTCTATAAGAACGACATAACGAGTATGACATAACATTCTGTTTGGCGCAATCGGTATAGAGCTGCGCATAAAGTCGCATTCGTACATTGAACAAAAAAGATCTAATTATTAACTTTTCCAATGTCTCCGTTGGGAGAAACAACCTTATTTTCCGGGCCAGTGTACCTTAACAACCGAGCCACACGGAGCATACAAAAGCCATTCCGCGAGTCAAAGGCAAACGACTTGACAAATCGACGGGCGACGCCGCGACTGCCGCACGACAAACAGGGCCAAATTGAGGAGGGCATTAGGACCTTTGCGCCTGAGTTGCAACATAGGCATTTTGATAAATTTTTCTCGATAAATACGTAAGCTCAAAGCTAAATGAGATGAAAAGAAATGAAATGATATTAATTTCAATATATTGTGCATAATTAATGACATTGCAGACTCATACATAAATACAGGCACTGAAACGTGGTCTCTCACTATGGGCCTCATAAGCAAGCTCAAAGTCGCACAACTAGTTATGGAGAGGACTATGCACGGGGTTTCTCTACGAGATCGAATCTGAAATGAGGAGGTCCGTAGACGAACGAAAGCCACCGACATAGACCACCGGATTAGCAAGTTGAAGCGGCAGTGGGTAGGGTACATATCACGCAGATACCCGATGGGGCCCGAAAGGTTCTGGAATGGAGACTAAGGACCGGTAAACGCAGCGTAGGACGTCCACCCACAAGATGGACAGACGACCTAAAAGAGACCGCAGGGAAACGCTGGATGCAGGCCGCTTCCAACCGGCCCTTTTGGAGATAGATGGGGGAAGCCTATGTCCAGCAGTGGACGTCCTATGGTTGAAATGATGATGATGATGATACATAAATAGCCTTACGTGGTAATAACCACACATTTCTAGTTTACCGAAATACTTTCCAACACAAAAAGTATTTTATGTCCATCCTAATGTTGATTAATGTCTTCATCAAATTTCATCAAGATTAGATCAACTGTTTAGTAGTGAAAAATAACATACAGACAAGGACAAAAAATAGCATTAGATTCTCAGTTAATAATAACAACTATTGTGATGTGAATTGTGATTATTATAATGTGAAATTTACGGGATATTTTCGTATAATATTATTTTAAGTAATATAAAGACCTACGCAGACAACAGTTATATGATTATTAACGTAATATTTACTGTGATTTGGTTGCAGTTGGAGCTTCAAGTTGAGTCTTCCCATTAACATGGAAAATTTAACTGCACCGAAATATCAGGAGATCTATCAACAACCTGAGCACGGTAATAACTATAGTGATTACTTAACTGTAATAGTTTAAAACAGTGTTCGTGTGTAATAGTTTAAAACTAAAGTTGTCTGTAAACACAGACAACTTTAGTCCACTGAATTTGGCTTTCGTTCGACACCCTGAACGTTTTTCCTTTCTATCTTTTACCATATGACTCACGCAGATTAAAACTACAAGCCCACGAGACTATAAGATTTTTAAGACCACAAACTAAGGTTCAACTCCTAGGATTCGAGGCAGCGTCATGCGTGGCGTAGATATAAACAGAACATTATTTTTTTCCACGGTAGGCTTGTGTTTTGCGACGTTGCATCGACTCTCTAGTTAGCTTTAGCAGGCCAGGCGCAGTCTCTACTTATTTCAACGATTGTAGAGTTAATTTTCTGTACTTGTACTTATTATGTATTCTGTGGCTTTGGGCCCAAAGCTTGTCTGCGTAGCTTCTTGAGACTCTTAAAAATTGCCCTTAAACTTAGTGTGACCTATGTATTCTGTGGCTTACGGCCCAAAACTTGTCAGCGCAGCTTCTTAAGACTCGTAAAAGTTGCCCATAATCTAAGTATGACCGATGTTTTCAGTGGCTTTGTGCCTAAAGCTTGTCTGCGCAGCTTCTTAAGACTCATAAAAGTTGCCCCTAATCTAAGTGTGACCCTGTATCACGCCTGACGACAAACTATTTCATTTGTCCGGTTTATAGCTCGTAAAGTTGCGTAATAGCCGGTTACAAATGGTGTGTCTGTTCCGACGTTAATGTATGGTTTATTTTGCGGCAGTTATTAGGTATCGGCTTATTGATGGCCGCGGCTCGGGTGTCGCGACGTGAATGGGGAATGTTGCGAATAGCAAGTCACTGGGTGACTGTTCCTTTTGAGAATTTTTGAAGAAATGTTATATTAGAATAGCTTGTTACATTATTACTTTTTCTGAAGGAAACTGAACGGTTGTGGATAAGATACCGAGAACCACATAGCTTGTTGCGTTTTTTAGCTCAATAATACGCATTTTGATAATAGATAGGTAGGTACATTAAATTTTTCTTTATTTTGGCGTTGAACATCTTGTGTATTTGCCAGTGTCAAGTATTGTAATATTTTCAAGCTATATTAGATATCATCAAACAACTCATCGTCACAGCGGATTTCATCGAACAAGTCCTAGTCATAGAGTCAAGCAAATTTAATCACGGACAAGTCAAAGTCATGCTCTAGTAAAGTAGTGGAGGCTTTACTAAAAGTTTTTATGGAGGTTTAGAAGCAACACGAAAACACATATTTTACCTCGTTAAATCACTTTCCACACTGAGCACGTTTACATACACTTAACAATAAATATCACACTTAATAAATAATAATACACAATTATTACGAAATAACTCTCGAAAATACAAACCATGTATTTAGAAAAACAATATATTATAATGAGGCGATACCTAGTTTTTTACGTTGGCGCCAAAACTTACGTCATAATTTTATTATCATAACTTGTATAATTCGTAGCTAAGAAGACTAATTCGTAGCCAAGGACTTTTTATACTTCCCTTTGGGTTATATTATAACGTCGTTGTTGGCAGCCAACCAAAAACTGATAAAACGCATAAAAACAAAATACGAACAAGTAGTTTTCTTCTAACATTGAAACTAAAAACTTCTTGGTGACATGTGGCCAGTACACCACATATTTTTAATTTTGAATCTGTGTGCAAGGCCTTTTTGACGATGGACGTATTATGCAAGTATTTCCGAGATTTCAACCTCATAAACCTTTGATAACAGTTCCCAGAACAGCGTGTCGTAGATATTGATTGATGTGCGGAATGTCTTTTAGACCTCATTTGCAAATAAATCATACTCTTTTCTATACTTTAGTAAAAAAAAAAAACTACTAAAGAGACATTCTTTGTTTTACGAAAAGGGTTGATCTTTGAGCTAGAACGTCTTGTTGGATTACAGTTTTATCGCGATAACTCAAAAAGTTATACTCATTCTGATTTACCTACACCGAAAAACCGAATACTTTTTATGAAACATTTCGTAATGTAGGTTTTTATATTATTAATTTAACGAATTTTAGATGGTTACAAAGTTGAGACATACCTAGATGTACTTAATTTAATATAAGCTAATTTTACCAAGGTATTTTACGTACAAAGATATTTTATCGCACCGCGAGTGGGTGACATCAGTGGGTATAAACATGTCTCTTGGAGTTAATGAAACACTTTTTTGTGAAGACAGGAACAAATAAGCTCAATTTATTTCAGGAAAGTCTACGAATAAGAATATTATCATACGAAAACCTAAGTCGGGTTAAAGGTTAAAATTTTGAGGCAGAGCTCGCGGGGTTTTCAACAAAACAGGATGATACGATCAGCTTTAGGGTGACCGCGAGTGGCATTAACAACTAAACGCAACCGTGTGTTGGATGTTGATTGTTCTAGAATCTAGAACAACAATCGTTAGCCCCAACGCTGATTAGAGTCGAGGTGTCGGCTTTTAATCCGCTTTCGGCTTCTTCTAGGCAAGCGTGCTCCATCATTGAATGCATCATCGCGTAGTCAAAGTCAAGCCTATTGTTAAATAAAAATAATAATAATAAAACCAGCCGTGGAAATGTTGAGACTTTTCGGTTTACACTAGACTCAGAGTTGTTTAGTTTAGAACAGTCGACGCGATAGTTTTGGTGCCAACGTGAAATAAATTCATCATCATCAGCCGGAAGCCAAATATTTTTACTATTCATTTATTTCATGTTATTATTTTTATTAAAGGAGGAGGCCTATGTTCAGCAGTGGAAGTCTTCTGGCTGATGATGATGATGATGAAGTAATACGACACAATAAAAGGTAACCTTATCCGAGAATCTCTGAATTCCGACTGACTTCCTAACGCCGGACATTAGTATGCCTCGTCCAGCACGGGGCCGAGGTTACTGACATTACCATATGGCCAGACGTTGACATTTCACGGATATACCCGTGTCCGATATTTTCTTTTGTTTTGTATTTAACCAGATAATTAATTACACAGAAACGAAAAAATAATCCTTCTCTTTTCTGTGATTAACTCGCCTTGTGGCTGAAGATGGTAAACACACAGTCTCGTATCGGAACTTGCTCTTAACTTGAGATCCAGTTTCTATTCAAAGCATTAACGGTGTGTTCAGGCAGTCTCGCTTGAGACTCAAGCAAGTCTCAAGCGAGACTACCGGACACATCTTTAGGTATTCTGCGATAGATTTTGAGCTTGAAGGGTAGCTACTAGCTAGCCAGCTGAGTACTAAAAAGCACCATATCTAGATGAAATGTCATTGTATTAATGACACATGGGTACAATAGTGATATAGTAGGATGTGTTATTAATAAATTTATAGGAAATAACCAATTATATCGGTGACTTCAAAATACATGTAAAAACATAATTTTGTTTATTGTAGTAGCATATTAACTTAGAATGTTTGTGTTTTGTGGTTTTTTGAAGTCGGTTTTTTTAAAAGATAATTTATTATTGGTCTATAATATTTAAATGGCAGTTATACAGTTACAACTTTAGCCACGCCCGTAGCAGTGCCACTGTTCCCTACTGCCCATACTTAGGACATTAAGGAAGAATAGAAGAAGTTACACAATTACCTTAACATAAAAACTAAACAACATTTTTTAACGTATTTACCGGACATAGGTAAATACGTGACGTCACGAGTGGATTGATTTCTTCTAGGCAAGCGAGCTCCATCGTAGACCGCATCGTCGCTTTACATCAGTTGAGTTGGCGGACAAACGCAAAACTAATATTAAAAAAAAAAGTTAAACAAGATATGATTTTCACAGGCGTAGTGTTTATTTTTTAGAAACCTAGCATCTCAAAAAGTTGCACGAGAATAATAAATCGTAAATTTTCAAAGGTTTTGTTACCTGAACCTTTAGTATTTGCGTCAAAATCTATTCACAAAGCGAAAACTATGTAAAAATATTCATTTCATACATTCAGCGGCACCCGTGTAAATACATGCACATACGAAATACGAACAAATAGCGTCCGATCTGTACCCGCGGTACCCGTTGTGTATTTCCAGTTTTTCGTAATCGAGTCACTGCCTCAGTTCCCACGTACGCACTTTATACTGAAAAGGGACAAAAAATACCAGCTAGTAAAAAAAATACGCTCGGATGCCTGCGCTCAGTATCACACATTGAATTTAGAGATACTGTCGTCAGCAAAATTGTAATAAGAGTTACTTCTGCAATAACATTTTACTGCATTGTATGGTCGTGCAATTTGCATCGAAATGTAAAATATGAAAATGGTAATGAAAAGCAATTTTGAAGCTTTTAATGAAAGTGTGAAAGAGCGTCATCAAACGTCATTTTGTCAATCTGAATTGCATTCATGCACATTATCACACTTAGCAAAAACACTAAGGTTCATTTAGTAACATTTGATTCTTACTCCACGTCTGTGGGAGTCAAATGCCACCAATCGAATGCCCCAGCTTGCCGAGCGCCGCTTGAAGAAAATCTAGCCAGATTACCTCTCTATTTAGTTTTTCAACTATCACTAGGTTTAAAGAAAATAAACCGGCCAAGTGCGTGTTGGGTTCGCGCACTGAGGGTTCCATACCACCACAAAATTCATAACGAAATTACGTACGTACAGCTTTCTACATTGAAAGGTAATTAAAAAAACGTTAAATCCGTTTTAATTACTGTTGTATTTAAACTCGGCGTAACGGTTTTATCATCGAACTAGCTGTCGCTGAAAGTTCATCCAAACATCATATATCAGATATCGATCTTTCTTTCCTCATACCTGCGATACGTGCTCCATCTTCGACCGAATCATCGCTTTCCATCAGGCGAGAATGCGGTCAAACGTTAGACTATCCGAAGTAAAATAACAATAATGAATGGCCTGTTCTTAGAGAGAGAGAGAGATAGAGAGAGAGATGGGCCTTAATCCACCAAGCTGGCCCTGTGCATGTTGAATTGACACCTTACAGTAAGGAGATTGAATCGTGACGTTTGTGCGTCCGTATTTCCGTCCTACTTTTGTACAAGATTGTACTTTCGTAGTATTTGCTTTGTCGCACGACCGGGACGGGTTAAAAACCCTCTGTGGCATGTAAAACGAACGCGGATGGACACGGGTCGCTGCGGTCTCCCCGCCCATCAAGGGACGGTTATACGTAATCGCATAACAATTTTATACACGTAATTCATTTGTGATGTGGTAATCAGGTACGTTAACACTGTCTGAACTACGATTATATTATAGACAATATGAATTTATTTTATTTTAATTTTTATTTATAACTATAGACCCGCCTTCCCTGCTTTGCACGGGTGTAATTTACGTGTGAAGCCGGGGCGGGTCGCTAGGGTTTATATATATATATAAACCTTCCTTGAAAATGTATCTAACTGATGGTGAAAACCACATCAAAATCCGTTGCGTGGTTTAGGAGGAGTTAGCGGCCATACAGACAGTCAGACGCGGTAAGCGACTTCAATTTATACTATGTAGAGATATGCTTGAGTTTGGCCACCAACTCGCCGCGACGATGTGGTCTACGAAGGAGTAAGCTTACCTAGAAAAAAGCGATTCGCTCGTGATTTGAAGACACCAAGATTGTAACTATCGGGGAACACCCATTCAGACAGCGAATTCCACAGACTATCAGATTTACATTGTTGAAAACCCTAAAAATAAAAAAAAATAAAAAAAAATAAGTTAATTATAGGAGAAATACATTTTTACAATATAAAAAAATCATCAGTTACCAAGTTTCAACCAAAGCAGACGAGAAAATCCGAATAATGTAATTAGTAAAAATGAACCAACCTTCAGTCCCACCAGTCGTGAGACTAACTTATATAGGAAAAAAGACCCATCATGACCATTCCTGAGACAAATCACAATTTTAACGATGGAGCAAATTTACTTGTTGCAAAACAAGCAGCAAAATAAACAATTAAAAGTAACTACTGAGTCTCAATTTGGTTAAGTACAATCTACTTCCGCGAAAGCGACCCGCTTTGTTTTAACTTAGTACGTGGAATAACAAAAACTTAACTTTAGACCATTATAACTTAACTCGAAACTTGGTGACTTAAGAATTCTTAAACTTGGCATTAAAATTCCGGAGCTTGAACGTGTAGGATGAGTTATACAGAAGCAAATAGAAGATTATCTTCTTGTTAAAATAAACATTAGTAGAGTTATCTCTTCTCTACACAGTATAAATTGAAGTCGCTTTCCGCGTCTGTCTGTCTGTCTGTATGGCCGCTAACTCCTCCTAAACCACGCAACAGATTTTGATGCAGTTTTCACCATCAGTTAGATACATTTTAACGGAAGGTTTATATATATAACTAGCGACCCGCCCCGGCTTCGCACGTAAATTACATCCGTGCGAATCTGGGCGGGCGGGAAGCTGGGTATTTTATATTTAGTTGTATTTTTGATGAAGATTAATCATTCCCTTGCAAAAATCGCCGTTTTGTCGCAATACTTGAGCGCAGACGTTTATTTTGGGTGGTGCAATTTGAAAGTGAAAGGGACCACGAACCGGAAGACGCAGCGTAGGGAGGCCTCCCACTAGATGGACCGACGACATTGTGAGAGTCGCGGGCATCCAGTGGATGCAAAAGGCAGGTTGTCGTTCAGTGTGGAGGTTAAAGAGGGGGGTATATGTTCAGCAGTGGACGTCTTCTGGCTGATGATGATGATGAATTTGAAAGTCAGAACTTCATCACGAATTATTAAACTTCATCTCGGGTTTTGGTACCATACAGTCAGATGATATGGTATAATAATATGTGTACTCACCAAATAAATTAGTTGTCACTATAACCTCGATTGTTTCTACCACGCACCTGTAAGGTGTGGAATTGCTTACCACCTTCGGTTTTCCTCCGAAATATGACCTCAATAGCTTTAAATGAAGAGTGAATAGAGTCCTCAATGGTAGGCGACGCACCGTCAATGCTCCGGGTATTGTAGGTGTCCAGACGGTGGTGACTAATTACCATAAGGTAGCCCGTCGCTTGTTTGTCTAAAACCTTTACAAAACCTAAACCGTAAACCTATTTAAACCTTTAAAAAACTTATAGTACTGCAGCCAAGTGAGGTAATGACACTGACATTGCGTTACACATGATGTAACAACTCACTTTGTCTTCATTTGGTGGTAGACTGAAGGAACCTTGAGGGATGGCAGACGATGCCAATCATGAGAGAGGCTACGAAGACCAGGGGCCTTACGGCTAGCTGTTTAAAGCAATCCAGTTTAGGTGATGAAAAAATGTTACACGACCGCAATCTGTATCTGGGCGCATTAAAGTTCACGTTTGCGTGATTTTCCGAACTGCACGGTTTTAACGTTAGTTTGAGATCACGTATGGAGTTGGGCGTAAGTCCCCAGCAAAGGTAGCCTTAGCAAACTCTTTGCACTCGAGGTAAGGGTTCGAGGTACCTCTGTATAAGTGAGAGTGGTATAGGCAAAGTAGAGGAATTAGTGGTCACCAACAGAAAGGTGAGCCAACAATCATGAGTCGATCCTTAGACACGGCAAGATGAGGACGTTGAATTTAGTACATATCTTACTGAATTGACTAATACAAGTATTTAACACAACATTGAACTAGAATGTTCTCTGTGAAAAACACTTCCATCAAAATTGTTCAAAGAAAGAGGTGGATTTTGAAAGGTGACCTTTCAAATTCCATCTACCGCATCAACTATTTTTGTAACAGAGTTTAAATAAACCATTCCTTATGTAGGGTGGTATTCTGCTTGCGGTTTACCCGCCTCTATTGACGCTCGACATCGCTCCAACCTTTGCATTATACTGAGTAAACAAGTTTGCGAGTCCTTTGCAGTATAGTCATCAACACAGTAAGGGTTGTCAAAAAAACACTTCGGGTTATCAGTAAAAGTATAAAAGTCTTACACTTTTAGATGAACACGAGCTACATAGTAATAGTCAATAACTGAATAAACGCTGTCATCGAAACTCATTAAAGAAAATTTGCCTACGAATTTTCATTATTGGCGTCAATTCTGTTGTAGCATTAAACTTAACTAAACTGACAGAATTAAAATTATCAGCAACTCTTTTTATTTCACTCAGAAAAGAATGGCAACAATTTTAGAGTTGTCAAATTTGGTTTAGTTTAATAACGGTGTAACAGATTCGTTATTGGCATCAATTATGTTGTACCATTCTCTAAAATAAACTTATCTGACAGGACTAAAATTATCACCGTCTCTTTTCATTTCAATACGTCAGAAAAGGATTTTAGAATTTTAGAGCTGTCAAATTTAGTTTCATTTAAATAATGGTACATCAGAATCGACGTCATTGGCGTTGACTCTGTCACTCACTACAATCTGACAGGACTAAAATTATCTGCCTCTCTTCATTTTAATATGTGACTGAAGGATGGCAACAATTTTAGAGATGTCAAATTTAGTTTAGAGTACAGCAGAATCGATGCCATTGGCGTCGATTCTGGCATATCACTTACTAAACTAAACTAATCTGACAGGACTAAAATTATCTGCCTCTCTTCATTTTAATATGTGAGAGAAGGATGGCAACAATTTTAGAGCTGTCAAATTTAGTTTAGTTTAGTTTAGAGAACATCAGAATCGATGCCACTGTCTCTTCAACTAAAATGTCAATGCAAAAGACGAGACTAGCGTGGAAATCACTGTAGTCATCTTTGTGAAGGAATCCATACTGTTTATAAAACGGTAATGAAAATGAAATAGTCTCTGAAACTTTCTTTGGCAAATATGTTTATAGAGGAGATACAAACCAGCAGAATTCATAATATAAGTCGGTTAGTCGATGGTAGGTAATTTAAGACATGTCCAGATGGGTTAAGACCAGAGATCTGTAGTGCTTAGGACACCCATCCTTAGCCAGGAATGTTCTATTATTTGTTGTCTGTAAATCTAGCATAATCTTTTTTATGTTCGCCTCTTTTGAATTAAAAAAAAAAACGTATTCCAACCTCTTTGCACATAGGTTTTGAACGCCTTTGTGTCACATTAGCTATTTCGTTTCTGTCTTTTATAGGTCACATTCAATGAAAGATCTTATATATACCCTAAAGGGATCAATAGTCAGTATGTTAATCTAGTCAATTTCTTTAACTTGTTTTATGCTGTATCCCTTTTTCTTAACATAACTCGTCCGATGCGTTTTTACAATCAACTACATAGTCATCAATTAAAAAAACAGACTTCATAATTAATAAGTACGCAACTTCGTTTACATACTTAGATGACATATTTTTCGAGCTATTTTGATTAAAATTGGCTGGGTCGAGATCATAAATCCCAATTTTCATCGCAGTGTGTTCTTAAAATTATGAACACATACCTAAGACCCATTTCAGATTTTTGTAACAGCTGTTCTGTACTTAAAGTTGTCAAAAATTGTTTTGACAAAAACTGTTATTAAGGCCTTAGCCATTATAATAGCAAGTATTTGAATAAATCGGCCAAGTGCGAGTCGGGCTCGGGGACTGAGGGTTTCGTACCACCACAAAATTCAATAACGAAATTACCAGTTACAAGTTGGTAATGAACAGTCTAAACTTGTCACAGACTTGCACTTGGCCATTATTTATTAATTGTTGTTATACTTTAGAGTGTGTTATATAGTCGTGCCAAGTTTGACTCTTGAACGTATTACCTACCGTTTTTACATTAGAGCTAATACAAAAATTCGTAAAAAAATACGTCCTCCCCCCTTTCGTTTTTACTTTTCTGGCTATCATGTTCGAAAGATACAGCTGTTTAAAGGTAGGACAGACAAACAGATAGCCATCGTAGACTTAGTAATAGGGTCCCGTTTTTAACCTTCGGCTACGGAACCCTGAAAAGCATTGTTTATGTCAATTGCGTTCCATTTCACGGTGGTTTGCGTTTTACCCTTTTAAGGTGGTTCGATTTACCTATGGCGGGAAATTCAAATTTTTTACAGTTTTTTGGTCCTAGCAGCCAGGCCAGGTAATTATTTTTAAATAACACAGTGTTTGCGCAAAATGTTGGCTGTTCTTTACATTATAATGTACAATCATTTAACAGTAACGCACAATATTACTTACATTTGTGAATAAACCGTTTGAAACAGCAAAAATTTGTTTATTCACAAATGTAAGTAATAATGGGCATTATATAATAGATAAATAGCTTTATATGATTTTGTAAAGAATAATAATCAATCTGCGCAAACATCATGGTTGTTTATAATAATTACCCGGCCTAGCTACAAGGTCAAGAAAACTGTTTGAAATTTGAATTTCCCGCCATTTGTGCAACGAACCACCTTAACTACAATTTTCAGTGCATCATTCACATCAGTCATTCCACAAACAGGTTGACTACAAAGAGACGAGTTGTCGATCGACAAACGCGCGAGCGATCGACAAGTCGTTAGTGCGTCAGCATCGTATGGAAGCATTAATCACCATCGCTGGCGGTTGTCAGCCATCGGACTAACAGCTAATTAATAGAAGCTAGTTAGTCTAGTCGGTTGTTGGTACACACACAGGTTTTAATACTGGTAAATGGGTTATTTAGATAGCATTTTTAACCCCCGACGCAAACAGAGGGGTGTTATAATTTTAACGTGTGTATTTGTGTGTCTGTCTGTGGCATTGAAACGGCTTAACTTTGTTTGAAAGGCAACTTGAGCAATAGTGTTCTCCTGGGCTAGCGCCTTTATTAACTAAACAAAATACAAGCTAAAACTAAAACTACAAATACAGTTAGACTGCCCATAGACCGTTGAAGGTCTAAAGACAATCCAAATGCTCAAGCCCACTACCAGTTGGCAGCGTACCCAGCATGCTGGCGGCATTACCACGTTGAATGGCAATGCTTATGCGTTGAGCCAGAAACACGCCAGCATTTTGGTCACGCGTCGCGTTAACCAGGCGATCTGAAAGATTTTTGAAAATGAGGTGAGCTCCCGGTCCCCAAGGGCCCAATGTCTCGACCCCAATCGCCTCAAATATGTAACCACTGCCGAGGTTAGCATATTTGCGTCGCTTGTGCTGCTCCGCCGAATTGGCAGCCGCGCCAGCCCTACCCTGTGTCTCAGGAAGATGTGTTCTTAATTATGATTCAAGTAAAGTAAAATATATATATACTAGCTGACTCGACAAACGTTGTCCTGTCTTAGAACTGTCAAACGCGAGAAGTTTTCTGAAATTTTCCAATTTTTGCGTAATTTTCTTTATTTTTCTTTCCGTAAGAATCTTCTACAAAGTTTGGAAAACATGAAAAAAAAAATGTATGAAATCGGTAAAGTCGTTCTCAAGTTATGACGTGACCAAGGTAAATAGGGATTAATTTTTATATATATGGATATAGATGGCAAACAAGCGATTCGATCCTCCAAATAGACCTAAGAATAGACTATCATCATCATCATTATCATCAGCCCTGGGTGACCCACTGCTCACTATAGGCCTCCCTTTGCTTATGCCACTCTCCCCGGTCTCTCGTCAGTCGCATCCACTCGTTCCCGACAGCACTCTTGATGTGGTCAGTCCACCTCATCCTCGGTCGGCCTGGGTTCCGCCAACATAGTCTCGGCCACCACGCTGTTACTGCTGTACACCACCTCCCATTATTACGTCTGGCCATTTGTGTCCTGCCCAGTTCCACTCTTTTTTTTACGCAGATAAGTCTGCGTTTGACCACCAACTCGCCTGTTGGTAAGCGACGATGTGGTCGAATATGAAGCACGCAGACTTACACTTAGAAGATACCTTTTCACTCTGGCCTTGAAAAGGCCCAGATTATATCTCTCAGGAAACATGGAAGCGGGCAGGTTGTTCCAATCCTTGGCCGTACGGATTAGAAACGTAGTATCGAAACGCTTGTACGTATCCAACGAAAATCCACTTAAGTTCCTGCACCCTTTTTACGACGTCTGCAGCTTTGGTGCGACGTCGTATCTCAGTGTTTCGGATATGGATTTAGAATACACTATAGCGTAGTGATTTTTCAAGGTTCCATACTTAGTCAAAGTTGTCATAGTAATGGTGAGAGCAATGATCTTTAGTTATATGATTATTCCCGGGCCATTTTATAGTGGGCTTGAGCATTTAGATTGTTTTTAGACCTTTAACGGTCTATGGGCAGTCTAACTGTATTTGTAGTGTTAGTATTAACTTGTATTTTGTTTAGTTAATAAAGGCAATAGCCCATTAAAAAAAGCTTCTTTTTTTCTTCTTCATATTTTTCCTTTCGGCTTAGTTCTATGGCTCCGCTGTATATTCCCAAAGATTATTAAGCCTGTCAGATCTAATCTCTTATTCGTGTTAACAATGGACTTGGGTGCTGAAGTTTCAGGTACACTCCCAGCTCTCACATGATTGGTTCCAAAACTCGCGCTTTCACACTTGCTTCTAGCTAATGCATGTAGTTGACTAACTTTTCCATCAAACTTGAAGAGTTTGAAGCTCGAAACACCTAGTCGCGTGATTAAAACTTTCTATCACCTCAGCTGTCGGTACTGCAACAAGATACTAGATAAACTTAGCTATAGTTTGCTTACCATACGTTGGAATTGTAACTTTTAATTAAACTGATAATCTTTTGTTATCTAATCCACCGTGCTGGCCCAGTGCATGTTGAAGAATCTCATGTCTTTGAGCTTGTGAGGTTATTGGACATACCGATTTCTTCATGATGTTTTCCTTTACAGCTTTTGAGCAATGGCATCGAAACTGCATATAATTTATCAATATACTAAATAGGTCATTATTGCAGGGACAAGGATCGAACGGGGTGCCATCAGATTGTAAAGCGTACATGCTACCGCTCGGTCACCATATCTCCATAAATAATCGCATCTCAAAAACATGCAACACATAATTAGTAACAATTTTGATAGCTTAAAAACAAGAATCGATTAGCGATCTAATTAGCGACCAGTGACCCAATTCCCGCTAAAACATTATAATTAATACCCGCTGTACAGTGGCGGATTAACACATAAGCACAGGAAGCCCTGGGGGTCGCATTGGTGTCAGGGGGCTTAGGAAATTAACGATAGACCAATATTAACTTGCCTTATATGGGACGGTAAAATTAGCGCAGTTTTACGATGGGTTTGTTTGTTTACTCAGTTATTAAGTGTTTCATAACCTATAGTCGTAACAGGAAATTTCGTAAGGTTTTATGTGTAAGTATTAACCTTGCGAATATAAATTGTTTGTGTTGAAATACCTTATTAGCTCGTGGTTTCACCCGCGTGAATATTCAGAAAAGTTTTTTTCTATCATCATCATCATTGTCAGCCTTTCTTGTCCCTAATGCTGGAAAACAGGCCTTCTCTCAGAGATTCAAGATGGGCCCTAATTAACCATGCTGGCCTAGTGCATGTCATGTCCTTGAACTTTTGAGGTTCTAGGACATACCGGTTTCCTCACGATGATTTCCTTCACCGTTTTTGAGCGATGGTATTGAAACTGCACATCATTTATTTAGGTAAGCACTAAATAAGTCAGATTGAGCGCATGCAGATAGAGCGCATAATGTTACGCTGGCTATCATCGATCTGATCTGATTTTTCTATATCTATACTCTATATCTCTATAGCCATTGAAGAGTTCCACCATCCATCCCCTGGCGCCATCACTGTATCAGTTCGATAATACCAAAGCAATTCAAAAGATTAGATTACGCGAGTAATTCAAAATGAAAACCATTTTTGTTTCCATAATATCTGCCAAGTGACGTTTCAGTACTATTTGCAAATAAAATGTCTCCTTAGTTCCCGACTGGACCAGTTAGCTTGCTGCCAATATTGACTGAGTATGCCGCCATCGCATACCTTGTAGCTAGAATATGTAACTAATACACAAAGAATTCAAATGAATAGAACTGAACTTCAATAACAAGAAGTGTGTACAAGACGACCGGCGCTGTCATTCGCAGGGTGACCAGGTTATAAATTTTACGAAACTACCATAGTCAACTAGACACCTAAGAATAATACAAAGTTATCACCAAAAAAATTTACCTAAACACCAGAACCTTTTAACCGACTTCAAAAATAGAAGCAATATAGCCGGATAAAGCTATATCGCCAAATGACCTAGCCGTGTTCTGACATGTTTTCCGGTGACGCCCTTATGGAAAACGAGTCGGAATAGTTACTTCACTGGTGCAATACCATTCTGCCATGCACTGTTGGGCTGCATTGAGTAGTCATGGACGGTAGCGAGATTCGAGGCACGGCTTACCGCTGGCCGACCGCAATTAGTACGGCCTAAGTAGTGAACAACCCACTCATGGAAGACTGCCACGCCAACTCGCGAAAAATCCCAGGATGCAACATCGTGCTGGTCGGCGACCGGATGAAAGGGCCCGTTAACTAACTTCATCCGAAATGATGTTCTCGACGAGATCTATCACTTTTGTCAAGGAACTGGTGGTCCAGGATGGACGGTTTCCGAGATATCGCCCAACCAAGATTGACAGCTGTCATCTGAAATGAAGACCTCTACGAGATCTATCACTTTTGTAAAAGAACTGCTGATCCAGGATTGACATCTGTTCCACTGAAATGTGCCACCTCCCACATTTTTTTTTATTTACCCTAAGAGAGGGGCTAAGTTCGTCTTCTTTCTTTTTTGGAAATAACATTTAAAAAAGTACTCTGTACGCCGGGATACTTTTCGAAAACGATTTTATTTTAGTTCTTGTATCCACGGATACCGGAATCAACGGGTAATATGAAAATTGTTTTTTTCTTGTATCCACGGATACCGCTATCAGCGGGTAAAATGAAAATTGTTTTTTTTTAAAGAAACCTATCCCGGTATCAGTGGATGCAACTTGCCGGGATCCGTGGCTAATATATTGATACCGGGATCCGTGGATACAATGGGTTTGTAATAATAGAAAATAATCGGTCAATTAACAGAAGATCGGTATTCGTGGGTATTGTAGCCAACGTTCTTACCATAAAAATGTTATTTCACCCAAAATATATCAAACCATTAACCAACTTTCGTTATTAAACCAATAAAAATACTGATTTCCAAAATGTCGTAAAATTTTACTAAAAGTTTCTAAAATTTTATCCCTGGTCACACTGGCTTGCCGCGAGCTCTCACAGATTAGGAAATTAAGCAGAGATACTTCACTTCCTATGATACTACGAATTGTGCATATTATATAAGGAACATTATTTCACATGGTACACTTATCACTACCAAGGTATCCCAACTGGTAGAGATAAGTGGGAAAAAAATCACTTGGCCAAGTTTGTCATTAAATATTTTAATTTCTTTTATTTAACAAACTTAACTTTGTAGTTGGCAAACAGCTGCTCCCATACATACCAACTACAAAAATTAAGTTGGTAATAGCAAAAATCATAGTCTGGACTGAAATTTTTCAGTCAACATCTTCGCGATATATAATTTAACATATTAAATTTGATATAAAATACTTTTCATCCAATAAACAGATGGGTGAAGGTCGGTCTTTACTCGAGGCTTAGACTAAATACTCTGCATATTACTTATTCTGTGATAATTGATGTCAAAGTTGATGTTTATGTCAAGTTGGGTTTCAATCGGAAAATAATATTTGTTATTCTCTTATAATACAAAATTCTTATCTAATTATTAAATAAATCAACTAATAATATTGTGTTACTTGCGACGTGGATTTTTAATTCTTGCTGAGGTACGTATTTTACCGGGTTTCCACTAAATAACTAGCGCTCTACACCTATGCACGCCTAAAAGACAACTGAAGACTGTCAGACTGGGGTGTGGTTACTACGGCTCAGCAACGTTTGCTGAAGTGAGGATTCAGTACATGACGTCTAGTACGTAGTACATATAGGTCGTTGCTAATACATGAACTTTGTTTACACATCAATAATTATAGTCGATATTAGCTGCATTGCTATAATTAGTGACATCCTCAATGAAAAACTATTTGATATCATCACTTGTCATCTCATACTTATTTATACAGGTTTACATGGAATAGTATTGTAGAAAAATGTCATTAAAATTCAACTCAAATGACGTCAAGTTTGAAAAGTCGAAACGGCTGTTTTTTTCTCTCGCGGGTTTAGGGTTTGTCTCTTGTAAATATTTTTTTTTAATATTATGAGTGCATGTAATGATCCCAAAGGAGGCTTTGTGCTACATTTCCGTTAACTTTGTTATGTACTTAGGTTCATGTTCACCAAAACTTATCATGATGATTATTTATTTAACTGACAAAGAGTTGTCAAAAAAGTCGGTTATGCATTTTAATCGCCTTGTCAAGTGTAGAGTGTCGGTGAACTTTGGATGTTTTTATTAGCCGTGTTAAGGTTTAACTTTAAAGATTAATAAAATCGTTTTGTATTTGTAAAATTGTACATAACTAGGTAAGAATACATTTTTTTTCTTCTAAATACGATGTTAAAAGATTGGGGGTATTTTAACTTTTTTTTGTAATGACGTGATTACGAGTAACATCGATTACGAATTTTGACAGATTTGCTACGGTAAAGCTGTCGAAAATTGCCATGAGTGAAAGTTACGATAATGCCATGTTTCACAATACAAAATGAAACATCAATGCAACCCCAAATTCGTAATTTACTACTAAAAACAAATATATAACATCACAGAAAAACGTGTCACGACAAACCGCGAAATCAATCAAACCTATTCCTACAAAAATAAACTCTTAATAACACTTCAAAGTCAGAACCGAATTTGATTTGCGGAAACACTATTCCCCTCAAGACTCGTAGCATAAAAACCGCAAATAGGCGCCAATAACCATTGCGAACGTGTTATTGAATGACGGTTGATATTTTTACGGGTCCTTTCAGTTCAAAGGGCAGGCGTTCGATTTAGTCGGGCCGTAGGTCACGATTGTGCTACCCGGGGGCATGTTTCACAACATTACCAAGCCAAAGTAATGTCAGTATTTTGTAAAAAAAAACTCACTTCAATCATTTTCTCTATTAAATATGCACTCACTTCACTCAGCTAATATCCTCTTATCAAGAAACTCCTTAGAATAAAATAAAGAAGGACCAGTTTGGGTGCCTAGTAAGTACGCTCTATAGATAAGACGTACCACAAACTAATATAACCAGATTCAGATTCAGATTATTTATTCACCAATATAACATGTTCGTCATATGAGGCAAGTCAGTTTACACGAGTGCTTATTTCTAGTGTTATTAGTGTAAGAAAGTATAACAATTTTGCCTTATCAATTATTACAATTATAAGTCACACGAATCTAGGACAGAGCTAAAAAAATAATAATAAAAAAGTCCACATAATATATTTTTACCTGATTACCTGAGACCAAGGACGTTGTATACCCTTGCCAATAGGTAAAATGTCCTTGCCTGAGACCTCCTTGCAGCACGTCGTTTACTTGCTTGGCAAGTACGTTAATTAGCTGACAAGAGAAATTTTATAAATTCAAAGTGCCGCTCATCACATGACCTTATTTCCCATCCTCTAAAATGGATCCATTCTCACACTACAACCAATCGACGTTTATTTTGTGTGTAATTTAATTTAAATATGTTAGTGTTTGTAGTAGTGTCGAATAAAAGTCTTTTCTTTCTTAATTTTTTTCAATAGAGAATCTTTGCCCCTTACGCCATATTTATATTTTCTTTACCTTACGCATCATTCAGTTGTGTCAATCTATTCGCCTGAAGTGTATTCTAATGAAAGTAATAAAATTATACAAAACAAGTACTAAGTAAGTAGTAGTTAGTAATTATTTATATGACAATTGGGAACTGAGGTAGTATCGTGCAAGTGCGTATATAGTAAAAATTTATTTAGTGTAAATTCAACAATTATCAAAAATCACAATTCGTCACTTGTCATTATGTCGTGAAACATGGCTTGGGTACAATCGTGACCTACTCGTATGTCGCGATTCCATGAAAATGAACGAAGCGAGCTTTGATTTTATGGACTGTGCACAACAAACGAAGAATGCTTACTTATGTTACTGACAAAAAATAAGAGTTAGGTATTATTATGGAAGCTGATGTGGTTTTCACACATTTATTTATATGACACGGGAATTACTACATACATTTGTTATTGTTGGGTGGAAAGCTAGACGCAACCACGCGCGCGCTTTCACCTTGAATAAGACCGCTATTTAACTATTTTTGGTATACTTTTGGGATAATTATTATTGTATTGTTACCAAATACTCAATCAACCAAGAGGTTTTATCGGAAAAAATACATGGTAGCAGAAAAAAAAATGGCATCTATTTTATTTGCACAGTATAAAGTTGGACAGTAACGTTCGCCATAAAAGGCCTTATTAAAGCCTCTAAAAGGGAAAGAGTGTCCAATAACTTGAAATAATAGTCTAAAATATTTATGCGATGGGACCGTACCGTGCTGTTCCAATTTGGGAGTAATAAGCGAGGGTCAGTGCCAGAGTGATTTATGTCACTCGGAGATTTCCATTAAATTGTAAAAGAAGGTTATAAAAGTAGATGCAAGTCATATATGCACACTTACGCGTGTAAGTGTACATGTATTTCTTCGCACATTTTTGTACATTTTTTACGAACGTCTCGGTAATCCAAGAACTTGGTATCACGGAGCGCCTATTTTAATTTTGATCTGGGACCGGTTTGTGGCAAAATCCAACGTTTTTTAACTTTAAATATGTGTGTAGAGCTCTAAGTGCGTGTGTGTGTGGATTTTTGTTTCAAATAAAATATTGTCTATTTTCTATTTTCCACAGTACAGTCTCTTATACTAGCCTTAATTGGATACGTTTCGAGACGTGATTATCAGTCCATAAAACGCCTCGTCGTCCAGGGAAAGGTAGAAGGCACTAGACACCCATGCCACCAAGGTCTCTTAAACGAGTGCAGCAGGATCACCTCCAGCAGAGAGAGATGGCGGGACATCGTGAAGAGCATTCTATCTGCCCCGTCCAATACTACGAGTACATGACGACCACTACCGCTCTGCGAAGAGCGAAACGACTGAGAAGAGAGAAAGCACACGTACAAGATCTTGCGTCTGTAGTCATTAATAATTGGAGACCTGCATCCTCATAAGATTTTTCATCTCACTGGATCGAGCATCGAACTTGAGGTATGGAGCGTGACGTCGCTTGCCGGGCCCAACATAATACCAGCGCTGGTTGTGTCAGCAACATGCTGAGTTGGGTCCGGTTTTTGTGACAATGTACCTAATTTATTTTAAATATATTTTTGTCTTGTTTTAAATGTCATTACCACAAATAATCGTTCCTGTGTATTTTTAATCATCATCATCATCAGCCAGAAGACGTCCGCCGCTGAACATAGGCCTCCCCCTTTAACCTCCACTCTGACGACAGCCTGCCTTTTGCATCCAACGGATGCCAGCGACTCTCACAATGTCGTTGGTCCATCTAGTGGGTCATCGAAGAGGTTCCTATCCATGTGAATTTGAAATCAATCCGAACATGAAAAAAAAATGAAAAAAAAAACTTACCTCACATAAAATATTTTTTTGAGTAAAACTAAGTTGTAAGTATACTAATTTACAAATGAATACAATAGAAGTTAATAGGTGTTAATCTAACTTTGGGGAAATGAAATATTAAAGTGGCTTACTAAGTATTATAGTATATCGACAAACTATAGGAATAAGCTAATTTTGTAACACACCTGAGTACATTCATTGTAAAGTTCAAGCTTAAGCCCCTCAGATTTCAGACTAATAAGCAGAAAGGTCAATGCCTTCCTGCTTTATGTCACTCGGGATTTTGATTAAATTCGGTTGCTAGGTAAAGTTCTTGGGATTATTTCAGTGTACGGTTCCGAAAAGTCTTAGACCTTCTGATTTTGAGAGTTTAGAGTGTTCTCCAGGGTATTCTGTATGCGTAAAACGTGGGCATACTGATTATTTAAAACTCCGAACAAGTAGAGAGCGGTTTTCGAGGCCTTTTATAATCTATTAACATAAAACACGAGTAAATCATACACACATACAATACGCAACCAGCATTATGCTGAGTTGGTACCGGCTTGCGACAGAAACTATAATTTTTGATTATTTTATTGTTTTTAACTCGTAATGTCTGTGTATCTTTCGTTTCTGTCATAAGTTAAAATTTTTATTCCTTTTTATCTTTCAGTATGTGGTCAAGCAATATTAGTCACTTTGTATCGGTATTTTTTTATTTTTTTTTATAGTAGATAAGATAGGCTTGCGTTTGGCCGCCATCTCGCCTGATGTTAAGCGACGATGCGGTCTACGATGGAGCACGCTTGCCTAGAAGAAACCGATTCACTCTCGACTTGAAGACACCCAGATTGTAACTAACGGGGAAAACCCATTCAGGCAGCGAATTCCACTGACTAGCAGTTCGCACAATAAATGTGGAATCATAGCGCTTCGTACGGGTTCTCGGAATATCAACCATAAAACGATGTCGATTTTTTGTGCCCGCCCTGGCGGTCCCATAGAAAAAAGGGCAGGAAGGAATTAAATCATGCAGATCAGATGCACACTCTCCGAAATGTATCCGATAAAAAACCGATAGACTAGCAACTTTACGCCGATGCTCGAGACTAAGAAGCTTAGTCTGAACCAGGGATTCATTGCTGATGAGTCACTTGCCACGTTTCTTTGTTTTCACGTTTTGATTAGTTAGTAGTCGTACAAATCTAGAGAGAAGGCATAAAATACCGTAAATCTGGCTACGTCAACGTCTTACGTTGCTGATCCCACCCCATACTGATCCCGCGGGATGAGTTGACAAATGATTTTGTTTTGTCGAATTATGTATATTAATTCAATTAAATAGTCGAACCAATTTCAATAATTGAAATGACATTAATAATTTCATTAACAGATAAACATTACTAAAGTTTATGTGCATATCTTTATTTATTAGCAGTTTCCATTCCAAACTAAGCATGCTGCCTTCTTCTACCATTATTTAACATTAGATAAGATGTGGTCAAACGTATATCCTGCCAGTAAAGAAAACGTAATCAATTATCGGCAGTAGGTCAGGATTTCGTAGAATACTGTGACTTTATACGATTCTAAAAAGGATGTTACAATACATGCTGAAAAAATTTCTTCAAAAGGAGAGCTACTGATAGCATTAGCTATTAGCATTAGTATTAGCTATAGTATTATAATACTTGCTATACTAATAGTTATAGCTACGACATACGTAGTATAAGCATGAGATCGTTGAGCTACGCATTGCTTATCTAGACACGCTGTGTGTCAGGCCAAGCGGCCGCGGCCAAGTGACAGGTTGACGCACCCGTTTGTATATTTCACGAAACTTTTCAAGCCACTTTCGACAATAACTCAAACTCTTGTTTTTCTATAGTCATGAAATAATATTATGACCCTGTACACGTTTAGGGTAAGAGGTTGAGTGTTACTTGTGTTACTATTGTTCTCCAAAGCAGTTGGACAGATCTGTGGGCTTACTCTTGACACTCGATTTCAATCGTAATTTGGGATTGGGATCGAAAACATGCCATTTGGTACTCTTCAATCGCGTCAAGAGTACCGAAAGCGTCGAGTTGAGTCGATTTTATTTAGTTCCATAAAATTCCACCATTATCGGTTCCAATCGTGCGCTAGTTTAGAATTCAATAGTAACCAAATGGCATGTTTTCGATCCCAATCCCAAATTACGATTGAAATCGAGTGTCAAGAGTAAGCCACTGATCTGAATACGTTTCATTACTTATAGATTTTAGCAATGTTTGTTCAAATTCTGTAAGTTGGTTAAAGTAACGAGTCCTTTTCCAAAATAGTTGTGGATTTTATTAACTTAGTATTTCCTTTATGATATTGCTCATTATTTGACTCCGTCTACAATTTCTAAACAAGGCGTATTACAATAATTACAGCACTCAACAGTCACCGCTGTAGGTGGTTTAGTTTTAAAACAGAATCAGTGGTCGAATTGGACTTACTCACGAAGCGGAACGCATTTCCATTCAAACCTTGCGAACTTTTAACCGACTGTCCAAGGAGGGTAATGTTTTTGGCTTGTATGTAAGCATGTAAGTATGTTTCTGGGTTCCTGTAGTACCTCCTGTAGCCTGTGGCTTGACCGATTTTGACGAGTGTGGTGTCGTTGGATTTCTTTACGAAACGGAACGGTGATTTCACGAACCGGAACGGCGTTCCGGTGCGTTCCGGTCCATTTCGAGCACTGAACAGAACGAATGAATGGTTGTAATAAAGCTGTAGTCGTTTTGTTTCCTTACTTGTACGTGCCTACACACGCTCCCAGATCGAGTAAGGCCTAATGCATTAGTGATCAGACGTGTGATTGAATCGTACCTTGCAGGCGGAGTGTATTTTGACTACACTGTGAATGTAATGCGGCGCTTTATCCACTTGTGTTGATAGTGAGGAGCTGAAGAACAAAACGTCACATTTCCAGTTTTTAAAATTTTAGAGAATACATAAAAATGTCTCGACGGAATTTCTCTTTTTCAACGGAAAAGTGTGGTTTTGTTCGAAACTCTCGATTTCAAATGAAATTTTCTATAGGAAAAGAGGTGTTTTTGACAAGGTTTTATTTACATGCTCCAATCCATTTATAATTTTTTGCCCAAAGAAAAAAAACGAAACTTTCAAAAGTGGAAAAGTGAGATTTTGTTCTTTACCTCCTCAGTTGTATATAGGCATTACGTAAATAGGAATCCCAACGAAAACATAAAATCAAGGAAAGCTATTCAAGCCTATTTCTAAACGAAGAAAGTGACCAAGTTTAGCTCGTGCTTACACTTCTTTTGCAGTGTGACATCTTTAATTTTTCGTATTATTTCAGCAAACCTTTTTATTTGATACGGTCCATATCACGGGAGTGCAAAAAATAGTAGGTCCGCCATATTAGATTAAGAATGACGTCACTTAGCTAACCCTGTATAATATTGTCATCAAAACTAAAAGTGTAAGGAAAATTTCAGCTAATTCGTTCGGGGATAATTGTATAAAAATGTTGTTGCAAGATTTCACCTACAAGACTACTTTCAAACTAACAAGACAAGTTAAATAAATTGTATAAAAAAGCTTGTAAAAAATACGGGTAATTTTGGGTAGTAATTTTACGAGACCCCGTCTCTCAGGTTTGGCGGTTTGCGGCTTTACTCGCACTTCCGGATGGCCTACATACTACCCTCTTCACGGCACTTTACCTCGAACATGACATTTCATGTCATTTGTCAGTTGCTTTCAACGTGACAATGTAACCACAGTTTGTGTAGTGTCAAGGTGTTTGGTACAGTCGATAGTAAAAGTCGATGAAATACTTATATTTTTATAACCATCACATCATCCATCACCAGCTATTAAATATAAATGAACAAAGGCCACCCTCTTAGAGAGGGGTGTTGCACGCTTGGCAGGCGGCTATTATCGTGTACTAATAGGATGCTGCTGCCCACCGATTATGTTTTTATTGGTGGTTAACCTATACTTTTAATCGCGTTAAGAGGTAGATAAACTATAATTTGGTTATTTTTGAACCTTTATTTTTCACCTCTTAACGCGATTAAAAGTATAGGTTCTCAAACAAACATCGCTTTTCATTGCTTGCAATCTGACATCTTTTGCGTAATCTGATGTAAATTCTTATTGTTGAATCAATAATGTCTACACTGGCTAAGTCGAAATGCAAGCTTAATTTGTTTGAAAGTGTAATTAACACTAACGTTGTTCCTAGTAACGTCGTAGCAATTCGTAGTTTTTTAAATATAATGAATAGTGGTAACTAGTTTTAAAACTTTTGCTCTCGATAATACCATAGTACTGAGGTTACGAGTCCATTTGCCCTAATGCAGAGTTAAGGGTCCTTGCATGGCATTACGCAGATGAGTGCTTAAAGTACTGCAGTTATAATGTAGGTCTGTTTTGGGAAAATGTAGTGTTAAGACGAGGTTTCAGAAGACAGAGTGACGGCTGGTAGAGAAGACAGGGTGTGGGGTACTTAAGTTTAAGGACGCCGTGGTTTTCACATAACAGCATTACTCTATAACCCTGTTATTCGTACACAGTATATACTGCTAGCAAGTAATAAGTAGAATGAGCTTCTTCCTGCGGCATTTCAGAGTAACTATAACAAAGGGTTCTTCAAAAGGGCTGTTATAAGAATATTTAAAGGTCATCAACGTATCTGTGATACCTGTGGTACTCTGTACTTACAGGTGTCCATAGGCGACGGTGGTGGCCGCTTACCATCGGGCATCCCGTTAGCTTGTTTGCCACTTAATGGCTTAAATAAGAGTATGAAGAAAATAATGATATAGAAAATTAATTAGGTAAACTCAATATGGGCAACAAGACGCAATAAAAAAGTTATCTACCTGTAATTTTATATTATTGTAATTTACTTGATATTTTATTATTATGCTTATTTTGTTTATATAATACGGGAGTTACTTTTAAACATAATTTGTGAAAACCACGTCCGTTCCCAGAAGCAAGCTTTAGTTATGGACATTATTTTAAAACTATAAATTACACAGAAAACTAGACTGTATAAGTATACTGATTTATTCAATATTTCCAAGCTTAGAATATATTACAGCCAAGCCTGAAACTCCCAGATAAACATAATATCCTCGACAATATAATCATGCAAATATAATATAACAAAGCGTACTCTTGGAAAGTTATATCCCTTATAAACTCAAGTAAATATTCACACTTCACATAAACTGTTATGTCTCTATGCCAGAACACGTTAAAGGAACTGGCGAAATTTCTTCAAGCAACAAAATTATTTTTCCTCTTTCACTGCTTCAAAGGGACGTTATATTTTGTTCATGTGAATTTAGTTTGTGTGGAAATACTCGTATCGTAACTGTTACCAGATATTGGATGAGAATAAGTACCAAGACTGAAAAACAAAAGTCGAATTTTCGAAGATTTTCGATTAAATATCGAAATAAATTTATCAAAAATGTATCTTTCTGACTTAGAATGTTCCCGCGTGTTCCCAGTTCCTTCGTGTAAAACCAATAATTATCAATGGTAGTGGATAGGAAATAAGGTCCGTTGTGTACATTGATTGCCAAAATGACGTCTTCCACTATATAGGGATGTTTATTGGTTTTAACAGCTAATATATAGCTCGGTAGGTATGCAAATATGACATATGTGCCCCAATGATATTCTAGTCTATATTATGTTACTTTATCTTTATACCTACGTTATGTGCATACACAGACACACTTGTAAACCCCACAGATTTTACCTCAAAAAAGATAAATAGTAGAAGAAACCGAAAACCATCTTTCACCACCACCACCATCATCATCACCATCACCATCACCATCACCATCACCATCACCATCACCATCACCATCACCATCACCATCACCATCATCATCATCATCACCATCATCATTATCATGGAGCACGCTTGCCTAGAAGAAACAGAAAACCATATGTTTGATGGTTTTCGGTTCATCACCATCATCATCATCATCATCATCATGTTGATGGTGATGGTGGTGGTGGTGATGGTTGATGGTTTTCGGTTTCTTCTATCATTTATCTTTTTTGAGATAAAATCTGTGGGTTTTACAAGTCATCACCATCATTACCAGAAGATAACCGAAACCGAACCGGCCCGAACCGGTCAGAACCGAAAACCATCAACCATCACTATAATCAAACATATGATTTTCGGTTTCTTCTAGGCAAGCGTGTTCCATCGTAGACTGCATCGTCGCTTTACATCAGGCGTGTTGGCGGTCAAACGCAAGCCTATTATTAAACAAAAAATATAAATATGTGACAAAAGACATCATAAAATGCCTGTAGGTAATATATAACTGGATAGAGCAGGATAAGCTAGTCGTAGAGTGCGTTGAAATTTTTTACTTTATGTGCAACGCATTGAAGTGTGCCACAAAATTCAATTAATGGCTAGAATTATTCGTGTTCCTAGAAAGAAAACCTATTTGAATGTCACCAGTGCATACGTATTCACAAAACATTCATATCAATTATAACGTTGCCAGATTCTCTCCATGTTTTGAGCACGAATGAAAACGAACTGTTTTAAAATGGGCATCACTTTGTTGCGGTAAGTAAAGCTTCATATAAAATTCATGAGTCCCGTCATAGTGTTCTAAGATTAGACATCCAAGATCATGTCCAAAGGTTACGTCCAACAAGAGCTAGATTACGTGTTTAATTAACCAAAGTCCCGAAAGCGGTAATTAATTCGTAACGTCCCGTCCTGCTTGTCACATAAATACCTGACACCCACATAAGCACTACCCGGTTAAGTAGGGTGGCCACTTACCACTAGCCCTTGGGACACCGTGCAAAATGCACGAACCTTCGTGTAACATTGGCCCTCAAATGTAAAGACATAAAAGTTTTATAGTTTGCTTCTGTTGATGGTTGTAGGTACACAGCGAACTATTTTGTTTTATAGGAGTGTTTGTTGTAAAATTGATCGCAATGCTTCGACATAATATTCTGAGACAAATACCTATGTAGTTGCTTCAAATAATCATATTTTAAGGTAACTAGTCTTTACATATTCTATCGTCATACATAATTAAAATGTATGAAACAGCTGATTTTTGTAAAGCCACGGGAAACACTTAAAAATAAAACGGCCAAGTGCGAGTCGGGCTCGAGCACTGAGGGTTCCGAACCACCACAAAATACAATAAGGCTGTCCAAGTAACTAAATTACTAGTTATTGTAACAACTTCCAAAATTTGTCGGAGTAATTTGCTACTCAGTTTGCTACAGGTGCTCGAGTATAATAACTTGGTAACGAACACAAAGTCACCGACTCGCACTTGTCCATTATTTATTATTTGTTGTTATACTTTAAAGTTTGTACTACAATCGTGCTAAGTTTGACGCTTGTACGTATTATCATTTTTACATTACAGCTAATACAAAAAATACGTTTGTTGTATGGGGACCACCTTTAGTTTTTGCTTTTTGACTTTTTTTATTATTTGTTAGTTAATAGGAAGGACAGACAGACACACGGACGGACAGACAGACAGACAGACATCGACGTAATAGGGTCCGGTTTTTACCCTTTGGGTACGGAACCCTAAAAATGATGACTATATTACCTATTATTCAGAACATTAAAAAAACTTTACCAAACATCAATTTCAGTGCCGTTAAATAATAAAATTTTATATAAGAGTTGAGATTAGGGCACATCTTGCCCATCTCTGAGAGAAGGCCTGTGTCCCAGCAGTGGGAACATGACATGCTGATAATGATGATGATGAGTAAGAGTTTCAAAGTAATTGCAAGATAACAAGTAAAATGTAATAACTATAATGGATAAGACTAAAACTTAAGAATCTCTAAAAGTCGATTACTTCTAACAGATAGATAAAAATAAGTTACGTGAAAAGATTAGTCTCATTTTATTTAAAAAAATAAATGTAGCCCATAAATAAAAATAAAAGGATTTTTATCTTGCGGTGATAAATTCGCTATTTCAATAAATCTTAGCCCTCATCTTAAGAAAATTACTTTTACAAATAAAATCTCACTTTTTATTGGATCGAAAACTGAAACTCTGGTTTCATGATATTTATTCTAACGGCATATTTCCACATCAAAATGTGGCAAACTTTCTTTACACAGAGTTGTTATTTTTTTCCTTCATATTTTCTTAAAAAATATTTGATACTTTCTAAACCCCATATTTATTTGTTTGTGTTGAGTAACTGATATATTTGCTATAGAAGATCTCAAGATGTCTCTTTTGGATAAACCACTTCACTTAGCGTTTCTGGACAGACGTCGAGTTTTGCTAAAAGACGACGAAATCGTTCTTTACAAGTACGAGGACCTTAATGTATATTTATATTATTTCAAAAGCCATTTGCTAGAATCTACAGATGTAATAAAAACTATTCGAAACATTGATTTATAAAGACATGGATGTGGGATTTAATAATCTATATACATAAATGAATCCCTATTTACCTTGGTCACGATAGCTAACTTAACGATACATAACTTGAGAACGACTTAACCGATTTCATTAATTTTTTTTTAAAGTTTTTTATATTTTTTAGAAGGTTGTTACGGAAAGAAAAAATTAGAAAATTGCGTAGAAAATTTCAGAAAACTCAACGAAGATTTTAACTTCGCGCGTTTGACAGTGCCTGAATGGGTCCACAATTGTAACTAAAATACTTATCTACCACCTGAGAAACATTGCGGAATGCTATAATAAAATGAATATGAATAATAAGAAATTCAAGATGGAGATGTTCTGAGTTTACTATGTATATAAATTTAGATTGGTTACCAAAAGAGCTGGTGGCACTTACCTTGGCCACAAAATAAGTTTGGCCATCAACGTGTTAATGTCGCTAGCTTTTTGCGGACTTTACCCGCAGACAACGACGTTAATGCAGTTTTTATTTATAGTTAGTTCAGCAGCCATTAAACATCCACTACTGGACACAGGCCTCCCTCCTAAAGAGGGGTGTTGCCATTATCCCCACGCTTGGCAGGCGGCTTGGGGATCGCAGTACGTTCACCGTGTACTAATAGGACGCTGCTGCCCATCCTCCGGTGGTTCTGGTCGCAGTTTTAGGACATACCCGGGTCCACGATTTTTTAAACCAGCTTTATAGTTATAGAACATGTTAATTAGATTTAATTTAGTTAGTTTTTTTCTGGCAAAGTGTCTCTATTTTATTAAACATGCTAAACAGGTGTATCAGAAACCCATACACCGCTGAAGGTCTAAAGATAATCCAAATTCTCAAGCCCACTACCAGTTGGCAGCGTACCCAGCATGCCGGTGGCATTACCACGCTGAATTACAATTAGCATGATAATTTGTTATTTATTTATTTTAGTTTACAGTTTGTTTTACAACTTGTTTTTATATAATTATATAGATTTTCAAATTTTTCAAGTTATTAGAACAATTAAAGCTTTTCTGAAGAAAAATATAATATTTAGGTATTTTAGAAATACCTAGAAACTAATTAACATCCTATGTTATGGTAGTATTATGTCCAACAATATCTAAGCTTGCAACAAATGTAGACGAAAGATAAAGATTATCTAAATCTAAATAATAAGTACAGTTTTAGTCTTCCCTTGCTCACTTTTGAGCGCTGACCCGGTATCCACAGTTTTAAATACCTATGAATCAAATTATATTTTAGATGAAATAACTTTGACCAGAATCCCACAACACTCAACTTGATGACCTCGTGCAGTCCAATAATTCACGTAGAGCCAAAAACTTTTACCAAAGGAATATATTTCACCATTTATTAGAATTTTGGGTAACATAAATTGTCTTTATGAAACACATTTATCCACGCTATGGAATCATAATTAAATTGGGTCAAATTTTTGGTTAGCCTAATAACAAACCCCTTTCCCAAGATACATAAATCATTCGTCGTTGCTAATTAGTCGGTGATACAACTCGTATTGTCGTGGGTTAAGGGCTATAATACCATGGCAGGTGATTTAGTGAGGGTAGCTGTATATTGTCAAGACAAATGTGACGTTTCAAGACAGCTATGACAGACGCGTCAGCGGTAACGCGTAAATTAAGATGTTTGTTTTGCATGTTGCGTGGTGACTTCCTGAATATATAAAGTGTTATTATAGACTGGAGGATACCACCTCGCTTTGAGTGACTTAATCTCCGCTTAACGTACTCCAACCTTAGCCTCATTATTATCTACGTATACAAAGTGTGGATGGCCTAATCCGAAACTAAAAGGAATAGCAGAAACTACTCGAAGGACTCGCGGGCCCGAATTTCATATAAACTAAAACTGCATTTTGAGGATGATTATTGAAAAATCAATCATCATCATCATCATTTCAGTCATAGGACGTCCACTGCTGGACATGGACCTCCCCCATCGATCTCCAAAAGGGCCGGTTGGAAGCGGCCTGCATCCCAGCGTTTCCCTGCGGTCTCTTTTAGGTCGTCTGTCCATCTTGTGGGTGGACGTCCTACGCTGCGCTTACCAGTCCGTGGTCTCCATTCCAGAACCTTTCGGCCCCATCGGCCATCTGTTCTGCGTGATATGTGCCCTGCTCACAGCCATTTCAACTTGCTAATCCGGTGGGCTATGTCGGTGACTTTCGTTCGTCTACGGATCTCCTCATTTCTGATTTGATCTCGTAGAGAAACCCCGAGCATAGCCCTTTTCATAGCTCGTTGTGCGATTTTGAGCTTGCTTATGAGGCCTATAGTGAGAGACCACGTTTCAGTGCCGTATGTCATCACTGGTAAGTCTGGTAACACACACTGGTCGAAGACTTTTGTCTTAAGGCACTGAGGTATATTAAAAATCAATATTCCTAGCGGTTAAAAACACATACTTACACACTGTATTATTTATTACACCATTCAACAGTGTCGCTATTAAGGATCGAATTCTGGGAAGTAATGACATACGGCAACTTAAGGAAAGAAATATTCCTAGCTGGTATAATGATTTTTCAAAATCCAAGGATGCAATTTCCGTTTTTCTAAAAATCGGGCCCGAGACTCCTTTGAGAACTTTTTACTATTCCTCATAGTTTCGGATTTGGCCATCCAAGCCCACTTGAATAATTCATTCTGTATAAATGCTTAAGTACTTTCACGTCACTGTGTGATTTACCTGCTTTGTGTGCTAAGGTCTACAAACAAGACTAAGGCTTTAGTTATATTTTATGTCTCAACTAGCAGCGCCCCGCGGTTTCACCCTCGTAGTGATGAAAAATGATGATGATGATGATGAAAAGTGTCACTCTCTGGCTCTTGCACTATACCCATGCAAAAAATCAGGTCGATCCTTTGTTCCGTTGCAGCGTGAAAGAGGAACAAACATCCATACATCCATACATACAAACTTTCGCGTTTATAATATTACTAGCGACCCGCCCGCCCGGCTTCGCACGGGTGTAATTTACGTGCGAAGCCTGGACAGGTCGCTAGTTATACAATTATATAAACCTTACTTGAAAATGTATCTAACTGATGGTGAAAACCGCATCAAAATCCGTTGCGTGGTTTAGGAGGAGTTAGCGGCCATACATACATACAGACAGACAGACAGACGCGGAAAGCGACTTCAATTTATACTATGTAGAGAAGAGAAGAGAAGTAGGATTTACCTTAGGAAACCTATTCGAAAACCCCTCAACTTTGGGGAATTTGGTTTGTTTTACCGATTCACATACCAAGAGCTCCACTATCCCTATACCCCTCGTGTATTGACCCCTCGAAGTTGGCTCTATTGTTTTTTTTTTCGAGTTTTTAAAGCGGATTTTTTTAGTTTCCTCCATGACCACAACATTTACTCTTTTTTTTACAAAAACACAAATAAAACAACCCTCTTCGTCGAAACGGTCCAGTTTTGAAGAATGATTAAATAATGACCATAAACGTACATTAACCAGGACGTAAATGGAGTATAATTAAGCGTTGTATATCATCAGTAATCGCCAATAATTATACGCGTTTAATGCGGCCCCCGGCCATCTATCACAACATTATAGTAGCATCAAGTTTCATGGGTGCTACTTCGAAAATTATTCATATCCAAACGTAGGCCAAGTATAATAAAAGTGACGGAACCTGGAGTCCGTGGAGTTGCATTAAAAAAAAGTTAGGACTGTTAAGCTAACATAGATATCATCATCATCATCATTTCAGTCGTAAGACGTCCACTGCTGGACATAGGCCTCCCCCATCGATCTCCAAAAGGGCCGGTTAGAAGCGGCCTGCATCCAGCGTTTCCCTGCGGTCTCTTAGGTAGTCTGTCCACCTTGTGGATGGACGTCCTACGCTGCGCTTACCGGTCCGTGGTCCGCATTCGAGAACCTTTCGGCCCCATGGGCCATATGTTCTGTGTGATATGTGCCCTACTCTCTGCCACACGGAAAAAAATGCTCGCGAAATTTGTTTCCGACCAAGAATATTTTTATTCTCAGGAATATTGTTTAATATCAAGTAAATAAATGCTTGAATTAATAATAATGTCTTAGAACAACAAAACTGATACTCTTCGCGAAAAACAATATTATTCTCATTATATTTACTACAAACAAAACAATTATTATTCCTTCAAGAATATCTGGGTGTTGGGTAAACAATTTATATTTTTTTCAAATTAAGATTTTTTTGTATCTTAGTGTAAGAAAATAATGTATAGGACCAAGAACTATAAAACTTTGATTCAGAACCTGTGACACTTTACTTTAACTAAAACTTTTAACTTGTTAACTCAAGAATATCTTTTAGATTCAAAAAAATATTGTCTTACTCTAAATAATGTATTATTCTCATAAATCGGAAGTAGGAACGTCTTATTTAAAGAAAAATAAATTTCGTATGAAGAAAAATATTTTTATTTTGATGTAAATTTAAGTATTGAATTAATAATGTAAAATGATTCAAAATAAGATAGGGTTACGTTTCCTATTAAGTGAACACTTGTTTGGTTCAAGATATATTTTTTTGGGTTAAGTAAGTATTTTGGCATTAAAGTAAGAATCGATTTAATTCTTAACAAGGTAACTAAATGTTTTAGACCAAGATTCGTCTGTTTTGTGGAAATAAGAAGTGGATTGCTAAGAAACCCTATGATACAAAATAAAATAGACATACTTTTTATTCTAAAAAAATAAATGTTTAGTTTAAGACAATTTTTATTGGATTAAGTAATTACTATCGTCAAACTAAGAAATAAAATACTTTTAAGTAAAGCAGTCTTATGTTTTAAGCCAAGATTTGTCTGTTTTGAGGGAATGCGTATTGGATATTTCAACTAAGAATCCCTATGATACAAAATAAGATCGACAATAATTTTATTCTAAGTAAATACATGTTTAGTTTGAAACAATTTTTATTGGATTAAGTAACTACTAGCATTATACTAAGAAACAAAATTATTTGAAGCAAGATGGTCTTATGTTTTTAGCCAAGATATGTTTGTTTTGAGGGAATACGTATTGGATATTTCAACTAAGAATCCCTATATGATACAAAATAAGATAGACAAACATTTTATTCTAAGAAAAATTCTTGTTTAGTTCGAGACAATTTTTATTGAATTAAGTAACTACTAGCGTTATACTAAGACACATAATAATTTTAAGCAAGATGGTTTTATGTTTTTAGCCAAGATTTGTCTGCTTTGAGGGAATAAGTATTGGATATTTCAACTAAAAATCCCTATATGATGCAAAACAAGATAGACATACATTTTATTCTAAGAAAATACATGTTTAGTTCCAGACAATTTTTATTGGATTAAGTAACTACTAACATCATACTAAGAAACAAAATAATTTTAAGCAAGATAGTCTTATGTTTTTAAACAAGTTTTGTCTGTTTTGAGGGAATACGTATTGGATATTTCAACTAAAAATCCCTATATGATACAAAATAAGATAGAAAAACATTTTATTCTAAGAAAAAAACATGTTTAGTTAGAGACAATTTTTATTGAATTAAGTAACTACTAGCGTCATACTAAGACACAAAATAATTTTAAGCAAGATAGTCTTATGTTTTTAGCCATGATTTGTCTGTTTTGAGGGAATAAGTATTGGATATTTCAATTAAGAATCCCTATATGATGCAAAATAAGATAGACATACATTTAATTCTAAGAAAATACATGTTTAGTTTGAGACAATTTTAATTGGATTACTTAACTACTAGCGTCAAACTAAAAAACAAAATAATTTTAAGCAAGATCGTCTTATGTTTTTAGCCAAGATTTATCTGTGTTTTGGGAACAAGTATGGGATTGTTCAACTAAGAATGCAAATTATTTGTTTGAGAATTTTTATTTTTAATTACTTGATAATAGGTAAAATAATCAACCCATTTATACCAATTAACTGCACAAATAACGTATATTGTAAATAAGTTAAGAATATTTAAGTAAGAGCCGAAATAACGTATGTAACCAATATTTGAAAATATATTAATATTTTCTTTAATAAGTGTATATATTTTATGCCTAATTTTATTCTATAATAGTATGGGTTAATTTATCTATACTTTTTTCATTAGTTAAATATATATTATCCTCTATATAACTCTTTAAAGTTCAAAGAATTGAAATTTTTCTCCAGTTTATAAAAAAAACCTAGATACTTTTATCTGGATCTTACACCGCAAATTTACTAAGAATCCCCATTATGCTAAATATAATTGGGCCACTAAATAAAATAAAGCGAAAGTCTTTTAGTCTAAGGGGACAAATCGGCGTTCGTATTTTATACCTACCTATGTTTGTTCGACGATAACTCGAGTAGGTAAAAAAACGATTGTCAGCCCTGCACCAGTGCTCAGCCTTTACAGACATTATTTTTATGTAAATAGCGGTAGAATTTACCATTGAACAGAATCTTTGATCTCTGATAATTAAATAATCAAACCTACGAACTAACCGCGTTTTAGGATGCCTATGATCTACGATCATCTATTTGCACTGTCGCTATGATTTTTCATTGAATATTAGGTGTCTAAACTTGAAAAGCAATTTTATTCACTAAATACGCTTTAATTTTGGTGGTTTATTATTTGATGCTGGCTGGGGCGGAGTGCTACTCGCGGTGCGCGATCAGTATTCTGTGACACAGGTTGTAGATGTTGACGGCTACGATGGTGACGTCGAGGTATTGATCGCTATAGTATCGCTTAGATTTAAGAAAATTATTTGTTGTGTAGTTTACATTCCACCTAATTCAGGTGACTTGAAATACATAAACACGTTCGCTGTTATAGAGAATCTTGTTTCTAAATACCCAAAATATGATTTATTATTGTTAGGGGATTTTAATTTGAACTCATGCAGCCAAAATGTTGTTATGCATTATAATTGCTTACTAGAATGTTGTAAACTGAACCAACACAATGTAATCCGTAACGAGTTTGGTAATATACTGGATCTGGTACTAAGCAATCGGAGCGATGAGTGGATTAAGGTTAGCGGTGACACGGAGCCAGTGGTCAGGATCGACCCGTACCACCCTCCGCTGGAAGTGAGCGTACGGTGCGCGCGCGCCGGGCGACCGCGGGGACAAGGAGTAGGCGCGCAACTGCCACAGCCGACCGGCGGTGATTCACCATGTGAGTGGAATTTCCGTAAGGCTGATTTTCTAACATTATACGCAGAACTAGATTCCCTCGAATGGGATGACATATTTTTAATTTCTGAAGTGAACGTAGCCGTAAAATTATTTTACGAAAAACTGAGTGAGTGTTTTGACCGGAATGTCCCTATAAAAAAGGGTAGACATCAAAATCCGAAATACCACTATCCAAATTGGTTTACGCCTGGAATAATAAGTACTTTAAAAAATAAACATTTCCACCATAAGAAGTATAAGCAATTTCATCTAGAATTTAATCGTGAATTATTTAGATTTTATAGGCTGCAAGCAAAAGAACTTATCCATCATGCTTATAGTAGTTACATTCGTCGCACAGAGGCAAATATAAAAAGGGATCCTAAAAGTTTCTGGACATTCGTAAAGGACCAACAAGGTTCTAGACAGTCTTGTAGTGAATTTGAATATAATGGTCATATTTTATCCGGATCAGATGCAGCGAATGCGTTTGCAACCTATTTTAGTTCTGTATTTCTGCCCCATAGCCCCACACTATCAGCAGATACAGCTGAGCGTGAAGCGGCAAATTCGCAATGCTCCTCACGGGTCACTTTAGATGCTGTTAACTCGACCGATATCTCAATAGCAATACGTCGCTTAAAAACTCATTCGTCTGCTGGACCTGACGGGATCCCACCATTTATTTTAAAGGATTGTATATCAGCTCTCATGGCACCGCTTGTCTATATTTACAATCTGTCCCTAACTACAGCTACGTATCCGAGCATATGGAAAATCTCTAGAGTAACCCCGATACATAAGGATGGCTCCAGATCGAAGGTAGAAAACTACAGACCTATAGCTGTTCTTTCGGCCCCCGGCAAAGTCTTTGAATCAATACTGAATCGACATATTACTAGGCAGGTCCAAACTCAGCTGAGCGAGAGTCAACATGGTTTTATAGCCGGCAAGTCTACGACCACCAATCAGATAAACTTTGTTGACTACGCAGTCACAGAGTTGGATCGAAAAAAGCAAGTAGATGCAGCCTATTTCGACTTTAAAAAGGCCTTTGACCGCGTCGACAACAATGTCCTTTTGAAGAAGTTTTCTGCTATTGGATTCACACCTAAGCTGCTAGAGTTATTTGCGAACTACTTCTCTGATCGTATGCAGTATGTTCAGCTCTCTGGACTTCGATCTACTCCATATCCGACCTGTTCTGGGGTAAGTCAAGGTAGCACGCTGGGTCCTACCCAGTTTGTTATTATGATAAACGACCTGCCGGGGGTAGTCAGAGCTGCTGAATGTCTTATGTTTGCCGATGATCTGAAACTGTACTTAGGTATTAATAGTGTAGATGATTGTGAGGCGCTGCAGAGGGACATCGATAGCGTGGTGAAGTGGGGAGAGACCAATCACTTGGAATTTAACAGCTCCAAATGCAAAACCATCTCATTTACCCGATCGCGGAGTCCCATCTACCACGATTATCACATGTCTGGTGTCAGTCTGGAGCGCGTCACAGAAATTAGAGACCTGGGAGTGACCTTAGATGTAGAACTAACATTTAATCAGCATATTGTGGACATTTGTAAAAGAGCGTTCAAATCTCTCGGTTTTGTCATGCGGCAAACCGCTAGATTTCAGGACAGGAGTGCTATAATTGCTCTATTTTATTCGTTGGTTCGTAGTAAGCTCGAATACAATGCTATAGTTTGGGACCCGCATGAAAAGAACTATACGCTAATGTTGGAGAGGGTACAAAGGAAATTTGCTCGCTACCTGTACAAAAAACTATACGGATATTATCCTTTTTTGTATCCGTCTCTGTTCGTCGTTGGTATGGTGGGCATCAATACGCTAGAACTGAGACGTAAGTGCTCGTTAATGATGCACTACTATCAGCTGCTCAATGGGCATATCGATAACTCTCGAGCACTGGCTCGCTGCTCGCTGGCTGTGCCAGACCGCGTGCGCCACTCGCGCGCGTGTTGCGTTCGGAAACTGTTCCAGACCCCGCGCGTGCGCACCGACACTGCTCTGTATGCTCCTACGACTCGCGCCATCAATCTGCTCAACGATCTGATTGATCAGAATCCAGATGTAGATGTTTTCTTTGCAAAATTTAGGCTAATAATGAATGCTTGTATAAATTTTTTAAGTTAGTTTTTTCTTTTTTGTTATCTGTTTCTTCTGGGCAAGCGTGCTCCATCGTAGACCACATCATCGCTTGGCATCGGGCGAGTTGGTGGTCTAACGCAAGCCTATTACTAAATTAGTTAATTAGTTATTAGTAGTATTATCTTATAATAATTTGTTTGTCCTTAATAGAAATAATTTTTTTGTACCTAATTAATTAACTCTTTGTTTTGATAATGTTGGCTTGCTGTGCGCGTTGGCTTCGCTGTAAGCACAGCAAGCAGTTGAACTTAAATAAAATAAAATAAAATAAAATTAGGTTTTGAATTTTAAGGCATCTGCAGTAATTTTATGGCTGACTTGACTACTAGCTGATATTAGTTATATAATCTGAAATATCGTTTTATCAGTAGTCAGCTGTAGATTTTATTGCAAAATTGAACCTTAACACGTTTTGATACGGATTTTTTTTTTCCATATCTCCAACTGGGTTCCATAGTAATTTAATTATCATAGGGCTCTCTACCACGGATAAGTAGGCTTTATTATAATATAACGAGTAATAGTCGACCAACTCAAAAAATTTACAATTGTTACACGTTATAAGCCATTCAATTGTGAACTCTATATATATTTTTAAAATTCTACTTAGTAGGTATTAACTTCTATAACTAGTAGAAGTTGAAAGTCGCGTTTCTTCATCCAAGAATAATTGATTCTTAGATGTAAATCGAATGTCTTGACTAATAGAGTATGTGACTATAACCGGCAACGGAAGGATGGGGGGGACGAATGAGTGTTGTCATATCTAAAATAAATTCCCTAGTTTTAAGGAAATTGCGAGTTTTCAGAAGAGAATGTGCATTAATACCTAAAAGTATATTAAGAAACTATTTCTTCGCAATCAAAGTGTGAAACAGAACAGTTTAAAATAATACCCAGGTTAAAAAACTAAAAAACCGACTATTGTTTAACTTGAAAGATTACTCTGCTTTCTACCCTTATGGGTGGAATAATTAATTTATATTGGACCACCCTTGAGATTATAACCCTCTAGCTTCACCTGGGTTGTCAATAAAACATAATCTAAGTCACTCGAGGAGAGTGTGTCTTTGTATTCGTGAAAGAGTTTTTTGAATCATGACTAGGTAAGCTACTAAGTCTCCGGTGTTTGTCTGTCTGTCTGACCTTTAAACGGTTGCATCTCGTGAACCGTAGGTAATAGAGCTGGCAGATTTTTTTACAGAATACGGTGGATTAAAAAAAAAACAACAAAAAGTCAAAAATGAAGGGTCCCATACAAAATAACATATTTGAAAAGGTATTTTTGTATTTTTCATATCTCAAAAACGGTAATAAGTACAAAGCTCAAACTTGGTACTATTATAGAACACAATCTGTAGTATAAGTACCTAACAAAAAAACGGGCCAAGTACGAGTCAGGCCCGCCCAAAATAGCCACGTGCGATCACCGAAGTTCACCCACCGATCGATCACCCATTCGCGCATATTATACAAAACCCCGAGAGCTGTCAACTCGAGCTCTCTAATCGCTTCGATTGATTCGATTATAATTTTAATTTAGTCGTTTAATGTTTTGAATGAATTTAAAGAATGTTTACCATTTATAAAGGAAAATGTTTCGGAGCTGGCAACCCTGTATTCGCCAATTCTCTGATTTGTCCTGTCGCGTCAAGTGGGGTTGTGAATCGTATCGCATACATTTTAATATAAATTCCAATTAATGTAATTTATTAAGCAGAGCTGTTGTGATCTATATTCAACGTACACCAAGAATTGAATTGAACCAAAAAAACTATCGTAAGTTGTCTCTGCAAAAAATAGTGTGATCGCGTGTTGTTTCATTTTCTACTGTTACAGTTTACTTTGTGATTATTAACCTTCTTATTCGTTTGTTGTGATATTAATGCAGATGGCTGATGATGAAACTTCGATAGAAGTTATATTGCACAAATGGGGAGTTCCGGAGTCTGTTATAGACAGATTTAAAAGTAAGTTTTCGCTTCAAACCACTCTAGGAAGTCAATGGGGGAGACGTATGTCCAGCATTGGACGTTCTACGGCTGAGATGATGACATTGATTATTAATTATTTTTTTTTCTTCCAGAAAATGTAATTCAGCAATACCAACTAAAACATCTAAGTGATGATTTTCTCAAAGAGCTATGCCCTTTAATTGGTCACAGACTTTTGGTTAAATCCAAAATTTAAGAATATAATATTTTACTGCACATGGTAAGTTACACCTACTAATAATTAGTATTTCATTTATTTTGAATTTATTTTTACCAGTAAACATCCAAACCAAATTTGGATGTATACTGGTAGCCAACTAACTATAATTATTGCATTGAGTATAGGTAGGTATGTTTTTTTATTAGTTTTGATCAGCAGTTTCACTCATTTAGTGGTAAAGCAAGTGAAAAACAATATTATTCTCAATATGTAAAATAAAAACAAGACAATTATTATCTCTTCAAGAATCTCTGGGTGTTGTTTAAACAGTTTATATATTTTTAAAATCTTAGTACATAAATAAATAATAAATCTTAGTGCGTGAAGCTGCAAAAAATTTAGCTTGTGTGTTAAATCAATCCGTGCTTTTGGGATAACAAACTTACAGGCAAACTATCGCATATATAATATTAATCAGTGTGATGTGATTTCAGATTAATTTGGATATCGAAGAAAAGTACAAGGAAAATTCTTTGAATTTTTATACAAAGTGGCAAACGTTTATAAATACAATTATCAGTTTGAAATTTATTAATACAAATAAATATGATTCGTTGGCAAGTTTATACGAAGGCATAACACAGGAAACCGATAATGGTGAGTTAGGTACATACTTTTTTCGGTACCTATCTACTACACCACAGCATAGTAGCCACTTAGCCAGCCACTAGCCCTATACACATAAGTACCTATGTATAATTTTTCGCATTTATTTTTCAGAGCGGAAGGTTCCAGATCAAATGAAACTCCTGTCATCTCATCCCTCCATAAGGGAGACTCGACAGAAAAACAAAATTTTCGACACTGGAGTGCATCGAGAATCTCATTGTTGATATTGATGTAAGTTTATTTATTTATGCAAGGCGTTATGCCGTAGAAGGTTAGATAAGCCGAACGGGTGTGTTCGGGGAACCATTTGGAAAATAAAAGTTGGCCAAAAAAAACCTGACCTTATTAATATCTGAACGGGTGTTACTCACGTTATTTTAGGCCGGGTCGTGAATAACACCCGTTCAGATATTAATAATGTGTGAAAACCACGCTGACGTGGTTTTCAGAACCACAACCAACAGAACCAGAGTGGAAACTGATTTCGATACTAATATTCCGGCCTTATTTTTTAAAAGGTTTATTTGTTATTTTCCTGGTTTTCACAAAATTTAATCTATTAACTACCATAACCTTCGTAAAGTCTATTTGTCTGTTGACTAAATATGTAAATTCGAAAATATTCTTAGTGAACCAGTCTCCCACAATATCAATATGTTAAGGCTGCAGTCCCGTTTCATAACTTTAAGGGCCAACTAAAAAGTGGGCAATAGAGTTTTTTTTATTCGTGTTTTGACTAAATAATTATGTAAATTCGAAAATATTCTTAGTGAACCAGTCTCCCACAATATTAATATGTTAAGGCTGCAGTCCCATTTCGTAGTATTAAGGCCAACTAAAAAGTGGGCAATAAAGTAATATTTTTTTATTCGTGTGTTGATTAAATATGTAAATTCTAAAATATTCTTTCTGAACCAGTCTCCCACAATATTAATATTTTATGTTAAGGCTGCAGTCTCGTTTCATAGTTTTAAGGTCAACTAAAAAGAGGGCAGTAAAGTTTTTTTTTTAATTCGTGTGTTGATTAAATATGTATATACGAAAATATTCTTAGTGAACCAGTTTCCCACAATATTAATATGTTGAGGCTGCAGTCCCGTTTCATAGCTTTAAGGCCAACTAAAAAGTGGGCAATAGAGTAAATTTTTTTTATTTGTGCGTTGATTCGATATGTCAATTCGAAAATATTGTTATTGAACCAGTCTTCCACAATATTAATATGTTAAGGCTGCAGTCCCGTTTCATAGCATTAAGGCCCTCTTTGCTTTCTCTTTTGCACAGTTTAAACATTTTGTCAAGATAAATAATCAATATGTTTGTATAAAAACAGTAAAATTAAATAGTAATTTTGTTCAGAAAAAATTACAAATATTATAAAGCAATTTTCACACTGATATTTCAGATTTTGGCGAAGATATCGGAAAAGTTAGTTTTTTAAGTTTTTTTATCTGATACCTTTGCCAAAATTAGATGTTATCTCTAAAACGTGCGAAATGGATAGCTTATAGCAGGCGAGCACGCCCCTAAAAACTGCATCTTTTTTGTAAGTCTACTATGTTTTTGATCTTATATTTTTGAATAATTTTATTGTATGTACCTAAGTTAAGAATTAAGATTGTGTGTATGACGTGATTAAAAATATAGTATTATATTAATAAATATGTTGATAAATGACAACTTATTTTAATTTAAAGTCAGGGTTAAAATAAGATTGATCCATGGTGTAAGTCGTAACTAAATCGAGCTAAAAATAGATTGTATTGATAATTCTGCTATGTTGTATGTATTGGTTTTCAAATGTGTCAAGTGTTTATAGAGCAATACCAGAATGTATTGTTCTATAAGCACTGCATTTCAGCTTTTGACAATATGCATAGATGACAGAAATTCTCAAAGCAAGACCAGAATGAAACACAAGATGACGCGAAAGGGGTGTATTAACCCGAAAAGGGGCTCGTAGTACTCATCATTATGAAGAACTTTTACTTTGTTGTTAACCTCGAAATCGCGATAAAAATATCAGCTGTTCCATATAAAACTGTCAGTGAAACTCACGAAATGTATGGCACAGCTGTGGTTTTTCGCGAAATCAGGGTAGCCCTCGGAGTAAAAGTTATTCATAATGATGAGTACAATGAGTCCCTTTCGGGATAGTACACCCTATTTGCGTAACCCTGTGTTTCATTATGGTCTTGCTTTGAGACTTTCTACTTTACAATTAAGAAAATTATTAGTTTCATCTGAGAAGTAGAATTATTAATGCAAATCTAGAAATTACTTACTTGAAGCAACAAAACATCTTGATAGAAGCAAATATATTCTTCAAATAACGCACAGAAATCGTTCTCCTAAGATCAATCTGTTTTTAATATGAAACCCCCAATTATTCAGACTAAGAATACCATACTCTCCCTAAGAAGATACATTCTTAATATCAAAACATCAACAGTCTTTACTTAAAATCAAACATTCTTTAGGCAAGTAAAAGGCATTATTCAAACTTAGAACTTTTGTCTTTGCAGAAGATTCTCAGTTATTTAAGGTTAAGGTAAAGAAATACTTTACTTAAGAGTATGCATTTTCAATTCAAAAAAAAATTTTATTCTTGACTGGACATAAAAAATCTTAGGACAAGAAAAGGTTATTATTTAAACAGAGATCAATTTAGTTTTAGTATGAAATCCCTGGTTATTCAAGAAAAGAACATTGATAATCTCACCTTGAAAATCAATATTCTCAGTTCAAAAGTAGTATTAGTCTCTGCTTAAGATTTAAAATACTAAAGAAAAGTAAATGACATTATTCAAATAAAATGTAGAAAGTATTGAAAGGAAATAAATTTTATTCAGTATAAAATTTTAAGTTTTTTAAATTAAGAAATATTATGATTAGTTTAAACAACAGAATTCTCAGTAGAAGCTGTTACAATTTTTGACTCAAATTAAAAGGCTATTTCTTTCTAATAACTGTTGCATTGTACTAACATTCAGTTGTTTGGGTTTAAGATGTGATCGAATCTTCATTCAATGAAGCATGTTTTGAGTTAAACAACGCCAATTCTCAAGTTAAAATGATGTGCGGTCTCAACAAGATGAAACAGTCTCCAACATAATTATCACAATCTTGCTTTAAAACTAAAACTGTATTTAAAATAAAACTTATTGTCTCAATTGAAAAATACTATTATCTTCTACTAATACTAAGATTTTGTTCATTTAAGACTTTTGCATTCTGAGCGCAGAATTCGATTATTTTATTAGAAGATTATTATGTTTTCTATAAAAATTGTTTTGTCTTACTCTAAAAATAAAATAGGTATGCATCAAAAACTTTAACTGTCTTTGTTCAAGAAAACTGTGAGTCTTGAAGAACAAGAAACCGTTTCCTCTTGCATGAAGAAATTGCTTAATTCTTCTATCGATAATATATCATCTTTATATGAGCCATTAAAATGTTGATTTGAGCTTATCAACTAAAACAATAAATTGCTTTATTCAAGAAAATATTGTTTTCCCCATATATGAAACCATATTATTCTTGACCAATAGATATACTCTTGATTCGAGACTTTTTTTCTTTCCGTGCACTTCAACTTGCTAATTCGATAAACTTAGATATATAAGCACGCATTTTTCTTCACTCCAGAAATAAGCATGATGCATCTCAGAAAAAATAAATGCCCCCCCCTCGGTGGTCCATTTGATGACATTTAGATCAAAATTCAAAAATTCTAAATTCAAAATTATCACCATCTCGTAAAATTATGACCATCTCGTTTGCAGTTGTGTGCCACTCAATATGGAAGTGTGCGTTTGTAGAACGCACAAACGCAAAACTTTTGCATAATATTATGATTATTCTTTGAAATACTAATCGACCTAATTTACTTTATTTTTATTATACCTACAGATTCAACATTTCAATCTGGGTGTCTTCAAATCACGAGTGAACCGGTTTCTTCTAGGCAAGCGTAATCTATCGTAGACCTCAGCATCATAACATCAGATGAGTTGGCGGCCAAACGCAAGGATATTATTGAATAAAAAATTATATAAAAGAAATAGTATTCTTGAATTTCATGATGTGTCACTCGCCCTGGTGTCACATTAGTGGACACAAATAACAAAAAAAACAATATATAGTTAAGACGTAACTTACAACCGAACAAACTTTTAGCGTTTATAGTATACAAGCGACCCGCCTGCCCGGCTTCGCACGGGTGTAATTTACATGCGGAGCCGGGGTGGGTCGCTTGTTATATATATAAACCTCCCGTGAAATTTTTTCTAACTGATGGTGAAAACCGCATCAAAATCCGTTACGTGGTTTAGGAGGAGTTAGCGGCCATACAGACATACAGACAGACTGACAGACGCGGAAAGCGACTTCAATTTATACTATGTAGAGAAGAGATAGAGAAGTGTGATGAACTTAGTAACTTCTTTCTGAGTAGCACGCCGTAAATTAGATAATGTAAATGTGTTGCGAAATGGAATTTCCTTGTACATCTATCATATGATTATAATGGCTTACAAACTTTGCTTTATGTATGTGGGAGAACGAGTTAATTTCGAATGTGTAAGGACTACGTGACATCTTTTCGTCCAAGATACCACAGTGCCTCAAGACCAGTGTGTGTTGCCATAGGTACCTCATGGGCAAATATAAGAGCGCATCGTCACTTACCATCAAGTGAGTTGTGGTCCATCGCTAGCACATTTCATCATAAAACATCATCTGCTGAAAGATGCCCCACTTCAGTAAGTCTCGTCTTAAGGCAACAAAATTTCCGTTATAGGTCCTGTTCCAAAGTTTAATTCCAAGGAAATCTCCGACTAACTAGGCCACAATCTAGGCTTATTTCATCCCTATTACTATTTCCCCCACGTATGCCCACAGACTCCGCGAAGACTATCACGGGCATCGTATTTTCCAATTTCCCAAAATAAGCTGAACTGTTCCCTTAGGAATATTGAGTGATGTTAAACTATTTCCACACGTATGAAAGGGAACCTTTTCGATTATAAATTGCTGTGAGAATAGGAGCCCTTATCAAGATTTCCCGGTGCTCCGAATGTTGAGTTAGCTCCCGTTGAGTTTATTTACTGTTTAAATGTACCAGACAAATGTACAATAAACTTATTTCTTATTATATATTTTCTTGTTGCTTGGCCTCTAACTCACCTGCTGTTAAGCGATGATGCGGCCAATGATGATGATGATAATTTGTAAACCAATATGCGTTAACGTATATTGGTTTACAAATTTAATTACAGATGGAATGTAGAGAACAATGGTTCGCCATTATTCTGCTTTTCGGCATGCAAATTTGGCATACGAACTGTGGAAACTATAGAATTAAGTAAGTTTACGTTTTAAATATAATAACGCAAATTTTAAAATTACATTGAAAATCAAGTAATTATTTGTTACAACCTATGGCACAACCACATGACAGTACACAAACTTAGATTACGCACAAATCTAAATGTCAGAAGTTAAAACAACAAGCTAATCAAGTTGGTAACAGTGTCACAAGTATTTTTATAGAATTTACCAATGAGACGAGAAGCCAGCTGGCAAGTATTAAAAGTGATTTATCAAATAGACCAACGGATGTCAGACTAGTTCAATCATGAGTTAACATTATTATAAGCTGGGTTTATTTACAAAATACATCTGGTTGCAAAACAAACTTTAAAGGTCCTATCACATCTTTTGACGAAAAAAGCATCAAAAGCTGGATCTTTGGTATAATTTTTCTTTCAACTAATAAGATCTGTAAAAAATTCAGTTGCTGTCTTAAATAGATCTGTATTTTTATTGAATGTAGCGGCTTCAGATTTTGGTAAAACTCAACATATCCATTTGTTACCTCCAATTTACAAAAGTAGTTTTTCGTAAAACTTTAGGAGGGAAACTTTTAGAATGGATATCGTTAAATTACTGTCATGAAATAAACATTTTTATGTTATGGTTTACCCATTTTATATTTATCATGAAAATTACGGCTTTATTTATTCGTTTTATGCCCGAAAATACAAATACTTAAAATTGAACGGTCATTTTTAATACACCTCTTAACGCCACGCCATACGTACGAAAAACACACAGTGTACAGTGTACAGTACAGTGTGTGGAAAATAACTAATGTTTACACTTTCAGCCTCCTTTGCACTCCTTGTTATGTTGATAGAGGAAATGAGATGGTATGGCACTTTGGGGACAGGGGAACAAGGTAAAAAGCTGACGCGAAGCCTTTTATGGCTTTCAGAAATGCGTGCGCATTTTTGAACTGACAAGATGAGCATTTCACATAAGAAAATATCTTGAGTGGCTGTAGTTTAATCCAAGAAAATGTGCTATACTCGGTCAAAGTTTTTGTAGCTTTGACAGCTGCAATAAAATTATTTTTGAAATATTATGTAGGTTATCAAATCAGAATGTCAACACAATAACAAAAATAATTAATTAATGTGATTCCGTGTTGACTAAATTAGAATAAATTATCAAATTGATTATCAATTAGCAACATTGATCAGAAAATCAAATCGAATGCAAAGCGAGACGCAGCCGCGCGCGTGCATTCACCTTGAAAAAGACCGTCTAATGCGGTTGAAACTATAGTCGGAGTAACCGGCTTAATCTTACGTGAGTAATTCCCGTGTAATATAAATAAAACAATGATCAGAATTTGCGGCTGTCAAACCACTGTCAAGCAAAAAAAAAACTTGGAGTTAGTAATTTATCACTAACAGTTCAAGTCCAGTGTTTTGCTACTATGTAAATTATTTCTCTTTGTCCATCTTATTTAAAAAAAAAAAAAAACACAATGTGAAAGTGGGTGTATGTTTGTCCTCAATCAACTCAGTAACAGCCAAAATAATATAAATGAAATTTTGTATCAAATGAGCGTTTAAATATACTCATCATCATCATCATCAGCCAGAAGACGTCCACTGCTGAATATAGGCCTCCCCGTTTAACCCCCACACTGAACGACAGCCTGCCTTTTGCATCCACTGGATGCCCGCGACTCTCACAATGTCGTCGGTCCATCTAGTGGGAGGCCTCCCTATGCGGCGTCTTCCGGTTTGTGGTCTTTTTTTTTTTTTTATATAATAAGTGGCAAACAAGCTACGGGCCACCTGATGGTAAGTGGTCTCCACTCCGGAACCTTTCTTCCCCATCGGTTATCGGTTCTTCGAGCGATGTGGCCTGCCCATTGCCACTACAACTTGCAAATTTTAACAGCTATGTCGGTGACTCTGGTTCGTTGGCGAATATCCACGTTTCGGATTTTATCGCGCAAAGAAACTCCAAGCATAGCTCTCTCCATTGCCCGCTGTGTGACTCTTAGTTTTTCCAAAAGGCCAACAGTTAAGGACCACGTCTCAGTACCATATGTCATCACTGGCAACACACACTGGTCAAAGACCTTCGTCTTGAGGCACTGTGGTATCTTGGACGAGAAGATGTCACGCAATTTCCCGAACGCTGCCCATCCGAGTTGGATTCTTCGGGCAACCTCTTTGCCTAAGTTGGACTTACCTAACTGAACAATCTGTCCAAGTATACTAAGTGTTTAAATATACTACTAGACCTTATTAAGATTAATAAGAGAAGCTTATTTCAAATAAGCTTATTATAAATAAGCTTCTTCGATAGTATAAAGAACAGCGAAGCGCTTTGATTCCACATTCATTGTGCGAACTGCGAGTCTGTGGAATGCGCTGCCTGAATACCTGTTCCCCGATGATTACAATCTGGGTGTCTTCAAATCACGTGTGAATCGGTTTCTTCTAGGCAAGCGTGCTCTAACGTAGACCGCTTCTTCGCTTAACACCAGGCCAGCAGGTGGTCAAACGCAAGCCTATTATTTATTTTAAAAAAACAACACTGTAATTTAGCTATTTAATTTTGTATGTGGTCACGCACACTAATACAAGCTGAGTGGAGCAGAACATTGAACTCTATACTGTAGGTAATCAAAAAGAAAATGTTTGGCGCATTTTCGTGGATTGAAAGAAGTATACATCGTTTGTTATCTTGTAATATCGGTTGCCCAACAGCAATATCTTCTAATGTCAGAAATCTTTTTGCCAACCCTATTTAATTACTTTTTGTTGGCTTTACCTCGTTTTCTTCTTTTTGTGATCAAATCAATTAAACCTCAGCTGTGACAATTTTCTTTTCTTTCGTCTAGTTACGTCTAGTAACGAACACTATGTTGGTACTGTCTGTCCAGAACAATATCAGACACCTTTTTGAAGTTATACTTCTTATGCGACTTGCAACAAGGTTGCGTTAAACGTTTAACGCTACCATGGAAGGGAAATTTTCTTTCTCGTATGGTTGCGAATGCGTATCCTTTTTTCGCGCTGCAATTAGCAGACCCGGTAGTGTAACGGTGTCGCTAATGGATTGAGAAGCCTAAGGAGCTAGGTTCAAATCGTGAGAAAAGCATGTTTTTAAATTGTTGATATTTTTGCCCTTGTTATAATTTTAGGGTTCATTGTTGAAGTATAACTTCTTCCACGCGGAGGGACTTCATGCACAATTTTTTTTTACTTGCTATATGAACGAAGGTCCAGTTTGCGGAAACTTGGGTACGTTCTCAAGACAGTAAATACTTACACGGATCTACAAAAGATAATTGGGGAGCGAGAACAAAGGACAGTCATTGAAAAAGATGAAAGAATCTGTGTCATAAATAGGAATCAAGGGAGCGGACAAAAATTCCGCAGGAGATTTTCCCGAAACGTTTTTGTTAGAGTCAATTATTATTATTGCAAAATTAAGGATAAAATATAATAGATAGAAGAATTAAGTCTTAAATTGGAATAATTAACTTCGTTAATGAAAATCAATGGAGGCTTTTTTACCTGGAAGTTATGCGAAGAGAGAGAAATAAAAATGTATTTTAATTGAGAATGCTTAGGGAATAAAATTGTAAATGTTTATTGATATTCCTTGCAATGATAAGTATTTAGAAACAAAATGGCTGTAGTATTTTATAACAAGTAAAAATAAAAGAATTACACAAATAAATTGCAAATGCAAACGTGAAACTTTAGCAACCGAACTTTAATTAAAAACAGTAACAACATGAAGAGCCAGAAAATTCGATCAAAAAATGTGGCCCTACAAAATACTTTTTAAAGTTCCCCGCAGCTACAGGCGCAAAGTTAAATGATTTACATCACCCATCCTGAGGCGATCTTCCGCACTCCGCACACATGATTACGGGGCGCTACAAACTTTGGAGCAATTTCCAAAATTGGATGCTAGAAATCTCGAGCCCCAACATCGGATAAGGTCCGTAAAAAACGGATTTATGCTCAAGAAAGTGCCTATTGTTGTAAATTCTCGCCCTCCGGCCATCATCTGTTCACGGTTAATCGAACATCAAAATTCGGAAATGCGTAAAATCGTCGAATTTTATGACCTGCTTGCAACCTCCGTTTTTTAGTCGTGATGAAAGGAAACCTCTGGGATTTTATGCTGATCCTCCGATTTGACACTTCATCTGGATAAATAATCACGAGGCTGTATCAAAGGGCTTTGTCGCGATACGTGAAGGGAATCCAGCGAGCGGGCGTGATTGGTTAAATCGCGAATTATTCAAATTTGATGTTGTGAGGGATAAACAGGGTAACGCGGCAATCTTGAGACGCAGTTTCAATTTAGAGGTATTCCTGTGTGAATAAATCAGAAATACGACTTTTGAACGTGATCGTATTTGCACTGCGGGTTTATGTACAAATACGTGAAATATTATTTGTAAAGTCTTTATTATATGATCTGTGAGATTTCACTTATTATTCTACGACGCACTCCATGCCGCTTAGTATAGAAGACCATGACAAAGAGACCAATGCGAAGTAGACAATCATACAGATACTAATGCGAAGTAGTGGTAACAATCCTAAAGAAGAAGAATACAATTCAAGGAGAAGGAGGGCCCTTCGCATTGTACCCACCCATTTCGGTTTGCTTTGAAATATTGCTAGCTGATATATATTTTTTACTGTGAAAGTTTGAACTAAATTAACTTAAAACTTCTACGAAATAACCGCAAAGCCTCACTGAAGTTAAGTTTGAGGATGCACTATTTTCATGCTCTAAATTTTCCGTAGCAACGTTTATTCAATTTAGTTTCCAGAGTAAGTATAAAGTTCTAGATTTTTAATCTAAGCTTCAGTTTTGATATATTTCACGAAGATGTTTAAAGTTTACTCTTCTAGTTTTATTATATTATAGAACTGGGGCACGTAGAAGTATAATCTCTACATAGTCTTCTTCTCTATCTTCTCTATCTCTATCTCTTCGCTTTCCGCGTCTGTCTGTCTGTATGTCTGTATGGCCGCTAACTTCTCCTAAACCACACAACGGATTTTGATGCGGTTTTCACCATCAGCTAGATACATTTTCACGGAAGGTTTATATATATAACTAGCGACCCGCCCCGGTTTCTCACGTAAATTACACCCATGCGAAGCCGGGCGGGCGGGTCGCTCGTAAACTATATAAATACTTCTAGAGTTTGCACTATGAGAACGTGTAGAAAAGATAATATAATATGAACTGACGGAGTTACAAGGTTACACAAAATGGTGGTATTAATATAAAAAGAGGTCCTTGTATGTATTATTATGAACAACTTTTACAATGGGATCAACTCTAAAATGGCAAAAAAGTATTTGAACAATTACCTTCTATCGCCTTATATTATAAAAAAACTGTTTGTACTACTATAGAAATATGTGACAAAACGAGCAAGCCGTTAGATTGATTATTGGACAAAAACAATGCTCACTCACGTCCTCCGTCCACGTCAGTGAGATGCGGCAGTGATCTAATCAACAATATCCATTATAAGTTATTACAAACGGCTTACACTCACGATTATGTTTATCGGTCGAGACGATCGACCGGTTTTGGAGCCATTAGTGTCCCTTCATCGGGGAATACACAAACACTCCCGAAAAAGGACGTGCGTGAGTATCCGTCTCCGGGACGTGCGCGTATTCTGATGGAGGAGCTCTAATGGCTCCAAAACCGGTCGATTGTCTCGACCGATAAACATAATCGTGAGTGTAAGCCGTTTGTAATAACTTATAATGTTCTTCACGCGAATTTTGATGAAAAATTTAATATCCATTTAACAAACATCGATTCGGCCCAAGCAGTGTTTTAAATTAATTAATATTGGCTATCTAAACACAATACAGGGTTACACGGAACAGTGGTACGAAGTCGAAAGGAGGTCATTGTACCTACTCATCATTATCTACCACTTTAACTATGTATCCACTCTGTATCTACCGAAGAAAAGGCAGCTTTCCATAGAAAAATTACATTCAACCTCAATTAAATGTATGTACCACCTGTTTTTTTCTCACGATTTTAGGGTTCGTTCCACCGTAAAAGTTGTTTATAATGATGAGTCCGTTTACCTCCTTTCAGCTTTGTACAATCGTTTCCTGTAACCCTGGATAGTGATTTTCACTCAAGGACATTAAACTAGAATAAGTAGATACTAGATATATAAGAAAATTACATTAATACCAAAAACACGTTCCTCTTTTTCTATACTTCTATATCTATACTAATATTATAAAGAAGAAAGATTTGATTGTTTGTTTGTTTGCATTGAATAGGCTCCGAAACTACTGAACCGATTTGAAAAATTCTTTCACTGTTGGGAAGCTGCACTATCCCCGGTTGACATAGGCTATATATCCCGGCTTCGCACGGGCGAAGCGGCGTACTAGTTTATTATAAATAGGCTTGCGCTTGGCCGCCAAATCGCCTTTTAAGCGATGATGCGGTCTACGATGGAGCACGCTTGCCTAGAAGAACCGATTTATTTTCTCCTCTAACTTTGTATTTATAATGAAGAATTCGTAATAATGCTATAGCATTTCATTAATACGATTTCATTAAGAAGGAAATAAAAAGACGCGTGATAAATACCGGTTATATTACTGTACAGAAAGGTATTAAGCCACAAGCTCGTTTAAAACAGAACAAATCTTTTGCGAGCGCGAAATTTTGCTGCCAAGAATTTTGTATTATGTTGCTAAGACTTCCATTGTCTCGATCTGTACGAAGATTAATTTGGGAAGCTCAGTAAATTCGGGCTCAATGATGTAGAATCTTAATGGAAGTGGCTTCCTTTTCTTGTCAATGTAGGAGACATATGTACATTAATACCAAATCCAACGTAACATAGTGATTGTATATATTTTATTAGCATTATGTTTTTTTAGGATTCCATTTTGTGTCTTAATTTTTTATCCGCTACACTATCTTTTTCTATATTCCAAGTAAGGTGAGTTGGCTCTCCAAATTAGTCAATGCAAGGATGTCCTCTGTACTTGGGTTCATCATCATCATCATCATTTCGGCCGTAGGACGTCCACTGCTGGCCATAGGCCTCGCCCATCGAACTCTAAAAGGGCCGGTTAGAAGCGGCCTGCATCCAGCGTTTCCCTGCGGTCTGTTTTAGGTCATCTGTCCATCTTGTGGGTCGTCCTACGCTACGTACTTGGGTTATCATCCATAAAAACACAGAATTCACTATGATGACTGGGTGTGCCATTGTTAGGTACTTCATCAGTATTTCATCCCTAACCCGCAAGGTGCACAGCACTTCAAGTTCAACGTATGTTAGCTGCTTATAATTAGCATCAAACTATGTTATAGAGCGATGGTGGCCGAGCATGGGCATTTTACAATCTAACCGCACCCGGTTCGATCCTCAGCCCTGCACAAATGACTTATTTAGTACTTAAGTAAATTATGTGCAGTTTCGATGCCATCGCGCAATAACGGCGAAGGAAAATATCGTGAGGAAGCTGTTATGTTCAAGTACTTTAAGACTTCAAAGACATAATTATGACATTCACTAACATGTACTGGGCCAGCATGGTGGAATAGGGTCCATCCTTTTCTTTCAGTGAGAACATGATAGGCTGATAATTATGATGATGAATTATGAAACTATTTCAAAATTATCGTCTACTGCCTTGTTTATCCCACTGCTGGATATATGCCTCTCTTTTACTCTCTCATTTACCTCAGTCACGCGCCAATGGAGAGCAGTTTCAATCGGCACATTTAACCAAAAAAAATACCCACCTCAGTGCCCGATGACCACTGGCCTCGGCCACCACTCTGTCACTGCCTTACTCCAGGCATCAGGCACGTGTTTTGCCTAGCTCCACTTTTGATTCGTCACTGCCGTTCCCAGGTCCAGAACTTTTGTTCTACGTCCGGATTTCGGAACTCAATACTGAAGTTTGATGCTGACCATGGTCTCTCCGTGGCTCTTAGTGCATACCTAATTTTGCTTACAGCTTCGTGAGCGAGCGTCTATTAGTTTGAAATTGACAGTATCACTAATTCCAACAGTATCAATCTTTTGTAGCTGGCTTCAAAAACGGTTCATTAGGCATTTCCTGTGATTGTTTTTTTAAACACCCCATTACATGGTCAACGCACGCATTATTAGGGTGGAAATAATTATAGTGACCTACATCAGTTTAAAATAGGCTCTAACCATGCGGTAAATGTAAATAAACAATGTTAGAACCAATAACTTGCTATAAAGTGTGCCTAATGACGCTCGAGAACGAGTTAATGTATGTAATAAATTGCAGTTAATTTGTAGAAAAATTCAGATTGTAAAAGTTAGCATTTTCTATACAAAGAGTTCTGATGCTAGGATGGAAGGTACTATAGTACCTTTAGTTGTAGTGAGACAATTATAGTTTTATGAGTTATGCGTAGTAGTCCCATAGGTGCCTAACAAGCTTACGGCTAGCTTAATGGTAAGCGACGTTCATCATCATGGATACCTGTAACATCAGGGCCATCACAGATATACTGCCGACCTTTAAAGACTCCATTAATAGCTCTTTTAAGCGCCATGTTGTAGTTACTTGGAAATGGCGATAGTCTTAGATGTTTACCAAAGTCTTACATTGAGCTTGTTTTTTCCCACAATTTGCTATTATAATTTGGAAATTACTGACGTTGCCAGAGTTAACCAACTCCGAATAACTCTGACTATAATTTCAACTGCATTCTTTTTTTAAGGTGAACTGAGGGTTTATTTTCCCCTGTTAGTAGATACACTTTATTGCGAATTTTCAAAAGTCGTAGAAACAAAAGTTGTCTGATGTAATGAAGCTACTCTACAGAGGTGGCATCTAACTTGAGTAACTAGTACAACTAGAATCATCAATTTGTCTCACTAAAGCAGTTCCAAGTAGTCCTACCAGTTAGACTAACGTAACATTTATTTTCTGATAGACTTGACCGGAGGTAAGACTACATATATCTTTTTGTTGTTTTCAATTTAATAATAGGCATGCGTTTGACCGCCAACTAGCCTGCGATGTTAAGCGATTGCGGTCTTCGATGGAGCATAATTTTATTGCCTAGAATTAACCAATTCGCTCTTGAATTGAAGACACCCAGATTGTAACTATCGAGGAACACCCATTCAGGCACCGCATTCCACAGACTAGCACTATCTCTTCATATCTATCTCTTCTCTATCTCTACATAGTATAAATTAAAGTCGCTTTCCGCGTCTGTCTGTCTGTATGGCCGCTAACTCCTCCTAAACCACGCAACGGATTTTGATGCGGTTTTCACCATCAGTTAGATATATTTTCACGGAAGGTTTATATATATAACTAGCGACCCGCCCCGGCTTCGCGCGGGTGTAGTTTACGTGCGAATCCGGGGCGAGTCACTAGTGCATAATAAAAATGAAATCAAATATTTGTTCCAACTGGTTCCGTTTTACACATGTCATGAAAGTAATAGCCTTGTGTAAATTGTTTTATTTTATGAAATTTCGCAACATGATTTTTAAACAACTATACAAATAAACAACAAATACTTTTAAACTTGTATTTTAAAGGTATACCTCTTCCAACTGCTCTCTATCCTTGGCCATACCTATCAATCTTGAACGTCAGTTGCACGTCTCGACGATTTTCAAACAATTATGCTTACTTAAGTACATGTTAAGTCGTCCACAAGTATGAGAACTTGGGCTCTGAATGTCGGCATGATACTACCTTTAGAAGACGTAAATGTCAGCCCAATTTTGACTTGAAGAAAATTACATTTCTATGCCCATTTTGGCTTGGTATCTATAAGAATTAGCCGTGCTAGCCCATTTGGGAGAACGCTAGACTTGAAAGCGTGAGGTCGCGGGTTCGAACCCCGGGCCCGTACCAATGAGCTCTTTGGGGCTTATGTACGGATTTTCATACCACTGGCATTTCAGTGAAGGAAAACATCGTGAGGAAACCTGCATACGTACAGAGAAGGAATTCAATGGCGTATGTGAATCCACCAACCCGCACTGGGCCAGCGTGGTGGATATGGCCCAATCACCCTTTCGGGGCTAGGCTAAAAGTCCAGCAATGGACTGTTAAAAGGCTGATTATGATGATTTATGATGATCTATAAGATTGTGTCTTTCTATGAGTTCAGTGATTTTAATTTAAGTCAGTATACTTATTAATTTCAAGCTAGGTAAATAAGCGTGGCTTTTAATACCGAGTGCTGCTATTTACGCTGATTACGCGATGAAGCTAAGCAATAAAGAGGGAATAGTGCTTAAAGTTTTATTTTCATTGTGGATAATTACGCGTTTATCAACTCGCCCGTTGGTAAGCGATGATGTGGTCGAAGATAAAACACGCAGACTAGAAGATACCTATTCACAAGGCCCAGGCCCGTGCAATCCAACGTTTACATTTTTTGTGTTCCCATCTACAGCCTAAACGCTACAACCTCTACTCTAACTTTGGGGATGGCCAGATGTTGTAATCGTAAACACAAGATGCCAACATGGAAAGAGACTATGTTTTTTTACTGTAACCTGTCTGAAATTGAATAGTTATTGAAAAATAAATTTGATTGCAAACCTCACATGAAGTATCATTAAAAAAGTATTTTAAAATTAAAAAAAAGTTGGCACAATATTATATTTTATTGTTTATGTGTAGGATACACATAAAGAGTGCGAAATATGAACGACAAAATACTGTAAAAAAGGAAGCTAGTGGTTATTTGTTCTTGATCTTCCTTAAAACAACGTCAAGAGACTTTCGAATGATCTAAAACTTTAACGCAAGTTAAGGCCCAATACAAACGTATTTTTAGTCAATCCACCATAAACTACAGAAGCATCAATGCCAGTTGGATTGCTATAAAATACTAAAACATGTAGAAAAATAAATAAAAGGATACAATTAAAGTGCTTCTACCCACAACCCGCAAACTTTTTGAATACCTAGCAAACTCGAACAAGTTCTTTACAATGATAAGTAGAGGTTATGTTCACCGCAGCACTAATGGCACGGCTCACTAAACTTGTATGAGACGTTACGCCTACTTAGAAGAGTTAAATTAGTTTATATGCATGCACTCACTAGGCTCAGCACTGTAACTGAGAGCTGAAGGATTTTTGTAGGAATATATTTTCGTCGGTATGTTAGAAATACAAGCGATTCAAAGGGAGAAATCTAGCTTTAGAAAATTTGTCTATATTTAGATAATGTCCACGGTTATAATATCACGGTTTATTAGTCAAATATTAAGCATTTAGACTAAACTAGATTGTTTTACAATGATGATAGTCTTCATTATCATCATCATCTACATCCTGTTTTATCCCACTGCTGGGTATAGGCTTCCCTTTCGGTAGGTACTGCGCTGATCTGGTCCAGTCTCAATATCATCAAACCATCTCGATGTCGGATGTCCAACGCTCTATTTATCTTACCTTAGCCACCACTCTGTCTCTGCCTTACTCCACGTCTCATAACTTTGCCTAACCACGTGTATTTCCCAGCTTCCGGCGTCAGGAACTTTTGTTCTTCGCCGAATATCACTGTTAGGAATTGGATCTTGGAGTTACCGAGCACTGACCTCTCTTTGGCTCACTGTGCAGCTCTAGCTTTGTGTACGGCCTCATGTGAGAGCGTCCATGTCTCGGTACCGTGAAGTCTTAAAATTATCTCACATAGTTGTGAACCCTGGTAACCCCACGCGCGCCAAGTTACTGCGCCGCTGGCTGCGAATGGAGACGACTTGTATACAGAAAGCCTCAAATAAGACTAGTTAAATTACCTTCTTACTCCAACAAGGCCTGTGAGAATAATTCCACTATTAAATATTACGGTTATTCTGTAGTTAACGACGGCGACGCTCTTTGTATGCAAGCGTGGTCTGAATGGTTCTCTCTCGATATTGAAGTAAGGATTCCAGATGGAATTGAATTGGAATGTCTGATTAAGGTTTGATACAGTTAGTGGAATTAATCTTAATACGTAAGGTAGTGTTAAGGTACTCACAGACATGCTAATTACTAGCCCAAAAGCACGATACTTGTATATTATTGTATGTAAGACTTTTTGAGCTTGCTAGAAATATGCTCATTACTAACAAACTCAAAAACCAGCTGCCGCTTGATTTTCAAGCATGCTACTTGAGTCGCAGGTGGAAAGGGGTGTACATGTCGATGTCTGTCAATACCCTAAATTAAATAATAAATAAATATTTGGGACATTTTCGCATGCACGTTCTTCTGACCCCAAACTAAGCAAAGCGTATATAATAGGGCTGCCAGAGACTGATATATTACTATACTGCTTACTTAAGGTAGCTTTAATTAGTCAAGGTAGATAGTTTCGTGGAATTATGTTACAAACATGACAATTTCCACTAATTTGAATGCATAGAGCCTCCATAAATGTTTTTTTTTCAAACATTTAAACATCCATTAATTGAAGAAGCCAATTTGTCAAAATTGGACTTGTAATAAATTGGCGGCCAATTTCTGTTACTTTACCTTGTACGTGCACACAATATTTCAATGTGCAAAGAATTTTGATTGTTTAGTTTTTACATGCTAGCAACGCACCCCGGCTTCGCACGGGTGTAAATCTTATTTTTTTACACCTTGGGTTACATTATTGGAGTTTTAATAAGGATCCCTATTTTAAAAAAAATATAATATAGCCTATGTCACCTAGCCTATGTATATGTGTGTTGGGGATAGTGTAGCTTCCCAACAGTGAAATAATTTGTTTAAATCGGTTCAGTAGTTTCGGAGCCTATTCAATGCAAACAAACAAACAATCAAATCTTTCCTCTTTATAATATTATTATGGTATAGATAAGATACATTAAAATGTAGTTGACTTTAAACATTTGGATTGTCATTAACACAGAAAATAACTTTTTTCGGTCATTAGACCTTCAACAGCCTATAAGCAATCCAACAGTTTTTTTTGTTTATTTCACTAAATAGTTTAGATAAAATTTAGTATTAGTTTTCATTATATCACTTGCTGGCAAAAAATAAATAAACGTATAGATAAAGTATACAGTGGTGAAACAATTAATTTGATACAATTAGTCATGATTTCAATCTTCAAAATAATCTAGTCCACGGTGAATAAACGAAATAAACTAGTGGCAATCACTTTTAAATTACTACTCACAGTTATACCTAAGCACTATTGAACTCCCATGATGTTTAAAATGATTGCTAATAAGTTAAGTATATTTCCATCAAAATGTTTTGATCGAACACTCAAATGTACAAGCTTTCTACTTAAGTAACTATAATCCAGGGAAACTTTTGATTAGTTATCAACTTTCTGAAGTCAGGTAATATTGGTTTATTTTGATGTGCACTCAGATGTAAAGCGACGTGTTTTTTATTTAGTTGCTAAATTCTAACATTCTTCCCAATCTAACGTTAATATTTTACTAATAGGTACATATTTCTTGAACAATTATGGCTACGGTGGTACATTTTATTTTTGGCGACTTCTTAAAATTTTAAACCGTTTTTGTCCTTGTAGCTACGCCGTGCCGTAAAGCACGGTGTTTGCGCTAATACTATTATATAATTTGCGCGGTGTATACTATACAAATAAACGTTTGACCAACGCATGATAACTTTGCCATAATGTATATTTTGCTGACAAAATATCGCAGCAAAATATGCAGACTGGAACGGATTCGGCATCAACGTCAATGGCGAATACACGACTCACCTTCGTTTTGCCGATGATATAGTCATCATGGCAGAGTCGCTGGAGGATCTCAATACGATGCTCAGCGACCTCAGTAGCCTTTCCCAACAGGTGGGTCTTAAAATGAACATGGACAAGACAAAAATTATGTCCAATGTCCATGTTGAACCCGTGCCAGTAGTCGTTGGGAACGATACTCACGAAGTTGTTGACCATTACACCTATCTTGGACAGATTGTTCAGTTAGGTAAGTCCAACTTAGGCAAAGAGGTCGCCCGTAGAATCCAACTCGGATGGGCAGCGTTCGGAAAATTGCGTGACATCTTCTCGTCCAAGATACCACAGTGCCTCAAGACGAAGGTCTTTGACCAGTGTGTGTTGCCAGTGATGACATATGGTACTGAGACGTGGTCCTTAACTGTTGGCCTTTTGGAAAAACTCAGAGTCACACAGCGGGCAATGGAGAGAGCTATGCTTGGAGTTTCTTTGCGCGATAAAATCCGAAATGCCATCCGCACATTATAGATGCGTGGAAGTCTCGCACTGTTCGATTTGACCGATTGTTTCTGCCACGCACCTGTAAGTTGTGGATTGGCTTACCACCTTCGGTTTTTCCTCCGAAGTATAATTTGGACTGCTTCAAACGAAGGGTGAATAGAGTCCTCAAAGGTAGGCAACGCACTGACAATGCCCCGGGTATTGTAGGTGTCTATAGGCAGCGGTGACCACTTACCATCAGGTGGCCCGTAGCTTGTTTGCCAATTATTCTATAAAAAAAAAAAAAAAACGCTCGAAGAACCGATAACCAATGGGGAAGAAAGGTTCTAGAGTGGAGACCACGAACCGGAAGACGCAGCGTAGGGAGGCCTCCCACTAGATGGACCGACGACATTGTGAGAGTCGCGGGCATCCAGTGGATGCAAAAGGCAGGCTGTCGTTCAGTGTGGAGGTTAAAGGGGGAGGCCTATGTTCAGCAGTGGACGTCTTCTGGCTGATGATGATGATGATGATATGAGTGGTCACTATTTTGCGTGTTGTACGTTATAAGCCGGAAGGAAACGAGTCAACACTGAATTGAGAACAATCATTCACTATCAGACTTATGAATATGCAATAAATTCTGCATTTATTGTGCGCATGTAAAACACGTGTGTTCATTAATTCCGGTCAGAACGTACCAGGTGGCCGTTTATACACGAGGCGACACAAGTTACGGGATACTCGAGAACTCAAGCAAGAAAGCGTGCATGACTCACAATCCGCTTGAATGGAGTTTCGTACACTAATCAACAGCGTTATGGCGATAAGTGTGCCATACAAGCACACCTAAGCAAGTCAGGGTCACAGAAGAATTAATAGTAGTTCAAGTACAGAATATTCAGATTTTTCAGCTTGACGTATAAATAAATAGAAACTCTCGCTACGTCATCATAAAATTAATTTAGCACGCATAAACAACTGAGCGTTCCAAATTCGTATTTATCCAGTTTTGTTTTTATGGCCGCAAGAGCTTATTTTGCTCTGATCATCACAGAATCGCTTTATCCGATAGCATTCGTTAGATTAGATCTAAAAGCGTTGCCGTAAGCCCTGTCATAGAGCGAACTCTATGACATAGGGAATCTCAGTGGATCAGGCCTAAAGCTACTCGGATTGCCATGAGTACTACTACTTGCGTCACATTTCACCTCATGTACGAACGAATATGTGTAGTACGCAAGGATTTTATATATACCCTAGTAGTACGTCAATTAACTTGAGTATTGACGGGTAAGAACCGTTTTAATGACATGTTGACATTGAAATAAATTTTTTTCAACCGTTTTAATGGCACTTTTACATTCAAATTCATAACCGACTTTAGAGGGAAGTTTTCAATTCAGTTCGTTTTTAGGGTTCCGTACCAAAAGGGTGAAAACGGGACCCTATTACTAAGCCTACATTGTCTGTCTGTCCGTCTTACCTTTTAACGGCTGTATCATTCGAACCATAATATATAGATAGCCAGTTGAAATTTTCACATAATATGTAATGTTACGGCACATTAATTAAGAAATAATAAAAAAGACAAAAAGTAAAAATAATACAACAAATCACATACAACAAACGTATTTTTATATTAGCGTAAAAGCGTCTAACTTGGCATGATTATAGTAAACACTCTAAAGTATAACAACAGATAATGAACAATGGCCAAGTGCGAGTTGGTGACAAACTTCTGTTCATTACCAAGTTATATTAGTAGCCGTAATTATATTAATTGGTAATTCCTTACTTGGATGATCTTTATCATTCGAACGTCAGCCTTATAATTTTACCAAATCGAAATGCCATAATTATTATTATGTTACTAATTTTGAAGTTGGTTTTTTGAATTGATAATTATTATTGTATTTGGTGGTGGTACGCGGAACCCTCAGTGCGAGCCTGACTCGCACTTGGCTGGTTTATTTATGTATGTACACTGACATTTGTAAACTAATTTACGTGATTCTTTTATTATTATGTGGAGGAAGTTTGTTACAAAAAACAGATAGTGGTTTTTTGTTGTGTATTTACACTTCGGGAAAGCACATGAAAGCATAATTTTCGTTATCATGTAACAATAATCTTGTGTCGCACTTCCTACGGCTAGATACCGACTGAAAAGAAGTGAGCGCCAACCGCGAGTAACCTTCAAAAATGTGCTCCTTCTGGGCCCGTCCATTCATTTTATTTTGGTCGAAGGGTGGACCCACAAAAATTTCGATCCCTTCATATTATGTACTTCATCTAAATGAAATATCTCTAAGTACTTAATTCTCCACAAATGTTAACTTCTAAGAACCGTTTTCAATCATGTGCCCCGTTACATTTATTAAGGTTGCAATCATGTTCCGTACACTCAGATTTCGCTTTAGATTTCTGGAATGTTCATTACTTTCTTGAATGAGGAAAGGAGGGTCGGGGAGTATTTTATTGATGTGAATTCTTGTACGAAAACATTAAGTAAGTATAAAATAACTTACAAGGATGAAAGTATATAATGTATAGAGGTTTACACGGAACGGTGATATTAAGCCGAAAGGAGGCCTTTGTACTCATCATTATGAATTATATACTTTACTACCGACCCGCCCACCTGGCTTCCCACGTGTAATTTACGTGCGAAGCCGGGGCGGGTCGCTAGTTATAAATATAAACCTTCCGTGAAAATGTATCTAACTGATGGTGAAAACCGTATCAAAATCCGTTGCGTGGTTTAGAAGGAGTTAGCGGCCATACAGACAGACAGACGCGGAAAGCGACTTTAATTTATACTATGTAGAGAAGAAAAGAGAAGATAGAGATGGGAACAATCTTGAAATCACGAAAAAAGCTGTTCCTTAGTAAAATCCTTGGGCTCGCAAAGCACCGCTAGTATTTCAGGTGTCCTTATAGGCGGCAGTTTCTGCTTACCATTAGGCGGACCGCATTCTTGTTTGCTGCAGTTTTGTGATTTAATTTATATTTTACTTTGTACATACTTCGTATTTCTGTTATTGTAAATATTTAGAGCAAAAATTATAGGTTATTTTTTTATTACATTGTCCAAATATTGATAAATAGTACCTAAATACTTACAGCACAATAGCCAAGTATAGAAATATTTATTACTAGTAGGCCGCCCCTGCTTCGCACGGGCGAAGCCGGGATATATAGCCTATGTCAACCGGGGATAGTGCAGCATCCTAACAGTGAAATAATTTTTCAAATCGGTTCAGTAGTTTCGGAGCCTATTCAATACAAACAAACAAACAATCAAATCTTTCCTCTTTATAATATTAGTATAGACAACAGAATCGAAGACTATACACTACCCAATAATTGTATTATCATAATATTTTATAATACATGAAATTGATTATCGATTTGCCGCCTTTTTTATTAAAAAATATTTCATTTTTCATCACTGAGTTTGTATACTTTTCTTCATTTAATTAATACGTTTATCGGTATTTCTAAAATGTAATTTTACAAAGGTATACCTCAGGTCAGTTTTTTTGTGAATATTAACAATTATTACTTCACACGGGTGTAATTTACGTGCGAAGCCGGAGCGAGTAGCTACTTATATTTATAAACCTTCCGTGAAAATGTATCTAACTGATGGTGAAAACCGCATCAAAATCCGTTGCGTGGTTAAGGAGGAGTTAGCGGCCATACAGACATACAGACAGACAGACGCGGAAAGCGACTTTAATTTATACTATGTAGAACGGTATAGGTACATCTGGTACATGCTTGACATGAAGATAAGGTATATAGAAGAAATATTTTCCAAATAAACGCACGACATTATTTTTATTCTCTCAACCTTGTAGGCATAGTAAACAAAAACTCTGTACCTACCTATCTCTAGAAACATCTACTTTTCATTTTACTTTTGACGTAACAACCAAAACGCTTCAACTTTTTACATCACGAGCTTACCCGGTAACGAAGTAATAAGTTTTTTTTATGTAAATACGTAATTCCACTTGCCAGGTTTATCGTGGAAATCTTGGATGAGCCTGGCGACATGCCAGACGGATTTTGAGTGGGCAAAATACCTTAACCTCGTTAAATTGAGGAAGTTTCAGCGCAACGAAAGTGAGACGTAAACTCTTTTTAGTGAGTGTTGAAATTCATACCGGGACGAAAAAGGGTTAATTATAAGGTAGTTCAGTCCGAGGCTTTTGTTCTTTTTACTTTCTAGTGTCGCCTGTTAAGGCTCGAAAAAAACGGTAGCTAAAAAATATTGTATTTTTTCCTGGGTTTCTTCATGGAATGGAATTTATATTTTTCGAAACGATGTTATAAAGAATAATATTCCTAGAATTGCGGTGGCTCCTATAGAAGCCTTCGACAATTTTTTTTTGTCGAAGATGCTACAAGATGGGAACAAATACAGGGTTACACATATAGACTGTACTAAGATGAAAGGAAGTCACTGTACTCATCATTATAAACAACTTTAACTATGGACCAAACCTGAAATCGCAAAATAAACAGCATAGAAAACGGCTATTGACACTGGACAAAATGTATGGAACACCTGTTTTTTTAGGGTTTATAGGGTTTATAGTCCCATAGTAAAAGTTGTTCGTAATGATGAGTGCAATGACCTCCTTTCGGCTTAGTACAGTCTATATGCGAAACCCTGTATATATTTAACAATAACTTGCGTACCTACTATCGGTACCTATCACATCATCAGCCATTAAATGTCCACTGCTGAACAATAGGGAGGCCTATTAGAGATTGGTGTTGCCATAATCCCCACGCTTGGCAGGCGGCTTGGAGATCGCAGTACGTTCACCGTGTACTAACAGGACGCTGCTGCCCATCCTCCGGTGGTTCTGGTCGCAGTTTTAGGACATACCCGGGTCCATAATCGGTACCTATATTATGCTCAATTGTAAACGCCACTCAATGGGTGTCCCCGATGGTTATAACCTGGATGTCTTCAAATCACGAGTGAATCGGTTTCTTCTAGGTAAGCGCGGTGATTTAACGTAGACCGCATCATCACTTAACATCAGGCGAGATGGTGGTCAAACGCAAGCCTATTATTTATATAAAAAAACACTCATCCAATGACTGATCGGACCGTCTGTTATTTTATCTATACTAATAATAATATTATAAAGAGGAAAGATTTGATTGTTTGTTCGTTTGTTTGTTTGCATTGAATAGGCTCCGAAACTACTGAACCGATTTGAAAAATTCTTTCACTGTTAGGAAGCTACACTATGCCCGGGTGACATAGGCTATAATCTATACCCGTGCGAAGCTGGGGCAGACTGCTAGTAAGAAATACTTTGATTGCTAATGACATAAATTCATAAAAGGTTGCCTGGAAGAAATCGCTTAAGGCGATAAGGCCGCCCATTATACTGCCGTATATTTGTTTTTTTATGTTATTTTAAGTTTCATTTGTATTTTCGGTGTGTAATAAAGAAATATTGTATTGTATAAATCGATTTCAAGGACTCGGCGAATTCCAAGTGTACTCCCACAACCCATTTTCAACGGTCACGTACCTGCCGATGTACTAACCAACCTACCAAGCCATAACTAGTCAGCTCGTTAAATATTTTCTAAATATCCCTATTTAGATTCAGTGTACAACGCCGCATAAATTCATGCATAATCTAAATCAGCTATTTCGCCGGCGAATGTATTGCTCGATAAATTTCCTATTCGGTCGTATTTATTTTGGGCGTAGACACATTATTTTCTGTATTTCGCTACTCGCTTCTATCTGTATAAGTAGCTATGGACAGTTTGTCCGATGCGTATTCAGAATATTCAGAAGTTGTTAGCTTTTATTTACGTTACGTACGATATGAAATTGATATGAAGCCTTTCTTGTGGTTGGTAGTACAAGTTTATTTGTTCAAAACTAACCAAATAACTTTTGTTTTTGAGAAAGACCTACCATTATTTCATAAATCCAATCTAAAGTCTACGAATTAGGGCCGGGATAATATTTAGCAATATTTATAAATATAAGCTGCGTAAGCAAAGTTTGGTCTTAATTCCGACTTATATGGGAGGAAGTATAGAAGGATCAACAACTAAGAGAAGGTACCTACATAAAGTAAATGGAAAAAAACTTCTGAAAAAAAATATCTGTCGCTTAAGATAATTTAGGTCATTTTATTTATGTTACACGGGAATTACTCACATAAGATTAAACCGGTTACTCCTCCTTGAAAAAGGCCGTCTAATGCGGTTGAAACTATAGTCGGAGTAACCGGCTTAATCTTACGTAATTCCCGTGTAACATAAATAAAATGTGTGAAAACCACGTCAGTTTCAATAATATAATACTTTAGGTCATTTATTTTTATTAAAATGGGGTATTTATTAATGAACGAAAGAAATTACCTATGTATTTTTGGAATCATAACAAACGTCGCCAAAGTGTGTTTCGGCAGCCTCGCCTCGACAGCCATTGGGACCTGAAACACCCTAACTAAAGGCAGGTACTTCGGTAACAAGCAATATTGAATATCAGAGCGATTTTTTATTAGAACTTCAACAGTAAATCTATTGATAAGTGAACCATACTTATCAATCGTTATTGAACCCTCAGACACCTTCAACAGAATCTTCATGAATTTACCGATTCACCATACCTTTAATTTAGGCCAAAATTTAAAAATAAGCTATCTGAAAGGTTTTTGATTAAAATAAGTCTTAGTGAAAAATATAATTAAATTTAATACGTACACTAAAGAAACTATTTAAAATCGGCTAATAAGCTCCGAGATGTAAGAGTTTAAAGTTTTAGGTGGAATTAGGAAGGGATGCTCTGTCCCTTTCCCGCAAATTGAGTGTTAGTATGGAATTTGTATGTAGGTCACGTCATTCGTAAGTATAGTGCGCATTCTGCCTAGCAAGACATTAATATGCTTATATCTTGACCGAAAGCTAGTTAGCTGCTCTATTTATAAAAAAAAAATATAGAATATCTTTTTAATTTTATTTCCGGTGTTTGGCTCTATTTATAGTCAAATAGTTTTATAAGACAAAAAAATATTATACCCGTGCCTAATGTAACGTAGAACATTCACTAACTCTAGGTATACCTAGGTACTTCGATTAGAAAATCAAGATCGATTTAGAGAAGAATCAGAAAAATTAGCAAATCAAAGCAACTATTTGACCACCATCAGGCGAGATGGTGGTGAAAGGCAAGGCTATTATTTACTAAAAAACAAACTTTTTCTAGTACATAGACTTTAACAGCTAATCTATTCATACACGATTTACCTTTAGTGTGACACAAATCGTTGACTAAATTGCTCGCTTATGGAGTTTACTTCTTTCCCACCTGCGTACAAAAAACAACAATGCATAAAACAATAAGCTCGCCAATTTACAAGCCCGGATTAATGTGAAGCGGTGGCTTGATTTTGGAACCTTTCCAACTTGGCAGCATAGTCGGCAATTTGGATACCCGTTCGAAGCGTTCTTTTTTATCAAAACATCACTGAGATTGAACCCTAGGTCCAGTTTTATGCATTGCCACTGTTGGAGGATTTTCGCAAAAGCTAGTACTAGTTTCGTTTAGAAAATACAATTTTGAAAAATGCACCTATTTCATCCGAAGCCGATTATCGAAATGTATGTAAGAAGAAGAAAGAGATATACTTGACTGCAATATCCTTGAGCGGATATTAAGGATGAGAATCGCTTTTCTCGTGTCCTCTATCTTTAGAGGAATTAGGTAAGAATTTTTAATCAAAAATGTCAACGGGCGTGTAATACGAGTCAGGGCATAAGACGACCCAGTGCAAGTACCGTTCTTTATCGATCGTCAAATTCAATAAAATGCCATAGAATCGATCATAGCTAGTATTGATTAAAATGGCATTTTATCGAATTCGACGACCACAACTGTCAAATTTGACGATCGATAAATAACGGTACTTGTACTGCTGTCTTGTGTATAACTCTCCAGACGTAAAGAAAATAAGACATGTTATTTTGCAAAGTACTGTTTAGATTAAATATAAAAAAACGTGCAAAAAAAATACAAGTTTTTTTTTTATATAAAATATGGCTTGCGCTTTTCCGCAAACTGACCTGCTTTAACTTTTTATCCCTAAAAGTAAATGAATCAGCCACATTTCTTATTAATGTTGAGCCGAAAAATTACCTACAGGTAAGTTAAGCAACATTTATGTTGTAATGTATAATGTAAAGAACTCGATCTCATTTGTACTCACTAATATGGACCACTGTTGTCTGAAATAAAGATTTATTATTATTATTATTTCTCGTCTTACAACAACATTGCAAAAGAAACTGTAAAGGGTTCATACCCGGCAGCGCTACATTTTCCTTGTCCGAACTTGACAAAGAAATAACAAAATTAGCTGACGTAACCGTCCAGAATGAATAAGGTTAACCGAAATGATACACAAATACGATCAAGGCTTTTTCAGACTACCCTATAATATACAAAGTTGTGAGATAAATGTTAGTGGAATTAGTCCTTTTTTATTCTCAATCATCATCATCAGCCAGAAGACGTCATCTGCTGAACATAGGCCTCCCCCTTTAGCCTCCACATTGAACGACAGCCTGCCTTTTGCATCCACTGAATGCCAGCGACTCTCACTATGTCGTCGGTCCAATTCTAGTAGGAGGCCTACCTACGCTGCGTCTTCCGGTTCGTGGTCTCCAGTCCAGAACCTTTCTTCCCTATCGGTTATCGGTTCTTCGAGCGATGTGGCCTGCCCATTGCCACTTCAACTTGCAAATTTTAACAGCTATGTCGGTGACTGGTTCTTTGGCGAATATCCACGTTTCGGATTCTATCTCGCAAAGGAACTCCGAGCATAGCTCTCTCCATTATTCTCTATAAATAATTTGAATTATACAAGTGACTTTTTTTTAAACTTGCATTTGACCGCCACGTCGCCTGATTTAAAGTGATGATGCGGTCTACGATGGAGTATGAACAACTGTTACTATAGGATCAATCCTAAAATTGCACAAAAGCTGTGCCGTAGGTATAAAAAGGATGATGACACTGTCTCGACAAAAAATATAGAGAAGCAGTTTTTTTTTGTAATTTTAGTTTACAATGCTTTATGCAACTGAGTGACCAGATATGCACGCTGCTTGCCTGATGGTAAGTGTCAAACTTACCCGGAACACTTGTCCACCCAAAATGTATAACTGCGCGGGAATGTACTGTGCTTGTCACCCTGATATATTATATGATACATACTAGCTGCACCCCGCGGTTTCACCCGCATGGATTAATTTTTATATATCATCAGCTATCTGCCAGTGAAGGTCCCGTCATAGTAGGTCTAGCCGTTTTGAAGTCCATATGGCACATACATACTTACACACATCGCTTATTATAGAAAATTATTATTACTTTTTGTATTATCTTAGTCTGAAAGGGCATCAGATAAGGAACCCCATATTTGAATGCGAAGGCCGATCCCTCGAGTCCGGGTTTCTAATCAGGAATAATCAGGATTTGGGGTTATGACTGAGAAGCCTTAATTTCGCCCGATAGTGGTTCTCTCCAATAGGCTTCCAGCTGCGCTCTATCAACTAAAATAAATGAAAGATCGAAGAAATATTACTATTACGGCGGTAGTTAGGGGTGTTACTAATTTTTTATTAATCTTTTAAAAAGGTTTTTTGTAATACTTTAACAGATATACGACAGGTAGGTACAACAGAAGCAACAACATGGGGTTCTTCAAAAGGCGAGTTATTAGATTCTTAAAGGGTCGACAACGTAGTTCTGTTGTGATGCCTCTGGTGCTACAAGTATTCATAGGCGATTGCTTACCACCGGGCAGCCCGTCTGCTTGTTTGCCACATATGGCATAAAAAGGTCAAAAACTAAATCTATTGGCGCCGAAGGGGCAACATTGGCGTGAGGCGTGCATTTTATTTTGCTTTCTCGGTTAAAACAATTATGACGGTTACAAATAATTTTATCAGTCATGTTGATGTAATTGAAATTATAAATGATCAAGATACGTAAATGAAGCACTTATTTAAACAGAAATAAATCAAAGAATCAAGACTTGTTTCTCAACTTCACAAAGCGGTAACCCTAACAGTGTAAACTGTTTCAATTTCCTTGCACGCTCAGTGTGAGTTTCAATAGATATATTTTTCAATATTTCTCTCTCGGGTCCGCGCGTGGGTTTATTCATACCGGTCGAAAGTTTATTTATTTTGGTTCCCTGTAAGTTTCTATGAGAAGACCTGGAGACATTCACCTAGCATTTTTTGCTTAAAATAAGTAAGTTAAAGTACCTATGTAGGTCAAGTTAACATTAGGTTTTAATATAATAATTTACGTCATCATCATCATCATTTCAGCCATAGGACGTCCACTGCTGGACATAGGCCTCCCCCATCGATCTCCAAAAGGGCCGGTTGGAAGCGGCCTGCATCCAACGTTTCCCTGCGGTCTCTTTTAGGTCGTCTGTCCATCTTGTGGGTGGACGTCCTACGCTGCGCTTACCGGTCCGTGGTCTCCATTCCAGAACCTTTCGGTATAATTTAGGTACCTACATATAATCAACAATACTAATCGAACTTCATAATCTGACGGCTGTCGGGTTCGATCCTTGAATCGGCCCTGCACCAATGACTTATCTATATATATATCTATACTTCTATACTAATATTATAAAGAGGGAAGATTTGATTGTTTGTTTGCATTGAATAGGCCCCGAAACTACTGAACCGATTTGAAAAATTCTTTCACTGACGGGAAGCTATTCTATCCCCGGGTGACATAGGCTATAATCTATACCCGTGCGAAGCTGGGGCGGACCGCTAGTAATTATTATATAAAATTAATCCCTATTTACTTTGGTTATACCATAACTTGAGAACTATTAAGTTTTCTAATACGTTGTAGAACGTACTTACTAAAAAAAAAATGCGCATAAAATTGGAAAATTTCAGAAAACTTAACGATGATTTTAACTCGTTGGTGAAACCACGGTGCGGTTTATCTAATAAAACTATGAAAAAAAAAAAAGAAAATATTTTAATAATTGACACTCGCAAACGCACAAGACGTGAAACGCCAAAATTATCTTATGCGGAAAGAATTAAAAAAACATGTACCTGTAGTATTTATCGTTCACAATTCATTTTCTCTAAAAAGCATACCAGAATAATTCAAAAAGGAAACACTCCAAAGGACATTTCACACGCCACTAAAGGAAATCGAAATAAATAAACCCAAAATGATATGAATAAAACCCACGCACTCGGCCTTCGCGAGGAAAATTGAAAAATATATCCTTTGAATCAAACACACCACGTGAAGGGAAATTGGAAAGGCTATTAATGTTCCATACTAAACTTCTTTGAACTTTTCTCTCTTTGTAACTAAGTACTACGAGAATTATATGTAGTAATCTAGTCTATACCAACCCTCGCTTGTCACTAGGGATCATTGCCCCATGCCTGGGACCTCAGACAAACATGGGAGATATGGTCACGTGGCGTGGCGGGTACAAACGCATCAGGGGCCTTACGGACAACTGCTATTGCGACATCAAACTAACGTTAAATCCGCTCAGTTGGAAAATCACGCAACCGGAAACCGTATCTACGCGCGTTAAGGTTCACATTCGCGTGATTTTGATTGATTGAACTGAGCGGATTTAAAGATATTTTTGGTGCCGCAATAGCAGTTGTCCGTAAGGCCCCAGATCTAAATTCAATGCAAGTAATTCGCTGCAAGTTTTTTAGTGTGCCTAAAAAATTAGCCTCTTCTTTTTTTATAATAGATAGGCTTTCTCTTGGCCGCCATCTCGCCTACGATGGGGCACGCTTGCCTTGAAGAAACCGTTTCACTCTCGACTTGATGACACCTAGATTGTAACTAAAGGACATTGTTTGTCTGAGCCTGGGAAAAAAATAGCCGCAAAATCCATTTTAACTGTTCACACCATGCTTAGAGTTACGTACGAAGCACGACCCGTGCATCAGCTTAACCCACTGGTGGGATGAGGGAGAACTTGTCGAGACCCGTCTAACCACCAGTGAGGTGAGGGGAATCCCTTACACGGAGTGGGTGAACTAATCCGAAAGGAGCTCATTGTAGGTGTCATTATGGAGATTTTTTACCATGGAACCAACACTTCCTGCAAAGAAAACAAAACATAAAACTTTCTTAACCTAAAAACACGTGTCTCTAAATTACCAGTCTAAAAAAGGCGACAGTAATAACCACGATTTATTTAGAACATCACGTAAACTACAAATTACTAAACGCTCCGTACAATGGAACGGTTTTAGCGGATGCTAGGAAATACGCTCCATTCCTTGGAGCAATTTAGCCAATATCACGGTGTGTCACGAACGCCCGCCTCCTGGGCTATAATTAAACTCCTGGACTACCGGGAAAACCACTGAAAAAAACAAGTACCAGGAAGTATATTCTTTCTAATGAATTAAAAAAAATCATATCGGTTTATAAATGACGGAGATATGAGGTAAGTAAAATAGAAATAGAAATAGAAAAATATTTATTTATGACAGAAACAAAGTATATAAACATTATGAGGTAACATTATTAGGCAACTCTGCCAGTGTTCTGGGAACCCTGCCGCACGGTGTTGATCTCGACAGCGTTTTTGTTTTGGAGACATGCTTGAATATTTTATACAATCATCTTTTAGTTTAATTGTAGTTTTTATTTAGTTATTTGAAGTTTTAGTTTTTAGTATTTTCTTCTGTTTTTAAATTTCCATTAATTAATAAAAAAAATGCCAGTTATATGAGGTAATAAAAATAATATATATTATTTATACAAAAAAAAAAAACGAACTGACAACCTTTTTTGAAGTCGGTAGACGGTCATTTAACTTAACAAAGTATGGAAAACCTGATATTTTTTTGCGGTTTCAGGGTAGGTCACATAGTAAAAGTTGTTTATAATGATGGGTACTATCGACCCCTTTCGGCTTAGTACACCCTTTTCGCGTAACCCTGTAGAGATTAAAAATCTAATAGGCCAATCTCAGGGTGAAGAGCGTAGTGCATTTTTTTGAACTGTAGAAGATCTAAATTCTAGGTGGCGTGGAACTGCTATGGACAAGCGTAATACTTACCACCAGGCGAATAACCTGCTCATCTCAGTTGCATAAAAATAATAATATTATAAAAACTAGAACTGAAAGCACAAACAAAAAATTGCGCCTACAATTTTCGTGATAGCACGCTTAAGTCTGTGACGCACAACTGACAATAAAACGTCAAGATGTACATACTAACTTTATTAGTGAATAGTCAGTCTCTAATAAAAATCAGTACTTATATATTTATCATTTAATTTAGCAAGTACAATAAGTACATACTACAAAAATTTATAAGCAAGCAGTTAACATTTGCCATTTGCCATACTTGTTTGCCGAGTTTAGTTACCGACTAAAATACTAGATGGCGGTAGAGTCGAGTTAGATCGCGCAAACGTTTCGTTCGCGAAAAATAGCGGACCGCTCGGGCTTCGTCTCTTCGGTGTGGTTTAAAACCGCTTACCATCAGGCTTTTTGAATAGCTGCTCTCGTACCACCGTACGAGAGAGCTTATAATGACGTAAACACGTTGATAGACTGAGCGTGTGTGTTAATTTGTGTTGTTCACGAAGTAACACACGCTATCAAAGCTAGCATATTCCCATGGCTTCACCTGCCTGGCTGAAGCGATTGATTTGAAGCATTTTATTTATTAGCGAATGAATGAAATAGAAATAAAAATAAGTTGGGATCCAGAGGGGCTCGATTTTTTTATAATTCTTGTTATTCTTGTTTAGCACCAAAAATATCATGCAAAGTGAAAGATTTTGATAGAAAGATAAAAATCAATGATATATCGAATAGTTGTACAAACCACGTTATTATTAGAAAAATGTGCCTTTTCTTTGGGATTTCGTTCGAAAGTCAGTCATTTCGCATGATATTTTTATACGAGAGAGCGCTATAAAAATAGCATTACAAGGAAACAAGGCTAGAAATTAATTGATATTATAATTATTATCAGTCTTTGATATTCAATGTTATCAGTAAATATTGTTGTTCATTATTGATTCTGTTTTTTTTTTTAATAATTTTGGAACAATTAAAAAAAATTTTTTTTTTTTTTTTTTTTTATTTGGGTAAAAAAATTTTTTTTCTCGAATAACCTAACTAAGACACAATTAATCCACCCCTGGGGCCTTACGGACAACTGCTATAGCGGCACCTAATCCGCTCAGTTGGAAAATCACGCGACCGCAAACCGTATTTGGGCGCGATAAGGTTCACGTTCGCGTGATTTTCCAACTGAGCGGATTAGGTGCCGCAATAGCAGTTGTCCGTAAGGCCCCTGTTCCCGGAATAAAGGTGGCCAAAGCACTCGCTTCATTCCCACGTTGGATGGCAAATATGGCAATGGCTACCTTTGCACCAGGAACGAGCCAGAGCGAAAGTCCTTAGACTTTTCTTTGAAACGTACATTATTATTGATATACAACGCTTATTGCGTATAGTCTGTTATCTTTGTCTGATGTTTTTTGCTGCTCCAGTATTTTCATTTTATTTTAAATACGATGTGTTAGAAAGTTCTGTTATTACTTATTGCTTATGCTAATGATATATTGTTGTCGTTGAATATATGTATAACCTAATTGAGAACCCCCTCTTTTTGAAGTCGGTTAAAAACAATACCTATAATTTAAATGTTTATCGGGACTTATCACGGCCATTGTAACATGGTCGAAACGTCGAGCGAAAGGTACCTATTTTTACCTAAATAAATTAATACGTGATAAGTCCCGATAAACATTTAAAACGAGTGTTTAAATCGCGAAAGTTTAAAAATTACTTTATCTATAATTTGTTGGATGAGGTAACATAACAACCCAACCTTGGATCGCGACCTTTATCTCAGGTACTTGGGGCCTTACGGTTAGGTGATTGCGAATATTTGCGATTGCGCGACAGCAAACCGTATTTCGGCGCGTTAAGGTTCACGTTCGCTTGATTTTCGGCACTGCGCTGTTTTAAGCCTGCGTTAAGAGATAGACGTAAGGCCTCAGGGGCCTTGCTATAAATGAGGGCAGTCACGCTTCGAGAATTTTAAATTAATTTCCTCAAAATTCCACTACCTAGCTTTGAAGTCTTTCTTATTTACAGATTCAGACTTTGCATAAATCTTTCAAGAATGTTGCACAAGGTGACCAACTTACCTTTAGGTTGAATGGGCGCCACTGTCGTATTTTCTGAACACGACTGATACCAAACAGCAGTGCAAATACCGTTCTATAACGATCAGCAAATTTGACAGTTGAGGTCATCAAATTCGATAAAATGCTATTTAATCAGTATTCGATATGATCGATTCTATAGCATTTTATCGAATTTGACTATTGATAAAGAACGGTACTTGCACATTGTCATATTGGCCAACTACAAACACTACTTTGGTCGCACTGTGTCAAGATTCAGTTTGTGATGAAAGCTTTTCAGGGACTTCTTCTAGTAAGCCTCAATAGATGATGGTGATGTTTTTTTCTTTTGTTTTTGCATGTCTTGTGTATTGCCAGTGTCAAGTAATGGAATATGTTCAAGTCGTCAAACAAGTCATAGTCACGCTCAGAGTCAAGCAAAGTAATTCACAGTCAAGTTATGCCCTATTGTAGAGGTGGAGATTCTAATAAAGGCTCTTCTACGTCTTTGCGCCATGGCATTGAAACGGCACATAATTTATTTAGGTACAAAATAAGTAATTCGGTGCAGAGCCAAGGATCGAACTGGGTGCCATCAGATTATAAAGTACACATACTACCGCTCAGCCGCCATCACTGTTTCGGCCACCATCGCTTCTTTCCGTGTTACCCTTTATAAGCTGTACCCCGCGGTTTCTCCCCCGTGGACCCACGTGTTCCTTTAGGAACCGTACATTATTCCAGTATAAAAAGTATCCTCACCTATGAGCAGTGGCGTACATTTGTGCATTTACAATACAGTGTAAACTCTATAAAGCGACACTTTAGGAACTGCGCATTTTATGGAGTTATTGAGGGTTGTCGTTAAATGTCATCGTTAAGTGAAACTGTGGGGCGCAAAAATCTATATTATTTTACTACTAACTGCACCCCACGGTTTCACTCGCTTAGAGATAAGAAATGGACAATGATGATGAAAAGTAACCTATGCCATTTTGCGGCTCTTAAACTATACCCATGCAAAAAATCAGATTTTTTGTTGCGTGAAAGACAAACAAACTAACAGTCTGACAAACCACAACCGAACAAACACACTTTCGCATAATTATAATATTAGTCTGATTATAATATGCATTTACAAGTAAATTATAAAATTTACAAACAACAAACACCAATAACAACGCTTATTGCGTATAGTCTGTTATCTTTGTTTACGTATCATGCCGAAAGTCGAGGTATATACAAGGTAAATAGGAGGTTAGAAAGTACTGTTTAATAATGACATTATTATTGTTGTCGTTATTTAGAGTGGTTGTGATGCTACATAATTATAGAGTATGGATAACAAGATAAACTAACCAAAGTCAAGTCATTTGACGTTTTAGGGAGTTTGTCGTTAAATCGAGTATCGCTATATAGAGTTTCCACTGTATTAGTAGATAAATATATTTTTGTGGTTTAATGATTTCATTTATGTTTTTATTTGTACATACTCACTCGTATTTTGTTACTCTAAATATTTAAAGCAAAAAAGAGGTAAATTTTAATATTTATTTATTACATTGTCTAAATATTGATAAATAAAACACAATAGCCACGTGTAGAAATATTTATTACAACAGAATCGAAGACTATACACAACCTAATAATTATTATAATAATTTATTATTATACATATTTTATAATACATGAAATCGTTTAACAAGAATACAACTTTGTACATTACAATGCTGCTAACTACAAATATTTACGAATTACTCAGAACAATTATTTAATAAAATTAAATTATTACATCTACTTTAGGAGGCTTTGACAATATATATTAATTTAGTTAATAGATTTAAGATAAAATAATCAACAATTACCTTGATTCTACCTAAACGGAATATTTTCGAGTTGTCCTTTCCTTGTTTATGAGTGCTCATTGTGAATTTGAAGGTATAAAAAAACTTTTTTGTCATATAATAAAGTCACAGACATTGATCAGTAATTTTAGTGACTTTATTGTATTACAAATTTAAATATTGTAATGTTATATGATTACTAGCGACCCGCCCGCCCGGCTTCACATGGGTGTAATGTACGTGCGAAGCTGGGGCGGGTCGCTAGTTATATATATATAAACCTTCCGTGAAAATGTATCTAACTGATGGTGAAAACCGCATCAAAATCCGTTGCGTGGTTTAGGAGAAGTTAGCGGCCATACAGACAGACAGATGCGGAAAGTGACTTTTATTTATACTATGTAGAGATTTACCGTGATAAGGTTGTGGAAATCATATAACAACCGTAATAGTTTAAAACAGCGTTTTAAATTTTGTATTGACTAAAATTATATGACATTAGCTGCGCCCCGCGGTTTCACCCGCGTAGTGATGAAAAATGGTGATGATGATGATGAAAAGTAGTCTGTCACTCTCTGGCTCTTGAACATATTCGCATGCAAAAAATCAGATCGATACGTTGTTCCGTTGCAGCGTGAAAGAGGAACAAACATCCATACATCTATAGATCCATACATACAAACTTTGGCGTTTATAATATTAAGTAGGATTATCTATTACAGCGCATACTGAACAAAGCTATAGAGAGATCAACTTATCTGTGCAGTTGGAAGAGGGAGCTACCGTCGTATTTTCTTAATAAAACTCTTTTAAATTTTAGTTCCGTCATTTGGCCAACTGCCTAGAAATGTCGGTCGTAATTTATAAGTAGTGTTCATAATGATAATTATGTAGAGCACTTTTTTAACTCAGGTAACCTCTGCTATGATTGTTAGTTAACTTCTTGTGTTTAGCCGTTGTGTGCACACATACATACTAAACTGGCATGTATAGATCTATCGCTAGACACACTCACAAGACCAGGTGCGGACTTGAGCTTTAACACTCTCATTCAAATTTCAACCTTGGTGTCTTTTTAATACGATACAATCAAAGAGAGTCGCGAATTCGCGATACAGGACGTGAGACACGGGCGAGGGACATATTTATGCTATTTATACATAGACATTTGTTTGTGACAGACGTCGATTGTATACAATCAGCGAGGTCTTCCGTTGGGGCTGGCAGGTGGTATTTATCTATTAAAAAGATTCTAAGGTTGAAATTAATTTGAAAGAGATAGCGCTCGAGTCCGTCCGTGCCCCGTATTTTGAGTGTGTCTTGCGCCTAAAGGATCGAGCACGTGGGCCGCAGTGGGCCGGGGCGCATCGCAAAAATCGCTTTCTTACATTTTATATAAAGTATTGCACATTAGGACGGGCGGCAATGCCTGCAGTGGGCCGGGGCGTATCGCAAAAATCGCTTTCATATATTTTATATGAAGTATCGCACATTAGGACGGGCCGCAGCGGGCCGGAGCGCATCGCAAAATCGCTTTCATACATTTTGTATGAAGTATCGCACATTATGCCGGACCGCAGCGGGGTGGATTTCCATATAAAAAGTGCGAACGCGATTTTTGCGATGCGCCGCGGCCCGCTGCGGCCCGTCCTTATTTGCTCTATCCTGTGCAAAATAATGAAGGTACATACTGTAAATCATTTTGGGTATTGGTACGGTGCGTCTTCTTAGACTATTGCTAATAATCATCAATTTAAAAACCGACTTCGCAAAATGTACTAATATTATGCAATTTCGGTTACTCGGATGACATAATAATATTCACATCAAATTAACAAAATTTTCCAGTTATTTTGTTTTAAAAGCCAAACTATTGAACCAATTTTGAAATTTCTATGGAACCAATCTGAGAGGAATCAATTAAAAAAAGAATTTTCCACATGGATAATTGAAGGAGTTCTGAGGTATATACCCCCTCCTTTTTTCAAGTTGGTAAAAATTTTCGTCAACGTATAATTTTACAAATATCTAGGTGTCATAAATCATGTCCCCGAAACCGTTACAAAAGCCTGACACGGCAGTCTGCGAAAAACTTATTTTGATTGACTTTTCTAAAGCCCCCAAACTTTAGACGCTCATTTATTACTTATACACCACCAAGTTACAAGGAATAAACGAGGGAAAGAAATAACAATTCCAGGACCTATTTGTGTTTTTGTTTCAGAGTGTTTTCCCGTAACAAATTCGTATCTACCTTAACAACGTAATTCGATGCCGTTCCTTTGTTACGTTACGTATTTTCCATATAATGCTACTTTACATTGCCGTACCTAATATCACTCTCGCGAAGTTTATAGCCTGGTAATAACCATGTTTATTTTATCATGTACTTTTATCAGGTTACTTTGCGTATGGAATGGTGATTATGTTTGTAATGAGATGGCATTAAAATTTTCTCAAAACTTTTCGCCAAAGGAATCGATCCATTTTTACAAATTATTAGACTGCGGCGCAAATTTGCCGATAGCCAAATTGGACCTACTGCCGATAAACCAAAATAATAATAAAAAAATGTCTAGGGAAAAATATAAACTGATAATATAATACTTAGGTACCTAAAAATACCGCTCACTATACAAAGTTAAATTACCACTTACTCAATGACTTAGATAAATAGATCTCATATACGGGTTTCAAGTCTCTACCTCACTGGGAAGTTCAAAATCGATTTTTAGTATTTAGGTTTTTAATTTGTAACGAACAGACAGACAAGAAAGCGAGTTAATAAAAACGTTGCAAAAACATCTGCAATGTCAATTAAATGAAATTTTAAACTCATAAAAAAATCATACCAGCAATTTTTGTTTGATTTTACTCGTCAGTGTAGATAGGTACGTCAAAAATGTTGTGACCTGCGAGTTCAGTGTAGGTATCTAGCGGTATGAGTCCAGACGACGCATTTCAGGATCAGATAGGTGGAATGGATGTGAACAAAGGCCTCAAGCAACTTAAGCAAGACCACCTTGTGTTTGGGCAGTGACCTATAAAACAGGGGCACAAGTAGTGCTCCTTGCAAACTCCCAAAAGTCTTCTAGACATTTTTAAGCGTGTTGACTTTTGCGACAATTCCTTCGCTATTCTATCGTTCCTGGGGAATTTTATTTTTAAACCCCGACGCAAAAAGAGGTTTGTTATAAGTTTAATGAGTGTATCTGTGTGTATGTCAGTGGCATCGTAGTTCCTAAATGGCAGAACCGATTTTGGTTAACTTTTCTCTTGTTTGAAAGAAGATTTGACTATGTGTTCTTAGATAATTATGATTTATGAAAATTAGTTCACCCGTTTGAAGATTACGTATCAGCTCTTTTACCGGAGGTTTAAAAATTTAAATTCATTTATACTCTAGTAGAAAAATGTGACCATCGACCATTCACACAGAAACAATTCACAAGTAGCTAAAGAATTGAAATTAGTTTATCGGTGTTACCAAAATATACCTAAATATATACATATTAAGTAAACTCAGGATAATTTTGTTCGTGAATTTAGTATTCAATCCAACTGGGGTATTTCTAAATACATATATGTCTCGACCATATTTTCCTTTCTAAACCAAAACAAATTATATGTATTTGCACGACACGACAAATTATTTGTTATTTCATTAATTGCATAAATATTACGGCAATATAAGCACAAACACGGCACATTTTCCTGGTATTACCTAATTTTTAATTACTTCAGATAATTATAATCTTAACGTTGACATAAACATAGTTCAAATAATCATTAATCTATAGTAATAATAAAATCTACACCAAAAACGCCATAATCTGTACACAGATAAAACTAATTAACGACTAATATCACAAAGATCTTTGTTTTTCTTTTCAAGTTTCAAAACAACAGCGACGATAAGAGCAGAAATAAACTAGGAGTAATTTTAGAGACTTTAGAGTAAGCTTTTAACCTAATCTCGTTCTGAACTGGATGGCCGTACGACTCTTCTATCGTTTCCATCAGTTCTTTCGGACAAGGGAGCATTTCTAGAGGAATGTCTGTGAGTTTTTTATCTTTATGAGATTTGTGTTTGAGTCGATCGTTGTATTCTTCTTTGTCGTAGTATTCGTAGTTATCATCGGCTAGTACATTTTCGTCGGGTGTTTCAATGTGTGTGTCATCAGGGTCCATACGCCTTTCAAGGGTTGTGTCAACAGCACATGATACTTTTTCGAGGGCCAGCTTCAAAGCCACGTCTTTTGTCTCGTTGCGTAGGGCGTATATCCAGGAGAGGCGACAGTCGCACTCGAAGGGGTTACCTGCGAACAATAGATACATTAAAGCTAGTAACAAATTTTCGGACGCGTCCATAAGCAGCGGCTTACAGTCGCATCGCAACTAATGGACGGTTGTTCAGATGCGCCTTCAGTTGGCAAAAACATCCAGCGCTAGATTGCTTTCGGACTTCCGATCACTCCAGCCCAACGAAGTGCGCTACTTCTGACGTAAGACGTAAAGACAGTTTAGTGCATTCCGTTCACGCAGAACAGATGGCCGATGCGAGGCCGAAAGGTTCTCGAATGGAGACCACAGACCGGTAAGCGTCCTACAGCGTAAACGTCCTAGACGTTCACCCACAAGATGGACAGATGACCTAGAGGAGACCGCAGGGAAACGCTGGATGCAGGCCGCATCCAACCGACCTTTTTGGAGATCGATGGGGGAGGCCTATGTCCAGCAGTGGACGTCCTATGGCTGAAATGATGAATGATGATGAGTGCATTCCGTATTATTCAGTTATTTTAGTATTGGAGCGTCCGTGAGCCGCGGCTTACGGACGCGTCCGATTTTTTCTTTATTCTTCATTTTTAGGACTCTCTGACCTACAATCACATAGTAGATACTAATTTTATTATGAAATGTGAAAGTTCCAACTAAACGAATCTGGATAAATATTGAAGGTCTACAGAGACTTTTCTAGATAAAAATAACAGTAGAATTGTGGCTAGTATAAATAAAAAATTCTTTAGTAAGTTATTTCGAAAGGCGCTCTGTTCCTTTTTTTTACATTTACCGCCTACTTTTTTTAGGCTTCAAATTTATGGAATCTTTACATATAAAAGGCTTTGTCCTGAATGACTGATTGACTATCAACGCACAGGCTAAACCGCTGATCGTAGAGACCTGAAATTTGGAGGGTGTGTTCTTTGCATGACATAGGCATCCGATAAGAAAGGACTTTCCGAAATTCTACCCCTAAGGGGGTGAAAAAAGAGGGCAAAGTTTGTATGGGACAACGTGATTCCTTGGTCCAATTTACTTCAAATTTTGCATAACCCTTTTTGAAGTGAAACTTCTTATGCGACTTCCAATAATGTTGCGTTAAACGTTTAACGCTACCATGGAGGGGGAATAGAAAGAGACAGAGCGAGAGTTTAAGATGGCATCTATGCAAATATTAGTGAACTAATAAACTATGATAAGAATGTACATTTTTTTTTTTTAAATTACTTATTTGAAGGTTTCTACGCTTAAAGAGGTTATAATATACACTTTAAGGACATGGGCGCATAGGGACGTTTGTTGTGTATGAAGTACTTATAGATACTTATGGTTTTCTTTTAGTTAGTCTTCGAAGTTTAATTTAGTGTAAAAAACAATTAAAAATCCTATTAGAACCATTTTCGACTTCTACGTGGACAAAATCGCGGGCAAAAGCTAGTTATTTATATTTTTTGAACAATATATATTTACCGCCTATATACTTATTGGGATTTTGCTTAGGCCGTGTTGCATACAATTGGTTCTACTTTTGGAATACAAACAAAGAGTAAGTATCGTAAAATCAACGAATTGTTCGAATGTTCCATTTGAACAGAGTTTTAGAATGAAGTCATTAAAATTTAACACCTCTTTAACCCAAACAAATACAATAAACCCCGAACTCGAAAACAACGTCTTGTGGTCTAACCGCACAATGACAGGAATTAAAATTATTCATATCAAACTAGTGAGCTGCATAATTTTATTTATAAAGCCAATATACATGCAAATAATTAAAGAGAAAGAATATTTCTAAAGTTTAATTATTATGCTCTCTAACAAAATTATTGCTATTGTCAAATCAACAGCCACTTGAACTATACTATTCGTATTATAAGAGCTGGTTCAAAATCTTCATCATCATTATACCTCCAGCTTGCCATGCCTATAATTTCAGTCTATCATGTTCCCATTGCTGGGCTGGGACACAGACCTCTCAGACCTCTCAGAGAGAGAGGATGAGCCCTAATCCACCATGCTGGCCCAGTGCATACGATATTCACCAGAATATCGTATGTCATAGAACTTGGACATACCATTTTCCTCGCGGCTTTTTTCGTCATAGTTTTTGAGCAATGGCATCGAAACGGCACATCATTTATTTAGGTACCTACTAAATAAGTCATTGGTGCAGGGCCGAGGTTCAAACCGGGTGCCGTCAGATTGTAAAACGCATATGCTATAGCTCGGCCACCATCGCTCTGGTTCAAAAAATTCTGCGACATTTTTTTGTGAGATAACATCGAGAGCTTTTACTATAATAATTTTAAAAAAGATTCACGTAAAGTGGCACGTATGTTGGAGTAATTAGTTTAGCATTACATCACACATCATCAGCCATTAAACTTCCACTGCTGAACAAAGGCCTCCCTTGTAGAGAAGGGTGAATATATACAACCCGAACAAGTCAACCAAAATACCGTAAAGCAACCTCCAGAAGTCAGTTAACAAAACAGTGTTTATTGCACTTTTCCCCACCAAGATCATCCCACTGTTAAAGTAACAGTGGGAATCGAGAAGGAACGCTGCGTGCGTTTATACCTTAACAAGCTCTAAGATACTGTAAACAATACAATTTCTCGGCTATTAAAAGCAATATTACTTCTCAACTAGCGCGAGAGCTAGCTAATTAAGTTGATTTTGGGTAAAATAAAATTTTAGGAGCGAAACGAATCGTTATCTCTCGTTACCACTTGAAAACGTTATCACGTAAGTAGCTGCTAGATATTGTTTTAGTAAATTAAGATTTAGGAGCATTACGCGATAAGCAGGCGGGAAAATTCATCATCATCATCATCAGAAGACGTCCACTGCTGAACATAGGCCTCCCCTAGCCTGCCTTTTGCATCCACTGGATGCCCGCGACTCTCGCAATGTCATTGGTCCATCTAGTGGGAGGCTTCCCTACGGGAAAGTTCAATTTTATTTAAATAAGTATTTCATCATCATCATCAGCCTTTAACTGTCCACTGCTGGACATAAGCCTCCCCTAATGCACGCCACTGAGCTTGGTCGGCAGTTCTCTGCATCCAGTTTTTCCCGCCGTTTTACGCAGCACCACTCCACCTGGTCGCAGGGTGTCCTACATTATGTTTGCCTAAACGTGGTCTCCACTCCAGAACTCGTCTACTCCACTGGTAATCGTGGCGTAAAGCCTATTATTTATAAAAAAATAAAACTGTTCTTCTGGTTCTTCAAGCAATGTGGCCGGCTCACTGCCACTTCAAATCAATCAATAATAATTTTCTAAATTTATCAATATTTACTAATAAGATAAATGAGAGAGAAATAAGTATAGAAGCTTAATTTAAAGCAGCAATAATTCAACAAATTTATTGCAATTTTTACAATTACACAAAAATGTTCTAGCCTAACACTAAATACCTAATCTACGTGAGTTATTATACAAATAAATAGTTGTATTGCCCATAATATTGCCCTACTGCCAGAGACAATAGGCATAATGTATTTTTTTATTACGGCATATAAAAGCTGATCATAAAAAGAGCCCAGCAAAGAAAACAAAATTAAAATTAGTTCAAAAATAAATATAAAAGTATTTTAATTTCATGCTAGACAGAGAGCGCAATATACTGAGTTCTGACGTCACGCCTCTGGAGCACCATATAATGCTATACTAACACACGCTTTGCGAGAAAGGGACAAAGTATCCCCTCTCTATCCCCACCTAAAAATTTAAACGCTCATATCTCAGAGATTTATCAGCCAATTTAATTTATTTTTTCAGTATGTGTAATGTATTTAGTTATATTCCTCGCTCAGCCTGTTTTATCTCTTCTCTACATAGTATAAATTGAAGTCGTTTTCCGCGTCTGTCTGTCTGTCTGTCTATCTGTCTGTATGGCCGCTAACTCCTCCTAAACCACGCAACGGATTTTGATGCGGTTTTCACCATCAGTTAGATACATAAGAATGTTCAATCAAGGTTCTGTCATAATGCCTGGCGACAGATTTTCCTTCTCATTTCCATTCTATTTACTTCTCTTTTCTGTGGCTTGGACAATCCCAGAGGTCACCCTCAAAACGATGGCGCGATGAGCTTGAAGTTCAAAAATATTGGACGGTACTAGTCGAAGATATAAACAAGTAGAATAAATTGGAGGAGACCTTGTTGTTGTTGTCCAACAGTGGGCCAAAATTGGTCACCTTAAAATATAACCAAGCTTAGCAAGCCAACCTATTATAAGGATTTTTCATTGGCGAGTGAAAATACAAAAGATTTATTCTAGGAACCACTTAAGCGATTTTTCAATGTCATGTGATTCATTAATTTTCCCGACCATTTCCACTAACCCGCCCATAATCGATGGTTTGAAATATTTTCTAGAATACCGTAGAATGCGTCACGTGACTAGTGGCAACGCCATTATTCTTCCTTCGAGAAGGTTCCAAGTATCTGTCGGGGGCAGGTCGCCTTCTCAGCGACTTCTGATAATCCGTGCCAAATGCAAATAAAACAAGGAAGAAGCTAACTTTTATAAACGCATTTTGGTAATATTTATACCATTACGTCGCAAGAAGAATAAGTTCCTAGTCTGATGGTAGGTATTGTATCTTTAACCGTTTCATATTTCATCATCATCATCATTTATAGAATAGGCATGTGACCTAATATTTAATTTATTACAAATAACAGGCTGTGCGATGAAAATAACTAAATACATTACACATGCTGAAAAAATAAATTAAATTGGCTGTTAACGGGAGGTTATCCGAGGCGCGTAGGCAACAAAACGCTCCCTCAGCCCCCGCCAAGTTATAGCGACGATGTATTTTACAATGCTAGAGTCAGGACGCCCGCGGGGGGAGTGCAACGACAAAAACGAGCATAGGTCCGACCTCGATGACGCCTGGCGCGGCACTGAACGCGGCGCGCCAAAATTCTCGCGTCCTTTTTACGCTTTTAATTTCACTAAAAAACGACACTATTCACTATCAAAAATCTATCCAAATAAAAAAATGCTGAATAATATTGCCTTTCAGTACATGCAATTTTCAAGTTGTTACGAGCTTTCATAAGAGCATAAAATGAAAAAAATAAACTAAGTCGACATTGTTTCAGATTTTTTTTTGATCGAGGAAAGTTTATTCTATCGTGTTTTGAACCAAATCATAAACTCTAACACAGATGTATCTGTGACATGTATTTTTTTCCAGCTCAAATATTGTAATTTAACTGAATAAAATTGATTTAAAATCGTCAAATTTGGTATAAGAGGCTCTTAATTCTCTGAGATTTGAGTGTTTAAAGATTTAGGTGGGGATAGAGAGGGGATACTCTGTCCCTTTCTCGCAAAGCGTGTGTTAGCATAGCATTAAATTTGTATGGTGCAACTGAGGCGTGACGTCATAGCTCAGGACAGTGCGCTCTCTGTCTAGCATGAAATTAAAATACTTATAACTTATTTATTTATGCACTAATTTTAATATTGTTCTCGTTAATGGGCTCTATTTATGATCAGGTTTTCATGAGGTAATAAAAAATATAAGTCATCATGCGTATTGCGAGCGAAACCGCGGGGAGCTGCTATGTCTTCAATAATGTGACAATGCGCGAGCGAGAGAACAACAGACGGGAAGAATTTTTGTAATTATTATTTTAGAGTATTTTGGGACACGAGGCTAACCCAAGGTTTGTTTCTGTCAAATTACTTATTAGTTCCAATGAAACTACAGCGTGCTCTAATAAATGGTAATTAGACTTAATTGGTCCCTGATATAACGGCGGAACAAAGCTCATTTACACAAGTAGGGCAATTACCTCGACGTAATTATAATTACTTATTGGTTCTATTCTATTACTAAGTACGTCGTAATATATGCACACTTGAAGAAGTATACAGACACACTCACAGACGTACCTAATAATACAGTATACAGTTTTGTGACTTAATTGAAATTATAAGTAGAGAAGTAAATAGGTCAAAATTTAAAGTATGGTTTGGTATTATTATTTTATACCGTTCCCCCTCTAAAAAGCTTTATTCACTGAAAACAGTGAATAAAAAACATTTAATCACTTTTAATCACCACTTTGGTGTTTGAATTTAGAACACACCAATATATTCGACTTCCATCTCAATGCTATACAACCTTCTTGTGCAAAAATACTTGATAGAAACTCCTTAAATCTTTCTTTTTCTCGTAGTCATGGTATAAAGTATTTAAAGTATGCAACTCTTGAATAAAACGGAAATATATCGAGGGCCATGAATCACTCGCGTCGCTCAGTATACTAACACTTGAATTACGAGCGTAGCGAGTGATTCAACAAAAGTGAGCACAAAGTTTATGGATTTTAAATTGTAGCTTATAATTTGTGGTGAACTATCAATCGATTTAAAGACTAGTCTATGATGTGGTTTACCTACATAACATTTTTGAAGCACGCGACGTCGATTGACTTCGGTAACTAAGGCTGTCGAAAAATGCACTTGACTTTTACCAAACACCACTCGCGGCTTTTTCCGTGTAACTTTGAATAGATACATTGATTTGTCGCAATTTTTTGCTAATGCGTTAGCGGAGAGGTGAGGTTTTACAACTATAGTGATCTTATTTAAAAACCACAATATGTTAAAATTAAACAAATAAAATTTATGAACGTTGTTAGCATTGTGTCCATGAATAAAATAGTGTACGAATTTACTATTAAATTTGATACCATTGCCGAAAATACAATACTATTTTACCAATGCAACATTTTACTGGAAAGCTGTAATTTAATATCGCCGTTCTATTATCGAATTCCACATAGAAATAGACGATAAATCCTACGTTTTCTACTCGCAACAGAATGTCCAGAATCCGTAATAAGTGTTTACTGAAATCTAGTCGACAGATGGCATGAACGAGGAACATTTTCCGCAGTTAGTTACCTTTTTGTTAGGTAAAAAAAAGGTTTCTTGGAGTATTGAGACGTTCGTGCAAAACTCAGTCCACGATACCCCGAGCATTCTTCTCCACCACATCTTCAAAGCGTGCTCTCTTCTTCCTTTCCACTTGTTTCAACGTCCACGTTTCAGCAGCGTATAGAAATATGGGGAAGACAAGAGTTCGCACGAGCCTGGTTTTCGTGGTCTTGGTGATATTGGTATTCCAAAATTTAAAGGCGTTATTTTCAATTAAAAATACACATCTACCTACTTCCTAATACAGGTATTCAACTTACTCTAGACCTTTCTATTTGATAGAATTAGAACGCCAAAAATACAGTTTTACCGTCGCCTTTTTCGTAAAAGACTAAGGTGCTTTTTAAATAATTGGCTTGCGTTTGACCACCACTTCGCCTTCCTAGGAAGATATAAAGTTAACAAATTAATGCTCTTTATCCGCAAACTCTCTAATTTACTAAATTTAATTCCAGAATATTATTCGTAACTTCATTCTAACTTATTCTATTTCAGAATCGAGTTCGGGATCGACGCTTTCGGCTGCAATTAAAAGTATCGACAAAGTTATTAGAAGGTATAGACGTAATTTGAAATGTTATTTCGTAAACCGTCTTCGTAAACAACGCGACTTCCGAACCTTTAACTTGTCAACTCAGGAACTAATTTGTAATTAAACAAGAGCAAACATTTTTGGATGAATACAATTTTCTTACTGGTTATTTAATCTCTTGTAGTTATTTGATGATAAAATTTATTAGAAAGCTAATATTGATCTTTAGGCTTGAAACCCATATAAGTGACGTGAAACCTGCTCAGAAAAAGATTTCCTTCTTTGAAACCTGTCACTTACCACGCTTTTTATGGAGACCCGTACTTTGTAGATAGGGACTTAAATTTTCAGGGTAGGTGTGTAAATTAATTTATTTGTTTTTCTAGCTTATATAAAAGACTATCTGTGTATGTATGTTCTCTGTGGACTCCAAAGTGGCTGGATCGATTTTAATGGGACATTCACTGGCATATAGCTGACGATATAAGGAGTAATCCGCATGGATGAAACCACAAGAAAACAACTAGTATTTAAAAAAAATCTAAGTGTAATTTATATTTTAGCCTTTTACATTCTAAGTCGTTATCATCATTATCAGCTTATCATGATGTTACCACTGCTGGGACATTGGCTTTTCTCAGAGAGATAAGATGGGCTCTAATTCATCGTGCTGGACCAGCGCATGATGGTGAATGTCATATGTCTTTGAATGTTTGTGGTTCTTGGACATGCCGGTTATCTCACGATGTTTCCCTTCACTGTTTTATGAGTGATGGCATCGTAATTTATACATAATTTATTTATGTAATAAATAATTCATTCAAATTAGTGATAACTGATACGATACCACAAAAATGCAGTGTTTTATTTTTATATGTTCGCAATGTAATGATTTAAAATATTAGCTGACGCTAGAGGCACCACTAGAGGTCAACAAACAACCTGCACCGCGTAAAGCCGCGCGCACGGTTGTACGCTTTACATTGCTGACTTGCAACATTCTAACCCACAAAAACAACACTACAATAATAATAACCATTATTATTGTGTTTAGATAGTATGTATAATAACAGCGTTTTGATTTAAAGAGCTTTTCCCTTACGCCTGATATAATGTGGCTTTCTAGTGGGAACTAATTCCCACTAAAAAGTAACTCGGCTATAGAACAATGCAACACAATACCTTTTGTATATAAAACATTATACTCGTAACTTTTATTCAAACTCCGTCTTTTCCGGAAAGGATGATGTATGCTTCCGGAAAGTTGCAACGAAATTGTAAAGAAAAACAAAAGTAAAACCCATTTGTAGCATAAATATTAACCTCCGAGGGGAATAATCAAAACTGTTTATTGGAATAAAGGTAATAAACAAACAGGTACGAATAAAAAGCTGTTTTCTCGATGGGTGCGGGAAAATTTATCGGGATCTTCCGAAATATATAGCTGCAATTCTGGCACACGGTGAGAGTGATTTAGTACCTCAATGTCTATGTAACGTAAGGAATAAAAGGATTATAATACACTTCGCTTTCGCGAAATATTGTTACGTCTAATACGGTAGGTATATGGCGGGGTGATTTGTGGGGGACAAAAATATCATAAGGGCTGAGCACACGTTGTTAGTGACAGTTCTCTGGTCCTAAACAATATCGAGGAGAATACCTACTTTGTCCTCTTTGGCTTTTAGCGAGTATATTTAGGGCATGCCATTAACGCAAGCTTTATAGCCTTTGTAAACGGATATAATAGTTGAGTGGTCTACTTATACCGGGAAGAAACGGAATTAAGTAAATATAAAAAAACAGCTTTTAGCTTTAGCAAAGAAAATTTGACATCTGTCATCTGTCATTTCATAGTAACTCTTAGAATGAGCTATCATAAATGAATGCGTAAACAAAAAATTTCATGTCTGTGCTGCTAACCATTGAGAAGTTTCCTTGTCAGAACTTAACCCTGACTGCAGCAACCAAGTCATGGTAAAACTTAGAACTGGCTATCATAATGTGTAAACAAAATATCGTGAATGCTGACCGTTGAAGAGTTCCTTTATCTGGAGCTAATCCTAGATGTGGATTCAGGTCATGCTAACCATAATAATGCATTGTCATTGGAACTGAACCAAATAGTAAAAAAATCAACTCCGTAGGATAAGAGGAAGTGGTTCTAATTCAGCTTGCAAGATTTGACCTAAACAAACAAACATACAAACATTGCAAGTTAAATAAAAGCTTGTAAAATCAGGATGTGATTCAGATTCAGATTCTTTATCTATACTTCTATACTAATATTATAAAGAGGAAAGGTTTGATTGTTTGTTTGTTTGCATTGAATAGGCTCCGAAACTACTGAACCGATTTGAAAAATTCTTTCACTGTTGGGATGTTGCACTATCCCCGGTTGACATAGGCTATATATCCCGGCTTCTCCCGTGCGAAGCAGGGGCGGCTTACTAGTTAACCAATATAACATGTTTGTCAGTTTGTCAGTTTACACGAGTGCTTATTTCTAGTGTTATTATTTTAAGAAAGTATAACAATTTTGCCTTATCAATTACAATAATTGTAATGTGTGACTTATAATTATTATAAGTCACACACGATTCTAAAACAGAGCTAAAAAACAGACGTCTACATAAATAAAAAAATATATAAAAACGAAAAAATGCAATGCTACGTAAAAATAAATTAAACATTAAATGTCAGCAATAAAATTATAATAAGAATGCTGTAAACATATTTTTCCTTTCTTTACAGTCAATGGTACTAAAATAAAATTAACAAAATTAAAACAATATCCATGTTATCTAGTCATATGAAAAAGATTGTTCACTTAACTTTGTGTCCATATATTATGTCTGTTTATTGACAGTCTGTCTGTTTGACAATTACACGGAGTAGATTTGTGTTGATGTTTATATCGTATGGGCAGATTAAGCTTATTGCTCCGACTATAGTTTCAACTTAATTCGACGGAGACAAGCCCATGGCAATAACTTTGCAAACTTATTTTTTAAATCCTCTTTAAGTGTTTGACTGACACTGTGATATGAAGGTGTGCTATTATGTCTTCTGTGATCAAGGTGTATTATGTTTTGATTATATTTATTGTTTAAAAACAAACAAACTAAATAAAATCAGGTTATAATAAAAAAACAATGAAAAATCAATTCAAATTGAATCTTTATTATGTAAATTGACTTTCTAATAAAAAAAACTGCACTAAAACCGCTGTCTGCGGGTAAGATGCCCAGAAAACTAGCGTCATTACCACGTTGAATGGCCAAACTTATTTTATGGACGAGATAACCGCGAGCTCTTTGGTCACCCCTCACATCTACGAGGCGAAATCCTCTGTTGTGTGGAGGATAGACTAAAATGATATTCTAAGCAACAATATTTTTAATATATAAAAAAAAAAAAAAACACTATGCTAAGGTTTCTTTACCTATTAAATTTAAATTTTTCCGTTTCGTTAAAATAAGTCACCCGGTATGCCTGATAGAGATATTAAATATACATAGCGAGGTTATTAACATTGTATATACGAAACTCCATTACTTTACCACGGGGTTTTAATTTGACTTTACAGACGATATTGAGGACAAATTTCCTTTTATCGAGACTGATATTGACTGAGTGTTGATGATGGATAAACGACTAAGTACTCGATTAAAAATTTTCAAAACCTTACCAAGTTATTGATTGCTAATAAACGTTATCCAACTAATTAAACATACAAAAGCCAACCTCCATTGATTAAGTTAGCCTATAACCGTAACCATGAAAGTCACATATCTGAATCTTGGAGGTCGCACGGCCCCTTTGCGGTGCCATGAAACTTTAATATGTCCCTAATATAGGAAATCTCACGCGTATGCTTCTAATAATACAAAAGGGATGTTTGAATATTTGATATTTGTTTGTTACTTAGTTATATGTTACAGTGGGCTATGCTCGGGGTTTCGAGATCGAATCAGAAATGAGGAGATCCGTAGACGAACGAAAGTTACTGACATAGCCCACCGGATTAGCAAGTTGAAGTGGCAGTGGGCAGGGCACATAGCACGAAGAACAGATGGCTGATGGATCTGAAAGGTTCTGGAATGGAGTCCACGGACCGGTAAGCACAGCGTAGGACCTCCACCCACAAGATGGACAGACAACCTAAAAGAAACCGCAGGGAAACGCTGGATGCAGGCCGCTTCCAACCGGCCCTTTTGGAGATCGATGGGGAAGGTATATGTCTAGCAGTGGACGTCTTACGGCTGAAATGATGATGATGATGACTTATTTATAGTTTTTATTTATTTATCTTATTTCCAACTTAGAACTATCATTACAGGTTAAAACCTAATGCGATAGTGTAGCAAATTTACATTTTAACAACAACACTAAATTATTTAATAACATAAAACCTTTAAAGCTATCTTTGTAAATTCACTCAGAACACAACTAAACAGGTCTATTTCAACGGCAACAGTTAAAGGGACATATAATGTTTTGGTTAAATGTAGGTACAGCGACTATAATTATGACAAAAAAAAACGAATCTAATTTGAATGTTAGATTGGTAGGACAAAATCATGAAGGCTGCAGGAAAGCAGTAGATGAGACTGGCAAAAAGCTGCAAAGGATGGCGCGTTGAAGAGAAGACCTACTCAGCAGTAGGTTTGAAAGGGTGGATGATGATGATGATTAACGAATAATGTGGTCTTCACAAGTAACCTACAAGAATCGTAATTTTTTCGGGATAAACAGTAGGTAGTGTTGATTTTCAAGGCTTTTGCCTTGATAATTAGCTTGACTAAATTTCATTCTCGATTTTATAAATTGCACTCAACCAGTACTAAGCTTAAAAGGATCAAATCCTCAATATTTTAGATGTTACAAATAACAATAGCCTGAAGTATATTTTTTTTTACTTCTTGTTGATCATTAATAAAACAATCTTGAGATAGTCATACCAAAGCTTTGTTTACAGACAACGCTTTGAATTTGCTAATAGATTGGAATTTAATCTGATTGCGTCAGAACCCCCTATAATTACTTCCACTACGGATGTAGCCATATCCTAAACTTCCCATATTTTCCTCTAACAATCTGCCTACGAAGCGATCCCGGCCCGCAGCAAATTAAATTGATACTTCCACCTCACACAGAACGGATAAAATACGGTTTTACGGCGCTAAGCCGCGGAGATCTTACCGGAAAGTTATGTGAGCCAGGTATTTCCAAGATTGTAAACTTCATAATTCTGTCGGTTAACGTTTAGCTTTGGCATTTATCATGGGATACGGGAGTGCACATTTCACATCTTAAAGGTGAAGTCTAGGCACGCTTCACAATCCTTACTCCTGCCTGAACCAGAAACTCGTAACAAATTCTGATTTTTGCTTTTGCGCTAGACTTGCAAATTCCGAAATGAAATTTGGCGCAACGAGGCAGATGATACGAAAATTTTAAGCCTTAGCAATGCTAGTCAGCAACCTTGTATAAAAACGTTATGCGCATTGGACTAGGTTAGGTATATATAATACATTTATAATATATATTATATTAACAAAAAAGCATACCTTTTTTAATCTGAAAAAAAAAATGAAATACCTACTTACATGTAAATTCTGTTACGTAAATTCTTTATATCCAATGGTTGCCTGGAAGAGATCGCTTTTAGCGATAAGGCCTTCACTTGTGGCACTAGCTCGTGTTTTATATTTTGTTGTAATTTTTATTTCTGGTGTATACAATAAAGAGTTTCTATCTATCTATAAATGAATTTGATTTGATTTGCATTCGTAGAAGGATCCATAAAAATATTGTTGAAACAAAAGAGTTTGTATAAAATTGAATTAATATTGACTAATACTATTTTACTATTTACACTAGTAAATACATTTTGTTTAGCAAAACCTCAGCAGGAAGTATTTACAGCAACATAGTTTCAAGCTTCGAATAAACCTCTCACCAAACCATTACCAAATTTACCGAGTTACATCAGTACGTTGTATTTATTTATTGCATTCTCTATACGACATTGAAATTTATACGTTCCGCCGTGGTTCCATTTCTACGCGCGAAATATATGACATTCGTCCCTTTTGCCGTATAACTGTACGATCCGTTGCGATTTTCTCTTGTTTTATTTTGTTTACAATGTTAGTATAAAATCTACACGGTCGTGCCAGTAAATAAAAATAAAATGCTTCAAATACTTTGTTTAACTCGTGACAAGTTCGTGTTTATACAGTATTCATGAAGACACGAATATTTAATGTTTCACAAACTACGATGTTAAAAAAGATACCTTATTATTTGGTAAATAATAGAACTAGTTTTAAGTTATTCAGTGTCAATAATTTAAATCGTTCCTTAAATTTATATATATTTTATCCTAAATCTGTATTTCAAGGTAGAATGTGAATAAAAATTACCAAAATTCATTGTAGAATGAGCGTCCAATTTACCTCAGAGCAAGATTCCTAAAATACCTAAAATAACGATAAAGGTAAAGAGTTCTAAGCAGTTAAGGTGTCCTTTAGCAATATCCAGCAATGGGCTCGTTGCTTTTAACTATATGTTTTGAATGTAAATGAGGGGGAATTGTATGTTCCCTCATTTACCGACAGCGAGGCCGAAAATTCTTTTTATTTTCTTTCTCGATAAGGAACTTTCAGTCATAAAAGACTTCGTTTGGTTTGATAATGAATCGCTTATAGAGCTTTGTAGGTACACAAAGGGAACTTGTCAACAACGGGAAACAGCTCTAAGCTGAAAGTAATTAATGAACTTTATTGACGATATAGAATATGGCAATTTATAATGATTTTCAATCAGTAGTTAATTCAAAAATGACTAACACATTATTTTTCGACTCAACAATTGAAACAAGCTACCTAGTTACAACAGCCTTTGTGTCTGAATTCGGCCATCTAAAAGGCATTTCAAACAATGATTAAATTACAGTGAATGGCTCCTCTGATATAGGTGTACCATTGACAAACCATTATCCGGTTCCATCGTTCACCCAATTTAGGTCTAACCAGGTTATCGACGTGTTCGCATGGCTCCGATCATTTTCCTTGGTCATGTAACCGCCCTTGCAAATCGAATCAGGTAAAAAGCTGCGCGACGACGTGTGAACCAAGCTGAATTTCGTTGTTTGTTCCATCGAACTCGAGTTGTTTACTCGAGTGTGGATGTAATCGACCAATTTTGTATGGTAATTTGTACGCACGAATTTCGGAAATTGGTTTTAAGATTTTGCTTGCGTACAGATTCATTGTTTTTTCGCGTTTATGTAAAAGTAAAATCAAGTTTCGATCTTATATTTAGTAGTAAGTACTTCATAACTAAGTTTAGCAATTATCGATTTTATAAAGATAACTTTATGAGTAGTTACTTATTTTACGCCAAGTGCCAGTTTGGGGTATTGCAGTCTATTGAGAAACGTGCCAAGAAGCTCATCAGCAACGAATCCCCAGTTCAGAATAAGCTTGTTAGCCTAGAACATCGGCGCAAAGTTGCTTGTCTATCGGTTTTTATCGGATATAATTCGGAAAGTGTGTATCGAATGTGCATGATCTAATTCTTCTGACCATTTTTTTATCGGACGAACAGAGCGGGTACGAAAAGGCGACTCCGTTTCATGGTTGATATTCCGAATACGCTTACGAGGTGCTTTGATTCCACTTTTAAGGTGGCAACTGCGCTGCCTGAACATGTTCTTCGATCCCCGACAATCTGGATGTCTTCGAGTTTCGAGTGAATCGGTTTCATCTAGAAAAGCGTGCTCCATCGTAGACAGCATCATTGCTTAACATCAAGCAAGGTGGAAGTCGAACGCAAGAATTTTGTTCAATAAAATACATCTTTAAAACGTTTCCTAAATTATTCACCACATAGACATAATATTAAAGCGATATGAGAAAAGTTCCGACTTACCTTCCAAATAAACTGCGGTGGAAGTAGATTTATCATTCTCGACGAACGGCCGGATCGTTTCGTAGGATATCGTCGACAGCAGATTGTCTCTTAAATCCAAAACTACTAAACCCGTTATGTGCTCTAAAATATCTTCATAAAACGTCGCCAGCTTATTGCCGGATAAAGTCAACTTTCTGAGTTGAGCGAGACCTCCGAATGCTCTCTCCGATATAAATTCTATTGCGTTGTTATCAAGCATCAACTCTTTTAACTCCCATAAATCCGTAAAAGCCAAATTTCCGATCATCGTCAGCTTGTTATTCCTCAAATTCAATCTTGAAAGGTTTTCCAGTCCCTCCAGCATCTCCCTCGTCACTACTGATATGTAATTATAGTCCAATCGCAATTCTATTAAATTGTTTAAGTGTTTAAAACACCCCTCATGTATCAAGCTCAAGTTGTTGTTCGACAAATGCAAATCATGCAAATTTGGCAAATTGAAAAATACGTCCCTCTTCAACTCCGAAATTTGGTTATCGTCCACGCTTAAATTTGAGAGCATCATCATTTGGGCGAACGAATGCTTTTCCAAGTTGGTAATTTTATTGGATTTCAGGACTAACTGCCTTAAAGAAGTAGAATTCGTAAAAGCATATGGAAGAATCCGTTTTATTGTTCCAAATTGAATAGTTAGGTGTTTCAACTTGTCTAATCTGACTATGGCTTTGGCTGGTACAAATGTAAGAGCGTCATCGGATCTGACGTTGAAAGTGAGATGCTCTATTTCAGATTGTGATGAGAAATTGGGCCAGATAGGGTCGTCTTCCGTTATCCCGCCACCAAAAACCCAGCAGTCAGCTCTTGTGGCTATCTTGGGTAGGTTGCTGTCACAGTAGCAATGCACTTTAGATCTCCGATCTTCAATGTCGCAAACGTTGATGAACATTGGGACGTAGTCGTAGCGTACATGTTTGGTTGGTACAGCTTCGTATTTGCTCTCAGTGACGGTGAGCTTGACAGACATCAAGGAGGCAATGATGATCAAGTGTTTGGCAATGTGATTCATTGTTGGTACTCTTATCTCCCTGAAACAAACGAGAAAAACATTATTTTTACATTATACACACTTTATCTGAGCTTAACTCTCGAAAAGCGATTCAAAAAGAAACGAATCGTTTTAGAGCATTAAGCTAAGAAAGACATAAACTATCGAAGATAATGGCAGCCTCTAGGGGAGGACTGTTATTTAGAAAGTCGTCATATTTTGAGCTTTTATTACTCTTTTAAAAGATTGTAAGAGTTGAAATGCTTCTTTGTGAACTATCACGGAAAAGAATCAGAAACTGTGAGAGGCATAAAGTCTAAGCGAGTTCTTTGTAGAATGTATAGATGCTTTGAAACTAAACCCATATTTTTTTTTTATATTGACTTGTAATGTTGGCCTTTTGGCCTCTACAGATGGACCGGACTAGTTAGCGAACGCAGAGTGCGTTCGGCATAACTTGATGGTTTAAGTTTTTGGGCGACTAGCACAAGGGCACCTAAACCCATGTTACTTTAAATTATGTAATTGAAGGACACCTTTACCCCTCCGAGGACCGCCAGGCAGTTGATGTATAGCTCTCGTAAATATCCCTTAACAAGGTTTTCACACCACCCTGTGTCACGACATGTGTAAAAATATTGTTTAATTAAAAAGTTTTAACCTAATTAGAAAGCTGATTTATTTATTCCGTTATTTAATGCTTTTTACTGCTGCTAGCGGCTTTTGGGATTTAAAAACTACAAAGGAACTTTTCGAAGTTTGCAAGCGGATTTAAAGTTGAGCCTGAATTTTCACAGTTAAAACTGCGTTTTTTAAAACCGACAAAAGTTTTATCTGAAACAAAACACGGAGCTTAAAAAGTTGAAATGCTTTGCGTCTACACTTTAGGAAATAACTAAAATAATTTTCCATGGCAAAAAAAATTCAATAGCGCTTCACAATTATTTACGCTCTTCATTAGGCCATCATGGAGACCACGGAACACATACAAAGAGGCGGATAACTAGCACCCAGATTCAGATCAGATATTTAAAATTCATTGTACAACCATTTGCCTGTCCCGAAATCGCACCCGGGACATCGTGTTTAAAAGTCAAATGTACTACCACTGAGCCATACCGGTCGTACAAGGCTCTATTTTATTTTCTTCGAAAGCAAAAAAGGTAACTCTTGCACTGATAAAAAGCTCGTCTAACCGGAAAAGATATCATGAGTTCATATTTTTTTTTATCAGCATTCTAAAAATTACATAGAATGTGAATTGTTCATATTTTTTATAGATTGTAATTACAAAATCATTTCGAGCAATAGACTTACTGATCACTATGTATTTTTTTTTATTAAAAAATAAGCGCCGATTACGAACATTTTTGATTAAATATGATTGACCTTCATTTACCCTTGAATGACGTCAACGTTGGCGTTATGCTGAAATTTACCTTAGCCGTTAACACAAACAAACAAAAAAGCCAAACCTCTGTGCAACTGACGACTTTGACAGATGGAAATATAACAGAAGAAAGTTTTTTTTGTTTAGACACGACTACGACACTACACGAATTAATATACGCCGATGGTGACGTCATCAGAATAAAAAGATTTTTTTGAGAAATTACCAAAAGGAAAACAAATTTATTCAAATTAGTATCTTAAAATAGTCAATATTTTTAGAAAATAACAAAACTATATGGTCAGAAAATTTGGACAATCGCCATTACCTCCATCCTGAGCACTATCAACACCCAATTATATCTTAAGTCTACTAAATAAAATGCCGGATAAAACCGCTAAATAACACGAATGCCAACATCCCAATATCCCAAGTTATCTCCAATCTTGCCGACCCTCCTCGCCCTCCCAAATTATTCATTATACAAGCCTCTTTGTGTCAGGTCACCCCACAAATGCCACAGAGGACGGCCCGTCACTGGAACTTAAAATATTTTATGTAAAATATAAATAATTAAAGCCATGCTTACAGCCTTCTGCTTAAATAAGTGGCTTAAAAAGTTACGCAGTTTTTGATGAGCGTGATTTTTTTAACTAGGCTGGAGATTTTTAAGCTTTACAAAAGTTTTGGCGACATTATCTAGCACTAGCTGAAGGTATCAAAATTCGCAAAAATCAATCAGCTGTTTAATTATTATTTTTTTGTATGGAACTGCAGTTTTTTTTTTGCGTTTATCAATGATATATATTTTGTTTTTGTTTTGGTGTGTTGAGGCTGATGTAGACTAACGAAAGTTACCGACATACCCCACCGGATTAGCAAGTTGAAGTAGCAGTGGGCAGGGCACATATCACGCAAACAGATGGCCAATGGGGCCGAAAGGTACTGGAATGGAGACCACGGACCGGTAAGCGCAGTGTAGGACGTCTACCCACAAGATGGACAGACGACCTAAAAGAGACCGCAGGGAAACGCTGGATGCAGGCCGCTTCTAAACAGCCCTTTCGGAGATCGATAAGGGAGGCCTATGTCCAGCTGTCCTATGGCTGAAATGATGATGATTATGACTGAGGCCGCTCTTAAGAGGATACTAACTGATTACCAGTAGCCCTGTATATTCTACTGAAATCTATCAGAGGCTCCTTCAATAAAGCAATACATACATGATTATAAAACAACCCTACTCAATAAATATTTTTCGGCAATTATAGGGCCCCTGGGAGCGGCCAGGGGCCCCGGTGTCAACCTGTACGTTACGGTCCAAACCCATGTCAACCGAATCTGTGTACACGACTGAAGTGTTCTGAATGGCTTTTTGGGAAAGTCATTACAGAGTAGGTACAGTCTGTTGCACAGGTGTTTATAGTACGGCCTTTGAGATAATTTGTTGGTGAATTTTTTGGTGGATATTATTTGCCTCACTAGCATTTTGAGATTTGATAAAGTAGGTAAATTTTTATATAAAACTAGCGACCCGCCCGCCCGGCTTCGCACGGAAATGTATCTAACTGATGGTGAAAACAACATTAAAATCCGTTGCGTGGTTTAGGAGGAGTTAGCGGCCATACAGACATACAGACTGACGCGGAGAGCGACTTTAATTTATACTATGTTTTTTACCTTAACAATATTTATGGATAATCATCATTATCAGTTACCATGTCCCCATTGCTGGGAAACAGACCTTCTCTAAGAGAGAGAGAGAGAGAGAGGACGGACCATGCTGGCCAGCATGGTGGATTAGGGCATTGCATGTTGGTATATATGGCGGTCGGGCGATAGCATGTGCACTTTAGAATCTGACGACACCTGGTTTGATTCTCGCCCTGCATAACTTATTTAGTACTTAAATAAATTATGTGCAGATCCATCGCTCAAAAACGCTAAAGGAAAAACATCATGAGTAAACCGGTATATCCAACAACCTCAAAGTTCAAAGACTGACATTCACCAACATGTACTGAGCCAGAATGGTGGATTAGAGCCCATCCTCTATCTATGAGCTGAAACGATGATGATGATGATCTCAAGTCAAAAACAGGTATCACATGACATCTGTCAGATCAGGTTGTAAATCATATGTTTGGATACAGTAACAAGACAATAAGTCACTCTACGTGTACCATTCATTACTCAGGTGTACCATTCCATTTAATGAAGGAAAATATTAATTAATTCCTTATCTTGTTCCCAAGAGGTAGTCAGTAATTTTCAAACAAGAATCGCCAAGGAAACAATCACAAACCAATAAGCCTTCATTAATAAATAATAACTTGCTCTTCACCGTAAAGTTTCGCGCAATGCTGACTGTAAACACAAATACTTTGCGAATCAAATTAAAACTTGTCCCGCTCCGATTGGTCGATATTTCAGCCAATGGTCCTAACTTTGTTAACTACCCTCAAAGTCGAATGTGTTCCAATAATTTAATACCAATAACAATTCGAACGCATATTATGTAGTTTGTTTTAGCATTCATCACCATTATCAGCCTATCATGTTCCCACTGCCGGGAAACAAGCCTTATTTCTGAAACAGAGTGAGAGAAGATGGCCTTAAACCACAAATTTGGCCCAGCGAATGTAATAAAAAAAAAGAATTTACAAAATTTTGAGGGCGGCAAGGTCGCAGAATATTGCGAAGGAACATTGCAAGCAACGGGGTTCATGCACTTCAGACAATGTCAAGGTTAGTCAGTAATTAGTTACAAGGTTAGTCAGTAGTAATTTTAGATATTTTAAATAAATAAATATTCAGGATATTTTTACACACACGGTCATCTGACCCCAAATTAAGCAAAGCTTGTGGTATGGCTGCCAGAGACTGATATACATACATATAGTTTTAAATACATACTTAAATAGATATTAACAACCAGATATAGAACAAATACAAATGTTCATCACATAAATGTTTGTCCTAGGTGGGAATCGAACCCCCGCCCCCAAGCTCAGAAGGCAGGTTCACTACCAACTGGACCAACGGGCTATCAAGTTTATCTTGCCCGCAAGTTTAACGATATAGACAAACTCTGATTGTATATTTAACAGCCTAAGAAAAAAAAAGGAAAAGTGGAGAGTTTTATAATGCGTTCATTTACAGTTGTCCAGGCAAGAAAAATTCAGGCCATTTTACTACAAAAACATGCCGCGTAGAGCAACTGAACAAACACACTAAGATCTCTAAGATTTCGTGTATCGGAGATGTAATGGTACACATATACAAAGACGTGGACAACATTTTTAAATAATAATGAAAATATCTGCCCGGCCGGGAATATAACCTAGGACATCTTGTTTTGCTGTGGAAGAAACAGTCGCACTACCACTGATCCATATCAGTTGGCAATAACCAACAGGATGAGGCACTTATACAGCGTACCTATGCTTAAAATGTTTCCTTAGATTTATGGGAGTTTCATGGTTAAATATCGACAAAACTCCTTTAATAAAATAATATTTAGAAAAAACACTGTTTTAAAGTATCACGGTTGTTCACTAAAGTTATGTTATGTGGTAAAGTTGTGATTCCACAACCTTACCACGGTAAATATCCCGTAAATAATCATATAACTTTTTTTTTTTAAAGTTGCCACTCTGCTTACAAAAGTTCCATTATTTTTCCTTAGAACTACGCGGGCGAAGCCACGGGCAGAAGCTAGTCAATACATATGAACTGAATATAGCATAATATAATACATATCAATCAAAGTTTCAAATTAAGTTCCGTAAGAAACTAGCTCTGAACCTTGTCAGAACCCCCAAAATAAAATCCTCGATCCAACCCTGCTAAAAAGGCATTCAACATGAAATGTACATTGAACTACAAATTAACGTTTTTTATTCTATAAACATTATCACAAAACAATAAAAACTTAAACTAAATTAGTATGCTGTAACTAAAACAACGACCTAATTCTAATTACATTAATGGATTCAAAAGTTCTAAGCCTTGTTTGTTTCAGTTCGAATATTCCATTCCCGTACACTGTTTACATTAATTTGTATGTCTCTTTGGGGGCCATGTGTTTCATTAAATTAATAAATAAATTATGGTTAAGCATCGCTTGCTTTTAGCTAAAAGATTTTTTGGATTTCGTTTATATAAATCAGAATGTATGATAAATATTTAATTTTATACGCTCCCTTTGTATTACATTCTTTTTCCCATTTGTTTTGGAGCAGTAAAATTTGGATTATCTTTCTAATCACGTTCAAATTTAAATGTTAACCTTTATGAAGTAAAGAGATAAAACAAAAGTACCTGCTCATTGTTTTTACTACTTAACTTTCAATAGATATACAACGTAAACGATATAAGTTGTGTCCATGACGACACCATTTTTTTCTCGAATTTCGCTATCTTATGTTCTTCAAGTTGTTCACAACACCTTTTAGTATTTCTACACCTTTCTGTTACACCCCGTAGATATGATATGATAAATAGTGTATCATTTATTTTTACGCTGGTGCTCAACCAGCGTGTCCCGTTGGCACCATCAAACTGTAGGTCTCAGTTGTTTGCCCTCTAAAATAATAAAGCCATAAAAGTCACTAGAGGCAGTCCAAAAACTCTACAGCTGACGCTGACACTCTGAGTTTGGGCCCTTATTTATATATATCGAAAACGTAACATAACTCGGCCACCATGGTTAAAAATAGCACGGTAAGTAAATATAGTTAGAAATTTTAACAAATCAAACGAGTCTTCCAGTTAGATACTCCATTCTTTTGACAAACGCGCACGTAAAGGTAGATTTCCGTGTATCGCGGCTGATGCGATTTGAAAATGTTTGGTGACGTAGCTCCTAAGCAGTTAGACGCGTGCTTCAGACGCGCGCGGCTGCAATCGGCCGCGATGCCTAGTTTGCTCAATGTTACTTTGACAGTTCGAAACGAGCGCGTTACACACATCATCTTGTTAGCAAACATGACAGTTACACGCAGTTTAGGTAACGCGGTCGCGTGACGAGTTTATTTCGTCATAGATAGTCAATTCTTCAATTACATTTTCATGTTATAACGTCACGAGTTTTTGACAAGGAATCTCATGTAAGATAGAGAATAAGGATCCTACAATTTATAAAAAACTTACTTTCTAGATTACTTATTATTACCATAACGCCGTATAACTGTAAAAATATATTAAAGCCATAACAGATAAGAGTAAAGTCTAATAAAAGCTTAATAACAGGAAAACACTTCCCAAATTAAAAGAAAGGATCCCGTATAAAAAATTCACCGTAATAAAACTTCTCTCCAAACTGAAAAGCCATAAAAAGCTCATGAAATAAGCAAAACTAACGCTCACACGTTACTTACTGCCATACTTATGAGGATAGCTAGTCGCAAATAAAAAGCGACGCCGGATAAAAATATCGCCATCAACGGCAAAAGGCAGAAGCAATCAATAAAAACGAAATAATACTATTTTAACTAAAATTAAATAAACGAAAATTTAAAAATATCTTTATGTTCTGAGATAAAATATAATATTATACAGGGTTAAGGGTTTTTTATATTGTTTTTTTTAATACTATACGGGGTGTAAGGGGAACACTCTCGAAACCAAAAGAAGGTAATTGTACTCATCATTATGAACCACTTTTACTACGGGACCAACCCTGAAATCGCGAAAAAAAAATCCGCGATTTCAGGGCTGGTCCCATAGTATAAAGCTGTTCATAATGATGAGTACAATTTCCTTCTTTTGGCTTCGAGAGTGTTCCCCTTACACCCCGTATAGTATTAAAAAAAAAAAAAAACAATATAAAAACAACTTCAAAAAATATTAGGCGCTTGACCATTGATATTGCTAAATAAATAGGCACTTGAACAAAATTATTTGTATGCAAACAATAAAAACTAAATGATACAACTTGTACTTTAACTTATAATTGAATAGATAAAATGCTAAAAAAACGTTAAATACTGATATTAAAATTATCTAACATAGTAACAATAATAATTATCAATGTATAAAAAACAACTTCAAACTTTATTAAGCGCCGAAATCGCTATAAAAATTATTGAAATTGTCAAATAAATAGGCACTCAAACAAAATTATTCGTACTATTTCAGCTAGACGTGGAATTTTAGGTCACCTTTCCCCTACATAATAAAAAAAGAATCGGTTACCAAATTGCTGAGTAATCTCGGTAGGTATACTAACTACATTAAAAAAACGGACTAAATCGAGAACCTATTCACTCGCAGTCGGTAAAAAAGTATTTTGGCTGTCGTTGCTTTGTTTTTTTTTTCTTCCCTCCAAATATCTGCTCTCTCATGCAAGTTCTTATTTGAGACAGTGTCCTGTTTATTCAGGACCCAGGTGCACATTCCAAGCATGCACTTTGTAAGTAAATCCATTGTTAGTTCGCAAAAACCGGGAAAATATTCTGTATTTTGGAGAATTCTGTGTTGTTCTCAAAGCTTTGGCGTTATGTCGTAATATAAATATTGTACTACTACGTATCTGTAATTTTTGGTATCAACAATAAAGAGTATTATGGCCCCGTTGGTCCAGTTGGTAGTAAACTTGTCTTCTACGCTTGGGGGCGTGGGTTCGATTCCCACCTAGTACAAACATTCAAGTGGTTTGTGACATTTGTGTTTTTTCTATATATGGGTGTTAATATCTATTTAAGAATGTATTTTAAAAAAATATGTATATATAGTATGTATGTAGTATATATAAATATATCAGTCTCTGGAAGACATATTACAAGCTTTGCTTAGTTTGGGGTCAGATAAAAGTGTGTGCAAAATTACCCGAATATTTATTTATTTAGTAACATGTATAATATTATACGGGGTGTAAGGGGAACACTCTCGAAGCCAAAAGAAGATATTTGTACTTATTATTATGAACAACTTTTAATATTGGAACAGCCCTGAAATCGCGAATAAAATATCAGCTGTTCTATAGAAAACGGTCATTGACACTCGAAAAAATGTATGGAACAGCTGTTTTTATTTTCGCGATTTCAGGGTTGGTCCCATAGTAAAAATTGTTCATAATGATGAGTACAATTACCTTCTTTTGGCTTCGAGAGTGTTCCCCTTACACCCTGTATTATATTTATCTGTATTGTGCTTAGACTTTATGTACGTACCAAAAAGTGCGCTTTTATTAATCGTATCAGGTTACCCACCCAAATATAAATTGACTAATCAAACATAGCTAAATAAGATCTTGAACTTCCGTCCCTTCAAACAAAAATAATCATACTAATAGTATATTCGTTATTAAGCGTTTATTTTTAATACATATATCGTTATGTATCGATATAAATACTGCCTTACGCGGAAAGGGTATACTAAGCTGAAAGGGTCCATAGTAATAGTACCCATCATTACGAACAACATTTATTGTGGGGGGAGCAACTCTGAAAACGTGAAAAAAATATCATATGTTCCATAGAAAACGGTAGGTAATTGACACTTCACAAAATTTATGGAACAGCTGATATTCTTTCGTGATTTCAGAGTTGCTCTCATGATAAAAGTTGTTCATAATGATGAGTATATCGGACCCTATTCAGCTTAGTGCACCCTTTCCGCGTAACCCTGCATATAGAATAGAATTTCATAATGAATAGTTATTGGACACAGTTAAAACAGAGATTGAAAGTCTTCATCACAACTTATGCTGAAAGGGATCACAAAACAAAATGTCTTCTATGTATATATTTTTGGTATTAGTTGATTTTTAGGGTTCCGCACGTTATTATACTCGAGCGCCTGTAGAAAACTACGTAGCAAATTACTCCGACGATTAGAAGGCGTTATAATAACTGGGAATTCGGTTACTTGGACAACCTTATTGTATTTTGTGGTGGTACGGAACCCTCAGAGCGCAAGCCCGACTCGCACTTGGCCGGCTTATTTCAAAAATTGTTGAATCAATTACGGTAAAATTTATATGGGACCACCTCTGAAGTATGACCTATCAAATAAAAAAGAATCATCAAAATCAATTCATAATTAGCGGAGTAAGCGCGTAACAAATATACAAAAAAAAACATACAGTCGAATTGATAACCTCCTTCTTTCGTCGGTTAAAAATCCAGTCATATCTCATCGTCTTATTCAAAGAATAATTTCCCCAAAGTGTTCGTCGCAAAAGAAAAAATCTCCGAGCAGCGAGCAGCCGGTACAGATCGCAAAATAATTTAATTTAATGCCATATGGTGATTCATTCGATAATGATTTCCTTCTGTCGCTTACTATAAACCACTTTCTTAAACCTTAACGCACTTACGTTGATACAGATAGTCGATGAATCCGAGAAGACGTGTAATAATTTTCTCGTAACCTTCCAAATTTGTATTAGTGTTGTCAACATGATTGTGTATGTCTGTGTGTGTGTGTTTCACTTAGATCGTTTTGTCTGTAATGATAAATAACAAAATCTTTGATACCAATGTTAATAAATCCGGCCAAGTGCGAGTCTGTTCCACACCAACACAAAATACAATAATGAATAATTTAAATGAACCTTCAAAATCAGTAAAATATTGCATTGAAAGAAATGATAAAGTCGTCCAAATAGCCGAAATTTGATGATGAAATAGATAGCCAGTTGAAATTTTGGTAATGTTACGGCGGAGTAACAAAAAAATTATAAAAAAGTCAAAAAGTAAAAACAAAAGGTGGTCCCCACCAAACGTATTTTTTGTATTAGCTCTAATGTAAAAACGATAATACGTACAAGCGTTAAACTTGGCATGATTATAGTACACATTCTAAATTATAACAACAAATACTAAATAATGGCCAAGTGCGAGTTGGTGACAAATTTATGTTTATTGCCAAGTTATTATACTCGAGCGCTTGTAGCAAACTGAGTAGCAAATTTCTCCGACAATTCGGGGAGGCGTTATAATAACTGGTAATTCCGTTACTTGGACAACCTTATTGTATTTTGTGGTGATACGGAACCCTCAGTGCGCGAGCCCGACTCTCACTTGGCTGGTTTATTATTTTTATTTTCTAATATAATTATAGAATATATCTATTTTTGGCCACCAACTCGCCTGATGGTAAGCGACGGTAAGGCCGAGGATGAAGCACGTAGATCTAGAAGAAATCTATTTACTCTTGCCTTTTAGATGCCTAGATTGTACCTAGTTCTCAGGAGAAAAGGAGGACGGCAGAGAGTTAAATTTTTGGGCAGTACGTATTATAAATGCCTGCCTGCCTGATGCGTTCGCACCCGCACGCAACCTTACCGTATCTCCCTTTTTATCTGATCTGAGGTGCCAAGCTAAGCCATCGTGCAGCTTCAGTTTTGCGACATTCAGCTACCTACGACCTAATTTTGTAAATGGCGCACCGCTGAACCGAACCGAATCTGCTAGTTGATTTACAGCAAAACTTTGCGCCAACTCAGCGTTTTGTTTATATTTGAACGTTGGAACTCGTTATATTGGATGGCACTTGCGACTTGTTTAATCGTATTTTTGGAGATTATAAAACTTCAAGGTGGCTAATTACTTGAGAGATGCTTCAGCTTGGGCTTGATGTTTAAATTCAAGCTTGGGCTTAATTTTTCTTAATTAAGGGCTTAACTTAGTGAATAATTTTCACACAACTAAGACCCGGCCAAATTGGAAAGTACACCTTTTTTGTTTCGTTTCATTCTATTCGTTTCATTTTTGCATGTTTCGTAAATCGTAACTTATGCATGCCGTGAAATAAAAATAAAAATATAGAATTAACAATTTAAAAAAAATCAAGCTAATAATTACTCAAATTATCCAAAAGATTTTAAAAAAAAATTAAGTGTTTCTTCACGCTTTAGGATTCATTATTTAAATGTTATCTATACTATCTATACTAATATTATAAAGAGGAAAGATTTGATTGTTTGTTTGTTTGTTTGTTTGCATTGAATAGGCTCCGAAACTACTGAACCGATTTGAAAAATTCTTTCATTGTTGGGATGCTGCACTGTCCCCGGTTGACATAGGCTATATATCCCGGCTTCGCAAGTGCGAAGCAGAGGCGGCCTACTAGTAGACAATAAAAAAACCGTCTGCATTCGAACCTGCGCCATCCTAGTTTACGTCCCGAGTACTCCATATGATTTATCCTATAATTTTCCACCCAAAAGTTAAATATTTTCTTCAAAAAACCTCCCTGGAGATAACATATTTAATAACTAAAAAAAAAAAAAACTGAATCAACTTACAGCCAGCAAAGACGTCGCGTAATATACCTACACATAAAAGGCAGTCGAATCCTATAATAACCTAACTTATTATAATCCTATATACCTCTTCTTTTGAAGTCTGTTAAAAACTTTGATTATGTAAATAATCATAGGTTGAAAACTGCTCCTCTTTGCTTCGGTGGAGTTGGAATGTCACCCTGATGGATGTTTGACCATGATACCTACTACCCAAAGGGACGGAACGCTTCAAACAGAAAAAACGAGCAGAGCGAGAGGTACCACGTTTAGCCATTTGTCCCTTTCTAGTGTTGACATAATCACTGATACTAATTCCTCATTACTTTTCATACTTTTTTATATTTTTATACAGAATAGATCTACGTTTGGCCACTAACTTGCCTGATGGTAAGCAACGGTGTGGCCGAGGATAGAACACGTTGATCTAGAAGAAATCTATTCATTCTAGACTTGAATATGCCTAGATTGTAGTTCTCAGGAAACAAGGAGGACAGCAGGGAGTTCCATTCTTGGACAATACGTATCATAAAAGACAACCCAAATCGTTGTGTACGAATTTTTGGAATTTCCACGAGGAAGGGGTAATAGTGTGCTGTCCTTCTACTTGTCCTGTAGTAAAAGGGGGAGGGTGGAATAAGGTCATGAAGCTTTTGCTCACACTCACCAAAATATATCCGGTAGAAAATAGACAGACAAGCTACTTTACGGCAGTGCTCAAGGCTTTGTAATTTATTGGCGACTAGCTTGCTGTCACCAATCAGCCTCATAGCACGCCGGTCTACGGAATCTAAAGCTTCCAGTTGGTACTTGGCTGCTCCGTCGAATAGGTGGAAGCAGTACTCAACACACGTACATACTAATTTATTCCTTATTTATATCACTACAATAATAAACGGATGCACCCTAAATAACCATGAGAGCTTTCTTTTAGATATTATGTTTCACAAATAAAAATATAAATAATTAAAAATGATGTTGATAAAATCATGTACGGACTACCCAAATTAATACCAAATTTACGGTTACAATATTTTTCCAAAAGTGGCAACACCACACACTAATATGTGTTCATGAATGTCATTGTATATAAGACATGTAGTGTGAAAGAGACAAATGGCTAAACGTGGTACCTCTCGCTCTGCTCGTTTTTTCTGTTTGAAGCGTTCCGTCCCTTTGGGTAGTAGGTATCATGTGTTTGACTGAGTTGAAGATTTTTTTTTTTCAGGTTCTCAAATGTGTATTCCAGTTATATCACAATGTTTGTATTTAATCGTTGTTATGATTTAGTTATTATGATAAGAAAACAAATCATCAAATACGTGAAAACATAAAATATAAACTATAATATTAAATATAACATATAATATTTTATTTAAATGTAAACTTCGACAAACATAAAAACGAAAACTCTTTTGGATCATATAGGTACGGATGAATTTTTTTTAATTGCGCTCCTAAACCTTGGCAATACACAATTTTTCAAAAACATGAAAAGAATGCTTTCAATAAAAGTAACTCGCATTCAAATTAATTAAAAAAAAAACACAAACATAATTATATTATTACCTACCTCTAACGTCAAACATATATTATACTCGTATACTTTCTTACTTCGGTTAAACACAGTCGAATAGGGATTCTCCTTCTTGGAATCGATTAAAAACTTTGTTTAAGTTGTATTTGACGTCATTGTCGGCATTACTGAGACAGCTATTTAGGCAAAAGCAATGCGGGAATGGCGTTCATTCACAGCGCTGCGCTGCTATTATGCAATTACCTCGACGTTAGAGAATTTAATTGTTAGCGGGGATGAAATTACTACCATTTATGACGTACAGCCATTAGATATTAACACTTGATTTGATATGTTTGGAATCCGGGTCGGATAGCGAATGATATCGGTTTGATTACTGGGTACTTACTTGTTTTGTTAGATAACTTATAGGCCGTCTGATTTTAAGTTGTGAAATTTTCACCATCACCACTATTCAGATAACCTACTGCCGGACAGAGGCTTTGACCTCGTTAGACCTAGCTCACGCACTCAGAATCAACATCAACATCATCAACTGCGTGTACATCACCGTACTCACTCACCTTCGTTTTGCCGACGATATTTTGGTCATGGCAGAATCGATGGAAGATCTCAGCATGATACTCAAAGGGCTCAACCGAGTCTCCCAACAGGTGGGCCTTAAAATGAACATGGACAAGACAGGTCATGTCAAATATCCATGTTGTGCCCACCCCAGTATCAATTGAGAACTCAGTTCTTAAGCTGTTGACGCGTACGTCTACCTAAGTCGTATGGCATTCATGAAACTGATAGATATTCTAAACATCTGGCCTAAATCAGGCTTGATGCCTTTTGACGAACTCGCCCTGCACACACTACCTTGCCGCCCTTTGTTCGTAAGTGGACTATTACATTACAAATATTCAGTAAGATTTTCATTCATACTCAAACAAGTTTACGTACCTACTTAAGGCGGTCTTACAGTGAAAAAGGCTTCACAGAACAATTTTTTAAGATAATGTATTCATTTTAAAGCAGTAAAAAAAAAATTTGGTAATTTTGATCATATTTCTGAGTGGACCATTGGATCCAAAACACGATTCCGATAAATTTTCTCGATAGAAAAAAATCATGAAATAACCTCTAACCTTGAAATTTACCTAAACGCATACAATTTTATCTCGACTATTTATGAACAAATCTTTACAAAATTTACAAGAATGATGTGAAATATTGTTACAAATAGCATCATAGTTTTTATTTATCGGTTAAAATTCAATTTTTCTAACTATTAATTAATTTAATCATAAACTGGCTCGAACGTGTCGAACGAAACGTCGTGCCGCCGCGGCGTCTTTTCACTTCTCTTTTATTTTTACGCGATGTGACAGAGACCGCTGAGGCGCGCTGCTAGACGGACGTGTGTCGCTTTGTTCCGCTAACCTCTCCAAAATATAATCTCAACTTTATGACACAAAAACACCTTGACGGAAGTTGTAAAGTAAGTACCTACCTTATCCGCTATGTTTTCTTGGATTATAAGTACTAAAAAGGCAGGCGAATGAAAATTACATTTTGTAACGATTTGTTTGTATATATTATTTTATAAAGCATAATTTCACCACAATTTTCATAGTCCAGTTGGCCGAACGGTTCGACGTATTGGATAAGTTCTCTGCGACTGTGAGTAAGGTTCAGGGTTCAAATCTCATATTTACCAATTTTCTTTTTGTATTTTTTTTATGTTTTTAAAATAATACGTCATGTGCGTGCGTGCATGCGTGTGTGTGTGTGTGTGTGTGTGTTTGTGTTTGTATGCTTGTGTGTAATGTTCTTTACATGAAAACGGTAGGAGCGATTTTGATGGGACTTCCACTGTCAGATGGCTGATGTTATGAGGAGAAAAAAAATTGGCAACTTTTCATCATCATCATCATCATATTTTCATTACTTCGCAGGTGAACCTGCAGAGCACAGTTAGTCTACTTTTTTTTATGTGCCACAGGTGGCAAACAAGCAGACGGGCTACCTGATGCTACCTTACATTTTGTGACGATTTGTTTGTACATTTATATTATTTTATATATTAGAAGCATAATTTCACCACTAGCATCATATTTCAATTGGACGAGTGGTTGACGCAATGGATAAGTTCCTGCGACTGTGAGTAGGCTTCGGGTTCAATTCTCACATTTTCCATTTTCTTTTTGTTATTTTTCTAATGTTTTTGAAATAATTCGTCGTGTGCGTATGTGTGTGTCTGTAACGTTCTTTATAGACTCGAAAACTGCAGGACCGATTTTGATGGTATTTTCACTATCAGATAGCTGATGTTGTGACGAGAAAAAAATTTGCAACTTTTCATCATCATCATCACAATTTTTTTCATTACTAAGCAGGTGAATGCGCGGCGTGCAGTTAGTCTACTATAATGGTTAGGAAGTTCTAAACAACTTGGGATGGACAGAGACAGACGGATGGACGAACGAACTTATATGGGTTCCTTGTAGTTCAACGGAACCCTAAAAAGGTGTTACAGTCTTCTTTGAACATAAGAATTATCTATCTTCTCTACACATATAATAGGCGATGTGTGTATGTATGTATATGTATGTATGTTTCCTACGAAGGCTGATGATGATGATGATATTCCATATAGACTCCAAAATGGCTGAACTGATTTTGACGGGATTTTCACTCTCAGATAGCTGATGTTATAAGGAGAGAAAAAAAAAACAACTTTTCATCATCATCATCATCACTTTTTTTCATTACTACATGGGTGAAACCGCAGAGCGCAGCTAGCTAAGTTAGAAAGTTCGAAACAATTTTGGATGGATAGACAGACAGACAAACAGACGGATGGGCAGAACGAACTTATATGGGTTCCTTGTAATTCTACGGAACCCTAAAAAGGTGTTACAGTCTTCTTTGAGTATATCTCTCTTCTATACATATTAACAGCGATGTATGTATGTATGTATGTATGTTCCCTATGAAGGCTGATGATGATGATGATATTCCGTAAAGACTCCAAAATGGCTGAACTGATTTTGACGGGATTTTCACTCTCAGATAGCTGATGTTATAACGAGAGGAAATAATGCTGCTTTTCATCATCATCTTCATCATCATCATTAATTTTCATCACTACGCGGGTGAAACCGCGGGGCGCAGCTAGTCTACTATAAAGGTTAACATTTCTAAACAACTTGGAATGGACAGACAGACAGACAGATGGACAGAATGAACATAAGTATATGGGTTCTTTGTAATTCTACGGAACCCTAAATAAAGTGTTACAGTCTTCTTTGAACATAATAATTATCTATCTTCTCTACACATATAAAAGGCGATGTGTATATATGTATATGTATGTATGTTTCCTATGAAGGCTGATGATGATGATATTCCATATAAAATCCAAAATAGCTGAACTGATTTTGACGGGATTTTCACTCTCAGATAGCTGATGTTATAAGGAGAGGAAAAATAATCAGCATTTCATCATCATCATCATCATCATCACTTTTTTTCATCACTACATAGGTGAAACCGCAGGGCACAGCTAGCTAAGTTAGAAAGTTCGAAACAATTTTGGACGGATAGACAGACAGACAGACAAACAGACGGATGGACGAACGAACTTATATAGGTTCCTTGTAATTCTACGGAACCCTAAAAAGGTGTTACAGTCTTCTTTGAGTATATCTTTCATCTATATACATATAAAAAGCGATGTATGTATGTATGTATGTATGTGTGTTCCCTTTGAAGGCTGATGATGATGATATTTCGTATAGACTCCAAAATGGCCGAATCGATTTTGACGGGATTTTCACTTTCAGATAGCTGATGTTATAAGGAGAGAAAAAAAAATACTTTTCATCATCATCATCATCATCACCATTTTTCATCGCTACACAGTGAAACCGTGGGGCGCAGCTAGTCTACTATAAAGGTTAGAAAGTTCTTAACAACTTGGGATGGATAGACAGACAGACGGATGGGCAGAACGAACTTATATGGGTTCCTTGTAGTTCTACGGAACCCTAAAAAGGTGTTACAGTCTTCTTTGAGTATATCTTTCTTCTATATACATACAAAAGCGATGTATGTATGTATGTATGTGTCCCCTATGAAGGCTGATGATGATGATATTTCATATAGACTAAAATGGCTGAATTGATTTTGACGGGATTTTCACTGTCAGATAGCTGATGTTATAAGGAGAGAAAAAAAATTGAACTTTTCATCATCATCATCATCATCACCATTTTTAATCAGTACACGGTGAAACCGCGGGGCGCAGCTATTCTACTATAAAGGTTAGAAAGTTCTAAACAACTTGGGCTGGACAGACAGACAGAGGGGTGGACAGAACGAACTTATATGGGTTCCTTGTAGTTCTACGGAACCCTTAAAAGGTGTTACAGTCTTCTTTGAGTATATCTTTCTTCTATATACGTAAAAAGCGATGTATGTATGTATGTTCCCTATGAAGGCTGATGATGATGATATTCCGTATAAACTCAAAATTGGCCAAACCGATTTTGACGGGATTTTCACTGGCAGATAGCTGATGTTATAAGGAGAGCAAAATGAAACTTTTCATCATCATCATGATTTTTCATCACTACGTGGGTGAAACCGTGGGGCGCAGCTAGTCTACTATAAAAGTTAGAAAGTTCTAAATAACTTGGGCTGGACAGACAGACAGACAGACGGGTGGACAGAACGAACTTATAATTATGGGTTCTTTGTAGTTCTACGGAACCCTAAAAAGGTGTTACAGTCTTCTTTGAGTATATCTTTCTTCTATATACGCAAAAAGCGATGTATGTATGTATGTTCCCTACGAACGCTGATGATGATGATGATAATATTCCGTATAGACTCCAAAATGGCCGAATCGATTTTGACGGGATTTTCACTTTCAGATAGCTGATGTTATAAGGAGAGAAAAAAAAATACTTTTCATCATCATCATCATCATCACCATTTTTCATCGCTACACAGTGAAACCGTGGGGCGCAGCTAGTCTACTATAAAGGTTAGAAAGTTCTTAACAACTTGGGATGGATAGACAGACAGACGGATGGGCAGAACGAACTTATATGGGTTCCTTGTAGTTCTACGGAACCCTAAAAAGGTGTTACAGCCTTCTTTGAGTATATCTTTCTTCTATATACATACAAAAGCGATGTATGTATGTATGTATGTGTCCCCTATGAAGGCTGATGATGATGATATTTCATATAGACTAAAATGGCTGAATTGATTTTGACGGGATTTTCACTGTCAGATAGCTGATGTTATAAGGAGAGAAAAAAAATTGAACTTTTCATCATCATCATCATCATCACCATTTTTAATCAGTACACGGTGAAACCGCGGGGCGCAGCTATTCTACTATAAAGGTTAGAAAGTTCTAAACAACTTGGGCTGGACAGACAGACAGAGGGGTGGACAGAACGAACTTATATGGGTTCCTTGTAGTTCTACGGAACCCTTAAAAGGTGTTACAGTCTTCTTTGAGTATATCTTTCTTCTATATACGTAAAAAGCGATGTATGTATGTATGTTCCCTATGAAGGCTGATGATGATGATATTCCGTATAAACTCAAAATTGGCCAAACCGATTTTGACGGGATTTTCACTGGCAGATAGCTGATGTTATAAGGAGAGCAAAATGAAACTTTTCATCATCATCATGATTTTTCATCACTACGTGGGTGAAACCGTGGGGCGCAGCTAGTCTACTATAAAAGTTAGAAAGTTCTAAATAACTTGGGCTGGACAGACAGACAGACAGACGGGTGGACAGAACGAACTTATAATTATGGGTTCTTTGTAGTTCTACGGAACCCTAAAAAGGTGTTACAGTCTTCTTTGAGTATATCTTTCTTCTATATACGCAAAAAGCGATGTATGTATGTATGTTCCCTACGAACGCTGATGATGATGATGATAATATTCCGTATAGACTTCAAAATGGCTGAACAAATTTTGACGGGATTTTCACTCTCAGATAGCTGATGTTATAAGGAAAGAAAAAAATTTGAACTTTTCATCATCATCATCATCACTATTTTGCATCACTACGCGGGTGAAACCGTGGGGCGCAGCTAGTCTACTATAAAAGTTAGAAAGTTCTAAACAACTTGGGATGGACAGACAGACAGACGGGTGGACAGAACGAACTTATATGGGTTCCTTGTAGTTCTACGGAACCCTAAAAAGGTGTTACAGTCTTCTTTGAGTATATCTTTCTTCGATATACGCTAAAAGCGATGTTTGTATGTATGTTCCCTAGGAAGGCTGATGATGATGATGATGATATTCCGTATAGACTCCAAAATGTCTGAACTGATTGTGACAGGGTTTTCACTCTCAGATAGCTGATGTTATAAGAAGAGAAAAATGGAACTTTTCGTCATCATCATCATCATCATCACCATTTTCCATCAGTACACGGTGAAACCGCGGGGCGCAGCTAGTCTACTATAAAGGTTAGAAAGTTCTAAACAACTTAGGATGGACAGACAGACAGACAGACGGATGGGCAGAACGAACTTATATGGGTTCCTTGTAATTCTACGGAACCCTAAAAAGGTATTACAGTATTTTTGGAGTATATATTTCTTCTATAGACATATAAAAAGCGATGTATGTTTGTATGTTTCCTATGAAGGCTGATGATGATGATATTCCGTATAGACTCCATAATGGCTGAACTGATTTTGACGGGATTTTCACTCTCAGGTAGCTGATGTTATAACAAGAGGAAAAAATGCTGCTTTTCATCTTCATTGTCATCATCATCACCAATTTTCATCACTACGCGGGTGAAACCACGGGGCGCAGCTAGTCTACTATAAAAGTTAAAAAGTTCTAAACAACTTGGAATGGACATACAGACAGACATACGGATGGACAGAACGAACACAAGTAGTACGGGTTCTTTGTAGTTCTACGGAACCCTAAAAAAGTGTTACAGTCTTCTTTGAACATAATAATTATCTATCTTCTCTACACATGTAAAAGGCGATGTGTGTATGTATGTATATGTATGTATGTTTCCTATGAAGGCTGATGATGATGATGTTCCATATAGACTCCAAAATGGCTGAACCGATTTTGACGGGATTTTCCCTGTCAGATAGCTTATGTTGAAAGAGAAAAAAAAATACTGTTTTCATCATCATGATCACCAATTTTCATCACTACGCAGGTAAAACCGCGGGGCGCAGCTAGTCTTCAATAAAACTAAAAAAGTTCTAAATAACTTGGGACGGACAGACAGGCATACATCGTACGCTTAGTAATAGGGTCCCGTTTTATCCTTTGGGTACGGAACCCTAATATTCGAGATTGTAAACATTTTTGCATTTGATAAACTGATCGCAACCTAGGTCGATGTATGGAGACAACAGTTTTTAAATAACAAAGTTAAGTTTGTTTTGCGCTAAAACGTTTTTTTTTTCATCGGGAACGTACACACACCTAATAACGGCTGTATCTTTCACATGGCATTTTCCATGATAATAGTACACACTAAAAAAACAACAACTACAAATACAAATAATAAATAATGGCCAAGTTCGAGTCGGTGTCAACTTCTGTTCACCACCAGTTCTCGTACGATCACCGAAGTGAAGCAACGTCGGGTGCGGCTGGTACTTGGATGGGTGACCGCCTGGGCTTTATTCACTTTTTTTTACTTTAGTACCTAACAAGTTACGTTGTGGTACGGAACCCTCAGTGCGCGAGCCCGTCTCGCACTTGGCTGTTTTTTTTTTAAATGGAACTAACCATTTCTGGCCTTTGCATTTTTCCCTTTACTTGTGATAAGAGATTGTTTCTTGCTAAATTTCATGATTTTAGATCAATGGGAGTGCTTTTTTTATGTTTTGATGCCCATCAAAACATAAAAAGAGCACTCCTACGAGTCTCAAAATATGAGGCAGAAACGGCCGTATCCTTTGATTTAGTGTTATGATAAAAAATTGAGTCCAAAAATATCTACATACTACAGATTTGAACCGGGCATTCGTGGTTTACCAGCGCGGGGCCAGACCACTGCGCCAACGGAGCTATGCTGTGGACCGACGAAATTACATGTCTATAGCTGTCTATAAGTGAAGGACGTCGCGTTGCGGCGAGATTCACGCGTTGCGCCCCGCTGTAGGTGGGACTAGTCGGCCGCCACTTCCTCTGCTTCACCCCCTCAAAAACATAAAAGTCAGCTAGTCACGGCGCCTTAAAAATATGGTATAAGTATTTTTTTTTTCTATTTATTTATAGGTAAACCATGGTAGCCCTTTCCGCTAAGCTACGGTCGCTGCTTTGTAGTAGAACAAAAGTTTGTTTGACGTATTATAATGAAGCCGCCCGATTACCAGTAACGTTGTAGATTCGCCAGTGAAACAGTTTTGAAGACGAACTTCCGCAAAGTAAAGCCTGATTCGATCAAATATGAATAGTTTAAATAATTTAAATTCTAACCAAAAAAAATATATCAAAGGCTTCAGTCAATTTCGCCACCCGTTCAGCGTCCATCGAAGCGAATGCAACAGCTGCTGCCGTATTGATAACTGCACAATCTGCGATGTTTCTGCTCCAGTGCACCAACGCTGTTGTATTGAATCATCCGGCTTTTGTTACTATATCTGTGTCTTTGTGCACCTTACCGAATACAAAAGAAATAAGTTAATAGTAAAAAACAGGCCAAGTGCGAGTCGGGCTCATGCACTGTGGGTTCCGTACCACCACAAAATACAATAAGGTTGTCCGAGTAACCGAATTACCAGTTATTATAACACCTTCCAAAATTTGTCGGAGTAATTCGCTTCTCAGTTTGCTACAGGCGCTCGAGTATAATAACATGGTAATGAACAGAAATTTGTCATCGACTCGCACTTGTCCATTATTTATTATTTGTTGTTATACTTTAGAGTGTGTACTACAATCATGCCAATAAGGTTCTGACTTCTGATACAGAACTGGCTGAACATTAATAAAAAGAAAAATGCATAAAAATGTAATATCTTAATTTGATTTATATTTTTTATTTCTCTCAGTAAACAAGACAAGAATCTAATTCAGTCTCAGTTTAGCTAGTCTCAGCACGGGCAAGCAATCTGTTCAGTTTAAATAAGAAGCAGCGCAAATGTCCCCCTGGGTCACTTGCACAATATGCAATATCGTTTGCAAGGCAAATTGAGCGTTATTAACTACTACAGTGGACTGTAAATAGCTTGTAATTGTACTGTAAACAGTTGATTTAAGATCTTTATTTGGATCGTGTGAACTTGGATTTTCTAAAGAAAGTTCGGTGATTTATGAGAGTTTTGACTAACAATAGCAATGAGGTCAATTAAGCTTTGGTCAAAAACCTAGAGTAGGTTAGATTAGATTAGACATATCAGAAAATATTATATATTTTTGACAGGCTAGGCGTTTGACCACAGCTCACCTGATCTTATCAGTGCGGTTGAAGATGGTAAACACATCTAGCCTGAAATGGGAACAGGCCCTTAAGTGAAGTTGCTAGACAGATTTTCAATGTTGTAAGATTGCCTAGAAGGTATTGCTTATAGCCACAAGCCATAGCAAAGTTATAGACATATATGTCTATGTGAGTATTTAGTGACCTTATAAGGTCACCAAATTGCCACTAGTCTTAAGTTGTTTTTGTCTTATGTTTGTCATTTCACAAAAATAAAGAGAACAATAAAGAGTTATTTATCTATCTCACTGTTTGTTCCTACTCAAGTCTGTCACAACTGAACGTTCATACTCTGGATTGACACAGAGGCTATTATTTTCTCTCTAAATAAAAATACTGTTATGGTAGGAGAGCTGGTGTAACCGTTGGGCGCTACCAGTTAGCAATAACAAGTATAAATTATATATTTATACTACAATTACAATTTTATTTACAATTTTTATTTTTTTATTTTTTTTATTACAATTTTATTTTACAATTTGTGTTTGTTCTATGTCTGGGTGTTAATATCTATTCAAGTATGTATTTAAAACTATATATGTATGTATATCAGTCTCTGGCAGCCATATCACAAGCTTTGCTTAGTTTGGGGTCACATGACCGTGTGTGCAAAAATGTCCCGAATATTTATTTTTTATTTTAGTTTAACCCCCGGATAAAAGGGCTGATGGTCTTCAAGCGGCTGAATAATTTTTCTTGAAACATAATTATCTAAGAACAATCTCGATCAAGTCATCTTTCAAACAAAAAAAATATCAAAATCAGCTCAACTCTTTAGGAGCTACGGTGCCACAGACAGACACACAGATACACAAATACTCATTATAAACTTATAGCATTGTTTGCGTCGGTGGTTAAAAATACCAAAGACGCTGCATTACAATTATATCTACATTTCTTTTGTGTATGAACTCCTGGTACTACGAGTTTAATAGGCATGTATAAATTCCAAACCGATAACCAATACAACCGCAAAACTACAACGTTGTAACTTCCCAAATTATCCTACAAATTGGTCCAATACTTCATTACTTGTCATGCATTAAAGCGGCCATATTGTAAACGTGACCGACACATCAACTCAGTTGTGAATAGTGATGAGCTTGTTTATCGATAGTTTGTGTGTTTCGATATCGATACGGCTAATGTGAATACGGTAGTGCTCGATAAATATTAATTTTTACTGGAAACTAGGAAATATTTGTGTTTTAATTGTATTATTGTGACAATATTGTGAAGTGTGCTATTCGGTAATTTATTTGAATTTATGCTGTCGATTCTAACATCTCAGTAAAGCAAATATATTTACAACTATGGATATTGGATTAAAGTTTAAAAATGTCCGCACTAAAGTTAACTGGACTAAAATTAAACGTGCTATTAGGTTATCTGTGCATTTAGTTACATTTTGTTGCAAGCCATATAAAACAGTGTTAAAAATGTATAGGATTTAAATAAGTTTGTAGGTATTATAAAAGCGAATCTATATCTATGTAGGTTAATTCAGAAAATTTTCGTGAATTCTGTTTCTTAGTTCACCTCTATGTGTTTGGAAATCAATGGAATTAGTCACTAGTTTTAGGAAGTTCATATTCATATCTTTTCTTTGTACCTACTCATTTTGCTTGTTAAATAGTAAAATATTGTTCCAGAATCTCACTAGCGATTATCGTATTAGGTAGTATTTAGTATTACATTCAGGTCTCTTATAGAAGTCTTTCTTGAATTTGTGTCGATTTTTTTCGCACAGTAAAATTAAAAACTCGATTTTATCCCAATTCATATTTAATTCGCGAAACAAATTTCAAAAACTGCTCAAGTTCCGACCTATTTCACGAGTTGGCAAGAAAACAATTCACAATTATTCTTAACTTCGAGTAAAATTATAATTCTTCAACATAGACGATGTATTTCAACATCGAAGTGTTTCCTTTCGGAGCAGTTGCTTAGTTCCGTTACCTTACAAAAGCTAATTAAACCCGGTTTCCAAATATTAAGAAATTAATTTCGAGTTGGGAACTCGATTCATCGATTATGTATCGATGTTTCGCCAGCATTACGGCTAAAGGCGAAGTTATGGGTAATTTGCTCCGCCTGAGGCGCTACAAACAGTACGGGGGTTTCGGGGGTCATTTATTTTTGAATCTAACTTTGTCGCAATTTTGAAATTGATTTGAAAACCAGTGTGAAATACTTATTTATATAAAAATTATTGTGGTTGGAAAGCATTTCCGGCTAAAAATCTTTTCAATTCATTATCGTGTCTGAGTAACCTAATCAAAATTAAGGTATTCGTTCTAGTTAAAGAGGAAATTGCTCGTATAGTATCGGACGTTTAAGGTAGTGGTCATTCGGAGATTTGGAGATTCAGAGAAATTGAACCTTGGCATTATTTCCATAGCCTTGGTGCCGGGGCGATAGAATGTAACACCGGTAAGTCTGTAAAAAAGGCTACTAAAAGGAAACCTCTGGGCTCCTCTGGGGCTATGATCACCCAAGAGAGCCCCGGGAAAGGACGACAATGTTATCGTAGGGGAAGGAGCCAAGACAACGCGAAGTTGTCTCGGGAGGAGCCATAGCGCAGTGTTGAGGTTTCTGGTGTCTACGTCTGAAGATCCCGGAGCCTTTGTCAAGCACGAAAGCTGGTCACCGAAAGATTACTGGGTGTAATTCCGCATGCCCTGGCTGCACCCCAATGCAGGTAAATATTTTCGGAAGATTTCCTCCATGGCAATAAAAAAGGCGTAATTTCTGATAAGCCGAGATGGGTACTTTTTGGTACTTATAAGACAATATTTCTATTTTATGCAATAACCTTTATTTTCCGTGTGCATAATAAAGAGTTTATATCTATCTATAGAGAGAAAAAAAAACAGCCAAACATGATTGTATTGTACGTACTCAGGCACATTGCTCTTTTACTCTTTAGATGTTTGTGCTAAAAGCACAAACAGCACAAGTCTTTTGGAGCAAAATTAAAAATTTTCTAGCAATATTAAAATTTCATGCTTTGAATTTTTAATAGTGTATGTTTTCCGTCGCTTTACATCAAGATTGTTTCCACACATTTTCACTTTTTTTCATCACAGTTTAAAAATATAATCATGCTTACAGAATGGTTATTTATTAGTATTTTTTATCAATTTCTAATTATTATTACCTAATAAATGTTTGGCCTGTCTTACATATTGTAACCAATTTCTCACAAAGGAATGGCGCATTTCCCGCTTTCTCAAAAATTCTTATGTTCTTTTACTGACACTATATTCTCTCCACAAGAGTACGGCAAGCTTGTCTTTACTTCAGGACGAAATCTAGTTAGTGGAGCGACCGTGTGACGTCAGAGGCCCAAACTTTGTTTCATGTGTCATATTAGGTAGGAACCCACTATTTAACGGATATTGGGGAGCTAGCTTTACTGACCTAGTATGGAAATAGGAGTAAATGTGTGGTAATTTTATATCAGACATAATATTACGTGGGATAAAAAGTACCCTAAATAGGCATGTGTCCTAACGTTTAATGTATTACAAACAACAGGCTTAGCAATGAATATAACTAAATGCATTACACATACTGATAAAACAAATTAAATTGGCTGATAAATCTCTGAAATATGAGCGTTTAAAATTTTAGGTAGGGATAGTCTGTCCCTTTCTCGCAAAGCGTGTGTTAGTATAGCATTTGTATGGCGCGCCAGAGGCGTGACGTCATAACTCAGTATACTACGCTCTCTGCCTGCCTAGCATGAAATTAAAATTCTTATATTTTATTATAGAAACTGACGTGGTTTTCACACATTTTATTTATATTACACGGGAATTAATCACGTAAGATTAAGCCGGTCACTCCGAATATAGTTTCAACCGCATTAGGCAGTCTTTTTCAAGGTGAATGCGCGCGCGCGGCTGCGTCTCGATTGTTTGACTATAGTCGGAGTGAGTAATTCCCGTGTAATATAACTTATTTATTTATGTAACTAATTTTAATTTTGTTTCCGTGGTCTCTCTTTATGATTACCTTTTTTATAAGGTAATAAAAAATATTAGTCATCATGCCTATTATCTAAGCGAAAAAACCATAACAAGCTATTTCGTAAACCCTCAGCAAACCCTTACATTTGTTACCCATATCATGATGGTAAATAATAAGCTAATTATGCTTTTTCTGTTATAAATCAGTTATTTCCTAGTAGTTTATTACGTCAGCGTGTAATTATTTTGAATTTCATCTCGAATGTAATACTTGTGTAATATTTGCGTATTTTCTGACGTGGGTAAAAGTTATTTAGTTTGAATAAAGGAAACACATCCATCACCGTAAGTTTATTTACGTGGGAGTAATGGATCATAGGGTACATTTGACGGACTCATAGTTTATTTTGGTATTTAGAAAGCTTTTAAAAGTTAATTGTTGAACATGAATAAAAGTTTAGGAACAATGGAAAGTTATGATAGCAAAGAAGGTATATTTATACTGCGCGTGTGTTTTATTGTATGTATTGTATAAGTGACTGCTTCTAATAGTTTATTTATTTATTGACAGAGATATGCTAAAAGTGAAGATATTACACGTTATTATAGAAACTGACGTGGTTTTCACACATTTTATTTATATTACGCGGGAGCTAAGCGAGACGCAGCCGCGCGCGCGCATTCACCTTGAAATAGACAGCCTAATGCGGTTGAAACTATAGTCGGAGTGACCGGCTTAATCTTACGTGAGTAATTTCCGTGTAATATAAATAAAATATTACACATTCATAAAAAAAAAAAAAAATATTATACATACTTAGATCTGATAATAAATGAACACCTTTTACAGGCGTATTATATACAACATTCACTATAAAAATGGTTAGACACTAAAACTATATCTATACTAATATTATAAAGAGGAAATATTTGATTGTTTGTTTGTTTGTTTGTTTGCATTGAATAGGCTCCGAAACTACTGAACCGATTTGAAAAATTATTTCACTGACGGGAAGCTACACTATCCTCGGGTGACATAGGCTATAATCTATACCCGTGCGAAGCTGGGGCGGACCGCTAGTAATAGAATAAACGTAATTACATTATTATGATATTCTTAACATAATTTGTCTCTAGTTATAGACTTTACTATTTTGTTTTTTAAAACACATAAGGAATCATTAAATACGAGTACATTCATCATCCAAGAAAACAAGGTCTAACGCTCTGGGAGTTGTCCCGGAATGACGTCACTGTCCAGTTGCCACTTTATTGTAACTAACACAGATACTGGGAATCATTTTTTTTAATAGTCTAGTAAATAAAATACAAAAAGCATTTCAATTGTCATTTGGTTTGTCCGCTCAAGCAAAGCACGAATTGAATTTATTAAACATAATTTCATCAAAACCACATTGATTTATTGGATTTCCACAGGTAATATACGGATATTGGGGAGTTATAATTTCACGCTTCTGTTAACACAGAAAATCAATCACCTGTTACGTGGTGTACCGTCATCTCTCTCGAACTTGTTGTAAATTACTTATTCTGCTCTTGCTTATGCACGTGTACGTGTATCCATGACATTGATGACATCATTGCGGGACGCCCACGTGTAATTTTTTCTCGGAGCCCTATACCTGGCATACTATTATACCATGAGTACATCCAGGTCACTCAAGGAGACGTTAAATTCTGATAGGTGCGACATAATCTTTGTGTAGGGGAGTTAAGTGCCAAATTGGTTCTAGCTGCTTGCCAACCTAGAATTCGAGAAATTCTGTGCCTATGATGGTAACTCTTACTAGTTATATCATTATGAACTTAAAAACCGACTTCAAAATCAGTAAATACTAAATTTTGTTTTACTTGAATGACATATTTTTCAAGTTATTTTGATTTAAAAACCAAGTTGCTGAACTGATTTTGATGAATTTTTTATGAAATCAATCTGAAAGTAAACCCTATCAAATAAACAAATAATTTTCAAAATCGATTAAGAAATGACGGAGTTCTGAGGTAACAAACATAAAAAAGAACCCCCTACCTTTTTGAAGTCGGTTAAAAATACAGTCGAATTGATAACCTCCTTTTTGGAAGTCGGTTGAAAAGCCATCATCACTTCAGTCTATAACATTTCAACTGCATAAATTAGTGAACAACCGTGATAGTTTAAAACAGTGTTTTGCATATATTCAGACTAAATTCATAATGTGCTTAAGGTAGTAAATTCCTATTTTCAAGAATGAATTATGGCTTAGAGGAAGCTTTTTAAGCGCAAAACAGGTGCAAAACAACTATAAACTTCACTTTCATCTTTCCGCCAAGAAAATAATGCTTAGTAAACTTCGACAAAGCGGGGTTAAAACTGTGAAAGCAACACTGGTTTAACCGACACGGCTAAGGTTATAGCCCGGGTTACTCTCTCGGCTCATTTATTTTTTTAATTTAGCCCGGAGCGCTACAGAGCAGTGTCTACGCGGCAAAATAAACACAGGAAGGAAAAACTAAGAGAAGCCGGTGAAAAATAGTTGGATTCCTTTTTTAAATAAGATGCGCGACGGAGCTCGCTGCGCAAGAAAAAAAAAGTATTATTTTTACTAAAATCTGCTATGTTACCTACCTACCTTAATCTACCACCTACCTACGTACCTTAACCTGACTCTTATATCTTTACCATTTAATTAGAAGATTTTTTTACCCAAATGCCTTTTTTTTTATGATGAAATGGGCTAGCTTTTGACCACAACTCACCTGATGGTAAGTGACGATGCAGTCTAAGATGGAGCACGCTTGCCCATGAGATGCCTATTCACTCTTGTCTTGAAGAGACCCAGGTTGTACTTTATTGGGAACACCGAGGCAGGAAGCGCATTCCATTCCTGTGCAGAAAGTTTATGAATTTCGAGTGTATGTATGTATGTTTATTTATGTGTATTTTTATAGGACGTTTTTAAAGATCGGTTATCATCAGGTGAGTTGATTGCCAAATGTATCTTTCCCAATAGAAACAAGCTTTTCGAGGAAAATAATAAAACTAAGTTATTTTGAATAGGCTGAGTAACCGGCCCTAATGTCAGGGTTTTTAGACCACCCGAAGGCGTCTGGCATGGTTGAAGATAATGGCTGAGAGGCAATTCATCCTTTGTAGGCTGTAGGTAGATGTCCCGCAAAGTAATTGAAAGTAGTAAAAAAATACGTTCTTGTATTTTATGTTATTCCCAGTCCATAAAAAAACCAGGTCACGGTAGCACCAATAAAATGTTTTATATCTGTCTGCAATTCAATGGTCTACATTAGAGGCACTTTAATGAAAAATGGAATTGTTAATATAAAATAAATGAAAATCCCAACCAAGCTTTATTTAGAAATAGCATTTCAGTAGCACGTTAGTCTTTAGAGGAGGCTTATTTAGCGAGTTATCTCTAGAGGCAGCTGGTTAGAAGCCTGTCTGACTTTGGGCTGCAGAAAACCGGCCGTGTGGACTATGTGATAAGCGACACACCAAGTTTTGGTTTAAGGTCCAGTTATCCGAGTCGCGTAGGCAACAAAACGCTCCCTCAGCCCCCGCCAAGTTATAGCGACGATGTATTTTGCCATGCAAGAGTCAGAACGCCCGCGGGGGGAGTGCAACGACAAAAACAAACATAGGTCCGACCTCGATGACGCTTGGCGCGGTACTGAGCGCACATTCTTTTGCGCTTTTAATTACACAAAAAAACTAAACTATACACTATCAAAAATTTATCCAAATAAAAAACTTTTGAATAGGATTGCCTTTCAGTACATGCAATTTCCAGGTTGTTACGAGCTTTCATTAGAGCATAAAACGAAAAAAAAATTAACTAAATCTACTTTGTTTCAGTTTTTTTTTTTTGATCGAGGTAAGTTTATTCTATCTTGTTTTGAACCAAATCATAAACTCAAACACAGATGCATCTGTGACATGCATTTCTTTCCAGCTCAAATATTGTAATTTAACTGACTAAAATTAATTTAAAACCGTCAAATTTGGTATAAGAGGCCGTTAACACCAATCATATTTACGTAATAAGTCCGCGTTAGACCACAAACTCGCCTGTTGGTAAGCGACGAAGTGGTCGAAGATGAAGCACGCAGCCTGGAAAATACCTATTCACTCCGTTTTTTTGTCACTCAAAAAATACCGATGTGCCGACATTTTATTCTTGTCTGTGGTGTCAATAAAGTATTGTTGTGTTGTATTGCAATAACTATGTAATACAACAATTGAAAATTATGATCTGAAACAGCTCGCGTTTATCCATATTCATTTCCAAAAAAAGCGACACAAGCGAATTAACTTTTTCAAAATTAATAGTTTATTGAATATAGCTTCGAATTTTCTCATATTCTTCTTTCATTGTCCATCACTTACCCTCTAGCAATGCATAATTTCATTGTTCACAGCATATGTTCGACTGATGTCGATAGCCTGTCTTTTCTCCCCAATATATATTACAGAGTCAAAATAAGAGCGATTTAAGGTTTGTACCATACGTAAAATGTACTAGACAATAAAGTTTGATCCTCTTCGATACAATTGCTATACCAACGTATTTAAGAAAAATTGGTAATATGTACTTAGAAAAATATCACTTCGCTTTCTCTCAAACCTTACGCCCGCTGTCCGTCACTTACCCATGCAGGCGGTTTCATTATTCAAGCAGACGTTCGACTAAACACGTTACTGTCCGTCAGCGTGCGAGAATAGTTCCTAGTGGTTCCTTCTCTCTACGATATGTGTAAGTCTGTAGTTACAGATGTGCGATGTGGAGGTGTAAGCTTGAGATGAATTAGAGTGTGCATCGGATCTGCACGATCTAATTCCCTCCTGCCCATTTTTCTATCGGACTGCCAGAGCGGGCACGAAAAATCGTCACCGCTTTATGGTTGATATTCCGAAAACCCGTACGAAGCGCTTTGATTCCACATTTATTATGCGAACTGCTAGTCTGTGGAATTCGCTGCCTGAATGGGTGTTCCCCGATGGTTACAATCTGGGTGTCTTCAAATCACGAGTGAATCGGTTCTTTCTGGGCAAGCGTGCTCCAACGTAGACCGCATCATCGCTTAACATCAGGCGTGATGGCGGTCAAACGCAAGCCTATTATTTATGATATTATTTATGATAAGCCTATTAGTTACCAATAAAATGATTGTGATTATGAGAAAAATTATTATATTGGGCAAACGTGTTCAGTCACTACATCTGATGAAAACGTGTTATGTAAAGACACGCCCACTGAAGGCACTGAGTGTCACGTCAGTACCAACTAAGCCTGCGATCCGTCAACGTTTCTGCGCTTAGTCTAGGCTAAGTCTAATCAAAACTAGGTATTTCTTCAATATTTTATTTCCTCTCTGTTTGTACGTCTCACATTTTTTGCGCCAAATAAATATTTCTACAATCATTTTAGCACTTATTACAAAACATAATAATGGTAGCCAAAATAAAATTCTTTCACAAAACCAACATTTTAAAACACAATAAAAGAGATAGCGAGGAGGCCCGCCGCCTACTCAGGCATAAAAATTAAAATTATGAAATAACACTGAAACAAATTACAATGTTTTCCTTCACAGAAATCGTTAGAAATGTCTTTGTATAAGAGTCGGAATGGTCAGAACCCGCTAAGCGCCTACAACTTATAAAAAACTGTCGGATAGTTTTTAAAGCGCTCTTTTCCCACTTTTAGTAATTGGTCATTCTAGTTCTAGTTTGTTTACTTCCATGGTTATCTTAAGATTATAAAAATGGTGTCATCAAAATTTAAAGCTTTATCTAGAAAACCGTAAAGACAGAAACACGATTACGAACATTTCGCTCGATAGAAAAAAATAATTAAGTATCACTGATTTGAGCTTTTCTGTCTTTTTTTAATTTATCCAAATACCTATTTACGAAATTATGTCTACGATATCGAAACAGATTTTATAATTATGGAGGGAACCGTAAAGGCGCTTTTTACATTTTAGCTATACTTTTCGAAAAATAAGAGAAAAAATTCAAAATAAGGGTAGGGAAACGCACGACGTGTAAGAGCCAGTAGAAAGAAAGAGAAGTAAAAAGTTTGATTTGGTTCTGAAGTGATTATCAAAGTATTGTAGTTTTATTTTGTTGTCTGCTTTCGTGTTCACTCGATGTTTGTGTTCGTAGGTACACCAAAGTTTAAATGCAGGAAGACTTTAGTTGAATGCCCCTGGTATTACAGGTATCCATAGGCGACAGTGATTACTAACCATCAGGTGGCCCGCTACCTTGTTTGCCAACTATGGCTTTCAAAAAGCTTACAAGCAAAACTCCTCAAAGAGTCCTCAAAGGTAGGCAACGCACCGCCAATGCCCCGGGTATTATAGGTGTCTATAGGCAGCGGTGACCACTTACCACCAGGTGGCCCGTAGCTTGTTTGCCACTTATTCTATTAAAAAAATAAAGAAAAAAACTATTTTATAACAAAATAAAAAAATACATTTTACTCCACTACTTTTTCTACTTTTTTCCGGAGAACGAAGTAAATTGTTTTCAACAAAACGAAAGGAAATATCTCTACAGAGCAAATCTGCTCCAAAGAAGAAATATATATATCTAACCTTAAAGTAATTCATTCGTCATAATTATGTGAGTCCAGTGGGTTTTGAATCCCAAATGACTTCAGGCAACCCCTGTCCAATAAAATTTTATATTTCTTAGAAAACAAAAAAGTTGGAACAAATTTTCTCTCATTTCGACTACTGGCTCGAGTAGAACTTCAAGACAAGAGAGTTCCAGAAGGTAGGCCTTGCGATATTCATATTCAAACTAGGTACAAGAGGTGCGGTGTTCACGAATTTCGTTTGTTTACGAGTTTCATTTTAAAGGGCTACACAGAACAGTAGTGTTAAGCCGAAAGAAGGTCACAATGACATTATACAATGATGATCAAAATAATTACCATCTGCTTTTAGCATGGAACAACACTGAAATCGCGAAAACTGCTCTTGAAAAGGAAAAATATAATTTTAATGTCATAGGTGGCACAGGCTAACGTGCCGCCTTACGGTAAGCGATCACCGTCGCCTATGGATACCTGTAACACCAGGGGCATCACATATACGTTGCCAATCTTTGCAGCCCTTTTGAAGAACCCCCTGTTATTAGTCTCACCACGCTTTCCGAAATGCACGGAATAAAGTTATATGATTATTAACGGGATATTTACCGTGGTAAGGTTGTGGAATGAGCTCCCAATATTTCGGCGCAGTTACATGCACCATGTTCACGGGAAGGCTGAAGAATGCGGGTGGTGAGTCGAACAGTTAAATAGACTAAGAAAGAGGGTAGATCGTTATGTCTGCACCTAATTTTTTAACTGTTCGACCAACCATCCGCATTATTAAGTCTTCCCGTGAACATGGTGCATGTTAATGCGCCGAAATATCGGGAGCTCATTCCACAACCTTACCACGGTAAATATCCCGTAAATAATCATATAACTTTAGAGAACAACCGTGATAGTTTAAATGCATGGAATATTAAAGTTGATAATGATTTTTGATATTCCAGGGTTAGTCCTATAGTTGCTCAATCTAGTATTGTCATAAATTTATGAAAATCTAAGGAATAAGAAAGAAAAGAAAATCCACACCAAAACCAAACCAAACTTTACGAAACTTTTTCATTGTACCATTTAGAGTATAATGATGTCCTATCTATGGAGAGAGTTATGCTCAGAGTTTCTTTGCGCAATAGAATCCGGAACGTGGATATTCGCCAAAGAACCAGAGTCACCGACATAGCTGTTAAAATTTGCAAGTTGAAGTGGTAATGGACAGGCCACATCGCTCGAAGAATTGATAACTGATGGGGAAGAAAGGTTCTGGAGTGGAGACCACGAACTGAAAGACGCAGCGTAGGTAGGCCTCCCACTAGATGGACCGACGACATTGTGAGAGTCGCGGACATCCAGTGGATGCAGATGGCAGGTTAAAAGGGGAAGCCTATGTTCTCTGTATGTTTGCCTATGATGATGATTATGACATCCTATCGGCTTAGTGTTACAGGGGGTCTAGACAAAAGCCACACAGTGTTAGCGTTCACGCCTGCGGAAAGATGAAATTGTATGAAAATGACATTGACAATGACATTAGCATGAGATAAATTATTTCAAGCTAATGTCATTTACATACAATTTCATCTTGCCGCAGGCGTGAACACTATAGTCACCGCGTTACCAACTGAGTCGTCGAGCAATAAACGTCATACCATAAGACCTGTAAGTGCGAGCGAGATAGACAGATATGACATGTGGGTGCGAGCGAGATGAGATGAGCAATGATTTATGACCTGACGACTCAGATGGTAATGCGTTTAGTATAACAGTGTGTGGCTCTTTTCTAGACCCCCAGTTCTGTGTAGCCCTGTATAACGTTACTTGGACGCTTAATTAAAATACGGGATGGAGCTTCTAGCTAAACAATGTTTGTTATACGATTCTTGACAGCTGCGACGACATGCCGGTGCCGGCAGCAAATTGCCGTTTAATACTTTTTAGGAATTCCGGCGTAAAATTATGGCGTTAATTTTGTGAAATTATAAAGTTTTGAACTAATAGCTGTGCTAGTTGTCGCTTGACGCAACATCAAGGGCGAATACAAATTAGTTCCGGGGGTGGTGTTTTGTTCAAGTTTATTGGGTAGTACCATAGACAAAAGGAATAGGTAGTACTAATAATTAAAATGTTCAAGATTTCAACCAGAAAAAAATAGCACTGTTTTAAACTCTCACGGTGTTAACTAAAGCTATATGATTATTTACGGGATATTTACCGTGGTAAGGTTGTATTTGTAGGTTGTGGTTGTTTTCAGTCATCCCGTGAACATGGTGCATGTAACTGCGCTGAAATATCGGGAGCTCATTCCACCTTACCACGGTAAATATCCCGTAAATAATCATATAACTTTAGAAAAAATAGTGTTAAAAAGCTACCTTTAAAAGACTTAAACTATCACGGTTGTTCACTACAGTTCATCATCATCAGCCAGAAGACGTCCATCTCTGAACATAGGCCTCCCCCATTAACCTCCACACTGAACGACAGCCTGCACTACACTACTACTCACTACAGTTATATGGTTATTAATGGGATATTTACCGTGGTAAGTTGTGAACGGAGAATTAAGGTTGAGTATGTAATATCCCGTTAATAATCATATAAGAGAGCAATGGTGGCGGGCAGTAGCATGTGTGTTTTACAATCTGACGGCACCCGGTTCGATTCTCGTTCTGCACCAATGACTTCTTAAATTATGTGCAGTTTCGATGCCATCGCTCAACACCGGTGAAGGGAAACATTGTGAGGAAACCGGTGTGTCCAAGAACTTAAAAAGTTCAAACACGTAAGACATCACCAACATGCACTGGGCCAGTATGGTGGATTAAGGCCCATCCTCTGATCTGAGATAAGGCCTGTGTACCAGCAGTGAGATAGGCCGATAATGATGATGTTGATGAATCATATCTGTACTTCTATACTAATATTATAAAGAGGAAAGATTTGATTGTTTCGGAGCCTATTCAATGCAAAACTACAATAAAAAAATTGAACTGTTTTATTTGTGGCTAGTTTGGCAACCGTCACTCTCATGTTGTCATCTTGTGGATAGAAATAGGCTAATGATTTAAGATATGTTTACCTGTAGATAGGTTGTGCCCGCCACCATATTGACTAGACGAATGCAAGGCTGGCTGCCCGACTTCATTCAACCGTCTCTTAGTCACGCTCTCTGAGTGTCCACAACAAATTGTTTTTTTGTCTCATTTTAACAACAGATATAGCGTAAAAAGTATTTCATATTATTTCCCTTATTTCACAAAATGCACATATACATGCGTATGTAAGCTATATTATGGTATACTTGTATGCTGCGTTTAGTCAGTTTTAAAGCCGCTTTGTTCGCCTATAACCACTCTATTATTACACCTCATTGCTAATGATGACTTAATTTGAAAGTTTGCATGATGTTAGTTATTTTGTCACTTTAATTTGAAAGCGACAAGCTGTGATATTCTCTCGCCAAAAATTCTGCCACAAACAAGTTGAGTAATAAAAAATTAACTCGTTTCAACCGTCGGCTATGGAGCATCACTTTTTCATTTCAATTTTTTGAGTGCACCTCACCGCAAAGCTGCAAACTTTTTGTGGCTTTTTAATTTTGGGGCTTTTTGTTCCTTATTAAATTTTTACAACCCATTGGCTGATGGATGGAATCCATAAAGCGATTTTTTATGAAACTGATTCCTTGAATTAGTAATTAAAATTTTGGCTGATTTTGAAGAATTTCAAACATGAGGAAAATAACTTCTTGAACAAGCATTGCACTTACTTTTAGGCGAGGGAACAGAAATCCTCATGCCTATGTTGTATTTTTTTTATTATGTACCTAATAGGCTTGCGTTGGACTGCCACCTTGGCTGATGCAATTCACAAAATCAAATCAACTCAGATCATTTAGATTTTTCATTGCAGTTTTTAGGCACATTATAGGTCGTATGGAGCACATTAACTAAAAAGTTACACAGTCACACACACACACATGCGACGTAATTTAGAAAAACATAAATTATTATTTTATACATGGATCGAACAATTTTTTTTTAAATATAATACGGTTATCTATGATAATACTAACAAGCGACGGGCGACCTGATGGTAAGTAGTCACCGTCGCCTATGGACACCTACAATACCCGGGGCATTGGCGGTGCGTTGCCTACCTTTGAGGACTCTATTCACTCTTCGCTATATTTCACACATGTCTTCAAACACACTGACCCCAACAACCCAACATAGAAACAATAAACATGAAACACTGACTGTGTTTCATGTTGTTCACTAAAGTTATAATTATGTTCCATAACCTTACCACGGTAAATATTCCGTAAATATTCATATAACTTTAAGAAACACGAATCTATTGCATTTTATAGTTGTACATTACGAAACGTGTAATGAATAGGTAATATGCCCATGTTTTTGTTTGTACAACTGAAATTGTATTTGAATGACAAAATCTGCGTTGCATAAATTATAAAATAATATTTTAGTATTAGAATAGATCTCAACGTAAAAAGTATAAAAAATCAAAAATTTTGGCCACCGCTGGTGAATGTAAAATGAGTATGAAAAGTCATAACTTTCGTCACGGTGTTGGCTATTTATTTATTCATTTACACTTCCTACTTTACTCGATGGATTTTAAAAAATCCTTCTTTAGTGCTCTCTTCGTTATTTATAGAACTCTTGTACAAATTTTTATTATTATGAGCGTTGTCAGTCGATTTTTATCGAGTGACATTATCGAGAGATATGAAAAAGCTCAAAAATATTAAATGTTTTAAGAAATTTTACTATTGCACAATGCACATTATACAGAACTTCTTTGGATACACCAAGGTAGCAGGCCTGGCGCACTACGCACTTTAGATATGACAAGTAGTCGACTTGTCGGTCTTGCCACGAGAGAGAGGCAACAATAGCTGTAGGTAGTTAGCGCTGGCACGTCCTGAATTGCACTTTATTGTGTAATAGGAAGGTCACTACTTATTTAAATGATTTTGGGGCGTGAATCTTCTGTGCTTGTAAGTACTTATGTAGTATTTATATTCTCTTTGGTACTTATATGTATTCTGTGACGGTAGTTCATTACACAGCCGTGTTTAATGCCCCTAATAAATAAACCAAGTGGCACCGTACCAGATTTGCCTCACTAACTGTTGCGTTTGTATTTAGTGGTTCCATTGTATTAACTCTAGTGCATTGTGTTATTATTTGCTATTGGAATATTTAATTTACGTTTTAGCATTAGTCGTAATAGAAACTGCACCGATTTTTGCAATAAAAACATTTATGGATGAAAGTGAAAACATGGGCCGAGGTGTAGTCTTGACCAGCATACGTGAGTCTATAATTAATGGTCTGTTACTGAAAAGGCTTGAAACATAGACACTTGAAAATATTAATCAAAACTTTGGAGTAACTTTCACATCACACTTCATTAAAAACTGTTATAAAGTTATAACGTTACAGTGCGACCAAATTATCTAAGCAGTTGAATGGAAAAGCTACCCTTGCATTTTCTTACCAAATCTGACAGCTATCTGAGGTAAAATTTTAGTTCCATAGTTTGACCAACTATACAGATAAGTTGGTCGGCCTGTACAAAGCAACATCGAAAAGTTTTTTTTTAATTTGTTATTTATGACTATCGATACAGAGTCCTTCAGTTGGGACACTCGAAACAACACAAGTTTAGGAAAATAATACAATGAAGCGATATGTTTTATTCACGTTGGCGCTAAAACGATAAGAAAATGACAATTATCATCATCATCTTACGTCCATAGGATGTCTTTTTTTTGTGAAAATACGTAATCAAACCTTGCACATTGAAATATTGTACGCACGTACAAGATTTCAGAGGAGACAAACATTAAGGTATTGAAGTCCAATTTCCAGAAAAATATTTATATGTCGCAATTTGGTTAAGATGAGGTTACGGATAAAATTTAATACTAGTTTGAAAGAAAATATTGCCTTTTATGATTTTTAAAGCTGTTCAGGTATTTGAACGGTACTCAGATTATTTGGAGAAACTAAAAAAAACGAAGTTACGGTTCCCTGATAAATATGCTTTCGTAGATTTTCCTTTTGTTTTGTCTTTTTAGAGATTTTGTCATGATATAGCGAGTGACTTGAGCAATTTTATGAGAACTGACATTAAATATGTACGTATACTTTACCGAAAATTTTAAAAAGTCTTCAGTTTCTACTACACCATATTTTGCTAAGTTCGGGTCAGAGAACTTTATTTCCTCTACAAGAAAGTCTGAATCTTCTTTAAAATAATATTCTTCTTTGCATTTTGTACGAGCGAGAAATGAGCTAAAACGCTGTGTCTTTGATATATTTTAATATGACACAAAGTAAATACAACACTTTCTATGAATTTAGATCCGCTATATTCATTTTAATTTTTAAGCATTTTGATGGAACCTTTTAAAACATGCAATTTTTAAGTCATAATAAAAAACTACATTTTATTCAAATTCGCGTACAGATGCTTTTATAATTTTGACTCACTACAAACTTTTATATTCATGTTTTTATATTAGCGTATAATTTTATATGCCGTGTATAAAATAAAAATAAAATATTTGGGATTTTTTTGCATCGGCCATCTGACCCCAAACTAAGCAAAGCTTGTACTATGGCTACCAGAGACTGATATACATACATAAGTAAATATTTTTAAATACATTCTTAACGGCTATCCGAGCCGCTATTTTTTTTTAATAAAATTGCCTTTCAGTACATGTAATTTCCAGGTTGTTACAAACTTTCATTAGAGCATAAAACGAAAAAAATAAACTAAATCAACTTTGTTTCAGATTTTTTTTTGATCGAGTAAAGTTTATTCCAACGTGTTTTGAACCAAATCATAACTCAAACACAGATGTATCTGTGACATGTTTTTTTATGTATGTTTTTTTTTGTAATTTAACTGATTAAAATTGATTTAAAACCATCATCAAATTTGGTATAAGAGGCTCACCCAGATATAGAACAAACACAAATTTTAATGTTCATCACATGAATGTTTGTCCTAGGTGAGGTCCTAGGTGGGAATCGAACCCACGCCCCCAAGCGCAGAAGGTTCACTACTGGGCCAACGGGGTTGTCAAAATAAAACAGGTTTATCTGTGCCGCTCTAGACACAAAGAAACCTAGTAGCTTGTTTTTGAGCGGGCAACATAGAAATAGACCGGCTGTAAATCGAGTTCGGAACTTCCAGCGCAGAAAGTACACGTTTATTTTTATCACGCTTCTATTAGCTTTACCTGTACCTAACTCTGACAACAAATCTTGGAAGTCAATACAATTTTAACCTAATTTTATTTGTCGTATCCAATTGTAACTTAACAAGTATAGTAGATTGAAAAACAATTGAGCAGAAAAGGGATTTTAATTGGAGGGACTAAGTTGTATCCCGAGAGCAGAAGAATCCTGAGCGGAGCGAGGGATACAAGGGTGAAAGTTTTGTTTTTCCACGAGTTTTACTCTATTTTTTAGGTTTCCGTGCCCAAAGGGTAAAAACGGGACCCTATTAATAAACCTACGATGTCTGTCTGTCCGTCTGTCCGTCTGTCTTACTTTTAAACGGCTGTATCTTTCGACCCGTAATTTTTCACACAATAATGTAATGTCACGGGCCACGGCGGATTAACAGAAATAATAAAAAAAGTTGAAAAGTAAAAATGAAAGGAAACCCTATACAACAAACGTATTTTTAAGCGTATTATTGTATTAGGTCTAATTTAAAAACGGTAATACGTACAAGCGTCAAACTTGGCATGATTATAGTAGACACTCTAAAGTATAACAACAAATATAACTTGGTAATGTACAGAAATTTGTCACCTACTCACACTGAGCCAGTATTTATTATTTGTTGTTATACTTTAGGGTGCTTACTATAATCATGTTGCGCTTAAAAAAAATGCGTGTTTGGGATTTCGTTGGAAATGCATTTCGCATGATACTTTCGTGCGAAATATCATGCGAGCGTTTAAAAAATTAAGCGCCAGACTGAAAGCTGTACCGTTCGATTTCAATTGGCCCGTTTGTTGTGTAATCTGTGGTTTCTAAGTCAGTCCGTCACCGTTTCGTAAAGTTAGCGAGGTCCAGCAAAGCAACCAAACCTCCGACCCCACAAAACCAGAAACACGTGTAAAGTCCAGTGCACCAACCGAGAGGTCACTAAGCTAACGAAGTATCTAAACTTGCCAAACTTTTAAACTTTTCGCATATTAGCCGACTTTCACGGCAACTTGGCGCAATCAGCCCAGAACATTTCAAACACATTTCACTAGTTTACGATATTTGACATTTGCCAAACATTCCGGCTCGAAACATAAACTCCAAGTGGCTACTTGCGCTCAATTAACTTGCAAACTGGAATTAATCCGTTAAACCATTTGTTCTCGGCTCGTAAAGTTGGCTCGTAGTAACAGATTGTTGACTGTTCCCGCAACTGTATGAGCCGGTTCATTTATAATAATTGGTCAACAAGAAAGGGTCAAGTGGCGAAAACTTGGAATTTACTTGTCATGGTCCTGAAATGGGACAAAGCCCGCCGGGCTTCAGGTTTGTCCCGGGTTTTAACAAAAGAACCAAATGTATAAATTTACTACATGCATGATTTCTGTAAATTTATTCATCGAATTAAATTCACAGATTCATGTTAACGAAATTATAATATCTTTAGTAATAATTGTATCTCACCAATCAATCAATTGTATTCCCTGATGAAGCTCTAATGGCTCCGAAACCGGTCGATCATCTTGACTGATAAACATTATCGGGAGTGTAAGCCGTTGTTATAATAATTAATAATATTATCCCATTTAAAATATATACACGAACATACTTAGACTTTGCGTCTTCAGTGTCAGTTCAATTTACACAGTGGTGCGAATGCTACCCAGTATAAAACACAAGTTTTTTATTCTAAAATATCTTTTTCCGCAGAGAAACGTTGTATGCAGGTCCCTTCCAACCAGCCCTATTGGAGACCGATAGGGGAGGCCTATGTCCACCAGTGGATGTCCTATGGCTGAAATAATGACAATGATCTTTTTCAAAACAAGTTTTTATGAAATTAGTGAACGGAACGGTGTGCAGATCAAAATGAGCCCAAAAACAGCCAGTCTACCATTATCAATTAAGGAGTGCTATTGTACACCGTCATCATCATCAAAAAAAAAAAACAGCTCGCTGTTACCATAATATTGTATTGTCATCGGTACTTGACAAGTAAGTATGCCAAATTTCATCTCAATCGAACACCGGGATGTCGGTCAAATTTTACTTAAAAGTTTTGATTTCGTTTTTTATAGAACCAAAAGTACCTAAATCTTGGAAATCTTGATAGTTTTGGCAATTTTTTATATCAGGAAATCTTTGTAGAAACTTAAAATTAAGTTTAGTGTCCAAACCTGTGACTTGATCACTGATCAGCAAGCAAAATCGGAAACTATTCTGATGAGATCGATATTATCTAGGCCACTCGCACTCTCGTCGTATTTCTAATAAATGACCGTGCCCAAGATAATCTCATGCTAGATAGGGTCAAAAGAGTCTCAGGTTTGGATAAATCAGCCTGTTCACTTGTAGCTTAATGCCTGGAAATAAACTGTTCACTGCACCCAGAAACTTTTAGTAAAAAAATGCATAATATTCAATTTATAAAGAAACTACGTGTAAATCACGGAGTTATGTCTCTGTATTTTCGTCTATAAAAGTATGCAAATAACTAATTTTGTAAATGAGAATTAAAAACTATTTTTCGTAGGTGGTTAAGTAAAATTATTGTGGACCTGTTCAATATTTCGATGTCTATCGAGCCCCAAGAAACAGACCTTGTGCCTGGTTTGGGGTTCACTGCCAACCTATTTCAGACGTAGTACGGAACCACTAACGACTAGTATTTAATTTATTAGTTAAGCACCTCTGTATTTATTTTGGTAAATAAATATTATTCTATTCTATTCTATCTTTCTGACGAAAGTACAATCATTCTATGTAGTAAGTATGGTGCTAGGGTTGGGTAAAGTAACACGTTTGATAAATATTTGATTTCCTTTGAAGCCTACTACGTGGTTTATAGGTATGAGATCCTTCGCTTTGCCCTTTCACATCCCGTTTGCCATCACGTTAATAAGTAATGTACCCTTGTGACATAAAATGGTGTGGAAACAACAGAACTCTTTGACATAGAATACTATAACAAAATAGCGAGAAAACTAATTCTCAATAATTATTCTGATATCACTTTCCTATCCTGTTACCTTATTGTAGAAATAGTGAAACTATGTGATATCCGAAAACAAAATATCGTGAAAAATAATATTATATATACGTCTTTAATTATCAATTTAAATGAAAATTTGTTCGTTAGCAGATGCATCACGGCTAGATCAAATTAGCTATTTAAAAATAATTAGTTCCAACAAGGTTTTAAGAGGAAGAAATTGGATGAATTGTATACATCATCGTTTGCAAAATTCAAAACTTTGTAAGTGAATTTTGTCAATAATTATGCTAGGTACCTAAAAATATTCAAACTTCGCAAACTTCCGATCCGATCCATCTCTTCTCTTGTTAGATAACTTTGGAAATGCTTCTTCGGCCATTTTCTCGTAGGCTCGACCCGGAGCGAATATTTTCTTTATCAAAGCTGCCAGAGGCAACGGGTCCACTTTCAGAATAATTTCCTCGTGTTATTTTGACATAGTGCTATATAGGTCAGCCTTAGATTGCTGTCGATATTCTAAATGTTGATTGTTATATGCATAGAAATAGAATACGTTAGATTTTATGCTATATCTAACCCACCTACCTCGGTACTTGAATATTTTACAACAGCTTTTGCTTACGGATCCACACGCGTTTTTTTATAGTAAAAACTTATTTTGCTTATGCCGTTCAGTGTAGCGTCTTAAGGGGGAGACCTACTCGTATGTTCAGCAGTGGACGTCTTATTTCTGATGATGATGAAATTATGATCATGGATCTAATTAATTGAACCTATTAAAATTAGACTGAACTAGTAATCAGTGATGACATACGGCAGTGAAACGTGGTCTCTCACTATGGGCCTAATAAATAAGTTCAAAGTCGCACACCGAGCTATGGAGAGGGCTATGCTCGTGGTTTCTCTGCGAGATTGAATCAGAAATGAGGATGGCTGATGGGGCCGAAAGGTTCTTTAATGGAGACCACGTACCGGTAAGCGCAGCGTAGGACGTCCACCCACTAGATGGACAGACAACCTAAAAGAGACCGCACTGAAACACTGGATGCAAGCCGCTAACAACCGGCCCTTTTGGAGATCGATGGGGGAGGCCTATGTCCAGCAGTGGACGTCCTATGGCTGAAATTATGAGTAACCATATACTTGTATAGGTGGTCGCTAGTTCAAGTCCCAACAGCAACGGTCAAATCGTTATCTTGATTCAATATTTTCTCGCTGTAGGCAAATAGTTTTCGACCTGATTTTTCTGGCTGACTAAAGAGCTGACTGTGCAAAACCGTTCATCTGGCAACCCATTTACCAACTTTTATGAACCATCGAAATCATGACGCGTCGAAATTTGGCGATTTGACAGCTATCGTTTTAAAGGCACATTTTTGGCAAAAGCTCAACAAATCTATTGCAATCAGTTACGATAAAAATTCTTCTGACTTCCAAAAAGTCGTATGTATTTCAGTGTTATCTCTAAACCTTCTTTTTGGGGTTACGTACCTCAAAAGGAAAAAACGGAACCCTTATAGGATCACTTCGTTGTCCATCTGTCCGTTTGTCTGTCCGTCTGTCTGTCTGTCCGTCTGTCAAGACCCTTTTTCTCAAGAACGCGTAAAGGTATCAAGTTGAAATTTATACTAAACTAGCGACCCGCCCGCCCGGCTGCGCACGGGTGTAATTTACGTATGAATCCGGGGCGGGTCGCTAGTTATATATATAAACCTTCCTTGAAAATGTATCTAACTGATGGTGAAAACCGCATCAAAATCCGTTGCGTGGTTTAGGAGGAGTTAGCGGCCATACAGACATACAGAGAGACAGACAGACGAGGAAAGCTACTTCAATTTATACTATGTAGAGATAGAGATAGAGAAGAGAAGAGATAGTTGGGTCTAAGGTTTCTTTTGCCAGTAAAAAAATAAAAGTTGTAAGTCAACGCAATCAAAAGATATGAACGTTTATGTCGCATATTTTGCGATTTTACAAGGGAATCAAAACCTATAGGGTACTTCCCGTTGACCTAGAATCATTAATTTTGGCAAGAGGTCTTACAGCACATATAAAGGAATAAATCTGAAAATTGTTAATTTGAAATTTTATAATATAAAAAATATTGTTTTACAATTACTAACTTACATTTTGTAGTTGTTATGTATGGAAGAACCTTATTGTCAACTACAAAGTTAAGTTAGTTAGTTTTTTTTTTTTGGATTCGTGCTCGTACTTGTCCGGGTTTTTTTATTACCATGTGTCTTTCCGTACAAACTTGATACGCTTAAAGGGTACCTACTACCTATGTACTAAGCCGGCGTTCCATACATTTTGTCAAGTGAATGACCGTTTTCTATTAAACAGCTGATTTTTTTTTTCTCACGATTTTAGAGTTGATTCCATAGTAAAAGTTGTTCATAATGATGGGTACTATGCACCCTTTTAGCCTTGGTACATCTTTTTCGCATAGGTAGTAGATGTGTGTACATCCAAATTATCTCTTAACCTTATTAAATAACATTGTTTAAAAAAAACGTATGATGTAATTCCCTCCATTTTATTATTTATGGTATTGAATCATTCATTGAAGGCACCCAATAAAATAACAAACCACCATCGAGAAACAATACATATAGAGTTACAATCGTGCCAAAAAAAATGCCCGAACCAAAACTCGGCGCACGCTTGAATTGTACCGACTTTTTGTCAGTTACAAGGTAACCGCCATCCGACTACAACGCCGCGCGATGCCAGAGCTACGATGACATAGCGGACAACTAACGTTGAACACTATGCAAGCGACATAACGTCTAAATTGGAGTTAACGTGGCATTGTGTTGTGAACTATATAATTGATACAATGTATGTACAATGACGCTCGGACGTTTTTTGACTGTTTTCACGAAGAGATTATGACTCTATAGGAAAGTTATCTCGATGCCGACCACGCATAAAAGTTAATAATTTTTCTGTAAAATCTAAAACAGTTGGACCATGTCTTATTACTGACGTCAAACCTATTCTACAAGACAAATACAATTCAAAATTAAGCGTAATCTAAATAATCAAATCTTCCCAGAAACAAATCCCACCTTTAAACGTCAACATTAAATAATATCTATCCAAACAAAGCTGGGGGAAGGTTCGAATGTTTACTCTCAGTTGATTTATTACATCGCAGTAAGAACCAGGAATTAGACACAATTGCCAAGATTAATGGGCCCGCAACAAATTTTATGCTTCGGATCTTCGCGGCAGAGATTTAACCCGTAACTACCCTCCTCTGGGTACGATTGTACCGATGCAGTGCAATTAAGCTTGTTCGTTAAAGTTCGAATCCTTTTTAACTGGCGTCCACAAATCTTTGCTGCTTTTGTAGGTTAACAGGTTAGCAAAAAGTTTTTTAGCCGCCTAAAGGCTTCTAAACTAGTTTAAAGATTCTACAAAAACAACCGTACTTCAACCTCAATAAAATTAGATTTTTTTATATATTTAACGCGCGTATAATATTTTTTTATATAGGTACGTCTTCGACCAGTGTGTGTAGACAGTGATGGCATGCGTCACGTGGTCTCTCACTTTGGGCCTCATTAGTAAGCTCAAAATCGCACAAAGAGCTATGGAGAGGGCTATGCTCGGGGTTTATTTATGAGATCGAATCAGAAATGAGGAGATCCGTTGACGAACGAAAGTTACCGACATAGACCACCGCTTTTTTTAACCTTTTTAAAATAAATGCTTTATGATTCCTAATATTATTATGTAAAAGTTTCTTGTGTAAAACTTTTTTTTAAATAAGTGTCATATTGAATACTCTCGTTTGTTAAAATAACACAGAGCATTAAAGGGTTAAATATTTTACATAGTAACAGATTAAAAGGGCTCTGCGTTTAAGTACATCCCCGTGTGCTTGAGAGCTACAAATCTCTACGACTTTATAAGTGGTGGCCACACTCCGCGGAAACAAAATTAATACCAAATAGAAAATGTTGATTGAAAATTGGAGAGTCCTTCGCAAAGTTACGAGAACCGGAGGCAGGTAGTAATAAAATAATTTAGATTCATTCTCAGAAATATGAAAACTTACTTGGGCTTTGTTTCTTTCTATTATCTTAGTAAATAAGATAACAAGTTATAAAAATAAGATAAGTGTTATCTAAGTACCAGCTTAGGGCATTGCAGTCTATTGAAAAACGTGTCAAGAGGCTCATCAGCAACGAATCCCTGGTTCAGACTAAGCTTCTTAGTCTTGATCATCGGCGCAAAGTTGCTAGTCTAATAGGTTTTATATCGGATACATTTGGGAGTGTGCATCAGATCTGCATGATTTGATTCCCTCCTGCCCATTTTTCTATCGGACTGACAAAGTGGGCACGAAGAATCAACACCGCTTTATGGTTGACATTCCGAGAACGCGTACGAAGCGCTTTGATTCCACATTTATTGTGCGAACTGCTAGTCTGTGGAATTCGCTGAGTGGGTGTTCCCCGATAGTTACAGTCTAGGTGTCTTAAAGTCGAGAGTGAATCGGTTTCTTCTAGGCAAGAGTACTACATCGTAGACCGCATCATCGCTTAATTTAAAGCTATGTAAATATTTTTGTGCTGTTGGTCTTAAATAAACATAAAAAAATTAACATTAGGCGAGTTGGCGGCTAAGCGCAAGCCTATTTATACGAAAACAAAACTAAATTTTCATTATACGCTTGTTTTGTTAGTTACCGTGTAGACAGATACCGACCCGGGTATGTCCTAAAACTGCGACCACAACCTCCGGAGAATGGGTAGCAGCGTGAACGTACTGCGTCCCCAAGCCGCCTGCCAAGCGCGGTATTTAACCAACACCCCCCTTTAAGAGGGAAGCCGTTGCTCAGAAGTGAACGTTTATTGGCTGATGATGTGTAGACAGGGTTGATAAAGACTTTATTAGAGTTATATAAGAGCCGATCAGAAGGCCAAATAACTGATAATAACTTTCTTATGCACAAACGCTCGTTAAGCTAATCTGTTCCATAAAAAAGAACACCTCTCGTCAGTGAAATTTCAGTCAGGTAAATAATAATCCTCAGTCCTGTCACTTAAACATGTACAAGCAGTGACACGAATATTCACCATGTTTAACTGGACCCACTGGGCATCCAAGACACAGGCTTCGCAGTCTAGTTTGGGGCCCGGAGCTAATAGTTTTACGCATTATTCTTAGCCTTAACCACTGTAAATTGTACCTTAGATCTAAGCTAACTAATTTTTAAGGCTTAGATGGAAATAAAGTTTTTATTATTATTATTCACGTCATTTATTTTTTATCTTAATTTTTAAGTTTTTTACATTAAATAAATAATAAAAAAAAAAAAAAATTATTATTATTATTATGCACATATATTTATTTTCGTTCTTAAATTTAAGTTTTTTTTACAATAAAATATAAAAACAAAATATTATAAAAAAAACCTAAACCTAGAGTGCCGCCGGCAGCGGGGCAGGGCCCAAGCTACCGGTGGTTAGGGCTGCAGAGTGAGGAACCTCCTGACAATGCGAGCCGTGTCAAGAATTACCGCCTTCTGCATCTGACCCTTGACCCAACTGTCTAGCGAGAGCCTCTTAAGGTGTTGGTCGAGGCTCTTCGCTATAAGACCGTTCACCGTAACGACTATCGGGACAATGATCGTCGAGTCAACATCCCACATGGCGGTAACCTCGTGAGCCAAGTCAAGGTACTTGCTGAGTTTGTCCTTCTCGGCCTTCACGAGGTTCTCGTCATGTGGGATGGTGATGTCGACGAGCACTGCCCGGCGCTGGGAGCGGTCAACCAACACGATATCAGGCTTATTGGCGACAATAGTCCTGTCCGTGATGATAGAACGATCCCAGTAGAGCAAAGCACGACCATTCTCGAGAACTGGCGCTGGTGCGTACTTATAGTACGGCACCTCAGACTCGACAAGGCCGTATCGAAGGGCAAGTTGCTGGTGGATGATCCTGGCCACCTGGTTGTGTCTGTGCAAGTACTCGCCGTTAGCAAGATGCGAACAACCGGAAATGATATGTCGGAGAGACTCTCCAGGACGGTGGCATGCCCGACAGATGTCGACCGTACCGTCCTTCATGATATATTTCCGGTAGTTGTTCGTCTTGATAACTTCGTCCGCAATCGCACAGGCAAAACCCTCGGTTTCCCCAAAGAGGTCACCGAAACGTAACCAGTTCACCGACGCTAGCAGGTTATTATTATTATTATTAACTGTAGATTTAGAATTTGGCATGTAAACAGCTTTTAATTACTTTAATGTATTGGCTACGTTCATCCCGGGTAAATGTATGATTCTCATATAATGGCGGATCCAAACCTTTTCTCATTAGATAATATCAATTCCCTTTTGTAAGTTAATAACATTCCGTTTTACTTAACATTGTTAATTTACTCAGCGGAAAATCTTTGTGGAACATTCGTAAATTAAATTACTTATCAAGGTGCCTACTCTTCTAATACTGTCAAATACAAAAACGTCTTGTCCTCAGGCGAAGAGATCCTGTCAAGGACCTAATGTAATTTACCGTCGGCCTCCGATGGATGTTTTCATTCGTTCCTACTCACAATGAAGATCTAAAACATATCTGAAAAGGTTTTCTGTGTAAAAATAGACATTATTTTTTTGAGGTTTTTGTCTTTTACTTGGCATCTTTAGCCCCTAGCTTAGAGCAATTTATAACCAATCGGAAGATTTATGGGTAATAGATACATGAAGATTACAAAAATATCAAGAAATATGAAAAGTTCTCGATAAATATAATGTTCGTCATTTCTTTTGACATTTTAAGAGAAGGCCTGTATCCCAGCATTCCCAGCAGTGAGAACATGGTAAGCTGATAATAGACTAGACTATAGTTAACTAGTGTTAAATACTTTTAACGGACTTTGTCGCGTGTATTTTACATTATTTTAATTCCTGACTTTTCCTGGCAATTCTTTTTTTTTTGTTCCCCATTTATTATTGATTGTACTTTCCCTTTGACAATGTTCATTTCGGCAAGCATCGCAGTCGACAGTTCATAAAATCCAGGATTCCTTTTACCGACCACAATATTTAATCTGTTGTGCCATGCTCCTACGTTATTTTGAGTTCGTAGAAGTGTCAAATGGTTAAGCTCGGCACAACTCCATAAGCATGGTGGAAAAAGAGGGAGTTTGCCATTTTTTCTTGTAACATAGTTACTCAAAAATCATTTTGCAATCACTTTGCTGTTTTCTGACGCTGTTGCTTTCCAAGCTTCGGAGTACTGAGGTATTGTTGTGCTCGGTAGAAAACATTATTGTCCATTAGACTCTTAACTTCCAAGCTGAAATAGTCCGATCCATACAGTTTTGCAAGACCAGTCGATTGGACCTTCCTGTATATGATATGGCCAAAATGAAACATGCACCATTTCACACGAACATATTCAAAGTTTTGACGTACATATGTATTGTATTACTGCATTTTCAAAGTCCATCATAAGTACGATATTGTACTTTTATTACGAGATTTTTCTCATTACAATACTCGTGTATTAAATCGAATATTTTATTGTTTGTGGCTTTGTCCTTGTGGGTGGACAAAACAAAATATAATAATGGATCATTGGTTCTATTTTCGCTGCAAAAAAATGTTTGGCATTGATTTGAAAGTTCCATCCATAAACCACATTATGGTTTGAGCAAAATATTTCATTAATTATATATTGTTATGTTTGTTATTATTATTTATTGTTATGTCGATAAAAGAATTACTCTCTTATTGTCGTTTAATATTTCTTGTTTAATCACCAAATATTCTCCATTCAAAGTAAAATTTTCTTGATTTATTTCGAAATACATGTCTATTGATTCAACAAATTTCGCTTGATTTTTTGTCTTACCTGTTTTTATTGAACGAAAATCCGTCGATATTTAGTTTCACCTCACCTCTTTTGCTTAGTAAAACGCTGCACATTTTCAATTATACTGAGATAAAAATATAATAATTCTTTATTTTTCCTAAGCCTCAGAACAACAAATGCAAAGTATTGATTTCACCAATGATATTCTAATGACACGATAACTTAATCGTTATATAAGTACCTCTTGCACTCTATTTTTTTATCTAATAAAATTGATTCATCCGTAAACTGAACGCAATTTTTAGAACCTTATTATTATCTCTTATTAAGATCGTTTGTCAAGAATTGGCTAAATGGCGTTACTAGTAATGTTTTTTATTAGTGACGACCTGCGAAATGTGGCCGGTGGCAAGTGCATGCAAATAGCAGAAGATCGTGCCTTGTAGCGTTCTTTAGGAGAGATCTACGTCCAGCAGTGGGACGAACATCAAATAGGCTGATAATGATGATGATGAAATCAATATTAGGTGACGTGAATAACAATGGTTATTATTATTATACGAATTGAAATTATACAAATCACCCCCCCCCCCCCACCCCCACTACTACCGCCCCCCCCCCCGTCCATTACTACTACATGATGGCCAAATTATATTAAAAGTTGTTATATGACACGGGAACACGGGAGAACTAATTTTATCATGTGCATAAAAATTAAAACATCAAAAAGAACCGATGATCGTGTTTTTTTTCACAATACGTCAAGCATACCGACATTAAGACTGACCACCCCGTCCACAAAGACATCGCATTCAGAGTTATCTTTCAAGAGAGCGAAGAGCGCGGTACGAGTGAAGGGAATAGGTGACTTGGAGTGACCTACTCTACGGCAATCTGGTTTGGAAAACAGTTTTTTTTTAGTTGTGTGGTTTGGTATCTACAGCAAAAATAGTTGACGGGCACTTATAACCTACACAACTTAATAATCGTCATCATCAGTCTTTGATAACATCGCTGGTATAGGTCACCCTTTGATTATGCCATGCGCCTCATAGCATACCTAATCCATGTGCATGCATGGCTTGTCAGATCATCATTTGAAAAATAATGTAAAAATGATTATTTATGATTTAGATAGTTCGAGTATTGACCCGACGGCCTCGATCAGATCAGGAAGACAAATTTTATAGCAGCGTTAATTATTGATCGCGCACTACGAGTAATAGTAGCCTAAAGTATTTAAGGCTGTATTTCTAGACGACGGACATAATTATTCAAGGATTATATTTTTTTATATATCTAACTGTGTCTGTAGTGTTAGTATTAGTTTGTATTTTGTTTAGTTAATAAAGGCACTTGCAATAAAAAAAGATATTATTGTACTCATCAATATAAGCAACGTTTACTTTGGGAGCAACTCTGATATCGTGAAAAAAGTATATAATAAGTATTCGGGACATTTTTGCACACAAGGTTATCTGACCCTGAAATAAGCAAAGGTTGTAATATGGCTGCCAGAGACTGTTCTAAGAACTATCAGTTATTCCATAGAATAATACACTCAAGAATGTGTACGAAACAAGAGTTTTTTTGCGATTTCAGAGTTGCTCCCAAAGTAAAAGTTGTTTTATAATGAGCAAAATTATATTCCCGAATGTCCGTCGTCTAAAAGAACTCCCCGTATACATATAAATGCCCAGAGAAATCTAATTTTGTATAAATAACAACAAAAAAATAATACTGTATGACATTTTGTTCCCTGGAAATTGGGGAGGCCCCTTGTATGAGAAGCGACTTGTGTCTATACTTTGTCGCCGGTACATCTTCCTGAGAAACAAGGTATAGAGTTGGTGTGGCTGCCAATTCGGCAGAGCAGCACAAGCAGCGCAAATATGCTAACCATGGCTGTGGTTACATATTTAAGTCGTTTGGGGTCGAGACGTTGGGCCCTAGGGGAGCCGAGAACTAACCTCATTTTCAACAAAAAAAAAACCCAGTGCCTGGTTAATGCGACGCGTGACCAAAATTCTGGTGTGTTTCTGGCTTAACGCATAAACATTTCCATTCAGCGTTGTTATGCCGCCAGCATGCTGGGTACGCTGCGAACGGATAGTTGGCTTGAGCATTTCGATTATTTTTAGACCTTCAACGGTCTATGGGCAGTCTAACTGTTTTTGTAGTGTAAGTTATGTATATATTTTGTTAAAGTTAATAAAGCACTTGGCCAAGTAAAAAAAAACTGGTCGCCAACAACACCTCCATCGTCAACCCACTGCTGGGTATAGGCAGGCCACCTCTTTATTGTGCCATTTCGATTATTTTTAGACCTTCAACGGTCTATGGGCAGTCTAACTGTTTTTGTAGTGTAAGTTATGTATATATTTTGTTAAAGTTAATAAAGCACTTGGCCAAGTAAAAAAAAACTGGTCGCCAACAACACCTCCATCGTCAACCCACTGCTGGGTATAGGCAGGCCACCTCTTTATTGTGCCATTCTTTTATATCTCAGGTCAATTTTATCGACTATTTCCCTGCGATGAATACAATACAACCTTTTGGTCAGTATTAGGGCCACGTACGGAACGCTTGCCATTTTCCGGTGCCAAGAAGAGTACAGTCTTGAGAGTGGACTGTACTCCTCTTGGCATCACCACGCCTAGTTATTTGCCCTGCCCAACGCCACTTGAAACTCATAATCCTGTTCTCGACATCCAATTCCATCCCCTGATATAATTAAGAAGGTCATTCAATCGCACCATATTAGTCTAATTCGAAGGACTATTATAAAGCCATTTCTTTCAGATTACTTTTGAGTAAATTTTCTGTGTAAATCAGTGAAAAATACGAGATTGAATACTATAATGTAATTCGGGACAATTTGGCGACAAGTAGGTATTACTTGTCCTTTATATTTAAAATATACGAATATAAAGTTTCTGGGTTCTTACATAGGTATATTTAAAGACATTTATATTTGGTTCACGATTATGTCTCATAAACCTAACAGAACATAAAATGTTTGTCTAAATTTTTTTATTCTACAAATTACCCGAAATCTTAAACAACTTAGCGGATTATAAAAAAACTTTCTGATTAAATATAATGGCTGTGAAGTAAACTTCAACCAAAGCAATTACGGTATCTATTAAAACTTGCTTTAACAAAGCCACTTACCCGAAAAGAACTTAAAGTCCATAAACAAAACTGCCACCATAAAATAACTGGAAGTTCTCAATTCAAACGTAACACTGTAGACGTAAACTTGGTCGGAGCGCACCGAAACACGTCCATACCTCACGAAGGCTTAGAGTCTACTGAATTTAGGAGCCTCCGGAAAATTATCTGTTGCACTAAGTTCTATACATGCGCAATCCACTGCTGTTTTCTTCGTTCGAGTGCCTAACCATAGCTGGGTATTCGCGTCGACGCGTACACAACGTTACAAAGGAAAACCGTCAATGGTTGTTGAATTGTGCCGTATTGTAAAAGGAAATTTTAATGCCAAGGAAATTATTTGTCGCTTTGTTTAGCGATATACGTATTACGTAAAATTTAGGGACAGCGGTGTTTATAGTCTTTCGACGCCTTTTGTTCGTTTTTTATAGGAATAATAGAGGTCATACTAAGGCTTTTTGTTCGCGCTATATTTATGGCGCAGAGGTCAAAAGGCCATCCGGTCGAGCGAGGAAGAATATAAATGGGCTTAAAAAACGGACTTAGTAAAGTTTTCGTAACGAGAAAGGTTTTTGGTACTGTACCAAGTATCCGTCTTATCTAGCTTTATACAGCTTCTAGAATATTTTCGCAAGTAATTTTACGCAGGCAATTTTCACAGACTTAATTTTTTAGACTTTTAAAGATTAGCAAGTTTAGATTAGTAAGTCTGTGAGATTAATAACTAAGAATAGCATGGCATATTTTTGGTGACTTTTAACACTAATTTTTCTGCAAAATGGATGGATTGGAATAGAGTTCGTTTTCCAACTAAACTTTAAATAGTTTGCATGGTTTCAGTTGAAGGTGTCTCACAGAATAAGTGTTATAAGCTCTCATGTCCACTTTAAATAGATTATTTTGAATATTAAACTTCTGCAAAGGATGCAATAGGCTTCTTCTTAATTATACCTGTCACACGTTATTAAATAAACCTGCCAAGTGCGAGTCAGGCTCGCGCATTGAAGGTTCCGTACCGTGGTGGTACGGAACCCTGTGCAATATACAAAATTAAACGAAATTACCAGTTATAACTTGGCAATTAACAGAAACTTGCCACCGACTCGCACTTGGCCATATTTATTATTTGTTGTTATACTTTAGAGTCTGTGTTATTATTTATTTGTTGATCCGCCGTAATTACATTACATATTCTGTGAAAATTTCAACTTTCTATTTATTACGGTTAGAAAGATACGGCCGTTAATAGGTAGGACAAAAGGACAGACGGACGACATTGTAGGCTTAGTAATAGGGTCCCGTTTTTACCTTTTGGGTTCAGAACCCTAAGAGCCGTGGTAGCCCATTAGGGAGACCGCTAGACTTGAAAACGTGAGGTCGCGGGTTCAAACCCCGGGCCCGTACCAATGAACTCTTTGGGAGTTTATGTACGGATTTTTATACCTCTGGCTTTTCTGCATGCGTACGGAGAAGGAATTCAATGGCGTATGTGAATCCACCAATCCGCACTGGGACAGCGTGGTGGATATGGCCCAATCACCCTTTCGAGGGTAGGCTTTTTAGCCTACATGATGATTATGATGACCTTAAAAAGTAACCCGGTATACCTAGGTTGATTATTTTCAAAGAATTTAATCAGAATATCTGATATTATTATTCACGTGTCCTACGCACGTCCCAAATTAAATCTATGTTAATGTTACAATTACCGGAATTAGCTTCGCCTACGAAACGCTACATGTACATTTTTCGGTATATTCATACCGCTTTTGGGGCCGAAATCCGGTATTATGAACATTTACGTACATTTACGAGTCGGATAATCTCCGAAATACGTAATTTTGAAAGTAATTTTGAATGGGGACATATGTTTAATTATGTTTATTCTAATTTAATTACCGACACTCCGTACAGAATTAGTAGACAATGGTACAATATGTAAAAGTGGCTCTACGGTATAGTCTAAGATTTACCAATTGCCTAAGGAGGGTTTTTTTTTGTTTTCCTGTAGTGTGGACACAAAAACACGCTTTTAAGTGCTTGCAAATATCCTACTATTATAAACGCGAAAGTTTGTATGTTTGGATGTATGGATGTTTGTTCCTCTTTCACGCAGCAACGGAACAACGGATCGACCTGATTTTTTGCACGGGTATAGTTCAAGAGCCAGAGAGTGACATAGGCTACTTTTCGTCATCATCATCACCATTTTTCATCACTACGCGGGTGAAACCGCGGGGCGCAGCTAGTTTATGTATGTACTGGAAACTAACCAACGATAGAGTCGGATGAAAGTTGTCATTAATCATCAAAAAAAAGGACACGTCACAAACCCCACCTACGTGTTTCCAAGATCACATGTAGATTAAATAACTTTTTTTAATACCGCTGATATTAATCACTAATTCCCTTTGGTTTTATCCTACAATACCAGTTACTTTCATGATTTTCAGAAAAAAATACTCATGTTTATTTTAATTTTCTCAATATAATTCACAAACTTTCATCACCGGCAACATTCATACAACTTTACTCCAATACTCAGATAAATATGTATATCGCAAAATCTTTCCTTATTGTTTGTTTACTTTATGAGGAATATTAGGTTCAAATTTAAATCTCTATCATCAGCAGTTTGGTCTATGCTTTGGTTCCAAAGGCTCGTACTTTTATGTATATAGATTGGGTTCTCTCTATTGGTAGTATTTCAGCACCTTAATTAGAGTAACCTGAACTATTTTCCCTTGTATATCGCTCCTTATTAACATAGTAATGTGTTGGCTGCGAAAACAACCCTCTATTTGCAAAGTAAATAGGTAATCAGATACCTAGTATCGACTAACATTGTTATTAGTGGTTTACGAAAGCCTAAAGCCTATGTAGCGTGAATTTCGAAGTAAAAGCTACCAATTTATTCCCTAGTTTACAAGCGTACTTATTTTATACTTACCAGATAAAACAAAATGATCATTTTATTTAAAAAAAATATTAAGGTAATGTCTTGGCGTCGGTGTGGGAAACTTCAATAAATAATCTTTTGGTTTTATTTTTGACTTATTTATTGTTATAACTTGACAAATTTGCTTACTATGTGTTTCTTAATCTATACTAATATTATAAAGAGGAAATATTTTTGTTTAATAGGTTTGTTTGTTTGCATTGAATAGGCTCCGAAACTACTGAACTGATTTGAAAAAAGCTTTCACTCTTGGGAAGCTACACTATCTCCGGGTGACATAAGCTATATATGCCGTGCGAAGCCGGGGCGTACCGCTAGTAAACGTATAAAACAATGGATGCACTTTTCATTGTAACGTAATGGTTAACGCCTGGTTAATGCGACGCGTGACCAAAATGCTGGCGTGTTTCTGGCTCAGCATTGCCATTCAACGTGGTAATGCCGCCAGCAATCTGGGTACGCTGCCAACTGGTAGTGGGCTTGAGAATTTGGATTGTTTTTAGACCTTCAACGGTCTATGGGCAGTCTAACTGTATTTGTAGTTTTTAGTTTTAGCTTGTATTTTGTTTAGTTAATAAACGTAATGGTTGAATGGTTGAAGAGAGAAGTTTGCGATATTTTGTGTCCATAGACAAGCCTTGTCTCTATCGCTCCGCTTGAGTCCTGAGCTTGGTGGTGTGTAGATGGCTCCACACGCGTCGTGTTGCCACGCTGTGTGTAAGTTTGTGTGTACAAAAAGATTTTTTATTTTTATTTTCGCACACGTAGCAGTGCATCCGGTCTCTATTCCCATCAATAACTTTAAACGTTTATATTTCAGAAATTTATCATCCAATTTAAATATTTTTTCAATATGTATTGTGTAATGTATTTAATTATAATTATGCTTGGCTTAGGCTGTTGTTTGTAATAAATGAAACATTAGGACCTCCAATTATCTCCTTTCGCATCGTTCCATGTAACTCTGTAGAACTGCAAAAATTGAATTGGTGACGATGCAGTCGGCCTGCCGAAACACATGCGACGTTTATATGGCTGTTTTACAATTCGCACTCAATCCAAACTGGTAATCGAGTTTTGTGCCGGTTTCAATAAAAGCTGGGTCGATAAAACTGAATATGTATCGGTTTCCACCATTGACGTATATAGAAGAACGAGGCGAATGTACTTTTTCAATGATAGTAAATCAGTGGTGCTAACAAGTATACCTACTGCGCACTAGTTTGAAGCCAGACTTGGTCGCCGCGCAGTAGTTGCACGTTGAATCATACTTGAGAGCAACAATACATATTAAAAGAAAATGAGTTCATATAAGTTGGGTGGTTTCTGTGGTTAGCCATACTCTCAGAGTTTTCAGTCAGGCATAAACGTTTGGCAACAAAAAAAACATTTGAAACAAGCTTTTTCGTATTCATATCGGTAAACTCTTTCATTTAATGCCCATATCATGATGTGAACATTTTGTCCGCCATCTTGGGGCATCTGCCATACTGAATTTATCATTTAGGACCAAAGTGCTTGGGAAGACAAATCCAATGAACCCAAACTCGACGGGGTTGCATCGTTTTGTTTGGAGTTCCTACGGCCACCTTCTATATCCATCATCAGACCAGCTCGAAGGTACCATAACATTGCAATGTCATCGGACATACATAAGTATGCCAAATTTTATCTAAATCGGTTGAAGATATCTGCTTCAAAATTGAGTTGCAAGATTCCACCCGAACAAACATAATATTACATATTATTATATACATTGAAAGTTAAATAAAAGCTTGTAAAAAGAATTATGTTTCGTAAAGCACCAATATCGCATTTTGGAATATCTATACTAATATTATAAAGAGGAAAGATTTGATTGTTTGTTTGTTTGTTTGCATTGAATAGGCTCCGAAACTACTGAACCGATTTGAAAAATTCTTTCACTGTTGGGATGCTGCACTATCCCCGGTTGACATAGGCTATATATCCCGGCTTCGCCCGCGCGAAGCAGGGGCGGCCGACTAGTCATTATATAAAGCTGTAGATTTCAATACAAGACAATATCAGTTAATTATACACCAAGAAAAAAAAAACTGGCAGTAGGTAAAATAGGCGGCCTTATTGCCTTTTCACGTTGCTTTTTAAAGTAATTTTGTATTGTTTATTTCTTTAAAGCAATTGAATTAACTTCGTTGGTCGTTTGTTTGTCACCGATTTACAGTTTGAGCTTATTCATTATGATTTCATCAAAAACATAATCGTGAGTGCAAGCCGGTGTTATAATAATTTATTCATTAGGACTAAAAAGATTATTTTATTTTTCTTGTTATTCTATTCCCCCTCTTCATATTTAGCTCCATAGTGCACGCAATATTCGACATGCAATTGCAAAATATTGACAGTTTCTGATCACTAATAAAGGGCAACTCGATTTTGTTGTCGCTCTGTAGATGTAAATTGTACAATATAACACATAGTCTTTGTACACTCATAGTCTTTGTTGTATAATATGTAGATGAAATTAAGTGTAGGAAAACAACACCGGGAAAATCGAGCTACGGATTGGCAAAGGCAAACAACACAAAACGCTATAGACGCTTGCAAAAAAATAATAAAGGATATATTAGCAAGCTTAGCCCGTGAACCCGATATATTCTTTACCCCTTTTTTGTCCTACGAGAATGAGACAGACGTATCCCATATTAGCTTTGTCGCGTTTAGTCACAATGTTATTGCGCCGTGTGCGCTAGGTATTCTGTAGCACTAGTAAGTATCTGATTGTCTTTTTACCTTTTTTACAAACTTTTGTTTATCTTGCCCTGATAGTTAGTAGGTTAGTATGTATGTATGTACCTATATCTATAAGGGACAAATCTTGCAACCCATTCACCACAAGCAATATACCTTGTAATCCAACCGACAGACCAAAGTATAGACAATCATTCGGTGTTGGCCATGGGTGATGTCACCGGCGGTTTCAACGGAAGACCAGCGCTGGTTATTCGCAACCAGCAACATGCTGAGTTGCAACCGGTTTAAGGAGGAAAACAATTAGTAATGTGTGTGTTTTTCATTATTTCTCAAATTATGTGTTATTTTTCTTCCATAAATAGAAATTTGTCTATTGTAAAAGTTATATGATTATTTACGGGATATTTTCCGTGGTAAGGTTGTGGTTGTGTGTGTACGGTAAATATCCCGTAAATAATCATATAACTTTAGTGAACAACCGTGATAGTTTAGAACAGTGTTTTGTCTATTGTCTTGATATTGTCACGGTATAGAACTAGCAATTTACTTTATACTGACCATTCTTACATCCTATGTACTAACCATATAAGTTATTAACTAACAAGCTCAAGAATTATGTATCTAACCGCACGAGAGGGCTGTGCTCTTACCGTGAATTAAACAATGTTAGTTGGGGACAAAGCGAGTGGAGGGCCCTCAAGGCGAGCCTTTGTTCGCTTGTGCTGGTGATGTTTCTTTTATTAGCGGTGCAAGGCATGAACTTGGCCTGATGGATTGATGGAAGGCCCTAGATCATCTTTTAACTTATCTATATACTAGCTGACCTGACAGACGTTGTCCTGTATTAGAACTGTCAAACACGCAAAGTTAAAATTGTAAATCTTATTTTTTTACATCTTGGGTTACATTATTGGAGTTTTAGTAAGGATCCCTATTTTTTTTTAAAATATAATAAAGCCTATGTTACCCGGGGATAGTGTAGCTTCCCAACAGTGAAAGAATTTTTCAAATCGGTTCAGTAGTTTCGGAGCCTATTCAATGCAAACAAACAAACAATCAAATCTTTCCTCTTTATAATATTAGTATAGATAAATATAAATTAAATTTCTATGGGAATTTTGCATGAACTCAAAGCCATATTTCAACCAAGCTTATTGAAATTTGGACAGGACAACGGATGTCAGGGGGTCATCATCATCATCATCATCATCATCATCATCATTTCAGCCTTAGGACGTCCACTGCTGGACTTCAGCCTCCCCCATCGATCTCCAAAAGTTTAATTCTATACGTTTACTAATACTTAGATAGCCCGTTGGTCCAGTTGGTAGTGAACCTACCTTCTGAGCTTGGGGGCGTGGGTTCGATTCCCACCTAGGACAAATATTTATGTGATGAACATTTGTGTTTGTTCTATATTTGGTTGTTAATATCTATTTAAGTATGTATTTAAAACTATATATGTATGTATATCAGTCTCTGGCAGCCATATCACAAGCTTTCCTTAGTTTGGGGTCAGTAGACCGTGTGTGCAAAATGTCCCGAAATATTTATTTATTATTATTATTTTTATTAATACTACTAAAAGTTTAGTAAGTTCTATAGTAGACTCAGAGAAAAAGTTTTCAGTCCGCTCGAAAGTTTCAAACATGCTTTAACAATGATTGTTCTTAGAAAAACAGCCCAAACACGTGTTAATGGCGCTTTCGGAATGACGCTAATAGAGCCAACGACGCCAACAACGTTAATAAGAAACAACACGGCACAAATAAGTTTTCTTTATACCATGTTGGTTTTCATTAGCGCTTTTTGAGTCGTGAGCGCTGTTGATGTGATTCAGAAATCCTAGTATTTTTCCGGATTAGTTTCTTATTCCTTGCCTATTTATGTTATAACTAATTTTATTATTAGTTCTAAGCACATAATATATTATATCACATGAAATTCCTGTTCTTATATTATTTAATGAAATTATATCTACCCTAAATGAAATTAACTACTCGAGTGTATATGCTATACACTCGAGTAGTTAATTTCATCAGTATTTTCTTTCCAAATGCAGATTTTAATCAAATAACAACTTCCGCTCGTGTTCCGCTCACATGTCAAATTTAACGGAATAATGGAAGCATTTCCATAAACTTTTGATTATTTCCTGATAAAGCGGTTAAAAATATTTATAGCTTTTGTAAGCCTTTATTCAAAGGCGAAATGGGTTCAAAGACTTATGCGCTGACCCTTAGCTTGTGTGAAGTAATTGTCATGGTTGGAGAAGTCTATGGCAGCCCATGCCCTTCGATACTATGTAAGGTAACTTTTGTACAAAACCTAGGCTGTTCGTGTTCTTCAAATTATGCCTACTTTAAAACCAATCGTCCAAAATAAAACTTATCGCTAGCTTAATCTATGATTGCCAAGCGCTAGTAAAATTGTTCAGTGGTTTCAAAGACTCCAAAATTGTGCCTAAAGACTAAAGTTGAGTTGTTAAGAATCTTGAAGTTTCGCAAGAAGGCGTACCTTGGAGTTTCTAATGGCCGCCTACCCGTTGGCTGGTCTAGATATTGCTGGAAAGATGCCGCAAGTTAGACTTGCGCAAGTTCTGAGTCACCGACTGGCCAGGGAAAGCCCGATACCGGGACCGATGGCGTTCTCTTGTGTCGCCATACCTCGTCTGGCTATTGCTATTAGTTATTAAAGCCTGCGTGAGTGAAGAAGAAAAGTCTTGCATAACTTGAGTAGGTACAGTTGGGATGATACAGGCTAGCAAATTCAATAAAAGTCATAAAAACATAGGCGCAAATACAATTTGCGCACTAATAAACACAATTGCACACGGCGCATCTAACCTGCGCAACTCCAGAAGGATGTACTTACATGCATCTTTTTTTACTTTTGCGCCCATGTTCTTAGTTGAAAATGCTATTTACACTGTGTGTAAGGTTAATAAGTAGAGCTGAATATGGGCAATGTGACGCAATGCTTTATGGCTTGATTACTATTTATACAGGGTGTAAGGGGAACACTCTCGAAGCCAAAAGAAGGTAATTGTGCTCATCATTATGAACCACTTTTATGGGACTTTGTTTGGAACCAACACTGAAATCGCGATAAAAAAATCAGCTGTTCCATACATTTTGTCGAGTGTCAATGACCGTTTTCTATACAACAGCTGATATTTTATCGCGATTTCAGGGCTGGTCCCATTGTAAAAGTTGTTCATAATGATGAGTACAATTACCTTCTTTTGGCTTCAAGAGTATTCCCTTTAACCTATCTTATACTTACCCTTCCATTATGCGATTAAAACAGTATCAAATATGCGTGGCTAAAATTCCACTCCATTCTGTTTTGGCCGAACAAAATTTGTTGCGGTCACTGAGACGCGAAGTATTAAAATGTCAGTGGATCCAGTTAACTGGGTACTACCCACCTACCTTCAGGTAGGCGTATACAGGTAAAGTCACTTTGTAACTGAGATAGTCGCGGGCGGAGGTGATTGTCGCTACCTTACGTAGATACTGTCCACTTGTATGATTTGTCACAATGAGGTCAGATGTGATCATTTCAATTGTTTTCTTCTGAAATCTATCAAAATTAGGTTTGTTGTTGTTTCCTTGATGTTAACTATGATGAAGCACCTAGAAATAACTTTTTACTCTCGATTTGAAGACATATCTGTTAAATTTTTCGGGGAATACAGACTCCGGCAGCATTTGCTGTGCCTGCATGTGCTAAATATGTGAAATCTTTAACGCTTTGTGAGTAAGAACGTAGAGAATGTACACCATGTACGGATAGCGCATAGATCGCGTTTGTCAAATAAATAATGAATAAAGCGGAATCGAGTCGTGTCAAAACCACGTACTGAATTCGCATATTGTGCGTTTTACTAGATCTTTTTTTCCTCACACCTGCAATATGTGGAATGAGCTCCTCTTGCGGCATTTACGAGTAACTATAACATGGATTCCTTCAAAAAAGCTGTTAATAGAGTCTTCAAATGTCGACAACATATCTGTGATGCCCCTGGTGTTACAGGTATCCGTAGGCGGCGGTGATCGCTTACCATCAAGCGGCCCGTTAGGTTGTTTGCTAAATAACTGTTAGTTGTTCGTTTGAACATTCCAGGAAGACCAATATGAAATTTATGTTTGCAGGACCAATAATGGACAATGCTTTTTGGTTTGGTTCGGTATGCTTTATTCTTTATTCTTTATTCTTTATTTCAAATTAAGCATATAATTAACAGATAATCCAAAACATTACATGCTGCAGCTTAAATGGGCAAGGACAATGTTTCTTTGTGCAGATATCAACATTGTTGCATTCGCAATCTGCCTGTAACTTAATCCTCATATCCGACACAGACAGGAAGTGGAGCACCTTTAAAACAGCCGCACAAGACAAGATTGCTTTTGTATACGACGCGCCGCGGTGTCACTCGAACTTTAATTTTATTCCCCTTTGTCGGATAGTTCAGATTGGTTGGAGAAAACTTGACGTATCCTTGCTTAAAATAAATGCCGATAGTTTGACGATATTCACATCTCTTTGCTTTGCTTCGTTGATGTAAGTGTAGGTTTTGTGCTTATGTTTTTAGTTGCCTACCGGGACCAATGATGAAAGAATACCAGTTCCTTTCTCAAAGATCGGAACTTATCACGCTTATGGTTCGTGAAGCGGTTGAAATCGGAAAATGAAGATCTCCACCACAAGATGGACAGACAATCTAATAGAGACCGCATGGAAACGCTGGATGCAGGCCGCTTTCAACCGGCCCTTTTAGAGACCGATGCTAGGCCTATGTCCAGCAGTGGTCGTCCCATGGTTGAAATAATGATGATGATGATGAAACAACGATGACTAAAATGAAGATGATTAGGTTAGTTTAATTAAACATCAAAGTTTAAATAAGAAAATAGGTATTTCTAGTACGACTGAGTCAAAAAATTCATGTATTAGCTCTACACGTCCTATCAAAATAATCCAAAGCATACGTGAATACGTTCCAGACTCAAAGCAGATAATCTTGTCTACAAGTCGGTATAACTATTAACTACGTGGAACGTGAAATAACAATGTTACTACCATCACTTAGTGTTCACGTGGCTAAGTACATTCAATATGGTTATGTGCTAGTTCGCGCGATCTTGAACATTTTCGCTTAGTATAAACTTAAAGGTAGACTTCCGTGCATCGCGGCTGATCGCAGTCGCGCGCGGCTGTTGCGATTTGAAAATGTATGGAGACGTCAGTCGTTGGTCGCACGCGTCTAACGCAGACTTCGGAAGCGGCGCCGACATTTTCATAGTGCGAAGTATTGTCCCGCGGCTGCGATCGGCTCTGGTGCACGGAAGTCAACCGAAAATTAAATAAAAGTGTATTCGATGAAACTTAAAAATATATAGTGGACGTATTCGCATGTGCTATAAATAGATTCTAGGTATACTAGGTTGACATTGAACATTTTTTTAACCCGATAAAACGGCTTTTTAAACTTTAAACGCTATAAACGCCTAAAAAAAACATGAATCATAGCTAAGAACACTCTCTGTAGCACCAGCACCTCTTTTCACCTTTCAAGCAAATAAAAACAAAATCAAAATCGGTTCAGCCGTTTTGGAGCTATGATGCCACAGACAGACACACAGATTCACAGATATACAGATACACAGACAAACAGATACTCACGTTAAATGTATTATCTTTTTGCGTCGGGGGAAATCGTAGCAGACTCTACGAACTGTAAAGTACTACAAATACCCGTAGACATGTATTGCCTACGAAACAGCTTCAACTCTACGACATACGCTAAAAATTTTAGTGGTAGGACTGTTTTACAGAGTTCTGGGTATTCTTTTTCAGTGATTTAACCACGAAGCAATATAACCGTGTTCCGGATTGATGTTTCCAGTGAAATTACCGAACAATGAGATTTACAGTTATATGATTATTAACGGGATATTTAACTACACGCGGTGATACAGTGAGTGTGTTTTGTCGAGACTTAGGTTCGAGTTCTATTATTTTTAATTTAATGTCGCTTAGCATCAGCTAATGTTTCAACAGATATTTAAACTAGAGTTCCAGTGATAACCGTATAGTCTTTTGCTACTGAGGAAAAGACAAAAGACAGAAGAAGAGGGTAGATCGTTTTGTCTGCACCTAACTATGAAATGTTCGACCACATTCTTCAGTCTTCCCGTGAACATGGTGCATGTAACTGCGCCGAAATATCGGGAGCTCATTCCACAACATTACCACGGTAAGTATCCCGTTAATAATCATATAACTGTAGTGAACAACCGTGATAGTTTAAAACAGTGTTTTATAAAGAGGTTTAATGGCTAATATCGCAGGATGACGAGCGCAGTGCTTTACCGCGCAGGATTTTAAACTGTTAAATATTGTTATTGAAACTGACGTGGTTTTCACACATTTTATTTATATTACACGGGAATACCGGCTTATTCTTACGTGAGTAATTCTCGTGTAATAATTATAAATAAAATGTGTTAAATATTGATTTACAAAGGGTATTATTTTAAACTAGCGAATATAACAATAATAATAACGGCCTTATAGCGAAGAGCCTCGACCAACACCTTAAGAGGCTCTCGCTAGATGGTTGGGTCAAGGGTCAGATGCAGAAGGCAGTAATCCTTGACACGGCACGTATTGTCAGGAGGTTCCTCACTCTGCAGCCCTAACCACCGGTAGCTTGGGCCCTGCCCCGCTGCCCGCGGCACCCTAGATTTAAGTTTTTTTATAATATTTTGTTTTTGTATAGATATTGTAAAAAAAACTTTATTTTACTTTAAAATAAATGTGTAAATAATAATTTATTCAAACATATAAAAGGTCTGACAAAAATACAAAACATAAGTAAACATAATTAGGTCTCTAAAACACGTGAGCCTGAACTAGGTAATCCTGTGTTTCAGGGGAAAAGAGCTGAATAATAACATATAAATTCAAATTACGTAGAGATGTCAGAAATAATGAATATGACTTACTGAAATAGTAAGTGGACGAAAGATTGCGGGCGAATACAAATATTGAAAATGGATCACACTATATCCAACATTTTGCAATTTTTTTATTTTACGAATGCTACGTTATACCCTTATAGAGGTAACATTACTGACAGAATTTGAATCTGCCCTGATAGAAGGGTAGGAATTGAAGATTTTGGCGTTAAAAAAAAACGCGACGGCTAAGAGATTTGGTTTGTTTCGCTTCTGCCTTACCCCCTATATTCATAGACGTAAATAAAAGTCCCTTGAATCCTCACGTTACCCTCAAGTGGTGTTTTGGCATAGAAAAACATAAGTTGAGGGTGGCGTAAGGATTCGGGTACCTGTATTTACGTCTATGAATATGGGGTTAGCCTTCTAACCCAACTGATACGGATTACGGATCTGACCTGATAGATGGGTATTTAGTCCTGATGATTTTGCGTTGTTATAAAAGAATAACTACCGACGTTTTCCGGCGGAAGCAAAGCGAAGCTCCCTCCAAATTTTCCCCTTTAAATAGAGATATGTGTAATATGTGTAATGTCACTTAAATTGTTACTTTCTCAATTTTTATCCGCAAGGACCTATAATTAGCTTCTGTATTTAATCCATTCCGATAACTGACCAGCTTGAGCTTTTGGGCGTTGCTCTGTCTCCTACCCTCAACTTTGGCTCCTATATTGAAAACAAGGCTCAATTGGCTGCCAAAAGGCTGGGTATCCTATCGAAGGTGCGACGGTACTTCACGTCGGAACAGTTGCCTTCACTCTACCAAGCACAAGTTCGGTCATGCATGGAGTACTGCTCTCACCTTTGGGATGGATCAGCTAAGTACCAGTTTGGGGCGTTGGAGTCTATTGAGAAACGTGCCAAGAGGCTCATCAGTAACGAATCCCTGGTTCAGAATAAGCTTCTTAGTCTTGAGCATCGGCGCAAGGTTGCTAGTCTATCGGTTTTTTATCGGATACATTTCGGAGAGTGTGCTACAGATCTGCATGATTTGATTCCCTCCTGCCCATTTTTCTATCGGACTGCCAGAGTGGGTACGAAGAATCGACACCGCTTTATGGTTGATATTCCGAGAACCCGTACGAAGCGTTTTGATTCCAAATTTATTATGCGAACTGCTAGTCTGTGGAATTCGCTGCCTGAGTGGGTGTTCCCCGATAGTTACAATCTGGGTGTCTTCAAGTCGAGAGTGAATAGGTTTCTTCTGGGCAAGCGTGCTCCATCGTAGGCTGCATCATCGCTTATAACATCAGGCGAGTTAGCGGCCAAGCGCAAGCCTATTTATAATTTAAAAAAAAAATATCTACTAAGATTTTTATATTTTTTTAAGGCTGTTAATCTTCCTTTGAAATAAAAAAAATAATACGTTTTGTAATAATGGGGTAATTTACAATATAGATAATCGTGAACCTACTTATATACGTAACCATTCCATCATAATACTAAATCTCACAACCAAAAGTAATAACATAAAGTACATTGCTTTCATGAATCGAATTTAAGGTCCCTCAATTCGCGCCTATAGTCGTAAACTGCATAAATAAATTGGATATACGAGGAAAAAACTGTGCCACTGTGATCTTTATTATTTGCCCAAGTGTTTATAAAAACCATTTCAACGATAAAAATGATTTACTGGAATATGAATCGTATCATGGAGTGTTAAATGCGATGGCGTTGGTTTTAATAAAGTGGCTGGAGAGGCGCGGTGCCTATGACACGTTCTTTGTGCGAATTCCCTTGCTTTGTCTAGACCACCTTTGTCTGTTAACTAAGGAGCTTATTAACTGGTTATGACGACATGACATGCTAGTTCATAATTAAAAGCTTTTTTAACGTATCCGGAGTAAGACAGATGCGACCGATACCAGAATATTTCTTTGAAACGTCTACGGTATTTTTAGTGGATGATATTTCGCAAACGGAAAAAAAGAAACAAAAAAGAATGTACTTAACCTTCCTTTAATTTTAAAAGAACTATTCAATGAAGATTGAGCATTGTTGTCTGAGTAGTAGCATGAGCGTTTTAAACTCCTTAAATCTTTCTTTTTCTCGTAGTTATGGTATAAAGTATAGTATGCAACTCTTGAATAAAACAGATTTATATCGAGGGCCATGAATCACTCGCGTCACTCAGGATTCTAACACTTGAATCATTGAATCACTCACTACGCTCGTGCTTCAATTATCATGAATCACTCCCTATAAAATATAGTATGCAACTCTTGAATAAAACGGATTTATATCGAGGGCCATGAATCACTCGCGTCACTCAGGATTCTAACACTTGAATCATTGAATCACTCACTACGCTCGTGCTTCAATTATCATGAATCACTCCCCACGGTCGTGATTCAGTCGTTAGAGTCCTTCACTTAGTCGTGATTCATCTATGGCCCTTGCATTAAATCCGTCCTTTATTCAGTAATTGCATAATATACTATTTCATAAGGATTTTTTTCCATATGATTATTACAATTTGAAAAAAGAAATAATTAGCTCTTTAAAATAGTGAAAACACGTTCGTATCGTATAATTAGTCTCTTAATTAAAAAATAAAAATAATCAGTGTTTCTTTTGTCTACATTCTCGTGATTATTTGGAGTGTCCGTACTCAACTCTTTAACAGCTACACATAGAAATATGACATGGAGGTAGCTGATAGGTATCCTGTATTTTTAATATTTTTAAACATCAATACAGTTTAGAACATAATGCTGCACCAAACAACTTTTGTTGCTTTGACATTCACCACGCGCTTATAAATAGCAAATATTTCATACTTCGTACACTTCATACAAATTCGTAATTAACACATAGGGTACATTTTATATTTTTTTTTAAATCTTCGTAAGAAATAGGAATAGCTATATAGCTAAAATTAATTTTTGATTTCGGTCACTATTCCCTTAACTACCGACAATAATATTAATAGCATTCATTCCTACACAATCGGAGTCGGTACAGCTCTGATCATTACCAGCATAATGTAACATGTGACCGTACTTAACCATTCAACCGTTCACATTACTAAATCACATAGAAATCCCTAACTTTAAGCGCTTAACTACTCTCCGATACTACTTTATCGCTATAACCCACATTTTGATAACCATTACCTTTTCTATATCCATGAGGGTTTGTAGTTTAAATGTCGAACGAGCAATGGGTGATTAATGGGAGGAAAGGGTCTTAACATACATGGTTAGAGGAAATTTCAAGATGTGGTTCGGGCATTAGGAATGAGGAGCATATTAACTGGAATTCCTTTCAGATTGGCTCGAGTCGACCCACGTCAGATTGGACACTGTCATTACACGTTGGATAATTTCGAATTGTCTTGTGTTATTTGGAGGGGATAGGGTTGAGAATACTGTGGCAGAATAATTATATCAATGGGTAGTCTTTATTTGTGATTTCCAGAATAGCATAGAGTTTCAAATGTCAGCAAGTTTCTATCAGTATATGTCAGGGAAACTCTACTTCCCTTTCCCTAAATAATTAAACAGACAATAGTATCAGTTTTAGAAATGAACAACGTACGTAGGTACGTTGAATATAAATAGAAACGTAAAGTGTGCCGTTTAAGTTTACTTTTTTTGGGTGGGCAAGCGCCTTTATTAACTAAACAAAATACAAGCTAAAACTAAAACTAAAAATACAGTTAGACTGCCCATAGACCGTTGAAGGTCTAAAGACAATCCAAATGCTCAAGCCCGCTACCAGTTGGCAGCGTACCCAGCATGCTGGCGGCATTACCACGTTGAATGGTAATGCTTATGCGTTGAGCCAGAAACACGCCAGCATTTTGGTCACGCGTCGCATTAACCAGGCGCTCTGAAAGATTTTTGAAAATGAGGTGAGCTCCCGGTCCCTAAGGGCCCAATGTCCGACCCCAAACGCCTCAAATATGTAACCACTGCCGAGGTTAGCACATTTGCGTCGTTTGTGCAGCTCTGCCGAATTGGCAGCTGCGCCAGCCCTACCCCGTGTCTCAGGAAGATGTGACGGCGCCAAAGTATCGACACAAGTTGCGTCCCATACAAGGGGCCGCCCCAACCTCCAGGGCACAAGTGTCATACCGTCAGGCCTCCTTCCATCGTCGCGCGCAAGACCACTCGGTTCGAGCACAGCTGCGACATTGGCGGTGGAAAGAGCCCTGCGTATGATGTCGTTCAGGCTAGCGTGTCGGCTAATACGACCAGCGCTTCTCGAGCAAGAGAGACCATGGTGACCGAGCTGGTCAACAGGTTAAGTATACTGGATATAGTAGCTGTAGTCCTTCATATAGGCTATCAACCCCTTCCCTTCTGAACTCCTCAATTCGTCCCTGTCGTAAAATCTTTAGTGGATGTATACACCCCATAAGAAACCTACCTGCCAAAGTTTAACTTCATAGCTTCATAATTTTCGAGATTTCGTGATTAGTTACTGAGTGCGCAATTGGTATTTTGCTTACCTAATTAAGATTCTAACGCAAGATAGTTTGCCTAAATGGTGATATTTATTTTAAAACAATACAAATTTATCAGACACTTAATACATGGCAAAACCTAGATTGAAACTAGGTAAGTTAAAAACTAACTCTAGCAGATCACTTAAAGGATCTAAAGGCAAAAAATCCCTATTAATAAAGGTGACCAATCAATGGCTTCATTGTTTCATCATCATCATCATTTCAGCCATAGGACCTAGGCCGGTTGGAAGCGGCCTGCATCCAGTGTTCATTGTCTCGCTTGATACTAAACACCTACAAGAAGAAAACAAGCAAAAACATAGTAACTTTAATAATACATTTCTGCTACCAATTCTTTACTAAATACCCCGGAAACTATTTTTACTACGAAATGCATGACAAAACGTTATTTAACAAAAACAACGAACAACAATCCCAAGGAAAAACATTCACGCTGATGCACGATGTTACGTGGATAAATAGAATCTATTAGTCAACTTTCAATTTTCCCAAAACTGGGTCAAAGTAGATCACCGACATGAAGTTTAGTAGAATGGGTTCTTTCGCCAACTTCATCCTCAACTATGTTAATGACTTTTTTAATAAGAAGAGCTCTTTGCGGCTTCTCGAGTGTAGAGAAAGTTTGTAATAGTTGAATGATACTTAAATTTAGATGAAGGAACATTGCTTTAAGTTGAAGATGTGAAATCTTATAGATAGGATGGTAAAAAGGCAATTTGACTTTATGTTCCCATCTGTTTAAAGTTAACCTGTTAATTTTAGTAGTGTGAGAAACTTTGATAAATCAATGAAACAACTTAGCCTAATCTACGCAACAAGGAAGCAAATAAGTACATATAACCAAAAGTAACAGATTCAAAAGTATTATTAAAATTTAATCACAAATGAGTGTCACACACTCATTCCTTAAACTTAATTGAAGAAAGCCTTTCCCTCATCCCGTGAAATAATAATAATAAACTCGAAAACCGTAATGTAATATACTCGAAACTACACAAGTTTAGGAAAATAATCCAACGAGCCGAAATGTTTTTTTCCACATTGGCGCCAAAACTACATAAAATTATATCTATTATTAATTATTACCTTTTGTAAAAACCTCTGTACTTATGCTCTGTGTTGACGAGCATTTGTTGACGTTGACAGCTACAATAGTAATGACGTTTCAAACGCAGTTAGGTAACATTGACACTGACAGATGCTCATCACCAACAGACATGTGGCAGTTCGATTTAAAACTGGCACTTGGTATTTAGCAAAGAGGTATTTAGCTGCGGACCATGTAACACATTTATTGCAATAAATGCAAGAATATCTAAGTAATCCTAGTTTTTATTCTGAATTTGAATGATTGATTGATGATTGACTATGTATTTATCAAACTAAATGAATATCCACGGCAGTCCGCAATCAAAACTATGCAATAACCGTGAACCCAACATCCGCAGACACATCTGAGGTTGTATTATCTGATTGAATCACACAAATCTCGAAACTTAGCCTATCAAAGCGAATGAATTATCAGCTTCAACATAATCGTAATTTTGAAAGCAATTTGTTCGAGGTATAACCAAACGTCGTTGATTTCCGAGACATTCGGGGATAATCTACTGATTTTTAGGGAAATTGGTGAACTTGATTTATTGTGTAAAGCAGAATAAGTACCACAGAATACCATATTAGTATAAATACAGAAGATTCACTACGCAAAATCATTTAAATAAATAGCGACTCTTGCTACTACGCAATAAAGTGCAATTCAGGACGTGCGAGCGCTAACTACCTACAGCTATATTAACCTAATTGTAGCTTTATACCTAAAGTGTGGAGTGCGCCAGGCCTGCCACAACTCCCCGATGTTTCTGACGATATAATAGTCGTAGATGGTAAACACAGGTATGTTTAAAACCTGGTAGTCTGGGATGGAAATTAAATCAAATAAGGCTACCGAAACACACCGTTATGTGCTTGGAGACAGATTTTCATCTTCAGGGTGGTAGCTAGCCAGCCGAGTACTAAAAAGTACCCTACCACCTATGCTATAGTTTCTTCACGATGTTTGCTTACTTGTGTTGGCTAAGTGTTTAAGTTTTGCGGCTGCTCGAGAGCTGATAGTCTAAAGTAGCTAACAGACGTGACGGACTTGGTTGACGGACCGTCGTCCAACCAACAGGAGAGAAAGAGAAAATTTTCTCATTCTCTCCCGTTGGTCAGGTAGCGGTGCGGCGTACCAAATCCATACGTCTGTTAGTAATATTGCAAAACATTCGTATCATAACATGTTTTCTGTAATCTTCCGCTCCATTTGAATACACAATAATACCCCATGGGTTAGTAAAGCAAAGGCGAAAATCTGAGAGCCGAGTAAAAATGTGCCGGAAAACGATCCTTTTCGGACCAGCAAACGGACTGATCTGGTTGAGGAAAAAGGCATATCATGTTAAACATAACTACTCAGAACGGGTATTCTGATTATCGTATTTGACTGACCATGAGATGTTGAAATGTTATAGACTGAGGTGATGAAGTACGGCTTTTCAGCCGACTTCCAAAAATGAGGTTCTCAATTATTCAACTGTGTTTTTTTTGGTATGTATGTTATGTTACAAATACCGCTTATATATTATCAGCTATATATCTGCCAGTGAAAGTCGAGTAAAAATCGGTCTAGCCGTTTTGGAGACCATTACATACATACACACATCGCTTTTTATATATAAGAAATAAGATATCCCAAGGGTAGTCCCTTTTTAAATTTCAAGAAAATATCTACCACATTAATTTATTGATTTATTGAACCACTCCACTTTCTGTGGAGTCAGCTAGATTTTTTTGTAAAAATGTATAAACAAGGTTTAACTTTGATTGTTATCGACACATACATTAACATTGACATAACATTGTTTTTTTAGTGAATGATTTTTATAGATAAAAAAATCTTAGAAAAGATGATACAGGACTAAAATATAAAATATTTTACTGTTAAAACTTTGAACATTAATAATTATGTCTGAAATCAGTATAACTATAAAATATGATATTGACATTAAAAACATCGTTACAATCCGATGCTTACTTACCTACATTATAAAGTTAGTGGTCGACACTGATATAAAAATCAGTTCATAATCGAAATTAGTATTCTTAATCTACCCAAAAGTATGGCTCACCTATAAGGTTACAGAGAAGGGTAAGATTCGGACAGATCCCGCCTTCGGGGAAATCAAGCGCTCCCAAGACCGCTGCGGTTCATCGCACAGCCCTAATGCGTACCATTGTTGCGTATTACACGGTGTTACAGGGCGATCAACTTATCGGTTCAGTTGAGTGAGGGAGCCACCGTGATATTTATTTCACAGAAGTGTGAATCCCCCGTAAAAAAATTAGTTCCCGTATTTTGCCACATGTAACTGTGACTTATAGTAAGTTATATTATACGTGCGTAATAGCATACTTAGTATAAGTGAGAATAATTTTTTTGTTTCGGATTTGTGTCACATTTTTACTGGAAATTTACTTTTCTCCCGCGGACCAAAGCAGGTGCTGTTTATTTTTTTTTCTTTGTGGATTTTGCTTTTATTGAACGTGTAATTGTTTAATTAACACCCATAAACTATTTACATTAAATCAATTAGAATGCCAGTACAATAGCAATAATCAGGAAAAGTCAATATATTTACAATGATCATCATCATAATTTCAGCCATAAGACGTCCACTGCTGGACATTAGGCCTCCCCCCCATCGATCTTCTAAAGGGCCGGTTGGAAGCGGCCTGCATTTAGCGTTTCCCTGCGGTCTCAACAGACACAATAGATGCACACAACAGCACAACAGAAGCACTGCGCAGAACAGATGCCGGATGGGGCCGAAAGGTTCTCGAATGGAGACCACAGACCGGTAAGCGCAGCGTAGGACGTGCACCCACAAGATGGACAGGCGACCTAAAAAAGACCGCAAGGAAACGCTGGAAAATCGTAAAAGAATAAACTGTTACAATGTTTTTCTTCAAATGAAATAAACAAAGTCAAAGTCAAGTCTAGTTTAAACATCGACGTTTTTACAAAATTCCCAATTACAATGATTTTTCTATTCCAATATAGACAAAAGAAAATAACAAAAGCTAGAAATTTTGAACTTGAGCAAAGATGTTTTCTTAAAACATTTTGTTCTTGAATTAAAAACAAACAAGGGTGAAAAACATTATCTTATACGTTGCCAGACGATGCTTTTGACCACTACTTACCTACGATGTTTAGTGACGGTTTAGCCGAAGATGGCAAACACCTACGGCCTTACTTATAAGCGTTACTTAAGTTAAGCAACGATACTGTCGGGAACGAGTGGATGCGACTAGCGAGAGACTAGGGCGAGTGCCATAAACAAAGGAAGGCCTATACCCAGCAGTGGGTCACTCAGGACTGATGGCAATGCTTAAAATTGCACTGTCTTGTTTTCACCTGTAACAATTTCCGTCAACGAGAAGTTGACAATTTTAAGCATTGCTTAACTTTTAAGTAAGGTTTATAAGTAAGGGCCCTAGTCTGTAACTGGCTCTCAACTACAACTAGCCACAACTATAGCCAGCTGAGCACTAGAAAATACTCTGATATTTTTTTCTGACAAAGATAGTTCATTTGCACAAAACATGAGTAAATGATACCTACACACATTTAAAAACGCATGCACAGTGCATATACAATATTAGTAACTTTGCATCATGTTTTGCCTATATAGTTAGTAGGTGTCCATCACTAGAGAGATGACATAAAATACAGTAAATTTTAAACGTATATACCTACACATAAAAAAAAAAATCTTGATACAATTTCAACAATTAAAATAGCATTCTATTAATCCAATTCATTAACAGCCATTTAAAATAATTGCAAAAAAAATCTGCCGCCATAACAAAATAAAAAAATATAATATATATAAAAAATCGCAAACTATGTAGATACATTTTTCGTTTTTTTTTTACCTTAAAATAGACTCGTTCCGACGATGCTTTCTTTCACCGGCAACTCAAGCACATTGTTAGGATTTGAACCCACGCCTGCAGCGTTGAAGTTAACGACTATTTTATCTATCTTCAAAACAAAAGAGGTTCTCAATTAGGATTGTTATATATAAGTACAAGTTAAGCTATTAGCTACGCCCCGGGGTTTCTCCCACGTAGACATTCCCTATATGGAATCGTAAAAAAATAAAAAGTATTGTCACATTTCGTATCTACAACTGTATGCAAAAAAATCGTGTCCATGATAGGACGCATACAATTAAATACTACAGTTGCATACCTTTAGTTGTTCTACACAGTTTTACCCTTACCAATGCAATATAAATTTTTAGACAAAAAAAAATCCTCATAACTGACTGCGTCTAAAGCGATATCCGCTACTTCGTACGCAAAGAGATTTTGATGCGGTTTTCACCATCAGTTAGATACATTTTCAAGGAAGGTTTATAAATATAACTAGCGACCCGCCCCGACTTCGCATGTAAATTACACCCGTGCGAAGCCGGCGGGCGGGTCGCTAGTTATTATAATAATTTATAATATATTAGTTAGATAGTTAACTATCTTTCTATTTTGCAACGAATTAGGTTTGTTATTTTTAGATCAATTAAATATTTTCTATTTTTTTCTAACGGTCTAACGATTGTTATCCCAATATACACCGAGACTTGTGATAATAGTAACCAATCCCAAAAATATACCAGAAGACTGGTTTTGAACTACATTACAAGCTGAAATTTAATAGACACAATCTTTTGAAAATCTCAGTAAACTGCGCAAAATTTGTAATAATATTAATTCGAGTTGGCGCAACCGCCATGGCAGCGAATGTAATTTCGAGATAACTCTGCCGCTTTCCTTGTAGTGATACACTTTTCTTATAAAAGCTTTTCCGGCTCTAAATGGATTTAATAAAAGTTCCGGGTGTAATTTACACTTCCGCTTTTGTCGTTTGTATTCTCATTTTTTTAATGGCACTCGAAAACGTTACGAGCGACGGATGTTAAAATATTATAAAATTCATCATCATCATCATCACAATCAGCCTATTCTAGTCAACTGCTTGGCAAAGGCTTCTCCCAAGGAAAGCCACTCAATCCAATCTTCTGCCTGTCTCTCCCAGTCACTAGGCATCTTACACTGTGTTTGCCGATTCGTGGTCTCCACACTTGAAGTCATCTACCCCCAAAGGTTATCAGTTCTGCGACAGATATGACCGGCCCACTGCCGGTTCAACTTGTTAATACGCTGAGGTATATAGATGATTTTTGTTCTCTGGTGAATAAATTTATCCAGAACAAAGTTATACGCGCTGCTTACCGGTCTGTGGTCTCCATTCGAGAACCTTATTGGTAGGTTATACATAATATAAAATAAATAATTTTAATCAGAATTTGATAAAATTTGTGGGCAGCCTTAAAAACTTAAAATCAAACTTTAAAAATTGTACTAAAATAACACTAAATGAACCTTCGTGGTGTCAATCAAGTAACCTATAGCTATTTGAAACTTAAAACCTTTTAAAGTTTTGTATAGCGTTATTTTCAATACAATTTGCTAAAGTATAATCAATTTAACAGCTGGCTGGAGCTAGCTCCCTGGAGGTTGACTAGACGTTTCTAGATTATGCAATATTGTTTTGACCCTTATCTAGGTCTTGAATAAATTGGTTTTGAACCATTTCACTGCTAGACTGCTAGAGTCAAAAGTGATTGATAATATGGGACGCCGCTACCTCAGTCGCGCATAATATGATGTTTTTAATATAAAATTACTGTCTGCTTTTATAAATGTGCTTCGGTCATTTTGCAAAGTTAATATTTATAACGATATTTTGTTTTAATCTTTTTTATGACCACAAAAAAATTGGATAAACTGTTTATTCCCACTTATTCTGCTAAATATAAAATACTAGCGGTCCGCCCCAGCTTCGCACGGGTATAGCCTATGACACCCGGAGATAGTGTAGCTTCCCGTCAGTGTAAGAATTTTTCAAATCGGTTCAGTAGTTTCGGAGCCTATTCAATGCAAACAAACAAACGAACAAACAATCAAATCTTTCCTCTTTATAATATTATATTATAGTATAGATGTGGTTAATATTTTGAAATATTAATTAACTCATTGTAGCAGTAAAAAATTTGCATGCAGTTGAACTATTGGGACAAAAACGGTTAAATCATACGTAGTATTAGCATGAAATCTTTGGGTTGAACTAATCGAGTATACTATTAGGAATGAACCATCCCTGTAATTCAACACTAATTATTATAAACTTTATTAATTTAAAGTATAGTACTTTTTATAACAAGTTTTTTCTCAGAACGCCCTTTCCTTTGATACCCATATCATGATGGTAGATAAGAACATTTTGTCCGCCATCTTGGGGCTTCCGCCATATTGAATTTCTCATCTAACAACAAAGTGCTGGAAAAGACAAACCCAACGAACCCAAACTCGGTGGGCTTACGTCGTTTCGTTTAAGAGTTCCTATGGTTACCTTCTGTTTCCATCATCACACCAGCTCGATACCGTTACATTGCATTGTCACCAAACTTACAAAAGTATGCCAAATTTCAGGTCAATCGGTTGAGGACAACTGGTCTATAATTCAGTTGCAAGATTTGTCCCACACATACGAACAAGCATACTAACAGGGCAAGTTAAATAAAAGGTTGTAAATACGTATTTGAACTACTGGGACAAATAACTCGCACTAATTCAACATTCGGCCGAAAGAGCCGATCGTGTCTTGAATATTATCTAAAAATACCTATCACTTAAATAAAGAGAAATTGTGACACATTTTATAGAAGTAAAAACACTTCCAACAATCTTCATCAGTCCTCCTTCTAATGGCCCCTAAAAACTCCGTGTAAAAATAAATTTAATTGTTTTTATATTTTCTTCAATTTTTCCTGAGTTTAGTGCCTACATAATGTAATTGGCTCCCCAAAGCTAAGGGCAGAAATAAACTTAATTGGGTACAATTAAAAAACGCTGCGGGCTCAAAAAATATAACACAGCTCAAAATGCGGCTATAAAACTAGATGTGGCTTGGTAACTGACAACCTAGATTTTTCGAGTGTGAGGGTGTTATGTTGTTGTGAAAATTTGTAAGTGTATATGTATGTCCAAGATACCACAGTGCCTAAAGACAAGGTTCTTCGACCAGTGTGTGTTGCCAGTGATGACATATGGTACTGAGACGTGGTCCTTAACTGTTGGCCTTTTGGAAAAACTCAAGAGTCACACAACGGGCAATGGAAAGAGCTATGCTCGGAGTTTCTTAGCGCGATAGAATCTGCAACGGGGACATTCGCCAAAGAACCAGAGTCACCGACATAGCTGTTAAAATTTTCACGTTGAAGTGCAATGGGCAGACCACATCGCTCGAAGAACCGATAACCGATGGGGAAGAAAGGTTCTTGAGTGGAGACCACGAACCGGAAGACGCAGCGTAGATAGGCCTCCCACTAGATGAACCGACGACATAGTGAGAGTCGCTGGCATCCAGTGGATGCAAAAGGCAGGCTCTCGTTCAGTGTGGAGGTTAAAGAGGGAGGCCTATGTTCAGCAGTGGACGTCTTCTGGCTGATGATGATATGTAAGTCCGCACTCAAATCCATTCAGAAACATAACCAAAGGACCACTGCCACACGACAGGAGCTAGTAATGTATCTACTAATGAATCTACTACTATACTAGGGCATAATAACGATAATATACGATGATAATAAACGAACTAAGGGTCAGGAGAGAGCTCACACTTGTTTCCTATATTTTCAAACTGGTGAGAGGTAGGGTGCACAATCCGGATATACTGAAACAGTTATATTTTTGCGTTCCTGATAGGTATGTGGGGCGGCGAAGATTGCCAAAACTGATATCAGTGCCACGCGCGCGAACAAATCTTCTGCAGGAGGCACCTTTTACACGAGCACTTCGCACTCTCAACGTCATTGCCGTTGAAATAGACCTATTTAGTTGTGCTCTGAGTGAATTTACAAAGATAGCTTTAAAGGTTTTATGTTATTAAATAATTTAGTATTATTGTCACAATGTTGTTGATAAAATGTAAATTTGCTACTCTATCGCATTAGGTTATAACCTGTAATGATAGTTCTAAGTTGGAAAAAAAAAAAACAACAGTACAAGTGTACATTGTTTTTTTAATACCCCCGGTAAGAGAGTTGTTTGTCATCAAACAACTGAACAGATTTTTCCGATCATAGTTTAGAACCTTATAAATTTCGTTGTTTAACTTAGAACACTGCATAAGGGATTAAAATATTGCAAAAACCTAAGAAACCTTTAAATTAAATCATATGGGAAAGCCTGTATTGCCAATTTAAATATGTACACTACAAAAGTTTAATCCAAATCAGACGAGTGGTTTCTGATAAATTAGGTCGTAAATCTGTAAGAAAAGTGTAATAATTACTCGATGTCCAGGACACCGTTAAATGACCAAGTCAGGTGAGGTCATCTTCCCATTAGCAGTGCGCATGTCCACTATCCCGGATTCACGATACCGTTGTGCCGGCCGTCCTGGCATTTGACAGCTATTATTATCCTGGAGCTATTGCAGACCCTTTGTAGGTGAAAGATTTCCACTCCTGTATACCGTCTATACCTTAGTTATAGTCCCATAATAGCGGGTAGTCCATTGGAACTTGAATAGCTTTTAGAACTAGGATTAAACATTGATGATCTTTTGTGTGTTAAGGGTGTGATTTTTTTGTATATCTTCCGCTCTCTCTGTATATTGTGCGTGTTTATTTATGAAATACAAAACAAATATGTCAGAAATTAATACTGGATCTCCACTCCCAGCAAGTGAACTGGCCAACAGAATGCAGAATGGAATTCAACGTTTTTTTTTTACTTCTATTAAATTAAATTAAGTATTTTTTTCTTAGCTAAGGATGTAGATAAAATGGGTTCTGCAATTGTAATATAAAATCTTTCGCGATTTGAACACATGTTTTAAATTATTTATTTATATATGACGAATCTCTAGTGTAATTCCACTTCTACGTCGCTTAGAGATTAAGGATAAGGATTTCGTGATAAATTATTTTTCTCTATAGATATTTGTGATGCTAATTTTAACCTATCCTGAAATAAAATATTAATTACATAAAAGAGAAAAATGAAACAGAGCTAGCTTGATTTTTTTGAGGCGAGATCCGGTCACTGGATTGAGCTCCATGATCCGAAGATCATCTCCACTGCACGACATTATTTTTCTAGAATGGTTCGTGAAGCGAGTGAAATTAAAACACATCGCAGTTTCAACCAGGAAGATGGATTTAAGTTAGCGGCGTCATGGAATCCCATATAAGTGTATAAACCGCAGTGTAGGTACTATGACATTTACCGATACAGTCAGTGTTGTGTGTTGTAGTGACAACCCTGCGATTTTTGAAGATCAAGTGAGGGTAGAAGAACAAAACACCCGCTCTTCTCGCCGGACTCACCCGCAGTTTTGCAGTCAGCTCGTGACCACGGCCATTGTAACATGGTCGAAACGAGCGAAATAAGGTACCTATTTTTGACCCAAATAAAATAATGCATGATAAGCGCTGATAAATATTTAAAACAAATTGGGTTCATCTTTATTAAAATTTATATTATAATGCAACGCTGGTAGAATCACTCATAATAATGTAGAACTGCTCAGTCTACTCATGTCGTAGTCTGTAAGCTCTTGCTATACAAACGTAGCACTCGTAGCTGTAGAGTTCGTAGCATGTTTAATTTTATTTCATTTTTCTTATAATATTGTGAATGAACCCTTAAAATTTTCGGTAAAACAACAAAGAAGTTACATACATTTGTTTTGATATAAATTTTCTAGTAATTTTTAATATTTCTCGCCCAAGATTAGCCAGTGATGTATTCACTCACAGACTAGATAAATCTTCTACGTAGCCTATTCACTTCAATGCGTCCTGCTGTATTTTAATTAGATATTGGGGTTGATTTTTAAGATTTAGCTTACAGTTTTAAACTTAATAAAAAAAAAATGCTTTCTTTTTTATTTTAGGCTACGTAATAAAGACAGCAACACTTTTATTTAGTTTAAGACTGTCAACTAAACCTTTAAAATCGACCTCAATACGGCGCTACTATCTGCGTCTCTTTTCATTTTAATGCGGTAGTTAAAGATGTCAACAATTTTAGAGCAGTTAAAATTAGTTTTATTTCAGAAAATGGTACAACAGAATTGTCACCATTTACGTGTGTTTATCATCTAGCTGATTTTAACTCTATGAAGTTGATTTTCCAAGTTTATGCTCGGGCAGTTTGTGAGGCTGCCAATTTCTCTCTCTACGTTAGAATACGTAACCTTGTTTCATATAACCATATATAACGTAAAACTGCCAATTAAGTTTGCTATTTCTAGAGTGTTACTAAATGAGTGTTACGTAAATTATCCACAAGTATAATAACCGGTCAAGTGCGAGTCGGGCTCGTGCACTGAGGGTTCCGTACCACCACAAAATACAATAAGTTTTTCCAAGTAACCGAATTACCAGTTATTACAACGCAATACTATCGAAGCAATTAGTACGCAGCCCCAGTTAATTATTATGCTACAGGCGCTCGAGTATAACACAATTATAACTTGGCAATGAACAGAAATTTGTCACCGACTCGCACTTGGCCATTGTTTATTATTTCTTGTTATACTTTAGAGTGTGCACTATAATCGTGCCAAGTTTGACGCTTGTACGTATTATCGTTTTTACATTAGAGATAATACAAAATGTAAAAAAAAAATACTTTTGTAGTATGGGGACCTCCCTCCCCCCTTTTGATTTACTTCTTGACTTTTTTATTGTTTGTTTGTAAATCTGCCGTAATGTTACATATTATTATTCTGTAATAAAATTTAAATGGCTATCTATAAAGGTTCGAAAGATACAGCCGTTAATAGGTAGGAGAGACAGACGGACAGACATCGTAGGTAGTAATAGGGTCCAGTTTTTAACCGACTTCCAAAAAGAGGCGGTTATCAATTCGACTGTATGTTTTTTTTAAATGTATGTTTGTTACCTGATTACTCCGCCAATTTAGAATTGTTTTTGATGATTCTTTTTTTGGTTGGTAGGTCATATCTCATAGGTGGTCCCATATTTTTTTTATCGACATTGATTCAGCGCTTTTTGAAAAATCTACAAAAACATGACAATAAGTAACGAATTCAATGAACAATGTAAACATTTTTATTATTGAAACTGACGTGGTTTTCACACATTTTATTTATGTTAACCGGCGCGCGCATTCACCTTGAAAAAGGCCGTCTAATGCGGTTGAAACTATAGTCGGAGTAACCGGCTTAATCTTACGTGAGTAATTCCCGGTTAACATAAATAAAATGTAAACATTGTACAGTGCCACCAACTTAGCTTTTAAGGTGGGCAAAATTGGAACTACAGTTATTTCTTGGTGAATTTCATACTTTGTTTTCCACTAGCGACGCTGTCAACTGAATAGGAAACATAGAGGAACTGTTCCTACAACAGAACTTCAAAAAAACAAAGAAGTGTCTCCATGGCGACCGGGCCCTGTTGTTTTTCGTTAAATTTTTCATGACCATAGATACAAAGTATTTCAGTCGTAATATTAAACAATATTTTCTACTTTTTAGTGTCAGTTTGTAAATGTAGGTATAGTCATGAAGTCGGTTCTTTTTTTTCTAAAAATTCTAATTATTACCTTTTGAGTTCGGAACCCCTAAAAAAATTATGTTTGATTAGCAGAAACTTGCAGAAAGTTCAACTCGCTCAGCGAGCTATGAAAATAATTATACTCAGCGTTTCCTGAGGAAGCATCGTACCCGCAACGTAGTAATACGCAAGATCAGCAAAGTCTTGGACATAGGTCAGCTTGCAAGCTGAAGTGGCAGTGGGTGTCATATCTGCCGCAGAGCTGATAACCGTTAGAATAGACGTGTCCAGAGTGGAGATTACGAATCAGCAAACGTATAGCTTTGTACACCCTAAGACTCAATGGAGTGACGATATGCGTAAAGTAGTGCCTTTATTAACTAATCAAAATACAAGCTAAAACTAAAAGTACAAATACAGTTAGACTGCCCAATAGACCGTTGAAGGTCTAAAGACAATCTAAATGCTCAAGCCCACTACCAGTTGGCAGCGTACCCAGCATGCTGGCGGCATTACCACGTTGAAAGTAGTTGGCACTAGCTGGAACTGAAAAGCCGAAAATCGAGCTACAGTGTACCTTGGAAGAGGAATATGCCTAGCAGTGGAGTTATTTTTTTTAAATGATGAAATGGGCTAGCGTTTGTCCTCAACTCATCTGATGGTGAGTGACGATGTGTTGGGTGGTGGCTGATTATTGCGATGATGAAGACACTATTAGAAACGTAGTTACGTTTTTGTCAACTGGCTTTTTGATGTCCATAGATTTATTGCGTAGCAAAAAATTCGAGGTCTGTGGATTTGTTATAAATTTTTAGGGTTCCGTACCTCAAAAGGAAAAAACGGAACTCTTATAGGATAACTTCGTTGTCCGTCTGTCTGTCCGTCTGTCAAGACCCTTTTTCCCAAGAACGCGTAAAGGTATCAAGTTGAAATTTGTACTAAATACGTGGAAATACGGTTTCTTTCGGCTGTAAAAAAATAAAAGTTGTAAGTCAACGCAATCAAAAGATATGAACGTTTATGTCGCATATTTTGCGATTTCACAGGGGAATCAAAAACTATAGGGTACTTCCCGTTGATCTAGAATCATAAAATTTAGCAAAAGGTAAGGTCTCATAGCACATATATAGGAATAAATCCGAAAGTCACCAAATTTGAAGTTATATCATTTAAAAATCATTATTTTGCTATTACAAACTTACATTTTGTAGTTGGAATGTTTTGAAGAACCTTTTTGTCAACTACAAAGTTAAGTTTGTCTTTCAATATTTCAACTTCAGTTAGTTTTTTTTTTGGACTCGCGCTCTGAGGGTTCCATCCAACCTAATTGGAATATATTAGTCCAAGGCAAAGGTAATGATTGTTTTCACAAATTTCTAAAAATAAGCTCGTGATGGTTATTATTCTAACACTCATTATCCCACTCATTTATTAAGATACTCTCTTAGTGGCCAACAATGTTCAGCAGCGATCTCGTTTAATGGAATATCAGTTATTTATGCGATACAACTTCATTAGGAAGCTAACTTTAAACAAAGGATAATTGTCTATTCATTGATCAAAGCTGAACTTGGTCCGAGTTATTTCCTTTGTCAAACACCAGTCCATCGCCCGGCCTGAGAAGTATTGGTTCCAGACTCACTCTGAAAACAACGCTATTTCTGCGGATTCAGCAGTAGGGTTGTCAAAGCACGACGACACAATGGAAAATTTGCTCGGCCAGAAAATAAGTAGAAACTGGAAGGCCAGAAAGAATGTGTTATTATTTGGAAGAAGTACTAGCTGAATCTAAAGAGGAAAAAAATATATTTTTAACTTTGCTGGCGAGGTTATAATTTAATTTTTAGTTAGAAAAGCAAAGACACATTTAGACACACAGCAAAGGATGCTGCGTCACCTAGTTAGTTACAGCCAAAATAGGAAACTTGCATTGTCTCATGCTCCAAGCACGATATAATAAGTGAAAATGGGGGCAACAAGTACGTTTTGAATGGAGTATAAAATTTCCTCGTCAACACAAAGGAAGAGGGTGCCGCCACAAAAGTTTCAAATAAAGCCTTTTTTCTTTTTTCCGTTGAAGTTGACAGCCCTGCTGCGAGCGCCTGGAGCCAACAATGTAATTTTTGCTTTTTTAATAGAAACCGCGGGCTGACAAACGAAACGCGGCGGCAGAGACAAGCCGGCAACTTTGAGCAAGAGCCTCGGTTTATGGACAAGCTTAATTTTGAAAATAGTTTTTAGTTTTGTACAAAGTCTTGGCTACTTAATTTTTTTTACATTAAAATTTCTTACTGCTGGGGAAAAGTCTCCCCCATTTTCTTCCATAAATCCCGGTCTTTCGCCACCACTTGTCAACCTCTCCAGAATAAGTCAAGATCGTTACGCCGGTATTTCTTAAGCTTTCAACTGCGTCGTCCGTCAGGTATCCAATCCCATCCAATCCCATTTTAATCAGGCTGCTTTTTGGCCAACGTCAACCACACCAGCTATGTAGCGCAGTGCACTGTTGCTGATTCTGTCCATTATTTTTGATGCCAAGCACGCTGCGTTGCGGCTAATTATATTGTGAAGTTAAATCTCTGCAGTCTGGAGAGATAAACTGGTTATTCACAGCGGCCCAGAACCGTGAAACAATGTGAAAAAAGTTGTTGAAAAAACTTATTTAGTAACCTTAAGTACAGCTGTAGATCTATTTGAATTTTGTCTGTGTTTATTTTGAGTTTTATCGCACTACCACGAATTACTGTTTTGACAGAATAATTACAGCTATATTTCCATGAAAAATAAAAAATTTAGCGTATAAAAACTCGTTTGTCAAAACTTTTTTTTTTGTTACAATCTGGGTGTCTTCAAATCACGAATGAATCGGTTTCTTCTAGGCAAGCGTGCTCCAACGTAGACCGCATTATCGCTTTACATCAGGCAAGTTGGTGGTCAAACGCAAGGCTATTATTTATAAAAAAAGAGAATAAGGACTCTGCACGAGTGCCCAAGGAACATATTGTCAATCTGTAAAGAATGGTGACAAACTGTCGAAGTTGCCACCGCCAGAACCATCAAGATCAAAGGTCACAACCACAGAAGAGAAAAAAAAACCTCTTTTCTGTGGTCACAACCAATGACTGCGACCCACGGACATCATATACCTAAAGATTACGTTCAAGGTGTTGTACCTTGAACGTAATATATTACAGTGTACCTTGATCGTACACTCTACTAGAAGTGAATTCGTCGAAAAGTGCGTAAATTTTTAGGCCAGCGATAGAAATCGGCCATAGCTTAGCAACAGTTTTCTCATTGTGCTTATAGGTTTTTCTGAAACGAATAACCAGACGTTACGGTTTAAGGGTCCATCAAAAACACGCCTCAATTGGAAAACTACTATAGGTCGGGTGGACCTATAGTAGGACAAATCGCTCGTATCACCTACTTAGAGTGGGTACTCTAAGTAGGCGCCACTAGCGATTTGTCCTTCAAAGAATTGTCCGTTAGATATTTTTAATCTGTAATTCTAGTCCGGCTTATCAGAGCCGCCCAGGGCTTTGTTGGCGGTGGGCGGAATAGTTAGGATTGCAAAAGCTCATTTCAAATTAGCACTCGTACTTAACATTAGTAAAGTTTTTGCACATTAATTATACAAGTGCTATTTTAAACCGACAATATTTGGAACTGCGGCATTTTCGAGTAACTGTAACATGGGGTTGTTCAAAGGGCTGTTAATAGAAACTTTAAAACACTGTTTTAAACTATCATGGTTGTTCACTAAAGTTATATGATTATTTACGGGATAATCACAACCACAACCTCTCATCCACAACCTTACTACGGTAAATATCCCGTAAATAATCATATAACTTTAGAAACTTTAAAGGTCGGCAACTTATTTGTGTTGCCCCTGGTGTTACAGGTATCCATAGGCGGCGGTGATCTCTGACCCATTAGGATGTATGCCACCAATGGCATAAAAAGCCCATACAAACTGACGTGTTTTTTTTTTCTTCTTGAGAGTATTTTGGCGTCGTCCTTCTATTGCATTTGCTAGTGTCAAGTATAGAAATATTTTCAAGTTTAATTTAATATATTCAAACAAGCTTAACAAACTATAGCTTGTTTGACTATATCAAATTAAGCAAAGCAAGACAAACTCATGCCCCAGTAAAATGTTGGAAGCTTTACAAGATGCTTCAAAGGAAATGTACGTAGGTCTAGTAATAAGTTCCCGTATACACACGGTACGGAAGCTTAAAAAGAACATTACAATTTAGTTCTGATTGTAGCCGTCTGTAGCCGTACGCAATACCATCTGGAACCTCGCTATTTATAGCAGTTTATATACAAAACCTGTCATAAATATCCCAGTGACAAGGCCGGCCGGTGGTCATAATCAACTCTATGCCCATTCATTTGATTCGCTGACGGCAAAGGGACGCGGAACAAAGGTACGGACCGCACAGGACCGGAAGGGATAACTTTTCATAGACAGTGGGCAGAAACGATATAACAACTCGCCTATAGTATATGGCCTGCTTTTGTGTTTGGAAAATATCGTTCCGAGAAAAATATAAGCATAGTAAGAAAACATATTGCAATATTTAATAAATGTGTTTGAAAATGTCTACCTAAAACTCAGAAAAAATTAATAAATGCAAGCGTTATACCTACAGTTTTCCCCTTTAGCATTTATACCTTAGCATAATATTTATAACCTTTGGTCATCCAAATATTACCATCAAGATCATTTACATTTTGAGCATATCGTTTGCAGTTGTGTGCCCCTTAATATTGAAGTGTGCGTTTGTAGAACTAGTAAGAATATGTCAGTGTGTGCAATACGTGATTGCCTCGCCTCTTCAGTTTTTGAGGCCTTTTTCGGTACTAGCTCGAGTTTAGGGCAGATCTAAACTATATTATTATCGACGACCAAAAATTAACGTGGACTATTTCTACTCTGCATTATTACTAAAGACGCCGGATTGTTTTTTCTGGAGGAAGATCTGTAAAAGATTTGCTTTGGTATTTTTGGCGTATCATATTTCGCAAACTGTACCACCCAGGCGTCCGCAACGCCCAGGCGGTCACCCATCCAAGTACTGACCGCGCCCGATGTTGCTTCACTTCGGTATTCATACGAGAACCGGTGGTGAACATAAATTTGTCACCGACTCGCACTTGGCCATTATCTATACAATATTATAAAGAGGAAAGATTTGTATGTATGTTTGTAACGAATTGGCTCAAAAACTACTGGACCGATTTTAAAAATACTTTCACCATTTGAATGCTACATTATCACTGATTAATATAGGCTATTTTAATAGGCTATATAACAACTATACCCGTGCGGAACCGGGGCGGACGGCTAGTTTATTATATTTTATTGTTATACTTTAGAGTGTGTATTAACATAAAACATTTGTTTACCATATTTGTGATGTCTATAATATGAACTCAGTTATTTTATATTATCACATCAGCAGCCATTAAACGTCCACTGCTGAACTCTTAGAGAGGTGTTACCATAATCCCCGCGCTTGCCTTGTGGATCGCAGTACGTTCACCGTGTACTAATAGGACGCTGCCGCCCATCCTTCCGGTGGTTCTGGTTGCAGTTTTAGGACATACCCGGGATTGTTTATTCTATCCGGGTTTATATTATTCATATTCATATTTATTCATAAAATGTTATTTTACATGTCAAATCGTATTTTAAATTAAATTAAAATTATACTAATCTCTACATAGTATAAATTGAAGTCGCTTTCCGCGTCTGTCTGTATGTCTGTATGGCCGCTAACTCCTCCTAAACGACGCAACGGATTTTGATGTGGTTTCACCATCAGTTAGATACATTTTCAAGGAAGGTTTATATATATAACTAGCGACCCGCCCCGGCTTCGCACTTAAATTACACCCGTACGAAGCCGGGCGGGCGGGTCGCTAGTAAAATAATAAATTAGATCAAAAATCAAAAAGTAAACCAAAAAAAAAACATAAAAAGTCAGTCATAAAAAATTACAGTTAATGTAATTAATTAATCCATGTAAAACCAAATTAAATTCCATATTAAATCAAATATAAACCCGGGTGGGTTTATATCACTAAAAAAGTTGAAATATAATTATATAGCGCTATATAGCCGCGCCTTTTGGCTCTAACCTCATAAAGGAATATAACATTGACACTTCAATTATAAAAATTGGTGGAGATTAAAAGAGATGAACTTTTCTTTTTCACTTTCACGTGCCTTGCAGCGTTTTGAGTTTCTAAATTTTGAGTTGTATTGTTATAGGCAAACGTGACGCTTACCATCAGGCGAGTGATCTGCTCGTCTCGTTACTCAGTTGCTTTAAAAAACCGCAAAACCACCGCGCAAAGAACTTACAAACATAGTCCTAAATAGACTGACATTCCATAGATGCTAGTTAGTTTTCGGCAAATACTTGGCCCTGTTACATTCCGTGTGGAACTGACTCAACTCATGGAATATTAATAATTTATGGTGAAACTTCGGTCACGTTCGTGTTGCTTACTTTTCTCGTTATCATAATTTTAAGGCTGTCATGTCTCTTTTCACTGTAAAAGGCTCGAGCGCTGCTGTAGTTATCAGTAACATGGCTTCGCTTGAACGTATATAGGTAAATGTGTTGTAAATGTTAGCTTGATCCTAGAATCGGCCATTAATATCATGAAGATCTATTTCTTCTAAGCAAGCGTACTCCAACGTAGACCGCATCATTGCTTAACATCAGAGAGTTGCTGGTCAAATGCAAACCTATTATTTATACAAAAAAAAGATGCTAGTAATTTCATGATATTGCTGAGTAGCTCTGGCCAGTTTTTCCTCTGGCCTTTTACTTTGACATTTTACCTTTTACTGTTGGCCATCAGAGCAGAGTTGTAGGGCAAATCACAGAATAATTTCGCCTTCTCTATTCAGTGGGGTCAATATTTGAATAATAGACAAAAATTATAAGGAACTTATCTTGTCTTCTAGCTGGTATTGGTCTAAAAGCTGGTTTGGTGAAGCTGGCAAGAAAGTGAAGTTAGATGAATCAATCATCTAAAGGCTCGTACCAAATTGTGACTTTAGTTGTTTAGTTGCAACTTGCGAAAGTCCTACGACGCACGTCAATACCAATTTTAGCGTTGCAATGTCGCGCAACGCAACGTGTTTCAGCTCAAATTAGAGCAAACGTAAATAATTCTAGGCCAAAATAATGCCATTGTCCTAATGCCGGTTTTTTTTGGGGTTTTATTTTCACTTGTACTCGCTTTTCAACCGATTTCAAAGAAGGAGGTTCTTAATTTGACTGTATTTTGTGTATGTTTGTTACACGATATATTTGCCGATTACGAACCGATTTTAATGGTTTTTATCGACCAATCTCGAGAAATAGCCTGAATATAGACTATTTCTCGACATTGGTCCCATTTAAATTTGAAGTAAATATTCCACTTATTTATTTATTTAATTCATACAGAAACACCAACAGTACACATATTAAATAATACAAATAACACTCATTTATAATTGATACAATTCTGATATGTGCACCTTTAACAGGTGTTTACAACGTTCACAATTAAAAGTGGTAAGACAAAAATATGAGATAAAAATGATATATGGGTGTGATGTGAATACAGTAAGCACAAAGGTCTAGTTTTTATGACATGAGTATCAGTGGATTATGCCGTGCATACTGTATCCAACCAACTAAATGATACCTAAATTTTACTAAAACAATGAATTATACAATACAATACAATACAATACAATATTTCTTTATTACACACCGAAAATACAAATGAAACTTAAACTAACATAAAAAACAAATATACGGCAGTATAATGGGCGGCCTTATCACCTTAAGCGATTTCTTCCAGGCAACCTTTGGATGGACAGGACTAAAGAAATTGAAAAACGGTCAAAAATATGGTCGGGTGAATTGGTGGTTGAATTATAAATATAATACATAATTATATAACATAGATAATAAAAATAAGATAATTAAATCTTAACAACTTAAGCATGTACGATAAATGACAGTGACACATCACAAAAATATATGGAAAATCTACTTTGTACATTGAGGATGTGAGAATATTATTAATTTGTGTTGTTTTTTCCATTCATATAGGTTACCAGTTTATTCTTGAATACGTTCAAAGAGTCGTGAAAGATATCGAGACCGCTTATGGAAGCATTAATTTCATTATATGTTCGACATATTCTTAATAAAGGACTTGTTTGGAAATTAGGGAATGATTACCATAACCATATAACTTAACATAACCATATAATCATATAACTTTAGTGAACAACCGTGATAGTTTAAAACAGTGTTTTATGATTACCATTTATTGAATTGCAATCGTTTCCCGTGAAGTAAGTTTTGAAATTTTATTATTTACACTAAGCACTTAGTGTACCCATTTCAAACATCGATGAATGTTACATAACAGCTTAGTTACTGTCAATCTGTTTACATTTCAGACGACTTTATTATTTCTATAACGTTTTACCTCCTTTTATATTTAGATGTCAAAGGCGGAGTAATAAATCTTCAGAGTCTTCTTGGGGTTGAATAATCAGCAAAATATTCTTTACGGCTATGGAATAAATAGGTGTTTTGTCAATATTTTTCTTGACTTTCTTATCGGGGACAAAAAGCGGTCGTCGTGATTGTTATCGTGTCTTTGATCCCGAGAGTTTTTGTCGCATCCGTTTTTTAGAGAGTCTTGTCTTTTGGTTAAAAGATTTAGATTTACTTGTATTTATTTTATGGATAAACCTAGCAGAAGGAGTTTGGGGCGGCCCCTCGTATGGAACGCGACTTGTGTCGATACTTTAGCATCGTCACAACTTCCTGAGACACAATGTAGGACTGGTGCAGCTGCTAAATCGGCAGAGCAGCACAAGCGACGCACGTATGCTAATCTCGGCGGTGGTTACATATTGAGGCGTTTGGGGTCGAGACATTGGGCACTTGGGGACCGGGAGCTCACCTCATTTTCAAAAATCTTTCAGAGCGCCTGGTTAATGCGACACGTGACCAAAATGCTGGTGTGTTTCTGGCTCAGCGCATAAGCATTGCCATTCAGCGTGGCAATGACGCCAGCATGCTGGGTACGCTGCCAACTGGTAGTGGGCTTGAGCATTTGGATTGTCTTTAGACCTTCAACGGTCTATGGGCAGTCTAACTATTTTTGTGGTGTTAGTTTTAGCTTTTATTTTGCTTAGTAAATAAAGGCACTATTTAAAAAAAAAATGAAACAAAATTATTACGAAGAAATGCAATATGAAAGAAAGAAAGAAAGAAAGAAAAATATTTATTTATGACAGAAACAAAATATATAGACATTATGAATTATGGTTTACTGTGAAGTAACAATTTACTTAGTTTAAGTACCTTAGTTATTGATTTACAAACATAATAGATCACTGTTTCAAACACAGTAATTATAAATGTTGATCCTTGTACAAAATTAGCAAAACAAGTGTTATTTCTATACTGGGTTACGCGGGTAGAGTGTACTACTCGTAAGCTGAAAGGATCTGATATACTCATCACTATGAACAACTTTTTTTTTTGTAATAACGGCTTGCGTTTTGCCGCCATCTCGCCTGATGTTAAGAGATGATGCGGTCTACGATGGACAACTTTCACTATAGGACCAACCATAAATTCGCGAAAAAAAATTTGCTGTTCCATATATTTTGTCGAATTAAACCATGTCTCTCATTTTGATTGCTAAATTAATAAAGTAGTTGCCACTCCAAGTTTTAATATTTCATCCCGCAACAAAATATTACAATTTCATAAACAGAGGTCACCACTCAACCTCGATGGTCATCCAACCCACACTTTTAAAGCAAAATGGTCACGAAGACAAATCTGAGCTATAATTTTTGCTCCACCAAAACCTCATTTGGCTCATTAAGCCACCAGTTATTTATGATTACGAAGGCGCATTGTTCAAGACAGACAAACAATTAAATGACAAAGGGCCTTTAATTGTCCAATTTAGATACGAAATACCGAAACCCGTGGCTTTTGTTGTTTGTTTTCGTCGTTGATAATCACCAGAGATACTTTGATAAAATAGAGATAAATTATTTTGTCGCTATCGGGTCGTGCTAGGATGATGAAGTCGATTAGTCGTAGATGAAGGTCGTAGCCTTAAAACGCTTTTTAGTCACTAAAGTTATATAAAGTCAATTAATTAATTTATTTATTAATAAACATATGTTTACAGGTCAGGCAATTGTAATATAAGAATGTATACAGATAATATACAACATTTAAAATAGAATCAAAATAGAAATAAAATTATATAGGTAACGGAAATAACAATAAAAAAATATGATATTTTATCGACACCGCTTTATGGTTGGTATTCCGAAAACCCGAACGAAGCGCTATGATTCCAATTTTATTGTGCGAACTGCTAGTCTGTGGAATGCGCTGCCTGAATGGGTGTTCCCCGATAGATACAATCTGGGTGTCTTCGAAGGCAAGCGTGCTCCACCGTAGACCGCATCATCGCGGCAAGTTAGCGGTCAAGCGCAAGCCTACTATTTATTTTTATATTTTATTATTATATAAAAAAATAAAAAAAATTATATACATCAGATTTTTTTACCGTCAGTCACCAACTCATTAAAATCATAAAACGCTTGATCGATAAGCCAGCGTCTTAATTTAAATTTAAAACAGTTAAGATTGATATGATATAATATTATGATTATTTACGGGATATTTACCGTGGTGGTGGTGGGTTAGTGAACAACCGTGATAGTTTAAAACAGTGCTTTTTAGTCAATTTCTAGGGAAAAATCTTGTACCCCCACAAATTACTGACACTTTTTCTGGATTAACCACTAACTTATCATCATCATTAGCCCGAAGACGTCCACTGCTGAACGACAGCTTGCATCTGCATCCATTGGATGCCCGCGATTCAGAAGATGTCAACGGTCCATCAGGCTTACCTACGCTGCGTCTTCCGGTCCGTAGTCTACAGTCAAGAACTTTTCTTCCCAGTTGGTTATCGTTTCTTCGAGCGAAATGGCCTGCCTATTGCCACTTCAACTTGCAAATCTGAGCAGTTATGTCGTTGATTGTGGTTTTTCGACGAATATCCTCGTTCATGTCCGTTTTTATATATTTTTGTATTTATTACGTTACGTTACCTTAGTATTACGTTCCATATTGTACTTAATGCGACGTTGAAGCAGAAATACACTAGGGATTCGTCAAAAAAAAAAAATTGACATCACAATCATGTTTTCGAATGAAAAACACTATAAATAGTTTTACACAGACAATATCGTCAACCAAAACAAGCTGAGTTCAGTATAAACAACCACCATAATAATCCTGATTCTTCAAATTAGTTGTAAGTACCCAGCTACCACAATTTTGTCTTTTGTTAGCTCAAAGAGATTTTATTTACGTTGCCCGCGCGGTTGCGAGATTGTTTGTTTGTCTAATACCGCGTAGGTAACTTTCGACAGTGACAACGCAGTACACCAAGCAGCAATCGATCTGTTTTTACCCGACGACGCAAAGCAAGAGGAGGATACAGTGGTTAACATGTATGGTATGTATGTTTTTTCCCCTACTTGTTCTATTGGTAGAACAAATGGGAACGACCCGTTTGTAAACCCCCACATACAGTGCCTCAACCGATTTTGATAAAGTAAGAATCGATATATTCGTGGGAAGGTCAGTAGTTAGGAGACATCTCAGATCAGATAAATAAGGGAGATATGCCAGGTAATTATCGTGTTCAAATATCTGGTCCCTTTCAGACAACTTTCGCATAAGTAGACAGATATTCCTTGTAGAGTAAGGACGGTGATGTGGCATAAGGTATATGAGATGATTGCTGACGTTCTCCGCCGGTCAACAGAGTACACGGCCCATCACCGTGAAGCGACTTTCCTGAAGCTTGTTGGAAAATGCCATACTGTCTCTTTGTTATAAAACCTCGTTCCTGGTATTTATTTTGAACCAGAAAGGTCGTCATTTAACGAAAACAAACACATCATTAGAAGGTTTAAAAAAAGCAAACTCACAAACTCATGCTAAATTACTTTCTGGAATTACTTTCTTGTTTTTTTAATGGTTTTTGTAATCCTAATACTAATGTAGTGATGGCAACTGATACTGACGTATTTTTAATTAGTATTAAGACCTAGCAGCGCCTCGCGGTTTGGCCTCTTATCCTACAGCAACCGTATATCTTTCTTGGATAAAAATGCTACAGAGTTGAGTGTGGACAAACATACGAAGAAACTTACGTAGGTATTTAGTTTATGCAAACTTTCTACCGTTAATACACAATACAAACAATCGAAAGACTTATGTCTACAAACCGAATGTTAGGTACCTTTCATAGTACCAAACTACGCTATTAAGAATTTAGAAAGAAATAAAGAAAGAGTGAGGTATTGAAAGAGAAAGAAAGAAAGAAAGAGAGAGGTATTGAGAGAGAAAGGAAAAAAAAATGTTTTCTGCACAGAACAGCGTGTTCCATCGTAGACCGCATCATCGCTTAACAACTGGCGAGATGGCACTCAAACTTAACCTATTTATAAAAATACATCACATCATCAAAATTACAAAACATAATACCAAGTTACTTATTATGAATTGAACTATCAATTTCAAAGTAATCATTCAATGTAACAATCTAAAATTCCCAAAGCCAGCCATCACGATAACATCAAACAAACAAGCCGCAGCTCTCATGCCTATTAACCAAGTCCGTACTTTACAAACATTGAGTGATGGGTTGACATTTATTTCCTAAATACATCACCCCACCATTGTTGGTTCCCTTTATGAAGAAAGATAAAATATTTCCCGAAGCAGGACCGGTATTGTGGGAAATGTCGCGGGAGGGGGCCGTAGCCTTGGCATGGATTAAACGATAGGAGAATTGTTGTTTTAAGAATATCTGTGGATAATATCATGTGCCGTATTGGTAGGTAATGTGTATTAAATTTAGTCCGTACTTAGTCTGATCTAGTTATGTTTATCTATGGTCTGATGAAAGTCTAAAATTACCAATGAATCAAATTTACTGCTCTCCCACACCTGCGTCTATATCCACGGAACTTCGTCAATCATTACTAAGCTTCGTTTATCGCCACGACGCTTCGGCTATTGTCACGAAGCTTCATCTATTGGCACAAAACTTCGTCTGTTGTCACAAATTCACCATTTTTGCCATGTAAGTATTTCACATCGGTTTGAATGACGATAGATGCAACACGATAGCTCGAATGGCATTTTAAAACACGTCAAAGGAGTTTTACTAAAGAAATCTGCTATACAGGAGTGGAAGCGTGCAAAATTTATTTTAATTAGACTATCACTAGTCTAATTAAAATAAATTTTGTCTCACGACAGCTCTAAACTACAAAAATGGCAGATTTTTTTTGTGACATACTTACTCCCGCTACAACATTCATTCTAGACCAAAGCCTTTTCCAGTGAAGCTCTAACAAAAGCGTCAGACGCTACTGAATTGACGAATATTTATGTTGAAAACTTGCTATATTTCAACACGTTCAACAGAAACTAACTTATGTATAGTAGTCACTATTTTTCATAACAAAAAAATATATCATGAGGAAAGATGAAATAAAACACTCATATTAGGAATAACCTCTCTACTATCTTCTTAAACATAAATAAAGAATACTTTATCCTTAAAACCACAAAGATCACACAAAGGCTAGACACAGTGCCGTTTTGTCTGATAAAAACTAAATACTAGAAAGGTACAAGTACCAAACTTAGGTAAAAGGACTCTTCAGACCCACCGTTATTTCACAGAATTTTCTCGAAATAAGCCTGTGCACAATGGAGGGAGGTTGAGAAATAAGGATTTTCTTTTAATGGAATTAAAAGCTTTCGTTATAAATAAAACGATAGTATTTTTCGGCAAATCTCAAAAATACGTTTTATGCTGTTTAGTTTTACACAAACACACACTTGAAGTTAGTTAGTAACATTTAATGGGAGAGGCCATTGGCTCTCGAAACACAGTATTTATTACTAGTTCGGAGCCAATGGGTTCATATATTATTTTGTCAATTTTTATAATGCCCAATAAATTAATTTGTATTTGTATTTTTTTGTAGCAACAAATGAGAATGCTATATTTTGAAGTTATACTTCTTATGCGACTTGCAACAAGGTTGCGTTAAACGTTTAACGCTACTATGGAGGGGGAATTTTTCTCTATCGTTAGGTTGCGAAATGTGTATCCGTTTTTCACACTGCGACTAGCAGATCCCGTAGTGTAATGGTGTCGCTAATGGATTGAGAAGCCTAAGGAGCTAGGTTCGAATCTCGAGAAAAGCATGTTTTTAAATTGTAGATATTTTTGCCGTAGTTATAATTTTAGGGTTCCTTGTTGAAGTATAACTTCTTCCGCGCGGACGGGCTCCACGCACAATTTTTTTAAATATTTATTACAATATTAATATAATAATTTATTTATGCGAATGTGTGAAACTGCATAATAAGTTTGTCTGTAGTCATATCCGTAATCGTTGAACGGATTCAAATGAAATTTGGTATGGAGGTATTTATTTCCTTGATTAAAGCATAGGCTTTTATCCCTGAAAAAAAGAAGTTCTCTGTAAAGTCAGTTTACGGACGATAGTTTTATGTGATAACGCTTAGGCCGATCGTGCCTCTCTATCGCTTGTTCTGCGATCTCGCTTGCAAGCGCGGCTCAGGCGGAACGTGAAATTTTTTTGTGCATGCAGCCGGCGTCCATCGATTGATAAGACGTTATCACGTCAAAAACAAAAACAGTGGGATGCTGCCAAAGAAGACATAATAGCACATCTATACTAATATTATAAAGAGGAAAGATTTGATTGTTTGTTTGTTTGTTTGTTTGTTTGCATTGAATAGGCACCGAAACTATTGAACCGATTTGAAAAATTCTTTCACTGTTGGGATGCTGCACTATCGCCGGTTGACATAGGCTATATATCCCGACTTCGCCCGTGCGAAGCAGGGGCGGCCTACTAGTATATTAAGTATATAATTAAAAAATATTATTTGTTCAAGCAATTTTAACCTTTAATTTACATATCTACAAGACCTTTATACTGTTTGTACGCAGTTGGGGCGAATTGAATTTCGTGCCCCTCAAACAACAGCTGCTGTACCGAGACATGGCCGCTACTGCTGTACTTACCCAACGAACACTTCGTCTCCGAGTTTGTTCTTTGTTCACTCACTTAAAACTCGAAGATCGTGCCCGCAGAATATACGAAAACGTTGGAATAGCCATACGTGAAGTTTATGTCTCGCTACAAGTATGAGCTGAAAGCACGACAAATTTCGTAGTTATTCATAAATTTTTCACAACTTGTTGATTACGCAACGTATTGTTGACGGGATAGCAAGTTGAATTGGCACTGGGCAGGCCATATAGCACGCAAAACGATGGAGCCGAAAGGTGCTCAAATGGAGACCACGGACCAGTAAGCGTAGAGTAGGGCGTCCACCCACAAGATAGACAGACGAACTAAAAGAGACCGCAGGGAAACGCTGGATGCAGGCCGTTTCCCACCGGCCCTTTTGGAGATCGATGAGGGAGGCTTATATCCATCAGTGGACGTCCTATAGCTGAAATGATTATGATGAACGTGTTAATTAGAACACACTATAATATTATTCGTTTTTCGTGACCAAGGAAATACAGTAACTTAACAATAATTTTAAAACATGCCACAAAAATGTGTTGCGTTAATTCTGTTTGAACTAAGTTGTCAAAGGGACTGATTTACCACTTTGAATTCATGATTGATATGTGGATGCCTATATATGCCTGCATATGGTACTGAGACGTGGTCCTTAACTGTTGGCCTTTTGGAAAAACTCAGTGTCACTCAGCGGGCAATGGAAAGAGCTATGCTCGGAGTTTCTTTGCGCGATAAAATCCGAAACGTGGATATTCGCCAAAGAACCAGAGTCACCGACATAGCTGTTAAAATTTGCAAGTTGAAGTGACAATGGGCAGGCCACGTCGCTCGAAGAACCGATAACCGATGGGGAAGAAAGGTTCTTAAGTGGAGACCACGAACCGGAAGACGCAGCGTAGGTAGGCCCCCCACTAGATGGACCGACGACATAGTGAGAGTCGCTGGCATCCAGTGGATGCAAAAGGCAGGCTGTCGTTCAGTGTGGAGGTTAAAGGGGGAGGCCTATGCTCAGCAGTGGACGTCTTCTGGCTGATGATGATGATGATGATGTGGATGCCTTCAATGTTTTTTACTAAAACTTCTTTAGTTAATATGATTAGTGAAAACAAAATTTTTTTTTTCCTAAGCAAGTGCCTTTATTAACTAAACAAAATACATGCTAAAACTAAAAATACAGTTAGACTGCCCATAGACCGTTGAAGGTCTAAAGACAATCCAAATGCTCAAGCCCACTACCAGTTGGCAGCGTACCCAGCATGCTAGCGGCATTACCACGTTGAATGGCAATGCTTATGCGTTGAGCCAGAAACACGCCAGCATTTTGGTCACGCGTCGCATTAACCAGGCGCTCTGAAAGATTTTTGAAAATGAGGTGAGCTAGGTCCTCAAGGGCCCAATGTCTCGACCCCAAACGCCTCAAATATGTAACCACTGCCGAGGTTAGCATACAATTTATTATTATTATTTATTTTTATTTACAATTTGTTAAATAAGACAATTTTATATTGATGCATTGGGAACGTTCTATTCATATATCTCTAATATTCCCTGGTCGCGGCACTCTCTAATCTTTCACGGCTGTGAGTGGAAACTTTTCAATCGGATTTAACACCATTCGTCGTTATCTAATCGCGAAGTTTTGTCAAAATTGCAGACGCTTCTGAGATTTTGGGGTTCTTAATGTAATTTTTTTTTTTTCCTGGGTAAGTGCCTTTATTAACTATTGCGTACCCAGCGTGCTGGGTACGCTGCCAACTGGTAGTGGGCTTGAGCATTTGGATTGTCTTTAGACCTTCAACGGTCTATGGGCAGTCTAACTGTTTTTGTAGTTTTAGTTTTAGCTTGTATTTTGTTTATGTAAAAATATAATGGTAATGGCCACTTAAAAAGATGTGCGTCTTCTATCTCGCTCGCGCATTTCAAGAAATTTGGGTATATTAAATGGTTGAATGTACTTATGTGAAATCTAAAAATAGCATTACAAATTTACAAATAACAATTTAAATTTGCTTCAAACAAGAATTTAAGCATAAAAAATTAAATTAAAGAAGTACTCGTATAGATTTTTAGAGATGAAAATATGTTTGGATCAAATAATTTTTTTTTATTGAATATTTCTTGTTTTTATTCATTTATACAGATTCGATTTCACTTAACTAATTTTAAGCATTGCTATTTTAGCGTGGTAATGCCGCCGCTATGCTGAGTACGCTGCCAACTGATAATGTGATTGAGCATTTATATTGTCTTTAGACCTTCAACGGTCTATGGGCAGTCTAACTGTTTTTGTAGTATTCATGTTTGTTTAGTTAATATAGTAGAAAATTATAAAACACGGTGAAATTATTTCAAGAGAACTATGAACATTTTCCTTCTGGATCCTGCTATTATCAATGAGTTTTTTTGTGACTGTCAGTTATACACAACTAGCGACCCGCCCGCCCGGCTTCGCACGGATATAATTAACGTGTGAAGCCGGGGTGGGTGGCTAGTTATATTTATAAACCTTCCTTGAAAATGTATCTAACTGATGGTGAAAACCGCATCAAAATCCGTTGCGTGGTTTAGGAGGAGTTAGCGGCCATACAGACATACAGACAAACAGACGCGGAAAGCGACTTCAATTTATAATATGTAGAGATAGAGATAGAGAAGAGATTAAGCTACATGCAGCTTAATAAATCCACATCAGGCTCAACTTTCAAATGTCACTCTTAACTCTATACAAAATAAACTACGAAAATCCAATGTCGGTTTTGTAGAGAGTTCGAAACCACTCAAACAAAAACTGTAAAGCCTAAAATAGAGTTCGCAACACGAACTGTACGAAAGTAGAGCGCATCGTTTGTAAAGTTTGGAAATTTTAACGTTAACAGAAAGTAGAGAGAGGCCGATAATGCCTGCGGTATTGAGCTCGAGATTTGTTTCAAACACACGTCTAATTTCAAATAGAATGCTTTAACCATTTCTAAACTATATTCGAAAGTGCTTTTGTTTGTAAAATGTAACAAAGTTTGAAGAAAGTTTTTACAAATATTATCATTTTATTTAGTAGGATTGAAATACTTGAAGTTCTACAATCTTACGCTACGTTAAATAGATCTTAAGTTGATAACTTAATATGGCCTAACTTAATACGATATTTAGGTAAAATGATGCTAAAAATTGCTCTGTCTGCTTTTCGCTGAAGGATATTGTCACATGTGAAAATGAGACAAAGCAATTTTGAGCATTGATAAACTTAGATAATGTTTTTAAGTAATGCTATTAGTGCCTAATCTCTACACTGACTCGGCAATAATACACGAAAAGTATTTTTTTAGGGTTCATAGCATTACCACGCTGAATTACCGTCAGACCATATTTATATTTTTTACTTGATATAAAACATAATTTTATTGTAACTCGTGCAGGGTACGCAATACTAGGTACTCGAAAAGGTGGTTCTAAGTGAAAGGAGGTCATTGTGTTTATCATTTTAAACAACTTTCGCAATGGGTTCAACCCTTATGTACAACCCTAAAATCGTGAAAACATAGCTGTTCCGCTAAGCCGTAGTATAGAAAAATGTTGTTTATACTCAATAAAATATTTGAGTTACAATAAAAGATTTATATAACGATGACTACAATTACCTCGCCTTGGGGTTAGTACCTACGTTCTGTGTTATCCTGTATTTTGAGAATATTCTGGTTCCTAATTACCCATGCGACACAATATCAAGCACTGTTTACCTAGACAAATTAAAAGTAATAATATTTTTTTATTAAAAACACCTATACAATTTAAAAGTTTTTTTTTTTTTAATTAAAATCTATTAATTCACGTCACATCTAAAACTTAGACATATCTCGTAGATGTATCTATAAAGTTTTGGGATAGAAATATTTCAAGATACAATTTCTAGTTCCTAAAAAACAATTACTTTAAAAATCGGTTATGTACACACAACAAGGGGAAACAACTCACATCCGACCATCGACAACCTCTGTCTTAAATTAAACCGGACAGTACAGAGCTCTGTAAATACAAATAAATCGAGCAAATCTATTCCGTATATCCGTTTCACGCCGAAATATATTTAGCACCGACATTCGGTTATATTTTATGACGTTCACTCAAATCGGTTATGGCATTCAATGGCATTCAATTTCCCGCTCGCGATGCCCTTCTCTGTGGTATCTCGGACATAGTTGTTATATTTGTATTTTAGTACTCGTGATATACATTTACGCAAATGTTTGGATTACTCAATCTCTATACAAACGCTGATGACCAGACCACTGATTCTACTAAAGAAATTGTTTTTAAATTGTAATTGTTTCAATTTTATTTTTTAAATAGCTGCCTCAAAATTGAGTTTTAATTTTTTTTATACTAGAAAAATACCACCCCCTAATATTATACTTAGTATAAAAAAAAATTATACTGTCAATTTTGAGGCAATTATTTAAAAAAATTCAATTAACACAATCACAATTTAAAAACAATTTCTTTGGCAGAATCGGGGCCCTGATTGATACAGTCTAGTATTGATAATATAGACCTGCGCAGTGTTCACACTAGATTTTTTTTATCCAATTTCTATCCGCGAAGACCTATAATTGTATTAAGGCCCTGTTTTCCGACTTTTAGCAATTTTGGTCATTCTAGATTAAGTGTGGCTACTTCCTTCTTCCGTGGTTAGCTAAAAATTATAAAAACGGTGTCATATCAAAATTTATTGTTACTAAGAACCCCCAAAGACCGATCCCCAAATTTTGCGCTTTTCTCTCTGTTTTTTTGGATTAATTGAAATACCTATATGTATTAAATTATGTCAGCAATATTTTAATATACAGATTTCATAATTATGAAGGAAACAGCAAAGTACACGATACATTACAGCTATACTTTTAAAAAAATATGAGAAAACCACAAAAATTAACAAACCAGCAAACGACACTTTCGTATGACAATAGCATAGGTATTTGTTTCGATGTGTGAATACTTTGTGGTTCTCCGTCTAGATCTATATTTGCATCGAAGCAGAGAAGCGTAGGTATAAAGCTAATATTTTATTTTAACGAGAAAATTACAGTCTGTTCTGTAATAATAACATCATGACAATGAAAAGTCAGAGTAAAGTCCTCCGCACTTGATCCTAACAAATCAGTTTTCGTAGAAATTTCTCGGCGGTCGTATACTGCCATATTCATAAACGAAATAAAGGTACCTCGAATCCTCACCTTAGGTGATCACTTTGCTAAGGTTTCCTTGTTGGTCCTCCAAGCCGGGAGAACAAGAGGGACAATTTTGCCATTGATAGTCGCCTCTCAAGGTTCATTCACATCATCAACCAGTAAACATCCACTGCTAAAAAAAGCCTCTTAGAGAGGGGTGTTGCCATAACGCTTGGCAGGTGGCTTGGGGATCGCAGTACGTTCACCGTGTCGCTGCCCATCCTCCGGTGCTTGTGGTCGCAGTTTTAGGAGATAATATTGGTCCTTCAGGTTTCTTCAGTTCACTTTAAATGAGGAAAAAGTGAGATATTACGACATCGTCGGATATTACGACGTCGTCAGATCTGTACATATTCTTAATCGAGGCAATCTGACTAAAGGTCCCGTAAGGTTACCTTTATGGCCTCCACGAGACAGGCTTTGTCCTAGTGTCGACCAATAGTAAATTATTATTTTTAAGATGTTACTTTTTAAGCAAAAAAATATCTTAATCTTTAACCTTATTTTATTAACACGACTTAAGGAAACCTTAAGGGTGAGGATGGAAAAAGGTAACGTCAATAAATATGGGGGCTGGTCTCATTTTTACAAATCTCTTGATCACCTCACAAAAAATACAAAGACAACATTCCCAGGTATGAAATCACTTAAAAAAAGCTCATTATTTTTCCCAACAAACCGTAAAATGTGTTTAAGCAAGCGACAATAAATGGAAGTTAATGATATCATAAAAACAATTTATTTTTCTTGTGAGCGTTTCATTCTATCAAATAAAGGTTGGTTATACCATGTGTGTTTGTCTCTCTTTATTTTGAATGCCATAAGGTTGAAAATGAAACTTGTTAACATAAAAATCTGTGAAGAATATTTGAGAGTAATTTCTCGTGTCGTTATGGACTCAGTTTCCGTATCTCGACGCCTTTGTGTTGCGTTTAGAGTTTTCTTTTTTGCTTTACTGAGCCGGGTAGTAAAAACCTCAGCAAACAAGGAAAAGTGAATTATCCATTATGCCGGCGTGTTGGCTCAAATATGTTTGAAGAGAAGCATAAAGCCTGGATTTGGCTTTTAGCTCCATACACGTGCCTACGGCGCCTACTCTTAGATGAAAGTGAACTTTATGAGCAAAGCTTTTCCGTACAAAACATACTAAAAAGTACTTAAATGTTATGTACGTTTTTTTTCTGAGAGCATTTTGGAATAGTGTACAAACAGCAGTAAAACAGAGAGCTTGCACACAACTTTGCGCACCAAAACTTGAATAATATATGTCGGAGCGTGTTCACACAAGCCGATTGAAGACTGACTGAAGTAGGAGTAATAGTGTTCCGTGGACTGAAGACGCGAAAACATTTCAATTAGTACTCGTACCCGCCAATAGAGGGCGCTATTTTGATTTTATTCAGAGTTGAATTACACTGTCAACTTCAGTTCTTTGCACACGTCACTCGAGAGTGACAAATAAACAAGAACCTTCTTTTAATCGGACGACTGAGGCACTTTTGAACGGACAGGCAGCGAAGTAACAGCTTTGAATATCATCCTGGTTATAATCTGTTTCCATCGGCGATAGTTTAAGTAATTTTGTAACGAACTACTGCTGGAAGAATACAATTGATCCAAAGAACTCTCACTTGTGTTTATTTCTTAACATCATGCACAATAAACGAAGAGAATCATGATTCCTTGAACCCCAACCCTGATGGCACGCCGACATATATATATTAAATTTTTACAAGTAACGGGTCAAAGCTGAGTGAAAAATTGAGCTTTAAGTCTTCAATAATGATTTTAACCAACTAAGAGATAAGAAGAACAAGGCACTGGCCTGATGGTAAGCGTCATGATTATACCATAACAGTTCAGTGCCGCGGGTGTCACGAGAAAATGTTGAAGTTCAAACAAATTGTTGAATATTAAAGAATTTTTTCTTAAATACAATAACAACATTTTGTAGACCCTTAAATATAAATAACTTCACGCCGTTTTAATTAAAAAGGAAGGCTAGGACCCGGCAAAGCGTAGGTATGCACCTACTCTTATACCTAGTGGCGGATTTACCAACAGGCTGAGTAGGCTGGAGCCTAGGGCAGCAAATTTGAGACCAATTATACCTTTTTTTTATTTTCTTACTGATATTAATAGATTTATATAATGTTATTAGGTCCACACAAACAATTCAACATTTCAACAATATACTACTTAGTTTATCTTTTTTAATTTCCATAATCGCGATTCGCTTCGGCGCGGCATTGTTCGCTAAGTTTGTCGGCCCAATTGACTGCACGAATAATCTTTGAACTGACACATCAATGCGGTTCACAATCATATACTAATTACGGGAAAAAGGTGGTGTGTCATTAGGACAATCACGCACAAATTATATAGATACAATTTCTTAGACAAACAATTGTCTATACTATATACTATAATCTATACTAATATTATAAAGAGGAAAGATTTGATTGTTTCTTTGCATTGAATAGGCTCCGAAACTACTGAACCCATTTGAAAAATTCTTTCACTGTTGGGAAGCTACGCTATCCCCGGGTGACATAGACTATAATCTATACCCGTGCGAAGCTGGGGCGGACCGCTAGTAATCTATACTAATATTATAAAGAGGAAAGATTTGAATAGCCTACTGGCGGCAAATATCGTTATTAGCTAATTTCTATCAATAACTCTCTAAATTAGCCGATATTAACCTCAAAAAGAAAAGCTGAAAAAGATTTCAGTTAACATTAAAACAATAGACAGTAAATTTTTTTTTTTTTTTTTTGTTTTTGATACAACATTAATTTGCTTTAACTAATCTAGGCAAGCAGGAAACCACGTTCGCTTCAGGCTAAATATATAACTTGCAACTCTTGATTAAGTCGCTAATAAATTTGACAGTTTCACTATGACCTAACTGTCAAATTAGCTACTAAATCGCGAGTTGCAAGTTACATAATCAGAGTCCCGATTCACAAACAACTTCATTGGAAAGACAGTACATGGATTAAATTCAATTAAACTTGGTTAAATTAACGAGTAAACAGAAATATGGTACCAAAGGTAAATTAGCTAAATCGGAAGGCTTTAGTCCCATAAGCACAGATTATATAATAATACAAATATGGATTTTCAACATATTCTGCGATAAGTAATTCATATGTTAGTTTATAGAGTACTAGCTGCACCTCGCGGTTTCACTCACGTGGTGATGACGATGAAAATTTCCCCAAAACTAACATGCTTAAAAACAGAAAAAAGAGGGAAAATATTAAACGGAAATGAGAAGGAAAATCTGTTACCGGGCATTATGAGTGAACCTTGATTGAACATTCTTATTTAGATCAACGCGTCGAACTCCGCATCAGAGTTACTAATTGATTTCGAATGACTGACGTTTCGTTTATATGGGTGCAACTGGCTACAACAAATATCTTAATTTCTTACAAAAATGCCTTGACAGCCGTTCTAATTTAAACAAAAAAAAAACATGTAAACAAAAAATAACTTTTCAACAATATGATATACCTATATATAAGAATTTTAATTTTATTACAAAAGTCACGTCCGACGTCCAGTAATCTATCAATAAAATGCCTGTCTTGTTTTATCGGTAAATATCATGAAAGTAAATGTAAACAACTCGGAACCTTAACCCTGAGACCCGTAGACCCAAAGGCAAAACATTAGCATAAACTAAACTTATTTTCTCTATCTCTATCTCTTTCGTCTAGATCCAAAAATCTTCAGAAGCAAAAGAGATAGACAATGACTGGTTATTGAGGATAAACTCCTTGAACCGGACGGCGAATACCCGAGGGATTTGGAATTTGACTTTAAAATTGAGGTGATAAGCCATGAAGTGCTTACGCGCTACCTGGAACATCGGTTTTCAATAAGTTACCCGGGGCTGTTATTTTTTGGGTGGAATGTTAAGGCTAGTTTACACTGAAATTGTCTGAAATAAACTATCAACACCATCGGCTTTCTTTATTTCACTTCTGGAGTTTTATTCACAGTTATTTATGAATATTGACAGATATAATAGTAATAATTTAATTGTGTAAGCGAAAATAAAATAATTATAGGTAGGTAGGTAATGTATAAGCAAAAATCATTACACTTTTCATATTCCTTATGAAAAAATCCAAATTTGTTGTTTAAATTTTTTTATCGGCATTGTAAGTACCGTTCTTTATCAATCGTCAAATTTGGCAGTTGAGATCGCCAAACTCGATAAAATGCCATTTGATCACACTCGCCATGAACGATTCTACGGCATTTTATCAAATTTGACGATCGATAAAGACCGGCACTCTTAAGGTGGTACGATTCACCTATGGCGGGAAATTCAAATTTTAAACAGTTTTTTGGTCCTAGTAGCCAGGTCAGGTAGTTATATTTAAATAAAACAGTGTTTGCGCAAAATTTTGGCTGTTCTTTACATTATAATGTAATATTATTTAACAGTAACGCACCATCAGTGCAAGTACCGTTCTTTAGCGATCGTCTGTTATCGAATCGTTTCAGTCGGTAGAGGTAACGAATCGTCAATACATTTGCGAGTACCGAAGTGGTGTCGTTAACTTTTAGCGACGGGTGACTATCGGTTCAGTCGGTAAAATCATAGACTAGTTCTTTTTTTTTTTTTCTTCCCCATGTTGAGGCTTTTGGCTCATGGACTAGTTATTTTGAATATTTACGGATGGCAATTTCAGGAATAAAAGAAATCGTTCATTCGGGAGTTTTGGCGCCAACGTGGCAAAAACATGTCGTCTCATAGTGTTATTTTCCTAAGTTATTTTGACTAATAATGCGTAATAATGGTAGATTATTACTTACTTATGAGTTCGTGTTTGAGTTCGAGTGTGGCAAAATGATCTAGGAAGGTGAAACATGGAATTTTCGTGATGGCTCTAAAACTCCGTATAGCCTCTAAGTAGTCTCCACCATTTAGCTAGGGCATGACTTGCACTTGACTGTGACTTTATTTACTTGACTTTGACTGTGGCTAAGACGTTTCTTTATAGAAAAGGGAAAAGTAAGACTTCTTATATAAGATAATATTCCGACTGAACGACTCTGTATCAATGGTCATAAAATAATTCGAGAAAAATTATAGATCTTTGAATTAGAGGTTATTTATACTTTTATTTACAAAACAAAAGTTGGTTAAAGTTGGTGTTTGTAATAATGATTAATATCAAAGACAAAGGTGCTGAACATGCAATCGACAACACTGGTTAATATAGGGACAGTCCAGTCTGTCCGCAAGCGCAGCCTGCATGCTGTTTGCTCATCCGCCGACACCCGCATCATAAGCAAAGTGCCTCTCTTCCGCATTCCGCATCGTCGCATAAAAGCACGCGAGCTTCAGCAAACATTGTCGTCGCACTGCAGTACCGGTACATCATTCATGAACGCGTTGTTGAACTGGACGCGAAAGGCGCTGTATAATTTTTGCGTGTAGTCAGCCCACAGGCTGCAGGTATAAAAGGTACAGTAAGCTCTAAATAAGGTTATCACAAAGTTATGCCGAACGCACTCTGCGTTCGCTAACTAGTCCAGTTAGGCTGCAGAGGCCAAAAGTCCAACAGTATAAGTCAACTTAAAAAATAAATAAAAATAAGGTTATTTTGACCTCCATCGAGCACTGTGCAAACATCATGTTTAAGGGTAGGCGTCACTAGATGGCCTAGATATATAAACACATCTACCCTTTGTAAAGACGAGCCATTTAATTTTACAGTGGGCATTACAACAACCTTTCTTTGTCCGCCCTGAAAGACCAGGCGCTGACTTTTGTTTACAATATAAATAAGGCCGTGACCAGCTGCATAGCTCTCACACAAATGCTCATCAGCTTCCTGAGGGTGCTCAGGAGGCTCATATGAAATCAGGGTGATATGAAAAATGCTAAAACATAATTATGTATTAAAATTTTATTAATAAGTACGAGTACATTAGGTATTGCGTACTATATAGGATGGACCGGGGTGTCCTTAAACTGTGACTAGTACCACCGGAGGATCAGCAGGCAACAGCAATGAACGTAACTTAATACTCTGCACCTACGGAGACACCGAAACACTGCTTTAATAATCCAATTGGTGCGCTGAATGCAGTTGCTAAACAATCTTTATAGCTTTGTATCGGTGTGCTTATCCAGCCCAAAAGGTCTGGCATAGCTAGAGTCACCTAAAACAATAAAAGTAATTAATATTTGCATGGTGAGTTTATAGAACATGGTGTAGGTATTATTAGTACGGTAGTGAGATATTGGTTAGGCACTGAAAAATACTATTTGATTTATATCATGTGAATTTTTCTTTTTCAGTATGATGTCTCAAAATGCAGATCCTTTGAACCATGTTGAGGTGGTCCAGCTTCAGAAGATCAGAAGGTCCCGAGCAACCACTGAAGTCACCGGCGACAAATGAAATAGTACATTACGATATGTGTGAATTAAGATATTAAAGGTGTGACACCTGACACCTGTTAAACCATGGAGCGCGCGCATAGTTTGTGGCACTTGTTAAATACAGTTACTCTTTCGTTAATCCGCCATCACAAAATCCCAATAATAATCAGCGGATTACTGAAGAAAGTGGATTATAATATACATGAACAACAACTTTAACAAAAATAACCTTGGTTGTCATAGACCGACTAAACTGTGGTTGGTTATGACCGTGCGGCTTGTTTGTTATATACGTAGACGGCGGATTATCGAGCTGACGGTAACTGTACGACTAATCTAGGATTACAGATTCCAAATTTTAACTTAAAAAAAAACGGCAGATTATAGTAGCTGTCTGCTTTTAGAGTGGTGGATTAGCGAGAGAGTACTGTACATGCAATGTTATGTAAATGTACAGAAATAGCTTACTTAGTTTGTCATTTCTATATTATGAGAATTATTATATAATGAGAAATTACATTGACTACTTGTTAATTAATAAAAAATATACTTACAAACTGGGTGTTTATTGAATAATAACCCTTTCTATTTTTAATAAGCCAATTCATCGAAATACTTACACAGTGTCCCCACTCACCGACGGTGCGCCAAAAAGCCACCCCTATTTTATTACCTATTATGAATGGGTAAGATATTCTGTGAAGTTTAGTTTATAGGTTAATTGTTAGATTTAAAAATCATAGAAGGAGGGACTGCCCCGGTGGCTCAGTTGGTAGTGAACCTACCTTCTGTGCTTGGGGGCGTGGGTTCGATTCCCATCTAGGACAAACATTTGTGTGATGAACATTTGTGTTTGTTCTATGTCTGGGTGTTAATATCTATTTAAGTATGTATTTAAAAATATATATGTACGTATATCAGTCTCTGGCAGCCATATCACAAGCTTTGCTTAGTTTGGGGTCAGATGACCGTGTGTGCAAAAATGTCCCAAATATTTTATTTATTTACTTACAACAATGTGCACGGGTATACTGTGAGACCCCGTCTTTCTAAGTTCCGATTCAACTCCTTGGATGAGGGCCAGCGCAATGTCCTTCGAAATGCGGAAGAACGTCCTGAAACGATCTTCCGCAACTTCCAGAGGATTACTAATATCCCGTAAGTCGCGGCGAAGCAGCGTATGGCTGACTCTGTCTGCACTCCGCTATTCTTTGAGCTCTTTGAGCTATAAAACTAAGCCTAAATCCATTTTTCCAAAATAAAAAAATAGTCGCCAACCTATATCGGGCTTGTTTCAAAACCTGATATAAAAATCGGTAAAATCTTTTTTATTGACGATTGAACCGACCTCAAATGTCACTTTCAAAGTTCGGTACTTGCAGAATTGTCAAATTCGATCCAATTTAACGACTGCTTAGCGAATTTAGCGACCCATCGCTAAAAGGAGATCGGTACTCGCAACGTCGTCAAAACGCCATTTTAGCGAATTTGGCGATTTTTTGGCGATCGATAAAGAACGGTACTTGCACTGCATATTACTTACATTTGTGAATAAACAGTTTGAAACAGCAAAAATTAGTTTATTGCCAAATGTATGCACATTGTGCATTAGAAATAAATAGCTTTACATGATTTTGTAAAGAATAATAATCAATTTGTGCAAAAGTCATGTTTGTTTACAATAATTACCCGGTCTAGCTACAAGGACAAGAAAACTGTTTGAAATTTGAATTTCCCGCCATTTGTGAATCGAACCACCTTAACTCTAAAAATAGTCTCTTGGTATAGCAATATCAATAATTTTTCTCAATGATTGGTAAGTCATTAAAAAAACCTGATTTTTATCAGATATTATATAGAGTCCGCTCAGCGCTATAGTTATCCCACACACAAATTTTTATAAGGGATTTTTTTAGGTTAAAAAATGACTGAAAAGTGATCAAAATATTTTCATGTGAATTGTTTTTTTTTTTATTATAAATTTTTCAGTTTGTCCATAAGAAATTCACCTACTTTATAGTAACCCTTCGTTCTTGAATATTCTTCGTTATCAATAATTTCGTTCGTACGTACGTCGTTAATTCACTACGTACCTAAATACTACCTAACTAAACAAAAACGTTTAAAGTAGCTATTCTTACAACCTTCGACCAAAATAAAATGTTGGTCGAAGCATACAACGATCTTTTCTGACTCAGAAACTAATTTCAGAAGAAAGAAGCCTACGGGGTGAGAAGCCCACATAACTATGAACGGTGTTATCTCTAGAGATTGAACACTTGCAGACTCGTTCGGTCGAACGATAAATTGCTCCAAGTTATGGTCCCCATAGTCCGAATCCCATATCCCATAAGTTCGATTGAGAACACTATATCAAGGCGAAAATGTGAAAAGGACCATGCACAACTTATAAGAAACTGTGTTTGCTTTTGTTTCGTGTCTTGTAACACAAGTCAGGACATCTCTTCCTTAATCTGCTTTTTTTGTTAATTTGTTTCATGACTATGGATACAAATCCCTTCAGTCGTAATATTAAACAAGTTTAATTAGTATTCAATAGCATCAAACAAGTCACAGTCAGAGTCAACCAAAGTAAGTCACGGTCAAGTCAAAGTCATGCCCTAGTACCTACAGCGATGGAGACTGCAAGCAAGAGGCTTTTATGGACCTTTGGATATAACACGAAAATGTTGCACCGCGTTATATCACCTTTTCACACTAGAGCACGTCCACGAACACTTAACAAATAAAAATACACTTAACACTTAATAAATAATTGTAAAAAATCTGCTTACGTAATACCTACTTGAATGGCCCCGAAGAAGGACACATTATCTGTTTTGGTCTCTTTTTAACCGACTTCGGGTTCTCAATTCAGTATGTGAGAGAAGGATGGCAACAATTTTAGAGCTATCCAATGTTAGTTTAGTTTTGATAATGGTACCTAGTACCTTCGACCAAAATAACCATTGAACTTGCTCAGTAAAAAACGAGACAAAACCGTCGGACATTTATACTTCATCACCTAATTATAACCATGTACAGTACATTAGTTACAAAAATAGATAGCGGTTTTTTGTTGTGTGTTTACACTTCGGGAAAGCACACGAAGGCATAATTACAGGTAACAATAGTCTCGTGTTGCACTTCCTACGGCTAGACACCGACTGAAACGAAGTGAGCGCCGGCGCTTATTTTGTAATCTTAAAAAATTTGCACTTTGGGGTCCGTCCATTCATTTTATTTTGGCCGAATCCTAGTACAGAATCGATTTCAGTGCCAACGAAATTAAAAAGTTGATTTTCGTGAATAGGTAATTATTTATTTGAAAATCTAAAATGTTGTAATGTTGAATAAGTAATTTAATAAGTTGTTGGTTATTATTAAATGAATTCTGCAGGTAAACACAGCAAGTAAACTTGGATTTGTACAAACAGTGTCATTGAACAACTTTGTTTGTAATTACTCAGAGATTATAAATGTAGAACAAAGTGGTGTCGCAGTTTGATTAGAAGTTAAAAGGACACGTAGATACAAAGATCTAAAAGTAAGGATATGCTCATCCAAACCTTTGCGTCATAGTACGTCTAGTAATTGAAAATTGGCGCTATCTGTCGAAATTACTACTGAATTCGTCGCATCGTTTTCTAATACTTGCGTCGCAAGTACGACAACGAATTCAGCGTGCGAATGAATACACACCGGTGAGCAATAAACAAATACCATGTGCTGAATAGTAAAAAATACAGATATTTAAGTATCTATAACATTTAAGTTGTCACTGTACTTTACTACCAGTAGTTCTATCTGGAATAAAATTTGCGTATCCAAAATGTTCGACTAGCCAGTATAAAAAATTGTTTTTTTTTTTCAAACAGTTACTTCATCGAACTACCTACTATACTAAACGCATTACCATCTGAGTCGTCAGGTCATAAATCATTGCTCATCTCATCTCGCTCGCACCCACATGTCATATCTGTCTATCTCGCTCGCACTTACAGGTCTTATGGTATGACGTTTATTGCTCAACGACTCAGTTGGTAACGCGGTGACTATAGTCGGACAGAATGGTATAAATGGCTCACTGCTGTGCTGACTGAGTAGGTACCATTGAAAAAGTTCCACTGGCCCGGTCTTTACGAAAACATTACAAGTCAACAAGTAAACCATCATTCAGCCATAGGACGTCCACTGCTGGACATAAGCCTCCCATTACAAGTCAATGCGTACATCAAAAGGGACGTTCTAGTCTAGACAGTTTCGGCAATTATCTATCATTCATTTTCTTAAATTTTTAATCACGCAATCTATTAAGACGATGAAAATCCCAATAGAATTGGTGTCGATTCTGTTGTCATCATCATCATCATAGTCAGCCGTTTAACAGTCCACTGCTGGACTTTTAGCCTACCCCGAAAGGGTGATTGGGCCATATCTACCACACTGGCCCAGTGCGGATTGGTGGATTCACGTACGCCATTGAATTCCTTCTCCGTACGTATGCAGGTTTCCTCACGATGTTTTCCTTCACCGAATAGACAGTGGTATGAAAATCCGTACATAAGCCCCAAAGAGCTCATTGGTACGGGCCCGGGGTTTGAACCCACGACCTCACGCTTTCTAGTCTAGCGGTCTCCCAAATGGGCTAGCACGGCTTCTGATTTCTGATTCTGTTGTACCATTCTTTAAACTAAACAATATTTGACAGCTCTAAAATAGATGCCAACCTTTTCTGACGTATTAAATTAAAAGAGACGGCGATAATTTTATTCCCGTCAAATTAACTTACTTTAGAGAATGGTACAACAGAATTGACACCAAGTGGTACTAGTTTTAGTCTCAGTAGACGTGCCTTTACCAGACCATCCTAATGGTCCGTGCGGAAGTTAGCAGTTTGTCAGAAAATAAATCCCTTTTACTGCCAAAGCGGATTGTAAAGCCTAAACCACGAAAACGATCACGGACCACTGATTTTAGCCCTTAGTAAATCTTAATTAGGAAGCCCTCAACCAAATGTGCCGGCTGTTGCTGTAATTAATTTTTGATCATAATTTCCAGTGGATTTCCAACTACTCTTCATAGATAAAACTTGTCTTTAACAAAGCTTTCTAAAGCTAAACCTTCTAACTTTCCGTTTTTGACTTACTAATTTTATTATTGTATTTTACTTATAGCTACCCGTGGTTGCCGTGGTGTTATAATTATTATTAGATACTGGCGTCTATTCTGTCATACCACTAACTAAACTAAACCAATCTGACAGGACTAAAATAATCTGCCTTTCTTTTCATTTTAATATGTGAGAGAAGGATGGGAACAATTTTAAAACTAGTTTAAAACTAGTAAAATTTAGTTTAGTTTACCGTAGTTTACTTAGCCCGCCATGACTGAGTATGGCAGTCCGTACTGAACAAAGCTACAGAAAGACACTAAACTTGTCACACGTAGCTCATAGCTGTGAAGCTGCGAACAGCTACGTGTATGTCAGGTGGCCGGCTTTAGCTTTTTTTGTAAATTAAAATTGGGCTTGCGCTTGGTCGCCAACTCGCCTGATATCCACTGTTTTCAAAGTCTTGAACTCTAACCGTAAAAAAGATCATAGTTTTCATAATTTAAAATATTTTTACAGTTTCAACTGTCAAGAGACAAAGTGACATTGAAACAACGAACAGTGTTTTCTTGCGATGTTCATTATGGGGGAAAATCAATTTAGGGTATATATAACGTCCTTGGTGAAAATTACTTACGCCGCACATGGAGATCAACCGATTAAAAAAGTTTTTTTGTATGTTTGTTCCGCGATATCATAGCGAACTGAGAACCATTTTTTTTATATAGAACAAACTATATCCAAAATGGTCTTATTAAAATATGAAAAAAAGGCTAGCTCTAAGAGTGGAAAATTAGAGTATGAATTCTGTTTATTGAATTTTACCCACTAAGTACCCGTAAAGTCAGACTTATTTTTTTTTTTGTAAGCATTTATATTATTGTTAGGACGTTTATAAAGTTAGGAAGGTAAGAGAAAACAGCACCGTTTTCTTCGTTTCCTTATTTTTTTAAGTTTACACTTCCAAAGGATCATTCTTAGTAACTAAACAATCTCCCGACCCCATCTCGCCGTATCAGACGGCGGCTGTATAAAATCTTAGGCGCATCAAACGGTTACGAGGACCATGAATTTAGAATGGAGAGAAATAGGTTCGAGGAACGGACTGACGGACGGATGGTTTGCAGAAGTGCCTATCATATAAATGGGCAATGCTCTGATAACTATACCCTCAGCTCTGGCTCCTATATTGAAAAAAGGCTCAACTGGCTGCTAAAAGCTGGGTATCATATTAAAGGTGTGACGGTACTTCACGTTGGAACAGTTGCTATCACTGTACCAAGCACAGGTTCCGTCGTGCATGGAGTACTGTTCTCACCTTTGGGATGGCTCAGCTAAGTATCAGCTTGGGGCGTTGGAGTTTGTTGAGAAACGTGCCAAGAGGCTCATTGGCAACGAATCCCTAGTTCAGTCAGCTCAGTGCTCTAGTCTTGAGCATCAGCGCAAAGTTGCTAGTCTATCACTTTTTATCGGGTATATTTCGGAGAGTGTGCATTGATGCATTGAGTGCATGATCTAATTTCATTCTGCTCAGTTTTCTATCGGACTGCTAGAGTGCTGGCACGAAAAGCCAACACGCTTCATGGTTGATATTCCTTAAACCCGTACGAAGTGCTTTGATTCCACTTTTGTTATGCGAACTGCTAGTCTGTGGAATACGCTGCGTATATGGATGTTTCCCGATAGTTACACCCAGGTGTCTTCAATTGATTATGGCAACACCCATCACTAGAATCCCTCCTATAGAGATGGGTGTGGGAGGCCTTGTTGTTTCCAAAACTCCACACGGGGCCTCTTTTAAATCTCCACCAATTTACAGGGGCATGGGTTTGACTTGACCGTGACTTACTTTGCTTGACTCTGACTATGACTTTTTTGACGCTCTTAATAATATGTAAACATGTTTAATATTACGACTAAAGGACATTGATTCCATGGTCATGAAAATTTTACAAAAAAAAAGGAGCGAGGCCTTTGTTCATTGTTCAGCGGTCGTATACTGGCTGATGATGTGTGTGTGTATGTGTCTTCAAATATAATGTTTGTCTAGGCAAGCGTGCTCCATGGTAGACCGCAGAGGTGGCGGTCAAACGTAAGCATATTCTAAAAAAAAAAAAAAAAAAAAAACATTCTCATAATGCGTACCTCATTGAGTATCCAAGACAAAATAACATTCTTTATTCGGTAGATAAAGTAGCAAATTGTCCTCCCAACGAACACCAATGACAATTTTCCGCTCCGTGCAAAATGTGCCGTAAATAACGCTATCAGTACACTTAAGTGTTATAACTTCCCACCGTTTAAACTCACGAACCACTATCTCCGATTACGGAACATCGGATACACTAAATAAATTGGCCTTAAACGCATCTTCGATCTATTAAAACCGGGTAAACGGGTTACGAAGTTGGAAAGTAGTAGTTAGTGTCCGGAGGGCATTCAATAGATTCCCGTAAGTATACCGTTACTTCCACACCAATATCCGGTCTTAGCCGGAAAAAACTGGATTAAAAAAGGCTACGTTAATGGGCGGGACTGTGAAAAGTGATGCAATTACGGTAAATTGATTCTTTCCTTTGTTCCATTCTGTTTGATGTATTGTAAGTGGCAGTGCTATCTGGGACCCAAATCTTGATATGTAGCGATCGTCGCAAAGTTATTGTTGGCGATGGACCCAGAGGTCCTGTTAGATTACTTAGAGCGCCTATCCATTGGAACAGAGTGAGAAATCTTACAAGCAAATGGCACCAAAGAGATTTTGGCTAAATAGGTACTTATGCCAACATAGTAACTTTTTGCGCGGTAAGTTTTATTTTTTTCTTCACACAAGAAGTTATACACATTTGGGGTGATAAATATCTGGGACAAAATATCTGGGACATTTTTGCACACACGGTCAACTGACCCCAAACTAAGCAAAGCTTGTAATATGGCTGCCAGAAACTGATATACGTACATATATATTTTTAAATACATACTTAAATAGATATTAACACCCAGACATAGAACAAACACAAATGTTCATCACACAAATGTTTGTCCTAGATGGGAATCGAACCCACGCCCCCAAGCACAGGAGATAGGTTCACTACCAACTGAGCCACCGGGGCAGTCGGCATAACGAAATAACATTAAAATTAAGCTGCTTAAAATTGATATTAAAAAAGAGAAAATAAACTAAGAGCTCGTTGGTGAAAGAATTAAAAGTGGATATAATGATGGCAGCATTGCTGGGTGGCAACGTTCATTGGAGTTTTGGCGCCAACGTGGAAAAAAACATGTCGGCTCGTTGGATTATTTTCCTAAACTTGTGTATTTTCGAGTGTTAAGGCTGGGTATAAGGCAAGAAAAATTTCTGATTTCACCCGCGCGTCTCGCATCACCCGCATTAGTGTGAAACACAACCACGGCAGCGCGGCAGTCGCACGCAGCTAAAGTGTACACAACTCGCGCACTCGACCTTGTAAAGCGGCAAGGAGCAATAACACACAGGATAAGCATAGTGTTGGTGCACTTGGTGTTTTGGCGATTAGCAGAGTTCGGTCGCGGCGCGCAAAACCGTAAATTGTTTATTTCACTTTTCAAAATTGTATTTGTTATTTATTTTTAGGTTTTCTACAATATAAAAATAATAAAGTATATAAATTAAATTGATATAATCTAAATAAATTCTCTAATTAAAATATTACGCTGGAGACAGTTTCAGAAAGCTAAACATTAAACTAAACATCAAACTAAACTAAACTAAACTAAACTAAACTGAATTATGCTATGCTTTGCTAGGTTGAACTTGCCGGGATAAGACCAAAAAACCCAAAAACCTCGTGGCACGGGGTACCCGATCCCGGGTCATATCTCCTAAACCAGACCTTTAACCCAAAAAAAATTACAAAAAAATATTTAGATTTTTACTTTTGAAATCAGTGAGAAATACATTTAAATAGAAATAAAGAAGGGTGAAAACCACCCCCTACCACGCCCAAATTTTGGCTCGATGTAGTAAAGCTCATTTTAAATTTTAGTATTTTTTTTGCAGATTTTTTAAGCCTGTGGTTTAGGAAATATAACTAGTTCTAGTTTTTAGTTTATATTATAGTCTAAGTTAGGTCTTAAGATTTTGACGACCTGAAATACCCGGCTCCTCAAACATTTTGTCCCAGGTCAATCCAGGCAAGAATAGTTAGCTTCACTGGCTATCCAACGATAGGTCATTTAGTATTTTAAGACTCGTAGGTACATAGTAACTTGAGTTACTAAGTAGCGAGGCGGACCCTAAATACCCGATTTTTTGAAGGTCCATAACTTTGGACACAAAAGTCCAATCAAAAATCTGACGTCATAGGCATCATTTTTTCTGGCAGACGAAGACGTTAAACTCAAAAACTCGGCTTTAGGACCTAACCCTAAAGACCCCAAATTGGGTTTGAAATTACGTAACCGGAATTTCATGTTAAAAATAACAAAAATTTTCAACACAAAAAATTCAGTGGTGTAATAAATAGGCTATAAATTTTTTTTTGGCTTTCTACTCTCACAATTTCAGGAAATAAATAATATTTTAAAAAAAATTGTGTTTATTTATTTGGTAGGCATAAATAATAATAAAATAGAAACACTGTAAACACACGTGTGTAGAAAATAAAAAGACGCGTCTGATAAGCCCAAATTCGGCTATTTTTGTGCAAAGGATGCCTTTCAAAATATTCGCAAAAATCCGGAAAATTTTCGTAATTTTTTTCAAATAACATCGATTATCTCAGAAACAGTACGTATGAGGTCATTTTTGTAAAAAAAATTGGAAATCGGATGGCAATCCGGACTTTAGTTTATAACATTTCCTGAAACTTCCCCCCCCCCACCTCCCAATTTTTTAAAAATTTCGGTGCGTCGGAGACGAATTCTGACCGGATTTTGTGTATAGATCAAGACTTTGTCTTCTTACCCGGACCCCCCCTCACCAAAATCCCACACACTACCCCAAAATTTTAAAAATTGTAGAAAACTTTACCGGATCGTTCCACATGCCATCAGTAGCCCACGGACATACCCCCGCCCGCCTTCAAACAACTTCCGTAAATGCATGCTATGCTATTCTATGCTATGCTATGCTATGCTAAGCCATGCTATGCCATGTTATGCCATGCTAAGCCATGCTGTGCCATGCTGTGCTATGCTGTGCCATGCTGTGCCATGCTGTGCCATACCGTACCATACTATACCATACCATACCATACCATACCATACCATACCATACCATACCATGCCATACTATACTATACTATACTATACTATACTATACTATACTATACTATACTATACTTTGCTATACTATACTATACTATACTATACTATACTATACTATACTATACTATACTATACTATACTATACTATACTATACTATACTATACTATACTATACTATACTATACTATACTATACTATACTATACTATACTATACTATACTATACTATACTATACTATACTATACTATACTATACTATACTATACTATACTATACTATACTATACTATACTATACTATACTATACTATACTATACTATACTATACTATACTATACTATACTATACTATACTATACTATACTATACTATACTATACTATACTATACTATACTATACTATACTATACTATACTATACTATACTATACTATACTATACTATACTATACTATACTATACTATACTATACTATACTATACTATACTATACTATACTATACTATACTATACTATACTATACTATACTATACTATACTATACTATACTATACTATACTATACTATACTATACTATACTATACTATACTATACTATACTATACTATACTATACTATACTTTGCTATACTAAGCTATGCTATGCTATGCTATGTTATGCTATGCTATGCTATGCTATGCTATGCTATGCTAGGCTAGGCTATGCTATGCTATGGTATGCTATGCTAAGCTAAGCTAAGCTATGCTAAGCTAAGCTAAGCTATGCTAAGCTATTCTATGCTATGCTATGCTATGCTATGCTATGCTATGCTATGCTATACTATACTATACTATACTATACTATACTATACTATACTATACTATACTATACTATACTATACTATACTATACTATACTATACTATACTATACTATACTATACTATACTATACAATACTATACTATACTTTGCTATACTATACTACACTATACTTTGCTATACTAAGCTATGCTATGCTATGCTATGCTATGCTATGCTATGCTATACTATACTAAAATAAACGAAACACGCGAAAGCCCGTTGGTCCAGTTGGTAGTGAACCTACCTTCTGAGCTTGGAGGCGTGGGTTCGATTCCCACCTAGGACAAACAGTTATGTGATGAACGTTTGTGTTTGTCCTATACCTGGTTGTTAATAACTATAATCTATTTAAGTATGTATGAATTATCTAATTAAATTTAATTTAATTTATGAAATTCATAATTAAAAAAAAAAATGTTAATTATTATTATATTTTTTTATTCAACAAAAATTATATTTTACTTAATAATTTTGATTTTTAGTAGTCTTTCTGACTGTCTCTCTCTCTATCTCTCTCTCAGCTTTCTCCATCTGTCTCTCTCTCTCTCTTTCTCTCTCCACACGAAACACTTAGACTCTTATAACTATATTACCGAGCGTACATAATAATAGATGCGTTAGGTAGGGCCTAGTCGTATCCATAATTATTAATACCTGTAATTTTTTCATAGTAGCTTTACCTAGTCTGTGCTCTAGGTCATTGGCAACACTTGGTTGCCGCATCAAATGGTCGCGTTCGAGCCATAGATTTTTTATGTTATCCATTGTTTGAAAATACAGTAGGTGTTGATATAATCGCACTCGGAAGATAAATCTAGGCGAATAGCAAGGGCGTGCGTCCTTCCCCGTTGGAGCATAGTGCGGTACTGAGGTTGAACGGAGCGTGTTTCGCCATTTAGATACAAAGCGCAACAGAATAAGGTTGAATATCGGACTTGCCGTTTGACCGAATAGTTGCTTAGAACTAAAGGACGTAAGTCTCAAATCGAATATAATTTATTATGAGAGTACTAATTAATCTAGGTAAATTTTGTCTTAGCACTGGAAAACAAACTATATTTTCCTTCGATGAGTATTTATTTTAGATATGTGACTGAAGTTCTATCCAAGAAAAAATCAAAAAAATCAGCAAAAAGGCACCATTTTGAAAACAATAAAGTATCGAGTAAATATCTTGCTATTATGTTTCTGTCTTAGTGCCGGAAAGAAAATGAATTGAAAAATCACATATATCAATTATTACGTTGATAGGATATTTGGTTTAGTTAGAATATCATGGCAAATTAGCATAAAATTTCGGAGGCCTCCTCTTAATGTGTATTAAATGGTGAATTAATATTCATTAAGTGCTCGTAAACGTGCTCGAGTGTGGGAAAGTGATATAACGAGGTGAAACGTGGCTTTTCGTGTTGTTTCCAAAACTCCATTGGAGCCTCTTGTAAAGTCTCCACCAATTTACAGGGGCATGAGTTTGACTTCACCGTGACTTACTTAGCTTGACTCTGACTGTGACTATGACTGGTTCGACCCTATTAAGACTACGAAAACTGTTTAATATTATGAGTAAAGGACATTGAATCCACGCTCATGAAAATTATAACAAAAAAAAAACAACGCTCATTGGAGTTTTGGCGCCAACGTGGAAAAAAACATGTCGGCTCGTTGGATTATTTTCCTAAACTTGTGTATTTTCGAGTGTTAATGTGTAGTAAATGGTTAAATATTATTCATTAAGTGCTCGTAAACGTGCTCGAGTGTGGGTAAGTGATATAACGAGGTGAAACATGTCTTTTCGTGTTGTTACCAAAACTCCATAGGAGCCTGTTGTAAATCTACACCACTTTACAGGGGCATAAGTTTGACTTGACCGTGACTTACTTTGCTTGACTCTGACTGAGACTATGACTTGTACGACGCTTTTAATACAATGTAAAAATGTTTAATATTACGACTAAAAGATATTGAATCCACGTTTATAAAAATTTTAACAAAAAAAAAATGCAAAGCTCATTTTGTGGCAAAAGTATAGGTGCCAGAATTCTTTTTACAGTGAGGTTTATAGTCACCCAAGAGTGTAGTCACCTCAACCAAACCTTTTTTTTTGGCTTCACAGGGACGGTGTATTTATCCACTGTCAAGTAAAATAATGATGAAATATTTCCTTACATCACTTATTTCCAACGTGTTCCTAATTTTCTACACGTAAGCATCTCTACGTGTAGAAAACACTCGAAATCTATGCGCCATTGCTCGTGCGCCTATATTTTAAGTGTTCTCTACAGATATAGGTAGTATTCAGATCATTTACGAGAAATATCGAGGGGTCCCCAACCTAATCACAGTAAATATCCCGGAAATAATCATATACCTAACTACAGTAAACAAACGTGATAGTTTAAATCAGTGTTTCGAGTGTCTTCATCCTATAAGATATTACTTTCATCCCTTGGTAAATAATGTACTATTTGCGTTGGATCTGTTAGATTACTTACTAAAGATGCTTGTACGTCGAATCGGAGCAAGTTTAAACAGAACAGAGTTTGCTTTACATATACCGTAGTCTTTATAGTAGACAAGCTTCCGTAATAGTATTTATGAGATTACATAGATGTAATTTTCTAATTCAGTCACAGCAATCTGTAAAAAACTGTTATTTACATTATGTACCTAAGTACCATCTATCATAAGTACAGTAAAAAATAGTATGTACTGTACATACAATTTTTTTACTGTTTTAACAGTTTTTTATAAAATAGCTGGTAATAATAAGAGCTGTTATTTATTAGAAACTAGCGACCCGCCCCGGCTTCGCACGGGTGTAATTTTTATTATATATATATAAATACAAACCTTTTATTTATCTGGAGGTGAAAACCGCATCAAAATCTGTTCCGTTGTTTAGGAGGAGTTAGAGGATGTACAGACAGACAGACGCAGAAAGCGACTTTATTTTATACTATGTATATCATCATGATCATTTCAGCCATAAGACGTCCACTGCTGGTCATAGGCCTCCCCCATCGACCTCCAAAACAGCCGATTGGAAGCAGCCTGCAGCCCGCTTATTCCTGCGGTGTATTTTAGGTCATCTGTCCATCTTGTGGGTGGATGTCCTACGCTGTGCTTACCGGTCCGTGGTCTCCATTCGAGAATCTTTCTGCCCCATCGGTCATTTATTCGGTGTGCTATGTGCCATTTTTATTTCGTACTTTCATCGTTGAGCACATAGCAAAAAATTATGATCATAATGAGCTCCTTTCGGCTAGTAATTGTCTATTCTCTATTAAACCTTTTCCGTATATCCCTGTACAGTTACATACACCTCAGAAAAAATAAATGGAAGTGTTATACCTATAGTTTCCCCTTTAGCAATTACACCCCCCCCCCCGAGATGTGGGCGGGGGCCCACCCCTCCTTGGTCATCACTTTGATGACATTTTGATCATCTCGTTATCTCGTTTGTAGTTTTGTGCCGATCAATATTGAACGTGACCTCGCCCCCTTCAGTTCTTTGGCAGATTTTTTTCGCTACTAGCTCGAGTGGCAAATCCAAACTATATAATGATCAAAGATATGCACAGACTTGTAAGAAAGAAAACATTTATTTTGCGCACAAAACACTAAAATTGTAACATTTTCTTGCTTGCAAGTTTTGACGTCAAATTGTTCATGAAAACCGCAATAGATTTTAGAAGCGACTTTATTAAATTCTAGATTTCAGGCCACTGTTCCAAGTTAGAATGCTTACAAACTAAATGAATAAAGTATCAGTGGATTCTGAACACGTTCGTTTGCTCCGTCTTGCGGACCGTGGGGTTTAGTTATCTTATCGGCTTGAAGTGGATTTAGCATAATTTTATTTTGCACTTGGAATTTTGATTTTAATCCGTCGCAAACGTTCACCGCAACTTTTATATTGCAATGCTTTCTAAAAGTCTTCTAAAGATAAAGTTGAATTTTCATCTTCATTGATTCAAAACTGGATAGAAGTCTAGCTCGCAGTGGACAAGACTGGCCCAGAATCGAAAAAGATGGCGCACTGATAAGGATACCTAAGCCTAGCAGTGGATGGAAAATAATTGATACATAAAAAACTCTTTATTTTACACTACAGTAATTACACACATATGAGAGGGCTTAAAAACTATCGCAACAGTAACTGGCGGATGCTGTGCACAAAAAATTTACACCCCTTTCTTTAGGTTGATATTCCGAAAACCCATACGAAGCGCTTTGATTCTCCGATAGTTACAATCTGGGTGTTTTCAAACCGCGAGTGAATCGGTTTCTTCTATAAGTATAGGCAACGTGTTCTATCTTAGACGCATAATCGCTTAACATCAGGCATAATGGTGGTCAAATGCAAGTCTATTATAAAAAAGTGCATTTTTGATAACCTTATCCAGTAAATTAAATAATGGAATACAAAATTATGAACCAACATGTATGTAAATATGTGTTTTTTATCAATAACAATAACAATGTATGTGTACACGACCTTAACATATAAGACGGAAATGGAAGGAACTAACTAGGTACCAAGACACGTGTAAACGTGTATATGACTTTCAGTTTGGAAGTTAGAGCCAGTAATAAAAAGATTCACATTTCTTAAATTTATAATTTTGATTTGCATGATTAAATTTTTGAAGAACAATCATAATCATGTAAGTTTTTATCTGGACTTATTGCGCATTATTTTATTTAGGTAAAAATAGTTACCTCTTGCTCGACGTTTCGACCATGTTACAATGGCCGTACGAGCTGACTGAAAACTGCGGGTGAGTCTTGAGCGGGTGTTTTGTTCTTCTACCCTCACTTGATCTTGAAAAATCGCAATGCTATCACTACGACACACAACACTGACTGTATCGGTAAATGTCCTTTTAAGAAATGTGTACCTACACCAGTAAATAATGTGCGATAAGTCCCGATAAACATTTAAAACATGAGGGTAGGAGAACAAAACACCCGCTCTTCTCGCCGGACTCACCCGCAGTTTTCAGTCAGCTCGTGACCACGGCCATTGTAACATGGTCGAAACGTCGAGCGAAAGGTACATATTTTTACCTATATTAAATAATACGTGATAAGTCCCGATAAACATTTAAAACATGTGTTCAAATCGTGAAAGTTAATTTTAGTTATAATCCACAAAATATCGTAGGTTCTATCATCAGTTTAGCATAAGTATAATCTTAATACCTAATACTATCTTGTATAATTATTCTATGTAATTTTTCACATTAAGGCCTTGCAACCTTTGGTCAGGCACTCAAAGGGCACATAATCATTCTGCCACCGATATATCACAGGAACCGGCTGGTTAATAACCAGTTCATACCGGCTCCAACCAGTCCATAACTCACGACTGACATCTTGCGGTAAAAGCGAGTAATTAATTCCAGTCGCGTCTGAGATATCTCTACTGCAGGTAGCGTGTGGAATGCAGTCACCGTGGATTATTCGGGGGATACCACTACCTCCATATTTCAGTCAGTGAATTTTCTATAGCTCCGTTTCTCTTTTTTATCAGCAAAGACAAAGCCAAGTAAGACACGAGAAAATCCAAGTAAGACCTCAAAAAAGCGTGAGAAAAGCGAAGTAAGACCTGAAAAAAAAGAGAAAAAAGCAAAGTTAGACCCGAATAAGGCGAGAGAAAAACCAAAATGGACCCAAAAATTACGAGAAAAAAGCCAAGTAAAACCTGAAAAGGGCGAGAGAGAAGCCAAGTAAGACCTGAAAAAAGCGAGAGATAGACCAACTCAGACCTGAAAAAGGCGAGAGATAAGCCAAGTTAGATATGAAAAAAGAAAGAGAAAATCCAAGTAACACCTGAAAAGATCGAAAGAAAAGCCAAGTAAGATTAAAGTCTTACTTAGGTGTTTTCTTAAGTCTTAGGTCTTACTTGGCTTTTCTTTCGCTATTTTATCAGCAGCACAAGAATCACACTAATACGGAAGTGTGTATGTTTGTTTGTTCCTCTTTTACACGGTTCGATTTTGATTACTTTGCATAGAAATAGTTAGAGAGCCGTAAAATGACATACATACAATGTGATTGACCATGTTATGTGGTCACTGTTTGGATCTTCAGATCGAACAAAATTCTTAACGTGTTATTGCATCTGTGTATGTCCCGTTAAAAGCTGTTCTTCAATCGGCTGAACACTCGAACATGTCACTTTAAAAAAAAACAACATCGGTTTAGTAATTTGGGAGGTACGATGCCACACAGATACACACGTTAAACTTATAAAACACCCCTTTTTGCGTCGGGAGTTAATAAGTGATACTTTTAAATTAATATTTAATTTAGAGAGTCCATGTGGGTAGAACTGCGGGGCGTAGTTAGTGCTCTATGAAACGGTGATTTTTGATTTTTAAAAGTTCTTTATTTATCATTCTTATACATACATTCTTACATAACAGACACGGTCTAATAATTGTAGATAACATAAATATATATGACTTCTCAGGCTACATTCGCCTCTAACAGTCATTTAATAACCAAAAGTTAATTGATAAGGATACTTTGTAAAACATGATATTTAAATAAGTATAGGTATATAATAATATAACATACAACTAATGATATGGTGCATAAATATGAATCATTTGTGCTAGACTCAGTAGTACTCATTTTTAATTATTACTATGAAACGGTGGTAAACCCCGTAGCCCCCCTGGTATACTTTGAAGGCGTTTGGAACATTTTTCATATGAATCAAATAATGATGTCGTTATCAAAGAATATAAAAATGATTGCTTTTTTTTAGAAATTTTGATATTTTCAGTGAAAAAGATAGAAAAAAATACCTTCTATGCCAAACTTTCTACAAAAAAGAACAACAGAAAAGATTATAAATTATTCTTTCCTCTGTGAGTATATGTGGCGTGGCACTGTTTGTGCATTTGCTAGTAATATATTAATACGTAAAATATTATTAAATATCGTCAAACAAATCAGAGTGAAGCAAAGTAAGTCACGGTCAAGTCAAAGTCATGCCATAGTAAAGTAGTGGAGGCTTTACAAGAGGCTTCTACGGAGTTTTGGAAACATCACGAACATATATGTTTCACTGCGTTACGTCTATAATCCACCATTATTAAACATTAAAATTCGTAAATACACAAGTTTAGGAATATAATACAATTTAGCTGACATGTTTTTTTTTACGTTGGCGCCTAAACTCGGAAAGTCAAAAGAGATGTTACACTTTTTTTGTACATAGGTACATTAGCGATTGCCACATATTGCTCTCTTGCTCATCAACAAAAAAAGAACTGTTGGTGGAGTTAAAAATATATTTATAAGGTGAATTAGTTATAAAGAAGGGTTGCTTTTCTCGATTGAAATATAATAATCAATAGGGTATATATAACGTCCTTGATTAGAAGTGATTAGAAGTACCCATGATCAAAGAAAACAAGGTCTTCTACTCTGGCAGTTGTCCCAGAATTACGTCTGTTGAGGATTAAATGAAATTCCTTGTTTTCTTGGCACAGAAGAAGAGGAGCGGCGCGACTTTCATCATGGATAAATTACAAATATATTTAATTTTACAGTTTTTGTTCTGGGAGATATTGTTACGCCTGTGACACGGCTTCGTAATCCAAAAGACTACTTTGTTTGACAGAAAATGATAGGCACACCCTCCAATTCTTGATTTTATTCGTTTAAATGAGTACCCACAATATTTGGTACAAAGTGTTAAAAGAGATGGCGCTACACGTATCGAAATACACAAATAACATTACATTATGCGTGCGTCGCTAACAACGTCACTGTCCAGTTGCCACTTTATTCAATCAGCTGTTACGTGATGTATCGTCATCTCTCTCGAACCTGTTGTAAATTGACATCATGACATCATTGCGGGACGCCCAAGTAGTAATTTTTTCTCGGATTGCTATACCTGGCGGAGTATATTATTATACCATGGAAGTACCTACCTACCTAAAAGTTCCACACATAAACGGGCACAACTGTGTCGTCACACATCTTTACTATTATGTCAGTGTGAGTAGAACGTAAAACATTTTATTTGTTTCAAGCCATACCTACGGAATATCGTAAAATTTTAATACCTTGCCAGTAAAACGTTGTCACTCAATAAAGGTCTTGATATTGCATAAATTTTCATAAAGTTGGTATGTACAGCTTAATATGTATACGTGTAAATGCGTGCTGTGACTTTGTCCCTTGTCTATTTCATTTCGCTTGCTGCGGTTTTGCCATCAGAGGCTTTGCTTGTGTGTTTTAGGGTTTCATTCACATCTAAGGGCGCGCTCATCGGACAGAAACAGCCGGATTCCTTTGGCACATTTTAAATATTTTGATGTGATACATTGGCTGCGCGCCTTGGCATTAAAACTGACTCGTATGCCGTGACGGTAAACACCATGACGCTTTCTTATGCAGTCATGTTTCATATCTGAGAGGGCTCTCGTGACGGCCAACTTTATTCTAAAGAATATTGTTGAGTCAATTTTATCGAGTTTTATTCGATCTCCTTCGCCATACTAAAAAATATCAACATGAAAATTAGCTGTATACCATTTAAAAAATAATGCTAAATTGTTTTGTTTTTAATTCTAACTCTTCTTCTTTACCTTCAACAATGTTGATAATAATATGTGAAAGAGGTAGCTCTGGCTGATGAGAGATAAATATGGTAAATGAAACCCTGAAATACAAGCAAAGCCCCTGATGACAAAAACGCAGCAAGCAATATGAGCACGGCCCTAAATGCACGCTTGCTTGTCGTATAAGCTAGTCTTAGGCTAAGGTTACCATCTTTGGGTTACCGTTAGTACCAGAAAAAAAAATAAGCTTAGAGCTTAGAGACTCAAAATGAACACTGAATAGGCAAACAAACAGTATTTTTTTCTCTAAAAAAACTTCTGGAAAATATTGAATAAGTAATTCAAAATTCAAAATTGAATGAAAAATCCTATCTGCCTGTTTTTTTGGTCTTGGAAAAAAAAACAGGCAGGCTGTTATACATAGGCAAGGGTATATATAACGTCCTTGTACATAGGCTACTTTCTCCCTCTACGCCACATATGTGCTCTACGCTGTTATACAAAAAGATTAAACAAATAAAAACTGACAAAAATATCCGTTGTTTTTTTTCAATTATTTCCTCTGAGTTGATTTTGGCGTCACACTCTTATGCATTTGCCAGTGTCAAGTACCAATTAAATTATCAAGTTTGATAAAATGTAGTATCCGATACTGTTATTTTTTGTAACATAGTAAAAAGGCCGCAATATTTTCCATAAATAATCTTCATCATCATCATCATCATCAGCCTTGAGTGACCCACTGCTGGGTATAGGCCTCCCTTTGTTTATGCCACTCTCCCCGGTCTCTCGCTATTCGCAAATAATCTACATTATTCACTAAACCAAAAAAACCTGAATGCAGACAAACTCTAAATGGTCCCAGACGGTCCGTATTTCGCGAGTTTGCGGCTGAAACCATAAAATTCAATTCACAACTTCGCACATACCCACGGGAGTCACTCAAACAAAGCTACCGAATATGAATACAGTGAAAAAATTGGATTCCAAGCTTTTGTGTCAACATTTTCAAGGGAAACATAAAGATAGCGTTGACTACCATTTCGGTACTACATAATTGTGAATTGTACTCTTGGTACGTTTATTTCGATGTTTGTTGTTAGGTTGTTAGGTAAGAAAATAAACTGTTTGACCATTATATATAATTTTTTGTGTGTATCATGCCAAATTTTACGCTTTACCATTTTTACATTAGAGCTAATACAAAAAATACGTTTTAAACAGTACGTATTACCATTTTTACATTAGAGCTAATACAAAAAATACGTTTTAAACACGTTTGTTGTATTAGATCACCTTTCGTTTTTACTTTTTGACTTTTTTAGTATTTCTTAGTTAATCCGCCGTAACATTACATATTCTGTGAAAATTTCAACTGGCTATCTATTACGGTTCGAAAGATACAGCCGTTAATAGGTAGGACAGACGGACAGACAGATATCGTAGGCTTAGTAATAGAATCCCGTTTTTACCCTTTGGGTACGGAACGCTAAAAAGTTTTTTTATTTTCTTCAAGATCAAAGTCAAGGCTGCAATGTTTTTTTTTTATATGAGAACTTTGTGTAATACCTTTTTATACATACAGGATAGATCTACGTTTGGCCACCAACTCGCCTGATCGTAAGCGACGGTGGACAAGTGTGGAACACGTTAATCTAGAAGAAATCTGTTAACTCTAGCCTTTAACATGCCCCCATAGATTGTATTATAGTTGTCAGGAAACAAACACAAACAAACACCAAGTATGAGCTAACGAAGTACTAATCACGTTGTTATTACTGCTCTCTGATAGCTTTGTATCGACTTATTTATAATGATGTGTAGCTATATTATGCGATAAATAAACAAATAGGTAATACCTCTACAAACTCCTACAAATCAATCAGATTTACGTACTGAGTGATTTTGTTCTCACCCTTAATCGCTTTTAGAACCTATAATAGTTTACCGTTGTTTTTCTCGCACGCTGCTTTGTTTGACATTTCCGTGCTTACTTTGTTTTTGTTTTTTAGTCTTGAGAAGATTTTGGCGTCGCTCGTCTTGTGCACTTGCCAGTGCCAACGTTTTTTTAAACTTTTATTGGATTTTGTCAAACAAATCATGTCACTGAGTCAAGCAAAGTAAGTCACGGTCAAGTCAAACTCATCCCGCTCACTAGTCTTGTGCATACTTGACAGTATTTAAATACATATTTTTAAGTTTTATTGTATTTCTACTAAGGTTTTCGCGTAAAACACGTGCAAATTTGTCTGTAATGTAAGGACCGCGCAAACTCAAAAGTTACAATAAAAGCTACAAATATATTCCTAAAGTAAAGGCCGTTGCATACGATGCACAGTACTTGCGCAATGCGCATGTATGTATTACCAGTTAACTGCGCATCGGCTGTCATGAGCTATAAAAGCTTTTACTTAGTGTCAGTGGCAGTGGAAGTGGCTCAGTATCCACTGCGGACGATGCGCAGTATTAGCGCAAATATTACTCGCGCCTTTGACCAAAATAAAACTAACGGACGGAACGCATTTTTTAAGATTACAAAATGAGGGCCGGCGCTCACTTCGTTTCAGTTGGTCTCTAGCCGTAAGAAGTGCAACATAAGATTATTGTTACATGATAAAGAAACATCTGACAAAATTATGCCTTCATGTGCTTTCCCGAAGTGTAAAAACACAACAAAATTCGTATCTATTTTTTGTAACAAATGTACTTTACATGGTTATAACTACGTATTGAAGTATATGTACGACGGGTTTGAGTCGTTTTTGCTGAGCAAATTCTATGGTTATGGCACGTCCATTCATTTGGTCGAAGACTCGCGCCAGTTTACTAGGCATCGTCTGCAACGGGATTTACGTTAAAAAAACGTAAAAATATATAACAATTACACTTCAAAATCTTATTCACGCTTTAATAGAACATTTTCTAAACTGATAATTTAATAACTCAAATTGACTTTTCAAGTTAAGTAATCCCAAAAATTATATTAGACCCTTAAAACTTAAAGTTAATGGTTAATATTTGGGCAAACTTGAGCCGTTAAAAAGGCAGGTAGATACTTAGGATTAAAAAAAATTAGGGTCGTAAAAGAAACTCGTAACGGGAAAGGATTTAGCAAGGTCAGTTATAACCGAGGGAAAGCCAATAATATCTTGAATAACGCAAACATTGTTTTTAGCCAGGGTGGAACGAAAAAAGTACCTATTAGACATTTGGAGTAAATTAAGTGCTAGATTTGTATTTTTATGTCTGATACCATTTTCTAAGTCATATAGTGTCAAGTGATAATTGACTATCGGACTGGTGTTTAATTTGATAAAAATAACAGGTTTAGTCAAAAATATATTTTACTAGCGACCCGCCCGCCCGGCTTCGCACGGGTGTAATTTACGTGCGAAGCCGGGGTGGGTCGCTAGTTATATATATAAACTTTCCTTGAAAATGTTTCTTACTGATGGTGAAAACCGCATCAAAATCCGTTGCGTGGTTTAGGAGAAGTTAGCGGCCATATAGACATACAGACAGACAGACAGACGCGGAAAGCGACTTCAATTTATACTATGTAGAGATAGAGAAGAGATAGAGAAGAGTTTATGCACAACTTAAAAAACAGAAAAACAAAACTTAAATATAAACTAAAACCTTATACTAAAAGACCATTAGCGGGGAGAAAGGTCACCAGAATGCTGGCAGCATTGCCACGTTGAATGGCAATGCTCAATTTCTGTGCGAAATAAAAGCCAGCACTTTGGACACCCGACGCCTCCACCAGTCGCCTGGCAAAACCCTGATACAGCCCTAAAAATGAATTTAAAAATAATACGTATACTGAAGCAATTATTTAAATCGGCTTATAATGTTCTGAGATATAACCGTTTGAAGTTTCATGTCGGATTAGGAAGAAATGTTCTGTACCTTTCCTGCAAAGTGAGTGTCAGTATAGTTTGTATGGCGTACTTACAAGTGACGTCATTCGTAAGTATAGTGCGATCTCTATCTAGCAAGACATTAAAAATACTTTTTTAAAGTCTTTGTAGGCTCTATTTATGGTAAGCTATTTTTAAGACAATAAAAAATATAATCAGTCTTTGAGCCTATTGTGGTATTTTATTTTATTTTACATGGAAAACAAACAGCTGTTCAAACACGGTAGATACGAGATAAATAGTAACACAAAAGCCAAAAAAAGTTTTCACTAATACAAACTTATGGTATAGCTATATATTCACTATACTTTTTAAGTCTTAATAAAAACGGTCTAATACATACAGTGTCTATTTAATGTAATATTGTATAGATCTTTAATCTGAAATAAATGCTTTAGAATTAAATTTATTTTATCCTACGTGAACCAAAATTTACTTGCCGAAATTCCTCTACAGAAACAATCTATCTGCGTTCGCATGCGCTCAACCTTTTGTCTTTTCACTTCACGGAGGAAATCGTCGAAACTTTCCGCAGTAAAAACTTTAAGGCGCATCAAAATTTAAAGCTTATTTATGTACAGATACAATTCAAATTTTATATCGGAAGTTGCTAGGAATTACGGTGCTATTCGATTTCTTTTCCTGCAGACTATTCCAATCTGTTTTACGAGCGGATCGAAAGAGGTTCGGGTCTGGCGGTTTTAGAGTAGCCGACACGACTGGCATTTTCAACCGACTTCAATAAGGAGGTTCTCAATTCAACTGGGTTTTTGAAGTGAAAACTTTTTAGCAAAGTTGAGCTGTTTTTGGTAAGGGAAAAACCAGGCAAAACTTATGGGTTCGCGTCACCGACAGACTAATGTGACAGTAATTATAAAGTTTTAAATTTTCATTTCCATAGGCAGCCCCCATGAATGCCTATTTTTGTATGTTATACAATGTCTTCACCGATTGTTAATCGATTTGTCAATATTTTTTTTTTATTGATTAGTTTGTATATATCAAAAGTGATCTCATTTAAATTTGAAGTATAAATTAATATCCTTTCTATAAGATTACAAAATCAGGGGGCTAATCCCGTTTATTACTTCTTTGAAGTCAGTAGGCCTAGCACGGGCCGTGGACATATTGTCTTTCCACCATTTTTATCCCGCGAGAAAAAGACAAACGTATCCTTAATCTAGCTTTGTCGCGTCTAGCCGTGGATAAAAACGGTGGAAAGACAATTTATCCACAGCCCATGCTAGGCCTGCAGTTGTTATATATATTATTGCAATAAGGCATTATAATTAAAATGTTTTCAGATTTTTGCAGCATAGTTATTTGGAAGACAGATAAATGGAAGGCGGAGAGATGAAAGGCCGTCGAACTCCTTGAAAATTATTTTATGCACTGGCTAAATAGGTAAGTAAGATTTTTTAAAGGACGGTAGGCTAGGCATATATCCACAGCTCATCTGACTTTAATTGACAGATTCATTAAAGACTCTGAATAGTGACTGAACAAGCTTAGCCTTGAATGGGAATAGCCAAAATTTAAAAGAAAAAAGGCCAAAAACTAATGAAATAATGGTGAACCATCGAAATGACACTTCTTTTAAAGAATTAGGTAAATTAAATAATTTCCGACTCTAAAAATTAAACTGTTATATTTATAATAAAATGTGTAAAAATATACATAAATAAATATGAACAAAAATGTAAAAAAAACGAAAAATAAGTTATTTTTATTATAAAAAATGAATTATATAACTTTTACACTATATACTCTCCTACATGACAAAACAAATAAACATTGGGAAAATCTACTCGCAATAAATCAATCTACACTCTCATCTAAGATAGATAGATAACTCACTTGTCTTGTTCACAACAGAAAATTACATATACAGGGTGTAAGGGGAACACTCTCGAAGCCAAAAGAAGGTTATTGTACTCATCATTACTTTTAGTATGGAACCAAACCTGAAATCGCGAAAAAACAATCTGCTGTTTCATACATTTTGTCGAGTGTCAATGACCATTTTCTATAAAACAGCTGATATTTTTTGCGCTTTTTCAGGGCTGGTCTCATAGTAAAAGTTGTTCATAATGATGAGTACAATTACCTTCTTTTGGCTTCGAGAGTGTTCCCCTTACACCCCGTATAATACAAATAAAAAACCTTAAACCAGTGAATCAATTGGCGGCCTTATATAAGCAATGAATTCCAGGCAACCTTACAAACAGGCTTCAAACGTTTTACTCTAAATGTAGGTATAGTATATAATAGTAAGATTATGCTAGACATTGGATCGTCTAGTCTAAAAATTACAAAATGTCCTACATCCAGTATATAGCATCAATGAAGCTAAAGTGTTTATATGAATATCGCAAGCCCTTTGGCTGGCTTCTTTTTGCCTATGTTTTCAATGAAGTGGGTATTGGCTAAGCGGGAAACGTTTGGATATTGTGTTTTGGTTAGTGCTAATATGCTGTGTAAGCTACGAAGGGTCAAGTAGGGTCAGCGGTTCGTGGCTACCCGCTTTTTAAGGAGCTGGAATTTTAGGTAGCTTTAGCGAAAGAATTTGGGAAATTGTGAGGTTTTCATATTTAAACGTAAAGGTTGTTTTATTTGGGTAGAGTAAGAAAATAAAATGAAGACAAAATTACATTGCGGTCTTTTTAGCTCTCTGTCCCAATGTCTGTTTATTAACTTTTTACGAATATACTAGTAAAAAAAGAACAAAGAAACGTGAACTATGATAAAATCCGCTATGCAGCGTTTCCAAAATTCCTATTAATAATATCCTTCCATTCCTTTTTTACAAAGAAATGGAATGCGCTGCCTCGGTGCTCCCTACAAAGTACAACTTGGGTCTCTTCTATACTAGAGTGAATAGGCACCCCATGAGAAAGAGTGCTCCATCTTAGACCGCATCGTCACTTTCCATCAGGTGAGTTGGGGTAAAACGCTAAGTCATTTCATAATTTAAAAAAACGAGGTCTAAACATTTTGCTAAAATTTGGCAAGCAAGTGGACGGAGGACATACTTAAAAACGCAGTAAAACTTGCATCTAGCAACATAACAATTTGAAATGTTGTTTTTGACTCAATTCAAGAACGAAATGTCAAATTATCATGACATTTGATAATGTTTTCGACTTTCTCTACATAGCTCTACAATAAAATCTGACTTCTCCATTTCTGCACTCATCCGACTATAAACCGACGACAATGTTTCTTTATTAGTTTTTTTATAGAAGAAATATTTGCAATAAAATCTCGAGCAAATAGTGTGGACATTACGATGGTGGCTTTTAGTACGTATAAAGTTTATGATTCCAAGCGATTCCTATTTATCTGCGAATGCGATGAAAGAGATGATTCCAACTACAACGGGCGGTGTACAAAGTCTGTCGAGTAATATATTCGTAACGTAAAGCAAATAGTTATGAATTAACCATTAAATCAAACCAACAACGAACGCCCCATAGTTTAACATGGTTTTACAGTTTCGTGTAATTATTATTATTGTGTATTTCGCGCTTATTTTCCACAGTACAGTCTCGTATACTAGCCTTCTTCGGACACGTTTCAAGACGAGATTATCAGTCCATAGAACGCCTCGTTGTCCAGGAAAAGGTGGAAGGCACTAGACCGCGCGGGAGGTCACTCATGCGATGGACCGATCAGATAAAGCCTGCAGTGGGTGGTCTCTTAAACGAGTGCAGCAGGATGACCTCCAGCAGAGAGAGATGGCGAGACATCGTGAAGTGCATCCTATCTGCCCCGTCCAATACTACTACATGACGACCACAACCGCTCTGCCAAGAGCGGCCAACGACTAATAAGAGACAGTTTCGTGTATTATTTAGGTACCCACAAAATGTCAGTTTATCTCAAAATAATCTTGTCTATTCTTTTAAGAGACATTTATATTTTCTTGTCAAATCTAATCACGGATGGTTTATCATGAAAATGTCACGTGTAACCATGATACCTACTACCCAAAGGTATCATGCGTGTAACAGAGCCATTGAGCTACTTTCAAATTTATAACAGCTGTCACATTGACGTCTATCACTTTGACATAATATATTTTATTATTACCTTCATATTTCGATCGAGTCCAGATTGAATTCAAATTCATTTATTCTGTAGACATTTTACATGTACTTAGAATCGTCAGCTTTTACGATACTTAATTATTATCTAGGCGAAAGTAAAAATCACAATCGTTCTTATTAACTATCATAGTTAACCTACACAAAAACTATAAATAAAATATTATAAGGTCCTCTCCACTGATAGAGATTATTTTCCTACAATCGATCGTGAAGCGCTTGAAATTAGAAAACATCGCAATTTCAGCCGGGAAGATGGATTTAAGTTAGCAGCGTCGTGGAATTCCATACCGATTCCAGACTGACATTTATCGATACAGCCTGTATTGTGTCGCAGGGACAACCCTGCGATTTTTCAAAATCAAGTGAGTATAGAAAAATTGGACGGACGGACAGACAGACAGACGGACAGACGGATAGATGGACAGATGGACAGACGGATAGATGGATATACAGACAGACGGACAGACGAAAGGTACTTATTTAAACCCAAATAAAATAATGCGCGATAAGACGCGATAAACATTTGAAACGTGTTCATATCGCGTAAGTAATTTTTTTTTTAATGCCTTAGGTGGCAAACAAGCAGACGGGCTGCCTGATGGAAAGCAGTCACCGTCGCCTATGGATACTTGTAACACCCGAGGCATCACAAATACGTTGCCGACCCTTAAGATAAAATATACCTTTCCAAGTACTTTTTATCTAAATAAAATGTAAGCGGTAATAACTAAATATGAATAATAACACTAACAGTGTTGTCTGTGTTTTGCCAGCCTAGGAAAGGTGGTTGTAGACCCTTTTTGAATTGCCAGTGTTACGCTACAAATACTCCTTCGATCAAGTTTCGTACTTCTCCTACAGTTTGTTTGCCTTCCAATGGATTACGATAATGGAATCGGAGAGTAAAATTTTATGTTTTAACTCGGCAAAGTTCTCTACGTGAGAGAAGAAATGGGAATAAATAAAATAATAATAATCTACTTGTACTTATTTGCTCACTACATAATATTGCGATGTTCAAATGTAAATGAAAATGTTAAACCATTTTTGAAAATTTTAAAGCATTTCATCATCATCATCAGCCAGAAGACGTCCACTGCTGAACTTAGGCCTCCCCCTTTAACCTCCACACTGAACGACAGCCTGCCTTTTGCATCCACTGGATGCCAGCGACTCTCACTGTGTCGTCGGTCCATATAGTGGGAGGCCTACCTACGCTGCGTCTTCCGGTTCGTGGTCTCCACTCAAGAACCTTTCTTCCCCATCGGTTATCGGTTCTTCGAGCGATGTGGCCCGCCCATTGCCACTTCAACTTGCAAATTTTAACAGCTATGTCGGTGACTTCTTTGGTTTGGTGGTTCTTTGGTTACAGCATTTAACGACTTGGTATTTAAAATTACTCGCTGAGTTTTATTGAGCGAAAGTGGCTGAGCAGTAGCGAGTGAGTGAGTGTACGCTTTACAATCTGACGGTACCCGGCTAAATCCGCGGCCATGCACCATATAATTATTTAGTATCTAGAAGAAAAAAAAAATGCAATTTCGATGCCATCGCTCCAATACGGTGAAGGAAAACATTGTGAGGAAACCGGTATATTCAAGAATATCAAAAGTTCATAGACATGATAATTATAAATGGCATTCAGCAACATGCACTGGGCCAGCATGGTGGATTGCGGCCCATCCTCTATCTTTCTCTAAGAGAATGTCTGTGTCCCAGCAGTGGTAACATGATGGGCTGACAATGATGATGATGTACAATAAATACTATGTAAATATAACAGTTGAACAGTGTGGAAATCGCACACCGTGCGATTCATGATCTGTCTTGCCTTATACCTGCAAAATGTGGAATGAGCTACCTTTCGCGGTGTTTCCGAGAGCTACAACATGGGGTTCTTCAAAAGGCGAGTTAATAGACTCCTTAAGGGTCGGCAACGTATTTGTGTTGCCTCTGATGTTACAAGTATCCATAGGCGACGGAACTGCTTCCCATCAGGAAGCCCGTCTGCATGTTTGCCACCTATGGTATAAAAAAAGTTATTTTTATCGCTTCTCAGTTTAATACAGGGTATAAGGGCAACACTCTCGTAGCCAAAAGAAGGTAATTGTACTCATCATTATGGGACCAACCCTGAAATCTCGACAAAAATATATATATCAGCTGTTTCATACATTTTGTCGTGTGTCAATGACCGTTTTCTATAGAACAAATGATATTTTTTTCACGATTTCAGGGCTGGTCCCATAGTAAAAGTTGTTCATAATGATGAGAACAATTACCTTTTTTTGGCTTCGAGAGTGTTCCCCTTACACCCCGTATAGATAATCCAATAGTCCTCTATAGGATTCATCATCATCATCATTTCAGCCGCAGGACTTTCACTGCTGGACATAAGCCTCCCCCATCGATCTCCAAAAAAACCGGTTGGAAGCGGCCTGTATCCAGCGTTTTCTTGCGATCTCTTTTAGGTTGTCTGTCCATCCCGTGGGTGGTCCTCCTACGCTGCGCTTACCGATCTATAGCTCTATAGGATTATTTATACTAAACTGAGCTAAGCAGTAAATCAATACAGAGTACGGACGTTTACCACACCTCTGCAGAACTGCACTTTAACTATGCAACAAACTGAACAGTAGCCTGCGAGATCTACGGCACGCGGGATGTTTGTTCCAATAAAATTTCTCAGAGGTTTAGTTCAGTTTAACTGTGAACTAGTAGTGTAGTGTAGTAGTGTGGTTTTCCCGCTTTTTAGGGTTTCGTACCCAAAGAGTAAAAACGGGACCCTATTACTAAGCCTACGATATTTATCTCTGTCCATCTGTCAGACGGACAGATGGACAGACAGACATACGGACAGACGGACAGACGGACAGACGGACAGACGGACAGACGGACAGACGGACAGACGGACAGACGGACAGACGGACAGACGGACAGACGGACAGACGGACAGACGGACAGACGGACAGACGGACAGACGGACAGACGGACAGACGGACAGACGGACAGACGGACAGACGGACAGACGGACAGACGGACAGACGGACAGACGGACAGACGGACAGACGGACAGACGGACAGACGGACAGACGGACAGACGGACAGACGGACAGACGGACAGACGGACAGACGGACAGACGGACAGACGGACAGACGGACAGACGGACAGACGGACAGACGGACAGACGGACAGACGGACAGACGGACAGACGGACAGGCGGACAGACGGACAGACGGACAGACGGACAGACGGACAGACGGACAGACAGACAAACGGACAGATGGACCGACACACATCGTAGGCTTAGTAATAGAGTCAAAGGGACTCTATTACTAAGCCTTCCGTAGGCCTACCCTAATAAATAAAATATTTTTCTTGCACCAAATCTGAGTTGTACATGTTCAGAAACTAATGATTAAATTGATACCTTGTAACAATAAATTTTCCGTAAATATTAAGTCACATACTTTGAAACGAAATACTTATCTTGTTTTGTATGCTAATGAGGAAGAAACATTCAACGCAAGATTATGTCGGCTACAACATGCTACGGTACGTTACATCGGCGTTGCGTAGCACCCGCTACGGCGTTTGACGTCTTGCTTTCGCCGGAAGTGCTACGTAACCACTTTGAATATGATAATTTTACGTCAAGGAAAACCGTTACGGGAATATTTTTGGATAATACATTGTTAGTTATATATTTGTATTCGAGTTACTCTTGTAAATTATTTCACATTTTATTATACCCTGACTTTCCCGTATAAAAAAGTCTATTTCGAGTATTATATACTTTTTTTTGCGCTTTTCGGTGAAGGAAAACATCGTGAGGAAACCTGCTTACGTACGGAGAAGAAATTCAATAACGTATGTGAATCCACCAATCCGCACTGGGCCAGCGTGGTGGATTTGGCCCAATCATCCTTTCGAGGGTAGGCTGAAAGTCCAGCTGTGGACTGTTAAAAGGCTGACTATGATAACGATGATGACTTTTTTTGGGGATATATTTTTTTTTATAATATAGGTTTGCTTTTGGCCACTAACTTGCCTGATGTTAAGCGATGATGCTGTCTACGGTGGAGCACGCTTGTCTAGAAGAAACGATTCACTCGTGATATGAAGACACCCAGATTGTAACTATCGGGGAACACCCATTCAGGCAGCGTATTCCACAGACTAGCAGTTCGTATAATAAAAGTGGAATCAAAGCACTTTGTACGGGTTTTCGGAATATAAACCATAAAGCGGTGTCGATTTTTTGGGCCGCTCTGGCTGTCCGATAGAAAAATGGTCAGGGGGGAATTAGATCATGCAGATTCGAAAGTTTTAGGTATTTATTAAATACATAATGTATAGCTAATGTATGTTTTTAATTTTTTTTTCTAGAAACTAGCTGTTTCCTGCGTCTTGGTAAGGGTATACTTTTACAACTTTTACTTTTCATATAAACTTTCAACCTCTATTTGCTCCCTATAGAACGCATCATCGCTTAACATCAGACTAAGTGGCGGTCAAACGCTACTAAAAAAATAACGAATCTCGTAGGATAGATAAATTAATCGTTGAACTAGTTAGTTACCCATTAAAAGTACTAATATTGCGGATCTATTATCAAATAGCAGCTATTTATGACCAACCATATTGCCATACTGTTAAGACTCATTTCCCAAATGCATGACAGTGGTTAAAAACGTGCTTATCGCCTTTGTAAGCACTTCAATTTGTTACAGTTTTTGAGAATGACGAAGTTTCTTTGTTCGTTGTAGTTTTATAGATCATTGAGTGGATTATGTCAGGCATTAATAAAATTACAAATAATTCCGAACACTTTCTAAGACGAATGTAAATACAAAACACTTTAAATCCATTACCTTAAATACCACCCAAATTTCACAATCATCTTTATTTATCCAGTCAAATAAATATTTAATTTTTTTCAGTAAATAATAACGTTTTTTCAACCTAAAGTGTTACAGAAGCCACTCAGCAATTTTTAATTGGAGAGGGCCAAATGATTATTCATGGACACGGCCGTCCGTTTGTCTGTTAACTCGAGCACCCTCTTTAGTGTGTTTTTAAACAAAATACAGGTACAAGGCGGTTGTTCCTGATATAATGGTCAACCATTATAATGGAAAGTAAGGCGAAAATGACTGCAACCATCGACTAGAGGAAATACACTCTCTACTTTAAGACAAAAGTCTTCAATCAGTGTGTGTTGCCAGTGATGACAAACGGCACTGAAACGTGGACTCTCACTATGGGCCTCATAAGCAAGCTCAAAGTTGCACAACGAGCTTTGGAGAGGACTATGCTCGGGGTTTCTTTATATGATATTGAATCAGAAATGAGGATATACGTAGACGAACGAAAGTTACCGACATAGCTCACCGGATTAGCAACTGAAGTGGCAGTGGGCAGGGTACATAACATAGGGCCGATGAGGCCGAAAGGTTCTGGAATGGAATAAAGGACCGGTGAGCGCAGCGTAGGACGTCCACCCACAAGATGGACAGACGACCTAAAAAAGACCGCAGGGAAACGCTGGATGCAGGCCGCTTCCAACCGGCCCTTTTGAAGATCGATGGGGCAGGCCTATTTCCAGCAGTGGACGTCCTATGGATGAAATGATGATGATGATGATGATGACTCTCTACTTTGTATGGATGTTTTAGCAGTTATTATTCTGTGGTTTTGGCCCAGCACCGACAGATAATAGATCCAATAGTTTTTTTTCTGAGTTTCGATTGATGGGCTTACACTATCTCCATTCGTTTATTTACTCTAACAGCTGCAAATACATTCTAAAAAGCTAAATAAAAAAATTGTGTGTGGAAAGAGCCGCGCGGAAGAAGTGAAACTCTCGCTCTGTCTCATTCTATTCCCCCTCCCCAGGAGCGTTGAACGTTTAACGCAACAGGGCCGTGATTCCGTAACTTTAACACGCACGTAACGCGCCAAGTTAAGTTAACATCTTAAAATTTGGACTCTATTCCCTAGGAATAAAGATCAACTTTTAGAGGTAAACTTAACACGGCGCGTTACGTGCGTGTTTGTAGTTACAGAATCAGGGCCCTGTGCTTTCATACCCCCTCCATGGTAGCGTTAAACGTTTAACGCAACCATGTTTAGAGTCGCATAAGAAGTTTCACTATTATTTCAATATTTTACTGAAATATAACGGATACCTGATACAGCCTTACGTTTAAAAACCCTTGTGAAAGAGATTAGAATTCATGATTTTAATTCAGCTTAAATTATTGCAGCTGTCAGAGGAAATAAATACTTGGACCGAGTTAAATGGACACTGTTAAAAAAAAGTTATTATTAAAAAGAAGTTATTATACTCATCATTATTCATGAACGCATAATAAAAATCAGATATATCACAGAAAAACTTCAATAATTTCAAAACTTTTATTATGAAACTGACGTGGTTTTCGCATATTTTGTTTATGCAAAGTGAGAATGATCCGCCCGCGCATTCTCCTTGAAAAAGACCGCCGAATGCGGTTCAAACTATAGTCTTAATAACCGGCTTAATCATACGTGATTATAATAAAAATTCATGTAATATAGACAAAATTTCAAAACTATTAAAATAACATGCAAACCAACACATTGAAGCAGATGCCATAGCAAGAGCTGCCTACTATACTCAGCAGTGGGACAAAGAAGACTGATGATGATGATGAAAACCAACAACAAAATACAACTTCAACTAATACTATTACTTACTCAACACACTTATTTTTGTAGCAAAAATGTTTCATCTTTCATGAAAATATAACCCAAATTAATGCAAAAAAATATTGTAACCCGGCACTTTGCCCGTGTTGCAACTTTTATTTTTCCCCACAATAATCCATGACAGGTACTTTTTGTAAGAGGCTTTCATCGAACTCTTGCTTTGTAATCAACGTTCGACTCATGGACGGACTCAGGGCCTTAAAATATGGGGAAATATCGAGGCTCGATAGTGGCCCCTACAACTGATTTACGCAATGAATACTGAAAATGTTTTTCTCTTTGACTGTATCTGCAAGTTTTTTCAATATCAACAATATTTTACTAATTATTTTCAAGAAGCAGCTAGAAGATTCTTGTTTTAATTATAATAATAATAATAATGCCGTTTCTCATCCCATAGATCAGTTCAACTACCCACAAATTGTTCACCTCAATAGCCCTGTTTTTTTATCCCATACTGTACAATAGTTTTACATTCCATTTTATACACATTCCATAGAAATTGTATTTTTTATTTAACAGGGCCTCTTGGTGTTGGTTTCGACTCCACCAATGCCTAACAAATGACCGGGTCAAACCCGAGAATTTTATGAAATAAAGAGTAATAATAATAATAAACGCTGCGTTTGTGGCAAACGGCAACTTTGTGGCATCGATGAGTGGTGATACCACGTACCCCAATTCCATGGGGCTAAATGAGACCCCGACCCCCTGGCTTGCCTCAACTTACTGTCTGGGGCTAGACCCGTGATTCATTCATGTTAATAAAATTGAATAGTAATAATACGTAGGGGCGGCTTTGTGGCGAGCCGTCGGTGAGTGGCGAGAATTATGCATGGTGCTAAAATCCCCGAGACCCCAACCCCTGGCTTGCCTTAACTGGCCATATGGGGGTCCACCGCTATATGGCCAGTTAAGGCCATATCTCCATATCTCATAATTCCAAACCGCAAGAGTTGAACACCTAATCTGCTGGGTGGCAGTGTTTTTTTTTTTAATTTAATTTAAACACATTATACGTTACATTTCGAGTTAGTAAGTTGTCTTAAAACCTATGTAGGGCAAAACGGGCATAACGCCGCGAGTAGCGTTTAGTAAATTTCAGCACACCTATCGACACCCTAAGCCACCTACGCCAATGAGGGCAATAACTCCAGCGCCAATATTAGGCTGCCATTATGCGTGGCACGTTTAGTGGGTGGCGAGTCATTACTTGCCACAATATTTTGTAATGAGACATAAATACTAGACAATAATGGCGGGTGCCGTACCTCATACCATAGACCAGCTTTAAAACGAAGAGAAATAATAATCACCTTATTTTGGCATAGAGATTATCAAACGAATGATTGTTTAGAGCATGAGATAACAATGCAGTGCCTACTGCCTTTCCGTGGGTCTTATTTCCAAGAATATGACGGAGTCTCCTCGTTGGTTAAAAATAAATGTACTAAATGTATTATCCGACGGAGTTCAATAGAACTTGTAAGCCCCCGCCCTGGCTACGCCTACGTTTAAGAGACCTACGTATCTGTAAACCGATGCTACTTTTCACTCTCATCTCAATACAAAGCATCTTTGTACAAAGAGGAAACAAGACTTATAAAATCTTATACTCCGATACTGTTATCGGGTCTTACAATGAACAGAGAAATAAGAATATCATCGCATTATTGTTTATGCGCGTAATTTTTTTCTGTATTTAGCATATTCCTTTTTAACCTAACAAAATACAGGATACCTAGCACTAAATATTTATCCCACAGTTGGATTACTTAAAGACCGTTGAAGGTAAAGACAAAGGTAACATTATAGCCAGTGGTTATATCATAATTGTCCCGTTACCAATTGATAGTCAGCAAGCTGGTGGCAAACGTAGATCTAGTTTTCTATCTAAAAAAACGACTCGTATGCCGTGACGGACGAGACGTCATGTTTTACATCTGCCGGGCGAGCGTCCGTGTCCGCCAACTTTTAAATGTTGATGTATTTTGGCTAAAAAAAACGATTTTTACAATGTTATGTGATATTTGCAATGTTATTCTAAAGATAATGAATGCCCAACCGTTTTTGTTTAAATTCTCAATCAGTGCTATTTTTCTTCAAAATGTTGAAAATGTGCAAAACAGATAGTTTTGGCCAGTGAGCGCGTCGTTAATACTTAGTTTAATGACGCATAACACCCTTACAACCCTTACAATGGGCAAGCCCCTGGAAACTAGTAATAGGCAGTTAGCCAAACGTAAGCTCTTGAACAAACAACCAGCAGAGACTCAAGGGTTCTCGAAGCCGCTTGATAAGCGGTTCCAACGTATTATAAAGTAAAATCGATGGCAAAATATTCAAAGCGCTGGCGAGGTTGCTTCGACTTGCAAATTACATGCTCTGTTGTGTACTGCACCCCTAAGATGCAGTAGTTTGAAAGTTCTAGAACAAGTAGGCACCTGGAACTTAATGAAACATTGAAATAGTATGGCTTCAATGTAGCTATGAATGTTCTTATACGTATAATCTTCATGCTTTCTGTATTTTCAGGTCGAGGGAGTAGACCTGAGTGAGCGAGTGCTGACTTAAGCCCGTTGCAGACCATCATCATCATCCACAGCCTTCCTTATCCCACTGCTAGGCATAGGCCTTTCTCTTGCTATGCCATCTGCCTCGGTCCTGTGCTAATCGAGTGCAGGTTCGACCCGCGATAGTGATAATATCGTCGACCCATCTTGCAGCTGGACGACCAACGCTCCGCTTACCTTGCCTCGGCCACCACTCTGTTAAAACCTTACTCCACCTGTCATCACTGCGCCTAGCAACGTGTCCCGTTGCTATTTGTACTTGGGAGACCATGCCAAGTACAAATAGCAAGTACAAGTAGCAAGTACCTACTACGCATTCTGCAAGGTTTTACATAGTGCAAGTGGTAGTGCAAGTGCTTAGTAGCACTTCTGTCGATCTTTGCGCAAGTGAAGCTTCGTTTTCTCGCGCTACTCGCACGACGCCCACTGCGCATCGTTCGGGCGCTTACAGAAGATGTACAAGTAGTTAGTAGAAGTTGTAATATTGGGTTAAGACGGGAGCAAAGAGAAACACTGTCGTACTTAGCACAGGTTTATTCGGAATGAGAACAGGCCGGCCGCCCGCCGGCGCCTACCCTCGGTTACACTTCAACGCGTTATTATAATGTACTAATGTAGGTACCGCCATACACTACAGTAGCTAGTACGCATAGTCTGCAGCGTTTTGCTTATTCATCATCATCATCATCAGCCAGAAGACGTCCACTGCTGAACATAGGCCTCCCCCTTTAACCTCCACACTGAACGACAGCCTGCCTTTTGCATCCACTGGATGCCAGCGACTCTCACTATGTCGTCGGTCCATCTAGTGGGAGGCCTACCTACGCTGCGTCTTCCGGTTCGTGGTCTCCACTCAAGAACCTTTCTTCCCCATCGGTTATCGGTTCTTCGAGCGATGTGGCCTGCCCATTGCCACTTCAACTTGCAAATTTTAACAGCTATGTCGGTGACTCTGGTTCTTTTGCGAATATCCACGTTTCGGATTTTATCGCGCAAAGAAACTCCGAGCATAGCTCTCTCCATTGCCCGCTGAGTGACTCTGAGTTTTTCCAAAAGGCCAACAGTTAAGGACCACGTCTCAGTACCATATGTCATCACTGGCAACACACACTGGTCAAAAACCCTCGTCTTGAGGCACTGTGGTATCTTGGACGAGAAGATGTCACGCAATTTCCCGAACGCTGCCCATCCGAGTTGGATTCTTCGGGCGACCTCTTTGCTTAAGTTGGACTTACCTAACTGAACAATCTGTCCAAGATAGGTGTAATGGTCAACAACTTCTAGAGTATCGTTCCCAACGACTATCGGCACGGGTTCAACATGGACATTCGACATGATTTTTGTCTTGTCCATGTTCATTTTAAGACCCACCTGTTGGGAAAGGCTACTGAGGTCGCTGAGCATGGTATTTAGGTCCTCCAGCGACTCTGCCATGATGACTATATCATCGGCAAAACGAAGGTGAGTGATGTATTCGCCGTTGATGTTGATGCCTAATCCGTTCCAGTCCAAGAGCTTGAAAACGTCCTCCAATGCGTTCGTGAACAGTTTCGGAGAGATAACATCTCCCTGTCTCACGCCTTTCTGCAATTGGATTGGTTCCGTGCTCTCGTCCTGTAATCGGATCGACATGGTGGCGTTTCTATACAAACACTTTAACACTTCGATATACCTATAGTCGATATGACAACGCTGGAGGGACTGCAATACTGCCCAGGTCTCGATTGAATCAAAGGCTTTCTCATAGTCCACAAACGCTAGGCATAATGGCCGATTATACTCCTCAGTCTTCTGTATAATCTGGCGGAGCGTGTGTATGTGGTCTATGGTGCTCCAGCCTTTACGGAAACCGGCTTGTTCGGGAGGCTGAAAGTCATCAAACCTGTTTTCGAGACGGTTCGTAATGACTCTGGAGAACAACTTGTACACATGGCTCAGGAGTGAGATGGGTCTATAATTCTTCAATAAGGTGTTATCACCTTTTTTGAAGAAGAGCACCACCACACTCCTGTGCCATGCTTCAGGCGTAGTACCATCGAGTATGACGGAATTAAATAACTTCTGGAGGACTAAAAGTACCGGTTTTCCACCCGCTCGCAGTAGTTCTGTCGTGATTCCGTCATCACCCGGTGCCTTGTTGTTCTTAAGCTGTTTCAGAGCCATACTAATCTCGTACAGGCTGATGTCTGGGATGTCCTCAGTGTAGTGTCGGGTCAGTTTAGCTCTCTTGTCCTGAGCTGTACTGACAATAGGCTGTCGTGTCGAGGTGTACAACTGTCCATAAAACCTCTCAAGCTCTCTCAGAATCTCCGACTTTGCCGAAATGATACTGCCATCCTCGATCTTCAGCTTTGTCATTTGGCTTTTCCCAATAGACGAATTCTTCGCGAACACTTTCGAGCCCTGGTTCCGCTCAATTGCCTCCCTAATACATCTTGTATTGTAGGAGCGCAGATCGTGTCGCACCGATTTCGAGATTCGTCTATTAAGTTGACCATATTCCGACATATCAGCTGAAGATTGCAGTCTCATCTCAGTCCGGTCTTTCATTAGTTTAATGGTTTCGTCTGAGAGCTTCTGGGGTCTTTTTCGGGGTGGGGTCTTAAAGAACTTGGACCCCACTGCTTGGACAGTTTCCACCAGCCCATTGTTTAGTTCGTCCACAGTTCCGCTTTCGGCTAGGCCCTGGAAGCGATTATGCAGTTCAAGTTGGAAGTCATTTGGGTTTTGGATTTGGGCATGACCAGGACGGAGCGTGGACTTCACCAGACGTGACCTCTCTAGCTTAATGTTGATATTCAATGTGCCTCTGACAATACGGTGATCGCTACCGGTTTTCACCTTGCTGATCACAGAGACATCATTGAATATTCGCTTCTTGGTCGTCATGATGAAGTCGATCTCATTTTTGGTCGAACCATCGGGGCTCATCCACGTCCACTTCCTGGATGGTCGCTTTTGAAAGAAGGAGTTCATCAAATAGAGTTCCTCCTTCTCCATAAAGTCGACCAGCCGTTGGCCTCTCGGATTCCGCCGTCCATACCCATATGACCCCACTCTTAACTCATCGACATTCCGTGTGCCCACCTTTGCGTTAAAGTCACCCATAACAACGGTGAAGTATGCTTCGGAGGTATGTATGGCCTCGGATATCTCCTCATACAACGCCTCTACTTCATCATCAGGGTATGTCGAGGTCGGCGCATATACCTGTATGACCTTCAGCGAATAACGATCGGTTATTCTGAGTATAAGGTATGCTACCCTGCTCGACACACTATCGACTTTGATCACGTTGTTGATGAGTGACCTGCGGACGAGAAAACCTACACCACCCTGGGACTTTCTTTCTCCTTCCCGGAAGAAGAGCATGTTCCCGGAATCCAGAACTATCGTATCCTGTCCCTCTCGTCGGATTTCAGATAGTCCTATGATGTCCCATCGTATTTTGCTCAATTCTTCCTCCAGCTCGACAATCTTCTCGTCGGTCCGCAGTGTGCGAACATTGTGCGTTACCAGGGCCAAATTATGTTGGGGGTGGTAGCGGGGCAACTGCCGGTGATTCTTAGCACCCCTTGCTCCACCGTTACCTGGCCCGCTACCATGGCCAGGGATAGAGGAGCTGCCGGGGACTAGGGGCCGTGATATTACTTTGTCTGACATGGGGGGGGGGGGGGGGGGGGGGTTGCCATAATCCCCACGCTTGGCAGGCGGCTTGGGGATAGCAGAAGGTTCACCATTAAATTAGGAGGATGCTGCTGCCCATCCTCTGGTGGTTCTGGTCGCAGTTTTAGGACATACCCGGGTCCCTCCGGGTTTTGCTTATTGCAAGTGGCAAATCCCAAAAACAGTGAAATAACAGGTAAAAAAAATATTAAACATCTAATTAGCGCATTGCATGGCAGCAATTTTCTCGCCTGATGGTAAGCCATGATATTCTAAATTTGCCTAGTTCTCAAAGGATAAGGTATTATTTTTTTCTATAAAAAGTTAAAAGTCTAAAAAAAGTTAAATTAATTAAGTAAGTTAAGTTAAAAAGCCTAAAAAGTTTCTGAATTATAAATAAAATAAAAATAAATAAATATTCGGGACATTATTGCACACACGGAAATAGTAATGAATTATCAAAATTATGTATGTGACCACTATTATATGGCTTTGACTACGGAACCCTACCATATGCGTATCTCGACACGCTTTTGGCAATTCTTTATATTTACACTGATAATAAAGTACTTAGTTTTGATACCTACAACAAGTGGTCTTGGTCGTGGTGGTGGTGGTGTGTGGTTACACACACATAATTTTATTTTTAGGGTGACAATTTAATAATTAATAAATGTTAATTGTTTGACATTTTAAGTAAGAATATTTTAAAATTAATTAGATTTATTTATTTGAATGTATAATTATTATTATTTTGAAATTCTGATTAATCAAAAGTAGTGTAAGTGTTTGAGTTTTTAGTAATTTTAATTGTGTATTGTAATTTTTATTTTATTGTTGTAATGTGACTATAATTTTTAAATTGTGAACGTCGATATGAGTTGAGTTACTTGAAATAAATGTATTATTATTATTATTCACTTTATTTATTTTTTATCTTAATTTTTAAGTTTTTTACATTAAATAAATAATAAAAAAATTACATAAAAAACATAAAAAACTTAAAAACTAGGGTGCCGCCGGCAGCGGGGCAGGGCCCAAGCTACCGGTGGTTAGGGCTGCAGAGTGAGGAACCTCCTGACTATGCGAGCCGTGTCAAGGATTACCGCCTTCTGCATCTGACCCTTGACCCAACCGTCTAGCGAGAGCCTCTTAAGGTGTTGGTCGAGGCTCTTCGCTATAAGACCGTTCACCGAAACGACTATCGGGACAATGATCGTCGAATCAACATCCCACATGGCGGTAACCTCGTGAGCCAAGTCAAGGTACTTGCTGAGTTTGTCCTTCTCGGCCTTCACGAGGTTCTCGTCATGCGGGATGGTGATGTCGACGAGCACTGCCCGGCGCTGGGACCGGTCGACCAACACGATATCAGGCTTATTGGCGACAATAGTCCTGTCCGTGATGATAGAACGGTCCCAGTAGAGCAAAGCACGACCATTCTCGAGAACTGGCGCTGGTGCGTACTTATAGTACGGCACCTCAGACTCGACAAGGCCGTATCGAAGGGCAAGTTGCTGGTGGATGATCCTGGCCACCTGGTTGTGCCTGTGCAAGTACTCGCCGTTAGCAAGATGCGAACAACCGGAAATGATATGTCGGAGAGACTCTCCAGGACGGTGGCATGCCCGACAGATGTCGACCGTACCGTCCTTCATGATATATTTCCGGTAGTTGTTCGTCTTGATAACTTCGTCCGCAATCGCACAGGCAAAACCCTCGGTTTCCCCAAAGAGGTCACCGAAACGTAACCAGTTCACCGACGCTAGCAGGTCCACATCGGGCCCTGTTAGGGCCCGATAGAACCGCCCGTGCAGCTCCTTGCCCTTCCATACGTCCTTGCGATCCTCGATGCTCAGCACCGATGGTTTGCGCCAATTCTCGTTTGCCAAGGAGAGCGGTGTGAGGCCCCTGTCAACAGCCACAACATCACGATGCATCCCACTCTCGCTGTTACGGAAAAAATCCCTGAGACTGCACACTTCGCGGTTGTGTAGGTTCTTGGCATTTAAAAAGCCTCGACCCCCCCACTTCCGCGGAATGTACAGTCTCATAACAGACGAGCGTGGGTGTAGCATGCGATGTAATGTGAGCAGTTGACGGACCCTCCTGTCCAGGGCGTCCAGCTCAGTTTGAGTCCACCTCAATATGCCAAAGGAGTATATCAGCAAAGGCATCACCCAACCGTTGAAGGCACGCACCTTGTTGCCGCCAGACAAAAAACTGTTAAGTACTTTTGTTAGGCGACAAAAGAAGCGCTCCTTCACCGATTTCTTGATGTCCTCTACCGATATACCCAACGACTCTGACATACCGAGGTATTTATAGGTTTCGACCTCGGAGAGAGATCTGAGAGTCATCGCCTCAGAGAGCTGTAAATTTGGAGAATTTACAACTTTCCCTCGCTGTACATGCATGACCGCACACTTGTCTACACCGAACTCCATCCTGATGGCGCTGCTAAAAACCTGTGTGATTTTTAGCAGCTCCATCAAGTCCTGGCGTTTTGGTGTAAACAGCTTGAGATCGTCCATGTACAGCAAGTGGGAGATGACTTGACCATCTCTTAGAAGCCGATAGCCTAGTCCTGAATCCCTCAGCAGAGTGCTGAGAGGGTTCAGAGCCAGGCAAAACCACAATGGACTAAAACTGTCACCCTGGAATATGCCTCGCTCAATCCTTAACAAGTCCTGCGGGCCAGAGGCACCATCCCCACCACCTGGTTGACGAAGGACTGTGGTCCATTGCCTCATACATGCGCCTAAGAATGATTTTAGAGTTGCATCAATTTTATACAACTCTAAAACCCTCTCTAGCCATGAATGAGGCACTGAATCATAGGCCTTCTTATAGTCAATCCAGGCAGCGGAGAGGGCTCCTCTATTTCGCCGGACTTGCTGGCTAATGGCCGTGTCGATGAGGAGGAGCTCCTTAGTACCACGGGACCCAACCCTACATCCATTTTGAGCATGGGCCAAAACGTTGTTCGCAACGATGTGCGCGTTAATTTTATTTCTCAAAATGGATGTAAGGAGCTTGTAGATGGTAGGCAAGCACGTGATGGGTCTGTAGTTTTTGGCTTCCGTGGTACTACCGGACTTGTGGAGCAGGAAGGTGACACCGGTGGTCATAAAGCTGGGGAGGGAACCGAGCTCAAGGGCTTCTTGGAATTGTGTCGCCAAGCGATCATGCGAGCATCGAATCCATTTTATCCAGAAGTTGTGCAACCCGTCCGGCCCAGGACTTTTCCAGTTCTGTGCCGTACGGATCGCACAACTAACGTCTACGGAGTCTATTAAAATAGACCCCATGGGTTCGATGGACTCGCATTCCCGCTCGACAACACGCATCCAATCACCCTCCGTGTGCTCGACGGGCACCGACCAGATACCGCGCCAGAAATTAATCATGGCGTTTGCATCCGGCAGCTGCCCGTCATTCACACGTTGCTCAGTTTCTTCCCAGCCTCGGTACACCTTCCTTTGGTCACTTTGGAAGAGGCGATTTTGCCAGTATCTATCCACACGCTCTCTGTAGCGACGAATACGGTTTGCCCATGCATAGACTTTCTGCTTCAGATAGTCGATGCGTTCCGTGACATTGGCTAGGTAGTGCTGGGGCCTGATATCGGTCCCAGCGAATGCCTGAGTCACGAAACGCATTACTCGGGGGCGATTATTCCCCCGCCTGAAGCAGATTAGCTTTGCAATGAGAGTCCTGAAAGTGCTGATACGCCGCTCGATCCGCACTTGCCATGCGGGTACCCCCCCGGCGGTTCGCGATGCACGGTTAGTGTCCGGGAACTTAACACGTGCAGCGCGACACGCCGCGATGGCACCGCAGTACAAGATCGAGTGGGTATCAACTAAATCTTTGCTAGCCCTCAAATATGGAGCTAGCAAAGCATTCAGGGCTCCCATTAACGCCAAGTTACGCCTATGGGTGGGCAAACGTGGTAGTCGCGGCCTAGAATCAGATGTGAACCGATACTGTGAAATCGCGTCCTCCAAAGCCCCCCTCAATTGCTCTTTTACCTGGTCGGAGACACCACTCGCCAAATCTCCCTCGTCGACTACGGGATCAGCCAATGCCGCTAGTGTCACCACCGACGCCGGCACTGACGCCAATGTCGGGGTAGACGACGCGACGGGCGGATTCCGCGTCGAGGCAGGAGTCGGGCGAGTACGTACTTCTTCCAGGCGGAGCCGATCAAGCACAGAGTCATCCAGCAGCTTACACCGGTGGATAGCCCGCACTTGATCCGATAATCGCTGGGCGGAAACGGTGACAGTCGGTTCAAGGGCCTGGAACAAAGGAAGCATCCTAACACGGTACGCTGACAGGTTAGTTCCCCCCTCTGTAGCCCTGTAATATGCGCGCATGCAGTTCTCGTTTATAACGGGAGTCCATCGCATGCGACGCACTACACCACCGGTAGCGGGGGCCGGGCGTGAGGCAGAATGCCCCACAGGCCCCAAGCGTGCCGGCAGCGGGGGACGTCCCCGTCGCGCAGGTGGAAGTGGCGGCGGTGTCCCGGGCCCGCTCGTGTCGCTCGACGAGCCGCTTGCCTCGCGGGTGGTGTGGTACTCCTCTTCACCCGACGAGGAGCTCGGAGACGACGACGAGGCGGGCGGTGGTGGAAGGCGTGCGTTTGTAACTCGTGCCGCTGCAGACGTTTTCGACCGTGTTATCATTTCACAAATTATTTCACCATTTCAATATTGTATTTTATTTTCCATGATGTTTGACAATTGCTGTCAGTTTGGTATTTTGTCGTAGAACTGTTGAACACATTTTTATCCTGTTTTCGGCATTTATACATATTGATTTTCGGTGTGTAGGGCTATTATGAAACTTTATAGCTTGTAATATTATGTTATAAAAGGTAAAAACAATTAATGTGAAATAAAAAAATTGTAACGGAAAAATAAACGTCAGGTCGTGACAGCGGTTTTATTATTATTATTATTAGCATTCTACATGCAATCTGGGTGTCTTCAAGTCGAGAGTGAATCGGTTTCTTCTAGGCAAGCATGCTCCATGGTAGACCGCATCGTCGCTTAGCATCAGGCGAGATGGCGGCCAAGCGCAAGCCTATCTACTATAAAAAAAAAACCTAATAGTTTGATCAACTGAACACAATACTTTAAAATATTGTTTTAAACTATCACGGTTGGTCAACAAGTTATTATGTTTATTTACGGGATATTTACCGTGGTAAGGTTGTGGAATGAGCTCCCGATATTTCAGCGCAGTTACATGCACCATGTTCACGGGAAGACTGAAGAATGCGGGTGGTCGGTCAAACAGTTCAAAGTTAGGTGCAGACAAAACGATCTACTCTCACTACTACCATCCACAATCCTTTGGTATAAGTACGTAATCTCTACATAGTACAAATTAAAATTTCTTTCCGCGTCTGTCTGTCTGTATGGCCGCTAACTCTTCCTAAACCACGCAACGGATTTTGATGCGGTTTTCACCATCAGTTAGATACATTTTCACGGAAAGTTTATATATATAACTAGCGACCCGCCCCGCCGGACGGGCGGATCGCTAGTTAGGTACATAGTAAAATATATTAAAAATTTCTTAGTCTTCACTAACCACTAATTTCCGCTAAATTAAAATTTTAAGAGCAACTCGAGCAAGACGCGAAATTTCTCGTGCTCGCTATTTTCCTCCAATTTTCATCTAAATCTATTTTTTAATATTCTTCAAGAGTTTCAGAGACCTCAGCGGTAATTCGATGAAGGCGCTTTGTCAGCCTAATCAAATTCATTTGCAAAATGTCCAGTAGAAATTGCTTTGTAATTAAATATACCATAATTAGCAGGCAATTAGTTTTTGCTTGCGTAGTGGGAGTGCTCTTAAAATGTTTTTATTTGCCGATACCCAGACGAGAACATTTTAAACCTTAAAAATTGAATTTTAAAAATACTAGACATTGCCGTAATTATGTACCAAAACTAACTCAGCTTAAGGTGGCTAAAGTGACGCATAAATTTTTTGAAAAGTACAGAATCGTGAAAACTATAAATAATATTTTTTTTATTTTGTCAACATAATCAAAGACTCCTTAATGCCAAAATTTTTATGAAAATGCTTAAAAACTAAGTGAAAAAAAATGTCTCCAAAAACAGTTAGCGAAACCTATGATGACAAGCTGAAATAAAAACGGTATAGATTTCACGATATGGTACCTACTCTGTGTGAAAATTAGACGTAACGTTAACCCATAATCAGTAGATATTCAGGTTAGGACCTAGAAATGTAGTACATACATTTCTAGGTCCTTACCTACTACTCCACTAAGTTGACTCATGTCATGGGCACAATGATCTACAACAGGCTTCCCGAGGATGTAGTTGAGGCGTCCAACTTGTCTATTTTCAAAGCAAGGTTAGCACGCTGGCTTGTCAGTCAAGCGTTCTACGACATTGATAAGGAATTTATGGCACTAAAAGTAAGCTCCTAAATATATTTAATTATTATTAGTTTTTACCTACTATTAAGTACCTACTTTGTATTGACATTTTATTTATAATTTTTACATCTGACATATACTGATCGTATGAATAAATGAGTATGAGTATGAGTATGAGTATGAGTACTACAGTTGAAAGTATTCGTTGTAGTTTTTGATCAGGTACTTTTTTAGGTAAATGTACCTAGGTATTCATAATCAGCCATAAGACGTCCATTGCTGAACATAATTATGCCTCCCCCTTGGAACGCCAACTTACAACAGTCTGCCACTTGCATCCGATGGAAAACACTCCACTCGTGTAAACTGACTTGCCTCATAATTATGACGATTATGATGAACATGTTATATTGATTAATAAAGAATCTAAATTTGAATGGCCCCGACTCTCACGATGTCGTCGGTCCATCCAGTGGGAAATAGCGTGACATCTTCAAAAATAACACAGTAAGGTCTTGTTAAAATTTTCATGAGCGTGGATTCAATGTCGTTTACTCGTAATATTAATCAGTTTACTTTGTCTCAACAGGGTCGAACCAGTCATAGTCACAGTCAGAGTCAAACTAAGTAAGTCACGGTCAAGTCAAACTCATGCCCCTGTATAGTGGTGGAGACTTTACAAGAGGCTCCAATGGAGCTTTGGAAACAATACGAAAAGACACGTTTCACCTCGTTATATCACTTGTCCACACTCGAGCACGTTTACGAGCACTTAATGAATATTAATTCACCATTTAGTACACATTAACACTCGTAAATACACAAGTTTAGGAAAATAATCCAACGAGCCGACATGTTTTTTCCACGTTGGCGCCAAAACTCCAGTAAAGTCTTGAACCAGTGTGTGTTGCCAGTGATGACATAATAGGTACAAAGATGTGGCCTTTTTGAAATTTCAGAGTCGCACAGCAGGTATGCTCGGAATTTCTTTGCGCGATAAAATCTGGAACGAAGATATTCGCCTGAGAACCGCAGTCACCGACATTGCTGCCAAGATTTTCAAGTTGAAGTGCAATGGGCACTGGGCAGGCCACATCGCACAAAGAAACAATGACGTTGTAGGCAATTATCTTTGGGAAGAAAGTTCTTGAGTGGAGACCACAAATAAAAGACAGCATGGGTAGATCTCCCACCTAGGTATTATCATATATACATTTTAAAAAAGGATTGTACGTACGTACGTACAGTTTAGCAAAAAAGTCTAGTTACGGAACTAAAATTTTCACATGGACTTGCATTTTCATCTATCAACTGTCAAAAAAAAAAAAAAAAAAAAATTTGTAATGATGTGATATTTTGTTAAGTTCTAAAAATTAATAACCTACGTCGTATAGTAACAGATCGTTGGAATAACCCATCTGATTTTCTAATGATATGACGTGTTCATAATGCCTTGCATACTATTTTAGTGTACAATATTTGCGATAGTGGCGTCTCCATTTTTATTTTTCTGTCAAAAATGTTATACTCGCTGCCATCTCTATTTACCTGCAATAACTATCTAGACATGAAAGTATCAGGACCACCTATGCAAAGCGCTTTTAAAGGCTTTTCATAGATGGCGGGAACGAAGCAGTAGCGACAGTAGTGACATCTAAGCAAACTTTCATTAAACGTATTCAGTGCTTTGCGTTACAGAAACCATTTCAGTTTTGTCTATTTCAGTTACTTATCAACCAACCGAGAGATGGCGCTTGATGTTCTTAAAATGTCGCTGTACTCACGCTGTACTTGATAATAATTAATTATGGTCCATAGCTAGGTTGTGAAAAGATGGTGCTACGGTCGTTATTTTTAGAAATATATTTTTACGCCGTAATTTGCAATCCTATTTGAACTAAATCATACATTGTGGCCATATACGAACCCAAAGAAAAAACCCATACCGTCAATTTTACCCATGAAGATGATGCTGACAACACGAAGTTTTGGTAAAGTGGAGAAGGATCATGGCTAATGTGTTTGTTTAATAAATTAAAGATTCGTATTACATACTATAATATCTACATGATATTATGATATTAAGTTTAAATTGGATTGTAATTTGGACATAAAATAATATATTCCTATAAATAACAACTTATCTGCCGACTTAGAAGCCGTTATCTCTTGCCAACATAATCTTTGGACCATCCACCTTAAGTAGTATTCTGCAAATCTTTTCATCATCATCATCATCAGCCTTGAGTGACCCACTGCTGGGCATAGGCCTCCCTTAGTTTATGCCACTCTTCCCGGTCTCTCGCTATTGGCATCCACTCGTTCCTACAGTATTTTTGATGTCGTTAGTCCACCTCATCCTCGGTCGGCCTGGGTTCCGCAAACCTAGTCTCGGCCACCACGCAGTTACTGCTGTACACCACCTCCCATCATAAGTCTGGCCATGTGTCCTGCCCAGTTCCGCTTAAGTTCCTTCACTCTTTTTACGACGTCTGCAGCTTTGGTGCGACGTCGTATCTCAGTGTTTTGGATACGGTCCTGCAATTTGATTCCGAGCATGGCTCGCTCCATGGCCCTCTGTGCGACGGCTATCTTGTGCACAGTATTCTCTGTGAGCGTCCATATCTCAGCAAGTCAGCACCATAGGTTATGGTGGGCAGGACACATTGTTTATAGAGACGAGCCTTCAGGCACAAATCTTTTACACCCTAAAAAGTTTTCAAGGAATATTTATTAAGGTTCACCTCTATTTTCTAATTTCCCTATTGTAACTGTGTAGTTTTTTGTTCTCTAGTCGAATGATATATAAACTGTGTGTATACCTAAAAATTAATAATTATAATGCTATCATTTTTTTTGGAAAAAGTCTGGCCTGACTTGCGTTTCTTAATCAGGCATCTATCAGGAAGTACCGTTGAGAAAAAAACTTATGCCTTGCAGTGAATGAAAACAATAATCATAAAATGATAGTGACGAAGAATTTTTCGATAAAACAAGACTCAATTGAGTATGGAGACAAGCTGTTTATTTCTGATCCCAATTATAATTCTCCGTATTATGTACTACTCCGTATTACGTAGTGATAATAGTAATTATTTTTTTGTAACAGAATTCTCCCTATTGCAAAGCTATAAGCTTTTTTCTGACCATGCTGCTATTGTTGTCCACGCAATATAGTTTTTGCCCCATCACATTTCTATCAGTAATAATGAAAGTGACAAAACAAAATCAGGTCCTGGAATAACCCACTATGTAAATTCATCAAAGCCCACTATATATTATGTAATTCTTCCTTATATAGTTTTGGATAGAAATCAAACTACAAATAATATTCTTAAAGCTATGTTTATTTACTTTAGTGACTGTGAGAGTTTAATTTAAACTTAAAGCTGAATGTTAATTTGGCAAACAACTTTGTGCCTCAAGCCTTGTTGCATTTTTTATGGTCACAGATCATTTAAGTCAACGTGACAAGACACAAAATTATTGGCAAATAAATACCTACCTGGCTTACAGGTACTTCCTAAATTACAAGCAGATGATTAAATATTTAATCTTAAATATGTTATAGTTGCCACAAGCAACAGAACACAGCCTAAGTTTTTGTGTGCACTATTAGTTTTAGGATCTACAATATTTGTGGGAACTTTTCTCTCCTCTTGGATACTCCTATGCATTTTTCCTTTCTCTGGTTTTGCTTCGTCTGAAGCCATGTTATCATATAATTTGGTTTCTTCAGGTTTTGCAGACACTGTTGCTAATCTCGTCGTAGTAAATGCTCCTTTATTATTTGCTTCATTGTTTTCTTGCTTTTTCTTTTCTGACTGAGCTATTTCGTTAGTGTTGGCGTCTTCAGTAACTAGGTTTATTACTGGATCGCTTTGCTGCTGGGGTTCAATTACTGTGGTAGTTTTAACAGTGCTTGATACAGCAGCAGCGCTTTCCGTTTCTGTACTACAATTAAGTAAATCTCTAACGTCAACGTAAAACACTGTGCCATTAAGTTGGGTATCGTCGTAGTATTCGTAGTCACCTCCTTGACCTTGCAATTCCTCTTCTTCTGCTTGTTGTGTTGTTTTTTCAGTTTCTTGGGCCTTGGTCCAAGACTCTCGTAACTTCTCGTCGGGCTTACATTTGAGGTTTTCAATGGTTATCTTCAAATGCTTGTTTTGAGTTTTGTTCATTAGAGACACGAACCAGTCTAAGCGGCAGTCACACGAGAAGTTATTATCTGAAAAATAATAATAAAGAAAACCTGTTTAAGTATTGATTCCTAATAAAGACTAACGGTCACCATAGTGATTGCTTACGTAATATAATAAAATATATTTAATAAAAGTACCTGTAGTAGGATATAAAATTATTCGGAATAATTATAACCTATATATATATATAACCTGGTTTAAAAAATCGTGGACCCGGGTATGTCCTAAAACTGCGACCAGAACCACCAGAGGATGAGCAACAGCATCCTATTAATACACGGTGAACGTTCTGCGATCCCCAAGCCGCCTGCCAAACTTGGGGATTATGGCAACACCCTTCTCTACGAGGGAGGCATTTGTTCAGGACTGGACTTTTACAGGCTGATGATGATGATGATGAAAAAATTGTGGCTCCAAGTTGAGATCATTATTGCAAGTATCCAAATGAATTTGCGTAAGTACGAGAGCACAAAAATTGGTCACAATGTTAGTTAGTTATCTATCTCATCTAATATTTACCTTCAACGTCTAAATTTCCGCTGGCTTCATATAAGTTGTTCATAATAGGTTGTATCACCGTACTCTTCAATTCCTTGATTTTATTTCCTTTCAAACTCAGTGATACAAGTGACAATAGACCGTCAAAAACTTTGTCACTATCTACATACACCAGCTTGTTATGTGCCAGAGACAACGAGATTACCTTGCCCAGACCATTAAATGCTTTGTCGTCGAGCATCTGAATTTTATTTCCATCTAAAATCAAAGTCTTCAAATTTTCAAGAGCATGGAACGTATTATCGCCAATCACTTCCAGACTATTGCTGGTTAGATCCAACTTTTCCAAATTCTTCAAACCTTCAAACACAGCAAAATTTAAACTGAATACTTTGTTTCTATCAATCTCTAGTTCTCTTAGATTTACCAAGTGGAGGAAAGCTCTGTCGTGTATTGTGCTTATTTGATTGTTGGTTAAATATAGCTTTTCTAATGCTGGTAGATCTACAAATACGTTTCTGTTGATTTCTTCTATATTATTTGTGTCCAAACTGATGACTTTCAAATCTTTATGGTGAATAAACGAATAGGCGTCTAATGTTACAATTTGATTGTCCCTTAAGGTAATCTCGTCTAGTGAGCTTAAATTCGCAAACGCAAATGATCCAACGGTGTTAATTGTTCCATATTTTATGTCTAGTTTTAAAAGATTGGTTGTTTCTTTTAACGCTAGGGTAGGAACGTAAGATAGAGGGATTCCTCTGGTATTTGAGAGGGTGATTCTCTCGATAGCGCCAAGAGTTTTAAATGTACTCCAAGCAGGATCATCGTCGGTGACTTTTTGATCTGTCAAGAAGCAATCAGCGCTTTTGATAGCTGGTGGTTCATTTTTGTCTTTAACGCAGTAACATTGTACTTTGTTGGTGTTGTTGAAGACAGTATCGCAGAGGTTTGATGGGATGTCACGTTTCTGTTCAAGCGATATCGCGTCGACAATGATGGAGGTGGTGCATGTTAAAGCCACGATCTTCCAGAAGCTCATGGTTTGTTCCTGAAATGAGAAAAAAAAACTGGTTTTAGGCATATAATTTCGTCATAGTCTCTTTTGCTATACCTATACACCTATAGTATTAACGTCTACGGAAATCAAGCTGAGGTGGACACAACACATTAGCAGACCGTAAAGTATTTTTTTTTTGTCGAAATGGGTCCTTCAAATTATGGACACATTGAATACCATGTTTGAGAAACGATGTTCAATACCTACTGTTTAAATTAAAACGAGCAATAGTTCAATTAAAAAATAAGTAAGTTTGTAGGTATTCATGGTATCTTTATAGTTATCAGACATCCGGTAATGTAATTATTAGAAAAACTATTATAATATCGTACTCATGTTACAAAATATTACTAGCTTTAAAAAAATACCTATATCGGTAATCTAAAGTGCACACGTGTGAGTCATATCCGTTGGCTGTCCAACTTTAGAACTTTTCGAGAATCAGTGTGACTTCATCTGCAAATCAAATAAGTTGTATGTAGGTACAGAGACTCAGCCATGAGAGCGTTATGTATATTCTGTGCTATAACATTAATTTTTGAGAGAAAAATATTGTTTTGCATTGTATGTAGGTAGATCTACGATTGGTCACCAATTCGCCATCCATCCAAAGGATATCGAGTCACACTAGACTTCTTAGTCTTAGAGGGTGATATACGTAAGGTGGCATGGCGTTTGCGAACGCATCTGACTTAAAACAGGCTTGATATTTTTAGTTGAACCCTGCAGACAAACGTGCTTTTTTTGAATGTGGACCATTAGTTAGTTCATTGGTGTCATTTCAAGTTTCTTAGTGTGCGGATAAAATGAGCAAGTGAGCCGTAGGTACTTAGAGATTTTGCGTTAAGCGGTTTGGCAGTCAGTAACTTCGCAACGTGTTCTCGTCCAAAATACCTCAGTGTCTTAAGACGAAAGTCTTGGACCAGTGTGTGTTGCCAGTGATGACATACGGCACTGAAACGTGGTCTCTCACTATGGGTCTTATAAGCAAGCTCAAAGTCGCACAACGAAGTATGGAGAAGGCTATGCTCGGGGTTTACGAGATCGAAGCGGAAATGAGGAGATCCGTAGACGAACGAAAGTTACTGAAATAGCCCACTGGATTAGCAAGTTGAAGTGGCAGTGGGCAAAATAGCGCGCAAAATAGATGGCTGATGGGGATGAAAGGGTCTCGACCACGGACGAAGCGCAGCGTAAAACCTGGGTGAAATACTACGACATTTAAACACGAATGTACTAGATTTCTTTAGCTATGATTCGAGACAGGTTTTAAAATATTCAATTTTAACTACGTTTGTTTAGAGCCGTGTTGCATTAACTTTGAAAGTTGAAAGATATCTATGACAATGAAGTCCATTACATTGTATAATTTTCTTCACACATTAACACAATTTGACAGAACTAAAATTGTATAATCTAAAAGAATTGCAGATAATTTCAATGTTGTGATTATTTTAGCCTAGATAATGGCATGACATAATCGATGCCTATGCATACACACATACATCATCAGCCCGTAAACGTCCACTGCTGAACAAAGGCCTCCCTCGTAGAGAGGGGTGTTGCCATAATCCCCACGCTTGGCAGACGATGCCTATACATGGGCATAATTTAGTAAATAATTAAGACCGTTGGGGTAGACGTGTTCTGAATGGAGATCACGAATTGGCAAACTTAACGTAGGACGCTCCGAGACTTGATGAAGTGACTGTATACGAAAGGCAGCTGGAAGTGACTGGAAGAGAAAAGCCTAAGATCGGAGTTAGTGGTGTGTCTTATGATGAGGCTGATTATGATGATTAAGAAAATTAAGAAATTATTTGAGGCGTGGGTTGAGACATTGGGCCCTTGGGGACTGGGAGCTCACCTCATTTTCAAATATCTTTCAGAGCGCCTGGTTAATGCGACGCGTGACCAAAATGCTGGCGTGTTTCTGGCTCAACGCATAAGCATTGCCATTCAACGTGGTAATGCCGCCAGCATGCTGGGTACGCTGCCAACTGGTAGTGGGCTTGAGCATTTGGATTGTCTTTAGACCTTCAACGGTCTAACTGTATTTGTAGTTTTAGTTTTAGCTTGTATATTCTTTAGTTAATAAAGGGGCTCGCCCGTTAAAAAAAAAAATATGGCGTTCGTAAGTGACGGACAGATTTAAAACTGTTTGTTTTTCTGTGATTGATCGTAGATGTAACTGGGTCATTAAACTCGCTGACGTGTAGGTATTTTTACTGCCTACATCACCTACATTGTTAGAATTGTAAACAACAGTTGACGGGTACACGCCAGTAACCCAGAATGCCTGTACGTCCCTGGGGCAAATGATAAAAACACGAACCGAAAAATCCCGTACTGGCCTGATTTTCAAGTACATTTAAAACCAGGGGCCTTACGGACAACTGCTATTGCACCTAATACGCTCAGTTGGAAAATCACTCGACCGGAAACCGTATCTGGGCGCGATAAGGTTTAGGTTCGCGTGATTTTCCAACTGAGCGGATTAGGTGCCGCAATAGCTGTTGTCCGTAAGGCCCCAGGAGGTTCTGAATTTCACTCTATTGTTAGGGTTCCTTACGTACCCAAAATGTAAATGGGACCTACTCTAAAGTCAAGACGAACATCATATGAGTTTTCGATCCTAACATGGAGCGAAAGAATATTAACTCATAAATCAGTCACTAGCCGCTCCATTGTTCAGTGCGCGTGGACTAAATAACCCAGATTAAACCGAGAGCTAATCCCAAAGAAAACAAATCGCTCATTCAGTCTCCACTTCCGCTTTTTACTTCGTCCGGGATCGAGGCCCGAGTCATTTTTCAAACGGGATTTCGTTCAAACGCCAGGTGGCAGCTAACTTTGTTGAAGTCAGAAATCGAATTTCTATTTGTTATTTTATAGAATTCAATTCGTGAAAGGAATTGGGTTGTACCTTGAGATAAGAAAAGCTTTGGGTTTACGTGGAAAGAAAATTAAATTTTGCTAGGAGAACTACGTTTATCTATTGGTTGATTTATCAGAAATGCTTGTGTAATTGTTTGAATAGTTTTGAGTTAACCGACTTCAAAAAAGTAAGAAGGTTCTAAATTCGATCCGTTATTCTTTTTGTACCAATACTGAATATTAGTTTTTATGCAAACAGTTTTTGATAGGTCATGGATATAGTGAGCAACATACAAATTTGGGCTATTGATTAAAAAAAAACATTGTTTTAAAAAAAAACATGTTTTTTATACAGGCAATCTTTTTTGTTTTTCAATAAAAGAAACCGCCTTCAAAAATAGTTAGCGCTCGAACAAAAGTATTGCTATTGTTAAATCAACAAGCACACACCATCAGCCATTAAATGTCCACTGCTGATCAAGGCCTCCCTCTTGGAGAGGGGTGTTGCCATAATCCCCACGCTTGGCAGGCGGCTTGGAGATCGCAGTACGTTCACCGTGTACTAACAGGACGCTGCTGCAATCAACAAGCGCTCGAACAAAATTATTGCTATTGTCAAATCAACAGGCACACGAACAAAATTATTTTGCTATTATCAAATCAACATACGCTCGAGCAAAATTATTGCTATTGTCAAATCAACAGGCACACGAACAAAATTATTTTGCCATTATCAAATCAACATACGCTTGAGCAAAATTATTGCTATTGTCAAATCAACAGGCGCTCGAGCAAAATTATTGGTATTGTCAAATTATTCGTATTATTGGCGCTGGTAAAAAAACGATAACCCAAGGATAATAAATTGTTTGAAACCTCGAGAGCTTTCTTCATACAATAAAAAATAATCACGTAAATCGGTCCACACAAATGTCCAAGGAAAAAAAACGGACCTAATTGAGAAACCGGTGAAATCGGTCAAAAATAAGTAATTCTAAATGCCATCAAGAAATCAACTTTTGATACATCAAGTTGATGATATCATCGATCCCAATTTATTATTTTGGACATTAATACTCCAAATAAAGAATAAAAGTCACATACGCCCACTACAAGTGGGCTACTCAATGGCATAACAAATTATGCTCATTATGCACCATAAATTATTCTAAACAGATCACAATGAAGACATCATAGTACGGGTGGTCGATACCTTTGAAGTTGTCTATAATGAAGACATTTCCTTTCTGAACAAAACATAAACATTCAAGTGGTAGGGCTCTATCCATACGTAAGAGCCCTTCAAGAGTCCTATTAAGTGGGCACACGGGCAGTGTTTTGTCCATACAAACGTATTCTCGTGTTTCCTCCCTGGATAATACCACTAGAACTGTAATTTTTTAAAGTAAAATTTATCTCCCCCATTGTCATGCTTCTATCATTTATTTTTTCTTATAAGTTAACTACTATAAGAAATATGAGCCTTTAAGTATCACAAAAAGTGATTTTTTTACCGCCATGTTCAGAAGTCTATCAAACCGAGTTAATAAAACAAAAATAAATGATAGAATCATAGTTTAATCTTTTTCACAACTATTAATTAAAAAAATAATGAAATCGGCTTAATTTTGAATGAGGAAACAGAAAAATACGAGACAATGATTTTGTCTACTTTTCGTAGGTATAATCGATCCGAGCTGCAGTTGTCCCTATTGCGCTCTACTAGGAGAGGCTTGAGGTCAGGGGACAGCAATAGATTTGCTAAATACCGATTCATCAAATTTCTTGGCCGTGGTATGCCCTCTTAAGGAGGAGCGCCGTCTTTGTACTCATTATCAGTGCCGGTTTAAGCACTACCAGCGCCCTGGGCGAGATTTTTACGGTGCACCCCAAATCTGCCATTCAAACCGAAAAAAGGGCGACCTATAAAGGGGCGCCCCAGGCACCCATGTATAGGCTTTGCCTGCGGCCCCCTTTATAGGCGCCTACGGTGGCGCCTTGGGCAGTCGACCCACTGCGCCCTACCCTAACGCCGTTACTGCTCATTATCATCATCAGACAGCAAACGTCCACTGAACAGAAAAAATACCTTGCTCTTAGATACCCTCCCTCTTCTAGATTCGACTGAATTTTTAATAAAAATCGGCAAGATTTTCACTTCTACTTCACATCACAACGTAAACCACATCATCGCTTAACATCAGGCGAGATGGTGGCCGAACGAAAGCCTATTAGTTATTTAAAAAAAAACACATTATCAGCCATTAAACGTCCACTGCTGAACAAAACTTTCCATCAGGCGAGATCGCGGTCAAACGTTAGCCTAGTCCGATGTAAAAAAAATGCCTTAGGTCTTAGAGAGGGGTGTTTCCATAATCCCTACGCTTGGTAGTTGAGAGCAGTAATGGCCATCGCGCACCAGCCGATGGGACAGCAGGATAAAATAATTATATCAATATGTATTTCATACTTATTTAATCAAATTATACATACTTATCCAATCCATACTAAGTACGTATTTTTGTTTACTTTGCTTAAGTGTAAAAACGGTATAATACGTACGTAAGCGTCAAATTTGGCATGATTACAGTACACACTCTAAATTATAACAACAATAATAAATAATGGTCAAGTCCGAGTCGATGAGTAATTTCTGTTCACCACCAAGCTAAGCAACATCGGTCTCGGTCGGTACTTGGATGGATGACCGCCTGGGCGTAATGTTCTCATTTTCCACAACTTTTTGTATTTTGTGGTGGTACGGAACTCTCATTGCGCGAGCACGACTCGCACTTGGCCGGTTTATTCTTTATTTCTCACTCAAGGATTTTTCTCTTCAAAAATGTGCGAAAGAGTTAGCTCTGGCCAGTTACCGCGGCCTTAAGCCAATTAATTCTTTACTCATCTATTCATGTAAAAGCTAATATTAAAACTAAACTTAAATTAATAAAGTGTTCAAAGTTCAGCCGCTCTGGGCTAATGTTTTGAAATTAGCAGAAAATTAACTCGTTATTCCCACCTGCTGCGAGACTAGACTAACCTAACGCTGGAATAATAGTTAGAAATTAAATTGTTGAAGGAATTTCACAACATTTTGATCATTTCTATGAAAATATTAAGAGCAATTAGAATTAAACAGCTTAAGGGTCCTGTATACCCTCTGCAGCTTTCTCTCTCGCACATTTTCACATTATTGAAGATATAAAATCAATGAGTGTGAATTTCCAAAAAGTAATAAAATCATGTCATGGTGTCTATCGTAACATTACAAACAAAGAAATTGTCAATTTGATATATTTTAATTTGACACAGTAAAATGGTAACAAGTGATTTTTATTTCTCGTGTCATTTTATTCCGTCAAATTACAAGATATCGAAGCAAACATTTCTTTGTTTGTAATGTTACGATAGACACCATGACATGATTTTGTTACTTTTTGGTAATTCACACTCATTGATTTTATATCTTCAATAATGTGAAAATGTGCGAGCGAGAGAGCTACAGAGGGTATACAGGACCCTTAAAGTTCAGATTAGACTAAGCTACTTTGACTAAGTTGTTTGAATTTACAGCCGAATAATACGTAAAGTATTTTTTTTGAAAAAAAAGGGGTTGTCTGTATAGTCGGTTTACGGACGATAATTTAACGTGATAACGCTTAGGCCGATCATGCCTCTCTATCGCTTGTTCCGCGCTCTCGCTTGCACGCGCGGCTCAGGCGGAACGTGATTTTTTTTCGGCGGCGTTCATCGATTTATAAGACGTTATCACGTCAAAAACAAAAAACGATTTCATGACTATACCTACAGGGCTGCACTCACAGGCCACTGTCTGTGGCATCATCATCATCATCAGCCAGAAGACGTCCACTGCTGAACATAGGCCTCCCCCTTTAACCTCCACACTGAACGACAGCCTGCCTTTTGCATCCACTGGATGCCCGCGACTCTCACAATGTCGTCGGTCCATCTAGTGGGAGGCCTCCCTACGCACAGCTCCCAAACCACAGAAAAGAGAAGTAAATAGAACGGAAATGAGAAGGAAAATCTGTTACCAGTCATTATGAGTGAACCTTGATTGAACATTCTTATTTAGATCAACGCGTCGAACTCCGCATCACAGTTGCTAACTGATTTCGAATGACTGAAGTTTCGTTTATATGGGTGCAACCGGCTACAACTTACAAAAATGCCTTGACAGCCGTTTTAATTTGAACAAAAAAAACTTTTCCGTGTCAGACAAAAAAAAACAGACAAATTTGGGTGTCGCAGGTACATAGAGTAAAACCATTTTACCAACTTTTCAGTTTTCAAATTTCAATTTTGTTTGACAATTCCACCATAAATGAGTATATTGTCCATACAATAGATTATCTGAAAAACAAAACTGCATAGTACTTTACCACAGGCTTACAGTTTATTGTCTGTCACGCCCTTATTTTTCAATTTTGGTAAAAAGTCACCTTGCACACTTATAGAATACTAGTAGGCCGCCCCTGCTTCGCACGGGCGAAGCCGGGATATATAGCCTATGTCAACCGGGGATAGTGCAGCATCCCAACAGTGAAAGAATTTTTCAAATCGGTTCAGTAGTTTCGGAGCCTATTCAATGCAAACAAACAAACAATCAAATCTTTCCTCTTTATAATATTAGTATAGATAGTATAGACGAATGTAAAGTAATCATAATCAGCCTTTTAACAGTCCACTACTGGACTTTTAGCCTACCCTCGAAAGTGTGATTGGGCCATATCCACCACGCTGGCCCAGTGCGGATTGGTGGATATGTAAAGTAATAGAAGTTTAGAATCTTTACATACTGCAAAAAAACTTTACAAATTGCGAAACTACATTACATTCAATTTACCAAGGTGAGGATTGACATAAACCTCTGTTTATATTGGGCAGTCATAAATCTAGCTTTGGAAATCTGTCCTCCCACACAACAGGACGTTTTGTAAATCAATAAAGCCTGAAAATAGTATAGAATAAAATAGTATTAAACCGGGAAGAATATTAACCGCTTATTGGAAAACGAATCCGGGAATGAGTTAACAGCGTTATCCCTAAATATTTTTTATTTTTATGCGAGGTGCGATGCCCTATAAAGTAAGCTTGTTAAATAAATGCAACAATATATGGTTTCTAAACTACAACAGCAATTTTTAATCTTACTATCTTACTAAAAACATAAAATAGCCAGTACCTACAAAAAATGCTTGCAAAAAACGAAAGGGGAGCACCCCTTTCGTTTTTACTTTTTGACTTTTTTGTTATTTCTTAGATAATTATTATATGAAAATTTCAACTGGTTATCTATTACGGTTCGAAAGATACAGCAAGACAGACAGACGGACAGACATACATCGTAGGCTTAGTAATAGGGTCCCGATTTCACCCTTTGGGGCAGAACCCTAAAAACTACTAAATCAAGCGTTATAAACATTTAATTTGACATGTCTATTGTTAATTGTTATGTTTAGACAATTACAAAATTATTAACTTGCGAAATACCGCTACAAAAATGTTCGGCTTATTCGGTCCATGTTTTTCGCTATAAAAGATTGTTTACTATACCCAAATAGACCAAGTTGCCATTTTGGACACAACATTAATCACTATTCCGATATTCAAGGATGATGAACTCATAGTTAGTTTCCGAGATGAAATGTTTAGGTCAATGGACACTGTGATGGACATAAGTCGACCAGTGGACAAGGTGTTTACATTATTGAGATAATTTTGTACGTTTATAGGAACTGAAACATGGAACAAACTATTTCATTTTCTTTTTCATCTCGCTTTCACAAATCTCAACTTTTTAGTTGGAATTGTCTGTTTTTAGTCGGAATTGACTCAAACCCTAATTAATAACCAACTTCAAAAAAAAGGAGTGGGTGGAGGAATTCGTTTATGTTTTTTACCTCAAAACTCCGTCATTTAAAAACCGGTTAAATATTTTTTGTACGATATAGTTTCAGTTTTGTCCCTCAAATTTCATCAATAATTAAGAATTGGTTTTTAAATAAAAATATCTGGAAACACATATCATCCATAACTAAATTGTGTATTTGCTAATTTTAAAGTCTTTTTTTATTTATTTATTCTAATAAGGTTTTTTTTTATTGGGTGCAGTTTATCCTATCCATATTACGTGATGGTTATTCGGGTTTAATAATCCCTTTTTCTTCAATTGGACCTAAATTTATCTGCCGTCCGATTACTAAAAGACCGTTAAGTCTTTTGGTTAACGTTATAGTTAACGGTCTTTTAGTAATCGGACGGCAGTTATGACTAACATACAGTTTACTCTCACATATGTGCAAAATGGTACAATGCATGCTCACGCGAATTTTCAAACAAATTCAAATTGTTATAACAAAATCCTAGCACTCGAACAAATATTACGAAAATAGATATTATACAGGGTTACGCAAATAAATATAGATATTATACATAATCCCGAAATCACGCAAAAAATCTGATGTTCTATAGAAAACGGTAATTGACACTAGACAAAATGTATGGAACAGCTGTTTTTTTATTGCGAATGCAGTGTTGTACCACAGTAAAAAAAAGTCATAAGCCTGAGTGCAATGACCTCCTTTCGGCGTAGTACAGTCTATATGCGTAACCCTGTATTCTCGAAACGTTTTATCGACAAGAATTGACAATGGAAGCTATTATACGACACAATGAAAAGACGATTAGTATATTAATATGATATAATTATATGATAGATAGCTATATACATACATACATACATACTATACATAGCTATTGCCCGTTACTTCTTACCTACGCGTAGACTTACCTACGTATAAACTTTCAACCCTTATTTGATCCCTTCGTCCTTGTCGTAAAATCCTCTCTTAGCAGATGTCTACCCATAAGGAATCTACCTGCCAAATGTCACATAGTTTTTAGGGTTCCTTACCCAAAGGGCGTAAATTACTAAGCCTTCGTTGTATGTCTGTCTGTTCGGCTGTCCTACCTTTCGACGGCTGTATCTCTCAAACTGTAATAGACATATCTAGTCAATTGAAATTTTCACAGAATATGTAACGTTATGGCGGATTCACTAACAAATAATAAAAAAGTCAAAAAGTAAAAACCTTAGGGGGGGTCCCCATATCGTCCCCATACAACAAAAGATTTTTAAACGTATTTTTGTATTTGTTCTAATGTCAAAACGGTAATACGTACAAGCGTCAAACTTGGCATGATTATAGTATGCACACTAAAGTAAAACAGAAAATAATAGCCAAGTGCGAGTCGGTGACAAATTTATGTTAAGAGGGTATACCACGGCCAAGAAATTTGATGAATTGGTATTTAACAAATCTATTGCTGTCCCCTGATCTCAAGCCTCTCTCAGTAGAGCGCAATAAGGACAACTGCAGCTCCGATCGATTATACCTACGAAAAGTAGACAAAATCATTGTCTCGTATTTTTCTGTTTCCTCATTCAAAACTAAGCCGATTTCATATTTTTTTAAATTAATAGATGTGAAAAAAATTGAACTATGCTTCTATCATTTATTTTTGTTTTATAAACTCGTCAAATTTGTTTGATAGACTTGGCGGTAAAAAAAATAATTTTTGGGATATTTAAAGGCTCATATTTCTTATAGTAGTTAACTTATAAGAAAAAATAAATGATAGAAGCATGACAATGGGAGAGATAAATTTTATTTTAAAAAATTACTGTTCTAGTGATATTATCCAAGGAGGAAACACGAGAATACGTTTGTATGGACAAAACACTGCCCGTGTGCCCACTTAAGCAACATCGGGCGCGGTCGGTACTTGGATCGGTGACCGCCTGGGCGTGATGTTATCTTTTTGCACTACTTTTTGTATTTAGTGGTGGAACTTAACTCTCAGAACGCGAGCTGCCAGTTTTTGTGTTTTGTGAGTGGTATATCGCTTTTATATCAATATAGAATTTAATAACTCAGCTCGAGTCGATCCCGGGTGCTGGTAATTACACTTGCTTGTCAATTACTGCCTGACTGCGGAATCCAATCACGTCATAGTGTCGGATGGGTAGCATAAACCTACATCTAGCTATCTCGAAGTGTATTTGTGTGTATAGTTCAATTGTCTGTGTTTACGCAGCATTACAATCTTGGAGTGTTCAGGTCTAGTGTTAATAGGTTATTACTGGGAAAACGTGCTCCATCTTCGACCGCATCATCGCTTTCCATCAGGCGAGATCACGGTCAAACGTTAGCCTAGTCCGATGTAAAAATAATAATAATTGTAATACTTATAATAAAGACATTGAGGTGCTATGTGGTGGGAAATTCAAATTTAAAACAGTTTTTTGTCCTTGTAGCTAGGTCGGGTAACTATAGTAAACGATGATTATGTTTGTGCAAATTGATTATTATTCTTGACAAAATCATGTAAAGCTATTTATCTCTAATGCGCTGAAAAGGGACCTTAGTACCCTGAATAACTTTCACCATGGGACCAACCGTGAAATTGCGAAAAAAATATCAGCTGTTCCATAGAAAACGGTCATTGAAACTCAGCAAAATGTATGGAAACGCTGACATTTTTATCGCAATTTCAGGGTTGGTCACATGGTAAAAGTGGTTCATAATGATGAGTGTAAAGGACCCCTTTCAACTTAGTGCAGCCTTTCCGAGTACCCTGCAGAGAGAATAATGAAATTAAAACTCTAAAATAATAATATGCCAGTATGCCAAGCTTGCCAAGTACGTTACTGCAGCGGTAGACAACACAGGCATTTATGAACGAACGTAAAAATATGAGTCAAGGCGTAACCGAGGCCAGCATATGTAAATCTCTGAAGACCCAGACAATGATATATAAATATTTTAAAGTAATTTTATCAATTCAAATATAAAATACTAAGCTTTAGAACAAACTAAAAACCGCTGTCTATAAAGGCTTATTTACATAATATAATGCATAGCCAAGGAATTTGCTTGCGGAAGTCAACTTGCTCACGTGTCTGGCACACATGAAACATTCGTGCTACGTAGAGACAAGGAACTCCGCAAATTCAAACTATGCTCATATTATAATAGAGATACCACCTGCTCTACCCTGCAAAGCGACACGGTCAAACCGGTGCGATTGCGGTGGCTGTGGCGGTGGTGATCAGTAGACGGGCCAGTCGTCGTCAGCTATTAAATTCGGCCATTTTCGTACCAAAAAACTATTGTTGTGAAACATATTATATATTGTCGTGCCTTGGCAGTGAAACAGACTGCTATGACGGCAAATTTGGGGTGATAGCTCGTAGGTCTAATTGGTAGTGAATCTGCCTTCTGCGCTTGGGGAAGTGGGTTCGTTCCCACCTAAGACAAACATTCATGTGATGAACATTTGTGTTTGATCGATATCTGGGTGTTAATATTTATTTACGTACGTATTTAGAAATTTATATGTAGTATGTATATCAGTCTCTAGCAGTTATATTACAAGCTTTGCTTAGTTTGGGGTCAGATGACCGTGTGTGCAAAAAATGACCCGAATATTTATTTATTATTTATTAAATGCAATGACGCTCTCTTATGGCGTCATGTTTACATCTGTCGGGCATGCCGTGACGGCCAACTTTTTTGTTATCTTTTTGTTGGATTTTGATACTAATTTACTAATCGCCCTAACTGTCAATAACAATTTACTAATTTGAAAAACCTTTAAAATTCCTTTAAGTTATATTTAAAAAAATCATTAGGTTTTGTTATTCATACTATAACAAAAATTTGAAATACACATTACACGCCACGGTTTATCTAATTCGATTAAATTCGGCAAACAGTTTCCGATAAATATCACTATAGCAAAACACCACAGTATTTATCCCTTTAATCCAGCAGTATTCCGGCAACAGTAATTTGGGCGTCCGCTAATTGCCACTGCCATCCACCAGCACGCGCTGGTTTGACCATACCTCTAGGTATAGAGTCTAGAATGACGTAACTTAGGTTTCCTAGGCACATGCATTGAAATAGTTTCATTATTCAGATGGAGCCGAAAGCAATTTGTACATGCTCTACGTTTCTATCACATGTTTTATTCAAACTCTTAGAATCAGACTTTGAGAAGAGTCCTGTTACTAAAATTGTTAGTATAGATGAGAAAAAAAAAAACTTTTGAACTCGACGTTTAAAAGTCAATTTAAAAAACCAACTTCAAAATTAGTTTAAAATACGCAATTTCGTTCAAAAATCCACCAATCCGCACTGGGCCAGCGTGGTGGATATGGCCCAATCACCCTTTCGGGGGTAGGCTAAAAGTCCAGCAGTGGACTGTTAAAAGGCTGATTATTGAGATGATTTTTGATGATGACGCAATTTCGTTTACTTGGATGACAATAATTGTGTCAAGTAAACAAATTTTCCAATTATTTTTATTTAAAAATGACTAACTACTAAACTGATTTTGATTAAAATTCTATGAGACCAATCTGAAAGTAAGTATATCCTTTCAATTGACAGACAAATCAATGACAGAGTTCTGAGGTAATAAACGTAAAAAAATACAACCGAATTGAGAAACTCCACCTTTTTTGAAGTCGGTTCAAAATAATAGTCCTATGTAAACCTTCCGTGAAATTTTTTGGTCAAAACCGCATCAAAATCCTTTGCATGTTTTAGGAGGAGTAAGCGGTTATACAGACAGACAGACGCGGAGAGCGACTTTAATTTAGATTGATTGAGATTGTTGTGTAGAGGTACATTTCGTCATTGTAATTTTTTTATTAGACTTAATTTTAATTTAGCTACATATTAATTTATTTAATGTACTTAAATTCCTTAAATTAAAATTTCTTGTGCTTGTTACAGAACGCACGCAATAATTCTGCTGTTGCTGTAACGCGTTTGACCTGTGGAAAGCTTTAGTGTGTTCGTTTTAGACCTACGACATTTTTGTTAAAGTGGCAGTTGTTATTCTAGAGCAAAGAGCAAATAACTGCGACAACAATTTTAACGTGCCATACAATAGCGTTTAGTTGTCAATGCCACAGTCTCGGTCACCCATCCAAATATTGACGGGACAGATCGTTGCTGAAGAACCTTCTCACATTTGTTGACAAAAAGCCACGAAAACTGAATTTTTAGCGTATTGATTCTATCAAATAGAAAGATTTGATAGAAATTAAAATTAAAAATTTAAATTAAAATTTAAAATCCGAATTAATAGTTCTCAATCTGTTTTTACTGAAATTAACTACTTCAAATTATTTTTTTGCTCTACAATAACTCGATATAACAACTTATTAGCAAACCCTTTCATTTGATTTGGTAGATAAGAAAATTTTGTCCGCCATCTTAGAGCGTCCGCCATATTGAATATAGTGTTACGTAATTTAAGGTGGTACGATTCACCTATGGCGGGAAATTCAAATTTTAAGCAGTTTTTTGGTCCTAGTAGCCGGCCCAGGTAATTATTTTTAAATAACACAGTGTTTGCGCAAAATATTGGCTGTTCTTTACATTATAATGTACAATTATTTAACAGTAACGCACCATATTACTCACATTTGTGAATAAACCATTTGAAACAGCAAAAATTAGTTTTTTCACAAATGTAAGTAATAATGTGCATTAGAGATAAATAGCTTTATATAATTTTGTAAAGAATAATAATCAATTTGCGCAAACATCATGATCGTTTACAATAATTACCCGGCCTAGCTACAAGGACAAGAAAACTGTTTGAAATTTGAATTTCCGCCATAGGTGAATCGAACCACCTTAAGTTTTCGTATTCTTCTCTACAAACTCTTTCATTAGATACCCAGATACTCATATCATGAGGATGCATGAAAAATAACTGGTCCGCCATATTAGATTTAGAATGACGTCACTTAGTTAACCATGCAATGGCGTCGATTCTGTCATACCACTCACTAAACTAAACCAATCTGACAGGACTAAAATTATCTGCCTCTCTTTTCATGTTAATATGCAGGAGATTTTAAAGCTGTCAAATTTAATTTAATTTAGAGTACTTCCGAATCGACGCCAATTGTCATCCAAACTAAAGGTGTATGCAAAATTGCAGCTCAATCGGTTTTAAAGTTGTTTTAAAATTCAGTTGCAAGATTGACTCGAACTAACAAGCTAAATAAAAGCTTGTAATATTAAAATGATTGTATCAGCCTAAACCGATTTTAGCTACACCACACCACACCATCAGCCATTAAATGTCCACTGCTGAACAAGGCCTCCCTCTTAGAGAGGGGTGTTGCCATAATCCCCACGCTTGGCAGGCGGCTTGGAGATCGCAGTACGTTCACCGTGTACTAACAGGACGCTGCTGCCCATCCTCCGGTGGTTCTGGTCGCAGTTTTAGGACATACCCGGGTCCATTTTAGCTAAGGAACTCTTAATTATTATTCAATAGTTATATACCTACTAGTAGGCCGCCCCTGTTTCGCACGGGCGAAGCCGGGATATATAGCCTATGTCAACCGGGGATAGTGCAGCATCCCAACAGTGAAAGAATTTTTCAAATCGGTTCAGTAGTTTCGGAGCCTATTCAATGCAAACAAACAAACAAACAATCAAATCTTTCCTCTTTATAATATCAGTATAGATAAAGTAAGTTTTGTATAGCACCAAAGTAAATAGATACTTACGTACATAAATATTCATGCAAATTCAGCCGCCTACTCTAGTTAACTAGCGCTAGGTTACCTGCAGATGCATTGAAATCTATTCATTATTAAGGCCATGCCAGAACCTACTTACGTACTTAGTTGTACTACGAGTACCTACTTAAGTATAGCATTATTGTATTACCTAACGTGCCAATCCTATGAGTGTACTTAAAATTAACACCATGAGCCATTAAATGTCTACTGCTGAACAAGGCCTCCCTCTTAGAGAGGGGTGTTGCCATAATCTCCACGCTTGGTAGGCGGCTTGGAGATCGCAGTACGTTCACCGTGTACTAACAGGACGCTGCTGCCCATCCTCCGGTGGTTCTGGTCGCAGTTTTATGACATACCCGGGTCTTAAAATTAACAATATAGTGTAATCTTGTTAAATAAACCGGCCTAGTGCGAGTCGGGCTCGCGCACCACCACAAAATACAATAAGGTTGTCCAAGGAACCGAATTACCAGTTATTATAACGCCTTTCAATTGTAGGAGTAATTTGCTACGCACTTTGCTACAGGCGCTCGAGTATAACAACTTGATAATGAACAGAAATTTGTCACTGACTAGCACTTGGCCATTATTTATTACTTATTGTTATACTTAAGAATGTGTACTACAATCGTGCCAAGTTTGACGCTTGTACGTATTATCGTTATTACATTAGAGCTAATACAAAAATAGGTTAAAAAATACGTTTGTTGTATGGGACCCCTCTTTTATTTTAAATTTTTGACTTTTTTATTGTTGTATTTACATTGTATTTATTTAAATTGTAATTAATTTTGTTAATTTGCTAAATATTAATATTGTTAGGTAATTTTTATTTCTTATTACGAGCTTTTATTTGGTTTCACCTGACCCGGTCTATCTGTCTGTCTATCTGTCTGTAATCAAATCTTGCAAGTTAAATTTGACCCACTTTCCGGTTTCCGATTGAGCTTAAATTATGCATACACTACTTAGTACCTTAGTTCTGGTGACAATATGCAATATGACATTGTAATATTTTAAAAACAGCCACGAAAATAAAAATAAAAGTATAAAAAATAATAGCATCATATATAAAAGCTTGTTTAAAAAAAAGCTTTATTTTTTTAATAATGCGCAAATTTTAATTATTATTTATTTACCTACAAGTCGGTGTCACTTAAAATATTCATTTGAATATTATTATTATTAATTACACAAACCACTTGGGAACGTAAAAAAATGCCAAACCTCAAAAACAATTTACCACAAAGTTTAAAAAACTCTAAAACACAAAAAATATACAACAAAAACTTTTCCCAACTTACTTTTTTATTCCCAAACTCCGCAACTTCCGTTCAACATCCAAACAGCACCATCAAACCGAAAAGCCACTGAAACAAACACTTCACTTCATTCTACGAAATAATCGAAATAATTTTCATGAAACGCGGACGTGTGCTCTCTCCGGCGGACAAACTTGGACTAAGTACCAGTATCTCAAGTCCCAACAATTCTGGCGCCACGATCTGTCTCTGCTTTGGCCAGTAGTTGTCATGATCTAATTATGTGACATCAGTATCAATTGTTCAATAAATATTTGTACAGATATAGTAAATAAATAGTGCAATCGACTACCGGTAAGTTTGAACAGAGCCCTGTTGTTTTGGTTAGTTAAGTGATACGAAAGTTTACAAACAAATTGTTAGTCAATGGTCAATCAAGACAATCATTATTATTATTTTGCGTATTTACTTGTATTTGTGATGATGTCATTATAAATAACAATTTTGAAATATAAGTTATAGGTATAAATAAGACGCAGCGTAGGTAGGCCTCCCACTAGATGGACCGACGACATAGTGAGAGTCGCTGGCATCCAGTGGATGCAAAAAGCAGGCTGTCGTTCAGCAGTGGACGTCTTCTGGCTGATGATGATGATGATATAAAAGATATACAGGTATATAACTATAGGTATACTATAAGATTTTTTGGCATGAAAAAATAATAATAAATTATGCGCATAGAAAAACTTGAGCGATGGTGGTCGCGTCGTAGCATGTGCGCCTTACAATCTGACGGCACCCGGGTTGTTCCACAGCCCTGCATCAAAGCCTTATTTAGTACCTAAATAAATTATGTGCAGTTTAGATGCCATCGCTCAAAAACGGTTAAGGAAAACATCGTGAGGAAACCGGCATGTCCAAGAACCTAAAACGTTCAAGGACATAATTATGACATTCACCAACATGCACTAGCTCTGTTTGGCGAATATCATAGACAGCATGGTGGATTAGGGCCCCGGCCCATCCTTACTCTCTGAAGTAGAAGGCCTGGATCCCAGCAGTGGGAATATGATAGGATGAAATGTTGATGATGACAGAAAAACTAATTATTACTTAAACAAAAACGTACTCGTACTTAAAAATTACATACTGCGATCTCCAAGCCGCCTGCCAAGCGTGGGGATTATGGCAACACCCCTCTTTACGAGGGAGGCCTTTGTTCAGCAGTGGACGTTTACAGGCTGATGACGTGACGTGACAACTTAAAAATTAATATACTCTGAACTATAATTTTTTTTTTTCTAGAAGCCCCTAGGTGTAGGAGAAATTGGCCAGAATGCTGGCAGCACTAGATACCACGTTAAATGGCAATGCTTATTTTTTTGGCCAGCATTCCATTATAATAGGATATCAAATATAACTCACAAAAGAAACTGCTAAATAAGACAATTTATGCAAAAAAGAAATGAGGTAGGTACCTATTTTGTACATATTGCAACATTTATAAGACTCGCCAAAAGTAATTTGATAAAATGCATAATGCGCACAATGCGCACAGCTAAACAAACATTTTAACAGCTAGGTTCAATAAAACTAAAAAATAGTTTTCATCTTCAGGTATTTTTATTTTCATGGCCTCGATATTTTTGCTATAATACTTTTAGCACGTTTTCGTAAAATTTGTACAAACAATATTGAATTAAAATTCCTTTAATAGCAGTGCTTGATATTTTTAAAATAACAAACGTAGAAATTTAGGTTCGAATTAAATTACTTATTAGCCTAGATTGGGGCGCTTTTTTACAAAAAAGGAAAATAAAATTAGCAGCGCCTAACTATTTCACTTGCTATAACTATTCTAGAATTTAAATATTTCCGGTAAGAAACATTCAAAACCCGATGCTAATCTTACAGTGGGCTGGTAAAAGGCATCCCGTCTTTTCCTCCAACATACGGGCTAATGCTCAGAGTGGTCAGTGGCTAGGCCGACAATCTTTATTGATGTACCAAATTATCTTATTATCTATAATATCTTTATTGTTTTCATGTGAAACAAAGAGATTTTATTTAAATTTGAAATTTGTATTAGATTTGAGCACCGTGAAAAAAAGATAAAAATATTAGCGACTCCCAACGATTTCACTCGTTATAACTATTACAGGATATATTATAATATCAATTTTTTCATTAAAAATTACAGCCGAATCTAGAACCTTATTTGAAGTCGGGCGAAAAATGTCGGTGTTTCCGAGAAGCTACAACGTGGGGTTCTTCAAAAAGTGAGTTAATAGTGTCCTTAAGGGTCGGCAACGTATTTGTGATGCCTCTGGTGTTACAAGTATCCATAGGCGACAGTGATTGCTTCATAAGGCGGACCGTCTGCTTGTATGCCAACTATGGTATAAAAAAAATGCCATTTCATTTCGTCCGTCGTAAAACTGAACCATGTGTGGACGGTCATAATATACTATTACCTATTTTATGATTCAAGAGTTACTACTTTCACCAATTCTGTAGTTCAAGTGCAATATGTTGGTATATTTGGTATGTAGTAGGTATGTAGGTATAAATAGTTACTTCTGGTCAATGTAAGTACGTGTATGGTGACAAGGATTTCTGTCTGTATAGGATATAAAAGTACGTCTAAAGGGCGTACTTACTTATTTTTTAGGTTTCCATACCCAAAGGGTGTAAACGGGGCCCTATTACTAAGCCTACGCTACATGTCCGTCTGTCCGTCCTACTTATTAACAGTTGTTTCTTTCAAAACGTAATAGTTAAAATCAAGGCTAGAAATGCATAGTTTGGCCGTCATGCAATGGCCATAAAACTATTTAATAAATTAACTGACGACTTAAAGAGGACGAAAATGAACAAAATTTTTCAAAAATCTTAAAAACATTAATTTGAAAGTGTTATTATTCAGTAGAAAAAATTCTTAACGATAAAACATCATAAAACAGATCGGGCCGCTCCATATTTCGGCACCATATATATAAATTGCCATACCCTAATTGGGTCATTATGTTTATATCAGTTTCACCTATTATCATAATGTGCAATAAATGATTTGACTTTGACTTTAATAGCCAGTTGAAATTTTCATAAAATAATATTATTATGTAGTTAAGCTTAGACTTTAAAGTATAAAGCTTAGTATATCCTTTCTGCGTAACCCAGTTTTTTTAATCAACGGTACTCATCCCCTTTTGCCCTCTTACGTGAAAGATAGCACGTAAATATTTCTATAAAATGTCTCCGTAAGGAGAACGTTCCACATCACGCAGGTACGTGTAATTTTTAACAGAGTTCAAAAAATGAGGAAGTTGTCAAACGGGTTTTTTGTTACCTTAGAACTCGCTTTTCATTTTTGTTTTTAATTGAAACGATATACTTTCAGATTGGTCCCATAGAAATTTCATCATAATCGGTTTAGTAGTTTGGCTTTTAAATCCAAATAATTGGCAAATTGCGTATATATAATATAACTAGTTTTGAAAAGTCGGTTTTTAAAATTGATAATTGTTATCTTGTTTATAGGCACTTATCACGTATTACTTTATTTAGATAAAAATATGTTCAACTTGTTATGTTTATCAGTGTTCAAAACGCGAACGTTTAAAAATTACTAATTTTTTATCTTCATCGTAAATTAATAATTACTTCATCATGTTTTACTCATTTCAAAAACGTGGTCGCAGTACACAGGAGCATCGTTTTCTTTATGGCTGTCTGATAACAGGTTGAAACGAGCTCACCTCTCGCATGATCGATGAGAGCAATCCCATAGTTTGTAGATGATACCAAAGGGAAGGATACTTACACTTAGATATCGAGACGGAAATAAAATGTTTTCCGCTGTACCTGATTATCCAGCTATCTAGCCTAAATCAATCCGCTGCTGGACAAAGACCTTTCCAAGCACGCCACTTAGCACGATTTTCCGCTTTTTCTTGATAGGCATAGCTGATAAAAAAGTCATCACCATAATTTCAACCTATCTTTTTCTTACTGCGGAGACACAGACCTTCTCAGGGAGAGAGAGAGAGAGAGAGAGATATAAGGTGGGCCCTAATACACCATGCTGCACCAACATGCACTGGGCATGTTGGTGAATGTCATGTCTTTAAGTTTTGAGGTTCTTGGACATACTAGTATCCTAACTATATTTTCCTTCACTGTTTTTTAAGCGATGGCATGCTGAAACTGCACATAAATTATTTAGGTACTAATTAAGTCATTGGTGCAGGGCCGAGGATCAAACCGGGTGCCGTCAGATTGTATACCGCACTACGACTCGAATATCTAAAAAAAGTAATAATCATAATAACATTTATCTAGATAAGAATACAGCACATAGTACATTATAAACCGTTTATATAAGGGACAAGATTTTCGGTTAGATTCTCTCCAAATAATCATTCAGTTCAACAAACCGCTAGGGCTCCAGGGCACACCCCTTCTGGGGTGCCTGGGCAAGTCTGATTCCCACCCCCGGCGACGGCCCAAGCCGAGGTTCGTACCTTCGAGGTGCCCTTGTGCTAGTCGCCCAAAAACTTAAACCATCAAGTTATGCCGAACGCACTCTGCGTTCGCTAACTAGTCCGGTCCATCTGTAGAGGCCAAAAGGCCAACATTACAAGTCAATATAAAAAAAAAAAAAAGGGACAAGATTTGTAACGAAGTCATCTAACAAAGAACCAGAGTTACAGAAATTGAAATAGATCAAACAATTACTCAGCTGAACTGGCTGTGGGCCGAACATATTTTCCGAAGAGACGATAACTGCTGAATAGACGAGCTATAGACCGCGCTTAGAGATAGACTCCCTGTGTGCAGGTGGAGTAAGGACGTGCTTGAAATAGCTCAAGAAATGAAGATTAAATCAGTAGCATATATTTAAAAACACTATTTCGTGTAATCGTCATCATTACCAGCTTATATTAATATTCGTTTAGTAATATACATAAACCTCTCCACATGTTAAAATCTGCTTTACACATCCGTTTGCCACCAGCCGCTTGCAGCAGGTCGTCGCTTCACCGCATGACGCCTTACTCTACGTGTAGACACGTGGTCTCAACTCCCCGTAGTCTCTCTGGTCGTGGTAGAACCCGTCCTCACAAGCGATTGTCGGTTCTTCTACACATAGCCCACATCAGCTTGCTATCCAGTAATAGACAAATACAAATTAAAGGAATCGTTTTTTGACAGTTCGTTTTTTATTAGCTACACACAAGCTTGCTACTTCACATACACCGTAAAAACGTTTGTTCTGCGGATATGAATTCGCCTACGCAGCTATAACACCTTATTTTAAATCTAGACCAGAACATCTTTCCAGGCCACTCTAAAAAGCGAATTATAAAACTGTTCAACTTTAAAGTCACGTTGCCAATCTATTTCTAGTTTACAACGTAATCCTTAGTTCAAAGACTGTACAAGCAACGTAATGTAAACACGGCTGTGAAGAATATTCAATAACAAATACCAGGGATGTGAAACACTTGGAGCAAAGCGCTACAGTAAATCTTACTAGATCAGTAGGTAATGTAGGAAAATGTTTTGTAGTGATATACTAGGCTAGTTTGGCCACCTTGAACGACGTGACAAATTAATAAAAACCAGCATAGAGAGAAACGTAGAAGGAAAGAGAGGACCGGGAAGACCAAGAAGACTATTCTTAGACCAAATAAAAGAAAAGGGAAATGTCATGTCGTACAGGAAGGTGAAAACGCTGGCAGAAGATTGTCAAGCCTGGAAGTTACTCCACCTACAAGAGCTACTCAATGAACTCTTAAATGTTGAATGAACTTATTATGCAAACATAACTCATATTTTTTATGTTTCCAGTGAACTGGGCATGACGAAATATAACATCTGAAATGTCAGGGTGAGAAGCGCAGTGCAAAATTATTAGTTATTCTATATTCAGCGTGGCACTGAACTGTTACACTGCACACAAAATGAGTTCACTGAAATTCTTCCCGCTAGAAGAAAGACTAATCAAAGATATCGTTGCAAAAAGTTGCATGTGACCTGAAGTTCAAAGCAATTTAATCTTATGCATGGTGGGAAAATGTTAAGAGCTAACATAATATAGAGACTAAAAATTGACAGTAAATCTAGTACTTGTTTCTAGCATATAAAACAAACATATTTTTTGTATTAGCTCTAATATAAAAATGGCAATACCTACGTACAAGCGTCAAACTTGGCATAACTATAGTTACCCTTCTAAAGTATAACAACAAATAATAAATAATGGCCAAGTGCATGCACCTGAGGCATTCGGGTAAAAATTATTCTCAAATCTTAAAAAATCTGCAGCGTGCTTTTTACTTACCATATGCGCATGTTTTACACAGGTTTTGGCCGGTCCACACCTGAGCTCTGTGCCAACATTCGCTAGTTTTTGTGCTATTAAATTATCAGAGATAAGAACGGCACGGAAATCTAAGCTAAAACCTAAAATTACGCTATGAATTACTTTTTGGGTCACTTACGGAGTCACAAATGTTGCCATATCGCGTTGTGGACGATTGTGTGTTCCAATTAAGATTAGATTTTTTGCCGTTTTAATGCGCTGTTTTCTACTGCCTCTGCCAGTTTTTAATGTTGTAATTTTTGCCGTTCAATATATTATATTTAAAAGTTTAAAACTCACAGTTAAAATGCCACCAGAAAATGTTAAGAGTTAACATAATATAGAGACTAAAAATTGACAGTAAATCTAGTACTTGTTTCTAGCATATAAAACAAACATATTTTTTGTATTAGCTCTAATATAAAAATGGCAATACCTACGTACAAGCGTCAAACTTGGCATAACTATAGTTACCCTTCTAAAGTATAACGACAAATAATAAATAATGGCCATAATGGTTCTGATTTTCATGACATCAGAATCTTTTCATCCGGAAAATGCATAAAAACAGGAGAACTGCGCATCAATTAAAACTTGTTCCAACAGAAAGATTGTAAATGGCAAATCTGTGCTCTGGAAATTTTGTTACATAAACAATAGTAACGTAACGATTGTTTCGACTGGCCGGTGACGTGTGACTCGCGTGTTTCAACAATAGAACATCCGAATTGTTATGATTGGTGTATGGCATTGTTCAACGAACAAATTGTTACGTTGGACAGCTTGTTAGTTACTGGACGCGCTTGTTGGATTTCAGTGAAAGGGTTGCAATATTTTTTTAAAGGTTTTTCTATTTTTTTTTAATGGAGAACGAAGGTTTGGGGTAGAAGGTTGTGTATTTGTATATCTGTTACCAAAACGGTTTGCTCCAAAACGGTTGGACCGATTACATGTTTTTTTTTTTTTTTTTTTTTTTTTTATAGTAGGTAGTCTTGCGCTTGGCCGCCATCTCGCCTGATGATAAGCGATGATGTGGTCTACGATGGAGCACGCTTGCCTAGAAGAAACCGATTCACTCTCGACTTGAAGACCCAGATTGTAACTAACAGGGAAAACCCAGTCAGGCAGCGAATTCCACAGACCAGCAGTTCGCACAATAAATGTGGAATCATAGCGCTTCGTACGGGTTTTCGGAATATCAACCATAAAACGATGGGGGAGGCCCTATGTCCAGCAGTGGACGTCCTATGGCTGAAATGATGATGATGAACCATAAAACGATGTCGATTTATCTGACTACGCAAGAAGTAGGGTTATGTTTTTCGAGTGTATGTATATAAGATGGTTATTAGGGTTCTGTATCCAAAGGTATTAGTAAGCCTACACTGTCTGTCTGTCTGTCCGTCCGACCGCCCGTCTGTCCGTCCTACATTTTAACGGCTGTATCTTTCAAACCATAATTGATTCGATCCGTATTTTTGGTATTTTGTAGCGGTACGGAACCGTCAGTGCGCGAGCCTGACTCGCACTTGGCCGGTTTATTTTATTTGACAGCAGTTTTTATTGCGGTCGTTTTAACAACGTTTGTTTAAAAGCTCACCTAAGTACTATTTTTTGTGATTTTTTGTTTTTTGTTTTTTTTTGTGTGTTTTTTATTTTTCATGGGTTTTTATTTCCTATCATATTTTGCAAGTGTTCGCGTTTTTCACGTCTGTCTGAAGAAAATCATAACGATACAAAAGTCTCTTGAAGTCTGCGAATGACACTTTTCTTATTGGAGACGTAGATATCACCTCGCATTTTTATAGAGAATAGTGTAGGTAATAAAAACAAATATTTTTACGTAATAGACTTGTCTACCTAATTTTCTTCTTTTTATCGTGTGAGTCGATGTTATATGAATGATTTACTTTAAGTTTTTTGAGCAAAATTTAGCTACTCCAATCATAATTCTACAAAAGAAATGCGAGATCTGTGATTCCAACGAATGGCATCCATCCGAGGTCTCATTTACCATGTTTTCCCGACTTTTGCCCACTTTGAATTGAACCATCGGTTTGTGTTTTCCGCAAATTGGCCATAAAGTTCTTTACGGCCTAGGAAGAGCTCTCTAGGACGTAGATATTTCAAAGTTTTATCAAAAACGAAAGCTCAACGATATTGAAGAACAAGTTTGATAACTTTCACAAGCATTAAGCCACGGCTGGAAACACCTGAGGCATTCGGGTAAAATATTCTCAAATTTAAAAAAATCTGCAGCGTGCTTTTTACTTACCATATGCGCATGTTTTACACAGGTTTTGGCCGGTCCACACCTGAGCTCTGTGCCAACATTCGCTAGTTTTTGTGCTATTAAATTATCAGAGATAAGAACGGCACGGAAATCTAAGCTAAAACCTAAAATTACGCTGTGAATTACTTTTTGGGTCATTTACGGAGTCACAAATGTTGCCATATCGCGTTGTGGACCGTTCGTTATACTCGGCGTTTATGCATAGTTTTAGTACGGAAATAGGGATGTATTCTGTGGCAATGCGGAATTGAAAATGAGTTCGTAAAGCTATTATCAACTGTGTAAAAAAAGATTGTTTGATTAAGATTAGATTTTTTGCCGTTTTAATGCGCTGTTTTCTACTGCCTCTACCAGTTTTTAATGTTGTAATTTTTGCCGTTCAATATATTACATATAAAAGTTTAAAACTCACAGTTAAAATGCCACCAATTATGAAAGTACTTTGAAATGGTATGAAAATTTTTGACACACACAGACCTATGCAAACACTCCTATTCACCTTTTGTATCACTGTCATAAACATACCTCACATAGAACCAGGTTAAATATATAACCATAATTGGACATTTACATAGAAAACGCGTTATTTACATACGTTTATGAGACAAAAGCTGTGTTATAAAGGTACCTGCTAACTCCATTAGCGTCCTAAACAAGGATACAGGGTGTGTTTTTAATTATGATTAATTTGTTTGACCAAACATTTAATTCGGGAAGTCAACAAAGGATAACGAGGATCCGGGAAACTCGTTTTTGTGCGCTCCTTTTTTAAGGCTTTATCGGGTTTATTTATTTATAAATAAACATTGTGTTGATGTTTGACTTTGAATTTTAGTAGGTTATGACGTCATATTGGTCTATACCTTAGATCAGACAAACAACAGAGATATGGTAAGGCAGCATGGCGGGTGCGAACAATGTGCGAAAAAAATTACTAATGGTACATACAGTTTTTGCGTTATGGTGGTACGTTTCACCTATGGCGGGGAATTTAAATTTGAAACAGTTTTCTTGTCCTTGTAGCTAGGCCGGGTAACTATTTTATTCAAAATACAAAATAAACATTTGGTAAAAATCTTAACGTGCTGTGATAATATTTTTACACAATATTTCAATACTCAATATTTTATTGCAGACATAATTATGTAGGTACATGAAGTTCTTGAATTACATGTTTCAAGTTTCAATAAAGTAATAATACACATGACCCTATTTGGGTATGGCAATTTCAAAAATGATTATCTTTGATGATTTGATTTCATAATTGATTGAACCATGCAGTCAAAGCGAAAAGAAGTAAATGATGGCTACCGTAGGGCCATAGGGCCACAAAGAGCTTCATTATCATTTAAATCAAGCCCTCTAACCTAATATAGATTACAAAGATGATCTCGGCCCGTCATTGTTGACTAAATCGTTTTTCATAATTGTCACCCGCATGTTATCATGCAAGAGATAAGAAGTACTGATACCACAATTGGCTTAATTTCAATTGAGTTTGACTTTGACAATTTTACGACTTTACATACTTGATTATAATATTATGTAATTTGGATAGATATCTTCTATCTTATAATATAATTATACTGAGGCTTATATAAAGTATGTAGTTAGTAAAAGTAAGTTAGTATTTATAGCGAATATAAACGATCTTCTATTAGTTAGTTTAGTTTTTAAGTGCATGTTGAGTTTGGCATATAAGGTATTTAATTTTTGTTGTTATTAAAGGTCATAAATACATTTAAAGTTCAGAAGAATAGTAAAGTAGCATAACCATTTTGTTCACATATAATTAAGTATTGGAGAAATATCTAATTTAATTATTTTTTTATGGGCTAGTGCCTTTATTAACTAAACAAAATACAAGCTAAAACTAACACTACAAATACAGTTAGACTGCCCATAGACCGTTAAAGGTCTAAAGACAATCCAAATGCTCAAGCCCACTACCAGTTGGCTTAAGCATTAATTAATTTAATTAGTATCTTTCATTCAAAAAACATCAGATATATTTAAATAAATCCAATAAAAGCATAACATGGACAAAATCTTTGTTGTTGTTCTTTCCTGCGGTCTTTAACGTTGATTTATTTTTGCGTCAAGCTAATGCTTAGCTTTTTATGGTAGAACAATATCATAGGGATCATCGAACATATCGGTCTCATGCTTCATGGAGTGGTAGAAATCAGAAATATCACAATTTCAACCGAGAACAAGGATTTAAGTTGGCGGCGTCGTGGAATCCCGTATGTAATATGCAAGTACACATACCACGGTGTAGACTGTAGGTATTAGGATATCCACCAATACAGTCAGTGATACAAGAGATTACAAGTCCAGTAGTCTTTCAGCATCAATGCCGAGACGGACCCATTCAACACTGATTGTATCCTTTAGATATAAGTTTTTGTAAAGGTGTCGAATAAATATTTTTGTCTTTCTTTTCTTTTCTTTCTTTCAGTACTACTCACCGGACTAACCCACATTTTCCAAACAGCTCAGCCATAACACATTGTCCGAACGTCTAGCGAGATGTCTTTTACTTTATCAACATTAATGTGCGACAAGTCCCAATAGGCATTTCAAAACACTGTCTTAAAGTATCTCCTTAATAATCATATCATCATCATCAGCCAGAAGACGTCCACTGCTGAACATAGGCCTCCCCCTTTAACCTCCACACTGAACGACAGCCTGCCTTTTGCATCCACTGGATGCCCGCGACTCTTACAATGTCGTCGGTCCATCTAGTGGGAGGCCTCCCTACGCTGCGTCTTCCGGTTCGTGGTCTCCACTCCAGAACCTTTCTTCCCCATCAGTTATCGGTTCTTCGAGCGATGTGGCCTGCCCATTGCCACTTCAACTTGCAAATTTTAACAGCTATGTCGGTGACTCTGGTTGTTTGGCGAATATCCACGTTTCGGATATTATCGCGCAAAGAAACTCCGAGCATAGCTCTCTCCATTGCCCGCTGAGTGACTCTGAGTTTTTCCAAAAGACCAACAGTTAAGGACCACATAACTATAATTAAAAACATGGTATTCACAAAAGTATAAAAGTAACATCTTTTAGGTTTTTAAAGGCTTCTGGGTGTCCACTTAAAAATTTCGAAAGTAGTTCTTCAGATAGCTTGAATTATAATCAGAATGCCAGTAATAAAACATATAGAGCTCCAGAATTAGTAGAGCACAAAAGCTCTTGTGGCAGTTCGTTGAACCAAGATATGAACATAGCTGTCCATTCATCTAAGCAGTATTATCTAACGCAAAGTTAAGGGCAACATTGTATTGTACTAATTTATTCTCTCTAGCTAGATATATAAAACTGTTGTTCAACTGACAGTGTGACCACAAGCAAGAGAAAACTATGTACGTGAAAATTGGATTATAAATATTGGAAGGGTATAGTGTAAATGGATTTTATGAATATAAGCATTTATAGGACAAAATTGGGTGCCGGTGTTACTTAGCACGGTTAGAATTTGAGACAAATCGTAGTTACTTATAAGTTTTATGCTATGACAAATTACGCCAACAATTTAAAAAAGAAAAATTTCCAAATGTATTCAAAAAACTATATAATATAAAACGGCAATAAGATTTTAATTTTCAAACATAACCTTTTAACTTAAATTGAATCTAGATCACCAAGTTAGATGGAATAATTAGAAACTTGTCTAAATGTAATCAGTAGTAAGGTAAAGAAGCATATAATGATGAAACACTTTAAAAAATTAACCCCTAAAGGGGTAAAAAATTCTCGAAGCATACGCAAGTAAAGCGGGGGGTGTCGCTAAGTTCTATGAAATTAGGGTCAACATTCTATTAATTTATTTTTAGTTGGCGACAAGTGCTGCTCGCTGGTATGTTTAACTCTAGTTCGAGAGGTTAATGTTATACAGTGGGACCAACTTATCTTTACAAGTGTTCAAATGATAGAACCATTATTTTCTACGAGAGCGAGCAGGTTTGCTCAATACATACGAGAGTGGCGCCCCACCCAAGTCTACGGAAAACTTGGTCGCTTTGTAAATGATTGGTCAGTTAGATTTATCTGCGGAGTAAACGTGGGGTCCATGCTTGGACCGTAGTCATTTCTGATTTATGTTTAAAGTGTCATTTTTATGCAGATAATCGAAGATATTCAAAACGATATATAATAAAATATATGGTCAGCATTCAAAACTTTCTATCATTCAAAATAATCTGTACATTTAATCTTCATTTGTTGCAATCTAAATGAGACATTGTTGGAACGACATAGGATCAGTCTTTTTAAATTGGATACTATAGCTGCCCTGACAGACAATGTCCTGTCTTAATTTTAATAAATGTATTCGAGTTATGATTAATACAAAAATCCCATAAAAAAGCACTTTCAGATTTATCCGAATTTGCCAATCTTCCGGGCAATTTTTTTGTATTTTCTCTCAAATAATATTGTTCGGAATATTATGATTATTTTAAATAAAATATAGCCAAATCGCAGAGAGCAAATAATAGATGAAAACTTCAATCAAAAAGAAGCAAAAGATTAGTTAAAAATTTATGTTTAACTTGAAAAGTATCTTAAAGTTATATGATTATTGATTATTCACGGGATATTTATTTATTTATTTAATGAGGTACACAAAACAGGATACAGTCATAGTAAAAACTAAATTAAGTGTGTTGACAATTGTGAACTAAACCATATCCCAAAACATGCGTACTCATCATGGTTATTAAAAAAACAGTATGATATAAAAATGGTAAGGTTGTAGACGATAAGTATCTTGTATTTGTTATATATATAATCCTTATGTGTATCCTTACTAATATTAAAGCGAAAGCAGCGTAGGTAGGCCTCCCACTAGATGGACCGACGACATAGTGAGAGTCGCTGGCATCCAGTGGATTCAAAAGGCAGGCTGTCGTTCAGTGTGGAGGTTAAAGGGGGAGGCCTATGTTCAGCAGTGGACGTCTTCTGGCTGATGATGATGATGATGAACTCTGTCTCTCTGTCTGGATGTTTGTTCGCTTTTCACGACTTAACCGCTAAGCCATCTTAACGAATTTTGGCAGGATGATAGTGTACAACATATGAACGGACATGGGGTACTTATTCTCCCAGAAAATGCGGGAAAATTGGAAAATCGCGGGTAGCACCGCGGGATTCAGCTACTAAAGTATAAGTAGCTATACTTTCAAATGCAAAAATTTGACTACAACTTTTTAAACTAGGTAAACTCTTAGTTTCCCTCAGCACTAATAATAAAAAAGTATTTTTCTACAAATCTTTGTTAGGTTTTAATTTTTTTATATATATATTTAACTAGCTGATCCGACAGACGTTGCCTGTCTTAGAACTGTCAAACGCGCGAAGTTAAAATCTTAGTTAAATTTTCCAATTTTCCCTGTTATTAACGAAAAAAAAACTATTACGTACACAAAAGAAAGTATTTGGAAGAAACATAAACTTAATTTTTTACATCCAACTAGGCTAAAGTTTGACTTCAATCTCACCTGATTAAAAATGATGATGCGGTTGAAGAAGGAAAACGTTAGCACTTTGTACAATAAAATTTTATCTTAAAAATACTTTTTATCTACGATTTTAAGTAGAATATGAATTAGTGCTCAAATAAATTAGCTTCGTAAACTAATTTAACTGCCTATCTTGCACACGTATTAAAGATTTATCATTCAGCCCCAAGTGCTCTCCTATTCTATTAGAATAAATTCCACCCTCTGGCCTATAACTAACACAAACGGGCCCATTGCAAAAATTGTTATTTTTCGGCAATACATTACTGGCATGCGCTGTGCAAACGATTGCCCATAAAGCGCGTGAGTAACGCCCAGTCGTGACAATATGGCTCACTACTCGCAGGGTTTGTTTCAGAATGTGCTAGTACCTAGATGCTAACCATCACATAAATTATGTGGAAGGTAAAACTTTCGGTTTTTTCACAACGCGTTTCATAATCCTTTTTTATCATCCTTAGTATATTAGTTTTTTTTTTTTCTTCTACCCCGTGTTGAGGCTTTTGGCTCCGCATGATTGACGCAGTTGCCATATACAAGTCGTATGAGTTTAGTTTTAGAATTTAAAGGTAGGGAAACGATACGATACTTATTAGTTCCATATCGGGCAGCGAAATGGCAACGCCGCATTTTTACGTCATTTTTAATTTTTACTGTCGAACTCCCTAACTAAAGTAGCTAACAGACGTGACTTACCTGACGGTTAACTAATCCGTCTCGTTTGTTAGAGCTTTTATACTTAAGCTGATAAATGCACAAGAAGTGCGACGCCAAAATCTCAAAAAATATATGTATTATTTTTTTTACTTTCTTACCGACTTATAAATATTTTTATTTGTAACTTATCATATAAATTAATAGAAACTTTATGTGATGGTTAGTCTTTTTTAGTGATTGTATTTGTGTTTCACACAGTGTTTATTTAATTCTTAAGTCCTTATTAGTTTAACCGGAACGCTAACTGGACATTCAGAAACAAAGCCTCAGTTTACACGTAACACAAAGACAAACTTCATCTTTAAACTCGAGTTGACGAGCCACCCTCCTATTTGGTGAATGAAATTCACAAGCATACCCTGGAAAATGTTAGTTCCTTCATTTGGCCGCCTTTATAGATAATTTTGTCGCGCTGTAGTCTGGCTTGACAGGAATATAAACTAACAGAATATGCCTTATTATAGATGATTCGGATTGTGATCGTGATCGCGTGCCATCTCACTTACGCACGTGGTGCGAGTAAGTAGATGCGAACGGGACGGCATGCAATCTCGATCACGATCAAACTTCTATAATAAGGCCGCAGGTCTACTAGTGCGTCTATTTTACGATTAAAGTGTATGACTATGTTAGCGAAAAAGGAAGGTATCTGCGAAGTTTCGTAAAATGTCAGAAACATTTGTTTGTGAAGTTGTGTAGCTAACACTTTTAATTTTTTTGTTTAGGCCTTCCATTTTTAGGGCCCGTACCCAAAAGGTAAAAACGGGACCCTATACTAAGCCTACATTGTCTGTCCATCTGTCTGTCCTACCTATTAACGGCTGTATCTTTCGAGCCGTATAATAGATATAGCCACTTGAAATTTTCACAGAATATGTAACGTTACGGCGAATTAACTAAGAAATAATAAAAAAGTAAAAACGAAAGGGCCCCATGGGGACCCCCCCCCCCCCTTGGGGGGCTATATCAATAATATAGCACAATAAATTCCAACCTTTAAAACAATTTCACAGTCATCAACTTTAGTATGCCTACATACCGTGCATACTGAAGCTCGATTTCTAATTTAACACAGAATGACATCACTTGCGCTTACGCCGCTATCCAGTTGACTCAGACAGCTGGTCGCGCGATGAAATCTATTATGCATACATACCCTATAAGAAGTAGGTATAACCTACTTGTATTTATAGTGTCACAAAACTCAGAACCACAAACACTGGTTCATTCGGAAAGGGTATACTAATACGAAAGGGGCACAAATAACTCTTCATTATAAACCACTATCTACTAGTTCCCGGTGCCCTCCATCTGGCCCAGAGGCACAGAGGCAGGCCACCGAGTAGATGCAATCCTACATAACCTGGCTGGCTGTACCCCAACAAGCCTGGTATCTTTAAAGCACAACCTTGTGAATATTTAAAAAAAACTCTTTTTAAAAACTTTTAAATCCGTGTATAAATATTATTTTGTACTATGTAGTGGCACAATGTTTGTGTATTGTGGATTTTTGAAGTCTGTTTGTTTGAAAGATAATTTATTATAAAATTTTTAGAGAAACATTACGATCTATTTACACATCCATGCATGAATACCTCTTTGTTTTTACTCGAACAAAGCACCTCAGCAAAACTCCTGTAGTTACAGCACTGAAATATAATTCTTATAGAGTCACAATATCTCAGTGAAAACAGTCAAAAAACGTCCGAGCGTCATTGTATATATTATGTCAATTATATACCTACTTCACATATGCCACATTTACTCCAATTTAGAAGTTATGTCGCTTGCATAGTGTTCAACGTTAGCTGTTTTGTTATGTTATGTTATCGTAGCTCTGGCATCGCGCGGTGTTGTTCTGTACGCGGTTACCTTGTAACTAACCAAAAAGTCTGCGCAATTCGTAGCGTGCGCAGAGTTTTGGTTCGGATTTTTTTGGCACGATTGTGACTCTATATGTATTGTATCTCGATGAGTTACAGTATGTAATATTGTAGCGAAATTAGTAGGCGCTCGAGCAAAATAATCCATATTATTCGAGCTGGTTAAAAAACGACTGTGCCAAAATTAATTTTAAATTTCTTATAAAATTTGTTCCTGAAGTATAATGATCCCCTTATGGCTTAGCATACCCTTTCAGAATAACCGTGTATAACGTACTCATTCACATGCATCGGTAGCGTCACCACCACAAATACTTATAAGCTTAGCTGACTCGCTTTTCAAGGCCGTGGTGATTCATAACACTTGTCTATAACGAATTGAAAGTATCGTAATGTTAGCAAACAATACAAATTAAAATTAAAAAACACTACCTACAATTTAGAAAAGATCTCGTAACCTCTAAACAAATTATCAAACCAATAAAATCTTGCATTCAAATAGGCCTACCGTTTTGGAGAAAAAGGTAACAAACCATTTTTCTCCAGTTGAACACAGTTTTGGCGCCGACTTGAAAACATCATCTTGCCTTATTGTATCATTTTCCTAAACTTCTGCACTTCCAGTTTCGGTTTTTAGGGTTCCGTACGTAACTAGTTGTGAATAAATAGAAGCTTCTGTAGGAAGGACGTAAGTAGGTACTTCGAATAATACATAGCACGTTACGTGGAGCACGTTAATGCTCCACGTAACGTGCTCCACGTAACGTAGACGTAGACCATAATATCATCGCTTAACATCAGGCGAGATGGTTGTCAAACGCAAGCCTATTATTTAAAACACAAAAATGTCCCGTTCCAGCCGTGGTAAAAAAAAATACATAAAAAAAAAAAAAATTTTAGGTTTTAGGCGTCCGCTCATCATTGAGGACATTGCAAATTAGTATTTTTTTTTCTATGATTTTGGCTTGGTACGTCAAATCCAATGAACTCAAAGTCGACGGGGTCACGTCGTTTCGTTTAGAAGTTCCTATGGCCACGTTCTGCTTCCATCATCAAACCAGCTCAATGGCACCATAACTTACATAAATATGACAAATTTTTAGCTCAATCGGTAGGGATAGCTGGTCTAAAATTATATTGCAAGATTTTTCCTACACATACTAAAGCTTGTAATAATTCATCATCATCATAATCACCCTTTTAACAGTCCACTGCTAGACTTTTAGCCTACCCCCGATGGGTGATTGGGCCATATCCACCACCCTGGCCCAGTGCGGATTGGTGGATTCACATACGCCATTGAATTCCTTCTCCGTACGTATGCAGGTTTCCTCACGATGTTTTCCTTTACCGAAAAGCCAGTGGTATGAAAATCCGTACATAAGCTCCAAAGAGCTCATTGATACGGGGCCGGTGTTTGAACCCGCGACCTCACGCTTTCAAGTCTAGCGGTCTCCCAAATGGGCTACCACAGCTACTAATAATTGTAATAAATAACTACGGTGAATTTTTATGCAGGTTTGTTGGTTGATTTTCAAATTTTATTACGATGAATTTTGCTTGAGGACTTACTTGATTATTTGGGCTCTAGAGTGGATATAATTGCCATTATTATTTCTTCCGTGATAATTTAGAGTATAATAAACATTGATAACCTTCTTATCTGTGTTTAGATATGCCGAATAACATTTTAACCCATTCAATTAACTTAGTAAGCTTATCATGCTTGCTTAGAAGAAACCGATTCACTCGCGTTTCGGAAACGTCCCTGATGATTTCTATAAAACTTCACAGTTTGGGAGTTTTAAAAATGCTTTATATCTATAAAACTTGTTTTCTGCGTCTGTTATTATCCGCGTTATGAAAAACCAAACTGGCCTAAATCAGGCTTGATACCTTTAGTCCTTGTTTGCCTAAACTGAGAGCAAAAATAATGTCAAAACCTTGAACAATTTGTTCATATTTGTGACCGTATAAGTATCTCGCCTAGACAGATATCATCATCATAATCAGCCTTTTAACAGTCCACTGCTGGACTTTTAGCCTACCCCCGACAGGTTGATTGGGCCATATCCACCACGCTGGCCCAGTGCGGGTTGGTGGATTCACATACGCCATTGAATTCCTTCTCCGTACGTATGCAGGTTTCCTCACGATGAAAAGTCGGTGGTATGACAATCCGTACATAAGCTCCAAAGAGCTCATTGGTACGGGCCCGGGGTTTGAACCCGCGACCCGGTCTCCCAAATGGGCTACCACGGCTTACAGACATAGACATAGACAGATATAATATATACCTAATCTCGGTCCAAGCATTTATATGCTATGACAGCTTTTAGCAATTACATTGTAAAAAGCTGAATAAAAAAACAACTGACAACATTTGACTGAAATATATCATGTACCTGTTACAGTGATTCGTAGCTTTCATTCAACTGTCAAAGAAAATAAGTGCTTGGACCGAGTTTACTGTGCCATGTAAATAGTCGCAAGCATGTAAATAGGTTTCCGATATGAAGGGCCAAAGATTGTAACCAACAAAGCGGTCAACCACTTATCTGTCTCGGTAAACAAGAGCTATCACTATTATGACCCTTTTCATAATGCAATTATAGGTACTTAATTTTAATCATTTACCTAATTATTAGGTTCTTTACTGACATAAGTAATCTGAAAATAATAATTTTACTTACTTAATGCTCGCCATTTATTTATCAAATGGGAGGACTGGAAATGTTAGCATCATTATAAATTACTAGCGGTCCGCCCCAGCTTCGCACGGGTATAGATTATAGCCTATGTCACCCGGGAATAGTGTAGCTTCCCAACAGTGAAAGAATTTTTCAAATCAGTTCAGTAGTTTCGGAGCCTATTCAATGCAAACAAACAAACTAACAAACAATCAAATCTTTCCTCTTTATAATATTAGTATTATATTATTAGTATAGACTAGCAGACCTGACAGACGTTGTCCTGTCTTAGAACTGTTAAACACGCAAAGTTAAAATTGTAAATCTTATTTTTTTTACACCTTGGGTTACATTATTGGAATTTTAGTAAGGATCCCTATTTTTTTGAAAATATATATAGCCTATGTTACCCGGGGATAGTGTAGTTTCCCAACAGTGTTTTTTTTTAAATCAGTTCAGTAGTTTCAGAGCCTATTTAATGCAAACAAACAAACAAACTATCAAATCTTTCCTCTTTAAAATATTAGTATAGATTAAAGTACATACAATACTCCAATATGTTTTATTCAACTTGCCTTGTTGGTTTGGGTCAAATTGTGCAAATGAATTTTAAAACATTTATTACGTTTAGTTTGGATGACAATGAATGGTTAGCTAAATGACGTCATTCGAAATCCAATATGGCGGACTCCCAAAATGGTGGACGAAAAATAAAATACGTCACAGTATATTCAATATGGCGTAGGCCCCAAGAAAAATTTTTTTTTTTCTTATTTACCATCATGACATGGGTCATCAACTATCAAATAAAAGGCTTGTTGAGAAGAATTAGTTGAGTAAGCCACTTAAAACCTTCTTTGTACTTCAGCTACAGTTAACCCTTTGTAAGTCTTTGCTGCACCTAGCCTACTACTAAAACAACTTATGGTAAAAGAGTATAATTATTTATAAAAAAACAACTAAAAATAAAAATTTACTTATAGGACGTCCACCCACAAGATGGACAGATGAACTAAAAGAGACTGCAGGGAAACGTTAGATGCAGGCCGCTTCCAACCGGCCCTGTTGGAGATCGATGGAGGAGGCCTAGGAGATGTCCAGCAGTGGACGTCCTACGGCTGAAATGGTGATGATGATTATATATTTAATTCATTTATTGCTAATCCATAAGTATCTATTCTAGGAATGATGTAGGTATAGATAGAATAGATATTTCAATAGCATTCGTTCATGTATCGACATACTTTTATTCATAGTTTTACGATCGTTGACTTCCTTCGATACCTCGTTGTAATGCTTTGATACGTGCCGATACATGGTAATCAAATCAACTTATCTCTACAGGTGGTCAAATGAAGGAACTAATACATTTTAGCGGATGCTTTTCAGTTTTGCTCGAAATAAACGATGGTGGTTCCCCCGCTTAACTTTGCTCATAAGGTAGGCAGCAGTATAGCAGTTGCCTTACAACTAAACGAAAAGTCAGCGCAATGCGTAGTGTGTGCTGAGTTTTGGTTCAGACATTATTATCTATTATATTATTTTTTTATTGGTTTCTATTGCACGTTTGTGACTCTATAGGTTTTGTATCTAAATGCACGATTGCCTTAAACTCTGTACAATGTACCTTTAAACGAGAACGTTTTGTAGAATTAAAATTATTTCAAATAACGTAAGTTTTTTAGAATGAAATTAAAATCAATCAAAAAAAGTTCACAGATGATTATCTGATGAAGTACACGTATGTCATAATCATCATCATCGTTAGTCTGTCATATTTTGTTCACTATCTACTGGACCTAAGAACGTCACATCATAAATAAATCATAAATCATTTATATACTTCCAAAAGAACATCAAAAAATAAAATTTCAGCATAAAATTTCTATAAAAGACTTACATATTTAATAAGACAAAGTTTGCAGTGGGCCCCAAACTAGACTAAGCTTGTATCTTGGGCACAGAAAAGAGAAGTAAATAGAACGGAAATGAGAAGGAAAATCTGTCGCAAGGCTTTATGACAGAACCTTGAATGGACATTCTTATTTATATCAACGCGTTGAATTCCGCATCACAGTTGCTAACTGATTTCGAATCGTTTATATGGGTGCAACTGGCTACAATACTAAAATGCTTTGACAGCTGATCTAATTTAAACAAAAAAAAAAACCTGTGTTCTTGGGTACCCAGAGAAATCAAGTCATGACCTATTCCTCTGTACGCATTTACGTGCCACCAGTTGCCTTTTATAGGTCGTCAGTGTCATCATTTCACCTGGCCGTAAGGCTAGGCAAGGCTTCCTATGTTACGTTTGCCAAAAGACTAAGATTAGACGGTGCCAGTGTATGAGACACAACACAGACTAAAAAGCACTACAAAGCCCGGATAAGCTGATGGCTAAGCGAAACACGAGGGTGCTTGATATTCCAGCCAGTTCGTGCCGTGCTATAGGCATGATGACAAACATTTTTTTATTACTTCATAAAAAAGCTGATCATAAATAGAGCCCATCAACAAAAACAAAATAAAAATTAGTTCAATAATAAATAAGACAAGCATTTTAATTTCATGCTGGACAGAGAGCGCACTATACTGAGCCATGACGTCACGCCTCAGGTGCGCCATACAAATGCTATACTAACACACGCTTTGCGAGAAAGGAATAGAGCATCCCTCTCTATCCCCACCTAAAACTTTAAACACTCATATCTCAGAGATTTATCAGCCAATTTAAATTATTTTTTCAGTATGTGTAATGTATTTAGATATATTCATCGCTAAGCCGGTTATTTGTACTAAATTAAACATTGGGACACATGCTTATTTCCTTGGGAAAGAGTCCCCATTGCTCTGTATCGGCAAGAAGATTCGCCTCGACGCCAATTTCCTCACCTATGCTTCGTGAGAATGAAAAAGACGCACGACACGACACGTTTGCCGATACGTGGTTTTCACTCTAGATTCTAGAAGTTATTTACTATGGATGTATCTACTGTATAGGGAGGTAAGTACGAAATAAACTGTTCTTGGATAATTTTAGAGATTGCGTAGAACAATACGCAGTAATACAGTGAGTGTAGTTTGTTCTTACTTAGGTTCGAGTACTAGTGATAAATGTAGCAAAAGACTAAGAAAGAGGGTAGATCGTTATGTCTGCACTTAACTTTTTAACTGTTCGACCAACCACCCGTAGTCTTTTGTTACGGTTATCTCTGGAACTCGAACTCTTCAGTCATCCCGTGAACATGCTGTATGTAACTGCGCCGAAATATTGGGAGCTCATTCCACAACCTTACCACGGTAAATATCCTGTAAATAATCATATAACTTTAGTGAACAACCGTGATAGTTTAAAACAGTGTTTTTTCCGTAGAACAAAAGTGAAACTAATAATAAAGAAGGCATTTCAAACGTTGAGTGTTAGAAATACTTTAATCAAATCTAAAACAGAGAGTGTATATTCAATCTTCTTGGTAGTCATTCATAATAATATTTATCATTTCATTTGGGTAACTGCCAAGTCAATTATACTGCCATCGTCGCGTATATTAACTTTTGACTTTGGGTTAATTGGAAAATATATGACGTGAGAAAAATATCAATATGATTGTTACCTACAGAGAGTAGACTGGATATTTTATTAAAAGTATTTCTCATTATATAACAGACTAAAGAAAGGGTAAGGGGGAAAACAATTTCAATATACAGAACATCCAAAAGCCATAGTATCATAGTATCCAAATTAAAAATAGCAAATTAATTGAGAAGTGATCAGTAAGGTTCAGATGTAAAACTAAATACAACCAAGGATCCACTATCTTCCTTGATAAAACTTATGACTAAATTTACTTCCCTCAAACGCACCATGTCTCAATGTAACATCGTAAACATACAACTGTGGCCCACTATTTATATCCCACTCGAGTTTTAATGAGTTAACAGTGGGATAGCGGGGCAGAGTAGAAAATATACAAAGAACAGAGTGAAAACTGCAAGTACCCCCAATACCCGCAATGAGAGCTTATCAAAAACGATTTAAAAATAAGAAATAGGTCCAGTTGACTCGATAATAGGTAATATTACAGTTACTGTCTAAAGCACAATTTTAACTCGTTGATTTGATGCCACCAGTGGGAAAATACGAAACTATCCCTTGACACTGCGAAGAAAGTGACGCCACCACGCTTATCTAAATCTAAGGCAGTTCATTCGGAAGGGTTAGCGATGTTTTAATATGTATATTATATTCAGAGGCACGTATCTTAATACTATGAATATTCATACAATAAAATTAGCACCATCTAGTGAAGCTTGCTGAAAAAAGACGATAAAAAGCTCTCATTTACAGGCGGTGCAATGTGTATCTAGATTCTATGCAAAATTATGTCAATGAATAGCTTTGCTTCCGAATCAGACGATAATATAATACATATTATGATTTTTTGCCATACATTCATAATAATTATATCATCTGCAGTGCGGGTACCGTTCTTTATCGGTAGTCAAATTCGTTAAAAATGCCATAGAATCGATCATAGTAAGTACTAATGAAATGGCATTTTATCGAATTTAATAATCTCAACTGTCAAATCGATAAAGAACAGTACTTGCACTGCTGATTCGTTATCATACATGACAGTCATGAGCGTAACCAATATACCATGAAAACCTCTACGAAACTAATATTTAAACTTTAAGACATTTTCTAAATCATAATATTAAATGCCCAATATAATGAAATGTCAATATTTAACTATTCGTAGAGAAAACTATCCGCTTGTCATGTAGAAACCGTGCGATGCGAGAAGGATGAGTGTTGAGAAGACTTCCATTTTAAGTTGTCTCTCTGTATGTGCTCTACTCGGCGATAGTGGGATAGACCGAGACATTAAACTTGGTACAGCTGATATCTAAATCTGTCGCCGTGAGATCATAGCTCGTCAGTTTATTGAGGAGATAGGGATGCCGACTAATGAATGAGCTTATAGTTTTAATTTTATGGCTCCACTATAATTATAGGAAATCGTTATCGATCAATAATAAATAGGTTAAATATCAATGAGGTGTGTGTTATATTTTCTGGAGAGTATTTTACTTTTGTGTTGCCTACTGGTGAGATAGCTCGAAACCGGGAACCATGGCGGTCTCTTGTGTCGAAGGTAAAGACCCACTTCGGGTCGCTGCGCCAGCGGGTATTTTATTTTGTACTAGCTGAAACCTGCTACTTCGTATGCGTAGAGCTCGGCCTTTGGCCTCGCTACTACAACTCGTTATAGCTTATGTGTTATTCTAATGTATAAGCTATATTATTGTAACTTTTATTTAAAATCCTTTTGGTAGTTTTTGCGTGAAAGAGGAACAAACATCCATACATCCATACATACAAGCTTTCGCGTTTATGTTAGTAGGATATTTCACGGGGCTTATTCCAAAACTCAACTGACGTCTCCATGGGGGATATTGTTTGAATGGAAAAAGACAGTAAAAAAGAAAACCAAAGCATCAAGTGCTAGTCGGGCTCACGCACTGAGGGTTCCGTAACACCACATAATACAATAATTATCAATAACAAAAACGACTTCAAAATTTGTAAAATATATATATATATATATATATGGTGGTACTTCGATTCGGTGAGATGAATGATGAGGACATCTAAGTAGCAAAATACGTTGCTTAACTTGGTAATGAACATAAATTTGTAACCGACTCGCACTTGGCCATTTTTTGTTATACTTTAGAATGCATACTATAATCATGCCAAGTTAGACGCTATATATTACCTTTTATTACCGGTTTTACATTAGAGCTAATACAAAAATACGTAAAAAAATATAGTTGTTGTATTTTTTCACCTTTCTTTTTATACTTTTTTTGTTTTTGTAAATCCTACATTACATATTCTGTGAAAATTACAAGTGGCTGTCTATTACGGTTCGAAAGATACACCAGTTAATAGTTAGGACAGTCGAACAGACGGACGTACAGACAGACAGACATCGTAGGCTTAGTAACAGGGTTTTGTTTTTACCCTTTGGGTACGGGCAACGTTTTTACGGAACCCTTAAAACGTTGACACCCAAAGCAATAATGAGAAATGGTGATGATGTGCCAGCCCTGTCTAAGTCCGATGATTAAGCGCACTAACATTAAAACAAGTGACAATTAATATAAATAAGTAATGAACACATAAATACTGTAACGTCTTTGTTTTTTATTATAATGTCCCACTGTTTATATTTTTTCCTAGAATTTATACATGTTTGTGGTTTTCGAATAGGTTTCTGGCAATGTGTATGTTTGTCACGCGTCTTATTGAGCAAATGCTTATTAAATCGCCTATAATTCCTGTAATTGGGTTAAATTTGTTTAAATAGTATATGGCAACCTGGAGCAAAATAGTTTTTTGTTTAGTATTTTTAATTCATTGGCGTTTTCATGGTGGTGTTGGCAATGTTATTTTTGACGAACAAAGAAACTAAAACTGGATTTTTCGCCATCTAATTCTAATAAATCTGTCTTTTAAAAGGCCTGGGGCCTTACGGACAACAGCTAATTGCGGCACCTAATCCGTTCAATTGGAAAATCACGCGAACGTGAACCTTATCGCGCCCTAGATACAGTTTGCGGCGTGATTTTCCAACTGAGCGGATTAGGTGCCGTAATTAGCTGTTGTCCGTGAAGCCCCTGGTAGTCTATTCGGGAGACCGCTAGACTTAAGCACTTGACTTGCTGGAGATCACAGGTTCAAATCCCGGACCTTTGCCAATGAGCTCTTTTTATATTACCATACCACTGGCTTTTCAGTGAAGGAAAACATCGTGACGTGCATAGTACATACGGAGAAGAAATTCAATGGCGTATATGAATCCACCACCCCGCAACTGAGCTAGTGTGGTGGATATGGCCCAATCGCCGTTTCGGGGGTAGGCCAAAGTCCAGCAGTGGACTATTAAAAGGCTGATTATGGTTGTTTGTCTGATCTGAGGATGAAATTAAATTAATTTATTCACAGAAAATAAATAAATATTCGGGACATTTTTTTACACACACGGTCATCTGACCCCAAACTAAGCAAATAAAAAACTAAACGAACCAAAAGTTATGTCTTCTGTGCCAAAAGCAAGTAACTAAGAAAAAAAGCTTGTGATTGTGTGTCAGAGACTTATAAATCATACTAATATTATAAATGTGAAAGTGTGTTTGTTTATTTGTTCCTCATTCACGATGCAACGGAACAACGGATCGACCTCATTTTTTGCATGGGTTATACATAGTTCAAGATCCAGAGAGTGTCATAGGCTACTTTTCATCATCACCATCACCATTTTTCATCACTACGCGGATGAAACCGCGGGGCGCAGCTAGTACATACATATTTTGTTTTAATACATACTCTAAAACATATTAACACCCAGATATAGAACAAACAAAAAAAAACATCACATGAATGTTTGTCCCAGGTGGGAATCGAACCCACGCCCCCAAGCGCAGAAGGCAGGTTCACTACCAACTGTTACCTGCTCTAACTGACATATTTGTGTGATCCATGATTCGTGTGATGATAAAATAAGGTCTTCACCAAACCTTCGCTCTTTATCGCGATGATTGATGGTTGCTTACTCTCCCAAGTGATATATGAATATGACACACACTTAAGTATACTCTGTGCTCTTATATCTTACAGTAAAGTGCCCGGAAAATGTATGTAATGCACAGATGTAATGCGAAAAATAAATCTAGACTCGCCACGAACTATATTTAGTATGCAAATAAAGCATTAGTAACTCGTGGTCTGTCTTAACAATAATAATTTTTAGAAAAAAAAAAAGAACCGACTTCATGACTATACCTACATTTACAAACTGAAACCAATAAGTATAAAATATTGTTTAATATTACGACTGAAATACTTTGTATCCATGGTCATGAAATTTTTTACGAAAAACAACAGGGCTCGGTCACCATGGAGACACTTCATTGTTTTTTTGAAGTTCTGTTCTAGGAACAGTTCCTCTATGTTTGCTGTTCAGTTGACAGCGTCGCTAGTGGAGAACAAAGTATGAAATTCACTAAGAAATAACCGTAGTTCCAATTTTGCCCACTTTAACAGCTAAGTTGGTGGCACTGTACAATGTACATTGAATTCGTTGCTTATTGTCATGTTTTTGAAGATTTTTCAAAAAGCGCTGAATCAATGTCGATAAAATTTATATGGGAGCACCTATGAGATATGACATACCAACCAAAAAAAAATCATCAAAAACAATTCTAAATTGGCGGAGTAATCGCGTAACATACATTAAAAAAACACACTCGAATTGATAACATCCTGTTTTTGGAAGTCGGTTAAAATGTTAAGACACTGTAGAGTAGTGAATTTTAACATATGCCGCTTTTTAGTGTTTCGTAGGATCCATTCAGTTCATTCATTCTATCCGTCCGTCCTAATTCTTTAGAACCTTCTAATTTGTATAGTTGTTAAGGTCAGTGCATGAAAGTTACCCGTCTAAGTAACAAAAATTAAGTCCTACCCAAGCTTTTCTAAACTGTTAGGCATAGAAAATGGTAACTTCCCTTGCTGCAGGTTTTTAATTAGTTATATAAAAAACCTTTGTTCAAAATTATCTCGAAAATTTTGCGATCTTAACTTTTAGACTTTAGCAATAAAACTGTAATAAATTCAAGACGGTTTTTCATTGACTTTTTGTAAAATGAAACAAAGAATGTTTTCCAATAAATTTTCTATTTCGCTAAAAATTATAATTTCCTTAGAAATTTTCTTTTCTACTAAGGGTAAAAATATATAATATATATATTTTTACCCTTAGTAGAAAAGAAAATTTCTAAAAATATAGGGTAAAAATATATATATTATATATTTTTACCCTTAGTAGATTATATATTGTCATGTTATGATGTTATGATACATCTCTGAAATTTGGCTATCCACAATGCTTCGTTCGTTTGAATTTTTCTATAATACATATAACACAATTTCTGAACTATGAATTACACAATTAAAATATAGTTTTAGCTATACGGAACCAAACCATATGCGCGTTCCGACACGCTCTTGTCCAGTTATTAACTTTTTTATTTTATTATTATGTCGTAGTTATTCCGCCGTATTACAACCGCTCTAAATTATTTTACGATATTACTAACAGACATGATGTCACAACCAATTTTACTAGTTGTGAGAAAACGTATTAATATTAGCTCAGCGAGTAACGGAATAAAATTACCTCAATAGCACAGTGGTATGTTGAGCGCATGCCAATACGCATTGTAGGTTCGAACTCTACACCCTATACAGGGTTATACATTCAGAAATCAGAAATCAGAAATATTTATTGGCCATAAAAACATCAAACGTTATAGGCAAGTCAATTTTACAGGGAATATGTTATAAATAAGAGTTAAATAAAATCGGCTAACTTATAAAACAAAAATACTATAAACAAAAAAAAACAACGATAATTTAACAACTCAAAAACCCAAACTTACAAAAATGAGGATTCCGTGAACTTCATTGAAGTATATTCACTTAATTTGTAATATGGGTTGTTTTCAAAGAAATGCTTTAATATATGTTTGAATTTATTATATTTTAGTTCGGTTATTTATTGTACATTAATATTTTTGCGAGGTTTACCCTGTACTAAGCTGAAAGGTGGTCATTGTACTCATCATTATGAACAACTTTTACTATGGAACCAACCCAGTTAACGCGAGAAAAAAAACAGCTGTTCCATAGAAAACGGTCATGGACACAGCTGATTTTTTTCGCGATTTCAGGGTTGGTCCTATAGTAAGAGTTGTTCATAATGACCTTCTTTCGCCTTAGTACCTACAGGGTAACTGAGCAACCCTGTGTAATAATAAACTATAGCTGCGCCTAGCTATTTCACTCGCGTATATAGGTTCTCTCAGGAACTGTATATTTCTCGACATTTTGGAACATAAAAAATCCCTGAAAACAAACTTAAAAAAAAAACTTAAAAAAGGCTACTTACTACTTTTTACTTTAAAATATATTTTTTGTAAGGTGTACATTAAGTTATTTTATATCGTCGGAAATTAAGGTGGTACGTCAAGTATTATTTAGCACAATAAAGGCACTGTGATGTGTTTGCAATTATGTTATTACAGCTCTTATTCTTATTGCGTATAGATAATTATGTCGCGTTTACATGAGCTACAAATGCGGAGCGATAGTAACCGATCGGTAGCATGGTGTGCCTTTGAGTACTTTATCTGTATACTCAAAGATGTGTGCTTTACAATCTGACGGCACCCGGTTCGATCCTCGTTCCTGCACCAATGACTTATTCAGTACTTAAATAATGATGTGTCGCTCAAAACCGGCGAAGGAAAACATCGTGCGTGAGGAAACCGATATGTCAAAGTACCTCAAACAGTTCAAAGACATATTATACAACATTCACCAACATGCAATGGGCCAATATGGTAGTTTAGGGCACATCCTCTCTCTGAGACAAGGACTGTATCCCAGCAGTGAGAACATGATAGGCTGAAATGATGATGATGATGACACGAATGACAATACTTTGAATGATTAGAACTCCTTTTTCAATCAGGAGAGGTGTTTGGTAGACATCCTCTTTGACGCGCTTAAAACTAGGTGTCAACAAGCAAACGCTTCAAATTGAAGCTCGGTGGAAATCTATATAAAAGAAAGTCGTGTTAGTTACTCTATTTATAACTCAAGAATGGCTGAACCGATTTGACTGAAAATTGGTGGGGAGGTAGATTAAACCCAGGAAACGGACATAGAATACTTTTTATCATCATCATCATCATTTTTCATCACTACGCGGGTGAAACCGCGGGGCGCAGCTAGTATCTTCTAGAGAATATTCCAATTCTACGTCCCACGGGCCTTACGGCTATCTGTTTTAAGCGATTCTGTTTGGGTGTTGAAAAAGTTGCAGCTACCGCAAACGGTATCTCGGCGCATTAATCACGTTCGCGTGATTTTCCGAACAGCTCTATTTTAGCGCTTATTCGAGCTCGCGTTAAGAGTTAGCCGTAACGTCTAATGTCTACGGAAGAAAAGGGCGTTATTAGTATATTTCCATTATATTTAGAAACGAGGCATAATCTTTCATTTTTGGCTTATGCCATTGTCCCTGTTTTCATCTATTCAAGTGTTTTGTTCTATTCTTATTTCGTAACTCGTTAGCACTTAAATACGCTTGTCTTGTTTGCTTTTTTGGTCAACGAATTAACACGTGTGTGGTCTTTCAAAGACGTGTCGTAAAAAGGTATACCTACACTACATAAGTTTGTACTTAGAGAAGAATTAGGTAGAGGTAGAAAATGTACTTACCTTAGATACATTATCTATATAGTTTTGTTCAATATATCTTTCCTAAATCGTTTGGAAGAATTATTTTTCCTTATTTTGCATTTTAAGAGTCCATTTTATGGTAGAGAAGCAGTTTCCATCGCTATCTCTCCCGGTTCTCCGCCAGGATCGTTTTCATGTACCTAGCTATACAGTGAAAGTAGCTGCCCTTATTGTCCCAATGAAAGTTTCATCACCATCATCATAATCAACCTATACTAGTCCACAGCTGGACAATGGACATAGATCTCTCTCAACGCACGCTACTCAGCCTGATCTTCGACTTTTTGCCTCCAGCCACTGCCAGCGGCCTTTCGTATAATTATAATCACTCCATCAAATCTCAGAGCGTGCTACGCTACGTTCACCGATTCCGATTCGTAGTATTTACTCTAGAATTCCAACGCTTATTGTTTCTGACACCAGAATATATTTATGACCGACCCACTGCTACTTTTGCTTACTAATGTCGGTGACTTTGGTTCGTACTTCTTTGGGATAAGATCCCTCAGATAATAGCCGAGCACATCTCTTTTATAAGAGTTCCACCCTGTAAAATTAATCATCATACTATCTTGGTCGATCAAAACCTTCAATTAAAAATTCTTTGTTGAAATAAGTCTGTGTCAATAAGCGATGGTGGCCGAGCGGTAGCATTAGGTATGCTCTTTACAATCTGACGGTACCCGGTTCTATCTTCGGCCCTGTACCAATAACTTATTTAGTAGGCACATAAATAAATTATGTGCAGTTTCGATGCCATCGCTCAAAAACGGTGAATGAAAAACATCATGAGGAAACCGGAATGTCCAAAAACTACAAAAATTCAAAGACATATGACATTCACTGGTCCAGCATAGTGGATTACGGCCCATCCTCTCTCTCTGAGAGAAGGCCTGTGTCCCAGCAGCGGAAACATGATAAGCTGAAACGATGATGATGAATTTAGGTTCCATCATCATCACCCAGAAGACATCCACTGCTGAACTTAGGCCTCTCCCTTTAACCTCCACACTGAACGACAGCCTGCCATCTGTATCCACTGGATGCTCGCGACTCTCACAATGTCGTCGGTCTATCTAATGGGACGCCTCCATCAAATTTTGCATTTATTCGTATCACCTAAAAATATGTTTTCTTCCACATAATTAGTATCTACTACGTTCATATATTTTATTCGGCTAACATGACTTCGCCCAAGCAGTTCTCAGAATTATCTGAATTGCATAATGAATAACAAATCTAATCTTACGTGCACCTCTTCCTGTCGGTGACTCCTTCCCAACACCGCTAGAATACATAATAAACACTTACTGAATGTGCACCTACCAAATATTATAATGCATTTATTTATGAATAGTTCGTGCGTTGCATTCTGTAATATTTGTGTCAAAAGCATTGATTTAAAAATACATGGATGTGTAAAATTAACGTACAAAATTCACAAAAAATATTATCCGGACTTTATTTTCATGCACCATTTATGTACAATTAAATTCATTGTTCACAGATACGTTCCGACCTCTGAAAATTCTATTAACCGCCCTTTAACTACATACAAACAAATACAAAACATACGTACAAAAAAAGCCCGGAGAGGTGCTACTGCAACAAAATGTAGGTATTTCCGTAACGCAGTTTGTATGGCTTTTAAGTATTTTTTGAGCGCTTAGCCATATCCACAGGTTTAAATATCTTTGATCAGAAGTGATATTTTTGGTTGGTTTGGATTGTAATGTGGTTGCGATTATTAATTTTACTAATGAGTCATAGGCTAGGCTAGGTGACTGACAATGAGTACCTGTGAACCTTATTCTAACACTGAAGAGGGAATTTAAAATGGAGGAAAAAAGAACCAGGGGGCTCAGGCCAACAAGATGGACTGACCAAGTGTCAAAAGAGCTCGGCACGAAGATATTTGACGAGATGTACCAGGCTGGGGACCGCCAGAAATGGAAGCTGAGGCGTCGCCATATTACAAAAGATCGGGAGCATCACGACGGTCAGCATTAAGGCCCCATATTTAGGCCCCATTTCGAGTCGCAGGCATCCAGTGGATGCAAAAGGCAGGCTGTCGTTCAGTGTGGAGGTTAAAGGGGGAGGCCTATGTTCAGCAGTGGACGTCTTCTGGCTGATGATGATGATGATGATGAGGCCCCATTTCGGCCTATTATACCAAATTTGACGGTTTTAAATCAATTTTATTCAGTTATAAAACAATATTTGAGCTGGGATAAAATACATGTCATAGATACATCTGTGTTTGAGTTTATGATTTGGTTCAAAACACGATAGAATAAACTTTCCTTGATCAAAAAAAAAATCTGAAACAAATTCGATGAAGTTTATTTTTTTCGTTTTATAATCTAATAAAAGCTCGTAACAACCTGGAAATTGCATGTATTGAAAGGCAATCCTATTCAACGTTTTTTTGTTTGGATAGAATTTTGATAGTGAATAGTTTCGTTTTTTTAGTGAAATTAAAAGCGTAAAAAGGTCGCGAGTATTTACGCACGCCGCGTTCAGTACCAAGCCAGGCGTCATCGAGGTCGGACCTATGTTCGTTTTTCTCGTTGCACTCCCCCCGCGGGCGTCCTGACTGTTAAGTGGCAAAATACATCGTCGCTATAACTTGGCGGGGGCTGAGGGCTTTTTTTGCCTACGCGACTCGGATAACAGGCTAACAGGATAGCAAGCCGGCTAACAGGATAACAGGCCGGATAACAGGTCCGTCAGCCGCGTCTGTCAGCCGCGTCCCATAATTTGTTTCCAGCTTTAGTCACATGTATGACATACTCCTAATAGATAACGGCGGTGGGTAACGCGCTATTCATTATGATTGACGCAGTAATAATTATTCTATAAGCGATTGATGAGTCATTGCTTATTCTTTATCAGGATGTATTTATTAGCTAGTAATTTCTTGCGCCTTGTAAGTAACTATAGCTGCTTAAATTGCACGAAATATTCATCATTAGCAACATCTATTTATTGTATACTACCTGACCCCACAGACGTTGTCCTGTCTTAGAACTGTCAAACGCACGAAGTTAAAATCGTGGTTAAGTTTTCTGCTCAATTTTCTTTTCTGGGCAAGTGCCTTTATTAACTAAACAAAATACAAGCTAAAACTAAAACTACAAATACAGTTAGACTGCCCATAGACCGTTGAAGGTCTAAAGAAAATCTAAATGCTCAAGTCCACTACCAGTTGGCAGCGTGCCCAGCATGCTGGCGGCATTACCACGTTGAATGGCAATGCTTATGCGTTGAGCCAGAAACACGCCAGCATTTTGGTCACGCGTCGCATTAACCAGGCGCTCTGAAAGATTTTTGAAAATGAAAATTTTTTCTCAATTTTCTTAATATTTATTTCCGTAAGAATATTTTACAAAGTATTAAAAAACTATGAATGAAATCGGTAATATCGTTCTCAAGTTGACGTGACCAAGGTAAATAAGGATTGATAACTGCAGAAGAATATATTTTTTTATATGTGTATAAGGCTGTTTCATCCGCGTGGTGATGAAAAATGGTGGTAATGATGGTGTTGAAAAGTAACCTTAGTTACTCTTTATAAAATTAGCTGTATATCTGAAATACGAGTGAAAGTCCAGCCGTTTCGGAGTCCATACGGAATATAACCTACATACATACCCACATCCACATAGTTGCTGGGTTTGACCAACCCCTTGCATGTTGTTAAGCGATTGTGTAATCTACGGTGGAGCACGCTTGCCTAGAAGAAACCGATTCACGTGCGACTTGAAGACAACAAGATTGTATCATGTAAGCAGAAGTTGTTATCATATCCGGCAAAATAATGCTGTATACCTCCAGGCCCGTATCGCGTGTTAGCTTGCTGAATTTTGTGAGGAAACGCGGACGGACCAGCTTATTATTCTTCTTTTTAAAGGTTTCAAACAAGAAGCCTTCTTAAAAATTTACGAGTTACTCCAGTAATAGGTTGTGTTAAGTGCCGCCTAGAGTTTTGTGCCATTGCGCATTAACTTAGTGAATTAGTTAGCAGTTCCTAGAGCTTGGTGCTACTTAGGCTTTTAAGTACTAAACTTTAAGGTAAAAGGTGCTATCAATGTCAAGGCGGAGATGATCCAAATTTATTTATAAATAACTAACTGCACCCGGCGGTTTAATCCATTTTTTTTTTTCAGATTTACCTGCAATTTTTCTAAAAAGTTCCGCAGCATAATTATGATAAAATTGCATTGTCATAGATCGGTGGAACATAACATCATAGGTGGAAATGGCACACGGTGCGTTTTACGCAATTTTTTTTGCCTCACACCTTCAATTTGTGGAATGAGCCTTCCGCGGCATTTTCGAGTAACTGTAACATGGGGTTCTATAAAAGGGCTGTTAATAGAGTCTTTAAGTGTCGGCAACGTATCTGTGATACCTCTGGTGTAGCAGGTGTCCATAGCCGACGGTGATTGCTTACCATCAGGCAGCCCGTCAGCTTGTTTGCCACCTATGGCATAAAAAAATATCACCGAGCTTACATAAGTATGCCAAATTTCAGCTCAATCGGGTGAGGATAACTGGTCTATAATTCAGTTGCAAAATTTGTCCCACACATACGAACATACTAACAGGGCAAGCTTGTGAAAAGGCAGTGGCACAACAAATAGAACACTTGAAAAGTCAAAATGCGTCTGGCCATGAATCTATTGCCATGCCTATGTGTGCATAATTTTAAAATGGTTTCTCAAATGCGTTGGTACGGAAACAATGGATCATTTTATTTGCAAACCTAAAGGTCGTATAAAGGACTCTTCATTATGTATTTATGCACACACTTACACACACCTTTTGACTTGTAGATAATTTAACGTATATCTCTTATATACTTAAGTGACATAGAATCGTCGCCAGATCTTGGAGAACGGGTTTAATTTGCAATTAATTTTAATAGTTTTAAATACATAACCAAACATTTATTTCGATTTCGTTCAGTTTTGAGGAAGATTTGAAGCAAAAACAATTGTTTTTTATTTTATTTCGGTAAACCGTTTTAAATCGGTTTTGCCATCTAAGAACAAAAGACGAGAAGCTAGGGCACCGTGCGATGCGTTGCGAGCTTTCTCCGTACCATGAGATGCGAGCACTCCGGCAGTTGGATCTCGTAGAATAGACCGGATTATAAAACGGTTCCGATCGAAATGATACCATTAACCAATATAAACCGCATTTAAACAGTTTTTTTTAAAAAAAATTATTTATCTTATTGACTAATACATTTTATTGTAACACTACTCTGCCGAACTGCATAGCAGTTTGTAGGCAGACATCTACTCTCTTTACAACGTTTCATCATCAACGAGTAGGAACACAACATTTTAGACATACTAATTATTATGCCTAATTATAATATTGGATATAAATATATGTGGCAACAAAGAGTCATTATGGAAACACCAGTAATGGACAGCGCCAAGAATCCGCAACAAAGGAAGAATATGAACAACAATTCAACACCAAAATTGAATTAAAAATTGCCGTTGGTTAGAACAAAGCAATTATCAACTACTATAATAATTTACTAAGTCATTCTATCCAACAGCAACTTCTTCAAGGCAACCTTATATCCAATCTTGGTCCTAAACTGCTTCTCAAATTCCTCCGACAGATCATTACACAATCTTGGCACTATCCACCTCCTAGTACGCGTCCCATAATAATTCCTATATCCATAGGGCACTTTCATTTTGGGCCTAGTTGCTCGCGGTTCATTACAATATTTTCAATTTGTTTATATGTGTGATATGTATTAAGGGGCCTGTATAAGTGTATACCGTCTGCAGCTCTCTCGCTCGCACTTTTTCACATTATTGAAGATATAAAATCAATGAGCGTGAATTTCCTAAAAGTAACAAAATCATGTCTTGGTGAATATCGTAACATTACAAACATAGAAATGTTTGTTTCGATATCTTGTAATTTGACACGAGAAATAAAAATCACTTGTTACCATTTTACTGTGTCAAATTAAAATATATCAAATTGACAATTTCTTTGTTTGTAATGTTACGATAGACACCAAGACATGATTTTGTTACTTTTTGAAAAATCACACTCATTGATTTTATATCTTCAATAATGTGAAAATTTGCGAGCGAGAGAGCTGCAGAAGGTATACAGGCCCCTTAAATAAGTAAATTTCAAACTTGTCATAATATTTATATATATTTTTTATGCAAAGTTACAAATCCAATCGTCTGTTGTTATTGGTTCGTAGATACGTTTCACAGAATATTATGCTCGTAAAATGAGATCATCTTTGCTCCCACAATGTACCAAGAATCGCGCGAAACATTACAAAATTATTATAGTTATATGAATATTCTTCAAACTTTAGGGCTCTTTGCTATTAGTTTATTGAGTAGTAAGTAGGCAAGCTCAGATCGAACGAATGAGGTTTGTGAAATCGGTAATTTTGGATCACTGTTTCTTAGTTTCTAATTTGGGGCATTGCGTTCAATTCCAATTTATTGTTTACTAGCGGTCCGCCCCAGCTTCGCACGGGTATAGATTATAGCCTATGTCACCCGGGGATAGTGTAGCTTCCCAACAGTGAAAGAATTTTTCAAATCAGTTCAGTAGTTTCGGAGCCTATTCAATGCAAACAAACAAACAAACAATCAAAACTTTCCTCTTTATAATATTAGTATAGATAGTATAGACTAGCTGACCTGACAGACGTTGTCCTGTCTTGGAACTGTCAAACACGCAAAGTTAAAATTGTAAATCTTATATTTTTACACCAATTTTACACTTTTGGTTACATTATTGGAGTTTTAGTATAAGGATCCCTTTTTTTTTTTTGAAAATATAATTTAGCCTATGTTACCCAGGGATAGTGTAGCTTCCCAACAGTGAAAGAATTTTTCAAATCAGTTCAGTAGTTTCGGAGCCTATTTAATGCAAACAAACAAACAAACAACCAAATCTTTATTCTTTATAATATTAGTATAGATAATAAAGTGTTGGTGGAAACTTTACAAGGGCTTCTGTGGAGTTTTGGAAACATCATGAAAATTCATGATTCGCCTCATTGTACCACTTGTCACCACTCGAGCACGGTTACGAAAACTTAAAAAAAAAACTCAATTTTTAAACACTAGCGGTTGCCCGCGGCTTCACTCATGTAGTATGGAAATCCACTCCCCTTCCCGCCCTTTTAGTTTCAGTCCCACATCCGTCCTGTAATCCATTCTACCCTTGTACTGCCTTTACCGCCCCAGTTCTGCTTTGGTTCCGTAATCCATTCTACTCCCGTTTCGTTCTTTCCGCTCCAGGCCCAAATCCATCCATCCATCCCGTAATCCCCCGTGTAGGGAAATGGTAATCCAGTATGATAATCCCCTTAGTCTTTACTTTTTGACATTATTATTGCTAGAGCATGTTATTGCTAAAGTAGTTAGTAGTATAAAAATGGTAAAAAAAGAATGACTGTTAGAAAGACTGGCAGTACACGGGTAACGAAGGAAATTATATAGGTATAGGAACTATTTTGCCACAGACAAACAAAAGTTGCAAAAATTTTTTTTTTTTTTTTTGTTATATTATCGAAGCTTTATCCGATAATGCTCCGATATAATTATTAAAGCATTATAAAATTTTAAAGTGATACTAGGTTAGTCGGAACCGTGGTACTAAACAGAAAGGATGTCATTGTACTCATCTTTAAAATTCATAGGTTAGTTACGTTTATACTCCATAGTTTTGACCCTAAAATACCGTTTTCATGGACGAATTGGTAACAGTTCATATTTTATGATCATAGGTAAACTTTATAGGTATTCTAGGATCAAGTTTACATACCTATATTATTGCCACTGACCTTCCCCTGACACAAGTTTGCCCACATGGTAAAATAATAAACCCCGCCAGTCCGCCAGGTATAGCGCTCCGAGAAATTATGTCACGTGGGTGACACCCACTGACGTCATCGATGCCATGGATTCACGTACACGTGCATAAACAAGAGCAGAATAAGTAATTTACAAGTTCGAGAGAGATGACGATACACGGAACAATGGCGGAAGCACTATGAAACAGCTGATTTTCCGTATTACCAGTTGCGTAAAATTATAACTCCCCAATCTCCGTATATTACGTGTAGGAATCTAACAAATCAATGTGGTTTTGATTTAAATAATGTAAATTAGTGCTTAGCTTGAATTGCTTTGCTTGAGCGGACACACCAAATGACAATTGAAATGCTTTTATTATTTTATTTAATAGATTATTATAAAAATTGTTTACCAATATCTATGCTTGTTGCTATATAGTGGCAACTGGACAGTGACGTAATCGGGTGTCAGCTCCCAGAGCGCCAGACCTTGTTTTCTTGTATCATGGCCCACACCTTGCCTACACAGTTGCATGAATTTAATATAGCAAGTTTGCAGTTTTGCGTCACCTTGTGCCCTTGTTAGTTTAGGCCACTTTAGAGCTCAATTAATAACTAATTTAATGGTAAATGCGTCGAATATTTATGTAATAAAATATGAGGTGATTCCTTCGACCAAAATAAAATGAATGGACGGGCCCAGAAGAAGCGCATTATTGAAGATTACAAAATGAGCGCCGGCTCTCACTTCGTTTCAGTCGGTCCTTAGCCGTAGGAAGTGCAACACGCGTCTATTGCTACATGATAACGAAACATCTGACAAAATTATGCCTTCGTATGTTTTTTCGAAGTGTAAATATCCCGCTATCTAATTTTGTAACAAATTTACTGTACATGGTTATAATTAGGTATTGAAATTTGAAGTATATGTCCAACGGGTTTGCCTCGTTCTTACTTAGCAAGTTCAATGGTATTGGCCCGTCCATTCATTTTATTTTGGTCGAAGGGTGATTCCAGTAGTTACATTAACTGAAGTTATTTGATTATATACGGGATATTTACCTTGGTAAGGTTGTGGAATGAGCTCCCAATATTTTAAAACAGTGTTTAACATTAACTGTTTATTATCCAGTATTTTATTAGAAACTGAACATAAGGAAAGCTGCCTAAGTTTCCCTCTCTGTTGTTCTGTTTCTAATACAGGTCTGTCAAAAAAGTCGAGACAGGCGAGTTGGAGGTCAAACGCGGACATGTCTGCGATAAAAAGAAATACATGGTCTGACAATTGTTTGTTGTAATTTTTTCAATGTGATTTAGGTATTTTTGTTTTTTAAACCGAAGCGATGGCATTTCTTGTTATGGCGGTCAGTTCAGTGGTAAAACCGGGGCATAAGGATAAGGTCAATAATTTTATCAGTGCTTTACCTATGTACTTACCAAGAAATTAACTTCGTAAATTAACATTACCAAGAATTAAATAAATAATAGGCTTGCGGTTGTCCGCCAACTCGCCTGACGTTAAGCGATTATGCGGTCTACGGTGGATGACGCTTGCCTAGAATAAAACGATTCACTCGTGATTTGAAGACACCCAGATTGTAACTATCGGGGAACCCATTCAGGCAGCGTATTCCAGACTAGCAGTTCGCACAATAAAAGTGGAATCAAAGCGCTTCGTTCGGGTTTTCGGAATACCAACCATAAAGCGGTGCCGGTTTTTTGTGCCCGCTCTGGCAGTCCGATAGAAAAATGGACAGGAGGGAATTAGATCATGAAGATCCGATGCACACTCTCCGAAATATATTCGATAAAAAACCGATAGACTAGCAACTTTGCGGCGATGCTCAAGACTAAGGAGTTTAGTCTGAACCAGAGATTCGTTGCCGACAAGCCTCTTGGCACGCTTCTCGATAGATTCTAATGCCCCAAGCTGATACTTAGCTTAGCTTCTTGTACTAAAAGACTACCTGTACTGGAAGTTGTACCATTCCTAAGCATTCGATTCCTCAGAAGCTCGTTTTACTTACTATTAACTTTAAAAGTCGTATTTGACGATCTTTTTATGCTTAACAAGTAAACTTAGACGTTCCAATGGAATTAAACGGATCCTGGATCCAATACTAAAGTAAATTCATAGCACAAAGACGAATCCGAAATGTTCCTAGAGTTGAAACTTAATCCGTATTCCACGGACCACGTCAAACAAAACTTCCGGCCAGTGTTTGAGAAGACGATGTTTGACCAACCAACGCCGCAGATCAAATAATAGTTGCTATAGAACTGGTCCAAGTTTGTTCAACAGTGTGGTTTGAGTGTCGGGGAGTAAGGGGGTGATGGCCCCAGGCAATGATCTTATAATCTCATTGGCCCCAGGCGTCAGATTTTAAAGAAAGCCATTGGGAGAAAGTGTAGTGGGTGATTACCATAGAGCGGCATCTAATGGCAAAACAATTGAAATGTTATAGCGATGGGTCATTGTTTTCAGGGTTCCATACCCAAAGGGTAAAAACTAGATGGAACGACATCGTGAGATTTGCGGGCATCCAGTGGATGCGGATGGCAGGCCGTCGTTCAGTGTGGAGTTTTAAGGGGGAAGCCTATGTTCAGCAGTGTACGTCTTCTGGCTGAAGATGATGATTTATTTATTTTATTTTGGTACACTTAAAGTCAGTATCTAGTAAAAAAGAGGTGGCAAGCTAAGTGATGTGGACCGGGTTGGCTAAGCCTTCAGTCCGTCTCTAGTCTGTCTTCCAATGATAAACGCACACATCTCGTTCAAGCAGATTCTATAAAGAGCTGTGAGGGACTTTTAAAAGCTCATCATCATCATCGTCATCATTTCAGCCATAGGACGTCCACTGCTGGACATAGGCCTCCTCCATCGATCTCCAAAAAGGCCGGTTGGAAGCGGCCTGCATCCAGTGTTTCCCAGCGGTCTCTTTTAGGTCGTCTGTCCATCTTGTGGGTGGACGTCGTACGCTGCGCTTACCGGTCCGTGGTCTCCATAGCAGAACCTTTCGGCTTCATCGGCCATCTGTTCTGCGTGATATTTGACCTACCCACTGCCACTTGAACTTGCTAATCCGGTGGGCTATGTCGGTGACTTTCGTTCGTCTACAGATCTCCCTATATTTCTGATTCGATCTCGTAGAGAAACCCCGAGCACAGCCCTCTCCACAACTCGTTGTGCGCTTTGGGCTTGTTTATGAGGCCCATAGTGAGAGACCACGTTTTAAAAGCTAAATTAACTTAATTTTAAGCCAGTTTTGGTCACTAGATAGACCCCTGAGATAATTAAATTTAAAAAAAAAAAAACAATTTTATATATTCTGGATTTTATGCTTGGCCTTATACTCGCTAAATCGGTCAAATTAAAATTACTTGCCAATTGAAACCGATTCGAACATTCCAACTAAAAATTACGACCCTTAAGGAAAGATTTATTTAAATTCATTCGACCATTTCCAAGCCTGGGGTGTAAATTTCACTATAAAGATTTACAAACAGTATGACAACTTATGCTATTAGTTTTAGAATCTATAAAAATAAACTGAGTGCATTAGAATGCGGGTGGTTGGTCGAACAGTTAAAAGATTAGGTGCAGACATAACGATCTACCCTCTTTCTTAGTCTTTTCGTACGGTTATCTCTGGAACTCGAACTCTTCAGTCTTCCCGTGAACATGGTGCATGTAACTGCGCTGAAATATTGGGAGCTCATTCCACAAACTTACCACGGTAAATATCCCGTAAATAATCATATAACTTTAGTGAACAACTGTGATAGTTTAAAACAGTGTTTTATTTATTTATTTATTAAGCTACAAGTGAACATACTTCGGACCCGGGTATATCCTAAAACTGCGACCAGAACCACCGGAGGATGGGCAGCAGCATCCTTTTAATACACAGTGAACTTCTTGCGATCTTCAAGCCGCCTGCCAAGCGTGGGGATTATGGCAACACCCCTCTTTAAGAGGGAGGCCTTTGTCCAGCAGTGGAAGTTTGATGGCTGCTGATGTGAACATACTTCAACAAATAAATAAGTACCTATGTCTTTCATATAATCTACTGCTTCTATAATATCGTTCTCCGGAATTTCTGTAGATTTCAAAATTGAAATTGTCCCCCTTCGCAAGTTTTTGAAATAAAACCAACAATGGCCTTCACCCTTTGAATATTCCACCTGGGATCTCCAATATTGACACTTTGACGATTCATAAAGCCAAAGTGCTTCAAGTTTCACTTGATTGACGACATTTTCGCAAAATTTCTAGAAGGAGGCAGGAAAAGGCGCTTTTTACGGATGACTTGCTTTCGGGGACAGAATTTAATACATATTCAAGTGAAAAGTTTTACGGACTGAGCTGGAATTAGGAAAGGGAAAGTCAGAAAGCCGTGAATATCGATACCTAGTCATTTGTAGGATTACCTTTAAGAATAACCAATATGTAGGTAGGTACGTACCTACCTGCCTAATGTTTTTCGCGACATTTTTTTCTCACCCGTCACGAACGAAAAACTACTTGACCTACGAAGCCGAAATTTGGCAGGTAGATTCCTTATAAAGTGTAGAGTTCCGCTTAAAAAGGATTTTGTGGAAGGACTGAATTTTTTGTGGAACGGGGGTTAAAAAATTATATGAAAGTCTACGCGTATATGTAATCTTCAATCAAATTAAATCTTCAACAAATAAGGGCCCTACTATTGCTGTTACAATACGTATGGCTTGAGGAAGCCATTTGATTTCCTTCCAATACATTTCTAAAGGCATTTGCAACCCTTTAACTTCCTTGGTAGCGTAAAATATGGCTCTATTCTTTAGTGTTGCCAGAATAAATATTTCAAAGCAGCATTTTTCAACATTTCAGTCTCATAATGAGAGACGATTGCAATATTGAGCATTACTAGATTAATTTTTCTATAATTTCTATAAATTCAAAATTCTGGGTGTCACCGTATTTGTTATGTGTGCTCACACATGTTTTCAGGGCCCCGATTCTACTAAAGAAATTATTTTTAAATTGTAATTGTTTAAATTTATTTTTTAAATAATTGCCTCAAAACTGACCTTTTTAATTATTTTTTTTATACTAGAAAAATACAACCACCACCTAATATTATAACTTAGTATAAAAAAACTGTCAATTTTGAGGCAATTATTAAAAAATAAAATTGAAACAATAACAATTTCAAAACAATTTCTTTAGTAGAATCGGGGCCCTGGTGTTATCTAATTGAACAACTTGCTTATTTTGTCAATGCATTGTGTAAAAAAATTTGAGCATGTAGAATGTTGATCTCATCAAATTGGATAAAATTAAAACATCTGCGTATTTTTGTATTCACACTATTTTATTGTAAGATAATGTTACACTAAAAGTGAAGTAGGGAAAATGAAGGAACATTGTTTGTATTATTTCAATCCTACTAATATTATAAACACGAAAGTTTGTATGTATGGATGTATGGATGTTTGTTCCTCTTTCACGCAAAAACTACCGAATCGATTTTAATGAAAGTTTACAATAATATAGCTCATATATTATAATAACACATAGGCTATAACGGGTTATAGTAGCGAGGTCGAAGGCCGAGCTCTACGCGTACGAAGTAGCGGGTTTCAGCTAGTATACTATATTAACACAAAAGTACATGGCAACACAGCTGTAAAAATATGGACGTCGGAAATAATGTCTTACAACACAACGCTTTATAACCATCTTACTAATATTATAAATGCGAAAGTTTGTGTGTAAGTGTGTAAGTGGGTAAGTGTGTAAGTGTGTATGTTTGGCTGAAGTCACCGCCGAAACTACTGGTCCGATTTAGATGAAATTTAGAATGTATATAGCTTATACCCTGGATTAACACATAGGCTACTTTTTGTACCGAAAAAATGTACGGTTCCTGTAGGATAATTTCAATTACACAAATCTCCACAACGGCTCAACAAATAAGTATGAAATTCGGTATAGAAACAGGCAAGCCGCCACATTGCAACACAAGCCACTTTTTATCCCGGAAAATTTGACAGTTCCCGTGGGATGGTATAATCATTCTTTTTCACAACGGCTCAACAAATAAATATGAAATTTAGTAAAGAAATAGACAAGGAGCCATATTAAAACACACAATACTTTGTATCCCGGAAAATTTTAAAGTTCCTGTAGGATAACTTCAATCACACAATTTTGTAACTGTTAAACAGATTTTGATGAAATTGGTATGGAGGTGGATTATACACTGAATAATATTATAACAACCTAATTCTGATCCTGGGAAAATGAGTGGTTCCTGTAGGATAACTTTGATCACTTAACTCCGGATTTCGATGAAATTTGGTATGGAGGTAGCATATTCCCTAAATTAACGGATTTTGATGAAATTTGGTACGAAGGTACAATATTCCTTGGACTATCACATGAGTTATTTTTACCCGGAAAAAATCTATGGTTCCTGTAGTATAACATCAATCACTCAACTCTGAGACTGTTCAACGGATTTCGATGAAATTTGGTATGGAGGTAGAATATTCCCTGGATTAAAACTAAGGCTATTTTATACCGACAATATGTAAGTTCCTGTAGGATAATTTCAATCACTCAACTCGATGACTGTTTAACAGATTTAGCAAGCCGCAAGCGGCCCGCGAGGGCGAGTGTCAAGCACAAGTGACGATCAATAAAGAAAAAAAAAACTATCTAGGTCGCGTGGTTCGCTGGGCCGCAAGCGGCCCGCGAGGGCGAGTGTCAAGCACAAGTGACTTACCAAATAGAAAAAAAAACTTTCTAGGTCGCACGGTTCGCTGGGCCGCAAGCGGCCCGCGAGGGCGAGTGTCAAGCTCAAGTGACGTAAGAAAAAAAGAGAAAAAAAAATCTAGGTTGCTCGGTTCGCTGGGCCGCAAGCGGCCCGCGAGGGCAAGTGTCAAGCACAAGTGACTTACCAAAAAGAAAAAAAAAACATTCTAGGTCGCGCGGTTCGCTGGGCCGCAAGCGGCCCGCGAGGGCGAGTGTCAAGCACAAGTAACGTACAAAAAATTAAAAAAAAACTTTCTAGGTTGCGTGGTTCGCTGGGCCGCAAGCGGCCCGCGATAGCGAGTGTCAAGCACAAGTGACGTATAAAAAAAAAAAAAAAAATTCTAGGTTGCGCGGCTCGCTGGGCCGCAAGCGGCCCGCGAGGGCGAGTGTCAAGCACAAGTGACGTACAAATAAGAAAAAAAAAACTTTCTAGGTCGCGTGGTTCGCTGGGCCGCAAGCGGCTCGCGAGGGCGAGTGTCAAGCACAAGTGACTTACCAAATAGAAAAAAATACTTTCTAGGTCGCCCGGTTCGCTGGGCCGCAAGCGGCCCGCGAGGGCGAGTGTCAAGCTCAAGTGACGTAAAAAAAGAAAGAAAAAAAAATTCTAGGTTGCTCGGTTCGCTGGGCCGCAAGCGGCCCACGAGGGCAAGTGTCAAGCATAAGTGACGTAAAAAAAGAAAAAAAAAACTTTCTAGGTTGCGTGGTTCGCTGGGCCGCAAGCGGCCCGCGAGGGCAAGTGTCAAGCACAAGTGACGTACAAATAAGAAAAAAAAAACTTTCTAGGTCGCGTGGTTCGCTGGGCCGCAAGCGGCCCGCGAGGGCGAGTGTCAAGCACAAGTGACTTACCAAATAGAAAAAAAAAAACTTTCTAGGTCGCCCGGTTCGCTGGGCCCCAAGCGGCCCACGAGGGCGAGTGTCAAGCTCAAATGACGTAAAAAAAGAGAGAAAAAAAAATTCTAGGTTGCTCGGTTCGCTGGGCCGCAAGCGGCCCGCGAGGGCAAGTGTCAAGCACAAGTGAATAACCAAAAAGAAAAAAAAAAAATTTCTAGGTCGCGCGGTTCGCTGGGCCGCAAGCGGCCCGCGAGGGCGAGTGTCAAGCACAAGTGACTTGCCAAAAAGAAAATAAAAACTTTTTCTAGGTCGCCCGGTTCGCTGGGCCGCAAGCGGCCCGCGAGGGCGAGTGTCAAGCTCAAGTGAATAAAAATAAGAAAAAAAAAATTCTAGGTTGCTCGGTTCGCTGGGCCGCAAGCGGCCCGCGAGGGCAAGTATCAAGCACAAGTGACTTACCAAAAAGAAAAAAAAAAACTTTCTAGGTCGCGCGGTTCGCTGGGCCGCAAGCGATCCACGAGGGCGAGTGTCAAGCACAAGTGACGTACAAAAAAAAAAAAAGCTTTTTAGGTTGCGTGGTTCGCTGGGCCGCAAGCGGCCCGCGAGGGCGAGTGTCAAGCAGAAGTGACGTACAAAAAAGAAAAAAAAACTTTCTAGGTTGCGCGGTTCGCTGGGCCGCAAGCGGCCCGCGAGGGCGAGTGTCAAGAACAAGTGACTTACCAAATAGAAAAAAAAGCTTTCTAGGTTGTGCGGTTCGCTGGGCCGCAAGCGGCCCGCGAGGGCGATTGTCAAGTACAAGTGACTTACCAAAAATAAAAAAAATTACTTTTTAAGGTCGCGCGGTTCGCTGGGCCACAAGCGGCCCGCGAGGGCGAGTGTCAAGCACAAGTGACGTACAAAAAAGAAAAAAAAACTTTCTAGGTTGCGTGGTTCGCTGGGCCGCAAGCGGCCCGCGAGGGCGAGTGTCAAGCACAAGTGACGTACAAAAAAGAAAAAAAAACTTTCTAGGTTGCGCGGTTCGCTGGGCCGCAAGCGGCCCGCGAGGGCGAGTGTCAAGCACAAGTGACGTACAAAAAAGAAAAAAGAAACTTTCTAGGTCGCGCGGTTCGCTGGGCCGTAAGTGGCCCTCGAGGGCGAGTGTCAAGCACAATTGACGTACAAAAAAGAAAGAAAAAAACTTTCTAGGTTGCGTGGTTCACTGGGCCGCAAGCGGTCCGCGAGGGCGAGTGTCAAGCACAAGTGACTTACCGAAAAGAAAAAAAAACTTTTTTAGGTCGCGCGGTTCGCTGGGCCGCAAGCGGCCCGCGTGGGCGAGTGTCAAGCACAAGTGACGTACAAAAAAGAAAAAAAAACTTTCTAGGTTGCGCGGTTCGCTGGGCCGCAAGCGGCCCGCGAGGGCGAGTGTCAAGAACAAGTGACTTACCAAATAGAAAAAAAAGCTTTCTAGGTTGTGCGGTTCGCTGGGCCGCAAGCGGCCCGCGAGGGCGATTGTCAAGTACAAGTGACTTACCAAAAAAAAAAAATTACTTTTTAAGGTCGCGCGGTTCGCTGGGCCACAAGCGGCCCGCGAAGGCGAGTGTCAAGCACAAGTGACGTACAAAAAAGAAAAAAAAACTTTTTAGGTTGCGTGGTTCGCTGGGCCGCAAGCGGCCCGCGAGGGCGAGTGTCAAGCACAAGTGACGTACAAAAAAGAAAAAAAAACTTTCTAGGTTGCGCGGTTCGCTGGGCCGCAAGCGGCCCGCGAGGGCGAGTGTCAAGCACAAGTGACGTACAAAAAAGAAAAAAGAAACTTTCTAGGTCGCGCGGTTCGCTGGGCCGTAAGTGGCCCTCGAGGGCGAGTGTCAAGCACAATTGACGTACAAAAAAGAAAGAAAAAAACTTTCTAGGTTGCGTGGTTCACTGGGCCGCAAGCGGTCCGCGAGGGCGAGTGTCAAGCACAAGTGACTTACCGAAGAGAAAAAAAAAACTTTTTTAGGTCGCGCGGTTCGCTGGGCCGCAAGCGGCCCGCGTGGGCGAGTGTCAAGCACAAGTGACGTACAAAAAAGAAAAAAAAACTTTCTAGGTTGCGTGGTTCGCTGGGCCGCAAGCGGCCCGCGAGGGCGAGTGTCAAGCACAAGTGACGTACAAAAAAGAAAAAAAAAATACTTTCTAAGTCACGTGGTTCGCTGGGCTGCAAGCGGCCCAGCCAGGCCAGGAATTTAACTTTAGATCTCCTGCTCATAAAGCACCGTGTACCTACCGACCATCAATATCCAGGATGAAATACATAAAACGTATTTAGTAGCGTCCTAAAATAAAGCTTTTTGCTGAGAACTTCATAATTTTTCCCTAGAACAACGCGGGCAAAGCCGCGGGCGGAAGCTAGTGATGCATAAAATAATAAGTAAATCTTTATTGAGGGTAGAACAATAAATTTCGTATAAACTGAATAATAGGTTTTTGAAGGGAGGTTTTACGAGCTCTGTTATGTAGTGAGATGGGCTTTTACGGCGGCCTAACGTTTATTGATACAAATCGCAGTTTAAAATGGAGCCAGATTGATTTAACTCTTTGAAGTCTTACTTGTATTGACGAGGGTTTTTATTTCATAAATTTATTGCATTTTCTTCATTAGAAAAGAAAGAAAGAAGACGAAAGAAAGAAAATACGTTCATTCGACACCGCTGCAAAAACTTATCTAAAGGATACAATCAGTGTCGAATGGATCCGTCTCGGCATTATGCTCAAAATCAATTTACAAGAAAATATGTGAGGTAAACAGAAATCATATTAAAACTAACATACAACCATTAAACTAAAACAAAGAAGTAAACTAATATAACAAACTACTACCAGCAGGATTTATTTCCAAAATGCCGGCTGCATTAGCTGGTTGGAATTGTATGTAAACTTTTGCTCGGTTGTGTAGTGGGATAGGCGTGTAGTTCTCGACATGGGTCATCCTAGTGAGGACTGCTACGCAAGGCTTACTATTTTAGGCTCTCTTCTTTATCATGTTGATTTACCATAAATATAATAAATAATAAAAATAAATATCCGGGTTAAAAAATGGGCAGGATAGAATTAGATCGTGCAGATCCGATGCACACTCTCCGAAATGTTTCCGAGAAAAAATTGATACTATAATTTTTTTCACCGATATTCAAAGCTAAGAAGCTTAGTCTGAACTATATAGGCATTCGTTGCTACTTGGCGCTTTTCTAAATGGATTCTAACGCCCAAAGTTTTTACTTAGCTGATCCATCCCATAGATGTGAACAAGAAGGTGACAGATTTGCTTTTACCTCTGACGATCCCTCAGCTCTCTGGTTCTGCATCAGTAATTTTCATGCACAATTTTTTGACACTAAACTTGGTCAGTCCGTCTTGTTGCAGGTCAGTGTAAAATAAACAAAAGGGACCAAAATCGCTTCATGACCTCTAAAACATACCTACTACTTTATTTGTCCACTCAACTCTTATCATTAACGCTCATCGCTCAAGTGAAATCATTGCTTACATCCTCAAAGCCGGCATATATTATTTTCTTCTAAGAATTTCATATGAATATTCAAGCAAGCTGGAACATAGCTTTGCTTGTCCCGTCGGAAACCATTAGTCTTGTCGGAGGGCAGCGGGACCCGGCTGATATATTAAACAGCAAATTATATTACTGGGACGGTGTACAATATTCAGTATGTATGAGAATACAAAAATCACCAAATAAATCGTGATTTTTCTTTTTCAGTAACAGTTTGTTTGAAGAAAAAAAAAACTATTTAGAGTTTGGTGAAGTAAATCATTGGCAGGAACCTTGACTATACCCCGGGGTACAGGGTACTTACTATACAGAGTGGGTGGTGGTTCATCAATGGGGCTGCAATGTTCTTGAGTGGAAGTCACGACCATGGGTTGGACCACTAACTAGATAGACCGACGACATCGTGAGAGCGGGCATCCAGTGGATGCAGACAGCAGATGCTCAGTGGTGCTTTAAGGGGCTGGCCTATGTTCAGCAGTGGACGTCTTCTGGCTGATAATAATGACAGGTTGGTCCAATCTTGGTTGGTTTAATTTTTTACTAAGCATTTCCATCAAATATATTTTTCTACGAAACTAAAGTTCCAAGCAACTGTAGCCTTAAAATTTGCAACAAAATCAGTTTTTCAACTGGATCCGGGCAACTGGATCCGGGCAAATTGTCGTCGGAAAATAAATGAAAATATTGAAAATTGCGGCCAAAACATTGATTTACTAAAGGGCGGATAGACGCGTCTTAAACATAGCGATGGGATAAAAACGCTCGAGTTAGCTTTACTTCAGAGAAGCAAGTAAAACACACCGATTCCTAACTTTACTGTTCTTAAACTCATCTACTTAGTTAAACTTTTACTATGTTCTTCGCCAGTTTATGTACTAACTTCTAGAGAAACATTGATTTACTTGGAGTTATAAAAGCAACTTGGGTAGCTTTATTTTCTTTACTTAAGTTGATTGCTTAAATTCTGAGTAAAGATAGATTTACGCCAGGCTAAGTTAAAGTTTTATCTTAGTTTCTCAAAACTGTCAGCAAAAGTTACTTAAACTAACAACAAGCAAACACAAATGGGTAAAGGTGACAGCACTTAGTCACTAAAAGTAACACTAGTATAACACGCCGTTAATTTAAAAAAAACACACATCAACTTTATAACACTCCTCTGTTTTTTTTATTCCATAACGGCAACAGAGCTTTCCAGCCTGCGAAGCTGAGAAATGAAAGGTCTAAAATTAAAATCGTCGGAGAGGAGGATGAGACCAAATTCCTTGAATTTCTTATTACCTAAAAAGCCACGATGTTTTGTGCTTCAGGTTTTTTATTTAGACGTTTTATTCAAGTAATGCGGCAAAAATCCTTTATAGGACAGGATATAAAATAGGACTCCTAGAGCTGTAAAAATATTATCACCTATCCACTGGTCACTGAATAACCTGCCATCTTTCACTTTGCTTACATAAAACGTCAGTGGCGGTGGGAATTTGACAGGCCCAAGGATCTAAGGGCTTCTTTGTAAGAATGGCAGAAAAGCACAATAGCATAGAGGTAAAGGTAGCATAAGTAAGTCGCACAACGACCTGTGGAGAGGGTAGTCTCGGGTATTCTCACCGAGTTCGACTCATAAATGAGGAGATCCGTAGATGAACGAAAATTACCGACATAGCCCACCAGATTAGCAAGTTGAATTGGCGGTGGGCCGATGGGGCCGAAAGATTCTTGAGTGGAGATTATGGACTGGTAAGCGCAGCGTAAGACGTCCAACCCAGAAGATGGACAGCCGACCTAAAAGAGACCGCAGGAAAACGCTGGATACAGGCCGCTTTCAACCGGCCCTTTTGGAGATCGATGGGAGAGGTCTATGTCCAGTAGTAAACGTCCTATGGCTGGAATGATTATGATGATTTAGTAGAGAAACACAGTGACAGTAATAACAAAAATTTCATCATGGAAACTCTTGTGGATTTGGCAAATTTGGTTTATATTATCCGATAATTAATCACGTAAGACTATGCTGGTTATTCCGCATATACATTCAATCATAGAATTAGCAAGAAATGTTATGTCTGATCTTTCAGTCGCATTCGGTGGTCGTTTTTAAGATGAAGAAGCGTGCGTGGTTTCGTCCCTCTGCTTTTGTTTTTTTTGTATTGGTTAATTTTCATTTTTTTTTGGTAAGTATACCTAAATAAAAAGTTCATCTTTTACTCTACTATATATTCTACAAAAAAATCTGTATTCTCGTCACCGAAACATTTTATTCCATACGTTGTGTCAGCTATAAATACAAGTCACAAAAAACCTTTTAAAATGCATGAAATAAGCGAACCAAAAATTCATATTCGAGAAAATATCGTCGATTTTAAATTTGAACTGAAAAATAAATCGTGAGGCATTGCCCCGTATTGGAGTAATTTGATATCGACGCCTGAAGCGCCGTCAGCGTCGAAATAATATTATACAATACCATGTAGTATGTACCTATGTGTGATTCTACGTTTAACCGGTCTGCTACGTAATTAGGGACTGGATAATTGGAAAATTTTAGTTTTCGAGTTGGAAACCTATCACAAGAAATATTTCGTACAATATTATTAAGGGGCCTGTATACCCTCTGTAGCTCTCTCGCTCGCACATTTTCACATTATTGAATATATAAAATCAATGAGTGTGAATTTCCAAAAAGTAACAAAATCATGTTTTGGTGTCTATCGTAACATTACAAACATAGAAATGTTTGTTTCGATATCTTGTAATTTGACGGAATAACATGACACGAGAAATAAAAATCATTTGTTACCATTTTACTGTGTCAAATTAAAATATATCAAATTGACAATTTCTTTGTTTGTAATGTTATAATAGACACAAGACATGATTTTGTTACTTTTTGGAAATTCACACTCATTGATTTTATATCTTCAATAATGTGAAAATGTGCGAGCGAGAGAGCTGCAGACGAGATTAATCCCCTTAAGCACAAATACACATTGTATTTTTTAACTCCGTCTAAAAATCTGATAATCTTTAAACGTTTGAACAGATTTTTTTGAATCATAGCTACGAACACTTTCACATTTGAAATAAAAAAAATAAAAGCAAATCGGTTCAGGCGGAACGATGCCATAAACAGGTACTAAGATACACACGTTAATCTTATAGCACCCGCTGTTTGCGTGAGTTAAAAGTAATAGTAATAGTTTATTGATCAAAAATTTAAAGACAACAATATTGTTAAAAAGCAATCGAACTGGACATAATGATAACATTTAAATTTAAATTTACAATGTTGTTTGTGTGTGGAACTGGCTGGCACCCGTGCACCAGCGTCCTCCGTTTGATCACTAATTTGCTTTAGTTACAATTAAACATAAAAAATGACGTATATTACATAATTAGGTCACTTAACATTTTATTTTTCCGAATATATTTTTTTTTATAATTAAGAACTTTAACAAATTTAAGTATGTAAATATATTATATATCATATATATCAATAATAAAAGTATAAGTATATAGGTAAACACATTCCGCATTCGTTGAAGCGATGTCATGCGATATGACATCGCAATGCAATGCGCTCCAACCATAGTCATGATAACAATTGTGCGTCAGATAGAGCGAAAGAAACCTACGCCGATTTTTTATATGTGATGTTTCAACGTAAAGAAATATCCTTAATTTTTATATACACAAAAATAGAGAAGCATTACACACGTGTTACGATGTCTCTATGTATTCGTGTATCGACCGTGAGACCGTGAAAAAATATACTTACCTACATAGTACCTAATTTTTTTCGTGACACTATTCATATTTTCTTAGATTCAAGCCAGAAATTAAGTCAAAAATTATATACCGGAAGTAAGTCAGTAATAAATAATGAAGTAATACCGGAAATGCTGACAAATCTCTACAGTGTTCCGTCCTACAACGAACATTAACGATGCCGTGCTAATGACCTTACGTTCATTATCGAATTCACGTTAAATTCATTGGAAATACTCCTGCTTGATTGAAGAGAAAGTTAAATCACTTGTTTCCATAAAAGTAAAACTAAGTTATAATCAAATCAAAAATAATAATCAAATTCCGCAATTTTTTTTTTAATTTTTTTATTTCATATATATACACATAGTTAATCTAAATAAGTTTATTATTCAAAATCTCAGTCAAATTACAATTAAACTAATAACTATTCAAATAACCCACCCCTGACCGTTCCCGGCGCAAAGGTACCCAAAACACTCGCTGCGTTACCGCGTTGGATGGCAATGGCCAACCTTTGCACCAGGAACGAGCCGGAGCGGGAGCCGCTGGGTCTAAATAAGTATCGAAAAACTAAACTGTTTGTAACGATACTAAGATTCACTATACGCACTGACATAATAGCGCAAACTTAAATCAATTTAAATATTAAATATTAAAAAATAAAAAATACGCCTAACGCTTACAAATAAGTACTTAGGAACCTGTATTACAATTTCACAAGCAAGCACCTGTTCATCCCGGTAACATAATCTATTTAAATCTGTGATAAGCATAATAAGTTACCAACCTACAAACTACCCCATTCCACGAAAAATAAAATTTAAAAATTTCATGATCGTTTACAATAATTACCTAGCTACAAGGACAAGAAAACTGTTTGAAATTTAATTATTTTAGAACCACCTTAACCACCTTACCTGGCCTGGCTACTAGGACCAAAAAACTGTTTAAAATTTGAATTTCCCGCCATAGGTAAATCGAACCACCTTAAAACTTTTGATTCTTTGGACGGGACGGACAGTTAACTTTATTTTTAAATAAGTTAATAGTAAAAAAATAACATTGTTTTAAACAAACTTTTAGCTTATATTTTTTTTAAATATATATTAATAATAATAAAAAAAGAAAAACTAGTTTTTTTTTTCACAGAGTTACAATAAATCAGACCGAAATTTATGAAACTTTCAATAAAATACAAGCCACATTCCAAAAGGCACAAGTCACTAGCACAATTCCACAAACGTAAAATCATTGTTCCGCTACAATTTGCGGAACAAACAGCTGTTTCCAAAAATACAATCTATTGAAAGAGCACGTTTCGAATATAAATCTGGGACAGATCAAGGTGATTCATCAATCTGGCGTAAAAGCTCCAACATAATGTCGACAGTAGCAGAACTTAGCACAAACATAAATTCACGCTAAAAAGTAAGTGAGCTATATGGGGTAAACACATTGTTTTTGGTAAATCTATATAGTTAGGGCCGTCTCACCAGCCTTAGTAATCTCTTTCGCACATTTTCAACATATTTGAAAATAAGAATTCACTTTTTTATTAACGAAACTGACGTGGTTTTCACACAACTTTTCGCAATTTGGAGTAACCGGCTTATGTGAGTAATTCCCGTGTAATATAAATAAAAAGGATTCACTAATTGACAATTTTCAATAAACCTTTGTGATTTCTTGTTATAATAACATTATTTACATATATAATATATATAATACATAACACAATTTTATAGTAATTTTAGCGGTTCTAGTAATTTAGAGGTTCTATCGACCTCTTCTAGAGCCGATAAGGGTTTAGGCGATAATGGCGTCCGCGGACAACAGGTTGACCCATGTTTTAGAGGATTATTTACTTTATTGATTATCAAAAAGAGCTATTTAAGCTAATCCCTACAACCGGTTTCCGCCATAGGGCATCGGGGCAATTATTCCTTCCTTACGTCGTGAACTTTGAAAAAGTCCACACGCAGCGTTTCCTAAATACTGCAAAGGAATGTAATGCGCTCCCTGCCTCGGAATTTCCTATAAAGTACAACCTGGGTCTCTTCAATGCAAGAGTGAATAGGCACCTCATGGTGTAAATCCTAGAGGTGTACGCCCAAGTAAGAAAATCTTACCGGGTTTCTGCGATACAGGGTTGCGCCTATATAGTGCGAAAATCACAATTGATGTGAATGTAGCAATTACAGAACAGATAAGTATTTTTCTTTTCTGTGGTAGCAATAATCTCCCATAAGCATAAGCTCCTAGTTTATAAGTTTGTTTCATGTAATTTATGTCTTATGTTTACGTAAATATATATTTTTCATTTTTATGGGCAAGTGCGCTCCATCTTAGATGACATCCTCACTTTCCATCAGGTGAGCTGTAAGCAAACTCTAGTCAATTTTATCGTTAAAAAAAATGTGTTACCTACTGTAAATGTGTAGTATAATGACCTAAAAGCTACACCTACGTGTTTACCGCTCTGCAGTCCGCAAGGTTCCCCGTAAACTGGTGAACTTTATAGAGGTTGGACAAACATATATTTTAGACTGATTGAGTCATAAACTGTGGACTAGACTTGGGAGTCGATAGTTTGATGTGCTGTTATGTTTGGGTGATTGACCGCTAGTACCGCTACCCGTTCAATGAGAAATTTTATGAGAACAGTTTGAAAGGGTGAGAAATTTTATGAGATGTTTTCCATCGATGATAAGAAAAAACAGAATTACTCTTAATGTCTTTCTCTCTTTCATTCCCATTTATCTCCAAAATGGCTCAACCAATTTGAATTCTGTATTTTTATATTAAAAAGCAAGCATCATTGCCATTGTTCTTAGTTATGTTTGGTAAAATCTATCCAGCGGTTTTAAATTTATGAGCTTTTTCGAATCGATCGCGGAAATCCAGATACCTAAAATTTATTAACTATTTCATTTTTATTGCGGCTCTTGTAAGTACACGTCGACAAATAAATTGTATGGTGTATGTATGCGAATAGTAATTTTTAAACTTTCGCGATTTGAACACATGTTTTAAATGTTTATCGGGACTTATCACGTATTATTTAATATAGGTAAAAAATATGTACCTTCACACCCAAACACCCGCTCTTCTCGCCGGACTCACCCGCAGTTTTCAGTCAGCTCGTGACCACGGCCATTGTAACATGGTCGAAACGTCGAGCGAAAGGTACATATTTTTATCTATATTAAATAATACGTGATAAGTCCCGATAAACATTTAAAACATGTATGCGAATAATCAACAAACTGCTTAATTAAGCTTTATTTGGCAAAACGACTTCATTACAAATATTTGAAACCCGGAAAATTGTAGCACCGAAAGCTACTCCCTAACTCACCCAGTCACAAAACAAACCTAATCTTGCTATTAGTATTCCGTCATTATTCTCGCAAGCAATATGTGTCGGCTTAAACTTAGTAACCTGTGCCAAAAGTAATATTAGAGAAAAGACAAGCGCGGAGAAAAATGAGTTATGGAGCTACCAACTTTAGGATGCTTTAGGAACTGAATTGGGATGAAAAGGAAAGGTGTTTATAAGACATTTTAGGAATCCGTAGGTACCTCAAAAGGAAAAAAACGGAACCCTTATAGGATCACTTCGTTGTCCGTCTGTCCGTCTGTCCGACTGTCAAGACCTTTTTCTCAAGAACGCGTAAAGGTATCAAGTTGAAATTTACATTAAATACATGGGTCTACGGTTTCCTTCTGCTGTAAAAAAATTAAAGTTGTAAGTCGACGCAATCAAAAGATAATTATAAACGTTTATGTCGCATAATTTGTGATTTCACAGGGGAATCAAAACCTATAGGGTACTTCCCGTTGAACTAGAATCATAGATTTTGGCAAGAGGCAAGGTCTTACAGCACATATAAAGGAATAAATCTGAAAGAATCTGAATCTTTTTTGGACTAGCGCTCTGAGGGTTCCGTCCAACAGAACCCTCAGAGCACGAGTCCTACTCGTACTTGTCCGGTTTTTTTATTATGATCGCCACTCGAACCTGCGCTATCGACAGGTATTCGCCCGGAGCGCTCCATCTAGTAAGGCACAGCTATTTATTTCCTTGATATTTTAGGACCACAGACTTATATTATATAGGTCTATGTTTAGGACACTAAACCATAACACACCTTATTTATTTAATTTTAATATAAACCTTATTTATTTAAATTCCTTCGCGGAGTGAACTTTCTGTGTCTATTATGTCTTCTGCGACTAAACTGACACAAAATACAACTTTTTTTTTTCTGGGCTAGCGCCTTTATTAACTAAACAAAATACAAGCTAAAACTAAAACTACAAATACAGTTAGACTGCCCATAGACCGTTGAAGGGCTAAAGACAATCCAAATGCTCAAGCCCACTACCAGTTGGCAGCGTACCCAGCATGCTGGCGGCATTACCACGTTGAATGGCAATGCTTATGCGTTGAGCCAGAAACACGCCAGCATTTTGGTCACGCGTCGCATTAACCAGGCGCTCTGAAAGATTTTTGAAAATGAGGTGAGCTCCCGGTCCCCAAGGGCCCAATGTCTCGACCCCAAACGCCTCAAATATATAACCACTGCCGAGGTTAGCATATTTGCGCCGTTTGTGCTGCTCTGCCGAATTGGCAGTCGCGCCAGCCCTACCCCGTGATACAATACAACTGTAAAAAATATATATGTGGCGGCACGTATCTGCGGAGCATTCGTAGACGTGCGCACCGACCAGCGGCACGTCGTGAACTGACGCTAGGGGGCGCTCGCGTATATTTATATTGACGGCAAGCGTCGCGGCGCGAGCGCCGCCTGTTGAACATCCTACCTGGTGCTAGTTTTTAGATAGTTTTAGTATCCAAATAAATGATAGGTTTTTCTATAGTTTTAATTGTTAGTCCAGTAGGAAATTTAAGTAGGATTAAATAAATATTTAACTAAGGCTCACGTTTAGGTAAGGTTTAGAGGTAGGATAGTAAGTTAAGTATTATTATTAGTTTTAGCGTAAAATAGTATATAAGGCAGACCATTTCCGAATAAAGCACGAAACATTGGACTTAGAGTTTTATTCCTTCAAGAACCGCCAACCATACAACACCTGTCGTCGTATGCTGCCATCCTCGTCTGTGCGCGTTGTATTAGGGACATGAAGCTCCTACATTGGTGACCTGCCGACTATTAATTTTGTTTTTCGAAGAACACGAAGATGTTTCAAGATATGAAAAACGCGCAGTTCGAGCTACTCATGAAGAAAATTGAAAAGCTTACGCTCGAGATCGCCGAGTTGCGTGCCATTCAACGCAATGACGAACGCGCGCGCTATCGCTCGCGCTCCCGCTTACCAGCGGATAAACGAAGAGATAGCACCCGACGCTGTGAGTCACCGTGCGCGAAAAATAAGGAGACGGAAAACTAACGCCAACATCGACCTTGGCGGGCGTCGATGTTCCTACTGTAAGCCACCGCCTATGCGTCATTGACATCAACACACGGGAACGCTTTCTGGTTGACACCGGTGCTGACATCTCGGTACTAGCGGCGCAGAACAGAAAACAGGGTCAAACGACTACACCGGAATATCAACTTTATGCGGCAAACAACACGCCTATACGTACCTACGGAGAACGTACATTAGAGCTCAACCTAGGACTACGGCGTTGTTTTCGATGGACTTTTGTAGTTGCCGACGTGAAGACGTCGATTCTGGGTGCTGATTTCCTGAGAAGCCACAAGTTGATTGTCGACCTGCACCACCGCAAGTTACTGGATCAAGTAACAGATATCCGTATCGACGCAATCAAGATCAATAATCACGATCCTGCCGTATACATGGTTAATCGTGATCACACCTACCATGACATTTTGATGAAGTATCCAGACGTACTTCGACCCATGTCCCTGAAGACTCCTCCAAAACACAGCGTGACTCACCATATCGAGACAACGGGGCCGCCTCTGTACGCTAGACCACGCCCACTACCCCCGGACAAGTACAAAGCAGCGAAGCTCGAGTTCGAAAAGATGATCGACATGGGTATATGCAGGCCGTCGAAGAGTTCCTGGGCTAGTCCTCTGCACGTAGTCAACAAGAAAGATGGCTCGCTACGTGTGTGCGGGGACTACCGAAGACTGAATGCCGTAACTACACCAGACCGCTACCCGATTCCACGCATTCAAGATTTCACGTACCAGCTGCACGGAAAGACCATATTTTCGAAACTTGACATCAAGACCGCTTACTTCTGGATTCCAAACAGAAAAGAAGATTTCTGGGTATGGTTAATTTTTACCGTGACTGCCTTCCTCACCAAGCTGAACATCAACACGAGCTAAACAAGTACCTGCACAACAGCAAGAAAAATGACAAGACACCGATACAATGGACGCCAGAAGCAGTGAAATCATTCGATAAGTGCCGCCAAAGCATTATCGAGGCTACTACACTGACGCATCCGGTGCCGAACGCTTCTTTGTGTCTTTTGACGGATGCGTCTGACGTCAGCGTTGGCGCGGTTCTTCAACAAAAAATTGACAACATCTGGAAGCCACTCGCATTCTTCTCAAAATCGATGAGCGAAACGCAGCGACGATACAGCGTGTACGATCGCGAACTATTAGCCATGTACGCAGCTGTGAGACATTTGCGACGACTTATAGAAGGCAACGACATAACTATATGTACAGACCACAAGCCACTGTCGTTCGCACTCACGAAACCACCGACTAGTAGCGACACACCGCGGCGGGAACGTCAACTACACTATGTCAGCCAGTTTTGCTCGAAAATCAAGTACATCGACGGTGCAAGAAATCAAGCCGCAGACGCAATGAGCAGGCTAGACAAAATCGAGGAAATCGAATTGACATCGAGCATCGATTTTCAAAAGTTAGCAGAAGATCAGAGCGCAGATGACGATTTGAAAATAATAAGAGAAAACCGCATCCTGAGATTCAGAGACGTAAAAGTACCAGGCGTTTCACAAGCAATTTCCTGCGAGTCATCCACGGGCAAACTACGACCATACTTACCTACAGCTTATCGTTACGCTGCATTCAAAGCGCAACACGATATGAGTCACCCGGGAGTTCGGACTACACGCAAGTTGATGGCATCAAAATATTTTTGGCCTGCGATAAACAAAGACGTTGGTACATGGACGAGATCGTGTTTAGGATGCCAGCGCGCAAAAGTTCACCGTCACGTGACCAGTCCCTTCGGCGAGTTTCCAGAATCGAGTCGCTGGGACCAGATTCACCTAGATATCGTGGGACCTCTTCCTATATCCAACGAGTTCCGGTACCTTGTTACCATTATCGACCGCTGCACGAGATGGCCCGAGGCGATACCAGTACGTGATATAACCGCAGAGACCGTCGCAACAGCTGTCTACGAAGGATGGATAACAAGATTTGGATGTCCACTTCGCGTAACTACAGATCGTGGACTACAGTTTCAGTCATCCTTGTTCCAGACTCTGATGAAGAAATTTGGCATCTCACACATCATGACTACTTCTTATCACCCGTCTTCAAATGGGAAAATCGAGAGATGGCACCGTACGCTCAAGGCCGCACTAATGGCTAGGGGCGCGTGCACACGGTGGATCGAAGAACTTCCCACTGTCCTACTTGGCCTACGAACCGCCCTATGCGCGGACACGAACCTGAGTCCAGCCCTGATGACCTACGGAGCAACGTTACGAGTACCGTCTGATTTCTTCGTACCTACAAAGTCGAATATTGAAGACGCAGCGTTCGTGCGCCGCCTTACAGAAACCATGGCATCACTAGTACCTGCCCAGAGAAGATCAACATGTAAACAACCCTTTGTTTACAAGGACCTAGCGAGCTGCAGTCACGTATTTATCCGCAATGACACTGTGAGGGGTGCGCTTAAACCACCTTATGATGGACCGTACGAAGTAATCGAACGACGTGACAAGTATTTCAAGCTACAATTACCACTGCGCACGTCGAACGTTTCGATCGACCGGTTGAAGCCTGCCTACGTACTAAGCGAAGACACCGAGCGAGCCGAGCCCGAGCGCAGCGCGAGTGTACCTACGCCTACGTCAGCAACGCCGCCGCATCAGACTCCGAGCATAGCACCACCGCCAGCATGTCAACCCAGATCAGCGAAGCCCTATGTCACGAGATCGGGGCGCGTCGTGAAACCATGTGTACGCTTCGCTTGAAGGGGGGTTATGTGGCGGCACGTATCTGCGGAGCATTCGTAGACGTGCGCACCGACCAGCGGCACGTCGTGAACTGACGCTAGGGGGCGCTCGCGTATATTTATATTGACGGCAAGCGTAGCGGCGCGAGCGCCGCCTGTTGAACATCCTACCTGGTGCTAGTTTTTAGATAGTTTTAGTATCCAAATAAATGATAGGTTTTTCTATAGTTTTAATTGTTAGTCCAGTAGGAAATTTAAGTAGGATTAAATAAATATTTAACTAAGGCTCACGTTTAGGTAAGGTTTAGAGGTAGGATAGTAAGTTAAGTATTATTATTAGTTTTAGCGTAAAATAGTATATAAGGCAGACCATTTCCGAATAAAGCACGAAACATTGGACTTAGAGTTTTATTCCTTCAAGAACCGCCAACCATACAACACCTGTCGTCGTATGCTGCCATCCTCGTCTGTGCGCGTTGTATTAGGGACATGAAGCTCCTACATCCCGTCCCGTGATACAATACAACTGTAAAAAATATATATATATCTCTCTCTCACTAATAGAAAGCTTGTGTCCCAGCCGTGGGAACATAAAAGTGAACTAAAACTAGTTAAAAATAAATATACCGAAACTAGCTTATCCTACTAATATTATAAACGCGAAAGTTCGTATGTATAGATGTATGGATGATTGTTGCTCTTTCACGCTGATATCTTTAATGTCGATTTAACCAATTTAGATTAGTTTAGTTTTATATATTAGTATTAGTTTGTAAATATCTTTATTATATTTTTTTCTTTGATTTCAATGTTTTTTAAGTACTCCTAATAATGAATTTATGTAATAAATAGATCTGCATTTAACCAACTTCTAATTAGTGTATCAATTTGAAACGTTCCAAGCAGTATGCCATCCAGTTGACAATAACAATTATAACGTGCCATCGAACTGATGATGGAGCCAGGAGGTGGATAGTAGAACTATACAATACCTATCAGTAAACTCATCTAGTTTAGGCCATTTGGATTGTTTTCATGAGTCACATAATCGTGTTTTTTGTTCATCCTACTTAATATTATAAAAAAAGTTTGTAAAAGAAAGTTTGAAAAGAAAAGCGAAAGTTTGTATGTATGGATGTTTGTTCCTCTTTCACGCTGCAAAGGAACAACGGATCGACCTGATTTTTTGCATGGATATAGTTCAAAAGCCATAGAGTGACATAGGCTACTTTTCATCATCATCATTTTTCATTACTACGCGGGTGAAACCACGGGGCGCAGCTAGTAAAAAATATAATAAAAAAATTGGCAGTCAGTTTGGGGACTGTCGACAGAAGTAAAAATTTCTTAGTATATATAATATCATACACACACACATCTGTATATAATTATGTATCTAAGCGTGACGGTCACACGAGTTCAGTGCTTTTTCCCCATCCCAAAAAGTGCCCAACGTGCGTGCCTAAAGAACTTTTTACTTCAAAAACTAATCGAAAATCCTCTTAGCAGAAGCACAGGTAGAAGGAAAAGTGTGCTTTGTGTGTTTGCTTGCAGCATATCACGTTGAATGGTCCTGTCCTGAATTGCAATTTATTGTGTAGTAGCAAAAGTCGCTACTTATTTAAATGATTTTGCGGAGTGATCTTCTGTACTTGTACTAATACGTATTCTGTGACTTAGGTCAGGACAAGTTTGTATCTCATCCTCGGGTTACGACTTACGAGGGGCTAGTTCTACGCAGACCCTTGGGTACAATACACCGTAGCCCCAGGGGGCTCCTAACAGGCTTTCAACCCCTAACCAAGCTGACATGGACCAGGCCGAACCAATTTCAGTAAATCACATGCGGCTTGACTTGATTGGAATAAACTTTCGTAAGAATACGGAAAGAAATAAGAAAGTCCCTGGCCTCGGAGTTGGATGACATTGATTATAAAAACTACCTACAAACATTGCATTGGGATGATTATGTTTTGAAAGTTTGGAAGTCACATAATATATTATACAATCACGCACTCTTTTCGCTTTTGAAATGGTCATCCAGATTTACAGCTTTTTTTAGCCTTTGAATGAAAATTATTTATTAGGAGATAACTTCGTAACTACATATCTCTACATAGTATAAATTAAAATCGCTTTCCGCGTCTGTCGGTCTGTATGGCCGCTAACTCCTCCTAAACCACGCAACGGATTTTGATGCTGTTTTCACCATCAGTTAGATAAATTATCACGGAACGTTTATATACATAACTAGCGACCCTCCCCGGCTTCGCACGTAAATTACATCCGTGCAAAGACGGGCGGGCGGGTCGCTAGTTAAAAATAAAATAAAAAACAACAAATTAACTATTAATCTATTAAACCGTTACCAGTGGGAATTGTTCCCAAAATGCTGGTCCATTACCACGTTGTATGACGATGCTCACCCTTTGAGCAAACTAGAGGATTTATTTCTTTAATTTACCTACAGTTATTTTAGAACAGTTTTTTTAATTTTTATCGTCTCTAAGTTTTGACGGGCACGGGTCTAACTTCGTCAGGTTCGATTATTAAGGTCAGGCAAACAATATATAGGCATTTTAGTACAATTATCCTTCATGCTCAAATGTCTTTATTTCACCCACTTTTTTCTCTATAGGTACCGCTATCAACTGTAAGTAAGTATACGGCACACTCATTTTTCAAGCACCCGTCACGTGATCTTACCATAATTATCTCCCTTGTGATACTTAACTTTGTATAGTCTACGGTACTTACATTTAGGTTTTTAGTGTGTAAATTTGATAAGAAATGTTTTTAGGGTTCCTCACACAAATGGTAAAAACGGGACCCTATAACTAAGCTTCGCTGTCTGTCTGTCCCTCCTGTAACTAAACGGCTGTATCTTCGAACCGTAATAGATAGCCAGTTGATATTTTCACAGAATATGTAATGTTACGGTGGATTAACTAAGAAATAATAAAAAAGTCAAAAAATTAAAACGATACGGTCCCCATACAACAAACGTATTTTTAACGTATTTTTGTATTAGCTCTACTGTAAAAACAGTAATACTTACAAGCATCAAACTTGGCATGATTATAGTACACACACTAATGTATAAAAATAAAATAAAAAAGGCCAAGTGCAAATCGGTTCATTACCAAGTTATAACTGGTAATTTCGTTATTGAATTTTGTGGTGGTCCGGCGTGTATTAGTATTTTGTGGTGTACCTTCAGTGCGTGAGCACTTGACCGTTTTTTTGAAATTCGAAATGTTCTGTTTGTTCATTCCACCTCCTTTGACAACATTTTACCCATTTTACCGCAGTCGCAGTGTTTCTTAATAACAACAATACTAGGCTGTCCTTAATTGTTGAAGCTCTCCCTACAACACTGTACAAAGTGCGTTTACCACGTTCCATGGTGGTTGCCACACCATGCATGTGGCCTAAAATCAAGATAACCTCCGGCGCGAGATTCCGCTGACCTATATCGCAGCATATTTGAATAAGCTGTTGTCAGTGGCTGTTTAATTGTTTGATTTATTTTTATGGTTATTCCATGTCTCAAACTTAAACCAACTCGGTAAGCCCATGAGTAATATTATAATATACAAGCAATTTCCTATTAGTATACTCAGAGCAAATATCTGATTCATTGATATGTAATGGTGTGAACCATTGAATTTGATACAGAGGACGAAAAACTCTTAAAAACTAGAGTAACAACTGGCGGCCTTATCGCACAAGCAATTTCTTCCAGGCAACCTTAGAATGGAAAGGATTCATAGAAGACGTAGAAGACGAGGTGTGCAATAAAGGATAGACTATAAAAAAAAATACTTATATCTATCTATATACCATACAACACAAAACAAAAAAAGAACAAAAAAAAATTACTGAACAACTGCATAACTGAATTTTAAGTACATTCAGTACTTAAAGTTCTTTAAAATAAATATACTAATAAGATATGCAATAAATATAATTATGTAATAATTAATTGCACAAATAATACGAATAAGGTGTTCAACATAACGATATTAACAAGGCTACAACTTTGACAAATAATTGAAAGTAGCGAGCAATGGAAAATTTCTTATAGACACGGGCAATTTGTTCCACGACTGAAATGTAAACGACATATCATAAAAAGTTTCAGATCGTACTTAAGGATTGTTCTTCCCTATTTGCTTTGTTTATGTATATAAGCAACAGTGACGGTCGTAGAGTTGATCCTATACCCAGTCCTAGTGATGACAATAAGGTGCAACGTGAACTTTCGTGTTGTTGGCAGAAGCCTTAGGTAGTATAGTACCCACTACTTTACTAGGGCCTGACTGGAGCTAACCGTAACTTACTTTGCTTTAGTCTGACTCTGACTACGACTTATTTGTACCTTGTTAATCTAATTATTATAAGATAGCCCGTTGGTCCAGTTGGTAGTGAACCTGCCTTCTGAGCTTAGGGGCGTGGGTTCGATTCCCACCTAGGACAAACATTTGTATGATGAACATTTGTGTTTGTTCTATATCTGGGTGTTAATATCTATTTAAGTATGTATTTAAACCTATATATGTATGTATATCAGTCTCTGGCAGCCATATCACAAGCTTTGCTTAGTTTGGGGTCAGATGACCGTGTGTGCAAAAATGTCCCGAATATTTATTTATTTATTTATTATTCCGACAGAAAGAAGAGTCCTTCAGGTAGGTGGTAAGTCTTTACCATGGATTTGGATACAGAGGTATCCAAGTCCATAGCAAAGACTTACGTACTACCTTTACCTAGCCTGTGATACATGACAATGAAATCAATTTAAAACGTAACAAACATTGATCTAAAGTGAAGCCTAAAAAGTTTATGTTGGTTCTGATCTACGACAGAATACAGTTTAATAACCGACAATCCACAGATACAAAGCAAACGTGAATCTTTGTTTAATCTATTTCATAAGCACCGGTCTAAATATACTTAGAACTGAATCAGAATTGAGTGCTTACGTACGCGCAAGTGGTTATTCTTGACCTAAGGGTGGTTATTCTTAATCTATTAGGGGAATTCAAATATTTTTTTAAATAAATTTCTGCAACTGCACCAACTGAAATAATCTTCGTCACGAAACTAGAAGTGTTTTACTCCTGGTTCAGTTACGCGACTCACGAATTACTTACCAGGGAAGTATCACTGGTAGTGATATCAGTACTTTCTTGCCGGAACAGCTAATGGAAATGTCGCATAACAAGAGAGTAGATTAACTAGTACCATTGTCGTCCATTAGTAATAATGTCACGGCCCAATTAAACGCATTTGTTCTATTAGCTTCATAAGGGTCGAAGGGGATCGTTAAATGCATGGTGACTGTGGGTTTGGTGAACTTGGGATAGTCGTATTAGACGCTTAAGGCGATAGCGGGAGTGAGCGTGCAAATACAAATTGAGACTGAGGAAAATGGTGCTCGAAGCGAAAACCCTGCGTAGTTTAATTTTTTAATTTTTTAACGCAGATAAGTCCAATTTTGACCATCAACTCGCCTGTTGGTAAGCGACGATGTGGTCGAAGATTAAACACGCAGACATAGAAGATACCTATTTACTCTGGCCTTGAAAAGGCCCAGATTGTCACTCTCAAGAAGCAAGGAATCCGGCATTTTCATGAAAGAAGTCCCCCAGACGGGGCGCTGTCATTGGGTATCAATCACTTTCAGTATCATTTCTCGAGCAGCACTTTTTTCAACAACTTTAGGCATCGTAAGGCAAGTTAATAAAAATCTCACTAGCAACACAGAAACAACTCCTGACAACTATAACGTGGAAATTTAGTTCCACTGTTTGCCGAGGGACTTCTTTCATGAAAAGCACCCCAAGTTCAATGCAAGTGAAAAGTATGTAAGCTATGGAAGCACTCTAGTCGTTATTAGAGTCTGCGTAGTTATCTAAATGAACTGAATATGCAGACAAAAAGACGAGGCAAAATCAAAATGTCCTAGAATATTAGAATGCATGGCCTTCAAGTCAGACTTCGTTAGTACGTCGGCATGGAGCCGCGCTAAATGGCAGTTAGTTAGGCCCTCAGAACCTCCGATACATAAGTCAAACTGCTAAAAGGGTGTAATAGCTCTAAACATCATCTAAACAGTAGCAGCCTCGTTAGGGAAATATGTTCCTATAGTGTCGTGGTTTAGTAAAGAGAAGATATTAACATTTTAATAGCGTCTGTGATTTCCATGGTTATAATCTTCGACCAAAATAAAATGAATGGACGGGCACTAACCATTGAATAGTAAAAACGAGTCAAAACCGTCGGACATATACCTAACACCTAATTATAAAAATTTACCTACAGTATATTTGTTACAAAAAATAGATACCGGTTTTATTTGTGTATTTTGAACTTCGGGATTAAAATCGGGAAAACATACGAATGCATAATTTTGTCAGATGTTTCGTTATCACGTAACAATAGACTCGTGTTGCACTTCTTACGGCTAGAGACCGACTGAAACGAAGTGAGCGCCGGCGCTCATTTTGTAACTTCAAAAATGCGCTTCTACTGGGCCCGTCCATTCATTTTAATTTGGTCGAAGGTTATAATATATTATGGTGAACTGACCACAAATTGCATCGAATTTATTTCCTAAACTTAGCTAAGAAAACTTAGCACCTTGAACTATAGAACCAAAATTTGGATCTGGAAAGTTTGTTTTAAAACTACTCTGAATTGGTTAACGAGTGAATATAATAGTAGAAAGATAAAAACGATAAATAAAATATAAGATTCAATAAACAAGAGCCTGCAGCGATGGTGGCTAACCGGTAGCATGTGCGCTTTACAATCAGACGGCACCCGATTCGATCCTTGGCCCTGCACCGATGACTTATTGTGCAAATCCGATGTCATTGCTCAAAAACGGCGAAGAAAGACACCGTGAGGAAACCGGTATGTTCAAGAACTTCAAAAGTTCAAAAACATAAATGATATTCACCAACATGCACTGGGCCAGCATGGTGGATCCAATCCCATCCTCAATATCAGGAAGAAGTGTCCCAGGCTCCTAGCAGCTAACATGACAGGCTTAAACAAAAGCCTGATGATCTTAACAATTGCTGAAAATTCTATTCTATGCTTCTGAATATATAGAGAAAAAACTTTTCTCTATATATTTCTAGCGCGCCCGCTGGTTCACCCGCGTGGACATTCCCTCAGGACGCCAATGTTGCGCCTCTGGCGCGAATATACGGCGGCCTGTATGGGGGCCCATTTAGTGGGTGGCAAGTCATCACCCGCAACAATCTTGAAATGCAGCATAGCATTGGCGGGTGCCGTACCTAATACCATAGACCAGCTAAACAACACCAAGAATTCATCAAACTAGCCCAGAATATTTTATGTACTGTACAAAAGTTCCATATTCTCTTTTATATGCTTATTGTATTTTGTGTTCAACAGGGCCTCTTCGTGTTTGCTTCGGCCCCACCAAATCGTGTCACATTTTTTTTTCATTAATTGATATTCGTGATATTTTTGAACACACGCTCATCTGACCCCAAACTAAGCAAAGCTTATGATAATTATGGCTGCCAGAAACTGATAATTATACATACATAAAAATATTTTTTTAATATATACTTAAATAAATATTAACATATAGAATATTAACATATAGATATAGAACAAACACAAATGTTTGTCCTAGGTGGGAATCGAACCAAGCGCAGAAGGCATGTTCACTAACAACTGGACCAACGGGCTATCTATCTCAAATGTCCAGGCTAGACCCGAAAATAAGATGAAATAAAGAATTTGTGACCATGACACTTCTATGTTTAGTTGTGTATACAATACTCGTATGCATTTCGTCACGTACAACCATCTATCAAATTCTAATTTAGGCGTAAAGTAAACAACAGCAACCCTTTTAGCACGTGTTTGTGAGTTTGCGTTCGTAGTTACACGTTCCCACGCTTATGTGTAAACTTTACCTACTATATTATGCATGTGTATATGACAATACGTAATGAGATTTTTATGTGCGAGCAAATAGAAAATAACTCCACTCAAACTCTGATTATTTGGACCAGTTACACGCAATTTTTTTTTTTACCTATTTTAGTAGGCCTCATCATCATCATCATTTCGACGTAGGACGTCCACAGATCCACACACACACTCGGTCCACACTGTACCGATTTCAATAAGGGATCTAAAATATAGTCAATTTAAAACAAAACTAAAAAAAACTTTTAGTCGGGAAATGTTATTACAAAGTTAGTGATTTTATAAATGATAAATTTCAGTAATGACTGCAGTAGGTCATTTTGTTTAGCATACAATTATAGTAATGTCTATCTGTTAACTATTTAAATTAATAAAATCATATCTGAACTTTTGAAATTATTTCAACAGTTAATTTAATCAATACTTATTTATATAAATAATTCTTACGGTATTTTATACCATCTCTCTAGATTTGTACGCCTACAAACTAGGCAAAACATGATTCGAAGTGACTAATATTTTAACCCACGTATTGTGCATGCGTTTTTAAATGTGTGTATGATTTACTCGTGTTTTGTGCAAATAAATAATCTTTATCTTTATATTCAGGAACAAAAACAAGTCTTCTCACTATACACTCTAGAAAAAATTCAACCCAGGAGTTAGGACTTTACGAAAAAAAAATGTGAACGTAAAATAAATTTGAATTAAAATGTGTGGTGTGAGAGATACACAGAATCTGGGTGTGACAGATATCACACCAAATATGTCAATCATATTGAATTATTCAACCGACCTGATCCTCTTCACGCTCGTCAAGGCAACGAGGTCAGCTTCCCCATACCATGCTATTTATAGACATACGAGTACCTAATAAACTTACTCGTACCTAATAAACCTACCCGCCAAATAGAACTATCACATTTCACACACATGCGCTGAGGTGTGTTTGGGGGGGTTTGTTTTCCTTCTCAGCTCTGTAACGGGTAGATGAAGTTTGGTGTGGAGTAAGCATATATCCTACGATTTAATATTCTAGCTCATGACATGAGTTTAAACACATTTTGTCATTTCAAACACTGTATATTACATAATTTGGCGTTTATTCCGCTGGCATGAAACCTGCTTCACTGCATTTTGCCTTCAGCTAAGCGACGTCACCCCTAATTGCACGATTGTATGTCCTCAGCTTTACATGATGCAGAATGAAAGAAGAAAGAAAGAAACAAAACATTTATATTGTGCACAAAACACTACAACATCAACATTATAAGATTAGACAGACACAACAAAATAACAATACGTAATAATAATACATTTTTCACACCCCGTGCTCGACAATGTCCAATTACATATCATGCAACCTCCACGTAAAGTAAAGCATTAGGGAATAAAGTGATTTGAATTTGGAACGTCCAATTCGTGTGGAAACTCGTGGAAAACTCTAAGTAAAAAAATACTTATTGGGCATTGTAAAGAGGTTTGTTCGAAAATCGAACTTGCCACCATAGGCAGAACATCCAAAAAAAAAAGCGTTTACAAAGAATTTAAAACAAAAGACGGTGTTTGGTGGTGTGTTTTTCAGTGAAACCTGGTTTTGTATTGTCTCGCAGAAGGTGTGAAAATTAGAGTATACTATACTTCTCTGGAATAAAGCCTATCTTCGTCTTAGGCAGCTTGAACTCCTCGCTTCACTCAGGTCTCTATATAACTCTAGAGTCCCTCGTTACGCTCAGGGTTCTATATGCCGTCCGCGACGTAAGACACTGCTTTATTCCCTTAGTGCATAATCTACTATTAAGTTGTCGCTGTAGTTTCTAGTGCGACAAAAAAGGGCAGTGCTCAGCGATAATGCTACAGATTTATCTGCGCTGATTTTCAGCACTGACCTTCTTAGACGCACGGAACTACAAATAAAGTAAAAAAAAAAAACAGATTGTGTGATATTGTTCTAAATTCTTAACTGACTCTGGCTGTTAAACCTGTCGTGATCACTAAAGTCGCAAGGCATCAAACTGCTCATAGTTTTGCGACACCAAACTGTAATAGATCATCTGACGAAACCGATGGATCGTAAACGTCCATCACAATAAGTCATAAGACTCTCATGACCATAAAGCGATGACAACATCATCTCCTCTAATTGAGGACTTTTATTTGTTACACCCACATACCGCACTTATGGAATCTAAGTAAGTAATGCTGGTAGGTAAGTAATGTGCTTCATGCCGGATACTTGTTTGTTTAAATACCTCTTTTATGCGCTTACTTGGGTAACTATTTAAGTATTAAGTAGATAAGCTAAAAATTTTAAGTTAGAAAAAAAAAGAACTTTTAGGCGTCCGCCATATTCAATTTTGTGTGAAGTAATTTAATTTTTTGTATTCTTCTCAGCAACTTTCTTTTGATTCTGTAGATGAAATAAAAGAAGAAATAAAATGATGAATTTAAAAAAAACCCGCTTTTACGTGTCCCACATAAAAAAATTAGTGTCATGTCGTTTTATATTTCGTATTCTTTTCAGCAAAGAAAGGGTCATTTGATACTCATAAATTAAGGGGATGTAGAAAAAAAACTGGTATTTTTGGATGACAATGCACGGTTGGCTAAGTGACGTAATTCTAAATCAAAAATGGCAGACTTCCAAAGATGTCTGACCAATTATTTTTTATGCACTTCTTCTTTTAAAACAGTCATTGATGCACCCCCATGATATGAGTATCAAATGAAAGGGTTCACTGAGAAGAATACGAAATATAACATGACGTCACACTAAATTCAATATGGCGGATGCCTAAAAGGTTGTTTTAGAAAGTTAATTTTTTTATTCATAATTTTGTTTCTTTTACAATACAGAAGCTTTTTATACTTTGAAATATTGTACGCAAGTGCTTACAAGATATTAAAGGAGATAAGTATTAAACGCCAATTACTGGAAACGAAATACCATGTTGGAGAAAATATAATAAAAGAGAAAAGTTAGTTATAAAACCACTGATATCAAACGCACCATGGTTTATTAGAACTACAGAGGTCCATGAATATCTCAACAAGGCAATGGTAGAAAAAGAAATAGTTACTCATGAAGCCTACAAACTGAGTCTAGAAAAACACCCGAATCAGCTTGCGGGACAACTTACTATCCCTGAAACCATACGCCGGCTCAAAAAGAGACGGGTCATCTTCGACCAGGATCAGATAAACTGTGTTAAAGAAAGGGCTGGCCCCACTGGGAGTAGCGCTCCCCACGTTAAAAAGCCTTCAAGTCATCTTCTTTATAGTCACAATCCCATATCTTCAAATCACCAGTGAATCGGTTTCTTCTAGGCAAGCGTGCTCCACTGTAGACCGCATCATCGCTTAACATCAAGCGCAAGCCTATTATTGAATTTAAAAAAAAACATTATCATCATTTAAGCCATAGGACGTCCACTGCTGGACATAGCCTCCCCATCCATCTCCAAAAGGGCCGGTTGGAAGCGGCCTGCATCCAGCTTTTCCCTGCGGTCTCTTTTAGATCGTCTGTCCATTCTGTGGGTGGACGTCCTACGCTGCGCTACGCTTTATAGTTAAAAGACCGATCGCATGATAATAACACAAAACAAATAAAAAAAAAAAAGTTATAAAACCGCGAGACAAAGTTAGTGAATCAACAAACGTAATATCTACTATTTACGGAGTAGTGGGACCGTCCTCGATAATTCAAGTGTTATCCGAGAATTCATGTCAACAAGCAGTCGAATGATGGAGTTTGAATGGAAGTATGTGAAGGAGTTACAGTTTGGCCACTTCTGTTCGTCACTGTCGATTTATGTTTATTAAAATCAATGAATTATATGAAAAATACTCATTTTTAGGTTTCCGCACCCAAAGGGTAAAAACAGGACCCTATTACTAAGCCTATGATGTCTGTCTGTCTGTCCGTCTTTCCTACCTATTAACGGCTATATCTTTCGAGCCGTAATAGATAGACATTTGAAGTTTTCACAGAATATGTAACGTTACGGCGGATTAGCTAACAAATAATAATAAAAAAAAGTCAAGTTAAACCCCATACAACAAATGTATTTTTTACGTATTTTTGTATTAGCTCTAATGTAAAAATGATAATACGTAGAAGCGTCAAACTTGGCTCGATTGTAGTACACGCTCTAAAGTATAATAACAAGCTAAAAATACAAACAACCTGACTTGACTTAAAATTAAGCTAAAATAATATTTAATTTTCCAAACATCCATCAAACTTAACACCCCATTAAACAAATACCTTGATCTATATAATTATATGAAACCAAAGCACCTGTTGAAACCCCATTATTAAGCCATTACGCCTAAACAGTTCAACCGAAAGAGCTCAACTCCGGTTGTAAACAAAAGACTCGTAAAGGCAATGGCGTAATCCAGGCCACTATGCCCAGCAGGGCTTTATGGCGCTGAAACGGGTCACCGTGTTTCCGCGATCGGCCCAAATGGAGGATTGGGCGGAAAATCACAAATCTTTATAAATGAAGTGAAACGAGTCCGCGAACAAAAGATCTGAAGTTTTTCATGGTTATACCAACGAATATTGAATTTGTACTGTTATTTTTATGAGTTCTTATGTATTGTACTGTATTGTAATATGCAAATATCGGCGTAGTTGAGGAAAAGGAATGTGGAATGAGCTGCCTTCCGCGGTGTTTCCGAGAAGCTACACCATGGAGTTCTATAAAAGGTAGAGGTTAGCAACGTATTATTTGTGATGCCTCTAGTGTTACAGATATGCATAGGCTATGGTGACTGCTTACCATCAGGTAGTCCATCTTCTTTTTTGCTATCTTTGACATTCACTACAAAAATACTAACTACTACAGATTTTTTTCACTCTATTTCTTACTAGCAACGCACCCCGGCTTCGCACGGGTGTAAGTCTTATTTTTTACACCTTGGGTTACATTATTGGAGCTTTAGTTAAAAAAAAATAGCCCATGTCACCCGGGGATAGTGAACCTTCCCAACAGTGACAGATTTTTTTTAAATCGGTTAAGTAATTTCGGAGCCTATTCAATGCAAACAAACAAACAAATCTTTCCTCGTTATAATATTAGTATAGATGAATTTGATTCTTTGCACCAAGCCCTAAGCTGGACCACGCTTTATTACTTACCGTTTTTTTAAAGTCCTCGTGGATTTTACACTCGAAACTTAATCCAGAGCAACGCCATTTCGTCTGGCCTATTTGTAAATCGAATGTTGTAACATTTTATTACACTTCGAAAAACACAAGAACTTTTGTCCCTAAGGCAATTGTTTCCATTCTTAGTTTCACAGATCCTCGTCAGAAAATTCAGCTACAGCCACTTAACCTACTCCCTTTAAAACCACAGGTGGTAGAAAAGTTTCTACAGCTAAGACCACAGATTATTTAATAATCTGCTGACAGCACAGATCAAGTAGCAGATAGTATTACTGTACAGATAATGCAACAGTGTGTATTGTTGATGCTAAAGGTTACGTAAAAATTATTATAGAAGGTAGTTTCGTTCATACCGTGTGCGGTTTACGATGTTTTCCCACCGAAATTTCCGAATTACGATTTCTGAGATTGTGTCGAGTTGCTATGCGCTTGGAAAATATAGCAGAGGCCTGTATTCGATTTCTGGGCTATTAAATTCTATTGTTAAAGCTTGCGTATATTGGTACATAAATTTGTTTTATGGGGTGACATATTTATGAAGTGGATAAAACATGAGAGATATTCGCCGTTGTGCGTGACACTGCATAAAATTAATTCAAACTACGTTATGTAAGAATAGTTTGTTGTCCATAAATACTTTACGAAACAATGTGATAATATCTAAGTACCTTTACAAAGTTACTGAAAGACAGAATAGATGAAAGTTTATCAATTTGTATTTGTCTTTGGATTATATTACTAAACTTTTGACAGAATAAGCACTGTCTTTTGTTTCGGATCTTCATTAATCGATATAAGTGAATACCTTTTATGATATCTGCATAAAAAAGCAAAATTTTGTAAGAAACGCCACTATAGCAAATACCACACAGCTTATGAGGTATACAGGTTGTAAGGGGAACACTCTCGAAGCCAAAAGAAGGTAATTGTACTCATAATTTTATTATGAACCACTTTTAGTATGGGACATACATTTTATCAATAATTATATGTATAGGTACTTCACAATGCCACATTTACTCATAAAAGATAATGTTTTTATTCAGCTTATTATTGTATGTTATTCTATTGCAGCTGTCAGAGCAAATAAATGCTTGGCACGAGCAAAACTCTACCAATTGTTTTTGTTGACTTCCAACTACTGTTTTTTTTTTGTTAGTTTTTTTTCATGACTTTGGGCCTTCGGTCATCATATTAATCAAGTTTACATAGTCTTAAATAGCGTCAAACAAGGTATGGTCACAGTTAGAGTCAAGCAAAGTAGGTCAAGGTCAAGTTCTGCCCCAGAAAGTGGTGGAGTTTTAGAAACAACAAGAAAAGCACTTTAAAAAAAACACCATTATTACACATTAATACTCCAAAATACACAAGTTTAGGAAAATAATACAAGGAGCCGACATGTCTTGTTCACGTTGGCGCCAAAACTCTCCATCTATTATCTTATTTGCTAAAATTTTTATGACCGTGGATTCAATGTCCTTTAGTCGTAATAATAAACATAATTATTTACATAGTATTAAAAGCGTCAAACAAGTCATAGTCACAGTCAGAGTCAAGATATAAGTAAGTCATAGTCAAGAAGATCTATCTATTATCTTAGTTGCCAGTGTTGCCACCATTTATTTTAGAACATCTATTATAGGAACCGTCCCAATCACAACTAGTTTCATAAAAATGGCCAGAGTAAATCTCCGTCCTGCAAAGGGGGACATTTTTAATTAAAAATTCCCGCCGCGATGAATGGCGACATTTTTTTATTAATTCATTTTGTCTTATCGCTGGCAACACTCCTTCGTTGGAGTAACAACGTTTATTTACAAAGTATTAACGGGTGGTAATCCAACTTGGTCGTCTAGAGTTGAATATTGTATTGCTTAAATTTTTTGCCCTTTGTTGTGGTTGAAATAAATTAATTGTAAAAAAAAACATTTAAGAAAAACAAGGTATTCGTTAGAATAGCGACCCCCCCACCATGTCATCTATACTAATATTATAAAGAGGAAAGATTTGATTGTTTGTTTGTTTGTTTGTTTGCGTTGAATAGGCTCCGAAACTACTGAACCGTTTTGAAAAATTCTTTCACTGTTAGGAAGCTACACTATCCCCGGGTGACATAGGCTATATATCCCGGCTTCGCCCGTGCGAAGCAGGGGCGGCCTACTAGTCAAAAATAAGCAAAGCAAAGACCCCCCCTCAAGCGCTTACGTAATAGGTACTTGAACGCCCCCTTTCGGCTTAGTACAGTCTATATGCGTAACCCTGTATGGTATATATAGGTAGAAATTGATCTTAATTTAAAATCCGGATACAAAGTACACTACAACGGTGTCGAGAAAAAAGTCCATTTATAGTCCATTTTAGGTCGTGGTCTGATTGGATTTTCGCCTGACGAAGGCCCATCCATGCACTAAGGTGGATAATAGGCCAATAAAACTCCTCTGCCTAACACACCGCTCATACCTCAGTCTACCAATCCATTATTGAAAATATAGGGCAAAAGATTTTAGTTGCGACTGATTGTGGCATGCGGATTTACCCAAATTTTTTCTTATGCAGTGAAGAAATTGCTTTATAAAGCTACGTACACGCATCTCACCAAATTTTGTCTACCAATTTTGCAGCAGTCACGTGACATCTCTCAAGCTAATATCATTTTCATACAATTTCATCTTTCCGCAGGCGTTAACGCTAACAGTGTGTGGCTCTTCTGTGGCGGTGTGTGTGTGTCTAGACCCCCAGGTCGGAAAGGTTTTCTATATCGTTTAAAATCTGCGCGCCAAAGTCGTCTTGGCCGCTAGCGTGAAAAGTAAATTCGAAACTTAAACGTGATGAATTTGTCGAATCTTTAAATTTTTTCAGTTTAAAAACATTCCAACCTCGTTGAACAGCACCTCAAATAATTTCATTCAAATAAAGTCCCTATCTTAAATTAGAAGAAATACAATATTTTCTTCGCTGAGATGAAAAATTGTGTTTCGTTCGGCAGCAGTTTCCTTTGAAACCCTCTATTCTATATTTGAACGTTTCGATCGTGGTTCAATCCTAGAATCCTTCGCTTGCTCAGGTTTCAATACAAGTACCTACTAGCGCCAAAAAGCAACTTTTCAGCTTTGCATAACAAATAACTATTAGTAGAATTGTGCCCAAGAGCTGATCCCGTCAATCAATGTCCGCCATAGGTCATCAAGGCAGTCATTTTATCCTTACATCGTGAACTTTGGTAAAGTCCGCACGCAGCATTTCCAATATTCCCTTTTAATACGAACTGCAAAGGAATAGAATGCGCTCCCTGCCTCGGTGTTCCCTATAAAGTACAACCTGGGTCTCTTCTAGACAAGAGTGAATAGGCACACTATGGGCAAGCATTCTCCACCACATCTTTACTTTGCATCAGGTTAGTTTTGGACAAACGCTAGTGCATTTCATTATTAAAAAAAAATTATAACAATCGTATGACATCGGCCCAAAGATTCTTTACTATGGGGATGGGAAACAAGGTCACGTGATATGCGGCACGCTGATTACACAAAATGGCGTCTTTTACTTGTTTTTGTCATCTAACGTATCGTTGTATGCAAACAAACATGGCCGATATGCCGCAAGATGTCAGATTATGTTACTTTATTGCATGTCCACTCCGGCCTAAAAGAGACCGCAGGGAAACGCTGGATGCAGGATGCTGCCAACCGGCCTTTTTGGAAATCGATCAGGGGGAGGCCTATGTCCAACAGTGGACGTCCTACGGCTGAAATGATGATGATATCCACTCCGATAGAGCAGACAATAGTTTGACAGGTAAGACAGTAGATATATAAGCAAAAGCAGTACGTTGACTTTAAACAAACGCCCAAATCGAGTGACGAAATCAAACGAGCGCCCCTTCCCCCGCTCGCTACGATACTTCACGGTACGCTCAAAGCGATAGTCGCACGCGCCGCGCTATCGAGATACGTCGTGTGTGCAGTCAGCGTAGACTACAAAAAAATATCTGTGACTGTGACTGACAGTAGGCTTTGAATTCAAGGACACGTCCGAGTCAAACTACTGCCTTAGCTTTTAATTATCTGATGTGACTTCAATAAGAATATTTTACTGTTATTTTTTTAGATGGAAATATTTTTTCCGCAAAGAAAAGTAGCACGCTCCTTAGCTCTGCGCACAAAACCAAATTACATGCAAATTTATTCAGCCGTTGCGAAATTATTGCCCTATTTTTCAACAATGTATGATATAGCGTATGTATGTAGATATATACCTACACATGACATTGCATTAAGGAAACTGACGTGATTTTCTCACATCAAATTTAATTTAACGATATTTAGCCTTCGCGAGCAAAAAACGGCAAATAAACGTACAAACTTACACATCTTTTATAGTAAGAGCGAAATTTATTCGCGATCGCCTAATTTGGGCGGTAGAGCCATTAACCGTAATGGCGGCTTTTGCACGAAGGAAGCGCCGGTTTCTGAAGGCTTGACCAACCACAAATCATTCCGTAATAGGAGGAGAAGTAGACAACTGTGTGACGCAAAAAGTGTTTTGGGAACAAAGCTTAGTGTAAAAGCAAAATAACGTACAAAATGAAATCAAAATATCCAATACAAGAATAGTACCTACCTATACAAAGTCATAGTGTTTTTTTAGTTCAAACAGATGATAGAGTATTCAACGTGAATTGCAGTCACGTTGAATACTTCATCATCATCATAATCAACAGCCAGAATACGTCCACTGCTGAACATAGGCCTCTCTTAGACCTCTACCTACATTGAACTACAGCCTGGTATCTGCATCCACTGGATTCCCGCGACTCTCACGATGTCGTTGATCCATCTAGTGGGAGGCCTACCTACGCTGCGTCTTCCGGTTCGTGGTCTCCTCAAGAACCTTTCTTCCCCATCGGTTATCGGTTCTTCGAGCGATGTGGCCTACCCATTGCCACTTCAACTTGCAAACTTTAATACATATCTATTTCAGTGACTCTGGTTTTTTGGCAAATATCCACGTTCTGGATTCTATCGCGCAAAGAAACTCCTAGCATAGCTCTCCCCATTGCCCACTGTGTTGAGTTTTCCAAAAGGCCCACAGATAAGCACCACGTTTCAGTACCATATGTCATGTAGGTACTTGAATACTTCATGCTGCAGTAAATCGGCATCTAGCTAGAATCTTACGTTCAAAAACCAAGCAAAAGCGGACAAAAGCTGAAGTTTTCTTTCAGCTTCAAACTTGATCAGCTATCGGAGCTAAAAACTTGGACTGAGATTAAATTATCATAAAGAAAATATATTTAAGCCAACTAAAAAAACCAGCCAATTACAAAACGGGCTCGCGCACTCAGGGTTCCGTAACACCACATAAATATTTCACTACTAAAGTACAAAAAAGTAGTGCAAAAAGACAGCATCACGCCCAGGCGGTCACCCATCCAAGTTCCGACCGCGCCCAACGTTGCTCACATGGTGAACAAATGAATTTTCTCACCAACTCACACTTGGCCATTATTTATTATTTTGTTGTTATACTTTAGAGTGTGTGCTATAATCGTGCCAAGTTTGACGCTTGTACGGATTACCATTGTTACATTACAGCAAATACAAAATGACGTTACAAATGCGTTTGTTGTATGGGGTTTGTTGTTTGTTGTACGTTTGTTGTGCCCTTTAGTGCTTACTTTTTGACTTTATTATTATTTATTAGTAATTTCGCCGTAAAATTACATATTTTGCGATTTTTTTTTACTGGCTATCTATTAGGGTTCGAAAGATACAGCCATTAAAACGACAGACAACGAAAAAACGAACAGACAGACAGACAACGTAGGCTTGGTAATAGAATCCCGCTTACACTCTTTGGGTACGGAACCCTAAAAACGACCAAAATAATGAATCTTCCATTGGAAAAAGGAAGCTCTACCTCTCGATTTAATCAGGGCACGAAATAAAAGAGCACTTGACCGCGGCTTTGTGACAAAGTTCATTAGAGCGTAACTTTTGCTGAGCTCACGTTGTTAATCTGTATGGTACTTACCTACCTTCTACCTGGAAGAAAGATTCGCTATTATACTAAAGATGAACCACATGACAGACTGTTAGCAGTTGACGTATTCTGGCTGATGAGGATGATGATTTTACATTACTTTCAAGACATTTTTTTCAATCGCCTTCAGTAAATAAACCACGCAACGGATTTTGATGCGGTTTTCACCATTAGTTAGATACATTTTCAAGGAAGGTTTATATTGAAGTCGATTTCCGCGTCTGTGTGTCTGTATGTCTGTATGGCCGCTAACTCCTCCTAAACCACGCAACGGATTTTGATGCGGTTTTCACTATTAGTTAGATACATTTTCAAGGAAGGTTTTATATATATAACTAGCGACCCACCCCGGCTTCGCACGTAAATTACACCCGTGCGAAGCCGGGCGGGCGGGTCGCTAGTATGCTATAAAATAAAAAGCCGCTTTCAAACATTTTACAAACCAAGTCTAACTAACCATTTTGGATAATCATACTAATATTATAAATGCGAAAGTGTGTTTGTTTGTTACTCTTTCACGCTGCAACGGAACAACGCATCGACCTGATTTTTTGCATGGGTATAGTTCAAGAGCCAGTGAGTGACATAGGCTACTTTTCATCATCATCATACCCATTATCATTTTTCATCACTACGCGTGTGAAGCCGCGGGGCGCAGCTAGTAATTAATATATTTTTATAATTCACATAATTCATTAAACGAGAACCATAATGGGAACCGCATTTTTTTGTATGCCATAGGTGGCAAACAAGCAGAGAGGACGGCTATGATCTGGAATGCTTTGCCACCATTCTTGTTTTTTGAAAACTATAAATCTGGGTATCTTCAAGCCCAGAGTTAATAAGTAGGTACCTTCTAGTTATATGTGCTCCATCTTCAGCCACAACATATCTTTCGATCAGGTGAGTTAGTGGCCAAGCCTAGACCTATTAAATATTAAAAAAAACGGGATTGCTTCCACAATTTTCCACTTTTAGAAGTAGAATACTTTCTTCTTTCTTCTAAGGCTCTGAGAATTCCGTCCAACGGAACCCTCAGAGCTCGAGTCCAAAAAAAACTGAAGCTGAAATATTGTAAGACTAACTTAACTTTGTAGTTGACAATAAGGTTATTCCATACATAACAACGGACATGACGGATGATGACGGACAGACAGATGGACAGGCAGACGGACAGACGGACAACGAAGGATCCTATAAGGAACCGTTTTTACCTTTTGAGGTACGGAACCCTAAAAAACATTAAAGTCAGCTAACAATCGGCGAAGCATACACACAAAAACAATACAGCCCATTTAGTTGAATTTAATCCGCCACATTTGAAGACAGTTGAAAAATTGAGCCAGAAGCTAAGCTAAACCGCTTTAAAAGTTTTTAAACTAAGCTATTTATAACTAGTACCTTAACTTCGTCCATAGGCAAAGCTTAATTCCATTTCTACCGGCTTCCTGCTACAAAGAACACAAAGAACAGAAAATAAATGTAATTTGCTTCTGGAGATAAGACTGAGCTGCTGAACGTTGGCTAGACTAAGACTTGTAGGTAGGTTACACAATAGGTACCTATGGAAAAATGTCCCAAATATTTATTATTTTTATTTTTTACTAGCGGTCCGCCCCAGCTTCGTACGGGTATAGATTATAGCCTATGTCACCCGGGGATAGTGTAGCTTCCCGACAGTGAAAGAATTTTTCAAATCGGTACAGTAGTTTCGGAGCCTATTCAATGCAAACAAACAAACAATCAAATCTTTCCTTTTATAATATTAGTATAGATACCCACTTGACAGCTAGGCCTTTCCCCTTTTTGCATGCAAAAAATGACCGGAAAGGTAATCTTTAGGGTGATTTAAACTTGAGGCATCAAGATGCATTCTCGTCCGTTATTTAAATTATTAACTACTAAAGTACAGAAAAGTAGTGCAAAAAGACGTCACGCCTAGGCGGTCGCCCATGCAAGTACCAACCGCGCCCGACGTTGCAGACAGCCGTACGGACAGACGGACAGACGGGCAGACGGACAGACGGACAGCCGGACAGCCGGACAGACGGACAGACGGACAGACGGACAGACGGACAGACGGACAGACGGACAGACGGACAGACGGACAGACGGACAGACGGACAGACGGACAGACAGACAGACGGACAGACGGACAGACGGACAGACGGACAGACGGACAGACGGACAGACGGACAGACGGACAGACGGACAGACGGACAGGCGGACAGACGGACAGACGGACAGGCGGACAGGCGGACAGACGGACAGACGGACAGACGGACAGACGGACAGACGGACTGACGGACCTACGGACCGACAGATCGACAGCGTATAGGCTTAGTATAAATAGACATTAAAAATGTTTTACTACAGCAACTCTTCCTTCTTTATTTATAAACCAACACTAGGAAAACTTTCACTGTAACCGAATCCAATAATCCGCGACCTCATTTACATGCACAAACTAGTAACAGCGAACTTTTCACCGCACCGCACCGCAGCCCCTAAATATTCCCAAAGCGAAGCTTTACATTACCCCGTTTAACTCCAAGTAGAATTTTATTACCCTCTGTTTAAAACAAGCCAAATAGTTTCGCCACCGGTGAACCAAGTGCGCTATGCCGGGAACCAAACTAGCTTAAATTCGGCTCCTGTCCTACCAGAAGTAAGAAGTGAGTTGATCTAGAACAAAACAATTAAATTATAAAAATAAAAGTTTTAAAAACAAGCTTTTTGTATTCTTCTCAGCAAACCCTTTTAATTTGATACCCATATCATGATGGTAGATAAGAAAATTGTGTCTGCCGTCATGGGGTGTCCGCCACATTGAATTTGGTGTAACGGCATTTTATATTCCGTAATTTTTTAATTTAATAATAGGATTGCGTTTGACCGCCATCTCGCCTGATGTAAAGCGATGATGCAGTCTACGGTGGAGCACGCATGCCTAGAAGAAACCGATTCTTCTCAACAAACTCTTTCATTTCACACCCATATCATGGGGGTGCATAAAAATAACTGGCCCGCTATCTTTGGTGGTCCGCCATATTGGATTTGGAATGACGTCATTTATCTAACCATGCATTGTCATCCAAACTAAACGTGTATGCAAAATTTCAGCTCAATCGGTTGGAGATAACTGGGGCCTTACGGCCAACGGCTAACTCAGTATCAAACTAACGTTAAATCCGCATAGTTGAAAAATCACGCAAAAGTGATACGGTTTGCGGTCGCGTGATTTTCCAACTGCGTGAATTTAACGTTAGTTTGATACCCCAGTTAGCCGTTAGCCGTAAGGCCCGTGGTCAAAAATTCAGTTGCATGTTTGTACCACACATACATACTAAATAACAGGGCAAGGCTTCTTGAGCGTATTTGTATAGCTAATCGCTCCTACGGCTTACGCGGTGGGACAAGAACTTTCAGCAATGAAACCTACCTACGTTGAAATCGAGTTAGACCGCGATTCATCTGCTCTTTGATGGAATATTCCAGGAAAAAATTGATGCAAAGTTAAGCTGTAGAGGAAATTTGGGGTTGAACAAAGCTTTTCCTTTCTCGGCTATATACGAAACTATTTTAGTGGTAAGTTTTATTTTAGCGCGGATAAGTCCGCTTTTGACCTTCAACTCGCTTGTTGGTAAGCGACGATGTGGTCGAAAATTAAGCGCGCAGATTTAGAAGATACCTATTTACTCTGGAAATACAAGCTAAAACAGTTACTACAGTTAGACTGCCCATAGACCGTTGAAGGTCTAAAGACAATCCAAATGCTCAAGCCCACTACCAGTTGGCAGAGTACCCAGCATGCTGGCGGCATTACCACGTTGAATGGCAATGCTTATGCGTTGAGCCAGAAACACGCCAGCATTTTGGTCACGCAATTTACTCTGGCCTTGAAAAGACCCAGATTATATCTCTCAGGAAACAAGGAAGCGGGCAGGTTGTTCCAATCCTTGGCCATACGGATTAGAAACGTAGTAAATAGGTATTTTATTTATGAAAGACAGGTCAAACAAGCTCACGTGGATGTCAATTGATGGTGTGGTACAAAGACGGTAATTAATAGCACAGATTAGATTGGAACTAATGCTCTCAACAAGGCTAATTACCTACCGTTAGATGCTTTTCCACATTTTCATTTGAAGGTGGTATGTCCATATTCTCATCATTTCCTTGCGATGTTTTAGCTAGGTACGTAAGGGTCTAGGAAATCGATTTGATGGTATCGATGTAAAACTTTTCAAGTAAATGTGACCCGGATAACAATACAATAATTTGGTATCAATAAACTGATCTGACGATGGAACCAGGATGTGGATAGTGTACTCTTCAATGGCCAAGGGCGTTGCCAGCCCATGGCCCAGGAGGGGGGAGGGGGCAAGTTAATATTGGAGGATGAGAAAAATATGAATTGTAGGTACAGTCAAATTTTGACGTGCGGGTTTCAGTCGAGTTTTGACATGCGGGATTTATCGGCAAGGCAAGACAATTGCACGGCCTTAGGACTTTGGTTTCTTTGCAGTTGGCTACATTTTTTTTATCTCTAGGAGGGGGCAGCTGCCCCTCCCTGCCCCCCTTGGCGACGCCCTTGTCAATGGCTACTAGTTAACTCCTAGAGTTTGAGGTCATTTAGTTAGTTTTAACGAGTCTCAATCATTACTATTGGTGCCGAGGTTCAGATATTTGAGCCGGGAGTGGATAGTGCAACTCTTCAATATATATCGGTAACCCCTTCGAGTTTGAGATCTTTTAGCTTGTTAGAGAGCATTGGGTCTCAGTTCGGGGCGAGCTACTTAAAATTGACCGAGTGAAGATAAGTCTCAGATTCTAATGGGACAAAGTCTTCGTTTCTATAAGTATGATTGTTTGACGATAGCTTGTATTTTGTTAGTTTGATCTTCATTAAAATTTGTAGGCAAGTAGTTCGTTTTGATATGCCTAATTTTTATATTTAAAAATGGGTAAAATTGTTCAAAGCGTTGCGAAGGCAATGGTGATCACGGGATCTCAGCTCAGACCGAACAACTAATTGTTATAATTTTTTTTACTCCTGATTCCTACCATATCCAAAGCGACGTGTGGTGCCCAAACGTCGCTTTGAATTACCCCTAAAGCCGAAGCTCAAGTCAAGCGCAGCTTACAGACATCCATCTTTGTAATTCATTGCACCATTACTCAAGTTTCAAGCTGCACATGCGGTGACCTACTCCCACCTATATAGGTACCTACATGAAACGTTCACGCCCCAGTTTACATGTAAGACTACTCGAGCACTGTACAGGGCTACACAGAATGGTGGCACTATGCCGAAAGGAGTATTGTACTCATATGCAACTTTAAGAAGTGTTTGATTTTTTATTATTGAAACATATTATTGAACATTATTATTAGTGTTTGATGTCTTTCCCGCTAGATGGATCTGTCAGTGTAATTTTAAAGAGTCCCACGGAGTCTAGACAAGAGCCACTTTCTGTTAGCATTCACGCCTACGGAAAGATGGAATTGTATTCAATGTCATTTTCATAACAGAAAGTGGCTCTTGTCTAGACCCCCAGGGCCCTTAACTACAAACACGCTCGTAACGAGGGGCGTTACGTTAACCTCAAAAAGTTGACCTTTTTTCCACGGGAATACAGGCAAAATTTTAGAGGTTAACGTTACGTGTGTATTTTAGTAAGTGTATAAGAGGCCTGTCTCCATCATCAGATCAGATCAATGGTACCAAATTATATTGTCATCCGAACTACATAATACTTGCAAATTTTCAAATTGATTTGACAATTATTTATAAATATGGTTTAAATGTTTATCGGGACTTATCACGTATTATTTTATTTAGGTGAAAATAGGTACCTTACCATAGTAAGCAAGTGTACCAACTGCGTTGTAGGTACTAGGACATTTACCGATACAGTCAGTGTTGTGTATCGTAGTGACAACCCTGCTATTTTTCAAGATCAAGTGAGGGTAGAAGAACAAATCCCGCAGTTTTCAGTCAGCTCGTGACCACGGCCAATTGTAACATGGTCGAAATGTCGAGCGAAAGGTACCTATTTTACCCAAATAAAAAAATACGTGTTAAGTCCCGATAAACATTCAAAACATGTGTTCATATCGCGAAAGTTTAAAAATTTGTATTTATAAATAGGTTGAAATCGACTGCCAAGATTTCCTTACATTGTTAGTTACAAGGAAATATAGTTCCATAATCATTTAAGCAACAGCGAATAAGAGGAAGGCCCCTTATCTGGGGACATGAAACCATGTCACTGGATGGCATTAACGAATCTTAACTCCCATATCAGCGTTCCTGGGACGCATCTCACGCGCAGCGTTGCATGAATGACCCAGTCTTATGAGATAACATTATTTATTGTTTGTTTTGTAGTAACATACCGACGTAATTCTTGTTAAAGTCTTACATCGGTAAAGTTTGTGTAATTTTGTTTCGTTGTAGAGATCACGATGCGAACCGGCATACTAAGACTTTTACGGCATACCTCTCGATGGCTGAAGATGTTTATATTCACATTTAATAAAAATAAAAAACAACCAAATCAATTTATAAATTTGCCAGCAACAAAAAAACAGACAGTAAAACAAAACAACAAAATAAACCCAATATTTATATATTTTGTCGTGAATAAGTCCGCTTTTACCACGAACTCGCCTGTTGGTATGCGACGAAATGGTCAAAGAAGAAGCATGCAGTTTTTTGTTTGTTGTGTGTATTTTAAAAAAAAAAACAGTTTTTTTTGGGTCAATTAAATACCAATTACAGTTAATGTAATTAAATCGAAATAGTAATAACACTAACTTAAAATATAACAATAAGAAAAATTGTTAGCGACCGGCGGGTGCAGAAGCGAGTGAAAAGCAAGCGCAAGCGTTTATTCCGAAAAAAACTTGTTCCAATTTTTACATATTCGATTGTTATTTTTTTTTATTAGTGACGCGCCGTGTCAGTCCTTTTTCGCCAGCCTCTTGCTAGCCCATAAAGGCTGCACTCTACCGAGGAGGCTGGTGCTGGTGCTGGTGGCTGCTTTATCGCTGCGTGACCAACAAATTTATATTTTTAATTGTATGTGAAAATACCCATGTCGCAGAATAAATGGCAGTACAGATACTCATACTTGTATCTACATCAGCAATGACGATATAACCAATTTGGTTATAATTATCTATGTAGATCAGATACTAATGACGCCAATATATCTGTTCCAGTAGAAATACCTACCTGTTGAAGCGTAGGTTCTATAAGGTTGTCACTCTTATTCTTATACCTATGATCGAGCTGGCCATTACTGACTTACTCTATATGTCTCAAAAAATTACTCACAACAGGGGCCTTACGGACAACAGCTAATTGCGGCAGCTAATCCGCTCAGTTAGAAAATCACGCGATCGTGAACCTTATCGCGCCCAGATACGGTTTGCGGTCGCGTGATTTTCCAACTGAGCGGATTAGGTGCCGCAATTAGCTGTTGTCCGTAAGGCCCCAGTAATCTAATGTCCTCAGATAAACTTCATATCAGCATTCCTGTGAGATGCGCAACTTGCGTGTGCGCATCGTCGCGTGACTCAATCGTTCTTTGACGCGCCGCTTCAGCGCTGATTACTGAAATTGAACCGCCCTCGATTTTGATTTGTTTGCTTCTGGTTGTTTGTCGGTACATTCATAATTAGGCCACCCCTTCCTTACCAATTAGTTTTCACTAGCTGCGCCCCGCAGTTTTACTCGCGTAGACAAACCCCAGGAACCGTAAATGTTTCCGGGATGAAAAGTATCCTATGTCTCTTTATTTTATTATATTATCTGTATATAGACAATAAACAGTCCGTCTCTGTCGTCCAATTATAAACGCACACATCTCGTTCAAGCAGATTCTATGAAGAGCTATAAGGGACTTTTAAAAGCTCATCATCATCATTTCAGCTATAGGACGTCCACTGCTGGACATAAGCCTCCCCCATCGATCTCCAAAAGAGCTGGTTGGATGCGGCCTGCATCCGGCGTTTCCCTGCGGTCTCTTTTAAGTCGTCTGTCCATCTTGTGGGTGGACGTCCTACGCTGCGGTTACCGGTCCGTAGTCTCCATTCGAGAACCTTTCGGCCCCATTGGCCATCTGTTCTGCGTGATTATGTGCCCTGCCCACTGTCACTTCAACTTGTCTTTGTCGTTTGTTTGTTTGCACACATTTTAATTGTTTTGAAAGAAAGCGTAAACGGCTTTGCAGGAAGGAGATCATAATCTTCTAGTGTCTTGCGCCTTTTATTAGTTTCTCCAAGCAGAAACATCTTAGATATCTAAGTACTTACTATAATTACATCTTGAGGTATCGGATCATGGCCACTTTTATCACATTCGACATACCAACTGGGTCATTGATATGAAAAAGGAAGCATTGTTTATCGTGTTTCCAGAATTTTTATAAAAGGTCTTTTATTATAAGTTCTTAGGAACTAGTAGGTATATTTTTTCCGTATCAATTTGTTCCTTACCTAGATACCTACCGCAATGTATGTACCTAAGTACCTACTAAGTAAAGTCCACTGCTAGTAGGGTACCATATCTCAGGATTGTCGCCGGGTTTTGGATTTTAATTCAATAGAAATCAGGCTTCTTCTCCGGCCTTTTAAATTTTACATCTGGTACTACGTAGAAAGTCACCTTCACACAGGCCTTCTCTCAGAGAGAGAGGATGGGTCCGCTGACTCAGTATGGCTTTTTGTGAATGACCTGTCTTTCAAATTTAATTTTTGAGATTCTTGGACATATTCCTCACGAGGTTTACCGTTACCGCTTTTTTGCGATAATATTAAAACTCTTTGGTGCAGGGCCGAGGATTGAACCGGTGCCGTCAGATTGTAAAGCGTAATGTAGAGCTCCGGTTATCCAACTCCATAAGTTAGAATAATAACAAATACATATTTACATATACATATACGTAGGATGGGCAGCAGCGTCCTATTAGTACACGGTGAACATACTGCGATCTCCAAGCCGCCTGCCAAGCGTGGGGATTATGGCAACACCCCTCTTTACGAGGGAGGCCTTTGTTCAGCAGTGGACGTGTATAGGCTGATGACGTGACGTGACATATTTACATTCAAACTTCCGCAGTAACATCTGTAGAATTAGTAAAATAATTTACCGGAACTTGATTTCCATCTCATTCAAAAATAGAAATTCTCATGCATTATCAAAAATAGAAAACACCAGTGCGGTAACGCAAACAAAATTCACGCAACATAAATAAATATTGGCGCAACGGCAGACAACGCGTGAATGCGGGTTAACTATCAGTTAACAGCGAATAGACAACCTCACAGAGTAACAACTCCCTAATAAGCCCAAAAACGCCTGTAATGCTACTGTTACTAATATTATAAAAACGAAAGTGTGGTGATTCTTGTTAATAGTTGTAATTATGTATCAATATTTACATGGACGTGCTGACGTCCATGAATATTTATAGCTGTCAAAGTCTAAATCAGTGTCACTTGTCATTGGTTGTTGACAATTGCAGTAGGAGGGTCTAATTTAAGTAGAGAGGGAAGTATATATTGGGTCGTTCAGTGGCCGTCAGGACAGTCGAGCTGTGGATTGGAAGCCGAAAGGCTGAAGGATAAGTGCTGTGTAGTAAATGAGTGAAAATATACTTGTGGAGATACCATATAAACTGCTATTCGTGACAAAAGATTTGATTGTTTGTTTGTATGTTTGCATTAAATAGGTGTAAAAAATATTAAGATTTACAATTTTAACTTTGCGTGTTTGACAGTTCTAATACAGGACAACGTCTGTCAGGTCCTGCTAGTACCAAATATACCTTATACCATATAGCGGAAAATTCAAATTTCATACAGTTTTCTTTTTCTTGTAGCTAGGCCAGGGTAATCTATACTTCTATACTAATAGTATAAAGAGGAAAGGTTTGATTGTTTGTTTGTTTGCATTGAATAGGCAACGAAACTACTGAACCGATTTGAAAAATTATTTCACTGTTGAGATACTGCACTATCCCCGGTTGACATAGGCTATATAATATCCCGACTTCGCCCGTGCGAAGCAGGGGCGGCCTACTAGTTATTTAATAATGTTTAAGGTGGTTTCACCTATAGCGGGAAATTCAAATTTCAAACAGTTTTTTTGTTAGTTTCGGAGCCTATTCAATGCAAACAAACAAACAAACAATCAAATCTTTCCTATTTATAATATTAGTATAGATAGTATAGATAACTAGTAAGTGTACCAAGTGATTGAGTTATTTGTGCATCGTCATGCTGCTATAAAAGGTAAGCTAAGCAGACAAAATATTGACGCAAAAGTTGTCATGGCAAATCCACGTGAAACGTTTTCACGCAAAAAAATACGGCAGTGTAGCGAGCGATACTTACCCACCCTGATACAGTTTTGTTGACAAGAGTTATTCTTCTGTATGATTTTCTCCTCGGTGCAGAATTACTTACTGTAATAGTTTCCGAGAAAATATGCGGTAAAATTAAAGTTGCGCAATGATGCGAATGCTACTCCCGTTCAAGGGTGTGTAGAAAAATAAGCAGAGTGTTATCATCTAACATCTAACTAGGCGGGTAGATAAAATGCGGAAACTTAATAAAATACCTTGATACGCACCATATTTTAATGAAATTCTCTTAGAAGAACGAAATTCTCTTATTTATAATTTTTACTACAAGAACTGCGGCGAGTTAATTCTCGCCCTAATGGGAATTCACCCAAGTTCTGTGGGATAGGTAACCCTACCACTGTAACCTGGGTAGGTTACAGTGGTAGGGTTACCACAGTAACCTACCCTACCACAGTAACCTACCCTACCACAGTAACCTACCCTACCACAGTAACCTACCCTACCAAAGTAACCTACCCTACCAAAGTAACCTACCCTACCACAGTAACCTACCCTACCAGAGTAACCTACCCTGCCACAGTAACCTACCCTACCACAGTAACCTACCCTACCACAATAACCTACCCCCTACCACAGTAATCTGCAGTCCTGTACCTATACTAACACTAACCTAACATAAGGTTGGGTGCAGTACAAGTTTGTACCTAATAGGTCTTAGCTTAAACTGTTTATATAACTAACGAACTAACAATGTAAACAAATTTTGGAAGTTCTCAATTGTTGCATATAGGTATCGATTTGATTCTTTTCGAGTTGGTAATTCAGTTGACAATACAATAATTTGGTACCTTCGAACAGTTTCGATGATAGAGCCAGGAGCTAGATAGAGGACTACTACGCCTACGCCTTTAGATTGTTAGCGTTTTTGTCGTTGTGTTTAGTAGAATTATTAAAGTGGGAAATCTTGTACCTAAGCCTCGGTTTATTTTCCCAGTTTTACCACTTGCTACCTTCTCTCGCCTCTATAAAGCTTGGCTGCGACCGTATAATAACATTTTGTGTGTCATGTGTGACTGTACTTAACACGCCGCCTCCTGCAAATTATATTTTACCATAGATTTAGAAGAAACAAGCTAAGTGTGCCACTGAGCCTACACTCAGCTCCTGAAAAAGAGAGCGCGATTTAAAATTGGTTCATTCTATTGAATCTCTTCTCTATCTCTACATAGTATAAATTGAAGTCGCTTTCCGCGTCTGTCTGTATGTCTGTATGGCCGCTAATTCCTCCTAAACCAAGCAACGGATTTTGATGCGGTTTTCACCATCAGTTAGATACATTTTCAAGGAAGGTTTATATATATAATTAGCGACCCACCCCGGCTTCGCACGTAAATTACACCCGTGCGAAGCCGGGCGGGCGGGTCGCTAGTTTTATATATATTTTTATCTGCGGCTAGTCAGTGAGCCCGTAGACTTCACAAGCGGTCCAAACTGTATGTCAACTAAAGCGTGTCAAATTGTTCGTACCTAAAAGTACCTACTTACCTGTGAAAAAATGTTTTAATTCTGTCGGCCAACTCTATTTGTGGTATTCTTACAACTCAGTATTGCGCAATTACCCATTTTCGTTTCAAACTGACACGTTGTCGCGGCACCGATTGAGCAGACTGATTATAGCCGGACTCAATTACGACAATTAATCGTAATTGTATTGGAAATATGACATGCAAGGTAGGACGACTTGTGGCGTCTACTTGGATATAGGTCTGTGGTGAGCCCCAAACTAAGCACGCAAGCCCGTGCTTACCGACTCTTAGGGCCCGAGTGCGGAGTTAGCAGAGGGTTTTTGTTTTTGTGTTTTTGTGTCTTACATTGAATATTATCTTCCTCTCTCATTAGCCGAGTACCTAAGACAAAGCTCAATGTGCAATAATATAAGAAATTATGGTACGTCCCCGCAATTTATTGCAAAAGTTTGACGCGCTTATTGGTATAAACTAATGATAATTCTGTTTGCGAAATTACTAAAACTAAACAGATACACCTATTTACTAAAATAAAAGAAAAACGCTCAGGTACATTGAATAACCTTATTTATTAATATTTCTTCGTGGACTATAGTAACCACAGATTGTACTATGTGAGTATGGTAAAAATCATGAATTAACAAGTAGGTAAAGATGTTAAAATGTATAATATATAAGTTAACATAAAGTTATAGTTTTTTTACAAAAATTGCAAAACTTACCAGGCTTCCCATTTATTGGTTAGACGGACAGAATTATCTTGTAATGATTCGTTACTCAGTTTTTTATTAATTTTCAACAAAATTAGGTTAACACAAAAATAAGGGGACCGTTAAATTTTAATATAAAAATTACTTATGGAACAGGGAACCCAGAAAAAAGTGCCGAGAAATTACATTTGGCATTTCTATTGTCTAGTTCTGTGTAAAGCCACGACTCATGACCGTAATGACGTAGAGAAGGGTAGGTAGAGTAATTCGCTTTACGTAAATATTTGTACAGTCCGCAATTTGTGAAGCATTGCGTACACAATGGAATCTCAGCCACAGACAGAATCTCAGCCGTTCTTACCTACCAACGATCTATGTAGTATAATAGTACGAAAAATCTTTGCTACCTACCTAACTAAAACTATGTGTTCTGTGCTAAAACTTTAAAACTTCCCTAAATAATCTAGTATAACTAGTATGCTTTTTCATCTTGAGAGGGTTTTGGCGTTTCACGTCTTGTACTTTTGCCAGAGTCAAGTAAGTATTAAAATATAATCAAATTGCTGATTGTTGAGTTTATTATAGCAGCGATCTCTTCCATGTCGCCAACCTTAGCATGAAGAATGAATGGATGAATTTTATTATAAGGTACCTCTATGGGCCAGTGGTTCCCAATAAGTTTTTCCTGCGTACGTACCACTTCAAGAAAGACCTGGAACCCCTGCGCGTACCCTTCGTGCTCGGCTCAAGCACACCAAATGCAGTCCGGTCCGGTGCAGACTCAGATTGTGCATGAGGTCCAGTAAAGTATGAAATTCTATGAGAAACGGAAAGACGTCACAGTGTATGCAGTCAGTTGGACTGCAGACGGACTACAAATTGACTGCATACGGTGTGACGTCTTTCATAAAATTTCTCTTAGTCAAGAGACTGCCGCGCATACCTTTGATGTAAATTCGCGTACCCCTAGGGGTATGCGAACCACTAATTGGGAACCACTGCTCTAGGCAATAAACGCCTAGAGGTTGCCGACTGTCGGTTGCAACGTTATACCTAGCATAAAAAATTGATACTTTAGCGAGATGCATTGATGCATAGAAAAGCGAACCTACCTACTTACTTACTAGAAAGTTTTGGCGCCAAACTGCGACGTGGAAAAAAAAATTCGCCAGAGCATGTCTTTACGTGACTTACTTTGCTCGACTCTGACTTTTACTTGTTTGATGATAAATCTATACTAATAATAATAATATTATAAAGAGGAAAGATTTGATTGTTTGTTTGTTTCCATTGAATAGGCTCCGAAACTACTGAACCGATTTGAAAAATTCTTTCACTGACGGGAAGCTACACTATCCCCGGGTGTCATAGGCTATAATCTATACCCGTGCGAAGCTGGGGCGGACCGCTAGTACCTATCTTATAAAATTTGAAAATACTCAATACTTGACACTGCAACTCCAAAATCCTCTGACGAGAAAAGAAGCTTAAAACGCTAGCAGAGAACCGCAAAACCATGAAGGTACCATAGCAAGTAGTTTGATAAGTAGATAACATTCTATGCACCTCTGGTGCTAAATACCAGTAATTTATTCTGCACTCATGCTGCATTTATGAAGTAGGTAAGTACAGTGGCGGATTTGATTAACATTTGTGTGATGAACATTTGTGTTTGTTCTATGTCTGGGTGTTAATATCTATTTAAGTATGTATTTAAAAATATATATGTACGTATATCAGTTTCTGGCAGCCATATTACAAGCTTTGCTTAGTTTGGGGTCAGATGACCGTGTGTGCAAAAATGTCCCAGATATTTATTTATTTATTTATTTATTTATTTAGGTATACATTTGCCGTCAGTAGGAAATTCAAATTTGCCGCCCCAACAGACTTCTTCAATTGAATACCCTAATTCAAAATCATATTTAATTGCATTTTATGGTAATGAAATTGTAACTTTATGATTTGTGCACTACCTTTCCGTAATTAGTAGATATGATTATAATCTAGGGGTCAATGAACCAGTTCCAAGATTATTTTTAACCCAACGATAATTACGAATTATTTTAGTTATGATTGCACAAACTGTTAGAAATTTTTTAAAAATCCCAATAATTGTCGCCCTTAAAATCTGCCGCCCTAGGCTTTAGCCTACCCTGCCTGCTGGTAAATCCGCCACTGGGTAAGTCCAAGTACCTACCTACTAACCTAATTTTATCATACCTGCCGATGATGGTAGAAAGGTGCAAAGAAAAGAAATTAGCAAATCAATATTGAATAGAAAATATTTGACTTTGGAGCGGAATTGGAACACACGAGCCTAACAAAACAGTGACGTCGAGTCTGATGCACCATTCTCTAAACTAAACTAAATTTAACAGCTCTATTATGGTTGCCATCCTTTTCTGACATACTGAAATGAAAAGAGACGCTGATAATTTTAGTCCTGGCAGGGGCGGATCCAGGATTTAATTTGGGGGGGGGGGCATCCAGGCTAGGTGTTTGGGGGCATGGGGGCCAATGGCATCGATTCTGATAAAGCCTACCTTTAGTCCTTATTCTGAGGTCCACCTACATAAATTAATATTTTTTGTAGTTGAGTACATCGACAGAAATAGAAAGGAAATAAACCGGACAAGTGCGAGTCGGGCTCGCGCACTGAGGGTTCCATACCACCACAAAATACAATAATTATAAATTTAAAAAACCCAGTTAAAATATGCAATTTGCAGCAATATGCATTTTTTTGCAGCTAAATTGGTAAAAATATGCAATTTCACGCACTTGGCACACGACACGTCTATTTATTATAATTATAACTACCTTCCGATGAAGTTATTTATTCAATAAAAATTACAAGTAAAATAAAAACTATCTTAAATTTAAATTTAAAACTAATCTAAAACTAAAATTAATCTAAAACTAATCTAACAATCCGCTACCGGTGGGCAGCGTTCCCAAAATGCTGGCAGCATTGCCACGTTGTATGGCAATGCTTATTCTTTGGGCAAAATAAAGGCCAGCATTTTGGTCACGAGTAGCTTCGACCAGTCGCCCTGATAGGTCTTTGTGCCTATATTTGCGCCTTTTAAGGCTCTCCGCTGATTCAGCCGCCACACCAGCCCTTTTCTGAGTTCCCGGAAGATGAGACGGTGCAAGGGTGTCCACGCAAGTAGCATCCCACACCAAAGGTCGTCCCATCTTCCAAGGAATGAGGGTCATTCCGTCAGGTCTTCTACCATCGTCACGCATGAGACCACTTGGTTCTAAAATGACCGCACAGTTAGCGGTGGTAAAAGCCCGACGGATGATATCATTAAGGCTGGAGTGGCGAGGAATTCTTCCCGTACTACTTCTGCTACAAGACAAACCGTGGTGACCAAGCTGGTCGACAGCAGTGCCACACTGGCAGCGGTGCGGAGCACTGCACGTTGCGCCCAAGCGAAGGGAAGCTGCAATACGGAAAGACGTCGAATCTATTAAAGTGCCAGTGTTGGGCGATGGGAGAGCCTGTAGCCACAAACCCGATTCCCACTCACCAACGGCTAACAAACAGGCACGATCTGCGGAGTTTAAGCACGTATTTAAAAGATTCTTCCGTACTACCTCACAGATCGGCCCATCCCACAGCCGCTGAGAAGACGTGGTTTTTGGGAAATCGGTGTTTGGACAGGCCAAATTCCACGCATTCTTGGCCTCGTTCAAGTAAATTATTTCCACATAGTCTAAAGAAGCCGCAAGAATTTTTTGTGTTAAATTTTGAGTACTATGGACAGATGACAAGAATGCGGGGAGAGCTACACCAGAAATAGACCGTACGCCGAGGCCCCCCAATCGCACTGGAAGTGAAGCCTGCAACCAAACCCGCCCTTCCAAATTAATGTTCAAAATAGATGTCAAAGTATTTTTTACGATGCTGTCTAAGCTTTGAAGAAGCTGAGTATGTTTCCAGAGCTGACAACAACGTAAAATGTAGGTGAATTTAGGAACAAAAAGACAAAATTTTATAATAGTAAAAGCCATGTGTGTATTAATTTTGTATAACCGGTCTGAAGTTTGTAAGAAATTTTGAATTTTTTCCTCGAAAAAAGAAGGAAACGATTCCTCAAGAATAGGAGAGCCCAATAAACGAAGGGAGCATTTTCAATTTATTGATTTGGCCCTAAATATAAAAATTCTTGACAAATTTTGTCAAGAATTTTTATATTTGGGGCCAAATCAATAAATTTTTGTATAACCAAATCTTTTTAAGGACAATCGTCGAAAATATAAAGTTCACATTTTGAAAAGTTTAAATCAAGACCAGCACGAAACTCTTCTACTAAAAATAAAAGATCGTCATAAACATCGTTAGAGTCCCCACCAAAAGTCCCATCATCAAGATACCAAACATTTAGTTTTGATTGAAGACGTTTGATGATGGGATGAATTGCTAGGCTGAATATCGCAGGTCCAAGAGGATCCCCTTGCTGGCAGCCAACAGCAGATAAAATTTCGTTGCCGAGATATGTTAATTTTGTTGAAGAACTGTAACATTGCCAAATAAAATTATACAAATCTGGAAGTTTTTCTTTAGCTTGCGTCAATAGGACTCCTCTATCCACCGAATTGAAGGCATTCTTCACATCCACCTTCCTACTTACATTTCCATGGGTACCATTCGTAGAGGGAGAAAGCACGTGTAGGTACCATTCCAAGGACGTTATAATTATATTTTGTACCATGTATATAGTGTATTATCTCTAGTATAGTATATTTCTCTATGGTATTATCTATGATTTGTACCATTCATACTTTGTGCGACATCTAGATTATTTTTGTAGAACTAGTGCAAGTTTTGAGTTGTCAAAGTTATAACAATTTGAATAGATGGCGCTCAATACATCGAGTTGGTATTAAATTACAAGAAAGATAATTAAATAATGGTTCTCTGTATTTTTATCAGTTTATCTCGATGGATCAATAGTATAGTATATTTTCGCGTCATCATCGTGTTGTCTTGATACTGGCTAAATAAATAAAGCGTTTGAATCCACAATTTAAAACCAAACAAAAAACTATACACATTGACAATCTGATAATTTTTAGGGTTCAGTACTCTTAGTACTGAAACCTAAAAATTATTAGTACAAGTTTTGATAGTATTCGAAAACTTTTTTCGTTTTTGTATTGTTCCATACATTGCTGGGCTAAAAGGTATTCGAAATCTTTTTTCGTATTAGATTGAAGCAATCTATACCGCCGATTACTACCGATTTTAGTTCCTCCACGTTTCCGATAGAGGCGCTTTACTAAAATGTATGGAACAATACGTAAACGAAAAAAGTTTTCGAAAAATATCAAATCTGGGACTAAGCGTACTGTACACAATGTGGGTAAACCGGCCCCTATTACTAATCCTACGCTGTCTCTCTGTCTGTCCGTCCGTCTATCCGTAGTAATTTTTTTAGAAGCTTTTATTTACCTTGCAAATTGCAATGTTTATGCAGGTCAAATCTTGTCAATAGAATTAAAACCAGTATTCCTAACTTATTTAGCAGATTTTTTGCATACTTACACCTGAAATAATACAATAAAGTCATACATAATTCTTCCCGTACTACTTCTGCTACAAGACAAACCGTGGTGACCAAGCTGGTCGACAGCAGTGCCACACTGGCAGCGGTGCGGAGCACTGCACGTTGCGCCCAAGCGAAGGGAAGCTGCAATACGGAAAGACGTCGAATCTATTAAAGTGCCAGTGTTGGGCGATGGGAGAGCCTGTAGCCACAAACCCGATTCCCACTCACCAACGGCTAACAAACAGGCACGATCTGCGGAGTTTAAGCACGTATTTAAAAGATTCTTCCGTACTACCTCACAGATCGGCCCATCCCACAGCCGCTGAGAAGACGTGGTTTTTGGGAAATCGGTGTTTGGACAGGCCAAATTCCACGCATTCTTGGCCTCGTTCAAGTAAATTATTTCCACATAGTCTAAAGAAGCCGCAAGAATTTTTTGTGTTAAATTTTGAGTACTATGGACAGTAATTTTTTTAGAAGCTTTTATTTACCTTGCAAATTGCAATGTTTATGCAGGTCAAATCTTGTCAATAGAATTAAAACCAGTATTCCTAACTTATTTAGCAGATTTTTTGCATACTTACACCTGAAATAATACAATAAAGTCAACAAGTAAGAAACCGGCCAAGTACGCGTTGTGCTCTCGCACTGAGGGTTCCTTACCACCACACAATACAATATTTATCAATTTAACCTTCCCTATACCTTTGGTCTGTGAGACCGACACACACAATTATTTTTTTCGGAAATGCTAGATTTTAGTGCTTTTTGCTAGCTGCATAATTTGTTGCTAGCTTAATTTTCGTAGGTAGCCCGTATAGTAGGAGTAGCACGTGTCGGCGAAATATTTGGCGAAAATCGGTCCGCGAGACCGACGCATTTTGAATTTCTTCTCCGTACGTTCTCCGGTTTCCTCACAATGTTTTCCTTCACCGAAAAGCCAGTGATATGAAAATCCGTACATAACCTCCAAAACCTCCTTCATAAGAGCTCATTGGTACGGGCCCGGGGTTTGAACCCGCGACCTCACGCTATCAAGTCTAGCCGTCTCCTAAATGGGCTACCACGGCTCTTAGCTGCTTTAGGTTATAACTTACACCAAAATGAATGATGATCAAATTAGATATAAACCAGAAAATATTTCCGACTCCAACTGTGATGATGAGAATAACAGCGATGTGAAAGATTTTGTTGAAATGCAAGAGGCATCATGTAGTAGTTGAGCAATAAGATGATCTTGAAAATGCATACCACCTGTGCATGATGTCTTTTTGCACTACTTTTTTGTACTTTGTACGGAACCCTCAGTGCGCGAGCCGACTCGCACTTGGCCGCTTCTATTTATTCCACTTCGTCGCCAAGTTGAATAACTGTCAAAATCACGTCAAATGTCAATGTCAATCACGTCAAAATCAAATTCTCCGTTCGATTGCTTTGTTTGCTTGTTCGCTCGCTCGCTCGATCTCATGCACGCTTGCGTCGCTTGCTTCATTTCATCCGTCATTATTCCTAAATTTCGTCATCTTCAAATCAAGAGGATAATATTTCAGCAATTTTTTTTATTAAATACATAACTCTACCGATCTATTTTTGAAAAAAACACAACACACAAATCTTTAAAGGTGATATCGTTATGTACAGGCCGATTTGCTCAATCGGTCGCAAGGTTTCCTTCGAGAGACATTCCAAAGAATTTGTCAGGAACAAAGTTGTTCAACCCGCTTCAATCTTGAAACCGGCGGAAAAGATCAAATTATACAACAAGGAGAATAAAGAGTTATTTGGTCCATTATTGGAGACGAACAAACAACGAAAACGGAACTTGAAGAAGGCTGGTAAGTAAATTGTAATGGGTTCCGCTTCAACTCGAAGGTTTCCGCAGTCTTGATTGCATTGAATTAGAGCCTACCTACTTACTACTTTCTAAAATTACAACTATGTTGCAACTAAATTCAATGACATATTATGGCATTAAATTGCGTTAACTCACAAACCAATCACTTCACTGCAAGCGCACCAATCAAGTTGTTTACATTGTGTACATGTGTCTCCTTTCGCTCTCTGTAGTACGTGCGCGTCTTGCCAATTAAAATCATATGACATTTCGCATTTAGCGCCGCGTTACACGCGTAGAAACAACTATCTATCTGTTTTCCAGCTAAAAATAACTCTCATCAAAACTCTGGCGCCGCTCCTCCCGCCGAAAACATATCAAAATACGTCGACGCGAGAAATGCAGTGACATCTCGCTTGTCCGGATATCTTTGCTCTCCTATGCTGTCTGTTGGTGTTGGGAAGAAAATGTGGCAGAATACAAGGAACTGTGTCAATATTGTTGGTGTTTTGTTGAATAATACTGCTGTGAGATGTTTACAAACTTCGGCAGTTCAAAATGCAGTGGGTAGTTCAGCTGCCCAGCCCGGGTATGCAAGTGAAGATAAAATACTACAGATCAAGCAGCATCGTAATGACTTCACACAGCAGTATCCTTCGGTGACACTGATATTGAATAAGACTATGACGGACGAGTCACGCACAGCTTTGGAAAAGTGGAAGCAGGAGAGGATTGCTGAGATGGGACAGCAAGAATTTGAACAATTTTATCAAGGTATGTCCTCCCTATCTTATACATTTATACAATCTAAACTCAATATAGCGACACTTAAGGGACTGCACATTTTATGGTGTTATTGAGAGTCACACAGCGTGCAATGGAGAGAGCTATGCTCGGAGTTTCTTTGTGCGATAGAATCTGAAACGTGGATATTCGCCAAAGAACTAGAGTCACCGACATATCTGTTAAAATTTGCAAGTTGAAGTGGCAATGGGCAGGCTACATAGCTCGAAGAACTGATAACCGATTGGGAAGAAAGGTTCTGGAGTGGAGACCACAAACCGGAAGCTTAGGGAGGCTTCCCACTAGATGGACCCACGACATTGCGAGAGTCGCGGGCATCCAGTGGATGCAAAAGGCAGGCTGTTGTTCAGTGTAGAGGTTAAAGGGGGAGGCCTATGTTCAGCAGTGGACGTCTTCTGGCTGATGATGATGATGATTATTGTAACGTGAAAATTAATATTTCTTAATATTCTAAAATACACAGCTCAAATGGCTGTTGGCACAAAGTTCCACAACACCCTCAAGAACTACTTCACCCAGCCGCGCACTCAGCTCCGTATTGAGAAGGAAGTGGAAGGTGTCTGGACCTCCGTCGCTGATGTACTCCAACACATATCATCACCCAAGGCAATAGAGTCCAATGTCATACACCCAGTATTGAAATACAGGGGTATATTCGATGCCATTGCCGATTATGAGTAAGTATTATGTCATATATAATTAGTTTAGTTAAAAAAAAAAAAGTTGTTAACAATTTATGTCACACATCAGCAGCCATTAAACATCCACTGTTGGACAAAGGCCTCCCTCTTAGAGAGAGGTGTTGCCATAATCCCCACGCTTGGCAGGCGGTTAGGGGATCGCAGTACATTCACCGTGTACTAATAGGACGCTGCTGCCCACCCTCCGGTGGTTCTAGTCGCAGTTTTAGGACATACCCGGGTCAACAATTTATGTGGTTGTATGGAACTCTCAGGGGGCGAGCTTGACTCGCACTTGGCCGGTATATTCTGCGGCCTTATTATAGAAGTTTGATTGTGATCGCGATCGCGTGCCATCTCACTTACACACGTGGTGCGAGTAAGTAGATGCGAACGGGACAGCATGCAATCTCGATCACAATCAAACTTCTATAATAAGGCCGCTGGATGCATTTTGCAAACATGGACGGGCCATTAGGTATTACTTAAATAATTATTATTGTTTACTTATAAGAAATGTGCTCTATCACTATAAAGTTCTTGTAATCTAAAATAATTCAGGTTGTTGTAATGTTACGAAAACGTCACAAGAAAACAACATTATCAATAATGGCTTATCACACGCGCCTCTGTGATAGTGAGATGTCAATGACATCACAAATTTGGCTGGTATTTTGTATAAAACCGGCCAAGTGCGAGTCGGACTCGCGCACTGAGGGTTCGGTACCACCACATAACATGTTAGCTACTAAATTACATTATTTTTTTCAAAAAGACAACATCCCATCTACTTCTAGGCAGTCACCCACCCAAGTACCGACCGCGCCCGACATTGCTTCACTTCGGAGATCGTACGAGAACGGGTGGTGAACAGAAATTTGACACCGACTCGCACTTGGCCATCATTTATTATTTGTTGTTATACTATAGCGTTCGTACTATAATCATGCCAAGTTTGACGCTTGTATGTATTACCGTTTTTACATTAGATCTAATACAAAAATACGTTAAAAACACGTTTGTTGTATGGGGACTCCACTTTCGTTTTTACTTTTTGACTTTTTTATAATTTTATAGATAATCTGTGAAAATTTCAACTGGCTATCCATTACGGTTCGAAAGATACAGCTGTTAGGTAGGACAGACGGTCAGACAGACAGACATCGTAGGCTTAGTAATAGGGTCCCGTTTTTAGCCTTTGGGTACGGAACCCTAAAAATGTAAAGTCAAGGAGAGATTTCAAGGTTATCTGCTATTTGCTATTTCTGTTCTGAGCCGTCTCAATTTCAAGATTTTAAATGAAATTCAATAATATTACGAAAACATGAAAATAAAAAAGCTTCCTACTTATTTTGTACTTGTTATGAATAAAACGTCTTCAATAAAACATTATGTTTGGCCAAAGTAGCCTTGTTAGCACGTCAACACCAATTGAAATTGGTGGCAAAACTTGGCCACAGATAAAATAAGAAAAGAGGTAACATCTAAACATAATATAATATTAAAACTCTTTACACGGAGCTATTTTAAAGATACAACAATACTTATAGCTCCTAACTAGGATTACGTGTTTCGGGGATGCCATAGAAAAACACAAGGTCAACAAAATTAAGTCTGGATGGGTGACCATTATTTACAACTAAGTGCTATTGGCGTCGATTCTGTCATACCACTCACTAAACTAAACGAATCTGACAGGACAAAAATCATCTGCCATCAATTTTAGAGCTGTCAAATTTAGTTTAGAGTACATCAGAATCGATGCCGTCAGAACCAGGTCTAGATGTCAGCCTGTTTGAACTTTTGCTAATCGATAAATCTTACACTAAATACACGATAAGAATAGCGAACTTAAACCATATCTCGGCGCGTTAAAGTTCACGTTCGCGTGATTTTCTGAACTGCGCTGTTTCAGCGCTAATTCAAGCCCGCGTTTACGCTGATTGAATATACAGAATGCTATTTACTAGTCCATCCATGCGTGCCTTTTCAATCTCTGATGTACCTACCTTATCTAAAGTTAAGAATTTACAACACAAAACAGCTCAATTCTCATATCCGATAGTATATTTCTATACTTCTAAGTGTCAATAAGGCTATCTATAGGAGCCAAACGTGATTCTTCATTTAGTAACTTAGTACTTACTAAAATCAAAACTGTATGATTCGTTTCTTTTTAGGGTTCCGTACCTCAAAAGGAAAAAACGGAACCCTTATAGGATCACTTCGTTGTCCGTCTGTCCGTCTGTCTGTCCGTCTGTCTGTCCGTCTGTCTGTCCGTCTGTCAAGACCCTTTTTCTCAAGAACGCGTAAAGGTATCAAGTTGAAATTTATAATAAATACTTGGGTCTACGGTTTCTTTCGGCTGTAAAAAAATAAAAGTTGTAAGTTTACTCAATCAAAAGATATGAACGTTTATGTCGCATATTTTGCGATTTCACAGGGAAATCAAAACCTATAGGGTACTTTCCGTTGACCTAGAATCATGAAATTTTGCAAAAAGTAAGTTCACATAGCACATATATAGGAATAAATCCGAAAGTTACAAATTTGAAGTTATATCATTTAAAAATAATTATTTTACTATTACAAACTTACATCTTGTAGTTGGAATGTATGGAAGAGCCTAATTGTCAACTACAAAGTTAAATTTGTCTTTTAATATTTCAACTTCAGTTCGTTTTTAGGGTTCCGTACCCCAAAAGGAAAAAAAACAGAACCCTTATAAGATCACTTTGTTGTCCGTCTGTCTGTCTGTCTGTCTGTCCGTCTGTCAAGACCCTTTTTCTTGTATCTTCGATACCTATTCAATGCGGCACTATTCATTCTTTTTTCGTTCACCACCTACAGATTTGGTTCAAATTTAAAACATAAGCAATTAATCAAATAACATTTTTATTTTTAACTTAAGTAATAATGCAATAGAAACTAACCACAATAAAATTTCAGCTATACTATAATTATAATTATCAGCTACACTATAATAATCTTATCTACTAATATTATAAATGCGAAAGTTTGTGTGTAAGTGTGTAAGTGTGTATATTTGGCTGAAGTCACCGCCGAAACTACTGCTCTGATTTAGATGAAATTTGGTATGGAGGTAGCATATTCCCTGAATTAACAGATTTCGATGAAATTTGGTATGAAGGTACCATATTCTTTGGATTATCACATGAGTTACTTTTTACCCCGAAAAAAAATAATGGTTCCTGTAGTATAAAATCAATCACTCAACTCTGTGACTGTTTAACGGATTTCGATAAAATTTGGTATGGAGGTAGCATATTCCCTGGATTAAAACTAAGGCCAACCAACCAGCCAAACCAACCAACAAAATGTAAGTTCCTGTAGGATAATTTCAATCATTCAACTCCGTAACTGTTTACCAGATTTAGCAAGCCGCAAGCGGCCCGCGAGGGTTAGTCAAGCACAAGTGACGTAAAAAAAGAAAAAAAAACTTTCTGGGCCCCAAGTGGCCCGCGAAGGCAAGTGTCAAGCACAAGTGACTTACCAAATAGAAAAAAAAAACTTTCTAGGTCGCGTGGTTCGCTGGGCCGCAAGCGGCCCGCGAGGGCACAAGCACAAGTGACGTACAAAAAAGAAAAAAAAAAACTTTCTAGGTTGCGTGGTTCTCTGGGCCGCAAGCGGCCCGCGAGGGCGAGTGTCAAGCCAAGTGACGTACAAAAAAGACAAAAAAAACTTTCTAGGTTGCGTGGTTCGCTGGGCCGCAAGCGGCCCGCGAGGGCGAGTGTCAAGCACAAGTGACTTGCCAAAAAGAAAAAAAAAACTTTTTGAGGTCGCGCGGTTCGCTGGGCCGCAAGCGGCCCGCGAGGGCGAGTGTCAAGCACAAGTGACGTACAAAAAAGAAAAGAAAAAAAACTTTCTAGGTCGCGCGGTGCGGCCCGCGAAGGCGAGTGTCAAGCACAAGTGACTTACCAAAAAGAAAAAAAAAGTTTTTGAGGTCGCGCTGTTCGCTGGGCCGCAAGCGGCCCGCGAGGGCGAGTGTCAAGCACAAGTGACGTACAAAAAAGAAAAAAAAACTTTCTAGGTCGCGTGGTTCGCTGGGCCGCAAGCGGCCCAGCCAGGCCAGGAATTTAACTTTAGATCTCCTGCTCATAAAGCACCGTGTACCTACCGACCATCAATATCCAGGATGAAATACATAAAACGTATTTAGTAGCATCCTAAACTAAGGCTTTTTGCTTAGTACTTCATAATTTTTCCCTAGAACAACGCGGCCAAAGCCGCGGGCGGAAGCTAGTAGTTACATAAAACGTATTCAGTAGCGTCCTAAAATAAAACCTTTTTGCAGAGAACTCCTTAGTTTTTCCCTTGAATAACGCGGGCGAAGCCGCAGGCGGAAGCTAGTTGTAATATATGTTTTTGGGATACTTAATCGGAAAAACGGAATTAGTCTTCGATGGGCGAACTATTGAACTTATAATACTTGGACAAGTTTGTACGGAACCCTCGGTGCGCGAGTCCATCTCGCACTTGGCCGGTTTTTTTATTTATTATTGTTTAGTAACGCTTATCCCAACTGTAATTTATATACCATTATTTATTTACCATGGACAACCAACCAGACCCATTAAAACCCTTAGAGTACGGAGCCCTAAGAACCATCCTTAATCCAATCTAATAAAATAAACCGGCCAAGTGCGAGTCGGGCTCGCACACTGAGGGCTCCGTACCACCACAAAATTCAATAATGAAAATACCAGTTATAACTTTGTTATGAACAGAAATGTATCACCGACTCACACTTGGCCATTATTTATTGTTATACATTAGAGTGTGTACTATAATCATGCCAAGTTTGACGCTTGTACGTATTACCGTTTTTACATTAGAGCTAATACAAAAATACGCTGAAAAAATACGTTTGTTTTATAGGGTATTATACCCCCCTTTCGTATATACTTTTTGACTTTTTTATTATTTCTTAGTTAATCCGCCGTAACAATATATTATGTGAAAATTTCAAGGGGCTACCTAAGACGGTTCGAAAGATACAGCCGTTAATAGGTAGGACAGACAGACAGACATCGTAGGCTTAGTAATAAGGTCCCGTTTTTACGCTTTGGGTACGGAACCCTAAAAGTGAGGCAAGCAGTAAAGATGACTGACAACTTATTTAACTAATAAATTTTTGTCATAATTTCAGAGAAAAACCGACCCTAATCGAGTGGAAAAAGTCTGACAAGCCGCGAAAATCGCTTGCGCTCACATACGACAACCCCGTCCAACTGGCCGCTTACTTCGGCGCAGTTTCCAACGACTTGAACTACAAGCATTTGAACGTTCGCGACGCACTTCTAGTCATAGCCTACACTGACGGCTCCAAGGCAGATGCGTACCACCTTCACACAGACAAGTTGAGAGAACACTGGGCCCAATGGTTGAGTCGACTAGAGCAGTATGTGCAGAAATTTGGAAATGATGAAGAGAAGAAACTGAAAGGTGGCAAGAGACTGTTTGAGGAGGATATCGGGAATCTCCAGTAATTTGTGGTAATATTTTTTGTTGTTTTACTCTGTCCAAGATTTTTCTATCGGCTAGTGTTGGCATGAAAGGTGACAACTTTTCATAGATGATATTCCGAGAATCCGAATCATCATTTCAGCCATAGGACGTCCACTGCTCTCCCAATCGTTTTTTTTTTAATCTTTTTTTTTTATATAAATAATAGGCTTGCGTTTGACCACCATCACGCCTGATGTTAAGCGATGATGCGGTCTACGTTGGAGCACGCTTGCCTAGAAGGAACCGATTCACTCGTGATTTGAAGACGCCCAGATTGTAACCATCGGGGAACACCCATTCAAACCATTCATCGATCTCCAAAAGGGGCGGTTGGAAGCGGTCTGCATCCAGCGATTCCCTGCGGTCTCTTAGGTCGTCTGTCCATCTTTTTTTTTTTTATGCCATAGGTGGCAAACAAGCAGACGGGCTGCCTGATGGAAAGCAGTCACCGTCGCCTATGGATACTTGTAACACCAGAGGCATCACAAATACGTTGCCGACCCTTTAGAACTCGATTAACTCGCCTTTTGAAGAATCCCATGTTGTAGCTTCTCGGAAACACCGTAGAAGGTAGCTCATTCCACATTTGGCAGGTATGAGGCAAGAAGGATCGTGTGAAACGCACAGTGTGCGATTTCCACTGATCTATTATGTGTGGATGAGCCTTCAGGCGGTGGCGGCTAGTGCGATGGTAAAACCGCGACGCCGGCATCAGATCAAATAGTTCTTGTCTTGTTCTTGTATGGATGAAATAAGAAAGGTGAATGATTAAAACTCATGGAACTAAAGTTGTTAAGTATGCTAATAATGTAGGTAAGCGGCCTACATGAAGTTGTTAGCTTACTACAAACAACCGTGTATTGAAATTAAATAAATTAATAGTAAAAAAAAATACATTTTTTGCCTCATTAACAAGCTCGAAGTCGCACAGCAAGCTGTTTAGAGGGCTGTGCTTGGGGTTTGTACGAGATCAATTAAAACATGAGGAGATCCATAGACGAACAAAAATTACCGACTTAGCCCACCGGATTAGCAAGTTGAAGTGGCAGTGGGCAGGGCACATAGTACGCAGAATAGGTGGCCGATGGGGTCAAAAGGTCCTCAAATGGAGACCACGGACTGGCAAGCGTAGCGTAGGACGTCCACGACCTAAAAGAGACCGCAGGAAAACCTTAGATGCAGGCCGCTTCCAACTGACCCTTTTGCAGATCGATGAGGGAGGCCTATGTTCAGCAGCGGACGGCATTTGGCTGAAATTATGATGATGAATTATCAAATTGGCCCTCATCATCATCTACAGCCTTCCTTAACCCACTGCTGGGTATAGACCTCTCTCTTGCTATGCCATCTGCCTCTGTCCTGTGCTAATCAAGTCCAGGTTCAACCCGCGACAGTAATAATATCGTTGACCCATCTTGCAGCTGGACGACCAACGCTCCACTTGCCTTGCCTCGGCCACCACTCTGTTAAAACCTTACTCCACCTGTCATCACTGCGTCTAGCAATGTGTCCTGCCCACTTTAATTTCATTACTGCGATTCCGACGTCTCGAACCTTTGTAAATAGCCAACAACCAATTAGCTATAACCCTGTACATTAAAATGTATAGCGTTTTAAAATCTGTAATTTTTATATTTCAGAGGAGCATTGAATAGTCAACAATGGATGTGAACAAGGAAATAAGAAGAAGGAAGTGTCAATTGGCTGATACGATTCTTTGCCAAAGAATCCGAAAATATTCAGCTTCAGCTAGATTTATTATAGATGTGCCATCAAAACACGTTACGAATGTACCATTAGGGCTGTATCACACTACCAACTGACGTGTTTATAACGGGATGATAAAAAAAGCAATGACAATATAACCACTTGACTGCTCATCCTTAACCCCGCATAAGCCAAAGGTATGACATGTCAACCTAAACTATTTCGTGCGGGGCCAATCCTAGGTGCGAATTGAATGAATGACTTGATGCTCCAATCACAAGCGTCGAGTCGCGTCGAGTCTCCAATCACAAGCTGCCCCTGCGCGACGTGGCATCATTTTGCAAAAAGGAATTTTGACTACATGCGCGATCAAGTGGTTATATTATCTTTGGCATAAGTAAACTTCAGTAATGCATCATCCGCGTTGCGGTGGGGAAGCAAGATATTAAGGTGAAGAGTGCGTAGGAGTGGCACATACATATACACACATCATCAGCCATTAAATGTCCACTGCTGAACAAGGCCTCCCTCTTAGAGAGGGGTGTTGCCATAATCCCCACGCTTGGCAGGCGGCTTGGAGATCGCAGTACGTTCACCGTGTACTAACAGGACGCTGCTGCCCATCCTCCGGTGGTTCTGGTCGCAGTTTTAGGACATACCAGAGTCCAATTTTTTTATTTACTTGTTTTTTAGTATGCCTAGGGGTTTAGACAAGAGCCACACACTGTTAGCGTTCACGCCTGCGGAAAGATGAAATTGTATGAAATTATTGACAATGACATTAGCATGAGAGAAATTATCTCAAGCTAATGTCATTTTCATACAATTTTCATCTTTCCGCAGGCGTAAACGCTAACAGTGTGTGGCTCTTGTCTAAACCCCCAGGCATACTAAAAAACCGGTCAATAAAGAAATTACTCCGATAGTCGGTCGACAATGCAACGAAGCTCCTTAAGAGTACTACTTCCAGCAACACTGTATTGCATAAAAAAAAAAAGTCTATTGCGGTTGAAACTATAGTCGGAGTAACCGGCTTAATCTTACGTGAGTAATTCCCGTGTAACATAAATAAAATGTGTGAATACCACGTCAGTTTCAATAATAAAACTGTATTGCATAGGTTATAAAACGTAGATTAGCTAAAAACTACCGTTTTTGGCGGTAAAGAGTTTTATAACCATACTAGTTGAATCCCGCGGTGTTACCCGCGATTTTTAAAGTACCCTATGTCCGTTTTCAGAATGCACACTATCCTCCTGCCAAATTTCGTTAAGATCGGCTTGGCCGTTTAGTCGTGAAAAGCGAACAAACATCCAGACAGAGTTACATTCGCTTTTATAATATTAGTAAGGATGATACCCCATGTACCCAAACACCTCCTGTATACCAAAAACAATAGTTCAAAAATACTTCATTACCTTCCCGGGCGACTATTGGGAGTCGAACCCTCATGTAACTATTTTGTTAATACAATACAATACAATACAATTCTTTATTAATAACTCCATAGTTACAAGTCAAACTTCTCCAGTACACTTTCTACATCGATGTATATAAACTTATATAAACAGTATATGTTAATAATATTGTTATGTGTACATAATTCAAATTAAATAATCTTATTTAATTAAAAATATTATGAGCAAAATGTATGCCTTTTCTCAATGAGGGCGCCACTCCTGCACCCCTTTCACTTGAAACACAACAGCAATCGCGTTGGCCGATCGCCTTGTTAGAGTCACGATCGCAACTTGATAGTGTGATAACGCCCTGACTGATTTTGCAATTTAAATGGCTTGACGATATGAATCGTATGCTATTAAGACTGGTATTGTATTGCAATTTCGATGTATTATTATTTCGCCGTATCAGCTTGGCGAGATATACGGTGTGTAAGGGGAACACTCTCGAAGCCAAAAGAAGGTAATTGTACTCACCATTAACTATAGAAAACTGCCATTGGCACTCGACAAAATGTATGGAACAGCTGATTTTTTTTCGCGATTTCAGGGTTGGTCCTATACTAAAAGTGGTTCATAATGATGAGTACAATTACCTTCTTTTGGCTTCGAGGGTGTTCCCCTTACACCCTGTATATTTGACATGCATGACAGGATGTATGTCAAATTTTATGGCCACTTGTCACTAACATTATCTCAGACGTTTAGGTGTTAGCGGAACGCACAGGATTGAGTGGCAGGGGTTGCTAATTACTATATTTCGGAGCGGTCAGAAAATTCGGCCTGTAATTGGCCGCGTTTGACTTAAGTGGGCTGTGGAAACGATAGGCAGGAGAGACTGAGGCTTCGTTTGTATGGATTCGCTACCGCCTCGCTGTCTTACTACAGGGTTACGCAGAAAGGGTGTACTAAGCCGAAAATATGTCATTATACTGATCAATATGACCGATTTATAAATTTTGTTGAGTGTGACTGTCATTTTGGGTGAATTCGTGGTCGGCCTCTTACTATTGCAACTGTCAAAGTGGCAATATCATAGCTTTATTATATTCTAAAGGTACAGAGAAAAACATGCGAACGTTTTCTATCGGTGATAACATAATACCGCCCCACCGCCGCCCCAGTACAATATACATCAAACCCTAAGCAAGAAAACAAGGGGGTCTAGACAAGAGCCTCTTTCTGTTAGCGTTAACGCCTGCGGAAAGTTGAAATTGTATGAAAATGACATTAGCATGAGAGAAATTATATTTGCCAGCTGAGGTTGAAAACTGCCTTTTTATTATTACCCAACTATGGTAAAAGTTTATGTCTGTATTAAGATACTGGGTTCCGTGGTCAAATAAAGGCAACTCCAGTTTGCCTAAATAACTATAGGTATATTGTTTACTTCAAAATTTAGGATTGAAATGTGGCAACAAATAGGTGACCGAAATTCACTATTAATTTCGAATTGTAGAAATCTATAGTTAATTTATATACATTTCTAGCGACCCTCCCTGAATTCGCACGTGAGTAATTTACGTGCTAAGCTGGGGTGGGTTGCTAGTTCTATATATATAGAAATATAGTTCTATGTATATACCTTCCGTGAAAAATTATCTGATTGTGGAAACCGCATCAAAATCCGTTGCGTTGTTTAGGAGGAGTTAGCGGTTATACAGACAGACAGACACGGAAAGCGACTTTATTTTACACTATGTAGAGATAATTGAAACTTAATTTAGGGTTGCATACACATGCTATAGACAGTTAATCGATATAACCAGAATTTCTAATCATGCTACACAAAAATTTTTTTTTTAGCTTATATCTGTGTATTATGTACTTAGATTTAGTTGTTTGCTTATCATTTATATGCCAAAAATAGTAAATTACTAGTCAGACGTCCTGCATTGGTACGAAACTAAGAGATTTGTACTTATTCGTGGCTTGTGAACAAAATAGAATAATTAGGTCTCATAAAATTGTTAGCAACGTAATACAAAATATGTCCCAGTCGCCCCGGTGGGTTACCTTAATCACAAAAACAAACTTATTACCTTACATTGAATTTTGTCTCGCTGTCTCTCCTAATGACAGAGCAATAAGAATGTTTTTGAGATTCTGGTAACCCGCCAGGTGGCAATGCTTTGTTTTACTATCAGAATCAGAAAATCTTTATTGTATAAACTGTGTACATGGATGGTAAAGTAAGTTAGTAAAAGTATCAACAGTTTTGTCCATCACGAACATACACTATATTCATAATATATATATATTCGAAAACTTCCTGATAAACATTTAAAACATGTATCTATATACGTGATAGGCTATTCTATTAATGTGATGAGAAAAGTTGTTGGACCGCAAACCGTATCTCTCCGCGTTAAGGTTCACGTTCGCGTGATTTTCCGAACTGGGCGCCTCTCTGCTAATTCGAGCCCGCGCTAAGAGTTAGCCGTAAGCAGTGGCGGATCCAGGATTTCATTTTGGGGGCATTCTAACATTTCTGGTCAAGGTTCAAAGGAATCAAATCGAAAAATTGAGTCGAATGTATGGAATTGCTAGGTGTTTTGGGGGAGGCCATGGATCCGCCAATGGCCGTAAGACCCCAGATGAGTTGGTCCCTTTGTATTTTATTATGTTTTCATTTGTATTATATGTATACCTGCCTGCTGACCATCCTATTTTGATAAGTTTCATTTTACATTATACTTGTTGCTGTAACATATAAATATGTAGAATATAAATAAACGAATTAAATTTCATAATATCTGCTATTTTAATTTGTATTATTATTTTATGTAAATTAATTCAGGCACCCTTTCATATTTATATGCTTAACCCCCGACGCAAAAAGAAGGGTGTTATAATATATGTGCAGTGTATGTTTGTCTATGACAACTAGCTCCCGAATGGCTAAACCTATTTTAATTGTTATTTTTAGATAGATAAAAACTCTTTATTGTGTACACCAGAAATAAAAATTACATACAGAAAACACTTACGTGCTATTGCCACAAGTGGCGGCCTTATCGCTAAGAGCGATCTCTTCTAGGCATCCATTTTCCGTTTGGATGGTGACTTGGATTGGGAGTGTACCTACTTATCTATGATTCAAGATAATCTGTTTTTTCCCTTTTTTATAGTATAGTTAGGCTTGCGCTTGGCCGCCATCTCGGCGACGATGCGGTCTACGATGGAGCACGCTTGCCTAGAAGAAACCGATTCACTCTCCATTTGAAGACATCCAGATTGTAACTGACGGGGAAAACCCATTCAGGCAGCGCATTCCACAGAAATCTGTTCAGTATTTTGAAGATTATCAGCTTAGTAGAGGGTTTTAAAAAATACATTCCAAGGAGATTATTATAGGTTAATTAAGTTCTTTTTTTACACGTATAAGTCTCCGTTTGACCACTAACTCGCATGTTAGTATATTGTGACGATCAAATATTTTGTCATACTATACTACGTATATAATACCGGCCCCTGCTGCAGTAGGCCTGCAGAAAATTGCGTAGTTGCTTACGATAGATCCAAAGTGGTTGTTTAGACGGCGCTAGGAGTGTCAAATTCCTTTTGTCTATGATAATACTTTAGGTGACGATGTTGTTGAAGATGAAGTATGCCGCTCGCAAGTTATGAATAAGTATTAAATATATATTAATTGAATACTTGACGCTGGCAAATGCATAGAAGTGCGAAGCCAAAACCCTTACAGAGTAAATTTAAAAAAAAACATTTATTTTTTTGTTAAATTTCTTATGGCTTGGATATGAATTCCTTTAGTCGAAATATTAAACAAGTTTGCTTAGTATAAATAGCATCAAACAAGTCACAGTCAAGAAAAGTAAGTCACGGTTATGTCAAAATCATGCCCCAGTAAAGTGGTTGAGACTTTAGAAGAGGCTTCTATGGAGTTTTGGAAACAACACGAAATGACATGTTTCACCTCATTATATCACTACCTACACTCGAGCACGATAACGAGCACTTAATATATAATAATTCACCATTAGTACACTATAACACTCGAAAATACACCAGTGAAAATAATACAACGAGCCAACATGTTTTTTTCCACGTTGGCGCCATAATACACGTTAGTCGTTAATACACTGACTAACACTGACAGTCTGAAACAGACAGTGACACTGGGTCATCACTGGCTGGCCTGGCTGGCTGGGCCGAATGCCGATGCCCTCTTTCTTTGTCATGTTATTGTTTTTCGACGCTTTTTGTTTTTATTAATTTGGCTTTTTTTTCTTGCTTGCTATTGTTTTGTTTTAGTTTATCATCTTATCGTCGTCATATCGTGAGCTATTAGATTGTCTTAATTGAAACCGCTAATTTGGATGATAGCTGGCTAATGTAACCAAAGACGTGCCGTACCGGTTTAAGTGAAAGGCAATGTTCAAAGTCCAAATTCCAAGGCTTACCGCAACTAAACAATACAAAAACACCGACATTTAACATGTAAGTTCAGGTCACGTAAGTTATCTCACCTTAATTTATTTTGGCCGCCTACGAGTATCGCGTTCACTGGCACTATTGGTTCTGCATATTCTTAGACTAGAATAAAAACACGCAGTTTATAAACACCATATTGGTGATGGATTAAAAAGCTCCAATAGTGCAGCCACAGCTTAGGTAGAAATAAGCTGTGGCACAGCTACAGGCACTGCGAATAATAGGTAGGTAAGTTGGCAATAATATTATTATCCAATTTATCCATACCTATCTACCAGATTAGGTAGATACGTACGTAAGCGTAAGTATGTATTTACAATATTTATCGTGTGGTGTATACCTAGTAACTAGCTACCTACTATTCTTACTAACATAATGGTGTGGTGGTGTCAGTTGTGTGTTAGATTTCGGACTAGAAGGTTGTTAAACATTCATATAGACCCAATCTCATGTTTCCTAATTTGTGAGGTTTATTTTATTAATATTCAGCGCCTGTCTATAGGTACGTTTTTAATACATAGGTACTTTTGAATTAACGTAACAATGGATGGTTTCTTAAATATTATGGTACTTATGATAGGTGTGTGAAATAAAACCTTTGTTTAAGGGCTTCCCAGAGCTCCATCATTTCCATACAAACAAACCTACTAGTAATATTTTTTTGAAACAATTATTGTCAGATTCTGATAACTTCATATATTAATTTAATTTGCCACTATGAATGCATTTAACAAATTTTAAAAACGGAAAGTATTGAATAAATCCAACTTAAAAAATAACAACTAAGCATAATGATTATAGGTACCTATATCTTAGTATTCACATGACTGTATTAAATAATATTACCAATTTAACTAATAGCTAATAGGTATGTTTGAATGAAAATTACCCAATGTTTTGAGTGCCAGTAAGCTTATTAATTCATAGATAATAATAAAATCAAATCAAGTTGTTATCATATCTATTAAACAAGGAGGTGCTACAACAATCTTAGGGCTCTTCAGATTTTTCGTAATAACATTTTAACAACGATATTTTTCAGCTTTTCTATACCAATGTTGTCAAAATTCACTAAGAGATAATTTAAAACTCCAAGAAGGTTCGTCATGTATCTAATCCATTAACCTCCTTTTTAATTTCCAGCCAGTAAACACACAAACATGGCGAGCACATTAAGACGGTCAACGGTAAATCTATTAAGAGCAGCTAAAGAAAGACAAGCATTAACCACGGCTATCAGACTTAACAGCACTGAGAGCAAGGTTTTGACGTCAGTGTTTCAGGAAATAAAGACACCATACACTAACGTGAATGACTTTGTTTGGCAGAATCTGGACAGGTGGCCAGATAAAACTGCTTCGGTAAGTGTTTTATCTTTATTCGTCTCTACATAGTATAAATTGAAGTCGCTTTCCGTGTCTGTCTGTCTGTCTGTATGGCCGCTAACTCCTAAACCACGCAACGGATTTTGATGCGGTTTTCACCATCAGTTAGATACATTTTCAAGGAAGGTTTATGTATATATAGCTAGCGACCCACCCCGGCTTCGCACGTAAATTACACCCGTGCGAAGCCGGGCGGGCGGGTCGCTAGTTGTATTTATAACTACATTTATAAATGCATAGTAACTTTGCACGGTTATCACTAAACAGCTGATGTGTATAATGAACATAATTATTATTATACAAGTTATTGCAATGGGAACTGAAATAGAATGTTATTTATATCAGAGTTAGTGTGCTGATTATATTCAGTCATTGACCTCAGCGTTCGCCATACTTTCATTGTTATTGTAATCAGTGAATTATTTTGCAATACTTAGCTGTTTCCCGCGACTTCGTACATGTAGACCTGTAGGCTTTCACCTAAACTTTCAACCTCTTTTTGGTCCCTTTTTAGGGTTCCATACCCAAAGGTTAGGGACCCGGGTCTGTCCTAAAACTGCAACCAGAACCAATAGAGGATGGGCAGCAGCATCCTCCTACTTGAATGGTGAAACCTCCTGCGATTCCCAAGCCACCTGCCAAGCGTGGGGATTATGGCACCCCCCCCCCCCCCCCCCCTTATGTTCAGCAGTGGACTTCTTCTGGCTGATGATGATGATATCTAAAGGGTAAAATCGGGACCCTATGTTGATGTCTCGACGCTTGGACATTTTTTGATTGTTTTCACTTAGAGATTGTGACCCTATAGGTATTGAATCTCGATGGTAAAATGTTAATCATGTGCTAATTCAAAAATATCCTACCTATAGCCGAATTCGGTGATGACCTTATACAAACAATACATAATGTTTTATTCTAAGACATAATGTTTTACAATACACCTGTACCTATCTCATTTGTTTGATATAATCATGCTTTACATGTTGTTACCCTGGTGCATGTGGTGACTTGATTAAATAAACCGGCCAAGTGCGAGTCAGGATCGCGCACTGAAGGTTCCATATCACTACAAAACACAAAAAGTAGTACAAATAGACAATACGCCCAGGCGGTCACCCATGCCCATGCAAGTACTGACCGCGCCCAACATTGCTTAACTTGGTGTTGAACAGAAATTTATCATCGACTCTCACTTGGTCATTATTAATTGTTTTAATTTAGAGTGTAAATTATAATCATACCAAGTTTGACGCTTGTACGTTTTACCGTTTATACATTAGCAAATGCAAAAATACGTTAAAAACCGGCCAAGTGGGAGTCGGGCTCGCGAACTGAAGGGGTCCGTATCACTACAAAATACAAAAAGTAGTGCAAAAAGACAACAGCACGCCCAGGGGGTCACCCATCATCCAAGTACCGACCGCGCTCTGCATTGCTTAACTTGGTAATGAACAGAAATTTGTCACTGACTCGCATCATCATCATCATCATCAGCCAGAAGACGTCCACTGCTGAACATAGGCCTCCCCCTTTAACCTCCACACTGAACGACAGCCTGCCTTTTGCATCCACTGGATGCCAGCGACTCTCACTATGTCGTCGGTCCATCTAGTGGGAGGCCTACCTACGCTGCGTCTTCCGGTTCGTGGTCTCCACTCAAGAACCTTTCTTCCCCATCGGTTATCGGTTCTTCGAGCGATGTGGCCTGCCCATTGCCACTTCAACTTGCAAATTTTAACAGCTATGTCGGTGACTCTGGTTCCAAGATACCACAGTGCCTCAAGACGAGGGTTTTTGACCAGTGTGTGTTGCCAGTGATGACATATGGTACTGAGACGTGGTCCTTAACTGTTGGCCTTTTGGAAAAACTCAGAGTCACACAGCGGGCAATGGAGAGAGCAATGCTCGGAGTTTCTTTGCGCGATAAAATCCGAAACGTGGATATTCGCCAAAGAACCAGAGTCACTGACTCGCACTTGGCCATAATTTATTATTTGTTGTTATACTTTAGAGTGCATGTGTACTAGAATTATGCCAAGTTTGATGCTTGTACGTATTACCGTTATTAGAGCAAATACAAAAATATGTTAATTAAATACGTTTGTTTTAGGGGACCCCCGTTGGTTTTTATTTTTAGACTTTATTATTATTTCTTAGTTAATCCGCCTTAACATTACATATTCTGTGAAAATTTCAACTGGCTATATTACGGATCGAAAGATACAGCCGTTAAAAGGTAGGACAGACAGACAGCGTAGGCTTAGTAATAGGGTCCCGTTCACACCCTTTGGGTACGGAACCCTAAAAATTACATTGACGGCAGACTCAATTATTTGCTTTCTCATCAAACTAACAAACAAACACTTGAGATTTAGTATAAGAGTGTGATTATTGATCAAATTATCAAATAAATAATCAACATGTCCTTATCGCCAAGTCAATATCAATCATGATAGCCAGACGGACGCGTGCGCGGGTTTTTAGGTGTAGTTAGTGATGCAATAGACATTGCAAACAACAAAGTTGCCATGCAGCGGAGTGGCAACAAAATGCATCATACAAGTAAGTATGCATAAGTACTTGTTATGCCTTCTGTGTTATCGAGCATTGACATAAATTTATCTAGCCCGTAGCCAATGAATTGTTATCTAGCTCTTTTGAGTATGTAGGTAACTAGGTAATAATAAATGAATAAATATTTGGGACATTTTTGCACTCACAATCATCTGACCCCAAACTAAGCAAAAAGCTTGTGATGTGGCTGCCAGAAACTGATATACATACATCATCATCATCATCATCATAATCAGCCTTTTAACAGTCCACTGCTGGATTTTTAGCCTACCCACGAAAGGGTGATTGGGCCATATCCACCACGCTGGCCCAGTGCGGATTGGTGGATTCACATACGCCATTGAATTCCTTCTCCGTACGTATGCAGGTTTCCTCACGATGTTTTCCTTCACTGAAAAGCCAGTGGTATGTAAATCCGTACATAAGCTCCAAAGAACTCATTGGTACGGGCCCGGGGTTTGAACCCGCGACCTTACGCTTTAAAGTCGAGCGGTCTCCCAAATGGGCTACCACGGCTCATACATATATAGTTTTAAATACATAATTAAATAGATATTCAAGTATTCAATAGAATTTCAAGCGAAGAGTGAATAGAGTCCTCATAGGTAGGCAATGCACCGCCAATGCCCTGGGTATTGTAGGTGTCCATATGCGACGGTGACTACTGTCCATCAGGTGGCGCGTCGCTTGTTTGTCTAGAATGATATATAAAACTAGCGGTCCGCCCCGGCTCCGCACGGGTATAGTTATATAGCCTATATTAATCAGTGATAAAGTAGCATTCAAAAGGTGAAAGAATGTTTAAAATCGGTCCAGTGCTTTTTGAGCCAATTCGTTACAAACATACTTACATACTAATTTTTCCTCTTTATAATATTAGTATAGAAAAGGCTTAAAATCGCTGGCTTAACTGTTCCACCCATATTTTGCCAGTTGCTGTGGTATTGGATACTTGTTGTGGAGTCTTCATGGAGTCCCCGACATTAATTGTATGTCTTCTGTGGCCCTGCGGTCTTCTGTGCCTTGTTTATGCAGTACCCTCCACGGCATTGTTTTTCTGTAAGCACCCTTGGCACTTAGAGAACTATCTGTACCCTATCTGTTAGCTCTAATTTGTTGCAAGTTAGCTCTAAGTGACCTGTGATTAGGGTTATCATCCGTCCGGATTTGTCCGGAAACGTCCTGACCTCTAGAGCTTTGTCCGGCTTATTTAGCTTGGGCGACGTAATACGAGTAAATCTTGATTAACGTCTCCCTAAACACAAAATAAACATCTTCTTTTAAAAACCGGTCAAGTGCGAGTCGGGCTCGCGTACTAAGGGTTTCGTACCACCAAAAAATACAAAAAGTTGCCAGTACCATCCATCCACCCATCATCCAAGTACCGACCGCGCCCGACGTTGCTTAATTTGGTAATGAACAGAAATTTGTCACCGACTCACACTTGGCCATTATTTATTATTCGTTGTTATACTTTAGAGTGCATGTGTAGTATAATTATGCCAAGTTTGATGCTTGTACGTATTACCGTTATTACAATAGAGCAATTAAAAAAATTGTTAGTAAAATACGTTTGTTTAATGGGGACCCCCGTTGGTTTTTATTTTTTGACCTTATTATTATTTCTTAGTTAATCCGCCGCAACATTACATATATTCGGTGAAAATTTCAACTGGCTGTCTATTACGGTTCGAAAGATAAATCCGTTAAAAGGTACAAACGGACAGACAGATAGCGTAGGCTTAGTAATAGGGTCCCGTTTACACCCTTTGGTTACGGAACCCTAAAAATTAACCAACATACTGAAATGTCCGGACTTTTATTGAAATGTCACTCATCCTTCCGGATTCCGGCATTCCGACTTTTCGAATTTTGATATGGTAACCCTACCTGTGATGGAATAGAACCATGGACATAGTAATACCTAAAGTCCATGAATGGAACATATATTTAGATGGAGGTCTAACCGTTGTACATATTTATTATCTTTTGTTCCAGGTATGTGCTCTCACAGGCCATGGCTACACATATGCTCAAACGCACCAAATGTCCGTCCGATTCGCGGCCTCATTACGTTTGAAACTAAAACTAAAGAATGATGACAAAGTCGCCATCATCTTGCCTAATGTACCGGAGTACCCCTGCACGATACTGGGGGTCTTGCAGGCGGGATGCGTCGCTAGTATGATGAACCCTGTCTATACTTCTTGTGAGTATTCAGTAGTTTTATCATCATAATCAGGCCACCTTTGGCCACTGCTGCACATAGGCTCTACGCCATTTTGTAGTTAAACAGTCTATTTCCACAAGCTCAGTTGACTTGTTCACACAACTCAGCTATAGTGTAAACTCTATATGGGGTGTAAGGGGAACACTCGAAGCCAAAAGAAGGTAATTGTACTCATTATTATGAAGAACTTTTACTATTGGACCAGCCCTGAAATCGCGAAAAAAATATCAGCTGTTCTATAGAAAACGGTCATTGACACTCGACAAAATGTATGGAACAGCTGATTTTTTGTTTGCGATTTCAGGGTTAGTCCCATACTAAAAGTGGTTCATAATGATGACTGCAATTACCTTCTTTTGGCTTCGAGAGTGTTCCCCTTACACCCTGTATTGCGACACTGAAGGGACTGCGCATTGATCTTCCAAACCTTCGCCTACGCCCATGATTGGAGCCCTTTTTTTAAAGGTTGTTTTAGATGTTGAGCCGCTTTTACATCCAACTTAACAAGTTCGAAAGTGACATTCTTCAAAGAAGCTTTAGCGCGCACTGCCGGCGTTGATAGACCTTGACTTTCAGCATTAATTCCGAGACGGACGCATTCGACACTGATTGTATCCTTCTCTTCTCTACATTGTATAAATGAAAGTCGCTCTCCGCGTCTGTCTGTATGTCTGTATGGCCGCTAACTCCGGCCTAAACCACGCAACTGATTTTGATGCGGTTTTCACCATCAGTTAGATAATTTTTCAGTGAAGGTTTATATATATAACTAGTGACCCGCCCCGGGTCGTACGTAAATTATACCCGTGCGAAGACGGGCGGGCGGGGGTTAGATATAAGTTTTTGTAAATGTGTCGTTTTTTTTTTTTCGTTTTTTTCTTTCTATCTTTCTTTCACTAATACGTCTGCACGTGCACTTTGAGCGCCTGTACTTGTAGGTGTTTCATAAAATTTAGTTATGCTCCGCTGTGCATGCTAAAATTAACTGTTTTACGACATAGTGAGTCTCTATTTATTTAGATGCCATTTCGGAGGGAGTCTGTCTATTTTGTGCCACTGCTGAGGTTAGCATATAAATAACTTTCTTACAGACGAATTGCAACGCCAGCTAAAACTAATTGACTGCAAAGCGATAGTCTCCTCAAAACTGTCATACAAAAACATCAAAGAAGCTTGCGACGCGCTTCAAGTCAAAATACCAATTATATTAATAGACAATGACGAGCTACCAGAAGGAACTATCAAGGTAAAGAACTTTTCTTTTACAGTGCCTAAAGACAAGGGTCTTTAACCAGCGTGTGTGCTGCCAGTGATGACATATGGTACTGAGACGTGGTGCTTAGCTGTTGGCCTTTTGGAAAAACTCAGTCACACAGCGGGCAATCGCGAAAGCTATGCTCAGACTAGAACTTTGGGGGTTAGACAAGACCTATTTTCTGTTAGCGTTTACGCTTGCGGAAAAATGAAATTGTATGAAAATGACATTAGCTTGAGATAACATCTCTCAAGCTAATGTCATTGTCAATGTCATTTTCATACAATTCATCTATTCGCAGGCGTTAACGCTAACAGAGAGTGGGTCTTGTCTAACCCCCCTTGCCGGGTGGACCCTGGATCTAGTGGGAGACTGCGTCTTCCAGTTCGTGGTCTCCACTTAAGAACCTTTCTTGCCCTTCAGTTATCGGTTCTTTGAGCGATGTGGCCTGCCCATTGCCACTTGCATTTGCAAATTTTAACAGCTATGTCAGTGACTCTGGTTCTTCCGCGAATACCCTCGTTCCGGATGCTATCGTGCAAAGAAACTCCGACCATGGCTCTCTCCATTGCCCGCTGTGCAACTTTTGAGTTTTTCCAAAAGGCCAGCAGTTAAGGATCACGTCGCAGTACCATTAGCCGTACCGTAAATGTACCGTTAACGCCTATTCTGTTAACCATAAAAAAAGTAAACTCGGGAATCTTTTTCCGTGATTTCTGTTCTAAACCCAACATGTGTTTGTAAATCAATATTTTTCTTTCAAGTTTGCCGAACTAGCCGAAGACTTCAACGTGGACACCACTTGTTTGAAATCGGCGCAAAGAGGGCCAAAGGATGTTGCCATTCTACCATTCTCAAGTGGCACCACAGGGTTCCCTAAAGCGGTGGAGCTGACACATGAGAGCGTGGTCGCGATGAATCAGATGATTGCCCATCCAGATGTGGTCGTCATTAGGGAAACCTCTGGTGAGTAAACTTACACCCAGCAGGCCTAGCATGGGCTGTGGATAAATAGTCTTATCCACGCCTAGACGCGACAAAGCTAGAATATGGATACGTTTATCTTTTTCTCGCGGGATAAAAACGGTGGAAAGACAATTTCCACGGCCCGTGCTAGGCCACCTGGACTACTTACTATCTTTAAGAGTCTTTTCACATTTTTTTGTTTTCACACTATTGCACGGATGGTTCGTTTCTGCAAAATGAGGGCTCGCTCGTACTCGGCCGCATCACCCCATTACATCAGCCGCCATTAAACGTCCACTGCTGGACAAAGGCCTCCCTCTTAAAGAGGGGTGTTGCCACAGTCCCCACGCTTAGCAGGCGGCTTGGGGATCACAGTACGTCCACCGTGTACTAATAGGACGCTGCTGCCCATCCTTCGGTGGTCTTGATCGCAGTTTTAGGACATACCCGGGTCCATCCATCACCCAGAATCAGGCTCTAGATAGCAATAACTTATTGCTGTTTCCAATGACACAAACATCAAAGATGAGGTTGTTAGCATCAGGCGAGTTGGCGGTCAAACGCAAGCCTCATCATCATCATTTCAGCCGTAGGACGTCCACTGCTGGACATAGGCCTGCCCCATCGATCTCCAAAAGGGCCAGTTGGAAGCGGCCTGCATCCAGCGTTTCCCTGCGGTCTCTTTTAGGTCGTCTGTCCATCTTGTGGGTGGACGGACGTCCTACGCTGCGCTTACCGGTCCGTGGTCTCCAATCCAGAACCTTTCGGCCACAACGCAAGCCTATTATTAAATAAATAAATAAAAGTTGCAATGACGACTATTGCACCTAGACAAGACATATAAGCACAAGACAAATTACTAAACCAAATGGCAATATGAATCTTTCGGCCCCGAGGGATTAATATTTCTTCCATTTAGACTTGAAACCATGAGACCGTGGGGTCCGGTCTCTCGGTTGTGGTTAAAGAGTTGTCCAGACGCCTCGTAGATGTGACAGGTAAAAAAAGAGCTGGCGCTTACATGGCCTAAGAATAAGTTTGGCTATTTAACGTGGTGCTGTTGCTAGCTTTTTGAGCACTTTACCCGAAGTCAGTGATGCAAGGCATGCAGTTTTTTATTTATAGTTTTAGATAAGTAGTAAGTTGAATTTAGATTTAATTCACTTACTTAGGTATCTATTTAGTAAATTAAGTCTATATTATTTTATATAAAAAATTTAAAAAGTAATAATAACTATACCTATATTTAAAAAAAATTCAAATGTCATACCAACTTGAAACATGTTTTTAGTGAATGTGTTATGTAGAAGGTCACCAAACAAGTTTTAACCCTGCAGTCTTGCATTCACCTTTCCGTATCTTTTGTCTTTCCGTATAGATCCGTTTTTAGGGTTCCAACACTACAACATAGTACTACAACGAACCCTTATAAATTCGTTGTTTGTCTGTCCTAATTCTTTAGACCGAAATAGCTGTTAAAATTTGCAAGTTGAAGTGGCAATGGGCAGGCCACATCGCTCGAAGAACCGATAACCGATGGGGAAGAAAGGTTCTGGAGTGGAGACCACGAACCGGAAGACGCAGCGTAGGGAGGCCTCCCACTAGATGGACCGACGACATTGTGAGAGTCGCGGGCATCCAGTGGATGCAAAAGGCAGGCTGTCGTTCAGTGTGGAGGTTAAAGGGGGAGGCCTATGTTCAGCAGTGGACGTCTTCTGGCTGATGATGATGATGATGATGAATTCTTTAGAACCTTCTAATTTTGAAAGTTATTGAGATAAGTGCATGGAACTTTACATAATTACAGATTTAGTAAGTATAGATCTCAATATTAAAACTAGAAAAAAATTACCATATTGCGTTTTAGGGGTGGTTTTAACTTCAACTATTATTTAATGGATTTTGTTGTGGAGTGGAGGAGCCACCACAATTTCGCCAATGCTACGTATTGGGATAAACCATCAAAGGAAGGTGATTGTCCGGTAAGCACTTTGGACGGTGATTATAATTCGCTTTATGTACACTAAAACAAAGATTGCATGTGAAATGGGGGTGAAGAACCAAAGATTGGTAATAACACATTCATAATTTTTTTCTGAGCATAGATTAAAGACTTTATATTCATACTCATATTTATTCATAAAATGTTATTTTACATGTCAAATCGTATTACAAATTATAAATTAAAATAAAATTTTATTATACTAATAAAATAATAAATTAGATCAAAAATCAAATAGTAAACAAAAAAAAACCGGACAAGTACGAGTAGAAATCGTGCTATGAGAGTTCCGTTGGACAGAACCCTCAGAGCGCGAATCGATATTGAAAGACAAACTTAACTTTGTAGTTGACTATAAGGGTCTTCAACACATTCCAACTGTAAAATGTAAGTTTGTAATAGCAAAATAATTATTTTTAAATGATAATAACTTCAAATTTGTAACTTTCAGATTTATTCCTATATATGTGCTATGAGACCTTGCCTTTTGCCAAATTTAATGATTCTAGGTCAACGGAAAGTACCCTACAGGTTTTGATTTCCCTGTGAAATCGCAAAATATGCGACATAAACGTTCATATGTTTTGATTGCGTTGACTTATAACTTTAATTTTTTTACAGCCGAAAGAAACCGTAGATCCAAGTATTAAGTATAAATTACAACTTGACACCTTTACGCGTTCTTGAGAAAAAGGGTCTTGACAGACGGACAGACAGACGGACAACGAAGTGATCCTATAAGGGTTCCGTTTTTTCCTTTTGAGGTACGGAACCCTAAAAATCATAAAAAGTCAGTCATAAAAAATTACAGTTAATGTAATTAATTAATCCATATAAAACCAAATTAAATTCCATATTAAATTAAATTAACTTATACATTATTGTTATTATTCCATATTAAATTAAAACAACCTATACATTTATAAAATTCGTCAAACGCATAAAAAGACTGCTCGATCAGCCATTTTTTGAGACACTTAAAGGAGTGCATACTAAATAAATAAATAAATAAATAATATTCAGGACATTTTTTCACACACGGTCATCTGACCCCAAACTAAGCAAAGCTTGTGATATGGCTGCCAGAGACTGATATACATACATATATAGTTTTAAATACATACTTAAATAGATATTAACAACCAGATATAGAACAAACACAAATGTTCATCGCATAAATGTTTGTCCTAGATGGGAATCGAACCCACACCCCACACACCGCACCGCACCCCATTGCACCTGACGGCCGCAGTGACGTCGTCCGGCAGGTGATTGTATTCGAGGCCTTACAATCCTAAACCATGTTTCAGATAGCTACCAAGCGGTTCTACCCGCCGTGCTGCCGTTCTTCCACATCTTCGGTTTCAACGCACTCCTCATGAACCAAATGACACTCGGCTGCAAACTCGTCACAATGCCTTACTTCAAACCTGACCTGTTCCTCAACAGTTTAGTCAGCCATAAGGCTTCAGTGCTGTTTCTTGTTCCACCTATGGGTATGTGAGATATTAATTATTTTATTTTACAAGGAAAACATAAAGCTGCTTTTTAATACAGTAGATATGAGATAAACAGTTACACAAAAGCCAAAATCATTGTTTTAAGCTATCACGGTTGTTCACTAAAGTTATATGATTATTTACAGGATATTTACCGTGGTAAGGTTGTGGAATGAGCTTCAGATATATCACATCAGCAGCCATTAAACGTCCACCGCTGGACAAAGGCCTCCCTCTTAGAGAGGGATGTTGCCATAATCCTCACGCTTGGCAGGCGGCTTGGGGATCGCAGTATGTTCACCGTGTACTAATAGGATGCTGCTGCCCATCCTCCGGTGGTTCTGGTCGTAGTTTTAGGACATACCCGGGTCCCGGGTCCCGGGTCAGATATATATCCCGTAAATAATCATATAACTTTAGCCAAAAACATGTTTTTACTAATACAAACTAGAAATAGTGTAAATGCACATAAGCACACATAATCAAACGAGTTCTTCTCGCCATTCGATTGTTGCCTCTATTTACTTTGGTGTGACGTCATAAGGACATTTCTCCCTACACGGAGTGTTTGCAGACAAGTCACGTGATTAATGAAAATCATATTTTTATTTTGGGTTTTTCTGATTGTAATTTTTTAGTCTTTAAGTATTTTTTTTTTTAAATAATAAGCTTTTAGGATTACACCAGCATCTCTACATAGTATAAATTGAAGTCGCTTTCCGCGTCTGTATGTCTGTATGGCCGCTAACTAACCTCCTAAACCACGCAACGGATTTTGATGCGGTTTTCACCATCAGTTAGATACATTTTCACGGAATGTTTATATATATAACTAATGACCCGCCCCGGCTTCGCATGTGAATTACACCCGTGCCGTGAAGCCGGGCGGACTGGTCGCTAGTGAATTATATTTTTAATACAGTCAAATACCCTATTAATTTCCAATTTCCCTCGTTCCAGTGGTATTCCTGGGGAAGCATCCAGCAGTGAAACCCGAACACCTGGAGTCGGTGTACGGCATCATTAGTGGAGCGGCGCCGCTTTCATCCACCGACGCAGCCGCAGTACTTGAGAAAAACGTAATAACTTTCAACAATTTTTTTTAACTTACGTTTACTGGTCCCGGTCGAACTGATTTTCTATTCTGCTTTTTTTTTCGCGAACGCCATCTTTAATTTTTGTACCCTATTGTAGTGCGGGCGTTTTCCGCAACTAGGCCATCTATAGGCCTTTTTTGCGTAATTATTGTACCCTATGTCACACTCCGACTATTAAAACCACAGAATCCATCCTTTTCTGATATCGAAATGAAAACAGAAGCCGATAATTTTGAGAAGGTAAGAACAGAATGTGTTCCAATGTTTAATTTATTAAATTTTTTTTTTTTTTTTTTTTTTTTTTTTTTTTTTTAAATGCAACTGTACGGACTCCAGGCTCCGTGACTTTTATTATACTTGACTACAATTTTGTTAACTTAAACGAATTTACGTAGTTATTCTATGAATACAACTTAATACATTACACAATACACACACTGAAAAAAAAAATTAATTGACTGATAAATCTCTGAGATATGAGCGTTTAAAATTTTAGGTGCGGATAGAGAGGGGATACTCTCTCCCTTTCTCGCAAAGTGTGTGTTAGTATAGCATTTGTATGGCTTGCCTGAGGTGTGACATCATAGCTCAGGCAGCCCGTCTGCTTGTATGCCAACTATGACATAAAAAAAAAAAAAAATGTCATCATGCCTATTCACGCCATTATGTAATTGTTTTTTCTTTTATGTCCGCTTTTACTTGTTTACGAAGATATCTTATCCTAATCACTTGATAACCAGACCCCTCGGTTCAGAGTACAAGTTTTGATAAGATTAAGCATTTTATTGTATTGCTATTTCATCGTATTTCGAGTGTTTGTTTTAGAGCTGGCCTTGTTTTACAACACAACAGAAAAAAAAAACTATATGGGGTGTAAGGGGAACACTCTCGAAGCCAAAAGAAGGTAATTGTACTCATCATTATGAACAACTTTTACTATGGGACCAGCGCTGAAATCGCGATAAAAATATCAGCAGTTCTATAGAAAACGGTCATTGACACTCGACAAAATGTATGGAACAGCTGATTTTTATTTCGCGATTTCAGGGTTGGTCCCATACAAAAAGTGGTTCATAATGATGAGTACAATTACCTTCTTTTGGCATCGAGTGTGTTCCCCTTACACTCTGTATATAAAAATAAACTGCGTCCAAAAACTATTTATAAAAATAAACTTCAAAATAAGCATTTACTGCAGTATAACCAAGGATCTTATACCAAATCGGAATGTGTACCAAAAAACAACTTCTATATTGAACCATATTTTAATGGCGTTTAAGATCAATATAATACACAGAGAAAGCTGGTCCAAATTAGAAATTAATAAAAAATCTGGACATATTTAGACACGGTCATCTGACCCCAAACTAAGCAAAGCTTGTGATATGGCTGTCAGAGACTGATATACATACATATATAGTTTTAAATACGTACTTAAATAGATATTAACAATCAGATATAGATACAAACACAAATGTTAATCACATAAATGTTTGTCCTAGGTGGGAATCGAACCCACGCCCCCAAGCTCAGAAGGTAGGTTCACTACCAACTGGAGTTATCTAAAGGTCAGGACCTTCCACTGATTCTAGTTTTGTACTCCATCCGTCTAATACGTTGTCAAGTAACATCATAAGGAGATAGACCTTTTGACCATCAACTCGCCTGTAACCGACGGTGTGGTCGAGGATGAAGCACGTTGACCTAGATAAAATCCATTCACTCTAATCTTGAAAATACATAGATCTAATATTATTCTAATCTCTTTTCAGAATAAAATCCTGTTCCGGCAAGGGTACGGGCTAACTGAAACCAACGGCGCCATATCAGTAGCGGACAATAAAGATACCAACCACAATGCCGTGGGCTACGTTTTACCTGCATCCGAAGTTAAAATCGTCGATATTAACACTCAAGAAGCCTTGGGTCCTGGAGAGGTCAGTATGTATTAGAAATTGAGTTCCCAAAGCAATGTTATTGCATCATGGTCGCCAATTCCATGTTAGAGGACAAGATTAGGAAAAAAAAAAAAAAAAAAAAAAAAAAAACTAGCCATGTGCGTGTCGGGCTCGTCACTGATGGTAACAAAATACTATATACTATCTATACTAATATATAAAGAGGAAAGATTTGATTGTTTGTTTGCATTGAATAGGCTCCGAAACTACTGAACCGATTAGAAAAATTCTTTCACTGACGGGAAGCTACACTCTCCCCGGGTGACATAGGCTGTAATCTATACCCGTGCGAAGCTGGGGCGGTCCGCTAGTCAATAATATAACTCCTATTTATTTGATAGAGTTCGCTCTAAAGTTATATGATTATTTACGGGATATAATTACCGTGGTAAGGTTGTTGAATGAGCCCCAAACTTACCACGGTAAATATCCCGTAAAAGTGAGCAACCGTGATAGTTTAAAACAGTGTTTTAGAGTTCTCTCTATCTATCCTCATATGACACATCTACTTTCTGGTCTACTTTAAGGTGGTTCGATTTTCATGCTAATCTTTTTGACTATTCATGGGCGAAGAGAGTATAATTTTACACTGAAATGACTATAATTGGCTTTTATATTGGTCTTTATTTGCGGCATTTCATTTAGTTGAATTCAAATTCAAATTAATTCAAATTATTTATTGAGAATAAAAACGGACAAATATTACTAACATTTATCTCACATACTGTTAAACTAAAATAGATTTCCTAGTAAAAATAGGAATAATATTATAAAATTACTAATATAATAAATACAACAAATTGTGTAAAAATAATTATGTCAACATAAAATTAGTATTGAAAAATGAGTATTGAAGAAAACAGCAGATTAATAGCAGACATAACATCGAATTTTTAGTTAATTTTTATTAATGTGTGAGTGAACAGAGATAGTGTCGTACGCCTACATTATAATTTATAGTTGTGCAACCACCTTACTTTTTTCAGGAAGGTGAAATATGGTCCCGCGGTAAGCACTTAATGACAGGCTACTACCAAAACGAAGAGTCTACTAAAGAAGTGATGACGCAAGACGGCTGGTTCAAGACTGGAGACATAGGGAAATACGACGAGAACAAATACTTGTACATTACTGATAGACTAAAGGAATTAATTAAGGTAAGCAAACACAGATAATAAAATGAACTGTTTGTTAAGGCCCTCTTTTCCGACTTAGGAATTTCGGTCATTCTAGTTTAAGTATATTTTTTTTTATAAATAATAGGCTTGCGTTTGACCGCCAACTCGCCTGATGTTAAACGATGATGCGGTCTACGGTGGAGCACGCTTGCCTAAAAGAAACCGATTCACTCGTGATTCGGTGTTCAATGTTTTTATGGCCAATAAATATTTCTGATTTCTGATTTCTGATTGTTGTTTGTGGAAGTGTGTCTTCCATGGTCGGCTTAAAATTATAAAATGGCGTCATATCAAAATTCCGACCCCGAGGGGCGTTCGCATGTTGCTTGTGATTGGAGACTCAAAAGTAGGGTCATTCCAAAGTGACGGGTGGGACATTGTAACTCCTTTTTTCTGCAACTTTGAGTAATTTCTCCCAAACCATTAATGTAAACAGGTTTAAAATGATAACATAACTAAGCCAGATATTGCTTTTAAACAAAACGAGTTACATAAAAAATCTAAATTGCATTAGACACCCGATAGTTGTAGTTTTTTAACTGTGACGGGTGGGACACTCATGACACCCGCCTATCTGAGTTGATTGCTTCGCTTTCTAAATCAAGACAAAGTATATATATTTTGTTCAGCAGTTTTTTTATATGTTATTACTGGAATATGTAAGTTCCATTTTATTATTATAAAAACATTATTTAACTTAGCAAATTTTAAAGAAAATGAGCTTTTTAGCTTGTGACGGGTGGGACAGCATTTTGTGACGGGTGGGACGAGTCACAACTGAGGAGTTATAGTTGTGCATAAAATGCATTTTATTTGTTTCACATGCCGATTTACTCAATTTTTAACTTAAGTATCTTACTAAAATAAGTAAAAAATTATCAGAACAGCCTAAAAATGGTGATGAACAATTGAAATAACCAATTTATCTTCTTCACATCAATAGGATTCAGGAATTCGTAAAACAATCTGTCCTTGCGCGTTTTCATGATGGGTTCTGACAGTATATTTAAAATTTAAGATATTTTGATGTAGGACGTATCATTTTCTTCAATATGGAAATATTTTCTACATTTGTAGACACCGATATTGTAACTAACAGTTCGCACAATAAATGTGGGATCAAAGCGCTTCGTACGAGTTTTCGGGATATTAACCATAAAGCGGAGTCGATTTTTACTTGTACATTTTATAGTTTTTTTTCATCCAATGTATCTTATATGCCCTTTTTTACTAAAGACTTCAATTTATCACCATGTTCTTTAATTTCTCGTTCGTTTTTCTATTTCTTTCGGCTGTATTCATTTCTTTAAAAAGTAATTAACAAAAAAATAAGCCTAATAACCAGAAAAAGTAAGTATAACACTGTTAAACTCTAATTCACTGAAGTTTAATTTTGTTCCTCCCGTTTTTGTGACGGGTGGGACACACTTTCAAACACAAATATTTCTATGCATATACACTTGAGCAATGTCCTACCACGACAAAACAATTTCCCTTAGCATAATTGTTACTTTTACTAAGCTAAAAAACAATAAGTTACATTTCTTTCCAAGTTAGAATACAAAAATCATATTTTGCAGTGACGGGTGGGACATAAGATTAGCGATGTATTGAATGTCTACAACTTCTAACCATAAATGTTTCTTTGAAATCACTTACCACTGTTTTAAGCTCCGTAAATTGTATTTTCTTCTGGGATAGTAAGTTTTTTAAAATGACATATAAAAGACAGAGAAAAGAGTTGCCAACTTGAAGAAAAAAATATCATACCATATATAACCCTACTACAGCTACATTCATGAACAGAAAAATAAGGCAAAAATAGTATTTATTTTAAATAAGCTGTTGATTTCCGTTAAATTAGTTTATTGTCTGTATTCTATTCACTGATTCAAATATAAATTACATAATTTGTTTTTTTTACCCATGGTGTCACTTTCGCTGGAATGACCCAGTAATTAATTAAATTTTTTCGAAAATTCTTATATTTGGCTTAAGGATGAGCAGCAGTACAAGTACTGTTCTTTATCAATCGTCAAATTTGACAGTTGACATCGTCAAATTCGATAAAATGCCATTTGATCAGTACTCTCTATGATCGATTCTATGACATTTGAACGAATTTGTCGACCGATAAAGAACGGTACTTGAACTGCAGTTAATGGGTTATATCGTCATTGCTAGCGGGTGTAACAACTCCTTTTTATGTTTACAGGTAAAAGGCTTCCAAGTACCCCCAGCAGAATTGGAAACTGTGCTCCGAACGCATCCAAAAGTCCTCGACTGCGCAGTTTTAGGCATCCCCGACCCATTATCAGGGGAAGTCCCAAAAGCTTTCCTAGTCCCCCAAAAAGGACAAAATTTAAACCCAGAAGAGGTAATGGAGTATGTCAACAGCAAAGTGGCGATATTCAAGAAGATAAAAGAAGTACAAATCGTGGAGGAAATTCCCAAGAATCCCGCCGGAAAGATCTTGAGGAAAGTGTTGAAAGAAAAGTATGTGGTCTAAGATATAATTCGTTTACGTTTAATATTAAGCAAATACAATGTAAACTTTACATAGCGATACTTAAGGGACTGCACATTTTATGGCGTTATTGAGAGTTGTCGTTAAATGGAGAGAAAAAAAATCAACATTATTTTACTATTATAATAATTATGTATTTACTGGTAAAGTATAAAATTTACAAATAACAAACATTAATATTGATACAAATAACAACGCTTATTGTTATCTTCGTCTGACGTTTTTTGCTGCCCCAGTATTTTATTTTAAATACGGGGTCTTAGAAATGACTTTATTGCTAAATAATGACGTATTGACGTTATTTATAGTGGGTGTGACACATAGAGTGTATCGTTGTATGGTCAATAAGGTAAACCAACCAAAGTCAACTAATTTCGACGTTTTAAAGAGTTTTTCGTTAACCCGTGTGTCGCTATATAGAGTTTACACTGTAGCAGCAGGACCATTTTAATGACGGCCTAAGGGCTTTAAAGATGACACCATTTTATATTGTAAACTACATAAGGTGTATATAAAATACAGGTTTATGCAGAAAGGGTGTACTAAGCCGAAGGGAGGTCATTGTCCTTCCTATGAACAACCTTTACTATGTGGCCGAAACTGAAATCACGTAAAATAAAACCGGACAAGTACGAGTAGGACTAGTGCTCTGAGGGTTCCGTTGGATGGAAGCCACAAAGAGGGAGCACAAACAAAAAAAAGTTAGAATATTGAAAGACAAACTTAACTTTGTAGTGGACAATAAGGTTCTTCCATACATACCAACTACAAAATGTAAGTTTGTAATCGCATTTTTTTTGAATTATATAACTTCAATTTAACGACTTTCGGATTTTCCCCTTTGTATGTGCTGTGAGACCTTGCCAAATTTCATGATATTAGGTCAATGGGAAGTACCCTATCGGTTTTGATTCCTCTGTGAAATCGCAAAATATGCGACATAAACGGTCATAATTGTCTTTTGATCGCGTTGACTTACAAGTTAAATTTTTTCACAGTTATTTGAGACATTTAACTTGATACCTAGGAATTCAATGGTGTATGTGAATCCACCAATCCGCACTGGGCCAGCGTGGTGGATATGGCCCAATCACCCATTCGGGGGTAGGCTAAAAGTCCAGCAGTGGACTGTTAAAAAAACGCTGACTATGATGAACTTGATACCTTTACGCGTTCCTGAGAAAACAGGGTCTTGACAGACGGACAGACGGACAACAAAGTGATCTTATAAGGGTTTCGTTTTTTCCTTTCAAGGTAAGGAACCCTAAAAACTGCTGTACCATAGAAAAACGTCAGTAAAAATAAAAATAAAAATTGCTGTTATTTTTCGTTATTTTAGATACGGCTCCGTAGTAAAAGCTATAACGGGATTTGCCCCTTTGGGCTTTAACTTAGTCTATAACTGGTAGTTTTATTTTAATGCTGAGTCTCTCTGTCTCTTTTATCGCATTTACAACGGGGAGTGTTCTGAAGAACTATTTGATCTGATGCCGGTGCCGCGGTTTTACCATCGCACTAGCCGCCACCGCCTGTAGGCTCATCCACACATAATAGATCAGTGGAAATCGCACACTGTGCGTTTCACACGATCCTTCTTGCCTCATACCTGCAAAATGTGGAATGAGCCACCTTCTACGGTGTTTCCGAGAAGCTACAACATGGGGTTCTTCAAAAGGCGAGTTAATCGAGTTCTAAAGGGTCGGCAACGTATTTGTGATGCCTCTGGTGTTACAAGTATCCATAGGCGACGGTGACTGCTTTCCATCAGGCAGCCCGTCTGCCTGTTTGCACCTATGGCATAAAAAAAAATATATTAAAATCTCTTTTGAAAACAGGTACTTTAGCCTGTTTAATACATTTTTGTGCAATAATCTACACACTAATACCTTACTTAATAAAATATAGATATTTATTTTGTAAGCTATTTATGTACATAAAATCATGTTTTGACGAACTTTACAATATTTGGACCAATTTGTTATTAGAATTAATTAAGTGTAATTATGTGAGATTACACGGAAAGGGTGTAGTAATTTGGAAGCTTATTGTTCATTATCATCATCATCATGAGTGAACTGCTTTCCGTGTAATTATATTTAGCTATAAATGTGGTTGAAGAATGTGTCTTGAAGTTGTTTAATAATGTTACTACTTTTATGTACAATTTCTAAACGAAATTTTGTTACAAATCATGTTATATAGAATGAAAAATGAAAACATAATATTATAGCTCAAATTTTGTTAAGTCAAGAACTTTTATGGAAATATTTTGTACGTTATTGTTTTTAAGCATTTATTATACAGGTGTAAGGGGAACACTCTCGAAGCCAAAATAAGGTAATTGTACTCATGATTATGAACCACTTTTAGTGTGGGACTAACCCTGAAATTGCGAAAAAAATATCAGCTGTTCCATACATTTTGTCGAGTGTCAATGACCGTTTTCTATAGAACAGCTGATATTTTATCGCGTTTTCAGGGCTGGTCCCATAGTAAAAGTTGTTCATAATGATGAGTACAATTACCTTCTTTTGGCTTCGAGAGTGTTCTCCTTACACCCCGTAGAATGGAATGAAAACGCACATAATATTATAGCTCAAATTTCGTCAAGTCCAGAACTTTTATGGAAATATTTTGTATGTTATTGCTTTTAAGCATTTATTACTTAGCATTATTTAAACTTTTAAAAAGTTAATGAAGTATCTTAGTCTAGTCTTCTTTTATTATTTCTTTTTTGATGTTTTTTTTTTACTGTCTCATTTTAGATTTTATTTGTATATTTTAGTCCGCAATATGCATTAATACATTATGTTTTTAAAACACATCATATTGTTAAGTTTGTGAAGATATTTTAGTGTTAAGTTTGTACTTACGTCCGTACAATAAAAAAAAAAAAATATATATTTTTACATGAAACGAATTTTTAAAATTACTACGAATTCTCAACTTAAGGCTCGACGCAGACCGTAGTAACAAGACAGCGATTTCCTGCTCCGTTTAAATGCTTTGTATGTTATGCTTCTTGTACAGGGGGATATCTAAGCTGCGTGTTTAGAGAAGGATACACTTGATTGTAATTGATTTTTATGATTATAAAGAAAGGGTATGCTAAGCCGAAAGGAGGTATTGTACTCATAATTATGAACATCGTTCACAACATCGAAAAAAAATATCATTTGTTCCATAGAAAATGGTCATTGATACTACATAATATATGATAATATACAAAAGAAACATCTATTGGAACTGGAAAAGTTGTTCATAAATCATAATGATAAGTATAACCATAGATAAACATATATACCAGGTATAACGAACCTCTTTTGGCTTAGCATACCCTTACCTTATAACCCTGTTTAATGCATCCTGGGGCCTTACGGCAAAAATAACGAAATATCACAAGAGGAGGGGATGTAGTACATTTTATCACTTGTATTTATTTTTCGTTAAACGCGTTCGTTCGTTCATTAAACGCGCGATTTCTAAACCGAAAACCGGCGTGTAGTGTGATCTTGCCAATCAAAAACAACCTTTCTGTCTAGACGTTTTTGTCATGGTCCAAAAATTAGACTATACTTTATACCTGTATTTAAAGATAATATTAAAAAAAATAAGATTCTTTGTAGGTACTAAAAAACATCACGTGATTAATGGACTAAAGAAGAAGATAAATCGAAAACCTCGCTATTATGTAAGCTATAACTCGAGGGTGGTCTTGTTTAAATTTGAAATAATCTTCCAAAAGAGGTTGAGAATTAATGGATGAATAGGCATGTGACCTTATGTTTAATTGATTATAAATAACCGGCTTAGCGATGAATATAACTAAATACATTACATATACTGAAAAAATTATTTAAATTAGCTGATAAATCTCTGAGATACGAGTGTTTAAAGTTTTAGGTGGGGATAGAGAGGGGATGTTCTATCCCTTTCACGCAAAGCGTGTGTTAGTATAGCATTTGTATGGAGCACCTGAGGCGTGACGTCACGGCTCAGTATAGTGCGCTCTCTGTCTAGCATGAAATGAAAATGCTTATATCTTATTTATTTTTGAACTAATTTTGTTTTTGTTGATGGGCTCTATTTATGATCAGCTTTTTATGAGGTAATAAAAATATGAGCCATCATGCTTATTCCGTTTATTAAACTTTCTGTGAACTTCGTTGTTATTATTTTTTTATAAAAATACATTCATCATCATCATCAGTCAGAAGACGTCCACTGCCGAACATAGGCCTCCCCCGTTAACCTCCACACTGAACGACAGCCTGCCTTTTGCATCCACTGGATGCCCGCGACTCTCACAATGTCGTCGGTCCATCTAGTGTGAGGCCTACCTACGCTGCGTCTTCCGGTTCGTGGTCTCCACGCCAGAACCTTTCTTCCCCATCGGTTATCGGTTCTTCAAGCGATGTGGCCTGCCCATTGCCACTTCAACTTGCAAATTTTAACAGCTATATCGGAGACTCTCGTTCTTTGGCGAATATCCACGTTTTAAAAATACATACATTGTTTTATTCCAATACAATATAATTAAGCCTTGCTGAACATACCTAATTAATGTCATAATTAGTATAAAATGTTGCTTGAACCATCTTATTTTGTATGATGGCCTTAACTCATAACCTAAGTAAATAATTGTTTTGCAAGTAACTTGACCTTTACCTCTTACCAATGACGTTATAACCACTAGTGGGTAAATTATCTTTCCTTCTTGCTTATACAGTTTGCGATGCGAGATGGTGGCCAAGTGCAAGTGCGCTTTACAATCTGACGACACTGGTTCGATCCTCGGACCTGCGGCCTTATTATAGAAGTTTGATCGTGATCGAGATTGTATGCCATCCCATTCGCATCTTAAATACATCTTGCACCACGTGCGTACGGTCACGGTCACGGTCCGTTTCATCCATAATAAGGCATCGGTACCAATCATACTAATAGGTATTATAAATGCAAAAAGTTTCCTGGTTTGTTTGTTCCTCATTCACGCATCAACAGAGCAACGGATCGACTTGATTTTTTGCATGGGTATAGTTCAAGGGCTGAAAAGTGACATAGGCTACTTTTATCATCATCATCGTCACCTTTTTTCATCACTACGCGGGTGAAACCGCGGGGCGCAGCTAGTGACTTATAAATTACTAGCGGTCCGCCCCAGCTTCGCACGGGTATAGATTATAGCCTATGTCACCCGGGGATAGTGTAGCTTCCCAACAGTGAAAGAATTTTTCAAATCGGTTCAGTAGTTTCGGAGCATATTCAATGCAAACAAACAAACAAACAATCAAATCTTTCCTCATTATAATATTAGTATAGATGCCATCGCTCAACAACGGCGAAGGAAACATCGTGAGGAAACTGGTATGTCCAAGAACCTCAAAAATTCAAAGAAGTTTGACATTCACCAACGTGCACTGGGCCAGCATGGTGAATTAAAGACCACTATCTCTCTCTCTCTCTCTCTCTCTGTCTCTCTCTGAGAGAAGGCTTGTGTCCCAGCAGTTAGAACATGGCAGGCTGATAATTATGATGATGATGATGAATACTGTTTTTTTTTATTTTCATAATTTGTTTTTTATGTTCATTGACCTGTGTATTGTTGAGAAAAAGAATTGTTTCATTCTGGCGAGGTTAGTGCCTTTCTTTTTGTTTTTCATGCAAATCAGATTTCACAAGAAGTACTTAGTAGGTATAATTACGATACAAAATTTACTATTTTGTAATTGTTCTATTCAATTCTTTATCACAGCGGATAGGTAACATTACAATGTACTTTTTTAATCGAATCAGCGTACGCCAAAACTACTATACTTAGGTACCTATACCTATAACATAGACAAAAGGAATATAGTATAAGTAATAAACGATCACAAGAATTAAATTTCACTATTTTGTTGTTAACAGTGTGATGGCTCAAAGTTCAAAGTGTTTTTGTCGTCTTTCTATTTTACATTTTCTATATTGTGCCTTCAGAGAAAAAAACCCAATGTCAAATTGAATTATTTCCTTGTTATGTTAATGATTACTTACGTATTTTTTACTATCGAAACAGTCGTGGTTGCGTGCTGTGTAACTTATTTTTCAATGAATTGTAGCCTGCCACTTTGATGTTAACCTACAATACAACCTATTGTAGTGTAGGTACTTACCTACTTTGATTAGGTACATAATATGTGCATTTACCCATATGATTTATATAATCAAAGGTAGAGGTACTCATTATTACACAGAGATCATGAACTAAACTGCAGTACGTATCCCATTTTTTTTATAGGTATAATATATGGTCGCCATCTGTAGCACGCTTTTATTAGCTGTTTAAACAAATTTTGGAAATCGATATAGACCTATCTAATTCTAATTGACGTCATCATCGTCATCAGCCTTTCATGTTCCCTCCTACTGCAGGGACACAAATATTACCTACTCTTGTCTATGGTACTGTAATGTTGGTGTTACACACGATGTTCTAAATTCATTTACTTTACCCTCTACCGGATAAAAATGGCTTTTGCACTCAGATATCGAAGAGCAAAAATGCTCTTTCCGAGATGGGGGGATGAAAATATTCTTTTCTAGCGCCTGTTGATTTGACAATAGCAATAATTTTGTTCGAGTTCTTACTCTTTTTGAAGATAGTTTTTTTTATTGATAATTATAAGTGTTTAAAACTAAAATAAATATTACATGTATATGAAGCGAAGTGCCAGAATAATTGAAAAGAATAACAAAAAGAATGACTCGTGAAGGATTTGAACCTCCGCCCTCCGATGGTCAAGTGAATTTTTATATCGGTGCTCTAACCTACTGAGCTAACGAGTCTTATGACGCGTAAGGCAAAATTAAATACAGTATCGGAACAATGACGTCATGATATAGTCATAGATACAATAGCTTTACCTAGTCTGTGCATAGAAAGAAATAGAACGATGACACTGATAGGGATAATTCTGAATAGGTGCAACCGATAGCCAGATTGGTACTAATAATAGCTATAATTGATGTGAAACATCTATTGGCGCGACTTGGCAATAAAAACGACTCCTACGCCATGACGGACGTGACGTCATATGCTCTCTTATGCCGTCATTACACATCTGCCGGGCCTCCCGTGACGGCTGACTTTTTTATTTCCATAATAATATATTTTAGGTAACTGAAATTATGGGCCATTATGATGTTAAATGTTTGATTTTACTCCAAACAAAGGTACCTAATTTCTTTTTTCTTATTTTCATTTTTGAAAGGGTTTGTCGCAGTTGTAGGTATTAAGTGTTAACTCTCCAGTAATCCTTCGTAATCTTCATTGTCACTATTACGAGCATTTCTGAGTAGGTAAGTAGGTATCTATACCTATACCTAATCCGCTCTATCAGATTAAAACAAACAGGGTCCTAATTTCATCATCATCACCATCATCAGCCAGAAGACGTCCACTGCCGAACATAGGCCTCCCCCTTTAACCTCCACACTGAACGACAGCCTGCCTTTTGCATCCACTGGATGCCAGCGACTCTCACTATGTCGTCGGTCCATCTAGTGGGAGGCCTACCTACGCTGCGTCTTCCGGTTCGTGGTCTCCACACAAGAACCTTTCTTACCCATCGGTTATCGGTTCTTCGAGCGATGTGGCCTGCCCATTGCCACTTCAACTTGCAAATTTTAATAGCTATGTCGGTGACTCTGGTTCTTTGGCGAATATCCACGTTTCGGTATTTTATCGCGCAAAGAAACTCCGAGCATAGCTCTTTCCATTGCCCGCTGAGTGACTCTGAGTTTTTCCAAAAGGCCAACAGTTAAGGACCACGTCTCAGTACCATAATGTCATCACTGGCAACACACACTGGTCAAAGACCCTTGTCTTGAGGCACTGTGGTATCTTGGACGAGAAGATGTCACGCAATTTCCGGAACGCTGCCCATCCGAGTTGGATTCTTCGGGCGACCTCTTTGCTTAAGTTGGACTTACCTAACTGAACAATCTGTCCAAGATAGGGTCCTAATGGCTAACTCCGAATTACTTAATTTATGTAGGGATAAAATTAATGAATTATTAAACTTTCCTTTAGTTTTTGCTCTTTGACTTTTAATTTCTTAGTTAATACGTCGTAACAATAGGTAGGTAGGTATATAATTTTATTATTCTGTGAACATTTCAACTGGTACGGTTCGAAAGATACAGCCTGCAGGCCTAGCACGGGCCGTAGACATATTGTCTTTCCACCTTTTTTTCCCGCAAGAAAAAGAAACGTATCCATATTCTACCTTTGCGCCTCTAGGCGTGGAATAAAAACGTTGGAAAGGCAATTTATCCACAGCCCATGCTAGGCCTGCAGACGACCTAAAAGAGACCACAGGGAAACGCTGGGTGCGGGCCGCTTCCAATAACCGGCCCTTTTGGAGATCGATGGGGGTGGGCTATGTCCAACAGTGGACGTCCTATGGCTGAAATGATGGTGATGACGGAATCCTCAGTGTGCGAGCCCATTTCGCACCTGGCCGGTTGATTTGCGATTGCAGAATTGGTCCCATAGTAATTGCCCCGGTGGCCGGTGAACCTGCATTTTGCGGTTGGGGGCGTAAGTTCGATTCCCACCTAAGGCAAATATTCATGTGATTAACATTATTTTGTGTTTGTTCTATACTGGTTGTTAATATATATTTAAGTATGTACCTATTTAAAAATACATAATGTATGTATATCAATCTGGCAGCCATATTACAAGCTTTGTTTAGTTTGGGGTTAGATAACCGTGTGTGCAAAAATTACACGAATATTTTATAACTAGTAAAAGTTGTTTAAAACAATTATAGATGGAGTAGTACAATGACCTTCTTGCGACGTGGTCCACCCCAAACTTATAATCCTGTATTTTTACACAATTGTAGGTATGTATGTAAATGAATAATAACATTTTATCATACGTCTTCCTATCAATTGGCAAGTTCAAAGTACGAAACGAGATGTTGCAAAACACCAAGTCAAGTATCGCTGGATTCCATTCAGTCGTTGGTTAACAGCCAGATCGCGCGCAACCATGTCACGTTTCGCGCGTAAACTCATTTTACGTGAAATTAAAAATATTAAATTACATAGAAACGCGTCGGTTAGTGCCGCAGTGGGGAAAAAAGATGATTTTGTCATAAAATCGTCGCTACCAGATTTTCTGGAGCCCAATACTAGGTTCATAGAACGAATGTGGAGACACCTCGACGGGTACAAGAATCATATTGCTCTTGTAAGTTTGTAAACTTGTTTTAAAGTTGTAAACTAGGTGGAAATTTTGTTTTTAGGGTTCCGTACCCAAAGGGTGTAAACGGAAGCCTATTAGTAAATATAGCCTGTCAGTCTGTTCTACATTTTAACGGCTGTATTTTTGGAATCGTATCTAATAGATAGCCAGCTGTTTTTTTTACAGAATATGTAATGTTATGGCGGATTAACTTAGAAATAATTAAAAATAAAATGAAAGGGGGTCTCCATACAACAAACGTATTTTTTTAACGTATTGTTGTTATTGTTCTAATGTGAAAACGGTAATACCTACGTACAAGCAACAAACTTGGCATAATTAGGGTACTACATACACACATTAAAGTAAGTAGGTATAACAACAAATAATAAATAATGGCCAAGTGTGAGTCGATGTCAAACTGTTCATTACCAATTTCTTTCACGGAATCGAAATGCCATATTTTACTAATTATGTAGTCGGTTTTTTATATTGACATTTATTGTATTTTGTGGTGGTGCGGAACCCCCAGTGCGTGAGCACGACTCGCACTTCATCATCATCATCATAATCAGCCTTGCTGGACTTTTAGCCTACCCTCGAAAGGGTGATTGGGCCATATCCACCACGCTGGCCCAGTGCGGATTGGTGGATTCACATACGCCATTAAATTTCTTCTCCGTACGTATGCAGGTTTCCTCACGATGTTTTCCTTCACCGTAAAGCCAGTGGTATGAAAATCCGTACATAAACTCCAAAGAGCTCATTGGTACGGGCCCGGGGTTTGAACCCGCGACCTTACGCTTTCAAGTCTAGCGATCTTCCAAATGGGCTACCACGACTCGCACTTGACCGGTTTTAATAAATTAGTCTTTTAACTTTTTTCAAGTTTCTAATAATACCTACAGATTTAAAAAAAGGAAAAAAACGGTGACGTATTTTTAATTATTTCTAGGTAACAAACAAATTAATAATTTCGCACACGAGATTTTAATTGCATTTGAAGTATTCATTAAATATTTAATTGAATGCTAGTTCATTATAGTTACTACATAGAAAGTTGTTGGTATGTGCTTACTATTCTGTTTAAGAGGGCATACCACGGCCAAGAAATTTGATGAATAGTTATTTAGCAAGTCTATTGCTGTTCCCTGACCTCAAGCCTCTCCCAGTAGAGCGCAATAGGGACATACGAAAAGTAGACAAAATCATCGTCTCGTATTTTTCTGTTTCCTCATTCAAAACTAAGTCAATTTCATTATTTTTTAAATTAATAGAAGTGAAAAAGATTGATCTATGCTTCTATCATTTATTTTTGTTTTATAAACTCGTCAAATTTGTTTGTTAGACGAAAAAATTTTTTGGGATATTTAAAGGCTCATATTTCTTATAGTAGTTAATTTATAAGAAAAAATAAATGATAGAAGCATGACAATGGGGGAGATAAATTTTATTTAAAAAAAAATACAGTTCTAGCGGTATTATCCAGGGAGGAAACACGAGAATACGTTTGTATGGACAAAACGCTGCCCGTGTGCCCACTTAATAAAAAAGTAGAAAATAGAGCTCGACCGTCATGAGTCAACGTACCAGTCAATGTACCAGTACCGTATTACCATAATAGAAACCTGCGAACAAAATAAAATGAATGGACGGGCAACGAAGAAGCGCATTTTTGAAGATTAAAAAATGAGCACCGGTGCGCACTACGTTTCAGTCGGTATCTAGCATAGATAATACACTATATACATGGCCGTAGGAAGTGCAACACCCGACTATTGTTACATGATAACGAAACATCTGACAAAATTATGCCTTCGTGTGCTTTCCCGAAGTGTATCTATTATAACAAATATAGCTACTGTACATGGTTATAATTAGGTGTTAAAGTAATGTCCGACGGTTTTCACTCATTTTTACTGAGCAAGTTTAATGATCATTCATTTTATTTTGGTCGAAGGTAGAAACAACAAACTATGGTAGAGTCTGTGCGGAAAGAGAACCGTCGTGGCGAAAAATGGAACTACAAAACAATATGATTTTGATTATTATATGGCAGCCCAGCCCAGCCATCTGTCAAATGTCAAACTATACTTCGTGGTATTTACGTGACGGATACAGCTATAGTCGCGCTATAATGACGTAACAGTGTTGTCACCATAGCAAATACGTTAAAAAAAAACAGTTGCGCCCTCAAATTTTATGACGGTTCTCTTTCCGCACAGACTCTAGGTATTAAGCTTCCACAGGGCTACGCGGAAAAGGACTAAGCCGAAAGGGATTCGTAGTACCTACCCATCATTATGAATAACTTTTACAATGGAACTAACTCTGAAACCGCGAAAAAAATATCAGCCGTTCCATACAATTTGTCGAGTGTGAATAACCGTTTTACTAAGATAAATAATAATCAAAAATAAAATAAAAATAAAAAGAACTAGTCTGAAGCTACAATGATACGCGCAGGTATAAAAAAAAAACTATTTACTTGTCATAATATCAAGCAAGCTGGCGGTCAAACAAGCCTTATAAATAAAAAAAAAAAAAAAAAAAAAAAAGTTTTAACGTGGCTGCCAGCATTCTGGCTACTTTTCCATCCACTAAGGGTAGGGTTGCCATACGCCTGGAATTATCTGGGTATGTCCGGGAATTCAGGCTTTTGTACGGAATGCGAGGGGATTTCTAAAACATCCGAAATTCTAGAAATAAAATAAAAATATTATGCTTAACTCTACAAATAATTATACCGTACAATATTATTATGCTCAACTCTAAGGCTAAAATGGTTAGGTATAGACATGATACAGATGGTGAGAAAAATATTATTATTCCCTTTATTGATATTATGTCAAATCATGCAGAAGAGAAGGCCCATTCGTTGTTAACCTATTTTTTAGGTATCCATTATGTACCCGCAACCTACATAATATTCCGCTTATGTACCTACACAATTATATATAGGAAGGTACCTAAATAATATTAATATATTCTTTACCTCATTGCGTCACGACGGGTTTCCATATATAAATTTGAATTGTCCTGACATAAAGCCAGACATTTCAACAGCCAGCCTATTTGTAAGTTGGTAATTTATAAAATATAAATAAATAAATAAGATAGGAAAAATAAAATAAGGAGACTTTAATTAAGATTTACTCGTATTACATTGCACAAGCTAAAAACCCAGACAAATTACAATACCGGAAAAAGCCTGGCTGGACAAAGGCCTAAAAATGTGGACATGTCCGGACAAATTCGAACGGATGGTAACGCTAGTCACGACTGTGTAGGTAATGAATGTGAGAATATTTTGAATAAACTTTGGTAGGTAGGTACCTATGTAAATTAAAAACTGAAAAAATTGAGATAAATTTTATTACCTATTATCTAAATGAATATAATTATTATCATCGACATAGAATACATATAGAGTCACAATCGTGCCAAAAAAATGTCTGAACCAAAACTCAGCGCACGCTACGAATTGCGCTGACTTTTTAGTTACTTACAAGGTAACCGCGATCAGACTACAACGCCGCAAGATGCCAGAGCTACGATGACATAGCGCACAACACAACTAACGTTGCACACTATGCAAGCGATATAACGTCTAAATTGGAGTAAATGTGGCATTGCGAACTATATAATGGATACAATGTATGTACAAACGTTTTTCAAAATGTCTATTTGTAGTTCCGTGCGTCTCAGAAGGTCAGTGCTGAAAATCAGCGCTGCAGAGAAATCTGTACCATTATCGCTGATTGTTATTATTACTTTGTTGTTTCTGTTTTGTAATGTTGATGTTGTAGTGTTTTGTGCGCAAAATAAATGTTTTCTTTCTTTCTTTTTTCTTTACAATGACGCTCGGACGTTTTTTTGACTGTTTTGATTGAGTGATTGTGACTCTATAGGAATTGTGTCTCGATGGAATATATTAATAATATTATGTAGGTACCTACATACTTATTTGCTTATTTGAATAATATGTTTTTATCAACTAATTAGCTAAGCAGTGACATTGTAATGCCGCCAGCATGTTGGGTAGATCCGCTGCCAACTGGTATTGGGCGTGAGCATTTGGATTATCTTTAGCCGCTTTAGACCTTCGACAGTCTATGGGCAATGGACAATTAATTTCCGCATCATCGCTTCTTGAAACGGTATTATGATTATTTGCAGCTGTAAAACTGTCTGACTGTCTGTTCGTCTGTATCTTTCGATACAGATACGATAGCCAGTTGAAATTTTCATGGAAAATGTAATGATACAGCGGATTAACTAAGAAATAATAAAAAAAAACAAAAAGTAAAAACGAAAGGGGTTTTTAAGGGTTATACAACAAACGTATTTTTTTATTTGTTCTAGTGTAAAAACGCGGTAATACGTACAAGTTTCAAACTTGGCATGATTATAGTAGCTACACACTCTAAAGTATAACAACAAACAATAAATAATGGCAAAGTGCGTGAAATTGCGTGCATATTTTACTATTTTTAAAGTCGGTTTTTTAAATAGATAGTTATTGTATTTTGTGGTGGTACGGAACCCTCTGAACGTGAGCCCGACTTGCACTTGGCCGGTTTATTTACTTCTGCGAGCATGACGCTTTGTGAATGAGGTAAGTAGGTATTTATGTAGGTACATAGGTATTTAAACGTCTGACAATGGTGGACTTTGGAATTGAAATGCATTTTCCCCATTGATTTAATCGTTTTAGCATAATTAGTATTTGTTTATCAACGTTAATAATATTACACCTACAAAGATAAGATTACATGCAACATTATATATATATATATATATATGTATATATATAAATATACGCCATAATTATAGTTGTTATGATAAAAAACATACTTTTCCATCAGTTCTACGCGAAGTAAAATATGTGGCAGTTAACGCAAATAAAAGTTTTATAGCGTACTTAAACATCACATAAACTTGCTTGTAAATACTGATTTACAATAGTTATATAATTAACCGGTATGACACTTGTTCCCTGGAGGTTGGGGCGGCCCGTTATGGGGCTCAACTTGTGATGATACTTTGGCGCCGTCACATCTTCCCGAGACACAAGGTAGGGCTGGGGCGGCTGCCATTTCGGCAGAGAAGCACAAATATGCTAACCTCGGCAGTGGTTACAATATTTGAGGCATTTGAGGTCGAGGCATGGGCCCTTGGGGACCTGGAGCTCACCTCATTTTCAAAAACCTTTCGGAGTGCCTGGTTAATGCGACGCGTGACCAAAATGTTGGCGTGTTTCTGGCTCAACGCATAAGCATTGTCATTCAGCGTGGTAATGTCGCCAGCATGCTGGGTACGCTGCCAACAATTGGCGGGCTTGAGCATTTTGATTGTCTTTAGACCTTCAACGGTCCATGGGCAGTCTAACTGTATTTGTAGAGTTAGTATTAGCTTGTATTTTGTTTAGTTAATAAAGTCACTTGCTCCAGATTTGGGGATCAGACCTCCCATTCAGCAAGCCCAGGGAAGACAACGGCGCGGTGTGGCCTACGCCGTTGTAAAGGAAAGGAACGGAAATGCCCTGAGCATTTCCCGGAAGCGTTGCTTCAAGCAGTGCGCTAGGAGGATACCGGTGCGTTCCTATGGAGATCCCGGTACCCTCCGTCTGGCACAGAGGTCGGCCACCGAGGGAATTTTACTAGGGGGGTGCAATCTCACGTAACCCGGCTTCACCCCAATGTAGCTGGGATTCTTTAGAAGTTTTCCCCCCGTCAAAAAATAATAATGGTAAAGCTACTAAGAAAGTCTTTGTTTCACGTTCTTGTAATTTCCCGCAGTAACATAAATTCATTTAGTCAGGTTTAGTCGTAAATCAGTGAGGCAAGCTAGTATAAGAACAATAAGCACAGTTTACACTCAATAAAAATAAACATGACCTTAGCAGGAAGCGGTGAGGTCAGGCTTAACTGTGAGGTCAAATTTTGGAAATTGACCTTAGAACTAGATAATTTGCGACACACGACGCTTTAATTGGTAGTGCCAAGGATTTTTATTTCTAGAACAGTTTTTATTGCGGTATTTGTGTTTCAAGAGTAAGAACCTAAATTAAATTTGGCCCTGAAACTGAAACACCACAGAACCAACTAGAAACTATAAAAAAAACTTAATATTCAAGAAGGTGGTACGTTTCACCTATGGCGGGAAATTCAAATTTCAAACAGTTTTCTTGTCCTTATAGCTAGGCCGGGTAATTATTGTAAAAGATCATGATGTTTGCGCAAATTGCTTATTATTCTTTACAAAATCATGTAAAGTTATTTATCTCTAATGCACATTATTACTTACATTTGTCAATAAACTATTTTTTGCTGTTTCAAACGGTTTATTGACAAAATGTAAGTAATATAGTGCCTTACTGTTAAATAGCTGTGCATCATAATGTAAAGAACAACCAACGATTTGCGCAAACACTATTTCATATAAAAATAATTACCTAGCCTAACTACGAGTACAAAAAAACTGTTACAAATTTGAATTTCCCGCCATAGGTGAAACGTTTGGTGGTAGCTACTTAGCTAGTCATTAGCACTAAATAGTTATTTTATGCCCGTATGATGTGATAATTAAAGGAAGTTTTTTTTTATTGACATTCGATTGGAGTACCTATCTTATTATCGAACATTTGGAAATTAACCACATCACCATCATCATCAGCCAGAAGACGTCCACTGCTGAACATAGGCCTCCCCCAGAACGAAAGCCTGCCATCTGTATGATCTGCATCCATCGGATGCTCACGACTCTCACAATGTCGTCGGTCCATCTAGTGAGAGGCCTACCTGCGGTGGCCTAATAAACTTTGTCAAATTTGTCAGCGTGCCAATTCTAAAATGTATTTTTTTTTCTTTCAGGAAAGCGCAGAAACCAACAAAACCTACACCTACCTCCAGCTACAAAGAAATACCGCGGCTTTCGCCACGTCCCTGCTCAAGAAGCTAGGCTTGAAGCCAGGAGATGTCGTGGCTGCTATGTTACCCAACTGCCCTGAATTTCCGGTGGTCGCTTTTGGAACTATTCAAGCTGGATGCGTTCTGACAACAATAAACCCTATTTACAAAGAATGTAAGTTGGAGCTAATATATCTGTGTCGGCTGATCTCACAGAAAAGTGAAGTAAATAGAACGGAAATGACAAGGAAAATCTGTTACCAGGCATTATGAGTGAACATTGAAAGTGATATAACATTCTTATTTAGATCAACGCGTCGATACGCATCACAGTTGCTAACTGATTTCGAATGACTGACGTTTTTTTTATATGGGTGGCTACATCATTTTTTTAACAAAAATGTCTAGACAGCGGTTCTAAATTAAACAAAAAAAATCTTCCGTTCCGATCCGTTTTGTTTAGATTCTTTGACCATGCTCTCTGTTTACCCACAGAGCGAGCACTAATTACAGAAACAATAGTTACCTGTTAGTGCTAACAAACGAGACGTAGGTACTTGGTTGACGAACCGCCGTCCAACCAACGGGTGGGAAAGAGAAAAGTTTATCTTTCTAACAGACGAGACGTACTTGGTTGACGAACCGCCGTCCAACCTACGGGTGGGAAAGAGAAAAGTTTATCTTTCTAACAGACGAGACGTACTTGGTTGACGAACCGCCGTCCAACCAACGGGTGGGAAAGAGAAAAGTTTATCTTTCTAACAGACGAGACGTACTTGGTTGACGAACCGCCGTCCAACCTACGGGTGGGAAAGAGAAAAGTTTATCTTTCTAACAGACGAGACGTACTTGGTTGACGAACCGCCGTCCAACCTACGGGTGGGAAAGAGAAAAGTTTATCTTTCTAACAGACGAGACGTACTTGGTTGACGAACCGCCGTCCAACCTACGGGTGGGAAAGAGAAAAGTTTATCTTTCTAACAGACGAGACGTACTTGGTTGACGAACCGCCGTCCAACCAACGGGTGGGAAAGTGAAAAGTTTATTTTATTTATATAAAATGTGTGAAAACCACGTCAGTTTCAATAATAGAAAAGTTTATCTTTCTAACAGACGAGACGTATAAGTACTTGGTTGACGAACCGCCGTCCAACTAATAAGTGGGAAAGAGAAAAATTTTCCTTTCTCTCCCATTGGTTGGACGGCGGTTCGTCAACCGAATACTTATACGTCTCGTCTGTTAGAGCAAACCTTAGTTAGTTAGTTTGCTCTAGGTTCTCAACACGACATTGGTTATTTTTAACACATAATATGTCCAGCAACGCGCGAATTAACAAGCGTTTTCTCAATTAATTTTGTTCAAAAAAGGTAGTCTACTAGTTTTTAGTCAATTAATTTAAATGTTCGTGTGAAATCTTTTAAATGGCCCTATGTGCCTTATTAATATAAGTTTAAGCTTTATATCTAACAGTAAGATTTACTAAAATTTATAAAATACTAGCTGCGCCTCGCGGTTTCACCTGCTAGTTAATACCGTCGTTAAGTTTACAAAAAAAAAACAATTTTCTGCGCAATTTATTAAATTTTACCTTGCGGAGATAAGAGGAGCGTTGGTCGTTTAGCTTCAAGATGGATCGACGATATTACTACTATCGCGGGTCGAACCTGCAGTGCAAGTACCGTTCTTTATCGATCGTCAAATTCGTTAAAATGCCATAGAATCGATCATAGCTAGTATTGATCAAATGGCATTTTATCGAATTTGATGACCACAACTGTCAAATTTGACCATCGATAAAGAACGGTACTTGCACTGCAGGACTCGATTAGCACTGGACCGAGGCAGATGGCATAGCATGAGAGAGGCCCTATCTATACCCAGCAGTGGGATAAGGAAGGCTGTGGGTAATGATGATGATATAAAATGTTTCTTTCCGTAAGAACCTTCTACAAAGTATCATACTAATATTATAAATGCGGAAGTGTATTTGTTTGTTCCTCTTTCTAGCTGCAACGGAACAACGGATCGATCTTATTTTTTGCATGGGTATAGTTCAAGAGCCAGAGAGTGACATAGGCTATTTTTCATCATCATCATCATCACCATCACCATTTTTCATCACTACGAGGAAGAAACTGCGGACGCAGCTAGTAAGAAATAAAATAAAAAAAATGAATGAAATCGGTAATGTCGTTCTCAAGTTATGAAGTGACCAAGATAAATAGGGATAAATTTTTATATACATATAGGTATAGAAGATAATCTTCAATGGTGTTTCCTTGGTAAACACCATTGGGGAAACTCGCACTAGGCAAACTGGATAATCAAGTATAGTTGTTGCTTTATTTTGACAGAAAACCTGTTCTTTGCTGTAAACAGAACCCTAAGAATAACGTTGTTTATCATCTGTTCCAGTTGAAATCGACCACCAAGTCACATTAACTGAGCCAAAAGTCATCATAACCATACCACAATGCTACGAATCCATCCTGAAAGGAATAAAAAACAAGAAAATAAAAATCGTTTTCTTAGACAACCCAAATGATCCTGTACCTCCCGGTGTTATCAGATACTCAGAATTAGCTGAATCAGGGGAAGTGGACTACAGTCTGCTGGATAAGATTGAAAAGAAGCTCGATGACGTAGCTTGTATACCGTTTTCTAGTGGTACCACAGGACTGCCTAAGGGCGTGGAAATTAGTTATTTGAATCTGATGTCGGCTATTGAATGTATGCAGCAAGGCGAGACGTGTTTTCCGAATTTAACGCAAGGTAAGTTTCAACTCATCCAAAATACCTCAGTGCCTTAAGACGAAAGTCTTCGACCAGTGTGTATTACCAGTGATGACATTCGGCACTGAAACGTGGTCTCTCACTATGGGCCTCTTAAGCAAGCTCAAAGTCGCACAACGTGCTGTGGAGAGGGCTATGCTCGGGGTTTCTCTACGAGATCGAATCCGAAATGAGGAGATCCGTAGACGAACGATAGTCATCGACATAGCCCACCGGATTAGCAAGTTGAAGTGGCAGTGGGCAGGGCACATATCACGCAGAACAGATGGCCGATGGGGCCGAAAGGTTCTGGAATGGAGACCACGGACCGATAAGCGCAGCGTAGGACGTCCACCCACAAGATGGACAGACGACCTAAAAGAGACCGCAGGGAAACGCTGGATGCAGACCGCTTCCAACCGGCCCTTTTGGAGATCGATGGGGGGGGGGGGGGGGAGGCAGCAGTGGACGTCCTTTGGCTGAAATAATGATTTCAATTCAAAGAAACCTCTATGAAAGTAACAGCGCCACTAAGTTGCCTAATGAGGTGGATGAATGTTAAACTACTTCTTTCACTCACGACATCGTGAGAGTTGCGGGCTCGCGGGCACCGAGTGGATGCAGATAGCAGGCTGTCTTTCAGCGCAAAGTTGTAAGGGGAAGGCAAATGTTCATCATTGGACGTCTTCTACCTGAAGATGATGATGACCCTGGTATTGCATTATTTAACCAGCTCGCTCTTTTCTTTTTATTGTCCAGACAAACAAGATTCCTTATGGACTCAAATAGCACTTTGGTTTCGTATTTTTTATACACAAAGGCACTCTGTCGTAGTACTCGTAGTCTTTGTTCCCCGAAAAGTGAAAGTAAATCGAAAGTAAACAGGTTTCTGCTAAGTCTAGGCAAGCATGCTCCATCCCAGTCCGCTGTAGTCAAAAGCAAGCCTATCTAAAATGTAAGAAAGAAGGAATTACTTCCATTGTGTTTTGAAATGTTTGTCATAATGATAGAGCAAGAAACATAAAGATATAAGAGGGCGAGACTTAGGTATCTGAGGAATATGATAATTTTGGTTACTTAAACGTCATTATGAAAAGAATAATATGTATACATCATTACAAACCGCCTCGGCCTTGAACTAAAACAAAAATCTAAGACTAAAATGTGCAAGTTTTATGTACGATTATAGCGGTGACAGATGAGACGGACTTGGTTGACGGATCGTCATCCAAACCAATGGGAGACGAGGAAAGAGAACATTTACTTTTTCTCTCCCGTTGGTCAGACTACGGTCATCAAATCCATACGTCTGTTAGCACTATTAGGTATGTGCATGAAATTTTGCATGACGAAATGACGAAAGCTAGTTTACTGACTTTGTTAATGTGAGATATAATTCTTCAACATTTAAAAATGTCCATCACAGACATTTGTTAAAAAAAGTTGTCGGTGTACGTAGTATAAAGCATAAAGTATAAAGCTGGTTCATGTAATTTGTATATTCACAGGAAACAATCAGGATGTCCTACCATGCTTTCTGCCATTCTTCCACATCTACGGTCTGGTAGTGACATTAGTTGGCCATCTAAATCTTGGATGCAAGCTGGTCACCATGTCTAAGTTCTCAGCTAGTCTTTTTATGGACATCATGAGGAACCAAGCTGTTAACTTGCTGTATATCGTTCCCCCTGTTGGTGAGTATAAAAATGTTTAAAAATTGTTAACTTTTTACAACCTCGACTAAGTAGTTTTTAAACAGCCGTTTGGGATCTACGATGCCACAGATACACTTTTTTATTCAATTTACCTACTCTTGAATTGGGATTTTAATTTATAGACCATAGAGATTATTAAAGCAATTTATATGTTATAAACTAGTCGATGATCGAAGGACTGGTAAGCGCAGCGTAGGACGTCCACTCACAAGATGGACAGACGACCTAAAAGAGACCGCAGGGAAACGCTGGATGCAGGCCGCTTCCAACCGGTCCTTTTGGAGATCGATGGGGGAGGCCAATGTCCAGCAGTGGACGTCCTATGGCTGAAATAATGATAATGATGAGACTAGTTGTATGAATCAAGCGTTAATAAATTTTTGTTTCAAGTTAGGTTAAATTAGTATCATAAACAACGTAAATTAAATTACAGTTAAAAATTCAAAGTAAGTGTAATGAATTTTTGCTAAGATAGGTTATTAGTAAAACAAAAATAATTGACCCTAAATTTCTTATTGTACTTAAACACACTACAGATTTATTTTGTCAAAGAAACCGTTTTTTTGAGTAATAAAAAATATTGATAAGCGACCGTAGCTCAGTGGCTAAAAGCAGTGGGGGCGTTTACCCGTTTGATGTGGAAGTTGCAATCCTGCCGGTCGTCGATTTTTATTTTCTATATCATTTAAATATAGACCACACAAGTGTGGATCACTTTAAGAAAACAAGTAGCTAATAGTATATTTTTTTATTGCAGCAATCCTCCTGGGCAAGCACCCGGATATCAAAGCAGAACATTACCGGAATGTGAGACACATATGTTGCGGAGCTGCGCCTCTATCCGCCTCTGATGTTCACGCCATTCTCGAGAAAAGCAAGGTAACTACCACAACACAGTTTCCTTAATTTTTTTACAGGTCTTGGTCTCCGACGTGAGATAATGCCATCGAACCCGATGTCCCGTCTCTAGCCTATTATCTATTATTTTGAAAATCTATGCACAGAACCCTTAAACCCGTCTCTTTCCACTTCCTAAACATGAACTTCTTTATTATTGAAACTGACGTGGTTTTCACACATTTTATTTATGTTACACGGGAATTACTCACGTAAGATTAAGCCGGTTACTCCGACTATAGTTTCAACTACATTAGACGGTCTTTTTCAAGGTGAATGCAAATGCAAAACGCAGTGCAAAGCGAGATGCAGCCGCGCGCGCGCATTCATTTTGAAAAAGACCGTCTAATGTGGTTGAAACTATAGTCGGAGTAACCGGCTTAATCTTACGCGAGTAATTCCCGTGTAATATAAATAAAATGAACTTCTTTGATACCTAGTCTTACCTCTTATTGTGTACCTTTTAGAAAGATATCGAGTTCAACCAAGGCTTCGGCGCGACTGAAACTACCTCTCTCACGACGTCTACCTTCAAAAAGACCAAGAATGTGGACTACTCAGCGTGTGGGGAGCCGATGGCGGGAGTCACTCTTAAATTTACTGACCCGGTTACTGGTGAAGCCGTACCTGTTGGACAAGTTAGTATTTAAATATTAATTCTCAAACATGATATTTAATGTGTCCATTATATTTGAAGAATCCACTTGTTACTTGTTAAATGTGGTTATATGGATATACCATATAGCCACATTTTCAAGTTAGAATTTTTTTTTTTTTTTACTAATAGGCTTGTGTTGGACCACCATCACGCCTGATGTTAAGCGATCTGACGGTCTACGTTGGAGCACGCTTGCCTAGAAGAAACCTATTCACTCGTGATTTGAAGACACCCAGATTGTAACCATCGGGGAACACCCATTCAGGCAGCGCATTCCACAGACTGGCAGTTCGCATAATAAATGTGGAATCAAAGCACTTCGTACGGGCTTTCGGAATATCAACCATAAAGCGGTGACGATTTTTCGTGCCCGCTCTGGCAGTCCGATAGAAAAATGGACAGGAGGGAATTAGATCGTGCAGATCCGATGCACACTCTCCGAAATGTATCTGATACTTGCAGGTGAAGTAATGAAAATTACAATAACCGCAATGAGTCCAAGGACATATTTGTTCTGACAGCTGCAATAACAATGTAAGAAAATAACAAAAACCACAAATTCTGATAAATTCTGCTGGCATTTTGAATGTAAGACTGTAGCAGGTACCCGAAATAATTCAGTGAATAAATAAAAGAAGATATATTTTTATTCAGCATGATGTTGTACAGAGTTTTATTAGTTTTACAAATAAAATGACTAGGTTGTTTATCTGTGATGCGATAATATAGGTATTAGTGTGCGATAAACCTAAAGCTAAATAATCATAAATACTCACCTCCATTGGTTATACATTTACTAAGGGGTCTTCAACACTTTATCTTCTGATAAGATATCTACTAGAACAATAACAGGGTATTAGTACACCTAACGTAGATTAGATTATCCACCTTGCTATAAATTATGTATGCTTTAACTACCCCCCATAACTGATATGCTGGTTGTAATCACTCGTAAGCATTACTGGCTTGTGGAGAAACATTGGTGAGACCTTGAACGAGCCGGCCCTCAGTGCAGAAACAGCAAGACCTATGAAAAGCTAACCTCCAGCGTGGAAATGGTGAAGGCATAAAGCCACGAGTTAAGAATCATTATAATATTTATAATGAAACCATGCTCGAAGAACCGATAACCGATGGGGAAGAAAGGTTCTTGAGTGGAGACCACGAACCGGAAGACGCAGCGTAGGTAGGCCTCCCACTAGATGGACCGACGACATAGTGAGAGTCGCTGGCATCCAGTGGATGCAAAAGGCAGGCTGTCATTCAGTGTGGAGGTTAAAGGGGGAGGCCTATGTTCAGCAGTGGACGTCTTCTGGCTGATGATGATGATGATGATAATATTTATTTGAATCTATCTATCTCTATGTATGAAAGCGAATTTAATTCACTCACTCATCACGAAATCTCAATAACCTCTTGACCTACGAAGTTGAAATTTGGCAGATTCCTTATGGGGTGTAGAGGTCCGCTAAAAAGGATTTTGCGAAAGGGCTGTATTAAGAGGGGCAAAAGGGGGTAGAATATTTATTATGAAAGTCTACGCATAATTTCATTAGGTATAATACTTATTTGCTTTTCAGTCTGGGGAAATGTGCGTGAAAGCTCCTGTAGTCATGAAGGGTTATCACAAAAACCCGAAAGCGACTGCAGAAACTATGACTGAAGATGGATACTTCAAGACCGGAGACTTGGGCTACTTCAAGCCGGGAAGCGGAGTCTTCATTACTGATAGGATAAAGGAACTTATCAAGGTAAATTATGTTGCTTTCTCCTACTACAAGTTATGAAAGGAGAAATATGGCTTAAGAAAGGAGAATAGGGTCTATGTACTGATTTACGATCCTTAATGTTTACTATCTATATTTATGTGACGTACATTGTGCGATAAATAAAATAATTAAATAACAATAAATAAAATAAATAAATATTCGGGACATTTTTGCACACACGGTCATCTGACCCCAAACTAAGCAAAGCTTGTGATATAGCTGCCAGAGACTGATATACATACATATATAGGTTTAAATACTTACTTAAATAGATATTAACACCCAGATATAGAACAAACACATATGTTCATCACACAAATGTTTGTCCTAGGTGGGAATCGAACCCACGCCCCTAAGCTCAGAAGGCAGGTTCACTACCAACTGGACCAACGGGCTATCTAAAGCCCGTATCAAAGTGATCCAGCAGCTGCATTTAGTTTTTTTATTCTTTACTTGAAGAAACCCATTCACTCACGACTTGAAGACACCCAGATTGTAACTATCAGGAAACACCCATTCAGGCAGCGTAGCATTTATAATTATTTCATCAAATTAAAAATACAGAGCGTTTGAAGCATAACTATGTTATTTTACTGATTTGAAAACCCATGCATGACTTAAGAAAACAACACAATTATTTCAAAACAAAATACAAGCTAAAAATAAAACTACAAAAATACAGTTAGACTGCCCATAGACCGTTGAAGGTCTAAAGACAATCCAATTGCTCAAGCCCACTACCAGTTGGCAGCATACCCAGCATGCTGGCGGCATTACCACGTTGAATGGCAATGCTTATGCGTTGAGCCAGAAACACGCCAGCATTTTGGTCACGCGTCGCATTAACCAGGCGCTCTGAAAGATTTTTGAAAAATATTTCAAGCTCATCACTTTAGCCATAGGTTGTCCACTGCTGGACATAGGCCTACTCCAACAATCTCCAAAAGGGTCTGTTGGAATCGGCCTACATCAAACGTTTTCCTGCGGTCTCGTCGTCCATCTTGTGGGGGGACGTCCTACGCTTACCGGTCCTGCCCTTACCGGTCTGTAGTCTCTATTCAAAAACTTTTCAAGAAGCTACGAGCCCTACCCACTTAATCCGGTGGGCTATGTTGGTATTTTTCGATCGTCTACGGATCTCCTCATTTAGGATTCGATCTCGTATAGAGCCACGTGAAATTTCCAGCTCATGTATGCTGTATTTTTGTACAGTTTGACCATTAATGTCTGATTTGTCGGCACGTACCTACAGTAAATTTTTGTGCCTACAGTAATTTAATATATCTTTCTTGTTGAAAATTGCAGGTTAAAGGTATGCAAGTAGCGCCGGCGGAACTGGAAAGCATTCTCCGTTCGCACCCCGCAGTTGCCGATGCTGCCGTCATTGGAGTGCCTCACGAATTTTATGGCGAAGCACCTAAAGCTTTCATTATCAGGTATGTAACGCTAGGTAGCTTTGAGCAGATCTTCGTAGTTCTAATATGCTCCACGTATCTCTTTGTAAGTTTTGTAACTTTCGTAGCTGTATTCAGCTCTACGAAGTTCTAAGTAAATGTTCCAAGGTGCTCTACTGATCTAAATAGTTCTACAGTAAACCTTCCATGGCTGTATGTAGATCTACAAAGTTCTTAGTAAATTTTCGAAGGTTCTATATACTGATCTACATAGTTCTACAGTAAACCTTCCATGGCTGTATGTAGCTGTACGAAGTTCTTAGTAAATGTTCGAAGGTGCTCTATACTGATCTACATAGTTCTACAGTAAACCTTCCATGGCTGTATGTAGCTGTACGAAGTTCTTAGTAAATGTTCGAAGGTGCTCTATACTGATCTACATAGTTCTACGGTAAACCTTCCATGGCTGTATGTAGCTGTACGAAGTTCTTAGTAAATGTTCGAAGGTGCTCTATACTGATCTACATAGTTCTACAGTAAACCTTCCATGGCTGTATGTAGCTGTACGAAGTTCTTAGTAAATGTTCGAAGGTGCTCTATACTGATCTACATAGTTCTACAGTAAACCTTCCATGGCTGTATGTAGCTGTACGAAGTTCTTAGTAAATGTTCGAAGGTGCTCTATACTGATCTACATAGTTCTACAGTAAACCTTCCATGGCTGTATGTAGATCTACAAAGTTCTTAGTAAATGTTCGAAGGTGCTCTATACTGATCTACATAGTTCTACAGTAAACCTTCCATGGCTGTATGTAGCTGTACGAAGTTCTTAGTAAATGTTCGAAGGTGCTCTATACTGATCTACATAGTTCTACAGTAAACCTTCCATGGCTGTATGTAGCTGTACGAAGTTCTTAGTAAATGTTCGAAGGTGCTCTACTGATCTACGTAGTTTTACAGTTAACCTTCCATAGCTATATGCAGCTCTACGAAATTCTTTGTAAATGTTCGAATGTAGGTACTCTACTTATTTTCGTAGTTCTACAGTAAACTTTCCATAGCTGTATGTAGCTCTACAAAGTTCTCAGTAAATGTTTGAAGGGCTCTATTAATTTACGTAGTTCTACAGTAATCCTTCCATAGCTGCATGAAGCTCTACGAAATTCTTAGTAAACATTCGAAGGTGCTGTACTGACCCACGTATTTTTTTCCCGTTCTTTATAAAAAACATCTCAACCAATCTTTATTACATTTGGCAAGGAATTACTCTGTTTTGTTTTGGTTAGGTAACATAAAATGCAGAAATTGGGAAAAAATGTGCTAGGCATCATACATAATAGTTAATTAATGTATTTTTTATTATTTACCAGGAAAAATGGGCAAAACGCATCAGAAGAAGAACTTCAAGATTTCGTCGCTAACAAAGTGGCGGTTTACAAAAAGATTGAAGAGGTTATGTTTGTTAAGGACATCCCCAAAACTGCTTCGGGGAAAATATTGAGGAAGGACTTAAAGAAAATGTACGCGTGACGTAGCTGTGATAGATTTAAGTTATGTGATGATTTAGGATAAATAGCTTTATTTTATAACACGTTAAATTGACGTTAAACAATTAAAAAGCGCGCGTGAATCTTTCGGCTTGCTTTCTTCCTACGCTGACTTTGCGTTGGTCGATGACGTTGTCATATGCGTGTGCACCATGCAGGCTGGATCAAAAGAAGACGTCAAAAAGAAATTTTTAGTTCCGTCATGGTAAAAGTTCCATGAAAATACATTATGTTCGTATAAAAAAATCGTAACCGGAATAACATTAATAATCTTAACTCGAAAACTAAAAAAAAACGTACCTAAATTATCATATATTTTCGTGGAACTTTTGGTGGAATATAAATTTTTCTTTTCGATTCTACCTTTATGATGCCGCTGTATATTGGAAACTCTAATAATATGATTATATCTTAACCGGCAAACCTTCAACGATCCTAAATCGAAAACTAAAAAAATCGTGCCTAAATTATCATTTATTCTCGTGGAACTTTTGGTGGAACATAAATTTATCTTTTTGATATCTCCTTTAGGGCCACGTTGTATACTGGAAACTCTTAAATCATTATCAGCGAGGCAGTGCTTTATATAATGCAATCACAAACTAGGTAAAGCTACTCTGAATGCAATGTATATTCATATTCATATTATGCGTCCGACACCAGCGACGGAGGCCGGAGTCCTTTGTATGGAGAAACGTCTAAAATTCGCAATGCCGACTGTAAATCAGTTTAGTTGTATGTACGGGGTTAGACGTGGGTCGCAAAATCACAAAATGTATATTAATAATGTATTTTTAATATTATTTTGATCTCTACTTAACACTTAAATGGTTGGTGTATCCGTCCATAAGCAAGATGACAAATATGTTTATTTTTTGCCAAGTTATTTCGTTCCTCTTTGTTAACAACATATGTTGCACAATATTCGTTTAATATTGATATTTTTGACTTTGAGTTTTGTCTTGCTCTCTTATTAGCCGAGAAAGCGAGACAAAGCTCAAAGTAGATTATTATAAGAATGTTCACGAGGTTGTGGTAACCCCAGAAGTGCTAACAAACGTATGGATTTGGTTGACGAACCGCCGTCTAACCAACGGGAGAGAAAGATATTTTTTCTCTTTCTCTCCCGTTGATTGGACGGCTGTCCGTCAACCAAGTCCGTCGCGTCTCTTAGCACTATAGTTTTTGTTTGTAAACTAGATTAAAAACATGAAAATTGAAAGTATGGAAAATGGTGCTTAATTTGTTAAAATAATATTATACTGATTTTAAAACCTGTTGCACACGATGCGCATCGCGAGTTCCCAACTAGTCAGTGTTTCCATGGATGTGACTCGCTGGGAATCTTCCTACGAAACAAGATTGGAACAAGTAAAGATATAGAAAGACATGCTCATTTCTAGTCCAAAAGCATTTTTAATAATGAACATGCTCGTTACTAGTTTGCTCAAAAATCAACTGTCATTTGATTTTTGAGCACGCCATACTTGAGGCGTGGGTAGAAGTTAAAAAAGGATGTGCTATGAATAGGTTTCATTAAAACAATCATGCTTGATTTTACTAATAGCTTGCCCGCGCGGCTTTGTAAAAAGCACGCTAATTGGTAGCAAAACATGTGTACAGTTAAACTAAGCATGCTATTTTGTGAGCATGTGTGTTACAACTTTACAGTGTGACTTGATAAGAATTTTCCATCCAATCGCGTCACACTGTCATCCTGGGTGTGACTTTCTGGTGATACTCCAGGAAAAGACAGTTGCAAAAAGTAACAGTGAGACTTGATAAGAAATTTCCATCCCATTGAGCCAGTGTTATTCGTTAGTAAGTTTTTGTCTGCTTAATTATCCTACCGTAAAATAATAAGATACCAGTCAAAAAGAAAAAAAAAAATTAATTGGAAATAAGGTATTTTAATTCAGCTTGCAATTTACTGCGTTTATCAGCAATCATCCATCAACCAACGGAACTTATACTGTGCAGTGTGCAACAGGCTTTAGTGAAATTAGCAAGAAATTAGGATATTTAGGTAGGTAAGGGTTATGTAATATTAGATGTACTTAATATATTTATGAAATGAAAATATTTTTTTGTTACATTCTTTTTCACTTATGTTTTATCAGCTTTTAAAGATTAAGATTTCTCACCCACAAAGTACAGTAAATGATGTGTTCGCAATTCGCATCTACAGCGACACGGCTTTTAAAGAATGTGGTCAAAAATGGAACTACAGCAGCTGTCGTCCTATTTCCTCATCAGTGTTAGTTTCCAAGCCTACCATCCGTCCATCCTACCATCCATTAATCCTACCATACATTCATCCTGCCATCCATTCATCCTACCATCCATTCATACTACCATCCATTCATACTACCATCCATTCATCCTACCATCCATTCATTCTACCATCCATTCATCCTACCATCCATTCATCCTACTATCCATTCATCCTACCATCCATTCATCCTACCATCCATTCATCCTACCGTCCATTCATCCTACCATCCATTTCATTTCCGCCATAGGACATCGAGACAGTCATTCGTATTCAGTCGTTAGTTTTGGTAAAATCCGCAATCATGCAGCGATTCCAAAATTAATTTTTATTAAGAAGTGCAAAAGAATGGATTGCGCTCCCTACCTCTGTGTTCCATGTGAAGTACAACTGCTTACTACCATAAAAAGTTTTGTTTCTACGTTGCTAATTTGTACTGTACACTGTACAAGGATTGGCCAAACCTGCCAGCTTCCATGTTTCCTGAGAGATAATTATAATAAAATCTAGTTAGGTCTTTTTAAGGCCAGAGTGAATGTAGGTTCTACCAAGTCTGTGTGCTTTATCAACGAACACATCGTTGTCTACCAACAGGCGTGTAAGTGTTTTAACTAGGAGTATTTTTTTTTAATATCTACATAGTATAAATTGAAGTCGCTTTCCGCGTCTGTCTGTCTGTATGTATGGCCGCTAACTCCTCCTAAACCACGCAACGGATTTTGATGCGGTTTTTACCATCAGTTAGATACACTTTCACGGAAGGTTTATATATATAATTAGCGACCCGCCCCGACTTCGCATGTAAATTACACCCGTGCGAAGCCGGGTGGGCGAGTTACTAGTATAAAATAAGTGGCAAATAAGCTACGGGCCACCTGATGGTATGTGGTCACCGCTGCCTATAGACACCTACAATACCCGCGGCATTGCCAGTGTTGCCTACCTTTGAGGACTCTATTCACCCTCACGCTCACATTTAGAGCCTTGTCACACTGTACATTATGTTTACCTATCCATGCAGTTTATCTGTCGTATTATACTTTTCAAGATAGCGCGATAAAATGCGTTGAACTTTACCCTAGAGATATTTAATAATCCTTGCATAATCAGCTTTATCAAGACAAATAAAATATCCTTATCATTTCAAACAAATTCCTTACAATTGTTAGTATCTTATCTGATAAAAAAAGTTGCAGCTGATGAAATGATGCCTTAAAATTTACTGTTATCAATTGTTTATAAGCAAAATACTTAGGTACATGCTTTTGTCAACAGATATTTACCTAAAAGTTTTTCAAATACTACCTCACTTTGGCAGCTTCATCAAAAAATCCATCACTGAATAATTTTAGTGATCAATATTGTCAAAGGAATATACTACTTTCTACCGAGTGCCTGGTATATAGTTGTTATATCATCTTTTTTAAAAATAATTAATAGGCTTGAGTTTGACCATCGTCTGCCTGTTGAGTTTAAGAAAATGATACTATAGAATCTACACCAATGAAATATTAATAGGGGTCGCGGAAGATTCCCTGTGGAACACCACTTCTCAATCGAAAATAAAAGCGGTCAAGTGCGAGTCGGGCTCGCGCACTGTGAGTTCCGTACCACCACATAAATTATTAACTACTAAAGTAAATAGAAGTTGTGTAAAAAGAGATCATACCCAGGCGGTCACCCATCCAAGTACCCACCGCGCCTGACGTTGCTTAACTTCGGTGATCGTAAGAGAACCGAGGTCACCGACTCGTACTTGGCCAGTATTTTATTATTTGTTGTACACAGTCACAGCTTACAAAGTGTTCGAAACGTCAGTAGCCAATTATAATAATGCTAACGACTTACACGTACGACATGTCGGCATATTCGAAGATAAATGGTCGCCATTTTTAAATAATTCTTTGATGTAAGTACACTGTACAGTGAGGAATTAATTTTTTTTTAGATTGTTTATATTAATTTTATTGTTTTTTAAATGTTTATGCCATTTTCATATTTATCATTACTTATTGTATATATTTGTTAATATAGTGTATAAATTCGTAGATTAAGTAAGTAATGCCATGGTACAAAACTGTAAAAATATTTACTATATAAAATATAAAGAATTTGAATTTGTACGACTGATAAAATCCATATTTTTAATTTTAAAGTTACATATAGGTAATGAAAAAGTATTAAAGTGCCTAAATTATACATTGATAGTGAAAAATAAGTACCTACGTAGGTAGGTATATTTCCTTCGACAAAATTAAAACAATAATTCATTCTCACGTGAATAAATGCTTTCAAAATTCACCAGGCGCGTTCAATAATACCTACTAGGTAGGTACACCGAATTACTATTCGAATATGGCAAGGAGATTACTCCTAAATGTAATAGATAATTGGAGCTTACCACCAACTATATGTAAAGGTTTTCACAATTTCCTACAACTACGTAGGAAAGGCTTTTGGCCTAACATTACATTTTAATCTAGTTTTTTTTATACACAAGAAAATTATACATACCTAGGTAGGTATTATACAATCTAAATCTACAACAACATAAAGTTAAACACTGTTTTAAACTATCACAGTTGTTCACTAAAGTTATAAGATTATTTACGGGATAGTTAACATAAAGTTAATAAAGAAAATAACACTAAATTAAAAAACAATTCTAAAAGCTTATTAGTGGAAAGAAACGTGGCCAGAGAGTGCGAACATACATACACACTTACACATAGATTTTCCTATATATAATACTAGCAACGCATCCCGGCTTCGCACGGGTGTAAGTCTAATTTTTTTACACCTTGGGTTACATCATTGGAGTTTTAGTAAGGATTCCTAATTAAAAAAATAATATAGCCTATGTCACCCAGGTGACAGGGCCAGGGCCAAGTGTCCCAGGTGTGTAGTTTCCCAACAGTGAAAGAATTTCTCAAATCGATTCAGTAGTTTCAGAGCCTATTCAATGCAAACAAACATTCAAATCTTACCTCTTTATAATATTAATATAGATGAGATTGGAATATGATTGTGATTCACAGCGATTCCCAGAGCAGTTGGAAACAACATCGCATGCAGCTATACTGTCGCCAGTGCATTCATCTTTATAATAACCAGGCATTCAATTTACTTGGCTATATAGGTAGGTAGTAGTCTTGTGCATTGTACTTAGTTCGCAACCAGACGCTCAGTTTAGTTTGCAGCTTCCTAGTGAGCTACGTCGTTCTTTTAGTTCGTCAGCTCCCGTCTCGAACGAGAGAAACGGGGAGATTTTTCAATCGCTGAGTACGAAATAACTGACTTTCGAACGAAATCCAAACCAAAAGTAGCATTTTTAAAATACTATCGCTAACGAAACGAGTGGTTTGAACCATTCGAATTTGCTTTCTATCAATAGATAGAAAATCTTTTGATTTCGCATGATATTTATGTGCGAATTCACATGAGCGATTCAAATATTATTATGAGTCCTAGATCCTACGCATATTAATTAGTTCGCGACCACCGTTGTTTATCGATCGTCAAATTCGATAAAATACAAGAGAATTAAACATAGCGATTACTGAAAAAAATTTATTTTATCGAATTTGACGATCTCAATTGTCAAATTTGACGATCGATAAAGAACGGTACCTACTTGCTCTGCAGTTTAGTTTGCAGCTCTTTAGCGAACTAAGTCGGCGGATGGCGAACCATGCCAAAATTTTACAGCCTTGTCTTGCCACTAACCATAAATACACTGCGCTCTACTAACCGAACAACTAAATAAACTATGATGAGATAAGAAGAGAAACGCATGTGCAGTCTGAGCGAGTGAAGATTACAAGTTAGTCTTATCGAACGAATTAAGGAGCAGAGGATCGGGAACTAGTTCGAGTAGTTTCGCCTGTGGGAGCGCTTTATCGAACAAGTTCGTTCGCGAACTGCACAAGACTTAGACAAGATAAGTTGGCATGGTATAATAATATTATACTCCGCCAGGTATAGCGTTCCCAGAAATGATGTCACGTGGGTGACACCCACTGATGTCATCGATGCCATGGATTCACGTACACGTGCATAAGCAAGAGCAGAATAGGTAATTTACAACAAGTTCGAGAGAGATGAAGATACACGAAACAATGGCGGAAGCACTATGAAACAGCTGATTTTCTGTATTAGGTACCAGTTGCGTGAAATTATAACTCCCCAATCTCCGCATATTACCTAGCTGTGGGAATCCAACAAATCAATGTGGTTTTGATTTAAATAATTGAGCGGACAAACCAAATGACAATTGAAATGCTTTTTGTATTTTATTTAATAGATTATTAACTAATTTGTTTCCCAATATCTGTTTTCGTTACAATAAAGTGGCAACTGGACAGTGACGTAATTGGGTGTCAGCTCCCGGAGTGCTAGAACTTGTTTTCTTGGATCATGGCTATAAGTAGGTACGTCAACTTGACTCACTGTGCCTATTTTAGTACATCACCACGGTTTACCGTCACCTCACGTTCGTTGCGTGCGATACAGCTGCTTTGTTGTTTACAAACATTGAGTTGGAATTAATTTCTGCAGATATAAAATATGTGAGTAGAATTTGCACTCTTGATTATATTCAATACGTTCTTTGTTTTAATGGTAGGCTATGTTTACCAAGTGAGTTCAAAACAAGCATAATATTGTATTAGAGTTAGCATTCATGAAATCAATCGGTCTGGTTAATATTTTATAGGTAGGTAGACGAAAATTGATGTTTACTTACGCGCCATTGTTTGCCGGTTGGAATTCTGGACAGTTCTTCTAATTATTTTGTGGCTTATCTTTAACCTTAGTGTGCTGGTTAGCTTATTAGCCGCCAAATAGCTTTTACTCTTAGATCAGACAAACAAGGGAGATTAGGTATATCTTAGTAGAATCGTGGTTCGTGTTCAAAAAAGATATCCGTGTTTCAACCTCTTTTTGCACTATATCGCTCAACCATTTAAAGCAAAAAATGTAAAAGAACGGCACACCTACTCATTTAACAAAATATATCATGCTTAACGCCATTGCCCAGTGATAGCCCCGTTGGCTCAGCTGGCAGCTGGTAGTGAACCTGCCTTCTGCGCTTGGGGGCTTGGGTTTAATTCCCACCTATAGCTCTATTATGTCTTCTGTGCCTCACATACATTCATGTGATGAACATTATTATGGGTGTTAATGTATATAATATACCTACACATTAACTCCTAGATATAGAACAAACAATAGTGTATTATCTCTGGTGTTAATATCTTTTTAAGTATGTATTTAAAAAAAAAAAAAAATATGTATATCAATCTCTGGCAGCCATATTACAAGCTTTGCTTAGTTTGGCGTCAGATGACCATGTGTGCAAAATGTCTCGAACATATTTTATTACTTATTTATATTTAACTAGCGACCCGCCCGTCCGGCTTCGCACGGGTGTAATTTACGTGCGAAGCCGGGGCGGGTCGCTAGTTATATATATAAACCTTCCTTGAAAATGTATCTAACTGATGGTGAAAACCGCATCAAAATCCGTTGCGTGGTTTAGGAGGAGTTAGCGGCCATACAGACATACAGACAGACGTGGAAAGCGACTTCAATTTATACTATGTAGAGAAGAGAAGAGATAGAGATAGAGATAGGAAACTTGTGACACCAATGTATCTACTAAAAACAGCACGGAAGATATGCTAAAACTCCACATACTTTTTTCTGAGGTCCACATGCAAAAAGAGGGCAGCATAATCAGCAGGGGGATCAAGGGGTTTCTGCGGGGTGAGTTCGACCAAAGGCATCAAGCCTGATTTAGGCCTGATGCGTTCACACCTGCCACCCTACCTTACCATAATTATCTCCATTGTTTGTCTGTTCTGAGGTGTTGCCAAACCTACTTTTACAACAAATTACTTTGCAAATTACTTTTGCAACAAATTTAATGTAATGTACCTTGATGCAAATAAATGTTACGTTTTTTTTTTTACTAGCAACACACCCCAGCTTCGCACGGGTGTAAGTCTTATTTTTTTCCACCTTGGGTTACATTATTGGAGTTTTAGTAAGATCCCTGTATTTTTTAAATAATAATATAGCTTATTATTTATTTATTAACTAAAACGGCACACAACGCCAATTACATCAGTCAATGAAAAATTAAAAATCAAAGTTGTACAGAAAGAAATAATGATATAAAATAACAATGCAATAAAAATTTAAAATTATCACTTATTGTCAATACAATTAATTCAAATTAGCTTAGCAAAAAAATATAATTAAAACACATTATAAAATAAAATAAAATAAAAATACAATTAACCGGCACTTAATGTCTAATACCATAATAATTTTGGTATAGTCATAGTCAACCAAGTTATGTCACCCGGGGATAGTGTAGCTTCCCAACAGTGAAAGAATTTTTCAAATCGGTTTAGTAGTTTCGGAGCCTATTCAATGCAAACAAACAAAACAAACAAACAAACAAATCTTTCCTCTTTATAATATTGGTATAGGTTTAGTTAGTATATTACATTCAACTGTTCAACACCATATAATTAGAATTATTATAATTATGGTATTGAATGTTTTCGTTATTATTATACAGGGTTATTGATAACAAGTAGAGACCCGCGGTTTCAACTGGTATCCTAGTGTCAAGTTTGATATTGCACTTACGACTTACGTTAGTAGCATAGACAAAAGGAAAGGAAGTAGATAGGTAGATAGATAGCCCGTTGGTCCAGTTGGTAGTGAACCTGCCTTCTGAGCTTGGGGGCGTGGGTTCGATTCGCATCTAGGACAAACATTTATGCGATGAACATTTGTGTTTGTTCTATATCTGGTTGTTAATATCTATTTAAGTATGTATTTAAAACTATATATGTATGTATATCAGTCTCTGGCAGCCATATCACAAGCTTTGCTTAGTTTGGGGTCAGATGACCGTGTGTGAAAAAAATGTCCCGAATGTCCCGAATATAGATAGATGAACTGTTTATTGTTCACACCACAAATTTAATAGACACAATAAAACAGCTTAAAAGCTAGTGCAACAATCAGCATCCTTATCGCTAAGAGCGATCTCTTCCTGGCAACCTTAGGATAGAGAGGATTCATACAGGAGGTAGAAGGCGGGGCGTGCAATATTGAATAATGTGATAGTTATAATATAAACCGTACATTCTAATAACAATACATACTAATACTTATATCACTTGAAATTACGATAATATACTAATACATAAAAATATAAATTAATGAATATGAATAGTTAAGGCGCCGTTTTCCCACTTTTAAGCAACGCTTATTACTGCAGATGATCATAATCATTGGTTTATTGTATTAATAAAGTCGCATTTAGCGGAGCAAAATTGTGGCGCTTACACACAGTTGTGCGTTTCGCTACTTCTATTTATGGGGTTTTTCTCATATTTTTCGAAAAGTTTAGCTGTAATGAAAAATGTACCTTTTCGGTTTCCTTTATAATTATGAAATCTATATATCAAGATATTGCAGACATAATTTAATAAATAGTTAATTAAATGAATCCAAAAAAACAGGGATAAAAGCGCAAATCAGTGCTACTTTGATATATTTTTTCTATCAAGCAAAATGTGCTTAATCGTGTTTCAGTCTCATGGGTTTCCCAGATAAAACATTAAATTTTGTTATGACACCATTTTTATAATTTTAAGCTAACCATGGAGGTATGCACACTTAAACTAGAATGATCATAATTGCTAAAAATCGGAAAATTGCGTCTGGGAAAACCTCGCCTTAATCATGTTTCGGTCTCACACTTAAACTAGAATGACCATAATTCCTAAAAGTCGGAAAAGAGAGTCTTGAATAAACAACAACAGCGTCAACCAGGTGGCAACTGCGATAAATAAAATTGCTTTACACGGTCTTTATAAACAGCGAGCGATGGAGCGTGTCTAATATGCACGGGCAACGCGTTCCACAGTTGAACAGCCTGTATAGTAGGTACCTATTCGTATGATACCCTTATCAATATTTTGTTTTCAGTAACAACCCAGCGCTCGCCCGCGCTTCTAGTGAGCATGGCGTCCAAAAATATATTCACGTTAAACAGAACTTTATCAACATTAAAACAGAGTTCAAAGTACGGACGCGTGACTGCCAGGTACCAGAGTGTGTGGACGCAAGATAAAATAATACAATCTCCGTTTAAAAACATTGAAGTTCCTAATTGTACGCTGTACGATTATGTGTGGCAGAATTTGGATAGATGGCCGGAGAGGACTGCAGCTGTGAGTAAACTTAAATTTTGTATCAGACACGTTTAAAATTATCTCATTTTCACTCTCATGACCGTTCCCACTAGTTTAGCAGACTGAACTATCTGACAGTGAGACCTTATTTCTTGTTTGTTCAGTTTACTGAACTAGTGAGACTTTATTCCCCGTTTGTTCAGAACCATGAGACAAGCAAGTCACTCGTATTATGGTTAGCGTCACGCTTGCCCATAATAGTTCAGTTTCAACCAAAATTTGGAATTTAACTGTTCAATACCTTTGCGCGGCAATGTTGTAGATAATATAATATTTTGATCTCTCTAAGCCCAGTATTGGTCCTAAACTGTTGGTCTTTTGGAAAAACTCAGAGTCACACGGCGGGCAATGGAGAGCTATGCTCGGAATTTTTGGCGCGATAGTATCTGGAACGTAGATATTTGACAAAGAACCAGAGTCACCGACATAGCTATTAAAATTTGCAAACCACATCGCTCGAAGAACCGATAACCAATGGGGAAGAAAGGTTCTTGAGTGAGAGTGAGACCACGAACCAGAAGACGCAGCGAAGGTAGGTAGGATATTATGGACAGACATCATGAGAGTCACGGGCATCCAGCGGACGCAGATGGCTTGTTCCGAATGGAGTTCTATAGCAGTGGACGTCTTCTGGCTGATGATGATGATTAAAATGTCTCTGTTTATTTTGTTTGTTTGCTTTTGTTTCACGCAGCAACAGAACCGAAAGACCCGAGAGTGACAGAATATTATAAATCCTGTAAAATGTACGATTCTAGATGGAATTGTTTCAATAATAAATACTAAAAATATTCACCACAATATTTTGACATGAGGCATAATTGGCAGGTGCCATACCCTCAAACAATATACCAGTCAATGCCATCAAAAACACACCACAATAGCCCAGAATTTGTCGATCCTATACTGTAGGTGCACTAGTTTCCCCTTTTATATATATTCAATAATTATATTTTTCATGTAACAGGATTTCTTGTTATCGGCTTTGGTACCTCCAACGCCTCTCAAATGTTCGGGCCCGGCCCGAGAATCCTATGAAATACTACAGAGCGGCCACAAATAGTCAACACCGCTTTATGGTTAATATTCCGAAAACCCGTACGAAACGCTTTGATTCCATTTTTATTATGCGTACTGCTAGTCTGTGGAATGCGCTTCCTGAATACTGTTCCCCGGTAGATACAATCTGGGTGTCTTCAAATCACGGTGAATCAGTTTCTTCTAGGCAAGCCTGCTCCATCGTAGACCGCATCGTCGCTTTACATCAGGCGAGTTGGCGGTCAAATGCAAGCCTATTAATCAATAATAATTTAAAAAAAAACTATGACAACAAATCAACAATTTCCAGGTCTGCGCTGTAACAGGTCGTGGCTATACGTACGAGCAAGCCTTCAAGCTGTCCAACACATTTGCAGCTAACCTTCGAACGAAGGTCAACATTCGGGATGGTGACGTGGTTGCCATCATGCTACCGAACGTGCCTGACTTCCCCCTGGTTGCTATGGGGATCCTGGAGGCTGGTGGCGTGATCACGACTATTAACCCAGTTTATACTGCTCGTGAGTCGCCTCTTTTTTACCATTTTCTCCTTGTACCTACTGAGTTTCAATCCAAAAATGTATATCTTTTGTCTGTCTATATTTTTGTCACTTCATAACGGTCAGACCACAAACATTTATCAGGATATAGCATGGATATAGATACCACCGATAAGTCAAATTGTAAACCTAGCGTGCAGCATTTTTTGTCTCCTTTGACGTTACTAGAGCAATTTAGTGGTAATTGCGAAGTTTACCAGGGCCCTAATTCCAAAAAAAACCACAAAACACGCTGCAAACGTGTTAAAAAATAGTTGCCATGGTAACTATGGTTACCGTGTTATTATTGAATAACACGGTAACCATAGTTACATAACTGAAACGAATCAAACGTGTCTTCCGATTGGATACAAAATTGTCTTGACAAGTTGACATACGTCCACGAACGCGCTAGCCCAACGCTAACTTTCTCCATGTTATTTTGACTGTTAATCGAGCGCATTACGATACGAACCTCATCGCATTAGCAAACTTGAAGAGCACTCGCTGACAAATTTTCACATCCAAACTCCTTTGTCCTTCTTCCAACCGATGCAGAGGAAGTAAAAATAATAATAAATGGCCTAAAAAATAGCTCTAGTACTGGTTGGGATGGAATTCCGTCAATTATATTTAAACTGGGCGTAAATACGCTAGCACATCCTATAGCACTACTATGTAATAAATGCTTTGATGAAGGTTGTTTCCCAGAACCTCTAAAACGATCAGTAGTTATCCCAATATATAAATCAGGTGACAGAGATTGCATATCTAATTACAGACCTATTTCACTTCTACCCACATTGTCAAAAATATTAGAAAAGCTAATAAACACCAAACTAAAAAACTACTTAGAAAATAACAACTTACTGTCAAATCATCAATTTGGCTTTCGTAACAAAAAATCTACATCTGACGCAGTTCAAACTTTAATCAATATGGTTGTAAACAAATTAGATAATAAAAATAAATGTTTGGCAATATTCCTCGACTTAGCAAAGGCTTTTGATACGGTCTCTGTCCCTTTACTCCTGGATAAGCTGCACAAAATAGGTATAAGAGGACTACAACATAAACTTTTCGAAGATTACCTTTCAAATAGAAAACAATCAACGCAAGTTGATCATTACAACAGTGACGAGGTAAACATTGTATATGGCGTACCACAGGGCAGCATTCTGGGGCCTACACTTTTCTTAATTTATATTAACGATATGTGCAACCTTAGCCTTAAAAACGGTAGTGTTGTGACGTTTGCCGATGATACGGTTTTGTTTTTCTCTGGTAAATCATGGTCTGATGTAAATCAATACGCGGAAGAGGGCTTTAGGTTGGTTACCAACTGGCTTGACAACAACCTACTAACGCTTAACATACTTAAAACAAAATATGTTACATTCAGTATAACATATATTGGTCAACCTCTTGCATCAGCTATTAACATTAAAGCTCATTACTGTAACAATACTTCTGGCTGCAACTGCCCCAATTTAGCTTCAACTACAGAAATTAAGTATTTGGGAATTACGCTAGACAATAATCTTAACTGGAAACCGCATGTTAAAGTTCTAGCTGGACGGATCAGAAAGCTAATGTATGTGTTCAAAACTCTAAGATATGTTTGTGACAAGATACAATTAATTCCTGTGTACTATGCTTTGTGTCATTCTATTATCACTTACTGTATCTCATCTTGGGGTGGATGCACAAAATCAACACTAATTACCGCCGAACGAGCACAAAGAGCAATATTAAAAGTTATGACGTTCAAAAAGTTTCGTTATCCAACCGACGAACTATACAGAGAGCTACCTATCCTGACAATTAGACAGTGCTTTTTACTGAAAATTATCCAAGACCAACATGTCAGGCTCCCAGATAACAAACCTGATATCAGAAGGAAAGACAGGACGTATGCTATCACTAGATATAGAACTAAGTTTGCTCAACGATTTTTAGGTTTTATGGGCCCTTATATATATAACTGTATCAGTAGAAGCATTGAATTACGAACCATGAATAACTATAAGTGTAAAAAAGCAGTCAATGAATTAATAAAAAAAATGACTTATGAAGAAACTGAGGAGCTTATAGAAACATTTGAATAGCTATAATTCAACTTTTCTCTGACGCTACAAAACAAATCAGCAAGTCGATTGGCAGATTATGCGTGTTACCTTCTTCGACCACATAGCTAGCCCTCACCTAGAATAATTACCTCAGCTAGACAAAAATAACAATTATGTACAACTAGGTTCATACTTCATTCTCTCACATCCCACATACACAATAATACTAATACAGACACACCAACGTACACAATAATACACGCCTAAAATGAATGGACGGTGGAAGGGGAGGTGTATAATGTGCAAATTTATACATGAATACACTTCCACTGCTCCTTCCCTTTATGTTTTTCTTTTTCTCACTCTCTCTCTCACTCACACACACACACTCACACACCCACTTACACTCAGGAAATTTGACGAAAACACTTAATCTTATAATATCTGTAATTATTTTCATATAATTATGTACACAACACTGAAAAATTTATAACCAACTCATACTACTAGACTTGTTGTATAAGTACCAGGTACATATACATATATACACTGTAGTTAATATTGTATCTCTAATGTTTTTAGGTATTATTTTTCTATTCTAATAAGTGCTACCTCTAAATTAAGCGCTTACTGTAATTTCAAAATGTGTTATTAGTTCGCATTATCAGAGTTAAGAAGTAACTAAAATTATAAAATAGTTTCTATTAATTACATTAAAAGAAAAAAAAAATACTAATAGTGAACATAAACAATTATCTGTATGTTTTGAGTTTACTAACTAATTACTAATTACCGCTTGCAAAGACTATACCTGTCTCTGTTATACTCATTACACATTGCTATGTACGCGAGCGGGAGGCAAACTGCCGTCCGAGTCACAGTTTAATCTAGTTCGGAGGGTAGCATGAATCCTAATCAAATACCAGCCTATTACAAATCTGTTATACCCACTAGTTATACCCACTAGTTGATAAAATTACAATACATACTTTTACTACGAATAAAATATAAAAACGAGGAAGAAAAATAATTGTACTAGAATAGATTTTTAGGTAGGTATGTAAACTTGTTTAAACCACAATAAAATTTTTACTTTACTTTACTTTACTTTTAACTTGCCCAATTCCACGCAGCAAACGCGGCCATGTTACAAGTTTATGTGGTCATAGAGACTTAGGGCACAGAGTCCATTTTTCAATTACATTTTCATGTTACGATGACACGCGTTTATGGTCGGTCAGGAATCTCATGAATGTGAGATAGAGAATAAGGGCCCTGGCTATACACGAAGACGACTAACTCTGCGACTAATTTGTACAAGACCCAAATAATAATGTCAAAGAGTCAATTGCCTCGTATCTGGCCAATCTATGAACATGCCATGGCAATTATTGAGTGCATCGAACCTATCCAATGAATGGAAAAGGAATTTCCGTTTCGTAATTTTGATCCGCGGTGATTATGTAAGCATAGTTAAATTGTTTTTGATGAAAAATAAGAGTTGTCACTGTTGTCATATCATTACTGACATTTAAATCCAACAGAATATCTTTGTTTACCGCCAGGATCGTTATCTGATAAACAAAGTTATTATTTGATGATAACAAATGATACATAGCATTGCATGATCATAAGATCGCATCTCTAGGTTAACGAATTTTTAATGTCGTTGCTAAAATTTTGAATAAGGGCAAACATCAAAAATCTTAGATCGATACATTTGGTACATGTATGTCGTTAGTAACCTATCGTATTGGTAAAAAAATCTATGTAGGTAAGTCTATGATATTTTTATGTAGTACACAAAATCTGTATTAATTTGGATTATTTTGTTTGTCTTTAAATTTCATTATCACAAAATAAACATTTCTGTATTTCTGTATTTTTTTTTCTGTATAAATAAAAAAAAAATGCTGTTCGTTGGTCACATTACTTGCGAATGACTGATCCAATATGGCTATTTTTAGTTTTAAAATGTTGATTGTAGTTACAATTAGGATTTTATGGAGAGAAAAATTGGAATGGTTTCCCAGAAAAATCTCAAATTCGGGAAAAAACTGAACTACCTTTTTTCTATAGGATTATAAATGAAATGAACTTCTGAACACTATTACTCCTAAACGACTCGACTATAATCATAATCACAATTCAACTGACAATAAAAAACTAAAGGAAGCAAAAAAAATATTTAAAAAGCGTAGAGGATTTAATCAGTTTCAGTTATTACCATCATAGTCCTTCTTCTGAGTTCAGAGTAGTCTAGTAGAGACCATAACAAACAAAACAATTCACAGAACGCCATGACACAAACTTTTTTGAAGTTTGTAATGTACATTAGATAATATTGTCCTTCTCAGCAAATAAGATAGCATCAGGGAGTTGTATTATTTGGTAGTAATTGTTTTGGTTCTTTCAGATGAAGTCCAAAGACAGCTGCTTATGTCGAATGCCAAAACGGTTGTAACTTTGCCAGAAAACCTAAAAGTCATCAAAGAAGCGCTCAACATAGCAAAACTGAAAATTCCAATAATAATCGTAAAGACAAGCGGTGACCCTACACCGGAAGGCACAATCTGTTTTAACGAGCTAAGTGAAGATGTACACGCAGACACGAGCGTCCTAAAGAAGGTTAGGAGGCATCCAAATGACATCTGCTTTTTGCCGTATTCGAGTGGAACGACAGGACTTCCTAAAGGCGTGGAGTTATCGCATAGAAACATTATTGCAAATGGGGAGCAGGTCAATGAACCTGCAATTGTGTGCCACAATTTAACTACTAGTAAGTTTAAACATTATGTAGACTCATAAAATTAGATTTAAATGCGTTTTAAATAACTTAATGTCTGTGTTGCTAACAAAATTATGGGATTAGGGCAAAAAAGCTTTACCTGGTCTGTAGATTAGGGTTACCATACATACCTATCAAAATTTGAAAAGTCCTGATCTAAAACCGGATATTTCAATAAAAGTTCGGACATTTTAGTCCCGAAATTAAAACACGTCGTTACAGTGGTAACAGACTACCAAGCTAAAAATGCCTTATATTGCACGAGCTAAAAAAGTCGGACAAAGTCCGGAAAAGGGTCTAAAACTCCGGACAAATCCGGACTGATGGTATGGTAACCCTAGATTGATGAACTCCAAAATAAGTCCCAGTACGTATAGTAAATTTTTTGTACGTACAACGAAACTAGCAATGTGTCATTCGCGAACGAACGAATCCAATAGAACGGGTCACGAGGTCCACGTGATGGATTCGTTTACTACGACGGAAAGTATTCGTTCTTTCGATTAAACTGTTTTCAGAAAATATGAAGCGCCAACTCACATCACATACCACCAGCACTACCAGCAGCCATTAAACGTCCACTGCTGGATCTCTATGTCCGCTAATTCCTTTTTGGAAAAGTTAGGTTAGAATATTAAAATTGATCCGAAATAGGGGGTTCCCGCAACTTCCTCTTCAAAGGGAGGGGGTGTACTACCCACTCTTCCAATCCCCAGTAACCCTTCCACCCTTAAATCGATGTAAAACTTAGGCAGGGATACTAATGCTGTTAGCCAGGGATACTAATTCTATTTACTCGTCAAACATTTGAAACCTCACAATCTACGTCATATGTTATTGGGTGTTATTTTCTATTCCAGATACTCACCAAGATGCAGTATTAGCAGTGTTGCCATTCTTCCACATATACGCAGCTTCTGTTATAATGTTCCACAAATTGTCGCTGGGAATCAAACTGGTAACCCTGTCAAAACTGCAACCTGACCACTATTTTGAGACGTTGGAAAAATTTAAGACGAACATCTTGTTTGTGGCCCCTCCATTGGGTACGTGGCGTTCATAGCCTATACCTGCTCTAATATTGATGGGCTTTCTTAGATATGTCAACTAAGTGTGTAAATTTGTGTGCTCTGCCCGTTTAGTTTGCATTGCCTCGTTTAGTTTGTATTGCCTCGTTTAGTTTGCTTTGCCTCGTTTAGTTTGCTTTGTCTCGTTTAATTTGCTCTGCTTTCGTTTGCTCTGGCTTGTTTTCAGTTGGCTGATGGCAACTGGCAATTGCCATCAGCAAAAAGATTTGACAGAGCATTTGTAATTATAGATTAACCTAACTATCGTTTCTCAGTTGAGTTTTCACAGATTATGTTATGTTACAGTGGATTTACTAAGAAAGGGAAGGGGAGGAATAATATAAGAAACAATAAAGAACAAATAAGAATGCATTATGCTTGCATTATCTTAGCAAGCCTTACATTATCTTGTAAATGATATAAATAATATTCCTATTTCATTCTGAATTCCAGTATTACTGATGGGGTCTCACCCGGCTGCGACAGCTAAGTCTCTGCAGTACGTGGAAATTTTGATCAATGGAGCCGCTCCTTTAGCTGCTTCGGACGCGGAACGGTTTTTAAACAGGGCTCAGGTTTGTTTGTCACTTAATATGTTATTTTTTTAAATCACTGAATCACTCCTCGCCTAATGTTAAGCTATGATGCGGTCTACGATGGACCATCCGAAACCGATTACCATGAGAAACCAATTCACTCGTGACTTGAAGAACAATGAGTGAATCGGTTTCTTACATAATAATTATGTAAGGAAGTGAAAAGCTGAAAACTCGGCTTGCTGGGCGTGTCTTGAAATTATTCATGTCCAGAAATGGAATGATGTGGACAAATGGTGATAATTATGAGAAAGTACAAAACCTAGTCAAGATCCAGGAAGCATCGCGATGGTGATCTTAAATAAAGATTAAATTAAAACTTATATTAAACTTAAAAAGACATGAAGTCTTTGATTGTTCTAGATAGCTTATTGGTCCAGTTGGTATAGTGAACCTGCCTTCTGCGTTTGGGGGCGTGGGTTCGATTTCCACCTAGGACAAACATTCATGTGATGAACATTTGTGTTTGTTCTATATCTGGATATTCATATCTATTGGGGTATATATTTAAAAATATATATGTGTGTATATCAGTCTCGGCATCCATATCACAAGCTTAGCTTAGTTTAGGGTCAGATGACCGTGTGTGCAACAATGTCCCGAATATATATTTTATTTTATTTATTAATTGTGTGAAACTATTAACGATGCGAAATGAAACAATTAAGCAAATCTTTATAGAACCAAATACTAAAACGTTTTAGTACTTGGTTGTGTGAAGATTTGGCACTGGTTTGCCAATTCCGTGATTAATGACGATGATATTCTACCATATTTGCAAAAAAATCTGTTCCAAACTCGTTATTTCTTTATATTTCCAGAAAGACATAGACTTCCGTCAAGGGTATGGACTGACGGAGACATCCCCTACAGTCGCAATTACTCCAAAGGGCTGGAAAAAGAACTACGACGTCACAGGGCCGCCTATCCCCAATACCGAGCTCAGAATTGTCGATCAGAATTTGAAGAATTTGGGACCAAATGAGGTTGGTAGTATAAAATGTAATAAAAAAAGATTGCCAGATAAGAATTCTTCTATATTTTTAATTGTAATTGTGCGAGTTTGGGCTCGTATCTGGTCACCAAACGGGTACCCAGGATAGGTTTGTTACCACCGTTCCCGGTTGAAGATTGAAGTGGTTAGACATGTCCTCCTTTTTACAGTCGTGTCCGGCCAAATATATAGACGAGCACTCAGACGAGTGAAATAAAAGTTACAATTTTTTTTTTTAAGTAGCGTGTTTAGCTTTCCGGTTCAAATGTCCGGCTAAATATGAATCTGAGTCCAAACGTCTTTCACTTCGCTAAATAAATTTCCACAATCAGCGTTAAAAAAAAAAAAAAAAACACTAAAATGTTCACGAACATTCAATAAATAATAATCCATGATTACATGCGGCACTGAAACGTGGTCTCTCAATATGGGCCTCATAAGCAAGCTCAAAGTCGCACAACGAGCTATGGAGAGGGCTATGCTCTGGGTTTCTCTACGAGATCGAATCAGAAATGAGGAGATCCGTAGACGAACAATAGTCACCGACATAGCCCACCAGATTAGCAAGTTGAAGTGGCAGTGGCAGGGCACATATCACGCAGAACAGATGGCCGATGGGGCCGAAAGGAAACGTTGGATGCAGGCCGCTTCCAATCGGCCCTTTTGGAGATCGGTGGGGATTGCCTAGGTTCGGCAGTGGACGTCTTATGTCTGAAATGAAGATGAATCCTTCAATATAACATATTGACACTCGAAAATACACAAGTTTATGAAAATAATACAATAAGGTGATAGAGTTTTCCTCGCGTTGGGGCCAAATCTCCCTCATGTCGTTGAGTTAAGTATGGGTACTAAGTAATGTACGATTTTTATTCATAATTCTCAGACCGGTGAAATCCTAGTGCGTGGTCCGCAAGTGATGAGAGGCTACCGTGACAACCCTCAGGCCAATAACGAGGCTTTCACTGCAGACGGTTGGTTCAGGACAGGGGACTTGGCGACGGCTGACGAGGCAGGGTTCATCACTATTGCTGATAGACTGAAGGAACTTATTAAGGTAATGTATAAGCACATACTTATTTTTTCTGTTTTATACTTGCACAAATATTCCAAGCAATGCAACCTTTTAGTGAATACGAAGTTTAAAAATGTTCTGATAGGAATTCAAAATACCAACAACTCGAAAATTGGCAAATTCTTACTAAATCAAACATTGTTACTTAAAATTAGGTATTACATTATTTACTATAAGATTAATGAAAAACATTTGATCTTTACAAAGAGATTGAGCGAGAACGTAATTTCTTGTAATTCGTATCTCAATAACATGAAGATGTAGTCTCTTCTTAGTATACTAAGTTTCATCTAAATTCGTTAAGCCATTTTGGTATGATTGTCTTCAATATTTTTTTAAATGACTGTTTTCTGTGGAATACCTGTTTTTTTAATTTTATTTTTATGATATTTGTTCCCATATTAAAAGTTTTTCTTAATGATGGAAACTATGGACCCCTTTCGGATTAGTACACCCTTTCCGCGTAACCTTGTATAATGCCATCTAGTGAAGTTTAATGGAAGAAAAGTCCTCAAAAGTTATTTATACTGCAGGTAAAAGGCTACCAAGTACCCCCAGCGGAACTAGAAGCAGTTCTACGTGACCACCCATCAGTGAACGACGCAGCAGTCATAGGTGTCCCGCATCCAGTCAACGGTGAAGCACCCAAAGCTTTCGTAGTCCTTAAAAAAGACAAAGCATGTGATACCAAAGACATAGTGGAGTTTGTTAAAGAAAGAGTAGCTCCTTACAAAAGAGTTACCGACGTCAATATTATAGATGCTATTCCAAAAAGTGCAGCGGGTAAAATTTTGAGACGGGTCTTGAAAGAAAAATATTGTTAGGTATACAAACTAAGTATAATTTATAAACAAGCTCGTGACTTCTATACCCGAAAAAAAAAACAAATACCACATAAGGCGTGGTTGCAACGCTTATTACTACAGATAACCATAATACTTGGTTTATTGTATTCAAGTTACATTTAATTTTAGCGGAGCAAACCATGGCGCAAAGTCGTGCGTTTTGCTACTTCTATATTTGAGTTTTTTCTCATATTTTTCGAAAAGTATAGCTGTGATGTAAAATGTACCTTTGCGATTTCCTTCATAATAATGAAATATGTGTATTAAAATATCGCAAACATAATTTAATAGATAGGTATTTGAATTAATCAAACAAACAACAGGAAGAAAAGCGCAAATAAGAGTATTACTTTCATATTATGTTTTTTCTATCGAGTGAAAAGTCCTTAATCGTTCTTAGATAAAATATTAAATTTTGATATTACGCCGTTTTTATAATTGTAACCTAACCATGGAAGTAGGCACACTTAACTTAAACTATAATGACCAAATATACTAAAAGTCGGAAAAAGATGGCCTAAAGTATTACTCTTATTACTAAGTACATTGTATTTTTGATATTTTTGTACAAAAATGTAAACTATGTATTAATTATATAACATACCTTAATTATCTATATTGAATTTTATTTAATCATCGTAGGGTACTCGATTGGCCTTGTTGAGACCAATATACTGGGTGATACGGAAAGAGTGTACTAAGCCGAAAGGGTAGGTACTAACCCGTCATTGTGAATAAATATTATTACAGAAGCAACTGTCATTCGTCAGATTGTAAAAGGTCTAGTGTGGTCAATACTTCCAAATGTAGGTACACCACAGTTAATTCGATGAGACCTAATAAAATGCATAATATTATGAAATTCTGTACTTATTGACTAGTTGTTGGATTGATTGTTCCTCTTTCACGCAGCAACAGAGCAACAGATCGACCTTATTTTTGCATGGTTACAGTTCAGGAATCGGAAAATGACATAGGGTAACGTTATATGATTATTTACGGGATATTTACCGTGATATTTATAGGTTGTGGAATGAACACCCGATATTATATCGGGAGCTTCTCATCTCTAACAGAGTTGCCAGCATTGAAACGGCGGGCGTGATGCGTCGCCGTGTCACGAAAGGCTGCCCACAAGGAGGAGTGATGTCTCCACTACTCTGGGTGGTGGTGGTCAACGAACTCATCGAACTCCTCAACAAGGATGGCATAGTTACGGTGGGATACGCGGATGACCTGGTAATCATGGTCTCTGGACTTTTTGAGACGACTTTATGTGAAAAGATGCAGAAAGCACTCAAAGTTGTCGAGAAATGGTGTGAGCGACACAGCCTTTCTGTAAATCCACAAAAGACGGAGATGGTGCTTTTCACTAGGAAAACGAAGGCAATGAATCTCACGCTACCATCATTGTTTGGTACAAAATTAACTCTTAGCAAGGAAGTAAAATACTTAGGCATTTGGCTAGACAGCAAACTTCTGTGGGGAAAACACCAGGAATATATCACCACGAAGGCAACCAACATACTATGGCAGTGCACTAGAGCGGCAGGAAAAGACTGGGGCTTGAAACCAAAGCTCTGCCATTGGTTATACACAGTGATAGTGCGACCCGTTCTCACCTACGGCTGCGTAGTGTGGTGGACTCGTACAACTCTAGCAACTGTCATCGCGAAATTGCAACAGACCCAAAGACTTGCTTGTTCTCTGATCAGCGGATGCATGAAGAAGACACCTTCAGCTGCCCTGGAGATCATTCTGGGTCTGACCCCATTACACCTACACATACAACAGGAAGCGATGGCGTCAGCACTAAGAATCAAATCCACAAACCAGTGGAAAAGCTCCGGGCCAATTACTAACCACTGTAGAATAATCGACCGTGCGACTAGGATAATCCCAGAGGCAATCCTAGGTACCGATAAGATAGCTAGCACCCATCTAGATAGCAAAAAGTACGAGTTGGCAACAGATGACAACATCCTGGATGGGGTATCGCCCACGTGGAACATATACACAGATGGTGCAAAAAACAAGGAGGGAGCAGGCTGCGGCTACTACTCACCTGAGCTTGGGCTCAAAGAGTCCATGGGACTAAACAAAACGACGACAGCACTGCAAGCGGAGGCCATGGGCCTGCTACTGGCGGCGAGAGCAGTCTGGCCTTTAAATGAGCTTCTCTCGGCCCCCGCAGGTGGGGATGGCAAAAGGATCATCATGTTTACCACTGATAGTGCGGCAACCATCTACGCACTCAGAAGACCCGTTACAAGATCAAGAGTCACTGCTGAATGTCATACAGCTTTACAAGCACTCGCGAGCAAGTACAGAACGATAGTGAGATGGACGAAAAGCCACGGAACCTGCGTGGGTAATATAACGGCAGACACTCTTGCCAAGGAGGGTGCTAGGAAACAGGTAAGCGATGACGCAGTGGGCCTCTGCAAACCATCAGCGATGGGAGTGCGAGAGCTACTGCGTCGTCACACCGAAAAAGAACAACAGAATCTGTGGGACAAGCATATATGGGATAAGCATGCTAAGGCCGCTTTCCCAATTCTTGACAAAAAGATCACGAACAGCCTATTGAAGTTGCAACGGCAGGATCTTCGCCTGATAGTAGGCCTTATAACCGGCCATTGCAACTTGAATAGTCACTTGTATAAACTAGGAGCCACGGACAGTCCACTGTGTCGCGGCTGCATGAAAGAGAACGAAACTGTAGAGCATGTGCTGTGGCATTGTGAAGCCACAGAAGAAACTAGAACCGCTGCCGGGCTGCATGGGGCACCGCTGCCGCTTTCATCCGCGTCGCCGCAACAGCTAGACTGCTTTTCTTCATCATCATCACTTACACTCATACTACCATCTGCACCACTGGAGCAATTGTGCCAGCGCCCCAGAGCCTCACTCCGGTATTTCAAGGAGTTGGGTTGGCTCGGGTAGGTGCTGGTAGGGGGAAATGCACAATACACCCCTAGCGGGACGTCAGTGCAGGACTCATCGCCCCCATTTCGAATAAGAATAAGAATATATCGGGAGCTTATTCCACAACGTTACCACGGTAAATATCCCGTAAATAATCATATAACTTTAGTGAACAACTGTGAGAGTTTAAAACAGTGTTTGACATAAGCTACTTTTCATCATGATCATTATCATCACCTTTTTTCATCACTACGCGGGTGAAACCGCGGGCGCAGTTAGTAAACCATAATAACAAAATATGTTATTAATCTAATTAAAAATTGTAAAATAAACAATTTGACCTACCATTTACTTTTTTTCCCTTTGATTATGATGAAGTATAAATACCTAGCTGTGATCACGCAATTACATTTGATAAGCTTATCAATGTTCACACAATATGACATTTAAAATTATGATTATTATACAGAGTGAAGCTGTGAAGTAGATTGTATACCAGTTTTAGCAAAGTAAATCTATTGATACTACTAAATACAATAAACTTCCATAAATATTTATGAGGTTCAAAGACCGTCGTATTGAATAGCAGTGTGTATTTAAACGTCAAGGTACTTAGCCACTTTCGAAAGCAGAATTTCAACATTGATAAAAAACTCGTAAAAGAGAAGTGTAATATACAATTTAGTGATTAACTTGATATTTAAATCAAAATGAACAGAACACCAAGATTAATAAAGCTCAAAGTCCCGAGCAGAGAGTTTTCGAGTGTGAAGTTTCGAAAAGATGTTTGGACAAGTGAACGAGTGGTCAAGTCTCCTTGTAAGGATATTGTCATACCGAAAATAACATTGGATGAATATATATGGAAGAATCTGGATAAATGGCCTCATAAAGTAGCTGCGGTGAGTACAAATAAATAGGTTATTTAATTTATAAACAACATTTGGTAAGATTCTCTCCAAATAATCAGTCAGTTCAACAAACCGTGTTTGTTTCTGGGGTAGCACCCCAGAAGAGATGCCTTCTGGGGTGCCTGGGCTAGTCTAATTCCCACTCCCGGCGACGGCCCAAGCCGAGGTTCGTACCTTCGAGGTGCCCTTGTGCTAGTCGCCCAAAACTTAAATCACCAAGTTATGCCGAACGCACTCTGCGTTCGCTAACAAGTCCGGTCAAACTGTAGAGACCAAAAGGCCAACAGTACAAGTCAATATAAAAAAAAATTATAAACATTTTTAAATTAGGGACAATTTAATAGACACGTTTGACAGCTCAGTCAAAGTAAATCGTTAAATTATCTAAAATTCTTAGTCATTTGGATTGTCTTTAGACCTTCAACGGTCTAACTGTATTTGTAGTTTTAGTTTTAGCTTGTATTTTGTTTACTTAGTCATTATTAATATAAATATGCATTTTTAAATGAAAAACAGTTGAACTAACTTTGAAATAAATAAATAATAACATTGTTACTAGTTTGTACATTAATGAATTTTGATGAAGTGTCACATAATGATCTATTAAATTGGCCCTATAACACCTGTATACAACATCGTATAGAGCAAAGGGTTAATGATCTTGAAATCTTGTTCTGACAGCATACATTCCAAGAATAAATATGCCGAGAACTTTCAATACGAGATGAAACCGGACCTTTGTAGCATGGGCTCAAAAAATAATGGAAATTCCCAAAAAAAGCTATTGGCGTACCTACAAGTATATATTATGCCCTGGGAATTCCGTACATTTCTTACCTGGAAGATTTTAAACATTTTGACAGAAATTTTATACGGTGTATTTACAACTTTTTAACTTTTTATTTTATTAGCGACTAGGTTATAACCGGGGCTTCGCCCGCGTTATTTGAAGAAAAAATTATGGGTTTCGTCAGTAGAGTATCAATATTTAAGGAAGAGGGATACCTTTACCTATCTAAATTGCCAAATAAAATTAAGTCTAGGCGACAAATAAAAAAACATACCGAAACTCCAAGATTTGTAAAATAATAGCAATATACAGCCTGTGAAAATATATAGCATTATTAAAAGTAAGGCTGTTAAAATTAATATCAAAGATTTTCTGAATTCAATGTTATAGTAGTCATACTAAGTTATTTAATTTGCGATTGCTTCAAAAGTGAATAATTCGTTGTTTATATTTGTATTTTCTATAACTGCTTTATTTTTTCACTTGACGGATTTAACTTCAAAATAATATGAAGGTATAACATCATAAATCATTCACAATTAACAGACTTTTGTGTTTATGTAAAACGATTTAGAAAGGTTGGGCCAATGTCGTTGCACCCGCGAAAACACTTTGAAACTCCCTCCTGACTATTTAAATATTTCATTAAAATTCCTATAAACAGAAGTAAACATGTTAAAAAGTAACCTTATCAAGAAAATTTTAATTAAAAATGTTTTTTATATGACGTTGTGTATTTTTTAATGATAAATTACACTTAATAAAATAATGCGTGATAAGTCCCTATAAACATTTATAACATAGATCTACACATTTATTATACGTTGGTAAGGGTGATAAAGAAAACTTAAGTTTCTGTCTACAGGTTTGTGGAATAACAAACAGACAATACAAGTATGAAGAAATATACAAACAAACTCGAACTCTAGCAGTTAATCTTCGGAAGAAGTTCAAGGTGGAGAATGGAGATGCAGTGGCTGTCATGATGAGGAATTCTCCAGAGTATCCCACTGTGGTACTGGGGATATTAGCTGCTGGTGGTGCTGTGACAACGTTCAATCCTGTATACACTTCACGTGAGGGCTCAAATTTAATAGCTATTTGTTGTAGAAGTTCCATTGATTCACAAACACAAAGATATCAAAATACTATTCACTACATTTATATAATTACTAGCGACCCACCCGCCCAGCTTCGCACGGGTGTAATTTACGTGCGAAGCCGGGGCGGGTCGCTAACTGTGAATATAAACCTTCCGTGAAAATGTATCTAACTGATGGTGAAAACCGCATCAAAATCCGTTGTGTAGTTTAGGAGGAGTTAGCGGCCATACAGACTGACAGCCGCGGAAAGCGACTTTAATTTATACTATGTAGATAGATAGAAGATATTATGTAGAGACCGTGGTAAGGTTGTGGAAAGAGCTCCCAATATTTCGGCGCAGTTACATGCACCATTTTCACGGGATGACTGAATATGTTGGTCGAATAGTTCAAAGTACAAAATGATCTATTCACTTTCTTTCTTTGTTCCCTTCATACTTGTACACACATTTAATTGTATTTATTTCAGAAAACAAAACCAGCCATACTACATACTACGTATTCATTAGGACAAATCACATAAAATAAACTAAATTATATGAATGCCAGATGTTTTTGGCCAAGTTTTAAAAGTTTTATACATGGTTTTACAACTCTTTACTAAAGTTATGTATCTAATAAAATTCCAGATGAAATTCAAAGACTGCTGCAAATATCCGAAGCGAATTTAGTTATAGCTGACATAGAATCAGTTTCTATAATTAAAGAGGCTTTAAAACTTTGCAAGAAAAGCATGCCTATCATCAGTGTTGATATAATCGAAGATCTTCCAGAAGCAACTGTGTCATATAAAGAACTGGTAGAAGATACTCATGTAGATAAGAGTATACTGAAGGAAGTTAAAAGAACACATGAAGATATTTGTATAATGCCTTATTCTAGTGGAACTACTGGACTCCCAAAATGTGTTGAACTTACGAATATGAATTTTGTTGCAAATTGTGAACAGCAGAATGCGGAGTTGAGACATTATTCTTACACTACAGGTGGGCATTTGATGAAAGTCTACTAAAACTATACAAGCGCACCCAGACCTCGGTGTGGGTCAGCACACGGCTGACAGGAGTGTCGGAGCACACGAGGTAGTAGCCTGTCCACTGTGAACGCCTATGTCCCTGGAGGGTAGACAAGACCCACTTTCTGTTAGCGTTAACGCCTGCGGAAAGATGAAATTGTATGAAAATGACATTATTAGCTGGAGATAGCATTTCTCAAGCTAATGTCATTGTCAATGTCATTTTCATACAATTTGATCTTTCCGTAGGCGTTAACGCTAACAGAAAGTGGGTCTTGTCTAACCCCCCTGGTGTGGTGAGGGTGAACCTCGGCGGGCGAGAGTGTTCCAGATCAAAGGCGTGGACGACGAGCCGTAATCACGTCGTACCCATTTTTAGTTCTTAGAGCCTGCATTTTCGGCGGTGCTCCTTGGTGGTGGTTGGAGTCAAACCCAAGCTCGAAATAGTGACAAATTTATTTGAATCAATATTCTGCTTTTATACTAAGTACTGACCTACTCTAGGTACACATTTATAATTATTTAGATGTCTACTATCTATGTAGACTACTGTATCAGCACTTGGTTGAATTCCATTGCCCCGTCCGATGCCCACAAGGTTGTTGCCACTGCTTGTAAGTGGGTCATTGCTGAACATACAGAACTGGGCGAAATACATGAGTGTTTTTTTACATTGCAGACACAAACCAAGACACGACCCTAGCAGTTCTCCCATTATTCCACTCATATGGACTTAGTATTGTGATGCTGCACAAACTGTCAGTGGGATTGAAAGTTGTTACGGTACCGAAGTTTCAACCTGATACATTCTTGAACGCCTTATCAGAATATAAGATCAATTTACTCTACGCAGCTCCGCCAACGAGTAAGTATAATAAACGTAGGATATTCATATTATAGCTAAACACTAAAACTTAGGTTCCCACCAACTATGTGGTTCTGACTAAGAATTCACGCACACTAACAAAATATTTCGCACAAAATATTTATTACATACGTAGTTTAAATAAAATTGGACAAGTGTGAGTATGACTGACAAGTAATAATGTTCCTTGATGACTGACACCCTGAGATTTCCATACAAACTTAATAAATATGTAAGTAGGTAGGTATGTAAACAGTTCGTCCATTCCAGGAGTTGAGTCTCGAAGAAAAAAGGTTAAAATGGTTGAAAATAATTGAACGATTATGATAAAACCTTTTTTGTTTTATGATAGAACTTTTTTTTATAAAAAGATTTGCTAACAACCATGCTATCTGCCTGATGGTAAGCAGAAACCACTGCCTATGGACACCTGCGACACTAGCGGTGTTGACGGTACTTTGCCAGCCAGGAGAGGTAGTTGTAGACACCTTTTTTGAAACGCTTCATGTTGAAGGCCTCCCCATCGAACTCCAAAGGACCGGTTGGAAGCGAGTTACATCCAGCGTTTCCCTGTGGTCTCTTTTCGGTTCTCTGTCCATCTCATCCTACGCTGCGCTTACCGGTCCGTGAACCTTTCGGCTCCATCGGCCATATGTTCTGCGTGATGTGTGCCTTGCCCACTGCCACTTCAACTTGCTAATCCGGTCGGCTATGTCGGTAACTTTCATTCGTCTACGGATCTCATCATGTCATGAAATAACTATGTAAAATTTAAAATTTCTGTTGCTTCTTTCCAGTACTGTTCTTGAGTGCACATCCTCAAGCGACACCCAAACATCTGGAATACTTGAAGTGTGCAGTGTGCGGAGCTGCCCCGCTGCCTCCAGCTGACATACAGAACTTTTTGAACAAAACTCAAGTGAGAACACAAAAATAACTATAAAAAACTACTACAGTGACATACTATAAGCATGCTGAGATCGTTAGTACAAGAAAATAAAACCGGCCAAGTGCAAGTCGGGCTCGCAGACTGAGGGTTCCGTACCACCACATAAGTTGTTAGCTACTAAAGTATTAAAAAATTGTGCAAAAGACAACATCCCATCAACACCCAGGCGGTCACCCATCCAAGTAGCGGCCGCGCCCGACGTTGCTTCGCTTCGGTGATCGTACGATAACTGTTGATGAACAGAAATTTGACACCGACTCGCACTTGGCAATTATTAATTAAAAAAAAAAAAATCGTTTGTAAGTGCATGTGTACTATAATCATGCCAAATCTGACGCTTGTATAGGTATTACTGTTTTTACATTAGAGCTAATACAAAAATACGTAAAAAAATACGTTTCATGTATGAGGGCCCCCATTTCGTTTTTACTTTTCGTCTTTTTTCTTATTTCTTAATTAATCCGCCGTAACATTACATTTATTCTGTGAAAATTTCAACTGGCTATCTATGTATTACGGTTAGAAAAATACAGCCGTTAATACGTAGGACAGACAGACGGACATACATACATCGTAGGCTTAGTAATAGGGTCCCGTTTTTACCCTTTGGTTAAGGAACCCTAAAAACACGATAGGCCCATTAGAACCGTATGAGCAAAGTCGTGAAGGCGTTGTTTCTATATTTTTATTTGTTACTAACTTATTAGGAGGCGATGGCAGCCGAGCGGTATGTGCGCTTTACAATCTGATGGAACCCAGTTCGATCTTCGGCCCTGTACTAATGAATTATAACCTAAATAAATTATGTGGGAGTTTTGGCGTTCCCCTCTTCTCTGATGATAATCATTAATCACCTTTCAATGTGTTGCATTGCATTGTCCGACATTGTGGCACCCTAAACTTAAAAACTAAAAAAAAAAATATTAAAAAAAACCTAAACTACCAACTTATGAACACATTATTGAACTTCTAAACAGCAAACTTATGACAGAAGGTTTATTTCGATTGTCATAAATGCAAAGAAAAACACCATATTTCCAGAAAGACATGGAGTTCGCTCAGGGCTACGGCATGACGGAAGCCGGACCACTGGTGTCAGTCAGTCCACTTGGCTTGAACAAACATGACGCTGTGGGGTACTCGCTGCCAAACATGGAACTCAGAATTGTTGATGGAGAGATGAACAATTTAGGACCTGGTGAGGTTAGTAGTATAGACCGTTGATTGAGTATCTAGTCGTATTATTCGCATTTATATTCGATCCATTTATATTCGACGTGGATATTCGCCAAAGAACCAGAGTCACCGACATAGCTGTTAAAATTTGCAAGTTGAAGTGGCAATGGGCAGGCCACATCGCTCGAAGAACCGATAACCGATGGGGAAGAAAGGTTCTTGAGTGGAGACCACGAACCGGAAGACGCAGCGTAGGTAGGCCTCCCACTAGATGGACCGACGACATAGTGAGAGTCGCTGACATCCAGTGGATGCAAAAGGCAGGCTGTCGTTCAGTGTGGAGGTTAAAGGGGGAGGCCTATGTTCAGCAGTGGACGTCTTCTGGCTGATGATGATAATGATGATATTCGATCTAAGTTTTTGTTAGATCTGTTAGCTAACCGTGAATTCTGATAAGTTTTTGAACGTAAGATTTTTAGCTGGTAATCGATATACGTACTTACTACAAAGAAAAGTTTTAATTTAGCTTTTTACATTGATATTGAAGCTCCAAAAAAGGGGTCAAAAAAACTTGGACTGAGGATAAATATATATATGTAGGAATATGTGATAAAATAAATATTATTAATTAAGAAAAAATAATCACAAAAATACTATGATAGTATAGGACATATTTTTTTAAACAGGTAAAATTGCCCCGCTGTATTGCAATACTCAACGTTTTTTGATAATTTTATATCTAAAATTCTAACTAGGTATGACTTAGGAACTTTATCACAGAAGTTGGTCTCGCATCTCACCGTTATGCACATTTTTCGAGTCGTCTCATTTTTCATTCTGTTTCCAGCTGAAAGTGTTAAATACGCACATAAGTCAATACGACTTCTTACTGAATTGAAGTTAGGTTTCTATTCTCTTCTCTGATAACATCTTGTTTTTTTTTGGTTAATAGTGTGACTAACAAAAAACAAACAACAAACTATAAAATTGCTTTCGTGTTTGTTTGTGTATATCATTGGTAATATAGTATTTTAGCAACGCACACCTGCTGCCTGACGTGCGTGACGTCACCTGTCGGTTCCAATGGAAGACCAGCGCTGGTTGTTTACAACCAGCAATACGCTGAGTTGGGATCGGCTTGTGACAGAAACTATTACTTTGTTGTTTTAATTTTATTCGTAATGTTTATATATTTTGTTTCTGTCATAAATAAATATTTTTCTTTTTCTTTCTTTTTCTAACAATTGACTCCACAATTTTACTAGTATTATAATGGTCTCAAAGACTATTTCGAACGCTGTTAAAGTTCAATTGGAACGCATTGTTTCAAAATAAATGAATATGAATATCATTTTCACTTATCGTGTTTGTAAAGTTCTTGTTTATACCCGGGGTAAGCGGACTGAAGGGGCTTTTTATGCACTAGTGCACAAACATGTTTGCTGGTTAAAATTGTTCAAAGAGGTTCACTTTGTTATCTATTTCGTGTAGGAAGTTTCCTTGGGTCTTGAATAATATCTAAAGATCAGATTAATATTAAAAACCCAGGCATAACTGTTGTCGAATTAAAATTGAATATTGTTCAAATTTCAGTTTCAATTTTATTTTAAGCGATATTACTTACAGTATCGCTGTTTCAGTTCCTCGCAATCATGGTATAATAATATACTTCGCCAGGTATAGCACTACGAGAAATAAATGTGACGTGGGCATCCCGCAATGATGTCATCAATGTCATGGATGGACGATGGACGTGTACGTACACGTGCATAAGCAAGAGCAGAATAAGTAATTTACAACAAGTTCGAGAGAGATGACGATACACGAAACAATGGCGGATTCTCTATGGTTTTCTGTCTTAACAGTAGCGTGAAATTATAACTCCCCAATATTCGTATATTACCTGTGGGAATCCAATAAATCAATGTGGTTTTGATAAAATTGTGTTTAATATATTCAATTCGTGCTTAACTTGCTTGAGCGGAAAAACTAAATGACAATTGAAATGCTTTTTGTATTTTATTTAATAGATTATTAAAAAAGTTGTTTCCCAGTATCCGTGTTTGTTACAATAAAGTGGCAACTGGACAGTGACGTCATTGCGGTACAATTGCCAGAGTGCTAGACCTTGTTTTCTTGGATCATGCTCGCAATTAAAGTGAAAAGCAGTGTGTGTAATTCCCAAATGTATCATCGACTATATAAACATCTAGGTATCTACAAAATATATTTTTGTTTTCCAGGTTGGTGAGCTAGTAATTAAGGGTCCGAATATAATGAAAGGGTACAAAAACAACCCCGAGGCGAACGACGAAGTGTTTTTGGAAGGGGGGTGGTACAGAAGCGGGGATCTGGCCAAGATTGACGACGAAGGATTGATTACTATCTCTGACAGGTTGAAGGAATTGATTAAGGTGAATAAATTTATGTTGAAAAAATTTGAAAAATAGAAATTTTATCTTTATTTTTTATGGATGACGTATGTGCTTTAGTCAATAATTTGGCGTTGACAACAGCGCACCTGAATGTTAGTTAAGTAGCAGCTTACCATTTTGGACAAAATATGGCAAGCCCGTCTAGCATATATTGGTAACCGTCTCTTTATAGCACTCAAACTATTTGTTTGCTCAAATTGAAACTTTCTTTTTATAGCATTAAAATCATTTAAAAGTGGGTTTATTGATTCTTCAGCATCTCGTGAAAAGTCTTACAAATTGAAGCTTTTGAAACAGACGGCAATACTTCATAACGTATCTTAAATTAAACTGCTTAAAATTGCTCTATCAATAAATTTCTTGCTAGCGGAAATTGTCACACGCAAAAAGGAGCCATTAATATTTTTAACAGTATTTTAGTAACGTTTTTAAGCAATGACGATATAACCACTTGACTACTCGTCCTTTACCCCACCGTAAGCCAAAGTAACACTTTATCAGCCTAACCTTTTTCGAGCGGGCCAATCCAAGGTGCGAATTGTATGAATGCCTTTTGAGTCTCCAATCACAAACGCTATACAACCCCCGCGACCGACGTGGCTTACATCTGGCACAAGCAAATTATGAATCGTGCGCGATCAAGAGGTTATATTACTTTTGTTTTTAAGTAAGTAAGGAGAGTGCTTACTCTGATACCAGGTATTATAAATTACCTATTTTCAAGCAAAACAATACGTAAAAATATACTTAAGTTTTATTTTATTTCGTTTTTCGGTGTGCATTATCTATACTAATATTATAAAGAGGAAATATTTGATTGTTTGTTTGTTTGTATTGATAAGGCTCCGAAACTACAGAACCGATTTGAAAAATTATTAAAATGTTGGGAAGCTACACTATCCCAAGGTGACATAGGCTATATTATATATTTTTTTTTAATATGGATCCGTACTAAAACTCCAATAATGTAACCCAAGTTGTAAAAAAATAAGAACACCCGTGCGAAGCCGGGATGCGTTGCTAGTATAATTATATTTTTATTATGTCTATAGGTAAACGCATTTCAAGTACCTCCTGCTGAGCTCGAATACGTCCTAAAAGAACATCCGGACATATTTGACGCAGCTGTCATTGGAGTTCCAGACTCTTCATCTGGAGAGAGGCCTAAAGCCTTCGTCATCCTCAAAGAAGGTGTCAAAACGACAGACAAGCAGATCATGGGATTTGTTAATGAGAGAGTTGCAAAGTACAAGAGGATTCGGGAGGTCTTATTTGTTGAGAGTATCCCAAAGAATCCGTCTGGAAAGATTTTGAGGAAGGTGCTGAAGGAACAATACAGTTAAATTAAAAAGTGACATACTTAATCATATTGTAAAAATAATCATTACTATTACAAATTTAGAGATTACAAATAAATTATCTTCTCAAGTTTGCACTTAATTCAATTTGAAGCTTTTGGCGCAGGCGATGGTTGATTAGAATCATTAGCGCATTATCTTCTTCCACTAGTGAAAACCCATAAACAATTCTGCAATTTTCGCGAAGTTGTGGTTAAAAGCACAATACATCACTTGAGAGAAACTATAGGTTATAAACTCGGATGGATTACGGCCCTCGCTAAGCTCTTACTGCAACTGCAACCCTAGTTAAAATCTGTTCTTTTACCCCCGCGTAAGCTAATGCACTATTACACAATACTTATTAGGTATATTGGTTAAATTGATTTATCATGTTTATTGAGAATATTTATAGTTTCTGTCTAAATAGAATTTAAAATATCACCAAATGTTACCAATTTGTCACATCATAATTAATCAGTGTCAAATCCCCAGCTTCCGTGTGGCTTGACACGATAAAATTATTATGTAGGAATAGGATCCACTAATCATGACAAAAATATGTTTATGTTAGATTTTATGGCTACGATTCAATTTATTTAATGATGAAATAGTTTAATTATGTTTTTAATTTAACTGACCTTTTGTATATCGAATCTACTACTGAAAAATAGATTTGATCATCATAATCATATATTAGTCAACTGCCGGACATAGGCCTCTCCTAAGGCATGTCATTCAGCCCGATCTTCTGCTTTTGAACTAATAGAAATAATTATAATCCTTGGGCTCCCTCAGGCCGACAAACTACATTGACTCTAGCAACGTATAGGTACTTTATTTAAATTCATTAATAGGCCTACGTTTGACCACCAAGCACATTTTTCACAAAATCATAATTAATAATAATTTTTTTACTTAAAAATACTCTTTTAACGTTGTCTTTCTTGGATACTTCTCAGAAAATTCTTTCATTTGATACCCATATCATGGAGATGCATAAAAATAACCGGTTCGCCATCTTTGGGAGTCCGCCATATTGGATTTTTGACGTCACTTATATAATCATTCATTGCCAGCTCAAACGGCTGGGGATAACTGATTCAAAAATTCAGTTGTAGATTTGACTCATAATAATACAGTAAGTTAAATAAAAGTTTGTAAAAATTAAGAGATTTCCTTACTTAAAAAAGTAATAAATGTTTGATATTTTACGGGATTTAAAAGCAATTTTTTAAATCCTTTTAAACTATATAGGTCCGTGATAGGTAAACAAAATTCTACAGCAAAATTAACATAGTCTATTGATTATGCAGGCGCCAGCATTCTGAGAGATTTTATTGTTACCAAAAATTTGACCACAGACGATTTATGTGTAAATTATTCTGTCGGTAGTTCACCTATTCTTGGGCATTTAAATGGTCCAACAAACAAGATGTTGAGTCTGTATGTATGTATTTAGTTATAATAATTCAGACAGGAATTTTCATTTCTATTTGTTCTCATTTATAAATCTTATCTTTTTAATCGTTGAAATGTATCTTTTATATGTTTCTTTATGAGCTTCTATTTTATTTTATTTGCATTAAATGGATTGTGAATCTAACTTATAAAAAGGCTTATTTTTTGTTTTACTGTTATTATCATCTTGATTTTTGTCTACAAAACAATAATCTACTGGATGGTTTACATCAGCATAATTTATACTTTTGTAATAATATTAAATTAAATTAAATTCAGTATAAGTATAAAATAAAGTGTCAATTACTTTACTGCAACAATCACATCATCACTTTATTATAAAAAAAAACTCTTCATAGACAAATAAATTTTGTACAAAAATGAAATTATAGAATTGAATACCGATGGAAGCGAAAGAAAAAACGGAAAACCAAACAGATTAGGAAAAAACGTAATGAGGAAAAGACATGGAATGGAGAGGATAGCATGAGACAGAAACATAATGGTTAAAACTGGTGAAGGCCTACGCTAAAGGGGCGACATCTCCTCCAAACTAAATGTACGAATTGACACACTATAATTATATGTCACATAAAATTCTTTTAAATTTACTTTACTTCGCTTAACTTAAAATATCTATCTTAGACAAACTAACTAATACGATTAAGAGTAAGTAATTTTTTTTGGCCTACCTGGCCAAAACAAAATCAGACACAGTTTAAGTCTTCCCAAAGGCTTGTAATGGTACTATCACTCAATAACTACTAGCACTCTACTTACTTAATGATGCTTTAAAAAAAACATACAGTCGAATTGATAACCTCCTCCTTTTTGGAGTCGGTTAAAAAGAGATGTCGCCGGCATTACCTAGTCTCCCAAAGACATCAAAACTACCTACCATCCTTTTTAAATGCCATTTGAATACAATGATAATGAATACAAAATATTTGAACGACTTCTATGTTATTGTTCTCATAAATACTTTAAGCGACTGATTCGGAATTTTGGCGCCAGAGTATCGTTGTTTTATATAAAAGTGTTATGTTCATAGAATAGTTGGAATTCTTTCTCGGCGGCGCCGAATCTTGGGGTTTTCCTCAAATTTTTGTCTTGTGACTTTTGCGTTTCTTTTTATATTGTATAAGAATATGTTTACATTTCGGTTCCAGATAAATGAATTCTATCTACGTTAAAGCATAATCAAAATGTACTAAAAGTTATCAACTATTTATTTACACGAAAAATATTACACAGTATATAGACAGTATTTAAAAACTAAAACGATCACTACCTAATTATTATAATGTACAAATAAAAATATAATATAGACAAAAAATAATGTACTAAATGTTATGGTTTTAGTCACGTTTTAATCACCAGACGTAACACCTCCAGTTAAGTTTTTTTAATAGTTACGTCAACCTTTGAAATTTATTCAAACTAATTCACTGGTTTTGCGTTCATTAGATCTCATCGAAAATAATATTATTTTTTATGTGTTTAATAATGTCAAAGCCTACGTATATTCTGTTATTCATATTGATTACTATCTGAATCCCAAAGTGTTACCCACGATTTTCCAGTTATTCCGCATTTCTAGGATGAAAGTGTTGAAAGTACTATTTGTCCATTCTCATAATGCATGTTCTTCTTGCGCCAAATTTCGTTAAGATCAGCTTAGCCGTTTAGTCGTGAAAGCGAATAAACAGACAGAGAGACAGAGAGGTACTTTCGCTTTTATAATATTAGTTAGGATTAGGAATTATCTTGAAAGTTAATTCTTGTACCGGGTAATTTTTTTTACGAAACTGTAAAACTACTTTGTGACAGTTACTTACATGGAGTAGAAGTCTATGAATTAGTTGTTTCCAATTTTTTGAATTTTTGTAGTTCTCGTACCTATGTATGAAAAATCAACATGGTAATCTATTGGTGATTTTTTCATACACACGAGAATTGCGACTATTACTACTACTACTACTACTAACTTACTATTTATCACTATTGTCTGATACTAATACAATTTTTTTAATATCAGACCATTAGAATAATACCTAATATCAGTGTAATGTCTATTATCAGACAATAAAGATTTATAAGACTTAAATAAATCTACAAATTCATTATGCAATTAGGTTTCGATGACCCTTCACATTTCTAATTTTCGATTTTCCAGTCGTTATACATCAATTATTGTCAAAATATTCTATATTACTTACTCATAGTTAGGATAATATTTCAATCTAGCCTCGCTCATTTTAATTATAATTATATATTCATGAGGTATTTAACAAGTGTAAAATTTCGCACCAATATTTCACGTGATGACCGGTTTGGGCAATCGTAAACAGTTTTAAAAACTTTTAATTTGCTTTGCTATTGGGAATTCTTAATAATTTCTTGGGTATTGGGTATCATTAGATTATTCTTGCAATTGTGTTAGATCTCGAGAGATCTAGTCTAAATTTAAAAAAAAAGTGACTTATCTTTGGTACTTTTACATTCATAAAGTTTCTTTAAATAATATTATAATATATAATTATAATGAAATTGTTAGTAACTTCTTTGTCACAAGTTGTACTTACGTTGTTTTATTAGGTATTTGCCTTTACTTTCGCACTTTCTCCTTGTAACGTGTTGGTATTGGAAATACCAGAAGAAAGTATCTCTGTCAGTATTTGTGATAAATTGTAACTTTGTCAAGCTTGCTTAAAATTCCAGCGCCTACATTTAAGTATCTTTTAAAATCACCCAATAGTCTGAGCCATCTTCCTGCAAATTTTTAATGTTTTAGTTGATTTATATTAAATAAAGGTTGCCACTGAGCACCTAAATTCTACGCAGCTGTTTTTGAATATTAGGATTGCGTTTGTCTGCCAATTTGCTTCATGTTAAGCAATGATGCAGTCTGCAATTGAGCACGCTTGCCTAGAAGAAACCGATTCACTCGTGATTTGAAGACACCCTATTGTAACTATCGGGGAACACCCATTCTGACTATCAGTTCAGTAAAGCGCTTTGAACCGGTAGGACTATTAATTGAGCCGGGATGGAGGTGGATAATGGAATTTGTGACGTGGGGTTCGTTAAAATCAAACCAAATAAGCCAAAATTCGAAAGGCTTACTAGCAGCCATTGAAGAGGTTCACTATCCATCACCTGGCTCTATCATCAGCCCAGTATGAAATTATCGTATTGTCACCCAAATCACACGCACTTGCAAAGTTTCAAATCGATTCGACAATCAAAAGTATGCCAAAACAATTAATAAGCAACTTCACAGACACAGGGTTCCATGACTTGTGCTATATAGAATTTTGTTAACTTAAATAAATTTACTTAAGCTATACATAATATTGTACATACATACAGTGGGTGCCTGAAAACGGACGAAGGAGCCAAGGCAGGCCTAGAAAATGTTGGCGCGATGACCTCGACACGTTCCAGATACAGTGGTCAAGACTGGCGGGTGATCGCACTGTCTGGAAAGAAATGAGGGAGAGACCTTTGCCCAGGAGTGAGACAGTATGGGTAAAAAAAAAAAACATAACATTGGGAGAGGAAAGTTAGTTCGAATTTAATCTGAGGTTAAAACATTTAAACATTTAGTCATGTTATTACTAGTTTGTGTATACCTCGAGCAGACCAGCGACCCGCAAGCAGCACTCGATCACGAGTATGACACATGTGCCAGCCATCGCTTTCCTCAACGATATCTGAGGGAAGATAGTTTCCCGACACACCACGTCGCCGCAAGGTGCCTTCGATGCATGAATGCTTGAGGCACCCACAATCCTTATTTCTAAAATTATGTTAAAATTAACGCCCAAGATTTGTTATTATATATTGAATATATTAAATTGTTAATTAATTCATTCATAAATCATATTATTCAGAAAAGAACACAGCACATACAATTTCTAATAGACTTTCACATAATTATAGAAAACAAAACACAAAATGTCTACAGTGGACCCCAAATTAGGCTCAAAGAATGAACCTTTTTATATTTGCGTTGACAGTGTGTAATGCAGTTGCCAATTTGCATAGATTTGTCAATAATTATCTATGCGCACAGAAAAATTATCCTGCATACTGCGATGCAAAGATAAAAAGGTGAGAAATAATCATTTGTTGCAAAAAAGCCATGTACCTACAGAAAAGAACACAACTCGAAAGCACAATAAAACGATACCCAATACAAAGCTCACAATAGAACACTGGCATCTAGGCCATATTACAAAAAGGAGAACTCTGACTGGTATATAAGGTTTTTAGGTTCTAAACTTGCAAAACTTACAATACAATACAATACAATGACTCTTTATTAAAATACCACAAAACAAGAATAACATAAACATTACAATAAAAATATTATCTAGGCTTTTAACAGGCGGCCTTATCGCTTAAAAACTTGCTTTAAAACTTGTTGGTTGTTTAAGTATAATTTTTTAAACAATAAATAAATATTTGATTTTATCAGGTTTAAAAATATAGGATCAACAGTTACAAATGAAGCTAATATATAATACATAGCTCACAATAGAACACTGGCATGTAGGCCACATTACAAAAGGGAGAACTATGACTGGTATATAAGGTTTTTAGGTTCTAAACTTGCAAAACTTGTTGGTTGTTTAAGTAAACATTAACAATAAATAAATATTTGATTTTATCGGATTTAAATATATAGGATCAATAGTTACAAGTGAAGCTAATATAAAGCGTATAATAAATACACTAAGAATATTTTTTATATACTTTATAGTAACTAGGTATGTATACAATACACTAACAACCTAGCAACAGCTCACGACTTTATCCGTACACCTGCAGAATAATCTTAGACTTAATCTTAGAGGTCAAGATTACGGATGTGACAAGAATTTAAAAAAATAGTTCATTTGATCACGTCACTTGTATGCGATAGATGGTTATACAACCACGTCATTAAAAACTAATTAGTCATATACCTTAGAATTTTACGGTAGTAAATAAAAATAGTGATAAAAATATACCGCATTCTCCAAAACTTGATCTGGAAGGATTGCCAATGTCGTTAGTTGAAATATTTTGTTCTATTTTAGTATGAAAGTCTTTATAGATATAATTTGTTTGTTGATTTGTGTTGGACCATTCACAGATCGTTTTTATTACAATTTATTTTGGAACTTAATTTATTTTGGTTTGCATAGTATTGTATACTAATCTAGGATACTGAAAATATTAACAACGAAATAATAAACCAGCCAAGTGTAAGTCGGGCTTGCGCACTGAGGGTTCCGTACCACCACAAAATTCAATAACGAAATCACCAATTATAACTTGGTAATGAACAGAAATTTGTGACTGGCTCGCACTTGGCCGATATTTATTATTTGTTGTTATACTTTAGAGTGTGTACTATAATCATGCCAAGTTTGTCGCTTGTACTACGTATTACCGTTTTTACATTAGAGCTAATACAAAAATCGTAAAAAAATACGTTTGTTGTATGGGGACCCCCTTTTGTTTAAACTTATTAGCTTTTTTTATTTTATCGTTGGTCTGCCGTAACATTACACATTATGTAAAAATTTCAATTGGCTATCTATTACGGTTCGAAAGATACAGCCTTTTAAAGGTAGGACGGACAGACAGACAATACAGGCTTAGTGATAGGGTCGCGTTTTTACCCTTTGGGTACGGAACCCTAAAAAGCATTATTACCTAAAAACTGAACTAAAAAAAAACTAAAAACTAATCTTAAAGGTGGAAGGAAAAGTAGCCAATATGCTGGCAGCCACGTTGGTTACCACGTTGAATGGCAATGCAATTTTTTGCCTAAAGTAGGCGCCAGCGTTCCTGTCACCAGTCGTCTTCACCGAAGGTTTTGATTAGGTAGTTGTAATTATTAATAGGATATTTAAGACGTTCACTGCTGGACAAAAACCTGCCCTATCGATCTTCAAAAGGGGCGGTTGGAAATGGTCTGCATCCAGCGTTTCCCAGTGGCCTCTTTTAGGTCGTCTGTCCATATTTTGGGTGGGCGTCCTGCGCCTGCGCTTATCAGTCCGTGGATTTCATTCCAGAATTTTTCGGCCCCATCGGCCATCTATTCTGAGCGCTATGTGCCCTGCCTACTGCCACTTCAACTTGCTAATCCGGTAGGCTATGTCGGTAACTTTCGTTCGTCTACGGATTTCATTTCTGATTCGATCTCGTAGAGAAACCCCGAGCATAGCCCTCTCCATAGCTTGTTGCGCGACTTCGGGCTTGCTTATAAGGCCCATAGTGAGAGATCACGTTTCAGTGCCATATGTCATCACTGACAACACACATATTATACATAATCATATTAATATTATTAATTTCAATGATACCACAATGATAATCATAATATTGTGGTACCAATTAATACTATTTAAGATGACACATTTATTGAGTGCATGACTTTAGTTATCAATTTTCTTAGATAAATATTATTATTTTGACTCTTTCTTGATGTCAAATGCCTTCGTTATGATTATTGTAAGGGTTATCTTAAAATAATGAGGTTAATTATAATTTTAACATTGGATTTTATCATGTTATTCGAGTCAAAAGGGCATGTTACACACATGTTACACACATGTTATTCTAAAGAACATCTCCTTACATTGAAAGCGGAATAATTCTTTGAATGTTGATAAAGATAATTTGTAAGAACAATAAGAACCTAACTACTTCTCTATCTCTCATCATCATCATCATTTCAGCCATAGGACGTCCACTGCTGGACATAGGCCTCACATAGATCTCCAAAAGGGCCGGTTGAAAGCGGCCTGCATGCAGCGTTGCTTTTAGGTCGTCTGTCCATCTTGATCGTCTGTCTATATCTCTACATAGTATAAATTAAAGTCCCTTTCCGCGTCTGTCTGTCTGCTACTCCTAAACGTGCGAGGGCAACATCCCTCTCTAAGAGGGAGGCCTTGTTCAGCAGTGGACATTTAATGGCTGATGATGATGATGATGATGACTCCTAAACGCAACGGATTTTGATCCGGTTTTCACCATCAGTTAAATGTGATTTTCACTGAAGGTTTAAATAATTATGTAACTAGCAACAGACCCCGGCTTCGCACGTATATTATACCCGTGTGAAGCCGGGCCGGGTTGCTAGTTATAAATATGAGTAAGTATAAATTAAAATTAATCCATAAAATTCTAAATGTATAGAACTTGTGCGGTTGAGTACTATTCTAAGTGAAACCCCAAATACCACCATCGTCGAGCCATACGTCATATCACGGATCTTGTCGGAATCATCTCCGCGAAATAGTAAAAAAAGATTTGTTTACGTTGTTATGATGAATCACCCGTAATTCCCAAGAACAAATTCTTTGGCGCGTCCTTGTAAGGCTGCCTACACACGCGCGACACTCGGCGCCTTCGTATCAACTAGTACTTAAACTGTACCTTGAGGAAGCTAAAAAACTATTGTTTAATCTATTTTGTTGTGTTGAAGTAACTATGTTGGTACTTTTAGTTCCTTGAGGAAGCTATAACAACTATTGTTTAATCTATGTTGTTGTGTTGAAGTCACTATGTTGGTACTTTTAGTTCCTTGAGGAAGCTAAAACTACTATTGTTTAATCTATGTTGTTGTGTTGAAGTAACTATGTTGGTACTTTTAGTTCCTTGAGGAAGCTATAACAACTATTGTTTAATCTATGTGGTTGTGTTGAAGTAACTATGTTGGTACTTTTAGTTCCTTGAGTAAGCTATAACAACTATTGTTTAATCTATGTGGTTGTGTTGAAGTAACTATATTGGTACTTTTAGTTTCATGAGGAAGCTATAACAACTATTGTTTAATCTATGTTGTTGTGTTGAAGTAACTATGTTGGTACTTTTAGTTCCTTGAGGAAGCTATAACAACTATTGTTTAATCTATGTTGTTGTGTTGAAGTAACTATGTTGGTACTTTTAGTTTCTTGAGGAAGCTATAACAACTATTCTTTAATCTATGTTGTTGTGTTGAAGTAGCTATGTTGTTACTTTTAGTTCCTTGAGGAAGATATAAAAATTATTATGTAATCTATGTTGTTGTGTTGAAGTAACTATGTACTTTTAGTTTAAACTGTGATCATGCTGTGTTAATTTTGTTACTCACAAAAAATATTATCAATAAGGATTTTTTGTCTTGGAATAAATTATGTCTGTCTAAGTATTATATTAACAGATAGACAGACGTCTTTTATTTCATAAGCTAAAACAATAAACAAGGTTGAGAAATAAAACTGCTAGAATAGATAAAACTTTATAGTAACCTGTTAGTTTATCTGCAGATTTATTTTGCAAAAATAACAAACAAGTGGGTGCAAATTAACCAGAAGCGTCGCTGTGACATCTGTCAATGAACTTTAAAATAATTCAATGGAATGTGTAGGTTTTGTACCAAATGAGCATAAGGAAGTGTGAAGCGTAAATAATTCACTTAATTTGTTGCAGTCACACATTGTTATGATTTAAATTGTGATTGCACGGTGAGACTAGCTGCGCCCCGTGGTTTCACCCACGTGGACAACACAACAACAACAACACATTCAGGAACAACACAATCTTTCATTCATTCATTTCATTTTTACCATTGATGTAAGTAAATAGGGGGAAGAAACGAGAAGAACTTCTTGACGTGGACCGCCCAATATAGGCTCCGGGGCACAATCCACTTCAGTCACAATCGAACTTGCGTTTTGATAGCACGTGTGAAATAAAGCAGTAAAAATTACTTCCTGCGTTTTCACAAGGTGCACCAACAGTTCGAACACAAAAAACAAGTTTCACGGCAATACTTTTCTCTCGTAAATACTTAAAAACAATTAACTTAATTTTCTTTAAATGTCACTTCTATGGTCTAGTGTAGTGTCTAATGGAGCGGTGAAGTTGACGTTTACACTGTGGACGTCAACGTCGCCGCTGACTCGAGCCAAAACAGAGCCATATTTATTGGGTACAATGTTTGGATGTCACGCGTATTCCCCCTTTCTAAAACAGTCATTGATTTTTACAAGCTTTTATTTTACTAGCCTTGTTAGCTTAGGTCAACTTTTGCAATTGAATTATATAATAGTTATCCCCAAACAATTGAGCTGAAATTTTGCATACGCTTGGATGATAATGCATGTTTAGCTAAGCATATTGGATTTAGAATGGCAATTCTAAATCCAATATGGCGGACCCAAAAATGGCGGACCAGTTATTTTTATGCACCCCCATGATATGGGTATCAAATGAAAGCGTTTGTTGAAAATACGAAAAATACAATGACGTCACGCTACATTTAATATGGTGGACGCCCAAGATGGTGCACAAAGTTGTCTTATCTACCATCAGGATATGATATGGGTATCGAGTGAAAAGATTTGCTGAGAAGAATACTTGTTTTGAAAAGGTCTTTTTTATTAATAACTAGTAGGCCGCCCCTGTTTCGCACGGGCGAAGCCGGAATATATAGCCTATGTCAACCGGGGATAGTGCAGCATCCCAACAGTGAAATAATTTTTGAAATCGGTTCAGTAGTTTCGGAGCCTATTCAATGCAAACAAAAAAAACAAACAAACAATCAAATCTTTCCTCTTTATAATATTAGTATAGACTAGCTGACCCGACAGACGTTGTTCTGTCTTAGAACTGTCAAACGCGCAAAGTTAAAATCATTGTTAAGTTTTTTGAAATTTTCTAATTTTCTGCGCAATTTTCTCAATTTTTCTTTCTTTAAAACCTTCTACAAAGTATATAAGTAGAAAACTAAAAAAAAAAGATTAATGAAATCGGTAAAGTCGTTCTCAAGTTATGGCGTGACCAAGGCAAATAAGGATTATTTTTTCAATATATATTTTTGTTTTTATTTCCATATTTAGAGATCCGTACCCAAAGGGTAAAAACGGGACCCTATTACTAAGCCTACGATGTCTGTCTGTCTGTCCTACCTATTAACGGCTGATCCTTTCGAACCCTACTTAATAGATAGCCAGTTGAAATTTTCACAGAATATGTACCTAATGTTACAGCGGATTGACAAAAAATTATAAAAAAGTCAATTAGTTAAAACAAGTGACAAAAACCACTTTGATCACGTGAAAGAAGAACAAACAAATAAACTCTCGTATTCATAACATTATAATTATAGTGTTTATAATTGGAAAGCTAAAATAATTAGGGTCAGTAGATTATTCCATAAATATTAGTAACGTATAATTGGAACATATTTCAGGAATCGATTATCAATTATTCACAAACCATTATAATAAATTTTATTTTTTTTAAAGAAAAAATAAACCCCGACTTCGAGACCATAATGTTATTTACAAACTTTAAACTTAAAAGTAGAAAATTACATAAAACAGAGATTGAAAGTCCTCATGAAAACTTTTGCTGAACCAAACCAAAACGTCATCTGTGTACATATTTTTTGTTTTTAGTTGATTTTTTCTAAAATCGTTCAGCGCTTTTCATTAAAATTTGTAAAGGACATCTGAAGTAGGTATGATTTACCAAACAAAAAAAAAGAACCATCATAATCAATTCATAATTGGCGCAGTAATAACGGATCAAACTTACAAAATAATATACAAATCAAGTCAAATTGAGCAAAAAAAGCGAAGTGAAGTTGAAAAAAGTGGGTGAAACACTGATTTTTTATCCACTTTTATCACTATGCTGCTTAAATAAAACCACACTGAATGCAGAAATTGTGAGCAGGGCACACTTACTAATTTTTCACTTACATTGAGAAACTGGCAGCGCCACTAATATACTAACTAATAATTCACGTGCAAATAAAGGGCGGCAAGATCATCTGCAAGATGATTTCGACCTGATTTAGGTCCGATGTGTCCGTCCCTACCATATCTGTCTTCTTTATCTGATCTTAGATTTAAACGCATACCTAATTATACAGAATTATATACTTTTTCATAAATGTATAATTTATTACATATTTTTAATGAATGACAATCATAGCTAGTCTAGATTAAAAACACAGGTATCACGTGTTGTGAGATTTAAACTCATACCTAATTATTTAGAATTATATACCTACCTATTATGTCATAAATGTTAATAATGGCAATCTTAGCTAGTCTAGGCTATTAAAACACAGTTGCCATGGGGTTGCAGGATCTACCTAGTCTCTTTCGTGTTTAAGCGAAAACATAGAAATCGTAACTTAAAAAAACATATTAAGCTTTATATTTATCTAATTAATGACCTTATAAAAGCTTAATACGAGACCTTGATAGTACATTGTTTTAGCTTTACACGAATCTACTCATTGAAAGATAAATAAAAATAATTAAATGCCACCGTCGCCATATCATCCAAAACAACAACTGGTCGCATGCTAGAGCCGTCCGTGGTGAATAAAAACAACCTGCTCGCATCGCACCGGCCAGTCGAGTTTCGAATCTCAGATACTGACAGTGTTGTGGGGCTTTGAAATCAAAATCAACCACGTGAAGATACGTAAACAAAAATAACCCTACCAGATATTGACATAAGATTGAAGACTGATATACTGATAAATAATTGAAGACCTGAAAATTTTAGAAGCAAGTGTGACGTGTAATTAGTTTGAGTCAAATAAAGAAGAAACAATGCAGTCCAAAATTATAATCATCGCGATGTGTTTGGGAATGGCCAGCGCAGCCGTCTGGAGAGGAAAGAATCCGGCAAAACCCAAAGAATTTGGTATGTTGAAATTTAACGTTTATTTTGTTTGTGAGCTTGATAAACTTAGGAATGGTGTTTAACTTGGCATATTACAGAAGATGTCTGTATGAAGGTTTTCTCAACTTAGTGTTCATACTTGACTTAAATTGTCTATCTAAATATGTTATTTAGTGGCATCAAATTTAATGAGTCAAAGTTTTTACCAACATGATTTGAATGTAATATCTGTACTAAAAAGCTGCTTTGAGTCATATTAAAATATTCGTACCATAAAATTTAGGCAACGAAGCAACAACAATACAAACAAACCAATTTAACGTAATACAAACCACAACGAGTGAATTTGCTGAACTTAATAAAACGGGAACGCTCGCAGCCAATTAACATCATTCTAACAAGGAAACGTTGCAGAAATTAAAACAGATAGATAAATAGAATGATAAAAAAAAAAAATGAATTTTAGTATTGTTCACCAAAAATTATGCTAAAAACACACGATGCCTATAGGTACTTACATACTTGGACAGGAAAATGGTAATTGATAAGCTTGTTACCCTTTCATTTGGTTTTTGTTAGGATTAAGAGTACAACTTTAATGTAAAACGAATACAAACAATTAAGTGAATATAGAAACATACGAGTGAAAATTAAACCAATTTAATTACCAAACCCAACATTTAACCTATTCAATGTAGCTAGCAATATTTGGTACCTATCTGATTGAACAACTACTCTCAACCTCTTCTTCTTTAAGTATAACAATTAAAAGAATAACGAAAAATTTATTCGGTAAGAAGAAAAATTGTTGTTTCTCTGCAATATTCTATGATAATGTTGAGATACAAATAAAAGCATTCCGATTATTAAAGCTTGACGTCTACGGCATATTTAATCAGACGAAACGTTTTTAATTAACATTTCGACATCGCAGGTTTGAAATCCGCTTTAACAAACCTTACTTGTTATTGTTAATTTTGAATGAATATTTTTTTTTGCACATTTTCTGTTAACGGAAAGAAAAAGAACAAAAATTCACTTTAAAGTTTTTGTTGGTCATAGTTGTGTGAAGATAAGGCGCAAAAAAATTATATTGGCGTTGATTCTATTATGCAACTCACCAAACTTAATCAATTTGACAGAACTAAATTCTTCTTTGTCTTTTTTTATTTCAATATGTGAGAGAAACAACGCATCAATGGAAACAATTTTAGAGCTGTCAAATTGAATTTAACAATGATAGAACAACAAAACATCACTAGACACTAACACTAACGGAATCGAGCCAATGATGTTGACAAGTGCACTATTGATCAATGCAAATTTCTACAGGTTTGTTCCCTATGCGTGTATTTGTATATGTCAAAAACGTGACAGTTATTGACATTTAAACAATTTTAATTGTAAACTCAATTAGCCATAAGTGGCTAGGTTATTATGATACAATCAATGCGGCAATTAATATACCGACGATGATAAGATGCCTACATATTTTAACGGGGACGCTAAACCTGATAACTGTATACCTGCAGATGACCGGGTAAATCCTTATGGATTTAGTACTCTGGGTTTCCCCCAAATTGTATACCATGTGTGGGAGTTTTGTTTATTACGATTTTACGGATCCACACAGCTATAAAAGAAATTCCAGTTTGGTTGAGATCTTTTGCTCTAGATATGGGTAAACAAACTGGTATTTGTTTATTGCATGAAATGAAACAGATCTTAGGGTTTTTTATTATGGTTTAAATAGTTCTTTAATCAACATAAAAATACAAAACGTAAAGGGTTGTATAGTCCATTAATATATCGGTATGTCTATACCGATATATTAAGTCTTTTAAAACCTAAGTTTAATAAATGAAATATAAATAAAACCAAGAGCTAAAATATAACCTGTGAAACAGACAAATTCTAAATCACCTATAATAATGAGCATATCGCATCAGGCCAAATATTTAGCTGTTGAACAAATTTTGACAATTATACAGGTGCACTTTTGAGCACACATGAATAAAGTGTGCTCAAAATTTAAAACCACTCGACGCGTGACAACGTAAATCAAATTAACGAATTTGTAGACTGGGATGTAAACCAGGTGCATTTAGTCTAACACGCTGATTAATCCAGATAATTTATTAATCAGCTGAATCTAAACTAAGCTGGGCATGCTTCGATAAAAAAACGAAGATGGCATGTTATAAATTATATCAAACATACAATGCTTTTCAAAATACTGATTTTTGAGCATGATATTATAATCAAATGTTATCTATTAGTGTTATTCACAAATGACATATTTAAATGATAAATTTTGTTTCAAAATGCAACAACATCACTCACCTCACGTGGGCGCCAACCTTATGTATTTACATCCGACAAAAATTAAATACTACTTGATTGATCAATTTAAAGTTATTTCAGATAAAAAGCTATCAATTGAATACGCAGAAGTATCGTCACGAATGTGAACGGGGAAATAGCTTCCCACTCTGGTACTTTATCTCGACGACTTCAGTATTCTTTTCTTACAAAAATTAAACGTAGAGTCGATAATATTTATTGTGACAAGGAGTTATTTAAGTTATATAATCCACAAGGCTTTAGGGGTCAAGGTCTTGAATCGCATCACAAGGTCTGTTTATGTTAAATTTGGTTATTCGTTGAATTTTGCACATTTCTTGCTTTAATGCTGATAAATGTTAAAAAAGTTTCATTTCATATGTTTGTCATGATATTTATATTAGTAAATTTAGAACGATTTAAAATTTATTCATCACTAGCCCATTAGCAGTTGTAAAATTTGGAATATTATGTAAATAATTTTATATTGATCAAGTAATAGTTGCTAATGAATGCGAAAAAGCACGCGAATTAGCAAATATAGCAGGTGCCCCAATAACAAATTTATATGGAAAACACACTCATCAATATTAATCAATGAAATTTGGCGCCAGACACTTCAAAACATCAAAAAACTATACACGAGCTTATATTTCGAACATTATCATAATATGATAATAAAGTAAAAATTAAGATTATTCATGATGAACTCGAAAGCAAAAAATATTATTGCAGGCTTAAAAATGTTAAAACCCTTTAGAATATTATTTCAAAGAAAACATTTTTTAAATGCCTACTTACTGTTTCTTCACAAATTTATGAATGGCCAAAAAAGATAGCTCTTTCAGAGCATCGTCGTACTTGTTTGTTTAGTTACTCATCTTCTCTGAAATACATTTTCAAGCCATGTTAATAATATCTCGCTTTTATCTTTCTCATAAGTATTAATTATTCAGACTATAGTCTGAAAATAATAGAATAATAATGTTAAAGATAATATTCAGCTATAAGGACCATTGATAAGAACTATTCCATGAACTTTTGAAGCATTAGCAAAAACAAACAAAATAAAGTCTAAAAATACTCAATTTCATAAACATGAAAAGAATTTCACACCTTAAATTATCACCTGAATCTACGTCATAGATTCCACGTAAATACTATATCTGTTCTGCGTGCTATGTGCCCTGCCCACTGCCACTTTAACATGCTAATCCGGTGGGCTATGTCGGTAATTTGCGTTCATCTACAAATCTCCTCATTCCTGACTCGATCTCGTAGAGAAACCCTAAACATAGCCCAATGGAAAGATGGTCCTCAGTTATTACCAAGTTTTGAAAACTATTGTCGTCACATTTTACACGATGGTGCCAAAATTTCCATTCATGATTAAACACTCAAACAGGAACAAAATTCTTAATTACCTGTTACAAAACGCACAATAACTCAAGGTTGTGTATTATTGAGTTACTCGATCATCAATTGTAGGATCAATGTCAAAATCCATGTGTCAGCTAGATCCTTAAGTCATGACCGCCAAAACGCATTGACCTTACTTTTCATACTGTTAAGCCGTTCTTGACGTCATTTATATGACTCAAAGAAAAATCTTCTAGGAAATGTTGAGTAATAAGATATCTCAAAATATTATTGACTTGTTTCTGAATTCCGAGTTTATAACGGTTTCGTTTCCGGGAAGGATTAGTAAAAAATCGTTAAGTGTTTTGCGAAGGTCCTAACGGAGTTTGAACATTTTGGCTATTTTTAGTTGTTATGTTATCGATAAAACTTAATCACCGAACAGTCGTGTTTGGAATATAATGTTAATAATCAATAAATTTATTTTGTATCAAATTAACAAAATGAATGGTAATTTCTATAAAATTTAAGTTGTTAACATTTTCGACCTATTCCATTTTAAGATAATTCCACCATTCACCATAATAGTTCCTACCATTTATTTTTTACATCAGATGTAGTTATCAATATATCTCGTACCAAAACAACCCTCGCATGTTTTTTTGGTACTACATTTTTAACCCATTATCTAGTATCGCAACGATTAAGCATACGGAAAAATAAAAAATCGGACGGCCAGAGTGGACACCAAAAATCTACACCGCTTTATGGTTGATATTCCGAAAACACATACGATGCGCTTTGATTCCACTTGTATTGTTAGAACTGCTAGTCTATGGAATGCGCTGCCCGAATAGGTCTTCCCCAACAGTTACAATCTGAGTGTCTTTAAATCGCGAGTGAATCGGTTTCTTCTAACCAGGCGTGCACCATTGTATATCATAATCATCGCATAACATCAGGCAAGTTGTTGGTAATAGCCAAGCCAATAAAAAAACATTAATAAGATATCTCTTAACTTAACAACAAAGTTTTTTTAAACTAATGTACAGTAAATTCCGTGTCAAGTTGAATCATCATCATAAACAGCTTATCTGAGTCCACTGCTGGACAAAGGCCTTTCCCAAGACACACAACTTAGCCCAACTTTTGGCGTTTTCCGATCAGCCACTGCAAGCTCCCTAGTAACGTATGTCGTCACTCAATCAAGTTTCAGGGCGTCCTATGCTACGTTTGCCAATTCTTGGTATCCAGTCAATAACTTCAACGATAATTTTTTCTACAAGAGATATGATAAGCCTTCAGCTTTTACCGTTTATTGAGATCCAATTCCTATGTATTGTATTTCGATGCGTCCATCCCAAAAAAATATGTTAATTTATGTAACTAGATGATGGTCAAACACGATACACAATTAAAAAATCTTTTGATCGGCTTAGTACCTAGTTTACTAACATACTTTTATTTCCTTACTTACAGAAGACAAGGAGGGTTGCTACATAAAGGAGATCAACGATGTAATTCCGTTCGGCGTCACTATCACACCGATCGGCTTCTGCTACAGAATCCACTGTGCACCAATGATGGACTATGCTTCGTAAGTATTTTATTGTACACTTTAGGCATGATGACTAATATTTTTTATTACTTCATAAAAAGCTGATCATAAATAGAGCACATCAACAAAAACAAAATTAAAATTAGTTCAAAAATAAATAAGAAATGAGCATTTTAATTTCATGCTAGAAAGAGAGCGCATTATACTGAGCCGTTACGTCACGCCTCAGGAGCGCCATACAAACGCTATACTAACACACGCTTTGCGAGAATGGGATAGAACATCCCCTCCCTATCCCCACCTAAAACTTTAAACACTATATATCTCAGAGATTTATCAGCCAATTTAAATTATTTTTTCAGTATGTGTCATGTATTTAGTTATATTCACCGCTAAGCTTAATATTTGTAATAAATTAAACATAAGGACACATGCCTAGACCGTTTTAGCTTGCTTTTAGCACATAGATAAACTCTTTATTGTTAACACAAAAAATAACATAAGGCAGAAAAGCTTAAATACTAGTGAAACAATTGGCGGTAGAGTTTCAAAATGATTATTATTTGCCTGGGTGTCTAGTTCTTCGTGTATTTGTGTGTGTTCCATGACATATATGGAACCCTAGTTGGAAGCTATAAATGTTATTAAAAGAAACTTGAGACGTGCCAAATAAATAAAATAGTCCATAAACAAGCAAACTATAATATCAAATGAAGCCATTTTTTTTTAATTTCGTGGTATGTTTTGCTGAAATATTATACAGTAGGAAACTATGTATTCATGATAAACAAATTATATAAAAGAAATTCGGCCAGTCTAAGTACTGATCCCTAGCATACTAATTATATTTAGCAAAGAATATATTTAGTTAAATGATCTTAGCAAAGAAAATATTTAGTGAAGTTAAATGCAATAAATATTAATGATTTATTTTTAATATTTCAGATGCGGAGTTGTAGCCACCAATGATGATAAATGCCACGTCACTAAAGAAGATCTTAGCAAACCGTACCCAGCATGCTGTCCAGATATCGAATGTGACGATCTTAATCAAATCGATTAATATGCATTAAAATGTAAGCTTATATGTGAGCCTTTGAATTATTTTGATGATGGCATTTAGCATTTTGAAAATTTTGAAAAGATGGTTAAAGATTCGACTGAATTGGACAAAGTTGAAGCTTTGAAAATGAAAATTGGTTGAAAAGTAACGCTAAGAAAGGTGGTCGAGGATCGAGTGGAGCAAATCCCGTGTCAATAAAAGAAGTATAGTTATTAATTTCTTGAAAAACAAATCTTTTTAAATTTTTCAAGAATTAACGTAGTATCAAGAAACACGACAAAATAAGAACTGCTGAAATTGGAATAAGATTTTGGATACATTAGACACTGCTACTTTATTTATTAACCATTGAAATTGTGAACATGCAAAGAAGAAGATGCACGTGGAGAGCATAATGACGTTATGGAGCGAAAGAAGATTATCAATAAAACGACGACCGAACTGACACTAAAGGATAACATTGCAATCAATTTGAAATTAATGCCACCATTTAAATAAACATATGGATCATCTCAAAGACTAGATTTTAGATAGAGTTCCTTATTGTGAATTGAAGTAAATGAGTTATTTACTACGATTCTAGAAGCTATCTTGCCGCCAAATTGTTGAATTTATTTATTTTTATTAAATTAAAATGTTTTGATAGTATACTGTGTTTAATTCATAAATTTAGCATAATATTACAGAAACGTCTAGGATTATATCATAGAATCCTATAATTTATTCAGAAATAAAAATGTGTATATAATTTGTAATTTAGATAAGATAAAATATAAAATAAAGTCCGGGAAAGTGCGAGTCAGACACGCGAACCAAGGGTTTCGCAACCAATTTTTTCTTTCTTTCATCAGTTTGGGATCTTTCGCACGCGTCCGATTCGCACTTGACCGATATTTATTATTTTTTGTTTTAATTTAGAGTGTCTATAACCATGCTAAGTTTGACGCTTGTATATATTACTGAATTTACACTGGAGCAAAGACCAAAATACGTTAAAAATAGGAGTGTTTGATGTATTGGCACTCACACTTTTTTACTTTTTGATTTTATTATCATTTCTTAGTAAATCCGCTGTAACATTACGTGTTCTGTGAAAATTTTACCTAATCTAGTACGGTTTAAAAGATAAAGATAGGACAGACAGATAGCGTAGGCTTAGTAATAGAATCCCACTGAGCACTCTTTGGGTACGGAACTCAAAAAATTAAAAACGTACAACGTGTACAATTATATAGGTATGTTTATACAATAAAATGATGCTACAGGTACAGCCATAGGTCTTATAAATAAAATCTGTTTTTTTTTAGGGATAGAGTGAATCTGGTTTAACTATTAGGAGCAAAGTATTATAGTCGCGTCTCAAAAGAACTATTATTTTATCAAATAACTAGAACCTCCTTAGATTTTAGAGCAATCATAATTGAGATGTATGCACGATTGCTATCATGGAAATGTAGTGTAGAAGTTTTGAATGTAATTTAGGATACACATTTGATTTGGATTGTTAGGCTAAGTTTTAAATATAATTCTATAAAATAGTGTCTCTATGAATACTTTAAGGGCCCCTTTGCATAATGCGTAGGTACTAAAGTCGTACTACTACACGCGCACGGCCCAGACGCACACAGCGACGGGACGACGAAGAACAAACACGAGTCAATAAAACCATTTTGATAGTTTTAATTATTTATTAAAATATATTTTTAAACTTTTATCGTATGTTTCTATATTTTATGTTTCTTTGTTTGTTTGTTTGCATTGAATAGGCACCAAAGCTACTGAACCGATTTGAAAAATTCTTTCACTGACGGGAAGCTACACTATCCCCGGGTGACATAGGCTATAATCTATACCCGTGTGAAAATGTGTCGTGTTTGGGCTCGTTTCCTTAGTCATGATGAGATCTGCCTCCAGAAATATTTTGACTGACCTGATCGAGGACTTTGGAGACTGCTACTGGAACTGCTAGACGGATAGAGCTAGAAGTGTCGAGTTTGGGCTCGTTTCATTTATCGTGATGAGATCTTCTTACAGGAATATTTTGACTGACCTGATCGAGGACTTCAAAGACTGCTACTGGAACTGCTAGACGGATAGAGCTAGAAGTGTCGAGTTTGGGCTCGTTTCATTTGTCGTGATGAGATCTTCTTACAGGAATATTTTGACTGACCTGATCGAGGACTTCGGAGACTGCTACTGGAACTGCTAGACGGATAGAGCTAGAAGTGTCGAGTTTGGGCTCGTTTCATTTGTCGTGATGAGATCTTCTTACAGAAATATTCTGACTGACCTGATCGAGGACTTCGGAGACTGCTACTGGAACTGCTAGACGGATAGAGCTAGAAGTGTCGAGTTTAGGCTCGTTTCATTTGTCGTGATGAGATCTTCTTACAGAAATATTCTGACTGACCTGATCGAGGACTTCGGAGACTGCTACTGGAACTGCTAGACGGATAGAGCTAGAAGTGTCGAGTTTGGGCTCGTTTCATTTGTCGTGATGAGATCTTCTTACAGGAATATTTTGACTGACCTGATCGAGGACTTCAAAGACTGCTACTGGAACTGCTAGATGGATAGAGCTAGTGCGGTGCGGTGCGCAGTCTTAGTGGTCAGTCATGGTGCGCAGTCTTGGTGCGCAGTTGGTGCGCAGTTTTGGTGCACAATCGGTGTGCAGTTGGTGCGCAAGTTGGTGCGCAGTTTTGGTGCGCAATCGGTGCGCAGTTGGTGCGCACTTGATGCGCAGGTTGGTGCGCACTTGATGCGCAGTTGATGCGCACTTGATGCGCAGATTGGTGCGCAGTTGATGCGCAGTTTGGTGTACACTTGATGTGCAGTTGATGCGCAGGTTGGTGCGCACCTGATTCGCAGATGATGCGCAGGTTGGTGCACACTTGATGCGCACTTGATGCGCAGGTTGGTGCGCACTTGATGCGCAGGTTGGTGCGCAGGTTGGTGCGCACTTGATGCGCAGGTTGGTGCGCACTTGATGTGCAGATTGGTGTGCACTTGATGCGCAGGTTGGTGCACACTTGATGCACAGGTTGGTGCGCACTTGATGCGCAGATGATGCGCAGGTTGGTGCGCACTTGATGCGTAGTTGATGCGCAGATTGGTGCGCACTTGATGCGCAGATGATGCGCGGTTGCTGCGCACTTGATGCGCAGATGATGCGTGGTTGGTGCGCACTTGATGCGCAGACGATGCGCAGGTTGGTGCGCACATGATGCGCAGTTGATGCACAGATGATACGCAGGTTGGTGCGCACTCGATGTGCACTTGATGCGCAGGTTGGTGCGCACTTGATGCGCAGGTTGGTGCGCACTTGATGCGCACTTGATGCACAGGTTGGTGCGCACTTGATGTGCACTTGATGCGCAGATGATGCTCAGGTGGGTGCGCATTTGATGCGCAGATGATGTGCAGATTGGTGCGCACTTGATGCGCAGGTTGGTGCGCAGATGATACGCAGGTTGGTGCGCAGATTGGTGCGCAGTCAAAATATTCCTGTAAGAAGATCTCATCACGACAAATGAAACGAGCCCAAACTCGACACTTCTAGCTCTATCCGTCTAGCAGTTCCAGTAGCAGTCTCCGAAGTCCTCGATCAGGTCAGTCAAAATATTCCTGTAAGAAGATCTCATCACGACAAATGAAACGAGCCCAAACTCGACACTTCTAGCTCTATCCGTCTAGCAGTTCCAGTAGCAGTCTCCGAAGTCCTCGATCAGGTCAGTCAGAATATTTCTGTAAGAAGATCTCATCACGACAAATGAAACGAGCCCAAACTCGACACTTCTAGCTCTATCCGTCTAGCAGTTCCAGTAGCAGTCTCCGAAGTCCTCGATCAGGTCAGTCAAAATATTCCTGTAAGAAGTTCTCATCACGACAAATGAAACGAGCCCAAACTCGACACTTCTAGCTCTATCCGTCTAGCAGTTCCAGTAGCAGTCTTTGAAGTCCTCGATCAGGTCAGTCAAAATATTCCTGTAAGAAGATCTCATCACGACAAATGAAACGAGCCCAAACTCGACACTTCTAGCTCTATCCGTCTAGCAGTTCCAGTAGCAGTCTCCGAAGTCCTCGATCAGGTCAGTCAAAATATTCCTGTAAGAAGATCTCATCACGACAAATGAAACGAGCCCAAACTCGACACTTCTAGCTCTATCCGTCTAGCAGTTCCAGTAGCAGTCTCCGAAGTCCTCGATCAGGTCAGTCAGAATATTTCTGTAAGAAGATCTCATCACGACAAATGAAACGAGCCCAAACTCGACACTTCTAGCTCTATCCGTCTAGCAGTTCCAGTAGCAGTCTCCGAAGTCCTCGATCAGGTCAGTCAAAATATTCCTGTAAGAAGATCTCATCACGACAAATGAAACGAGCCCAAACTCGACACTTCTAGCTCCATCCGTCTAGCAGTTCCAGTAGCAGTCTTTGAAGTCCTCGATCAGGTCAGTCAAAATATTCCTGTAAGAAGATCTCATCACGATAAATGAAACGAGCCCAAACTCGACACTTCTAGCTCTATCCGTCTAGCAGTTCCAGTAGCAGTCTCCGAAGTCCTCGATCAGGTCATTCAAAATATTCCTGTAAGAAGATCTCATCACGACAAATGAAACGAGCCCAAACTCGACACTTCTAGCTCTATCCGTCTAGCAGTTCCAGTAGCAGTCTCCGAAGTCCTCGATCAGGTCAGTCAAAATATTCCTGTAAGAAGATCTCATCACGACAAATGAAACGAGCCCAAACTTGACACTTCTAGCTCTATCCGTCTAGCAGTTCCAGTAGCAGTCTCCGAAGTCCTCGATCAGGTCAGTCAAAATATTCCTGTAAGAAGATCTCATCACGACAAATGAAACGAGCCCAAACTCGACACTTCAAGCTCTATCCGTCTAGCAGTTCCAGTAGCAGTCTCCGAAGTCCTCGATCAGGGCAGTCAAAATATTTCTGTAAGAAGATCTCATCACGACAAATGAAACGAGCCCAAACTCGACACTTCTAGCTCTATCCGTCTAGCAGTTCCAGTAGCAGTCTCCGAAGTCCTCGATCAGGGCAGTCAAAATATTTCTGTAAGAAGATCTCATCACGACAAATGAAACGAGCCCAAACTCGACACTTCTAGCTCTATCCGTCTAGCAGTTCCAGTAGCAGTCTCCGAAGTCCTCGATCAAGTCAGTCAAAATATTCCTGTAAGAAGATCTCATCACGACAAATGAAACGAGCCCAAACTCGACACTTCTAGCTCTATCCGTCTAGCAGTTCCAGTAGCAGTCTCCGAAGTCCTCGATCAAGTCAGTCAAAATATTCCTGTAAGAAGATCTCATCACGACAAATGAAATGAGCCTAAACTCGACACTTCTAGCTCTATCCGTCTAGCAGTTCCAGTAGCAGTCTCCGAAATCTAATCACATCAGTTCAGTCACTCGGAGTGTAAGATCTCATCACAAAATCCAAGCTCTAGCTGCAGACGTATGCAACTAGAGAATCCGTCGCTTCAGCATCCAAAGTCCACTCCAAAATCCACCAATAGTAAGTCCAGTCAAGTCAAAAATAATAGTAATACCTACTTATTACCTACAATACAATTAATTGCTCTTACCCTATTCTTACGCAGTGATCAGGGATCGAGATCGTTTTTTAAAATTTTCCGTGTCCATACAGCGATGTTTTTTACTTTGAGGTGCTGGTGTCAAGCGGCGTAGGTCTGCTTTCGACGGCGCCCGAGCGCTGACTGAGACGCCGTTTCAAATCGTAGACAAAATCAGACAAAAATAATCAAAGGAAAACAAACCTTATTGCGCATAGTTTAAGCCTTGTCGGTTCTAGCAAAATATTAGAAAACATTAGTAAAACTATTTTATTTTTCCTATGCCTATTTGAAACATAATTGAACTTTTTTTTGCATACTTTTGTTTAATAATATACGTAATAATGGAGTGTATTTTTTTTATTGATTAAAAACATAAAGTTTTTGAGATATATGTTCCGAAACACGACTAGTTTTCGTAACTTTTGTGGTAAGAGGCTACGAAAAATATTTCTAATTAATTATTTATAATAATTTTAAGTATTTTTTTTGCTTAGATATTGTACAAAAAGAGTTTTCTATCTATAGATAGTAATACCATTTGACTAAGTATTACAGATTCGTTGGAATATGTACCGAAAGTTAGCTTATTTTTATCAGTTGACGGATAACGTCCTAAATTAGGCCCAAAGACTTGAAATACTTATTGAGCAAAACAACAACCATCAAATAACACTTTATGGTAAATAAAAACTCCCACAACACAAAATTCACGTACGGCACTAATAAACATAAAAATAAATAAATAAAAATAATGCATTACAGCATAGAGCTGTTAGAATTGTCGACGATCCCAAGCTCACTGAACATCTAGAGCCGCTCAGCATGTGCAGAGACGTTGGGTCTCTTTGTATCTTTTATCGCATTTACAACGGGGAGTGTTCTGAAGAACTGTTTGATCTGATGTTGGCATCGCGCTTTTACCATCGCACTAGCCGCCACCGCCTGAAGGCTCATCCACACATCATAGATCAGTGGAAATTGCACACTGTGCGATTCACACGATCCTTCTTGCCTCATACCTGCAAAATATGTTTCCGAGAAGCTACAACATGGGGTTCTTCAAAAGGTGAGTTAATCGAATTCTAAAGTGTCGGCAACGTATTTGTGATGCCTCTGGTGTTACAAGTATCCATAAGCAACGGTGACTGCTTACCATCAGGCAGCCCATCTGCTTGTTTGCCACCTATGGAATAAAAAAAAAACTACAGGATGCAAATTATTTGTTTCGCAGTCTTTGAGCCTAATTTATAGACACTGTTTCGATAATTAGAATACTTTTTGTTGGTTTCAGTCAATAATTGTTAGGGTAGACTTGTTCAAGAGCCAAACACAGCAACGCTGCTTTTGCAGAAAGTCCCAAAACTGTTGGAGCTATGAAAATTAATAGCAAACATTGAAAGAAAGAAAGAAAGAAAATATTTTTTATTCGACACCTTTACAAAAACTTACATCTAAAGGATACAACCAGGGTCGAATGGGTCCGTCTCGGCATTAATGCTGAAAGTCAAGGACTATCAGCGCCGGTTTTCAGACGAACCCATCATTCTTGATCTGAGTCGGAGACAAACCGAGTTGAAATTTTTATGTTAACGAATTTGAATATATGGATTAAAACATGCTGATTTATAAATACTAAATAAAGTAATTTTTTAGGGAAAAAATAAGAACCGACTTCATTAATATACCAATATACATATTATACAAACTGAAACAAAAAGTAAAAAATAATATTAAAATTACTTTCAAATCAATGAGCATTAAAGGACAATCAACGAAATTATTAATACATTATAAATATACCTCCTATTTACAATTTATAATTAGTATAATTAGTATTATTTGTAATTAGTTAATTATTTTTTTATTTATTTTTTTGGAGTCACTACTACCACCACTACTACTTTGTTTTTCTGAAGCTGAAGTTCGTTTCTAGGCACAGCCGCACCATCATAGCTGTTCAGATGACAGCGTCGCTAGTGGATAACAATGTATTGCCACCTAAGGAATTCCGTCGTGGGATAAGGGAAGCTAACGATGATGATGTCATAATGAAATGAGAGAGAGATTTGAATAATACGTAGGTTATGATGCATTTACGGCAGAGACTAGGCAAAGCTATTACGTAGCCTGTAAATATCTAATAGAAAGTCTTTGGTCATTATAACGATAAGGTACATTAAATAGCGTTTTTGAATACAGGCAAGATAAGCTTTGCAATTACAGACAAATCATTCCTATTCAGTTAGTTTCCTTTAGAATAAGTTTGCATTTAATATTTTGAGTAAAAACAGACTCTGTTACGTGTCTAGCTCATTTATTATCATGCATACCATCTCGCTTGACGTTGCTTTAAAGCATCCTCAGTAAAAACAAATTTCGCGAAACAAACGCAGTACACTCATGGGTGGCATTTAAACCGGGATGCCTTAACTTTTTCTCTTTCATTAAATCATTGTTATCTTGGCTATCTTTTTACGCTTGCCGAGCAGAGTTATTGTTGTGGCACTATTTTTTCTCTTTGTTTGTTTTGGCTTCTTAAATAATTTAATTTTTGTTCATTAATAAGTTTTAAATGAGTGAGTATTTGCTTTGCAATTTTATGTTTCACTGATTATTAGAATACAAAATAATTATGCATTATAAAATTATAGTCATGAACAGAAAAGTAGAATGGGAATTTGATACAACAATTTTGAATTAAAATGTCTGTGGGGTAGAAAGTTAGCTTGCTGTATTCAAATATCTAAGTTCGTTTTCGCATCTAAATTTTATTCCCAAATATTTTTTTAGTAAAACACTGTTTTAAACTATCACGGTTGTTCACTAAAGTTATATGAACATCCCGTCGTATGTCTTCCCGTGAACATGGTGCATGTAACTGCGCCGAAATATCGGGAGCTCATTCCACAACCTTACCACGGTAAATATCCCGTAAATAATCATATAACTTTATTTTTTTAGTATTCATTATTTATTTTTAGCATAATAATATCACCATCATCAGCCAGGAGACGTCCACTCCTGAACAGGCCTCCCCCTTTAACCTCCACACTGTACGAAAGCCTGCCTTGTGTATCCACTGGATGCCCGCGACTCTCACAATGTCGTCGGTCCATCTAGTGGAAGGACTACCTACGCTGCGTCTTTCGGTTCATGGTCTCCACTAGAACTTTTCTTCCCCATCGGTTATCGGTTCTTCGAGCGATGTGGCCTGCCCATTGCCACTTCAACTTGCAAATTTTAATATCTATGTCGGTGACTCTGGTTCTAATAAATGATAATATACTTACGTCCAAAATTAGTATATTGTCTAATATTGAGGTTTTGTTTATATTACAGATGCAATAAACTTACGTAGTTCTACTTGCTATTATTTTTATAATCGCCTTTATTTCTTTTTCCATCTCTCGCCAGATCAAATTTTGACAGTACTGTGCAATATAGCGCGCAGTTGGCGGTCATACGCCTGCCTAAATTAAATTCAATAAAAAATACTGTTCATACCTTCGAGTTTTTGAATCTTTGTGAAAATTAAAGTACTATTAAAATAAAGTCGAAAATTAAACTCAGCTGATTTTCGCGTAGGACGCAAGTGCGTAGATAATGTGAACCATACGTTCAAGATCAAGATGCTAATCTACGTATATGTAAATCGGCTCTCTAGTGGTCATCTACATACCTACGCATAATTGCAGATATGGAGCTCCATTACAAGTAGCAGTTGCAGTTGACTAATGCACGTTGTTTCCGAGCCGAGAATTAACTATGCCTCTGTTTTGCCCGACTGTCTTTGTGGGGAACAAGTTAATGGAGAAAGGGTATTTTCATAGATATTGTATTGCTTAAAAAAAATTGTCTGATTTTTATTTATTGGAGCTATTTCCGTCCACAGTTCTTTCGCTTGCCCATTTTCAGAATATGAAAGATATAAAGTCACTAAAATTGATTTGCTAGAAAGTGCATTTATTGTGCGAACTGCTAGTCTGTGGAATGCGCTGCTTGAATGGGTGTTCCCCGATGGTTACAATCTGGGTGTCTTCAAATCATATCAATCATTCAAATCAGGCAAGCGTGCTCCAACGTAGACCGCATCATCGCTTAACATCAGGCATGATGGTGGTCAAACGCAAGCCTATTAGTTATATAATATGACATAAATGAAATAATATGAAATAAAAGTGACCATACCATGTTTTTCTCTCTGTCATAACATTATGTTGTTTGTTGTCATAACAAATTGGTTTTCAGTTGAGGTTTTCAGTTTTTATATGATGTTATAATAGACAGCAAAACATGGTTTGGTCTCAGTGATGTTTAGCTGTCTATAATAATATTACATGTCATGATAGGCAAGCAAAACATGCTTTTGTTGCTATCAAAAAGTGACAACATCACATTTTGCTGTTTATCATAACATTACTCTAAAAAGCAAAAGAGAGAACTGCAGACGGGAAAACCCACTAAGTATCATTAGTAATACTCAACACCGGCCAAGTGAGAGTCAGGCTCACGCACTGAGGGATCCGTACCACCACAACACACAAAAAGTAGTGCAAAAATACAAGGTCACGCCCAGGCGATCACCCATCCACAAGTACCCGTGCCCGACGCTGCTTAACTTGGTAGTGAACATAAATTTGTCACCGACTCGCACTTAGCCATAATTTATTATTTATTGTTATACTTTAGAGTGTGTACTATAATTATGCCAAGTTTGACACTTGTACATATTATTACCGTTTTTACATTAGAGCAAATATAAAAATACGTTTTGTTGTATGTGGGGACCGTCCGTACATCCATCAGTCCGTCATCGTTAAAAATACGTTTGTTATATGGGGACCAAATTTAAAATGGGGTACTAAAGGGGTAAAAAGGCTAAAAGTAAAAATTACAAGGGTCATTTTTATTTTTTGACTTTTTTATCCGCCGTAACGTTACATAAACTGTGAATTTTTTCAAAGATACAGCCGTTAATAGGTAGGACAGACAGACATACAGACAACGTAGGCTAAGTAATAGGGTCCCGTTGACACCCTTTGGGTACGGAACCCTAAAATTTAAGTGTAATGGTTGAATAGATTTAACACTGAGACGAGTCAAAACTAATTTACCAAAAACACAATTAAAACGTACAAGTCCGGGTTGATTGACTGATTTAATGAGACTAATTTTTACCATGGGCATAATACTCGTTATTCATTGCCACCTAAAATGGAGACATGCTAAGCAAAAACAATCGTAACTTGATCATCTGTCTCGTAAAATGTTTAAATGCAAACAATAAGTCGATGAAGGTAGGTTGTTCATTGGGTTCAAGATACAGGCTATCTTTAAATATGAATCAAACCCAAAGGTCTCGAAGATAATTTTATAAACACGACTGTGCCTTTATAAACTGCACATTCACCTCACAACGTTTAATGAGCAAACATATATCGATGTATCGAAACATGTATAAAGTTTTGATATTTTTATCTTTGTTTGCCTTAGCAAAGTCCGTAGATTCCAGTACTATAGATTGGTTTGATGGAAGATGGTTCCCAGCGGTCACGTATCCCCACACCAGCTGGGTTCCGATTTGCGATTGGATGGAACTAATTGTGAAGCATGACTCAAACTGCACTTGTGATGGTAAAACAGTCCCTTCTGTATTTCACGTATATACTTCTACGGGACCTTTGGGTGAAGCTCCTGCAATAGTCATCAACAGCTTAGCAGAAAAAGAAGATGCTCTCAAACAGGACTGTAAGTGCAACGATAGACATGGAATCCAAAGTGTATACAGGAAGATTAATGACAACTATTTCGTGACGTATTCTAGGAGTTCATACACTCCAGACTTTGCAATGCTGATGCTGAAAAAAATGCCGAAGTTATCGCAACTGCGAGCTGTCATCAGGACTATTGAAGACTTAAGCCCGAGGAAGCCGGGTTACATGTGTGATCCAAATGTTTATGTGAATGAGTTTGACAACTTGGACTAAAATTTAACTAAAGTTTTATGATTATTTACGGCATATTTACCGTGGTAAGGTTGTGGAATGAGCTCCCGATATTTTGGCGCATTCCACAACCTTACCACGGTAAAAAACCCGTAAATAATCATACACCTTTAGTGATCAACCGTGATAGTTTAAAACAGTGTTTTAAAATTTTACTTGACCTTTTACCATTGTTATTTTGTTGCTGCCCCTGACTATCTTAAACATTTTGTTGTAGTTACTTTAATTGTTCGCAAACTAGACTTAATCAATAGGAGTACCTATGGCCATCAAAAATAATAAGTACTTTGGTTTAATTTTAAAATGAGTTGTATATTATTATAGTTATGTGATTATTTACGGGATATTTAACGTGGTAAGGTTGTGGAATGAGCTCCCGATATTTCGGCGCAGTTATATGCACCACGTTCACGGGAAGACTGAAGAATGCGGGTGGTTGGTTGAACAGTTAAAAAATTTGGTGCAGACTTAACGATCTACTCTCTTTCTTAGTCTTTTGCTACGGTTATCATTGGAACTCTAACTCGAACCTAAACCATATAGCAAGTATCATAATTATAACTTTAGTGAACAACAGTGATAGTTTAAAACAGTGTATATTAACATGTATATTAAAAAAATAAACTAATAAAAAAAATACCACTGAAGCGATGTTAAATTCCAGTAGAGATGAGCTTTTCATAATCATAATCAGCCTTTTAACAGTCCACTGCTGGACTTTTAGCCTACCAACGAAAGGGTGATTGGGCCATATCCACCACGCTGGCCCAGTGCGGGTTGGTGGATTCACATACGCCATTGAAGAAGAAGAGCTTTTTCATGTAAGTAATTGAAATTTTGATGAGAAACATCTATTGGCGCACCTTGGCAGTAAATCCGACTCTGTCGTGACGGCAAACGATATAATGTTATCTTATGCCGCATGTTTCACAATGCTGGGCAATGGGCATCCCGTGACGGCCAATTTGTTTTTTGTGTGCGATGTATTCGAGCTCATATTATTATTATAAAATATAGCCAATTGCACTCCGGACTTAATAAGTATGTTTATATTTCGAAGCCTACAACTTGCACCAGCCAGGTAGTACGTCCGTCTATCTAACCGCAGCAATTTAAACCCATTGTCTTAATGAAACGGTTCGCCTCCACACGCCGCCTTACGTCATTTGTACAAACACCGGGGTAAAAACCCGGGGGGTGATGCGATTATATTCTGAAAAGACGGTGCATTAAAAGTAGAGATGCCGCGAATTTTTTTATGGCGAGTAGTCGATTAGCGGTTGTGTCATTCCCTATAGCGAACGGTCGAATTATTATTCAATATCAAAAGTTGACATAATACTTAATTAGTAATCAAAAATATTACGCTTTTAGTGATTTTGGAACTTTTTTTAAAAGATACCTATTAAAAACCTTATTAAAACTTATTTAAAAAAAACACAAAAATAAGGCAGGCTGTCGTTCAGTGTGGAGGTTAAACGCCTATTTTCAGCAGTGGACGTCTTCTGGCTGATGATGATGATGACAATAAATAAATAATGAAAACTGAAAACAAACACAACTATCCCAATACTAATTAAAAAGACCAGCAGTGCAATTACCGTTCTTTATCGGTCGTCAAATTTGACAGTTAAGATCGTCAAATTCGATAATTTTGTCAGTTCTCGCTATGATCGATTCTATGGCATTTAATCGAATTTGACGATCGATAAAGAACGGCACTGCTGACTTGTTAAATCTGTTTGACATATTTAACTTTTTTTCACAATATTAATGTTAATTACTTATTTTGCTATGCCGTTTATTGTTTAGCAATAAATAATTATCTACGCTATAATTATTTGAAATCTGTGCTATTTTTTTTTCATTTAGAAGTCTTTTCCGGCAGCTATTCGCTAACATCAAATAATAGAAAATCGCCTTCACTATTTGACGAATAATGAAAAAATTGCGATTATAGTCGGATATCGAACCACGGTGAACATAGCGACGTGGCATCACTAATTAAAAGGCATTAGGGTTGCTTGTCGTGTAGACTGAATGCTAAGTATACCGAGTGCTCGCGCATTTGATGTGTTTTTAAGGTACATATAAAATTACTGTCTACTTTGAATAATGTGCTTCGCTCATTTTACGACGTTAATATTTCAAAATATTTCAACCAAATTTTTGTTATCATATTTTTTTCAAGACCAGAATGAATGGGGAAAAATGTTTATCCCATTATTTGTGGTCATAATTAAAAATATTACCTCTAGTTTTGGGCTCTAGTTTTGGGCTATATCATGACCTAACAGTTGTTTTAATAGATTATAGAACATAAATTGTCTAGAACTGAAACTGTTAAACATTATTTAGAATATTCTGATATGCAACCAGGACCTACTGCATAAAAGCTCATTCTCCGCCACAGCTATCTAGCTCACGCAATTTAAATATTTTTAAGATACAAATTTGCTAAGTAAAAGATATAAAAATAACACTTAGACTTAAGAATAACAGTTTAAACGTTTTCAAGCAATTTTTTATGATTGAAATTGAGCCGACGGACCTGTATACGCAGCCTAGGACGTCCACCTACAAGATGCATAGACGACCTTTAAAAGACCACAGGGTAACGCCAGAAGCAAGCAGCTTCCGACCGGCCCTTTTGGAAATCGACGGGGGAAACCATGCCTATGATGATGATGATGATGAAAGCAACTTTCAAGCAAATAATGTTTTATTTATTTTGGCAGAGATCGAAAAAAATAATACTATTTTTCGAATTCCAATCGGCTCTAAACCATATGCAATATGTTTTGCATATGTTAGTCATTTTAAATTTGCAGAAGAGATAGTTACGGCCGGGGAGCAACTTGCCATCTGAAGCACGGTGATGCTAAGTAGTAAATATGCCATTCTTCCAAAACTGACCTAGTCTATAGTTGTCTTCTGTTGATCCGGAACTAGGCTGGGAAGTTTCGATAGAAAACCTGCTGGGTGACAAGACGATACCTCTACGGTTTCAATATTTTTCGAGTATGCCATAGACCACCTAATGAAAATTTTCTTGAAATCACATAAGACAAAAACTCGTAGCCAAAGCAATATTGCGCCAAATTCTTTGTTCAAGCTTCGAAATTCTGCGCAAATGAAATTAACCTCTCAAACGCATATTGGAGAAGCATCTCTTCAATGCTGCCGACCCGCTCTCTGAAATTAATAAAATAATAATTGCTCTCTTAAGAAACGAGTCCCTAACCTTTGATTATCCGTATACATTTCAGGACAAAAATATTGCACGGCAGTGCATTTACATCAAAGATATTGTAAAACTGTGTTTGTAAATTAATAACTATCATATTTATAATTAATAATATTTATAATTTGGCTGTAATTTTTATATTGTCTTATGAAAAAGCTGACCGTAAATAGAGCCGATAACCACAACGAAATAAAAATTTGTTAACAATTAAGGAAAATTTAAGCATTTTAATGTCTTGCTAGACAGAGAGCGCACTATACTTATTAATGACGTCACTTGTGAGTATGCCATACAAACTCCACCCTGACACTCACTTTGAGGAAACGGGTCATCCGTTTCTTTTTTTCTTGAGAAAATCGTTAAACGATACCACCATCCCGGGGCAACTTGTTTTTCTTTCCTCCTGAGAGTATTTTGTGCATTTGCCAGTATCAGTATGTTCATCTGTTGGTTTGATATTTATCAGTGCATTATAGCATTTCTCATAATTATATCCGGTATAAAATTATGTTCACCTCCTGGCCTATCCTCTCTTTTCTACTTTCCCGTATACTTTTTATTTATCCTTCCATCATAAAGTTGTTTGAATCAAAATAAAAAGTAGTTTAAATTATTCTGTAATGTTATTTTCGATATAAATACAGCTCATATTTTACATAAGTATAGTTTTGTTTACCCATATCTCCAAAAGTTTTGAAATGCGCAAGCGAGATAGAGGGCCTAAAATTATTTTTCTCTGTCTATGAAAATGCTACATTACTGGTAAAATTCAAAACCGACCAAATTTCATGCTAGGGACTGTAAACAGCTTTAAATATGTACTTTGAGTAAACTCCAGTTTGCAATATAAGCTTGTCAAACAATTTAATTTTGTTGACAGGAATGCTTATTAACAGTACTTATGTGATTAAATATTTAACGAACCTTGGACCTGCAGTTTCTATGAATGTTTCCAGAAAAACTGTTTTTTCCCGGCTGCCCATGAAAGAGGGTTTTGTTATGAAAGAGGCCTATGTATTTTTATGTGAAATTGTTGGTAATAAAATGTACAACATAATTATGAACACCGGCAAAGTGCAAGTTTGAATCACGCATCGTGGGTTTCGCACATAAAAATGTGTTTTCTTTCATTTAGTTCCGGATCTTTATGACCGATGTTTATTATTTTATTTGTTGTTTGTAGAGTGTCCTTTAGCTGATATATTCATTCTCTTCATACCTAGAGCTGTACAAGGTGTAAATAAAACATGAAACTTGGCACCTCTGTCTTGGAGCAACGAACGCTTAGAAACTTTGCAATTTAAATCTTGAACTGCACCGCTACAGTCAGAATAGCTTGATGTAGCTCCTAACTACATTTTTCAGTTTTATGAAAAATATAGAAGCTTACTTAGGAATATTCTCTTTTAAAATTATGTTAGTATATGCCCTTGACAGTTATCCCATTGTAGCGTTGGCAAAAAAAGAAGGAAACGGAAATAATAATTATTGATTAGAAAATAGAGTCATAAAATCGACACCGATTTATGGTTGGCATTCCGAAAACCCGAACGAAGCGCTTTGATTCCACTTTTATTGTGCAAACTGCTAGTCTGTGGAATGCGCTGCCTGAATGGGTGTTCCCCGATAGATACAATCTGGGTGTCTTCAAATCACGAGTGAATCGGTTTCTTCTAGGCAAGCGTGCTCCACCGTAGACCAAATCATCGCTTAACATCAGGCGAGTTGGCGGTCAAGCGCAAGCCTATTATTTAAAAAAAAAAATAAAAAAAGTTATTTTGTTTTTTACATATGCCTCGTTTTTAATTTTTATTAGCTATTATATAGAAAAATAATATCATATTTTTGTTTAAGAAGCATTGGTAAATCATTGGTATGTAAGTTTAAAAAAGTTTTTGAATTATCTACGTAAAATACAAAAAAAAAACAGACAAGAGTACGAGCTAGTAACTGGCCAAAATCGTATCGAGATATAAACATGGTAGGGTTCGGAGCCAAAACTATAATCTATATATATATACAAGCGAAATTCATTCATCTACTCACTCATTCACTCATTAAACACGAAATCTTGAAAACCACTTGACCTACGAAGCTGAAATTTGGCAGGTAGATTCCTTATAGGGTGTAGAGGTTCGCTAAGAAAGGATTTTATGAAAGGGCCGAATTAAGGATGACAATAGGAGGTTGAAAGTTTATATGAAAGTCTACGCGTACGAAGTCGCGGGCAACAGCTAGTACATATATAATTGTGGTTACATTCATAGTTAAGGAGTTCGTGGTTATTGAACAATTAGAACGAACGAAGCTCTGTAGACTTATATAACCTATCAGCATGGCAAGTTAACAAGTTTTTTTGTCTTACAGTTTAGAAATAACGAAGTGAGAGGGGATTTTAATACCACAGAATACACCAGAGCCACTACTAAAATTCAATATTATTATTTTTAATACTTATTAAATTGACATCTTATTGTGCAAAGCTTTATGCATTTACCTTAATAGCTATAGACGTTTGCAGGCTCTAAATAATTATGGCAGATGAACAGATAGACGGATGGACAGTTTTTTTTTTAAGGGCTTCTTGTATAATACGGAACCCTAAAAACCTACATGATAAAATTAAATACATTCACACTCAAAAAAATGGAGATACTGTTATTTTAGCAATTACAAGTTTTGTCTCATAGTTTTTTTATTCATGTTGAGTACAATGTCCTCATTTTGGTTTAATACTGCCGTTCCATGTAAACGCGCAAAATTTACGATTACTTCGAGTCGCGTATCGAATAGTACTGATTTGCAATACTGCGTTGCCTGTTCTTTTCATGTATCTGTGTGTTTGCACCATCTGTTCAATTTCCCTCGTTCTAGATTTGGTTTAGATTATCAATGTTTTGAAATTCTGTGTCGGTGTATAGGCCAATATTACCTATTCGGTTAGTTCCAAATATTTAAATGACGTTGGAAGCAAATAAGGTTGGACTTTATAGCGGTAACACACGGCGACTTTTATCCAAACGTACGTTTTTTTATGCGGTTGAATCGATAACATGAAATACAAACGTCTGCATTATTACAAACGTTTTACGTTACGTTAATCGCGTTTATATTGATACATATGTGCATCTACATGTATAAAAACGAGCGTTTATCTATACATACGCGTGTCTACATTTTATACAATCGCGCGTTTGATTCGATACAAATGCGCGTTTATATCGACACAAACTGCATCTACACTACATTTATACAAACGAGCGATTATCAATAAATACGCGCGTCTGAAAGTACATGAATGTGCGTTTATATCGATACATATTGACTGCCCCGGTGGCTCAGTTGGTAGTGAACCTATCTTCTGTGCTTGGGGGCGTGGGTTCGATTCCCATCTAGGACAAACATTTGTGTGATGAACATTTGTGTTTGTTCTATGTCTGGGTGTTAATATCTATTTAAGTATGTATTTAAAAATATATATGTACGTATATCAGTTTCTGGCAGCCATATTACAAGCTTTGCTTAGTTTGGGGTCAGATGACCGTGTGTGCAAAAATGTCCCGAATATTTATTATTATTTATTATATATTATGTGTGTTGGCATATAAACAAATACGAGTTTATATATATAAGTTTCAAATTAAAGACGAATATGAGAATATTTTAAAATTAGGTTTAGACTATTTTAAGTTATTCACATGAGTTTTATGAAATATTCGTCCCTAACTCTTTAAACTTCAAAACTTGAGTTAAACGAATTAATTTCACATTTATAATTTTAGACAAAATAAATCACTCATCCCTTATGATAATCCCAGGCGTGTCTAGAGGAGGGCCCTTGCACTGGTGATATTTTAAAATCCCTACTTACATAAAAATTGGAGCACATTTTGTTTGTTCCTTTTTGATTATTTTGTCTTACACAGAATGTGTGAGACTCGCAAAATGGGCTAGAGTTTGACGATAAAACCAAAAGATGTTATGGTCCTTTTTCAATAGCCTGGCACTTGACAACCACCACTGACAGATTAGTTTTCACCACTAGTTTTCATAGTAGCGCTTATACTCCTTTTCAAATAGCATGGCACTTGACAACCACCACTTTCAGACTAGTTTTCACCACTAGTTTTGATAGTAGCGCTTAGCAATATGTTTTCGCCGCAAAATGTAAATCTTTAAAATAGTTCTCTGACGTCACATTCAATATTTACAAATCACGTTACATTCTATCGTACTTTCAAACCACCTGTCAAGTGCCATGCTATATGAAAAGGACTATAGTTATATGTTTTTGCCGCAAAATGTAAACCTTTAATATAGTGCTGTGACGACCTCCATATCAAATTTCATTCAAATCCGTTTAGATTTTTTATATTACTTTTGATATAGGTACTATATAGGCAGATATATTATTTTTGGTATACACGCCTTCTCACACAAAGAGAGGATGGGCCCCAATCCATGCTGCGGCCCAGCGTATATTCCTGATGATGTTTTCCCTCACCACAAAAGGGTTCGTCTGAAAACCGGCGCTGATAGTCCTTGACTTTCAGCATTTATGCCGAGACGGACTATACACACACGACACTGACACTTCGACACTGATTGTATCCTCTAGATATAAGTTTTTTGTAAAGGTGCCGAATAAAATTTATTTTCTTTCTTTCTTTCTTTCTTTTCACCATTTTTGAGCGATGACATCGAAACTGCACATAATTTATATAGGTACTAAATAAGTCATTGGTGCAGGACCGAGGATCGAACCAGGGGCCTTCAGATTGTAAAACGCACATGCTACCGCTCAGGCACTATTGTACAATCGCACACTTTAAATGCGTTTTGTATTTTTAGATGTTTAAAATACTGCGAGTGTGTCCAGAGGAAAAAATATGTATTTTGAAATATTTCAAACAAAGCTCCCGCAGATTTACGATCGGTTTGTGTAAATTGGAAAGTTCCAGGAGACATATTGCGTCCGCCGCCAAAATTAATGCCATCTACCGTATTTTTAATGAAAAATACACTTGAAGGTTTGTATTTTTCTGTCGTTTAGACGTGATACAAGGAAATTTATCTTTGGTAATCTCTTCGAGACTTTCTTATTATTTAAAGATACTTTCTCTTTTTTTTTTTTTTTTTTTGACAATGTTGATTTTTTTTCTGGGAAAGTGTCTTTATTAACTAAATAAAATACAAGCTAAAACTATAACTACAAATACAGTTAGACTGCCCATAGACCGTTGAAGGTCTAAAGACAATCCAAATGCTTTAATCTCAATCTTTTATTATTGAAACTGACGTGGTTTTCACACATTTTATCCCACCCCCGCACCCGACAAGCAGCCGGTGTCATCACGTGCGCGCCGCGCGGCGGCCCGTAGTGCAAAGCGAGACGCAGCCGCGCGCGCGCATTCACCTTGAAAAAGGCCGTCTAATGCGGTTGAAACTATAGTCGGAGTAACCGGCTTAATCTTACGTGAGTAATTCCCGTGTAATATTAATAAAATACTTTCTCTTCTTTTTCCTATAAATTTCTCCACTAACTGCTCAGCGTTGTAATGCTCCTACAATATACAATGTTATTAGAAATTATTTACTAAGATGAAAGGTAGGTTTCACCATCTTTAGCAAAAACAAACATCGACATTTCAGTAAAAAAGTATAAAAATTTAATTGTGCGCATTTTACATTATTTAAATTCCTGACGTTTTAAATACTTTGCAGTATCCGTGGTCGAAGACTTATACATGGTTTAAAATTTTATTTTCTTAAAGAATAATAAAAATTCACTTAGACGAGAAACACATGTTTTACTTTTTTATATAATGTGTGTTTTTTTATATCTTTAGGTAATTTATGTCAAAATAACAACTAGATTATAATCACAGAAAAGAGAAGTATTTTTTTTCTCTTCTGTGATTATAATGGTATTGGTTACAAGAAATCCCTAAAGTTATTTATGAAGGCTTTCTAAACAGCTTACTTCGCATACTTAGGTACTCTACAAATTACATTTAATTGATTTACACTCAAAATTCGATACAAATTCAATGAACAAGTATATATAATTATCAAAAGAATCAAAATAATTTACCAAGAGCGCGTCGCGCGCGTGTTGCGTGTTGTGATACGCTCTCAGTCTTAGGGTTCCGTAGCCATATAAAAATGTATGGGCATGCCACATCGCTCGAAGAACCGATAACCGATGGGGAAGAAAGGTTCTAGAGTGGAGACCTCGAACCGGAAGACGCAGCGTAGGTAGGCCTCACACTAGATGGACCGACGACATAGTGAGAGTCGCTGGCATCCAGTGGATGTAAAAGGCAGGCTGTCGTTCAGTGTGGAGGTTAAAGGGGGAGGTCTATATTCAGCAGTGGACGTCTTCTGGCTGATGATGATGATAAAAGTGTAGTTGCCAATATTCACAGTTCAGAATTTGATGGTTATAGAAAAATTCGAACGAACTAAGTTCTGTGGACTTGACCTAATTTCAGAGATGTACTTACCGACTTTTTATGCTTTTATTAGGTAGAGAAAACTACTAGGAAAACATTCTAGCTAGAATGTCTTAAATTTATAACAGTTTTATCAGATAACGTTCAAAATAATGTTGAATGAAGGTTTTTGACATGATCTATCAGCATTGTATTGTAAGTAAGAAGTTTCTATGTCTAATAGTTTAGACATGAAAGAGAGAAGAAGGGGGCGTAGGTAACTTATGGTCCCTTTAGCGGCCCATATTTTGCAAAGAATACACTTGATTAAAAAAAGATATGGTACCTTACCTTATTTTAAAATACCTATAAATACAACAAAAACCAATGCGACAGTGCAGCGAAATAAATATTCAATATTCACCCCCATTTCACATGTACCAGAGCAACCCCTGAATTTTTTAAATACATTTGAAATTGAGATCTACATAAATCAGTTGGTATTTGTGCAAAGTTTATATAGATATATAACTATAGAAGTGAAAGGCTATTAAAGAATTAGGATGGACGAACGGACAGACAGACAGACGCATGGTCTGAACGAACTTATAAGGGTTCCTTATAGGACTAGGAAACAGAAAAGAACGCGTAAGTATTTAAGTTTGAAGCACATGCTAACTGTTTGGCTGACAAGCTCTATTGAAGGACCAACCGAAGAAATCTTTGCACTTCTCAGCTACAACGCACAGCCCAGTGGTTTCACACCATCCACACCCATACTTCAAAGGCAGCTGTCTACAGTCTTTACAATTACTAGCCATTTTCTCACAACTATAAACATAAACAGGTATTTCATTTGAATACGGCTCCACCCCGTCCCAAAGAAGCCTGAGAGCACCAACCTCTCTTGCGGTATTGATCACTAATTTTGGGGGATAGCAATACACCACATTTTTTGCTATTATTCCTTTGGCATGTATCATATTGTACTTTAAATTTATCTGACATATTAAATCACTTTCCAACAATGCTGGATCTGGTATGTTGATCTTCACTGCTAAATGGTTTCCGGCACCAGATGGAGTGAGAATCGGCGTTTTGGTATATATGAACGGGCACGATAAGTTTTTGACTCCAAAAGTATCTATTGTGTAAACTGTGCACAGTTTGTCTACTTTATGAGAGCATCCGAAGTTGTGGCACCAATTGCAGGGATATTTCATGCTGCTCACACATCCGTAGCATGTTCTGAATGATAGACAATATTTGCTAGGGTCTTTGACTCGACATGCGGGTGGTCCTATTGATTTGACTATACGTCGTAGTTGTTCTTCAGTTAATTTCGTACTGGCTCTGACGCCGAAATATTTTGATTTTAAAATAAAATCTTTATTTAGGTCACTGTGAATATATTTTTGACATATAATTTCATGTGGTTTTATTAACAGTATAATGAAAACCGCACGAAGAATAACCATGATAACAATCTTTGTCAGCGACTGTGAAAAGAGAACTGATTAATTATAAGTTCCCTTGTTTTATATAAGTCTCAGTGCCTAATTTCTATTACAATTGGCGTTGTTTAGATAGTTTGTTTAATTTAATAGTTCTTTGTGAAGTCAGGATGTGAAAGTTGTATAGATAATACAACCATTTGTTTCAAGTTTAATCTACAAGCATTAACAATTTGACCATTGTGTTAGTGAGAAAATATCCACTATTACATTAGTCATCATGCGTACATTCATCTATGATTGAATTAATATACATAAGTCTTTTTATTGTAAGTATAAAACTGGCACTTAGTATGATATTATGGTATGGTATATTATTTTGTATTTATTGCTATTTGGCGTGGTGCCGCTAGCATGCAGGGCACGCTGCCGCCTGGTAATGGGCTTGAACATTTGTATTATATTTAGACCTTCCAAGTCTATGGGTAAAAATTAAGGTGTTTTATTATTTAGAACGTCACGCAACGTCAATAGTTTTTTTTTAAAATATATTTTTGTATATTACTTCCGCTTAAAATTCTACATCGTAGGCCACTTGCGGCCCAGCGAAACGCACGAAGTCGACGGATTTTTGAAAACTGATTCTGTATGATTTTTGTTGTAATAGTTACGCGATCTCATAAATACTGAACTGAAGAATTTTTCGTGGCAAAAGTGGTTTAATGTAGCTTATCTATTTATAAAATGTTATACTTTTTCATTGAGCTGTTGCAGAAGTGGGTGGTTAATGATTATGCTTTCCCACGGGAACCGGCTTTTCGGGGAAAAAGCCCATGTCCAACATAACATTTAACTCATGTGCTAATATGGACCTGGGTATGTCCTAAAACTGCGACCAGAACCACCGGAGGATGGGCAGCAGCGTCCTGTTAGTACACGGTGAACATACTGCGATCCCCAAGCCGCCTGCCAAGCGTGGGGATTATGGCAACACCCCTCTGTAAGAGGGAGGCCTTGTTCAGCAGTGGACATTCAATGGCTGATGTGTATGTGTCTGCTAATATAGGGCATAAGCTACTTTCATACTTCATACCAAATTTCGTCCAAATCTGTTGAGTAGTTACTGAGTTGAGTCCAGCCAAACATATACACTTACATACTTACACTCTGACATACTTATACTCTAACACACAAACGCATTTATATGAATAGTGTGATGAAACACTGACAGCAGAACACCAGCGCTTAGGGCCGGTTTTTATGACAAACCTGTTTACATGTTTTTGATATTTCATTGTTCAAAATAAACTTTTCCGATTTTGACTCTAACAATACTCCCTTGGTCGTCACATTCCATATTTCTTTGCGTGTTCATGGAAAAATTATGGAAACGTTGATTGTAAAGTAGTCCATTGCGACTAATTTTGTAATATGTACAGCCTTTCGTGAGTTTTGAATCTATAGGTCAAATTTAAGTGCGGTTTAGATTAGGGATGTTAACCCACAGATTTCCGTACCTACCATAATCCACAGCATCATGCATGTCCGAACTTCCATTTGCGTTCATTATGGTTGTTTGGCTTGACTATAACATTTGGAGTGGAGCTATACGTGGCCAAAATTTTTGTATACATCCATTTGAATTCAGTCAATCAGCGTCACGCCAAATGGAAAGATGAAATCTGCTCAGTTTTAATGTACCAAAATTATACCAACTAGCTGCACCCCGCGGTTTCAGTCTCGTGGATCAGGAACCGTACATATTACCGAGATTAAAGTAACCTAAGTTACTCCTTATAACATCAGCTATCTCCCAATGAAAGTCCTGTCCCAATCGGTCCAGCCATTCTGGAGGTCATAGCGAACATAGTTTACACATTGATTTTATATAGATTTAGAATTTTATTATTAACTAGCGACCCGCCCGCCCGGCTTTGCACGGGTGTAATTTACATGCGAAGCCGGAGCGGGTCGCCAGTTATATATATAAACCTTCCGTGAAAATTTATCTAACTGATGGTGAAAACCGCATCAAAATCCGTTGCGTGGTTTAGGAGGAGTTAGCGGCCATACAGACATACAGACAGACAGACGCGGAAAGCGACTTTAATTTATACTATGTACGGATTTACCATTCATAGTTGTATTGTGTATCATTTTGCTTGACTGAATTTTACTTTATGATTCAAATGCGCTATTTTTATATCCACCAATTCCAAAAGCTCCTAAGAAAAAGCATCGTCGCTCTATAGTGTTATCGGAAGATTCTTGAAACTTCAAGTTGTAAACACAAGTTGGATTCGCGCTGCCGACTTGTAATGAAAAAGTTCCACGGCGTCTCGACTCACTTTGGAACTGTTAATCTTCTACGAGTTTCTGAGAGCTAAGAACTGCTCTTTTAAAATAATTGAATTCTCTAATGTACTTGTATGTTGTATCTCTACAAATGTAGTTTTAGGTAAGTTAGCTAAGGTTTTAAAACTTAGCTCAGTATTTGTTAGAGTCGTAAAAGCTTCAATTATCTTATAATTATAGTTTTACTTACATTCTGTGTAGTCTGTGGTGTGTACACCAATAAAATGATCGTGTCCCACAAATTAATTTATATTTATATGATTGTCATTTTCTATTTTGCTGTAAAAGAGGATGGATGATGATGATTTATGTGTCCACTCACAAGATGGACGGACGACTCTTTTAAGTCATCCGTCCGTCGTTCGTCCTACGCTGCGCTTACCGGTCAGTGGTTTCCATTTGAGAACCTTTCGGCCCCATCGTCCATCTGTTCTGCGTGCTATGTGCCCTGCCCACTGCCATTTCAACTTGCTAATCCGGTTGTGTTCCTGGGATATATTCATAAAAAAAATATCCTGTCACTCTCAGGCTTTTCAGTTATCTCACTATATAAAAAAAATACATCGATCCCTTTCTCTGCTGGTGCGTGAAAGAGGAACAAACAAACACTCTTTCGCATTCATAAGTATTGGTATGATTACTTTGAGTATTTATTATGTTGTACTATTTTGCTTAGACTATACCTACCTACAGGTATTATTGTAAATCGATTAAAACAATTTTATCACCATTCTCTGAAAGCCAAGATGCGAACCACGTAAAAATAAAAAATTCGGTAATTAGGTAAATAAAAAACAAAAGATATATTACAGTAGCTATAATTATATTATCAGAAATATTCAAACAAAATACATCTGTCTGTTATTATTGTTGAACTGACACGTCATTCTGTTAAGAGACCAGCTAAGTAAGTCATTGCACTGATCAGGGAGTCCACACGTCTGAGTTTCCTCGCACCATCCACACCCGTACTCCTGGGGCAATTGCCTGCAGTCATCGCAGTCACTGGCCATTGTATCACAACGATACACCAGCAACGGTATCTCATTAGATAAGGGCTGCACTCCTCCCCAGAGAATTCTAAAAGAACCAACTTCGCTTCCCTCTGTAATCACTAGCTTCAATGGAAAACAATACACCGCATTTTTCACTATAACCCCTTTCAGATGTGTCATTCGGTCTTTCAGATTTATTTGACATACCAAATATTTCTCCATCAAAGCTGAATCAGGCACACTTATCTTCACTTCGATTGGTTTTTTAACGCCAGATGGCACGAGAATGGGATTATTGCTATATATGTACGGGCACGAGGACACACTTCTTGTATTCTGCGAGATTTCGTTTAATAAAGGACAATGTTTTTGGCTTTTGTCAGTGCAACCGTAGTCATGACACCAGTTGCAAGAATACCACGTACTCTTGACACATTCGTGACACGACCCAAACGATCGGCAATATTTACTTGTGTCGTGGATTCGCGAAGCTTCTCTCTGTGTATCCATTGATTTTAACAAAATACGTACGTCAGCATCAGTTATCTTGGCGAAATCATCTGGGTTCAGACCGAAATCTTCTTTTGATATATCGGCATCACTTACATATTCCTGACTATGGATCATCTGTATACTTCCGTTGATTAGAAAGATAATTAGAACTACTCCTATACCCATTTCTACTGACTCTTTCAAAGGTTTAATAAAGACAGACTGGAAGAGTAGCGAGTCTTCAGTTTATATAACTTTGTAATGATGATACGATTGTTTTTATTTAATCCACCATTCATTGGGACTAGTTTAAAGGAACGTGCGAGTTTGTTGAATACATTTCTAACATGAATGTTTTTACAACGGTTCGTTATTTTAATAATAATTAGCTGCGTCTCGAAATTTTCTAGTTTACTTGAATTTTCTGGAATAAAAAATATCCAATGTCCATTACCGTGATCTGGTAACGGGAAGTTATACGGCGATACAGGTTAAGTAGTAGGTAATAAAAAAAAATACGTTTGTAACTTGTCGGAATTCAATGAAAACGCGTATAGGGATGCACTTAAGAGTGAGCAAGATGGTAGTATAAATCTCAGTTACATAACGTTTGCAGCAAACTTCACATCAAACTTTAAAAAAATTATCACAACTTAACCTGTATTACGGAATAACCTCCCATTACCCTATACTCCTTCCAAGAAATTTTTAGCTCTGACAACTACAATAACATACTAAAAGCTGTATGGAAACAAACATGGGGTTCTTCAAAATGCGAGTTAATCGAGTTCTAAAGGGTTGGCAACGTATTTGTGATGCCTCTGGTGTTACAAGTATCCATAGGCGACGGTGACTGCTTACCATCAGGCAGCCCGTCTGCTTGTTTGCCACCTATGGCATTAAAAAAAACTGTTAATAGAGTCTTTAAGCGTCGGCAACGTATCTGTGATGCGTCTGGTGTTGCAGGTATCCATAGGCGACGGTGATCACTTACCATCAGGCAGCCCGTCAGCTTGTTTACCACCTATGGCATAAAAAAAAAAAACTTCTCATATTTCACTGTAGTATATCGGCTGCTACTAATAATAGCATATTCATTATTAAATTTAACAACAACGCAAGCTATTTAACTTTATTAGTTGATTCGCAAATATTAAGGTGGTTCGATTCACCTATGGCGGGAAATTTAAATTTTTAACAGTTTTTTGGTCCTAATAGCCAGGCCAGGTAATTATTTTTAAATAACACAGTGTTTGCGCAAAATGTTGGCTGTTCTTTACATTATAATGTACAATTATTTAACAGTAACGCACCATGTTACTTACATTTGTGAATAAACCGTTTGAAACAGCAAAAATTTGTCTATTCACAAATGTAAGTAATAATGGGCATTAGGGATAAATAGCTTTACATGATTTTGTAAAGAATAATAATCAATCTGCGCAAACATCATGGTTGTTTACAATAATTACCCGGCCTAGCTACAAGGACAAGAAAACTGTTTGAAATTTGAATTTCCCGCCATTTGTGCAACGAACCACCTTAACTTGAAAATCTTTCCATTTTCACGTAGGTAAACTACTACACCGTCATTTCCATTGTATAGGTATTAGATATAGTATAAATAGGAACGCAGCGCGTCGCTGTTACTTTTCAGTCACTTACCTACTAATTATAGAACGGAACCATACCAGGCATGTGAGTGAACCTTGATTGAAATTTTTTATTTAGATCAACGCGTCGAATGCCGCATCACAGTTGCTAACTGATTTCGAATGACTGACGTTTCGTTTATATGGGTGCAACTGGCTACAACAAATTTCACACAAAAATGACTGGATAGCCGTTCTAATTTAAACAAAAAAAAAAAAAACTGTGTTATATACAATCTCTAGTATAGTATATTTCTCTAGAATACAATTCAGTCGGGTTATATTTTTTGTATAATTATAGTTACTTGTTTAAGGTAGTAATTGAAACCCGATTTTTTATGTTTTAGTTTTGTTTACTTAGAAAATCACGTTTCGGCTTCGGTGGTGGGTTCTGGCTCTGCAGTCGTTTCTTCGTTATCTGTAAATTTACACATAATATAAACACACTAGTTTATTCGCATTTTTTATAAAACTAGTTCATATTTAGTTTTTAATAAATAATAGGCTTACGCTTGACTTGCCTGATGCATATCCTTGCTGGATTGCATTTTTTACTGAAAAAGGGCTAATAGTGCCAACAGATGTGTGGATATTGTTGACATCAACCGTCATCTGACCAACGGGAGAGAAAAAGAGATAATATTGGTATTATTATAGAAACTGACGTGGTTTTCACACATTTTATTTGCTTGTGCCAGTGCTAAGCGAGACGCAGCCGCGCGCGTGCATTCACCTTGAAAAAAAAACTGCCTAATGCGGTTGAAACTATAGTCGGAGTGACCAGCTTAATCTTACGTGAGGAATTCCCGTGTAATATAAATAAAAAGATATAAGTACTGGTATTTTATACTATTAGTTTTACATGATCAATAGGATTACATAGGATCAGGCAATCAAAGGTATTTTTTCTTGATTATTATTTACATCCAAAAACAAGCGAGTTGGTCATATAGGGATAGGCGGAAAGGGTTTACTCAACTGAAAGGGATCTGTTATAATTATCGTTATAAAGAACTTTTACAACCCTGAAATTACGACAAAAATATCAGTTTCTCCACATATTTTGTCAAATGAGAATTACCATATTCTATAGAACAGGTCCAATAGAGAAAGTTATGGACCCCTTTCGGCTTAGTACACCCTTTTTGCGTAACCGTGCATACTAATAGTTCTTTTTTTTGTAATAATTATTCTCTTTTTGAGCTTTTTTTTATATTATAACTAGGCTTGCGCTTAGCCGCCAACTCGCCTAATGTTAAGCGATGATGCGGCCTACGATGGAGCACGCTTGCCTAGAAGAAACCTATTCACTCTCGACTTGAAACCACCCAGATTGTAACTATCGGGGAACCAATCAGGCAGCCAATTCCACAGACTAGCAGTTCGTATAATAAATGTGAAATCAAAGCGCTTCGTATGGGTTCTCGGAATATCAACTTGAAAGTAATACTCACCAGTTGTAGGTTCCGTCCCGTCACTAGCGTCATAACCGTTATCTCCATCGGTCGTAACATCATCCGTAGTGTGGTCACCATCATCTGACAACGTTGTGGGCATCGTCGTAATGCCGTCTTTTTTTCCGTCTTTTTTAGAATTATCTCCTTTTGCAGCTTTAGTAGTTGTAGTACTAGTAGTGAATTTGTTTTCGCAACCAATGTAAATGTTGACGGCAATGGGCGTGTTATAAGAAGAAGTTAGGAGGACAGTGATGTATTTCTTCTGGAGGCCACCTCGAGTGATTGTAACGGATGGAGACCTACCCACGCCGAGTCGGTCTGACACTCTGAAGTAGGTGATCTGAAGTCATTCATACACTAAGATGATTATATGCGAAATTTTGTATGTAACACTAAAACTTGTACTAATTGGTTATTTGTAAGGCAACGGTGACTGCTCGCCATCAGGTAGCTCGTCTGTTGTGTCTGCTTGTTGCTCGATCCTTGCGGATTTCTATATAAAATTTATGAAAGTGATTATTGCGATGCGCCCTGGCCCGCTACGGCCCGTCCTAATGTGCTCGATCCTTAAGTCATAAAAAAAAACTCCGTAACGGCTGAACAGATTGGAGTGAAATTTGACATGGTAGATTTGACATCTTGGAGTACACCGACTTAAAAATGAGGTTTTCAATTCAACTGTTTTTTGTGTGTATTTTACGCATTATATTCGCCGGCGTGTTTTTAGGCTACATATATTTAAAAGGTTTCATTTCATTAAAGAAAATCATCATCATCAGCCAGAAGACGTCCATTGCTGAACATAAGCCTCCCCCTTTAATCTCCACACTGAATGACAGCCTGGCTTTTGCATCCACTAAACCACTTTTGCATTAAAGAAAATATTCTATCTCATATGGTAGGCATCAGGGGCTGAATCCCTTTTATTGAACTAGCTGTGAAATATTATTTTTGTTTCGGTTATGTTAATATTCTCTTTTATGTAATTAATATTTTATTTCAGATTAGGCTAAATTATCATCATTAGCAAATATCTATAGTTTAAAATATTTTTTTCCCAAAATTCTTATTGTATTTCAAGCGAAAATTATTAAAAATAATAATTATAATTATTGTATTTGTGCGGAATCACACAAGAGATTCACCAGAAAAACTGATTTGAAGCTGGACTTCCACAAAGTAACGCCTAATTCAATCAACTATCTAAGTATATAAAGTATATAACATAATCTATATATCTATATATATATATATAAATGAATTGCTGTTCGTTAATCTCACTAAAACTCGAGAACGGCTGAACGGATTTATCTTATCTTAGTCTTGAAATGTTCGTGGAGGTCTAGGGAATGTTTAAACGGTGAGTAAACGGCTGGACCGATTTGGATGAAATTTTGTGTTCCTGGAGCGGGTCGTAGTAGCGAGGCCGAAGGCCGAGCTTACGCGTACGAAGTAGCGGGTATCAGCTAGTTACATATAAAAATGAATCCCTAATTACCTTGGTCACGCCATAACTTGAGAACGACTACTGATTTCATTCATATTTTTTTAAGTTTCCTAATACTTTGTAGAAGGTTCTTACGGAAAGAAAAATTAAGAAAATTGCCTAGAAAATTAAGAATTTTATGGAAACGTCACAATGATTATATCTTCGCGCTTTTGATAGTTCTAAGACAGGACAACGTACTAATATTATAAACGCGAAAGTTTGTGTGTATAGATGTATGGAAGTTTGTTCCTCTTTCACGCTGCAACGGAACAACGGATCGACCTGATTTTTTGCATGGGTATAGTTCTAGAGCCAGAGAGTGACATAGGCTTTTCATCATCATCATCACTATTTTTCATCACTACGCGGGTGAAACCGCGGGCGCAGCTAGTAATGTAATATGAAGTAAATAAGTACCTACTTATATACTATTTCGGGATGATACACATCAAATGGCATCCGATGGCTGATCACATAGCTTCGTTCGTTCGTTCCATAACCACCAATTTCTGAACTTTGAATGTGACCACAATATGGCACCTTACCATATGCGTATAGACACCAATCCGCACTGGGCCAGCGTGGTGGATATGGCGCCAATCACCCTTTCGGGGTAGGCTAAAAGTCCAGCAGTGGACTGTTAAAAGGCTGACTATGATGATGATGATAGACACGCTCGTGGCCAGTTATTTATATTTTTACTTGTTATCTCTTAACATTGATACTTACCGGACAGTTGAAAGCCCTTCCATATTTAGCAGTAGTAAAACCAAAATAGTTCTTTTCTTTGTAAATCGTATCTTGTGCCACTAAAATGTCATTTTTCTTGAACATGCCAACATAGTAATCTCTACACAATGAAAGTTTAAATAAAATTGTTAAAATGATTATGTGTGTTTTCATGATTATAAAATCATGTCAAGAGCCAAAATTATGTACCAAGAATTTATTAAAATTTTTGGACTGTCAGGTACAGTTGTTGCCAATAATATATTATACTAGCGACTCGCCCGCCCGGCTTCGCACGGGTGTAATTTACGAGCGAAGCCGGGGCGGGTTGCTAGCTATAATTATAATTATATAAACCTTCCGTGAAAATGTACCTAGCTGATGGTGAAAACTGCATTAAAATTCGTTGCGTGGTTTAGGAGGAGTTAGCGGCCATACAGACATACAGGCAGACGCGGAAAGCGACTTTAATTTATCCTATGTAGAGAAGAGAATAGAGATTGTTAGGTCTTTCGTATTAGGTATTAGGCCCTAAAACAAAATCAAAACGTACATATTAGTCTTTACTTATTCAATCAGGTATGGATTAATTGCATTTGTATTGTAAAAATAATGGTCACAAACACAGAAGTGTAATAATAGAGACGTTATAGGCGAACAACACTGTTTTAATTAATAATAATAAATAAATAAACACGGCTTAAAAAACGGACTAAACGCAGCATATACCATAACCTACATACCTACATAATCCGCTCAGTTGGAAAATCACGCGAACGTAAACCTTATCGCGCCCAGATACGGTTTGCGGTCGCGTGATTTTCCAACTGAGCGGATTAGGTGCCGCAATTAGCTGTTGTCCGTAAGGCCCCGATATCTCTAAGGGAAAAGAAAAAAATAATTACAAAAGGGAATTTTGACTACATGCGCGATCAAGTGGCGATCATTTGCGATGAAAAAGTTAATCGATGCCATTCTAATGTACTCTAAAGTAAACTAAACTAAACTAAATTTGACAACTCTAAAATTGTCACCATCCTTCTCTCACATATTAAAATGAAAAGAGAGGCAGATAATTTTAGTCTTGTCATTTATTTTTTTATTGTTTCTTTATTCTCCACGGACTCCTGGGTCCGTGCCCGTTGTCAACTTTTAACAATTTTTTTTAACTATATTTGATATAACATATAACTAATGACTATACAAAAGGAATATACAAATTATAATATGTTATGAGTATGTTGCGTGTATACACCGAGCAGTCCAGCTCCCGCAAGCAGCACCCGTTCACGAGTTGACGCGTGTGCCAGCCATCGTTCTCCTCGCCTTGTCCTCGTCTTGTCATATTGGTTTAGTTAAGTGAGTGGTACGGGAGAATCGACGCCACTGTCAGCTTAACATGAACCTTTGCTCTTGCAGCTGGCTGTACCTAAATTAAACAGAAGCAATCAATTTCATGTTCATCACAATAAAGTGAAATAAACTGATAAGAAACAAAATAAATTGCAGTTCTACGATTGTTTTTTTTTTGAGGAGCTAGACTTAGTTAGGGTCGTGTGGTGACCGAGTCGACCGAATCGTGTGGTGTGGAATTGGTGGCGTTGGTCATTCAACCGCATGTTAGATCGAAGAAATTAAAAACATCGCTGGTTGAATCACGCGCGGCTATCTCATAAAATAAACCTGCCTAAAGCGAATCGGGCTCGTGCACTGAAGGTTCCGTACCACCGCATAAATTTTTAACTACTAAAATACAAAATAGTAGTTTAAAAAGACAACAACACGCCCGGGTGGTTCCCATCCAAGTACCGACCGCGCCTGACGTTGCTTAACTTTGGTGAACAGGATATTGGTCACCTACTCGCTTTTGGCAATTTTTATTATTTGTTGTTTTACTTCAGAGTATGTACTATAATCATGTCAAGCTTGACGCTTGTACGTTATTTTCGTTTTTACACTAGAGCAAATACAAATATAAGTTTAAAAAAAAGTTTTTTGTATAAAAAACCCTCATGAGTTTTAATTTTTTTGCTTTGTTATAATGTTTTTAGTTAATCCGCAATCATATTCTGCACAGAAAAGAGAAGTAAATAGAACGGAAATGAGAAGGAAAATCTGTCGCCAGGTATTATGACAGAATCTTGCTTGAACATTCTCATATATGTCAACGCATCGAACTCCGCATCCAAAGAACTTGGACCTTACCTTTTTGGGTTACGTCTCAAAGTTCTTTGTCCGCATCACAGCTGCTAACTGATTTCAAATAACCGACGTTTCGTTTATAAGGGTGCAACTAGCTACAAAAAAAAAAAAACTTACAAAAATGCCTTGACAGCCGTTCTAATATAAACAATTTTTTTTTTCTTTTCTGTGATATTCTATGAAAATTTCAACTATTTCTATTATGGTTCGAAGATACAGCCGTTTGAAGGTAGGACGGACCGATATACAGAAGGAGAGACAGACAGCTTAGGCTTAGTAATAGGGTCTTGTTTACAGCCTTTGAGAACAGAATTCTAAAAACACCCGTTGGGTTCCCTAAAACGAATTGTAAACTTCACTCCAATAAAGGCACTGTTAAGTTATTTATTTATTTAATAATACATACCTTGAATGGGCATTACAGTTTCCCAATTCACCCATTCAAGGTTAACTAAAACTAAAAACTACAGCACAAACTAAAAAAAAACCTTTTCTATGGCAGGTTATGGCAGGTTATGGCAGGTCTATTGAATTAGCGGCTTTTCAAACCCTTAGAATAACACTATCAAGTTATAAGTAAATTAATATCCTAACAGCAGTAGGTAGACGCTGACTCCGTACGCTATCAGTTTGATTGATGGCCGCTCACACGATCAATCATCTCTTCGAATACACGTGTGAGGGAAGTTTTTGATGGCCAAAATCAATATTGACATGAAAAGAACACAACTTTTTCATGTGCTTGTGTTATTTTCTTACTGTTTGATTGTATGAAAAAAATCAAAAAAAATCTATGGTATAAATCTTATTAACGTGTGATAGTTGAAGCTGAACAACGAAAAATAAACCGGCCAAGTGCGAGTCAGGCTCGCGCACTGAGGGTTCCGCACAAAATACAATAAGGTTGTCCAAGTAACCGAATTACCTACCAGTTATTCGTTCCAATCGTCGGAGTAACTTGCTACGCAGTTTGCTACAGGCGCTCGAGTATAATAGCTTGGTAATGAACATAAATTTGTCACTGACTCGCACTTGTCCATTAATTATTTGTTGTTATACTTTAGAGTGTATACTACAATCGTGCCAAGTTTGACGCTTGTACGTATTATGGTTTTTATTTTAGAGCTAATACAAAAATACGTTTAAAAATACGTTTGTTGTATGGTCCCTTTTGTTTTTACTTTTTGACTTTTTTATTATTTTTTAGTTAATCCGCTGTAGCTTTAGATATTCTGTGAACATTTTAACTGTTTATATAATACGGTTTGAAATATATAGCCGTTAATAGGTAGGACAGACAGACAGACGGACGGACATACAGACCGACAGACATCGTAGGCTTAGTAAGAGGGTCCCGTTTTTACCCTTTGGGTACGGACCCTAATAATGTCAAGGGCAGGCTACCGCTCTAAGTGCGGGAATAAAAATTTTGCGACAATTTTTTTTTATTGACCTTTCTTCTTCTGTGGTTTTGAAAAATCTTCCGATCCATGTCTCGTCAACGCTATCTGTGGAATTTTATGAACTAATAGTTAACCTGAGAGACGTTGTCCTGTCTTAGAACTGTCAAATGCGCGAAGTTAATATCGTCGTTAAGTTTTCTGTAATATACCAATTTTCTGCGCAAATTTCTTAATTTTTCTTAAAAACTTAACTCTCTATCTAATCTTAACTTTCTACAAAGTATTAGAAAACTTAAAAAAAAGATGAATGAAATCGTTGAAGTCATTCTCAAGTTATGGCGTGACCAAAGTTAATAGGGATTAATTTTTATTTATCGTACCTACGCGTAGATTTTCATACAAACTTTAAACCTCCATTTGCCCCCTTTAATGTAGACCTTTCGCAAAATCATTTAATAGCTGACCTCTACAGTCTACAATACTATAAGGAATCTACCTGCCAATTTTCAGCTTCGTAGGTCAAGTATTTTTTGAGATTTCGTGAGTGAGTGAGTGAGGGAGTGAGTAAATTTCGCTTTTATATAATATAGATTCTTTTTAAGACCTGTCGTTAAGATAACTTAAGTGAGTCCTCACAGATAAATTGATTGTTAGATAAATTTGATGCTTAATCTACCTCCGATTGAATCTTATCATGACAGATGTATAATTAGGTATACATCATATTCTCATTATATATCAGCAAGCTTTGAATAGATAACGGCTGTAATGCAACATTGGTAATTCATGACATGACCATTATTCTCTGGATCTAACCACATGGTAGTGTGTCAGGCCAAGCAAAATGGTTGGTCTTTAGGGTTTCGTACCGAAAGGGTAAAAACGGGTTCCTATTACTAAGCCTACGATGTCTATCTGTCTGTCTGTCCGTCCGTCTGTCTGTCCTATATTAACGCCTATATCTTTTGAACCGTATTTTTTTAACGTATTTTTGTATTGCTCTAATGTAAAATTGATAATCCCTACGTACAAGCGTCAAACTTGGCACGATTGATGTACACACTCTGAAGTATAACAAAAAATAATAAAAAATTACCAAGTGCCAGTCAGTGACAAATTTCTGTTTATTAACAAGTTATTGTACTCGAGCGCCTGTAGCAAACTGTGTACCAAATTACTCCGACGATTGGAAGGCGTTATAATACTGGTAATTTGGTTGCTTGGACAACCTTATTGTATTTTGTGGTGGTATGGAACCATCAGTGCGCGAGCCCGACTGGCACTTGGCAGGTTTCCTAATAGAAAAGAACCCTATTGCTAAGCCCACACTGCCAGTCTGTCTATCCTACATTTTAACATTCGAAGTAGGTAATAGAATCAGATAGCCATTTGATTTTTTTAAAATTATGGTATGTAATACTGCAGACTTACTAAAGTTATCATTCCGATTTTGGCGACCACAACTAGTGACCGCGACCAGTGGCAGTGCTAGCGTCGCGCGATCCAATCCTCAGCATAAATTTATTTGGAGTGCTAAACAATACTAGCGTATAAAGTCGAAAAATAAAGAATAAAGGGGGGTTTCCCTTTACAACAATCGTTTTTGTATCAGCTCTAATATAAAAACGGTAATACGTACAAGCTTCAAACTTGGCATGATTATAGAAAATACTCTAAAGTAAAATAACAAATAATAAAAAATGGCCAAGTGCTTGTCGGAATTTCTGTTCACCACCAAGTTAAACATCGTCGGGCGCGGTCGGTACTTGGATGACCAACTGGGCGTGGTGGTGTTCTTTTGCACAATTTTTTGTATTTTGTGATGGTACGGAACCCTCAGTAAGAGATGAACTTGCAGTTGGCTGGTTTATAAAAAAAAATTACATCATTGTCATCATTTCCGCCATAGGACGTCCACTGCTGGACATAAGCCTCCCCCATCGATCTCCAAAAGGGCCGTTTCGAAGCAGCCTGCATTCAACGTTTCCCTCTTTTAGGTCGTCTGTCCATCTCGTGCGTGGACGTCCTACGCTGCGCTTACCGGTCCGGTAAAAAAATCTCTACATAGTATAAATTAAAGTCGCTTTCCGCATCTGTCTGTCTGTATGGCTGCAACTCCTCATAAACCACGTAACGGATTTTGATGCGGTTTTCACCATCAGTTAGATACATTTTTACGGAAGGTTTATATATATATATATGTAACTAGTGACCCGTTCCGGCTTCGCACGTAAATTACACTCGTGCGAAGCTGGGCGGGCGGGTCGCTATTATACTATAATAATTATTATCCTTACGCCACTTCACTTGCCAGCTCTTTTGAAGTGCTAAATATCTCCAATGTTTGTAGTGATGTCAGCGTGTCTGTTAACACCACAAAAACGGGCTTTCGTGCTAATGTGTTTATTTATAAACGATTTCCTTCCCCTAAGGAAAACATACGGAATCGTATTTTGATTGCAATAAATAAATAAATATTTTGGTAATTTTTGCACACACGGTCAATTGACCCCAAACTAAGCAAAGCTTGTAATGTGGCTGCCAGAGACTGATATACATACATTTTTTTGAAACGTTGTAGACGCATCGTATGTAGGTCTCCCACTAGATGGACCGACATTGTGAGAGTCGCTGGCACCCAGTGGATGCAAAATACAGGCTGTCGTTCAGTGTGAAGGTAAAAGGGTCATGTCGACCCCAAGCGCAGAGGCAGGTTCACTACCCACTAGACCAGCGTTTCCCAAAGTGGGCGATAACGCCCCCTTGTGGGCGCTGTAGGCCTAAAGGGGGGCGGTAAGAGACCCAGAAAAAAATGGGGGCGTTGTGTAGAGTCTTGGGGAGTGATTTGTAATTGCATTTAGCTAGGAGGCGTCTTAGACACCGACTGCATGAGCTCTCGACTCTCAACTACAACTTGTGAAAATCAACTAATATTAGTTAAGTAGGTGAAAAAATGGGGGCGCTAAAAAGAATTTATTCTCAAAGTGGGCAGTAGACAAAATAAGTTTGGGAACCCCTGCACTAGACCAACGGGCTATACATACACACATACATATACATACATATTGCATTGAAATAACAAACATTCATTGTTAATTTTTAACCCCCGATAAAATAGTATCAACTTGTTCTCATTTAATTTGCCCTAACTAAGCATTTGTAAAAAATGCACATGAGCAATGAGCAATGCACATGAGCGATGGTGGCCAGGCGTTAGCATGTGCGCTTTACAAACTGACGTCACCCGGCTCGATCCTCGGCCCTGCCAATGACTTATTTAATACTTAAATAAATTATGTGCAGTTTCGATGTCATCGCTCAACAACGGTCAAGGAAAACATCGTGATGAAACCAGTATGTCCAATAGTTCAAATGCCGGCGTATTTCTGGCTCAACGCATAAGCATTGCCATTCAACGTGGTAATGCCGCCAGCATGCTGGGTACGCTGCCAACTGGTAGTGGGCTTGAGCATTTGGATTGTTTTTAGACCTTCAACGGTCTATGTGCAGTCTAACTGTATTTGTAGTTTTAGTTTTAGCTTCTATTTTGTTTAGTTAATAACGGCACTTGCCCAGGAAAAAAAAATCATAATTATGACATTCACCAACATGCACTGGGCCAGCATGATAGATTAGGGCCCATATTTTCTGTCTGAGAGAAGGTTTGTGTCCCATCAGTGGGAACATGAAAGGCTGATTATGATGATGAAAATGATTTCTTTTTATCGACTATATAGTTCTGACATGATAACCGTTTAAAATGTCTGGTCACATTAGAAAGGGGTGCTCTGTCCCTTTCCCGAAAAGTGAATGTTAGTTTAGAGTTTGCATGGCTTACTAACAAGTGACGTCATCAGTAACTAGGTATAGGGCGCTATCTGTATATCAAAAAAATAAAAAAAAAAAACTTGCTGAATCTTGAACGTTTTTGAACACAATTAAAAAATAAAGATAAAGAAAAAAAAAATGTTTTCGGTGATCGGTTCTTTTTATGATGGTCAGCTTTTTTAACCAACTTCGAAAAAGGAAAAAGGTTAAAAAAAAATAAAAAAATCTCAATTCATGTTTTTATTCATTTATACAAATCCGGTAGCCTGTGTATGTCCTAAACTGCGACCAGAACCACCGGAGGATGGGCAGCAGCGTCCTGTTAGTACACGGTGAACGTACTGCGATCTCCAAGCCGCCTGCCAAGCGTGGGGATTATGGCAACACCCCTCTCTAAGAGGGAGGCCTTGTTCAGCAGTGGACATTTAATGGCTGATGGTGTGGTGTGTGGTGTGGTAGCCTGTGAAAACACTTTTGTTTTAATAAGGAGAGTCAGAAACATTACCCTCCCGTGAGTTCCCATATGGATTTAATGGGTTTAGGGGATAAAGACGTAATAGTGATGATAAATAGCAGCGTGACCATGCATATAAGTGCACTTGTAGCGGCGGAATCGGTGTTTCAGACGTGACTGGGTGGTAATTATACAATTATACTCGGTCCAACGACGCCAACCAACGAGCCAACGAGTTATACACAGGGGTTTCTCTATGAGATCGAATCAGAAATGAAGTGATTCGTAGACGAACGAAAGTTATCGATATTGCCCACCGGATTAGCAAGTTAAAGTGGCAGTGGGTAAGGCATATAGCACGCAGAACAGATGGCCAAGACGCTGCTGCCAGTCTTCTGGTTTCTATACGAGATCGAATACGAAATGAGAAGATCCGTAGACGAACGAAAGTCACCGACATAGCCCACCGGATTAGTAAGTTGAAATGGCAGTGGGCAGGGCACATATCACGCAGAACAGATGGCCTATGAGGCTTAAAGTTTCTCGAATGGAGACCACGGACCAGTAAGCGCAGCGTACGATGTCCACCCACAAGATGGACAGAGACCGCAACAAAACGTATTCGCAGAAAACGTATGCAGGCCGCTTCCGACCAGCCCTTTTAGAGATCGATGGGGGAGGCCTACATGCAGTAGACGTCCTATGGCTGAAAGAATGGTGATGACTCGGTCCAATTTAATAATATATTAATAATAATAATAAATATATGGGACATTTTTTTTGCACACATGGTCATCTGATCCCAAACTAAGCAAAGCTTGTGATATGGCTGCCAGTGACTGATATACATGCATAGTATAGTTTTAAATACATACTTAAATAGATATTAGCAACCAGATATAGAAAAAAACACAAATGTTCATCACATAAATGTTTGTCCCATAATAAATGGGAATCGAACCCACGCCCCCAAGCTCAGAAGGCAGGTTCACTACCAACTGGACCAACGGGCTAATTAGCTCGGGCCTATGGCGTACCTGCGTTTATCTGATCTAAGGGTAGGTATACCTGTGTCATAGATATCATTGAATAGACCTGTATGTAGGTGCAGTGTCAATATTGACTAGGCACGTATTCATCGTTTAATAGAAGCCGATCCGAAGACATGGCAGGATCTGGCACTGCAAACACTGATGGGTATTTGAACAAATATTTGCTTGCGATACGGTGGCCACATGCAAATGCGGATTTACTCCTGACGTATTTTGCTGGGGAACGATGGAAAATGTTCTGTATGTTGTGACTAAGCAAAAGTTTTGATATTCGAGATTTGAGTACCGTAATTAGATCATAGTAATATCTTATGCTGTTCTCCTGAGATTTAACCGCATTATATAATTAAAATTCAAATTCAATATTCAAAATATTTATTTGTCAGAACATGGTAGGTACACATACATATAAAGTAGCATACATGGTCGTAATAATGGAGATGTATCTCATGTCCTTGCCTGTTACAGCGTACAAATGTTAGTTTTTTATATATAATATTATTATTAGTTTATTAGTTTATAATAATTATCACTTTCCAACACTCGAACCCATCCTCAACACATAATAAATAATAATCCACCATTATTACGCAAATACTTATTGTTGCGAAAATAATACACGAGACGACATGTTTTTTTCATGTTGGCGCCAAAACATACATACAACAACTTGTTGTGTAACCTTGTAAAGAGGTAATGCTAGATGTACCGTATTTTATTTGTATGGTACAGTACCCTTAGTACAAGTTTTGATAGTATTCGTAAACTTTTTTCGTTTTCGTATTGTTCCATACATTGCTGGGCTAAAAAGTATTCGAAAACATTTTTCGTATTAGAGTGAAGCAATCTATACCGCCGATTACTACCGATTTTAGTTCCTCCACGTTTCCGATCTCTATATTTTTTTATTATGCGCTTTACTAAAATGTATGGAACAATACGTAAACGAAAAAAGTTTTCAAACCCTATCAAATCTGGGACTAAGCATACAGGTACACGTTTATAAAACGTCCTTGGTTATAGGTAATTTGCTAGATGCTTTTTTTGTCAAAAAGCGATTTAACATAATGGACAGACTATAGATGACGGATGTCTATAGAAATGTTATGAAATTAGTTACAAGTTTAGTATCGTCAATTATACGTTTCCTATATAATACGCTGTAAATGCTTACGGTGCTCAAATTAGAGTTATTTCAGTTCTAAACGACTGAAGTTTTATTACTTTGATGACGGAAAAAAGTGTTAAAAGTATGTTTTGTGTTAGCTTTAAAAATGTTTAATTTCAATGAAAATATTATATGTATTGTTAAAAGAATTTTAATAATGTAAATACCAGTAGAAAACACGGCGCCACAGCTGCATATAGATGGGCTAATATTCGGTGGTGGCGGCGATCGGTATGATTCGACGCAGGTGTTACCGAAACCTAAATTGAAGGTTACTATTGCTGTAGTTACACATAACTAGTTTACTTTCCTACTTTTGGGAAATAACCCGATGGAGCCGGCGACATTCTAAGTAGGACTAGAATAGTTTGTACCTACCTTTTTTTCTCTGCGCTTGAAAGGATTTTAGCGCTCGGCTTTTGCATTGTTTCTGCAATGAAATTTAATGGGCTAGCCTTTGGTCTTTAGCCTTTTTTAACAAAAAAAAAACTTACCTACAATAGAACGCGATAAACATACTGAATACAGATAAACACAATAAATACACAAGTTTAGAAATTTAATACAATCAGGGGATACGTTTTTAGGGTTCCGTACCCAAAAGGTATAAACGGGACCCTATTACTAAGCCTACGATGTCTGTATGTCCGTCTGTCTGTCCTACCTATTAACGGCTGCATCTTTCGAATCGTAATAGATAGCCAATTCAAATTTTCACAAAATATGTAAAGTAATGGCGGATTAACTGTAATTAGTAAAAAAGTCGAAAAGTAAAAACGAAAAGGTCCCCATACAACAAACTTATTTTTTCAGCGTATTTTTGTATTAGCTCTAATGTAAAAACGGTAATACGTACAAGCGTCAAACTTATCATGATTTTAGTACACACTTTAAAGTATAACAAAAAATCATATTAATATCAAAATCATAAATAATGACCAAGTGCGAGTCAGTACCAATTTCTGTTAATTACCAAGTTATAACTGTAAGTTTGTGGTGGTACGGAACCCTCAGTGTGCGGCCCGACTCGCACTTGGCCGGTTTGTTTTTTCATGTTGGCGCCAAAGCTCAGAGAATAAGACAATTGATAAACCTAGATATTTCTAAAATTACGGAACAGACCGTTTAGTATCTACTTAGAGAAGGTTCTTAACTGAATATGAATTTTGTTCCACTAACATTTCAGACCCCTGCATATTTTACGAGAGCTGCAGCCGTCTCCAGCGAAATTGCTTTTAATTTTAAAATGGGCTAACACTTTTCTCTGTGAAGATAGGAAGATACTGACTGACACCCTCGACGAAAATAATTACTTAATTTCAGGAGAAAATGTACCGGTTATTCCTTCTAGAGCTTTTCAAAAGATTGTGAAGGTGGATGCTAAAAATAGAGAAGATACTAGAGGTAACCACAAACGGGAAATGTAATGGTAATGATAGAATACTGCTTTTAGAATCTATTTTACCTATTTCATTACCTATATAAGTATTCCAGATTCAGACTAAGCTCCTTAGTTATATGATTATTTACAGGATATTTACCGTGGTAAGGTTGTGGAATGAGCTCCCATTTTCATTTTTATTGGGAGCTTATTCCACAACCTTACCACGGTAAATATCCCGTAAATAATCATATAACTTTAGTGAACAACCGTGATAGTTTAAAACAGTGTAAGCTCCTTAGTCTTGAGCATCGGCGCAAAGTTGCTAGTCTATCGGTTTTTTATCGAATACATTTCGGAGAGTGTGCATTGGATCTGTAAGATCTAATTCCCTCCTGCCTTTTTTTCTATCGGACTGCCAGAGGGGGCACGAAAAATCGTCACCGCTTTATGATTGATATTCCGAAAACCTGTACGACGCGCTTTGATTCCACTTTTATTATGCGAACTGCTAGTTTGTGGAATTCGCTGCCTGAATGGGTGTTCCCTGATAGTTACAATCTGGGTGTCTTCAAATCACGAGTGAATTGGTTTCTTCTAGACAAGCGTGCTCCACCATAGACCGCATCATCGCTTTACATCAGGCGATTTGGCGGTCAAACGCAAGCCTATTATTAAATAAATATAATTATAATTTCAGTGATTTTTGGTTACGGTCATCATGCCTACTTAATATCATCTTCTTATTATTTAGCCTTTCTTCGTCTATTTCTGGACATAGGCCTCTCCCAATTTCCTCCACGACCTACGATCTTCTACTTTTAGCAGTCCAGTCCAGTCCAGAGTCCAGTCGTGACCAGCGTGTCTTCGGATATTATCAATCCAGCGTTTTGGTGGGCGCCCACCGAAACGCTATACCTAATACAAATTTGTAAAAATGCTTAGAACAGAAATATAGAATACGGATCCAGCGCATTGCTGACAAGCATTGCAAGTGGCATCAATATCTATCTACCTACATACTGCAGTAATATATTCTTGGCATAACTCCAAAAACGAATCGTATTACCTACACTTTTCTCCTTATTTACCCGTTGGATGAGCACCACAAGAAGCAAAAGTCCCAGAGCCAGAATCACTATCTAAATGTCAACAGGCGAAATAAGTACATTACTAAATTGGCTCGGGAAGAGAAACCCATTTAAGTCTCACTGTTTTCGACCTTTATACGTTAAAAGTCGGCCACTAAGCACACCGTTGTATCTTCAGGGGGTTTAGACAAGACCCACTTTCTGTTAGCGTTAACGCCTGCGGAAAGATGAAATTGTATGAAAATAACGTTGACAATGACATTAGCTTGAGAGATGTTCTGTCAAGCTAATGTCATTTTCATATATTTTCATCTTTCCGCAAGCGTTAACGCTAACAGAAAATGGGTCTTGTCTAAACCTCCAGGTACATTAAAAACAGTATTGATTCTATTATTTTTTACAAAATAGGTAGCAAAAAAAAAGGCGGCACTCACTCCCACTGGTAAAAAGTTACTGGCGTTGATTCTGTTAGATTATTTTATTAAGTAAACAAATTAAACGGCTCAAAAAAAAAAACATTCTTTATTCACATATTGAAATGAAAAAAGACGCAGATAGTTTTAGTCCCGCCAAATTGATTTAGTTGAGTGATTGCTAAAACAGAATCGATGTTACTGTCTCATATATCTATTATTGATATCTGTAACCACCTAACAGTAATGTGCAAAAATAATATCTAAATGTTTCTAGTAATATAACAAGTCATAAAGAGATTTAACATTTATTAGCGATTTGATCGCGAACGAGTCATAATTTGCTTGTGCACGATGTAAGCTACGCCAGTCGCGGGGGAAAGGAGGGCGAATATAGCATGGCGCTAGTGATTGGAGACTCAAAAGTCATTAAGTCTTAAGTTATGCTAGCGAAAATCTACAGAAAATTATGCAAAAGTTACAGGACGGTGTGATGTCGGGCCACAGATCTCCCGCAGTTCTAGGTTAACCAGTCGCCATTTCTGAAAGTATAATGGGAATCTCGGATTAAACTAAAGTTTTAATTAGTTGCAATAGTGAATTGGAAAAGTACGCCGTCGGTTTTAGGAAATATGCTGGCGATATTTAAATTTCAAATTGCCATTTTGAGTCCGCTCAGTTTTTCTTTATTAGCTGTCGTGATGGGTTTGATTTAATTTTGAGACGGGTTAAAATATTCTTTAAAAAGGATTTTAACTTCATTTGTAGATTTTTAACGAACTATAATCAAGATGCTTAATTGGCTTTTTGGAAAAGTGAGAGCCTGTATCTAACAAAACTGTGTAGAATAAAGCTAAACTGAAATAATAATAAATACCTGTTTGGTTGACATATATAATTTGCAAAAAAAAAAAGTTTCATTCTGATTAGCAGTGTTCCGCGGTTTCACTTAAGGTAGCCTATATATTATTAATCCAGGGTATAAACTACTGCCATACAAAATGTCAATCAAATTCTTTCGGCTGTTACGGAATTGAGTGTAGACAAATATACTTACACTCAAACTGTCGTAGTGATAACATTAGTGAGAATTTGTGTGATAGTATATATAGCTATAATATTTATACCGTCGAACATGAGCCTTCAGTAGTTATTTCAACACACATTTACCAGTACAATTTTAGTACGTAACTTTTAGCTAAGGTATCATGTTCTAGCGTAGTCCAATTAAAATATACAGAACCATGTACACTAACAACGAAACGAGTGAACTTCGGACTTGGGAACGGTACAAAAGTTCTCGTTAAATCCAATTTCGAAACTATTGAAAAACAAAACGAATCATCGGCAGCTATCACCGGGATAGTTTTAACGAGGTTTTCGAAAACAATAAGCTGGTCCTCAAAACTTTTTTGAACAGTATCCATTATGGGCATTATCAATACCTTTTTCAGGCAAAATTCAATGGTAAAATGAAAATAGTTCAGTTTTTAATGGATGCTGTATCTGTGAGGGTTGAGTTGTTGGGTCGGTTTTTTAAATTGTTTTATATTTTTGTTATGGTTAACTTTTTGAAGAAGTGAAAATCAAGCGAATTTTTTACTAGACTAGAAATTCAATTTTTAATCAAATGATAATATTTTTGTGATTTTCTGATTATTTTATTGACATGAAATTTTTTGTAGGTAATGTCAAACTTAGTAGCCAGTCTGTTAGTTTCTTTTGATGCTTGTTTTTATTTATTTACCCGTCGAATCCGAGCAATGGAGTTTTTTAATGGCTAAAATGGGGAATTTCACCTAACTTACAGAAAAAAAAAACAGTTTTTAAAAAAAGTATTAAATACGTGCATAATATTATATACCATTGGTATTGTGTATAATTTACGCGTGTCGGAGCACTTTTCGCTTACGCCGACATGAGGTGCGTAACGCATTTGGGGGGTAAAGAGGCCGCTTTCTGGCCCGATCAATCTTTTTTGGGCATTACCTAGGATAAAAATAGGTGAAGTGCTAGTAAACATTTTAGATGACCAATTGGGTAGACCTAAAAGAACATTTTTCTAGGGTTTTAGGATTTCTGACTTTTGATCATCTCGTTTCCAGTTGTGGGCCGCTCATTGTTGAAGTGTGTGTTTGCAGAACTAGTAAGAATATGTCGGTGTATGCAATACGAGTTTACCTCACCCCTTCAGGTTTTGGCGGAATTTTTTGGTACCAGTTAAGAGTTTAAGGCATATCCAAACTATATATTATGACCAAAGAATCTTCCAGGTTAGTCCTTCTTCATTCCACTTGCCTGATCCAGTCACTGGATCGTTTCGTAAACCAACCAGAGCTAAGTTGTATCGTTTCGTGCGTCAATTAATTCAGATTTCAGACAATTTTCAATGGAAATGAAAATTTAATGGGAAATGTGTGACTTTACATCCTGGCGCATGCAATTAAGGTAAAGTATTCACATCAGCAGTTGGAATATACGTATAGTAAATTATGTAACAATGCAATATTTATTTTCTACAAGTTTTCTCGTCATCTCCACCAGCCAGAAGACGTCCACTGCTGAACATAGGCCTTCCCTTTAGACCTCCACCCTGCCATCTGCATTCACTGGATGCCCGCGACTATCAAAATGTCGTCGGTCCATCTAGTGGGACGCCTACCTACAAATACAAGTAATAAATACAAATAATAAAATTAATATCTGCGTATCCGGTTCGTGGTCTCTACTCGAGAATCTTTCTTCCCCATCCGTTATCGGTTCTTCGAGCGATGTGGCCTGCCGATTGTCACTTCAATTTGCAAATTTTAACAGCTATGTTGGTGACTTTGTTTTTTTTGGTATATACGCGATAGAATCCGGAACGGGATATTCCCCGTTCCGGATTCTATCGCGCAAAGAAACTCCACTCTGCTCTCTCCAGTGCCGGCTATGTGACTGAGTTTTTCCAAAAGGCCAATAGGGACCTTACAGCTACCTGTTTTAAGCGATTCTGTTTAGGTGATGAGAAAAGTTGCGCGACTGCAAACCGTATCTCGGTTCGTTAAGGTTCACGTTCGTGTGATTTTCAAACTGCGGCGTTTTAGCGCTTATCGAGCCCGCATTATGAGTTAGCCGTAAGGCCTCTGGAAGGTTTATTTTTCACCACTTATTCTTCCTGGGGGTCGGGTTTCGTTCCATACAATTTGGTATTCCCGACACAGCAAAATCTAGCGGGTAGTCTACATGTATTGCATCTGAAACATTTACGCGTATTACGGTCTTTGTGATACCGTTCCTAAAAAAGGTCGTACAATGATAATTTCACAGTAATTACCTTCGTACCTTCGAGATAATATTCATGTGCCTACATTCCCCCTTGTAAAAACGTTGTCTTTAAACCCTTTTCAAACTCTAATGGCACATATAATTTACTTCCCATCGGAAATGCTTCGGATTAATGCAACCCCTAATTGGTCATTTCAGGAAACAGATAGGAATAACCCCAACCCTTGAACTTTGGGGTAGCTTAGAAGTTTAGGGTCAATTAGCTACGATATTTTAATGGTTGTCACTGGGACTAGGGGATGAGTAATTTGGCTATAAATTGCTTCAGTTTTAGTACTCACTTATACTGAAGTGAGAAAGGTTACACTATGGCTGTATGATGTAGGGGCATTTTATCAATAAAATTACTTAAGAGCCTATATTTCGTGGTTCCTCTATCTCGCTCGTAAATCTTAACATATTTTAGGTAAAAAGTAACTGATGTTAAAATCTCAGCTGTCATCATCATCATTTCAGCTGTAGGACGTCCACTGTTGGTCATAGGCCTCCCCCATCGATCTCCAAAAGGGCCGGTTGGAAACGGCCTGCATCCAGCGTTTCCCTGCGGTCTCTTTTAGGTCATCTGTCCATCTTGTGGGTGTCAGCTGTCATATTAAAGGAAATATCATTATTATATCGTTTATTATAACATTATAAATGTTAGACAAAATTTTCATATTGATTCTAACAAGGTATTCACACTTAATTTTAGTATTTCAGATTTTGTCTTTTTGAATCATTACGAAAATTTTATTCAACAATTGTAATGTTAAATTCCTTAGTTTTCATGAGTACTTTCAGTTTTTTTTTTATATATTCAAAAAAGCATGGGTTTTTGGGTGCCGACTGGTAGTGGGCTTGAGCATTTGGATTGTCTTTAATCCTTCAACGGTCTTTAGGCAGCCTAACTGTTTTTGTTGTGTTAGTGTTTACCTTGTATTTTGTTTAGTTAAAAAAGCACTTGCCCTTTTTAAAATTGAGACAGCCGTATATTTTATTTATCTCCAGACTTAGTTTTACTGCAGATAGAAAATACATAAACATTTCTCAATCTATTGTAACGCACTACTGAAAAAAGAATACTAGATATACCATGCGTCAGTTTAAGCTCTCCGATATAACCCAGTTTGGAACGTAACAACAGCAGCAGTTCGTATTGCAGCTAGTTTATAAATCTAACAAGTACGTATCATACGACGTTACCGAAGCTGAAACCAAGTAGTTTGCAATCTCTCAAAACTGGGCGACTTTAAGGGTAATACAAATTACTCGTTTATAAAAAACTTATATAGATACTAAAGCGATGTGTGTACTGTGTATTTATGTATATATGTTCCATATGAGCTCCGAAACCACATTGTGGATTTTCCTTGGAAACGTATTAAACGTTTTGATATTACGTTTCTAATAAAAGCGGCCAAGGATTGGAACAAATGCCTGCTTCATTGTTTCCTGAGAGATATAATCTAGGCCTTTTCAGGGCAGAGTGAATAGGTATCTTCTAAATCTGCGTGCTTCATCTTCGACCACATTGTCGCTTACCAACAAGCAAGTTGTTAGTCAAACGCGAAGTTATTTGCGCTAAAAATATCGCTACATAGATATAATGCTATTTAAAAGACCCATAAGTCTAGCAATGAAAAAACGTTTCATACGATGATGTAAACTGTTTTGGATGCTTTAAAGTCGAAAGCTATCTCAAAAATACTTAAAGATCCTTCTTCTTCACAAATTACCTAATAAATAACAGTACAGGATCCCTGGAAACCTATTCCATCTGTCAGTATAAGCCCTAAGCCCTCCAGTGCTCAGTAAACCGGTTCAAAGCACCGCGCACCGCTTCGAAGCGGGAAATAGACCAAACAAAAGAAGCCGCGCGCCAAATCTCTTTGCTCCCGTTCCATATCAGTTGCTTATACAAACTCGCGAGTCTGGTAAGGAACAGCGCATACCTACTGGGGAAAATGGAATTTCAGTATTGGAAAGTTCCGAGTCTGGAGTCAATTTGCTGAATTTCCGCTTCGTTTAGCATAGTTTGTGTTTTGAGGGAAGACAAGAGTAACGTCACATTTTTTAGATTCATAAAAAAATTGCTATGTTTTTATACGAAATGAGTACAATAGTGCCAGAATAAAAAATAATTACTATACATGAACCACATAGAAATGTAACAAATTATACTCGTATTAATGGGTGCCATATATCGTTAGACTTGAAATCATGAGGTTCAAATCCCGGGCCTGTACCAATGAGCTCCTTGGAGTTTATGTACGGATTTTCATACTACTGGCTTTTCGGTCGTTCCTCAATCGTTATTTCCTCAATAAATAAATTTAATATAATTTAATTTAATTCGGTGAAAGAAAACATCGTGAGAAAACCTGCATACGTACTGTTACACGGCGGGTAGTAGAAAGCTTTTTAAAAAAAACTATTTTAATTGGCAAAGGGTTTATTTCCCTTTTTAAAGGATTTAATAAACTACCCTTAGGCAACCGCCACGAATGAAGGCTCTCGACAGACTGAATAGGCCCTCTAACTCTGAGCCCGTACTGCTGACGCGGGAGTGCCGAGGCAGCAATTAGACCTCAGAAGTCTGGGCGTAACACCTCCCCGTTTTGGAGGAGACATGGGGTAAGTCCAGGTCTCCAATTAGATTTGTCTCCTGATGGGAGCAACTGGGTTAGGAAGGTCTTCCATTTCCATCTGTATACCCGGCAGGTCTACAGTGGAGGATGGTGAGTTCACAGGAGGTGTGTGATTAAATTTTGCGCGGAGTCGACGGTTGCAGCCAGGTTTACAAAAGCACTTATAACTAACATACATGGCAAATAAACAAATTAATATTACAATTATAATAGATATTACAGAATAATGTGTTCCGTATTTCCTGATAGTTTGCTGATGAAATTCGATTGATTTTAGGCGGTCTAGGAGAGACTCAACTGCCGCTTTATCAGCATCGATGTTATCTAGGTTTGTTATGTTATTTAGTTTAATAGGGAACACACCATTACTAATAATAGAGTCCAATTTATCAGCGTTACAACAAGTGTCATCGGTAATATTGAAACCCGGAAGGTGGTTGACAGGTGCGGAAATATTCATTATACTGTATTTTGGCACTAAGGAAGTAGTTTTACAGTAGCCAACGCAGCCGTTGGGAATGGTAATTACACCAGTACCATGTATTGTAGTTTCATACAGTTTTGAGTGTTGACAGTCAATTCTAACTTTACTTTGTTCTGATTGCACATAAATCCACCTGTTATTCAATATTGGGTTCAATATATTTAGTTTTCCAATAATAATTTCACTTTTACATTGTAATGGTTTTACAGTATTTACTTTAGTTAACAATTCACTTTCACATATAGGCTTAGCCTCTGTTACATACACATTTTCTATGTTACACATATAGTTGCCCGGGTTCACGGAAGTACAAGGTTGTAGGGTGTCCATGGTACAATAGTGAGACTGGTCTTTGGTCATTGCTATGTATTTACTAGTAGGTAAAATAACACTAAACGCATCAGGCTCCCTGTCATTGTAAGGGGTCGGCAAGGCAATACTATGGTACAGCATATATTTCTGGATATTTACCAATGGTACTTGCAAAACGAATACTATCTTATAATTAACATAATAGCAAACTAAACTAGACACATTTAATATAGTGTGTATAGAGTCTAACTTCAAAGTAGCAGGTAACTCAAGGTCACTAGGTAAATGCCGGTAGTTATCAGCGAGCTCCCGGTACAGCTGATTTGGTGTTATGATAGCCGGGTGAAGGATGTTTTGTCTACTGAACAGAATGGCATTAGTCACGTCTTCTAATTGAAACGACAATGTAAGTAGGGTTGTCTCTAGTCGATTTAATAACTCATTAATACTATTGGATATGAGTAGCCCGTTAGTGGCCTTGGTAATGTTGCCTATGATGCATGAGAGCTTGTCAATAGCCGCATTTAAGTTATTTTCGTTGTTTACTATTTTACTGATAGTGTCATTGTAAGCCGCAATCACAGAGGAGGTGACCAGGATATTTTCTTTCATTAAGTTAGCCAATTGATCTTCATTTTGTTGGATCGTCTCTATCGCTTCGTCATACCTTAATCCGTCATTTTCATCGAGATTTCCAAAAATTTGTTTAACTAGGGTCCCCAAACCTCCTATCCAGGCACTACGTTTGGACCTGTTGTCTAAAAGGTGTGAGATAGACGAGAATTCCGAAATAATATCCTGATATCGCGCCGTTAAGGGTTGCAACCTACTGTGACATCCTGTATAAATTTCTACAATTCGTGTTTCATTGCATAAGCGTTTAGTAGTTTCAAAAATTTCGTTTATATTTTGTATATGTGGTCCGAAATGTGAGATGTCTACTGGTATTACAACTTTCAATTGCACGTTACTTATTCCGAGAGTGCCCAAGTAGTCGAAATAGACTCCTGAGCTTGAAATTATCGGCTGGACGAAGTCTTGCTGGGATTGACCCGGTACCAGACTGCAAATAATAATAATAATTAGCTACACGCTAACTGCGTTACCTAAATTACTTATACCTAATATAAAATAAAGTTAACCTATTCGCGTGGACGCGCACACGATACATGTCTTATCCTAATAGTATAGTTATAGGTTACTCTCGACGTCTGCTAGTTTCACTTGGTCGAAGTGGTGTGTCACGTGACGTCGATTTATTAGTAAGGTAATTGTGTTATTACCATTTACTTTAAGGACCTTGTAGGGTCCCTTCCAAATGGGAGAGAGTCCCTTACGCATTCTCAGATGGTTTTTGATATATACTTGGTCGCCGATTTTATATTTAACGCGGCGAGTATGATTGTCGTAATAGGATTTAGAGGTTTCCTTGGATTTTCTTATAAAGTCCAAGGCTTTTTCACGTGAAAATTTCAGTCTGTTTTGGAGCATACGGACATAATCTGGGTATGCTGCTCCAGGCGTTTCGTCGTAAATGGAATTTGGGATGAAAGGTTTGTTTCCGAACATTAGTTCATAAGGTGTGAAGTGGGTCGTACAGTGGACGGCCGTATTATATGCGAGCATGGCTGTGTATACATAGCGAGGCCAGTTAGTTTGTTCTTCGTTTATGTATGATTTTAAATATTCTTTCAGGGTGGAGTGACTTCTTTCTAAAGCACCCTGGGTTTGTGGATGATAAGGAGAACACCAAAGGTTTTTGATTTTCAGGAATTCGCAAGTCTTTTTAAAGAGGTCTGCTGTAAAATTAGTCCCTTGGTCCGTCAGGATCATTTTGGGTATACCAAAGATGGATATGTAATGGAGTAAACATTCGCTTGTTTCCTCTGCTGTGGTGCTACGAATTGGATACGCGGTAGAGTATTTGGTAAGGTCGTCTTGTATGGTTAGTATGTATTTTAATTTTGCGGGTCCTGCTTCGGGGAGCGGCCCGACGATATCTAGGGATATCCGTTGGCCTGGTGCCGTAGATGTGCTAGTTATCTGCATAGGCGCTCGGTTAATCCTTCTGAGCGCCTTGTTTTCTTGACAGGATTTGCACTGTTTTACATAAGATTCTATATCGCTTCGCATTCCTTTCCAGTAATACGTTTGTTTAATTCTGTTATACATCCTGAGGGAGCCTAAATGTCCTGCTACAGGGATGTCATGATTTTCGTGCAAGATTTTCTTGATTTCGGTCGGGACTGGATATATGATGTTGTTATGATATATCTTGATTTTAATCTGTGTGTTATGGAAGAGGTAGGTCAGCATGTTATAAATTTTAATAAAGGAGTGTTTTTCGAATGGATTCTTTAAGTCTGATATACCGATTTCGTCAGTTCCTTGGAAAACTATGAGTTCGTCTCTTATTGACTTAAGTGTTTGGAAGATTTCGGGGTAGGATGCTTCGTCAAAGTGATGGACCTTTATGAATAATAAATAATAAGTTTTATTACTTATTTCAATTTTTTCGTGTGAAAAGAGCTCCTTTTCTGAATTGGTTACTCGTTCATTTATCTCAGGATCCGTTAAAATTTCCTGTACATATGGGTTCGACTCGTCTAGATCGATAGATGTGGGAACCAAAACTATTTTTGAAGGGCATTTCATAAGGCTTTCGTTGTACTCTTCGATGTTTGTATTATATGTGTTATCCTTATTTGTCATGGCCTTCAGGAAAGTGGGATAGTCGTCAACAGGAAGGTCGGGGTATGCACTCGTATGTGGAGCTGGAGAGTCACGACCTTGAGTTTCATGAGATGTTGACTGCTGTTCTGGTTCGGGTTCAAGGATTCTGATCAGATCTTCTTCTCTGGCTTCTGTTCTAAAGTCATCAAGTAAGTTGGACGATGTGCCTACGTCGGGCAATGGTAAGAGGTCGTCTAGATTTATAAGATCAGGGGATAGCATGGTAACTTCGTCAGGATTGAATGATGGCGGAGATACTAGGAGATCCATGAGATCCTCGTCTAGCCTTTGAGAGGATTCGCCTTGAATAGGGAGCTCAGACGCTTGTGGCTCCGTCGGTTGGACAGGATTTACTGGGAATCGGGATAGAGCGTCGGCATTGACATTAATTTTCCCTTTTTTATATTGGATATCGTACTCAAATTCTTCTAATTTGAGGCGCCAACGGACCAGTCGTGATCCTGGGTCTTTGCAATTGAATAGCCACTGCAGTGGTTTATGGTCCGTCAGGATTTTGAATCTGTAGCCATACAGATAGGGTCTGAATACTTTGGTACCGAAAATTATGGCAAGGCACTCTTTTTCGGTAGTACTATAGTTGCATTCTGCTTTGTTTAAGGTGCGCGAAGCGAATGCAATAGGACGGTCTTGTCCTACTGGGCCTTGTGATAATATGGCCGATATTGCGTAGTTTGAAGCATCGCAGGTCAATAGGAAGGGTTGTGTGAAGTCCGGATACGCCAGTATCGGAGCGGACACGAGTTTTCCTTTTAGGATTTCGAAAGAAAGTTGTTGTTCGTTTTTCCAAACGAATGGGACGTCCTTTTTCAATAGTGACGTCAGAGGTTTTGCCAGTTTGGCAAAATTGGATATGAACCTGCGGTAGTAGGATACTAGGCCTAGGAAGGACTTAATGTCCTTTGGTGATTTAGGGACTGGAAATTCCGTTACTGCTTTTGTTTTGTCAGGATTTGGCTTTACACCATCGCTGCTAATTATATGTCCCAAATATGCGACTTCCTTCCGGAGAAATTCACATTTTTCGGGCTGTAGTTTCAGGTTGAAAGAACGCAGTCTTTCGAAGACAGTCTTCAGACTGTTGATATGGGATCCAAGGTCATATGAATATATTACTATGTCATCTAAGTAAACAAAGCAGCGATTGCCTTGTAAGCCGGATAGGCAAGTATTCATGAGTCTCTGGAAAGTTGAAGGAGCATTTTTAAGGCCAAAAGGCATACGGTTGAATTGGAAATGACCCTGAGGTACAGAGAAAGCTGTTTTGGGCGCATCGTTGGCTGAAATTAAAATCTGATGAAAACCGGAAGTGAGGTCTAATGTTGAGAAATATTTACTATTTCCCAATTGGTCAAGGATCTCTGATATCTGAGGAATGGGGTAGGTTTCCCCGACGGTAATGTCGTTTAATTTGCGGTAATCGATAACAATTCGCCATTTTCGTTGGCCTTGAGAGTCTGCTTTTTTGGGAACTATCCATATTGGCGAGCTCCAGGGTGATGACGATGGTTCTATGATTCCTTGTTCTAGCATTTTACCAATTTGGGTCTCAACTTCTTTTTTGTGGCATTCTGGGAATCTATATGATTTTGTATGAGTGGGAGTGTCAGTACTTGTTTTAATTTGGTGCTCTAGCGCAGAGGTATGAGTCAATTGGTCGTCAGGTAAATAGAAGATATCTGAATATTGCGAGCAAATTTCCACGAGTGCGTCAGTTTCCTCGTGGTTTAAGTGTTCGGTTCTTAATGATTTTATTACTTCGCGAGTACGACTGGAAGTTCCTGGAAAAGCTGAATTTATTTGGGTTGCAGAGGAATGAAGAGGTTCTACATTCAGGTTTAAATTAGCATTAATGTTGATTGGAGATTCGGAGATATTAGCGACGGTTAGGTTAACTCGGTTGTTTTTTATTTTTACAATACAGTTTGAAATTAGTAAGTTTTCTGAGAGATGTTGATCGGCTATGACTCCTTCTTCGAGGTCAGTGTTGCGCACTGAACATTCAATGACTGCCTCGGTTCGAGGCGGGATGACGTAGAAGGGGTCGAAGAAGTGTAGTTTGATGTCTAATTTCCCAATCTTGAGAGTGTCCTGGGTGTAGTCAATTTTGCAGCCGAAAGCTGTTAGGAGATCTGTTCCTATGATGCCGTCGTAAGGCAGGTTAATGTTTTTTATAACGTGGAATTTGAAGGATATGGATCTCTTTTCGTTTAGTTCTAGTTTGAGTTGGAAATGGCCTTCGGTTGGTGTTGGTTGATCTCCTGGGTCTATGCCCTTGAGCTTGATCGACTCTTTAACGAGTTTTTGGTGTTTTTGGATGCTACCGTGTTTTAGTAAGGATATAGCAGATCCCGAATCGACCAGCAAGGTCAGAGGGATATTGGAAACTTGTGAATTCAGGAGGACATGAGGTAGCAGTTTTTTGTTGGTGTCGAGATTTATTTCGTAGATTTTGGTATCGCCCCTTTTTGTATTTAAAGAGGGTCTGGGATGTTGGACCTCACTGGAGGTCTGTCCAGCGGGATTATTGCTATCGGTTTGGGGCTGGTTACCCAGTCGGTTAGCGAAGATTTTGGATCTGCCAGCAGTTTGGGACTGGTTACCCTGTTGGTTGGCGAAGATTTTGGATTTGCCGTCAGTTTGGGGCTGGTTACCCTGTTGGTTGGCGTTGGAATAGCGTTTGCCGTCTGTTTGGGGCTGGTTACCCTGTTGGTTGGCATTGAGATAGTGTTTGCCGTCAGTTTGGGGCTGGTTACCCTGTTGGTTGGCACTGAAATAGTGTTTGCCGTCAGTTTGGGGCTGGTTACCCTGTTGGTTGGCGTTGGAATAGTATTTGCCGTCAGTTCGGGGCTGGTTACCCTGTCGGTTGGCGTTGAAATAGGAATTGGAGGACTTTGATGAGGTGTCGGCTTTTGGGCGGTAGTGTCTCGGGCGACACCTATGCGAGACGCTTATTCGTTTAAATCGTTGTCATTCATGTCAGTGGGGAGGTCCACTTCGTCCTGACCGACATCGTCGTTGTCATCAGGCTGATGGTCCACGAAATTTATTCGTGTGGGTTGTTTGAAGGGTTGGTTTTGGGTTTTGTAACGATTATTGTTAAATTCTCGTTTCCTGCAAACGGAGATGTCGTGCCCGGGTATTTTGCAGTAACGGCAAGCAACTGCCGTTGGCCTCTGAAATTGAGGGTTTGGAGCTCTTTGTTGTATTGCTCCTTGAGACGTGTTGAAGTTAGGCCCCAGGGGGCCAGCTCTGTTACTAAATCTTTGATTAGTAGGTTTGGGATCGCTTTGTGCACGCTTGTAGAGGGTCTGCTGAATTCTTTCTTCAGACACAGCTAGATTGATTGCTTCGTTCAAGGTTTTTGGCGACCTGCAGCGGACAATATTCGAAATACGTGGGTGTAGACCCATAAGGAAATGATGGAGGGCTAAGTCCTCCATTGCCGCAGTGCGGCCCGGTAATTCTTTTGATTTTGTGTTGAAAGTGGAAACCTCAATGAGTAATTGAGATAGGTATGTCTCGATACGTAATGCAAATTGGCTGACATTGTCTTGTGGCCCTTGTTTGCTCTCTTGGAGCTCGGTTAGTAGGTGTGAGTAATGCTTTCTTTCACTAAATTGTGTTTTTAGAAAGTCCTTAAGTTGGTCCCAAGATGTGAATTCTTTGATGGAGCATGCGATTTCGGCCTTACCGTTTAGTTGACTTACTATATATTTAAATAAAATGGGCTTCTGTGTATCTGATGCAAGCTCGTATGCGTTATTACAATTTACTATGAACGAGTTAAGTTTCTCGCGGCTCCCGTCATAGGGTTTGATAAATTTGAAGAGCGTGTTAAATTCCATATCTGTAACTGTCTGATGGACTATCTTTCTGGTAATACGAGGACTTAATATCGGTGACCTTGATGATTCACCGCTAGTAGGAGCTGGGACTTCTAATGTTATTTTGTTACCTTCAGTTTTTTGAGGTTTAGACATTACCTTTCAAAGAAATTGAAATATTTATCGGGTGTGGTACAGCCCTAGCTTTTACGGCTAAATGCAATGACCAAGGACTTACAGAGATAGTATGTGGGCGGCGAGAATAAACACGGCGATCGGCCGCATTCCGATGAGATAGGCTCGGTGCTCGATGTGTTGCTCGAAACTCGGGCGTTCCGGGAATTCGTAGATAAGGCGGAGCAAGAATTGATGATTTGCAGGCAGGGGCACGATGTGGAGCTCAGCTCACGAGGTGATGTGAAGAGTTGATGCAGGATGGGTCTTTTCCAGACCCTGGATTTTGCACAGGCAGGGTGCAAGGCACGAGGATGAGGTGTAGATGCACTATCACTTTTGGTAACGAACAAGTGGTACACTGGTACTCTGCTTTTTCACAGGCACTTATTTTCACTGGGATATTCCGCAGATTTCACTGGATGGTAGGTGAGTCTGTTATGGGCGGTTACCGGCACTGGATATTTGGTATCCCACCGCTGCCACCAATGTTACACGGCGGGTAGTAGAAAGCTTTTTAAAAAAAACTATTTTAATTGGCAAAGGGTTTATTTCCCTTTTTAAAGGATTTAATAAACTACCCTTAGGCAACCGCCACGAATGAAGGCTCTCGACAGACTGAATAGGCCCTCTAACTCTGAGCCCGTACTGCTGACGCGGGAGTGCCGAGGCAGCAATTAGACCTCAGAAGTCTGGGCGTAACAGTACGGAGAAGAACTCAATGGCGTATGTGAGTCTACCAACCCGCAACTAGGCCAGCGTGGTGGCTATGGCCCAATCACCCTTTCGGGGGTAGGCCTAAGTCCAGCAGTGGTATATTAAGAAGGCTTAATATGCATGCATAGTAGAAGTGTAAAAGGCCTGGGTGCCAATTTCGTCTATGGTATAGTATGATGTTGCCATTTGTTCTGTGTCGAGAAGAAAATAGTCACTTTCAGTGCTTTGATGGTGAGTGTTGTGAGCATGGATAAATTTTATTAAAATGATATTGCATTTGATGTGCGTTGATCTTTTTTATTGTGGCTTTGGCCTAAAATGAGCATGTCTCTGTTTATGACTGACTACAGCTAATTTCAGTGACAATAATTCAGACAAAACTATCAGCTTATTCTCCGTTTAGTAAACGTCGAACTTTCCGAGGTAACGAATACAGAATGCACCTCATTTGGGTGCCGAGTTAACATAGTAAAGACGGTGTGTGGCAGTGATGAAGCCTGCACTAAAAGTAAGTGAAAAATGGAGTGTTGCTGTGTCGTTGACACGGCCGTGTATTTTACGTGAATATGTGTACAAATTCTTTGATCCACCGTGACCAATCAATTGGTTAAATTAAATTTTGGATGTAGATGATAGATATGCAGCTGCAGCATCAAACTGTATCCCCCGATTTTGTTATAATCAGTTTTTTAAATTGCCTCCTACTATGCAAATTTTAAAAATATTCTCGATTACAATATTACCTAATTGGTACTTAGGTTAGATTTATCATAGACAATACTTTCTTCCATAAAACAATAATGAAAAATATTTTTTATTGAATAATAGACTTGCGCTTAACCGATACCTGCGGTCTTCGATGGAGCAAAAAACCGATTTACAAGACTTGGAGATACCCAGATAACTAATGGGAGAAACATTCATTCAGGTAACATATTCGATAGTCTAGCGTTCGCTTAATAAAAGTGGAATCAGAGCGCTTCATTTACAGAACATCAACCATGAAACGAAACCAACCATGAATTTCAACGGGAACTTATGTACTGTCAGAATTATTCTACTACGGTATATGCGGCACACCAATCTCTGAATATTCATCGACTTAGTCATGCAAACCGATGCCAAACTTGAATGGATTTAGAGATACAGTACGCAAAATTATGCCAATGTTTGCCACTAATTAATATTTCATTAAATATTCCATGTTATGGGAAGGAATTTATAGCTTTCTAGTTTAGAATAGACATCATTGCAGTGGTGATAAGAAAAAGAGTTCATTATAGAAGGATGTATAGGGTGATATTGTAATTTTAGTATCCAAAATCACCAGCATAGATTTTTACTGATTATTTGTGACTCAAAAAGAAAATATGATGATTTTATTCATTTCACGAACGATACAATTCCAATAAAATATAGATCTGTATGATTTGGTTTAATTTTTAAACTTAACTCACTGAAGGTGTTGTCGAAGGTAGTAAACATGGGTAGCCTGGGATAGGGCCTGGCTCTCATGCGAAGCTGTTGGCCTTATATTTTCAACTTGAGGTTGGTAGCTAGCTAGCCAAAAGGGTAGGGGGTACTAAAAAGTACTCTACCATTGTTCAACAATGATAACTAGGTATATGCCCCATGATTTTGAATGCGGAGTTTTTGCTTATTGGGCTATAGGTACATTAGGTACGTTTTTGCAAGTTTTTGAAGCTAAACACTTTTATCGAATTATAGCCGTGGTAGCCTATTTGGGAGACCTAGCGGTCTCCCAAATAGGCGAAAGCGTGAGGTCGCGAGTTCAAACCCCGGGCCCGTACCACTGAGCTCTTTCGAGTTTATGTATGTTTCATACCACTGGCTTTTCGGTAAAGGAAAACATCGTGAGGAAACCTGCATACGTACGGAGGAAATTCAATGACGTATATATGTGAATCCACCAACCCGCAACTGGGCCAGGGTGGTGGATATGGCTCAATCACCCTTTCGGAGGTAGGCTAAAAGACCAGCAGTGGACTGTTAAAAGGCTGATTACGATTATGATGATAGAATTTCACCGCGTGTTTTTTTTTTTTTTTTTTTTTTTTTTTTTTAATATATATATAGTAAATAGGCTTGCGCTTGGCCGCCATCTCGCCTGATGTTAAGCGACGATGCGGTCTACGATGGAGCACGCTTGCCTAGAAGAAACCGATTCACATTCACATTGTTTAGTATATCTTGATCCAAAATGTTAGTCCATAATAATTATTTATCGCTGAAATTTAGTACCTGTGAGGCTCCTATTAAAATGAGACGAGGGAAGTAATATCGAAATAGACATTTTGTCTTATGAGCTTTTGTTGAAAAGATATGACAAAATATCTCACATTGAATTTTGTTGCTTCTGAAAAGTTTGCGTTCCATTGGGACGTACAATTTAGTCAAAGTACCTAATCGTTTTAATGTATTATTTATGAACAGCTTTTACAATATATTACTCCATCTTTATTAACACTTGGAAATAATAATGTCGATTAGCAAATTTTTGAAAAATTAAGCAAAGGTTTTTACTAAATTGCTAGAGAATTTTGATATGACAGCAACTCTCCCTCACTTTGTCTTTTCCTGGTAAAAAAACACATGGTGGTACAAGCAACTTTCTTGCTGTTTCTATATTTTTCTTCTTTGTATCATATCATTGGCAATGGCAGCAGACCTGTAACATGTGGGCGATAGTAGCCAAGCGGTTACATGTGCGCTTTACAATCTGATAAATCACGGTTCGATCGTCGGCCCTGCACCAATGACTTATTTATTACTTACTTAAATCAATTACGTGCAGTTTCGATGCCATTACTCAAAACAGTGTAAGGAAACACCGCGAGGAAACTGGTTGGGTTATTTAAAAACCTCAAAAGTTTATAGACATATGACATTCACCAACATGCACTTGCAGCATAGTGGATTAGGGTCCATCCTATCCTCTCTGAGAGAAGGGCTGTGTCCCAACAGTAGAAAAATGATAATTTATATCACATCATCATCATCATCATCATCATCTTATTTTAGTCTACTGCTAGACATAAGCCTCTCCCAAGGCACATCACTCAGCCCAATCTTCGGGTTTTCGTTTCTAGTCACTACCATATCCTTACGTATATAGTCAGTCCATGGAGTCTCAGGGCATCCTCCGCTACGTTTGCTGATTCGTGGTCTCCGTTCTATAACACGTCTAACCCAGCGGTTATCGGTTCTGCGGCAGATATGATGAGCCAGCTTGATACTTCAGTTTGCTCTTTCTTTAATAGAGGTGCCGTACACGGTGGATCGGAGTGGATCGGTACATTCGATACAGCGGTATTTGTTGAACAACTAAACCGAATCTTACATTCGGCTTATGCCACCCGGCTCCGATCAGCTGCGAAGCTGCGGAAATTAACAATAAGTCGTCTGCGTCCCACATATATTTAGAACTACAGAACCAATGTTGATTTGATCCATCGGCATAAGTGGACTGATTTGAATTGGCAGTTGATTTTTACCACCTGAATCGCCGCACGCAGTGCTTTCCCGAATGTAAAGGGTTACGTGGAAAGGGAAATCTAAGTTGGAAATCTGTTATACTTATCATTATGAACCAGTTTTAGTATAGGACCAATCTTCAAATCGAGAAAACAATATCAGCTTTTCGGTAGAAAATGGTCATGTATACTCGACAAAATATATGAAATAAATGTTTTTTTTTTTTTATTGCGATTTTTTATTTGGTAGCCCTATGTAGGGTACCATATATTCGGTTTTAGCGTCCGGCTGGTACAATTAGTGTATAGTACGCCCGGAAACACGATACAAAAGTGCTTTTTTTTTAAATTAACAAGAGCGTTTGCCTTGCGGTCCGCCCGATGGTAAGCAGAAATCGCCGCATATGGACACCTGCATCACTAGCGGTGTTGACAGTGCTTTACCGGCCTGGAGAGGTAGTTGTAGACATTGTTTTTGAAACGTTTCGTGTTGAAGCTCGGTGGGAAGATCTTTGCGGGAAGAATATTCCACACCTTGCACAAACACACACACACACGCACAGAGCAAGTTTTATACAGTTTTTTTACTAAAACACCCCAGTAGTGATTAGGTAATTACCAAAAATGGTTGCAATTTTGTGTCTTTTCTTGGGATCCACCAACTGACGCACAAATCATATTCAAGCTCCTATATAGAACATGTAGAATATTCGACACGGATCTAAGCTTTGCAATGTGCAAATCGCCCCCTCCCAGTTCCAAGTATCAGTTGCTTATTCAATCGGGAGCGATTTGAGCGAAAATTCAGTTCGCTCCAATTTACAATTCACTTGCCTGTGGCCAGAACTGTCGAAGCAGAATAGCCGAAGAGTGACTATCGGGACAATGGACGCGCGTGATTTGCGGTTTGATTTTGGACGAGTACGCGAGTTGTGAAACGAATTCAGACGACCTGAACGAGAAACATTTTGAACTAACATTTTATGGAGCGCATCAAAAAGTATAGCTTTAGAGAAGGTGGCTTTTGGTTTACAATAAGTATTACTCAAGAGATGGCTTACTTAAATTTAATCGAATATAAAAAGACCACAACCTAAAACCTACCGAGCAGCACCTAAAAGAGACCGCAGGGAAACGCTGGATGCATGCCGCTTCCAACCGGCCCTTTTGGAGATCGATGGGGGAGGCCTAAGTCCAGCAGTGGACGTCCTATGGCTAAAATTATGATGATGATGAATCGAATATCATTATTCTGGTACTTTATTTTTATATTTATTTTCTTACAAAATACTTTTTTTTAAATATAATAATAGTTTGTGGTATATACGCTATGCTGTTTTTTTTTTTTGTTTTGTACGAGCGGCAGCTGAGGTTCAAGCTGGGTCTGATTTCTTACTATAACTCCTTCACATCCTATGGTCGTTAGCATCTTTTTGTTGAGTTTGTTAGCTTGCATGTCATCTTTCACGACGTCATCTTATCGCCGTTTTGCTCACCACCAGGTCTTGTTCCAAGAAGCACAAGGTCCAAGAGCTGATTGCCAACGTGCTCTGCCGGTTACTATGTTTTGAGGTCATCATCATCAGCCAGAAGACATCCACTGCTGAACATAGGCCTCCCCCTTTAACCTCTACACTGAACGACAGCCTGCCTTTGCATCCACTGGATGCCCGCGACTCTCACAATGTCGTCGATGCCCCTAGTGGGAGGCCTTCCTACGCTGCGTCTTCCGGTTCGTGGTCTCCACTCCAGAACCTTTCTTCCCCATCGGATATCGGTTCTTCGAGCGATGTGGCCTGCCCATTGCCACTTCAACTTGCAAATTTTAACAGATATGTCGGTGACTCTGGTTCTTTGGCGAATATCCACGTTTCGGATTTTATCGATGTTTTCGGATTTTCAGGTAATGGGGACAAAATACCGCAGCTGCATGTAAATGCATAAATTTTAGGGTCTTTGAGTGTTTTTTAAATGGTTTGAAATAGATAAATGTTGTCTATCAGCGGTCCGCTCATATACAACATTTATATATTTCAATGGTTCGTGTCATAAGCTATAAAATTTATGTTCTAAACAAAATAGATAAAGCTTGAGGCTCTGCATTAGCTAATTTCAGTACACTCTATTACCCTTTCAGCCAATAAATTTCCTCCAAAAATCATGAACAGATCTACAAAGCGCCTCTGAATAGCCACGCGGCCTTTGTATTTTGTCCTTTATTAAGTCCTTTAGTACAAAAGACTCAGTACTTTGTCCTTTATTTAGTACAAAAAGGCGTAACCGAAGAATTCAACAAATCCAGTGAATGGTCAAGGTTTCTATTGTGGTCTGAATATTTATTGTATGCTGAGTTGGCGTTAGCATAAAGTGGGATGTCAAAAATAAGGACCTAGGCAAAGGTTTGTAATTTTAATGTGAGGCAAAAATTTATGTTTTTTGTTTGTTTTGGGTCCAAAAAATCACAGAAAAGAAAAAGAAAACAAATATTTTCTGGCAAACAAGCAGACGGGCCACCTGATGGCAAGGAGTCACCGTCGCTTCGTAGTTATTTGTTGTAAATTCCCGCGATAAAAAAAGCTAGTGAAATACTTAGATACGTAAAAGTGGTACCGCTTCGCCATCATTCCCTTCCTTATCACGTCAACAATTACTTCGAGACTCCTGGAGCTCGTAAACGAGAGTCCAGATAATTAAACCCTCGGACAGGCCCCACGAGGGGTCACTGTTCAGGATATAACGCACTACTTAACAAGCTACGTCTCGTGGATTTAAATGTGATTTTCTAAATGTTCCGCGGGTTTTGGTAATAAAAACAGTTTCTTGTCTCCGACATTTAAACCTTTCATCTAATTCCGTTACGGGGTTAAGTGAGTTGCCTTATTCCATTCCCATTACACTCTAAGAATACTTCAGACAGGATAGAATCTAGTTAGAGGCTTTAATTTGCTGATTTGCCGCCTTTAAACATGCATTATTATCACTTTATATCAATCGTAGAGGTTATTTTTCTCAACCTATTTTTTCTTAGTTTTTGTATAAATGTCACCCACTAAACAAGATACAATTTAGTCAAGTAACTATACGGGGTGTAAGGGGAACATTCTCGAAGCCAAAAGAAGGTAATTGTACTTATCATTATGAACAACTTTTACTATGGGACCAGCCCTGAAATCGCAAAAAAAAATTCAGCTGTTCTATAGAAAACGGTCATTGACACTCGACAAAATGTATGGAACAGCTGATTTTTTTTTCGCGATATCATGGTTGGTTCCATAGTCAAAGTTGTTCATAATGATGAGTACAATTACCTTCTTTTGGCCTCGAGACTGTTCCCCTTACACCCTGTATATATGATTAAAGGAAAAACAAAACCAGAGTCACCGACATAGCTATTAAAATTTGCAAGTGCAATAGGCACTGGGCAGGCCACATCGCTTGAGGACCGATAACCGATGGGGTAGAATAGTTTTTGAGTGGAGACCAAGAACCAAATATCTATTGGTAGGTATAATTTATCTATGCGTCATTTAAAAATTGCCAAAATATAAGTTTGCCTAAAAATGGAAGCATCTGTTAGACCCTTGATAAGAAATCGAAATCATACTTCCGAAAGGACGCCCTTGATAAGGGCTTTATCAACCAGGAACCTAAAAAGATGGGAAAGGTACTCATTCAACCTTATCCCTTTGATGTTTTGCCTATGATTTTAAATGAATGCGGTAGATGAGTTAGGTACTACACAAAATCTTAGAGTTAACGTTGATAAATTTTGACCTACTTGTAGATTAAATTTTAATAGGACAATAAAGATGCTCAATTATTTTTTTTGTAAAATTACATCATGCTATGAATACTATGTGACTATTGTCACTTGTCACTGAAGCTGAAATAAAGAAATAAAAAAAATGAACTAAAAAAAGAAATGCAATAATTCTAAGTCACACAAACATTACATAACTAACTTCAATTCTTAGGAACGTGGCGTATCTATAGAGTAAAAATCATTAGGTTTACCGTTTAACCCTGAATTCTGTGTAGTCATAAATTACCTCCAAACAGTTTAGAGAGCTATCGGGCCCGATTGTAACCCGTTCAGCCGGGAAACGAATGCAAAGCTTTCAGTAGTTTCGACACATCATCTAGGGTTAAGGACCACAGTGCTGACAGTAGGAAATATTGTGTGCCATCAATATGTCATCATGACTATAATCAGCCTTTATTAGTCCACTGTTGGACATAGGGCTCTGCCAAAGTACGCCACTCAGCCCGATCGTCGAGTTTTAACTTCCATGCACTGCCACAGTTACCTTACGTATATCGTTACTCTATCGAGTCTCAAGGCACCCTAAGCTCCGTTTGCCAATTCGTGGTAAATTATACTAATGAATTTTTGTGAAATACTATGAACAAATTTTTCAAAAAATCGAAGAAATAACGGTTTCTGGGCCCTAATTCTGTATTAAACCACATAATCACTTCAATATCACGCTGTGAACGTGTTACAACACGGTAACTATGGTTACCAGTTACATAGTAACCATGCTTACAAAATTTAAAGACGTCAAACGCGTCTTCCGATTGGATACCTACTACATTTTCTTGACAAACACGGAAGATACCTAGTTCCATTTTATTTTGACCGTTCAAAATGCTTTACGCACCTCATTGCGTTAGCAAACTTTGCCAATTCCACGCAGATAATGGAACGCAGGCGTATTAGTTTATGAGGTCATAGAGACTAAGGACCGTAGTCCCGTTTTTTTTGTATTTTTAAAATATTTTTTTAAATAAATAATAGGCTTGCGTTTGACCACCATCACGCCTGATGTTAAGCGATGATGCGGTCTACGGTGAAGCACGCTTGCCTAGAAGGTACCGATTCACTCGTGATTTGAAGACACCCAGATTGTAACTATCGGGGACACCCATTCAGGCAGCGAATTACACAGACTAGCAGTTCGCATAATAAATGTGGAATCAAAGCGCTTCGTACGGGTTTTCGGAATATCAACCATAAAGCGGTAAGCGGCGGTTTTTAATAACATTTTCATGGTTTCACGTCACGTGTTTAGGGCAAGGAGTCTTATGTAAGATAGAGAATAAGAACCCTCTATGAAGATGATAAATGAAAAATTAATAGAAAAAAAAATATGACTTAGAAAATAAATGGAAGTGTTATACCTACAATTTTCTCTTTAGTACACCGCCCCCCTTCTCTGGTTGTCCATTTGATAACACTTTGAGCATCTCGTTTACAGTTGTGTGCCGCTCAATATTGTGAAGTGTGCGTTTGTAGAACTATAAGAATGTGTCAGTTTTGCAATACGTGTTTACCTCGGTTCCTTCAGTTTTTGGCAGACTTTTGTTCAGTAAGATCCAAACTATAATATAATCAAAAATAGCAGGTGCAACCGTGTAGCTTATATAGATATCCTACTGTTTCTCTTCTAGCTTGGATCTAACCGACAACTAAATTAAACTGTCGATCATTCTGTATAAAAAATACGATGGATGGCGGGAATTGTTGCAAACGAAAAAGTTTTTATTTTGATCGAAATAATACATCGGTATAGAGATGAATTGAAAAGGCTGGTCCGTGGTAAAAGTTTCCTTCTTGAGAATTGGTTTCGTAAACACGGTTTTATACGTAACAATGTTATATTTTATTTTGCTAATAGAGTCAATAGTTATCAATGAGTTAGTTATTAGTAATTCTAGTGTGTTTCTGGCTCAACGCATACCTCAGCATTGCCATTCAGCGTGGTAATGCCGCCATGGTAATGACTTAATATTTTGTTATTTAAAGTTTGCGCTGTGGTTTTACTGTAAGCATTATGTTGATGAATAAATAAATAAACAATGGCATGCCCATTTTTTTTTATAGTCGATTGGCTTGCGCTTGGCCGCCATCTCGCCTGATGTTAAGCGACATATTACCCATACTTAGTAGTAGTACTCTGCCAACTGGTAGTGGGCTTTAGCATTTGGATTGTCTTAAGACCTTCAACGGTCTATGGACAGTCTAACTGTTTTAGTAGTGTGTTATTTTGTTTAGTATAAAGAACTATAAACTATAAAGAACTTGGCATTTTTAGGGTTCCGTATCCAAAGGGTAAAAACGGGACCCTATTTCTAAGACTACGATCTCTGTCTGTCCGTCTGTTTGTCTGTCCTATTACCTATGAAAGCCTGTACCTTCGAATCGTAATGGATAGCCAATTAAAATTTTCACAGAATATGTAATGTTATAGCGAATTAATTGAGAAACAATAAAAAAAGTAAAAAAGCAAAAACGAAATGGTGATGGATGAAAGTACAACCCAAGAAACGTATTTTTTTTACGTATTTTTGTACTAGCTCTAATGTTAAAACGGTAATAAGTACAAGCCTCAAACTTGCCATGATTATAGTAAACACTCTAAAGTATAACAATAAATAATAAATAAGGGCCAAGTAAGAGTCGGTGTAAAATTTCTCTTTACCACTGGTTCTCGTACAATCACTGAAATGAAGCAATGTCGGGCGCGGCCGGTAATTGGATGGGTGACCACCTGGGCGTTGAAGGGATGAAATCTTATGTTTTATTAGATTTCAAAAGGTTTTAAGCCTCGTAGCCAAAATAAAATAAGCACTTCAACAAACAAAACAACTTTTTTTTCTGAGTAATTAAACTCAAACACGTTTTTTCCTTCGTCTTGTCCGAACAATGCTTGTAAGAGGTTTAAAGAGAAAAATAGGCACTTTTCTCGCTGCGAACTTTAATTAATTTCAAAGGACAAGCTCAAAGGCTCCTTGCACTTTGTGAATATAAACTTTCATCAGATTATTGCTTAAGGAGGATTAAAAACGTTGTGGATAAACTTAAAGCAACTCCGTGCTTACCACAGGCTTTACTGGCAGAAATAAACCGGCCAAGTGCTAATCGGGCTTGTGCACTGAAGGTTCCGTACCAACACAAAATACAATAATTTACATTTAAAAAAAACCGACTTCAAAATGAGTCATCATCAGCCAGAAGACGTCCAATGCTGAACATAGGCCTCCCCCTTTAACCTCCACACTGAACGACAGCCTGCCTTTTGCATCCACTGGGTGCCCGCGACTGAAATATTCTTCAAAATGAGTAAAATATGGTATTTCGATTCAGTGAAAGAAATTATATGGCCATCCAAGTACGATGCCTTAAGTTGTTAAACGTGATGGAGCCTTACGGCTAACTGCTAACGCGGTATCAAACTAACGTTAAATCCGTTTAGTTGGAAAATCACGCGAACGTGAACCTGGACGCGCCCAGATACGGTTTGCGGTTGCTGCTCGAGAAAAATGATGCTAATAGTGAATGTGAATGATCACGATACTATTGATTGATACGCGATAACAGCGCCGCGTCCAGGGGATTTCTTTCATGAAAAGCACCTTATATCGGGTCTTTCATTAAGCGCTTCCTATCTTTAAATTTAAATAAAACAAAGTGTGTGTTCGGGAAATTGCGTGACATCTTCTCGTCCAAGATACCACAGTGCCTCAAGACGAAGGTCTTTGACCAGTGTGTGTTGCCAGTGATGACATATGGTACTGAGACGTGGTCCTTAATTATTGGCCTTTTGGAAAAACTCAGAGTCAGCGGGCAATGGAGAGAGCTATGCTCGGAGTTTCTTTGCGCGATAAAATCCGAAACGTGGATATTCGCCAAAGAACCAGAGTCACCGACATAGCTGTTAAAATTTGCAAGTTGAAGTGGCAATGGGCAGGCCACATCACTCGAAGAACCGATAACCGATGGGGAAGAAAGGTTCTGGAGTGGAGACCACGAACTGGAAGACGCAGCGTAGGGAGGCCTCCCACTAGATGGACCGACGACATTGTCAGAGTCGCGGGCATCCAGTGGATGCAAAAGATGCATGTCGTTCAGTCTGAAGGTTAAAGGGGGAGGCCTATGTTCAGCAGTGGACGTCTTCTGGCTGATGATGATGATGATGAAAGTGTGTGTGAGATATCATCGAAATTTTTTATTCATTTGAATGACCTATCGATGCCATTATGTATGGAATATAACATCATTCAAATGTCCACCGAGGCTTCTTTGGGTGAAGCGCATCCGAAATGTGGTTTCAACAGGACGGCGCTACGTACCACACAGCTCATGCCACATTGGATATTCTGCATGAGAGATTGAAGGGCATCTCACGTGGAGGTGATGTCAACTGGCCACCGAGATCGTGCGATTTGACCCCGTGATTGTGCTTTTTCTTGTGGGGTTTTCTTAAGTCATAGACATAGACATAGACATCATTTATTTGTGGCAAAAAATACAATAGTAATGGTAAAGAGACATTTAAATTTAAACTAATCTTAACTAAAGCTTATTATATTTTTTTGTCACAAACCGGTTCCAACTCAGCAAGATGCCGGTCGTAAAGTCTCAGGTATATGCGAATAAGCCACAAACCAAAACGGCCCTCAAAGTCAACATAACCCATGCCATCGGTCAAATTCAGCCTGATTCATGGAAAATTTGACATTTCGGATGCGTTCCACCAGAGAAGCCTTGGCGAACATTTGAATGATGTTATATTCCATACTTTGATAAATGCCATCGATAGATTTTTAAAAAGAAAAAAAATTGTGTGTGGAGTCCCTCCGCGCGGAAGAAGTTATACTTTAACAAGGAACCCTAAAATTATAACTAGAGCAAAAATATCAACAATTTAAAACCATGCTTTTCTCGAGATTCGAACCTAGCTCCTTAGGCTTCTCAATCCATTAGTGACACTGCACTACCGGGTCTGCTAGTCGCGGCGCGAAAAAAGGATACGTATTTCGCAACCATACGAGAGAGAAAAATTCCCCCTCCATGGTAGCGTTAAACGTTTAACGCAACCTTGTTTGCAAGTCGCATAAGAAATATAACTTCAACAAAAAAAACGATGATATCTCACACACACTTTGTTTTATTTAAATTTAAAGATAGGAAGCGCTTAAAGAAAGACCCTATATATATGAAGTTCCATCATAATTGTAGGAGGGATATGTTCAAAGAGATTAGCATTAAGTTTACACAGACACACGGTGTTGCCATCAAGTTTACATGATACACGGAGTGCAGATGGCAACCCTGTGTCTAAATGTAAACTTAATGCTAATCTCTTCGGACAAATCGTGACTTGGTGATAATTTCAAGCGTTAATACCACCCCTGTTTTCACCTCATAATTACAAATCTACCTACTATGTATTTTTTTTACAACCATACCATTTTTTTACTAACTTATATGCGTTTAACCGGTTTATCTTACTTTACTAAAGTACATTTTGTCGAGTGTCAGTGACCGTTTTCTATGGAACAGTTGATTTTTTTCGTGATTTCAGGGGTGGTCCCATAGTAAAATTTATTCATAATGATGAGTAAATGACCACCTTTCAGCTTAGTACGGTCTATATGCGTAACCCTGTATGTCTTTTATGACAGTATAAAACACGAATTACGCATGATTATAAATCTAAGATACAAGATTAGTTTTATACCTTGGTTTCTAGCAGAGACATACGTTGAATCATGACAGTAGTCATTCAAAAACATAATACGTATTAATTTTTTAGGGTTCCGTACCCAAGGGATAAAAACGGGACCCTATTATTAAGCCTACGATGTCTGTCTGTCCATCCATCCGTACGTCCGTCTGTCCGTCCTTCATTTAAACAGCTGTATCTTTCGAACTGTAATAGATAACGAATTGAAATTTTCACACAATATGTAAATGTTACGGTGGATTAACTTAGAAATAATGAAAAAGTCAAAACAAAAGTAATACAACAAACCAATTTTTTACGTATATTGTATTAGCTCTAATGTAAAAACGGTATGCTCGAGAAGCGCTGGTCGTATTGGCCGACACGCTAGCCTGAACGACATCATACGCAGGGCTCTTTCCACCGCCAATGTCGCAGCTGTGCTCGAACCGAGTGGTCTTGCGCGCGACGATGGAAGGAGGCCTGACGGTATGACACTTGTGCCCTGGAGGTTGGGGCGGCCCCTTGTATGGGACGCAACTTGTTTCGATACTTTGGCGCCGTCACATCTTCCTGAGGCACAGGGTAGGGCTGGCGCGGCTGCCAATTCGGCAGAGCAGCACAAGCGACGCAAATATGCTAACCTCGGCAGTAGTTACATATTTGAGGCTGGGGTCGAGACATTGGGCCCTTGGGGACCGGGAGCTCACCTCATCTTCAAAAATCTTTCAGAGCGCCTGGTTAATGCGACGCGTGACCAAAATGCTGGCGTGTTTCTGGCTCAACGCATAAGCATTGCCATTCAACATGGTAATGCCGCCAGCATGCTGGGTACGCTGCCAACTGGTAGTGGGCTTGAGCATTTGGATTGTCTTTAGACCTTCAGCGGTCTATGGGCGGTCTAACTGTATTTGTAGTTTTAGTTTTTGCTTGTATTTTGTTTAGTTAATAAAGGCACTTGCCTAGGAAAAAATTACTAACTGTAAAAAAAAAAAAACGGTAATAATTATGTACAAGCGTCAAACTTGGCATGATTGTAGTACCTACACATTCTTAAGTATAATAATAAATAATGGCCAAATGCGATTCGGTGACAAATTTCTGATCTATACCAAGTTATAACTGGTAACTTAATTACTTGGACGACCTTATCATTCGAACCTCGACCTTATCTTATCACCGAATCGAAATGCAATATTTTATTAATTTTGAAGTCGGGTTTTTTTGTATTGATAGTTATTGTATTTTATGGTGGTACGGAAACCTTGGTGCGCGAGTCCAAATTGCTTTTGACCAATTTTTTTATTTTATTTTTCAGACAAAGGGTACCCAACCAACTCTACTTAGAATGCCTGACAAAATACAGAAGCAGACTTATTTCTCGGATTATCATAACGAAGGCGTCAGGAGCACGAAGGAATGTCAAAAAGGGATTTATATGAAGCCCCTTTGGAGGGAAATGAGGTGGAATCTGACGTCAGCGTATATCGACGGATTTGTGAATAGAAGTTAGGGGATCGGTTTATCAGGACCGGGGAATGTGAATCAAATTTTGACAGACAATTTTATAATGATATAGAAATTAATCTTTGCAAAAACAGATCAGACTAGCATGATCTTTTATAATAATTTGGATCTGCCTAAAACTCGAGCTAGTATCTACCGAAAAACTGAAGGGATTGAGCTAAACACGTATTGCATACACTAACATAATTATTCTTATTAGTTCTACAAACGCACACTTAAATATTGAGTGGCAAATGATACAACTGCAAACGAGATAACAAAATATGTATCATCAAATGGACAACCATTGGAAGGGGAAACTGTAATTTAACTTTACCAATTATTTTTTTCTGAGATGTTGGTAATTCATAACTAACAATCACTGCACGCGTGAATTTCCAGGCTACATAAACATACAAGATTCACTTGTGAACAATCACTTTTAACTGCTATTTGCTAAAATATTTGCATGAGCAAATTTGCGAGATGCTGCCGCTTTGACGTTCGGATACGCGTATACACAGATAAATGGTTCAAAATACTCAAATGATACCTAAAATCAGTATTAAACATTTCAACAACGGTTTAGTTAAGTGTTTTCTTCGCATTCACTTGTGCGTTTAATCTTGCACGAAAAAACGTTTCCGCTTTTACACCCAATCGTAAAAGAACCAATAGCTCTGCCTGTCCAATTCTCGAATGGCTGTTTAACAACTTTAAACCTCAATAAAATACGCCCCTTGTTTTTAAACTGGGAGCATTCGTTCTACTTAACTGATATACCTATGTACTTAAGCTAGGATACTTAAAATGGAATTGCCACTTAGAACATCATTAGAGAGTTCGTCATATGATACTTAATCGATCTTTCATTATCTGTGACTAGCTGCACCCTGCGTTTCCACTCATATACCTAGACATTCCTTAAGAACCATATTTTTTCCGGGATAAAAAGTATCACATGTCACTCTCCGGCCCTCCGACCACCGCAATACAAAAAATAACGTCGATCTGTGGCTCTGTTGCTGCATGAAAGAGGAACTAACAAACGAACACACTTTCAAAAAATATTTATATTCATGTTTAGAAAAGGTTTAATATATTTTATTGCACATTATGAAATTTTAATATGACAAAGCTGAATCTTCAAACGGCTCAAATTATGGACAGGCGTACATGTTTTAACGTGGCAATACTGCCCACTTTTTCTACCACCAAGGGGCTTTGAGAAATGTTTTTTTAGCTTAGTATATATGTATATTTAAGTAGTCTTAGTTAATTTGTCTTATTGTTGTATTTAAATTTCATAGATTATTAGATTAGTTTTATATATCAGTATTAGTTTGTAAATTTTCAAGTAGCTTTTAGTTGTTTAATTTCATAGTTTAATATGTTTCATTTCAGTTTTATCTTTCTTTTTCAACCCTCAGTTCACAATCCGGAGTGTCTGTTTTACTAAACCTGTATTAGATCAGCACAAAATGTTAGACCCAAAAGTCCAAAGAGGTTTCTTGTTTTAATTCAGAATAACAACAATAAAATACACATTTTAGTAATTCTATTGGTTTAAACAAGTAATTTTAGTGTTTACTTTTTAAAAAAAAAACGAAGTAAGCAATGCTTTCGTAACAGGCTTGTTTTAAAGTAAATAATATGTTCTGTCAGCTTTAGGGTGAAGCCAAACGAGCGTAATTTTATGAGTTGTGAGTCGCGAAATTTTAGTCGCGTAATTTCTGCTGCATTCGGTTTCATACAAAAATGCAGTTTGTACCACACGACGACGCAAAATGAGTTACCATGATGTATGAGAGTGACCGAAAATACACGACTCACAACTCATAAAATTACGCTCGTTTGGCTTCACCCTTAAATGCGCAGACAACTAAAACGACCGATCATAGAATATTAAATACAAGCCATATGAGAATCACTAAATCTATCATCTACTTATTCTTGGAAAAATATGAAAATATAGTGCAGTATTTCATCTTTTCTTAAACGATGCAGTACAGGGAAACTTCGGTTGTTACGATCGTGCGTGACCTGCCAGCTTTCAGGAGGCGAAGCGGCGAAATGAGGCTTCATAACATATTTTAGGAGCACGGATATCGAAATATTTGATTGGAAATTTTACGAAAACGTTTTTAAAACTCGTATGGTCGTAAATAAGCTGAAGCAGGAGTCATTTAAGGAACGACATTTTATAATTTTATTAGGGTCGGTATAAATAAAATGCTTTTATTGACACATGCAGTTTTTACTTAATTCGATAAGTTAAACGAACTGATTACGAATAGATTTGCGAAAACTGTGTTGCTAATCAAAATGTTCGTATCAATTCAATTATAAAAATTTCGACGAAAATTAAAGCTTTAGAAGCCTTTTCGTGTTTGCCACCTTTATGGCATGTTAATTAAGAAGCTGCCAACTTCAAAAACGTACAACGACAAGTAGTTTTCGATTCGACAAAAATTGTATATTTTTTAAAATTAAGTTTAGAAATATCTTAGCTCTTTTCATCCCATAGGTAAAATATAAAACAACTACGGAAAAAAATACTGAAAATACCTAACTAGTTATCAACAATATTTTTCTTTTAGCACTTTTCTCAAAATCTTTCCAGAAGGATTCTTAGGAATCGCTTCTAAAAACATAACTTCTTTCACCTTCTTGTACGGAGCTACTCTTTCTTCTACAAATTTTGTGACGTCATCTCTATTCAAGTTATGACCTTCTTTGACGACAACGAAAGCTTTAGGAGCCTCTCCTTGTTTGTCATCTGCAATACCGACCACAGCTGCGTCGAGGATACTAGGGTGTTCTTTGAGCAGGCTCTCTAGTTCTGCTGGTGGAACTTGGTAGCCTTTTACCTGAAAACAAAGACCATATTTGTAAAGCACTCCAATAGTTTCTTTTTGACGTGCTGAATATAGTAAATCTGTCGGTTGTCCTTTTGTCACTGTTCCTTTACCTATTTATTACGTACTTCACTCCCAAAAGACGGAATGGAAGTTGATAAAATTTTGTCAAGGAAATGGTGTGTATTACACAAATGGAGATAGATACTTTTATAGATTGATATGCCAGAAAACTGGAAATTTAAACAGCGGAGAGCAGTATAGTAGTTATTTTATAATTGTGTTGAATACATTCAAAATTCAAAAATTCAAAAAATTCAAAAAATTCAAAATTCATTTATTGAGCAAAAAAAAAAAAGTACTGCTGAGAATTGTCTGTGGGCCCCAAACTCAGCTCAGCCTGTGTCTTGGGGTCCGATGAGCAAGCAATTCCTGTTGTGACATACAAGATGTGAAATAAAAAGGTTTTTGTAACGAAATATGACGTATTTGGTATTTATGTAACTACCTTGATGAGTTCTTTTAGCCTATCAACAATCGTGACCGCTCCTTTTTCATCTATCTTTGCCATGTCGCCGGATTTGAACCAGCCATCTTCTGTAATGGCTGCTTTTGTAGCCTCGGCGTTGTGTCTGTAGCCCCTCATTACCTGAGGACCTCTTATAAGAAGTTCGCCAATCTGGGGAAAAAAATATTTAAAATACAATTACATCTAATTTGCATGGAGTTTTGATTTAGCTTAAAAGTGTTATATACTTTTTTTTAAATTTTTTAATTTCTGTTTTAATTTAATTTAATGCTGACGTGTTTCTGGCTCTATGTATACTGCCAACTGGTAATGGGCTTGAGCAATTGGATTATCTTCAGACCTTCAGCGGTCCATGCAGTCTAACTTAGGGAAGTTACTTGTATTTTTTATTTATTTCAGAGTTCACGGTAATCGGTGATGTACTGTTTGATGACAGTGTTTTACTTTGTTTTTACATGTAATCAAATATGCGTTTTGTCAAGTTTTAGTGATGATAAATGCAGTATTTTTTTATCTGAAGCAGGCGTTAAGTTTTTGAATATGACCGTAAGTGGCCCACAAGTTTTAGTCAGCTCACTTCGTTCGGTCCCAAGCTCCTCATTTCAGAGTCAACGATCTTTAACTCAGTGTTAGATACGGCGTAACCAGCGGTGGTGAAGTTATCTTCTCCGGGTATCATCGATGTTGCTAGTGGAGATGTCTCAGTCAGGCCGTACAACTGAATGAAGTTCATTTCTGGCTGAAAAATCAATTAAATATTATTAAACATTCATTGTCGTCATCACCTCTGGATTACCTATGACTTATTTATTAGGGTTCCGTACCTCAAAAGGAAAAAACGGAACCCTTATAGGATCACTTTGTTGTCTGTCTCTCCGTCCGTCTGTCTGTCAAGACCCTTTTCTCAGGAACGTGTTAAGATATCAAGTTGAAATTTATATCACATACATTAAATCTACGGTTTTTTTTAGCAGTGAAAAAATAAAACTTGTAAGTTTACGCAATCAAAAGATATGACCGTATATATCACATATTTTGTGATTTCACAAGGGAATCAAAACCTATAGGGTACTTCCCGTTGACTTAAAATCATGAAATTGGGCAAGAGGCAAGGCACATATTATAAAGAAATAAATCCGAAAGTGATAAATTCATTTGAAAATAATTGTTTTACAATTGCAAGCTTACATTTTGTAGCTGTTATGTATCGAAGAACCTTATTGTCAACTACAAAGTTAAGTTTGTCATTTAATGTAAAAATATTTTTTTGTTTTTTATTGTTTGTACTCGCGCTGTGAGGGTTCTATCCAACGGAACCCTCAGAGCGCAAGTCCTACTCGAACTTGTCCGGTTTTTTCTTTGGTTCGATCACTTCATCCAATTCTTTGTCAAATTTATCTCTATCTCCTAAACATTTGGTATCATATTTATTTCATTTAATATTCTAGTGTTGAATGATAAAGATTTTATTTACCTTACTTAAATCAATCCAGTTTTCAAATTCTTATTATTTAATCATAAAAAAGGACTTTTAGTAGCTTACTTACAATTTACTGCTAAGATAGAATCATTTAAAATGTACGTTTATTTGAGGATGTTTTTGTTTTGTTTGTAAGTATAGCTTGTCAAGTTTTGATCATGTTACCAATTTTTTAATTTAAATAAATAGAGCGAAAAACAAACACGCGTTCCTCCTACGCAATGGTAAGTAGAAACCACCGCCTATGGACACCTGCAATAGCGGTGTTGACGTTGCTTTGCCAGCACGGAGAGGTAGTCATCATCATCATCATCATCATCAGCCAGAAGATGTCCACTGCTGAACATAGGCCTCCCCCTTTAACCTCCACACTGAACGACAGCCTGCCTTTTGCATCCACTGGATGCCCGCGACTCTCACAATGTCGTCGGTCCATCTAGTGGGAGGCCTCCCTACGTCTTCCGGTTCGTGGTCTCCACTCCAGAACCTTTCTTCCCCATCGGTTATCGGTTCTTCGAGCGATGTGGCCTGCCCATTGCCACTTCAACGGAGAGGTAGTTGTAGACACATATTTTGAAACGCATCAAGCTCGACGAGGAAACCTTTGGGGGAAGGACATTGCACACCTTGCAGGCACCTTGAAACCTGATATTAATTATAGAACTAGATGAAATGACGAGAAAAATATCACCACGCAAAAAAGTGCGGTCATAATTATTTTGAAAACCGCTATAGACCTTTATGCTTGTTTATTTAGGCTTCTAATAAACAAAATTAGATCATATTTTATTTATATTACACGGGAATTACTCACGTAAGATTAGGCCGGTTACACCAATAAAAAAAAAAAGAAAAAAAAAAACAAGAAAAAAATAGAAGAGAGAAGAAGAGTTTTTTCTTCAATAGTAAAATAAGATTAAAATTTTAAAATTTAGTTCACAGTTGCCATCAATATGTAAAGTAGCATATAATTCCGACCTTCAATCTTGTTGAATACTGATGTGATTTCCTTTGTGACCCGCCATCTAGTTTTATATTACGCCAATGATCTTACCGAACACTTTTCACACACTTTGTGGAAGTCATGTATGGGTAAAGGAGCTGCTCCTGTCGTCATGACCTTGAGATGTTTCAGATGATCCTTTGTCACATCGTTGTGGGACGCACAGAACAGAACTGAAAATTAAATTGAAGCCATGAAATTGACCGTAGCAATATCATAATCTAAATTCGTATAGAACAGTAACTTTACTATTGCGGGACTAAACTGCGGTAATCCCGCGTTAGTTTTCAATCGCTATAGCTATCAGGTCATCCCGCTCACGCTAAGCGTGCGCGAGCAGAATGACATGATAGCGAGCAAGAGCTTAAGTTACAGCTTCGCTGATCTATGATGGAAAACCCAAACCGATGGTTCTAAAAGCTTAAATAAATGTAAATAAATATGTAAATAATAATAAAAAATACCTAAGGCTGCACTGGAATGTACTTGGAAATAAAATCACAGTAATTTTTAAGCAACATGTATAACTAACTGCGCCCTGTGGTTTCACCCGAGTGTCATTGAAAAATATATTTGTCACGCTCCAGTCATCACGTCTAGTTGTTACTCTATAGGAGCGTGAAAAAAAAAACAAGCAAAATCTAAACCAAAAATCAAATGTTTGCATTCGTAATACTAATAATAATAAGCATAATCAGACTTTTAACAGTCCACTGCTGAACGAAACCCGAAAGGGCGATTGGGCTATATTCACCACGCTGGCCCAGTTACGGGTTAGTGAATTCACATACGCTATTGAATTTCTTCTCCGTACATATACAGGTTTCCTCACGATGTTTTTCTTCAACGAAAAGCCAGTGGTATGAAAATCCGTACATAAACTCCAAAGAGCTCATTGGTACGGGCCCGGGATTTGAACCCGTGACCTTTCGCTTTCAAGTCTAGCAGTCTCCCAAATAGGCTACTACGGTTTAATTTGTAAAGTAGGTACGCGATTCAAGATATAAAAAATATTAAGTAGGTATGATATCTGTAATTGGGAGTGATAAAACAAGGAACGACAATGGTTCTAAAATTTGTCCACTATAGCATATCATCATTAAAATCATTCTTAATAAACATCACTATTAAAGTCTACGATAGCAAAACTGCGGAAAAAATCCTTACTTAAAGGTGGAGCAGCAATTAGCAGATTAATTTCATGCTCTTCCATCGCTTTCAAGAACGTGTTTGGCTGAAATTTCGGTAAAGTCACCAATTTCTGTCCCACAGACAACTTATGCAATAAAACCACTGTCAGCCCATAGATGTGGAAGAACGGTAAAACGGCCAATGCCGAATCTTGGTTAGTACCTGAAATGCAATTATCATTTAAACACGCAGCAAAAATGGTAGGACGTAAAAGTAAATAGGTTTTCGTTTTAGTTTGGTCTTAATTACGGTCAGAGTCCCTAGAGTTTCATAAGACTTCCCTCTAGTTGGAGAATTGGGGTAACTATAAAACGAAGCAATTCTGAGGTCCCCTAAAACAGGGACACCACGGTAAGATTGAAGCAATAATTACTTGTATGGCGAAAGTTACCAAAAAAACTGTTTTCAAATTATTTTAATTGCTCAAATGTAATCTGTAGTTTATTCCAGGAACTGTACATATTATAATAAAACTGTAGCCGAGCCAAATCTGTACATAAATTATTTTTTGGAATATTTGATTAAATTTTTGAACATCCAACCAATATAGATGGCAAAACAGACCTTTTCTTGAATTTCTTGTGGTTAATATTGTAACTGATGTCAATATTTAATGCATTAATATAAAAGTAATAAGCAATGATGATTTTCTCATGTGCGTAATCAAAAAGGCCTGACCACGCGTTTTTTGTGTCTACGTTAAAATGTTGTAGACCTTGATAAGAGCGCATTGAAATAACCCGGATGTTTCCATTCAATCTTCTTGAATAAATTGAATTGCCTCATGTATTAAGTTACCTTTTTGACCGAATATACAGTCGTGCATATCACGACTCTACCTACAGTCAGCAGATAATAAAAAACGGCATAGATTCATATAAAGTATAATGTGAATTTATGCCGTTTCAATTATATAATTTACTTAGAATACGCGTATTGTCGTAAGTATCTAAAGTGGACAATATATTTTAGAAACACAATTTCCGATAATTATTTTCATTGTTATATTTACAAATAAAACCTGAAACAGATCTATATAAAGAGAAAATAAGTAAATTACAACAATATTCTGATTGCGTACATTTAAATTATGTACCCTTTTTTGATTCTTTTGAGTACCCTGAACCACCTGAACATTACACTCGTAAACTGTCTTTATTTCTATTTGTAGTGCATAAACAGCAATGATACTTTGATCATTACTTTATTCATTACCTACTTACTTGTCGTTTCAGTGTAGTGTTTAATTTCATCAACATCCAATTGGGCAAAGTTTGCAATAATATTCCTGTTGTTTAGCTCCACGCCTTTCGGCAGCCCCGTTGTACCACTAGAGTATGGTAAGAAAGCTATATCTTCAGGTTTCTTATTAACTTCTTTTAAAACTGCATGATCTATGTTGTTATCTAGTGTAAATTCATCAAAAGATACAGTTCCAGCTGGTAAAGCATCGTTAGAGTTTTTCACAGTAATAATCGGTGTATTTTTCTTGGCAAGTTTCAGAGCCTCCTTTATTACATTGATTGTGTCTGGTATTCCAATGATGAGATTTGGATTCGATAGGAGAAGCTGTCTGCTGACTTCATCTGAAAAGAAAAGCATTGATGTTAGAAATTACTTGACTTTTCTCTATTTTAACGTTATCTTCGCGCAATCAGTGCAATAATTTAGAGTGCATTTTCATTCAATATTTTTAATTATCCGTGTGACCTGTGTTGTTGCTCTGATTTGGCTGACATTTTTTGTGTGCCACAACTAATCAAAATTACTAAAAGGCAGTCATAATGGGGGCCCATTTAGTGGGTGACAAGTTATAAGCTGCCTATATGTATTTTGAGATGAGACAGGATTAATTGGGTGCCGTTTCTCATCCCAAAGATCTGTTTTCCTATCCATAAGTTGATTCTCTCAATAGCCCAGTATATTTGTAAACCAATAGCATCAACAGTCAATTTACCAACATTATCCGAATCCACATACTAGTTTATTTATTTTATAAAAAAAGAAGATTTTTTTATCTGCAAAAACGTTGAGATGCGCGTGTGAGATCGCTTCCGCTCCTTTACCTGCATCTTAAGAGCTGTATTACAATATGCATTGTCAAATTTTAGATGTCTGGATTTTCGGGCATAAAACGAAAAAATAAAGCCGTAACTATCAAGACGACTATAAAAAAGTTAACCCTAACATTAAAATTGTTTATGTCAGTAATTTTATGAAATCCACTCTCAAACTTTCCTTAAGATATTTACGAAAAACAACTTTTTATAAATTGTATGTAATACGTTGACATAATTTTAGTGAGAGCTATCACTGCCTCCCACCGTCTTTACTATGTTAACTCGGCACTCGAATGAGTCATTCAAATTCGTACTTACGAGCAGTATAAATAGGGTTGACAGTAGTTACTTCGGCGCCAGCTTGCAATATACCAACTACAACGATGCCGTACTCTGGAAGGTTTGGCATCATGATGCAGACCACATCTCCATCTTTGATACCGAGTTTAGAACGTAGAGCTGCAGCGAAGTTACGGGAGTATTTATATGTCTGATAGTAGGTGTAAGATCGGTTGGTGACTCCACACACCTGCAAAGTAGAATACAACCATGTGACTTAAACGGGGTTACGTGGAAAGGGTGTACTAACCCGAAAGCGGTTGGTTATATTCATCACTATGAACAAAAAAAATACTGCTGTTCTATACATTTTGTCAAGTGTATATAATGACTTTATTGCAGTATCTCTAACTTTAAAGATAAATTTAGTTATCTCTAGGAATTTTTAAGAAGTTTTAGGTAACTTTGTAGAGAAATTAAGGTAACTCCAGAAATCTTTAGCTAAGTTTAGTGATCAATCTAGCCAATACTAGCAAACTCTGAGAAATTTTAGATAACACTAGCTTTAAGCTAGCTAACTTAACCATGAAATCTAGCTTCAGCTAAATTTAACAACTTGGGATTTTTTTCTAACACTAATGAGTTTTGACTCTATGTAGAGCTACTCTACCAACTCTAGCTACATCAGTTCGTCATCATTTCAACCATAGGACGTCCACTGCTGGACATATGCCTCCCCCATCGATCTCCAAAAGGGCCGGTTGGAAGCGGCCTGCATCCAGCGTTTCCCTGCGGTCTCTTTTAGGTCGTCTGTCTATCTTGTGGATGGACGTCCTACGCTACGCTTACCGGTCCGTGCTCTCCATTCGAGAACTTTTCGGCCCATCAGCCATATGTTCTGCGTGATATGTGCCCTGCCCACTGCCACTTCAACTTGTTAATCCGGTGGGCTATTTCGATAACTTTCGTTCGTCTACGGATCTTTTCATTTCTGATTGGATCTCGTAGAGAAACCCCGAGTATGGCCCTCTCCATAGCACGTTGTGCGACTTTGAGCTTGCTTATGAGTCCCATAGTGAGCGACCACGTTTCACTGACGTATGTCATCACTGGAAACACAAACTGGTTGAAGACCTTCGTTTTAAGGCACGCCAGTTATGCCAACTGATACACAAAATGAATAGCAAAACTTACCAATGCAGGTTTGTCAGCCCATTTGTCCAGATTTTTCCAAATCTGCTCTGGAATCGGAGTGTTTGGTATTTCAACATCTTTGAATGGTGATTTCACGACACCATGAGAGTTCCAAACGCTGTGATTATTATTTGTTTGAATAAAAAGTACGGAGCTGCGTGTAAGTAACTTTTTTGTCGCTCGTGATATCACTTTGACCGATGTCATCTTCCTGAAAACCAATTTTTTTTATATTACTCGCAGGTAAAAAATATTCAACAATTATAAAAACGTTTTAGACAAAGAGAGTTCGGAGTTTTATCATTTTAGTTTTTAAATTTATGTTTTATTTTTCATAATATGAACGCTATAATATTTATTTTTATGTTTGCTCTGACAACTGCAATAACATGCGACATAACACAAAACGAATTAAAAACATTTCATTTAATATTTCACTAAAGTAAATCGGGTGCACAGTCTTACCTTCAAAAACTTAGCGAAAGTCTCGTGTTTTCAAATCACGAGTGAATCGGTTTCTTCTAGGCAAGCGTGCTTCATCGTAGACCGCATCGTTGCTTTACATCAGGCGAGTTGGCGGTCAAACGCAAGCCTATTATTAAATTAAAAAATTATATGACCAAAATTCTAGATTTTTATTCGGCTTTCTACAATGTTATTGTTGCTATCAGAGCAAATAATTGAATGGAAATAGTGTAGGTCCGTTTATACAAAAAACTCAACTTTTAAACAGTCTCATATTATAATGTGACTAAAAACAAATGAAAGAATGGATGATAATTTTGCGTTAAATTAATACAGAATATTATTTTGATGCAATAAATAAAATACAAATTACATTTTAAAAAAAAACGCACTCCAAACGCATCGTACCAATTCATCATCATCATCATTTCAGCCGTAGGACGTCCACTGCTGGACATAGGCCTCCCCCATCGATCTCCAAAAGGGCCGGTTGGAAGCGGCCAGCAGCCAGCGTTTCCCTGCGGTCTCTTTTAGGTCGTCTGCCCATCTTGTACTGTACGTCCTACGCTGCGCTTACCAGTCCGTTAATCGTACCAATTAATAACTAAAAACAAAATGTTAAAAAAACCTACAACCGAATAAAATCAGTTTTTTTAATCACAATATGTATTGAGTTTTTTCATGCACTCATGAAATGATAAAGATAAGGAGTCATGTTCCATGATATGAGATTATTGTCATGATTTGTAGTTTGTTTTGAATTGTGATAATGATAGATTAATTCACCTTGATATGAAGTACTTCTCTACTTAATTGCTGGGATTTATAACATACCTACAACCGTGACCAATATTATGTATTATGCATAGTTATGTAATGGTTTCCACTTTCATATTTCTTGAATAAAAGTGATAGTCTCTCGTTAAACATTTCAGTTCCTTTATTAAGCCATTCTACAGATCATCATCATCATCATCACCATCAGCCAGAAGGCGTCCACTGCTGAACATAGGCCTCCCCCTTTAACCTTCACACTGAACGACAGCCTGCCTTTTGCATCCACTGGATGCCCGCGACTCTTACAATGTCGTCGGTCCATCTAGTGGGAGGCCTCCCTACGCTGCGTCACATTCATTCATTCTACATTCATTCTACAGATATACAAATACAAATACAAATACAAATATTTATTAATAACACCTATGTTACATGTCAATAAACGGTACATTCTGTCTTATTATAATTACATTAAATTCATTGCTTATAATATGTAATTGTAAAATTGTATAATAAAATTGTATAAATAATAATTCAAATAGATTTAATAATAATTTCAATTGGATTAATTAAATTAATAGATTAATTAACAAATTAATAGTCAGGCAATTTGAAAAAATCTGCTATTTCGTAAAATAGACATTCGTGTAGCCAGGACTTAAGTTTAGTTTTGAACTGCGCGGTGGAAGGAGCATTCCGCACGGCAGCGGGTATTCTGTTGTATATCGCGGGCCCTCCAACGTAAACTGACCTCTCAGACTTCGCCAGCTTATGAGTTGGTGTCACAAGCTGGTCCTTTTTTATGTTGCTCCTCAAATTACACGTCGAGAGGACGCCCCTCCGCCGGAACATACTCAGATTAGAGTGCACGAATAGGCCTACCTGGAATATTAGCTCGCACGGTAGGGGAAGAATGCCGAGTTCTTTAAAGAACTCTACACATGAAACGTCATCAGAGACTCCAACCATGGCGCGTATGGCACGTTTCTGCATTACAAAGACTCTTTTGTAGTCGGCGGCGCGGCCCCACAACTCCAACCCGTACGTAATGTTACTGTGGACGGTCGCGAAGTAGCAGGAGCGCACAACGTTGCGGGTGGCGGTGCTCGCGAGCCGCCGGAGCGCGAAGCACGAGCGGCTCAGCTTCCCGCATAGCTCGTTTATGTGCGTCTCCCACGTAAGCGCGCCGTCGATGTGAAATCCCAGTAGTTTGGTGCTCTGTACATGTTGAAGAGTGGTATTGCCGACTACTACCGAATACGGTTGAGCCGACTTGCCATTAAGGTTGAAAGTTAGAAAGCAAGTTTTTTCCTTATTCAGCGCTAACCCATTAGACCTAAACCAACTATCAAGCCTATTCACTACCGAATTCAAAGCAACCTCCAGCTGGCGAGTCGTCGGTGCAGTGATCACTGCGGCAACGTCGTCCGCGTACATGTAGATTTCTGCATCCTGGACTGCACCGGGCAGGTCATTGAGGAGCAAGCTGAACAAGGAGTTCGATAGACAGGAGCCCTGTGGGACACCCAACAAGTTTAACAACTCAGAGGAGGTGGCATAAGTTATATATTACTAGCCGTTGCCCGCGACTTCGTACTGTTACGCCCAGACTTCTGAGGTCTTATTGCTGCCTCGGCACTCCCGCGTCAGCAGTACGGGCTCAGAATTAGAGGGCCTACTCAGTCTGTCGAGAGCTTTCATTCGTGGCGGTTGCCTAAGGGTAGTTTATTAAATCCTTTTAAAAGGGAAATAAACCCTTTGCCAATTAAAATAGTTTTTTTAAAAAGCTTTCCACTCTCCGCTCTGTAACAGTACGCGTAGACTTTCATATAAACTTTGAACCCTCTTTAGTCCTCCTTAATTCGGCTCTTTCGCAAAATCCTTTCTCTCTTATCTCTACACCCCATAAAGAATCTACCTGCCAAATTTCAGCTTTTTACGTCAAGTAGTTTTCAAGATTTCGTGATAAGTGAGATTCTCTACGTTGTAGCCAGTTTCACCCATATAAACTAAACGTCAGTCATTTGAAATCAGTTAGCAAATGTGATGCGGAATTCGACGCGTTGTTATAAATAAGAATTTTCAATTAAGGTTCAATCATATGCCTGGTGACAGATTTTCCTTTTACATTTCCGTTCTATTTACTTCTCTTTTTTGTGATATTTTCCTTCACCGTTTTTGAGCGAAGGCATCGAAACTGCACATAAATTATTATGGTACTAAACAAGTCATTGGTGCAGCCGAGTATTGAACCGGGTGCCGTCAGATTATAAAGCGCACATGCTTCCGCTTAGCTGCCATCATTTTAATTTTATAGTTAGGTTGTATATAACAGTAACTCAATAATTGCAGCATTCAAATGGATTTGAATTTTGTAAAAAAAAACTAAGTACCTGCAAAATGTGGTATGAGCTTACCTTCCGCGGGTGTTTCCGAGAAGCTACAACATGGGGTTCTTCAAAAGGCGAGTTAACAGAATCCTTATGGGTCGGCAACGTATTTATGATGCCTCTGGTATTATAAGTATCTATAGACGACGGTGATTGCTTACCATCAGGCGGCCCGTGAGCTTGTTTGCCAACTATGGCATTAAAAAAATCTCTATTAACGCATTTCTAAAATTCATGCTTTGCCATAAAACTAATTAATAAGGAAATGAAAAAATGAGGAAAAGCTATTGTTTTTCTTCATAATTGTGAATAATTGACAGATTTGTTGGTTTATTATGCTCCAGGGAGCAGTTTTTAATAAATTGATGATTTCTCTTGTTACGGATTGTGAGTTGATTGAAATTTGCGGATTTAAAAAACAAAAATATTTACTGAGTATTAAAAGAAGCGCAAAAGCTTTTGTTTCTTCTATCTTAATAAATTAGTTTTTTTTTTTTTTTTTTTAATGTTCTTTAATTGTTATGTCACTAATTAAGGAGATTACTTTCTTATGTATATAATTATTATAATTATGCTCATCATCATCATCATCAGCCAGAAGACGTCCACTGCTGAACATAGGCCTCCCCCTTTAACCTCCACACTGAACGACAGAAAATAATAATATAATTATGCTATTTAAAAGCAATTTTTTTTTAAATTATCTTCCTTTCTACTTGGGTATTCTTTTTCTTATTTAATCTTTCATTTGTTTATGGAAATTTCATAGGTCAATTACATTCATCTTATTTTCAAAGTTTTCTAATACTTTGTAAAAGATTCTGACCGAAAGACAAATTAAGAAAATTGCGCAGAAAATTGTAAAATTTCAGGAAACTTAACGATAATTTTAACTCGATGGTGAAACCGCGGGGCGCAGCTAGTAATTCATAAATATTTCATAGGTACGTGCATTTAAGTAAGTAATTTCAGACGGTATAGTAACTCAATAAAACATAACGCTAGGTACATATATTTATGTCGCTCAAAAATTTATATGACAAGAAACAAAATTAGATCGCACAATAAAAAACAACCAGACCAAAATGTTATGACAACATGTCATGTCATTTTCTAACCATATAAACAAATAAACGTACCCAACCCGACTCCAGCTCAAATCAGCTTAAAACAACACTTTTTCAACCAACGTACACATTCAAAATATTGTCACAGACGCGTCACTAATAAATTAAACTTGCGTAACTGATAACTGATTAGAATCGTTATTTTGGATTTGATAAAATATGCCTATTATCTAAATATTATCACAATGAACTGGAACGAAACAAAAGATAGAGAATAATTCGTGAAACAATAGATAAGAATTTCGTGAACACTGTCAAAGACACACTAATAAAATATACCTACACATAAAAATATTATACAGATTCCTTTGAAATTCCGATAAAGAGGTGAACATCTGCAAAGAAGCGCTCAATTCAAACAATTATTTCGTGAATGATAAACTTTACCTTGTTCTGTCGAAGTATAAAATGGTACTGACCGATAAAGCAATATTTGAAGCCCTGTTGCTGGAGCGGCGTGTATTTGGACGGAGTCAAGGTCTTAAAACTGCTTCGTATATTGTTTACAATGTTGCAGATTGATGATTATAGAGGACAGTTCTAGTAAAGCGTGTACAAACGACATACGTTGTTATGTGCGAACGTCAAAAATCGCAGCAATTTTTTTTATGTAATTGGTGGCATACATGCAGACGCGCTGCCTGATGGCAAGTTTTCATCGTCGCCTTCAGATAAATGTAACACCATAGGCATCACAACTACGTTGCTTAACCTATTAACCCCGAATCTCCGAATCTATTAACTCGCCTTTTAAAAAACCCCATGTTGCAGCTGTAGTTGAAAGAGGAAAGATAAATTCTGCGTGAGTTCGAAAAGAAGAGAAAGAGTGCGTGGTCTGTCGTCTGCTCTGATTTTTTTACATTACAGTAAGCAGGTTTTTTTTTTTTGGTTTATTAGAAGTTTAGTTGTTTTATCCGAGTAATTAAGTGCTTAAAATGTCCACCATTATTTCAAATCTCAACAACTACTGCGCATCGTAGAGTGTCTATACGTGTTTAATTAAGTGCCTATTTAATTTCATTTTTGCTCTCAAGAATGAGGCGACGTGCAACGACCGCGCACCAACTAAGTCGACGACCGACTGATTTCACACTGGTGCGCAAAGTACTTGCTATAGCACCACGAAGTTGACCCCATTGAAATAGTACATTTGGCTCATCCAATGGATAACCTGTACCTACTCACTAAATGCCACTGTATACAGCCTTTCCTATAACAATAATCAAGGATCTTAACCAGTCAGATATTAAACTTATTGAAATTATTAGCAAAGTACTAGCTATAGCACCACGAAGTTGACCCCATTGAAATAGTACATTTGGCTCATCCAATGGATAACCTGTACCTACTCACTAAATGCCACTGTATACAGCCTTTCCTATAACAATAATCAAGGATCTTAACCAGTCAGATATTAAACTTATTAAAATTATTAGCAAAGTACTTGCTATAGCACCACGAAGTTGACCCCATTGAAATAGTACATTTGGCTCATCCAATGGATAACCTGTACCTACTCACTAAATGCCACTGTATACAGCCTTTTCTATAACAATAATCAAGGATCTTAACCAGTCAGATATTAAACTTATTAAAATTATTAGCAAAGTACTTGCTATAGCACCACGAAGTTGACCCCATTGAAATAGTACATTTGGCTCATCCAATGGATAACCTGTACCTACTCACTAAATGCCACTGTATACAGCCTTTTCTATAACAATAATCAAGGATCTTAACCAGTCAGATATTAATAAATACCTACCAACATACATAAAAACGGGTTGAATGTTCAGTCTGTGTCAATAATAATGTTCGTAGTATGGCCACCGAATAAAAAACGGCCTTATTATAGAAGTTTGATCGTGATCGAGATTGCATGCCGTCCCGTTCGCATCTATTTACTCGCACCACGTGCGTAAGTGAGATGGCACGCGATCGCGATCACGATCCGAATCATCCATAATAAGGCATCAGTATGACCTTGGAAAGAGGTTGGAAACGGTGAGGCTTATTTTTTATCGCGTGTATAGTAAATACGTAAGCAGACAGATAGTTATGGAAATCGGTTTACAATTTGTATGATTATGCACGACTATAATTATGGAAACTGCGGCCTTATTATAGAAGTTTGATTGTGATCGAGATTGCATGCCGTCCCGTTCGCATCTACTTACTCGCACCACGTGCGTAAGTGAGATGGTACGCGATCACGATCACAATCCGAATCACGATAAGACATCTATAATAAGGCATCCGCTTATGGTAAGTCCAACCTGCGGCCTTATTATAGAAGTTTGATTATGATCGAGATTGCATGCCGTCCCGTTCGCATCTACTTACTCGCATCACGTGTGTGAGTGAGATGGCACGCCATCGCGATCACGATCCGAATCATCCATAATAAGGCATCTGTAGTAGCAAGCCGAAGCCACCCGAATGACCCGAAGCGACGAGCATGCACTCGGCGCTCGCTCGGTTCTTTCCGATGCACCTATTTGTTTATTTTAATTATTCAAGCCACTACTCAGCCTATCACCCAGATAAATCTCGGCGTGGTTTTTTGGTGACAGTAAGCAAGTAATAATATATGAAACATTATGAGTCATAAAACAATAAAAAATAAAACTATTAGATAGTAAATTATTTGTGTTAATTCATGTTTGTGTTTTATGTTATGTTTGTTCTATAATGATAATTATAGAACAAAATCTATTTACTTTATACATTGCCGGTGGACCAGCAGGTATTCTATACAATACCTAGGTATTGTATACATTGCCTAGGCAAAGTATGAAACGGTCAATAATATTCATAATATTTCATACATTGCCTGGACGCCCCAGGCATTCTATACATTGCCTAGGCATTGTATAGAATTCCTGAATTATACACATTGCCGGTAACATATCTACCACACAGATTTCACATTTGCTTAGCTAAAAGCTTGTTTTAGTAAATGTTTTTCACTAACGCCTTATTACAGTAACATTCCAAACCTTTGAAAGTAATTTTTATGTTGACCTAATGTAGAAGAAATCGAAACATGCTATTGATTTAGTTTTTATCGATCTTTCCCGCCATCCTATAATAAATATCAACACAAAATTGCTTCACACAATTTGCAATGTTATTCTGAAGATAATAATGTATCTAACACTGTTTTAAACTATCACGATTGTTCATTAAAGTTATATGATTATTTACGGGATATTTACCGTGGTAAGGTTGTGGAATGAGCACCCAAAATTTCGGCGCAGTTACATGCACCATGTTCACGGGAAGACTGAAGAATGTGGGTGGTTGGTCGAACAGTTAAAAAGTTAGGTGCAGACAACGATCTACCCTGTTTCTTAGTCTTTTGCTACGGTTATCACTGGAACTCGAACTCGATCCTAAGTCCTGACAAAACACACTCACTGTATCACTGCGTATAGTATTTTGAACACATTTTGAACGTGCCCTTTTTTTTTTAAAACAACCTTATACTGGATTCCTCGCCATGGCGAGTTGAAAATCATCACCTCGATTGAAATTCTGGCATTTCGAGATCTCAAGATCTCGAATTATTTAAAGGAAACTATTGATATCTCGAAATGCCAGATCAAATTTGCGAAATAGATATCTCTGGCCGGTGAGCGCGGCCTTAAGTCACATTTCGAGTGAATCTCCAGGCACAATTGTTAAATGTACTGTAAAGAGTTTAGTAAGTGTCATAATCGAGCCACTCAACTGCCGCTAAATATCGCTTTAGCGGAGTTTAATGTACAGACTGTGACGTCACAATTCACAAAGATACTTGGAATTATCACACTAATGTTATAAGCTAGCTACGCCCCGTGGTTTAAGCCAATATCCTACACTACATGAATCGAGAATTTTCCGGGAAAAGTAGCCTATGTGTTAATTCAGGGTATAAAATACATCCATACCAAATTTCATTCAACTCTGGTTAGCTGTTACGAAGTTGAGTGGAAAAAAAATATTTTTATCCTGAAAAAAAAATCATAGTTACAGCTGATATTTTTTACATGATTTTTGGGTTGGTCCCATCAAATTTGTTCATATTGGTGAGTTTAATGGACCTCTTTCAATCTGTGTAGTACACCCTTTCCGCGCAACATTGTTAATAAGCTAAGTATTACTAAGTATATCAAATTTCACGTAACTAAAAAAAAAACGAAGGAAAAAAAAACTTAATTTCTTTTCTGATGTAAATTCTATTCTTGTTTGGGTTATTTATAAACTAGCTGACCTGATAGACCTGACCTGATAGTGACCCGGGTATGTCCTAAAACTGCAACCAGAACCACCGAAGGATGGGCAGCAGCGTCCTATTAGTACACGGTGAACGTACTGCGATCCCCAAGCCGCCTGCCAAGCGTGGGGATTATGGCAATACCCCTCTCTAAGAGGGAGGCCTTTGTTCAACAGTGGACTTTTACCGGCTGAAGTGTGTGTGAGTGTGTGTGACCTGATAGACGTTGTCCTGTCTTAGAACTGTCAGACACGCAAAGTAAAAATTGTAAATCTTATTTTTTTACACCTTGGGTTACATTATTGGAGTTTTAGTAAGGATCCCTATTTTTTTTGAAAATATTTTATAGCCAATTTATCCGGGGATAGTGTGGCTTCCCAATAGTGAAAGAATTTTTCAAATCGGTTCAGTAGTTTCCGAGCCTATTCAATGCAAACAAACGAACAAACAAATCTTTCCTCTTTATTATATTATATAGTATAGAAGTACAGATAATGACAATGACAATAATTATTAAGTACTACGTACTTATTAAAAAAAAAATAAGATTATCCCAAGATTAAGTAAATACAAGCATGTATTTTATAAGTAAATCAAGATTTTTAAATCTATAAATAAATAAAAAATAACAAGATATTTTTCTCAATAGCCGTACTTAAGTCAGTGCCGCAAATGCAATTAGATCCAAAAATTATATTACATTTTCTTTAAGCGGCTCAAGTGGCCACTCCGAAGTAATATCATCAAAGAAAATTATAATGAATGGTCAGAGCTTAATCAAAATAAGGAAGTTAATGGATTTCAGCGAAACTTAACTTAGTTATTTCCTTCCATTAAAAATTTGCAATATCTTTTAGCAGATTTGATCATATAATTTTGGATTATCTATTTATAACTGACTTAAAAAAAAAGCTTTTGCTATCCTACGCGATAATGCAGCGAGTGTTTTGGGCTCCTTTGCGCCAGGAACAGTTAGGGGTGGGTTATTTGAATAGGTACCTATTATTGATGGCCAATTTTTGGACTTTATTTGTAATATTGTATTTTAACTTCAATAAATAATGCGACGCGTGACAAAAATGCTGGCGTGTTTCTGGCTCAACGCATAAGCATTGCTATTCAACATGGTAACGCCGCCAGCATGCTGGGTACGCTGCCAACTGGTAGTGGGCTTGAGCTTTTGGATTGTCTTTAGACCTTCAACGGTCTATGGGCAGTCTAACTGTATTTGTAGTGTTAGTTTTGGCTTGTATTTTGTTTAGTTAATAAAGAAAAATCAATAAAGCAACGGGATCTCAATTCGATTGTATGTATTTTTTATATACAATAGACAGATTTTTATTTAAGGACAAAAACTAAACAAAAACGCATATTTTGCAAAATAAAACACACGCTTTATATTATTTTTATGTTTTTTGTTTGATGTTGTTGAAAAAAAAGAAGTTTTTTAACTCAATACATCATTATAATATCATTATTTGTAAGCCGAATTAGAAAATCCTTTTATTAAAATTTTATTAATGATGGATATATACAAGATTGGTACCATAGTAGTATTGGTTTAGTATGAGTTTGGTTTTAAAATCACAATTACGATTGCAACTATGTGACAACACCCATTCAGGTAGCGCATTCCAAAGTCTAGCAAAAGACTTTGATTCTCAGTCTTTCTGTCTTTCTATGTAAATTTCTTTATCTCTCTGTGAGAATTACACCGTGCACCATGAACGGGAAAAGTTTATTTAGAAAGTCCTTGTGTATATATTACAAGGCAGCTTCCTTCAAGTAATTTTCCAGCTGATCAGTTTACCGATTTTTTTCCTTCCCATCGCAACTCAAGTGTGCGCTTATTGCCCCGCCAAGAATTCTAATAAAAGTTAGGTACATCTTAGTCAGTCTAAGTGGATGTATATTATAAACAGTGCATAAAGTACGTACATTTGTGCAGTATTGTGCAAAAAAAAATGTGTTTCAGATTGAAAGGTAATGTTTCCAGTGAATTTACCGAGCATAGAGTGATTTAGAATCAGATAATATCTCAGGGTGTCGAGTAAAGTGCATTGCCTAGACTAGGGCTTAGTACTGAACTTTAAAATTCTGCAATGGTGGCACTGAGATGTTTTGTCAAGAATGAATCTTACTATCAAGCAAACGTCTTGCTCGTCTCGTAACTAAATTGGAAAAAACAGTTCGAATATATTTTTAATTCAGTTATTTTCGGTCAAGACTTGTCTTAGATTTTGTATGGTTCACAAACGTTTTGTCTAGCTCATCATGTTGCGGTGATGATCGAAAATGGCTTAGCCTGGAATGAAAACTGCAAAAATAACGTTTAAGTTATAATTATTTTGTGTTATTATGAGGAATAAGCAGCTTCTTGCTCTCTTTTGCTAGTAAAAGACCAGCCAGTTTTATAAATATTTTGGACTATAGCGTTGCTTTCTTCTGAATTTTTGAGCCTAAAACTGGCAGGCTTTTGTTATTTTTACCCAAAGACGTAAAGCCAAAAAGATTGTAGATACTGCTAAAGATATGAAACTATCGAAAATGACGTTGAAAATGTATACAGGGTTATTAGCAATTAGTAAACAACCTCTTGCAGGCAGATTCCTTACATCAATCATACATTATAAATTAACTTTTCTTTCATTCTTATTTTGTAATGATTTTGTTGTAGTTTATTGTGAACAAAATAAATATTTTCTCTCATATCTCTCTTACTCTACAAATTACTAAAATCCAGACAATATTTATTAATTAATGAAATTAATTTTATGAAAAGTCTACAATATTGAGCGGCATACAACTGCAAACGATATGCTCAAAATGTATTTAAATGGACGACCAAGGCGGAGTGTAAGTGCTAAAGGCATCGATAGGTATATCGTAGTACATATAACTCGATGGCTAAAGGGGAAGGTATAACGTTTCCATTTATTGATTACATCTGAGAATTTGCATATCGTGCTTTCTCACTCGCACATAACTACAACAAAAAGCAAATGTATTTTTTTATACAGGGTTATTGATAGTTATCTGATAACCTCGCTTGCAGCTTCCTTTCATCATAGTTGACAACATTTGTGAAATTAGAAAGCGTTCTCCTAAGATATCTCAGTGGTCTCACGCAAAAAATTAAATCAACGCAAAATCTTTTGTAAAAACTTTTTTTTTTTAAATACTATAAATAGGCTTGCGCTGGGTGCCAACTCGCCTGATGTTAAGCGATGATGCGGCCTACGATGGAGCACGCTTGCCTAGAAGAAACCTATTCACTCTCGACTTGTATACTGCAGTATACTGTCCCTAAGTAGCTCTTCAGTTTAGGCCGACGCCGAAGGTCTTGCTGAATAGTACTCGATTTAAATACGGAGTAACGTGAACCGGGTACGAATAATGTTTACTCAGTCAAGGGTCTGTATCCACCTAATGATTAAGTTCTAGAGGTCACAGAGGTTAAACTGTGAAGATAATACAGGTTTTTTTTCTCTCTCGTAAATATATTGAATATATTCACGAGGTGTGACCATTGGTACACAGTTTTGTTATTGTAATCATTGTTGACACAATCATGATAACACGGACGTACCAGGGGGTCTAGACAAGAGAGACTAGACACTTTCCGTTAGCGTTAACGCCTGCGGAAAGATGAAATTGTATGAAAATGAAATTAGCTTGTGTAAACGGGATGTCATATAAAACACGCAGAGTGGCGAGTACTTCATTTATTTAGCAATCGAAATGAACAGAGAGATAGTTGGCTCGCAAGCTGGCATATATACCCTCCCCTCAAAGGCTTGGCGAGCTTGACAGTGGCATGGCGTGAGGGGGTGTGTCATGGCGGCTAGCTGGTTGTCATTCGTAGTTTCGCAGGCAACGTCACGTCCGTTTTGTTACACTTGAGATAATTTCTCTCTAGCTAATGTCATTGTCAATGTAATTTTTTTATTATAAATACGCTTGCGTTTGACCACCATCACACCTGATGTTAAGCAATGATGCGTTCTACGTTGGAGCACGTTTGCCTTGAAGAAACAGATTCACTCGTGATTTGAAGACACCCAGATTGTAACCATCGGGGAACACCCATTCAGGCAGCGCATTCTACAGACTAGCAGTTCGTACAATAAATGTGGAATCAAAGCGCTTCGTACGGGTTTTCGGAATATCTACCATAAAGCGGTGACGATTTTTCGTGCCCGCTCTGGCAGTCCGATAGAAAAATGGGCAGGAGGGAATTAGATCGTGCAGATCCGATGCACTCTCTCCGAAATGTATCCGATAAAAAACCGATAGACTAGCAACTTTACGTCGATTAGTAGGATTACGTATATAGACTGTACTAAGCTGAAAAGAAGTCTTTGTACTCATCATTATGAACAACTTTTACTGAGGGACCAACTCTGAGAACGCGAAATATAAATCGGCTGTTCCATACATTTTGTCGAGTATCAATGACCGTTTTCTATGGAACAGCTGATATTTTTCGTGATTTCAGGTTTGGTCCCATATTAAAAGAAGTGATTGATGATGATGCACGATTTTACTTGTTTTCTATCCCTCCGGTCAACTTTCTCCAATTCTTAACTTGTCAATTTCAAAAGTTGTCATCTTCGATTCTTAACACATATTTTAATAATTTGTCATTGTACAAATTTCTGAGTCGTCTACTTTCTACTTTGTTGATAATTCGTCCATTCCATATTAGTCTACATCTAATTCAGTCTATATCTTAAATTTTTCTTTTTTATTATGTCTCTGCATTTCAATTACTCTCTCTGGACATTGCAATTAATGCGCTAAATTTATCAATTCATCCAAAATCCATTTGAGGCAAATTCATCACGGAAATCTTAAATTTTTATTTCAATGTAATTCTTATATTAATGCTGTGTGTTTATTTCATAGATACGATAAAAAGTATAAATGTAGAAAATTCTGTTAAAACCTACTCAAACCCTTAACATTTTAAAATAATTCCTAAAATAAGATCTGATCCCATTAAAAAACGTTCAAATTGAACGAAAATAACCCTTTTCGGAACAAACATCTCGATTGTCGCCGAAAAATTGTTTGAATTCCCACAGGGATGGTCCCTTCCTTTAATGGACGTTATTAAATCTTTAAAGGTTTGTATAGAAACCTCTGACCAAATCGACCAAATTGAGATTTATGAATAAGTACCAAAGTAGCGGTTCAGATGGACTTTACACCACAGGACTTTATTTTCGTACAGTAACCAAGCTTCATTAAAACCATGTAATTAAGGCGGCCGTTTCCCCTCCAGTTTTCTTACTCTCGCATTTTCACAATATTGAAGATATAATATTTGGAGTGAGAAAAAATTATCAAAATATGGGATGGCTGTAAAAGGCTGTAAGGCTGTAAAGATCAATAGGTCCTATGTAGTTAGGTAGTTATAGCATAGAGAAATATACTAGGTTATAGTAAAATATCGCCATGTTTAGCTTTTTTAATGAGTCACCATCACCACCACCATTAGCAGCCATTAAACGTCCACTGCTGGACAAAGGCCTCCCTCTCAGAGGGGTGTTGCCATAATGCCCACGCTTGGCAGGCGGCTTGGGGATCGCAGTACGTTCACCGTGTACTAATAGGACGCTGCTGCCCATCCTCCTAAATTAATTTTAATGAGTATAACGTCTCTATTGGTAAAATCTCATTGTGTATACCTAGCTGGTTTTCTTTTCTAAATAAATAATTGGTATGTAATTAATAATTGGTAATTGGTAGGTACAAAGTTTTGACACTTCGCCAACATAAACATAATGAAAAAGTATATGAAATAATGTTGAAAATTTTATTCTCATAAAATCAAAGGGTACTCATTGCTATCATAATCTCAAAAGGGGCACCCTAAGCCACTGTCATCAATGTTAATAAATTCCAGCGATTTTATTCATAAGTACATTTTAACCAGCTTACCGAAAATTTCTAGAACTACCACACTAATGTACCGAGTTTAAATATTGAATGAATGTATTTTAAAAGCCCCACTGCTTTAATATTGATAATCAGGGTTCGGTTGGCACACTGAATGTGTATTTAAAATAACAGATAGTTTCATAAACTCGCTGAATGCGAGATTAAAATTATGTTTATGATATGAATATAGAATCATTTTGGCTGGATTGTGTGTTGCGTGGATTGTGTGTGGTTTGAGATATTAATAAAAAATATTTTTATTTTAATAACATACCTTTTTGCAAACAAAATCCATAAAACCTTAATTTACCTATAGCCTAGTATTTTGTCTACCAAAAGGCTGTCTACTCGAATTCATTGAATCGTTTACTACTTTTAAATGGGGCTTGGATCTTTACATTTAGAGATTTCTTGAAGCGACGGTGCAGTGGAAGGCGTCAAAAAGCTGGTCTCAAGTTAGACATCCATACACCCCCGTATATTACTCTATGTATACACCTTTAGTTGGAAACACATTTTTTACTATAAATTAGCAAAACTATGGGTCCCGTTTGATTGTTATAGAATATATAGAGAATATAGTAAAATTTAAGGTATTTTTATAATCAAATAATAGAATTCACTTTGAAGAGAAAATACAGTTTTTTTAGATTAATTACGGACTAATAATATTATAATATTTTAACGGAGAAAAACAAGAAAATTATAATACAGAGATTGGCAGAGTTGTTTGACTCTAATATTGTTTATGCGTTTTCACAACAAAAAAAAAAAACTCTTTATTGACACCACAAAAAGAAAATCATTAGAAAAATTTCTAGGTCTTGTCAGAGGTTTTTGGGTGACCTAATAAATCTAACATCAGGGATATCTACTATGCTTAATAGAATAGGCAGCGAGCAACTGTAAGCAACATACAATGGTCTCTAATTACATTTTTACCAGAAGTTCAATCTGTGAGCGTGGGAACCCCGAAATTTGCGGCCATCGCCAAACCATAGCTCGACGTTCATCGTTCCAAATAAAAACCTATACCTACTTATTTACCTACAGAAAATTCTGCGGGATTTTCTTCGATAGAGTTGGTTATACAATGGCGATACTTTTCGCCGTGGAAAGTTTGTTTGTTTCGCTCCCGCCCGTCCCAAGGGCAGCTTCCACTGAAACTTATTGAGTTTAACTTATTTGATAAGATTTCCCCTAGAGCGATACTGAATAGAAATATGTTTATTACATACAATTCGATTTGCTGGTGTTTTCTATGGTTGCAAATCTTGAAAATCTAGTACAGAAGTTTTGGAAAGATTAACATTACTGGAATTATCGAAAGATGAACAATTGTACAATCTCGTGGTTTAATAAAAAAAAAATATGATTTTACAGATTTTAGGAAAATGGAAGTTCGTTAATCTAGATACTTACGGTTTTTTAACCCCCGACGCAAAAAGAGGGGTGGTATAAGTTTAACGTGTGTAGGTATCTCTGTGTGTGTGTATCTGTAGCATCATAGCTCTCAAGCGGCTGAACTGATTTTCATTGAACTGATTATTTCAATTTCATTTTCACTGAACTGATTATTATTTTTTGTTTCAAAGGTGATTCGATAGAGAGTGTTCTTAGCTATAAGAAAAATCTTCTGTTTATTGAAAGTTAGTTTAGTCTGTTTAACTATTATTAATTCGTACTTGTTTCTTAACCAGATAAATGAGCTATTATATCCTAGCCGCAACAATGTATAGCTAGGAACATCGAAACTTTTTCGGAAACAGTAATTTAATTTCTATTTGGAAACCAGTTTCAGAAGCAGAATCATTTTTCCTTTTCCGAAACTAGTTTCGAAAGTAGCCGAAGCGGGTTGAATCCGATAGCAGTTTTTTTTTTGTAATCTTAATCAACGTTAGATGTAGAGTGTGGACTAGTATGTGCCGCAAAATAGGTTTCATAATGTAATTTTTAAATGTTTATCGGGACTTATCACGCATGCCAACCCTGTGATTTTTCAAAATCAAGTGTAGATGGGTAGAAAAACAAAGCACCCGCTCTTCTTGCTGGACTCACCTGCAGTTTTCAATCAGCTCGTGACCATGTCCATTGTAACATGGTCGAAACGTCGAGCTAAAAGTACCTATAATACGTGAAGTCCCGATAAATAATTAAAACATGACATACTGTTTTTATTATTATTTTTTATTTGAAATCACATTGTACGTTACATTTCGAGTTAGTAAGTTGTCTTAAAACCTATGTTAGATTTATCCAGACAACTGGTTCTCGATATTAGTATATAATTTTCGTGTTCAAATCACGAATGTTTAAAATTACTAATAATGTAATTTTAAACAAAGTCTAGCACAAAAAATTCCATACAAATTCGTTTAGATTTTACTGAGTTGGTGAAATAGTGCTTTACTACAATAAATGAAATTAATTTCTAGTTCACTAATTAGCAAAAGTTTAACATTGAGTTTTAGGATATTCCACAATGGGCTTACAAATGTTAATTATGCAGACATCGGTGGTCTTTGAAGGTCTTCCTAGTAGCCCACATTTGCCTTTGTGAAGCACGAAATTATTATTCGGCTAAATCTCTCGAAATATAGGGTAGTCTTCAAATTGTGTAATTATGATAAACTAACTGCACCCCACGGTTTCACCCGCGTTAAGTATATACCTCCTTGGTAGCGACATCAAAGTCAAAGTTTTTATTTGCTTGCCAATGGGTATAAAAGGTCACTAGATGGACCGACGACATAGTGAGAGTCGCTGGCATCCAGTGGATGCAAAAGGCAGGCTGTCGTTCAGTGTGGAGGTTAAAGGGGGAGGCCTATGTTCAGCAGTGGACGTCTTCTGGCTGATGATGATGATGATGGGTATAAGAGGTCTTAGAATATTACATGTTCATCCATTAACAGCCCTAAGGGTAAGGGCGTGCAAAACTATATTAATTTATATATATGTCAAAAGTATTAATAATTAATTAAAAACTACATATAACTCACTGAATACACTCCCAAAGTATGTTCGTTGTCTAACCCAACCCTTGTAAACGTAGAAATTTTGTAGTTATCTCTTAGGTTTCCATTTCAAATATCTACCCATTTTAGTAATAATTTTAGTATTGCCTCCACAAACTAAGAAAAATATCAAATATCAACCGCACTCCAAGCATTCATATTACTCACTTACCAAATTTAAAAACTTTTAACATCATCTCTTAAGGCGGTCTTACAGTGAAAAAGGCTTCACAGAACAATTTTTTAAGATAATGTATTCATTTTAAATCAGTAAAAAAAAAATTTGGTAATTTTGATCATATTTCTGAGTGGACCATTGGATCCAAAACACGATTCCGATAAATTTTCTCGATAGAAAAAAATCATGAAATAACCTCTAACCTTGAAATTTACCTAAACGCATACAATTTTATCTCGACTATTTATGAACAAATCTTTACAAAATTTACAAGAATGATGTGAAATATTGTTACAAATAGCATCATAGTTTTTATTTATCGGTTAAAATTCAATTTTTCTAACTATTAATTAATTTAATCATAAACTGGCTCGAACGTGTCGAACGAAACGTCGTGCCGCCGCGGCGTCTTTTCACTTCTCTTTTATTTTTACGCGATGTGACAGAGACCGCTGAGGCGCGCTGCTAGACGGACGTGTGTCGCTTTGTTCCGCTAACCTCTCCAAAATATAATCTCAACTTTATGACACAAAAACACCTTGACGGAAGTTGTAAAGTAAGTACCTACCTTATCCGCAATGTTTTCTTGGATTATAAGTACTAAAAAGGCAGGCGAATGAAAATTACATTTTGTAACGATTTGTTTGTATATATTATTTTATAAAGCATAATTTCACCACAATTTTCATAGTCCAGTTGGCCGAACGGTTCGACGTATTGGATAAGTTCTCTGCGACTGTGAGTAAGGTTCAGGGTTCAAATCTCATATTTACCAATTTTCTTTTTGTATTTTTTTTTATGTTTTTAAAATAATATGCATGCGTGTGTGTGTGTGTGTGTGTGTGTTTGTGTTTGTGTTTGTATGCTTGTGTGTAAGTTCTTTACATGAAAACGGTAGGAGCGATTTTGATGGGACTTCCACTGTCAGATGGCTGATGTTATGAGGAGAAAAAAAATTGGCAACTTTTCATCATCATCATCATCATCATATTTTCATTACTTCGCAGGTGAACCTGCAGAGCACAGTTAGTCTACTTTTTTTTTATGTGCCACAGGTGGCAAACAAGCAGACGGGCTACCTGATGCTACCTTACATTTTGTGACGATTTGTTTGTACATTTATATTATTTTATATATTAGAAGCATAATTTCACCACTAGCATCATATTTCAATTGGACGAGTGGTTGACGCAATGGATAAGTTCCTGCGACTGTGAGTAGGCTTCGGGTTCAATTCTCACATTTTCCATTTTCTTTTTGTTATTTTTCTAATGTTTTTGAAATAATTCGTCGTGTGCGTATGTGTGTGTCTGTAACGTTCTTTATAGACTCGAAAACTGCAGGACCGATTTTGATGGTATTTTCACTATCAGATAGCTGATGTTATGACGAGAAAAAAATTTGCAACTTTTCATCATCATCATCACAATTTTTTTCATTACTACGCAGGTGAATGCGCGGCGTGCAGTTAGTCTACTATAATGGTTAGGAAGTTCTAAACAACTTGGGATGGACAGAGACAGACGGATGGACGAACGAACTTATATGGGTTCCTTGTAGTTCAACGGAACCCTAAAAAGGTGTTACAGTCTTCTTTGAGTATATCTTTCTTCTATATACATATAAAAAGCGATGTATGTATGTATGTTCCCTATGAAGGCTGATGATGATGATGATATTCCGTATGGACTCAAAAATGGCCAAACCGATTTTGACGGGATTTTCACTGTCAGATAACACATGTAATAAGGAGAGCAAAAATGCTATTTTTAATCATCATCATCATCATTACTATTTTGCATCACTACGTGGGTGAAACCGCGGGGCGCAGCTAGTCTACTATAAAGGTTAACATTTCTAAACAACTTGGAATGGACAGACAGACAGACAGATGGACAGAATGAACATAAGTATATGGGTTCTTTGTAATTCTACGGAACCCTAAAAAAAGTGTTACAGTCTTCTTTGAACATAATAATTATCTATCTTCTCTACACATATAATAGGCGATGTGTGTATGTATGTATATGTATGTATGTTTCCTACGAAGGCTGATGATGATGATGATATTCCATATAGACTCCAAAATGGCTGAACTGATTTTGACGGGCTTTTCACTCTCAGATAGCTGATGTTATAAGGAGAGAAAAAAAAAACTACTTTTCATCATCATCATCATCACTTTTTTTCATTACTACATGGGTGAAACCGCAGAGCGCAGCTAGCTAAGTTAGAAAGTTCGAAACAATTTTGGATGGATAGACAGACAGACAAACAGACGGATGGGCAGAACGAACTTATATGGGTTCCTTGTAATTCTACGGAACCCTAAAAAGGTGTTACAGTCTTCTTTGAGTATATCTCTCTTCTATACATATTAAAAGCGATGTATGTATGTATGTATGTATGTTCCCTATGAAGGCTGATGATGATGATGATATTCCGTAAAGACTCCAAAATGGCTGAACTGATTTTGACGGGATTTTCACTCTCAGATAGCTGATGTTATAACGAGAGGAAATAATGCTGCTTTTCATCATCATCTTCATCATCATCATAAATTTTCATCACTACGCGGGTGAAACCGCGGGGCGCAGCTAGTCTACTATAAAGGTTAACATTTCTAAACAACTTGGAATGGACAGACAGACAGACAGATGGACAGAATGAACATAAGTATATGGGTTCTTTGTAATTCTACGGAACCCTAAATAAAGTGTTACAGTCTTCTTTGAACATAATAATTATCTATCTTCTCTACACATATAAAAGGCGATGTGTATATATGTATATGTATGTATGTTTCCTATGAAGGCTGATGATGATGATGATGATATTCCGTATAGAGTCCAAAATGGCTGAACTGATTTTGACGGGATTTTCACTCTCAGATAGCTGATGTTATAAGGAGAGAAAAAATTCTACGTTTCATCATCATCATCACCTTTTTTTCATCACTTCATAAGTGAAACCGCAGGGCACAGCTAGCTTAGTTAGAAAGTTCGAAACAACTTAGGACGGATAGACAGACAGACAGACGGATGGGCAGAACGAACGTATATGGGTTCCTTGTAATTCTACGGAACCCTAAAAAGGTGTTACAGTCTTCTTTGAATAATATATATTTCTTCTATACACATATATAAGGCGATATGTGTATGCATGTATATGTATGTATGTTTCCTATGAAGGCTGATGATGATGATATTCCATATAAAATCCAAAATAGCTGAACTGATTTTGACGGGATTTTCACTCTCAGATAGCTGATGTTATAAGGAGAGAAAAAATAATCAGCATTTCATCATCATCATCATCATCACTTTTTTTCATCACTACATAGGTGAAACCGCAGGGCACAGCTAGCTAAGTTAGAAAGTTCGAAACAATTTTGGACGGATAGACAGACAGACAGACAAACAGACGGGTGGACGAACGAACTTATATAGGTTCCTTGTAATTCTACGGAACCCTAAAAAGGTGTTACAGTCTTCTTTGAGTATATCTTTCATCTATATACATATAAAAAGCGATGTATGTATGTATGTATGTGTCCCCTATGAAGGCTGATGATGATGATATTTCGTATAGACTAAAATGGCTGAATTGATTTTGACGGGATTTTCACTGTCAGATAGCTGATGTTATAAGGAGAGAAAAAAAATTGAACTTTTCATCATCATCATCATCATCACCATTTTTAATCAGTACACGGTGAAACCGCGGGGCGCAGCTAGTCTACTATAAAGGTTAGAAAGTTCTAAACAACTTGGGCTGGACAGACAGACAGAGGGGTGGACAGAACGAACTTATATGGGTTCCTTGTAGTTCTACGGAACCCTTAAAAGGTGTTACAGTCTTCTTTGAGTATATCTTTCTTCTATATACGTAAAAAGCGATGTATGTATGTATGTATGTTCCCTATGAAGGCTGATGATGATGATATTCCTTATAAACTCAAAATTGGCCAAACCGATTTTGACGGGATTTTCACTGGCAGATAGCTGATGTTATAAGGAGAGCAAAATGAAACTTTTCATCATCATCATGATTTTTCATCACTACGTGGGTGAAACCGTGGGGCGCAGCTAGTCTACTATAAAAGTTAGAAAGTTCTAAATAACTTGGGCTGGACAGACAGACAGACGGGTGGACAGAACGAACTTATAATTATGGGTACTTTGTAGTTCTACGGAACCCTAAAAAGGTGTTACAGTCTTCTTTGAGTATATCTTTCTTCTATATACGTAAACAGCGATGTATGTATGTATGTTCCCTACGAACGCTGATGATGATGATGATAATATTCCGTATAGACTTCAAAATGGCTGAACAAATTTTGACGGGATTTTCACTCTCAGATAGCTGATGTTATAAGGAAAGAAAAAAATTGAACTTTTCATCATCATCATCATCACTATTTTGCATCACTACGCGGGTGAAACCGTGGGGCGCAGCTAGTCTACTATAAAAGTTAGAAAGTTCTAAACAACTTGGGATGGACAGACAGACAGACGGGTGGACAGAACGAACTTATATGGGTTCCTTGTAGTTCTACGGAACCCTAAAAAGGTGTTACAGTCTTCTTTGAGTATATCTTTCTTCGATATACGCTAAAAGCGATGTTTGTATGTATGTTCCCTAGGAAGGCTGATGATGATGATGATGATATTCCGTATAGACTCCAAAATGTCTGAACTGATTGTGACAGGGTTTTCACTCTCAGATAGCTGATGTTATAAGAAGAGAAAAAATGGAACTTTTCATCATCATCATCATCATCATCACCATTTTCCATCAGTACACGGTGAAACCGCGGGGCGCAGCTAGTCTACTATAAAGGTTAGAAAGTTCTAAACAACTTAGGATGGACAGACAGACAGACAGACGGATGGGCAGAACGAACTTATATGGGTTCCTTGTAATTCTACGGAACCCTAAAAAGGTATTACAGTATTTTTGGAGTTTATATTTCTTCTATCTACATATAAAAAGCGATGTATGTTTGTATGTTTCCTATGAAGGCTGATGAAGATGATATTCCGTATAGACTCCATAATGGCTGAACTGATTTTGACGGGATTTTCACTCTCAGGTAGCTGATGTTATAACAAGAGGAAAAAATGCTGCTTTTCATCTTCATTGTCATCATCATCACCAATTTTCATCACTACGCGGGTGAAACCACGGGGCGCAGCTAGTCTACTATAAAAGTTAAAAAGTTCTAAACAACTTGGAATGGACATACAGACAGACAGACGGATGGACAGAACGAACACAAGTAGTACGGGTTCTTTGTAGTTCTACGGAACCCTAAAAAGGTGTTACAGTCTTCTTTGAACATAATAATTATCTATCTTCTCTACACATGTAAAAAGCGATGTGTGTATGTATGTATATGTATGTATGTTTCCTATGAAGGCTGATGATGATGATGTTCCATATAGACTCCAAAATGGCTGAACCGATTTTGACGGGATTTTCCCTGTCAGATAGCTTATGTTGAAAGAGAAAAAAAAATACTGTTTTCATCATCATGATCACCAATTTTCATCACTACGCAGGTAAAACCGCGGGGCGCAGCTTATCTTCAATAAAACTAAAAAAGTTCTAAATAACTTGGGACGGACAGACAGGCATACATCGTACGCTTAGTAATAGGGTCCCGTTTTATCCTTTGGGTACGGAACCCTAATATTCGAGATTGTAAACATTTTTGCATTTGATAAACTGATCGCAACCTAGGTCGATGTATGGAGACAACAGTTTTTAAATAACAAAGTTAAGTTTGTTTTTTAAAGTAACGTTTTTTTTTTCATCGGGAACGTACACACACCTTATAACGGCTGTATCTTTCACATGGCATTTTCCATGATAATAGTACACACTAAAAAAACAACAACTACAAATACAAATAATAAATAATGGTCAAGTTCGAGTCGGTGTCAACTTCTGTTCACCACCAGTTCTCGTACGATCACCGAAGTGAAGCAACGTCGGGTGCGGCTGGTACTTGGATGGGTGACCGCCTGGGCTTTATTCACTTTTTTTTACTTTAGTACCTAACAAGTTACGTTGTGGTACGGAACCCTCAGTGCGCGAGCCCGTCTCGCACTTGGCTGTTTTTTTTTTAAATGGAACTAACCATTTCTGGCCTTTGCATTTTTCCCTTTACTTGTGATAAGAGATTGTTTCTTGCTAAATTTCATGATTTTAGATCAATGGGAGTGCTTTTTTTATGTTTTGATGCCCATCAAAACATAAAAAGAGCACTCCTACGAGTCTCAAAATATGTGGCAGAAACGGCCGTATCCTTTGATTTAGTGTTATGATAAAAAATGGAGTCCAAAAATATCTACATACTACAGATTTGAACCGGGCATTCGTGGTTTACCATCGCGGGGCCAGACCACTGCGCCAACGGAGCTATACTGTGGAGCGACGAAATTACATGTCTATAGCTGTCTATAAGTGAAGGACGTCGCGTTGCGGCGAGATTCACGCGTTGCGCCCCGCTGTAGGTGGGACTAGTCGGCCGCCACTTCCTCTGCTTCACCCCCTCAAAAACATAAAAGTCAGCTAGTCACGGCGCCTTAAGGCCATTCGGAAATATCAAATATCTGTCTAGAAAGTTTCTCCAACTAATATTTTAAAAGACTTTTAAAATTGTACAGAGACTGCAATAAATAATAGTACCTACTAGCTGTTGCCCGCGACTTCCTAATCAATGATTTTAAATAAATTGTCAACTATATTTTGCCCCCATAGTTCAACACTTTCGCAAAAAAAAAAAAAAAAAAAAAAGTGGTGCAGGATATATCGAAACGGGGTGCACGCATGGGCGGGCCACCGCTTCGGCATGCTAGGCATTTGAAAAAAGGCTTTCTAAAACACGTTTTAAGTTTTTACTCCCCATCTGGGAGTTCGTAACAATTTATTTATTCATATTTTAATGGGCATTTGTACAATGTAATTTAATATAAATTTGTTTCATTTAAAATTAAAATAGTTATTGAGTAATTTGAAGTTTTTAGCATAATATAATTTTATGTCGCTTCCATAATTTAGTTCTGAGGCGGGTGCCGATTCGTGCGTATAGCTTCCTGCAGGCGTAGATAGCATATTTTTGTCCTTATAACTTGATAAACTTGAATTGGAGCTGACGATATATGGACTCTTAAATTCGCTCATCTCATCTGCAGAAGTTTGATCATCTCCTCTGCAAAATTTCACTTGACTCTGCTGAAAAAGTCCGCTTGTTTCAATTGTAAAAATCCCCTTTATTACGCTGCGAAAGTCTGCTCGATTCCGCTGCAAAATGCTGCTTGACTCCACTACACAGCTTCACTTATCTTTGTTTCAATAAAAACACCAAAATTTTTCACAACTCTGCCTCGCTCTGTCTTTGCTCCACTCCGCTTTGGAAATGCCTCTTAGTTAACTTTAACACCCTATAAGGCATCTGCCAAATTTTTGCTTCGTAGGTCAAGTAGTTTTCGAGGTTGATGAGTCCTTCAGTCAGACAGAGTGCGGTATTTCGCTTTTATTAAAACACTGTTTTAAACTATCACGGTTGTTCACTAAAGTTATATGATTATTAACGGCATATTTACCGTGGTAAGGTTGTGGAATGAGCTCCCGATATTTCGGCGCAGTTACATGCACCATGCATAATCAGGAGCCATGCAATATCGGGAGCTCATTTCACAACCTTACCACGGTAAATATCCCGTTAATAATCATATTACATTCGCTTTTATTTATGTAGATTAATACATTTTATACGGCATTTTCATGTCTCTATGATGCCAATAAAATGTTGAAATTAGTTAAAGCGAATAACGATTTTATTTCAATAGGTTGCGATATCGTTATTATGAACGCTTTTGGCTTGAATATAAAACTGATGTGTATGTAAATTTAACGACATAACGGTGGGGCAATTTTGAAACTAAAAACATACTTTGTGCTATATTCTATCTTGTTGTAATTTTTATGTACACAATAAAGAGTATCTATCTATCTATAGTACAGTAATAATTTACCATGTGCAAGTCAGACTTACGCACCGAGGGTACCACCGGTAAAATAATTATTATACTAGTGTAAGGTATATCATAATCGTACTAGCTACGCCCTCGGTTTCACCCTCGTGCATGGACAATGAACATTCCCTCAGGATCTGTACATTTTCAGGAATAAAAAAGTTATCTATGTCACTGTGGCACAAACTATGTTTAGGCAGAAAAAATATTAATAAATTAAAAACAGACTAAACAAAGCAACGAACAAACATGTTTTCAAATTTGTAGTATAAGTATGAAAGCAGATATAATTTATAAAAAAATGTTTTCTTTGGTTCACCGCGCCATTTTTCCGGTCTTATGCTAGTCTGGTCCACTGTCCACAGTTTAGACTGCTTTCTTCCTACCTTAACGATGTCATATTATCATGTGTAAAACTATACTCTCCTTTAGGCAGTCGAGAAAATAGATTGTGGAATAGAGCCCTGTAATCTGTTTGTAGGCAAAAAGCTTTGTCGTTGACAGCGTTTCTACGTGCTTTCCTACATGAGAATGAATTAAAATAATGCTAGATGTGACTAAAATAAATTGGATGTAGAATCTCTGTCAAGCCTGGAAGTTACTTTACTGACCCAAGCTAACAATTTACACTCTTAAATTATGAATGAATGCTTACATTTTCACACCAACAAAAATATGCTTGTGTTTCAAACGCTTAAAAAAATGCAAAATTCAATAGTTTTTTTTATGATCTGGGGTCTCTATTCATCATCATAATTTCACCTTATCATGTTCCTACTGCTGGGATTCAGGCCTTCTCTCAGAGAGAGAGAATGGGCCCTAGTCTACCATGCTGGCCCAGTTCTTTTGGTGAATGTCGTATGTGTTTAAACTTTGGAGGTTCTTTGACATACCGGTTTTCCTTGCGATATTTTCCTTCACCGTTTTTGAGCGATGGCATTGAAACTGCACATAAGTTATTTAGGTACTAAAAAAAGTTTCTTGGGATTAAATCGACCACTGATCTATAATTTCTACAAAAACAAAAAAAAACCTTGTATAATTTTTGTCCCATCTAGTCATTACAATATCTATTGAAACTTTATTTCCCCTCATACCTCCCACCATGTGGTTACTGTTACCTAGAGGGTATAAGTTTTGGCTCTCAGCACTACATTTTACCTTAATTAGATTTAACACTGCACACACTTAACTCACTCTCCTCGCTAGCGTAATACCGTGTCCAGACTAAGCAACCACTACCGAACGCGAGCGAACGAACTGGTGTGGATGTATTAGCGATACTGAGTGCACGCAAATGAAGAATTAGATCAAATCAGTTAGATTAAAAAATCGACACCGCTTGATGGTTGGTATTCCGAAAATCCGAACGAAGCGCTTTGATTCCATTTTTATTGTGCGAACTGCTAGTGCGCTGCTGTGGAATACGCTGCCTGAATGGGTGTTCCTCAATAGTTAAAATCTGGGTGTCTTCAAATCAAGAATGAATCGGTTTTTTCTAGGCAAGCGCGCTCCACCGTAGACCGCATCATCGCTTAACATCAGGCGAGCTGGCGGTCAAGAGCAAGCCTATTATTAATTTAAAAAAAAGAGATCTCGTCGTAGCTTTATTTTACTATTTATTTAATACATATTATTATAAAAATAAAAAGTTAATGCATATAATAATATAGGCAATGGTGGCGGAGCGGTAGCATATTCGCTTTAAAATCTGGCGGTACCCGGTTCAATTATCGGCCCTGCACCAATGAGATATTTATAATTTGTGTACAGTTTCGATGCCATTGCTAAAGAACGGTGAAGGAAAACATCGTGAGGAAACCGGTATGTCCAAGAACCAAAGTTTAACGACACAATGACATTCACCAACATGAACTGGGCCAGCATGGCGGATTAAGGCCCATCCTCTGTGTCTGAGAGAAAGCCTGTGTCCCAGCAGTGGGTACATGTTAGGCTGATAATTATGAATATACCCGTATATTATAATACGTTGGAAATCATGTTAGTAAGTGGTCTTACAACCTGTTAGATTTAACTAGATAACTAGTTCTCAGTACTTAAGAATAAAAATAAAATAATTTTAGTATAAATAAAATTTTCTTAACGTTGCACAATGCCCGCGATTACAAATAAAACTGCTGTTGTAGGTATGAATTCAGTACTAGATTTGCTTTTGACCGCCACTTTGCCTCATGTTAAGCGATGGAGTGGTCTACAATAGAGCACCTTAGGCCAGATGAAACCAATTTTTCATGCTCGCCAAATGTTGGAATGTTGCCAAGCAAGAAGGAAATCGACTGTGAGTAGACTCGACAGAGATGGCGAGCAAGCGTGCGGTATCCAGTGGCACATTTAGGTACTAAGTTTTACCGCAAGCGTTTGCGAGCGTTTGTTCGTTCAGTCTGTACACGGCATTAAACACGTAAAGCAAGTTTGAAGGACGTACGAGTATAAGTATGTGTTTTTTTCACAAGAAGATATTTCCAAAAGGCGGCGAAAAGTAAAAAAAAACTACTTCGCTGAATGTCTTTGTAGTAAATCGAATGACCGTGAAAACGCTCTGAATTTGAAAATTAGAATCTCGAATAACCAAAAATAAAAGAAAATCTAATTTCAAGATGTTTTAACCCAGATATTACTTACTACATAACTTACTAATTCACTAAAGTAGTGTTAAATAAGATAGGTGGTGGGTTTAACGGACTACTAAGCAAATTGCCTACTAAGCAATTAAACCGTCTTAGATCGCTGTAAAGTTTAAGGCAAGCTTTAGTCCTCACTTCTCAAAGTTTCAATAAGATAGCAAGCCAATAGAACAGATTATAACCAACCCAAAGGTTTGTTCCATAGAACACCAGAACTATCTGGAAAGGCGCTTTTGGTTCTTGGGTAAGTTCTATAGCTAACTTAAAAAAGGCAGTTATGGGGACTGACGACAGAAGCGAGACGTCACGGTAGCATGTTGGTGACGCGAACCTATAAGTTTAAAAGAGAAACATGCCAATAAACACGTAGTGTTTACCAACACAAAATGAAACAACGAAACACATTTATTTGTTTCAGAAAAAAGTAGATTTTGTTTCTGAAATAGTGTTTATAATCAATTGTTTCTCAATGAATACATGGTTTCAACAGTCTGTACTCTATGAAACACTAATATGGGCTTGTCACACTGAACAAAACTGTCAAACCTTTTTTATAGACAATATGATGCGATGTTTCACTGTCAGTGAATTTTTATTATTTTAATGATAAAAAAAAACCCTATTTACCTTGGTCACGCCAGAACTTGAGAACGACTTAACCGATTTAATTCATCTTTTTTTAAAGTTTTCTTATACTTTGTAGAAGGTTCATACGGAAAGAAAAATTGCGCAGAAATTGGAAAATTTCAGAAAACGTAACGAAGATTTCAGCTCGCGGGTGTAACCGCGGGACGCAGCCAGTACTTATTATAAATCTAAAATTGTATTCGTTTATCGGTTTTTATACTTTTGATTCCTAAAAATATCCAGGCGGGTGAAACCGCTTATATCTTATACACTTAAATTATATGCAGTTAAAACCGTGCACAGACAATAAAAGAAGCATGCGGTTTTTTGATTGCTCATACTTGTAACTCATTTGAAACATAGTTTGACATCAGTGTCGCCTTCAACGATGACAATGGCTGTTCCATTAAACCAGATGTTCCGTGGTCAACCCTTTAAACACTAATTTGGTAGCAGTGGCGACAAAACCGCGATGTCCATAACTTAATTACATACAGTCCGGGGTAGCAAATCATTGGCACGGCTCAAATTAATTCACTAGTGTCTGCGGGGGATGATTCTGGAAGTCGAACGGGTCGGGTTTATTTGTTCTTTTCCACTCGTGCCTTCAATTATTATTATTTTTTTCTGTGACTTGTTTAATTTACTTAATGTCTATTTACTTTCTAATATTTCGCTATTTATGTATTCACCTTTTACATAACAGAATACTATAACTAGACTATAATTAGATTTGTTTAGTCAATTATGTAAGTTAAGATATTGTATCTAGAATTTAATATATTTCAGTCAACTCCGACGTTTGTAATTCATAATTACTTACTGATAATAATATCTTGTATTTTCTCTTACAAGTGTATGTATTTATAATTCTAGTCATAAAATAAATATCTTAAACCATTATGTTATCAAACTATACAAAGACTTGTTTTGAAATATATGTAATAGTTTTTGTACTCTATTTTTCTCGTGAAAAATACGATAAATGCCTATCATGTAGCCTTCAAAACCATATAAAACGTATCATGTAGCCTTTGATAAATATGACAATTTTTAAAATTTTCTGTGGATATATAAATATCTGGGACATTTTTGGACACACGGTCATCTGACCCCAAACTAAGCAAAGCTGGTAATATGGCTGCCAGAAACTGATACGTACATATATATTTTTAAATACATACTTAAATAGATATTAACACACAGACATAGAACAAACACAAATGTTTGTCCTAGATGGGAATCGACCCCACGCCCCCAACCAAGCACAGAAGATAGGTTCACTACCAACTGAGCCACCGGGGCAGTCTATATGAGTGTTATATGATAATGAAGGCTTAAGTATAATGAAAACTTAATTAATACATAGTACTAATTTTTTTAAATAAATGGCAGTTGAAATAACTTGATAACTTATAATCATAGATCTAGGATTTTATATTTTTTTTGCGTAGTATTTCGAAGCATACGGCACATGCATCCGTACCTATAGCATTTTTAGCATCGAAAATAATTGAAAAACCGACTTCACAACAAATAGTAACATACGCATTTTTCCAATTTTCCAGTTACTTTGATTTGAAAACCAACTAATAAACCGATTTTAGTGAAATTTCTATGGGACCAAACTGATAATATATTCTTACAATTTAAAAAGATTTTTTCATAATCGGTTCACAAATGACGGAGCTGTGAGGTAACAAACAATCATCATCAGCCAGAAGACGTCCACTGCTGAACATAGTCCTCCCCCTTTAACCTCCACACTGAACGACAGCCTGCCTTTTGCATCCACTGTATGCCCGCGACTCTCACAATGTAAACAACAATAAAAATAAAAACAATTCAGATCTACCTCCTTTTTTGAAGTCGGTTAAAAATCTAACCGAAAACCGTCTCCCCAATCCGCTATAAGTCTGTTTGGAATTGTAATCCGGGTCGCAATCAGTCTGCTTTTGTCCAAACTCAGGTGTTACGGCAGCCGTTTGAATGTCAAATGATTACCTTAATCGAATTAGGAAGTTAGTGTAGTTAACTGGGGGTTAGTTGACTTTGGCTTAGAACCATAGATCTTTAATGTAAGGATATGCACATCCATTCATCGGTTCAATAGTACTTACTAAACAAATTATGTTAAGTAAGTACGTGAAAAATTTGCGCTATCTGTCAAATAAATATTAACTAGCTTGAAGCATGTTTAGACTTGTTTATACTGTCAACGGTCTATGGGCAGTTCAATTGTTTTTCTATAACAGGTCATGTCGTTTAGGTTTTGTGTTGGTTATATAGTAAAATCAAAATCAAAATCAAAATCAAAATATATTTATTGCAGTTTGTTGGTAAACTTAGATGTAATACAGTATATATTCTGTTGTTAAGAGCTCCGAAAACAAACTTGTCCCTAAATGGACATGCAATATTGGCACTGGCATTTTCTAATTATAAATTATTCGTATTGTTAGTGTACAAAGAAAATGTCATAGTAATAGTATAGTAAAATGTCACAATAATAGTAGTAAATAGTATAGTAGTTATGTCAAGTTAATTAGGTACAATGTCTACAATGTTATAATGTCACTATTAGCTCTAGTATAGTATAATTATTTATATATGCTATTAGTTAGTCAATGTTAGTATTCCAATTTAATTCCAATTTAATTTCTTCTTATCATTAATAAATTCTTTTACAGTGTAATAGCACTTAGTCAGTAGTATTTTCTTTAATTTCAATTTGAACAGATTAGTATTTAGATCTTTAAGGTTTCTAGGCATCTTATTATAGATTACTGGTCCCATACAAAAAATGCTATCATTTAATAATTTCTTGTTGCGGTGTTCTATGAGAAGCTTGTGTTTGTCACGTCTATTACGTTTAGATTTATCATTTGTAAGAGGAAAATAGTTCGGGTTAGTTTTAACAAAACATGCTACTTCAAAGATGTAAAGTGACGGAAGTGTTAGAATTTTATATTCATTAAATTTTGGTCTACAGCTATCAGTGCTGCTAAGTCCAAACATTACTCTAATGCATCGTTTCTTCGTTCTTCATCGTATTTTGTTTAGTTTAATTCACAAGCTAACTGTCATCCATATCAACTAAAACTACGGTGACGTACGCGGACTACGCTGTCGCTTGCATTATTTTGCACTCCATATAAATTTATACCAACTGAGTCGGTCCAACCGACTGAGGTCCGTTGGTCTGAGCTTCCTACCGGCCCTTTTGGAGATCGATGGGGGAGGCCTATGTCCAGCAGTGGACGTCCTACGGCTGAAGTGATGAGCAGTCGGTTGCGCAACGCGGCCGTTGCCACCGGTCGCGGTCGCCGGTCTCAGTCGCCGGTCTAGGTCACCGGTCGCTGGTCGTGTTCGCATAATCGGAATGCTACCATTACACCGACATTCGTCTGAGTTAACACTGGTGAGAAATATACTTATGCACAATAAGGGTCAGTACCATTAGAAAAGTTCTTTTGAACTGAATATCTTCATAAAGGTTAGGTCCTTACGAAGTAATATCATAAGTCAATGGTTGGAATAGAGATTGTAGAGTTTGTACGTATCGTCTAGTAATTTTGGGCAAAAGAAAGCGTCGTATTGTCCCACACGCCAGCCTGAACGATATCATACGCGGAGCTTTTCCACCGCCAATGTCGCTCGAGTTTGTCGTATGTAAAATTTTAGCACTCCAAATGAAGTTACCATAATAATATATGTAGTATTCACATATATTTTTTTACTGGGCAAGTGTCTTTATTCATCATCATCAGCAGCCATCAAACGTCCACTACTGGACAAAGGCCTCCCTCTTAAAGAGGGGTCTTTATTATCTTAACAAAATACAAGCTAATACTAGCACTACACATAAGTTAGATTGCCCATAGACCGTTTAAGGTATAAAGACAATCCAAAAGCTCAAGCCCACTACCAGTTGGCATCGTACCCAACATGCTGGCGGCATTACCACGCTGAATGGCAATGCTTATCCGTTGAGCCAGAAACACACCAGCATTTTGGTCACGCGTCGCATTAACCAGGCGCTTTGAAAGATTTTTGAAAATGAGGTGAGCTTCCGGACCCCAAGGGCCCAATGTCTCGACCCCAAACGCCTCAAATATGTAACCACTGCCTAGTTTAGTATATATAATATGTTTATAATAGGTTATAATATGTTTATAATAGGTTATAATATGTTTATAATAGGTTATAATATGTATATAAGTGAAATTCCCAGGAAAGGATTACTAATCTGAACTATAATAGCAAAGCTAAATGGAGCGTTTGAATTGTTGCAGATACTTAGTTGAACTACTGGCCACTGGCGTCATTTGAATAGAAGATGGGGAAAGTTAGAAGATGAAGTTCGGATACGTTAAATGCATTTTGAAGCTAATTGCGTTCTACTGTTCCTGTTATCGAGAAATTCGTTGCACAAAGGATAAATCTAAATGCTGAAGTGATTTTATGATACAGTCATTCTAACTAACCCAATTTTAATAATAAATCACTACGAGACAAATCTCGTCTCGCGACCCACTTTTTTTATATAGTCTTGCATTTGCCGCCACCTCGCCTGATGATGTGGTCTACGATGGAGTACGATGTACTACGTGCGTCTACGCTTGCCCAGAAGAAACCAATTCACTCGTGATTTGAAGACACCCAGATTGTAACTATCGGGAAACCCATTCAGTCAACGCATTCCACAGACTAGCAGCTCCCACAATAAAAGTGGAATCAAAGCGCTTCCTACGGGCTTACAAAACATCAACTATGAAATAGTGTCGCCTTTTCGTGCCCACTCTGGCAGTTCGATAAAAAAAATTGCAGGAGGGAATCAGATCATGTAGATCCGATGCCACTCTCCGAAATGTACTCGTATCCTATAAAAAACCGATAGACTAGCAACTTTGCGCCGATGCTCAAGACTATGAAGCTTAGTCTGAATTAAGGATTCATTGCTGAAGAGCCTCTTGGCACATTTCTCAATTGACTCTAACGGCCAAACTGGTACTTGGCTGATCCAAGGTGTGAGCAGTACTCCATGTACGACCGAATATCATTATCATCATCATCATTATTTCAGCCATAGGACGTCTACTGCTGGACATAGGCCTCCCTTATCGACCTGCAAACGGGCCAGTCGGAAGCGGCCTGCATCCAGCGTATCCGTGCGGTTTCTATTACGTTGTCCGTCTATGTGGCTGGAGGTCCGAGTCCTTATAACTTACAATGCTGAGAACCTTTCGGCTCCATCAGCCATCTGTTCTGCGTGATATGATATGCTAGTCATGACCGATTTGCCTGTTTCAAATTAAAAAAAAAAAACTTCTAAGTGCACTACAAATGATATAATAGGTAGATAGGCACGTGCTAGGCTTGGCGGTTAGTAACAGATAAAATAAAACACTGTTTTAAACTATCACGGTTGTTCACTAAAGTTACGATATATGATTATTTACGCGATATTTACCGTGGTAAGGTTGTGGAATGAGCTCCCGATATTTCGATTAGATAGACAGTTCAGTCTTCCCGTGAACATGGTGCATGTAGCTGCGCCGAAATATCGAGAGCTCATTCCACAACCTTACCAGTGTAAATGTCCCGTAAATAATCATATAACTTTAGTTTGGCCATCCAACGTGGTAATGTCGCCAGCTTTTTGGGCACCTTACCCGAAGACAGCGACCTCAATGCAGTTTTTTATTTATAGTTTAATATTATTTAATTGAAATGTAAATTCATATAGTATTCGAGACTAATAATATTGTGTTTAAAAAATTATGTAAAACTGTATAGATAACTTACTAATACTTTAGAGAGAAAATAATATACTTAAAATTAACGTTTCACATATTATATCATAAATAGTTAACGAGGTACGTAAAACGTTATAAATGCATTCGATTTTAATCTCCCGTATAGTTTATATCCGGGTTCATTTACTGTATCATGATTACACAGGGAGGATGTAATACTTAAAATGAGCTCGTTAAATATCGCTTTTCCGCAATACATAATCCATTGATTTATTCTCGATGAACGCCGGCCCATCAGACCATGTTTGCTTTGAGGTTGCTAATCATTATTGTTGTAATTCCATGCGTGTACTCTCAGCTCAATCCAGATAATTATGTAAGTAACTTCAAACGGAGTGAGTAATTCCCGTGTAATATAAATAAAATGCGTGAAAACCACGGCAGTTTCTATAATCTCAAAAGTTTTGTTTATTTAAAGTCCAGCAGTGGATTGTTAGACGCAGCGTAGGGAGGCCTCCCACTAGATGGACCGACGACATAGTGAGAGTCGCTGGCATCCAGTGGATGCAAAAGGCAGGCTGTCGTTCAGTGTGGAGGTTAAAGGGGGAGGCCTATGTTCAGCAGTGGACGTCTTCTGGCTGATGATGAGTGGATTGTTAAAAGGCTAATTATGATGATGATTATGTAAATAATTTTATATTGCGCAACCCAGAAAAATGTTTTTATACCATTTCCTCTCTAAAAAGTTAATTTTATTCACTGAAAACAGTTAATAAAAAGCATTTTTAATCACTATTTTGGTGTTTGAATTTAGAGCACACCAATATATTCGACCTCCATTTGAATGCTATACAACCTCCTTGCAAAAATATACTCTAAACTAAATACTAAAAACTAATGGGTTTGGTGGACTAGTAGACGTTTAAGAGCCACCTTCTAGCTCCATCATCAGACCAGCTCTATTAAACCATATTAGTATACTAGCTGTGCCTTGCAGTTTTACCCGCGTGGTGATGGAAAATGGTGATGATGATGATAATGGACATTCCTTGAGGAACCGTATATTTTTCCGGGATTATAAACATGCGATATCACTTTTCAGCCATCCAATTACTTATCAAAAATATCACGTAGATCCGTTGTATGTTGCTGCGTGAAATAGAAAGAAAATAAACCGGCTAAGTGTGAGTCAGGCTCGTGCACTGACGGTTCCGTACCTAGTGGTACGGAATACAAAATACAATAATTATCAATTTAAAAAAACTATTTGGTCCGAACAAAACGTCTATCAAAATAGCCAAGCAATTGCTACGCCGTCACATAGTTAATATTTTGCAAGTGACGCTCGGTATAATAACTTTGAATGAACAGATACTTGTCACCGACTAGCACTTGGCCATTATTTATTATTTGTTGTTATACTTTATTACCGTTTTTACATTAGAGCTAATATAAAAATTCGTTATTAAAATACGTTTGTTGTATGGGGTTCGTTTTTCCCTTTCATTTTTACTTTTTGACTTTTTATTATTTGTTATTTAATCCGCCGTAACATTACATATTCTGTGAAAATTTCAACTGGCTATCTATTACTGTTCGAAAGATACAGCCGTTAATAGGACAGACGGACAGACAGACATCGTAGAGGGTCCCGTTTTTATCCTTCGGGTACGGAACCCTAAAAAAGCTTAACAAATATTTTTTTCAGGGTCCGTTCAAAGTCATGTGGCGTTCGTATGAACTATGCAGTGGGCCCAAACGGGGAAATTTGACGTACATCACGAAATCTCTCTTGGTGGAAAATGATGTCTACAAAGGAGTCATTAACATGACTTTCCTAGCTAATACACGAATTGACGAGGTACCTACTTAACATACGAAATCACGTTATGAATAAACAGCAGTTTCATAATAGTAAAAAACAAACTTGCCAAGTGCAAGTCAGGCTCGCGCACTGATGGTTCCAAACTGGCTAAAAGAGACCGACTGTAGATCCGAGAATCTCTACATAAATCTTCTCTATCTCTTCTTTATCTCTATCTTTATCTCTACTCTTCTTTATCTCTACGTAGTATAAATTGAAGTCTCTTTCCGCGTCTGTCTGTTTGTCTGTATGTCTGTATGGCCGCTAATTCCTCCTAAACCACGCAACGGATTTTGATGCGGTTTTCACCATCAGTTAGATACATTTTCAAGGAAGGTTTATATATATATTACTAGCGACCCACCCCGGCTTCGCACGTAAATTACACCCGTGCGAAGCTGGGCGGGCGGGTCGCAAGTTTGATATAAATTTCAACTTGCTCAACGCGTTTCTGAGAAAAGCAACTTGAAAGACAGACGGACAACTAAGTGATCCAATAAAGGTTTCGTTTTTTCGTTTTTGTGGCATGGAACCCTAAAAACACTATATTACCCATATTTTTCTGATTGCAGATGAAAATAGCAGCGATTGTAAATAATAACACTAAAACTAAAGCTATCTTATGGAACTACAAGGTACAAAAACCATGTCAGCATTATTCTATTGCCTGGATATTGGAGAAACACCTACACGCTGACAACTGCGTTGTCAAGAAGGTAAGTCAGTATGTTTTATTTATGTTACACGGGAATTACTCACGTAATATTAAGCCGGTTATTCCGACTATAGTTTCAACCGCATTAGACGGCCTTTTTCAAGGTGAATGCGCGCGCGCGGCTGCGTCTCGCTTTGCAAAGCGAGACGTGAGCGAGACGTGCAATTACGTGAGTAATTCCCGTGTAACATAAATAAAATGTGTGAAAACCACGTCAGTTTCAATAATAAGTCAGTATGTTTTACCCAACAATAACGGAGCTAAAAGGAGGACCATTTCGGCATTTCGTTGAGTGTGAAATATATTTTTAACCCCCCGATACAAACAGAGAGGTGTTAGTATAAATTTAACGTGATTATGTCTTCCTGTGGCATCGTAGCTCCCAAACGGTTATACCAATTTTTTTTAAAGGGAAACTTGGTTGTGATTGTTTTTAGGGTGCCGTACCTAAAAAGAAAAAAAAAACGGAACCTTTATAGGATCGCTTTGTTATCTGTCTGACCGTCTGTCCATCTGTCAAGACCATTTTTCTCAAGAACGCGTTTAGGTGTCAAGATGAAATTTATATTAAACTAGCTGTTGCCCGCGACTTCGTACGCGTAGACTTTCATATAATATTTCTACCCCCTTTTGCCCCCTTTAATACAGCCCTTTTGCTTAATCCTTTCTTAGCGTACCTCTACACCCCATAAGGAATCTACCTGCCAAATTTCAACTTCGTAGGTTAAGTAGTTTTTGAAATTTCGTGATGAGTGAGTGAATGAGTGAGTGAGTAGATGAATTTCGCTTTTATATATATAGATATAGAATTAAAGATATAGATAATCTATATATTTACTGATTATGTATATTTATTCTATCTCTTACAGGGTTTTTATCATGCTATAGTGGACTTCACCGACGCTGCTCACAAGTTTTTTGCCAACAAATTTTTCTACGGGGATTTCACTTTCAAGCTATTGGTCCTGTCTAATAAAGGAAACATTGCTTGCATCATATTCAATCCCATATTTTCAAAGGTGTAAAAAAGAATATGTTGTTTTAAAAATAAATATAAGATATTACTTAGCTGGAATCTGGTACAGCCAATAGCTTTTTAAACTGACCCGAATTTAGTCTATTCAGATGGTAAGTCACCTCAAGTCTCCTTAATTCTCTTATGCTAGGTGGACATATTCCACCAGTAGGTGGTATATAATTATCTTCCTCCAATACACATGTATGACATACAACGAGCTATGGAGAGAGCTATGCTCGGGGTTTTTCTACGAGATCGAATCAGAAATGTGGAGATCCGTAGACGAACGAAAGTTACCGACATAGCCCACCGGATTAACAAGTTGAAGTGGCAGTGGGCAGGGCGCATAGCGTTCAGAACAGATGGCTGATGGGGCCGAAAGGTTCTCGAATGGAGACCACAGACTGGTAAGCGCAGCGTGGGACGTACACCCACAAGATGGACAGACGCCTAAAAGAGACCGCAGGGAAACGCTGGATGCAGGCCGCTTCCAACTGGCCCTTTTGGAGATCGATGGGGGAGGTGTATGTCCAACAGTGGACGTCCTACGTCTGAAATGATGATAATAATGAATCTACATGTATAACAATTTGGTGTTTATATTTTTCTAATCATAAAGGCGAATTTTTAAAAGGCATACGATGTACACATTCCACATTAACAACCCACTATTCAACAACCCATTAATTAATGACAAGTGTGACAACCTTGAGATTTTAAAAAAAACGTGATAAGTCCCGATAAACATTTAAAACATGATTGTGTTCAAATCCAACGATCTCCAAGCCGCCTGCCAAGCGTGGGGATTATGGCAACACCCCTCTCTAAGAGGGAGGCCTTGTTCAGCAGTGGACATTTAATGGCTGATGGTGTGTGGTGTGTGTTCAAATCGCGAAAGTTTAAAAATTAATAATGATATTCAATTATCAAGTCCGAATTCGGCGAAACCTGGAAGGCTATCTACGAGATGGCGCACCAGACCCCTGCGACCTATGTGGCGATGGAGCATACTTGTCTAGAAGAAACCGATTCCCAACGTGAAAAAAACATGTCGCGTCATAGTGTTATTTGAGAGTGTTATAACGAGGTGAAACATGTCTTTTTATGTTATTTCCAAAACTCCATAGTAGCCTCTTGTAATATCTCTACCACTTTACTAGGATGACTCCAACTTGTATAACTTTGCTGGACTCTGACTGTGATTATGACTTCTTTGACGATATTTCATTAAATTGAATACTTAACACTGGCAAATGCACAAGACTTGTGACGCCAAAATCCTCTATCTTGAGGAAAGAAAAAAAGATATATGAAGTTGCTCATCAAATAAAATCCAGATTTTCTTCAATAACTTTAAATTTTGAATCACTAGAGTCACCATCCCCAGACACAGACAGACACTCCAGAAGAGTAGAGTCGTAATAAAAAGTACCCTACACATTTACGTCTCCGCGGCGAGGGAAGCCTTTATTATTTACGTGCTATGACAGCATGTTGACACTTCTTAAGCCCCACTTTCAGTGCTGCAACTAGTCGCATTTTTCCCTGATGACAACTTAGTACTGGTATCAAGGTACATTTGCAAACGCACGGATAGTTATTTTACAAGTTCACGAAAAAAGTGCCATGAAGAAAGAGAAGACTTCAAGAAAGAGGTCAATTGGCAAATCCAACTCGGCTGGGCAGCGTTCAGTAAACTTCGCAACGTCTTCTCGTCCAAAATACCTCAGTGCCTTAAGACGAAAGTCTTCGACCAGTGTGTGTTACCAGTGATGACATACGGCACTGAAACGTGGTCTCTCACTATGGGCCTCATAAGCAAGCTCAAAGTCGCACAACGAGTTATGGAGAGGGCTATTATCGGGGTTTCTCTACGAGATCGAATCCGAAATGAGGAGATCCGTAGACGAACGAAAGTCTCTCACAAATCAAAATGAAAAGAGAGGCAGATAATTTTAGTCCTGTCAGATTGGTTAAATTTAGTGAGTGGTATTACAGAATAGGCCTCACTGTCGATTTGAATTTAAAAAAAAAATGTTTTAAATGTTTATCAGGACCTATCACCACAGCTATCACGAAAAAATTGTCTATAACATTGAAATTCTAACTTATAAATTTTATTGAAGTGAACTTATTAAACTTACTAAATTTTATTTTTATTGACTTACAAAATTTCATGAAGATAGGATGAAAGATACGTATGTTTTCGTTGAACATTATACACTCACTAACACCGATTTCGGTAGAATCTAGACCTCTCTGCTTGGTCAAAATAGATTTCAGATCGTCTTATACAACCTTGGCTTAAGCCTCAAATATGAAAAGCACCCGATGAAGAGTACCGTCGCACATAGAGTACCTACACCTGCAGCCACGTTTTACTCGGATTGCAAACGGACAAAAGCTCCCTTCTGAAACGTGTCAGCTTCAAACTCGTGGTTTGATTACTAAAGATTGGATGCGGTTATCGAATGGAAGTGCTATCAATGTGTGATCAGGGAGGAAAAACGGAACGATTTATTATCGTAGAGATGCAATGTGTTGGCCGGGGATTACGATGCCATTAATTTTCTAAAGAGTTTTTAAGAGATTACAGACTACTTTTAACCGACTAAAGGAGGAGGTTATCAATTCGCCTGTATGTTTTTTGTTGTATGTTTGCTACGCAATTACTCCGCCAATTATGATTTGATTTTGATGATTCTTTTTTTGTTTGGTAGGTCATACTTGAGAGGTGATCCCATATTCAATTTGTCGAAATTGATAAAGCGCTGTTTGAAAAAATCAACAAAATTCCAAATACATATAAATATACATATATACACAGATGACGTTTTCGTTTACTGTTCCTTTTAGTAACAGTTTTGATGAGGCCCTTCAATCTCTGTTTTAACTGTTGTTTTCTACTTTTTAGTTTAAGTTTGTATCGTAGGTACCTATAGTCATGTTTTTTTTTCTTCTTAAAATGTAGGTATGATTAAAAAAAAAAACGTTTTTATGGCGGATCTAAACTATAATAGACTGTAACACGTATAAAAAATAAAAAGTTTCTTTCGTGAGCAAGTTGATAGTTAATTTTATACGCGTACACGTATAAAATATCGGGAAACAGCAAGCTTTTAATAAGATATTGTAGTAAATCATAATTCCCAATAAAAGTTTCCCCACAAAATGCAAAACAAACTAACACAATACCTACCCCACATTAAATACTTGATTTGTTGCTTCCAATAATGCCAAAAAAATGTAATTCAACATTGGACACTTTAATACTGTTTGAAGATCATTTACCATTGTGTTCGGAATAATATTGAGCTGTAACAACACAATGGTGATGCGAATGGGGGATCTAACAATGGTAAGTACATTCGAGAGAAGAAGTGTTTGACCATTATGAACCAACATTTTGTAATATCTTGTTAACGCCATTTATTATTATTTCAGCCCATAATGGTAAATTTCTTAATAGAGTAACACAATTTTTTTTTCTGGTTCTGTGTCTATTTTATCTTTAAGCGTTGGCCTTAGTTAGCCCTGACAAAACTAAATAAACTATAATGAATGTTAAAATGATTCTATTCTATTCTAAAACGAATACCATAATTCTAGATATTTGGATCTGATTAACTATTACTATAACTATTTATTATAAAGTGGAGCTAGGCAGGACAAGTTGCTAGGCACAGTGACGACAGGTGGAGTAAGTAAGGTTTTAACAGAGTGGTGGCCGAGGTAAGGTAAGCGGAGCGTTGGTCGTCCAGCTGCAAGATGGGTCGACGATATTATTACTATCGTGGGTCGAACTTGGACTCGATTAGCACAGGACCGAGACAGATGGCATAGCAAAACAGAGGCCTATACCCAGCAGTGGGATAAGGAAGGCTGTGGATAATGATGATCACAGATAGAGTGCGTTTCACTAGTGCATAACAAGTAGTTTTAGTTCACTTACTTGAGGCATATAAAATTTACGAGCATGAGTAGGGAAAAACTTATTTCTTAACGACATAGCAGAAATGGGGCAACTGCAATATACGTTGTGTGAATGTCTATATACGAGTTAACGCTAAGCACTTCTTGAGCATCTCCCTGTGCCAAACGATACTGATGTTAACGAGTTGGAGCTTGGAAACTCTAAAATGTAACCGGTATAACGGTCTCTTAGGTTTTTACTTCAACATGGCTTCCGTAGCCTAATGGTAGAGCATTGCAAGTGCAACTTCAAATTTAATCTATGGCATATAAAATATAATACTACTTGTAGAATACTAGGTGCAACACACGGCTTCACCCGCTTGCATGTTCATTCTTGTACGAATCATAGGTAAATTAATTTATCCGGGATTAAAAATAGACATAGACATAGACATCATTTATTTGTGGCAAAAAAATGCAATAGCAAGGGTAAAAATACATTTAAATTTAATACCAACTGATCCGTTGCTCTATTGCTCCGTAGAAGAGTAAAAAACCAATATATTTTCGTAGTTATATTATTAGTAGGTACGATTATTTTCAAGTGTAAATTTTATAACATAGGTACCCATGTATGATACAGTGTTTCATGGAACGATGGTGCTAAAACCACAATTATTATAAACAACTTTTACTTAGTCATCACCATCACCACCACCATCACCAAGTGCCATCTTCATATTGAAGTTTAGAGGTCACTAGGCAATAATTTTCGATTCTATGATACCTTCTTCAGATGTTGGCAACTCATTTCTTCCTCCTTTTGTCGATTCCCCAATGCTGGGGGTCGTGACCCATCACGGCATCAACTTCTCCCTTATAATGTTCCGCCATCTGTAACGGCTTTCAGCAGCGTGAACCGCTTCGGCAACGTTAAACGTAGGCAAATCCGCACAACAGTGCGGATTTGATCTGTCCAACGCATTGGGCTCCTTCCTCTCGGTCTCTTGCCCTCTATTTTTCCGGTAACGATTAGTTTTTAGAGGTTGTCACCAGTTTGGAGGTGGTAACTCATTTATTACTATTATTATACTATCATTTTTTAATATTACCGTTATGAACCCATAACCCATAGTAAACATATTATTATTTTTTACTATGAATTAAACCCTTACAAAGGAGTGCAAAAAAACTGATGTTGCATAATTATAACTATTAAATTTACACTCGCACGCAAAGTAAAATAAATTTTCCCCCGTAAACTCAGGTCATCATCACCACATCAGCAGCCATTAAACATCCATTGCTGGACAAAGGCCTCCCTCTTAAAGAAGGGTGTTGCCATAATCCCCACGCTTGGCAGGCGGCTTGGGGATCGCAGTATGTTCACCGTGTACTAATAGGACGCTGCTGCCCATCCTCCGGTGGTTCTGGTCGCAGTTTTAGGACCCGGGTCCAACCTCAGGTATTGTTCCATTATAAAAGGTGTATAATAAAAGTGAAAAATTTGTTTATAAATATTATAAAGTTAAAAGTCATCTTAATATTAAAGTCATCCTTTAAATATTTTTTATATCGATCAAAAATGTTTTTATGAATCGAGTAAAATTAAGCCGTTTACTTACTTCGAGTATAGTTTAAACTGAATTAATTAGTAGTCTTTTACTAGTATGGTTTGGTTTCTAATATAATATTAATAAAATGTGTGAAAACCACAACAGTTTCCATTTAACGTTGGTTTGTTTTTGTGGCTGACTGTACATGTAGGGTGGCAATAGTATCTGTGTGGTATTGATGTTGTTGATATATCGTGGAGTTCTGTGGCGGTCATTTATTGCAGACGTGTTAGTTGTTGCTTTTTTCGTGTGAACTTTGAAAAAGACCGCACACAGAGCTATGGACAAGGCTATGCTAGGGGTTTCTCCACGAGATTGAAACAGAAATGAAGAGATCCATAGACGAACGAAAGTTACCGACATAGCCTACTGGATTAGCAAGTTGAAATGGCACTGGGCAGGGCACATAGCAAGCAGAACAGGTGGCCGATGGGGCTGAAAGGTTCTCGAATGGAGACCACGGACCGGTAAGCGCAGCGTAGGTCGTCCATCCCCAAAATGGACAGACAACCTAAAAGAGACCGCAGGGAAACGCTGGATGCGGGCCGCTTCCAACCGGTCCGTTTGGAGACTGATGGGGGAGGCCTATGTTCGTGGACGTCCTACGGCTGAAATGATGATGATGGTGATGTGAAAAAGAGGTGATTTTGACGAGTTCAAATTTTAGGGGCGGAGTGAGCTTTCAAAAACATTAAGATATTTTAACTGGAGTAACTGTGATTATAATGTCCAGTCCAGTGGATGCAGATGGCAGGCTGTGGTCATGTGGTGTCCTAAGGGGGAGGCCTACGTTTACCAGTCGTGAGCTATTTATAATTTTATATATAATAATAATAGGGTCTCTATTATAATACTTGCACTATATTTAATCATTGCACTCGGAATGCTCATAATGGAACTTATATTTTTATTTATTACATCTCTCAAGTTGCTTTGTGTGAAAATTAGGTACAAATGTTTTTTTTTTAATTTTTATAATATTTTTTTTTGTTTGTACAAGTGACTTCATTAAATTTAATGAAATTTTCGTGGGACCACCTCGCGGTTTTCAACTACCACGATAAAAAAACATGCAAATCGGTTTACAGATGCTGGCGTAATCGCTGTACATACATGAAAAAAAATATACCGGCTGAATACGGGCCCCCTTTTTCGAAGTCCGTTAAAAATACAGAAATTTCCTCCGTCAATTATTCCCTCCATTATTTATAACCCTCCGAGCGGTCTACCAACAATTATAACTTGCTACGATAATTAGGGACAATTATTTGATGTTACGCTATACTTGTATCAAGCTAGTTATCATACCGGTTGACAATTACGTACATTCCAGCCTTCGTTCATTTATTTATGTTAATTTTGTGGTGCAAGTTATGCACTGTTCAAGATTTAATATTTAATAACGAACGAAAGGAGGAGGTTTTTAATTCGACTCTATGTTTTTGTACTCGATTACTCCGTCAATTATGAATTGATTTTGATGATTCTGTTTTTGTTTGATAGATCATACTTCAGACGTAGTCCCTTATAAAAAAAAATTAAATTGATTTGGTGCTTTTTGAGAAAAAAAACATCAAAAGCTAAAATTCTGTTCACGATCTATTCATAAAAGACGTTTTGGTTTGTGGAACCCTTCAGAAAAAGTTTTGATGAGGACTTTCAATCTTTGTGTTGTACATGTAGGTATAGTAATTTTTAAACTTTCGCGATTTGAATACACGTTTTAAATGTTTATCGGGACTTATCACATATTATTTTATTTAGGTAAAAAATATGTACCTCTTGCTCGACGTTTCGACCATGTTACAATGGCCGTGGTCACGAGCTGACTGAAAACTGCGGGTGAGTCCGGCGAGAAGAGCGGGTGTTTTGTTCTTCTACCCTCACTTGATTTTGAAAAATCGCAGGGTTGTCACTACGACACACAACACTGACTGTATCGGTAAACACATAATTCATGTAGGTATAGTTTTGAAGTCCGTATTTGCTTATTTTTTTCTAAAAAAACATTATTATTAGTCAAAAGTTCTTTCTTTTCTCCCTCCACTTTTTACGGTCGAGAGTATTTGTGGTCTAGCCGCTGCAGTGTCAAGCTAGTCTCGGCATCTCTGTTTAAGCCATGATGCCTACTACCCACAGAAGATCTGTGCTACTACCCAAGGTATCATGGTTTGAGCGTACCAAGGCGCCTTGTGATAGTTGGTGACCACACATTGACATCGGTGACGGATGCGTTCATATTCCACCAAAGATATTTGTCTAAATAAACAAGACGTTTGGAGCCAAAACATGAAAAAGAATCAAAAATATAATTGAACATAACAGTAAACATTATCTTCAGAACTGAAATAATACAATGATATGGATTTATTTTCATGTATTTAAGTAACCAAATTGAATTTCAACGAATCAAAATTTGTTCTGTAAGCACTTAACAACCTAAATCTTTGAACCGTACAAACAATAGCCACTTAAATGACCGTCTAAGTAATTCACAATGCAAATTGAAGGCTTGAAAATGGACCTTCGTACTTTCCAGTATTATCGTCGGGGGATAATTATTTGCACATCAAAAATAGTATTAAATGCTCTTCAATTAAACAGTGTTTGTGGACAGTGGTGGCAAAATTACACAGACTAGATCGAAGTTGAAGACACACAGTAATAGTTTTACAGTAGGTACCTATATTATAGATTGAAAAACTAAGCAGGAACGAAACTCAGCACATATAATTTTTATCTATACTATAATATTATAAAGAGGAAAGATTTGATTGTTTGTTTGTTTGTTTGCATTGAATAGGCTCCGAAACTACTGAACCGATTTGAAAAATTCTTTCACTGACGAGAAGCTACACTATCCCCGGGTGACATAGGCTATAATCTATACCCGTGCGAAGCTGGGGCGGACCGCTAGTTATTTATATATTGCTTTTTCAACATTGTTTGATTAAGGTTACTTGTTTTACCACAAATAATTTGTGACAATATTAACTTTCTAGATGTACATACTGGTACATACTTTCTGGACTAAATCTTGGCCTTTCGAAGAAAACATGCTGATGATTGAAAACGTGCCCATAATGTTTCTTGATGCTTTTTTTCCTCCTGAGAATGATTGTGGCTTAGCGCGTCTTGTGCATTTGAAAACTAAAAAAATTAAGTTAAGTTCAGCATAAATATTTTTTCTTGACACTCAAAATTTTTTCAAAATATAAGATTTCGCCATTGTTCTTTGCTGTGTCTTATTTTCGCCCGTGACAATTTATGTCACCAAGAAATAGAATGGCAGTTTAACTATCATTTCCGATTAAGGCCATTAGTATGAAGAGTGGGTTTTTGGTGCGCCATTAAATATCATTCCTTTTCAATATTAATTGTCGGGCATTCAATGCCCGCCATTGGATCATTGGCAATTAATAGATGCAATACGAAAGCTTTTAGACGTATTATTTAGCTGGATTTTGTTTAATGGTGAGCGTTTTGAAGCGAGATCGCTTTTGTTTAATTTAACTATGAGGTCGGGTTAAAAATATAGTTTCAATAGAATGCTATTTGAATATGTATTATTATGTACAATTATTATTATCACAGTTGACCGAGCAAAGAGAGGCCTCAGATTCCAAAGAGATAATTTGGCGTTTCTAAGTACGTTTGTATGCTTGTATCACATCACATCAGCAGCCATTAAACGTCCACTGCTGGACAAAGGCCTCCCTCTTAGAGAGGGGTGTTGCCATAATCCCCACGCTTGGCAGGCGGCTTGGGGATCTATGCTTGTATGTTGTTTTTTTTTTGCCTTTATTAATTAAACAAAATACAAGCTAAAACTAAAACTACAAATACAGTTAGACTGCCCATAGACCGTTGACGGTCTAAAGACAATCCAAATGCTCAAGCCCACTACCAGTTGGCAGCGTACCCAGCATGCTGGCGGCATTACCACGTTGAATGGCAATGCTTATGCGTTGAGCCAGAAACACGCCAGCATTTTGGTCACGCGTCGCATTAACCAGGCGCTCAGAAAGATTTTTGAAAATGAGGTGAGCTCCCGGTCCCCAAGGGCCCAATGTCTCGACCCCAAACGCTTGTTTGTATATATTTGTCCAACGATAACTTGAGCATCTTTATTCCAATCTTCATGGACATTTGCAGGCAAGTAGGTTACTTTTTTTTTATGGTTATAGGCTACTAATTTTACCACAACTCACCTGACGTTATGTGACGGTGTGGTTGAAGGTGGTAAACACAACTAGTCTGAATTGGGAACTGGCTACGTGATTCTGCTGGAATACACAGTTAATTCAATACAATTTTTATATTTGAATATGGGCAAAATCGGTCGAGGATTTGCGAAGACATAGAGGTTGCAATGTCTCAGTTCGGGGTGAACAACTATAGTTGCCGATTTCGCCCTAATTCAAATTTAAAATTGTAATGAATTAACGGTGTATTCTTGTAGAATCACTTGATAGTCAGTTCCCATTCCAAACTATAGTTAACTACTAAATTAATCCCATTAAAGAAGGAGTGTCATGTCTAAACCTGCAAACAAATTAACGGATATGTCTATAAGCCGTGGCTGACGGATGCCATCTAGCTTGGCAATAAATACACTATCGGTCTTAAGCATCGCAGATATGACCTAAAGAGCCTATGGCTGACCTTTAGATGTCGTACATCGGAAAGCGATTTAGACGTTTTTGTCAGCCTATGACGCGCCCGAGCAACCCAAGCGCGGTTTTCGGATGCGTCCAAAACCTTGATTGTTTTTTTAAATGCCGTAGGTGGCATATAAGCAGACGGTCCACCTCGTGGTAAGCAGTCACCGTCGCTTATGGATACTTGTAACACCAGAGGCATCACAAATACGTTGCCGACCCTTGAGGACTCTATTACCTCGCCTTTTGAAGAACCCTTTTTTGCGTTTGACCGCCAACTCGCCTGAAGTAAAGCGATGATGCGGTCTACGATGGTGCACGCTTGCCTAGAAGAAACCCTTATAGTTTTTTTTAGATCTTTGCCAACTTAATGACGAGTACATCAAACGGTTCACCATGATAATGAAATACATTGAGTACCAAATGTGTAGAAATATACTACACTTTTTATCCCTGGAAATATTCAGAATAACTGAATCATTGCATATACAATTTAAAAAAAATGAGAACATTTTGCGTTGGTTTATCCACGCCTTAACCAAATACCTACCATATTAATACAAACAAATTGATCCCTTATTTTCATAACAGAATATTCAAACCCATAAGCTTACCGTAACATCGCATAACCTCCTTCATTTGATATTCAAAACCCCCTCAATTATCGCGCCCCAATTCCAGTCTTCAACCATACGTCGGTAACCGCTTTATGTGACAAAACGTCTTATTTAGAAACTCATTTCTCTGCCCGATAGAGATATTCTGAGATGTAATAACAGCAAATGGTAGCCATCACGACGAGATGCATTAACATTCGCGGCGATGGGAATCACGACCTAAATTACTAGTTGTTCTCGATTGTAACTCACTCGAAATTGTGTTAAGCTACGGTCTTCTAATTCTTTTTAATCACCATCATCATCAACCAGAAGACGTCCGCTGCTGAACATAGGCCTCCTCGTAATTCTTTTTAAAAGCTTTTATTTAACTTGCGATGGGGGAGGCCAATGTCCAGCAATGGACGTCCTATGGCTGAAATAATGATGATACAATACAGTACAATACAATACAATACATCTTTATTACACACTGAAAATACAAATGAAACTTAACTAAAATATAAAAATAAAAATATACGGCAGTATAATGGGTGGCCTTATCGCCTAAAGCAATTTCTTCCAGGCAACTAGGCAGGATGATGATGATGATGATGATTACTAGCTTTTGCGTGGTATTAATCACACATACTCGGTTCAAGCCGATGGGGAATACCGATAACCGATGGGGAAGAAAGGTTCTTGAGTAGAGACCACGAACCGGAAGACGCAGCGTAGGTAGGCCTCCCACTAGATGGACCAACGACATAGTGAGGGTCGCTGGCATCCAGTGGATGCAAAAGGCAGGCTGTCGTTCAGTGTGGAGGTTAAAAGGGGAGGCCTATGTTCAGCAGTGGACGTCTTCTGGCTGATGATGATGACATAAATTAGATTAGTAGGCACTTACTCACATAAAAGCTTTCGAAAACCTGCAGTAGGAGACTGGGTGCCGCACTGTCGAAATAAAATACCTGTACTTATTACCTTGGGAACATTTTAAGGCCCTGAGTTTCGTCTACATTTTGCGCATTTACTTAGCGCTGCTTAAAAAAATCTCAGATTTTTTGCATTCTCGTTTTCATCTCCTTTGTTTTTGTTATATTTTTTCGGGAAAACAGTGGGAGATTGTCTACAAAGTAGTGTATATTGGAGAGGTAATCACGTTTATCTAAATTAAGTTATTTCGTTGCTCTCTTTTGTGTTTTAAATTGTAGTTTAGCGTCTTGGTGAATGTGAGCCGCTTTTCTTGATGAATGAAGCGAGGAAACTCCGGGATAAAAAGTTTCTAAGCAGATTTCAGCTTTTTGTTGACTGCTGAATTACTTAAGCGTACCTACGCTTTTTCTTTGGATTCATCCTGAAAATCTTCAGGTTATTTTGTACATAAACGAGACGTGAAAGTCACCTTGAAGACTCGTTTTCTTGCACAATAATGTTTCAAAAATAAATTGAAAAACTTTATAACATGACTGAATCTTGCGGAGTTAACCGCGATTTTTTAGTTTTTCTGCATTTCTGGGGAGAAAAGTACCATATTATATCCGTCCTAATAATGCGCACTATCTCCTACTACATTTAGTAAAGATCGAATTAGCTGTTTAGTTGTGAAAAGTGAACAAAAAGACAGAAAGACAGTTACTCCCATCATCATTATCATCATCAGCCTATCATGTTCTCACTGCGTCTCAGAGAGAAAGAGAGAGAGAGGATGAGCCATAATCCACCATGCTGGTCTAGTGCATGTTGGTGAAAATCATAATTATGACTTTTTAACTTTTGAGGTTCTTGGACATAATACCTACCGGTTTCCTCATGATGTTTTCCTTTATCGTTGTTAAGCGTTTTTTTTTTTTTTTTATTTTTTTTTTTTATGCCATAGGTGGCAAACAAGCAGACGGGCTGCCTGATGGAAAGCAGTCACCGTCGCCTATGGATACTTGTAACACCCGAGGCATCACAAATACGTTGCGGACCCTTTAGAACTCGATTAACTCGCCTTTTGAAGAACCCCATGTTGTAGCTTCTCGGAAACACCGTAGAAGGTAGCTCATTCCACATTTTGCAGGTATGAGGCAAGAAGGATCGTGTGAAACGCACAGCGTGCGATTTCCACTGATCTATTATGTGTGGATGAGGCTTCAGGCGGTGGCGGCTAGTGCGATGGTAAAACCGCGACGCCGGCATCAGATCAAATAGTTCTTCAGAACACTCCCCGTTGTAAATGCGATAAAAGATACAGAGAGACCCAACGTCTCTGCGCATGCTGAGCGGCTCTAGGTGTTCAGTGAGCTTGGAATCGTCGACAATTCTGACAGCTCTACGCAGTAATGCATCAAGTGGGTCAAGCTGATAAGCTGATAGCGATGGCATCAAAACTGCATATCATATTTATTTAAGTACAAAATAAAGCCATTGGTGCAGGGCCGAGCAGGGCTTTTATAATATTACTTAGGATTAGGATAAAACTTACACTGCACTGCAATGAACATGATGACTAATTTTCAAAAACTTCCATGATTTCCTTATAATTATTATTAAAAAACCTATAGAAATCTTGTCATTTGCAGCTAAAAATCATATAATAAAAAATTTAAAAAATTACATAGACACTAGCTGGCAACTAATTTGGCTTTCTAGATCAGCTGGTTTATGAAATACTAAAACACTTAAATAACAAGTATAATATATTATGTCAAATATTTAAGAAAGGTAAGCATGCTAAAGCCAAGGATTTTATATATACCCTAAAGGGACCTGGATCGAGTACTCATGCTAAAAAAACGGTCCGAGGGAAAAGCGAGCACGGAGTAATTTGTCCTTTTCTTGTAGGTTTTAGGTAGGTTGTTCATGATTTTGAGGATACGAAGACATTGTAGGTAATTCCTAAAATCATCGTATTGGTACTCTCAGTAAATACAGGAAGTTCATATAGGCCCAGTGACGAGCGCTAATGTCAGAATTTTAGGCCGCCAGGACGCCTGAAGGCCTCTGAGATGGCTTAGCGGCCATTGTTATAAGACTCAACCGGGACATACGGGTCACGTGACATATATTTTTTTTAAATTATAAATTGGCTTGCGCTTGGCCGCCATCTCGCCTGATGTTAAGCGATGATGCGGCCTACGATGGAGCACGCTTGCCTAGAAGAAACCTATTCACTCTCGACTTGAAGGCACCCAGATTGTTAACTTTTTAATCGATCATTCGGTTTCTAAATGCCACTTGCAATCACCCTACCTAAGATTGACCGTGTAGTCCGTTGCTTAAATTCGGTGATCAGTTAACAACATCTAGTAGATGACGATGATGATGAAAGTAGCCTATAACTTTCCATCCCTTGAACTATACCCATGCAAAAAATCTGGTTGATTTGTTGCTCTGTTGCTGCGTAAAAGAGTAACAAACACACTTTCGCATCCTATCCTACTTCCTACTAATATTATAAACGCCAAAGTTTGTATGTATGGATGTTTTTTCCTCTTTCACATACAACAGACAAACTTTTGTATTTATAATAAACTAGCCGTTACCCGTGTGACTTCGTACGCGTACACTTTCACCTAAACTTTCAACCTTTTTTGGACCCTTTGATTCGGCCCTTTCGTAAAATATTTTTTAATGAAGTTTTACACCCACTTGTCAAATTACAATTTCGTAGTTGCATAACTTTCAACACAACATAAAAAGTACAATTCCACCTCCTTAATCTTTCTTTTTTGTAAAAATATTATAACAGTATTTATTTATTTTAAACTATTAGCCTGAATACGAAATTTTATCCCTGAGTATCATCAAAAACAAAGGACTTTAATATAATCTTTCAACATCCATTTGCCCCCTTTAATTCAGCTTTTTCGCTAAATCCTTCTTAGCGGAACTCTATACCCCATAAGGAATCTACGTGCCAAATTTTAGCTTCGTAAGTCAAATAGTTTTTGAGATTTCGTGACAAGTCAGTGAGTGAGTGAGTGAATTTAGCTTTTATAAATATAGAAGATTGGCATGACTACTATTTGGCATATTTTACTTACTGCGGGAAAATGACATCGAACTACATTCATTTTCAAAGTTTGTCGAAAGCATCACTACATCACTATCACTACATAGGATAAAACAAAGTCGCTGTCGCTGTCTGTCCGTCCCTATGTATGCTTAAATCTTTAAAACTACGCAACAGATTTTGATGCGTTTTTTAAAAATAGATAGAGTGATTCAAGAGAAAGGTTTATATATATAATACATGCATAATATAGTAGAGAAACACTGATAATTGTAGAGGTTTCTAATGTAATGTCGTAAATGAACATATTTTTTTTTGCGCTTACATTGCAAACGCTGGCTGAACCCTACGTGATAACGAAGGGATTTTAAGCAATACAGCATTAATCTTTATCCAATTTAGTACCTTAAATACATTGTGCATTTAATATAGACCAATATGGCCGTTTACAGCATGTAATTTAAATGAACATTTTCGAAGATATTAAAGATTTAAAATGCAGGGACATAGCGGTTGCGGCGGCCCCCCGGCCAGTACCGCAACAGGCCGGTACCGGCGGCGTGTTTTTCACATGGCCAATCATAATGTCGCTCTTTAAGGAGTAACCTCTAAAGAAAACATGTTTGTTTTGCCTAATGACAAAAAAGCTGTGAACGTTGTAGGTATATAAAGACATTCCGTAGTATATTATTTTAGTATTAGCATTGCACCTGCGATGCCGGGGCGGGTCGCTAGTGTCTTTATAAAATCTTCTGTGTTGAAGTGCAAACTGCACACCCTGGAGTTTTTTGTTATTCTTGCTGTTCGACTAAGAATTACTTCCAACCACATTTTTCTTACATCCTCTTTTGTTGGTATTCTGTAACATGAAATATATTCAGCGATGAATTTAGGTACTTTCATTTTTTATGTAATATTTAGAATGATTCCCGTACGATTCGTCGAAACACCCTTGAACGATACAACTGTACACAGAAAGCTCGGTTCACCGTTGGATGGTGGTACTAGATCTACGTTTCGCCACTTACTCACCTGATGGTACGTGACGGTGTGGCGGAGGATGGAACACGTTGATCTAGAAATCTATTCATATCTATCTATACATATCTTTTTTTATATATAAATAATAGGCTTGCGCTTGACCGCCAACTCGCCTGATGTTAAGCGATGATGCGGTCTACGGTGGAGCACGCTTGCCTACAAGAAACCAATTCACTCGTGATTTGAAGACACCCAGATTGTATCTATCGGGGAACACCCATTCAGGCAGCGCATTCCACAGACTAGCAGTCACTATCACACTATCACTATCACTGTCACTATCTATCCTTAGCCATGAAGATATCTAGTTTGTTGTTCTCAGGAAACAAGGAGGACGGCAGGTAGTTCCATTCTTGGGCAGTACGTATCATAAATGAAGACCCAAATCGTTAAGTTCAAATCTTTGGAATTTTCACTAGGAAGGGAGGGTAGTGTGCATGTGCAGTCATTCTACTTTTCCTAAGTAAAAGGGGGAGGGTGGAACAAGGGCTCGAAGCTTTTGCGCACACTCGCCGAAATGCGAATTACTTTAAAATATCCCTAGGTCATACTAAAACATAATGTATAAAAATAATTGTTCATTGTTCAAAATATTGTTCATGTTCACACGTGTATGGACACCCTAGTAAACATTTTCTTGTATTTCAAGCTTTGTGTACCTACCTGTGAAAAGATATGCCGCAGCCACCGAATGATTCACTAGCACAGTTTCTTATACAGAAATTTTTCACCATTTTAAAATAAATATTCAAAAATCATGCTTGAAAAAACAAAATATAGTAAGCAAACAATCAAAAACGCCATGTCGTTAATGCTGCCAGTAGCTTCATGGTTCAGCAGAACCATGAAGGTTCCATTTTTTCCATTTTTAAGTAACCATGTAGGTTCCTAGTAATTATACTTAAAAATAAAATTTGAATATGTACATGATACATTAGATATATTATCTACATTAATATCCGTTAGAAAATGGAAATAAAAATTTATCTTTATTTCATTGGTAGTAATTTTATGTTTACACCCCAAAATAGGGCCTGCCTGGTATGTCCGATTGAATAAGTAAAACTACTAAAATATGATTACGGGATAATTACCGTGGTGGTTGTGGAATGAGATTCCACAACATTATATAACTTTAGTGAACAGCTGAGATAGTTTAAAACAGAGTTTTACTAAAATATATGTTTTATGTAATGGCAATCTTTAGAAAGGGATACACTTCCTCCGTGGTAGATATTTCAGTGAGCTCGTTTTACCTCTATGTTCCTAGCCACATTATTATGAACCTTATCGTTAGACGTTAAGGTTTAGTTTTGTATGGGAATATTTTGACAGAACGCGTTCCTTTCCTTGCAACTTCCTTGGCTAAAGCTGCTTTCCCAATGCTTGACAGGAAGATTGCTAACAATCTGTTGAAGTTGCAATGACAGTAGTAGGCCTTAGTTTAGAACCTGTCATAGTAACTTGAATAAACTTGGAGCCACGGACAGTCCACTGTGTCGTGGCAGCATAAAGGAAAATGAAACTGAAGAGCATGTGCTGTAGCATTGTGAAGCTACAGAAGAAACTAGAATTCCTACCGGTTGCATGAGGCATCACTGCCTTTTTAATCCACGTCAACACAACTGCTAGACTGCTTTACATCGTTAATAAGTACACTTTCTTCTACGCCACTAGAGCAACTGTGCCAGCACCCCAGAGCCTCACTCCGATATTTCAAGTAGTTGAGTTGGCTCGGGTAGGTGGTGATAAGAGGAAATGCACAATACACCGCAAACGGGATGTCAGTTTTGTCGCCCCCATCCATTAGAATAAAAATAAGATGTCAAATGATTATTGGTTTTACCGTTTCAGCTTCGAGAGCGTTTTCCTTTCACTATGTATAGCTAAAATTGTGTTAACAAAACAATTTTACTTTTATAAGTGACTAATCTTGTTGTTTGTCCAATCAACAAATTATATCTGGTAAACTAAAACACAAAACATTTATCAGACAGCTATTTATTATGTTTCCTATTTGTTAAGCGGCGTTGAGGATAATTCTGGCGTAATTACTTACAAGACAAATGTTTTCCTGTCGAGTGTTATAGGAGTTGTTTAGGGTTAGATGACAATATCGTGGAAGAGACGCGATGTTTTATATCACCTGTCGTTCTTGAGGACGTGTTTGATGAAAAACACACTTTACTTACTTGTAAGACGTTGCTATTATTTACTTTGATGTTATAAAAGGTGATTGATAATTGCGTCTGACATTAGCAATAATATTGTAAAAAGCTGAACAAAAACTGAGAATTCAGAAATCTGTAGCTAGTAGCCAATTCATCATCATAAATCATATATTTCCGAAAGCACATAAAATTCCTTAAAGACATACAATATAGAAAAACACAAGTCTGCAGTGGGCCCCAAACTAGGCAAAGCCTGTATCTTGGCAGTACGCCCTAAACTAGGCAAAGCCTGTATCTTGGGTACCCGAGCCTGTAACTTGGGTACCCGAGCTTGTATCTTGGGTACCCGAGCCTGTATCTTGGGTACACGTTCCTGTATCTTGGGTACACGATCCTGTATCTTGGGTACCCGATCACAAACCTATATCCATGTATCTGCCACACGTTGACCTACCTTGCATGTCATATTTCCAATACAATTATGATTAAGTGTCATTATTGAGTCGGCCTAAAATCAGTCTGCTCAATCGGTGCCGCGAAAACATGTGTCAGTTTGATTAAAATGGGTTTGTAAATATATTGTAAATTGTGCAATACCAGTAGTAAGAATACCACAAATAGAGTTGACAGAATAAAGATATTTCTTTTCACTTTAGGTACGAAAAATTTGACACGCTTAGTTTTCATACAGTTTGGACTGCTTGTGAAGACGACTTAGATATAGGTCTGTGATCATCATCATTAGCAACCCATCATATTCCCACTGCTAGGACACAGGCCTCCTCTTGGAGGGAGATGATGGGCTGTAATCCACCATGCCAGCCCAGTGCATGTTGGTGACTATCATATCTCTTTGAACTTTTAAGGTTCTTAGACATAACGGTTTCCTCACAGTGTTTTCTTTCACCGTTTTTGAGCGATTGCAAATGGCAACATGACATAATTTATTTTAGATACCAAATAAGTCATTGGCAAGGATGTTATATTATATACCCTAAAGGGAACGTAGAACATCCTTGGTCAGCGGAGGATCGAACCAGGTGCTGTCAGATTGTAAAAGGCACATGCTACCGCTCGGCCAACATCGCTCTAGTAGCCAATCATCATCATCATCATTTCAGCCGTAAGACGTCCACTGCTGGACACAGGCCTCCCCCATCGATCTCCAAAAGGGCCGGTTGGAAGCGGCCTGCATCCAGCGTTTTCCTGCGGTCTCTTTTAGGTCGTCTGTGCGTCTTGTGGGTGGGCGTCCTACGCTGCGCTTACCAGTCCGTGGTCTCCATTCGAGAACCTTTTGGTTCCATCCGCCAAGAACCTTTTGGTTCCATCCGCCATCTGTTCTGCGTGCAAAGTGCCCTGACTACCACTTTAAATAAAATAAATAAATATTCGGGACATTTTTCACACACGGCCTTCTGACCCCAAACTAAGCAAAGCTTGTGATATGGCTGCCAGAGACTGATATACATACATATATAGTTTTTAAATACATACTTAAATAGATATTAACAACCAGATATAGAACAAACACATCACATAAATGTTTGTCCTAGGTGGGAATCGAACCCACGCCCCCAAGCTCAGAAGGCAGGGTCACTACCAACTGGACCAACAGGCTATACTACAGTAATAATTATGTCAAAAGAAAATGTTTACTTTTAGCCACGGCCTTATTTATAAACGTTACTTAAGGCAATGTTTAAAATTGCTTTCACTCGTTTTTTTTTTAGTTTTTTTTTTACGTCGTTATTTTGCTCGTTTTCACGTTTGTGAATTTCCATCGGCGAGAAGTTGACAGAGCAATTTTAAACATTGCTTAACTTAAGTAACGTTTATAAGTTAGGCCGTTACTAAGTTAAATTACCTTTAAGCAACAAACAACATATTAAACACGGTGTAATCATGTTTCAGGAACATGCGGCAAACTCCTTCTCCCCGAGGTAGTGTATTATAATTCTGTATCATTAGCTAACTTAGGTAATCAGTCTGTGATAGTTTGTAGCCTAATTTCGGTACTTGAGGAAGCTAAATCAATCTTCACGTCGGTGGAATTTCAAACTGACAGTACAACATAGTTTAGTAACAGAAACTGGTTTTATTAAGTCTGACAAGCTCACTCATGTTATGGGACCGACGATTTACAACAAACTGCCAAGTGACGTCATTACCGCTCCCAACCTGGTGCGCTTTAAATATCGGTTAAAGCGCTGGCTCGTCGATCAGACGTTCTACAGTTTCAAGGAGTTCCTTGAATTCAAAATATAATATAATTTAATATAGCGTACAATATTGGTAATACAATGAATAATATAGAATAAGTAATACAATATTAATAATAAATACAATTGTTAGTATACCATTTTTATTTTTTGTAATTAGTACTATTATTATAATTTTTTGACATGTAAATAATATTTACCAAATAAATGAATATGAATATGAATATGAATATTTAGAAAAGATGCCTGTAGGCAAAATTTTGCTAAAAAAAAATACGTGTAGGTACAGACCTAGCAAACACACGCAAGCGAATGCATACGGGAGAACGTAGGTATGTGTGTGATAGACAATTAAATCAAAGTGTACAAATAGCGAAGGAACAAATTAAAATAATATTGAAAAATATGATAAAATGATATTTAAATATTTAGACAACTAGCCGTGCGTCACGGTTTCCCACGCGGGGATTAATTCTTGTAACATCAGCTATCTGCTGGTGAAAGTTCCATCAAAATCCTGTTTTTTCGGAGTCCATAATAATATGGAACATACATACATTTATATACCTACAAACATCACATTTTATATAATTATACATGGTTACTGGTAATCATTTATAGAGTTTTATTGTAGTGTTAATGTTTTTATTAGGTACACAAAAAAGAAGTAAAAAATTGGATTCATATATTTTTTATCCGTCTTTCTGAAACATTCATCATTCATTCAACATTCGTTCATTTTTCTCTAATTGCTTTAAGTTTATGGTTTTTGTGGTGCTTATTAATGATTATTCAAAGTTTTCTTAATGATGTGAATTCAAACGGTTGAACATTAATGTACCTAACTAAGCGTCTTAATGTAAGCTCTTTGACATTCAATAACGAAATTCATTATTCCTTGAAAATTTAATCATTTCAAGAAATTTATGAGTATTTAGGTCTCACAATATTACAAACTTGTGTCGCAGACAGTTCATTAATAGTTACTAGAGTTCTGAAAGTTAACAAATATTTTAATATGAATAATTAAAAAGTCTGGCTGTGATTTACATTTTAAGAGAAGATTAAAAACGACGCAGTACCCACTCTAACAGCACGTCTAAAAAAGAAACGACTAAAAATTTGTGAACGAAATATCGTTCTTTATTTTATTTTCGAGCAAGTCTAATCTAAGATTTTACCACAGAATGAAAAGATCTTTGAAATATTTTTCTGCTAATGACTGTAATTTTTTAATTAAATAACTTACTACTTATGTGTTTTATACTGAAAATAGGTCAGTAGCTTGCACGCCATTATAGAACCGTACGATGTGGAAGTATTGGCATGGTATATTTCCGCACTTGACATGTTATATTTCCGCCTAAAGTGGATTGTTTTTCATCTTTTATTGTTTATAGACAAAATAATACGATTACGCTGCTTACATAGAAATCAAACCAGTATATTTTTGAACACGGAATTTATTGTGTAATTTTTAAAAGTATATAATATTAGCTGACCTGACAGACGTTCCCCTGTCTTAGAACTGTCAAACACGCAAAGTTAAAATTGTAAATCTTAGTTTTTTACAACTTAGGTTACATTATTGGAGTTTTAGTAAGGATCCCTATTTTTTTTGAAAACATAATATTATAACCTTTGTTACCCGGGGATAGTGTAGCTTCCCAACAGTGAAAGAATTTTTCATATTGGTTCAGTAGTTTCGCAGCCTATTCAATGCAAACAAACAAACAAACAATCAAATCTTTTTCTCTTAATAATATTAGTGTAGACAATGTAGTAAAATCAGCATGGTGAAATTGGCGAACAATTATTATATGATCTGTATTAATCAAGTTACATTTTTACAGACTATATTCCGTGTTCCATGTTGACATCAAGGTTACAAAAGAAATGCAAAACATCAAAAGTAGTCAAAGTCTTTTATTTCAATGTCATCCAAATTCTTAAGATTATTATTTACATAGCTTCTATTTTATATTCATAATATGTATTTATACAAACCGACAATATGACACTTAAATTATTTGAGATTTCAAATTCGATTTATATAAAACGATGGAAATGTATATGAATTCCCTATGCACTCTACGCAAATATAGTCCCTATACTATGTCTAATTTGAAATTACATACAAAATTCTGATGAGATAGTTAAAAAAAAAACAATCTAATAGTACATTTTATTATGTCTTTCTATACAAAATGTAGCCTTTCCTATGTCACTGGTCTTATCTATATTCTAACTAAATACAGAATAATTTAAATATACCAGTCTTTTCTCTTATCTAATTTTACAAAATTGACTCTTATTACAATAATCTCTTAAAAACACAATCACACAGAAATCACTGATCCCATAGCATTAACTTTTACTTGCGTTTACATGACTACTATTACTAGCGTTAGAGTTAGAGCAAAACTTGTCGTTGTTTTAAAACTTGAGCTTGGTTGCCAATAGCTTTCGTCTTTTGATGAGAGCATCAAGGAATCTTCGCCTTTCTGGACTATTTCACTTGGACACGGCATTGCTTCTATCGGCATGTCTACTATTGCAACTTGGTTGGTAAGAACTGGTTGTACAGTAGGTTCAATTTTGTATTGACTTGATGCGTCACTATATTCATCGTTGTTAGTTATGACCTCACTGTTTGCTTCTATTTCATAAACTTGACCGGTTTTAACTGGTTTCACTGCTGCGGGAGCTTCAGAGATTACCTCATTGGAAGTATTTTCAGTTCTTTCAAGGTTGGGAGCGCACGTGACGTCATCCAAAGCCAGTCTCAGTGGTTCGCTTTTGGTTTCGTTACGGAGGACTTGGATCCAGGAGAGGCGGCAGTCGCAGATGAGTTTATTACCTGTAAACAATAGATTTAAAATATAAATAATATGATAATATCTACATTGTCAAATGGGGCTGTCTGTTAAATAATTTTATTGTAATTGAAGTACTTTTATATTCAAATCACCAAATTAGAGAAGTTTTGTTGAATGTATAGGCTTCTTGATAATAAGCTATCAACCTCTTACAAGCTGCTTTCCTACATCAATCCAAAACAAAGAAAGAAATTTAGAATATTTTTGCTGACATTTTTTTCTTTCATACAAAAACAAAATTAATTTGAAATAAAACGTTGGCTTTAAATGGAAATAACCGCAATTTTAAATGAAAATTAGAAGCAAATTGATCCAAAATAGTAACAAAGTCACCGACGTAGCTCAAAGGATTAGTAAGCTGAAGTGGCAGTGGACCGGCCACATTATCCTATGAATACATAACCGACAGGGTAGACGAGTTCTACAGTGATTACCTTTAGGAAAATGTAGTGTCAATGCCCTGTGGCCTAATGAAGACCTGCTTAAAATGGCGGGGAAAAACTAGACGCAAAGAACTACTGACAGAACTCAGTGGTGTGCATTATGAGAGACCAGCAGACAATCTGGACCAGCTGGATATGTCCAGCAGTGGACAGTTAAAGGCTGATGAAGATGACATTAAATGAGAAGATACTTCTTTTTTTTTTTGTGTTACTTATTTATAGTGGTTTGTGAGCCAACTCTTGCAACTACAAAATTCTCAACGATATATTTTTCATTCATACTTTAAAAAACAAGCTGAAGTGTTTCTCATAATTTTCCTAAAATGTCATGAAACGATGAAAGTTGTGCATGTAAGCCACTCGAAAAAGTTTGTTTGCTAATTTTCAATTACTCTGTGTAAATGATGTTTTTTATTTTATTTAAATAGGCTTGCATTTAGCCACTGAGCTACGGTCATTTTCTAGTAGGGTTCTAAATTCTAGAATAATTTTTCGCCCAAATGCCCAAACGCCCAATGATTAGAGCATTGGTGGCACCTATAATTTTTCCTAAGTGTGAAATACTTGAATTTAAAATTACTTTCAATTAACTCATAAAGTCCAATTAAAATTCATATTTGGTAAGTATTTAAATGGAGTTGTTCGTCGATGTTACGCTACAAGTCTTAAAACTTTACCAGTTTATTTATATATACGTTCACTACAGAAATTCTTCTGCTTGAACTAGTTTGTACTCGAAATATTCAGGGAAACCAAACTTGCAAAAGTTTCGGTGTTCGGAAATTATAATTACTATTAAATTACAGTACTAAAACAAGTATTCAACTTATAGTTGAACACACAGACAACTAAAACGAAGTAATTACGTTTAAATCATGTTTTTTTTCTTCGATTAAATTCCGTTTGACCAAAAACTTTGTACGACGTTAAAATAATCTGGTCGAAATAAAAGCACACAGACCTTGAAGTCTAAAGTTAAATAGAGTTACATCTATCTATACATATAAAATGCTTTGTCCTGAATGACTGACTGACGGATCAACGCACAGCCTAAACCGCTGATCGTAGAGATCTGAAACTTGGAGGGTGTGTTCTGTGTATGACGTAGGCATCCGATAACAAAAGATTTTCCAAAATTCTACCCCTAAAGAGGTGAAAAAGGGGGCAAAGTTTTATGGGAAAACGTGATTCCTTGGTCCAATCTACTTCATAATATGCATAAACCTTTTTAACAGAATTGATGGAAAACGTGTTTCGTATTTTATTGGAACTCATACCCTAACGGGGTTAAAAAGAGGTAGAAAGTTATTTTGGTGGTGATATGCTTCGAAGTTGATATCAATAATCCTTAGTGCTTTTGATTTAAATTACATTTTATTTTGACACAATATGTTTGAAAACTCAATCCGATTTTATTCAAAAAAGGACGATCTCACTTAAATATAAATAAGCTAAATACTCTTTAAAATTGGAATGTCTCGAAAGTCAAAGTACTACATTAGTACCTCATTTGAAGGTTTCTAAGCTTAAAGAAGTTATGCACTTTTAGGACACGGGCTCATAGAGACGTTTTTTGTGTATAATAATACTTAGTTTGTTTTTCTTTTAGTTTGTCTTCGAAGTTTAATTTAGTGTAAAAAACCAATCAAAAATCCTATTAGAACCATTTTCGACTTATACGCGGACGAAGTCGCGGGCAAAAGCTAGTCCTATTATATTTTAAGAAACAATCAAGTTGACAAGCTAATCAATTCCTCCACTATACGAATTTAACTGACGATACTTTTAAGCCGCCCATAATGGTTTGAATTGCTAGACTTGGTAATAAATCAGTCTGAATACTTTGGATAAAGGTAGGTCCCATTAGGTAGGTGTTTCGTTTGAATTAGATTTTCTACCACAATGAGCTTTACTCCAATTAATTGCTTTACATATAATAAATGTTAGCTAAGTGAATCTATTCAATCAAGGAAAAAAGCTAGATTTTTCTTAAGAAGTCTGTCTTAAAAACATTTCTGTTATAAATTCTTATAGTTTCCAATCACAACGTGTTATTTATTGCCTTTAATTTAAGTACAAAGGTATATCAAACGAAGCAAACAAAAAATGCCTTAATTATTACCAAAAACTGACTTCGTTGAGTATTAACTCACTCAAACAAAATTATTGATATTGCCAAATGAGCAGGCATTCGAACAAAATTTTGTCGATCTTTGGATTGAAAGTTGAATTTTGTCTTGGGTTAAAATTTGAACCCACAACTCTACAGTTTGGAACTACTGGCTACTGGCTCACTACACTACAAAGGCATATGTACAGTACAAGAACACTAAATAGTGCGGAAAATGTCGCAAAAATAAAACGAAAGCTTGTTCCGTGACTCGAATACAGTCAGCCCATAAATAATGGTTTCCCAAACACGTGTCTATTATCATGAAAAAGTCACTACCAGGCCTATGAGGAACGTTATTTTTGTTTATTATAATAAAAACACATTGTGTTGAAGCTAAATCGAGTTATTACGTCATCGTTGATTCGATTAAGGGACCATTTAGGGTGGCGAGATTGACCCTTGCAGTACTTAAGCTCTAGAACCAGACGCTTTAAAAAAAGCCTAGCAAAAATACAAAGGGTACGTAAAAATCTTTTGCAGTACTTGAGCTCTAGAATCTCTGGACTCTCTACTTATTAAATTTAAAATTACTTATGATGAAATCCAACCAAAATTAAATAAATGATAAGAAAATAAGAATAAAGTGAAGATCTCGTGCATTTTGTGAAAGTGTCAAATAAATAATTATGTTACCTCATTTTACGCGATTAAAATATATTTTTGAAGTTGACGCTTAAAAAATCCAACAGCTTTTGTAAATACCTAAAGGTATTTCCCTTAAGGCTCCTTGTCATTTTATTTGTTCAAGGGTTTTAGGGCAGTACGTGTTACCTTTGGCGTAATTATGAAAGAGTCGTAAGTAAAACATCAGTAGGTGGATGAAAATCATCATCATTTCGCCTATTATTTTCTCACCGCTGGAACACAGACCTTCTCTTAGCGAGAGAGAGAGAGAGAGAGAGGGAAAGAGAGAGGATGGGCCATTATCCACTGGCCCAGTGTATGTTGGTGAATGTCATAATATGTCTGTAAATTTTTAAGGTTCTTGGACGTGCCGGTTTCCTCACGATGCTTTCCTTCACCGTCGTTGAGCGATGGCACGAAACTGCACATCATTTATTTTAGTACTATATAAGTCATAAGTGCAGGGCCGAGGATCGAACCGGGTGCCGTCAGGTTATAAAGCGCACATGCTACCACCCGGCCAGAATGGCTCATGCATGCACTCGTGGATCAGGATGAAAATACGCTCATATGGGTAAAGCTTTTTTCAATAATTAAATAAATGCATTTGTACAAAAAAAAAAAATACATGCTCTTTTAAAAAAAAATTAAGAGATGTAGTACTGTTAGCGCAAATAAAACATTCACACCACTCGCACTGTGCTGTTTCACTCATTAATTGTGTTTAATGTAGAGGGGTCCTTTGCAAGGGCTCACAGCTCCAGGGTGTGGCCCTTTGTTTGCAAAATATAGTTATTTATCTTCCCAAGTATGTTAGTGCTAAGTACCTACCGTGGACGAATACTTAAATACAGTTTTGCTGGTTTTTTACTTTGCGTTTTATCTTGCGTTTGAGTGAGCTCCACCACGCCTGAATTTAAGCAATGATGAGGTCTACGATGGAGCTCGTTTGCCTCGAAGGAACCGATTTACTCGCAACTTGAAAACACCCAAATTTTATACAGACATGAAATGATTTTATACTGTTTTATACAGACTTACGCGTTTATAAAAAAAGTACTACGATACAAAATTAGATGAAACAGTGGTACTGATCTAAAAAGATGTCACTGGACTCGTTATTATAAACAACTTTTACTATAGAATCAACTCTGAACAAAAAAAAAGCAAAAATAGCTCTTTCATACATTTCGTTCAGATAATCTCAATTATATGGCAGATTTTTTTCGTAGTCTTATACGTCAACTAGTAAAAGTGGTTCATAATTAGTATAAAAAGACCTCCTTTCGGTTTAGTATGACCAATCCGTTTAACCCTGTATAAATATGGCACAAATTGTATGATTATAAAATATTTTTGAAGCATTTCACATCATCAGCTACTAAATGTCCAGTGCTGAACAAGGCCTCCCTCTGAGAGAAGGGTGTTGCCATAATCCCCACGCTTGGCAGGCGGCTTGGGGATCACAGTACGTTTACTGTGTACTAACAGGATGCTGCTGCCCATCCTCCGGTGGTTCTTTCTGGTCGCAGTTTTAGGACATACCCGGGTCTCTTGAAGCATTTACTAGCTTCTTAATATTGGTTAAAGTATTACGATATAATGTTTCAAAGCCAAGTAATAAAGTTCGATTGACTTACCACTGAGATAAAGGACCGAATTCTTCGTCTTCAAATTCTCCAATATAGGCTTGATAGTGTCGTAAGTAAAATATTCGATGTCATTGTTCCTCAAATCCAATAATTCAAGACCACGCACGCCTTCCAAAAGCCCTTCATTGATGGCCTTCAATTTATTACCCGTCATGGACAATTTCTGAAGCAGTGCCAGACCGTCGAACGCCCTCTCAGATAGATATTTCAATTCATTATTATCCAGTAGCAGCTCGTTCAGATTCCACAATTCGGTGAATGTCAAATCTCCGATCATTGACAACTTGTTTGACCTCAAATCCAATCTAGTAAGATTGCCCAATCCTCTGAACGTATCTCTAGTCAGCACCGAAATTAAATTTGCTTCCAATACCAGATCGCTGAGAACGCTCAGATGCTCAAAACATCCGTCGTGAGCCAGATTAATGCTGTTAAACGACAAATCTAGATATCTCAAGTTCGGGAGATCGACGAAAACGTCCCTTTGTATTTCGGTTACTTTATTATCCTTTATGGTTAAGTTCACTAACGAAGGCAAGTTCGTGAAGGACGAGAAGTCTAATTCCATTATTTTGTTGTTCATTAGCGTTATTTCACGCAGCGTCGTCATGTTGGAGAATGTCTTCTTTTCTATTTTCGTTAGGGTTGCGTAATGTATGTAAAGTTTCTGCAGACGTTTCATTCTGTGGATGACGTGTAGGGGAACAAATCGCAGCGCGCCGTCGGACCTGACATTGAACGTGAGCCTTTCTAAATGGGGCTGGGAATTGAAAGTGTTCCAAATTGGATCGTTTAAGTCAATCCCGCCGTTGAATACCCAGCAATCGGCCCTCGTCGCGGTCTTGACATCTGTATTCTCACAGTAGCAGTGCACTTTTGATTCTCTGTTGGTAATCTCGCAAATGTTATCTCGGACTTGCGCGCCGTGGTACCTTCTCTCCGTTTTATCCCTGCGTTTTTCATTTAGTCGGCTTTCAGTATAGGATATTTGCACTGAAGTCAGAGCCAGGGCTAGGAGTAAATATTGGATGACGGTCTCCATGCTCCCCCTCGCTTACACTGAACTGGAACAAAAAGAAAAACAAATTAGCGTATGTTGCTTTCACTTTGCTCGCCAAAGAGTCGTAGTCGATTTGGTAGAGTTTATTAGAAAATATGTAAAAGAAAATGTGATGTAAATCAAAGTCAACATATCAAAGAATTTGATCGAGACATAAAAGTTTATGAATCATGTAATTTATAACCTCTTTTATTTTTATAGAATAAGTAGCAAGGCACAAGTGACGAAGCATCTAATGGTATGTGGTAAAAGTTATATACAATGCCCGGAGCATTGTCATTGCCTACTTTTGTGGACTCTATTCACCCTTCGTTTATAGCAGCCCAGATTGATTTTCGGAGAAAAAGCTAAAGGTCGTAAGCCATTCCACAACTTACAGGTAAGCAACATAAACAATAATCGAACATTGCGAGATTTCTACGTATCTATAACGTATGGATGTCATTTCTGGCAATGGCGGCTGGTTCAGTGAAACTCAGATAGTGGAACAAGTCTAATAGTTCATACAAATTATGTTAAGAGAAAGAAAAACTTAGTTTAGTGCATTTGAATGAAATGACGTTTGGATGTTTTTAAAACTAATTCAACTCCACACAGCTAGTTTTTGAAGTAACTAGCTGCACCCCGTGATTTCTTCCACATTGACATCCCTAGGTAACTCCATTAATTTTCACGGGGTAAAAAGTAGCCTACGTGTCTTTTCAATACTCAAACTATATTCACGAAAAAACATCCCGTAAATCCTATTTTGCTCTTTTGTTGCGTGAAAGAAAAACAAATAAAAGGAAAAACCGCATGCGACAATGTTCGATGCGTTTGTGTATATTGGTTTACTCGCGTTTCGTTCCAATAAATTATCTTTGTTTTTATCTTTAACCAATAGACACACTTTTGCATTTATAATATCATACTCGGTGCAAGTATTTATTTGCTCTGACAGCAGCAGCAATTAATAATTAATAGTAGAATTCGTGGTTCAACTTTTTGTGTTTTTTAGGGTTCCGTACCTCAAAAGGAAAAAAAAACGGAACCCTTATAGGATCACTTTGTTGTCCGTCTGTCCGTCTGTCAAGACTCTTTTTCTCAGGAATGAGTAAAGATATCAAGTTAAAATTTATATCATATACTCAAATCAACAGCTGTGAAAAAATCAAACTTGTAAGTCTACGTGATCAAAAGATATGACCGTGTCGCATTTATTCGCATATTTTGCGATTTCACAAAGGAATCAAAACCTTTAGGGTACTTCCCGTTGACCCAGAATCATGAAATTTGGCAAGCGGTAAGGTCTTACAGCACATATAAATCCGAAAGTCATAAGTTTGAAGGTATATCATTTAATAATTATTGATTTGTTATTACAAACTTACATTTTGTAGTTGGAATGTATGGTAGAACCTTATTGTCCACTGCAAAGTTAAGTTTGTCTTTAAATATTTCAACTTTTTGTTTGGACTCGCGCTCTGAGTGTTCCATCCAACGGAACCCTCAGAGCGCTAGTACTACTTGTACTTGTCCGGTTTTTTGATTGTGTTTAGTATGATTTATTTACACTCTAGCTAGCCTATGACTCGCACGTCGTGAGTAGCACAGATTAAATAATACTTAGTGGCGGCCTTTACCACAAATTAGGCTGAGTGCACAGCTAGCACACGTTCACCCGGAACGCACTTTAGGCCGAGCGCACACTAACAACTCACCGGAAGTCGGAAGAGCGCTCGCAATGACAGGAAATGCGCTTGGAACTATCAATCATTCCAAATATGTTTTGTATTTGATGAGTTTTGTGTTGGAATGTTTGTTTTCTTCTCCCTAGCTGCATATTCTTACCTCTATTCTGTTAGTAACCCCTATGCAATATAAGGAATTATTTTTTCAAATTCAAATGTATTGCAATAAAATTTAACTATATAATAATTATATATATTTTTATTTTTTTTATTAAGTCGAAAAGTAATTCTTTATAGAACTGGAACTTAAAAAACAGAAAATTAATGAAAACATAAAATATAAACAACTAAAAACTTCTTGAAAAAATACAAACTAATACTAATATATAAAACTAAACAGTATACAATATATCTCAGTCAAATTACAATTAAACTACTAACTATTCAAACTAAACTAATCTAAACTAAACTAAACTAAAAATGATTATAATAATTACCTCATTATAATTTGTTAGTTATATAATCATTATTAGTATTTATAAATAAATAAATATTCGGGACATTTTTGCACACACGGTCATCTGACCCCAAACTAAGCAAAGCTTGAGATATGGCTGCCAGAGACTGATATATATACATATATAGGTTTAAATACATACTTAAATAGATATTAACACCCAAATATAGAACAAACACAAATGTTCATCACATGAATGTTTGTCCTTTTGCTTTTAGATTGGTTTATTTATTATTTTATTTTTATTTTGTCGTGTGTACTGTATGTGTGCTTGTACCGAGACATCACCAAACGGCTCCAACGGAAGACCAGCGCTGGTTAACAGCCGGCATTATGCTGAGTTGGGGCCAATTTGTGACGTTATAAATATTATAACTTGTGTACAAGCAATTTTTTAAAAACGTAATTTGGTCACAAATAAACTTTTTCTTTCTATTTATCCATACAACATCTATCCACTAAAGACGTAAGTTTTTTCCATTCAATGATTGCCCAGAAGAGAAAAAAATTACCTGGCAAGTGCGAGTCGGGTTCACACACTGAGGTTTCCGTACCACCATAAAATACAATAATTATCAATTTAAAAATCCACTTCAAAATTTGTAAGATATGGAATTTCGATCCGGTGAAATGATAAAGAGGTCACCCAGGTAAGGAATTACCAGTTATAACTTGGTAATGAACTAAAATTTGACACTTGGCCATTATTTATTATTTGTTGATATACTTAAGAGTGTGTACTATAATCAAATCATGCCAAGTTTAACGCTTGTGCCGTTTTTACATTAGGGTTAATACTAAAATGCGTCAAATAATATGTTTGTTGTATGGGGACCCGCCCGTATTTTTTATTATTTCTTAGGTAATCCGTCATAAGATTACATATTCTGTGAAAATTTCAACTAGCTATATATTACGGTTCGAAAGATATAGCCGTTAATAGATATACAGACAGACGGACAGACAGACAGACTTCGTAGGCTTAGTAATACCGTTTTTACCCTTTGGGTACGGAACCCTAAATGGCTCTATAGAAAAAAAGCCTTTAGTTTCTTTGTGTTTTTCTAGTGTTCATAATACAGTTTCTATATATATGTATATCCTCTGTTACGTTGCTAATGATTTTCGCTTCGGTCTGTCAAAAATTTAGTCACCACTCGTATCATTTTGACGTAATAAAGAACTAACAGTATTATTTATTATCGTGACTAAACTTATAGTGGCTTTTCAAAGTCCGATCATAGGGCGGCGGTGCAGGCGGCGTGACGTGTGTTTGGTCCCTAAAACTATGACTCATTACAAAAGTGGAACCCCAAATCGTTCGATCACACTTCCTATCATTTAAATCATTAATCGACTTATTTGCCTAATGCATTTTCGTGGTAGGGCCCATCGACATTATTAGTTAGGGGTTTGCATAGCAGGTAGGGGCTTAAGACGTCTACAGACTAAGTAAACCACCGTTCATGTATTAATGAATATCATAGCTTCGTAGCTTTCGACGCATGTTTTTTATTCTTATTAAATTTTAGGATTTCATTTGACTACCACCTCGCCTGATGTTAAGCGATGATGCAGTCTACGATGGAACACGATTTTGCGTAACTGCCGAATTAAAGGGAATTAAAGGAACAAAGGGCAGTTTCGAAAGTTTGAAAAATAATCTACGCATATAAAAACAGCTAGCGATTTAATAATAAGAAAATAAAAAAATAACTTTATTTTACTCTTCTAAAAACATCGGTTTTTTGTACTCATCTAAAACATTTTTTTAATAGTTTTATTCAATTTCATTGCATAATACTCGTATGTAGCATAATCTAAATAAACCTTTACTTTCACATATCAGGGGCTATACGTGACTTTCAGTCATTTCACGCTCCCCTCTGTAAATTTTGCCCCTTTTATCTTTTTTATCATAATTAGTTTGATAACGATGCTTAATGTGAGCTTGGAGTTAAATAATTGAAAAAGAGGGTAGTACGTACCTATTTATGGATGTCATGATAGCCTTTCACTTTACCCTTATAATGATGAAGAACAAAAATATAGGCATGTACGTATATACGCAGGTACAGAGAATGTAGAGTGCAAAAAATAATAATTAAAAGATACTCTAATCTAATGAATATAATATTATGATTATATAATTACATATAATTACAGTGTCGGGGCTGCGGCCGAACAGGCCCAACTGAAAAACGCAGGAAGTACTCACAGCTCAGCGCACATTATGAGTTTGTTGCGCTAGCTGTAGAGACGACAATGGGCCCGTGGTCGTCTGGCACAAAAAAAATCTGCAAGGATATTTCGACTAGGCTGGTCCTCGCCTCGGGGGATCCTAGAGCTGGCACATACTTTTCTCAAAAGCTAAGTATTGCTATACAGCGGGGCAACTCGGCCAGTGTTCTGGGAACCCTGCCGCACGGTGGTGATCTCGACGGCGTTTTTGTTTTGTAGTAGGTACATGTTTGTGTATTTTATACATTCATATTTTAGTTTAATTGTAGCTTTTATTTAGTTATTTTAAGTTTTAGTTTTTAGTTTATATTTTAAGATTTCATTAATTTTCTGTTTTTTTTTTAAGTTCCTAAAATAATTCTATAAATATTACTTTTTTATTAAAAATATTATTTAATAAAAAAGTGTTATATAAATATATTTTTTATCCATGTTTACAAATCAATGCAAAAAAATGTACTTTGTATTAAATTGATTGAACTAAATAAACCTAGAAAAACAATATCGAAACAAAAAGTAATGCTTTACACTTAATGAACACACATAAAAGTTTACGGGTACGTTCAGAGAAATCTCTACGCTACTATTTAAGCAAAGAAAAACTCATTAAAATAAAATTACACATCGCAAGTGTTCTTAATTAAAAACTTCTTTTGTCTCGCTCACGCTAATGGCTATTTAGTAATGAACGAAAGAAACATCGCTATTTATTTAAACCTCTTTTTGTTTCGTCTAAATGTTTATTAAGGATTGACAACGCGGGACATCCCTCGATGCCCCTTCGTCTTTTTTAATTAGAGCTCCCGTTAGCTTTATTGCAAACTTTGGCAGCCTTGCCCTTTGTCTTGCGAAAAAAAGTTTAATAACTGAATATTATGAGAGCAATACTGTTTATTGTCCTTTTTAACTCAAGTGATTAACAAAATAAGTACTGTTTTGATTACACGAAGTTATGAAAAAATGTATTTTGCAGTCTTGTTTGAGAACGTATTTTTTATGGCAAAGAAAATAACAGACATCTTTCAGGCGCAGAACGATAAAAGAACTTTTCTGTCATCAAATTCTAATATTATAAAATAACTTTATTTTTTAATGAAAAGTACTAAAGTTGGAAAAAAATTACTTTGAAATGGAATATTTCAAAACTTATTTCTTAACATCTCTCTACCTAAATACTTTAAGCATTTTCATAAACGTAAAATATTCATATTTCATTTGCGCCGGTGAGTGTTTTTACCTTTTCGAAAATTAAAAATGCATTTAAGAAACACCATGTGTTTTTGTTTATTAATGCTACGTTTATTTTGGTTTGTGAATGTTTAGGACGACTTAAGATGGCCATTGTCTAAATAAATAAATTGAACAAAAATACGTGCCGAATTGAGAACCTTTTCCTATTTCGTAACCGGTTTAAAAACATCTGTAGTTTGAAATAAGCATTCTAGCCAGTAGCATAATTTATTTTAAAAAAAACCTCACGTCGACCAAATTGTACTTATAATTCAATCATAATTTTGTGTAGTATGTTTGCTATGGGATGATTGTTGACATCTGCAATATTGCAGAAAGCTAAATAAAAACCCCTTATATCCTTTTTCGTTGTATAGTCTACTTACGTTAAAAAAATTAACAAAACATATGAAAACACAGAAGTTTAATTTTATTTTAAACTAGCGGTCCGCCCCAGCTTCGCACGGGTATAGATTATAGCCTATGTCACCCGGAGATAGTGTAGCTTCCCGTCAGTGAAAGAATTTTTCAAATCGGTTCAGTAGTTTCGGAGCCTATTCAATGCAAACAAAGAAACAAACAAACAATCAAATCTTTATAATATTAGTATAGATGATTAAATGCAGTTGTCGTAACGAGCATCTGATTGAGAACGGACTACAGTAACTACTATTGATATTCCTATTAATATAAATCATAGTTATTAAAATAGTTATAAATTAAAGTCATGTTATACTTCGAAGCCGTATCAATGGTATGAAACAATAATGTTCCAGTGGGATTATAGCCAGTGTGTATAGCAAAGCTCTTCGGTGCAGTTCGAGTATTTCAGATAAATTCAATATACCGAGAATATCTATTTGGTAGCGATATTGTGAGGTTTGGTGTGACTTCAAGCGTACACTTCTATAAAAGATTTCATTGAACATAATTATAAATTCTAGAATAAACATTGTGAAGAAAGCATAGCACGGTGATACTGATGGTTTCTTATTTGTGTGGCTTATTCGATTATTGTGGCTATTTGGCTTGCGATCTTTCATAGCGTATACGAAGAGAAATGGGTATCCAGCAAAGTTTGAAATTCTTGTTTTTGTAAAAATGCAATGGTTTAAAATTTTCGATGGTACCTAATCATAACAGTCTACATTCGCACTTACGGTTTGGCAAGTGATCGACCTATATGATACAATCATTTAAAGGCTAATGAGTGATGATGAAGATGATGAATGAAAACAGCTCACTTTATTAGATGGGCACATATTATTAATACATAATATTATTATTAAAAACTAAATTATAGACCGGCATGACTTATGTATATAGCCGTGGTAGCACATTTGGGAGACCGCTAGACTTGAAAGCGTGAGGTCGCGGGTTCAAACCCCGGGCCCATACCAATGAGCTCTTTGGAGCTTATGTACGGATTTTCATACCACTGGCTTTTTGGAGAAGGAAAACATCGCGAGGAAACCTGCATACGTACGGAGAAGGAATTCAATGACGTATGTGAATCCACCAATCCACACTGGGCCAGCGTGGTGGATATGACCCAATCACCCTTTCAGGGGTAGGCTAAAAGTCCAGCAGTGAACTGTTAAAAGGCTGATTATGATGATGATGACGACTTATGTGCTAGTATCGTACGTAATATTGTTTTGCAATGTCATGAAAAACTCAACTGGCAAAATAGATCTTTATCTATTTCTAGACGAGTGAAAGCCTGGGAGCAGATAACTATAGCCATGGTGTACCATTAAAACAACGACGACTTCAATAAATCTGCAAACAAACTATCAAACGCAACCGTAAGCCGCGGCTAACGAACGCGATTTATAGCTGTACAAGAAGTGCACACGGTTGTTCAGAAGCGTCTTCGGACGAAGAAATCACTGCCAGACGTCCGATTGCTCAATGTTGCCTCAAGGTCACGACCGTGATTTAATAGGCTAGATCAAGTCCTTCAGCCGTGGCTTACGGACACGTCCTATTATAATTGTTTGCAGCTGAGGGCCCTACGAATAAGAAGTACAAAGAATTTGCATATATTTCAAAATAACATATTCACAACTTTAACCGTAAAATCCAAGTGAAATTCAGATGAAGGATGTATGTGGCGAAGAAGATACAAAGCCACATTCCGCACTTGGAGTTTCTCAAACTACAATTAGATTAAACCGCACGGAATGTTAAAACGTTTGTTTGTCGCGCTCGTTGTCGTGTTTGAACTGTGATTTGCCTTAAATTGTTAATGAGGTTTCACAACATATTGTTAGATTCACTAATATCTAAACTTAATAAATATCTGGAAGCATAATCAATAAAATTAATACCATAAACCTTACATAGCTGCCTACCCTAGCAAACTAGGCAAAACATGATAAAAAATTACAAATATTTTTACCCACCTATTGTGCATGCGTTTTTAAACGTGTGTATAATTTACTCGTGTTTTGTGCAAATAAATTGTCTTTCACATCACATCATCAGCCATTAAATGTCCACTGCTGAACAAGGCCTCCCTCTTAGAGAGGGGTGTTGCCATAATCCCCACGCTTGGCAGGCGGCTTGGAGATCGCAGTACGTTCACCGTGTACTAACAGGATGCTGCTGCCCATCCTCCGGTGGTTCTGGTCGCAGTTTTAGGACATACCCGGGTCCAAAATTGTCTTTATCTTTACCCATTATTCCTTTTTAGTTTAGTATTTATTTTTTAATATTATCTATTGTGTGTTTTTCGATGTCAAATATAAACGACTTCTATGTCTAGTTGCTTGAAAGCTAGAAAATACCGTGCGCGTGCAATCATCTTGAAAAATATCACTGTGCTCGGTCCAAGTATTTATTTACTCTGACAGCCGCAAAAACATTTTAAAAAGAAAAATTAAAACATTTTCTTTTATTATTCTATTTATATCGAAACCAAATCTAAAACGAAAACAAATCTAACGAAAAACGAACGAAAACGAATCTTACGTTCAAAACAGCAAAAGTGATCAAAATTCGTGGTTCTCATTCAACTTTTTACAACGTTATTGCAGCTGTCAGAGCAAATGCTTGGGATGAGTTTAAATGCAGACAGAATAACAGCTTAATCTTACGTGAGTAATTCCTTTTAAATATAAAAAAAATGCGTAAAAACCATATCAGTTTCCGTATGCTCAAAGGGTGAGCATCGCCATACAACGTGGTAATGGGGCCAGCATTTTAGGAACAATTCCCACTGGTAACGGTTTCATACATTAACATAATATAGATAGGCAGAATTATGTTCATTAACAACAATTTTACTCAAAATTGTTGTTTGCAAATATTATTATTCATAACAATTTGTGAGAACGGAAAAATAACGCTCACAGTTATTTTTTCGTACTCCGGTATTTTGTTTTCTATTTTCGCCTTAGCTACGCCTCTACCCTGCCACCCGTCTGCATTGAAATGGTTATTTTAGAGCGAATCGATACTTCTGATGACCATTCCGGTCCAAGTGTAAAGTTATAAAGCCTACTCAACTTAGAAGCTTGTTTGGTGGATGTATATTTTGTTAAGTACACCTAAACGTTGGTAAATAATTTCATGAAAACCTACACCACCTAAAACCACTGTTTAGACCACAGAAAAGAGGAGTAAATAGAACGGAAACGAGAAGGAAAATCTGTCGCCAGGCATTATGACAGAAACTTGATTAAACATTCTTATTTATGTCAACGCGTCGAACTCCGCATCCAAAGAACTTGGACCTTACGTTTATGGACTAGGTCTCAAAGTTCTTTGTCCGCATCACAGTTGCTAACTGATTTCGAATGACTGACGTTTCGTTTATAATGGGCGCAACTGGCTACAACACTTACAAACATGCCTTGACAAATTTTTCTTTTCTGTGGTTTAGATTTGTAATATTTGAAAAACTGTCAACGGTATGAAAAACTTCGTCGAGTTTTACCTTTTTACAAGTTATTATTTAACTTGCAGTATTTGTTACTTAGGTCAAATCTTGGAAGCTGAATTTTATTAGACCGATTTTGTTGAAATTTTGAATACACTTTTAGTTCTGGCGACAATACAATTATGCTTATACCCAACCTAAAAACATTTTCAATATGGGCGCCAGTATAAAAAAAAAAATGATTTTCTAAATAAAAGCTTATTTTTGGTCAAAACATCTTTAAGCCAAAATTTCCCCTAACAGTGATCACAAAATTATACAGTGTGCCCCATAATTATTATCCTAGCGAGGGTATACAGGGTGGGACACATATGGCCGGTCCAATAACAGGTTTTGTCTCGGTAAATTTTGGTATAGCATTATACAGTGTGCGCAGCTTGTAGGGTGTTTTGGACTGTCTGGTAATGGGAATGAAATCGACGATGACAATGTTATTACAGGGTTATTTTTATAAGAGAGGGTCACTTCTAAAATATAATAAAGAATAATGCAATAGTGAAGAAAACAAGCAAGAACTTCCCGTAAATTTTATTATTCTAACCATTTTATTTTTAACCGACTTCCAAAAAGAGGCGGTTATCAATTCGACTGTGTGTTTTTTTTATGTATGTTTGTTACCTGATTACTCCACCAATTTAGAATTGTTTTTGATGTTTTTTTTTTTTGGTTGGTAGGTCATATCTTTTAGGTGGTCCCATATTTTTTTTATCGACATTGATTCAGCGCTTTTTGAAAAATCTACAAAAACATGACAATAAATAACGAATTCAATGTGCAATGTAAACATTGTACAGTGCTACCAACTTAGCTATTTAGGTGGCCAAAATTGGAACTACAGTTATTTCTTGGTGAATTTCATACTTTGTTTTCCACTAGCGACGCTGTCAACTGAACAGCAAACATAGAGGAACTGTTCCTACAACAGAACTTCAAAAAAACAAAGAAGTGTCTCCATGGCGACCGGGCCCTGTTGTTTTTCGTTAATTTTTATGACCATGGATACAAAGTATTTCAGTCGTAATATTAAACAATATTTTCTACTTTTTATTGTCAGTTTGTAAATGTAGGTATAGTCATGAAGTCGGTTCTTTTTGTTCTAAAAATTCTAATTATTATTCATTATAGTTCGATAAGCTAATCTGGTCTACAATTTAGAAAATTATCGAATGTGAAATTTACTACAGAACTTAGAACATTTCCAATTAAATCATCAAACAAATGTTTAGGCGGCATTAGTTATTTTGCAATTATGAAAATGTCTACCTGTTGACTGTTGACCTGTTGTTGTTTACCAGTTGAATGACTGTTGTTATTATTTAAATTCAATTGAAATTGTTACGACTCATCATTTATTCTATTAATAATATTTCCGGTATTTTTATGCCATCATAGGCAAAACATTGTGACTAATATTGTTTATATTATGCATTCTATTTTAAATGTAAGCATAATTTACTCGTGTTATGTGCAAATAACAAAACTCGACCACGTTATGATCTTTCAGTGACTTCAAAAAATAAAGGATGTTCTCAGTTCGACTGTATTTTTTTGTGTATGTCGCGTGTGTTTGTTTTGATCGTGTAATTTAAAACGTGGCCCTTAGAAAATAAAAAAATACATAATATTAAAAGTTGTTTCCATTTTTTTATTAGTTTTAAATAGTAGGTATTGAAAATAAAAAACAGAGCAACAAAGTTTCAACCGAACCAGAGAGCAAGTTCATCCTTGTTATAATTTGTAAGTTTATTCAATTGCATATTATACTGCTTACTATTTTTCCTTAAAAGAATCAGTTTAGTTGTTGTTTTGTACAAACTTTAATTGGGTCGTACTGGTTTTTACGTGAACTTATAAATAAAGGAAAACGTCAGGAAAATTTAAAATTGTAGGCAAGTTAAACACAAACGTTAATGTTAGAAAAAAACACTGGTTTTTAAACATGCAGTGCACAATCCTAAAATTATTCTGGTCATGGCTACAAGAACAAAAAAGGATAACCATTTTACTTACGGAAAACTATGCACTTAAAAAAGGAAAATAAACGAAGAACATGACTAGCTATTTTCTCGTTCAGTAATTTTGTTCAGCATTTTCTTTTCCGTTATTCTTTTCCCTTATATTTCACAGGTGTTTTCCGAGAAACAAAATCATTTTGCATGCTGTGAGTAAAGGGAGTATCACATTTATAGAAAACACGCAATATATAAATATTATACACTTTGCGATATATCTCGGCAGGGTATTTTTAAAGCGCCTTCGACGTCTCTATTATTACATCTCACTGCTCCAAATAAGTTACCCTGTACATTACTCTTATAGTTAATGGTGGTAGTTTCAAGTCTGTTTAGTCATTAGTGCATATATGTAGTTTACATTTGTAGCAAACTAAAATAATCATTGTTTTATCGATTTAAAATTAGTAGTGGATATTCAAATTAGTATGTCTGTAATTTTTTAAATGTAAGTAAGTACCTAATCTTATGTAGATACTTTTTTGCGAACTTGGTAGTCCACCCAACATCGTGTGTTTACAAATCAATGGTTGCATGTGTATTTATGTATCGTGTTGAGAAAATTAGTAATAGAAATTGTTTTTTAATTCTCTTCAGACTTTACCATAATAGAATTGATATTTAAAGCTTATTTTTCACCTGTTTTGTGATTTTGTTTTGTAGTTACAGCACACGACTATGTTGTCGTATACACTTACTATCCAAATGATAGCTAAATGATTTGGATAGCCCGTTGGTCTAGTTGGTAGTGAACCTGACATCTGCACTTGGGGGCGTGGTTCGATTCCCACCTAGGACAAACATTCATGTGATGAACATTTTTGTTTGTTCTATATCTGGGTGTTAATATACATATATATAAGTATGTATTTAAAAATATATATGTAGGTATGGTGATCGGGTGTGCAAAAAATTACTCGAATATTTATTATATTTATTTTATACATACGTCAGTGAGTTATTTTTACTAAAATTTTACCTCCAAGCCTCACTCAACTACCAATAACATAATTCGTGTACTAGGGACGTTTAAAGTAGTACTTTAAGTACTTAACCCTTTACGGCGCAAGAGCATTAAAATTGTTGTTTTTTTGGTATGTTATGCTAAATAGTGTATAGATAACAGGAAAAATAATAAAAAAAATCTTTTGTGAAATAAATGATATATATAAACGAATTTTATACATGTTGCAGAAATGCAACATTGTGCTTATTCTTCATAATTGTTCCAACAAATTTCATATATTAGTTAGGAGTTAAAAAAAAAACTTAAAAAGTTGTTTTGTACATTATAACATAAAGCAGCTCTAAATTTTTCGCAGTCTGTTTGCGTGTAGCCGCTGCAGACGGGAAATTGTCATCTCACTCATTTTTTGACCCATCCTGGCCAGTGCTCTACCTGGTCCAGTTTCATCTCTTTGGGTGGAAGGTGCGGAGCTGGACCTTTCTTCTTTTTTATTTGAATCAGGCTTTCGATATCGCTTGTACTCTTTATTCGTCTAGTTTTATATTTGCATAAGGTCTCAGCTATATTTAATCTAAATTCAGCGGAGTTGAGAATCTTACTTAGGACCTCCATTTTCTCCAACACATTTGTTCATCTACAGACAAAATAATGTCCTTTAAAAGGGATTCAATAAAACATATTGTTCTATCAATGGTTGGACTTTATATAGTCTGTCAGAATCTTGATGTTCATATCGCGCTGTTATCATTGAAATACAATAAATGTCCGAGTTTGTTGTGGCTTCAATGGCGTATAGTCTCTTGTATTTTGGGAGAAGCCAATTTTTTCTGTCCAATTCATTTATACATTGGGCACGCGAACTATTGAAAAAAAGCCTATGTCTATAAATTGTTTGATCTCCTAACTGGAGACACTTTTGGGCTTATCAGCATTTTTTGTACGCTATACAAGTTGGTCTGATCCCGTATGAGGACAATAATGTTATTAGTCAACAGGTAAGAAAATTTATTGTAAAGTGTTTTCTTTTGTTTTATTTCTGGAAGTAGTTCTGCCGATCCTCGGAACATCAGCTAGTCCTGATCCAGTTCTAAATTGTTTGTTTTCCATGTAACATTTGCCCGATGATCATGTGTATTACCTGGAACCAAGGCGCTGGTACCGCCGAAGGCGTTGTCGATGAGATACGTAGTTTTTGGGATACTGCTGATGTGCTTGTATTTGGTTCATCACTAGCAGTAATCTAGGGCAAGTAAGTGGCAGCCTGAGTTCTGTTTTCGAATTCATTTTGTTCATCATCTGAAACTTCTTTTCATCAAGTGCAAAGCGTACGTTGGATCAGCTGTGTCATTGTCACTCGAGAAAGCTAAGCCATCTTCACTGTCCTTCCACGCTTCCAATATGGCTTGCAAGTCTTTTTCAGTCAAATTGCGTAATTCACAACTCATTTTGACCCTAAAAAAGAATTATCAATTTCAAATAGGACAGTACTACCAACTTGAACACTAAAGCGCAATGTTGCAGATGTACAACAAAACAAAAATCTATCCTAAGTCTAGAATTAAAACATTATTCAATGAAACTATAGTGGAACAGTACTAATAAAGCACTTACCTTTACACCATATCTATTTCAAAAAGCAATTGTAATTTTTTTCCATAAAAAACACATTTTGAAAAAACTTTCAAATGCCGCGAATTTTTTAATACCTACTTGCCGCTTTGAACGACCTAAACATACAACTGACGCCATCTAGTGATCCATTCAGTTATTACATCTCCAAAGCGGTCTGTAGCAGTATGACAACACGGTGTTAAACTCGTCTAGTTGCTTAGGGTATATTTTTATGTGGAAAAAATCGGTCTGTTGCAGAAGTGCAACCCAGCGCCGTAAAGGGTTAAACGTTTACATACGAACCAAATATTTTTGTATCTTTAGATAGATAAAAGGAAATAATAAACATAAGGTGGAGCGATTCACTTCATGCATTTTCATAAGAACCTATACAATTTCTCCGAGTCACGCCGTGCAGCGCATCTCAGTGTGACCGCACCCTAACTTCACAAAAATAAATGTAACAGAATGAAATGTGTGAAATCGGTTCTTTGATCTCAGGCACGTAGGATGTGGCGCAAGAAAATTATACTGAGAGACGTGCGCGTTTGCGATTACTTGGACGATTGCCTTATGTGGTAGAGTGTTTCCAAATACGTTCTCAAAGTAGATAAAATTTAAAAAAAAATACAAATACACTTATTCCCAAAAAAAATGTATAAAACATTTTCACCTACCTATTACACTAAATATATATTTAAAAAGAAACAATTACATTCAAAAAAGTCTAGTAGGTAGTTCGTAAGCAGCTATACCTACTAGGCGAAACCTGTGTTACAGCTGCTGAGTTAAATATACGGGCACACAAGATACCGGCTTGCCTAGTGAGGAAACCAATAGACAATGTTAGTGTTGTGAAATAATAGTTGATACAAGCAAAATGCCTGTCTATCTGTCTGTCTGTCCGTCCATCCGTCTGTTTGTCCATTCGTCCGTCCGTCCGTCTGTCCGTCTGTCCGTCGGTCCGTCTGTCCATCTGTCCGTTTGTCCGTTTGTCCGTCTGTCCGTCCGTCCGTCCGTCCGTCCTACCTTTAAACGATTGTATCTTTCGAACCGAAATAGATAGCCAATTGAAATGTTCACAGAATATGTAACGTTACGGCGGGTTAACTAAGAAATAATGAAAAAGTCAATAATTTATTAATTTATTTAATAGTATTATATATATAATTAATAAATTTATTAGTATTAATATACATACAAATCATAGTTATCGCAAACAAATAGGTAAACGCAATTTGAAAAACTCGCACTAGGCACTCAGACGGACAAACAATCTACCCGTTTGTTGGTAAGTGCTACGTTTGCTCACAACAGTTTCACCCTGTATTGTAAACTCCAACAGTTCAAAACACTGCCAAGCTGTTCTGTGAGCCAGTCGCCCTGAGAGACTAGCTGTTAAATATCTTTATGCTTTGTAATTTCGATATTATAATCCTGCACAAAGTTATATTAAAACATTGTATTCTTGAAACTGACATGGTTGCGGCGGCTAGCGTGGTTAAGTATTCGTGAAATTTCAGTATTCATTTTTTCTTACGTGAGTAATTCTCTTTTAGTAAAAACAAAACGTATAAAAAATGTGGTGTAAAAATCACACTATGTCGAAATTGACTTTATAGATTTTGATTTTATTTTTGCTCATAATTTTCTAACTAGGTATTAAGTATTATACTTATTACCTGAGTCATAGACAATTCAATATTGGTTCAATTTGTTCTTTAAGGAGGACCTAGTTTTCTTATTTCTTGTTTTTTTATGATTAACGCGAGGTTTTCCCACTAATAAGCAACGCTTATTACTACAGATGACCATAAAAGCTTAAAATATTGTACTATACTCGCATTTGGAGCAAAACCATGGCACTTACACACAGTCGTGCGTTTCCGTTATTCAATTTTTGAGATTTTTCTCATATTTTTCGAAAAGTATAGCTGTAATGTAAAATATACCTTTAAGGTTGTCTCCATAATTATAAAATCTGTATATTAAGATATCGTAGACATCATTTCGGAAATAGGTGTTTGAATGATTCCAAAAAACAGGGAGAAAAATGCAAATCTGAGTTACTTTAATAAAAAAATACAATTGAGCGAAAAAATACTAATATATAAAACTAGACTAATCTAATAATCCGCTGCCAGCAGGCATCGTACCCAAAATGCTGGCTGCATTGCCGCGTTGAATTGCAATCCTTATACGCTGTGCAAGATATCGGCCAGCATTTTGGTCACGAGATGCTTCGACCAGACGATTTGATAAATCTTTAAAAATATAGTAATAATGTAGTTTAATGTAGTTTTTAGTTGTTTTTTTATTAGATACTAGTTATGCATATGTTAATATTATTATTATGTTTTCATTGAGCGAAATGACGTTAATCGTGTTTTGGTTTTTACGATTTCCTAGATAAAACATTCAATTTTGATTTGACTCCATTTTATAATTTTAAGTTCCATGAAAGTAGACAACACTCTCTACTCTCTAAGGCCGTTGTTCAGCAGTGGACGTTTCCTGGCTGATGACGATGATGATGATGAAAGTAGACAAACTAAAACTAGAATAACCAAAATTGCAAAAACTGGGATCAGAGGGCCTTAACACACGTCCTAATCCACATACATCAATTCTATTTGAATCAGGACAGTAAATAATTGCATTAAGCGAGATAAAAATTTGAAAAATTCCACATTTTGCCAATAGCGGTAGATTAAATTTAAGGTTCATATCTGTAATATCGGTCCATGACAATGATTTCTAGAAATTATTTTTATTTTACGCGGTACAAAGAGAAATAAAAAAAAGTTATTCCTCTAAAAATGTTCACACTACATCAGATTTATGTGTGTCTAGATTTTTCATGACAGCCAAACACTTAAAAAAATTCGCAAAAGATGTTCAAAACCAAACGAATTTAGCCCACCAGTATAGCCTAAAATTCAAACCTTAAAATGTTTGCCCTTTGTCGTAAATTTCTCAAATTTGCACGTTAATCCTTTAAGAATATTCTTTTTCATGCCATCTAGATAAGCCTTTGCTGATTTTGAGCTTTTGATATCATCACAATAACGAGATTTGTTGATCTAATGGTCTTGCTTCAGCGTATTAAAATATTTTAGCGAATGTATTTTTTTCTAGATATGTATTTTTTACAATAAAAGGTTTTTGATGGCCTCAATGATGAAAAGTCACGACGTCTAGACGCAGTAAAAAGCAACAATGGTGAACTTACAGTACAAGTTGTAATATAGAAAAGTTTTTGTCAAAAATACTGCCAGAGTTTATTACGAAGTTTTACGAGTACCTACCTGTTCATTAGAAAAGAAAACAAATTTTAATGTAAAATGAGCCTTATAGATGAAATTATACAAAAAGTTTTGTTTGGGTCTCTTTTCTAAGGGCCGTAAAAGCGTCTTTAGACTTTTTTTCCCAAATACCTCGAAACCTTGAAATGGCACGTTTCACCTGCCCTTTCCTTATTGTATGTGAAATATTTCTACCTGAGTTGAAAACCGTTGCGTTTGAACCCACTATTTTAATTTATAGTTTGCTGAATGTCCTTCAGAGAAGTATTTTGTATTTTGGGTAATAAGGGTAAAAATGACCATCGACTTAAAAATTGCAAATATGGTACTTATTTGCCACTGTTTCCTGCTAGTTCGTTTTTGGAGGCAACTTTGGCGTATTCATTTTGGGGTAGGACATCATTATTTCTACGAAATATAACCATGACAATTAAAATCACGTGATCTTGTCGCGAGTGAATCTGTTTCTTTTAGGTAAGCATATTGACAACCGCATCACCTCTAAACAACCAGGCGAGGTGATGACACAAACGCAACCCACATATTTTTTTTTTTTAAATTATATTTCACTGGCAAAGTGCAAAATTTTGTTAAGTAATTCGCATTGCACGATTTAGTTGTTATGCTACTTGTACTACAGATAAGAAAAAAATTCTTGTACGTTAGTTGCTATACGTCTAAGTCCTGTTAGACTTGCATGATGTAAACCACTCAAGATGTCTAATGTAGTGAGTGCAACCTCACAGCTGTCAGATAGTGGTTACTGCAGCACATTACAAATGCAGTACCCTCGAGAACATGGTAACTGGGGGCATTTGTGAAACGTTCTCGAGGTCTCACATTGTGTTTAAGATATATTATTAAGGCTTCATCAAATAGAACGCCTACTGGGCGTGTATTCTCTACCTTACACAAGATTCCTTGCCATAAACATAATAATAAATAAATAAATATCTGGGACATTTTTGTACACACGGTCATCTGACCCCAAACTAAGCAAACCTTGCAATATGGCTGCCAGAAACTGATATACGTACATATATATTTTTAAATACATACTTAAATAGATATTAACACCCAGACATAGAACAAACACAAATGTTCATCACACAAATGTTTGTCCTAGATGGGAATCGAACCCACGCAAGCACAGAAGATAGGTTCACTACCAACTGAGCCACCGGGGCAGTCATAATGTATTAGTCATAACATGAAAATGTGTCCTTCCGCGGTGTTTTCGAGAAGCTAGCGGAAGTTCAACAAGGGGTTCTTCAAAAGGCGAGCTGATAGATTCTTAAAGGGTCGGCAACGTAGTTGTGACGTCTGTGGTGTTACAATAATAATTATCCTAAGGCGACGGTGACTGCTTATTATCAGGCGTCTGCTTGTTTGCCACCCATGTTTTTTTTTAAAATTGATAAATAAACTCTGTGTTCTTAGTCTTTATAACCATATGAACTCACTCGGTTTGAACGGTTTCGGTTGCTTCACCGGCCTTATTTTGCTTACCGGGAAGATGAGGCGGCGCAAGGGTATCAAAGCAAGTAGCGTCCCATACTAAAGGCCGCCCTATCTACAAAGGAATCAAGGTTTTGAAATCAAGTAGATGCCTTAAATAACATTAATGAACACTGGTTGCGTCCTAACCGACCTCTCGTCAAATTAGAAAGTTTCAACTTTTAAATTAAGTACTCGTAGGTAAAGTTGATTAAAATTCTGTAAGTGAGCGAAGGACTTTTTCGGTAATTAATGGCAAATTAAAGTTTGTGGGGACACTATTTTACCCGACGATGCAAATCTATGACGTATAAATTATAGTTAACGTGTACGTATTTTGTATTTATGTTCCTACCTACAAACGCCTGATCAGATTTTGATAATTAATGAGGTGTCGCGAGATTCTTGTAAATTCAGTGATCTCTGGGTATAGAGATATCGGTGCCCTCCATATGGTACAGAGGTTGGCCCCCTAGGGGGATTTAGTGGGTCAAATCTCATAAATTAAGCCGGCTGCACCCTAATGGCTCGAATAAGAAATGAGGAGATCCGTAGACAACGAAAGTTACCGACATAAGCAACCGGATTAGCAAGTTGAAGTGGTAGTGGGCAAAGCACATAGCACAAAGAACAGATGGTCGATGGGGCCGAAAGGTTCTCGAAAGGCGACCACGGACCGGTAAGCGCAGCGTAGGACATCTTACAAGATGGACAGACGACCTAAAAGAGACCGCAGGGAAACGCTGGATGTAGGCCGCTTCCGACCAGCCTTTATGTCCAGCAGTGAACGTCCTACGGCTGAAATGATGATGATGATGATGACCCTAATAGCTGGGTATCTTTCGAAGATTTTACCCCGGTCCCCACTTAAAATAGGTTACCTCATCATAAGAACAGATTGGCGATAATATTAAGTGCAAGAATAAAAAAAAACCCAGACAAGTGCAAGAAGGGCTCACGCACTGAGCCCTTTAACAAAATATTTTTCTTAGCGGATCTCTACACCTCATAAAGAATCTACCCACCAGGTTTCAGCTATACGTAGCTCAACTAGGTAGTTTTCGAATTTTCGTGAGGAGTCTTTCAGAATTTCGCTTTTTTAATTTAAATATTTTGTTTTATGATGTTGCTGTCTTGCAATACACAGGGTCTTAACGAGGTCACGGGGTCGCTGGCATCCAGTGAATGCAAAAGGCAGGCTGTCGTTCAGTGTGGAGGTTAAAGGGGGAGGCCTATGTTCAGCAGTGGACGTCTTCTGGCTGATGATGATGATGATGATGATGAATACACGGGGTTATATAATTTGTATTTGTGAACAAATTTTACTAAGAGAACAACACTAAAATCGTGAAAAAAAACTGTGTTCCATGGAAAAACGTCATTCATACTTAGCATCTGCTAGTTTTTTTCCATGTTAGTTCATAGTACATAATGTTGAGTACAATAGCTTTCTTCTGCCTTAGTATTACCGTTCCGTTTAACCTTGTAGTTACATAGTTTGGTAATTGAAAATTTTAATTCAATTATTTTGCTCATTCTATTACTGACATTGCATCGCGTGACCATACCATATAAGTTACCGATCGTTCAGGTAAGTATGTGAGTTTAAACTAGCCATTTTCTTGGCTCTTGGAGAGCACTCGATGCTCGTGGCTATTCCAAAAATATGGGTTATTTCCACACCTGCCGTTAGGTAAAGCCTCTTCACTCACAGTCTGACCGTCTCGTAAGTCGCAGTCGCCAATAAAATGGAACTTGGCTAACGGCAGTGTAGGAGCACCACGGTTCTGTAGTAGGCAAGGACTACTTGAGGTTGCCTGGAAGAGATCGCTCTTAGCGATAAGGTCGCCGATTGTTGCATTAGGTTTTTAAGCTGTTTTATCATGTGTACGAAATGTGTGGTGTGAACAATAAAGAGTTTATCTATCTATCTGACTACTACTAAAAATAAGTATAAAACTTAGGTATTTGTTGCCTTATTTAAGAGCGATGGTGGCTGGTAGCACGTGCGCTTTACAATCTGTCCGAAATACCTGGTTCAATTCTCGGTCCTGCACCTTACTTATTTAGTACCTTCATAAATTATTGCAATTTTGATACCATCGCTCAAAAACTGTGAAGAAAAACATCGTGAGGAAACTGGTATGTCCAAGAACCATAACATTTCAAAGACATATGACATGCAATGTGCCAGCATGGTGGATTAGGGCTCCTCTCTCTCTCTGAGAGAAATTGCAACGATGAATGCCAATACAAACTTTTTTCGTCTCTCTTAAATTTTTCTTTTAGATCAGAATGAATATTTAATAATTTATTTTATTTATTTATTGAGGTACACAAAACAAAATACAGTCATAATAAAAACTAAATTAAGTGTGTTGACAATTGTGAACTAAACCATATCCCAAAACATGCGTACTCATCATGGTTATTTATTTATTTATTTATAGAGATACGCCAACAGTGAACATATTACACATTCTTAAAAAATACAAAAAATGTATGCATACATAGATCTGATAATATAAATAGATAAATAATATAAATATAAATAATAATATAAATATAATTTAATAGACTCCGTAGACGTTAGTTGTGCGATCCGTACGGCACAGAACTGGAAAAGTCCTGGGCCGGACGGGTTGCACAACTTCTGGATAAAATGGATTCGATGCTCGCATGATCGCTTGGCGACACAATTCCAAGAAGCCCTTGAGCTCGGTTCCCTTCCCAGCTTTATGACCACCGGTGTCACTTTCCTGCTCCACAAGTCCGGTAGTACCACGGAAGCCAAAAATTACAGACCCATCACGTGCTTGCCTACCATCTACAAGCTCCTTACATCCATTTTGAGAAATAAAATTAACGCGCACATCGTTGCGAACAACGTTTTGGCCCACGCTCAAAATGGATGTAGGGTTGGGTCCCGTGGTACTAAGGAGCTCCTCCTCATCGACACGGCCATTAGCCAGCAAGTCCGGCGAAATAGAGGAGCCCTCTCCGCTGCCTGGATTGACTATAAGAAGGCCTATGATTCAGTGCCTCATTCATGGCTAGAGAGGGTTTTAGAGTTGTATAAAATTGATACAACTCTAAAATCATTCTTAAGCGCATGTATGAGGCAGTGGATCACAGTCCTTCGTCAACCAGGTAGTGGGCACGGCACCTCTGGCCCGCAGGACTTGATAAGGATTGAGCGAGGCATATTCCAGGGTGACAGTTTTAGTCCATTGTGGTTTTGCCTGGCTCTGAACCCTCTCAGCACTTTGCTGAAGGATTCAGGACTAGGCTATCGGCTTCGAAGAGATGGTCAAGTCATCTCTCACTTGCTGTACATGGACGATCTCAAGCTGTTTACACCAAAACGCCAGGACTTGATGGAGCTGCTAAAAATCACAGAGGTTTTTAGCAGTGCCATCAGGATGGAGTTCGGTGTAGACAAGTGTGCGGTCATGCAAGTACAGCGAGGGAAAGTTGTAAATTCTCCAAATTTACAGCTTTCTGAGGCGATGACTCTCAGATCTCTCTCCGAGGTCGAAACCTATAAATACCTCGGTATGTCAGAGTCGTTGGGTATATCGGTAGAGGACATCAAAAAATCGGTGAAGGAGCGCTTCTTTTGTCGCCTAACAAAAGTACTTAACAGTCTTTTGTCTGGCGGCAACAAGGTGCGTGCCTTCAACGGTTGGGTGATGCCTTTGCTCATATACTCCTTTGGCATATTGAGGTGGACTCAAACTGAGCTGGACGCCCTGGACAGGAGGGTCCGTCAACTGCTCACATCACATCGCATGCTACACCCACGCTCGTCTGTTATGAGACTGTACATTCCGCGGAAGTGGGGGGGTCGAGGCTTTTTAAATGCCAAGAACCTACACAACCGCGAAGTGTGCAGTCTCAGGGATTTTTTCCGTAACAGCGAGAGTGGGATGCATCGTGATGTTGTGGCTGTTGACAGGGGCCTCACACCGCTCTCCTTGGCAAACGAGAATTGGCGCAAACCATCGGTGCTGAGCATCGAGGATCGCAGGGACGTATGGAAGGGCAAGGAGCTGCACGGGCGGTTCTATCGGGCCCTAACAGGGCCCGATGTGGACCTGCTACCGTCGGTGAACTGGTTACGTTTCGGTGACCTCTTTGGGGAAACCGAGGGTTTTGCTTGTGCGATTGCGGACGAAGTTATCAAGACGAACAACTACCGGAAATATATCATGAAGGACGGTACGGTCGACATCTGTCGGGCATGCCACCGTCCTGGAGAGTCTCTCCGACATATCATTTCCGGTTGTTCGCATCTTGCTAACGGCGAGTACTTGCACAGGCACAACCAGGTGGCCAGGATCATCCACCAGCAACTTGCCCTTCGATTCGGCCTTGTGGAGTCTGAGGTGCCGTACTATAAGTACGCACCAGCGCCAGTTCTCGAGAATGGTCGTGCTTTGCTCTACTGGGACCGTTCTATCATCACGGACAGGACTATTGTCGCCAATAAGCCTGATATCGTGTTGGTCGATCGGTACCAGCGCCGGGCAGTGCTCGTCGACATCACCATCCCGCATGACGAGAACCTCGTGAAGGCCGAGAAGGACAAACTCAGCAAGTACCTTGACTTGGCTCACGAGGTTACCGCCATGTGGGATGTTGATTCGACGATCATTGTCCCGATAGTCGTATCGGTGAACGGTCTTATAGCGAAGAGCCTCGACCAACACCTTAAGAGGCTCTCGCTGGATGGTTGGGTCAAGGGTCAGATGCAGAAGGCGGTAATCCTTGACACAGCACGTATTGTCAGGAGGTTCCTCACTCTGCAGCCCTAACCACCGGTAGCTTGGGCCCTGCCCCGCTGCCGGCGGCACTCTAGGTTTAGGTTTTTTTTTATAATATTTTGTTTTTATATATTATTGTAAAAATAACTTAAATCTAAGAATGAAAATAAATATATGTGCATAAATATAATAAATAATAATTCTCGTGAAGGCCGAGAAGGACAAACTCAGCAAGTACCTTGACTTGGCTCACGAGGTTACCGCCATGTGGGATGTTGACTCGACGATCATTGTCCCGATAGTCGTTTCGGTGAACGGTCTTATAGCGAAGAGCCTCGACCAACACCTTAAGAGGCTCTCGCTAGACAGTTGGGTCAAGGGTCAGATGCAGAAGGCGGTAATCCTTGACACGGCTCGCATTGTCAGGAGGTTCCTCACTCTGCAGCCCTAACCACCGGTAGCTTGGGCCCTGCCCCGCTGCCGGCGGCACTCTAGGTTTTGTTTTTTTTTATAATATTTTGTTTTTATATTTTATTGTAAAAAAAAACTTAAATGTAAGAATGAAAATAAATATATGAATATAATAATATGATATAATATAAATATATATAGATCGGTTATTATAAAAGCAGTATGATATTAAAATTAAGATTTGGTTAATACTTATATGTAATTTTACTTTCAGTTAGCTACATTCACGATAAGCCGTAAATTACATCTTTTTTATATATCTCTTAAATCTGGGTAGACTTCATTCTAAAATATTTATAAAACCTTAAAGCTTTTTGACGATTTCGTTGCATTGGCGACTCCTAACTGAATCCTAACTACTGGGTTATAAAAAGAAGTGTTATTTTTATAAACGCGAAGATAGAAAGTGTCTTGCAATTTAATACATTATTGTCGTTTAAAAATGGTTAAGATCCAAGATTGAAGAGAAAAAGGACGGCTACCCCAGCTATGCCTTTACGCAAATCTACGACTGAGGTTTACACTATGAATGGCTCAGACCTAGATTGCACGTTAGTCTGTTGATAGTTGCAGTTTGTGGACCAACTATGTGTAGATAGCTTCTCTTACGGCCAGAATACCGGGTGCAGGAATCTCGCTCGCGCATTTGTTTTTTACCGACTTCAAATAAGGAGGAATGATAAAAAACGTATATTGTTTGCGGAGCACTTTTATTACATCTTAGTAAGCCGGACAAGAGAGAGCGAGAAGCGATAACATTGCAAAGCTAAGGCTAAAGTAGCCGGAAGCATAGACACTTCATAGATAAACTAGTATTATAGGTACTATAACAGATTAAATAAAATTTGCTAATTTGATGTGATTTTACCTTTTCTAACAAGGAAGGTTCTTAATTCGACGCGTATTTTTTAATTATGTTTTATGTAATGAACATTATTTCGATTCGATTTTTGTACGATTTGATTATCGATTACGGCATCTGTGAACCAATTTGCGTTTTTCGTGGTCATGGAAATTCTCGAGGTGGTCCTACAAAAATTACATAAATTGTATGCCGTAATTAATTTAGAATGTTTGTTGTTTTTTTTAAAGTCAGTATTTAAAATATAATTTATTAACAGAAAAACCTTGTCTACTTTTAAAAAATGTGCTACGGTCATTTTGCTAAGTTAATATTTCAAAATATTAAATTTTTTGTTATACTCAAAAGGATAATAGACCAGGGGCCTTACTCCCAACTCCTTACGCGGTATCAAACTAACGTTAAAACCACGCAGTCCGGAAAATCACGCGAGCGTGAACCTTAACATGCTTATTAGGTACGGTTTGCGTTTGCGCAACGTTTTTTCATCACCTATTGATTTGATTGCTTCAAACAGCGAGCCGTAAGGCCTTAGGACCTTATGGCTACCTGTTTTAAACAATCCCGTGATTTTCTGAACTGCGCTGTTTTAGCGCTTAATCGAGCCCGTGTTAAGAGTAAGCCGTTAGTCTGGTGTCTTTCGGCATGATGATAACCCTAGAATATCCTAACCCACCCTAACTATAGTGACCAGCAGGCCACGGACGATAGAACTATATATGGAACCTAAATTGGGTATATCATTTTCTTTACTGATTTACGGGCATGATAAGCAATACACGTGTGTCTCGATAAATCTAATTTCATTAATGTCGACAAGACGTCTAAAAAAAATCTTACATTAATTTCTGAAGAAAATTATACGTTCAAAACAATAAGCTAAAACTTTCTAACAAAGATAGCAGTAAACTCTTTTACTTTCCTTTTCCTTACGAAAGTATAAATTAAAAGGGTACATTACAGTTCTTGTTCAACTTGAGCGTCTTGAGCTTTGCTTCGTCAAGCGGCTTATTTTCATTTCCCCTCTGGGAGTAAACTAGGAGATTTTTTAGAGTAAAGAAATGTGTACTCGTACTTGTAGTTTCTGACGGCACCCGGTTCGATACAGCGATGGGAGACAAAGTGTAGGATTTTCAACTCAATCTGACGACACACGGTATGCTCCTCAGCCCTGCACTAATGATTTATTTAGTACCTACTACTAGTTGCGTCCGCAGTTTCACCCGCGTAGTGATGAAAAATAGTGAATGTTATGTCTTTGAACTTTTGATGTAAGTACTTATACATATACATACCGGTTTCCCCACGATGTTTTTTGCCGTTGCCGATGGTATCAAACAGCCACTTAATTTGTTTAAGACCTACCTACCTGCTAAATAAGTCATTGATACAGTGTAGCCAAGGATAGAACTGGGTACCGTTAGACTGTAAAGCCGCGATACCACTAATCAACCCCCATCAGTCGCAAATTTCATGGTGGATAGAATAATTTAGATTATTATTTATATCTATCTAGTTCATTTTAATTTTTCCGTTCTGTTGAATAAAAGTCCTTCCGGTATAAATTCACTACAATACTACTCTAACGAGCTTGAAAACTTATAACAACACAACAAACTTTGGACTTCGAGAAGCTTCTAGAGGAATGTTAAAAATCTATGAGTACTTACTTAGTTTGAACTCTTGAAAATCTCTGCGGAGTTTTGTTCGAACTACATAAGTTACCTACTAAAAGGTTATCGTTTTAAAAATAATTTTATTTATATTACACAGGAATTACTCACGTAAAATTAAGCCGGTCAACCTTGAAAAAGTCTGCCTAATGCGGTTGAAACTATAGTCGGAGTGACCGTCTTAATCTTACGTGAGTAATTCCCGTGTAATATAAATAAAATGTGTGAAAACAACGTCAGTTTCTATAAAAAAAAATTATTACTTCTTACTACATCTGAAGACTGACCTTAGAGCTGAACACCGAAAACAAAATTAAAATGTGTTCAAAATTAAGGAAGATAAAGTGTTTAACATTTATTGAAGTTTGTATGCCTACAAACTAGGCAAAACATGATACAAAGTCACTAATATTTTAACCCACCTATTGTGCATGCGTTTTTAAATGTGTGTATGATTTACTCGTTTTTTTTGTGCAAATAAATAATCTTTATCTTTACTAAAACTGTTATTTTTAACTAATAAAACACCTGTTAACACCACATAAATTTTGACATAATATTATGTACTAAAATGAATGTTCGTTTTGGATGAAGCTATTTAGTCTTTGTCTTTATCCATTTTCTGATCTTATTTATACAAAGATAGTTTGTTTGTCAATAAATTAATCTTATTCGGAAATGATTCTGATTTCTATTCTTGTATCAAGATGATCGTGTTCTCCTTTTCGAGGTAATTTACTATTAATTTCAAAGACATCTTTAAAATAGTAAGTGCTGTTTAACCTTGAAACTTTTCGAGGTAATTTACGATTAATTTAAAAGACATCTCTATACATAGTGACCGTTGTTAAATCTCAAAACAGAATCAAAATGGTTTTACGTACATTAAGGCTAAATTTGTAGCTTTTAAGAAAAAACATCCAAAAAAACAAGTGACTAAAATGTCAAGCAAAACAATTTTGATACCATTTATTTTCTAAGAATACAGATAGCACACTTTACTGATTCTTGAATGTTTAATCGAGCCTAAAAGTTCCTTTGAATTTTGTTGCGTTCTGGGCCCCGAATTCTTAAATCTCTCCTTTATTCTCTAATCGTATCCTCACGTCTGTAAGGAAATACGCGCGTAGATCTACCCTCATAATTCCTCATCAGTCATACATTTTTATTTATATTACACGGGAATTACTCACATTAGATAAAGACAGTCTTAGTGCCAAGCGAGATGCAGCCGCGCGCGTGCATTCACCTTGAAAAACTGCCTAATGCAGTTGAAACTATAGTCGGAGTGGCCGGCTTAATCTTACGTGAGTAGTTCCCGTGTAATATAAATAAAATGTGTGAAAACCACGTCAGTTTCAGTCATAAATTGTCGTTTGCTGAGCGGGACTCAATGGGTCTTATCATATTTACCTAACTTTAAAAGTCTAATATATATATAATATATATTATTATTAAAAAAATACTAATTTACGAGTCCATAATAAAAGTATTCGTAGTACATATTTTTATTTTTAAAATTGTTACAAATGTGACTATTTATGATAATAAATGATATTAACTTCGAAATCGTGTTCCATTTAGTAGTTTTAATGATATATTTGATCCATAATATATTTTAACCTATTTATGCAAAAAACGCAAGATAAGCTAATTTGCTCTATAGTAAATGTTTCGCTTTCGCTCGTGAAATTTGGCATAAAGTTGACAGACCATTGCATATCATACATTAAGCTGGTCGAGCAATCAATTAAATTCAATTAACGAGCGTTTTTTGCTTAAAAGGATTGCTTTTACTGTTTTATCTGGCGCACAATTATAATAAGGCAAGAGTATCTCGGAAGCGATTGAAACTAAAATTTGAAATATTCGAGCTCAATACACGTGAGTGAAACCGGTAAAATCCAATCAAAATTCGTCAAAACCATCGAGGTAAATGAATTTAGATATTGAATCTTATTTTTTTTAATCTAAATAGCAATGAACATAATGTGATTATGGTCAAAACTAAGTTAGTTTTAATAATAAATACTACAGCACAATCTATAGGTTGAAATAAACTGAGGCAATATTGAGATTACAACTAAGAATACAGAAGTGAGAAGAAAATGGCGTTGCCTCTCCTTAGGCAATTATCCAACTTGGATAATGGACAAGGAAGTGCCATGCACCTGAGACGAGTAAATTTTAGTTTACAACGCCATCCATAAGGCACAATTTCATTATTATATCTACAAATAACCTCCCATCTATGCCGTGAAATGAGCTCAGATGTGACAAGCGAAAATGGACTTTACTGGAGTAGTCGGTAAGATATAGGTCGTTGAAGTAATTTTTATGAGTGACACTAAGCCTGTCGTAAGAATTCTCATCAAAAGGTAAAGAACACAATACGGCGAATATACCTTTCTTGTCTTTCGCGAAGATACGATATTCTGTTTACTCTCTGACAGAAATAGCTGACGTTATGAAAAAGAACTTAATATATTATATTATTTTTCTTTGTTAGTTTTTTTTAATTATTTAATGTTTTATTGAACAAAAAGAGGCTTGTGTACTTTCAATAACTAATAATTCTTTTTTGTACTGGATTGTTTTTTTAATGCCATAATTTTCCCGATGGGGAAGAAATGTTCTTGAGTGGAGACCACGAACCGGAAGACGCAGCGAAGGTAGAGGCCTTTCCCACTAAATGAACCGACGACATTGTGAGAGTCACGGGCATCCAGTGGATGCAGGCTTTCGTTCAGTGTGGAGGTTAAAGGGGGAGAGCTATGTTCAGCACTTGGCTGGTTCCTTTTTTCTTTAGATGGCATGAAAATTATGGTATGCCTGTGCGCAAACATTTCCGAGGCACTACAGAAACGGGGAAGATTCAACATTATCCTAAAAATATTATTATACGGGATGCGTATTGTGTTTAGAGATTTTTGGGTATACTCGAACCACAGATCACTCATGAGCAGACCCTGGCAGTACCTTGAAGAGAGTCATTTTGACCTGGTCCGTACAACGGGTGAATCTACGGACCAAAATTTTCCCGCAAACCGCCAAAGCCCTATGCTCCCCCTCAATGTCGGAATCGTCCTTAAGGTCGTCAGGAAGATAATTACCAAAACAAATGCAATGCAATGGACAAAAGGTATGAAAATAGTAGGTAAGTATAAAGTAATTTTCGTTTTCAACACAAAAACTGCTTTATACTATTTCACATCACACATCAGCAGCCATTAAACGTCCACTGCTGGACAAAGGCCTCCCTCTTAGAGAGGGATGTTGCCATAATCCCCACGCTTGGCAGACGGCTTGGGGATCGCAGTATGTTCACCGTGTACTAATAGGACGCTGCTGCCCATCCTCCGGTGGTTCTGGTCGCATACCCGGGTCCATTTATTTTATTTGCAATTATATTATTATTTGCATATTCTAAAGCTAATGCTTTACTTAATCAGCCGGTTTTTTTAACATTCTCACCCAGTAATTTTTTATCTCCAATAAACAGGCCAAGTACGAGTCGGGCTCGCGCACTGAGGGTACCGTACCACCACAAAATACAAAAAGTCGTGCAACAAGACATCAAACCCAGGCGGTCACCCATCCAAGTACCGACCGCGCCCGACATTGCGGTGAACAGAATTTTGTCACCGACTCCCACTTGTCCATTATAATATTATTTTTTTACTTTAGAGTGTGTGTTATAATCATGCCAAGTTTGACGCTTGTACACAACTTTTATGTATTACTGTTTTTACATCTATTACGGTTCGAAAGATACAGCCATTAAAATGTAGGTCAGACACAGACGTTCAGACAGCATAGGCTTAGTAATAGGGTTTTGTTGACACCCTTTGCGCACGGAACCCTAAAAATGGTGAAAACCTCTGAAAGAGCTCTGACTGTTGAACGCAGCCTTAACATCAGATGGCGATCAAACGCATGCCTATTTACGAATTAAGAAAACTGGCTATGCCAAGATTAATTACTTATTAACTAGTGGACGGTGGATGGTACTCATCGTTATTTAAAAGGTAATATAAGAAGTATTTTGGTCTCATTTTGTGGATCCGCAGCCGGACCTCTGGGAGGCATTAGGACCAAAGCCGCTACCTTATTACGACTTTATTATTAGAACCTCATTCCAACTTTCATTAGTAACGTCACAGATTAATTATTAGTTGCTTTGTACCGTCGCCAAAAGTTTATCACGTAAACTTGATGGATTGGTCTATTAGTCGTTAGGGGTAGCTAATACCGGACTTCCGAAGTGTTTTGTGTTTAATTAGGTTGTGTTGGCAATCATTTGTTTTTTGCGTAACACTTGAACCTAAAACTAATAGTTTTCATCGAGAGGAGTCATCTAGTAATATTAAATGTAATTTAAACAAGTATTTACTACATTCACATTAAATTTTCTATTGTGATAAAAAAAATATAATTCATAATTTATTCAAAAATATAATAAGGTCTGACAAAAATACAAAACATAAGTAAACATAATTAGGTCTCTAAAACACGTGAGCCTGAACTAGGTAATCCTGTGTTTCAGGCTTATAATTAAAAAGAAACCAAGATTATTATTTCTCCGAAATGTCCTATTTATTTTAGTTAGTCAATTTAGGAATCAGTTTTCAGAATTCATAGACAATTTCTTCTAAAAACCCAATATTAAGTGAAATATAAGCTGTAAGAGCTAAACCAGCATTAGAGTGAGTTTACGCGCTTAAGATTATCTCGGGGATGTATCAGAGAAGTGGATGATAATCCTTTAATCCGATCTTAGACGGGGAACTTGTAAAACGCGACAAGGAAGTTTACCTGTATCTTTTTATTTCTTCGGTTTGTTTCGTTCCGGAGTTTCCAAGTTTTATTTTATTCACCGTGGGTATTTTAAGTGATTTTGTGCTACGTTTTAAGAAGATTATACAGGGTGTAAGGGGAACACTCTCGAAGCCAAAAGAAGGTAATTGTACTCATCATTATGAACAACTTTTACTATTTGACCAGCCCTGAAATCGCGAAAAAAATATCAGCTGTTCTATAGAAAACGGTTATTGACACTCGACAAAATGTATGGAACACCTGTTTTTTTTTTTTCGCGATTTCATGGTTGGTCCCATAGTAAAAGTTGTTCATAATGATGAGTACAATTACCTTCTTTTGGCTTCGAGAGTGTTCCCCTTACACCCCGTATAAAAAAAAAACAGTGCAAGTGTGTTTATTAACTTTATAAAATACAAGCTGATACTAACACTACAAAAACAGTTCGACTGCCCATAGACCGTTGAAGGTCTAAAGATAATCTAAATGCTCGAGCCCACTATCAATTGGCAGTGTACCCAGCATGCTGGCGACATTACCTACCACGCTGAATGGTAAATGCTTGTGCGTTGAGCCAGAAACACGCCAGCATTTTGGTCACGCGTTGCATTGACCAGGCGCTCTGAAAGATTTTTGATAATGAGGTGAGCTCCCCCCGGTCCCCAAAGACCCAAAGTCTCGACCCAAAACACATAAAAAAAAAACAAATTAAATAAAAATAAAAAATTTGTCAGCTGTAAAAAGTTTTGACTTCAACTGTACTAAAATAAATATTTTATCATCATCATCACACAGCACTATTCAAGTATCTATGTACTCGGGCTCGCGCACTGTGGGTTCCGTACCACCACAAAATTCAACAACGAAATTACCAGCTATAGCTTGGTAATGAACAGTAACTTATTAACGACTCGCACTTGGCCATTCTTTTATTATTTGTTGTTATACTTTAGTTATAATCATGTTAAGTTTGACGCTTGTAAATATTAGCGTTTTTACATTAGAGCTAATACAAAAATACGTAAAAAAATACGTTTATTGTAACCCTTTCGTTTTTTTTAACTTTTTTATTATTTGTTAGTTAACCCGCCGTAACATTACTTACTCAGTGAAAATTTCAACTAGCTATCTATTACGGTTCGAAAGATGCAGCCGTTAATATGTAGGACAGACATCGTAGGCTTAGTAATAGGGTCCCGTTTATACCCTTTGAGTACGGAACCCTAAAAAGTAGCATCACTGGCGAGAAGAGTGCGGGAAAGTAGCAACAGCATCCTAAGAGTAGTGGCAGAGGACACTAATGCGCCTATTCTGAGATATTTAATACGGGTAAAGATTCCGGAGGGAGCGCCTCGAAGGTACATGACGCACTAAACCTCAATTACGTACATTGAGTCAAAATAAAATTTATTTATTTAATTACTATGTTTTTAAATAAACTAATAATGTGGCATTTCGGTGACGGAAAGCATCGTGAGGAAACCTGCATACGTACGGAGAAGAAATTCAATGGCGTATGTGAATTCACCAACCCGCACTGGGCCAGCGTGGTGGATATGGCCTAATCACCCTTTCGGGGGTAGGCTAAAAGTCCAGCAGTAGACTGTTTAAAAAAAAGGCTGATGATGATGATGTACTAACCAAAGTGATCTATGTTATCATGAATAAAAAAAGAATTTGATTTGCAGTTTCGATGCCATCACTCAACAACGGCGAAGGAAAACAAAGCTAGGAAACCGGTATGACCGGTATCTCACTTGCACCCATTGTTAGAGCAATACCTACTTACTTTGTTCGAATTGATTGGCATGGACGGCCGATTATTCGCTAAATGTTTTGCTACTTATTAGGTACCTCGTACTTATAATGCATATAGGATATATTTTTGATAAAAGTGTAACTAGATGGTTTTGATATATTTAGATTATTTTTGAGTTTGTATTTTGGAATTACACCTACCCACCGCGGGAAGAAGTAGACTCCGGGAATCAGGTTTCCTTGTCCGGAGTTCGACGCATTATAAAAATTTTATCCACAAAATGTTTATGCAAATATTTTTTTTATTATTATTATTTTATTTATTATGACCAAAAACTTCCAACGTTTAGAGATATAATTATTACATTCTCCAACATGCACTATGCCAGAATGGTGGATTACGGCCAACCCTTCCTCTTTGAGAGAAGGCATGTGTGAACCTGATAATTATGCTGATAATGATGATGATTTGTCCATCTGAACAGGAAAACGTCTGTCGTCAGCTAGTACAGATCTTTACAGCGGTACAGATAAAATATAAGAGCGATCTTGAAACCAAGATCTCCCATAGGCCCAAAACGCTATCATAATTTTACCCCACAAGAAATTGATGCTTGACTTCAAAGCACTTTGCTGTATCACCTATTCACTACACTCCCATCTGGCACTCAACTATTTACGAAGACTGTTATACCACCCGCTGCCCATCGACTCGAAAACTGCAGGCAAACTACTATCATTTAATATGACGACCCAATAAATTTGACTAATATACCATTACCGGAATAAGAAATAAGGTCCATATTTCATCCTCTTACCTCCTCACACTTGTCTCTTGACCACAGTGTAGTGGCAGTAAATAAACTAAAATAATTATTTTTTTATTGTAATATTATATAGTCGGCAATAAAGTAGACAGGGCCTAACCTGTAATCAGGGCTACCTGATGGTAAGAACATGACATGTGATATAGAAATCTGTAACACCAGGCATCACAAACACAATGTGTTACCGACATTTTTTGACAAAGTACCTATCATGCAAGTAAACACGGATTTGCCATGAAAAACATCGAAGCTATTTGTGTATTTTACAAAAAAAATACACTGAATTAACGATAGTAGGAATATCTAACTGTAAGTCTAAGCAAATAAATTAAATGTTGATTTTAAAGGTTACAGATAACGGAAAAAGAGCAAAGAAAAGTGTTGCTATCTTTTTATAGTCTGCATTGAATAAGACAGCAAAATTTTAGTCCAGGATAAAAATAATTTATTTTTGTAAACCAATTTCAAGTAATCGTCAGACTCATCATCATCAATTCAGCCTGTTCCTGCTGGGACACAGGTCTTCTCTCAGAGAGAGAGAGAGAGAGAGGATGTATCTTAACCCATCATGCTAGCCCAGTGTATGTTGGACAATGTTGGTCAATGTCGTATCTCTTTGAACTTTTGAACATTGAACATACCGGTTTCCTCACGATGATTACCTTCACCGTTTTGAGTAATGGCATCAAAATTGCACATAATTTATTAAAATACTAAATACGTCATTGGTGCCGAGGATCGAACCGGGTTCCGTCAGATGCTACCGCTCGGCCACTATAGCTCCAAAATTTAATTGTAGGTAAAGTTCAGTGTATTCAATCTTTTTCAACCCCATTATATTCTATGGACTTGTCACGAACACTTGTTTTGTTTTTGTTTTTAAAATATCTTTATTTCACATAAACATTTTATACATTGGGCATCTCTAGTGTTAATTAAGTCCTAGGGGCACCAAGAAATGTTATAATAATTCGTTTTCAAGCTCAACACTTATATAAACTTATGGCTGGTGAGATAAAAATAATTAATAAAATATAGGTACTTAAATATTATGTTTGTGAATATCAGTTAAGTTAACATTATTATGTAACCTTTAGTATAAGTGTTACATTTTTAGCGTTATAATAATATTATATCAAAAAACTGACCAAAAGGGGGTAGGTAAATTGGAATTGATACAGCGCAAAGCGCAGCAGTAGGTAGTGAACAACAAGCACCAAGCGAGCGAAGCATGTTATGAATGACGAACGCGCAAGCGCGCGCTGTCCGGGCCAGAGTCGCGCGCGCCATATCGCACCACATATCCTAGGATAATAAAGGCGTTTATGGCGCGCGCGGCAGCAGGCAGCGGAGGCGCGCGCCCGCGCGGGCCACTGTCCCTATTCATCGCAGTCGAGAAACCAGTGATGGGGTAATTTGTACCGTTTATATTTGTAACACTAACACTACGACATGCGACGTTGTAAAACAAAAGTAAAAACTACACCTATTGGTCGTTACTGCACTGTGACTTGTCCTCCTTCCCCCCTCCCCTGTGTCGAGAACTAATAAACGAGTGACACTAATTGGTGAGAGCTTCCCTTCTTTGTGAAACCACTCACAATGAAAATTCTTTAAAAAATCCCGCCTAATACTTCGCCTCGTATTTTTTCGGCCATTATTTAAAACGACAGAATATTACACGTAGAGGGCTGTCTTTAGATTTTTTTCTAAAAGAAAATTTGTGTTGAGACCAATTTTGAGGCTCCGCGTTGCTTGAATAGAGGTAATTGTCATTTTTTATGTTTTATTTCGGGCAGTAAAATAATTTTTCAGAGGTTGAACATTTGGGAAGAATGTTTATGTTAGCTAATGGCCAGTAGTTATTGTAATGAGCAATGTTATAATGGTCTCATAAAAAGCACTGCGGTCATAATATTGCTGTTCAAAAAGTGAGTGTTTATTTACCTAATTAAATTGTACCGTTTTGTAGCCTCACCAATGCAGTGGTACTTAGTTATAACTACTGTTTTTCTTCAATAGACTGATTAGTTAAATTACCAGTTTTTTGTTCGGCTTTATGAACTTTTTGAATTTTGTAAAAAAATATAAGTTAATAATGAATAAATGACATTTAAAACTCAAAGTAACTTGCTTTAATATTATATTTTATGATAATAAATTACTCAAAAGCAAGTGACAAAAATTATTGTGGTAAATAAATAAATTTCGCTATGTGTTTATGTATTTCCATCAAAGTTAATACAACGTTATTAGTTGTCACTAAGGCTTGATTTCCTGCTATGCTGACATCTGTCACTGAATATAAACTTTACAAAAACATCACTTTTAAGGCTTAACTATTCACGAAACTCAATTTAAATCCAGTCTGGGTTTCATGAACCCAAGTAGGGTTTGTTGAAAGGCCATCACCAGAAAAGTTTAGGATTCTAGCAATATGAGTACAGAAACAACAAAGTGGTGGGTAACTGGGTATCATAATAGTTCGTTTAATAGGAAAATCGTGTCTATCTGGAGCCGTCGACATTTCGTTGACATTTTGAGGGATACAAAAGAAATTTCAAAGTGAAATTAAATTTCCGCAGCCCACGTTTCCCGATTGCTAAAATTAGAATGTATTCAGATTATCATCAAAATGTCACCAAAGGGTTAGACTAAAGAAAAATATCGTCTCAGAGAACTTTTGCGTCGATTCTCTTGGACCATTATTGAGCCAAAATTTAAAAGTAAAATTAATAAATAAAACATAACATTTAAGTGTTTTTTTTTAAGTGTCAAACAATATTTTTTACCGAGTGCAGCCATTAGTAATAATTTTAATCTAGTGTATTAAAATAAAATATTTAACCTAAACTTACATTTATAACACGTTCAACGGATTTTATTGCGTGTATTTCAGGTTCCTCCAATGCTACATCCAACCTGTTGTACTATAATATGGATTTTAAGCGTGGGCCATGAAAACGGTGGTCCGTAAATGGTTTGAAGCATTAGAGATGGTCTTACCGCCGCATGCTTTGCATTATTTGGACGGATAAAGTTAACAATGTAGAGGTCTTAAACCGTATGGGGTTGCACTAGATTTTTTTTTTTTTTTTTTTTTTTTAACAAATACAAATAATTTATTTCACTTAAGTACTTTACAGAAATAATAACTGCGCTAACAATCAAACTGGGTTTGATCACCCGTATCTTGATGTTAGGCTTCCCTTACATGGCAAATATTTTTAAGTACCTACATGAGTGTGAGTATTATAGATTGTGAAATGAAATTAATATCTTAATTAACATGCAAAAATTACAATTATTAAATTTATGTCAGAATTAACATGCAAATATTATATTCGGACCATTAAACAGCGAAAAGTCGCCTACCTCACCGGTACATGACCGGAATTTTCTCCTGTAGATCATCATGATGGGCAAAATACTAGGGAAGCGTAAGGTAAGACGCGAGATGTCGTGGTTCCGTAATATCAGGGAGTTGACGGAATAAAAACGGTAAAACTACCGTTCAAATTTGCGCTGGACAAGGAAAATTTTAAGAAGCTGCCGACTTTCATTGATAAGAGGCACTGAGAGAGACATAATTTTAATTGCAATGTTTTGGAATCGCAAAACCTAAGAACTCTTTACAAGTATAACTTACTAACTATTGCCGACTGGCGTATTTTTTTAATAGCAAAGAAGCGACGGGCCACCTGATGGTAAGTAGTCACTGCCACCTACAGACACCTACAATACCCGGGTTTTATTAGTGCGTTGTCTACTTTTGAGGACTCTATTCACCATTTGTTTGAAACAGCCCAAATGGGGATTGTTCATATTTTTTATAGATTGTAATTACAAAACCATTTCAAGCAATAGACTTACTGATTCATAAATATTTAATAAAAAATAAGCGCTGATGACGAATATTTTTGATTAAATATGATTGACCTTCATTTAACCTCTAATGACTTTAGCGTTAGCGTTATGTTGAAATTTACCTTAGCCTGCCATGCCACAAAAAAAAAGTTATCTGTCAAACCAACAACTTTTGTTGATTTTCGATTTGTAAGCCCCGTAAGCCCTAATAATAACATTGACAAATGAAAATATGACGGCAGTGAGTTTTTTTTTTATATAGACACGGAACTAATATAAGGAACTATGTTTTCAAACTATATAATATATAATAATTACCTCATTGTCATCATATTAGTATTTGTTTTTAGATTGGTTTATTTATTATTTTATTTATATTTTTATTTGGTCGTGTGTACTGTATGTGTGCTTGTACCGAGACATCACCAAACGGCTCAAACGGAAGACCAGCGCTGGTTAACAGCCGGCATTATGCTGAGTTGGGGCCGATTTGTGACCTTATATTATAACTTGTCAATAAGCTATTTTTTAAAAAAACCTAATTTGGTCACAAATAAACTTTTTCTTTCTTTCTATTAAAATATGGCCGAAGATTACGTCATCACATAAAAATTTCACGATCTTAAATATTTTTTTAATAAATAACTACTGTATGGAAAACAAATATGTTAAAATTAGTATCTTAAAATAGTCTATATTTTTAGCAAATAACATAAAACAATAAGGTCAGAAAATATGAACAATCCCGATTATACCTACTTCGGAGAAAAACAGAAGGTGAGCCTTTTCACAATATACCTACAGATTTACAAAAAAAACGGTCCAGCCATTCTCAAGTTTTGCTTACCAACGAACAACATTGCATTTTTATTTTTAGAGATAAATTGCTCCGTTAAAAATATAACTCGCGATACAAGAACTAAATCTAAGCTCGAGGGCGAACAATGTTTAACTTTGCAGATGTTTCGTGATCAAGATCGATGGAATTGGCAGTGACTGAAGAAGAAAAGCCGAAGGATCGGGCCAAATAGAGCACCTTGTGAGAGGCAAGCCACTAATCCATCATCATCAGCAGTTCAACTGATGATTGATGATACAACGAAGCTGCACCAGTAGCGCTAAAGTTCAGTAACATCGATGGTTAGCGCCACCTATTCAGTTTTACTGGGTTATACGGTAAGGTAGTACTAAACCACGCCCCCAGCGCAGAAGCCAGGTTCACTATTCACTACCAACTGGGCCACAGGAGCAGTCAAGCGGGTATTTTTACTAAAATACTATCTATACTAAACGCATTACCATCTGAGTCGTTAGGTCATAAATCATTGCTCATCTCATCTCGCTCGCACCCACATGTCATATCTGTCTATCTCGCTCGCACTTACAGGTCTTATGGTATGGCGTTTATTGCTCGACGACTCAGTTGGTAACGCGGTGACTATAGTCGAGTTGATGACCTCTTTTCTGGTTAGTACTTAATTCCATGTAACCCTTTTTAAGCCAGTGCAATTGTTAATATTGATACAATTCGGTCCACTCATTACTTTAACTGAGAAATAAATGGAAATTACCACGGCTGTCAACCATTTTAACTACTTTATTAACTGGCCCAGTTTATTACTTATGTAACCCTCGCAAATTATTCATGCATTTATTTCCGGTCTGTAGAATAAAGTATTAAAAGACTTATTATTTCGACAGTATTTTGGCTACATAATGTGTATTTTTTTAAATATATATAGATTTGCACTTGGCCACCAATTCGCCTGATGTTAAACGATGATGTGGTGTACGATGGAGCACGCTTGCCTAGAAGAAACCGATTCACTCTCGACTTGAAGACACCCAGATTGTAACTAACGGGGAACACCGACATAGATTGACTTATATGAGTTTTTACAAGCTTTTATCTGACTTGCCTTGTTAGTATGGGTCAATTGTAACTGCATTTTAAAACAATTAAATATCTCCAACCGATTCAGATCACCGATTGGATGGCAATGCATATATGTTAAGTAGGTAAGTGACGTCATGCTAAATCCAATATGGCGGAATTTTAATTAAAATATGTTGTTAATAAAATTTAAGAGTACTTGTTAATATTCCACATCAGTGAATTAAATGTTTAAATACAAAAAAGAATGGATGTTGTATGTTTGGGATCTCTTTTACATCAAAATATAAAATAACATTGAACTCTGAAAAAACACCAAAACATTAAAAAGCATGAAAATATTTGCCTCTAATTAACGCTGTACAAAATGTCTAATATTATTTTCCAACATATTTTACACCTGTTACCAAAAAGGCTAAAGCGGTAGCAAACAGAGACGCGAAAATATATTTCCTCAGTTCCGTTTTTGCGGAAAATGAAACGCAAAAATGTTATAATGTATTCGTGAAAGAAAATTCGGGACAAACGTGCCAAAAGCATACCGTAATACAGAACAAATAATTTAACATACACATAGATTATTATCATAATTAACACGATACTGTTAATAACAATTCGTTTGCCTGATGGGATATCACATCAGTTGAATAGAGAACGGCGAGCTCATATTTTTTTTATCCCTTAGTTTATTTAACTCCTTTAGGTTCATAATGGAACAATACCTGAGGTTGGACCCGGGTATGTCCTAAAACTGCGACCAGAACCACCGGAGGATCGGCAGCAGCATATTATTAGTACACGGTGAACATACTGCAATCCCCAAGCCGCCTGCCAAGCGTGGGGATTATGGAAACACCCCTCTCTAAGAGGGAGGCCATTGTTCAGCAGTGGACGTTTACAGGCTGATGATGATGATGAGGGGGTGGATTTTAAATAAACTCAAGTCAAATGCAATTCAGGCTCGCGAGATGAGGGTTCCGTCCGTACCACCACATAAATTGTTAACTGCTAAAGTGCAAAAACAGTGCAAAAAGACAACATTGCAGGCGTTCACCCATATAAGTACCAACCATGCCTGACGTTGCTTATCTTTGGTGAGCAGACATTTGTCACCGACTCGCACTTGGCCAGTATTTATTATTTTTTGTTTTACTTTAGAGTGTGTAATCATGCCAAGTTTGACGCTTGTACGCATTACCGTTTTTACACTAGAGCAAATACAAAAATACAATTAAAAAATGTTGTATCGGAACCTTTAGTTTTAACTTTTTTAACTTTTGGTCTTTATTATTTAGGTACATATTCTGTGAAAATTGGCTATCTATTACGGTTCGAACGACTCAGCCGTTAAAAGATAGGACAGACGAACGGACAGATAGACAGACAGCGTAGGCTCAGTAATAGGGTCCCGTTTACACCCTTTGGGTACGGAACCCTAATGCAAGGTATGAGCATGTCTGCCAGAGCTTAGTCAATGTCGATCTATTTGAAAATACTCAGGTACCTTCAAATTTGTGAACCTCCCAACATTTAAATCAGGATTTACAGATCACTGGTGAACCCAATGAACTGAGCCAGACTTATTTCCGTTCATATCATAAACAGGGCAAAATAATTTGGCTGTTTTTATGAAACCATCTCGAATTGTCAGGAGATAGATAGAATAGAAGTTTTTTATTGTGCACTTCAGAAATATAATTAATAAATAAAGAAACTTAAGAGCTAGAAGTAGCTAGAAGTGGCGGCCTTATGGCCAAAAACGATCTCTTCTAGCCAACCATTGGATGGATAGAAAATGTAAATATCTATAGTATCTTTGTTTATAATAAAGCAATATTCTGATGTTACCTCATAATTTTAAGCACCTATTTGTATTATAAATGGACATTCAACATTCAAATTATTATAATACCACATTAATGCTGCATTTGACATTTTATTTTATAGGGTCACGTGACTTTTGGGACGTCACAAGCAAGCAAATGAGTTTTTATTGGCCATACAATTGTTGCTTATATTACTTGCCTGTGACGTCAACAGGAGGTTCGACCTAAATTTAACGTTTGCAGTCAAATTACGTGATCAACAAAAATATTTTTATTTTGTATTTATCTGAAAATCATAATAATTATCATTTTGTCTATTTTTATGAAAAAAAGAAACTAGTATTATACCAGTATGGATCATATTTTTTACACAGTTAAATACCCTATTATGGACATAAGCGAGACATAAATTATACAATGTACAATCAGTTGCCCATAGTGTCCATTTTGAAGGTAATAAAATGTGGCGATACAAACGTGCCAAAAATGTTGGTGCCTCTTGAAATGAGGTTGGATTTTACAAAAAAAAAATATGTTTCAAAAGTTTATTAATGCAAAATGACTGCAGAGTTTTAAACTCAGGGTTTTTAATAGCCATAAGTGGGAAACAAGCAGACGGCCTGTCTAATAGTAAGCAGTCGCCATCGCTTTTGGATAATTACAGCACCAGTGGCATCACAATGACGTAGTAGGACTGTGTAAACTGACGTAATAGGACTCTGTAAACTGACGTAGTAGAACTCTGCAACAACCGATTGGATTGCGAGAGCTACTGCATCGTCACACCGAAAAAAAAAACAACTCTGTGGGACAAGAAAGATGACTGTAAGCATGCCAAAGCTGCTTTCCCAATGCTTGATAGGAAGATTACTAACAATTATATTGAAGTTGCAAAGACAGGACCTTCGCTTCTAGTAGCCCTTATAATAGGTCATTGCAACTTGAATAGTCACTTGTACAAACTGGGAGGCACAGACAGTCCGCTGTGTCGTGTCGTGGCTGCATGAAGGAGAACGAAACTATAGAGCATGTGCATTGCATTGTGAAGCCACAGAAGAAACTAGAATCGCCACCGGCTTGCATGAGGCATCACTGTCTTTTTCATCCACGTCACCACAACAACTAGAATGCTTTTCATCGTCATCATGAACACAATTCCATCTACGTTAATGAAGCAACTGTACCAGCGCCCCAGAGCCTCACTCCGATATTTCAAGGAGTTAGGCTGGCTCGTGTAGGTGCTGGTAGGGGAAATGCACAATACATCCCAAGCGGGACGTCAGTGCAAGACTTATCGCTCCCATCTCGAATATGAATAAAAATCAGAAGCATCACAAATACGATGCCGACCATTTAAGACTGTATTAACGGCCTCTTATACCAAATTTAACGGTTTTAAATAAATTTTATTCAGTTAAATTACAATATTGTTGTTTATGCGTTTTGTTGCCTACGCGACTCGGATAACAGGCCGTTAAATCTGGGCTGTTGCGTTTCTTCTGCAATGTTTGCGTGTATAGCAATAAAATTATAAACATCCCTACGTTTTTCCTCACCATTTGAGACTCAGACACTTTGCAATCCAAAATAGCATTTTTCTAGTAATTTCAATAAAAAACTGACTTCATAATTAGTAAGCCCTCGATAATAATATATATTGCCAAATCAACAAGCACTCGAGCGAAATAATTTGTATTATTGAGCCAAAGCTAATTACATTTTTGTGTGACCATTTAGAAAGAATAGAAGAAACAAAATAATAAGGCAATATAACAGTAGGACAATATATTAGTAACGTTTTTAAGGCCGTTAGTTAATAATTTTAATGATTAATCAATAAACTATTACTTTTCTGCATATGTGTTTATATTCACATCCTAAATTGAAGCTGAGTGAACTGAAAGCTTTTATCAGAAAAACTAATTAATGGCCCGATGTATACAAAGGAAACTGTCGTAAAAAGGATAAAAGCCGGAATATCCTTTCACAATAACTGTTATTACTAGGGTCAAATCAAAAGGTTGTTTACTCGTAAATGTACTTGAGATTTCTATTTGGATAGCAAATAAGAGGAAGCACATTATTATCGGAGCTGCAAAAAAACTACTGAAAGTCAAAAGTTTTTTTTTAAATAAATAATAGGCTTGCGTTTGACCACCATCACGGCGATAATGCGATGTACGTTGGAGCACGCTTGCCTAGAAGAAACCGATTCACTCGTGATTTGAAGACACCCAGATGAAATGATGTTAATGAAATTTTGTGAGATCACTCTCGATAGGAAAAAGAAAGACGTAAATTATTCATAAAATGTAAGAATATCGGACTATATGCATATTAATAATTATCAATATAAAGAAACGATTTCAAAATTTTAAAAGCGCTCAACAAAAAAATATTGCAAAATCAACAGGCGTTCGAACAAAATTATTCGTGGTATTAAAAACCCCATAGCCAAAGTCAATGACATTTTTGCGTAACCACGTAGAGATTTTGATGTACGTATTATATAATATTTTTCAATCGATTCACTAATGGCGCGTAGCCCTGCATAGAGTGCGTATATCCTCTAAAATAATATAAAAAATATATATATTATACGGACCGATATAAGAATTTTCCTGAAGGCGGTTAAAAATATGAAACAAATTTAAAACATTCCTCCCCTGTTTAGGACGGCTTAGAAACATAAATAGAGTCAATAAAACTCTGAAAGCTGTTACGAAATAACTATATTTGTAAAAAAAAAAAGAACCAACATAATTATTATATTGTGTTACAACGTATGCAAGTACCGGCTTAAAACAATTTCTTATGTTATTTTTGTGTTAACGGCAAAGCCAGATTATCTAAATGCCCAAATAAACCCCATTACACTACAAAAAGCAGATTTCCAAAACGTGCCTAAAATAAGTTTTAGGCAAACCTTTAATTATTTTTATGTATAATCCTTTAATTATTTTTATGTATAATCCTTAAATTAATTAACAAAAGATAATGCCGCCAGCATGCTGGGTACGCTGCCAACTGGTAGTGGGCTTGAGCATTTGGGTTGTCTTTAGACCTTCAACGGTCTATGAGCAGTCTAACTGTATTTGTAGTTCTAGTTTTAGCTTGTATTTTGTTTAGTTAACTTGCCAGTAATATGTTAGTGTGACTAATAAAGATATATAAGGCTACAACATAGAGTAGTAATAAAATTATATAATACAAAAAACGACTCACCTTGCAATCAAAAACTGTCTTCAACCACTCACAGAAAAAGTCCGTAACTTTTAAACAGCTTTCAGGGTTAGAAAGTTCGCCGAAACAATTTAAATACGCAGTACGCAGCGTAGCACGAGCATTAGGGCGACCACTACGCGACTGACTACGCCAGTACGCCACCCCGGACTTTCGGGGCGGGGATCCCGAAAAACAGAGAGGGAATAGATTCTTTAAAGGGGATGCTGCATGGCTTAATGGGTAGTCACTGTATAGTAAATAATTAAGGATGAAGCCAGACAGTGTAAGAAGATTTATTATGATTATTTGATGGCTGCAAAGAGGTGAAATGTGATAATTTAATATTGGCCTTTGGAAGCTTTACGGCGTGATTATACTTTGGAGTTACGCAGATTTGAATTTGGCTGAAAGCAAATCAGTTTCAAAATGAGAAGGATTATTTTAGGAGTTTATTCTAGAGCGACTTATCTGTTTAGTTGTTTTTTTATTTATACGTTAGAAATAACAATATATTTTTCTTACAATAGAACTATTTATTAACATTGGGGAACTGAGCTCACTACATTTTCAAAAATCTTTCAGAGCACCTGGTTAATGCGACACGTGACCAAAATGTTGGCGTTTTTCTGGCTCAACGCATAAGCATTGTCATTCAGCGTGGTAATGCCGCCAGCATGCTGGGTACGCTGCCAACAATCTTCAACGGTCTATGGGCAGTATAACTGTATTTTTAGTGCCAGTGTTTTTATTTTATTTTTTATTACATTCTTTTATACACAATTTAGTTAACAGTCGCAAAAAAAAAAGAAAAACACAAAATATTTTAAACCTGAATGACTAGATCGGTGGGAGGACGATTGCAATTTGATACTACCAATAGTGCTAGTATTAGCTTGTATTTTGTTTAGGTATTAAAGGCACTTGCCCTATTTATTGCCTAATAATATATTTTGCCCCCAATATCAATTTATAAGCTTTGTTTTGCAAATATCATAATATTGTTTCTCGTGAGTTCAGTAGGTAAAAGGTACTTTGACAAATATTGACAAGTCATTGACCAAGTCTTGTCTGGGGTCAAAACAAATCTTTGGTAGAGATCCTAAACCAACATTCTACCGAGATTGATTGAATTCAGTGTTGCCAGATGGGCTACCCGTTATTTCCTTAATTTTTAAACTGATTTCTTTTGTCGGTTTTGTAAACAGCTTGTTTTTAAATGTGTCATTATTACGACCAAGTGAGTTAAAAAAAACGTTGATTAACTGTTAAAAATGTGTGATCATTACAACACAATACCTATACAATACAGTTATAGATATAAAATATCATATTTGATTTAAAACGTATATAGAAAATAATACATAATTTTGGGGAAAATTTCTCATCTAGTAACACTATTTAAAGCAATGTAAATGACTTTTTGCTGACTACAACCGAAGAGGAATCTATCAAAACCACAGAAAAGAAAATGCTGTTGAGAGAAATAAAACCCGTACGGATTAACGAATGATTAAAACATTCGATTTGCTTTAGCTACCTACGTTGGGACTTTCTTTTTATTTCCTTTCTCGTGGGTTGCTAATGGAACAGGAATAACTAAATGTGTTGAGGAAAAATACTGGAAACGAATGGCAACTCTAATTAGTTTACTCTAATTATAACATCTAGCGTAGACATTTTATGTTTAACACGGCTGGACTGAGGAGACATTTCAGTCGTTTTAATACAAACTAAAGTACCCACTATAGGTATTAAATGAAAATGAAAAAGTATATTATTATTATCATTTATTCACACTTATACACGGGTCTTAGCCCGGACCTTTGATAGGCATTGGTGGGGTCGAAGCCAACACCAAGAGGCCCCGTGAGTACAAAATTTACAATTATGGGTATAAAATGGAATATAAAACTATTGTACAGTATTGGATTAAAAAATCTGGGCTATTGAGGTGAACAGCTTGTAGCTAGTTGAAGAGATCTATGGGATGAGAAGCGGAACATGCCTTATCCTGTCTCATCTCAAAATAAATTTAGGCAGGTGATGACTTTCCATCCATTAAATGGGCCATCCATAATGGCTGCCGCATATTGGCACCGGAGGGGCAACATTGGCGTGGGCGGCTAAGGGTGTCGAGAGGTGTGCTGCACTTTCACTCAGAGCTACTAGCGGCATTATGCCCTTTAACACTTCCACCCTGGAGCTTTGGTTCTTAGCTCTTGCGGTTTCCACCCCCAGACGGCCGGTTAAGCCAAACCAGGTGTCAGGGGCCTCATTTAGCCCCTTGGAATCGGAGTACACGGTGTCGCCACTCATCGATTATTATTATTATAGTTTATTATTGTATACAAAGCTTAGTCAATAACAGGCAAGTATTAAAATATTGCTTTTGTATGGAAATAATTAAAGCTAGTCGATAAGAAACTCATGGCACACACAATTTTGATAATATGACACCATTTTTATAATTTTATCCAACCATGGAAGTAGACAAACTAAAACCATTATGACTAAAGTTGCTAAAAGTGGGATAAGAGGGCCATAAGGTAGACTTCCGTGCATCGCGGCTGATCGCAGCTGCACGAGGCGATTTGGAAATGTATGGTGACGTCAGTCGTCAGGCGCACGCGTCTATAGCGTCATAGTGAGAAGTATTGTCGCATCAGCAGCTAACGCACGCGGCTGCGATCGGCCGCAATGCACGGAAGTCTACCTTTGGGGTCAACTAAAATATCTATTATCTATATATATATATATATAAAAATGAATCCCTATTTACCTTGGTCACGCCATAACTTGAGAACGACTTTACCGATATCATCCATATTTTTTTTTAGTTTTATAATACTTTGTAGAAAGTTCGTATGGAAATTAAAATTAAGAAAATTGCGCAGAATATTGGAAAATTTCAGAAAACTTATCGATGATTTTAATTTCGCGCTTTTGACAGTTCTAAGACACGACAAAGTTTGTCGGGTCACCTAGTACGTATATAGTTTTTTCATTGAGCCTATAGTCTAAGGGCGTAGGTACATTATTTACTACCTATTAAATACTAATAAACGCATTAAAATTGCAGTTCAATAACCAATGCTGATTTTGCCGATCGCTAACCACTATCATCAATAGGCTTGCGTTTGCATTATCGCTTAGCGACAGACGAGGTGGCGGTCAAACGAAAGCATATTAAACAATGTAATTTAAAAAAAAACTGAGACCTTCGCTTCCCCCGGTCAATAAAGTGGAATATGAAGTACATTCAACAGAATGTGTATTTTCCGACAACTACAAATAAATAATATATTTTCAATTTCTTCCAAAAAGGAAATGAAATAGTACGAGAGCTTAGCAGCTTCTTTGAGCATACGCTTTAAAATGCAGGCTTTGAAAGCATTTCGTAGAGACGGGACAGGTCTTTGTCACCATGTACAACGATGAGCTACGCGCACATGTGCCCTTCGTCTCAAGTAGGTAGGATTAGATTATACAATAGGCATGATGACTATTATTTAATTTATTACAAATAACCGGTTTAGCGATTAATATACCTAAATACATTACACATACTGAAAAAAATATTTAAATTGGCTGATAAATCTCTGATATATGAGTGTTTAAAGTTTTAGGTGGGGATAGAGAGGGGATGCTCTATCCCTTTCTCACAAAGCGTGTGTTAGTATAGCATGTGTATGGCGCACCTGAGCCGTGACGTCACGGCTCAGTATAGTGCGCTCTTTGTCTAGCATGAAATTAAAATGCTTATATCTTATTTATTTTCGAACTACTTTTAATTTTGTTTTCGGTGATGTGCTCTATTTATGATCAGCTTTTTTATGAGGTAATAATTTTTTTTTAGTCATCATGCCTATTTGGCTGATGTAGATGCAATTTTAGATTCCTACTCGGCCATTGCTTATAATGAACAAAGCGGATGTACTGTACTACTGTACTGTACAACTTTTTTTAAAGTGTTTTTTTTTTTTAAAGTGATTTATTTGTGTAATACAATTAATAACTAGTGTAATGTAACATAATGAATTAACCAATCTAAATGTACCTAATATAAATTAATAAACTAAGCAAAAAAATGGATGCCTCCAAATAAAAAAAATTAACTTGGGTACATCGTCACTTGGCCACCACAATACGGGCCATGATCCTAGTGTGTAGGGCCCTTGTTAAAGTCGAAATCTTATTTTGTTTTGTTAAAACTCCTCAGTTCATAATATTAAGTCTTAGTAGTCTAACATTAGTAATATTAGTTACTAATGTCATAACTTTTTATTTAAACATGTTAATTTAAGGGTCCTGTATACCCTCTGCAGCTTTCTCTCTCGCACATTTTCACATTATTGAAGATATAAAATCAATGAGTGTGAATTTCCAAAAAGTAACAAAATCATGTTATGGTGTCTATCGTACCATTACAAACAAATAAATAGTCAATTTGATATATTTTAATTTGACACAGTAAAATGGTAACAAGTGATTTTTATTTCTCGTGTCATTTTATTCCGTCAAATTACAAGATATCGAAGCAAACATTTCTTTGTTTGTAATGTTACGATAGACACCATGACATGATTTTGTTACTTTTTGGAAATTCACACTCATTGATTTTATATCTTCAATAATGTGAAAATGTGCGAGCGAAAGAGCTGCAGAGGGTATACAGGACCCTTAAGAACTCCATGTACTATGTCTGCAATAAAATATTGAGTATTGAGTAGTAGTTTTCTTTTAGAATTAATTTAAGATTCCATAAATTCGTTTTAGAAATAAATAAATATTTTAGTCGGATCGACGGTCGACCCGGGTATGTCCTAAAACTGCGAACAGAACCACCGGAGGATAGGCAGCAGCGTCCTGTTAGTACACGGTGAACGTACTGTGATCTCCAAGCCGCCTGCCAAGCGTGGGGATTATGGCAAATCCCTCTCTAAGAGGGAGGCCTTGTTCAGCAGTGGACATTTGATGGCTGATGATGTGATGTGTTATCGAAAGTTCAATAGTCGCTGTTTGTTAGGGGGAAAACTCACAATACACTAGTTTTCTGAGTTGAGAGAGTAAAGTTCAATAGTCGCTGTTTGTTAGGGGGAAAACTCACAATACACTAGTTTTCTGAGTTGAGAGAGTAAAGTTCAATAGTCGCTGTTTGTTAGGGGGAAAACTCACAATACAATAGTTTTCTGAGTTGAGAGAGTAAAGTTCAATAGTCGCTGTTTGTTAGGGGGAAAACTCACAATACACTAGTTTTCTGAGTTGAGAGAGTAAAGTTTTCACTTCAGTCGGCAGTCCCCAAGACTGCCTATTTATTCTGACAAATAATATTATTACCCCTGGAACTCGTTGAGCAGATTCTAAAAAGAATATAGAAAAATTCTACTTATATAATATACAGTATTATTATGGAAACAGATGTGGTTTTCACACATTTTATTTATATTACACGGGAAAAGCGAGACGTGGGTTTCTTAGTCCTTTGCTACGGTTATCACTGGAACTCGAACTCGAACCTAAGTGTCGACAAAACACACTCGCTGTATCACTGCGTATAGTATTTTAAACACATTTTGAACGCGAATTTTTATTTTTAAAGCAACCTAATGCTGATTTCCACGCACTGGAGACTAAGAAAGAGGGTAGATCGTTTTGTCTGCACCTAACTTTTTAACTGTTCAACACCACCCGCATTCTTTAGTCTTCCCGTGAACATAGTGCATGTAACTGCGCCGAAACATCGGGAGCTCATTCCACAACCTTACCACGGTAAATATCCCGTAAATAATCATATAACTTAAGTATTTATTTAATCTAAATGACAATACAATAATTTGTTACCATCGAAATGATCTGATGATGGATCCAGGAGGTAGTAGTGGGACTTTTTAATGGCTGCTGTGAAGCCCTAATGTAAAGGGCTCACTTGTTTTACTTAAACGAGTTCCATACAATTACACTTTGAGATGATGAGCCGAAACGTGGATAGTGGAACTCTCTAATAGCTACCAAGGCAAAACTTTTATTTTTAACTTAATAATAGGCTTGCTTTTGACTACCAACTCCTTGATGTTAAGCGATGATACGGTCTACGATAGAGCACGATTGCCTAGAAGAAACCGATTCACTCACGATTTGAAGACAACCAGAGTGTAAAAAAAGGAAAACATATTTTAAACAAAAAAAAATGTCTTGGTTTCTTTACTAAGTTTTGGCCTATTTTCGTTCTATTAATGCCATAGATTAATGCAATAAAAAATAGTCCAAAATATTGACGAATTTTGACACATTTACTCAGCTATTTTAGTGTCGGACATACGTTGTCCCCCATGGCGCTTAAAGCCGTGTACGCACGTACGAACGTTGCGTTGCATGATACGCGACAATTTGGTACGCACGTGTGTACCATTAACGAACATCGAACACTCTGTTCATCAAACATGTTTGCTGCGATCCTATTTGTATGTTTGTTTGTATGTTTGTGCGTGAACTTGATTCGAACTATGTTCGCGTTTGTGTTCGAATATGCCGTCCATACGTACAAACAAAATGTTCATGTTTGATGTTTGTGTTCACTATGTTCGTGTTCGTACGTGCGTACACGGCTTAACGTGTTAAGCCATATTTATTTTCGTAAGGCCCAACGTCCATGTATTTATAAATCAATGCACAGCATAGAATGATCAATGGAGGTGCTTACGATCATCGTAACGATGAGTCACGACCACCTGCCCCTTAAGTTGATTAAACAATAATCTACAAGCCAGGGTCGTGCCCAATATGCATTTGTTGTAATCACTTTGAAATTGATTAGTGTAGAGTAACTAAACAAAATATAAGCTAATAAACACTACACAAACAGTTGGGACCAAGGGCAGATCCAGGAGGAGGGTCGTGGGAGTCCTGACCCTCCCCCTGGGCCGGATCTAGGACTTAGATGGACCACATTTTTTATTTTATTTTATAAAAAATCAAATATAACTTCTTGTGACTTGACAACGACTGTGTGACCCTCCCCTGGCACCAAAGCTGGATTTGAAAGATTTTTTTTGACCGAGCAAAGAGATTCTAATGGCTAATGGGACAAGTCAGCATTTAGGCGTGCAAGGTTTGTTCGACGATAACTTGCGTAGCGTATCGTTGTTCCGATCTTCATGAAACTTTGTAGGTAAGTAGTTTATTTCAATACATTTTTTAATTTCGAATATGGGCAAAATCAAGTTCCGAAAATGTATGGGTCGCGAGGTCACAGTTCGGGGCGAACTACTAGTAATAATGACCACCGCGACTTTTACCACCCAGGTGATCAAAGCGGAATAGACAACCTGCAACACTAGCGGCGTTGTTGATGCTTTGCCAGCCCGGAGAGAAGTAAGTAGATACCTTTTTTATTTTAGTCTAAAGACAATCCAAATGCTCAAGCCCACTACCAGTTTGAAGCGTACCCAGCATGCTGGCGGTATCACCACGTTGATTGGCAATGCATAAGTCAGAAACACGCTAGTCGCACACGTCACGCGCGGTGAAGCCAGCCGCTCTGAAACATTTTGAAAATGAGGTGACCTCCCAGGGACTTATTGGGACTTAGGGACCTGGTCCCCAAGTCCCAATATCTCGACCCCAAATGGTACAAATAAGTAATCACTAGAGAGAGAGAGACAGAGAGAGAGAGAGAGAGAGAGAGAGAGAGAGAGAGAGAGAAAGATGGAGAGGTGTAGAATAGATTACTTTTTCGATAAATATATCAATTGATTAATTGAAACCAGATATATTTATTAGAATAATTAGCTATTTCCCGTGACTTTGTACGGGTAGGCTTTCATATTATAAACTCAATCTTTATCTTCATTTCAAATGAAAATAAATATTGAGTTAATATGAATTTATTAAAGATTTTTGAGTTCATTAAAGATTTGTTCATCAGACCTTTCATAGTACACCGGTGGAATGGGGTAGAAATGGGGTGTAAACAGGAATTTTAGCTTCGCTAGTTAACTAGTTTTCGAAATAAGTCAGTCAGGTTCGTTGACATAAACTAGTATAAAGGAAATGCCAAGACAAAGTCTATTTCGAGCGAAATTGGTATAAAACAATGAAGGGCTTAATTAGATTCACTACACGCCCGCACAGTTATCTTAAAATTTCCTTTGAACTGTGCTGTATTAAATTTTCGTGATAATTATTTTAAGCCTTCGAAATTCCTTCTTTGTTCTTTTTAATCCCCGACGCAAAAAGAGGTGTGTTATAAGTTTAACGTGTGTTTTACATACATTTTTAAAGTAGTAGGTACCTACTTTTTACATTTAGGCACAAAAAATTGCACATGGCACACCACACCATTTCTTTACAAAAGTTGATAGCCTGCTAGTAATTACAATAATTGTTTATCTGATTTTTTTTATAGTCCTTAACTATTTTAAGACTAAGCGAAGCTCCTAAAGTTCTACAATGAACTAAACTTGTAAGTACGGTTCCATAATTTCTTTATCGCGAATTCTTTGGAATGGAACTATTAGAAGCACTTCCCTTTAACATTCTTTAGAAGCACTGATATTAGTGTGAAGTTGTGAACAATAAGTGTTTCTAGTAATTGTTGATTATTAACACTTGATTTGTTGTCATCGTCATCATCAGCCACAAGATTTCCACTGCTGTACATAGACCTGAACAAGTGCATACTGAATGACAGCCTGCCATCTGCATCCACTGGATGCCCGCAACTCTCACGATGTGGTTGGTCTATCTACAAGTGGGAGGCCAACGCTGCGCCTTCCGGTTCGTGGTCTCCACTCAAGAACCTTTGTTCTCCATCAGTTATCGGTTCTTCGAGCGATGTGGCCTGCCCATTGCCACTTCAACTTGCAAATTTTAACAGCTATGTCGGTGATTCTTGTTCTTTGGCGGATATCCACGTTTCGGATTCTATCGCACAAAGAAACTCCGAGCATAGCTAAAACAGCTAGCATAGCAAAAACGGTATAAAGCGCTCTTATTGTTATTCCTCACCATCTCTCAAACTGCAGTACCTGTAAAACTTTAAAAGATTGTTACCACCGAACTTTGGAAACAAACGAAGGTAACCGAACAATGCACAACTCGGTATTGTCTGTACCAAGATTTTCAAGTTCCTTTATTACTGCACTATGCAAAATACTATTGTTTTTAAGTACAATAGAGTAATGCTTGGAATTTTTATTGGTATTTTACAGTTGTTTTTTGGAAGTTTTACGATCTCAGGTAGTTTTAGGATTGTTCTGGTTTGTTGTTTGAACGGATGAGGTACTTAAGTGGGATTAGATAGTTTTAGTGTTATTTTTATGTCTGTTGGCTTTACAAGGGCTTTTAGGTGAGAGGCATTGTTTGTTGAAGTTGTTAATGCTTCGGTGGTATCTAGGTGTGGTCTTTGTTCTGGCACTGGGATTATTCTATTGAATCAGATTCTTCTTTATCATCCTATTATGTTCCTACTGCTGGGACACAGGCCTTCTCTCATAGAAAGATGATGGACCATAATCTACCATGCTGGCCCAGTGTATGTTGGTGAATGTCATATGTTTTGAATTTTTAGGTTCTTAGATATCGGTTTGCTCACGATGTTTTCTTTCGCCGTTTTTGAGCGAAGGCATCGAAACTGCAATAAATTATTCAAGTACTAAATAAATAATTGGTGCAGGGCCTAGGACCAAGCCGGGTTCCGTCAGATTGTAAAGCGTGCATGCTACCGATCGACCACCATCGCCCAGATCAGATCAGATTAGAAAAATATGGAGATTATGGAAATTGTGACGCCTAAGCACAAATAGCCATAAGCTAATCAATTGTTATGGTAAATTAAAGACAACGCTCAACGACAAGTTCTGTGTGTTTAACTGCATTAATATTTACTAATACTAATAATAACTAACCAGTGGGCTGTCCCATTGGTCAATTATTATTAGTTAATATATTGATTAGTTATAAGGGCAATAAAGCCGAAGACTATGATGAAAATATTTATGACATACTTAATTTTATGTTGACATATTTTAACAGCAATTATTATATTAGCTTTTTTAATTTTATTCCTATTTTTACTAGGAAATCTATTTAGTTTAACAGTTTGTGAGATAAATGTTAGTGGAATTTGTCCGTTTTTATTCTCAACAAATAATTTGAATTTGAATAATTATGATACAAAACTGAACAAAAAAAAACTGAACTGACTATTGAAAAATTCGAAATCATGCTATCAATGGAATAAATCCTATCTGATTCTTCAACTAAGGATTGGAAAATAGGCCCTTATAATACAAAAACAAGTAGACTGCCCTTAGACAGTTGAAGATCTAAAGACCAAACATATTTGCACCAAATGCAAATAATAAAATAATATAATGTTTTTTTTGGAGCATATTTTGACCAAATGCTCAAAATATGCTCTTGAAATCTTAATTATCATAATACAGTGGACCCATTGTAACACAAATTTCGTAAAGTTCAATTTATTACACGTAAACATAACTTCAACTATTCAAAAAGTTCTTTAATAACGATTTAAATTAATACTGTAAATAAAGAAATTATACGCATTACAAGGGGTTTTAAATCAGATATTCGATTCACATTTTATTAAACTCAGCCCCTAATGCCAGCCCTTAATAATGCCCTAAACATTATTGACAAAAAGACACCATGGGAGATTTTTTTATAATAATCTCTGCGTGAATAGAACCATAACGCCATGACTCTTTTGTGCTCCATCTCAAATAAGTTGTGATATTTTAAACCTTATTTCATAGGGACAAGGTTCTCTATAAAAGTAGAAAATGAACAAGATATTACCGTATTACCATAATTTCATAACTAAGGGCGAACGATTTTCTAATATTACACTTATACTCAGATTTTTATGGCCTTTTCTTTCATACTTGCCGTTAATATGTGGGATAAGTTCCGCCTCACGGTTATGGGTGTATTTTTTTTTCAAATCTTTAGTCCTTGTACGTAGAATGGGGGAAGTTAAATAGGTTTTACTAAAAGGTCTTCGGAAGTTTTAAATGAAAACTTTTTTGATATGGTGACTGTCAGAAACTGTATTTTGACTACAGAGTTTGTAAGTCATGAAAAACATAGAAAATTAACTTGTGTTATCGTTTAAAATTTAATGCGCAAGGAGTTAACGCAAGTGTCTACACTAAAAAAACTGACTTTCTTCCTTCCTAAATTTAAGATGAAAATGACATCTTGCCTTTCTAAAAGCGATTCCTTGTTACAAAAATCAGCAGGAAAGGCATAATTTTTTTTTTCTCAGTGTAAGTATCTAAGCCATGTTTAACTTTACACCGAAGTACTATATACGAAATAGGTAATAAAAATATATTTTTAAGTAACACTGAGACACAACCAAGGCTTTTTTATGCTACTAGCATTGCCATTCAGCGTGTAATGCCACCAACATGCTGGGTACGCTTTCAATTGGTGGGCGTTTGACCATTTGGATTAATTTTAGATCTCCAACGGTCTTTGGCCAGTTCAACAGTTTTTGTATGATGGGCTAAGTATTTAATGTTTTATTTTTTAAATAATTTCTTGAGCAGCTCCATGGACTTTGGATTCCATGTTTTTCAACTAATACAATTTATTTTATCAGCTTTTGTCGTAATTTTCCTTCAAGAAGTATCAAGTGTTAGCTTGTATTTTGTTTAGATAATAAAAGCTTCGTTAAAAATCTCAGTAATATAACATTACAGATAAACACAGATAAACAATTTTATTGATAACAGTGTGAATAATTATAAGTCAGTCAAGAATTTCATATTAAAAATAATCATTAATTAATTTATAAATTAGGTATATAAAGATTTAAGAAAGATTAAATTAAATTACATTGCGTCCGTAGTTATTTAAATAACATTTCTTTTCACTTTAAAAAAAGTCGTCAACCGTGTAAAAAGTTCTTTCAACGAGCCAGTTTTTTTATTTAGTTTTATAATATAATTACTTTATCTAATAATCTAAGTATTTCTATGCGACAGGAACCGCGACCAAAAGCCAGTTTTCGAGGACTAATTTAAAATAATCCCTCTCCACATCTGGCTGGGGAATGTCCCAACACAATGCGATACAAAGATTAATCTATTCGGATTCAGATTACGACATAAAGATAGCATTGTTGTCGCCGAATCTCCCGATTCGATCCGGAGTTTGGGCTATTATTGTGAACGATGATTATACTTGACGGTGGGCTTATTGTGGATGTTAGTTGTGTCTTGGGGAAGAGAAAAAGAGATTTTTTTAAGATCAAGTAAAAGAAAATGTACATTACTTTTTTGGGTTAGTCGCAAAAATTAAGCAACGGAAAACTAGTTTTTGGATGGGTTGAAGTGGTTTTTACAACTGAGCTCTAACACGTCGCACTCTTAATACAACAATGACCGAACTCGAAATTTTGGCAAATTGACTTTTAGTAAAATATCGACCTAAAAAGCGTGCTCTACAATCTAGGCGATTAAAAATACCTGTTTACTGTATGCAATAAGGTTTATAACTACTTGAGTCTTTATCCGTCCCCTCACCTTGCGCGCTGTTACTCAGTTAAAAATTGTTTTTTGTCGATTCCCAAAAAGTTGCGATTTTGGATCCTGTCACTGTTTTATTAAGAGTGCGATGTTATTATAATAATTTCCTGGTTATTTAAGCCATAGCAGAGTCATGATGGTAAGCACAGCGTAGGACGTCCACCCAGAAGACGACCTAAAATAGACCGCAGGGAAACGCTGGATGCAGGCCGCTTCCAACCGGCCCTTTTGGAGATCAATGGGGGAGGCCTATGACCAGCAGTGGACAACCTACGGCTGAAACGATGATGATGAATGATGATGAGTCGTGATGGCGGTCAAACGCATAATAGATAGAAACTCTTTAGCGTGTACACCAGAAATAAAAACAAGCCTATTAATTATTTAAAAAAAACCTTCAGATGGCCATAAAAACTCTAACACCAAGCTACTATGATTATTAACGGGATATTTACCGTGATAAGGTTGTAGAAGGAGGTCCACCAATAAGTTTGGCACTTAGTCTTTTTCAGCTTACTTTTAGACCACGACGGAGATTTCCTTCCTTAATTTTAGACATACTAGACATTAATTAGTCTACGTAATAAAAAAGCACTCATTAGATATTGCTCAAATAGGTAAAAAAGGTAGGTAGGTAGGACCTACCTAGGTGGTCTAAGCACCTAAAAATATATGCAGGTTTTTTAAAATCTAACTTCAAAGCAAGTTCTTAGTTTTTTTAGCTTATACAGACCTTTTAATAATAAAAGATTATTAAAATTTATAAGCTCTCTGCGTAGTTTTTAAAAGCTGACTTAAGTCTCAGTTAAAACGAATTGTACTATGTACTATTCATGGCTGTTATTCTAAAAACCCAAACGAAACTTTTGAATCCGCATTTATTGTGCTAATTGTTAGACTGTGGAATGCGCTACCTGAATGGGTGTCCCAATCTGGATATCTTCCAGTCGTGAGTGAATCAGTTTATTCTAAGAAAGTGCGCTCCATCGTAAATCTCATCATAGGTAGGGGTCAATTTTTTTTTTTTTTTTTTTTTTTTTTTATTTTACTGAATTTTAGCGTAACTTTATTACCTAAGCACGTACAAAAATATTTATTCATCATCATCATTGTCAGCCTGTATCAACCCACTGCTGGGTATAGGACTCCTCTCCCTTGCGCCATCGATCCCTGTCTCGAGCTAATCTCATCCACGTATGACCTGCGATGGGCCTGATGTCATCGATCCATCGGGCTGGTTGTCTGCCTACGGAACGCTTATCCGTTATTGGTAACCACTCTGTCAGGGCTCTACTCCACCTGCCGTCACCACGCCTAGCCACGTGCCCTGCCCAGCGCCACTTGAGTCACACGATACGGTTTCCGACATAGTGACTTTTGTCCTTCGACGGATTTCTGTATTTCGGACTCGAAAATATTTATTGACTACCATAAAAGTTGGTTAGTCCTGCCATTCACAATTTGTCCTCACGCATTGAATGAGGGTCATACAAAAATATACGTTAATCCTCTTTTCTATTTTTAAAAAGATCTTCGCAAACATTGTAGTTTTGGTTGTGGGACTGTCTACTCAATCACCGAGTGACATAAACATATCGATCGCAATGTCCCTAAAAACGCATAAATCGAAATATCGGTCGGTCGGGCCGATAACGCATACCTATTTACCGTGATGTATGGGCCGATTGACGGGTGTACCGTGAGGGATGAACTGCCATAGTTGTGCTAGCATTATCTGACATTTGGAGGTTTTGATCGACGGCATCTGTAGCCACTTTTAACCCGACTGCGCAAGAAAGAGGCTTATGTTTTTCGAGTGTATGTATGTATGAGGTTTCTTTGGCACGCTATACATCTAAGCGGTTTATTGGATTCTGATACCTATGTGAGATGTCATTAGAATTATTTTAATAGTAGGAGTGAAATAGAGTCAACGACGTTTTATACCTGTTTGTTTTCTTTTTTACATATCTAAACCGTGTGTATTGTTTACTTTGTAGTGTATGTAACCTTTATTTTGTATTTAGTTCTTATTAAATTGTCTATGTATACTATTAATTACTATACTTATTGTAACTGTTCTTATTTTTGGGAAGACAGTGTCTGCTCCATCACAGCTAACGCTAAAGCAGCAGGCAGGGTTACTTATTTTTTCTGCATGTTCAACAACAATATTTTTTTTTGTATTTGTATACCCAGGCATAAAAAGTCATTGCATAGAGTACAAAAATATATGATAGCGTCCACGAATCATACTCATATTATAGATCCGAAAAGATTGTTGGTTTGTTGGTTTGAATGTTCCTCTTCACGCAGAAATAAAGCAACGGATGAACCAGATTTTTTGCATGGGTATAGTTCAATGGCCGGAGAGTGACATTGGATTTGGGTTTTGGGTTTTCACCATCATCACTATTTTTCATCACTACGCTGGTGAAACCACGGGACGCAGCTAATAAATAAATAAAGGGAAAATAGTGAGTAAACTTTGCTAAATATGTTAATATATTTTATGTATAGTTATAGAGAGCTTGCGCAACAGATTTCAAAAATATATCTCTATCTCTATCTCTACATAGTATAAATTGAAGTCGCTTTCCGCGTCTGTCTGTATGTCTGTATGGCCGCTAACTCCTCCTAAACCACGCAACGGATTTTGATGCGGTTTTCACCATCAGTTAGATACATTTTCAAGGAAGGTTTATATATATGTATATATAACTAGCGACCCGCCCCGGCTTCGCACGTAAATTACACCCGTGCGAAGCCGGGCGGGTGGGTCGCTAGTAAACTATAAAAAAAGTTGTTCACGAGATAAATCCATAAGTAGGTATAGATAGGTACGTAACCTACTATTTATAGGTACAATGCAGCCGGGTTATATTTTTTAATAATAAAGTCTTGTTAATATTGGATGCAGGCCGCTTCCAACCGGCCCTTTTGGAGATCGATGGGGGAGGCCTATGTCCAGCAGTGGACGTCCTATGGCTGAAATGATGATGATGATGATGAATATTCATGCACTGAAAGTTTTTCTCACTGCAAGCCATAATGTCAGATTTTTTAAATCACAATGTACGTAGTTATTTTCATTCTAAAAGCACTTCACAATTTTAAAAGTATTTTAAATTGTTTACGTCGTCCACAAATCCAAGTAAAACAATCAATTGTGAGAAAATATTTTCTCTGACTTTAAACTTGGACAATCAAACTTTAGAATCTTAAATTAAAAACAACAAAACTGTTTTGAAACTAAATTGATCTTTACAAAGATTAAAATTAAACTTAGATAACAATATGAAAAAAGCTTAAAGCCTATTCGAACAGAATAGTTTTTTTGTAATTCACGCAATGTTTACTCACGCGTAAAACGCGCGTGCATTGTAACATGAGCCTTATATTACGTGGTCTAAGTTATAAGCGACATGATATACGGGATAATAATACCAATAAAAGATACTAAGAATGTAGGTATGTTACCAGTAAAGTGATGCATGCCTCTGGTGTTATAAGTATCTATAGACGACGGTGACTGCTTACCATCAGTACCGGCGTTAGGGTAGGGCCTGGTTGGCCACAAGCACCTATAAAGAGGCGCTGAAGGTATATAAAAATCTATAGATTTATTCTTTGCCTTTTTGCGGTACAAATTTCGCCCAGGGCGCTGGTAGTACTAAAACGGGCACTGCTTACCATCAGGTGGCCCGTCTGCTTGTTTGCTAACTATGGCATTAAAAAAAAGTATATAGGCATGGTTGGTGGCGAAGCGATGGTAGCCGGGTGGTAGCATGTGCGTTTAACAATCTGACGGTACCCGGTTCGATCCTCGTCCCTACACCAGTGACTTATTTAGTACTTAAATACATTATTTGTGCATTTTCAATGCCATCGCTCAACAACGGTGAACGAAAACATCGTGAGGAAACCAGTTGGTATATCTAAAAACCTCAAGAGTGCAAATAAATAATTATGACATTCACCAACATTCACTTGGCCAGCGTTGTGGATTACCTGTGTCCCAGCCCAGCAGTGGGAAAATGATGATGCTGATGATTTTTTGTATTTACCTTGAAATAACTAAAGTTCTATGGTACTGAGACGTGGTCCTTAACTGTTGGAGTTTTGGAAAAACTCAGAGTCACACAGCGGGCAATGGAGAGAGCTATGCTCGAAGTTTCTTTGCGCGATAAAATACGAAACGTGGTTATTCGCCAAAGAACCAGAGTCACCGACATAGCTGTTAAAATTTGCAAGTTGAGGTGGCAATGGGCAGGCCACATCGCTCGAAGAACCGATAACCGATGGGGAAGAAAAGTTCTGGAGTGGAGACCACAAGCCGGAAGACGCAGCGTAGGGAGGCCTTCCACTAGATTGACCGACGACATTGTGAGAGTCGTGGGCATCCAGTGGATGCAAAAGGCAGGGTGTCGTTCAGTGTGGAGGTTAAAGGGGAGGCCTATGTTCAACAGTGGACGTCTTCTGGCTGATGATGATGATGATGAACTAAAGTTCTATGCTCAGATTTGCAAATTGAAGTGGCCGTGATGCCACTTCACTCGAAGAATCGATAATCGATGCAGAAGAAAGTTTGTTGAGTAGAAACCATGTACCGGAAGATGCAGCGTTGGTAGGCCTTCCACTAGATGGACTGACGACATCTTGAGAGTCTCGGGCTTCCAGTGGATGCAGATGGCAGGCTGTCGTTCAGTGTGGAGTTCTAAGGGAAGCCTATGTTCAGCAGCGCACGTCTTCTGGCTGATGATGACAACGAACTAAGTTCTGTATTAAATTATCCATTATTGTAATACCAGTTTAATTTATAGCTGTGATTATTTAACATTTCAAACAACAGTTGAAAATAAACAGTAATTGTTGTTCGCCTTCAACCTACACCATCTGCGTGATCTGAAGCCACTCGTTCGTAGGGGCATTCCTTTGTGGACCCCAATGCTGTTGCTCTATTTTAACTTATAATAATAGTGGAATTCAACGGGATTGGAGCTTTTACATGAAACGATCCGACAACGATTTGAAACAATGATTGGATGGTTGGACTTGCTGTAATGGTAGACGGTCACCGGCGTGGTGACCCTGGTGTGGGTTCATTTTAAATTCTGTCAGGAAGTTCGAGCATTTGGTGAAGAAAAAATAAACATTCGAAGGAAAACCATTACACATAATAACCTGGCTAGGCACGAAAATGCGTCACCATTTGACGGTTTATATTCCGAAAACCCGTACGAAGCACTTTTATAGTGACTGTGTTTTTTTTTTTTTTTTAAATATAAATAATAGGCTTGCGTTTGACCACCATCACGCCTGATGTTAAGCGATGATGCGGTCTACGTTGGAACACGCTTACCTAGAAGGAAAACCGATTCACTCGTGATTTGAAGACGCCTAGACTGTGGAATGCGTTGCCTGTATGGGTACTCCCGTCGCAAATGAATCGGTTTTTTCTGAAGCATTCACCATCATAGATCGCATGTTTACCATCAAGCGAGATGGCGTTCAAGAGCAAGCCTATCTATCAATAAAAAAAAAAACTAGCTCTACCGCACAACATCCACTCAATAATGTCTTTTGGCATTATTCTGTGGGATAATTCCACAGACAAATAGCGCGTTTTTGCATTTTTTATGTTCGCTACATTAAAAATGCAAAAACGCGCTATTAGGGTTTTAGTGAAAGCTAAGTAAAGAGACTCGTGCATAGATCTTTTTAAGAGTCTAGGCATGCATACTTACATCAATATCAGTATACATATACGAAACTGTAAAATATGTTCGAATGAATCTCCATATCTTCATAAATCATAAATCATATATTTCCGAAAGAACAGCACATAAAATTCCTATTAGACATACAATATAGAAAAAACACAAAAAAGAAGTCTGCAGTGGGCCCCAAACTAGGCAAAGCCTGTATCTTGGGTACCCGGAAAGATCAGAACATACGTACTTCCAGAAATAGCGCTGACAGTATTTAACAGTTTCCAAATATTAGTGATAAGTGGCTATAAATTAAAACGGAGAAGAGAACAAATCATTTATTACTATTTCTCATTCTTATTATTATTATTTTCTTTTCTTTTTCTAAAGAGCGAAGTGTCATAAATCGTGTAATGGTCTTACGGTTTCCTAGACAAAACACTGAACCTTGATATGACACCATTTTTTATAAATTTAAGCTAATAATGTAAGTAGACAGATTGAAACTAGAATGATCAAAATTGCTAAAAGTGTAAAATCTATGTAATCTTTATCTATATAATATTATAAAGAGGAAAGATTTGATTGTTTGTTTGTTTGTTTGTTTGTTTGTTTGTTTGCATTGTATAGGCTCTGAAACTACTGAACCGATTTGAAAAATTCTTTCACTGTTGGGAAGCTACACTATCTCCGGGTGACATAGGCTATATTCTATACCCGTGCGAAGGTGGGGCGGACCGCTAGTTATGTATAAAAGTCGTGGTGAATATAAAAATTCTGCCGCATCCTATGGTGTAAAAGCACCCATATAATAATAATGGAATACCCCTAGATTAATTGTGTTATTTTTGTTAAAGCAGCTTTTTGTGACCATTAGTGTGTTAATAATGCTGTTGTTACATAAATATTTCTTTTACCTTTGCTATTTGCAGACTTAATTACTTTGTAATATCCTTTGTATGAAACTTGGTATCGTTGAATTAATGTTTTATATTTAATTATAATTGTAGTTTAAGCTAATCTGATTTTCTTTTTTTTTTTTTTTTTGTTTAGCCTGTCATGTTCTACTCTTGGAAAAAGACTTATATTTAAACAATTTTTAAATATTAACATTATTAATTTGTCTAATACTTAATCAGGCATAACTTTTCGGTTGGGCATTTTATTCTGACACACTTAAGTGTTTTCAATCCACTAGACTTTAATTACAGTAGAAGCGGTGAAACTACTTACTTGCATCTTTTTTTAAAATATAAATAATAGGCTTGCGTTTGACCACCATCACGCCTGATGTTAAGCGATAATGCGGTCTACGTTGGAGCACGCTTGCCTAGAAGAAACCGATTCACTCGTGATTTGAAGACACCCAGATTGTAACCACCCAATTGCATCTTCCGCCCCGGCTCTGCACTGGTATAGTTATATAGCCTATTAAAATAACCTATATTAATCTATGACAATGTAGCATTCAAATGGTGAAAGAATTTTTAAAATCGGTCCTGTACTTTTAGAGCCAATTCGTTACAAACATACTTACATACAAATCTTTCTTCTTTATAATATTAGTATAGATTGTTGCGGTAATTCCAAATAAAGCATGCTACATCGACCCGTCCGGTGGCATGGTGGTCATGCATGCCTCAATTAGGTCCAACCATTTATTTACTCTGATAGCTGCAATACCATTATATAAAGCGAAATAAAAACATCTTCTTTTAATATTTCACTTAAGTATATTGGATACTTGCTACAGTCTTGTGTTCAAAAACCTAGCGAAAGTGATCAGAATTCGTGGTTTTCATTCAGCTTTTTATAATTTTACTGTAGTTGACACAGCAAATACTGCTATTCTGTGGAATGCGCTGCCTGAAATGTTCCACCGATAATTACAATCTGGGTGTCTTCAAATAGAGAGTGAATCGGTTTCTTCTACGCCCGCTTCGTACGCTTCTGTTTTTGGCAAGCGTGCTCCATCGTAGACCGCATCATCGTTTAAGGTCAGGTGAGTTGGTGGCCAATCGCTAGCCTATTATTATTTAATAAATAAAAAATAAGAAAACTGGGATCATGTTTAGTCTCTAGTAAAAAAATATTTGTCGTCAATTATTTTTTGTTTATAGGTACCTAAGTACTAAATTAAACGTCCACTGATCAGTGCACATTTTCAATCGCTACCATCATGTCTGTATGCCTTTCTTGATAAAATTTGATGACAGTGCCTCTAATTAAGAAAAACCGAAAAATAACTGTAGCTACTACCAAATATTCAGATGTGAACTAAAACCAACATCGTAGACTGTGGCAGTAGTATAAATTCATTTGTTTATAGTGCTCGCATGTGCTTACGTAATGATGATGTTTATACACTACTGCTTGTAGTTGTACAGAGGCCTTTGAAGTTTTTGTATTGCCTAAATTAGATAAGCCTCTGAGAAGCATTATTGGATAGCAAAGCTCTAAAGATTTTTATAATATTTATATCATTGTGAGGGACTGTATCATTAATAGCAAACCATAGCATTGAAAAATTGAGCGCTTAAGTATTTATAGCAGACCTTAGCTAATTTATAGCACTTTATTTTTAGCAATTTATAGACAAATTGCTTAGTGTACTACTACGTAGCATTTGAAAATTTGCAGACCATAGAAGATCGTAGATTCCGTATTGCATCATTTGAGAATCTAAAGCAGACTATAACGAAGAGAAAATTTATAGCAGACCGTAGCGATTTGTAGTATAGCATTTGAGGATTTATAGCAGACCATAACACTGTAGCACTTATAGCAAACCATAGCAGTATTAAGTAAACATGGGCGTTCGTTATGAAACGAAACATCATTATAAGCTTGCCAACTCATGAAAAATAATCTCCAACTACCCATGTAGGTACAAAACTCTTACTTATTCAACGGCGCGTCTGTCCAATTTATATTTTAATCTGTTTCCCATACGTGCGTGCGTTGGGTACATAAAGAAAAAGCGCGAACATTTAGTCCGCATTACTGGATAATAACTCACTGGTGGAATTTACTGGGTTGATGCGTGAAACTTGATAAATGTGTTGCCGTAGGTCAGAATATTAGAAAGATAATGCGGCGTTTCAGGCAGTGTTATTACCGGTGAATGAAATTGTAGCATTGCGGCTGTTTTACTCCATCTTTATTTGAGCCATGTAGGTCGTTCGGTTGAAAACGTGATTTATTTTGATGCAAAATTTGGGACTTCTAACTAAATTCACAAAACTTGAAAGGTTTCTATATGCCTAGTTTCAAATCGATACGACATTTAGAAATGGCTTAAAGTCGACTAGAGTTTGTGTACATAGTTCGTAAGTTAGTTACCTAGTGAAGCTGGTAATATAATGTTAAAAAGCCGCCAGTGAGAAGAAAACGAAGAGACCCAGGACGTTGAATGAACGTGAAGTTAATGTCGACAAGGTTTATTGCAGGTGTTTAGTTTTATAGTCAGCAAGAGACGGCGTTATAAGGCCATTAAAGTTAGATTATACGTTCTATCCTCTGTGACTCTACAAAGTATGAACTTGGACTGGACTTTAAAACAAGTATATATATAATTATATATTTTTGTTTGTTTGCCACCTATGGCATAAAAAATTGCAATTTTTTGGGCAAATTAGGCGGCAGCATTACGATTAAGATTTTATTATCTAATTCCATCCAAACATTTTATTTACCAATTTATTGAGAATTTTCTTTAAAAAATGAAAGAGCTGATAAGGCTTTCATAAAACTGAAGTTGGCAATTTTCTTTCGACACTACTAACCATAAAGAGAAGGGTTGTAAACATGGACTCACATCGATAGAAATTCCAGGCAAATTCCCATTTTCCCATCAGTGTCGTCCGTATGCCATCAAATTTCTTATAGTTTATGTCAAAATAGTCGTAAAATACCGTATGCAGTAGTTTTCCGGCTTAGCCGAACATACCGATACATAAGTTTGTTAAGATCCTTTGAGGATTCGGTTTACGAGTCCACGTAGGAGTACCTCGTAAAGCCAACAGTACCTTTTCACGAATGCGACCATGTTTTGCGTAGTAAAGAAAACTGCGCTCAATACTGGTCGCGCGACCAGGGGCCTTACGGACAACTGCTATAGCGGCACCTAATCCCCTCAGTTGGAAAATCACGCGACCGCAAACCGTATCTGGGCGCGATAAGGTTCACGTTCGTACTAATAAGAGAGCGAGAAATATTTTTTATTGTCCTTATAAATAGTTTGAAATTGACTTTTAATTGTACAAATAATATTTTAAATTGTTTTTCAAAAGCTTTATAAAAGTTTGTGATCTCGTATGCATTACGGCCCGTTTATATAAAAAGAATAGTCCTGGTAGTGACCGTTATCTCAAAAATATTTTTATAATGACTTCCTTATATTGAATTTTGTCTCGCTCTCTTGGCTAATGAAAGAGCAAAACAATTTTATTGTCAATGTAAGATTATTAATATAAGAATGTATTATTGATAACTATTTATTGTTCACACCAGAAATACATACATAAGACAAAAACAACTTAAAAATATATTGAAACAATTGGCGGCCTTATCGCTATGAGCGATCTCTCCCAGGCAACTATAGTATGGAGAAGACATACATATTAAGAGGTAAAGGTCTTGTGGTAAGTAAGGACGGGTCTTTAAAGATAATAAACTCTACAAAAAAGTCGCACGACAAAACCGCAAGCGTGAATTTGCCGTAACAGCATTCGATGTACGACATTATACGTCTTTGTGCCTTAACAAGTGACAGTTACTTTGTGGTCTTTACATTGTAGTATAGATAGTTTCGTAAAACGTAACGTCTGCTTGCAGCCTTATCCACCGTGGACATGTGATCTGCTTTTATGCATTTTATTTCGTGCAGTTTTCTATTTTGTTCCATTTTTTTTTTATTATAGGTTACTTTTTCCAAGACACTTTTCGTACCCAACCGAGGTTTAAGGCGAGGTTTTTCCACTTTTAAGCAACACTTATTACTACAGGTGACCATTATGATAGCCCGTTGGTCGAGTGATAGCCCGTTGGTCGAATGATAGCCCGTTGGTCGAGTTAGTAGTGAACCTGCCTTCTGCCTCCATCTTGGGGGCGTGGGTTCGATTCCCACCTAGGACAAACATTTGTGTTTGTTCTATATCTGGGTGTTAATATCTATTTAAGTATGTATTTAAACCTATATATGTATATATATCAGTCTCTGGCAGCCATATCACAAGCTTTGCTTAGTTTGGGGTCAGATGACGGTGTGTGCAAAAATGTCCCGAATATTTATTATCCTTGGTTTAAATTCGCATTGTATTAAAGTCGCATTTAGCGGAGCAAAGTCATGGCGCTTACACACCGTCGTGCGTTTCGCTACTTCTATTTTTTGGGGTTTTTCTCTTATTTTTTGAAAAGTGTAGCTGTAATGTAAAATGTACCTCTGCGGTTTCTTTCATTTTAATTTAGTAAATAGGCAATTAAATGAATCCAAAAAAACAGGGATAAAGCGCAAATCAGTGCTACTTTGATATATTTTTTATATCGAGCGAAATGTGCTTAATCATGTTTCAGTCTCATGGGTTTCCTAGATAAAACATTCAATTTTGTTATGACACCATTTTTATAATTTTAAGCCAACCATGGAGGTATGCACACTTATACTAGAATAGCCGGAATTTGCTAAAAGTCGGAAAAGAGCGTCTTAAGCAACAGATATATCTGAGCTATGGATCCATGCATCCAGGTGTATGGACCCAAGCATAGCCCTCTAGCTTTGCTCGAGGTTTCTCTACGAGATCAAATCAGAAATGAGAAGATCCGTAGACAAATTAAAGATACCCACATAGCCCACCGGATTAGCAATTTGAAGTGGCAATGAGCAGAGCGCATAGCGTGCAGTACATATGGCCAATGTGGCCGAAATGTTTTCGAGTAGAGTCCACGGACCAGTAAGCGCAGCATAGATCGTCCACCCACAAGATGGACTGACGACCTAAAAGAGACGCTGGATGCAGGCCGCTTCCAACCGGCCCTTTTGGAGATCGATGGAGGAGGCCTATATCCAGGAGTGGACGTCCTACGGCTGAAATGATGATGATGATCTCACAGTTTATCTATTTAATTATATAAATGGCACTTTTAACGCGCGTGGTGATAAAATGCGAAAACCGACATCGGTTATTTGAGTACATTAGTAATTTCACAGAATGTTTTGCCCATGTAGCCTTGTACTGAACTTGGTACCTACCATGATCCAATAAAACAAGGGACACAACACAATATGCCTAAGTAACTGTCTAATTGGCATATCATTGCAAAAAAACCACATAAATTGATCTATTAAATAGAATGCAAAAAGCATTACAATTTTAATTTTGTTTGTCCGCTCAATCGAATCAATTGATATTAAACACGAATTTAATTATATTAAACGTATTATTTAAATCAATCACTGAGCTACCGTCGCTATAAAATTTTGAGTGCGTTACGATAAAGTCAAATTAATAGCCTGCCAAAACATTTGTTCAGTAACGATAAAAAAATATCATAGAAACCGAAAATGGCCCAATAAACATAAACAAAACACACCCTAATTACGTCAATTAAACGTACTAAGTATAAAATATTCCAAACGCACCATTCTTTAAGTACCCTATGAGTCAGCGAGTCTCACAGGGACCCAGGAAGTCGAACATCAATACATCACCGTCCCATAGGCCTCGACGTTCTATTGGTATTTGGTACACTAGCATCTTGCCGCAATATCACCCGCTATCCGAAAAAAATTAAATAACATAAAAAATATTTAAAAAAAAGCCTAAATAAAAGTTTTTTTTATAATTATAAATAAAAGGCTTGCGTTTGACCACCATCACGCCTGATGTTAAGCGATGATGCGGTCTACGTTGGAGCACGCTTGCCTACAAGGAACTGATTCACTCGTGATTTGAAGATTTGATTTGATTTCCATATTGTATTATGGAAACTGACGTGTTTTTCACATATTTTAGGAGACGCAGTAAGTCGCGCGCGCGCATTCACATCGAAAAAGACAGCCAAACGGTTGAAACTAAGGTCGAAGTAAACGTGAGTAATTACCGTGTCATATAAATAAAATACACGACACCTGTAACTTTGTAAACCCATTATACGCAAAAAATACTAATAAATAAATAAAATTAAAAATTAAAAACTTTTTTTAAAACAAGCATTTTTTTCGCATTATTCTCAGTAAATCCTCTATTTTATTGCACAAATCAAAGAAAAATTTGAAGACATTGTTGATTGATCTTCTAATTCTTCAATGGATACTGGAACGTAGCATGATTTATTAAGACGCGTGAAAACCAAATTAATAATTTTACTGTAATTTACATAATGGTAATAAGAAAGACAAACTTTCGCGTTTATAATATTAGTAGGATATAGAGAATAAAAATTCCTTGTTTTTTATGCATCCCCATGATATGGGTATGTTAAAATGTGTGTGGGTAGATGAAAGTGTTTGCTGAGAAAAAAAAATTGTGCGTGGAGTCCCTCCGCGCGGAAGAAGTGAAACTCTCGCTCTGTCTCTTTCTATTCCCCCTCCATGGTAGCGTTAAACGTTTAACGCCGTGTTGGAAGTCGCATAAGAAGTTTCACTTCAATAAAAAAAAACTAGCATCCTATTCGAGTTTGCAAACCATCTCCATACAAATTTCATTCAAATCTGTCAAGTCGTTCAACAAACACACATACAAACTTTGTCATTTTCGATACTCGTGTGATTACAACTCAACGTTCCCGTAATGGTACATTAAAACGTGTCTATTTCCTTTGTGCCTTCGCTTTAATTATCCGTACGAAATAAGCCGATCACTCAGCGAGGCATCTTCACGCTGAGTAAACAAGGGGAGTGAGCCAAAGAGGTAAATGTACTGAAAGTGACATGGACTTGTTAGCGAGCAACACCAATATTACATTCTACATTCATTATTTTTATTTTATTTATTTACTCTATCTATCTGTACAGGGTGTAAGGGGAACACTCTCCAAGCCAAAAGAAGGTAATTGTACTCATCATTATGAACAACTTTTACTATGGGACCAACCCTGAAATCGCGAAAAAAAAAATCAGCTGTTCCATACATTTTGTCGTGTGTTTATGACCGTTTTCTATAGAACAGCTGATATTTTTTTCGCGATTTCAGGGCTGGTCCCATAGTAAAAGTTGTTCATAATGATGAGTACAATTACCTTCTTTTGGCTTCGAGAGTGTTCCCCTTACACCCCGTATATATTATCTATACTAATATTATAAAGAGGAAAGATTTGATTGTTTGTTTGTTTGTTTGCATTGAATAGGCTCCGAAACTACTGAATCGATTTGAAAAATTCTTTCACTGTTGGGATGCTGCACTATCCCCGGTTGACATAGGCTGCTTCGCCCGTGCGAAGCAGGGGCGGCCTACTAGTATAAAATAAAGTCGTGTTAGTTACACTATTTATAACTCAAGAACGGCTGAACCGATTTGGCTGAAAATTGGTGGGGAGGTAGCTTAGAATCAGGAGACGGACATAGGATACTTTTTATTATCATCTATATTATCGTTTATGTGGGTGCAACTGGCTACAACAAATTTCTTACAAAAATGCCTTGACAGCCGTTCTAATTTAAAAAAAAACCTCTGTGCTCAGTCATCTTACCACTACACCCATGTCTCTTCCACCGATTCATATATTTTACTGAAAAAGGCCGTTGTTTAATTTAGCCATTGATTGCTCATTGTTAGAGCTCGCGAGCCACTGCACGTCAATATGAAGGGTGCAACTATACAGGATGTATTCCTATTATAAAAGGTGTCCCATTATACAGAGCATAATGTATAGGGTGTTTGGTCTAGTAATATGTTTGATTTTGGGGTGCATAAGTAATGTGAAATGAAGAATTTAAATGTTGTTTAATTAAATTGTATTTTCTATACAGAGGGTTCGTTTCGATGAAATATGATTTGTTGTTGCTCATATTATTTAAATTTATTCTTAAGTAGGTTATTAAGAAAAGAAATAAAGCACAAACCAGGCTGCAGGCATTAGGCTTTAGAAATATTGTATCGTATTGTTATTGCTAAGAAATAATTAAATAAGTATATCAAAGAAAATTAGTTACTTAAACGAAAATTTATTTAACTGCAAGTGCTACATAGTAGAGTTATCTGATTCTAAAGAACTGGTATTTTCTTCGTGCTAAAAGAACATTAATAGTTGACCTCTTAAATCGCGCGCAGATTAAAATCTCTAGTAATGCTCTCAGTAGAACTGTACGTAGAGATGGCGATTGTTTAAAAACTGAAACAAATTATTCGAGTAATTCCAACTCGAACGAACTTGGTTTGCATAACGATTTGGGTCGTCATTTATGAGACGTACTGCCAAGGAATGGAATGCCTTCCTCTTTGTTTCCTGAGAACTATAATGTAGACTTCAAGGCTAGAGTGAATAAGTTTCTTCCTGATCAACGTGTTCCATCCACCGTCGCTTAGTCATCAGGCGTAAACGTAGGTCTAACCTATATTAAAAAAAATGCTCACATTGAATTCAATACCTGGCTATAAACATTTTTCATAAATATTATTTGAATATTATTGCATTAGGTACATACCTACTTTACAATGCCTCAGGGACCACCCAGTTTTTTTATTGCATAAGACCTGTTTTTGAGATCAGTGGTACTTCGTACATATTTAATTGATGTTAAAATTTTATGCAGTAATTAAGTCAAAGTAATGTCACCATTTTCTTTGGCTTTTTCCACATTCGAAAAGCCCCGATGTTAAGTCAATCGAATAATTATTCGAATAAATTTCATCTATCTCCAATTTAACCGTTATTTACTTACACTCACAACTCTCTGAACTTTGAGTAGGTAAAGGAGGGATATAATTTACGCATTACCCTGACGCAACGACTTGATGTTTAATAGACATTACAAACATAATACTTATTAGCAACGCAAAAATTTCAGACGATTGAATAAGGTATGCTGGATGAAAGTCGATTGGTCCACTCAAGGTCACGATATCGATACCACCGTGCCAGTGCTGGGTCAGACCCTGCTCAAAGATTCCTAAGCCCTGCTTCGGAGGACACTTTTTCATCTAATCTATCGAGTGACAAAGTGACGAGTGATTATGTAACGAACAGAGCAAGAAAATAACTGGTGCTGAGAAATACCATGGTGTAACGGAATGGAAGTGACTTCTGCCTGCAAATCTACCAATGCAAGCTAGCCGCCATGGCACTCTTCCTGATCCCATGCCAAGCTTGACAAGTCTTTGGAGGTGGAAGTGTATATAAGTCAGCCAGTCAGCCATGATACTCCTCCTAACGCCATGACAAGCTTGCCAAGCTTTTGGAGGAAAAAGTGTATATAAACCAGTCAGCCAATGGCAGACTGATTCTGTTCATTTCGATTGCTAAATAAAACATACAAAAAAACAAAAAAAACAAAAAACATAGTCGAATTGATAGCCTCCTCTTTTTTGAAGTCGGTTAATAATAAAGTAGTTGCTGCTCTGAGGAATGTTTCATATTTCTTACGGTAACAATAGATAAAAGCCTCCACGCGCGCTATTATTTTTATCCTATGGTCAGGTGGAGCACTGTTTTGTGCCAATGTGTTAAGTAAACTTCTAACCTAATGATAGCTGTCTATGAGGTAGGAAGTCATCGCCCTGAAGGGAGAGGGCGCTTACGTGTGTCAACGGTGGTGGCATTCTAAGTACCCTCGTTTTGGATATATTTTTTACGACATTTTGCGTATTGTTGTCTGTTGTTTGGCAACATTTGCGATATGGGTTAGCAGTTTGTTTTTTCCGGTTTTTACTCTCAAGAACTTATGAACTTTTGAACATTCGACGTTGGTCTGATTTTGGTTAACGGTTTAAAAAGTGACTGTTTGTTGAAGTAGGTACTTGTTTTAAATGTTTATCCGGACTCACCCACCGTTTTCAGTCAGCTCGTGACCACGGCCATTGCAACATGGTCGAATCATCATCATCATCAGCCAGAAGACGTCCACTGCTGAACATAGGCCTCCCCCTTTAATCTCCACACTGAACGACAGCCTGCCTTTTGCATCCACTGGATGCCCGCGACTCACACATGGTCGAAACGTCGAGCGAAAGGTACATATTTTTACCTAAATTAAATAATACGTGATAAGTCCCGATAAACATTTAAAACATGTGTTCAAATCACGAAAGTTAAAAAAATTACTGAAGTAGATACTGGCAGAGATTTCACTCTAAGGGTGTCAAAATATGTGAACACCATATATATGATTACTTTAAGACTACTTTTGCTCCATAATAAGTGCATAATAATGTTGTCAGGCCAAATCCTACGCTATGCAATGTTGATAAGATGCAAATTGCAGCGTATACTCGATAATAGACCCAACAAAACCTTGGACCGGTATAGTATTGTTTTAACCCGTAGAATGCGAGCAAAGGAGTTTATGGCTAAAATGGGGAATTTCACCTACTTCTCAGATAATAAAAAAATAAAAAAAAGCATAAAATATGTGCATAATATTATACACCATTGGTATTGTGTGTAAATCTTCTTACACACAATACGCACGTCGGAGCACTTTTCACTTACGCCGACATGCAGTGCGTAACGCATTTGGGGGGTTAATGTCAAAAGCGAATTCGCACAATTGTAATGAATATGTATGTTCCTTTATATAAATGTGGATGTAGTAGCAGATAGTGTTGGTTGTACTATATAAATGACTATCCAAGACCGTGTCGAGACATGCATATGATAGGGTTCCATAGCCCAAAAAAAACATTTAATTGTGCTCACATTTATAGTTCAGAAACTGCGTATTCATAGAAAATTCGAATAAACGAAGCTCGTTGATTTTAGAGTTGTATCTTGTTTGGTCAAAGAGAAAACTTCTATCTATCTTCTTCTATCTTCTATAAAAAACGGTAATTGACACTCGAATAAATGTATGGAACAGCAGATTTTTTTTCGCGATTTCAGGTTTGATCCCATACTAAAAGTGGTTCATAATGATGAGTACAATTACCTTGTTTTGGCTTCGAGAGTGTTCCCCTTACACCCTGTATAGTGCAGCCTTGATTTAAATTAGCAAGCTGACAAAATTCGATATAAAAGTTTAGAAATAATTTCGTGCTTGTCAAATAAATTCTATTTTTAGACAGTTATGAGCTATATCAAAGTTATTTTACTATGCTGAAACTGACTAAATTGAACCAATAAGGGTTTAGTGAGTTTACAACGCTTGTGGCAATAAACAACGTTAATTTAATCGTACATATAGTTGTAAACAAGATAATTTAATGGGTCTCCCTTAAATTAAAACTTACAATCCCTAAAACAGTCAGTCCCTTTTACTTACAATCTTGTGCAGCCGGGTATATCACAAGTATAAAAATAACGAAACTGTGCTTTTAGACATCAAATCTCATCAAAAATTCTAACTCAAAATTTCTGATATAACAGTTCTAACTGAGTTCTGGTTCCAATTGGAAGGTGGTAATTCTGGTCAGCGTCAAAAATGTCTAAATTAACATTCTTTGAAGAGAGGAGGGAAGTAACATAACTAAGGACAGGTACGGACTCCCCTATAGCCCCTAATTCCCTCTAGCAATATTTTAGGTGTCCAATTTAGAAGAATCTGCTGGGTTACCTTTATTTCTATTTATTTTTCAAACCAAGAGTAGGCATTAAATGGACAAAATTTGTTTAGCAGACAAATTCTTCAGTAGCACTTAAAATATCAAAGAATAAAAAAATAAAGAGGACTCCAAATTTTTTTATTTAGATACTTCTATAGTGGTCAATTCTGTTGTACCATTATCTAAACTAAACTAAATTTGACAGCTCTAAAATTGCTGTCATCCTTATTTCACATATTAAAATGAAAAAAGAGGACTGAATGGAATGCCATGAACTATTTGCTATCTAAACGGCTTTGTTAAAAGTCAAAAATCGCAAATCATACTTGAAGATGATGGTGGCTTTGCGCTTGTGATTATATTATTTTGCGGGTTTTTATTTAATTATTCGATATATATAAACGGATTTAAACAATTAACCGGTCAAAATTTTAAAACACTAGTCTGGCTATTCATTTTAATAAAAATAATATAACGTTGTCGCTGAAAATTCAGAGTATTTCAATTTAAAAGCTTTTTTTTTGGTGCACAATTTTTAATATTTTTTTATTAAGAATTTAGATTATTTAACAAAATTTTATTCGGTTTAGATTATTAACAGGTGTTTTATCTACTTGTTATCATTTTTTAAATGTCATTAATTTGTTTCGTCATATCACACTGAGCGTTTAAAAACACCTCTTTTGGTAGATTTTGCGATTGTTCCGCGCCTTAACATTGAATCGAGCCGACGATGCGTGAGACGATTTTCAATAAAGCGAAAACGGAAGAGTTTTAAGTTGTCTGCACAAAATATTTAAATAAAATAATATTATTACTAGTATAATTTTTAAAATTTTGCTTTTATGATGTTTAAAGTTTAAGTTTTATAGTCATAAAGTGAAGGTTCATATTATGTCCGGAAAACATTTTGTTATTTTGATTTGATAATAATTAATTATTATAATTATTGTCTTGAAAGTGTGAGGTCGCGGATTCAAACCCCGGGCCCATACCAATGAGCTCTGTGGAGCTTATGTATGGATTTTCATACCACTGGCTTTTCGGTGAAGGAAAACATCGTGAGGAAACCTGCATACGTACGAAGAAAAAATTCAATGACGTATGTGAATCCACCAAATCGCACTGGGCCAGCGTGGTGGATATGGCCCAATCACCCTTTCGGGGGTAGGCTAAAAGTCCAGCAGTGGACTGTTAAAAGGCTGATTATGATGATTATAATTGTTATTAACTCGCTTCCTGTTATACCTTAACCCCGCCCCGGCAAGGGTGCACCGCCACGGCGCGCCCCGGGCATAATTTCACGGGCCACTGCCGACGCCTGCTCGATAATAAGCAACATGTTTACATGCTGTCTTTGTTTTGGTAAATAACTCCGTAGGTATCTGGTATTTGTATGGAAGCATGACAAAATAATGCACATAACATGATTGTTTCTTACAAGCTTTTATTCAACTTGCCCTGTTAGTATGTATGTATGTATGTGTGTGTGTGGGGGGGGGGGAAATCTTGCAACTGAATATTAGACTATCCTTAACCGTTTGAGCTGAAATTTCTGTCATAAACTCAGTTCCTGTCTTTCACTCACTAAACTAAACAAATCTGACAGGACTAAAATTATGTGCCTCTCTTTTCATTTTAATATGTGAGAGAAGGATGACAACAATTTTAGAGCTGTCAAATTTATTTTAGTTTAGAGTGCATCAGAATCGATGCCATTGCATGGTTAGTTGAGGGACGTCATTTTAAATCCAATAATGGTGGACATAGTACATAGTAAAGATGGCGGATCATATATATTTTATGCACCCCCATGATATGCGTATCAAATGAAAAGGTTTTATGAGAAAAATATAAAAAATAAAATAATTAAATAATGAATTTGAGATGGCGGATGCCTAAAAGCTTGTTTATAAAATGTTTTGCCAATGACGGAAGTGAAAGAAACGAATAATTTTTCACAAAAATTACTATTTAGTGTTACTTGTCATATTACATAAGAATAGTATAAGTAACACTAAATAGTTACTAAACTATTCGTTCCTTTCACATCCAACATTGTTCAATATCAATGCATATTAAAAGTTATACGTTACGATTAATTTATTTATTTATTTGAGGCGTTTGGGGTCGAGACATTGGGCCCTTGGGGACCGGGAGCTCACCTCATTTTCAAAAATCTTTCAGAGCTCCTGGTTAATGCGACGCGTGACCAAAATGCTGGCGTGTTTCTGGCTCAACGCATAAGCATTGCCATTCAACGTGGTAATGCCGCCAACATGCTGGGTACGCTGCCAACTGGTAGTGGACTTGAGCATTTGGATTATCTTTAGACCTTCAACGGTCTATGGGCAGTCTAACTGTATTTGTAGTTTTAGTTTTAGCTTGTATTTTGTTTAGTTATTAATTTATCAAAGTCTTTGTAGCTTTAGGTACTGCTAAAACTCTTTGATACGGTTTTTTTACTTTTCACAACTAAAAACTTGAAAAAACAGTGACTATGCAAAAGTCGGAAATACTTTAACTACACTAAGCACACTAAAAGCCCCATTTCACACCATACCAGCCCCTCGATACATCGGCCACCATCAATCAACGTACGAAATTTCTCATTATAATCTGCATTTAATAGGACGAGTGCACAAGAACTCGTCAAAGGGACACCAGTGACAAATGATACACATCGTTTATCTTCCTAACTGTCAACGGAGCCAATCAACACACGTGTAGAACCCCCTTTATACAAATCGCGAAACAACATCTTGATCAAAAACAAACTCTAACTTAAAAGCAATAACGGCTGTCGTTACTGCAAAAATAATTCTGTCCAATGATTTGCACTAACCAGCCTTATATGAGCCATGAAAATGATAGCAATCGATAATAGCGATAACTTTAATCAAGGTTCAAGTTACAGTGGATTCGATCGCAAAGGCGTAGCGGTTGTCGTAGAAATAGATCCTTCGGTCAACCAATCAGTAATAGTGGCTATCAATCAAGCATTTGAAATTGGAATTTCCGAGTTTCTAAGGCGCAAAAAGTGCGTGTTCAATTCGAGCAATTTATTGAATAGCAAGGATTGTAATAGAGGAACCCAACGCGTGATTTGTGCCTACAGCTAACAGGCTTGCTGTTAATTCGATAGAAAAAGTTTGAAAGTAATATTATGTTGTTTAAATACATTATTTATTTTAAGAAATCTTACAGCTAGTTAAATAATTAAATATATATATATTATGCGTGAATAAGACTTATTAAAAGTTTCCGCTTATATATATATATATTACAGATAGATATGAAATTTAGAATGGTCATACAAATGTAGTATTATCCTTCGATCAAAATAAAATGAATGGACGGGCCCAGAAGCAGCGCACTTTTGAAAATTATAAAATGAACTTCGGTGTTCACTTCGTTTCAGGCGGTCTCCAGCCATAGGAAGTACAACACGAGACTATATTGTTACATGATAATGAAACATCTGACAAAGTTATGTGTACTTTCCCGAAGTGTAAAAACACAACAAAAAACAATTAAGTATCTTTATTTTTTAAACAAATGTACTGTACATGGTTATAATTAGGTGTTGAAGTATATGTCCAACGGTTTTGACTCGTTTTTACTGAGCAAGTTCAATGGTTATGGCCCGTCCATTCATTTTATTTTGGTCGAAAGTATTATCTAGAAATTAAAATTCGTTTTCTTCATCATCATTATCATGTTCCCACTGCTGGTACACAGGCCTTCTCTCAGAGAGAGAGAGAGAGAGAGAGAGAGGATGGGCCATAATACACCATGCTGGCCCATAGCATGTCGGTGAATGTCATAATTATATCATTGAACTTTTGAGGTTCTTTGACAAACTAGTTTCCTCACGATGTTTTCCATTACCGTTGTTGAGCGATGGCATATAAACTGCACATAATTTATGAGGATCGAACCAGGTGCCGTCAAATTGTAAAGCGCAGATGCTACCGCCCGGCCACAATCGCTCTCGAAAGTATATAGTATGTAAGTAGTAAGTATAATATGATATTTTTTGGGATTATATAGTTATTCCTTTAGTAAAAGTCCTATTTTGGCTTAATAATTCAATAGAGCCAGATAGCATTAAAAAAGACAATTACTCATGTAAATCAGGCGTCATAATTCAAAATCAGTTTTCATCATCATAGTCAGCCTTTTTTAACAGTCCACTGCTGGACTTTTAGCCAACCCCCGAAAGGGTGATTGGGCCATATCCCCCACGCTGGCCCAGTGCGGATTGATGGATTCACATACGCCATTGAATTCCTTCTCCGTACGTATGCAGGTTTCCTCACGATGTTTTCCTTCACCGAAAAGCCAGTGGTATGAAAAATGGTATGGAAGAGCTCATTGGTACGGGTCTGGGGTTTGAACCCGCGACCTCACGCTTTCAAGTCTAACGGTCACCCAAAATGGCTACCACGGGTTTTAAAATCAGTTTTACTGTTCAGCAAAGGTAAGATCAAGGTTAATAAAATTTAAAACTAAAATTGAAACGTTGAAATAAATGACCTAACTTTACTCGAACATTAATAGTAGAAGCATTGCTTAACATTCTTAAATACCTAAGTTTCAAAGTTAAAATAATACAATTCTCTTACTTTTAATTGAGAGAGCACTTCAATTCTTTACAAACAATAAGGTTTTTTTAAAATAATTTGATTTGTACATCAAAAACATCATTCGTCGTCTTTTATTGTTCACTACTAGATATAAACTTCCCTCATGCACGCCACTGAGTGCGGTTGGCAGTTCACTGAATCCTGCTTTTTCCCGCCGTTTTACGCAGTGCATCACTCCACCTGGGCACAGGGTGAGCCTTTTGACGATTCGGGATGTCATCATCATCATCATCAGCCAGAAGACGTCCACTGCTGAACATAGGCATCCCCCTTTAACCTCCACACTGAACGACAGCCTGCCTTTTGCATCCACTGGATGCCAGCGACTCTCACTATGTCGTCGGTCCATCTAGCGGGAGGCCTACCTACGCTGCGTCTTCTGGTTCGTGATCTCCACTCAAGAACCTTTCTTCCCCATCGGTTATCGGTTCTTCGAGCGATGTGGCCTGCCCTTTGCTATTCCACTTGCAAATTTACATTCAGTCATTCGGGATGTTCAGTAGTCGAATTCCGACGCAGGAATGAGATCAAAAGCTCTTCAGAGCATTGCCCGAAAAACAATCCGTAGAAAATGCACAGATACCCACAACTCTATGGAGACTGAGTGGTTCCAACTAGTTGGTGAGCTTGGGATTGTCAACAATTCTAGTGGCACGCCACTGTAAAGAGTAGAGAGGCTGCTATTGCTATTTCAGTATACCATTCCAAAGGTACCACGACCACGGATGGAGACCACGGACCGGTAAGGGCAGCGTGGGACGTCCACCCATAAGATGGATCTCATCTGCGTAGTCGTGCACTCTTGGCAGAGTGGTCATGATTGCGGTGATGGTGCAACAAGGCTCCTCGCTATCGTCTTCGTCTCTTCCCAGAGCTGCCGCTCGACACAAGATGGATAGACGACCTAAAAGAGATCACAGGAAAACGCTGGATGAAGGCCACTTCCAACCAGCTCATTAAGAGATCGCTGGGGCAGACTTATGTTTAGCAGTAGACGTCCTATGGCTGAAATGATGATGATGATTCCAGAGGTGGGAGCAATACTCCATGTGGGGCTGCACTTGTCTTCTTCTTGTCATGTCTTCACTCTAGTGCATTTAAATGAACCCTAACTACAAATCTAAAGCAGGACCTCCGCTCTTGCTTAGGGCTTCCTAACTTCCTGTCAATACTATTTTGATCTACAAACAGAAGTTAAGGTGGTACGTTTTACCTATGGCTGGAAATTCAAATTTTAAGGGTAATTATTGTAAATGACACTGTGTTTGCGAAAATCATTGGTTATTTTTGACATTATTATGTACAGCTATTTATCAGTAACGTACCATATATCTTACTTACATTTGTCAATAAACTGTTTAAAATAGCAAAAATTTGTTTATCGACAAAATGTAGGTAATAATTTATGCATTAGAGATAAATAAATTTACACAATTTTGTTGAGAATAATAATCCATTCGCGCAAACACCATGATCGTATACAATAATTGCCCGGCTTATCTACAAGGACTAAAAAACTGTTTGAAACTTGAATTTCCCGCCATATGTGAAACGTAGCACCTTAACTGTAAATTATTTTGATGTGCGCTAAATAATTCTGATGTATCATTAAACATTTCACAAACAATTATAAGTTGGAAGAGGTTACACGAGCAATAAAAAGTTTAATAAAATGCCAAAACTTTTCTCAAACACTTATTCGTATTTTATTTTTCCGTTTTTTCTAACCCTTAGAAAGTAATAATTTGAGTAAAACCTTTTTTCGGTTTACAAGAGAAAGTAATCAGAATGAGTGCAGATGAACGATTTAGACTGGATTTTGTATTCTATAAACAGATTGTAAAACCGTGTCTGTGGAATGTTTTACTTTTATAAAAGTGCCTATTTAGCTCTGAGTTAAATCTGGTAAACTTTTAAGCAGAAAAATGTTCTAAGCATTTTCAGCAATAGATAATAGAAGTTTTTTGATTTGCGTGAATAGAGAATACTTTAATGTTAGATAAGTTTAATTTTATATGTCAATATTCATATAAAAGTGAAATTTAGATCACCAGTAAAATAGGCACAAATATTTTTTTACATTAATTTTATACAATATTACGAATAAAGTCTGTACTATGATGATATGATGACTATAATGGCCGATGGGGCCCAAAGGTTCTGGAAACTGAACCTCTGAATGTTCTGGTGGTTCTGAATGGAGACCACGGACTGGTTAGTGCAGCGTAGGACGTCCACCCACAAGATGGACAGACGACCTAAAAGAGACCGCAGGGAGACGCTGGAAGCAGGCCGCTTCCAACCGGCCTTTTTGGAGATCTATGGGGAAGACTTATTATGTTCAGCAGTGCATGTCCTATGGCTGAAATGATGATGCCCAAAGAGGTCATTATGAACAACTTTTACTGAGGGATCAACCAAGAAATCGATAAAAAAATATCAGCTTTTTCATAGGTACATTTTGTTGAGTGCCAATGACCGTTTTCTACATGGAAGAGCTGATATTTTTTTCGCGATTTCAGGGTTGGTCCCGTAGTAAACGTCGTTCATAATTATGAGTATAATGACCTCCTTTCGGCTTAGTATAGTATAATATATTTTGTGACCTTGCGCTTGAACACCGTCTCGCCTGTTGAAACTATAACATAATTAGTCATCATCATCATCAGCCAGAAAACGTCCACTGCTGAACATAAGCCTCCCACTTTAACCTCCACACTGAACGACACCCTGCCTTTTGCATCCACTGGATGTCCGCGACTCTCACAATGTCGTCGGTCCATCTAGTGGGAGGCCTCCCTACGCTGCGTCTTAATAACATAACATAATATAGTGGTAGGGCACTATTTAATGCCCGGCCCGCAACCGACGTGGCTTACGTCGTGCACAAGCAAATTATGACTCGTGCGCGGTTATGTCACCTTTGCTCCTAACCCACTTAAGGGTCCTGTATACCCTCTGCAGCTCTCTCGCTCGCACATTTTCACATTATTGAAGATATAAAATCAATGAGTGTGAATTTCCAAAAAGTAACATAATCATGTCATGGTGTCTATCGTCAAAGAAATGTTTGCTTCGATATCTTGTAATTTGACGGAATAAAATGACACGAGAAATAAAAATCACTTGATACCATTTTACTGTGTCAAATTAAAATATATCAAATTTACAATTTCTTTGTTTGTAATGTTACGATAGACACCATGACATGATTTTGTTACTTTTTGGAAATGCACACTCATTGATTTTATAACTTCAATAATGTGAAAATGTGCGAGAGAGAAAGCTGCAGGCCCCTTAGGAGCTAGTTCCCATTCCATGATAGGCGTGACTACCATCAAACGCCTAGCGAACCATAAAAAATAATATTTTAGATAGGGTCCTTCCCTCTGATTACACTTTGCTAAACGATACCACTCTTACGATACGGATTCAATCATCATAACTTATTCAACAGATACGATACCGTAATGACTTCATTTTTGTATCATTTGCGCTTGATGCGTATCCACCCCGCCGTTGTGCACTCAGCTTAACTATTTAGGGAGTATTTATGGACTGTTATAAGGTAACTGTGTAGACCAGTACCTTTGAATAATCATCATCATTATTTCAGCCATAGGACCTTAAGGATAGGTGAACGTGGTCTCTCACTATGGGCCTCATAATCAAACTGAAAGTCGCACAACGAGCTATGGAGATGGCTATGCTCGGGGTTTATCTACAAGATCGAATTAGAAATGAGAAGATCTCATAAAGTATATTTGAAGCGACAGTGAGCAGGGCACATATCACGCAGAACAAATGGCCGATGGAGCCGAAAGGTTCTCGAATGGAGATCACGTCCCGTAAGCGTAGCGTAGGACGTCCGCCCACAAGATGGATAGACTACCTAAAAGAGACCGCAAGGAAACGCTAGATGCAGGCCGCTTCCAACCGGCCCATTTAGAGATCGATGTGGGAGGCCTATGTCCAGCAGTGGACGTCCTATGGCTGAAACGATGACCTTTGAATAATACAAATTTTCAAATATATCTCATTCTCTTACAGTATAATTAAATAAAGAAATATTCGGGACATTTTTACACACACGGTCATCTGACCCCAAACTAAGCAAAGCTTGTGATATGGCTGCCAGAGACTGATATACATACATATATAGTTTTAAATACATACTTAAATAGATATTAACAACCAGATATAGAACAAACACAAATGTTCATCACATAAATTACCGACAATAAACTACCCTCCACTAATGAGTTAATATTGTATAAAATTCAATACGTCATTCAGACTTCATAAGGATCGTATTCGACACGATACACCTCTGTCTAAACCATCATCTCGGGTTTTCTTTCAATCACGAAGACTCGCAGTGTCTCGGCGAAGACATAATATTATATTTACTTTATTATGCGAACTGCTAGTCTGTGGAATGCGCAGCCTTAATGAGTGTTCCCCAATAGAATTTTACTTTACTTTGTTTTTTTTTTTTTTTACTTTGCTTTACTTTACAATCTCGGTGTCTTCAAATCACGAGTGAATCGGTTTCTTCTAGGCAAGCGTGCACCACCGTAGACCTCATCATCGCTTTACATCAGGCGAGTTGCCGGTCAAACGCAAGCCTATTATTAAATTAAAAAAAATGCACAGAATATTCAACATTTCTTCCAGTGTAGGTTTCCTACAGTCAGCAATAAACAAAATTTTATTTTTACTCTAAATTTCAACCCCCGGAATTGTCTGCGAACTGACGCCCGTAATGGCTTGAAGCGTTCATTACGTGTAATGCAGTACAAGTAATGGTAGACCATGGAGTTTATGGGATGTAACATCTTGTCTGGATGTAGGTTAATATTTCCGTGAACGTTTCCGAGAAGATAACATTTTAATGATAGGCAAGTAATGTTGTTATCTAGCATGTAAATTGCTTATTTTGTTTAGCGGTAGAGGGAATCGTTGGGCTTTTTAGGCCTCGTACCTACAGTGACTGCAGCTGTAGGATCCATAATAAATAATTATATATTAAAAACCGACTTCAAAATTAGTAAGTACGCAATTTCGTTTACTTGGATGATATATTTTTAACCGACTTCAAAAAGGAGGAGGTTCACAATTCGACTGTATGTTTTTTTTGTATGTTTGTTACGCGATTACTCCGCCAATTTAGCATTGTTTTTGATGATTCTTTTTATGGTCGGTATTAGGTCCGGCCTTTAGGTCTCATAGGTGGTGGATTTAGCGCTTTTTGAAAAAACCACAAAAACATGACAATAAGCAACGAATTCAATGTACATGGTCACCAACTTTGGCAATTGGATCTACAGTAATTTCTTGGTGAATTTCATACTTTGTTCTCCACTAGCGACGCTGTCAACTGAACAGATAAAATTTGTCGCAAACTGGCCATTAAAAATTTGAACTAAAGATCACTATCAATCGAACATGCACCTTCTACACTTTAGAAATTTTGGCATGACTTTTTCAACCCTAGCCCTTAGGAATAGAGTATAGTTTGTCGAAATTGCATCCCTTATGTGGTTACCTGTCTGTCTTATGTCGCCGTCACTGGGACGGAACGCGGTACGCCGGGGACCGCCAGGGAACGTGCCCAGGGGAATACGGACACGCAATGCGACAAGCTCCCGTGGTATTGACATACTTGGACATTTTTCATTTCGTTTGTTTTACGTCTGGTGTGTATATGATACCTGACAGGGGACAGTTTGTTGGTAAAAAGACGGAAAAAAAAATTACTTTGTTACAATTTTTTTTTTATATTGACTTGTAATGTTGGTCATTTGGCCTCTACAGCTGGACCGGACTAGTTAGCGAACGCAGAGTGCGTTCGGCAAAACTTGATGATTTAAGTTTTTGGGCGACTAGCACAAGGGCACCTCGAAGGTACGAACCTCTTGGGCCGTCGTCGGGAGTGGGAATCAGACTTGCCCAGGCACCCCAGAAGGGGTGTGCCCTGGAGCCCTAGCGGTTTGTTGAACTGAATGATTATTTGGAGAGAACCTAACCGATCTTCTAACAGATCCTGAGGGTCTACGATCCCGCCGGCGGAATCGCTATGTGTGTGTGTGTGTGCCTCTGGTAACCGATGCCTGTACCAAAAACTGAATATTTCCTATTGCTAGGAGCAGTCGGATCGGGAGACTTTGACTAATTAATGGCAGTGGTAGATAAGTACAACGTATGCGTTAGAAATTAATTTAATAAATAAACACCAATATGATGTACGTTATTGCAATACATAACAAAGTCACGGTATGAGAATTCAACGAAACTGCAACACAATATGGGTGCTGACTAGATACTATAAAAACGAAGCTTATTTTTAGGGTTCCGTACCTCAGGAAAAAACGGAACCCTAATAGGATCACTTTGTTGTCCGTTTGTCCGTCTGCCCGTCTGTCAAGACCCTTTTTCTCAGGAACACGTAAAGATATCAAGTCGAAATTTATATCAAATATACATCATCATATATAAATATTTATATGAAATCTACGGTTTCTTTTAGCCGTGAAAAAGTTAAACTTATAAGTATACGCGATCAAAAGATATGACCGTTTATGTCGCATATTTTCGCATATTTTGCGATTTCACAAGGATATCAAAACCTATAAGGTACTTTCCGTTGACCTAGAATCATTAAATTTGGCAAGAGGCAAGGTCTTAGAGCACATATAAAGGAATAAATTCGATAGTTATAAATTTGAAGTAATATCATTTAAAAAATTAAAAATTATTGTTTTGCTATTGCTAAATTTAATTTTGTAGTTGAAATGTATGAAAGAAGCTTATTGTCCATTAAAAAGTTTAATTTGTCTTTAATATTTTAATATTTTTTTAATTTTTTGTTTGGACTCGTGCTCTGATGTTTCTATCCAAAGGAACCCTCTGAGCGCGAGTCTTACTTGTACTTGTCTGTTTTTTATTTTATTTTAAATAAGTTATTATAAATAAATACATTGAACCGAATAAAGGTAATCGAAGAAAAAAACATACCTTTTTACAGCCACTTTATAGTTTGCTACAAATACAAAGTTACGTGAAAAGGTGTACTAAGCCGAAAGAGCGGATCCACAATACCCGTTATTAAAAACTACATTTACTATGGGCCCAACCATGAAATCGCAAAATATATCAGCTATTTATTACATAGAAAACAGTCATTCACACTCGACAAAAGCTTACAGTGGTAAGCTTGACCTCTAGACAATGGAAAAATATGGTTAATGGTTATGGTAGAATAATAGATCAGTCCACTTATTCTCACTTCACTACTTGATAAAACAAAACAAAACAAAACGCAAATATAAAGGTAATAAATCAAATAGTCCGGTCAAATTAGACCAAAAAATAAGAGTAAAGTTACCTAAATTCCCACCAAGCTGAAAATCGGTAAGATTGTTTGAAATATCATTAAAAACAAAATTTGAAAGTTCCCCATCTTTCCCCTGTAAGGATTTTTTTTTATTCAAGGTCAAAGGTAAAAAAAAAAGAGTTTTTCGCGATTTTCAGCAAAAAGGTAAGTTTTATCATAATAATATTTCAAACAAAAATTGTAGATCATAAAATTATCTACAAAAAATTATTTAATACTTATTTTTCTACGAGCCACCGTTTTTGAGATATAACGATTCAAAAAGTTGTAAAAGTTGCGAGTGCGAGTTGCCTCATAGGTGGCAAGGAAACGTGTGCATATTATGACGATTACAACTTTTACAACTTTTTTAATCGTTATATCTCAAAAACGGTGGCTCGTAGAAAAAAAAGTATTAAAAATTTTTTTGTAGATAATTTTATGATCTACAATTTTTGTCTGGAATATTTTTATGATAAAACTTACCATTTTGCTGAAAATAGCGAAAAACTAATTTTTTTTACCTTTGTTCTTGAATAAAAAATTTTCCTTACAGGGGAAAGATGGGGAACTTTCAAATTTTGTTTTTAATGATATTTTAAACAATCTTACCGATTTTCAGCTTGGTGGGAATTTAGGTAACTTTGAATGTCTAAATTGACCGGACTAAAAGTTGTATTAGTAATGTAGTCAATAGATAATTTTTTATAACTTTGTTTTTTTCCGTTAGACACCGCAGTCCAAGTCATTATCTATTCAGTGGCTAGTCGGAAATATATAAAATAGAGCCGTCTCATAACAAAATGACAAAAACTTGGAGTAATTCCAGGTCTATTGGATATTGACAGCTCAATATAACCTGTCACCAGTTTTATATCGCGCCATTCTTCCGTAGAATTGTTGAATATTTTAGTACATTACACTTCCTTCAGAAGAGCGCTGCCATGATTTATTCAGTGGAAAAAACAATACGTAAGAAAGTAGAGCGTGCTATTTAGAGCTCTATCTTGTTGTCTCCAAGGACGACAATAAACATACCGCTAATAGGCATTAGTCAGGATAGTGATTATTTCAGTGAAAACAAAATATTAGAGGACAAAAATAAGATGCTTATTCGTAGGTCAATATTATATATGAAAAACTAACTCTGATTTCACTCGCTATTGTATCAGCTACGCATGTTTTTTTTCATATTAAATTTTTACGTTTTGAGTCCATGCATTTATTTTTAAGTTTTATTTATATTACACGGGAATTACACACGTAAGATTAAGCCGGTCACTCCGACTATAGTTTCAACCGCCAAACCAAATGTGAATGAATCTAGAGATTCCCTTAGAGAATTACTTAAAGAAATAAATAATTATAATAACAGTGATTCCATTATATACGAGGTGATCATGTACACACGTAAAAATAAAAAAGTGGAGTGATTTTTACACTCATAACGTACTAAACAGGGACAGATTGGTTGCATCATCTATACTTAAACTATATACTATCTATACTAATATTATGAAGAGGAAAAATTTGATTGTTTGTTTGTTTGTTTGCATTGAATAGGCTCCGAAACTAAAGAACCGATTTGAAAAATTCTTTCATTGACGGGAAGCTACACTATCCCCGGGTGACATAGGCTATATATCTAAACCCGTGCGAAGCCGGGCGGACCACTAGTTTTATTAATAATCAGGTAAGTTGCAGCTGTATAGGGGCTTTGTCAGAGATTATAACTTAGAGTAGGTATAATGGGCTGGATAATGTCAACAGAATGAGCAGCGTTAGATTATATCCAGGCTTTTTTATCGCTGACGTATTGATCGCACCTTCCCAACAGTGAAAGAATTTTTTCATATCGGTTCAGTAGTTTCGGAGCCTATTCAATGCAAACAAACAAGCAATCAAATCTTTCCTCATTATAATATACTGCATAACTGTTAAATTTTATGTATTTAATTGACGTAGGTACCTAATATGTACATTGAGACAATCTCAAAAATCTAAATCAATCTAATCAAATACAAACATACCTGTTTTAAACTATCACGATTGTTCACTACAGCTGTTATATGATTATTAACAGGACATTTACTGTGGTAACATGAGGTATTTAACGACGCCAAAATAGCGGGGGATCCATCAACCTTACCACGGTAAATGTCCTGTTAATAATCATTTAACTATACCTACATACGCTCAAAAGTATTGCTCTCTTTTTTGGGTAGTTGGGTAAAAACTTAACACTCCCAATGGTTTTCATACAATGGTAACCCCTATTTTCTCCACCTGTTCACGACCTTTTCATCAAAAATTCTTATCTTGAAATATATTGGGTCTGATGGCAGTATCTACATTCGACGTGCCTCAGTGATAGCACCATAACCTGACAAATCACTGAAAGCTCGTTTCGCCACAAATAGGAAATACATTTCAGGCTTGTCCATTGCAATTTCCGGACGGTTTTTATTCGACAGAGCAGAGATCATGCCAAACGGTTTATAAATAGATATTTATTTTTCGCTTGAAATAACTTTGTGAACCGCGTGTAATTATAGTTACGTAGTTTTAGGTGGTAGTGCTACAAATGAAATAATGAGGTGAAATATATATTTTCATGTTGCTTCCAAAACTCCATAGAAGCGTCTAAACCCTTTACTAAGACATGACACGGCTTTATGGCGAGCCGTTGGTGAGTGGCGACACCCCGTACCCCGATTCCATGGGTCTAAAACCCCAGAGAGCCTGACCCCTGGCTTGCCTTAATCGGCCGTCTGGGGGTGGAAACCGCAAGAGCTAAGAACCTAAGCTCCAGGGTGGAAGTGTTAAAGGGCATAACGCCGCGAGTAGCTCTTAGTGAAAGTGCAGCACACCTCTCTACACCCTAAGCCACCCACGCTAATGTTGCCCCTCCGGTGCCAATATGCGGCAGCCATTATGGGGGGCCCATTTAGTGGGTGGCAAGTCATCACCTGCCTTAGCATTTTGAAATGAGGCATAATTGGCAGGTGTCGTACCTCATACCATAGATCTGTTAACCCATCCACAAGTTGTTCACCTCAATATACTGTATCCTATACTGTACAATAGTTTTATATTTCATTTTATACACATTCTATAATTGTATTTTTATATTCAACGGGCCTCTTGGTGTTGGCTTCGGCCCCACCAATGCCTACCAAATGTCCGGGCTAGACCCGAGAATTATATCAATAATAATAATACATGTTAAGTTGTCGCTGTAGTGAATTGACAGTGACTTACTTTCCTTGACTCTGACTATGACTTATGTTTGTTGATCTATATACATACATACAGTATTATAAAGAGGAAAGATTTGTATGCATGTTTGTAACGAATTAGCTCAAAAAGTAATGGACCGATTTAAAAAAAAATTTAATCATTTGATTGCTACATTATCACTGATTAATATAGGTTATTTAATAGGCTATAAATAATTATACCCGTGCGGAGCCGGGACGGACCGCTAGTATTTAATAAAACCTAAATATATTTTAACACACGACAATGGCAAATACACTAGATAAAAAAAAGAAGAAGAAGAAAAAACATAATAGCTGTACATCGCAGAGTAGCGTATCACACATTTGCGCAAGTTTTGAATAAACAATTTTTCTTGTTAAAATTTATTAAGGTATCAGCAAGAATTGCGAAATGTCTTTGAGTACGTGCATCGGGCTAACATCCTGCAAATTACCGATCGGCGGCGGACCCGCCCGCCAATATGCAGGCACGCCCATTCCAATTTCCTGTCAGTTTTCATAAAGTGGGCGCATAGAAGATCATGTTTGCAAGCTTTTTAAAGGTATAATAGGTTTAAATAGAAACATTAAAGACCAGCTCCTTTAAAAAAAATAACGATTCTTCATTTTGAAAAACTAAGCCCATTTCAATCGGAATGCGTTTTACGGAATGTACCTGTGTCTGTGTGTCTATGTGTATATGTGAATTGTGTCTTTCTGTCTTTCTGCTTTTCTGTTTTTCTGCCTTTCTGCCTTTCTGTCTTTCTGTCATTTTGTTTTTCTGTCTTTCTGCCTTTCTGCCTCTCTGCCTTTCTGTTTTTCTGTCTTTCTGCCTTTCTGCCTTTCTGCCTTTCTGCCTTTCTGTCTTTCTGTCTTTGTGTCTTTCTGTCTTTGTGTCTGTGTGTCTTTGTATCTCTGTGTATGGGTGTCTTTGTGTATATGTAACAGTGATCTATGTGTCTATCTGTAGCATCGTAGCTCCCAAACGCTGAACCGATTTTGTTTTTGATTTTTATTTATTTGAAAGGCGACTAGATCGAGAGTGTTTTTAGCTAAGATTCAAGCAAACCTGTTCAGCAGTTTGAAGATCATCAGCTCTTTTACCGGGGTTTAAAAAATCTATTGAAACCTGTTACTCAAAATATCGAAAATCACAGGTCTAGGTATGTGGAGAAATCATCCATAATCCGCAATCTTTACGCCATTACCATCACACGTGGCTGTGCCGGATTAAATTTCGTTGAACAGGCCGATCGGGGAGAAAAACTTACACGGCTGTGTTGGTTAGTGGCGGTGGGCGTACTGAGGAGGTTACTAGGGGGCACAAACTATCTCTGGAGGCGAAGTGTGTAACATTTGCTATATTTACTGGAGAAATCTAAACCCTTTTCCATTACAACGAGATAAAATAAAACAATAAAAAATATAAATTATTTTTTCTATATTTTATTTATTTCAGGACTTAATAACAATTAGCTGCTTACGGCCACCGAGCCTTCACTAGCACTTTTTAGTCCGCAGCAAACGGCACCCTGTCTCCAGAGTTAAGTCTCTATCCATTGACCTTCACGATAAGCCACCACCAGTCGAGCTCACGACCCTTTGATTTACCACCTTAACGTAACTGAATCATATTGATTAATTGAATACATTTATAGTAATTGTACTTTGTGAACCTTTTTTTTTAATACCTGCTGCCACTGCTAGAAGTCGGTCAGTAATACCCAAGCTTCACTTGGGGAACTGTTTCAGGTGTTAGAGTACGGCTTCGGTATACCTTGCCTATCGTAAAAGCTGACTAAAAGGAGGCCTTCCGGGTTACGGGTAGTCAGTTTAGACCTCCCATTCACAGAGCAAGGAGAAAACAACAGTGTGGCTTAGCCCACATGCTAGTTTGCAGCGGTACGTTTCTATCGAGACTTTGGTGCCCTGCGTCAGGCATAAAATTTTACCACCGAGGGGATTTTAGTGGGCTCTATCTCACATAACCCTGCTAAATCCCAATGCAGCCGCTTTATGCCAAATATATTATCATAATTTAATATAATCTTTATTATTTAATTTATCCAAGTGTGTCTATGTGTTCTACAGTAATAAAATGACATTTGAAGTAATATTTGAATAGCAACAATTAGCAATTACCGTGGTCCACACTTTAAGAGGTGCATTCATAGATATAGTATGGCTTGATGGAGGGTCACAGCCAAAAAAACTCGTTGGGACTAACTGGCCAGCAGCGTGCGGATTAAAATATAATCCAATAGTTGCTGGCTATATTTACAAATGACTTGTGAGTTCTTCGTCACCTGCCGTCAAGTCCTCTATAATTCGCCTAGGGGCGTCCCCTTTTCTTTCACTCTTGAATACGTCCACACTGACGAATTAATTGGGTCCGCACCCGACCCTTGTAGGGTTCGGTTTAGGCAATCCGAACGGCCTTCACTCGTGTCCGCTTAATTTTGTGCGACAATTACTTTTTTCTTGATAATTTTCTGGAAGACTGACCTAATTATGCTGAGGCCGTCTTATGACAGGAAAATGGCGTTTTCTTGTCGTGCCAACTCTAAGATAAAAATATAATACGGCCGTATTTTAAATGATTAGCGAGACTTTATCTGTTACATTCTAAGCACGACACTTTTTCTGAAACAGATTTCATTACGCTGTTTGTGTTTAGGATTTATTTATAATTATGAGCAAAATTACTCTCGTTTTATTGTTACTTTGGTTTCCCCAAACTTTTTATGTTATTCGGGTATTTTAAAAACAATAAGAGCGTTTTCTCTTCTATTTGGCGTGTATCCCTTTCATAAGCTTGTTAGCTCAATGTCACGTCCCACTTCGCGTGTCTTTTACATGTTTGAAAAATGCCTGAGAGGGTTGAAATATTTATGAAGGTACTTCTTACGTCTCACATGCACTCTACTCAATTTGCATAAGAGCAAGAGAGATGTAAATATTTGTATTGAAGATGTGCATTTATAAACATTTTCTGTAAGATGTTTAGTGCTGGTGTCTTTTTTGTATCGTGATCAAAGAAAATAAAAACAAAATCCCTTCTCTTTTCTGTGAGTGTGATCGATAAGCCTTTAAGTTGTTGTTAGTACATACTCACATGATGTTCTACGCTTGCATTAATAACTAGCAACGCACCCCAACTTCGCACGGCTGTAAGTCTTATTTTTTTACACCTTGGGTTTCATTATAGGAGTTTTAGTAAGGATCCATAATTTTTTTGAAAATATAATGTAGCCTATATCACCTGGGGATAGTGTAGCTTCCCAACAGTGAAAGAATTTTTCAAATCGGTTCTGTAGTTTCGGAGCCTATTCAAAGCAAACAAACAATCAAATCTTTCCTCTTTATATTATAATATATATATATTATATATTAATAATAACTTTTGACAGTCAAATTGTTTATTTGTTTAATTTGTTCCACCGAAATTCCCATCGCCAGGCTGACATTCATGCTACAAAGGAAACACGCGAGAATAACAGAATTGTGACAAAACTCGCAGATGCTATCTCGTTCTCGTTATGCACAAACGAGTTGCATGGAATTAGTTCTGGTACGAAGATACCGAACCCGATATGCAGCTTGTATGCTTCGACCAAAACCAAATGAATAGACGGGTCATAACCATTGAACTTGCTCTGTAAAAACGAGGCAAAACCGTTGGACACAGAAAATTTGTAAAAAATAGTGTGCGTGGAATCCGTCCGCGCGGAAGAAGTTATACTTCAACAAGGAACCCTAAAATTATAACTAGGGCAAAAATATCAACAATTTAATAACACGCTTTTCTCGAGATTAGAACCTAGCTCCTTAGGCTTCTCAATCCATTAGCGACACCATTACACTACCGGGTCTGCTAGTCGCAGTTCGAATAAAGGATACGCATTTCGCAACCATACGAGAGAGAAAAATTCCCCCTCCACGGTAGCGTTAAACGTTTAACGTTTACCTTGTTTGCAAGTCGCTTAAGAAGTATAACTTCAAAAATAGATAGCGGTTTTTTGATGTGTATTTACACTTTGGGAAACACAAGAAGGCATAATTTTATCAGATGTTTCGTTATCATGTAACAATAGACGCGTGTCCCACTTCCTACAGCTAGAGACCAACCGAAACGAAGTGAGCGCCGGCGCCCATTTTATAATCTTCAAAAATGCGCTTCTTCTGGGCCCGTCCATTCATTTTATTTTGGTCGAAGCTTGTATGCATATTTGCGTGAGAAATAGTACATTTATAATTATTAATTTTAGTGCATTCAGCGCGGGTGCACATTCATTATAAACCTATATTTGACTTGCAATGTTCATTAGTTTAGTTTAGGTAAAATTTTGCAACAGAACAAAATTAGAACCATATCCTCCCAACCAATTTTGCAAAAATGTTGCATACGTCTTTAGTTCTGGGGACAGTACAATAATGAATACCCAATATTGTAATTATTTTCAAGATGGCCGTCTAATAGTTGGTGCTAAAACGCGGACTTATCCCTTTAATAATCATAATGGCCCGATGGCCTAGTTGATAGTGAGCCTGCCTTCTGCGCTTGGGGCGTGGGTTCGATTCCCACCGAGGACAAACATTCATGTGATGAACATAAAATTTTGTGTTCTTTCTTATCTGGTTATCTGGCTTGGTTATTTGTGTTTTTTTTATTATTTCTAATATTTATTATTATTTATTTATAATAAGCTAGTTGACTTGTGTTTCATGTATTACAATTAACAAACTTAGCAAAGGATATAATTAAATACATAACACATACAGGAAATAATTTAAATTGGCTGGTAAATATCTGAGATATAAACGTTTAAAGTTTTTGGTGGAGATGGGAAAGGGACAGAGCATCATACCTCATATGATGCTCTGTCCCTTTCCCACAAAACCTGTGTCAGTATAGTATTTGTACGACGCGCGACACTATCTGTTTAGACTAAAATTAAAATACTTATACCTTTTTTGACAAACTTGAATTTGTTTTCGTTGATGGGATTTATGATCAGCTTTTTGTGAGGTAAAAAATATAATTAGTTAACAACCGTAGTTTATTTCATCATCATCATCATTTCAGATATAGGACGTCCACTGCTGGACATAGGCCTCCCCCGTCGATCTCTAAAAGGGCCGGTTGGAAGCTGGATAGATATAAGCCATCGATCTCCAAAAGGGCCGGTTAGAAGCTGGAAGTTGGTAGTTTATTTAGTGTAAGTAAATTTGTAAATTGTTTACTGCTTAAAATTGTACTATAGCTGTACAAACAGCCCTCAAACTTGTAAATAATCCTGTACAAGCTTCAAAATAAGAACTAAGGACTCACGAATTCCTTCTTCACTCGCCATTTTTGCAGCCGAAATTATTATTTTTACTTCACCTTCTAAATTCTTAATTCTTTTGTTCTCTCGCAGGCATACAGAATAATTAAAATCTCTGAAAAAAAGGTCCGCAGATGAGAATTTGTGCGGCCCAGAGCCGCGGCGGAATGTCGTGTTATTTTATTTCTAACCTTAAATTGCTGGACCGTTGCTACCTAATTGCTACGTGTAATTTCCCGCTTTAAGGGTTAATTTAATTTATTTGATAATACACGGGTCGTGCCATGATTGCGATTAAAATTTAAATTTTGAACGTTCAAACGACCGTTTTAAAGATTACGACGGGTAGTCGATTAAGGCGAGGAAACGGTTTTATTGTGTCGTAGCTGCTCGTAGTACTGTCGTAGCTTTTTGTAAGGAAATGTAGAGAGTGCTACAATAACCGTAGCACTTTGTTGCATATTTTAGATATTTAGTATAAACGTGTTTAAGTATTAGGTTTCATTATACCTAACACATTTCATTGTTTTTAAATTGAAAGAGTATAATTTTGTCACTCTGTCTTTTTGTCCCATTTAGGGTTCTGTAGTACAACAAAGAACCCTTCTTAGTTCTTCCCGTCAATCCTAGTTCTTTAGCACTTTTTAACTTATATAGTTAAATTCTTGTAATTTTTTGTAATAGGTCTCAATTTTAATATGACAAAAAGTGTAATTTTTAAAGCTGATAAAAACATTAATATCCGACATGGATATCAAATTATTTTTCATTCAAAATAAATAGTATAAAATCACAGAAAATAAATAAGAAACGTTTAGATCATAAAATACATATTCTTTGTCATATTTTGACATAAAATAAATTACATATTTGATAAACCATCACTTTTCTTGTTATTGTTGTAGCAACACAACGAGCGACCACTTTAACAACATTACTCGTTAATCGAATATCGTCATTTGAATGACTGATGAACATGGAATCGATAACAATCAAACTACAATTAAAACAGGTTTATTCTGTCACGTCCGAATAAATAAATAATTTCGGTAAATCGATTTGTGTAAGGATGTCGAATGATGGATACTGTTGTATGTTTTGTAAAGCTATTATCGGACTGACAGATCTCAAATAATGAGAGTTATAAATCAAATGTCGGTACATTGTTAATGGCAGAAAAATATACATTAGTTTAACTGTACCGATGAATATATTTTTCCGAGAACCCGTACGAAGCACTATGATTCCACATTTATTGTGCGAACTGCTAATCTGTGGAATTCACTGCCTGAATGGGGTTTCCCCGTCAGTTACAATCTGGGTGTCTTCAAGTCAAGAGTGAATCGGTTTCTTCTAGGCAAGCGTGCTCCGTCGTAGACCGCATCGTCGCTTAACATCAGGCGAGATGACCTATCTACTATAAAAAATATGTAAAAAAAAAAACAGAATAGGCATGCGAGCGACTTGCTCATATCTTCACTCATCCTGTCTCTCTGAGAGACGTTCCATTGAATAATTATGTTTGCCCACCTCATGCGCAAAGTTGAATCGCCACTTTTTGCTGACGCTGCCGACTGCTTGAGAGTGGAGGATGCCTACCATATTTTAATGGAGTGTGTTCGGAATGAAGCACCAAGACGCATATTATTTTGCGGCAGTTTCATTGGATTATGCAACTCTTATTTGGCCCAACCTACCGCTGAAACAACAAAAAGGGTTCTAGCCATGGTTAAATCCGGTTTGGCAAATAGATCGGGCCTCGTTTGATACAGAGATAGTAAACATACCAGTGTCAAATGAGGCTCAGATCTGGGGTTCAGGCAAGGACGTTTTATACTTACGGTATAAAACGTCTTGAGCAAGTTGAAGTGGCAGTGGGTAGGGCATATATTACGCAGAACAGATGGCCGATGGGGCCGAAAGGTTCTAGAATGGAGATCACGGACCGGTAAGCGCAGCATAGGACGTCCATCCATAAGATGGACATACAACCTAAAAGAGACCGCAGGGAAACGCTGGATGCAGGCCGCTTCCAACCGGCCCTTTTGGAGATCGATGGGGGAGGCTTATATGTCCAGCAGTGGACGTCCTATGGCTGAAATGATGATGATGATAAAATGTCCTTGGGTTCAGGTGCTCAAGCGAAGTGTGTTATTAATATTACTATAAGAGCAACATTTTTGCTTTGCGAAAAAGCATTTTAAATAAAGATTATACAAATACTAGATTAGAAAAATAGTGTAATCGATATCATTTTGTTTCTATCGGATACTTAAAAAACCTACCTTTTCTACTAAAAATACCTATGAAACTCATCTACACGCAACAAACAGAAACTAGAGCTCGTAAACTTTCCAAAACAAAACAAAACGTTCGTGATTCGAGCAATAAACTGGTAGTGTGTGTTCGCCCACTTTACAGGGCCGCCGGTGTAATAGAAATATAAAGGCTGCCGCAATAAATAAATTGTAATACAGGGTGTTGTAGAAGTTATGACAAATATCATTAATAGATATATAGATAGAAACTCTTTATTATGTACACCAGAAATAAAAATTACAACACGATAGAAAACACTTACGAGCTAGTGCCACAAGTGGCGGCCTTATCGCTTAAAGCGATCTCTTCCAGGCAACCATTGGATGGAAAGAATTTACGTAACAGAATCGACGGGGATGCTAAAACACTTTTAATGATACCATTAAATAAATACTACTAAATATAATATTAATTATTATAAATCTAATGAAATTAGTTAGTATATGCGACTCAATAATGATGCTCAGTTTGGTAATGGTGTATAGTTTGCTTACACAAACTTTGATAGATTTATCATTCTGTAAAAAAAAACAAGACAATGCTATAATCTCTATATCTATCTATTTACCTTATTAGGTATATAACAATACAGTATTTAAATAGAATTAACTTAATTAAATCTACATAGATAAATTGCTCTTTATTGTTCACACTAGACATGACAAATACTAGGGGAAACAACTACTGTACAACTGGAGGTTTTATCGTTATAAACGATCTCTTCCAACCTCAGTGTGCAATGGATACAATTATTTAGAAGCGGTAAAAGACGGAGTGTGCCAACTAATCACAGTAAATATCCCGTTACTAATCATATAACTTTTTTTAAATGTATTAGTAAACAAACAAATGACGGGTCAGCTGATGGTAAGTAGTAACCGTCACATATAGACACCTTTAATAGGTACCCGGAGCACTGGCGGTGCGTTGTCTACCTTTGAGCTCTATTCACTCTTCGTTTGAAGCAATTGAGGTCATATTTAGCCTCAACTGATGTAATATCATGTTTTTTGTCTTGCTTCCGTAAAATGTGAGCATACATCTTATTATATATATGAAAGAAAGTCGTGTTAGTTACACTATTTATAACTCAAGAACGGCTGAACCGATTTGGCTGAAAATTGGTGGTGGTGAGCTTAGAACCAGGAGACGGACATAAAATACTTTTTATCATCATCATCATCACCATTTTTCATCACTACGCGGGTGAAACCGCGGGGCGCAGCTAGTATCTTATAAAGCTACGCTGTCATTAGAAAGAAAACACAAAAAGCTCTGTAAAAATTAAACTACACGCATTTCTACGTTTGTTTCCACTACATTTTGTAGTTTCTACTTGTCTTTTTGTTAAAAAAAAAAAACAGAAATCATTACGTTTTTATATTTTTATTACATATTTGTATATAGAAAATCTCTTTATTGTTTAAACCAGACATTGTATACCTATGTTGCGGAAAATCTTAGCTATTACAACACCCTGTACGATAATTTTGAGGACAGCCTACTTTTAATATTTATGTTTGTTTAAAAAATTGGGTTAAATTAAGTAGCATATAATGGGAGGTTGAACTAGTAATTCGGGTCAAAAAGATTGATTAACAAATTTTAGGTAAGTACATATTTTCATAGTATTTTTTTCTCTTGAGAGGATTTTGGCGTCGCACATCTTGCACATTTGCCAGTGTTAAAAATCAAAATATTTTAAAGTTTTATAAGATTTTTATGTAAATCTTAATCACAGTCAGAGTCAAGTAAAGTAATTTAAGGTCAAGTCTAAGTCTATTCTCTAGTAAAATGGTGGAAACTTGGAGTTCTATGGAATTTTGGAAACAACGCAAAGTGACTCTTGTTTCACTACGTTATTTCACCTGTCTACACTCTAGCACGTTAACGAACACTTATTAAATAATAATAAGCATAGAATTAAAAAAAAAAAATGGCGACATGTTTTTTTTCACGTTGGCGCCAAAAAACAACTGATTCATCATTTGTTTAAGGTAAGTTGTATTGCATTTTCACTTTTTCGTATTTCAGGTTGTGCTTGAATAATTCCATGTGCAAACCACAGATCTCGCATACTTTTTTGCATCTATGGTGCAAACCACAGACTCGCATTATGTCATGGCGCAAATGATTTTTTTCCTTTTCTGTAGCAAAGGATTGATTTAATTTTTCCACAAAAAAGGTGAATGCATAAAGTTCATTTATAATGTTATAATAATTTACGGCACATTTCTAAAGTGTTCTGTTATTAGTTCTAGCCATAGCCATATTTAGCTTATGGGTTAGGTACTGGCTATAGGCAAAGAAATTTAAGAGATACCAAAACCAATTCCAGACAAAACGATTCTCATAATACATATATTATAGTTTAAACAACTATACTCGGTCCAGAGGTTTTAGCTTTGATAGATGCATTAATATTATAAATAGATACATTTTTTTTTAATTGTGTGACCTACGCGGTTTATCAGCTACCAACTAAAGTCTTCCGTTCAAAAACGTAGCAAACGTGATCGGATAGACGATTTTCATTTGGGTTTTTACAATCTACTGCATCTGTCAGAACTTATAAACTTACAAACGCTCAGCGCAAAAATGCAATTTTAAAGTGTCACAACTCTGTGCAGTTTAGGCAGGGCCGGTAACAAGTGGGTAACCTACCTTTATCTGAGTCAAAAAATATTCAAAAATGTCTAGTGTTGTCTAACAATTAATAATTGAAGTCACATTTACTTAAATTTTTGAACCTATACTGTCCCACTGCTGGGTAAAGGTCTCCCCCATTTCGTTCCATACCTTCCGCACTTTTAATCTCTTTGGAATTAGTCAAGTTCGTCACTCCAGCGTTTTTAGGTCTTCCTTACTTCGTCGTCCATTAGGCATCACTGTGTGACGATGCTGGTCCAGTAGTCCTTATGCATATGCGCCACATGACACGCCCAATCCTATTTTAATCTGGTGGCTTTTTGACCAACACCAACCACACCTGTTATGGAACGCAGTGCGTTGTTGTGGACTCTGTCCATTCTCTTGATAGCAGGCACGCTGCGTTCCATTGCACTTTGGCAAACCCCAAGTTTAAACTTCTGAGAATCGGTCAGTGACTTAGGGCCATTACGGCTACCTCACAACACGGCTCGAATGACGCAGTGCGGAAAATCACGCGAGCCTAAACCTTAACGCGCCGAGATACGGTTTACGGTAGCGCATTTTTTCGCATTCACCTGAACAGAATCGCTTAAAACAGAAAGCCGTAAGACCCCAGGTCTAAGCACCATAGGTTAGAACGGGTAAAATACAAAATAAAGTCGATGAGTCTACGCTTCCGTGATATATCGGCAAGTCGCCCTTCATTAGCTCTTTCAGTTTTAATCAGTCATACATTTTACTTGATCTTTTTCGAGTTTTTTATTATGTTTTATAAAACTTTATAAATAAATAAATGTGTAGTATGTGGTAGTGTTCTATTTGTTGATGTTTTTATTGATCAAATTCGATGAATATCGCTTAAAAACATGTTTGCTACAAAATAACTTTTTTGCATGGAAATGAAAATGATTCACTTCCATTACATTCAGTTGATGAGAACATTCTAGCTAGTCCTTGTTCCAACGCACAAGATCCCTAAGATCCTGAGTACAGCCCTGACGGTTGCTATTATAAAATTTTGCAATTTTCACGAGACACTGACGAAAAACAGTGGTTATTACGTGTATTAAAAGAGTTTTATGGGAATTTTAAATTAGAAGGGGACTTTTTAAAACGTATTCTGACTGTACTACTGAAACCAAATACTTTTTCATGAATAGTTACAGTCATTCCTAGCAATTTTTCTGAGAAAATATTTATAAATTAGACCGCAAAATAAAGTGGAATTTCTTTAAAAAAATAATTACCTTAATAGTCGACAGTAGCGTAAAAGTTTTCATTCAGCCTTCAGCTCAAGACGATGATGTTAAAGCGAGGTTTTCCTACTTTTAAGGCAACGTTTATTACTGCAGATACTGATAAGTCTTAATTTACATTGTATTAAAGTTGCATTTAGTGGAGCAAAACCATGGCGCTTACACACAGTCGTGCATTTTCGCTACTTCTATTTTTGAGGTATTTTCATATATTCCAAAAGTGTAGGTCTAATGTAACATGTTCCTTTACGGTTCCGGTAATCTATATATTAACGGGAGGTTATCCGAGGCGCGGAGGCAACAAAACGCTCCCTCAGCCCCCGCCAAGTTATAGCGACGATGTATTTTACAATGCTAGAGTCAGGACGCCCGCGGGGGGAGTGCAACGACAAAAACGAGCATAGGTCCGACCTCGATGACGCCTGGCGCGGCACTGAACGCGGCGCGCCAAAATTCTCGCGTCCTTTTTACGCTTTTAATTTCACTAAAAAACGACACTATTCACTATCAAAAATCTATCCAAATAAAAAAATGCTGAATAATATTGCCTTTCAGTACATGCAATTTTCAAGTTGTTACGAGTTTTCATAAGAGCATAAAATGAAAAAAATAAACTAAGTCGACATTGTTTCAGATTTTTTTTTGATCGAGGAAAGTTTATTCTATCGTGTTTTGAACCAAATCATAAACTCTAACACAGATGTATCTGTGATATGTATTTTTTTCCAGCTCAAATATTGTAATTTAACTGAATAAAATTGATTTAAAACCGTCAAATTTGGTATAAGAGGCTCGATAACGTAGACATCATTTAGTAAATAGGTATTTGAATAAATTAAAAACAAAACAGAGAGTTAAGCGCATATCAGTGTTAATTTCTATTTTGTTTCTATGGACAGAGCGAAATGTCCTTAATCGTGTTTCAGCCGTGACGGTTTCCTAATTCAATTCAATATGACACCATTTTTATAATTTTAAGCTAACTATAGCTAGCTGTTTGAATTGTGATGTATCCCGAAGACAGTTTAGCAGAATGGATATGTATCAAAACTAGAGTTCAGATAGCATCACTTGAAAGTTAGTTCCCATTCCAGGTTAAGCGTGTTTACCATCTTAAACTATACCGTCACTAAACACCAAGTGAACTGTGGTCAAAAACGCTACTGAAGCAAAACGACGGACCTAGAAAACTCTGCACTCCATGAATATACACAGAAGCTATCAAATTGAGTTTAATCGAGTTGATAAGAGATAGATTAAAACTTAAATACCTATCTACAGTTGGATAGTTAATACTAATTTATGGTGTGCATTATACTAACAAAGTTAGTAGATACTTCGTGAAGTACCACCTGCAAGCTAGATCTTAAGTATTCGCGTCTATATTTACACCGCATCGATCTTAAATTTATATTTGGTTAACTTCTTTAATTTATAGCTAAAAATAATTAAATACTTTTTAACATACATAAATTAACTTCACTTGTAATCTTAATTAAGGTATCTAGGTAGTGTTACTATTAATTATTTATAAAACAACTACTTGCCAGCATGCTGGGTACGCTGCCAACTGGTAGTGGGCTTGATTATTTGGATTGTCTTTAGACCTTCAACGGTCTATGGGCAGTCTAACTGTATTTGTAGTTTTAGTTTTAGCTTGTATTTTGTTTAGTTAATAAAGGCGCTAGCCCAGTAACTACTTAATTAATTTAATTTGAATGTAATGTCCGAATCGCCAAGACGGAAATCTGCTGCCTGAGTGGACGTACTTCGACGAATTTTTAAACACTAGATCAATGGTATTCCCCGATATTTACAATCTGAGTGTAAGTAATTTAGTTCTTCTGGGCAAGCGTGCTCCATCATAGATAGTATCGCAACACATCATACATCATCAGCCATTAAATGTCCACTGCTGAACAAGGCCTCCCTCTTAGAGAGGGGTGTTGCCATAATCCCCACGCTTGGCAGGCGGCTTGGAGATCGCAGTACGTTCACCGTGTACTAACAGGACGCACATGACAGACAGTATCGCAAGCTGGCCGTCAATTACAAATGTTGTTATCAATAAAAGTCAATTTTAGTACTCATCCTAAATAACCAACATGTTACTTAAGTCGTTAATAATAATTATAATTTAAAAAAAAAAACTTTTTAAATGTAAAATGAATGAAAACTATTATTATATTTATTTTAATTAAAAAAAAAACTTCAAGGAATTTAAACGTAATGCACCCATATATTTTTCACCATTAGAGGTAAAGTATTGTCACCAAATTTTAATTTGAGAGAATTATCCTATTCTAAATCAGTTAGTTTCTGCTATAATCTATGTATGTATAAATAAATAGCAGATCTTTTACACTGGCTTGAACGAATTACCGACGAAGTACCGGAAGACGCAGCGTAGGGAGGCCTCCCACTAGATGGACCGACGACATTATGGGAGTCGCGTGATGTGGGCATCCAGTGGATGCAAAAGGCAGGCTGTCGTTCAGTGTGGAGGTTAAAGGGGGAGGCCTATGTTCAGCAGTGGACGTCTTCTGGCTGATGATGATGAACAAATTGTTTAAATGTCTCTGGGAAATCAAAGGACCCCAAAATACAGGCTCGGCCCAGTTTGGGGCCCACAGCTAAAAGTTAAAATACTTAGCTTAAATCAATCTTATTAATTTATAATAATTTGGATACTATTATTAGATAAATAAATTATTTGAATTCAATACAAAAATAATCATGAAAGTCAGTTTACAATCAGAAAAATATTTCACGTAAAATACACACAAAAAAATACAGTCGCATTTAGAACTTCTTTTTTATCGGTTTATTACGCATGAATTGGTATTGGTTGGCTCAATGTTCAATTAGTTGGTTCAATGCAATTAATATGTAAACAGCTACTGTCTGCTAATATTATCTTATCCTAACTCCAAAACGGAAGTCTCGAACTGAGCCATCAATTTTTATTAGCATTTCGGAAATATCCAACAAAGCTTTAACAAGCAATATTGCGGTCTAATTACTGCCGATGTTCGGATCAGTGTGAAATAGAAATGTTTCTTTCATTATCTTTCAAAATTTAAATTCAAAAGTATTTGTGGACCACTAAATCCATCGCAATGTACAAAATATATAAAACTATTGTTAAATCTTCTAAACATATAAAAATCAATTAATTGCCGTGCCGTTTCTGGTCTAAACTCTAAAATGACTTGACCGATTAGATTTTTTTTTGCCTAAATACTGATAAATAAATAAAAATAATGGGTTGGTGTAGATTTTTTTATTTGCCCACAAAGTTCGAGTTTTCAAGAAAACCTAAAAGTGATTTTTTGTATAGGATTTTCTTATGAACCATAACTCATTGGACAGGACAACGTTTGTCGGGTTAGTTAGTAAGAAATCGAAATGAAGTGACTTAAAATTATTTCACGTAAATTTGCTTCTGCACCAATAATGACTGAGTAAGAAATATATTCTCTATTCAATATCAATATGTCATCATCATCATCATTTCAGCCATAGGACGTCCACTGCTGGACATAGGCCTCCCCCATCGATCTCCAGAAGGGCCGGTTGGAAGCGGCCTGCATCCAGCGTTTCCCTGCGGTCTCTTTTAGGTCGTCTGTCCATCTTGTGGGTGGACGTCCTACGCTGCGCTTACCAGTCCGTGGTCTCCATTCCAGAACCTTTCGGCCTCATCGGCCATCTGTTCTGCGTGATATGTGCCCTGCGCACTGCCACTTCAACTTGCTAATCCGACATAGCCCATGTCGGTGACTTTCGTTCGTCTACGGATCTCCTCATTTCGGATTCGATCTCGCAGAGAAACCCCGAGCATAGCCCTCTCCATAGCTCGTTGTGCTACTTTGAGCTTGCTTATGAGGCCCATAGTGAGAGACCACGTGTCAGTGCCGTATGTCATCACTGGTAACACACACTGGTCGAAGACTTTCGTCTTAAGGCACTGAGGTATTTTAGATGAGAAGACGTTGCGAAGTTTACCGAACGCTGCCCAGCCGAGTTGGATTCGCCGATTGACCTCTTTCTTGAAGTTGGACCTACCTAGTTCGACTGTTTGTCCTAGGTAAACATACGCGTCAACAGCTTCAAGAACTGAGTTCCCAACTGATACTGGGGTGGGCACAACATGGCAATCAATATGTGTATATCTAAAAACGTATTATTGTTTGGTCTATAGTTCGTTCGTTTCCGTGTAGTTTTGAATGTGTAGAAGAGAAAGCAAATTTTTTATTAGACTGAACTAAGCATATTTAATTTTATGGTTTGTATTAGCTTATTTTAAACTTTTGTCCTTTTTTTCTTTATATTCAGATTCATTTTTTCCGTGATTATGCCACCTTTGGTATCTCTGTTTAATGTATTCTTCCTGTAATGTCCTAGCTTTGGTGTCAATAAAATGTTTTTGTATTATATTGTAACTTTACAAATTCTACTAATTACCCAGTTCAGTTGGGTGTGAATGCAGCCACGGCGGCCGCTCTTGCACTAAAACTTTGTCAATAAATTCATTGTTCCTATGTTCAGCTCGGGCTATGGCACTGCGTTCGATACGATCGATTCTGAGTAATAGGTGCCGGTTGTTTGCAGCTGTGTTATTGCTTTTAATATTACTTGATATGAATGAAAGCATGCATTTTATACACACAGCGTTTTGTGCTTACTAATAAGTTAATAATTAAATTATAATTACATAACTAAGAAGATTACTAAGAAACATTATAGCGAAGCTTTCCCACTTTTAAGCAACTTGTGTTACTACAGATGACCGGGAGGCTATTTATACTATATTAAAGTCGCATTTAGTGAAGCCATGGCACTTACACACAGTCGTACGTTTCACTAATTCAATTTTTCAGGTTTTTCTCATACTTTTCGAAAAGTATAGCTGTTTTCAGTCAGCTCGTGACCACGGCCATTGTAACATGGTCGAAACGTCGAGCGAAAGGTACATATTTTTACCTATATTAAATAATACGTGATAAGTCCCGATAAACATTTAAAACATGTGTTCAAATCGCGAAAGTTTAAAAATTACTATAGCTGTAATGTAAAATGTACCTTTACAGCGCCCTCCATTATTATTAAATCTGTATATTAAGACGTCGTAAACATCGAGTAAATAGGTATTTGAATAAATATTTTTAAAAATAGGGAGAAAAGTGCAAATCAGTGTAACTAGCATTTTTTTTTCTATCGAGCAAAATGACCTTAATCTTGTTTTGGTCTTTACCATTTCGTAGATAAACATTCAATTTTAGTATGACACCATTTTTATAATTTTAAATTAACACGAGAATAGATAAACTATAACTAGAATGACCAAAATTGCTAAAAGTGGGAAAAGACTGCCTTAAGAAGATTTTCAGGATTATTAATCGTATATGATGTTGCCTGTACAGGGATACACGAAATAGTGTCTTTGAATTTGGTTACATTGTTAGTAAGTAATTTACTCAGTTACTAGTTTTTTTTATCCCTTAGGTAGCAAACAAGCAGACGGCCGCCTAATGGTAAGCAATCACCTATGGATACTTGTAACATCAGAGGCATCACAAATACGTTGCCTAAGTTAATATAAAACGTATAGAAACGGATTGCCCATGGACTATTAAAGGTGTATGGATAATCCAAATGCTCAAGCCAACTACCAATTGGCAGCATAATAAATCTTAATAATAGCAGGAGAAAGAAATAATATTTACGTTCGGAAAACATACTCCTTGGCTCACACAGCTACTTAACTACACTACTGAGTAAAACACTGTTTTAAACTATCACGGTTGTTCACTAAAGTTATATGATTATTTACGGGATATTTACCGTGGTAGGGTTGTGGAATGAGCTCCCGATGTTTCGGCGCAGTTACATGCACCATGTTCACGGGAAGACTGAAGAATGCGGGTGGTTGGTCGAACAGTTAAAACTTAGGTGCAGACATAACGATCTACCTTCTTTCTTAGTCTTTTGGTACGGTTATCACTGGAACTCGAACTCGATCCTAAGTCCCGACAAAACACACTCACTGTCTCACTGCGTATAGTATTTAGAAAACATTTTAAACGCGGACTTTTATTTTTAAAACAACCTAATACTGGATTCCACGCACTGGCGAATTGAAAACCATCACCTCGATTGAAATTCTGGCATTTCGAGTTCTCAATAGTTTCCTTTACTAGCCTTGGTACTACTGAGTAGTTCTCGCACAAGTAGGTATATCTACATTTATAATTGTAAATAATCTTGCCAAAGATAACACGACCTGGGGTTCACAGGCCTAAACATACAAACCTTCGAGGTCTGAGCTTTGCATGAAGATATCAAGAAGGGTCACACAGGTAAATTGGAACCTAATTTTATGTATGCCAGGTGTAATTTTAAGGGCACAGCTTTATTAGGGATTTAGGAAGTTCGTATGAAATTGAAATTTTAAGCTGAAATTTTACTATTAGGTACTGTTTTACTGTAAAAAAAATATTTAGTCCAGTATGAGATTACCTATATTATAGTTGTTTACTAAACTAAAATGAGACTATAGTCACTGCGTTACCAACTGAGTCGTAGGGCCTTAAACGTCATACCATAAGACCTGTAAGTGCGAGCGAGATAGACAGATATGACATGTGGGTGCAAGCGAGATAGGCAGACAATTGATTTATGACCTGACGACTCAGATGGTAATGCGTTTACTATAGTCGGTACTTTGGTATTTTAAATTTTTTCTTTATGGAGCTGAAACATGGACTTTGAAAGCAGCGGGTCGAGAGGGCATCGATGCTTTTGAGATGTGGTGCTGGAGGAGAATGCTTTGAATACCATGGACAGCACACTGGACCAACGTATCTATACTACACCAACTCAAGGTCACGACAAGACTCTCTACCATCTGTTTCAAACGTGTGCTCGAGTACTTTGTCCACATTATGCTAGGAAACAAGGCGACAACCTGGAAAAGTTGATGGTGACAGGGAAAGTCGACGGCTAAATATCACGAACCCGCAGCCCAATACGTTGGTCCGATCAGATTTGCACCACTCTCGACACCTCAGTCTACGACGCACTCCATGTTGCTGAGGATAGAAGACGATGCGAAGATATCATCAGAGAGAGATTGATGGAAGTTGTTGGTCACGATCCTCGGACATAAGGAATATGATTTAAGGAGGAGTTGTTTTCTAATTGTAGTGACTGATATTGACAGTGTTACTAACTTATATTATTGTGCCAACCTTTAGTGAATTATCGAGCGTTTCAGAAGGCAATGGATGAGGCTCATACAGGGCCTGAAGAGGATGCCTATACCCAACAGAAGGAAGAATGCATTTTTTTTTCATGCGCCATTTTCCTACGACTGAGATCCAATTCCCCCTTTTTTTCAAACAGTGCGTTTACTCATCAGATTCGATCAGTCTGCCTGGAACATGTCACGGCCATCACACTGGCGTTTTTGGTCTAGTCTTTTTTGTTATCAGGTACGTGATTCTCTTGGCCCATTTATTAGGATGCATTTTGGGCACATGTACCACCCAACACCACTTTAGTTTGTCAGCTTTGATGCCAACATCAGCGATTTCAGTAATTTTATATTTTATTATTAGTGTAAAAACATATAGATGACATAGAAAGACATAAACTAAGACAAGTACAGGGACAGTAGACTATACTAAGCCGAAAATAGGTCATTGTACTCATCATTATGAACAACTTTTACTACGGAACCAACCCTAAAAGTACCGTTTTCTATGGAACACCTGATATTTCATCATCATCATCATCACTACGCGGGTGAAACCGTGGGGCGCAGCTAGTTGTTCCATAAATTGCACGTCATTCCACTTAATCAAGGAAGATATTTTTCTGAACATTCTCGGTAAAAGCAATCTTTTCTAAAGGCTTACCTAATTTTCTAGCGGTCACGGTTCGCTGGGCGCGACGGAAAGGCCAATCGCTGTACACGTTAAGAACTAGCTGCCAGCGTTTTTGGAATTAGGGTTCTTTGTCCGACCGTTGTAAAACAGAACCTATAATCTAGATTCTAGAACATCACATTATTAATTAAAGTTTAGTTTAGTTAAGCAGAGGTCTCAAACTACGCAAACATTAAACATGTCGGCTTTTGTATGTATGTTTGAAATCAGAAAAGTATATTTTGTAACATTGAAATATAAAACAAGAAATATAAAAAACATGTAATTTACATTGTCACAAAAACCGGCCCAAACTCAGTATGTCGATGATGTTGGCAGTACGCAACCAGAGCTGGTATTATTTTAGGCCCGGCAAGTGACGTCACCTCACGTTTGTGAGCTTGTTTTGTTTGACGATAAATGCGTACCGCTAATCAAATGTTCATGAAATTTTGTTTTAAGTTGTTCATTCCAATAAAATTTTCAAGTTCAAAATTGAACAAAATCGGTACAATACAATATGGAAGGTATGGGGTTCACAAGGTTACCGTTCGCGGGGTAAACCACTAGTATAAAAAAAATTGTGCGTGGAGTCCCTCCGCGCGGAAGAAGTTATACTTTAACAAGGAACCCTAAAATTATAACTAGGGCAAAAATATCAACAATTTAAAAACATGCTTTTCTCGAGATTCGAACCTAGCTCCTTAGGCTTCTCTATCCATTAGCGACACCATTACATTACCGGATCTGCTAGTCGCAACGCGAAAAAAGGATACGCATTTCGCAACCATACGAGAGAGAAAAATTCCCCCTCCATGGTAGCGTTAAACGTTTAACGCAACCTTGTTTGCAAGTCGCATAAGAAGTATAACTTCAAAAATGGGAAAGTTTATGATGTACGTATAATGTAGGTACCTATTATATTTACCCAACGTCACAAAATAAAAAGAAGGTATTGTGTTTAACGTGTATATTTATATTTACAGCTTAATACCCCTCTTAATAAACTTGGAAAAGCCTTGGAATAGTTACTCCATCTTTCGTCTATTTCGATCGAGTTCAAAATTTGAAAGAGAGAAATAGACAAAACACGGCGTAACTATTCCAAGACTACACCTTTATTAAAAAGGAGGGTAAAAGTCTGTTTCGTACGTAAACTCTCTCACTCGAGCATCTCAACATTTTAGAAGATATAAAATTAATTAATGTACTCATGTTTTTTATCGTGAATTGATCCGCATTTGACGACCACTCGCCTGAAATGTATATCAAAGCAGAACGATTAATTAATACAACATTACAAATGATTAGTATTTTTTTACTTTAACTTCAACAATATATGAACTAAATCAAGCACCATTGTTGCACCGCTCAGCTGGCGGCGTGACGGCGCCGGCGGCGGGAAACAAGCCTGGCACGAAATGTGGGGCATGTGGCGGTCAGCATCGGGCAGACACTTGCAGATATGTCAATTTTGTTTGCAATAGCTGCAAAATCCGGGGGCATTTGAAAAAAGTGTGTCCGTACAAGGGCTCCGACGGTACCAGGCGAGGAGGGGGCGGGCGCTCCTTCGGTGCACACTACGTACAGCCGGCCGCGCTGGCGCGGCCCACTGGTGAACAAGACAGCTCTGCTTCAGACGAAGAAATGGAACCGCTATTTCAGATGGTTCTAGGTGACTATACACCGGTGAGTCTCAATGTAAACATTAACGGTACCAGTGTTAAAATGGAAGTTGACACGGGGACTCCGTGTTCGTGTATAAGTGCAGCGACGTACAGAGAACTGTTCAGTAATATTAAGTTAGAGAAGTCAAGATATGTTTTTCGTTTTTACGATGGCAAATCTAAGGTAAAACCCCTGGGTAGTATAAAGGTCAATGTAAAATACGGTAAAAGTAAGAAACAGCTGGATCTCTTTGTAATCGATAACGGTGTGACGTCATTAATCGGCCGACAATGGTTAGCCGAGCTGCAAATAAAACTTCCCGTGTTGCAATACCCGCCCACCGATATCGGTAATCATTTTAAAATCGAGCCAATTAATGACGAAATCCGTATTATTCTCGACAGACATAAGGAGGTGTTGAGCGGCGGCCTGGGACGGTACACGGGGAGCTGTGCACGGCTGCGGGTGCGTCGGGACGCCGCGCCGGTGTTCCACCGCGCGCGCGGCGTGCCCTTTGCAATGCGCGAGCGCGTCGACGCCGAGCTCGACGCGATGCTGCGGGACGGCGTCATCGAGCCCGTCGAGTGCTCGGACTGGGCCACGCCACTAGTGTTGGTACCTAAAGGTGACGGCGCGCTGCGCATATGCGCTGATTTCAAGGTAACGCTCAATCCCGTACTGATGGTCGATAGGTATCCGCTGCCGAGGGTAGATGAGTTGCTCGCGAACTTAGCTGGAGGGCAAGAATTTACAAAAATTGATTTATCACAGGCCTATAATCAAATATTGCTTTCGGAAGACTCGGAAAAGTACACAGTTGTTAACACACACCGCGGATTGTTTAGATATAAACGTCTAGTTTATGGGCTCGCTTCTAGTAGTGGGATTTTCCAACGAATCATCAGCAGTGTAGTTGAGGGTGTGCCGGGCGTACAGTGTTTCGCTGATGATATAATTTTGACGGCCAAAAGTAGGGATAGCCATTTGAAATCGTTGGAAATTCTCTTCCAGAGACTAGAGACAGCCGGTCTGAAAGTAAAACAAAGTAAATGCTCGTTCTTAAGAAAAGAAGTCAAGTACTTAGGGTTCATTGTCGACAAGAACGGTATCCGGCCGGATCCGGAAAAACTGAAAGCGATAGATATTATGCCAAATCCGGGTAATGTAACGGAATTGAAGTCGTTCCTGGGTATGGTGAATTTTTATGCGAGATTTGTTAGGAATCTGAGCGAGATACTGCACCCGTTACATGAGCTGTTGCGGAGTAAAGTGCGATGGGAGTGGACGGCGAGACACGCGCGCGCGTTCGACCGCGTGAAACGGATGCTAATGAGCAGCGACGTGCTGGCGCACTATGACCCGCGGCATGAGCTGGTCTTGACCTGCGACGCTAGCTCGGTAGGGGTCGCTGGTGTCCTTTCACAGCGTGACGTCACGGGGGAGGAGCGCGCGGTTGCTTACGTCTCGAGGAAACTTACCAAGGCTGAGCAGGCGTACGCACAGATACATAGGGAGGCACTCGCTATCGTTTATTGCGTGAAAAAGTTTCATCAATACTTATATGGTAGGAAATTTCGTTTAAAAACTGACCACAAGCCGTTGGTCAGCATATTCGGGCCGCAGAAGGGTATTCCAACTATGGCTGCGAGTAGAATGCAGAGGTGGGCTCTCATCCTTTCTGCGTACAGCTTTGACATAGAGTACGTAAACACGACCAGTAACGGCGCTGATATCTTATCACGCCTGCCCGTGTTTGAGAAAACCGCTTACGAGCCGCCCGAGCAAACGTACCTACATTTCGCGGCCGATGCAATGTTGCTAGACAACGACAGGATCAAAAGAGAAACAGAGCGGGATCCCATACTGAGCAGGGTTTATGGGTACGTCGAGAACGGTTGGCCTAAGAACGTCGACGTGAAACAGCTCGAACCGTATTTAGCTAGAAAGTCAGAGCTGTACGTAGAATTAGGATGCGTTATGTGGGGGCACAGGGTGGTAGTACCAGCATCGTGTAGGCAGTGGGTTTTGCGGGAGTTGCATGGGGCCCACATGGGAATCGTCAAGACGAAGGCGTATGCCCGCTCATACGTGTGGTATCCAGGCCTGGATGAAGATGTGGAGGCCCAATGTCGAGCATGTGGTACTTGCGCCGCGGTGGCGCCGGCGCCTTCCGCCGCGCCATCCGCGCCGTGGCGCTGGCCGAATTCACCGTACGAGAGGGTCCATCTTGATTTTCTCGGGCCGATCGATGGCAATACCTATCTAGTTTCAGTAGATGCTAGGTCTAAATGGGTAGAGGCGTTCAAAATGGGGCGCACTACGGCGGATGCAACAATCGCAAAGTTGCGAGAGTCCTGGTCGCGGTGGGGGATTCCAAGGCAACTCGTGACAGATAACGGGCCACCCTATACGAGTAAACAGTTTGCAGATTTTTTAAAGGGGAATGGCGTATATCATGCTTTCTCTGCTCCGTTTCATCCATCGTCTAATGGGGCAGCAGAGAACGCAGTGAAACTCATTAAAAGTGTGATTAAAAAATCACGTATTGACGGTGTGGACCCCGAGCTAGCGATACAAAGATTCTTGTTAGTGTATCATAACACTCCACACTGTACAACGGGTGAGAGTCCAGCCCAAATGTTACAAGGTAGGCGGTTGAGGACTAGGTTGGACGTGGTAAGACCCGAGCACGGGCAAAGGGTACGGAACAAAGAACTCGTAGCTTTAGAAGATGCGCAAGGGTCACGGCAACTCACTCCGGGAGATCCCATTTGGTATAGGAATTTTGGAACGAACACTAAGTGGAAACAGGGTCAAATCGTTGATCGTTTCAGTAGGTCTAATTATACCGTCAAAACGGACGACGGCTCGGCAGCGCATAGGCATATCGACCAGCTAAAGCGGAGGAGCACCTGCGTGTTTCCGTCACAAGGTGCCGATACTGGTGGCTTGACCAGGTCCGCACGCTCGTCGCTCGAGACACAGTCAGCAGCAAGCGGTGGTGCCTCCCCGGAGGTGTCACCAATTTTGGCGAGGGCAAGAGGTCGAGAGTCATGCCCCGAATCGCCAGCACGTGTTTCTCCCGGTACCGTATCAGGCACAAGTTTAGATAACGTAACTTCTACACCTAAACAAAGTACTTTGCCGAAGCGTATTAAAAAACCTGTAATCCGGCTCGGCGTAGAATCAGACTAACTTGCTTACTAAACTGAACCGAACTAATAAGCTTTATATCGTTATTATATCTAGTACCTAAGTACATAACACCTTATGACGGTTCCTTGCAGACTAAGGTGTGAGTCATTGTGCAACAGTTAGCATAGCACCTATTAGTATATGTCTATATACATGGATCCTAAGAATATTTGTTTGTGTTTAGCGTTGTACTTTAGGGTTGTTTAGTTAGATATATAGTTTAGATTAAGTGTGAAGGATTGTTGTGTTTATTATATCATGATATAATGTGGGTAGGTCTCGCGGTTTGTTCGACCTACCACCAAGAGGAAATAAACAGTCGTAACTAAGCCAAGCACGCGTTTGATTGTCAATCCCGTTTCCCGATCCTAGTTTACGAATATATACCAGTTACTTTCACACGTTCCACAGTAGGAAATAGCTGAGGAAGTAAAGCAAAAAGTGCAATTTCGATGAAAAATTGAATTGTATTGAGCTATACCACTCCACTGCCCGAAGGCTGATTCGTTTCAACTTCAAAGGTGAATTGCTGTCGATAACCGATGAATGAGTGTTAGCTTTGAAAAAATGTAACTTTGTCCATGAAATCACTGCACAAGAAACTTGCTTTCAGATTAAAAAAAAAAACACTTAGAAATCGTTTCAATTACTTATTTCGGAGAAAAACGCGCCTTCTCTATTATTTTTGTGTTAAACTTAGAAATAATAACGTCCAAATAACTAATTGGGAGTTTTAACAATGGTAGCATAGTAAAACTGTAAAAACAATAGGCTTCATAACTACGTTTGACCAATGAAAAATTGTGTGAGCTAGCACAACAACAAAAAAACCCACTGTCAACAATTTTTCCGGCGGTTTTCAAACCCAAAGTCACTTTTCATGCGCAATGTTTTGTTTACTTTTTATCGAACGTTTGTTTATGCAACGAATGGTTTAGTTTTTGATGCCACTATTTTTAGATTTATATATTTCTTTTCACAAAATTTAGTTCTATTAAATCGAGAGAACTCTAAATTCCATCAAGTTGCATTGAAAATCATACCAGTGCAAATGTTTTTGTTTAGTGTTTTTTTTTTTCAATTGCCGGGATACAGCTAGAACTAAATAACTAATGGTTGAATTGCTGAAATTATAAACTTCTTAACTAAATACCTACTCAATTCAATTCAATTCAATTCAATTCAATTCATTTATTCCAATATTTATAATTATACATTTTTTAACCTAACATTTTTAACAAGTCTAAAATTAACATTTATAAATAAGTACCTCTCTGTAGGTGTCTCGTAAGCAGCTGTTCTAGGAAGACCTGTGTTACAGCTGCTACGATTCCAACCTCCGGCGTCTGTCCAATGTTTTTTATTTGACTTGTAGGGTAGGATCATAGGAGCAGCGCGTCAATACTGTGTTTAGGCGTGTGGTCCAAGTGCAACAAGCTTACTAGATCTGAACTGTCGTTCAGATTTAGCAAACTTGTCCACAAGGTTATTTAGGGTAATAATATTATGTTAGACTGTTGCGTTAAGTGTTTAAGTTTATTAATTTCGCTGCTGATTTAATTGGCTATGTTTGAAATAAAATAAATATATTATAATTTAAAATTTTTGTTTCATTTTCATTGGGCCGTTAATGGCACCAATTATGTAGTATTTATTAATTGTAAGTATATTGTTATATTAATTAGATTAATCTTAAAGAAGTTTCTTGCATTAGAGAAATAACTTATTTTTGTGCATGCAACATGCATTCTTATAGAATTAGAATAGATTTCGGGGAAAAAATTGTGCTTGGTATGTGAGTGTGGAGCAAGTATGTATGTGTATTTAACTATGTGTGTTTAAATTTATGGGTTTGTGTGTGTGTGTGTGTTTGTATGTGGCAGTGTGTGTGTGTGTGTGTTTGTATGTGGTAGTGTGTGTGTGTGTGTGTGTGTGTGTGTGTGTGTGTGTGTGTGTGTGAGATAAAGAGAGTGTGTGGTGTGGTATGTGAATATGAGTGTGGGCCTCGCCGCACAGCAGCCTTGGTCGAGTTTCGCTCACGGCGATGCCCGTTTAATTATGTGTGTACTATTTGCGTGTGTGTGAAAATGATTGGGTTGGTTTAAATACTTCATATTCTAAGATATATAACAATTCTTCGGTCTCTTCATAGTTTAGTTTAAGTAGATGGTTAGTAAGCGCTTTTTTACATTTAGTAATTGGAAGGCTGGAAAAATCAATGAGCTGACTAAGCCTGTTGTACAAAAAAGGCCCCAGAAAGCAGTTGTGCCTTCTAGCAATGTGTGAATTGTAAATCTTTGATTGAACTGGTTTATCTGCTCGGCGCTTATTGCTCGGTTTGTTTATAATGGGTAAAGTTACACGCGCGTTTAATACTGTTTTTAGGATAAATATTTGTCTAACTCTTAGTACTTTTAAGTCTGAATACAACATGTCTGTGGAATATCTAAAGGGTTTATTAAGCATCACTTTAAGGACCGCTCTTTGCGCTTTTTCTACTCGTAATACATATGTTTTATAAGTACCTCCCCAAACCAGAGAACAATATGTTAGTAGAGACTGGCAAAGAGCGTAATAGACATTTGTAATCAGTTTCTTATCAACGATATGTCTTAGTCGTTTAAATACAGTCATAAGTTTACGTGTTCTTCCAACTATCACTTGGATATGGTTCTGCCAGGAGAGCAGATTATCCACAACTACTCCCAGGTATTTTATAGAAGAGACTTTTTCAAGCTGAATACACGAGCATGGTAAGTTTTCATTTTGAGGAGAACATGTATGCGCTTGAATTATAGTGTCATATCGTTTGGTTTGGCCAATTGAAGACTTAGAAAAAGTTAAGAATTTGGTTTTATCTAAATTCAGGGTAAGGAGGTTTAATTTGAGCCAGGACATTACCTCTCTTAACCCAATTTCAGCCATAACCTTTGCTTCAATCCAAGACGGTGCCGAGAAGACGAGAGCAGTATCATCAGCAAAAGCTATAACTTTGCCTCCATTAAGTTTGATGTTACACAACTCGTTTACGTAAATTAAGAAGAGGGTAGGGCCCAGGATGCTGCCCTGGGGAACTCCATACACGGCACTGGCTTCGTCACTGATGCTGTCACCCATTTTTAGTCTCTGAGTTCTGTTTGAGAGGTAATCTGACAAGAGTCTCAAGGCAACACCTCTGATTCCTATTTTTTCCATCTTACTAATCAGGGTGGGGACAGAGACAGTATCAAATGCTTTCGCGAGATCCAGAAATATACCTAAGCATTTGTTTTTTTTGTCTAATTCGCGAACAATAAAATCAGTTAGTTCATTTACTGCCTGCTCTGTAGATTTCCCTGATATAAAACCAAATTGATTTTTAGATAAAATGTTGTATTTAGTTAAATAGGATGTAAGTCTTTTATTTAAAAGACGTTCAATGATTTTAGATAATGATGTTAAAAGTGATATAGGTCGGTAGTTATTGATGCTGTCTCTGTCTCCCCCCTTGTGGATTGGCTCATTAACATTTCAAAAATAATTCTTGCAGACTTGAAAAGTTAAAACAAATTTTAACAGGCAAACATTTATAGTTGCATTTTATTTCGAAAACTTTGCCAAAGAGCGTGTAGTAAGAAAAACATTTTATTCCTAAAGCAGCACAGTGACACAAACATTGTATGCTTGGTCTTAACTGCACTAGGGGCTAGGTCGACTATTATAGCCGACGCAAACTATAACCGTCGTGAGGCACATTTATAGAAACAATAGAACATTGCGGTGGATTTTTTTGACCGTCTTCAGCCGGTTCTAAATTCAGTCCGTTTTTTATGTTTATATTCCGTTTACTCCGAAATATTTATATAGTAGATTTATTTCAACAATATTAGGCGATTGTTTTTTTTTTTTTAATTTGTAGTCCACCTTACTGTACTGTACTTAGGCTTGCGGCTAGCTGTTTAAAGCAAACCAGTTTAGGTGATGAAAAAATGTTGCGCGACCGCAAACCGTATACTTACGTACCGTGCGTTACGGTTCACATTTGTGTGAGTTTCCGAACTGACTGGTTTTTACGTTAGTTTGAGACCGCGTAAGCAGTTGGCTGTAAGGTCCTTGATCCACTTACTCTGGGTCCGTGCCCTTTTGAACTTTTTGACAACTATTAAGTTCTAATTAATACAACATAATACTAATGAATTAACAATGCGATTGATTTTTTATAGCATTTGGAATTTGACTTGTTATTTTACAACAAAAATGTATCGTGGAAAAAGTCATGGTTATAGTCAAAAGTTAGAGATCCATATTTATGTTGTAGAAATAAAACCATTTTGATAAATTTTTGATTTTGAAAAGCTTAGATACAACGGTGGCGTTTACTTAATTCACCTGCAGGCCTAGCACGGGCCGGACAAATTGTCTTTCCACCGTTTTTATCCCGCAAGAAAAAGACGAACGTATCCATATTCTAGCTTTGTCGCATCTAGGCGTAAATAAAGACGGTGGAAAGACAATTTATCCGGCCCGTGCTAGGCCTACTGGGTGCATTAAATAAACTAACACACACTCATGAAAGTGGTGCGACACTGTAACTCTAAAACAGAAGAAGATTGCTAATTACTCTTACTAAAGTAGTAAAGAGTTGCCAAGCCGGTTCTAAATAGCGCCAGATATAGCTCGCGTCGTGTCGTGGTTGGTGCAACTTTTTAGAAGCACTGCTGTCTGAAGTTGTGTCTATTCTTCACAAACTTTATTGGGAGTGTTAACTGGTTTGCAGAAGTTACTTTTTAAGAGTTTATGGATAAAAAACATGATTTTTCCTACAATTTTAACAGTCACACCGCAAAAAGATTCAAATAGTCTATGGAACTTAAGTTCAGGAGAACTGAAATATTGTTACGTGTTTTTACAAAATTTAATTACATGTTGCCCGCGACTTCGTACGCGTAGACTTTTATAAAATATTTTAACACTCTTTAGCCTCCATTGATTCAGGCCTTTCGCAAAATCCTTTTTTAGAGAACCTCTTTTTTGAAGTTCTGTGCTAGGAACAGTTCCTTTATGTTTGCTGTTCAGTTGACAGCGTCGCTAGTGGAGAACAAAGTATGAAATTCACCAAGAAATAACTGTAGTTCCAATTTTGCCCACCTTAACAGCTAAGTTGGTGGCATGTACAATGTACATTGAATTCGTTGCTTATCGTCATGTTTTTGTAGATTTTTCAAAAAACGCTGAATCAATTTCCATAAAAAAATTATGGGATCACCTATGAGATATGACCTTAAACCAAAAAAAGAATCATCAAAAACAATTCTAAATTGGCGGAGTAATCGCGTAACATACATACAATAAAAAACATACAGTCGAATTGATAACCTCCTCCTTTTGGAAGTCGGTTAAAAATTAAAACCCCAATGAGCAGACTACATTGCTCGCAGAATCGATAACCGATGAGGAATAAAGGTTTTAAGTGGAGACCACAAACCAAAAGATACAGTGCAGTGCAGGTAGGCCTTCCACTAGATGGACTGACGACACCGTAAGCGAGGATATCCAGTGGATGCAGATGGCAGGCTGTCGTCCAATGTGGCGCTCTAAGGGGGGAGCTTTGTTCACTAGTAGACATCTTCTGGACGATAATGATGATGATGACGATGATTCTGTACCATTAATAATATACCTTGCTTCCCGTAATCAATTTAAACTGATATTAACTATTGAAATCACAATTTTGCGTGATGAAAATGTTGCTTATAAAAACTAACATTTCCATAATAGCATTCCTAAAGTCATAAAACTTTTGAAAACAAACACGAACGTACAAATAAAAACGGAATGCAATCTATTGCGTTATTTATTAGAAAAGATACCATCGCAATAGATGCAGTTTCCATTGACCATACGAGTATGCATTAGGCATCGTAAATATGAATTTATGGCCCTCAGTAACGTAAATACACTATGACAATCTTACCTGTGCAGTTGGCTTAATGACGGAACTAACTTTTTATACGAGAGGCTGTCAGTTTTGTTTAGAAAAACGTTGGTGGTCCCCTTGTTCAACTGCAGAGATAAGTTGGTCACTCTGTAAGCCTTATACCGAGGTGCAGGTTTCGTACATATTTGAGTGCTCGCTTCTCGTCGATATGAATTAGAAATAGGCTGTTACTATCAACGTAGGCGCTACTATGATATGGAGGTCCAGTCTCTAGGTTATACTGATGAAATTTTGAGCACGAACTCAGGTAATATTTTTGGGAGTAAGTTTATTTTTCTAGCTAAGTTATTGTACTAAGGTCACACACCACACACCATCAGCCATTAAATGTCCACTGCTGAACAAGGCCTCCCTCTTAGAGAGGGGTGTTGCCATAATCCCCACGCTTGGCAGGCGGCTTGGAGATCGCAGTACGTTCACCGTGTACTAACAGGACGCTGCTGCCCATCCTCCGGTGGTTCTGGTCGCAGTTTTAGGACATACCCGGGTCCCGGGTGTACTAAGGTCGCCTGAGTATTATTTTCAATAAAAATATAATACGACAATAGATATTAGTTATTTATTTATTACAAGTTATTTATTTTATAAGTCGATTAAAATAGAAATAAATTCAGACGTTTAGATAAATATAATACATATAGAAAAAAATATATCTTACTTATATATATATATATATAATATCTTATATACTTATTATAAATGCGAAAGTTTGTGTGTAAGTGTGTAAGTGTGTAAGTGTGTAAGTGTGTATGTTTGGCTGAAGTCACCGCCGAAACTACTGGTCTGATTTGGATGAAATTTAGAATGTATATAGCTTATACCCTGGATTAACACATAGGCTACTTTTTATCCCGAAAAAATGCACGGTTCCTGTAGGATAATTTCAATTACACAAATCTCCACAACGGCTCAACAAATAAGTATGAAATTTGGTATACAAACAGGCAAGCAGCCACATTGCAACACAAGCCACTTTTTATCCCGGAAAATTTCACAGTTCCCGTGGGATGATATAATCATTCTTTTTCACAACGGCTCAACAAATAAATATGAAATTTGGTAAAGAAATAGACAAGGAGCCATATTAAAACACACAATACTTTGTATCCCGGAAAATTTTACAGTTCCTGTAGGATAACTTCAATCACACAACTATGACACTGTTAAACAAATTTTGATGAAATTGGTATGGAGGTAGATTATACACTGAATAATATTGTAACATAACCTAATTCTGATCCTGGGAAAATGAGTGGTTCCTGTAGGATAACTTTGATCACTTAACTCCGGATTTCGATGAAATTTAGTATGGAGGTAGCATATTCCCTAAATTAACGGATTTTGATGAAATTTGGTATGAAGGTACAATATTCCTTGGACTATCACATGACTTTTTACCCGGAAAAAATCTATGGTTCCTGTAGTATAACATCAATCACTCAACTCTGTGACTGTTTAACGGATTTCGATGAAATTTGGTATGGAGGTAGCATATTGCCTGGATTAAAACTAAGGCTATTTGGTACCGACAATATGTAAGTTCTTGTAGGATAATTTCAATCACTCAACTCTATGACTGTTTATATAACAGATATATATATATATAAAAGATATATAGATATAACAGATAAAAAAAAATCTAGGTTGCGAGGGCGAGTGTCTAGCACAAGTGACGTACAAAAAAGAAAAAAAAAACTTTCTAGGTTGCGTGGTTCGCTGGGCCGCAAGCGGCCCGCGAGGGCGGGTGTCAAGCTCAAGTGACGTAAAAAAAGAGAGAAAAAAAAATCTAGGTTGCTCGGTTCGCTGGGCCGCAAGCGGCCCGCGAGGGCAAGTTTCAAGCCCAAGTGACTTACCAAAAAGAAAAAAAAAACTTTCTAGGTCGCGCGGTTCGCTGGGCCGCAAGCGGCCCGCGAGGGCGAGTGTCAAGCACAAGTGACGTACAAAAAAGAAAAAAAAAAACTTTCTAGGTTGCGTGGTTCGCTGGGCCGCAAGCGGCCCGCGAGGGCGAGTGTCAAGCACAAGTGACGTACAAAAAAGAAAAAAAAAACTTTCTAGGTTGCGTGGTTCGCTGGGCCGCAAGCGGCCCGCGAGGGTGAGTGTCAAGCACAAGTGACTCACTAAAAAGAAAAAAAAAATACTTTCTTGGTTGCGTGGTTCGCTGGGCCGCAAGCGGCCCGCGAGGGCGAGTGTCAAGCACAAGTGACGTACAAAAAAGAAAAAAAAAACTTTCTAGGTTGCGTGGTTCGCTGGGCCGCAAGCGGCCCGCGAGGGTGAGTGTCAAGCACAAGTGACTTACTAAAAAGAAAAAAAAAAACATTCTTGGTTGCGTGGTTCGCTGGGCCGCAAGCGGCCCGCGAGGGTGAGTGTCAAGCACAAGTGACTTACTCAAAAGAAAAAAAAACATTCTTGGTTGGGTGGTTCGCTGGGCCGCAAGCGGCCCGCGAGGGCGAGTGTCAAGCACAAGTGACGTACAAAAAAAGGAAAAAAAAAACTTTCTAGGTCGCGCGGTTCGCTGGGCCGCAAGCGGCCCGCGAGGGCGAGTGTCAAGCACAAGTGACGTACAAAAAAAGAAAAAAAAAACTTTCTAGGTCGCGCGGTTCGCTGGGCCGCAAGCGGCCCGCGAGGGCGAGTGTCAAGCACAAGTGACGTACAAAAAAGAAAAAAAAAACTATCTAGGTTGCGTGGTTCGCTGGGCCGCAAGCGGCCCGCGAGGATGAGTGTCAAGCACAAGTGACTTACTAAAAAGAAAAAAAAAAAACTTTTTTTGGTCGTGCGGTTCGCTGGGCCGCAAGCGGCCCGCGAGGGCGAGTGTCAAGCTCAAGTGACGTTAAAAAAGAGAGAAAAAAAATACTAGGTTGCTCGGTTCGCTGGGCCGCAAGCGGCCCGTGAGGGCAAGTTTCAAGCACAAGTGACTTACCAAAAAGAAAAAAAAAAACTTTCTAGGTTTCGTGGTTCGCTGGGCCGCAAGCGGCCCGCAAGGGTGAGTGTCAAGCTCAAGTGACGTAAAAAAAGAGAGAAAAAAACTTTCTAGGTCGCGCGGTTCGCTGGGCCGCAAGCAGCCCGCGAGGGCGAGTGTCAAGCACAAGTGACGTACAAAAAAGAAAAAAAAAAACTTTCTAGGTTTCGTGGTTCGCTGGGCCGCAAGCGGCCCGCGAGGATGAGTGTCAAGCACAAGTGACTCACTAAAAAGAAAAAAAAAAAAACTTTTTTTGGTCGTGCGGTCCTAAAATAAAGCTTTTTAGTGAGAACTTCATAATTTTTCCCTAGAACAACGCGGGCAAAGCCGCGGGCGGAAGCTAGTATATTAATAAATAATAAAGTTTATTTTTAGAAGAAAAAAAAACATCTTCAAGAATATGCCTACATGTACAAATATAAAATAGCAGTCAAAACATATATTGAAAGTCCTCATCAAAACTTTTGCTGAGGAAACCACAAACCAAAACGTCATCTGTGTAGGTATATTTTTTTTACTGTTGATTTTTTCAAAAATCGTAAGCGTAAGTATTTGCGTAACACACATAAAAAAATTACATACAGTCGAATTGAGAACCTTCTCCTTTTTTAACAATTTTATATTATTATTGCATTTTTAACTATGATCTATTTCTAATTTTCTTTTGTAACTGTAACAAATGTGTAACAATATGGGTTCCATGCCTGAAATAAATACATTTTATTTATTATTTTGTTTATTTATTATAAAGTCGGTTGAAAATACGTTTTAAAAATACAGCACGTTTATTTTTGACATTATTTTATCAGCATAAAGTAAGCGAATAAAAAAAAAGATAAAAACACACTTGAGTTTTTCGGCATTTTGAATACCACTTTATTCACTCGGGTTTTATTTATTAACATAAATATAGAGAACCCTGAAACTGCGCGTGAATAGTGAACCAACATGCTACTTTTTACTGCTATACCATTTGTTCTATCATAAAATAAACACATGGCAATTTGTTTTATTGCTGCAGTTACTTTTACGTGGAAGTATTTGAAAACAAGGTGAAAATAGAGAGTATTTAAAATGTATATACATATTTTTCATCCAATACTATCAAATAAGACTAAAGAGGAAAGTCTTCGACCAGTGTGTGTTACCAGTGATGACATACGGCACTGAAACGTGGTTTTTACTATGGGCCTCATAAGCAAGCTCAAATTCGTACAACGAGCTATGGAGAGAGCTATCCTCGGGGTTTCTTTACGAGATAGAATCAGAAATAAGGAGATCCGTAGACGAACGAAGGTCACCGACATAGCCCACCGGATTAGCAAGTTGAAGTGGCAGTGGGCAGAGCACATATCACGCAGAAACGATGGCCGATGGGACCGAAAGGTTCTGGAATGGAGACCACGGACCGGTAAGCGCAGCGTAGGACGTCCACCTACAAGATGGACAGACAACCTAAAAGAGACCGCAGGGAAACGCTAGATGCAGGCGGCTTCCAACCGGCCCTTGTGGAGATCGATGGGGAGGCCTATGTCCAACAGTGGACGTCCTACAGCTGAAATGATGATGATGAGACCAACAACTCGCCTGATGGTAGGTGGCGGAGCGGCCGAGGATGGAGCTCGTCGATCTAGAATAAATCTATTCACTCTAGTCTTGAAGATGCCTTGATTGTAGTTTTCAGGAAACAAGGATTTCGGCAGGGAGTTCCATTATTGGCAGTAGGTACGCGACATGAATATGCAACTAAACCGTTGTGTTCGAATTTTGGAATTTCGACGAGGAACGCGTGGTAGTGTGCAGTCCTTCTACTTGTTATGTAGTAACAGGGGGAGGGTGGATAAGATCATTAAGCTCTTGCGCACACTCGTTAAAATGTATTCAATATAAATTAGACAGACAACTACTTTAAGGCAATGCTCGAGGCTTAGCAACTTTTGCCAACTAGTTTGTCGTCATCAGTAAACCTCAAAGTACGCCGGTCTACCGACTCTAAAGCTTCCACCTGTTACTTGGCTGCTCCTTTCAAAACGTGCAGCAGTTCTCCACATGCGGTAAAGTATTTATATCTATATTTCTCAGTTACTAATTTTTGTGATAACATCTTCATCATTATTTCAGCCATAGGACGTCATAGGCCTCCCACATCGATCTCCAAAAGGGCCAGTTCCGGTTGGAAGCACCCTGCATCCAGCAGTTTCCTGCTGGTGCTTTTTTTGTGCGTAGTTCTCGAAAATCGTGTCATTGATTTTGATAAAACTTGCTATTATCAGAGGCAAAAATATCGATCTAATCCCATTCCTAAAAACACTATTTCTGACAAGCTTAGCTCGGTTACCCAGATACCAATAAAAGATAATTTCTCAGTTTGTCAATCTCCATCCCAAAGCGACATTTCAAAAGCCGCTACAAATTAACCTTTCCCTTATTAATGTGCTATCATTCAACTGAAACAATACACTGTAATGCATTTTGTCCCTTACCCATATAAATCCACCGTCACAATGGAGACAATGAGCCTAGAGGAACTAGGTACATTAGATAACAGGAAACGTCTAACAATACGAAGGATCCAATTGGACATTAAAGGATGTAGTTTTCAGTTATAACCCGCTGATTTCGGTGTCTCAGAGACAATGGGCTTGCCTTACCCCTTGAGTGACAAATGGGAGGTTGGTTCCTTAATCCGGTGAGTGTTAGTGTTCGAATGAGGGCGGGACTCACGGAAAACTGTTCTGACGAACTTTTCATTGAATTTTTGTAGTGTTTTAGGTTTGTTTTCATTTTCAAAAGTTTTTATGGCTTTATTGTACGGATTTTTTTCTTTTAATAAGCAAGCATTTTTATATAAGCATTGCATAATTGTGATTATGGTAGTTAATTGCAGTTGAGATTGTTTACGGGAAGCTATAATGGTATAGCTGAGGAGGCCTATACCCAGCAGTGGGTTGATACAGGCTGATAATGATGATGATGATGATAATGGTATGTTTTAAACTGTCACGGTGGTTCACTACTACAGTTATATATTAACGGGATATTTACCGTGATAAGGTTGTGGAAGGAGCTCCCGATATTTTGGCGCAGCTACATGCACCATGTTCATGGGAAGACTGAAGAATCCGGGTGGTTGGTTGAACAGTTCAAAGTTAACACGTTAAATATCCCTTTAATAAATATAATAACTGTTTGTCATCATCAGCCAGAAGACGTCCACTGCTGAACAAGCTGAGAAAGGGGGGGGCCTTTAACCTCCAAACTGAACGACAGCCTGCCATTTGCATCCACTGGATGACAGCGACTCTCACAATGTCGTCGGTCCATCTAGTGGAAGGCCTACCTAAGCTGCGTCTTCTGGTTCGTGGTCTCCACTCAAAAACTTTTCTTCCCCATCGGTTATCGGTTCTTCGAGCGATGTGGCCTGCCCATTTGCCACTTAAACTTGCAAACTGTTTGTCCGGAGACAAAAATCAGCAGTCTTGAATCTCGAGCCTGTTCACTGAGAGTCGTTTGCAACAGAATTAAGTCAACTTCAGTTGTAGCTCAACGTCAAAACTCCGGATCGATGCAGAACTTGCTCGCCAACCGTAAAGACCGTATGCATCCAACACTGGGTCCGCTCGAATACGCAAGTCCTACACGAGCCTAGGCCTCTGCGACCGCAGACAAGCGACTCGCCGACTACTGGATTAACCGTTTCTATTAACTTGAAATGAGTCATCATGTTTTAGCCGGATACTGTAATTTATGCCGGAACTTTGGATAGTATTTAACAAAACAACAACTATGATTAACAAATTACTGATTTGTTAATTTTATACCTATACTATAATACAATTGGCTATTTTGATATAATTTAGTTAGGTATTTATTTCGTTGATTATAAAAAATATGTTAAATGTAAAAAATAAATAAATTATGACATTGTTATTTAGACTAATAAACGGCTAGCACTCACGGGTATAATGAATCACGCTCGCGTTAGTTTCTATAGTAATGTTCATGAAAAACAAAAAAAAATATGTACCTACTCTAATTTTCCTTTAGTTGTAATTTACAATTACTTTATCACAATCCAAAACGCCGAAATCCACGTTTTTCTAATGGATCCGAAACCGGTCGATCGTCTCGAACGATAAAACATAATCGTGAGTGTAACCGGTGTTATAATAATTTACTTTATCACAGTTTTTTTGATCAAATGTCACTGCTATCGCCAAATATACGGGGTGTAAGGGGAACACTCTCGAAGCCAAAAGAAGGTAATTGTACTCATCATTATTAACAACTTTTACAATTGGACCAACCCTGAAATCGCGAAAAAAATATCAGCTGTTCTATAGAAAACGGCCATTGACACTCGACAAAATGTATGGAACAGCTGTTTATTTTTTCTCAATCGATTTGACTATATTGAGCAGTCGATTTTATCTCCGAAATTTGCATGTACAACTGTCATAGTTTAGATATAGTAAGCACGCAAATTAGCTCATGTAAAATTTGAGCGTTTCCTCTAGTGGATTAACATTACTACCATAGCCTTAATAATACGAAATTTGTTCATATAAACATTGGAATAAGCGGATAGGATTTTTTCAACTCATGAATGTTAACCGGCTATTTTAGCTCCAAAAGAAATCGGAATCTCGCATCCCTATTAACTTAGGCTAATTAACAGTAGTGGATGTATAAAGTTATTATGAGGATAACTTCCCGTATAATATTCAACAAAGGATCGAGTGGGTGTCTTTATGCAAAATAACTGAGCTTGGGACAGTCGCAAAACTAAAACGCTCGTGAAATTATTTTGTGTCGTAAACTAACCTGTTATATTCTAAAAGCTTTTCATACTTGTTTTTTGGTAATAAACACAACTGCTATTTTTGAGTTTTTATTGCAACAGTATTGTTAATTTATTAATTTATAATTTATTAGTTAATATTTTAATAAGCTGTAGTACAAATTGTAAATCGAAGATTACGCCGACAAGGGATTTGAGACAAGAAGCTTAAATCTAGAAATTATGTAGGTTGAAAAATGATGCCAATTTAAAGAACTTGCTTCGAAATAGGGCGTTAACTAAAGTAATTAAAAAGGATTTGTTTAGAAGAAACTACTTCATGGCAAGACTATACCTACAAACTTAAATTAATAAGCAGAAAATTTGTTGAAGGGAACCACAAATCAATTTTTTTTATATATTTTTTGGTTTAGCGCTGATTCAATTTCGATAAAATTTATATGGAACCACCTCTGAAGTATGAACTACCAAACAAAAAAAAAAACAACATCAAAATCGATTCATAGTTGGCGTCTGCGTGGTGAAAATATTTACGCCATCTGAAATCCCAAAAATTGCATTAAACAACTGTATTTTGAGAATGGATTTCGTTAAATTACTGACATAAAACAAACAATTTTAATGTTATGATTTACTTGTTTTATTCGTTTTGACAATTACGGTCTTATTTTTTAAAGTTTTATGCCCGATAAATAAGATACTTAAGCTTGTATTTTTAATACAGCTCTTAACACAAAGGCTTATTATCCCGAAAAAAAACGATCCTGATTTTGAGACAAAACAAAAACAGACCTCACGGTGGATGGAACCGCGGAACGGTGCTAGTTATAAATAACGCGCACATACGAAAGCCTAATTCCGGTCACAAGATCAACCCCCGACTTTATAAAAAAGATTCACAAACACTATTAAGGCTGTATCCACACCACGAACAGCTAAAGTTCTTGATGCATCGTCGTAAAAGTAAAAGAAAAGTTTTTCAAGCGCGCGCTCAAAAGAGGAGCGAGAAAACAACTTTACTTCCTATTTCGAGAACAAATGGCGTCGTTCCACTGTTTTCGAGAGAAACATTGAGCTATGTAGCTGGCAGTGTGGAACAGACTTTATTACGGACGCCGAGTGCCTGGATTAAAAAGTGCTTGTCGAGCAAGAGTTACGTCAAAGTGATTGAACGTATTTTATGTAGTTTTTTTATGGGTAAGTGCCTTTATTAACTAAACAAAATACAAGCTAAAACTAACACTACAAATACAGGGAGTGTTAGTTAAATGGAACCCTTTAAAGTCTCGTTTTTGGTTTAGAAAACTGAAAAAGTAACTCATTTTTTATATTACAAAGTGGTTACTAATACCTGGGAATCCGGTATTTGCTATACAGGTTTGCACGGTAAGGAAACGAATAGACAATTAAAGCATTAGTAAATATTGTATTACAAATATTTGAAAATGTAACTTTGCCGCATTTCGTTTTTAAGTTTAATGAATGCTAAAAGTATTTTACAGAAATAAAGTTTTTGTTTTCTTATTTTTTTTTGTATGATAATGATCATACATCTGATCATTTAATATAATCTGATATTTTATTCGCGATTTATGCGTCTGTCCCATAGTAAAAGTTATTCATATAATAATGACCCCCATTTTTGGGTTTGCATACATTTTTCTTAGAACCCTGTAGGTATACAAAAATGAAATACCACTCACTCACTGACTCATCACAAAATATCAAAAACTACTAGATCTACGAAGCTGAAATTTGGCAGGTAGATTCCGTACAGGGTGAGGAAGTCCGCTAAGAAATAAGATTTTTAGCAAAAGGTCCAATTTTAGGGCGGCCGAATGGAGGTCAAAGGCTCATATGAAATTCTACGCCTAAGAAGTCGCAAGCCAGAGCTAGTTCAAAAACTACACTCTGCTCACAATAAAATAATACCTATGATAAAAATACTGGCATCTATGCCCTTTTTCAAAAGGGAGACAGTGACTGGAATAGGTTTTAGGTTCTTAAAAGCAAAACTTGTTGGATGTTATGTTTGTATAGTTTTAGTCACAATTAATATTTGATTTGATCATAAACGCATTTCAGTACTACAGTACAGTTTTAGGACCCGGGTATGTCCTAAAACTGCGACCAGAATCACCGGAGGATGGGCAGCAGCGTCCTGTTAGTACACGGTGAACTTACTGCGATCTCCAAGCCGCCTGCCAAGCGTGGGTATTATGGCAACACCCCTCTTTAAGAGGGAGGCCTTTGTCCAGCAGTGGACGTTTAATGGCTGCTGATGTGTGTGTGCATTTCAGTACTGTCAAAACACCTGAAATAAGAGATAAAATCTTAAATATTAATATGAGTTAAAACAAACTAAAGAATATAAAAGTAGCACATTAAAACTGAGTGATGGACGATCGCAAGTTTCCACGAGCTAACTTCTTAAGTTAACTTAGAGTCAAGAACCAACAACAAGGGGCGGCACTTGTCCGAACAGCTGCATAATTTTATTTATGGGGGCTCTTCTAGTCTGTATTTCTTCCACTCAAACTTTAAACATATTGAAGATACTGTCAGAAATCACTTCATTAAAACTCGCGTAAGGATTCATTATTCAATAAATGACAGTGCACCAGAGTGCGAACCGCAAATGACTGATATTTTTACTACGCAATTGTATTATTATAATTTTAACGTAAGCTATTTTTAATTTTCTATTTTCTATTGTACAACAATACGGGTTCCATGCCTGAAATAAAGATATTTTATTCATTAATTATTGATTTATTAAATTACGATCACAACGGCTGGTTCGATCAGTTTCAGAGCCATTAGAGCTCCCCGACTGGTGCGGAGCGGTGAGTTGACCGGTCGATCGTCTCGACCGATAAACATAATCGTAAGTGTAAGCCGTTATAATTATCTATAGTGACAAAAATTATGGCATATAGGTAAATTTTTCATATATTAATGAAAAAATTCTTTATTTATCGAGGTACTCAATTTGGCCGGTTTTTTATTTATTTAATTTTTATTGATTTATGTTAATACGTCGATTACGCCGGCATCTGTAAACCAATGTGCGTGCTTCTTTTTAGGGTTCCGTGCCCAAAGAGTAAAAAATGGGATTTAACTATTGATAAAAATTTGATTTTGTTTTGTCAAGATCCATTTTTAACACGTAAGAAAACAAAAAAAAACCTTTATTATTGTTTATTTTAATTCAAAATGAGTCAATTAATGTATAATTTTATAGTTTCATATTGCTTACAAATTCTGGTGAATAAATATTTTTGTGGGGGTATTTTTTTTTCGTATATTCGCGTCTTAGGTAATAATTATAACAATAAACAAAACCGAAAAAAGGGGTTGTCTGTAAAGTCGGTTTACGGACGATAATTATTTTACGTGATAACTCTTAGGCCGATCGTGCGCGGAACAAGCGATAGAGAGTATCATTTGTTCCGCGCTCTCGCTTGCACGCGCGGCTCAGGCGGAACTTGACAATTTTTCGTGCAGGCAGCCGGCGTTCATCGATTTATAAGACGTTATCACGTCAAAACTCAATAACTACATTAGACTAAACTAACACTAAAAGCATTTTTAAATACCGACGTATGCTATACGTACGATACGTCAGTGTTATTGTTACAAAATTACACGTCAGTGTTGAAGGTTAAAATACCGACACATTTTTCTAAATCCTATATCGTCACAACAATGTCTAAATTAGGTCGATTGATTTGTTTTGTATTATTGTTTTGCTTTGGGTTTGGATCGCGATTTTCTTTATGGACACTAAGTCGATATCCGTAGTTTTAAATATCTTTGTACCAAACATTAACTTTGTCAATAATCGCTGAGTGTTGCCAACCCTAAAAGTTCAAACCGTTACCAACAGTAGATCAAACAAAACTTTTAGCTACGGAACTCTTCAACCACAATTCGCGATAACACGAATGATGTAACTAACCGTGAAATTCTTGTACACAATGAAAACGCAAAGTTTGTTTCGCTATCTCACCTATATATCTGATGGACAGATAAATAATATTTATGTAGTTCTCTAAACAATGAGTCGGTTTGTATTGTAACCGTAATAAGTCAAAAGTTTTAAGGCCACGCTCACTGGTCACAGATATTTGACACGATTAAAAAAAAAAAAGAAATAAAATAACACTAATTTAGAATAAAAAGTACATTTTAGCATTAACTTTAGAACATCGAGTTATATGTAGTACGTAGTACCTACCTACCACAGAAAAGAAAAAAAAAAATTGTTTAAAAATTAGAACGGCTGTCAAAGCATTTTTGTATGAAATTTGTTGTAGCCAGTTGCACTCATATAAACGAAACGTCAGTCATTCGAAATCAGTTAGCAACTGTGATGCGGACTTTGAACTTTGAGACCTAACCCAAAAGTGTCTTAATTAATTAGCGTTGACATAAATAAGAATGTTCTATCAAGTTTTTGACATAGGTAATGCCAGGCGACAGATTTTTCTTTCCGTTCTATTTACTTTTCTTTTCTGTGGTACCTACATATAATATATCGATGCTTTAGAATAACATTACAGAATTGTAAATGGTCAAAAGACTAATTCATTGCGTAATTTATTTTTAGTCAACGAAGAGTTCTAAAGTTAATGTTTCTATTTATTTGGTACAACTATCGCCCGCAGTTTCACCCACCGTCCTACACACATCGTTTTCTTTACGCGATAAAAGGTAGCCTGTGTTAATCCAGGCTAAATGCCATTTCTAAATTTCATAAAAATCCTTCGGCTATTACGGAGTTGAATGAGGAGAAATAAACACACGTACACACAAACTACCGTATTTATAATATTAATCTCATTGTAGGTGATTACTAACTCAGAGGTTTTCATCTAAAAGTATGGATATTATTGTACCTTTTTAGGAACAAACCGGGAAGAATCTTCTAACGATACCCAGCTGGACGTATTATGGGATAAAGCCAGATTATGTAGTATTACACCCATTAAACCCCTTACGGCGAACCCCTTCTATTGGCGATGGAGATCCCGATGCGATCTTTTCATAGGATATAAATTCAGTAAAATAAAGTTAAATTTATATTTCCATAAAGAACATATACGAAATAATAAAAGATAAAACTCTAAAAACTATGGGCTTTGTACAAAGCTAAGCCTGTATCTTGGGTACACGCAGAACAGAGCATACATATTTTTATTTGCGCTGATGTTGTGTAGCTTTGATAGCGCGTTCGTATTCCAATCCCAACAATGAGCTTGAGATGCCGGTGAATGAAAGCATCGTGAGGAAACCATAGCAAACCATTATATTACTTTATTCCTTTATTTACCGCCATGCGCATTTATTACCTAACTAGTAGGCCGCCACTGCTTCGCACGGGCGAAGCCGGGATATATAGCCTATGTCAACCGGGGATAATACAGCATCCCAACAGTGAAAGAATTTTTCAAATCGGTTCAGTAGTTTCGGAGCCTATTCAATGCAAACAAACAAACAAACAATCAAATGTTTCCTCTTTATAATATTAGTATAGATAAACAAAATACAAGCTAATAAACACTATAAAAAGAGTAGAACTGCCCACAGACCGTTGATGGTCTAAAAGACAAATCTAATTCTCAAGCCAGTCTCAACCAGTTAGCTGCATACCCAGCATGCTAGTGGCATAACTACGCTGAATGGCAGTGCTTATAGGTTGAGCCAGAAACACGCCAGCATTTTGGTCACATGTGGCATTAAACAGGCGCTATAAATATTTTTGAAAATGATCGAAGGCACAATGTCTGGACCCCAAATACGTAATCACTCCCAAGGATATTATATTTGCGCTTTTCTTCTAAGTATCCACAGACCACACTATTGCCGTCAAACCCATAAGGCTATCAATATCACATGTACCTAGAAATTGATACCACGTTTCACCGCGACAGGACTGCATTTGCGGCCGTGATATTGCGGTTATATCTGCCAGGGACAAAGCTGGCGGTCACATGGTATTATCGATTGGCTTGGATCTGGGTGCTGTTGAATCTTCATCTGATTCCACATAACTATCATACTAAAATGTAAGCAACATGTTTAGCATGATGCCAGTAAAGCGTAAGAATGAGATGGAATGAACGTTAATAAGTAGGTTAGAAAGAGTGCAAGGATAGAATGGAACGTAACGACAGAGTGAATGAGATGACTAGATGCGAGATATGTGTAAGTATGAAAGAGTAGATAGAAGCTTAAAATGTATGAATGAGATAGTTAATTGAATATGTATAGTGTAAGAGAGAGAAAGGAATAAATATAATTAAGAAGGACGCCATTCGTTTCACTACACCTTCTTACAAAAATTATAAATGCAAATGATTATGTGTTTGTGTCTTTTATTTGTACTAATTATAATGGCTGCTGAGATTTGAAACGTGATCTAAAATGATAATTCAAATTCAAATGAATTTAAAGTAAACAAAAATATATTATTAATAAGAAATATCATTAATCATTTAAATAGCAATCTATTAACGTCTTAACTTCCAAATATCTTATCTTATATGTACGTATTACCATTATTACATTAGAGCTAATACAAAAATACGTTTGTTGTATGGGGACCCCTTTCATTTATATTTTTATCATTTTTATTATTTGTTAATTAATCCGCCGTAATATTACATATTCAGTTATTACATAATCTACATATTCTTATGAATTTCAACTAGCTATCTATTAAGGTTCGAAAGATACAGCCGTTAACAGGTAGAACAGACGGACAGACGGACATCGTAATAGGGTCCCGTTTTTACCCTTTGGGTATGGAACCCTAAAACACACAAAGTTCAGGCACTTTGTATATTAGGTGTTTCACAATGCATGCAATTTTAGCTACCTTTTTGTTACTAGTTTTATATTATGGAGAAGCATAAACTGAGCTCAGTTTACGTGCAACAGAGCCACGGCGTACAAAGAATGTCATAATGCTGTATTATTTTCAGCGAAAGGTTAATGAACGCTTGCTGAAAATGCTCTAAAAATGTTTGAGACTTTATCGTTGGCGCAGAATAGCTCTTTCTGAGCGCGCGTGCCTTTTGGAAAGCATTATAGCGGTTGTTTACACGTGTTTTACATGCGCTGAAGTTTCTACTTCAACGCTTTTTAGTGTTTTGCTAGTATGATACCTACATTCGCAATATTCTTTTTATCTTCTATTTAAACAGTATTTTATAGCACAATGTATGTAGTAGTAACTGCCTACTTTATTTTTATTGACGTGAAACATCACTCGTATGCCGTGACGGCAGACATTATTACGATCTCTATCTATCATGTTTCACATCTGCTGAGCATCCCGTGACTGCCATCTTTTATTCCTTTTTTTCCAAAAGCTATCTGATATTTAATTTTGTTAAAATTTGCAAGTTGAAGTGACAATGGGCAGGCCACATCGCTCGAAGAATCGATAACCGATAGAGAAGAAAAGTTCTTGAGTGGAGACTACGAACCGGAAGACGCAGCGTAGGTAGGCCTCTCACTAGATGGAACGACGAGATTGTGAGAGTCGCTGGCATTCAGTGGATGCAAAAGGCAGGCTGTCGTCCAGTGTGGAGGTTAAAGGAGGAGGCCTATGTTCAGCAGTGTACGTCTTCTGGCTGATGATGATGATGGCCCTGAAATAGAACAAACACATAACAATATGTCCATCACATTAATGTTTGTCCTAGGTGGGCATCGAACCCATTCCCCTAAGCGAAGAAGGCAGGTTCACTACCAACTGGACCAACGGGACTGTCAAAGGCGTTCAAGGGGAGTTTGTTACAGTAGAAACTGGTCTATGGCACTATGCGATTCACATGATTATTCTTGCTTCATAATTATATACCTGCATGGAATGAGCTACCTTCCACGGTGTTTCCGAGAGGCTACAACATGGGGTTCTTCAAAAGGCAAGTAAATCGAGTCCTAATGGGTCAGCAACGTAATTGTGACGCCTCTGGTGTTACAAGTATCCATACGCGACAGTGACTGCTTGCCATCAGGCAGCGTTTGCTTGTTTGCCACCAATGCCATAAAAAAGTAAGGTTTTACAGTTAGCAAAACAACGCCTTGCCCCTGTCTGTGTTTCCGCAGAATTACAATCTTGGAGTGTTCAAGTCTAGGGTTAATGGGTTACTACTGGGCAAACGTGCTCCATCTTCGACCGTATCGTCGCTTTCTATCAGGCGAGATCGCGGTCAAACGTTGGCATAGTCCGATGTAAAAAAAAAAAAAGTTAGGCTGACGAATCCGTAGAGTTACATCGATGTTTTGCTCGAACACCAATTACTGGACTTGGTAAAGAATAGCTTAGGGCTTTCTATCGCTCTACCAATGTCGGTTGCGATAAAACAGTCCCTAGTGTAAGGCTCGTTTCACACGGGAATACGAATTCAAAACTAAACTGATAGAAATCATTGAATTTTGTGCCTTATTTTGTGTGGCGTAAACTAAGTTTTTACAAGTGAATCCGTAAACATACCTAGTAAACGCAAGCGCACGAAAAAACATCTATAATACGTTGCTTTTTGTTTCATTTCAATAAAGGCTACAGAGTGACAATTGAAGAAAAAAAACCAGCTGACTCGAATTAGCGACATAACCACAACAACAAAGCAAGCTTATTATTAAAAAAAAACCTATCTAGTTCAACTTATAACCCGTCACATTCTTTTAGATATTAGCTTCTACAGAAATCGTGAAATGTTGTGTACATTAATGTAAGTACATGTTTGAAATGTATTATTTAATAAATATGGATGTAAATCTGGAATAAAACTATTTTATTTCATAAAATTTCGCTAAGAATTCAGATGCTAAGATTCAGATGCCTCAGATTTCAGTGATTTTCTATTAGCACGGTTAACCCGTGTAACTGTTGTGTAAAAGGGTTTACCACAACATTTCACAAATATTTCGGCCAAAGCTAGAAACAATGTAATATTTTATATTTTGACGAAGAAAAATGAAACTTTGTAGTTTCAAACCAGATTTTGGCTCACGTGTCCAGGGGCCTTACGGACAACTGCTATTGCGGTACCTAATCCGCTCAGTTGGAAAATCACGAAACCGCAAACCGTATCTGGGCGCGTTAAGGTTCACGTTCGCGTGATTTTCCAACTGAGCGGATTAGGTGCCGCAATAGCAGTTGTCCGTAAGAGCCCAGATCTAAGTTTTTGGGTCACTGGTTTTTTTATTGATTGAACAGTTTTAGGTTTGACAAAATCTCATCTGATAAAATATAGAAACATAATGTGATTTGAGATGCCTTTGTCCAATTTGTTGATGTTTTTACTCTGGTCTATAAAATTAACTTGGTTACCTAATTATTTTTAAGGCAAACTTGTGAGGTACACACGTTCCTACGTATATAATAAATTAGCCATATTTCAAACTAAAGATGTTTTTTTACATTTTGATAATTATGTTTAACTATAGTTAACATGCCGTAATAGGCACAAGTAATAATGTGTATCTATTTTTAACCGATTTCAAGACGAAGGTTTCAATCCGATTTTTTTATCTAAGTGTTCTTCGATTACTCTGACATACTTTCTTTCAACATTAGATGAGTTGGCGGTCAAACGCAAGCCTTAATACTTAAGGCCCTCTTTTCCGACTTTTAGCAATTTTGGTCATTCTAATTTAAGTGCGTCTACCATGGTTGGCTTAAAATTATAAAAATTGTGTACTATCAAAATTAAATGTTCTATCTAGGAAACCCCAAAGAACAAAACACGATTAAGGACATTTCGGTAGATAGAAAAATATATATGATAGTAACACTGATTTGAGCTTTTCTCCGTTTGTTTTGTATTCAATAAAATACCTATCTAATAAATTATGTTTGCGATATCTTAATATATAGTTTTCATGCTTATGGAGAAAACCGCAAAGGTATATTTTACAATCATAACAGCTGGGTATACTTACAAAAAAGCATGAGAACAACCTAATAGAAGAATAAATAGAAGTAGCGAAATGCACAACTGTGTCTACGTGCTATTATTTTGCTCCACTAAACGCGACTTTAATACAATACCTTAAGCGTTATGGTCATGTGTCATAAGCGTAGCTGAAAAGTGGGAAAACTTCACCATAATAAAAAAAAAAACTATAGATTTATATGTTTATTTTTTATCATATTTATGTTATGTTATATTTACCTTAACAGGACACTTTTTTTTGTAATTTCGTTTACCAATCGACACTTTATCAATCTTGAAAGCGAGGTCGCAGGTTTAAACCCCGGGCCTGTACCAATGAGCTCTTTGGAGTTTCTGTACGGATTTTCATACCACTGGCTTTTCGGTGAAGGGAAACATCGTGATGAAACCTGCATACGTACGGAGAAGGAATTCAATAGCTTATGTGAATCCACCAACCCACAACTGGGACAGCGTGGTGGATATGGCTCAATCACCCTTTCGGGGGTAGGCTAAAAGTCCAGCAGTGGACTGTTAAAAGGCTGATTATGATGAATCGATACTTGAAACTTTTCTTGTCACAAAAGAGATTCAATTAAACTAGCTGCCAGAATCTAAGCATTACCGTATCGCTTATAATGCTTCTTGAACAAAATCAAGCAAATTGGTACGAAGCAAATGCTGCTGCACTGCATCGATCTCAGTTACTGTAACCGGAATCGCGCAACGTAAATTTAACCGTAACATGTAGCGTTAACATTGATTTTTGCTTGAATATTTGTACGAAAATTCTGGCTAAATTTTCGTTGTGCAAGTAATTTGAGTGTAAGGATACTTTGGGTACGTACACAGAATACAGTGTATGTATATGAGTAACTGCTTGCAGGTTGATGAATTTTATAACGATGGATTTTGTTGTTGAAGTTTTCGAACGTACCTATGTCGTTATAGGAACTTGTTACGGAACCTCGTAACAACTACGTTGAAAGAGTTACTTGAAATTCGCCAAACCGTTACATGTATCGGAGTTTTGGGAAATTCGTTAGAAAAGAACTAGCGCTGCTTTGCGATTTCACCCGCATAAACAGTCTCTCAGGATTCGTACATTTTTCGGAATATAAAATTCAATGTCACTTTCCAGCTCCCCAGTATACAGGGCTATATATAATACTGTTTTTTTTTTTTTTTGTTCCGTCTATACTTCCTCCGACACATGCCGGAGACATTGTTAGACCAAACATTGCTTAGCAGTTTACTATATTTTTTAGATTCTCGGCGATAATCACCTTTCATATTATAGTTTGATAAACACATATATATTATACAAGTACACACAATTAATATTATAATATTGTTTTTTTTTTTCTTTTGTTTTATCATATTTTATAATACTGATAATTAGTTAGCATCTTCATCCTCATCCTCAGTACATCAAAACAAACAAATTATGTTTCACCTTTTTGTTACGGCATATTTGTCTAGGATACTTTATCTACGATATTTACGTTTAGGCAACATTACAACCATTATTATTATTATTGTTTATTATTAACTAAAACGATTAACACCAATTACATTAGTTAAATTACATAAATTAAATTAAATATTTCACAATATTCGTCAAAATAAATGAATTCAAAATAAACCATTGATGTCTACGATATATTTGTCTTATTCTAAGTAAATGAAAACTCGTTTTAGAGGACAGTATAAGAGAAAATGAAGTTTCAGACCTTCAAGCATAGCCGAAAATAACACAAATTTTTAATCATTCTTTTGTTCAAATTTCAACACAGAGTAATAAGCAGACGAAAATAAAATTTTCACTTAATATTTTTATTAAAACCGACTTAGGTATCCATCCGCCGCGCACTTTTATGGGACCATAAAAAAATCGTCATAAATTATACTTTGACGGTAAATTGCTTTACCTTTCCTTCTTTGGGATATTTTGTATTCACGCGGGTCTTTGCCAGTTATTGTTCGTAATACTTTTAATGACTGGTCATTTACGTCTGCTAGATTTATAGAAATATGCGGGTAGGCGTTAAAAGATTGATTAACTTTTGAAAGGTTATTATTTTTTTGTGATTAAGCTAGTAAATATAAAAAAATGATATATATAATTATATATAAATAAATAAATCCCTATTTACCTTGGTCATGCCGTAACTTCAGAACGAGTTTACCGATTTCATTCATCTTTTTTAAAGCTTTCTAATACTTTGTAGAAGGTTCTTACGGAAACAAAAAATGCGCAGAAAATTGGAAAATTTAGAAAACTTAACGACGATTTTAACTTCGTGCTGTTAACAGTTCTAAGACATGACAACGTCTGTCGGGTCAGCTAGTTCAATATAAAAAAAACACAAAACAAAGCACATTTGATAGCCCGTTGGTCTAGTTGGTAGTGAACCTGCCTTCTGAGCTTGGGGGCGTGGGTTCGATTCCCACCTAGGACAAACATTTGTGTGATGAACATTTGTGTTTGTTCTATATCTGGTTGTTTAATATCTATTTAAGTATGTATTTAAAAATATATATGTATGTATATCAGTCTCTGGCAGCCATATCACAAGCTTTGCTTAGTTTGGGGTCAGATGACCGTGTGTGCAAAAATGTCCCGAATATTTATTTATTTTATTTATTTATTTATCAACGATATTTTGTTAATGACATTTTATTTGTGCTCTATTTAATATATTCTTTTCTGTGGTGTCAATAAAGTGATGTATTCTATTGATACCGTCTTTCTGGCAGTCGGGTAATTAAGCACGGCACAATGACTTTTCACATTGTTAAGTGGAAATCACTCTTACACGTAATAAGCGTTATTTTCTTCATTTTACGGCTTAATTGTAAAGAAATTATAATAACAATGAGCCACAAATTAAATGCAATCAGGGCGCTGTACGAGTATTAATGTGACCCAGAAAATGAACAAGACGGCGAGGTGGATTTACTAAGGAAAGATGTATATTGACGACGTAAAGAATTTTTTTTTCGGGTTTTCATAGAAACCGTTAAACAATGTAGTTCAAATGTGGGTTTTCCATTTGACTTTTTTGTTTAGGTTTGCTATGCGTATCTTCTATTTAAATACCCTCGCGTAGCATGATTGGTATATAACCAGTCCTCCTTTACAAATATGTGTGTATTACCAAAACGGATCTATTGGTTGTCAAGGAAATGCTCAAAAACTGCACACTTGGTCGATTGGTTTTTGGACTGTTCATCATCATCATCATTTTAGTCATAGGACGTCCACTGCTGTACATAGGTCTCTCCATCGATCTCCGAGAGGGTCGGTTAGAAGCGGCCTGCATCCAGCGTTTCGCTGCAGTCTATTTTAGGTTCTATCCATCTTATGGGTGGACGTCTTACGCTGCGCTTACCGGTCCGTGGTTGCCATTCGAGCACATATCGGCCACATCGGCCATCTGTTCTGCGTGATATGTGCCCTGCCCACTGCCATTTCAACTTGCTAATCTGGTGGGCTATGTCTAATTAATTAATTTTAATACTATTGAGTCTCTAAAAAAATAAAAACATTTGGGAGTAAGGACAATATTGAACAGCGAAATATCGGGCTAAGTGGCATGCTTTAAGGCTTGTCTAGAAATGGACTAAGGTGGATTGATAATTATAATAAAAAAAATATGAAAATTTCAAAAAAAACTACAGTAATAAATAATAATTCAACAATAACACAATTTATTGGTCATGGACATCTTATGTAATAATATAATATAATATACATTTATTTCTAAAAAGTGTTAGAGTACTTAAGAATAGCCAATATAATTTACCTACTATTATACATGTGTACATAGATTTAACTGTGGGCCCCAAACTAGGCAAAGCCTGTGCTATGGAGCCCGTTGATTTTCTATAAGAACATTTACCTTTTAAATCAACCCTGTTAAGACTAAGTGTTAAGTTAATTGTTAAGTATCATATAAAAAAAAACTCTCAACGTTAAAAATAATTAATTTTAATATGCTTGCAATATAAGGTTGACCTAACTCGAGCAACATAGTTCGACATAATGAATCGCTTCCGTCGCTGAAACGTTACACAAAATGCGGCCCCACCCGTCCGTGTAGTTTTTGGGGATCAAAAATTATTTTAAGGTACTATTATAATAAAAGTCCTATATGGACACACAAGCGTACATACTTTTCAATTTACACCCAGTCTCACTCATTTTGTAACCTTAAAGGAAAAGCTTCCACGGGGCTGAACTGGCCTATTTGCACTCAAAGTCAGTTTATGGACTTTCAAACAAGGCATCACAGATCATGATAAACTCCAAGTTAGTTTATGGACTTCTAAACAAGCCACCACAGATCATGATCTGTGATTTGTCATTCGGAAGTCCATAAACTAACTTCGAGTGTAAGTAGGCCAGTTAAGACACGATATGTGCAAATAGGGTCTAGCTGAACCTCCAGTGGAACTGGGTGACTGTGGTGGCACCTAGCAGGCAACACCAGGGCACTGCATCTTTGCGAGGGAAACGTTCCAGTTTATGTCACCTATGTCCTAAATCCTGTCACTCTGACTCTTCAACTGTCTCTGTAATTAATAACCGGGGTATCGTCAGTGCGTTGCTTACTTTTGAAATAATTCCGCCTATCCGAAGTATAATTTGAACAGCAAAAACAGTCCAAATTATACTTCGGAATAAAAACTGAACCCTGAATCGGAGATATACAAGTATTAAAGGAATATCCACGCAGGTGAAACCTTGAAGCGCAGCTGGCTTAATGCGTAGCATGCAAAAGTGCAGCTAGTACTGCCTATGCTTAAAGATGTGTAACCTTTCACCATGCAAGAAGAGTTATGCAAATCTGTTTATTTCTAATAACTAATTAGTTCCAACTACCTGCAAAAACACGTACAATATCGCATATTAGCATACAAATAGCACGTTACAGTTAAAATCGCACGCCCAGCGCGCCAATTAGAGTTATGTATGCTAGAATTAGCGTGTTTAAAACAATTGTATCGTGCGTGCTATAAATGTAGGGTAGTCAAATAATTTTGATTTATTGCGCGACTAAAATAGGGTTTTGTGGACGCGATCTTAAGTTTTCTGCAGATTTACACATATAGGCTGTACTAAGCCGAAAGGAGATCATTATACTCACCATTATGAACAACTGTTAAAATAGGACTAACACTAAAACTTTGATTACGTTGGTCATCGTCAAAGCACTGAAATAGTGGGAAAAAAGGGGTTGTCTGTAAAGTCGGTTTACGGACGATAATAAAATTTTACGTGATAACGCTTAGGCCGATTGTGCGTCTCTATCGCTTATTCCGCGCTCTCGCTTGCACGCGAGGCTAGGGCAGAACGTGACAATTTTCGTACGTGCAGCCGGTGTTCATCGATTTATAAGACGTTATCACGTCAAAAAATCATCTGTTCGATACATTTCGACGAGTTTCAATGACATTTTCTATGTAACAGCTGATTTTTTCCCCGCTATGATACAACATTGATTTACTTGTTAGTGGAAACGTCATTGTGCTACAACGTCAATATCAAACTACTAGAGTCAAAGCAAGCGTTTTTGCGTTGACCCACTTGGGGTTACAAAATACGCTTGTTTTATTTCCAAAAGTATTCTGTTGTTTCGGAGTTATCGATCTTATAAGCGATTTCTCTAGTTTCTAACACGAATAAACCAATAAAACCCTCCCACGTCACACGAACTATTTTAATCTCGGCGTCTACGAATCAATCAGCCTGTTCCATAAATAAACCCCTTCTTACAATGTCGTGAATCGGGAGCCGTAAAAAGTCCCAAAAAGTCCAACTTGGAGTTTGCAGTACAATTTATATCCGTAAGTTTGTAACGTCCGGACGTTATCGGATAATTTAAAACGTTAATGTCTAGCGGTCTGGTTTTATGTTTTGGAATTGCGATGTAATTTGTGAGGCTGATTGCTTTGTAAATTTTATATCTTTTAACATTGTTTTATGCCTTTACAACATAGTTACAGTAACTTTGCTAACACTTAAACTTTAAGAAAGTTGTAATTAATTTTTGGAGTTAATTCTCCTATGCTCTCTTCCTGTGAACATTTGATGGTAACTATACAAACTGATAAATGCTGAAATCTACCTAAGATTTCAGCATTAATTAGTCTGTATAGTGTATATTACCATAAAATTACATAACTTAATAACATTTCTCGGCCAAAGTCGACTTTCTAGACTACTTTCTTTATTTAGTGATTAATAATCGTAACGGTGGCGTAATAGGTCATATTGTAAATTTTGCAATCATTGAAATGTTTATCTGTTAAATTAATTAAATCAAAATTCTAATAAAATAAAATGCATATATATTTTATTTTATTAGAATTTTGATCTAATTAAATTAACAGATAAACATTTCACATACACACACACACACACACACTTACACACACACACACTGTAACAGAACCAAGTTCATCGTTCATAAATAAATAATTAAATAAATAGATGTTTCGTTTAAAATTCTAACACATTATTAATTTGTACATGGTGCATGGCAAATACCTAAATCACGCGAATCTAAAAAACCAAGGAAAAATAAAAACAAAGTTTTGCAATGAAAAGAGGGTCAGGAATTAAAATAAAGATTGAGTATCAAATGCTGTCTCATATTATAAAGGATTTTGGTAACTACATGATAATAAAATAGGATTAATAGTATCCTTACTCCATCATGCCTAGTTAAATGGAGAACAGGCATTCTTTTAGTTAACCTTCAGTACAGCAAGTTATGTACATTGTCCGATGTTTGCGTTGAGTCAGGCGTTAAGAAAGAATGCTTTAAAACAACTTAACTGCTATAAATTAGTTCTAAATATTATAATAATAATAAAACCCGGAATTTTCTACATCTAAGGTAATACTTTTGTATCGAACTAATCGGAAATATCAGCGAAATTCATCTCATAAACAAAATCACTAAAGACAAATGTTTCAACTCTTAATAAATATAAGATCATTGCTTGGCTGGGGTTTTCTAGATTTAGTTTGTTATACTGCAAATAAGTACCTACATCAACCGGTAATTTTATTGGTTGTCTAGGCAGTACGCGCGCGAATAATGGGTTGGAGGTAGGTAGAAGGTTAGAATGAAAAATCATACGACAAATTTCTCGGAAATTCATGTTGGAGTGGGAAGGCTCTGTGCGCGTGCAAAAACGGTCGGCGTAGAGAAGCGTGGGGGCATTCGTTCTCGGGGATCGGTCGAGAGCGGACGAGTACTTTGGATAGGTAAATTCAGTGACTTGTGTTCATATTTTTGCTCAATCGTTTTAAAATTAAAATTGATTTTATTTTATAAAATTTTAGTGCCTGGACTAGCCTAGATTTGTAGATGGTTACGCGTCTACGAATTTCGGTGTCGTTCGAGTACCTTTGTATGTCCGCGATTTAAATTCACGCGTGTTTTAATTTTATAAGGAGTTATTCGACAGTCAATTTGTACTACCAAATAACTCTGAAATAATTTAACGTTTTAGGATCTTTTTGTGGGTAAATAGTGATTTAGTGTGAATTTATGTGAGCATCGGTTCCATTCTCATGTTGCATGCCTGGGAACGGAACCGTATTTGATTATAGAGTCATTTAACTCGTTTTGGATTATAGTGTTGATTCGGATCCTTTTTCCGTTAAAAAGTTTGGGTTTGCGCTTGGTCGTATACACCCATTTGAGGATGGTGGTCATACCCCTAGTGGTAGACTAGTACCACCGTCCCGGCTTTTGCGGGGGAATGGGTTTGAAACGATACTTTTATCGCGAAGGGAGGGCTTGAAGGAAGAGAGGGCTTAGAGAACACAACGAATTAAATACGTTTTAGGATCTTTTTGTGGGTAAATAGTGATTTAGTGTGAATTTATGTGAGCCTCGGTTCCCTTCTCATGTTGCATGTCTGGGAACGGAACCGTATTTGATTATAGAGTCATTTAACTCGTTTTGGATTATAGTGTTGGTTCGGATCCTTTTTTCGTTAAAAGTTTGGGTTTGCGCTTGGTCGTATACACCCATTTGAGGATGGTGGTCATACCCCTAGTGGTAGACTAGTACCACCGTCCCGGCTTTTGCGGGGGAATGGATTTGAAACGATACTTTTATCGCGAAGGGAGGGCTTAGAGAACACAACATCTGCAGTTTAAGGAATGGTGGTTCCCAAAGCAACCAAATTCCGGCGTAAAGTCACTCTCCGAGTGGTGTTGCGTTTTTCCCGTGGGTTTTAAATGTGCCGGTGGATTGTGACGCCACCGGGGTCGATGTGCCCACTCCGTTGTGGGTTTTTGGCCTTCGTCACCCTCGGGGGTATACTCTTTTTCCTATGGCGATGGGATGATCTTCCTGGAGCCGTGGGAAGGTAGGGGAGACCGGGGTTCAAAGTGCCGGGGTCAGGTTGTTCCGATTGAAATAGCTCCGCGAAGAAAAGAGGTAGCAATAAGTGTGAAGTGCATCGCGAAAAGTCATATCATCACGCCATTGCGTCAGTGATTTTAGTGACGGCCTGCCCGCGTGTTAGCGTGGTAGTCGATTGGTGACACTCAAACATCACGTAAGTAAATTTTTGTCATCATACTTTTTGGTCTATTTCAATAAATTTTCTAGTTAGTTGTGCAATTTACCTCAGCTGAGGAACAACCAGCCCTTTTTGTGGGGCGAGTTGTCCCTTGGCGACCTTTTACAGAAAAAAAAGATATCCTGAGCAATAATATATGCTTGTTTCAAAGAACTTAAGTATACATTTTGAAACAAGGATAAATATGCACCATTTTATATAGGAATCGTTGATTTTAAACATTTCTATTACATTTATATTGCCTCCGACTCCAAAATCGGAACGTCCAACCCCGGTCTCCCTTACATTATGCCTTGTGTCACCATCGTATCTGGATTCAGAGTTGCTTCAGTTGTCCCGGGCGGAATAGGGCGATGTCTGTGGAAGCCGGCGCGAGGCCTACACAGGGGTCAGTAGGGAAAGAGGGCTAATAGTTCGCTGGAGTTTGCCACTCCGAACTTGTATATATAAGGTCTAGCTAGCGAGCGATACGCCGAGCGTGGAGGTGTTGTTTTGTAGGAGGGAACTCGTCACGAGATACTTATCTCGGGGTAGTGGGAAACTTAGCAGATTAGGGCCGTCAATTAAAGCTTTAGCTCTCAGTAGGTAGAACCTAGGTACACTTACACACATCCACACAATAACACACACATACACACAATAACGCACCCAAGTTCCTTCAGAATGCGGACATACACTCGCGATGCGCGACTCGTCACGAAAACCCAAGAAGCCTTCTGTATAGGTCGATGTTAAGGTAGGTAATGCGAAATAAAATCTACAAGTTAGGGCATCTAGGTTTACAGGAAAGGGGTATTAGTAAGGAAATTTAACAAACTAGGACGGCTAGTTTATTAATATACAAAATGTGGGAGTATTACTAATAGCTTTTCAGGTCGGGCAGGTTATTTTGTAGGACTTAGACGTGAAAGATAGGTCGCGGATAGGTAATTTATTGATTTAATATTTCAAATAGGATTTATAGTCATTTGATATTCGAAATTATTAACATAAAATAATCCTAACCGATTTCTAGAAAAAAGAGGAGGTTCTCTTTGAATTAATTAATATTCCTTAACGAATTCCAGACTTTATAACTATATTGACATTTTATAAGTAATAACTAGCTGGCTTCTGGAAAAGGAGGAGGTTTCCATTGAACGAATAAATATCTCTAAATAAAATACTGACAATACTGTGGTCATTTGATATTTGGAATTATTTACATAAATAATCTTAACCGGTGTCTAGAGAAGGAGGAGTTTCTCTTCGAATGAATTAATATTCTCAAACGAATTGTAAGCATTATAATTAATTTGATATTTGATATTATTTACTTACATAAAGTAATTGTTGACCGACTTCTAAAAAAAAAGGAGGTTATAGTTCGAATGGATAAATGTTCCTAATCGAATTACAGACGATAGTCATTGCTATTTTCTTATATTAACATAAAGTAAATTCAGTTGCAAAGGTCAACTTGTTTTATAAATAAAGGTTCGAATGGACAAAGAGGTTCCGTAACTAATTATTAAAGTCATTTAACTGCTTTGAGCTGATTGTGCTGGGCTGCCAGGTCATACAGGTTCTATCAAGAGAAATTATAGTTCTCAGAACTGAAACGATGACGAAAGAAGTTGATTTGTCTCTTCGAGTTGAAAGTCAATATAATGGGCTTACTTCAACATCACACTTTTTTATGGCTTCCATAGAAGGAACTTTAGGCTAAGTATAGCTGAAATATACATGGAGCGATTGTCTCTGGGTTACCCCTTTAGTTATAAAAGACAACAAAGGGCGCCTTTTACTAATGTCACTGAATTTAGTGATACTGGCCTAATTAATATAATCTCACTTGAAGGAAGGTCCTGTTTGAGATGGCCAATTTGAAGAGATAACGGGAAAAGTTATTAACTTCATTACACTAAGAATGTGTATGACTTGATTGTCTAGTTCATCAGTATTCGGTAAATTATTCCGAAGTCTGCATTATCAAATCATGATAAAGTTATGCAGTCACATAAGAATAAGATAACATTATTCAGGATGATCTTCTGTTTCGGGTTTAGGTAGGGTTGGGCGTGTGCCTAAAGAGTACCTTGATTTCCTAATCTTGGGAACTCATTATTTGACCCTTTTGCTGGGGTTCGCTGGGGTTGCTAAAAGATTATGCCCTCTTGTCCCACCTTTTGTTAGACACACAGACTGACTCCGAATTTTGACTATTAGAGTTCTTTTTTTTAAACGAGTATTTATACTCGTATGGGGGAGATGATGACCAGTAAGGATGACGAAATCAATTGGTCGACGCGGAGGAGGGGCGCCGATCCTTAGCCCCATACGAGTTTGTTTCAATTTAACATATACGTTACATAAAATATTAACCAAAAGTTCACTTAACAAATATCTTAGTGATATGCTTAGTATCCGCATTTAATATACACATAATCTACGTTTTACTTCCATTTCTAATATTATCTACTTACCCTCGTTTTAGGTCATTTTCTACAACATTCTTACATCTTCATTAATTTATTCAGTAGTACGGATATTGCAAACCTAATAACATTTTAATCATAATATTAGATTAGGACCTCGTCACACAGCTCATACCTATTCGTATACTTGGGTTCTATGATCACAAAGTAGGGTTCTTCCACTAGACAATCACCTGGCCAAAACGAAACATGTAGGTAAATATTAAAACCGCGAGTAGGTAGGCATACATTAGGTAAAGTAACTTATTCGGTGTTAGTAGGACTTTTACGATTCTAGGTTTCTCGATCGGGAGTAGCAGTTATACTGTAAAACTTTAAAGATACGAATAACATAATAGTCATGTAAATATAGGTTTAATATACGCAGCTAATATTTAGGCAACCAAATATAAAACATTTAATAAAACAGTAAAGTTAAATAAAGTTAACAAATATAAATCAGTTAAATAATAAAAGTTAAAAATATAATAAAAAATTAAAGGGGGGATATTTACAACACTCACACACACATTACTCTACACATACATCATCATCTCTTATTATGATACTCATATTACTTTAATAGTTCAATAAAAAAATTGCATGTTATTTTAATTATAGTTTTTTTTATTCCATTTACTTATTATATTTATTATTCACGGTATTTTATGTCATCTCTCTAGTTTTTTACGCGTACTAACTAGGCAAAACATGATACCTAGCGACTAATATAGTCTAACACCAATTGTACGTATATACGTACATGCGTTTTCAAATGTGTATGATTTACTCGTGTTTTGTGAAAAAAAAAGCTTCACCTCAAAAAAGATTATGTCACATGAAGGTGCATCCAATTTTATTATTTCATCCTTACTTTACATTTTGCCATATTATATCCGTAGCTGTTGGCCTTTTGGAAAAACTTACGAGTCACACTGCAGGCAATGGAGAGTGCTATGCTAGAAATTTTTTACGCGATAGAATCTGGAACATGGATATTCAACAAACAACCAGAGTCACCGTCAAAGCTATTAAAATTTGCAAGTTGAAGCATCGCTAGCATTCAGTGGATGCAGATGGCAGGCTGTCGTTCAGTGTGGAGGTCTAAGTGGGAGGCCTATGTTCAGCAGTGGCCGTCTTCTGGCTGATGTTGATAATGATGATATTTTATCTATAATACCGTCACCGGATAGGTGACCAACTCTGAACTTAATGAATTCTATCGACATCTCATTTATCGAAATCGGTTCAGGTGTATAAGCTGTAGGTGGGAAAAAATATAAATTTTTGTTTAGCGTCGTTGAATAAATAATAGTTTTTAGAAAAAAAAAGAAACGACTTCATGACTATACCTACATTTACAAACTGAAAGTAAAAAGTAGAAAATATTGTTTAATATTACAACTGAAATACTTTGTATCCATGGCCATGAAAAATTTAACGAAAAACAACAGGGCGGTCGCCATGGAGACACTTCTTTGTTTTTTTAAGCTCTGTTATAGGAACAGTTCCTCTATGCTTTCTTTAAGTTGGTGGCATTGTACAATGTACATTGAATTCGTTGCTTATCGTTATGTTTTTATAGATTTTGCAAAAAGTGCTGAATCAATGTCGATAAAAAAATTATGGGACCACCTATGAGATATGACCTACCAACCAAAAAAAGAATCATCAAAAACATTCTAAATTGGCGGAGTAATCGCGTAACAAAAGTACAAAAAAAAACACATGTCGAATTGATAACATCCTCCTTCTGGAAGTCGGTTAAAATACTAATAAAATAACGTCACGTCATATATTTTTGACAAAAATAATAATACAACATCCAAAACATAAATATCCATCAATCTTTTCGTATTTTTTTGCAATATAACCGTTTAGCCCCAACGATATAAGCATGAATGTGTGAAAATTAATAAATCCTATCCCAAAGCATTGTGGTCCAAACTGCCCAACTGGACCGCCTATGATAAATGTTTTTGGACTTTACCAGACAATAGGCCTTCGCTTTCTACTTTTGATTAATGAAACTTTTAAAATCGGACGCGGATATGGGGTGATAAAAAACATGTCAGTGGCAGATCTTTTTCTTCCTCATATGATATACCTACACAAACTACGCTACATACCTATTATAATTACTTATCAGTCAACTAAAAGCGCGCGGTTATCTCACTTGCGCATTTCGACATTTTTTACGATATAAAAATCACTGTATAATGTATTTAAATAAACCAACAAAGAGTTAGTATTATATTACAAACTCCTTTCTAACCAATCACAAAAATAAGCTTATCAGCATAGATAATTTAATGTACAATCGCAAAATTAACCAAAAGAAGTGTTTTTAAACGCTTTGTGTGACGTGACAAAATTAGCTGATCAGGTAAAAAAAATATTACAAGTAGAAAAAACCCCTTGGTAATAATCTTAACCGAATAAAATTTTTAAAAATTGTCTAGACTCTTAAAAAAACGTATTACAAATTGCGCAATAAAAATAGCTTCTGAATTGAAGAACTCTGAATTTTCACCGACAACAACATATTTTTTTGTACGAATTATATAGCCAGACTAGTCTTTTAAAACTTTAACCAGTTAATTGTTGAAATTCATTTATATATTTTGATAAATTAAATAAAAACCCTCAAAATAATATAAACACAAGCACAAAGTCATCATAATCATCAAATACGATGATAAACGATTTTCGACTTTAAACAAAGCCGTTTTAGATAGCAAATAGATCATGGCGTAAGCGGGTGAAAAACGAAATTGAAATCGTGATCAGACCGCGCCTTAAATTCATCCTTCACGCGAGCGGCTCCAACCACAGATATACATCTGTGGCTCCAACCTAAGCTAATCTATCATAAGCATGAACGCAGACCAATCAAAAGAGAGAAAGCTCAAAATCTCCCATAGGAACAAACTTAAATTTGGTTATCGCTGTGATGAAAAATAAGCGCCACATTTTTTTTTATAGTAGATAGGCTTGCGCTTGTTGGTGGCCGCCATCTCGCCATCAGGCGAGTTGGCGGCCACCAACATTGCCACCTAAACAATAATGTGCCTATACCTCTCCATAAAAACAGTTAAGCTTCCAATAAAAGCGTAGAAACGTGTAAGATCAAGTAAATTATAACGGTAGGCGTTATTTACTTAATCTTGTTCAAAGAAACTGATACTAACAAACAGCTTCCAGGATATTTGCCCATCTATTTTGATAATGTAAACAAAGCTTTAATTTCTTGCCCTTCGAAGGTCACGCGAACAGAAATCAAAGTAAGCCTTGATTTTATCGAGTAAAAAAATATACTTTAAGAATCAACATAAAAAAAAAATCAGTAATTTTTAAACATTCGCGATTTGAACACATGTAAAAAAAATAAAAATATTATAAACATCCCATAGCTTGAGAATTTGGATTTTTAGACTTTTAACGATCTAAAGATAATCCCACTAGTTTTTTAAACCCTAACGCGCAAAAAGGGTAAAATATTGTGTATCTGTGTATCAGCTGCGTGTCTATCTATGAAATCGCAGTTCCCAAAAGGATAAACCGATTTTTTGAGAGGTGATATGATCGATATTGTTTTTAGTTACAATAAAAAATATATCTTCAGCTGATTATCACAACTATTATCAGAAAATATTAAATACATTTTATTTTTTATCATTGTGTCAAAATAATTATACTTGGCCTGTTAGTTGAGGTACATAAACAATTCTGAAACGTGGACTCTCACTGGGCCTCATAAGCAAGCTCAAAGTCGCATAACGAGCTATGGAGAGGGCTATGCTCGGGTTTCTCTACAAGATCGAATCAGAAATGAGAAGATCCGTAGACGAACAAAAGTCACCGACATAGCCCACCGGATTAGCAAGTTGAAGTGGCAGTGGGCAGGGCACATTATCACGTAGAATAGATGGCTAATGAGTGCAAAGGTTTTGGAATGGAGACCACGGGATGGTGAGCGCAGCGTATATAGGATTTCCACCAAGAAGATGGACAGACGACCTAAAAATACCGTAGGGAAACGCTGAATGCAGACCGCTTCCAACCGGTCCTTTTGGAGATCGATGGGGAGGCCTATATCCAGGTGGACGTCCTATGGTTGAAATGATGATGATGACATAATAATAAATAAATAATCTAATATGCAATTACATATTTAATAGAAACGAATATTAAGGCTACATGGTTGCTAAAGATGTTAAGCTTTAGTTAGCTAGTATTTAGTTCAGTTAATAAAGGCACTTTCTTGGTTATTTTAATAAGCAAGTAAATAGTACGTAATGCCCTCTCCCTGTGTTTATCAAGGATAAACAAACCCTGTGCTGACCACAACATTTTATTTCCGTCGACGTTCGCACACGTTTCGTTAAACACGTCCCCCGGACGTAGGATCAAAAAGATTTCGTAAAGTAGCTGATCTCAAGGATTTTGGACGATTTGTGGGCGGGAGAGACGTAGTTACAGGTGTTCCGCTGTAGTTTTCCTTCAATGGTGTTTTTGATATATTTTTATCGTATAAATACAACCTCTATTTTGTCATAATTAAATAAATAAAAAACGTATTGATAACTGATTAATGTACCTTACAACAACCGGCCCTTTTGGAGATCGATGAGAGATGCCTATGTTCAGCAGTGGACGTCTTATGGCTGAAATAATGATGATGATGAATGTATCTTAAAGTAAGTTTTAATTTTATTTCGATTAAAGTAAGGGATAAAAAGTGGTTTTTTATTATCAGGGTGCACTACACCCCAGGGTACGGTTACTTATCACGCTAGATAGGTACGGTTCTAAGGTTAACAGAGCTATTCAAATTTATTTCTTGAACCTTCTACATACAATAGGTTAACATAAACAGAGGTCATGATGTATAATTTTAATCAAAAAGCATACACGCAAACATTGAGTAGGGGTACCTCCGTAGTTGATGCGTATTACTTCAACTACGCAGGCGTGGGTTCAACTCTCAATAATGAGCTTTAGTGAGCTGTTAGTAAAGGACAAGACAAGTATAAATTGCTTTTTATAAACTTCCTAATAAAGAGCTGGTAATATTCCATCGTAATAAATATACATAATTATTGTAAACTAGTAGGCCACCCCTGCTTCGCACGGGCGAAACCGGGATATATAGCCTATGTCAACCGGGGATAGGACAGCATCCCAACAGTGAAAGAATTTTTCAAATCGGTTCAGTAGTTTCGGAGGCTATTCAATGCAAACAAACAAACAAACAATCAAATCTTTCCTCTTTATAATATTACTAGCGACCCGCCGGCCCGGCTTCGCACGGGTGTAATTTACGTGCGAAGCCGGGGCGGGTCACTAGTTATATATATAAACCTTCCTTGAAAATGTATCTAACTGATGGTGAAAACCGCATCAAAATCCGTTGCGTGGTTTAGGAGGAGTTAACGGCCATACAGACAGACAGACAGACGCGGAAAGCGACTTCAATTTATACTATGTAGAGATTATTAGTATAGATGAATGTATCCAAGATATTAGTTATTTAAAGATATTAAAAATATTGATTTTATTTCAATTTAGAAAATAACATAATTCATGCTAGCATCCACTGGATGCCCGCGACTCTCATGATGTGATCAATCCATCTAGTGGGAGATCTAACTGCGTCTTCTGGTTTATGGTCTCCACTCAAAAACCTTTCTTCCCCATTGATTATCGGTACTTCGAATATCTGCCTGCCCATTGCATTGCTAATTCAACTTGCAAATCTTGGCAGCTATGTCAGTAAATCGGCTTCGGGCTTCGGCAAATACTCTTGTTTCGGATTTTATTGCACAATGAAACTCCGAGTACATAATTACCAGCTGCGCCCCGCGGTTTCACCCGCGTAGTGATGAAAAATGGTGATGATGATGATGATGAAAAGTAGCCTATGTCACTCTCTGGCTCTTGAACTATACCCATGCTAAAAATCAGGTCGATCCGTTGTTCCGTTGCAGGGTGAAACAGGAACAAACAAACCAACAAACAAACACACTTTCGCTTTTATAATATTACTAGCTTCCGCCCGCGGTTTTGCCCGCGTTAGTCTAAGGAAAACTTATGAAGTTCTCAGCAAAAAGCTTTATTTTAGGACGCTACTAAATACGTTTTATGTATTTCATCCTGGATATTGATGGTCGGTAGGTACACGATGCTTTATGAGCAGGAGATCTAAAGTTAAATTCCTGGCCTGGCTAGACCGCTTGCGGCCCAGCGAACCACGCGACCTAGAAAGTTTTTTTTTTCTTTTTTGTACGTCACTTGTGCTTGACACTCGCCCTCGCGGGCCGCTTGCGGCCCAGCGAACCACGCAACCTAGAAAGTTTTTTTTTTCTTTTTTGTACGACAGTTGTGCTTGCACTCGCCCTCGCGGGCCGCTTGCAGACCAGCCAACCGCGCGACCTAAAAAAGTATTTTTTTTCTTTTTGGTAAGTCACTTGTGCTTGACACTCGCCCTCGCGGGCCGCTTGCGGCCCAGCGAACCGAGAGACCTAGAAAATTTTTTTCTCTCTTTTTTTACGTCACTTGAGCTTGACACTCGCCCTCGCGGGCCGCTTGGGACCCGGCGAACCGAGCAACCTAGAAATTTTTTTCTCTCTTTTTTTACGTCACTTGAGCTTGACACTCGCCCTCGCGGGCCGCTTGCAGCCCAGTGAACCGCGCGACCTAGATTTTTTTTTTTTCTATTTGGTAAGTCACTTGTGCTTGACACTCGCCCTCGCGGGCCGCTTGCGGCCCAGCGAACCACACAACCTAGAAAGTTTTTTTTTTCTTTTTTGTACGTCACTTGTGCTTGACACTCGCCCTCGCGGGCCACTTGCAGCCCAGCAAACCGCGCGACCTAAAAAAGTTTTTTTTCTTCTTTTTGGTAAGTCACTTGTGCTTGACACTCGCCCTCGCGGGCCGCTTGCGGCCCAGCAAACCACGCAACCTAGAAAGTTTTTTTTTGCTTTTTTTGTACGTCACTTGTGCTTGACACTCGCCCTCGCGGGCCGCTTGCGGCCCAGCGAACCACGCAACCTAGAAAGTATTTTTTTTTTCTTTTTTGTACGTCACTTGTGCTTGACACTCGCCCTCGCGGGCCGCTTGCGGCCCAGCGAACCGCGCGACCTAAAAAAGTTTTTTTTTTCTTTTTGGTAAGTCACTTGTGCTTGACACTCGCCCTCGCGGGCCGCTTGCGGCCCAGCGAACCGCGCGACCTAAAAAAGTTTTTTTTTTCATTTTGGTAAGTCACTTGTGCTTGACACTCGCCCTCGCGGGCCGCTTGCGGCCCAGCGAACCACGTAACCTAGAAAGTATTTTTTTTTTTTTTGTACGTCACTTGTGCTTGACACTCGCCCTCACGGGCCGCTTGTGGCCCAGCGAACCACGCAACCTAGAAAGTTTTTTATTTTTATTTTTTTGTACGTTACTTGTGCTTGACACTCGCCCTCGCGGGCCGCTTGCGGCCCAGCGAACCACGCAACCTAAAAAAGTTTTTTTTTTCTTTTTGGTAAGTCACTTGTGCTTGACACTGGCCCTCGCGGGCCGCTTGCGGCCCAGCGAACCACGCAACCTAGAAAGTTTTTTTTTTTTCTTTTTTTGTACGTTACTTGTGCTTGACACTCGCCCTCGCGGGCCGCTTGCGGCCCAGCGAACCACGCAACCTAAAAAAGATTTTTTTTTTCTTTTTGGTAAGTCACTTGTGCTTGACACTCGCCCTCGCGGGCCGCTTGCGGCCCAGCGAACCACGCAACCTAGAAAGTTTTTTTTTGCTTTGTTTGTACGTCACTTGTGCTTGACACTCGCCCTCGCGGGCCGCTTGCGGCTCAGCGAACCACGCAACCTAGAAAGTTTTTTTTTGCTTTTTTTGTACGTCACTTGTGCTTGACACTCGCCCTCGCGGGCCGCTTGCGGCCCAGCGAACCACGCAACCTAGAAAGTATTTTTTTTTTCTTTTTTGTACGTCACTTGTGCTTGACACTCGCCCTCGCGGGCCGCTTGCGGCCCAGCGAACCGCGCGACCCAAAAAAGTTTTTTTTTTCTTTTTGGTAAGTCACTTGTGCTTGACACTCGCCCTAGCGGGCCGCTTGCGGCCCAGCGAACCACGCAACCTAGAAAGTATTTTTTTTCTTTTTTGTACGTCACTTGTGCTTGACACTCGCCCTCGCGGGCCGCTTGCGGCCCAGCGAACCACGCAACCTGGAAAGTTTTTTATTTTTATTTATTCGTACGTTACTTGTGCTTGACACTCGCCCTCGCGGGCCGCTTGCGGCCCAGCGAACCACGCAACCTAAAAAATTTTTTTTTTTCTTTTTTTGTTCGTCACTTGTGCTTGACACTCGCCCTCGCGGGCCGCTTGCGGCCCAGCGAACCGCGCGACCTAAAAAAGTTTTTTTTTTTTCTTTTTGGTAAGTCACTTGTGCTTGACACTCGCCCTCGCGGGCCGCAAGCGGCCCAGCGAACCACGCAACCTAGAAAGTTTTTTTTTTCTTTTTTTGTACGTCACTTGTGCTTAACTAACACTCGCGGGCCGCTTGCGGCTTGCTAAATCTCTTAAACAGTCATTTATTTATTTATTTATTGAGGAAAAAACGATGTGAACAATTACATAGAGTCATAGAGTTGAGTGATTGAAAATATCCTACAGGAACTTACATATTGTCGGTATAAAATAGCCTTAGTTTTAATCTAGGGAATATGCTACCTCCATACCAAATTTCATCGAAATCCGTTAAACAGATATTGATGTTATACTACAGGAACCATAGATTTTTTTCCGGGTAAAAAGTAACTCATGTGATAGTCCAAGGAATATTGTACCTTCATACCAAATTTCATCAAAATCCGTTGATTTAGGGAATATGCTACCTCCATACCAAATTTCATCGAAATCCGGAGTTAAGTGATCAAAGTTATCCTACAGGAACCACTCATTTTCCCAGGATCAGAATTAGGTTATGTTATAATATTATTCAGTGTTTAATCTACCTCCATACCAATTTCATCAAAATTTGTTTAACAGTTATATAGTTGTGTGATTGAAGTTATCCTATAGGAACTGTAAAATTTTCCGGGATACAAAGTAATGTGTGTTTTAATATGGCTCCTTGTCTATTTCTTTACCAAATTTCATATTTATTTGTTGAGCCGTTGTGAAAAAGAATGATTGTACCATCCCATGGGAACTGTCAAATTTTCCGGGACAAAAAGTGGCTTGTGTTGCAATGTGGCTGCTTGCCTGTTTCTATACCAAATTTCATACTTATTTGTTGAGCTGTTGTGGAGATTTGTGTAATTGAAATTATCCTACAGGAACCGTGCATTTTTTCGAGATAAAAAGTAGCCTATGTGTTAATCCAGGGTATAAGCTATATACATTCTAAATTTCATCCAAATCGGACCAGTAGTTTCGGCGGTGACTTCAGCCAAACATACACACTTACACACTTACACACAAACTTTCGCATTTATAATATTAGTAAGATAGTATGATATCTCTCCACCACTCAATGCCATTTCAATGTGTAATAATAATTGTAAAAACTTATGAAATCATCAAATTTAATGTTATGATCACTACTGCACATAGGCCTCCCCCTTAGAACGCCACTTAACTGATAGCCTGTCATCTGCATTCAGTGGATGCCAGCGACTCTCACGATATTGTGGTAAGTCCGAGGATCTCGTGGGACACCTACCAACGTCTACCGCATTGGTTATCGGTTTTTCGAACGATGTGGCCTGCCCCATTGCCAATTCGACTTGCAAACTTTGGCAGCTATGTTGGTGAACCCGCTTCGGGCTTCGGCAAATATCCTTGTTCCGGAATTTATCGCGCAAAGATACTCCGAGCATAACTCTTTCCATTACCTGCTATTTCAATAAGTAATAATTGTGAAAACCCATCCCCAAGAAATCATCAAGTTTTTTTTATGTTACACGGGAATTACTCACGTATGAATAAGACAGTTATTCCGGGTTTGTATCCACGGATCCCGGTATCGGTTTGAATAAGCCAGGGATCCCGGCGAGTTGTATCCACCGATACCGGGATCAGTTTCCTGCAAAAAAACTATAGTTGATCAAGAACTAGTTACCTAAATTTTCAATTCCGATCTGTAATAAAGTCAACATTAACAGCTTTAAACAGTTTTCCCCTGACTTTCGTTTGACCCTTTCACAATCGTAACAAAACCATTTCCAGTTAACAATAAAAATAAAACGTTTTACGATATCAATACAATACTACAGTGCTAATCGGCACCATTCTAAAATATCCCTTCACGAAAAGTTCTCTCTCAATTTAACAAAATCGTTTAACTTGGCCGTAAAAAAGAAAGGTGCGCATTGAGCAGTATAAGAAAGGGTTCAAGCCAAGGCCTTCATCTTATGGACCTCTCGCAAAAGGGATATACTTTCAGTCAATACATTAGCATAAAAATACTCCACCCACCAATAGCACGCCAACGTATCAAAGTCCGTGATCTTGAATGAAACAACCAAAAACAGCGTAAAAAAAAAACAGCATTACTTAACACAATAAAACATAACATGGAGCATCCTGTATTATTTGCATGGCGCGCTAACGCTGCGACTGCTGTACGAGTAGGTTAAACTTTGTATTTGTACTAATATGTATTCTGTAGCTAAACTATTCACAACCGGTTTTACTCCGCGATAAACTTGTGCCTACAACAGCAGTTTGGTGTGTTCGCGCGTTTAATTTTTTTTTGTACAATGTAGGTAATTAGATTTAATTAGATTAAAAAAATAAAATCATATACTATACCGAGAACCAGTTGTCTGGATAAATCTAACATAGGTTTTAAGACAACTTACTTACTCGAAATGTAACGTACAAATGTGTTTTTAAATAAATTAAAAAAAAAAAAAAAACAACATTCAGTATCTTACCCCACGCATTCAGCTTTTCTGTATCGTTACCATCATTATAAATGCTAAAGTTTGTAAGTGTGTTAAGTCCTATGTTTTTTTCCCCTCAAATCCATAACATGAAATACCCCACCATTCCATGGCTTTTTTTATGCTATAAGTGGCAAACAATTCCTGGATAAACACATAAGCTTTTACTACACACTTTTCATTACGGAAAAAAAATCGAATACTGCAGGATTGCGGGTAAAATTGCGGAGCATAACTTAGTTAGAATAAGATTGATGCCATGTCTATATATAGGGTATCATGTTGTTGGGTGCAAGTGAAGTCCGCGCGAAACAAATAAATCAGTTGGCGTGCGCGGAATCACGTCCGTTCTAACGCAGCTTGTTAACGCGAGCAAACTTGCTCTATGCTCCCTGTTAGGCTACAAGCTTACCTCTAGACCATGGTGCTTTCTCACCAACTCATTCGACGACAGATGTCGATTTCGCGAAACTTTTTGTGCGTCAAGTTATTGATTGATTGATTAACTCTTTATTGTTCACACCATTAAATTTGATACAGAGGACAAAAAACTCTCAAAAAACTAATGTAACAACTGGCGGCCTTATCGCTAAAAGCGATCTCTTCCAGGCAACCTTAGGATGGAAAGGATTTATAGTAGACGATTTATAACACATTTATTCCCATAGAACTGTTCGATCGAAACGCATACGGCAGAATAATTATGTTGTAGCAAAATACGCATATCTATGATGAGGCGCCGCGAGTAGCAGAGAACTTAAGAGAGCGACATAGACTACTATTATAATGAGAGAGTGCCACCACGAAGAAACCACGTGCGCGCGCGCGCGCTTTCAAATGAATAAAAAAGATAGGGATTGATACCACGCCGCACATGCGACTGGCAGCATTATAGTTAACGTCTTTCCCGCTAGATGACTCTATCAGATATTAGGTGTTAGCTGTCCCGCTAGATGATGCCAAATTCGGTATGTAAAGTTTTTTTTTGGTATTTTTTTAATATTTTTATTTCGTAGATTAGGTCATTATAAGAAACTAATTTCAATATTTTTGTTTTATATTCAGTAGTTACTTTATAATATTTTTTTGAAAATTTGAAACCTATGACGTCACTTTTTTGCACAAATATGTAGTTGCGTTGAGAAGCCAAAAAAAGCACGCGAGTAAAAATAAAAAGACATTAGAACATACTTTGACAGTGACAATGACATCTAATGTCTGCTTGTTTGTTTATGGAAACCCTAGGGTTACTAGCTCACTGATTTGCAAACAACAATATTTTATTGATGTTAGTATTTTATTTGTTCGATTATTAAGGTTCTGTGTTTTTTATTCTTAGGTTGAGACATCATGTTTGAATATTAATTATTGATCATACATCAAATAACATATTAAAATATGTTTAACATTATATATCGTTGTGAGTACCACCCATAATCAAAACAAACTATTCTGACGTGGTGAAAATTAATTCTATTAAGTAGGTGCTTCCAGTAAAAACGTTCTAAATCAGATATTTATTTCCCCGAAAAAACCATTTCACATGATTTTTCCCTACGCTTAGGGAAAAACACCCCATGTTGGCAACTCTGAAAAGAAGTAGACTGTAAAATCACAGATATGAAAGAAAAATATTTTCTGTGTGACGAACAGTGTGTCAAATGTATTATATTTTTTTATTCTTAAAAAGCACAGATAATAAAATGTTAAAACGTGACGTCATTTAGAGGCCAATGAAAGTCGAATGATTTCTTAGTTTTTTGTTAAAATAAATGGAATCTTATCGTTTTAAAAGGTCAAAGTAGAAAAATAAGGGTTTGTAACAAAAAATCTCGAAATGGTTTCGGAATTGGCATAGGTTAATTTTTTTAAGCATACCGAATTAAACTTACATGCAGAACTTTAAATCAATACGATGATTTTATTATAAGTAGGTTAACTTTCTAGACTTAGGTTGGCTTGCAAGATTTGATTACATAGTTACAAGTGAAGCTAATAAAAGCGTAATAAAATAAACTGAAAAGTAATTGATTTTTCAGTTACTTCAACATCACCAAAAGAGTTGGAATTTGCGAGCTAGATGAACCGGACTATGAACCCTGCTTTAAGGTGTTCATTCTACCCACAAAAATTTCAAAAACTATCTCAAAATCAGTCCAGGGGCCTAGTTAGTCACGGTGGAACCAATACATACATAGTACATACTTGCAAGTATGTACTATGTATGTATAGACAAAAAAAGTCAGTCAAAAAAATAAGTACCTATCCTAGGATCGTATGCTGAAGTGGAAGTTGAGTAATTTTTTGCCGTCGCGTCGTAGTTTAGCGTATGTACATGGGTAACTGATCCGTCTTATAATAGGAAAACACTATTTATTTTGCGATTGCAAATCCGATTAGTTACTGTTTCGAGTTGTTTATCAACTTATGGCAGTTTCCATATGAAAATCATTGGAAAACTGTTATGATAGGTGCTTTGTTTTTGATAGGTTTTCTATATTTTTGGTTTTGATTTTGGTGTTAAGTATTTATATCGATTTTGAAGTTTAAACAAGCTATCGTATTCTGAATAACACACAAAACTTAACCAGCCGTTTTTGACTTTAAAAATTTTTTTTTTTTTTTTTTAATTATTAGCTCTCCACAGACACCAGGGTCCGTGCCTTTTTTTAACTTGTTTTTTTATTTGATTTAACATATATCTTAAAATCTACATGGCGTACAGAAGGAAATTTTCTTATTTCTTATTTTAGTATTTTATTACAATTTGTCCAATTAGCGTGTATACCACGAGCAATCCAGCTCCCGCATGACCAATGCGGAAAAACCAATGGTTTGGTATCATTGACCTTAGGTACGTGAGCGGAGATATTTAAGTGGGTTATCCAGATGAACAGGGTTACTGTAATTGTTTTCTCAGGTATTCGCAATTATTACACACTAGCTGAATCCCGCGGTTTAAAAAAAATTAGTAGATAAGCTTGCGTTTGGCCGCCATCTCGCCTGATGTTAAGCGACGATGCGGTCTACGATGGAGCACGCTTGCCTAGAAGAAACCGATTCACTCTCGACTTGAAGACACCCAGTTTAACTGACGGGGAAAACCCATTCAGGCAGCGAATTCCACAGACTAGCAGTTCCAGATTGTCCAGTTTTCCGCATTTCTGAGGGTGGAGAAGTACCCTATGCCCGTGCTGATGATGCATATTATCTTCTTGCCAAATTTTGTTATGATCAACTTGGCCGTTTAATCGTATAAAGCAAGCAAAGAGATGAGATAAGTACAGACAGAGAGATATAGTAACTTTAGCTTTTATAATATTAAGCTTACACATGAACACATACACAATGAGGTTTACTGTTTTCAAGATACACACAAAACTTAGTCACATACCAAAGCAAACATAATACAGGGTAACTGGGTTATACAGAATATGGTACTAAACTGAAAAGAGGTAAATCCCGAAAGAGTACTTGTCAATGAAAACTGAAATTGCGTTAGAAAGAAAAAAACGTACTACAGACAAATAAAAAAAATCTATATGTACCTAATAGTTGATACTTCCGTTCCGTTCTATGTAACTCTTTACGTAAGGTATCAAGTGTACTCAAATGTTAACGAGATGAAAATTTTATCCACAAGAAGGCTACTTTTTAATCCATAAAATATCTAAAAGCTTCCACAATTTTTACTCAAATAAGCTCACGGTAACTGTTTCGTACATAAGCATAAAAAACCTAAATCCAGTAGCGTTATCCGTTCGGACCATAAAAAGAGGGATCCGTACAATTATTTTTACATCACAACCGGAACTTTTCCGGACACGATAAAGAACCTACCGGAAAAGATATTTATCCGAACAACCCTGGACTACCGTTAAACGTGACTACTTTCAACCTTATCACTTCGCAATAGAGGTCATTATTCTGCTCGGGTGTTAAAAGGTGATGGTGTAAGAACTTAAGGGTGAGCAGTAAAACACCTTAAGGTCGAGGCGTGAAATCACAGACTTATAATTGTTAGACTTGTTTCAATGTTAGTAACGATGAGGAGCTCATCGATAACAGCTAGTGATGGGAATTTATCGATAATTTTCTAAGGCCGCAGATGGCTGGCAAAATGGGCCGTAAACTTTTAGATGCCGCTGAAATACGAGTGATATTAGTAATTTTAAGCTGACGGTTCTATCAAAATGGCGTCGTATGTAATACAATTTGATAGAAAATATTATACCTACCAGAAGTATTATATTTTAAAATTAAGTTTTTATGTGCCTGCAATAAAAAGGGTTTTACTGCAATTTTATTCGACTGCCCAGAAAAGTATAAAAAGTGTAAAAGAAATGAGAGTGTTCTGCATATATTTCTAGGATTCACGTGAGTAGTGTCTTTATATTCTTTTTTTTAATGATGAAATGACCTTGGGCATTTTACCACAACTCACCTGATGGAAAGTGACGATGTGATCTAAGACGCTTGCCTGTGAGGTGCCTATTCGCTCTTGTCTTAAAAAGACCCAGGTTGTTCTTTATAGGGAATACAAAAGCAAGGATCGCATTCTATTCCTTTTTTCGGTTCGTACTAAAAATGAATTTTCGAAATGCCGCGTGTGAACTTTACCAAAGTCCACGACGCTTGGATAGAATGACTGCCTTTATGGCCTATGGCGGAAATCGGGTGACGATATCAGTTTAAACAGGTTTTGTGCGCATTCACTTTAAAAACGTCTTCATCATCATCATCATTTCAGCCATAGGACGTCGACTGCTGGACATAGGACTCTCCATCGATCTTCAAAAAGGTTGGTTGGAAGCGGACTGCATCCAGCGTTTCCCTGCGGTCTCTTTTAGGTATGTCCATCTTGTGGGTGTATGTCCTACGCTGCGCTTACCGGTCCGTGGTCTCCATTCGGGAACCTATCGGCCCCATTGGCCATCTGTTCTGCGTGACATGTGCCCTGCCCACTGCCACTTCAACTGGCTGATCTGGTGGGCTATGTCGACAACTTTCTTTCGTCGACGGATCTCCTCATTTTTGACTCGATCTCGTAGAAAAACTCCGAGCTAGCCTTCTCCATAAGTCACAAAATTAAATTAAAACGTTTACGTAAACATTTTATAAATAGAAAATCACTTTATATAACCTACTGTAGCTGTCAAAACATAAAAAATTGGACCATGTAGGAAAAAAACCTTGCCGAAAAACTAAAAACCTATCGTACAAACCTAACCGCTAATGGACTGGAAAGGACCTATAACCTTTTTTATAGTTAAAATGTGAAAACAAGAAAATACGAAATAGAAATAAATACTTTTACCCACCAAATTCAGCTAAAAATATCCTAAATTTATGAAAATAAATTGAAACGACTAAATATGAAAATACATTGAAACCCACATTTATTTTATTTGTAGCCCACGAAAATTACGCAAAGTTGTTAAGGTCAGACTTTTGTCTCAGTTTACTTAACAAGGGTTTGTGAATGTTACACGTCTCGTGTTATTTTCGTATTCCTCACATTTATTTCCATCTGTAATGTATCCTTGCTGGTATTTATATGGTTTCATTTTACGAAAAAGTACCTTCATGAAAAGAAACGGTAAGCTATTTTTGGTTTAATATAAGTACCTACCAATTTCGTTTCTGCAAGGTTTATTTCCATTTAGTGTACCTTTTATTGTGACGGGAAAATCTTCTAAAGATACCAGCATGCGTATCTTTGAAATATATATGTATGTATTATAAATACATACATATAAATACATACATATACATACCGGCGTCCTATGTGACCCAAAGATGCCGCCAAAGCTCAAGGGACTTATCTACAAAAGTATTGTCCGACCTGTACTTCTTTATGGTAGCGAGACATGGCCCGCTTTGCAACGTCATGTCCAACAGCTTCGCGTCACCCAAATGAAGATGCTGCGGTGGATGTGCGGCGTTACGCGTACGGATCGTATTCGTAACGAGCACATCCGTGGCAGCCTCGGAGTACGGGACGTAGCGGATAAACTTCAGGAAAGTCGCCTGCGGTGGATGGGCCATGTTCTCCGCAAACCGGCAGAGTACGTCGGCAATCAACTCTTGGACCTTGTGCTCCCTGGAATAAGACCTCTTGGCCGGCCAAAGCGACGATGGCTTGACATGAGAGCCAATAAACTCACCAAGAATGACGCTAACTACCGTGCGAAGTGGAGGAGTCGCAGTAGGAAAGTGGACCCCGGCCCGTGCCGGGACACACGCTAAGCAGAAGAAGAAACATACATATACATACATACGTATTGTAAATATATATGTATCTATATCAGTCTCTGGCAGCCATAGCACAAGCTTTGCTTAGTTTCCCCAATAAAATAAATAAACATTCGGGACATTTTTGCACACACGGTCATCTGACCCCAAACTAAGCAAAGCTTGTGATATTATGGCTGCCAGAGACTGATATACATACTTATATAGTTTTTAAATACATACTTATATAGATATTTACACCCAGATATAGAACAAACACAAATGTTCATCACATAAAAGTTTGTCATAGGTGGAAATCGAACCCACGCCCCCAAGCTCAGAAGGTAGGTTCAATACCAACTGGACCAACGGGCTATATAAACTAACTAGGTGAATAATTCCCGGATAATAATTATATAATAAAATAAAACGAGCGGCGTTGTTGATTATAGATAGATGAATACCTAGATATATATCATCATCTCATCATCATCATCATCATCAGCCTTGTGTGACCCACTGCTGGGTATAGATATATTGACTGCCCCGGTGGCTCAGTTGGTAGTGAACCTATCTTCTGTGCTTGGGGGCGTGGGTTCGATTCCCATCTAGGACAAACATTTGTGTGATGAACATTTGTGTTTGTTCTATGTCTGGGTGTTAATATCTATTTAAGTATGTATTTAAAAATATATATGTATGTACGTATATCAGTTTCTGGCAGCCATATCACAAGCTTTGCTTAGTTTGGGGTCAGATGACCGTGTGTGCAAAAATGACCCAGATATTTATTTATTTATTTATATATAGAAAATCTTTATTGTGTACACCAGAAATAAAAAATATAAACAGATAGAAAACTTACGAGCTAGTGCCACAAGTGGCGGCCTTATCGTTAAAACGATCTCTTCCAGGGTTTATTTTCCCTCCAAAATCGATTATCCATTTCGCAATGTCTCCTCACTACCCTACCTTGTTACGTACTGTAGGTAACCGTGGGTTTTGTAAAGTATCGGTAAGTGGTTATACGTTGGTCAGGTTGATTGGGGTTAGGAAGTTTTTGAAAGCCTCTTTGAAAGGTTCTCCTACTTTAAATGGAGTTTTGCCTCGTAAGGCGTCGGAACTAAGACAATGTTCTTTGTTAACACCTAGATGGGTTTTTGTAAGCGTTGTTTTGCTCTCGTTTTTGTTCTTTATCATGTCTTATAATATATCGGGGTGATAATTGCAGTGCATGGCTACGTAGTGTTTTGAACTGTTGAAGTTCTAAATTCTGGTTTGGCACTGAATTGTTTTAAGTAACCGTGATTCTTAGTTCAAAAATAAAATCCATTATAAAATTATTTTTCCATTATTCCATTATTATTCCATTAGTAGTATAAAAGCCATTCTCACCTCTACGTAGGGTATCAAAATCTCCATATAGGCACGTATCGATGCCCCCTTAGTCCTTTCTCTAAACTAGTAGCATATAACAAAGAAAATGCTAAAACAATATTTTTCTGGCATTTATTAATAGTATTATACCAGCTTTAGACCGTTTAGAAATTAACGGCCTTACTTATAAACGTTACTTAAAAGTTAAGTGATGCTTAAAATTGCTGTCAACTTCTCGTTACGGAAATTGTCACAGCTGAAATCGAGACAGAGCAATTTTAAGCTTTGCTTAACTTAAGTTCCGTTTATAAGTAAGACCGTCAGACATTGTTCCAAAAATTACACTTAAGTGCATCTCAATTTGTTCCCAAAACAAGCGATGCTTTTCCCGCTAAACTAAATTTCATTACAAACTGTATTAACGAAACATCGCTTAAAGCGCTTTCAGCAATGCTCGCTTCCTCATATTGCGATGTGAAAGCGCTTCAAGCAAGACAGGCTCGTTGCACGGTATCATACAGTACGTAAAGTTGAGATAACTTTAGGACTTACTTATTTGCTTGTGCAGCGTTTCAAAGTGAGTCTTGGCGACAAACACTAGAAAATCCATCGGTTCCCGGGCTTTGGTGCCTTGGTGTCTAGTAGCGATAGTGATCGCTTGCCGTCCTGCTCGCGCAGATAGTGCAAGCAAATTGACCCGAGCAGGATAACGCGATCACCATTGACACCAGACTTACCTACGAAATAAGGCCCATGGTCTTGCGCTTCTTGGCGACTGATTTTGCGCAATCTAACTATACAAGATCAAATTAGTAGCTCTAAATCTATACAAAACTTTGCATAGAAGCACATTGCATAGAATAGAAAAAGTTTCCACCTACGATACCCCACCAGTGGAGTTTAATTTGGTGAATCTAGGTAAGCTAATCATACAACAAGTGTATATACATATGGTACTGAAACGTGGCCCTTAACTGCTGGCCTTTTGAAAAAAAGTCGTACAGCGGGTAACAGAAAGAGCTATGGTCGGAATTTCTTTGAGCTATAGAATCCGGGACGAGAATATTCTCCGAAGAACCAGAGTCACCAACATAGCTATTAAAATTTGCTAGTTGAAGTGGCAATGATTAGGCTTCATTGCTCAAAGAGTCGATAACCGATGAAGAAGAAATGCTCTTCAGTGGATACCGTGAACCGGAAGACGGAGCGTAGGTAGGCCTCTCACTGAATTGTTCCTCATCATCATCACGTCGATCTGTTGCTCTGTTACTGCGTAAAAAGGACAAGAAAACCGACAAATCAACAAATAAACACATTTTCACATTTATAAGTAAGATTTGCTCCATTCCTATGATATTTTATCTAGACTATAAAAATCAGAATATATATTTTTTTATTATATTTTTTTTCTAGCTGAAATAAATGAAAGTTTTACTACTGCCACTAACTATACTGTAGCAGGCGCATAGTACATACGCTAGCCGCCTAGCTGCGCCTGATTTATGAAATTGCGGCGAACGTCCGTCCGTCAGTTCAATTATTGAGGGCGCCACCGTCGCGCATACATCAATCTTACAGACAACAAGACAAACATAGCCCAGATATTGTATGTTCGGCATGATAAAGGTGGAGAGTACGTTGAATACACAGATGCAGTAATGTAGCATTCATTTATCAACGTGAATACGTTTATAAAAAGCTGAAATCCATAATCCATTCTAAGGTTTCTCAAGTATTAGTGGTGAAAAGCTTTTGTTGTCGGCAATGTTTTTTATAAATTAATATTTTATTTATATTACACGGGAATTACGTCTATATGGGAAAGCTGGTGTGTGTTTCCAGTGATGACATATGGTACTGAGACGTAGTCCTTAACTGTTGGCCTTTTGGAAAAACTCAGAGTCACACAGTGGGCAATGGAGAGAGCTATGCTCGGAGTTTCTTTGCGCGATAGAATCCGTAACGTGGATATTCGCCAAAGAACCAAAGTCACCGACATAGCTGTTAAAATTTGCAAGTTTAAGTGGCAATGGGCAGGCCACATCGCTCGAAGAACCGATAACCGATGGGGAAGAAAGGTTCTGGAGTGGAGACCACGAACCGGAAGACGCAGCGTAGGGAGGCCTCCCACTAGATGGACCGATGACATTGTGAGAGTTGCGGGCATCCAGTGGATGCAAAAGGCAGGCTGTCGTTCAGTGTGGAGGTTAAAGGGGGAGGCCTATGTTCAGCAGTGGACGTTTTCTGGCTGACGATGATGATGATGATTAAGCTGGTCAGCCACGTCAGTTTCCATAATAAAATAAAATATATGAGTATCTCGTGACTCAAGTTTTATCGCTAAGTGTTGTATAAATTATGAATAAACCACTGTAAGTTGCCTTTTAGTGCATTTACGTCATTGACCGGGGAGGGGATTGAAAAACTACCTCGAAATTCACTCTGCGCATTGAATAGTCATAATTTTGCAATGGAAAGTGTAACACGTGTTATTTGAGCATCGTCACGTCGAGTGAATATTGAGGTACTCTAAAAGTAAAACACTGTTTTAAACTATCACGGTTGTTCATTAAAGTTACATGATTATTTACGGGATATTTACCGTGGTAAGGTTGTGGAATGAGCTCCCGATATTTCGGCGCAGTTACATGCACCATGTTCACGGGAAGACTGAAGAATGCGGGTGGTTGGTCGAACAGTTAAAAAGTTAGGTGCAGACATAACGATCTACCCGCTTTCTTAGTCTTTTGCTACGGTTATCACTGGAACTCGAACCTAAGTCCCGACCGATCACACTCACTGTATCACTGCGTATAGTATTTTGAACACATTTTGAACGCGAGCTTTTATTTTTATGGCAACCTAATACTGGATTCCATGCACTGGCTAGTTGAAAACCATCACCTCGATTGAAATTCTGGCATTTTGAAATGTCAATAGTTTCCTTTACTAGCCTTGGTATGTAATGGCGTTCGGTGGACAGGATTCCAGGGTTGTGAAATTCATTCCAGTGGTTAGCACCACCACCACGGTAAATATCCCGTAAATAATCATAATTCTAAAAGTAAAGCCAAACAGAAAAAATATTGTCGAGTGAAAAGATTTGGCATCCCAATTCCACGAAAGACATTTTCACCCAAAATAATTACGGTGTTTTTTTACCCGAACGAAGAATGTATAAAATATGAGTTGGAGTAAGAGGTAGTGTGAGTGTGTGTGTGTATGTTGATTGTAATTTTTTATTATTATTGAAGGTATTTAAATATAGTCTTATAATTTAATAGCTGGTTTTATTGCAATGGCTTTAAGTTATGTTTGATCAAAATTGGTCCAGCGGTTTAAAAGTTATGATCTCGTGTCCGAATTGGTCGTGAGTTTACAAAAAATCTTATAAAACGAATTAAAGTGAAATAAAACAAAATGAAAAGAGTTCTTAAATGAAGTAAAATAAAACGAAAAAGTGCTATTTTAAAAGTTTTAGGCTAGTCATAGTTGATGTGAAAATTAGGTCGCAACTCGCACGTTAAACCCTAATTTAGTTGATCCATGAAAGTGTACTTAAAAAACAATAAACTTAAGTAAAGTACACAGATTCATTGAGTAGTTTAACGACCTAAATATAAAAAAGGAACTTCGTTTTTAGTTTCTGCATAACGTACTACAAAAAAGGTAAAGCATAATAATATAACAGTGAACCATTTACTACAATTTAACCGTGCAAAATAAAATTAGTGCAATATTTCTCCGCACGTCCACCGCGAAATTATCGGTGTTTATCGGTAAAGTGTGACATTACTGGCTCTTACCGGTTTTTACCGCCTTCTACAGGCTGGAGGCAGTACGGCCGATTATAACGGCAAATGCACTGTGAAGCACGCAACTTTGTACTGCCACTGCCACAATGCCGTAGTTTTTTATAAAGTATGATACATTATTTTGACAAACCGATGTAATTTTGTAAATAAGGTCAAACTTTGAAATTGCTAAAAAAACAACGAAACGAGTTCAGAACTTAATTAGATTTAATTTACGTTAATTTATGTGAAAACTCATTTAAACAATGAAAATACTGTTTCCCAATGTATTCAAGGAATTAGAATTTGTGAGGGAATTTACTGTGAAATTAATGAAGAAGGGAGTTTATTTTCCGGAAATAGAAGCCGGCTTAGAAAAACAACTGAAAATTATGAAACTTGACATTTGTGTTTTCAGTTGTTTTACTGAAAATCAAACAATTTGTAAGTTCATTTTTTTCAAAAGGTTAATTAAACAACCTATGTTTTAGAAAGTAGAATGGGGTGTCAAAACCTTACCCAAGGCATTTGTGGAAGGACTAGAGTGAAACCTACCTAGTCGCATAGTCTCGTCTACTTCTAAAACATACGTATCAGACAAGGCTAGTCTTAAAGCCTAACTAATAAGGGAAACATTTAATTAATACAATTCCAAGTTTCGCAACATAAAGTTATTAAATCAAAGGTCGGGAGTAAGAACATGATTAGCCTTTTGCTCTTGCACATGTTAACGATCTACAAGCTTGGGTTGAGAACGGTGACCATATTTTGGTGTAAGAATATTCCTACTGGCAGTGGGCAAGAACATTTGGATTGTCTTTAGAAATTCAACAGTCTATAGGCTAGTCATACTGTTTTTGTAGTGCAAGCTAACACAGCTTGCATTTTGTTTAGTTAATAAACAAATTTAAAAAAAAACTAAATTAATGATTTGCTACCTGTTCGTATTTTGTTGATATCAAAACTATTTCCTAATGCATCACATTGGACCTCTTGACTGTGCCTGGATGAATCAAGGAGATAAAGTTTTTGAATTTGTATGTATATATTTTGAGGTAATCTCTGGAACCACTGATCTAATTTTAGAAATTCTTTCACTGATATAATGTGAGATGTTTTGTTCCCAAAGCAGGTGCCTGTGGGCAAAAGCTAGTATTAGTGCCTATTTTATAGACTAGTAAATACTATGACTGATGTATTCTTCGTAAGTTTTTAGACTCTATCAAAAATATAGTACTATTTAATTTTAACTGAAAATTAATGAAAACAAAATATAAACAACTAAAAACTACTTGAAAAAATAGTGCCTGCTGGCAGCGGATTATTAGATTAGTTTAGTTTTATATATTAGTATTAGTTTGTATTTTTTCAAGTAGTTTTTAGTTGTTTATATTTTGTTTTCATTAATTTTCTGATTTTTAAGTTCCAGATCTAATACAACTTAAAGCCTTCAAAGAAATTTTTTTTTAACTTAAAATGACGTTATGTGAATTGTTAAAAAATGTCTCAAGCGTATTCAAATCTTCTAAATCTTTGTCACCAAATGAAACACCAAGTCACATATGACGGGGTCGACACAGGCGTATTAAATTCATCTAATTCTCGTACAAATCGCGTAAGTTTCCAAGTGGGGTCTCGGAGACCCCTAACTGCGCCCTTTACTTGGGTCTCTTACACCCGCGATACGAGGAAGGGTTAACGGCTGAACTGTGTTCAGATGTGTATCATCTAGTGTTTTGTAATTGTTTAAGTTCGTTTGTAAGTAGCGGGGAACTTTATCTAATCTACATCTAGGGGTTCAGATAATTTTATTTCGAGAAAGTTTAGATGGTTAAGGTAGGGTGATGAGATGGCATTAGATTTTATTGAGGAAATTAACTAAATTTACGAATGGAAATGGCTCGAATTTTATTACACGCCAGATCAGACTTTATTTCGTAACCCAAATGCAAAAGCATAGATTTCTACACTGACTTACGTCGGTCGCTAACATTGGTCGCTGTCGTTGATCGCTGACCATGCTCAGGCAGTGCATTCCATTTCACAGACTAGCAGTTCGCACAGTTAAAAGTGTTTTTTTTTTTTTTTTAATATAAATAATTATAGTCTTGCGTATGACCAGCACCTCGCCTGATGTTAAGCGATGATGCAGTCTACGTTGGAGCACGCTTGCGTAGAAGAAACCGATTCACTCGTGATTTGAAGACACCCAGATTGTAACCATTGGGGAACACCCATTCAGGCAGCGTATTCCACAGACTAGCAGTTCGCACAATAAATGTGGAATCAAAACCTTCGTATGAGTTCTCGGAATATCAACTAATAATAATAATAGCCTCTCTCGCCTTGGTCTAAAGCAGTGTTTTTCAAATTTCAATTTTCAAGGTCGCGTCGCGACCCCCAAAAGGGTCGCAAAACCTTACACGAGGGGTTGCGGGTAAAAGAAAAAGGCAAATCTAGGTCTTGCACTACAATAAATAAGACGATCCCAGTGAAAACTTTTTCGTCGATATTTATGTCTCGATAGAAAGATAGAAGAAGATATTTTTTTAGAAAGATAATTAATAGGTAATTTTTAAAATAGTTGTCATAATCATATTTTATTATGGCCCTGGGAGGTCGCCAGAATTGTTTAACTTGTAAAGGGGTCGGGTGTTCAAGTAGATTAAAAAATACTGGTCTAAAGCATCAATAATAATTGAGGGAACCATGAAATCTCCTTACAATCCACATAATATACAACATTATTACCCTCTATTTGTCATTATCGCGGATTTGCTTCATGTGGTGCCAATGAAGAGTTGTTTTATTCTATTGTATCCCTCGAGTAAAAAGTAAGTAATGGATATCACTTTTCGAAGAATTATAAGGACTTTTAAATGTCAAAGTTACACGTTCGATAACATTCCAAGAAATTGAATAACAGTAAACAAAGCAAACAGAAGCGCACCCACTACAAAAACGCACAAAGAATGATTCAACCTATCATTACACTGCAAAAACGATATAATTATTTTCTGCACTTATACAGGAAATTCAATCGACTCTGTAATTTTCTTCAGTACTTGATACAGTTTTCACTATATGAAATTCTGTGGAATTTATAGTAATTTACGCAATATTGCACAGTGCTGTTGTCAAGAATTATAAGTCGGTTTCATAATCATTTATTTTCTGCACTTATACAGAATTTTTTATTTTATTTTATTTGGAAAACATACAGTGATAAGTAACTATATTACTGATACATTGTATAATTAAACACCATTTAGCAGTTTTCGCATATTGAAACAATTTTTGCGCCACTGAAAGAAGTCCTTAGGTAACTGCTGACCTTTTGGAAAAATGTCGCACAGCGGGCAATGGAGAGAGCTATACTCAGAGTTTCTTTATGCGATAGAATCTGAAACGAGGATATTCACATAATATTCATTATCATCATCATTATTCATTAGATGGATCGATGACATTATGGAAGTCGCGGGCATCCAGTGGACCCCCAGGATCTGTTAGAAGACCAGTTAACTCTCCAAATAATTAATCAATCAGTTCAAAAAACCGCTAGGGCTCCAGGGTACACCCCCTCTGGGGTACCTGGGCAAGTCTGATCCCCACTCCCGGCGACGGCCCAAGCCGAGGTTCGTACCTACGAGGTGCCCTTGAGCTAATCGCCTTAAACTTAAACCACCAAGTTACGCCGAATGCACTCTGCTTTCACTACACACACACACACGTACAGTGGTCAAGCTATAGAGGCCCTAAGGCCAACAGTATAAATCAATATAATAAATAAAAATAAACATCAAGTGGAAACAGATGGCAGGCTGTTTGTTGTTCAGTGTGGAAATCTAAGGGGAGGCCCATGTTCAGCAGTAGACGTCCTATGGCTGATGATGATAGAGATAGTAATTCACAACAACGATCATGGATTTACACACACATGGATGTCGACTTAGCCCTCAAAGATGTCCGACTAAAACCGTATCTTGTAACTATTTTTAGGTAGTTTATACCTACTCTGTATTAACACATACCTACTTGCTAATTTTTATCTCGAAAAGTATTCAATCCTGTAGGATAGCGGGTGAAACTACATACAAACTAACAAAGTACATATTTTTTAGCCAAAGGGTCAGCCGTTATTGACTGTTGGACCGGTTGACACTCGTCATTCTGACGAGCTTGTTGTTTGCATTTTGATAGTTTTTATGCATAACAAAACTGCAATTTTTGTTTTGAATACATTGAGCGAGTACATTGTGAAAAACTTTAATAAAATGTGTTTTTCTTACCTTTACCAAATAAGTTTTATATATGCACAAGTAAAAATACAATTTTCATCACTAGCGCTCTGTAAGTAGGTCATTGATGAATCAAAATGTGGGTGGTAAATATCACTTGGCATACCTAGGGAGGCAAATTAATTTAAAAATAATGTTCAAAAAAATACAACTGAGCTTACTTTTTTATTTTCTTTGACCATATAGGTCCGTACTATTTAAAAAACTATTAACAACTATGTAAAACCTCTGTGGTGTGAACCTTCATACTGTTCAAATATAACTCTTAATTTTCACTCAATACACTAATTTTTCTCAAGTATTTTTTTTCTTACCTTACACTAGTGATGAAAAATAGATTATAAATATAGATGATGATGTACGAGTATGTGATCTTTTACACCCTCAAACTATTAAGCGCCCTCCTCGCATCGTTCGTTGGGTGCCAACATATCTCACCTATAAAAGATCACTTGCATCCCTTGTGTAACAAACAACTACTTTTTAAAAACCCATGAACAATGCGAAATACAGCTTATTTCCTTTAAACTGCTACACAGCTTTTGATAATTTTTGCATCACTGCAATGAAACCGTCCTGATTCACAAATTTTGTCAATACTGCTTATAACAGTTTTACCATACCAAATAATGTTAGAATTCTTTATTTAACTAGTTAAAACATTCGTTACGAAAAAAGAGAATAACAAAAAAAGAGAGCATTCATATCGGTCTAGTCATTTTCAAGAAAAATGCTAGCATACTTTCAACCTCTTACCCGAAAATGCATGTAGATTTCCATACAGTGGTGAAGTGAAAAAAAACGTAACCTTACGAACCGCGATACGATTTTTTTTTCTGTGACGATACCCAACAACGTCAGTCATTATTTAAGTTAATTAATTACGCATCTGTATCTTATCAGATTTTTTTGTAAGCTTTTATTAGCGGGAAATATTCAAGTAAAGTAATTACTTGAATATTTCCCGTATATAAAATCTCTAGTTTGCCTTCAAAGACTTCTACTAAGAATTCCCCTTAGAAGCAATCATCTATAAGCTTCTACGTAATAAGACATTTTAAAAATAATCCTAAGTTTTCTGCTGCATTTAATTAAGCAAAGTTATTTTGATTTAGAGTTTTGAAATAACGCCATACAGGGTTATTAACTAGGCAAGTGCCTTTATTAACTAGACAAAATACAAGCTGAAAATAAAACTACAAATACAGTCAAACTGCCCATAGACCGTTGAAGGTCTAAAGACAATCCAAATGCTCAAGCCCATTAAAATATTATATTAATATGCTAAAAACCTCTTTAAGACAAATCAACGTTAAATTTTCACATCTTAGACCAAACAAAGGTTGTAATGTATTTTTTTTAGCCTACTATAATCATTAGGTAACCGAAAACCCTCCTTTTTATAGCATTTTTTTTAATTTAGTTTTCTTAATGTGAAAACGATGTGAAAATTAGTAGCATAACAAAATAAACCAAATAAAGGTACTATTTACTTTTAAGTACTTGTGTGAAAATTATAGGCGCTGCTGAGTTAAGTCCGTCCTCTATCTCGCTCGCGCATTTTTTTTTGACATAGACAATTAGACATGAGATGTGCATAGACTCGTTCGTAGACTTCGTGAGTCTCACTAGCAAAATTGGATTTATGCCCGATTCGTCCCTCAGAGTTTTCCCCGCAAGAAAAATCTTGTTTCGGCCCTCATTTTATACACGTTTCGGCCCTTAAAATATTGATTTTAATTTTCTAATTAAAAACTCTTGTTTTGTCCCATTTCTTACTTTCAATTCGTCCCCAGTTTTTTATCTCTTCTCTATCTCTACATAGTATAAATTAAAGTCGCTTTACGCGTCTTTCTGTCTGTATGGCCGCTAACTCCTCCTAAACCACGCAACGGATTTTGATGTGGTTTTCACCATCAGTTAGATACATTTTCACAGAAGGTTTGTATATGTAGCTAACGACCCGCCCCGGCTTCGCACGGGTGTAATTTACGTGCGAAGCCGGGGCGGGTCGCTATTAAAGGTATAAAATGCTTTTGTAATCCTAGTTATGTAGGTACAAACAACACAATAAACTGTTGAATAGTGCCAATTGTATTCAACTCGTTCGAATAAAACGCCCATCTACCCATTTTTCCAATCACTGTCGAATCGATACGTCGAAAGTGTCCAAATGTAGGAAAAACGATCACTTCGACAGGTTACAAATCGGCACGCACTGCACGCTTTGTTGCGGCCGCCGGCCTGTGTTAACAATAAAGCCTTTAATTAATCAAGGGGTGTTTAGCGCGGTCCGAGTGTAAGCGATTAATTCACGAACTGTTACCTATATATTAACCAGGATTTGGACTAGTGTTTGTTTGATTCTTGACAACAAATAGTCCAATATGAAAGACATCGGTTGCTTCAAAGGTATAAAAAAATTATAACACTTCACACTTATACTCGCTATTAGGATTCCATCACGATTGTGTCAAGGATTCCAAGGGAAGGGGAAAAAAGGAAAAGAAGGGAGGGGGAGGAGGGAAGGGGAAGAGACAAAAACTCTGACAACTAAATACTCAGACCTAGATCAGATATTATTTAAATTCGTGTTTCAAGCATCTATCCAGCCGGAAATCGAACTCGCGACTTTTCTCTGATGAAACAGACGCGCTACCAACAGCTATTCCCTCAGATGGTGCCTTTTCGAACTCACCCTTTTTTGCATGTGGACTATTAGTTAGTTCATTGGTGTCGCTACAAATTTATTAGTGCGCGTAAAAATTGAGACAGTGAGCTGTAATTTCTGTTTTTGCTTTAAGCGGTTTAGTAAAGTGAAAAATTCACGTTTAAAAGAAAAAAGCAAATAGAAAAAAAAGTTGCAAGTTATTGGCCCGCCCTTTCTTAAAACCACCTTCAGAGATTACAAAATTGATAAATTAAACTACTACATTGAAAAACTTCTGTTGCCCAGTATCTTACTTTGAGTTTCAAATGCGTAATAACTTATCACATTAAACAAACTATTCTTTGAAGACTAGCCTAACCTAATACGTTGGCCCTGCAACTAAAAATCTTTCTCGAGCATCATGGTACAGTTTTAGTTTGAGTACAAAGATCAGTAGGCTTACTCTTGACACTCGATTTCAATCGTAATTTGGGATTGGGATCGAAAACATATCATTTGGTACTCTTCAATCGCGTCAAGAGTACCGAAAGCGTCGAGTTGAGTCGATTTTATTTCATCATCAGCCAGAAGACGTCCACTGCTGAACATAGGCCTCCCCTTAAGGGTTTGCCATAATCCCCACGCTTGGCAGGCGGCTTGGGGATCGCAGGAGGTTCCTCCATTCAAGTAGGAGGATACTGCTGCCCATCCTCTAGTGGTTCTGGTCGCAGTTTTAGGACATACCCGGGTCCGATTTTATTTAGTTCCATAAAATTCCACCATTATCGGTTCCAATCATGCGCTAGTTTAGTATTCAAGAGTACCAAAATAGCATGTTTTCGATCCCAATCCCAAATTACGATTGAAATCGAGTGTCAAGAGTAAACACACTGATCCGCCAAGATTGTGACCACACCTCAACCCTATCAGGCTATCACTAAACGCGTACCCGATACCTGTGCGGTAGAAACGAATCGGATTAATGTTCCTCGCTTTGTTAGCTCGATGTTAACTAGGCTACTGCGTGACCTTGCTTTTGTTGGATCTCTTGTATGAAATAAGAACCGACGTAGATCACGAACAGAGGCAGTGTCGACTCAGCATTGCTAGTATCGAATTACTTATCGATATTTTATCTTGTTGATAAATTCAATTAATGTGACGATGTTCGATTATATTGAACTGTTTGATACACTTTAGGATTTCCTATTGAAATGTTAGACATACAAAAAAAAAATACCGCCAGGAATCGAACCTATGTTACGATCTGGGTAAACGCTCCCAACGTTCAGCCATTCCCCTACGGTTGCTTACCCGACTCGATCAAATTTTTAATTGTATTTTTGAGGCCGCCAGCTTAGTGGTAGGTAAAGTAGTTTTTGAGATTTCGTAATGCCAGTCATTATCCTTCATCTTTTACTGTACCAAGCACAAGTTCAGTCGTGCATGGTGTACTGCTCGCATCTTTGGGATGGATCAGTTATATATCAGCTTGAGGGGTTGGAGTCTATTAAGAAACGTGCCAACAGGCTCATCAGCAACGATTCCCCAATTCAGGCTTTACTTCTTAATCTATCGGCGCAAAGTTGCTAGTCTATCGGTTTTTTATCAGATACATTTCGGATAGTGTGTATCAGATCTGCATTATTTAATTCCCCTCTGGTAATTTTTTCATCAACACGGTGGACTCGAAAATTGATGGCTTTGATTCCACTTTTATTGTGCGAACTGGTAGTCTATACTAATATTATAAAGAGGAAAGATTTGATTGTTTGTTTGTTTGTTTGCATTGAATAGGCTCCGAAACTACTGAATCGATTTGAAAAATTCTTTCACTGTTGGGATGCTGCACTATTCCCGGTTGACATAGGCTATATATCCTGGCTTCGCCCGTGCGAAGCAGGGGCGGCCTACTAGTCTGGAATAAATATAAACTGTGGAATAACTGTGGGTGGTGTTCCCCGATAGTTATAATCTAGGTGTCTTTAAATCGCGATTGAATCAGTTTCTTCTAGGCAAACGTGCCTCATCATAGGCCGCATCTTCGCTTAGCATCAGGCGACGTGTGGTCAAACGTATGCCTATACATAAAAAAAATACTTCTATATTCCATCTATATTTCGCAGGTCTTTTGGTCGCAGGTATGTCAATGCCATGATATCACAATTTCACTGATGATTTGAGGTAGATTTTTCAGGTTTTTTTATAAATTACTCGCACCTAACCGAGTGAAATTATAATTTACCTGCGACATAAATATAAAAATCAATTACCGTGCTTTAGACTCGCAAAAACTCGAAAATTACTTGACCGATTTGTTGTTTTTTTGTTTATCACAGTAATTATATGTTTAGAAGAAGAATCGAAAATTACCCGGTAAATTGAAATAAATCGGAATAAACAGAAAGTTTTTTTGTTCAAGACAACGTTTGTCAAGTTAGCTACATTACAAATTATAATACAGATGAAAAAACAACGGCAACATTGTTCAAAGCAAATGTTAGTTTTAGTTCATATCGTTAGTAAAGTTGTTGTCTGCAAACAGTTGTAGTGGAGACAACATCGCTTATACTCACACACATGAAACAGAAACTCTCCCATCGGGTGAGCACTAATCGAACTCGAAACTTTAGCTCGAAGCGCTATAAATTTTCAGTGAACGCAACGGTACTGCTGTAGCGTTGCTACAAGGAAATTAAATACTAGTAAACTTATACTAATTAATTAGCTTTAAGTTACAATAAAACTATTGTACAAATTACTTTACCCCATTTATACATTTAATAGATGTGGTGCTACCGGAAAATGCTAAGTATTAGATGAACGCAGAAAATCTCCAACAACAGAGATCTCCGGCGCATCGACAAGAGACCTGCCGGGCTAACATGCGCGTCGTGACAAAATTTTGTCGACTCTTTTTATCGTGCCAAAGTGTGACAGGCATATACGAAACCGTGGCGCCTCATCGCGTTCTCGCTTTAAAAAGTGACGACAAGATTTTGTCGCGGTGCGCATGTTAGGCAGGCAGAACTACGACAAACCATCAAGAAAAATAAAGTTGGGTGGGTATCTAGGCCACATTTTGCGACACAAAAAATATATAAATAAAACTGTTTTCTAGAATGTTATTGCAGCTGTCAGAGCTAATAAATGCTTGGACCAAGCATAGTCCACTGCTAAACATAATAAGCCTCTCTTAAGGCACACTCAGCCTTATCGTCGACTTTTCGTTTCCAATCACTTTACGTACATCGTCACTTCATCGAGTCTCAGAGTTTTCTACACTACGATTACAGATTCATGGTCTCTCTTTCTAGAACAAATCTATCCCAGTGGCTATTGGTTCTACGACAAATATGTCCAGTTCATAGTTCTTTCAGCTTGCTGATATGCTGAGCTATGTTTGAGACTTTGGATCTTTGGCGAATTATTTTGTTCCAATTACGATTCCTTAGAGAATCACCGAGCTCTTTTCATAGCTCACTGAGCTACTTTGAACTTGTGTACCGATCCAAATGAAAATGTCCACGAAACAACGCCGTATATTATATGTCTGGTAGAACACACCTACGAACTTACTATTTGATCTACGAAGCTGAAATTTCGCTAGGTTGATTACAAGATATCTAATCATAATTCAGGCTGACGTTATAAAATTTACCCGATTTAAATTTTGCAAAAAAAAAACTATTGCCCATAATAAATAACAAATTAAAACCTAACTACTAAACTAATCTATTAAACAGCTACCAGTTGGAATTGTTCCCAACATGCTGTCCCTACGTTATTTAGCAATGATCAGCAAACTAGAGGCTAGAGCCCTTTGAGCAAACTAGAGGCCAGCATTTTGGGCACGAGTTGCATCGATCAGACGTCGTGACGACAAATCTAAAAAAATACCTGTTAATACCCACGCCCAGTGGTTTCGACCCCAAAAGGCTCAAAATTATACCTGTCCCGGGTACTACATTTAGGCTTTTTGTGGTCTTATGTGTGTGTAAATGTCCGCTAAGAAATAATTTTATGACAGAGACGAATAAAAGGGGTCAAAAAGGGGAAGAAAGTTTGAATGAAAAATCTACTCGTTCGAAGGCATAGGCAAGGGCTAGTTTAATTTAGAGTATTATTACAAATTCTGTATAAAGTATTTTTTCATATTTTTAACCGACTTCAGGAGGAGATTATCGATTCGAATGTTATGTTATTTGGAGGTTATGAAGTTTTTTTTTTAGTTTTTTTTTATATATGTTACGCAATTACTCCGCCAATGTAGAATTGCTTTGATGATTCTTTTTTTATTAATTAGGTCATAAATCATAGGTGGTCCCATATTTTTTTACCGCTATTGATTCGGCGGTTTTTGAGAAATTTACAAAAACAATTCAAATGTTTAGTGCCACCAGCTTAGCTGGCTTGCTTTGGCTGGCACTGACTCCAAAAATAACTGATTATAAATTGTAAATAGGTAAAGAGGTATATTTATAATGTATCCATAATTTCGTTGATTGTCTTTTAATGCTCATTGCTTTGATGTAATTTTAATATTATTTTTTAATTTTTAGTTTAAGTTTGTAAATGTAGGCATTGCAATGAAGTCGGTTCTTGTTTTTTCCCTAAAAAAAATACTTTATTAACTTTAGTAATCTGCTCATAGTCATACAGGACTGAATTGTACATAGTAATATGATCAAAACGTCATAAAAAATTTAATATATATTGCTGGATTGCTGGATGCAGGCCGCTTCCAACCGGCCCTTTTGAGATCGATGGGGGAAGCCTATGTCCAGCAGTGGACTGTTAAAAGGCTGATAATGATGATGATGAACCATTCTAATAATGTATAATGATCATCTCCTTATTTTCAGTTCTTAAACACATTATTCCTTAATCATCATCAGCAGCCATCAAACGTCCACTACTGGACAAAGGCCTCCCTCTTAAAGAGGGGTGTTGCCATAATCCCCACGCTTGGCAGGCGGCTTGGGGATCGCAGTAAGTTCACCGTGTACTAATAGGATGCTGCTGCCCATCCTCCGGTGGTTCTGGTTATTCCTTAATAAATCGCTTAAAAAGAAATCCAGTGCTTATGTAGTACTTACAAATTAAAACACCTGATTAAAAACTAAATCTAAGCCGACGGTGATTCGAGTGCTGATAGCTCGTAGAAACTCGTAAACTTTCTGCTTAATCACATCGTTAATCAACCGTTTAAGCGCGGCTTAAACTACAGTTGGGAATTACTCAAAGTTTAAACCAGTCTAGTGGCAGACGAGCGCTATAGATTTAACTTGGATGGCGTTTTTATGACGGGAAAGTGTTGAAACTTATCGTTTTAGTCAGACTGCTTAGACAAAACGATAGTGTAGGTACATCGTAGACGTCGTGCTACGATTCGTAGCGCAGTCTGTTATTGGCTACGATGTTATACTATGAATACACACACACACACACACACACACACATCATCAGCCAGTAAACGTCCACTGCTGAACAAAGGCCTCCCTCTTAGAGAGGGGTGTTGCCATAATCCCCACGCTTGGCAGGCGGCTTGGGGATCGATACTACGAATATGACCACAAAATTATATCATACATGAAAATGATAAGTTGACTATAATGACAATCCTAATATATTTTTTTTGTTTTGTAAATATATTATGTACATAGAAAACTTAATTCTATTGAAGACTAGCTGCGCCCCGCGGTTTCACCCGCGTAGTGATGAAAAAGGTGATGATGATGATAAAAAGTAGCCTATGTCACTCTCTGGCTCTTGAACTATATCCATGCAAAAAATCAGGTCGATCCGTTGTTCCGTTGCAGCGTGAAAGAGGAACAAACATCCATCCTTACATCTAATACATTCATACATACAAACTTTCGCGTTTATAATATTAGTACGATTTATTGATTTTATTCTGGTAATTAAACTGCACACAGGTGCAGCAACTGATCGCCCCGACAAAAAAATCCGACTCGTTTTGTCGTTCAATAGCGAGTTCAATGTCAAACATAAAAGCTTTTTTAATACTTAAATAGCACTTTTTTATATTTTACACCTCAAATTGTGTGTAAATATTGATTTTAAAATCTATGCTAGCTTTGGGTAGGACAAATTTTAACAGTTTTCGACACCTATTTGACCTAATTTATACGTAAAATTTTAATGGAAGATGATTGTTTTTCAACCATTAATAATAGAAAAATAAAAATAAATAATATTGTAAATAAATAAAAATATTCTTAATATCTATAAAAAAAACCTTTTCTTAGTTTGAAGTTTTTTTAAAGAATATGTACTAGCTACTAAAACTAGTACCTATTCTGCCATTGATTTTTATATTGAAAACTTTTTTCTGAACATCATCATCATCATCAGCCAGAAGACGTCCACTGCTGAACATAGGCCTCCACCTTTAACCTCCACACTGAACGACAGCCTGCCTTTTGCATCCACTGGATGCCAGCGACTCTCACTATGTCGTCGGTCCATCTAGTGGGAGGCCTACCTACGCTGCGTCTTCCGGTTCGTGGTCTCCACTCAAGAACCTTTCTTCCCCATCGGTTATCGGTTCTTCGAGCGATGTGTTTTCTGAACACTTTTTAGAAAAGTAGGTTTACTTATTTCTATCATCGACGTCGCTACGTATAAATGAATTTTGACGCCCTATAGTAAAATCTAGGTAATAATTCCTCAAGTGCCTGACAATTTGCTCGATCGTAAAAAAGTATTAGCGACTAGATTTTATGCACGATATGGCCATAATAAGGCTTTTACATAATATAAATTGCCTGTTGTTGCACCATGTTAAAAGGCGCAAGGGTTGGGGCTCATGAGTTTAGAATGCTAAGCTAAGTTTAGGCTGCGCTGGCACGCTTGCATCAAAAAACTGCTTATAAAAGTAATTCCAAGTTTGTACTCCATTTTTTTCACAAAAAATATCTTAACAAATACAATAGCGAAATAAGTCATAATGAGAGTAAGAGCTGATGTTTTTGAGTGATGAGCCAGGCAAAGTTTTAATAAAGTTTCGCTTTAGCGCGGTGAAAATATTAAACAATACTGGCTCTGCTTAGTTTGCGAAATATTAAAACGAGAAACTTTTGTTATAAAAAAAGAATCTTTATGATTTTCGCCTGCAAAGATGCCAACTACAGAAGTGGAAAAATAGAAATGATATTATTTACTTAACGACCGATAAGCTGTTGGTAGTTGACATGAAACCACGGCCCTATTCTAGAATTTATCAGGTCTAGACCAAATATTCACGTTTTTGTTTAATTTTGTGAATGAAGGTTTGTAATTTAATTGACTTGACATGTAATTATTATAATTATGAATAAAGGAAAAAATAGGGTTTTTTTTTTTAATATTATTTTAGCCATTTGTATTATTTTACTGGCACTTGGCTGGTTTTTTTTAATTATAACGGATTTAAAAAAAAACGGCCAAGTGCGAGTCAGGCTTGAGTACTGAGGGTTCCGCACCACCACAAAATACAATAGTTATCAATTTAAAAAAAATTTACTACTACTATACTTAATTTTTTTAAGGAATCTAAAGCTACTAGCATCATTACAAAGCCACCAAAAATGATACCATTACGTACCGTGAATAATCTTAGCAATTAAAAGTTCAGGGTCACAGTGTCGTGAATTAAATTTGCGAACATAGTTTTTAACTTTCCAAGCCAAATTAGTTCTGCGGACTTTTTGAAAAGAAAATTGGGAATTCGGTTTTTGTGCAAATAGTTTAAAAGTTTTCTTTTATTTTAAGGCGCTGTTTTTTAATTGAGCTTTAATTAATGCTAATGAGCTGGGATTTAGTAAAAACTAAAAAATTAGTTTGACTTATATTTATCGAAGCCAATAAAAAATTCGGAACAATATTTGTCGACGCAAAAGTTCAATGCCTACTGCTTGTTTTTTTTTTTATAATATTTTTTTTTAGTAACGATTGCCGGAAGGGGGTAGATAGGGGCTTTAATACTTGCAATGGACTAAAAATCTGCTGTTGATAATCGCAATAAATTTAGTAATAATATTATACATTAAAGTTATATGATTATTTACGGGATATTTATCGTGGTAAGGGTGTGGAATGATAATCATATAACTTTAGTGAACAAACGAGATAGTTTAAAACAGTGTATTATAGACTAGCAACGCACCCCAGCTTCGCGCGGGTGTAAGTCTTATTTTTTTACCCGTTGGGTTACATTATTGGAGTTTTAGTAAGGATCCCTAATTATTTTTTAAATATAATATAGCCTATGTCACCCGGGGATAGTGTAGTTTCCCAGCAGTGAAAGAATTTTTCGTATCGGTTCAGTAGTTTCGGAGCCTATTCAATGATACAAACAAACAAACAATCAAATCTTTACTCTTTATAATATCAGTCAAGATTACCACTAAAATTACGCTTATGTGACTTAGTAAATAGCGAAAAACGGTATCCACGCGCACGCACCAAGGGAGGTGTAGAGAAACGGGAGAGGGGGATCAATACCTCTATGCTCGGCTCGTCTTTTCCGCTAGATGGCTCTGCCAGAGCAACACCATTGAAGAGTTCTAGAATACACTATCTAGCTCCATCATTAGATCAGTTTTATGGTAGTTAGTTCCAATTGAAGCTAGTATAAATCGTGTATAAATTAGGGTATGATATAAACAACCATAAAGTCTATACCTCAGACATGGTTACTATGCAAGTTATAAAAAAAACATATACTTTCAAGAGACTAAGAAAGATGGTAGATCATGTCTGCACCTTTGATCTTTTTCACCCGTATACTTCAGTGCTCCCGCGCATGTAACTGTACCGAAATATCAGGAGCTCCATCCAAAACCTAATCACGGGAAATATCGCGTTAATAATCATATAACTGTATACTTACTCATATTCAAACATAATATTATGTGTTTCCTTTCCTCGTGAAAATTCCAAAGATTCGTACTCAACGTATTCGTCCTCGTATTTAGGTCTTCATTTATGATACGTACTGCCCAAGAATGGAAATCCCTGCCGTCCTCCTTGTTTCCTGAGAATCACAATCTAGGCATCTTCAAGCTAGGCTAGAGTGAATAGATTTCTTCTAGATAAATGTGTTTCATACTTGGCCACACCGGCGCGAGTAAGTGGCCAAACGCAGCTACTATAAAAAATTGGAATCATAGATTCGTTTATTTTTTTAAGTTTATAAAATAATACAATATTATAATATATTACTCCCACTAGATGGACCAACGACATTGTGAGAGTCGCGGGCATCCAGTGGATGCAAAAGGCAGGCTGTCGTTCAGTGTGGAGGTTAAAGGGGGAGGCCTATGTTCAGCAGTGGACGTCTTCTGGCTGATGATGATGATGATGATAATATATTCGTGACATTTTTTGCACACAAATGGTCATCTGACCCCACACTAAGTAAAGCTTGTGATATGGTTGCCAGAGACTTATATATACATAATTATATAGATTATAAAAAGATAACAACCAGAAATAGAACAACACAAATGTTCATCACATAAATGTTTGTCCTAGGTGAGAATCGAACCCACGCCCCCAAGCTCAGAAGGTAGATTCACTACCAATTGGACCAACGGGCTATCTACTTGTTTGTTTGGTTAGTTCATTTAAAATCAGTATTGTATTAGCTGTTCTTTTGGCGTTAACTCGATATTACATTCTAGTAATACTTAGCTGCGGAATGTATGTTGTAAGAAAAGTTTTTTTATTGTCGCAAAAATGTTTTGGTATTTAGCTGTAAGTTTTTGAGAAATTGTAATAAAATAAATAAAATAAAACTGTATATATTGTGTTATAACACTGTAACAACCATCAATTGAATTTTAAAGCAGCGTACAGAATACGGCAGCTAGTTCCGTCCGGAATAAATTGCAAGTTATTTTCCGCGCCGTCTACCGGCTTATTGACGTTGACACTTAACGGCACATAAATCTCGCCTAGAAATAATTAAACAGAATTGCCGGATAGACAGTTTTGAAATATCCTCGCCGTGAATAATAAACAGGATCTTTTTTAACTTTCATATTGTTAATAATGGGAAGTACTTTGGGATGCTGTGATTATGAAGAACTTTTAGTAAGGTGGCAGCTTAACGCCTAATTGTTACGCAACTTTGACCCCTCCAAAACTTTTAAAGTATACCTTTTTACCCTACCCTGCCTTACCTTACCCTAATAATTTCATTCTGTCCATCCGTATGTCCATCTGTCCGTCCATCAATCCGTCCATCCTAACGTCATATGACTAACTTGTATTGTTAGAGTCTGGCTAGTGAAAATAGACTGAAAACGCCCTCCAAATTTAAAAAAATCCGCATTGCAACCCCAAAATAAATATGAAATGCAAAAATTACTGTGTTCTGACTGTATAACAATAAAAATTTATAACTTACAAGTATCAAGTGATATTATTCCAGGCATTTCATACAAATTTTAGGGGTTTCAATGCTGATATTTTTAAATTTGCCGCGCTTTTTCTGTCTCCACTTTCACTAGCCAGACTCTAGTTGATGATGGGAAGTATTTTAAATGTTGTGATTAATAAAGAATTTTTAGTTAAGGTGGCAGCTAGGGCGGGTTGGTGGTCAAACGGTAGCATTAAAAAAATCTCAACGCTTAATTATTACTTAGCTTTGACCCCTCCAAAGTTTGAAAAATATACCTTTTTACTCTACCCTACCATACCTAACTCTAATAATTTTGTTCTGTCCATCCGTCCGTCCATCCATATGTCCGACCATCATCATGGATATCCACCGTGACGTCACATGACGTCCGACGTACCGGCAGATGACGTCCTATCGTGACGTCATCTGCCTGTCTCAACCAAGGGTCTCAACGGAAGACCAGCGCCATGCTGACTTGGAAAGCAGGTTTGTGACAAAAAAGATTTATCTCAAAAACCCTAGTGTGGAATACTTTAATACAAAATAAATATTAGGCTACAAGCTCTTGTATATTTTTCTTCACCCTTGCCCTGTTGAATATGATCCTTAAGTAGCTAACAAACGTGTGGATTTGGTCGACGGCCACCGTCCAACCAAAGGGAGAGAAAGTGTGAGAATAGCATATTTCCATCTCTTTCTCTCCCGTTGGTCAGACTGCAGTTGAGATCATCAATCAAATTCACACGATTGTTTTAGAGCTTTTAGTGAGTTTGAGCTTTAGAGTCTCCATTAACTACTTACTTTGATTTTTTCCTACACTTTTGGTAAGTTGAGTTCTGTTAGTTGGTGTACTTAATTCATCTTTCTCTATGTACTGGATCTTGTCTCAACTAGTTCAGTTACTGTTATGTCTGTATAACAGTAGCAACCATCAGCAACCATCCATTGCCACCATCGGCTCGTAATTGTTCCCTAATTACTATACCAATATAGGTGCGAGCATCACGCAGAACAGATGGTCGATGGGGCCGAAAGGTTCTGGAATGGAGACCAATGACCGGTAAGCGCAGCGTAGGACGTCAACCCACTAGATAGACAGACGACCTAAAAGAGACCGCAGGGACGCTGGATGCAGGCCGCTTCCAACCGGCCCTTTTGGAGATCGATAGGGGAGGCCTATGTCCAGCAGTGGACGTCCTATGGCTGAAATGATGATGATTGGTGATGATGATAGGTACGAGCTGTATAATATCATCGTAAGACCGAATATCGACTTAGACGCTCAGCCATAATCAGCCTTTTCATCAGGATACTTGACTGCTGGACTTGGGTCTACCCCTGAAAAGAGGATTGGCTCATATCCAACACGCTGGCTCAGTTGCGGGGGTGGATTCACATACGCCATTAAACTTATTCTCCTGGTTACTCAGGTTTCCTCACGATGTTTTCCTTCACCGAAAAGCCAGTGGTATGAAAATCCGTCCAAAGAGCTCATTGGTACGAACCCGAAATTTGAACCCGCGACCTCACGCTTCCAAGTCTAGCGGTCTTCAAATAGGCTAACGGCTCTGCGCGCGGCATAGGCAAACGGCATACGTCCTAGACGCTAAACAATATCAAAAATTTCACAATCATAACGTAAACTTTTTATTCTAGAGGCAATAGTTCACAATCAATATGTGTTCTGCGTCAGCCTTATTCTGGTAGGCAGGGCTCTGGAAGCGGGCTTTGAAAAAGGTCGGGACATTTTTCAAGGCGTACGTGCGTGGCTCGTGTTCCGACAACGCTCGTGATTTGGCTGCACTCACACTGTAATGTAACATAACAAGTATGTATGTACTTATGCGACATCCCTAAGGCAAAAGGAAAGCAGTGGACAAAAGAAAGAAGAAAAAAAACGACAGCTTTCGAAATAACTTAAACCTAAAAAATATATTTACAGGCATTTTATTACTTGATTGAATCAGGCGTTACTTTGCGGAAGTCCATTTTAATTTATATATGATGAATTTCTAGTGTAATTCCGCTTCTACGACGTTTCGAGTACGATAAGGATTTTGGGATAAACTATTTTCCTCTATAGATATTTATCCCAAAATCCTTATTGTACTCAAAACGACGTAGAAGCGGAATTACACTAGAAATTCATCATATATAAATTAAGCATATTATTAGTATTTCTTATATTTTTTTAATAGTTATTTTTATTTTTTATACGATACAATGAGTGTCACATAGGTCCATCTCGGCATTAACTGGCGACAAGACTGCGGCACAGGACAGGAAGTATGGCGCGCTAAAGAGGAGATCCATACCCAGCAGTAGGTGGGAAATGGTAGATGATGATGTATCTACCTATGCACCATTCTTCATCCCGCAATCTTAGAAATGTATACTAGACCCACGGTTCTTTAGCTCTGACAGCTGCAACATTACTTTTAAGCCACCTTGGTGCAAGCATGGTGGATTAGTGCCCATCCTCTCTGAAAGAAGGTCCAAGTCCTAGCAGTGGTAGGCTGAAATGATGATGACGTAGATTGTACGACCTTTAGCCTGTATCAATATTGAGTTCATCGGTTTTCGTCGATGTGTTCTCGAAAAGAAATCTTTTTAGGAGAGATCCCTTCCTTCGCGGAAGTAATTAATACTTTCATTTGTGTGTTCCGGTCCGGAGCTCAAGTAGGTAGCTAGCATTATGAGGAAACTTTCCTTGTACTTGAGACAAATTGTTTGCTAGTATAATTATATCCTTAGTTTTTTTAACGAGTTGTTTTTTTAATGAATAGAGCGGCTAACAAACCGCCTTATCGTAAGCAGAAACTTCTACCTGCAACGCAGAAGTAGAGAGATAATATTTGTTATAATAATAATTATATCGTGATTATAGCGTGACATCTTCTCGTCCAAGATACCACAGTGCCTCAAGACGAAGGTCTTTGACCAGTGTGTGTTGCCAGTGATGACATATGGTACTGAGACGTGGTCCTTAACTGTTGGCCTTTTGGAAAAACTCAGAGTCACACAGCGGGCAATGGAGAGAGCTATGCTTGGAGTTTCTTTGCGCGATAAAATCCGAAACGTGGATATTCGCCAAAGAACTAGAGTCACCGACATAGCTGTTAAAATTTGCAAGTTGAAGTGGCAATGGGCAGGCCACATCGCTCGAAGAACCGATAACCGATGGGGAAGAAAGGTTCTGGAGTGGAGACCACGAACCGGAAGACGCAGCGTAGGGAGGCCTCCCACTAGATGGACCGACGACATTGTGAGAGTCGCGGGCATCCAGTGGATGCAAAAGGCAGGCTGTCGTTCAGTGTGGAGGTTAAAGGGGGAGGCCTATGTTCAGCAGTGGACGTCTTCTGGCTGATGATGAATAATTATATACCCTTTTTAAAACGCTTCATGTTAAAGCTCGGCAGGAAGACTTTTGGGGAAAGGACATACTACACATTCTAGGTCCGCGGGAAAAAGGAGCGGAAAAATCGGACGGTGTTAGATTTCCAGCTTTGCAAGTGGGGGGGGAAATGTTTTACAACACTTGTAATAAGAAACGCTTGCTGATAAAAATACAGGGCTACGCGGAAAAAGTGTACTAAGCCGAAAGAGGTCTGTTACACACCTAGTAAAACATTAATTTATCGATACAGTCAGTGTTGTGTGTCATAGTGATAACCCTGCGATTTTTCAAGATTAAGTGAGGGTAGAAGAACAAAACACCCGCTCTTGAGTCTGGACCACAGACCTATATCCAAGTAGACGCCACAAGTCGACCTACCTTGCATGTCATTATGTCCAATACAATAATGATAAATCGTTATAATTGAGTCGGACTAAAATCTGTCAGACCGAAGACATTGTAAGAGTCGCGGGCATCCAGTGGATGCAAAAGGCAGGCTGTCGTTCAGTGTGGAGGTTAAAGGGGGAGGCCTATGTTCAGCAGTGGACGTCTTCTGGCTGATGATGATGATGATGAAAATCAGTCAGCTCAATGCTGCGACAACATGTATTGTGTTAGTTTGAAACGAAAATGGGTAATTGTGCAATACTCATTTGTAAGAATACCGCAAATAGAGTTGGCCGTCAGAATAAAAATATTCCTTTTCACTTTTAGGTACGAAAAATTTGACACGCTAGTTTTCAAACAGTTTGGACCGCTTTTGAAGTCCACTAATAGGTATGTGGTCTTTACTTTACGACATTATCAATTATTTCTCTAATTCTTTCATTCTTTTAGATACCTGGTAGATTATTTGTGAAAACTTTTAAGGCTTCTTTATTCTTATTTTTCTTACTATGTCTTATATTGTTAAAGCTGTTTTTCCGCAAATAAATAAATAAATAGAGTAACTGGAGTAATATTTGATAAGAAAAAATAGTTGTTTGTTACATAACATAGTAAAAAATGCCATTAGGGGTATTTCACACATGATACGCACTGGCAGCCGTGCGCGCTTGACGCGTGCTATCTACCGATAAGGCGAATTTCAAATACTATCTCTACGTATGTAAACGTGACTCTATTTTCATATGAACCCCTCTCACGGAAATCAGAATTTTGCTTTACGATAAATAAAATTGGGGATAAAAGAAATGGGTTAAAACAATTTTCGTCTGTTTCTTGAAAAGGGTTGGAAATACAAAATATATTTACTGTGAAGCAAACGTAAGTAGCATTCGTGGCATTACTATATCAAGATACAATGCCTATAGAGTCACAATCTCTAAGTGAAAACAGTCAAAATATGACCGAGGGTCCTAAGTCGAGAAAAAATCATTTTTTATCGTTTTTTGTATTAGCTCTAATGTAAAAATGGTAATACGTACAAGCGTCAAACTTGGCATGATTATATTACGCAGTCTAAAATAAAATGAAAAATAATAAATAATGGCCAAGTACAAGTCGGTGATAAATTTCTGTTAACCACCATGTTAAGCAACTTCGGGCGTGGTCGGTACTTGGATGGGTGACCGCCTGGGCGCGATGGTGTCTTTTTAAACTGATTATTGTACGAAACCCTCAGTGCATGAGTCCGACTCGCACTTGGCCGGTTTATTTTTAGCTGGCAAGTGTCTTTATTAACGAAACGAAATACAAGCTAACACCAACACTACAAAAACAGTTAGACCTATGGACTGTTGAAGGTCTAAAGACAAACCAAGTGCTCAAGCCCACTGCCAGTTGGTTGCGTACCCCGTATGCTTACGGCATTACCACGCTGAATGGCAATGCTTTTGTCAAAGTACAGAATAATTTTGTCCGTCCGTTCCGTCAAAAGTTGTAAATAAAGCCCTTGCAGCTAGAAGCCAAAAAGAAAGTAACCACTAACACTGTAGAAGCTTCTTAAATAAAGACTTAGTTGTCAAATAAACAATTTAATCTCAAAATCAGCCGCTATATCCAGAACAAAGGTAATAATATAAAATGAAAAGATACACAGTAGGTAAGTACGCGCGAAACGTAAAAGTTGAAGAGGCGTTCATATTTGCTCCGAACGTATCTCGAAAAAAAAACTTCGCAAACAAGAGCTCAGCGAGCGTACAAAAGCAGTTTTATTTTACTTTTGTTTTTAGTTCATTTTTGTATCGTTATACGACTAATTGGCTGGCTATTTTCGGAGTAGTTCGTTTGAACCATAATGCTGCTAAAGTTATATTATTATTGACGGGATATTTACCGTGAACATGGTGGATGTAACTGCGCCGAAATATCACTGAGCTCATTCCACAACCTTACCACGGTAAATATCCCGTAAATAATCATATAACTTTAGTGAACAACCATGATAGTTTAAAACAGGGTTTTAATAATGCTGCTGGCGATTGTCGGGGCCATCTTGTTAGATACCTATTTCATGTGGCCATGTTGTATGATCTCTATAAGTATAGATAAACGCGAAATACTAACTCATTCACTGACTCGTCACGAAAACTTCTTGACCTACGAAGCTTAAATTTAGCAGGTAGATTCATTATAGGACGTAGAGATCTGCTAAGAAATAATTTTGCGAAAGGACAGGGTGGCATATGGGTGTTACAGTTTTATACGAAAGTCTACACGTATCTATACCTGAAATCGCAGGCAACATAATTATAGCTAGTCGTCTATTTATATTTATAAAAATGAATCCCTATTTACGTTGGTCACGCCTTGAGAATGAATTTACCCGATTTCATTCAATTTCTTTTTCAAAGTTTTGTTTTAAGAAAAATTAAGAAAATTGCGCAGAACATTGGAAAATTTCTAATAACTTAACGATGATTTTAACTCGTGGCTCTATCTCTATCTTCTCTATCTCTACATGGTATAAATTGAAGTATAAATTGAAGTCCGCGACTGTCTGTCTGTATGGCCGCTAACTCCTCCTTAACCACGCGACGGATTTTGATGCGGTTTTCACCATCAGTTAGATACATTTTCAAGGAAGGTTTTTATATATAACTAGCGACCCGCCCCAGCTTGGCACGTAAATTACACCCGTGCGGGCGGGTCGCTAGTATATATATAAAAATGAATCCCTATTTAACTTGGTCACTCCATAACTTGAAAACGACTTTACAGATTTCATTCAACAATTTTATTAAGTTTTCTAATAAAAAATTAAAAATAAATAAAAATTTAATTAATTCTATTAAAAGGTTATTACGGTTAGAAAATTGAGCAGAAATTTGAAAAAAATAGAAAACTACGATTATTTTAGGTTCGCGCGTTGACAGTTCGCACATTAATTGATGAATGTGAATTTACCAGACAGCAGTTTTATTTAAGTTTTTGGACATTCATAGCTAAGACAGGACAACGTCTGTTGGGTCAGCTAGTCTATGCTAATATTATAAAGAAGAAAGATTTGATTGTTTGTTTGTTTGCATTGAATACTGAATAGGCTCCGAAACTACTAAACCGATTTGAAAAATTCTTTCACTGTTGGGAAGCTACACTATCCCCGGGTAACATAGGCTATATTATTATTATTTTTTTAAATAGGGATTCTTACTAGAACTCCAATAATTAACCCAAGGTGAAAAAAAAAATTACAATTTTAACTTTGCGTGTTTGACAGTTCTAAGACAAGACAACGTCTGTCAGGTCAGCTACTATTCTATAAACATATCCTTCGAGTATATTTGGAGCACAGATCTACTACTTGTGTGTAGGTGTTCCGAGATCACGTCATTCTGCAAGCTTGGCCGGCCTTTGTGAATGCGATATTGCTTCTGTCACCAACACACTTGTCAATGCGAATCAAAGTGACAAAACTAATATCACAGTCCTGGAACAGCTCACCTGTCATTGTGAGATAATGTTGTTCTGAGTAACCGTGGAAAGCGAGTAAACTGGTTGTTGTATTTTCAGATAGCCCGTTGGTCCAATTGGTAGTGAACCTAACTTCAGAGCTTGGGGGCGTGAGTTCGATTTCCACCTAGGACAAACATTTATGTGATGAACATTTGTGTTTGTTCTTATGTCTGGTTGTTAATATCTATTTAAGTATGTATTTGAAACTATATATAATTATGTATGTATATCAGTCTCTGGCAGCCATATTACAAGCTTTGCTAAGTTTGGGGTCAAATGACCGTGTCTGCAAAAGTGTCCCGAATATTTTCGTGTAAAATTAGAGTTTGATAAAGTCTGTAAAGATAACTTGACTACTCATCACCATCATCATCATTTCAGTCATACGACGTCCACCCACAGACTAACGAAACCATTTCGTCCAATAAACTAGGTATATTGCTGATAACTATGTGCCCCTCATATGTGTTTATTTTAACGAGTCCAATACATTATATTTTGGTGACGAAGGTTTGATGATGAAGGTTCATGTGGATTGGAACTCTTCATTAGCTTCCAGTAAACCAGTAGAGCGTTCCTGTGATTAGGTTTAACGAGCCACACGATAATCCCGTTGGCTCAGTTGGTAGTGAACCTGTCTTCTGCGCTTAGGGGCTTGGATTCAATTCCCACCTAGGACAAACATTCATATGATAAACATTTGTGTTTGTCCTATATCTGTGTGTATATATATATTTAAGTATGTATTAAAAAAAATATGCACACAGTCTCTGGCAGCCATATTACAAGCTTTGCTTAGTTTGGAGTCAGATGACCGTGTGTGCAATATAATCCCAAATAATTATTATTTTATTTATTATAGTAATAGTTTTATGGTAACAGTTGTAAAACTATAACATAAGCGGAAAATAATATAGCCGAAATTACCTAAAAACTTTCCGTTTTTTTCAGGAACACGCCAACGGGTTTCATTTAATTTACATAAGCTAGCTGGTGACTTGTATTTATTCAACGTAAGTAGATACCGCCATGTACACTTGTTGAGCAACACGAGCCAATAAAAAGCCTCTTCCTCTAAAGATATCGAGCAGGGTAAATGAGAAACTCGTCGTTAACTGTACGCAGTCGGGTAGAAAATTGAATTAGTATCGAAGGAGATCGCGTTTTGGGGTACCGTTTTTAGTGAAAACGCCTTGTTAATGAAAGTAAGATACAATGATTTTTTAAGCCCATTATAATAGAGCTGACAATTTCCAAACGACTGAATACGTCAACAGTATCTTTATTTCTATCTCAATTGTACTAATTATATTTTTGTGTTTCTCACTCTTACATGACATCACTTCATTTTTTTTTATACTTTTTTTATGAATATTAGGCTTGCGTTTGACCACCATCACACCTGATGTTAAGCGATGATGCGGTCTACGTTGGAGCACGCTTGCCTAGAAGAAACCGATTCACTCGTAATTTGAAGACACCCAGATTGTAACCATCGGGGTACACCCATTCAGGCAGCGCATTCCACAGACTAGAAGTTCGCATAATAAATGTGGAATCAATGCGCTTCGTACGAGTTTTCGGAATATCAACCATAAAGCGGTTACGATTTTTCATGCCCGCTCTGGCAGTCCGATAGAAAAATGGGCAGGAGGGAATTATATCATGCAGATCCGATGCACACTCTCCGAAATGTGCTGCAAAGCAGACTAGCACTAGCAACTTCAATACAAATTTCGAGTGTATGAAACGGGTCCGAAATCAAACTTCCACGTTTTCTATCTTTCTTTAACGTATAAGCTTGTCTTTATAGGCGTCCTATTTCACTTCAGGAGTCGCATCCGTTTGTTTAATATTTTTCTCTATGGAACTCCCACCTCTACAGCGTTAGCGGTTAAATTCTCTTTGCTACAGAGCTGTCACAAACAAAACGTTACTTGTATATTTTTTAACAAAGGTAGTACTTTTTTACAAATTGATTATGTACTTATTGAAAAGATCGAATTATTTTCGGTCTTTTTGTATTTAAATGGCAACGTGTCTCTGCTTCATTTTGCTACTAGACAATGCTAGTAATAGATAGATAGATAGATAGATGACTCTTTATTGTACACACCAGAAAAAAAAACTATCAACACAATCATCATAATCATCGTAGAAACCACAGAAAAGAGATACTTCTCTACGGAAATAGAACGGAAATGAAAAGGAAAATCCATTACCAGGTATTATGAGTGAACCTGGATTGAACATTCTTATTTAGATCAACGCGTTAAACTTCGCATCACAGTTGCTAACTGATTTTAAATGACTGACGTTTCTTTTATATGGGTGCAACTGGATACAACATTATCTCTTACAAAAATGCCTTGACAGCCATTCTAATTTAAACAAAAAAATATATTTTCTGTGGTAGAAACAAATCTATAAACTCTTTTTAACATTCAATGCAGTTCGTTCAACCCAAACCAGCTCCAATGACGTCACATTTTTACGACTATCTACATTTCACTGATGAACCCCTACGAAATCCTCCGCACAAAAAGAGTTCACGCTTAACCTATTTTTTCCGAGCCATCGGCGCAGCGCAAAAGCCTTCACAAACGATATGCCCCGCTCAAACTGATACTTAGTGTTTAACGTATTCTCTATACAAATGTGCCTACATAGCGGAAAATATGTTTTCTATATTTTAAGTGGAATGGAAAGAAATTGTCTGTTGTTTGTGAAAATGTTTTTTGAGATGATTCTTGATATTGACGTACCCAATGAGAAACTCACTGGGCTGTAAATGGCTGACGTATCTTAACTTTATAAATTGCTTCGACCGTTTTCGTTCATTGTTCATTCAAGTTAGAGTCATGAGCCCGCACCACAGATAACCAACAGACATGTAGCTTGCACGTTACTTTACTAATTGGGTAATGCATTAAACCTCGTAAACTACAAACGTTTGGTTTTGCTAACTGTCTAAAGTTGAACCTAGATCTAATTTAGGAAGTTTGGTAAGCTCTCTTGCTTGTGGAATCACTATTACATGCTTTGAGTGTCCCGCTTACACTCTTAGGTTGGTTTCTAAAAAATGAATAGGTAATTTTTATCTTTTCGAACTTTTAGTTTTTTTAAGAAAACAGGTAATTTGTCGTTTATACACTGTTTTTAATTTATATGGTTATTTTTTGTTTAAAGTTTAACTATAAGTTCCTTGGAACAATGTTATTATATTTCTTGCATCGTATAGATTTAGTAACTATAGATTCTAAAGTTATTAGACTGTTTAAAGCTTATACTGTTCAAAACTAAAACTGATCAACACTCATACTGATTAGAGCTGAGATTGACCAAAACTCAGACTGATCAAAGCTCAGACTGATCAAAACTCAAACTGGTCAAAGCTCGGACATTAAAGCTGAAATTATTTTGGCCGTCTTATTTGCTTTGTCCGTGACCGCGGACTGCACCGATGTTTATCTCTATCTCTAAATAGTATAAAGTTGCTTTCCGCGTCTGTCTGTCTGTATAACCGCTAACTCCTCCTAAACCACGCAACTGATTTTGATGTGGTTTTCAACATCAGTTAGATAATTTTTCATGGAAGGTTAATGTATATAATTAACGACCCTCCCCGGTTACGGACGTAAATTACACTCGTGCAAAGCCGCTGGCAGGTGGGTCGCTAGTATTAGATAAACGTGACACCCACGGAAAAGAGAACAGAAAAAGAAAAGAGAAAGAAAAGAGAAAGAAAAGAGAAAGAAAAGAGAAAGAAAAGAGAAAGAGAAAAGAGAAGTAAATAGAACGGAAATGAGAAGAAAAATCTGTCACCAGGCAATATGACAGAACCTTGATTGAACATTCTTATTTATGTCAACGCGTCGAACTCCGCATCCAAAGGACTTGGACCTTACCTTTTTAGGTTAGGTTAAGTTCTTTGTCTGCATCACAGTTGCTAACTGATTTCGAATGACTGACGTTTCGTTTATATGGGTGCAAATGGCTACAACAATTTTTTTACAAAAATGCCTTGACAGCCGTTCTAATTTAAATAAGAAAAAATCTTTTCCGTGGTATTACCTTGTCAAGTCACGGAGGCCTGTTATCACCGTGCTTGTCTGCTACGTATAAAGAAAAATATTTTCTCAATTTCGATAACCTAACCATTAATGTTGTTGTATTAATGTTGTTAGAACCACCGGAGGATGGGCAGCAGCGTCCTGTTAGTACACGGTGAACGTACTGCGATCTCCAAGCCGCCTGCCAAGCGTGGGGATTATGGCAACACCCCTCTCTAAGAGGGAGGCCTTGTTCAGCAGTGGACATTTAATGGCTGATAATGTATGTATGTAATGTAATGTTGTTTTAAATAGCACCTAGCTACCTATCAAACCTAATGACAACCCTTCAATATGATATCTACAGACTGTTTTTGTAACAATCGTGGTATCACTTGTTTATCGATCCCATAGTAAAATACACCATGAAACTTAAGCCACGCCACATTAGCATTTCCATAAGCCTCTTATGACATGCCGTGACGTCACTACACCCTCTAGTAATAAATCACCTTCTTTTATTATGGTGACTAAAAAATTTAAGTGTATGAATAAAACATTTCATTTTGGTTACACGTCAAATCCTTGGGTGTGAATGGATAGTAAAGGGAAAGAAAGGGATTTGAAAATATTTTAGTGGCGTTCGATTAAAGTTGGTAATTTAATCCAAATATTCAACTTTGTTTCACTATGCCTACCCTGGAGTTACTATACTACTACGGGTTAGCATTTAGGTTGTCTTGAGGCCTCTAACGGTTTATTTATTTTTTGGTCTGATAATAAAATTGTTGTTTTTTTTTTACTTCGGAATATGCTATCATTTATTTTGATTGCGATCTCAACTGATAGAAAGCGATGATATAATCGATGATGAAGCACTTCTGTCCATTAATAAGCTATTTACTCTAGATTTGAATACATCAAGTTTGTAGTTTGGTGTAAATACAGATGTTATATAATAACAGCTATTGTCTCTCACATTTGACGAAAAAAGCAACGAAAACCAGATTTTTGGCATTCTGATTCTATGAAATACTAGCGGTCCGCCCCAGCTTCGCACGGGTATAGATTATAGCCTATGTCACCCGGGGATAGTGTAGCTTCCCGTCAGTGAAAGAATTTTTCAAATCGGTTCAGTAGTTTCGGAGCCTATTCAATGCAAACAAACAAACAAACAAACAATCAAATCTTTCCTCTTTATAATATTAGTATAGATAAAGATCCATAGAAAAAAGGTAAAAGTAAAGTTAAATGTAGATCAGTATTTTTAATTAAAAAAGCTTTAAATATTGAAAATCTCAACATTAACTTATTACCTCCAAAGAAGGTATTTTAAATTGAAAGTGATGCTTGGTATGTACATCATAATTTTGTTTAGGTTTACTGTTTACTGTGTTCTGCCAAGAAAAATATGGTTTTCGACTTTAAAAAAACTAGTGTTTAGTTACTAAGGAGAATATCAACAGTTTACTTGAAATTACGTAGCTAATGGTGTAGTTAAATATGGTAACACATCTAACCCAAAATTTAGAAGTACTGGTCAATGAAACTACAAAAAAATGAGTTGTTTTACTTTTACTGTCTAGTATTCTATCTTTATTTGCCACTTTGGTTCCATCGAATGTCTACAATCGTCTGCTGTGCGTTTGCAGTTCCTATAGCCTAAATCTATTAAAAGTAGGCCGCCGATACAGGCTTTACACAGCGGGCAATGGAGAGAGCTATGCTCGGAGTTTCTTTGCGCGATAAAATCCGAAACGTGGATATTCGCCAAAGAACCAGAGTCACCGACATAGCTGTTAAAATTTGCAAGTTGAAGTGGCAATGGGCAGGCCACATCGCTCGAAGAACCGATAACCGATGGGGAAGAAAGGTTCTGGAGTGGAGACCACGAACCGGAAGACGCAGCGTAGGGAGGCCTCCCACTAGATGGACCGACGACATTGTGAGAGTCGCGGGCATCCAGTGGATGCAAAAGGCAGGCTGTCGTTCAGTGTGGAGGTTAAAGGGGGAGGCCTATATTCAGCAGTGGACGTCTTCTGGCTGATAATGATGATGATGATGATGATACAGGCTTTCAGGCCATCATAGGCTATCTAGGATTCTAGGCCATACATCTAGTGATAATGTCTAAGCTGAAACGGTTTGCGTATTAATTTATTTACGTTGAGGCCCAGTCTGTTGTCTGAACTGTAGAAATGCTTGGAAAAATAGATGTGGTAATATTTTGTTACCAAGATAAATTGTAGCATAATATACCTGATGGTAGATTACCGTTACCGGTACCGTTGAAGGTCTAAAAATAATCCAAATGCTCAAGCCCACTACCAGTTGGCAGCGTACCCAGCATACTGGCGGTATTGACACTCTGAATGGCAATGCTTATGGGTTGAGCCAGAAACACGCCAGCATTTTGGTCACGGTGCTCTGAAAGATTTTTGAAAATGAGGTGAGCTCCCGGTCCCCAAGGGCCCAATATCTCGACCCCAAACCCCTCAAATATGTAACCACTGCCGAGGTTAGCATATTTGAGGTTAATTTCGATAGATATTGTATCATATATTTATGGCTTTTTTTCTTAAATTACGGTTCATCTCTTTTAGAACTTTATGCGAGTTTTAGACAGCGCCGTGGGCAAAATAGATAACTAAGTAAGCAACTTAAAACTAGCTCCAGAAGAAGTGGTCCTGTAAAAGTAAAAGAAAAGACTTATTCGACTACAACAAAGCTTTGTAACTTTATCTGATCTAGGTTCGAGATTAGCTTAACTTAGTTGTTTTGTTTAGTAGCATCTAAATAACAAAGTTTTGACAAATCATTTTGGGTTTCTTGGGAGTACCATCTTTATAGCGAAACTTTTTGCCTTGATAATTCTAAGTTTTACTGCTAAATTTTAGTGCAAAATTTTATTGTTTTGTAGATTTACAAAAAAATACTTTTCCTGAATTTACTTACCTAAATAAATGTAGATACATTTTAAAAATTGTTGTCATGACAGTTTCTGATATTGTCCAATTTGGCTTGCTCCAAGTTTACAGATAACGTAATCATTATCATTGTCATCAGCCTGAAGTATGGAAGGTGTCTGTGAGGAGTGAAGTGGTGAAGTCGTTAGCTATGTAAAGAGTCGCGGGCCGCTTAGAAGCGGCCTGCATCCAGCGTTTCTCCGTCGTCTCTTTTAGGTCGATTGTCCATCTTGACGTCCGGACGTCCTATGCTTCTTTTTTTTATGCCATAGGTGGCAAACAAGCAGACGGGCTGCCTGATGGTAAGCAGTCACCGTCGCCTATGGATACTTGTAACACCAGAGGCATCACAAATACGTTGTCGACCCTTTAGAACTCGATTAACTCGCCTTTTGAAGAACCCCATTTTGTAGCTTCTCGGAAACACCGTAACACCGTATGCTGCGCTAACCGGTCCATGGTCTCCATTCGAGAACCTTTCGGCCCAACTTACCACCTGTTCTGAGTGTTATGTGCCCTGCTCACTGCCATCTCAACTATTCATCAGTATTTTTTTATATCAAAGACGATTGTTATGGGATGAGAAAAATTACGAACACACGCATACCGGTATTATATAAACAAAGGTATAACACTAGTCAGAATATAATAATAAAACCATATCTTGCGAATTATTTTAGTACATTACATGTTCAGTACATCCCTTTAATAGTATCCATTACAGGTACGTTTATAATTACAACATAAACATTTAACGTTGAAACTCCGATATAAATTACGACAATTAGGGAAATTACTTAGAACGGCAGCATTAAAAGTTAACACAATAAGTTTACGTGTTTCGCGGCATTATAGCGGTAGGTATATTTAAGGAAACAAGTTTCCACTTCATAGACTCCACGTATGAAGCGAGCATTTTCAGTCAAGACATTGGTGTAAATATTAGTGATGCCACGAATCGTGATTATGCCGAATATCAAATTTGTCGACAGAAAAAAAAGGTATTTTTTTTTTCGGAAAAATATAATTATGTACATTTTGAGGGTACCTTACAATTATGTGGTGTTAGCAAACGCAAAACAGTATCCATACTTGACAAAATTCGCTAAAATTTATTTACCGTCTCCCGGCAGTAGCATAGGCATATATTGAGAGGCTATTTTCAAGAGCAGGTCTGGTATAGTTTATGAGAAAAAACGCAAACTTTTGCAGCCAACGAAGGCTGAAAAAATTGTTTTCCTTCATCATAACTTACCACTGGTAGATTTAAAGTATTACATGTAATAATCTATGTATTTTTATATAGAATAGATCTACGTTTGGCCAACCCGTCTGATGGTAAATGACTGTGTGGCCTAGGATGGAACACGTTAATTTAGAAGAAATCTATTCACTCTAGCCTTGAAGATGCCTAGATTGTAGTTTCCAGGACGCAAGGAGAACGGCAGGGGTTCCATTCTTTTGTAATACGTAATGATTGCAAACAATACGTTTTTGAGCAACATGTGCGTTTTCTTTTTCATGATTTTGAGTTCAATTTTCGATCGAATAGTACACAACACTCGGCCGAATACCGAATATAAAAATTTAATGCCGAATAGGCCGAATACGGTTTTTTTTTAAGTTGCCTAATAGGCCGATTGGCGAATAATAATTGGCAATATAGTTGCCAAATATTCGCGGCATCTATAGTAACCTTGAACGGGCTAATCAGGGTTCAGTATTCCGCCTCGCGCATTTTTGTTTGTCGTCTAAATTTTTGATGCAAATCGATTTATTGTCTATAAGGTATCAAGTCGTTGTTTTAAGGAATGTTTTGAACTTGTTTCAATAATTGATGGGAGGAATTCACTCGCATGTGTTGGAGTCGCGTGCGATGAATTTTTAAGTGTTTACGTTGTTCAAAATGGCGATTTCTGATATGTCTGTATGCGTTTGGTGCTGTGAAATTCGTTATAGCATGGTAATAAAACGGACTATTCAGTCTATGATACAGTTCAGTGCGTCATAACTTCCCTCACTCTCCCCGCCATTTTTTTCATGATAAATATACAGTAAGGATAAATATACAGTTTGGATTGTAACTATTGTTGTCGCAAGTAAACTTAGCAGAACGCTATGCTGTGAAAAGGTGCAAGAAGGAGAGAGTCGTTTTGGAATCAGCTATGAATGAATTATAAGGAACGTGGTCATCAGGTACTGCCGATTAGATAAAGGAGATAAAGTAGATTCTGGTCATGCCTTTGTTACGCAAATGGCGTCCCAGGCAATGTAGCATCCATGGTAAAATATGTCAGCATCTGTGATTCCCGAACTGGCCCATTAGCGCAGATGTATTTCGGACGCTGCATAAATCATCTCTTGACTGGTAGATTGATGATGATAATGATGAGAATAGCTGTCAAGAATATGTTCAGAAACTAGTCATAAAAGTCGGAATCGGCCTTAGAGTTTCTTCTGGAGTGTACGGCAGAAGAAATTGGAAAAATCATATCATCATAATTATCGGATCGTGTGTATTCGGAAGAATCGAATGCATAATACGTTAATTGTTTACTTGTAGCTTTTATTTAGTTATTTTAAGTTATAGTTTTTAGTTTATATTTTAAGTTTTCATTAATTTTCTGGTTTTATTATTTCTGGTTTTATTAGTTCCTATCCAAATAAAAATTACTATTGTACAGAATATGTTGTACGCGATTTGAAATCTTCATTATTTAATATTTTTAGTCAAGGGACCACTTTCATCCGACTTATTAGTTACTAGCGGTCTGCACTAGCTTCGCACGGGTATAGATTATAGCATATGTCACCCGGGGATAGTTAGCTTCCCAACAGTGAAACAATTTTTCATATCGGTTCAGTAGTTTCTGAGCTTATTCAATGCAAAGAAACAAACAAACAAACAATAAAATCTTTCCTCTTTATAATATTAGTATAGACTAGCTGACCCGACAGACGTACTGTTTTAGAACTGTCAAACGCGCAAAGTTCAAATTATCGAATTTTCCAATTTTCTGCGCAATTTTCTTAATTTTCCAAAACTACTGAACCGATTTGAAAAAATCTTTCGGGAAGCTACACTATCCCCGTGTGACATAGGCTATATATCTATACCCGCGCGAAGCCAGGGCGGGCTGCTAGTAGTAAATAAAAATGTGCGTGTAATCATAACATCTGTCAAAACAAGTAATTTCCATCAACTTTCGAATAGCACATATTACAAGTATTTTATACTAAGAATAATTACGGGTGCATTGTTTTGCATATAATTAAAATCAGCCCGTGTGGTGAAGCTAATTGTGGTTTGGCGTGCGAACTCACGTGTCTATGTTTTCAACTTGTGTAGCTTCTACGTGCCGTGAGGCAAGTTTACGTCTGAAATAGTAAGTAATTACTATTTCAGTAATTACTTACTATATAGTAAGTAATTACTATTTCAGTAATAACTTACTATTCAGATCATCATCAGCCATTAAACGTCCACTGCTGAACAAGGTCTCCCTCTTAGAGAGGGGTGTTGCCATAATCCCCACGCTTGTCAGGTGGCTCGGGGATCGCAGTACGTTCACCGTGTACTAACAGGACGCTGCTGCCCATCCTCCGGTGGTTCTGGTTGCAGTTTTAGGACATACCTGGGTCAAACTTACTTACTATTAAGTAAGCTTATTGTCTTTGTTTGTGATTCCATACCCAAAGCTTGAAAACGGGACCCTATTACTAAGCCTACGCTGTTTGTCAGTCAGTTACTTTCCAAAATTAATGCCATTGTACTTCTTTTAAGTTACAGTTAAGTTTTATGTTATAATTATTATAATAAGTTGTATGCGATGCGACAGGGTGAAATCGTTTTTTTTTTTTTGCTTTTCCATAGAAAAAGTTCATCAACACTCGACATAATGAATGGAACAGCTGATTCATTTCCGCGATTTGATGGTTGGCCCTATAGTAAAAGTCGTTCATGAGTAAAGTGACCTCCTTTCGGCTTAGTACAGTCTATATGCGTAACTCTGTATAATTGGGTTTGTATCCACGGATCCCGGTATCGGTTTGAATTAGCCACGGATACCGGCGAGTTGTATCCACCGATACCGGGATCCGTTTTTTTTTCAAAAAAATCAATTTTCATATTACCCGCTGATACCGGTATCGGTGGATACAAGAAATAAAATAAATTCGTTTTAGAAACGAATCCCGGCGTACAGAGTACTTTATTTTTATTAATTGTATGAATTTATATACCTATTATTTTATTACATTAGCACGATAAATCACAATATTGATACCAATATACTCTCCTCTCCAATTCTCATAAAAATCACTCCGCCCATCGAAGGTTACGGATACTCAACATACGCACTTGTTCCCGGATCAATCGTATAAAATGAAATAAACCGGATGATTTTATAAAATCGTCATTACGTTCGGAAATCCAATAAGGCGAATCCCATTCCACGTTAATGTAATACTGGCTTCGATTACGCTGTATTCTAAAGAAGTTCAGGTGTACCGTTGGACGCAACCTGGAGCTTAGTGAAATAAGAATTATATAATCATAGTATACACACAGTGGCGTAGCTAGGTAACCAAAGGTCCTGGTGCAAAAAAGAATTGGGGTCCTATCTGAACTGGTTAGGTTTTATCAAGTATAAATATATATGAATACTTTAAAGGTGCAAAGCTACTTATCATCTAAAACGAGTGAATGGAGAACCTTCCTCCTTTTTGTAGTCAGTTAAAAGATAAACTTTTTTTTTTTAATTATTTTAGGCTTGCATTTGACCACCATCACGCCGGATGTTAAGCGATGATGCGGTCTATGTTGGAGCACGCTTGCCTAGAAGAAACCGATTCACTCGTGATTTGGAGACAACCAGATTGTAACCATTGGGGAATACCCATTCAGGCAGCGCATTCCACAGACTAGCAGCTCGCACGATAAATGTGGAATCAAAGCGATTCACTTTTTTATGTTTATTTATTTATTATAACGAGGCTTGCGCTTGGCCGCCAGCTCGCCTGATATTAAGCGATGATGCGGCCTATGATGGAGCACGCTTGCCTAGAAGAAACCTATTCACTCTCGACTTGAAGACACCCAGATTGTAACTATCGGGGAACACCCACTCAGGCAGCGAATTCCACAGACTAGCAGTTCGCACAATAAATGTGGAATCAAAGCGTTTCATACGGGTTCTCGGAATATCAACCATAAAGCGGTGTCGATTCTTCGTATTCTAAAATGTATTCTGAGATGTGAAAGGATAAGGCCGGTGCCGTTTCTCATCCTATAGATAAGTTCTGCTATCCACAAGTTGTTCACCTCAATAGCCCAGTTTATTTATAACCCCATACAATTAATAGTCCATTTACCAACATCATCCCAACCAACATAGTTTAATTTATTTTTAAACACAAAAAGCCCTCTCAGTGTTGATGATGACAAAAAAAATAACAGTTGAATTGAGAACCTCCTACTTTGGAGTAAGTCAAAATTCTCTGCGTGTTATGCTGACTGTACATATGTTCTTATCTCGGACGCCCACTGGCTTAATTTTCCTCCTCCTGTTCATTGCTATCGGCTTGTATAATATCTGTACTAAAATCCGAAACGAGATTTGTAATAGAAATATCGAAGAAAAATGTAGAATACGAAAAACAGCGCGACATTATTTTACCTTTCAATTGCCCTGGGGAGATTTGTATTTGAAAAAGACTAGTTATCAAAGTATGGACAAAATATTTTAAATGGAGTGTTTTCAGACACCATGATATTCTGATGATTCATGACATAATAAACAAAATAACAACACATTTCATATTTTTTTATATAAAATTAAATTTGAACAGAAATATAAACATTGCAAGAATCAAGGATATTTCGATTATAGTAAACGCATTACCATCTGAGTCGTCAGGTCATAAATCATTGCTCATCTTATCTCGCTCACACCCACATGTCATATCTGTCTATCTCGCTCGCACTTACAGGTCTTATGGTATGACGTTTATTGCTCGACGACTCAGTTGGTAACACGGTGACTATAGGCTGGTCCTCACCTTGAGGGACCCTAGAGCTGGCACATAATAGTAATTTTTAAACTTTCGCGATTAGAACACATATTTTAAATGTTTATCGGGACTTATCACGTATTCTTTAATTTAGGTAAAAATATGTACCTTTTGCTCGACGTTTCGACCATATTACAATGGCCGTGGTCACGAGCTGACTGAAAACTGCGGGTGAGTCCGGCGAGAAGAGCGGGTGTTTTGTTCTCCTACTCTCACTTGATCTTGAAAAATCACATATTGGCACATAATTTACACAAAAGTAGGTATTGCTATACAGCGGGGGCAATACTGCCAGTAAATTTTTAATATTACGACTAAAGGACATTGAATCCACGGTCATGAAAAAACAAAAAAAAAACTGGGAGCCTTGCCGCACAGTGGTGATCTCGACGGCATTTTTGTTCTGCAGTACATGTTTGTATATTTAAATCTCTTGATATAATAGTCTAAGTTTAATAATGTTTCAATAAAGTTTGTGTACATTTTGTACTAAAATAAACATACCTAGTTACAGTCGAACCAGTATAATTACGTTACATGAGTTTTTTTTAATGGCTTCATTTTTGTATTATAAGTAATGTCAATAAACAAAACTAAAGTGTCAAATGTGTATCACATTCAGAAAAACAATTTGACAGTGTTGTCACCTAAAGAATTTTTCAATTTCCGTTTTCCTGTTACCCAAACCAAATTATTTATTTTTCAGAACATAGAAGGTAGGTTTGGAAACGTATATTATCTCATGTCCTTGCCAATTAAGACGTACAATCAATGTAACGGTTTTTTATTAGTTTTGTTTACGTTACAAAACAATATGTTTATGATAGAATATTCTGAAAATTGTTTATTTTACACCCAAATTCATAAAATAAAGAAAAGGCAATGTCAATTGCTACCTCTATTATTTATTTATTTCTACTTCCTAATCTTGATGTTATGTCAAATATTTAGGCAGAGATTAATTTCCATTACATAGCAAATCATTTTTATCACTAAGAAATTTGACAATAGCATTTTTGTGCTAATAAAGTAATAAGCGGCCACCCGGCAGACCACCAGTTCACTTGTCGGGTGACATCGCTAAGGTAGCAGGAAAGCATTGGACGAGACTGACACAGGACCGAAAAACATGGCGCGCTGAAGGAGACCTATACTCAGCAGTGGGTGGAAAATAGTTGTTGATGATGAAAGTGTTAAGTCTTATTGAAGGCAACACAACACAACACTACGACAATGCGATGCGAGTTATGGAGAGGGCTATGCTCGGGGTTTCTCTACGAGATCGAATCAGAAATGAAGAGATCCGTAGACGAAGGAAAGTCACCGACATAGCCCAACGGATTAGCAAGTTGAAGTGGCAGTGGGCAGGGCACATATCACGCAGAACATGTGGCCGATGGGGCTGAAATGTTCTGGAATGGAGACCATGGACCGGTGCGCAGCGTAGGACGTCCACCCACAAGATGGACAGACGACATAAAAGAGACCGCAGGGAAACGCTGGATGCAGGCCGCTTCCAACCGGCCCTTTTGGAGATCGATGGGGGAGGCTTATGTCCAGCAGTGGACGTCCTATGGCTAAAATGAAGGCGAGGCGAGTTGGCGGCCAAGCGCAAGCCTATTATTTATTTAAAAAAAAAATATGATGATGATGAAGGCGATATGTTTTGGAAGCTTATTCGTATTCTCGAATACTATTTCTGTCACTGGTTGCGATAATTGAAATCGACTTGACAGTGACGGAGACAGGCAAAGTCCATTTCTCTAAGATTATCCCACTGTACGGACAATTAGGATGTATTGTGCAATTCTCCGGCCAGCGCCTTTTCAGGGCTCGGCAATGTAGTTGTGATGCATCTGGTGTTACAAGTATCTATAGGCGATGGTGACTGCTCACCATCAGGCGGTCCGTCAGCTTGCTTACCATGTATAGCATTAAAAATTTAATGTATTACACAAAATATTATATTTAATTTACAGTATTAGGTTAAGGCTGGTGATAAGAGAGCTGGCTCATTCCTCGCGCAGATAATTTCTTTGGCAATTCAACGCGGGAAAGCAGCCAGCGTTCAGCGTTTGGTACTTTGCCACACTAAACACCTTGTTTTTGATTTTTAATAATGTGTATTATTTAGTAAGGCTTTGTTATGTTAAACCTAAATATAATTCTTACGATATGTCATTATGTTTAGCGCGATTCAAGCAACATTTTACGGGGCAACTTTAGAGCGCACTTTAGCAACTAATTAGGGTTTATTAATGAACTAGTTTGTGCCTAATGAGTCTAGTTCTGGAACTTCAGCTCACACTCTGATTAATTATGTGGTAGTGTATTTGCGTAATTATACCTAGTTATGTTTGTAAATGACATTGCGGTGTTAAGTTTTAGGGTGCATTTGGTGCTTAGATTTGTACGTGTTTGAAATTATACTCTAGAATATACCTTTCTAGAGTATAATTTCAAACACGTACAATAAAATCGAGTTTTCGATGCTTTTTTTCATCAATAAATATGGGTCCTATCACATTTTTTGATGAAGAAAGCATCGAAAACTGGATTTTTGGTATATTTTATCATTCAACTAATAAGATCTGTAGAAAATTCAGTTGCAGTATTAAATAGATCTGTATTTTTTATTGAATGTAGTGGCTTCAGATATTGGTAAAACTCAACATATCCATTTGTTACCTCCAATTTACAAAAGTAGTTTTTCGTAAAACTTAAGAAGGGAAAGTTTGAAAATTGATTTCGTTAAATTACTGTCATATTTTTTTATTTTTTTTGTTATGGTTTACTTATTTTTAATTTATCTTGAAAATTACGGCTTTATTTATTCGTTTTATACCCGAAAATTAAAATACTTAAAATTGAACGGTTAATTTTGTAATAGGCCTCTTAATACGATTAAGGTCGAGACTCCTTGAAGAAACTCATCAACAACAACTCTCCAGTACCACAACACCTAGCGAAATAGGGTTAGAGCAGTTTAGTCAGCGACCCAAAGCCGTGCTTCGTTATTTTAGGGAGCTCTGTTGGTTTGTGTAGGCTGGCAGGGGCAAATGCACAATACACCCCAGACGGGATATCAGGTCTTATCACTCCCACTTTGAATTAGAATTAGATACCTTTTAATCTGCCTTAATCTATTGGGAAAAACTGTCAAGAAAATCAGCTCTTCAGCTTATTTACTTCGCTGGCGCAGCAACCTGAAGTGGGTTTTGTCCTTCGACAAAAGAGAATCCCATCGATCTCAGTTTCACGAAAATCTGACTCTACGGCATCTAACCAGCGATATCTAGGCCAGTTGATGAGTGGGCGGCCATCGGGGTCTCCAAGATACGCTTCCTTGACATTGCGATCCTTTTTCATTCACCTTAGTGATATTTGGCTCGGCTATAATCTCAATCACCACGTTTTTCCTGACTAAAAACGCAGGTAACTATGTAGAAAATAGGAAAAATATACTATTTGTGTACTGTTCCATACTTTTTAGGTATCTGAAACGCTGGTTTTCTTCGTTTTATTTGCTTTATTAACATAGAACTGGAGTACAAATATTCATGCCAAGAGCCGACGTGTTTTAAATCTCCTTCGCGAATCTCATTCAAATTTTAATTTAGAACCTCAGTGCAAGTAAGAAGGGGACTTCAACTGCATTCCGGATTAGTTCCCAATATTGTCGCTAATGTTTCTGCCATCTGGCGCCACCCTTCTTAGAGCGATGATAATTTGGTGAAACTAACAAGCTCTGTAATTTATCGTCTAAATAATTTACTTGCAATTAGAACGTGTATTTAAAAAATCTACTTTAAGAACTAACTTGATTTAAAAAAATCGACCCAGCTTTCGGTTTAAAATCAGGAACGATTTATTTGTGAGTTTCAAATGGGCTAGTAAAGAACCAAAGGTAAACGACTAATAGGTAAAACATACGAAAGAAATATAGTCCAAACATTTTATAAGAGGCATATATCTGTTGAAAGTAACCTCCCACTAGATGGACCGACGACATCGTGACAGTTGCAGATATTTAGTGGATGCAGATGGCAGGCTGTCGTTCAGTGTGGAGCTCTAAGAGGAAGCCTATGTTCAGTGGACGTCTTCTGGCTGAAGATGTTGATGTACTAGATCCTAAAAATAGAAGTTGGATTCTTCATTTTTATAATTATTGATATTTTACAGTATAACAAAATCAACCATTCGCCAAGTGTGTGTGCCACATCTCAATATATAGCAAAACAAATCGTCTTGTCGGGACGCGGTTTCCTTTAAAACACACATTTTTCTTCTAGTCCAGGAGTGGCGGTAGTATTGTATTTCATTTCGCGTTATTTTACGCTATTGTAACGTAAACAAGACTACTTAAACCTACATAGTATAAGCATGATGACAAATAGAAAACAGTGTAAAGAAATCTATTTACTAATTTTAAAGAGTAATATAAATTTTTAAGGCTGATTTATAAATATGTATTTTACCCGCCTCTTTTTTTAAAGAATATTAATACTGATACAGAATAAATTGTATTTGCTATATTAACGTAAACTGAATATTACGTTTTAGTAATACTAGTTAACTTAAGCCATAAAAAAACTAATGTTTTAAATAAAAAATAAATGAAATAAACGTAAATGCCTGGTGACATGGTATTTTACTTGATAGAGTTGTGTTTTACCAGCCTGTCGTTTTTAAAAAAATATTGATACTGATTCTGATTAAATTATATTAGTTATTTTAGCGTTAACTCAATATTACGTTTTAGTTATACTTATAATAGTGCCTATGGTAACGTAAGGTGACATGGTATTTTACTTGATAGAGTTTTCTAAGCTAACATTACAAATTAAACCACAAAGAAGGCCTTAATAAGGTATAATAAGGTATACCACGTATATATTTTTGTATTTTTTGGTTGGTAGGTACCTATAGATTTTTAAATATGTGGTGTTTATTTATCTTCAATTTGTTACAGAAGTGCGAGCGAGATAACCATAGTGCGAAACAGGCTATTAAAACAGTCTAATATAAATTTAGTACAAAATCGTGACAGAACTATCAAACAATGTCCCAATACCTCCTTCAACTCGTAACTGGAACCCTCCGCAGCCCCCTAACTAAACATTTTCCGCTCAATATTCAATGCACGTCGCTTGCAGCCTGTTTCGCAGAAATAGTTAGAATTACCTTCGAAATATTTCGTGTCCTTAGTATTGGGGCAAATTTTATGAACATTGGGGTCTATTTAACGGTGTAACAAGCTTACAATTCTTATTAAAATTATTTTTTGCTGGCTTCTTGTTAGTGTGAAATAGGAAATTCTTGTGGCTCAAGAATTGGACACCCCCATTTGACACTAATGAGTAATCTAATAACAGATAATGGGAAGAAAATTAATCCAAGGGTCACAAGGTCAGAAAAATTCAACTGTTTTGGTAAAATTCTTGATTAGTACATTATCTTCTTGGTACATTAATATTTTTAGATTAATTCTTAATTCTCTCGCATCTACCAGCGATGGCATCTTGTAACAGAACCAAGTTCATCGTTCATAAATAAATAATTAAATAAATAGATGTTTCGTTTAAAATTCTAACACATTATTAATTTGTACATGGTGCATGGCAAATACCTAAATCACGCGAATCTAAAAAACCAAGGAAAAATAAAAACAAAGTTTTGCAATGAAAAGAGGGTCAGGAATTAAAATAAAGATTGAGTATCAAATGCTGTCTCATATTATAAAGGATTTTGGTAACTACATGATAATAAAATAGGATTAATAGTATCCTTACTCCATCATGCCTAGCTAAATGGAGAACAGGGATTCTTTTAGTTAACCTTCAGTACAGCAAGTTATGCACATTGTCCGATGTTTGCATTGAGTCAGGCGTTAAGAAAGAATGCTTTAAAACAACTTAACTACTATAAATTAGTTCTAAATATTATAATAGTAATAAAACCCGGAATTTTCTACATCTAAGGTAATACTTTTGTATCGAACTAATCGGAAATATCAGCGAAATTCATCTCATAAACAAAATCACTAAAGACAAATGTTTCAACTCTTAATAAATATAAGATCATTGCTTGGCTGGGGTTTTCTAGATTTAGTTTGTTAGACTGCAAATAAGTACCTACATCAACCGGTAATTTTATTGGTTATCTAAAACAATACGCGCGCGAATAATAAGTTGGAGGTAGGTAGAAAAATAGATTGAGATCATACGACAAATTTCTCGGAAAATTGATGTTGGAGTGGGAAGGCTCTATGCGCGTGCGGAAAACGGGCGGCGTAGAGAAGCGTAGGGGCATTCGTTCTCGGGGATCGGTCGAGAGCGGACTAGTACTTTGGATAGGTAAATTCAGTGACTTGTGTTCATATATTTGCTCAATCGTTTTAAAATTAAAATTGATTTTATTTTATAAAATTTTAGTGCCTGGACTAGCCTAGATTTGTAGATGGTTACGCGTCTACGAATTTCGGTGTCGTTCGAGTACCTTTGTATGTCCGCGATTTAAATTCACGCGTGTTTTAATTTTATAAGGAGTTATTCGACAGTCAATTTGTACTACCAAATAACTCTGAAATAATTAAATACGTTTTAGGATCTTTTTGTGGGTAAATAGTGATTTAGTGTGAATTTATGCGAGCATCGGTTCCATTCTCATGTTGCATGTCTGGGAACGGAACCGTATTTGATTATAGAGTCATTTAACTCGTTTTGGATTATAGTGTTGATTCGGATCCTTTTTCCGTTAAAAGTTTGGGTATGCGCTTGGACGTATTCACCCATTGGGATGGTGGTCATACCCCTAGTGGTAGACTAGTGCCACCGTCCCGGCTTTTGCGGGGGAATGGATTTGAAACAATACCTTTATCGCGGGGGGAAGGCTAGAAGGAGGAGAGGGCTTAGAGAACACAACGAATTAAATACGTTTTAGGATCTTTTTGTGGGTAAATAGTGATTTAGTGTGAATTTATGTGAGCATCGGTTCCATTCTCATGTTGCATGTCTGGGAACGGAACCGTATTTGATTATAGAGTCATTTAACTCGTTTTGGATTATAGTGTTGATTCGGATCCTTTTTCCGTTAAAAGTTTGGGTATGCGCTTGGACGTATTCACCCATTGGGATGGTGGTCATACCCCTAGTGGTAGACTAGTGCCACCGTCCCGGCTTTTGCGGGGGAATGGATTTGAAACGATACTTTTATCGCGAAGGGAGGGCTTAGGGAACACAACATCTGCAGTTTAAGGAATGGTGGTTCCCAAAGCAACCAAATTCCGGCGTAAAGTCACTCTCCGAGTGGTGTTGCGTTTTTTCCCGTGGGTTTTAAATGTCGGTGGATTGTGACGCCACCGGGGTCGATGTGCTCACTCCGTTGTGGGTTTTTGGCCTTCGTCACCTTCGGGGGTATACTCCTTTTCCTATGGCGATGGGACGATCTACCTGGAGCTGCGGGAAGGTACTTTATGCATTGTGTCACCATCGTATCTGGATTCAGAGTTGCTTCAGTTGTCCCGGGCGGAGTGGGGCGATGTCTGTGGAAGCCGGCGCGAGGACCAATTGTAAGCTTTATAATTATTTTGATATTTGATATTATTTACTTACATAAAGTAATTGTTAACCGACTTCTAAAAAAGAGGAGGTTATAGTTCGAATGGACAAATGTTCCTAATCGAATTGCAGACAATGTAATCATTTTATTATTTGATATTATTTACTTACATAAAGTAATTGTTAACCGACTTCTAAAAAGGAGGAGGTTATAGTTCGAATGGATAAATGTTCCTAATCGAATTGAAGACAATGTAGTCATTTTATTATTTGATATTATTTACTTACATAAAGTAATTGTTAACCGACTTCTAAAAAAGAGGAGGTTATAGTTCGAATGGATAAATGTTCCTAATTGAATTACAGACGATAGTCATTGCTATTTTCTTATATTAACATAAAGTAAATTCAGTTGCAAAGGTCAACTTGTTTTATAAATAAAGGTTCGAATGGACAAAGAGGTTCCGTAACTAATTATTAAAGTCCTTTAACTGCTTTGAGCTGATTGTGCTGGGCTGCCAGGTCATACAGGTTCTATCAAGAGAAAATATAGTTCTCAGAACCGAGACGATGACGAAAGAAGTTGATTTGTCTCTTCGAGTTGAAAGTCAATATAATGGGCTTACTTCAACATCACACTTTATTATGGCTTCCATAGAAGGAACCTTAGGCTAAGTATAGCTGAAATATACATGGAGCGATTGTCTCTGGGTTACCCCTTTAGTTATAAAAAACAACAAAGGGCGCCTTTTACTAATGTCACTGAATTTAGTGATACTGGCCTAATTAATATAATCTCACTTGAAGGAAGGTCCTGTTTGAGATGGCCAATTTGAAGAGATAACGGGAAAAGTTATTAACTTCATTACACTAAGAATGTGTATGACTTGATTGTCTAGTTCATCAGTATTCGGTAAATTATTCCGAGGTCTGCATCATCAAATTATGATAAAGTTATGCGGTCACATAAGAATAAGATAACATTATTCAGGATGATCTTCTGTTTCAGGTTTAGGTAGGGTTGGGCGTGTGCCTAAAGAGTACCTTGATTTCCTAATCTTGGGAACTCATTATTTGACCCTTTTGCTGGGGTTCGCTGGGGTTGCTAAAAGATTATGCCCTCTTGTCCCACCTTTTGTTAGACACACAGACTGACTCCGAATTTTGACTATTAGAGTTCTTTTTTTAAACGAGTATTTATACTCGTATGGGGGAGGTGATGACCAGTAAGGATGACGAAATCAATCGGTCGACGCGGAGGAGGAGCGCCGATCCTTAGCCCCATACGAGTTTGTTTCAATTAACATTTACGTTACATAAAATATTAACCAAAAGTTCACTTAACAAATATCTTAGTGATATGCTTAGTATCCGCATTTAATATACACATAATCTATTTTACTTCTATTTCTAATATTATCTACTTACCCTCGTTTTAGGTCATTTTCTACAACATTCTTACATCTTCATTAATTTATTCAGTAGTACGGATATTGCAAACCTAATAACATTTTAATCATAATATTAGATTAGGACCTCGTCACACAGCTCATACCTATTCGTATACTTGGGTTCTATGATCACAAAGTAGGGTTCTTCCACTAGACAATCACCTGGCCAAAACGAAACATGTAGGTAAATATTAAATCCGCGAGTAGGTAGGCATACATTAGGTAAAGTAACTTATTCGGTGTTAGTAGGTCTTTTACGATTCTAGATTTCACGAACGGGAGTAGCAGTTATACTGTAATATTTTAAAGATACGAATAACATAATAGTCATACTCTAATATAGGTTTAATATACGCAGCTAATGTTTAGGCAACCAAATATAAAACAATTAATAAATCAGTTAAATAATAAAAGTTAAAAATAAATTAATCAAGGTTAAAAACAAATAAAGTTAAAAAGATATAAAATAAGTAATAAGGGGGGTTTTTACAATATGGTGTGCCGCGATCAGGATCATTATCATCATCATCATCATCATCATCAGCCAAGATTTTAACTTTGTAGTGACTTTGTAATTAAAAACGCGTACAACGATGGTAATTTCTGATAGGATGTTTATGTAGATAACAGTTAGGATTAACTACATTAGTACATATAGGTCAATGCAGGATCGATGGTTCTTAATACTCTCACTAGAATTTATGTATAGTATTTGTTTTGCTTAAACGCGTAGAACCGTCATAAGAAATGGGGTCGTTTAGAATTAAATTAGTTATTAGAAAGGGTTTATATTTAAGAGTGTTCAAGTTCGCTTGAACACAATTTGTTGTTCGTGCAAAGGAGACGAGAATTGGTATGAGCTGTGCAAAAATATTCATCACCATCATCAAAAATATCAAGGTAAGGTCATTAGAATTTCTTACATTCGGTACTAACGTAGTAGGTTAATAGGTTGGGTAACGCATGTGGTAAGGTAAATGGGTTCAAAAATAATAGAAAATGTGAATTTAATCTTATATATTACATCCTTTATCATAGATTCCAAATTTGTTCTAAAAATTGCTAACGCTGGCTTGAAAATATTTGTAAAAATGGGAAAACCTAATGTATATAATCCGTGTGTTTCCATTGTTGTGTAATATTGTTTTATATTATGGGTTTCCACTGGGGTTGAAAAATACTCATAAAAAACGGGGTCGTAAGAAACGGGGTCGTAAGAAACGGGGTCGTAAGAAACTTTAGAAAATTTTGCTCCAAATAAATGTCAAATATTATTACGAAAATATAAATGGGCTGACTAGGGAACTAAAATGTTAACTTGGATAGTAATATGCATATTTAAATGTAATAGGTAAATCAAAACTTGAACACACAGTGTGAAATACTTTAATATAATGTTTAGTAGAAATATGAACAAATAAGTTAAATTAAAGGGAATGTAAAATCTTAAACTATTCTATAACTAGGACATAATTTTGACCCTGATAATGCAATATTTAGTCTAATCAAAAGTCATAATGGTTTTAGGAACTGCAATATTTAAAGTTACAATCGGATTGATCTAAATTATAGTAAATTTCTTAAATGCTCTTAAATTAACAGGTAGCTATTTATCTTTGTACACATCTTTCTAGTAGGGTATTGTAATGATGTTAAATGACGTTGTAAAATTAAACATTGTGAATTTCGTACAAGTAAGGTCTAAAAACCTATCACTATAGCCAACTAAAAATATTGTGTGTTAGCATGTCACAAATCAGGGTTAAGTAGGTTCTCAATAGGTTTTAAAATAGGGATTGTGGCACGTGGTATCTCGTTGATGTCTTTACGATAGAACAAGCATTTTTTAGAAGAAAAGAAATCTTCATTGGAATGCTACTGCTACAAATATTAAGTTATGCCAAGTCTTATCTATGGATTTTCAAAGATAATTTATTTGCACAATAGGTCGGTTGATATATTGGTCACTTTGTGTCTTGTTAGCCCGGTTAGTAAGTGTACATAAAAATAGTAATGATATAATAGAGGTGACATAGAAATACCGTTGGTATTATTTATGTAAATATTTTTGAATTAAACTAAATACTCGCAACAATTTCAATAATTAATGAAAATAGTTTTAATCTAATTAATTAATCGATGAACACGTCTATAGTTGCAAAGTAAACAGTTTGACCTACTATCGTTATAACTATGATGTGTCATTTATAAAATCATTACCTTTGATGTGACATTTCGCGAGTAGAAGTGTAGTTTTATCTTAAATAGGCTTGAATTTTGGATTTATCGGATTTGGTAGTATTATTGATGAAAAGGTTGCATATACAATTTACTGAGGTTCGTTGGGGTAGTTTTAGGTGGGCGATTGTGACGTTTGTTTTGGTCTTACCGCCAGGACAGATGTTACCGAAATTATAATTCTATAATAATACGTGATAAGTCCCGATAAGCATTTAAAACATGTGTTCAAATCGCGAAAGTTTAAAAATTACGATTATAATTCTGGTTTGATTTTCACGAATAAGGCCGGTTTAAAAATATAGGGACGGTAGCTTTAAATTTAGTGTTCTGTGAAGTAAGACGCGCAACTATTAATGTTTCTAATACAAACATAGACATGGTACAGATATAATCTTTTGTTGGTTGAGTTACTTCACATAGTAAGCGGGAAGTAAGGCACCTGTGTATAAGACGGAGACAGTTGATGAAGTGCATAGACGTAGCTAGTGAAATACTATCTATGTTTATGATTCTCACAATTTAGTATTTGTTATATTTATGTAAATTTTTGTCGTTGTTATTGGGGCGTGAAAATTGTGGCTGCTAATGTATTTGGGTAACAATTAAATCTACAAAATGCCACCTACGATCATTTTGTGTATTATATTTTTAGGTGCTATAATTCTTTGGGGGAAAACGACGCGCATGTCAAATCTTAAAACAATTAATTTATAATTATTATTATTTCTTAAGCTTTGTAACTATCAGTTTCAACTATACTTACTTTCACTTTGTTACTATTGTTAAGGTGTTTATTTAATTGGAAAAAGGGTTATGATTGCTTACTAAAACGGGTTCGGGTTGTTTAAGGTAGAATTGAAAGAACACATAATAAACTCTCTATTTCCAGGTATTTTAAAAACTAAACTAGTAAAAAATAAAACACTGTTTCAAGCTGTCGCGGTTGTTTACTAAAGAAATATTTGTGTGTAGGGTTATAATATTATGACGTAGTAGTATAATTTTGCACACATATAATTTTGTTATGTTGTTGTTTAATAATTATATAATGTGTTGAGTTTTTCATATTAATTTGAATATGAAACAATTTTTAATATGAATTTGAGTGAATTGTATTTTGTTTTTGACGAGACATAGCGTGCACCACATGGGTATTATTGCTTTTAGGCAATGGTATTGTGGGAGTGTTCGTTATCTGAATAAATTATCTTATCTTATCTTATCTTATCTTATCCCGTGAATAATTATATAGCTCATATAGTAAAAATAAACTTATTTAATTTATTAAGTGATACGGCAATTAATTTGACTAGTAGAAGGATGTAGTAAATTAATAGAACGTTTTTGGATGAAAAAAATGTAGTGCGTTTTAGAAGAAGGTATTCTAATAATATTACTTCATCTAATTAAGTATTTGACTTTCTTGTTTCTAAATATTTGATAGCGAAGTAACTGTAAATTAAAACTTTGGGGTCGATTCACAGTCTTGAATAATCCATAACAGCTAGCTAACTACGGTACTTATTATTAGTTGGTAAATAGCAAGATTTAGAACGGCTAAATAGATCTAACCATAGGCGCGATAAATAGATGTTGAAGGATAAAAAGCAATCGGAATAAATTCATGCAGAGTAGTTAAAAGTTTAGGTTATTTATAGTTTAACTATTCGGAAAATGTAATAGTATTTAATAATCACTTCGAAAAATGAATAACAATAAAATTTTACTAAATTAAAAAATTATTTAACAGTTTTAATTTGGAAAATTATATATTTGATGGAACTTCATAAAAATGAACATGAACGAAGTATTTATATATCAATGTGAACGTGAACGGGTTTTGATACTGTTATCTAGATATTTAGTATTTTGGTGGGTTGTAGTTCATTAGTAGCTGGGGGGTTTTAGTGTTTCCTAAGTTAGTAGTATCTGATCTTGATAGATGTTACTGCTTTTATTTGAGATTATGAACCTAGGGATAGGCGTGCAGAAACTTGGTCGCCAATAGTTCTTAAAGGTGTCGATACTTCCTTGGGATGGATTGAACAGCAATGAAAGATATGCTCTGTATCTGAATAATAAGAATAAACGAATGAGGAATGAATTGTGGAAGGATGTTGGAAATTTTGAGTTATAAGTATGTTTAGAGGTTTCAGGGTTGTAGCGACACCAAGACTAGAGGCGAGTTGTCGATTTCAAGGTTTAGCAAAACACTACACAACCGGCTCAATATAAAAGGGGAACTTGGAGCTAGGTTAAGTCAGGAGGACATTTATCCCTGTCAATATTAAACATTGAGTTTATATTGAGCTCATACTCACACGCATCCTTCATGCGAAGGGTAAACCGCAATATTTCCTACACTCACATTCACCGATCGGAGGTAGTCAGATTTTTAATTCGGTTTCGAGAGCTTATAGGACCCTGAGAGGTCATAGGTGGATTATTGTAGTTCACAGGACGTTGAGAGCGGACCGAGGAGATATGAATGCAAACCCCCTCGATTGAAAGGTTGAATTTGGCGGGGAAAGCAATCTTTCTGTTCTTCTAACGACTCGACTCACAACCGGGTTCCTCGTAGAAGTCAATATACTATGTGGACGAAAAAAGTTCTTTTATGATACACGGGTTTGCTGTCGGATTGAGTTTCTAAGATGATTATTTCATGACCGGTTTAAACAAACTACACATATAATAATTAGGGCACATACACAAACAGTTCTATTACACGTTTAATTTTATTGTTGAAACTTGAATATGGACAACAAAGATCTTGCACATTAGACATATCATTGGGGTTGTTAAATTTCAATTCTTAATTTCTTTATTGAATTATTTATTTGGGAACTCATTTAATATTATTAAATTTACTCCGATTTAGGTCATCTTCTTAAATTTAATGGGGTCGAATGTAACAGAACCAAGTTCATCGTTCATAAATAAATAATTAAATAAATAGATGTTTCGTTTAAAATTCTAACACATTATTAATTTGTACATGGTGCATGGCAAATACCTAAATCACGCGAATCTAAAAAACCAAGGAAAAATAAAAACAAAGTTTTGCAATGAAAAGAGGGTCAGGAATTAAAATAAAGATTGAGTATCAAATGCTGTCTCATATTATAAAGGATTTTGGTAACTACATGATAATAAAATAGGATTAATAGTATCCTTACTCCATCATGCCTAGCTAAATGGAGAACAGGGATTCTTTTAGTTAACCTTCAGTACAGCAAGTTATGCACATTGTCCGATGTTTGCATTGAGTCAGGCGTTAAGAAAGAATGCTTTAAAACAACTTAACTACTATAAATTAGTTCTAAATATTATAATAGTAATAAAACCCGGAATTTTCTACATCTAAGGTAATACTTTTGTATCGAACTAATCGGAAATATCAGCGAAATTCATCTCATAAACAAAATCACTAAAGACAAATGTTTCAACTCTTAATAAATATAAGATCATTGCTTGGCTGGGGTTTTCTAGATTTAGTTTGTTAGACTGCAAATAAGTACCTACATCAACCGGTAATTTTATTGGTTATCTAAAACAATACGCGCGCGAATAATAAGTTGGAGGTAGGTAGAAAAATAGATTGAGATCATACGACAAATTTCTCGGAAAATTGATGTTGGAGTGGGAAGGCTCTATGCGCGTGCGGAAAACGGGCGGCGTAGAGAAGCGTAGGGGCATTCGTTCTCGGGGATCGGTCGAGAGCGGACTAGTACTTTGGATAGGTAAATTCAGTGACTTGTGTTCATATATTTGCTCAATCGTTTTAAAATTAAAATTGATTTTATTTTATAAAATTTTAGTGCCTGGACTAGCCTAGATTTGTAGATGGTTACGCGTCTACGAATTTCGGTGTCGTTCGAGTACCTTTGTATGTCCGCGATTTAAATTCACGCGTGTTTTAATTTTATAAGGAGTTATTCGACAGTCAATTTGTACTACCAAATAACTCTGAAATAATTAAATACGTTTTAGGATCTTTTTGTGGGTAAATAGTGATTTAGTGTGAATTTATGCGAGCATCGGTTCCATTCTCATGTTGCATGTCTGGGAACGGAACCGTATTTGATTATAGAGTCATTTAACTCGTTTTGGATTATAGTGTTGATTCGGATCCTTTTTCCGTTAAAAGTTTGGGTATGCGCTTGGACGTATTCACCCATTGGGATGGTGGTCATACCCCTAGTGGTAGACTAGTGCCACCGTCCCGGCTTTTGCGGGGGAATGGATTTGAAACAATACCTTTATCGCGGGGGGAAGGCTAGAAGGAGGAGAGGGCTTAGAGAACACAACGAATTAAATACGTTTTAGGATCTTTTTGTGGGTAAATAGTGATTTAGTGTGAATTTATGTGAGCATCGGTTCCATTCTCATGTTGCATGTCTGGGAACGGAACCGTATTTGATTATAGAGTCATTTAACTCGTTTTGGATTATAGTGTTGATTCGGATCCTTTTTCCGTTAAAAGTTTGGGTATGCGCTTGGACGTATTCACCCATTGGGATGGTGGTCATACCCCTAGTGGTAGACTAGTGCCACCGTCCCGGCTTTTGCGGGGGAATGGATTTGAAACGATACTTTTATCGCGAAGGGAGGGCTTAGGGAACACAACATCTGCAGTTTAAGGAATGGTGGTTCCCAAAGCAACCAAATTCCGGCGTAAAGTCACTCTCCGAGTGGTGTTGCGTTTTTTCCCGTGGGTTTTAAATGTCGGTGGATTGTGACGCCACCGGGGTCGATGTGCTCACTCCGTTGTGGGTTTTTGGCCTTCGTCACCTTCGGGGGTATACTCCTTTTCCTATGGCGATGGGACGATCTACCTGGAGCTGCGGGAAGGTACTTTATGCATTGTGTCACCATCGTATCTGGATTCAGAGTTGCTTCAGTTGTCCCGGGCGGAGTGGGGCGATGTCTGTGGAAGCCGGCGCGAGGACCAATTGTAAGCTTTATAATTATTTTGATATTTGATATTATTTACTTACATAAAGTAATTGTTAACCGACTTCTAAAAAAGAGGAGGTTATAGTTCGAATGGACAAATGTTCCTAATCGAATTGCAGACAATGTAATCATTTTATTATTTGATATTATTTACTTACATAAAGTAATTGTTAACCGACTTCTAAAAAGGAGGAGGTTATAGTTCGAATGGATAAATGTTCCTAATCGAATTGAAGACAATGTAGTCATTTTATTATTTGATATTATTTACTTACATAAAGTAATTGTTAACCGACTTCTAAAAAAGAGGAGGTTATAGTTCGAATGGATAAATGTTCCTAATTGAATTACAGACGATAGTCATTGCTATTTTCTTATATTAACATAAAGTAAATTCAGTTGCAAAGGTCAACTTGTTTTATAAATAAAGGTTCGAATGGACAAAGAGGTTCCGTAACTAATTATTAAAGTCCTTTAACTGCTTTGAGCTGATTGTGCTGGGCTGCCAGGTCATACAGGTTCTATCAAGAGAAAATATAGTTCTCAGAACCGAGACGATGACGAAAGAAGTTGATTTGTCTCTTCGAGTTGAAAGTCAATATAATGGGCTTACTTCAACATCACACTTTATTATGGCTTCCATAGAAGGAACCTTAGGCTAAGTATAGCTGAAATATACATGGAGCGATTGTCTCTGGGTTACCCCTTTAGTTATAAAAAACAACAAAGGGCGCCTTTTACTAATGTCACTGAATTTAGTGATACTGGCCTAATTAATATAATCTCACTTGAAGGAAGGTCCTGTTTGAGATGGCCAATTTGAAGAGATAACGGGAAAAGTTATTAACTTCATTACACTAAGAATGTGTATGACTTGATTGTCTAGTTCATCAGTATTCGGTAAATTATTCCGAGGTCTGCATCATCAAATTATGATAAAGTTATGCGGTCACATAAGAATAAGATAACATTATTCAGGATGATCTTCTGTTTCAGGTTTAGGTAGGGTTGGGCGTGTGCCTAAAGAGTACCTTGATTTCCTAATCTTGGGAACTCATTATTTGACCCTTTTGCTGGGGTTCGCTGGGGTTGCTAAAAGATTATGCCCTCTTGTCCCACCTTTTGTTAGACACACAGACTGACTCCGAATTTTGACTATTAGAGTTCTTTTTTTAAACGAGTATTTATACTCGTATGGGGGAGGTGATGACCAGTAAGGATGACGAAATCAATCGGTCGACGCGGAGGAGGAGCGCCGATCCTTAGCCCCATACGAGTTTGTTTCAATTAACATTTACGTTACATAAAATATTAACCAAAAGTTCACTTAACAAATATCTTAGTGATATGCTTAGTATCCGCATTTAATATACACATAATCTATTTTACTTCTATTTCTAATATTATCTACTTACCCTCGTTTTAGGTCATTTTCTACAACATTCTTACATCTTCATTAATTTATTCAGTAGTACGGATATTGCAAACCTAATAACATTTTAATCATAATATTAGATTAGGACCTCGTCACACAGCTCATACCTATTCGTATACTTGGGTTCTATGATCACAAAGTAGGGTTCTTCCACTAGACAATCACCTGGCCAAAACGAAACATGTAGGTAAATATTAAATCCGCGAGTAGGTAGGCATACATTAGGTAAAGTAACTTATTCGGTGTTAGTAGGTCTTTTACGATTCTAGATTTCACGAACGGGAGTAGCAGTTATACTGTAATATTTTAAAGATACGAATAACATAATAGTCATACTCTAATATAGGTTTAATATACGCAGCTAATGTTTAGGCAACCAAATATAAAACAATTAATAAATCAGTTAAATAATAAAAGTTAAAAATAAATTAATCAAGGTTAAAAACAAATAAAGTTAAAAAGATATAAAATAAGTAAAAAGGCAGTTTTTTACAATCTGCTTATGGCGTATGTATTAAACACTCCATATCAATAATACTTGTCGTAACTTTCAAACAGTTCGTTTTTGTAGTCGTAACGTCATTCACTGCGATTATCGTATTATTTATCGTGGCAAATTTATTTAATTTATTTTATTTTATATTTATTCAAGACCAACAGCACAAAAATATATACATTAGTTTTAATTAGTTATTTTAAATTACAGTCATTAATAGGTACTAGTGACAGTAAGTAACATTAAAAATCATATACATATTATGTATTGCAAACAAGCGCTAAAAAGCTAAGCTTCATAAGTTAATAAAAAAGGTAATTAACAAAATTAAGCACAATTATACTTATTTATGTAGCGCATAAAACAAATACTAGGTAAAATTATCCTTGGGTATCATAATAAAATATATAATATATAAATTGCTGTATTTTATCTTATTATTTAGTAAAAATATTAATTCTCACTTTTAAAATATAATATTACTATTTCACTACTTAAGGTGGAACGTTTTACATATGGCAGGAAATTCAAATTTCAAACTGTTTTTTTTTGTCCTTGTAACTAGGCCGGGTAATTATTTTGAAATGACACAGCGTTTGCGACAATAGCTGGGTGTTTTTTACATTATCATGTACAGTTATTTATTAGTAACGCACCATATTACTTACAGTTGTCAATAAACCGTTTGAAAAAGCAAAAATTTGTTTATTGACAAAATGTAAGTAATAATGTGCATTAGAGATAAATAACTTTACATGATTTTGTAAAGAATCACAAACAATTGTCGCAAACATCATGATCGTATACAATAATTACCCGGCCTAGCTACAAGAACAAGAAAACTGTTTGAAATTTGAATTTCCTGCCATTTGTGAAACGTTGCACCTTAAAATAATAATTTCAGTAAAACTTTGTTACCGTCATCCTGTCTTATAGACTTGTATTTTTCTCTTCCAGTAGAAGCAATATCCAATTTCAAATCATTAGGTAGCCCAGAGAGAAAGCTCTTGAACATTATGTGACTAGAATATCTCAACTATTACAGGCTCTTCTAAAAGAAATTCTCTAATGAGAAGGTCAAGGCGTGAGATATATTTTTATGTGAAATTATTACAAACTAGCAACGCAGCCCGGCTTCGCTCGGGTGTATTTTTTTTACACCTTGGGTTAAATTATTGGAGTTTTAGTAAGAATACCAATTTTTTTTTAAATAATAAGAATATAGCCTATATACCCGGGGATAGTGTTGCTTCCCAACAGAGGAAGAATTTATCAAATCGGTTTAGTAGTTTCGGAGCCTATTCAATGCAAACAAACAAACAATCAAATCTTTCCTCTTTATAATATGAGTATAGACTAGCTTTGAACCGCGGTTACGCTCAGTTGTCCTAAATTTAGCGGAATAATAAAAACACCATCTAAACATTTCCTGAAATAATTTGCTTTAAACGACAAGGCTGCTAGTTCTTTTACTAGTTTTAAGCCGCTTTATCCGTATGTACCTATGTAAAGTGAGTTTGAACATTTGTATTATCTTTAGACATATTATGATCTTTGGGTAAATACATTTATTGTTTTTTTTAAAGACTAAGTAGTTTAGAGATTGGTATTTAAAATATTTTTATTGATTGATTTTTAACGGGCCTTTATTTATTGAACAAACTACATATAAAATATATATATAATATTATTTAGTTAGCTTGTATTTTGTTCAGTACAATACAAGTTAACTAATTAACATATATTTTATTTATAAAGCTTGTGTTTTGTTCATTACGCAAAGACACATTCCCGTTTAAAAAAATCTATCAGTTATTTACCCAAAAAAGTTATAATGCAAACAAAATTTATTACAAATTCATTAATCATTTTGACCTGATTAGTTTACAAATTACTTAGGCATTTAAAATATTAGTTTCATTGTACGAAACTAGCATAAACTAACATCATATTACTCATTTCATTATTATAGCCGTGAAATTAAATGTTTGGTATTTATTTTTCTAAATCACAAACTACTTTTTCTGGAAATTTCCCGAAGAAATTTCATATAATATTATTATTTCGTGATCGAAAACTCCTTACCCATATCAAGAGTATTCAACAGTGAAAGCTTGTTTGAAACCAGTTTGGTAGTTTCGGAACTTAGTTCTGACTTCTGGAGAAGTCTTGAAACTCACATACTTACTAACTTTATGTTTTTATTGTGTTAAAAGGAGTACATTATGGGTCGCTCGTATATTTAAAACACGTTTCACACAATTTAACTCGAAACTTATGAGCGTTCTAAAATTTAGTGATACTTTTGATTCGTGTGATTCTTAATGGTCTTAGAAAAGACCTTTTACCTTTTGTATTAAAATGCTGCTCCATTTTTATACTTAGCATTTATTTATAACTAGCAGCGTCTGTCGGTTTTACCTGCTATACTATATTATTTGAAAACTAGCTGTTGCCCAGCCTGTATTTTAATCTGGTCATAGCTAAGCATATTCGTGAAAACCGCATTTAAATCCGTTCAGTGGTTTAGGGTGCACAAACAAACAAATAGACAAATTCTAAAAACTGTTTTTAAAGAGCTGCTTATTTTAAGACGCCCTGTTTATGTGATTTTTTGTTGATATCTCGCAATTACAGATTTTTATTCTCTACGATTTTAATTATGTATAGATAAAGTATTCCGAAAAACACTATCTTAAATATAAATTTATAATTAAAACTAATGTAACAAGCCGCTATCAGTGGGCAGCGTTGGCCAGCATTTTGGGAACATTGTATGGCAATGCTTAGTCTTTGGGCCAAATAAAGTCTATAAATAAAATAAATAAAAATATAATATCCGAAAAAATATATTATAACTATCTCCATGCTTACCAAATTTCATCCAAATTTAATCCTTAACCTACGGAAAATTCAGAATTAGCTATATAACTAACAAACTTACACACAAACTTTCCATTTCTGATATTAGTGTGATATAAACTGAATTAGCAGCGTAACTGCAGCGTAGGGAGGCCTCCCACTAGATGGACCGACGACATTGTGAGAGTCGCGGGCATCCAGTGGATGCAAAAGGCAGGTTGTCGTACAGTGTTGAGGTTAATGGGGGAGGCCTATGTTCAGCAGTGGACGTCTTCTGGCTGATGATGATGAAACTGAATTACACAGTACAGTGGTATTAAGCCAAAAGGAGGCCATTTTACTCGTTATTGTGAACAACTTTGACTTTTGGTCTCCAGCTAGTCCTGTTTTCCAACAAACCACCTCAATCCAAATGTCAGATGGCATGCACGTCAGTAATCATTGTATGAAGCCAAAAAAGAAGGGCTTACGTATTTCCCTCCTGCCAACTCGCCTGTTGGTAAACGACAATGTGGTCGAAGATGAAGCACACAGACTTAGAAGATACCTATTCACTCTGGGCTTGAAAAGTGCCAGATTATATCTCTCGGGAAACAAGGAAGCCGGCAGTTTTGATTTTAATTCTATTGTGTGAATCGCTAGACTGCGGAATGTGCTACCTGTGGGCTTACTCTTGACACTCGATTTCAATCGTAATTTGTGATTGGGATCGAAAACATGCCATTTGGTACTCTTTAATCGCGTCAAGAGTACCGAAAGCGTCGAGTTGAGTCGATTTTATTTAGTTCCATAAAATTCCACCATTATCGGTTCCAATCGTGCGCTAGTTTAGAATTCAAGAGTACCAAAATGGCATGTTTTCGATCCCAATCCCAAATTACGATTGAAATCGAGTGTCAAGAGTAAGCCCACTGACTACTATTCCTCGATAGTAATAATCTGGCTATTTTAAGTCACTAGTGAATCGGTTTCTACTAGCAAATCGTCATCAACAAGCCGAGATGGTGGTTAAACGTTACCCGTTATCGAATAACCATTTTAAGTCAAGTGTAAAGGGTGTACTGAAGCAGACGACTCCGCCTTTGCTTACGTTGGATTTACTTAACTAAAGGCACACCTGCAACACCCAGTTAAAAGGGAAAGTAACAGTGCATGTCTTACCTATCCTAGAGTTAAAGCTTGCACAGAAAACTCATTTTTTATGGATACACTTTTTTATGCCACAGGTTGTAAACAAGCAGATGGGCTGACTGGTGGTAAGCAGTCACCGTCGCCTATGTATACTTGTAACACCAGAAGCATCACAACTACGTTGCCAACCCTTTAAGAATCTATTAACTATCGCTTTTTGAAGAACCCAATGCTACACTAAAATCGTGAATTTTTTACGGGACACTTAAAAATTTAGTTGTCAAGTGATCCTTATACAAGTAGGTATTCTTGTGTCGTTACGCCCCTTCATTGCAATTCAGCCCCTTAAGCCTAGGGGGTGCTGGTAATGTCCTCCCATAAATAATAACTGCTGATTTGCAATCAGCGGCAGCTTAAGGAACAAAGCAGGCATCGGGTGTGAATCCGCTATTTCATATTAGACTAATTAAACTAATAACGTTATTAGTCTTAGTCGTTTAATAGTCGGGCGCTTTTCAAGGGGAAAAGATTAGATATTATTTTAACGAGGAAAGGAAATGTTTTGTTTTGTGTTTAAGAGGGCTCTTTCCCTCTTATACTAAAAAAATATATATTTTTTTAAGTGCTCATTTTGTGAATTGGACATTTTGAGTTGTGGAATAAATGAGATTAGTCAAATTACGACTTGGATATTTTGAGATATGAGTGACATGAAGTCATTTTGCGATCTAGCCATTCTAATACTAACCCCATTATAATTTGACAGAGTAAAATAAAAACAAAATCGACAAACAAAAAAGTACAAAAATATACGGGCCGAATTGAGAACCTTCCTTTTTTGAAGTCGGTTAAAAATGAAAGCAAAATTTCTGTTAAAATGTTTCGGTTAAAATTTCGGTTTCAGGCATAGCATCCATATAGGTACTTTATGAACTAAACCATATTTTTTTTCCTATTTCGTGATAGCAAGTAGTAGGGTAGTATTATCACTTTTTTTTAAATCACACACACTGATTTTATATCCTTTTCCTAGATGAGACTCACGGTTTCTCCCACGTGATTTACTCCTTATATCATCTGAAGGGTCCACTGCAATAATGATGAATGTCCAAATTTTTTAAAATCCATTCGGTCACATGATATTATATTTAGAAATCTTGTTAGCAAACTTAGCAATATAACTTGCAGTCCCGAGATAAATATGTTTTAAATATTTTGGCTACACGGCTAGAACGCTCAACTTTACAGGTGTTCACGACAATAATGATAATTTTTTTATACCGTTTATAAATTTAAAACCCAATTATCTTAAAACTAAAGATAAAGGACGTTCATCATTATTGCAGTGGACCCTTCATCTGCTAATGAAAGCCCTGTTAAAATTGGTCCAGCTGTTTAGGAGTCCATAAGAAACATACATACGCACATACATAGATCGCCTTTTATATATAAGAAGATAATGTGCTAATGTGCGAACGAAGTAATTGCAGACAAGGAGGTACCTAAACGTGCAACAACTGTGCAATGCTATTATTGTGCACTGCGAGGGCAATATAGGAAATGTATAAAGTGCTTACGACTTGTTGTTGTCTTGTAGAGCTCGAAATAGCTCTGAAAGTACTCGTAAGCAATGTTCAGACGGGTTAGTCCTAAACATGAATAGCGCTTATGTTTAAGACTGACCAGTCCCAATCATTTCATTATTATGGATTATAATAATTATACACTTATATAAAAAAGGGGGGAGCTGAAGATTGAATTTGCTTGTAGGGGCTAACTTCCCGAAACTCCAGATCTGATTTTAAATATTATTACCTTATAGAGATACGTAATCACTAAACGTTTTGTTCACAACAAACCCATGGGTAAAAGCTAGTCCTACCTATTTGAGATAGTTAATGCTAATGTCTTCTGTGATAGTCCGGTAGGGCGACCAGTCGCCGCCACGGTCAAGGCATCGGTGTAACCATACAAAAGAGAAGTAAATCGAACGGAAATGAGAAGTAAAATCTGTCGCTAAGCATTATGAGTGAACTTTGATTGAACATACTTATTTAGATCAACGCATTGAACTCCGCATCCAAAGAACTTGGACCTTACCTTTTTGGGTTAGGTCTCAAAGTTCTTTGTCCGTATCACAGTTGCTAACTGATTTAGAATTACTAACGTTTCGTTTATATGGGTGCAACTGGCTACAACAAATTTCTTACTAAAATGCCTTGACAGCCGTTCTAATTTAAACAAAAAATTAATTTCTGTGGGTGTAACATAAATACTAAACCCACGTGTGTTTTTTTTAAATATTTAAACTAGAGCTATCAACTTAATTACATATACCTTTTATAAATACTTTGGAATTAAACAATAATTGTATAACATTTGAGACTATTTACTTCAGTTCATAATATTGATAAACGTAAACGATTCTACAGCAATTTATGACATGACAGAAACTATTAAAACTTTAGTAAAATACTCGAAACTGTTCGAAAATAAACGTTCCCCGCTGACCTTAGAGCCACTCAGTAAGGTAAACATTTAAATTGTCATTTTACGTTCAAAAACCGTAAAGAGCGTGTAGGTGTTACATCATTTGAAACTTCGGCACAAAGCTTTGGGTCGCATTGTTCTCGAAATACCTACTTTGAGTGAAAAGGACGAGCAAAGCTTATGAGGTCACAGTTTATGTAATTGCAGTAGAATTTTTGTATCGTCTGGACGCCACCACTTGAAAAGAATAAATGACACCAGAGCTATCAAAATCATCTCAAAGTTGACTCCACAACAGAAAAGACACAGATAAAGAACTAGAAAGAAGTGAAAGGGTTGTATAGAGGAAGGTCTGAAAAGTATAGGCAAGAATACCAATCTAGCAATTTGGAAGAAGATTTTTAAAGAAGCCAAGATCCAGAAAGAGTTGTGGCGCCAAAATAAGTAAGTAAGATTTTGGTTTTTACGTAATTTCAGGTAATTTAGGTGATCTCGCAAGTTCAAAGCTTTGAGAGACCAAAAGCAGCAGCAGCAGCACAAGTGTGTGTATGTGTTATGTGTGTGTAGAAGCACAACATTTTACAGTACTATTAGGCAAACTGACTTATTCTGGATATTTATATTCTTCAGGATATTTGATGTTTGTCCATTGCTGGACCAAGGCCTGCCTCTTCTAAAGAACGCCACAACCCACGATCTTCTGCTTTTTGCATGCAATTGTCACCAGCTAGCTTTTGCAGGTCGTCGCTACACCTGAAAGCAGGGCATCCAGCTCTAAGTTTGCCAATCCGCGGTTTCCACTCTAGAACTCATCTACCATACCATTTGTTGGTTCTTCTATTGATATGGCCAGCCTATTGCCACTTCAGCTTCTTAATTCTTTGAATCATGTCGGTTATTTTAGTTCTCTTTCATTATTTATTGTTTTAGTTGTTTTAGTGTTTAGTTCTGTTGTTTTAGTTATGACATTTCTTATTCAATCTTTCGCATAAAATTCTATGCTAGCTCACTCCATAACCCTCAGAGCTAATATTAATAAATACAAATAATTAGTAAATATAAACAGTGTTAAATAATAAGCTATATGTTAAGGATGCGCTCTAATTATGAACACCACTGCAGTTTAAGTTTACGACACTTGAAACTTGGCACGTACATGATTCGCAGAAGATAGAATCAGGCTACGCTTGTTGCTTAGTTGCAAAGTTGCTTCGCTCGTCATAGTTCATAGTTCATAGTTATTTTATTGATATCAGAAAGATACATGTCAAATATAGGTTAAAAATGAACTTAATATAATGATTACTATAAATAATTAATTAAGCGCGTAATTACATTTTAATAACAATAATTATACAAATCAAAAAATGAATTAATAGCAATATCAAATTAAAATAATTAATAGCATTTAAATTTATAAAATAATAATAATAATAGTAAGATGTCATAAAAAATCATAATCAAAGTCATGCACAACAAATTATAATAAAATAAGTCAAATAAATATCAATTAAAATTAAATAGATAATATTATTGACTAATAACATAAATTAACTTACACTGTGACGCAACGATCAGGTAGGATCACAAAGTTCATCCTGTTTTGATTTACTACGAGTAATTTCTAACAGAATTTCGATTTCCGCGAAACTCCTAAAACAACGGTACGGGACCGGTGGCAGGGTACCGGTTTTAGATTTATCGTCACCGCAAACCGGTAACTTTTTTCGTTCCTGGGATACTGAAATAAGAGTTATTGCGCCAAACATTTGAACGAAAATTGAATACACTCGGATTGTTTCTCATTACGATTTTCATCAATTACGGGCTCTATTACAGATGCTTGCTAAGGGCGTGGTAGTAGTGCGAACGAGTTATAATGAGCGTCGATATTTTACACCGATATCGGTTCCGAAGCATCACATCAGCAGCCATTAAACGTCCACTGCTGGGCAAAGGCCTCCCTCTTAGAGGGGGGTGTTGCCATAATCCCCACGATTGGCAGGCGGCTTGGGGATCGCAGTACGTTCACCGTGTACTAAAAGACGCTGCTGCCCATCCACCGGTGTTTCTGGTCGCAGTTTTAGGACATACCCAGGTTCCGAAGCATGGTCACTTCTTAATAAAAACATTACGCAAAAATATACAAAATACTAGAGTAGACCAGTCTATACCAGGCAGCCGCTTAGTTGAGAGCGTCTCTCAAGGATTTTAATGTAGAATCAGTTACGACTTACGACTTGCTAAGCTAATGCGGGCCTAAAGCAATACTTTTGACTTATCTGTCACTCAATTACTCGTTTTGGTCGGCTTTTTGAGATATAAACCCCTAATTATACACAACTTAAAAACAGAAAATTTGCAAGAACTTAAATAAATAAACTTTTTTTTTTACTAAAAACTTTAACTAAAATACCATTCATGGAGGAAAAGGCCCCCAGAATGCTGGCAGCATTGCCACGTTGAATGGCTATGCTCAATTTCTGGGCGAAATAAAAGCCAGCACTCTAGACACCCGACGCCTCTACCAATCGCCTGGCCAAGTTTCGATACAGCCCCAAAGCGGGCAGCCCCCATGAACCAATCGTCTCCACCCCAAACGGAGCGAACATGTACACCCGGTCAAAGTGTGCATATTTGCACCGTTTGGCTTGAGCGGCGGCAGCACCGACCTGAACTGAAGTTGCAGGAAGGTGAGACGAAGCCATTGTGTCTACACATGTCGCATCAACACTAATGACTGCCTCACCCTCCAAGATATGAGTGAGGGTCACCCCGTCGGGTCTTTTGCCGGCGTCTCGCATCAGTCCATTATGTTCCAGAACTGAAGGGACGCCGGCACTGACGAAAGTCCGATGGATAACGTCATTTAGGCTGGCGTGCCGCGGTATGCACCCAGCACTCTTCATTACATCCAAAATCCTTGGAATCTTGTCGTATGTCGTTGAATATTGAGTGCATTGTTTTTGTTTTCTTCAGTATTTTTTTAATTCGTCGCTCGCTTTTTGCTGCCATACGGCCTAGGCCTTTACTTTAAACGTAACAGAAAGTAAAGTTATTTTCCGAAACACAGCGCGATATATCATTGTTACCAGCGCTGCCGAATTCCTGAACGAATGTGTAAGAGGATTAAAACCTGCTGCGGTGCGGACTGACTCAGAACGAAATGAATGTTTGTGTGTATGTACTCTGCGAGTATTTAACCAAGGGAGATGCCAACTTGCCAACACAATAAACCGCAAAAAAAACTGACACTTACAGGGGGCGAGGAACACGTATTGCACACATATTCAGATAAACATACACTAGTGCAAACAAAATTCACACTCCGTAACAAGCTTGTACCATCAAGGTATAACACGCACATGGCTATAAAATACAGCATAACTACTCAATGTTGTGAGTATGGTAGTGTTGCCAAACTACCGATAGTCTAGATGTCGATAGTTTGAAAATCAATTAGAATAATTGTAATAGGTATTGATACATTTCAGTATTGCCAATAAAAACTGTAGCACAAAATGTATTTGATGACTTGCAATTTTGTATAGTTTGGGTTGAATCTCGATAGTCGCTACGTTAATGATACTGTTGATACAATTTTTTTCTCTGAACAGTTTGCTTTCGATTGTTTTGGTACCATGTTATTTTAACTATCAAGAGTCCAAAACTATCGCAGTACCGATATTATTGATAGACCTATGGATATTCTTACCATTTTCGAGCTATCGATGGACTATCGTAAGTGAATTATAAATCGGGCACACTGCATGGTCATAATTATGATCACATTATGCGCTTATGCCTGGCCATCTCCCGTGGTTAAATGCTCAAAGACTCGCACTGGTTGTTTCGTGCGTTGTGCCAGGGAAAAGTTTTAGTTGAAACATCATTGTGCCTAGTCTAGTAAAGTACTTTGGGGTATTTGTGCATTTTAAGCTTTTTACCCGACTGCTCCAGAATGAGGGTAATGTTTTGCAAGTGTATGTATAAAATGTATACAGGGTTAAAAAGAACGGTGTAGTTAAAGAAAAAGGTCATTGTATTCCAAGGACGTTTTATACAATGCATAAAAAGTCCTTGCTGTATTCATCACCATGATGACATGACTATGATTCAGCACAGAAGCTGATCAACATCTTGTGTATTTGTTTATTTTATTTATTAATTTACATTGCCGCATAATACGTTATAACAACAGAAAAAAGAAGTAAAAAAATCATTATTTTCTGTGGTTGTAACATTTTGAGAAAAATGCAATACATACAACTACATACTACATACACATCATACTCTTTTTTTTGTTATAATGTTCATGACCGTGGATTCAATGTCCTTTAGTCATAATATTAAACAAGTCATAGTCACAGCCAGAGTCAAGCTAAGTAAGTCACGGTCAAGTCAAACTCATGCTCCTGTAAAGTGGTGGAGACTTTACAAGAGGCTCCTATGGAGTTTTGGAAACAACACGAAAAGACACGTTTCACCTCGTTATATCACTTTGCTACACTCAAGCACGTTTACGAACACTTAATGAATAATAATTCACCATTTAGAACACATTAACACTCGATAATACACAAGTTTAGGAAAATTATCCAACGAGCCGACATGTTTTTTCCACGTTGGCGCCAAAACTCCACATCATACCCTATTTATAAGGTGTTGAATACAGTAAAAATTTACTCATTCTATTTACAATAATTATAATCGAAATTGAATTCAAAAATATTCATGAGGTTGAATCGCTTTTTTTTTTTTTTTCTAAAAATTCATCTATGGCGTTAACATAAATTTATCAAAAATTACTTTAGTTTCTTTTGGAATTTTCCGTCATAAGTGTCTCGTCTCTTATTTTCTTTTAGTAGATGATTGAATATTTTGTACATCATGTACTCGGGACCTTTTCTGACAATTTCTAGTTTTAGTTCTAGCTAGAGCCACACTGGAGTTCTGGTTTTAGTGCTGTTTTTGTCTACGAGCGTAAGTGTAATACGTTTTACAAAATAAAAAATTTACCCATTAAATCATTGTGATGTTTTACGAACAAATCGAGGAAGTGATTTAATAACAATTTATTAAGTTCCATCTGGGTCAACTTAATAGGCCGAGATTTTAAGGAAGATTTAATTATAATTTAAAAGATGAGTCGTGTTTTCTGAAGAGGCTTCCTAAGAAATTCATAATTTTTATTAAAAATATACTGAAAAGGGTATAATTTAATTTAAGCTTTATTTAATTAAAAATAATGGCCAAGAGAGTGTCTGACATGCATTATGATAGGGTTCCGTTATAATAGATATCAAGTGTCGTAATTCATAGCTTAGAAATTAGCTAGAATATAGAATTAGATTACAAAGAAAGAAACGAAGCTCGGTGGTGGTGCTAAGCCAAATTTCAGAGATGTAACATCCCGACAAAGCAATATACTTTTAGTAGTTTCGTCAAAAGACAACTACTTGGGATAAAAAATGTGAATTTCTTAGGAAGCCTCTTCAGAAAACACGACTCATCTTTTAAATTATAATTAAAACCTGCATACGTACGGAGAAGGAACTCAATGGCTTATATGAATCCACCAATCTGCACTGGGCCAGCGTGGTGAATATGGCCCAATCACCCTTTCGGGGGTAGGCTAAAAGTCCAGCAGTGGAATGTTAAAAAGGCTGACTATGATGAGGATGAAGTAAAAAGGGCGGACGGACAGATGAACAGATAGAAGGACAGAACGAACTTCCACATCCTTGTAGTACTACAGAACCCTAAAAAGAAAGGATTACGATAAACTATTGCTACAATAAACTTTGCGCTGACGGCTGTCTAGTTTTGGTTTGGACCCAGATGATAATCATTCGTTCTCTAGCCGCTGGTCTAGTTTACTATCCTATACAGTGTGATTCTTTGTAATGGGCAAACCCTAGCGATAGTCACTGTACTCGTTACTATAGTCACCGCGTTACCAACTGAGTTGTAGGGCCATAAACGTCATATCATAAGACCTGTAAGTGCGAGCGAGATAGACAATTGATTTATGACCTGACGACTCAGATGGTAATGCGTTTACTATAACAATATTTAATATGGAATCAGCCCTAATAATCGAACTGCGAAAAAAATACCATTCAAAGGAAAATATAAAATTAGAAAAAGGTCATCGACTCTCGGCAAAGTATTTGAAACGACTCATTTTTATCATGTGATATCATTAGAAAATGTTCTTTGGTAAAACTTGACAATCATTATTGTCAAGTATTATTGCTCAAATGTAAGTATTGAAGCGTGGGGATTATGGCAACACCCCTCTCTAAGAGGGAGGCCTTGTTCAGCAGTGGGCATTTAATGGCTGATGATGTGTGATGTGTGTAAGTATTGAAGAAATTTATCTTAGGGTTTAATGACAATTTGGGTCGTCATTTATGATACGCACTGCCCAAGAAAAGAACTCCCTGCCATCTTCCTTGTTTCCTGAGAACTACAATCTAGAGTAAATAGATTTCTTCTAGATCAACGTGATCTATCCTCGGTCACACTGTCACTTACCACCAGGCAAGTAGGGGGCCAAACGTAGATCTATACTATAAAACAAAAATATTATGCCTGAAACTGAGAATTGTTTTGAATTTACCTAGAATTACACTGTATTGTGCTGAAAACTAAATTTTTAATTCAATTTATACAATAGTGTTCTCAGAAGGCTCTGTTGTTTACTGTAAGGAACCCTTTCACCATAAAACAACGTAGAATTTCAATTAGTTTATTGCCTCTTACTCAATTAATTGAGGGCCGTCTATTTGACCTCAGATTAAAATAAACTGCCCGTTACCAACGCTACGACCAATTAGAATTTTCTTGATATTAAGTAGATAAGTAAAAAAAAAATGTACACGTAAGTATAGTAACTTTCGTTCGTCTACGGATTTCATCTTTTCTGATTCGATCTCGTAGAAAAACCCGGAGCATAGCCCTCCCTATAGCTCGTTGTGCGACTTTGAGCTTGCTCATAAGGCCCGTAGAGAGACCACGTTTCAGTGCCGTATGTCATCACTGTCGATACACACTGGTCGAAGACCTTCGCCTTAAGCTACTGAGATATTTTGAATAAGAAGACGTTGCGAAGTTTACCGGAAGCTGCCCAGCCGAGTTAAGTAAGCCACCGGTAAGTGCAGCGTAGGACGTCCACTCACAAGATGGACAGACGACCTAAAAGAGACCACAGGGAAACGCTGGATGCCGGCCGCTTTCAACCGGTCCTTCTGGAGATCGATGAGGGAGGCTTATGTCCAGCAGTGGACGTCTTATGGCTGAAATGATGATGATAAATTATGGCACTTTTCTTCAATATGTGATTTAATTGCCAACCAAAGTATGTTATGTTATTTAATTCAATATGTTATTTACTTAATTGCCAATACAAACAACTTTTGTTCTATGACTTGCCAAAATTCTCGAAAAAATCTGCTTTTTGGAACGGTTGTTCTTTTTTCTAGCGAATTTTGAAAAGTCGTATAACAAAAGTTGTTTGTTTTGATCAAAGATAATAATTATAAATTGTCATTGTTGTTATTGTTGTTTGTTGTACTGAATGCTAACTATATGGCTATTACCAGTAGCCATGTATATCAATTAGGTTTTTTATGAGTAAGGAAACCTTTAAAGACAATTCCCTAAACACATCATCCCAAAACATCTTGATAGACAATGAAGAAAATTCTGTCTACTTTCTGACGACGTGCATTTGGTAACCGTAACGGCCTCGGGCTTATTTCTTGATAATTTTGTTGCCCTATTTTATTACTCAGCGCATAATGAAAACAGGCAGCTGTTTGTGCAAGTAAACTTTTTAGAATGTCGTCGGATAAAATTGCATTTGGAGAGGAGGCAGGCTTTAGGATAATAACTTGACAGTACATGCTGTAAATTGCATGACCAAAAACGCTTCATAGATTGGAAGTGACAATAAATTATCATTATAAAAACCGACTTAAAAAACTACAAAACACAAACATCTATCATCTAAGTTAATCTACTACTAGAAAGAACAAAATAATATTTTTACATGGATTTTGAAGTCGGGCGGGAACTACATTTTATTAACCTACTTAGATTTTTTTTGTGTTTGTTCCCGTCTGACTTCAAAATCCGTGTAAAAATATTATCTTATTAATATTAACTTTCTAACATTTTTATGTTCTGTGGATTTTAAAGTCGGTTTTTATTAAAGATATTTTTTTTTTGTAATTTGCAGTGAAACAATGACCATGATAGTGAAATGCTTAAAAAAAACTTCAGCTAAATTGGTTAGGAGAAACTGGTTCTAATTCAGCTTATCAGATTTGACCTGAATTAACTAGCAAACATTGCTAGGTAAATAAAAGCTTGTAAATTCAGATTTTAATCTGTTTTATATGGTTTTAACATTATACCTACATACGTTAATATTATCTACGGAATCAAATATCCCATATTTGATTATTATCACATAAAATAATTCTCTCTACTCTCTACCAAATCAAATTCAGTCGTTATATCACTGAAAACCCAAAACAAACTCTATACATTTGTTGGATTTCAATTGGAATCCCAACAAATGTTCAGGCTGTCGGTAGACAAGGTCCACAATTTATGGCTTCGAATAAAACAAGCGCTGGAAAAGTATCAATTTATTGTTTCACACTCCGATTAGAATAGACAGTATAATCACAATGTGTAAATATGAGCAGTAAATCAACTTCATACAAAACAACATTCAAATTCAAGCTGGAAATAAGACCAACACACATTAACTTAGGGGGTATTATTTCAAAGGTCAGAATGTTTAAGGTAATAAACTGGTGGGTGTACGGGTCTTCAGGTATCCACCCTCATCCTACTGGTGGGTTGACTGGTGGGTGTCGTGGGTGCGGCACGGGTCCTGCCTCAAAATGTCTCAGTTATCATATCTACCAAGTTCAAACACCAGGGGCCTTACGGACAACAGCTAATTGCGGCACCTAATCCGCTCAGTTGGAAAATCACGCGAACGTGAACCTTATCGCGCCCAGATACGGTTTGCGATCGCGTGATTTTCCAACTGAGCGGATTAGGTGCCGCAATTAGCTGTTGTCCGTAAGGTCCCTGGTAGTTAACACGACATATTGCCAAAACGTCCAGTTACTAAATTGACAAATAGACAATAAGTTTAGTGGTACATCTACAGGGACTACTACATCCTTTAGTTTGACCGACAAAAAGTTTTCGGGAGTCGGCAGACCACCACTATGCGATACTTTGGTTGACTTGACCATAATATTGAACATAGACACTTGAAATAGCATTTCACACTTGCCCGTTAAAAGAACTACTAATAGGTGTATCATGTGAGTGAAGCCTCATTAAATGTACTAATATGTATTCAGTTGCCCTAGGGATGATTTGCAAAGAAAAAAGTGTGTTTTGGAACGCGCTGGAATGCGTTTCCTACTGCGGTAAGTTGAATTAAAATATTTTAGCTAAAGTTTAGATACTGTAGTTAAAGATCATAATATTTGTATGGATCATATCTTAGAAACTGGTCGGCTACGCGTGCACACTGCGGAAGCCGATCAAGTCTACCGTGTATGTCTACACTCTAATTTTCATTCTCGCATTGTAAAAGACGCTGCGACGAAACCCGGTGCCAACGCGCGCCATTTGGTGTAAATCATCCGTTCTTTGTAGTCTACACCTTAAAAATTTCATCTCATCATATAATAATTTCACATATTCATTTATTTACATTATGATTTTCCATAATCATTTACAATTTGCTACAGTCATGTTAAATGAAATGTAATATGTACCACGATTTGTTTTTTTTTACTGGAGCAAGTGCCTTTATTAACTAAACAAAATACAAGCCAATACTAACACTACAAATACAGTTTGACCGTTGAAGGTCTAAAGACAATCCAAATGCTCAAGCCCACTCGATTTGGTTACTTGTTCAATGTATGTGGAAATTACCATTGCGGTTAACTCAAGACGTATTATTACAACTTGTACGAAGTTCAGCTACTGCTCACATTAATATACTGTGTTATAATTTATTGTGCTTATTTACACTGTTTTATCAAAGAAAACCAAGTTTAGACAATCTGAATAAAACTTAAACATTTCTTGTTTTCGAAACAATCTTTGGTGTGTAAATCACTGTTATCTCTACTAATTTGACTGTGAACTTAAAACTACAAAATACAGTCTTGAAAATGAATAATTAACTTACCGACTAGGTATAAAAGTTCGGATTTTACTTCGCTTCTGAAAACTTTTATGCTTAGGTACTCCACAATTTGCAATATTTTTAAACCCTGACGCAAAAAGGGGTGTTATAATTTTTACGTGTGTATCTGTGTATTTATTTGTGTCTGTCTGTGGCAACGTACCTCCCAAACGGGTGATCCAATTTTGATTTAGCTTTTTGCGTTTCGTACCCGAAGGGTAAAAACGGGACCCTATTACTGAGCCGTCTATCTGTCTGTCTGTCTGTCTGTCTGTTTTGTCCGTCCGTCCGTCCGTTCTACCTTTAAACGGCTGTATATTTTGAACCGTAATAGATAGCCAGTTGAAATTTTACAGGATATGTAATATTACGGCGTATTAACTAAGAAATAATAATAAATTAAAAAAAGTTCAAACGAAAGAGGGGGTCAACAAACGTATTTTAACGTATTTTATATTAGCTCTAATTTAATGTATTTTCCAATGGCTATCTATTCTGGTTCAAAAGATGCAGCCGTTTAAAGGTAGGACGGACGGACGAACGGACGGGCAGACATACAGACAGACAGACATCGTAAGCTTAGTAATAGGATCCCGTTTTTACCCTTTGGGTACGGAACCCTAAAAAAAAGCCCCACCATTTATATCTGCTTGTATTCTAACACATTTAAAAAATGTTAACGTATTTTACTTCGTTTTCAAGATGAATGTAACATTTACTTTTCTATAAAATTGAGTTGACATCTAGTTTTGTATTCAAATAAATCTAATGGTGTGATATTCTAAACCTGCGATTTCAATTCCAATTCAAATCTATTTCGATTGAGGTGACACAAAAATGCCTCTGAATTTGATAGATAAGTTTGTAAGAGGTTTTCGTCAAATACTCGTAAATTCAATTGTGAGCATCAATTTAACGAATTTTTTTGATAGTATGTAACATTTTAATAATTATGTATACCTACTGTCTGTAGTCTAGGTGCGAAGTTGTGTGAGCCTCATCGCTGCCAGTGTGGACGAGCCGTGGACCAATTGGACGCCACGGGCTATTGTGTGTGAAGAGTGCCGGCCGACTATATCGTCTTGGTCAGGCGGGCACTCTCCACTGCTTCCGTGCCCTCGACACTGGAACCGAACGGTATGACTAGAGACGATGGCAAGAGACCAGACGGAGCCAGTCTGGTACCTTGGTGTCTAGGCCGAGCCTTGGTTTGGGATGCCACCTGCGTGGACAGTGGACACCCTGGCTCCTTCTCATGTCGCCAGTTCTGCTCGCAGTGTCGGGGCTGCGGCCGAACAGGCCCAACTGAACAAACGCAGGAAGTACTCATAGCTCAGCGCACATTATGAGTTTGTGGCGCTAGCTGTAGAGACACTGGGCCCGTGGTCGTCCGACACAAAAAAAATCTGCAAGGATATTTCGAGGCTGGTACTCGCCTCGGGGGATCCTAGAGGTGGCACATACTTTTCTCAAAAGCTAAGTATTGCTATACAGCGGGGCAACTCGGCCAGTGTTCTGGGAACCCTGCCGCACGGTGGTGATCTCGACGGCGTTTTTGTTTTGTAGTAGGTACATGTTTGTATATTTTATACATTCATCTTTTAGTTTAATTGTAGCTTTTATTTAGTTATTTTAAGTTTTAGTTTTTAGTTTATATTTTAAGTTTCCATAAATTTTCTGTTTTTTTTTAAGTTCCTATCCAAATAAAAACTTGTATACCTACTTAGTAAACTTTGAGATGATTCAACGTTCTCGATATCTCCTTAGTACGTAATTACTAAACATCTTAAATTGTCTTTTCTTTTTCCAAAGTCGCAAAGGGAGGAAGGTTCTCAATTCGTCCCGTATTTTTATGTAGGTATGTATGTCGGATACGCCGTAGTATCTCTATCTCTACATAGTATAATCTCTTCTCTACATAGTATCAATTAAAGTCGCTAACCGCATCTGTCACGTAAATTACACCCGTGCGAAGCTGGGCGGGCGGGTCGCTAGTCTATATCTATACTAATATTATAAAGAGGAAAGATTTGATTGTTTGTTTGTTTGTTTGCATTGAATAGGCTCCGAAACTACTGAACCGATTTGAAAAATTCTTTCACTGTTGGGATGCTGCACTATCCCCGGTTGACATAGGCTATATATCCCGGCTTCGCCCGTGCGAAGCAGGGGCGGCCTACTAGTAGTAGTATAAAAGAGAAGGAACATCTGTTACCAACCATACGAGTTTACATACTTATTTACATGAACGCGTCGAACTCCGAAAAATAAAAACATATAAATTAAATTGAAACCAAAATATAAAACTTTCCTGTGGTCTCGATAGGCAATCACAAGTGACAGCTAACTTAATCAGGATGCGCAAGTTAAACAAAGGAGGAGTTTTATCTAAATTAAACGTAATTTTAACAACAAGCTAAAAGTGAAATCCGAGCTTTTATAGATAAATATAGTAAAGCAAAGTGCCATCTTAACTCCAATAAGGCTTCACTAGCACGCGGCACAAACTCCGTGAAAATTACATTTTAGAAACAGTTAATTTTAACAGTCAGTTAATTAATATTAGAAATGAAGAAATTTCTTAGATATATAATTTTAATATTTACAATTGAGACTTATAATTAACTATAATCTACTTACATAATATTGAAAAAAGGATCTGTAGTGGAGACCACGAACCGGAAGACGCAGCGTAAGTAGGCCTCCCACTAGGTGGACCGACGACATTGGAGTTGCTGGCATCCAGTGGATGCAAAAGCCAGGCTGTCGTTCAGTGTGGAGGTTAAAGGGGGAGGCCTATGTTAAGCAATTGACGTTTCTGGTTGATGATGATGATGATGACATAATATCGGGTTAGTATGAAATCTTTTGTGAGTAGTTTAGACCGTAAGTACACGAGGCGACACAAGTGGCAAATACTACACAAGTCAGAGCCAAAACACATGAGCATAACACGTTGATGTCGCGTCGTAACTTGATGCGGTGGTTAAATATACTTAACTTTGATCACGATTTAAAATAACACTGCATGAATGAGCTTCAAATTATAGGCTACAACCTTGGTAGCAACAATATAGGTAAGGTAGTTCACAGGGAAGCTTTAGTCGCGACAGCGCCAGCCCGATCTATTTCGCGACAGTTATAAACCTACAGTAAAACCAGGAAACGTCGACTTTGCCAGAGCTGCTTGTACGTCACGACGCCGCCTTGACTCAAGTGTCTTTCTAGCTTTTAACTTCGAACGCAAAAAGTGTTGTAAATTTAACGTGTGTATATCTGTGTATGTGTATAATATTGATAGTAGACAAACAAGCGACGGGCTACCTGATGGTAAGTAGTCACCGTTGCCTATGGACACCTACAATACCCGGGGCATTGGCGGTGCGTTGCCTACCTTTGAGGACTCTATTCACTCTTCGCTTGAAGCAATTGAGGTCAGCATCTGTCTGTGAGTCTTCGTGTCTGTGTGTCCGTGTGCCTATGCGTTTGTGTCTGTGTATCTGTATCTCTCTCTCTCTCTCTCTCTCTGTGCGTGTGTGTGTGTGTGTGTTTGTCTTTAGCATCGTAGCTCCCAAACAGCTGATCCGATTTTTTTTTTGTTTAAAAGCTGATTTGTTTAAGAGTGTTTTAGCTATGATTCAAGAAAATCTGTTCAGCCGTTTGAAGATTATCAAGTCTTTTCTCGGGAGTAAAAAAAACATTTTATACTTATTGATAGGAGTTACTAATTAGGTAAGAAAATTTATATCAAATCTTTTCTATCCCGTTTAAGTATAAACTAAAGCGCTACAAAAAAATACAAACAAAAATCTAGTTTCAATGGAAATAATACTCAAACAGCTTTAGTTCCCCGTCGTTTTAAATAGCACTGAATCAGGTTAATGAAAACTTCACTCAATTTAAACAAAGATGAACTTATAATTGGTCTGCAAACTATCAAACTTCGAAATAGCGTTAAGTTAATCGATTTTATGGAGATCATTTAGCTCTTTAGAGTTGCTCTGCTACATTTTAGTAATGTCCACTATATTATTATTTTTTATATAATAAAGGAGCTGATAATCTACAAACGACTAAACAAATTTTCTTGGTTTCAAGACAAGCTTGATTATATCACCTTTCAAAAAAACTAAATCTAAATTGATTTTGCCATTTGGTACCTATGATCCCACAACCATTTATTTACACACAGACACACAAATTAAACGTATATCACCCTTTTTTGCGTTGGGGGTTAAAAATAACAAAAAAAATAGGTATTGATTTAAAACTTTATGCAATTAACAGTTTAAGATCAATTAGGACCTAACTAACGAGCTAATTGTCAGATTTTAGATTATTATATCTAAAGTTAAATTAATGATTACCTTTTATGAGCGTGACGGGGACAGAAACAATGTCGATAATTATATCTATTGCTCTAGAATTAGCCCACTAGAATGGAAAATAAATCGGTTCTTTGATTTATGGAAAAACATATTTAAGTAAACTACTTAAATAGGTACTATGAAATATACTATGCTAAACTATTTAACAAAATTGAAATATAGTAGGTAGTAAAATTATACTTGCCATAATAATTAATTGTGATACATAAGTAATATTTATTCTGTCATCTAAAATTTTACAAAAATATCTAAATACTAACTATGCAAATTTCTTTGTGCCGCAGAAAAGTTTTTTATGCAAGGCCTGAATTTTACTTAAGCTCTTAATCAATATTTTTATGAAGATAATACTTAAATAGATACTATATTAAAATGTAATTTCACCTTAATATTTTTTTTACGTTCAGAGTTTAACTTAACTAAAGAAAATGTTCTAAAAGTCACTCAACTATTCTATATTATGTTCTCAAACTATTTTACTATTTACAATATTTCGCATTTTATCCGCTACAAGAATTTCAAAAGAATGACCACTATCACACACTTTGGGGTGAACATTGTTTCACTAGAAGAGGCTTTGTAATACTTCACCTCATCTTGAGTTGGAGGCGAATATGAAGCTTCGGAGACCAGCCTGTTAGGACAAGGTAGCATCTCCGAAGGAATTTCTATCAACTTCCTCCTATACTCCAATTTAACATCTCCATTCTCCTGATCCTGCATCTCATCATATGTCTTATCATCTACGATCTCTTCATCATCTTCGTAATCTGTATCCTTCTTCAAAGCAAACCCTGTTTTCGGTAGTCGGTCAGTAACTTTTTCTATTTTTAAAGGCCCTAAGTTGGATTGGAGTTTGGTGTCCATGATGCAGTTGAGGCGGCTGATGGAGTATTTAAGGCGTTTGCTGCGAGTCTCGTTACGGAGTTTTTGGAGCCAAGAGATGCGGCAATCGCAGGTTAATTTGTTACCTGTGGACAAGATAAGTGTTGTTAGTTTCACCGAATGACGGGAAGATTAAGTAAAAGGTAAAGTGTTAAAAAAAGGAGATGTGTTTAAATAGGAAGGTGATGCGCTAAAACGGAAGGTGAAGTGTTGCAATAATGTATTTAATAAGGAAGGTGATGTTTTTTTATGTATACAGTCTAAACACTTCAACCGATTTTGACGTTGTAGAGAAGTTAGTTGTCACATTTCTCTGAGTTTGGGGATGATCTCTGAATAGGTGACGTCATCAAAAAAACAAATTAAGCGACTCCTATCATCATAATCAGCCAACACTAGTCCATTGTTAAACATAGGCCTCCGATATAGTACCTATAATGATTATATAGGTAAAGTAAAAAAAAACACTGCTACCCCCTCATTGGAAAATTTTATAATAAATCATTTAATAATTGAATTGAGCTTAGATACCTTTTTCCCAGGTCTACCGTTCACAGAATATAATCTGCCATTTTTTTTTAAACTTGTAAGTCACAGTATTTGTTTATGACATGTAATTGTTTAAGGATCTCATAGATACCGCTGTATTTGCAAAATTTGCGTCTCTAATACTACTACTCTCTATGATATTCAAAAATTCTATAACATTATTAATGGAATCGATATAGTGTCCATGCTATTGATACGAGTATTTTCTAGAAAACAAAAATATTAAGTTTTGTAGATTATAATAGGTACTTTAACGGAAAAAAACCGTTTTTTAATGTTTAGGTGGCAAACAAGGTAACTGGCTGCCTGATGGTAAGCGATCACTGTCGTCTGTAAATATCTACTTGTAATATCAAGAAAATCACAAATACGCTGCCGAAAACACAAATACTTTTAAAGACGCTATTAGCAGCCCTTTTGAAGAACCCCATGTTATAATTACTTGGAAATGCCGCAAGAGCTCATTCCACATATTTCAAAAGAGATGTATTTAGCAAAATAAATTTATTTTTACAGTTTACAGGTACTCGTTGGTATTTAACCAGACACAAGCCTATTAATACATTTTAAAAATATAGTTTCTGATAAAGTAATATGAAATGTTTTATTACAGAATTTACTGCATAACCCGCTTTCCATATAAACAAATCCGACTGAATTAACCGCTACAAAGAACTGTAAATCAAAACACGTAAAGATAACAATAGTTTTGCGCAAAATGAAGCATCTCTCAACAAAATATACAGTCCATTAAAATGTCACAATGGTGCAATATTACATAGGCACGAGCAGTAAGGGAATTTTAGATATAGAATTTCATAGAGGTATTTCTTCACGGTGCGACGCGATATCGACTCTACTCTCAGTCGCGAATCAAACGGAGCTTTATTTCGTTCTAATAAAGTATGGTTTAGTTCGCGCAGAAGCCGATTGCGTCGTAGGTCAAACGATAGATTGATTTGTCAGACTGTGTGAGCTGAACTGTGCTTTATTGCATTACAACACAGTACAATTTGTTCATGTGGACTGACAGTTGAATCAATATCGCGGCGCATCGTGGGCAAAGTCGCTAAGAAGTTACCGTATTTTAACACACCGTAAAAAACTTGGTTTAAATGTCAATTTAATGACTTGATTACAATTATTATTGTAAGTATATTGTTCGTGAAGGCATATAGAAATGTACTACGTCCACGTATAATAGATACATATCTATGGGCATGCCACAATATTGTATTTTAAAGGTGTAGACAACTGACAAAGTACTTCAGTTCTAGCGTTGCTTTACATTTGTTGTGAGAGTTTTGTTATTATGACGGTGGCATTTTGTCTATGACATCAACAATAAAAGCATTACTAGCGACGCTTACAGACATAAATAGTTTCTACCAGCAATCCCCATTATACGAATCAAAAACAAAACGACATAAAAATAACTTCGACGACTTTGGTACTATAAAATTATGAAAGTTAAAATAGGCATGAGGCATTTGGATAAATGGCCAGACGGTCAAATCAATACGGCAATTCCATGTAAAGGCAATTCACCGTGCATACGGTAGCTCGTCCTTACTGCTTGTACTGGATCCCATAACTAGGAAAAGGCTTGATTCATAGTGCTCCGCGTTAACTAATATTCATGTCCTACCGGTCGGCTTTCTCATTGTTTATTTAACTCCAAATCTGAGGAACTGGCCTGTTCTGGACCTAACTTCAGAGTTATGAAGGTCACGGATATTTGTGTGGTAGCCACAGAAGTTTATGGCAGAGAGCTTACGGCTTGAGAATATCCGAGATTTACACTCAGCAGTTTTGTTTTTATTCAGTTGAAAAGTTTTGCCGAGGTAAATAAGGGTCGTTAAGTCTGCGTAAAATTAATGGATGTTTTATAGAACGTTTCTTCCATGAAAACCGTTTGTACCAATATGTTTCTCCTATAAATTCCCTTTACCAAACGCAGTGTCGGAATGTGTGACGAAATTTATGTTCAATGTTCCATATTAATCTTAATTACCCATCCAAAGGTTGTCTGAAAGAGATCGCTTTCAGCGATAAGACCACCTTTTTTACTGAGCTTTAATTGGCTGAGCGAAGTGAGGTCACAGATTCTAATGGCTGAGGGGACAATTTGGCATTTTGCGTGCATGGTTTGTTCGAAGATAACTTGCGTATTTTTGATCCGATCTTCATGAAACTTTGTAGGCAAGTAGTTCAATTTAATACAATTTTTAAGTTCGAATATGGGCAAAGTTTATAGAAGGTTTCCGAAAAGTTATGGATCGCGAGGTCACAGTTTGGGGTGAACTACTAGTGTATCGTGTATCATTCGTATAATGATCTTATTGTATTACCAATAAAGTGTTATTTTATTGTTTTTTAATAAAGTCTGTTATCTCGTTCCTATAAAGCTGTGGCTATGACGAACGTGTGGATATATAAATCCCCAAATTAATGTGATATTGGCAATCAATTCCATCTGCTCAGCGGCCATAGATTTAATGGTAAATCGGCCGTTTAATGGCAATATCTTATGGACTGCGAACATTGGGGTAAATTACCCGAATCGGAACAAATTGGGGAAATGAAAAAAGTCTGATCAGAGAGGAAATGATAATTAACTTCGCACAGATGGATGGATTGAATTACTTTTTGCAGCGGTTGGTCGGATTTGTATGGATAACTAATTGGTTGGATAATAAAACAAAGATATAAGTACCTAATCATATTATATGTTATACTAGCAACGCACCCCGGCTTCGCACGGGTGTAAGTCTTATTTTTTTACATCTTGGGTTACCTTATTGGAGTTTTAGTAAGGATCCCTATTTAAAAAAAAAAAAATATAGCCTATGTCACCCGGGGATAGTGTACCTTCCCAACAGTGAAAGAATTTTTCAAATCAGTTCAGTAGTTTCCGAGTCTATTCAATGCAAACAAACAAACAATCAAATCTTTCCTCTTTATAATATGATGATGATGATGATGATGATGATGATTATTAGTATAGATGACACGAATGTGAAAACAAGCTAATAGCATGACAATATTCTGGCTTCATCAATTCTTATGTTGTACTATATTTCCAGGTTTTAATTTGTCTTCTACGTTTTTAATCGGTGCTTTTAAGGTGTTAACAATGTTCTAAATAACATAGAATTGTATTCGTGTTAACAGTACACACCCGCACTATTCCCGCGGGTACGATGTGTTTGAGCCACGCAACAAACTACACAAGAGCTAATCAAAATAGATTGAACCACGAGTAGCTCAGGTTCCTCGGAAACTATTCAAACGGCACCAACAGACTCACTAATCAGTCAACATATAAATAATAAGATACTCATCGATCCATCGTTCAAAGTAACTTTGTTTCTATCAAGCGAGGACGTGAAAAGTTGGGAGCCGTCGCGAATTAATAAAGAATTGCAAAGCTGAACCAACAGAGATAAATCACAAACAAAGTTATAAACAACTCACCGTCGAGAGAGATTAAGGCGTAATTTGACTTCATGTTTTCCAAAACATTGTGGACCGCTTCCTGCTTGAGCGTCTCCAAGTTGTTATTCCTCAGATCCAGAACGTTCAACTTCTGAATATCAGCCAACACGCCGTCGTCTAATGTCCCCAACTTATTATCTGACAAAGAAAGTTTCCGCAGCTGAGTCAATCCGCCGAAACCCCGCTCCGATATAAATTCTATTTCGTTACCGTCCAGGTAAAGTTCTTGCAGACTCCAAAGTTCCGCAAATGCCAAGTCCCCTATCATTGTTAATTTATTGTTTCTCATATCAAGCATTATCAGATTAGACAGCCCCTGGAAGTTCTCTCTAATGACAACAGTCAGCAAATTATTATCGAGATCCAACTTAATGAGGTTGTTCAAATGCTTGAAGCATCCATCGTGCAATACGCCCAAATTGTTCTTCGACAGGTATAACCTTTGCAAATTTGGTAGGACGTAGAATACGTCCCGTTTCAATTCGGATATCTGATTTTCGACTAAGCTGACGTTTGACAGCATTATCAGATGAGCGAACGACATTTTCTCAAGTTTCGCTATTTTGTTCTTCGGTAATGTTATTTCGCGAAGCGTTGTCGAATTCGTGAACGCGAAGGAGGGTATGCCGTATATGTTGGCGTATTGTATATTGAGGTATTGAAGGCGTTCAAGGCGGACGATAACTTTGGCGGGGATGAACGTCAGCCCTCCGTCGGCTCTAACATTAAACGTGAGCTTTTCGATTTTCGGTTGAGAATAGAAATTGGACCAGAATGGATCATCCTCAGCTATGCCACCGTTGAACACCCAGCAGTCTGCTTTAGTGGCCGTTTTGATTTTGATGCTTTCGCAGTAGCAGTGAACTTTCGAGCCCCTGTCTTGTATGTCGCAGATGTTAACGTAATGCGAGTGTATGCTTTTGTCGTTTTTCCATCTTCTCTTGTCGTTTTGTCTGCTTTCCGTGACGTTTATTTCGACGGTCGCGAAGGCAATCATTAGGATCAAGTACTTAAGGTCCATCTTGCTTCACATCGGGCCGAGTTTTATCTGCAACAAAGGAGAAGGCGTTTAGCGACTTCTTTTGTTTTGCCAGTCCGTACATTAGCGAAGTTACTGATTAGATTGTATTGTCATGAGGTGCTGTTACCAAGGCGCGTAATTGACTCCTCGGCCATTTGGAAACAAAAGTAAGGAAAAGTCAGCGAATAAACGGTTATACTTAGCAGAGTGAAAACAGGGACGAGCAACTCCCAAACAAACTTTCTTAAGATAGGCATCAGTACATTGCCCTAAAATAATAAACTGTTATTATTATTCATAGTCCTACAAACACTTTGTAGAGTAATTATCAGCAAAATATTCATGAGTCTTTTCTATTTTGTAGGTATTCATTTAGTATCTAAAATACTTGGCTGTGAATATGTAAATTTTCCATCAAAACTAAATAGTTTAATAACCAATAATATTTATATTCATTCATTACTCAATATTAATCAATAATCAGTATTTAAGACTGCTTCTAAATTAAAAGTAAGGAAAAGCAACTTTTGAGCATATTCACCAGTTGGTAAACGGTTCAAATAACAGCTATAGATTCAATTTGGCTTTTGTCCAACTAGCATGTAACTGGTACAATAAAATGGTATAATCTCTGAGCCTGACACAAATAAAATAAATAAACAGTTTAAGTGCACTGCAGCAATTTAAAACATTTACTTATCTACTTAAAATTATTGCTGTCAACTTCTCGTTGACGGAAATTATCACAGGTGAAAATGAGACAGAGCAATTTTAAGCTTTGCCTAACTTAAGTAACGTTTATAAGTAAGGCTATTTAACATAAGAAATTATCTTAAAACATTATTTACATAATAACTTAATTTTTAAAACACTGTTTTAAACTATCACGGTTGTTCACTAAAGTTTTGTGCAGATATAGCGATCTACCCTCTTTCTTAGTCTTTTCCTACGGTTATCACTGGAACTCGAACTCGAACCACCACCTAACCACGGTAAATATCACGTAAATAATCATATAACTTTACTTCATTATTAATCCCGAATGGCTGAATGTAAGCAAGTTGAAGTGGCAATGGGCAAGCCACATTGCTCGAAGAACCGATAACCAATGGGGAAGAGAAGTTCTTGAGCGAAGACGATGAACTGAGCTATGAGTGTGACGTAGCGTAGGTAGGCTTCCCAATAGATGGACCGTCAACATCGTGGGAGTCGCGGACATCCAGTGGACAAATGGCAGGCTTTTGTTCAGCGTGTAGTACTAAGGAGGCGTTATGTTCAGCAGTGGACGTCTTTTGGCTAATGATGATGACAGCATATCTTTAAAATGTTGAGCTAAGTACCAGCTTGAGGCGCTGGAGTCTATTGAAAAACGTGCCAAGAGGCTCATCAGCAACGAATCCCTGGTTCAGACTAAGCTTCTTAGTCTTGAGCATCGGCGTAAGGTGGCTAGTCTATCGGTTTTTTATCGGATACATTTCGGAGAGTGTGCATCAGATCTGCATGATTTGATTCCCTCCTGCCCATTTTTCTATCGGACTGCCAGAGTGGGCATGAAGAACTGACACTGCTTTATGGTTGATATTCCGAGAACGCGTACGAAGCGCTGTGCTTCCACATTTATTGTGCGAACTGCGAATCTGTGGAATTCGCTGCCTGAGTGGGTATTCTCCGATAGTTACAATCTGGGTGTCTTCAAGTCGAGAGTGAATAGGTTTCTTCTAGGCAAGCATACTCCATCGTAGGCCGCATCATCGCTTAACATCAGGCGAGTTGGCTGCCAAGCGCAAGCCTATACGGGGTATAAGGGGAACACTCTCGAAGCCAAAAGAAGGTAATTGTACTCATCATTATGAACAACTTTTACTGTGGGACCAACCCTGAAATCGCGAAAAAAATATCAGCTGTTCTATAGAAAACGGTTATTGACACTCGACAAAATGTATCGAAGAAACGTATATAATTAAAAAAAAAAAAAAAAAAAAAATGTGCGATTAAGATAGTGGACGCACGAAACATGGGCTCTTAAACCCTGTCTATTGCTAACCATTAAACTAATTCTTCATAATCTTTACCCGTACTCAACAATTAGTTAAATTGAGGCGTCCAATCGTACGATGATAGTTTTAACTTTCTTTTATTGTTCCTTTTGTCTCGCCTGCATCCTGTCTAAATGAAAGTCAATTAGTCTCTAATTAAGACCTTTGATATGAGGCTCTGTTAAAGGAGTACGTTTGTAACGGCTTGGTGTTTATTTCGTAGAGGCCTATAAGTTCGTGACTAGTTTACTTTTGTAAGTTACTTTACGGAGTAGTAATGTCATTGTCAATGTCATTTACATGCAATTTCATCTTTCTGCAGGCGTTAACGCTAACAGAAAATGAGTCTTGTCTCACCCCCCTGCACTGTGTGCAATCTTGTACGCTTTAAATTGAAAAATTCTAAACCATAAAAATAACATTAAATCAACAAGTATAAGGCAAATGAATAATGCTTTTCGATTATGTTTACATAGCATAATAGTAGCGTTTTAGCATCGGGGCCGTTTTCCTTACACCCAGTATAAAATGTGTCTAATTCACCTAATTCCACATTATTTAGACTATTTTTTTTTTCTATAGATATAGTAGAAGAACTCATTTTAAAACATCAAAAGCGGTTAAAATAGTAAGCAAATTAATACGTAATGGCTGAGTGGCCGGCCTTGATGTAATTTTTAGGCCTCCCGGAGGCCCCTGGCTTAGATAAACGTTTGTCTTTATACGCGACGCTGTTATCCGTACACAATCTTCAGATCACCCTCTCTTTATATAAATTTAGCTCTATGTATTGGTCTTAAAACACTGACCCCCTTACTAATGAATGTGGAGTAGCCTTGGAATAGTTACTTCATCTTTTGTCTTTTTCGATCGAGTTCAAATTTTGACAGAGAGAAAAAGACAAAACACTGCGTAACTATTCCAAGACTATTCCACGTTTATTACTAAGGGGGTGAAAGTCTCACTCACTTTTAGAATGCGAGTAAAGAGATTTTGAAATAAACAAAACACTCAAACTGCATTTTCCGCAGAACAGTAACATTTCATAAAATGCTAATTAGACAGTCAGTGGACTATAAAACAGTGTCATTTATCACACACTGCAGTAAAATGTAAACTTAAAGCATAACTTAGGGGGCGTTCTTTCAAGTAAATGTGCAACATTAAATTTCATTTAGCCGTATAACGACCCTAGTGAGTTATGTAAAAAACTGAAATGTATGGGCCAAAAGTACCTATACTTTTAACTATTTTATTGATAAAGTATATTCTTTTAATTTGATGTTATGGTGGCCGGGTGGTAGAATGTGTGCTTTACAATCTGACGGCACCCAGTTTGATCCTTCCACTTGAAATAAATGATGTATCGTATAGCTTTGATGCCATCGCTCAATAACGGTGAAGGAAAAGATCGTGAGGAAACCGGAATGTCCAAGAACTTTAAAAGTTCGAAGTTATTTGACATTAACCAGCATACACTGGGCCAGCATAGTGCAAAGGGACCATCCTCTCTCTCTCTCTCTCTCTCTCTCTCTCTCTCCCCCCCTCTCTCTCTCTGAGTCCTGTGTCCCAGCAGTGGAAACATGACAGGCTAATAATGATGGAGCTGAAGACTCGACTTGATATATTCAGTACATTAGGAGAGGCATACCTCGAGGGGTTAAACCTCCAGCAGTGGTCAAACCAGGTTCTAAACTTTATTCAATATCATTAACCGACGAAAAAAGGTTATCTCAAGTCAACGCGTATTTATTTTTGTCTGATTCCATCGTGACGCGAGTTGGAATGTGACCATAGATAGAACTAATAATATGTTTTATATACACTGAACTAGCATGTCTTACCTTAAACTACACATTCATGAAGAAAATTAAATGATTTCTTGGACTACACTATAAGCACTGCTTTCCTTGTAAACAACAAGGCACCAGAATCCAAAATTTCTTGCATATTTATGGTCAACTGAACCGCGACAAAACTTACCTGGCTTGTTTATGGATCCCCTGATAATTAACATAGACAACAAGGATATAGAATCTACTAGATTGTCAAGAACTAACAAGCTAGATGGGTCGACCAAATCAGAACAATCACGGGTCATACGATGATGATATTAGCCCCAAATAAGGATCAATAATATAAGGGAGGTGTAACTATATGTGGTTCAAAACAGGTTGACGACGAGAGTTTAAATTTATATCATGACTTTACAAGACAAAAACAAGCCAGACCTGCATCTAACAATAAGTATTACGCCTTTCTCTAGTATAGTCCCGCTTTGATAGATTAATTCTTCATTGTTCAGACCACAAATTACATACACACGATAAAACAGACTTAAAACTAGTGCAACAATCGGAGGCCTTATCGCTATGAGTGATCTCTTCCAGATGTACTTTGGAGTCACACCTCTCCACAGTAATACTAAGAATTATACTCAATAGAATCGCAGTTAATGACTAATGACATAACTAAGGTCAAACGACTAATTTGTCAGTATAAAAGTTTAAAGGTCAGTGTTCATTACAGGTCAAAAAGACGTCAAGTATAGAATAAGAAGATAACTGCTAGTATCTATCCACGCTGGGCCAAAATTTTGAAACAAAGTAAACTGCATCTTTTTGGACCAAGTTGACAACAACAAACAATGATAAAAATGTTAACACCAAAAAATTAAAAAATGATCTGCAATATAAAAAAACAATAATTTAAATTTCCGGCCATGTGAGAGGCATTGGTGAAGCCGAAGCCAAAATTAAGAAGACTTCTTGAACAATACAATTATTGAGTGTATATTAAAGAAAATATGAAACTATTGTACTGTATGGCTTTGAAAAATAGATAAATAATATTTTATGTAGAACTTGAGCCACATTTGATTTTGCTTCACCGAAGTATAGACTAGGGTTCTGAAGTGAAAATCAGTTGCCCAGAAGATCTTAAGTGAATTTTAACGACTATATCCACTTCCAGCACCCTTAGCTCCACGTCAGTGAGTAATTAAGCCAGTGCATAGTGCATACCCTGTAGGTGTGAACATCCTTTTGACTAACAGACTGTGTAACCTCCCAGCTCGAGGGATGATCGCCTAATAAATTTTATACAACCACGAACAATGCTGTTGTACCCGAACAAGCCACTTTCAACCTTCCCTTGTAAATTCCAAAGTTGATTGCTGTTTACTTTCAAGCATTAGCGTGGTATTGTAGTAAACAGAAGAATAATTCATGAGTACGAAGTACAGCTTATAAAGGTGCGAGCGATAAACTAGTTAAATACAGGTCACAGCGCATTACAGCAGCTATACATCAACTTGGCACCGTGTCAGCTTTAAATTTCGTTTCAACGCCAACAAGTCGTCCTTTTAGCAGTTTCATATTGAGATTAATAATTTTTGCTTAAAAAAACTGTACCTGTATGCTTCTACCACCTTGGTAGAGACATAAAAATTCAGTAGCTCATCAAGACCCCCATTAACAATTTTTTTTTATTCTTTATTTTTATTCTTCACGGACTCCTGGGTCCGTGCCCTTTGTCAACTTTTACAATATTTTTTTAAAACTATATTTGATATTACATAAAACTAATGACTATACATCCATTAGCTATTAGAGGAGAGCAATAATATAAGTACTACTTGACCACGCGGTGATCACCAGTGGAAGGCGTGTAGTCGAACGGTTACCGCTTTGTCAACGCAGGTCGACAAGTTTAGTTTAGTATGCGAAATAACGCGGGACAGTCTAGTGACAAGTTGACCGTAGGTGATCGCAAGTGTACGATGCGTGGAATACGCATTGTCTTCTTTTACTACATTAATTATCAAATACATGGATGGCTGTCAGGTCCAGATGCCATATTATAGATGTCCTTATATGTCCCTATATCATGATTCAGATTGTGATCGCGATCGCGTGCCATCTCACTTACGCACGTGGCGCGAGTAAGTAGATGCCAACGGGACGGCATGCAATCTCGATCTTCTACTTCAAACTTCTATAATAAGCCCGCGCATTGAGTTCACAAAAAAATTACAAGTTATGGATAATTTTACCCATATTTTTTTAGGTGGTACATTTTAGAAATACCTACCTATAATTGAAATCATAATTATATTATGTCCTTAAAATATTGTCAAATTTATCTTGCAACAAGTGTAGGCTAAATACGCAGAAAACGTAAATAGTGGTTTTAGTCTACTTTTGGTTCGGACTTTATTGAGCATTAATACAATACAATACAATATTTCTTTATTACACACCGAAAATACAAATGAAACTTAAACTAACATAAAAAAACAAATATACGGCAGTATAATGGGCGGCCTTATCGCCTTAAGCAATTTTTTCCAGGCAACCTTTGGATGGACAGGACTAAAGAAATTGAAAAACGGTCGGTGTATAATATCGAATCAGTCTAATTTTAAATATAATTGACTTACATTTTAACATTTTATTTGTGTTGGTGTTGAGTTGATGTTGAGCTACTATAATGCTCTTAGACCAGCCAGAGTCACTCAAAGTTTCGGCCCGAATGGGTTGATAACAATGTAGCACAAAGAGAATGTTACGAGATAGCTTATATTTTATGTACGAGAGGTCAGCGAGGTAAATGGTTGGAGTGTATTACACTGCAAACGTTTTATGATGTTACAATTTTATGCCTTCCTCTGCTAACAACTTACTTACGGACTCTTTTTAGCCTTGAAATGGACATAACATTTAGTATAAGCAGTTACATTCCGAGTCAAATTTTATGGCTGCTCACAAAGAAGGTGAGACAGGCCCCCTTTAAAAAAAAATCTATAATTATAATACGATGGACGCTGCAACTGCTGCAAGATGGTTTTTGTCACCATGAGCCAACGTGCTATGATCTGATGGGTATTTGTGTGCCAAAATCGAGAGCAAAATTGTCGTCTAAAGTAGTTTTTTTGTGACATGGTATTTAATGTGTCAAATGTGGCAAATTTTTGTCTCTTCTAAAATCTTGTGGGTATGTGCACAGATATACACAACAGATCTGTGGGTATGTGTGTACAATATTTCAATGCCCAAAGAGTTTTTATTATGTTTTTTCGATAAAAGAGGCGAATGCACAGAGGTTATGTAAGAATTTACAAGACAAAAAGTTATTGACATTTCCAGATGGTATTTTATCACTGTTTTATGATTGGCTCATAGTAGAGCCATAGCCATCTGGTTTTTTTTTTCGAAATTTGTTTACTATAAATGTTTTGTTTAAACGTGAAAGTACCTCAAAATATTATGCATATTTACGTACTTTATATATATTTTTGCGTAGATATGTAATGTCTAAAGTACTATAATTATAGTCTTACGTATGCTGGCCTCGGCTACGCTACCGTATTTTTAATAAATATTATTTATTATTAAATGTTTGTTGGTATATTGTTATTTTTTTCTCCTCATAATAAACAAATAATGAATAATGAAAATATCTGTGTCACTTACGAATAAAAAAGGCTTAACAAAACTCATAATTTACCCGAAGAGTTTATTTGTTTCGCAAGAAAGACAGATCAAAGAAATGAACAGTAAGCTCCTTAAAAAGATGGGTTTTATCTTTCATAGCGTTCGTAGATTATTTTCCGTAATTTTCGGAGACATCGGTTTGTAACGTGGAGAAAGATTTTATACTACGCCAAACAAGGGAATTTCGGTCTGACAATAAAAATGTATCGCACTCTATTTTCATCTGAATTTCAATAAAATAATTATAAACAAATAAATAACTTTTAAAAATCATCCATAAAAAACACAGGCGTCCGCCATATTGAATTTATTGTGACGTAATTTTATTTTTCGTGTTTGTACTCAATAATCCTTTGATTTGATACCCATATCATGGGGGTGTATAAAAACTGTTCCGCCATCTTTGGAAGTACGCCATATTTAGAATTAGGAGGACGTCACTTGGCTAGCCAGGCAATGGCGTCGATTCTGGCATACCACTGGCATACTCACTAAACTAAACCAATCTGACAGGACAAAAATTATCTGCCTCTCTTTTCATTTTAATATGTGAGAGAAGGATAGCAACAATTTTAGAGCTGTCAAATTTAGTTTAGTTTAGAGAACATCAGAATCGATGCCATTGTCATCCAAATTATACGTGTACGCAAAATTTTTGCTGAATCGGTTGGAGATATCTGTTTTGAAGTTAATTCAGTTTGCAAGATTTGATCCAAACTAACAAGGCAAGGATCGGTTATCGCTCGAAGAACCGATAACCGATGGGGAAGAAAGGTTCTGGAGTGGACACCACGAACCGGAAGACGCAGCGTAGGGAGGCCTCCCACTAGTTGGACCGACGACATTGTGAGAGTCGCGGGCATCCAGTGGATGCAAAAGGCAGGCTGTCGTTCAGTGAGGAGGTTAAAGGGGGAGGCCTATGTTCAGCAGTGGACGTCTTCTGGCTGATGATGATGATGATGAACGAGGCAAGTTAAATAAAAGCCTGTATGGAGATTTTCAATATGGCTGTATCTTTTTTGTGAACTTGTTATGCAATATCTTCACTGTATGTGAACCGACTTAAAAAAAAAAACATCAAATATTACGTGAGTTATCCCATTTAAATTTTCATTGTATCTCTAAGAATGGAAGATTAATGAAAATTAAAAGATAAATCCGGTTAAATTAAAAAATAAACTTCTCGAAAGATCACTTGTTATTTTTTGTAAAAAAAATATAAAATTTGTTCCCACAATTTTTGTATATTATATGAAAAAAAGATTACGCAATAGCTTTAGAATATCATCGCAAATTATTTAAATTAGTTTATGAAATTTTTCTTTTAAATAAATAAAAAAAAACGGAATCTTCGTGCGTTTTAGAGATAATACCAAATGTATCTTCAATTTTATTGAAATGGCTCTGGTCAAGAAACGGGTACTTAAGCAACTGTCAGTACTAACACAGAAAGGCAGTAGTAGGCAGTAACTGGCTATGCCTTAGGGCAAAAATTAAAACAAAGCTATAATACACGCTCTAACCCCAACTACGTATTATATACTACATTCCTACATTAGGCCCTGGATGATTAAACACGGAACATGATATCGAAGAACCATAAAAAAATGGTAGTTGTTGCTAAAATTTAATGCTGTACTGCCGCTGCACTCACCATCCACAGCTATCTCTATCGCACGTTTTCAATATTTTTAAAGAAAAAATACGTGAATGAGAACTAAAAAAACTATTATTGGTATCTTAAGATATAATTCTAAATAGATAGGTAGATAGATAGGCCATCAGAGATCGGAACGCGGTTGTGATAGAGGCCCTGGGCCGGGGGGAGGCGATATAAAAATGCGTTTAGAAATAGGATTGTGTGTATGCCTTGAGCATTCATGCTCACCATCGAAGGCACCTTCTTGCGGTGGTGTCGTGTGTCAGGTCGCTCTCTTCCCTAAGATATGGTTGAGGAGGGCGATGGCTGGCAATTGTGTCATACTCGTGATCGGGTGCTGCTTGCGGGTCGCTGGTCTGCTCGCGGTATATACACAACAGCAGTAGTAACATGACCAAATTGTTTAACCGGGAAGTTATCCGAGTCGCGTAGGCAACAAAACGGTCCCTCAGCCCCCGCCAAGATATAGTGACGATGTATTTTGTAATGCTAGAGTCAGGACGCCCGGAGTGCAACGACAAAAACGAGCATAGGTCCGACCTCTATGACGCCTGGCGCGGCACTGAACGCGGCGCGCCAAAATTTTCGCATCCTTTTTACGCTTTTAATTTCACTAAAAAACGACACTATTCACTATCAAAAATCTATCCAAATAAAAGAATTTTGAATAAAATTGCCTTTCAGTACATGCAATTTCCAGGTTGTTACGAGCTTTGATTAGAGCATAAAATGAAAAAAATAAACTAAGTTGACTTTGTTTCAGATTTTTTTTTTGATCGAGGAAAGTTTATTCTATCGTGTTTTGAACCAAATCATAAACTCAAACACAGATGTATCTGTGACATGTATTTTTTTTTCCAGCTCAAATATTGTAATTCAACTGAATAAAATTGATTTAAAACCGTCAAATTTGGTATAAGAGGCTCTTACTCTTCCTGTATTGTGAATAACTATAAGTAAATTAATTTAAGTTAACAAAATTAATATAGTTAAGTATAATAAAAGTCACGGACCCTGGAGTCCGTGAAGTTGCAATATAAATTAAAAAAAATAGATAAAGAAATGTTAATGTATTTGTATTGTTCAATAATATAACATGGTCCTGGGTTTTCTTAACATTTAAGGATAGAGCTTAGAATTTTTCTGAGATTTCTCGGTACATTTCAATGAACTGTCAAATGACAAGTCCCATAGCTTATTCATCAAGCCCAATCCCCAGGGGCCTTACTGCCGACTTAAGACCCTGAGATATCCGGAATCATTGCGAGCAGTATTTCAGAACGATAAAGCTAATATTTTTTGGGGTAGGTTTCGGTAGATAATGTCGATCAAAAGCTTTTTAGGAAAACAGGTTTAAAAGCAAATAGGATTTTTATTTGATAGTAAATATTAGATAGTTAATTTAGAATTTCATATTATACATTTTTAAGGATTTGCAATCATGTAATTAAGTTACAATATACATTAATGGAATAAATTTACACAAAAATTTAAACTAACTAAAAACCGAATCTAAACCAAGTAGTAAACCAAAGTAGCCAGAATGCTAACAGCTTTACGATTTTATTTATATTATACGGGAATTACTCACGTAAGATTCAGCCGGTTACTCCGACTATAGTTTCAACCGCACTAGGCGATCTTTTTCAAGGTGAATCCACGCGCGCGGCTGCGTCTTGCATGCATGTTGAATGGCAATGCTTATTTTTTACCAAAGTATACATTTATCGTAAATATGTTCTTCTTAAAATACATAAGTGATTTAATTCTGAGATATTTTTACCTGTAGGTAGATAGGTTATGCCCACCCCCATATTGACTAGATAAATGCAAGGCTGGTTGCTCGATCTCAGTCACGCACTCCGAGTGAATACAACAAATTGTATTTTTGTTTCTTTCTAACAACAGACAGTGGAAGAATTTGATCCTCCTCCGCCTCCTTTCAGCCTTAGGATGTCCACTGCTGGTCAAAGGCCTCCCCATCGATCTCCAAAAAAGCCCTGTGGTCTCTTTATGGTCGTCTTTTCATCTAGTGGAAGATGTTGATAGTATGTTTATAATGATTGTAGTTTTACTCTGCAACAAGTTAAGTAACTGTACCTATATCAATAATTAATAATACCGACATAGCTGTTAAAATTTGCAAGTTGAAGTGGCAATGGGCAGGCCACATCGCTCAAAGAACCGATAACCGATGGGGAAGAAAGGTTCTTGTGTGGAGACCACGAACCGGAAAACGCAGCGTAGGTAGGCCTCCCACTAGATGGACCGACGACATAGTGAGAGTCGCTGGCATCCAGTGGATGCAAAAGGAAGGCTGTCGTTCAGTGTGGAGGTTAAAGGGGGAGGCCTATGTTCAGCAGTGGACGTCTTCTGGCTGATGATGATGATGATGATGATGACCTATATCAAACAGAAAAAAGGAAAAATGCCTTTTAAAATGAATGCAAAATTTTACAGTAAAAAATTCTAAGCACAAACTGAATATATGAAACTGGATAAATCTCTCGTAGATAGAAACAGAACGCATTATGTCCTAGTTCAGAACTAGGTGGCGCACAACATACATTATTATAACATGTTTCGCAAACTTCATCTGGTAAAACAAAGTTTGTTATTTTATACGCCACTGCGATATTATTGCAAACAAAACTAGCATTTTGCGCAAACGTGGTTTTAAAGTTTTTACGTTGTAAAATTTTCTTGTTATTACGCTGCATGTGTGTTGCAGAGAAAAAAAAGATGCTTTAAAGGATTCTTTTTCAGAAGATGAAAAGAGAGAATTAAGTGGAGGTGGCCGAGAGGTAGCATGTGCACTTGACAATGTGATGGCACCCGGTTCGATAATTTTTAACAAAGATTTTTTCCATGTTTTTTTGTGGATAGATAGATAGATAAACTCATTATTGTTCACAGCACAAATTTAATACACACGATAAAACAGCTTAAAAACTATCGCTAAGAGCGATCTCCTCCAGGCAACCTTAGGAGGATTTATACAGGAGGTAGAAGGCGGGGCGTGCAATATTGAATAATGTGATAGTTTATAGTGATAGTGATAGTTGTAGTATACGGAAAGGGACATGGGATACTTTTTATCCCGGAAAAATATACGATTGTCACAGTGCTTAATCTGTCCATCATAATTGTGTTGAACACATAATTTATTTAATCAAAGCAATGAAACACCACTAGTTTTACTCAAATTACAACCGACCACGCGCGTCAAACCGCAAAATCACAGGTTCTACTCGATTCGATCGACTCACATCGATTCGACCATCGATTCGTTGACCATCGCTTAAACCGACCGCACTCACCAGATTTCCCAGTTAATTGCACGGTAAAAACCGTTCGTCGGTACTACAATAGCTTCATTAGTGAACGCTCGACGAATTTCAATTTGCACGCGGGAGCTTAAATCGTATGATTATAATTGACAAATCGGTTTTATCTGCCGACTCGGTTATCGGTCGAGATAAATTGGTTCGCTGTCTGATATTCTTGAGTAGGTTTATCGCATATATGTGACGTATGTATAGCTCTTTTGAGTAACGTCTTAAGTTTTTTTTTAACGTGATAACGTCTTATAAAACGATGAACGCCGGCTGCACGCACAAAAAATGTCACGTTCCACCTGAGCTGCGCGTGCAAGCGAGAGCGCGGAACAAGCGATAGAGAGGCACTATCGGCCTAAGCGTTATCACGTAAAATTATCGTCCGTAAACCGACTTTACAGATAACTCCTTCTTTATGATAGATACCTGCAACACTAGAGGCATCACAGATACGTTGCCGACACTTAAAGACTCTATTAACAGCCTTTTTGAAGAACCTATATAAGTATGTTATAGTTACTCGGAAATAGCGCAGGAGAGCCGCGGGAGTCATTCCACAAATCGCAGGTGTGAGGCAAAAAAGATCGCGTAAAACGCACTGCACCGTTTTTATTTCATTATCATCAGCCGGAAGATCGATGCAATTTGTCACAATAATACGGAGCACGCTTGCCTAGAAGAAACTGATACACTCGCGACTTCTAGACACCCAGATTGTACCTACCTATCAAGGAACATTCCATTCAGGCAGCGCATTCCACAGTCTAGCTTTCACACAATAAAAGTGGAGTCAAAACTCTTCATAAGGGTTTTCGGATTCATCATCAGCCAGAAGACAGAAGACGTCTTCTGCTGAACACAAGCCTCTCCCTTAGAACTTCACACTGAACGATAGCCTGCCATCTGCATCCACTGGATGCCCGGGACTCTCACGATGTCGTCTGTTCACCTAGTGGGAGGCCTATTCCTTCACTCACTACTACTTTCACTCTCTCGAGATGACTTTACCTAGAATTTAATACCCACAACGTTGTCATTTTTATGTTATTACTCTCAAAAATCAAGATTACCAATCTCAGTTACACCCCGTTCCAAACTATTTCAATAAACAAGTCTAAACTACACGATCTTGCATTCTAAAACCAGCTATAGCTAAAATCGCTACCAATATTCAATACCACCACAACACCGAAGCAGTCGGCAGGGAGCGTTGTAAAATTTTATTTCTGGTCCAGCAGGTCTCGTGAGACCTTACATTATGACGGGGCGTTAAACTAAACATTGCAACTTTAAATACTGTTTAGCAAATACGTAAAAAAGGAACTAATATTTTCATAAAATTCAATAACTTTTTAACACAAAAAACCGACTTTAAAATTAGTAAAAGTTCGAACAAATTTATTGATATTGCCAAATCAACAGGTACATGTGCAAAATTATTCATACTATTATATCTAGAAAACTACTGAGACAAACTAGTTCCTCTCACCATCATCATCATCATCAGCCCGAAAACTTCCACTGCTGAACATAGGCCTCCCCCTAGAACATTTCCTCGCACAGAAAAAAGGTGTGCGTTTGTCAACAGAATGTAGCTTCCAATCAGAAAACGCATTTATTGTGTTTAATTCTGTAACCCATAGTAGGTTGCATACCTACTATGGGTTACGTTAGTTTTATACGCTTTGTTTTATTTGTGTACGCTGGATGCAGGCCGCTTCCAACCGGCCCTTTCGGAGATCGATGGGGGAAGTCTATGTCAAGCAGTTGACGTCCTATGGCTGAAATGATGATGATGTAGTTTTATACAGAATTTGGAACGTAGGTATTTGTAATACAATATAATACATATTTTTTTCTTATTTGTAATTTGAGTGTGATACTAAAGTTTTTGTGTACGTTTGTTCGCACTCTTCTTAATCATCATCATCACCCAAAAAACGTCCATTGCTGAATATAGGTCTCCCCTATAGACATCCACACTGAACAATCTTCTTCTGAACATCTTCTTAATAGCTGAATGGATTTCAATCAAACTCGGTATACAAGTATCTCATACCCTAGATTAACATAAGCATTATTATCCAAAAATAAGCAAATCCTGTAGTATAGCGGAAGAAACCGCAGGGGAAGTTATTTTTTTTACATCGGAGTAGGCTAACGTTTGACTGCGATCTCGAAAAGGAAAGCAATGATGCGGTCCAAAATGGAGCATGTTTGCCCAGTAATAACATATTAACCCTAGACTTGAACACTCCAAGATTGCAATGCTGCGGAAACACAGACAGGAGCAAGGCGTTCCATTGTTTTGCTGTTCTAATTAAGAAAGAGGAGTCAAAACGCTTGGTGCGAATTAATGGCATTTCGACCAAGTAAGGGTGACGCCTTGCCGTTCGTCCCGACGTCCGGTAATGAAAAGGTGATGGGGGGGGGAAAGTTTGTGAAATTTCGTTGCACACTCTCCGTGGAAAATCCTATGAAATACCGACAAGCTTGCGACTTTACGCCGGTGGTTCAGGTTCTGAAATTTCTTTCCAACCAACACTTCGTCATCAATGAGCTTAAAATATGTTAGTTATGTTTGTTAATGTGTTAGTTAGTGATAGATATCGTATAAAATTGCTAATATGACCCGTATAGCAGAATATGCAAGTGAGTTTAAATCACTACTACATAAATAGATAAAACAAAGCAAGAACACAATTCCCACTTCATACCAGGCGGAGAAAACTCGATTCGAACTAGTTTCGTACTTCATTAATGTTTCTACCAAGTATTAGATATGATACATAGTTATAATAGTGTTGGACTAGAATTGTACGCTTAGAACTTACACTATTTTGGTAGTTATAAAGAAAATTTTAATAGTACTAAAAAGAAAACATTACGATCGTCGTTTATTCTATAAAAATTACAAGTAAAATAAAAACTATCTTAAATTTAAATTTATAACTAAATGATCTAAAACTAAAATTAATCTAAAACTAAAACTAATCTAACAATCCGCTACCGGTGGGCAGCGTTCCCAAAATGCTGGCAGCATTGCCACGTTGTATGGCAATGCTTATTATTTGGGCAAAATATAGGCCAGCGTTTTGGTCACGAATTGCTTCGACAAAGAAAGAAAACTGGTCCGCCATCTAACAATCCGCTACCGGTGGGCAGCGTTCCCAAATTGCCACGTTGTATGGCAATGCTTATTCTTTGGGCAAGTCCACCATATTGGATTTAGAATAACGTCACTAGCTAAGTGAATTCTAAGTGCAATATGGGTATAATATATTCTATTCATTAATTCTATTCCATGCATTGTCATTCAAACTAAACGTGTGTGCAAAATTTCACCTAAGCGGTTGGGAATAGCCGGTCAAATTCAAATTCAAAATATTTATTTGTCAATCATTCAAGGTCTAATAGTGCTAACAGACGTGTGCGTGGTAATGATTTGGTTGACGGACCGCCGTCCAACCAACGAGAGAGAAAGAGTGAGAATAACAAATTTCACTCTCTTTCTCTCCTGTTGGTTAGACGCCGGTTGAAGTCAACCAAATCCACACGTCTGTTAGCACTATTAGATTCAGGTGCATGATATGTTTCACACATGCATACCTACGTACTAACTAACAGGGCATACTAAATAAAAGCTTGTAATAATATCGGATTATGTGAGCCGAACGCGATGTTTTTGCCTCAGAATCAAAATAGGTACTTTTCTACCGAGCACAAAAGCATGAAACGTACGAGTATGAGCGAATAAAGGGAGAGGGTAATAATCTTGATATCGGTCTGTCTCGAGGGGCACAGAACATCCCGGCTGCCACGGGCCGTTTGTGATGCGCCTTACGCGTGTTTTGGACCGTCTTTATGTTTTTCGGATACAATATAGACTGTTGAAATATGGCCCGGAATACGCAAACTGCTTTTGATTTGGTCTGTTTTAGTCATCGAAATACAATTCCTATAGAGTCAAAATCTCAAAGTGAAAACAGTCAAAAAAACGTCTAAGCGTCATTGTACATACGTTGTATCAATTATATACTTCACAATGCCACATTTACTCCAATTTAGACGTTATGTCGCTTGCATAGTGTTTAACGTTAGTTGTCCGCTATGTCATTGTAGCTCGGTCATCGCGCGGCGTTGTAGTCGCATCGCGGTTACCTTGTAACTAACCAAAAAGTCTGCGCATTTCATAGCGTGCGCCGAGTTTTGGTTCGGACATTTTTTGGCACGATTGTGACTCTATATAAATAAATAAATAAATAAAATAAATATTTGGGACATTTTTGCACACACGGTCATCTGACCCCAAACTAAGCAAAGCTTGTAATATGGCTGCCAGAAACTGATATACGTACATATATATTTTTAAATACATACTTAAATAGATATTAACACCCAGACATAGAACAAACACAAATGTTCATCACACAAATGTTTGTCCTAGATGGGAATCGAACCCACGCCCCCAAGCACAGAAGATAGGTTCAGTACCAACTGAGCCACCGGGGCAGTCGTAATATGTATTGTATCTCGATGGTTTTAGCTTAAAGATTTAGATTAGAGATTCATAAGGCTGAATTGTTTCTACCTTTGGCGCTACTTTTCATTAAGATTTTGACACTTTGTTTATTTTTATTTATTTATTTCAAATTAGCACCGCACAAAAACTTACACCAATGACATTAATAACATATTAAAAACACAAAATCATAACAAATTTTGCATCTGTATACATAATATATTTACACTACTTTTTACTCTATATTCACAATGCTAAGCCATGGTATGTGCTCACTGTTTGGATCATGGAATTGAAAAAAAAACTGTATGTCTTGTGATCTGCTATGAGTAACAAAAAAAAACGCTGGCTGCTTATTCAGACCACTTAAAAGCGTAAGCGTCCTCCTTCTTACGGCAATTTTACCAGTTTAACTTATGGACATGCGACTTATAAGAGACCACAGAAATCGCTGGAAGCAGGCCGTTTCCAACTGGCCCTTTTGGAGATCGATGAGGGAGGCCTATGTCCAGCAGTGGAAGTACTATAACTGAAATTGATGAGGCTAAATAACCTGTTTAACGTTGATCTTGTCCATAAAATGTTTCCACTAGTAACTCTTCATGTTTCACTCTCTGCCTTTTGAATTAAATTGATCTCGATTGTATTTTGCAAATAAATATTTTGGAATTTGAGAATGGGACAAGATAGAAAACTTTTATTGTTCACGCCAGAAATGACATAGGTATAATGGACAAAAAAGACTTAAATCGAGTGTAAAAACCGTAACTGGCGACCTTTTGTAAGCGATCTCTCCCGTGCCATGCTATACTGTGCATTTTAAAGGATGCGGAAAAATTATGCTCCAGTCCTCCTTTTTCTATGCAAAAAAAAAAAACATCGACCCGTTGCTTCGCCGCTACGTGAAACAACAAAGAAACTCATTTTTGCATTCATAATGCTATTAGTAATTTTTAAACTTTCGCGATTTGAACACATGTTTTAAATGCTATTAATTATTATAACACCGGCTTGCACTCACGATGGTGTTTTAACGGTCGAGACAATCGACTGGTTTCGTAATATAATTAATATTATTATTGATACTAGATTAAGCATAATATATAACGTGTAACGAAAAGGTCCGAAAAAAATCTGCTGTTCCCTAGAAAACGGTCATTGCCACCCTACAAAATGCACAGCAGATTTTTTCTAGATTTCATGGTTGATCCCATAGTAAAAGTTGTTTGTAATTATGAGTACATTACCCTTCAGTATTACAACCCCTTTTTAACCGACTTCCAAAAAGAGGCGGTTATCAATTCGACTGTATGTTTTTTTTTAATGTATGTTTGTTACACGATTACTCCGCCAATTTAGAATTGTTTTTGATGATTCTTTTTTTGGTTGGTAGGTCTTATTTCATAAGTGGCCCCATAAATATTTTATCAACATTGATTCAGCGTTTTTTGAAAAATCTACATAAACATGACGATAAGCAACGAATTCAATGTACATTGCACAGTGCCACCAACTTAGCTGTTAAAGTGGGCAAAATTGGAACTACAGTTATTTCTTGGTGAATGTCATACTTTGTTCTCCACTATCGACGCTGTCAACTTAACAGCAAACATCACAGATATACACAACCAGATCGGCAATATATTTCAGTGAAAGAGACAAATTGATACAGCTCGGCACAAGTACAAAAAGGACATAGATAGACTTTTTTGTCCTTATCGGCGTGGCCTCTTTTTTGGACCCGAAATGTCAAAATCTGACGGTTCAATGCCAAACAAAACGGGTCAGAATATTATTTATTGGCTTATTTTGGTGATTTAATGTGTTATGTGCGACTTTTCTCTGAGTAATAACTGTAAAAATGGTTCTACAATGCTTGGGTGTGGCATTTTGGGCTGCAAGAAGCGCAGTAGGAGACAAAACGATGAAATATTATTTCACAAGTAAGTAAACATAATAACGCTTGTAGCGATCACCTAAAGACATTCAGGATATCAATTTGTAAACATATTTTCATAATTAGTCAGTTTTTGGGTCGATTTGTGGTCTAATTCTATGAATTTTATCAAATTATTCACTTAGAAGAATTATGACGAATGTTGCCAGTTTATGAAAGAAATTACCCACCGCATCTAACATAAATTATTCGTTCTGCAGGTTTCCAATTGATCCTGTCTTACGAATGAAATGAATGTGCTACGCGGTCGTGAAAGTTGGGTGCCAGCAAGACATGGTAAATTTTTTTCGAAACATTTCAATGCCGGATCCATTGTCAGAAGAGATATTAATTATTTAATTCCGTTTGCCGTACTAACAATGCACTTGCCTAATGCGAACATTGAGGATTATTCAGTAGAAATACCATCGATAAGTTCTTTTGCCACCAAAAATTAGAAAACTTTCTTATGATGATGAAAATATTTTACCAGCCGAAAAAAACAAAATTGATTGAGATTTCTTTCCAACCAATGTACATGTATAGTCAAAAAAGCTGGCACATTACAAGAAGTGCAAAATACCGACCCTTCTCTGCCCATGTGAATATGGTGAATGTTAGTATCAAATATATACTAATGAGGCCAGAATTATGAAGCAGGAAAAGCAAAAGGCGATTTCGGCGAACCGACTCAAAAAGCTACGCGCTGTTCGCGAAATTTGTACTATAAACATTAAAGAGTTTTATCTATTTATCTAATTATTTGGAATGTTATACGTAATTCCATTCATGAAAAAAATTTACTGACCAAGCGCGAGTCAGGCTCCCGCGCTGAGGGTTCTTTACAATCACAAAATACAAAAAGACAACATTACGCCCAGGCTGTCACCCATCCAAGTATCGACTGCGCCCGACGTTGTTTAGCTTGGTGGTAAACAGAAATTTCTCACTGACTCGCACTTGGCCAGTGTTTATTATTTGTTGTTTTACTTATGTTCACTATAATCCGCAAAATTTGACGCTTGTACGGATTACCGTTTTTACAATAGAACAAATCCAAAAATACCCCGTCCCGTTTTAGCTTTTTTTATTATTTTTTATTAATCCACCGTAATATTACATATACATGAAAATTCTAACTGATTATCTATTACGGTTCGAAAGATACAGCCGTTTAAATGTAGGATGGACAGATAGACAGATAGACGGACAGACAGACAGCCAATTTAGACTTAGTAATAGGGTCCCCTTTAGTTTAGAATATTTTTATTTCTCAGTTAATCAGCCTTAACATTACATATTCTGTGAAAATTTAAGTCAACTGGCTATCTATTACGGTTTTTGTCAGGACGATAGGGTATGTCATGAGGACAGACAACGTGCTTTTCTTACCAGAAAATTGTAGGTAGTACCGCGGGTTGCAGCAGATAGTGTATAAACAATAAATATTAAAAAGGTAGTATTGTTTCCAAAATTACTCATTGAAGATTCACTACCCATCATATTAGGTAAATTACCCTAACTTATAGCAAATAATTTTAATGTGGCAACACACCTTGTTGAAGCGAGAGGCACTGAGCTAGCCACGCTCATTGAAAATCTATAGGTATTAGATCTGTGGCAAACATAGAAGAACTGTTCCTGCAACAGAACTTCAAAAAACAAAGTGTCTCCATGGGACCGGGCCCTGTTGTTTTTCGTTAAATTTTTCAAGACCATGGATACAAAGTATTTCAGTCGTAATATTAAACAATATTTTCTACTTTTTAGTTTCAGTTTGTAAATGTAGGTATAATCATGAAGTCGGTTCTTTTTTTTTCTAAAAATTATAATTATTGATACACGTTGTAATAAAGTCTAGATTTTTGGTAAGTAAATAAAAACTAGCCCGACATGACAATTTAACTTTGTTTACATTACAAACTGTACCAAATTACACCCTTCGCGCGGCTAACTTCGTTTGTTCGCACGAAAGCTCATTCTTTCCTCCATTAAGCTCATCAAGGATTACTTATTCAAAAATGGTAATTTGGACACATTTAGTTTCGTATATTATTCATGTAATTCTCTCTTGTTTTGAGAACAAATTGCCGCTTAGAGACGCAGTATTTAGGATTTTAATAGAATATTTTGTGACGGTTTTTGGATTAGCTTTGTATTCGCATTAGCGCATTAGTGTTTTAGATTATGAAAACAATTAAGTTTAAGGTGGTACGTTTCACATGTGGCGGCAAATTCAAATATAATATGGGGTCGAAAAATTGGGCCCCTGAGGACCTATCTCACATCATTTGCAAAAATATTTCAGATGTTTTTGTTGTGTTTGTTTGTATTTTGTTTGGTCAATAAAGGCATTAAAAAAAGAATACTTAATCTGCCTTGTTATTATGGTATCAAATCTTGCAACTGAATTTAAAAACAGTTATCTCCAACCGATTAAGCTGAAATTTTGCATACACCTTAAGTTTTGATGACAATACATGGTGAGCTAAGTGACGTCATTCTAAATACAATATGGTGGACCGCTAGTATTCAGAGTTCCGAAGTCCCACAAGTAACCCTTATAAGTTCGTTCTATCAGTCCGTCTGTCTGTCTGTATTGATACTATGTCCAATGATACATCTTTGATACTTGGTTAAGACCACAGAGATTCGTTTGTTCGCATTTTTCTATAACCACCAATTTCGAAACTATATGAATGTGACTACAATTATATGACTTTTGTTACGAAACCCTACCATGTGCGTGGCTTGACACGCTCTTGGCCAGTTATTTAATTTTCTACTTAGTTATTTTTATCCACTGCTGAATCGAACCACGAATTGGTTCTTAAATTATCTTCATTCAAAAAGTGTGAGCGAGATAGCTGAATAGGGAAGAGGGTTCCTATGGGTAAACATTAATCTATCCATCTAATTAATATAAGGTGAGGCTAGATCAATCATATTTTGTAATTAATTAGCCATCTTGATTGATGGGTGTATCGTAGATAACTTCCCCTTCATTTTACGCACGATACTTGCCATAGGTACCTAATATTAATTTATTACAAGTGGTTAGTGTTGGCCGGATATTGGTTTAGCCGGATAGGCGGATATTGGTTATGCCGTATAGACTGATATGACAACAAAGAGCTTCCGGCTATTTTGTTTTAATTAAAGCAGCGTTTACCCATAAAGAACCACATGTTTTTTGGAAGTAGCAAAGTAGCCTACTATGTATTGTGTTAATCCAGGGAAAAGATTATTTCAATAGTAAATTTTATCCAAATCAGCTCCCTAAAATGGTTTTCAGTGCCAAGCTAAGCGCAATATACCTCATGGAGCGAATTTAAAAAGAGAAGTTGTTTGTTTGCTGATAAAAAAAAAGTTCACGTTTAATTTAAATATTTTTGTTCTACTTTTATTATAGGGTATTTTTTTCACTGTATTGGATTTAAATTAGTTAGTCGATATTTCAAAACATTTACCTTTTACATATAATTGATTCAGGGCTCTTTTTGTGTATCAATGCATGAATATTTTTTTTTATGTAGGTCAATACTATTAGGTCATTTCAATTTTGTGATTATACAAATGGCCGGAACCATGTGAAAAGTGACCGGATAAAAATGTATAACATCACGACTATAATGATAGTAAGTATCTCTAGTTTAATTAAAACAAATGTGCTTTTTAAAACTGCATGCGAGCTGTTCAATGATGTGACAGTTAATTACGTTAAGTTTCTGTTTGGGGTTAAAAAGTTAATTTATGCCCATTGGGGATTTCACGAACGAGCCACTCTGAGTCAATTATACAGTAGTGCTCGTGATGTGACCAATCTACCTGGCTGCAACTGATCGGCGAAATTAAAAGTTAAGTACATATGGAAACTATTATTCACGTCAAATTTTACATGGTATAAATATAACAAAATGACATTATACTAGTGCAACAACTGGCAATGTTATTGTTAAAAACTCAGCAGTTTGTGTTCCTAAAACTTAAGACTATCTCGCTTGGTTTAATTTAAAGTTTAATTCCATCAGTATTTGTTACTTGTATTTATTTCAGTTATTCAGAGGCTATCTCAGAGGCTGTCAGAGGTTATGTTGCAGGCTATCTCAGAGGCCATGTCAGAAGCTATCTTAGAAGCCATGTCAAATGCTATATCATAGGCTATGTCAGAGGCAATGTTAGAGGCTGTCAGAGGCTATGTCAGAGGCTATGTCAAAGGCTATTTCAGAGGCTATGTCAGAAAACATATTGTCTGAATTCTCCTTTCATGACGTGTTACATTATTATTATATGTCACGTAAGAAGCATACGAGCGGCTTAGAAACATACATATGACAGCCAAGCAACGTAAATTAATAAAAAAACGTTAAACGTGGGGTTAAACGTAAATGTATTCTTAACTAGCTGTTGCCCGCGACTTCGTACGCGTAGATTTTCACACAATATTTCAACCCCCTTTTGCCCCCCTTAATTCAGCCCTTTCGCAAAATCCTTTCTGGGCGGACGTCTACACCCCGAAAGTAATCTACTTGCCAAATTTCAACAAACTTTCAACAAAAAATAAAACCCCCATTTCTGATCCTTAATCAGTCTTTTCCAAAAAATATAATTATATACAGTATTTATTTGTTTTAAATTATGAACCTGAATACCAAATTTCATATCCCTAAGATCAAAAACAAAGGACTTTCATACAAACTTTCAACCTCCATTTGCTCCCCTTAATTCGGCCCTTTCGCAAAATCCTTTCTTAGCGGATCTCTACACCCCATAAGGAATCTACTTGTCAAATTTCAGTTTCGTAGGTCAAGTGGTTTTCGAGATTTCGTGTTTAATGAGTGAATGTGTAGATGAGTAGATGAATTTCGCTTTTATATATATATAGATATATAGATATTCTAGAACTTTCTCGAATATTCTATATCGATTACAATAGTTTGTACTCATTTTAGAATTATGTCGATCATTCCAAAATTTCTAGAACTTTCTCGACCATTATAGATAGAGTAGGTATTTCCTTTCTAAAGGATGTCTTCAGATAGGCTATCTAAGTACCTACTCAACGTACACTACAAACTGCGCTGCAAATCATCGCCAGCTTAAGATGAGCCGTACGTTCAAAGCTTCCCGTACATTCCGGAGCTCAAGTTATTTGGACCTAATACTGAGGGTTGTGATGTGTGTAATTTCTGAACTACGAAATCGACGACCTTGAAATTTTTATGGGACGTTATTTAATATACCTCCTTTCTAACAAAAAAAGAATTAATGAAATCGGACTACGCGGTAATGAATTACAACTAAGTTCACATTTTGACTTTGATCCCCTCTCCCAAGGGAACCATGGAAAATTTCGGGATAAAAGGTATCCTATAACCTACCTCGTAGTATGAACTCAAATTATGTTAAGTTTCATTTGAATCCATTGAGTAGTTTCGGCGTGATGCGCGGCCCAGATACAGACAGACAGACAGATAGACAGACAGACAGACAGACAGACAAAAATGAAAAAAATTACAGTTTTGGCTTCAGTATCGATTATAGAGTGCCGTATTTTTTTTTTTTCCAAAATATCTTCAATGTACAGAATTGGACCTGTTACAGTTTTATTATAAGTATAGATGGGGATTTTACGAACGAGGCACTCGGACATAATTACACCAACGCACAGTTTTTTGGATCAAATTCAATGCGATCATTGCATTTTAAAAGCTGAACTTATTTCCATTGTTTGAACCTCTCGTTAAATTGGGATCGTTAAAAATAACGGTAAATATATGTAGAGATAGTTTACTGGTATGATGTCGCAAAAAAAAACATTTATTTAACTAAAATCAACATGATGTGCGTCATGATGTGAGTGATGTGTGATTTTGTAAGTAAATAATTATAAATTTGATATATTTAAACTATCACTGTTGTTCACTAAAGTTATATGATTATTTACGGGATATTTACCTTGGTAGGGTTGTGGAATGAGCTCCCGATATTGAATGTAACTGCGCCGAAATATCGGGAGCTCATTCCACAACCTTACCACGGTCAATATCCCATAAATAATCATATAACATTAGATATTTTGATCCTTAGTTTAGTATTAACATAAGAACTATAAAATATATCGTCCATTCTAAACTTCAACTAGATTGTTCAGGAACAACAGCTGTGCTGTGTCTGAATAGTCCACACACCATCAGCCATTAAATGTCCACTGCTGAACAAGGCCTCCCTCTTAGAGAGGGGTGTTGCCATAATCCCCACGCTTGGCAGGTGGCTTGGAGATCGCAGTACGTTCACCGTGTACTAACAGGACGCTGCTGCCCATCCTCCGGTGGTTCTGGTCGCAGTTTTAGGACATACCCGGGTCCAATCTGTCCGACATGTCCGGGTCTGAATAGTCCATCACATTGATTATTAAAAAAAATATGCTGTTCTAAAAAAAATCTATTACTACTATCGACGATATTATTACTATCGCGGGGCGAACCTGGACTCGATTAGCACAGGACCGAAGCAGATGGAAAGAGAGAAGCCTATACCCAGCAGTGGGATAAGGAAGGCTGTGGATGATTATGATGATGATGAAAAAAAAACTACAGAAATTATCACCGTTATAAAATTAACGAAATATAGCAACAGTTGCCATCACTATTGATCTCCTTCTTGCTTGCTTTCCTTTGCCCCGAACGCTCTTCATCTTTGTCCCGTCAACGCTTCGATCATGAATGTACGTTAACGCATGCGCGTGCGTTAATTTAAACGCAGGCGCGGTGATTTGATTTTTCTATAGAAAAAATTATGATCTAACGCACGTGCGTTATTTATATTATCCTCTTGTTCGCTCTCCTGCCCCTAGCTGTTATTATATAATTTTTCTTTCTTAACACAAGTCCGTAATTTTTACGGACCTGCGTTGAAAATTTGTAATGAAATTTTCAATGCGCGTTGTACGCAGGTGCGGTATTTTTCGTGTGCACAAGTGTGAACACGCACTTATGGTTTTTACCCGGTATAAAATGACAACGACATACAGACTGATGACAGACATGGTGAAACTATGAGGGTTCCGTTAGGATATAACAGAACCCTAAAACAACACGAAAATATTCTTTACCACAACGCTGTGACACAAAACATGCAACGCAACGCTTCTAACCAATTCCAGTCTACTAAAAATTGAGCCATATTTACCCATGTGCCATAAAAGCGTCACCTAGCCAAAAACACGGCCCATAACAACGTGTGAAATATCACCGCGAGAGTGTGCGTGACCGGACTCCCTTTGTCCTGGTTTATTATAATGTATTCCGTTAATTGTTCCAGCAGCTGGTGTGAGTAAATACCATGCTTTTTCGACTTTGGTCTATTTTGTGTATAATGGGGTTTAAACAAAGTAGTGACTTATTTTTCAACATCACTATTAGCCCTGTATAACCTATCTACTACTGGGCATAGGGTTTTTCTTAAATTGTGGTATTTATTTAAATTTATACGTAAAATGTCCCTAATATTTATTCATTTATTTAATTATTATTGACTAATAATAGGTTTGCGTTTGGCTGCTAACTCACCTGATCTTAAGCAACGATGCGGTCTACAATGGAGCACACTTCCCTGGAAGAAACCGATTCACCGATTTGAAGACAAGAAATACAATTAATTAAAACAAGATAATTATATATTAGGCGTGGTGATGGCAGATGGAGTAGAGCCCTGACAGAGTGGTTACCAATAGCGGATAAGCGTTCCGTAGGCAGACAACCAGCCCGATGGGTCGATGACATCAGGCCCATCGCAGGTCATACGTGGATGAGATTAGCCCCAGACGGGGATCAATGGCGCAAGGGAGAGGAGGTCTATACCCAGCAGTGGGTTGATACAGGCTGATAATGATGAATTATATATTATGTTCCTGAACTTAGGGATCCATAGATTCTAGAATACTACACGGTCCCGTGCTAATAAAATGTGTAGATTTTTCAATTTGTTCATAGAACATCTAAAAGATGGACTAAGTACCTAATACAAATAGAGTTTTCAAACTATTATAGTTATTAAAGTAACTTTAATGTATTCGAGATTAATATAATACTTGTTATAAAATATTGGACCAGTGCATGTTGATGCACCACCGGAGGATGGGCAGCAGCGTCCTGTTAGTACACGGTGACCGTACTGCGATCTCCAAGCCGCCTGCCAAGCGTGGGGATTATGGCAACACCCCTCTCTAAGAGGGAGGCCTTGTTCAGCAGTGGACGTTTAATGGCTGATGGTGTGGTGTGTGTGTGCATGTTGATGAATGCCATATGTCTTTGAACTTTTGAGGTTCTTAGAAATCTTTTGGTTTCCTCGCGATGTTTTCCTTCGTCGTGTTTGAGCGATGGCATCGAAACTGTACATAATTTATTTAGGTACCAAATAAGTCATTGGTGCAGGGTCGCGGATCAAATCGGGTGCCGCCAGATTGTAAAACGCACATGCTACCGCTCGGCCACCATCGATCACGCAACTCTGTAACGGCCGCACGGATTTCGACTTAATTTGGTATGGGGTTGGCTTATACCCTGGATTAACACATAGGCTACTTTTTACCCCCCAAAAAAAACACTTCCTGTAGGATGCCAGGAAAAACCGCGGGATGCAGCTAGTGAATTCTAAGCGAACTAGAAATCATTTCAAGTCTTTTTCAAGTTCTTTCTGCCCTAATGAAATCTTATTACTAAGTTGAACAGACAAAGGCAGCATTGTCTGGGGAAATCACTACCAAATGATGATTCTTATACCGCACCTTAGGGCTTATAATGAAAGCTGAATCAAATTACATGTGGTATCTAATAGTGCAGTCAAATTCAGAAGCAACTAACAAAATAAGTAAATAATTTAGAGACATGATAGAACTATCATAACAACAAAACCTACAATTATCAATTTTTTTTAAAGCATGCAAAGATATAAATAATAATAATATAATACTGAAATTTATATATTTTCTTATTACATTAAAATAAAATTGTGAGCTTCTTAAAAAATTTCCCTATCCCAGGGCTTCTGTGGTCCATTTCTTTTCTACTATTCTTCTACATCTTTCTTCCATTTCATTTTTTGACCAAACATTTGAAGGAAAAAAAAAATAATAAAAAAAAAAAAAAAAAAAAAACATAAAATATAAAATCTAGCTATAAATATAGCTATTTATAAAATCTTATTTTCAAACGATTTCAAAATGGAGGTTCCCGATTTAACTACTTTATTTGTGCGTGTATGTTACGCTATATATTTGGCGATAATAAAAATTTAATAGGCCATATTATCCTAAGAAGGAGGGGCGTGTAATAAGGAATAATTTATATTAACTGTACATTCTAATGATAATACATGTAAAAAGTCTGAGATAGACCCGTGAATAAAAATAAAAACATACTTATAAATAAATTACTCAACTGCCACACATTTCTTGGAGTGTAAATGAATATTTTCTATGAATAGGTAATCTGATTTATATTCGTCATTTCAGAGTTGTTCGCACATTATAAGTTATTCATAATGATGTGAATTGAAACACCCTATCGTTTTAGTACCACCGTTTTGTGTCCTTGAATAACATGCTCTAGAACAATGGTTCCCAAAGTGGGCGATTATGCCTCCTTGTGGGCGCTGCAGGCCTAAAGGGGGGCGGTAAGAGACCCAGAAAAAAAAAAGAATTGGAATTAATGTTTAATCTCCCCTAATATAGCTCACAATAATTGATTAATTTAATTTGAAGTTATAGTGGTTTTTAAGTAAGTGAAAAAATGGGGGCGCTAAAAATAATTTATTCTCAAAGTGGGCAGTAGACAAAATAAGCTTGGGAACCCCTGCTCTAGAATCATAGAGAAAAAGCAACCACTTTACCTGATTACCAACTCAGAGTCAAAGGTAAGTTCTGTACTTTTGCTTCATCCATATTTCGTAGCGACTTTGTATGCCAAGGGCATCCGGCTGACACGTGCGCCTTAATAATATATGAGGTGACAACAGCAGGTCACTCGAGATACCTAAACCTTTCACTGTGTCATAAAAATGTCGTGCAGACTCCGCCGCCGATTGGAACCTACCGAAATTAGTTCTAGATGTGATTTGGGGTGACCTTTGCTAGACCTTTGTTTAATAGTCTTTCTCGGATTCGATTGTCTTTAACTGCGGGTATATTTTGTTGATTTATCGCCAAGCGCTAAGATGTGAATTGTGGCAGCTTTACTTGAAACTTGCTTTCTAACCTACTTAAAAAGAGGTTCTCAATTAATTATTTTTTCAAAGTTTTAACTGCTGTCAGTCCAAGTATAATATATTTGTTTTTACATTTGCAATAACTTTGTAAAAAACATTTTATTTATATTACACAGGAATTACTCACGAAAAAAAGACTTTAAAATACTATATTTCACTAAATCATAATATTGGACACCTGTAACCATAGAAAAGAGAAGTAAATAGATAGGAAATGAGAAGGAAAATCTGTTATGAGGCATTACGAGTGAACCTTGATTGAACATTATTATTTAGATCAACGCGTCGAACCAAAGAACCAAAGAACTTGGACCTTACCTTTTTTGGGTTAGGTCTCAAAGTTCTTAGACCGCATCACAGTTGCTAACTGATTTCGAATGACTGACGTTACGTTTATATGGGTGCTACTGGCTACAACAAATTTCTTACAAAAATACCTTGACAGCCGTTCTAATAAAAAAAACTAATCTGTGCCTGTAACAGTCTTACGTTCAAACCTATCAAAAATTATTACAATTCGTAGTTTCCATTCAACTTATTACGATATTATTGCAGCTGTCAGAGCAAATAAGTACTTGGACAGAGTTCAAGTGATGTAGCCACTATCCGCCACTAACGTCGTACTAACATTCCCCAACATTCTATTAGTAAATCAGGTAGTTTGAACCGCGCTGCCAACACGCCACACCGGCGACATCAATATCAATTCCCAACCATTGCCAAAGTTCAAGACATAACACTAAACTTTAATATCATCATTAGTACCTATTAAACGCTGTTCTATGGCGAAATTTGACATTACAATTTGTATTTCGTTCGCGACAGTACCGTTTCGGTGAAGATGGCGGAATTAAACAGATGACGGTAGATAGAAAATTGGGTTTTGCGAATGACTGTACTAATGGGGTGATTTTCATTGGCCCGGTTGGGTTGCGACCTCGGAATGGGGTGAAAAGGAGCGGATCCGAGTGTCAGCATCTTCAACTTACATTTCTAAGATTTTCACAGTTTGTTCACAAAGTTGAAGAGAAAAAAACAACTTACGTATCTTTTAAACTTTTTCGATTTGAACTCAGTTTTTATCTGATACAATCATTGTTGTGTGTCTTAGTAAATCGCTGCATTTTTTACAAGATCTAGCTACAAAATCACAATAACACTTCTCTCTGAACCTACCAGTGGACGAAGTAAAAATTTGCGCTAAGTAAAATACGCATGGAGTTTTATGTAAATTTTTAATTCCAAAATTGAAAAATTAATTTACCTCCCTAGTAAAATTATATCTACTTGAGAGAGTGTAAGTAAAACCATTACTCTTAATATAACACAACTTCGTGTAAGCTGATAATCTATTTTCTTGATTCTCGAATATTCTGTGTACGCTGTATTACGTCAGGAATCTCGTGAGCAATTTCCTTTCCTTATACATATTCAAATATATATCTATTTTCTATTTTCATATTCAAATGTGGTTGTAACCGATATGAGTTGGCAAGGCTTTGATGTTAACATCGTCAACTGCTACGAAGTGCTACGTATTACGTAGCCGATTGCTCGTAGACGTTACGTGGCTACGTGCTACGACGCTACGCTATTATGGGTACGAGTGTATAGCTACGCTGATTGGTTTTTACTAATTATTATTAAAGGGTTATTTTAAAACACTGTTTTAAAATATCACGGTTGTTCATTAAATTTATATGATTATTAACGGGATATTTACCGTGGTAAGGTTGTGGAATGAGCTCCCAATATTGCGGCGCAGTTACATGCACCATGTTCACGGGAAGACTGGAGAATGCGGGTGGTTGGTTGAACAGTTAAAAAGTAAGGTGCAGTCGAAAAGGCGTGAAAAAAAGACGTAAAAAAAACAATTGAGGACCCCTTCCTTTTTTGAACTCGGTATTTTTTTAAATCAAAAGTTGAAGAATTATGAAGATGATGAATATTAGTGTGATTATATTTGTGGTGATTAACAAAAATCGTTTAGTCCAAATTGACATCGGAATAAATACGCGTTCTATACAACAACTAGTAATCGTAATAATTACAGTTATTAGTTAAAATTATACTCCAGACGATAGGTTCAAATCTAGGCTTTTATCTTTTTAACTGTCAGTGAAGCTAAATATGCTTAAGTCTAACTATAGGGTTCAAACGTGTGTTGAGTATTGTTGTAATGACATATTATCAACTAGTGTTTCATCTAGACAGTTTCTTTTTTAATCCTCGACGCAAAAAGAAGGATGTTATATGTTTAACGTGTGTATCTGTGTCTGGTTGTGTTATCGTGACTACACACAAAACATAACATTATGTATGTTATGTTTTGTGCACATACACAGCACAAGACACATACATACATACATACAATATACATATATAGAAAATTTGTATATGTTGAATAATAATGAAAAAAAAAAAAGAAAAAAAAAATTGTTGTTAAATAATATTTATAGTAATTTCATATCAATTTCAAAATCTATTGATTATATCATTCAAATTTCAATTAAATTATATTTATAGTGAGATATCGTATTATTTTCAAAATTTATTGTTTATTTCATTTCAATTAAATCATATTTACATTAATTTCATAATAATTTCAAAATTTACATATATTTTATTTAAAATTAATTTCATTAGTACAAATTGTTATAACGAATTTTTTCTTACAGATTTAATTACTTTTTGTTTCAGGTTAGGTTATTTTTTTTTTTTTTTTATGTAATTGTAAATGTATTTAAATTCAGGTTAGGTTCAAATTAGAATCACAATTATCTATAGAGAAAATAGTTTAACCAAAATCCTTATTGTACTCGAAACGACGTAGAAGCGGAATTACACTAGAAATTCGACATATATACAAATTAAAATGGACTTCCGCAAAGTAACGCCTGATTCAATCAACTATATATAGAAAACATGTATAAATACGAAAATTTATTTAAAAAATACTATAATAGAGCTGATAATCTTCAAACGGATGAACAGATTTTCTTGAACCTTAGGTAAAAAAATTCTCGATCAAGTAACCTTTCAAACAAAAACTAAATCAAACCCGGTTCACCCGTATGGGAGCTACGATGCCAGAGACAGACATACACGTACACAGACACATAAGATACACAGATATAAGATCTACAGACACTCAGATGCACAGATACGCAGGTACACAGACACACAGTGACACAGACACACAAACACATAGACACACAGTGACACAGACATACAAACACATAGACACAGTAACACAGTCACACAGTAACACAGACACACAAAAACATAGACACACAGTGACATAGACACATAGGCATATAGCTCTTAGACGCACAGATACACAAACATATACAAAGACACAAAGTCACACAAACGCACATATAAAAAGATACACGGATACACACAGACACACGTTAAACTTATAACACCATTCTTTTTGCATCGGGGATCAAAAATTATCAAAACCATGCACAATACAACAACAACAATAAATCCCAATATTTTTACAATATTTTCCTCATTTATTCCTTTGAGTAAATTAATGTAGGAAAACTCTGTTGCGTAATTATGGTCTTAGTTCTATAACAGCATTGAGAGTTGCCATCACGTAATTTCTAACTTTGCTAACTTATGCCCGTGTTTCTAACGCCTGGTGTATATCAAGATACGCTCTGAGGTATTACTTAGATAACTTAATATTTTATTGCGCTAGCTAGATGGACACTTAGACCTAGATATCTAGAATGAGCTAGTTGCTATTAGTTTCATTTATTAGAAATAGCAGGCTTAACGAAGGATATAATTTAAAAAAAAAAGTTTAATTCAGGCAACTTGACCCATAGAGCTCGTACTAATAATAATTAATGCCTTACTCTAAAATAAAATAAATGCCCTGTATAGGGGTGATAATATGGGTGCAACTGGCTACAACAAATTTCTTACAAAAATGCCTTGGCAGCCGTTCTAATTTAAACAATCTCTACATAATATAAATTGAAGTCGCTTTCCGCGTCTGTCTGTATGTCTGTCTGTCTGTATGGCCGCTAACTCCTCCTAAACCGCGCCACGGATTTTGATGCGGTTTTCACCATCAGTTAGATACATTTTCACGGAAGGTTTATATATATAACTAGCGACCCGCCCCGGCTTTGCACGTAAATTACACCCGTGCGAAGGCGGGCAGGTCGCTAGTAAATAATAATTATTTTCTGTGATTGCAACGTAGCCAGTCTATTTATTTAAATGTCATATCGGTGTAAGTCTTCTCTACTTGTACTATTATTTATTCCGTGGTATAACATCGACTCTTGTTCTTGAAACGTCTCAAAAGTCAACAATCCACCTAATTAGTAATTTGTATTGAAACAATCATTTAGAGTTTCCGGGAATCGTAACAATTTTCTGGCACAATCTCGTTTCGAGGTCAGCCGAAACAAAAACAATAGTAACTTCTGTAAGACAATCTCGTCTTATAAGACTTCCCTCATCAAATATTTCCTAATTCAAACTCGGAATTGACTCTTGAAGAAGGTATTCTAATCGTAAGATATAAAAATGATTTAGGAAATATAGGCAGTCATGGGAATTGTCGACCGAAGTAAAACATATTTAAGGCGAGATATTGGACCCCAGGGAACCGGGAGAACACCTCATTTTCAAAAATCTTTCAGAGTGGCTGGTTAATGCGACACGTGACTATAATGCTAGCGTGTTTCTGGCTCAATGCATAAGCATTGCCATTCAACGTGGTAATGCCGCCAGCATGCTGGGTGCACTGCCAACTGGTAGTGGGCTTGATCATTTGGATTGTTTTTAGACCTTCAGCGGTCTATGGGCAGTCTTAACTGTATTTGTAGTGTTAGTTTTGGTATGTATTTTGTTTAGTAAAAAAAAATACGTCACATTAGCATGTCGGTGACGCAAACCCATAAGTTTTCACCATATGCAAAATCACTCAACGCGGCTAAAGAAGTTTTAAATTTTGTTTTGATTATTTCTTTAGAGTAATTTAATCTTTTTTGATCTTCTGTTTGGCGTCGACCATCGAGAAACAAAACTTGTTATATCTCGATGTCAATATTTATTGTATGATATTATTATTATAATAAATAAAAAATATATTATTATTTATTATATCTATACTTCTATATCTATACTCATATTATAAACAGGAAGGATTTGATTGTTTGCATTGAATAGGCTCTGAAACTACTGAACCGATTTGAAAAATTCTTTCATTGTTGGGATGCTACTCTATCCCCGGGTAACATAGGCTATATTTTTTTTAATAGGGATCTTTACTAAAACTCCAATAATGTAACCCAAGGTATAAAAAATAAGATTTACAATTTTAACTTTGCGTGTTTGACAGTTCTAAGACTGGACAACGTCTGTCTGTCAGCTAGTATTGTATATTATTGTATACTATACTAGGTGTTGTATCTCAATGGCGCTGACTTAAAATTAGTTCTTACATTCGTTGAGGAGTTTAGTTATTCAAATTCAAAATAATTATTTAGGACGCCAAAAAATCCATTGGGTGAGAACAAATAAAACATAAAACTGTTAAATAAAAAATATTTTTTATTAGATAAGAAAAACAAAAACGAATATAAAAATATATATATAAATTAGTTTTTTCCCGCACCTTATGAACTTCTGCCCTAAAAACGACCGAGTAAGAAATAACAAATACTTCCTACTCAGTCATAACCCGCAAACAATATTATGTAGACATATTTTTTTCTTTTTTAGTTTCTTGTTTAATTAGATAATTTTTTGTTGAAAAAAATTATACTTTGCAACGTAACGAGTAAAAAAGGCTTTATCTTAATAAATTTAAAGTTTTTGTCGGAAGTAAAAACACGGCTCACCCAAAAAACTTTGACAAAGTGCTGTTACACGGGCAATGTTTTCGGCAATGATTGCCCAAAATTAGTCGCCGGGAATAGTGGAGCAATTTAGTTAAATTTCTTCGTAATGTTGTCTCTAATTGCTCCATAAATATTTTGTATTGCCACATGTCGATAGCATTAATTGAATGTATTACCTATGTTATTATTCGTCCAAGATAGCACAGTGCCTAAAGAAAAGAGTCTTCGACCAGTGTGTGTTGCCAGTGATGACATGTCATATAGTACTGAGACGTGGTCCTTAACTGTTGGCCTTTTGGAAAAACTCAGGGTCACGCAGTGGGCAATGGAGAGAGCTATGCTTGGAGTTTCTTTGCGCGATAGAATCCGAAACGCGGATATTCGCCAAAGAACCAGAGTCACCGACATAGCTGTTAAAATTTGCAAGTTGAAGTGGCAATGGGCAGGCCACATCGCTCGAAGAACCGATAACCGATGGGGAAGAAAGGTTCTTGAGTGGAGACCACAAACCGGAAGACGTAGCGTAGGTAGGTCTCCCACTAGATGGACCGACGACATAGTGAGAGTTGCTGGCATCCAGTGGATGCAAAAGGCAGGCTGTCGTTCAGTGTGGAGGTTAAAGGGGGAGGCCTATGTTCAGCAGTGGACGTCTTCTGGCTGATGGTGATGATGACCTAAGTTATTATTGCTTAGTACAGTTATAGCGGTATCTCCAGTAACTAAACGCTGCATGTTGACATCGCAGTAAATTGTTTGATCTTATGTGACTTCATAATTCCCCAACATTCAGCAATTTAAATTTCCCGTGTAATTGCACCCTTTAATTACTTGCCGTTTGTTATTTGGTTTTAAAACAATAGTGCTTACAATAGTGTTTATTATAATGTACAGTTTGCACAATAAAAGTGGTATCAAAGCTTTTTGTACGGGTTATCGTAATATCAACTATAAAGCGGTGGCGATTTTTCGTGCCCGCTTTGGCAGTCCGATATAAAAATGGGCAGGAGGAAATTAGATCATGCAGATCCGATGCACACTCTCCGAAATGTTATTTATGTTTAACATAATATAACATAGACAATTCAATTTAGGCAACGCTTTAGGATTTAAGTTCGACGTAAATTAAAAATACAGTTTTAATATTCTTGCACCAAAATGTAAACTTTTGCTCTAGTTTAGTAAGGCATATGAAGAATTCGCACAAGTCTACGCTAATAAAAACTTACATCTTAACACAATTTTTCCCTCGTGACAAAAAATAAGTACAAGTAAACATTCACTACAATAAGTACCCAGTTCTAGCATTACAATAAAAAAAACTGTTCCAAGTCCTTCATAAATAAAAAAAAAAAAACTTCATCGTACTACTCGTATGTATTTGCCTAACATAATATATTCATGCGTACGTGAACATTTCCTGTAGTAGTCCGCCCTACAAAGTAGTCTAATGCCCATAAAAATTCCGCTGGGGTTCTAAAGGCCAAAAACTCGACAAGTGGTAAAGCTGTCACTTCAGGACAAGGTTCCGTGGTGACATTACTCTAATACGGGGTAAATAGAAACGACTGGGTTAAAGAGACAAAATTTTGCACGGGATTTTAATCGTATGTTTTCAAGACAAAATGCAAAATGTGGCACTTTTTAACTTAACACTCTCTTGCCATGGGATCCACCGGTAGGCCCCAAAATCATACTAATATTATAAATACGAAAGTGTGTTTGTTTGTTGCAGCCTACACGTTGCACGCTGCACACAGTAAGAGCTTTTTTTTTTTTTTTTTTTTCGAGGGTGAAATCTTCCAAAGATACCCGGCTGCATTGGGGTGCAGTCAGGTTATGTGGGATTATACCCACTAAAACCCCCTCGGTGACCACCCTTAGTGCTTGTCAAAAGGGTTCCGAGATCTCCAGAAGAACGCACCGGAGCCCTCGGCACTGCGCTACGGCTCCTCCCGAGACAACTGCGTTGTCTCAGCCCCTCCGCCCACGACAACGTTGGTCACACAACGTTGTCGTTCTGTCCCTGGGCACGCTTAAGTGGATGGTCAGAGCCCCAACTTTGACCATCCCGAGCCCGGAGGTCCCCTTTTAGTAGCCTCTTACTACAGGCTGGGGTTACCGGTGCCGTATTCTATTGCCCCGGCGCCAGGGCTAGCACACAGTAAGACCTAGTTAATTAATGTAAGGGTAGGTACTGATATGCATGACTATTACTTTGACATAATTAATTTATTGTATAATGTTGACATTTTTAGTTTGATTATTTTAAATTTCAATTCGTAATAATTATCATTAATGTAATGTGACTAGCTACTATTATTATTATTTTCCATTGATATTGTTTTTATTTTTTTATTTGTATGAGTCTATGTTACTTGAAAATAAATGATTATTATTATTTGTTTCTCTTTCACATACAGCAAACAAAGCAACGAAACACCGTGATGAAATTTGGTGAGAAGGTAGCTTATACCCTTCATTAACAAATAAACTACTTTAAACTTATCCCGAATGTTTTATGATTCCTGTGTGATAACGGGTGAAACCGGGAGCACTGCTAGTATTTCATAAAACAATGACAAACTAATATAAAAACCACACCTGATCTACCCGCAAGTATTTCACTGCACATATTTTGCGGTTGATAAAAAGCACGTTCATTCATAATTTATTCATATTTCGTTTCCACTCCGGCAGCCACAGAACCCCAATGCTATTGAAAAAAACATAAAACTTTGACTTATAACGTGCGACACCGGGTAATTACCGCTGAATATTCATGAACGGAGCGTGTCCGCTGTCAACTCGACTCGAAAATATTTTAATAGTTATTATTTACGGCGTGAATTGTCTATGATTTCATTCTTTATAACAGCCCCGCCTATCCCGTAATACAGTACAGTGCGTTGTTATGTGTATATGTCCATACAAGACGTGTGTGACTATTAGAGTATGTGGGCATTAGAATGTGACAGTTCAACTGATATTGACCTAGCGAATAGTGGTAGCTTGGTCAATATCAGTTGAATTACCCACCGTTGAAGATCTAGAGATAATTGAAATGCTCAAGCTCACTACCAACCAACATGCTAACTGAATTCCACGCTGAATGGCAAAAATGGATTGTGATTTATTAGTTGTACTAAATAAAATATTTTGAATTTGAAAAACGACCTTAACTATGTTAGTTCGCCCTGAACTGAGACCTCACGATGTTCAAGTTTTTACTTCACCTACACTAAGGTACACCCGCTCTATAGTTTTCCTACCTACCATGATCTTGATTGAAAAATATGACAGTTAACGGCTAACGATAATCAACTGACAATCTTCACTTCAGTTATACTGACATTATTTGTCTATATCTATACTAATATTATAAAGAGGAAAGATTTGATTGTTTGTTTGTTTGTTTGTTTGTTTGTTTGCATTGAATAGGCTCCGAAACTACTGAACTGATTTGAAAAATTCTTTCACTGACGGGAAGCTACACTATCCCCGGGTGACATAGGCTATACCCGTCCGAAGCTGGGGCGGACCGCTAGTACAAAATAAGTACTATCTGGTATTATTTTGTCATTGGTTCATTTCGGATTCAACAGTAACTTCTTCCTTTAACCAACGGTATTTTAATATCTTGACAACCCCTGCATCGGATTAACTCAAATACCTACAAAATTAAAAATTATTTTTACTTGGTCTACTTGCCTACGAAACATCATGAAGATCGAATGAACGGAACTCAATTTATAGTCGAGCCAACATACAAACTTAAATTTGTTTAAACGCCAATTTGTCCCAGAGTAGACTATAGAATAGACCTCACTTCACTCGGCCAATAATTAACTCTACGGTACTTTATCTCAAGCTCACTATCAACGTGTTTTCGTTGGTTTAAAATTTACGATCCCTACTTAATATTTTAAGTAAAAAACTACTCTAAGTCATACTCACAACTCCGGTCAGTCCCGCCACATATCGTGCCGTGAAGTCGTTTTATGCATAAATTAAAACTAACATTTGTCACGAACGTAGAAAAAAAACGCAGCTATTTTTTACATTTAATTAAACACACGACTAATAAAAACTTTATGGTGGAGTTTGTTGGTCACAAAATATGCAAACAAGATTATTTACAGGTAGTAAATTGTAGGTGACAGGTGACACAAAAACTGCCTCCTCGTAATGTAGGGAGTTTACGAGCATTTTATGATATTATTTGGGGGTCGCATGGTTATCTTCGGAATGATATGGCTGAACTTACTTCGTAAATAAACCAATGAAACGAACGAATTGGAGCAAAAATCTGTGGTATAAAACTTGCCTATAAACATAATATCCTTTAATAGAGTCATCATCATCATTTCCAGAGAAGAAAAAAAAACGTTTCTTTTCTGTGATCATTTCAGCCATAGGACGTCCACTGCTGGACATAAGCCTTCCCCCATCGATTTCCAAAAGGGTCGGTTGGAAGCGGCCTGCATCCAGCGTTTCCCTGCGGTCTTTTTTAGGTCGTCTGTCCATCTTGTGGGTGGACGTCCTACGCTGCGCTTACCAGTCCGTGGTCTCCATTCCAGAACCTTTCGGCCCCATCGGCCATCTGTGCTGGACTTCTGTAATAGTCTTGTATCGTCATATCGTATTTTTCAAATCTTGCCGCTCAATCGTTTCAACCATTAGACTGTGTCACCGAAAGGCAATGGCCAATTACAAGCGCAGTAAAGAGCTGCGCCAACAGGCTTGTAACAATCTAATACAATCAACTAAAACATCCGCGCCGTGCGAAAAACTACCTCATCACTAGCACAGCGCCATTCAAGTTCTAACTGCGAAAAACATCAAGTGCTCTGACAATAATATTAACATTTACCATCAAAAGAACCACGTAGTGTGCCGTGTACGAAGGATTATATCGTTCTCCATCAGTGCCAGGACGTCCTGGATTCATCAGCGAGGAAAATCGAGGTAAGCCTGTTCATATTGTTTTTGGTTTGCCTAGTACGAGATTTTCAGTCTAATTAAAAAACGTTTGGGAAGACCTCCCATCCCCTGAAGCCCCTTCTTGCTTCATTTTATGGTGCCGAAACCAGGGAATAAGTTTCTTAATCACATATAATCGTAATTTGCAAAAAACATTTCATTGTGAACTTTGCAAATCTCATGATAATGGCGGTCGCCATATCGAAACTGCATTCCAAATAAACTTCATCGAATTGCATCTCGTAAACTATTGAATATTTTCCTATCGTATGTGAACAACAAATTAGTAACAAGTACATAGATCTTATTGGAATACATATTTCTTCATCTGGGCTGCGCAGTCGCATAATTCGAGTGCCTAAATTAAATAGTTTTATTGTCAGATTCAAATTCAGAATTGTTGATTCGGACGATTTAGTACATGTAAATTATCGTTTTATTTTGTTCAGTACATGTATTAAAGCGTAAAATTTATACGTTACAACAATTAAGCTAGTATTAAGTGATACCTAGCTATTCGAAGTCGCATAATATTCGCAGATATTCGTAAATTCAAATCGTAATCATAGATAGTACCGATTCATCTACCATATTTTATTCAATCGTAACCGTAAATAAGTAGGTAGGTTGAACTTGAACGAAATTAGCACGAACTGCAGTACGTAAACAGAACATTTCTCTTATACGATTAGTGATGTTTATTGGATAAGATATTTTTGTTGATAATTTTCTTCGAATAATATTTTATTTTATTATCGTTTCGAATACTTTGCATTGTTAACATGGCTTTGTCTCGATCATTATCTAAAGATACCAGTAACCTTTCGCCTACGGATTTGCCCGTTTTACGACGTAAACGCACTATTGCTTTTAATAGGTTGCGGAAAGTGTTGGAAGTTGCCATAGCTGCTAAAACGGATTCTTCTCGTTTAGGAGAACTTCTCGTCTACTACTCTTCGATACAAAAACACGTAGATTATTTCGAGCATGCTCATATAGACATTCTGAGCGTTGTGACCGATGAGGAAGCTGAGAGGGAAGACATACTTCGGTCTGAATTTGATAAAGTATATTATCAAGTGCTTACTATTCATCACGCGCTTGTATCCCCACCAACTTCTGTTACGTCCACAATGCAATCGAAATCTGCTGTTAAGCTGCCGAAGTTAGATCTTCCTAAATTCTCGGGCAGTATAAAAGAGTGGTCAATGTTCTTTGATGCGTTCAATTCGCTCATTCATTTGAATGAATCTCTTTCGGACTCGGACCGAATGCAATACCTTCGGGCGAGTTTATTCGGGGACGCATTAGGGCTCATACGTACGTTTCCTATTCAAGGCGCATACTACCAAGAAGCATACCAAACGCTAATCAATCGTTATCGTGACAAACGCGAACTTGCATTCACATGTTGGCGCGAAATGCTAAACATTACACTGAAAGTAAACTCACCGACCGAGTTCAGACGTGTGTTAGATCTTTTTAACGAAAACCTGCTTATTCTAAAGGGTCTTAAGCTACCGACTGACCAATGGGACTTCGTACTGAGCTATCATTTATTATCGAAGTTAGACTCAAAGACGCGTTGTGCTTTCGAAAAGGACCACCCGTCTTCGGAACTACCTAGCTACACCGCTCTCAAGGAATTTCTTGAATCGCAATGTGAAGCGCTCGTTCGAGATACCCACTTCTCAGGTAATCGTGATACTCAACCGTCTACTACTACCAGTAGTAGTATCAAAAATGTTGTCAAGTCAACCAACAACAGTTACAACAAGAAAATTACGTCTTCGTTGTTATCTGATTCAGAAAAAACTACAGTTCAACCGGAACAATCGAAATTGACTCCGACTGCTAGTGCGACAACTGCTGCGCCGGGAACAACTTCTAACAAGTGTCCTTTCTGTTCAGAGCTTCATTCGATTGCTCATTGCAAATCATTTGCTACGAAAACAGTTCAAGAACGACATGACTTCGCGAAACAAAATCGTTGGTGTTTTAACTGCCTAAAACCCTCTCACATTATTCGAGACTGTCGTTCAGTTTTTACCTGTTTAAGATGTCGCCAGAAACATCACACGCTCCTTCATCAAGATAGTAACGCGAATTCTTCTGAAAGAAAGGATCCGGCATGTGCACCCGTGCGTTCATTGACAAATATAGGTGAAAACTCTGTAGTTCTTCTATCTACTGCCGTTATACAAATTCGTGATACGTCGGGCTGTTACCAGTCATTCCGTGCCATCATCGACACTGGTAGCCAAGCTCATTTCATTTCAGAGCGTGCAGTTAATCAACTAGGACTTGACAAACATGTGACCTCACGCCAAGTTCGTGGTGTGGGGCAATCGTCAGCTTCCATTTCTGGAACTATTCAACTTCAGATAGGTATTAACGGTCAAGAGGCGTTCAGCCTGGATGCATTGACAATACCTAACATTTGCGGAAATATGCCGAGTGTAAAGCTTAACAAATCGTCTTGGCTTCATATTCGTGGTCTCAATTTCGCTGATCCGGATTGGGACAAACCGGCTCCGATCGATGTTCTTCTTGGTGCGGAGATTTTCCCCTCTCTAATTCTACCTGGAAGTGTGAGTGGAGGACCGAAGCAACCTACTGCGTTGAATTCTGTGTTCGGCTGGCTTCTTATGGGAAGTGTTGGCGATAACCAAGCAGATGACAACATTAACTCATTCTTCGTATCGGATGACCAACTTTTTCAGGAAGTCAAGAAGTTCTGGGAGTTAGATAACCTTCCAGACGCTACAATGCTGACAGCGGCAGATCAGAGATGCGAGCAAATCTATCGTGATACGACAACTCGGGACAACAACGGGAGATATTGTGTAGCCTTGCCATTCAAAGACGATGTTTTACCTTTATTTCCAGGTTCTAGAGAGTCGGCTCTTCGTCGTTTTCATTCCTTGGAACGCAAACTTTCCTCAGATTCGGTTGTTCAACAACAATATTCTGGTTTCATGGCCGAATACCTTCAGTTGGGTCACATGAGCCTTGTGCCCACTAACGAAGTGTGTCAAGGAAAGTATTACATTCCGCATCACTGTGTCCTTCGTCCTGACAGTGTTAGTACGAAGCTGCGCGTTGTCTTCGACGCATCAAATCGTGACGCTATTGCTGGCGTATCGTTGAACGAAACTTTACTTACCGGTCCAAAGTTACAGGCTAACATTTTGGAAATTCTTTTGAGGTTTCGTGTTCATTCGGTAGTGTTTTCTGCTGACGTGTGCAAAATGTACCGTCAAATGCTCATAAAATATGAGCATCGTGATTATCAAAGAATCTTCTGGAGATTTCATCCATCTCAACCGATCGTAGAATATCGACTGAATACCGTTACTTACGGTGTTTCATCCGCTCCATTTTTGGCTTGTCGTACAATCAAACAAATCGCAGACGACGAAGGTGGTGATTTACTTCTCGGTAAAGCTATCTTAACGCAAGATGTGTTCGTTGACGATGTCGTGACTGGGAGTTCAGACCTTGAGCAAGCCATGCGCATGAAAACCGAGCTTATCGAAATTTTGAAACGCGGTGGCATGGAGCTACGCAAATGGGCAAGCAATGTCCCGTCACTGCTCGAAGATCTGCCTTCGGAGCACTGTCTCACTGAGAATGTTTCGATGGAAGTAGAGAAGTCTGATATTCTGAAAATTCTAGGGTTGAAATGGGAACCTCGTTCCGATAATTTTCTCTTCGAAGTTAAACCTCTGGATCGCGTTTGTACCAAGCGTAATATTCTAAGCGAACTCGCTAGAATTTACGACCCTATCGGTTTTTTGTCCCCTCTAACTTTCTTCGCGAAGTATCTTGTACAGCGGCTGTGGGTCCTGGGTGTAGCGTGGGATGAGGATCCTCCGGAAGAGATAAAGGTGCAGTGGAGTCGTTATATCGAAGAACTTCCCTTGATTCAAAACCTAAAAATACCGAGACACCTTGCTCCATCTCAAATCAAATCGTGTGCGCTCCATGGGTTCGCAGATAGTAGCATGCGTGGATTTGGAGCTGTTGTGTATCTTCGTGTCCGTGACCTTCATGACAACATCAAGGTTTTCTTTGTTATGTCAAAAGCAAGAGTTGCCCCTATCAAGGTGGTCTCTCTCCCAAGACTTGAGCTATGTGCTGCTGTACTTGCGGCAGACTTACTCAAATTTGTGAAGGAGATTTACCAATCCCTTCTTCCCATTTCAGACGTTTTTGCGTGGTCAGATTCGACTGTCACGCTCGCGTGGATCCGGTCGCCTTCCGTTCGATGGAAGACGTTCGTAGCAAATCGAGTTAGCCATATTCAAGATGCGATTCCTGGCGCGCGCTGGTTAAAAGTTCCTACGGCTGAGAATCCTGGAGACGTTCCTTCGAGAGGACAAACACCGGCTGAGCTTGTCAACAATTCGTTATGGTGGGCGGGGCCTAGTTGGCTCTCTCATGACGTTCAGTCTTGGCCTTGCTCAACTTCAGATCCTTCAAAGGAAGAACTTTGTGCTGAAGAAAAGGTACAAGTTCTCCTTTCAAGTGATGATACCTCGCATCCGATCGATGATTTGCTCATACGGTTTTCTTCTGTTCGTAAAATTCAACCTATCATCGGCTTGTGTCTTCGTTTCAGTCACAATTTGCGTTGTAAACTTAATCGCCGTTCTGATCCTTTCCTGAATCGTGCAGAACTTCATGACGCGCTGTTGGTCATTGTAAAACACACTCAATTTCTTCACTTTCAGGAAGATATCAATCGTTTGAAAGAACGCAAAGTTCTTTCAAAACCAATGCGAAAGCTCAATCCGTTCATCGACAGCTTGGGGGTTCTCAGAGTAGGAGGTAGACTTTCGAGATCCGGTTTGGAATATACTCAAAAGCACCCTGCTTTGCTCCCTAGACAGGCTCCGTTGACATATATGATTATCGACGCATTTCATCGTGAAAATTGTCACCCTGGAATCAATACGCTACACTACTTAGTTAGCCAACAATTTTGGGTTTTGTCGGCTAAACGTGCTATTCGACATCAAGTTTCGAAATGTCTGAGGTGTTTCAAAACACACCCTATCCCTCTCGAACCTTTTATGAGTGATCTACCGGCGGTTCGTGTCAATCAAGTTAAGCCTTTCAGTATCGTAGGCGTAGATTATGCAGGAGCGTTCCGAGTTAAGTCAGGCAAACATCGTGGTGCTAAGATAAGCAAGGTTTACCTCGTTTTATTTGTATGCCTCAGCACTAAATGTGTTTTTCTGGACGTAGCGACGGATTTGACAAGTGAGGCTTTCATTGCTGCTCTGCGACGCTTCGTGGGTCGTAGAGGCCGAGTTAGTGTCATTTACTCTGACCGCGGAACGAATTTCGTTGGGGCTCAACGAGAACTCTCGTCATATATGCAAGATGCTGCTCGTAGTGAGGGAATAGCGTTCAGAATGAACCCTCCTTCCAGCCCCCATTGGGGGGATGTATGGGAAATACAAGTAAAAGCAACAAAATCACTTCTTTATCGTGTTGTTGGCAACCAATCGTTGACGTTAGAAGAACTCTTCACGTTATTCGTTCAAATAGAATCTGTTTTAAATTCGAGACCACTTTACCCGTTAAGCTCAGATCCTAATGACTTCGCGGTGCTTACTCCTGGTCATTTCTTAACGTTAGAGCCCTTAACGACTGTACCCGATGAAGATCTTACTTCGGTCAATATAACGCGTCTCAAACGATGGCAACTCATCCAACGCTTTCAACAAGACTTTTGGAAGCGGTGGAAAAATGAATATCTTCAATCGTTAACTCAACGTGCAAAGTGGACGAAACATTCAAAACCATTGGATGTTGGGTCCGTGGTTATAATTAAATCAGAAACACCTCCATTGCAGTGGCCTATCGCCCGCGTAGAACGCTTACATGCTGGCCCGGATGGAGTGATACGTGTCGCTACCTTGCGTCTGCCAAATGGGTCTTTCCTAACGCGTCCATTGGTAAAGATCTGCCCTTTGCCTAATCAAACCGACTAAATCGCGAAAGACCTATTTCTCTAGTTATAAGTTACGTAAAATCAACTAGCTATAGTTTATTATTACTTAAATTTTACCGTTGTTCACATACGTAGGAAGCAATCTCGCTCTATAATCGTCTATTCACGACTTGGGCATAGTTTTTACGCCTTCTGCATTTGTTGTCATGTCCAAGTGTAAAGCCATTATGCATTATTCGAATATTTTCGAAAATACAACTAACGTGTATTTTGGTGGGCGGTAATGTATCGTCATATCGTATTTTTCAAATCTTGCCGCTCAATCGTTTCAACCATTAGACTGTGTCACCGAAAGGCAATGGCCAATTACAAGCGCAGTAAAGAGCTGCGCCAACAGGCTTGTAACAATCTAATACAATCAACTAAAACATCCGCGCCGTGCGAAAAACTACCTCATCACTAGCACAGCGCCATTCAAGTTCTAACTGCGAAAAACATCAAGTGCTCTGACAATAATATTAACATTTACCATCAAAAGAACCACGTAGTGTGCCGTGTACGAAGGATTATATCGTTCTCCATCAGTGCCAGGACGTCCTGGATTCATCAGCGAGGAAAATCGAGGTAAGCCTGTTCATATTGTTTTTGGTTTGCCTAGTACGAGATTTTCAGTCTAATTAAAAAACGTTTGGGAAGACCTCCCATCCCCTGAAGCCCCTTCTTGCTTCAAGTCTTGTAAATAAAAAAATAAATCGACGATACGTCATTATCTTGTATCGTCTATTTCTTCAAAAATATTTTTTTTCAGCCATTTCTAATAACGAGTTTTTCATTTTCCGCATTTTTCTACCAGACGGCCAAGGCGGGCACAAAACAACAAATACGAAGCGCTTTAATTCTACTATTTTATGAGAATTTCTAGACTGTGGAATATTCTACCTAATTGCATTCCCAGATAGATAAAATGACGAAGTTTTTAAGTCGCAAGTGAGTCTGTTCCTTTGAGGCAAAACATGACAAATTGCTTTATAGGCAAGTACGCTCCATCGTAGACCACATCATCGCTTAACACAGGCAAGGTAGGAGTCAAACGCAAGTATATTATTCAATAATCAAAAGAAAAATAGAGTCCAATTGATCCTCCAATCACGCTCCTGGATCCGCCTCAGCAGTTAGTTCCTAAAAGCCAGCTGTTCCATAGTTGCCCAAAGTTCAGACGTCCAATTAACGCTATTTTTCGTTCGAGTGATTCCGCAACTTCCCGCTTGCTTTGCACAAATAGAACAAGTATTTCAAACAGGTATTTTACCATGCATAGCTGTTACAAATTAGTGAAAAATTATTCACTAATTTGTTACTTTCTATGAATTCTTTGAATCTTGTTATTTTTTGGTTATTGTGTAGGTGTCTAGTAGTTTCATTGTGCTGGGCATGTAATAGATACAATGCTCTTGCTAAGGAAATTGATGTTGACTTGTTCAATACCTCTACATTTAAACGAAGCAGTTTGTAAACACTAATTATTTCATACACGTACATTTTAATTTTGATATTTCCATCCAAAAGTATCCAAAAGTAGACAAAGTAAAAACCGTATGTGAAATACGCCTTAATTATTAGCCATTTATCAAAATTGTGATGTAGGTAGTATATATACTAGTTTATATTATCAAAGATATTTAGAACAACAAAGGTTTTTTTTTAATTTATCTTCTTTTGAATAGCAATATTTGCGTAAAGCCTCATAATATATTATCCATTACATTTTAAGCATACAAATATTTACAAACGACTCGAACATAAAACACCTAAGGCAATGTTTTTAGAGTTCTTAATTTAAATTAGGCTTTAAAAGGGGACATTAGAAGTACTTAATCTTTCTAAGTGGCTGCTAAGCTGCATTAATGCTAACGCTAATGCTGTTTAAGTATTTATGTTTACTAATATAATTTGCTATTTGTCTTTGATGTTGATATTGTGCTGAATAATCTGAACATGTCATTGAAAAAAAATGCTTTTTCAAAACAAAATTATCGTTTATTTTATAGTAAAACTAGCTGCGCCTTGGGGTTTTACTTGTATGGATATTTCTTTATAAACTGTACTTTTCTCTGGGATAAAAAGTATCTACGTCACTTTCCGGCTTTCAAACTATATCGATAAAAACACGTGTCCATTGTTTTTTTTTTTAAATCCCCGATAAAAGAGCTAATAATCATCAGACGGTAGTTTTTTTTCATCTTAGCTAAGAACACCGAGAGTGTACTTAGCTAAAATATAAAAAAAAAACAAGTAATCTTTAAATAAATAAAAAAACAACTAAATAAAATTAGGTCAGTCGTTTGGGAGCTAAGATGCCATAAATAGACACACATACACAAAAACAGATACACAGACTCACAGCATGAGAGAAGGAGGCTTGAGGTGACTTACTATCTGAACAGACTATATGTGGCTCAGTTCAACGGACTATTGTTTTAGTTTTTACATTCATCACCATCATCATCAGCCTATTTGATATTCGTCCACTGCTGGACGTAGACCTCTCCTAAAGAACGCCACAAGGCACGATCTTCTGCTTTTCGCATCCACTTGCCACCAGCCGCCTTTCGCAGGTCGTCACTCCACCTGGCTGCTGGGTGTCCTACTCTACGTTTACTCTACGTTTAAGTTTTTACATTAGCAATTACATAAATACGTTATAAATATAAGTTTGTTGTGGAGAAAAAATACGGGAGACCCTTTCGTTTTTACTTTATTTTATTTTGTTATTTGTTAGTTATTAACCCGCCGCACTTCATATGCTGTGAAAATTTCAACTGGCTATTTATTACGGTTTAAAATATACAGCCGTTAAAAGGTAGGGCGGACAGACAGACAGCGTAGGCTTAGTAATCCCGCTAAGGGTCCTGTTTTCACCCATTAGGTACGGAACCCTAAAAATAACCATGTGAACAACATTTAATTCTATCTATTAATGAAACAAAGTTTAACTCAATAACAAAATGCTTCACAAAAGTTCTTTGGTAATATTCACTGCCAAACCAACACGTCTCATGTTATCATTGTGTTTATAAACTTTGTAAGTTACTTTCACGTTCATAACTTACTTTAACAGTTTATAAAGAAGGGTGAATATTGGCAAGCTCTAAAGAAATTACGCGTAACTTTCATTTTATATAAGTTTTCGGAGATCTCCTTAGGGAAGCCCTTATGTGATATAATATTATAAGACGGCGCAGAATTGAAACGGCGTCAAACTGGTTAGAAAATTGTAATATTTTGCCTAAATAAACGTAAAGCTGGCAGTGGCTGAAAGCGAAACGCTGAAGAATGAGCTGACAGCTGCAATGTCGTCAGGCGTATCTTAGGAGATGCGTTTGTCCAGCAGAGGGCTAAGAAAATAAATAAAAAAACCGTTAAAAATGTTTGTCGGGACTTATCGCACATTATTTTGTTTGGGTAAAAATAGGTACCTACCTTTTTTTTTCTTTTAGGTTGATATTAGAAAAACAGTGGAGTTTCAGTGTGGAGGTTAAAGGGGGAGGCCTATGTTCAGCAGTGGACGTCTTCTGGCTGATGATGATATTAGAAAAGATCGCAATTTCAGCTAGCGGTGTCGTGGAATCTCATAGTAAGCAAGTGTGCAAACCACGGTGTACGTACCAGGACATTTACTGATACGGTCAGTGTGGGTGTCGTAGTGACAACCCTGCCATTTTTCAAGATCAAGTGAGGGTAAAATAACAAAACACCTGCCCTTCTCATTGCATTTGGTTAAGGCAATGCCAACAAACAAACTAAGTAACCATCTAAATTGTTTATTGGCTATTTGTTTGTTTACATTCAGTGTTGTCATCTAAATTTGATAATGTACACATATTTTAATTTAATCAACATGATTAACCTACCAAATACATTAATTAAATCAAAACGTCAAAACAATAATAAATTAATTTAATCAAATGTAATTTCGAATAATAATAATTGGCCTGCCTTGGAAAAACGGGAAGTGCCTGATATGGGATGCTACTTGCGTCAGCACTGTCGCCGCCAGCCACCTGAGTCGCACCGTCCGCTCACCGTCAGCAGCGGCGGAATATGCCGCTGATAAAAAGAGAGAGAAGTACGCAGCGTTGGAGCCGCTTTACAATTTTGTGCCCGTTGCCGTGGAGACCATGAGTTGTTGGGGGACTGAGGCCAAGAAGCTCATTTCGGAGATAGGGCACAGGCTCAAGGAAAAGTGTGGTGACTCCCGCTCCGGCTCGTTCCTGGTGCAAAGGTTGGCCATTGCCATCCAACGCGGTAACGCAGCGAGTGTTTTGGGTACCTTTGCGCCGGGAACGGTCAGGGGTGGGTTATTTGAATAGTTATTAGTTTAATTGTATAATAATAATTAATTAATAACAAAAAAAAACTACGCATCGAATAATCGTATACATCTTTTAAAGCTAGAACTACTTCTAGATTTTATAACTGGTTAAAATTATTACTGAGTTTGTGCCATGGTAAAAGTTATTTATACAGATGAGTGTATAAACAAGTATAAATTAAAACGTTTAAAGAATATCGACAAAAATTCTTCAAACTGCTGAACAGATATCAATCAAGTCACTTTTCAAACTAAAAAAATATAAAAATTGGTTCAGCCGTTTCGGGGATAAAAGTTTGTTTTGTTTGTGTGTGCAAAAAGTTCCCTTTTTGCAGACACAAACCAAAGTCAACTCGCCCTAAATGTATACACCGTATTCTCCGTTCTGTCGTTAGTAAAAAATAATCCAGGTTAAAAAAATATTAAATAGAATAAGTTGCAAACAAGCTACGGGCCACCTGATGGTAAGTGGTCACCGCTGCCTATAGACATTATCACTGTTGTAAAGAATCACTGTTGTTCACTAAGGTGATTATTAAAATATGATTATTTACGGGATATTTACCACAACCACCGAGAGCTCATTCCACAACAATATTATACCAGAATAATCATATAACTCTAGGTATTACCGTTCATAAGCAATAACAACTTTATTACTTGGATGTTTCATTTCTGCCTAAACAAACACATTGGGTACTCATTTTCTCAATCTGTCTTATTTCTAGAAACATAATGTTATTATTCTGCCTACAGGAAAATAGCCCCAATAATACCTTCCACGTGTAATATGCTTATTAGGGACTGGTTGTTGTTGGGGGGTTTACTTTCGCACCTCTATCTAATAATTTCCCCATCGAGATACAATTCCTAAAGAGTCACAATCTCTAAGTGGAAAGAGTCAAAAATTGACCGAGCGTTGTTGTACATACCTAGACATTAATTATATTGTTCAAAATGCCACATTTACTCCAATTTAGACGTTATGTCGCTTGCATAGTGTTAAAAGTCACTTTCCGCTATGTCATCGTAGCACTGGCATCGCACGGCTTTGGCAGATCGCGGTTGCCTTAAAACTAAACAAAAAGTCAGCGTGCGCCGAGTATAGGTGCGGTCATTTTTTTCAGGTTGGTGACTCTATAGGTATTGTATTTCGATGACTTGACGGTAAAAAGTGGCCTTAAGGTAATTATTCTGTGCTTGGGGCAGCTAAAGGCGGGTAGGTATATCACTGGCCCATTTAAATGTTTTTGTAGGATAAAAAATCACTGAGTGAAAAAAAGCATAGTCTTTAGAATAACATTACAAAATAGTATAAAGGAATTTTCATGTGATTAGTGATGATGGCCGGGCGGTAGCAAGTGCAATTTACAATCTGACGGCACCCGGTTCGATCCTTGGTACTACACAATGACTTATTTAATACCTAAAAAAAATATATGTTAAGGAAAACTATCTTTAAGATGTTTTAAATGTTTATCGGGACTTATCACGTATTATTTAATATAAGTAAAAATATGTACCTTTCGCTCGACGTTTCGACCATGTTACAATGGCCGTGGTCACGAGCTGACTGAAAACTGCGGGTGAGTCCGGCGAGAAGAGCGGGTGTTTTGTTCTCCTACCCTCACTTGATCTTGAAAAATCGCAGGGTTGTCACTACGACACACAACACTGACTGTATCGGTAAATGTCCTAGTACCTACACCGCGTTTTGTACACTTGCTCACTACGGGATTCCACGAAGCCGCTAACTTAAATCCATCATCCCGGTTGAAATTGCGATGTTTTCTAATTTAAAACATGTGTTTAAATCGCGAAAGTTTAAAAATTACTATCTTTAAGATGTTGTTCGGAAAGTCCGAACAACATCTTAAAGATAGTGGCTGAAGAATTTCACGCGCCTATACTCGGACATTTTGTGCGGGTGATGGCTGAGTAGGAAGTATATTATTTCTTACTCAGTCGTTATTAGTGCAGATGTTTCAAGGGTGCGTGAAAAAACTGTTTAAAGGCCATATTATTATTTTCTTGTATTTTTATCTAACAATAGTTTTAAGTTTTATTTGTACCTACTAATCCAGTGGTCTTTTTAGTTGTCCTAAATAAAATATTTAGAATTTTTTAATTTGAAAACATCGTGACAAAACCGGGGTATGTCCAAGAACCACAAAAAAATCAAAGATTTTATGACATTCGCCAACATGGACTGGGCCAACATGGCCCATTAGGGCCCATCCTCTGTCTTATATTAATTTTATTTATTTCTTGTAGTTTTGTAATTTTTGATAGTAAATCGGTCCCTTGACCTATTTTGAAGTTGTAACGAAACAAGAGTCACGCGCTCTCCGCTCGAGGCAAACCACTATTGTGATGCATGAAATGTTTCCCGGGATGCTGAAATCTGAAACTATGTTTCAGTGAATGCAATCGAGTGAACGGGGTAAGGTCGGGTCAAACCACGGTACACTGCACTGCGACTTGCCAGAAATACAGGCCGCCGAAGGTTTAACGGGGTCAAAATTTATAGACGAATTCAAGAATGTAAGCTTAGTTCTTAAGGTGTTTTTACTCTGTCTGCTTTTTCTGGTGATTTTTATGCAGTATCTAAAATTGATCAGATACAGATACAGATTTTATTAATAACACCAAAATTACAAGTCAGATTTGCATTAAATAAATTCCATAGCACAATAAAATCTCATTAAACAACTTCGATTAAAATTCATTGATAAAAGTACATAAGTAACAGTCAAATAATTAATTAATAAAAAGGATAAAATTATTCAGTAATAATGTCAATAATCTTTTAACTTAAAAAAACTTAAAAAAAGGAGAGAGAATCTATAATCGAATATGCAAACTTCGTACAGAAATGGCATTTGTAGATGCTACATTATATCTGAGAGAATACATTGCTTTAAAGGTTTTATGTTATGTAATTAGATAATTTAGTGTTGTTATCACAATATTGTTTTTTTTAAATAAGTGCCTTTATTAACTAAACAAAATACAAGCTAAAACTAACACTACAAATACAGTTAGACAGCTCATAGACCGTTGAAGGTCTAAAGACAATCCAAATAATCAAGTCCACTACCAGTTGGCAGTGCACCCAGCATGCTGGCGGCATTACCACGTTGAATGGCAATGCTTATGCGTTGAGCCATTTTTTTTTGTTACAATGAAAATATGCTACCTATTATGATAGTTGTAAGTTGGCAATAAAACTAAATAAATATCACCTAACCTATTTAGCATGTAATTGACCGAGCAAAGAGGTAACAGCAAAGGTTTCAGATTCTTATGGCTTAAGGTACAGGAGACATAATAGGCTAAAGAGTGCTAAAGACAAGTCAGCATTTTGCGTGCATGGTTTATTCGATGTAAACTTGCGTATTTTTGATTCTATCTTCATGAAACTTTGTAAGCAAGTAGTTCATTTAAATACAATTTTTAAATTTGAATATGGGCAAATTGATAAGGGGTTCCGAAAATGTATGGGTCGCGCAGTCTCTGTTCTGGGCAAACTACTAGTATACGGGGTGTAAGGGGAACACTTTCGAAGCCAAAATAAGGTATTTGTACTCAACATTATGAACAACTTTTACTATGGGACCAGCCCTGGAATCGTGAAAAAAATATCAGCTGTTCTATAGAAAACAGTCATTGACACTTGACAAAATGTTTGGAACAGTGATTATTTTTTTCGCGATATCAGTGTTGGTCCCATACTAAAAGTGGTTCATAATGATGAGTACAATTACCTTCTTTTGGCTTCGAGAGTGTTCCCCTTACAACCTGTATATCAGAGTCCATTCAAAAAGTTACTGATTCTAGTCCATATTTTATTTGGTTCAAGTATTATATTGTCGGAAAATTTAATAATACCGCGGCTGATTAAACATAAAGCTATACACATATTTTTGGTAAACATAATATTGAAGTTCGGAAAAGGTATTTCGTAGAAGTGAATGTTGTTTATGAGAAATGGAACCGTCTAGACAGATATGGGACAGACAATTCATTATCATGATCACCCACAATTTTCCTCATTCCACTGTATAAACGTAAACAACAAGCTGTAAATATAAGAAATAGCAAACTAATACAGTACCTGGCGGTAAGTAGTCCAGGTCGAGCTAGAAGCATCGAACAAAATAAAATAAATGGACGGGCGCGGGTAGAAGGAGCGCATTATTGAAGATTACAAAATGAACCCCGGCGCTCACTTCGTTTCAATCGGTCACTAGCCGTAGGAAGTGCGACACAAGACTATTGTTACGTAATAACGAAACATCTGACAAAATTATGATTTCGTGTGTTTTCTCGAAGTGTAAAAACAACAAAAACCGCTATCATGTTTTTTGTAACAAATGTACTGTAGGTATATGGTTATAATTAGGTGTTGAAACTTCAACCAAAATAAAATGAATGGACGGGCCGAGAAGAAGCGCATTTTTGAAGATTACAAAGTTAGCGCCGGCGCTCACTTCGTTTCAGTCGGTCTCTAGCCGTAGGAAGTGCGACACGCGTCTATTGTTACGCGTCTATTGTTGTTGTTACTTGTCATCATTGCGCTTAGCACCGAAGCACTAACGGAACTCTAAAAAAACTGCCCGAATAGAGAACCTTCCTCCATTTTGAAGTTGGTTAAAAAAAGGTAATTTATTTCACAACGTTCACTCTACGATATGGCTCGTCGATTGTTTGCCACCTATACTAAGTATTTATTTACAGACTAAATGGCAATGATGGTGATAAAAAGTAGCCTATGTCATTCTCCAGCCCTAGAACTATATCAATGCAAAAAATCAGGTCAATCCATTGCTCTGTTGTTGCTTGAAAGAGGAACAAACAAACCAACAAACTTTTCACATTTATCATCATACTAATAATATGTATTAGAAATGCGAAAAGTTCGTTGACTGGACTGGACTGGACTGGGGACTGGAGATTGACATAGGCTACTTTTCATCATCATCATCATCACCATTTTTCATCACTACGCGGGTGAAAACGCATGGTGCAGCTAGTATTAAATAAGTATGATGGAACGTTGGTTTTCCATTGCGACAGCCAAGCCAAGTCAATGGAAGACTTAACATTACACTTTCTAGACATTACTTTGAAACCAAAAGTTCTAAGTTCTTAATATCGAAATCTGGTTATTCCCAATAGAGAGGTACTTTATGCGTTCCAGAGAGATGAAAGTTTCCCGTGACAGGGTTTTCTACAAAAAAAAAATTCACGTATTATAATAATGTTAGTTTATGATGTTGATGTTGGTTGCATTTGAGATTTCATCATCATCATTATCAGCACCGCCTTTTCGTGTAACCTTGTACCTATAATGACAAAAAAGTTTTTTATTTTTTTTTAATCCTCCGATAAAAGAGCTGATTAACTTCAAACGGCTGGACGGTTCTTTTATCATAGCTAAGAAGACATTCAATCGTGTTGCCTTAGAAACAAACATAACTAAATCAAAATCGGTTAAGGCGTTTGGAAACTACGATAGGTACCACCGCCAAACACAGATACACAATATTATTATGTTAAACTTGTAACACCCTTCTTTTGCATCGCGGGTTTAATGCAGGTTAATGTTCTGTAAGTAAGTACATTTATAGCAGAAGCCTGAAAATGTAGGCCAAGGCATATCTGAGGCCAGCATACACAAGTCTACCTGTTCAATTGCCGCCAAGGATTGTATAGTACTTTTCTGAAACATTACATTGATTCTCACATTAATATTTGCATAAATATTTTGGGGTCACATTTAATTAGATGAAATTTAGTATTGAAATAAATATTAAATGGTATATTATGCAATTAGTGAATAAAGAACGGATAGCGGGGCCATAGATGAATCACGAGCAAGTGAAGAATTCTAACGACTAAATCACGAATGTAGGGAGTGTTTCACGATGATTGAATCACGAACTTAGCGAGTGATTTAATTGATAGAATCCTGAGCGACGCGAGTGATTCATAACCCTCGATATAAATCCGTTTTATTCAAAAAGTTGCATTTGGTTATTTTTCTTTATCCACTCCACATAACGACAAAAAAGCTCGGGCCCATTGGTTTACACTGTATGTCTGAATAATATCTATCCAATAAAGTATCCCTAAGTCAAAGATTTTCAGAAACAGTTCTAGCTTAAACATTTCAGTTTTTATAAGAAGCACCGTAAAGAAAACGTTTATCTCTTCGCATTAGGCGTATAATGCCAGGCAGACCATTACAAGTGTTCAAAGTCTACAGCTTACATTATACCTGGAAGAAATCGCTTTAGGCGATAAGGCCGCCCATTATACTGCCGTATATTTGTTTTCTATATTAGTTTAAGTTTCATTTGTATTTTCGGTGTGTAATAAAGAAATATTGCATTGTATTGTATACCTTCAAGGCTTGAAGGTAAACAGACATACGGTAGATTACAAGGCAGGAATATTTTCATTATTGCCTGCATTACGCTGGGAAATTCAGTGTGTGAAAAATAATACAATAAAGCAGTATAATTTAGGTGTACGGTACTTAAAAAAATTCTAATGTGGTATTTCACTATGGGCCTCATAAGCAAACTCAAAGTCGCATAAACAGCTATGGAGAGGGCTATGCTCGGGATTTCTCTTGAATCAGAAATGAAGAGATCCGTAGATGAACTAAAGTTACCGACATAGCCCACCGGATTAGCAAGCTGAAGTTGTAGTGGGCAGGGCACATAGCAGGCAGAACAGAAGCCGATGGGGCCGAAAGGTTCTCGAATGGAAACCACGGGCCGGTAAGTGTAGCTTAGGACGTTCACTCACAAGATGGACGGACGACCAAAAAGAGACCACGGGGAAACTATGGATGCAGGCCGCTTCCAACCGGTCCTTTTGGAGATCGGTGGGGGAGTGCTCTGTCCACTGCCACTTCAATCCGGTGGACTAAAATAGTCGTTCGAGTAATATAATCCAATATGAAATAGCATTTCTATATAAGAAAATAAATAACGATTATAAAGTCTTGAAACAAAAGTTATAAAGTGCGTAAATTTTTATCACGCAAAGTTATTTATTATTGCAACTTATACGCATTTTTTTATTGTTTTATATTTCTTTGGATTGTATGGGTCTGGCCACAGAATAAGTAGGTAAGAGTAAAAGTTTCGGTGACTGATAAAGTAGGGTGGATGAGCAATGCGTGCCCGGCGCGTTACAGTTGAAAATATTTCGACATATTGTTCGAAACAAATGCAACAAAAAATACGGGTCTAATTATTTTCAATGAGCCCTGTACGCTTAGTCCCAGATTTGATAGTTTTCGAAAACTTTTTTTGTTTACGTATTGTTCCATACATTTCAGTAAAGCGCTTCTATCGGAAACGTGGAGGAACTAAAATCGGTAGTAATCAGCGGTATAGATTGCTTCACTCTATTACGAAAAAAGTTTTCGAATACTATCAAAACTTTTACTAAGGGTACAGTAGCCTGTAGGTGACACTGTAAATTTATATTGGATGAATGATAAATAGTCAAAAGTAATAAAATCCCCACAGCAAAGTTAGAAATTAGTAGCCCCTTTTATAACATGTAGAGATGGATAATTTCCAATCCCCCTCAGGGGAATCTAAGCAGTTTTGATTAGGTAACCAGGAAAAGGTCACAACGGCTACAAATGTCAGGCTTTGTTCAGTAACTTGCTCGTACTTTGTTATAGTTTCAGCGAAACACGGTAGGTGTCATGATGACAGCCTTTGTGCAATCGCCTAGAAATCCTGGTACAAAATAGGGTAAAGGAATTGATATACTGCGCTCAGTCCGAATTCGCACAGACTATAAATTCCAGTAACTTTATTAAAGACTTTTTAAAAAAGAAAGTAGATCTACCCTCACCAATTTTGCTTTTTTGAATATTTGAATGTGAAAACGTGACGAAAATCTGAATGAAATGGGTTTTTTATACTTCTCTAACTTATTTATATTTAATTCAATGATGATTGATTAATTATGAAGTAGTTCAAATGTTATGTGTTAGTAACTTGAATATTTTTCGTTAATAAAAACACTTCAACGCAAAAAAAACCGTAGCCGCGGTTTGAGATTAATAAAGTCAAAGTCAAAGTCATTTATTCATAATTATAAATTTACACGTCAATGGTATTAAAAAATTCTATACATTTACATTATGTATTATTGTTAATTATTTTATTTATTATAATATTATTTTATTTGGCTATGAACTCATTGAAGTCATAGAGTGTTTGCTCGATAATCCAGCGCTTGAGTCTGCTTTTATAACAGTTCGCACTTGGAGCAGTTGTTACTGTATCCGGCAACATGTTGTATACCTCCGGGCCCATAACGTGGGTCAGTTTACTGGATTTCTTGAGGGAGCGTGGGATACCGACCAGCTTGTTGGCGTTCCGGATGCAGCAAGAGTGCTTCTCTCCTCGTTTGCTATACAGGTCCAGGTTATTCCTCACATACACTGCCACCTGGAAAATTAGAATGGCAGGTAATGTGAGTATCCCGAGCTCTTTAAAATAGGGTCTCGCAGAAGTGGTAAGGTTTTAATAACTTTGAAATAAAGCTCATGGCAATTTTTAAATCTATGGCTATACCTAGGAGTATTTTCTTTTATTTCCATAAAAAGGTGGGTACTTCGTTTTAATTATTGGATTTAGAATAATGTAATTTAGGAAACCATGCATTGGCATCGATTCTGATTCACTCTAAACTAAACTAAATTTGACATCTCTAAAATTTTTGCCATCCTTCTCTCACGTATTAAAATGAAAAGAGAGGCAGATAATTTTGCGTATGACAGAATAGGCGTCATCCAAACTAAACGTGTATGCAAAATTTTAGCTCAATCTATTGGGGATAGCTGTTTTAAAAATTCACTTGCAAGATTGGACCAAACTAACAAGGTAAGTTAAATAAAAGCTTGTAAAAAGGCAGGAACAGGAAGCAGTAAGTATATCACACGGTTGCACCAACATTCTTTCCACGGTCCGAATTTCCCTGCAATCGGGATTAATCAATGTACAAAGGTCCTTACCCATGCAGTACTGCGGCACACTTGGTATTTCCGGACACTGGACAGATTTGTGCGTAGGTTGAGGCTTTAGAATGACCAGGCAATGTTTGTGCGAGACTATAGGTTGATTGGGTAACCACAGGAGTCACCTGTGTAGTAATCACAGTCTTTGTGTTACGGATTTCCATTACAAAAGCAGAGGCGTGAAAGGTCCGCCTACCTAGTCCATAAATGCTGTCTAGTCTAGTGGTTATAATGTCACAAGCCATAGACCTTCAACGGTCTATGGGCAGTCTAACTTGTATTTGTAGTGTTAGTATTAGCTTGTATTTTGTTTAGTTAATAAAGACACTTGCCCCAGCAATAATATTTCAAAGCAACTTAATCTCTGATTTACACATAATCAAATTTGACACTTGAATAATATGACATTCTTTATGCCAATCAAGCGCAAATATTGAAAATAATCTTATTTTGGGCTTTACGGCTACCTGATTTAAGAGATTCTGTTTGGTGATTCCGAAAAGTTGCTCGACCGCAAACCGTATCTCGGCGCAGTAAGATTCACGTTCGCGTGATTTTCCGCACTGCGCTGATTCGAGCCCGTTTTAACAGGTAGCCGTAACCCCAGGACTGGAATCCAAAATTTCAATTGAAACTTGTTACGTATGTTTGATTTTGGTATGAATTTTAGTTAGAAAATTAAATGAATTTGTTTTGAATACCAAGAAACTGCCAAAATACGATATAGATTCACACAATTAATTTACCAAACATTATTTTTACTAATATTGTTAAAAGTTTTGCTCATTGCATGTTTTTCTAATTAAGCGCATTGCTACCTACTAACGGCGCTTTACCTGTTTTTGCTTATCTGTTTTGGAATTTTTGGATGCAAATCTTGACTTCTTTTTTTTTTATTTAGTATAAAACGTTCGTTACTTGTACCTTCAGTTACACTCAGAGTTGTTGGAAACGCACCCTAATATTTTTATTCCTATTTAAATATATATTTTTAATATAATCATCATTAGCAGCCTATCAATTTCCCACTGCTGGGACACAGGCCGTTTCTCAGAGAGAGACGACGGGCTCTAATCCACCTTGCTGGCCCATTTCATGTCGGTGAATGTCGTACGTATGACTTTGAACTTTTGAGGTTCTAGGTTGTTACTTACTAACGATGTTTTCCTTTACAGTTTTTGAGCGATGACATCGAAACTGCACACAATGTAAGTAAGTACTAAATAAGTAATTGATGCAGGGCCGAGGATTGAACCGGTTGCCGTCAGATTCTAAAACACACATGCTACCGTCCACCATCCCTCTTTAATAATAAGATAATAATAAACCGATTCACTCGCGAGTTGAAGACACCCAGACATGTCAGTCATTTACAACTGTAGTTGTAAAAAAAGCTTAGTGTCACTTTTCATTGTATTTTAGACTCTCTGATGTCTTAAAACAAAATATTTAAACTATCACAGTTGTTCACTACAGTCACAGAAAATAAAAAATAATACTTCTCATATCTGTAATTACAGTTGTATGATTCATCATCATCATAGTCAGCCTTTTAACAGTCCACTGCTGGACTTTTATCCTACCCCCGAAAGGGTGATTGGACCATATCCACCACGCTGGCCCAGTGCGAATTGATGGATTCACATACGCCATTGAATTCCTTCTCCGTATGTATGCAGGTTTTATTACGATGTTTTTCTTCACCGAAAAGCCAGTGGTATGAAAATCCGTACAGCTCCAAAGAGCTCATTGGTACGGGCCCGGGGTTTGAACCCGCGACCTCACGCTTTCAAGTCTAGTGGTCTCCCAAATGGGCTATCACGGCTTATAGTTATAGCTTGTGTATGATTATTAAAGGGGTATTTACCGTTCTTTTTATCTATTCACATCCTTGGCACGGTAAATATTTCGTTAACAATCACATAACTCTAACTAAAACAATGTTAAAACATCGATTATCTTTTTTATGTGGTGAGACTGAAAGCTTATCTATAAAAAAGTGTCACAAAAAAACGATAGCATCAAAATAATAACAGTGTCGTCCCAACGTAACGTATCATTACTCAACTATAATTACCTGTTAAATTATATAGCTGTTATAATTAATAAGGTACATAACACCAAGGAAAATTAATTATTTAACGTGGAACGGGAGACTTAGTAACGTTAATTAGCTACTGTTGCCTGACACGTACCTTGAAACTTGAGCTTGGGTTTCAGCCTATTAGAATAGTTAGCTAAACTACTACGTACTATGCTACTTCACGTAGTACTAGAGGCGTTCAATGGTTTTTCTCGAGATTTACTTTTCTTCTAAGTAAGAATCTTTAAAATTTTAGGAAAAATATTTTGTACAACGAAATGCCAAATTCATAAAACCTCAGTCTTTATTTTTTTATTTTGCCAGTTACATTACATGAGGTCCTTAAAATTACATGTTGGTACAAAAACCCTGTTAGGGCACTGCAATTTAACTTATTGTAACACATATATAATTTATAACTATATTCTATTATATTATACTATTATCTTAAATTATAATAATATCTATAAAACTATAAGCTTAATATTTAATTATCTATTCGCTGGCTCACTATTACAAGGTTCTATGTTATTTTCTTACATGTTCTGTAATTTCAATTTAAAAAAATTAACGTTCATAAATATTGACTTAGCAGGGTTTATGCTTGTGTTAAAGTATCTCTCTCAAGCATAAACCCTGATAAGTCAATATTTATGAACGTCAAAATTTTTAAATTGAAATTACACAACGTGTAAGAAAATAACATAGAACCTTGTAATAGTGAGCCAGCGTATTGCTAAATTACTATTTTTTAGATGTAGCGAGGTCACCTATACTTTGCATGTCTGTGGGCTATCTTATATTGGATCGGAGCTCCAACATAATCCGGTTCAATCTCTGTCTTCTTGGCAGTAAGATGAAAGATGGCATAAGTTATTTTTTTTAAAGCACCATAGTTAACTGTAAAAATCATTCTAAAGCAATCGGCCTTGCGAGCGGAGTTACGCTACCACTAATTAAATTACTCATCCGACGTACAAAAAATGTGGGGACATACGCTGGAGTTTCATACAATTGGACATGCTTGCGGATTCTAACTTGATAAAGATTCTGTGGTTAAAACTTAATTAATTAATTAAAACCCAAATTTACCTTATTTCTTTTTTTTATTAATATCAATTCTATACAGATAAACAATTAATGCAAAAAGCTCCTTGTTGGAAGAAAAAGTAGCAAGAATTCTGGAAGCATTGCCGAGTTAAATGGCAATGCCATACCAGTCATACGTAAATATGTGAATGCAAAATAACTCGGTATATTTTGTCTGACTGTTTTTTACGTATAACTCAAAAGTTCATCTGTAAACCGGCGCTGATAGTCCTTGACTTTTAGCATTAATAATGGACCCATTCGACACTGATTATATCCATTAGATATACGTTTTTTTGAAACAATGTCGTATAAAAATATATTTTCTTCCTTTCTTCCTTACTTAAACTTTACTGTGCATCAGATCGGAATTATAATCACACTTATTCCTACAAAATGAAGAAAATACATGAAAAAACTGCTCGCTTATGTAATACATGAATAAATAAATAAATCATCTATGCTCCATCGTAGACCACATTACCACATTATCGCTTAATATCAGGCGAGTTGGCGGTGAAACGTGAGCCTGTTATTACGTATAATTAAAATGCAGCTTTATTAAAATTTAAATGCTATTAAATTTCAATTTCAACGTACTATTCGTGTACAAGCAATCGTCAAGATAAAGATGCATCGTCAAGGGTTTTCTTAAGTGTTATTTATGTCGCAGGTAAATTGTCAATTCACTGATGAAATTGTAATTTTAAATGTAGTTTTTTCCCTGTTTTTTTATAAACTTAGCTGGCCCGACAGACGTTGTCCTGTCTTAGAACTGTCAAACGGGCGATGTTAAAATCGTCGTTAAGTTTTTTTAAATATATCAATTTTATGCACAATTTTCTTATTTTTCTTTCCGTAAAAACCTTCTACGAAGTATTAGAAAACTTAAGAAAAAAGATGAATGACATCGCTAAAGTAGTTCTCAAGTATGGCGTGAACAAGGTAAATAAGGATATATTTTTAGATTTGAAGTGTAATTGTAATTTCACGGCATTGACAATTTACCTGCGACATATATAACACTAGCTGCGCCCCGCGGTTTCACCCGCGTAGTGATGAAAAATGGTGATGATGATGATGAAAAGTAGCTTATGTCATTCTCTGGCTCTAAAACTATACCCAAAAAATCAGGTCGATCCGTTGCTCCGTTACAGCGTGAAAGAGGAACAAACATATATACATCTATACATACAAACTTTCGCGTTTATAATATTAGTAGGATTTTCCAATCTGAGAAGGCTTGTTAGTGATACTAAGCTATAATAATGATCAGCCATTATTCTGGTTAAACAATAATCGTCTACGCATTTCTGGAACTGTTTGAATATTTCACTGGAAGCAATCGAGGGCAGTTTGGTACCTGCGATCAATTCTCTCCGTTTTCTAATTAGGCACGTTACTCTGAAGGCAATTAATTAAAGAAAAGGTTAGGTTTTGGACGATTTATCGTATTCTGGGCTATAAAAAAATATGGTAGGCATATTGGTCCTCGGCAGAATCCAAACGCTACGTGTGTTTCCTTGAAATTTCAGTAATTTTGACATAATTAATATGCCAGTATTTAATCTGAATTTACGGATTTGGTACGAAAAACTGGTTGAAAACCATTATGACGAACTTTTATAATTATAAAAGAGTACATGGGCCTTACGGCCAACTGCTAACGCAGTACCAAACTAACGTTAAATCCGCTCAGTTGGAAAATCACGCGACCGCAAACAGTATCTGGACGCGTTAAGATTCCTGATGTGGAAAAATTTAGTAAACAATACTTCAAAAAGTCTCTTAAAACCGGATTTAAAAACGAAATAAATACAATTTAAATTTTACTTCAAAAGAGATTTATAGTATACACAAAATTATAATAGTATGCATGGTACAGTCAGATACGCAACGTGAGAGGCCGGAAAAACGTATGATTTGCTCTTTTTAACCTCCGCTGTAGGAGTTGAAAATCTACAAACGGTTAAACAGATTTCCTTGAATCATAGCTAAGAACACAATCGATCAAGTCACCATTCAAACAAAAAAAAAACTCTATCAAATTCAGTCGTTCGGGAGCTACGATGCCACAGACAGACACACAGATACACATTCTAAACTTATCCATCAGAGAAGTGCGAAGAAAAAAATTACCAATGGGATCGCTTCATTCCGTCTCGTTTCGCCTCCTATTGGTTGATTTTTCTCGCACTCCGTTTAGCTACTTCACTCATAATATGGTGGATACACAGCCAAATATCCCTCTTTTTGCATCGGAGGCTAAAAACGTGAGGCCGTACTGAATCGGTATTAAAATTATCAATGCTTAAAACTGGTCTGTTAACTTTTCGCTGACAGAAGTTGTCACACGCAAAACGAGTCGAAGCAAATTAAAACATTAATCAACTTAAACTGTATTATCAAATTAACATACATTACTGTTTCGGATTTAAAAGCAATATTTCCACTGAAATTACTGGACTAAAGATATTTAACATTTAATAAATTATGCTGGCAACTGGCCGAATACAGGCTAGTATTTCTTTCAAATAAAACAAATGTTTTTCTATTTCTCCATCAGTTGTGTCATTTTTGACATTGTAGCTTTATCATTATTAGTTCAGCGTGCAAGTTTTATTAAAATACTAGCTGACCTGACAGGTTGTCCTGTCTTAGAACTGTCAAACACTCAAAGTTAAAATTGTAAATCTTATTTTTTTACACCTTGTGTTACATTATTGGAGTTTTAGTAAGGATCCCATTTTTTTTTTGAAAATATAATATAGCCTATGTTACCCAGGGATAGTGTAGCTTCCCAACAGTGAAAGAATTTTTCAAATCAGTTCAGTAGTTTCGGAGCCTATTCAATGCAAACAAACAAACATTATATAGTATAGATTAGCTGACCCGACAGAGTGACGTTGTCCTATCTTAGAACTATCAAACACGCGTAAATAAAATCGTGGTTAAGTTTTCTGAAATTTCCCAATGATATACGCAATTTCCTTAATTTTGCTTTCTGTAAGTACCTTCTACAAAGTATTAGAAAACTTAAAAAAAGATGAATGTAATCGCTAAAGTCGTTCTGAAGTTATGGCGTGACCAAGGTAAATGGGGATTAATTTTTATATCTACAATATAATATTACAAAGAGGAAAGATTTGATTGTTTGTTTGTTTGCATTGAATAGGCCCCAAAACTACTGAACCGATTTGAAAGCTCCACTATCCCCGGGTAACATAGGCTATATTATATGTTTTTTTTAAATAGGGATCCTTACGAAAACTCCAATAATGTAACCCAAGATGTAAAAAAATAAGATTTACAACTTTAACTTTGCGTGTTTGACAGGACTCGGGTATGTCCTAAAACTGCGACCAGAACCACTGGAGGATGGGCAGCAGCGTCCTATTAGTACACGGTGAACATACTGCGATCCCCAAGCCGCCTGCCAAGCGTGGGGATTATGGCAACACCCTTCTCTAAAAGGGAGGCCTTTGTCCAGCAGTGGACGTTTAATGGCTGCTGATGTGTTTGACAGTTGTAAGACAGGACAACGTCTGTCAGGTCAGCCAGTATTAAATATTTAAATTAAAACACGTTTTTACCGCCATTGCTATTATCACTATCCTCATCAATAACATCCGTTATACAGTCGTTAGCTAACACAGGATGAAGAGCGCAGAGATTTGAACTTGAAGTTTTAAATTCTGCGAACTGTTATGGGCCAACGTGACGCTTACCATCAGGCGAGTGATATTAATTATGAGCGACGCATATAAGAAACTTAACTAACGTTTTAAGAAAGGATGATAATGTTTTTGATAATGTTTAACTCATTTATTATATTTTATGTAAATTATTGAAGCTAAAGAACAATATAGATAACAGTAGTTTATAAACTTTCGCGATTTAAACTCATGCTTTTGCTGTTTATCGGTTTATCGGGTCAGCTCGTGACCACGGCCATTGTAACATGGACAAAACATCGAGCTAAATGTAAATATTTTTACTTAAATAAAATAGTACGTGATAAGTCCCGATAAACATTTAAAACAAATATAGATAGTAACATATCAACAATGAAGATATAGATAAATATTTGCACTAAACACGAGTAAATCATACAAACATTTAGAAACGCATGCACATTCGGTGGGTTAAAATATTTGTTGCTTTGTATCATGTTTTACGTAGTTTATAGGCGTACAAAACAAGAGAGATGGTATAAAAATACCGTATCTATTATTTATATAAAAAAGAATAGTTAAGATATCCATACACTATATGTGATATACTGTACTATAATACTTTACTATATAATAATGTTTTAATCTCGATGTTTTAAACCCGATTGGATATATAAATATTTAATTTATTTGTCGTAATTGTCCACTTTTTATCAAGATACTACTAAAAAAAACATCAATCATACAGCTATATATATCTATACAATATTATAATGAGGAAAGATTTGTATGTATGTTTGTAACGAATTGGCTCAAAAATTACTGGACCGATTTTAAAAATTCTTTTACCATTTGAATGCTACATTATCACTGATTAATATAGGCTATATAACCCGTGCGAAGCCGGGGCGGACCGCTAGTTGATAATAAAATAATCAATAAAAAAACGGTGTAAACAATTCACCATAGGAACTCTAGTTTATATCTCAGTATAATCTAACAAAGTAATGAATAATTAAAATATCTTAGTAAAACAATAGTTACATACCAATTCCGAAATTCCTCTAACAACTTTCCACACAAAAACCCGCGAACAAACTTTCGTAGCAACTCGCGCAAGAGAACGGTTCGTAGCTCTAGTAACGCGTAGTTTCCGTAGTACGTCTGCCCTCTACGAAGGCAGGGGCCGGACTGAGGCATGCAAACAGAAGTTTAACGGAAGTATGGCAACTAGATGCGGCAGGGTCGTTGACTTGGTAATTAAGATTACGTGGAGGGAGGATTTATGATTTCATTAAACGAAAAATAGTCCTGGCAGAGCGTGTAATGTGAAACATTTTGTTAAAAAACATTAGCATTTAGAATAATTACAATCTCACATTAATAAGTTTATGTACATACTTGAAACAGAACATAATTTACTTAATACGTTTTTCGGTAAAGTGATAAATGAAAGGTTATTTTGCCCAACTGATCCTAAGGCTCCGCCATTTACAGCTTGATATTAAATAGTTGATCAAAATTAAATGTAACGATCAACCAATGGAATTAATTCTCCATGTTGTATAAAGTACCTTCCTTCCATCTACCATTAATGTATGGTTTTCAGTAAAAAAAAAACAGTCAAAGGCTCTGTAAAATATTAAATGTTTCAAAAAGGTACTGTCGCAAAGTTGAGTGTTATAGATTAGCATATAATTAAATTAACAAAAGTCTCTGGGCTTATGTCAGAATCAAAGTCTGATAAAAATTAAGAGGCTAATTAAATAACAACTAATGTTTTTACCATTAGTTCATAAGTAAAACAAAACGGTTAAATAAATGCACAATCATCGTGTAATTTTTTTATATATCGTCGCAGGAAAGGCAAATTTACTGAAGCTCCAAATGACCATTTCGAGAAAAAGCCGTTTTAAGTTTTTTTTTTTCGTTTTTAATTCATAACTTTTTTCCCAGCACAAGAATTTCGATGACGTCAAGGTAAACTTTTATTAATTTGTCATTTTCTATGTCCAGAAGTACAAACCATAATAAATGGACTGCTGGTTTGTGATATAGTGGCGCTTAAATAAAAATGACTTCAATTTAAAGCAAATTTTTTTAACCGCCATTTGATTCAAATATTTATAGTCAAAATTACTTATAACTCTAAAATATTAGCTGTTAAATTGCCGGAAGCCAAATTTACTTAAAATTTACTTGTAATTTATTGCAGGAAAACAAAATTACTTAGGTGACAGGCACGAATAAAATGCCAAAAAAGTGTCGTTTAAGGACTCTGGTTGATGAAAAAACCCCTTTTTTCCTTTTACTGAAACGTCAAAATAGTGCTCGTATCGCTATGGGACCCAGACTGATCGACGCAGAAAAAAACGCTGATTCCGAATATCTATATAACTCAATATGCCTATTTTGGCGCTTCAGTAATTCTGCCTTTCTTGCGACGATATTGTGATAATTCGTAGTTTTCTTGTACCTCTATACTGTAAGATTGAAAAGTAATAATAAACGTTATTTATTTCACGATTTCATCATCAGCCAGAAGACGTCCACTGCTGAACATAGACCTCCACACTAAACGACAGCCTTCCATCTGCATCCAGTGGATGCCCGCGACTCTCACAATGTCGTCGGTCCATCTAGTGGGAAGCTTACTTACGCTACGTCTTTCAAGATTTAGCAGTAGCCAATTCTTCGTCATTTCACGGTTCATCATCATCATAGTCAGCCTTTTAACATTCCACTGCTGGACTTTTAGCCTACCCCCGAAAGGGTGATTGGGCCATATCCACCACTCTGACCCAGTGGGGATTGGTGGATTCACATACGCCATTGAATTCCTTCTCCGTACGTATGCAAGTTTCCTCACGATGTTTTCCTTCACCGAAAAGCCAGTGGTACGAAAATCTGTACATAAGCTCCAAAGAACTCATTGGTACGGGCCCGGGATTTGAACCCGCGACCTCACGCTTTCAAGTCTTGCGATCTCCCAAATGGGCTACCACGGCATTTCACGGTTACATTGCTCTAACCTTGGGAACGCCCACTTATACGAAAACGCCTGCAAATACAAGTTGACCTCATAAATCGCACAAACAGATATCATTTTAATCCTGTCTCCTTCGCGAAAGTAATTCCGATTTATTTCCCTGGGTTCCGTACATCTTAATAAATGAAATCGTTAGTAAGCAATAAAGTTAGAAACACCTGGGGCTGGGAATTTATCGTTCTATAGCACAGTGGTAAAAACTCACAGGGATGTAAGAAATAAGAACAAGCGCATTGAAAATAAATTTAGCTGTGACATGAACAGTGCTGGGGTATATCCTAAAACTGCGACTAGAACCAGCGTAGGATAGGCAGCAGCGTCTTATTAGTACACGGTGAACGTACTGCAATCGCCAAGCCACCTGCCAAGCGTGGGGATTATGGTAACACCCTTCTCTAAGAGGAAGGCCTTTATTCAGCAGTGGAACTGTAATGGCTGATGATGTACGAACAGTGAACCGCCTGGAAGAGCTATTGGTCCATGAAGATCTCAAGAAAGGACCACTACCACTCTCCTTGAAATAAAAAGTTATGGGCATGTATTGTGTTCTCCCCACACTCACATATGGCGCTCAAACTTGAACATTGACAAAAGTTCTGAAGTTCGCTCTTGGAGTATGCCAGCGAGCCATGGAGCGCAGTATCTTAAGAGTAAAACTTAACTTATAGAAGAGATAAGAAAGAAGACAATTTTTTCTAGGCCCACCGAATTTACCGTATATTGATGCGTAATATTTATGGGATAACACTATAAAATTCATCGTTTTTTTTGTACCATTCGGACGAAAGATAAAGTAAAAATGAAACCGGAATAATAATATACAGAATAATATATGTGATTTTTGCCACAATTCATTCATTTCCCTTATAAAGTCACTTTTTTTTCACACCGGAACGTTTTTAATACGAAAAAGGATGCATGCTTAGGAATTTTTATACAAAAATAAATAGACCATATTTTACAACAGTGGCCATAGTAATCTGCTTTTGTCAATATTCCGGTTTGATCGGATATAGCTAATATTACCACTAAATTTAGAGATTATGAGGAACAAATCGACATGAGTTTCATTACTATACGGAATTAGTTTGTGGTGGGCCTATTTTTCAAACAAAAGAAATTGTCTCATTTAGATAAACTTGAGAAATGTTTTTAAGTAAGGCCCTTAGTTATAAGTTTAGAATCATGCTTAACCTGCCGGCTTCCTTCTTTCCAGAGAGTATAATCTGGGCCTTTCAAGGCCGGTGTGAATCTTCTAAGTCTGCGTGCTTCATCTTCGATCGCATGTATTAGCTCTAATGTAAAAACGGTAATACGTACAAGCGTCAAACTTAGCATGATTATAGTACACACTCTAAAGTATAACAGCAAATAATAAATGGCCAAGTGCGAGTCAGTGACAAACTTCTGCTTACCACCGGTTCTCGTACGATCACCGAAGTGAAGCAACGTCAGTCGCAGCCAGTACTTGGATGTATTAGTACTTGTGACAGTTGTGACTATCTGGGCATTGATGGGATGTTGTCTTTTTGCACAATTTTTTGTACTTTAGTAGCTAACAAGTTATCTGGTGGTACGGAACCCTCAATGCGCGAGCCCGACTCGCACTTGGCTGGTTTTATTTTATTTTAATTTAATATTATATATAACTGAACTGGTTATTTTCATCCCTAAATGTTTTGCGTAGTTATTACGCAGCTCCCGGGTTCAGTGAGTCACAGGCCTTATAAGCATTTTCCTTATGTACTTTATCAAGGTCCTACAAACGAAATAACTGACAAGTACTTGTACTTCTGTGACTTGGATTTTATAAGATTTTCGTTCCAGTTTACCTTGATTGTTATTAAACTTCTAAGTGTAGTTTGTAATTTCACTTGAAATGTATTATGATTTTCTGTAATTTCCCGTATGAAATGTAGGTATTTTGTATGGATTGCTCTAGAATCTAGAGCAGTGATACCCAAAGTGGTCTTTATCGACGCCCTGGGGTCAACGGCGACTTACAAGAGGTCCGAAGTGAGCGAAGAAAAGAAAGGGGAAAGGAGGGGGTGTAACGTGTCTACCCAAAACCAAAAAACATGACAAGTGGTCTACGAGACAAAAAGTTTGGGGAACCCTGGTCTACAGCTTAGTTTTTTTTTTTACTTATATGTAAATACATACTTGATATTGATTTTAAGTTGTCATAGGTGTTATTATCTATTTAAGTATGTATTTAAAACTATATATGTATGTATATCAGTCTCTGGCAGCCATATCACAAGCTTTGCTTAGTTTGGGGTCAGATGACCGTGTGTGCAAAAATGTCCCGAATATATATATATAGGTTTTGATTAGTGTTTTCTATGTATCTAGTATTACTTCTTATTTTTTCTTGTAGTCCGTTTTTAATTTTTTTCTTATTAATTTTCATAAAGTTTTGTTAATTTTTCAGAGTACATCATAATGAGAAAATATTTTTTTCCTTTAGTCTGGTTTTGAATTGGTAGACTTATTACTAAGTTTTTGAACGGTGCAAAGCATATTAGGGAGCACTTACTATATTGTATTGGACAAGTGAATAAGTCAGGATATATTTTTATATTTGAAGTCAGGTGTTTTTGAATTCTGTGGACAACAATTACTAGGTCTTTAAAATTAAAACATAATGACTAAAAACAAAAAAAATAATCAAGTAAATTGGTTCACAAGTATCTGCGTAATTGATTTAGACAAAGACATACATAAAAGAAATGGATTTGAGAAACTTCCTCATTTTTTGAAGTCAGTTAAAAAGTGTGCTTACTGAGTTTTGATTTGGCGCAGCCGAGTAGTTTTCAATCCAACTAAGTCATAAGACGACGATAATATGACGTAATTTAACGGCCTCTTATACCAAATGTGACGGTTTTTAAGTCAATTTTATTCAGTTAAATTACAATATTTGAACTGGAAAAAAATACATGTCACAGATACATCTATCTGTGTTTGAGTTTATGATTTCGCTGGCTCACTATTACAAGGTTCTATGTTATTTTCTTACACGTTCTGTAATTTCAATAAAAAAAAATTGACGTTCATAAATATTGACTTAGCAGGGTTTATGTTTGAGAGAGATACTTTCACTCAAGCATAAACTCTGCTAAGTCAATATTTATTAAAGTCAAAAAATTTAAATTGAAATTACAGAACGTATGACAATAACATAGAACCTTGTAATAGTGAGCCAGCGATTTGGTTCAAAACACGATAGAATAAACTTTCCTTGATCAAAAAAAATCTGAACCAAAGTCGATTTAGTTTATTTTTTTCGTTTTTTGGTCTAATGAAAGCTCGTAACAACCTTGAAATTGCATGTAATTAAAGGCAAACCTATTCAAAAAAATTTGGTTTGGATAGATTTTTGATAATGAATAGTTTCGTTTTTAGTGAATTTAAAAGCGTAAAAAGGTCGCGAGAATTTGCGCACGCCACGCTCAGTACCACGCCAGGCGTCATTGAGGTCGGACCTATGTTCGTTTTTGTTGTTGCTCTCCCCCCACGGGCCTCCTGACTCTTGCGTGGCAAAATACATCGTCGCTATAACTTGGCGGGGGCTGAGGGAGCGTTTTGTAGCCTACGCGACTCGGATAACAGGCCGTTAAAAGACATCATAATATGTCTCACTTTTAAAATTTGGCTAATCTAATGAACTTTATTAAACATTTTGGGAATATATCTACGGAACCGTCTCATATACGTGTCTCACCACGTTCTTGGTAACCTTTTATAAAAATAGCCATACAATATGGTAACACGTCTCCTCCTCAAGATTGTACAGAATACTGAGCTACTTTTCCAGCCATAATTGCATATTCCAAGGATTTAGAGTGATTGCATTTCTTGTCGGTGCACGGTACAGAGCGTCGTACTGGGTTCCCGGACATTTCTTTGAATATTATCCGTAGCAGTTAATGTTTCCCAGTAATCTGATATTGCAGTATTTCCAGAATAGTTTTTAAAGGTTTTTTTATAATTGTAAATAGGCTTGCGCTTGGCCGCCAACTCACCTGATGATAAGCGATGATGCGGCCTCCGATGGAGCACGCTTGCCTAGAAGAAACCTAATCACTTTCGACTTGAAGACACCCAGATTGTAACTATCGGGGAACACCCACTCAGATAGCGAATTCCACAGACTAGCAGTTCGCACAATAAATGTGGAATCAAAGCGCTTCGTACCTTTCTCGGAATATCAACCTTAAAGCAGTGTCGATTCTTCGTGCCCACTCTGGCAGTCCGATAGAAAAAATGGGCAGGAGGGAATCAAATCATGCAGATCTGTAACACGGTCTCCGAAATGTATCCGATAAAAAACCGATAGACTAGCAACCTAATAATAATTATAATCACGTGAAAACCTAAGGCTGGTTCCACAGCTGTGCTGCACCGCGCGTGTTGCCCCTACGGGCTTCCGGAGCGGAGACATAATTGTGAGGCGCTAGAATATCGTTTCACAGCGACGTGCACGTGACATGTCAGTATGTGTACGATAGCAAAAAAAGCGATGTATTTGGTGTGTTTGTCGCGGATGGGCTCTTTTACAAAACAGCACCGTAATGTAAAACTGCTGAACGACGTTTAGGGGTTTTTCATAATAAATTTTTATATTCTACTGATAAGCCATACTGCATTACGTCTAAACAGGTCTAAACTTGGCTAGCAGTTTTTTTAAACACAGCGCAATGGCAATCCAGCAGAACGCTGTTGAGCTGTTTTACATAACGGAGCTGGTTTGTTAAACAGCTAGTGGTTTTGTAAAACAACTGATTCGGCAATCCGTCTGCGACATTGTACATAATATGAGCAAATATTGGTCTTTTACGGATTAATTAAACAGCAATATCTAAACATTAATAATGAACAGAAATCGATAATACCACGTTTCCAATAAAACAAACTCACAATCAGCTGAAATATAATTTCTATTGATTAAAATTAAGTCATTTGTGAAACTAGCCCGGTTTCGTATTTCATTGGTGCGAGTGGAATATTCAATTTATACTATGGCTAAGCTTGCCATAGGTCCGGATTTTGTACGGACGGTCCGGGTTTCGTGCAGACTTCCGGATTTAACTTCGTCATTTGAAATTGTATAAAGAGCTTCGTAGTAGTCATATATTTTTATTACATTTAATAAAAACGTTACATTTAAGTATGAGTGGTATTTTCGTGCTTATATAGCCATCTTTCGATAGTTGAAACTATCTATATTCTATATATATAAAAGCGAAATTCATCTACTCACTCATTCACTCATTAAACACGAAATCTCGAAAACCACTTGACCTACAAAGCTGAAATTTGTCAGGTAGATTCCTTATAAGGTGTCGAGGTCCGCTAAGAAATGATTTTGCGAAAGGGCCGAATTAAGGGGGGCAAATGAAGGTTGAAAAATTTAGGGACATAAAATTTGGTATTCAGGTTAATGGTTCAAAATAAATAAATAATAATAATTGTTTTTCCGAAAAAAAACGGACTAAGAAGGGGAAAAAGGGGTTGATATATTATATGAATGTCTATGCGTACGAAGTCGCGGGCAACAGCTAGTAACTTTATATTTCTTTATTTTCTGACACTTATACATAATTTAAATTTGACCTTGTTTGTGCATACCTGGGGCCTCACGGCCACCTGTTTTAATTGATACTGTTTATGTGACTGCGAAAAATTGGGCGACCGAAAAACTGTAAAAAAATTGTAGCCGTGGGGATTGCTGATTTAATATAAAACGTTACGTCACATTAAAATACTCGTCATTAAAACAACTTTTACTTTGGGACCAACTGTTACATACACTTCACATCACACACATCAGCAGCCATTAAACATCCACTGCTGGACAAAGGCCTCCCTCTTAGAGAGGGGTGTTGCCATAATCCCCACGCTTGGCAGGCGGCTTGGGGATCGCAGTACGTTCACCGTGTACTAATAGGATGCTGCTGCCCATCCTCTGGTGGTTCTGGTCGCAGTTTTAGGACATACCCGGGTCCGTTACATACACATACACTTCGTTGAGTGTTAATTTTTTTTTAACTCCCGACGCAAAAAGAGGAGTATACGTGTGTGTCTGTGGCATTGTAGCTCCCAAACGGCTGAACCGACTCTGTATTTTTTTTTTGTTTTTGGCGCTGCGCCAGCCATCTCTTGTTTCTGGAAAGATGTGATGGTGCAAGCTATAAAATGCATTATAGTCGCGTCCCACACCAAGGGACGCCCCATCATCATCATCATCATCAGCCAGAAGACGTCCACTGCTGAACATAGGCCTCCCCCTTTAACCTCCACACTGAACGACAGCCTGCCTTTTGCATCCACTGCATGCCCGCGACTCTCACAATGTCGTCGGTCCATCTAGTGGGAGGCCTCCCTACGCTGCGTCTTCCGCCCCATCTTCCACGAATTTAAAGTCATCACATCGCGTATTTAGCCATCGCAAAACTAACATGCTGTTGTACTTAGGTATAACCACAGAAAAGAGGTTTTTTTTCTTATCTGTGGGTATAACATAAAAAGTTTCGCTGGTACCTTCTTTACATTTTAGGCCTTCTTTGCGTCCGTATCTTCCTTATCACTCCACATGTGGTCACCCTAGCTTTTGCTTGCAAAGCAATTACCCATCGCGAGCTCATTTTGAAAATAATGATTTTAATTAAACCGGACAAACGTATTGGCGGCGCTTTAATTTGTGACGTCACGAATGCAGTGGCGACAAAACAACAGTAACCAGCCCGCTTAATATGCACTGACGTTTATTGCTCCATAATTAAGTGTAAGGGCTGTTTTCATTGTGACTCACTTTACACAGACTAAATGTTAATTTTTCTAGGGTATGTGTCTTACTAACTAAACAAAATACAAGCTAATACTAACACTACACATACAGTTAAACTGCCCATAGACTGTTGAAGGTCTAACGACAATCTAAATGCTCAAGCCCACTACCAGTTGGCAGCGTACCCAGCGTACCTAAATTGATAGGTTCAAGAGTTACAAACATTGATGACGTCACTGGGCACTAACATCTACATGCTAGATTATCTATAGCCGCAGATCAAACAAATAAGGGAGATATGGTAAGGTGGCATGGCGGGTACTAACTCACCTGCCTTAAATCAGGGTTGATGCCTTTAATCGAACTCACCCATCAGGCGGCCTTGTCGCCTTTTTTGCATGTAGACTATTAGTTGGTTCATTGGTGTTGCTACAAGTTTCTTAGTGTGCGTTACAGTTTTTACGCGTTAAGCAGTTTAACAGCATTTGAACAAGAACGATAATTTTGCTAAGGCATATCTACCTTGTTTGTCTGCTCTGAGTCTATACCAGCCCTTATTTAATAACGAAATAATATTATTTTAATTATTTTTTTATTAATAAAAAAATAGGTTTAATTAAATCTCTCAACTTCCATCCACTCAGCCAGGTTCGGACTGAATAGCACGCATTGGAAGAGACCTATGTTCATCAGTAGACTAATATAGGCTGATTATGATAATGGAGCTAGACAGTTTTAAAACGTATGAAACGTGGCTCAGCCAAATATCAGCTCGAAGCTCTTGGATCGGTAGACCGGCGTGCTGCTCGTCTTATAGGCGATGAGAAGTTAGTGGCTAAGAAACTTCTCAGTCTAGAACACCGCCGTAAAGTAGCGAGTCTCTTAATTTTCTACAGGATTCATTTCGGATAATGTGCATCAGAGCTACATGACCTTATCCTGCCATCCCCTTTTTACTACAGGACAAGTAGGAAAACTGCCCACTACCACCCATACAACGTGGATTTTCCTTGGATACGTACCAAACGTTTCGATTCTAAGTTTCTAATCCATACGGCCAAAGTTTGGAACAACCTGCCAGCTTCCCTATTCCCTGAGAGATATAACCTGGGCCTTTTCAAGGCCAGAGTGAATAGGTATCTTCTAAGTCTGCGTGCTTCATCTTCGACCACATCGTAGCTTACCAACAGGCGAGTTGGTGGTCAAACGCGGACTTATCAGCGTTAAAAAAAAACGTACTTATTAATAGTTTTCCCGGAAACTTAGAAAAAATTTAAAAAGGCAGAATCCGAATATGTATATGCAGAATGCTGCATGGTCAACAATGACCCACTTGCAAGCAGTGGCAACAACCTTGTGGGTCATCGGACGGAGCGATGTAATTCATTACTTTGAGCCTGGGTTTGACTCGACCACCACCAAGGAGCGCCGCTGAGAAGACAGTCTCTAAGAAGACGGGTGCTACGTAGATACGGCTCGTCATCCACGCCTTTGGGCTGGTACACTCCCGCCCGCGGATGTTTATCCGCACTCCACCAGGGCCGCGATTCAACTTTTTTATTTATTTTTTATACAGACTATATCTACGTTATTAAAAACGGGTTACACTCACGATTATGTTCATCGGTCGAGACGATCGACTAATTTCGGAGTCAATCATGGAATACGGGTTTATTTGATAAGTAAGTAATAACAAAAGCCAATTACAATTTTAATATACACATCAAATTTAATTTAAAAAAAAAACACTTGGCCAGTAAGATGGATGGATGGAAGGCCTATCCTCTCTCTCTCTCTCTCTCTCTCTCTCTCTCGCTCTCTATGTGTGAGAAAAAGCCTGCGGTAGGAATACGAAAGGCTGATAATGATGGTTTTAGCAATTAGACAGCACTTTCACTTGTTCCAAAGCCTTGGTCTAATTTTCACGATAGCCTTGTGCAGAATAGTTTTACAAGCTGAAAGTACAAAAGCTTTCACCGAGTCAAAGTTACTGGCACGTTATGAGCTTCTAACATCACTCCAAAAGCTTTCCTGATATATGTAAGTACCTACAAAAACACCTCAACATAGTTTATCTTCAAAAATATATCCTACGAAATGCTTTCACGTGAAGTAGGTACTTCAAATATCCCAAAAAAATACCATAAAGCAAGAGAAATGCTATAAAAAATGACCTGAATCAATCAAGCAGCCGTGCTAATGCGTATAAAATGTGTGGGTCCAAGGTCTGCGTAATTTGGTCAAGTGGCGCCCCCTACGTGTGCCAATATTTCTGTTTTGTTAGGCCACCGTTCCCACATATTGCCTTTACGTGCCATATTAGCATGTTACTTGGAAATTTTCTCATTTCTAGACGATTGGAAACTATATTTTGCCTTGAAGATAAATAACCATGTTTCACTGACGTAATGGAGTTTGTAGGCCATTTTTATCATGTTTGTATCGCTTAAAATCGGGTGAGGTTGCGGTCACACGACTATTATTTTAGTAAAAAAAAATTACGCCAGATTTATTCGATAAAAATTTTGTCGTCTACTTGACGTCCATTTTTCCGGGTTTTATTTGTCAGATGATCCGAAGCGGATTAACAAGTTTCTCCGGCATGCACTTCCTAAAATTAAATTATTTGAAAAAATATAACCCCACAACAAATTTAAAAAAATGGCCAAGTGCGAGTCGGTGACAAGTTTCTGTTCATCCCCAAGTTATAACTATCATTTCGTTATTTAATTTTGTGGTGGTACGGAACCCTCTTTGCACGAGCCTGACTCGCACTTGGCTGGTTTATTACATTAGATCTAATACAAAAATAAGTAAAAAAAATATTGTTTGTTGTATGGGGACCCCTTTTCGTGTTTATTTTTTGACTTTTTTATTATTTCTTATTTAATCCGCTGTTACATTATACATTACATATTCTGTGAAAATTTCAACTGGATATCTATTACGATTCAAAAGATACAACCGTTTAAAGGTAAGACGGACAGACAGACAGACGACGTAGGCTGAGTACTAGTGTCCCGTTTTTACCCTTTAGGTACGCAACCCTAAAAATGTAATTACTACTTATCACAAGCCTTGCTCTTGTCACATAAAAAAGACTCTCTTCAAAGACTAAAAAAAAATCCAGTAACAGAGTTCCAATAACATTTTGAAAATGAAACAAATTGCTGAAAATGAAAATTTCCAATCAATTTGCACCGCGGAAACACTGCCGCTGGGGTGTGTCCGATCCGGGTGATGCTGTTACGTTGCAATTCAAGAGCGTGCGCGAGTTTGTCTAATTTTTCTTTAGCATATACATACCATATTGTCTATTGTCATTAATTACAAAAAGTTTCACATATTTAATTTAAAATTAATATCATTAGTACAAATTGGTATAAAGAATTTTTTGTTACAGATTTGAATTTTTGTTTCAGGCTAGGTAAATTTTTCTCATTTATGTAATTAATATTTTATTTCATGTAAGGTTAAAATTAGCATCACAAATATCTGTAGAGGAAAATAATTTATCCCAAAATCTTTATTGTACTCGAAGCGACGTAGAAGCGGTATACACTAGAGATTCGTCATATAAGTACAAATGAAAACCATTTCCGATAGCTTATTCAAATAAGATCACTGCGCTTCTGAATTGGAACTACAAACCTCTTCTATTGAATTACCCAACTGCAGCACAATCAATCCAAAATTAATGGATAGTACAAGTATGTTTCTCTAGAGACGTTTGCGGCAAAAGTGCCTGAAGATTTCAGCTTTCACACCTAATATTATAAATGCGAAAGTTTGTGAATACGTGTTATGACGGCATACGAGAATGTCATGCCGTTAGCTGTCACAATTTGTTTTCACTGCCAATAGATTTTTCGAATTAAAACATTTTCGGTATTTTTTTTTCTTAAATCTGCTAAATACCGTTCAGCCTGACAATGTCTTTATAAATTTTAACAAATTTTAAAATTTGCAAGTTGAAGTGGCAATGGGCACTTGGGCAGGCCACATCGCTCGAAGAACCGATAACCGATGGGGAAGAAAGGTTCTGGAGTTCAGACCACGAACCGGAAGACGCAGCGTAGATAGGCCTCCCACTAGATGGACCGACGACATTGTGAGCGTCGCGGGCATCCAGTGGATGCAAAAGGCAGGCAGTCGTTCAGTGTGGAGGTTAAAGGGGGAGGCCTATGTTCAGCAGTGGACGTCTTCTGGCTGATGATGATGATGACTGACAATGTCTATTGCCCTAGAATGTCTAATATGCTAAGTCTTGTCTCCTATTACGTCCAGTCTCACAATGTCTAGTGTCTCTTAATGACTAGTGTTCAAACATGTCCAGTGTTTCATAATAACTTGTGAATAACATCCTTGCTGGGTTTTGTTTTGGCGTAACAATTAAACCGACTAGAAACGTCTTAATGTTATTTTAATAAAATTACTTCAAATGTTTACTAACGTATAACAAAAAACAGACACATTTAACTAGTTTTCTACTATACCCACAACGAAAGTCATCACTAAGAACCATTAAAAGGAGCGATTTCGTAGCGATAATTTAACTCAAAAAAACCCTATTCCACGCTACTTCAAAATCCATGTAAAAATATTATTTTGTTGTTTAATTCAATAAATTTATTTAAGAAAACACAATTCCATATTTATACAATATGATAAAAATTTGAATTAACGTTACATACACATAACAATAAAATAAAAACATAAAAATGAAAAAAATGACAAATAAAAAAATTTAATTATGATGATGTTAATAATAATGTGTATGTAAAGTTATATGATTATTAACGGGATATTTACCGTGGTAAGGTTGTGGAATGAGCTCCCGATATTTCGGCGCACGGTATCAGGGGAAGACTAGTGAGTCTTCCCGTGAACAAGGTGCATGTAACTGCGCCGAAATATCGGGAGCTCATTCCATAACCTTACCACGGTAAATATCCCGTTAATAATCATATAACTTTAGTAAACAACCGTGATAGTTTAAAACAATGTGTATGTAATGTATATTGTATATGTGTGTCTTTATAGTAGAATGTTAGTGTTTTGTGTTTTTTTGTAGTCGGTTTTTATAAAAGATAATTTATACCGGAAACATTGGTTTTCAAACCGAAATAATGGAACGTTGTCAAAAAGTAGATTACTGACAATAATAGCGTGAAAAACGCACCGAAACTATCGCTCCACGAAACAGCCCCCTCCAAACATTATTCTATTTGTTCAGCTAATCTGTCCTTGGACTAAAAGGATGGATAGAACTCCACTATTGTGAATAACAAACTATTCGACAGCCATTAATCAAAGTTAACGATGTTACACGTGGAGACGTCGGATTTCTTTTACAAACAGGAAAGGTATGTTATTACTACGGTATAGGTAAATTGGCCCTTGGGGACCGGGAGCTCACCTCATTTTCAAAAATCTTTCAGAGCGCCTGGTTAATGCGACCCTTGACCAAAATGCTGACATGTTTCTGGCTCAACCCATAAGCATTTCCATTCAGCGTGGTAGTGCCCACCTGCTAGGTACGCTGCCAATTGATAGTGGGCTTGAGCAATTGGATTGTCATCAGACCTTTAACGGTTTATGGACAGTCCAAATGTTTTTGTAGTGTTAGTTTTAGCTAGTATTTTGTTTAGTTAATAAAAGCACTTGCCCCATTAATTTTATTATAGTTGACATAATGAGTCTGGTTGGTTATAAGATTTTTTATTTACATTATTGAACTTTATTCACTAGATTTTTAGAAAATTTATGGATTCCTCAGTGGAATTACCTTCTTAATAATTATGGTGCCTACTCCGGTGGCCCAGTTGGTAGTAAACCTGCCTTCTACGCTTGGGGGCGTGGGTTTGATTCCCACCTAGGACAAACATTCAAGTGATAAAAAATTTGTGTTTGTTCTATATATGGGTGCTAATATATAAAATTTAAGTGTGCATTTAATAATATATTTATGTATGTATATCAGTCTCTGGTAGCCATAGCTTTGCTTAGTTTAGGGTCAGATGACCGATTGTGCAAAAATGTCCCGAATATTTATTATTATTATTATATCTGTCACAGACCCAATAACCTTTGGAATAGACAAACAGAAAATAATATGGTATAAGGTAGCGTGGCAGGTGCAAACGCATCTGGTCTAAATAAGGTTTGAGAGCTCTGGTCGTACAAACCTAGCAGAGACTTTGTCGCCCTTTTTTGCATGTGGACTATTAGTTAGGTCATTGGTGTCGCTACAAGTTTTTCAAAACCGTAAAAGTCAGTTTGTGAGCCGTACTTATAGTTTTTGCGTTAATAGGTTTACCGGAAAGGTGTTTAAAAAAATGAAAAGTTTAGTTATATCAACACTAAAGATAATTGTACTAATGCATATTGCATATCTCTTTTGATTGTCTGATCTGAGGCGTAGACTATGGATCGTCAATCATATCGTGAGACACTCTAAAACTCAATGGAGTGACGATATACAAAAGACTAAACTAGTGGCTGAAAGCAAGTAACCGAAAATCACGCTGATTGGCGTGCCTTAGGAGAGGCTGATTATGATGATGATGAATTATTGCAATGGCAACGGTAATCCAGTCTAATATGCATCTAGTTTTATATTTTTCTACGGCACTAGTGAATGCTGACGTACCTCTTTTCCAAAATGAACGAGCTCTCTTTTCTCAAGTGAAAATATTTCGAAACAATAGTTTCCACTTCCATTTTATATCGTCGCAATATCTCTTACTTCCATATTTGATCTTTGTTATTCAGAGTCCAAACGAAAGACGTTTACGTTTGGAATTTCAAGCGGTGCACCGTATTCTTCCAGCAATCTTTTTAAAGGCGCTATTCGTGGTACGTAAACTTTGTTATGTCGCAAAACTTTAAAATGTCGTCCAATCGTCAAATCAGTCTTAACGTTTCAATTTTCTTTTTTAAAAGTGCTGACAAAATTAATTTATGTTTAAGAATTTTGCAATGATATAAAAATTGGTGCTTGATTTTGATTCGTGCTCTGTCCTTGGCTTCCGTCATTTTCTTTCAGACGAAAGCTATAAAAAGTATATTAAAAATTTCTAGATTTTTTATTATTGAAAAGAATGAATGAGGTCTTCCAATATTTGAAATGTTGCCTAATAGATACGGAGCAAAGATCATATAGGCACGTAGTTATAACGTCATTGATATATTATTATCATGGAGTCTATAGTTGTTTGAGCATTCAATTTTTTCGGGCAGTAATTTTTAGCTTTCATCATCATCGTCAGCCAGAAGACGTCCACTGCTGAACATAGGCCTCCCCCTTCAACCTCCACACTGAACGACAGCCGTGATTTTATTTTTAGCATGATGATGATTGATTTTTATCCATCCCATGATTGTTAGCTTTAATGTGTCCAAATTCAACATTTAATTTTCAGCTTTCAGCTTTTTTGTATTTTTAAAAAAATATAATAAAACGAAACTAAATACAAATACAGAAATTTATTTACATCAGTTAATTAAATTCAGTAACATCGTACTAGGTTTTTTAGTAGGAATATTTTAGTATTCGGTACATCTACAGAATGCAAATCTGTCTTACGGTGAACAGCAACCTTTAATCCGTCTCAGTTCCGCTGCAAAATAATGAAGGCGCAGCAGACAAACCATTTTCTTATAAAAAAGAGACAGATATTGTTGTGGAAAATAGGTTTTTTCTGCTCTATGTAAGAAGACTAAAGATTCCAAAGATCGCATGGAGTGGGCAGGTACTTAGTGTTCCAGAATACAAAGGAAAGCGATGCTTCATTTACTAAATTGGTTGAATAAACTTTTCTGTGTTATTTTCAATTGTTTCTAGGGATTTTTAATTGTATTGATTGGTTAGTTCGTTGTTTATTTTTGCCTTCAAATTTGTGTTTCTTAATGTCTGTAATATAGAGATCAAATTTATTTACATGCTTGGTGTGGGACGCTACTTGCGTCAGCACGGTAGCTGCCACCCATCTAGGCCGAACGGTTCAGTTCCCAGCAGCTGCATCAGAGAATGCCGGTTGCATGAAGTGGCTGAAGTATGCAGCTATGGTGCCACAGTACATTTTTGTACCGATTGCTTACCTAAGGCTTTCAATTCTGCCACCCAACGCCATCTTCTCCATGCTGGATCAGCTTGCTCCAGCACAGAGAAGCGGTCCAAATGGTTTCGTCTGCCAGCATGGCAGAAATCACACTTAGTTTATTCCAACCTAGTCTACTAAGCTGGAGTAAGCTAGAACGCTACTGATTAATAATTATTAGTACATGACCTACGATGATAAAAAATATGACAGCAAAAATTATGACTAAATATTCTAAATCATCTGTTGAGAAGCGCTTACCGTTGACGTATGGCAGCTTTGTAATATCGGTGACTTATGAGTCATTAATAAACAAATGGAAGCCCTACAATGCTGGTTCTACAAGTACATAGCATAATACTCTGATATTGTTTGATCCGGTAACATCCATTCACATTTTTACAACCACTGACTGACTTTCCCCTATATTCCAAAAATACAAAGGCATTTTTATTCAAACCTTGTCACGCACGCCGTGACATCCAAAAATAACAACGTCACTATTTAGCCCTATTTATAGTACCTATCCTATCTCTGAACCCACGTCAGCAACCTTACTGCCACCAAATTATAATACACCATAATCTGTGATCAGTATGTATCGTATAACACCAGTGTAACGTCACCCTCTCGATTTATCTGCCCTAATAATTTTCAGTACAAATGTGATTTTCGCGTGTCAAGTCTAGGGTCAAGTGGGGCTGGTCGAGCGTTGAAACCTGATTTTCTTTTCGAGAGGGCCAGTAGATTGGGTACGAAATGCTCGGAACCCGATTTGACACTCTACCGATATCGTCACATTACACCCTATCTGCTTTCAAGGACACGTTTGTGTGAAAAACGCTTCACTATTTTATAAACGTTTTATTTACTTATTTTTACATAGTAAGTAATAGCGTCTTGAAACGATGCGACTAACTCTTTAATCCTACATTTTCTTAATCTTAACGTTCTAATCTCCTAATTTCTTAAATGCCTAATTCCTTTTAATTCCTAATATTATTTTTCTTATTCTTTACTTCTTAAAACATTTTTTGTATATTTTGTCGATAACTTAAATAACATTCCGTCTTCTAAATATAAAAAATATATATAAAAAATAACAACAAATTATTATTATTACCTTAACTTCTTAATCTGCTACTTTTTTAATATTAATTTCTGATTCTTCTACTTTCCTAATTGTAACTTCGTAATATTCACTTTCTTAATTTTAACATCTTAATCTTCTACTGTCTTCTTATGTGTTTCTTTTAAAGGTTCCCTGAACAGAAGTCTGAAACAGCTACCCCAAGAAGGAGAAGGAGACCTCCATCAGATCAATCAGTAAGCAGTTTGGATACCAAGGGCAGGACCACAGGTAATCCATTAGCGGTACGCAACAGCTACATTCTACAGAACCCGCAACAGAAAAACACCATGTAGCCATTTTGGACTTGCAAGTCTCTAAAGTATCCGGAATCAGTTTAACGAATTCCACGTATTTGCTTATTAAAGAAGTTCTTCTGCGGATGCTTTAAACTCTTACTGCAGAAGTAGCAAGAGTTAAGAATAATTGGAGTAGTTTAATTGGTAACTCAAACAACAAGTTTCGGCATTTCTAACAAAAATATATATTAGAGAAATGTGTGAACGACGTCGGTAGGAAATCTCTAAAATCTATCATATAAATGACCAAAGCACGAAAATGTAACAAACAATTTTATTTTAAAAAAAGGTGCAAAAATACAGTTTTAGTCAAAAGTTATTTACAAAAAGTTTTAACGACTTTTCAAGAAAATATGCTAAAACAAGCTGTAAATTTTCAAAAATTTATAAAATATTTAACAGTTTTCTCCCTAGGCAGTTTTTATTTTCAAGTAAAATAAAACCTGGGGCTGACACTTTTATCCGAGTGCCAGTACAGTCTACAATGTTGTTGCGCTGAGTCCCATTGTGCGCCTTCAGATGGACACAATCAGGCTATCTTTGTTTTGCAGCAATGCAAAAACTTGCGCTTAAATGTGTACCTAATCTTTACGAAAATTTGTTCCAAGAATTTCTTTTGTACAGCTTGTTCGAGAGCCGTAAACGCTGCCTTTGGGTACTTGCGACACTAGCGGTGTGCTCGATCCTTTGCCAGCCTGGAGAGATGCTTGTAGACACCCTTTTTTGATACGTTCTATGTTAAAGATTTGCGTAAGTTTCTTAAGGCAAGGTTTTACAACTTTTAAGCAACTACAGATGACCATAAGCCTTATTTTATTCTGAATCGGTTTCTTCTAGGCAAGCATGCTCCATCGTAGACCGCATCGTCGCTCTACATCAGGCGAGTTGGGGGTCAAACGAAACCCTATTATTAAGTAAAAAAATAATAATAATTTGCACTTAGCGAAGCAAAACCCTGGCGCTTACACACAGTCGTGCGTTTCGCTAATTCTATTTTTGAGGTTTTTCTCATATTTTTCGAAGAGTATTGCTGTAATGTAAAATGTACCTTTGCGGTTTTCTTCATAGTTATGAAATCTGTATATTAAGATATCACTGAAATAATTTAATACATAGGTATTTGAATAAATCCAAAAAAAACTTAGAGAAAAGTACAAATAAGTGTAACTGCATGCTGGTGGCATGACCACTCTGATTGACAATTCTTATACGTTGAGTGATGTTGAGCCAGACAAACGCCAGCATTTTGGTCACGGGTCGTGTTAACCAGGCGCTTCGATAGACTTTTGATAATTTATGTCTAAAACTAATGATAATACTTTAGCAAAATAGTTTCATAACAACAACAACGGAATATAATCTTTTAAAATGTTTGTAAAATTTCAGCCGCAATTTTTGAAATTCAGCTCTAATAAATCAAATTTTATGCGACAGAAAGTGCTAACTATTGCCAATCAAAAAGCACTCTCCACACTACGTTGCCTGGAAGCTGCCGTTGAAAAATCGACAGGTGCATGTGATAGCATTTTACCAGCGCCATTCGTTTTATTTATTGGGACCTTCCGTTGACGGAGGCAAAAAAAGACAGGCAGATAAAGGGGCCCTTCCCTGCCAATTATATTTTTACACTGTCAATGACATACGCTGGTGTAAAGTGTACATATGACATGTACATTGTCTTTCCATCACAAGGTATGAGAAAAAGAAAAAAAAAATCTCTTCAAAAAAAACTTCTCAATCACTCAATCATCCCACCCCTCAAACTAATATTTGACCTAGCGTATCGAAGACCTCAAGTATAAAATCGAAGAGTGAATACAATCACTGAGAATACAATACTCAATGAAAAGGAAACATAATTGAAATTAGCTAAATCAAAGAATTCACTGATCCTAGCCAATTCTATGCTGGTCTGGTACAGAATAAGTCCAAACCTATTCGTTGTGGCGGAACTCTTTTGATTAGAGTTGCAACCTTCGCGGCCGTCTGTATTATTTTGTTGTTTTGTTTTTGTTTCTTTTTCAGCTGTCAGAGCAAATAAATACTTGGACCTAGTTTAGTTACTTCAATATTGATCACAAGACTTCCTACACCATGTCCAAATGCAGTCTTTAAAAACTCTGGACCGTAAATAAATTGTTTTTTTCTTTTTCTTTTGTGACAGGCTAAAGACCACGGCTCATGCGATCGCTGTTATCTATAATTTATGTCCCACTACATTGTACATTATGCATCTGACGAATTGGGACAAATATCAAGATACAGCATGAAATGAGTTAATGAAATTAACTAGATGTACAAAGTGACGTACTATTGATTGTGATTTATAGAGATAGCGACGAAAAGGCGTCAGAACATTTTTGCTCATAGCATATCGACCTGCAAGAGCGTTTATTACTAACGGACCACCAATACCATCCACCTGGGTGATCGGTTAGGAAAACTTGTTAACAGCCGGTTATCCGAGTCACGAAGGCAACAAAACGCTCCCTCAGCCCCCTCCAAGTTATAGCGACGATATATTTTGCCACCCAAGAGTCAGGACGCCCGCGTGGGGAGTGCAACGACAAAAACGAACATAGGTTCGACCTCGATGACGCCTAGCGCGGTACTGAACGCGGAGCGCGCAAATTCTCGCGACCTTTTTACGGTTTTAATATCACTAAAAAACGAAACTATTCACTATCAAATTACTATCCAAAAACTTTTTTTTTTTAAATAAAATTGCCTTTCAGTACATGCAATTTCAAGGTTGTTACGAGCTTTCATTAGAGCATAAAACGAAAAAAATTAACTAAACTTTTAACTATCGACTTTGTTTCAGATTTTTTTTTGATCGAGGAAAGTTTATTCTATCGTGTTTTGAACCAAGTCATAAACTCAAACACAGATGTATCTATGACATGTATTTTTTTTTCAGCTCAAATACCTATTATAATTTAACTGTATAAAATTGATTTAAAACCGTCGAATTTGCTATAAGAGGCCGTTAAGGACCTGCACAACTAGAGAAGGATGCACGTATATTTACAGGGTGTATGTAGCATCCTGCTCTCGAACGCGCGTTTTTGAAAAGTTTAGCAGGAGGGCATCTTGCGGGAGGTCCATGCATTATATGCGAGACATATAAATAACGATGTTGACCGGATTTTAAAATGGCTGATTAGTGATTTTGATAACAAACACAATCTACATTAAACAAAGCTTCACCCTTACATGGACAAAATACCATTAATTCACACCAAGCGTTTTGCGTTTTGGACCCGGGTATGTCCTAAAACTGCGACCAGAACCACCGGAGGATGGGCAGCAGCGTCCTGTTAGTACACGGTGAACGTACTGCGATCTCCAAGCCGCCTGCCAAGCGTGGGGATTATGGCAACACCCCTCTCTAAGAGGGAGGCCTTGTTCAGCAGTGGACATTTAATGGCTGATGATGTATGTATGTATGTATGTTTTGCGTCCTCTTTCTTATTTAAAATGGCAAAACAATGGAACGCTTTGCTTATATATTTCCGCGGCATTACAATCTTGGAGTGTTCAAGTCTAGGGAAAATAAATAGGTTATTTTAAAATCTTGGAGTATTCTTAGAAATTAGGGTAAAAAGTTTATTACTGAGCAGACGCGATGCATCTTCAACCGCATCGTCGCTTTCCATCACATGAGATTGCAGTCAGTTAAAAACCTAGTCCGAAGTAAAAAAAAACATTTAGGCACCTTCAAATAAAACATGGCACATCTAGATACATATTTACATCATTGATTTCGTTATTTCTTTTTTGATTCGAACTTGACGCGGATATTTGACACCCCTAATGTTTCACGAATTTCAGGGGATATTTGGGATTGGGACCCTCTTTGATCCCCATCGGGTTGGGTTTGAATATGGAATGAGGAAATTGGGTTTGCAGAGACTAGTGTCAAATAAAGTCTTCAAACTTATAACGTAGCAAAATGCATGGGGTATTTCATTAGTCTGGGAGATGGAGGTGCGTTTAGTTACTGTCTTAATGTATATGGACTTTTGAAGTAAAATATTTATTTTACTTATTTTATGATTGCACTACTCTATACATATAAACCAAATAAGTAAAATATTATCATAGGAATATCATAAGAAAATTATATATATTTTGAATCATAAATAAACCTACCTAAATTAAAATAAAATATATACTCCACTAATCTAATAAACCGCTGCTTGTGGGCATCGTTCCCAAAATACTGGCCGCATTGCCACGTTGCGCAAGATACCGACCAGCATTTTGGCCACGGGATGTTTTGACCAGACGTTTAGATAATTCTTTTAAAACAAAATATTTTAAAAGAATATTGTTACTAATTTGCATTAACTTTCAGTTTTCAATTATTTTACAAGCAGTTTCGTCCGCAATTTCATCAGCTATCCTACAGGAACAGTTATTTTTTCCGGAAAAAAAAATACCCACGTATTATTCCAGGGTATATTATGAATTTTATCCAAATCCGTGCAACCGTTATGACTGAGAACAAACATACACAATTACACATAAACTTTCGTATTTATAATATTAGTATCTTTTTATTTATGACACGTAGAAACAAGCATAATTATATATTTGTTTACTTGATCTTTATTGGGGGGGGGGGGAGGGTCACTCTCAGAGTCACTCAGCGGGCAATGGAGAGAGCTATGCTCGGAGTTTCTTTGCGCCTGTTAAAATTTGCAAGTTGAAGTGGCAATGGGCAGGCCACATCGCTCGAAGAACCGATAACCGATGGGGAAGAAAGGTTCTTGAGTGGAGACCACGAACCGGAAGACGCAGCGTAGGGAGGCCTCCCACTAGATGGACCGACGACATAGTGAGAGTCGCTGGCATCCAGTGGATGCAAAAGGCAGGCTGTCGTTCAGTGTGGAGGTTAAAGGGGGAGGCCTATGTTCAGCAGTGGACGTCTTCTGGCTGATGATGATGATGATGATGATCTTTATTCCTGAACTGCAACAAGATTTCCACCACCAATACAACAGTGATTCTAACAACTAATTATAAGCGACACAAATAATGAACGCCAGTCCTCATTGCCATGAATATCACATTCTAACTAACATTGACGAGGGTAGACAAGTACTGAGCAAACTGACAGCTTTGGATATAATGGACTCAGGTAGAACCATGTCGTAATCAGACACTTTATAATTTGAGGGAAAAAAAACTAGAGTTTGAGGAGATGCTTAATGTGAAAAAGTTCTTTGTCGGTCGCGTTATTGCTAACTAGTGGTCAATGTGTGACTTTTAGTGTGTTTTAAACAGTTAAGTAGGTATCTATACTTCTATACTAATATTATAAAGAGGAAAGATTTGATTGTTTGTTTGTTTGTTTGCATTGAATAGGCTCCGAAACTACTGAACCGATTTGAAAAATTCTTTCACTGTTGGGATGCTGCACTATCCCCGGTTGACATAGGCTATATATCCCGTCTTCGCCCGTGCGAAGCAGGGGCGGCCTACTAGTGTTAAATATTATCAGTTTTTCCACAGAAACTTATTTTAACCACCTTCAGTTCTGTGAAAAAACTGAAGGAAGTGATTAAGAAACAAATCAAGTTTTATTATAGCTCCTTAAGCTAGAGTTACTGGGACTTCATATCCTACTATAGGCTCCAACACGATCCATTATCATAAAAATCTGTCTATATTATGACCATTATTAACGAATATAAACATACTAATATACAATGTGTTAACAAATTCTAGCTTTAGTAATTCGTTATTAATTACTCGACTCTTAGTCGACTCGAGCCGACTTTACCCGAACGAAACCGAGTAAAGTTCAGTGATTTTCCCCACCCCAAAAAGTACCCAACGTGCCTAAACAAGAGTACAATAAATTAAAAAAAAAATACAGGGATCTACGATGCGATTAACACACGTTAAACTTATAACACCCCCCTTTTTGCGTCGGGGGTTAAAAAGTGAGTTTAAACTCACTTTTTAACCCCCTCACTCGCTTCACTTCACTTCACTTTTTATCATTAATGATGCTATATAATCTGACTATGCGCAATCAGCGCCCTTATAATAACTAGATGGAAGCAACAGCATAAGTATCTACAGCTCTGGAACAGTGTGAATGCGTTAAATATCCCAAAATACATTTCCCTTCAATCTCGCAATTAGTCGCACTGGCGCGTCGCCGAAAATCACGTTATTTCAGCTTCGGCCGTAGACCAGGAGACAATGTACGATATGATTACTCGTCTAATTGCATTAAACACATTTCGTTTTCGTTAGGTAATTAAAATACATGAGACGTCTGATATTATGAATTAATTTTCATATTGATAAATCTTACATTACTTATTTATGCAATATGATTGTTAAAAAAACGTGCGATTTGGACTCGCGCACTAAGGTTTACGTATCAAACACAAGACTAATTTCGGTTCGGGATCGTTAGACACGTGCTTGACACATCTGCACATCTGTGCTTGTAGCTAAAATACAGGACACGTGAACTATAGCAATTTCAAGTTCATTGCTAGTTTAGTTTTAAAGATAATAATATTAATTTGTACATGTCGAATTTCTAGTGTAATTCCGCTTCTACGTCGCTTCGAGTACAATAAGGATTTTAGGTTACACTATTTTCTCTATAGATATTTGTGATGCTAATTTGAACCTAACCTGAACTACATATTAAAAAACAAATACAAATAGACATATACAAATTAAAAATGGACTTCCGCAAAGTAACGCCTGATTCAACCAACTAATAATTTTAATAAATCCGTAACAAAAGGATCAAAACTAACATATTTGACGTACCCTCATTTCTTATTTTTAATATTTGAAAATGAAAAAAAAACTACTTAACATGCTCTAGACTATAATTTAACATATATAGGTAACATTACATTTTATTTTTGTGCCGTATCTATTTTTACGGGATTTCACTATTTTATACTCAACTGTTGGGGTTGGACTAATTTTTTTTGTGCGTTATAATTTCAGGTCTGTACCTTATTCCATTTTAGAGACCTTTGACTCTGACAGAAGGACGGACGAGGGAGGATGACAGCAATAGGGCTACGTTTGCCCTCTGGGTACGTAACCCTAAAAAACATTCACATGCGAGTCCTCTTTGACCATAACTTAACGCGTAAACTGATTCTGACGAGCGTATTAGTAGAATTCTTAATGATCCCAAGTTATATAGATGGGTAGTATTGTAAAGGTCCTAGTCAAAAAGTGAGTTATCAATTTTCAAATTAAATTTGTATTGTATTTCGCAGGTATTGTGAAAGCGCATTATAAATTTATCTAAAAAACCACCGGCCCTGTATCATTATGAAAATTTCAGCTACCTCTCATCTGTTGTTAATGTAAAAGGTCAATTAAAATTTGAAAGTTCACGAGTAATAAAAATGTCCAGCCACCCCTCGCTATATTTACGCGGTCGGTCGCTTGTGCCTACAATAGAGCCTATTTTCAGCGCGACAAGATTGACGTTAACACGATCTCGGCGGCGGATTACACTAATTAGAAACTGACTATTATTAAAATTGATGCTGTAAGTTCTCGTTTATGTTTTACTGCAATCAATTATTGGTGGGTAGAGTTTATATTTAATACAAGGGTTATTTATATTAAAAAAAAGCTAAGCCCCCACAGCTTTGCCCAATCGTATAATCTTTCAGAAGCCATATTTTTTTCCGGAGTACATAAGTAAAAGAAACAAACAAACACACACTACACCATCAAATTCAAATTCAAATTCAACATCATTAAATGTCCACTGCTGAACAAGGCCTCCCTCTTAGAGAGGGGTGTTGCCATAATCCCCACGCTTGGCAGGTGGCTTGGAGATCGCAGTACGTTCACCGTGTACTAACAGGACGCTGCTGCCCATCCTCCGGTGGTACAAACAAACACATTCTAATTTAAATTGTTAAGATAAGAAAGTGTGAGGGCAAAAGTAACTTAACGAGTATATATTTTTTTTAAATTCGCTGCTGGAAGATCGAAGATAAAAGAGCTGGAAATATTCAAACGTCTGAACAGATTTTCTTGAATCAAAGACTCTTATTCAAGTCATGCTTCAAAAAAAACTAAATCGGTTCAACCGTGTGGGACCTACAATGTACACATACACACTACACAGACAAAGATACAGTCACACAGATACATAGACACACAGATACATACTCGTAGACACTAAAATATAATAAGCTCTAGATAAGTTTTTTTTGAAATTAAAGTTTTTTAACCATTATTATTATTATTGTTTTTTTTTTTTGCTACAAATATATGATGTCTATGTCACTATATACAGATCACATATACACAGATACACATACATACAGATACACATAATTATACACAAACACACAGACACACAGCAAACATAACTCTCCTAATTTTGCATCGGGGGTTAAAAATGCGAGAGAGCTGCAGGTGACACCAAAAACCCAAGTCACATAATTTTTTTTAATGAAAAATTGATACCATATAATTTTAACAGTGTAATCACATTAACTAACAAAACAATTCCTCTGAATATAATTCTATAATATTTCACTCTTATCACCGAATCGATCAAATGTTCCCAACAATTTTAACAAACGGTAAAAGTTACGATACATAATTTAAATAAACTGTCAATTTATCTAGCAGATACATCCGAGAGTAGAATATTCATTGCGAAAGTAAATCCTCGCTGCACTGTGCTAGATAAATCTTCATTAAATAACGCTTATCTTTGAAACCAGTAGGGGAACATTCCTTTAATGTATTTTGTTTTATCTCTGTTTATATATTCTAAACTGACGGTTTTCTTTGTTTAAACAGCCAGTTTTAAACCAAAAAATACGTACCTTGCTTAAAGAAACAGAAGAAAAAGGGTAGATCGTTTTGTCTGCACCTAACTTTGAACTGTTATTCCAACCACCCGCGAAATATTAAGAGCTCCTTCCACAACACAATTTACCACGGTAAATAGCCCGTTAATAATCATAATTATAACTGTACCTTATTTATGTTTACCTTTATGTCAAAATCTGTCTGATTATCTTTCTATGCAGAGCTTCGCAAAAAGGAGATATCACGCCGCGTCGTCGGTTGGGTCGTTTTTGGAAAACTCGGAGACGTGCTCAGGGATCGAAATATACCGCAATACCTGAAAACCGAGGTTTACAACTAATGCGTCCTGCCCACAAACACTTACAGTACCGAAACATGGATGCTAACCAAAGAAGCTGTGAACAAAATTAGTCGCGCAAAGGGCATTGGAGCGTGCCAGGTATCAGCTTGAGAGACAGAGTCCGAAATAAAGACATCTCACGAAGGACTAGTCACGTATGTCGGAAACCATATTATGCGACTCAATTGGCGCTGGTCAGGACACATGGCTAGGCGTGGTGACGGCAGGTGGAGTAGAGTCTTGACAGAGTGGTTACCAATAGAGGTTAAGCGTGCTGTCGGCAAACAGCCCGACACGGGTCAACAACGTCAAACCCATCGCTTGTCATACGCGGATGAGATTGGCCCGAGACAGGGATCAATGGCGCAAAAGAGAGACGGCCTATATCCAGCAGTGGGTCAATACTGGCTGACAATGTTGATGATTAATATCAACCTCTAATGTAAAAAAACATCATTATGGTCGCTCTTGCTCAAAAAGCGCTGGTTGAATTGTCCGACACGCTAGCTTGAACGACGTACGCAGGGCTACTTCCACCGCCAATGTTGCATGCAGCTGTGCTTGAATCGAGCAGCGGTTTTGTACATGACGATGGAAAAAGATGCAATAGTGACCCTTGTGCCCTGGAGAACAGGATGGTCCATTGTATGAGACGCGACTTGTGTCGATACGTCGTCACATTTTTCTGAGACACAAGGTACCTAGGCTGGTGTGGCTGCCAATTTGGCGGGGTAACACAAACAACAAATATAACCCTGGTTAACCCTGGAAGAAAGGTTCTGGAGTGGAGACCACGAACCGGAAGACGCAGCGTAGGGAGGCCTCCCACTAGATGGACCGATGACATTGTGAGTGTCGCGGGCATCCAGTGGATGCAAAAGGCAGGCTATCGTTCAGTGTGGAGGTTAAAGGGGGAGGCCTATGTTCAGCAGTGGACGTCTTCTGGCTGATGATGATGAACCCTGGCAGTGGTTATATATTAAAGCAGCAATGCTTCTCGTTTTAGATGCGATCAAATATAAAAAAACGTACCTAAATCATGGTCACCCTACACCAGATAGCTTGAACGGTTCCCATACTGAGACCTTTCCGAACATCCTCCTAACTGCTAATAGATTCCACTCGCACCATCCGAGCTTTAATTTTAAACCTAAATCTAATCCCTGTTTAAATTTAAAGAAACGTTTCCTTTTAGACGCGTATACCTACCAGTTCAGTTATATGTGAGGAGGTATAGTATGCCACCTCTGATTTATAATCATTTCCCAATATGACAAAGTACCGACCCACATTATCAAACACAGACTTGAATGTTTCTTCAAGACTAGACATAATTATTACGATGTGGACGATGACTTGAATGATAATTGTTATTGTGGAAATGCTTAAAATTAATTAGATATTTATTTCAGACTAGTAGGCCGCCCCGGCTTCGCACAGGCGAAGCCGGGATATATAGCCTATGTCAACCGGGGATAGTGCAGCATCCCAACAGTGAAAGATTTTTTCTAATCGGTTCAGTAATTTCGGAGCCTATTCAATGCAAACAAACAATCAAATCTTTACTCTTTATAATATTAGTATAGAAGATAAAATCTAAAATAAAGTTAAATGATTATTAACGGGATATTTACCGTGGTAAGGTTGTGGAATGAGCTCCCGATATTTATCCCGATATATCCCGTTAATAATCATTTAACTTTAGTGAACAACCGTGATAGTTTAAAACAGTGTTAAATCTAAAATATTTTTTAGAACTGTGTTAATAATTTTTCATTACAATTTTTTGTTTTTTATTAGGTCCTCAAATATTTGACATACCGAAAGGGCATGGAATGGGTATTATGGCGCTCTTTTTACTGTATTTTTTCCCATTTTATGTTTGTGTATCTACCAAATCCGTAGCCAATTGAATTGAAATTAATTCCTGGCTACGGTTTGGTATCTATATATAGAGTGAAAGATTTTACCTTTCCCAAGTCTAGAACTGTTAGTTTTTGTTGGAAGAGAGTTTTTGGACATACCTGTTGCTCCGAATTCATGTTGGTTGTTATTTGCTCTGTCATTGTGCGTATTCCTTGCTGCTCTTGCATTGGGTGCTCATAATGCGAAGGTACTCGAGGGACTTAGAGTATAGTATGTACTTATCGCGTTTGTATTACGTGTGTAGGTATATATATTAATTTTATTTTATTAATGAACACCAACATGATGTACGCTCTTGCTTTACATGACGGAGACAAGGCACAAGACTTGAACTAAACGCCACCACAATTATAGGTGCAGACTACATGATATTAAAAAACGAGAGTTAGTTTTTGGAATATAAGTTAGTACATTAAAGCAAAATTATCTAGCTTTTGCTACGCACTAAGGGAGCTTAGACGAGCCACTGACCTAAGCACAGCCCTAACTGCGTACCACGCTTACTCTGCCTCTTGGCTTAGATATGGAGTTATACTCTGGGGAAACAGTGTGAATGTGAATGACCTTTTCATTGCCCAAAAAAAATGCATTCGCATTCTAGCTAATATTGATTCCCCCGACTATACTATACCTTATTTTCACAAGCCTTACTTTATAAAATTTAAAATACTTACAATTGTGTCAACATATATTCTGGAAATGTGTAAATTTGTAAAAAAATACCCAGACTATTTTAAAAGGGCATCTGATAAATCGCGCAGTATTAGGCCGCAATTTAGACATAAATTAATCGAACCAAAGTCCAACCTAGAAATACACAGCTCTGGCCCTAAATCAATGGCCGTTAAAATATTTAATAAATTGCCAAATGAATTAAAAGATATCGAAAAAGAAGTAACCTTTATAAATAACTTAAAAGGTATTTTAGAATCCAAATGTTATTACAACTTAGAAGAATTTTTTAATGATAATTTCGACAAAATGAACATAGATCGTTCCGTTCCGACTATTGCCATACCCAAATAGGGTCATATGTATTACCTTATATTTAGACATGTTAATTTAAGAACTCCATGTACCTACATATGTTTGCAATAAAATATTGAGTATTGAGTATTGAGTATTATACATTAAAAATTCAATAAATTGTTATATTCTTATAAATTATTTTATATTATTTCTTTCTATATTTATTTATCTATACTTATATTATAAAGAGAAAAGATTTGATTGTTTGTTTGTTTGTTTGCATTGGGCTCCGAAACTACTGAACCGATTTGAAAAATTCTTTCACTGTTGGGAAGCTACGCTATCCCCGGGTGACATAGGCTATAATCTATACCCGTGCGAAGCTGGGGCGGACCGCTAGTTATACTATATATCATTTAGTAGTGTTTATTTAATGGTATCATTAAAAGTTTTTTAGCATCCTCCGTCGATTCTGTTACGCAAATTCTTTCCATACAATGGTTGCCTGGAAGAAATCGCTTTAGCGAGAAGGCTGCCACTTGTGGCACTAGCTCGTAAGTGCTTTCTATCTGTTTGTAATAGTCATTTTTGTCGTACACAATAAAGAGTTTCTATCTATCTATCTATAGACAATAAATTAAATATGGTTATGGGGTTATGGATGATCATATTCAAGTCGATACATTGCTCTGTTACTGCGTAAAAGAGGAACTAAGTAACAAACAAACATACTTTCGCATATATAATTTTAGTAAGATTCTTTTGGTAAGTTTCACTTCATTATTTCATATTTTCAATTCCTCACATCCGTCTGACTCATGCTTTCAAGTCACTTCACTGCAAAGTGGATCAACATATGAAGGAAAATGAACTCAAACGTATGCAGTCTTCCCCTTCAACCGAATTCAATCAATCTTCAAACGAAAGTAATATTTTGTTTTCTATCCAATTTCGTTTTGAAATATTGTCTTTTCGTTTGAAACGAGATGAGGTGGTAGATACATACGTACATATTTTTATAAACATTTTCTCTGGTATATGAACAGTCCAACAGGGACCTTACGAACAACTGCTAAAAGCGGCACTTAATTCGCTCAGTTGGAAAATCACGCGACCGCAAAACGTATCTGGGCGCGATAAGGTTCACGTTCGCGTGATTTTCCAACTGAGCGGATTAGGTGCCGCTATTAGCAGTTGTCTGTAAGGCCCCAGGTGTCAATTAGGTGGTAGCTATATGCACTTTAGGCAAAGACTTTCTATAACTAGCCATTAATTTAATGTAGGGCGAATGTGTTCAGTCCCTACATCTGATGAAAACGTCTTGTGTAAAAACACGCCCCCTGAAGGCACTGAGTATCACGTCAGTACCGACTAAGCCTGCCATCCGTCAACGTTTATGCGCTCGTCTTATAATTGTCTATTAAAATTATTTAAAACCGCGCTACGTCTTGTTGTAGTAAAAATATTGCGACAAAAATTGCCAATCCCTCACCCCGCTCCTCAGACATTTGATTGAATTACCTTAATTAATTAGGTACCTTTCGCTCAACGGTCAGCTCGTGACCACGACCATTGTAACATAGTTAAAACGTCGAGCGAAATATTACCTCAATAAAATAATACGTGTTAAGGCCCGATAAACATTTAAAACATGTGCTCAAATCGCGGAAGGTTAAATATTACTAAATTGTTTCCATTGAAAATAATCGTGACTACAAGTCTGGGCTACGTAGTAGCTTTACCTAGTCTGTGACTTTAGGTAACCGTGACAGCTCAGTAAGTAGTAAGAATATGCAGTATTCCTTCCAGGCAATTTTTCTATTGGACGTCCATGGTGGACACAAAAAGATAAAACCGTTTCATGGTTGATATTTCGGAAGCCGTTCAAAGCCTACATAGACTCACACCACAGATAACAACACAATTGGATGGAAAATGAAAATGAGTGCAATCAAAATTCCACTTTTTTATGCGAACTGCTAGTTTGTGGAATGCACTGCCTGAATCGTCGATGGGGAAGAAAGGTTCTTGAGTGGAGACCACGAATCGGAAGAAGCAGCGTAGGTAGGCCTCCCACTGGATGGACCGACGACATAGTGAGAGTCGCTGGCATCCAGTGGATGCAAAAGGCAGGCTGTCGTTCAGTGTGGAGGTTAAAAGGGGAGGCCTATGTTCAGCAGTGGACGTCTTCTGGCTGATGATGATGATGACTGCCTGAATCGGTGTTCTCCGACAGTTACAATAGGTAGTTATATAGGCCGTGTGTGAAAAATGTCCCGAATATTTATTTATTTTATTTAATAAACATCTAATTAAGGTATAAAATACAACCAAACTAAAATATGATTCTAACAATATTCTAACTTAGACATAATTTCGTTATTTTTTTAACTTTAACAAAAACTAATAATAATATATAATAAAAACTAACATTTGTACGCTGTAACAGGCAAGGACATGAGATACGTCTCCATTATTACGACCATGTATGCTACTTTATATGTATGTGTACCTACCATGTTCTGACAAATAAATATTTTGAATTTGAATTTGAATTTGAATTTGGGTGTCTTTAACTCACGAGTGAATTCGTCTATGCAAGTGTGATCCATAGTAGACCGCATCGCTTAAAATAAGGCGAACTACATCAGTGATATAAATCCCTTTACATTGAAATTCAAGGCAAAAGTGACTTTTCAAAAGACAAACTACCTAAAAAGCTATGTTTATTGAGTTCTTGGCAAACTTCTGCAAAGACTTTACTTCTAACGACCACTATTATTTCACGCTGAAACATTGAAAATAGATTCAGATAAGAATTTCCTTGAACTAATATTTGAAACTAGATATTAGCTTGTATTTTCTATGTTTCCAACTACTTAGAAAGGAGAAGGAGGTTTTATCTATATTTACTCTAACGACTAACAATAACGACGCAGCGTGGGTAGGCCTCCCACTAAATGGACCGATGACATTGTGAGAGTCGCTGGCATCCAGTGGATGCAAAAGGCAGGCTGTCGTTCAGTGTGGAGGTTAAAGAAGGAGGCCTATGTTCAGCAGTGAACGTCTTCTGGCTGATGATGATGACTCTAACGATCACTGTCTTGAAATTGTATTTTAGGCAAATGTAAACGTCGTGGTTGGTAAATCTTTTGTCATGTCTTTTGTGATTTTGTGTATCAAAAATTTCGAGCTTCATTTCGAGAATTATGGTATTCAGAAACTTTAATTTTGGTTCAGCAGCGGCTAAGAAAATGCCATATCTGCCGTGTTTAGCGAGTGACAATTTCCAACGATAATCTTCATAACTATCTTGCACTTACAATATGAAAAGTCGTTTTTAATTGTCAAATATTTGCCTTGTTTATTAGGTACTAGCGGTCCATCCCAGCTTCGCACGGGTATAGAGCCTTTGTCACCCGGGGACAGTGTAGCTTCCTGTCAGTGAAAGAATTTTTCAAATCGGTTCAGTAGTTTCGGAGCCTATTCGATGCAAACAAACAAACAAACAAACAATCAAAATCTTTCCTCTTTATAATATTAGTATAGATAGTATAGACTACACTGGATGCAGGCAGCTTCCAAGGGGAGGCCTATGTCCAGCAGTGGATGTCCTACGGCTGTAATGATGATGATGATTAGGTGCTACAATGATGTGGAACAATCCTGTAACAAAATTTATATAATTAGGCAATTTTAAACGTCAAACCTTAACTCTTTAGAGGTAATTTTTTATGTTAATGGTAGGATAAGAAAGCAGCGAGATAATGAAACATTTTACGTGTTATTATATTATTACTATTCAAAACAAAAGAACAAGAAACACGATAAAAACCCACCAAAATCACCATCCATTGTTTCAGGTTTCAGCATAGCGTGAAAGGGCCTCCAATGGCGCGCGCATTTTTGATATATTCCCCACATTTGTCAGGGAAGTAGATTTGTATCATAATGTATGCACATGGCCACTGCTACATTTATTTCTGTGGAAAGAAAAATGTTATGGAGAATTTTATGACCATAGCGTGAGGCGGGGTCAACTCGCAAAAAACGAGCGCCGCTTTATATAAGTTTTCGCTGCACCCTGTTATTTTATTGGTCGATTTGTCGATTTATTTTACGCTTATTGCTATGTTGGTTTATCAAAAGTTTTCTGAATTATTATTACTTACCTACTATCGTATACATCTAATATTTTTAGGATGACGAGCGCACTGTAGTCTATACTAATATTATAAAGAGGAAAGATTTGTTTGTTTGTTTGCATTGAATAGGATCCGAAACTACTAAACTGATTTGAAAAATTCGTTCACTGTTGGGAAGCTACTCTATCCCCGGGTGACATCATCATTATCAGCCAGAAGACGTCCACTGCTGAACATAGGCCTCCCCCTTTAACCTCCACACTGAACGACAGCCTGCCTTTTGGACTGGATGCCAGCGACTCGCAAAGTCGACAGTCACTCGACTCACTCGACAGTCGGGTGACATAGGCTACATTATATTTTTTATAGGGATCCTTACTTAAACTCCAATAATGAAACCCAAGGTGTAAATAAAAAGCTTTACACCCATGCGAAAACGAGGTGCTTTGCTAGTACCTTACAATTATGATAGTTTCAAGACGGTGACTATACTACTGGATGAGTAGATACAACGCCTATACAATTTAATAGTTTTATTTGCATAGGGTTATTATCGTGTTTCTTGTTCTTTTGTTTTGAATAGTATATTCTATTTTATTAATGAGGCCATTTTATACGTAAAATGTTTCATTACCTCGCTGCTTTCTTATCCTACCATTAACATTAAAAATTACCTCTAATGAGTTAAGGTTTGACGTTTAAAACTGCCTAATCTCTACATAGTAATAATTGAAGTCGCTTTCCGCGTCTGTCTGTCTGTCTGTATGTCTGTATGACCGACGACATAGTGAGAGTCGCTGGCATCCAGTGGATGCAAAAGGCAGGCTGTCGTTCAGTGTGGAGGTTAAAGGGGGAGGCCTATGTTCAGCAGTGGACGTCTTCTGGCTGATGATGATGATAATTTGCATAGTCCTACTCAATACTCAATACTCAATCATTTATTGCATAATTATTATGAAGTTCACATACAGATGTTAGGTAGCATGTTTAAATTAGGTAATACATAACAATAACCCTGATTGGGTATGGCAATATAGTGCGGAGCGGATCGATTTATTCCATAATTGATAGTACCACGGGCAAAAAAAACCCTTGGTATTACCCGTAGAACTACGCAGTAGGACCACGGACAGAAAGCGGAATTCGAAATGATATTCTAACATTTAGTTCACAATACCTACATAGTTGCGAAACTCCCCGACTGAAGAGAAGACATACGGATGAAAAATATAGAGTTTTACGCTAGAATATTCGTGCATATGTGGTCGAAGCGTGTTGTTCAGACTTAGTTGAGCCGGACCAGCAGCTCTCAAAAGAGCTCTGACAGTCAGTCAAGTTGAAGTGGCAATGGGCAGGCCACATCGCTCGAAGAACCGATAACCAATGGGGAAGAAAGTTTCATTAGTGGAGCCACGAACCGGAAGACGCAGCGTAGGTAGGCCTTGAACTAGATGGACCGGCGACATTGTATGAGTCGCGGGCATCCAGTGGAAGCAGATGGCCGGCCGTTGTTCAGTGTGGAGGTCTATGGATGGCCCATGTTCAGCAGAAGACGTCTTCTGGTTGATGAGGATAATGATTAAGGAAAGGGCATACCTATTAGGTATGCCCTAATCAAAATCACTATGTACATTATATCTATACATTCTTTTGGAGATCGATATCAATATCAATAATTCAATATCAATAATTTATTCAAAAATATAAAAAGGTCTGACAAAAATACAAAACATAAGTAAACATAATTAGGTCTATAAAACACGTGAGCCTGAACTAGGTAATCCTGTGTTTCAGGCGAAAAGAGCTTAATAATAACATGCATTATTATAATCTAATAATCATTATAATCTAATTTAAAAATAAAACAAATTAATCAATTGCCTAGTTAACACAATGCAACTACAGGTACAAAACATAAAACATAAATACGATGTAGAAAGAAAACAATATTAGGTATATCGAATAACAAAGTCAACGTCCGATTACGATAACAAACAATATTCATTTTTGCACATTTAATAATTTCTCCGTATCATCATATGACATATTTTGTAGGACAGTCTTAAGCATTTTTTTGCAATTATTGTAATTTAAAGGATATATATTAGCTAACACATTCAGTCTATTGTAAAGAAGTGGACCAAGAAACATGTAGAATTTGGCAGTAAAAGCATGTTTAGCGCCTGTTTGTTGAGGGCAAACATGATACTTCCGCCTTTTTTCAGCGATGGGGGAGGCCTATGTCCAGCAGTGGACGTCCTATGGCTGAAATGATGATGATGATGATACCTATTAGGTTGTAAGTATTTTTGTATGTTTGGACCAAAATAAAATTTTATTTATTTATTTATTTATTTTTATATATACTTCATGGCGTATTTATGTTATAACCATGTACAGTACATGTTACAAAAACATAGATAGCGGTTTTTTGTTTTGTATTTACACTTCGGGAAAGCACACGAAGGCATAATTTTGTCAGATGTTTCGTTATCATGTAACAATAGTCTTATGTTGCACTTCCTACGGCTACAGACCGACTGAAACGAAGTAAGCGTTGGCACTCATTTTGCAATCTTCAAAAATGCGCTTCTTTTGGGCCCGTCCTTTAATTTTATTTTGGTCGAAGGTTGTATGATGTAATAAAGAAGACGTCCTCAAGTGCCGGAACAACAAATCTCTTATTTTCAACAAGCATAAAACAATTTCATAAAAATCCAATAACACAGGAAAATATACGCAACATCGAAAACTCCGTTAAAGAGCACAAGGAGATTTACTTACAAACAAACGTACAAGTGAAGTTGTAGGAAAGCTTGTTGAAACTTGAGCTAGCTTTCAACGAAAACTTTGAAAGGTCATTTATGTTAACGGTACAAATGCGAGAAGCTATTACTTCAAAATTACTTGAACCTTTTACGTACTTACTTATCTAATGTTTGTTATGAACCAATTAATGCCTCACTGGGAGGTTTTAAAAAGACTTTTTGTAAATACTTTTTGCAACTCTTACGGTTTATATTCCATACTCATGGTATTTTAACGAATACCCCTCAAACTTCTCTTTGTTTCTGTATAAAAGTTTTAAAAAGCTGGACAAGTACGAGTAGGACTCGTGTTCCGAGGGTTCCGTCAAAGGAACCCTCAAAACGCGAGTCCAAAAAAAAATACTAACTGAAATATTGAAAGACAAACTTAACTTTGTAGTTGACTATAAGGTTATTCGATACATTCCAACTACAAAATCTAAGTTTGTAATAGCAAAATAATTATTTTTAAATGATATAACTTCAAATTAGTAACTTTCGGATTTATTCCTATATATGTGCTATAAGACCTTGCCTTTTGCCAAATTTCATGATTCTGAGTCAACGGCAAGTACCCTATAGATTTTGGTTCTCCTGTGACATTGCAAAATATGCAACATAAACGTTCATATCTTTTGATTGCGTTGACTTACAATTTTTATTTTTTTACAGCCAAATGAAACTATAGACCCAAGCATTTAGTATAAATTTCAACTTGATACCTTTACGCGTTCTTGAGAAAAAGAGTCTTGACAGACGGACAGACAGACGGATAACGAAGTGGTCCTATAAGGGTTCCGTTTTTTCCTTTTGAGGTACGGAACCCTAATAAAAATGACCTACAGCAATTATGCAGGCAAACCTACCCCATGTATTATTTGTTTGTCAAATAAACCAAACAATGACAATGCTTCCTTTGTAGAGTTTAAGACGAGCAAAATCGCTTGATTGGTACACGTCAAACTGCCCATAAATGTTTCCGGGCCGTCAAGAAATAAGAACGTCTTAAACATCCTGAACCCCAAAAATGCATACGAAGCGCTTTGATAACACTTTTATTGTGCGAACTGCTAGTCTGTGGAATGCGCTGCCTGAATGGGTGTTCCCCGATAGTAGTAATCTCATCAACATCAGCCAGAAGACGTGCACTGCTGAACATAGGCCTCCCCCCTTTAACCTCCACACTGAACGACAGCCTGCCTTTTGCATCCACTGGATGCCCGCGACTCTCACTATGTCGTCAGTCCATCTAGTGGGAGGCCTACTTACCTATCTACCTACGCTGCGTCTTCCGGTTCGTGGTCTCCACTCAAGAACCTTTCTTCCCCATCGGTTATCAGTTCTTCGAGCGATGTGGCCTGCCCATTGCCACTTCAACTTGCAAATTTTAACAGCTATGTCGGTGACTCTGGTTCTTTGGCGAATATCCACGTTTCGGATTTTATCGCCCAAAGAAACTCCGAGCATAGTTCTCTCCATTGCCCGCTGAGTGACTCTGAGTTTTTCCATAAGGACAACAGTCAAGAACCACGTCTCAGTACCATATGCATCACTGGCAACACACACTGGTCAAAGACCCTCGTCTTGAGGCACTGTGGTATCTTGGACGAGAAGATGTCACGCAATTTCCCGAACGTTGCCCATCCGAGTTGGATTCTTCGGGCGACCTCTTTGCTTAATTTGGACTTACCTAACTGAACAATCTGTCCAAGATAGGTGTAATGACTGCCCCGGTGGCTCAGTTGGTAGGGAACCTATCTTCTGTGCTTGGGGGCGTGGGTTCGATTCCCATCTAGGACAAACATTTGTGTGATGAACATTTGTGTTTGTTCTATGTCTGGGTGTTACTATCTATTTAAGTATGTATTTAAAAATATATATGTACGTATATCAGTTTCTGGCAGCCATATTACAAGCTTTGCTTATTTTGGGGTCAGATGACCGTGTGTGCAAAAATGTCCCAGATATTTATTTTTTATTTAATGGACAACAACTTCTAGAGTATCGTTCCCAACGACTATCGGTACGGGTTCAACATGGACATTCGACATGATTTTTGTCTTGTCCGTGTTAATTTTAAGACCCACCTGTAGGGAAAGGCTACTGAGGTCGCTGAGCATTGTATTTAGGTCCTCCAGCGACTCTGCCATGATGACTGAATCATCGGCAAAACGAAGGTTAGTGATGTATTCGCCGTTGATGTTGATGCCTAATCCGTTCCAGTCCAAGAGCTTGAAAACGTCCTCCAATGCGTTCGTGAACAGTTTCGGAGAGATAACATCTCCCTGTCTCACGCCTTTCTGCATTTGGATTGGTTCCGTGCTCTCGTCCTGTAATCGGATCGACATGGTGGCGTTTCTATACAAACACTTCAACACTTCCATATACCTATAGTCGATATGACAACGCTGGAGGGACTGCAATACTCCCCGGTCTCGATTGAATCAAAGGCTTTCTCATAGTCCACAAACGCTAGGCATAATGGCCGATTATACTCCTCAGTCTTCTGTATAATCTGGCGGAGCGTGTGTATGTGGTCTATGGTGCTCCAGCCTTTACGGAAACTTTAACCTTTAAGTTGTAATCTGGATGTCTTCAAATCACAATCGGTTTCTTCTAGGCAAGCGTTATTTCATCGTCGACCGTATCATCGCTTAACATCAGGCGAGTTGGCGGTCAAACGCAAGCCTATTATTAAATAAATTTATAAAACTAGACAACATCAAATAGACCAGTTTTTTTTTGTAATCTTTCTTGATTACTCAAAATATCAAATGAGCTATTTCATCTTCTACCTGGATAGCTAATTAGGTACTAAAACCGTTATATATGTAACATAATAACATTAATTAGACGATCAAAAGTCAGCCAAAATTACAACCATAGTCGTAAAGAATTCTCATTAAGTGTATCGTAAAGAATTCAAGGGTTTAGTTAGCGTTAAAGCTCGGTTTCCATGAGAAATACATGATCTAATTTTAGTCGCGAGTGAATCATTTACTGCTAGGCAAATATGCTCCACCGTAGACCACATCTTCCAAGTAGTTCAAGCACGGAAACATTTTAACACGAACGTATAAGACATAATCGTCCAGCTTAGTGGCGTGCATTAGGAGAGGCCTATGTCCAGCAGTAGACAGTTAAAGGCTGATGATGATGTTGATGAAGATGATGATGCTGATGATGATGATATTGATAATCTTCTTTGAGCTGATCGATAATAACGATGTAAGTTCCGGTCTTATTGTCACAATGTTAAAGAAATCGTTAAATTCTACTGTTTCATTATGTACCAGCCCTAACAATAGTAGGAACAGTTAAGTGTCGTGATCAGCCAACATTAGAGAAGAAACAGCCAGTTCCCATAGTTTTACACGCTAACCGTATTCAATATACCATTGTGGCTAGTTATTTGTCAAGGTGCTGGAGCCAGCGACTGAAAGTGAATTAATTTGGGTAAAGTTTTTGAGGTATTTGACAAGGACAGTGTAACTTTCCATGACCTAGGCAGGTTTATGGAAATTGATGTTGTTTCTATTTAATGTTCTATTAATATTAGTACCTACCAGGCATTGAAGCCATGGTAGCCCATTTGGGAGATCGCTAGACTTGAAAGCGTGAGGTCGCGAGTTCAAATCCCGGGCCCGTACCAATGAGCTCTTTGGAGCTTATGTACGAATTTTCATACCATTGGCTTTTCGGTGAAGGAAAACATCGTGAGGAAACCTGCATACGTACGGAGAAGGAATTCAATGGCGTATGTGAATCCACTAATCCGCACTGGGCCAGTAAATGCGTAGTAGTAATGCGTTTTGCAAGCTAATTCATGCAAAATCAGTCATGATAACAAATTGCGAACTATTACGTATATATTTTATTTTTAAGTAGGTAGTAGTGAAATTAAATGACAAAAAAAAATGTTTGTTTCTCGATTTAAACAAAAGGTTAAGCAATTAAGAATCACAGAAACAATACATAATAGTTTGAATTTATAGTTTAAGAGAGAAATTTATAGTTTAAGAGAGAAATAAATGACCACTATACACAATTAGATACGTACCAGTTCGCTGATCACCGCTCCGTTTACACGAACAATAGAAATATAGGCTGACCTGCAAGTTATTTTAGTGCGAAAAATGTTAGGCAATGCAATAATTCACGTTTTGGGGCGCCACTGCGGCGTTGTGGGTTCAGTAGTTTTCGTACCCGTCACTGCTCGCAGGTAGGTAGATGGTTAGGGTGCCGGCTAGGCAAGGAAACCACATAGAAACTATTTCAGGGTGTATTGTTCATTTAAACATTGCACGGCCGCACATTTTTCACACCAAGTAGGTAGATGTAGATTGGGATCACTGGCCTGAACGCTATTCACTCGCGGTCGCGTCGTGCCTTCAGGATACGCTCCTGGTGGATGCCGTCAGGTAGTAGGTAGCAATTGACCCGGGATGAGCTGTCCAGACAATCCTGGGTTGCTCTCAGGGAGTGAGGCAACGTCCAATAGTAGATGGAGGTGAGTAGGTCGTGCCGTGAAGTAAAAATCCTGGAACGAGGTAGGCATTAGTATTTCGTTCCGGAAAGTACTGTCTGCCAGGCCATGTAGGGTAGCGTGAAGGTTAGTCTCCAGCGGTGGCGCGGTGCGAATCCAGAGCGGACTCAGCGATCACAAAATACCCTTTAACTGCCGTCAGCTAGACGCGGCAGAACAGCTTAGTAATAATTAAACAGTTTTAAGAAAGCACTGAAATGACACAGTAGTAGTAGTAACAATAATAGAAACTCACCCTAGAGGGATGATAGACTTTTTAAATCACTTTATGCGGCACATCTATTTGTCAGCACAAGTAGATCGGCTCTGTTACTCCTTGCACCCAGAGCGCGGCGTCGAATGCACAGCGGTCACAGTTTAGGCAGTAGTAATTACGTTTTAGCGTTCCGTGAGGTCGCGGCAAGGAATTACGAAGCCATTTCAAATTATCTAAAGACACCTGGTTCCGCATAATATTATTGTTTTATTTTCTTAAATAAATGACGGCGCTAACCGCAACGTCACAGTGGTGGATATGGCCCAATCACCCTTTCGGGAGTCGGCTGGACCAGGCATTAAAATAAATATCGTGTTTGTCATGCCAAAAATATTTTGACTAGTTTTTTTATGCCGTAACAAGCTCCCGGTGCGTTCCTATGGAGATCCCAGTACCCTCCGTCTGGCACAGAGCTCGGCCATCGATGAGTTTAAAGTGGGTGCAATCTCACATAACCCGGCTTCACCCCAATGCAGCTGGGTATCTTTTGAAGATTTCCCACCCAGTCAACAAAAAAAAGGTGGCATACAAGCTAACGGGCCGCCTGATATTTCTTGGAATAGGCCAGGGCTTTCAAATGGCTATGGATACCTGTAAAACAATCACAGATACATTGCCGACTCCTCGCAAGTTCATCCAAAAGATTTATAATTTATGCGTATGAAATTTCAGGCGGTTGCAAGTAGTGCAATGATAAAACCGTAAAGCTGGTATCAGATCAAACAGTTCTTCAGAAAATTTCATTATTATATAAACTTTTGTTTTTGTAAATAATATTCTGAAAATCGTTTTTTTAACTGACTTCCAAAAAGAGGCGGTTATCAATTCGACTGTATGTTTTTTTTTATGTATGTTTGTTACGCGATTACTCCGCCAATTTACAATTGTTTTTGATGATTATTTCTTTGGTTGGTAGGTCTTATCTCATAGGTGGTCCCATAATTTTTTTATCGACATTGATTCAGCGCTTTTAGAAAAATCTACAAAAACGTGACGATAAGCAACGAATTGAATGTACATTGCACAGTGCCACCAACATAGCTGTTAAAGTGGGCAAAATTCTTGGTGAATTTCATACTGTGTTCTCCACTAGCGACGCTGTCAACTGAACAGCAAACATAGAAGAACTGTTCCTACAACAGAACTTCAAAAAAACAAAGTGTCTCCATGGCGACCGTGCCCTGTTGTTTTTCGTTAAATTTTTCAAGACCATGGATACTTTTTTTACAGCGTACTAGGCATTCATTTGACCACAATCTCACGTGATAGGAAGCGATGATGCGGTCGAATATGTATTTTTCTTTAATTTTATCTCTAACTATACTTCTATACTAATATTATAAAGAGGAAAGATTTGATTGTTTGTTTGTTTGTTTGCATTGAAAATGCTCCGAAACTACAGAACCGATTTGAAAAATTCTTTCACTGTTGGGATGCTGCACTATCCCCGGTTGATATAGGCTATATATCCCGGCTTTGCTCGTGCGAAGCCTACTAGTTATGTATAATTATTATTTGTGAGATTCTAATGGATTGAACGATTTAACAAGTGATAATTCTCCATAGACAATTTAATTTAATCACGCTTGTCTAGAAATTAACTATTCATTTGGTCCTTTAAACTTTGTCACTTGGTTCCTTGGTCTCAAAGTTCTGATTTAAAATAATTATAAAAATAAAAAGAGCTGAGGTGAACTTTTTTAGAGTAAGTATCAAAACCAAATTAAAATTAGAAAAAAAAGGCAGTAAAAATGAATGGTTATGTCTTATTTAGATCAAGAGTTACAATTACAATAAAATATACCTAAAAGGGCACCATTAGTACCTACTAAGAAATCAGTTTAATAAAAAAAATACGCCCCGTCAGTAATAGTTATAATAGACTACCATTTTCCAGCTTTTTCCACTTTTATCCAGTTCTAATTGCCTAAAGGACTATTACGCGGAATTGGTATCGGATATTGAGCACTTTTATCTTGAAAGCTTTTAATAATAGAGCTAGGGGGGAAATATTAGGTTGGGTATTTTTTTAAATTTTTTGGTGATTTGGTTAGGCGATTAATTTTGTCTTAAAGGCTTTAGATACTTAAGTATTATGAAACTCGTTTAACTTACTCTAATGGTTCCGGTAAATACGAAAAGTATTGCTAGGTATTATGTAGGCAAGCCGTTTTCATGCCATCGGCTTAAAATAATAAGAGAAACCAGAGATCTTTAACAGTATAGATACCGCAATCACGTCAATTTGTACTATCACAGCGTGACGCATTATTGGTACCAACTATGGCGTCACGAATCGTGTCACAGTGCACAGACACGCGACGGGCTAGCGACTCAATAAATATAAATGCTAAAGTAGTAAGATGACTTAAAACAAACGTCCGAATCGAGTGACGTAAATCGTAATCGTAATCGTAAAGCGGATCCAGAGGGAGGGTCCCCTCCCCCCTCTGGATCCGCTCTTGACCGTGTTGTACCTCTCTTTGCGCGCCTCGCCCGTTCAGAAGTCAATCGCTGTCTCACCACTGGCGCTCGCGTTGATACTTGTACCATCTGATGTAGATCTCATTGTGATTGTTGATTAAACACTATCCTTCTACTGTCAACGCGTGTTTCAATTACAACCAGGGGCCTTACGGACAACAGCTAATTGCAGCACCTAATCCGTTCAGTTGGAAAATCACGCGAACGTGAAACTTATCGCGCCCAGATACGGTTTGCGGTCGCTTGAATTTTTCCAACTGAGCGGATTAGGTGCCGCAATTAGCTGTTGTCCGTAAGGCCCCAGGACCTACAACCACCACCAAGCTTTAGATAATCCGTTGTTTACAGTGGTAGTACTCCATTTCCACGGCCTACTGTTTTCAATGAAATACTTTGGTATGTCTGACGTGCCAAAAGGACTGAAATCAAACTGAATGAATTTTATGTGTCTTGCTAGTTGTGAAATTCATCATCATCATTGGCCTCCCACTAGATGTACCGACGACATTGTGAGTGTCACTGACATCCAGTGGAAGCAGAAACTAGGCTATCGTTCAGTGTGAAGGTTAAAGGGGGAGGTCTATGTTCAGCAGTGGACATGTTCTGGCTGATGATGATTATTAACCATAAGATGTCCACTGTTGTTCATAGGCCCTCTTAGAACTCCACACTGAACGACAGTCTGCCAGCTGCATCTAATGGATGCACTCGACTCTCACGATGTCGTCGGTCCATGTAGTGGGAGGCCTACATACGCTGCGACTTCCGGTTTGTGGACTCTACTCAAGAACATTTCTTCGCCATCGGTTATCTGTTCTTCGCTCAATGTCGCTTGCCTATTGCCACTTCATCTTGCAAATCTTGGCAGCTATGGTGACTGTCATTTTTTGACGAATATCCTCGTTCCGTATTTCATCGCGCAAAGAAACTCCCAGCATAGCTCTCTCCATTGCCCGTTGTATGGCTCTGAGATTATCCAAACGGACAGCAGTTAAGGACCACGTCTCAGTACCATATGTCATCACTGGCAACACACACAGTTATAAGATTGATCCAACTCAAGGCAAGCCACTGACACGCAGAGTAGGTGAGTGATCTCACGGTGTCTATCTTCCTTGAAAAGATCTGTGAGAGAACCCTAATTTTGAACTACCTTCATTTTAGTTATGTTTCTCGACCTCTTTAAATGCTTTGTATTCACGAAATAACCACGATGAATATACAGAGTATAAACAAACATTTACTCAGCTAAAAAATAAATTACATTTAACCCTACCAAAGGTGAACCTATTATATGCGAGGCTATTGAAAACGAGGCTTTTTAAAAAACATATTCTATCTGATGTTTTCAAATTAAATAATAGGCTTGCGTGTAACCGCCACCTCACCTTATGTTAAACGATGATACGGTCTATGATGGAGCACGCTTGCCTTGAAGAATCAAATTTTCATTAGAATAATTAGAATTTTTAGAAAAATAAGAACCGACTTCATGACTATACCTACATTTACAAATTGACACTAATAAAAAGTAGAAAATATTGTTTAATATTACGACTGAAATACTTTGTATCCATGGTCATGAAAAATTTAACGAAAAACAACAGGGCCCGGTCGCCATGGAGTCACTTCTTTGTTTTTTTTGAAGTTCTGTTGTAGGAACAGCTATGTTTGCTGTTCAGTTGACAGCGTCGCTAGTGGAGAACAAAGTATGAAATTCACCAAGAAATAACTGTAGTTCCAATTTTGCCCACCTTAACAGCTAAGTTGGTGGCACTGTACAATGTTTACATTGTACATAGAATTCGTTACTTATTATCATGTTTTTGTAGATTTTTCAAAAAGCGCTGAGTCAATGTCGATAAAAAAATTATGGAACCACCTATGAGATATGACCTACTAACCAAAAAAATAATCATCAAAAACAATTCTAAATTGGCGGAGTAATCAGGTAACAAACATACATTAAAAAAAACATATAGTCGAATTGATAACCGCCTCTTTTTGGAAGTCGGTTAAAAGTGGTTGCATGTACCAGTGGCTTAGGATTCAAACATCAAATTAATAAATTTTCAATTCCGGCGCAGAACTGCAGGACTTCAGGATACTGTAAGCAACTACTGCGAACATAGGGAACGTTTTAATTAGGAATAATTTGGTGGTACTTGTAAATAATTTGATTCCCCCGACTATACTATACCATATTTTCACAAGCCTTATTTTATAAAATTTAAAATACTTACAATAGTGTCAACATAATATATATTCTGGAAATGTGTAAATTTGTAAAAAAATACCCAGACTATTTTAAAAGGGCATCTGATAAATCGCGCAGTATTAGGCCGCAATTTAGACATAAATTAATCGAACCAAAGTCCAACCTAGAAATACACAGCTCTGGCCCTAAATCAATGGCCGTTAAAATATTTAATATATTGCCAAATGAATTAAAAGATATCGAAAAAGAAGTAACTTTTATAAATAACTTAAAAGGTATTTTAGAATCCAAATGTTATTACAACTTAGAAGAATTTTTTAATGATAATTTCGACAAAATGAACATAGATCGTTCCGTTCCGACTATTGCCATACCCAAATAGGGTCATATGTATTACTTTATATTTAAACATGTTAATTTAAGATCTCCATGTACCTACATATCTCTGCAATAAAATATTGAGTATTGAGTATTGAATTTTCTATAGATATCCGTCATCTAGTTTACCGTTTACTAATAACACTGGAAAGTGTTCGAAACGTCAGTAATTAAAATAATGTAAAATAGACGAGATGAGATCCATTAAAATTGTTTCAGTAAAAATAGATAAATGTAGGTAAATAGTAGTACCTACTGCAAATGTATGTACCTTTAATACAAAAATATTGCACGTCCGCTAGGACAGACTGTTGAAACACTAAGCATTTGTTCCATCATTGTACCTACACAGTTTATGCAATAAAAATTTACTTTACTTTACTTCATTCCAATCGCGAAAACCTAAAAAAACATTAGACTTTATAAAATTTAAACAGCGGGACAATTTTTGATCAAACTAGCTTATGTTTGAGTGGAACAAACACAATGAAATATTGTATAAAAAAAATGACAAGCCGCAAAAAAAATAATTACAGACATGAAAACATAACAATCTCACTTAACCTCCTACCTTCTATGTATTAAAAGAAGAGCAGAGATTTAAGAACGGCCCAATGAAGGTGACAATATGGTCATGTCCGACCAAACCCTCTTAAAAAACAAAGAATAAAAAAACCTTTTCTATTACATCTTAGTCGTAATGTTGAATAGTTATTTTATTTTTATTTTATTTTATTTAAGGTCCAATGCTTGCTGTGCTTACAGCAAAGCCAAAGCGCACAGCAAGCCAACATTACAAATAAACATTTTCTGTTATGCATAACAAATAAAGTTACATGACAATACTTCAATATATTATAGGTACATAATAGTTATTGTCACTTAAGAAAATTACACAAACATCCATCATAATCGTTATAGTTAGTACAACAATTCCGACAACAAACATTATTCTAAAAATCATATTTACGCGTTTTATATTCAAATAGGTAGAAATAAAAGCACTCTCAGTATCCAAGTCTACAGCCTACCTCATGAATACATTCAAGATACTAGACAGGGAGTAAACTAGTTATCTATTGTAGATCATACATTGGTTCGTGCGAGAAATCCAAAAATAGAGACCAAAAAAGACCAGCGAAGGCGGCTTTTGATTGCGCCCTCTGCGCTGTTCCGACAGCAAACAGAAGACGGTACAATACCCGGTAAGAAATAATACGTACCTTCTTTTTTTTTTTTTTTATAAATAATAGGCTTGCGCTTGACCGCCAACTCGCCTGATGTTATGCGATGATGCGGTCTACGGTGGAGCACGCTTGCCTGGAAAAAACCGATTCACTCGTGATTTGAAGACACCCAGATTGTATCTATCGGGGAACACCCATTCAGGCAGCGCATTCCACAGACTAGCAGTTCGCACAATAAAAGTGGAATCAAAGCGCTTCGTTCGAAGCTTCTGCTACCTATACACCTGAAGTATTTTTTATTATAAACGAGAATAGGCAATCTTTAATAAATAAATAAATAATAAATATTTCGGGACATTTTTACACACGGTCATCTCACCCCAAACTAAGCAAAGCTTGTGATATGGCTGCCAGAGACTGATATACATACATATATAGTTTTAAATATATACTTAAATAGATATTAACAACCAGATATAGAACAAACACAAATGTTCATCACAAAAATGTTTGTCCTAGGTGGGAATCGAACCCACGCCCCCAAGTTCAGAAGGTAGGTTCACTACCAAATGGACCAACGAGCTATCTAAAAATCTCAAAAATTTAAAATATCTTGGCCTGGGGCCTTACGGACAACTGCTATTGCGGCACCAAACTAACGTTAAATCCGCTCAGTTGCAAAATCACGCGAACTTGAACCTTAACGCGCCCAGATACGGTTTGCGGTCGCGCGATTTTCCAACTGAGCGGATTTAACGTTAGTTTGGTGCCGCAATAGCAGTTGTCCATAAGGCCCTTGATCAGAATAAACGAACGTACATCATCTAGTTCATTACAGTCATTGATTTATATAGTAAGGATAGACCAAATTATTTTATTAAATTTTGAATATTACAGTGGTGCTAGCAAGTCTACTGCGCACCAGTGTAAAGTCAGTCACTCACCGGCTACGACTGTGCGCGGTCGTTTCACATCGCGTCATTCTTGAGAGAAAACGTAAATGTGTACATATACTATCATTTATATCACACTAATATTATAAATGGGAGAGTTTGTGAGTGTGTACATTTTTTTACTTCTTTATGGTGAAACAGCTGAACCTATTTGGATGAAATTTGGAATGGAGACTGCTTATACCCTATGATTTAACAAATAGATAACTTTATATACCAAAAAAAATACCGGTTAAAATTTCTGTGGGATAGCGGGTGAAATCGCGGTGCACAGCTAGTAACTATATACATAACTAGCGACCCGCCCGCCCGGGGTGGGTTGATAGTTATATATATAAACCTTCCTTGAAAATGTATCTAACTGATGGTGAAAACCGCATCAAAATCCGTTGCGTGGTTTAGGAGGAGTTAGCGGCCATACAGACATACAGACAGACGCGAAAAGCGACTTCAATTTATACTAAGTAGAGATTATTATAAATAATCACGTATCATGTCTGTACTTTGCGTAGCGTGCCTTATACAAGGTGGATCTCACTGTTCCACTAAAAACCGAAAACATCTCAATTATTCGATTTCTTCGATGTGCATTATTCTTCGGCGAGTGTTGTAAGCGCGTAGGTACCGTCTGCAAACAAAGGCAGTTTCATATTCGACACTATTTCCCGTGGGAGAGATGAGAAGCAAAAGTATCTGTAAATATTAGTTTACGGGAACCTACATCGTTATGTTTGCTGTATAAGAAAAGTATACATTGTAACCTTGTGTGCGTTGCGTGGCGAAGATTTCGGTGGGTAATTTTTGGTCAGTAAACAAAAACGTCTGTAGCACTAAAAAATCTCAGACATCACTTCTTTTTAGGGTTCCGTACCCAAAGGGTAAAAACGGGACCCTATTACATATTAAATTTTCACAGAGTATGTAATGTTACGGCGGATTTACTGACAAATAATAAAAATGACAAAAAAACGAAAGGGAATACAACAAATGTATTTTTTACGTATTTTTGTATTAGATCTAATGGAAAAGCAGTAATACTTACAAGCGTTAAATTTGGCACGATTATAGTACACACTCTAAAATGTAACAACAAATAATTTATATAAGCAAGTTATAACTGGTAATTTCGTTATTGAATTTTGTGGTTGTACGGAACCCTCAGCGCGTGAGCCCGACTCACACTTGGCTGGTTTATTTAGTGACCGTATTTTTTTTTGTATGGTTTTGATTATTTTTAATCGCGAATAAGTCCGCGTTTGACCATCAGCTCGCCTGTTGGTAAGTGACGATGTGGTCAAAGATGAAGCACTCGGACTTAGTACTAACAGACGCTCGAACGCGGCTGACCTAAACCGCCGTCTGACCAATGGGAGAGAAAGAGAGGGAAATATGATATCCTCACTCTTTCTCTCCCGTTGGTTTGACGGCGGTCCGTCAGCCGCGTTCGTGCGTCTGTTAGCACTATAAGATTCACTCCAGCCTTGACCGTGACTTACTTGTTTGATTTTTTTTAACTTCGACTGCAAACATTTTATTATCTACCTATTTACACTGGTTTAATAGACAAGATGTCTGGAACCATATATATTTACAATGAAAAACAATTGCTAGAAAAAAATGTGCTCAAGTCCATATCTTCGCTTTTATTGGTACTCGTAAATGAGAGCTTCGAGTATATTTTCCACGCACGGAGCCATAAAGAAACCCTATTTGAATAACATAACACAATTTGTGCTCGCAAACACACCACGTAATTGTCCCTGATAATGGTTTGTTTTATAGTCTCTTTCTTGTAGAAAACTGAGCGCACTGATTTTCTTGCATAAACAACATTTTAAACTACAACAAATAAAGAGTTTTCATTTTGAGAGTTTCAATTTATCCTTTGTTAATGGATGATACATACATTTTCATGATCCATCTTACGACGTTTTATTTAATAATTTTTAGAAAAGAAAATGAACCGACTTCATGACTATAGCTACATTTACAAATTGAAACTAACAAGTAGAAAATATTGTTTAATATTACGCCTGAAATACTTCAATGGTCATGAAAAATTTAACGAAAAACAACAGGGCCTGGTCGCCATGGAGACACTTCTTTGTTTTTTGAAGTTCTGTTCCTCTATGTTTGCTGTTCAGTTGACAGCGTCGCTAGTGGAGAACAAAGTATGAAATACACCAAGAAATAACAGTAGTTCCAATTTTGTCCACCTTAACAGCTAAGTTGATGGCACTGTACAATGAACATTGAATTCGTTGCTTATGGTCATGTTTTTGTAGATTTTTCAAAAAGCGCTGAATCAATGTCAATCGCGTAACATACATACAAAAAAAAACATACAGTCGAATTGATAACCTCCTCCGATTACCTAACGATTTTGGAAGTCGGTTAAAAAATGTGTATCACAAACATGATATTTTAATGTAGCCATTATTTGAAGAACTCGCTTCGACGATAATTGGACTAAAACCTTTCATAGCACAGATATTAATAGAACTGTGTTTCATTATAATCGCAACCAATTTTTGTCTTCTGTACTCAATTTTACGGGCGTACAACGATTCAATGTGCAAAGAGGTTTGATTACATTTGTCCACCAAAAAAGCGAATCCACAAAGGTTATCTAGAAAATATTTTGCTTTTCTCTGTCTTTTTTTCCGTTCCTGTGTGTGGATTTTTGCGTCGCACTTCTTGTGCATTTGCCAGTATTTAAATATTTCCAAGTTTTATTGGATATCTTCAAATTTAATAGCTCACTGTGAGAGTCAATCAATAAAGTGGTAGAAGCTTTACAAGAAGCTTCTATGGAGATTTGGAAACAATACAAAAAGACATGTTTCGCCTCGTTATATCGGTCCGCCAAAATCCTCTAAAGAGGAATTAATAAAAAAAACTACCACCCTAAACATTAAAATTTATTTTTACGTGAAATCCACCAAATTTTTTAAGTAACAGCTTTACATTACTGTCACGCAAAACTCTAACCATTAAATTACGTACAGAGGTCAGATTTGAATTGTTAACAGAACATCTAACATGACTTTAACATAATTACGGTTAGCAAAATCTGTACCGTGACTGATAACTTTTAGGGTGCGAGACTAAATTAAAAGATTATCGCAACAAATTAAAAAGGATTAAGCCGATGTCATCTAAATTAAAATTTATAAAGCGTTCATTTAAAAATGTAGGCAAGCTTTTTTCGCAAATTTGCAAGTTAAATATGGGATAAACCTTTTTAAACAATATGCTAAGGCTCAATTAGTCTAATTAGACCTTCGGTGTAACAAAACACCTGTTAATGTTTGCTTCTACACCCACTTAAGATTAAAATGGGCTATAATTATTCTAACCATAATGGATGCTACGCCTTTTAAACCCTTTTACCATATTTTAGCTCGATTACGTATAAAAATATTAACTAACTTCGGTGCTACCAACATTTTTCTAAATGGTGCATTATATTTGTTGGATACGCCGCCAACCGTTTCGGAGTGTAACCACATCTTTAACATTGTGTAAAATTTGACAAAATTAACCAGTCAGGTACGATTCGGGCTCGCGCACTGAAGGTTCCGTGCTACCTCATAAAATACAAAAACATGATATAAAACAAAATCAATTAAGGCCATAAGCAACTTAAATTGTAAACTACTAAAGTACATAAAAGTAGTAGTGACTACATCACGCCCATTAGGCGTATATCCATGTACCGACCGCGCCCGACGTAGCTTGACTTCAGTGATCGTACGAGAACCGGTGAACAGAAATTTGTCGTTGACTCGAATTTGGCCAGTACTTATTATTTGTTTTTTTTTTTTACTTTAGAGTGTGAACTATAAACAATTTTTTTTTTGTTCCGTTTGTACTTTCTCCGACACATGCCGGAGACGTTGTTAGACCAAACATTGCTTAGCAGTTTACTATATTTTTGAGGCAGGCCACATCGCTCGAAGAACCGATAACCGATGGGGAAGAAAGGTTCTGTAGTGGAGAACCTTTCTTCCTAGTAGTAGGGAGACCTCCCACTAGATGGACCGACGACATTGTGAGAGTCGCGGGCATCCAGTGGATGCAAAAGGCAGGCTGTCGTTCAGTGTGGAGGTTAAAGGGGGAGGCCTATGTTCAGCAGTGGACGTCTTCTGGCTGATGATGATGATATAGGGGTGAGCTTTTGACGGTGTCGGGATGTGGAGATTCGAATCAGGAATGAAAACGTTGAACATAATATAGCACTTCAGAACGTACATGTACCTAGGTTCCTAGGTCAACCCTTTTAACAGAACAGTATGTGTTCGTGTACATTTAAAAGCGAGCCGTAGGAAAGCACCACAAGGCATCAACTTTATCGAAGTTTTATGACTAATGCAAATTTTACTGGACGTAATAAAATGTGAAATTATGGTCAGCAATGCACCGGCAGTAAAACAGCGGCGTAATGTAGTCTTGGGGTACTGATAACAAAAGTTAAATAAACAATGAATAAAAATAGTAAATAATGGGTCAGTAGAAATCCTACTATATGTGGATGTATAGATGTTTGTTCCTCTTTCACGCTGCAACGGAACAACGGATCGACCTGATTTTTTGCATGGGTATAGTTCAAGAGCCAGAGAGTGACATAGGCTTCTTTTCATCATCATCATCATCATCATCATCACAATTTTTCATCACTATGCGGGTGAAACCGTGGGGCGCAGCTAGTCTTCTATAAGAGACTACTGAGTTCAGCAATGTGTGGAATGCCTTTCCCTGAAGGTATTCCGCCAACTTTCAACACGAAGAGTCAAAGAAAGGCGTTCTCTAACCACCTTAGATGTTAAGCATCATCGCTTAACATCAGGCGTGATGGTGGTCAAACGCAAGCCTATTATTTAAAAAAAAACCTTTCCTGGCTGGCAAAGCATCGACAACGCCACTAATGTTACAGGTATTCATAGACGGCGGTTAGCGCTTACCATCAGGTGGACAGCGTGCCTGTTTGCAGGTAATCTTATTTAAGAATCGGAGTCCGGCTAAAACGGAGATAATAGTATGGAGTGGTGTGGAGTGTGGACCGGTAGGCGCAGCGTAGGACGTCCACCCTCAAGATGGACAGATGATCTAAAAGAGACGCAAAGAAACGCTGGACGCAGGCCGCTACAAACCAGCCTTTTTGGAGATCGATGGGTGAGGCCTATGTCCAGCAGTGGACTTCCTAAGGCTGAAATGATGATGATGATGATGATGACTATGGAGTGGCTGAAACCGCGTGTAGATTTCACCGCATAGGATGCTTTTATTAGCAAACGTACCACAGTTACGGTTGTTGCATTAGTAAGCCCGTGTGGTGTAGCACTGCTACGGACGTAGCACTTGTATGCTCAAGCGCTGTAGTGTGGAAGCAATCACAGGAAGTAATTATAGAAGTTCTAGCGATGTAGCACATTTATAGACGTAGCATCGCTATGGAGCACTACTATAAAAATAGCACTAGTAAGCTGTATCGATGTAGCACCTGTATGGATAAACACAGTAGTAAATTCTAGCACTATAACTAATGCTATACTACTGTATTAGCACTAGTCTTAAGACTGGCATAGATACGGATGTAGCTCTTATTATATTCTGTGCTATTAGTGTCGAAAGGGGTTTGTATCCACGGATCCCGGTATCGGTTTGAATTACCCACGGATACCGGCGAGTTGTATCCACCGATACTGAGATCCGTTTTTTTCCAAAAAAAAAAAACAATTTTCATTTTACCCGCTGATACCGGTATCCGTGGATACAAGAAATAAAATTAAATCGTTTTCGAAAGGTATCGGCGTACAGAGTACTTTTTAAAATGTTATCTCCTAAAAAGAAAGAAGACGGACTTAGGCCTCTCTCTTAGATGGTAAATGTGAAAGTAGAGTCAAAGTATTTGCTATCGGAGTACTTATACGCTAAACTTTACACTATGAGAACATACCTTTATTGTTAGGTGAGCTGGCGGAATCTTAATCCCCACAACTAGCAGTGTAAATCTTTACTTATCAAAAATCTCATAATAATAATTACACAAGAGTTGCAACCGGTTTTTTAAACAAGCAATCTCAGCTTACGCATTTTAGTAGGAAGCCATTAAAATGTTTGTCACGTTACAATACAATTTCAACATTCACGAGTAAACTAAATTTATTATGACCAAGTATGTGTCCCAATCATCATCATCATCAACCTTTGTTAACACACTGCTGGGCATAAGCCTACCCACTGATTATGCCCTCAGAGACCAACAGTCGAGTTGGTGCTCAAACGTGGACTTATTTGCGACAAAAAAAACCAGACAAACATGGGAAATCAATGGTAAAGTGACGTGGTGGGCATCTGGCCTAAATCAGGCTTGTTGCTTTAGTCGAACTCTAGTAGACGACTTTATTGCCAATGTGGACTATAATCAAGTAAGTTAAGTAAGTTTAATAAATTGGAAGTTCATCGATGTCACTAAAAGTTTCTTAGTGTGCGAGCAAAATGAGTAAGTGAGTCTTACTTAACGGTATAGAAAACATAATACGGTATATGAAACATATTAATATTATATGTATGATAATTTGAAATATTTTAATACGAAATATATTTGTACTAAGGCATATCTCGCTAGTTTATCTGATCTGAGGTTATCCTATTCACCGCCGGCGTCGCGGTTTTACCATCGCACTAGCCACCACCGCCTGAAGGCTCATCCACACATCATAGATCAGTGGAAATCGCACACTGTGCGATTCACACGATCCTTCTTGCCTCATACCTGCAAAATGTGGAGTGAGCTACCTTCCACGGTGTTTCCGAGAAGCTACAACATAGGGTTCTTCAAAAGGCGAGTTAATCGAGTCCTAAAGGGTCGGCAAAGTATTTGTGATGCCTCTGGTGCTACAAGAATCCATAGGTGACGGTGACTGCTTACCATCAGGCAGCCCGCCTGATTGTTTGCCACTTAAAAACGTAAAAAAACACGCCCGATGTGAATAGATATACAGGGATATAGTCCCTTGTCTACATTCGCATCCTTAATCTTATACTAACGTAAAAAATATATGCCATAAATTCAATCATCTATCTACAACCGCTTACAAAATCATCCCTTACTTCGATAGATCCCAAATTTCAACAATAAAAGAATAAAAACAGCAACGAAACCATTATATCTCAAATCCCTAAATCCACTAAATAGATTTAGATGTTTTGCCGAGATTTGAGCGAAATTAAATATCATACTAAACCTTATAAGTAGGTCGTATACATTTCTGTCTCAATGTCCTGAACAATAAAAATCTTCGGTCGTATGAAAACTTTATACGCCATCAACGATTTCTCTCGGTAAAATGTACACTCGTAAAAAATCACCAACGCGAGTAGCGGGACTGCGGAGCGGATGCCTTTGTCATTATTCGATTAATGACAAGAAGGCAAGTAATAATATGCTTTTTTTTGGATTAAGTGGCAAACTAGTGACGGGCCACCTGATGGTAAGTGGTGACTGCCGCCTATACACACCTTCAATAGTGCGTTGCCTATCTCTGAGGACTCTATATTTACACTTCGTTTGAAGCAGTCCAAATTATACTTCGGAGGAATCACCGAAGATGGTAACCTATTTCACAACTATACTAGGTACTATTTATACTATACTTACTACTATTACTTACTTTACTACTCTTTTTAGGGTTCCGTACCTCAAAATGAAAAAAACGGAACTGTCTGTCTGTCAAGGCCCTTTTCTAATTAACGCGTAAAAGCATCAAGTTGGAATTTATACCAAATACTTAGGTTTACACTTTCTTGCAGCCGTGAAAAAATCAAACTTGTAAGTCAACGTGATCAAAAGATTATGACCGTTTAAGTCGCAAATGTTCGCATTTTTTGTGATTTCACAAGAGAATTAAAACCTGTATGGTACTTCCCGTTGACCTAGAATCATGAAATTTTACAAAAAGCAAGGTCTTACAACACATAATTATAAAGGGGAAAAACCGAAAGTCGTTAATTTGAAATTATATCTGATAAAAAAAATTGCTATTACAAACTTAAATTTTGTAGTTGGTATGTATGGAAGACCCTTATTGTCCACTACAAAGTTAAGTTTCTCCTTAAATATTTCAACTTTTTTTTATTTGGACTCATGCTCTGAGGGTTCTGGCCAACGAACCCTCAGAGTGCAAGTCCTACTCGTACTTGTCCGAAGTTTACTTTTTTTTATTTATGAAGTTTTTATATTAATTCAAAATATTGGGATTCAATTCAGATTTTAAAAGATCCATGCCCTATACCGTTGAAGATCTAGAAACAATCCTTACCAATCGGCAGCTTAAACTCAGCATGCTGTGGCAGCATTAGCACGCTGAATACGTTGAGTCAGAAAAACGACAGCATTTTTGTCACGCCCCGCTTTTTTAATTGCTTCCTTACTTCTAATCGCTTCCGCTCTGCATTCACCTAATTCGCTCAGGTAAGCTTTACACAAAGAATTTATGATACCACGCCCACTCGTCCGCAGTAACATTTTCATTTAATGTTTTTGCCCAGTGAAATAAGGCCCTTATACGTGTTAACTCTAATGTCTCATTGACACGAATGGCCCAAAGGAGGCCGACCTTTTTGCTCACGTAGCTTTGTACCTTTCAGGTCGGGCAACACTGTTTGATAATAATAGTTTCTTGAGTGAACGAGAGTATTTTGTTTATTGATGCTGTCATCAGCAGCCATTAAACGTCCACTGCTGGACAAAGGCCTCCCTCTTAAAGAGGGGTGTTGCCATAATCCCCACGCTTGGCAGGCGGCTTGGAGATCGCAGTAAGTTCACCGTGTACTAACAGGACGCTGCTGCCCATCCTCCGGTGATTCTGGTCGCAGTTTTAGGACATACCCGGGTCCACTGCTATATTGATGCTGTAAAGGTTAACAACTACCTGTTTCTATAAAAATCAAATAAGCGGGTTTAGGTTAAATCATCATCTTTAGGTATCAGCTTGTCTTAGCCCACTGCTAAACATACGTATTTTTTTAATGCCATAGGTGGCATATAAGCATACGGGCTGTCTGATGGTAAGCAGTCACCGTCGCCTATGGATACTTGTATCACCAGAGGCGTCACAAATACGTTGCCGATTCTTTAGGACTCGATTAACCCGCCTTTTGAAGAACCCCATGTAGTAGCTTCTCGGAAACACCGTGGAAGGTAGCTCATTCTAAATTTTGCAGGTATGAGGCAAGAAGGATCGTGTGAATTGCACAGTGTGTTATTTCTACTGATCTATGATGTGTGGATGAGCCTTCAGGCGGTGGCGGCTAGTGCAATGGTAACCCTAGGCACACCACGTAGCCCAATCTTCTTTTCCGCTGATCGCTTCCAGCCACTATAAGCAAACTTACGTATGTCATCACTTAATCGAGTTTTAGGGTGTCCTGCGTTGTTGTTATTTTGTACCATGAGATTCTGGTTTATCAACTTATCTGTGACGTAAAATGAGAGAGCCATCCATAGAAAGCCATCCAATCACCCTTTCGTGGGTAGGCTAAAATTCCAGCAGTGGACTGTTAAAGGCTGATGATGATGATGATGATCCATAGAAAGCTTTAAACTTTAGCTCCATCATTGGGCCAACTGAATAGAATCTGGGTGTTTTCAAATCACGAGTGTATTAGTATTTTCTAGGCAAGTGTGTTTTCGTAGACTGCATTATCGCTTAATATCAGGCGAGTTGGCGGTCAAACGCAAGCCTCAAAAATACCAGCCCTAAGAGTCCTAGCAGTGGGAACATGATAGGCTGAAATGATGAAGATCTGGTAATTTGGTGTTTTAATCACATCATCAGCCATTAAATGTCCACTGCTGAACAAGGCCTCCCTCTTAGAGGGGGGTGTTGCCATAATCCCCACGCTTGGCAGGTGGCTTGGGGATCGCAGTACGTTCACCGTGTACTAGCAGGACGCTGCTGCCCATCCTCCGGTGGTTCTGGTCGCAGTTTTAGGACATACCCGGGTCCGGGTCCGGGTGTTTTAATCATATTTGTAGAAACTGCAACAAAATAATTTTTGTAGTTTTTGGGTTTATCACGGAAAGAGTGCCTAATTGGTAGTTCCAAAGTTCATTACTAAGGTTTAGTATGAGCTATGGTGGCTGAGCGGTAGCATGTGCGCTTTTCAATGTGATGGCACCCGGTTCGATCCTCGGCCCTACACCAATGACTTATTTAGTAATCGATTACTTAAAATTTTTGCACCTTCGATGTCATCGCTCAAAAATTGTAAAGGAAAATTGTATATGTAAAAATGTAATATAAATGTATGAACAAGAACATCAAAAGTTCAATGATATATGACATTCACCAACATGCACTGGGCCAGCATGGTGGATTCCCATTCCACATTTCTCCCATTCTCTCTCTCTCTCTCTCTGAGAGATGGCTTGTGTGTCCCAGCAGTGGGAAGATGATAGACTTATAATGATGATGATGTAGCATAAGAGTGTGTGTGTGTGTGTGTGTGTGTGTGTGTGTGTGTGTGCGTGTGTGTGTGTGTGTGTGTGTGTGTGTGTAAGTTTGTATTATTATTAAAATATGTATTCGCAAAAAGTTTACAAACGATTGATAGAGAGGAAGAGAAATTGACTTTCGCATTTAAAATAGTTTTATAGTATAACTAGCGACCCTCCCGCCAGGCTACGCATGGGTTTAATTTACGTGCGGAGCCGGGGCGGGTCGCTAGTTATATAATTATATAAACCTTCTGTGAAAATGTATCTAACTGATGGTGAAAACCGCATCAAAATCCGTTGCGTGGTTTAGGAGGAGTTAGCGGCCATACCGACATACAGACAGACAGACGCGAAAAGCGACTTCAATTTATACTATGTAGAGAAGATAGAGATAGAGAAGATAGATATTTTGAATTTAATCATAAGGTCAACAGTATTGAAATTTATTGTTTTCCTTAAGACTTTCTCGTTTCTCAAGTTTCTTTTCGCCGAGCTACAAGCTTCCCCATTTAAATCGCACGAAAGCTTCTACATCTTCTTTCTCATCACAAAATTAATTTTCGAGATCAAAAGTTACCATCCCAGTTTATCTCGTGAGCCCGGGAACTTGTTTAATGTTCTTAAGTGTAAGTACTGTAGGTATACAACAGGTGGCGTCAATCGTTGTTATGCATGGCCTGCAAGCTGTATTTCATGGGTATGTAATATTTTTTTTAAACTAAAGATTAGGACATGAAATGTAAGGTAAAGTAATACAATACAATAACTATTTATTAAAATGCCACAAAACATAGGATAACATAAACATTACAATAAAACTATTATCTAGGCTTTTAACAGGTGGCAAAATTAAGAAGACCCCTCCTCCCCCTTTGGTGTTTACGTAATACTTGAATGGTCCTTAATAATTATTTGACAGTTACTAACTTCCTAGAGAGTTGCTCGGAGTTTCTTTGCGTGATAGAATCCGAAACGTGGATATTCGCCAAAGAACGAGAGTCACCGACGTAGCTGTTAAAATTTGCAAGTTGAAGTGGCAAGGGCAGGCAACATCGCTCGAAGAACCGATAACCGATGGGGAAGAAAGGTTCTTGAGTGGAGACCACGAACCGGAAGACGCAGCGTAGGTAGGCCTCCCACTAGATGGACCGACGACATTGAGAGTCACTGGCATCCAGTGGATGCAAAAGGCAGGATGTCGTTCAGTGTGGAGGTTAAAGGGAGAGGCCTATGTTCAGCAGCGGACGTCTTCTGGCTGATGATGATGAACCTCCTTGATCAAAATATGCTACGGGCCGGCACCTAACCAAAGCTGCACGTTTCCCGGTAAGTAGAGGAAGGTAATGAGAAGTTAGCTTGTTATGTTTATCACGCGCCCGCGGCTCTAATAATGAAACTCGCCTATTCGCCGGCCGTGTTTTAAAATTACGAGACCGCCTTTAAGACTACCGTGTGCTAGCTTACTACTCACTGGCTTGATAATGTTCAAAATGCTCCGTTAGAAGTTTTTCTCTTCTTATTTTTGCTAACTTTACACCGTCTAGCCATTTCAGCGTGAAAGAGTAACACACACACCCACACACACACACACACACACAGAGACAAACACTCAGACATACACAAACTTTGGCATTAAGTATAGTATGATTCAGTATACGTTCGGGGTCGGGTGTGTGTATATCGAGTTTTAAAAAAAAAGATAACAAAAATTTAAGATATATATATGACGGAGCGAGCGCCTCGATTGCGTGATATAGGGGGCGGCTCCGGTCGATGGATGGCCGATCTTCATTAGATTTTTTTTGGTTTCTATGGCGCGAGTATAGTGGCCGAGGAGAATGAGACATCACACGTACATTGACACAGTTTTTATTTCGAAGCGCTATGATTACTAATTACAATATCGAATTACTTGGGGACAAGGTGTTCCGCCTTGTAACGAATGCTACCACTCTCCAATCAACAATCCAAATTCCAACATCAAAGTAAAGTTAGCTCCACCAAACAACAGTCCTCCTCCAAAACCCAAAGTAAAGTGCTAGCTGACGAGCTCCTCCGAGCCTCACGCCACCGACACGTGTTCGTGCGCGCTCACTAGCGCCTCTACCGGACGGTACCCAAACTTGCTACACTCTGATTGGTTGTCAACGAAACAACTTCACAACGAACTTCAGGCAGAGTAAGTTACTACAGCGTCACACCAGCGATGGCGCCACCTCCATCACTAGTCCACCAAAACAAAGCTAGGTGACGCCTACCTACATAATCTAAACCTTAACAACTACCCGACGGTAGTTGCGCCACAGTGCTGAAACTTCAACGCGCCGACATATATATATATATTTTATAAATAATAGGCTTGCGCTTGACCGCCAACTCGCCTGATGTTAAGCGATGATGCGGTCTACGGTGGCGCACGCTTGCCTAGAAGAAACCGATTCACTCGTGATTTGAAGACACCCAGATTTTATCTATCGTGGAACACCCATTCAGGCAGCGCATTCCACAGACCAGCAGTTCGACCGTGGTAAGGTTGTGGGATAAGCTCCCGATATTTCGGCGCAGTTACATGCACCATGTTCACGGGAAGATACGCTCGTTCGCTTTATTTTATTATTAAAGTCAGTCAGTGGTATTTCGTATAGTGAGTGATAATTTATTTAAAACATGTGTTCAAATTGCGAAAGTTTCAAAGTTACTTTTGATATTTTATTTTTAACCCCCGACACAAACAAGGGAACAAATTTTCTTTAATCATAGCTAAGAACATTCTGTATCAAGTCGCCTTTCAAACAAAAAAAAACTAAATCATAATTGGTCAAGCTGTTTCGGAGCTACGGTGCCACAGACAGACACACAGATAAACAGATACACACGTTAAACTTATTGTTTAGATTTAATACAAATAAGTTTTGGAAAAACTCAGAGTCACTCAGCGGGCAATGGAAAGAGCTATGCTCGGAGTTTCTTTGCGCGATAAAATCCGAAACGTGGATATTCGCCAAAGAACCAGAGTCACCGACATAGCTGTTAAAATTTGCAAGTTGAAGTGGCAATGGGCAGGCCACATCGCTCGAAGAACCGATAACCGATGGGGAAGAAAGGTTCTTGAGTGGAGACCACGAACCGGAAGACGCAGCGTAGGTAGGCCTCCAACTAGATGGACCGACGACATAGTGAGAGTCGCTGGCATCCAGTGGATGCAAAAGGCAGGCTGTCGTTCGGTGTGGAGGTTAAAGGGGGAGGCCTATGTTCAGCAGTGGACGTCTTCTGGCTGATGATGATGATGATGAAGTTTCACATGAGATTAACTAGATGGCGCTGACCATGCTTAAAACGCGCAAACGTTTTGTCGCCAATATTCGCATACATTATCATGTGAATCAATAAATCAGAGTCCTACCCATACACTGTTGTGTTTCATTCAGACCAAGGAATTCTCAATCTCTGACCACTTACAAACCCCTTTTTCGTCGGTTGATAAGGTGGTACGTTTCACATAATTATGACGGGAAATCCAAATTTCATGCAGTTTTCTTGTTTCAGGCCGGGTAGTTATTGTAAAAGAAACGGTTTTTTTGCAAATCATTATATACAGTTTTCATCATTATTACAGCTATTTATCAGTAATGCACCATGGTACTTACATTTGTCAATAAACCGTTAAAAACAGCAAAAAAATAGTTTATCGACAAATGTAAGTAATAATGTTCACTAAAGATTGATAATATCTCTACATTATTTTGTAAAGCTTATAATCAATTTGCGAAAACACCATAATCGTTTACAATAATTATCCGGCCTAGCTACAAGAACAAAAAAAACAGTTTGTAATATGAATTTCTCGGCATAAGTGAAACGTACCACCTTAAAAATGCGACCAGTGGGCTTACTCTTGACACTCGATTTCAATCGTAATTTGGGATTGGGATCGAAAACATACCATTTGGTTCTCTTCAATCGCGTCAAGAGTACCGAAAGCGTCGAGTTAAGTCGATTTTATTTAGTTCCATATAATTCCACCATTATCGGTTCCAATCGTGCGCTAGTTTAGAATTCAAGAGTACCAAAATGGCATGTTTTCGATCCCGATCCTAAATTACGATTGAAATCGAGTGTCAAGAGTAAGCCCACTGATCACCCATTGGCTTAGAGAGTTATTAATAGAATTACCTATTTTAAACCTTACATAATATTAACAGTTTTATTTTTTCAAAATATAAAAATACCTAAACAAAAATAATAACCATCGGAGCTTTTACAAAATGAAAAAAAAAATAGTTGAAAAGAACCGAAAGCTATTTCGTCGCATTCACAAAAGATAAAAGGAACTTAATCTTAGCAAAATCTTTTTGAGCCAAAAGAATCAGTGTTGTCGGTCAAAGAGGTATGGCGACAAAGCGTGAAAGCAAAATAGAAGCATTTTTTTCTCTGTCCAAGGGACCGAGGCTCTAACCGGAAAATTAAGCTCGCTTTTACTTTTGTTCGTTTCATCCCCGTTTTTATCAGAACCTAAAGCTCTATTCATTCACTTCTATATTTATTTTAGCACAAAATGATAGATTATGCAACAAATCAAAAAATAAAAAAATCGAAGGAAAGTTGGATTGGATCCCAAGAACCGAAATATTCTAGAGGAGAATCCTTAGCGCAGCGAGATATACAAGGACCAAGGTGATATTTTTTTCATGAATTATGTACTCTATTTTTTACCATTGACAGCGAAAAAATATAATATAGTAGTCATCATCATCATCATCATCATCAGCCAGAAGACGTCCACTGCTGAACATAGGCATCCCCCTTTAACCTCCACACTGAACGACAGCCTGCCTTTTGCATCCACTGGATGCCCGTGACTCTCACAATATTGTCGGTCCATCTAGTGGGAGGCCTCCCTACGCTGCGGCTTCCGGTTCGTGGTCTCCACTCCAGAACCTTTCTTCCCCATCGGTTATCAGTTCTTCGAGCGATGTGTAATATAGTAGTATAGTATTTATATTTCCAATTACATAAAACAACGACGATAATAGAAAAGAAACTAACTAAAATAGACGGGATATTTTTTCTTAATTTAATTGGATATAGCTCAATAGAATAGCTCCTTTCAGGCAGTAGGTACTACCTTAAGTACGATTTATTTATTTTTGTACATAATTCCTATAACACGTGCTTGTTCCAAATTAAAAATGTTTTTATTCACTTATCGACTGATAGAGAGTTTTATTCACTAGAAATACAACTCACTTTCACTTTGTTGTTCATCGGTGAATCAAGTGCCTTTTTTCGAGAGTTAATGGTAAAATTTGTACGTTATGCTATGTAGAGATCTAGTGAACGAACGCACACGGGCAAAAGCAGGCGAAACGCTCGTTGTTGCCATCGCTGTTTTGTTCTCACACTGCTCGCCTTAAGGCAAAAATAATTTTTTTTGGTGAGCAAATGCGGCAAATGCGAGTGAAGCCTTTGCTGCTTTGTTGTTTTGAGCTCATGGGAGTTCAGATTTGGGGAACTGAAATTCAATTGATTCCAGAAAGATAACGGCGTACTCATTTCAAAAATGCGCATTTCCTGCAAATTTTACTTTAAGTAGCGTGCTAGGAATACCGGTGCGTTTCTAATGGAGATATTAGTGCCCTGGATAATGGATATGCTCGTCTGGTATAGAGGCCACCAAGGGAGTTTTTAGGGGTCATGTGGTTTGGATGTAATCTCACATAGCCCGGCTGCATCCTAATACAGTTAGGTATCTTGCGCAGATTACCCGAGCTTTACAAAAAAAATGACAAAAACGGTTTATAGAGAACTAGCTGCGCCCCGCGATTTCACCCGCGTAGTGATGAAAAATGGTGATGATGATGAAAAGTAGCCTATGTCACTCTATGGCTCTTGAACTATACCCATACAAAATATCAGGTCGATCCGTTGTTCCGTTGCAGCGTGAAAGAGGAACAAACATCCATACATGTATACATCCATACTTACAAACATTCGCGTTTATAATATTAAAGTAGGATGGAGATTCATACTTGTATAATCAAGAAAAAAAAAATAGATTTAAAGCCGAAATGAGAGATCTTGAGTCAAATTAAAATAAAAGTTAATCATCTTCAAATGAATAACTCTGTGAAGAAATCTGTCTGCTCAACATAATTTTCTCAGTGTCAAATGGGAAACACCTATTCCACGCTCACAATGCTCATTACAACAGCGGCATACTTGCTTTATAAGTACTGCATTTTGGGGCTGATTTTAATCATGGTTTCAAGGTCGTTGCCTCTGGATGTAACTTTCTCGCTACCCACCGCATTATTGAATTTGCCTGGACCTTTTTATTAGTAACTAGCGACCCGCCCACCCAGCTTTGCACGGGTGTAATTTACGTGAGAAGACGGGCCGGGTCGCTATTTATATATAAATCTTTCTTGAAAATGTATCTAACTGATGGTGAAAACCGCATCAAAATCCGTTGCGTGGTTCAGGAGCTGTCTGTCTGTAGAGGCCATACAGACAGACAGACAGACGCGGAAAGTGACTTCAATTTATACTATGTAGAGATAAGGCTAATATTACTACCTAACATTAAAAAGTTTGTCTATTTATCTACTTGATTTTATTTTTTACTGTGTAATAAAAGTATTACGCTATTTGATGTATAGGTATTTTATTAAACTAGATATTATGTTGATACAATAACAAAGCTTGTACATTATTCTCATGATATTTTTGATAGATAGTTTTTTTTTTTTTTTCTAAGGAACCTGAAATAACAGTAAACTCTAGTCTAGCCTAATATTTTTTTTCTCTAGATCCTAAATCAACAACCTATGGAAACAATTTTGTACGTAGAAACAGAGGCCTATAAGGTTGGTTAAATACTGACAGTGTTTCCATACCTAATATTATAACTTACTTTGTAAAAGAAAAATTGTATTAAATCCTTCAAGGCCAGAGTGAAGAGTTATTAGTCTGTGTGCTTCATCTTCGACCACATCGTCAAACGTGAAACGCGTAATTATTCACGATAATAAATAAATAAACATATCAATGACTCAACATAATTTTGCTTATAATCTTAAACATATTTTTATATCTTACAAGTTGTTGCAAGATATAATGCAATAGTATAAACTTCTCGGAAATATTACGGAATTCCTTCCGCGATATTTCTATCATTCCACAATTTAAGTAAAACAAGATTAATTGCATGAATCGCAACACAACTGTGTGCAATTTTCACAAATCTATATAAACATATCAATAAATATTACTATATATTTATTTATATACTAGCTGAATCCCGCGGTGCTACCCTGTATTTTCCAATTTTCCCGCATTCTCTGGGAGAATAAGCACCCTATGTCCGTCCATATAATGTACACTATCACACATCAGCAGCCATCAAACGTCCACTACTGGACAAAGGCCTCCCTCTTAGAGAGGGGTGTTGCCATAATCCCCACGCTTGGCGGGCGGCTTGGGGATCGCAGTAAGTTCACCGTGTACTAATAGGACGCTGCTGCCCATCCTCCGGTGGTTCTGGTCGCAGTTTTAGGACATACCCGGGTCCACTATCATCCTGCCAAAATTCGTTAAGATCGCCTTGCGGTTTAGTCGTGAAAAGCGAACAAACATCCACACAGAGACACAGAGTTACTTTCGCTTTTATAATATTATACTAAGGATAAGGATTTAATAGCAAAATACCACTCACTCATTGACATTTTTTTAGGGCAAGTGCCTTAATTAACTAAACAAAATACAAGCTAACTGTAACACTACAAATACAGTTAAACTGCCCATAGACCGTTGAAGGTCTAAAGACAATCCAAATGCTCAAGCCTACTCAGCTCATTGACTCATCATGAAATCTCAAAAACCACTTGACCTAAAATGCTGAAATTTGGCTGGTAGATTCCTTATGAGTTGTAGAGATGCATAATGAAAGGATTTTGCGAAAACGCCAAATAAAAAGGTAGGAAAAGGAGGTTGAAAATTTGTATGAATTCTACGCGTGCGAAGGCACGGGCAACTGCTAGTCAGTTATTATGTGGATGAGCTTTCTGTTGATATCCTATTAATATTTAAATGTTTAATTGATATATTATATTTCGAGATGGACAGACGACCTAAAAGAGACTGCAGGGAAACGGATGCAGGCCGCTTCCAACCGGCTCTTTTGGAGATCGATGGGGGAAGCCTATTTCCAGCAGTGGACGTCCTATGGATGAAATGATGATGATGATGATGATTTCATTTTATAACTTTTGGTAAGCAAAGTTATTTTACGTTTAAACCGGGCCTAAGCAAGAATTTGGAATATGTTGTAATTTTATTGTAACACACTTTGCTACCCATTTCATCCAAACAAAATGCTTAATATTTGTAAAAGTACAAAGTTCTGGGCTCTTTGCGAGGGATCTAGTCCTAAATCTTCTTATTCACGTAAGGAGCTTACCGGCAAGTCTTTGACAATCGAACGGGCGACATTCGCTCGAAGCCGGCTTGCCTAGGGATGAGACCTTTGCGGGCAAGCACTTTGTCTGGGGTCTAGTGAACATCTTTAGAAGCTGAATGATGAGAAAAGTAGGCAATTTTCACAAATTTTTATCACATTGATTAATGCAGTGAAATTACATCGTTTTTTATAGTTGACAGACGTGGGTTTTGTGGACATTAGCATTGATTATACGGGCGGGTCTTCAGGTATTTCGACATTTTTCGGGCTTTAGAGCCCGAAAAATGTCGAAATACCTTTTACTAGCTACTTAGAACTAGCTTTTTTCATTCGATTAGTGAATCAGTTTCTTTCAGGCAAGTTTTCTATCGTAGACCGCATCATCACTTAACATCAGGCGAGTTGGAGGCCAAGCGCAAGCCTATTTATAATTTAAAAAAAAAAAAAAACCGTCAAAGATTCTAAACTAACTTTCCATCCCTACCCGCGCATGGTGCGAGTAAATTTAAATTTTAACGGAAAATACAGGAGTCTAAGCGAACAGAATTAATTCGAACGAATGTTAATCGGGACACCTTCCGATTTAAAGGTTTCGCGACAGTTGGCTTGTTCTGAATATTAAATGAGGCTGTGTTTTAGCTGCGAAATTAGCGACGAATGAGTTTTACGATGTGTTTCTATAACTCATTGATTGTTCGATGGATGTTATCTTGCTATCGTATTGATAAAATATTCTTAAACTTCTGAAGTCTTTAAATCTTTGTCTTATACATATAATAATAAATTTGTGTTGAAATTTGAAGTTCCGCCTTCAAAAAAGGAGGGAATTCTCAATTCTGTTGTTTTTTGTTTGCTACTTCGGAACTCCGTAATTTATAAACTGATTATGATTTATTTTTTTATTGAAATTATATGCATTTTGATTTGTCCCATAGAAACTTAATCAAAATCGTTTTAGTACTTTGGCTATTAAATCAAAATAACTGAAAAATACCCAACCGAAAACCAAATACCCGAATTTTGAAACTGAATATAGTTACGTAAATTTTGTGAAGTCAGTTTTTGAATCATAATTCGCAAACGAACCTGAACAAAAAAATTACCAAATCTCACTTTTATTTTAAAAGACCTTTTCAATTATAATGTACGGTGATTTAGTGCACTGATTGCAAACTTATTTTTTCACCTTCATATTACACGTCGCTCCTCTTACCTATTTATGGACAAGATTAGCGTTAAACAGGGAAAATTGGCAAAATAGGGCAAAAATAAATAAATAAAGATGGCTTATGCCCTGCTGGCCCTATGGCAACACCCCTCTCTAAGAGGGAGGCCTTTGTTCAGCAGTGAAACAAACATACATACACCGTAAACAATAATAAAATATCCTCATTTTTATTTTCCTCGTTGGGTAAAAGCATCAATAAGATGAGATAATATTATTAATAAAGTTATTGACCGATTGATTGATTAACTCTTTATTGTTCACACCATTAAATTTGATACAGAGGACAAAAAAAAACTCAAAAAACTAGTGTAACAACTGGCGGCCTTATCGCTAAAAGCGATCTCTCCCAGGCAACCTAAGGATGGAAAGGATTTATAGAAGACGTTATATGATTATTTACGGGATATTTACCGTGGTAAGGTTGTGGAATGAGCTAACTTCAGCTTTGAGCTTTCATATAACTTTAGTGAATAACCGTGATAGTTTAAAACAGTGTAATACTATTAATATTATTATACTTAGAAATGTACCTGCAATCAAAAACTAAGAATGAAGTCATCAAAACGTACCTATACCGAAATCAAAAACTCAATTGACCGATTTCACATAACATTGCGTTTTCTTTTGATCTAGACGGAGTCCAAGTTGGAGTTTATGAAAATATGCACAGTTTTTCAGATATTTACTTTCAACTAAACTAGAGTTTTCAATATATTTATTGCGATTATTTATTGTTTTGTCGAAAACTTCCATTGTCGACATGTGGTTGGCACAACAGAATGGGCCCAGCTATGCAAAATATAATAAAGCTGTCAACGTTTCTCTTTGTGATAGACCACAATAGAGCTACATGGCTGGAATCTGAAAACTGGTTTGTAATACATATTGTATTTCCTATTCGTGCAATCCATATTCAATGGTTTTGTCAGTATTTTGTTGGTGTCCTGACTTGAATGATTAATAGGATATTTATAACCTCACTAGAAAGATACCTACATAATTTGTATTATGTGCATTGTCGTTCGAAAACGGTGAAGGAAAATATGGTGAGGAAACCAGCATGTCCAAGAACCTCAAAACTTCAAAGACGAATGACATCCACCAAGATGCACTAAGCCAGCATAGGGTCAGCATAGATTAGGGTCCATCCTTTTTTTTCGATAAATACTGTATCCCAGCAGTGGGAACATGTCGTGTTAACTTCTTTATATTCCACTTACTTTAGGTATATATTTTTGCAATTTTGGGACGCTTTGTATCATTTAATAGTTGAAAGAAAAAACTGATTTTATTATCACTTCAATTTCATCATCACCTGCCAGAATCTGTTATTATTAGCGAGCCTGCTCCTTCATATCACCTAGATAAGAATAACGTTTTCCGAATAATTTTTATGCCGCATTTCAACGTTTTTGAAGATAAAAAAACCATTGAGTGAAAAAAAAACGGATTGGACATTATCTAATATCATTGCAAATAGTATGAAGCAATTTTTATGTTGATATTTTATATGATGGCGGAAAAGAAAGAAAAAAAATATTTTTTTCGTGTATTTTTCTCTCACATTCCGCCATCCTATAAAATAACCACATGAAATTTGCTTTATACTTTTAACCGTTGAACGCAGCCTTAAGTTTATTAAGTTGCTGCGGGCGGAGCCGAAAGCAAAAAGTAGTAAGTAATGGGTAATTCACAGAATACGTGTACTCTCCTTACTATACTACTATTGTAGACTATTCTGTTATTCATTTAAGTAAAAAAGTAACCGCTAGCACAAATCTCCCATCTCATCGAACATCCGAAAAGCTTTGACGAAAATCTCTTCCAACCGAATGCCCATCGTTAATCCGCCGTAGAGCCTCACAAAAAAATAATTAAGAAAGCTATTACTGAGACACTCAAATATGCAATTTATCCTCATTAAAATAATGTCGACGCCATTAATCACCTTATACTCCATTAGTGCTGGAATCACTTTACGAACGTTTTAATTTTATAGTTCTTTGAGGGATTTTTACTTGTCAGTGGATAAGTGCTTCAGTGTAGCGAAATAGGTTTCTTGGTGATACTTAAACAGACATAATTAATATAGATATTAATGAGATAAGAAGGAGAGAAGATATAGTCCAGCAAGGATGTTTTATACAACGTCCTTGTGGTCCAGTGACCGTATTGACACTGCTAGAGTTATTTGCCTCAGAAAATAATAAGTGCTAGATTGTCCTGTTTTAAGCAAAAATCAACGTCTGCTATGGAATAAGCTTCAATGTGATTGGTATAAACATCAGATATCGGCATCGGCATAACTGCTAGAGTTATTTGCCTTTATCATTTTTTACTGACTTCAATATAAGAGGGGTTCTCATTTCGTTTGTGTTTTTTTTATGTTTGTGTTTGTGATAATTCTTCGTCATCTTGTCGACAGGAACCAAGCAGTGGGAAGCCTTCTTTCTACACTTCTACAGGTTCTGTTATGTTGGTACAAAGGTTTGAGCAGCCTGGGCGTAAGAGTATGGTGCAACATGGACTGCGTAGTAGTTCCACAATCGCACTATACCCTTTCACTGTATGCCTACTTACCCAGGTTGTCCCTGCAGTGGCCAACTCAGGCCCGGAGTTGATTTAACGTTTTCCACATGGGCCACGAGAGATCACTACCTGATGGGAGTAGTTCGGTGTGCACTTAAAAGTCGGGAGGTGGAGCGAGCATAACCTTCCATAGCTTGAGATGGGCTCCGTTTGTGTTGAAAATTAGGGTGGTGGTTCCTTTTAAGAAGCTGGCTCTAGGAGCGAATGCCTGGTAGATTCGAGCCGTACAATGGACGTCTGCTTCCCGACTCCTGTTTCTCCATCACGTCTGGTTTAAAAATCGGTTGAATAAGATCCGGAGAAAGCTGATAACAAGTTGTAACAGTGAAAACAAGGTAACCGTTATAAAAAACTAGACACAACTGGAATTTACTTCCAAAGCCAAACAAAACGGATTCATTAGCTGCCGTATGTAGGTAGAAAAAAACTCAGTGGGAAGTGAAACGAGAGTCGTAATCCGACTGAACTCAGCGACTGAATGTTCGTTAGGTTTAATGAACGCAGATTTACATACCGTACCAAAGCCTCTCAGTTGAACCTTAAGCGCTTTAAGCTGAAATTGCGATGCTCAAAGTTTCGGCAGGGCACCTTTGGAATACGCCACAAATAGTAAAGCAACCATTGCAAATGCAACGCACACCTTTCTAAAGGAGACCTAAAATTGTAAGCTTAGGAACACTTTAAAAGAACGTTACATATTCTGTGGCAGATTAACTTTTGTACAGGAAAGTAAAAAAAGTGCGAGAAAAACTTCATCATCATCATCAGCCAGAAGACGTCCACTGCTGAACATAGGCCTCCCCCTTTAACCTCCACACTGAACGACAGCCTGCCTTTTGCATCCACTGGATGCCCGCGACTCTCACAATGTCGTCGGTCCATCTAGTGGGAGGCCTCCCTACGCTGCGTCTTCCGGTTGCGAGAAAAACTACATGAACGATATTTTTCTTGAAGTGTTGAATTAATAGTTCTACATTGTAGAACATGTCAAGAGCAGTGCATAGCGGTAGCATGTACGCTATACATTCTGACGGCTCTTGGTTCAATCCACGGCCCTGCAACAATGACTTATTTAAGACTTAAATAAATTATAAGCAGTTTCGATGCCATCGAAGGAAAGGAAGATGAAATAAAAAACATTGTGAGGAACCGGTATGTCCAAAAATCACAAAATTCCAAAAAAGTACATTCTCCAACATACACTGGGTCAGCATGGTAGATTAGGGCCTTACTCCTTAGACGTTTGGAATTAAATTACTTATTAGCCTAATATTAGGCTAGATTGTTATGAAATTATGGGGCGTTTTTTACAAGCGCACATAAAAAAATATAATTGAAAAAAAAAAACCTGTTTCTATTAACTTGTTTTCTTGTCTATACTAATATTATAAAGAGGAAAGATTTGATTGTTTGTTTGCATTGAATAGGCTCGGAAACTACTGAACCGATTTGAAAAATTCTTTCACTGTTGGTGATGCTGCACTATCCCCGGTTGACATAGGCTATTCGCCCGTGCGAAGCAGGGGCGGCTTACTAGTTTGGTATAAATTTCAAAATCGATTTCAACCGTAAGGTAACGGAAACCAAGGTCAGCGAAAGTAAAAATTGCAGTAATGAACTATTTACTTTCGCTGATTCAAATTACAAAACGAAGTATATTACAATTTTACCCATTTCTTTTTTCATCTTTTCTTAAGACCTTGATAGGAAGTAGGTATAAACTTACTTAAAGACGACTGGGCAATGCGTCATTTATACAAAAAGGCCCTCGGTCTCCCAGTAGGTATATCAAAGTTTCAGCGACACTGACTCAAAGAAATAACTGTGAGTATAAAATATCTCTTTACGGATTCCCGAGGCGAACGATGAATGATTGATGGACAACGTTTCAAATCTACTTATGAAATTAAATGTTAGGGAGCCGGATAGCTTTGGGCGCTTCCACGCGTCAGTCAAACTGGGAAGCATGTGTGGGCGAAATACATATAAACGATGATATTAGGAAATTATATTATTGAATATTTTTTCCGTGGTTAGCTGGCCTTCTGAAAAAACTTGCGCAGTGGGCAATGGAGGGAACGAGCATATTTGCCGAAGAACCACAGTCACCGATATAATTGCTCAGATTTGCAAGTTGAAGTGGCAATGGGCAGGCCACATCAGAAGGCCACTAAAGAATTTTCCAAATCGGTTTATAAATGACGGAGTACTGACGTAACAATCATTAAATAAACCGGCCAAGTGCGAGTCGGGCTCGCGGGTTCCATACCACCACAAAATACAATAATTATCAATTAAACCGACTTAGTAAGATATGGCCTTTCGATTCGCTGTAATGATAAGTAGGTCATCCAGGTAAGGAATTACCAGTTACAACTTGGTAATAAACTGAAATTTGTCACCAACTTGCACTTGGCCATAATTTTTTTGTTATACTTTAGAGAACGTGCACTATAATCATAACAAATTTGATGCTTGTACGTATTGCAGTTTTTACATTAGAGCTAATACAAAAATACGTTCAACAAATACCTTTGTTGTATGGGGATATATTTCGTTTTAACTTTTTAACTTTTGTATTATTTCTTAGTTAATCCGCCGTAACATTACATATACTGTGAAAATATCAACTGTCTATTTATTACGGTTCGAAAGATATAACCGTTAATGACAGACAGACAGACATCGTAGGCTTAGTAATAGGATCCCGTTTTTCCCCTTTGGGTATGGAACCTTAAAAACGAATTGTAAACCCCCTCTTCTTTTTGAAGTCAACTAAAATAGTTATCTATTGCCGGAAAATAGCATCTCTGGTCGCAAAAATCCAATTTGAACCGTTTGACAGACGATTTGCCTGCATCATAGGCTCTCAGATTTCCTTCCAAGCACTACGGAAAAAGTAAAATGGATTCCATATGCTCGAAAGTCCAAGGAAATCCAACGTCGATTGAAAAATCTTTGTGGGACGTATAAAAGAGGGAACAAAGATGTAAGTTGCACTGGAATAACAAATTGCGACATGTAAAATTTTTGTTACTGGTGTATGGTGATAAAAATCCACTCCAGAAAACCATGTGAAAACCCTGTAAACATCAAAGAGTTTATGGAGGAATAATGGTAACAATAGCAATCGTCCTCCCACAGAGAGTTTTGGCGCCAACGTGGAAAAAAACATGTCGGCTCGTTGGATTATTTTCCTAAACTTGTGTATTTTCGAGTGTTAGTGTGTAGTAAATGGTGAATTATTATTTATTAAGTGCTCTTAAACGTGCTCGAGTGTGGAAAGTGATATAACGAGGTGAAACATGTCTTTTCGTGTTTTTTCCAAAACTCCATAGGAGCCTTTTGTAAACCTCCACCACTTACAAGGGGCATGACTTTGACTTGACCGTGACTTACTTTGCTTGACTCTAACTGTGACTATGACTTGTTTGACGCTTTTAATACTAAGTAAACATGTTTAATATTACGACTAAAGGACATTGAATCCACGCTCATGAAAATTTTAGTTAAAAAAATCTTCCCACAGACCCCGGGACTCAATAATATCTTAAATTTTATTTTCATCATAGTATTTTTCAGAGTTTTAATGTTTCTGTTCTGCGAAAAATAAAGGAAAAAAACACTAGAAATAAAATGTGTTTTCTAGATTAAAAATATCTTAAATTGAGTGTTCAGGGCGAAAAAGCCGTCTATTATCAGTAGTTCAATTAACTGTTCAATTGATTGAATTACTGAGATTTTTTAGTTTCACTAGTTCAATTGATTGAACTACACTGAGCCTTGTTAATTTTCATTGAACTACTGATGCTTGCTTACCTTACAAAGTAGGTATGGGGTATGCCCATAGTTTTAGGTACCTATAGCACGTTATGGTATATTTGTAGGGAAAAAAACTTAGGTACATATTGAAAATCATAGATAGGTACCCAGCGTACATCTTATTTTAAACAAAACGGCGCAACACTTAATATAGGCAGTTAAACAATTTTGTACCTTGGGTTTTTTACATTAAAAAAAAAACAAACAACAAGAAATATACAGAAAAGTTTATATTGCGATAATGTTTAAAACCAAACAAAATTATCTAAATATAGGTAGGTACAACCATGGCCTTTATACAAAAATGGCTCATGACAAAATATACTGGTCTGATAAAATGATTCATACTTACTTACTCCGCTGGCACAGCGACCCGAATTGGGTCTTGGCCTCCGACACAAGAGAACGCCACCGGTCCGGGTCTCACGCAACTTGGAGTTCGCGCAAATCCGAATCTATGGCATCTTTCCAGCGATATCTACGGGTCGGCGGCCATTGGGAATTTCCTGCCATGATATTTGGCTTGGCAATAAGCTCCTCAATCTCCACGTTTTCTAGACTATCCAACTCCCGTTTTCTCTTTGTACTGGACCCAGAATCTTGCGCTAATTTTCCTCTCCGCCACTAAGAGTTTATCTTCTTCTTTAAAGTGAGCGTCCAGGCCTCTCTTCCATACATCTAGATCGGTCTTATAACATTCTTGTTGACGTGAATCTTACTCAGCTCTCGCGTTTTCCTACTCAGTTACTTGGAAATAGTTCATAATAATATTTTTTTGGCTTATTTACTACTATTTATTATCGTGTTCAGGCACGCATTAAGATCGCTTTCGGTTTCTTCACGTCTTCAAAGGTCCAGGACCTTATCAAATGCTACAGACCGTCTGTAAGCACCCTTCAATCAGTTGTATCGGTCAAAGGTGACGAAACAAAGGTCGGAATCACACATTCTGAAGGGGCAAATATTTAGATGATTTGCAAATACTTGTACTAAGGGTTAAGGTCGAGAAATCTTGTTTACGCCCGAAACTATTTTACAAGCATTACCAAGCAAAACCCGTGGAATTAGCGCTTAAATTCAAATTTAAATGTATATTATTGAGATGAACGTACCACAATTTTTGTGTATACGTCGATTATTTTTCTCAGGTCAAGCCGCAATTTAATATTTCCAGTTATAATAGTACGATAATTTGATATTTGCAAGAAAACTTAATTTGAACAAGGCAAACAACCTAAAAAAATATATGTGTATCAGTCCACCGCTGTATTTCATAAAGAAAAGAAATCCTTTGCCGTAATTATGTATCAGGAAAAATAAAACTTTCTTCGCAATCAGTGTTGAACAAAACATAATTTTGTTTCGTTGAAAACTGTTGTCGTAATTCACAAATTTCGCCATAACGGTCTTTGACAGCTATACTAGCATAGCAAATTTGAAAAAAATTGTAGTGTATCAAAGTTAAGCCGTCGTTATGAAAAATGAAAATAAGAACCTTGGTTTCGAAACTATGGTTACGTATTTCCCAAGGCGGGTCGCTTATCGTCAGCTTTTTTTCAATATATCGTCACTACTCGAGTGAAAAGTGTCACACGGTCCTTTTCTAAATTTCTAATCTAACCTACCTCCTTTTTTATAGGTACTATAGATGAATCCTCCCGTGTGATTCGCGATTTTCCAGTTTTTCCGCATTTACTGGAGGGAAAAGTGCCCTATGTCCGCCCTTATGATGTACACTATCATCCTGCCAAATTTCGTTAAGATCGGCTTAGCAGTTTAATCGTGAAATACGAACAAACATCCAGACAGAGAGACAGATTTACTTTCACTTTTGTAATATTAAGCGTACAGTGGTTCGAAAATTTGCAATTTTGAATCTGAACGTGCAATTAAACTCTAATAAAAGAGTTTTTGCGATGGAATCTCTCACATTACACATCATTAGCCATCAAATGTCCACTGCTGAACAAGGCCTCCCTCTTAGAGAGGGGTGTTGCCATAATCCCCACGCTTGGCAGGCGGCTTGGAGATCGCAGTACGTTCACCGTGTACTAACAGGACGCTGCTGCCCATCCTCCGGTGGTTCTGGTCGCAGTTTTAGGACATACCCGGTTCCGGGTCATGTAATCTCTCGGTTTGGGTTTATTTTGAGTCTCAGTTTATTTTTATTTAGTAATGTCAAGTCTCTTCTAGAATCTGTTCGAATGAGTGCAATATTCCTAACGGAGATTAGCTCCACAGCCGCCAGTCTCCCTGGGCTTTGATGTCCTAATAACTTTTTCATTCTCTACTTTCACTAGTCTGCAAGGATTACAAGATAGTGTGTATATAATGGAAGAAAAACATGTTATGTAATGTATTATGCAGCTTACTTATCCCGGCTATAACTTTGATTCACCCACAGAAAAGAGAAGTAAATAGAACGGAAATGAGAAGGAAAATCTGTCGCCAGGTATTATGACAGAGTTTTGCTTGAACATTATCATTTATGTCAACGCATCGAACTCCGCATCCACAGAACTTGGACCTTACCTTTTTGGGTTACGTCTCAAAGTTCTTTGTCCGCATCACAGCTGCTAACTGATTTCAAATAACTGACGTTTCGTTAATATGGGTGCAACTGGCTACAAAAAAAATCTTACAAAAATGCCTTGACAGCCGTTCTAATTTAAACAATTTTTTTTTCTTTTCTGTGGATTCACCTACATGATTTTTTTTCTATGCGGTAGGTGGCAATCAATCTTACGAGCCGCCTGATGGTAAGTCATCATCATCTTGTTGCTCTATTAGAATTAGTTACGTATTTGTCTGAATAATGCGTGATCGAAATCAAGTTCAACGTTAGATAGATAGATAGATAGAAACTCTTTATTGTGTACACCAGAAATAAAAATTACAACACGATAAAAAACACTTACGAGCTAGTGCCACAAGTGGCGGCCTTATCGCTAAAAGCGATCTCTTCCAGGCAACCAATGGATGGAAAGAATTTACGTAACAGAATCGACGGGGGATGCTAAAACACTTTTAATGATACCATTAAATAAATACTACTAAATGATACATAGTATATATATATATATATATACATATAAAAGCACACATAATACAGACGCGCCAAGTAAGTACATACTATACCCTAGTATATATGTTTATCTATGCTATACCCTAAGTCCCTGGAGTACCTTAGGGTAACGTTGTTTAGGGATTATCTAGTGTTGTTATTGTCTTTGTGTTGTAATTATATTATCCTAACTATGATCCGGGTCCCGCTAGAAGTACCAATAACCGATGGAGAAGAACTGTTCTTGAGTACACGAAACCACGAAACGGAAGACGCAGAGGAGATAGGCCTCCTAGTAGTACTAGATGGACCGACGACATTGTGAGAGTCGCATCCAGTGAATGCAAAAGGCAGGCTGTCGTTCAGTGTGGAGGTTAAAGGGGGAAGCCTATGTTCAGCAGTGGATGTCTTCTGGCTGATGATGATGATGAACTATGATACTTAAGATTTGTAGTCTAACTACCAAACTAAGCCTAAAGTCTCGTTTTCTGGAAAAAAGGCTAAAAACACGTTATATCTTGTTTTGAAGCTAAAAGCCTAGACATGTACAAATATGAATACAACATTTAAGAGCTAGTTCTGAAAACAATGTTTTCCATTTGTAATATCTTTAAAATGTTTTTATTGTGGGATATAATGAAAATCTACGTCAGAGGTTCAGAGACGCGTGTGTAGTGACAAGCCCAGGGGTGAAATATCTATTGGATGGCGGCCACTCGACCGTGCGGCGTTTAAGCTCCGGTGGCGCTTGACAAAGGCCTGACTCTCCAGCGTCAGTTATAAGACACACCGTGTGCTAGCGACCCGTCACATAAGCTGCTTACTTGCTTGTCTTCTAGGCTCCGATGATGACGCGCGATAATCGGTTATGGGTGAGCTAAAGCCCGTTGCAGACCATGTGAAGTAGCAAGTACAAGTGGCAAGTACAAGTAGCGAGTACAAGTGGCAAGTACAAGTAGCAATTGGAAGTAGCGAGTACAAGTAGTAATTACATGTAGCAAGTACAAGTAGCAAGTACACGTAGCACGTACAAGTAGCAAGTGCCTACTACGCATCGTCTGCAACGTTTTGCATAGTTCAAGTGGCAGTGGTAGTGCTTATTCGCACTGGCGCTGGTCCTTGCGCAAGTGAAGCTTCGTTTCTGCTACATAAGTATGTAAATTTTCAGCTCATTCGGTTTAGGTTAACTGGTCTAAAATTCAGTTGCAAGATTTGTACCACACATAATGAACATAATTATACTAACAGAGAAGATGAATAAAAGCTTATGAAAAGGTGCTGAGAAGATGAAAAAAACTGTGCGGGTAGATGACAAAGGGGATCAAGCGATAAAAGCGCAGTCAACTTTACTAGAACTTAACGGCTTATTATCCGAGTCGCGTAGGCAACAAAACGCTCCCTCACCCCCAGCCAAGTTATAGCGACGTTGTATTTTGCCACGCAAGAGTCAGGACGCCCGCGGGGGGAGTGTAATTACACACGAACATAAGTCCGACCTCGATGATGCCTGGCGCGGTACTGAACGCGGCGCGCGAAAATTCTCGCGACCTTTTTACGCTTTTAATTTCACTAAAAAACTAAACTATTCACTATCAAAAATCTATCCAAATAATTTTTTTTTTTAATAAAATTGCCTTTCAGTACATGCAATTTCCAGGTTGTTACGAGCTTTCATTAGAGCATAAAACGAAAAAAATAAACTAAATCGACTTTGTTTCAGTTTTTTTTTTTTGATTGAGGAAAGTTTATTCTATCGTGTTTTTAACCAAATCATAAACTTAAACACAGATGTATCTGTGACATGTATTTTTCCCAGGTCAAATATTGTAATTTAACTGAATAAAATTGATTTAAAACCGTCAAATTTGGTATAAGAGACCGTTAATAGTCAAGTGCAAAGTCGCAACAAATTTTATCACCAGTGCGCATCAGACCTTACAATTGTAATTTTCCACATCGACTCTCCAAGCTTTTTACTTTTGTAGCGTCCTTTGATTTTGATAGTGTCGTTATACGCCGGTAACGGGAATTTCATGCGTCGCCGTGCATGTTACAAATTTCCGCGAGTTTAGACGAGATTTATAGGAAAAACTTGTTATTTGTTGGTTAGTAGGTATGGTATGGTCCGCAGGGAAACGCTGGATGCAGGCCGCTTCCAACCGGCCCTTTTGGAAATCGATGGGGGAGTCCTATGTCCAGCAGTGGACGTCCTACGGCTGAAATGATGATGATGATGAGGTATAGTACCTTTATAAGAAAAAGGCAAGTTTGAAATTGCAGATCGAATTTTCAATTTGAAAAATGAAATAAGTGTACCAGGTTTCCCTTTTTACCGAAACGGAAAAATAGAGTCGAGATGTTGGGTATCAGCTTGAGAGACCGAGTCCGAAATACCGAAATCCGTCGAAGGACAAAAGTCACGGATGTCGGAAACCGTATCATGCGACTCAAGTGGCGCTGGGCAGGGCACGTGGCTAGGCGTGGTGACGGCAGGTGGAGTAGAGCCCTGACAGAGTGGTTACCAATAGCGGATAAGCGTTCCGTAGGCAGACAACCAGCCCGATGGGTCGATGACATCAGGCCCATCGCAGGTCATACGTGGATGAGATTAGCCCGAGACAGGGATTGATGGCGCGAGGGAGAGGAGTCCTATACCCAGCAGTGGGGTGATACAGGCTGACAATGATGTTGATGATGATGATGATGATGTATTAGAAAAACACTGTTTATTGTTCCTTAAATAGATTTAAAAAATAAATAATGAAATGTAAGGTACTGTTGTAGGCAAGTAGTACCTAAAAATATCTGAAAAGAAGAAGTGTGAAAGACCTTTTTGGTATGGAACAGCTGATATAGTAAAATTTGTTCATAACGGTCTTCATAAGTTTCTCTGTGTTTATGCCACTCCCGGTCTCTCGCTTTTGATGAAGAAAAATGGTAAGTAACAAGCGAATATTCACTTTTTTCAATTTTGTTATGCTATCATAACAAAATTGAAAACCGTCTATACGGGAAAAAACCACACAACTGTAAATTAGCAAGATAGATTAATTCTCAATCACAAAGTACAAGTAAAATTACCAAAACACTTTACAAATTATGCCAATTAGAAAAGGCATAACTAAAACTCTGTAAAATTTCGAAAGCGATGCCGAAACTTGACAAAGTAAACTTTTTAAATGCTGTGATTTAAAATTCTAAGTCTAAAATGAGAGTGGCAAGTATTCCCAAGTTATATTTAAGACCCGAAAAACTTGTTAGACTCGTAAAGTTTTAAGAGGCTGATCGTTCCATCTCAAATTTTTGTTTTTGTATTTCAATGCTAAGTTACTGGCGATTTGTCATTTAAAACATATTTGAAGGATAAGTATAGTTTTATTTCAACTTGTGCTTTTGCTAAAATGGTTTACAAAACTATTCAGTTTGTTTAACAATTTAGGGTTACACGGGACGGTGGTACTAAGCCGAAAAAATGTCATTGTACTCATCATTATGAACAACTTTTACTATGGGACCAACCCTGAAATCGCGAAAAAAATATCAGTTGTTCCCAATGACTGTTTTAAAAAGGGGGAAGACGCGTGACATCCAAACATTGTGCCCAATAATTATGGCTCTGTTTCGGCTCAAGTCAGCGGCGACGTTCACGTCTACACTGTAAACGTCAACTTCACCGCATTAGACACTACACTAGACCATAGAAGTGACATTTAAAGAAAATTTAGTTAATTGTTTTTAAGTATTTACGAGTGAAAAGTAATCCCGTGATACTTGTTTTTTGTCTTCAAACTGTTGGTGAACACCTTGTGAAAACGCAGGAAGTAATTTTTGCTGGTTTATTTAAACACAATTTTGTCAAGTAATTCACATGCTATCAAAACGACAGTTCGATTGTGACTGAAGTCTATTAGGCTCGTGAGCCTAATTTGTGCGGTCCACGTCAAAAAGATCGTTCCGTATCTTCCCCCTATTTACTTACTTCAATGGCTGTTCCATAGAAAACGGTCATTGACACTGGACAAAATAATATGGAATAGCTGTTTTTTTTCTCTCGTGATTTTAGAGTTGGTCCTAAAGTAAAACTTATACATAATGATGATACTCTATATGCGTAACCCTGTTTAGATAGCACTTTACAAACTTAAACATTTTTTCTACGTAGTTATTGTTTCATGACCATTGAGATGAGCGAACTTTTCCAAAGCCAACTTTTTTCGACTTTCCCTTTCACAAAATCGGTAAGCCCGCCCTAATCCGTAAGCCGGTGTTACGGGAAATTTAATACCGATTATAATTTAATACCGGAACTGACCGCGGTTCCGAATATTGGAGTAAAATCTGGAAAACGCTGAACGGTCTTTGTAATCCCCCGTTTACACGAGTTAAATATGGATGTGGACAAAACATGCGTTTTAACGTAATTTATTGCGTATTTATTACGTCAAAACGCGTAAATTTAGTATGTTTTCATTGGTTCATTCGGGTTTTATTTTTATAATGAGAATTATAACAAGAAGTATGACGATTTTCAACCGACTTGAAAAAAAGGAGCATTTCGATTGTATATTTTAACGCCTCGATGCAAAAAGAGGGGTGTTAAAGTTGAACATAATTATTGTGTATCTATGTGTCTATTTGTGCGGTATCGTAGCTCCCAAACAGCTAGACTTATTTTGATTTAGGTTTTTTTGTTTGAAAGGTGACTCGATCGTGATTGCCCTTAGCTATGAAAAGAAAAAAAGAAAACAAATAAAAATAAAACTGTTCAGCCCACAGAAAAGAGAAGTAAATAGAACGGAAATGAAAAGGAAAATCTATCGCCAGGTATTATGACAGAATCTTGCTTGAACATTCTCATTTATGTCAACGCATCGAACTCCGCATCCAAAGAACTTGGACCTTACCTTTTTGGGTTACGTCTCAAAGTTCGCATCACAGCTGCTAACTGATTTCAAATAACTGACGTTTCGTTAATATGGGTGCAACTGGCTACAAAAAAAATCTTACAAAAATGCCTTGACAGCCGTTCTAATTTAAACATTATTTTTTTTCTTTTCTGTGGTTCAGCCATTTGAAGATTACAAGCTCTTTCATCGGGGTTTTGAAAACTTCAAATTTAAGTTTTACTTGCCATTGATTCATTTGGGTTTTAAATTAACGAGGTGATTTTAATCTTTCTTTTAGCAAAACACGCTTCTATTAGGTAAATGTGATGGTTTTCAACCGACTAAAGGTTTTCTATTGGACTGTATTTTTTGTGTGTACACACATACAAATATGTTTTCGGTATATCGATGTGTTTACATGATAATGTTCGTCAATAATAATTGTGAACTGAGTTTAATTATTATGCTTTATTAATTCAATAGTGGAATAGCTGGTTTTTTTTCGCGATTGCTGTTTTGGTCCCATAGAAAAAGTTGTTCATATTGATGAGTATAACGAACCACTTTCGGCTTAGCATACCATTTTCAAATAACCCTATTATATTATATAGGTAGGTACTATTTTATGCATGTCACCCAACTAAATCATAATGCAACAAACGTTTCGTTTAGGCGTGAACAAACCAGAATCAATTGCTAGTATTTCTTGATTACTGAACGTTCGACCCGACAATGTGCGATGATTTATTGAATTATAGGGTTGCGTTTGACTACCATCTCGCCAGGCGATGCGGTCAACGATGGAGCACGCTTAGGTACCTAGAAAAACCGATTCACTCGCGAAACTCGCGAAGCCCAGATCGTATCTATTAGGGAACAACCATTCAGGCAGCGCATTCCACAGAATAGCAGTTCGCACAAAAAGGGGTTATCAAAACGCTTTTCTTGCTGGAATCGAAGTTTTTCGAGTGAATAATATTAAGCTTATTATAATAATAATATTAAGTTTATGTAAGTTTATTTATATAATTATACTAAGTTTATGCTATTTTTTCTTTTTTTTTTCCACCGCCTTCAAAATATGTGTTTTTCAATTATATTTATATTTGTGTGTGTAGGTATGCTACGCAATACCTTTGCCAATTGTGAATCGAATTTAAGGTTTTTTATTTATTGATTAGACTATAATTATATCGAGGGTGGTGGAAAAGAGGATAAATCGCATTCATTGAACTTCCTCTTAAGTATTTTTTTAAAGTGTTGTAAGTAGTACAGTAAATTATTATTTTTAAGGTGTTACTTTTTAAGCAATAAAAAATCTTTAATCTTCTTTAATCTTTAATCTACTTGATTGATTATCTTTTTGCCCTAACTACTATTTTATGTCATTAAACTAAAAAATCACACTCTATTCAATCGTAAACATTGTACACGCTCGTTCGTTTGACTGCCGCATGCGCAGAGTTAATGCAGTATCGTCCCGGTCGGAGACTCATGCGCACACAGCCAGTGCTACATTGTATTTTTGAAACAAAACTGCTTGTGAATAGACTTTTTTGAATTAACAATGGGAGTTCAAATTACAGTGGCGGCACTGTGCCTTTTATTTGGTGAGTTTTTTTATTTTTCTAATTACTACGAATAATTCGCGTGGAAATGAAACTTTTCGAAGATGAAAAATTAAGGAACATTTAAAAAAACAATAGCCTTATCTTACTCTACTAACCAGTAACTTTCAGTGTGGAGGTTAAAGGGGGAGGCCTATGTTCAGCAGTGGACGTCTTCTGGCTGATGATGATGACTCTACTAACCAATTTTCGAAAGATGATCAAAATAAAAGGTTTTGTTCACCCTTGAAATTTTTGCTCGGCATTTTGCAAGGCAAAGATTCCAAAATAACTAAAATTATTCTATCAAAGCTAAAATCGTGTACGTTTGTAGGCAAAACTTTAATACGCCAAAACATAAAAAGTGTAGTTAACTTTTTTGTTTTCCAGCTCGTTTCACATATATAAGAAAATGTCGTTAAATCAAACAATTTTTTTTTTAAATTTAACTACAAAAATGCTTGCATTTTATAATAAATTAATTTACTTAAAAATCTATTCTCATCATAAATCATCATAATCAGCCTTTTAACAGTCCACCGCCATGGGACATATCCGCCACGCTGGCCCAGTGCGGGTTGGTGGATTCACATACGCCATTGAATTCCTTCTCCGTATGTATGCAGGTTTCCTCACGATGTTTTCTTTCACCGAAAAGCCAGTGGTATTAAAATCCGTACATAAGCTCCAAAGAGCTCATTGGTACAGGCCAGGGGTTGGAACCCTGTTTTGGTTTTTTATTCTAATTAACCTTGGAATAACTATCATAATTGTTATAAAAAACTAGCTGAATAACAAAATAAAAGAAATAACTGCCAAATAGATAAACCTAATTAGATGATGTAAGTAACATCATCTAATTAGAAAGTTTACTGTACTTATGACTTTTATTCATTGAGTTAAATCCTGAAATGCTCTGAAATAGTTGCATAAATGCTGCTTGAAATAGAATGACAATACACCTGGCGATGCAAATACTCTTCATTGCTTATCTCAAAAGAGGGCGGGTAAGATGCGCATTTTTTCTCATCACAAACAACTGCCACTTGTCCCTTAATCATCGCCAATTAAAATCAATTACGGTCTCATGGACCGTTAGACATGTTTATTTTATGACATTTTAAACAGTGGTTTAAATTTTATAGGCGCGAATTCTTCTAAAAATATTGCAAAGTAATGATTAGTTATTCATCACCCTTTTGCATCCACTGGATGCCAGGGACTCTCACTATGTCGTTGGTCCATCCAGTGGGAGGCCTACCTACCTTCCGGTTCGTGGTCTCCACTCAAGAACCTTTCTTCCCCATCGGTTATCGGTTCTTCGAGCGATGAAGGCAGGCTGTCGTTTAGTGTGGGGGTTAAAGGGGGAGGCCTATGTTCAGCAGTGGACGTCTTCTGGCTGATGATGATGATGATGATGATGATTCATCACCTCCTAACCCCTAGCCTTAGTCCACTAGTTGGCCCAGTTGCATGTTGGTGAATTTCATAATATCTTTGAACTTTTGAGGTTCTTGGATATACCGGTTTCCTCACGATGTTTTCCTTCACCGTTGTTGAGCGATGGCATCGAAACTGCACATTATTAACGGCCGGTTATCCGAGTCGCGTAGGCAACAAAACGCTCCCTCAGCCCCCGCCAAGTTATAGCGACGATGTATTTTGCCACGCTAGAGCCAGGACGCTCGCGGGGGGCGTCATGGAACGAACATAGGTCCGACCTCGATGACGCCTGGCGCGGTACTGATCGCGGTGCGCGCAAATTCTCGCGACCTTGTTACGGTTTTAATTTCACTAAAAAACGAAACTATTCACTATCAAAATTCTATCCAAATAACAAAATGTTGAATAAAATTGCCTTTCAGTACATGCAATTCCCAGGTCGCAATTTGCAGGCCGCTTCCAACCGGCTCTTTTGGAGATCGATGGGGGAGGCCTATGTCCAGCAGTGGACGTCCTATGGCTGAAATGATGATGATGATGATGATGAATTTCCAGGTTGTTACGAACTTTCGTTAGAGCATAAAACGAAAAAAATAAACTGAATCTACTTTGTTTCAGATTTTTTTTTTTGATCGAGGAAAGTTTATTCCATCGTGTTTTGAACCAAATCATAAACTCAAACACAGATGTATCTGTGACATGTATTTTTTTCCAGCTCAAATATTGTAATTTAACTGAATAAAATTGATTTAAAACCGTCAAATGTAGTATAAGAGGCTCTTAATTTAAGTAGGTACTAAATAAGTCATTGGTACAGGGCCAAGGTTCGAACCGGGTACCGTCATTTTAAACTGTCATTGTAAAGCGCACATGCTACCGCCGACCCACCATCAATTATTATAAATCCCTGAGAATTATTATTATGGTTAGAAAACTAAATAAACACGGTTATGTGACTTCGTGAAAACATCGTGAGGAACCCTGCATACGTACGGAGAAGGAATTCAATGGCATATGTGAATCCACCAACCCGCACTGGGCCAGCACGGTGGATATGGCCCAATCACCCTTTCGGGAGTAGGCTAAAAGTCCAGCAGAGTACTAACAGTCCAAAGTGGACTAAAAGGCTGATTATGATGATGATGTGACTTGTCAAAACAAATCAAACTCGAGGGATCATTTCACTTAATAACGAGGGTCTGGTGATGGAACTAAGAGGTGGATAGTGGAAGTATTCGTATAAGACTCATTAAAACAAACCTTACTATCCCAAACTCTCGGAGTTCACTCGTTGCTGTTGTAGAGTTCCACTACCTACCTCCTGGCTCCATCATCAGATCAGTTTTATGATATTAAATTGTAAAATGTAGGTTATTGAACTCTTTTTTATAACGTATAATTTTTTCTATTTTGTTTTCTGTTAAAGGTTAAGTTTGGTTTATCAAAAGTTATCTATTATATGCGCAATATGTACCATATCTATTATATGTACGATAATTTTACTCCCGGAAATTTCGTATTGTCATTTTAGTATTTCAAAAACTCTTTTGAAAATTCTTACCCTAATTTTTATGCCTTAAACCATACCATAGAGAAATATACTATACTAGAGACCATACGTAGACCGTCGTTGCCCTGCAGTTCTATAATTATAATTTTTTTCGCCCATTTATGAGCAGGCTAAATCCATCAAGGCCATACCGCCTCGTCTTCCGTAGTTTACTGTCTGTCATAAGTAGATAAAAGCTTCTATGGAGTTTTGGAGTCGACTTGAAAATACACATTTATCACTTGCCTATATTCAAGCACATTCACGTACACTTAATAAATAATAATCCACCATTATTATAATAATAGGTATTGACACCCGAAAATACATAACTTATGGAAAATCATACATGCATTGAAGCGACATTTTTTTTCCACTTTGGCGCCAAAACTCTGTATTCCTTTACGACCAATGTAACCTTTTTCAAGCAAAGAAGCAGGCTAGCAAACACCAGGGACAGATTTGATACCTAGCCTAGGCCTATGGAAATTGCTAGGAGTAAGTAATTGAATGATCTGATTTGAATTAATGTAAAAGCAACGAAAGTCTGTAAATAATAATAATTTAATTTAGTGTGGTTAAGATCAGCCATGAAACAAACACATGTAAACGCTAAAAAAGAAAATTGAATTTATAAATTGAATGTTATTGTCCCAAACATAAAAGTAAATCTCTTGAAATGTTTTTCGTAAAAAGTGAACACTCGCTCACGAATAGCATCTTCCTCATTGTCCCAAATATGGTATATTACAGCATTAAGAGGCGCACGACGGCCCAATTGAACGAATTAAGCCAAGACTAAGCGGACCGTACTGTTTATAAGCCAAGTAGAGCGGTTTGTGTGCGTCGCTGATGAGACGTTGTATTTGATCCATAGGTCATGTTGGTGATAGCGCGTTTATATGTAGGATGGCTGATGGAACTGAGAAGAATGTAAAAACAATACAACTGAATAATCAACCGACTTCCAAAAAGGAGGTTCCCAATTCAACTGTATATATATTTTTTATTGCATTCGCTATATAATTTGAACAAATATTTTGAAAAAAAACAGTACTACGAGTGGAAAATTAAGGGATGAAACCCATTTACATATTGACTTTATCTGAATTAAAACCTTTTTTTTTGTTTACTTTATTTAAATAAACAAAAAAATACCAGCCAGAAAACGACCACTGCTGAACATAGACCTCCCCCTTTAACCTCTACACTGAACGACAGCCTGCCTTTAGCACTTTTTTTTGCATTCCCTGGATGCTAGTGACTCTCACTATGTCGTCGGTCCATCTAGTGGGAGGCCTACCTACGCTGCGTCTTCCGGTTCGTGGTCTCCACTCAAGAACCTTTCTTCCCCATCGGTTATTGGCTTTCTTTATCATATAATAATGTACGAGAAAAATTTGAGCGACGCTCTCGGCGTAGTCGAGTAATACCCTTCATAATGAGCGACGGCTCTTCCCCTACGGTTGGTAATTTGTCTAATTTAAAAAAATGAAAGCATAACAAGCTGAATTGTTGAGTAAACTCTGCTGGTATCAACACGCGAGTATTATTTTTATTATAAACGAGCTTAATGAAAAATATATAGAAGCTTTTGTTGTTTCACATGTATGTAGATAGCTAAGGTAGACAGATAGAAACTATTGTGCTCAACAGAAATAAAAGTTATGCAGATGAAGACACTTGCAAAAACTAAAAAAAAAAAAAAACATTTCCATCATACTATAGTTTCATTGCAATTTGACCTTTGCTAAATTTGGTTGCAATCTAATTTTTTTACATGCAACTGATTTTTTTCTATGACGCTGATTTATTTTTTGTGACTTCAGAGTAGGCTCCACTGTAAAAGTTGTTCATAATGATGAGTATAATGACCGGCTTTCAGCTAAGCATACCTTTTCTGCGTAACCCTGTATATTCTCAATACGCCTTCTAGGTATCACCGGCCGTAATGCGTGCCTCATACTTCGGATTTGGGATTAGCTTCCTCTAGATTATAGGCTACTCCTACTCTAGAGTCGCCGTAAAAGTTTATTGTTCTACCACAAAGTAGCGATCGTTTGTTCACGCTAGATGATCTTTATACGGCCCTCTTTATGGTCACTAACTTTAATAAACAATCTAATACGATAGAGTTAGTTTTATGACGAAAATCTGCCATGCGGCAGATCGAATCGACAATTTAGATAAGTTTCTTTTATCGAATTTGTAATATCCACACGTTATAATATGTAAGATGCGTGGAAGTCTCGCACTGTTCGATTTGATCGATTGTTTCTGCCACGTACCTGTAAGTTGTGGAATGGCTTACCACTTTCGGTTTTTCCTCTGTAATATGACCTCAATTGCATCAAACAAAGGGTGAATAGAGTCCTCAAAGGTAGGCAACGTACAGACAATGCCCCGGGTTTTTTTCCTAAGTGCTTTATAGCAAAGCGAAAATGTCACAATAAATAAATGCAAATTCTAAAGCATGAGTCTAATCGGTTTTGTAAAATTCCCACTTTTGTCTTCAAATAATTATGTCGAAAAGTTTGTGTTTGTTGTGTGTGGCAGACAGCGGAGTTCTTAACGTAGTAGATGTAAACTTTATGCTAAGTTACAAGTCTCTCCGGTCTTTTCCGCCTTAGGATTGTCGATAGCCAAGCCCACTTTTACCACCCCAGTTGAAAATATTAAACAAGCAGGCCTAGTTATTCCGTTAATTGGGCAGCATGTTGTGAAAGCGCCCCGTTAATCATATAGCATTTGAATAATCTGGCACTGGGTTTAGGGTAGCCAGGCTTCATTTTTTTGTGGAAACTTGTGGTATTATTAGATAGATAGAAACTCTTTATTGTGTACACCAGAAATAAAAATTACAAACAGATAGAAAACACTTACGGGACTGATTATAGGACTTTGGAGGATAATTACCTATTATAAAAAAACACGAATTTTAATGCAACTAGCTATTGCCCGAGACTTCTTACACGTATATACACATACATTTGCATTTTATGCACCCCTTAATTTAGGCGCCTTAATGTTTTCTTAGCGGACCTCTATAGGTATATATTTACCTGCGTATATAATATTTACCTATAAGGAATTTACCTGATAAATTTCCGCATCGTAAGTCAAGTATTTTTCAATTTTAATGACGAGTCATGCAGTCAATGGTATTTCGCATAAATATAATATAGAAGATTCGTTAGTGAAATTCTTTTTACTAATAGACTATAGGTACAGATAGAAAGTAAATGATACCTTCAGTAGGACTGGTAGAAGGTAAATGATACATTTTATTGCTATCCTAGACAGACTAGAAGGTCGGTTTTTTCCAAAACAATAGTTTAGGGTACAAAACGATAAACTATTTTAATATTAAATAAAATATAATATAATATATGAAACGATGGGGAAGAAAGGTTCTTGAGTGGAGACCGCGAACCGGAAGACGCAGCGTAGGTAGGCCTCCCACTAGATGGACCGACGACATAGTGAGAGTCGCTGGCATCCAGTGGATGCAAAAGGCAGGCTGTCGTTCAGTGTGGAGGTTAAAGGGGGAGGCCTATGTTCAGCAGTGGACGTCTTCTGGCTGATGATGATGATGAATATAATAAAATATTTCTAATAGTTTATCAACAAATTAGCATAACAGGTTTAGCAACCTGAAATGGTAGTGGGCAGGGCACATAGCACGCAGAACAGATGGCTGATGGGGCCGAAAGTTCTCGAATAGAGATCACGGACCGGTAAGCGCAGCGATAGGACATCCACTCACAAGATGGACAGACGACCTAAAAGAGACCGCAGCAAAATGGTAGATGCAGGCCGCTTCCAACTGGCCCTTTTAAAGATCGATGGAGAAGGCCTATGTTTAACAGTGATCATTTAATTACTTAGAGGAAAGGTATCGACATAGTCAAAGCATACAGGTCTTAAAACTGTCTAATCAACTAATCAATGTACCTACACTAGATTTAAGACCAAATTAGAAAATAAAGATTTATTATTATCATTATTTATTATTTACAATAACTACCCGGCTTAGCTACAATGACAAAAAAACTTGTAAATTGTAATTGTAGTAACAAATTGTAAATTGAGTTGCCCGCTTTAAGTGAAACGTATCGCCTCTTGGTACCTATGAGAAAACCAATAGAAGCTATCGAGTAGTTACCCACCTAACTGATAACTCTTCAAATTAATTATACTTACCTATATAATGTACTTTGCCATCAAAAGCAGTCCAACCCTCCAAACTGAACCCTGTCTCGTTTCTGTAATTATTGATCATACCAACCCTACACGCGTGACACACGACTGTAAGCTGTGGCCAAGCATTTAGTTAATTAATTGTTTAATATACTCGTAGACTCCGACCAAAATTAAATGAATGGACGGGCCCAGAAGAAGCGCATTTTTGAAAACTACAAAATGAGCGCCGGCTCTCACTTCACTTCAGTCGGTCTCTAGCCGTAGGAAGAGCAACTCGTGACTATTGTTACATGATAACGGAACATCTGACAAAATTATGCATTTGTGTGCTTCCCCGAAGTGTAAATACACAACAAAAAACCGCTATTAATTTTTTGTAACAATGTATTGTACAGTACATGGTTACAATTAGGTGTCGGACTATACCTATGTCCGACGGTTTTGACTCATTTTTACTGAGCAAGTTCAATGGTTAGGGCCCGTCCATGCATTTTATTTTGGTCGAAGCTCGCAGGTACGTATCTATGAAGTACCTCTCTGCGTCCGTATAATATTGTGACTAACTTATCTGTCGAATTAAATTGGGTGTTTCTGGACAAAAAGGCACTCCCCACTTGCATGCATGTGACTAACTTATCTGTCGAATGATAAGGTTTCTAGACAAAAAGGCGCACCCCACTTGCATGCATGTGACTAACTTATCTGTCGAATGATAAGGTTTCTAGACAAAAAGGCGCACCCCACTTGCATGCATGTGACTAACTTATCTGTCGAATGATAAGGTTTCTAGACAAAAAGGCACTTCTCCCCACTTGCATGCATGTGCCTAGCTTATCTGTCGAATGATAAGGTTTCTAGACAAAAAGGCACTCCCCACTTGCATGCATGTGACTAACTTATCTGTCGAATGATAAGGTTTCTAGACAAAAAGGCACTCCCCACTTGCATGCATGTGACTAACTTATCTGTCGAATGATAAGGTTTCTAGACAAAAAGGCACTCCCCACTTGCATGCATGTGACTAACTTATCTGTCGAATGATAAGGTTTCTAGACAAAAAGGCACTCCTCCCCACTTGCATGCATGTGCCTAGCTTATCTGTCGAATGATAAGGTTTCTAGACAAAAAGGCACTCCCCACTTGCATGCATGTGACTAACTTATCTGTCGAATGATAAGGTTTCTAGACAAAAAGGCACTCCCCACTTGCATGCATGTGACTAACTTATCTGTCGAATGATAAGGTTTCTAGACAAAAAGGCACTCCCCACTTGCATGCATGTGACTAACTTATCAGTCGAATGATAAGGTTTCTAGACAAAAAGGCACTCCTCCCCACTTGCATGCATGTGCCTAGCTTATCTGTCGAATGATAAGGTTTCTAGACAAAAAGGCACTCCTCCCCACTTGCATGCATGTGCCTAGCTTATCTGTCGAATGATAAGGTTTCTAGACAAAAAGGCACTCCCCACTTGCATGCATGTGACTAACTTATCTGTCGAATGATAAGGTTTCTAGACAAAAAGGCACTCCCCACTTGCATGCATGTTTTGGTTCAGCGCTGGCAGAATTAACAGTTCAGTTGTTTTCTTTTGAACTTACTGTTTGTGGGTTTAGAATTTTGCAAACCAGCAATGTAAAGCGTACAAGCAAGCGCGCGGCTCTGCGTTGCGCAGGTCGTCGGTCAATGACCTCTAGCGTCAGCTAATATTTTGTTTGCATTACATTGCGGTCATTTAAAAATACAGTATTTTTTGTGGTATCGCAATTATCTGCAATGACCAAGGATATCACCAATCTCCCTGCGTTTCCCTGACACCCGGTATAGGGGTTGTATTTTATAATTATGTAGTTTTTTTGTATGTTTCAGGTACAATTGTAGCAAAGTTGTCAATGCTAGAACTTACTCGTGAATGGAAGCCCAACTTCGGCTGGGAGGTGGTTTGTTCCTGGAAGCTCTACGCCAACGATTCACTACAGTCTGTTAGACTCTACAAAGCAGACCAGCAGTTCTTTATTTATCGACCACAGGTAAGAAATTGGAGGCCAAACAAAAGTATAGGGTCTATGACGTTATTCGTATGCGTCATTTATAGCCCGGGTTGATAGCCTCGTTGGTTCAGTTGGTAGTGAACCTGCCTTCTGCGCTTGGGGGCGTGAGTTCGATTCCCACCAAGGACAAACATTCATGTGATGAACGTTTGTGTTTGTTCTATATCTGGATGTTAATATTAATTTAAGTGTGTATTTAGAAATTATATTATGTATAATTATATGTATTGTATGTATATCAGTCTCTGGCAGCCATATCACTAGCTTTGCTTAGTTTGAGGTCAGATGATGACTGTGTATGTATTTATAACGTTCAATCAGTGAGCGAGGATTTCGCTTTTATTTTCGTCATCATCATTATCAGCCTATAATGTTCCGGAACAGCCACACAGGGCCTCTCAGAGAGAGGATGGCAACTAATCTATCATGCTGGCCCAATGAGTGGAGCGCACAGGGACCGATGTATTTGTTTCTTTTTCAAGAGTTGTGTAGGTACTCTACTTTTTCCATTGACTGCTAGAAAAGGGGCATTTGATTCATCGTAACAGTGAACAAATCTCTATTTTAGTCACTATTCAATTCAATTCGTTTTTTTTTTTTTTAATTCAATAATCTTTATTTCAAATAGGTAGGTACACTTAACACTAGGATATACTTTCGAAATGTCACAAAAATACAGAGCTAAAACAAGAAATAATTTACAAACAATACATTTGGTAGAAAACCTACAATTCGTTTTGAACAACTAACTATAATTAATTCAACAAAAACATATTGTTTTATTCACTCAATGAATAAATAAGAGTTTTATTCCTTGTTATCGATGAATCAGATACTCTTTTTCGAATAGCAATGGTAAAAAATATTAGGTTTGTTTAGGTTTATTTTATGTACCTACACCAGCGACCGTTTTTCAATTTCTTTAGTCCTGGCTATCCAAAGGTTGTCTGGAAGAAATCGCTTAAGGCGATAAGGCCGTCCATTATACTGCCGTATATTTGTTTTTTATGTTAGATTAAGTTTCATTTTTGCATTTTCGGTGTGTTATAAAGAAATATTGTATTGTACCTATTGTATTGTAGGTTTAGTATTAGGTCTCGAAATGGCCATAACTACGCTGTTTTAGTAGATAAAAATCGAGGCATTCGTTTTCAAACAGAAATAAAATAAACGAAATTAGCTGCCATCCTATTTTAACAAAACACAAGGGCAAAGATCATTAGCTTGTTTTGGATGACCTCATCACAACAATAACGTCCAGTAAATGACCCTCATAATGCACACCTCTTCATTATTTGGACCTTCCGGCCTAAATGGGTACGAACAATTAAATTTTTTGTTTAGAAAGGTCGATCGTCCTATGTTAGTAAAAAAAACATGAGAATTACGACCAAAATGAGAAGGGAAAAGCATTTCGGCCCCAGCAGGCAGGTGGCAGTTGGTGTTCTAGGTTGTTTTTTTTAATGTGGTGATTACCTATACCTACCTACTGAGTTACGCGGGAAGGGTGTACCTACTATGCCAAAAGGGGTCCATATTATCTACTTATCATTATAAACAACTTTTAGTGTGGAATCGACACTGAAATCGCGAAATAATATCGGCTGTTCCACTGAATGGGTGTTCCCCGATAGTTACAGTCTATGTCTTCAAATCACGAGTGAATCGGTTCCTTCTAGGCAAGCATGCTCCACCGTAGTCCGCATCAGGAGAGTTGGAGGTCAAGCGCAAGCATATTATTTCTCTAAAAAAAAACATTCTTTACGCGTAACCCAAAGATAAAATAACGAAAACAAAGTAAATTAAAAATGGTTCAATTGAATATTTCAAAACTGTAACTATATTTTATAACTTACACGGTTTTGAAAACCTATGTTTTTGAAACCCGGTAAAACAAATATCTAAAAAAACTACATACCTACTTACCTATTCATGTATTTTATTCATATTCGCTTTTTACGCAATAGACATGAACGATATTTTTTTCTAAAATTATTTTTAAATTTTCAATTCAAATATTTTCTTTGATAGCCCTAAAACCTGCCGAGCATTTTTAGATAAACACAAACATGGCAGCAATAAAAGTATGTAGCCACAAAAATGTTTATTCCAATTATGGAAGTGCTCTAGTGCTTGGTTTAAATCTGGCAAAAAACGCGTGTAGAGCATTATATAAATTGAAAACCAGTATAATACGGGAGCTCTATCTAGAAAGGTTCACAATAAACTACCTACATTGAATAGATCTTGTTTGTTAGCCAAAATTAAATAATTACAACGAACTAAATAGAGCTCTGCGACTACGGCAAAAGAAGCGTTATTTCCTGCAGGCAGTGAGAGTACCTACTACATCATCATCTTCATCATATCTAATAAATAAATAGTCCAATTCTTTGGAAAGTTTAATCTCAGATCAACAAGATTTTTCTTCATTTTCAGCGACTGAATGTCAAATTGTTTAGCGATGATAGCTCGGTGGCTGGCGTGTTCAAATTCCAATACAAACGGTGTGGGTTCATCATCATCATCAGCCGGAAGACGTCTACTGCTAAACGTAGGCCTCTCCCTTAGAACTCCACACTGAACGACATCCTGCTATCTGCATCCATTGGATGCCCGACTCTCACCATGTCGTCGGTCCGTCTAGTGGGAGGGCTAATTACGCTGCGTTTTCCGCTTCGTGGTCTCTACTCAAGAATCTGGTTGCCATTGGTGTGGGTTCAAATCTCAACAATTAACTAGAGCCGCCAGTGAAGTAAAACTTCGTAAAGAAACCATACCGTGGTGGTAGGGCATTTTCTATTGCCGGACTGGCTAGCTACCACCCTCAATTTACAAAATTTGTCGCCAAGCAACTTAGCGGTGTGTGCGCAGCGTGTGTTTACCATCTTCGACCACACTGGCACTAAACACCAGGTCCTAAGTGATCAAACGCCTATATTGTCTATTAAAAATAAATTTAAAAAGTCAATTATTATTTCCTTTAAGATCTTCAATGATCGCACTCTCTTTGAAAAATACCACCAAATGTAGTTCAAATAATCTAAAGAGGATTTATTCGCATACGATCTAACTTGGGTATCTACATTAGGCACACTTATCGACGTGAGTTATCATCATCATTGTCAGCCTAACAGTTTTCACTACTGGAACACATGCAGGCATTCTCTTAGAGAAAGAACGGGCCGCCACCACCATGCTGGCCTAGGGCATGTTGGTGAATGTCATAATTATGTCCTTGAACTTTTGAGGTACTTGGACATACCGGTTTCCTCACGATGTTTTCCTTCGCAGTTGTTGAGCGATGGTATCGATAGAATTGACGTTATAATGAACAAAATCTTCCACTGACTTCATTTCAGACAGATGGTCCAAAGCGCAGCGTTCTCATCAGAATACCGGCCATGGAGTTCCTAGCGTATTGCTCCGAAACCGACCAGGACGGTGTGACCGGAAAATGTGTCATGACCTTGGAGATGTTGCAGCCTGTTCTGGAAGACTTTACTTACGCTTGTGAAGTATCAGGCGAGAGACCAACGTTTAGGTCAGAGTCGAAGACTGTCAATATTGAAGCTTTGGGTAAGGTGATTCAGAACAACGAATCGTCTTTTTAGTACCATGGGTGACAAATCATTTCACTTGCGACTTGAAGACACCCAGATTGGAACTATCGGTTGTAGATTGTGGTTTTCGGAATATCAATCATAAAACTTACACCGCCGTTGTCCTGTCTTAGCTATGAATATCCAAAAATAAAAATAAAACTGCTGTCTGGTAAATTCACATTCATGTCATTGTTTCATGTCAAAGTTAAAATCGTCGAGTTTTCTGAAATTTTCCAATTTTCTGCCCAATTTTCTTTATTTTTCTTTCCGTAAGAACCTCCTACAAAGTATTAGAAATCTTTAAAAAAAAGATGAATGAAATCGGTAAAGTCGTTCTCAAGTTATGGCGTGACCAAGGTAAATAGGGATTCAATTTTATATATGTTATTACTAGCGGTCCGCCCCAGCTTCGCACGGGCATAGATTATAGCCTATGTCACCCGGGGATAGTGTAACATCCCGTCAGTGAAAGAATTTTTCAAATCGGTTCAGTAGTTTCGGAGCCTATTCAATGCAAACAAACAAACAAACAATCAAATCTTTCCACTTTATAATATTAGTATAGACTAGCGACCCGCCCGTTCGGTTTCGCACGGGTGTAATTTACTTGCGGAGCCGGGGCATGTCTCTAGTTATATATATAAACCTTCCGTGAAAATTAATCTTCACTTCACTTGATCAGCCATTACACGTCCACTGCTGAACAAAGGCCTCCCTCTTGGAGAAGGGTGTTGCCATAATCCCCACGCTTGGCAGGCGGCTTGGGGATCGCAGTACGTTCACCGTGAACTATGAAGACGCTGCTGCCCATCTTCTGGTTGTTCTGGTCCCAGTTTTAGGACATACCCGGGTCCTAAAAAATATCTTACTGGTGGTGAAAACCGCATCAAAATTCGTTGCGTTGTTTAGGAGTTAGCGGCCATACACACATACAGACAGACAGACGCGGAAAGCGACTTTAATTTATATTATGTAGAGAAGAGATTTAGAAGATAGATTACTATTTCTTCACCTTAAAATGTTTCAGTACGTCCCACCGACGCACTGGTAGAGAAGATAACTGAGAATGAGCAAACATTGGGACGAGTGAGTGTAAACTGCACGTCCACTGGACTGCCCGCTCCGACCTTGGTCTGGACTATTGGAGATCAAAAGGTACCTTCCTTACTTACATAACCTTATTAATCACTACATTAGATAGTTGATTGAATCAGGCGTAGAGAAAATAGTTTAACCAAAATCCTTATTGTACTCGAAACGACGTAGAAGCGGAATTACACTAGAAATTCGACATATACAAATCACTACATTAGATATCAATCGTATGAAGCGTGGTATGGAGAAGTAACTTCTTGGAAAACTTGTCCTAATAACATACCCAAATAGGTTACGTTCATGTTACGTAGTAGGTTACCTACGTCTGTAACAGACGATTTGAACGGAAGTATCTATTTATCTGTGTCTGTCAATATTCGATATATCATTCCTAATTTTCATTACGCTATAATATCAGCTGTATTTTGTCAATTAAAAATGGCTTTTAATTCTACATTATAATCGACAAAATACACCTGATATAGCGTAATGAAAATAAGGAATGATTTATATCGAATACAAATCGAATATTGACAGATTATATCAGTTATATAAAAGCTAAAATAAGGTTGCATATCACCACACTGTAGAATGCTAAGGACACTGAATTTTGGCGCCCAACGTGGAAAAAACATGTCGGCTCGTTGGATTATTTTCCTAAACTTGTGTATTTTCGAGTGTTAATGTGTTGTAAATGGTGAATTATTATTTATTAAGTGCTCGTTAACGTGCTCGAGTGTGGAAAGTGATCTAACGAGGTGAAACATGTCTTTTCGTATTGTTTCCAAAACTCCATAGGAGCCTCTTGTAAATCTCCACCACTTTACAGGGACATGAGTTTGACTTGACTGTGACTTACTTTGCTTAACTCGGACTGTGACAATGACTTGTTTGACGCTTTTAATATTATTGAACATGTTTAATATTACGACTAAAGGACATTTGAGTGACAGTCCACGGCTATTATATTCTCTTTGGTCCACGGTCATGAAAATTTTAACAAAAAAAAAACTAAGGACACTTTTTTTGGTAACTAAAGGTTAGTAACATAACATAGTTAATTTAATTTAATATTTTATTTGCTACTGAGGTAAACAACTTGTACATGGGATAACAAATCTATAGAATGAGAAACTTTATTTACCAAAGTTTCATAAATAATTTCTTTTTTCAGTATGTGTAGGTACTTACTTAGTTGCCTATATCCATCGCTAAGCCTGTTATCTTACTAATATTATAAATGCGAAAGTTTGTGTGTAAGTGTGTAAGTGTGTAAGTGGGTAAGTGTGTAAGTGTGTATGTTTGGCTGAAGTCACCGCCGAAACTACTGGTCCGATTTGGATGAAATTTAGAATGTATATAGCTTATACCCTGGATTAACACATAGGCTACTTTTTATCCCGAAAAAATGCACGGTTCCTGTAGGATAATTTCAATTACACAAATCTCCACAACGGTTCAACAAATAAGTATGAAATTTGGTACAAAAACAGGCAAGCAGCCACATTGCAACACAAGCCACTTTTTATCCCGGAAAATTTGACATTTCCCGTGGGATGGTATAATCATTCTTTTTCACAACGGCTCAACGAATAAATATGAAATTTGGTAAAGAAACAGACAAGGAGCCACATTAAAACACACAATACTTTTTATCCCGGAAAATTTTACAGTTCCTATAGGATAACTTCAATCACACAACTATGTAACTGTTAAACAAATTTTGATGAAATTGGTATGGAGGTAGATTATACACTGAATAATATTATAACATAACCTAATTCTGATCCTGGGAAAATGAGTGGTTCCTGTAGGATAACTTTAATCACTTAACTCCGGATTTCGATGAAATTTGGTATGAAGGTACAATATTCCTTGGACTATCACATGAGTTACTTTTAACCCGGAAAAAATCTATGGTTCCTGTAGTATAACATCAATCACTCAACTCTGTGACTGTTTAACGGATTTCGATGAAATTTGGTATGGAGGTAGCATATTCCCTGGATTAAAACTAAGGCTATTTTATGTAAGTTCCTGTAGCATAATTTCAATCACTCAATGCTACGACTGTTTAACAGATTTAGCAAGCCGTAAGCGGCCCGCGAGTGTTAGTTAAGCACATGTGACGTACAAAAAAGAAAAAAAAAAAACTTTCTAGGTTGCGCGGTTCGCTGGGCCGCAAGCGGCCCGCGAGGGCGAGTGTCAAGCTCAAGTGACGTAAAAAAAGAGAGAAAAAAAATTCCAGGTTGCTCAGTTCGCTAGGCTGCAAGCGGCCCGCAAGTGTAAGTGTCAAGCACAAGTGACTTACCAAAAAGAAAAAAAAACTTTCTAGGTCGCGTGGTTCGCTGGACCGCAAGCGGCCCGCGAGGGCGAGTGTCAAGCACAAGTGACGTACAAAAAAGAAAAAAGAAAAACTTTTTAGGTTGCGTGGTTCGCTGGGCCGCAAGCGGCCCGCGAGGTCGAGTGTCAAGCACAAGTGACGTACAAAAAAGAAAAAAAAAACTTTCTAGGTTGCATGGTTCGCTGAGCCGCAAGCGGCCTCGAGGGCGAGTGTCAAGCACAAGTGACGTACAAAAAAGAAAAAAAAAACTTTCTAGGTCGCGTGGTTCGCTGGGCCACAAACGGCCCAGCCAGGCCAGGAATTTAACTTTAGATCTCCTGCTCATAAAGCACCGTGTACCTACCGACCATCAATATCCAGGATGAAATACATAAAACGTATTTAGTCGCGTCCTAAAATAAAGCTTTTTGCTTAGTACTTCATAATTTTTCCCTAGAACAACGCGGGCAAAGCCGCGGGCGGAAGCTATCTTACTAATATTATAAATGCGAAAGTTTGTGTGTAAGTGTGTAAGTGTGTAAGTGGGTAAGTGTGTAAGTGTGTAAGTGTGTATGTTTGGCTGAAGTCACCGCCGAAACTACTGGTCCGATTTGGATGAAATTTAGAATGTATATAGCTTATACCCTGGATTAACACATAGGCTACTTTTTATCCCGAAAAAATGCACGGTTCCTGTAGGATAATTTCAATTACACAAATCTCCACAACGGTTCAACAAATAAGTATGAAATTTGGTACAAAAACAGGCAAGCAGCCACATTGCAACACAAGCCACTTTTTATCCCGGAAAATTTGACATTTCCCGTGGGATGGTATAATCATTCTTTTTCACAACGGCTCAACGAATAAATATGAAATTTGGTAAAGAAACAGACAAGGAGCCACATTAAAACACACAATACTTTTTATCCCGGAAAATTTTACAGTTCCTATAGGATAACTTCAATCACACAACTATGTAACTGTTAAACAAATTTTGATGAAATTGGTATGGAGGTAGATTATACACTGAATAATATTATAACATAACCTAATTCTGATCCTGGGAAAATGAGTGGTTCCTGTAGGATAACTTTAATCACTTAACTCCGGATTTCGATGAAATTTGGTATGAAGGTACAATATTCCTTGGACTATCACATGAGTTACTTTTAACCCGGAAAAAATCTATGGTTCCTGTAGTATAACATCAATCACTCAACTCTGTGACTGTTTAACGGATTTCGATGAAATTTGGTATGGAGGTAGCATATTCCCTGGATTAAAACTAAGGCTATTTTATGTAAGTTCCTGTAGCATAATTTCAATCACTCAATGCTACGACTGTTTAACAGATTTAGCAAGCCGTAAGCGGCCCGCGAGTGTTAGTTAAGCACATGTGACGTACAAAAAAGAAAAAAAAAAAACTTTCTAGGTTGCGCGGTTCGCTGGGCCGCAAGCGGCCCGCGAGGGCGAGTGTCAAGCTCAAGTGACGTAAAAAAAGAGAGAAAAAAAATTCCAGGTTGCTCAGTTCGCTAGGCTGCAAGCGGCCCGCAAGTGTAAGTGTCAAGCACAAGTGACTTACCAAAAAGAAAAAAAAACTTTCTAGGTCGCGTGGTTCGCTGGACCGCAAGCGGCCCGCGAGGGCGAGTGTCAAGCACAAGTGACGTACAAAAAAGAAAAAAGAAAAACTTTTTAGGTTGCGTGGTTCGCTGGGCCGCAAGCGGCCCGCGAGGTCGAGTGTCAAGCACAAGTGACGTACAAAAAAGAAAAAAAAAACTTTCTAGGTTGCATGGTTCGCTGAGCCGCAAGCGGCCTCGAGGGCGAGTGTCAAGCACAAGTGACGTACAAAAAAGAAAAAAAAAACTTTCTAGGTCGCGTGGTTCGCTGGGCCACAAACGGCCCAGCCAGGCCAGGAATTTAACTTTAGATCTCCTGCTCATAAAGCACCGTGTACCTACCGACCATCAATATCCAGGATGAAATACATAAAACGTATTTAGTCGCGTCCTAAAATAAAGCTTTTTGCTTAGTACTTCATAATTTTTCCCTAGAACAACGCGGGCAAAGCCGCGGGCGGAAGCTAGTATGTAATAAATGAAACATTAGAGAGATGCCTATTGTTAGGATAACGAAGGAGGAATCAGTAAAAGAATTGTTGCAAAGTTTAGAATCTAATTTTCCTTTACAGATCCCCGCAGACTTTTCTGGCACTTCGTGGAACTTCACCACTAAGTTGTACCACGTGTGGTCATTTCTATCTTACACGCCAGATGGCGTCTCTCACGCTGTTTGCACCCCAGAGACTGTCAGAGGAGGGCAGCTGTTGAGGGGACAACCTGCTCAGTATAGTGCAGCAGGACTCGTTAGAGGTGAGGGCTTTAGAAATGAAATGTACCTATCTGATGAAAGCGTCACTCTTAACCACGTGTAGACAGAATTAAAGAAAAGACTGTGAACCTGTGTGTGACCCTTATCGCGCCCAGATACGGTTTGCGATCGCGTGATTTTCCACCTGAGCGGATTAGGTGCCGCAATAGCAGTTGTCCTAAGGGCCCAGGTTCTTAGATGACAAGACGTCTAACTGAACAATAAACTTTCGTCAGTTTGGCTTGACCGAATCCATGCACAAAGGTAGCTTAGGTACTACACGGTCAGTTCATTTCGTGTATTTTGGTACTGCTGATTTACTGGATTCAATTACATACCTACCCTTAATCACCTTATCTACCCTAAAGAAATCGATACATGACGACAGATGGCTTTTAACTGGAAATAATTGAGGGAGGCTTATACCCTGAAGTGGGCTGAATGATGATGATGACCATAACTATGATAACAGTGTGACACTCTGACTCAAGCAAAAGAGAGTTGTTTTACTTTGAGTCAGTGTTAACTATACACACAGGGGTGTGACTCATCGGGTACACCCTTTAGTTTCACCAACTGTTACCCTTAACCCGGAAAAACAATGTTTAGACCCTAGAATAACTACACAAAGAAACCAAGTACATTCGCAAAATTTAAGCCATTCAAATGGAGTCACATATGGCTCCAAAAAAAAAAAAACTATGACAATTTGCGCGGTGAAATCGTACCACAACAAATCAGAAAAGCAGCATAAAAGTTATGATGTGACATTCCACAGGTAATCCATTAATTTTCTTGCTTAAATCGTTTAAAATACCAATCGAAACGTAAGCTACAAAGCGAATTCGTAGCTTACGTTTTGAGAAGGCGTTGTTTGGAAACCTACCTTCTCTGAGTAGTTATTCTAAGGTTTGGACGCAACAGGTAGATATATCTCAGCGGTATACAATCGGTTAGTAAGGCAATACCCACACCAACGAACGGCTTAAAAAAGAAGATCCATTGTTTAACCTCTTATCTCTGTAATGAGGAGCCTAGTTTGCAAAGCGCCATAAGTAGGTACCTAATACCATAGATAGACATATAGACCTAATACCTAAACGGTATATTTATTTTGTTCAGGCTAAATCCAAATCAGACTGTGGGAAAGGCGCTTTATCTACACAAAAGTGAAATGGAAGTACTTATGCACGTCTGAGCTAGAAATTATAAAACATCACGGTCACCACTCACTTCAGACGTCGGATAGTCAATTTCTTCTCATCCTTTTGACGCTCACAGTTTTGCTGTCTAAAAGTACATCTGTGATAATCATAGACTTTTAACAGCATAGACACGAGTTTACCCAATTTGCGGCTTGTCTCAAGTTGGGACGAAGCTCCAACTAGCAGGCCGTATAATTTAGTTTAATTTCGTGTTGGCAGTAACACACCAATACAAATAATGCACTAAATTGCGCCATAGTAAAGTGTAACTCTTCGAAACCAGTAAGGCCGCGCAAATAGAACTACCACTAAAATATAGCACCTTTATTTTGACTGTTACAAAACCATCTCAAATTGTCTATAATCTTACCTACCTACTACCTAACTACCATACCTACCTACTTTTGGTTTTCATGAACTTGAGGTATTCACGGTGTCTATGCTGGTAAAGTTCTGTGATGGTAATCTTTAAATTCTTCTTTACTTCCTTTTCTATTCTAGTGGTGAATATTATGCTATCTTGTAAATAAACGTCTTTTCATTCTGACAGCCTTTCTTTTTCTTTAATCCTACAAATGAAAACTGATTTTCTTTTTTCCAGGTGCGGCTACAGTATACGTGTGCCTTCTTTTAATTTTGGCTTTAACGAGATGAACATATTAAAGACTGGCCTTTTGTTGAGTTTGTTTATAAAGTGAATATTAGGTAATAGGGTAACCCCATGATCCAAAAAACAGGTCTGGGATTCCGGGAGTGAAACATGTCTACGTCCTACGTCACTGTCGAGTTGCCACTTCATTGCAACAAACACTGAAATTGGGAAACAAATTTGTAAATAATCTACTAAATAAAATACAAAAAGCATTTCAATTGTCATTTGTTATGTCCACTCAAGCGAAGCAATTGAAGTTAAACTCGAATGTATTATAATTTACATCAAAACCACATAGTTTTATCGGATTCCCACAGGTAATACACGGAGATTCGGGAGTTATGATTTCTTGCTACTGGTAACACAACGTGGATGACGTAGACTTGCGTCACCCATGTGACCTTTGTGTCTTGGAATGCCATACCTGGCGGAGTATTATATTATTATACCATGGGTCATCGAGATACAATTCCTATAGTATAAACTCTCCTCTCAGTGAAAACAGTCAAAAAACGTCCGACCGTAATTTTACATACATTGTATCAATTATATACTACACAATGCCACATGTACTCCAATTTAGACGTTATGTCGCTTGCATAGTGTTCAACGTTAGTTGTCCGCTATGTCATCGTAGCTCTGGCATCGCGCAGCGTTGTAGTCGGATCACGGTTTTGGTTAGTTACCTACCTTGTAACTAACCAAAAAGTCTGCGCAATTCGTAGCGTGCGCAGTTTTGGTTCGGAATTTTATTTGGCACGATTGTGACTATGTATTGTATCTCGATGCATGGGGTACCCTATTGATCATACTATCGGAAGTTTTTATGCAGTGTGATACATGCGAGCGAACGCCTACCGTTTCAACGCATATTCGCCGAACGCGAAATGCGTTGCCTCAACTCTTAAGTTACTTAAATAAAAGAGATCTTTATTTGATAGATTTATTCTGGCAGAGTATCGTTGTGAACGATTATTCCATGTATATAGGTACATAGTAATTACATTGGGTCAATTTGTTGAACAAATCGATTCTATTTTAATTTTAAACCACTTCAATTAGGCTTTACTTCAAAGTTCAGTCGCAATGTGAAAACCCGCTCACTCGAATATCCACCGTATTCACTGAGAATAAAATTGGAAATCATATTACACGCGAGCATGGCGCGAACGGGATGGCACGATCTTGCCATCCCGTTCGTATACTCCAATGATAACCTTCTTCTTATATTTATATTAATACAGTAGAATCCGTTTATTGTGACTCCGCCTAAATTGACCAACCGATTATTATGACGTAATTACACTACGAAGTTTGGTTTCCATATGAAATTCTTTATAAAAAATTCGGATATAATGACTCTTACAGTGACACGTCGCTTATTATAACCCATTTTTAATCAATTATGTCCGGTTATAATGACCGACATGGCGATGTCTTCTACACACAATAGTATTAGAGACTGTTTTTACAATAAAATTAAAAAACAAAAGCAGACAAAAATTACAGATTACCTACATTAAAAAATATGTATGTACTGCATTACGTGCAATTTTTATTTTTATTTAATATGTATGTATACATACTACGTTTCTCTATTAAAATACTTAAATACATATTTACACAAAAAAGTTTTTTTTTCCACAAAACGCTTTGTATGACGTATGCTTATTATGACGTGTTTGTCAATTCCTTTCGATGTCATAATAAACGGATTCTACTGTACATACCTTATTCTTAGGCTAGTAAGGTGAATTTCCGAGTAGGCGAGTTTTCAATAGCAAAATCCAATGTAGAAATAAAGCCTAATAGTTGAGCCGATTCAGTTTGTAATCATAACATAATAGGCATGAAAACCCCATAAAAAAGCTGATTCTTAATAGCGACCATCAACGAAAACAAAATAAAAATTTGTTCAACAATAAATAAGTTATAGCTATTTTTATTTCATGCTAAACAGAGTGCGCACTATACTGAGCTATGACGTCACGCCTCAGGCGCGCCATACAAATGCTTTAATAACACACGCTTTGCGAGAAAGGGACAAAGTATCCCCCTCTCTATCCCCACTCAAAACTTTAAACGCTCATATCTCAGAGATTTATCAGCCAATATGATTTATTTTTTCAGTATGTGTAATTTATCGCTAAACCTGTTATTTTTAATAAACTAAACATAAGGACACATGCCTATTATGTCGATTCGTCAAAAAACCAATCCACTGTAAGTAACAATACGTAGTTTCCTGGATTTTCTACATATTTTCGAAACTATATCCTTACAATTTCATGAATTTACAGTTACCGTTATGAGTTAATTTTAAACATTTTTACATAATAAATATACAATGAAAATACTTTTTACGGACATTTATATGAGAATTAAATATTTCCAATTTATTAAAAGTGCATTTAAATAAGTATTTTCGTGTTTATAAAAAATGTAAATAAATTATTTTGGACGTTATAATTTTTAAGTTTAGAATTAAAATAAACATAGCAAGCACCTTTAGGTACTGAAATCTTTTTTTGTGACTAGGTCAGTACAATAGATAGTAGGTTAAACTATGTTAAACAGTAAGGGATCAAAATAATAGCATGCACAAAAAAAAATCAGCTAGATCATTATTTCAGTGATAGCTTCAATCATGCTATAATTTTAAACGGAACTGTATCAAATATTTTTCAATATTAAAATAATACGAAACAACGCAAAATCGGCTTGATCCAATCAGACGCCTGCCACTTGTGACGTCACATAATTGTTTCGCGTCTCATTGGCTATTCAGTTTAAACGTTTATTATTATAGCAAAATCAAAATCTCCCAAGCCAATTTTGCGTTTAAAACATTTTAAACACAAGTAAAAGACGAGTTTAGATTCGATACTTTTATAGAAAAAACTGCTATAGTTTTAATCGAATAGAATAAGTAAAATAGTTTTAAATAAAATGACATTGGCGTCGATTCTGTCATACTAAACTAAACCAATCTAACAGGACTAAAATTATCTGCCTCTCTGTTCATTTTAATATTTGAGAGAAAGATGACAACAATTTTATAGCTGTCAAATTTAGTTTAGTTTAGAGCACATCAGAATCGATGCCATTGGCGTCGATTCTGTCATACCACTCACTAACTAAACTAAACCAATCTGACAGGACTAAAATTATCTCTTTTTTCATTTTACTATGTGAAAGAAGGATGGCAACAATTTTACAGCTGTCAAATTTAGTTTAGTTTAGATAATGGTACAATAGAATTCACACCATGATTTCTGATTTTAAATACGAAATACACAATTAAAATTATTGTTATCCTTTTCTCACACATATAAAAATGAAGAGACAGATAAATTGGTGTTACAGCAGTATTTCAATATGTGGCATCAGGAACTTGAATTTAGTTTTCACTGGATTTCTTTCTTGCTTATGCATCGAGATAAAATACCTATATCACAATCATTCAAATAAATGTCCGAACTAAAACTCGGCGCACGCTACGCATTACGCCGACTTTTTGGTTAGTTACAAAGTAACCGCGATCCGAGTACAACGCCGCGCGATGCCAGAGCTACGATGTCATAGCGGACAACTAACGTTGAACACTATGCAAGCGACATAACGTCTAAATTGGAGTAAATGTGACAATGCGAAATATATAATTATTTGTTGTTTATGTTACTTTAAGTTTCATTTGTTTGTTATAAACATAGGTGTATTATAAAGAATTTTTGTATTGTATTGTATTGTATAATTATTGATGTCTAGGTGTGTACAACGACGCTCGGATGATTTTTGACTATTTTCACATAGAGATTGTGACTATAGGTATTATATCTCGATGTTATGGTTATACTTTGTTTAGAAGCTGCCTAAGTTTGTATGGTAGAGTATGTTACACACAGCGTGTTACACACAGTGTGTTACACACAGCGTGTTACACACAGTGTGTTACACACAGTGTGTTACACACAGTGTGTTACACACAGTGTGTTGCAAACAGTGTGTTACACTAGATCTTATTATTACTGTACTTATAAGTTTCCTAGTTAAAATGTAAATAAATGCATAATGAGGAATGAGTTTGGCGTATCATGATTTCATGATTTCTAACTTTACTATCACAGCGCCTTCACACTTGTTCTGACAGTTACACTGTTAGAGCTTGACATTTTGTTGCATTAGGGGACAAATTGGATGAAAGACAAACATTATGATCGCTCTGAAAAGTGGTAAGTCGATGCGAGACGCAGCGCACAAGTGGCCGTACAAAAGTAAACTTTACCCCTCACAAAAAGTAAATGGAAGTATTATTACTATAAAATATGTATATACTTTGACTTTGAAATATTTAGAACACGTTTTTGTTTGAATTTTATAATGACCATTGTAAATGGAAAACCTGTTTATCAAATATTTTGCGGTCTCAAAAAAAGAAAAGATGGCAAAATATTTTAGAATATTAACTTCGAAAAATTATTGAAGCACATTTTTAAAAGTGAATGCAGTAATTTTATGTGTAAAAACAATACCAAATGTGCGAGTTATATAGCGGCGTTTCATATTCTGGGCCTTAAGACCTTACCCTGTACGCCCGGTCGCTACGAAATCAGATTATGATCAGAGGCCATAAAAAATGCCACTAACTAGTAACATCCTGTACTAGTGTAGAGGGTGATTTCTTAGTGTAGAGGGTGATTTCTTAGTGTAGAGGGTGATTTCTTGATGATGTGATTTCTAGATAAACCCATTTATATAAGGTTAGTCTCAAATAACTGCAAACTCGAAAGGGGGGTCATTGTACACAAAATACTCGTGTTTTGCGCAAATCAATTACCATTATACAACTGTAAAACCGAATAAACCTAAACATCAAATCTTATGGACACACGGGGAAAATGCAAGGAACAGTTATACCATCAAAGATAATATAAATTGTCATTGTATACCATAGATACTATTTATTATTATTTTATTCCAGGATTGATAATAAAGAGAACAAAAGAACAAAACGAAAGAAACAAAAGTACAAAAGAAACGAGTTTGTAGTTCAGCCAGAAGACGTCCACTGCTAAACATAGGCCTCCCCCTTTAACCTCCACACTGAACGACAGTCTGCCTTTTGCATCCACTGGATGCCAGCAACTCTCACGATGTCGTCAGTCCATCTAGTGGGAGGCCTCCCTACGCTGCGTCTTCTCTGAGAATATCCCCATATAAATGGATGACACCTATTTCAGAAGGTCGATTTATCTATACTAATATTATAAAGAGGAAATATTTGATTGTTTGTTTGCATTGAATAGGCTCCGAAACTACTGAACTGATTTGAAAAATTCTTTCACTGACGGGAAGCTACACTATCCCCGGGTGATCTATACCCGTGCGAAGCTGGGGCGGACCGCTAGTTAATGATAAAAATAATTACAATAACAGCATAACTGTCAGAACTTTCAACCAGATCATGTAGACTTCAGTCTGCCCGCCTAGCGAGGGAGATTTATATAACTCTTAACTATAAATACAATAGTACAATGGAGGCCAAGACAAGATCCTAACTTTGTAAAATAAGTAGTTATTGTTGGTTTCACAGCTGTGTGAGAGACCCGCGTGGGTCGGCATTACGGGCTCCCGGAGCGGAGACATACGTGAGGCGCTAGAACATCGTTTCACAGCGACGCGGATTGTTCCGTACGGGACTTGCCTCCGCGTAGATCCCGTCTCCCGTAGTACGGGCTCCCGGAGCGGAGACATACGTGAGGCGCTAGAACATCGTTTCACAGCGACGCGGATTGTTCCGTACGGGACTTGCCTCCGCGTAGATCCCGTCTCCCGTAGTACGGGCTCCCGGAGCGGAGACATACGTGAGGCGCTAGAACATCGTTTCACAGCGACGCGGATTGTTCCGTACGGGACTTGCCTCCGCGTAGATCCCGTCTCCCGTAGTACGGGCTCCCGGAGCGGAGACATACGTGAGGCGCTAGAACATCGTTTCACAGCGACGCGGATTGTTCCGTACGGGACTTGCCTCCGCGTAGATCCCGTCTCCCGTAGTACGGGCTCCCGGAGCGGAGACATACGTGAGGCGCTAGAACATCGTTTCACAGCGACGCGGATTGTTCCGTACGGGACTTGCCTCCGCGTAGATCCCGTCTCCCGTAGTACGGGCTCCCGATCCTACTAAAGAAATTGTTTTTAAATTGTAATTGTTTCAATTTTATTTTTTATATAACTGCCTCAAAATTGACAGTTATTTTTTATTTTTTATACTAAGTTATAATTTTAGGTGGTGGTATTTTTCTAGTATAAAGAAATATTTAAAACTGTCAGTTTTGAGGCAGTTATTTAAAAAATAAAATTGAAAACAATTACAATTAAAAACAATTTCTTTAGTAGGATCGGGGGCCGGGTCTCCCGCATATCTGTGAAACCAGCCTATTGATTGTTGGCTAAAATTATAGTGCAGTTTTCTATATTGACCTGTATATTCACAAATACACGATAGCCCATTTTGTCCTTCGAGTATTAACCACGGGAAGGCGTATTGTTGCCAATAAATACCATCACACGAGTACTGGGCCCCGATTCTACTAAACCAATTGCCCCAAAATTGACACTTATGACACTTAAAGTATTAAAAAAAAAACTGTCAATTTTGAGGCAATTCATTAAAAAAAATATTACAACAATTACAATTTAAAAACCATGTGATTATATGTGTTTTAAGGTGAAAGTAAAGTAGTGAGGAGGTGTGAATTCCCCATTACAGAAAGGCATTAAAGGTATACTATAACATGCCTAAATGAGGGTTCGACTCCCATAGTCACTCGGAAAGGTGATGAAGTATTTTTTGAACTAATATTTTTGGTAACATGGGGGTATTTGGTATCATTTACTTACAAAACTCATTACCGCCAAAAATTTACGTTTTTAGCTAATCTGTGTTTTATAACATGAAATGTATCAGACAATTTAAATTGTTTTGTCAGTATGTGTAATGTATTTAATTATATCCTTCGATAAGCATGTTTGTAATAAATTAAACTCGATCAAACACCAGTCACTTAGCTTATTGTCTTGTTCCTCGCTCCACAAAAATCGGCAGAAAAAATATTAGTGGCTAATCTCCCGTGGTTAATTCTTGAAGATTTTAGCTGCATTATGCTTTTTCAACGTTACGCTGATAGGAATGTAACGCGCAAAAACGGGACAAAGCATTAGCTTAATAAAAAAAAAAATGCCTGCATATTAATGCGGGCAGTTATTTTTTTACTAAGTCTTAACAAGGAGAATATAATTTGGAAATAATGACTATATTATATGCTATTAAACAAATAACTAAAACGTAGTATTTTTACTTTTTGTTTCAATAAAAATTAAAAGGTCGAACGTGCTTAGAAAGGTAGAAAAAGAAATCTACGAATCTACGTATTTCGACGATAAAATGGTTGCTACACACGTACACTTAATGAGTATAAAACGCTTACGTAGCTCTCACTTGGCCTGGAATGTTTTTGTGCGATTGAGATAAAGTGTCATTATAGTATAAAATCCACCCTCAAATCTGTATATATTTTTTTACAATAGGCTTGAAATAAAGTGATCCTTACAATAACCGTTTAGACAAGGAGCAACTCAAAATGTGATTCAATCGTTCTCTACCAAATAACGCTTGCATTTTTTTTTAAATAAATAATAGGCTTGCGTTTGACCACCATCTCGCCTGATGTTAAGCGATGATGCGGTCTACGTTGGAGCATTCTTGCGTAGAAGAAACCGATTCACTCGTGATTTGAAAACACCCAGATTGAAACCATCGGGGAACACCCACTCAGGCAGCGCGTTCCACAGAATAGCTGTTCGCACAATAGATGCTGATATACAGATATTCAACTGCAGTAAATTCCATATACATGCATACCTGAATTATTAAAGTGGGCGTGAATGACTCAATCCGAAACTATGAAGAATAGCTAAAAGTAATTGTACAACTTACGTAAGTTGCGATCTGTTTGCGCAAACGATATTGACTTGTAATGTTGGCCTTTTGGCCTCTACAGATGGACCGGACTAGTTAGCGAACGCAGAGTGCGTTCGGCATAACTTGAAGGTTTGCGCAAACATTTAGACCTTTTCTATAATTAGAAAAGAGTTGGATGTTAAATCTCGGGTCCGATTTTGATGAATACTAAAACTGCATAGCGGTCGCTAAAATCGGAAAGCTACCTTTAGCGGTCAAACACGGAATCTTCAAAACTTTAACGGTTTTTAGGCTTGCATACCCTTTCCCGAACCGGAAGACGCAGCGTAGGGAGGCCTCCCACTAGATGGGCCGACTACATTGTAAGAGTCGCGGGCATCCAGTGGATGCAAAAGGCAGGCTGTCGTTTAGTGTGGAGGTTAAAGGGGGAGGCCTATGTTCAGCAGTGGACGTCTTCTGGCTGATGATGATGATGACCCTTTCCTTATAACGCAGTTTAGCTTTTTTTACAGTTTTGAGGGTAGATCTCAAATAACATCGATCGAAAATGTGCTATCGCACTTACGCCGTTTCCAGATTGTTTTACATACAATAGGGTGAAAATGTCGTAAGCGCACAAATAATGTGTCAAATATCCAAAATGACTTATTGTGAGATTCCAGTGGAATTAAATGCTTTATTATTATTATATTAAGTCTTGAATTTGACTAAACATTTTCGATCGGTGTCAGGAAGAATTCCTATTAGAATATGACGTTACAAGTCGTACCTAGCTTTATTCTAAACAAACACTTCACTAGTAGTTGATAATCATTTTGACTAGAAGTAACTAACTACATTCGTTATTTGGCTAATACAATCATATAATTATTTGACGAACTTGTTTGTGGGTGAAGCAGAATCTAGTGAAAACTTTAGTAATTAATGTATTCCACAAAATATGGCGCTGTATTAAGAAACTACAGATACATATATCTGAGTGTGGCGGTCACGCGAGTTCAGTGTTTTTTGCCCATCCCAATAAGTTTCCAAAGCGTCTAAAGAAGATTTCACTTCAAAAACTTATGGCTTCTCGCAAAGATCTGTTTGCGCAAACATTTAGACCTTATCTAAAATTAGAAAAGAGTTGAAATGTATTCCTTTCTCCTTTCAGTTTGATAATTAACTTGAATCTTCTTCGAGATTAAACGAATTTGGTGTACTAGTCAAATACACGCAAGCAGCGACCTAAAATAAATTAGCATTAAATATATTTTTGAACTGTATCGTACAAAAAATATTGCAAATTTATTTATTATAGTACAGTATTGTCAAAATCTGTAGTTCAATGCCAGATTCTAACTAGAAAAGATCTATATGTGCAAACGCACATAGATCGCTGCCAGTTGGTACAGTTTCCAGATCTAAGGTGATGACGATGATGATGTGATGATCTGGGATGAGCCTCATTCCAGCTTATGTATACCTTAGCGGATGGCCAGTCAAAAGACTCTGGCATAAATTGGCTCAAAATAAGGTATAAATACAGATATATAATTCGTGACTGGAAACGAGCCAAGATGCAATACGCGCGAGCGACACCGTTTTCTGGAAAATATTTGTCAAAAAGGAGGTAGGGGGGTAAATCCTGCTCCACCCAAAAACAACCGGTCTTAAAGTTTTGAAAAAATTCACACTACATTTAGATCACGCAAATTCCCTTTGACAAGAATAATAAATATCATATAATAAACACATTCAAGATAAGTCTTAATACATTATTGTATACATTTCATGGCCGAATTCAACATTGAAATATAATTAAGATTTAAAACCTTTTAGTTAGACCATGATTACTTTCGGTTATCGGTTACAAAGAGATCAGAAATTGCCCCATCTCACTTATACTTAATAGTAGCTATGAGCAATTTTTTCTTCTTTCTCTGTTGTACTCGTAATTTTAAAACCTGCGGGCTATTCTGGATCTTAACACAAAAGCGTCTGATCTCTTTGTATCCGACCAAACCTATGGGTTTTATTATCTTTGGGAAGGACTTTTTAGAGAATAAGGTTTATCTTTCAGGCCTTAAAGCAGCCTGACGCGAAAGGAAAGGGACGCTTGTCGATGTTTATAAAAAGTGACAACATTATTATATCCAAACAAAATTTCGAGTGTTTAATTAGGGGAGACGCCCATACCGAGGCGTACCTTTCTGCCAAATTATGTGACCATAATTATGACCATGCACATATAGCTGTGTGCGTGTTTTAAGTCGGTGTTTTTTGTTATAGTGTGCGTTTATACGAACAGGATTTTTCGTGCATTTAGGGTTCGTCTTTTTGCCCACTTTTTTACCCTCTCCTTGGTCCCCAACATCTATGACCAAAATAAAATGAATGGACGGGCCATAAACATTGAACTTGCTCAGTAAATACGAGTCAAAACCGTCGGACATATACTTCAACATCTAATTATAACCATGCACAGTACATTTGTTACAAAAAATAGATAGCGGTTTTTTGTTGTGTATTTACACTTCGGGAAAGCACAAGAAGGCTAATTTTGTCAGATGTTTCGTTATCATGTAACAATAGACGCGTGTCGCACTTCCTACGGCTAGAGACCGACTGAAACGAAATGAGCGCCAGCGATCATTTTGTAATCTTCAAAAATGCGCTTTTTCTTATTCATTTTATTTTGGTCGAAGCCCAACATCATGTGTAGTTTTAATGAAAAATATCTTAAATATTTTGCTTTTGAATATGTTATACTAAAAAATTGTCAAAAATTCAGATTCAAACCATGATATCAATATTTTTTTAGAATTTAGTACTACTTGAAGCTTTAAGCACTATGCTAAAGTTTTCAGATGAATTTTGTCCCTGTTTGAACCTCACGTGATTAAAGGACGACCCCTGTTAATGTGTGGAATGCCTCCTCAAAGTGGCAGAAAAAAACACAGGTTATGGTATTAGCATCTCCCATTGTTAAACGCTCGAAGATTAAAAAAAAAAAAAATGGAGGGACCACGATTCATTAGGTATTTGCAATATAATTTTGTCTCTTCACAACTTTGACTTTTAACCATTTCACGCTTTTTAGTAAAGAAAGTGTCGATTTTTAAACAAAAGTCGATCTAGGTCACTTTGGACAGACATTGCGCTGACCATCGAACGAATGACCTGCTCGCGTGTAGTAAAAAACAATGTTGTATTCATGAAATTAAAACTGAAGTCATATTCCTACTTCATTTTCTATCTCCAACAATTACAAATTCGAAGACAAAATCGAATAAAATTCGACACTTCCTATCTCCCAAACTTCCCTATAAGGGCATTCCAACAATCACTCAACAACCAAACATCAATAAGGTATAATAAGGCAAAATAATTGTATAAGTTAGGGGATATTAAGGCTTATTGAGGGGATTTTAGGGTGCAGTTTGCAACCACGCCCGCAGTCCCCTCGCTCGTTCCGAAACACCGCCGTCGGAGTTGTCTTGGATTATTGGATCTGGCTGGAAATAAAAAAAAGTCTTTCATGATAAGCAAGAACTCTTATTGTTTTCGTATTACTTGCCTTCAAAAATCGCATCGCTTTAAGCAAAAGAAAAAAAGAAAAGCAAAAGAAAAAAGACCCTAAAAACATATTACTAGCAAAATGTTATTATAGCTTATTCGAGTATTTAGAAGACAAATCAATTATGGAATAAATCGGGGGTTTATACAAGAGCCACACACTGTTAGCGTTCACGCCTGCGGAAAGATGAAATTGTATGAAAATGACATTAGCTTTTGTTTGTAATGTTACGATAGACACCATGACATGATTTTGTTACTTTTTGGAAATTCACTCATTGATTTTATATCTTCAATAATGTGAAAATGTGCGAGAGAGAAAGCTGCAGAGGGTATACAGGACCCTTAAGATAATTTCTCTCAAGCTAATGTCATTGCCAATGTAATTTTCATACAATTTCATCTTTCCTCAAGCGTTAACGCTAACAGCAAATGGGTCTTGTCTAGACCCCCGGATCGATTATTGCCATACCCAATCAGGGTCATTATGTGTTACCTAATTTAAACATGCTACATGCTATATGCATTTAAACATTATAGATACCTAACATTATGTATGTGATATTCATAATAATTATGCAATAAATGATTGAGTATTGAGTAAATACATCTATGAAGTTTTGAAAAAAAGACTTTACTCTCTTTCTCTCTGTCTTCTCTTGACTTAGGTCTTTTTAGATATTTTTAATTAGATCTACTTCAATGATTACTTACAGCTGACAATGTCAATCTAGTTTGCGACGTCGACGCCGCATTGCAAGAACTGGTTTCTGGCGAAACTGAAAATAATTAACAATATATCTATAAGACTCATTATTTGACCGCAAGAAGGTTAAAGAGTGTATAAACTTCTCGTCTATGCCTAAGATATGTACACAGCGAACCTGACCCGACTGCACAGTGCACATGCAGCCCTTTAGAGGTTATTTGAAGCCATCTTGTTGTGAAGCCAGCAAAATTGCCCACCTGAAAGCTAGCCGCCTGAAGGCTCATCCACACATCATAGATCAGTGGAAATCGCACACTGTGCGATTCACATGATCCTTCTTGCCTCATACCTGCAAAATGTGGAATGAGCTACCTTCTACGGTGTTTCCAAGATGCTACAACATGGGGTACTTCAAAAGGCGAGTTAATCGAGTTCTAAAGGGTCGGCAACGTATTTGTGATGCCTCTGGTGTTCAAGTATCCATAGGTGACGGTGACTGCTTACCATCAGGCAGACAGTCTGCTTGTTTGCCACATATGGCAATTTTTTATATTAAAAAACCCTGGAGACATAGCACGGACCGTATCCGCGTGTAGACGTGACAAAGCTAGAATATAAAAACTAATACGTAACTAAACGAATACGTTTGTATTTTTCTCGCAGGATAAATACGGTGGAAAGACAATTTATCCACAGTCTATGCTAGGACTGCTGCGGTTGCTGTGAAGACTAGCCCGTAGTCACCAACGCAACGGGTTGTTTTCTCGCTTCGGTGCCGGACGGCTTCGCAATAAAAAGGTGCCAAGTTTCACGAAGTTTTATCACACATAACACATACATTTCGGAGAGTGTGCAATTGTGCATCTGATCTGCGTGATCGAATTTCTGCCCATTTTTCTATCGGACAGCCAGGGCCGGCACAAAGCGGTGGCCATTTCAAATACCCGATACACCGTAAACCCGTATCAAGCATTTTGATTTAATTTTTATTGTGCGAACTCATCATCATCATCAGCCAGAAGACGTCCACTGCTGAACATAGGCCCTTAACCTCCACACTAAACGACAGCCTCCCTTTTGCATCCACTGGATGCCAGCGACTCTCACAAGTCGTCGGTCCATCTAGTGGGAGGCCTACCTACGCTGCGTCTTCCGGTTCGTGGTCTCCACTCAAGAACCTTTCTTCCCCATCGGTTATCGGTTCTTCGAGCGATGTGGCCTGCCCATTGCCACTTCAACTTGCAAATTTTAACAGCTATGTCGGTGACTCTGGTTCTTTGGCGAATATCCACGTTTCGGATTTTATCGCGCAAAGAAACTCCGAGCATAGCTCTCTCCATTGCCCGCTGAGTGTCTCTGAGTTTTTCCAGAAGGCCAAAAGTCAAGGACCACGTCTCAGTACCATATGTCATCACTGGCAACACACACTGGTCAAAGACCTTCGTCTTGAGGCACTGTGGTATCTTGGACGAGAAGATGTCACGCAATTTCCCGAACGCTGCCCATCCGAGTTGGATTCTTCGGGCGACCTCATTGCTTAAGTTGGACTTACCTAACTGAACAATCTGTCCAAGATAGGTGTAATGGTCAACAACTTCTAGAGTATCGTTCCCAACGACTACACGGGCACGGGCACGGGTTCAACATGGACATTCGACATGATTTTTGTCTTGTCCATGTTCATTTTAAGACCCACCTGTTGGAAAAATTGTGCAAACTGCTAGTCTGTGGAATGCGCTGCCTGAATGGGTGTTCCCCGATAGTTGCAATCTGGGTGACTGCAAGTCGCAAGTGAATCGGTTTCTTCTAGGCAAGCGTGCTCCATCGCACTCGGGCCCTAAGCCTCGTGCCTCGTTTGGGGCTCACCGGTTAGCCTCATATATATATACTCGGAATCCTAACTAGTATGTGTTTACTATTTTCCAAGTTCTCTAAAACTGTAACGTGACATCAATTGTATGTTGTATACTGTTACTTTCTGTGAAATTAATTATCTTATCTTTTACTAGCGACCCGCCCGCCCGGCTTCGCACGGGTGTAATTTACGTGCGAAGCCGGGGCAGGTCGCTAGTTATATATATAAACTTTCCATGAAAATTTATCTAACTGATGGTGAAAACCACATCAAAATCCGTAGCGTGGTTTAGGAGGAGTTAGCGGTCATACAGGCAGACAGACGCGGAGAGCGACTTTCATTTATACTATGTAGAGATTGCTTTACATCAGACGAGATGGCAGTCAAGCACAAGCCTATTTAAAAATATTATAAGCCATCAGCTTGATTTCTACGTCATACACATACCGTGTTGTCCTCGCTCTAGTATTTCTACGTCATACACATACCATGCTGTCCCCGCCTGGCGTCGAGCGCGCGCCATATGACTCTGACGTCAGCATGCAGCGCCCGCAGCGAACGAAGCACGGCTCCGCCCGCTTCAGCTTCCTGACCAGCCTCGCTGTCGGATGACGGTTCGCTTGTTGTCATACACATACCATGTTGTCCCCGCCTGGCGTCGAGCGCGCGCCATATGTCTCTGACGTCAGCATGCAGCGCCCGCAGCGAACGAAGCACGGCTCCGCCCGCTTCAGCTTCCTGACCAGCCTCGCTGCCGGATGACGGTTCGCTTGTTGTCGCTTCCTGGAGTATACAACATCACATCAGCAGCCATTAAACGTCCACTAGACACAGGCCTCCCTCTTAAAGAGGGGTGTTGCCATAATCCCCACGCTTGGCAGGCGGCTTGGGGATCGCAATACGTTCACCGTATACTAATAGGACGCTGCTGCCCATCCTCCGGTGGTTCTGGTCGCAGTTTTAGTCCATTCCTGGACTGGTCCTGGAGTATACAACATCATCATCAGCCAGAAGACGTCCACTGCTGAACATAGGCCTCCCCCTTTAACCTCCACACTGAACGACAGCCTGCCTTTTGCATCCACTGGATGCCCGCGACTCTCACAATGTCGTCGGTCCATCTAGTGGGAGGCCTCCCTACGCTGCGTCTTCCGGTTCGTGGTCTCCACTCCAGAACCTTTCTTCCCCATCGGTTATCGGTTCTTCGAGCGATGTGGCTGCCCATTGCCACTTCAACTTGCAAATTTCAACAGCTATGTCGGTGACTCTGGTTCTTTGGCGAATATCCACGTTTCGGATTTTATCGCGCAAAGAAACTCCGAGCATAGCTCTCTCCATTGCCCGCTGAGTGACTCTGAGTTTTTCCAAAAGGCCAACAGTTAAGGACCACGTCTCAGTACCAGAGTATACAACAATGGCTTTATATTGTAAAGATCACTTCTCATTATTGATCTCATTCCACCTTCTTTTTGTGACATAATATACCTTTTTTCGCTAAATGCCACTTCAAGTACTTTCAATTAAAAACTCTATCATCTATGTCAAAACAGAAACTGCATGATGAAGTCTGGGACGAAGAAATAAACTGAACTCATAGAAACAATTTTTTTTAATATGTGATTGAACCGATTCACATAGATTGTATATAAGTAAAAAAAAAAAAATAAAAAAAATAAAAAAACTTGAATAAAAGTCTAATTGTTGAAATAAAGTGATCCTTACAATAACCGTTTAGACAAGGGGCAACTCAAAGCGTGATTCAATCGTTCTCTAACAAATAACGCATGCGTTTTTCTTTATATTTTTTTATAAATAATATATAATAGGCGAGATGGTGGTCAAACGCAAGCCGCGTTTGACCACCATCTCGCCTGATGTTAAGCGATGATGCGGTCTATGTTGGAGCACTCGTGATTTGAAGATTGTAACCCAGATTGTAACCATCGGGGAACACCCATTAAGGCAGCGCATTCCACAGACTAGCAGTTCGCACAATAAATGTGGAATCAAAACGCGTTAGTACGGTTTTTCGGCATATCAACCATAAAGCGGTGACGATTTAGGCATTGCAGACACATGGCGATTTTTTTCACAGCTCACATAATGTTCGGTGACAGTGTGGTCGAAGATGGTAAACAAACCTTCTAAGGTTCCCTCTATTAGTATGTTCGTTCTAGTGTCCTTTTTTGTGCTGTCAATAAAGTGTTTTCAGTAATAATAATATCACATTGCACATACTATCCACCAATCCGCACTGGGCCAGCGTGGTGGATATGGCCCAATCACCCTTTCGGGGGTAGGCTAAAAGTCCAGCAGTGGACTGTTAAAAGGCTGATGATGATTACACATACTACAAGCACCCTAAGACGGAGCAGATATTTAAATTATCTGGCCGGAGATAGAACCCTACTTCCTCCTTATGAAGTTTTGGTTGATTCCTACTTGTTGTTCTTCTTTCTCTATAAAATCATGTTCAATCCCATTACCCCTCTATACTTAAAGGAGCGCTTTGAATTTATTCAAGCTCACTCCAGTTCCAGTACCTTGCGATCCTGTCGTGCCCTCCAACTAAAGATTCCTCCTTCTTCCCACGTCAATCTTTCCTACTGTAAGTCCTTTACTTTTCAAGCTGTCCTACTGTGGAATGCGCTGTCTGCTTCTATTAGGCAGGCCAAATCTATTTCTAGTTTTAAGAATCAAGTTTATACACATTATTATAGTTTATGATAATTGGTACAGTTATGTATGTATTCTATGTATAATATTTAAAGTATGTATGTAGTATTGTGTATTTATTGTATACATAAATGTAGGGATATATAAATTTATTTAGGTTTATTTTATGTACACCACCGACCGTTTTTCAATTTCTTTAGTCCTGTCCATCCAAAGGTTGCCTGGAAGAAATCGCTTAAGGCGATAAGGCCGCCCATTATACTGCCGTATATTTGTTTTTTATGTTAGTTTAAGTTTCATTTGTATTTTCGGTGTGTAATAAAGAAATATTGTATTGTATTGTTGTTTGGTTCTATGACTGTAATATGGTAATATTAAAATTTGACTGTAACATTATGAAATGAAAGCAAACTACCAGTAACCGTAAAACATCAAAAAATTGCAGCTATGTATCGCAACGCAAAGTGTATAAAAACGTAATGGAAATAAAAATACGGACTCAAAATACCATAAACTAAAAAAACCTGTAACAAAAACAAAAAACTGAAGACAAATTCGAAACAGCCAAAATAAACCTAGAAAGAAAAAAGCACACCATAGACATACGTAGCGAAGATACTGACAATTAAAGAAAAGGATTTTTTAAACAAAAGGTTAACCCTAAAAATTCAGGCAAAGAAAAACGCGAGTTCATTTCAAGCATAACAAAACGAAAGCAATACATTAGCATTGTATTTTGTTTTTAGAATATCGACTAAACGAAAGACAAAGGAAAAATATCGATGATAAAGGTCGGCACAGACCGCGGCCGGCGTCGCAGCGCGGTGCGGCGCAAGAAGCCGCAGCGCGCGCTCGATGTGCCGCAGCCTTATCTCCTTCTCGCCGAGCAAGGCGCGCGCTCGGTGCAGCGCCACCTCGAGTTCTGTGGCCTCACGCTCCTCCTGAACAAGTGTGGAGTCAGCAATGACGATATAACCACTTGACAGCTAGTTCATCCCCCCCGCGATGAAATGTTTTCATCTTTTTGAGCGGGCCAATCCTAAGCGCCAATTGTACAATTAACATTTGAGTGTCCAATCACAAGCACCATTCCATTTTTTCAAGATGTAGGACGGTTTGTATACAACCTCTTACACCCTAACCCAAGTGAGATGAACTTTTTGGGGTCAAAACAATGGGGCCGTGGGGATCGACAGCCAATTTCTTTTTTCAAACATTTTACTTCACGTCTGATCGATGCAACTCGTGACCAAAATGCCGGCCTCAGCTTAAAGGGTGAGCATTGCCATACAACGTGGTAATGGGGCCAGCATTTTGGGAACAATTCCCACTGGTAACGGTTTAATAAAATAATAGTTAGGTTTTATTTAGTTGTTTTTTATCTAACTAGACTATATATCTAAGTAGACTTCACAAACTTTTCAAACTGTATGAAAACTAAGCGTGTCGAATTTTTCGTACCTAAAAGTGAAAAGATTTTTTTTCACGCAGACTTAGAAGTATATATCTTATATCTTTATTCTGTCGGACAACTCTATTTGCGGTATTCTTACAACTCAGTATTACATATTTACCCATTTTCGTTTCAAACTGACACGTGTAGTCGGAGCACCATTTGAGCAGACTGATTTTAGCCGGACTCAATTATGATGATTAATCATAATTGTATCGGTAATATGACATGCAAGGTAGGTCGACTTGTCGCGTCTACTTGGATATAGGTATGTGGTGGTAAGCCACTATTTGCACTAATTTATAAAACGTATAGTATACCCACCCTGTGCTCAGGCGCATAAACCTCACAGGGTTTTATTAATTGAATTTTCCATTACCTCCATTGCCTGATAGCTATACTTAATCCACCAATCCGCACTGGGCCAGCGTGGTGGATATGGCCCAATCACCCTTTCGGGGGTAAGCTAAAAGTCCAGTAGTGGTAGTTAAAAGGCTGATTATGATACTTGACGCAAAAAATCTTCTGCAAAATGAGGGTAATTTACAAAAATTTTACCGAGGGCGCCCTATGCGGTGACAGTTCAGCTCTTGTCTCCTTGAGTGCAGCCCGGCGTCGTTTCAGAACGGCGCGCGCGCGCCGCATGCCCTCTCGCTCTATCAACGCGCGGTGACGCACGAACTCCAGTTCGGGCGTGTCCGCCGTCGATACTGCGCCTAGGCAAAAATTATAAGGGTTGTGTTGTCAAATGTTATGTAAAATGTTTTTTTTTTAAATGCAACTCCACAGACACCAGGATCCGTTGCTTTTATTAAACTTAACTATGCTAATTTAGTTAACTTTAATGATTTTACTTTAGTTATTCACAATACAGGGAGAGGAAAGATATCTTAATCTAAGGTTAAAACAATTTGGTCATGTTACTACTAGTGTTGTGTGTATACCGCGAGCAGACCAGCGACCCGCAAGCAGCATCCGATCACGAGTATGACACATGTGCCAGCCATCGCCCTCCTCAACCACATTTACCCAAATGAAGCCTGTAAAAAATTGCCAAGCACGCTACCTTACGCCGATGCTCAAGGCTTGGCATTGAAGCTTTGAAGAAATCAGTTTTAACTACTTTATACATACCAATTTCTGTAAAAGGGTATCGCAGGCTGTAGGCAGGTTGGCACGCAAGGTCCGGGAACTGGTCCTCCAAGTCATCCAGTTTGCGGAGCTGCTGCCGGAGAGATTCTAACGGGCTCGACCAGCCTTCGCCGCGCCTACAATGGAAAACAAAAACATGAAGTCCTCATTATTATCTATACTAATATTATAAAGAGGAAAGATTTGATTGTTTGTTTGCATTGAATAGGCTCCGGAACTACTGAACCTATTTGAAAAAATTCTTGGGAAGCTACACTATCCCCGGGTAACATAGTCTATAATATATTTTCAAAAAAAAATAGGGATCCTTACTAAAACTCCAATAATGTAACCCAAGGTGTAAAAAAATTAGATGTACAATTTTAACTTTGCGTGTTTGACAGTTCTATGACAGGACAACGTCTGTCAGGTAAGCTAGTTACCTCATAAAAAAGCTGAAAATAAGTAGAGACGATCAATGAAAAAAAAATTAAAATTTGTTTAGAAGAAATAAATAAGTTATGACGTCAAGCGGTGCGCGCGTCATACAAATGCTATACTAACACACGCTTTGCGAGAAAGGGACAGCATCCGCCACCAAAAACTTTAAAGGCTTTATGTCTGAAAATTATCAGCCAAATTAAATTATTTTTAGTATGTGTAATGTATTTAAGTATATTCTACGCCAAGCCTGACAATTTGTAATAAATGAACTAACTATTTATAGATTATATTTTTTTAAACGACTGCAAAATGTAGCTTATGACACTCAAGGACTGAAAAAAAAATTGTTAAATCAAAGGTAATAAGTTTAGGCTATAGGACATAATGTAGAAACAAAAAAATACAAACAAACACGAAGAATGGTAGTTTTTGTTTGTCTAGTTGCGAATCACACGATCTTTCTTGCCTCACACTCGCAAAATGTCGAATGAGCTACCTAACGCGGTGTTGCCGAGAAGCTACAACATGGGGTTCTTCAAAAGGGGGAGTTAATAGAGTCCTTAAGGGTCGGCAACGTATTTATTATGCCTCTGGTGTATCCATAGGCGACGGTGACTGTTTACCATCAGGCGGCCGGTATGCTTGTTTGCCACCTTTGCCAAAAAAAGACACCATTATAAATATACATAAAATTGAGTAAACGCTCGAAAAAATAATATTTAAACAGCCCAATCAACAGGTTATTACAACTGGTTAACAGGTTATTAGAACTGGTGAAAAACCACTAGCTAAAGACAATTACAATTTTGTGGGAGCTTCCTTTATATAACAAAAAAAGAATCACGTAAATCGTTTTAAAGGGGGGTTTAAGTGTCGGTGTAAATACGGTGTAGGACGCCATTTCCAACTGGCTCCTACTTTCCGGGATGTATCCATGCCGATAACTGACCGGCTCGAGCTTTTGGGCATTTCCCTGAAGTCAACCTTCAACTTTGACTCCTATATTGAGAACAAGGTTCAATTGGCTGCTTAAAGCTGGGTATCTTATCGAAAGTGCGACGGTACTTCACGTCGGAACAGTTGCTAACACTGTATCAAGCACAAGTTCGGTTGTGCATGGAGTACTGCTCTCACCTTTGGGATGGATCAGCGAAGTACCAGCTTGGAGCGTTGGAATCTATTAAGAAACGCGGAAAGAAGCTCATCAGCAACGAATCCCTGGTTCAGACTAAGCTTCTTGGTCTTGAGCATCGTCGCAAAGTTGCTAGTCTATTGGTATTTTCTCGGATACATTTCGGAGAGTGTGCATCGGATCTGCATGATCTAATTCCCACCTGCCCATATTTCTATCGGAATGCCAGAGCAGACACGTTAAATCGACACCGCTTTATGGTTGATATTCCGAAAACCCGTACGTAACGATATGATTCCACTTTTATTGTGCCAACTGCTATTCTGTGGAATGCGCTGCCTGAATGGGTGTTCCCCAGTAGTTACAATCTGGGTGTCTTCAAATCACGATTGAGTCGGTTTCTTCTAGGCAAGCGTGCTCCACCGTAGACCACATCTTCGCTTAACATCAAGTGTGGGTCAAACGCAATCATTGAAATTTAAAAAAAAAATAACCTAATTGAGAATTCCCTAAAGTCGGTTCAATAACACAAAATTAGGAAAATAATACAATGAGGCGCCATGTTTTTTGGCGTTGGCGCCAAAACTCCTATACCAATGTTATCGACCATAGCACTGAAAGCGGAATTAATGTTTGGTGTAAAATTTACTTGGGCGAGTAATTGAGACGCGAAGTCGACGCTGATTTTAACCTCGTGAAGCACCGGCGCCGTCCGTGCCCTGAAAACATAGAATTAATCACCAAAAATATACAACGAGTTCGATTAACTACCTTCTTATACTCGGCCAACGTTTTTATTATATCTGACAACTATACATTATTGAATGAAAACCATAAATTCTGATCACTTATGCTTATGATATTAGATATCCAAAGGGTGTCAATGAGAATTGTTGTCCTTTTCAAATAGCAGGGCACTTGACAGGTGGTTTGACAGTACGACAGAATGAAGCGTGATTCGTAAACACAGAAAAGAGAAGTAAATAGAACGGAAATGAGAAGGTCGTCGCCAGGCATTATGAGTGAACCTTGATTAAACATTCTTATTTAGATCAACGCGTCTAACTCTGCATCCAAAGAACTTGGACCTTACCTTTTTATGTTAGGTCTCAAAGTTCTTTGTCCGCATCACAGTTGCTAACTAATTTCGAATGACTGACGTTTCGTTTATATGGGTGCAACTGGCTACAATAAATTTCTTACAAAAATGCCTTCACAGCCGTTCTAATTTAAACAAAAAATAAATTCATTCCTGTTTTCGTAAATATTGAATACTAGCGACCCACCCGCCCGGCTTCGCACGGGTATAATTTACGTGCGAAGCCCGGCCAGGTCGCTAGTTATGTATATAAACCGTCCGTGAAAAAATATCTAACTGATGGTGAAAACCGCATCAAAATCCGTTGCGTGGTTTAAAAGGAGTTAGCGGCCATACAGACAGACAGACAGGCAGACGCGGAAAGCGACTTCAATTAGAGATTAGTAGAGATGACGTCACAGAACTAAATTAAATATTAACATTTTGCGGCGAAAACTGATATATGTGTTAGCTATAGCTAACCGGTACTATGAAAACTAGCGTGTTAGTGGTGGTTCTCAAGTACCATGCTACCTGAAAAGGACTATAAGGAGCCTACACTGTTATGTTTGCAATTTTCAAAGAATATTGTAATGTTACGGCGGATTTAATAAGAAATAATAATAAAAAACCGGCCAAGTGCGAGATGGACTCGCGCACCGAGGGTTCCGTACAAACTTGTCCAAGTATTATAAGTTCAATAGTTCGCCCATCGAAGACTAATTCCGTTTTTCCGATTAAGTATCCCAAAAACATATATTACAACTAGCTTCCGCCTGCGGCTTCGCCCGCGTTATTCAAGGGAAAAACTAAGGAGTTCTCTGCAAAAAGCTTTTATTTTAGGACGCTACTGAATACGTTTTATGTAACTACTAGCTTCCGCCCGCGGCTTTGCCCGTGTTGTTCTAGGGAAAAATTATGAAGTACTAAGCAAAAAGCTTTATTTTAGGATGCTACTAAATACGTTTTATGTATTTCATCCTGGATATTGATGGTCGGTAGGTACACGGTGCTTTATGAGCAGGAGATCTAAAGTTAAATTCCTGGCGCGACCTAGAAAGTTTATTTTTTCTTTTTGGTACGTCACTTGTGCTTGACACTCGCCCTCGCGGGCCGCTTGCGGCCCAGCGAACCACGCAACCTAGAAAGTTTTTTTTTTCTTTTTTGTACGTCACTTGTGCTTGACACTCGCCCTCGCGGGCCGCTTGCGGCCCAGCGATCCACGCAATCTGGAAAGTTTTTTTTGTCTTTTTTGTACGTCACTTGTGCTTGACACTCGCCCTCGCGGGCCGCTTGCGGCCCAGCGAACCACGCAACCTAGAAAGTTTTTTTTTTTCTTTTTTTGTACGTCACTTGTGTTTGACACTCGCCCTCGCGGGCCGCTTGCGGCCCTGCGAACAGCGCAACCTCAAAAAGTTTTTTTTTTCTTTTTGGTAAGTCACTTGTGCTTGACACTCGCCCTCGCGGGCCGCTTGCGGCCCAGCGAACCACGCAACCGAGCAAGTTTTTTTTTTCTTTTTTGTACGTCACTTGTGCTTGACACTCGCCCTCGCGGGCCGCTTGCGGCCCTGCGAATCACGCAGCCCAGAAAGTTTTTTTTTTCTTTTTTGTACGTCACTTGTGCTTGACACTCGCCCTCGCGGGCCGCTTGCGTCCCAGCGAACCACGCAACCTAGAAAGTTTTTTTTTCTTTTTTGTACGTCACTTGAGCTTGACACTCGCCCTCGCGGGCCACTTGCGGCCCAGAAAGTTTTTTTTCTTATTTTACGTCACTTGTGCTTGACTAACCCTCGCGGGCCGCTTGCGGCTTCCTAAATCTGTTAAACAGTTACGGAGTTGAATGATTGAAATTATCCTACAGGAACTTACATTTTGTTGGTTGGTTTGGTTGGTTGGTTGGCCTTAGTTTTAATCCAGGGAATATTAGCATATTCCCTGGATTAAAAGCCCTCCATACCAAATTTTATCGAAATCCGTTAAACAGTCACAGAGTTGAGTGATTGATGTTATACTACAGGAACCATAATTTTTTTTCGGGGTAAAAAGTAACTCATGTGATAATCCAAAGAATATGGTACCTTCATACCAAATTTCATCGAAATCTGTTAATTCAGGGAATATGCTACCTCCATACCAAATTTCATCTAAATCGGAGCAGTAGTTTCGGCGGTGACTTCAGCCAAATATACACACTTACACACAAACTTTAGCATTTATAATATTAGTAGATAAGATTATTATAGTGTAGCTGATAATTATAATATAGTATAGCTGAAATTTTATTGTGGTTAGTTTCTATAGCAGTATTACTTAAGTTAAAAATAAAAATGTTATTTGATTAATTGCTTATGTTTTAAATTTGAACCAAATCTGTAGGTGGTGAACGAAAAAGGAATGAATAGTGCCGCATTGTATATCGAAGATACAAGAAAAAGGGTCTTGACAGACGGACAGACAGACAGAACGACAACAAAGTGATCTTATAAGGGTTCTGGTTTTTTCCTTTTGGGGTACGGAACCCTAAAAACGAACTGAAGTTGAAATATTAAAAGACAAACTTAACTTTGTAGTTGACAATTAGGCTCTTCCATACATTCCAACTACAAGATGTAAGTTTGTAATAGTAAAATAATTATTTTTAAATGATATAACATCAAATTTGTAACTTCCGGATTTATTCCTATATATGTGCTATGTGAACTTACTTTTTGCAAAATTTCATGATTCTAGGTCAACGGAAAGTACCCTATAGGTTTTGATTTACCTGTGAAATCGCAAAATATGCGACATAAACGTTCATATCTTTTGATTGAGTAAACTTACAACTTTTATTTTTTTACAGCCGAAAGAAACCGTAGACCCAAGTATTTATTATAAATTTCAACTTGATACCTTTACGCGTTCTTGAGATAAAGGGTCTTGACAGACGGACAGACAGACGGACAGACGGACAGACGGACAACGAAGTGATCCTATAAGGGTTCCGTTTTTTCCTTTTGAGGTACGGAACCCTAAAAACGGACATGTACCAACAAACATATTTTAACGTAAAGTTATATTATTATTTACCGTGGTAAGGTTGTGGAATAAGCCAGCTTTGAGCTTTGAGTTTTTCCGTGAACATGCAATGGTACATGTCATCATTTCAGCCATAGAACGTCCACTGCTGGACATAAGAATCCCATCACCAAAAGGGCCGGTTGGAAGCAGCGGTTGTATGTAAAAATCATACACATTACAATGTTATTGCAGCTGTCGAATAAAAAAAAACTTTGACCGAGTATAGGTAGTTTCTAGCGACAGTAACTTCTTACCATTGATAGATTCTTTTGGTTTTTCGTCAGCTGTGGTCGCATCTGAAGAATCTTGGCAGTCTGTTGTTGCTCCTTCAAAATAAAAAAAATTACGAGATTGAGGATCGCTCTAGGGATAATTATATCAAAGCCCAGATTCGACTGGACAAGCAGGCTAGTATAACATTTTTGTTTTCACTGTACTTTACTGCCAGTAGTTCTATCTGGAATAAAATTTGCGTGTCCAAATTGTTCAACTAGCCAGTCTAACAAATTGGGATATTTTTGTCCAAACAGTTCGATCATCGAACTACTATTCGGACAGAATGGAATAATCGTTATTTTTTCTTTTTTTCTAATTGATTTATAGGTTTTCGCTTTACCACCATGTTAACACGAGGTTTTCCCACTTTTAAGCAACGCTTCTTCTTCTTTCGAGTCGATATTCCGCAAAATACAATTCTATTGTCAAATCAAGTTTCTAGACCAGAACTTTGCCACCCCAATGGCACTCTCCGTGGCTTCATTCAGGATTTTCAGGATTTCAGATTCTCCGTGGATTCAGCAACGCTTATCTATACCAATATTATAAAGAGGAAAGATTTGATTGTTTGTTTGTTTGCATTGAATAGGCTCCGAAACTACTGAACCGATTTGAAAAAATCTTTCCTTGTAGGGGGCTGCACTATCCCCGGTTGACATAGGCTATATATCCCGGCTTCGCCCGTGCGAAGCAGGGGCGGCCTACTAGTTACTACATAAGACCATAAGGCTTAATATGTTTAGTGGAGCAAAACCGTGGGGCAAAACTGTAGTGAACAACCCCGATAGTTTAATAGTATATTATGCAATTCGTGAATAAAGGACAGAAGCGAGGGCCATAAATGAATGACGAGCAAGTGAAGTATTCTAACGATTGAATCACGACCGTAGGGAGTGATTCATGATGATTGACAAGTGTTTAGAATCCTGAGCGACGCGAGTGATTCATGTCCCTCGATATAAATCCGTGTTATTCCAGAGTTGCATACTATACTTTATACCATAACTACGAGAAAAAGAAAGATTCAAAGAGTTTGTATCGAATATTTTTTGTGCAAGGAAACCTCCTTGCACAAAAAATATTAAAAGTATAGATTGATTGTAGGAGGTCGAACATATTGGTGTGTTCTGAATTCAAACACCGCTTGCTTTTTGCTTTTATGCTTTTTATTCACTGTTTTCAGTGAAAAAAATAAGCTTGTTGTAAAGCAATGTTTTGTGAATAAAAGAAAAGTAATAAAAAAAGAATCCACCAACACGCACTGGGCCAGCGTGGTGGATATGGCCCAATCACCCTTTCGGGGGTAGGCTAAAAGTCCAGCAGTGGACTGTTAAAAGGCTGATTATGATGATGAATAAAAAAATAAGAAAAGTGAAGTGTTTTTCTAATCCGTGCTGTCCTTTCCTTATTGCCTGAGAAATATAAACTAGGTATTTTCAAAGTCAGAGTGAAAATGTATATTTTAAGTCTGCTTGCTTCATCTTTGACCACATCGTCGATTTCAAAACCGGCGAGGCGGTGGTCAAACGCGGCTTTATACGCGATAAAAAGTTCGGATTATGGAGGCGATATTGTAGTTACAAAAATTTACCTGCATCTTTATCGGTGTCGCGTTTACTTCGAGTGGGAGGTTCTCTAAAAGCCACGTTGCCGCGTCTATGCGGACGCTGCTTAGTTGACGAGCCTAGAGACGCGTCCGATGTAGGCAATGGCTGGGAAACAATGGTTTTTATTATAAAATAGGCTAAAATAGGCTACCGGACTGAAAGCTGACCATAATTTTTCTTTAGCCGCGTTTTTGGTCTACCAAAAACGAAAAAAATCTTATGGGTTCGCGTCACTGACATACTAACGGGTTAGTTTTCCCTTCTGCCGGCAGTCCCCATGACTGCCAATGTTTTATGCCATAACAATCAGCAGCAACAAGGTTACAAGACGCGCTGCCTTATGGTAAGCAGGATATGGATACTTGTAACACCATAGGCATCACAAATACGTTGCCGACCTTTTAAAACTCTTTTAACTCGCTTTTTGGAGAACCCCATGGTGTATCTTCAAGGAAACACCGCGGAAACCGCTCATTCCATATTTTACAATAGTATGCAGACAAATAAAGCCGACTATCGAAAACAAAACTAAAAATGTGTTCAAAATTAAATACATAAATGAAAACATTTTAATGTCTTTCTAGACAGAGAGCACATCATACTTAGAAATGACTTCACATGTAAGTACGCCATACAAACTCCATACACACAATGCAGGAAAGGGACAGAGCATCTCTTCCTCATCCGACCAAAAACTTTCATCATCATCATCATCATCAGCCAGAAGACGTCCACTGCTGAACATAGGCCTCCCCCTTTAACATCTACACTGAACGACAGCCTGCCTTTTGCATCCACTGGATGCCAGCGACTCTCACTATGTCGTCGGTCCATCTAGTGGGAGGCCTCCCTACGCTGCGTCTTCCGGTTCGTGGTCTCCACTCAAGAACCTTTCTTCCCCATCGGTTATCGGTTCTTCGAGCGATGTGGCCTGCCCATTGCCACTTCAACTTGCAAATTTTAACAGCTATGTCGGTGACTCTGGTTCTTTGGCGATTACCCACGTTTCGGATTTTATCGCGCAAAGAAAATATAGCTCTTTCCATTGCCCGCTGAGTGACTCTGAGTTTTTCCAAAAGGCCAACAGTTAAGGACCACGTCTCAGTACCATAATATGTCATCACTGGCAACACACACTGGTAACTAACCCAAAAACTTTAGACACTTATATCTCAGAACTTTACTAGCCGATAGAAATAATTTCTTCAGTATATGTATAACGGAGAAGGTAGGTTATACCCGTTATCATTTATCGTTTTATTTCGTCTGCCCTGTGGGGCGTATCGAGGGAAATGTTGGTTCAGGTTAAAGAGAACAGTTCTCTCGCCTATTCAAAATGCTGCTGCTAGTCACTGGAATGCGCTGCCGAATGGGTGTTCCCGATGGTTATATAATCTGGGTGGCTCCACCTAGTTCACAGGCATCGCCTAGTTTGGGGCCCACTGGAATAACACACTATGTAGCAGAAATTTTAGTAAACTGTAACTTAGCTTTGTTTAAATAATAACGTAAGGTACTTGTATAATATGTTCTAATTCTGTAACACATAGGAAATGTATTTTTTATGGAATAAATTATTTATTTAAATTATTTATTTATGTACTGAAAAGTAATTATATAAAAAAAAACTGGGTGGCTCCAAATCACAAGTGAATTGGTTACTTCTAGGCAAACGTGCTCCAACGTAGACCGCATCATCGCTTAACATCAAGCAAGATTGTGATCAAACGCAACACTATTATTAAAAAAAATATAGAATATAGAATTTCATCCATGGGTTTCCAACACCCAATTTGGCAGTTTGAGCCAGTAACGATTTATAAGGTACTTTTCTTGAATATTTATATACGTTTTTGAGTTTATAGACGTCTTTGCTAATCAACCGCTGCCGTACTATATGTCGGGCATTCGGTCGACCGCCGCGTCCTAGCACGGAACACTATTACTCAAGGAGCGTCCTAGACTCCTCCTAATCGCGCTGCCGTACGATTACTAAAAGACCGTTAAGTGACATTGCCACAATGTCACTTAAAGGTATTTTAGTAATCGGACGGCAGCGCGGTATTTATAACTCGGTTGCGACTTGTATTTAATTAGATTTTTTATTTTAATTAATAAAACACTTGTCAGTTAGCCTATTTCACGACGCGTGGGTCATCATCATCATCATCAGCCAGAAGACGTCCACTGCTGAACATAGGCCTCCCTCTTTAACCTCCACACTGAACGAAAGCCTGCCATCTGCATGCACTGGATGCCAGCGACTCTCACAATGTCGTCGGTCCATCTAGTGGGAGGCCTACCTACGCAGCGTCTTCCGGTTCGTGGTCTCCACTCAAGAGCCTTTCGTCCTTATCGGTTTTCGGTTCTTCAAGCGATCTGGCCTGCCCATTGCCACTTCAACTACATAAAAAAACATGTGAGTACTAAATTATTGTTTATACTCACAATATCCAATCTCCGAAGCTTCCACTCTTCGTTGTTATTGTCTATGGATTTGTGCGCGTTGCTCTCAGAGTATGAGGTTTCATTGTCGTTACACTATAAAGAAAAGTTTAAACTTAACAAGAAATATGCATGAGTCTACGAACAAGGTATTTTTAGAATTATATCATCATGTTCCCACTGCTGGGACACAGGCCTTCTCAGAGAGAGAGAGAGAGAGAAAGAGATATATATATATAGAGGGAGAGAGAGGATGAGCCAGAGCCATTCTATTCTCAGCCCTGCACCAATGACTTTACAAACTTATGTTTAGAAGTGACGAAATAATAGAACTAACAATATTCATCAATACCATTGCCTAGGTATTTACATTTTTGGTTAAGGCCACTATTTTTCTTAATATAATTCCTTTCCGTGCACGGTTACCTGGAAGATATCGCTTTGAGCGATAAGGTCGCCGGTCAAAAGCCTAGTTAATCGTTTTATTGTAATTCTTGTTTTGTGGTATTTTAATAAAGAGTATTGTATTGTATTCAGCAGGTGAAGTCATCTGCAGAAAATTGTGTACAGTAAGGACAATAGTAATTCCTCTATTCGATTCTTAGATAAGTTCTTTGTACATCAATTCAATTAGTATCAAAGAAAAACGCCTGTAACAGAGAGAAAGGGGTGACCTGCATTGCTTTTACAAGCTTTTATTTGACTTGCGACGTTTGTATGTAAGTTTGTTTGTTTAGGTCAAATCTTGCATGCTGAGACAACCAGGGGCCTCACGGTTAACTGGTAACGCGGTATCAAACTAACGTTAAATCCGCTCAGTTGGAAAATCACGCGAACGTGAACCTTAACGTGCCCAGATACAGTTTGCGGTAGCGTGATTTTTCAACTGAACGGATTTAACGTTAGTTTGATATCGCGTTAGCAGTAGGCCGTAAGGCCGCAGTTCCTACTAACCGATTTTACAAAAAATTTGCATACACGTTTAATTCTGGTGACAATACTATATGCAATCTCAATATTGTAATAAGTTTAAAATTAAAAGCATCATTGAAATACAAGTTCTTTTGTTTTGTATCTTTTCTTATACATTTATGTACCTTTTCTTATACATTTTAAACATTTTTTTTTTTTAATTTATGTATCATCAAATTCTTGTTATTTTATTCTATTCTTTATCTTATATTGTACTAGCTGCGCCCCGCGATTTCACCCGCGTAGTGATGAAAAATGGTGATGATTATGATGATGAAAGTAGCCTATGTCACTCTCCTGCACTTGAACTATACCCATGCATAAAATCAAGTCAATACAGCGCCGGCAACGTCGCACAGCGCGGGCCTAACTTTCAGCACGAAGTGGCAACATCGCATTGTGAAACGCAACTGACCTCGACTACTACGTTTAGAACGTAGTAGTCGAGGTCAGTTGTAGAACGTCTGTGATGCATTCTGTGAGCGCCAAAATGTCCTAGCATTTTCGTTTATTTTCCAGAATTTCATAAAATAATAGAAAAATCGTCAAAAAAGTATTATATGTCCATCTCTGTGATATACAGCAACTCTTTATCAAATTTTACTAAGATCCGTTCAGCCGTTTAGCCGTGAAAACGCGACAAACATCCAGACAGAGAGACAGAGTTATTTTTGCTTTTATAATAAATAAATATCTGGGACATTTTTGCACACACGGTCATCTGACCCCAAACTAAGCAAAGCTTGTAATATGGCTGCCAGAAACTGATATACGTACATATATATTTTTAAATACATACTTAAATAGATATTAACACCCAGACATAGAACAAACACAAATGTTCATCACAAAAATGTTTGTCCTAGATGGGAATCGAACCCACGCCCCCAAGCACAGAAGATAGGTTCACTACCAACTGAGCCACCGGGGCAGTCAATAATATTATAGTAAGGATTTTACCTTTGATGTGGGGTTAGACTTGACGCGCGGTTCGGCCTCTATAACTACGCTCACTGATGTCTCGTTCACTTCTTTACATCTGAAAATATTAGACGTAGAATAAAGGCTGGTGTCCACCAAAGCCGAGATATGTAAAGATGGGTGGAAATATATTATAATAAACCGGCCAAGTGCGAGTCTGGCTCGCGCACTGAGGGTTTCATACCACCACAAAATTCAATAACGAAATTACCAGTTATAACTTGGTAATGAACAGAAACTTGTTACCGACTCGCACTTGGCCATTTTTATTATTTGTTATTATAATTTAGAGTGTGTACTATAATTATGCCAAATTAGACTCTTGTACGTATTATCATTTTTACATTAGGGCATACAATAATAAGCAAAAAAAAAAAAACGTTTGTTGTATGGTTTTCATTACGTTTTTACTTTTTGACTTTTTTATTATTTCTCAGTTAATCCGCCGTAACATTAATATTCTGTGAAAATGTCAACTGGCTATCTATTACGGTTCGAAAGATACAGCCAATTAAAGGTAGGACAGACATACAGACATCGTAGGCTTATTAATAGGGTCCCGTTTTACCCTTTGGGTACGGAACCCTAAAAAATAAAGATACCTCTCTAATGAAGGGTTGGCTTTGTGCGAGTTTGACTTTTCCGTCTCCGATCCTGTTGTCATGCTCATTTCGCGTCGCTTGTTGCGGCGTTCGATCGACATCTGGAATATAACAGGTCAAAACCCATATACAGATTACTGAAAAATGGAGTTTCTTTGCGAGATAAAATCCGAAACGTGGATATTCGCCAAAGAACCAGAGTCACCGACATAGCTGTTAAAATTTGCAAGTTGAAGTGGCAATGGGCAGGCCATATCGCTCGAAGAACCGATAACCGATGGGGAAGAAAGGTTCTGGAGTGGAGACCACGAACCGGAAGACGCAGCGTAGGGAGGCCTCCCACTAGATGGACCGGCGACATTGTGAGAGTCGCGGGCATCCAGTGAATACAAAAGGCAGGCTGTCGTTCAGTGTGGAGGTTAAAGGGGGAGGCCTAGGTTCAGCAGTGGACGTCTTCTGGCTGATGATGATGATGATGGTGATGATGATGATAGGCAAGTACTTGTTGCCAGCAGTTTACCTTGACATCATGCTTGAGTCTTGCATGTTTTTCCTTGAGGCAGCGGTACTTTTCATGCAACGCGCGCGGCTCGTGCCGGGCTGCGGCGCGCTCGTGCGCGAGACGAGAACGAACCTCTTCAAGGTGGCATAGATGCTGCATTCGGAGATGTTCCACCTGTTGATGAAAATTTCAACTGGCTATTACGGTTCAAAAGAGACAGCAGTTAATAGATAGGACAGACATACGGACGGACGGACAGACAGACAGACAGACATCGTAGGCTTAGTAATAGGATCCCGTTTTTACCCTTTTTTTATTGATAATTTTTATTTTCCACGGACTCCTGGGCCCTTTGTCAACTTTTACATTTTTTTTTTTAACTATACATATTTGATATTACATAAACTAAAGACGATGATGGTTTTACCCTTTGGGTACGGATCCCTAAAAACCAACTCTAAAATTAGTGTAAGACTCAATTGGCTGCCAAAAAGCTGGGTATCCTATCGAAGGTGGGTCGACGAATTGGCTCAAAAAGTACTGGACCGATTTTAAAAATTCTTTCACCATTTGAATTCTACAATATCAGTGATTAATATAGGCTATTTTAATAGGCTTAACTATACCCGTGCGGAGCCGGGGCGGCCCGCTAGTTTTACATATTTTATTAGCGAAAATTCGTACTTCGCCCACCATTCTCTTCTGCTATCATGGCTCGTAAGCGATTCAGCAGTGTAAATACCGTTTTTTATCGAACGTAAAATTCGATAAAAATGCCACAGAATCGATCATAACAAGTACTGATTTTGTGTGTTTTTTTTTTTTTTTTTTTCTGATTTTTTTTGGCATTTTATCGAATTTGACGACCTCAACTGCCAAATTTAATGATCGATGAGAATAAGAATAAATAAATAAATAAATAAATATTTCGGGACATTTTTCACACACTGTCATCTGACCCCAAACTAAGCAAAGCTTGTGATATGGCTGCCAGAGACTGATATACATACATATATAGTTTTAAATACATACTTAAATAGATACAACAACCAGATATAGAACAAACACAAAGAAAGAATAAGAATAAGATATATTTATTGCCAAAAAACAAAAACAATCAACATGAACAATGGAAAAAAGATAAAAAAACGTAAACGTACGTACGAACGTACGGTACGTTTTGATAAAGAACGGTACTTGCACTGCAAGCTTGCGTGAAATAGTAAGCAGTAAATATACCTCAGCTCTGTAGTCATGTCTTAAGTCAGCCACTTTGGTCGCGTGCTCCTCTCTCAGCGACTCGATGGTAGCTCTGTTCTCTTCTGCGATCCTGACTCGCGACCGATTTAGGCTCGCTTGCAGTTGTTCGTTTAACTCTGATAATGCACGTTCGTTCTCTATTAAAAAACAAGTAACTTAAATTATACTGCGTCGCTGCATCCTCAAGATTTTTATTCACCAGGTAGTCCACTCCTTGACGTATTGGGCACCGAACACTTTTTTTAGATCTAGAAACCTCAAATACACAATATTAGTACTGTAATGACCTAACCGGTGGTGGGGAGCGTGCGCTCGCTGCCCTCCTCCGTTTGTCGAGTCGACATTCGCTTCTAGTGTTCGGGCATCGAAACACGCGTCGCACGCGTCTATTCGTTCTATTTTTTGTCCTATAGATTATTATAATTTTTTCCTCTTTCGTCTCAACAAGTGAAGTGATAATATATAATGGGGAAGCGTAAGCGATCAAACAAGAAAGACAATGAAGAAATACGGAGAAAAATTCGTCGCTTGGAGCGCCGTTTGAATCGTCATGCGGACTCAAGTCACAGCGATAGTGATGAATGTAAGTACTAAGTACCCTTCAGGTAATTTCAAACGTTATAAATCATGTGCATGCATCGTGGGTTGCTATTATTATAATTCGAAAAATTCTTGAACGTTTTTTACATAATTACCCTCGTTTTTTATGAACTTTGTTAAATATCGAATATAATGCAGAATACCTACCTTTTTGTTGAAAGCTGAACCGTGATGCGATTGCGGTCATTGATTTTTATTTTTATTGAGCCGTGATGCGAATATGGCCTATTTATTTAAATATTTACCTATTAACTACCTGCCATAGCTACGCTGCAGTGAAAAAAAAAAAAAAATATATATATTTTAAATTTAAAGAGTTGTAATGCGATTACAACCAAATTTAAACAACCATATGTACATAACATAAACAATTAACCGTGATGCGATTACGGTAGCTCAATAAGTACTTACTTAGTTACTTTTCCTTTTTTGAGTGGTGATGCGATTACCACCTTAACGTGCGTCCTTATGACCATTGTTTAATAATGTCTTTACAGATTATGAAAGTGATCGTTCACATTCAACATATCAGGGGATTCGATCTGTAGTATCGATTCCCATAGACACGCAGTCTGACAAAGAATGTGGCGCAACATCTAAGATGCCGGCGGTCGATGTTCTAGCGCCCGAAATTCTGGTGCCCGAAAATCCGGCGCCCGAGGTTCTGGCGCCCGAGATTCCGGCATTGTCTGATGACATTTTAGAAGCCTTAGGGGTATCTAAAACAAAAACCGAAATCTTTGCGCCTATGATAAGAGAAGAGGTTTCTCAACGTTGGGGTCAAATCGTAGCGGAGGGACTTAGCAAGGAGGCATTACAAAAATTGATGGAAAATATCCACATTCCGGAAAATTTCAAGTTATTAAAGGCTCCAGAACTAAATGCCGAAATGACGACTGTTTTGTCGGAGTCGACAAAAAACAGGGATAAGCGCTTAGAAAAGGCGCAAAACCATTTAGGAATAGGTATCGCTGCGATAACAAACCTTATGTCAGCATTGATCGATGATGAAATGGAAAAGTCTGACATTATCAAGAAGTTGTCAGAAGCTGGGCAGTTACTTTTAGATTTACACTGCCAAAATACTTTCTCAAGGAGAAAGCTAATAACGTTCAGCTTAGACAAAAAGTTTTTGTCGATGATTCAAGGGGTGAAAAGGGATAAATTATTGTTTGGCGATAATTTAGGAGAAAAAATTAAAGCCAATAAGACTGCTGAGAAATCAGGATTTCAAATCAAAAGGACGTTTGAGCCACAACCGTCGACATCGTACCAATCTGGTCAACCCATACGCCAGGGAAACTCGCGAGGCCCACCCAAGCCACAGGCTCAGAGAGGCAGGAAAGGTGGGCCCAGGTATCCAGTGTCGTCTCAGACATACAGAGACAGACGTCAACCCCCAACAACGACATATCGGAACAATGTCTCCACCAAAACCAACCACAACAAACCAGTTCCCAAGAACTAAATAAGGTAGTTCGTTATGCTGGTAGACTTAAAGATTTTTTACATATGTGGGAATTTATTACTAATGATTCAATAATACTTGAATATGTAACGGGGTATAAAATCCCATTCAATGGCCCCGTTATGCAGAAATGTAAACCAGTAGAACCATCATATTCTGCTATCGAGATAAGTCATATTTATTTAGAAATATCCAAATTGTTGTTATCCGGAGCAATCATAAAATGTCATGACGTCCCAGGTCAATTCATTTCAAATGTTTTTCTTATTCCAAAAAGTGACGGAAATTTTCGATTCATTTTGAATCTTAAAAGACTTAATAAGTTCGTTGAAACACACCATTTCAAAATGGAGGATATCAGGACGGCATCAAAGTTAGTGTCGAAGCTCGATTATATGGCAAATATCGATTTAATGGATGCATATTTTTTTCTTCCGATTCACGCATCTAGTAAAAAATTCTTGCGATTTAAATTTCAACAACAAACCTATGAGTTTCAATGTTTACCCTTCGGCTTGAGTTCAGCACCATTCGTATTCACAAAACTCATGAGACCAGTAACAACATATTTGAGGAATCGTGGTCATCGGCTAGTTATTTATATAGATGACCTATTATACATAGATAGTTCCTATGAAAGTTGCGACACGAAAGCTAAAGAAGTGGTCACTCTGCTCCAAAAATTGGGCTTTATTATAAACCATAAAAAAAGTGATCTTGTTCCAAGTCAACAGAAAACGTTCCTAGGTTTCGAAATCGATACTGCAAATATGGCTCTTCAATTACCTTCAGTAAAACGTTTAAAAATTTTAGACATAGTAAAAAAAAATATCTCAAAAACATTCTATCCTAATTCGAGACTTTGCAAAATTCTTGGGTCTACTGACTTCTGTATGTCCAGCTGTAGATTACGGTTGGGTTTACACGAAACAATTCGAAAGAGCGAAATTTCTAGCACTCAAAGCTTCGAACGATAATTATGATAAAACTATGAAATTGAACTCCACTTTAGGACCTTCTTTTGCCTGGTGGGAGAGTAATATAATGGTTTCCATTAAACCGTTTCGTAACAACCAGTACTCTCTAGAGATATTTTCGGACGCCTCTCTAACGGGATGGGGAATAGCTTGCAATGGAGAAACTTCAAACGGGTTTTGGAGTTTGTTAGAAAGAGAAAACTATATTAATTTATTAGAGTTACGTGCAGCTTTTACAGGGCTAAAATGTTTCGCAAAGGATTTGTATAACACAGAAATTCTATTAAGAATCGATAATACGACGGCGATTTCCTACATCAATAGGATGGGAGGGATTCAATATGAGCATCTAAATAAAGAAACACAAGAAATATGGCAGTGGTGTGAAAAACGGCGCCTATTTGTCTTTGCATCATACATAAAATCAAAAGATAATGTGGATGCAGATAGAGAATCAAGGTGTAGCAATGTGGATACCGAGTGGAGTCTATCACACCATGTATTTCAAAAAATTACAGACACATTAGGCTCCCCGCATATCGATTTATTTGCTTCTCGGCTGAATGCAAAATGTTCTAAATATATTTCTTGGAAAAGAGATCCGGAAGCCTTAAATATCGATGCTTTTACCGTGAATTGGAAAAAATATTTTTTTTACTGTTTTCCCCCATTTTCACTCATATTAAAATGCCTGCGTAAGATAATAGATGACCAAGCATCCGGGATTATTGTTGTTCCTCACTGGCCGAGTCAGGCTTGGTATCCATTATTTCTAGAACTTCAGTCGTCTGAATTAATTTATTTCTCTCCAAAACATGACTTGTTACACTCTCCTTTCAGAACTCAACATCCTCTGTGGCGAAGCCTTACCCTGGTATCGTGCCGCTTATCAGGAAAGCGTTTTCACGCCAATCTCTCACAATGAAGACAATTGATTTAATGATCGCATCATTGTCTCAAAACACATTGAAACAATACGACACAGCCTACAGAAAATTGTGGGAATTCTGTCATAATAATGAAATCGATGATTGTTTGACTATTTCCAATCCAGTAGCATTAAACTTTATCGCGGAACAATTTAAATCAGGAGCGAATTATTCAACTATAAATACACTGCGCTCAGCTATCTCTCTTATTCTGGGTAAACAGTTTAGTTCAGACGCTAATGTCAGTAGGTTGCTTAAAGGCGTTTACAAGACACGACCATGTTTCCCGAGATACCACTGTACTTGGGATACCAACGTCTTGCTTGATTTTGTTAGTCAATGGTACCCCAATGAAAAATTACCATTGACTACAATAACAAAAAAAATGGTAGCTCTGCTCGCGTTGTCGACTGCACAACGAGTTCAGACGCTATCGCTGATTACTCTGACAAATATAAAAATTAATGACTCGAATATTGAAATAATTATATGTGATTTGGTTAAAACTTCAGCTCCTGGGAGACCTCAGCCTCATCTAATTATCCCTTTTTATCAGAATAAGAAGGAAATATGTCCCGCAAACGCCTTGTTAGCTTACATAGAAACGACAAGATCTTTAAGGGGAGGCGTTAACACTGAAAAGTTGATTCTAACTACCAAAAAACCATATCACAATGCAACCGCATCTACGATTAGCCGCTGGATCAAACAAGTATTGCATGAAAGTGGAATTGACACAAGTGTGTATTCTGCTCATAGCTCTCGGCACGCATCAACGTCGGCGGCAAGTCGTAGAGGCGTTTCCATTGAAGTAATAAAGAAAGCGGCAGGTTGGTCAGGGAATTCCCTTGTATTTGGAAAATTTTATAACAGACCTGTTACTCCTGCTCTTGATTCTGGATTTGCAAATGCTATTTTCGACCATGAGGATAGTCAAAGAAATGATAAATTTCAAGATGAATAAAACAAATGATTATATGTTGTAATTGACTGGTTTTATTTTAGCAAACGATTTCCCTAAAGCTCTAAACATCTACCTGGTGAATAAAAATCTTGAGGATGCAGCGACGCAGTATAATTGAAGGTTAAACAAACTTACCTAAAGTGAAGTTTGACCGTAATTATACTAGTCGCTGCATCCGAAGAGATTTTTAATCCCTCCCGCCCATCAGTTTTTTCCTGCTAAAACTTTTCCCTTAAGATTAAACGAGTAAAACTTTAGTGAAATCAAGTAACTCTGAAAAGAATGGCGACTCGACAAACGGAGGAGGGCAGCGAGCGCACGCTCCCCACCACCGGTTAGGTCATTACAGTACTAATATTGTGTATTTGAGGTTTCTAGATCTAAAAAAAGTGTTCGGTGCCCAATACGTCAAGGAGTGGACTACCTGGTGAATAAAAATCTCTTCGGATGCAGCGACTAGTATAATTACGGTCAAACTTCACTTTAGGTAAGTTTGTTTAACCTTCAATTATGGCCACATCGCTCGAAGAACCGATAACTGATGGGGAAGAAAGGTTCTCGAGTGGAGACCACGAACCGGAAGACGCAGCGTAGGGAGGCCTCCCACTAGATGGACCGACGACATGGTGAGAGTCGCGGGCATCCAGTGGATGCAAAAGGCAGGCTGTCGTTCAGTGTGGAGGTTAAAGGGGGAGGCCTATGTTCAGCAGTGGCAGTCTTCTGGCTGATGATGATGACGTGCGTAAGTGAGATTGCACGATCGCGATCACGATCCGAATCATCCATAATAAGGCATCAGTTTTTGTGATAATGTACCTACTTATATTATTTATAATTACTTACTACTTATACATATTACTTACATTTTTTATAATTATTTTTGTTTGGCTTTAAATTTCATTATCGCAAAATAAACATTTCTGTATTTCTGTATATTTTATACCTATTTCAAGCTGCCGCTGTTGCTCCACCAATCTAGCTTTACATTCATTATTCAGTCTTGCCATGTTGTCCGCGTGTTGTCGTTCAGTTGCTTCGATGTCGCGATGATGTTTTTCGTCTAATTCGGACAATGCTGTTTGGAGCGACTGCCAATGGTTTCTTTCTGCTTCTGATAATGCCTGTAAGAAATTGACATATTTTTTTACGGTTCAATTAAATAAACGTGAGAAACTATTTTTTTTTTTATCTATCTATCGGCTTCCTTGACGTGTCCGTCAACGGCGAACCTGACTAGCGCCGGTTATGAGCGCGTATATGGCTGGCAAAACCAAACTTAGTTTTAAAGATCCTGTTGCAAGGCGCACAGTGCAACTGACCATCAGCATTGTATGTGTAGGTGTAGGAAGGCTTCGGACGGGTCTTAATAATAAGGCGTTTTTTTTTTATAATATACTAGCGGTCTGCCCCAGCTTCGCACGGGTATAGATAATAACCTATGTCACCCGGGGATAGCGTAGCTTCCCAACAGTGAAAGAATTTTTCAAATCGGTTCAGTAGTTTCGGAGCCTATTCAATGCAAACAACCAAACAAACAATCAAATCTTTCCTCTTTATAATATTAGTATAGATAGGCTTGCGCTTGGCCGTCATCTCGCCTGATGTTAAGCGACGATGCGGTCTACGATAGAGCACGCTTGCCTAGAAGACACCCAGATTGTAACTGACGGGGCACAACCCATTCAGGCAGCGAATTCCACAGACTAGCAGTTCGCACAATAAATGTGGAATCAAAGCGCTTCGTACGGGTTTTCAGAATATCAACCATAAAACGATGTCGAAACAACAAACATAATATAACAAAAAACTTAATAGCCGATTTCTGAGGTCCTTTATCGATGGTTTATCTATTCAATAGCACTTCCATAACTTTACAAATTGCGTTTCCCAACACGCAATAATAAGTTATACTTCGTAAATAATGTATCTGGAATACTGTCCGTTTATCTATTCGATAAGTATTTGACGTTATATAAAGATTTTGAACAAAATTGCAGATGACTTTGTTGAACCAATAGCTAGCAATAAGTTATCTATAAACCTCAGACACCAGGCATAAATCCTTTCAAAACACAAACGGGCATTCCCCTTCGTAATCGCTAATCAAATCAACCTTAGATAAAACCGTAACCGTAGCAAAAGAGTAAGAAATAGGGTAGATCGTTTTATTGCACCTAACTTTTTAACTGTTCGACCAACCACCCGCATTCTTTAGTCTTCCCGTGAACATGGTGCAAGTAACTGCGCCTAAATATCGGGAACTCATTCCACAACCTTACCACGGTAAATATCCCGTATATAATCATATAACTTTAGTGAACAGCTACAGGTGTATAATATTGTATGCATTACTGCTGCAATTCACTCGTTTTTAATAGGCATAATTTTAGGTGTGTTTATATACTTTATTGTTAGGATTGTTTCCCCTTTCTCTATAATCTTAAGAGTATCACGCAGCTTGTTAAATTCTTCAAGCTGTTTGGATGTTTTATGATCATAGATTCGTACCTACTTGTTGGCTTTATGATATTCTTGAGTATACATTGGCATCATGACAAACTAAACAAACTAAAAACATGAAAATTTTATTTGATTTAAAATTTTTGGTGCATTCATAAAACTTACCTCCTCCATTTCCCGTCTGTGTCTTTCCACCTGCTCACTCAACCTCGCCCTTTTATCCGCTAGAAACTTTTCCTCCGCATCTCTCAAGTCCTGCTGCAATTCCGCCCTCATTTTCCTCTCTTTCGCACTCCACTCAACTCTTATACTCTCCAACTCTTTCTGCAGCGACAACTCTAGCCTTCTCCTCTCATCTGCCTTATTCCTTTCCATCATATCTCTTGCCATGTCGGGCACTAATGGAGATTTTATAGGCTTATCTTGAGTCTCAAATTGATAAACTAGTACCACATTGTCAGAACTTGATTTTCCTTGAGACAAAATTACGCCGTCGAGTCTTGGACTTGTTAGGCCTTTAGAAATGTTTGAATTTGAATCGGTAGCTTTGATTTGGGGAGCTATAACAGCTTTGTTTAAAGGCTTAAAGGTGGATAATGGACTCCAAGGTTTGCCAAAGTCTGACCTTGGTGAGCATCCTAAACTAGGCGTTGGGGATATCTTTACTAATGGCGATTTTGGAATATCTAGGCTAGATTTAGAGAGTTTAGATTCTTCTAAAGATTTGGAATTGTCTGTATCTGAATGCTTTGGCAGATCTAAGGTAGGAACTTTTATTTGAGGTATTGGAATGCTTTCTCGATGTGATTTACTATCCCGTTCAGAGGCTTTGGAATTCTCTTCACCGTTTGTTATGTCTTTATTGTCAGCAAGTTTAGGCTCAGAGTCACTCAGTTTATCTTTGTGCGTATCGTTAGAATCGTCTAAGTCATTGAGGTCTAGATTTGCAAATTCCCTGTCGGGTGAATCTATGGATGTCTCTGATTCAATGCTTTCCATTAGGTTGATGGAGATTTTGCTCTTCTGTGGTATCATTGGTGACCTGAAAGAAAAAGAAGCAAGGTTAGCCACAAATAATATTGGAATAGATCATTTTGGATTACTCTAAAATAATAGATGATAACAGAAAGGGGCTGTCATCATTGAAGTCATATGCTGTGGAATAAATCCTATCAAACAAGTATATACCCATCCTATGAGGTGTAGCGGTTCACTAAGAAAGGATTTTGCGAAATATCGAATTAGGGTGCTTTTCCAGCAGAAATATGCGAAATAGCTAAGCAGTATACGAGAGAAATGAACCAATAGGAGACGAGTCGAGACTGTATGAAGCGTCGATGTGGTCGAAGATAAAGCACGTAGACTTAGAAAATACCTATTCACTCTGGCCTTGAATAGGCCCAGATTATATCTCTCAGGAAACAAGGAAGGCGGCAGTGGGAGATATGAGAATGAGATCTTTATTTATGTTACTACCTCAGTCTAGTTTTTATTTATCCACCAGCGGCTCTTAAGAAGATCCGTGCGTGCGTGTAAGATTCGTGCCACTTGATTCTATATCCCCTGGATGGACTAAATCGGTAATTTTTTGGAAAAGGTCTAGTTTATTTTGCTGTCTATGGCCGGGAATTCGAAACGCTGTTTTTTTTTTGATAAATCATAAATCTGTTAGTTGTTTACCTTGGCCTAGAATTTATTTATCCACCGCCGGATCTTCAAGATGCGTGCCACTTGGTTCTTTATCCCCCGGCTGTACCAAATCAAATATTTTCTGGAAGAGGTCCAGTTTTTTACCGTCTATGGACGGGAATATAGATAATCTGTTTTTTGTTTAAGGCATATATCTATTAGTACTTTACCTTGGTCCAGTTTCTTTATCCACCACCGGCTGTTTAAGATGCGTGCCACTTGGTTATAAATCACCCAGCCGGACCAAATCGGATACGTTCTGAGGTCCAGTTTTTGCTGTCTATGGCTAGGAATGTTTTGTGATAAATCATATATCTATTAGTTGTTTACCTTGGTCTAGTTTCTTTATCCATCACCGGCTCTTCAAGGTGCGTGCCGCTTGGTTCTATTTCACCCGGCCGGACCAAATCGGATATTTTCTGGAAGTTCTTCTGGAAGAGATCCGGTTTGATGTAATCTGTAGCGGGCGGGCGGACGACGCGGCGGCGGGGAGACGCGCGGGAATGAGACGCGTGGCTCTCGGATTCTGGAAAATTCATTACACTATTTTTTTATCTGTATATTCAACTTTATTATGGAAAATGAGTTTTAGCGCCAACGCGGAATTAAACATGTCGGCTCGTTGGATTATTTTCCTAAACTTGTGTATTTTCGAGTGTTAAATGGTGAAATTGTTATTTATTAAGTGCTCGTATACGTGCTCGAGTGTGGTATGTGATATAACGAGGTGAAACATGTCTTTTCGTGTAGTTTCCAAAACTCCATAGGAGCCTCTTGTAAATCTCCACCACTTTACACGGGCATGAGTTTGATGGCGTTGATGGAATTTTGTCTTTTTGCACAATTTTTTTCTACTTTAGTAGCTAACAAGTTATGTGGTGGTACGGAACCCTCAGTGTGCGAGCCCGACTCGCACTTAACTGGTTTTATTTAAATGCTCATACCGATCGAGTCTCTCGGGCTATCGTGCCGCGGCGGCAGCGGCGGCCGCGAAGCTAGCGGCGAAAGTACAATGCCGCTTAACGGCACTGACGTCTGAGGCGACGCCAGGGGCGATGACGTCACGACGTGCGGCGGTGACGTCATTACCTGAAGAAAAAAGAAAAATGTTAGGGTCTGTAAATGTAATGTAAATTGAGCAACAAGCAATATAACCTCAATTGCTTCAAGTGAAGAGTGAATAGAGTCCTCAAAGGTAGGCAACGCACCGCCAATGCCCCGGGTATTGAAGGTGTCCATAGGCGACGGTGACTACTTACCATCAGGTGGCCCGTCGCTTGCTTGTCTACTCTATACTAATATTATAAAGAGGAAAATTTGTATGTAACTATGTTTGTAATGAAATGGCTCAAAAATACTGGACCAATTTTTAAAATTCTTTCACCATTTGAGTGCTACATTATCACTGATTAATATAGGCTCTTTTAATAGGCTATATAACTATACCCGTGCGGAACCGGGGCGGACCGCTAGTATTATATATTAAAAAAAATGTGAAATCACCGTTCCGTTTCGTAAAGGAATCCAAAGACACTTCACTCGTCAAAATCGGTTAAACCGTTTAGGCTACAGCAGGCCTAGCATGGGCTGTAGATAAATTGTCTTTCCACCGTTTTTATCCACGCCTAGACGCGACAAAGCCAGAATATGGATACGTTTGTCTTTTTCTCGCGGGAAAAAAACGATGGAAAGACAATTTGTCCACGGCCCGTGCTAGGCCTGCAGGAGGTACTACAGGAACCCAGAAACATATTTACACGCTGAGGTTTGAGTCTCACACAACCCAAAAACATTACCCTTCTTATTCGACAGTCGGTTAAAAGTTCGCAAAGTTAGAAGAGAAATGCGTTCCGGTTCGTGAGTAAGTCCAATTCGACCACTGCCTGCACCAATCACTTATTTAGTAATTCGAGGATCAAACCGGGTGCCGTCAAATTATAAGCATATTGTGTTAGCGCCCGGCCACTATCACACACCAAGCATGTCTTTAGTATTTTTCAATTCTCATACTCGGGAGTAGGTCTGAAGTTGCCTGAGGAGCGAGGTGAAAGTAATAAATTTCAGCCCTAGGGAGAATCACTTTGAACTGACAGTGACAGCTGTTGACAACTAACGGACACACATATTATTAAAAAAAATATCTTTCTATTTTCACATTTGTATTGAACCATGTTCCAATTTTTTTTTTCCCTCAGAGGATTATAGTCCCGCACTTCTTATGCATTAGCCAGTGTCAGGATGTTCCAAAAAAAAATTGGCGGGAATCCGATTGTCATTGTCGAATTTTGTTTATGATTCCGTATAGCAGATTCGTATTAACACAATGAGTTCATTTGATTCCGAAATGGATTTCACGGCTGATTTCATAAGAGAAGAGACTAAAGCAGTAGTGGAAAATAAATTTCACACCAAAAATTTTGATATATGTAAAATAAAATTCACTCATATTTTCTTTAGTCAGTTCATGTTTTTATTTTTAGTTTCCTTGTATTCGTAAGGAAAAGCACAGTGTTTAACTCGGGGTTAAAGACTTATTTAGTTACTTATTAAGTTACTTTCACCCCTAGGGTAACAATGTACTATTAAACTACATTATTATTATGAAGGAAGCACCTGCTGTGACGTGACGGGCGGTGGCGGTACGGGAGCGCTGATGATGGAGCTTTGATTGTCATTCTGCTCTGATGAGCTGTTGGAGCCAGGACTTGTGGTCGGCTCTAGCAGATTTTCCAACTTGAATCTAGAAGAGGGTAGAAGGAAAATTTAAGTGAGACTGGATGGAGTTATTATTTAAATCGCAGTTGGAAGTGGCTGAAAACAAAAAGCCAAAGGTCAGGCCGATTTTGGAACAGATGCTTTCATCGTACCAAGCACAAGTTCGGTCGTGCATGGTGTACTGCTCGCACCTTGCTTGCGGTGTTGGAGTCCATTGAGAAACGTGTCCAAAATCTCATTAACGTCCGGTTATCCGAGTTGCGTAGGCAACATAACGCTCCCTCAGCCCCCGCCAAGTTATAGCGACGATGTATTTTGCCATGCAAGAGTCAGGATGCCCGCGGGGGGAGTGCAACGACAAAACGAACATAGTTCCGACCTCGATGACGCCTGGCGCGGTACTGAGCGCGCATTCTCGCGACCTTCTTACGCTTTTAATTTCACTAAAAAACGATTCACTATTCACTATCAAAATTCTATCCAAATAAAAAAAAAAATTATAAAATTACCTTTCAGTACATGCAATTTCCAGGTTGTTACGAGCTTTCATTCGAGCATAAAATGAAAAAAATAAACTAAATCGACTTTGTTTCAGATTTTTTTTTGATCGAGGAAAGTTTATTCTATCGTGTTTTGAACCAAATCATAAACTCAAACACAGATGTATCTGTGACATGTATTTTTTTCCAGCACTAATATTGTAATTTAACTGAATAAAATTGATTTAAAATCGTCAAATTTGGTATAGGAGGCCGTTAACAACGAATCTCTAGTTGAGGCTAAACTTCTTGGCCTTTATTATGTTTTAAATAAAACGTCCTTTTATCTATACTTAATATTATAAAGAGGAAAGATTTGATTGTTTGTTTGTTTGCATTGAATAGGCTCCGAAACTACTGAACCGATTTGAAAAATTATTTCACCGACGGGAAGCTACACTATCCTCGGGTGACATAGGCTATAATCTGTACCCGTGCGAAGCTGGGGCGGACCGCTAGTTATAACATATTATATTAGTGCTAATTAGCCTGTCCATTTTGTATCAATTCAAAATGGCGGCCCAAAACCTCAGCCACAGATTAAGTAAGAAATGAGATTACATATAAACTTATGTCAAAACTATTTACATGGGACTACATACAGATACAACAGCCTTGAACATCCGTGCAAAGTTGCTAGTCTATCGGTTTTATATCGGATACATTTTGGAGAGTATGATCTGATTCCCTCCAGCCTATTTTCTATCTATCAGACGACCAGGATAGGCACAAAAAGTCGACACCATTTCATGGTTGTCATTCTGAAGTACGAAGAGTTTTGATTCCAGTTTTGTGTGAAGTGGAATCAAAACTGCCACAAACTAGCCTGTGGAATGTACTGCCTGAATGGGGTTCCCCGTGGATACAATGTAATTGTCTACACGTCGCAAGCGACTCGGTTTCTTCTGGGCAAGCGTGCTCCATCGTAGACCGCATCATCGCTTAACATCAGGCGAGGTGGCAGTCAAACGCAAGCCTAAAACATGTTATCTATACTGATATTATAAAGAGGAAAGATTTGATTGTTTCTTTGTTTGTTTGCATTGAATAGGCTCTGAAACTACTGAACCAATTTGAAAAATTCTTTCACTGTTGGGAAGCAGCACTATCCCCGGGTGACATAGCCTATATTATATTTTCAAAAAAAATAGGGATCCTTACTAAATTCAAATTCAAATTCAAATTCAAATTATTTATTTGTCAGAACATGGTTGGTACACATACATCGAAACACCAATAACGTAACCCAAGGTGTAAAAAATAAGACTTACACCCGTGCGTAGCTGGGGTGCATTGCTAGTTCAACAATAAAAAAGCTTAATACTTACCTAACGCTTTTCCTGTCCTCTTCAAAGCTTGCAGTCTTCGGTCTACCAAACAGAAGAGTCTCAGTTTTCCTATGGAATGGATCGGACACTTTCTCCCGCAGTATGCCTTTTGGAGGGTCACTTTTGGTCATTGAGTCGAGTGGATTAGACTTGTCCGTGTCTGGGCTGGGCAGGTCTGACTTGGATAACTTGAGGAACATACTGCCTTTGCCTGTTAATTAATTAGGATCTTGTAACAAAATTAATAGCGTGCCCCGTCGTAGACCGCATCGATCTTAACATCAGAAGAACGGTCAAGGGCAACCATATTACCAAATAAAAAAGCTTTTTTACTGATAGGGGAGCGTTTCAAGTATTACGTAACGCAATTTGGGGGGAGGGGGTCCCGTAAAACGTTACGATGCGTTACAGGGCCGGGAGGGGGTCTTTCTTACAACACGTTACGTAACATTGTTTCTAAAAAATTAGGGAATTAAAACTCCCAAACTGGCAACCCTTTTCATTTACGTTACGGGGAATCCGGTTTTTAATATGTTCTCGCAAGTTGGCAAACCTTTTCGTTTATATACGAACATTTCGTGTGTAGGTAAAGCCAAAAATTGATAAAAAACAAACAAAATATGCAGGTGTTGCGAATTAAAATTCTCTTGTTTTATTTAGTAGATTAAAACTATACCAAGTGTAAAAACTATTACATAACTTTTTACGACTTTAGGGTAAAAATGATCACTTGAGAGTGACGTAACGTTTAGAGAGGGGGAGGGGGGGTACAGAAAAACGTTACGGTGCGTTACAAGAGGGGAGAGGGGGTCAAAAATCTTCAAAAATTGCGTTACGTAATACTTGAACGCTCCCTAGGACGCAAGATAGAGATAGTATTTTTACTGTGCATGCAAAAAATTGCAACAGAAAACTGAGATGGACGATATAGCGCGAGACCGGGACCGGTGGCGTTTTCATGTGTCGGAGGATAAGACCCACTTGGGGTCGCTGCGAAACAGTGGAGTAAATATGTAAGAACTTACAAGTGCCACAAGCGGCGACCTTATAAAAGTGATGACGGATCGTTAGATGTTTGAGAGCAATATAATGTAACATTAAAGGATGGTGTGGTAGAAACACCCCTCTATAAAAGGGAGGCCTTTGTTCAGCAGTGGACGTTTACGGGCTGATGATGTGTGATGTGTGAGTGTGTGTGGTAGAAAATAATAAACATGTCTAACCTAGATACGGAACTGGCTCTCAAGTGGATCAGGCGATTTTATAATTATTATGTACTAGTATTCTTTTTTCGCTTTGACTGTGTACTTTTAATGTTTAATTATGACTTTTCAAAAGTGTACTAGTATTTGTACCTATACTCCGTTCACAAATCTTAGATATTTTATGTAAACAAAGAAATGTCACGAAAAGTCACTGTCAAAGTGACATGTCAGTTGCTCAAAACATTTTTCACTCATGAAAAATATTTTACTCTCTATTTTCCTCAGCTTGGCTCTCATGGGGGATATTTTGATAGTTCAAAAAATTTATAAAAACATTATTAAAAGATTGTAATAGATGCCGTTTTTATAGAAGCCTTGAGTATTATGATAGAGGAAATAGAGGGCAAATCAAACGTTGGCCCGAAATGTTTAGAACCCCTACTGTCCTACCAGTATGATAAAAAAAAACTATCAAAAATTGTTTTTGTTTTATCATAACTTTGTATAGAACAGATATTACGTTAAAATAAATAGTAGAAAACGATTTTTATTTTATAATTGTTCATATTACGACTAGAAAAACATAATAAAATACTTTTTTGGTCAAATACTGTAAACTACCATTATGAAAGATATTTTTTTACACTGGTAACCCCTTTGTTTACATAAAATATCTGAGTTTAATAAACGGAGTAAAGTTGAAATAAAGATACTGAACAAGTATGAATTCCATACAGAATACTAAGATACTTTGCAAGCGATTATCTACTGCAGTGGTGCTGCTCTGCCATGGATAGTTTCCCTTCTCCGGAAAGCTTCATTGTTGGAATTTGAAAGTGGATGCAAAAGGCAGTCGATGTCGATGTCGGATGTCGGTGGATGTCGTTCAGTGTGGAGGTTAAAGGGGGAGACCTATGTTCAGCAGTGGACGTCTTCTGGCTGATGATGATGATGACCTACTCCAACTAGGCATCATCGCTTTAAAATCGTATGTATCAGTACATAATGTTGTGTACATAGACTTGACATAATGTTAGTACAAAAACTGTTCACATAGATATGTATAAAAAAATTGGTAATGTCTTACCCGTCAAAGGCAATCCTTTTTCAACTTTTGCTCCCGACAGCAGAGGACTAAAATTCTCCTCCTCAGGACTAGTTGATACATGCATCTTTAAATCAATTATTTCTGACTGTTGTTTGAACAACATCTTCGGTCTTTCAAAGGACGGACGACTCAGCAAATCCCTATCTGATGTATTCCTTATCAAAGCAGGTTTAGGCGAACCTGGACTCTCAGCGCTTCGCCTTAAAGGCGATATTCTCAAATCTCCCAGCTTCTTATCAAACCTTGTCATAGGAGATATTGGCGGACGACCTAAAGGGGTCAATCTTCTAGGCCCTACTAAGGTGGTCGATATGTTATCTTTGACGTCTGATGGATGGTTCTCGCTGTCGGTGCTAAATTCTTCGTCGCTTTCTGCTTTTGTTTCGACTCGCTCGAGGTGTTTTGTGTTCTCTTCTGAGGTGAGAAGTTCCTGCAAAAAACATGTAAAATAAAGGATTTTTTTTTTTTAAAACAGGACGATTAGGACTCGTGCTCGGAGGGTTCCGTGTTCCGTTGGACGAAACACTCAGAGCGCGAGTCCAAACAAAAAATAAACAACAAAAGTTGAAATATTGAAAGACAAACTTAACTTAGTAGTTGACAATAAGATTCTTTCGCACATACCAACTACAAAATGTAAGTTTGTTATCAGAAAACAATTATTTTTATATGATATAACTTCAAGATAACAACTTTCGGATTTCTTCCCACATGATTCTTTACATCCCACAGACGACCTAAAAGAGAACGCAGGGAAACGCTTGATGCAGGTCGCTTCCAACTGGCCCTTTTGGAAATCGATGGGTAAGTCCTATGGCTAGCAGTGGACATTCTATGGATGAAATGATGATGATGATGAGTATTTATAATTTAATTGATAATAACTAACCAGTTTAGATAGGGCCCAAATTTTTTTTTCGCATCACAGCCTAGCTACGCCTCTGAATACATACTGCGTCTTTCGATAAAAAGACTGCATCATATACATATACTAGCGACCCGCCCGCCCGGCTTCGCACGGGTGTAATTTACATGCAAAGCCGGGGCGGGTCGCTAGTTATACATATAAACCTTCTTCTTGAATCACTCTATCTATTTAAAAAAAACCGCTTCAAAATCCGTTGCGTAGTTTTAAAGATTTAAGCATACATAGGGACGGACAGACAGCGACAGCGACTTTGTTTTATACTATGTAGTGATAAGTAGTTGGCTAACTTAAAATCTCATAATAATATACGATACAGGGCTCAAACAAATTCTATGCATAACAATGTTTCTTAAGACATTGCGACCATTTATCGAGTTGTTGACCTTTGATTATATCAGGGTATACATTTTTTACACAGTATTTAAAGCATGGTAATGCTAAACAGTAGGTAACTACAGCTTTTACGGGTATAGGGGAATGGTCACGCTATGTCGCGTCGCTATCAAGGTTATAAGCGCTGGTATACACGAAGATTGGTTTGTTTATAAAACAAACTGTAATATTATTTGGTTTTCACTTGACTGGATGTTTAGAGCATTCTTCAATTTCACTTGGTAACAAATCGTACCTTATGTTAACCGAATGAAGTCCATTGACTTCATAATTTGTTTTGTTAAAATTCTAATGCAAAATAAACTAATTTGATTTGAAGCGGCTGTGGTATCCTTACAATTATCTCTGCGCAAAATATTACATTGGACAAACTAACATAATTTTATTATTTAAACTTTTTTTTTATATTTTTTTATTATAGATAGGCTTGCGCTTGGCCGCCAACTCACCCGATGCCAAGCGACGATGCGGCCCACGATGGAGCACGCTTGCCTAGAAGAAACCTATTCACTCTCAACTTGAAGACACCCATATTTAAACTATAGCGATTTGAACACGTGTTTTAAATGTTTATCGCGCATTATTTTAATATAGTCAGCTCGTAACCGAGGCCACTGTAACATGGTCTAAACGTTGAGCGAAAGGTACCTATTTTTAACTAAAACCCTAAATCAAATAATGCGCGATATGTTCCGATAAAAATTTAAAACAATAATTATCATATTCTCATTGGAATTATTAGTACTGAATGGAGATTTGTTAGACTAATACTTGTACTAAAAGTACCTTCACACGGCGCGAGCAAACTGCGCAGCTTACTAGAATAAATGTTTATGATGCAAGTATAGTATAACTATACATTAGACGATATATAATACGGTTTTAGTGGATACCTGCCCTAAAGCGACGCGACGAAACAAATAAAATTTACTGTTAGCAGGCTCATAAAAAATAACAACCTAGTTGAAGACAGTGGAGAATTTGACTCTGAAGTCTGTCTACTAATTTTGTACCATAAAATAATTTAAATAGGACTAGTTTGACATAGTCAGACTTTAGTAAAAATCCACACATAAGAGCTAATTTCATTTGTTACAAGCTGCAAAAATTAAAAACGATTTAAACCTTATTGAATCAATATTGTTGATGATCAGTGTGGCTTAAGTCCATTGCAGACCATGAGTAGTACAAGTAGCAAGTACGAGTTGCTAGTGCCTACAGTAGAATCCGTTTATTATGACTCCGCCTATATTGACCAACCGAATATTATGACGTAATTACACTACGAAGTTTGGTTTTCATATAAAATTCTTTAAAAAAAGTTAGATATAATGACTTCCCTTACAGTGACATGTCGCTTATTATGACCCATTTTTAATAAATTACGTCCGGTTATAATGACGACATGGCGATGTCTTCTATACACAATAGTATTAGAGACAGTTTTTACAATAAAATGAAAAAACAAAAACAGACAAAAATTACAGATTACCTACATTAAAAAATTTGTATGTACTGCATAATGTGCAATTTTTATTTTGTTTTAATATGTATGTAAGTACATATTTACATAAAAGTTTTTTTTTACAATACGCTTTGTATGACATCCACTTATTATGACGTGTTTGTCAATTCCTTTCGATGTCATAATAAACGGATTCTACTGTATTACCTACCGTCTGCAAAGTTTTGCTTAGTACAAGTAGAAGTGCTACTAACTACTTCCACTGCCACTTATGCTTTTTAAGCCAAGATCGATTCCCGGCAAGGCAGATGTTAAAATTATGAATTTTAATCTCTAGTCTGGTGGTCCAGGTTTTAGTTGGACCTGTCTCTATCTGTGTGTGTGTCCTATGACTGCCCTGACACAAGGAAACCTATAGGGAGCTGTGAGTTTCGAACGTGGATCCAATCCAATAGTGAAAATTTAGACTTAGGCAGGGCACAAAAATGGACACTTTTGTGTCTTGTGTCGGATACAAGCTACCGATGAATATTTGCCTTCTATATAAACAGTATGAAATCAGCCACTCTCTGCACAGACTTTGTGTCCAGTTGCTGTGGACACTTTTGTGTCTTGTGTCGGATACAAGCTACCGATGAATATTTGATTTCTATATAAACAGTATGAAATCAGCCACTTTCTGCACAGACTTTGTGTCCAGTTGCTGTGGACACTTTTGTGTCTTGTGTCGGATACAAGCTACCGATAAATATTTGATTTCTATATAAACAGTATGAAATCAGCCACTCTCTGGGCAGACTTTGTGTCCAATTGCTGTGGACACTTTTGTGTCTTGTGTCGGATACAAGCTACCGATGAATATTTGATTTCTATATAAACAGTATGAAATCAGCCACTCTCTGCACAGACTTTGTGTCCAGTTGCTGTGGACACTTTTGTGTCTTGTGTCGGATACAAGCTACCGATAAATATTTGATTTCTATATAAACAGTATGAAATCAGCCACTCTCTGCACAGACTTTGTGTCCAGTTGCTGTGGACACTTTTGTGTCTTGTGTCGGATACAAGCTACTGATGAATATTTGATTTCTATATAAACAGTATGAAATCAGCCACTCTCTGCGCAGACTTTGTGTCCAGTTGCTGTGGACACTTTTGTGTCTTGTGTCGGATACAAGCTACTGATGAATATTTGATTTCTATATAAACAGTATGAAATCAGCCACTCTCTGCGCAGACTTTGTGTCCAGTTGCTGTGGACACTTTTGTGTCTTGTGTCGGATACAAGCTACCGATGAATATTTGATTTCTATATAAACAGTATGAAATCAGCCACTCTCTGCGCAGACTTTGTGTCCAGTTGCTGTGAACACTTTTGTGTCTTGTGTCGAATACAAGCTACCGATAAATATTTGATTTCTATATAAACAGTATGAAATCAGCCACTCTCTGCGCAGACTTTGTGTCCAGTTGCTGTGGACACTTTTGTGTCTTGTGTCGGATACAAGCTACCGATGAATATTTGATTTCTATATAAACAGTATGAAATCAGCCACTCTCTGCGCAGACTTTGTGTCCAGTTGCTGTGGACACTTTTGTGTCTTGTTTCGGATACAAGCTACCGATGAATATTTGATTTCTATATAAACAGTATGAAATCTGCCACTTGCTGTGCAGACTTTGTGTCCAGTTGCTGTGGACACTTTTGTGTCTTGTGTCGGATACAAGCTACTGATGAATATTTGATTTCTATATAAACAGTATGAAATCAGCCACTCTCTGCGCAGACTTTGTGTCCAGTTGCTGTAGACACTTTTGTGTCTTGTGTCGGATACAAGCTACCGATGAATATTTGATTTCTATATAAACAGTATGAAATCAGCCACTCTCTGCTCAGACTTATCATCGCTTAACATCCGGCGTGCTGGTGGTCAAATGCAAGCCTATCATTTATAAAAAAAAAAGACTTTGTGTCTAGTTGCTTCCACACGTTGGTGCAGCGCCTTAGTGTAAGAGTAAAATAAGGCCACCCAAATAGTATTTACCTGAACTGAAGCACATGTGTCATCTTGCATGGAGGCATCTCTGGCCTTTTTCACAAGCTCTCGGTAAACATAGTCGAGAGGGTGCTCCCATTGAGTCTTCTTTGTGTCTTCGTTGTAGTAATAATGGGTTTGGATCTTCTCATCAAAGCTGCAATAAAAATTTATGAACTATATTAAAACTAGCAGATAATAATCATAGCTGGAATTCTACAAGATCAATTTCTTTCGAATTTACTGAAATAGGTTCTAGCAAAAATATTTATAGCATACAGATCAAGATTTCAGATTAGATTAGAAGCCGCAAGCACATCAAATTGTATGAAAAACCAAAATGCTAAAATTGAACTATTGCACACACATGGTATTGCATTTAGTAATATGGCTCTTATGAATATTTTTATTACATTAATATGTAAAAGTATTCGAATATACATACTTTGTTCAATATTGTTAAAATTAAAATATTCGATGTTACCTAAAATTTAATTATTTTGTTTCATTATCATCAGTCAGAAAACATCCACTGCTGAACATTGGCCTCCCCCTTTAACCTCCACACTGAACGACAGCCTGCCTTCTGCATCCACTGGATACCTGCGACTCTCACGATGTCGTTGATCGTTGGGGGGTGGTAGGTGGTAGCGGAGCTACTGCCGGGGATTGTTTTTGATTGGGGGAGCATAATCCCCACGCTTGGCATGCGGTTTATTGCGAATTATTTTATTTATACATCTTTTTTTAAACAAATTATTAGCAACTTTTTTTTAAATGTAAGTATGATATTTGTTTACACAAAGAAGGTGGGAGGACGACCTACCAAAGGGGTGGCGTAGAACAGCAAGGGATAGGAAAGAATGGCGACTTCTAGAGGAGGCCTATGTCCAGGGAGGACAACCTGATAGTGGAAATGGTGCTGGTGATACAGACTGAATGTGTATATTTAAGTTAGAAATAAATAAATTAACATATATATATTATATATAAGGTTGTTAAGCATAAAATTAACTAATAGTACTGTAGAGTTTAGTATCAGAGAATAAAGGCTATTTTTATTATGATATTTGTTTTAATTTTTACTAATCATTTATGAGTTTAACCATATTGTGATTACTAACTAGGCTTTCCATGGGGCAGGCAGTGGTTGCATAAGCCCATCTTTAGCGAGTGGTAAGAGGTGGCTCTCGCTTTCTGGATCAATCCCCAGCTGTTGAGCATAGTCGGAGACTTCTGTAATAAAAGATACAGATCTTTATGGAGCACTGCTTGCACTTCTAGGATGGATCAGCCAAGTACCAGCTTGAGGTGTTGGAGTATGTTGAGAAACATGCCAAGAAGCTCATCAGCATCCCAAGTTCAGACTAAGCTTCTTTGAACCTTTTCCCACCCTAATAAAATAATGCTTCTTGTAAGGTAATCCACTCCACTTTGAAAAACCATCACTACCAGTGAGACAGTCTGAGGGTCTTCAAGTCACGAATGAATTGGTTTTTTCTAGGCAAGCATGCTTCATCGTACAGTTGCCATATGATTGGCACCACCGAGGGAACATGTCTGAGGTTTCAGGTTGTCTCAGTCATTACGATAGTATGTTTAAACATATTATGGATGTTTGTTTAATAATTATTTGCTTAACCTGTTAAATCAAAATTCATAGTTCATATACCAATAAAAAAAAGTTCGCAACGGTCAAGGGGTAGTGATGATATAATCGAGGGTCGCAAGGATACAGTTCCGAGGCAACCAATAATTATCCAGGGCTTTAATTTCGATGCGATTACATAGACAGACTCTTCGAATCAGTTTTTCATTTAAAATCTAGCAAATCTATATTTATTAACTCTGACAGTGATTTTTCTTAGAGTTTCTGAATTGTAAGATATAATGGTCCTAATTTCTATAATTTAGAATCTTTATATAGGCTAAATACAAGTTATTTCATTGAATAATAAAATCAAATACTTACCCTCTGCAGATGGTTGACTGTTTTCGTCGAATACCTCACGGCATACAACAGCAGATGGAGAACTCATTATGCCGCACCATTATTCTATTTATTTGGAATGAATTTCCACACCAATTTACAACTTAAAAGTTGGTTTAATTTTAAAAAGTCCATTTTTCATCGGCCCCGACTCAACTGAAAATCCGAAATCGACATTTTTTTTTCTTTTTTCCACAATTTTCTCACAATAGCCGTCAAAGTTTTTTTCTTTTCTCTGTCTATATTTTAGAATTTGGCATCACACGTATTGTGTGTTTGCAGATGTCATGTTGAAAAATATTTGCAAGATTTGGTTAATGGTTAAATAGATAGCGATTTTTTGTTGTGTTTTTACACTTAGCACACGAAGGCATAATTTTGTCAGATGTTTCGTTATCATGTAACAAAAGTCGCGTGTTGCACTTCCTACGGCTAGAGACCAACCGAAATGAAGGGAGCGCTGGCACTCACTTTGTAATTTTCAAAAATGCGCTTCTTCTGGGCCCGTCCATTCATTTTATTTTGGTCGAAGTGCAGCACGTCAAGGACAAGAACGATAATTTGAATTCAGAGTATAGCGAACAAGCGAAGGATTCCATAGTAGAATCAGCGCAGCAAGGCATTCTAAAGTAAAGAGAGCTGGGCAAGCGAAGTCAGCGAATAATTCAATATAATTACGCCACCCGATAAATATTTTGGCCCCAAGATAAGACACCATTACCACTAAGGAATATACTACTCTCTAACGGGATTACCACCAAGGGAACATAACATAGATAAACATATATACTAGATTGCGTTCTGTCAAAATATTCCCATACAAAACTAAACCTTAACGTCTAAACGTAAGGGTTCATAATAATGTGGCTAGGAACATGGAGGTAAAACGAGCTCACTGAGATAGCTACCACGGAGGAAGTGTATCCCTTTCTAAAGATTGCCATTACATAAAACATATACTTTAGTAAAACTCTGTTTTAAACTATCTCGGCTGTTCACTAAAGTTATAAGATGTTGTGGAATCTCATTCCACAACCACCACGGTAATTATCCCGTAAATAATCACAATTATATTTTAGTAGTTTTACTTATTCAATAGGACATACCAGGCAGGCCCTATTTTGGGGTGTACACATAAAATTACTATCAATAAAATAAAGATTAATTTTTATTTCCATTTTCTAACGGATATTAATGTAGATATATCTAATGTATCATGTACCTATTTCAATTTTATTTTTAAGTAACCATGTAGGTTCCAAGTATAATTACTAGGAACCTTCATGGTTCTACTGAACCATGAAGCTACTGGCAGCATTAACGACATGGCGTTTTTGATTGTTTGCTTATTTTGTTTTTTCATGCATGATTTTTGAATAATTATTTTAAAATGGTGAAAAATTGCTGTATAAGAAACTGTGCTAGTGAATCATTCGGTGGCTGCGGCATATCTTTTCACAGGTAGGTACAAAAGCTTGAAATACAAGAAAATGTTTATTAGGGTGTCCATACTCGTGTGAACATGAACAATTATTTTTATACATTATGTTTTAGCATGACCTAGGGATATTTTAAAGTAATTCGCATTTCGGCGAGTGTGCGCAAAAGCTTCGAGCCCTTTTTCCACCCTCCCCCTTTTACTTAGGAAAAGTAGAACGACTGCACACTACCACCCCTTCCTAGTGAAAATTCCAAAGATTTGAACTCAACGATTTGGGTCTGCCCAAGAATGGAACTCCCTGCCTTCCTCCTTGTTTCCTGAGAACAACAAACTAGATATCTTCATGGCTATAGTGATAGATATGAATAGATTTCTAGATCAACGTGTTCCATCCTCCGCCACACCGTCACGTACCATCAGGTGAGTAAGTGGCGAAACGTAGATCTAGTACCACCATCCAACGGTGAACCGAGCTTTTTGTGTACAGTTGTATCGTTCGTTGTGTTTCGACGAATCGTACGGGAATCATTCTAAATATTACATAAAAAATGAAAGTACCTAAATTCATCGCTGAATATATTTCATGTTACAGTATACCAACAAAAGAGGATGTAAGAAAAATGTGGTTGGACGTAATTCTTAGTCGAACAGCAAGTATAACAAAAAACTCCAGGGTGTGCAGTTTGCACTTCAACACAGAAGATTTTATAAAGACACTAGCGACCCGCCCCAGCTTCGCACGGGTGCAATGCTAATACTAGAATAATATACTACAGATTTTCTTTATATCCTACGTTCACAGATTTATTGTTATTAGGCAAAACAAACTAAACATGTTGTTTTCATAATTGGCCATGTGAAAAACACGCCGCCGGTACGGGCCTGTAGTGGTACTGGGCACTGGCTGAGGGGCCGGTACCGCCGCAACCGCTATGTCCCTGCATTTTAAATCTAATATCTTAGAAAATGTTCATTTAAATTACAAGCTGTAAACGGCCATATTGGTCTATATTAAAAGCATAATGTATTTAAGGTACTTAATTGGATAAAGATTAATGCTGTATTGCTTAAAATCCCTACGTAAATAAGCCATTATTTCTCGTAAAAAATAAATAATATAAAATGGTTATTGTGGGTTATCCCTAAGAAATAGACAAATATACCATCGTGGACTTTTTTGTAGACCTTTTTAAGGTATACAATATTGTCGTACATTATTTTGATCTATCTCGTAGGGTTCAGCCAGCGTTTGCAATGTAAAGCGCAAAAAAATGTGTTTATTGACGACATCACATTAGAAACCTCTACAATTATCAGTGTTTCTATACTATATTATGCATTTATTATATATATAAACCTTTTTCTTGAATCACTCTATCTATTTAAAAAAACCGCATCAAAATCTGTTGTGTAGTTTTAAAGATTTAAGCATACATAGGGACGAACAGACAGCGACAGCGACTTTGTTTTATACTATGTAGTGATGATAGTGATAGTGATGTAGTGATGCTCTCGACAAACTTTGAAAACGAATGTAGTTCCATGTCATTTTCCCGCAGTAAGTAAAATATGCCAAATAGTTGTCATGCCAATCTTCTATATTTATAAAAGCTAAATTTACTCACCCACTCACTGACTTGTCACGAAATATCAAAAACTATTTGACTTACGAAGCTGACATTTGGCACGTAGATTCCTTATGGGGTATACCTAGAGGTCCGCTAAGAAGGATTTAGCGAAAAAGCCGAATTAAAGAGGGCAAATGGTGGTTGAAAGATTATATTAAAGTCCTTTGTTTTTGATGATACTTAGGAATAAAATTTGGTATTCAGGCTAATAGTTTAAAATAAATAAATACTGTTATAATATTTTTACATAAAAGAAGGATTAAGGAGGTGGAATTGGAGTTTGTATGTTGTGTTGAAAGTTATGTAACTAAGAATTTGTAATTTGACATGTGGGTGTAAAAGTTCATCTATACTAATATTATAAAGAGGAAAGATTTGATTGTTTGTTTGTTTGTTTGCATTGAATAGGCTCCGAAACTACTGAACCGATTTGAAAAATTCTTTCACTGTTGGGATGCTGCACTATCCCCGTTTGGCATAGGCTATATATCCCGGCTTCGCCCGTGCGTGTCTGCATGTCTTCGTTTCCTCAAAATCATGAACACCCTACAAGAAAAGGACAAATTACTCCGTGCTCGCTTTTCCCTCGGACCGTTTTTTTAGCATGAGTACTCAATCCAGGTCCCTTTAGGGTATATATAAAATCCTTGGAACATAATTATTATGTGTTCCAAGTTGGCGACAATTTTTTTTTTTTCTGAGGTTGCCATTGCAAAAAACTTTCAAACGCGTATCCGAACGTAATTTTATTTTGTCTATGGTTCATATATCAAAGAAGATCTAAAATGCCAAACTTTAACATAAAAATGTGTGGGCATTTTGGTAACAAGCATATTTCAGTATATTCTCCCATAATGTAGGTATACAGCCGGAAAACCAATTTTCTTTTCAGTGAAAAGATTCCTTGTGTGTTTTCTGTGGTGATAGTGGTTGGGTGCTGGCAAGCAAGTGGGTGGCAACCAAAGAGAATATAATAGGTGACAACTGGCAACACTAAAACAACCTCGCAGAAAAACAAAGTAGAGTAACAGTGATTCGGGGAAAAATATTGCATTTTGTTTTACTTAAATAAATTAATAGTTTTGATTCCTAACATTAAAACAATGGCTTCAGTCAAAGATGTAGCTTCACTGTATCAAAATCTTAAAACTGAGTGGTCTAAAAAGCCACGGAAATTGGACAAGTGCGGCGAACTGCTGAACAGAATAAAGGTTTGTTCTGTGATGACTTGACGAAAATGATCAAAATCATTATTTTTCTAAAGAATCCTTCTGTTTTTAGATAGCTTTAACTCAACTGAGCTTTCTACCGAGTAACAACGCCTCTGCAAATCAAAAAGAGTTAATATTGGCAAGAGATGTGCTTGAAATTGGGGCGCAATGGGCGGTCGCAGTCAAAGATGTAAAAGCCTTCGAAAGATACATGTCGCAGCTCAAATGTTACTATTTTGACTACAAGTAAGTTTAATAACACGCATGTTTATTCATATATCTTTTTTAATTCGTTTGTTGTTCTGATAGTTGAGCAATGTGATGTTAATTCTGAAGTCCGGAAGTTACCATTTCAGTAGCAACTCACAGTAAATTATTGAATTTGATTGATTGATTTGCCTTTTTCCCATTTACTTACAAACAACAATCAGCAGACTGAGCAGACCTTACTAGCCATATAGCCCAGTGTGAGTCCAAATATGGTTAGAGTAGGAAACAGGGTGCTGAACTTTTTTTTTGTGTATTAATACGAATAGGTACGTGAAGAAAAAACGGAATTCTTGGACTTCATGGCCTCCGATTCTGTGATGGCCACGGAGTCCAAAACGTTTCTGTTCAGCTGAACCTGAAGACTAAAAGTCAGCTGAAGCCACTCTCGTTAGATGTTGCATCCGGGCCATATCTGTAGCCTCTTCCTTGGCCTGGAGCTTCATCTTCTCATGTTGCCCAGCCACAAGGGCATTGGCAAGGTCGACATACTGGCTCGTGGTGGGTGGTTGGCCTGTCTTGCTTCTCCTTATTGCTGCTAGAGCATCTGAACCACTGCCAGAGCTCAAGCAGCTGTCGCTGCTGTTTTCCCTTGTTTCCTACTTTCGCGCGGTGCATGTGAGCTCACATACACAAGCTCAAATAAGATGAGTCATCTGTCCCATCATCGTCGGGGGCAAGCCCAGCTCCCTTTGTGTGGTGAAGAATAAAAAATTCTTTATTAAACATTTTGTTCCTATCTGTATAGGGGAAATATGTGGACCACCCGTACCAGTAGGCAGTACCCGTGTAAGTCTAGGGTAAACCCTACCCGCACGAGGCTTCGACTGGGCCTCTGCAGGAAACTGCATTCCCTGCAGAGGCCCAGCAAACGGGGCTCCGATCTTCAACGATAAACCCAAGAGTAGTGTTAGTATATACCGGGCGTGTCCCACCCCAGTCGGCTACGACGAGCCTCGCCCATCCATAGTGTTCTCTGTTAATCAAAGGGACATGCGGACAGAAGAATGAGGTAGTGGCCACTACCTCATTTTCTGCGCGCGGTCCTAATAAAAGCTTAGGGGCGCATGCAGAAGTTACCCACCCCAGTCTGAACTTTAGCTACAGCCAACAAAATCCCCCGCCGGGAGAAATTATTGGCTGCACCCAGAATGCACCCGCTTAATCCAGTAATATCCCTCTGAATTAACGAATTCGTAAAAGATGGTAGTGGATGAGCTCATCCTAACCTAATCATATCTTTTTTCTAGGATTTTTGTTAATAGTTATGCAATCACGAAGGAATTGATCATTTTCCAGCCATTTTTTTTTTCTACTTGGTTTTATTTAGGTAATCCACCTTTGCCCATTTTCATACTTTTTCATTGGCAGTAAAAATAATTATATAATAATAATTAATTCATTTATTACACATTGAAATTAAAACTTTTAACAGATGTTATTGTGTTTACATTATTTAAACAACATAATTACATTAAAATGTAAAATTCACACAACTACATTTATAAAGTGTTTAGTTACAATCCATCCCTTTAGTAAATCTCAGAGTATAATGCGCTTGTTAAAAACGTATTTGTATTTCCAGAGAGCACCTACCGGAGTCAGCCTTCATGTACCAGTTGCTCGGCCTCAACCTGCTGTTCCTCCTGTCCCAGAACCGAGTGGCGGAGTTCCACACAGAGCTGGAGCGTCTCTCAGTCGATGTGATCAGAGCTGACCCCTACGTGAAGCACCCACTTGCCCTGGAACAGTATCTCATGGAGGGCAGCTATAACAAAATCTTTTTGGCTAAGGTGTGTTGATTGTTGAAAAGACAGGTTTTTATTTATTTTTTTACTAGCTGCGCCTGGCGGTTTCACCCGCGTAGTGATGAAAAATGGTGATGAGAATGATGAAAAGTAGCCTATGTCACTCTCTGGCTCTTAAACTATACCCATGCAAAAATCTGGTTGATCCGTTGTTCTGTTGCAGCGTGAAAGAGGAACAAACCTTACTAGTAAACATATTAGTAGGATAATAGATAGGCTTGAGCTTGGCCGCCATCTCGCCAGATGTTAAGCGTAGATGCGGTCTACGATGGAGCATGCTTGCCTAGAAGAAACCGATTCACTCTCGACTTGAACCAGGGATTCATTGCTGATGAGCCGCTTGAAACATTTCTCAATAGACTCCAACGCCTCCAAGCTGGTAGTTAGCTGGTATTTTAGGTAGGTAAGTGTTATAGGATTTGGGATTGCCTGTTATAATAACTTTTACTTGTCTTTTTATTTATTAACAAGCAACGCACCCTGGCTTCACACGGGTGACAATCTTATTTTTTTTTACACCTTGGGTTGCATTATTGAAATTTTAGTAAGAATCCCAATTTTTTTGAAAATATAATATAGCCAGGGATAGTGTAGCTTCCCAACAGTGAAAGAATTTTTCAAATCAGTTCAGTAGTTTCGGAGCCTATTCAATGCAAACAAACAAACAATCAAATCTTTCCTCTTTATCATATACTAGCGGTCCGCCCCAGCTTCGCACGGGTATAGATTATAGCCTATGTCACCTGGGCATAGTGTAGCTTCCCAACAGTGAAGCAATTTTTCAAATCGGTTCAGTAGTTTCGGAGCCTATTCAATGCAAACAAACAAACAATCAAATCTTTCCTCTTTATAGTATTAGTATAGATTATTAGGATAGATTATTAGTATAGATTATTAGTATAGATGTATAATATAGTATAGATGTAAACGGTTTAAACCGTAAGGTGTCCATTATACTCATAACCGATTTATACTGTTTTCTGTGGAACAGTTGATATTTCTTCGCGATTTTAGTTTGCTGCTATAATAAAAGTTGTTCATAATTATGGGTACTATGGACCCCTTTCAGCTTCTTACACCCTTTCCGCATAACCCAGCATAAATGCTGCTAGTTACGAAAGGTACGGTATATAAGAATTTACTTGACTGTGTTGTAAGAATTAAGCATGGAAATCCGTCTTCATATTGCAGGGCAATGTGCCAGCAGAAAGCTACACTCTCTTCATGGACACCCTCCTAGACACGGTGCGTGGTGAGATCGCGGCTTGCATCGAGAAGGCATATCTGTGCATCTCGGCCGCCGAGGCTGCCCGGAGACTCAACATGCCTTCGCAGCAGGCCGTGCTGGAGTATGGCAAGAAGGTAACTAGTTATGTAGAGTAATGACTAGTCTTAAGTTACTGTTAAACCAAAAGGACCGTAGCCAATAAAATAAAATAAAAGTTACTGTTAGCGCACCACAAATACTTTTTAAAAGTTTCCTTTCTTATCTGCTAAATATTATAAAGAATTTTCGGAAAAAAAATCAAGGCGTACTGCAAGGTACCGTTTCTTTGTTGATATTCCGAAAACTTGAAGAGCCCTTAGAATTAAACCCTCTCAATGGATTTTATCTTGTGTTCTTTACATTAATTCCTGACAATTCGGACATTTTCCAGTGTCCGTGGTCACATAGAATCGGTTTCTTCTAGACAAGCATGCTCCAACATAGCTCTATACCAGTGGAGGTGGCTGTGAATGCAACCATATAATTTTATTTTAAAATACAGTGTAAACACCATATAGCGACGCCCGATTTAACGAACAAACTCCCCCTAAAACTACGAAATTACTTGACTTTGGTTGATTTACCTTGTTTTTCATACAACGATACACTCTATGTAGCATCACACCCATTCTAAATAACGACAACAATACGTCATAATTAGGTAATAAACAGAACTTTCTAACACCTCATATTTAAAATAAAATACTGGAGCAGCAAAAAACGAAGATAACAGATTACGCAATAAGTGCTGTTATTTGTATCAATATTAATGTTTGCTGTTTGTAAATATCATACATTACTAGTAAATCATACTATTAAATATAAATATATATTTAAATTTAATATTTTATCTTACTTAATATTATAAATGCGAAAGTTTGTGTGTAAGTGTGTAAGTGGGTAAGTGTGTAAGTGTGTAAGTGTGTATGTTTGGCTGAAGTCACCGCCGAAACTACTGGTCCGATTTGGATGAAATTTAGAATGTATATAGCTTATACCCTGGATTAACACATAGGCTACTTTATATCCCGAAAAAATGCACGGTTCCTGTAGGATAATTTCAATTACACAAATCTCCACAACGGCTCAACAAATAAGTATGAAATTTGGTACAAAAACAGGCAAGCAGCCACATTGCAACACAAGCCACTTTTTATCCCGGAAAATTTGACAGTTCCCGTGGGATGGTATAATCATTCTTTTTCACAACGGCTCAACGAATAAATATGAAATTTGGTAAAGAAACAGACAAGGAGCCACATTAAAACACACAATACTTTTTATCCCGGAAAATTTTACAGTTCCTATAGGATAACTTCAATCACACAACTATGTAACTGTTAAACAAATTTTGATGAAATTGGTATGGAGGTAGATTATACACTGAATAATATTATAACATAACCTAATTCTGATCCTGGGAAAATGAGTGGTTCCTGTAGGATAACTTTGATCACTTAACTCCGGATTTCGATGAAATTTGGTATGAAGGTACAATATTCCTTGGACTATCACATGAGTTACTTTTAACCCGGAAAAAATCTATGGTTCCTGTAGTATAACATCAATCACTCAACTCTGTGACTGTTTAACGGATTTCGATGAAATTTGGTATGGAGGTAGCTCCCTGGATTAAAACTAAGGCTATTTTATACCGACAATATGTAAGTTCCTGTAGCATAATTTCAATCACTCAACTCTACGACTGTTTAACAGATTTAGCAAGCCGTAAGCGGCCCGCGAGTGTTAGTTAAGCACATGTGACGTACAAAAAAGAAAAAAAAAAACTTTCTAGGTTGCGTGGTTCGCTGGGCCGCAAGCGGCCGCGAGGGCGAATGTCAAGCACAAGTGACGTACAAATAAGAAAAAAAAAATTTATAGGTTGCGTGGTTCGCTGGGCCGCAAGCGGCCCGCGAGGGCGAGTGTCAAGCACAAGTGACTTACCAAAAAGAAAAAAAATACTTTTTTAGGTCGCGCGGTTCGCTGAGCCGCAAGCGGCCCGCGAGGGCGAGTGTCAAGCACAAGTGACTTACCAAATAGAAAAAACAAACTTTCTAGGTCGCGCGGTTCGCTGGGCCGCAAGCGGCCCGCGAGGGCGAGTGTCAAGCACAAGTGACTTAACAATAAGAAAAAAAAAACTTTTTGAGGTCGCGCGGTTCGCTGGGCCGCAAGCGGCCCGCGTGGGCGAGTGTCAAACACAAGTGACGTACAAAAAAGAAAAAGAAAAACTTTCTAGGTTGCGTGGTTCGCTGGGCCGCAAGCGGCCCGCGAGGGCGAGTGTCAAACTCAAGTGACGTAAAAAAGAGAGAAAAAAAAATCTAGGTTGCTCAGTTCGCTAAGCCGCAAGCAGACCGCAAGGGTAAGTGTCAAGCACAAGTGACGTACAAAAAAGAAAAAAAAAACTTTTTAGATTGCGTAGTTCGCTGGGCCGCAAGCGGCCCGCGAGGGTGAGTGTCAAGCACAAGTGACTTACCAAAAAGAAAAAAAAAACTTTCTAGGTTGCGTGGTTCGCTGAGCCGCAAGCGGCCTCGAGGGCGAGTGTCAAGCACAAGTGACGTACAAAAAAGAAAAAAAAAACATTCTAGGTTGCATGGTTCGCTGGGCCGCAAGCGGCCCGCGAGGGCGAGTGTCAAGCACAAGTGACTTACCAAATAGAAAAAAAAAACTAGGTTGCTCGGTTCGCTGGGCCGCAAGCGGCCCGCGAGGGCGAGTGTCAAGCACAAGTGACGTACAAAAAAGAAAAAAAAACATTCTAGGTTGCATGGTTCGCTGGGCCGCAAGCGGCCCGCGAGGGCGAGTGTCAAGCCCATGTGACTTACCAAATAGAAAAAAAAAACTTTCTAGGTCACGCGGTTCGCTGGGCCGCAAGCGGCCCGCGAGGGCGAGTGTCAAACTCAAGTGACGTAAAAAAGAGAGAAAAAAAAATCTAGGTTGCTCAGTTCGCTAAGCCGCAAGCAGACCGCAAGGGTAAGTGTCAAGCACAAGTGACGTACAAAAAAGAAAAAAAAAACTTTTTAGATTGCGTAGTTCGCTGGGCCGCAAGCGGCCCGCGAGGGTGAGTGTCAAGCACAAGTGACTTACCAAAAAGAAAAAAAAAACTTTCTAGGTTGCGTGGTTCGCTGAGCCGCAAGCGGCCTCGAGGGCGAGTGTCAAGCACAAGTGACGTACAAAAAAGAAAAAAAAAACTTTCTAAGTCGCGTGGTTCGCTGGGCCACAAACGGCCCAGCCAGGCCAGGAATTTAACTTTAGATCTCCTGCTCATAAAGCACCGTGTACCTACCGACCATCAATATCCAGGATGAAATACATAAAACGTATTTAGTCGCGTCCTAAAATAAAGCTTTTTGCTTAGTACTTCATAATTTTTCCCTAGAACAACGCGGGCAAAGCCGCGGGCGGAAGCTAGTATTAAATATTATAAATGCGAAAGTGTGTTTGTTCCTCTTTCACGCTGCTACGGAACAACGGATAGACCTGATTTTTTGCATGGATATAGTTCAAGAGCCAGAGAGTGATAGGCTACTTTTCATCATCATCATCGTCACCAAAAAGAAAAGTAGCCTATGTCACTCTCTGGCTCTTGAACTATCATCATCATCATCATCAGCCAGAAGACGTCCACTGCTGAACATAGGCCTCCCCCTTTAACCTCCACACTGAACGACAGCCTGCCTTTTGCATCCACTGGATGCCCTACTCTCACAATGTCGTCGGTCCATCTAGTGGGAGGCCTCCCTACGCTGCGTTTTCCGGCTCTTGAACTAAACTCATGCAAAAAATCAGGTCGATCCGTTGTTACGTTGCAGCGTGAAAGAGGAACAAACATCCATACATCTATACAGCCATAATTCCATACATACAAACTTTCGCGTTTATAATATTAGTAGGATTATAATTAAATAGTAAAATAACATTGATTTTTCGTATCTCCATTTAACAACAACTCTCAATAACGACTTAAAATATGCAGTCCCTTAAGTGTCGCTATTATAGAGTTTACACTGAAATTATTCCTAAAAAATTCTCTACCATTCCAGCGCAACTGGACCCTCGGCACCGATAACTGCTACCACTTCAACGCAGCCGAGGAGACATGCGCGGCCGCCGCTGGCATTCTTCCGTCTGCAGAGCTGGCAGAACAAACCATCGAATACGCGAGGCATCTCGAGATGATTGTCTAATCTAATATTGTATAGAATTTACTAATAAAGATTTAACTAAAGTCATTTTATTGAAGGCATTTTTCTGCTCTGGATCTGGGTATTTGTTGTTCACTTGTCTTTGTTTTAGGGGGCCATGCACCCCCCCCCTCTGGATCCGCCAATGGAGTGGTGTCTCATGGCATTACCGACTCGAGAAATCCTTAACTTATAGACATATCTTATTAGAAAAATTGTGGTTGTACGCTATCGTTTTATTTTGTGTAGTTTATATTATCATCATCTGATTTTTAATAAGATAGATGACAGACTGACCGACTGGATCATTCTCGTTAGATCCAGTGCTCAAATCCATAATGGATGACATTGAGTACAGAATTCTCTTTTATATTTGGGTACTGCATTCAGTTTAAACATAGGCAAAGAATGGTAAGGGCAACGGTAGGTACAATCTGGGTGTCTTCAAGTCGAGAGTGAATCGGTTTCTTCTAGGCAAGCGTGCTCCATCGTAGACCGCATCGTCGCTTTACATCAGGCGAGTTGGCGGTCAAACGCAACCCTATTATTTAAAAAAAGAACCCGCGAATGTTAGAAACTTGTACAGCGAAAGTTCTTAGCCTTGCTATTGAGTTAGTTACCTTTGACCCTGTATAGGTGTTGAAGCGTAATTCATATTTTTAGGACTAGGAAGGATTACAAGACAAAATAAATCGCTGAAGGACCAATTATGTATTAAATTATATTTTCTTATTAATATAATGGTTCAAGATTGTCGAGTTTCAACAGTTTGGAGAAATATTCGAGAGCATTCCTGAGATGCCAGTCTTTGGTTTCCAAGCACCTGAAAAGAAAATATATCATTAGTATTAAACAAGCATTATTTTATAATATTTTTTTTATATGTACAACATTAACTTGGCATGATTATATTGATTGGTGTGTATAGTACAAGTAGGTACATATAAATTTAATATTTTTAAAAACCCCTCATAAAAAAGCTGATACTTAATCTTCAAATGGATAAACAGATTTTCATGATTCATCATAGCAAAGAACAATCTCTTTTAAACTAAAACAAAATCGGATCAGCCGTTTGGAGAGCTACGATGCCATAGACGGGTACCTTTGGACGGGACAAATATAAAGAAATACATTATTACCGCCTCTTTTTGCGTCAGGGTTAAAAACAACACAAATGACAAAATTGCCCCAACAACTAATGGGGCCGTAGCAAAAAAACAACACAATAAACACCAGCTATGTGTTGGTTGGACACGCGCTAATTACAAACTTTTTTTTCGAACTTAGCAGATGTTTGTATGTTTACCTTTCGCTGGGTTTTCGCGCCAAATTGGTGATCTTCATAAATATTTTCAGCAAGCTTTCTCTTAGCTCTGCGTCAGGCGCCGCGTCCAGCTTGAGGTTCAGGTTTTTGCTCTTGACCTGTAAAGTGCAAAATGGAAATTCAATAGAAGCGATTCATTCCCTAATTTTGCCACGTTTGGAAATGGAATCACCTCAAGAATAGCTAGCATACTTAATTTAAAAAAAAACAACATAAATATCGATTCACAATCGGCGAAGAGAAGATATCGCGTAACGTCAAACACAAAAGAAAAACTGCCAATTTGAGAACCTCCTTTTTTGAAGTCGGATGAAAATAGTTAAAATTGTGTAGACAGTAGTTTCAGTTTTTCTTTTGCAATTTCCACTTTCACGATTTTGGATATTCGCTCTATAATCGTGTTCGGATACACGTATTACAAACGACCATAGACAAAAACTGATAAACGTCAACGGTGATGTTTGACTTTACGCAGATTTTAGCGCTGGCAACACCACTTTCATCGATTTGCCGACGCCACTGTCAAACAATTGTGTTGCGTGTGGAAGCAAGTGAATTAAAAATTAATTTACTCATTATAACCTGAGGCAAACGCAGAATCCAACAAAATGAAGAAACACCAAACTCGACAAAAGACTTTAGATCCAGTAATTGTGTCGCGTGTTAAAAACTACCTCGCCGAAAATGTGGACAAGACCTTCGTTGATGTTAGCCAAATGGCGCGTTCTCTGAAAGAACGATACCGTGAGTACAGCAACAGAAGCGATACCGCATTCTGCCAGATGGTAGAATCTGCGTACAAGGTAGTGCTACAAAGCTATGGTCTCGACGGAGCCTCATCGTCCGAAGGATCGGAAGAGGAATCTGACTTGGAGTTGTTAGACGAAAATAACAGTGCTATGAACGAGCGTATACTCGCAATGTACAAAATGCAAGATAAAAAACGTCCCGCCGCCAACAGACGGGACACGAACAAATCTGGCGAACCTATTGATATTCTCAGTAGCGATGAAGATGGAAGTGTTGCAGCGAAACTCCCGAAAATCAACGACCAAATCACTATAACCCCCCACAACCCGCACGTACCTCAGCGCAATGTAAACAGTACCTCAGAGAGCATACAAAAAGCTCTACAAAATCAAAACGCGAATGACAAAAAGCGCAGAGTGGAATCTAGTAAGAATGCACCTCCAAAGAAAAAAGCTGAAATTGGAAGTACAAAGACAATCAAAGTCGGTTTTGAAGATATCGGAGGCTTGTCAGACATAATGACACAGATTACTGACCTTGTTTTACACATGAAACACCCAGAAGTTTATGCTAAGTTAGGTATAAAAGCACCGAGAGGGGCATTACTGCATGGGCCACCAGGAACGGGAAAAACTTTGTTGGCGAATGCAATCGCCGGCAAACTTCAGCTGCCTTTAATAGCCGTCACAGGCACAGAGTTAGTTGGGGGAGTATCGGGTGAATCAGAGGAAAGAATCCGAGAGCTCTTTGAGCGAGCTACTGCAATAGCTCCAAGTGTGCTCTTCATAGATGAAATTGATGCTGTTTGCGGAAACAGAATTAATGCACAGAAAGACATGGAGAAGAGAATGGTTGCACAGTTATTGGCTAGCTTAGACTCTTTGAGTGAAAACAATTTCTCCGTTTTAGTTCTAGCAGCGACAAATAACCCAGATTCTTTAGACCCTGCTCTGAGAAGGGCAGGTCGTTTAGAACAAGAGATCACTTTAGGTATCCCTTCACTGAAAGCCAGAAAAGAAATAATATCAATTTTATGTAAGAATCTTACACTAAATGAAGATGTCGACACAAATCACGTTGCTCAAATAACACCTGGTTTTGTTGGAGCAGATCTGCAAGCTTTAGTAAACAAAGCGAGCACTTATGCTGTGAAGAGAATATTTACAGAAATCAGAGATGCACGAAGAAAAGCTGAAGCACCTCCAGTCGAAACAAATAAGAGTGAAGTTCAAGTTCAAGTTATTCCAAATGGGGAGGGAGACGACGAAAATGGAGAGACTGTGCCAGAGGAAAATCCTGGAGAAGCCCCTGAAAAACCAGAAGCCGACAGCTCAGTGCCTGATGCAGAAAAACCAGCCGAACCTGCAGAAAAACCTACTTCAAGTGAGGAAATCGATCTCCCAGAAAAAGAAATCATTGAAGCCGCTATCCAAGCTTCAAGTACTGTTGATGATACAATGGATTTCCTTGGAACAGTGCCTTACTCTGCAAACGAATTGTCTGGCTTATCAATCAGACAGGAAGACTTTATAAAAGCTCTGAAAACAACCAAACCATGCGCAGTAAGAGAGGGTATTGTTACAGTGCCTGATGTCACATGGGATGATGTTGGATCACTCAATCAAGTTAGAAAGGACTTACAACTAGCTGTTTTGGCTCCAGTGAAATACCCAGAACTGCTCAGTAAGCTCGGACTTTCTGCTCCGAGCGGAGTCTTACTTTGTGGGCCACCTGGTTGTGGTAAAACTTTACTAGCAAAGGCTGTCGCAAATGAGGCTGGAGTGAACTTCATTTCCGTAAAAGGACCAGAATTACTTAACATGTATGTTGGCGAGAGTGAAAGAGCGGTGCGGACATGTTTTCGACGCGCAAGGAACTCGGCTCCATGTGTTATTTTCTTTGATGAATTCGATGCTTTATGTCCACGGCGTACTTCGCAAGATAACAATGGCGCTGCCCGTGTCGTCAACCAGTTGTTGACTGAAATGGATGGCATAGAGAGCCGGGAAGGAGTTTTTGTGCTTGCCGCTTCAAATAGACCAGATATAATTGATCCAGCTGTGTTGCGCCCGGGTCGTTTGGACCGCGTTATGTATGTAGGAATGCCAGCAACCGCGGACAGATTCGATATCTTGCAGAAGCTTACGAAAGGTGGCACACAGCCACAATTGGGACCCGATGTTGATCTTAATATTATCGCCGGACTGACTGAGGGCTACACTGGAGCAGATCTAGCAGGATTGGTCCGGGCGGCAGCTACTAATACCCTGACAACTCACATCACAAACGGAACGTTAGAAGACGACATATCAGTCGCTTTTGAAGATTTCAGAATGGCTCTTACAAAGTCCAAACCATCAGTTTCAACAAAGGAGCAATTGCACTATGAAAAGCTCAGATTGAAATATGTTGCCGGAGAAGACAAAGATACCATGGAAATGGAGACTGAGCCAGTTAATGAGGAATCTATGGACACCGTGTGAGAATCGTTTAGACGCTGTGTACTGCAGACCTAAGTAGTTTATTCCACCTCTGGAATCAAACCGATAGTGCCAAGGCGTTCCTTTATGTTCATTTTAATGTTCGTATAATTCATTACCAACCTAATGTATTTAGATTTAAGGATCTTATTCTTTGTGAGTGTAATGAATAAATAGATGCTCTTAAAAAGCCTCTGTGCTGCACATTATGAATAAATATTATTTTTACTGAGACTAATGTTTTCTTCACTATTGTTAGAAGACCACTGATATTACAAATACTAATTTTAGTTAGGTTAGTTTTTTCTGTCCATTCCTTTCTTGTCTAAATAGCTGAAATAATATGGCAGGGAAGTTATGTGTATTATGAGGATAAACAGGGCACTGCATTATATCCTGGAACTGATCTTTGTGTATCTTGGCCGAGTACTAAACATGGATTTAAAAACAGTACTCTCAGATTAGACAAGGGAGATATTTTATGCTAAGGTGTTGGGTGTGTGTCATCATCATCATCATCATCATCAGCCAGAAGGCTGAACATAGGCCTCCCCCTTTAACCTCCACACTGAACGACAGCCTGCCTTTTGCATGCCCGCGAGTCTCACAATGTTGTCGGTCCATCTAGTGGGAGGCCTACCTGCGCTGTGTCTTCAACTGCCGGTGATTTTCGCACCCAGTTGGCCGACGTAGTAGTCTGCCGTTACCTGGCCCGCTACCTTGGCCAGGGACAGGGGGACTGGGGGCCGTCGTATTTGTTTGTCATGGGGGGGTGTTGCAATAATCCCCACGCTTGGCAGGCGGCTTGGGTATCGCAGAACGTTCCACCATTCGAGTAGGAGGATGCTGCTGCCCATCCTCTGGTGGTTATTAGAATGGCTGTCAAGGCATTTTTGTAAAAAAATTGTAGCCAGTCGCACCCATATAAACGAAACGTCTGTCATTCGAAATCAGCAACTGTGATGTGGACAAAGAACTTTAAGACATAACCCAAAAAGGTAAGGTCCAAGTTCTTTGGATGCGGAGTTCGACGCGTTGATCTAAATAGGAATGTTCAATCAAGGTTCACTCATAATGCCTGGTAATAGATTTTTTTTCTCATTTCCGTTCTATTTACTTCTCTTTTATGTGACCACGGGCATGGCCCGGTCAAATGGCGTTGTGTTGGTTGACAGATCATTTGAACATCATTGTACAAGTGGTATAATATTCGACATCTGAGGTACTGAGTTGGAATTAGCTACGCCCTATTCCCATTTTCGCTATAACTTCTCACTTATAGCCAGAAAATTCTATGACCCGGGGTCTACAAGAAATTTTAAATCCGTGATTATTACTGTGCTCTGTGTGTATTGGTAAGATAAGATAACACTATAAAAATACCATTTTATTCAAGGGAAACCGATACACTACAATGAAACTAGCTAGCCTACTTTTATGCTTCAAGCCTACATTTTGCGGTCACCTTCCCAACCTTTGTTCTGTAACTTTTTACAAATCTTTATCATCATCATTTCAGCCGTAGGACGTCCACTGCTGGACACAGGCCTCCCGCATCAATCTCCAAAAGGGCCAGTTGGAAGCGGCCTGCATCCAGCCTTTTTAATATTTAACTTTTAAAGGTATTTTAATACTTAACAAAAAATGTCTTGAGAGTCTGTGGAGTAATAAAAAAGATACGTTTGAAAAGGTAAAAAAAAAAAACTTTTTTTTAAAATTATAAACAACGCAATAATTGTGGTAGTTACACTGAAATATTAAGCAATCATTACCTTTCTACATTTATTGTCCTGATTTTTTCATTTGTATGTGCTGTGAGACCTTGCTTCCTACCAAATTTCATTATTCTATCTCAACGGGAAGTCGAGAAGTATAGGTTTGATTGCTTTAATCTTGACACGCCAGACGGACAACAAACTGATCCTATTGGGGTTCCTTTTTTCCTTTTGAGGTACGGAACCCAAAGGAACGCATAGATTACACACATACACGCTTCCTTACTGATTCCTTTCTCTGCCATTTTTGTCATTCGCGATCACCATCACCCCGCAACCAGCTCACCATAGAACCAAGGATCGATCGAACGCAGCCACCACCATCCATCTCCTGGGGCCTTACGGACAACAGCTAATTGCGGCACCTAATCCGCTCAGTTGGAAAATCACGCGACCGCAAATCGTATCTGGGGCCTTACGGACAACAGCTAATTGCGGCACCTAATCCGCTCAGTTGGAAAATCACGCGAACGTGAACCTTATCGCGCCCAGATACGAATTGCGGTCGCGTGATTTTCCAACTGGGCGGATTAGGTGCCGAAATTAGCTGTTGTCCGTAAGGCCCCTGTGCGCGATAAGGTTCGCGTGATTTTCCAACTGAGCGGATTAGGTGCCGCAATAGCTGTTGTCCGTAAGGCCCCTGTATGTCCAGCAAGACTCCAGCTTGACTTAATTTTTTTTTTTATAATAGGCTTGCGTTTGACCTCCAACTCGCCTGATATTAAGCGATGATGCGGTCTAAGGTGGAGCACGCTTGCCTAGAAGAAACCGATTCACTCGTGATTTGAAGACACCCAGATTGTAACTATTGGGGAACATCCATTCAGGTTAGTAAAATAAAAATACTGTATAAGTGTGAGTAGGAGTTGAACCCTGAGGGTTCCGTACAAACTTAATAAATATGTAGATATGTTTTTCCCGAAAATCGAGTCTTGACGGAAAAAGGTTAAAAAGATTGAAATATTTAATGACAAACTTAACTTTGTAGTTTGAAAACAGGTGCTTTCATACATACAAACTACAAAATATTAGTTTGTAATACATATATTTTTTTAATTTGATTTAATATCAAATCAACTAATTTAGCATTAATTTCTCCCTTTATAATTATGTGCTGTGAGACCTTGCTTTTTGCCAAATTTCATGACTCTAGGTCAACGGGAAGTACCCTATAGGATTTGATACCCTTGTGAAATCGCAAAATATGCTACATAAACGTTCATATGATTTGATTGCGTTAACTTTCAAAAGTTTGATTTTTTCACAGCTAAAAAAAACCGTAGATTTGAGTATTTGATATAAATTTCAACTTGATACCTCAACGCGTTCTTGAGAAAAAGGGTCTTGATAGACGGACAACAAAATTATCTTATAAGGGTTCAGTTTTTTCCTTTTCAGCATGTCTAGCATGGGCTGTGGATAAATTGTCTTTCCACCGTTTTTATCCACGCCTAGACACGACAAAGCTAGAATAAGGATACGTTTGTATTTTTCTCGCGGGATAAAAACGGTGGAAAGACAATTTGTCCACGGCCCGTGCTAGGCCTGCTGGTACGGAACCCTAAAAAAGTAAGGAATACTTACAACAGTCATTCTAAACGCTTCCCTCGCTTGGGCCGCATCCGGCAAGTCCCAATAAATCATCTCGTTGGTGATTTTGTACTCGTTCGAGTCTAGTGAATGCAAAACGAGAGTTCGAGTGAAATGAAGCAAATGTTCATCTTCTGCTAGTGTTTCTGCTGTCACTTTCATAACGCCGCTGATTCGGAGAATTGTGGTTGATTCCTGGACAAAAAAACGTCATCATCATCATCATCATAGCACTCGAGCTCCAAGACACAAGCCGCGTGTTTAGTTTGGAGCTCACCGACCAAACACATACGATGTCTTACTAAACTACTCTTAATTGTAAGAGATTTGTCTAATAATTAGTTGCTCTTTCTATGTAAGTTTTCCTTTTTGTGTGAATAAATTTATCTTTATCTTTATTTTATCATTTCAGCCATAGGACGTCCATTACTGGACATAAGCCTCCCCCATCGATCTCCAAAAGGGCCGGTTGGAAGCGGCCTGCATCCAGCGTTTCCCTGCGGTCTCTTTTAGGTCATCTGTCCATCTAGTGGGTGGACGTCCTACGCTGCTCTTACCGGTCCGTGGTCTCCATTCCAGAACCATTCGGCCCCATCGGCCATCTCTTCTGCGTGATATGTGCCCTGTCTACTGCCACTTCAACTTGCTAATACGGTGGGCTATGTCGGTGACTTTCGTTCGTTTACGGATCTCCTCATTTCTGATTCGATCTCGTATAGAAACCCCGAGCATAGCCCTCTCCATAGCTTGTAACTCCATGGAAATCGTAGTTTCATCTAATCGCGCCACCGCGCCCGCGAGTTAACTTGCACAAGCACTTAGACATGATGATATTATCTACTCTAAGTATTTTATTTATATTACACGGGAATTACTCACGTAAGATTAAGCCAGTTAAGTGCAAAGCGAGACGCAGCCGCGCGCGTGAATTCACCTTGAAAAAGGCCGTCTAATGCAGTTGAAACTATAGTCGGAGTAACCGGCTTAATCTTACGTGAGTAATTCCCGTGTAATATAAATAAAATGTGAGAAAACCACGTCTGTTCAAATTCAAATTCAAAATATTTATTTGTCAGAACATGGTAGGTACACATACATATAAAGTAGCATACATGGTCGTAATAATGGAGACGTATCTCATGTCCTTGCCTGTTACAGCGTACAAATGTTAGTTTTATATATATATTATTATTAGTTTTGTTATAGTTAAAAAAATAACGAAATTATGTCTAAGTAAGAATATTGTTAGAATTATATTTTGGTTTGGTTGTATTTTATACCTTAATTAGATGTTTATTACTTAAGCTATTATTATCATTTTATCTTTTCCTAGTACCTAGTCTCGATTTTATGTCAATTATTTAGTCTACATTACATATCAAAACATTTTTTAAGCTATTTATCGTTTTATCTTTTCCTAGTACCTAGTCTCGATTTTATGTCAATTATTTAGTCTACATTACATATCAAAACATTTTTATCATTAAGGAATTCTGAAATTTCATAGTAGCTTTTTTGTGCTAATAAAATTTTAAGTTTATTTTTAAACATTCCAATATTTAATTCTCTGATAATTTTAGGAATTTTAGTATATATTAAAGGAGCCATACAGAATACACTTTTTTGCATGAGTGCAGTTTTGGCCGTACGTGGGCAGAGTTTCATCTCGGCCTGTGTGCGAGTTCGAATACCAGCATCAGTCCAACTACCACGTCTGTTTCAATAATAAAATACTCTTAGTATGATATACTAGCGGTCCGCCCCAGCTTCGCACGGGTATAGATTATAGCCTATGACACCCGGGGATAGTGTAGCTTCCCATCAGTGAAAGAATCTTTCAAATCGGTTCAGTAGTTTCGGAGCCTATTCAATGCAAACAAACAAACAAACAATCAAATCTTTCCTCTGTATAATATTAGTATAGATGACGTCAACTGTGAGCGTGCGTATTTCAGTTTCGGCCAGCGGTGGAATATTCAACTTGTCATGTATACTCACAGTGTGATATATGACGTCAACAGTGAACATCAGCAGATTCTGTTCCAATTTTGGCCAGTGATGGATTAACTTTGCGATGGCTGCCGCGCCTTCTATCTTTATTTCATCGCCGTTCATGATACAAGTATGACGTGATACAAGTAAACTCACTATATGATATATGACGTCAACATGTTATGTATACTCAATGTGATATTATGACGTCAACAGTGAACGTGAACGGGTCGTGTTCCAGTTTGGGCCAGCGATGGATTAACTTGGCGATGGCTGCCACGCCTTCTATCCTATACTCCGTTTATTAATCTTAGATATTTTATGTAAACAAAGGGGTTACCAGTGCAAAACATATCTTTCATAATGGTAGTTTACATTATTTGACCAAAAAAGCATTTTATTATGTTTTTCAAATCGTAATATGAACAATTATAAAATAAAAATCGTATTGTACTAATTATTTTAACTTAATATCTGTTCTATACAATGATATGATAAAAAAAAAAAAAAAAAAAATTATAGAAAATATTTTATTATACTGGTAGGACAGTAGGTGTTCTAAACATTTCGGGCCAACGTTAGATTTGCCCTCTATTTACTCTATCATAATAGTCAACGCTTCTATAATAACGCCATCTATTACAATCTTTTAATAATTTTTTGAACTATCAGAATATCCCCCATTGTACCGCGCGAGAGCCAAGCCGAGGAAAATAGAGAGTAAAATATTTTTCATAAGTGAAAAATGCTTCAAGCAACTGGCATGTCAGTTCGACAGTGACTTTTCGTGACATCTTTGTTTACATAAAATATCTAAGATTTGTGAACGGTATGATTATAATTTCATCACGTTCATGATGAAAGTATGACGTATACTCACTATATGATATGACGTCAACATGTTATGTATACTCACAGTGTGATATATGACGTCAACAGTGAACGTCAGCGGGTCGTGTTCCAGTTTGGGCCAGCGGTATATTAACTTGGCGATGGCTGGTGCGCCATGGATCGCGTCCATTTCACCCTCGTCCATGATGCGAGCGCGAGAGAATAATGCGCGGTAGTCTTTGTATATTGGTCCGTAACCTGAAGCAAAGTTTCGAAGTCATAGTATGATTAACAGTGAAGTTGATTTACGCTAGTAAATTATATTCAAATTCCGATTTCAGTTTTTGCTAATAATCACCACTATGGCTTAATACTGCCAAGCTCTAAACATACGAAATAGCAAAGTAGTATGTAATTGCAAGTTCGCTTTTGTCTCAAACTAACATTATAAGACTTAAGGTGGATCGATTCACCTATGGCGGTAAATTCAAATTTTAAACAGTTTTTTGGTCCTAGTAGCCAGGCCAGGTAATTATTTTTAAATAACACAATGTTTGCGCAAAATGTTGGCTGTTCTTTACATTATAATGTACAATTATTACAAGTTAACAGTAACGCACCATATTACTTACGTTTGTGAATAGACCGTTTGAAACAGCAAACATTTGTTTATTCACAAATGTAAGTAATAATGGGCATTAGAGATAAATAGCTTTACATTTTTTTGTAAAGAATAATAATCAATCTGCGCAAACATCATGGTTGTTTACAATAATTACCCGGCCTAGCTACAAGGACAAGAAAACTGTTTGAAATTTGAATTTCCCGCCATTTGTGCAACGAACCACCTTAACTTGATAATTAGCTAACATTGAGTATAGATATAAATTTAAAAAGGTGTTCCTAGTCTTCGACCAAAATAAAATTAATGGACGGGCACAGAAGAAGCGCATTTTTGAAGATTTCAAAATGAGTGCCAGCGCTCACTTCGTTTCAGTCGGTCTCTAGCCGTAGGAAGTGCAACACAAGACTATTGTTACATGATAACGAAACATCTGACAAAATTATGTCTTCGTGTCCTGTTCGACGGTTTTAACTCGTTTTTACTGAGCAAGTTCAATGGTTATGGTCCGTTCATTCATTTTATTTTGGTCGAAGATCCTAGTCTACTAAATGTTATATTAATAAAATAAATTGTTACTTATTCTCCTAACGCTGAGCTCAAAATAAATAAATATTATGACAACAAAATACCTTCCAAAATCAATCCAGTGACGTTGGTCATTTGAATTATGTGGATTGCAAGCACTTTAACTTGAAACCTTTTCAAATGAAACTTAAAATAAAATACTATCATAACAAAAAAAGGAGGGCCACATTATGTCAATACATTCATCATCAACAGCCAGAAGATGTCTACTACTGCACATAGGCCTCCCCTTTTAACCTCCACACTGAAAGAAAGCCTGCCATCTGCATCCACTGGATACCCGCGACTCTCACGATGTCGTCAGTCCATATAGTGGGAGGCATACCTACGCTGCGTCAATACATTGGCCCCTTTTCAGGTTCTTTGTTTTGGCTCACCACAACCGCAATAGTTAGTGGTGAGCTAAAACCAAATAGTAGACGCTATATTCATATCTCTACATAGTATAAATTGAAGTCGCTTTCCGCGTCTGTCTGTATGTCTGTATGGCCGCTAACTCCTCCTAAACCACGCAACGGATTTTGATGCGGTTTTCACCATCAGTTAGATACATTTTCACGGAAGGTTTATATATATAACTAGCGACCCGCCCCGGCTTCGCATGTAAATTACACCCGTGCGAAGCCGGGCGGGCAGGTCGCTAGTTTATTCATAAAATGTTATTTTACATGTCAAATCATAATATAAATAAAATTAAAATTATACTAATAAAATAATAAATTAGATCAAATAGGTACATACACCAATCAAATAGTAAAAAAAAAAAACATAAAAAACTAGTCCTAATAAATTACAATAATTATTGTAATTAATTAATCCATATAAATTAAAATATATTAAATTATACTTTTATAAAATTCGTCAAACGTATTAAAACACTGCTCGATCAGCCATTTTTTGAGACGTGACATACGTAAACGTACGTACGTAACAAACGAAACAAAGAAATGTGCGTGAAGTCCCTCCGCGCGGAAGAAGTGAAACTCTCGCTCTGTCTCTTTCTATTCCCCCTCCCCAGGAGCGTTGAACGTTTAACGCAACAGTGCTTTCATACCCCCTCCATGATAGCGTTAAACGTTTAACGCAACCTTGTTGGAAGTCGCATAAGAAGTTTCACTTCAAAAAACACAATTGTCATTATATGTTCCGTATATACGCCAGAAAAACACTAAAACAGTAATGAAGACTTACGTAATTTGTACATGAAAGTGACCGTCATGACAGCATCATCCATATACAGCTCTTCGCATAGCTGACGCTCGTCCGGAACAGCGTCAAGCAGCGGAAACAACGTCTCCAGCACCTTGGACGCCACTTCCGCTGCGTCTGGGGGGGAGTAGTTCCGCTGGTAGGGGGGGAAGTCACCCGGGATGGAGAGCTTTATGCCGTCCTATAACAAAATGTATTCACACTTATAGAATACGGCACTCAAATCTAAGTTTTAACTCACAAATTCGGCATCGTTGCGTAGAATACAGTCAACTGTTTTTCAACTATCACGGTTGATCACTAAAGGCTAGTAAAGGAAACTATTGAGATCTCGAATGCCAGAATTCAATCGAGGTGATGGTTTTCAACTCGCCAGTGCGTAGAATCCAGTATTAGGCTGCCTTAAAAATAAAAGCTCGCGTTCAAAATACTATACGCAGTAGTGAATGTGTTTTGTCGGGACTTAGGTTTGAGTTCGAGTTCCAGTGATAACCGTAGCAAAAGACTAAGAAAGAGGGTAGATCGTTATGTCTGCACCTAACTTTTTAACTGTTCGACCAACCACCCGCATTCTTCAGTCTTCCCGTGAACATGGTGCATGTAACTGCGCCGAAATATCGGGAGCTCATTCCACAACCTTACCACGGTAAATATCCCGTAAATAATCATATAACTATCGTTGCGTAGGGCTTTCAATCATTATCAGCCTATCATGGTCCCACTGCTGGGACACAGGGCTTTCAGAGAAGGTAAGAGAGAGGATGGGCCCTAATCCACCATGCTGGCCCAGTGCATGTTGGCGAATGTCTTATGTCTTTGAACGTTGAGGTTCTTGGACATACTGGTTTCCTCACGATGTTTTTCTTCACCGGTTTTTGAGCGACTGCATACGACTTGTAGTGATCTGCCGCGATAGGCAGAGATTACGCGACAAGAGTTACGCGATAGACAGAGAGGCAACTTCTAGGTTAATATAGCTGTAGGTAGTTAGCGCTCGCACGTCCTAAATCGCACTTTTATTTTATGTTATTTAATAATAGGCTTGTGTTTGACCGCCCAATCGCCTGATGTACAGCGATGATGCGGTCTACGGTAAAGTACGCTTGCCTAGAAGAAACTGATTCACTCGTGATTTGAAGACACCCAGATTGTAACCATCGTGGAACATCCATTCAGGCAGCGCGTTCCACAGACTAGCAGTTCGCATAATAAAAGCGCTTCGTACTGGTTTTCGGAATATCAACCATAAAGCGGTGACGATTTTTCGTGCCCGCTCTGGCATTCCGATAGAAAAATGGGCAGGAGGGAATTAGACCATGCACTTTATTGTATAGCAGCAAGAGTCGCTACGTATTTAAATTATTTTGCGGAGTACATTTTCTGTACTTGTACTATTATGTCTTTTATGGTAATATCTTTTGTGGTATGGTCTCAGTAAGAGTGCACTTTTTAAATGTATATTTTTTTTCGTGCAAGTGGCAACTCTGAAATTTGACAGCTGTCACCTATGTTTATTCCGATTATTAAAAATGGACCCACCTGTCACACCGCGCATGAAACAATCGATTTATTGCGGCAACGATTGTCAGAACACAATATTATCTCACGACATTCTGATGTCAACTGGCCACCAAGATCGTGCGATTTTTTTCTTTGGGGTTTTGTGAAATCTCGGGTTTATGCGAATAAACCAGAAACAATTCCTGAGCTCAAATCAAAGATCTAACGCGTCATCGGTGAGATACAGCCAAATCTCTGTGTAAAAGTCATGGAAAATTTCATGAAAATAGTAATGGCCTGCCATCAGAGCCGTGGGGGCCATTTGCTGGATATTTTGCTGCTAGTCTGTGGAATTCGCTGCCTGAGTGGGTGTTCCCGGATAGTTACAATCTGGGTGTCTTCAAGTCGAGAGTGAATAGGTTTCTTCTAGGCAAGCGTGCTCCATCGTAGGCCGCATCATCGCTTAACATCAGGCGAGTTGGCGGCAAAGCGCAAGCCTATTTATAATATTAAAAAAAAACATACTGGTCGTCTATCAATAAAGATATGACAACTCTCTCATAAAATACGTGTTTTTATTTTAAAATGGAAAAGTGCACTCAGTACTCAGTACTGAGACAACCTTTATAACTTACAATTTCCTTTAACCCGGAGAACATCAACTTCAAAACCTTCGTATATCTCTCTGGTTCAGTATAATCTGAACACAGTGGGTTCCCCTCCAATATTAGGCAGTTTAGAGGCAGCTCTCTGAGGGTCAGCAAAGTCGTTATTCCTTCTATGCGGTTGTACGAGAGGTCTAGGTGTTTCAATTTAGGAGTGTAGTTTGGAAGATCGCAGCCCGAAAGTGTTCTGGAAAATATTAATAAGGGGTTATTTTTCATCATCTGAATCACCTTATCTTTGTCTACTGCTGGATTAAGGCATCTCATCTACCAAGGCACGCCACTCAGACCGATCTTCAGCTTTTCGTTTCGACCTGCCTTAATTAAATTTTGTAAAATAGAAAAAGGCTTTTTGATTCCACTTTTATAGGATTTTCCACGGAGAGTGTGCATTTGAACTTCACGAACTTGTGCTCCCATCACCTTTTCATTACCGGACGTCCAGACGAACGGCAAGGCGTCACCCTTACTTGGTCGAAATACCATTTATTCGCACCAAGCGTTTTGACTCCTCTTTCTTAATTCGAACAGCAAAACAATGGAACGCCTTGCCCCTGTCTGTGTTTCCGTAGCATTACAATCTTGGAGTGTTCAAGTCTAGGATTAATAGGTTATTACTGGGCAAACGTGCTCCATCTTCGACCGCATCATCGCTTTCCATCAGGCGAGATCGCGGTCAAACGTTAGCCTAGTCCAATGTAAAAAAAGGCGACAAACAGGCAAGCGGTCCGCCTGATGGTAAGCGGTAATCGCCGCCTATGGACACCTGCAACTCTAGCGGCGTTACCGATGCTTTGCCAGCCCGGAGATATACGTTTGTATATCCGTCACTACACTGAGTCTCAAAAGGTTACGTTTATTCTAGAAAATCCCTAATTATACAGGTCTACCTGCGCCCCGCGGTTTCACCCGCGTAGTGACGAAAAATGATTATGAAGATGATGAAAGTATTCCCTTGTGAAATCACAAAATATGCGAAAATATGCAACATAACGGTTATATCTTTTGATCACGTTGACTTGCAAATTTGTTTTTTTCACAGATGGCCTATGTCACTGCTCCGACCCTTGAACTATACTCATGCAAACAATCAGGTCGATCCGTTGTTGCAGCGTGAAAGAGGAACAAACAAACACACTTTCGCATTTATAATATTAGTATGATTACGCAGGAAATGTGTACCAAGCCGAAAGGAGGTCATTATGCTCATCATTATGAACAACTTTTAAGCATTGAACGCATTGCCATTCAGCGTGGTAATGCCGCCAGCATGCTGGGTACGCTGCCAACTGGTAGTGGGCTTGAGCATTTTGATTGTCTTTAGACCTTCAACGGTCTATGGGCAGTCTAACTGTATTTGTAGTGTTAGTATTAGCTTGTATTTTGTTAAGTTAATAAAGGCACTTGCCACAGTTAAAAAAAAACTTTTACAATGGAGACGACACTGAAATCGCGAAAAAATCTGCTGTGGATGTGTAGGGAACCAACTTACGTGATGTTGTTATGCGATAGCACCAGTTTGGTGAGCATCTGCCACGGTACCGAGCTCTGTAGCTGCATCAGCTCGGACTGATTCGTCACGCGACTCAGGGGGAAGTACAGGAAATGGCTCACATCTGGAATTAGAGCAAATCCGTTAGATATACGATAGTCAGGTCGGTTTGTTAGTTTTTTATCGCGTACTAGCGGTCCGCCCCGGCTGCGCACGGGTATAGTTATATAGCCTATTAAAATAGTAATATAAAGAATTTTTAAAATCGGTCCAGTACTTTTCTGCCAATTCGTTACAAACATACTTACATACAAATCATTCCTCTTTATAATATTAGTATAGATTAGTAATAAGTTGGTGTACTATATGAGCATCACTATAAATTTTATTATCCGTAGTTCACTCGAGAGGTGACCTATTGATATTTTGTAAGATGTTATGACCCATGATACACCTGCTTGCTGTACTATGGACAACACTATTAAATCTTATTATGCGTAGTTCACTTGAGAGGCGACCTATTGATATTTTGTAAGATGTTATGACCCATGGTACACCTACTTGCTGTACTATGGACACCACTATTAAATATTATTATCTGTAGTTTACTTGAGAGTTGACCTATTGATATTTTGTAAGATGTTATGACCCATGGTACACCTGCTTGCTGTACTATGGACACCACTATTAAATATTATTATCTGTAGTTTACTTGAGAGTTGACCTATTGATATTTTGTAAGATGTTATGACCCATGGTACACCTGCTTGCTGTACTATGGACACCACTATTAAATATTATTATCTGTAGTTTACTTGAGAGTTGACCTATTGATATTTTGTAAGATGTTATGACCCATGGTACACCTGCTTGCTGTACTATGGACACCACTATTAAATCTTATTATCTGTAGTTTACTTGAGAGTTGACCTATTGATATTTTGTAAGATGTTATGACCCATGGTACACCTGCTTGCTGTACTATGGACAACACTATTAAATCTTATTATGCGTAGTTCACTTGAGAGGCGACCTATTGATATTTTGTAAGATGTTATGACCCATGGTACACCTACTTGCTGTACTATGGACACCACTATTAAATATTATTATCTGTAGTTTACTTGAGAGTTGACCTATTGATATTTTGTAAGATGTTATGACCCATGGTACACCTGCTTGCTGTATTATGGACACCACTATTAAATATTATTATCTGTAGTTTACTTGAGAGTTGACCTATTGATATTTTGTAAGATGTTATGACCCATGGTACACCTGCTTGCTGTACTATGGACACCACTATTAAATATTATTATCTGTAGTTTACTTGAGAGTTGACCTATTGATATTTTGTAAGATGTTATGACCCATAGTACACCTGCTTGCTGTACTATAGACACCACTATTAAATCTTATTATCCGTAGTTCACTCGAGAGATGACCCATTGATATTTTGTAAGATGTTATAACCCATAGTACACTTGCTTGCTGTACTATGGACAACACTATTAAATCTTATTATCTGTAGTTCACTTGAGAGGCGACCTATTGATATTTTGTAAGATGTTATAACCCATAGTACACTTGCTTGCTGTACTATAGACAACACTATTAAATCTTATTGTCTGTAGTTCACTTGAGAGGCGACCTATTGATATTTTGTAAGATGTTATAACCCATAGTACACTTGCTTGCTGTACTATGGACACCACTAATAAATCTTATTATCCGTAGTTCACTTGAGAGGCGCCCTATTGATATTTTGTAAGATGTTATGACCCATAGTACACCTGCTTGCTGTACTATAGACACCACTATTAAATCTTATTTTATCTCAAAAATACTTACCAGGAGCCAGAGTGAACTGTTTCAGATTAAGCTCAGTCTCTCCATCCATGGACATGGACAGTCTTTTCCTCAATATAAGCCTCGGGATGAAGTCTATTTGGTTCACACTTAGATTGATGTGCAGTATGGATATTTTCAGTACCACATCATCCTTGCGATAAGAGAAGCCCATTTTGTGAATAGCAAGCAAAGCAGGCCTGCTTCGTATTATTAGGAACTTGCATTCCTGTTTCGTGAACTGAAACGTAATAATTGTATGATAGTTAATTTTATAATTAACTAGCTGCGCCCCACGGTTTCACCCGCGTAGTGATGGAAAATTATGATGATGATAAAGATGATGAAAAGTAGCCTATGTCACCCTCTGGCTCTTGAACTATACCCATGCAAAAAATTAGGTCGATCCGTTTTTTCGTCGGAGCGTGAAAGAGGAACAAACATCCATACATCAATATACACATACAAACTTTCGCGTTTATTAATATTAGTAGGACTAGCTGCGCCCCGCGGATGCACCCGCGTAGTAATGAAAAATGGTGATGATAATGAAAATTACGAAAATTAGTTTATGTCACTCTCCAGCCCTTGAACTATACCCATGCGAAAAATCAGGTCGATCCGTTGCTCTGTTGCTGCGTGAAAGAGGAACAAACAAACCAACAAACTTTTCGAATTTATAATATTACTAGCTGAAACACTACTTCGTACGCGTAGAGGTCGGCCTTCGGCCTCGCTACTACAACCCATTATACCCTATGTGTTATTCTAATGTATAAGCTATATTATTGTAAGCTTTCATTAAAATCCATTCGGTAGTTTTTGCGTGAAAGAGGAACAAACATCCATACATACAAACTATCGCGTTTATAATATTAGTAGGATGGTTTTATAATATTATGATTTAATTTTTATATAAACGGTTTACTGACGATTCTTTAGTGTATTTCAGCTTCTACGTCGCTCTCAAATACGTCAAAACAACTTTTAAAAGTTTTATTTTATGATTTATCAAAACTCGCGGAAAAAACTGCTGTTTCATACGTTTTGTTGGGAATGAATGATTTTTTGTATGGAACGGCTGATTTTTATTCCGTAAATTTCGAAAGTCGCAGTATAAAAGTTTGTTTTGATGTACTCAGGCCGCCCAACTGATTACCAGTAACCCTGTATATTAGTCATCATCATCATCAGCCAGAAGACGTCAACTGCTAGACATAGGCCTCCCCCTTTAAACTCCACACTGAAGGAAAGCCTGCTATCTGCATCCACTGGATACCCGCGACTCTCACAATATTAGTAACTAAAAAATTGTGCGCGGAGTCCCTCCGCGCGGATGAAGTACTTAGTATACTTCAACAAGGAACCCTAAAATTATAACTAGGGCAAAAATATCAACAATTTAAAAACATGCTTTTCTCGAGATTCGAACCTAGCTCCTTAGGCTTCTCAATCCATTAGCAACACCATTACACTACCGGATCTGCTAGTCGCAGTGCGAAAAAAGGATACGCATTTCACAACCATACGAGAGAGAAAAATTCCCCCTCCATGGTAGCGTTAAACGTGTAACGCAACCTTGTTGCAAGTCGCATAACTTCAATAAATTATTACTATCTAAACTTATAAATACGGGTATAATAAAGTGCAATTTACCTCAATAAAGCACGGAATAAATGACTTTCCTTTTAAAGCTTCTAACATGGTATCAAGCACTTCCTCTTTATTCCAAGACCCAGGATACCCACTCACCTGAAAACAAGTCTCAACATCAGATATAATTATATTTTTTTGAAGAAAAAAAAAGAACCGACTTCATGACTATAATACCTACATTTACTAACTGAAACTAAAAAGTAGAAAATATTGAACACTATAAATAAACTTGTTTAATATTACGACTGAAATACTTTGTATCCATGGTCATGAAAAATTTAACGAAAAACAACAGGGCCATGGAGACATTTCTTTGTTTTTTTTTTAGTTCTGTTGTAGGAACAGTTCCTCTATGTTTGCTGTTCAGTTGACAGCGTCGCTAGTGGAGAACAAAGTATGAAATTCACCAAGAAATAACTGTAGTTCCAATTTTGCCCACCTTAACAGCTAAGTTGGTGGCACTGTACAGTACAATGTACATTGAATTCTTTGCTTATTGTCATGTTTTTGTAAATTTTTCTAAAAGCACTGAATCAATGACGATACAATTTATATGGGACCACCTATGAGCTATGACCTACCAACCAAAAAAAGAATCATCAAAAACAATTCTTAATTGGCGGAGTCATCGCGTACATACATACAAAAAAAAACACAGTCGAATTGATAACCTCCTCCTTTTTGAAGTCGGTTAAAAAAGAATAACAAGTTTTTTAATGAGGTGGCGCAGCCCAACAATATGGACCGACCAAGTGTTAAAGGAGCTCGGCACGAACATCTCTGACGCGATGTACCAGGCTGGAGACCGTCAGAAATGGAAGCAGATTTGTCACCAAATTACACAAGATCACAACGCTCAGCATTGAGCAAATGAACTGAGGAGAAGTATCTTGTATTTTGTGGTGGTACGGAACCCTCAGTGCGCGAGCCCGACTCGCACTTGGCCGGTTTATTACATTAGGGCAAATACAAATATAAGCTTAAAAACGATTGTTGTATGGGGACCCCTCTTTTCGTTTTTACTTATTATTTCTTACTTAATCCGCCGTAACATTGCATATTCTGTGAAAATTTCAACTGGTTATCTGTTACGGTTCGAAAGATATAGCCGTTAATATGTGGGATAGACAGACAGACAGACATTGTAGACTTAGTAATAGCAATCCCAAAAACGGTAATACGTACAAGCATCAAACTTGGCATGATTATAGTACACACTCTTAGGTAAAACAAAAATTCTAAATATTAACAAAAAAAAACACCGACTGGCACTGGGCCATGTGCGAGTCGGTGAAAAAAATTTGTTTACCGCCAAGTTATGCAACGTCGGGTGCGGTCGGTACTTGGATGGGTGACCGCCTGAGCGTGATGTCTTTTTGCACTAGCTTTTGTATTCTCTGGTGGTACGGAACCCTCAGTGCGCAAGCCCGACTCTTTATTGGAATATCAACCATGAAACGGTGTCGCCTTTTCATGCCCACCCTTACCGTCCGATAGAAGACTAGGCAGAAGGGAATTAGATAATGCAGATTCGATGCTCACTCAAAAATTACTATGTCGATTTCTCGTTGAAGAGAAAGTAATTTTAAGCAATTAACTTAACTAATGTTTCTTTGTTAGGTCGTGGAGGTTTAAGAGGGCCTAATATTTCTTACCACTAATCCAAAGAACATTTTGTCTTTCTCGTAGTGTTCATCCATTTGTTCTAGCTCCAATTGCATGACATTCTAAAAAGAAAACACAAATAATTAATGTTTAGGGTAACACAGAAAGAAAGCCGAAAGGAGGTCATTGTATTCATCGTTATGAACAACTGTTACTAAGGAACCAACCCTGAAATCAGCTGTTTCATAGAGTTATGAAAAATAAACGAAATATCAATTTAAAAAAAACTGATTTCAAAATTTTATGCATTTATTTTATTGCTAGCGACCCGCCTGCCCGGCTTCGCACGGGTGTAATTTACGTGCGAAGCCGGGGCGGGTCGCTAGTTATATATATAAACCTTCCATGAAAATTTATCTAACTGATGGTGAAACTGCATCAAAATCCGTTGCGTGGTTTAGGAGGAGTTAGCGGCCATACAGACATACAGACGCGGAAAGCGACTTTAATTTATACTATGCAGAGATAGAGAAGAGAATATATATAAAATTTGGAAAAAAAAACAGCTGAAATAGACTAATTATAATATGTAGATAATAGACACAAGTCATAAAACGTTTTCACTTATGAAAACGAAAGATGTTTACAATCCAGACCTCTAGACAGAGATGTAATAAATAAATAATATCTATACAGTAATTCAAAACTTCAGACTTCAAATTAGTTGATACGCAATTTCGTTGACATATTTTTTCAGTTATTTTGATTTCAAAACCAAAATATTGAACCAATTTTGATGAAATTTCTATTGGACCAATCTGAAAGTATATCCTTTCAAATAATATAAATAATATTAGGCAGGCTGTCGTGCAGTGTGGAGTTTAAAGAGGGAGGCCTATGTTCAACAGTGGACGTCTTCTGGCTGATGATGATGATGATGAAAGAATATTCCAAAACGGTTTTCAAATGACAGAGTGCTGAGGTATGTGTATATAATGTAATGGCGTACATTATCTCTCATATGGGTAGCTACAACATGGGGTTCTTCAAAAGGCGAGTTAATCGAGTTCTAAAGGGTCGGCAACGTATTTGTGATGCCTCTGGTGTTACAAGTATCCATAGGCGACGGTGACTGCTTACCATCAGGCAGCCCGTCTGCTTGTTTGCCACCTATGGCATATAAAAAAAAAACATCTTCCTATCATAGACATAAATAAGAGACCATACCTTAGAATCCCTAGCGGTGACGGTGCGACGCACTGACGGCGTTTTCTTCCAAGGCCAGAAGGCAATGTACTTCATGACCGTATCATCCAAGCTGGTCTGAATATCCGGCCTTTCAATCACCGGTGTGTATTTATCCATTTCAGGATTCTCGGTCTCGTCTACCACTTCCCTGGTAAGATAATAATATACACTAATATTATAAGCAAGTACAGCTTGTGTGTGTTTGACATATATAATTATATTTATGTCGATAGCCCGTTGGTCTAGTTGGTAATGAATCTGCCTTCTGCGTTTGGGGGCGTGGGTTCGATTCCTACCTAGTACAAACATTTATGTGTTTATTCTACATCTGGTTGTTAATATCTATTTAAGTATGTATTTAAAACTATATACGTATGTATATCAGTCTCTGGCAGCCTTATCACAAGCTTTGCTTAGTTTGGGGTCAGATGACCGTGTGTGCAAAAATGTCCCGAATATTTATTTTATTTACATACTCTCTAAAACAACTGGGTCAATTAAGAAACTCATTCACTAATTTAAAAACTCTCTATGTCGGATCATGCGTTTCCACAACGCAGGTTCCGCAGGCAAAAGTTGTTGGAGTTAAAAGGTCACAGGTGGGGCTTTTTCTCAGAAAGTGAAGATGGGCCCTGATTCACCATACTGGACCATTGCATCAAGTGCATGTTGGTGAATGTCATGTGTTTGAACTTTTGAGGTTATCGGAAATACCGGTTTCCTCACGATGTTTTCCTTCGCCGTTTTTGAGCGATGGAATCGACTCTGGCAAATAATTTAATTTAAATACCTAATAAATCGAAGGCCGAGGATCTTACCGGGTGCCGTCAGATTGTAAAGCCCACATGCTACCGCTCGGCCAACATCGCGCAGTTCGAAGATTCATCATCATCATTTCAGCTATATAGGGCGTTCCCCATCGATCTCCTAAAGGTCGTCTGTCCATCTTGTGGGTGGACGTTTTACGCTGCGCTTACCGGTCCTTGGTCTACATTCGAGAACCTTTCGGCCCCATTGGCCATGTGTTCTGCGTGAAATGTGCCCTACCCACTGCCACTTCAACTTGCTAATCTGATGGGCTATTACGGTAACTTTCGTTCGTCTACGGATCTCGTTATTTCTGATTCGATCTTGTAGATAAACCCCGAGCATAGCCCTCTCCATAGCTTGTTGTGCGACTTTGAGCTTGCTTATGTGGCCCATAGTGAGATACCACGTTTTAGTGCCGTATGTCATCACTGGTGGTAACACTCACTGGTCGAAGACTTTCGTCTTATGGCACTGAAGTATTTTGGACGAGTTTGAAGACTAGAAAATGGTAATTAGTTACAGCTGTAAAGCTAAGCTATATAAGGGTTGTTACTTTCTCATTCATACCTGACTGCTTGCTCCTTGCCGACCAACAAGTTGATGGTCAGCTTGGGTTTCTTAGGCTGAGTCACTGGCCCGAGTCGTTGGAATGCGCTCAGACGCTTCGAGCCTGTTTGTTGTGAATCTGCTGACTCGCCAGGTATATCTGGAATGTTACAAACACTTTTTTAGGGATGTAAAGTATAGCAAGAGAAAATATAAGCCAATTTTGCTTCTTAGCTTCTTACTCGATGACGCAAGCCGAAAACGAGTGTTAATGTCAAAGTACATTGCACAGGTATAAGTGAAACGCTCCCGAAAAGGATGAATGGTGATGGTGATAGCAAATACGATACAAAAATATGCTATGTTTTGTTGATTATTTTTAATCATCGCAATGTAATCCAAATAAAATCTCAGCTGACACTAGAGGTCAACGAACAATCTGTGCTGCACGCACGCTTGTACGCTTTCCATTGCTGGTTTGCAAAATTCTAAACCACAAAAACAACAGGTATAAGGCAAAATAAAATTGTTATTGATACTAGTTTGTGTTTAGATAGTATAATAGTACCGTTTTCCTTATACCCGGAATGTATGCTTGTATATATCCATCTTTAGCCTAACTGAAAGATTTTGATATATGAGTTGAAATGAGGTCTCGATAGATTCCTCTAGGTTCAGAGTGCCTGGGTAAGTGGTCGTCATCATAAATAGAGTATAGCAAAATGTTAATCGGTAAGTGTAGTTTTTTTACAATTTTGTAAACATGTAAATATAAATTCGTTGATAAAAAAATCGAGAAAGAAATCATTAATTTGACTGCACCCCGTCTGGCGGGTATAATGGAATAGAAATACAGAAATGTTTAATTTGCGATAATGAAATTTAAAGACGAACAAAATAATCCAAATACAAGTACATTATCATAAAAACCGGCCCCAACTCAGCATGTTGCTGGTTGTACACAAGCACAACCCGCGCCACACAATAGGCCTTTGAAAATTAGGTTTGGCAAGTACATAATTTTTGTTTGGTTGCAAGGAATATGGACGATACGAAAGCGACTGTAGCTTAGCGGTTAGAGCACTCGGGGCGTTTACCCGGATCGTGCAGGTTCGAATCCTGCCGGTCATATATTTTTTAATTGTTATTTGAATAAGAAATAAATTTTCCATGACTTAATTTTGTAGTTGCATGATTTGATCTAGCAGGAGGTCATTTTGTTGATTCACTGAGTACACTTGTCTTGTTTACATGAATGTGAATCCCATGCACGCGAATTATCAACCACTTGCTAAGTTCTTGTTTGTCTCTGGCGGCAAAATATCCAATATTGTTTAAGCTTATACTTGTTTGTTAATGACTCATTGATTTCATAACTTGATTTCCCGTTGTGTAAGTTTGCTTAGTGGAGTCTTTGGTGATTCAAAGTCAATGACACCAGACTAATCTTAAAATGGTTTTAGTCCATCATCATCATCATCAGCCAGAAGACGTCCACTGCTGAACATAGGCCTCCCCCTTTAACCTCCATACTGAACGACAGCCTGACTTTTGCATCCACTGGATGCCCGCGACTCTCACAATGTCGTCGGTCCATCTAGTGGGAGGCCTCCCTACGCTGCGTCTTCCGGTTCGTGGTCTCCACTTCAGAACCTTTCTTCCCCATCGGTTATCGGTTCTTCGAGCGATGTGGCCTGCCCATTGCCACTTCAACTTGCAAATTTTAACAGCTATGTCGGTGACTCTGGTACTTTGGCGAATATCCACGTTTCGGATTTTATCGCGAAAAGAAACTCCGAGCATAGCTCTCTCCATTGCCCGCTGAGTGACTCTAAGTTTTTCCAAAAGGCCAACAGTTAAGGACCACGTCTCAGTACCATATGTCATCACTGGCAACACACACGGTATGATATGATATTACGGTATATGGTTTTAGTTATCTCTACATTATTCTAGGTTATAAGGAAAGGGTATGCTAAGTCGAAAGGGTTCGCTATACTCTTATACATAATTTTTTATAAGGGACCAAAAATTAAATCGCGAAAAATAAACATGCGTTCCATACACATTTTGTCGAGTGTCAATGAACATTTTCTATGGAACAACCTGGTTACAGCTGTTTTTTTTTTCGTGATTTTAGGGTATAATCCTGTACTTCTGAGTAAAAAACGCTAGATATATTGATTGGTCAGGCCGCCAATTTTGCCACAAAGTGACATAAAACGTTACATATATTATATGTAACAATAACATAAACGTTACATCAAACTGTTACTTAAAATTTTAAAGCTACGGTCTCATAAAAAAATATCACAAAACTTATGATAATATGATAGTTTTTTATTGACATCATTTACACAGCCATGGAGTGCAAAGTCTCACCCATGGAGTAAAATCAAATTGGAAACAGTTATTGCCCATACATTTAAAAACAATCGTATTGTATATACATACATATATATATATATATACATTTTGTGAATCGGTTTACGGGGGAAAAGTAATTTTAAGATACATTCGGGAGCAATTGGGAAAGTAATTCTAGGAACAATATTTGTGATAGAGTAGGAAAAGCATAAAATTTGATATCATAGTTTTCTGGAGTTTGTTTAATCTAACATATAAAGCGACATATCGACAGAAGATTATTTTTAATATCAACGTAACGAAACCCACAGAAAACAGTCAATGAAACATTACTAGGTCATTATTTGGCATACACTTGCTAATCAAATAGACACAATACAAGAAAACCCCAGCAGTAATGCGTACGGACAAAATTATTACAAGCCTTACTTCATCGTGATAAGGTTTACTTAATTTAGAATCAAAACTGTATGTATTTTGGTGTGGATCAAGTATATAAAATTATGCCGTTTTCTTCAACAGTCATTGAAGCGCGAGTCTTAGAACTAATCTTTGTTAGTTGTAAAACAGTTCAAAAATATAATTAAAAAAAAACAAAATGAAGTCAATTATAAGTGTCTTTGTGCTTTTGGTAACGCTTTTTGCTTTGGTACAGGTAAGTCACCTATATTTAAATAATAATTATTGTTCTTAGGGTTCTGTACCCAAAGGGTGTAAACGGGACCCTATTACTACGCCTATGTTGTCTGTCTATCTGTCGGTCTGTATGTCCGTTCATCCTATCTTTTAACGGATGTATCTTTAGAACCGTAACAAAGATAGCGCGTACATCCCCTGTCAATCACCACCAAAATCTTTAAATGCATAATTATGTATCAGAAAATCAGCCAATTTAAATATTTTTTTCAGTACGTGTATTATATTTAATTACGTAGTAAGAGAAGACGAATTTCGCTTTTATATAATTATATAGATAGTAAGGATAAAACACCAGTCAACTAGCATATTAACAATAATATTTATATTAAAAAAGCGAGACGCAGTCGTGCGCTTGCATTCGCCTTGAAAAAGACCGCCTAATGCGGTTCAAACTATAGTCGGAGTACCCAGTCACGCGCGTGCATTCACCTTAAAAAGACCGCCTAATGAGTTTGAACATATAGTCGGAGTAACCGGCTTAATCTTACGTGAGTAATTCCCGTGTAATATTAATAAAATAATATTTATCTTTTTCAGCACATTAACAGTCACTGGATAGGCGGTTTCGGACGCCCAGTGGTAGTCGGAGGATTCGGAGGATTCGGTGGTTACGGAGGATACGGCTATGGTTACGGAAGGGGGTTCTACAGGCCTTACCCCCGCCTGCCACCACCAGCGTTTTATGGTTAAGGAACTTTAGAAGTTGTTATAGGTTGTTATCGAACGCTGTCAATCTTGTTGCCATGTACACCACAGTGCTGCTACTTTTGATGTTGAGAAATGATTGATGGAGTCTTAAATTAAAAAGTTATTATTACCTACTCTGTTTGTTGCTTTTCCTAATACTGTTCCTTTCGACAAATATCCAGTGTATTTCTGCTTTAACGGCGTATTAAGTGCAATAAGGAATTAGGGATCTATTATTTAAGTTTTATTTTAAGTTACCCGGGTATGTCCTAAAACTGCGACCAGAACCACCGGAGGATGGACAGCAGCACCCTTTTAGTACACGGTGAACGTACTGCAATCCCCAAGCCGCCTGCCAAGCGTGGGGATTATGGCAACACCCCTCTCTAAGAGGGAGGCCTTGTTCAGCAGTGGACATTTAATGGCTGATGATGTGTGATGTGATGTGTATTTAAGTTTTACCACAAAATTAGCAAAAAATGCGACGTCTGTGTGTTTTCTCCTACAGATTTTTTTTTAATTTTCTTGTACCCTACGTCACTCCGATTATTAAAACAATTCAAATGACACCTCACATGTCGAAATCTATTAAGCCGTTTAGGAACAAAGAAACCATCACACATACACTCCAAAAACATAATCCTGCTTCTTGCGCAGTCTAGTAAGAAGACGAAGAAATAGAGCTTACCATCATTCGATTCCGGTATAGCCATATCGGCGTACGCATCTGATGGTGAATACGTCACATTTAGCTCCTTCATATTAGAGTCGGTTTGGACAAACATCGCTTGCCCAGACGTCGGACCACTATGTCCAAAAGCTTGGCCGCTTGGCCCAAAGCTTTGATCCATGTGTCCGTACGGATTGTTCCCATGTTCAAATGGTTGACCGCCTTGTCCAATTTGGCCTGGAACCGACGTATATTGGCCGGTTGTGGGTTGATCAAAGCGATTGTTGGGAGTCCATACCGGCGTTGGCTCCTTGGTCGAAGGGACTTTGACTTCCCATACTGGACCTGTAGCGGGTGGTGGATTTTTTGTAGCTAAAAAAAAGATTATCAACTGTAGAAGGAAATGTAAAATCTAAATTTCATACATGGTTACACAAAACGGTGATACTAAGCTGAAAGGAGATCATTGTTTTTTTATCTGTGACTTTATTATAAAACGTGTGTGACCTGTCTGCCCCGGTGACTCAGTTGGTGGTTAACCTGCCTTCCGCACTTGGGGGCGTGGGTTCGAAACCCATCGGTGGTGCTTGTTCTATATCTGGGTGTTAATATCTATTTAAGTATGTATTGAAAAATATGTATGTATATAAGTCTCTGGCAGCCATAGTACAAGCTTTGCTTAGTTTGGAGGTCAGATGATCATGTGTAAAAAAAAATTATTATTTATTAAATGACATTGACAATGACATTAGCTTGAGAGAAATAATCTCATGCTCATCTCATTTTCATACAATTTCATCTTTCCGCAGGTGTGAACGCTAACAGAAAGTGGCTCTTGTCTAGACCCCCTGGGTGTTAGTTTTTCGTGTATCCTAGGGAATCCTAGTGGGGAACTTGAGTCTGTAGCGTTATTTTTAATTACCTGATTGTGTATTCGTGAACTGAGCATTTTGAGATTGTAATGATTGTATATGCTGTTCGGTCAGAAAACTCTTCGGTATACCTGTAAATATTAACAGTAAATATTATTTAAAATAAAGCATGATCCAAGAAAACAAGGTCTGATATTCCGGGAGTGACACAAGCCTACAAAACTGTCCAGGGGGGTTAGACAAGACCCACTTTCTGTTAGCGTTAAAACCTACGGAAAGATGAAATTGTATGAAAATGACATTAGCTTGAGATAACATCTCTCAAGCTAATGTCATTGTCAATGTCATTTTCATACAATTTCATCTATCCGCAGGCGTTAACGCTAACAGAAAGTGGGTCTTGTCTAACCCCCCAGTTGCCACTTTATTGCGACAAACACAAGAATCAGTAAAAATTTAAACGCATAAGCGACTCATGCAGTGCGCTGGTATCGCAAAAAAAAAGTGTAAGCAAGTTCTTAGGTAAAGGTGCGCAACAAGATTGAATGCAAGGCACTTAAGATAACATAAACATAAGTTCTGTTAATGATATATGAAATAACATACAAAAAGCACTGGTCATTTTGTTTGTCTGCTCAAGCGAAGCAATTTAAGATAAACAAGAATTTTAATATATTAAGGTGGTAAGTTTCACCTATGTATTATGTCTTCTGTGCCTATGGAGGGAAATTCAAATTTCAAACAGTTTTCGTGCCTAGTTAGGCTGGGTGATTGTAAACGATCATGATGATTGCGCAAATTAATTATTATTCTTCACAAAATCATGTAAAGTTATTTATCGCTAATGCACATTATTACTTACATTTGTCAATAAACTATTTTTTGCTGTTTCAAACGGTTTATTGACAAATGTAAGTAATATGCGCAAATTTAATTATTATTCTTTACAAAATCATGTTAAGTTATTTATCTCCAATGCACACTATTACTTACATTTGTCTATAAACTAATATTTGCTGTTTCAAACGGTTTATTTACAAATGTAAGTAACATGGTGCGTAACTGATAAATAGCTGTACATGATAATGTAAAGAATAACCAACAATTGGCGCAAAAACTGTGTCATTTTAAAATACTTACCCGGCCTAGCTACAAGAACCAAACAATTGTTTGAAATTTGAATTTCCCGCCATAGACGAAACGTACCACCTTAAACAACGATGACGTATAGGTTTGTGTCATCTACGTGTCTTTTGCGTCTCGGAATATCATACTTCAGCCGTTTTCGCACACACAGTGCGAAAATGTCCGGAATATTTATTTATTATTTATCTTTAGTGTAATTCCGCTTCTACGTTGCTTCAAGTACAATAATTTCTTTGCAATAATATGATTTTTTTGAAAATATTTGAAATTTTCAGCAATTAATGTGCAATGACTGTAAAATATGGATCCGGGTTTGTCCTAAAACTGCGACCAGAACTACCGGAGTATAGGCAGCAGCGTCCTATTAGTACACGGTGAAAGTACTGCGATCCCCAAGCCGCCTCCCAAACGTGGGGATTTTGGCAACACCCCTCTCTAAGACGGGAGACCTTTGTTCCGCAGTGGACGTTTACTGGCTGATGATGTAATATGATGCGACTATAAATATAATTTTAATATGAATAAAACACACTACACACACACACAGACGCACGCACGCAAGCACGCACTCACACACATACCCACACACACACACACACACACACACACACACACACACACACACACACACAAACAAACACACACAACACCACTGTTACATTAGATTTATTCGTCAGAAAACTGTTTTTATAAGTAATACGTCTTTATTGTTAAATATTGTTATTTACGTGTATTATTCATAAGTATAAATAGATATTACATGTGCGAAAAGCATTATTTCACGCTCCAAGCTTTAGCTAGCACTTGCAGTTTATGCTAAATCATGAGGCAATAATGAGGCAAACGCTAAAACATTTTATATATAAATTATAATACACTACATAATTTAATTTAGTATTTTACATACCTTTTGGAAATGACAAGTATGCCGTGCGATGACCCGTTATACCTAAAATAATTTTAAGTTTGATTAATTATTAGTTACAGGTAGACCCCAGACATTTTCCGACCATACCCGTAACCTCATGGCTGATAGACGCTTGTTACAACTGCAATCTTCTGATGATGCTGAATCATATAGGCAGCTCAATAGACAAATTTGGAAGTCATTGCGGCACGACATAACATACGTTCCTTTAATAAAAACAGTATTAAAGAGACGATTGAGCAAAATAAAGGCTCCAAAGTGTTTGCAAGAAACATGTCTACTGGGCAAAGCCAGCTGATGAAGCTGAAGAGAGAAGATGGTAGTGTAGCGTCGACCAAAGCCAAGGTATTAGGGGAAATCGAGAGGTTCTATGGATAGTTATACACTTCAGTTATTAAACCTGTCAGCAGCTCGGCCAAAGACCCAAAAGCCAAGCTGAGCCGACACTATACTGAAGATAATCTCGGACATTAGCCTGTACGAGATTAGGATGGCCCTGAAACAGCTCAAGAACAACAAGGCCGGGTGACGATGGAATCACATTAGAGCTTCTGAAAGCGCGTGAAACACCGGTACTAAAAGTTCTTCAGAAGCACTTTAATTCCGTCCTACTCGAATGTATAAGGCCAGAAGCGTGGAATAGAGGCGTGGCGGTGCTGTTCTTTAAGAAAGGTGACAAAGCCTTGCTGAAGAATTACAGACCCATCTCGCTTATGAGCCATGTTTAAAAGCTGTTTTAGATGGTCATCACGAATCGTCTCGATCGCAGGTTTGATGACTTTCAGCCTACCGAACAAGCCGGTTTCCGAAAAGGCTATAGTACTATAAACCACATCCACACTCTTAGGCAATTTACACAGAAGACCGAAGAGTATAACTTGCCACTATGTTTAGCGTTTGTGGACTATGAAGCCTTTGATTCGATCGAGATAGGGGGGCGCTCGAGTCTCTCCAGCGATGCCGTATTGACTATCGGTATGTAGAAGTGTTGAAGGTTTGTACAGTAACGCCACCATGTCGGTCCGCGTACAGGAGCAGAGTTCGAAGGCAATTCCATTGCAAAGAGGCGTGAGACAGGGAGACGTTATCTCTCCGAAATTGTTCACTGCCACACTGGAAGACGCCTTTAATGGAATGACAAGGACTCTGCATCAACATCAACGGCGAGTACATCACTCGCCTTCGGTTTAGCGATGATATTGTGGTCATGGCAGAATCGATGGAAGATCTCAGTATGAAGCTCGAAGGCCTCAACCGAGTCTCCAAACAGGTGGGCCTTAAGATGGACATGGACCAGACAAAGGTCATGGCAAATATCCATGTTGTGCCCACCCTAGTATCCGTTGGGAACTCAGTTCTAGAAGTTGTTGACGCGTACGTCCGCCTACGACAAACAGTCCAACTGGGCAGGTCCAACTTCAAACAAGAGGTTCATCGGCGAATCCAACTCGGCTGGCGAGCGTTCGGTAAACTTCGCAACGTCTTCTCGTCCAAAATACCTCAGTAACTTAAGACGAAGGTCTTCAACCAGTGTGTTGCTAGTAATGACATACGGCACTGAAACATGGTCTCTCACTATAGGCCTTATAAGCAAAGTCGCACAACGAGCTATGGAGAGAGCTATGCTCGTGGTTTCTCTACGAGATCGAATCAGAAATGAAGAGATCCGTAGAAGAACGAAAGTTACCGACATAGCCCGCCGGATTAGCAAGTTGAAGTAGCAGTGGGCAGGGCACATATCACGCAGAACAGATGGCCAATGGGGCCGAAAGGTGCTCGAACGGAGACCACGGACTGGTAAGCACAGCGTAGGACGTCCATCCACAAGATGGAGAGACGACCTAAAAGAGACCAAAGGGAAACGCTGGATGCAGGCCGCTTCCAACCGGCTCTTTTGGAGATCGATGGAGGAGACCCATGTCCAGCAGTGGACGTTCTATGGGTAAAATGATGATTATTGTTAGTTAAATTTTGAGCCTTTCCGATAAATAACAAGGTTTTTTAAATGTACTCTGGGTTGCTCTGTGATATCAAGCCCAATCAATGGGTATTTTGCTCTACAAAGGATTCAGATTCGGATTCGGCCCTTTAGCAAAATCCTTTCTTAGCGGACCTCACCTCATAAGGAATCTACCTGCCAAATTTCAGCTTCGTAGGTTAAGTAGTTTTCGAGATTTCGTGATAGTCTGTGAGTGGTGAATTTCGTGTTTTACTTTTGGCAGCCAACTCGCATGATGTTAGGTGATGATGCGGTGTACGACGGAGCAGGCTTGATATATATATTTTAAGTCAAAAGCGCTATAACGGCTGTAATCCCCGATAGTAGACGTCGGTTTTGGTTATTATTATGCATTATTTTATTGAACTAGCCGTTGCCCGCGACTTCTTACGCGTTGACTATTATACAAATTTCCAACCCCTTTTGCACCCTTTAATTCGCCCCTTTCGCAAAAATCCTTCCCGGATATCTATACCTTATTAATATCCCTATACTCCCCTCTTGAAGTCGATTATAATAACACATACTTGATAAGGCTGGCCACGTCATTTGTGGAGGCTTCCAGGGGATCTGTTCCATGTTCATGAAAGCGGATGCTGGCATACGTCCTTTGATCTGGGGTTTTTTCTGCTGCTGTTTAGGTGTGGGTTTTGAGACACCTGGAGATACTTTTGGAGGTTCTTGTTTTGGTTCTGGAAAACAATTTCAAAGGGAGTCAGTAGGATGCGATTGGCAAGGGATAGAAAAGAATGGCACCACCAAAGGGAGGCATACGCACAGGAGTGCGTTACCCAGGGTTAATAATGATGTATATGTAGAGCGATGGTGGCCGAGCGGTAGCATGTGCGCCTTACAATCTGACGGCATCCAAGGCCGTGCAATGACTGATGTAGTACCAAAATAAATTATGTGCCGTTTCGATGCCGTCACTCAAAAGCGGTGAAGGAAAACATCGTGAGGAAACCGGTTTGTCCAATAACTTCAAAATTTCAAAGACATAACATTCACCAACATGCACTGGATCAGTATCGTGGATTACGGCCCATCCTCTCTCTCAGAGAAGGGTTGTGTCTCAGCAGTGGGAACATGATAGGCTGATTATGATGATGAATTATTATGTCTTTCTCTTCATCAAAACTCGTGTGAACTATTACAAAACGACTTTAGAGCTCCTTCATCAGGGAAAACGCGCGCTCCCAGAGACGGTCGTCAGCGCACCAACCAATAAACAAAACGTGAGTGCAATGTCTTTCTCCTTCACTTCGCTCTCTTTTTGACTTCGTTTTCAGATGCTTGGCACTTTACTTATCATCAAGCGGGGTGGTAAACAAGTGCAAGATTATTTAATAATAAAAAAATACTTTAGGCATCACAGGCTTTACGGCTACCTGTTTAAGCGATTCGGTTTAGGTGTTAGGTGATTTGCGCAACCGCAAACCTTATCTCAGCACGTTAAAGTTCACGTTCACGTGATTTTCCGCACTGCGCAGTTTCGAGCCTGCGTTAAGAGGTAGCCGTAAGATCCCAGCACAACCCCCTTGACAGGCCAGAGTGGAAAGTACATTCTGGATCTACGTCCTCCATCTTTGGCCACAATAACGCTTTCCATCAGTAGCGTTAGAGAGTAAAAGTAGGCCTTTTCTTTATGTTTAAAAAAAATTGCATTTAATTTTTTCCACTATTTTTTTTTATTAATAGGCTTGCATTTGACCACCATTACGCCTGATGTTAAGCGATGATGCGGTCTACGTTGAAGCACGCTTGCCTAGAAGAAACCAATTCACTCGTGATTTGAAGACACCCAGATTGTAACCATCGGGAACACCCATTCAGGCAGCGCATTCCACAGACTAGCAGTTCGCATAATAAATTTGGAATCAAAGCGCTTCGTACGGGTTTTCGGAATATCAACCATAAAGCGGTGACGATTTACCTTTTTTCGGCGGGCATAGAAAAGTAATCAGCCAGTCGTAAATTCGTGATTGAATTTTTGATCGTGGAAGATAACTAGCTGGTTGCGAATGATTAGAAAATTTAAGAATTATATTTGATCAGCTGAGTTTCACAACTGAGCACTAAGAAGTCCAATGATTGGGCCATGGAGTATGTATTTGGACATAGGTATTTTTGTATTAGCTCTAATGTAAAAACGGTAATACATACAAACGTCAAACTTAACATGATTATAGAACACACTCTAAAATATAACAACACATAATAAAAAACGGCAAAGTGCGAGTCGGTGACAAGTTTATGTTCCTTACCAAGTTATGAACTGGTAATTTTGTTATTGAATTTTGTGGTGGTACGGAACCCTCAGTGCGCGAGCCCGACACGCACTTGGCCGGTCTATTTATTAAATAATTACCTTCTTTTTTTGCTATCTGTGCAGGGGCCGCTTTTCCTTGTTGCACAGCCATACTCTTAGACTTGTCCAGGTTAAGCTGTATGGATCCAGTCGTCTTTTCAACTACCTTGAGGTTTGATCTGTCCATTTCTAGAACACACAAAGGCAATTTAAAACATATGCTGCTTTCTGCTTACCACCAGGCGGACCGCAAGATTGATTGCCCCATTTTTTATTTTTTTTTAATAGCTATCCTAAAGGAACAGCTGCCTGATTGGGTGTTCCCCGATAGTTACAATCTGGGCGTCTTCAAATCACGAGTGAATCGGTTTTTTATAGGCAAGCGTGCTCCATCGTAGTCAGCATCGCCAAAGCCCTAACAGAGGTGTGGATTTGGTTGACGGACCGCCATCCAAACAACGGGAGAGAAAGAGTGAGATAACATATTTCCCTCTCTTTCTCTCCCGTTGGCAAAACGGCATTTGAGGTAAACCAAATAGACACGTCTGTCAGGGCTTTTCTAGTACTAACAGACGTGTGGATATATGGCAGATGGACCGCGTCTGACCAACGGTAGCAAGAGAGAAAATATTATCTTTCCCTCTCGTTGGTTGGACGATGATGGTCCGTCAACCAAATACAGACGTATGTTATAATACTAACAGACGTATGGATTTGGTTGACGAACCGCCGTCCAAACAACGGGAGAGGAGACAATTTTATCTTTCCTTCCCGTTGGTTGGACGGCGGTTTTTCAAACAAGTACGTCTCGTCTGTTAGCACTATTAGGGCTTTTAGGATTTTTCAAGGAGCTAGAAGTCTCTACTAGAACAAGAAACGGGGAGTTATATAAATCGTAGACAAATTACTAATAACTATGTATGTATGTAAGTAGGTATTTATTTACCGAATTTAACAACAGGTATTTTCTCTATTTGCCTCGTAGTATCTGGCCCACCGACTCCTTGTATTGTGTGCCAATTATTTTGTTTAGGGGGCTTTTTTTGCTTTTTAGGCTGTCTAAAATAAATAAAAATATATTAGATACATAAAGTTATAAAAGCACTAGCGGCCCGCCCGCCCGGCTTCGCACGGGTGTAATTTACGTACGAAGACGGGGCGGGTCGCTAGTTATATATATAAACCTTCCGTGAAAATGTATCTAACTGATGGTGAAAACCGTATCAAAATCCGTTGCGTGGTTTAAGAGGAGTTAGCGGCCATACAGACATACAGACAGACAGACGCGGAAAGTGACTTTAATTTATACTAAGTAGAGATAGAGATAGAGATAACGAATGAGAACTAATGGAAGTGAATAATAAAATAGTAAAAATAGTTTTTACTCAGAGATTGTGATACTTTTTTTTTTTTTTATAATTAATAGGCTTGCATTTGACCACCATCACGCCTGATGCTAAGCGATGATGCGGTCTACGTTGGAGCACGCTTGCCTAGAAGGAACCGATTCACTCATGATTTAAAGACGCCCAGATTGTAACCATCGGGGAACACCCATTCAGGCAGCGAATTCCACAGTAAATATTATGATTATGATTATGATTATTGTATCACGATGTACAAACAAATATAATTGAAATATTCATCATCATCATCATCAGCCAGAAGACGTCCACTGCTGAATATAGGCCTCCCCCTTTAACCTCCCCACTGACACTTCCCAATATGACACCCACTTTACACGTCACTGTAAATGTTATGCTCTTCATGTTATTGGTCAACATTTCGCCGCTCAGCTTAGACAAATTTCAGTCCAATTATTTATTTGCTCTGACAGATGCAATATCATAGTAAAAAATCTGAATAGAAACATTACCATTAATATTTCATTGAAGTATATCGCTACCTACTGTCTTACATTCAATAATCTATACTAATATTATAAAGAGGAAAGATTTGATTGTTTGTTTGTTTGTTTGCATTGAATAGGCTCCGAAACTACTGAACCGATTTTAAAAATTCTTTCACTGTTGGGAAGCTACACTATCCCCGGGTGACATAGGCTATAATCTATACCCGTGCGAAGCTGGGGCGGACCGCTATTCTCAATATAAAGAATAGACTTCAAAAGTCACAGGAAAGCAAAATACGCAATTTCGTTTACTTACTTGAATGACATAATAATTTTCCCAGCTATTTTGATATAAAAACCAAACTATTGAACTGATTTTGATGAAATTTCTATGGGACCAATCTGAAAGTACCTATATTCTTTCAAATAAAAATTAAAAGAATTTTCCAAATCGGTTCTAAGGAAACAAACAAGAAAAAAAAAACTAATTGATAACCCCTCCTTTTTAAAGTGGGTTAAAAACCTAGTGAAAGTTAGTTTTCATACGGCTTTTTACAATGTTATTGCAGTTATCAGAGCAAATGAACGAATGGAAGTATAGCATTTATTTAGGGTTTGAGTTGTATGTTGGTGTGAGTATATCGTCAAGGTAAAGTTGTATTGTCAAATGGTTGATAAAGCATAAGCATGTTGCAAGCATTTTATGGAACATCTACAGATCTCTTGGTCAGATTCCTAAACAGCTTCAAAAAAGGAGTTGGATCTCAAATTAGTTGTGTCTGGGTGTCTTAAAATCACGAGTGAATCGGTTTCATCTAGGCAAGCGTGCTCCAATGTAGACCGCATCGTCGCTTAACATCAGGCGTGATGGTGGTCAAAGGTAAGCCTATTTTTTTTTTTTAAAGTTAACTCCTTAATTTTTACCACCCCGGTTTCTGAAAGACTAATAAAAAAAAATGATCTAACACATTGATAAATCTCACGTCAACTGACGTGATTGGTTGAACGAAAAAACAACAGCCAATCAGGTCATTTTACATGAGTTTTGACAATAGATTAAATAGGCATGATGACTAATATTTAATTTATTACAAATAACCGGCTTAGCGATTAATTTAACTAAATACATTACACATACTGAAAAAATAATTTAATTTGGCTGATAAATCTCTGAGATATGAGTGTTTAAAGTTTTAGGTGGGGATAGAGAGGGGATGCTCTATCCCTTTCTCGCAAAGCGTGTGTTAGTATAGCATTTGTATGGCGCACCTGAGCCTTGACGTCACGGCTCAGTATAGTGCGCTCTTTGTCTAGCATGAAATTAAAATGCTTATATCTTATTTATTTTTGAACTAATTTTAATTTTGTTTTTGTTGACGTGCTCTATTTTTTATGAGCTTTTTTATGAGGTAATAAAAAAATATTAGTCATCATGCCTATTCAACAGGCATTCAGAAACTGGGAGTTACTTTATTTGGAAAATTATTTAATTATTTGAAGGGTTTCATAAATGTATACTTTCATATCCTCATTCATTTTAGTTCAGATTAGTCCCATAGAAATCTCATCAAAATCGGTTCATTAGTTTGGATTTTAAATCAAAATAACTGGAAATAATATGTCATACAAGTAAACGAAAATGCGTATAATTACTAATTTTGAAGTCGGTTTTTTTAATTGATAATTACGATGAAACCTAAATCAGTAAGTTTTTAACCCATATATTGATTTACAAACACATGGATTAGTTTATCAAAAATAAATTAAGATGAATTGAAATTCAAATAAATTAATTTAAAAATAAGTTTTTTTTTTTATTTCCATTTTCGATCGCCGTCTTGCATTTATTATGTCATAACTACCTGAACTTAGAGGAATCTTTCGAGATCTCATATTCTAAGAAAATCAGTTACATTGGGGCGTTTGGGCTGTGGGTAGGGTTACCACCGTCTGTCCGAATTTGTGATACCTTTGTACGGATTTTTTAGCTTGGGGGAGGTGTAAGTCTTTAATCTACCATTCGTTACCACTGTAACAACATGCACAGTATTTGAATTTTGTGACTATAACGTCAGGAATTTTATCGATATATCCGGCTTAAACTTTTCAAATTTTGATAGGGTAACCCTATGTGGGTGGGAATACATGCATTTTGAATACAATACCTACATTTAATACTTTGGGTCAATATTGTTATACTTTTTTGAATGCATTTTGTACCAGACCCGAGATCCATGTGTTTGTTATATCTATGATCCCATAATTATTATGGGATATGCTTATACAACAAAATGCAGCGGAAATTGGAATAATGAGGGCAATATCGCAGCCGCATCTAATCTAGACATCAAGGTGTCTGGCGATGGCAGACGGCATTAATTTACAGCATTAATTTGTATGAGAGCGATTCCAACATACTATTGCAATAGGCATGTGTCCTAATGGTTCCTTCATTACAAAGAACAAAATATAACTAATACATTACACATACTGAAAAAATAAATTAAATTGGCCGATAAATCTCTGAGATATGAGCGTTCAAAGTTTTTGGTGAGGATAGAGAGTGAATGCTCTGTCTCTTTCTCGCAAAGCGTTTGTTAGTATGGCATTTGTAAGGCGCGCGCACGGCATGACGTCATCACGTACTATAGTGCGCTCTCTGTCTAGCATGAAATTAAAATACTAATTTTGCACAAATTTTGATGTTATTTTCACTCTGAGGGCTCTATTTTTATGCTCAAGTTTTTTAGAGATAGCTATTAAATAAAACATAGGACATAAGCTTATTGCCAGGCGGCAGTTGCAGTCATATCGCAGCAGTTGCATTAGTATGTCGGAATCGGTCTCATACAAATTAATACTGTAAAGTAATGCCGTCTGCCGCCGTGGCACATGCCGTTGCCGTCTGCGTTCTGCCGTCGCCTGCGGAACTCCACCTTTATACATATTCTATCAAAATAATTTAACACTCACGGTTTCTTAACTTTTGGAGTCTTAGGGATTTTCTTTTTAATTATTTCAGTTATATCCCACTGTTTTTGACTTCCTATAGTTGGTATATTTCTTCCCAAAGGGAGCGATGGTGGTATGGATGGCTTCACGCTGGCCGCGTCAACGTCTATGTCATCAGAGAATATATCAACCTTAAACGGCCTTGCCATTGTTGAAACTGTTATAACAATAATGACTTATATAAATCACGGACTATTATACTCAATCACGGGGAAAGGGTGTACCAAAAGGGGTCCATACCATCATTATGAACAACTTTAGCTATGGCACGAACCCTAAAATCGGAAAAAAATATCAGCTGTTCCATTTAAAACAGTCTTTTACAATGCAATGTATGAAACAGTTGATTTTTTTTCGCGATTTTAGATTTGGTCCCATAGCCAAAGTTGTTCATAAATTCATAATGATGGATACTATGTGTCCCATTCGGCTTAGTACACCCTTTCCGCGTAACCCTGTACTTTACAGTACATGTGAAAATAGACCTAATCCTGTCACTTTGCCTAAGATTTTTAGGATAAAACTGCTGGACCAATCTTGTTTATGAATTTGTATTGTAGTGTTTTCACACTAAGGTTTACATTTGATAAAGTGGGATCGGACCGGAATTAAAAAATAATATTCACCATCATTGGTCTCATTTGTTATATCTGCAATGGATCAAATCGGAATACACCTTGTGATAGGCAGTTGAATTTATTTAAATTCCTGTAGACCATGTCTTTAGGGTTCCGTTTTTACAAAACTTAAGGAAAATAATTAAAAATTTGACCCTATTACCAGACCTACATTGTCTGTCTGTCCATCTTTCCTACCTATTAACGGCTATATCTTTAGAACCGTAATAGATAACCCGTTGAAATTTTCACAGAATATGTAACGTTACGGCGGATTAACTAACAAATAATAAAAAAGTAAAAACAACATTACAAAAACACTGTTGTGACTCATGGTGCCAAAACATGGACACTTACAGAGTGGATGTTAGAGCGTTCCAAACATTCAAAGTTGCTCACCGAGTTATGGAAAGAGTACACTCAATGTTTCTTTGAGGTGTATCCAAAACAAAGGAATTTGCAAGAAAAAATTGGTGACTGAACAAACATCGCTCAGCGTAGAAGCAAGCTAGATTGAAGCATTGATACCGTCAAAGATGGAGCATGTTTGCCTTGTAATAACCTTAATTCACTCGCAAGTTTGCAATGCTGCGAAAACACAGACAGAGGAAGGCGTTATCGATAACAATTACAGTAAACAATGTCTGAAGTAGAGACATATTGGCAAATGTAGTGCGGGATGCCCTGAGACTTGATAGAGTGACAATATAAATAAGTCAAACACTGTTTTAAACTATCATGGTTGTTCACTAAAGTAATATGATTATTTACGGGATAGCTACCATGGTAAGTTGTGGAATGAGCTCCCAATATTTCGGCGCAGTTACATGCACCATGTTCACGGGAAGACTAGCATATCGCGTAAATAATCATATAACTTTAATAAATACGTCAGTTGGGCAAAAAAAGTGTTATTATACTGTGTAGGTATAGTCTATGCTTTGCCAGCCTGGAGAGATGTTTATAGGAAAGTATTTTTTTAAATGCTCCATGTTGAAACTCGCCGGTCAGATTTTCGAGGAAGGATATTCCACACTTTGCATGTCCAAAGAAGAAAGGCAGAAACAGATAGTCTGTGATTTCCAGCTTTGCGAGGTGGGCCTTTTCATGGTGTTGGGAGTGCGGTAGTGGAATAGACTGTCATCAAATAGCTGTCAGAGCAAAGGAAAGGCTTGGCCCAAATAAGATTTATTACCTAATGACTACTATCAAGTCTTTAACTTTCACAGGTAGGCGAAAACTAGAAGATAAATAACTTATAAACATACATTGGGTACTTACAGTTAGCTAAACTTTAACAATCACTTCAAATACAATGTCTATTGTCTAGGTTATATGACATTGTAATATAAAATAACTTGGTTATAAATGATGTTTTTTCAGAGGATCAAACACACAGCACATCTAACGCTCTCACAACACAAAGTGGAATAAACGCAACGTAAAAATTAATGTTTACAAGCAAGAAAGCAAGTCTTTATCGTGTAAGGAAAAGTATATCTTCAGTGTTTTGATAATATATAATATTATAGTCACTACTAATGAAATAACTATGAATAAAATAATTTATACCTCATCCGGGTAAACACGTTGAAACTATTTACAATTTTAATTTTAAATTTTACCAGGAATAAAATATATTTTGTAATTGTATTTTTTGTTTACATTGAAAATAAACAGCGATTTTTTTTTATTGTAACTAACAGAGATAGCTTTAGCACATTTCTCATGATTTAAAATGAGATGAGAGATATCATGCTAAGAAACTACTATTTTTGTTTAATCTTCAACTTAAAAGCTTGACAGTTTGTAGAAATAACAAAAATGACATTGACATTAACACCTAGAAGGTGTTGACGTCTCGGGTTTTTATAGCTGCAACTTATCTTTCTGACTTTTCACGGGATCAGTATTTAGCAAGCCAAATAATGTGTTTTTAAAATATAGCATTCCATTTCTGTTGGTTCAGTGGGCGAAGTCCGATGAACGAATATTCGAAACTTAGTCATAATATATCTTCTCTTTTCTGTGGCATAAGCAGGTAATGTAATCGATCTACGATGCTTGCTACAATCAAAAATTTAGAGCAGATTATGTGCTTACAGCTTGTCGATCTCCGAGCCTTTTTAGCAAACTTCGAAAAAGGAGGAAGGTTCTCAATTCAGCGCGTATTTTTTACGTATGGACATCGATCACGCCAGCATCTGTAAACCAATTTGCGTGTTTCTTTTTTTATCACGTAGAAGAAACACTCAAGGTGGTTCCACAAAAATTTCACTAATAATGGCTCAGTAGTTTTTTAACCAGCTCGAATAATATAATTTTGCTGGAGCGCCTACAAATTTCGCGATAGCAAAAAACTAAGTACTTACTCTACTTTTGTTGTGCTAACAAAGAAGAAGGTCTATACTAGTGTAGTGTACTGTAAAAACTATAGCATACTAGTGGGTTTCTTATTTCCACTAGGTACCTATGTATTTAGCTCGTGAATGTCTAAACCAATTTCTATGTGGGAGAGAAAAGCCCCAATTTAAAAAATGTGTGTGCTTATGGCCACACGATAGAAGTAAAAACTTGATCAAGGTTGACTATAAAAATATCTCTCTAGTCGACTCGAACCGAGCCGTAAACTGAACCTCTTTAAACAATTCTAAAAAAAAATAAAAAAATATGTACAATTAATAATAAATATGATATGGACTATGGTGCACACCAAGCAGAATTTTATGCACTAGAGCAGAAAATGCAGATTTAGTCCACATACACCGGGCATTACCAAGAACATTACGAGCATGACAAGTGAAAAATAGCTATATAGGTCTATAATGGATATCTATAAAGTAGAAGGTTCAAGAACTTCAAGACTTACTATAAAATATACAGTTCACTAGAAATAGCCATAGAGTGACGACACGCAACGCGTGACTTATTTCATCGTCATCATCATCATTTCAGCCATAGGAAGTCTACTGCTGGCTACTGTCTACTTCTAGGCCACCCCCATTGAGATCCAACAGGGCCTGTTGGAAGCGGCCTGCATCCAGCATTTCTATGCGGTCTCTAGAACGTCCGTCCATCTTCTCTTGTCGGCCTACGCTGTGCTTACCGGTCCGTGGTCTCCATTCTAGAACCTTTTGGCCACATCCGCCATCTGTTCTGCGTGATATGTGCCCTGCCCATTGCCTCTTTAACTTGCTAAGTTAATCCGGTGGGCTATGTCGGTGACTTTTGTTCGTCTACGGATCTCCTCATTTCTTATTCGATCTCATAGAGAAACCCCGAGCATAGCCCTCTCCATAGCTCGTTGTGCGACTTTGAACTTGTTTATGAGGCCCATAGTGAGAGACGACGATCTACTGCCGTATTTCATCACTGGCAACACACACTGGTTGAAGAAGTGACTCATTTGTTGCATGAAAATTGTAGATGAAAATCTTACAAAAATGCACACATAAAACTCATTTACGGCTTGAAGGAGTCCTACAGGGACATACTCTATGTACCTTCTTTCTTACGGCCTTCATTCTTTTATATGAGCTAACTGTAAGGTTCGTAGCTACGAAACTTATGTAAAGTGTCAATAACAGGCATCCAAGCCCCGTTCCCTTGCCTTACAAGATGCAATATTGCTCGTTAAACCCACTTGACCTGGGTTTTGTACAGGGTGTTTCATTACGTGCAGCACCCGTTATGAAAGGCGACGCGTAAAATATGCGCGACAAAAATTAATTCTGTGTCGGGGTATACTGTATGACGTCATTTTATAGAAAAAAAGGGAAGTGGCTGTGATGTTTAGTATATATTATGTTATAATGGGTGTTCCCCGATAGGTAGTAATTATAATCTGGTTGTCTTCAAATCACGAGTGAATCGATTTCTTCTAGGCAAGCGTGCTCCATCGTAGACCGGATCATGGCGAGTTGGCGTTCAAACTCAAGCCTATTATTAATATAAAAAAAAGGATTGTGGAGGTGGCCAAGGTGCGGAAAGAGATCAGTCCGAAAAACAAGATGTGGTAGCTTGCACCGTATCTCCCGCTAGTTAACAAGTAATAACTAAGTATTATAATAGAGACAAATGAAATTTCCTTGCGTAAGCAGGTTTCCTCACGATGTTTTCCTTCACCGAAAAGCCAGTGGTATGAATATCCGTACCTAATACATAAACTCACGTACCTGCTTACGTACGGCGAAAAAAATCAATGGCGTATGTGAATCCACCAATCCAAAACTGGGACAGCGTGGATATGGTCCAATCACCCTTTCGGCGGTAGGCTAAAAGTCCAGCAGTGTACTGTTAAAAGGCTGATTATGATGATGATGATGAAATAAATTTTTATTTACATTCCTCTTTTTCGTCGGGGGTTAAAAAGTATAAGAAAGAAAGAAAGACTCAATAAAATTAAATTATCAATGGCGTCTTAGGTTAGAGGTCGTATTTACTGGTTTTAGTCGTTTACCACGACGGATTTCGTTTTGCACAGACTCTAGTGACGGATTTTCTGAGGTTTTTGCTGAGCCAGGCGTCGGAGAAGGCTTTTCCACGACCCCATAACAGGAGCCTTGAGCGGAGGACTATCGATAAGCGTAGCACCTGAGGTGGCACGCGCTGGGATTCCGCGCGTCCGCAAAAGGGATGGAAAGTAGCAGCTCTACCCTTGAACAGGGCAGAGTTCCACGGGACCAGTGCTGCCAGGGAAACTTTTGGAAGATGAATACGAAAACTTTTCTTACCTATTTCTACCAAACTATCAAATAACATTAAGGCATGTGTCCTAATGTTTAATTTATTACAAATAACAGGCTTAGCGCGAAATATAACTATAATTATAAATAAATTACACATACTGAAAAAATATATTAAATTGGCTGATAAATCTCTGAGATAATTATGAGTGTTTAAAGTTTTAGGTGGGGATAGAGAGGGGATGCTCTATCTCTTTCTCGCAAAGCGTGTGTTAGTATAGCATTTGTATGGCGTGACGTCACGGCTCAGTATAGTGCGCTCTCAGTCTAGCATGAAATTAAAATGCTTATATCTTATTTATTTTTGAACTAATTTTAATTTTGTTTTTGTTTATGTGCTCTATTTGTGATCAGCTTTTTTATGAGGTAATAAAAAATATTAGCCATCATGCCTTTTTCTTGACCAACGGAACCATCACCATGTATAAGGTCGCTATCTAACCTTATTAGTGCCCAAGTGCCCATCGAAATCTTCGCGGCTTCAATTGTGTAATTAATTGTCTCCAGTCAACTACAGACAGACCGTGTTTAACTACTAGGCAACTAGGCAAGTGTCTAAGTTACCGACTTACCGTGAATTACGTGTTTCCAACTTATGAAAGTTGATCTCAAACATAAGTACCTACTTACAAATAATTTTACGTACAGTAATTTCGTGAACATAAAACTAAGCGTTACAATTTTAAAAAGCTGCATAGAACCTGCCTCTACCACCTAGGTAACCTTCTGAATTTCTAAATAAATTGTAATGTGACAGAAATAATGATAATCAAGAATTCTTAAGAACACATGGACGGATTACGCGCTTTGTCGTTCGCACAGGAAACGCTAAACTTTTATTACTACTAAATTCCTGAGGGTAATGTGTGAAAATGTTATCTATTTCTTTCTTTTATATGACATATCAAATGTTTAATAACAAAGTTCATACCTAATAATTTAAATACATACATTAATTAATAATATAGCTACTTAATGAGCTGAAGAAAAAAACGTTTAGTTACTAATTTGAATTAAATCAAGGATTTTTTAGGATCAACGAAAAAATTTGTTTTGACTTCATGTCCAGGAAACAAGCACCTATGTGTGCTAAATTATTATAAAAATTTAGCCATATTAAGATAGTTACATAGTTTTATATAGTTACATAGTGTTGACGAAGTAATTAGCAACAAGCAAAAATTTCGGTTGTTACCATTTTACTTTGTCAACTTAAAATAATATTAAATCGAAAACTTCTACATTTGCTATGTTATCTATACTTCTATACTAATATTATAAAGAGGAAATATTTGATTGTTTGTTTGTTTGTTTGCATTGAATAGGCTCCGAAACTACTGAACCGATTTGAAAAATTCTTTCACTGACGGGAAGCTACACTATCCCCGGGTGACATAGGCTATAATCTATACTCGTGCAAAGCTGGGACGGATCGCTAGTGTATGATAGACAGCAACACGGTTTTATCACTTGTTTTAAACATACACGCCGTGATTTTATACCTTGAAAATAATAATATGCGAACGAGAAAGCTGCAGACGGGGTAATATAATTTATATCAAGTAAAATGCCGTTAAAAGCAAAATCTATTTTATTATTAATTTCAAATGTGAGATGTTACAATAATCTCTTATTATTAAAGTACTAGCGACCCGCCCGCCCAGCTTCGCACGGGTGTAATTTACGTGCGAAGCCGGGGCGGGTCGCTAGTTATATATATAAATATGTATATAAATCTTCCGTGAAAACGTATCTAACTGATGGTGAAAACCGCATCAAAATCTGTTGCGTGGTTTAGGAGGATTTAGCGGCCGTACAGACATACAGACAGACAGACAGACGCGGAAATTGACTTTAATTTATACTATGTAGATATATTAATGGAAAAATATATTAGAATATCACTTCTAGTGTCACCTAAGTACGTATATTCTGAGAGAGCACGGAATGCGTCAGAGCGCTCTATAACTAAAATGTTATTTATTTGTTTAGGTAAATATCGTATACGTATGACTCAGGTACGTAGGTACAGTAAAATAAACTAAAAAAATAAAAATAAGTAGGTAGCGCACAAAATCTTCCGATTGAAGTTTATAATAATCCTGATTCTAATCTACTATATAAAAACAAGTCGGGTTTTCCTTCCTGACGCTATAACTCCAGAACGCACGAACCGATTTCCACGGTTTTTCATTCGTTGGAAAGGTCTCGGGCTCCGTGAGGTTTATAGAAGTCATCTGGTGGCGAAACGAAGTTCGCCGGGTTTGCTAGTTCAGTATGTATATTCTGAGTTCTAATACCTAACTCTTTGTCGCTACCCGCGCGTTATCAAACCCCTGTTTAGGTATAGGACTGTTTCCTTGTAATAAATGCATTTAATTAAGGTCACTGCGAATTCGAAGTTAAACATTAATCCAATAATAAGTAAGTATAATTATTATTTATTATTATGGTTTATTCGTAGCGAGTAGGCGGTCAGCACAACATGTTGATAAATTAAAATGTTTTGAGCTGCAGTAAAAAAAATTGTACTTAACAAAATAATAATTATTAATCTTGTTTTGATAGTGTCGTATATTGTTATAAATTCTCAGTGTGGAATCGTGCTTCGGAAGGTACGTTAGCCTGTCGGTTCTGGTTGCCAGCGAAGAGATTCAGTGAAATTTTAGCGCAGTGCCAAAATGTTTTTTTTTTAATTTAAAAATAGGCTTGCGTTTGATCACCATCTCGCCTGATGTTAAGCGATGATGCGGTCGTTGGAGCACGCTTGCCTAGAAAAAACCGACTCACTCGTGATTTGAAGATACCCAGTAAATATTTGGTGACATTTTATAGTGTGTGATAAATGTGTGCTGCCATCAGTTATATCAGAAAACTACTGATTCTATTTCAAATAATAAGCAGTTAGTGAAGTTACTGAGGATAACTTGAAGAAATAGGGTACTGGCTGAACCCGATTCGGACGCAACCAGGGAGCAGATAATATGTGAGTCACCTCAAGTGACCATCGATCCTTTTTAGGGTTCCGTACCCTGAGATGGAACACGCTTGTAGTTGTTCATAATGATGAGTATAACGGACCCACAGACCTATGTCTAAGTAGACTTCACAAGCGGTCCAAACTCTATGTAAACTAGCGTGTCAAATTTTTCGTACCTAAAAGTGAAAAGAAATATCTTTATTCTGTCGGCCAACTCTATTTGCGGTATTCGTACAACTCTCCTCCTCCTTTCGTCGATTCCCCAATGCTGGGGGTCGTGACTCATCATGGCATCAACTTCTCCCTTATGATGTTCCGCCATCTGTTCCGGCTTTCAGCAGCATGAACCGCTTCGGCAACGCTGATTGATTCGTACAACTCAGTATTCCACAATTACCCATTTAGGTTTCAAACTGACACGTGTTGTCGCGGCACCGATTGAGCAGAATGATTTTAGCCGGACTCAATTATGACGATTAATCATGATTGTATCGGAAATTTGACATGCAAGGTAGGTCGACTTGTGGCGTCTATTTTGATATAGGTCTGTGAATGGACCCCATTCGGCTTAGTATCTACACCCTTCAGGCGCAACATTTTTTGTGTGATTTTACCTATCTTCATTAATAACCATCTATTTGTTATTCATAACAAATAGATGAAGTCAAGAGAGTGAATTCTTTGAGAGGTTTCTTCTAGGCAAGCGTGCTCCATCGTAGGCCGCATCATCGCTTAACAGGCGAGTTGGAGGCCAAGCGCAAGCCTATTTTCAATAAAATAAAAAAAAATGCACTTACTTGTCGGGGTGGTGCCACTCGCACCCAATGGCCCCCTCTATATCCACACCAGGGGCCTTACGGCCAACTGCTGCGGTATCAAACAAGTAACGTTAAATTCGCTCAGTTGGAAAGTCACGCAACTGCAAACCGAATCTGGGCGCCTCAAGATTCACGTTCGCGTGATTTTACAATTGAGCGGATTTAATGTTAGTTGGATACCGCGTTAGCAGTTGGCAGTAACGCCCCTGCTTGTAGAAACAAAAGCTATTGGTTATGAGGTGATTGGTTAATTCAATTCAAAGTAACCCTGTATATTACAATTACTCTGTGTATATTGTCGACATACATACCACAACTACATACCTATAGTATACAGGGTGTAAGGGGAACACTCTCGAAGTCAAAAGTAATTTGTACTCATCCTTATGAACAACTTTTACTATGGGACCAACCCTGAAATCGCGAAAAAAAAATCTGCTGTTCCATACATTTTGTCGAGTGTCAATGACCGTTTTCTATATAACAGCTGATATTTTTTTCGCGATTTCAGGGTTGGTCCCATAGTAAAAGTTGTTCATAATGATGAGTACAATTACCTTCTTTTGGCTTCGAGAGTGTTCCCCTTACACCATGTATACAAAATCTACAAATAACACCTATGTTAATCTACAAGTAGGTACTTATAGGCAGAGGCAGGCATGCACACATCAATCTAGAATTCCAGTCCATTTCGCGAAGCATCTTCACTCGAAAGATTACCACATAAAGGCTTAAATAACTCCAGTTCAATCCACAATAGCGCAAGGGCCATGGGAATATGTGTATTCCCATAGGCGTGAGGTATACCTACCTCAGGTTATTCAGTCGGCTCGTACTAAGGAAACGTTTCGGTGCGCGAGCGCAGAAAAACTATCGGAAGTTCGGCAAGAGGAATAAGTGGAAGGTGACATGGCGGCGGCATCGACAGTGATCTGGTAAATATCTCTTTTCACTTGTCTTTTACTATATATATCCCGTCTTTTAATAGATAGCCCGTTGGTCCAGTTGGTAGTGAACCTACCTTCTGAGCTTGGGAGCGTGGGTTCAATTCCCACCTAGGACAAACATTTATGTGATGAACATTTGTGTTTGTTCTATATCTGGTTCTTAATATCTATTTAAGTTCCTATGTATATCAGTCTCTGGCAGCCATATCACAAGCTTTACTTAGTTTGGGGTCAGATGACCGCGTGTGCAAAAAATGTCCCGAATATTTATTTATTATTATTTATATATTTTTACATACCTAACTAATGTTTAGGTACTCTTAAGTAAAGTAAACAGAGTGCCTATTGAAAGTTTTTCCAGTTGCATTTACCTACTCGATCGCGTTAACTTGGACTACGATTTGTATGAAATAAAACCATCTTCTATAGCGCCATGTTCTTAGATGGCGTTGCTCTTACTTCATACAAATCGTTGTACGTTTTTTAACGCTGATTAGTCCGCCTTTGACCACCAACTCGCCTGTATATTACAACGCAACGTAGGTTATTATTATTAGGTATCGCAATTTGAAAAACTTGCACTAGGCAGAGGCACTCGGGCACAGACCAAGTATGACTCACGTAAGTATACTAGCGATCTTTCAAGTTATAATTATAATTTTTTGATAAAAAATAACCGACTTCCTGACTATAATACCTACATTCACAAACTGACACTAAAAAGTAGAAAATATTGTTTAATATTACGACTGAAATACTTTGTATCCATGGTCATGAAAAATTTAACGAAAAACAACAGGGCCATGGATACATTTCTTTGTTTTTTTGAAGTTCTGTTGTAGGAACAGTTCCTCTATGTTTGCTGTTCAGTTGACAGCGTCGCTAGTGGAGAATAAAGTATGAAATTAACCAAGAAATAACTGTAGTTCCAATTTTGGCCACTTTAACAGGTAAGTTGGTGGCAGTGTACAATGTACATTGAATTCGTTGCTTATCGTCATGTTTTTGTAGATATTTCAAAAAGCGCTGAATCAATGTCGATAAAAAAAAATACGGGACCACCTATGAAATATGACCTACCAACCAAAAAAAATAATCATCAAAAACAATTCTAAATTGGCGGAGTAATCGCGTAACAAACATACATAAAAAAAACATACAGTCGAATTGATAACCGCGTCTTTTTGGAAGTCGGTTAAAAACTGGCGACCCCTCATCATCGTACGTAAACAATAATACAATGAGTGTCACTCCACTACTATTTTATTTAAATAAATTGATACCTACTCGCAATTAATTTAATTTTAGCACACATAGTATACCTAACTTCATTAAAAATCAGGCGTTTGAAGCGCATGCTGTATAATTTTTTTATGTTTATTGTTCCCAAATTATTGCGAAAAAATATTTAAACTGATAAATAAGGAACATTTTTGCAAAATTTCATGCTGCTAGAACCAGCGGTGTAGGCTGTAAGTAATAATTATGTTCCTACTCGTAGATAGTATGATGATATTATTTATTTTTAGTTTAAATTTGTCTATAGATTAATATATTTTACTTCGTACGCGTAGAGCGGTATAAAATATGCTTACTTCACGACCTATTCTCATACCTATCAAATAAAAAATATAAAAATCGGTCGAGCCGTTTTGGAGGAGTGCGACTACAAACACCGTGACACGAGATTTTTATATACATACTAGCGACCCGCCCGCCCGGCTTCGCACGGGTGTAATTCACGTGCGAAGCCGGGGCGGGTCGCTAGTGATATATATATATATATATATATATATATACTAGCGACCCGCCCGCCCGGCTTCGCACGGGTGTAATTTACGTGCGAAGCCGGGGCGGGTCGCTAGTTATATAATTATTTAAACTATCCTATATCTCAAGTTGGATCGAACTGCACATGGTGTGCGAATTTTATTATAATCGGTTAAGTGGTTTAGGAGTCCATTGAGGACAAACATTGTGACACGAGATTTATATATATTAAGATATATATATATATAATTATATATATATATATATATATAAACCTTATGGACAGGTTTTATGGACAGTTGTACACCTCGACACGACAGCCTATTGTCAGTACAGCTCAGGACAAGAGAGCTAAACTGACCCGACACTACACTGAGGACATCCCAGACATCAGCCTGTACGAGATTAGTATGGCTCTGAAACAGCTTAAGAACAACAAGGCGCCGGGTGATGACGGAATCACGACAGAACTACTGCGAGCGGGTGGAAAACCGGTACTTTTAGTCCTCCAGAAGTTATTTAATTCCGTCATACTCGATGGTACAACGCCTGAAGCATGGCACAGGAGTGTGGTGGTGCTCTTCTTCAAAAAAGGTGATAACACCTTATTGAAGAATTATAGACCCATCTCACTCCTGAGCCATGTGTACAAGTTGTTCTCCAGAGTCATTACGAACCGTCTCGAAAACAGGTTTGATGACTTTCAGCCTCCCGAACAAGCCGGTTTCCGTAAAGGCTGGAGCACCATAGACCACATACACACGCTCCGCCAGATTATACAGAAGACTGAGGAGTATAATCGGCCATTATGCTTAGCGTTTGTGGACTATGAGAAAGCCTTTGATTCAATCGAGACCTGGGCAGTATTGCAGTCCCTCCAGCGCTGTCATATCGACTATAGGTATATCGAAGTGTTGAAGTGTTTGTATAGAAACGCCACCATGTCGATCCGATTACAGGACGAGAGCACGGAACCAATCCAATTGCAGAAAGGCGTGAGACAGGGAGATGTTATCTCTCCGAAACTGTTCACGAACGCATTGGAGGACGTTTTCAAGCTCTTGGACTGGAACGGATTAGGCATCAACATCAACGGCGAATACATCACTCACCTTCGTTTTGCCGATGATATAGTCATCATGGCAGTGTCGCTGGAGGACCTAAATACCATGCTCAGCGACCTCAGTAGCCTTTCCCAACAGGTGGGTCTTAAAATGAACATGGACAAGACAAAAATCATGTCGAATGTCCATGTTGAACCCGTGCCGATAGTCGTTGGGAACGATACTCTAGAAGTTGTTGACCATTACACCTATCTTGGACAGATTGTTCAGTTAGGTAAGTCCAACTTAAGCAAAGAGGTCGCCCGAAGAATCCAACTCGGATGGGCAGCGTTCGGGAAATTGCGTGACATCTTCTCGTCCAAGATACCACAGTGCCTCAAGACGAGGGTTTTTGACCAGTGTGTGTTGCCAGTGATGACATATGGTACTGAGTCGTGGTCCTTAACTGTTGGCCTTTTGGAAAAACTCAGAGTCACTCAGCGGGCAATGGAGAGAGCTATGCTCGGAGTTTCTTTGCGCGATAAAATCTGGAACGTAGATATTCGCCAAAGAACCAGAGTCACCGACATAGCTGTTAAAATTTGCAAGCTGAAGTGGCAATGGGCAGGCCACATCGCTCGAAGAACCGATAACCGATGGGGAAGAAAGGTTCTTGAGTGGAGACCACGAACCGGAAGACGCAGCGTAGGTAGGCCTCCCACTAGATGGACCGACGACATAGTGAGAGTCGCTGGCATCCAAAAGGCAGGCTGTCGTTCAGTGTGGAGGTTAAAGGGGGAGGCCTATGTTCAGCAGTGGACGTCTTCTGGCTGATGATGATGATGATGATATAAACCTTCCGTGAAAATGTATCTAACTGATGGTGAAAACCGCATCAAAATCCGTTGCGTGGTTTAGGAGGAGTTAGCGGCCATACAGACATACAGACAGATGCGGAAAGCGACTTTAATTTATACTATGTAAAGATTAGAATTTACAATAACAGAAAAAAGCATGTATATAGAAAAACAAGTTGAATCCTAAGTCTAAGATATTTTTACCTGTAGATAGGTTGTGCCAGCCACCATATTGAGTAGACGAATGCAATGCTAAACAAATTGTATTTTTGTCTCTTTATAACAAACTAGCGACCCGCCCGCCCGGCTTCGCACGGGTGTAATTTACGTGTGAAGCCGGGGCGGGTCACTAGTTATATATATAAACCTTCCTTGAAAATGTATCTAACTAATGGTGAAAACTGCATCAAAATCCGTTGCGTGGTTTAGGAGGAGTTAGCGGCCATACAGACAGACAGACAGACGCGGAAAGCGACTTTAATTTATACTATGTAAAGATTAGAATTTACAATAACAGAAAAAAGCATGTATATAGAAAAACAGGTTGAATCCTAAGTCTAAGATATTTTTACCTGTAGATAGGTTGTGCCAGCCACCATATTGACTAGACGAGTGCAATGCTAAACAAATTGTATTTTTGTCTCCTTATAACAAAAGATATAGCGTAATAAGTCTTTCATATATTCCTTTTCTTATTTCACAAAAGGCACATAAAGGTAAGCTATGCTATGTTATGGTATATGCTGCGTTTCGTCTCTCTTATTACACCTCAGCGAATAAGTAGGTATGGACCCGGGTATGTCCTAAAACTGCGACCAGAACCACCGGAGGATGGGCAGCAGCGTCCTATTAGTACACGGTGAACCTACTGCGACCCCCAAGCCGCCTGCCAAGCGTGGGGATTATGGCAACACCCCTACGAGGGAGGCCTTTGTTCAGCAGTGGACGTTTACGGGCTGATGATGTGTGTATGAATAAGTAGGTACTATAAAAAACTAGTCTATTAAACCGCTACCAGTGGGAGTTGTTCCCAAAATACTGCCCCATTACCACGTTGTATAGCAATGCTCACCCTTTGAGCAAAGTGGAAGCCAGCATTTTAGTCATGAATTTCAGACTTACCTTACCTTACTATGGGAACCTAGCTCTATTTTATCGTCACCTTCATAGCTCTATTCAATATCAACTATCAACATAATTAATACCTAAAGTTCGACCTAATCTGCGGATGCTGACCTAACGTCGACCTTGTAAGATCTTGATGAACCTTGACAATGCAATAACATAAGTTAATTATAACAAGTTATTGAATTTAGCTACATTATAATAATAGGTATAATTATACCAACAAACCTACGCTGTAGCACAAAATAAATAGGCACAGAAGGCTAGCTTTGGTAGACATTGATTTTAATTTTATTCCTGTTTTTTACTTTATTCCTATTTTTACTAGGAAATCTATTTAAGTTTGACTGTATGTGAGAAAATTTTTTGTGGAATTTGCCCGTTTTTATTCTCAATAAATAATTCGAATTAATAATCTACTTGCAACTGTAGCGCTAGGGCAGGCAAAGCAACTATTATGTTTTGTGACACGTTTAGATACGGGAGTTTCAATTAAAACAATTTATTATTTATAAATGTTACTTTAAAACACATTTACTTCTAATAGAAAAGGGTTTCTAATAGAAAACCAAATAAAACTCTTTGAATTGTTTACCAAAAAGTACTTTCGTCGATAAAGTCACGTACGAAAGGCACGGATTATTATATTTTAAAGCATGATAAAGCCTCTTAAATAAAAAAAATGCCTTATGATAATGGACAAGTCATTGTAAATTATGACGATTGTCACACGCAACGATTACTGCGTGTATTGCCAGAGCGTGGGCACACACAAGTGACGTTCAACCGACTTGATCCGAGATCGCGTTCGCGTTCGTGTTCGTTCCTCTGTTAACGCTGGTTGTATGGAGCCGGCCTTCTATACCTATTCATTTTGTGGCTATAGACACGAAGTTAACAATAGAAAGCTATAATTAATCAACTATGCACACCTAACTTAATTAGTATGAAACTCTTTAATTAAGTTAGGTTTCAGAACTAAGGTTTACTTAATTTACCTGCTATAAAATATTCGTCACATTTAATATTAAAACGAACAATCGCTCCTTTTGATCTTGAAGCTCGCCCCGTCGTCCGTGAAATACCTCTAGTAATGATTATTTATTTCGCTATTACACATTGAAATAAAATACTTTTATCGAATTTTATGACGTCGTGTACCTTTAAAAAAATGCGGAAACGTCTATACAAGATTTGCGCTCAATATAAATTTGCGAAAGAAGGTTCATACTATACCCTTTGGGCTGAATGAGTTGGTTTCAGGGGCGGATCCAGGATTTCATTTTGGGGGGGGGGGGGTGGGCGGGGGCATTCTGACAAGTTTATGTACCTATATGAGTAGGTATGCTGTGTAAAAGTGCACCTGAATCAAATTGAAAAACTGAGTCGAATGTATGGAATTGCTAGGTGTATGGGGGGGGGGACATGGCCCCCATGCCCTCCCCTGGATCCGCCAATGAACTGATTGGATTTGAATGAAATTTGGTATTGAATGCATCAAAGATCACACGTAGTAGTATGAAATCTTTGGATAGCATAATAATAATTATGACCCTGGATTAAAATAATACTATCAATTTTTTTATTTAAATTACACGAGAATCACTTACGTAAGATGTTACTCCGACTATACTGTATATATCAGTGCGAAGCGAGACGAAGCCGCGCGCGTGCATTCACCTTGAAAAAGACCGTCTAATGCGGTTGAAACTATAATAGTCGGAGTAACCGGTTTAATCTTACGTGAGTAATTCCCGTGTAATATAAATAAAATGTGTGAAAACCATGTTAGTTTCAATAATAATATTATCTATCTTCTTCTCGAAAAATCTCTTCATCTTTTTATCTCGAATGAAAATTTGTTCCAGTAGAACTGCGTTTGTGAGTAGGACCCATAGGCAAGAGGGGAGGGTCACGGGGGCACGTGCCCTCCCCAGACGGTATTTTTGTGTACTGTAGAGATTCCATCACAGTTAATACTTAGAAACAAATCAAATTATCAGAGTTGTTAAAATAAATGAATAAAATAACAGAAAGAACATGAGTGAAACTTGTCTATTTCTGGCTGGAATTGCGAATTTTTTGCTCGTACGCCCCTTGTGCTCCTTGCAGAAAAAAAACCTGGATCCACCCTTGCCCATAGGCGTTGCAAATTAATTATATAGATCATCATCATCAGCCAGAAGATGTCCATTGCTGAACATAGGCCTCCCCCTTTAACCTCCACACTGAACGACAACCTGCCTTTTGCATCCTCTGGATGCCCGCGACTCTCACAATGTCGTCGGTCCATCTACTGGGAGACCTACCTACGCTGCGTCTTCCGGTTCGTGGTCTCCACTTCAGAACCTTTCGTCCCCATCGGTTATCGGTTCTTCGAGCGATGTGGCCTGCCCATTGCCACTTCAGCTTGCAAATTTTAACAGCTATGTCGGTGACTCTGGTTCTTTGGCGAATATCTACGTTCCAGATTATGTAGATACCTAACACTATTTAACCAGTATCTAGCTTTCCCTAATCAAAACCAACATCTCTTCCAGGTTTCTTTCCACCTACTTCATCACCTTCGCATCTAGCCAAACCCTGCGCGAGTACAACACTACCGTCCTCCCAAATCAAGGCATGTGCGTCAATAAAACATGTTCATCAATAAAAGAGCTGTACAGCACTTATAAAAACTGTGTTGTGGTGCTGGGGAACCTTGAGATCGCTTTGATGAGGACTCGGACCCGGGACTTTGTCAACATCAGCTTTCCTAATCTTAGAGAGGTTTGTATCTTAATTCAACTTTTTAGTTTCCGTTCAATAATCTCACTATGTCGGTTTGAATAAGAATAAGAAGAAGATAATATATATATAAATTAATTATTAATTAATTGGACCCGGGTATGTCCTAAAAGGACCCGGGTATGTCCTAAAACTGCGACCAGAACCACCGGAGGATGGGCAGAAGCGTCCTATTAGTACACGGTGAACTTACTGCGATCCCCAAGCCGCCTGCCAAGCGTGGGGATTATGGCAACACCCCTCTTTAAGAGGGAGGCCTTTGTCCAGCAGTGGACGTTTGATGGCTGCTGATGTAATATATATTTATTGCCAAAAAACAAAAGAAGAAACAGTGTTTGGCAATAGGGGTACGCTCAGCGCTGTACTGCGAGGTCCCGAAGGGTCACGGAGAGATGGTTTTTGGCATACCCCTTTGCTCAGAAAAAGATGGTAGGTGAGCATTAGGCGACGGCGGGTATTACAATATCAGCTAATTAAAATAAAAATAATAAAAAAGAATAAATATAAATAAAACTAATAAAAAAAAAAATCGTTTGGTAGAAGGTCTCCCACATTGAATCTGTTTATTTAATTTTTTAATTTTTTTTTGGCTCTGTGTGGCTCCGGGAAAATGACAATTTATGCATTCATGAAGTTAGGTGCTAGCTATAAAGACGATAGATTTGAAAATTAGAGGTAGAAGCCAAATTTGCTAGGAAAGCACAAGAAAGTGCCCTACCATAATATATTGTAGATACACCATCATCAGCATCAATCAAAAGACGTTCACTGCAGCTAAACATAGGCCTCCCTCTTAGAACTCCACACTGAACGACACATACCTACATCTATATCTATACTATCTATACTAATATTATAAAGAGAAAGGTTTGATTGTTTGTTTGTTTGACACAGGCGTTTGTTTGTCCCTATTTTTTTTATTTAAAAAAAATAAAAAAAATAGGGATCCTTACTAAAACTCTAATAACGTAACCCAAGGTGTAAAAAAATAAGATTTACACCCGTGCAAAGTTTATATAAAAATGAATCCCTACCTTGGTCACGCCATAACTTGAGAACGACTTTACCGATTTCATTCATATTTTTGAAGTGTTCCAATACTTTGTAGAAAGTTCTTATGAGAAGAAAAATTAAGAAAATTGCGCAGAAAATTGGAAAATTTCAGAAGACCGATTTTAAATTCGCCCGTTTGACAGTTCTAAGACAGGACAACGTCTGTCGTGTCAGCTAGTACCAAATAATTATACGCTATAATTTACATTTACGATTGTCTTTTATCAGTAATACAATTAAAGTACTGCATTTTATTTAACACAGCCAGATAAATGTAATTTCATTTGCACAAAACACGAGTAAATCATATTTAAACGATGTTAGTCACTTTGTATCATGTTTTGTCGTGAATTAGCTTGTATTATGCGTTCAAATCTAGAGCGATGGCACAAAAATATCGTAAATATCATTTATGTAACAATTTTTTCTACTCATCAATTAATTATTGAAATACTATTTTATTAGTCTAATTATCAGTTAGCCAGTAGGTTCCAATGAGAGCTTAGATAACTAGGCTTAGTTTGATTTATTTTTGCAGACATTTTTTTTGTCATTTTTGAATAGGTGGCAAACAAGCAGACGGGCTGCCTGATGGTGAGCAATCACCGTCGCCAATGGATACTTGTAACATCAGAGGCATCACAAATAAGTTGCCAATCCTATAAGACTCTATTGACCTATTTTCTACAGAAAATGGTAAATGAATTCTCTTCTAGGGTATAGGTACTTCAGCATAAACAATCTTTTAGCCATCTCACTGATTGCTCATTTGGCCAAGTTTCGTGCAAGCCGTGTCGTGTTTAAGCTGCACTTAACTCATGATACGCCGTTCTCGGTTACAAACAAGCCGAGTCTGGCAACTTTACGAGATAGCCTGATGCTGGGAACGTAAACTTAGGTGAAAAGAAACTTTGCCAACATGATTTTACTAAATTTACGGTAAGGAGTAGATAATAGGAATCATTTTCAGTTTTGAACCTGGGTATGTCTAAAACTGCGACCAAAACCACCGGAGGATGGGCAGCAGCGTCCTATTGGTACACGGTAAACGTACTGCTATCCCGAAGCCGCCTGCCAATCGTGGAGACTGGGGATTATGACATGGGGGGTCTTTTTTGAGTTGGGGATAAAACACGCTTATGTGACTCGTTAAAACAAACCAAAGGAACTCAAACTCGAAGCGTTTACTGGTAGCCATTGAGAAGTTTTACTATCCACTTTCAAGTTCCATCATCGGATCAGGTCAATACTAAACTAAGTGCCTAAGTAAACACCTGGTTTTGCCCATAACTTCACTCGTACAAGGTTACAAATTGATGCTCAAGTCCTTCCATAACGTAGACAAATCTCTACATTCTCAGAACTATAAGCCTGACTACTCAATAACCTGCGCTTTATGTCATACAAGCCTCATTTTTCACGATCGAACTCAGCAATTTCTCCAGAAATAATAACCGTAAACTTGTTATTTGCAGGTGACAGGGTTCCTTGTAGTTTACCGAGTAAACGGCCTGGATTCCCTCGGTCAGCTGTTTCCTAACTTAGCGAGGATCAGAGGGGAACAACTGCTGAACAACTACGGCCTGATAATTCATGATATGTCCACTTTGAGAGAGGTGAGTGACCTGTATGAGGATTAAGGAAAACGGTTCCATGGATCATTGTGATTCATATTATTACAGTTGGACGAGCCGTTAGTAAGGAATATAATATTATTTGGGTAATTTATTGCCTTGTTGATAGGGTTACCATATCAACATTTGAAAAGTCCTGACATAAAGCGGACGTTTCTATATTAACTCTGGACTAAGTCCAGATATTTTGGTCACAAAATTCAAACACTGCGCACGTCGTAACAGTGGTAAAGCTAAAAAAGCCGGATAAATTATAAACCTGGACAAAGTCCGGATAAAGTTAAAAAAAAATTACAAGTCAGACAAATCCGGATGAATGGTAACCCTACTTATAGACAGGATGTTTCAATAGCAGTAATTTTTAGGTAGATAAAAATAAAAACCCTGAGACTCGATGTAGCCAGTTGTCAATGGCTGAAAACGAAAACCCAAAGCTCGGACTAAGTGCTCGTATGCCTTAGGAAAGGCCTATACCCAACACCGAACTAAGATGGGCTAATCGTTCGCTGCGGTCTCTTTTAGGTCGTCCATCTTGTGGGTGGACGTCCTACACTGCGCTTACCGGTCCGTTGTCTCCATTCAAGAACCTTTCGGCCCCATTGTCCATCTGTTCTGCGTGCTATATGCGCTGCCACTTCAACTTGCTAATCCAGTGGGCTATGTCGGTGAATTCCCCGAATTTCCCGATAGATAATTTTTGCGTCACATTTTTATTACCAGATCGGCTTATATGGCCTTTTCAAGATAGACCGCGGCGGCGTGATTGTGTGGGCCGTACCTCAGGCCTGTTTTGTGGACACGGTGGACTGGAAGACTATAGCTCCTCGCTCCCGCCACGTCATCAACCCTCAGAGCCAGAAGGTGGCGCATTGCAACTTCCCATGTACCTGCACCTGGAACGCGACTTATAATCACTGCTGGAATAACATGTCAGTTGAAATGTTTGTTTTTTATATGTAGCAACATAGTCAATTACAACAAAATGCGACTAGAACGCAAGCTCACACAATTTTTTTTCTCTACTGTTTTTTTTTTAATGGTTGACAGGCTAGGCGTTTGACCACATCTCACCTAATCTTGAGTGACGGTGTGGTCGAAGATGGTTTACACGCTTAGCTTGGAATGGGACCTGGCTCTCAAGTAAGGCAGTCGGAATAACTCGTTAGTCGTACTTCGCGACAGATTTTTAGATTTTTATTCCTCCAGACATTTTGTTGATCACACTTTTAAAATAAACCGGCCAAGTGCGAGTCCGGCTCGCGTACTGATGATTCCGTACCACCACAAAATTCAATAACGAAATTACCAGTTATAAGTTGGTAAAGAACAGAAACTAGTGACTGACTCGCACTTGGCCATTATTTATTATTTGTTGTTATATTTGAGAGTGTGTACTATAATGGTGTCAAGTACGTATTACCGTTTTTTATAGACAGACAGACAGACATACATCGTAGGTTTAGTAATAGGGTCCCGGTTTTACCCTTTGTGTACGGAACCCTAAAAATTGTGTCATCTACGGATCTTGGGGGTAAGGAGTCTTCCTTAGAGCCTACTCACATTTTCTTGAAAAACAGTAATTTCAGACGACTACAATTATATCAGGCGTAATATTATTCAAATTCAAATTATTTATAAAGTATAAAAACGGACAAATTCCACTAACATTTATCTCACAAACTGTTAAACTAAAATAGATTTACTAGTAAAAATAGGAATAAATTTATTTAATAAATACAACAAATTGCTGTAAAAATATGTCTACATAAAATTTGTATTATCATAAAAACTATCATCATAGTCATCGGCTTTTTTGCCCCTGGTCAGTTAAGTTTTCACAATAAGTCAAAAACACATTCGTTACAGTTTTCCAATTGTCACAAATTCTAATCTATTATATCTTACTTAATATTATAAACGCGAAAGTTTATATGTATAGATGTATGGATGTTTGTTCCTCTTTCACGCTGCAACGGAACAACGGATCGACCTGATTTTTTGCATGGGTATAGTTCAAAAGCCAGAGAGTGATGAGTACTTTTCATCATCATCATCACCATTTTTCACCTCTACGCGGGTGAAACCGCAGGGCGCAGGTAGTTGGTAATATTTATTCACCAGTGATTATCATTTTCAGGAAATGCCAAACCTACTTGCACGGGCCTGAAGCTGATGTTTGCCATGAACAGTGCCTCGGTTGTCGGAAGACTAATTCCTCAGAATGCTCTCTATGTCGGAACTTTACTTACAATGGCAAATGCGTCTCTAAATGTCCGTATAATACGTGAGTACACTATCTCTCTCTAATACGTGAGTACACTCTGCTTTATGCGTGTTGACAATATAACCTAGGTTGTATCAGAAAGTACCATACTTATTGCATTTACCGCATCGAGATACAATATATATAGAGTCACAATCGTGCCAAAAAATGTCCGAACCACAATTCAGAGCACGTTACGAATTGCGCAGACTTTTTAGTTAGTTACAAGGTAACCGCGATCCGACTACAACGCCGCGCAATGCCAGAGCTACGATGACATATCGGACAACTAACGTTGAACACTATGCAAGCGACATAACGTCTAAATTGGAGTAAATGTGACATTGTTGTGAACTATATAATTAATATAATGTTATGTACAATGACGCTCGGGCGTTTTTGACTGTTTTCACTGAGAGATTGTGACTCTATAGGTATTGTGTCAGCGTTTAGCTTGTATTTTGTGTAGTTAATGTCTGAATATGCCCTTTGTATTGATTATTAATCAACAGAATAATGTTTCGTGTATTTTAATGATAATGAATCATTAAAATATATTGCCAAGGGATATGTTTTCGTATAATTATAATGACTGAATCTATTGATTAAAATATACACGTGTTATTAAATATTCTATATTTAATGAGATCAAGATAAGAAGAAAATAATTTTAGTATAGACAACAATCGTGTATATTCTTAGCTTGTTGTGTTTAAATGTTGCCTTTTAATATTGTTACAGGATAGTTCTTCCCGACTGCCAGTATTGCATATCAGAAGCAGAGTGCAAAAACCTAACCGGTTGGGTTTGGAACAACACTTGCGTGTTTAAATGTCCGATCGGGTACGTGAAGATAAACGAGTCTCATAAGACTCCAACATGTCGGATTTGCACCGATTGTGACAAGGTTGGCCATCTTCATCATCCATCATCCCCAGATTTTTTACCCTACAACGTTTTTATTTTTTATCCAGTAGGTAATTGGCTTGCGTCTGACCGCCAACTCACCTCGACGATGTGGTCTACGATGGAGCATGCTTGCCTAGAAGAAACCAACTCAATCGTGATTTGAAGACACCCAGATTGTAACTACTAGCGAACACCCATTCAGGCAGCGCATACCACGGACTAGCAGTTCGCATAATAAAAGTGGAACAGCTGAGCTTAATAACTTCCTGTCTTTTAGCATTTCCCTGGCTGAATAGTTGGTCTAAAGTAAAAAATATAGTAGATATAAAAAATTCTGATGTTATTTGAATAGATGCCTTATAATTGATGAATTTAGAAAGTTAACAGGTATTATCAAAACTAATAATATTTTCATTGCTTTTCAGACTTGTCAAACCCTAGTCATACAATCAGTAAGTTCTATACAAGAAGCTGGGCATTGCGTCTATGTAAATGGTTCCTTGACTATTCACGTAAGAGCTGTGGTAGAAGCAATGGATGAATTGAGAACCTATCTCGGCCATATCCAAGAAGTCTATGATTACATACAGATACATGGCTCTCTTACTATTTCCTCTCTAGACTTTCTTCCCTCGCTGCGAAGAATACGAGGACGTAAACTATCAAAAGGCACATACAGTTTAGTGATATATGACATGAGCAATCTTCAAGCTTTGTTTACAAAAAATGTGACAGAAAATCTCATAGTCAATAGAGGAACAGTTAAAATGTTGGACAATCCCATGCTTTGTATGAGTCAAATAGAGAAATTGCTGCCTCGATTCCCTGTTCAGCCCAGTGTAGATATAGATCTCCCAGAAGGAAGGAATGGATACAGTGGAGGATGTGACGAAGTGTCTGTTGGATTGCAAATACGGGCAGTCAATGAAACTGCAGCTATAATTATGTTTTCTACAGAAAACCTCAACACTCACTACTCAGTTCTGTATGTGAGACTTCCACCAGGAGTTCATCAAACTATAGTACCAGAAACTTGTAGTGAATCGGAATGGAATGCTGTTGACGCCGAATTCAGTTACGGTCACATGATTGCCGTAGCCGAGCTTACATCACTACGCCCAGCATCATTATATGCAGTTTGCATAGAATCTTTTGACCCTTATCACAACAAATTAGCAAGAAGTATAATTTACAACTTCACGACTCCCGTAGGGGTACCAGAGCCACCATTTATAAGAGAGCTGGCGGCTTCAAATTCAGAAACAGTCGTTATTCGCTGGGTCGATCACAAGGACTATCGGCCACATCTCAAACGATACGAACTGGACGTGTCACTTGTGGAGATTCATGAAAATGATGTAAGAGTAAAAGATCAGTGCAAGCATGCTGAAGCTTATGAAATAGATCTATCGCTCCACGCAGTGGTGATGCGACCTCCAGCGGAGTACTCTCGAGGGTGTGAATCTATGTGTGGGATATTGTCTTCAGTAACAGTAGGGGCCATGGTCGAAGAATTTTTTGACGTTTGCAGCAGCATTGACTGCAATAAAGAAGAAAAACGAATAAACGCAAATTCGTCTTTCGGAAAATATGTCAAAACGTTGATTTTGGATCTGAAAGCTCCCAGAAACGACTTTCAAATTGGTGGATTGGCTCCTTTCCGAGACTATCGGTTCAGCTTACGAGCTTGCACTAATTTCAGATGCAGCAGATTCACGCGAAGCGTTGTCAGAACCTTGCCAACGGAACAAGCTGATATACCTTTAGTAAAATTTGTCCACATGAACGATTCAAGCCACGTAACTGTAAAATGGGACCCTCCAAATCTTACAAACGGCCCAATCTTATCGTACTCTGTTGAAGTATTGCCCAAAAGCAAGACAGATGCATTGACCAACCTCCTGCCTCAGTCATGGTGTGTTCTGGCAAATCAAACAGACAGTATTGTAAGGACTGTGAAAGCAGACAAATATTTGGTTAGGGTGTGTACGAGAAGCATGGCTTTTGATAGAGCTTGTAGTGAATGGGAAACGTTTGTTCCATTCACGGGGTTGGCGCCTTCTTGGTGGTGGACGGGGATTATTTTTGGAGTTTTGATATACACTGTGTCTATATTGATAGGTGGTTTGCTGGAGAGGCGTAGGGATAGTGATATGACACCGATAGTGGATAGCACGTCGACTTTTTCGAACGAAAGCGAACCGCCGGCCAAGATGTTTTCGGATTTCGCTTACACCATACCGTTGCGAGAATCTAAATTAGACTAACATTTTATTACTGTGATATTACTTATAAAAAATTATTATTTCAATATATTCTGTAGTTTAATTTTTGCATTTATTAATTGTGATGAAAAATAGGTAGTGTTTATACAAGAAAAAATTTAATCTATACTAATATTATAAAGAGGAAAGATTTGATTGTTTGTTTGTTTGCATTGAATAGGCTCCGAAACTACTGAACCGATTTGAAAAATTCTTTCACCGACGGGAAGCTACACTATCCCCAGGTGACATAGGCTATAATCTATATCCATAGGCGGGAACTTGTAATTGGCCTAGTCTCCTAATTGTTTTTGTTTACTTATATACTATTAGGCTGTAAGTTTCCCTAAAAATGCAAAATAAATAAAATAAAATACCCGTGCGAAGCTGGGGCGGAACGCTAGTACATAGTTTATAAACTAAAAAGCGCCCTCAAAATTGCTAATCCTGAAGAACCTGGTAAGGATAATGGGACAAACTATTTAAATTATTGCATCGGTCCTTGTCAAGTGTGCAAAATTTCAATTCAAAATGACGTTTCGAAAGGGGGGAAAATCACGTTCAGAGATTCCGTCACATGCAAACAAACAAACATACGTACATACATAGATACAAACCAAGCAATTAAAAGCGTGTTAAAAATGTTATTTCAATAACATGACCTAATGTCCGGTTATGTATAAACATTATATATGAATTTATGAAATGAAATGGTTTATTGTCCAAAATTGCATATATTATTATACCTAACTTTATTAATTACTAGCGGTCCGCCCCGGCTTCGCACGGGTATTATTGGAGTTTTAGTAAGGCTCCCTATTTTTTTTTAAATTATAATATAGCCTATGTCACCTGGGGATAGTGAACCTTCCCAACAGTGAAAGAATTTTTCAAATCGGTTTAGTAGTTTCGGAGTCTATTCAATGCAAACAAACAAACAATCAATCAAATCTTTCCTCTTTATAATATTAGTATAGATATAAAAAAAAAGTCATGGACTAGGCATGCGTTTTACCATTTTAACCACAATCTCACCTGGTGGGAAGCGAAGATGTGGTCGAAAATGTAGCACGCTTGCCTAAGAAATACCTATTCACTTTTTTCTTGAATAACCCCGGATCGTACCTGTTCGGAAAAACTTGGTGTGGTTCGTACACAGCTCTAACAGAGCCTACCCCCGAAACGGCGATTTGGCCATATCCACCACGCTGGCCCAGTTGCAGGTTGGTGGATTCACATTTCACATACGCCATTGAATTTATTCTCCGTACGTACGCAGGTTTCCCCATGATGTTTTTCCTTCACCGATGATGAATAGTCAAGCCAAGATCATTGCAGCCAGAAAATCGCCTTGTCAGCATATTCCGCGCATTGATGTAGCCCGCCTCTGTCTTGGCGTAGGCGTGGTCCGATAGGTCTAAATTAATCATCTATACAAATATTATAAAGAGGAATGATTTGATTGTTAGTTTGTTTGTTTGCATTGAATAGGCTCCGAAACTACTGAACCGATTTGAAAAATTCTTTCACTGTTGGGATGCTGCACTATCCCTGGTTGACATAGGCTATATATCCCGGTTTCACCCTTGCGAAGCAGGGGCGGCCTACTAGCATCTACTAGTAATAAATAACGGAGGTACTTGACCTCCTTGACTTGTCCAAGTTATAACATGTCAACGACGAATGTTATCTGGTTTCTACTGAATTATGGTCTTATCCTCACCTTTAACTACGTATATTATACGCGAAAACTCATCATTCTGCGCTCGCAGCAACAGCAAAATACGTCGTTTATTTATTATCCAACATTACACCGCATTTCAATACACTTTATTATATTAATTGCGTTTAAACTTGGCTGTTTATCATTCACCATAATGTTTGGTTAAAAGCTTATTGTCAGGTTTGTAATTAAATTTTGCCGCTATTGCCGAAAGTGCTTTTAAAAAGAATGTGAATTGTTAGCACATTAAAATCAGTTAAGAAACAGAAAATCCGTTTTTTTTTAGTTTATTTTGTGACTATGGTAATCATATAAACCGGAAATAATAATAATAAACAGGTACAGTGTCAGATAAACCAACTCAACATGTTACAACCAGCGCTGTTATATTCTGTTGGGTCCGGCAAGTGACGTCACGTTCGATTACGCTTCAGTTGTTTTTACTAAATCTAATAAAACCTACTGCTTATCAATGAACATAAAACTAGTATTAAAAACGAAGTTATCTGTAGAATATAGATAAGTTACACCACTGAATCGGACCAACTAAAATCTTATCGAAGCTTTAAGCACACGAGTGTTCAATGGGACTAATTAAACAGGGCATTCGCATTTCACAGTGGTATTTAATTACAGAATTAGAGATGAGAATTGGCATCCGACTTTAATTGGAAAACATGGTTTACAATCATAAACGCCTACAACAATGATCTTATATTATGACAGCTTTGACCAAAATAAAATAAATGGACGGTCCTAAAATAAGCACATTTTTGAAGATCTTAAAATGCCCGTTGGCGCTCTCTTCGTTTCAGTCGGTCTCTAGCCGTAGGAAATGCGACACAAGACTATTGTTACATGATAACGAAACCTCTTACAAAATTATGCCTTCGTGTGCTTTCCCGCAGTGTAAATACACAACAAAAAACCGCTATCTATATTTTGTAACGAATGTACATTTTTTTTATATTACACGGGAATAACTCACGTAAGATTAAGCCGGTCACTCCGACTATAGTTTCAACCGCATTAGGCAGTTTTTTTCAAGGTGAATGCCAAGTGTCCTAAGCAAGACGCAGCAGCGCGCGCGCATTCACCTTGAAAAAGACTGCCTAGTGGTCGAAGAGACCGGCTTAATCTTACGTGAGTAATACCCGTGTAATATAAATAAAATGTGTGAAAACCACGTCAGTTTCTATAATAGAATGTACATTGTTATAATGAGGTGTTGAAGTATATGTCCGACGGTTTTGACTCGTTTTTAGTGAACAAGTTCAATGGTTATGGTCCGTCTATTAATTTTATTTTCGTCGAAGGCCTACAGTCGACGCGCGGTGGAGTTATCTTTAGGTGCGACCAAGGAAGATAACCTAGACGACCTATAACTTTGGTGCGACGCAGTGCGGAAGTGCCTGGGATCATTTTGAACCTACGATTTAGGTTAAGACGAACCTACAATGCGTTTACAACTGCTACGCCACTTACCGTGCCTCCTTTGTTCGTATGACGGATCTGAGAGCCGAACCTAGCTACACGGAATAGATAACCCAACCGATGTTTTTGCCTTTTAATGATTCTAAAAATTATAACTGACCTCCTTGCGCTACATTCATATCATTATGTATTGTGTTCTATAGTATATCTTTAAAGTAATTTTATCCTAACATGAATTTTGTAAAATTTGTCAATACTGTATTTAGCTGGTTATCCATATCAAAATGTAGGGCCTAACTCATTTTAAATACTAGAAAAAAATTGTTGATTGAATAGTTTCAGGTGTTACTTTGCGGAATTCCATGTTTTATTTGTATATTACGAATTTCTAGTGTAATTCCGCTTCTACGTCGCTTCGAGTACAATAAGAGTTTTGGGATAAATTATTTTTCTACATAGATATTTGTGTGGTTAGGTTAAAATTAGCATCACAAATATCTATAGAGAAAAAATATTTATCCCAAAAACCTTTTGTACTCGAAGCAACGTAGAAGCGAAATTACACTAGAAATTCGTCACCTATATCTATAATTAATATTATAAATAGGAAAGATTTGATTGTTTGTTTGTTTGTTTGCATTAAATAGGCTCGGAAACTACTGAACCGATTTGAAAAATTCTTTCATTGTTGGGAAGCTACACTATCCCCGAGTAACATAGGCTAAATTGTATTTTCAAAAAAAATAGGAATCTTTACTAAAACTCCAATAATGTAACCCAAGGTGTAAAAAATAAGATTTACAATTTTAACATTGTGTGTTTGACAGTTTTAAGACAGGCCAACGTCTGTCAGGACAGCTAGTATGCAAATAAAACTCGACAAAAAGATTGAAATTCACGTATAATTATGGCCCAATAATGCTCTTACTGGCATTTTCATCTTCAAATGATCAAAATACACATTTTCCAATATCCGGTTAGTTCTAATATTATTTTCTACTTCATCCCTAGTTCAAACGTTTCTGTTCCAGAGGGCTTTCGGTTTATTCGAGCGCTGGGAGTGCTGGATCTGTGTAATTTTAGGTTGTTATGTTATGATGCTAGATTAATGGCCGATGCGGATGGAGTGCTGTAAAGATTATGTGAAATGGCTACTGCATTACTTTGGTTGAGTGACATTGTGTGTTAGTTACCTTGAATTTGACAACGTCGAGCTTGATCAACAATAAGATGTTTAGTAATTTAGAAACTTTCGCGATTTGAACACATGTTTTAAATGTGTTAACTATTAAATTAGTGTGAGGTTATTTAAACTAAATTCGCTCGCATTTAATTAGCTCGTGGTATTTTGAGAAACCAAAACCAAGCCAATAACCACAATCCAAACATAAAAACACGGACAAGCTAACAACCACCCTTTTTTAAACACCACTGCCTTGCCCTTCGGCCCAAAAAGTCCCCTCCGTCGTACGTGCTTCTTCTTTTTTCTTGGATTCCATAGACACATACTTTTTTTCGTAAAACGCTCGGTGTACCATAGATTGCAGTTCTTCTAGGTGTAGCTAATAAACGTTTATCGGGACTTATCACGTATAATTTTATTTAGGTAAAAATATGTACCTTTCGCTCGACGTTTCAACTATGTAACAATGACAGTGGAAAACCCATTCAGGCAGCGAATTCCACAGACTAGCAGTTCTACAATCTGGGTGTCTTCAAATCACGAGTGAATCGATTTCTTCTAGGCAAGCTTGCTCCAACGTAGACCGCATCATCGCTTAACATCAGGCGTGATGGTGGTCAAACGCAAGCCTACTAAATATATTTAAAAAAAAATTGACTATTTTATTCATATTTCAATTAAAAATAATTCTTCACGAAACAAGAAAGTTTCTACCTACACAAACATAGAATCAAATTACGCTTTAGCTGTTTCATGTAAGTAGGACTAACCACCAAGTAAACCACGGCTCGGAAATTCCAAAATAACTAATGACAACTCTGCTACCTCTACAAGGTTACTCAGATAAGTGAACAGACAAGTTTTGCGCAAACCTAATTAATTCTCGAAACATTTGGCCGTAATGTTTACAGCAAACGTTATGAAACCACAGTTACAAACTCGACTAGTTATTGACTGTGGCTTTACTTTATCTTCAGAAATAACAATAATTGTTATCACTTCATAATAGCGTCAGCAATGTCAGCATCTTCGACCAAAACAAAATTAATGCACGGGCCCAGAAGAAGCGCATTTTTTAAGATTACGCAATGAGCGCTGGCGCTCACTTTGTTTCAGTCGGTCTCTAGCCGTAGGAAGTGCGACACGTGACTGTTATTACATGATAACAAAACATCTGACAAAATTTTGCCTTCGTGTGCTTTCCCGAAGTGTAAATACACAACAAAAAACCGCTACCAATTTTTTTGTAACAAATGTACTGTGATAATTTATTACGTGTTGAATTAGGTATTATGTCCAACGGTTTTGACTTGTTTTTACTGAGCAAGTTCAATGGTTATGGCCCGTCCATTCATTTTATTTTGTTCGAAGGTCAGCATGGTGGATTAGGACCCATCTTCTCTCTCTCTCTCTCTCGCTTGACTCTGACTGTGACTATAGCTTGTTTGACTATATTTAATAAAACTTGAAAATATTATAATACTTGACACTGGCAAATGCACAAAAAGTAAAGTGCGAAGCCAAAATCCTCTCAAGAGGAAAGAAAAAATATATCAAGTAAGCGTTTTTTATTTTTAACTAACCGAATTTAAATCTTTAACCGGAGTTTTGGCGCTAACATCAAAAAAACATCTTGCCTCGTATTTATTTTCCTTAACGTGTGTATTTTGAAGTGTTGTATGTGTAATAATGGTGGATTATTATTTATTAAGTGTTAATGGACGTACTCGAGTGTGAGAAAGGTATATAACGTGGTGAAACATGTATTTTCGTTTCCAAAGCTCCATAGAAGCCTCTTGTAAAGTCTCTACCACTTTACTAGGGCATGACTTTGACTTGACCGTGATCTAGGGTACTCTGCTTGACTCCGACTCTGACTGACTATCGTCTGATTGTTTGACAACCATTTCATCAAATCTCTACATAGTATAAATTGAAGTCGCTTTCCGCGCCTGTCTGTTTGTCTGTATGGACGCTAACTCCTCCTAAACCACGCAACAGATTTTGATACGGTTTTCACCATCAGCTAGCAACATTTTCACGGAAGGTTTATAATAATATATATAACTAGCGACCCGCCCCGGCTTCGCACGTAAATTACACCCGTGCGAAGCCGGGCGGGCGGATCGCTAGTTTGATAATAATTTAATAATCAAACTTACTTTAACGCTGGCAAATGCACAAAAGTGCCACGTCAAAATACGCAAAGAGGAAAGAATAAAATAAAAAATCTTTAACCCAACTGACTTCAGGGTTTTTATGTTTTTACACCAAGGATTTTGTATATCCTCAATAGGGCAAAATATCAAAGTCCTTGATTTACACAGATTACTCCGCCATTTTTTTGCCGATTTACGTTTTTTTTTTAAATTATGTTTATAAAAGTTTTCACTATTAATGTAGGTGTATTTTAATACATATCCGTGACATCTAAAATACATTATATACGGAATTGCGGGTTTCGCCTTTGGGCATTGAAAACTTACGAAATTATACCTTCAAGTTATGGGAAAGGGATTCGGAAGTTTTTGACTTCTGAGGTCAAGCAACTTGTTTGTTAACTGGGTTTTTGGACCACAGGTTTCATACACGAAAAGGTAATATTATTTTTTTAGATAGAGGATGCTTGACAATTTCAATGAATTCACTGAATTTATATGATTATTTACGGGATATTTTCCGTGGTAGGCAAAGGTGGTAGGTAGGAATGAGTTCCCGATATTTCGGCGCAGTTACATGAACCATGTTCACGGGAAGACTTAAACTAACTTATAACTTTAGCGAACAACCGAGATAGTTTACAACAGTGTTTTTAATGAATTCCACAGGTTTACACGGAAAAGGTGTACTAAGTTAAATGGGATCTATTGGATTTATCATTAAAAATATCTTTTACCCAAAAAAAAGGTATTTTTTACCGTATTTTTGTATTAGCTCTAATGTAAAAATGGTAATACGTACGTACAAACGTCAAACTTGGCATGATTATAGTACACACTCTAAAGTATAACAACAAATAACTGCGAGTCGGTGACAAGTTTCTGTTCATTACTAAGTTATAACTGGTAATTTCGTTATTGAATTTTGTGATGGTACGGAACCTTCAGTGCGCAAGCCCGACTTGCACTTGGCCGGTTTATTTATGAAACAGCTGAGTTTTTTTCACAATTTCATGGTTGGTCTCACAGAAAACGTTGTTCCTAATGATGGGTTGCGTAGGCCCCTTTCAGCTTAGTACATTCTTTTCGCGTAACTCTGTATAGATAAATAAGTTCCTAAAACACTGTTTTAAACTATCACGGTCGTTCACTAAAGTAATATGATTATTTACGGGATGTTTACCGTGGTAAGGTTGTGGAATGAGCTCCCGATATTTCGGCGCAGTTACATGCACCATGTTTACGGGAAGACTGAAGAATGCGGGTGGTTGGTCGAACAGTTAAAAAGTTAGGTGCAGACATAACGATCAAAATCATCTAATCATTTAAATCATCTCGATCATTCCACAACCTAACCACGGTAAATATCCCGTAAATAATCATAATTTTAACTTTTAATAAGTTCCCATCTTAGAATAACTACTCAGAGAAGGTAGGTTTCCAAACAACGCCTACTCTAAACGTAAGCTACAAATTCGCTTTGTAGCTTACATTTCCATTGGTATTTTAAACGATTTAAGCAAGAATATTAATGGATTACCTGTGTAATGTCACACCATAACTCTTATGCTGCTTTTCTGATTTGTTGTCGTACGATTTCACCGCGCAAATATTCATAGTAAAATTTTTATATATTTTTGGAGCCATATGTGACACCATTTGAATGGCTTAAATTTTGCGAATGTACTTGGTTTCTTTGTGCAGTTATTCTAAGGTTCCCATAAAAAAAAAGCATCTTTAAAAAAATTTTAGGCTTTCTTTGTTTCATCCACAAATTGGTTTGCAAATGCTACTGACAAAGCATAATTTTACTGCGTTTATCTGCAAAACAAATTTAATTCACCCCGGTGGCGGTAAACAAATATGCATACAACCCTCAACCTTCTGGAATTGAAGAGGACGGACCGTCTGATATCCCGCAAATTCTCATGCCACCTGTGTTATTTCACGTATGGGACCGATGGTTATAGCTGGTTATTTTTGGCATATCTATTTTATAGGAGGTCACTTCATTAAACTGGAAGGCTTTCAAAGCCTTTATAATGTTTTACCCGACACAAACAGAGGGGTGTTATAAGTGCGTTTGTCTGTTGCATTGTAGCTCCCAAACAGCTGGACTGATTTTTACCTATTACTAAGCCTACGATGTCTGTCTGTATGTCTCTCTGTCCTACCTTAAAACGGCTGTATCTTTCGAACCGTAATAGATAAAAAAGTCAAAAAGTTAAAACGAAAGTGGGGTCCCTATACAACAAACTTATTTGTTTAACGTATTTTTGTATTAGCTCTAATGGAAAAGGGTATAAGTTAAATACATATTTCATAAAGACGACGTAGAGAGACAACCGAGCGACGATGGCCGGGCGGTAGCATGTGCGATTTTCAACCTGACAGCACCCGGTTCGATCCTCGGCCCTGCACCAATGACTTATATGGCGTCTACATAAATTATGTGCAGTTTTTATGCCATCGCTCAAAATTGTGAAGGAAAAACATCGCGAGACCGGTATGCCCAAGAACCTCAAGTTCAAAGACATAATTATGACAGTCACCAACTGCACTGGACCAGCATGGTGGATCATGGTGGTAAAGGCCCATCCTCTCTCTCTGTGAGAAGGCCTAAGGCCCAGCAGTGGGAACATGATAGGCTGAAATGATGAAAGATGATGAAAGAGATATAATAACAAGAAAAATTTCAAATACAAAAATAAAGTTGTAAGGTTATCTACTAAAATACCAATATTACAATCCTTGTTACTTTCCGTTCCAAAACACGTAACTCCAAACGCCTACAGGCACATTTATAGCAAATTATTTAAACTTGTAAAAGTGCATCTTAAACTTGTAAAAGAGCATGTGACCCGGGTATGTCCTAAAACTGCGACCAGAACCACCGAAGGATGGGCAGCAGCGTCCTATTAGTACACGGTGAACGTACTGCGATCCCCAAGCCGCCTGCCAAGCGTGGGGATTATGGCAACACCCCTCTCTAAGAGGGAGGCCTTTGTTCAACAGTGGACTTTTACAGGCTGAAGTGTGTGTGTGTGTGTGTAAAAGAGCATCCACTTCCAACTAAATTACAATGCTTTTGGAACGCCTCATTTTGACTGTTCAATTCTCTTCAGATCTCATTAGAACTTCGTACAGTTTGTTTAATTGGCTACCCCTGAACATGGAAAATCCCTTTCCAATGTATATTAAACTTCTTCACCCCTCTCGTTCCATCCAAAATCAGACTGGAACCGTTTAAAGAACAAAGCAGGTGAGGTCTTTGAAGAATGGTCGCTTTCAATGCATCAGTATTGCGATACGAATGAAATTGTTGTTTCTAGTACTTTTCAACGCATAAAATTGTTGCATGAATGTTTAGAGAGAGTTGTAGACTGTAAAGCTGCCATTAGCTTCTATTATGGTGATATACAACGTTGTTACCAAAGTTTATTATGTAACTAGCGGTCTGCCCAAGCTTCACACGGGTATTATTGGAGTTATAGTAAGGATCCCTAATTTTTTTGAAAATATAATATACCCTATGTCACCCGGGGATAGTGTAGCTTCCCAACAGTGGAAGAATTTTTCAAATCGGTTTAGTAGTTTCAGAGCCTATTCAATGCAAATAAACAATCAAATCCATCCTCTTTATAATTAATATTAGTATAGATATCACCAAACTGTTTCGTGAGGCTTTCCGGCTTCTAATGTCTTCAACCTCTCTGCCTATTAGTACCTAGATACTTATTAAACTAGGGCGGATTTCTTTCACTTTGCATTACTGTAACTCAAAACGCCGATGCGGCCAAAAAGTTCTGGAATGGAACGGACTGGTAAGCGCAGTGTAGGATGTCAGACGGCGTAAAAGATACCGAAGGGAACTGCTGGATGCAGGCCGCTTCCAACCGTTAAATTTAAACTTAAAACAAAAAAGATTACTCTTTTTTGTTTTAAGTTTTGGCTTCCGACATATTTTCAATTAATACAAAATGCTGTGAGCTGTTCTCAGAAGCTTTATTCTTATTCGTAATATTGAACCGACTTGAAACATTACAAACTACTTATTTCAACTTAGTTCAATACTCCATGAAAGCAATTTCGAAAATGAAACAAGAGTGCATCCAAACTTCGTCGTTGCAAGTAACTTTTAACCTATGAACAGTATGGGCAATTACCACAAATTTACTTAGTAATAGGTTAGTTAAATGACTAATACTATAAACAGAACTACTTTCTATCTATCTATCTAGACTCCTGTTTGTGAGGGTCTGTTTTCGTCAAATTATTCTATCAATAAAGTTTTACCAATCATGTTTTTTAAATTGCATTCATCATGCCCGCGACTCTCACAATGTCGTCGGTCCATCTAGTGGGAGGCCTCCCTAAGCTGCGTCTTCCGGTTCGTGGTCTCCACTCCAGAACCTTTCTTCCCCATCGGTTATTGGTTCTTCGAGCGATGTGGCCTGCCCATTGCCACTTCAACTTGCAAATTTTAACAGCTATGTCGGTGACTCTGGTTCTTTGGCGAATATCCACGTTTCGGATTTTATCGCGCAAAGAAACTCCGAGCATAGCTCTCTCCATTGCCCGCTGTAAATTGCATTACTTAAACTTATTTAGGTACATCCTCAACTAATTATAATCAAAATATTAATTTGGTGCTGCTCGTTATAATGACGTAAATTGATGTAAAACAACACAAGTTGACGACAAACAAAATAACAGCTAACAAACACTCACATCATCATTGGAGAAGCCAAGGCTCAGAGACTCTGCTGGACAGGCCACCTGCTGAGAATGGGAGAGGATCGTGAAGTCAAGATTATGGAGTTCCCAATGGACACCGACCCGTCGGCCGGAATGATGCCATATAGTCGAATTTGCGCGAGCTCCAAGTCGCTGACTGGCGAGAGACAGCGCGAGACTGGAACCGATGGCATTCTCTTATATCGGAGGCCAAGACCCATTTCAGGTCGCTGCGCTAGAGAGGTAGTCGTAGTAGTAACACTACAAAAACAGTTGGACTGCCCATAGACCGTTGATGGTCTAAAGAAAATACAAATGTTCAATCCAACTGCCAGTTTGCAGCTAAATGAATATGCCAAAGATGTTTCCTTCACGGTATCATAATAGCCAATGATAACCTAGTAGGTAGTAGTAGTAGGTACACCCTTAGTTTATGGTGAGTTAAACGACTAACCTGCCAGTACGTTATTTTTTAATACCTATACAATTTACCTTGACAGCCAAAGATAATATAAATTGTCACTGATAACACATTAGTTGACCTTTAGGTGTCTTTGGTGGGCCGAAAGCTTTACGGAGGCGCGAGGCCGCGCGGTAAGTTGTAAAGAACTTATGTGCAAATGTGCATATGGGCCAACTTTTCATACACTACGCTGCTTACTCCTGATTTAACAAGCTTATTTTAAACTCTAATTGCAATTTACGATTAAGTCAAACGTAACACTATAAACAATATTGTGCTCTATTATGCTTTTGTAATTAATCGAATTTCCCTTTGTAATTACGCTAGATTTTTATTCATAGCTGCAGTGCTTTGTTGATATTTTTGCCCTAGTTATAATTTTAGGGTTCCTTGTTGAAGTATAACTTCTTCGCGCGAAGGGACTCCACGCACAATTTATTTTTTTATCTTTGTTTTGTCTTTCGGAGAGCTACGCCGTAGAAGGTAGCTATTTATGGTCTACGGCGTAGCATACCAAGAACATACATAACATACTGTTATGTGTATTTTGTGTAGTGACCTTATAAAGTCGATACAGTGTCGTTAATTACCAAGTTCTAGCCGAGGCTTACGCCAAACAACCAAGTTTATAGAGCAAACAAGTTTGTACTTACACGGACCGACTTGTAAGCAGAAATGAAATGTGGGATTAAACTGTCACCATAAGATTATTTGTTAGGGTTCCGTACCCAAAGGATATCAACATGCTTCTATTTTGTTGTTATATTTTAAGCGATGATGACGTCTACGATGGAACACGCTTGCTTCGAAGAAACCGATTTACTTGCGATTTGAAGATCCTGATTGTAAAGCCTGGTGCAGACCATGTCCAGTAGCTTGCGCAAGTACTCGCGCCAGCGTTAAAACGGAAATAGCCACTCGCGCGGCGACGCGCACAACTCGTGCTCATGGAGTCGCGCGAGCAGGGCGGGGAAACGAGGCTTCACTTGCGCAAGGACCAGCGCGGCACTTGCACTAAGCAAAAAGTGTTGTAGCTCGTTTCAGACCATGCGCAACGTCTGCAACGGGCATAACTGTTGTCACGAAGTGCCCTGCGTGAGTGAATGTTCCCCAACATTCACTCACGCAGGGCACTTCGTATGGGTTTTATGAATATCAGCCATGGTGTCGCCTATTCGTGCCTGCCGGGGCCGTCCGATAGAAATATGGGCAGTAGGGAAATAAGATCATGCAAACTACAGTAAGCCCACTGAAATAAATCTACCGGAAAACTGCATTTTTGTCTCGACTCAAAAACTTTAAGACAATGGATAATTGGATACAGTAAATGCAAATGAGCAAAACCTTGTACATATTGGTTTTTGAGCACAAAAAAAACAAAAAGCCTAGAGTTCTCTCTAATCCCCGCCAAGCACATAATATTAGAGAGGTTTTAGTACGACCCAACTTACGAGGGATTTCAAAGTTTCAGCCTGGCAACGTTGAAAACAGAAGCATCCGTAGCTTCGTCGCATCCAGACTTTGAATTGACGAAATTCAATCAATGTAAACTTCTCGTCAGATGAGTTTAGCGCATTTCCTCTCTAATCTGTTGCGTTTTGAGTCTGAATTTTGCATATAATTGTATAATTTTGCAATAAACTGTTTTGAAACATTTCTGTCAGCGTAGGACAGAAAATGAAGTTTTTGTGGGCGTTAACGGATGTCTATAGAGATGGTTTAGTAGAGTCTATTCAACTTTATATCGCCATAGGACTAAAAGTATCAATGTCATTCGTAATTTTCAGTAGGTAATTTAACATGCCACTTGCCTAATATAATGTCCCCCAGATCAATCCAAACAAAGGTGTACCGCTCGTAATAAATTATACCAAAAAAAAATGTTTTTCATCTTCGAAAAATTTTCTGTTGATAATCTGACTACGTTCAAGACGTTTAAGTACGTAGAGTACGTTTTTTTAATAACTATCCTTTTTTTTGAAAATTCGCAAAAATATTTAAAAAAAAAAATATTGACCTGCAACATATTGTGTGAAACAGCTGATATTTTGGTGAATTTTCAAAAGTTTTCGAAACTAAAGTTGTTGGTTATGTCGTACACAAACTTAACCTACCTAACTTTAAAGTTTTATTTTTTACTTAATAATAAGGTTCTAAACGAAAGTAACAAATTTAAGTCAACTTTTTTTTTATTAAGCTGTAACATTACAGTCATGTCATATTCTGTGACGGGCGGACGGAAGGACGGAAGGACGGACGGACGGACGGACGGACAGACAGACAGACAACGTAGGCTTAGTAATAGGTTTTTACTCTTTGGGTATACGGGGTGTAAGGGGAACACTCTCGAAGCCAAAAGAAGGTAATTGTACTCATCATTATGAGCAACTTTTTCTATGGGACCAGCCCGGAAATCGTGAAAAAAATATCAGCTGTTCTATAGAAAACGGTCATTGACACTCGACAAAATGTATGGAACAGCAGATTTTTTTTCGCGATTTCAGGGTTGGTCCCATAGTAAAAGTGGTTCATAATGATGAGTACAATTACCTTCTTTTGGCTTCGAGAGTGTTCCCCTCACACTCTGTATACGTAATAACGTAACCCTAAAAATAAGATAATTATTTTTACAGCTCTGTACAACTCTTGATTTCTGTAGACGGAGGCGTGTCCGGAAGATGGGGGATAACCACTCAGCAGACGGATGGAAACATTAATACATCTGGAGCTTATCTAGTATTAGGCCTTTGACTATGAATTAAATATATATTATAGTACATGTCGTGTTTACTTCAATATGTAAAATAATATGAATAATGGTAAATTGGTCTCGTAACAACCGCAACCGTGATTTGTTGCATCCGGGTGTTTTTTAGGGTTCCGTAGTACTACAAGGAACCCTCATAAGTACGTTCTGTCCGTCCTAGTTTTTTAGAACCTTCAAACTTCCATAGTTATTAAGGTGACATTTTGCATAATGACAGTTTTAGTATCATCATCAACATAATCAGCCTTTTAACAGTCCACTGCTGGACTTTTAGCCTACCCCCGAAAGAGTGATTGGGCCATATACACCACGCTGGCCCAGTTGCGGGTTGGTGGATTCACATACGCCATTGAATTCCTTTTCCGTACGTACGCAGGTTTCCTCACGATGTTTTCCTTCACCGAAAAGCCAGTGGTATGAAAATCCGTACATAAACTCCAAAGAGCTCATTGGTACGGGCCCGGGGTTTGAACCAGCAACCTCACGCTTTCAAGTCTAGCGGTCTCCCAAATAGGCTACCACGGCCATTACGCGGTTTTAGTATGATAGTATAAATTATATGGATAAATTATTATAACACCGGCTTGCACTCACGATTATGTTTTTATCGGTCGAACCGATCGACCGGTTTCGGAGCCATTAGAGCCCCTTCCTCAGGGAATACGCGCAATTCTAGAGAAGGTCGCCCGCGTACTCGCTTGTGAGTGCAAACCGGTGTTATAATAATTTATAATGACTCCTCACGTGAGTTTTGATGAAATATTATATGGATCTCAATTTTAACACTATACAAAATATAAATTTGTTTCGTTACGTGAGAAATGGAAATGTCTTTTTTTCCATTGTACATGTGGGATATTGTCGAATAGGTCTTGTAAAATGAAGGCATGGTTTCATACATCACGTATTTATGAAGTCTATTATTTGTAAAATTAGGGCCGCCAAAGTAAAACAAAATATATTTTTTTTTATGTAGGCGCTGCGGAACCACCATAAGGTACCTACTCTACCAACATACGTCTTTCACAAAAGCTTTCATCCCTAAGGATCACCTAATTTTACCCGTATTTTACTTTTGACAAAAACTTATACCTACCTGAGCATAAAACAAAGCTGAAAGTAAAGCCCAAACCAAACAAATACCCAGAACTTCAAAGTGCTTGTTTTCGTTGGGAAACAAATCACCCCTTTTAAACTGTTATCGAAGTTTAGAAGTTATTACCACAAACAAAGTGAGCTTCAGCCTTTAGCTTCATACATATTCCCTTCGTGTGTGGAAAGTGTGAAGTTAGTGTGTGCGTAAACTTTAATTTAGTTTTGGAAACTACACCGTAATTTTTGCTGTTATTAGTGTAAGGGGAGGTTATTCCTGTTGATATTTTTTCCGAGAAAGTTTGTTGCAAACGCTATGTAACAACCATATGTAACGACCTCAGGGTTGGAGTTACCCTGGTAATATTTGTTTTTTAAGCCATAGTTTGTTTGACGTGTAATTTAATTGGCAACAGCTATTAGGATTTTAGGGCTGAACTAAACCAACACAAGGAAATTTATCTCTGCAATTTCAGTACGTTATTTATGTGGTTTTTCTTTTGTGTTCTTATTATTATTCTTCTACTAGCTGACCCGACAGACGTTATCCTGTCTTATCACAGATCTACTACCTATATATCTGTGTGTCTTATAGTAGCTATGAATGTCCAAAAATAAAAACTGCTGTCTGGTATATTGACATTTAATCACACGCGCGACCTGTCAAACGCGCGAAGTTAAAAATCATCGATAAGTTTTCCAATTTTCTGCGCAATTTTCTTTATTGAAGTTATACTTCTTATGCGACTTGCAACAAGGTTGCGTTAAACGTTTAACGCTACCATGGAGGGGGAATTTTTCTCTTTCGTATGGTTGCGAAATGCGTATCCTTTTTTCGCGCAGCGATTAGCAGATCCGGTAGTGTAATGGTGTCGCTAATGGATTGAGAAGCCTAAGGAGCTAGGTTCGAATCTCGAGAAAAGCATGTTTTTAAATTGTTGATATTTTTGCTTTAGTTATATTTTTAGGGTTCCTTGTTGAAGTACAACTTCTTCCGCGCGGAGGGACTCCACGCACTATTTTTTTATTTCCGTAAGGACTTTCTACAATGTATAAGGGAAATAAAAGATGAATGAAATCGGTAAAGTCGTTCTCAATTTATGGCGTGACCAGGGTAAATAGGGATTCATTTTTATATAGATTCTGGCCTACACAGAATAACAGTCTGTCATTAGACATTGCATATGTCTCAAAATCAATCAGCACGTAATAGCTGAAGCATTCCATCTCAGTGGAGAACCAAACTAACAAACAGAGCAAGTTGAACCCTTGTTCATGGCATGACACGCCGACTTCCGAACCAGTTGGTTTACTTTGGAACTTCGATCGATAAACCGTTGTTGGCCTAAGTCACACTAGCGAACTTTGATCTTCCAAGTCCTTGGAATTCAAAATTTGTATCGAATTCTTGAAGTTTTCGGCAAAAAGGAGATCCTAATTACAAAATCATTTATTCGGTCAGAATGCAAATGACCCAAATAACCAGCAGGCCTAGCACGGGCCGTGGACATATTGTCTTTCCACGGTTTTTATCCCGCGAGAAAAAGACAAACGTATCCATATTCTAGCTTTGTCGCGTCTAGGCGTGGATAATTTTTTTATCAACATTGATTCAGCGCTTTTTGCAAAATCTACAAAAACATGACGATAAGCAACGAATTCAATGTACATTGTACAGTGCCACCAACTTCAGCTAAGGTGGGCAAAGTTGAAACTACAGGTATTTCTTGGTTAATTTCATACTTTGTTCTCCACTAGCGACGCTGTCAACTGAACAGCAAACATAGGGGAACTGTTCCTACAACAGAACTTCAAAAAAACAAAGAAGTGTCTCCATGGCGACCGGGCCCTGTTGTTTTTCGTTAATTTTTTCATGACCATGGATACAAAGTATTTCAGTTGTAATATTAAATAATATTTTCTACTTTTTAGTTTCAGTTTGTAAATGTAGCTATAGTCATGAAGTCAGTTATTTTTTTTCTAAAAACTATTATACGCAAGTAAATTCTGTATAATAAAAACAAAATGAGTGAAATCCACGTCAGTTACCATGGCATAACCCCACAGATATGGGTAGTAGATCTGTGCATAACCCACACAAATTATTGCGATAGTTTACGTCAAGTTTACGTCGTGTATGCCAGCAAAGCCAGCAAACTTTTCTTTCATTGATTGAGTTGGTAGTTCGATTCCATTCTGTTTCATAGTCTAATTACCAGCCGATACGTATTTAGCTGCGGTTGGCTTTATTCACACGGCTAACTTCCTTGTTTGTTCCTCGCTAAACGGCGGAGTTCGCTGCGATACAGACTTTTTGCTTTTATTGTGTTAACGAATTAGTTTAGGAAGTTACTAATTCGTTACTAGACGATAGTGTCAGTGGGCGAAATTCGAATATTTACGTGCGTAAAACACGTATACGTAAATACGTGAAAATAACAAATACGTGAAAATTCATACTTCGCCCACGGAACTGTATTTGTTAGCTTAATGAAGGAATACTCATCATCAGGCAGAAGTCGTCCACTGCTGAATATAGGCCTCCCCCCATAACCTCCACACTGAACGACACACAATACTTAGAATTTCTAATATCTTTTTGACGCGTTGGTTCAACAGGTTTGTGCACAATAGTAACGAAAAGTGTACATATGAGAAACAATTGATAGGATTTTAAAAATTTTATCTTACAGGAATAATAGCGTAGTTTTATTAAAAGTGTCTCTACGGGGAAAGTGTATCTCTGGGGAATAAATCACAGGAAACTGCATCTGTATTTCAATGTCCGTAAAATCAGTGAAACAAATTCTATTCCCAACTTGAAACTTGAATTCAAATCAATTGAATAGAAATCCAATTTGGAGTTGGCTGCAGAGTCCCTCACGTAATGTTATTTTCTAAGGCTGGACTAAAAAGTGCATATCCGTTTATTTTTTCAACAAGGAAACTATCTGTATACAAGGTTTTTTGTTTGGTTTTTTGTCGAGTGTCAATGACCGTTTTCTATGGAACATGGATAGTATAGTCGGGTTTTCCTCCGAAGTATAATTTGGACAATGTGTTTATAGGCAGTGGTGACCGCTTACCATCAGGTGGCCCGTAGCTTGTTTGCCACTTATCTATACTATCTATAGAGGAAAGATTTGATTGTTTGTTTGTTTGTTTCCATTGAATAGGCTCCGAAACTACTGAACCGATTTGAAAAATTCTTTCACTGTTGAGAAGCTACACTATCCCCGAGTAACATAGGCTATATTATATTTTCATTAAAAAATAGGGATCCTTACTAAAACTCCAATATGTAACCCAAGGTGTAAAAAATAAGATTTACAATTTTAACTTTGCGTGTTTGATAGTTCTATGACAGGACAATGTCGGTCAGGTCAGCTAGTTTTATTTGAAATAATAATAATTAACTGTTCATAATGATGAATACAATGACCTCCTTTCGGCTTAGTACAGTCTATATGCGTAACCCGGTATAGTAACTCTTAGTTACGAATGCGAAATATGGATCACAAAGCTGGGGTTGCATAATCTTCTTAGATTGCACAAAGCTTTCGGAACTATTCAGTTACGTTCGGGTTGTGCTATAATAATATGGTGTCATCATTTTCTATTGAACGCATAAGTATTTTGGGTGAAGGTATAATTTTTACCAGACAATGCAAAGCGAAAAAGAAGAGAAAGAGGTATACCTACCCAAGGGTGGGTATCATACCTTTTTTGCTTGGTGAATATGTGAAACATAAGAAAACAACTAATACAGTATAATCTCACTAATCCGGCACTTCAATATACCGATACGTCCAATAATCCGGCACCCTCCTCCAGTGCCTCCCTCGCGCCTCTACGCCTATGCGCTCCGTCCCCGCGTCGTCGTCTAGCAGTCTAACCTCAAAACTTATCACGTGCACGTGCGTACATATTTACCTGTTTTTTTGAAGTGAGAATAGTGTGTAGTTAAAAATGTCAAATGTCTCTTTATGAAATGCTTTATTTTATTTATTATGATTTTTTATCTATAATCCAATAATCCGAACATTCCAATAATCCGGTACCCTCTGGTTTTTAATAGTGCCGGATTAGTGAGATTATACTGTAATTATATATTTACTTTTACTTTTCAAGTATTATGCAAGTTAGTACGGTGTGAATAATAAGCGCTCAGCTACCTAACCAAAGCATAGATAGGTATGCTTAATAGGTATGTTATATATACGAGTCTCATTATCTGTTAGTCCATTTACATATTTTTTAGGCGGATTGAAAACGAACAACTTAAGTTGTAGAACATCTTCTCTAGTTTAACTTAATTACCTATTATCAACTTTATAGTGAGTCGAATTGGAGATATTGACATAAAATTCGTTTTTGGGCGCCATTTTCCGATAACTATCAAGTTATGCCGAACGCACTCTGCGTTCGCTAACTAGTCCGGCCAAACTGTAGAGGCCAAAATGCCAAGAATACAAGTCAATATAAAAAAAAAAACATTTTCCAATATGGTGGACGAGCTGGGAAATTGAAAATGCGTTATGTAACACGGGAAATAAAATTGTCCCGTGTTACTACTGGAGTAGTTAGTAGTAGTAACACAGAAAAAAACAATGTTTATATTAATATCATTTATGTCCCACAATAAGGAGCCCGAACTGAATGAAATAAAACACATATTTCTTAGTTTACAGAGGAATATAATAATACAGCAGAGATGGAACCCTCAGTACACGAGTACAACTCGCAGTTGACCGGCTTTTATTTATTTACTCGTACGTCTTGTGATCTGGTTTCAATAGACCACCGAAAGAAACGTGTTCTATGGGAACCTCATTTATAAACTTTTTCAATACATCCAAACAGATCTAAGAGATTGGAATATGTATTTGAAAAGCCCCAGAGGAACTCCAGTAATCCCTTTCTAATATAAATAGTGTATCATTTGAGGCAGTTTATAAAGGGCCCTCGGAACTTTCAATATATCTCTCTATTTACATAAGCCCCGGATAAGGAAAGGTTCCAAATAGTGCGGAACATTCGTCTTCTAGCGTCAGTCAATTTTGTTAAAGCTATCTATTCGTTGTGTTTGCATAAATCTCTGTACAGGCACAATGTGGCTAAAGTACTTACCTTTGACGAAAACAAATTGTGATATCTCAAAGGTATATTATGTGCTAAAGATACGGGCTACAGAGAAGATTTATTTATGCGTGATATGTAAGTAAGGGGTTTCTCTACGAGATCGAATCCGAAATGAGGAGATCCGTAGACGAACGAAAGTCACCGACATAGCCCACCGGATTAGCAAGTTGAAGTGGCAGTGGGCAGGGCACATACCACGCAGAACAGATGGCTGATGGGGCCGAAAGGTTCTGGAATGGAGACCACGGACTGGTAAGCGCAGCGTAGGACGTCCACCCACAAGATGGACAGACGACCTAAAAGAGACCGCTGGGAAACGCTGGATGCAGGCCGTTTCCAACCGGCCCTTTTGGAGATCGATGGAGGAGGCCTATGTCCATCAGTGGACGTCGTATGGCTGAAATGATGATGATGATGTACAATGACGCTAAAACATTTTTGACTGTTTTCACTGAGAGATTGTGACTCTATAAGAATTGTATCTCGATGCTGACAAGTCTAGAATTACAGTTACATTTAATTACTTTTAGATAAAAGCTTTTATGAACGAAATTGAAATTGCTAATAAACTTGTGCGACTTCTACTCTCTACTCTAATTGAAATCTTTCAATTTGAGAGCTTTCTATTAGTTTTCTTCATAGACATGGTTCATTAGAGATAAATACGACCAGGTGCTGCTTATTACCTGAAATATATAATTATATTTCAGTGAAAATTAAATAGAAAGCAATAGAAGACTTAGAACTATGTCAAACGATGGTGCGTTCAAAAATACATGTGGAGGAAAATGGGTAATGAAGGGTACCTATTTATGGTTTTAGGGTTCCGTACACAAAGGGTAAAAACAGGACCTTATTACTAAGCCTACGATGTCTGTCTGTCTGTCTGTCCGTCCGTCTGTCCTACCTATTAACGCCTATGTCTTTCGAACCGTAATAGATAGACAGTTGAAATTTTCACAGAATATGTGTAACGATACGGCGAATTAACTAAAAAAATAATTAAAAAAACAAAAAGTAAAAACGAAAGGGGGTCCCCATACAACAAACGTAAATTTTTTATACGTATTTTTGTATTAGCTCTAATGTAAAAACGATAATATGTACAAGCATAAAACTTGGCACGATTGTAGTACACACTCTAAAATATAACAACAAATAATAAATAATGGCCAAGTGCGAGTCAATCGGCGAATCCAACTCGGCTGGGCAGCGTTCGGTAAACTTTGCAACGTCTTCTCATCCAAAATACCTCAGTGCCTTAAGACGAAAATCTTCGACCAGTGTGTGTTACCAGTGATGACATACGGCACTGAAACGTGGTCTCTCACTATGAGCCTCACAAGCAAGCTCAAAGTAGCACAACGAGCTATGGAGAGGGCTATGCTCGGGGTTTCTCTACGAGATCGAATCCGAAATGAGGAGATCCGTAGACGAACGAAAGTTACCGACATAACCCTCCGGATTAGCAAGTTGAAGTGGCAGTGGGCAGGGCACATATCACAGCTAACATAAGATATAACAGATGGCTGATGGGGCCGAAAGGTTCTGGAATGGAGACCACGGACTGGTAAGCGCAGCGTAGGACGTCCATGCACCCACAAGATGGTCAGACGATCTAAAAGAGACCGCAGGGAAACGCTGGATGCAGGCCGCTTCCAACCGGCCCTTTTGGAGATCGATGGGGGAGGCCTATGTCCAGCAGTGAACCTCCTATGGCTGAAATGATGATGATGATGATCATGAAGTGCGAGTCGGTGACAAATTTTTATTCATTACCAAGTCATTATACTCGAGCGCCTGTAGCAAACTGCGTAGCAAATTACTCCGAGGATTGGAAGGCGTTATAGTAACTGGTAATTCGGTTACTTGGACAACCTTATTGTATTTAGTGGTGGTACGGAACTCTCAGTGCGCGAGCCTGACTCGCACTTAGCCGGTTTATTGACATAGCTCAACTTATCATGGCTAACCGATAACCAGTGTTAGAACGTGTTGAGACTTTCGGCGGGCGTATAGTATGGGAAGTCCTGAAACTCGATGGTTGGCAATAATTATACGTAATGGAAGTTGTTGCAAGCGAAAAGCCAAAGTTCGGGCTAAGTAGTATGCCTTGGGAGAGTCTCTTGAGTTGTCAGTGGTGCCAGACTAAGGTGGGCTGATTCTACTGAGGATGATGGTAATAAGGAGATTTAAGTATCACTTACTTTTGTAAACATATTTAACGTTACCGGAGTATACTTCATTGAGGTCAGACAGCACGGTTTTTGAGATCTATAAAGATTTATCAAAGTATTAGTTATACACATACGTAGTAGAGAACTGAGACCAGCTGTTAGAATAATTATCATGGTTTTCGTTGCATTGTAAGCCACATTACAATTCTGAACTTTTGAGCTCAAAATGTAGAGTTGTAGTAAATGCACTACTAAGGTCTTTCAGAAACTCAATCTGATGTTTTTCGTCGTCTTTATTTTTCGCAAACTTGACACTGATTACTATTCACTAAAACAACAACATATATCTTATCAGCTTATAATGTTCCCACTGCTGGGACTGCAGGTCTTCTCTCAAAGAGAGTTGGATGGGCCCTAATCCACCAATGCTGGACGGTGGCTAGCCCAGTGGATGTTGGTGAGGTCATGTCTTTCAGCCTTTGTATTTATTGAATAGGTATAGTGTTTACCTCAATTTTTTTTCCTTTACATGCTTTTAGCGATGCCATCGAAACTGCACATAACTAATTTGAGTACTAATTGGTGCCGGGCCGAGATCGAACCGGGTACCTTCATATTGTAAAGCTCACATGCTACCGCTCAGCCACCATCGCTCAAATTGCAAATAATATTCACACTTCACATTAGTTCACACTAATATTATAAATGCAAAAGTTTGTAAGTAAACTGTTTAAAGGGCAAACAGAAGGTAAAAGTCAATTTCAATTCTTACCTCTTCATAATAATCAAGATGATCTTCCGGTATTGCTTGTCGCCTTCGTACCATGAGCTATGGTAAGCCATGTCTCCAATGCGTGAGCTCTGTAAAATTAAGGTACAAATTGAAAGGAAAAACAAGTTACCATTGTTTCGTGGATAAAAACTAAAACATATGCTTATGTGACTCGTAAAACAACTCAAAGAAGTCTTAACTCGAGGGCTTACTGGTAGCTATTGAAAAGTCTCATTATGCACCTCTTTACCCCACCAACAAATTATTTGAATAGTAACAATTTTTAATGCCATAATTGGCAAACAAGCAGACGGGCTGCCTGATGGTAAGCAGTCACCGTCCCCTTTGGATACTAGTAACACCAGAGGCATCACAACTACGTTGCCGATCCTTTAAGAATCTATACACTCGCCTTCTGAAGAACCCAAGGTTGTAGTTTCTCAAAAACACAACAGAAGGTAGCTCATTCCGCATTTTGCAAGTGTGAGGCAAGAATAATCGCATGAATAGTACAGTGTGAACATTATTGTATTGTAAGCAAAGCTTGTACTATGGCTGCCAGGGACTGATATACATACATATCATCATAATCATCATCAGCCAGAAGACGTCGACTGCTGAACATAGGCCTCCCCCTTTAACCTCCACACTGAACGACAGCCTGCCTTTTGCATCCACTGGATGCCCGCGACTCTCACTATGTCGTCGGTCCATCTAGTGGGAGGCCTACCTACGCTGCGTCTTCCGGTTCGTGGTCTCCACTCAAGAACCTTTCTTCCCCATCGGTTATCAGTTCTTCGAGCGATGTGGCCTGCCCATTGCCAATTCAACTTGCAAATTTTAACAGCTATGTCGGTGACTCTGGTTCTTTGGCGAATATCCACGTTTCAGATTTTATCGCGCAAAGAAACTCCGAGCATAGCTCTCCTTCTGAGTGACTCTGAGTTTTTCCAAAAGGCCAACAGTCAAGGACCACATACTACATAGATATATATATATATGTTTAAATTCATACATAAATAGATAATAACACCCAAATATAGAATTAGGAATTAGATCTTGCAGATCCGTTGCACGCTCTCTGAAATGTATCCGATAAAAACCGATACATTAGCAACTTTACGCCGATGCTGAAGACAAAGAAGTTAAGTTTGAGCTAGAGATTCGTTACTGATGAGCCTCTTGACATATTTCTCAATAAACTCCAACGCCCCAAGCTGGTCTTAGCTGATCCATCCCAAAGGTGAGAGCAGTACTCCATGCTCGACTGAACTTGTGCTTGGTACAGTGAAAGCAACTGTTCCGAAGTGAAGTACCGTCGCACCTTCGATAGGATACCCAGCTTTTTGGCAGCTAATTGAGCCTTGTTCTCAATATAATGATTCCAAATACAGTATAAACTCTATATAGCGACACTTGATTTAACGACAAACTACCCAAAACGTCGAAATTACTTGACTTTGGTTGGTTTATCTTGTTGTTCATACAATGATATACTCTATGTGGCATCACACTCACTCTAAATAACGACAAATATTCATCATTATTAAGCAATGAAAAGTAGTTTCCAGCGCTTTATATTTACCTCATCTGTCAGAATCATACGTAGATGAAGATAAACAGACTATACGCAACAAGTGTTATTATTTGTATCAATATTAATGTTTGTTGTTTGTAAATTTTATACTCTACAAGTAAATAGATATTATAATAGAATATCGATTTCTCTTCTTTCCCTTTAACGACAACTCTCAATAACGCCATAAAATGCACAGTCCCTTAAGTGTCGCTATATAGAGTTTACACTGTACTTACGTATATTTTTCCAGTAAATGAAAAATTATTTTCGGATTAAATTCATAAGTATTTAATCCGCTAGCAAAGCTCCGCTAGCAAAAAAGGATCGTCTTTTGTTGGTAAAAAAATGATAAGTTATAGTTACCGCTCCAGTAAGCAATTCTCCGTAGTAGCACATATAGAAGACATACAAAATAGAGCTGATCACACCTATAAAATTATTGATCATATATGTTGGTCCACGGGAAAACTGAAAATTGAGTTAAATAAACTGGAACGAAAACTTAGTAACCTTACTCTACTTTATTTGACTTTCAAAAGTTGTACGCGCTAGTGAAATTTCTCTGCGTGTTTACGATCCGCTACAACTTTATTTGCGGGGGAGTAAAATGAAATTAATCTGTAAATATTTTAACTATAATAATTTCGAAAACTTGCTTTAGAATAATACAATATCTTTTAATTTAGCATCTATAAGAATAAGCAAACAAGTAATTTGTAGCATCACGTACCATTGAGCTCTTTGGAGCTTATGTACGGATTTTCATACCACTGGCTTTTCGGTGAAGGAAAACATCGTGAGGAAACCTGCATACGTACTGAGAAGGAATTCAATGGCGTATGTGAATCCACCAATCCGCACTGGGCCAGCGTGGTGGATATGGCCCAATCACCCTTTCGGGGGTAGGCTAAAATTCCAGCAGTGGACTTTTAAAAAACGAAAGTAAAAAACTTCGTAAAAGGCTGACTATGATGATGATGAATTTGTAGCTAAAATGTCCACAAATCTGTATACATAATATACGTAAGTCCTACCTAAGTATAAATACCACTTACTCAAATTGACCTCCGAAGCTGAAAATTGGCAGATAGATTCTTTATAGGGTAGAGGTCTGCTTAGGATTTTGAGCAAGACCTGAATCAATTCATTTCTAAGTCGCAGCAACAGCTAGTAAAAAAAAATACAAATTCGGAGAATGATCCGCTGAGACTTGAGATTGCCACCGAATTAAGCAAAAATCAGGGGACCGTGGCCAATAAACGCAGACAATTACTATAAATTAACCACCGTCATTGCTTCAAACTAATTGACATTATCATCAACTAACACCAATCTACTGGGAGACGAACTAAACGGCCTCTTAAGACACACCACTTAGTCTGAATACCTAGCACTTACCCCAAAACGATGTTATTTCTTAAAAAGAGTTTTATGTTGTACTCACTTGTGCCGCATATCTGAAAAAGCACGTTGTCAGTCCGACAAACAGTAAATCAATAAATATCATTTGATTAAAGGCTTCATTTGATAGTTTCGTCAAACTGCAAAATCAAGAAAAATTTATCAGAGCGCCTTGTTGATATGCGACACGTGACCAAAACCATTGCGTTTTTCTGGCTTAAACTCTGTCAATCTGGATTTGGTATAAACATTGCCATTCAGCGTTGTAATCAGTATATATCAGTATATACTATAGACATCAGAGTCCATACGAGTACAGTCCTTTGCCAAGGCATTCCTCTTAGTTAGATCCACCGCTTTTCTTTTCCAATTTTTTTTAAAATTCCACTCAATTTTAATATTTTTTTATTGCACACAATAATTGCTTGCGTTTGTCCACAGCATGCTTAATGTAAAACAAAGACGCAAAGTAGGTTGGAGAGCCAGTGAAATATAAAAGTTTGTATTTTTTCTCGCTGCATGAAGAACTCTTTTCTGGGAACGAAAGTAACTATGTTGTTTTCTTAAATTTTTACGACGATCTTGATAATATTTGATAAGGACGCAGTGTTTATCATAAGAACGGACTAAGAATATTATTCTCTTCGAAAAATAGGCGAAAACTAGAAAATCACGTGCAAAACCGAGGGATGTATATAGCTAGTAAATAATATATTAAATAAGTAACAACTTACACACAAAGCTTCTGATGTCGCTCAATAATAGTTTTAAGCGTCCACACTTCTACGTTGTCGCCGCTGACATTGCTCTCGTGTGTTTTTGCAATTTTCTTAGATGAATTGACATGAAGCACATCTTCACATAGCAGTGTGAATTCAACACCGAGAAGAGCACATACAGTTATCATAATAAGTTCACCACCGATGTACACGGAAACGCTAAGTAAAACTGAAATTTTAAGTAAAAATTTTTATAAAAAGTTTTGATCATTTCTTTAATTCGGTTAGGCAGGTGCGCAGACCGGCAGGTGATTCGTACCTATAGACTTCGACCAAAATAAAATGAATGGACGGGCCATAATCATTGAAATTGCTCAGTAAAAACTAGTCAAAACCGTCGGACATATACTTCAACACCTAATTATAATTGTAACAGTACATTGTTTTACATTTGTTGCAAAAAATTGCGTTGTGTTGTTGTATTATTACACTTCAGGAAAGCACACGAAGGCATAATTTTGTCAGATTTTTCGTTATCATGTAACAATAGGCTCGTGTCGCACTTCCTATGTCTAGAGACCGACTGAAGCGAAGTGAGCGCCGGAATTAATTATGTGATCTTCAAAAATGCGCTCCTTCTGGGCCCGTCCATTTTTTTTTTTTTTTTTTTTAGATACCTACACAGAGAGGACCAATATCACAGAAACACGACACTTTAGGATACTATGTGCTAACATAATTTTTTTGTGCTGAAATACATTATCGATTTATTAAAATTAAATAAAATCTGGCCAAGTGTGAGTAGGACTCATACCCTGAGGGTTCCTTAAATATAATGTATGTGGATCCATCCCGGGAATCGAGTCTTGACAATAATTATAAATAATGAAAAAACATGTGTGAGTAGGACTTACATCCTGAAGGTTCCGTACCAACTATTATGCATGTAGATAGTTCATCCATTCAGAAAATCGAACCTCGACAGAAAAGGTTGAAATATTGATGGATAAGCTTAATTTTGTTGTTGGCAAACAGGTGCCCGATACAGTCATATCAACTGATTAACGTCTTTCGGATTTATCCCTTCATATCTTGTAGCACATACAGTGCTACAAGATCTAGCTTGCCAAATTTCATGATTTTAGGTCAACGGTATTTTAGGGGAACGGGTCCCTATAGGTTTTGATTCCCTTGCATGTGAAATCGCAAAATATGCGACATAAACGGTCATATCTTTTGATTGCGTTGACTTACAACTTTGATTCACAGCTGTTAGAGACCATAGACATGAGTTTTTTAATGTAAATTTCAACTTGATACCTCTACGCGTTCTTGAGAAAATGGGTCTTGACAAAGTGATCCTATAAGGGTTCCTTTTTTCCTTTTGAGGACCCCTAAAACGGCTTTACGGAACCCTAAAACGGCCGTCACAACGTGATATTTTGATAAGGAGTACTAGGTTTCATAGTAAAATGTTAGAACCCCCTTACCAACCAGTGTTGAAGAATTTATAGAAACGTAATACCCAATTATTACAGTTAACGAGCATCTCTCACCTTTTATCCTTAGATACCTACTCTTGGCTCTTTGAGATTCTATGATCAAAATAATAACAGGTTGGTCCACACCTTACACAATATTGTAGGTACATTTGGGGTCAGACCTGAATTTCTGAATATTCCCTTGAGCAAGGTTACGCAAGGTTACTTTTAATTATACTAGTAGGAGACAGTAGGAGTGTTGCACACTGGGGTCAGATTAATTTAATTTTCCTGTGTAACTTAACATCAGGTGAGATGGCGGTCAAACATGAGGCTATTTATGGATATAAAAATCTAAGTAAGTATAGATAGTTATTTATATATCGAGCGGTGGCCGACTCTCTCGAGACTGATATACATGCAATCATTGTATACATACATATTTTTAAATACATACTTAAAACAAACACAAATGTTCATCACATGAATTTTTGTCCTTGGTGGGAATCGAACCCACGCCCCAACACGCGGAAAGCAGGTTAACTACCAACTGGACCAACGGACTATCTACATAAGAAGCCCTACGGCCAACTGCTAACGCGGTATCAAACTAACGTTAAATCTGCTCAGTTGGAAAATCACGCGACAGCAAACCGTATCTGGGCGCGCTAAGGTTCACGTGATTTTCCAACTGAGCGGATTTAACGTTAGTTTGATACCGCGTTAGCAGTTGGCCGTAAGGCCCCACATTCCATAATAAAACTAAAACTTACTGCTGTAAGCTTGAAATCCATATACCGCCAGATATACCGCCCAGTTTCGTGTTGGATCGAAAGGGTAGCTGCATTGTAAAGGCAGGAGCAGGTCGCTATCCTGGTTTAATACTAGCAGCCTCACCAGGGTCTCCACTAATGGCGTCACTACGTACTGCGTGGACCCGATAATGCTCACCCAGTAGGTCACTGAGGGAACAAAGATTTTAAGATTATGGTAGTGGGCGTATTTTGGGATGGAATAAGTTTTGCCTTGAAATTAGTTTTAATGTAAGGTTTTAAAAAAAAATATAAGCGGCAGATAAGCTGGCTTTCTGCTTGATGGTAAGAAGACAGTGGTGTTTTAGATACGTTGCCAGCCCCGAGAGAAGATTGAAGGCGAGTTTTCCATACCTTCACGAAAATACTATTTGAGGCATGCTGATCATCAAATTCTGATAATATACTGTGCGATTCAAGCGATCTTTCTTGCAACACACCTTCAAAATGTGGAATGAGCTACCTTCCGCGGTGTTTCCGAGAAGCTACAACATAGGCTTCTTCAAAAGACGGATTAATAGAGTCCATAAGGGTCGGCAACGTATTTGTGATGCCTCTGATGTTACAAGTATCTATAGGTGACGGTGACCGCTTACCATCATGCGGCCTGTTTGCTTGTTTGCCACCTATGGCATTAAAAAAGTCAATAAAAATTTGAATTTTCCTCGTCGGAGTCGTTTTCTTGTAACAAAATACGCTGGTTTAACAAAATCACAAAGAAGACTTTTTTTTCTAGGCCCACCGAATTTACCGTATATTGATGGGTATAACACGTTTTTTTTGTACCATTCGGACGAAAGATAAGGTAAAAATGAAACCGGAATAATAATATAAAGAATAATATGTGTTGTTTTGATTTTTGCCACAATTCATTCATTTCCCTTATAAAGTCACTTGACCGGAACGTTTTTTAGTACGAAAAAGGATGCATGCTTAGGATTTTTTAAACAAAAATAAATAGACCATATTTTACAACAGTGGCCATAGTAATCGGCTTTTGTCAATATTCCGGTTTGATCGGATATGAAATTGTCTCATTTAATAAACAAAAAAAAAAAAAAAAAAAAAAAACAACTTTATCGGGCAAAAGAGCCGTAACAGAATTGGATGTACTATTTATTTCTACAATTAGTTGAATCTTGTCTACAATATAAAATCTGAGTACTTGATTATGTATTCTGTGGTATTATTGGCGTCATCTTTTGGCGGGCCTTTTGGATCGATGGGGGAGGCCTATGTCCAGCAGTAGACGTCCTACGGTTGAAATGACGATGATGATGAAGTCAAAGTCAAAGTAATTTATTAATAAACATATGTTTACAGGTCAGGCAATTGTAATATTATTATATAAAAATGTATACACCTATGTATACAGATGATTGACTTCATAATTTGCTGATTCGGGATTCTCTAATAAAATTATTAGGTATATAGACGACATTACCGAAGCCTGTACTGTTTGTTTAGAGCCGGTCACAAACCGTCCTTACACCAACAGAGCCCACCTAAGCCTGCATTCTGGACCTCCAGTAATAGCGCCATAAAGTACTGCGAGGCGCCAAATATGCTTACACAGTATAGGTCTCTAACAAGGAGATAAAGAAAGGGTCGGCTCGTAATATACTTCTTCATACAAGCAGCCCACGCATTTGCGCAATTATTGAGGCTACGGCATTGTCTCACACCACCCGTGAGAATTCGACAGATTATAATCCCACAAACTCCTACATTCCTATAAGAAGCTGCTATTAATAAATAGTAATAAAATAAATTTCATCATCATCATTATCATTTCAGCCGTACCACGTGCACTGCTGAACTTAAGTCTCCCCCATCGATCTCCAAAAGGGCCGGTTAGAAGTGGCCTGCATCCAGCGTTTCTCTGCGGTCTCTTTTAGGTCATCTGTCCATCTTGTGGGTGGACGTCAAACGCTGCGCTTACCAATCCGTGGTCTCCATTCGAGAACCTTTCAGCCCCATCGGCCATCTGTTCTGCGTGCTATGTGCCCTGCCTACTGCCACTTCAAATTGCTAATCCGGTGGGCTATGTCGGTAACATTCGTTCGCCTACGGATCTCCTCATTTCTGATTCGATCTCGTAGAGAAACCCATCTCGATAATGTACTACGGTATAATCTTTTTTATGGGAAGTAATGCTGTGGGTCATGATGATAATTAGAGTTCAAGATACCTGGATATTGACCAACGGGTTATGAGCCAGCCCGCAACATAATGATTATTAATAAAACTATATTTTTAGTGAAATAAAAGGTAGGTATATTACTTTACGTGAGGGTAGACGGACAAATTTTTAACGATGCGACGTGGCGACAGTGAAATTTCTTGCATGATCGTAGCGGGGCCTTCATTTACCTTAATCTGTACACTCTCCAGTTCTTCGATGCATAGTACTTTTTACTTTCGAAGAAATTGTGGCTTTTTTCATGAATAATCATCTAATATAATTATAACCCTCGACGCAAAAATAGGGGTATTATATATAGCGTGTGTATATGTGTCTGGGTATCTGTGTATCTGTGCATTGGTATGTGTATCTGTCTGTGGCATCTTAGCTCCCAAACGGCAGAACCGATTTTGATTTAGTTTGTTTTTGTTTGAAAGGTGACTTGATCAAGACTGTTCTTTGCTATGATTTAAGAAAACTTGTTTAGCCGTTTGAAGATTATTAGCCCTTTTATGAGGAGTTTAAAAAATCAATTTCTACTTGGTAAAATTAAAACACAACCGAACCGGAAGACGCAGCGTAGGGAGGCCTCCCACTAGTTGGACCGACGACATTGTGAGAGTCGCGGGCATCCAGTGGATGCAAAATGCAGGCTGTCGTTCAGTGTGGAGGTTAAAGGGGTAGGCCTATGTTCAGCAGTGGACGTCTTCTGGCGGATGATGATGATGATGAAAATTAAAACATAATGAGAACCTCTTTATCTAAAATTTACTAAAAAGGTTGTCATGGCGGAGTTTCTATATATTTATCAGCTCCGCATGGTTGGTACATACGTCACTTTTCGTTGACCTTTCGGAAACTAAATTGACTGTCGTTTGTTACCATTTTAGCGTGACATAGATGCCGATTACTCACCATTATTGCAAAAGCTCAATCTCTTTAGCAAAGAATATCTCGCATTCTTTTGAGTTTCATTCAGGCCAGTCGTCCTCCATAAAGTGCCTAACTCTTTGACGATAGTCGTTAGAAGGGACGTTTTGGGAATTAGAACAACGGATTTCAACATAGCTGAAAATGTGAAATTTATCATTAAACTAGACTAGACATAAAACTATCTTAATCTACTGGGTTACGCGGAAAGAGCATACTGAGCTGAAAGGAGTCCATAGTACCCATAGATACGAACAGCTTTTACTATAGAAACAACTCTGAAATAGTGAAAAAAAATATTTGTTGTTTCCATCGAGATACAATACATATAGAGTCACAATCGTGCCAAAAATTATTGCGTGCTTATTGCGTGCTTATTGAGTAACTGCGTAATGTCACTTAAATTGTTACTTTTTAAATTTTTATCCGCGAGGACCTTTAATTAGCTTCTGTATCTATTAAGATTGTTATACTTTTTTATGGCTGTTGGTCTTCCTTGAAAATAAATAAATAAATAAATAAAAAACGGAACAAAACTCGGCGCACGCTACGAATCGCACAGACATTTTGGTTTGTTACAAGGAAACCGCGATCCAACTACAACGCCGCGCGATGCCAAAGCTATGATGACATAGCGGACAACTAACGTTAAACACCATGGAAGCGACATAACGTCTAAATTATAGTAAATGTGGCATTGTGAAGTATATAATTGAAATGTATGTACAATAACGCACGGACGCTTTTTGACTGTTTTCACTGAGAGATTGTGACTCCATAGGAATTGTATCTCAATGGTTGTTTCATAGAAAAAAGTCATTCACACTCTACAGCTAAGATAAGGTTTTTTTTAATTAAAAGGCCTTATAAACAGATAAATTACTACAAACTATTAATTACACGCAGCGTAGGGAGGCCTCCCACTAGATGGACCGACGACATTGTGAGAGTCGCGGGCATCCAGTGGATGCAAAAGGCAGGCTGTCGTTCAGTGTGGAGGTTAAAGGGGGAGGCCTATGTTCAGCAGTGGACGTCTTCTGGCTGATGATGATGATGATGATTAATTACAGCCAGCGCTGATATTTTTTTCACGATTTCTGTGTTGGTCGCAAAGTAAAAGTTGTTCATAATGATGGTTACTATGGACCCCTTTCGGCTCTTACACCCTTTCTGCGCAACAAATCGATACGCCAAATTAGAAGTAGGTAAAAATTTACTTCTAAGATTTGTTTACGTGGTTCTAAATTATTTAAGCGACTAAAAATATGCGCACCTTGAGTGCAAATAAGGAACGGAGGCATAAGATAAGCAATTTCAAAAATTTCCCCATTATCCATCATCTTGCCCAAATTCCAACTCAGAGTTGCGTAATTCATCACCAGACAAAGGATGATGTACGAATAGCGCCAATATTTTCTCACAAAATCTTCGTCCTTAGCAAGAAACTTCATGTTTATTTTCAACAAGTAATTGAAACTTGGCCGAAATAACTTTGCGAATTCTTTTGGGTAATCTTTTAACACTTCCATTTTGGGATTAAAAGTCTTCGGGATCTTTGTGTAAATATTTTTAGGTAACTTGGCAACTTTGTAAGGAGGGTTCTTAAGTACAGATCTGTGGTTTTTGATTTAAGTGGACGGTGAAGCTTTACTGACTATTGTGTTCTACAAGTTAGAGAACTGAACTGTTTGAAAACAAGCTTTTGCACGTTGCAACACTCGTGTTTATTTGCGTAATTCTTTTTGAATAAAAAATACGTTTTCTTTTCTCGTCAGAAAGTGATTGACAAATACTTACATTGAATTTGTCACATTTCAATAAAAATTTCGAAACCTTTATTAAAAAGTGATTTGAATAAATAATAAATTATTAAACACTATGCAAATGGCACTAAAGAGATGTTGGGCAAAATGAATTTAAACGTGGTCTCTATTTTTATTTGTAATGCCATAATATAGATTTTGGCTTCACACGACTTTTGTGTTTAGCCATTGTCATGTAAAATAATTAATATTTAGTTTTCTCATATTCGAAATGAAAGTAGAGTAGAAATTTCTGCACACTACAGTATTATAAAATTCAACACTATTGCTAATCCATTTGAAAACAAACATAATGACCAATTTCTATTTCAATGAAGAAATCAAACGTACTCGCCCCTGCAATTTGAAAATAGCTGCATTTTTTAATAACAGAACTGAAATACTAAGGCAAAGCGAATTGATTCAAATAACATGGAACGAATACGGTAATTGCATATTTGTTTACACGTTTGAGGTAAACATTGGCGAGCATTAAATGCCTGCAATTTATTTTCAGTTTCCCACAACTTTAAAAGAAAACTGTTAAAAGATTTTAGAAAACAGAATTCTAGGAACTATTTCTTTATCATGGAAAAAAACTGTCTATTTGAATACCTAGGAAAGTAGCTATCTAGCAAGCCGAATGTTTGGTTTGATTTTGACTGAATAATAAATGTTTTACAATAATCAGCCTATACTTGTCAACTTCTGGACATAAGCCTCTCCCACGACACAATCAGTCCGATATTTGTCTTTTATCTTCCAGCAACTGCCAGCTGCCTTACGTATATCGACACTCCGACGAGTCTCAGGGCGTCCTACGCTATGTTTGCTGATTCATAGTCTCCGCTCTAAAACATGATCAACGGATATCAGTTCTGCGACACATATGACCGGCCCCCTGCCACTTCAGCTTGCTAATAGGCTGAGTTATGTCAGTGAGTTTGGTTCTCTGACTAATAATTTGGTTCCCTCAGAGAAACGCTGAGCATATCTCTCTCTATAGCCTGCAGAGTGATATTGAACTTGAGGACAGCTCCAATTGTAAGTGTCCATGTTTCAACACCGTAAGTCATGCCAGGTAGAACGCACTGCTTAACGACTTTCGTATGCGGGATAGGTGACAAGACTGGTTAGTCCAAGTGCTGGTTATGGAGAACGATGAATATTTGGCACTTACTATCAAATAGACGACCAGCTCATCTCACTCCAACTCTACGTTCAAAACTTTAGGGCAACATTCAAGAAGCGACGTTTAAAAAAAAAACTTATAAGATGTAGGTTCTTATTCATCCCCATCAGCCTTTGATATCCCACTGCTGGGCATAGGCCTTCCTTTGTTACCATGTACCTGGATCCCTTACCATCCTTACCTTACCTCACTCATTTGCATTCTGCTGCCTAAATCTCTAGTATTTATTCACTATATACTCAATATATTTTATTCACTAGTTTTAGAAACTGCACTTAGTTCATTCACCACAGATAATAAACACGAGAGCAGGCCCTAAAAGGCGGATAAATCAAGTACTAATGAATATTTTATGATCATGTAAAACACACTGTACATTATTTTAAACAAACTTTACCTTAATATTATGACGAAGCACAATGTTTTCAAAACTTGACGCGATGTTTATAAGAGAAAGTTTTGTTTTGCTTATATGATGCACCTCGGAATAGAGTTAATGTTATGCTGTAACATTCGCAAGATATAAGTTTCCATTGTTAGACATGGAACTTTATTGTCACACCCGTCTTTTGTACGAGCCTGGTAATGCTGTGTACAGACCACAGACTAGGTAAGGTACTATAGTCGGAGTAACTGAGTAATTCCCGTGTAACATAAATAAAATAGGTAAAGCTACTACGTAGCCCAGACATGTAGTTACGATTTTTTAAATGGTTAGAGTGGTTTCGCACTACGTCCGATCCGAATCCGTGAAAATACGTTCCGAAGTTGTCGTACATCTATTTGTATGGTAGGTTACGCACTAGATCCGATTTCCGTCATCCGAATTCTCTCCGTCATCCGTAAACTTCCATTTCGGAATAGATTCGGAAGTTGACATCGATTGAAAGGCCTAAAATGATTGCTTGGATTTGTATCAGAGATTGGACTAGTGCGTACGCAATATCCGAATTCGGTCCGAGTTTTCTAGATCCATATTTTCACGGATTCGGATCGGAAGTCGTGCGAAACCGCTGTAACAATTCAGTCAAATGTCTGAGGAGCGGGATGAGGGCCTGGTAATTTTTGCCGCATTTTTTTATGCCATTGGTGACAAGCAAGCAGACGGGCTGCGTGATGGTAATCAGTCACCGTCGCCTATGGATATTTGTAACACCAGAGGCATCACAAATTTAATACGTTGCTGACCCTTTAGAACTCGATTACCTCGCCTTTCGAAGAACCCCATGTTGTAGCTTCTCGGAAACACCGTAGAAGGTAGCTCATTCCACATTTTGCAAGTGTAAGGCAAGAAGGATCGCGTTTTCGTAGATGTAGTGACTGAACATGTTTGCCCTACATTAAATGTCTAGTTATAGAAAGTCTGGTACAGACTTAGCAAACGAACGCATAAGGGCGAATGTAAGTATTGTTTTGATTCACTATTGCTGTTGTGTCAAAACATAGTCGATCGTCTTTCTGCTCACCATGTAGATTGTAGGTACGTGTGCGTTCTACCAGCGGAAAAGTTTCTTATCTCATGATTTGAGTTCAGTAGATTTTTAGTGCAAGACGTCGTGTAAATCTATATGATCATCTTAAATTTATGTGTCCAGACATTTTTTTAGATATTTGCCAAAAACACTTTCCTCCAGGAAAACTTTTTTGAATGAACAACTATTTTTTCTAAACGAACTCATTAGGAAAACAATTATACTAATAGTTTGATAGCCCGTTGGTCGAGTTGGTAGTGAACCTGCCTTCTGAGCTTGGGGGCGTGGGTTCGATTCCCACCTAGGACAAACATTTGTGTGATGAACATTTGTGTTTGTTCTATATCTGGGTGTTAATATCTATTTAAGTATGTATTTAAACCTATATATGTATATATATCAGTCTCTGGCAGCCATATCACAAGCTTTGCTTAGTTTGGGGTCAGATGACCGTGTGTGCAAAAATGTCCCGAATAAAAAAAAAAAAAAAAAAAAAGTTTGTGAATAATGCGAAGTAGACGTGTGTGCTTAAATGAAATTTGTGCATCATAAGACTCCGAAGATATTCAAGTTTCTGCTGGGAAACGCTTGACTGTTGGCTGGATATCCTAAACGGTTGGGATAGCACATAGTTCTGATTTTTTTACATATGTTGCTATTAATTTGTGTCGGCGAGCACTGTACCATGCGAGCAAATCCTTCATTCGCGCGCGTTCGGTACGTTTGCGCGCGTGTGTGTATACGCCATAATGTAGAATTTAAATTCGTCAATATAGAAGGCGGCGCTCAAATTCTTTGTTGTTTAAATGTTTTCATGACATTTTTTCCTGGGCTAGCGCCTTTATTAACTAAACAAAATACAACCTAAAACTAAAACTACAAATACAGTTAGACTGCCCATAGACCGTTGAAGGTCTGAAGACAATCCAAATGCTCAAGCCCACTACCAGTTGGCAGCGTACCCAGCATGCTGGCGGCATTACCACGTTGAATGGCAATGCTTATGCGTTGAGCCAGAAACACGCCATGTTGTTTTCATTGTTTATGTTCTAGGCGTTTGTCCATTCATTTCATGCTAGGTGACGATTTGTAAGCGTCTAATGGCACTGAAAATATAAAATATTTTAGAAATATATTTTAGCAGCATAAATCTTATTTATTTAAACCACGATAAAACTATTGACAAACGTAAAACGAACCAAGCATATTTATGTATACAAGCTAAAGTATATTAATCTAAAAGCAAGGCAGCCGGAAAAGTAGCTAGAATGCTGGCCGTATTACGCTGGATGGCAATACTAAGTTTTTGGCTAAATTAGGGCTGCAAATGTTTTGATCATAATAAGTAACGTGGAACGTGGACTTGTTCGTATTAAACTTGTGGTTATAAATGTTAACTAGGCTTATAACCTGCTTAATCCAGAGCAAAAGCTTCTTGACATCTGAAAGGGATCAATTTAACTTAGTTCACAAAGGCTCGTCTAAGTTATTATTTGCGTTTCCTTATCACGCACAAACGGACGGCTTCTAAAGCAAAAACAATACTAGAAATTCCTTCCATAGAAACTTGTCAATTTCTGCTTTGTTTAAAAATAACATCGTCGTCCCGGTTCCTTGTGTTATGTAAATTAGTTCCACAAAATTATAATTTCATCTTCAAATTATTATCAAACTTTGGAGCTTAGTTTCATCAAGTTAGAATTGAAATTTGATTGCACATTGAAATACCCGCAGAAAGGCTCTTTGAGTATTTGTGGGCGAATACTCGTTTTGACAAATTATTAGTGAGGCCTATTAGGCCTTGAATTTGTAATGGTTTCTTATCTAATTGCTCTTACTTTTTATGTCTGTCTTTGTAACTAGAGAGCTTGTTTCATAATCTTTATTGAATGTTAGTGTATTATCTTGTATTTTACATCATCTCCAACTATAAATCGCATACCTGACAGGCTCGAAGAACCGATAACCGATGGCGAAGAAAGGTTCTTGAGTGGAGACCACGAACCAGAAGACGCAGTGTAGACAATAGACAAATTTGGATTAATATTTTTTTTTTTTTTTTTTTTTTTTATTATTATTTTTGGTGAAGGCAGCCCTTATCACTATAACTGACGACATCGTGAAAGTCGCGGGCATCTAGTGGATGCAGATGGTAAGCTGTTGTGTGTGGAGGTCTAAGGAGGAGACCCATGTTCAGCAGTGGACGTCTTCTGGCTGGTGATGATGAAATACAAATAATTTATTCGGGCATAATTTATAGTCAGCTTATAACGGAATAAAATGACAGTGATTATTTTGCTTGTTGATATAACTCCGATAAAATTAAATTACAATATTAGGTATATCAAACTGAAAATTTGTTTGTTTATTAATCTATTTAATATTATAAAGGCGAAATTAACTCTGCCTCTGTCTGTCTGTTTGTTCACTTTTCACGATTAAATGCCGAACTTAAGGAAATTCAGCAACAAGATGGTGTGAATATACGTGACGAACATAGGATACTTTTGCCCCCAGAAAATGCGGAAAAACTGGAAATCGCGTATAACACCGCGGGATTCAGCTAGCTGTTATGATATACAACAAAATGTGGTTTTGTAATTTTTGGACGTTCACACAGTGATTGTATATCAACAAAAACGTGGAAAAGTGCGAGCGAGAAAGCTGCAGGTGGCAACAGTTCCCTCAATCGCAACGCTAGAATAAATAGTGCGCTAAATCCATCGAGATACAGTACATATAGAGTCACAATCGTGCCAAAAAATGTCCGAACCAAAACTCGGCACATGCTACGGATTGCGCAGACTTTTTGTTTAGTTACAAGGTGACCGCGATCCGACTACAACGCCGCGCTATGCCAGAGCTACGATGACATGGCGGAAAACTAGCGTTGAATACTATGCAAGCAACATAACATCTAAATTGGAGTAAATGCGGCATTGTGAAATATATAATTGAAACAATGTATGTACAATGACAATTGGACGTTTTTTGACTGTTTACACTGAGAGATTGTGACTCTATAGGTATCTCGTTGGCTAAATCGCATAGTGTACTTTTTTCTTGTTGACGGGGGGAAATCTTCAAAAGATACCCAGCTGCATTGGGGTGAAGCCGGATTATGTGAGATTGCACCCACTAAAACCCCCTCGGTTGCCGACCTCTATGCCAGAGGCTGAGATGGCTGTTCTAATAAACAGTGAAGTAATGTTAATAGGCATGATGACTAATATTTTTTTATTGCCTCATAAAAAAGCTGATCATAAATAGAGCACATCAACGAAAACAAAATTAAAATTAGTTCAAAAATAAATAAGATATAAGCATTTTAATTTCATGCTAGACAAAGAGCGCACTATACTGAGCCGTGACGTCACGGCTCAAGAGCGCCATACAAATGCTATACTAACTCACGCTTTGCGAGAAAGGGATAGAGCATCCCCTCTCTATCCCCACCTAAAACTTTAAACACTCATATCTCAGAGATTTATCGGTCAATTTAAATTATTTTTTCAGTATGTGTAATGTATTTAGTTAAATTAATTGCTAATCCGATTATTTGGAATAAATAAATATTTGTCATCATGCCTATTGTGACTATGTAACAATCATCCAAAAATAAAACCAGCGCCAACAAAAACAAAGTAATTGCCGTTCGAGTACAGCAATCAAGACTTGAAAACCAATTTCCAACTACTCTGAATTTGTTTCGGCCGGCATTATCGAAAAACTTCGGCATCGGTCCAACTTGTTAGTTTCAGGGTACACTTATAGAGGTCTTTATCTTACTTACTGATGGTACATCAACGTCCGAGGGTACATATTGATGGAAACTGCTGAAAGATGGGAGGTTTAACGGTATAATAAACCGGCCAAGTGCGAGTCAGGCTTTTTGTTCAGAGCTTTTTGATCTTATTCCTGCATCAGACTTCCAGTACCGCACATCCCGACACGGGCAAAAAGCTCACCCCCACATCTTGCATAGCTAGAAATCTCACATCATCTGATTCTTCCGCTCCTTTATTCCGCGGACCTGCAAGGTTTGGAATATCCTTCCCCTAATGGTCTGCCAAGCTTCAACATGAAGCGCCTCAAAAAAGGTATCTACAACTACCTGTCCGGGCTGGCAAAACACCGTTAACACCGCTAATGATAGATAGATAGATAAACTCTTTATTGTTCACACCACACATTTCGTACACATGATAAAACAGCTTAAAAACTAGTGCAACAATCGGCGGCCTTATCGCTAAGAGCGATCTCTTCCAGGAAACCTTAGGATGGAGAGGATTTATACAGGAGGTAGTAGGCGGGGCGTGCAATATGAAATAATGTGATAGTTATAATATAAACCGTACATTCTAATAACAATACATATGTACTAATACTTATATTACTTAAAATTACGATAAGTAATATACTAATACATAATATATAAAATCTATTAAATTGAAGAGTTAAATAAACAACAATAACAAACAACAAATTGCTGAGAGATGGGAGGTTTAACGGTATAATAAACCGGCCAAGTGCGAGTCAGGCTTTTTGTTCAGAGTTTTTTGATCTTATTCCTTTATCAGACTTCCAGTACCGCACATCCCGACACGGGCAAAAAGCTCACCCCCACATCTTGCATAGCTAGAAATCTCACATCATCTGATTCTTCCGCTCCTTTATTCCGCGGACCTGCAAGGTTTGGAATATCCTTCCCCTAATGGTCTGCCAAGCTTCAACATGAAGCGTCTCAAAAAAGGTATCTACAACTACCTGTCCGGGCTGGTAAAGCACCGTTAACACCGCTAATGATAGATAGATAGATAAACTCTTTATTGTTTACACCACACATTTCGTACACATGATAAAACAGCTTAAAAACGAGTGCAACAATTGGCGGCCTTATCGCTAAGAGCAACCCAACCAACCTTATAGCAACCTTATAGCTTCCAGGCAACCTTAGGATGGAGAGGATTTAATGTTACAGGTTTCTATAGGCGGTAGTTTCTGCTTACCATTAGGCGGGCCGCAAAGTTGTATGCCGCTCTTTTTATACAAAAAATTAAATTAAATGTTGGTTGATTTCGGTATTAATTTGCTGACAAAGTTCTTTGCACCTAAGTAATATTGCTAGAAAAGCAATCAGCATGATATATTTAAAACCAATTAAACTCGGTTACAATGTTATCGCAGCTGTCAGAGCAAATAAATGCTTGGACTGAGTTCAGTGGCTTCTCAACTTTAGAATTTACTATTTAAATGTTATAGAGTTTAAAGACAGTTCAAAAAGTATCATCATCAGCCAGAAGACGTCCACTGCTGAACATAGGCCTCCCCTTTAACCTCCACACTGAACGACAGTCTGCCTTTTGCATCCACTGGATGCCCGTGACTCTCACAATGTCGTCGGTTCATCTAGTGGGAGGCCTACCTAAGCTGTGTCTTCCGGTTCGTGGTCTCCACTCTAGAACCTTTCTTTCCCATCGATTATCGGTTCTTCGAGCGATGTGGGCTGCCCATTGCCAATTCAACTTGCAAATTTTAACAGCTATGTCGGTGACTCTAGTAAGTTATATGATTATTTACGGGATATTTACCGTGGTAAGGTTGTGGAATGAGCTCCCGATATTTCGGCGCAGTTACATGCACCAGTGTCTGCCCGTGAACATGGTGCATGTAACTGCGCCGAAATATCGGGAGCTCATTCCACAACCTTACCACGGTAAATATCCCGTAAATAATCATATAATTTTGTTTCTTACCAGTATTTAGATGACCCAAAAACATACAAAGTATTTCTATATAGTTATGATCATACTATTACAAGTTTGTGACAATCCAAGTAACTCCGACAGCTAGCTTGACCTACTAACTTGAATAGAATAATATCAGTTACTTACTTAACTAAAATGACTTTCCTAACTTGAAGAGACATTTTCGGCATGTAACTCAGTTGTGGTTAAAATTACTATGGCCCATCGGGATGACCTGAAGAAGGAGAATTATTAAAACTTTGTTCGCGTACATACAACTGTCTTCTGTGATAATGGCGAAAGTCAATCAGAGTCTTATGGATACACAAAATGGCCGTTACAAAAAAAACTAGTACCTACTATATACTCTAAACGGGTAATAAGTACGTTGGTTGGGAGCCGGTGTATGACAGAAGCATAAATAATAACTGCCCAAGAGCATGTCACGCATATGTTCGGGTTCCGTCGTAGCCAAAGCCGTTATAATTGTCGTCACAGTGATTGTATAAAAAAATACGAACGAAAATCTGTGGACTAGCCTTTTAAATACCTATGTACCTATCATCCCAATATAACATAAGTATTTTTTATGGTTTAGCCATAGAGAAAACTATTTGGAGAACTCTCAAATCAGCCATGAGTGCAGATGTATATCGGACCCTACATAAAATCATCTCTCGATAAATATGGCCCAAAAAATTTGCTCATTAAACCCCAAAATAATTCAGTTTACTTTAACCCATACAAGCAACCCACCACTTTACCTATATAGGTACAGTGGTAAAATTTATTTTGAAATAGTCCACTTTATCTAAGTATATAATATACCCAGACACAGTGAGCTATTTAAAAAAATGCAGACATAACCTTCCATCTCTTCACTGACTGTAGGGTAGGTACTAGGTACAGCTTATGACGTAAGCTTTTCTGAACACATTTATTGGAGGTACCATACTACTATCAAATCGAAACAAAATCAATGAGCAATGCGCATGTTCCGATGAAATAAAAGTCTGTGCCCTTAGTCCCAGATTTGATAGTTTACGAAAACTTTTTTCGTAAACTATCAAATCTGGGACTAAGGGCACTAAAAATGATTACCATTTTGTCGCTGACCATACTTGTACAAATCTTCCAAATAAATTCTGGCCGACCCAACATCGCGAGCTGCGGTCCTCGAGAGGACCTCTTGAGGCTCTCAGCACCAGGGTTGGTCAATTGACTTTGAAACTAGATAGCTTTCTCTTCAACTCCAATAGGGCTGGCGAATGCTCTGATGTTTTTTTGCGATTTTCTGCGCAAATCTTCAAAGACATTTGAAGAAAAACGCTTGAGATATGATTTGAAATGCGAAGTAAAAGGTTTTGAAAGTGCTGCTTTTATTTGGAAAGGTTTTGATTGTACATATTTTACACAACATAGTTGCGATTATATAAATACATGGTTACGTGGAAAGGGTGCACTAAGCCGAAAGGGGTCCATAATACCATTAATAACCATAATTATGAACCACTTTTAATTTAGGACCAACCACAGAAAAGAGACAACAATTATTCTTCTCTGTGGGACCAAGACTGTAATGACGGCCCACCAGAAATTAATTCAGCCGGCCCTTAATTCAGAAAAATCGTGAGTTTTTTCTAAAATAAAACAGATTACGATCGATTACGATCGACCTGCGCCCGGCCGCTTGCCGCATGCGGACCTATGCTATAGCGACCGGCCGCAGGTCGCTGTACCTCCAAGGGGATACCAATATTCAGCTGTTCCATACATTTTGTCAAGTGTCAGTGACAGTTTTCAGCTGATACTTTTTACCCTTTCCGCGTAACCCAGTAGGTATTTCTACATTGACCTCTAAACTCCCCTCTAAGTTAAAGTTATGCTGATTTTTTGGGTTCCTTACCTCAAACACCTCAAAAGGAAAAAACGGAACGTTGGCCTTTTTCTCAGAAACGATTAAGGGTATCAAGTTGAAATTTATATCAAATACTACGGTCTACGTTCTCTTTCAGCTGGGAAATTGTATATTGAAATGTTTATGTCGCATATTTTCGCATATTTAACGATTTCACAAGGGAATCAAAACCTATAAGCTAGGTACTTCCCGTTGACCTAGAATCATAAAATTTGGTAAAAGGTAAGGCTTCACAGTCGCGGGCGTCCAGTGGATGCAAAAGGCAGGCTGTCGACGTTAAAGGGGGAGGCCTATGTTCAGCAGTGGACGTCTTTTGGCTGATGATGATGATGAAGGCCTCACAGCACATATACAGGAAAAAACTGGAAGTTGTTAATTTGAAGTTATATCTTTTAAAAAAAGGCGATGCATTTTGTAGTTGGTGTGTATAGAAGAACCTTATTGTCCACTACAAAGTTAAGTTTTGTCTTTAAATTTTTCAACTTTTTTGTTGTTGTTTTATGTTTGGGCTTGCGCTCTGAGGGTTCCGTTCAACAGAACCCTCAGAGCGCGAGTCCTACTCGTACTTGTCCAGTTTAGTTTCTTTGATACCCTATTACCTATTACGGTCAGAAGAAATTCCCAATCGCCCAACTTCTCTACCCATCATCGCGGTAGTGCCGGAGCCAAGTTCACAAGCTAATCAGCGGCGTCGCGAAACCTATCAGAGTTGGTATCAGAGTTCGGACGACACGTTGTAATCAAAGTTAGCCAACTGTCGTCTCTGACACCCTTCAATCTGAGAATTAATGGGTTTTCATATTCATCAGATGTAGACCCGTGTCTTGAGGCTTGACTTGGCCGGTAGGGTGGAGGAGGTAAGTAATAAATCATGTTAAAATTATTGCTATTGGTTGCAAATCTCATATAAAAGTTTTAGTGGTCATTCTCCACAAATTTGTCAGAGAAGTCAACAAAGTACTTGTCAATATTAAGCACTTGGTAATAAATTAAACAGTTTGACCAACGGACATCACAGCCGTTGCATACTTTGGGGGACAGGCGAAAGATCCGCGATCTAACGTTTCTTCATAAAGTGATCCATTCGTTTACTGACTGTTCATCTATTTTAAAAGAAATCTCTCTAATCGTTCCATACCACGATTGACACGAGTGGAATAGGTATCCAAATTTCTAGCAATGTCTTTCGCAAAATTTATATTATTTTTTACTTTTGTTTTCTTTTTTACTTATCTAAACCGTGTGTATTGTTTACTTTGTAGTGTATGTAGCCTTTATTTTGTATTTAGTTCCTATTAAATTGTTTATGTATACTATTATTTACTATATTTATTGTAACTGTTCTTATTTTTGGGAAGACACTGTCTGCTGCATCACAGCTAACGCTAAAGCAGCAGGCAGGGTTACTTATTTTTTCTGTATCTATGTTTTATAACAATAAATTATTTTGTATACCAATGTCCTAAGCACAGAATTTCGTGAATTCTAGGTTGGCGGCAAGCTGCTAATAGATCCAACAAAGATTATGTCGCACCTATAATGAATTTAACTTTTACTCCGATTTGGATGTTTTTAATGATTCTTTATGTGTTTTAAATACAAAATAGTAAAGTCTCGAACTAGAGACAAATACTGCTAAAATATCATATAATATTATGTTTGTTCGATTATATAGTTTTAGCGTTTTACCACTTTTATGGCGAATAATATTGTATACGCCTAAATGCAATCAAACTAGGGCCCCGTTTCTACTAAAGAAATTATTTTAAAATTATTGTAATTGTTTCAATTTTATTTTTTTATATCATTGCCTCAAAATTGACAGTTTTTTATACTAAGTTATAATATTAGGTGGTTTTCTAGTATATTTTTTTTAACTGTCAGTTTTGGACCAAATGTTTAAAAAATAAAATTGAAACAATTTCTTTAGTAGAATCGGGGCCTAGGTAGTGTTTATAATCTAGACTAAGTTAAATGTCTTATTTAAGTAAACATCCTTGTAAAATGTAAGTCTTACTGAATTAACAAACAAACAAGAAGTGCAACGCAAAAATCCTCACGGAGGAAAGAATAAAAAAAAAAAAAACTGCTGTCATGTTGTTGTTTTTTACAAAGGCATTTTGCGCTACATTCATTCAGACCACTCTATCAAAATAAAGTTAGTAAAGTGGCACTTTAGGCCCTTCGTTTTATAAATGCTTTTCAAAGTCCACCGATTTAGAAACTATCACATTCAACAGAATTGGAGTCAAATACTTTCAGCTCGAAGCCACGATTAGACACAAAGTACTTTAGTCTGGAAGGCTCCTAAATCACTTTTAGAAGGGTTTAATGGTATGGAACAACTTACCTCGAGTCATTAGCTAAAACGTTGTGAAAAAGCGTTGTATTATAACAACCGTCGGTAAATGAGGAGGTGAACAAAACCTCGCTTTTCCACTTTTGAAAATTTAGTTTTCTAAAAGAGTTCTAGTTAGTGATAAATTGATTGAAGCATGTAAGTAAAACCTTGTCAAAAACACCTCTTTTCCTACATACAATTTCATTTGAAATCGAGTTTCGAACAAAACCACACTTTTCCGTTGAATAAGAGAAATTCCGTCGAGACATTTTTATGTATTCTCTAAAAAAAAACTGGAAATGTGAGGTTTTGTTCTTCACCTTCTCAAATGTAATGCACTATGAAATGTAAAGATATTATTAAGTAATACCATGCTTACGGCTTGAAGTCTACAGGGTCAACGAAACGGTCATCGTGAGCCGAGTGAGTGAGGAGGTCATTGTACTCAACATTTTGAAAAACTATTACAATAGGACCAACTTTTAATTGAAACGATAGAAAAACTACTGAAAATAATTTCAGGTATTCCATACTTTTCATGAATTTTTCTATTCTATGGAAAAACTGTTTTTTACGATTTCATAGTTACTTACATAGTAAAAGTTTTTGATAATCATAAGTACAAGATCCACTTTCGCCTATGTTCTTACCAATGTTCTTTGTAACGCTGTATATTTTTCGAAAATAAGATAAACTTTTTAAATAGGTACTAAACTTTTGTATTGCATTGTGCAAAGTCTAAGTAAATATCTACCATTTGTCTGTGGAATCGTGGCTATGAGTTTTGTCCAAGCGCCTTGAGAGCACACATTAGCAAAACGATTAGTGCGATTGCAATAACAATTTTCACAGGAACTGCGCACCACTAAGTCTGCTCTCAGGTACTCCATATTGATAAAGAAGAATCATAGTAGACCTTTGTAGCCTCAAACTAGGCGTTAAAAACTATAAAAGAGGCGTCCATAGAATCATTTCCCTCAACCGGCTAATTAACTTATGAGATGTAAGCGTTTGAAGTTTTTGTTCGGATAAGGAAGAACTGCTCTGTCCCTTTCCCGCAAAGTTTGTGTCAGTTTGGAGTTTGTATGGTATACTCACAAGTGACGTAATTAGTAAAGATAATGCGCTCTGTGTCTAGCAAGACATTAAAATTGCTTTTATCTTTGTTCTATTTATGGTCAGCTTTTTTATGATATTATAGCCCCGCGGTATCTCCGCGATGATTACTCTTTATAACATCATCTATCTGCCAGTGAAAGTCCCGTCAAAATCGGTCCGGCCATTTTGGGGTCCATAGGGAACATACATATACACATAGATTTTTATATACATAGACTGGCTACGCCTGCGGTTTCACTCGCGTGGATTAGTTACTCTTTATTATCATCAGCTATCTGCCAGTGAAATACACGTTAAAATCAGTCCAGCCGCTTTGGAGTACATAGGGAACATACAATACATATACATACACACATCGCCTTTTATATAAATAAGAAGATAGATAAACAATAATCAGCCTAAGTAGCCAATTACCTTATTCTCATGAAAGTTTTTTTTAATCCAAGAAAAATTCTCTTCTATCTCATTAATTAACAGCAAACAAAAATTCAAGGTCTAACTCTAATCCTCTCGTTTCAATTTTAATTTCAGCGTAATTACTCGACCGACGGTTATTTATTTACGGGGGTTTCTTTTTCACGCTTACCTTGGGGTCACAGTTTTAATCTCCAAGGAAATTATTTTTAATTGCAGCAGGGCTGGGTTCAAAGGTTAGGGCAGGGTGAGGGATGTAGTGCCTCGGTTACTGTTGCCAAGCTCTTGGAAAATGGGAGCGAAATGCGTGTAAGAAATGTTTTTAGCCCTCGACCTTCGAAATGTTATGACTGAGGTTTCAACTTGTCCCAATATTGAGCCGGGACAAGTTGAGAATTGCCACAGAATACATATTGATGCGATTAGCGTGTCGTCATTGTGGCATTTTTGTATTTTTTAGGGTTCCGTCAAGGAAAAAACGGAACCCTTATTGGATCACAAACAACATTAAATTTATAAATCAACGCAATCAAAAGATATGAACGTTTATGTCACATATTTTGCGATTTCACAGGGGAATCAAAACATATAGAGTACTTCCTGTTGACCTAGAATCATTAATTTTGGAAAGAGGCAAGGTCTTACAGCACATATAAAGGAATAAATCTAAAAGTTGTTTATTTGAAGTTATATCATATATATATATATTTTTATAATTAATAGGCTTGCGCTTGACCGCCAACTCACCTGATGTTAAGCGATGATGCGGTCTATGGTGGAGCACGCTTGCCTAGAAGAAACCGATTCACTCGTGATTTGAAGACACCCAGATTGTATCGTATTGTGTATTGTTTTACAATTACAAACTTACATTTTGTAGTTGTTATGTATGGAAGAACCTAATTGTCAACTACAAAGTTAAGTTTGTCTTTCAATATTTCAACTTCATTATTTTTTTTTTGGAGCTCTAAGGGTTCCGTCCAACGGAATTCTCAGAGCACGAGTCTTACTCGTAGGTACTTGTCCGGTTTTTTAATCGAAACCCCCTACTCAAACAGTAATGAGTTTAACGCGCGTAGGTATCTGTGTAACTGTCTGTGGTATCGTAGTTCCCAAACGGCTAAATCGATTTTGATTTAGTTTTATTTTTTATTTGAAAGGTGACTTGATCAAGGGTGTTCTTATCTACTATATAAAAATAAGTCGGGTTTTCCTTCCTGACGCTATAACTCCAAAACGCACGAACCGATTTCCACGGTTTTGCATTCGTTGGAAAGGTCTCGGGCTCCGTGAGGTATATAGAAGTCATCTGGTGGCGAAACGGAGTTCGCCGGGTTTGCTAGTTTATGATAAAAAAATCTGTTTAGCCGTTTGAACATTTGGTATAAGCTCATATATTGGGGGGATTAAAAAAACTATTTATACCTACTTGTAATGTGTTTCGTAATCCTTGACGAAAATAAACGGCAGGTCAATATTGCCGGAAAATTTTCGACAATGTTCTATTTTTGCAATATATAGCCGCACTTTTTTGTATAAATCTTTTATGGTACTAGTATTATCATTTCATAATATTTCTATAGACATCCATGGTAGATCGATTTGTCTGCACCTAACTAAGAACTGTTCAACTAACCACCCGCATTCTTCAGTCTTCCCGTGAACATGGTGCATGTAACTGCGCCAAAATATCGGGAGCTCATTCCACAACCTTACCACGGTAAATATCCCGTATAGCTGTTATGCAATTAAATTTAAATTACATATTTGTTAAGTACTAGTTAGTAGTTATATTATGACGTAAATTAAGTATACTACTTTAACTCTTAAATAAGATCTCTTCCTTGCGTCATGTTCATATTCGATATGATAAATATCTATTATTAATCCGTGGTCAACGATGTTGGTATTTCAACTAGTTATTTCTCTGTATACCTCTTTAGTTTTAAATTTTGTTGCATACTGTTTGTTGATCCTTAAATAAATTTAAAAAAAAAAAACATCTTATAATTTTTGCTTCACCAGCTCGGTCCACGGGATAATTATTAAATAGGCGAGGCGTTCAATCTTTACTAAATACACTGAATAAATCATAGTTGCAAACTAAGGATCAAAGGAAGGTAATTAATACAACATCACCCAGAGTCAGTATCCTAAAAGATGAATAAGTAACGTGAATTCAGCCTAAAATCTTCGACCAAAATAAATTGAATGGATGGGCCATAAACATTGAATTTGCTCAGTAAAAACGCGTCAAAACCGACGGACATATACTTCAACTTCTAATTATAACCATGTACATGTACAGTACATTTGTTCCAAAAAATAGATAGCGGGTTTTTGTTGTATACATATTTACACTTCGGGAAAGCACACGAAGTCATAATTTTGTTAGATGTTTGGTTAGCATGTAATAAAAGTCGCGTGTTGCACTTCCTAAGGCTAAATACTGACTGAAATGAAGTGAGCGCCGGCGCTCAGTTTGTAATCTTCAAAAATGCGCTTCTTCTGGTCCCGTCCATTCATTTTATATTGGTCGAACCCTAAAATGGCTGAATAACATTTCGCTACAAAGGATCCCCTTGGACTATAATTTTAGGCTATAATAACAAAAGATAACTAAGGGTGAAGAATAAAACAAGAGAAAGACTTATTTCTGAGTTAAATGATATACTTACTTAATGTTATTTCCGAGTATATTTCAGGATAAACTCTCCCGAAGTAGGTAACAGCTGCGCTGTGCGTCGCCTCGTTCTCGCTAACAAAGTAGATATTATGAATCTGTTTTCCGCTTGTAGCTAAATTACAAACTATGATAAACTAGCTACAAATCCCGGCTTCACACGCAATTTTGCAAGAAAAAAAAAACTTATTCATAAAATTAAAGATTAAGAACCTATTCACGTATTTTAACTTTAACAATTTAAAAAATTTACTGTAAAACTTGTAAAAATGCAATTTCGTTTACTTGTCCGCTAAGAAACTCTCTGTCTGACCGGATTTAGATGAAATTTACGATAAATGAAAAATTTACGACAGTATAACCCATGGAATAACTAAAAAAATAATAGGAGAACGGGCTAGACCGCGAGGCACTGCGAGTATTTGTAAAAATGAAAATACATATTAATTAAATAACTATCTTTATTTCAAAATGTACAGATGGCTTCATATTACAATTAACAAAGCAACGAGACACGCGACAATTTCACTTGTTACTTTCGATCGCTTTGGTCCGATAATCACGAGAATGGACATTCCTGTCTATCAGTTCACCATTATACGTGTAATTAAGGAAAATTCTACTCTATGCTAACACAATTACGCCATTCAATCACTACTTACTTTCGAAGACACTATAGTCTTACAAACAACTAGTACCTTAAACACAGATACATTACTTTCTACTTACTATGGTTTAGTTGAGTCCGTCCTCAGATACGATATTATATTTTGGGGTAACTCAACCGACAGAGAGATTATTTTTAAAAGGCAAAAACGCTGTATCAGATCGATGTTTAGATTAGAAAGTACTATTAGTTGCACGCCCTACTTCACTAAACATAAAATTAACTAAACATAACTTCCGTCTCTATATATATTGGAAACTGCCTTATTCGTAAAAACTAATCCAGAATTATTCCCGGCAATATCTGACCTAGCGGTAAGAAATCGTAGAGACCAAAACAGATGTCGTAATCGCCCATCCAAAACCACCTTAATGAATTACAGTATAATGTGTATAGGACCGACTATCTACAACACTGTACCGATTTCAATAAGGGATCTAATATATAGTCAATTTAAAATAAAACTAAAAAAAACTTTTAGTCGAGAAATGTTATTACAAAGTTAGTGATTTTATAAATGATAAATTTCAGTAATGACTGCAGTAGGTCAATTTGTTTATCATACAATTATAGTAATGTCTATCTGTTAACTATTTAAATTAATAAAATCATATCTGAACTTTTGAAATTATTTCAACAGTTAATTTAATCAATACTTTTTTTATATAAATAATTCTTACGGTATTTTTATACCATCTGTCTAGATTTGTACACCTACAAACTAGGCAAAACATGATTCAAAGTGACTAATATTTTAACCCACCATGTATGCATGCGTTTTGAAATGTGTGTATGATTTACTCGTGTTTTGTGCAAATAAATAATCTTTATCTTTATCTTTAAACACTGCAAGTTATTTTATTTATATTACACGGGAATTACTCACGTAAGATAAAGCCGGTTACTCCGACTAAAAAAATAAAAAATAAAAAAAGGCCGTCTAACGCGGTTGAAACTATAGTCGGAGTAACCGGCTTTATCTTACGTGAGTAATTCCCGTGTAATATAAATAAAATGACTGCAAGTTAAATAAAATTCTTCTGCTAATATTCAGTATTATGTCACAAGTCACTCGACGACATTCACGTAACACTTGATTGGGCCCATTCGAAAACTTGTACGTCAGGCCCAATTTATGACTCAATTACTTTAATTAATAGACCTTTTCTAGTAGACTTCAAAACGTTTTTGTGATTCAGTCTAGCCCATCTGAACCCTCAGCTCTTTTAGTATAATTTATTACCTTAAACTCATTCAGTATTCGTAGACACACTGATTTAAATCCCGATCCCATTTTGCTTTTCCCAAAATTTCCTTAAATTAAACTCGCCTCAAGACTAGAACTCATAAATATTGCAACTCGAATCTGACTTAAAAAAATCACGGCACAGATACTGGCAAGAACATCTGGGGGTCGCCTAATTTTGGTTCAAAACGAATGTTCACTTTTTTATCGTCATCGCCTACTTCTAAGAAACTGTTCCAGTCTAACATCCAATAGAAGCCGTTCTTTCTGGGTGGAGGCAGTACAGAGTCACCTGGTTCGTCCGGTAGAGGACCTCCAAACGAATCTTCCAAATCAGCTATTGATGCCCCAGCGTCAGTGTCTGCTGATGCGGAGTCAATTGGAGCTTCTGTAGATACACTTTTAGGCTTTTCCGTTACTGTAGTCGTTTCTGGTGCTACAGACGTTGTCTCATCAATGCTGGAATTGGTTTGTCTCTTACTTTGTTCATTACTTATATTGATATTGGCATCTTCTACGGGACTAATGCCTTTATTTAGTGGCAGAGGGATCACTTTCACAGATTCATAATCAATAGGAGCATAGTTTGGAGTTAATGGATCGGCGGATTTAGTTTTCCGAATTTTAGGCATATCAAATGGATAAATTTGCTCTTTCGTTTCAGATGATGAAGTATCTAATTCAAAAGGTAATTCTGGACGAAGAGGTTCGTATAAAAAGTTGCTAGGCGATAGCGCTGCTTGTTTATTGTTGCCTACTGTTTTGTCATCATTTGGTGAAATCAAATCATAGGTGAGAAGAATATTTTCAGGTAACTGAACTGTGCCATCCACAACTCGTGCTGGAGGCAAAGGCTTGAAACCATCAAGTGGGAGTAGGAAATTATCTTGCCCGGGTTTGCCTGTTAAGCCATGAGCATCTAAGAAAGCTTGCAGTTCAGCTGGAAATTCTTGTTTCTTCTTTTCGGCTAGTTTCGCATTTTGTGTTAAAGTTTCTTGTAATTTGTTAGTGCTTAAGCTTTTGACTGATTTAGGAGTAACATCTGCTAAAGGGATTCTTTCTACTCTCGGTGGACGCGTGTATAGCTCTTGTAAGGAAGATCCATCGCGTGGAGTATAAGGTAGCACGACCATAACCGATGGTCCTGGTATTTTTGTGGTACTCTCTAATGTTGGTGGTGATGAAGCTGCTGGTACATTTTCATTGCTATTTATGATAATGTTCTCTTCAATATTTGGTTGTTGTAGCGCTGAAGCGATTTCGTTTTCTAAAGAGCTGTACGGTATACTTGTTGATGTTGATTTTTCTTTTGTGTTGTCTTCTTTTGACGCTGAAGTACTTTTTGCGTCTTCAGCTCGTATATCATTCAAGAGTTCTAGAATTTCATTTCTTGTTAGCCTGGGTAAGAGTGAATTTCCTTGGAGTATGCTCTGGACTTGCTTGACTGTTTTCTCGACATCTAAAGCTGCGGCGGCTGCTGACGCCACGAGCATTGCTGCAAAGCAGCAATGGAGGAGATTCATCTTCTGTAACAAAGAAAAATATACACTGTAGTAGCTGTTACGTTTGAATTTTCGTATTTTGACTGTATCAATCTTTTTGAATGATTATTATAGGCATCTGATTCTATCAACACTCATTTACGTCTCCTCTGGAAATAAATAAATGTTAAATGTGAAATAAATGTTATAAATATATTCTCTAACTCGTTTTCCAGATTAAGAATAGTGCATCGTATAACGTTTCTCAATTTTAGGAACGAGTATCTGAGCGCCTAATGACGTAATATTATTTCTTTCCGAAATACACTCATATTCCCAGTATCAGATTATCCTTAATACACCGGTCTCAGCAAAAGTAGAGTTGGATAACTCGCGTACCATAATCGTAATTTTCCAACTTTTGCGGGTACCAACGTACTGGGGGATAATATTAGGAACTCGGTATCTGTTAAAAGTTTTGATTACCGATCAGCTTTTATGGGACCGTCTTACGTGTAATGATCTAAAAGATAAGCAATTTTCGGCTTGATATACACAGTTTTATCTCTACTTATCAAAATATAATCCTTATAAGAGCGCATACTTCCAGGAAGTGACTTGGCTGTACCATCTTCAAGGCAAGAGTGAATATATTTCTTCTAGATCAACGTGTTCCATCATCCATACTGTTCAGCAGTGGATGTTTACTGGCTTATGATGTGTTGATGTGATATAATTGTTAAACTATTCTTCTAGCCACAATATACGGGGTTACGCGGAAAGGGTGTACTAAGCCAAAAAGGGTCGATAGTGCTTATAATGATGAACAACTTTTAGGGACCAAAACTGAACCGTAAAAAAATCTGCTGCCCCATACATTTTGTCGAATACGAATGACCGTTTACTATTGAACACCAAATTTTTTTTTCGCAATTTCAGGGTTGGTCCCTTTGTAAAAGTTGTTCATAATGATGGGTACTATATAGAGCCCTTTTGGCTTAGTACACCCTGTCCGCATAACCTGTATTAGCCCGTAATAAAAACTGTGTAAGTAAGGCAACAATTTTGTTGGCTTATTTTCAGACATTCCTGCAAATAGGGCAAAAATAGCATGTCAAATGAATAGTAGGATTCTTCAAGATCAGAAGCTACCCCATTCCCACATTACGTGACCACGTCCACAATGCATATGTCCACGTTGCGTGACAACACGCAACACTTTCTACGGCCCATTGGAATTCTGTAGGTCGTCTGTCTCGGTGCGGTCGGTTGACGTTGATGCAACAAGGTCTTTCCCACGTACGTGCAATACGCGAGACTGCTGTTTGTTTGCAGATTTAAAGCTAACAATGTATTTATTACCTAAACAAAATACAAGCTAAAACTAAAACTACAAATACAGTTAGACTGCCCATAGACCGTTGAAGGTCTAAAGACAATCCAAATGTTCAAGCCCACTACCAGTTGGCAGCGTACCCAGCATGCTGGCGTCATTACCACGTTAAATGGCAATGCTTATGCGTTGAGCCAGAAACACGCCAGCATTTTGGTCACGCGTCGCAGGCGCTCTGAAACGTTTTTGAAAATGAGGTGAGCTCCCGGTCCCCAAGGGCCCAATGTCTCGACTCCAAACGCCTCAAATATGTAACCACTGCCGAGGTTAGCATATTTGCGTCGCTTGTGCTGCTCTGCCAAATTGGCAGCCGCGCCAGCCCTACCCTGTGTCTCAGGAAGATGTGACGGCGCCAAAGTATCGACACTATGTATGTATTTTTAATCGGCTTCAAAAAGCAAAAGGCCATTTTTTACTTATGAAAATTCATGAAACTACATACTTTCAGATTGGTCCCACTGAAATTTCATTAAAATTGGTTTAGTAATTTGGCTTTAAAATCAAAATATACGGAAAAATCGGTTGACATAATTGTCATCCAAGTACCGAAACTGCGGTCTTAGGTAAGTACTAATTTTGTAAAGTCGGTTTTTAGTTGATAATAATATAGATTATACACCAAGTGTGTCTAAAACTTCAGTCGATTTCATTATGCAGCAATAAATATATTGATTGTTATTAATAATTTGGGTGTAAGATTATTCCAATAGAACTAGGATTTGGAGATTAAATTTGTCGTGTGCAATTTTATAATTTTCAAAAAAAGAATTGTATTATTTATCATAGATTGTCTGTTAATTAAAACAACTTAAAGTTAATTTATTTAAATAAAATTACTGACACTTTATTTCTAAATTAACAATAATAAAACTAAGAAGTACCTTAAAATATTTTTTAAATAAATAATGAACTAAAGTAACTATAAATGAATAGTTACCTAACTGAATTAAATTGACTATCAAGTGGACAGCTTCCTCCTTTTTTGTCGTAGGTTAAAACTATAAATAAAAAACTAATTAGTATTGATTTTAATAGCAGTAGATATTATTTAAAAATCTCAGTATGTAATATAAAATTATTTAAATATTGCACTATAATTTTAATCCCTTAGTTGACAGTTATTTAATTCCTTTAGAAAATTTGTGTTTCGTAACCTAATTACTTTATGCTAAAGAATAACTTTTTTATGCCATAGGTGGCAAACAAGCAGACGGGCCGCCTGATGGTAAGCAGTCACCGTCGTCTATGGATACTTGTAACACCAGAGGCATCACAAATACGTTGCCGAACCTCGCCATTTGAAGAACCCCATGTTGTAGCTTCTCGGAAACACCGCTAACTAGAAGGAAAAACAAGGAGTTCGTCTAACTTAACCTAAATCGTGAAGTTAACAATTTAAAAGCAGAACAATCTTCCTCTGCCATGCCACTTAACCTCAAAAAGAAAAAAGTGACCCACAAATTTAAACCGTACTTTACGTCTCACAACGAAATTAAAAAGCATCTTCAAACGGCAAAAGAATTTAATTCCGCAGAAGACAGGAAGTTGTTTCTTTATTTCTATTTTTCTGCAGTGCGTCCGATTGTTAAAATGATTTCACTTCATAAGAAAATGAAGGAAATACTTTGGTATTCCTCAGAGGGTAACTCGATTGGATGTAAAATTACTACCACACAAGTACCTACCGTCGTAGATCACCTGGGAAATGTAATGAATGATTGTAAATTTGGAAATATAGTTACCAATATGGTTGTAAAAAGCAGCGGTAGTTTATTTATTATATATTTATGTAATAACTAGCTGCGCTCCCACGGTTTCACACGCGTAGTGATGAAAAATGGGGATGATGATGATGATGATTAAAAACCTATCACTCTCCAGCCCCTGAACTATGCCCATGCAAAAAATCAGGTCGACCCGTTGTTCTGTGGCTGCGTGCAAGAGGAACAAACAAATCAACAAACTAACAAACCAACAAAAAAACACACTTTCGCATTTATATTATTAAAAAGTATGATAGGCTTGCGTTAGACCGCCAACTCGCCTGATGTTAATCGATGATGCGGTCTACGATGGAGCACGTTTTGTGATATTTTGAAGACACCCAGATTGTAACATTTTGAACACGAACAATAATTATTGTACTTAGGCATATCTTCATAGTTTGCCTGATCTGAGGATCTTCCGTATGAAAAAAGACCTCCTACAGTTAGGCCAAAAGCCCTCTAATAGTGACTCTATTAGAAGGCATTTGGCCTAACTATTATAGAGATTTTTCCTTAACTCTGTTCGGGGCGAACTACTTGTTTATATAGATACGATTACACATCCATGCGTGAATATCTCCTTGTTTTGACTTGAACAAAAGACAAAACAAAAGTATTGTAGTAATTTGATATTGCGAAATTCGTAGAGGCTCTAGCAAAACTCCATATTATTTGAGCTGGTTTAAAAACTACTGAGCCCTAATTAATGAAATTCTATATAATTCTAGTTTCGAGTTTGTACGCCGATTCCGAAGTCTGCGTTGTGCCTTACAGCTTTAAGCCATACAAAGGTGTTTGTTTTCACTCACATCACCTTGTCCAGGCAAACACGTTTATTCCCCAGCAAAATAGTGCGGAATTGTGTTTGCCATCAAAATAAATAGACGAACAAATAGAATGGCTAGCTCGTAAAATATTACTGACAGTTTCAGACCTTCAATAGAAATACAAAAATACGAGCACTGGGAAATGTCAAGCAGTGTTTCAAAAATAAAGTCAATCAGATTTCGATGCGGGAATAGCACTTTAAACAGTTGTGAACAAACGTGAATAGCTGGTAGACTAAGGCGTAACCTTGGCCAACATACCTGACTCCATAAAAGTTAAATTGCTTGGCGGCAATTGAATATGTATGAAATTCATCATCATCATCATTTCAGCGTCCACTGCTGGACATAGGCCTCCCCCATCGATCTCCAAAAGGGCCGGTTGGAAGCGGCCTGCATCCAGCGTTTCCCTGCGGTCTCTTTTACGTCGTCTGTCCATCTTGTGGGTGGACGTCCTACGCTGCGCTTACCAGTCCGTGGTCTCCATTCCAGAACCTTGGTTTTGGTTGATGTATGAAATTACGTATACGTGATGCCAGACTATACATTACATGCTTGGCTTATATAATGTATAGTCTCAAATCAGACAAAAAAGAGAGATATGCTATGATGTGGTAAGGTAGCGTGGCGGGTGCGCCATCAAGCTTTTTTAAGCCCATCAGACCCAAAAAGTCAAATTTATGCTGCAGACAACTTTGCCTCTTTTTTGCATGTTGATTACTACAAGTATAGTGAAGTGAAATGTAGTGGAGTGGAATGGAGTGGATCAATCAATCAATCATTTATTTTATCAAATTGGTACAGTTATGTACACTTTTGAACGTCAATAGCTATACAATGCAAATGATTTGTAATGGAGTGTAGTGGTATATAGTGGAGTATTTAGTTAGTTTTTTTTAGTGCGTTCATTGCTGTTAATAAAAGTTTTTTAGTATGCGTGAAAAAGGAGTAATTATGCTACTTAAATTTTTTGCATTAGCGATTTAGCGGTATAGTGAAAAAAGTTGGTTAAACATTTCAACACGAACTATAATTTGTAGTCATATCTGCTTTGTTAGTCTGATCTGATGGTTGAAACTATATTCAAAGTAACAAGTTGAGTAATTCTCGTATAAAATAAACAAAATTTGTTAAAACCAGGTCCGTTTCCATAGTAAAATAGCCATTTATTGTTTTGTAAAGCTCTACATTTCTCAGTGTGGCAAACAATAAAATAAAATCTTTAAAACACTCCCAAGTAAATCCAACGTCACTCGAGACAAATCGAAACAAGTAACCCGGAGCTTCTTTCCCGTTTGTCGGGATAAACGCCGTACGTTCGTGTGCTCACATCACCTGGCCAAACAGGTTTGTTTATTTTCCCTGGATGGTACAATTGTGTTTGCCGTACGAATGAAAAGGGCGCTGCTCATAAAAATCTGAGTGACAGGTTTTATTCGGGAAAGCAACATAATGTTATGTGTCAGTATGTCGCATCCGGACTCCATCACGTGTGTGTGTGTGTGTGTGTTTGTGTGTGTGTATGTATGTGTGTGTTGTGTATTGCCATATTTCAAGCTTTGCTTTGCAAGTTTGGGGTCAGATGACCGTTGCGTGCATTTATGTTCCAAATAATATATAATGGTCATTATTCGAAGGACATGCTTTGACGAAAATTTAAGTTTAAAACACTGTTTTAAACTATCACGGTTGTTCACTAAAGTAAATGATTATTTACGGGATATTTACCGTCAACATGGTGCATGAAACTGCGCCGGGAGCTCATTCTACAACCTTACCACGGTAAATATCCCGTAAATAATCGTTTAAGGTTACCTTTGCTAAAGTACTTGGCAATTTTTGTCTCCTCAAATATCTTGTACGAACTTACAATATTTACCTATATTTTTACGTGAAAAGCTATAAAATATTTTAAAACAAGTATTATATAAGTCCTGCCAGCAATTGAGTATGTATAGACTCACATATGGTGGCCTTGGCTACGCTTTTGCCCACTTTTACACGTTCATCCATTTAAAAATAACATAAATGCTTAATATTCTCGAATGGAGACCACGGACCGGCAAGCGCAGCATAGGACGTCCACCCACAAGATAAGTAGACGACCTAAAAGAGACCGTAGGGAAACGCTGGATGCAGGCCGCTTCCAACCGGCCAAAAAAAATCTTATATTTACGTCGTCTATGTTTCTCCAAATCTGTGTCTAACACAAGGAAGTTGCAAAGGGTATATATAAAATCCTTGGTCTAACACAAATAGTGACAGGTTCTTTTCCGGGCAAAAGATTGTTAAAGTAGATGTTAAGCTATGCGTAAACATGATGCGGTTTAACGGTCCACTGGAGTGTGGGTAATGTTTTTCTATTCGCTGTTTAAGAACCGGCAAAATTGGTCTTACTTTTTACAAAAGATCGTTATTCGTTGAATTTTGTAGTCGTAAGTTTTGTTGTAAATTTCTCTCGTGGGGCCTTACAGCTAATAAGTTTTAAGTCATTGTGATAAGTTGCTCGACCGCATGCAAACCGCCATATCTCCCAATATTTATACCAATACTTGCTGAAACTCGCTACTTCGTACGCGTAGAGCTCGGCCTTCGGCCTCGCTACTACAACCCGTTATAGCCTATGTGTTATTCTAATGTATAAGCTATATTATTGTAAACTTTCATTAAATCCATTCGGTAGTTTTTGCGTGAAAGGGGAACAAACATCCATACATACAAACTTTCGCGTTTATAATATTAGTAGGATAGGATTTCCCAATATATCAACCATACCTCATTTTCAAAAATCTTTCAGTGCGCCTGGTTAATGCGACGCGTGACCAAAATGCTGGCGTGTTTCTAGCTCAACGCATAAGCATTGCCATTCAACGTGGTAATGCCGCCGTCATACTGGGTACGCTGCCAACTGGTAGTGGGCTTGAGCATTTGGATTGTTTTTAGACCTTCAACGGTCTATGAGCAGTCTAACTGTATTTGTAGTGTTAGTTTTAGCTTGTATTTTGTTTAGTTAATAAAGACACTTGCCCATAAAAAAAACATATCTCGGCTTGTAAAGGTTCACATTCACGTATCCTATCATACCAACCGAAGGTTGGAGATGTGGATATATGGATCACAAGACTAAAATGGAGATGGTCTCACTTGTTCAGAAGGGAAGATGGAAAGTTGAACAGTGGACCAAAGTAGTTACTAAAAATTAAATGTTGGCCGCGAAATGGAAAGCCTCCACCAGATATACCAGCCGGCTACATTGGATATTTTTACACAGCAATTTTTTTTCTTGATTTAAGATTTATCCTTTAGTAAGTACAAGTTGACCGATAACCGATGGGGAAGAAAGGTTCTTGAGTCAACATCATAATCAGCCTTTTAACAGTCCACTGGTGGACTTTTAGCCTATCCCCGAAAGGGATCCTGAGTGGAGACCAAGAAACAAGAGACGCAGCATAGGTAGGCCTCGAAATAGATGGACCGACGACATTGTGAGAGTCGCTGGCATCCAGTGGATACAAAAGGCAGGCTGTCGTTCAGTGTGGAGGTTAAAGGGGGAGGCCTATGTTCAGCAGTGGACGTCTTTTGGCTGATGTTGAAGTACAAGTTGTTCTGAATAATGACCACCTTTTGTTTTCGTTCCACCGTTATGTAACCCTGTAGATGCGCTATAGGCGCTTACAGGCATTTCATATGGCTTCACAGCGATCTTGTAGCACTGTTTGCTGTGATTCTCTAAAATGTACCAAAACATAAACGTATCCCGGTCCCTGTACGGACAGAATCCGAGCCCTGATCCTGGATTTCCATAAAGAACAATGAAATAGAAAACAATTTACGCGTGATTCATGGCCAATGGCAATGATTGTCGAATTATTCCGGCTGGCAACACGCCGGGTGTCAGCTTAGTGTTCGGGATTTTGTTTTTATGTAATTCCAGGTTTATATTATGTCAAATGGAGTGCTATTGAATAAAATGAATAAATGAAATAAAGAACTGTGTTTATGGCCCTGAATAAAGACTAGGAAACTCAGAAAGGTGTCCTGAATTCCTAAAAGATTATAATATCACATGAATATCTCTTCAGTTAATTACGATTTTTGTACGAGTTTTGTGTTGTTTTGTGTCTATAGCTGTTATAATTATCATAAAACTATCCAATGTCAATGTCTTATTATCTACACTAATATTATAAAGAGGTAAACTTTGTAAGTTTGTAAGTTTGTAAGTTTGTTTGTTCTGTTTTAACTCCGAAACTACTCATCTGATTTGAAAAATTCTTTCACTAATAGAAAGATACACTATTCTTGAGTGCCATAGGCTATGTTTTATAATGATAAAGTTTAGTTTTCTACACTAAATAACCGGATTAGTAAAACATGTCGGAGAAAAATTAGCTGATTGGCATCTTTTTCGGCGTACGCTGATCTAACGGTTTGAGATAAGTGAGTACTATGTTTGACAAAAATGTAGTTCTTAAGTAGTTTAAAAAAAAGTCGTTAGCATATATCTAACTCTTATAAGAAAACCACAATAACGATAATAACCGGTTATTGTGTTCAGAATAAAAATTAAAATTATAAGGTCATGTTTAGACGCAATTTTGTAATCTAATTTATGATTATTTACAAAAATAAATGAACTTATTATCAGGAGTACTTAATGTAGATAAATTTTGCCGTTTACAGTATGTGGTTTAGTTGCACAGTTCATGAGATAATGTAAAATTAAAATAACGCGACCATTATAATCCGCGCAGCGCCTTCATACTGCACATTATTATGTGGTTAGTAGGTAATATAATAAAATAATCATTATCAACACCATAAAAAATATATTACAAAAAGATTGTATTAAATACGGGAACCAAAAAACGGCCTTATCGCTATGAGCGACCTCTTCCAGACTACCTTCAACAATGGTGTGCTGCGGTGGAGCGGTGTCACAGGTATTATTAACCGACTTTAAAAAAGGTTCTCAGTAACGTGGTTTTTAGGGTTCCGTACCCAATGGGTGTTATTAAACGGGCCTAACTAACAAAATTACTAAGCCTACTCTGTCTATCTGTCTGTCGTACCTTTTAACGGACTGTATTTTTCGAACTGTAATAGATACAGTTAAAATTTTAACAGAATATGTAACGTTACGGCGGATCAACTTGGAAATGTAATAATAGTAAAGTCAATAAGTGAAAGGTCTCCAACCCCCATACAACAAACGTATTTATTTACTAATTTATTTAATAGCTCTAATGTAAAAATGATAATACGTACAAGCGTCAAACTTGACATGATTATACTACACACTCTATAGTCTAACAACAAATAATAAATAATGGTCAAGTGAGAGTCGGTGACGGTTTTGTTAGTTATAATTGTGTTATACTCGAGCGTCACTGTAGCAAAGAATTAAATATGTGACTGCGTCGCAATTACTTCGACTATTTCAGACAATAACTGATGGTTGTATTTTGTGGTGGTAAGGAACCCTTAATGCGCGAGCCTGACTCGAAATGCGTATTTTACTAATTTTGAAGTCGGTCTAATCACTAATGTTTTTAGTTTTACATAGATAAAAACTATAGTTTTGTGCTAAACAATACTATAAAAGTAGGCATACCATTCAGGTGGAAAGGGCGGGACTAAACTAGAGTGGATTACAGGACAGATGCGGGACTATTAGCGAAAAGGGCGCGATAGGAATATATTGGATTACGGTATGGGAGTGGAGTGGAGCGGACGGCTACGGGACTAGATCGGAAAGAGTGAGACTGAAGTAGATTGGATTACGGAACGGATGCGGGGCTGGATTGCAAAAAGACGGAAAGGGAGTAAAGTGGATTACGGGACGGATGCCGAGTTGGATCGGAAAGGGTGGGACTGTATTATTAGAGAAGATTATGGGACAAATGCAGGACTGGTGCAGTAAGGATGGGGCGGAAGAAGAGTAGATTTCGGGACGGATTCGGGCCTGGAGCGGAAAGAGCAGAACGGGAGTTGAGTGGATTTAAGGGGTGAATGCAGAATTGGAGCGGAAAGGGTGGTTTAGGAGTAGAGTGGATTACAGGATGGATGCGAAACTGAAACTAAAAAAACGGGAGGTAGTAAAGTAGATTTCAATACTACGTACGTGAGCGAAGCCGCGGGCAATAGCTAGTGTATGATAAATTCCGATCAGCAAAATCTTGAAAAATATAGGTAAATATTTCATTTTATTTTGTTTCGTTGAGATTTAATTTTATTCATGAACAACTTGCAAGATTATAATGTTTTATTGTTTTTGGAGATTTTTGTTCGTTTTTGTTAGTATAAAGCCCGCTAAAAAGAATTTCTTCAAACAATATGCATGTACCACGTTCTTCAAAACTAGTTCATAAACCATTACTAATTTTTCTAACCTTATTTTAACTTTTACTACTATTATAAACCTTGTTGGGCTGATATGGTTTCTTTTCATAATATATCAATTAGTTATTACTGTATCGTATAGCTATTATTTATTTTATTACATCTTGAGATTTGGATTGTAAACAATATCTTTCGATTTTATAAGTGAAAACTTTTTATGGCTTGCGTCTACTATCTACCTACTATAAATTAGTTCGTTTCAGCTTTTTGTATTTTTTTTTTCATATTTGACGCAAAATTACCCCTTTGAACACTTTCTGTTAGTTGTAACTCTGATGGTTTAGTCATAGTTTAAAGTCTTTAATAACTTTCGGGTCTTGTAAAATATATGCTCAGATGACCGACCCTAAAAACAGCCAGTTTGCAAAAACGCGCCGTTATGCAAAACATCTATAAACAAAACAAAAACAACTCCTAATAAAATAAATTCCCAAAAGGATCCTATGCAAGGGATTTATAATATTGCGAACAATTTTCTCAACTATAAATAAAATCTTATATCCGAAAGGGACGTGAGGATAATATTTTGACAGTTACTGGCTCCTTCCAAGTTAATCGAAAGACATTTTTTATGATAATGTTTTTTGGAGGTTTCATTGCTGTATTGCATTGAATAGAGCTGTCAATTTATTTAAGAGTTGAAAATTGTTTAAACCTAAGTATATATAAAGTCTTCTTTTTAACTTAAGTTTATGTTTCTCAAGCGTTATGTTTCTGCGTGAAATTAAGCTTTAGTTAAAAACAAGCGTTTATAAAATTTATATGGAATATTTTGGTGACCGTTTTGAAAATATTAAACGCGTAGCGTTGGTAGGCCTCCCACCAGATGGATCGACGACATTGTGAGAGTCGCTGGCATCCCGTGGATGTGCGTCAGTCATTCGAAATCAGTTAGCAACTGTGTTGCTGACAAAGATTTTTGAGACCTAACCCAGAAAGTTAAGGTCCAAGTTCTTTGGATGCTGAGTTCGACGCGTTTACATAAATGCCTGGCGACAGATTTTCCTTCTCATTTCCGTTAAATTTACTCTCTTTTCTGTGCTCTCTGCACTGATATAAATTGCAATTTTATTTACAGTGACTAGGTCCTAAATATTTTTTTTATATCTGCGATGACGGTACAGAAAACCAATGAATCACACCGTTTACGACTTGACCGATGTAAACACGAGCTATAACCATTGGGCTGAGTTTGCGACCGTTCTGCGTTTTATCTGATGATAACTTGCACTTTGACTTGTTATGGGACCATTGATATGGGAGTTTGGATGAGAGAAATGGGCTTTTGTTTTTATGGAATGGCAAAGTTCCACTAATTTACGCAAAACGAGACTGGGATGGCCATAAATATTTCTCTAAATGATTGCAGTTTTCACTACAATGTTTTTGTAAACGTTAACTTATATTATGTTAGGGATGCGATCAACGGCTATATTATTTATCTATCTGTTTACAAGGTTACGCATAAAGACTGTACTAATTCGAAAGGAGGTCATTGTACTCATCATTATGATTACAATTACTGATAATGAATGATAAATTTTACTATGGTCTTAAACGGTCACATTAACCTGATTTAAACAAACTCGTAAACAACTTGACATAACATTTTCTGCGTCCACGCATTTGCAATTAGATCGACCATCCATAAACTACCATAGAAAGTAGTATTGGAACCAGACATGCATGTCGGTAGTGGATATATGTCCAAGTAGGTCTGTTGAATAGTAACAGCAACGTTTATGTAAATAAAACGGCCAAGTGCGAGTCGGGCTTGCACACTGAGGGTTCCGTACCACCAATAAATACAATAATCATCAATAAAATAAACCGGTCAAGTGCGAGTCAGGATCGCGCACTGAGGGTTCCGTACCACTACTAAATACAATAATCATTAATAAAATAAACCGGTCAAGTGCGAGTCAGGATCGCGCACAGAGGGTTCCGTACCACCACAAAATACAATAAGGTTGTCCAAGTAACAGAATTACCAGTTATTATAACGCCTTCCAAAATTGTCGAAGCATTGCTATGCAGTTAATTACTTTGCTACAGGCGCTCAAGATTTTATCGCGTTTGCTTAATATAAATATGAAAACTGCAGAGTTTGTGGTCACAGGTAGACTTTTTTATCGCGAATAATTCCGCGTTTGACTACCAACTCGCACTTGGCCGGTTTTATTAAACATTTTGATGAAGCAATCACACCACGAACACAAGTAAATCCTGACAATGGCCAGTCACAAAACATTTTCCCCCATCGAGTCTATTGTTACAATCCATTCACCTTTGTACCGGTGTCGACCGATTGCTTCTATTGTAACATTAATAATGCAATTTTACCCGACGTCGCAAAGCCAAGATAAAAAAATTATAAATAAATATTCGGGAAATTTTGCACCGTTTATTGGCACTACCAGTACACACAGTCATCTGACCCCATACTAAGCAAAGCTTGCCCTATGGCTGCTAGAGACTGATATACATACATATGTCAATATCTAGTTAAGTTTTGGGAGCACTTTGTTTTAAAACTAGAAATAAAAATACGTGTAGCCGATTTGGAGGCTTTAATGCTAATGAATCAAAATCTTAATACTAACTTAAAACGACACGGTGGCCTGGGAGGCCTTACTCAGCATTACCAAGAAATACATTGTGATATGCTGAGTAGTCTGTCTGCTAATCTAATACAGACGGATGGCGAGGATGCATAACTCCTCCCTCCCTAAGTGAGAAATTATCGGGATGTTCGATTTGAGGACTTTTCCGACAATTTCGTAAAAACGGGATAACCCTAAAATAAAAAGCATACACAAAAGTTATACATAAACTTAAAATTACGAGGCCTAATGTGGCGTAACCTAAAACACTGATGCTAATAGAGTCCGTTTCTCTTTTAGTAACACTTTCAAACACTTCACTATTTTTTAACGCAAACGACAAATATTTTACTTCATCCAAGCCGATCTCGTGCATGTTAAGTGCTTGTGCACTTGACAAACTCGCGTTCGTACGAAGTTGCGGTAGATTGATGATAGGCATCGGTGTCGCCTTATCTATCTCGGTGTAAGTACGATGGTAACGGATCTTGATTTCGTTAATCTCGACGTCACATGGCTCGTCGAGTGTCATGATGTAAGTCCCGTGTACTGGGTATTTGGAAATTTCATCACCACATCGTTTGGTAAGCAGTGTTTCCAATCTCGTAAAAAGTATCCAATTGTCGTCGGTAATTTTCTGAAGTTTTACGTCTTCTAGGTAGACAGGATATCGTTTGCAGCCGGTGAGATTTTTCTCATATTTCAAAAGTTGCTCTTCACAGGTAGGCCCACTGTACAAGGCTCTGTTGTCATCATTGCATAGGTAATGGTCTCCAGCGCCAAGAGGGTGGCAAGGCTTTACGATCGGTAAGTATTTCATCCCGTTCGCCAATAGGTAAGGGTATTTAGGAAATATAGCAAAGGTTTGGTTTTCAGGTTCGTGGAAAACTGGGAGTGCGTACATTTTAAAATAGTTATAGGTACAATTATCAGTTAGAGGAATTTCCATAATGAACGTGATCTGGTTTTTCTTAATATATGATTTTACAGTAATAGTTTCTTCAATTCTGACTAAATTTGATTCGGTAGGTTCATATACCAAATTTCCAACATTTGATATTAATTGCAAATGGTGCAAAAGTTCAGTAGAGTTTACAATAGACTGGTGTAAGATAGAGCTTTTACTTAGTGCTAATGCGGTCTCGATTTCGCTTAATTTAATAAATATAGTACGGAAGTTACTTATAAATAAACTATACAATCCTAAAACATAAGAGGACACAGCTAAATTGTTTTCTTTAGTTAACGTTTCTTTCAAAGAGGTTTCGACCATTTTTAGGCGTGTATCAAGAGTTAACGAATCTTGGTGGATTAACTCAGTAATATTTATGAGGCTGTTCAACATTTTGGAGACGACAGTAACTTTCTTTGAAACAATAATTTGGTCGTGGTTAGTTTCGGAAATTAATTTATCGTATTTAAGTGCGTCATCATGATCTAGATTTCCTGTTATAACTTTTATAATAGAGCCTAGTGGATTGAAAATGCCTCTCTTAAATCGATTTGGAATTAGTTGGCGATATTTATCAACGGTTATGTCGCGTAGATGCTCTGCGTGCATTAATATACCGATAAATTCATGGGGAAACTTTTTGTTTAGAGAAATCAATTTCTGATACTCGGTGAATTTTGCTATGACAATATTCAAATCAGTATAAACATTATCTAAATTCAGGGTTTTTATAATTGTCCAATTATCTATTTCCACATATGCTTGGCCTTCTTTTACTGGCAGGACTCCTGGATTACCTTCCAGTGATTGCAGATGAAGAGCAGCAGCCGATGTTGCTAGCGCCAGGATACAGCACCTGCGGAGGGCGTTTTATATTTTTAATCGGAGCCTTTGTGTCTCCTTTTGCTGTTTCTACTTTAATAGGGGCAACGTTTCTTTCAGTCACACCTATGACTTTCGCCTTTTTATATCTAGCCTTATCTTTACTTTTCCTTTTATTGATGTCTTTCACGAAGACAGTCTCTTCTTGTAGAAGTTTAATGTTAGTCTCACCACCTCGTTTTTCCCTAATTAGTTCCTTATTAGCCACTATATTTTTTGCCAATTGCTTGTACAAGAATTTCGTGCGCTTCTCATGATCTTTTACTAGTTGCTGGGTATATGTTTTTTCAAATTCTACGTTAAATGGATTGTCTGTATCTGTATGACCGAAAACGACTTCAAATGGGGTTAGACCTGTCGTTGTGTGTATAGTATGATTATATGCCATAACTGAGTACGTCATAATAGACGCAGCGTCGGTGCATTTCTGTTCATATTTTCCTAATCGGTATATTTCAATAATTGTTGAATGGAACCGTTCGATTAGTCCCATTGAGTTCGGATTATTGACTGTCCCTATATGACGTTCTATTTTGTGGAGGCTAAGGAATTCTTTCATTAACTCGTTATTGAATTCCATGCCAGGATCTGAACTTATCCTTTTGGGAATTCCATAAAAAGAAAAGTACTTCATTAGGGCTCTTACAACTTCCGGTGTTGATTTGTTTGGTATTTCAATGGCTTGCCCTAATTTACTGAATGCATCGATTAGAGTTAAGTAGTATTTGCCTTCCATGGAAAACAGATCGATGAATAACTCCTGGAACGGTGCATCTTGTGTTTGTGTTAATTGCAAGACGGGTTTTAGGGGCTTCCTGTCGTACTTCATCTTCCTGCATGCTTCACAGGCATTTATGATTGCTGCTACTGTCTCTTCCATTTTACTCCAAAAATAATTTCTTCGAATCCTGACTAATGTTTCCTTAATACCACGATGGCACGTTTTTCCTTCATGATATTTCAGAACTATCTCTTTCTGTTCACTTTCTTCTTCAACATATACAACTCGTTCTGTGCACTCATACAGGTTAATCATATCCTTTTTAAATAGTCCAACAACTATATTACTAAACTGTCGGCGATGTTCATTTTCCTCGAAATAAATAAAATACTTAATTTTTGGCCTGATGTACTCTTTGAGAAATGTTTTCACTAATTCTGGGTTGTTTGTAGGCATGAAAACTTCTAAAATTTTTTGTTTTTCGCGAGAAAGGTCTTTTACATGTAATTCATTTTTAAGCCATGAAAATACTAAAATTTGGTTAGGCTTGTTGTCAATAGCCTCGTGTAAAATGGGTATTCCTGTTGATTCTAAATCGGCGGCCGAATGAATAGTTTGTGAATGACTACTTTCAGGTGCTGATTGGATAACCGGGCGTTCAATCTGGTGTTCAGAAAACAGTACAACGGTATCTGAAGAGTCTGAAATATTGCTACGACTAGCAGAAATTGTTTTACTCAAGTCTGATATCGTAACAGTTGATGAATCGTGTCGTTCCCTTTTACCACCTGACAATTGTATGATGTTTTGAACTACCTCGTCCATTTCTTTCTGTAATTTACGTTCTTTTCTGTCCAAGTTTACTGCCATTGAGTTTCCTTCATCGTCCGAATCTAAAGCATTAACCTTAATCCTACTTAGGGCGTCTGCATTCGTGTTTTGTTTGCCATTTTTGTATATAATTTCAAAGTCAAAGTCTTGAAGGCGTAGCCTCCAACGTGTGAGTTTACTATTTGGATCCTTAAGGGAGTTTAGCCAGGCTAATGGTCGATGATCGGTGTATATGTAGAATTTTTTTCCATACAAATATGGTCGAAAATGTTTAGTCGCCCAGATAATAGCGAGTAGCTCTCGTTCTATAGTGCTATAACGAGTCTCTGTATCACTCAAGGTTCGGCTGGCGTAAGCTATCGGTTTGTCGCTGCCAACCTGTCCTTGTGAGAGCACCGCCCCTAAAGCTACATTTGAAGCATCTGTTGTTAAAATGAATGGTTTCTCGTAGTCAGGGTATTGCAAAAGCGGTGCGTGAGTCAGGAGTTCCTTGCATTTATTAAATGCGTCAATATAATTTTGATCTATGATGATTTTATTGCGTTTTTTCAAACAGGCAGTCAATGGTTGGGTTATCTTTGCAAAGTTGGGAATAAAACGTCTATAATATCCAACAAGTCCAAGGAAACTTTTAATTTCTGTCGTGGTTTTTGGTATTGGGAAGTTCATTACAGCTTTAATTTTGTCGTCATTAGGTTTCAACCCGTTTTTTGTAATGGTATGTCCAAGATACAATACTTCTTTTCGCAAAAATTCTGATTTGTCAAGCTGTACCTTGAGGTTAGTTTCTCTGAGTCTATCAAAAACTAGCCGTAGTTTTTGGATATGCTCTTCGAGGCTGGATGAAAAAATGATGACGTCATCAAGATACACCATACAGTGTAAACCTTGTAGTCCTCGAAGTACATGGTCCATAGTACGCTGAAAAGTCGCGGGAGCTGTCTTTAAACCGAACGGCATCCTCAAAAATTCAAAATGGCCGTTCTGCGAGCTAAAAGCTGTCTTCTGTCTATCCTGTTCCTCAACTTCAATCTGATGGTAACCGCTCGCTAAATCTATTGTACTGAAGTAAACACTTTTACCCAATTTGTCAAACAAGTCGTTAATATTTGGTAAGGGGTATTTGTCGTCGATGGTAATTTCATTTAGGCGTCTGTAGTCTATAACCATACGAAACTTTTGCTCTCCAGATGCATCGATTTTTTTCGGCACTAGGTGCACCGGAGCATTCCACGGGGAATGGGACTCTTGGATAACATTATCTTGTAACATTTTCTGTACTTGACGATTTATTTCATTTGCTTGTGTCGGAGCCTGTCTATATGGTTTCACAAAAATCGGGTCTTCATTTTTGGTACGAATTTTATGTTTTACTTGGTTGGTAAAAGTTAAAGGCAACAGGTCACAGTGGAAAATATCTTTGTATTCTCTACAGAGCTTAGAAATTTTTTTTCGTTCCTCGCAGTTAGTATGGTCCAATCTGAGTTTATTTAAATTTTCTTCAAGTATTTTGTCCGTTTGTACGCTTGTCAAGTTTGTAGAAAAAGAGAGGTCAGAATCTGTATTTAAATAATTCAAAACTTGCAAGGGTTGTTTAACTGTGAGAATTACTCTTTCGTCAGAAGCGTTTTGGATAACTGTAGTAGCGTATCCGTTGATACAATTCACTATTGCACTTGGCATTCGTACGCCGGGGCCAAATTCTCTATAGTCAATTATAGCTTCGCCTGAATGTTGGTCTGTAGGCACTTTGACGCGTTGTTCTGACCGCGGTTGAAGTTCAATTACATAGTTCAGATTTGTGTTAATTATTGGAATGCATGTGGTTTTTGTTTTTAAAACTGAGTGTTTGAGATCAATCACTGCATCCAGTTGTATCAACAAGTCATTTCCGATTAAACCATCGTAGCGCGAGTCGACATCGTACAAATAAAATTTGTGAAAATCATCACTGTTGAATGTCGGTAACAGTGGAATTTCGATAACTTCACTGTGTCTACTCGACGCATGAGTACTGACAATTTGGAAGGGTTCATACCTGATATTGTAGTAAAAGAACTGGTACGCCTTTTGAGGGCTCAAGAATGACCTTGTACTACCAGTGTCGATCATCATTTTTGCATCTATTTCCGGGATATAAATGTGAGGTAATTTAAGCGTGGGGTCACAATTTAATTCTACGACTTCTTCTCTATTATGGAGGCCGGTATAGGAAAATTTTCAGTTAATTGTTCCTGGGGCAATTCTGTCTCGTTATTGTATACTTCATGTTCAACGTCGTCCGTGTATTCGTACTTACCGTAGTCAAACTCGTTATCATCGTAATATTCGTGATACTGTTCGTCGTCATATCCGGTCATCTCGTTGAGCTTAAAACCTTCGCGTGGCAATGGAACGGCTGTCCTCATAGTTACGTCTGAGGTTTGCAAGCGTGGCGGCTGGACTTGGGGTGGTCTGTATCCGAATTGTTGGGGTGTCATCCCAACATTAGGGGTTGGTCTAAAGCCTAATGGTTGCAGCTGATTGTTACCAAATTGTGGGCGGTAGCCTAACTGTGGTCTGTAACCGAACTGTGGTGGACGATACCCAAGCTGAGGCCGGTAGCCGAAGTTTTGCGGTTGACCTTGAGGCATCCTAAATGGTGTGGGTTGAATGCCGAAATTAAATTTAGGCGTTGCATCATTATTTGGTAATAGAGCAGGGAATCTAAATCCACTGGGTTGCGGGTTCACGCCAAATTTAAAACCTAAACCAGGATTTTGCGGTAAAGTCGGCCTTGACACTGAACTGTTACTATTAATACCGTGCATACGTTTTCGCATGTTATACTGGTCGTGAAAGTTTACTTCTTCAAGCACTACACTCAGAGCATCTTCCAAGGTCGCTGGGCATTTTAACCTTACTATGCGCACCATATCCTCGGGCAAGTTGTAAAGAAATACGTTTAATGACATGTTATTATAAATAGTTGTTTTTGCGCGTTTTAAGGTAACATCATCTAACATATTCACTTTGGAAATCAATAATGACCGAACACTTTGAATTCGACTACAAAAATCCAAATAACTTTCACCGGATTTAATTTTCATCGATTCAAGTTCAATATTTATGCATTGTTCACTGCGCGGATCTCCAAAATGTTGTTTCAGTAATTCTTTTAACCAAGTCGTAACATCTTCGCGTTCAGATAATAAAGCAGCCGCTTTATCATTAAGTCGACTTGTTACAGATTGATACACAAATAAATCCTGAGCAGCATTGCCTCTATACCTGCTAATTACATATTCACATTTTCTAATGTACAAATTTAATGTGCCCTTGTCTCCTCCATAAATAGGAACAAGGTTCAAAATTTCGCGTGGAATCGGTACGACCTCTTCTACTTGGGCCATTTTTTCGTAGAGTAATGAGCAGGTTAGAGAATACAAAAATTTAATTCTAAAATATTAATTGAGTAAGATGTCACTACACATTTACTCCACTCTATAAGGTTTTTTTCAGAATTCTTATAAGTATAGAGTACTAAGCAGGTTACAGCTTACAGCATGCAAAAATTCAATTTTAAAATACTTATTGTCTACAATGTCTCTACATTTACTCTACTCTATAAAGTTTTCTCAGAATGCTTATCACTAACGGTGAACTAAACAAAGTTTTATATTGAGTCACCAGACACGTTATAATGAGCGAAGTCTTATCTCAATAATAACAATATTCGTGGAAGGTTAGGATTTGGAAAGGATGGCGAAAAGTTTTACTCACCAACCGACCGCTTCCATCCTGCGTGTCCCGTTCATAACAAATTTATTTGGTTTGAAGATTCACTCTCGCCGCATTTCCGCGATCAGGTAAATTTGGATACCCGGATAATCACACGAAAACTAGTGCAGCGATATACGAGCGAATCCTACCGGCTGCGCCAGTTAAGTTTTGGGAGCACTTTGTTTTAAAACTAGAAATAAAAATACGTGTAGCCGATTTGGAGGCTTTAATGCTAATGAATCAAAATCTTAATACTAACTTAAAACGACACGGTGGCCTGGGAGGCCTTACTCAGCATTACCAAGAAATACATTGTGATATGCTGAGTAGTCTGTCTGCTAATCTAATACAGACGGATGGCGAGGATGCATAACTATCTATTTAAGTATGTATTTAAAAATATTTATATATATGTATATCAATCTCTGGCAGCCATATCACAAGGTTTACTTAGTTTGGGATCAGATGATCGTGTGTGCAAAAATGACCCAAATATTTATTATTATTAGCTTGTATTTTGTTCACTTAATAAAGGCACTTGGTGTGGGATGCTACTTGCGTGGACACCCTTGCACCGTCTCATCTTCCGGGAACTCAGAAAAGGGCTGGTGTGGCGGCTGAATCAGCGGAGAGCCTCAAAAGGCGCAAATATAGTACCCTAGATAGTGGATATATATTTGAGCCTTTTGGGGTTGAGACGCTTGGACCGTGGGGACCAGGAGCCCATCGAATATTTAAAGACCTATCAGGGCGACTGGTCGAAGCTACTCGTGACCAAAATGCTGGCCTTTATTTTGCCCAAAGAATAAGCATTGCCATACAACGTGGCAATGCTGCCAGCATTTTGGGCACGCTGCCCACCGGTAGCGGTTTGTTAGATTAATTTTAGTTTTAGATTAGTTTTAGTTATAAATTTAAATTTAAGATAGTTTTTATTTTACTTGTAATTTTTATTGAATAAAACACAAAATAAAGGCACTTGCCTTTATTATTATTATTTATATATTAATTATTACCGCCAAAAACAGCTCTAAATGTTTTTTTTATGTTTACAAAAATTAAAAGCTGGTTGCTAAAATAGTAAGAAATAAATTTGAATAGCTTAGGCATCAGTAAAGTCTATATTAGCAAGTAGGATACAAATAAAAAATAAAAAAAAACTATTTGACCGTGCGACGAAAAGCTCGCGTATTGTAGGTACTTACATAACTTTAAAAAGGAATTAAAAACACAACCACAAGCAAAACCTATAATTACCTACGTATATAAATGTCATTAAAACCACAGAAAGTGAAAGGCATAACCTGTATAAGAATATTTTCAATATAAATCAACAATATACGTATTGTTATTGCACAATGAGCTACACACATTGCTGACTCAGCACTTGCACTTCTTTCAGACCAAAGTAGTAATGCATCAAGGAATGTAAAATCTAACATTACCATCGGTATTAAAAAAGTATTACGTCACGATGGTTATTCTTGATAAGGCATTAACTATAACAGACCTATAATAATAATAGATACCGCGAGTTCACGTATATACTTTGCGTGTCTATGGCCTTTCTCGAGGGGCAGCGTAAAGCGCGCGCTCACTCCCGCATTTCAACGTTCAAATCACTAAATGAGAACAAAAAACAATTAAAGTTATATGATTATTAACGGGATATTTACTGTGGTAAGGTTGTGGAATGAGCAACTAACTATAACAAACTGTTATAACTTTAGTGAACAACCGTGATAGTTTAGAACAGTGTTTTAAAAAACAATTAAGCATTATTTTTAGAGCCACCTCGCAAATAGTATAAAGAAAGTTTCGAGTTGAATATTATTAGAAGATAGCGGAGGAGATAGAAAAAAAAAGTTTTTGAGTTTTATTTTCTATATTCTCCGCCATCTTATCAATACGAAAAATTAGCAATCGATTTTGTTAAATTCTCATTCTGGGATTTATAATCTTCAAAAATTTCAAGCTGTGCGAATAGGACGGCCCTGGCCGTTCAGCGCAGCCTTAAGTTGAATCCCAACTTAAGGTGGTTCGTTGCACTAATGGCGGGAAATTCAAATTTCAAACAGTTTTCTTGTCCTTGTAGCTAGGCCGGGTAATTATTGTAAATAACCATGATGTTTGCGCAGATTGATTATTATTCTTTACAAAATCATGTAAAGCTATTTATCTCTAATGCCCATTATTACTTACATTTGTGAATAAACAAATTTTTGCTGTTTCAAACGGTTTATTCACAAATGTAAGTAATATGGTGCGTTACTGTTAAATAATTGTACATTATAATGTAAAGAACAGCCAACATTTTGCGCAAACACTGTGTTATTTAAAAATAATTACCTGGCCTGGCTACTAGGACCAAAAAACTGTTTAAAATTTGAATTTCCCGCCATAGGTGAATCGAACCACCTTAATTCAGTTCAATCTCAGTCATCTAGGCAGTAGCACTTCAAACGTTAATACAAGTATTAAAAAAATTAAACCCCCAATTAAAGAGCTGATAATCTTCAAACAGGTGAATAGATTTTATTGATAATAGGTAAGAAAACTCTCGATCAAGTCACCTTTAAAAAATATATTTAAAGGTGACTTGAGGTGATTTGAAGCTGGCCTGACTAAATTAAAATCGGTTCATCCGTAGGAGATTTACGATGCCACAGACATACACACAGATCCACACGTAAAATGTATAACATGTATACCTAGTCTTTTTACGTCGGGGGTTAAACATGTCAAGTTGCATTATAGTGCGCCGTGCGAATGGAATTAAACTACCATACTCTCTATAAATATTCCTCTCGTGACGATTTTTAGTAGGTAAAAAAAATAGGCACGCTGGGTTTCATAAAATTTAACGTGCTCGCGGCATGAGTGTGCTACAGATCTGCATGATTTGATTCTTTTTCTATCGGACTGCCAGAGTGAGCACGAAGAATCGACACCGCTTTATGGTTGATATTCCGAGAACCCGTACGAAGGGCTTTGATTCCACATTTATTGTGCCAACTGCTAGTCTGTGGAGTTCGCTGCCTGAGTGGGTGTTCCCCGATAGTTACAATCTGGGTGTCTTCAAGTCGAGAGTGAATAAATAGGTTTCTTCTAGGCAAGCGTGCTCTATCGTAGGCCGCATCAAATAAACATAAAACAGCAAATATTACAATTGCCGTACAGAATGCTTATTTCGGGTTTCAAAAAAAGATTTTTAAGTAAATATACTTCGTTAGTCACTAATATTCTTTGATCACGAGTGAATCGGTTTCTTCTAGGCAAGCGTGCTCCACCGTAGACCGCATCATCGGCGAGTTGGCGGCCAAGCGCAACCCTATTTATAAATAAATTTTAGAAAAAAAGAACCGACTTCATGACTATACTACCTACTTACTTTCAGACTATAATACCTACATTTACAAACTGAATATTACGACTGAAATACTTTGTATCCATGGTCTTGAAAAATCTAACGAAAAACAACAGGGCCCGGTCACCATGGACCACTTTGTTTTTTTGAAGTTCTGTTGTAGGAACAGTTCCTCTATATGTTTGCTGTTCAGTTGACAGCGTCGCTAGTGGAGAACAAAGTATGAAATTCACCAAGAAATAACTGTAGTTCCAATTTTGCCCACTTTAACAGCTAAGTTGGTGGCACTGTGCAATGTACATTGAATTCGATGCTTATCGTCATTTTTTTGTAGATTTTTCAAAAAGCGCTGAATCAATGTTGATAAAAAAAATATGGGACCACCTATGAGATAAGACCTACCAACCAAAGAAAGAATCATCAAAAACAATTCTTAATTGGCGGAGTAATCGCGTAACAAACATACATAAAAAAAAAAAAAAACATACAGTCGAATTGATAACCGCCTCTTTTTGGAAGTCCGGTAAAAATCTGTGGCATTGGCTAAAAGGGGCATGAAGCTACGATTGAGTACGTTGATATTAAATTCAAGGTGTTTATATGACGCTTGAATATTGTAGTACACTTAAGCTGTTAGACGTTTACTAATTAGAATTATGTGGTTAACGAAAACGAGGTGACTTCTAATGAAGGTTGTTATCAAGTTTTATTTGAAAATCTTAAATCTTCTTTGTGTTAAATAAAAGTTAGAATACTTAGATTAGAAAGAAAAATTAGTTATATATTTAGCTTTAGAACGTGAATTGCAAATTATGCTGAGATTAGATAGTTAATAGTAGAATAAAAACGATTTACGTGTTTTGATAAATGAACTAAAAAAATTAATAAATATTGTCGTTTTTGTGTTGTAATTATTGTTGTTTATTGACTTTTATATATTTTTTATTTAAGAAAAATATTGAAATTCTCATTCACGTACATATTGAAATTACCATATTGTAATAGTATTTAAGCTATACAACATCAGCTATCTGCCAGAGAAAGTTCTGTCAAAATTGGTCCAGCCGTTTTAGAGTCCATCTATAGGGAACAAAAAGACATGCACAAATCGCCTTTTAAAACCTTTATATCCTTATATTTTAACGCAAAACCTCTTAAGGGTCCTGTATACCCTCTGCAGCTCTCTCGCTCGCACATTTTAACATTATTGAAGATATAAAATCAATGAGTGTGAATTTCCAAAAAGTAACAAAATCATGTCATGGTGTCTATCGTATCATTTACCCTTACCATAGACCCTTAAGGCAATTTTGGTCATCAAGACTAACAACTAGTGTTCAACAATTTTTCGAAATACGCAAAAAAATATATGCTGAAAAATATATTCATACATTTTGTCGGGTGAATGTTTTACATGTGCATGTTTTTTTTTGCATTTGCAGCAGATATTTTATTTTGTAAATTTCGAAAACTTGTTGAACTAAAGTTGTTAGCCTTGATGCACCAAAGTCGCTCATAAGAGGTTTTGCGTTAGTTACCTTTGAACCTGTATATAAGAAGATTGTATATTGAATCTATGTAAATTTTTTTTTCTGGTTAAGCGCCTTTATTAACTATAAACAAAATACAAGCTAAAACTAAAACTACAAATACAGTTAGATATATGCTGGCATGTTTCTGGCTCAACGCATAAGCATTGCCATTCAACGTGGTAATGCCGCCAGCATGCTGGGTACGCTGCCAACTGGTAGTGGGCTTGAACATTTGGGTTGTCTTTAGACCTTGTCTATGGGCAGTCTAACTGTAATAATTAATGTATAATTATGTTGTCCGGAATTAGCAAAAAACCGTTCATAAAGGTATTGAAAACAAGTGTAAAACAAAACACAGCGCTCGACGTTAGCATCGGGTGTCCAGTCGTTAGCGGCCATACTCGGCCTCCACAGCGGCGAGAGGGTCGTAAAACACCCTTACAACGTGATAGCGTGCCAATGGATCTGGAAGGCCAAGTTCCCTCTGCCAAGAATATGAAATCTGGAGTGCTAATGAATATGGAGCACGGATTTTGCGACGGTTGGAGTCGTAAAAGTAACCCGAGAATGATACAAAACCTTTTTATGAAATAAAATCGAACAATAAACCGGTCAAGTGCTTGTCGGGCTCGCGCACTGAAGGTTCCGTGCCACAAAATACAAAAAAAAAACAACTTCTAAATTACTAAAATATGTAATTTCGATTCCGTGAAAGACATAATAAAGTCGTCCAAGTAACAGAATTTTCCAGTTATAATTGAACAGAAATTTGTCACTGACTCGCACTTGGCCAGTATTTTTTATTTTTTTTTAGAGTGTGTAGGACCCGGGTATGTCCTAAAACTGCGACCAGAACCACCGGAGGATGGGCAGCAGCGTCCTGTTAGTACACGGTGAACATACTGCGATCCCCAAGCCGCCTGCCAAGCGTGGGGATTATGGCAACACCCCTCTGTAAGAGGGAGGCCTTGTTCAGCAGTGGACATTCAATGGCTGATGATGTGATGTGTGATGTGAGTAGGTACTATGTAATAATGCCAAGTTTGACGCTTGGCGCATTACCGTTTTTACACTAGAGCAAATACAAAAATACGTTTGTAGCATGTATGCATAACCCTTTAGTTTTTACTTTTTGACTTTTGTACTTTTACGTTTCGATAAAAGTAAGGACGGAGAGACAGCGAAGGCTTAGTAATAGGGTCCCGTTTACACCCTTTGGGTACGGAACCCTAAATCCACCGGAATTAAGAACACCTTTTTTTGAAGTCGTTTAAAAAGGAGTTGAAATTAAGTTGGCATTCAAAATTAACAGCATTAACATCTTAAATTAAAGTCGCTTTCCGCGTCTGTCTGTCTGTCTGTATGCCTGTATGGCCGCTAACAACTCCTAAACCACGCAACGGATTTTAATGCGGTTTTCACCATCAGTTAGATACATTTTCACAAAAGGTTAGGTTATATATATCTAGCGACCCGCCCCGGCTTCGCACGTAAATTAAATTACACCCGTGCGAAGCCGGGGGGGTGGGGGTCGCTAATTAACACTATGAACATTTATATGGGACCCGGGCATGTCTTAAAACTACGACCAGAACGACTGGAGGGTGGGTAGCAGCGTCCTATCAGTACACAGTGAACATTCTGCGATCCCCAAGCCACCTGCCAAACGTGGGGCTTAATGCAACACCCTTCTCTACGAGGGCGGTCTTTGTTCAGCAGTGGACGTTCATTGACTGGTGATGATGATGATATGAACATTTAAAAAATATGTGGTTTGTTAAATTTATACGGAAGTATTGTCTTGTGGTCGGATTACAATCTCCAACAACCTAACTCTACTATTTTATATTTACTGGACTTCGTAAACCAGAAAGTAGGGTGTGTTTACTTTGTTTGCGTGTATGTTAACCACCTAAACGCCTCAACTGTTTTTGATAAATGAAGTGCCGATAGATTTGTGTACATTCAAAGATGATCACTGAGTAGGTGACGGGACACTGAGAAGGTGTAGGGTAGGTGAAAGAAGAGAGATATGATAAGGTGTCGTGGCGAATGCATCAGGCCTAAATCAGGCTTGATGCCTTCAGTCGAACTCACCCTGCAGACGACCTTGTAATTTTTTTGCATGTGGACTAATTAGTTAGTACATTGGTGTCGCTACAACTTTCTTAGTGTGTGTAAAATGATTTCATGTACCGTACTGCACCTGCACACATGTTTGGACTAATAAACGTATCTTTATCTTTATGTAATTACAGATTTTATAATGGAAAAGTGGGTACACTATTTTTTTTCATTTTTTTTCTTGTAATCAACAGCGTTATAAATTCTACATAATATTCACAATAGTTATCTATACTAATATTATAAAGAGGAAAGATTTGATTGTTTGTTTGTTTGCATTGAATAGGCTCCGAAACTACTCAACCGATTTGAAAAATTCTTTCACTGTTGCACTATCCCCGGTTGACATAGGCTATATACCCCGGCTTCACTCGTGCGAAGCAGGGGCGGTCTACTAGTTAAAGATAAGGCCAAAATAGATTACAGTAATTTAAAAAGTAAATAATAATCATTCTACGACTAACATAGTCATATTACAGGCACACGAACTTATTAATAGGTGTGTAGGTGTGAGGTGTGTGTCTGGCGTCTCTACGATACACAAGTCCTCAAAAGAGTCAGGGTTCGCAGAGATGTGTGTGTGTGTGTGTGTGAAAGTGTGTGTGTGTGAAAGTGTGTGTGGGGTTATGTAGAAGGTGTGTGTGGATGTGGGTGAAGGTGTGTGGTGATGTGTAGAATTACTTACCGAGCTTGTGACACTTTTTAATTTAAATTTTTAGGGCATTTTTTGTTAAGTGAAAGAGGTCTAGTTTAGAGTAATGAATATTATAGGTTTGAGCGACGCGACAAAGGATAGAGTTTCGAGCGTAGTTTGTATGTACGACAGGGACGTGAAACAGTGGTGTAGTGTGTCGAGTACGACGTGTTGGTACCCTTATTGAAATATATCATTATTAAATATTTATATTTTTGTACAGAATAGATCTTCGATTATATTCAGGGCTGCTCTCAGAGAGAGAGAATAGGCCGTAATCCACCAGCTGGCCCAGTGCATGTTGGTGAATGTCATATATTATGTCTTTGAACTTTTGAGGTCCTTGGACAAGCGCAAGCAAATTATTATTCAATTATAAAATAAGCCTATTATTAAAAAAAAACAGCTACCAGTTTCCTCACGATTTTTTCTTTCACTGTTTTTGAGTGATGTCATCGCAACTGCACAAAATTTATTTAACATACATTTAACTTAAATACTAAATAAATCATAAAGATAAAGATTATTTATTTGCCCAAAACACGAGTAAATCATACACACATTTAAAAACGCATGCACAATAGGTGGGTTAAAATATTAGTCACTTTGTATCAGAGATGGTATAAAAATACCGTATAATTTATATAAAAAAGTATTAATTTAAATAACTGTCGAAATAATTTCAAAAGTTCAGGTATGATGTTTTTAATTTAAATATTTAACAGATAGACATTACTATAATTGTATGATAAACAAATTGACCTACTGCAGCGATTACTAAAATTTATCATTTATAATATCACTAACTTTGTAATAACATTTCTCGACTAAAAGTTTTTTTAGTTTTGTTTTAAATTGGCTATAACTTAAATTCCCGTTTTTTCCCGTCATTAAATCATTGGTACATCATTGGTAATCGTTGGTCATCCGGTTCGAGTATCAAACCGGTTGCTGTCAGATTGTAAAGCGCACATGCTACTTAACTGCTCAGCTACTAAGTATCCTTCTAATAGCGTTAATGTAATTGTAATACAATATACATGGCTTTATTGACTTTGAAAGCTTTGACCATCGGCAAGTCAATTTAATTTTATCGCAAAACGCAGTAATCAATTGAAAATGCTAAACAACAATCTCCTAAAACTGATTGCTTACAAAACGGCTGTCGTCGTCGCTGGGTTTTTTAACACACGTTTTGAAACCAACGTTTTGTAATCACTGGCCGCTTCATTATTGGCAATAGATGACATTGAAGCGGTATCGAGGAACAACTCGTTGCCAATCCATCTTCTCATCTAGAACCGATATCTATCCTACTAATATTATAAACGCGATAGTTTGTATGTATCGATGTATGGATGTTTGTTCCTCTTTCACGCAAAAACTACTGAATGGATTTTAATGAAACATTACAATAATATAGTTTATACATTAGAATAACACATAGGCTATAACGGGTTGCAGTAGTGAGGCCAAAGGCCGAGCTCTACGAGTACGAAGTAGCGGGTTTCAGCTAGTACATAAGTACAATATAATAAAGAGGAAACATTTGTATGTATGTTTGTTACGAATTGGCTCAAAAAGTACTGGACCGATTTTAAAAATTCTTTCACAATTTGAATGCCACATTATCATCAATTAATATAGGCTATTTTAATAGGCAAGCCGTCGTTCAGTGTGGAGGCCTATGTTCAGCAGTGGATGTCTTCTGGCTGATGATGATGATGATGATTTTAATAGGCTATATAACTATACCCGTGCGGAGCCGGAGCGGACCGCTAGTAACAAATAAACAACCAGTTTGTTTGTTATTTCGGGTAGACATTAACAGCAGTATTAAACTGCAAGACAAGTCCCTCAGTAACAAAGAAGCAGATCAGAAGTAGATAATAGTACCTTAGCTACATCATGTTTTGTTAGATTTTGAGCGCAGAAGACCCGGTTTAAGAAAGAGAGGCATTTTGATGCTTTTTGCTGTATCTTTTGAATATGTGGGTAATTTTTAACCTACTTCCAAAAGGAGGAGGTTATCAATTCGACTGTATGTTTTTTTTGGATGTATTATGTTACGCGATTACTCCGGCAATTTAGAATTGTTTTTGATGATTCTTTTTTTGGTTGGTAGGTCATATCTCATAGGTGGTCCCATAATTTTTTTATCGACATTGATTCAGCGCTTTTTGAAAAATCTACAAAAACATGACGATAAGCAATGATTCAATGTACATTGTACAGTGCCACCAACTTAGCTGTTAAAGTGGGCAAAGTTGGAACTTCAGTTATTTCTTGCTGAAATTAATATTTTGTTCTCCACTAGCGATGCTGTCAATTGAACAGCATACTGGAACTGTTCCTAGAACAGAACTTCAAAAAAACAAAGAAGTGTCTCCGTGGCGACCAGTGGCCTTATTATAGAAGTTTGATCGTGATCGAGATTGCATGCCGTCCCGTTCGCATCTATTTACTCGCACCACGTGCGTAAGTGAGATGGCACGCGATCGCGGTCACGATCCGAATCATCCATAATAAGGCATCTGGCCTTGTTCTTTTTCGTTAAATTTTTCATGACCATGGATACAAAGTATTTCAGTCGTAATATTAAACAATATTTTCTACTTTTTAGTTTCAGTTTGTAAATGTAGGTATAGTCATGAAGTCAGTTCTTTTTTTGTTCTAAAAAATATTATTTTGGATAGTACACGACCTGTATTTTAGACTTAGACGTAGGGCTATTGGTTTGCGATTAAAGGGCATAATATCCATTAAAGAGCCTAACATCTTTCGTTTTTATTAGCTTAACTTGCAGCTACCTCTCCGGGCTGGCAAAGCACCGTCAACATCGCTAGTGTTGCAGGTGTCCATATGCGGTGGTTTCTGCTTACCATACGCGGGCAAAAAACTCTTCAAAAATTTCGCTTGCTCACTATTACAAGGTTCTATGTTATTTTATTACACGTTCTGTAAATTCAATTAAAAAAAAAATACTTTCATAAATATTGACTTAGCAGGGTTTATGCTTGAGAGAGATATTTTCACTCAAGCATAAACCCTGCTAAGTCAATATTTATGACAGTCAATAATTTTTAATTGAAATTACAGAACGTGTAAGAAAATAACATAGAACCTTGTAATAGTGAGCCAGCGACTTGTAAGCCACAGCACCTGGACATCATGAAATTCTAAGCCGATACTTGAGAATAATAACCAAATAGCATAAAGCAGATTCCATCAAGCATGTCCCAATATCGTGTGCTGTTGCTAACATTTGACCTTTTGCATTGCACAACACAGAAACATTGCTTACGAGACATGTAAGTATGTGTTCAATCCATTTTTTAAACGAATCCCGAAGGTTGCGCACGAAACAACCATGAATATGCGTACCGTGAAAAACTAGCTATTTTTCAATAGGTAGCTGGTAGTTAAATACATTTTATTTCCGGAATAAATGTACCATAGTTTCCACACAGCATAAAAGGAATATCTTCGTTACAAAGTAGAGCCTCTGGTTTTATATAATTACTAGCGACCCGCCCGCCCGGCTTCGCACGAGTGTAATTTACGTGCGAAGCCAGGGCGGGTCGGTAGTTATATATATATAAACCTTCCGTGAAAATGTATCTAACCGATGGTGAAAACTGCATCAAAATTCGTTGCGTGGTTTAGAAGGAGTTAGCGGCCATACAGACATACAGGCAGACGCGGAAAGCGACTTTAATTTATACTATGTAGATACAAGGAAATATCGCACCTAGACACACTAAATCAGGTACTTCTGGACACCGTGAGCGACTCTACTGCGTACAGAGAACGTTTTGATTAAAAATCATTGGCGGTCCTTGTGAATAATTTCATAACATTTCTTAAGACATTCGTTATGAAGTCTATTTGTTACAGACAGTTCAAAGTGTTCATAGCGTCATGTATTAAAATAACGTAAAATACACGCGATAAATCCGTCAAATTTCAATGTGTAATATTCGTGAAGCTCCACGAAAACATTATAATTATATTATTTATTTCAGATATGGAAAATACGGGTACAAAGGTCTAAATTATTAAACCATACAAAGTGAACGTGCAGGAATTTATGTGAAAAGATATTTACATTATTCAAACTTATATATTTAAAGAAATCGGTGATAAGCAGTGACACAGTTATGGTGTGTTTAAAAATAATAATTGGATGGATGTTATGTACTTTATATACTTATTGTTTTGTTCTACATGTTTGTATTGTAATTTATTAAGTTATTTTTGAGACGACGAACTATAAATTTATTGTTAGCAGTGTTCTCATGGAAGTGATGTAACATCTTATATGAGAATAAATGTCTATAAACCTAATTGGTATTTTCACAAAAAAAACATCATCATCATCATCCACAGCCTTCCTTATCCCACTGCTGGGTATAGGCCTCACTCTTGCTATGGCATCTGCTACAAAAAATTATGACCCTACAATTACAACATTACAAAAGTAATTTAAAACGAATATAGATAAACTAATGCGACAATAATTTAATTAATGTTACGACAAAAACCTGTCTGTTATGTTATTTCGCGGTCGCTATGTTACTCACATGTGTACAGTTTGTCAGTAAAGTCAGTAAAGCAAAACCACGAGTATTTACAGTGTAAATTAATAATATACATTTTTGGTAGTATGTGCAGAATTCCGTTAAATACGATGGTAGAGCCTCAGATTAGACAAACAAGGGAGATATGGTAAGGCAGAGTGGCGTGTGCGAACGTATAAGCCCTAAATAAAGCTTGATGCCTTTAGTCAAACTAACCATTACAAAACCATTATCACAAATTAAAATATAAAAAAACCCTGCAGACAACCTTTCTGTTCTTTTTTTTTGCATGTGGACTTGGTGTAGCTGAAAATTTCTTAGTGTACGTGAAGAAACCGGCCAAATGCAAGTCATGCTCATGCACTGAGGGCTCTGAACCATAACATAAAATACAAAAAACTCAATATAAAACAAAATTGTTTTTTAATTTGGCTGATTTCAAAGTTAAAATAAACACGTTTTTTACTTAAATGATTACAAAGTTAAAAGGTAAAACGGGCTGACAGACAGACAACGTAGGTATAAGGTCCCGTTTACACTTTTTGGGTACGGAATCCTAAATGAGTAAGGGTGGAGTTCATCAGATTTTAAAACGCCTGTTTATCAGTTTAACCGCTGGTCAAACAGATTTTAGTGTTCACCACAACTTAACTGACGTTTATATCCCATAATCGCCTGATCATCTTAACCGAGCTCGACAACCTCGTTTAAACCTCAGTTCCACCACATTTTGATATCTGGCGTCTATGAGTCTACATAAATTTTTGGTTTTACCTACCTATGTTGTTTGTGGAAATAAGTTTTTGAATGGAAATAAATATGTAGTCAGTGTTGAATGTAATACTAGATAACTTTTACGAACACTACTTTGATCTTCTTGAAAATCTCGACGATTTTGAAAGGACAACAAAAAGACCACGTATTTATCAAGAGCACCGTAATTATTTCGAAGAATATGATGAAAAATCTTTTAAAACTAGATTCCGTTTGTCTAATTCTTTCGGTACTTTAGTACCTACAAAATCCGTCAGGATACGCTTTTCATCAGACGATTTTTTTTTCAATTTTACTTCAGTTTTTTTTATCACTTTTTGTAGAGCCTTTTTAATTTTTCGTTAATAAAACTGAACTTGGAAATTATTTGAAATAAATAACACGCACAGAAAAGAAACAACGGGAATAGTAAAAGTAGACATTGACCTAGTCCTTACAAGCTATCCGCCCAAATTGGAAACTACAGTGCAACAGACCTTCCCTAGTGGGTTATTGCACTTTTAAAATTGAAAGCGTTTTATTTTATGCTACTAAATACAGACGCCATCTTTCAAAGTGTAGATTGCGCGATGACAAGTGAATTCGCAAATAAGTTGCTTTATAACATTCGTTCTTTCACTCTGAATGGTCGGTGATCCGATGATTTAGAAATCGGGGATTGAATTTTCGTGATGAACAGAAAATATTTAACGGTTCGGTTAAACGATGTTTGGGAATTGACGGGCCGATTACGTAAACGTCGGTTATGATACATTAGGTGAACATGGGCCTAAGTGAGCCGTATTCACTAAATTTTTGCGTTAAGTGGTTTAGCGCTATAAAAAACAGTGAAATATGGAGATGAACACGAACGATAATTGTACAAATGCATATCTCCCTCGTTTGTATGATCTGAGAGATAAGTCATGTTTGAAACATTCAGGCAGTTTGCAAACTTGTATATAAGCTGGTTCAACCATACGCGCTTACTACGTATGGAATTTTCTGAGATTAGTTAGCAGTCCCTAATTACCTCACAGCACTACCAAATAGCACTACTATAGTGCCATGGGATTTTTCTCTTCTGCACTATGGAGCAGTAGAGATAGGTGCTTATGCTAAAGCTTACGTGCGTTTATAATAGGTATATATTATATACATAACACACAAAAAAATTGATAAATCAAACACTTGGTCGATAACCTAATAATAATTATTCTTGTAAACTATTTAAAATTAAAATTAAAAAATTACTGAACATCTGTAATGTTATTCTCTTTGTTACTGTGGTTAATACAATACAATGACTCTTTATTAAAATACCACAAAACAAGGGTAACAAACATTACAATAAAAATATTATCTAGGCTTTTAACAGGCGGCCTTATCGCTTAAAGCGACCTCTTCCAGGCAATCGTGCAAGGATTTTTTTTGTTGTAAATAAGTATACAGTAGAATTCATATATAACGACTTCGCTTATAACGACTGACCTATTTTAGCGACGATATTGTTTACTCAAATTAGGTTTCATAATAAATGTACTCAAGAAATAATCCTGCCGTTTTGTGCGTCATCCGGTTAGTACGACATAGTATCGCCGGTCCCTTGAAGGTCGTTATATCCAGATTCTACTGTATTTAGACATTTTATATCTTCAAAGCGATATAGAGGACGTTACGACCCATATTAGAGCCATGGCTCTATGAGATTATACTCGAAAACGTTAGTTGTGGATACAATCGATAATGTCCAGTGCCAGTAGTCGTTGGGAACGATACTCTCGAAGTTGTTGACCATTACACCTATCTTGGACAGATTGTTCAGTTAGGTAAGTCCAACTTAGGCAAAGAGGTCGCCCGAAGAATCCAACTCGGATGGGCAGCGTTCGGGAAATTGCGTGACATCTTCTCGTCCAAGATACCACAGTGCCTCAAGACGAAGGTCTTTGACCAGTGTGTGTTGCCAGTGATGACATATGGTACTGAGACGTGGTCCTTAACTGTTGGCCTTTTGGAAAAACTCAGTCACACAGCGGGCAATGGAGAGAGCTATGCTTGGAGTTTCTTTGCGCGATAAAATCCGAAACGTGGATATTCGACATAGCTGTTAAAATTTGCAAGTTGAAGTGGCAATGTGTGGTAAATCCATAGATAATATATTCCAATATTACGAACCATATTAGTAGACCATGGCTCTATGAGATTATACTTTGCTAGTGGCCTGCCCCGGCTTCGCACGGGTATTAAACAAACATTTTAGGTTATTTTTTTTTACACCTTGGGTTACATTATTGGAGTTTTAGTAAGGATCCCTAATTTAAAAAAAAATATAATATAGCCTTTGTCACCCGGGGATAGTGTAAATTCCCAACAGTGGAAGAATTTTTCAAATCGGTTTAGTAGTTTCGGAGCCTATTCAATGCAAACAAACAAACAATCAAATCTTTCCTCTTTATAATATTACTAACAGTCCGCTCCGGCTTCGCACGGGTATAGATATATATAGCCTATGTCATCCGGGGATAGTGTAGCTTCCCAACAGTGAAAGAATTTTTCGAATCGATTCAGTAGTTTCGGAGCCTATTCAATGCAAACAAACAATCAAATATTTTCTCATTATAATATTATACTAAAGATAGATATATATCATAGTATAGATGATTCATCAAATTACTAAATTACCTGTTTGTTACCTCAAAACTCTGTCATTTGAAAGAATATACTTTCAAATTGGTCCTATAGAAATTTCATCGAAATCGGTCCAGTGGTTTGGCTTTTAAATCAAATTAAACTGGAAAATGTTGTACTTAGATGACAATACGGTCATCCAAGTAATCGAAATGGAGTATTTTATACACATTTTGTGAAATTGGTTTTTTAAATATTGATAAGCATGAAACAAAATGTAGCCACGTCGCTGGGGAAAGTGTAGCTATTTATCAGTGCAAGAATTTTCAGAATCAGTTCAGTAGTTCCAGATAATTACCTACGTACAAACGTACGAAGTCACAAATTATAAAAACAACCTCTAGTGTAGATTATTAAAACTACTTACAAAATAATACGTCAACCGACCTTACCGCACAAAATTATTCCAGGCAAGGACACCAAAATTCTTACGTCTTTTTATTGCACAATCACAATAACTGTAAACACAAAATAATTAAAAACACCTACCGTAAAATAATCCACTGCACAAAATTGCACACAGCACAGGCAGAAAATCGACTGGCGACTCGCCACTTACCACCACTCTGGTTACCACCACTAAGCGGCGAGCGGCGAGGTTAAGGGCATGTGGAGTAGGTACTAATGAGGTGAAGTAATAAGTCAATGAGGTAATAAGCTACTGAGGCAATAATTACGGTGACGTGGAGTAAAACTTTTGGGAAACTGCTTAGTCATCAAAAAATAGCCATTAATGATAACAGATTTAATTTGAAAACTAACATTGACTAACTAATGTTGACATTATTACATTCTAGACATTGTATTCAACTTGACATAACTACTATACTATGACATTTGCCTTGTACACTAACAATACTTAATCTACACTTATTACTTATTTACTTATACTTATAATATTATAAAGAGGAAAGATTTGTATGTAAGTATGTTGGTAACGAATTGGCTCAAAAAGCAGTGGACCGATTTTAAAAATTCTTTCACCATTTGAAGCTACATTATCACTGATTAATATAGGCTATTTTAATAGGCTATAATATAACTATACCCGTGCGGAGCCGGGGCGGATCGCTAGTCTATACTAATATTATAAAGAGGAAAGATTTGTTTGCATTGAATAGGCCCCAAAACTAGTGAACCGATTAAAAAAATCTTCCACTGTTGGGAAGCTACACTATCCCGGGTGACATAGGCTATATTATATTTAAAAAAAAATAGGGATTCTTACTAAAACTCTAATAATGTAACCCAAGGTGTAAAAAATAAGACTTACACACCCGTGTGAAGCCGGGTGTCGTTGCTAGTAACTTATAATTAGTGAGTTATGGCATAGGCCAGTGCTAATATTGCATGACTATTTAGAGACAAGTTTGTTTTCGGAGCTCCGAACAGACTATATTCTGTATTACATCTAGGTTTACCAACAAACTGCTATAAATATATTTTGATTTCATTTGATATAATAAGATTACAAAAATAAGACAGTAACTGTCAAAGAATCTAATAGGTAGAGTAAGAAGATTTCAGTATTATACAAGGTTATTATGCAGAATGCTACCGGAAGGAGGTCATTGTACTTATGATAACAAAAGACATCTACTACGGGACTGACACCACGAAAAAAAACTCTCCAAGTGCGAGTCGGATTCATGCACCGAGAGTTCCGTACAAACTTGTATCTCAAAATCAAAATACAAGCTAATACTAACAATAAAAATACAGTGAACGATGTATTTAGAAGTTATGGTGGAATAAAAAAAATATTACACAACACAATACTACTATTATGGGCAGCGAAATTTTCTTACCTATAATATCATGAAGTAACAAATCAAAAAACAGCTTTAATCTACAGATGATCGCGTTTAATACAAAAACTGCACCTATAATAAAGTTATAATATGATTATTTACGGGATATTTACCGTGGTAAGGTTGTGGAATGAGCTCCCGATATTTTGGCGCAGTTATATGCACCATGTTCACGGGAAGACTGAAGAATGAGGGTGGTTGACCGAACAGTTAAAAAATTAGGTGCAGACATAAAGATCTACCCTCGTTCTTAGTTTTTGCTACGGTTATCACTGGAACTCGAACCTAATTCCCGACAAAACACACTCACTGTATCACTGCGTATAGTATTTTGAACACATTTTGAACGCGAACTTTTATTTTTAAGGCAACCTAATACTGGATTCTACGCACTGGAAAGTTGAAAACCATCACCTCGATTGAAATTCTGGCATTTCGAGATCTCAATAGTTTCCTTTACTAGCCTTGGTATGTAATGGCGTTCGGTGGACAGGATTTCAGGTTTGTGAAATTCAATCCAGTGGTTAGGACTTGCGTCTAGCAGATGCTCAAATAGTGCATTTTAATGCAGTGCAGTGCAAAAACTTTATTTACTCACTTCAGCAGACACATTCATAATCATAACACAAAATTAAAATGTCATGCAAATGATGCAACCCAGATAATTACATAACTCTCAACGAGTGCACAGCCACAGCCGCACATACTAACTATCATTTATTCTCTGGCACCGTGTCGAGTGAAAGTGACCAATGTCAATAGCAGTGTTTCTTACAAACTGTTGCTCAACTGTGGACCATGACCTATACTGAATATTACATATTCTGCGGTAGAGCTTGTACAAACTAACACTTATTCTGTGACGAGGTTATACAAACTGTTGATTATTCTGCGACGTTAAAGGAAGTATGGTTTTGGCAACTGTTAAAATGACTGTTACTCAACTGTATCTTATTCTGTTTGTATAGGTACGAGCTATTCTGTTGTATTTTATATACTAACTATGAGGTTATTCTGTGGCAGACGGAAGCGATGGGATCGCGTAATATGTTACGAAAGAGGTAACCTGCAGTACTTGATGTGAAGGAAAGGTTGTATTAACAACATTGTCAGGCGGAAGTCTTGGAGTTAAGTTGTCTTGCGTTTTTGTACGATACTTCCTTATAAAGTAGATCATTTTAATTTTAATAGTAAGTTTAAAAACACTTAGTTGGACACTTGTCAGAGTGGAGAGTAAAGCTGGAAACAAACTATCGGACGCGGCTGATGGACGCGGCTGACGGACATGACTGATAAGTGTGCCAGAAAAACATCGGACGCGGCAAATGGACGCGGCTGACGGACACGACTGATAAGTGTGCCAGTCTTTCATTATGACAACAACGGCTAACAAAAACATCGGACGCGGCAGATTTCTGGCAGACATCCGGACGCTCAAGGTCACCCCAAGGTTACGTCCGATAGTTTGCACAGCTACATTCTAAATTATCAAATTTAAAATTTAATAATTTAGTTTAATTTAATTTAATATATTATATAACTGATTTTAATGTGTATGTATGTTGAAATTGAAATAATTATAATTGAATATGTATGTAAACTAAAATTTAAAATGTAGTCTTTAAAATAATAACTATGACGAAGTGTAGGTACTAAACAATTAATTGATTTATAAACGGAAGGGCTAGTTCCCAAGATACAGGTGTTTCTACACCTAGTTTGGGCATTAGTGCGACTTACAACTAGAAATGTACCTATTATTGAATAAAATAATTTTGAATTTGAATTTTGAATTTTTTGAATTTGAAAGTGTACATTTATTATCTAGATACCTTTATGTCGCGTCCGTCAGCCGCGTCCTATAATTTGTTTCCAGCTTTACTCAGTTTATTTTTACATACTACGTGACAGCTGACCTTAGAGCTCCTCAGTTCCTAGATTAAGCCATTCAGGTACAGGTTGAAAAGGTCCGGAGAGCCCCCCCCCCATGGAAAACACCACGATCTAGCCTATACTTACTATGTTGTGTCTATGCTTGTAATTCATCGAGACAATACATGTAAAGAGTCACAATCGTGCCAAAAAAAATATCGAACCAAACCTCGGTGCACGCTGCGAATTGAGCAGACTTTTTGGTTAGTTACAAGGTGACCGCGATCCGATTACAACGTAGCGCGATGTCAGAGCTACGATGACATAGCGGACAACTAACGTTGGAAACGTTGGTACGTCTAAATTGGAGTAAATATGGCATTGTATCAATTATATACTTCAGTATATAATTGATACAATGTATATACAATGACGCTCGGACGTTTTTTGACTGTTTTCACTGAGAGATTATGACTCTATAGGAATTGTATATCGATGTTGCAAGCTACTTCGCATAGTCTGCAATGGCCTTCAGTCTTAAGAAGGTATATGTAGAGGTTGTAAATACACTTGTGCCCTGGAGGTTGGGGCGGCCCCTTGTATGGGACGCAACTTGTGTCGATACTTTGGCGCCATCGACGACATCATCCTGAGACACAGGGTAGGGCTGGCGCGGCTGCCAATTCGGCAGAGCAGCACAAGCGACGCAAATATGCTAACCTCGGCAGTGGTTACATATTTGAGGCGTTTGGGGTCGAGACGTTGGGCCCTTGGGGACCGGGAGCTCAACTCATTTTCAAAAAAAAAACAGAGCGCCTGGTTAATACGACGCGTGACCAAGCCTGCATACTGGGTACGCTGCCAACTGGTAGTTGGCTTGAGCATTTGGATTGTCTTTAGACCTTCAACGGTCTATGGGCAGTCTAACTGTATTTGTAGTGTTAGTTTTAGCTTGTATTTTGTTTAGTTAAAAAAGGCACATAAAAAAAAATAAAAAAACAACCAAAATATATAAAAATAGGTAAGTAATATAGCGGAATAATCGTACTTCCTTAACTAAATGATGTGGACAACCCGATACGAAAAGGGCCCCAACACTTTATGGGTGACTCTTTAAGGGTCCCAGTGGATAAGTACTTTAAGGTTTTTCTTGTTGCCCCCATTCCGCTTGACGTGTTACCATGTCTACTGGAAGATGACCTAATTAGGATAAATAATTGCTCGTCGTCCCTTCTTGGGTGATTAAGTGTAAAATATAAGGGGCGTCTTTGGAGGGCATTTACCTACTGTCTTGTTTGACAATTTTGCTGGCTTGACAAATAACGATGCGTTAGTTAGGGCACGTAATAAATCTATACACTTACCTAAAAGTGCGAACAGACGCACGAACGCGGCTGACCTCAACCGCCGTCTGACCAATGGGAGAGAAAGAGATGGAAATATGAATTATATTTCTCTCCCGTTGGTTGGACGACGGTCAGTCAGCCGCGTTCGAGCGTCTGTTAGCACTATTAATTAAAAAAAAATGTGTTTATATTATATACTAGCTACGCCCCGCGGTATTACCCTCGTAGTGATGAAAAATGGTGATGATGCTGATGAAAAGTAGTATATGTCCGTTTCCTGGTTCTAAGCTACCTCCCTACCAATTTTCAGCCAAATCGGTTCAGCCGTTCTTGAGTTATATATAGTGTAACTAACTATTAAGTAAGGCCAAGCTCGCATCCAAGAAACTTGGTGTGCTCAACAAGGCGAAGCGGTACTTCACGTCGAGACAAATACTCTTGCTTTACAAAGCGCAAGTCCGACCTCCCATAGAGTACTGCTCCCATCTTTGGAATGGACCACCCAAGTATCAGCTTGACCCACTTGATGCATTACAGCGTAGAGCTGTCAGAATTGTCGACGATTCCAAGCTCACTGAACACCTAGAGCCGCTCAGCATGCGCAGAGACGTTGGGTCTCTCTGTATCTTTTATCGCATTTACAACGGGGAGTGTTCTAAAGAACTGTTTGATCTGATGCCGGCGTCGCGGTTTTACCATCGCACTAGCCGCCACCGCCTGAAGGCTCATCCACACATCATGGATCAGTGGAAATCGCACACTGTGCGATTCACACGATACTTCTTGCCTCATACCTGCAAAATGTGGAATAGTCGTTAATTGCGACTCGGATATATTATTGAGATATGGCCTAAGTGAAATGAAGTCATTGTGCGATCAAGCTATTCTTATAGTACCCCATAAAATCTTACATAATGAAGAATTCAGTGCCTTTGTAATTTTTTTCAGTTTTTTTTTGTATGTACTTATACTTATACTTATACTTTTTTTTTTTTTTTTTTTTTTTTACTGGGCAAGTGCCTTTATTAACTAAACAAAATACAAGCTAAAACTAAAACTACAAATACAGTTAGACTGCCCATAGACCGTTCAAGGTCTAAAGACAATCTTATACTTATACTTAAAAAATTAAATCAAAATTTTCCCAGAATCTATTTTTGTAACAAATGTACTTTACATGGTTCTAATTAGGTGTTAAAGTATAATGTCGTAAGGTTTGACTCTTTTTACTGAGCAAGTTCAATGGTTATGGCCTATCCATTCATTTTATTTTGATCGAAGCCACAAAGTAAGGCTCTAACCCAAGGGTTCCCAAACTTATTTTGTATACTGCCCACTTTGAGAATAAATAATTTTTAAATAATTAAGAGAGAAATATCGAACCGAGTTTGAGCAATCTCTTAACTAATATTAGTTGATGATCACAAGTTGTAGTTGAGAGTCGAGAGCTCATGCAGTCGGTGTTTAAGAGGCCTCCTAGCTAAATGACATTACAAATCACCCCCAGAGGCTTGCTCTACACAACGCCCCCATTTTTTTCTGGGTCTCTTACCGCCCCCCTTTAGGCCTGCAGCGCCCACAAGGGGGCGTTATCGCCCACTTTGGGAAAGGCTGCTCTAACCTAAGCTTTAGGCTTTTTAAGGCTTATAAATGTATAGGAATATAAGAGAAAGTAAAAAAAAAACAGCTGTTCCATACATTTTGTACATTTATATTTATAACCACCGGAGGATGGGCAGCAGCATCCTATTGCTACACGGTGAACTTACTGCGATCCCCAAGCCGCCTGCCAAGCGTGGGGATTGTGGCAACACCCCTCTTTAAGAGGGAGGCCTTTGTCCAGCAGTGGACGTTTGATGGCTGCTGATGTGTATAAGAGAAAGTATGGGAATAATCAGCCTTAAAAAAGTGTTTTAACAAGATCTCGTTTATCAAAGAACGAATGCACTAGTCCACTGATAATAGTGACCGCAACCACATAGACCACTGACCGCTAACAACAGTGGTTGGATTAGGGTAATCGTGCACGTCACGACGCCTCTGCTTTGCACGGACGCAGCATCATTACATACCTGGAGCAACGAATGGCATGCAATCACACCTCTCTCGTAGTTTGTTAGTCAAACTACTCTAACAGGCCTAGCATGGGCTGTAGATACATTGTCTTTCTACCGTTTTAGTCCACGCCTAGACGCGATAAAGCTAGAATATGGATACGTTTGTCTTTTTCTCGCGGGATAAAAACGGTGGAAAGACAATTAGTCCACGGCCCGTGCTAGGCCTGCTGGAGATTTGTCACGATTTATGAATAACAAGCTGCACCCCGCAGTTTCAGGCGCGTAGTGATGAAAAATGGTGATGATGATGATGAAAAGTAGCCTATGTTGCTCTCTGGCTTTGAACTATACCCATGCAAAAAATCAGGTCGATCCGTTGTTCCGTTGCGACTCTCACGATTCATTAAAAGCCGTATTATTTAATTTGAACACAGTTATGCAAAGTACTTATATAGTTTTTACAGTATAATTATCATTAAATCAATTTTCAAAACTTAAATAGTCAAATGCACACTGCGTTTTACGTGACCTTTTTTGCCTTAAACCTGAAATATGTGGAATCCTGCTGCATATTTTTTTTTTTTTTTTTATAGAATAAATGGCAAACAAGCTACGGGCCACCTGATGGTAAGTGGTCACCGCTGCCTATAGACACCTACAATACCCGGGGTATTGTCAGTGCGTTGCCTACCTTTGAGGACTCTGTTCACCCTTCGTTCATTTCCGAGGAGTATGTATAACGTCGTCATCATCATCAGCCAGAAGACGTCCACTGCTGAAAATAGGCCTCCCTCTTTAACCTCCACACTGAACGACAGCCTGCATTTAGCATCCACTGAATGCCAGTGACTCTCACAATGTTGTTGGTCCATCCAGCGGTCGTACTATTAGAGTTGCTCAAAAGGGCTGTTAATAGAGTCTTTAAAGGTTGGCAGCATATCTTGATGCCCCTGGTGTTACAGATATCCATAAATAGGCGACGAAGATCGCTTACCATCAGGTGGGCCACCTGATGGTAAGCGATCTTCGTTTGGTTAGTTTATATGCCACCTTTAAAAAAACTTTTTTTTATCTTTTATCTCATTTATCTGATGATGTATTCCACAGTTTTTTTTTTGTTTTACTTAGAACGGCTGTCAAGGCATTTTTGTAAGAAAGAAGACAATTTTTTCTAGGCCCACCGAATTTACCGTATATTGATGGGTATAACACTATAAAATTCATCGTTTTTTTTTGTACCATTCGGACGAAAGATAAGGTAAAAATGAAACCGGAATAATATAAAGAATAATATGTGTTGTTTTGATTTTTGTTACAATTCATTCATTTCCCTTATAAAGTCACTTGACCGGAACGTTTTTAAAACGAAAAAGGATGCATGCTTAGGAATTTTTATACTAAAATAAATAGACCATATTTTACAACAGTGGCCATAGTAATCGGCTTTTGTCAATATTCCGGTTTGATCAGATATAGCTAATATTACCACTAAATCTAAAGATTATGAGGAACAAATCGACATGACACATACTATACTGTACATACTGTACACTGTACTGTGTTCATTACTATACTGTATTAGTTTGTGGTGGGCCTATTTTTCAAACAAAAGAAATTGTCTCATTTGTTGTAGCCAGTTGCACCCAAATAAACGAAACGTCAGTCATTCGAAATCAGTGTGTTCGAATAGCAACTGTGATGCGGACAAAGAACTTTGAGACCTAACCCAAAAAGGTAAGGTCCAAGTTCTTTGGATGCGGAGTTCGACGGGTTGATATAAATAAGAATGTTCAATCAAGGTTCTGTCATAATGTCTGGTGACAGATTTTCCTTCTCATTTCCGTTCTATTTACTTCTCTTTTCTGTGATGTATTCACAGTGGCCACTGACCGTTAACTGCGTTGGTAGGATTAGGGTAATCGTGCACGTGTCAGCACCTCAGGGCTGCACGCACCGGTGACGGTAGCTCGTGCAACGAGCGCCCTGACTAGAATATTGTTAGCAAGTTAGTTTGTTAATGCAAGTACAGTAATAACTTTAATTTAGCGGGCGGCAATTTGACGTAGACATTGAGTCGTGGACATCCAGTAGATGCATATGGCAGGCTTTCTTTCAGTGTGGAGGTTAAAGGCAAGCGTGCTCCATCGTAGGCCGTATCATCGCTTAACATCAGGCGAGTTGGCAGCCAAGCGCAAGTCTATTTATAATTTAAAAAAAGGGGGAGGCCTATATTCAGCTGTGGACGTCTTCTGGCTGATGATTGAATCTGAAGAAAATAATTAAAAGGGAACCTACTTAAATAAAAGATCGTGATCAAGACGCTGACCTGCGCTGACAGTGTTTGAGCTATTGTGAGATGACGTCGAAAAGCATTGCGAAGTCGCTGTCACATAATATATAATATTTATATAATTTTTATTTAATTACTTTTGTTGAATTTTATTCTAAATATTTTTTTTTTTTTTTTTTTTTTTATGCCATAAGTGGCATACAAGCAGACGGGCTGCCTGATGGAAAGCAGTCACCGTCGCCTATGGATACTTGTAACACCCGAGGCATCACAAATACGTTGCCGACCCTTAAGAACTCGATTAACTCGCCTTTTGAAGAACCCCATGTTGTAGCCTCTCGGAAACACCGTAGAAGGTAGCTCATTCCACATTTTGCAGGTATGAGGCAAGAACGATCGTGTGAAACGCACAGAACAAAACTGTATGAATATTGACATTTTTATCTAATTTTAATCTGACATTGTATGTGTTGACATTTATTTAATTTTTTATCTGAAATTGTATGTTTGACATTTATTTAATTTTCATTTGACTATTATCTGACTGAATGTATTTAATCTCTTTAATTATTGTTATTTTGTTTATTGCAGGTAATCTTGTGACATTTGTTATGATATTGTGTTTTTAAAGTGTTATTAATGTCATTAGTGTAAGTCGTTTTTGTGCGGTGCTAATTTGAAATAGTTATATAAATTGGGTAGAAAGTTAACCATGCCATGCAACGGGGCAATATATTTTGGGCACATTGCCTGAAATAAAATAATAGAAATATCTATAAGTCGTCGTTGCCTATAGATAATATAAACTATTTCCAATTCGTTTAGTTTTAATGTTTTATGTTTTGTATAAAGATAAAATAGTTGTTACTAAAATTATGACTGCCTTTTGGTTGTAGCTATTTTAGTTTGTTTAGTATTATCACGTAAAAAAAACAAATTACCTACTATAACTATTTCCATTAGATTTTAATAGAAGATTCACTCAGAAATAGGTACAAACTACGAAAGTAAAAAAAAAATAAAAAAAATTTGGCTTGCAGCGGTAAACGGACAACCAACTGACAACTCGTTAAGGGATGATTAGTTAGGTAGGTACTCACAAAAAGTTAAAAATCTTTCGAAAAACCAACCAAGATAGAAAACTAGTCAGTGCCGTCAGTGGTCTAATATTATATAGTAATTGAAAATTAGATAACAACATTTCGCAGGCTATATCACGATCCCAAAATTCATATTATTTTTGAAAATCTTAAATTATTGAATTTACTTATTTACCTATGTAGAGTCCATAATGAATAAAGAAAATTCAGTAACGTTTTCATTTTGTTTCAAGTTGATAGCTCATTCGCCGCCGCTGGCTATGGAACACCTCCCTAAAGAGGTACATCTGTCTACTTATTTGATTTGGCAAAGCGATCACCATGCATGCCTCCGTTTGTGGCTATTGTGCACGTCTTGGAGCCCCGAGGGGATACTCGGACTTGGCTGGGGCATTAACAAAGGCACGTGGCATGAACGGATTAAGTTACTGGTTATGCATGTATACTATTGCTAAGTAGATTATTATTGTGCCAGCAGTACAATACCAATAGTGTATCAGTAGTATTTCCGTTAATATTTAGTTTCTTCAATGTAAATTATTACCAGTATGATGAACCGTTTTATATATCTGTACGATACACGTACAGTCTCGGGGAGATGATTTTAAGAGTGGACTGTATGAGGTGCATCCAGAACGATCAGGTGAAGAACGGACAACTATCCCTGCAAGCTGACGAAGGTAAAAAGGAAAACTCCACCAACCTTGATCCACGATCGCCCAAACGGCTTCAGCAGCAGTCGCGATCTACGTGGAACAGCCAAGGCATGGCCACTGAACTGCACTGGTGAAATAATAGTTAATAGTTCTCCAACGTTCTTTGTGAGCTCACAGCACTAGGTTACGAACCCAGCGGTTCTAATGGATTGTCCTGCGGCATTATTATAGAAGTTTGATCGTGATCGAGATTGCATGCCGTCCCGTTCGCATCTATTTACTCGCACCACGTGCGTAAGTGAGATGGCAAGCGATCGCGATCACGATCCGAATCATCCATAATAAGACATCTGGATGGAAGTTGATCACTGCGCATGCACCGCGAGAGTAGGTACGCAACGTGCGTGACATCACCCATGCGAATCGCTATGACTGAATGGCTTCTACCGATTAACAATGAAAAATAAAAGAATTGATGGAGTTATTTTCCATCTACCCTCTTTTGCTTGCTGGGATCGAACAACATCCATTCATGTACAACTTGCCATGCCACTTTATAATGCCAGAGGTAGCAAACAAGCAGGTGCTGCCTAAAGTTAAGCAGCCACTGTCGCTTTTAGTTACTTGTAAAACCAGAGGCATCTCAAATACGTTGGCGACCTTTTAAGACTCTATTATGCTTCTCGGAAACATCACGGAAGGTAGGTAGGTAATTAAACACACCCAGTTCTATTTGCCACATTTTTTGGAATAACGGTATCTTATGTATATTCTGTTCAAGCATGCTTACTCCATTGTAGACCGCATCGTCACTTAACATCAGGCAAGGGGATGGTGATCGCAAGAAAATTATTAAATAAATTCAACTCCATTAATCATCATGTAAATAAAAGTTTTTTTTTAAAATCAAGTCTATACACATTATCTTTCTACGTGTTAATTGGTATGTATATATGTTATTTATATTTTATGTGCACCACCGACCGTTTTTCAACTTCTTTAGTCCAGTCCATACAAAGTTTGTCTGGCAGAAATCACTTTAGGCGATAAGGCCGCCCATTATACTGCCGTATACTTGTTTTCTATGTTAGTTTAAGTTTAATTTGTATTTTCGGTGTGTAATAAAGAAATTATTGTACGGTAGCTTTTAGTCATCATCATCATCATCATCATTTCAGCCATTGGACATCCACTATTGGACATAGGCCTCCCCCATCGATCTCCAAAAGGGCCGGTTGGAAGCGGCCTGCATCCAGCGTTTCCCTGCGGTCTCTTTTAGGTCGTCTGTCCATCTTGTGGGTGGACATCCTACGCTGCACTTACCAGTCCGTGGTCTCCATTCCAGAACCTTTTGGCTCCATCGGCCATCTGTTCTGCGTGATATGTGCCCTGCCCACTGCCATTTCAACTTACTAATCCGGTGGGCTATGTCGGGGACTTTCGTTCGTCTACGGATCTCCTCATTTCGAAAAGAAAAAGAAAGAAAGAAAGAAAAAGTTTATTTGTGACCAAATTAGGTTTTTAAAAAAAATAGCTTATTGACTAGTTATAATATAAGGTCACAAATCGGCCCCAACTCAGCATAATGCCGGCTGTTAACCAGCTGTGGCTGTGTGTGTGGCTGTGGCTGTGGCTGTTATTTCGGATTCGGTCTAGCTTTTAGTGACACAACGCAATTTATAATCCCGCAACAAAGAAGACTATGAGAAAAGGTGTACAAAAACGGAGATAGGTATAACACATCAGCAGTGATTCTATGCGTTCCATCAATTCGATGGGCGGCCGGTCTTTATCCTTTCTATGCCATCAAGTCTGAGAGGACAAGTAAGAATATTGACTTAGGATTTGATGTACTGACCTTCAAGACAAGCGAAGCGATCTTTTGCGGGAGAACATCACGATCGACAAAGTGTTGCATGTAAAATGCAATAAGCTAAATAAGGTTTAGGATTCGCAATACTTGCGGTGACATCTGTGAGTATGTGGCAGAATTAACTCACTTGGTGATTTTAAAGCTATTGAACGACATTGATCTGTGGCATTGAGAGGTCGCAGACAGAGGGCGTTATATGGAAAATCACGGATTTTGTTTATTTCTTATATGGGGCAAACCAGCGTTGTTTTTACTTAAAAAAGAGGGTTTTGATGTCAGGATTAAAAGAAAAGAAAGAAGAGTCCGAGAGAACGTGAAAGGGAAAAGTGATAAGCCTAGTTTTGCGTGCTATCAATTCAGTGCTTGTGCCAAGTTATCAGTTTTTTGAACATTTTGAACTTTTGTATCAACGTTGCGGAGGTGCAGTTGATTTTACACGGACGTGATTGCTTTGCATTTTGTCACAACGTAGTTTCGGTCCGTGGGGCCGAGGACATTTTGTGCCGTGCGCTCAGCAGTACATTCAGCACAGGTGGGCTCATCAGGTGTTTCGGAGCTACACATATTATGCAAACTTGGAGGCTTCTTGGCTGGCTTACGAAGTATACTGGGGATGTTTAGAACCACGTACTTACCAAGTAATATTATCAGCGCAGGTGAAGGTACCCCATCCATCTTGCTAGATACCTTTGATTGTATTCAAAATTATTATCTAATTCATCTCAGATCCAAGACACACCCTACTGGATTTATTTTGCCAATGGTTCGAAGAAACTACAATAGAAGTTATGTAAAACCTAGGTGTATAAGAATACATTTTAGTTTTTAAGTACTTATATATTAGGAGCCATTTTAGTTGCTCATCTCATCCTTTTTCCTTTTTTTTGTAGTGGCACGCTGTATTTTCAGCTGCTAAGGAACTTAGGAGACGGATTAGCCGCCTCTTGTGTGAGAACCCATTTTTATTAGTTGTATTTGTTTTGTTTTATCTAAAAAATGTACTGGAAGTAACGGAGTGGAGTTCAAGCAGTTTTAGTTAGTTGCACCTTGAGCTCACGTTTTCTATGAAAAAGTGACTAACCTTACCACCTCTCATCACAAAAACACGTAAATTAATTTAAAGTAACGCAGGGGAAAATTAATCTTAATTTGTTTATGTTGTTTTCTTTTCAATCTTTATTAATAGTTTAAGGTCTTAATTTGCAGTGAGTATAATAAACAATCAAATATTAAAACAATATATATTTTTTTTCATTCATACACAGAACAGGCTTTCACATATTTTTTCTTAAAATTAAATCAATAGACCTTTTGCACTTCGGTCTTTGAATAAAATAAATTAAAGTGCATGGCGCCCTAGCTAACCCGTATTCCCAGGTTCAGAACTCACAGAGCTAGCCGAGGCGAAATAAATTCGTTACCGAATTATAAAGGTAACAATTGGCGCCTCAACGGGCAGGGCCTTAGAAATACGGGTACAGCATATAATTTTCTCCGAACTATTGGCAAACGACTTTTACTTATAGGCAGATTGCGCATTGAAGAACATGTTTAATTTTACTTAACCATAGTTGTATTAAGCATTAATTAATTGATTAATTAGGTTTTTTTTTTTTTTTTTTAATTTACGTATACAATTTTCTTCTTAAATTGTTAAACTTTTGGCAAATGACTCCCACAATGGATGTAGACTATTTACTACGAGAGGAATTGCTTTTTGAAAGTAAAAGCAGAGGGTTAGATCTAGCAAAGGATGATTTAACGGTTGATGAACTGAGAAAGCTCCTTAGAGCCAACAAGACCGTGTTCAAACAGGAGGATGCTGTGAAATATTTAATGACCTTGGACGTGAGCGCAGAGTTGATTATATGTGAGGAGAAATTGAGTGCGGTTCTGGCATCTTCCCATGTGTCTTCGCTTTGTAAGCGAAAGTGTGTGGCTAAGTTGCAACATGTTTCTTGGAGGTTGGATAAGTTAATTGTTTTTCCAGCGGAGTTGCAAGCTAGAAAAACTGAGCTCATTTTAAGAACGCAAGAAACTATTAGATCTATAGCCTGCAATCGTTCCACTGATACTGTTGCTGAATGTTCAGCGCGGAATGCTGGGGTTTCGGTTTTAGTTCCAGCAGCTGGTAATTCGCAGAAAGGAAGCTTGCAGGTTTATAAGTGGAAAATTTCATTTGATGGTATCACTCCACTGCATGACTTTTTGTTTGAATTGGAGGATTATAGAAAATCTACAGGCATATCGGATGAGGAGTTGCTTAAAAACTTTGCCCATTTATTGAAGGGTGAGGCTCTCTTGTGGTATAGGAACAACTCCGTTGATACGTCTTCTTTCGCCTTGTTGGTGGAATTTTTAAAAGGAGAATTCTTGCCTGTGGATTTTGAGCGCTCGCTTTTAAATCAAATCCAGGGCAGGCTGCAAGGGTCAGATGAGAAAATAAACACATACATCAACATAATGCAGAATTTGTTTTCTCGACTTTCACAAACTGTTCCTGAGTCTGAACAGGTGGATGTCATCACTACTAACATGAATCCTTTCTTTGTAGCTAGGTTGGCGTTGGTAGAAATAAAATCTATAAAAGAATTAAAGGAGGTATGTGCTAAATTGGAGCTTGCTCGTCATAAGTGTGACAATAGAGGTTTCAACAATCCGGGAAGTGACTCTATAATACCTGAAGTCTGCAGAATTAAAAGCAAGCCCGTTGCCGGGAATCGGTCTGTAAATAACTTAAGTTCATCCAAGTGTCAGAAATGCGATGGTGATCATCCATACTTTCGTTGTGATAAGTACGTAGGCAAGCATTGCTTTATATGTAAAAAGCCAGGAGTTATCTCAACGGAATGTGGCTGCACAAAAAACGGGAAACCGGGTCAGAAGTAAGTATGCATAGACAGGAGGCTCGAACTTCTGACCTGGAATGGAGGTCGTGGTTAAATTTTGTTAGTTCTTTCTTTAAGCGCGAAGTAGTTTCCCCTCTGTTCACTCATCGTGATGATGATCCTCGTCCATACATAGTTGTAAGCATACTAGGTTTACAATGCAATGCTTTAGCGGACAGCGGGGCAACAGTTTCAGTCATTAGTGAGAAGGCGTATAAAACTCTGTTGGATTTCAATTTAAGTTTTAGTTTTAGAAAGACCGACAACACTGTGGCAGTGGGTAATGGTGACAAGCTGGTTATTTTGGGATTGGTAACCATTCCTGTTGTGTTTGCTGAACAGGTGAAGATGTTGGAGTTTTATGTTTGCAAGAACATCAATCAACCTTTGATTTTAGGGGTAGATTTTTTGAAGATGTTCAGTCTTTGCTAAGATATTTTTAACAGGAATGAGAGCATTACCGGTACTCAAACTTTAGATCTTTTGAATGTGACAGATTTGCATTTGCATGAAATGGGTGATTTGACAGACGACCAGCGAACGGAGCTGCAAAGCATGATTTTAAGGTACAGGGATTTGGCCGCAGTTGAAGGGAAATTAGGAACCACCACGCTGGAGGAGCACGTGATAGATACGGGAGACAGTGAGCCTATTAAGCAAAAATGTTATCCTATTCCGCACTACCATAGGGATTATGTGAAAAGTGAAATAAGCGAAATGCTACAGTTGGGTATTATTGAAGCAGCGACATCTCCGTGGAACAGTCCTGTCCTTCTGGTGCCAAAGGCCAACGGAGAGCTCAGGTTCTGTTTGGACAGCCGAAAATTGAATAGTGTAACTAAGGTTGACTCTTACCCAATGCCAAGAGTGCAGGAGATTTTGGATTCACTGAATAACGCAAAGTTCATGACGTCACTAGACTTAAAGAGTGCTTTCTTCCAGATAAATTTAGAGAAATCCTCGCGTGAGAAGACTTGTTTCTCTGTGGCAGGACTGGGATCATATCAGTTTTGCCGTATGGCTTTTGGTTTGGTGAATAGCACGGCCAGAATGATGAGGTTAATGGATAAGGTATTTGGTCCTGAATTCCAGAGCAACGTATTTTATTACGTTGACGATATAATTTTAATTTCAGACTCATTTGCAGCTCATATGGAGTTGCTCCACAAGGTTCATGAAAGGCTCGATGAGGCAGGACTGACCATAAATTTTGAGAAGTCGGTGTTTTGTCGTCCATCTCTCAGGTTTTTGGGCTACATAGTGGATAGACAAGGATTGAGGACGGATCCGGAAAAAGTACGGTCAATTTTAGAGTTCCCAATGCCCACCACTCAGAAAGAGGTGAGAAGGTTTTTGGGAATGGTATCGTGGTATCGTCGTTTTATCGATAATTTTTCGACAAATGTAGAACCCCTCACGAAGTTGACGAAGAAACTACGGAAGGGAGAAACCTTCCAATTCAATGAAAATGCATTCAAAGCATTTAATGAAATAAAGAACCTTTTGATATCCGCCCCAATTTTGTCTATTCCTAGGTTTGATCGGCCGTTTATAATCAGCACTGACGCGTCTGATGTTGGTCTTGGTTGTATTTTGTCGCAGTTGGACGATGAGGGTGGAGAACATCCAGTAGCTTTCGCTAGCTGGTCACTCACTCGTAGTGAAAAAAATTACTCTACGACTGAGAAGGAGCTATTTGCACTTTTGTTCGGCTTGGAAAAGTTTAAGGGTTATATAGATGGTTCTCCTTTTAGAACCAAGGTGTACACTGATCACAGTAGTCTCAAATGGCTGGTGAATTTGAAGTCCCCTACTGGAAGACTGGCACGGTGGGCAATTAGGCTCTCTCAGTACAACTTTGTGGTAGAATATCGTAAAGGAGTAGATAATGTGGCAGCAGACGCATTATCTAGAGCACCAATTCTCAGTTTATTGACTGACCAATCAACTGATAACAATAACAAAGATCCCTGGTATCATAACATGTTTGAGAGGGTTAATAATACTCCAGCTAAATTTCCAGATTGGCGGGTGATGGGTGAGCGTTTGTGTAAGAGGGTCAGGACTCAGAATCCTTTGTCCCTGGACTGTGAGTGGAAGTTGGTAATCCCAGAAAGTCTCAGAAATGAGGTGCTTCATCAGTGCCATGACAGGCCTGACGCGGCACATTTTGGGGTGTTTAAGACTTACAGAAGGACAGCACAGAGTTATTTTTGGCCTAGAATGTTGTCGGATGTTAAGAGATATGTTAGTAAATGTCAGATTTGTCTAGCTTATAAGAGCACCAATGTTTTGACGCCAGGTTTGATGGAAAATCCAAAGAGGGTACAGAGACCATTTCAAGTTCTTTCTTCGGATTTATTAGGACCACTACCCCGCAGTTATGCGGGCTACAAGTTTGTTTTGGTTGTTGCAGACTATTTTACTAAGTACACTCAGCTATTTCCAATGAGAAGCTCTCTGGCCAAAGCAGTGGTCTCTACGATTGAAAATAACTTCATTTTAAAGTATGGCGTTCCGGCAGTTTTGATCATGGATAATGGACCACAGTATATCTCAAAACACATGAAGGATTTGAAAGAGAAGTATAAAATTCCGCATTTATTTTACAATTGCAGATATACTCCACAAAACAATCCCTCAGAGAGAATTAACAGAGTAGTAGTGACAGCTTTAGCATCTTTAGTGGGTGATGATCATCGGAATTGGTCTGAGCATGTAAATAAAATAGAGTTTGCCATAAATACTGCAGTTCATGAGGTGACTGGCTATACTCCTTTTTTTTGACTTTTGGAAGGGAGGCTATATTGTCTGGGGATTGGTATCCACCCAGAGATTTGAAGGCAGATGAGCTACAGTTTGTGAGTAGAGACAAGTACGCCAATTCATTGAAGCATCTGCAACCCATATTTGAAAAGGTCAATGTGGCATTAAAGAAAGCTTACCATAAGAGTAGAGTTTACTATAATAAAAACAGAAGTAAGGTGGAATATGAAGAAGGCCAGGTAGTATGGAAAAGAGAATACCCACTTTCTGATGCGTCGAAATTCTTCGCGAAGAAGTTTGCTCCGAAGTTTAAAAAGTGTTTGGTCACCAGAAAGATTTCGGCGGTTACATATGAGTTGAGGGATTTTTTCACCAAAAAGATGTTGGGTAGATGGCATGTGAAGGACTTGCTAAAAGCAGAGCCATAGTAATTTTTTTTTTTTTTTTTTTTTTTTGTAAGCATTGTGGTATTGTTGCATGTAAAATGCAATAAGCTAAATAAGGTTTAGGATTCGCAATACTTGCGGTGACATCTGTGAGTATGTGGCAGAATTAACTCACTTGGTGATTTTAAAGCTATTGAACGACATTGATCTGTGGCATTGAGAGGTCGCAGACAGAGGGCGTTATATGGAAAATCACGGATTTTGTTTATTTCTTATATGGGGCAAACCAGCGTTGTTTTTACTTAAAAAAGAGGGTTTTGATGTCAGGATTAAAAGAAAAGAAAGAAGAGTCCGTGAGAACGTGAAAGGGAAAAGTGATAAGCCTAGTTTTGCGTGCTATCAATTCAGTGCTTGTGCCAAGTTATCAGTTTTTTGAACATTTTGAACTTTTGTATCAACGTTGCGGAGGTGCAGTTGATTTTACACGGACGTGATTGCTTTGCATTTTGTCACAACGTAGTTTCGGTCCGTGGGGCCGAGGACATTTTGTGCCGTGCGCTCAGCAGTACATTCAGCACAGGTGGGCTCATCAGGTGTTTCGGAGCTACACATATTATGCAAACTTGGAGGCTTCTTGGCTGGCTTACGAAGTATACTGGGGATGTTTAGAACCACGTACTTACCAAGTAATATTATCAGCGCAGGTGAAGGTACCCCATCCATCTTGCTAGATACCTTTGATTGTATTCAAAATTATTATCTAATTCATCTCAGATCCAAGACACCCTACTGGATTTATTTTGCCAATGGTTCGAAGAAACTACAATAGAAGTTATGTAAAACCTAGGTGTATAAGAATACATTTTAGTTTTTAAGTACTTATATATTAGGAGCCATTTTAGTTGCTCATCTCATCCTTTTTCCTTTTTTTTGTAGTGGCACGCTGTATTTTCAGCTGCTAAGGAACTTAGGAGACGGATTAGCCGCCTCTTGTGTGAGAACCCATTTTTATTAGTTGTATTTGTTTTGTTTTATCTAAAAAATGTACTGGAAGTAACGGAGTGGAGTTCAAGCAGTTTTAGTTAGTTGCACCTTGAGCTCACGTTTTCTATGAAAAAGTGACTAACCTTACCACCTCTCATCACAAAAACACGTAAATTAATTTAAAGTAACGCAGGGGAAAATTAATCTTAATTTGTTTATGTTGTTTTCTTTTCAATCTTTATTAATAGTTTAAGGTCTTAATTTGCAGTGAGTATAATAAACAATCAAATATTAAAACAATATATATTTTTTTTCATTCATACACAGAACAGGCTTTCACATATTTTTTCTTAAAATTAAATCAATAGACCTTTTGCACTTCGGTCTTTGAATAAAATAAATTAAAGTGCATGGCGCCATAGCTAACCCGTATTCCCAGGTTCAGAACTCACAGAGCTAGCCGAGGCGAAATAAATTCGTTACCGAATTATAAAGGTAACAAAAGGTTTATCATTATTTCATTGACAAGTTGATGTCAAACTGTTTAGAAACTTGAGAACCAAACACATTGGCGTCGATTCTGTCATACCGCTCACTAAACTAAACCAATCTGTGGTGCAATTACCGTTCTTTATCGGTTGTCAAATTTGACAGTTGAGGTCGTCAAATTCGATAAAATGCTATTTGATCAGTAGGTACTCGCGATGATCCATTCTATGGCAGTTTATCGAATTTGACGATCGATAAAGACAGCTGAAAGTACTTGCACTGCTGACAGGACTAAAATTATCTGCCTCTATTTTCATTTTAATATGTGAGAGAAGGATGGCAACAATTAGAGCAGTCAAATTTATTTTAGTTTAGTTTAGAGTACATCAGAACGATGCCAATGTTAGTTCTAGCATGGTTCTGGCAAACTGCGTACACCTGATCCGCGAGATTAGATGCGATAACACCTACCTACCTAGTTACCTATGGTAACTATAATAACCGGCCAAGTGCGAGTCAGGCTCGCGCACTAAGGATTCCGTACCACCACAAAATTCAATAAAGAAATTACCAGTTATAACTTGGTATTGAACAGAAACTTATCACCGACTCGCACTTGGCCATTGTTTATTATTTATTGTTATTCTTTAAAGTGCCACAATCATGGCAAGTTTGACGCTTGTACGTATTACTATTTTTACATTAGAGCTAATACAAAAATACGTAAATAAATACGTTTGTTGTACCCCCCTTTCGTCTTTACTTTTTGACTTTTTAAATATATTTTAGTTAATTCGCCGTAACATTACATATTTTGTGAAAATTTCAACAAGCTATCTATTACGGTTCGAAAGATACAGCCGTTAATACCGTCGGTCCTACATATTATGTAGGACAGATGGACAGACGGACAGACAGACATCGTAGGCTTAGTAATAGGGTCCCGTTTTTATCCTTGACGGAACCCTAAAAACGGTCATTATGAAATTTGTTGAAGGGCCCCTGATGATGCCAATGATGGTTATAATTATCTTTGGGGGCCCCGAAGCCTTCCATACTTATATGAATGGCCCCAATTATTAGCAGTTACAAATTAACTAATAGACTTGACATTAACGTGAATTGTTATAACAACTTTAAAAGTATATTTCTGAATTGTTATAACAACTTTAAAAGGATTTTTAATTTTTTCATTTATTTGTTTTTTTCTAAATATTATATTAAATTTAATTTAATTTTTATACCATTATTTATGACTTCATTTTTAATTTTTAAATACTGGGAGAAGCCACTGGCTTCCGAAACACAGTTTTTACTAGTTCGGAGCCAGTGGATTCAATTATTTTGTTTGTTTTTTCCTTGTGGCAAATAAATATTATGATTATGATTATTATGATACATTGAAAAACATCTATAGCTATTGAATATAGCTTAGCAAGTTCCAGTAGGTCAAACATCTTATCTTTAAGGTCCCGTCAGCGGTTTGAAGCTATTACCTTGAAGGGTCGGAATGGCTTACGGCCTACAAACGGCTTGTTGCTTGCGGTTCTAAGCCGTATCGTAGACAGCCAATCTGAAGGAAGTGACCGTTTGTGATTTCATAGTCAACATTTACACTGTGATTTGATAGCCCATAGGTAGAGTAGTTCGCTCCATATGAAACTCGAATCAATACGGTAAACTATAAAAAAAATAGTGCGTGGAGTCCCTCCGCGCGGAAGAAGTTATACTTCAACAAGGAACCCTAAAATTATAGCTAGGGCAATAATATCAACAATTTAAAAACATGCTTTTCTCGAGATTCGAACCTAGCTCCTTAGGCTTCTCAATCCATTAGCGACACCATTACACTACCGTCTGCTAGTTGCAGCGCGAAAAAAGGATACGCATTTCGCAACCATACGAAAGAGAAAAATTCCCCTTCCATGGTAGCGTTAAACGTTTAACGCAACCTTGTTGCAAGTCGCATAAGAAGTATAACTTCAAAAAACAACAAAGGCACAAGGCGTATGGCATCCACCTTTTGGTTTCACTTCAAAATAACTGGCTAAGAGCGTGTCGAGACTCGAGACACGCATAAATTGTAGAGTTCCGTTTTTAATAGCCAAGGTCATATAATTGTGTTCACAATCATCATAGGTCAGAAATTGGTGTTCACAATACAATTCGAAAGAACGAAGCTCTGTTGACTTAACCAAATTTGCAGAGATGCATCATACCAACATAATATTAATTCTATTTATACTTTTTATGGATTAGTCGAAAAGAAAACTACTTGAGAAATTTTATTTATGTTACACGGGAATTACTCACGTAAGATTAAAACTACTTACTACTTGAGAAATACTATTTATTTATTTATTTATATATTTATATTCAACGAAGGTGGGGTTGATGAACAAGGGGGTGTAGAGAAAAAAAAAACATGTACCAGAACTACCCCTAAAACGCAAAAATATAGACTTTATATACTTTTAAAATTTTGATCGATACTTAAACTGTACTTAATTGTGGAAAGTTTCAAGCACTTGACTTAATAACTATAGAAGTTAGTATGTTTAAAAATTTGGACGGACGGACTGCCGGACAGACAGAAAAACGGACAGAACGAATTTATAAGAGTTCCTTGTCGGGCTACGAAACCCTAAAAAGGTTCAATTGTTCAGTCATTATTATCATCATCAGGTTTTATTGTTCGTGTTCAAATGTCTCTGTATTACAACCACTTTTTGCACTTAACCACTAAACCGCTTAACTCAAAAACTGTGTACCTACAGCACACTATTTACTAACTTATCAAGCGCCCTATGAAACTTTCCGATACTATTGGACTAAATAATAGTCCACATGCAAAATAAGCGGCGCCTGACTGCTGACTTTTGGCTGAGTTCGACTGCGTCAAGCCTGATTGGGCCTGGTGTTTTCGCATCCACTATGCCACTTTACCACATATCCCTTGTTTGACTGATCTAGAGACTATAAGCACATAAAAATCTCAGAGCCATCGACATGACTCGTTTCTTCACGACGTTTCCCTTTGCATCAACGCTGCCAGAATTACCGCAAAATTTACCCTAAACTATCGTAAAATTACCGTACAAGGTGGTTATATAAAAACTCGCTATATTTCTTGGTTTTACAACTTATTTTCTGTTAAACAAAATATTACTCGTTAAATACGTACTTTTACTTTTAAACCATTTAAAGGCAGTGGGCATCATTATTGCCATCTTAAATTGAACTTATAACACCAAGTTACTTGTGAGGCAGTTCAAAGATTAGAAGTCAATTTCAAATTACCGTACGTTTTGTCGAATTTTGGCACTGTTCTTAAAATTACCGTATATTTTTCGTACCATGGTAGATACAAGGCTTGAAAATACCGTACAAATACGGTAATTACCGTATGTCTGGTATCGCTGCTTTGCAGGCAGCTCAAGTTTATTTTGAACCAAGGACCTTGTTTTGAACCCACACCCAGTGATTTGAAATCCAAACGCACCAGCCACTGAGTTATCATTGCAAAATGTTTTTTCCTTTGACTTGATTTCTTCACTTTCTTTATCTATGTTCACTTTTGATTGCAATCTCAAGGATACTTAGGCTAAAATAAATCCCGGCCGAGTCTGCAGTCCGGAGATTCCGTGAGGAAAAAATGAAAATTCCACAAGGAATATTATGAAAACCGCGTTAGCCTTGCTTATTTTCTCTAGAAAATTGAATTTTTCCTCTTAAAAAGAGCAGGAAATATACTTTCTTGAAGCAATATAACTCGAGACTTGCATCAATGTAGTTGTTATTGCGTTTTTTGAGTAGATTTCACTTACTAAAGCTGCATAAAGGAAATATATATTCGGTGGTTTTATCCTAAAAATAAGTACACTGTCTTTTCAAAAATCACATAGAAACATTAAAACTATCCATATATAGAAACGTATATATGTTGTTCCTTTTTTAGTAATAGAATTATTGTAGCTTTATATCGAAGTGTAAAATCTACCTCTCAGACTATTCACAGTACGATCGAAGCTTAACTCAAACATTGTGGATAAATTTAATGTTGCCGGTTGATCTTTCTATTACAAGTTTTTATCCCACTTAGATTGCTATCTTAATAAACTGGCTTCATTTACCTAGTGGGCACTTGTTCGGTTGACCTAAATACTTTTAAGTCTGTCCCACTGCAATTCTTCATCATCATCATCATTTCAGCTATAGGACGTCCACTGCTGGACATATCCCTCCGTCGATCTCTAAAAGGACCGGTTGGAAGCGGCCTGCATCCAGCGTTTCCCTGCAGTCTCTTTTAGATCAGCTGTCCATCTTGTGGGTGGACGTCCTACGCTGCGCTTACCGGTCCGTGGCTGCAATTTCGAAGCCTATAAAATTATTTCCTTGTCTGGAGCCGGCTCTTCGAGGCGCATTCACATCTAATCTAACGAGTGCCCAAGTGTTAGATTAGAGTTGGGCAGCAGATGGGCTGCCTGATGGTAAGCAGTCACCGTCGCCTATGGGTACTTGTAACACCAGAAGCGTCTTAAATACGTTGCCGACCCTTTAGAACTTGATTAACTCGCCTTTTGAAGAACCCCATGTTGTAGCTCTCGGAAAGGTTGCCGTGTTGTACCGTGGAAGGTTAGCTCATTCCACATTTTGCAGGTATGAGGCAAGAAAGATTGTGTGAATCGCACAGTGCGCGATTTCCACTGATCTTTGATGTGTGGATGTGCTTTGGCGGTGGTGGCTAGTGCGATGGTAAAACCGCGACACCACTGTGTTCGTAAACAATCAAATTGGCTAGTGATATAACGAGATAAAACATGTCTTTTCGTGTTGTTTCTAAACCCCATAGAAGTCTCCTGCACTTTACTAGGAGATGACTTGGACTTGACTGTGACTTACTTTGGTTGATGCCAACTGTAACAATCACCTTGTTTGCCAACTGTAACAATCACCTTGTTTGCCAACTGTAACAATCACCTTGTATGCCGATACAGGAAGAAAATATTTCAATATTCCACACCGGCAAATGCATAAAACATTCGATGCCATACTATGAGGAAATAAGTTTAATGTCAATTTAATGTAATATTTTTTTTACGGTCAAGTGCCTTTATTAACGAAACAAAATACAAGCTAATACTAACACTATAAATACAGTTAGACTGCCCATAGACCGTTGAAGGTCTATGGGTAGGTCGTTGTTAAATTTTTTATGTCAATGTGACAGACACCAATGTGATAATTTTGTATAAGTTGACTTTTTGCTGATATTTTGCCACAGAAAAGTTAAACTAATTATAATTTCTGTGTATTTTGCGCAGAAAGGGAAATTACATACCCAAATTTCGTTCTCTGCGATTTTTCCATGGGCATAGTATACCTGAATTAGGTCTGAAGAAGTATATAAATTACGTATACTACGTTCATGGGTTTTTCATCTCTGCACCGACTCTCCGCCAAAACTATACCGTTCTGGCAATATAGTACCGGCTCGCCTACAATTTCTATCTTATGTTCATCGGCCCGCATGTAAGCGATGTGTTTCTGAAGCCGTGAACTGGCCACTCCAATTTCCGATCGTTGTCACTTGCGTTTCAATCACAGAGCTAGTAGAGTTACTGCACTTGATTGCATCGACCATCTGCGGTGATTGTAGAATGGCCAAACGTGCTAGAATTTTTTAAAGAAGAAGTATATTAATATACAAAATAATTACGGATAAAATTCAGAGCTACCCTCCTTTTTACGGCATATGGATGGAATTAAGGATTTCCCCCCTTTTCTGACATTAATTATAAAAATCCGTCAAAGGTATTTTTTGTCGATCATATTTTGCGATGGTGGCCAAGGAAGTGACGGACCAAACGGTAGCATGTGCGCTTTACAATTTGACGACACTCAGTTTGATCCTCGGCCCTGCACCAATGACTTATTTAGAACTTCAATAAATTATGTGCAGTTTCGATGCCAAATAACCGCTCAAAAATTTGAGAATATTTCAATGCTCCACACTGACAAATCCAAAAGATGTACGAAGCCAATTTCCTCAGATGAGGAAAAAATTTAAAAGAGTTTTAATTTATTTATGCAAAAAGACGTTATTTGGATAAATTTTTATAATAAAATGATTTGGTTTTGTGACTTTCTTAAATATTAATCAGTAAACTGTGTGTCTTGAGAAAACGGTAAAGGTAAAAATCGTGAGGAAACTACTTGAAGCCATCCAGATTGTAACAATCGAGAAATATCTGTTCAAGCAGCGCATTCCAAGGTCTAGTGGAATCAAAGCGCTTCGTAGTTACAGGTTTCAGGAATATCAACCATTTGCAAGCGCAAGCAGCCTCTACTAAAACTATAGAGTGAATGCTGTAGATTTTTAACCGCTTCAAATATTTTCCCCCATTTTCCAAACACAGCCTTCTATGTCGATCAATACAGCCCCGACGTAGCTCTAAATCTGTCACCTGCACCATTGACCACATCGATCTTGCAGCTATCGGCACTTGCATTCAGCGTAAAGGCACCCGATTACTGACCCAGTAGAATCGATGACTCGACTAAAGTACTTGGAGATTATACTGGACAACTTGACCGATTTCAGAAAATCACTGAGCTGGAAGAACTGAATGACGTTGCTGGAGTTACTTTATTAACTCATCATCATCATCAGCCAGAAGACGCGTATTGCTGAGCATAGGCCACGCCCTTTCAAACCTTTATTAACTAAACAAAATACTGTTCATAGACCGTTCATGGTCTGATGACAATTCGAATGCTTAAGCCCACTATAAATAACTTTTTGCGTGTTTAAATATGTATTTGATAAGAAATTTAATAACACAAGTTATTACAATAAAATGTAAAACTTAACAGCAGATATGGTATTTTTTTTCTAACCCTTGTAACCGATAAAAGACCTGATAACGACAGCTTAACAGAATTTTGTGACTCATATAGCAACAATCTCGATAAGTCTCGATCAAGTCACCTTTCTAACAAAGAATAAACCGGTCAAGTGCTAGTCGGTTGCACACTGAGGGTTCCGTACCACCACATATTACAAAAAAGTAGTGCAAAAAGACAACATTACGCCCAGGCGGTCACCAGTCCAAGTACCGACCGCGCCCTACGTTGCTTAACTTGGCGGTGAACAGAAAGTCACTGTGGCCAAAGATAATATAACCATATGATCGCGCATGTAGTCAAATTTCCCTTTTGCACGAGTAAGCTACGTCATCCGCGGAGGAATGGCTCGAAAAAGTAGGTATGTATAGTATTAGTAAACGCTGAAAAAAAAACCTTTTCATCACGCGGGGAAAAGGATGAATAGTCAAGGGGTTATATCGTCATTGACTGCCAGTCAATCACGATATAATGATATAATTATGTATGTATGAAACGTCGTGCGAAAGGTACATATTTTTACCTAAATTAAATAATTCTGTCCTAATAAACATATTTTAAAACATGTATTGTGTTCAAATCGCGAGAGTTTAAAAATTACTATGTATGATTTTATGTATGACTTGTTTGACGTTATAATAATTAATACCTTTGAACCTAATTATAATTCTGAAGGAAAGTATCTGTATCCATGGACATAAAATATATTAAAGTGGTTCGTTTCACAAATAGCGGGAAATTCAAATTTCAAAAAGTTTTCTTGTCCTTGTAGCTAGGCCGTGTAATTATTGTAAACAACCATAATGTTTGCGCAAATTGATTATTATTCTTCACAAAATCATGTAAAGCTATTTATCTCTAATGCACATTATTACTTACAATTGTGAATTAGCAAATTTTTGCTATTTCAAACGGTTTATTCACAAATGTAAGTAATATGGTGCGTTACTGTTAAATAATTGTACATTATAATGTAAAGAACAGCCAACATTTTGCGAAAACACTGTGTTATTTAAAAATAATTACCTGGCCTGGCTACTAGGACCAAAAAATGTTTAAAATTTGAATTTTCCGGAAACCCTTCTCGTTGTAATGTTTTGTTTCCACACTAAGATTTTGCTACATTATGATTTAGTTGTAATTACAATTTTAGATAAAATTTGATAATATAAATATTTTAATGTAATTTGTAATTGTAGCACAATTTTAATTATTTCACTGTTTTAAACTACCACGGTTGTTCACAAAAGTTATATGTTTACTAGCGACCCGCCCGCCCGGCTTCGCACGGGTGTAATTTACGTGCGAAGCCGGGGCGGGTCGCTAGTTATATAATTATTTAAACTATCCTATATCTCAAGTTGGATCGAACTGCACATGGTGTGCGAATTTTATTATAATCGGTTAAGTGGTTTAGGAGTCCATCGAGGACAAACATTGTGACACGAGATTTATATATATTAAGAAGATTATGATTTAGTTGTAATTACAATTTTAGATAAAATTTGATAATATAAATATTTTAATGTAATTTGTAATTGTAGCACAATTTTAATTATTTCACTGTTTTAAACTATCACGGTTGTTCACAAAAGTTATATGTTTACTAGCGACCCGCCCGCCCGGCTTCGCACGGGTGTAATTTACGTGCGAAGCCGGGGCGGGTCGCTAGTTATATAATTATTTAAACTATCCTATATCTCAAGTTGGATCGAACTGCACATGGTGTGCGAATTTTATTATAATCGGTTAAGTGGTTTAGGAGTCCATCGAGGACAAACATTGTGACACGAGATTTATATATATTAAGATTTACGGGACATTTACCATGGAGCCCATAACGCTTAACGGGAGCTCATTCCACAACCTTACCAAGGTAAATATCCCGTAAATAAGCATATAACTTTAATTATTTAATTTGTATACATTACAAAATTTTGCTTCTATTTGTAATGTTCCCTGTAAACCATGATCTAAGCTGTAAACTTAGAATGAGGAACAATGTGAACAAGCAATTACACCACCACCCCAACCAAATTTTGAAACTCGACTTTCAAATATATCGAAAAGCGACTTCAACAATTTAAAGCTAACTTTCGGGCATAAATTGGCATAAACGGTCGTCATTATCCAACTCTAAAACTTCAGGTACCACGCGAGAAAGCAAAGGGTATTTAAAGTCGGAAAGTTCCAGAAGTTTCGTTAATTGTTCTCTTCCACAGGTATTTTGCATTCCTTTACGTATTTCGTTCTAGTTGCCGAAGTGTGACAAGCCTCGGGGGTTGCGGTGCCGATCTTCTGCGAACTTGAGGAGTTGGCTGGAATCGTAAGTAATTGGATTGGTATTTAGTTACAAGTAATAATGTTTAGTCAAAATTACATTGTTTTATTTTAATTGTAAAATTGCGCTATTGTAAACTAAGCAAAGCTAGAGGTAGCTAAAGGCACGTGGTAATTTCAATTGCGCATTTCAACGTTTTTGAAGAAAAAAAAACAGTAATTTAACGAAATCCACTCCTAAACTTTCCCTCCTAAAGTTTTACGAAAAACTACTTTTGTAAATTGGAGGTAACAAATGGATATGTTAAGTTTTACCAAAATCTAAAGCCCCTACATTCAATAAAAAGTACAGATCTTTTTAATACAGGAACTGAATTTTTTACAGATCTTATTAGTTGAAAGAAAAATTATACCAAAAATCCAGTTTACTATGCTTTTTTCGTAAAAATATGTGATAAGACCCTTAAAGCAACTAAAAAACTTGGACCGAGTATAAGTCGAACTAACTTGGATTTCTTCCAATTTCTCTATAAATTAATTGCTTCCGGCACAAACCTTAATTGCATGTGTAGATACAACATAGGATTTCATTGTGTTTCATTTAAAAACCCGACCACAAAAATCCTTTTCATATAATAATACACCGTTTTAATATCACAACACCTCATTCAGCGCGCAGTTAATTTTACCTGAAAACATAACCGAAACTCGTAAAGGAGCACCGACACTATAAAAACTTAACTGACTCTCAACAGTGCAGTATATAAACAAAAAAAAGTATAAAACTCTGATAGTTCATACCTAAGCGACGAGTATGACTGCGAGCAACAGCGGAAGCTTTCATATTCTACGGTTGAAGGTGAGGACATAGATAAGCGTGATTAAATAATGGTGTATATATTCAATTGGCTATTAATGCCTAATAGTTCTTTAAAAATGCATACTAGATCACGAGGTCCTAGCTCAATACGTTGGCCCAATCAGATTCGCACTACTCTGGATACCTCAGTCTACGACGCACTCCATGTCGCTGAGGATAGAAGACGATGGAAAGATATATTATTATCATAGAGATATTGATGGAAAGTGGTGGTCATGACCCTCAGACATGAGGAATACGACTCAAGAACACGAAAAAATGCATACTATGTTAATTGGACTCTGCAAAAGAGTTCAATTAACATAGTATGCATTTTTTGGGTTCGAATCGAAACGTCAGGAGTTTAATTTATGTAAAAAAAACAACAACACGCGATAAAATCCGTAAGAAATGTTTAATTTCAATAGGTATGTTAATTGTGTTCAACGAAAACTGAAATGTTTTCGTAAGCATTATTTGTGAAGCTTTATCAATCAAGATACAAGTGTTTAAATACATTCAGTTTGATGATTAGTGCTGCAACTGTATTTGTAAAGTACTGGTTTTAGAAAATAAAATATTTAATTTAGTTAAAGTTTTGACCTTTCTTAGAACAGAACAGATAAAAGTAAATTTGCAACAATTTAGTTACTGAAACTTTACTATTACTCTTGCCTACTAAATGCGCCTACTAATAATGCCTACAAAAACACAATTTTCTAAGTAAATTTTACACGAGTAGGTATGTTATGTTTTAGTATGAACTTTTTTATCTGAAGACACTTTCCAGTCGCTAGTCGTGTTGGTGTGTACTAAGCTTTAAAAAACCTAATGGTTCCCACACAAAAGACTTTTAACATAAACAATACTAAATTATACGCGATGAGTCCAACTTTGTGAATTACTTTCGTAATAACGCTGAGGGAGACTGTGTTGCCAGCCGCTTGGGTATTTTCCGTTTTATAGGTGAAAAAAATACTGCATCAGTCAAACTTTGTGATTGTGCTTTTTCATTGTGGCTCAAAAAGTTCAGGGTTTTTTAAAAAAGTCACTGAAAATTTCAAGTAGTAAATGAGGACGTATTAAATTTATGTGAAGTAATTTTTTAAAAATCACAACTAAGATTAGTATGTAAGAGTTGATCCGTTAGCTGAATATTTATCCAACACTAAAGGCTGGTAAGTGAAAATTCATCACCATTCAAGAAACCCTAAAGCAAAGCTATCTAATCGATGAAAAAACTTTCATCAAAATTACCCTAAATATTGGGAAAGTTTCCTTAAACTTGGCGACAAAGAGGGGTGTTGTACGGAAGTGACGTCAAATTTTGTCGTGAAAATTGCGATTAAAATGGCTTATAAGGCAACATTAAGCTTAGATAGGGACAATGGCTTGATACGAAACGATGTAAACGAGCTACGAACGTGAACGGTTTTTGTCCACAAAAGTTGTTTATGAGTTGTAAATGTTTGACTACGTTTTGTTCGGAACTTGTAAAGCTGCTTATATAACCGTAAAGACAGTAGACTGTTGACTTTTATGGTTCAAGATTTTAGATAATCAAATATTTACAATAAATAGTTCACTTGAGTGAAAAAATATTGTTTTCCTTAAGGGTCCTGTATACCCTCTGCAGCTTTCTCTCTCGCACATTTTCACATTATTGAAGATATAAAATCAATGAGTGTGAATTTCCAAAAAGTAACAAAATCATGTCATGGTGTCTATCGTAACATTACAAACAAAGAAATTGTCAATTTGATATATTTTAATTTGACCCAGTAAAATGGTAACAAGTGATTTTTATTTCTCGTGTCATTTTATTCCGTCAAATTACAAGATATCGAAGCAAACATTTCTTTGTTTGTAATGTTACGATAGACACCATGACATGATTTTGTTACTTTTTGGAATTTCACACTCATTGATTTTATATCTTCAATAATGTGTAAATGTACGAGCGAGAGAGCTGCAGAGGGTATACAGGACCCTTAACTAAAGTACTTATAGGTTGCAAACACTTGCGGTACAGAGAAGAGGAAAGATTTGATTGTTTGTTTGTTTGTTTGAATTGAATAGGCTCCGAAACTACAGAACCGATTTGAAAAATTCTTTCACTGACGGGAAGCTACACTATCCCCGGGTGACATAATCTATACCCGTGCGAAGCTGGGGCGGACCGCTAGTGGTTGATATAATAGTAAGTCATAGATTCTTAGCAATTTTTTTGGGTCTGTGGTAACAGTATTTAACAGTAGTAATATTCCAGAAAGATATCGCTACGATAAGGCCGCTTCTTAAAAGCTTAGGAAAATAGTTTAATGGAATGGTTTCAATTATGTTGTACCATTCTCTAAACTAAACGTGACCAAAATGCTGGCGTGTTTCTGGCTCAACGCATAAGCATTGCCATTCAACGTGGTAATGCCGCCAGCATGCTGGGTACGCTGCCAACTGGTGGTGGGCTTGAGCATTTGGATTGTCTTTAGACCTTCAACGGTCTATGGGCAGTCTAACTGTATTTGTAGTTTTAGTTTTAGCTTGTATTTTGTTTAGTCAATAAAGGCGCTAGCCCAGTAACTAAACTAAACTAATTTGACAGGGCTAAAATTATCGGTCTCTTTTTAATTTAATACGTCAGGAAAGGATGGCAATAGTACAGAGCCAATGTTTGACTTCAATATTTTAATAGTACAAAACCACTCTTTTACTAAACTCGCAGGAAGAACATTACAGAGCTAAAATACAATGTCCACAATAACATAACATTTCAGTAGAGCTCAAGAACAATTAACCAACATTTTCCGCCTCTATTAGGAACCGCTTTGTTCCGTTTCTGTAAACTATTTTTACCCAAAACAATAATAACAGAGCCATTGGAGGAAATATCCGGAACATACGTCAGAGCTTGGAACAACCGATTAAAAACCGCACTGTGAGGGGACGACGCAGTGCAAAACATTTATGAGTTAATGTTTGCAGTTTTGACCAGGGGCAAGCCTGGCGCACTCCGCACTTGGAATTGGTGTCATTTAGGATCCCCAAGCCGCCTGCCAAGCGTGGGGATTATGGCAACACCCCTCTCTAAGAGGGAGGCCTTTGTCCAGCAGTGGACGTTTAATGGCTGCTGATGTGATGTGTGTGTGAGGCAACCGAGCTCCATAGACCACATCATCGCTTAATAGCATTCGAGGTGGCGCCTAATGTTTTATTTATTTATTTGGTTTGAAATAAATAAAGGTTTGAGTTAGCCTGTATTCACTCAATATAATATAATGTATACAGGGTTACTCATATAGACTGTACTAAGCCGAAAGAAGGTCATTGTACTCATTATTAAGACAACTTTTACAACGGGATCAACCCTGAAATTGCGAATTGAAAATAAAATAGCTGTTCCATACACAGAAAATAGAAGTAAATAGAACGGAAATGAGAAGAAAAATCTGTTACCAGGCATATGAGTGAACCTTGATTGAACATTCTTATTTAGATCAACGCGTCGAACTCCGCATCCAAAGAACTTGGACCTTACCTTTTTTGGTTAGGTCTTAAAGTTCTTTGTCCGCATCACAGTTGCTAACTAATTCCGAATGACTGACGTTTCGTTTCGTGCGTCCTGTTAGTACACGGTGAACGTACTGCGATCTCCAAGCCGCCTGCCAAGCGTGGGGATTATGGCAACACCCCTCTCTAAGAGGGAGGCCTTGTTCAGCAGTGGACATTTAATGGCTGATAATGTATGTATGTATGTACATGCACCATGTTCACGGGAAGACAACTGTGCCAAAATATCGGGAGCTCATTCCAAAACCTTACCACGGTAAATATCCCGTAAATAATCATATAACTTTTGAGGCTTCTATTCATCTTAAAATAAATTATTTGCAAGAGTAACACATAAGCTACTTTCTTTCTTTGAACATTATTTTGTTGAAAATATTTCTGTGACAGGCAAGGTATTGAATACGATTGGCATAAATAAAACCTATTTATGGAAGGATGAAAGGAACCCACAAAAGTACCAGCCATAAGCGATTGAAGGTTCTTGGTTCTTGTAAGCACTTGTAAGTACGTTTAACTCGTATTTTGAGTTAGTTGCGCCGCGTGGTTACACCTGCGTTGTCCACGGAGGTGCGTGGCTCAAGAAACTCTCTCAATTTCAATACATTTTTAGGGTTCCGTACCCAAAAGTTTAAATAAAGATTCGGGACATTTTTTGCACACGCGGTCATCTGACCTCAAACTAAGCAAAGCATGTGATATAGCTGCTAGAGACTGATATACATACATATATATATTTTAAACACATATTAAAATAGATATTCATACTCAGATATTGAACAAACACAAATGTTCATCACACGAATGTTTGTCCTAGGTGGGAATCGAACCCACGCCTCTAGCGCGGAAGGCAGGATCACTACCAACTAGGCTAACGGGCTATCAACCAGTCTGTCACCGTGTTTAAGGCTAGTTGCGCCACGCGGTTTCACCTCCGTAGACACTCTAAGTTTCAATACATTTTTAGGATCCCGTTATCCCCAGAGGGTGTAATATTTTAAGTCTTTTACTAAGCCTACTACTGTACTACCCTAGTACTAAGCCTACGCTGTATATCTGTCTGTCCAGCTGTCTGTTCGTCTGTCCGTTTTACCTTTTAACTGATGTATCTTTCGAACCGTAAAAGATAGCCAGTTGACATTTTCACAGAATAATATGTGATGTTGCGACAGACTAACTAAAAATTAATAATAAAGTCAAAAAGCAAAAGCTAATGGATACAACCCCATATAACAAACGCTTTAATAACGTAAGTATTTTTGTATTTGCTCTAACGTAAAAACGGTCATACCTACGTAAAAGCGTCAAAATTGGCATGATTATAGTAAACACTCTAAAGTTAAACAATAAAAAAATAGCCAAGTGCGAGTCGGTGACAAATTTTTATTTAACACCAAGTTAAGCAACTTAGGGCGCGGTCGGTGCTTGAATGGGTGACCGCCTGGACGTGATGTTGTCTCTTGTATTTTGTGGTGGTACGGAACCCTCAGTGTGCGAGCACGAGTCACACTTGGCAAGTTTATTGATCGCTGCGTCAGTCTAGTTCAATATTTTATTTTGTCTGGTTAACACTTGAAAATCAATTAGTGGTAGATTTGCAAACCAAAACAACATTAATCCCGGTATCCTGACGCTGACTTGACTCGTAGTTGCTACATGCGGCATCTAGCGGTGAAGTCGCGTGGAAAGTTTTCTCATTACTCTGAGTGCAAGGAAGTGACGCGAAGTGACGTGCGCATGGTTAAGAATTTACTTTATACCACGACTCATCATCATCATCATCAGCCAGAAGACGTCCACTGCTGAACATAGGCTTCCCCCTTTAACTTCCACACTGAACGACAGCCTGCCTTTTGCATCCACTGGATGCCCGCGACTCTCACAATGTCGTCGGTCCATCTAGTGGGCCACGACGTGTTTTACGTACTTTAATTACTGGTAGAAAAAGCTCTCTATTTGTGCATTTCTGCATTATTTTTAAGTGTAAAATAAAGATAATGAATAAACTAATTTAATATTTTTAATTGCATGTGGTCAAAATTACAATCTCACGTACGTAAATGTATAATCCTACTAAATTCAATATTGAAATATTTTTAATAATTAATAATATTTATTAATAATATTATTAATAATTGAAATAGGTATTTCAACTGCATTTTGTCTTTGTAATTACACTACATTGAAACAGTTTCAATTCTTGCTATTTTCAAAAGTTTTGATCGTCAACAAAAACTGATCCAAGTTATTAGGGGCCTTTAGAAAATAACCCCTCGAAACAAATTAACGAGAAACTATTCCATTGAAAAGTTCTTCGTCTTTTGGCGAGTTTGGAGCTCTTTGAAGCCAAGGGCAAATAGCTTGGAATCGCAGACTATGAGACTGTTATGGAAAGGGACAATGACACGATTAAAAACATCCTAAAATTTAAAAAATAATTAATAAATAGGAGAAAAAGGAAGAATATTAAGTAACAATCCAAACACTACTCGTAAAACAATTATGGTTTTTAATTCAATAATTGAAATAAAAGCAGAATACCAAACAATACTTAAAAAACCAAATTAACTTGTTAAAGCCAAAGTATTTTAATATCTGACTCATATAATACTGATAATCTACCTAGCTTAGGAGTCAAACATTCACCTAACTTGTATATCTGTTATCTTGTGTTATTAAGAGACATATAATATTTTTGTATTTACTATCTCCTGCATGCTAAAGAAATCCAATTTACGACTAATGAAAATGTCTTATATTAGACTTCGGAAATGGGAATCTTACATCATTTTCTGTCATATTATGCAGGTACTATACTCGATAAAGTTTTTTTTAAACTGTGACAGCTTCAATAATAAGTGACAATATCAAAAATGTGCCATCATCAAAAGTTTAATGAGAATCATGTAGGTAAAAGTTCTGATCACTTTTACAAGTTTTGAACGTAAGGTTTCGTAGCTGATTTCGGTGCTTCCTCGTAGTCAAACTGGTCTGACGACAATGAAATATTAAAAGAAAATTGTTTCTTTCAGCTTTTGCCAATGTTACTACAGCTGTTAGAGCAAAAAAAATTAGACTGATTAAAGTAGTAGTTATGTACTGCTCTGGAGTAGAAACTTGGCAAAATATACAGTAACTGTTGTGTACCTAAAGAGTTAAAAAAGTAGACTATCAATTCTTATTATTTTGTGGTGATTTTCCAAGTTTCCACTTAGTTGTTCTTCTGTCTTTTTTGATCTGTGTTAAAGTCATCAACAAACGCTGTGATACCGTTAAACAAATAAATAACTTTCTTTTTGTTACTAAATAATTTGCTTGAATTTTCTAAACGACTTTGTTTTTGTGCAGGCCGAAAGATTAATTTGTGACTTTGCTAAAACAGTAATCCCTCGGAAAGTTTTAATAGACTTTGTAACTTAATGAGCACATAATGATTATGTTAGTATGCTTTTAGGTTTCCACTTTTTTTTTTTTAATGCCATAGGTGGCAAACAAGCGGACGGGCTGCCTGATGGAAAGCAATCACCGTCGCCTATGGATATTTGTAACACCAGAGGTATCACAAATACGTTGCCGACCCTTTAGAACTCGATTAACTCGCCTTTTGAAGAACCCCATGTTGTAGCTTCTCGGAAACACCGTAGAAGGTAGCTCATTCCAAATTTTGCAGGTATGAGGCAAGAAGGATCGTGTGAAATGCACAGTGTGCGATTTCCACTGATCTATTATGTGTGGATGAGCCTTCAGGCGGTGGCGGCTAGTGCGATGGTAAAATCGTGACGCCGGCATCAGATCAAATAGTTCTTCGATTCTCATGGTTAGCCAAACTAAAACAATCTCAAAGAAGTTATAGCTAAATCTGCCGACCCTTGTACCTACGTCTGAACTCCATAGAATATTTAGTGGAAGGGTGCGTACTTACTTTGAAAGATCTCTGAGGCGTCTGGGTGCATGATGGCATAGTTGTATAGTATTTTTACCTTCTTACCAACCTTAGTTTGAATGATAATTATAAATTAAAACACTAAAAACAAGCTCATGAGCATCGGTTAGATTCTCTCCAAATAATCATTCAGTTCAACAAACCGCTAGGGCTCCAGGGCACACCCCTTCTGGGGTGCCTGGGCAAGTCTGATTCCCACTCCCGGCGACGGTCCAAGCCGAGGTTCGTACCTTCGAAGTGCCCTTGTGCTAGTCGCCCAAAAACTTAAACCATCAAGTTATGCCGAACGCACTCTGCGTTCGCTAACTAGTCCGGTCCATCTGTAGAGGCCAAAAGGCCAACATTACAAGACAATATAAAAAAAAAAAAGCTCATGAGACTACGCAAAATAAACCAAAGCTTCCCAAGTTTGAGTATTCTACTGGTATTAAACGGTTTATGGATATTGAAGAGTTCCACTATAATATAGTTGTAATCTGCGTGTCTTCAAGACGCGAGTGAATGCGAGCGTGCGCCATCATCGCACCATCGCTCAAAAACAGGCAAGGTGGCCATGTAACGCAAGCCTATCACAAAAAAATCGCCTCCCAGCTCCAATACTCCCCGCACTAAATACGCATAAGACTGTCACTAAGTGTGAAGTTTAGAACTTTTTAAAAATAAAGTTTGGTTTGTATTGTACCAACCAAATGGGCTCAAACTCGTGGGGTTTACGAGTAGCGATAGAAAAGTTCTACTACCCACGTCCTGGCTCCATTGTCAGATCAGTAATAATAAAAATTATCAAAAAAAACTTGAAATAGGTTAAAATCTACTCTAAAATTTACTCCACGGTCTCGTTTTCCTGTAACAGCCTCGGCACAGAAGCCTTTTTGTAGCTTCAGTTCTAAACAAATGATTGTTAAGTTTATAGTAACCTGTAATGGTATTTATCATTAGACGCAGGTCCGACCTAGTTAATTTCAGTATAGTTTGTTTGTTACCCACCTTTTGCGTGTTTGTAGTCTGTTGTTTTATTTTTTGCTGTTCTTTTTCTACGTAGAGGTTTCGCAGATTCCGTGCTTTCATAGCTGTTGGCTTACACAGTATAGTTATTGTATGATAGTTTATAGCGCTTTGAATATCTAATAGTTATTATTTTGTTTCGATTGGTTCAGCTAACAGCTGGTGATCGCCCGAGGTTGAGTACGTGCCGGCAAACAATTCACTCGGATTGCGGAGTAGTGTTGACATATTGCGTATTCGATCGGACCTGATCGATATTAGTGACTTTTCCTGCGGGGACTGCGGAAAGCTTTCTCGCTTTGAACTTTTGGTTGGGTTTTGAATATTTGGTTCTAAGTGGTAAGGAATCAGAGCGCCTGGTTAATGCGACGCGTGACCAAAATGCTGGCGTGTTTCTGGCTCAACGCATAAGCATTGCCATTCAACGTGGTAATGGCGCCAGCATGCTGGGTACGCTGCCAACTGGTAGTGGGCTTGAGCATTTGGATTGTCTTTAGACCTTCAACGGTCTATGGGCAGTCTAACTGTATTTGTAGTTTTAGTTTTAGCTTGTATTTTGTTTAGTTAATAAAGGCGCTTGCACAGAAAAAAAAGGAATCAGAAATATTTTATGGGCCATAAAAAACAAACATTGTATATTACAGTTTATACAGAGATTCCTAAGATTAGAGATATGGCTGTGATTGGTGTAAAGGCTATTTCATTTTATTACTTCTTCTGGAATTTAGGATCCTTTAATCTAATGAGTCAAAAGTACGACCTAAGTCTGTAACAAGATTTGTTTCCGTACATCTGAGAAAGACTTCGAAGCTTAGAAACTATTATGAAGTTCCCCATAATACAGGACATTTACTCAATGTTCATGTCAAAGTGCTCGTGATATTGGAATACTTCGTATTGCTAGGGCTTTGATGTCGTTCTAATAATCGTATCAAAAGCATCGAGTACGTTCTTTGGAGATATGACGAAATATAATAAATATACCTTGAATGGTCTGAGAAATATCTCAATGTACCTAATTAGCGTTTTATTTCACGTAACAGTATCTCGTTTTGAGATTTCCAAAACGTTTCATGAGCATATCGTTTTTGTTATAGGAAAGATGCAGAATACAATAAAATTATGACAGGAATAATGACTTATTGAAATTATGATTTCAAATAAAATTAAAAAAAATATAGATTGGGAAAATTTTAGAGAGTCTAAAATTTTCCCAGTATGAATTTTAATTAATTTGAAAAATTAGACATTACACCGAGTGTTTGGGACATCGACCCAAAACGAGGTGAAATGTGTTCTTATTTTGATAATTTAGAGCAATTACAAGATTGTCTCTACAGAAGTCTTACAATTTTTTTTAGACGTAATTTTTTTTCTGCATACCCTGCCCCATTTTTTATATTAGTTATAGGCTTGCTATTGTCCACCATCTCGCTCGATGTTCAGCGATGCTGCGGTCTACGTTGAAGCACGCTTGCCTAGAAGACACCGATTTACATGTGATTTGAAGACACCCAGATTGTAACCATCGGGGAACACAAAACAAAACCAAATTAGACCGTTTATAGATAATCATAGAGAAATATACTATTAGTATAGTATATTTCTCTATAGAGAGATAATTTAACCCGACTTATTAGAAATTATAGCACATATTTGCAATCCCCGTTCTATGTAACAACACAAGTTCCAAGTGTCTGCCTTGGACCTTTTATTATAAGGGATCTTAAAAATTCAGCCATTTTTGAATTAGTACGTGATAGTTATATGATTATTTACGGGATTTGGGAGTTCATTCCACAACCTTACAACGATAAATATCCCGTAAATGATTATATAACTTTAGTGAACAACCGTGATAGTTTAAAACAGTGTTTTTTGAAATCGGTTCATTTTCAACTGCTTCATAACTCAATTTTTGAAACGACATGCTCAATTCCAACATTTATATAAAAGCGCAAACTCAAAAGTGACCCCAACTTAAACAGAATTTAAACTTATTTCATCTTGGATTTAATATTGAAAAACCTTAGCTAGTTCCCGGGATACAGAAGTTGCATGTTGCTGATTCCACAATAAAAAACCAGCGCTTCGGTTGCAACAAAATTAGTTAGTTTGGCTTAAAACTTTAATTAGTTCCCCAAGTTTATGCAGTTGAGATTTTAAGTATGCAAATCAAATTGCCACTGAACCTTTGCTAACTTTGGACGGTTTCGAAGTTAATTATTTTTAAAACGGTATACAAAAATGTTTAATATTTAAATTGTGAAACTTGCACCGATATCACTCTTAATAATTATAATCTAATGTGATGTGTATCAAATCACATCACACTGCATTATAAATGCTTAAGTAACTTTATCTATTCTCTTTTCACGACTAAACGTATTCTGGTCGTTTCCCAATGAATACAATCTGGGTGAACTCAAGTTGCAAGTCAATCGATTTCTTCCAAGCAAGCGTGGTCTATCGCAGACCACTTCATCGCTCAACACCGAGCTGCAGTCAAACGCCATCAAATCTATTATTTAAAACAAGGGCCAGACCAATCTTGATGAAATTTTGCAAGGAGGTAAGACAACGACAGGCAAAAGATACTTATCATAATTAGGAAAAAATTTAAAACTGCGTGTAAAACCGCAAAATGCGGTTAGAAGCACATGTTCGTGTTGTTATAAGAAAGGTATAGGTAAAAATGCTTCACCTTCGATCGCATAAGTCGCTCTCTTTTCTATTTTTAGGTATGACTGATGAAATAACCGTATCGGCACATTCAAAAATTGCCACAGTCTTTACAACACAATACACAAAACAAGGATAACATAAACATTACATTAAAAAAATATTATTTAGGCTTTTAACAGGCGGCCTTATCGCTTAAAGCGATCGCTATATACTGCAGCTTGTTTATCCCTAGCTAAGTAGCAGGTCAAGAAGTGGTGGAACAGGGGATAGGTCTAGGTAGGCCTCCCACTAGATAGACTGATGACAACATGAGAGTTGCGGGCATTCGGGATTTGTGATATTTTTTATAATTGAAACTACAGAAATTTAACTATCTACCAACATCTCCCCGAGCTGGCAAAACATTGACATCACTATTATACAGGTTGCATGGAAAGGTAAGATGTTTCCAATCTGGAGGGATTAAAAATACAGGCTGGCGATTTGCAGACTTTTAATCCTATCATGACGTGGTCCTTAACTGTTGGCCTTTTGGAAAAACTCAGAGTCACTCAGCGGGCAATGGAGAGAGCTATGCTCGGAGTTTCTTTGCGCGATAAAATCCGAAACGTGGATATTCGCCAAAGAACCAGAGTCACCGACATAGCTGTTAAAATTTGCAAGTTGAAGTGGCAATGGGCAGGCCACATCGCTTGAAGAACCGATAACCGATGGGGAAGAAAGGTTCTTGAGTGGAGACCACGAACCGGAAGACGCAGCGTAGGTAGGCCTCCCACTAGATGGGCCGACGACATAGTGAGAGTCGCTGGCATCCAGTGGATGCAAAAGGCAGGCTGTCGTTCAGTGTGGAGGTTAAAGGGGGAGGCCTATGTTCAGCAGTGGACGTCTTCTGGCTGATGATGATGAATCCTATCATAGGTCTACGTTGTAGTCTTAGAGGTCTTACTCAGCATTACAGAGAAATGAATACGATCTGTTGAGTAAGCCGTGTTTTGATCTTTAGATAGATTTTTTCTTCAAGCTTTTTTTAAAATAAAAATAGGCTTGCGCTTGACCGCCAACTCGCCTGATGTTCATATCGCCTCCTTAGTAATATAAACACGAACATTGCCTTATACTATTTGCAATGTTATTCAAATTAATGCCCAACTTTTTTTTATCATAAAGAAAGGCGTGGGGTTTTCTGACTAGATATTCTTATAAAACACTCCATTTTGAAGTTCGGCGGGAAGATCTCGGTGGAAGGATAGTCCTTGCATACTAGAGGTAATCAAAATGCTTAGATACTATTGTATTTATCAGGGAACAAGAACGACGGAGAATAATGCGATTTTGCAAGTATATATTAGATTAGATCAAGGTTTAGATCGTGTAACCTAGTTTTACGAGTTGCCAGATGTTTATAGCCTCTGGTTTTACGAGCTTTAAAGTATAAGTAACGCATCAGTGTTGCCTCCAGCCAAATAGGTAGGTGCATTATATACGAGCTTCTTAGACAAACATAATGTACTTTTATGACTTCTTCTGGACGTGCTCTAGACGCATATAAAAGATGCTCTTAAACAACTAGCTGTTATCTGTGACGTCGTACGAATCGATTTTCATGGTCCCTTTGGGTATATATAAGATCTTTGATTTTCATATAAACTTTAAACCTCCGATTCCTTAGCTCTTTCGAAAAATCATTTGTTAGCGGGAACTTTACAACATAACACTTTTTTTGTTTTGTGTGAAATCTACCAAAGATACCCGACTGTATTGGGATGCAGCCAGGTTATGTAGGATTATATCTACTGAAACCCCCCCGGTTACCAGCCTTAGTGCTTGACAAAAGGGCTCCGAGATCTCCAGAGGAACGCACCGGAGCCCTTAACACTGCGCTACGGCTCCTCCCGGGACAACTGCGTCTTGTTTCGGCCCCTCTACTCACGACAACATTGGTCACACAACGTTATCGTTCTCTTCCGGGACTCACTTGAGTGGATGCTCAGAGCCCCAACTTTGCCCATCCCAGAGGTCCCTTTTTAGTAGCCTCTTACTACAAGCAAGGGGTACCAGTGCCGTATTCTATTGCCCTGGCGCCAAAGCTATATTGCCCCGAGGCACCAGGGCTATACAATATTACAACCAATGAAAAATTCAACCGCAAAACTTCCGCTTCGTAGGTCAATTACTACAAATTACTAGTGCACGATTTTGCGATAAACCATTCAGTCGGTTATTATAGATAATGAGTGTTATTTTGTTTCTATATAACTATATACCTGTGAGCACCGCTTCTCTCACTATACGGGGTGTAAGGGGAACACTCTCGAAGCCAAAAGAAGGTAAATTGTACTCATCATTATGAACAACATTTACTATGGGACCAGCCTTGAAATCGCGAAAAAAATATCAGCTATTCTATAGAAAACGGTCATTGACACTCTACAAAATGTATGGAACAGCTGATTTTTTTTCGCGATTTCAGGTTTGGTCCCATACTAAAAGTGGTTCATAATGATGAGTAGAATTACCTTCTTTTGGCTTCGAGAGTGTTCCCCTTACATCCTGTATACAGAGTTACGCGAAAAGGGTGTGTTAAGCTGGAAGGGTCCATTATACTCATAATTATGGACAACTTTTACAATGGGACCAACCCCTAAATCGAAAAAAATAACAGCTGTTTTGTCGAGTGTCTATGACCGTTTTATTATGGAACAACAGACTGTCTTTCACCATTTCAGTGTTGCACCCGTAGTAAAAGTTGTTCATAATGATGGATGTTTTATGGACTCTTTTCAGCTTAGTAAATCTTTTTCGTGAAATCCAGTATACAGTGGTTACCGCTTCAGGCCTGGCCACATCACTGTGAAACGGTACGGCATCTTATCACGTGGAAATTTGTGGCATGGAGCTGGTCGCACCATTGCTGTCGTAGTGTCAATTTCGGTTGTGATGATCTGGACAGTGGCAGAGAATGATATACATCAAAAAAATCGCGTCGCCCGTGGCACGGTGCAGCCGCGTTGATAGCGTACCGCCGCGTCGTTCATCTGCATAACGCCGCGCCGCCGTGCCGTGGTGATGCGGCCAAGCCCTTTCTAACACATCATCATCATCATTAGCCAGAAGACGTCCACTGCTGAACATATGCCTCCCCTTTCAACCTCCACACTGAACACTGAAGGTTCTGGAGTGGAGACCACGAACCGGAAGACGCAGCGTAGGGAGGCCTCCCACTAGATGGACCGACGACATTGTGAGAGTCACGGGCATCCAGCGGATGCAAAAGGCAGGCCTTTCTAACACAAACATTGCTTATTAGAGAAGATTGAATAAGTATCTTCTAAGTCTGCGTGCTTCATCTTCGACCACCTCGTCGCTTACCAACAGGTGAGTTGGTGGGCAAAGGCAGACTAATCCGCGTTAAAAAAAAAATATTCCGCGCAAACAATAAAAAAACGATTTTGTCTGCTATCTTGCCTAATTAAGTAGTTTACGAAAGAGAACGCTTGCTTGAAAAAAAAAAATACGATTTAATGATACCTTTGCTTGAATTTTTAGGCATTTCAACTTATTTTACACAACCTCTTTTCTGCGCTCTACATATATTTAAAGAAAGAGGTTCAAAAGAAGAGGTTTTCTATTGAATTGACACTGACTTCTTGGAGTCCCAATCAAGCAATTAAGTCATTGTCAGAAAGTTGGTGTTACATAATTTTTGGCAAGTTGTTAACCTTAAAATTATGATAACAATACCGCGCATTTTTACATTTTCTTTTAGATCAAAATGTATTCAGTTTAATGTAACATTACAAACACAGGGAAATAACATTATTATACATCTTAGATAATTATGAACTAGACAAGCAATAAACGTAAATAAGTTAATGTAAAACCACATAAAAACATGATAAATTGTAGCAACTCTCAATGCGAAGACGATGATAGCCTTATGGAATTCAAAAGGCGTGCACTACGAGACGCCGTTATTTGTATTGGTTGGCTTAAACTTGCAAGTATCTTTATCTCTGACTTCCTTCTTAAGGTGGTACGATTCACCTATGGCAGGAAATTCAAATTTTAAACAGTTTGTTTGGTCCTAGTAGCCAGGCCAGCTAATTATTTTTAAATAACACAGTGTTTGCGCAAAATGTTGGCTGTTTACATTATAAGTAATGTACAACTAATTTAACAGTAACGCACCATATTACTTATATTTGTCAATAAACCGTTTGAAACAGCAAAACTTAGTTTATTCACAAATGTAAGTAATCATGTGCATTAGAGATAAATAGTTTTACATGATTTTGTAAAGAATAATAATCAATTTGCGCAAACATCATGATCGTTTGCAATAATTACCCGCCCCGCGACTCTCACGATGTCGTCGGTCCATCTAGTGGAAGGCCTACCTACGCTGCGTCTTCCGGTTCGTGGTCTCCACTCCAGAACCTTTCTTCCCCATTGGTTATCGGTTCTTTGAGCGATGTGGCCTGCCCATTGCCACTTCAACTTGCAAATTTTAACAGCTATGTCGGTGACTCTGGTTCTTACAAAGTACCACAGTTCCATGTAATCCTGTAAATGTTTTTTTCCAGATATCAGTGTTGTACTACGTATGTATGTACTATTTGGTCCACGTGTACAGCAAAGGCGATGTATCTACAATTCTACAAGTGATGCTTCTTTTAGCGATACCAGTCCAGATAATACACGGGATTGTGCTGTTTTTTGGAGCACTCGAAGTTAGTACAAGTTTCTTTTAAAAAAGTGGATGCTATTTTACAAGATATAACTGAAAAATGCAGTAACAGAAATAGCGTATTTTACTTATATTATGAATGATTAAAATGGATAATTATTGTTTTTAATATACGGTAATCGCTGACGCTAAACTCCTACTAATAGTATCAACCGCATTTGACGTTTATTTCAAAGTGAGTTTTCCCAGTTTTCACTTTAAAATTACCGGTAAACAAAAATATGAATATATTCTCAAAAATAACAGCCGTTTTTACCTCTAATCATTTGCACTAACAAGAAAAATCCTTGAGGCAAATTGGTGTCTTCAAAGGGGGCATCCACATGTTTCCTTTGAGCCGACCGCTCGGGGCATAGGTTCTGAAGGCATTACCATAAAATACGGAAACATGTTGGCGGATTCAAGGAGAAAATGTAAAGAAGCTGAAGGCTAGTTTTTGGCTTTGTTTAGGATTTGATGGGCGTGTCAGATTTGTTTGGTCTTCCTGGAAATTTACGCGAATGTGTTCTATTTTTTGAGTAAACATATTTTTTGTTAGGTATTAGGCAAATAAAAAAGTTGTCGCTTTTGAGTTGGTGTATCAATCAATAATACTTAACTATACAATTTTATACTTATAGTGTATATTTTTTTAACAGGTTCAAAATATTCACCCGCTCTTCACCCTCGCTGTAGTTTGAATTAATGTAGAAATGCAAAACCGGCTTATGTACTTCGACCAAAGTAAAATGAATGGAAGGGCTCATAGAAGCGCATTTTTGAAGATTAAAAAATGAGCGCCGGCGCTCGCTTTGTTTCAGTCGATCTCTAGCCGTAGGAAGTGCGACACAAGATTATTGCTACATGATAAGGAAACATCAGCTGACAAAATTATGTCTTCGTGTGCTTTCCCGAAGTGTAATAACACAACAAAAAATCGCAATCAGTTTTTTGCAACAAATGTACTGCACCTACATGACTATAATGTGTTTAAGTATATATGTCCGACGATTTTGACTCGTTTTTACTGAGCAAGTTTAATGTTTATGGCCCGTATAAAAAAGTAAAAATGAAATGGGGGTGTCCCCATACAACAAGCGTATTTTTACGTGTTTTTGTGTTAGCTCTAATGTAAAAACGGTAATACATAGAAGCGTCAAACTTGGTATGGTTATAGTACACACTTCAAAGTATAACAAAAAATAATAAATAATGGCCCAGTGCGAGTCGGTGATACATTTCTGTTCATTACCAAGACTAGTTATAACTGGTAATTTCGTTATTGAATTTTGTGGTGGTACGGAACCACAGAAAAGAAAAAAAAATTGTTTAAATTAGTACGGCTGTCAAGGCATTTTTGTAAGTTTTTTTTTGTAGCCAGTTGCACCCATATAAACGAAACGTCAGTTATTTGAAATCAGTTAGCAGCTGTGATGGGGACAAAGAACTTTGAGACGTAACCCAAAAAGGTAAGGTCCAAGTTCTTTGGATGCGGAGTTCGATGCGTTGACATAATATATGAGAATGTTCAAGCAAGATTCTGTCATAATACCTGGCGACAGATTTTCCTTCTCATTTCCGTTCTATTTACTTCTCTTTTCTGTGTACGGAACCCTCAGTGCGCGAGCCCGACTCGCACTTGGCTGTTTTTTTTTTTTGGATCTATAGTGAAACGCCTTCAGTGCGAGTAATTTTTTATTCTGTGATTCCAGGATAAACTATTAGCTCTAGAGGTCGCTGTATGGCTGTGCCTGATCATAGCTTCTTACAACACAGTTCTGGGTACTGTTGGATGCATCTACTTTGTCCGGACTGGTTTTGCGAACGTGCATTTCTTGCTTGCCTTTGCATTCGTCATGCTTGCTTTTGCGTTGTTCAGTAAGTATATATAATAAAATAAATATTTCGGGACATTTTTGCACACACGGTCATCTGACCCCAAACTAAGCAAAGCTTGTGATATGGCTGCCAGAGACTGATATACATACATATATAGGTTTAAATAGATATTAACACTCAGATATAGAACAAACACAAATGTTCATCACACAAATGTTTGTCCTAGGTGGGAATCGAACCCACGCCCTCAGGCTCAGAAGGTAGGTTCACTACCAACTGGACCAACGGGCTATCTATATATATTATCCAGTTATTATCCAGTATATTATCCAGGGGCTTTACGGACAACAGCTAATTGCGGCACCTAATCTGCTCAGTTGGAAAATCACGCGAACGTGAACCTTATCGCACCCAGATACGGTTTGCTGTCGCGTGATTTTCCAACTGAGCGGATTTGGTGCCGCAATTAGCTGTTGTCCGTAAGGCCCCAGGTCTCCAACAGCTGCTGTTCTTAGTTTAAAACAGAATGAAACTCATAAATTCTCATTTATTGAGTCAGCTCGTGACCACGGCCATTGTAACATGGTCGAAACGTCGAGTGAAAGGTACATATTTTTTACCTATATTAAATATTACGTGATAAGTCCCGATAAACATTTAAAACATCTATTAGCAAAGTACGAATATTCGCTACGTAAAATAAGTATCTAATTTTACACAAATTTTGGATTTTGAAATTGAAATTCAATACGTATTTTACGTAGTGAAAATTTGTACTTCGCCCACTGATCACTTTTGCTAGGTTATTGAACGTAAGATTGAAGCTGGTAGCCGATTTACTACAGTGAATATATCAAAAGAAAATATTTTCATCAGCTCAAAGCTTATTTTCTACATCGACCTTCTATTTCATGGTAAATTTATCACTTTCATATGAAATAGAGTGTTGAATTGAATATTCTAATTTAGGTACTTATACTTATAATATTAAATAACAATGATTATTTGTGTGAATAGTTGTGTCGTATTTTATAATAATGATTGTCAATCTCTACATCTCTACATAGTATAAATTGAAGTCGCTTTCCGCGTCTGTCTGTCTGTCTGTCTGTATGGTCGCTAACTCCTCCTAAACCACGCAACGGATATTGATGCGGTTTTCACCATCAGTTAGATACATTTTCAAGGAAGGTTTATACATATAACTAGCGACCCGCCCCGGCTACGCACGTAAATTACACCCGTGCGAAGCTGGGCGGGCGGGTCGCTAGTTTCTACATAGTCTGTAATATTATCTGAAAGTGTCTTTTACCAAAGCTGCAGCAGAAACTTAAATATTTTTTTCTTACTAAATCGTCTTGAGGGAATTAATTTCGTAAAACGAATTCAAATCGTTAAAATCCAATAGGGGACTAAAGTATACCAAATGTAGTATTAAAATATTTATTCTTGTCCAAATAAACACGTCGTGTCTTGTGTGGAATAAGTCTAAAGATATTAAGAGGATTGTATTGGATTTACACTCTGACTTAAACTCAACGCTGACGTTGAGTTGAGGCTGGATATAATTATATACCTGCGGATAAGTTTTTTTTTTTTTTTTGCCATAGGTGGCAAACAAGCAGACGGGCTGTCTGATGGAAAGCAGTCACCGTCGCCTATGGATACTTGTAACACCCGAGGCATCACAAATACGTTGCCGACCCTTTAGGTTAATAGGTTCACGGTAGTTGAAAATTGCATCTTATTTAAGTACTAGAGATTAAAAGTAGAAACATGTAAATTATTTCACAGATTATTGGTGAACAGACGGACGGATGGACGACAGACAGATACATACATACAGCCAGCGTATATAGACTTAGTAACAGGGCAATGTTTACGGTCATTGGGTACGGAACCCTAAAAAGTAGCCTTACCTTAGACTGTAAATTACCTAATATTGCAATGACCAAGTCTACAATAGAACACGCTTGCCTACGTCAGTTCAATTTAACTTCATTATACATTGATTTAATTTATCGGGATATATAACATAGCATTCAATGACTACCATGTCTGCTAAAATTATAAAGAAAGCAAGAAAAGAAGAAAAACATTTATTTATGACAGAAACAAAGATACAATGACATTACGAGTTCACACAATAAAAATAAAATAGTTTCTGTCACAAGCCGGTGCCAACTCAGCGTAAAGATGGTTGTAAACAACCAGCGCTGGTCTTCCGTTGGAACCGACAGGTGACGTCACGCACGTCAAACAGCAGATGTGCGTTGCAAAAGCCATATTACCAATACACACAAAACAAAAACATAAAAACATAATACACAATATAATACATATAAAAACACAAACGAACGAATTAAAAGGACAACCTCCAAATATGAAACTTATTTCTAACAAAAACATCATCTCCTTCTTGTTATTTAGGACCCATGCTCTTCTTAGGGTGGAATAGTCCGCAGTCTTCTTGATCTTCAGCCAGCATTTTGACTTCCTTGCACACGATGCGTTTTACGCGATCTTTTTTGCCTCACACCACCAATTTGCTGTAACTATAACATTGGGTTCTTCAAAAGGGCTGTTAATAGAGTCTTTAGGGACAGCAACGTATCTGTAATGCCCCTGCAGGCCTAGCATGGGCTGTGGATAAATTGTCTTTTCACCGTTTTTATCCACGCCTAGACGCGACAAAGCTAGAATATGGATACGTTTGTCTTTTTCTCGCGGGATAAAAACGATGGAAAGACAATTAGTCCACGGCCCGTGCTAGGCCTGTAGGTGTTGCATGTATCCATAGGCGATGGTGCTCGCTTATCATCAGGCGGCCTGTCAGTTTTTTATATTTGATAGGCTTGCGCTTGGCCGCCATCTTGCCTGATGTTAAGCGAAGATAAAGTCTACGATGGAGCACGCTTGCCTAGAAGAAACCGATGTTGGTGCTTGTTTGCCACAAATGACATAAAAAAAATCTGCCCCTACACGAAAAAATTACTTATCTATGCGATCTGTGATCCTGCGCCTGCAGGAAGAGATACGAACAAGTCGGCGTCTGTTACGCTGTATTTACTATATTTTATTTTGTTCCAGCTGTCCTATGCCACGATGTCCTTATGGTGTATGCATACAAGCAAATGGTGCTCCGTGTAACCGAACTAGACAACCTCAAAAACTTCCAGTGTCACTCAGTCAACTCGACTAAATTGTGTTAAGTGAAGTATCATATTATATTAGATTTCATTCAATTAAATAATTGTTTTTATGCTAGTGGCAAACAAGCTAACGGGGCACGGGATGGTAAGCGATCATCGTTGCCTATCGATACCAGCAATACCGAAGCAACATATCTGTAACACAGACAGCCCGTTTGAAGGACCCAATGTTTTAGTTATTTCCAAATTCCGCAGGAGTTTAATCCACTTGCAAGTGTGAGGCAGAAAAGTTCGTGTAAAACGCACCAATATATTGCTATTGCCAAATCAATAGGCGCTAGAACGAAACAAAATTGCTACAAGGACATAAAAACTGTTTGAAATTTGAATTTGTTGCCATAAATGAAACTTACCTTAATGGTATATTTCCTAATTTAAATAGGGCTATATCTGCGAAGCTCAACTAATTGAGCCGTTCGGACTTTTTTTTCCCTTATAGGCACAACTAGTTGTGTCTAAGGGAAAAACAAATACCCAAGGCTCAACTCGGTCCCTAGGCTCTACTGCGAGGCTCAACTAGTAGAGCCGTTTGGACTTTTCTTTTCCCTTAGGCACAACTAGTTAGTGTCGATTAGAAAAAAAAAACGAATACATAGCCTATTAATAAATAAATAAATAAAATTTGAATGAGTTCACTATCGACATATATAATTATCGCGTATAATACACTCCCAATTTTTTTTATATATGGGTTCTTAGTCAAATATAGAACCTCCTTTTTAGAAATCGTTTGAAAATGTCGGTACGCAAAAACCTTGTTTTAGAAGCGGAAGAATTCAAAGCTCAAATGTGAAATCATCGAGTCAGTGTAGTAGAAACCTTAGATAACGTAATCATATCCTCTCGCTTCTGAAAAATAAAACAATGGGAATGTGCCACATGATGGTTTTTCAGTCTCTGCTATAGATTCACAGTTGTTTATATATAGAGCTTGTGAAGTGAAGTAAAACCGATGAGGTTTTACCAATAGAGACGTCATACTCATTTAAAAGCACTAAAAGATGGCGATATGTTACTATAGCTACCTGCATAGGACCCATAGAACTTAACAGCCTTACAGCCTTTTACAGACGTCCAGTATAAGTATTTCTCTTTCTAAACACACAACATGGCATTTTGAAATATTTTTCATACTCCAAAATTGCACATCCTACATTTGAGTTGTTGCCAGACACAAGACGAACTAATTTCTCTCAAGGTAATTTGCTTGTGTTTGTATTGCCACGCAGACCCCGTTGTTTCACCCGCGTGGTGATGAAAAATAGTGATGATGATAAAAGTAGCATATGTGTTAATCCAGGACATAAGCTATCTTTATTCTAAATTTAATACAAATCCGTCCACCCATTTCAGGGTGAAGGAATAAAAAACATACACACACACTCAAACTCACAAACTTTAGCATTTGATAGTGTGATTATATAATTACTAGCTTCGCCCCGCGGTTTCATCCGCGTAGTGATGAAAGATGGTGATAATGATGATGAAAAGTAGCTTATGTCACTCTCTGGCTCTTGAACTATACCCATGCAAAAAATCAGGTCGATCCGTTGTTCCGTTGCAGCGTGAACGAGGAACAAACATCCATACATCTATACATATAAACTTTCGCGTTTATAATATTAGTAGGTAATATTATCATCATTACTATCGCGGGTTGAACCTGGATTAGCATACAGACTACTAGATTAGATTAAATTATAGGACCGAGGCAGATGGCATAGCAAGAGAGACGCCTATACCCAGCAGTGGGATAAAGAAGGCTGTGGATGATGGTGATGAACATCATTGACTTTAGTCAATACTCGATACTACTTCGTCATCTCAAATCCAACATCATACTGAAAGTTCATCCACATAATTATCATAGATCGGTGGAGACGCGATTGTTTTTTTACGCGATCTTTATAGCATCATTGACTTTAGTTAGTTTTATTCGCTATTCTAAAGGAACCATCCCTTTTTTGGGATTAAAAGTAATTCAGAGGGTAAGCTACTCCATCATCATCATCATCAGCCAGAAGATGTCCACTGCTGAATATAGGCCTCCCCTTTAGACCTCTACACTCAACGACAGCTCGCCATCCTTATCCACTGGATGCCCGCAACTCTCACAATGTCGTCGGTCCATCTAGTGGGAGGCCTACCTACGCTGCGTCTTCCGGATCGTGGTCTCCACTCAAGGCCTTTCTTCTCCATCGGTTATCAGGGGGTCTAGACAAGAGCCACTTTCTGTTAGTGTTAACGCCTGCGAAAAGATGAAATTGTATGTAAATGACATAAGCTTGAGATAATTTCTCTCAAGGTAATGTCATTGTCAATGTCATTTTCATACAATTTCACCTTTCCGCAGGCGTTAACGCTAACAGAAAACGGGTCTTGTCTCACCCCCCAGTTCGTCAAGCGATGAAGTCTGCCCATTGCCACTTCAACTTGCAAATTTAAATGCCAACAGTTAAAGACCACATCTTAGTGCCATAATTATGTCATCACTGGCAACACACACTGGTCACTTTAATAAATTTCATTAAAATCATTCAGCCATCAATCGAGTGTGGTCAAAAGCAATCGAGTATGGCCATTCACACATTTACACATAAACTTGCATTTATAATATTAGTGTGATATATAAGCATATTTAAATTATATTTCAGCCCCAAGCCAATTTCGAAACATCATAAATTCAATAATTTTCATAACCTCATTGAGCCAATACGTCTAGGGGTAAATAAATATGTATATTTTATTCTCGTAGGGGATCGAATTCTTGAATATCCTTTAAGCTGATATGTCTGGACTGTATATTTACCGCGTCTGGGCGCCTAAGTACTTTACAGCGGTCTTACATCTGTTCGTAGACGAATAAAATAAAGTTGCTTTGAAAAATTGCTATGAAAAAAGATGTAAATTTAACTGAAAATCTTGGGAATTAGCTTATATGTGAGGTGATCAGTTTGGAGACTGTTCAGTTTCAATCTTTTTTGGGGTTCCGTACCCAAAGGGTGAAAATGGTACCCTATTACTAAGCGTAAACTGTCTGTCTGTCTGTCCGTCCTACCTTTTAATGGCTGTATATTTCTAGCCGTAATAGATAAATAAAAATAGTTAAAAGAAGATGCAAAGAAAGAAGTTATAAATAGATGAAATTTTCACGGAATATACGGATTAAATAAAAATAAAAAGAGAAAAAGTAAAAGCTAACTAAGTTAATAATCTTCAAACGGCTGAACCGATTTGCATAAATCATAGCTAAAACACTATCGATTGGGAGCTACGTTGACAGACAGATAAACAGATAGATAGATAGAAACTCTTTATTGTGTACACCAGAAATAAAAATTACAACACGATAGAAAACACTTACGAGCTAGTGCCACAAGTGGCGGCCTTATCGCTAAACGCGATCTCTTCCAGGCAACCATTAACGACCATTGACATAGTTATACACAGACACACAAATACCCACGTTAAACTTATCTCACCCCTCTTTTTGCAACGGCAGCTAAAAATAGAATCAAAAACACTTTCCAGTTACATGTTTCTATCGATAGCGAAACAATAAGCGCGTTAAAAACGATTCAAAAGTTTCGAACATTTTTCATCGAATATTTTAGGAACTAGAGCTTGTTTGAAAAAGTTCACTTTGTTAAGCTAAATGCAAGCGGGATTTAGAATTTTCGTGACAGTGGCCTTAAACAGGCTTACAGAATTATTTCAGTTAAGTCCTAATCCCATCATAACTATTCACAGAGAACACACCTTTATACCTTGTTTATTATAGTAGAAAGCTTTTAAAAGCTCAAGATTCTAGTAAATACATTAGAATCATAAATTCTGAATGCCTGTTTAGGAATAAACACGATTTCAAAGACTTCAGAAAAGTAAGCAAAAAGCGCTTAGAGTTCAAATGGATTTTGTGAATTAAGGCAAGGTGAGTCCCAAAATTAGCAGGTATTTATCTATCTTTTGAATATCTAAGCTATATTTTGCTGACCAGGCTGACCTGGTCAGCATATGGCGCAAACAAACAAATATTGCGCAGTAAGCTGCCACTAAAACTGAAGGCTAAAGTGTTTGAAGAATGTGTTCTGCCAGTCTTCACGTACGGCGCGGAAACGATGTCTCTAACTGAACGATCAGCCGAAAAAATCAGAGTCGCGCAACGGGCTATGGAAAGAGCTATACTTGGGATTACCTTGCGCGACCACAAGAGAAATGAGTGGATTAGGCGAAAAACGAGGCTGAGAGACGTCGTTGAAGTGATTGCGGGAAGAAAATGGAGCTGGGCTGGCCATATAGCTCGGATGGACAGTCCCCGTTGGACGAGACGCATCCTTGAGTGGAGACCGTGGGCAAACACCAGACCACCAGGCCGTCCACCGAAACGCTGGATTGATGATATCCGAAGACACGCAGGCCATGACTGGATGTTAAAAGCAGAAGATCGCAGATCGTGGAGAAAATTGGGAGAGGCCTATGTTCAGAAATGGACGAAGAAAGGCTAAAGAAGAAGAAGAAGAGAAGCTATATTTTATTGTTCTTGGCATTTAGCAATGTGTTGATAGAAACATCGGTTGATATAGTTATACTAGCTGCGCCCTGCTGTTTCACCCGCGTAGTGATGAAAAATGGCGATGATGATGATGACGATGTAAAGTAGCCTATGTAATCTAAGGCCATTCAATAGCCGGAGAATGCTCCGGCTATTGAACGGCCTTAGGTCCGGCTTAGAAGGGTGTTGCCATAATCCGCACGTTTGGCAAGCTGCTTGGGGATCGCAGTACGTTCACCGTGTACTAATAGGACGCTGCTGCCCATCCTCTGGTAGTTCTGGTCACAGTTTTAGGACATATCCGGGTCCCGTGTACTAATAGGACGCTGCTGCCCATCCTCTGGTAGTTCTGGTCACAGTTTTAGGACATACCCGGGTCCCGTGTACTAATAGGACGCTGCTGCCCATCCTCTGGTAGTTCTGGTCACAGTTTTAGGACATACCCGGGGCCCGTGTACTAATAGGACGCTGCTGCCCATCCTCCGGTGGTTCTTGTCGCAGTTTTAGGACATACCCGGGTCCCGTGTACTAATAGGATGCTGCTGCCTATTCTCTGGCATTCCCATCTTTCGGTAAGACAATTGCATACTCGGAATCTGATTTTCGATGAATGAAAAATTGTCATTTAAACTTTAAAAAATTATTAAATAGCTTAGTACTAAGGAATACGCAAGGACCTTGTATATACCCCCTTTAGGGTATACAATTGCAATTACAGGCTATACAAGGTCCTTGGGAATACGTTAAGTATAATGCGAACTTTTTTATCTATAAAAAATATAAATAAAGTATTATTTAAAATTAACAAAAGAGGTGTCTTTGTTTTGTTTCCTATCCAGCGAAGTAATTCATATTGTGTGTCGAATTTGTTATTTGTATGCATACACATAACATTATTATGTTCAAGAATTTAATATTTTTTAATCTATGTAAACTTTAAGAATTCTCATAAGAATTTGACTTCGATGAAATTTGAAAAATTTTGAATCACGAAGAAAAATAGTTGTCTGTTCTATACATTTTGTCGAGTGTCAACTACCGTTCTATGGATTCTATGGAATAGCTGATTTTTTATCGCGACTTCTGGGTTGGTCCTATAGTGAATTTGTTCATAATGAGTACAATGACCTCTTTTTGGCTTTTGCCTGTCTATATGCGAAACCCTATATTATAGTAAATATTTATATTGAAGTAGTGTGAATATTTTCATTGAATACATTTGAATGTGTTTCTTATTGAATAGGTTTGAATAGCAGCGCAATTACTGAACCATTGCTGACGGGTAATTTTAAATCTATTCATTATCCATCATGCTATATACAGGGTGTGCCGTATTTGGTAGATCATCCTTTATACGTATTTACGTCATGACAGTTCAGAAAATTAGGATATTATTTCTATACAATATTATAAAGAGGAAAGATTTGTATGTAAGTATGTTTGTCACGAATTTGTATGTAAGTATGTTTGTTCCATAGAAAACTGACATTCACTCCCGACAAAATGTATGAAACAGCAGATTTTTTTTGCAATTTTATTGCTGCACCAATATATAATGATGTACTCCTTTGTTTGTCCTTTGATGTACACTTTCCGCGTAACTCTGTGTAACTATAGGTACTACAAATATTTTTTTAAATGACAAAAAAGCAATGGGCTACCTGATGGTAAGAAGTCACTACCAGCTCTGGACACTCACATTACACGGGGCATCAGTTCGTTGCCTACCTTTGAGGGCTCTATTCACCCTTCGTTTGAAACAGCCCAAATCATACTTCGCAGGAAAAACCGCAGGTGGTAAGGTGATATTAATCCGAAAATAGGTCATTAACCTTATCATTACGGACAACTTTTACTAGACTACGCAAGATGGAATGACGAATAAAAAAACATTATCTATGGAAGTTTTCGTGATTTTTATAGTTAAGGTTGTTCATAATGATAATTACAATGACCTCTATTCGGCTTAGTACAATCTTTTTGTATAACCTTTTACAATAGAGTCCATCATCATAAGCCTTTGACCTCCACTCTGAACGACGGCCTTCCTTCTGCATCCGCTGAATGCCCGCCACACTCACATTGTCATCAGTCCATCTAGTGAGAGGCCTACCCACGTTGCGTCTTCAGGTTCGTGGTCGCCACCCAAGAACCTTGCTTTCTCATCGGTTATCGGTTCTTCGAGCGATGTGGCCTGCACATTGCCTGCACTTCAACTTGTAAATTTTATTAGCTATGTCTGCAACTCTGGTTCGTTGGCGAGTATTTACATTCCGGATTCTATCGCGCAAAATAGAGACCATTTTAAACAAATCAAAATTGAACACGTTGATAGGAACGCAATAAAGGGAGGCTGATCCTATAACGTAAGCTTAATTAACAGTAGGTAACATAAAAACTCATGATCCATTAAAAAAAAACTCCAATGAGTTCCAACCGTCCAGTCCATATTGGACTCTATACAAATTACGTAAATCTCATGGAAGGAGTAAAAAGAAAGTTTGCGTCGACGACCGCCTGCTGAAACAGGTGCAGCGTAGTTAGTATAGTGGAAATACTTGCGCTCCTCGTTCTATGACATGTGACTTAGTCATTGAAAGAATCGCAATCATACTAATATTATGAATGCAAAAGTATACGAAGCGCTTTGATTCCACTTTTATTGTGCGTACTGCTAGTCTGTGGAATGCACTTCCTGAATGGGTGTTCCCCGATAGCTAAAATCTGGGTATCTTCAAATCACGAGTGAATCGGTTTCTTCTAGGCAAGCGTGCTCCATCGTAGACCGCATCGTCGCTTTACATCAGGCGAGTTGGCGGTCAAATACAAGCCTATTATTAGATTGAAGAAAAAAAATGTGTTTGTTTATTTCTTTTTCACACAGCAACGGAATGACGTGTTTTTTTTGCGTAGAGATGTGAGTGACATAAATCTTTTTATTCCGAAAAAAAATTACAGTTCCAACAATTTCAAAATCCAATATCTCTTTTATTGCTATAGGTATAATCTGAGTGTTGGGTTACCAACCATACTGTTAAAAATAGTAATATACTGTTAAGCTGTATAATACTGTTAACTGTACCTACAAAAAAAAAGAAAGTAAGTAGCATTCTGTTTCATCCCCATTTCCATCCTTAAAAAAAAAAAACTTTCTATGCATGCATGTTTTAACGGACATCTAAAATAAAGTTTAGTGGTTTAAAAACCGAAATACTGTTTATTTTCCCAAAATCTTGTTTATTTTCTTTCTCTTACCTTAATATACTTTTTCTTTTACAAAAGTTGGCAACCCCGTCTGATTGGCCATTGGTCAACCCTTTTAAAAGCAAATTTCTGTTATACTTTCCTAGAGCGAGTTCCAAATCACGCCAAAAGCGCCAACGATGCCAACACCGCTAATGAGAACCAACACCGCATCACAAAGGAATTTATTCGTGCTGTATTGGTTCTAATCAGCGCAGCTGGTGTTTACTCAGATCGCTCCCTTACAGGAATAAAACTATGGCATAAGTAAATTAAGAATATTAAATAATGCATTATTATGATAAAAATAATACATTGCTTTTTTTAAACACATGAAATGAAAATGTAGGTAATATCTTCCAACGTAAGGATGAAAGTCCCGTTGCTATGCAAACTAAGTTAATTCCGAGAAACGTAACATAAATTACTGCATCTACATATTCTGTGACTAATATAAAAAGAGAAAAGTACTGGTCTGGGCTAGCGAAGAAATTTATTATTTGGTACCAACGGAAGCAGAGAAAACTAGGATTATGAATTGAATGTTGAATGGATCAACGTAGATTACTTATTTGCTTTATAATTTTTAATTAAGGTATTTTTTTATTTTCAGAGGATTTTTATTTTAAAGGTGTATCAGATCAGATGAATGTGAAAAGTCATATTATTATGTGAAAAGTAGTAATTTTTGTTTTAAGCATTGTATCAAGCACATATTATAATTATACAGGCATAAAACACCTATACTAATATTATAAAGAGGAAATATTTGATTGCATTCAATAGGCTCCGAAACTACTGAACCAATTTGAAAAATTATTTCACTGTTGGTAAGCTATCCCCGGGTGACATAGGCTATATATCTATATCCGTGCAAAGCCGGGCCGGACCGCTAGTAGAAAATAAAAGGAAATGGAATTTAGTAATTTAAATTATTTATTTATTTATATTATTATTTTTTATCCATGACTAAATGTGCAAGAATCTATTAAATAAATTAATAAAAAACAAATCAAGCCATAAAGTAAAAAAAGAAACTGTAAGCCATTGGAAGGGCTGTTTAAAAGTTGAACAACGTAAAAAGCTGGCAGTAGAAAAGTTTATTGATAATTCAACAACTACCAACACCACCGACAACTCAATCAACCCAGTAGCTGCTTGCAGCAGCAGCAGCAAAGTTGTGTCCGAGTTGCAGTCAACTAAGTAACAACTTCAACTTTTCAACATTATTTTACTGCATAGACATTACTACTGAACTGAGTAAACGGGAACGATACAAAATGATGTCTCCTCAATATCCTATTCTTTCATCTTTCTATTCACACAAAAAATCATTTTCCTCAGTTTCAGTTTCCGGCTAAAGAATTTACAGACAATCGCTTGATCACCATTATGCGGAACAAATCGACCAAAAAACGAACAAAACTGTTATTTACTTTGAGATAAAAATATTTAGTAATTCCAAACGTAAAAATACACGTACCATACCTATCTATACTAAATTTCACTGTTATGATTTTTGTGGACATATTTTTGGGTCAACGCATTGATATTGAACCGGGTGTTGGAGGATAACAGTAAGTCCCTCTGGTAAACTTTTGTGTAGTATCTATAGGCCACTTACCATCAAGTGGCTTGTTTGCTAATTATTCTATAAAAAGATGTGATTACTGGCCACAAAAATTACGAGGCCACCAAAGTTACATAATTATGTTTAAGTTTCCTAATTTATGATAATAGTTTAAAATTAACAACATTTCAATTCACATTGCTACGTCATGCCGTATAATTATATACATAATTATATTATATACATGTTAAAAAACTTCATTGTACAATAAACCTGTCAGTTTCAATCACAAAATTCTATCCTAAAACTATTGATGTTATAATACCAAACCAAAGTATAAAATATAGCAATAATTATACCAATCACGGCTTGTCCATGCCCCGATCCAGCAAAGCAACATTCATTATAAAACAAACAATAAACTGATACCATAATGGTTAAAATCCAGTTGATTATTACATGTAAAACAATGCAGCATAAATATATTATAATTGAGACACTATCTTCCGATATGATTCCTACTAATGAAACTATACTAGCAAAGAATAATATGCTCGTAAAGCCAAAAAGGAAGTTCAAATATGTAAGCTCATCCAGCTTAGCTGCATAAACTGATCTCCATTGATCCATGTGAATGTTGATCGAGGCAAAGAAGAAGAGCCCAATGAAGCCATAAACGAGTCCAATTATAGCAATGATGTATGCTCCAATCTTCAAAGGGAGGCACTCAAAGAAATAATCGAGTGTCCACATATCGTCCCAGGAGGGCCAACTGCAGTTTAAGGAATAATTTCCAAATCTTAGCATTTTGTAAATTTGTTTGACTTCTGACTAAAATGCAGTAATGGCAACAGTTTGTCCATTCTTTCCATTGGGGTTTCATCTATAAAAATGATAATTTAACCGTTTTTAAACATTTACATATGTTTAATATTATCGTGCATTTCTAATACACAGAACAACAAACACGAAACGGAACATTGACAACTGTCATTTTTCGTTGTTTATATCTGTGGTAGTTATAGTTTATTTATTTCATGACCATATTGACTGACCATGGGTACAGAGTCCTTCAGTCGGAATACGAAAGGGGACTATAGTACCCATCAATGATGAACAACTTTTGCTATAGGATCAACCCCGAAATCGCAAAAAATTACACTTTTCCATACATTTTGTCGAGTGTCCGTTATCGTTTGTTTTTCAATAATTAATCTCAAATCTCCTATATTCATATACTAGAAATTTGCCAAAAAAAAAAACTGTTTTAAACTATCACAGTTGTGTGACGACTGATACGACTTACCAGTCTCCTAACGCAGTGAGAGGTTGAGTAATACACATCAATATAACGGAGTCTCTTTACACTTTTTAATCACAGATCAATTTATTATTTACGCGAAGATTTGTTACGCAGTTTAAGAGATTTTAGGTTTATAGTTTTATATCATATATTAATTTTCAAGCACATGACAACTCTTGTTATTTTTTGACAGTCTTTACTTCACAGTTCACAATCACTCTATTTGTATTTTGATTATAGAAAAGTTTCTAAAGAGGTTGCACTTAATGCTATGACAACCTCAACACTTTCCCTCATTGATTAAGTGCATGGCACTGTAGACCCAGGGCATTACGAATTGCTATGAGTCTTGGCTTTGGAACTGCCTTAGTCATAAGATCTGCTAACTGACTAGTAGTGACAGTCTTTTGCACATCCACAAGTCCTTCTTGTACAGTCTCTCTCACAAAGAAATGTCGTATACGGATATGCTTCGTTCTCTTATGGAACTCAGGGTTGTTCGCGAGACGTATGGCAGCTTCATTGTCTACTTTCAATGTAGGTATTCCATCCATATTGGTAAGTGAGCTGAATATTCTCTGGAGCCATACTAGTTCACGAGCACCTTCGCTTGCTGCTACTATCTCGGCTTCTGTAGTTGAGATCGAAACTGAAGGTTGACGTTGGCTTAGCCAAGAGACAATCCCTCCAGCAAAAAGGCATGCTACTCCTGTTGTAGAGCGTCCTGTTTGCTCGTCTCCTCCATGATCTGCATCACTATATCCTTCTATTATGCCAGATACATGCTGCGCTGTATACTTGATACCATAAGGACAAGTGCCTTTGATGTACCGCATAATTCGCTTTACGCGTAGCCAATCTTCTTTTGTTGGATTTTCTAATTTTCTAGAAACTACTCCAACAGCGTAAGCAATATCAGGTCGTGTCCCTGTCATTAGATAAGCTAATGCACCCACTGCCTCTCGATAAGGAAATTTCTTATCTTCAGGATTTTCAACTTTCCCTAATTCAGAAGTTCTTTCTATGGGTGTTGAGACTGGATTACAATCCATCATTCTAAAACGTTCAAGTACCTTCTTGGCGTATGACTCTTGATTGATTGTAATTGAACCATCTTTTGATTGGGCAATTTCAAGTCCCAAGTAGTATGACGCTGGCTTGCTGGTGATCTTTAGCGTTTCACCTAACTCCTTCAAGAATTGGTTCGCTAGTTCTTCATCAGTAGTAGCTACAAGCCCATCATCCACATACAGGGTTATCAATATTTTCTTGTTGCCTATATTCTTTGTAAACAAACAAGAATCAGATGAATTCTGTATGAAGCCTTTTTCTAGCAAAATCTCTTCAAAGCATGAATTCCAGCACCTGGGAGCTTGCTTGAGACCATACAAACTTCTTTTGAGTCGGCATACTTTTGATGTACCATCGCTGAAACCATTTGGCTGCTGCATGTAGATTTCTTCTGTTAACTTGCCATTTAGAAATGCAGTCGAGACATCAAATTGTGCCAAATATAACTTCTCTTTGGCGGCGACACTTAATAAGGCTCTAACCGTGGCCATTCTTGCAACAGGACTGAATGTTTGTTCATAGTCAACACCTTTCTGTTGCTTAAATCCTTTAACTACAAGCCTTGCCTTATATTTGTCAATAGTACCATCTGGGTTTCTTTTGATCCGAAAGACCCACTTACATGGTAGCGCTTTTCTATTCTTCGGTAACTCGCAGAGCGTCCAGACATCATTTTCTTTGAGGGAGTTCATTTCACTCACCATCGCACCTAGCCACTCAGTTTTGTCATCCCTTAAAACAGCTTCCTTGTACGTTTCAGGATACAACTCTGTGCCTACGGAGCACACATAGTCTTGAAATCTTTCAGGGCGTGAGAGATTAGCTCGATCGCGCAAGTTATAATGTCGAGGTGTTGTGTCCATTAACAACGGTTCAATTATTTCTAGCTGCTCATCAGCATCAACAAACTCTTCGTTTGCACTCTCATCATCTCGGGCAACATTTCTATCTCCCGAAATTTCGTCATCGTTTCTATTTCTTGAAACTTCTTCGTGAACTTGATCTTGACCTACTCTATCTCCCTCTAGAGCATGTTCATGACCAGTTTCTTGCTCTACAGTACTTCCTGGCAAATTCTCTTGCATTAAAGGTTGGTTATCTCCCTCTGAATTCATAGGCATCTCTGTAGATATCCGGAATTCGACATCAGTTTGGAAAGTGATGTCTCTCGACTTCAATGTTTTGTTTCCATCCCAAATACGATAACCATCATCGTTTTCATACCCTATAAGCTTGCCTTTTACTGCTTTTTTATTGAGCTTCTTGCGTTTTTGTTTTGGAACGTGAGCAAAGCATTCACTCCCGATCACTCTCAAGTGACTTATTTTAGGCTTCTTTCCATACCAGAGTTCGTATGGCACTTTCCCATCAACTCTAGTTGGACCAGTCCTATTTAACACGTACGCGGCTGTGTTTATAAGCTCTGCCCAAAGCTTTTGCGGTAATTCTCCTCTTGTATGTAGCATGGATCTAGCAGCTTCAACTAAGGTACGGTTTTCACGCTCACTACACCCATTTTGTTCCGGGGTGTAAGGCATAGTCAACCGTTGTTGAATGCCATGTCTATGAAGAATATTACGTACTTCTTTGTTGTCAAATTCTCCACCGTTATCGCTTAATATCGTTTTTACGTGATATCCAGTGGTCTTGGCTTCTTGAAGCATTTGAAGAAGTTTTTCTTTAACTTCAAATTTGTTCTTGATGAAGTAGACCATTCGATAGCCAGAGTAGTCGTCTTTGAACAGTACATAATATTTAAATTTAGACATACTTTCTACAAATGGACCGCAAACATCAGTGTGAATCAGTTCACCTGCAGTTGTTGCTCTTTCTCTTGTTCCAAAAGGTTTTCTGTGTGACTTCCCGTAAATACAGCCTTCGCATTTCACATTGTCAGGACTCAACTGTATACTGAGCTCCCTCTTTAAAAGGCGAATAACATGTTTCTTGTCCTGATGAGCAAAGCGCTCATGGTATAGCTGTAGCATGTTAGAGCCAGTCACAGCATTCACTTCTATGGTCTTAGGTTTTATTGGCATGACCGTCTTCATGTCCAATTTATACAGGCCACCATTTTTAATCCTTTTTCCAACTACAATAGCATCGCCATTTAAATCCAGCCTGCACTCCTTGGTGGTGGAAGTAAATATGCTGTCTTGCAGTTTATCTTGTGCTGCTAGCACCGAAAATAGATTCTTGGTCAGTGTTGGCACATACCAAACATTGTTTAGAGTGAGTTTCAACTTTTTTCCGTTAAGATTTGATTCAACTTCCACAGACCCTTTCCCTTTTGCAGGAACTATAGTCCCATCTGCTGTTGTAACAGAGTGGTTTGAATCAAACTCCTCAAACTTTATGAATACATCGCCTTTTACTGAAATGTGGGTTGTTGCTCCATTATCGACAAACCAGCTCTCTCTGTCTTGAATTTGTGTATTGGAACAAGCATTCACCATCAGCGAAATATTTTGCACTTGCTTAGAAGCAGCTGCTGTTGTGCCTGGTGTGGGCTTGGGCGGCCTCCCGTCCTTGATCCACTTCTTGCACTTCCGCACTATGTGTCCTTTACCAGAGCAGTAGTTGCAGATCAGCTGTTTCTCGTTGCTTTGCTTTCCTCTCTTCTCTTCAATGCGAGCTGCCACTAAAGCCTCTTGCTTAAAAACTTCATTATTCCCTAGTGCTCTCTCAAAAGCACACAGGTGACTTGTCAAGTTGTTTACCGTCCTTTCTCTTTGGTTAAGTAACAACCAGCTTGATTTAAAAGCAAAATATCGTTCGTCTAGGGTGTCAAGGATTTTGCAGATCAGAAATAAGTCCGGCAGCTTCATGGTAGCATCCATCTTTGTGATCTCAACATTCAAACTGTTCCAGATATTTTTCAACTTTGACATGTGAGTGGATATGTCATCCTCCTTATTGTACTGCAAACTGAAAAATTCTGTACACAAAGTGTACGCCCTATCATCCGACTGTCCATCAAATAATCTATGCAATTCCTGCCAAACTTCTTTTGCTGTGTTAAATCTCATCACCTTTTTTAGCGTATCTTCGGACATATTAGTGGTAAGTATGAGCAGAGCGCTACATTCGGTCTTTCTATACTTCGCCAAGGCTACATTATAGATGCCAACTTCAGCGTCACCAACTCCTCTGGCAGGGGCAACGGGCCTTTCGAGGGTGCCCTCGGCTGCTTCCATAGCACCTTCTACTCCTCGTAGCATTATGGAGATTTTATATTTCCATGTGGCCCAGTTCACTTTCCCTTCCAGATTACCTATCTGTAATTTTGTTGTGAAATTATCCATTTTTTCTCTTTATGTATTGCTTCGATTTAGTAGAACCTCCGTAAGCCCATAACCTGTGACGACTGATACGACTTACCAGTCTCCTAACGCAGTGAGAGGTTGAGTAATACACATCAATATAACGGAGTCTCTTTACACTTTTTAATCACAGATCAATTTATTATTTACGCGAAGATTTGTTACGCAGTTTAAGAGATTTTAGGTTTATAGTTTTATATCATATATTAATTTTCAAGCACATGACAACTCTTGTTATTTTTTGACAGTCTTTACTTCACAGTTCACAATCACTCTATTTGTATTTTGATTATAGAAAAGTTTCTAAAGAGGTTGCACTTAATGCTATGACAACCTCAACAAGTTGTTCACTAAAGCTATAATTATGATTACTAACGAGATATTTACCGTGGCAATGGCGATATTTCGGCGTAGTTACATGCACCATGTTCACGGGAAGGCTGAAGAATACGGGTGGTTGGTCGAATATCGGGAGCTCATTCCACAACCATACCACAGTAAATATCCCGTAAATAATCATATAACTTTAATAAGATTATGTATGTTATTTACCTATTTTGGAAATTGGGAAATAAAACTTAAGTAGTGATCATGAAAAACATTTAAGTTAAGTAAGTAGGTAAGTACAATTAATAATCGCTTGAAACCGCTTCTATTTAGTTTCATCTGCTTAGTTCTTTTTCACTTGCTTTGTATATTGTTTAATGATAAAATATACGAATCCTCTTCCTATTAATTCATGTGACGGTTCCGTTTTGAATATAAGTTCTGCTCTGCACTTTTGAAACGGAAAAACGTAAGGGAATTTCGGAAAGCTCAAAGTAGCGTTTGCGAACCCATTAAGACCCTGTAAAAAGGAAATAAATTATTTCTTGACTTTTCTATAATATCATATTTTATCCTCTTATTGTATCTACATCAATAAAATATAAAGTTCATTGTTTTTCGTAAATTGTTGTTGTATGTATCCAAAGTGTAGTATAAATGTATCTATAGTAAAAATAACCGGTAACTTTTAGTCTTATTTCAAATTCAAATTCAATATTCTTTACTAACTGACTATTATAAAATAGGTGTTTGGCCTCTCCTATTAAGTTTTGACAACCTGTGTTAGGAGAGACATAGCGAGTTCTGATCAATTCAATTGGCATTTTATCGAATTTGACGATGTCAACTGCCAAATTTGACGATTGACAAAGAACGGTACTTGCACTGCTGGAGAAGTCACGGTCAGTTTAGTGAGTCAATAAAAAAAAAATTGTGCGTGGAGTCCCTCCGCGCGAAAGAAGTGAAACTCTCGCTTTGTCTCTTTTTATTCTCCCTCCCCAGGACCGTTGAACGTTTAACGCAACAGTGCTTTCATACCCCCTCCATGATAGCGTTATACGTTTAACGCAACCTTGTTGGAAGTCGCATGTTCTGCCATCGATGCAAATATTAGTGAACTAATAAACTATGAGAAGGATGTACAAGTTTCAAAATTTCCTCATAGATGGCACCTAAAACTCTCGCTCTGTCTCTTTCTATTCCCTCTCCATGGTAGCGTTAAACGTTTAAAGCCACCACGTTGGAAGTCGCATAAGAAGTTTCACTTCAAAAACTGCTTACGATTCTACGGTACTCGTACGGTACGGTACTCGGTATAAGTTGGTCGCATCTAATTATTCGAATGCTGCGGTACTCTTTGATAACATTAAGCATCTAATTGTATATCTGCTAAGGATGTTATGGTACTATATAATAAGTTAGTACTATCATCTTATTCTATGTCTACTCAGGAGCCTTACGCTTAGCTGTTTAATCAATCCAGTCAAAGTGATGAAAAAATGTTGCATGGCCGCAAACCGTATCCGGGCGCGATAAGGTTCACGTTCGCGTGATTTTCCAACTGAGCGGATTAGGTGCCGCAAAAGCAGTTGTCCGTAAGGCCCCTGGGCGCGTTAAGGTTCACGCTTGCGTGATTTTCCGAACTGCGCGGTTTAAAGGTTAGTTTGAAACCGCATAAGGAGTTGGCCCCTGTTCTTACTTACCTTTTCCAAAGGACATTTCATTCCAAGCTGTCGTATGATTGCTCCTATATATTCATCTTTGTTTATCAAATCGCACAACTTATAATGCATCTCTACAAACGAACGTTTGTACTCGTTGTGTAGATACTCGTAGAAAATTATGTCAAGCTGTGAACATCAAAAAAAACTAGTAGTGGGTCTAACATAGATTCAGTTTCTCTCTCTACGGGGTCTAAGCATTTTGATTATATCTAGACCAAAGATCTTAAATAATATTTACCTGATGTAACTTTCTTGATCTAGACCTTTAACGTTATATGGGCAGTCAAGCTGTTTTTTAAATAATAGGACTACCTGACTCGACAAGCATTTTCCTGTCCAAATTTAATTAAGTTACTTTGAATTATTGTTCATACAAAAATCACAAACCAAAAAAAAATCACACTAAGTATCAGTTTTTCCAATTACCAGGCCAAAAAAACCGTGTATCCCATTTCCCATTTTCGTGTTGTTTCCAAAACTCCATAGAAGCCTCTTATAAAGCCTCCAACTCTTTACTAGGGCATGATTTTGACTTGATTGTGACTTACTTTGCTTGAGTTTGAGTGTGATTTGTTTGACAATATTTAATATTAAAGTAATATTTCAATACATGACACTGGCAAATGCAAAAGAATTGCGACGCCAAAATACACACACAGGAAGGAATAAAAAAATGGGTCACGTCAAGACCAAGTCAAGACTTTCCAGCAATGCACTGCAAAAAACCCACAAAAACACCCTAGACCAGTGACAAAAAACCATTTTTTTTTCTAAAACAAAAAGAGCCTAGAGCAAACTAACTAATTTTAGTATAGTAGGTATTATAGGTAGATAGTAGACGAAAGCCATAAAAAGTTTTCACTTATAAAATCGAAAATTAAATTATGATAATGATAATGTTTCTTACCGTCACATTGTTGGCCCACGTATGTTTAGTAACTCCCCAAAAATTTATCACATAAGCACCTTTTCTGTTGTATTTCCTGACGCTTACGGAGCTGTTATGTATATATTTATCATTTTTGTACACGATCTCCGCTCTTTCTGGAATCGCTTCCAGCCCCTGAATGGGATCGCTGTAAGCTGCCTGGGGATAAAATATTAACTTTTTATTCTATCAACCGAAAAACTAACTAAATATATTAAATAAATATATTAGTCGAACCCAAGTTTTTCTACTCCCGTAAAAAAGTTAGTCGATGTTATCAATCAGCCAGATGCCTTATTATAGATGTCTTATCGTGATTCGGATTGTGATCGTGATCGCGTACCATCTCACTTACGCACGTGGTGCCAGTAAGTAGATGCGAACGGGACGGCATGCAATCTCGATCACAATCAAACTTCTATAATAAGGCCGCTGTAGTGAAAGATAGAAATTTTTATCTACAGTTATTATGATTATTAACGGGATATTTACCGTGGTAAGGTTGTGGATGGAGCTCCCGATATTTCAGCGCAGTTACATGCACCATGTTCACGGGAAGACTGAAGAATGCGTGTGGTTGGTCGAACAGTTAAAAAGTTAGGTGCAGACGAAACGATTCACCACGGTAAATTTCCCTTTAATAATCATATAACTGTAGTGAATAACCGTGATAGTTTAAAACAGAAATCGTTCGATTTGTTTAAATAATCTTGTTTGAATTATACATTGATCATAGTATAGTTAACAAATAATTCGCTGTTTTAAACTATCACGGTTGTTCACTAAAGTTTATGATTATACAAATACGGGTTATATGATTTTACGGTAAATACCCCGTAAATAATCATATAAATATAACAAAAAATTGATGATGTACTTACATAAAAAATATATAAAAATGTAAGAAATAAACACAGCATAATTTCACGCATGATGCAAAGAAAATCAATGAAATAATCTGAAAATTCGTTGATAGTTTTTGTATGATATTTATAAATCATGTAGATCGGCATCAGATTCATCGTGATTATAAAAGCATTAGGATAATGGCATTTAAATTAAAATCATGATTACTTCATCGGCGGTTAATTGTAATAAAAACAGTCATAACAACCACCGACTAACTTCTCTCTATCTATATTATTTTCAGCAAAGGACGTGTCCATTTTATGAATATATTGGCACAAATTTCTATGAAATAAATGATGGCCTATTATAGCGATGAGAAACAAGGTCACTTGATGCGCGGCTCGTTGATTACACAACGTGGGGTCTTTTAGTAGGTTTGTTTATTGAGTAATGTTTTTCGAGCTTATTTTTAGGGTTCCGTACCCAAAGGGTAAAAACGGAACCCTGTCTGTCTGTCTGTCTGTCCATCTGTCCTACCTATTAACGTCTGTTTTTTTCAAACCGTAATAGATACCCAGTTGTAATTTTCACAAAATATGTAATGTTATGGCGGATTAATTAAGAAGTAGTAAAAAATACAATAACAAAGTCAAAAAGTAAAAACGAAATGAAAGGGTCCCCATACAACAAACGCATTGTTTTTACGTATTTTTGTATTGGCGCTAATGTAAAAACGGTGATACGTACAAGCGTCAAATTTGGCATGATTATAGTACACACTCTATCGTACAACAACAAATAATAAAAAATGGCTAAGTGTGGGTCGGTATCAAATTTCTGTTCACCATCGGTTCTCGTACGATTTATAGTGTAAGTGGCGTAACCCAAATTAAAACCATCAATTATGAATCATCGGTCAACACTTTAATGACAATAAAATTACCACCTAATTTTATGATAAAACATGTTAAAACACGTATTTCTTCTACATTACAGTTATACACGTCATTTTACATGACGTATTCTATAAATAATAAAACATTCATACACAACTACTCTAAAAGCAAACTAAACAACTAATAAAAAAAAACTAAACAAATATTCTAAAAGGAAACTAAACAACTATTCCAAAAGCAAACTAAACAACTAATCTAAAAGCGTCTATTATGTCTTCTGTGGTATTACTACATGTACTATTTTTCTTTTGTGGCATTACTAAACTTCTTGTGGGTAGTTAGTTCTTTTTCGGTTTGCTGGTATATTCTTTAATGAGCAAATAAACGTGTCCTTTTCCTATTAAATCATTGGACGGTTCCGTTTTGAAAATAACTTCGGCCTTGCACTTTTGAAACGGAAACACGTAAGGAAATTTCGGAAATCTCATAGTAGTGTTCATTATTCCATTAGGACCCTGAAAAAAAAAGGAAAATAATATTAGGATGATTTGTGTTAGGACCCAGGTATGTCCTAAAACTGCGACCAGAACCACCGGAGGATAGGCAGCAGTGTCTTGTAAGTACACGGTGAACGTACTGCGATCCCCAAGCCGCCTGCCAAGCGTGGGGATTATGGCAACACCCCTCTCTAAGAGGGAGGCCTTGTTCAGCAGTGGACATTTAATGGCTGATGATGTGTGTGATGTGTGTTATTAATTAGGTATGATTAGATGTCATTGAGCAAAAAAGTTATAAGCTTTTTATATGTTTATCGATGGCAAAAAAGTAATTAGTATTATGTGGTTAAAAAAAAATATGTCGCACAAGCTGTTATTCGGGTGTTTTGTTCCGGGTGATGTTATAATATGACCAGTAGTGTCGCTTAAGCTGGTCACAACTGCACAATGCACATGGCTTCATTCAAGTGTCTTTTTGTTCAATACTGACTGCTACGAGTACATAGCCTGCCACGTGTATGCTATACACGGAGATGTGTCGTTAGAAGCACATTTGTGTGAGTTGCAGAAGTGTCCAGCGCGGCCACGCGAGCTACGTTTTCTCTTCTTCTCATCCACTCTCGCTCGCTCTCTCTTACGTTGACGTAGACGTCAGATAGTAGTATTTGACTGTATCATTCATCGAGCCACGTAGCTCTCGTGCCAATCATCATCATCATCATCATCAGCCAGAAGACGTCCACTGCTGAACATAGGCCTCCCCCTTCAACCTCCACACTGAACGACAGCCTACTTTTTGCATCCACAAGATGCCAGCGACTCTCACTATGTCGCCCGTCCATCTAGTGGGAAGCCTACCTACGCTGCGTCTTCCGGTTCGTGGTCTCCACTCAAGAACCTTTCTTCCCCATCGGTTATCGGTTCATCGAGCGATGTAGCCTGCCCATTGCCACTTCAACTTGCAAATTTTAACAGCTATGTCGGTGACTCTGGTTCTTTGGCGAATATCCACGTTTCTGATTTTATCGCGCAAAGAAACTCCGAGCATAGCTCTCTCCATTGCCCGCTGAGTGACTGAGTTTTTCCAAAAGTTCAACAGTCAAGGACCACGTCTCAGTACCATATGTCATCACTGGCAACACACATTGTTCAAAGACCCTTGTCTTTAGGCACTGTGGTATCTTGGACGAGAAGATGTCACGCAATTTCCCGAACGCTGCCCATCCGAGTTGGATTCTTCGGGCGACCTCTTTGCCTAAGTTGGACTTACCTAACTGAACAATCTGTCCAAGATAGGTGTAATGGTCAACAACTTCGAGAGTATCGTTCCCAACGACTATCAGCACGGATTCAACATGGACATTCGACATGATTTTTGTCTTGTCCATGTTCATTTTAAGACCCACCTGTTGGGAAAGGCTACTGAGGTCGCTGAGCATCTTATTTAAGTCCTCCAGCGACTCTGCCATGATGACTATATCATCGGCAAAACGAAGGTGAGTGATGTATTCGCCGTTGATGTTGATGTCTAATCCGTTCCAGTCCAAGAGCTTGAAAACGTCCTCCAATGCGTTCGTGAACAGTTTCGGAGAGATAACATCTCCCTGTTTCACGCCTTGCTGCAATTGGATTGGTTCCGTGCTCTCGTCTTGTAATCGGATCGACATGGTGGCGTTTCTATACAAACACTTCAACACTTCGATATACCTATAGTCGATATGACAACGCTGGAGGGACTGCAATACTGCCCAGGTCTCGATTGAATCGATCTCGTGCCAATCGTGGGTGTGAACTGTCGTGCATCTATACGGGGTGTAAGGGGAACACTCTCGAAGCCAAAAGAAGGTAATTGTACTTTCATCATTATAAACCACTTTTAGTATGGGACCAACACTGAAATCGCGAAAAAAATATCAGCTGTTCCATACATTTTGTCGAGTGTCAATGACTGTTTTCTATAGAACAGCTGATATTTTTTTCGCGATTTCAGGGCTGGTCCCATAGTAAAAGTTGTTCATAATTATGAATACAATTATCTTCTTTTGGCTTCGAGAGTATTCCCTTTACACCCCGTATGTGGCCGAATTTCTGTCAACTTGTCATTTCTGTCATCGGGATTTTAGATTGAGTGCGTTAGTGGAGCCTATGTTTGTTGACAGCTAATGAAAAACAACAATTAACAAGGTAATAATAAGATGGTGAGACGATGATGGTACTAACGAAGTATTGTTATCAAGGTATCGACTTACTGCTTCGAGCGGACATTTCATTCCGCGTTGCCGTAAGCTTGGCCCGATGAACTCATCTTTGTTTATCAAATCGCATAGCTTGTAATGCAGCTCCACAAATGAGCGTTTGTACTCGTTGTGTAGATATTCGTAGAAAATTACGTCAATCTTTGGACAAAAATAAATGTTAATAAATCTACAAAAACTACTAACTGAAATAGTAAATACATAATTCAAGTTTACACAAGCTGCTTTACATCATCATCATTATCAGCCTGCCTTTTGTCATGAGAGCCACTGGGCAAACCATCGGCCCAATAATATTTGGGTGATGTCCAGTGCCAGGTAATACCAGGTAAACGTTGCCTTGCTTGTACCCAGGTGAAATACAACCTGGGGCCTTACAGCCAACAGCTAACTCGATATCAAACTAACGTTAAATCCGCTCAGTTTGAAAATCACGCGAACGAGAACCTTAACGCGCCCAGAGCCCTGATTCTGTAACTACAAACACGCACGTAACGTGCCGTGTTAAGTTTACCTCTAAAAGTTGGTCTTTATTCCTAGGGAATAGAGTCCAAATTCTAAGAGGTTACGGAATCGGGGCCCAGGTAAGGTTTGCGGCACAGGTTTGCGGCCACGTGATTTTTCGCTACATGTACTAGGCACTGACAGAGACACAGGCAATGACAGAGAGATGGACTAAAAAGCACCTTACCGTAATATTATTAGCCCAGGTATGTTTGTTGATTCCCCAAAAATTTATTACATAAGCGCCTCCTCTTTTATACCTTCTGACGTTTACAGTGCTGTTTATAATGTATTTCTCGTTGGTGTACACAATTTCTGCTCTTTCTGGTATCGCTTCGAAGCCTCCAGTGCTGTTGCTATAAGTTTCCTGAACATCAATTATTAAAACACTGTTTTAAACTATCACGGTTGTTCACTAAAATTATGATTATTGTGTTATTGATTAGTTTGGTGCATGTAACTGCATGAAATATCGGTAGCTCATTCCACAACCTTACCACGGTAAATATCCCGTAAATAATCATATAACTTTATCAATTATTAAATTGTTATCTTATGAATAATTTATGAATGGTTTTGCCTGCGTTGTTAAAAAACGTAACTTATGTCACTCAGAAAATTAAATAATAAATATAGCTAAGTATATATGAATAAAAAAAAACTGAACCGACTTAAAAAAATGTGTTTGTAAGATTTTGTTTATTAGATTATATTGATACCTCTTATAATAGAGTGGCAACAAATCACAGACTTTAAAAGTCTTTGTTGAATGAAACTTTTTAGTTATTTGTTTTATTCTTATCTTACCTTGATCTTTGTCTTAGTTGTTCTTTGATCTTAAAATACTCAGTTTGGCACCGACGCGAGAAAAAAAACGAATACCTATTATTGATCGAACTACGGCACTGCACTAGCCGCGTGGATTATCACTACGTGAGTCCGTTGATTGGCTAATATAATACGTGCGCTTGACGTAAGATGGCGTCAAATTGTTATACTCTGTGATCTTTATTCTAATAAAATTACTTTAAAGTGATAATACAATTGTTTGTGATTAAAAGTGTATTTTATATCTTCAATGGTAACTTAAGAAGGGCACAAATCTTTTTAACAGTACTTACATAAATAAAATAAATTACTGTAATAAATATAATACACAACTTGACTTCCTGCATGGTGGTTGGATTTCCAATACGTATCTCGCCCTCTAATTTTACCATTATTATCTATCATCATAATGTTTTTTTAATAAAACCGTTGAATTAGATCATTATAACTTCATTATGGTTACTACTCACTTTTTTACTATTTGGTAAGTACCTAAAACTAGAGCGGTGTAATTCTTTATACGCAATATCTATACTAATATTATAAAGAGGAAAGATTTTACTGATTGTTTGTTTGTTTGTTTGCATTGAATAGGCTCCGAAACTACTGAACCGATTTGAAAAATTATTTCACTGTTAGGAAGCTATACTATCCCCGGGTGACATAGGCTATAGGCCGTGCGAAGTTGGGGCGGACCGCTAGTAATCTATATGTATAAAAGCGAAATTCATGTACTCACTCACTAATTAAACACGAAATCTCGAAAACTACTTGACCTACGAAGCTGAAATTTGGCAGGTAGATTCCTTACGGGGTGTAGAGGTTCGCTAAGGATTTTGCGAAAGGGCCGACAAAAGGCCAAGGATGACAAAAGGGGGTTGAAAGTTTACATGAAAGTCTACGCATACGTAGTCCCGGGCAATATAATCGAATACTTAGTTCGTAAGCAAAGTAATTAGTTACTTTTACCCGCTTACAAATAGTAAATTTTATAACTTCTATTATAATGGCTGAAATAGCATCAATAAAGCTTTTGTCGTTTAACTAGTGTACGCTTTCATTCAGTATAAGGAATTCTCCTTCTTCTTAGTCGGGCACACTTGGCACAGTGGTCGTGGTTGGTAAGACGGTGGGTCTTAGACATCGTCAGTCTTCTCGGTGGCGATCACCGATTTTGATCACTGATGAATAAGGAATTAGGCATCAATTATTCATTAAAGTTATATGATTATTTACAGGATATTTACCGTGGTAAGATTGTGGAATGAGCTCCCAACCTATTTACTACCACCTACTACTACCTATTTACTATATTTACCTTACCACGGCAATTATCCCGTAAATAATTATATAACTTTAGTGAACAACCGTGATAGTTTAAAATAGTGTTTTTAATTACACACGCGCGCGAACAAATCTTCTGCAGGAGGCACCTTTCACACGAACACTTCGCACTCTCAACGTCATTGCCGTTGAAATAGACCTATTTACTTGTGTTCTGAGTGAATTTACAAAGATAGCTTTAAGGTTTTATGTTATTAAATAATTTAGTGTTGTTGTTAAAATGTAAATTTGCTACTCTATCGCATTAGGTTATAACCTGTAATGATAGTACTAAATTGGAAATAAAATAAATAAATAAAATTATTCATGTTTTACATTCCAAGAAATTAAATTTGTCAAAAATCCAAATTATTTATAAACTGAAAAAAAAATTACTCCCACAAAGTAACGCATGTTTCAACAACAATCAACATTCTCTAAGAATTTTCTATAGCAACCTAATCTACTGAGCAAAATAATAGAAAACCTCGAGAGCAAAAAACCTTCCATGTTTACAACCTATAATTCAATAGGATCTAAATTTTTGCTCTGTAGCTACCATTTAGCATTCGGGGGCAGTCGTTAATCATCCTGTAGTATTAAAAGTACTGGGTTCCGTGGAATAACTTGCAAGATTTATGACGGCGTTTCGTGGATACGTTTGCAGTACTTTAACACTTTATTAATATCATCATCAGTATCAGCCTATCATGTTCCCAGCTCCCTGTCCCACTGCTGGGACACACAATCTCATTTAGTTATATGTAGCATCTGGACTTCATAACGCCATCTCGGCTTCGGTATACAACGTATTGGGCCAGTATTTTGAGAACAATTACTAATGGTAGTTGTTTACTAGATTTATTTATTTATAGCCCGTTGGTCCAGTTGGTAGAGAACCTACTTTCTGCGCTTGGGGGCGTGGGTTCGATTCCTATCTAGGACAAACATATATGTGATGAACATTTGTGTTTGTTCTATATCTCGTTGTTAATATCAATCAATCAATAGTTTATTTAATAATCTTAACCTATTACAAGCATGTTGGTAAACTAGTAGATAACTTATAAATACTAGTTATGTAGGTAAACAGAAATTTTTGATAAAAACATTAAATAAAATTTAAGTATGTATTTAAAACTAATATATGTATGTATATCAGCCTCTGGCAGCCATATCACAAGCTTTGCTTAGTTTGGGGTCAGATGGCCGTGTGTGAAAAAATGTCCCGAACATTTATTTATTGTTTTTTTTTTCTTTGTGTTTTTTTCATATTGTAAATAGACAAAATGCGCAAGAAGAAAAAAAATTAAAACAAATTTTGTTTACGTGAGTGTTACTGTATAGTACACAAAGTTATTGGTAACTAACGGTACAGAAACATTGAGCCCTAGGGAACCTAGAGAGAGAGCTCACCTAATTTTCATATTTATTTCCGAGCGCCTGATTAATGCAAAGCATGACCAAAATGCTGGTGTGTTTCTGGCTCAACGGATAAGCATTACCTTTCAGCATGGTAATGCCGCCAGCATGTTAGGTATGCTACCAACTGGTAGTGGGCTTGAGAATTTAATTTGGATTGTCTTTAGATCTTCAACGGTCTATAGGCAGTCCAACTGTATTTGTAGTGTAAGTGATAGCTTGTATTTTGTTTAGTTAATAAAGAAACAGAAACCACTTCCTTTTGAAGCCCATTCATGTTTTAGCTAAATTAATAGTAATTAAATTTCAATATAATGTTGAATATCTACGAGCCTTTATCGTACACTTGTCAACTTAGTCTCTACAACATATCAGACCTATTTTGGGTGCCAGGTTGGTAAATTGGTTGGTGGTAGTTCTTGATATTTTTGTACAAACATAAGATACTGTTTTACGGCTTTGCTTCGCTTATGCTCGCAAGCTTACAATGTTCAATAATAATTCTGAAGTGATTCCTGTTTTGTAAGTAAAATGTTCATTTGTATCTGCCAGTTTTGAACAGATAAGTGGATTGTACTTATTCGTAATAAGTAAATACTTTTTTAAGGCAAGTGTCTTTATCAAATAAACATAATACAAACTAACAATAACACTACAGAAGCAGTTAGACTGCCCAAAACCGTTAAAAGTCTAAAAGTTGAAGATTTGTCCCATAGAAATTTAATTAAAATCGGTTCAGTATTTTCATCAAAATAACTGGATAATTGCGTTCTTACAAAAACTAAAAAGCTTGTACAATAATAAATTGATTTTTTAAACCAACAAAAGAGCTGATAATTTTTAAGATTGAACCATTGATGTAATTAAATAGGTCTGAACATATTTTCTTGAATGAACTCATATCTATAATAACTCATAATCATAGCTAAGAACACCCTGGACCAAGTCACCTTTCAAACAAAAAAAAAAACTAAATCAAAATCAGTTCAGCCGTTTGAGCTACAATGCCAGACACAGATACACACGTTAAACTTATGTCACCACTTTATTTGCGTCAGAAGTTAGGTAAAAGCATCCTATGTTGAAGTTCGGTGGAAAGACTTCAAAATGAATTTATTTGACCTACTTATTGATATCAAATTTCATTAAATTCTGTTCAAGTTAGTTTGATTGAATTATAATCTACAGATACCCTATAAACTTAAACATTTTAGAGTTATTGAGATTCTAGATCAAACCTCTAAATTTAGTGGTATCTCTGTAGATACATGGAATTGGCAAACCGCCAGAAAATGTATCTTCATTAGTTGAACCGTGACCAAGAGACACGGTGGAGGCTGCCTAGTGGTGGGTCGTGGAATCGTTACGTGACTATACATATACATTTAGGGAAACTTGGTGGAAATGTTGTGCTAACTCGTGTTATTACTGAGACTATTATCTATTAGCTATCAGAAATATTTTCTAGACGTATGTTTTTTTATTAAATCTACGGTTACGCTGTTTTCACAGCTGTGCACATCCATACTACGGGAGACGGGATCTACGTGGAGGCAAGTCCCGTACAGAACAGTCCGTGTCGCAACGATGTTCTAGCGCCTCACGTTTGTCACTGTTCCGGGAGCCCGTACGGCCGACATGCGCTGGTCTCCCGTACAGCTGTGAAACCAGCCTTGGCCATTAACTATAACAGCACCAACAAGACAAGCTATGGACTTTTTGGCAGTCCTCAGATAAAGGCCGTAGCCCAATTTCCTCAGGGAAGCAATTTACCATAATAGGCTGTATATTCTGCAGAAATAGACCTATTAACGCAGCAACATTAGATAAACTTAAATCAACAGAAGCTATTTTATAACAAAGTCTTATTGATCACGAACTCTGCCCTATGGGTTATGAGTCTGAATTATTGTCTATCTGACTCATAGCTAGTAGGGAAAAATTCAAGACAACATCTTCCGATGTTTGAACACAACTGGAGCACTATCGCGGACCGTCAACGATGAACGAAGTTGGGCGATAAAAACCAACCGACGCTGTTTTTATGAATATATTCAATTTGATGCACGACTAAACTTCGATTTTAGTGAAGTGCCAGATATCGATAACATTAGGACCTTTATACAACACGCTCCAATGGAATTCTAATTTAATTAGTGATAGATAAATACATGAACCACTTTTTAAGGACGTCATTTCCAAAATTGTATGGTCGCTTTAAAAATTAAAACTCGTGCGAGGACTCAAGAATATGGATGATGGAACCCTGATGAAGGAGCTCTAATGGCTCCAAAACTGGTCGATCGTCTCGACCGATAAACATAATCGTGAGTGTAAGCCCTTATTATAGTAATTTATCATAGCTAAATTCGATAGTATTTTGTATTAGGTATACTGGAGGGTCCATGCTTAGAAAACGACTAAATTTTTTATCAGAAAACGTGGAGTACAAGAGTTGCAGATTTAAATATCACCATGAATTTATTTGGATAAGTAAATGATGTAGATGACGATGATAATTTGATTTAACAGTTTTTTTGTTCTTTATTTTCGTGGCCTAAAATAAATGTTGTTACCATGATAGATTTAATTTCAGAAGGTGGGTGTATTGTGGAATGAGCTACCTTCTACGGTGTTTCCGAGAGGCTACAACATGGGGTTCTTCAAAAGGCGAGTTAATCGAGTTCTTAAGGGTCGGCAACGTATTTGTGATGCCTCGGGTGTTACAAGTATCCATAGGCGACGGTGACTGCTTTCCATCAGGCAGCCCGTCTGCTTGTTTGCCACCTATGGCATAAAAAAAAAAAAAAAAAAAAATTCGACCTTCATATTAAGGCTTATCTAGCTGACTCAGTGGATCTGTCGAGACTTTTTTATTGATCATAATGGATGTGTATTGAGTGTTTGAAACTCGGAGATAACGAAATATGTAAATCAATTTAAGATTCAATAGGTATCGCTGAAAGGTTCATTTATTTTTAGAATAGTAATGGGCCTGTCTATCACAGCAAATACGATATATTTTTCGATAAAAAATGGGTGTTCAATTGGAAGAAATAAATGAAGCGAGTTATTAAGTGGCAATGTTTTTTAATAATAATATATATTATGTTTTCTATTGATCGAAATACTAATGTAATTTTGCCTTAACTATCAACACACTTTGTAAAAGACTATAAAACTAACTCGTCATATTATTGCAATTGACTTCATATAATGGATTATTTTGGTTCAAATGATATTGGTGAATAATTTTTTGTCGATAAACTCTTATCCTGCACTACGTAATCTCTATCCGACAAGATGCGCACCATGGGACGGCGGCGCATAATGATATTGCTTTTTTTTGTTACTTACTGTTTATAAAAGTAATTAAAACTTTCATGTATTTTATGTAAACTGAGCAAAAAATATATCATAATTTTAATATAGCTATCAAAAAGTATTATCTAGTATCCATGTAAGTAGTATAATTTTTTTTATGTTGTCGATGACCCACAATTTGAACAATTATAGTTGAATCATTTATGAGCTGTTATTTGCTATCGATTTCGGGTCTAATAATATCCCTAAGCTGAGTGCTGGTGGTCGGGCGGTTGCATGTGCGTTTTACAATCTGATGGCACCCAGTTCGATTCTCGGGCCTGCATCAACCACTTTATTTAGTACTTAGATAAATTATGTCCAGATGCTATCGTTATAGGAAAACATTGTAAGGAAAGTTCAAAGACGTATTACATTCACAAACATGCACTGGGCCAGCATGGTGTATTAGGGCTCATTTCTCTGTGAGAAAGCCTGAGTCTCAGGAGTGGGAACATGATATGATGGTGGTGATAAAACATCCCTAATTCTACTAGAATGTATGACGACACATAAAAATAAATTTTTGGTTGATAAAACTATCGATTATCGATAAGTTTTTATCGATAACCTCCAACATTACATAATCCTCATCTCTCGAAATGTGCACCGCGGGACGTCGTAATGGTATTGTTTGTATTACGAAATTTTTTACTAGGAAATAAATACTTTACGAGCCTCTTACGTAATGCCACTGAAAATTGGAGGCGAGAGGCTTCACCCGGCGTATTGTTTATAGAGCTTTTGTTATCTAGAGGTTATTTTGGGAATATAGGGGCTGCTACAAAATTACTCGAAGTATAAAGTTTGTTAACCTTGTTGGTAGAGCTTGTATATCGAATGGAAATATATATTACGTTTGGAATTCTCACGAGTATTCATCATGCCATTAACAATATGGTATTATTGGAAACAGGAATTCATATATTTTTTTAATTGAATTGAAGAAAGTTTACGTTTGACCGCCATTTCACCTTCTAAGAGAAGATGCAGTCTACAATAGAGTACGCTTGCTTAGAAGAAAACGATACACTCGTGACTTGAAGACACCAATGTAACCATTGGGGAATATACATTCAGGTAGCGTATTCCACAGCTAGCGGTTCGCACAATAATAGTAAACTATCGCTTTATTCTAAAATCATAGAACAGTGTCGCCATTTCGGCCCGCCCTGGCCGTCCGATAGACAAATGAACAAGAGGAAATGCAGATCAAATGTACACTTTCCGAAATGTATCCGATAAAAACCCGATCGACTATAGCAATTTTGCGCCGATGTTCAAGGCTGAGAAGCTTAGTCTGAACTAGGGATCTCGTTGCCAATGAGCTTTTTGACAAGTTTCTCAGTGGACTTCAATACCCCAAGCTGCTACTTGGTTGATCCATCCTAGAGATTGGAGCAGTACTCCATGCACGAATTAACTTGTGTTTGGACATGGGTGAACCTGTCAGTTTTCGAATGGGTGATCGCGACTGGTATTATATTTGAGCGCTACCGTGGGTCTGCTGAGACGTTATATTTTCATACATGCAGAACCTACAAGATTCCGGATGTTATCCTGTAACAAAAACCATTTAGCTATCAGTCAAAGGCATTCAGGTGACCTAAACGGAAGAAGAACAGCGCTGGATAAGTCCAACGGAAGACCAGCGCTGGTTAATAGCCGGCATTATGCTGAGTTGGGGCCGATTTGTGACCTTATATTATAACTTGTCAATAAGCTATTTTTTAAAAAACCTAATTTGGTCACAAATAAACGTTTTCTTTCTTTCTTTCTTTCTTAAAAACTTCGATATCAGGACCAACCCTTTACGAAGTTGCTTATTACGAACAACTAAACTTAAACTTGGTCTGTTGATTTAAAAATCAACAGACTAAGTTTACAAAATTATGTTCGCGGGAAGGAAATAAATTACCGAGCAGACTACTAGCTCACTGGATGGATGACATAGTAAGGCATAAAAGCAAGCCTATATAAATAGGTAAAAAAATCAACAGACCAAGTTTACAAAATTATGTTCGCGGGATAAATAGGTAAAAAAATCAACAGACCAAGTTTACAAAATTATGTTCGTGGGAAGGAAATAAATTACCGAGCAGACTACTAGCTCACTGGATGGATGACATAGTAAGGCATAAAAGCAGTGGACAAGACTAGCATAAGACTAGTACAAATAAGGAGACTAACATACTAGGGTAAACGAAACAGTGGTACGATATAATTATTATGAACAACAAAATAATGTTGAAAAATCTATATATTATCTCTATCTCTACATAGTATAAATTGAAGTCGCTTTCCGCGTCTGTCTGTCTGTCTGTATGTCTGTATGGCCGCTAACTCCTCCTAAACCACGCAACGGATTTTGATGCGGTTTTCACCATCAGTTAGATACATTTTCAAGGAAGGTTTATAAATATAACTAGCGACCCCGGCTTCGCACGTAAATTACACTCGTGCAAAGCCGGGCGGGCGGGTCGCTAGTATAAAAATAAATGCCTAATTACCTTGGTCATGCCATAACTTGAGAACGACTTCACCGATTTCATTCATCTTTTTTTTGATGTTTTCTAGTACTTTGTAGAAGGTTTTTATGGAAAGAAATGTTAAGAAAATTGCGCAGAAACATAGAAAAATTCAGAAAACTTAAAAACTATTTTAACTTCGCACGTTTGATATTTCTTAGAAAGGACAACGTCTATTGGGTTAGCTAGTTAGGTATAAAATTATGATTATTAATGAGATGTTTACCGTAATAAGGTTGTGGATGGAGCTCAACCTTCCCGTGAACATGGTTCATATGACTGTGCCGAAATATCGGGAGCTCCACTCCATCCAGAACCTTATCACGGTAAAATCCCGTTATTAGATAGATAGATAGAAACTCTTTATTGTGTACACCAGAAATAAAATTTACAACACGATAGAAAACACTTACGAGCTAGTGCCACAAGTGGCGGCCTTATCGCTAAAAGCGATCTCTTCCAGGCAACCATTGCATGGAAAGAATTTACGTAACAGAATCGACGGGGGTTATTAATAATCATATAACTGAAGTGAACAACCATCATCATCATCATTTCAGCCGTAGGACATCCACTGCTGGATATAAGCCTCCCCCACCGATCTCCAGAAGGGTTGGTTGGAAGCGGCCTGCATCCGGCGTTTCCCTGAGGTCTCTTGTGAACAACCACGATAGTTTAAAAATAATAATAATTAAAAACGTAATTTTAAGACGGAAAATAAATATGTGAATAATAATTATGTTGAACAGCTAATTTTTTTTATTGCGATTTCAGGTTTGATCCTACAATAAAAGTTATTCATAATGATAAGTTCAATGACCTCCTTTCAGCTTAATATTCCCGTTCTGTGTAGCCTTGTGCAATTAAATGCACAGCTATGGAAAATTATTGATGACTGTTTTAGTATTGGTTGACAATCAAAACTAAAACCATCAAATTTGTCATTTTCCTCAAGTGTTGAGGAAACCACGATAAAAACCCTTCCAAAATCACAAACACAAAAATAAATCCAACAACAAGAGGGCAAAAGGACTTATTTGTCGCGGGCCGATTGACCGCTCGGCGACAGCGTTCCTTTTATAGCACATTAGCGCGAAAGAAGGGCATTACGTCCCTGGATCCGCGTAACGACGCTCATAGTTCACGCTCAATCGTTGGATTAAGCCGCAATTTGTATCAGTCAGGAACTGTCGTTCTTACCCTATTTAACAAGAGCAGGGGTTGAAGAATCACCCTGTTAACAAAACGTTTAATCTGTATTAACGACGATTTAGTTAACTGATTATTGCATCCAGAGTTGTCACAATTTCACTAATTATATTTTAGGGTTCAGCTCCAACATATTTTAATTTGACACTGGCAAATTAATGCACAAGACGTGTGACGCCAAATTATTCCTAAGAAAAAACAATTGACGTTGACAAAATTTGACGCATTAAAAAGAACGATTTTTTCTTTTTTTCATTGGCTTTTGTGCTTACGCTTTTGTGGCTTTATTTTGTCTGTTTAGCCAGTGGCAAATACAATTTAAAAAAAAAACGAGTTCACGTCGAGTTTTAGAAAATTGACATTGAAATAAGTAACAATAGAAGTCAAGTAAGTGACGGTCGCGCGAACTTCTTTGCGCGATAGAATCCGAAACGTGGATATTCGCCAAAGAACCAAAGTCACCGACATAGCTGTTAAAATCTGCAAGTTGAAGTGGCAATGGGCAGGCCACATCGCTCGAAGAACCGATAACCGATGGGGAAGAAAGGTTCTGGAGTGGAGACCACGAACCGGAAGACGCAGCGTAGGGAGGCCTCCCACTAGATGGACCGACGACATTGTGAGAGTCGCGGGCATCCAGTGGATGCAAAAGGCAGGCTGTCATTCAGTGTGGAGGTTAAAGGGGGAGGCCTATGTTCAGCAGTGGACGTCTTCTGGCTGATGAGGATGATGATGATGAGTTAACTGATTTTTGCATCGTCACAATTTTACTATAGTCACCGCGTTACCAACTGAGTCGTAGGGCCATAAACGTCATACCATAAAACCTGTAAGTGCGAGCGAGATAGACATACAATGATTTATGACCTGAAGACTCAGATGATAATGCGTTTACTATAATTAATTTTTAAGGTTCAGCTCCCAACATATTTTAATACTTGACACTGGCAAATTAATGCACAAGACGTGCGACGCCAAATTATTCGAAAAGTGTAAAAAACAATAGATTGACGTTGACAGAATTAGATGACGCATTAAAAAATTAAAAAGTATGAATTTTTCTTTTTTCATTGGCTTTTGTCTGGCTGTTGGCTTTATTTTGTCTGTTTAGCGAGTGGCAAATATAATTTCAAAAAATCAAACAGTTGAGAGTTTTACAAAATTTATATTAAAATAAATAACAATATAAGTTAAATAAGTGACGGTCAAGTCCAAATAAAACACTGTTTTAAACTATCACGGTTGTTCACTAAAGTTATATGACACAATATGACATGTTGTAATTGCGCCGAAATATCGGGAGCTCATTCCACAACCTTACCACGGTAAGTATACCGTTAAAAATCTTATAACCAAATCTTATAATAAGTCCAGCAGTGGACTGTTAAAAGGCTGATTATGATGATGATGATGATGAATCTTACAACTTAAGTCCAAATAACCCCATTTGGATTGTCTTTAGACCTTCAACGGTCTATGGGCAGTCTAACTATATTTGTAGTTATAGTTTTAGCTTGTATTTTGTTTAGTTAATAACCCCAAGTTATTATATTATTGAGTTGAAATTGTACCGATTCTAATAACTTTCCCACAAATTTCTGTTTCCTTTAATTTTAGTGTAACTTCTTTCACTAAAAGCCACTCATGCCTAACTCATATGAAAACTAAACGCCTCCGAGCCCTCTCGAGCAAAATAACAAAATTAATGCTTAGCACACGAGTCGTAACAAAAGTTACGGCTACCGACGACGAGGGCGAAGCCGGGGAAATTAAAATTTGCTCAAATTATTCCCTATGTTAGCGCAAATGGGTCAACGCTTGTTTTCGTTACAAAAGCGCAGTAATGAATAAAACATTAAAAATATTGCGGGGATAAACGGAACACATTGTTCGTGGTTTAGGATTGTTGGCCCTTGAGTGGTTTTGAATGTGATACGTTTTATACGCCTGTGTATATGTGTAATCGCTTTGTGAATAAATTAGGAAAGTGACAAACGTTTGCCGAAACGACGCGTATAATAATTTTTATAGCTTAAAAAACGAATAAAGCACACTTACGTGACTCCTTAAAACAAGAAGCTCCAAAAAGGTTTCATCATTATCGTAGTAGCTTTACCTAGTCTGTGCCAGCTTATAAACGAGGAGGTGAAGAATAAAACCTCACTTCTCCACTTTTGAAAATTTCGTTTTTTTTTCTTTAGGCAAACAATTATAAATTGATTGAAGCATGTAAGTAAAACCTTGTCAAAAACACCTCTTTTCCTATATAAAATTTCATTTGAAATCGAGAGTTTCGAACAAAACCACACTTTTCCGTTGAAAAGGAGAAATTCCGTCGAGAAATTTTTATGTATTCTTTTTTTTTAACGCTGATAAGTCCGCGTTTGACCACCAACTCGCCTGTTGGTAAGCGACGATGTGGTCGAAGATGAAGCACGCAGACTTAGAAGATACCTATTCACTCTGGCCTTGAAAAGGCCCAGGTTATATCTCTCAGGGAACAGGGAAGCTGGCAGGTTGTTCCAAACTTTGGCCGTACGGATTAGAAACGTAGAATCAAAACGTTTGGTACGTATCCAAGGAAAATCCACAATGTATGGGTGGTAGTGGGCCGTTTTTCTACTTGTCCTGTAGTAAAAAGGGGATGGCAGGATAAGGTCATGTAGCTCTGATGCACATTCTCCGAAATGAATCCTGTAGAAAATTGACAGACTCGCTACTTTACGGCGGTGTTCTAGACTGAGAAGTTTCTTAGCCACTAACTTCTCATCGCCTATAAGACGAGCAGCACGCCGGTCTACCGATTCAAGAGCTTCGAGCTGATATTTGGCTGAGCCGTCCCAAAGATGACAGCAGTATTCCAAACACGATCGGACTTGAGCTTGATATAGAGTAAGCAACTGCCCCGGTGTGAAATACCGCCTAACCTTACTCAGAACGCCCAACTTTTTACCAGCTAATTTAGCCTTTGACTCTAGGTAGGTGCCGTAGTTGAGGGTCGGTGTAAGAGACAACCCTAGGAGTTCCAGGTGGTCTGTCAAAGGTACAGGAACATTCTGAAACAGTGGAGATAGCGAGAAAGGACACTTTTTTGCGGAAAAAAGACAAGCTTGGGTTTTGTTGGCGTTGAATTTGACGAGGTTTTCGTCACCCCAATTTGATACGGTCGTCAAGGTTTGATTCATTCGCTCAACCATGTCTTTTCTCAACGCTTGGATTTCAGCCTTTCCGGCCCTGGGATTGGATATGTACTTTTCTACAACTGTGCTATCATCTGCGTACCCAAAGATACCGGGTATAAGCAGATCGTTGATATGAAGCAGAAATAAAGTTGCTGAGAGTACCGACCCCTGAGGTACCCCGGCATTAATAGCCATTTGATCAGACGAGCAGCCGTCAACGACAACTCGAATAGATCGTTCCCTCAGGAAGTCTGCGATCCAGGTACAGAGGCCAGCAGGTAGCCCGTAAGAAGGAAGCTTGTTTATCAGGCTTTCGTGCCAGACCCTGTCGAAGGCCTTCGAAATATCGAGGGACACAGCCAAGGCTTCGCCGTGCCTCTCAATGGCCTCGCTCAATATGTGGGTGGCATACACAAGAAGATCCCCAGTCGAACGGTTTCGGCGAAAGCCATATTGACGATCGCTAAGGAGACAGTTATCTTCAAGGTATGCCATGAGCCTCCTATTCAGAACACGTTCCATCGTTTTACAAAGGATGGAGGTGACTGATATAGGTCTATAGTTGTTAGGGTCGGCACGACTACCTTTTTTGGGAACCGGTTGCACGTTCGCAAGCTTCCAACACAATGGAACTATCCCTGCACGTAAGGAAAGACGAAATAACCGTGTCAGAACTGGAGACAGTTCGGGTGCACAGTTCCTCAACACTATTGCCGGTATTCCGTCAGGGCCACTTGCTTTATTCACGTCTAAATCTCGGAGCGTTTTGAGCACCTCTTTTTGGTTGATGCGGAATTCGCTCATGGTAGCATCGCATCGAGGCACTGCAGGTGGTATTTCGCTTGAGGTATTGAGACGAGAACTATCTGCGAAGAGGTTTGCAAATAAGTTTGCCTTCTCTTCAGCAGTGTGAGCAAGTGATCCATCAGGTTTCAATAGAGGAGGCAGTGAGGGGCGACAGAAATTAGACTCAACTGACTTAGCCAGGGACCAGAATGCCTTGCTACCGGCTGGGTATGCAGCTAGCTTGGCTCCTACACGGCTGATATGGTCGAATCGAGCTCTTCGTATCGCCTTTTTACTGGACTTGGCGGCTTTGTTATAAGCTTTCTTCTTTTCAGGCACATCCCTAGACTTGCACTTTCGAGCGTTAACCCAGGCTAAGTATGCCGCATGCTTAAGCGATTCTGCATTGTCACATGCGGCATTGAACCATGGCCTAGCTTTGCCGGAAGGTTTAGCGTCAGAGTATGGAATAAAGTACTCCATCGCTTGATTCAACACTTCCGTTACGGCAATAGCGCAGTCTGATGGGTCCCTAGAAGAAAAGCAAGCCCGCCGCCAAGGATAAGATGCAAAGAAGTGACGCATCTCGTCCCAATCTGCTGACTTATAACGCCATATCCGCCGGGTCCTTTTAGGACTAGGATCGGGCGGTGAATACGACGACACTGATCGGACAACGCAGTGGTCGGACCCGCCAAGAGGTGGGGATACCGACACTGAATATCTGTCAGGATCATTAGTCAGCAGAAGGTCCAGACAATTAGCCGTGTGACTGTCAACATCAGGAACTCTTGTGGCCTCTTGGACCAGCTGGGTGAGATTTAGCGATAACGAAAGCTCGTACGCCTCTCTCCCTGCGTGGTCAGTCTTCTGGTGTGGGAACAACCATTCCTTGTGGTGCGCATTAAAGTCCCCCAGAAGCACTAATTGGGCCGAAGGGTAACGCTGTTGAGCCACATCAGCAGACTCACTGAGATACTGACACAACCCGGACGTCTCCTGATCTCCAGAGTGCGAGCGATAGACCCCAGCATAGAGAATCTTCTCTAAGCCAGTATCGACCAGTATCCAGAGGACGGAGAAACTAGGCCTTTCAAGGTCTCGGAGACGTCTTACACAAACGTCATCGCGTGCGTAAACGCAGACACCGGCACGTGGCTTAAAGTTGTGCTCCAGTACGTAGCCTGGGTAGTCGAGGTAAGCAGTGTCAGCGGGACGTTTTATTTGCGTCTCCGTGAGAAACAGTAAGTGCGGCTTAGTAGACTCGAGGTGGTGGTGAACTGAGTCGAGGTTGGCATGCAAGCCTCTTATGTTGCCGAGGTATTCTCTAAAATTTGAAAAACTGGAAATGTGAGGTTTTGTTCTTCACCTCCTCGAATGTTCCCATTGCTGGGACACAGGCCTTCTTTCAGAGAGAGAGAGAGAGAGAGAGAGGATGGGCCCTAATATACCATACTGGCCCAGTGCATGTTGATGAATGTCATAATAACATGCCATTGAACTTTTGAAGTGTGAGGTTCTTTGTTGGTTCCTCACGATGTTTTTTCACTATTTTCCAGGGGTTTATTGGGAGCAGCTGGCAGTAGCTGGAAGAGAAAAGCCGAATATTAGATTGAGTTGCGTGCCTTGGGAGAGGCCTATGTCCAGCAGCGGATTAGTATAAACTGACGGTGATGATGATTAACCTTAAACAAATACTTGTTACAAGCCGTGGTAACCCATATGGGAGAACATTAGACTTGAAAGCGTGAGGTCGCGGGTTCAAACCCCGGGCCCGTACCAATGAGCTCTTTGGAGTTTATGTACGGATTTTCATACCACTGGCTTTTCGGTGAAGGAAAACATCGTGAGGAAACCTGCATACGCACGGAGAAGGAATTCAATGGCGTATGTGAATCTACCAACCCGCACTGGGCCAGCGTGGTGGATATGACCCAATCACCCTTTTGGGGGTAGGCTAAAAGTCCAGCAGTGGACTGTTAAAAGGCTGAATATGATTATGATGAAATCCTTGTTACCCTAATATTATCTTATATTTTGTAAATGCTAAAATCTCAACAAAGAAATGGGAGCGTTTTACAATAATTGTTTACAACCAGCAATACGCAGAGTTGGGATCGGCTTGTGACAGAAACTATTACTTTGTTGTTTTAATTTTAGTCATAATGTTTTAATATTTTGTTTCTGTCATCTCTACATAGTATAAATTGAAGTCGCTTTCCGCGTCTGTCTGTCTGCCTGTATGCCTGTATGGCCGCTAACTCCTCCTAAACCACGCAACGGATTTTGATGCGGTTTTCACTATCAGTTAGATACATTTTCAAGGAAGGTTTATATATATAACTAGCGACCCGCCCCGGCTTCGCACGTAAATTACACCCGTGCGAAGCCGGGCGGGCGGGTCGCTAGTAAATAAATATTTTTCTTTCTTTCTTTCTATAACAACGGTGTCCCCTTTAGTGCTTACAAACCCCCCCCCCCCGTTAGTCGTCCATTTGATAACATTTTGATCATATCGTTTGCGGTTGCGTGCCGCTCAATATTGAAGTGTGCGTTTGTAGAACTAGTAAGAATATGTCAGTGTATGCAAAATGTGTTTACCTAGCCCTCTTCTGTTTTTGGCAGACATTTTTTGGTACTAGCTCGAGTTTAATGTAGATCCAAACTTATAATAAAACTAGCGGCCCGCCCGCCCGGCTTCGCACGGGTGTAATTCACGTGCGAAGCCGGGGCGGGTCGCTAGTTATATATATAAACCTTCCATGAAAATTTATCTAACTGATGGTGAAAACCGCATCAAAATCCGTTGCGTGGTTTAGGAGGAGTTAGCGGCCATACAGACATGCAGACAGACAGACAGACGCGGAATGTGACTTTAAATTATACTATATAGAGATTATTATCAAAGGCAACAAGTTAACTATTACAAAATGGCTTACACTCACTTTATGTCATGTTATTTTAATTTAAGCACGAAGGATAATTATGTGTTTTTTTTCTTCATATAATTATATGATGTAAAAAATATTATCATTATTCTCAGGTCAAATGACATGAATTGTTTTTTTTTTTTGCGGTCAAAGACAGCATTAAATTCATTGACCCTTCTCGTTCAGTGTCAAGTTAGTCGACGGTTTGAAGGGAGTAGAAAAAATGTCTTTCTTTAGACAGGCAAGTCTCGCACTGTTCGATTCAATTGAGATTGTTTCTTCCACGTACATGTTAGTTGTGAAACTGCTTACCTATTAGGCACAAATCTATGATTTGTGTTGCAATTTTTTTAGGTTAGAGTTGTACATGTGGGTAGTTTAGTACTGGAATACGTAGGTGGGCGAGCGAAAATTATTTGGACATCATTGACCGGGCAGTTTTTGGACCCGGAAATAATTATAACAGTAATTAAGCCGCTCCATAGTCTTTCTACCTTCTAGGCATTTAATTTAAAATATATATATATGAATGACACTTTGCTTGATCTTCACCAAATATTTTTTCCTTATATTTGGCTTCTCACTTACAACGTATTTAACCAGTGTCACAAACGTTTAAATAAAGCATCAGCTTGAAATATTTGTGAAACTTGATAATAATATCGGGATACCAATATCGGGTCAGACTAAAAGTAGACTAAAACTATACGACGACTTTGACGATAATGACAATCCACATTAAAAAGGAGAGCAAACCTACAATAATTTCGAAAGTCTTTAACTTATACGCGTTAAAAAAAAAACTATAGTATTAGGTTTTATAATCCGATGGATTGATACAATTTACGGTTCTTTAGCGTTTTAGCGTAACCTTTATAATTTTGTTGTGTTTGTCTTCGCACTACGCTTGCGAAGTCACGGGCGTCAGCTAGTTCACAAAATAAACTCGTTTTTGAAATTGTGAAATACCAATTTGCTCAAATATTTTGTTTGAGTTTGTTAGGGTAAATTGTATGTAAATAACATTTTGTTAGCTGTACGTGTATTATTATAGCTAAAACTTTTTTGTTTGTTTATAAGTGAATCAACCCCATTATTAGCAACAGAAAATACATGCCTAAACCTGAAAAAAAATTATCGGACGCGGCTGCCTCGAGACACGCACATGGTCCCTACCATGTGTTCCGTTTTTAGTAGCCAAAGTCATATAATTGTGGTCACAACCATCATAGTTCAGAAATTTTCTGAACGGGCTTCTTGTTTCTTGTCGGGCCGGAACCCTAAAAAGGGCACGTAAATAATGCTATAGCTACTGTTTCCCGCGTCTTCGTACGCGTACTTTTATATAAAAATAAAACTTTAATTTTCCTCCTTTAATTCTGCCCCTTCTTTTCTTAGCGGATATCTAATATATCTACACCCATAATGAATCTACCTGCCATACACTAGAATTATAGATCAGTAGTTTTGAGATATTGATATATTATCAAAGACCGACGGCATCAAAAGAACTGTTGGAAACGAGTGGATGCGAAAGACCGGGAAGAGTGGCATAAACAAGGGGAAGCCCAGCATATATCCAGCAGCGGGTCACTTAGGGCTGATGAAAAGAACGATCTTGTACCATTTTTTTCTAAATATTTATTGGAAAACATTAAAGTAATAATCCATAATATTCTTATGCATTTAATTTCTGGTTTCTAATCATGTTTTTTGAGCTAGTTAAAAATTACTATAACACCGGTTTGCACTCACGATTATGTTTTTATCGGTCGAGACGATAAAAACATAATCGTTCGATGTTATAATAATTTATAATGAATCCTCATGCGAGTTTTGATGAAGTAGTTAAAAATTGTCTTCTAAAAGCAAACGTCGTAGAGTGTTTTAAAACCTTCTTGAAATTGTAATGATTTCTCAGGTTTTTTGATTATTACACATTGAAACACGCGATGTAATCCACTAAAAAAGTGATTAATTTCGATGTTAAAATTGCTAATTAATGGTGAAAATATGTAACAAAAAAAAAAGTCTGGAGCAAAAAAAAACATACGCCTGATACGTGTCATTGTCAATCAATGTTATAGCTTTAATATTCCGTTTAATGTACCATTATCCATAAGATAAGGGTAATGAAACTATCGCATTACATTTATGATACACATTATTATGCCTACCTTTATAGCGGCAATAGCCATAATATTAACAATACTCGTACCAAGCAACCATTCAAGCCGTCTCAGATTTCCGGCTCCGTAAAAGAAACGGTTCAACCCACTAAAGCAATTCTCGAAATGGCATCCCATTTCTCGCAACGTTAGAGCCGCACATACACATGAAAATAAAAATTTCAACAACAGAGACTGGGGAGTTATTGGATGCTTCGAAGTCGATTGACCGCGGATGAGACGTCTTTTTACCAGACTACCTAGTTACACTAAAGTTATGTGATTATTTACGGCATATTTACCGTGGTAAGGTTGTGGAATGAGCTCCCAATATTTCGGCGCAGTTACATGCACGGGAAGACCCGGTCTTCCCGTGAACATGGTGCATGTAACTGCACCATTAAGCAAAACGAAAAAATAAAGAAATAGAATGATAGATAGTAGTAGAAGCGGAATTACACTAGAAATTCGACATATACAAATTAAAAATGGACTTCCGCAAAGTAACGCCTGATTCAATCAACTATCTAAGATTGGTTTAGCTTTTTGTCAAGAAAAGGTATCAAGCAGTCAAGATATGACCATAGAAACAGATGAAAATAAGCTAACCGCATTGCGGCTGCAAATCGAAATCCAGTTTTAAAAGCATTGAATCACGTCTAAGCAAAACCCCAAGTTGAATAAGGGAACATAAAACGCTCTTGAAGGATTTTAACTTGATTTGTAGTTTAACCCCCAATGCAAATAGAGGAGTTTTATAAGTTTAACATCTGTATCTGTATGTCTGTTTGTGGCATCGTAACTCCCAAACTGCTGAGCCGATGTTTTTTTTCGTTTGAAAACTTGATCGACACTTTTCTTATATATGATTCAAGAACAATCTGTTTAGCCGTTTGAGGATTATCAGCTCTTTTATATGTTTTTTTAATGGTACTTGGTTAAGCTAATTACATAATTATATCACTTGAAAGTGTGAGGTAGCCGGTTAAAACTCCGGGCCCATACCAATGAGCTCTTTGGAGTTTATGTACGGATTTTCATACCACTGGCTTTGGTGAAAGAAAATCATCGTGAGGAAACCTGCATACGTACGAAGAAGGAATTCAATGGCGTATGTGAATCCACCAACTCACAACTGGGCTAGCGTGGTGGATATGGCCCAATCACCCTTTAATCGAGGGTAGGCTAAAAGTACAGCAGTGGACTGTTAAAAGGCTGATTATGATGATGATTGATCGCATATATCACCACCGTTTCAGCCAAGGGACGTCCACTGCTGGACATAGGCCTCCCCATCGATCTCCAAAAGAGCCGGTTGGAAGCGGCCTGCATCCAACGTTTCCCTGCGGTCTCTTTTGGGTCGTATGCCCATCTTGTAGGTGGACATCCTACGCTGCGCTTAATAGTCAATTTGAGAACCTTTCAGCCCCATCGGCCATCTGTTCTGCTTGCTATGTGCCCTGCCCACTGCCATTTCAACTTGCTAATCCGGTGGGCTATGTCCGTACCTTTCGTTCGTCTACGGATCTCCTCATTTCTGATTCAAATAAACAATCGAATTTGCATTACATCTATAGTGCAAAGTTAACATTTTATGAAAAATACTCAAAATAATAATAATATTGAGCTTTTGTTTTAAATATGTTTCTACTAATTTCTTTTTTTTCGGACCCGCTAGTTTTTGTAAATTATGTGAATACTTTTTTTTTTAATTTGTGTACCCACGGTCATCTGATCCCAAACTAAGCAAAGCTTGTGATATGGCTGCCAGAGAATGATATACATACATAATAATTATATAGTTTTAAATACATACTTAAATATAGTTCTGGAGTGTTCTTAAGGTTCTGGAGTGGAGACCACGAACCGGAAGACGCAGCGTAGGGAGGCCTCCCACTAGATGGACCGACGACATTGTGAGACACGCGGTCGCCCATCCAGTCGCGGATATTGTCGCGGGCATCCAGTAGATGCAAAAGGCAGGCTGTCGTTCAGTGTGGAGCTTAAAGGGGAGGCCTGTGTTCTGCAGTGGACGTCTTCTGGGTGATGATGATGATGACTTAAATAGATATTAACAACCAAATACTATGCAAGAATAATGTGTGTTCCCTTATTCAGCTTTAACCATAACAGTTAACTATTTACTTAGGCAGTTTGCTTTGACTTCATAATCCACATCGTTGAAAATACTCGAATGCGTATTTGCATGCTTTAATTATCTTAAATCTGAGCGGAGCGTCCGTGTCTGCATTACGGACGCTATCTAAAATGGCCGCCGGCGTTTTGGCAAATATAATGTATAGTGGACTTCCGATGAGCTTCTGAATGCCAGCTTTACTTCCGATGATAAGACGCGAGAGTAGTTGTAGCTGAAATGAGATATCAGAATAAGAATTTATAGTATCTGCTAGCTTTGTGCTGTTCTTGTTTTACCATATTTTTAGTGAAATGTTTATTAACTTCAAAAAAAACCAGACAAGTACGAGTTGGACTCGTGCTCTGAGGGTTCCGTTGGACGAAACCTCAGAAAGCGAGTCCAAAAAAAAAAACTAACTGAAGTTGAAATATTGAAAGACAAACTTAACTTTGTAGTTGACAATAAGGTTCTTCGATACATAACAACTACAATATGTAAGTTTGTAATTGTAAAACAATATAACTTCAAATTATCATCGTCCTCTTTGCGTCAACAGCACCTGAACTACAAAATATGCTTCAAAACCTCAGCACAGCAAGCCTCAGGGTTGGACTAGCGATGAATCGGTCGAAAGTACGAAACGTAGGGTCGAGGTAGATGGACAAGTACTAGAACATGTTGATGAGTACGTATACGTAGGCCAGATAGTCTCCTTCGAGAACCGGCAAGACAAGGAAATTGAGCGCCGCGTCGAAAGCGCTTGGAGGTGCTACTCGTCTATGAAAGAGCTGATGAAGGGCGACCTGCCGATATCACTGAAGCGTAGACTTATCGACATGTGCATTTGCCCGTCCTAACCTACGGTGCTCAGACCTGGTCACTGACCGATTCTCAAAAGTTCAAACTTGGGGTTTGACAAAGAGCAATGGAACGCAGTGTGTATATGCTAGGTATCAAAAGAATGGACAGAGTCCGCAACAGCGCGCTGCGAACCATAACAGGTGTAGTCGACGTTGGCCAAAAAGCTGCCAGACTAAAATGGGATTGGGTGGGGACATGTGGCGCGTATGCATCCCGACCGATGGGCCAGGATCGTCACACAGTATTGCCAGATGGACGGCGCAGTCAAGGAAGGCCCAAGAAACGCTGGCGTGGCGATCTTGACTCATTCCGGAGAGGTTGGCAAGAGGTGGCGGAGGACCGAGATTTGTGGAATGAGATGGGGGAGACCTTTGCCCAGCAGTGGGACAATAAAGGTTTACAAAAAAATCCTTCAAATTAACAACTTTCAGATTTATTCCTTTTTATGTGCTGTAAGACCTTGCCTCTTGCCAAAATTAATGGTTCTAAGTCAACGAGAAAGTACCCTATAGGTTTTTCATTCCCCTGTGAAATCGCAAAATATGCGACATAAACGTTCATAATTATCTTTTGATTGCGTTGACTTACAACATTTATTTTTTTACAGCCAAAAGAAACCATAGACCCAAATATCTTCTATACATATAAAAGGCTTTGTCCTGAATGACTGACTGATGGATCAACGCACAGCCTAAACCGCTGATCGTAGAGACCTGAAACTTGGAGGGTGTGTTCTTTGTATGACGTAGGCATCCGATAAGAAAGAATTTTCCGAAATTCTACCCCTAAGGGGGTGAAAAAGGGGAGCAAAGTTTGTATGGGACAACGTGATTCCTTGGTCCAATCTACTTCTTGCATAAACCTTTTTTAACAGAATTGATGAAAGACTTGTTAAACATATATTAGTACTTATACTAATATGTCAACTGTGCTCCAAAAACAATAAACGATGGAAAGTAAAACATAAAATAAAATTAAAACTAAGCTAGAGAGGTCTATATTTGCTTATTATATAATTTTTGCTACAAATCGGCTCCAACGCAGCATGTTTTTTTATTTTTTATTTATTAATAAATAATAGCCTTGCGTTTGATCACCATCACGCCTGATGTTAAACGATGATGAGGTCTACGTTGGAGCACGCTAGTAGTATATAATTGGGGTTTCTGGATCAAAAGTACTTCAAATAGGCCCAGTTATAAACAACTAAATCTATTCACGCCATCTATTCAAATAGATGAATAAAGTAGTTATTGAATAGAGAAATAATTTATAAAAAACGATAGTTTTCGATAAGAAGTCATACCTGGCGCAGAGAAGCGCCGGTCTTCTTATCAAAACTCTCGTTTTTTATAAATTATTTCTCTATTCAATAACTACTTTATTCATCTATTTGAATAGATGGCTGAATAGATTTAGTTGTTTATAACTGGGCCTATTTGAAGTACTTTTGCTCCAGAAACCCCAATTATATCCATGTGATGAGAAAATACTACTTCGCCAACAGCAAACAAATCGGAAACTGATGCATTTTCATCAACGGGTAGGGAACTGGTGTGTTTCAGCACCAGTTCAACATAGCAGTTTACCATGGTTGTCTACATCAGTTCATCATATTCATCTAGAGTTATTTATACTCTGTATGCATTTTTATGTTCTGAACAATAAAGATATTGTATTCAATCAATCACCAACTTGCTAACTGTGTCTTTTCATATAGGTATTTATTTTAAGTAGCCTCCATTATTTATAAATAGTTCTTTTTAAATTAATGAAATTATTTATGTATGTATAAATTTTCGTAATTAATTATAGCTTACAGGCGCGGGTAGGTATAATTAAAATAATCAATTTATTATGTACTTAACTTTATATTTTCCATATACCACTTATTTAACATGGTTACATTTTTCATTGCACAAAAATTATAACCAGGCAAGTGAAGTTCAATTGGTAACCTGTTTATTAAATTATTGAACAGTCTATCGTTTACCATAACCACACATAGAATGATTGAGTCAAAACATTTTCATATAATTTATACATTTCTCGAGTTAAAGTATATTAGTGCTATCTATCCAACTATTTTCCGTAATTGGTAATCCAAGCCATTTTACAAAAACTTGATTTTTTCGTCTTTTTATAACTTTCTCTACGAGATAAACATCATGGTGTTTAGTTTTTTGAAGTTCTTGCTTATAAAATGCGCCTAAAATAGGTTGATGTTTTCTATCTTCTAATAAATAAGTTACAGGATTAGTATTCTGTAAGAGAATTATTTTAAATATTTCTGTTGACCAATTAGGTGTGTACCCTTTTTCGAAACAGCCTTTGTATTTACTAATTCGAACAAAATCTCCTAAACTAAATTTATTTTTATATTTTGGTTTTGATTGAGCGAGGGCTATGTACCTTCTTAAAATTTTATTTTTATTCTTTTCGCTTATCTTTGCAGGTTGTTTTCCTATAGTTCTATGAACTGTGTGATTATATTTATTTACGATAGACTCTAATATACCACCAATCCATCGATAACTCCCTTGAAGACTAAACTGTTTATAAAGTTTGCTCTTCAATGTTCTTATTAGTCTTTCTACAATTGAAGCCTTTTTTGTAGAGTATGTAGAATAATGATTTATATTGAAATGTTGTGTTATTTTTTTAAATTCATTATTAAAAACTCTTTTCCTAAATCCGTTTGCAAGTTCTTCGGATTACGCCCCCTTTTTAATATAGAGTTAAATGCATTGGAGACTATTTCTTTGGTTTTATTTTTTAAAGGAACAGCCCAAGCAAATTTAGAGAATGAATCAATCACAATTAAAACATATCTATAGTCTGCGTTTTCTTCCGAAAAAGATTGCATATCTATTAAATCAGCTTGCCACAAATCATCGATATCTTTTAAAATAACATGTCTTCTGGGAAAATGTATTCTTGCATTTCTATGGATTTCATTTACTACGTCCTTTTTGCTCATGTTTAGTCTTTAATAATTCACATATTTTTTCAAGCTTTGTTAATCTCTCATTCATTGCTATAACTCGTTCATTTAGAGACGAATAGCTTCTTGTATAATCTGCAAGTTGGCTGTCTACATACTCTTTTGTACAAGCATCAAATGATTCAATGGGTGTCAATAGATTTCTTATATTTTTATGCTGTACATCTAAACACTTATCACTCTCTGACAACTTAAAGTGACACCATGGGAATGTAATTGGTACTTCATTAGTTTTTTTTCGTTTAAATATATTTAGCCCGAATTTATCAACATCCATGTTCGATAAACAGATCACTACTAAGTACGTCAATCGTTTGAAACTGCTTTTATGGTTTTATTATACCAGCTTCTTTCAGTTCTTCTATTATTGAAATAATTTCATTGTCATGATTACAATTGCCAGCGTCTCTTGAAGCAACCAAAAGTTTAAGTCTTTCAACTAATTCGTTGGGATCATCCCAATAAATTAAATCAGTATTCTTTTTATACATTTTCAGACTTGGTAAACTACCTCCAGATTTCGTTGTAATTTCATAAAACATTGGTTTTATAATTTCACGATATTTTACACCTTTATCACCCCTTATTTGTTCGTTAGGGTTATAATTTCTTTTATGAACACTCGTATTTACCAAAATATCTTTGTAAATAAGTTTATCTTCCTCAGTAATTAATTTTAAATCTGGTGTTTTATGTAATAAAACCTCTTTTAAGCCAGGAGTTAATTCATATGGCACACCATCAATTGTTATACATGTCTTTTCATAATCGTCATCTTTAACAGTAAATTTTGCTATTGAATTTCCGATAAAAATTTCATGACCCTTTTTTCTTACACCGAAAGGTATATTCATATTTTCATATAAATCGGCTAAATCATTTTTACTTAGTGATGTTTCCATAAACTCCTTGTTATTATACTTAAACGCTTCATCAACATCTTCTTTGTCATAGCTCTTTAACGATGAAATACTTTCATCCGAATCCACAGCATCTTCAAATTCAGATGATGGAAAAGATGTGTTATCAACGCTTTTACTTTCATTTTGTCGTTTATACATTTGATGGTTGTTATCCACCAGAACTTGCAAAGGTGCTGTTATAGGCTTAAACATTTTATTCATTTTTAAATTTGTATTTTGTTCTTCATCTCGCATTTGTTTCATCTTGTGTTTTATTGAATTAACCGATTTAATTAGCTGTTTTTTGATATTGTGTTCCATGATTTACAATCTTAGCAGAAGTAGAAACCACTGGTATGTTAGAAGTAACTAACAGTGATGAGAAAATAAAAATATTTCGACTTATATGTACCAATGAGATATGACACAGACTATGTAGTGTAATTAGTTAAAAGAAATAAAAGTGTCGAATGCTTTTCTATATCTTCCATTGTCAAGTTCACACTCTTTATTAACTATTAAAAAATTGTGTGGTTTATGCCATATACTAGAACACATGTTCTTGAATTGTAACCAATTCATGTCAGTGTTAACATGTTCTCTATAAATATGCTTTAAATTAATGTCATCCTGCTTGAATACTATCAGAAAGTTTACATTGTCTCTTAATAATTGTTTCGGAATTTTGGAATATGTTTGAGACAAATAAAAGCAATCTATCTGCTTATGCCTACCCATAGAAAAGTAATTACGAATGTTAGCCTGATTTTCACAAGCAATGTCATCAAATATAAAAACAGATTGTGATAAAGCTTCGTTAGGATGAATAACATATTTATCATCACTGATTGTAAAATATCTAACTCCTGGAACTCTTTTCAATACTTCATTCAGGAACTGGTATTTTGGTTGAAATGTAGTTTTTGAATACAAGTAAACGTTTCGAAATTTCAGCCCATTTTCATGCATTAGTAATGACAGCATTACATTAGTCTTCCCACAGTTGGATGGTCCACATATAATACATCGAATCCGGTTGGGTAGAAGCAAACTATGGTTTACATAATTGATAGAAGGTTCTAAATCAATGGCTTGTACTTCTAAGGACAGAGGTTGCTTAACCAACTTCATGGTAGCGTGTGAAACACTAAAAAAAGCCATCCTTTATATAAAGAAATATTATGGTTCCTAAATAGTTCGGTAAGGCAATGAATAAATAAAATGTTCTTAGATATTTATAATTTTTTTATTTATTATCAAGCTTAATAAAATATATGGTACACTTTACACGCTTATTATGTAATGCACTCATCTATTATGACTTTATAAAATATTTTAACTACAGAATCAAGACATCTCCATCCATACAATACATCTTAGATTTTAATCGATATTATTTTTTCTGATAGGTAATTCTCCTACCACGTTCAAGGGTAGCTGGGTCTAAAACGTAACTTTCTTAGTCCATGATATAAAAATATCAACAGCTACCCTTTTCAAAAATGTGTTATTATGTATGATGATGATGTTGCTGATGAACACACCTTCAAAATACAGTGTCACAATGTCCCCAAGGTAGCGTGTTAACTTGATTTGGAAGAATTTGTCTCTTATCATCGTTTCTATTCAAGACTAGCTTGTTAACTTCCTGCGTATATAAAACATGCTTTATGGATTTTATCATGTTCATTTTGCATCTCAAATTTGTATTTTTTACGAGTGTTTCATGATAATCTGTTAAGTTGAGCTTTTTAGTTACAGTTTTTGATATACCTTTCGCTTTTTTAATTTGAACCTTTACGCTTTTTATACAATAAAGTTTAGCTCTTAGTCCTATAAATTCAGCAATCACATCACCGCCTAATTCATCCTTGAACAGACCGGGAACTTTAGCATTAGCTATGGGTATATTGAAAGGATTATTAAGTTTGAAATTACTAGTATCAAATACAGACAAATCTTCTTTCATGTCTTCATAAAAATCATTGGTGTGAATCAAATACAGTAAGCTGTCTGTGTCGGTGTAGCATAATTCTACGTTGTTTTTATACTTCTTTTTTATAAAATTATAGTGGAACTGATAAAGGTGAGTCTTTGCATATTCCAGTACACTGAACCCAATATAGATGGGGCGATCTAGCTTTATTTTTTCGTGTTTAAGCTGGATTGCAGCAAAGTTTTCAGAAAATATCGTTGCACTGTGAAAGTTTGGCTTTGTAATAAGTACCTTTGCGCCGATTACTTTATTCGTTTTGTTATTACTATCACTCCATTGGGTGACCAACTTCACATTTACATGCTTTCTTTTGTTCTCGATAGTTTTGCCGAAAATAGCATTGTTAAGTAATTTGAAGAAATCTTTTTCAAAAGCAGACGAAGATTTTTGACGTAACTGAGTATTCAAATCTATGTACTTTTTTAAGTAATTATCTTGACGAAAGCTTAAAATTTTATGAATTTTTGTTAGTAGTAATCCATGTTTAATACATTCTTTTAAATGTGTATAATGGATTACATAATGATATTTATCATAGAGATTTGCTATCAGTTTGGGATTTTTACCACCAGGCGGTATGAGTTTCTCACTTGCGAATGGTAAATCGCTGTGAAAACCATGTAAGTAATCACTATATTTCAAATCAACTTCAAGAATGTATCCATAATCATCATCTTCTCGTGTATTCATAATATCAAAATCATTAATTTCGCTATTATTTAAAAATCGGAACTCTGCAATAGGCATTTTTTTTGTCATAGCGTATCCGTATAGATTGTTACAATCAAGGTATACTAAAAAAGAAGAATCTTTTCGTTCATCATAATGGGGAAGGTATTTATTGTTTGCTTTTGCATGTCTAAGTGAACACTGAGCTAAACCTCCACGAATACCTTTCTCGAGTAACTGATAAATTTCTATATCATTAATTAATTCCAAATGTACTTTTGAACATAACAACATTGAATCCCAACTAAGACCAGGCGAGGTCATATAATAAGCTGGATCTAATTTATAATATCGTAAACATGTATTTCGAAAATTCTCAAATATATCACAAAGAATTAAGACATCACTTTTTAAATACAAATCTGTGTATTCTCCAAGCGAGTGAATATTAAATATATTCCAAACATGTAAAGCTCGAGCATAGTCTTCTTCTGATATATGCTCTTGTGTTAAACTATTAAAAAACATATTTTTTTCTGGGAGTTTATCATTCTTATACTTTGACCATGAGTCTACATAATCATATGGATAAACTCCTTTCTTCTGCATTAGATCAAATTGATCTTTCTTTGTAAACTCTTGAGATAAATGTATAAAGTCTTTCTCGCATAAGGTTTTACACAAATTATCTAAACTCGAGCTGAGAAATTGAAAAGAGTCCAAAAATTTTATTTGAATGGTCTGTGGTGAGTTTTCCGTAGTCAAATACTTTGTTATACTCAAGTATTTTTCCTTTGTTTGGGGTATAATTTTAATTTCACCCTTATAGTTAGCTAATTCTTTTATAAATAGGTGGCTGTCATAACCGGATAAATTGTGAAAGACCACTGGTACGAAGGGGCAAACTCTATACAATAGATTACATTGGTTGTGAGCTGCTCCTCTGTATTCACCCGTAATATGATCATGATCCATCACTTTATCATCAAAGAGGAAGTTATTACAGATGTGACATACACTTTCCTTTTGATATTCTTCCTGCTGGTGTTTAGATAATTTTAACATCGATTTTTTACATTGTATAATACTACTTATCTCTGTCACATCTCTGATTAGATACTCTATGAAAACTTTGGCACAGTCGGAACCCCTATACGTTACATATTTATTCAGGCTTGAATCATGTGAACAGCATATGTAATACCCGAAACAAGAAGGTTCGTGTTTTTTAATCGTTTTCGTATTAATACTCAAATCATTATTTTCTGGACAATTAATTAGAATGCTTTCAAAATCCGCATATATTACAAAGTTTATTTTCTGTTGCCTTTCGTAGTGTTCAAATTTTAGTACGCTATTCTTTGGCGGTAAAACCGATAACACTTCAGAACAAGAATGTGTAGTATACTTAGAAACACTGGAAAAAAATTGCAAGCAATTTTCACACAAGTACATTTTGCCTTTGTGTCCGGAAATTTGTCTTCGTACAAGTTTCAAAAGATCTTTTATGAGACAGTAGTGAAACTTGCCACTTTTTTCTATGTACAGCAAGTTCACATGATTAGATTTTCTTGAATCAGACTTGTACAGAGGCCCAGTTACATTACACTTATTACTTAATCCATAGATATTTACACTCACATCAGAATTGTTTTTTTCTAAAATTCTTACATCACTTAATGTGGGAGGAAAATTCATGCCCTCGATATTTAATACGTTACTATAGTGTGGATAAGAACTTACCCTACAAGCATTTCGCTCGCGTGGGTGTAAGGCAGCCACTATAGACCATAACAGGCAGTGATTATCATTATTCTGTATGTTTATACAACTTTTTGTGTTTTTAACTTTGGCTGGTAAATCAATATAAGAACCACCTCGCATAGGGCAGTATTTGTTAATATTGATTTCTAGATGACTTATTGATAAAAAAGACCACTCGGACTCACAGTGCTCAAACTCTGTTAATTTCTGTTTTATCGTGCTTAATGCATCCATATATTTCTCTTTTAGATCCGTATGTTTTAAAATAACAGTATTTTTAGTATTAAAAGACTTGAGCTGCTGTTGGTCTGAATGTGGTAATATAAAATTAGCAAACAACTCTATATTCACTTTTAAGCAGCTATGTTTTGATTGAATCATTTCAACTAGTTTTGTCACATATTTCATACTGTCATATAAAAATGCTTCAGGTGTCTCAAAGTGTACTTCATACGGATTCAATCGGTATGTAAGGATTCGATTCTTAAATGCTGTTGCAATAATCTCAATATTTTTAAATACAGTTTTTAACAAGCAATTTGATTTATGCACATTACTTCTCAAATGATACTTGAATTCAGATTTTCGTAAAATCTGTTTACATTTGTGGCATAATATGGTTTCATTGCTTTGTGACTGATACTCGACATCACTGGTTGGGCTCGCTGTAATAAAAAAAAAATACAACATAATTAAGACAAGGAAATGATATTTATTCAATTTAACTTAAAACTACGATTACATTTTGATTACATGAGTATACAATTATAAAATGATAAATGAAGTATAAAAATTAAGTATCTATTAGTTTTACTAAAAATAATTTGATATGAATGTGGGTGATATGTTTTTAAACTCTTTTCTACTAGAACATATAAATTTTGTTAAATTGCTCCAGACTTCTGTGTTGTCATTAGTTTTATATTTTAATGACATCACAGCCTGCCGCCACCTATTCATAGGAGCAATTTTTTCAATATCCGAGACTTTGTATACTTTTAATTCGATATAATGCGTCCCCTCTTTATCGGGAAAAATTTGTCGAGAGACGCCGTTGGCTAACCTTCTCGTTATAGTAGATACCAAAGCGTTTGGTTTTTTTGAAGATGAAGCACAGGCCGCTTCCTGCGCTTCATCTTCACTATCCGTACCAAATAATTCCCTAGCCGTCGGCCGGGAGACAGGGTGAATCTGGGTTTTCGTTTTCTTCGAAACTCGCTGCGCGCTGCGCACTGGTGGGTCCGAAAGGCGTCGTGATGAATCCTTTGCAGTTTTTTCCTCCCGCCGTTTTGGCTTCTCTACTGGCTCCTCCGTTAAAGGCGGCATGCTTGAGCATGAAGAACGAGACTCGTCTCGGGATTGTTGCTTTGTCGCCTTCTTTTGAGGGCGAGTCTCTTCAATGCTTTCATCGGAAGAGCGCGATTCATCCCTGGATCGTTTCACTGCTTTTTTTGAATGGCGTGTCTCTTCAATTTCTTCTTCTGAAGGAAAAAGGTCGTCAGCGTTCGATGATTTTGACCTGAAAATAAGAAAAATAAACTATGAAATGATTTTTAAACTATATTATAGTTATTCTCTTTTTACACTCATATAAAATTTTAATACTATGAAATAAATTGTAACGACATGACTACAAAAAGATCGTACCCACTTCTAATAATGCTCGTTTGCTTTGAATTATTATAAACTCAATTGATTCACGGGCCTTTAGTTTTGAGATGCAACAGTGGGGCTGAAGCCAACAGGACAAGAGGCTCTGTTCAATATAAAATACTATTATGGAATGTGAATGGATATAAAACTATTGTACATAATAGGATTGACAATTGATTTGCTATTGTGGTGAGTGAGATGGAGTTGAATCAGTCTATGGTATGTGGTACTGTACGTCTATGTACATAATATGGTTACTAGGGTATTATTATTATTTAATAACTCGATACCTAAGTAAAAAAGGTCACATTAATTTGACTCTTTTAAAAAACTATCAGACTTGAAGTACTTACATTTTGTTTAATTTGTGGAATTGAATCACGCAGCACTGATGATTGAAAAACGAAGTGCAGCGTATAGGGCTGAAATGAAAAAAAATATGTTTTTATTCAGTTGTCAATACGAGCTTACTATTTATTATTTAGGAATAAGTTATTTTGGCTATTCATTCACTCAAGACAGTACAACTTTATCAAGACACAATTAATAATGAAGAAATAAAAAAATAAGGATGTCAGTAAGTTCGGAATACCTATGTAAAAAGTTGAAATTTTAATATGTTGAGAACATGGGATATTTCACTTATCAGAGTAGTCACATAAAGAAATTTTCTTCTATTATTTTTTATGTTTTTAAAATCAAAACATAAATATGCAATGATACTCACAATTTATTGAATAGATGACTTGAGTTCAATCCGACCGAGCAATCTGACACGCACCCACACACGAATGAAGATGACACTGAAAAAAACATTTAATAAATTTAAATATGTATAACAATTAAATAAAAAAGTGTTCTTTAGAGAATATGCAATTTGAACTAACAAATTGATGTCAAACATTCAAAGTCTTATCAAGATACAAATGATCAATGAATAAAATACTAGGGCAGCATGAATCAAATACAAAAGTTTAACGGATTTATAACTTCAAAAATGAGAACATTTTAATGAATCGTTAGAGTAATCACTAATTCAATTATATAGACGTTCATTTTCTTTTTATTTCTTAATCAAAACGTAAATATATAATAATAATAATACTCACAATTGATTGAATAGAAGACCAGACTGCAATCGTAACACTAGCACAAACACGCACAAAATACTTTTTCTACACCTGTTGTCCTTCAGGAAGCAATTACTGTACTGACTCAGGTTTTCTTAAGCTTTATATAAATATTAAGGATGTCAATGTGTACGTTCACATTGACGTTAGTGTTAAACAAAAATAGTTTGTCAGCAATTTTTCCATATCGAGCTAAATCAAACATTTTAAACTAGCTGCACCCTACAGTTTCACTTGCGACTTTTTGGTTAAAAATGGTACCTGTTATACATTATGATCTAGGTCTCAATACAATACCTCAATACCTTACGAAATCAATTCAACTATTTTGATATTTTAAAGACAAACAAACCAACTAGTATTTGCATTTTTATGTAAGGACAATTACCGCATTAACAGGACTGTTTAATCTGTGACACATACTTAAATAGTTCTCCGAAAATATTTAATCAATATGCAACTTTATTACTACTCTATAGAAAACAGTATTGTACCTACCGATATTTACAATTGAGATGTTTTGATAATCATTACTATAAACACAGACGGATCATCTGACGCCCGGCGCCTCGCTCAATGCATTCCTCCCGTTTAGGAAAACAACGGAATTATTTGGTTAGACATTTAAAAAATTGTCTAATTTTAGACCTTAAAGTCATTTTAAGCAATTATATAAAAGACAGATAAATTAATATTGTGAAATTATTATTTTTTCGACCTTTGCAAAGAACACAACTAACGGATTATGTCGGTAAGTTTAAATTATTTTACCTATTAAGTATAATAAATTAATTTGGCTATTTACATACTCAAATAATTTTATTCCTAGACATGATTTTAACGTAAATAGTAGTTCACTGTGTTGAATAGGTTTAATTAATTAAATACGTTAAAATAACTCACTAAGCTGCTTGTTTCAGGAATCTGGAGACCTATTCAACTTCTTGCCGAACAATCAAGAGAAATCGAGAAAAAGGCCACACCGAGATGACATGACTTACTCCTGCGTGAGAATGCCGTCGAAAGGAACAAAAATTATACGAATAGAGTTATATGACGTGGAAACAATACCTGAAGAATTATTAACATGCAAATGTAATGCTGATCTATGTGTACAACACGTCGTCAAAAACTTATACATGGATGATGTATATAGATCATTTAGAGATATAGTATCCCTTATAAAAGATAAAATCAATGTTACAAATTAACTTAGATTATAATTGTTAGCTTATTAAATATTAAATAATTATACTGAAGCATTAAAAAAAATGATATAATTGGGGTTCCTGTTTTTTTTTCGAAAATTTATACATACATAAATAATTTCATTAATTTGAAAAGAACTATTTATAAATAATGGAGGCTACTTAAAATAAATACCTATATGAAAAGACACAGTTAGCAAGTTGGTGATTGATTGAATACAATATCTTTATTGTTCAGAACATAAAAATGCATACAGAGTATAAATAACTCTAGATGAATATGATGAACTGATGTAGACAACCATGGTAAACTGCTATGTTGAACTGGTGCTGAAACACACCAGTTCCCTACCCGTTGATGAAAATGCATCAGTTTCCGATTTGTTTGCTGTTGGCGAAGTAGTATTTTCTCATCACATGGATATAATTGGGGTTTCTGGAGCAAAAGTACTTCAAATAGGCCCAGTTATAAACAACTAAATCTATTCAGCCATCTATTCAAATAGATGAATAAAGTAGTTATTGAATAGAGAAATAATTTATAAAAAACGAGAGTTTTGATAAGAAGACCGGCGCTTCTCTGCGCCAGGTATGACTTCTTATCGAAAACTATAGAATAATAATATAAGGCCTAGAATAAACCGATTCACTCGTGATTTGAAAACACCCAGATTGTAACCATCGGGGAACACCCATTCAGGCAGCGCATTCCACAGACTAGCAGTTTGCACAATAAATGTGGAATCAAAGCCGGAAAATGATGCCGGTTGTAAGCAACCAGCGCTGGTCTTTTGGATGTCTCGGACAGTAATGTACTAATCCTTGAAGTGCTTTGTAGTAAATGACGTGAAAGTTCCACTCAGTAATGTTAGGAATGCAGAGTTTGAGTTTGATGAATCACTGCCCGTCATAACGGTTGACAAATTGCATTGAGTTATGACTCTCCATCGCTCCACAAGCTAAATCAGAACTTTCCAATTGATAAGTTTCTGCTTACGTTTTCAGTTTTCAGTGTTATATTTTGTGTCTATACAAATACAATTACAAATATGTTACATGTCAATAAACGGTAAATTATGTCTTATTATAATAACAATGAATTCATTGCTTATAATAATTGTAAAATTGTATAAAAAATTTACAAATAATAATTTCAAATAAATTTAATAATAATTACAATTAGATTAATTAACAAATTAATGTTCTGGCAATTTGAAGAAATCAGCTATTTCGTAAAATAGATTTTCGTGTAGCCGGGACTTAAATATATGAAATACTCATCATCATCATCAGCCAGAAGACGTCCACTGCTGAACATAGGCCTCCCTCTTTAACCTCCACACTGAATGACAGCCTGCCTTTTGCATCCACTGGATGCCCGCGACTTTCACAATGTCGTCGGTCCATCTAGTGGGAGGCCCCCCTACGCTGCGTCTTCCGGTTTGTGGTCTCCACTCCAGAACCTTTCTTTCCCATCGGTTATCGGTTCTTCGAGCGATGTGGCCTGCCCAAGTAGTACTTGCTAATTCTTAGACGTTTAGACTTTAATTCGGCTAGAAAATTCATTTTACAAGGCTTCACCAACTAAGGCGCTTCACGGGTTGAAAGACTGATTACGCAATGTCAAATTTGTCGAAAAATACTGCATGCACCTTCGACTAAAATAAAATGAATGGACTGGCCCTAACCATTGAAATTGCTCAGTAAAAACGAGTCAATACCGTTGGACATATACTTCAACAACTAATTATAAAAATTTACACTATATTTGTAACAAAAAATTGATCCCGGTATTATTTGTGTATTTACACTTCAGGAAAGCATATTATGAATGCATAATTTTGTCAGATGTTTCGTTATCACGTAACAATAGACACGTGTTGCACTTTCTGCGGCTAGAGACAGACTGAAACGAAATGAGAGCCGGCGCTCATTTTGATATCTTCAAAAATGCACTTCTACTGGGCCTGTCCATCCATTTTATTTTGGTCGAAGGCATGCACTACTGAATCAAAATCTACGAAATTTAACGATTTTCTGAAGCCTACGTGTACTCTACGATGCATATCGTAGAACCGTCATAATATATTTTCTCACATCAGTTTGCAACCCAACAAGCAGCATCAGGCATCGTGACTCGTGTCACGTCGCGCCTCCCGTGATTTTCATTACGTTTGGGCACTGGCATTGACACAATTGTATCAACGTTTTGTGTTCACGCGTTCTGTTATCGAGTTAGGTGAAAATTGGCTTTCTTCAGCTCCTAGTCACGAGGCGTAATCAGATCTCGCAATATATTAGGAGTAATGCTGCGTATTTTAGTTTATCGCTCAGTGGTTACTGACTATTTCATGAAAGGAAAGACTAGCTATGCCAAGTTTTACTTGTATAGGAATTTCCTCGGGAACCGTATTTTTTTCCGGAATAAAAAGTATCCCATATTACTCTCCAGCTTTTCTACTATCGCTATGCAAAAAATCACGCTGATTCGGCTCTAATTTGCTACGTAAAAGAAAAACAAAGAAGGACAAGGCTAGCACAGGACCGGAAAAGATGGCGCGTTGAAGAGGAGATCTATACCCAGCAGTGGGTGGATGGTTGATGATGATGATAATGAACAGAAAAACAAACATACACTTTCGCATTTATAATTGAGAAAACGTAAAAATTAAAAAAAAAAATGTCACAAAAAACCGTTCGGAATTCTTTCGCTGCAGTAACTTGCTGATATGCTAGTTAGAGGGTTACGAGTGCTGTGCAGTTCTAAGTTGACTTATGAATCGTAGGAGTTAGATAATAATATTGGATCGTAGGGGGAGAAAGCAACTTAGCCTATGTATTGGATTGAACTGTAATTGATAAGCGTGATGTAGCAACTTGCTTGCCTTTTTACTAGGTCGTATAAAAATACTACCCCACTAGATGGACCGACGACATTGGTGAGCGTAGCGGGCATTCAATGGATGCAGATGGCAGGCTTTCGTTTAGTGTGGATTTTAACGGCCGGTTATACCAAATTTGGCGGTTTTAAATCAATTTTATTTAGTTAAATTACAATATTTGAGCTGGAAAAAAAATACATGTTACAGATACATCTGTGTTTGAGTTTATAATTTGGTTCAAAACACGATAGAATAAACTTTCCTCGATCAAAAAAAAATCTGAAACAAAGTCGATTCAGTTTATTTTTTTTCGTTTTATGCTCTATTGAAAGCTCGTAACAACCTGGCAATTGCATGTACTGAAAGGCAATTTTATAATTATTTTTTTTATTTGGATTGAATTTTGATAGTGAATAGTTTCGTTTTTTTGTGAAATTAAAACCGTAAAAAGGTCGCGAGAATGTGCGCGCACCGCGTTCAGTACCGCGCCAGGCGTCATCGAGGTCGGACCTATGTTCGTTTTTGTCGTTGCACTCCCCCCGCGGGCGTCCTGACTCTAGCATGGCGTCGCTATAACTTGGCGGGGGCTGAGGGAGCGTTTTGTTGCCTACGCGACTCGGATAACCGCCCGTTAAAGGGGGAGGCCTATATTCAGCAGTGGACGTCTAGCGACGAGCGACGCTTGCATTGTTTAGCACTCCATATAAAATTCATACTGAGGTGTGGGTCGCGCGAAGCGGCCGCTGCCGCCGGTCCTGGTCGCTAAGATCAGAATGCTACAGTTAGGTAGGACGCGGTCAGGTGGTTTGTGCAATATCTTCTGTTTATTTCAATGAGGTATAAGATCATTGGTTTATTTTATCTTATGAATACTTACACAAAACACATTTTATCCATATCAAATCAAACTTGCAAAGGCAATAGAGATGCGGAGGATAGCACTTTTTTAATAAATTGCATATAAAATGAACTACAAAAAGGTTTTAAATTCAACAATGCAGTTCGAAGCAGTAAAATCTATCTTTACTCATCCTGAAAGCTTACAAATGCTTTTGTATTCTTCGCGAAACACAAGTTTTGTCGACGGTAAAAGTTTTTGAAAACGCTTTTTTGTTGCTGAAGTCCCAAGCGCCACGTAAAAATTAGTAGGGCAAAAGGTATTTCGGTTGTTTAAGTTTTGTTTTGGTAAATTTAGTATAGGACGCTCTGGTACTCGATGTAGTGATGATATACGTAGGTAAGGTTTCAATAACATGCCTCGAATTATAATAGCTCATCAAAATTTTATTAATGTATTTCAAACTTTGAAAAAGTAGGTAACTATATAAAAAGTATTAAAAAAAACTACTGGAAGTGGGATAAATCTCGAAAATTTTCACACCCTACAATATTTATCGCTTATTCAGTAAAAATAAATACAAGATCTTAGTTATAAGATGTTTTAAATGTTATTCAAATGTTTTAGTTTATATTTTGGCTGACTTTTTATAAAATTCAATATTGGGTATTGCATATCGTTTTCTCACAAGAACTAAACTCTATAAAGCTAAAGGTGAATGCAAAATATCAGCAAAATCGGTTAAAATTCAATTCAATTCAAATTCATTTATTTCAGGCTACGAAACCCATACCATAATTACACAATAATTAAAATGAAATAAAATATATAACAAAATAAAGTCAGAGAAATCAAATTAAATGTCAAATTAAATTTAAAAAAAAACACACAAATACATTGTCAAGTCTAATATTAATAATGTCAGGTACAATCACTAGTACTTTCTCTCCGGCATTGGTACCGGTACATGCCTCTCACAACAATGCCGGAGGAAAGTACAGTCCAACCTGGCCGCAATCATTTTGAGGACGGTGTTAGAGCTGGCCCCAACTCTGCGCACCAAGGACGCGGCCCGCAACCGCATCACCGAGTGAAAGCAGGCAGTGTGTGCGTCCGCAAACATGCCTGAGGCGCTGCAGAATTGGGGCAGCCCCAACAACCTCCTAAAAGCGTTGTTATAAAAGAAGACAAAAAAAAAGCAGTGAAAATTTTATAATTATCTATATTAATATTATATATCCAGTGAAATAAGAAAACAGTTTGGTAGTATTATAAACTCATAAGCACATACGCACCTTTTGTGCGCAAAATATTATAAACTTAATTATTTTAAAATACCTTGCGCGTTTTATGCTAAAATTAGCCACTAATAAACAAACTTTCTGAATTTAAAGTAATCCTGCTGAATTATAAAACAAGTCTTGCGGGAATAGGGTAAACCAACGCCCGCGGCTTAGAATGAAGGTGAAATATCCATAAATTTACCTCAGTGCGATGACCACACTGTCTGTCCCCTCGCTTTGTGTAGACTGACTGGCAATTACCATAAAATAAGTTACCAGGGTAATTCCAAAACCCCTCTGGAGATCTCGGAGTGTCATCCAAGACAGGCTGCATCGGAGATCGGACAAACAAGGGAAGGTAAGGTGGCGTGGTGGGTGTGAATGCATCAGGCTTAAATCAGGCTTGATGCATTTAGTCGCTCTCCCTGAAGACATCGACCAAAATAAAACGAATGGACGGGCCCAGAAGAAGCGCATTTCTGAAGATTACAAAATGAGCGCTGACGTTCACTTTGTTTTAGTCGTTCTCTAGCCATAGAAAGTGCAACACGCGACTATTTTTAAATGATAACGAAACATCTGACGAAATTATGCCTTCGTGTGCTTTCCCAGAGTCTAATAACACAACAAAAAATCCGCTATCTATTTTTTGTAACAAATGTTCTGAACATGGTTATAATTAGGTGTTGAAGTAAATGTCCGACCGTTTTGACTCGTTATTACTGAGCAAGTTCAATGGCTATACGGCCTGTCCATTAATTTTATTTTCAGACCTTGCCGCCCGTTTTTGCATGCGGTCTATTAGTTAGTTCATCGTTATCGCTGCAAGTACAGTTTTACTGCGGTACAGTGAAATGACTGGCCAAATGTGAGTCGTGCTCAAGCACAGAGGGTTCCGTACCACCCATAAATACAAAAAGTAGTGCAAAAAGACAACATCCCAGGCGGTCATCCATCCAAGTACCGAGTGCGCCCTACGTTGCTTAGCTTTGTTATGAACATAATTTTTCATCGACTCATTAATTATTATTTTTGATATTATACTTTAGAGTGTGTACTATAATCATGCTAAGTTTGACGCTTGTACGTATTACCGTTTTTATATTAGAGCAAATATCTCTTTCGGTACTCGCTGGCTCACTATTACAAGGTTCTATGTAATTTTTTTACACGATCTGTAATTTCAATTTAAAATTTTTGACTTTCATAAATATTAACTTAGCAGGGTTTATGCTTGGGTTGGAAGACGCAGCGTAGGGAGGCTCCCACTAGATGGACCGACGACATAGTGAGAGTCGCTGGCATCCAGTGGATGCAAAAGGCAGGCTGTCGTTCAGTGTGGAGGTTAAAGGGGGAGGCCTATGTTCAGCAGTGGACGTCTTCTGATGATGATGATGATGATGATGCTTGAGTTAAAATATCTCTCTCAAGCATAAACCCTGCTAAGTCAATATTTATGAACGTCAAAGATTTTAAATTGAAATTACAGAACGTGTAAGAAAATAACATAGAACCTTGTAATAGTGAGCCAGCGTACTGCCTATTCAAAGATCGCAACTGTAACACATTTGATTAGCGTATCACTTACTACGAATCTTGTTAAAGGTAACTCCAAAACATCCAGCCTCCCTAAACGTTATTTGCCTAAGCTAGTGACCCCGAAAATATTGCTAAATGGGGAAGCGGAAGTCCCACTCAATCGGAAGCGGAACACTTATGGGCTTATTATTCCGGTACTTTGTTCCTTTTATTTATACAGATGAACCGTTTCCGGGAGACTCTTGAGGATTACCAAGAACAGGCCGTGGATATGTTAATGGAATTGCCAAATGGTTGCTAGTTACATATTAAATTGTTTGTAGACATTGGTGTAAATTATTATGGATATGACATATAAGCGTGAATTTGGCTTGGCTTTGTGGCTTAGTGGGACAAACATACTGATAGATGAGTATAATATTATTGTTTGTTATTTTATTGAACATTTTAATGCAATAATTTATTTTAAAAATTGATTGATAAATATTAGGTACTAGTAAGCCGCCCCTGCTTCGCACGGGTGAAGCCGGGATATATAGTCTATGTCAACCGGGGATAGTGCAGCATCCCAACAGTGAGATAATTTTTCAAATCGGTTCAGTAGTTTCGGAGCCTATTCAATGCAAACAAACAAACAATCAAATCTTTCCTCTTTATAATATTAGTATAGACTACTGAGTTTCACAAATAAGTACCGTGATTCATAATATACTAGTTGAATCCTGCGGTGCTACCCGCGATTTTCCAATATTTCCGCATTTTTAGGGGGAAAAGTAATCCGATGTCCGTCTTCATGATGCATACTATCTTCCTGCCAAATTTCGTTAAGATCGGTTTAGCCGTTTAGTCGTGAAAAGCGAACAAACATCCAGACAGAGAGACAGAGTTACATTCGCTTTTATAATATTAGTAAAGATGTCATTCATAGAATAACCTCGGGAGTAGTATTTAAGCACCTATAAAAACAATATATGATTAGATTAGACATCCTTCATCTGAGTTTCATTTTAAAACTAAATCTTCTTTCTCTTTCAGGCTCATCTACCTTTTCACTCTTCTACGTTTCATTTTACTTGTCAATCCTGGACGTATAGAAAGCAGAAAATATTTTACATTTTCTTTTAAAGATTACGCACTTGAAGTAAAAAATAGATTCAACACCTAATTTTCTTAAAATTTTAGAATTGAAGGTAGAATATTTATTTTTATTTGTCTCCAAACTCGAGATCGAGATTTAAGCAGAACACAAATAAAAAATACTAAGTGTAGAATATCTATTCTATAAAAAAAGCGAATCTTTCAGAATCGGCGAAATTATCACGTACATCACTCGTATTGACTGCCCCGGTGGCTCAGTTGGTAGTGAACCTATCTACTGTGCTTGGGGGCGTGGGTTCGATTCCCATCTAGGACAAACATTTGTGTGATGAACATTTGTGTTTGTTCTATGTCTGGGTGTTAATATCTATTTAAGTATGTATTTAAAAATATATATGTACGTATATCAGTTTCTGGCAGCCATATAACAAGCTTTGCTTAGTTTGGGGTCAGATAAACCGTGTGTGCAAAAATGTCCCAGATATATATATATTTTTTTTATTATACACAAAAAGAACAAAGCTTCTTTTTTGAAGTCAGTTGAAAATCTTGATAATCAAACCAAAGAGGAGACGAGGCAAAAGCACCCAAACATTTCCGCTCAATCAGTTGTCACCACTTTCCTTCTAAAGAAAGAAAGTAAGCAACAACAATGGCAGCAATTTGTGACAACGTTCACGGGAAGGATGATCAATCAAAATCGATCGTGTACCGTTTTGTATCAAGTCACACCTGTCACGCAAGGGACGCTTTCAGGACCCGGGATGTATCACGTTTGCCTGGGTGATTCATTTTCACTGACATTTAACATAAATGTTGTTGTTTATCTCAAGACCACATTAAACTTCGAACAAATTTATTTAAGTTTGGACAAGCAGCATCTGATCAGGTCAGCTAGGAATTTAAATATTTTTATTACATTATTACTTTAGCCTGCATCGTCCCAGTGCAAAGCAAAGGCCTCCCTTCCCTCCTTCCATTTCTCTCTGTTTTGAGCAATTTGAGTCCAGTCCTTCAAGCAGGAGTCCAGTTCGTTCCTCCAACTCCGTCTGGGCCGTTTGCAATTCTGGGGTAGTCACTGTGCTGTGGTTTTGGCCCAACGATCTTTCGACATTCGACTAACATGACTAGCCCAGTCTCAATTTAGGCAAGCGGCCTTCTGTGGGCTTACTCTTGACACTCGATTTCAATCGTAATTTGGGATTGGGATCGAAAACATGCCATTTGGTACTCTTCAATCGCGTCAAGAGTACCGAAAGCGTCGAGTTGATTCGATTTTATTTAGTTACATAAAATTCCACCATTATCGGTTCCAATCGTGCGCTAGTTTAGAATTCAAGAGTAACCATAATTATGGCATGTTTTCGATCCCAAACACAAATTACGATTTAAATCGAGTGTCAAGAGTAAGCCCACTGAGCGGCCTCAGAATTTAAATCAGGTTTTTTTTTAAATTATTATTATAAATAGGCTTGCGCTTTGCCGCCAACTCGCCTGATGTTAAGCGATGATGCGGCCTACAATGGAGCAAGCTTGCTAGAAGAAACCTATTAACTCTCGATTTGAAGACACCCAGATTGTAACTATCGGGGAACACCCACTCAGGCAGCGAATTCCGCAGACTAGCAGTTCGCATAGTTAATCATTTATTCCTGGTTATCATTTATTGAGTGAATAAAAAAAACCTTGCTTAATTAACACCGTGGTGCGAACTAAATGCGGTGTGAAACGCTGCAGTACCCCTATTTTCATATCAATCAAAACAATAGCGAGTCCAGAAAGTATGCAGTCATTCTTCATCCAAAATTAGAAGCGGAGTCCGAGGGAAGGGCTCTCTCCATCCGCTGATTAAAACTCCGCATTTATTTCAATTACACTGAAAGGCGTAACCTGAAATTAGGCTCGTTTACTTTAATTAATGCTTGCGAAATGCGAGAAAAGTTTTTGTAACGCTCACCGCATAGTTGGTTCTTTTTTCTTTTTGTTGAAGCGATAAACTACTTTTTACTCTGCTGTCTACTGCTTAAGACGGGGTGTAGTAAAAGTAATTTTGTTAAAATTTGAAGTGTTATTCCACACATGAAAATTTACTATTTACATGTTATAGTCTAGACAATCACTTTATCAACACTAGCGTGAGGATTCATTTTAATTACTATAACACCGGCTTACACTTACGAATTATGTTTATTGGTCAAGTCGATCGATCGATTCGTGAGTGTAAGCCGGTGTTATAGTAATTTAGTCTATTTACTATTTACATGTTATAGTCTAGACAATCACTTTATCAACACTAGCGTGAGGATTCATTTTAATTACTATAACACCGGCTTACACTTACGAATTATGTTTATTGGTCAAGTCGATCGATCGATTCGTGAGTGTAAGCCGGTGTTATAGTAATTTAGTCTATTTACTATTTACATGTTATAGTCTAGACAATCACTTTATCAACACTAGCGTGAGGATTCATTTTAATTACTATAACACCGGCTTACACTTACGAATTATGTTTATTGGTCAAGTCGATCGATCGATTCGTGAGTGTAAGCCGGTGTTATAGTAATTTAGTCTATTTACTATTTACATGTTATAGTCTAGACAATCACTTTATCAACACTAGCGTGAGGATTCATTTTAATTACTATAACACCGGCTTACACTTACGAATTATGTTTATCGGTCAAGTCGATCGATCGAATTGTTTTTTTTTTTGTGTTGTTTTGTGGTTTGGTTGTGTTTGTTTGGTTTGTTTTGTGTTTGTTGTCGGTTTGTGTTTGTTTTGTTTGTTGTTTGTGTTTGTTTGGTTTGTTGGTCGGTTTTTTTTTTGTTGTTTTGTTTGTTTGTTTTGTTGTTTTTTTTTTTTGGTTTTTGGTTGTTTGTTTTTTGTGGTTGTAAGCCGGTGTCATAATTTAGTCTAAACTAAAGTAGTAGAGTAAAAAAGAGCACTAAGTAAATCATTGGTCAGGTGGTGGTAGTAAGGCCAAGTCCACCATCGAATGGGAAACTTGTTTTCAATAAAATTTAACTAGTTTCATGTTAGCCTTAAGGCGAGGTTTTCCCACTTTTAAGCAATGCTTGTTACTACAGATGACTATAAAGCTTGGTTTATTGTATTAAAATCGCATTTATCAGAGCAAAACCATGGCGCCTACACACAGTCGTGCGTTTCGCTACTTCTATTTTGAGGTTTTTATCATATTTTTTGAAAAGTATAGCTGCTGTAATGTAAAATGTAACTTTGCGGTTTTCTTCATAATTATGCAATCTATATATCAAGATATCGCTGGCATAATTTAGTAAAAAGCTATTTGAATGAATCCAAAAACAGGGAGAAAAGCGCAAATCAATGTTACTTTTTCTTTTCTTTTCTATCGAGCGAAATGTCCTTAATCGTGTTTCGGTCTTTGGGTTCGGTTTTCCCAGATGTAATATGCAATTTAGTAGGACACCAATTTTATAATTTAAAACTAACCTTGGAAGTAGACACACTTAAACTAGAATGACTAAAAATTCTAAAAGTCGGAAAAGAGGGCCTTCAAAAATAAACTTCTGTTGAACGTCAACAAAAAATTTAGAGTATGCGTGTAGCATAAACTGGAAGACGTGAAATTACAATTCGTGGTAACCTCTCAGGTGTGAATTTTTTTGTTTATGAATACCCCCGGAAAAATGTTGGTATATTTTTTTCCTTTCCATGGTCAGGCTCAATTGCGCCGTGTTCTGGCTAAATTTATTACCATGAGCGTTTTTCGTTTTATCTTTTACGATGCTGTACCGCGGTAGTTTTATGTGTGTCAGACATCGAGATACAATTCCTGTAGAGTCACAATCTCTCAGTGAAAACAGTCAAAAAACGTCCGAGCATCATTCATACATACATTGTATTAATTATATACTTCACAATGGCACATTTACTCCAATTTAGACGTTATGTCACTTGCATAGTGTTCAACGTTAGTTGTCCGCTATTTCAGTTCGTATATCGTATATCGTAGCTCTGGCATCGCGCGGCGTTGCAGTCGGATTGCGGTTACCTTATAACTAACCAAAAAGTCTGCGCAGTTCGTAGCGTGCGCCGTTTTGGTTCAGATTTTTTTTGGCACGATTGTGATTCTATATGTATTGTATCTCAATGGTGCCAGAGTATAATTTAATCATGAAGTAATTCAGTTTCTACTTTCCATCACAACTCAAGGAATTTTATCGCTTTTATTTTCTGGACAACTGTAAAACATGCAGCAAAAAATTATGCAAGACGTGTGAAATTGAATAGTTAGTGTGCATTTGGGATAGAGCTTAGCGAGATTAGCATTTCATAAAGTAGTTTAACAGCTAATTTTATTCGTGACATCTGCATTGCAGTATTTTGCTGCTGGGTCTTTATACGGGGTGTAAGGGGAACACTCTAGAAGCCAAAAGAAGGTAATTGTACTCATCATTATGAACAACTTTTACTATGGGACCAGCCCTGAAATCGCGAAAAAAATATCAGCTGTTCTATAGAAAACGGTCATTGACGCTCGACAAAATATACAATGGAACAGCTGATACTTTTTTTCGCTATTTCAGGGTTTGTCCCATACTAAAAGTGGTTCATAATGATGAGTACAATTACCTTCTTTTAGCTTCGAGAGTGTTCCCCTTACAGAGTGTATAATATAGTGCTAACAGACGTGTGGACTTGGTTGACGGACCGCCGTCCAACCAACTGAAGAGAAAGAGAAAATTTTCTCTTTCTCTCCCGTTGGTTGGATGGCAGTCTATCAACCAAGTCCATCTCGTCTATTAGCACTATTAGGAGTTAGTGAATAACAGCATTCATATTCAATGGTTCAAAAATTTGAGCCGTTATTATATTGGACCCGGGTATGTCCTAAAACTGCGACCAGTACCACCGTAGGATGGGCAGCAGCATCTTATCAGTACACGGTGAACGTACTGCGATCCCCAAGCCACCTGCCAAGCGTGAGGATTATGGCAACACCCCTCTTTACGAGGGAGGCCTTTTTTCAGCAGTGGACGTTTACAGGCTGATGATGTGATCATTTCAAAATGTCAGTGCGCTTTTCTACTACTGTGTTAACGAGAAATTGACGAAAGAGAATATTCTGAACTGAGTTCAGGAGGACGAGACATCGATCGTATCTCTGTGGATATACGACAAAAAAATAAAACCGGCCAAGTGCGAGTTGGGCTCGCGCAGTAGTAGTACAGGAGAGGCCTATGCCAGCAATGGACAGTGAAAGGCTTATTATGATGAGTGAGGGCCACTGGGAATGCCATTCAGAGAGTCCCGTTCAGTAGATAGCCCCCGTGGTCCAGTTGGTAGTGACCCTGCCTTCTGCGCTTAGGGGCTTGGGTTTCTTTCCCACCTAGGACAAACATTCATGTGTTGAACATTTATGTTTGTTCTAAATCTGGGTATTAATATATATTTAAGTACTATGTATTTAAAAATTTATATGTATGTATATCAGTCTCTGGCAGCCATATCACAAGCTTTGCTTAGTCTCAGGTCAGATGACCATCTGTTTAAAAATGTCCCGAATATTTACTTATTTATTTATTCAGTACGCATCGTAAATATAGAGCCAAATCATTGTGTACAAATCTTTGTAATTTATTTATTTATTTAGTTTATTGGCACACAAAACAAAATATGGTCAAAACAATCTTAACTTAGAGTAGACTACAAAATTTTAAACTAAACCATATTCCTAAATATGTATACACAACATGTTTCTTTTTAATGCAGTAATTGGTAAAGTATTACAAACTAATTTAGATACAAAAATATTAAATAAACTTAACTACTTTTATTATGGACCTTAAAAACAATATTTCGTACATCTTTTTTAAATTTCAATAGTTTTTTGTTAAAGATATCAATAGAGTCATGGTGGTTTTCCAAAATTTCATTGTATCGGCGACACATTCTCACTATTGGGTTATAAAACGAAGTATTATTCCTATATACCTGTAACACAAAGGTTTTTAAAAAGCTGTATCGGGCTCTAGGCTTGATATTTATATTAATACTTGAAAGAAGCGAAGGTGAATCAATTTGGGAGTGTAAAATTTTGAATAAGCAAACTAAATCAGTATTTAAACGCCTGGTTTCAAGGGTTTGTAATTTAAATTTGGCTAATCTTTCGGGATATGATTTAATTTTTCGTTTCATTCCCTGCCTATAACATAAAATGCTTAAGCATTTTCTTTGTACACGTTCTATACGTTTTATGTGTATGTCATAGAAAGGAGACCAAATGACAGAGTTGTATTCAAGTATGCTACGGATCATTGTGGAATAAAGTGTTAAGAAACTGTTTGGATTCTTAAAATCTTTAGTAATACGAGAAATGAAACCCAAAAGTTTATTGCTTCTATTTATAACATTGTCATAATGGTCTCGAAACGTAAGCTTCTCATCAAAAATGACCCCGAGGTCCCTCATCACTGCTTTCCTCTCCAAACAATGATCCTTGAGCCTATAGTCAATTTCCACGAGGAATGTGTTTTAGAGTAGAGTTTATCTATTTCTCCTGTAGAATAAGTGGAAGAGTAAAATAAAGTCATGAAGCTCTTGCAAACACTTGCCGAAATAGACTGACATGCAACGCTACCAAACAACCTAATTATACGAGTTAGTAAAACCCTATATCAGACATAGTTCTCGCAAATCATTATTTCCAATAGCTACTCAGCAAAATAGTCAATTAATCATGCCGATCTCCGACGCTATTGTAATTACGTTCGTATTTGCCTATTCCAAACGCAGAGGAAAACATAGTGAGGTATTGTACACATTTCACAAGGTATTGTATGCGCAAAATGTACTCGAATATTTCTTGTTTTATTTGTGACTAGTTGCATACCGTGGGTTCACCTGCTTTTCTACAGGAACCATATTTTTGGGATATATCTTTACTGATAGAAGAACCGACTGCCAACACGGAAAGTTTAATAGGTTTAATACCCTCTTGGAGTTAGATATTCATGTAGGGCGCATCTAAGTTGTCCAGGTAAAAAAAGATTCTAAAGTTCTTTTCGGCTCCTTAAATGCCAACAATTACAGCTGTTATGGGAATAAGTGATGAAAACATTCCCTTTGTACGTAAGTGATGAACAAATTTTCGCTTTTGGAATATTAGAAGTCTGCAACTCTTTAAATTAAATGCCAACAATTACAGCTGTTCTGAGAATAAGTGATGAAAACATTCCCTTTGTACGTAAGTGATGAACAAATTTTCGCTTTTGGAATATTAGAAGTCTGCAACTCTTTAAATTAAATGCCAACAATTACAGCTGTTCTGAGAATAAGTGATGAAAACATTCCCTTTGTACGTAAGTGATGAACAAATTTTCGCTTTTGGAATATTAGAAGTCTGCAACTCTATATTCTATCGTTTTTTACCCGACAAAATAAAGCCAATAGAAAAGTATAGTTTAACGTGTAATGCATTTTTATGCTCTCACTTTCAGCTTAAACATTTAAAACGCTTTTGATAAAGATAAAGTTAAAGATTCTAGATCCGCTGTATAGGTGGGTCGAAATGAAGGCAAGTAAATTGGGGATGGTTTTTATTTCTCAGGCGGGTTATCTAAGTTTTTAAAATAAAATGAAGTTTGATGCATCAGTCAGTGAAATGCTCTGCCTGAATGGTTGTTCCCCGATGTTTATAATCTGGGTGTCAAATCATCAATCTATCGGTTTCTTCTAGGCAAGCTTGCTCCAACGTAGATTACATAATCCCTTAGGCTAGTTGGCTTTCAAACGCAAGACTATTAATGAATTAATATTTTTTAAGCTAAAAGCAAAATATATTCCTACAAAAATATCTTTGTCGGATTTAATATTTTTTAAGGAAAGAAACTTGTGTCCAATTCCATTACCTACGTCGACTGTTAAATTACTAAGACATTACAAAAGAAATGTTACCAGATATCTTAACAACAGCGGATAGGTAATTGTTAGTCTAGATTTATGGCTCCTTTGGGGAAAATATGTCTCTTTTATAAAGGGCTATTGTTAAGGCAACCTCTTCGAGAAAGTACCAACTCGTAATAGGTTTTAGCTGGAAATTTTGAGAGAAAACAGGAATATTTAGAGATTTTAACGCAATTCAGGTTCTGTTAGTCAGTCAATAATGATTCTAACATATGCAGTTTTTCATTTAAAATTATGCTAAACTTGGCGGTTGTTATCTATATTTCTATAATAATATTATAAAGAGGAAAGATTTGATTGTTTGTTTGTTTGCATTGAATAGGCTCCGAAACTACTGAACCGATTTGAAAAATTATTTCACTGACGGGAAGCTACACTATCCCCGGGTGACATAGGCTATTAATCTATACCCGTGCGAAGCTGGGGCGGACCGCTAGTATATTATATTTGTGCTATTTGGAGTTGAGAAGTTGGGTCTTTGAAGACCAGGATTTCATCTAGTTTTTTTTTTTAATCTATCAGTGCACTGCTTGCATTTTTCTGGCTTAACGCATAAGCATTGTCATTCGATGGTGAGACAAGACTCGTTTCTCTAAGAAATTGTGTCACACAAATGACCATCTGCAATAGAGTTTCTTCATCAGAACCCGTACTAATCCGCGATGTGCACAGTGTGCAAATCAAAATACGAGTAGTAACTTACGTATGGTTTCGATGGAAAGAGACACGTGGCCCGAAATCTTCCGGCTTTCCGAAGACGCTCAAACTTTAAGTTTCTCTGAACACATAATAAACTGGCCAAGTGCGAGTCAGGTTCTCGCACTGAGGGTTCCATACCACCAAAAAATGCAAAAAGACAACATCACGCCCATGCCTGCAACATCACTGATGCAGGTGATCAGACGGTCACCCATCCAAGTACCGACCACATTTTACGTTGCTTAACTTCATAATCTCATCGACTTACACTTAACAATTATTTATTATTTGTTGTAATACTTTAGAGTGTGTACTATAATCATGCCAAGTTTGACGTTTGTACGTATTAATTTTTTTATTATTTCTAGTTAAACCGCCAAAACGTTACATATTATACTGTTAAAACTTCAACTAGCTATTTATTAGGTACCGTTAGAAAGATACAGCCGTTTATACGTAGGACGGACAGACAGACAAACGGACGGACAGACAATGTAGCATTAGTAATAGAGTCGCGTTTTTACCATTGGTTACTGAACCCTAATACTAAATTCGCGGGAAAAGCCACAGAGTGCAGCAAGTTTAATTGAAACAAAAGATCCTGATAGAAAGAGGTTTTACCCAATCTTTGGTAGAAATCTTCCAACATTTCGGGAAACCAAAACATCTTAACAAAATGAGTGGTTACGTAATCATCTTAATTAGATACCAGTACATCGGGTTAATTAACCTAATTATAGCCCTTTGATGTTATCGAGCGCTGCTTTACAAAAAGCTACAATTTGCCAAGTAAGAAATAAATACACTGATATGGTATGTGCTAAATTGATTCCATGTCGTCCACATATCATAGATCAGCGGAAATCGCACACGGTGCGTTTTACGCGATCTTTTTTGCTCCACACCTGCAATTTGTGGAATGAGCTCCTTCTTGCGGCATTCCCGAGTAACTGTGACATGGGATTCTTCGAAAAGTTTGTTAACAGCCTCTTATAGCAAATTTGACGGTTTTAAAACAATTTTTTTTTTCAGTTAAATTACAATATTTGAATAACTTACTTTATTTTTTTCATTTTATGCTCTAATCAAAGCTCGTAACAACCTGGAAATTGCATGTACTGAAAGGCAATTTTATTCAACATTTTTTTTATTTGGATAGTTTTTTGATAGCGAATAGTGTCGTTTTTTAGTGAAATTAAAAGCGTAAAAAGGACGCGAGAATTTTGGCGCGCCGCGTTCAGTGCCGCGCCAGGCGTCATCGAGGTCGGACCTATGCTCGTTTTTGTCGTTGCACTCCCCCCGCTGGCGTCCTGACTCTAGCATTGTAAAATACATCGTCGCTATAACTTGGCGGGGGCTGAGGGAGCGTTTTGTTGCCTACGCGCCTCGGATAACCGCCCGTTAATAATTGTAAGTGGTGTCCATGAATACTTCATGTTTCCGCAATTTTATGCCAAATTATAAAATGTTCCTTATATTTTTGGGGTGGATTCAGGGCGAGTCAAAGTTTAGGTTAGGTTTCATCACTAAACAAAGCTTCCATAACATTGATTACTTTTATATATAGGGGGTATAATATTAATTTAGTCCATCACCATAGACCATCATTCTGTGGTGGTGGAATATTTTGTTATACTAAATTACCACTAGGATAATCATTTTTGTTGTTCTACCAATAGCGGCAGAATATTATTAGTTCTTAGCTTACCACTAGTGGAAGAATTAATTTTATAAAACCGCCGCTTGTGGCTTAATTAGGCACTTCCTAAAGGTAAATAAATGTCCGGGCGGATTATTCCCTACAAGGCAAGGAAAAAAAAATCTTTTTAGGTTCCAGTAGAATAATAAACTATGGAAATTAGATATTATTAGATATTATAGCTCTCAACGCATTCCCCATCTCTCTTCTAGGTATTTAAAAAATATTGTAAAATCACAATAATTATATACACTTTTGAATTAAAGTACTCTGAATTTTCAGCGACAACAACATATTTTTTGTACGAAATGTATAGCTAGACTTGTCCACTTTATCCACTTAATAGATAAAATTAATTTTTATATTTCGATATATTAAATAAACCCCTCAAAAAATATAAACATAAGAACAAAGACATCATCATCATCTAATATAATAATCTATACTAATATTATAAAGAGAAAAGATTTTATTGTTTGTATGTTTGTTTGCGTTGAATAGGAATCCGAAACTACTGAACCGATTTGAAAAATTCTTTCACTTTTCGGTAGCTATACTATCCCCGGTTAATATAGGTTATATTATATTTAAAAAAAAATAGGGTTCCTTACGAAAACCCAAATAATGTAACCCAAGGTGTAAAAAAATTAGATTAACAATTTTAACTTTGCGTGTTTGAAAGTTCTAAGACAGGACAACGTCTGTCAGGTCAGCTAGTATTGAATAAACAAAGCCGTTTTAGATAGCAAATAGATAATGGCGTGAGCGGGTGAAAAACGAATTTGAAATCGTGATCAGACCTCGCCAGACAGTTCAGTGGGCTTACTCTTGACACTCGATTTCAATCGTAATTTGGGATTGGGATCGAAAACATGCCATTTGGTACTCTTCAATCGCGTCAAGAGTACCGAAAGCGTCGAGTTGAGTCGATTTTATTTAGGTCCATAAAATTCCACCATTATCGGTTCCAATCGTGCGCTAGTTTAGAATTCAAGAGTACCAAAATGGCATGTTTCCGATCCCAATCCCAAATTCGATTGAAATCGAGTGTCAAGAGTAAGCCCACAGATCTGGTGAAAACTACTTTTTTATTACCCTTTAGTAGGTGTCTACATAATATATCCGCGTTGTTGTGAAACCGCCCAACTAACGAGTGTGCTCCCGTTGTTTGTCTAACCTAACAGCTATTTCGATTCGATCGCCGAATGAATCAAACATTGTGAGCCTGGTTGTTTGTTTAGTGGAGTCACAGAACAAAACTATAGTGTTTTGTAGCGGTTTGAGCATGTGTTATGGCTTTTGAGGTTATATATTAGTCTTAGAGAGCTAAATAGGCTATGGAATGCGTTGCTTGAATGGATGTTCCCCGATGGTAACAATCTGGGCGTCTTCAAATCACGAGTGAATCGGTTTCTTCTAGGCAAGCGTACTCCAACGTAGACTGCATCATCGCTTAGCATCAGGGAAGATGGTGGTAGAAACAAAGCCCATTATTTATATTTTAAAAAAGCTGTTACCAACTGCTAGCATTTGATCAGATTTTTTAATACCTAAATAATGTATATAGAATGACATTGTGACACGTATCTTTAAAAAAACTGACTACGGTATTTTTTGCGAGTCTTATTTCACAAACCTTTAACATAAAAAATTATATAAATTGTTTTTTTTTAATATCCCAGGTAATAGATCTGATAACCTTCAAATATCTGATTATATTTTCTTAAATCATAGCCTCAGAGAAAATAAAAATACAGAGGGACTGCCGCGAACACGAAAAGTGAAGCCACATTTTTGAAACATGTGTGCGTAGTCGAAATTCGTGTCGTGTAATTCATCAAAATAAGTGATAATATAAATACTTAAGTGTGGAAATATTCCATCCTTCTTCTTTTTTACTTTTGTGTTGTTTTTACAGTTCTTAACACTGCAAGACGTCATTGTTTCTTTTTAAAACGGATGTTTTCTGTATGACGTTCTGACAAGAAATTCACGTAGTTTTGAATGCGTATGTGTGCATGAGTCGTGAATTTATAGAGAATTCACGTAGTTTTGGAAGCGATTTTGGCGTCACTTTGGCAGTGCACCGTAGGGACTCTCTATAAATCATAGATCATAGCTAAGAAAACTATTGATCAAGTCACATTTCAAACAAACAAAAAAAAAACGCTTTATCCGTTTGGGAGCTACAATGCCACAGATAGACATACAGATACACAGACTGATACGATAGATCTGTTTGCGTCGGGGCTTAAAACTATTATATTTTCAGTAAAAAAAAAAAAAAAAAAATTTATTATGTGGAATGTAACATATTCGTTCAGAGACGGTTATAGATTATTTTAAGGAAACTGTCAACACCTTTTTTATCAAAATCAATTAAGGCGTTTAGGTTGTAAGTGCATGGATCATGCAAATATACATAATCAAACTTAACACCCTGTTTTTGCTTTGTACCGCGGGAAAATGTCTGCTCTAGGATTCAGGTTTCCTTGTCCGGAATACGACGCATTATAAAAACTGTATCCACAAAATGTTTGTCCAAATTAAAAATTATTTTTAAATCTATTATTATTGTCAGGTCAAAATTACTTTCGTAAAAAAAGTAAAGTTATGGTGAGAGAAGTTATATAAGCCCATTTGGGAGACCGCTAGACTTAAAAGCGTGAGTTCGCGGGTTCAAACCCCAGGCCCATACCAATGAGCTCTTTGGAGCTTATGTACAGATTTTTATTTTCATACAACTGGCTTTTCGGTGAAGGAAAACATCGTGAGGAAAGCTGCATACGTACGGAGAAGAAATTCAATGGCGTATGTGAATCCACCAATCCGCACTGGGCCAGCGTGGTGGATATGGCCCAATCACCCTTTAGGTATAGGCTAAAAGTCCATCTGTGGACTGTTCAAAGGCAGATTACGAGAGAATGCTAAATAACACCTACAACTAACAAAAACAGTCTGAGCTTTCTACAACTACCGTGGACAACTTTAAACGGACAAATATTTCCTGATATCGAATCTATTGATACAGCAAAAGTTGCAAGGAGCTCAATTCGTTAAATTAAGGACACGTCCAACCGACCAATACCCGCCATGTTGTCGCCCAACTTTATTTAATTCTGTAGCCGTTCCAAGTTTCCTATACATTTCCTAAGCTTGCTTCGACTTTGAAAACTTAAAGTGCAGCACATGGCAGTAAGGGCCGAAACACAATACGTAAAAGCGATGCGTTGCTATGGGCGCCAAGTCTCATCTTGGCTGAAAACAATGAAGAGGGAACAGCGACACTGAACGGTGAGGCCTAAAATAAAAAAGAAAACACACTAAACCAATATTTATGGCCACAAGTTATGGGTTCTAGAGATGCCTCCTGGTTTACCTCGGGCTGAAAACTAAATAAAAAGTGAACGAAATTAACGATATTATCAATAACAATGATATTCAGAAGAAAAAAACAAGAACCGACTTCAAGACTATATACATGGTATTGTACAAACTTAAACTAACAAGTAGAAAATAATATTTAAATTACTTCAAACCAATGACAATAATTATCTTTGCTTCAAACCAATTAAGACAGGAAACGAAATTATTGATACATTATAATATACCTGCTTATCTACCTATTTAAAATTTATAATCAGTTATTTTTGTTTTTTTTTTAGGGTAATCATATTTATTCTTAAGTAATATTTTTGTTTATGTTTTGTATGACTTCCTTGTGTAAATAATTAATACCTAGTTTGAACAATAAGTTATATAATTTAATCATATAACTTATTTAATTTTATCTTTAAAAGAAAATGTTTTCCAATGTTATATAGCAGCTGTCAGAGCTAATAAATGAGCGCAAATAGTATACTATATAGCTCTTAGTAAAATCATGCTTCTTACTGCTCCTTAAATGTCCTGTGACTAAACCTTATTGATTTAACTTGTTCCCAAGTTGAAAATTTCAACTACAAAGTACCATTTACAGTTGTAAAAAGTTTCGAGTGAAACAAATTTTATTTACGGTTTTACGGACACCTAATAAAACATTTATGGGTTGGATGAGAAATAAAGTCAAATAAAAGAACAGGCCTATCCCGAGAATTAACTCTTTCAAAGATTTTACTTATCTTGACGGATTTCATTGTCTGGGGTGGAATTAAGGACTGATTTAAAGCAAAAAATAATATTTTGATTTTATTTCTACTACAATGAAAAATTTATAACCTATATATTTTCTGAAATTTAATTTGGTAGCTATATTTATCTAAATAAAATAATACGTGATAAGTACCCGATAAATATTTAAAACATATATGAATTTGGTTATCGTTTGTTCGCATTTTTGAATCGGTCGATGGATTTTAATTTTACAGAACAAGGTATACAAAATATATGCAGATTTGGAACACAAGCTGGACTACATCTAAGTTTCTTAATTTTTGGGTTGATACAGCTTACATTATTAACTATTATCTGGCATTTTTTTCCATAAGTCAAGTACTGCCAAGCATTGCCATACAACGTGGCCATGCTGCCAGCATTTTGGGCACGCTGCCCACCGGTAGCGGATTGTTAGATTAGTTTTAGTTTTAGATTAATTTTAGTTTTAGATTAGTTTTAGTTATACATTTAAATTTAAGATAGTTTTTATTTTACTTGTAATTTTTATTGAATAAACAGTTTAAGTTACAAAAAGAAGATATTGAAATAGTCAAGTACTTGCTCAATAAAATTATAAAAAAATGTATCAGTTAAATATATAAATATAACATTCGTTGACGCCAAGCGTTAAAAAAACAATCAAAAACGTGTAGTGTTTTTTATTGTTTCTCTATCTGGTAGTAGTAAATTACAATCATCTTTTTATTTATTTTTATAAATAATAGGCTTGCGCTTGACCGCCAACTCGCCGGATGTTAAGCGATGATGCGGTCTAAGGTGGAGCACGCTTGCCTAGAAAAAACCGATTCACTCGTGATTTGAAGACACCCAGATTGTATCTATCGGGGAACACCCATTCCGGCAGCGCATTCCACAGACTAGCAGTTCGCACAATAAAAGTGGAATCAAAGCGCTTCGTTCGGGTCTTCGGAATACCAACCATAAAGCGGTGTCGATTTTTTGTGCCCGCTCTGGCAGTCCGATAGAAAAATGGGCAGGAAGGAATTAGATCATGAAGATCAGATGCCACTCTCCGAAATGTATCGATAAAAGACCGATTCGTCCTTAGATCCACCCCTGATTCTCCAAAAAAAGCTTAAAGATTTCTTAAAGAATTCCAAATTTAACAATGTTTATAGATGAGATTAGGAACTTTGCGGAGTGGGTAAAGTTTATAATTTTGTAAGGCAATCTTAACTTGAGCAATTTCATATTGCTTGAGCACGTGTGATAGGAGTTCAGCTTAACTTGGTGGTTACAGGATTAACATGGTTTAGTAACATGATTATGCAAAATGTTGCTTCTTGGTTCATACTAAAAATACCACGACCATCATCGTATTAAATATTTCAGGTAGCTGCGTTAATAAATAATTATTAATGGATTAATTTGATATATTGAAATACTGACTGATTGATATATTATTATACATTTTAACATAACATTATTACATTTTCATAATTTTTTTAATGAAATAAGACCGGGCACGGTCAGGGGTAAAAAAAAAGGGGTGGGTTATTTGAATAGTTATTAGTTTAGTTGTAATTTGACTGAGATTTTGAATTAAAGTGTTATTTTGATTAAAATTATAAATACATTTAAAAAAAATTACCGATGGAAAAAAAAAAGTTATTATAGATATAATTTGAATTATGTAAACAAAATAATATTATTATAATATACTAAGTAAGATGTATAAAAGTTTATATACTTACATCGTTGTAGAAAGTGTCCTGGAGAAGTTTGACTTGTAACTATGGATTTATTAATATAGAATTGTATTGTATTGTATTGTTTTTTCTGTTGGTCTCATATTGGCATTGGGTCTATTTACAAAAGTAAAATACTTTTTTTTTTTTGTTGTTCCGTCTATAATTCCTCCGACACATGCCGGAGACATTGTTAGACCAAACATTGCTTAGCAGTTTACTATATTTTTTTAGATTCTCGGCGATAATCACCTTTCATATTATAGTTTGATAAACACATATATATTATATAATATATATTATATAATACTATATATTATAATATATATATATATATATTATATTTAAAAAAAAAAAAAAAAAAAAAAAAAAGTATAATACTTACTCATCATGAAATATAATCATCACAGATTAGGTCAAGAAGACCTACAAAGCTGAAATGTGGCGGGTAGATTCCATATGAGGTGCAATTTTGCAAAAAGGTCGAGTTAATGGGGGACATATTAAGGAGGTTTAATGTTAACATGAAAATCCACGCGTACAAAGTCGCGGGCAACGGCCACTAACAAGTAAATAATTCGATATGGGGAACCATTTAATAAAATAGAAAAAAAACTATCTCATGTAATATTTAATAATAAACCTAGACCACAAAACAAAACTGATATTAAATACTTACCCTCATTCCTTCAGCCACCCACATCAAAAAGTTAGACCTAGGAGAGAGACACTTTCATATTTACGCAACGCATTGGGACACGAATGTTTTTCTAGGATGACCAAATTGTTTGTTAGGATCCTTCAGCATAGTGTTACCGTTTTAGATATGATGGGATATTAATGAGCATAAACAAAGGGAGGCCTATACCCAGCAGTGGGTCACTCAAGCTGATGATGATGATGATGAACCCAGTTACAGATGTTACTGTCAGATTGACGCCTATTAGGCCAAATGAAGTATAACAATCAAATAAGTGGTATTGCTCTCCGTCATTGCCACCTCGGTCTAGTGAACATGACTGGGGCCTTACGGACAACTGCTATTGCGGCACCTAATCCGCTTAGTTGGAAAATCACGCGAACGTGAACATTATCGCGCCCAGATACGGTTTGCGGTCGCGTGATTTTCCAACATAGCGGATTAGGTGCCGCTATAGAAGTTGTCCGTAAGGCCCCTGTACTTGCTAAGTTAAATTTGAAATAAAAGCAACCTCTACGTTATTACCGAATCATCGCTCTTTTATTCAAGTAATAGGTCCCTAATACTTCAAGATAGGTAGGAACAAACTCGTATTCCGCAACTGAATTGAGTCCCTTCCTTTTTGGAAGTCTATTCAAAAATTACGACTGGCTGCGGAACCAATTATAGGTTCGGCCAAAAATAAAGTCGTCGGTATTTTTTCAATGGACATCCCGTCATACCATTCATGATTATCAGCCAGAAGACGTCCACTGCTGAACATAGGCCTCCCCCTTTAACCTCCACACTTTGTCTATCATAGGGGCCAATAATCCCCACGCTTGGCAGGCAGCTTGGGGATCACAGGAGGATCCACTATTCAGTTAGGACGATGCTGCTGCCCATCCTCTGGTGGTTCTGGTCGTAGTTTTAGGACATACCCGGGTCCGTCATACCATTACTTCATCATTATCGTCATCAGCCCTGAGTGACCCACTGCTGGTTATAGGCCTCCCTTTAAACCCCTCCCTTTAACTTTCTATAACTTCATAGTCAAAGAAAAACAGAAAATCTTTAGGTAAACTGAACCAGTATATTTCATTTCACAACCCTTTAGATATTTTCAATACGAACAAAAACCAGTAAATCTAAAAGAGATCAAATATTGTTTTTGTCAGGCCCAGACTAGGCTAGCGGTCAGACTGTACACGTAAAACTGTTTTATCAGAAGCCGAACTTATGAAATTGGATTTCGCTAGACCTAAGAGACTTTATTTGCAAAATAGTTTGGTTTGGGTAGCTCCGGTCGAGCTTTGTTTTTGAGAAAGTAGCTATTAGTTAGGGAATTTATTACTTGAAAATTGAACAGTCGAAGAGTTTTAGTAAGGTTAAAATTGTTATGTTAGTACCATCGAGATACAATTTCTATAGAGTCACAATCTCTCAGTGAAAACAGTAAAACAAACGTCGGAGCGTCATTGTACTTACATTGTATCAATTATATACTTCACAATGCCACGTTTACTCCAATTTAGATGTTATGTCGCTTGCGTAGTGTTCAACGCTAGTTGTCTGCTATGTCATCGTAGCTCTGGCATCGCGCGGCATTGTAGTCGGATCGCGGTTACCTTGTTCTAACGAAAAAGTCTGCGCAATTCGTAGCGTGCGCCGAGTTTTTGTTAGAACATTTTTTGACACGATTGTGACTCATATGTATTAAAGTTATATGATTATTTACGGGATATTTAGCGTGGTTAGGTTGTGGAATGAGCTCCCGGTATTTCGGCGCAGTTACATGCACCATGTTCACGGGAAGACACTCACGGGGTTTAGTCTTCCCGTGAACATGGTGCATGTAACTGCGCCGAAATACCGGGAGCTCATTCCACAACCTAACCAGGCTAAATATCCCGTAAATAATCATATAACTTTAGTGAACAACCGTGATAGTTTAAAACAGTGTTCTATATGTATTGAATCTCGATGCAGAGCATCAATTTTTTTCGCGATTCCGTGTAGTAACAGTTGTTCATAATAACAAGCACAATATTCTCTTCCAGTCAATGTAGCCGTAAACATTTCATATCACCATTCCGTGTAGATATTAGTAGGTAGTCTAGAAAGGGCTGACGATAAAATATTAATAAATAAAATTTATGAATTTACAATTCATCATTAACAGTATTATATGGACCCGTGTATGTCCTAAAACTGCGACCAGAACCACCGGAGGATGGGCAGCAGCGTCCTGTTAGTACACGGTGAACGTACTACGATCCCCAACCTGCCTGCCAAGCGTGGGGATTATGGCAACACCCCTCTCTAAGAGGAGGCCTTGTTCAGCAGTGGATATTTAATGGTTGATGATGTGATTAACATTAAAATTTTGACCATCTATGATCACGCAGCCACAATTTTACTTATTCGTGAGAAAGTTAAACAGATGTGCAAAATGAATAAAAGATTAGATTCATATTTTAATTAATTCAGAGTAATGTAAATATCAGCTTTGGTTCAGCAAAGGCTTCAGTTTAAAATTACAATGTTTTATTCGGAAAACTCTTCAATTAGGCAGCCGTCTAATCTATCCATTCCTTCTTAATCCACTCTTGAGTCAAGAAACAATGAAGAGCAAACTTGTATTTCAATTGGGGCACAGTAAACTGTATCACAGTGACTAATCCCTAGCACTTTAATCGCCTTGAAAAAGTTACACCATCTTTAAATTTTGTCTTTTGGAACAAAAGACAATCTTGTGTCCCACCATCTACAGTCATCTACCAGACGACGCAACTGCAGTCGTCAGTTCGCAGTTGTCTTATTTTTTATTGATTTAATTTAGGTAATCGTCATCTCTAATTGGTTTGTGTTATTTTTATTAAGATTTGTATTGATTAATAATGTGATAATTTAATTCATTTATACTGAATTTACTTCCGGGTTTATTGAATAAACATTCAGTGAAAACATATTTTGATTGTTAGACTTAGAGATGTGAATCAATACAATAATTTTTGCACTTGTAAAAATAAATTAAAACAAATTCATGTGGACCCCCGGTAATCCGGCAAACATTATGCAGGGCAGTGTCGGACTATCGAATTTGTTGGATTATAGAGCACTGCCTAATAAATAGTAAACAATGAACGCACGCTAGGCCGTACCGCTATCACTAGTAGTCAAATTCAAACTAAGTAAAACAATGCATACGCGTCGAGCACAATAGCGGTGGCGTGTACGAGTTGTGACCTGTTCAAACCTGCGTGATCTATATGTATTAGCAAAGATTGTCAAACATACATGTAATTCTAAGTCATGTCGGATTACAGGGGGCGCCGTATTAGACAGGGGCCGGATTATCGGGGGTCCACTGTATTTGATTTGACGTGTAAAACAACATTTTATTATTAAAATATGTATGATATAGAAAATTAGATTTCACTTTTTTTACATATTTAAGTCAATTTATTTTGTAAATAGAAAATCACTTAAAACTCCTAGATTACTAGCATACCTACACTGTCTACTTATGCTAGAAAATATCCCCAGCCAGTATTTTTATTGAAAACGGAATAAAAAAACAATGTCGCATTTCGCAAGTTTCAGTACTGTTTATAAATGTAAGGGACACCGGCTTCGTTAGGCCCTTTCCGACAAAGTAACGGTTATAGCGAGACGTACTCACCTGTAGGTATGTAGGATGCCTTCTTGTTAGAGGCCGGATTTATGTGACTTGGTGACGTCATCCCTTGATCTTTAAGGCGGAGTCAGTGTCTTCAGAAGAAGCAGTGTGCACCGAACTTTAGATGAAATGGTTAAGGAAATTAGTTCGCTGTTTTTCTGGAACGGGTGTTGGGTAATTTTGTATGAGTTATTGGCGTTGTTTTTCGTTGCTCTGCAGCGTCATCTTAACATGCAATGTGTTCATGTTTTTAGGGTTCCGTACCTCAATAAGAAAAAAAGGGATCCTTATAGGATTACTTTGTTCGCATTTACAACGGGGAGTGTTCTGAAGAACTGTTTGATCTGATGCCTGTATTGTAATGTATTGGAGCAACTGTTTGCCAACTACAAAGTTTAGTTTGTCCGTTTTTCACCGAGACTCGCTACCCGGGATGGATGAACTATCTACATACATATTTATTAAGTTTGTACGGAACCCTCAAGGTGCGAATCCTACTCACACTTGTCCGTTTTTTAGGTTTTCGCGATAATCACACATTAGAAATAGAATTCCTGATGTATATTGAAATATATTTTTTTACAAATTACGCCAATTAATTATAATCAAAACTTTTTTTATGGTACGCACTAGTCACGCACGGTGTTCTGAATTATTACATTTCAGCGCCGGATTTGAGGTTAAAAAAGGCAATGTAAAAACTGTTTACCTAAAAAAAACGTATTGGTTAAAATAATGTAAAATGGACGTTTTATTTATATTACACGGTAATTACTCACTTAAGATTAAGCCGGTTACTCCGACTATAGTTTCAACCGCATTAGGCGGTCTTTTTCAAAGTGAATGCACGCACGAGGCTGCGTCTCGCTTGGCACCCCGTGTAATATAAATAAAATGTGTGAAAACTACGTCAGTTACTATAATAAAACAATCTCAAGTCGTATACAGCATTCGGTGAAACGCTACGGGAATCCCAGCAGCGCACTACTCGCCATAAGCACAGGCTCCTACCCGTAAAACGGTCACTCGCCAAGTCCACGAAGTTGACTCATGTCATGGGCACAATGATCTACAACAGGCTTCCCGAGGATGTAGTTGAGGCGTCCAACTTTTCTATATTCAAAGCAAGGTTAGCACGCTGGCTTGTCAGTCAAGCGTTCTACGACATTGATAAGGAGTTTATGGCTCTTAAAGTAACATCATAATTATATTTAATTATTAATAGTTTGTACCTACTATTAAGAACTTTGTATTGACATTTTATTAAAAAAAATTACATCTGACATATACTGATCGTATAAATAAATGAGTAAGAGTATGAGTATAAAAAAAAGTGTTCAATTTTAATACGCAATGTATTGTTTTTTTTTTGTACTAAACAGTACCCACGTAATGAAAAAAGTATGCACTGTAGCTCGAGTTTCAAGCAAATCCAAACTATCTATGATCAAAGCCAGTTCCGTATTTGTGATAAGTCTTTTGTCTTCTTTACCTCAATCTTAATTAAATGTTTATTAGTTTCACTTCAAGCTCCAGTTTAGTTTTCATTTTGATCTTTGTTCTTGTTTAGCTTTAACTAAATATTAGATCTTAAAATTTAATTTAAAGTTTATTTATAGGTACTTGATTCAAATATTGTTCTATAGACTAAGATAAAGTTGAAAATACATATCTTTAGTTGAGATTAAAGGCTTTTATCTACTGAAAGATATTTTTTTTTTTATACTTTTATTTAATATACATTTCAATTCACAATTTGTCTAACCACAGTGATACTATCACACACACATAACATAATCAGCCATTAAATGTCCACTGCTGAACAAGACCTCCCTCTTAGAGAGGGGTGTTGCCATAATCTCCACGTTTGGCAGGCGGCTTGGAGATCGCAGTACGTTCACCGTGTACTAACAGGACGCTGCTGCCCATCCTCCGGTGGTTCTGGTCGCAGTTTTAGGACATACCCGGGACCGGGACATACTATGTCTATAATATTATCTTATCATAATATCACACTAAACTAATAAATATAAGAAAAAAATATAAAAAAATGTGTGAATGTGTGTGAATAAAATTCATCAGCACCATCATCATTATCAGCCCGAAGACAATCACTGCCGAACATAGACCTTTAAAAAAATAGGCTTGCGTTTGACCACGCGGTGCGGTTCGTTGCGGTCTACATTGGGGCACGCTTGCCTAGAAGAAACCGATTCACTCGTGATTTGAAGACACCCAGATTGTAACCATCGGGGAACACCCATTCAGGCAGCGAATTCCACAGACTAGAAGTGATACTATCGCATGCTTCAAATCACTAAAACTTATTAATAGATGACGAGAAATCGTTGTGTGTAAAACTGGAATAAGCATAAAACGCGTTATATATTATTCCTTATTCTTATTCTGTTTTACAAGCATGCTTGCAAAAAAAGCAGCAAGCGAACTTGTTCCCCCATCACCTTTTCATTACCGGACGTCCAGACGAACGGCAAGGCGTCACCCTTACTTGGTCGAAATGCCATTTATTCGCACCAAGCGTTTTGACTCCTGTTTCTTAATTAGAATAGCAAAACAATGGAACGCCTTGCCCCTGTCTGTGTTGCCGCAGCATAACAATCTTGGAGTGTTCAAGTCTAGGGTTAATAGGTTACTACTGGGCAAACGTGCTCCATCTTCGACCGCATCATCGCTTTCCATCAGGCGAGATCGCGGTCAAACGTTAGCTTACTCGGATGTAAAAAAAAAAGCATTTATTCCACTTGCCCTTTGTATATTCGTATGTGTGGGATAAATCTTGTAACTGAATTTAAGACTGTGAAGTTTGAGATCAAATTCGACGTGGTTACGTAGTTTCGTTTAGGAGTTCCTATTTCCACCTCCTATCTACATATTTGACCATTACATTGCATTGTCACCGAACTTACTTAAGAATGCCAAATTTTAGTACAATCGGTTGAGGATGACGGGTCTAAAATTCAGTTGATAGATTTGTATCTACTTAACATACATACAAAAACATTTTTTTACCCATCGCCGTGGGTATCGCCGTACCAATTATGGGCAGTTGGGGCACTGAGGACAAGAGCTTGATCGCAGAAGTTGGCCGCAGAATACGAAATAACGGTAGCAACTCGCGCTCTGGCTCGTTCCTGGTGCAAAGATTGGCCATTGCCATTCAGCGTGGAAATGCTGCCAGTGTTATGGGCACTTTTGCACCAGGATCCGTGGCGGGCTGTTTGATTAGAATAGGTTTTATTAGAATTAGAATAGGTGACGTATTAAAAAAAAACACTTCTCATGCTTTTTTTTAAATAAAAGCTTGTAACAATATGCAAATTCAAAAATAGAGTAAGAGAGATAAATAAAAAAGAGTGGAAAAGAGGTCCATTATTATATATTTCAAGTAATTTAATCAGAAAGCTCGTTTCTAAGGTCTTGAATATTTCGTCTCAAGGCTTTTAAATATCAAGGCTTGAGTCAAACATGACTACATTTATCAATCTAAATCCTAATACTATGAAAATATTACTAAGTAAATTCTATCACACGATGTTTAGAGAGGAGATGCCTGGGGGTAAGTAGGCGTTGCAGTGATGAATATTATCTTAAGACGTTTGTGGAACCGTCTCAAGATCTACTCGAATTTAGTACTACGTAAGTAAACATAGACAATAGACATATTGTACTGGGATATTATTACTTCACTTTTAGGGTCCCATTTGTACCCTTTGGGTACGCCCAAAGGGTACAACATCATCATCATACATACATCATCAGCCATTAAATGTCCACTGCTGAACAAGGCCTCCCTCTTAGAGAGAGGTGTTGCCATAATCCCCACGCTTGGCAGGCGGCTTGGAGATCGCAGCACGTTCACCGTGTACTAACAGGACGCTGCTGCCCATCCTTCGGTGGTTCTGGTCGCAGTTTTAGGACATACCCGGGTCCCGCAGTTTTAGGACATACCCGGGTACAAATGGGACCCTATTACTAAGCCTACGATGTCTGTCTGTCTGTCCTACCTATTAACGGCTGTATCTTTCGTAATAGATAGCCAGTTGAAATTTTCACAGAATATGTAATATTACGGCTAACAAATAATAAAAAAGTTAAAAAGTAAAAACGAAAGGAGGGTACCCATACAACAAAACCTATTTTTTTACGTATTCTTGTATTAGCTCTAATGTAAAAACGGTAATACTTACAAGCGTCAAACTTAACATGATTATAGTACACATTTTAAAGTATAACAAAAAATAATATAAAAAGGCCAAGTGCGAGTTAGTGACAAGTTTCTGTTCATTACCAAGTTATAACTGGTAACTTCGTAATTGAATTTTGTAGTGGTATGGAACCCTCAGTGCGCGAGCCCGACTCGCACTTGGCCGGTTTATTTCAAAACATAAAGAATAAATATTTTGGTTTAAAAATAAAAAGTTTTACTTGTATCCCGGAAACCTACTCGTTTCATGTAGGGTACTGCTAGTATTTAAGGTGGTTTGTTGTACAAATGGCGGGAAATTCAAATTTCAAACAGTTTTCTTGTCCTTGTAGCTAGGCCGGGTAATTATTGTAAACAACCATGATGTTTGCGCAGATTGATTATTATTCTTTACAAAATCATGTAAAGCTATTTATCTCTAATGCCCATTATTACTTACATTTGTGAATAAACAAATTTTTGCTGTTTCAAACGGTTTATTCACAAATGTAAGTAATATGGTGCGTTACTGTTAAATAATTGTACATTATAATGTAAAGATCAGCCAACATTTTGCGCAAACACTGTGTTATTTAAAAATAATTACCTGGTCTGGCTACTAGGACCAAAAAACTGTTTAAAATTTAAATTTCCCGCCATAGGTGAATCGAACCACCTTAATTCATATTTTTAGCTTCCACTTCCAACTATTATCCTAAATTTTGTTATTCGACTTTTATGTCTATCAAAGTCCTTTAAGTATTCATAGTTTATGCGATGGCCTATCTGCCTCTATATAAATCCAATATTCTTGCTTTTAATTTCCGTTGCTGTCACTATCTCTTTTTCTATTACCGTGGGTTGATATAGGACACCGTCTTTGAGTCCGTAAGTTTTATGTTGATAAGTTCTATGCTCACCCGCGAGTTTTTGAGTTATAGCGATAAAATTGTAATAAAATTGTAATAAATTCAAGGCGCTCTAACATAAAGGTCATTGACGTTTTATGGTTTTCGGAACATGATCTTAACAAAGAAGAAAACAACTAGGCAAAGTATAATATGTTCTGTCGGGATGATACATCTTTGAAATTTGGCCCCAGAGATTCTTTCGTTCGATTTTTTCTATAATCACCAATTTCGGAAATAAGAATGGACGGGCCCAGTAGAAGCGCATTTTTAAGATTACAAAATGAGCGCCGGCGCTCACTTTGTTTCAGTCGGTCTCTAGCCGTAGGAAGTGCAACACGAGTCTATTGTTACGTAATAACGAAACATCTGCCAAAATTATGCATTCGTATGCTTTCCCTAATATGCTTTCGCGGGCATCCAGTGGATGCAAAAGGCAGGCTGTCGTTCAGTGTGGAGGTTAAAGGGGGAGGCCTATGTTCAGCAGTGGACGTCTTCTGGCTGATGATGATGATGATGATGATGATGCTTTCCCTAAGTGTAAATACACAAATAAAACCAGTATCAATTTTTTGTAACAAATATACTTAATTTTTTAAAAATAAATAATGGTCTTGCTTTTGACCACCATCACGCCCTGACCTCTTCTAAAGTACGAGAATGCGTAGCGTTTGTATTCGTTGCTTATCCTTGCAGTACTAGTCGATCTCGACTATAGATAAACGAAAGTAAGCAACGATCGATCCGATCAGGCCTTGGATGTATGACCGCAAATGGGAGCACCATAATACTCTGCGTTTTTTTAATATTATAAATAGGCTTGCGCTTGGCCGTCATCTCGCCTGATGTTAAGCGATGATGCGGTCTACGTTGGAGCACGCTTGCCAAGAAGGAACCAATTATAATATATCAATTTCTATAATCAAGCGTTGAAGTATATGTCCGACGGTTTTGACTCGTTTTTACTGAGCAAGTTCAATGGTTAGGGCCCGTCCATTCAATTTATTTTGGTCGATGCCTACATGTACAAAATTAAACTAAAAGGTTGAAAATTACAGTTAAAACTGAGATTGAAAGTGCTCATCAAAACTTTCTGAAGGGAACCACAAACCAAAATGTCATCTGTGTATTTATTTTTGTTTTTCTTTAGTCCAGTCATTACGTCGGAAAAATTGGCTTAAAAATGAAAATGAACCGAGAAAGCCAAATTTTGGATATAACGTGGGGGATGGCTAGAAAAGCTTAAGTTCAAATTGTCGACCAAAATACGACCGTCGACCTTGTGCAATTTCCGCCATCTTGAAAAAAGGGTTAAATTCAGTTTTTTCATCATAACTCGGTTCTCCAAGATGGCGGAAATTGAACAAGGTTATTTAGGTCGACAATTTGAACTTAAGCTTTTCTAGCCACCCCTCACGTAATATCCAAAATTTGGCTTTATCGGTTCATTTTCATTTTAAAATGTATATAATGACTGGACTTCTTGATTATTTCAAAAAGCGCTACATCAATTTCGATTAAAATATATGGGACTATTTCTGAAATATGACATACTAAAAAAAACAAGAATTATAAAAATCAATTCTTAGTTGGCGGAGTAATCGCGTAATAAACATACAAAAAAAAAACATAGTCGAATTGATAACTTCCTCCTTTCATCGGTTAAAAGGTGCCGAATTGAGAACCTTCTGCCTATTCCAAAGCCAGTTAAAAATAATCGGCATGCTCTAGAGCAGGGGTGTCCAACTAAATTTTGTGGCGGACCGTATTTATTAACTTTGTAACTATGGCGGGCCAAGAGATGTTTTGTAACTGAGCAAATCAAGACTATTATAAGTAAAATGGTAGAACGGGTATAATTATAACCTTTTGGCGGAATTCACAGCAGGTTTCACTTGTAACTGCATGCACAGTCACACTGATATAGATGATATAGATATGAATCTCCGTTATTTACAAAATTACGTCTAAAAAAGTAAAAAGTTATCCATCTTTTAACTCATTCGCGGGCCAGATTAGGAACCTTGGCGGGCCGCATCGTGGCCCGCGGGCCGTATGTTGGACACCCCTGCTCTAGAGACAGCAGCTGCCAACCTACTTGTATTATCATTAGTATGTGTGTCTCAAGCAGTTCATTATCACCTCGCCAGGTTTGTCAAATCATCTTAGACAGATGATATCGTTGCCGTGAGTAATTAACGCCTATTATCTGTTAGTTGTGATGGCTGATATTGTAATACCCATTAATGTCTATAATCCTACTAATATTATAAACGCGAATGTTTGTAAGTATGGATGGATGGATGGATGGATGTCTGGATGTTTGTTACTCTTTCACGTAAAAACTACTGAATGGATTTTAATGAAACTTTACTACAATATAGCTTATACATCAGAATAACACATAGGCTACTTTTTATCCCGAAAAAAAGCACGGTTCCTGTAGGATAATTTCAATTACACAAATCTCCACAACGGCTCAACTAATAAGTATGAAATTTGGTATAGAAACAAGCAAGCAGCCACATTGCAACACACAATACTTTGTATCCCGGAAAAATTTACAGTACCTGTAGGATAACTAAAATTTCACAACTATGTAACTGTTAAAGAAATTTTGATGAAATTGGTATGGAGGTAGATTATATCCTACTATCCTACTTCCTACTATATATTATTATTATTATTATTATTAATAATATAAACGCGAATGTTTGTAAGTATGGATGGATGGATGGATGGATGTCTGGATGTTTGTTACTCTTTCACGTAAAAACTACTGAATGGATTTTAATGAAACTTTACTACAATATAGCTTATACATCAGAATAACACATAGGCTACTTTTTATCCCGAAAAAAAGCACGGTTCCTGTAGGATAATTTCAATTACACAAATCTCCACAACGGCTCAACTAATAAGTATGAAATTTGGTATAGAAACAAGCAAGCAGCCACATTGCAACACACAATACTTTGTATCCCGGAAAAATTTACAGTACCTGTAGGATAACTAAAATTTCACAACTATGTAACTGTTAAAGAAATTTTGATGAAATTGGTATGGAGGTAGATTATATCCTACTATCCTACTTCCTACTAATATTATAAACGCGAATGTTTGTAAGTATGGATGGATGGATGGATGGATGTCTGGATGTTTGTTACTCTTTCACGTAAAAACTACTGAATGGATTTTAATGAAACTTTACTACAATATAGCTTATACATCAGAATAACACATAGGCTACTTTTTATCCCGAAAAAAAGCACGGTTCCTGTAGGATAATTTCAATTACACAAATCTCCACAACGGCTCAACTAATAAGTATGAAATTTGGTATAGAAACAAGCAAGCAGCCACATTGCAACACACAATACTTTGTATCCCGGAAAAATTTACAGTTCCTGTAGGATAACTTCAATTTCACAACTATGTAACTGTTAAAGAAATTTTGATGAAATTGGTATGGAGGTAGATTATATCCTACTATCCTACTTCCTACTAATATTATAAACGCGAATGTTTGTCAGTATGGATGGATGGATGGATGGATGTCTGGATGTTTGTTACTCTTTCACGTAAAAACTACTGAATGGATTTTAATGAAACTTTACTACAATATAGCTTATACATCAGAATAACACATAGGCTACTTTTTATCCCGAAAAAAAGCACGGTTCCTGTAGGATAATTTCAATTACACAAATCTCCACAACGGCTCAACTAATAAGTATGAAATTTGGTATAGAAACAAGCAAGCAGCCACATTGCAACACACAATACTTTGTATCCCGGAAAAATTTACAGTACCTGTAGGATAACTAAAATTTCACAACTATGTAACTGTTAAAGAAATTTTGATGAAATTGGTATGGAGGTAGATTATATACTGAATAATATAACATAAGCTAATTCTGATCCTGGGAAAATGAGTGTGGATCCTGTAGGATAACTTTGATCACTCAACTCCGGATTTCGATGAAATTTGGTATGGAGGTAGCATATTCCCTGAATTAACGGATTTCGATGAAATTTGGTATGAAGGTACCATATTCCTTGGATTATCACATGAGTTATTTTTTACCCCGAAAAAATTTATGGTTGCTGTAGTATGACATCAATCACTCAACTATGTGACGTTTAAGGGATTTCGATAAAATTTGGTATGGAGGTAGCATAGTCCTTGAATTGAACGGATTTCGATGAAATTTGGTATGGAGGTAGCATATTCCTTGAATTGAACGGATTTCGATGAAATTTGGTATGCAGGTAGCATTTTCCTTGAATTATTACATGAGCTATTTTTACCCGAAAAAATGTATGGTTCCTATAGGATAACATCATACACTCAACTCAGTGACTATTTAACGGATTTTGACGAAATTTGGTATGGAGGGAGCATATTCCCTGGATTAAAACTAAGGCTATTTTATACCGACAATATGTAATTTCCTGTAGGATAATTTCAATCATGCAATACCGTAACTGGCAAGCCGCAAGCGGCCCGCGAGGGTTAATGTCAAGCACAAGGGACGTACAAAAAACTAAATATATTAAACTTTATAGGTCGCGCGGTTCGCTGGGCCGCAAGTGGCCCGCGAGGGCGAGTGTCAAGCACAAGTGACGTACAAAAAAGTTAAAAAAAACTTTATAGGTCGCGCGGTTCGCTGGGCCGCAAGCGGCCCGCGAGGGCAAGTGTCAAGCACAAGTGACGTGCAAATAAGAAAACCAAACCTTTCTAGGTCGCGCGGTTCGCTGAGCCGCAAGCGGCCCGCGAGGGTGAGTGTCAAGCACAAGTGACGTACATAAAAGTTAAAAAAAAACGTTCTAGGTCGCGTGGTTCGCTGGGCCGCAAGTGGCCCGCGAGAGTTAGTATCAGGCACAAGTGACGTGCAAATAAGAAAAACAAAACTTTCTACGTCGCGCGGTTCGCTGGGTCGCAAGCGGCCCGCGAGGGTTAGTGTCAAGCACAAGTGACGTACAAAAAAGTTAAGAAAAAACTTTCTAGGTCACGCGGTTCGCTGGGCCGCAAGCGGCCCGCGAGGGTGAGTGTCAAGCACAAGTGACGTACAAAAAAGTTTTAAAAAAACTTTCTAGGTCGCGTGGTTCGCTAGACCACAAGTGGAACGCGACATACAGGGAAATTAACAAGTAAAAAAAAATTGGGGTCGCGTGATTCGCTGGGTTCAGTTATTTAACTCTATTCATCATTCAAACACCTGCCAGGCCAGGAATTTAACCTTAGATCTCCTGCTCATAAAGCACCATGTACCTACCGACTATCAATATCCAGGATGAAATACATAAAACGTACTCCGTGGCGTCCTAAAATAAAACTTTTTGCAGAAAACTCCTAAATTTTTACCTAGAACAATGCGGGCGAAGCCGCGGGCGGAAGCTAGTGTGGAATAATTACATTAGTGTAATTGGGAATTTGAGCTCTTGCTAGTGTTTGAGGATTATTGTATTCACAAGTCAATGTGGGATTATTAGATGACTTACTGCAGGAACCTTACGCCTAGATGTTCAAAGCAATCCAGTTTAGGTGATGAAAAAACCACAAACCGTTCCTATCTGGGGGGTTAGACAAGACCCACTTTGTGTTAGCGTTAACGCTTGCGGAAAGATGATATTGTATGAAAATGACATCGACAATGACATTAGTTTGAGACATGTTATCTCGAGCTAATGTCATTTTCATACAATTTCATCTATCTGCAGGCGTTAACGCTAACATAAAGTGGGTTTTGTCTAACCCCCCTGGTGCACTTTAGATATGTAGCTACAAGTACGTGGCTGGAACCGTCTAAACAAAACTGGGCGCGTTATCACGTTCGCGTGATTTTTAACTGCGCGGTTTTAACGTTAGTTTGATACCGCGTAAGCAATTGGCCGTAAAGCCCCAGCTCACAGTGATATCCATAATGCCTAGTTTTCTTACATGTTTCAACATAAAATGTATCCAATATCCATACACCAGCACAATTCACAATATACTATTGGACAGGTGTTTCATTAATTAAAAATAAACTGCCAAGTGCGAGTCGACCGAGGGTTCCGTACGACCACAAAATACAATAATAAAATATTTATTTAAAAATCGACTTCAAAATTAGTTAGATAATGGCGTCGATTCTGGCATAGGTACCAGAAACTAAACTAAACTTAACCAATCTGACAGGACTAAAATTATCTGCCTCTCTTTTCATTTTAATATGTGAGAGAAGGATAGCAACAATTTTAGAGCTTTTTTTTTTTTTTTTTTTTTTTATGCCTTAGGTGGCAAACAAGCAGACGGGCTGCCTGATGGAAAGCAGTCACCGTCGCCTATGGATACTTGTAACACCCGAGGCATCACAAATACGTTGCCAACCCTTTAGAACTCGATTGACTCGCCGTCTGAAGAACCCCAAAAATTAAGTCTAATTTAGTTTAGTTAAGTTTAGAGAACATCAGAATCGATGCCAATATATGGCATTTCGATTCGGTGAGACGAATGATAAGGTCATCTAAGTAGCCGAATAATACAAAAATACGTAAAAATAATAAGTTTGTTGTATAGGGTTCTTTGTCGCTTTAGTTTTTACTTTTTGATTTTTTACTATTTCTTAGTAACAATACATAAATATTGTTAAAATTTCAACTGGCTGTATATTACGGTTGGAAAGATACAGCCGTTAAAAGGTAGGACAGACAGAAAGACAGACAGACAGCGCAGGATCAGTAATAGGGTCCGTTTTTACCCTTTGGGTACGGAACCCTAAAATAATTGGCCCTAATTGGCTACACTTGCATCGTTTGCTTGTTTGCGTTCGCTCGCAATTGATCATGTTAATCTGCTAGGTCTGTATACGCCATTTGCAAACCAACTGACGCGGCGGTTTTGGCACAAAGAAAAATACAAGAGACAAATGTTGAAAATTAGGTAAACTGTTGGCATCAACAAATCCAGTAAAAAAAAAATACCCGCAACCCCAAAAACCAAACTAATTTTTCCATTAAATCAATGTTTACCCAATATCCAAACAAAGGGTCACAATAAAAAGAGAAACTTTCGCCAAAATAGGTTAACGAAGTGGAAAGTCCACGAGAGAAATCTTTAATTCATCTCGTTGTCTCAACCACAAAACAAATTCAAATTATCCGTGTCAATATTCAAAAATATACCAAGAGGGTGCGGTCACGCGAAAAGAACCCTTACTGCCCCCGTCTTACATTACAAAACTTGTCCTAAATGCTAATAAAAGAGATCGTGGCCCGCCCGGGATCTTCCACAATGAATATTTCATGATCGGTCTACAGCGACCAGATAAAAAGACCCCTGACCTCTTCTAAAGTACGAGAATGCGTAGCGTTTGTACTCGTTGCTTATCCTTGCAGTACTAGTCGATCTCGACTATAGATAAACGAAAGTAAGCAACGATAGATCCGATCAGGCCTTGGGTGTGTGACCGCGAATTGGAGCACCATAATAAACTGCGTTTTTTTTTAAATTATAAATAGGCTTGCGCTTGGCCGCCAACTCGCCTGATGTTAAGCGATGATGCGGCCTACGATGGAGCACGCTTGCCTAGTTTTACATTGCAATTTCAATTTTAGATCCAGATTATCTGTTCTTTAAGCTAGAACCTTAATTAAATAAATAATAAATAAATAAATATCTGGGACATTTTTGCACACACGGTCATCTGACCCCAAACTAAGCAAAGCTTGTAATATGGCTGCCAGAAACTGATATACGTACATATATATTTTTAAAGACATACTTAAATAGATATTGAAAGGTAATATTACTCTTCATTCAGTGTGGAGGTTAAAGGGGGAGGCTTATGTTCAGCAGTGGACGTCTTCTGGCTGATGATAATGATTACTCTTAAAGCGGAGGTTTTTTTTGTTAATATGGCTAACAAACAAAGTGATCTGTTTTTCTTCCCCAAATATTTTAAAACACCCGGAATTCGGCGAAACTGCAGATATGTCGGGGAGCTCAACTTATACTGGCGGAGATCGAAGAGCAGTGACGCAGATGTTGTGCGTTTATTTTCGCATTAATTTTTCATCTTTGAGTTCGGTTTCGTTTGCGTTAACCATAGTTTGACTGGACGTTGTTTTTACTTTGATTTCCTTTTAACGGTCTGTTTTTGTATTGAAATTCTTCAAGATTATTTTGGCATTGGGACAATAAACATGGTTTTATTAGCTTTACTTGTAACTTACTATGTAAACGAATCGTGAAAGACAATTTTAATCTAGTTTTCTGAATCAGAATCAGAATATACTTATTGCAAAAATTGTGTACAAAAGATGTTCTTAATAACTAGATACAAATAGATAACTAGACTGTATATGTTCTTAACAATAATTCTTATTGTCCCATTGTTTTGAAACTTTGCTATATACAGAAACAGTACCGATAACAAAGACTGGTGATATTATTGGTGATTGCTGATTCGATACTACAAAAAATATATATATTATAGTTTAAAAAAAAACTGTTCGCATTACGATAATGCAAATAAAACAGAAGATTCACTCCACTAAATCATTTAAATAAGTAGCGACTCTTGCTGCTACACAATAAAGTTCAATTCAGGACGCGCGAGTGCTAACTTCTTACAGCTATATTAACCTATCTGTCTATCATCGCGTCATCTCTGTCTATCGCGCGGCAGTTTTGTTTAGACGGTTCCCGCCACGGACTTGTAGCTACATACCTAAAGTGCGGAGTGCACCAGGGGGGTTAGACAAAACTCACTTTCTGTTAGCGTTAACGCCTGCGAAAAGATGAATTTGTATGAAAATGACATTAGCTTGAGATAACATCTCTCAAGCTAATGTCATTGTCAATGTCATTGTCATACAATATCATCTTTCCGCTAACAGATAGTGGGTTTTGTCTACCCCCCCCCCCCCCCCCAGGCCTGCTAGAACGAATGACCTGCGTCGCGCGCACGCTTGTACGCTTTACATTGCTGGTTTGCAAATTTCTAAAATACAAACAACACGAAAACAACAAGTATAAGGCAAATAGTTATTAGTATTCGATTATGTTTAGATAGTAATAGTAGCGTTTTTATTTCCATTGAAATTCAACATAGAATTGTATTTAACGTGAAAGGTCGATTAGTAATTTAGCAATGTCGTTCCTCTAATAACATCGAATAGCCGAGCCTGCATCATTATGCGAAATGAACGTGTAAATATGTTCACTGGATCGTTCAGTTCAATCGGACATGACAGGGAATACTTAACATGTTGTGTTTTGTGTCTGCTTAGTAATTATGGTCTCATTAACGGGCGGTTATCCGAGGCGCGTAGGCAACAAAACGCTCCCTCAGCCCCCGCTAAGTTATAGCGACGATGTATTTTACAATGCTAGAGTCAGGACGCCCGCGGGGGGAGTGCAACGACAAAAACGAGCATAGGTCCGACCTCGATGACGCCTGGCGCGGCACTGAACGCGGCGCGCCAAAATTCTCGCGTCCTTTTTACGCTTTTAATTTCACTAAAAACGACACTATTCACTATCAAAAAACTATCCAAATAAAATTTTTTTTGAATAAAATTGCCTTTCAGTACATGCAATTTCCAGGTTGTTACGAGCTTTGATTAGAGCATAAAATGAAAAAAAAAATAAACTAAGTCGACTTTGTTTCAGATTTTTTTTTGATCGAGGAAAGTTTATTCTATCGTGTTTTGAACCAAATCATAAACTTAAACATAGATGTATCTGTGACATGTATTTTTTTCCAGCTCAAATATTGTAATTTAACTGAAAAAATTTTTTTTTTCAAACCGTCAAATTTGCTATGAGAGGCCGTTAATACCTTTTGTGTACGGAACCGTAAGTTTTTTCCTCTAGCTAGATAAAATAATCTCAAAATGTAAAAATTGATATGATAATCTTCAAGTGACTGAACACATTCTTGAATCATAGCTAAGGAGATGATCAAAGAAAACAAAGCCTAGCGCTCCGGGAGTTGACACTCAATTACGTCACTGCCCAGTTGCAACAAACACAGATAAGTTTAGTATTGGGAAACAAAATTATTAATAGTCAAGATAAAATACTAAAAGCATTTCAATTGTCATTTGGTTTGTCCGCTCAAGCAAAGCAATTCAAGTAAAGCCGAATTTACATCATTTATATCAAAACCACATTGATTTATGAGATTTCCACAAGTCGCATACAGAGATTGGGGAGTTACAATTTCACGCTATTGGTAATATAGAAAATCAGCTGTTTAGTAGTGATTCCGCCATTGTTTCGTGTATCGTCATCTCTCTCGAACATGTTGTAAATTACTTATTCTGCTCTTGCTTATGCACGTGTATATACGTGAATCCATGGCATCGATGACGTCAGTGGGTGTCACCCATGTGAATTTTTTTCTCGGAGCACTATACCTGGCGGAGTATATTATTATACCATGGCTAAGAACAACTCACTCAAGTCAAGACAAACATAAAAATACTTAATCAAAATTTGTTCAAGAAGCAGTTGGGGGCTGCAAAGCAACAGACAGGCACACAAACACACATATAGACAGGTAAAACTTATAACACCCCTCTTTTTGCGTCGGGGGTTACATACCTACTACAAATCAATTATAAATCTTTCAAGCGCAGTGTGTGTTCCGTTTTTCAAGTTGGGCTTTTGCTTAGACTTGATTCAATGCTTTTCAAACTGGATTTCGATTTGCAGCCGCAATGTGGTTAGCTTATTCTCATCTGTTTCTATGGTTTTCTATGGCTTTCTATCTTTGTCTGCTTGTTACCTTTTCACGAAAAAAGCTAAACCAATCTTATTGATATTTTGGATAAAATTTAGCCGGATACTTCAGACTATAGTTTCAACCGCATTTGGTGGCCTTTGGTTAGGAACTCAAATCAGACAAAATAAAGGAGATATCATCGATTTTGTAATAGGGACAAATGTAATGGTAAGGTAAGGTAAAAAATTAGTAATTTTTAAAGTGTGGACTTCAGACATCTTGTCTATTTAGCCAATGTCGAGTAAAAAGGAAAGTTCTAGCATTGTCGCTTTTGTCACAGAATACATAATAGTTTGAGTAAAATCATGTTAGTATTGCATTTACTTTGACACAATTAAGTTTCAAGACCCAACTAAATTATTTAGACTAACAAAACTTTGCTTTTGGAGCATACGAAATGTTTACCCCCACTTTAAATTAATTCCACTTTACTTACTACTAACTTCATTACTTACCCTTTTGTTCCCACCCTGTTAAGTGTTAAGACCAGCTGTCGTCAGTACCCTTACTTAATGCCTAACAGTTTGGGCCCATTCATGCAATTGGGATCTTAATACGTTTATTATATTTTGCAAGCTCGCAAAATCTAGAATCTACTGTAGTAAGTAAGCAAAGTAATTTTGGTTCATTTACCTTAGTTCTATCGCAAACCTGAAACGTAAATTCTGATAAAATTATATGATTACTACGTTATATGATGATACGCCCCGCGGTTTCACCTGCGTAGTGATGAAAAATGGTGATGATTATGATGATTTAAAGTAGCCTATGTCACTCTCCGGTACTTGAACTCAAGCCAATACAGTGTCGGCAACGTCGCACAGCGCGGGCCTAATCGCATTGTGAAACGCAACTGAGCGTGACTACTACGTTCTATTCTGTGATGCATTCTGTGAGCACCAAATTGTCCTATTATTTTCGTTTATTTTCCAAGTTTTTCATAGAATAATAAAAAAAATATGTCAATAAAGTATCCTATGTCCATCTCTGTGATATACAGCAACTCTTTATCAAATTTTACTAAGGTCCGTTCAGCTGTTTAGCTGTGAAAACGCGACAAACATCCAGACAGAGACAGAGTTACATTCGCTATTATAATATGAGTAAGGATTTACCATGGTATGGTTGTGGAATGAACACTAGAACCACTAACCACTGGATAGAATTTCATAACCCTAAAATCTTGTCCACCGAATGCCATTACATGTCATACCAAGGCTAGTAAAGGAAACTATTGTTATCTTGAAATGCAGGAATTTCAATCGAGGTGATGGTTTTCAACTCGTCAGTGCGTGGTATCCAGTATTGGGTTTCTTTAAAAATAAAGTCCGCGTTCAAAATGTGTTCAAAATACTATACGCAGTGACAAGTTCAAGTTCCAGTGATAACCGTAGCAAAAGACTAAGAAATAGGGTAGATCATTTTGTATGCACCTAAATTTTAACTGTTCATCCAACCGCATTATTCAGTCTTCCCGTGAACATTGTGCATGTAATTGCGCCGAAATATCGGGAGCTTTTTCCACAACCTTACCACGGTAAATATCCCGTAAATAATCATATAACTTTAGTAAAAAACCGTGACAGTTTATAACAATCATCATCATCGTCATAACCAGCCTTCTAACAGTCCACTGCTGGACTTTTAGCCTACCCCCGAAAGGGTGATTGGGCCATATCCACCACGCTGGACCAGTGCGGGTTTATAACAGTGTAGTTTTTAATATCTAAAGGAGATTTTTTTGTTTGGGAAATAGGTAGGCCCTCCACAAACTGTAGCGCATAGTAATGAAACTCGTGTCGATTTGTTCCACATAATCTTTAGATTCAGTATATTTCATCTAACCGGAATATTGAGAAATTAGCTAAGTGAATCTCACAATAACCTAAAAACTCACAATGAACAATTGTATGTAAGTAATAATAATATTATAGTCCGTTATATTAGATAGCCCGTTGGTCCAGTTGGTAGTGAACCTACCTTCTGTGCCTGAGGGCGTGGGTTCGATTCCCGCGTAGGACAAACATTTATGGGATGAACATTTGTGTTTGTTCTATATCTGGGTGTTACTATCTATTTAAGTATGTATTTAAAAACTATATATGTATGTATATCAGTCTCTGGCAGCCATATCACAAGCTTTGCTTAGTTTGGGGTCAGATGACCGTGTGTGCAAAAATGTCCCGAATATTTATTTATTTATTTATTACATACGTTCTAGTGATGTACTACCTACTAGCGATTGCCCACGCAATTTGGTTTGTTACAAAAAGAAGTAATCATCCCATGGGAACCGCATTTTTCAGTCAACTCGTGATCACGGACATTGTAACATGGTTGAAACCACAGAAAATATTTTTAATTTAATTTGAACGGCTGTCAAAGCATTTTTGTTAGAAATTTGTTGTAGCCAGCTGCACCCATATAAACGAAAAGTCAGGCATTCGAAATCAGTTAGCAACTGGGATGCGGACAAAGTACTTTGAGACCTAACCGAAAAAGGTAAGGTCCAAGTTCTTTGGATGTGGAGTTCGACGCGATGACATAAATGAGAATGTTCAATCAAGGTTCTGTCATAATGCCTGGCGACAGATTTTACTTCTCATTTCCGTTCTATTTACTTCTCTTTTCTGTGTTTGAAATGACAAGCGAGAGGTACCTATTTTCACCTAAATAAAATAATGCACGATAAGACCCGATAAACATTAAAAACATGTGCGCAAGGAGATTCTAGATTATATTAATTTGAAGCACGTCCACTCTTCGAAAGCAAACTTGCCTTTATTAGTGTCTTAATTAGAAAATTAAGTCAAGTCAATCATGTAGCTTTCTTGCTCAATTTCATTGAATGGTCAGTTAGCTTTCTCTACACGTGCGTCCTAACGCTACAAAATGCCTCCATAATCACACATGTTTTCGTTTCGTCTGGGGAATGTGTAAAATCCACTTTATTTAAATTCAGCACTAAACCCTAGTGCGACTGTATGACTAATTTATATTCCGCTGTCCATATTTCAACTAAATACTTGGAGTCAGTGACATAGCTCTCAACTAGACGCTGCGCTTTGTTGTTGAATACTGAAACTTCTTTGGTTTTAATACAAAGACTTTCTATGGCTAGCATAGACATTTAATGCAGGGCGAACAATGTCAGACAATTGATAGTTGATTGTTTTTTTTTTAATTATAATTCGCCCATCGGGCAGGCTAAAGCCTTTAAAGCCATACCGCCTATTCTTCTGTTTTGTATAGTCTTAATAACGTCAAACAAGTCATTGTCACAGTCCGAGTCAAGCTAAGTAAGTCACGGTCAAGTCAAACTCATGCCTCTGTAAAGTGGTGGGAACTTTACAAGAGGCTCCTATGGAGTTTTGGAAACAACACGAAAAGACACGTTTCACCTTGTTATATCACTTTCCCGACACTCGAGCACGTTTACGAGCACTTAATGAATAATAATTCACCATTTGGAACACATTAACACTCGAAAATACACTAGTTTAGGAAAATAATCCAACGAGCCGACATGTTTTTTTCCACGTTGGCGCCAAAACTCCGATAGTTGATTGAATCAGGCGTTACTTTGCGGAAGTCCATTTTTATGGACAGTCAATACATCAGATGAACACCATTGATATTAAGACGCCCACTGAACCTGACATCAGTATTGACTAAGCCTGCAAAGCGTCAACGTTTCTGCGTTCATTGTATAATTGTATTTTACTAGCGACCCGCCCGCCCGGCTTCGCACGGGTGTAATTTACGTGCGAAGCCGGGGCGGGTCGCTAGTTATATATATAAACCTTCCTTGAAAATGTATCTAACTGATAGTGAAAACCGCATCAAAATCCGTTGCGTGATTTAGGAGGAGTTAGCGGCCATACAGACATACAGACAGACGCGGAAAGCGACTTCAATTTATACTATGTAGAGATAGAGATAATTATTTATAACCGCGCTACGTCGTGGTGGAGCATAAAATAGTGTGGGAAAATTGCTTTCCCTTGAATTTTAAAGTCGATGGTATAAAATTGCATCAGTGAGTTTGATTGTTTAAATAATTCATTATAAATACTGGTACCGCTATAAATTATATTAAAATTACTAAATACGCAATTTGGTAACATATTTTTTCTAGTTATAGATTTCAAAACTACTGTATTACTAAAAGGACATTTCTCAATTCAGTTTTTATTTATTTTTGTTCCTTCGGAATTCTGTCACTTATAAACCGTTTTGGAAAATTCTTTTTTTTTTATAAAATATATACTTTCAGATTGGTCCCATAGAAATTTCAAAAAAATCGGTTCAGTGGTTTGGTTTTGAAATCAAAGTAGCTGGAATAAATATGTCATCTAGCAAATAAACGCAATTGTGCAATTAGTACAAATTTTGGTCATAATTTTTGTGTGCATTAGTCTAAAACGGCGTGTTGGTCGTAATCTTCCATACTGAGAAGTAAAAAGTGAAAATGAAATGTAAATCAGGCTCTTTCAAATGTAGAACAAAAATACAGTGGTTCAGAAGTTTACGTATATTTCATGGCAAAGATGGGTCAAAAGGTTTGCGCCGTAAATATTTGCTCGTTGTATTTTTTTTTGCTGTTGTGCAAGCCATCTGATCACCAAAAGTATGTTATCTTATTTTGTTTTGTCCATTTAGTGTTTTTTTTTTAATAAATTCTATTTGAAAAATAGTTCTAATATAAACAATTCTAATTCGTAAAAAAACGCCTTTTTTGGTAGATAGCTACTAAAGGACTTCTCCCCATCAGACGCTTGTTATCAAGTGTTAATGCATTAAAACAAACAAAATGATCCAAACTCGAAAGGTTTACTAGTAGCTGTAGCTGTTCACTTTACTGTCCACCTCCTGGCTCCATCATCAGATCAGTACAATGGTACCAAATTATTGTATTATCAACTGAATTTTAGGCACTTACTAAGTTTGAAGTTGATACGACAATTTCATTAGAAGTAGGTAAAATTGACTTTCAAGATTTGTTTCGTAGTTTGATAGTTAGTTACATAATCAGTCAAGCCATTTCGAAGTCAACAGGGAACTTACATACATACCTACATCACCTTTTATATACTCGGCCTCTAGATACAATACATAATATCAAGGATCCATGTCACAATCGTGCCAAAAAAAAATAGAACCAAAACTCAGCGCTCGTTACGAATTGAGCAGACCTTTTGGTTAGTTACAAGGTAACCACGATCCGAATACAACGCTGCGTGGTGCTAGAGCTACGATGACATAGCGGACAACTAACGTTGAACACTATGCAAGCGACATAACGTCTAAATTGGAGTAAAGGTGGCATTTTGAAGTATATAATTGATACAATGTATGTACGCTTGGACGTTTTTTGTCTGTTTTCACTGAGAGATTGTGACTCCATAGATATTGATATCTTGATGATACCAGGAGATTTATTGTCCGTCTTTGATTATATATATCAAAGTTGTTCGTATACGAATAACATGAAAAGCAGAGATTTTTAAAAAAATATGCTGGAATTTTTTGGCATTTATTTTATTATTCGATGCAAAACCACGTAAAGCTTATTGTAAGAGAATAATAAATTAGAAAATGGGGAGGTTCTAACAAGCGGGTACAATGAACACCAAGAACGGCCGAACATTGTCCTTACCAGATTTTAAATCCCCTTTCAAAACAAAATTAAAACAGCGTTACCTGCTATGAATTTTCTCATTCGATTTTTTTACTTGCGTAAACTCTTTATATGCTAATTTATGCAATAAAATTACTTGTCAAATTCTCGACTATAGTAAGTGTCACACTTGACCATTAACTTATTTAGTAAGGACGGGTTTACAAACATTTGGAATAATATCTACTCAGAGTAGTGTAACATAGAAATAAGCGGCCATGGCCCTACGGCAAAAGATTGGAACAACCTGCTGGCTTCCTTGTTTCCTGAGAGATATAATCTGGGCCTTTTCAAGACCAGACTAAATACGTATCTTCTAAGTGTATGTGATTAATTTTCGACCACGTCGTCGCTTACCAACAGGCGAGTTGACACGCGGACTTATGACATATTTCTTTAATTTAACTCAAAGCAGGCTACAAATGTTATAGGAACTTGTTGAGTTGGGGCCAGTTTTTGTGACAATGTACCTATTTCAGTGTCACAAAATAAATGTTTCTGTATATCTGTTTTTTTTTCTATATGAGATTTTGGTATACGGTGCATTATATTGTATCTATCTAGATTATTTATTTCTTGTAAATATTTAGTCCTTTTGTTTATTTTCTTTTTGTCTTATATTATAAGCTATTTTTGATGCACACTTTCATAGTAATACCATTTGTTCCAACGTGGTGGATGACTGGTAGAAAATGTTTAGCATTAAGTCCTTTTGTACATTTCTACATAACTCGTAAGTGTGCAAGTGTTAAATAAAAAATTTGTAAGTATTAAATAAATTAATAAATATATTTTCCGAGGACTAATAATATTGAGACGCAATATAAATCGTCTTGATATTTAGCTCTATGCACGTGAAAAACATTTTATGGAATAGATTAGCATTATACCCAGTCAAATAAGACTTTATATAGCTTTTGGGGACCGCCTTTTAATTTCGCTTAATACCTGCCATTACAAAAACATGTAGCTTAGTTTACTTCGACCTTTCGCCACAAGTAATGTGTCATTTATGATAATGTCTAGTCCCCGCAGATTGCTTGAGCGGGTTTAGCTGTAAAGGTGACCTAGAAGTCATAATACATTCACGCTTAGTGCCTCCTGTAGCTGTACTAGGCACAATAAGTAACGACCCCTCAGGATTGCAATTTATGTGTATACTGGTAACTTCGGGCTAGGGGTATGTTCTTAGCATTAATGGAGATGGGTAAAGCATGTGTCTTGTAGTGTCTTAAAACTTAATCATAATCAGCCTTTTAAGGTGGTTCGTTGCACAAATGGCGGGAAATTCAAATTTCAAACAGTTTTCTTGTCCTTGTAGCTAGGCCGGGTAATTATTGTAAACAACCATGATGTTTGCGCAGATTGATTATTATTCTTTACAAAATCATGTAAAGCTATTTAACTCTAATGCCCATTATTACTTACATTTGTGAATAAACTAATTTTTGCTGTTTCAAACGGTTTATTCACAAATGTAAGTAATATGGTGCGTTACTGTTAAATAATTGTACATTATAATGTAAACAACAGCCAAAATTTTGCGCAAACACTGTGTTATTTAAAAATAATTACCTGGCCTGGCTACTAGGACCAAAAAACTTTAAAATTTAGTTTCCCGCCATAGGTGAATCGAACCACCATAACAGTCCACTGCTGGTCTGTTAGCTTACCCCCGAATTTCTTCTCCGTACGTATGCAGGTTTCATCGCAATGTTTCCTTCACCGAAAAGCCAGTGGTATGAAAATCCGTACATAAACTCCAAAGAGCTCATTGGTACGGTCCCGGGGTTTGAAACCGTGAGCTCACGCTTTCAATTCTAGCGGTCTTCCAAATAGGCTACCACGGACTCACTTGTTTTAAAACTTATGACTATAAAACCGCACCTTTGGTAAATAATAGTTATGCTCAACCGAAGCTTTTTTTAGCTCTGATAGATGCATAGTCAAAATAAAATTAAAATAAATTAAGATCTCTTTATAGTATATCGACCATTCGTTACAATCTTACGTTCAAATTCCAATCCCTTACCTTAGGTACATTTCGCTCACGAGCAAAAGGTACCTAATTTTTACCTAAATAAATTATAACAGACTTCAAAATCCGTGTATGAATATTATTTTGTTCTTTGTAGTGGCACAATGTTTGTGCTTACTGTTTTTTTTTTTTTTTTTTTTTTAAATATTATTTATGTTATTGAAACAACATTACGACCTATTTACATATCGATGCATGAATACCTCCTTGTTTTGAATCGAACAAAGCGCCTGAATTAAACGATTTTAGTTACAGTTTGTAATTATTGCGAAGTTGGTAGACACTCGAGCAAAATAATCCACATTATTTAAGGTGGTTTAAAGTGGTTGGCAACGCCAAAACTAATGAAATTTTTATGGGAACAACTCGAGAGTATCCTCTAAATAACAAAAAAGAAACACGCAAATTAGTTTACAGATATCTGCGTATGCGTAATCAATGTACATTAATAAAAAAAATACGGGCTGAATTGAAAACCTTTCTCCTTTTTCGACGTTTTTTAATAAAACAATGCGCAATAAGCCCCGATAAACACGATATGTGTTTAAAAGTTATTTTCAAAGTCTTACCAAAAAATATCAGAGTTTTTATATTATAGGTTGTACTCTAGTTTATTATAGAATTCTTCTAGGCATGCTCCAACGTAGACGGCTTCATCACTTAACATCAGGAGAGGCATCAAACACAAACCACCCCAATATAAAAACTCAACACAAGTAAGTTAAGAACATAGGTACAACGCCAAAGTTTATTTACTACCATCTTTTCTTTTAATAGAGCGCTCCCAAATGTTTCTAATAAGCCTATTCAGACTCGCTAAAAGCTACTTGACACGCCAATGTAATAATGCTGGCTCCGTTCTTTTTACAAAGAAAGTCGGACTCCATAAAAGTAAAGGGCCCATTCACACCATTAGACAGTGATATTACCTCTTTTTCTGCTTAGGATTAATCCTGCCATAAGCTCCGGCCTACTTTCGGAAATTATCCCTCTCCGTCCGCACTATCTGAAGCTTTTGTTGGTATTGTATCGTTATGCTGTCTGTTTGTTTTGGATATAAGTAAGATGTGTTTAATTGTACTAGTTAGAAAGGTTTGGATAAATAGTTAAAGCGCTTTAATTTTTTATGGCAAAAGGTGAGTTATGTGTTTGACAGTCTATGTATGTATGTTCCTGTGTACCCTCTAATCTTTTGAACTGCTTATCACATTTTATAAAAGATGTGTCTATCGTTGGTCTATCGACGCGTCTAATAATCTTCGTGTCATAGACTGTGTGAAGTCACGCTAAAACTAATATGGCGGATCTTATGTGGCACATCAATATTTACATGGACGTGCTGACGTCCATGAATATTTCTGATATTCATGGACATGGGAGATGATTAAAAAAAAATCAATATGAGATTTTTTGCTCCTATTGTTTTCAAAACATTAATATGTGTCACGGCAATAAGGAGATGAGTCAATAAATTGTATTATAATTTACATAACGGGACTAGTCATAACATCAGGAAAAAGGAGATAAATACATACACTTGAACTATTCAAGTTTCAAGTGTATGTACCAAGGAAGTTATTAGGGTATATATAACGTCCTTGGTATGCACTTATCTTCTTTTTCCTTGACACCACAGATTTATAAGTGTCAAAGTCAAAATCAGTGTCACTTGTCATTGGTTGTTGACGATTGCAGTAGGAGGGGCTAATTTATGTAGAGAGGGAAGTATATATTGGGCCGTTCAGTGGCCGTCAGGACAGTCGAGCTGTGGATTGGAAGCCGAAAGGCTGAAGAATAAGTGCTGTGTAGTAAATCAGTGAAAATATACTTGTGGAGATACCATATAAACTGCTATTCGTAACACTTATAACTTAATTTTACAAAATAAGTGTTTGTAATTTTGCAAGACGATTTTTTTGGGATTAATATAAATATCGTGTTTTGTATCAAAAGAAAGGACTTAATGAGAACATTAAAAATATATAATATATGATTTGTCTAGGCTATTTATTCATCTTCATTTAAAAAAAAAAAAACCTATTTCAGGTTTTAGTTTTTAAAAATAAACTTGTAGCAGCCACAAATAAAGTTAGTGGCTGCTATAAGTTTATTTTTGTTTCCGCTGCGTATTTACTGACGTAGCAACTTGCTTTGCATCTAGTGACGTAGCAACTTGCTCTGCATCTAGTGACGTAGCAACTTGCTCTGCATCTAGTGACGTAGCAACTTGCTCTGCATCTACGTCCGTAGCTACTTACTACTTATACTAGCCTGACCTTGCGACTATTCTGTTTGTACTAATTATAAGTGAAATACTATTTTAATAGAATTTGTTATTAAGATAGCATGAACATAGCTTAATATTCGTCGCTGCTGTGACAAACGACCGGACAGACAGACGGACGGACGGACATAACAAACTGATAAGGGTTCCTTGAAGTAAAACAGGCTAAGGATTTGAAAAATCATGTTTTCATCAGTGAAAAGATATTTCAAGCTACTCAACAAATGTTACAAGGTACCATGTGTCGGCACGAACTTTGAATTGTGTTAAATTAATTACTTTCCCAGTTGCTAAGGTCCGCGAAGCATTAAAACTGAAGTTTCATTTTCCTCTCCGTAATAAAATTATTCGCCTCAGGCTCTCAAAATAAACTCCGGCTTTCATTCGGATCGGACAAAATTTCATTATGAAACAAATACTACATTTCCACTTATATTAATGTGAGAGACATTCGTGTTACCCAATGAAACCATAAGAAAGTTTAATTTAAATGTCTGTTTATTGAATTCACCGCTACAACAGAATACAGGGTTACGCATTTAGATTATGCTAGCTGAAAGGTCATTGTAATCATCATTATGAACTACTTTTAGTATGGGATCAAGCTTGAAATCGCGAAAAGAAAACAGCTGTTCCATACATTTTGTCGAGTGTCAATGACCGTTTTCTACAACACAGCTGATATGTTTTTCGCGATTTTATTGTTGGTTCCAAAAATGGTTCGTAATGGTGATTACAATGACCTCCTTTTGGATTGGTACAATCTATATACGTAACCCTGTATATTGCATTACTGTGTATTTTTTTGTACATTGAGCGTCAATTTTGGGTCATCATCAGCCAGAAGACGTCCACTGCTGAACATAGGACTCCCCCTTTAACCTCCACACTGAACGACAGCCTGTCTTTTGCATCCACTGGATGCCAGTGATTCTCACTATGTCGTCCGTCCATCTAGTGGGAGGCCTACCTACGCTGCGTCTTCCGGTTCGTGGTCTCCACTCCAGAATCTTTCTTCCCCATCGGTTATCGGTTCTTCGAGCGATGTGGCCTGCCCATTGCCACTTCAACTTGCAAATTTTAACAGCTATGTCGGTGATCCTGGTTTTTTGGCATTTTTGGGTGCCATTGAACTATTATCGAGACAAATGTGGCACTCACATCAGAGTACCAATTTTCTCGTCATCAAGCAGTTTTATTACCTTAACACGCTCTTTTTTTCCTCCGGACTAATTAAGTCATCTTGGCAAGAATTCAAAACTAGACTTAACTTTGGCTAATTAAAACGCTCATAAACGTCTCCTGCACACTTTGAAACTGAGAAATAGTCAGAAATTAAATAAGGACTCCCGCAATTAATCACAAAAGTTACTATAGTTACAATTTCTTGCTGGCAGCATAAGTTTTTTGCCTAGATCTATTTGCCGAGTTTTGACCTTTAGGCCTCAAAGCATCTGACAAATGTAAAGGTTGTTCTGCAGGGTACATAAAAAAAAACAATATCAGATATTCCATAGCAAATTGAAATTCAAACTCTAAGAATTATATGGCACAGCTGATGATTTCTTCAACTGGTACTATTTAGGTACATTTCCTTTTCCACGGGATGTTTATAAACAACTGCCCAAGTGCGCATTGAACCGTGCATAATGTAGGGTTCCGTACTCATTTGCATTTTACAGATGGCCCTGACCCGTCTATAACTTATAGTATACAATTCTGAATATTCAAAATAGTTTTCAATGAAGTTTCCAATTTAGAAACGATCGAGCAGGGTGGTCTCATAGTCAAATTTGCGCAGCGCTCCACAAAATGAAGCAATAAGTTAAAGCATTTGGCTGTATTCGGTCCATTTTAATTTCATCAACATCATCAGCCAGAAGACGTTCACTGCTGAAAATAGGCCTCCCCCTTAGATCTCCATACTAAACGACAACCTGCCATCTGCATCCACTGGATGCCCGTGACTCTCACGATGTAGTCGGTCTATCTAGTGGAAGGCTTACCTACGCTGCGTCTTCCGGTTCGTAGTCTCCATTCAAGAACCTTTCTTCCCCATTGGTTATCGGTTCTTCGAGCGATGTAGCCTGCCCATTGCCACTTCAACTTGTAAATTTTAATAGCTATGACTCTAGTTTTTCTACAATATATCTTCGTTCGGATTCTATCGTACAAAAAAACTCCGAGCATAGCTCTCTCCATTGCCCCCTGTGTGACTAAGTTTTAATTTATAACTTTAATGTACAATTTTACTTATTGATTTATTCATTAGTTTAATTATAGTCAAACCAGTGTAATTTCGTCATAAGGAAATAGAGCACGCTTACCTGAAGAAAACGATTCATTACCGACTTGTAGGCACCCAGACTGTATCTATATTTTACTTTTAATAATGCTGCCAAAGATATATTATATAGCTTTCGCTTGGGAATATATTCGAAACCAGTGGTTCCCAATTAGTGGTACGTAAGTTGCATCAAGAGGTACGCGTGGCAATCTCCTGAATAACAGAAATTCTATGAAAGACGTCACACCACACCGTATGCAGTCCATTTTCTAGTCCGTCTGCAGTCCAACTTACTGCATACAGCGTTTCATACTTTACTGGAGCTCACAAACTGACTCTGCACCGGACCGGACTGCATTTGGTGTGCTTGAGCCGAGCCCGAGGGGTACGTGAGTTTGAGGTCTTTCTTGAAGTGGTACGCAGTAAAAACAAATTGGGAACCACTATTCTAATCTAATCTTTTAAACCAAATCTGTGCATTATTTCTCAACACTAGCCAACCTCCGGTCCCGCCTAATCAAGCCGACTGGGTGGGTCGCCCTGGTTATTCACACAGTCACCGATGATGGGCACTTAGCGTCTCCGGAACACTGTTTGCCATCAGAAGCCATTCGATATTCCATTTATGAAGACGACAGGGCTCGGGTGGGTAATAAATAATGGGCGATAATGACTGGGTTACCTTGTACCCTTGCACTAATAAATCAATGGACACGTCGGTAACTTTGTCTCGATGGAATCGATCTCGTTTTTCTTATTTTCTGACAAACCCGAACTTAACGGTACCCCGGACATCGCGTCATTTTCATACTTTTCACTAGTTAATGGTATATATGATTATTAACGGGATATTTACCGTGGTAAGGTTGTGGAAATATCACGTTAATAATCATATAAATTTAGTGAAAAACGGTAATAGTTTTAAAAAAAAAATTGCACTCGTTTTATTTTTGGTAACCTTTCCGTTATTAATGCAAATTGGAAAGCATATTTAAATTGGCAACAGAAATTTATTTTAAGAGCTAAGTACAGTCACATCTAGGCAAAGGCACATCCTAACAACAATTTTTTTTTTCAGTACAAAAAGTTTCCCATGTGTTTGTTAATCCAGGGTAAAAGCTATCTATGATACCAAATTTTATTTTAATCCGTTAAACTGTTACAGAGTTGAGGGTGACAAACTTACACACTAACACACAAACTTTTGCATATATAATATTGGTGTGATTTCATTACTTTTATCTGCATGTTTCACGTCTATAGTTTATTCGTCCAAGTGTATCCTAGCTGGCAAGACAGTAGAAGCAAAGGGATTCGATTGGTTGATGGAGATAGGACTTTGTACGAGGTGTCTAATAATTGATTAGATACCTGCAAGGTACGTGATTAAACTGCTTACGGTCTATATTTATCGCGTTAGTCTGTTGTTCATTTACATTTTATGTGAGATAGCAAATTTTCTTTAGATAGATAAATAGAAACTCTTTCTCTTCTTTTGCTGTCTCCTAATTTCCTTTAGATTCATTACGTCAACTTCGCAGAATGTTGAATTCTCAAAATGTTGCATTCTCGTATACTCTCAATATTTATAAAAAAAAATGCTGAATTCACGTAACGTATAAATTTTCAAAATGTTTAATTCACATAATATGGTATATAAAAAAAATACAGAATTCTCGTAATGATATCTTCAAAATGCCGAATCTTCGTTACGTATGTTTTTTTCAAATGTTTAATTTCCGCAATGTTGAAATATAATTTGGGTTCCCATAATATTGAATTCAATACACACATCGCCCTTTATACATTTGAACATATCATCAAACATGTTTAGTCTTAGTCGCAGTCAGAGTCTAGCAAATTAAGTCACGGTCAAGTCAAAGTCATGCAGTCTAGTAAAGTGGCGGAGACTTTACTGATAAGCCTTCGTTCAGTGTTCAGCAGTGGACGTCTTATGGCTGATGATGTGGCGCTGGTGGCTGGCCTAAGTGAAACTGTGGGACACAACTAGTTATATAGAACTAACAGATATTTTTTTCCTAAAAACTTCATAAAAACACACTTCTTTCACGCTGCAAACAACATTAAAATATTTTCCGTTAAATTCCATTATTATCGTTCTCCCGAGAACGTATGACAAAATATTGAAGATCATTCAATTTTGAGCTTTATTCTTAGCGCCATAAGAATTTTTAAATACTCCAGTTAGGTCCCAGGTGTTATCGGTAAGAATTGAAGTGTAATTCTGAATAAGGTTCCCGAATACGAAAATCTTTTATTCTTTAAAAATTCCATTGGGTTTTTTTTTTCTTTGGAAATTTAAGGGCAATTTCACTTCGTGATCGAAACATCTGCTACAATTTTTCAGTCAATATTCCACCAAAAGCTATTCAGAAGAGGCGCGATAGGAACGCAGGCCCGCACGCACACCATTATTATACAATGTGTAACAGAAAGGTATGTAAGCTGCCAACTGATAGGTGGGCTTGAGCATTTAAATTGTCTTTAGACCTTTAACGGTGTATGGGCAGTCTGTTTTTGTAGTGTTACCTTGTATTTTGTTTAGTTATAAAAGGCAGCAGGTGCCAAAGTAAAAAAAAACAGAAAGATGTTAATAATAATTTCATGGGATTACTCTACCCGTCAAAGTAAACAACTAGAAGAAAAACAAGTTTGTATAATTCGAAAAAAAAAATATATACCATACAAAACAGATCACGTGATCGGTCATATTTTATGATTTTTTTCTCGAGTTCAGCAAACTTGTGTTCTAAAAATTGTTCACTTTAGTGGGTTTACCAACAATTATATATTTCTTTACAACTTGTATAAGAAACGATTATAAGTCATCGTACTTAGTACTAATAATACGATTATAAATTAATCTGTAAGTATAGCACGCATGTCTAGCAAGACATGACCTTACGTAAAAACGTTACTCAAGCTTTTAATCTATGATTAAAATTGCTGTTTCGTTTTCGCGTGTAACATTTGCCGTCAGAGAGTAGTTGAGAGAACAATTTTAAGAATAGATTAGCTCGAGTATCGTTTTTAAGTAAGTCCCTAACGTGCTGATAGCTTCTTCAATTTTAAATACATTCTAGTTTCGTTTTCCGTGATCGGCTTTATTATTACAGTCAGCTTTAAAAAATTTGAAAATAACAATCCAATAGCCTATTATAATAATATGTAATAGAAATAATAATAATTATTATTATTTTATTTCAGAAAAATATTAATATATAATTATATTATTGCTAGGCTAGGTTGAATCATGTTGAATTAATTGTATTGACATTAAGTGATAGTTATAAATTTTTATCGCATTTTTATTTTATATTATTATTTCATTCTGTACAATTTTAATTTTCGATTGACCGATGTAGTTGGCCTTGCGTGCCGTTTTAGCAAACGTTTTAGTTAATAAACAATATTTAAAAAAAAAATGCTAGGCCTAATGCTCCTAGTTCACGCGCTGCGCTGTTCTCGTCGCTTTCGTTGCTAGCTTGCTTTCAGTATCGCACGGCCTTTAATCTAAGACACGAATTACTTTGCTGTTGAACATACTGCTGAATGGTCTTTTCGTTTTTAATATTCATTTTATTACTTCAATAATTTTTTTCTTGCGTACGTATTTTATTCTTAAGAATCAAATCTAATATAAAAGTTAATATATCTTTTAGATTTGAAATAAAATTGTCTAAATTAAATAAAACAGCGTTTATTTGCTTCTTAAGAACCTTTGGTAGAGAGCCTAATACTAAGCTTACAAATCTTAAAATTAGACTATATTAGTATCTATTGAGATTTAAGCTCTGTTAATAATGTTTTGTTTCTCGTTAAGCACAACAATTTAAGATAATTACCAAACAATTTCAGATAGATTAGCAGATAATTGAGTCATTATGACAAACTTCTTAGTATGACTTTTTATGTAGTATCCATTAACATTATTATGCATAGCAACTATACAGGGTTATAGATAAAGGTATGCTAAGCTGAAAAGAGTTCGTTATATTCATCATTATGAACAACTTTTACTCTGGCACTAAATCTGAAATCGCGAAATAAAACTGTTGTTCCATACTTTTTGTCAAGTATGTAACACTTGTCCATGGAACAGCTGATATATTTGTTTCGCGGTTTCAGTGTTAGTCCCATAGTAAAATGGTATAGTGAACCCTTTCCGGTTTAGCGTACTTTTTCCTAATATAGCCCAGTATAAAGCTAAACTAAATAGAAATAAAGCTAAATATTCTGTCAACTTCTCACTGACAAAGCGAGACTGTAAATAATATAGAATAGATTAGTTTATAGATCGTTTATGTATAAAAAAGTAAGCAAATACATATAAGTTTATTCGATTTTTACGATTATCAACTCGTTAGAAAGTATCAAACATATTTCGTTCCAAGCAATACAATTATTCTGTATAGAATTTTTAATTGCAATTTATAAAGTATTAAGCGTGTTTAAAATTCAAATTAGTTCAAATTAGTGAACAAGACATTATAAGTCGCGTCCAAATAAATATCACCAATAAATAACATTATAACAACATGATATAAAGTTACTAATATTGTTAATATTGCGTTTTATAATTTGTACATAGATTTTAAAAAAAACTTGCACTGGTGATATATTCAAGTTTTTTGCAAATAAATTATCTTTATAGAATCCAACAATCTGATAAAAAATTATAAATTACTTGATAAGAAATAATCTTTGATTCGTACCTTAATTAAAACCTTATCTTGATAAAAAGCTACGGGTAGTCAGCATCCTCTTGAGAACAGCCTTATACATCATAACAACCCACTTTTATACCTTTTCTACTCTAAAAAACTTATTAAATTCACTGAAAACAGTGAATAAAAAACACTTTTAATTTTAATCACTATTTTGTTGTTTGAATTTAGAAAACACCAATATATTTGACCTTCATCTCAATGCTATACAACCTCCTTGCGTAAAAAATACTCAATACAAACTCTTTAAATCTTTATTTTTCTTGTAGTCATGGTATAAATTATGCAACTCTTGAATAAAATGAATTTATATCGAGGGCCATGAATTACTTGCGTCGCTCAGGATTCTAATAGTTGAATCACCACTAATCACTCCCTACAGTCGTGATTCAGTCGTTAGAATCCTTCACTTGCTCGTGATTCATCTATGGGCCTCGCTTTAAATTCGTCCTGTATTCACTAATGCATAATACAATATTGTTCTAATACGTTTCAAACTTCGCGGGGAAAAAAATAACCGTTCGATAAAATTACATTCGACAAAATATATGGAACAGCTGATTTTTTTCCCGCGAATATTGAGAAGTCGTAGAACAAAAGTTGTTTTGATTGACGTATTGAAGCCGCGCTCTTAAGAGGATTTGTAACTGATTACTAGTAACCCTGTATAAATGTTTGTCCTTGGTTGCCTTGCGCTGTGAATTGTATTTCATAGCCTTGCCCGGTTGGCCCTTGGCTATCATGTCCATAATAGAAAAAAAATTGCTTTCGTACAAAATAATATCATCAGTAAATCAACACTTCACAACCTACGCGTTCAAGTCAATCAACACAAAGCAACTCATCAGCAAATCCCAAGCTACTGAATTACAAAAAAATAACATTTCGTGGTAAAATTACAACAATGTTTGCAATTCTCAACATTTCGTAGTAAATTCGTTTATGCAGGCAGCTCCCAGTTGGGCTCGTCGCTGTATTTCTCAGTTTCCTTCAGGGGTTTGAACAGGGATAATTTTGACACAAAACCTGTAACGAGAATATGTTTTAGTAAGAAAATTATTTAAGTTTGTAAAGGTCGATGCGAAATTACAAACAACATTTTATTCGTGAGTTTTTGCTAAATTTTGTAAATTTTTGCTCTATTGATAACTCCATCTGTAACGGTTTGAAAGACAATGTTTCTAGGACAGGGGCCTTACGGACAACAGCTAATTGCGGCACCTAATCTGCTCAATTGGAAAATCACGCGACCGCAAACCGTATCTGGGCGCGATAAGGTTCACGTTCGCGTGATTTTCCAATTGAGTGGATTAGATGCCGCAATTAGCTGTTGTCCGTAAGGCCCCTGATCTCAAAATGCTCATCAAAAGTCATAGGCTTTTATCAAGAAGAAATAAGAGAAAAAAGAGGAGAAGTAAGCCATATGTGCCTTTATTGTAAGTTCTCGCGGTACACGTAAAATTTTTGCCGTATTTTTTGTACCTACTACAGCTTCACGATAGCAGTAAAGTTGTTTAGTAGTTTACTCCATTTACACGGCCAAATTTTGAAGAGTGAGCTTTTAGCTTTTGAAGAGTTTTGACTGTGTACGCACTTTGGCATTTTTAACTATCATCTGACGTGCTACTGCCAAGACGATCATCATCATCATTAGCAGTCTATTGTGTTCCTACCGCTGAGACATAAGCCTTCTCTCAAAGAGAGGATGGGCCGTAATCCACCATGCTTGCCCAGTGCATGTTGGTGAATGTTATTATTATGTCTTTGAACTTTTGAGGTTCTTGATGGATGTACGGGTTTCCTCAAAATGTTTCCCTTTGCAGTTGTTGAGCGATGACAGAAACTGCACATAATTTATTTAAAGTACTAAATAAGTATTAGGGCTGAGGATCGAACCAGATGTCATCACATTGTAAAGCGCATATAATATATTTTATTCTTATTCTTTTATTCTTATTCATATGCTACTGCCCGGCCACCATCGCTCGTATAAAAACAAGATGTTTTATTTCAATCTGTAGGTTTTCTAATTAGATTTTCCATTAAATTAATGGAACGAATGAACTCAAATTCATTAACTAAATCATTTTAATTAATCCTTTGAAATAATTTCACAGTTTTAACCGGAAAGCGTTAATAGAGTGCAAAGGCAATCAAATTTCATCATTTAAATTATAAAACGGCAAACTCGGTGTCCTGTCAAATATAATTCTGTACTTACTTATCAATTAATCTACTGGATGGTCGGTGATGCGTTGATATTAGAAGGGCAGCAAGATGCGAATAGAGGCAATTTTTTAACAGTTTAACAGTTGTGGCAGTTGTAGGCAAAACATGTTACAAAGTGACAAATATTTTAACCCACATATTGGGCATGCGTTTTTAAATGTGTGTATGATTTACTCGTGTTTTGTGAAATTAAATAATCTTTATCTTTATCTAGTGGCAAAAAAACAAGTCTTGCGTATGACCAATAAATATTTTAAAAAAAATAACACAAAATAAATACTAACTTACTAATTTTTTGACTAATAAATAAATATTATTCTTTCTTTCTTTCAATATCTCACTTGATGGGAAGCGAAGATGTGGTCTTACATATAAAAAATACATAGTCACTTTTTTCCTGAACAACCCCAGATTGAAGGAAAGGCAAAGGAATGAAATAAGACCTATGCCCAACAGTAGGATATTAAAGGTGATGATTTTGAATTGAACTGCTATACTGGAATCTGATGCCAGAATGTTCCTCGATAGTTACAATCTGGATGTCTTCAAGTCGCAAGTGAAACGGTTTCTTTTAGGCAATGGGTATCAAATGTGTAATATTAAGTTTTATTAATGTTACCTGTGATTGCTCCGGCTACCAACGCAATGACCATCGTGACTACCAATGCAAGAAGCTGGTACAGCCCCTGAGTCCCAGCTGATCGACCCTGTTCACCAAATAAAATAAATAAATAAATAATGCTGTATTTTGATACAGATACAGATACAGATTTTTTGTTCATAAATTTTAAAATTTACACTTCAGTAAGTTATAAGGTACATCTAGGTACTTATATATACAATTATAATTTGTCATTAATATACTCTTGTTGGGGGGGGGGGGGGGGACTAAGGCCAAGAAACTCATTTCGGAGATAGGGCACAGGCTCAAGGAAAAGTGTGGTGACTCCCGCTCCGGTTCGTTCCTGGTGCAAAGGTTGGTCATTGCCATCCAACGCGGTAACGCAGCGAGTGTTTTGGGTAGCTTTGCGCCAGGAACGGTCAGGGGTGGGTTATTTGAATAGTTATTAGTTTAGTTGTAATTTGACTGAGATTTTGAATATTGAATAATTGAAAAATTATTAATATAGGAATATACATAAAATAGTAACATAAAATTTTGCAAATATACTCTTTGACAGAGTAATATGCTTTATCGATCAATAGTTGTCTTAATCTGGCCTTAAATATGTTGTCGGAAGCTGCATCTTTGACGTTCCCGGGCAGATGGTTGTATAATATAATAGCATAGCTCCCTACTAAGATTACCTGTGTCGGGGATGCCATGAAACTCTCACAAACACAACTAACACCAAGACCCTGAGAATATATTCAAACTCATCATCCAAACATCTACCTGTCTGGGAATCAAACCATTCTGCTCGTGAGGCAGACGTTCTAACCACTAGTCGAATACACCGGTAGTCGAAATTTATTTTGGGCATTAAAAAGGTGAGGAATTTCAGAGAAATTACACCAGTGCAATTTAGGCTAAAGTACAATTAATATTTTATTTTTATTTTATTTAATAAGGAACAGTGAACAGCTATATTATAAAATGTACAACAATGTGGATAGATTAATAAACTTAATAATAATACAGCCAACAGCACTATTCACAGATTACTTACAGAATTATATAAATTTACCGCTAGGAGTAGCTAACTACCAAAAAATAATATTTAAAGATACATAATATATGTTTAAAAAAAAATATATATAAGTTAATTATTAATAAAAAATTATAAAATTTATGATTTAACGATAATATTATGATCATGTTAATTTCAGTTTAGTTGCTTGTACTTTTTTTCTTCTAGTTTAGTTGTTGGTATTTAGTAGTTTTTTTAGGATATGTCCTAAAACTGCGACCAGAACCACCGGAGGATGGGCAGCAGCGCCCTATTAGTACACGGTGAATGTACTGCGATCTCCAAGCCGCCTGCCAAGCGTGGGGATTATGGCAACACCCCTCTCTAAGAGGGAGGTCTTGTTCAGCAGTGGACATTTACTAGCTGATGATGTGTGTAGCTTTTCCAATTATTATATCTCTGTATCACAGTTCTGCATTTAAATACTTGTTGTTGTTATTATTATTTGTGATCATAATTCAGGGGGGTACGTAATTTCAGGGTTGGTCCCATAGTAAAAGACGTTCATAAGACGTTCATACGTTAAGAGAATATACGTGACCGCTTATATTCGCCAGTTATTCGCGTGTCGTTCAGTGTGGAGGTTAAAGGGGGAGGCCAATGTTCAGCAGTGGACGTCTTCTGGCTGATGATGATGATGACGTGACCGATTTGACGTTAGTAGACTTTTTCCGCATAATCTTGTTTAATTTTTAATGTCTTTGTAGACTTTAATAATATTTCATGGTTATCTTTAATTTTCATCATCATCATCATCAACCATTCTCCACCCACTGCTGGGTATAGGTCTCCTCTTCAGCGCGCCATCTTTTCCGGTCCTGTGCTAGCCTTTTCCACTGCTTTCCTGCTTTCCTAACGAGGTCGTCTGACCGATTTAATTTTCATAAGTATTTAAAATTTAAATCAAGACTTTTCTAGCATCAAAAACAAGATAAATCTATCATGCTAAAATCAGCTCTATCATCTAGAACTTACGTCTTTCATAGCGGGGAATATATCATGCAGCCCGTTTTCCCCGTAGACGTCCTTTGTGGCTAACGCAGCGAAGAGCACCGACAGTAACCCTGAGTACACCCCCGGCATGCCGTGAAGGTTGTTTACTCCACAAGTGTCCAGGATGCCAATCTTGGCTAGGCAAGGCTGTGGAATAACAAATTTATGCATCGTCATTATTTACAGTCGTTGATATTCCACTGCTAATACACAGAGAAAGACGATGGGCTCTAATCCTCCATGCTGGCCCAGTGCATGCTGGTAAATGTCATAATATGCCTTTGAACTTAAAAGGTATTTTTTTTAATTGCTATTTTTTTAAAGTCTTCACGGACTTCTGGGTCCGTGCCCTTTGTCAACTTTTACAATTTATTTTTTTAACTATATCTGATATTACATAAAACAAATGACTATACACCTCCTACTTTTAAGGTTTTTGAACATACCAATTTCTTCACGATGTTTTCCTTCGCCTTTTTTTTTTGGAAGATGGCATCAAAACTCCTCATAATTTATTTCAGTAAGTACTAATAAGTTATTGGTGTAGTGCTGAGGATCGAACCAGGTGCCGTCAGATTATAAAGCGCACATGCTACCGCTCGCCCACCACTGGGTTATTAAAACTGATTAAATATATCTGGATACTTAGTTTCTAGGAATTTCTATTGTTAAGTACATTTAAAACTATTGAGTAGACTCGTATCGAAACTTGCCAAATTGATCTTATGTTTGATTTTGAGTTTGAGGCAAAATCCAAGTATGATTATTCCAATTAACTATGTTTTCTAATGTTTTTGTAACTGTTTCGCCAAATAAATGATTTATTCTATTATTCTATACAATTATGTTCTATATAGAATGAGACATCATATGCCAATTACAGTCTAGACTACCTCTAAATAAATCAAGTTAAAACTTCTCTAAATGGCAAACAAAGGAGGCGTATAAAGAACTCTCTCACCCGTAGAAGTTTTACAACACTTCATAAAACACCTATTAAGTTCACACGAAACATTGCAAGTTAACTCAAGTTAACTTGTGTAAGTTAAGTTACCAAAGTGATGTTTTTATAGCACATCACTAGGGAGCACTTAAGAGGTAAACTTGGGAGTCAACAAAGAGAAAGTTCAAAAGTACGCAACAGTACGTGTTCATTTGAAATCTGTCAAGAGACTTGACAAAAGTGCTGGTAGGACTAGCGTGATCTAAATACATATGTATGTTAGTGTAACCAGGCAATCTCGGCTAGTACAGGCCCTACATTCTGAAACGCAGACTAAAATCTCGTGCTCTCCAGGGAACTTTAAGCTTTTTCGAGATAAACAAGTTTCATTTCAAGTAGGACAGCTTTTTACTGGTAATCCGAAAAAACTCTGCAGACTGAAATATTTTAAAACATTTTGAATCCATTTAGTGAGGAAGTTTCAGCTGTTTACTTCCAACGGGGTTGTCAACTGTCAGTGTCGTGGTTTTGTCATCCTGAAAATTTCCATTTGCCAAAATAAATAAACTAGTAGTACGCCCCGAACAGAGTTAAATAATGTTTAAAAAGGATTCCTCTATCATAGATCATAATGTTTCACTGCGAAAACTAAAATAAATTATCTTTTAAAAAAACTGACTAAAAACCACAAAACACAAATATTTTATGTTAATATGCCACAAAGAACAAAATAATACTTTATAAAAAAAAAATATAATTACATATAAAAAATATAGATATTAACATAGAATGTATTTGTGTTTTGTGGTTTTTTGAAGTCAGTTTTGAAAATCATAGTTAATTTCAATTAAATTTGGACAGGACAACGTTTGTCGGGTCTGCTAGTATAACAATAATATGTCAATTTTATTATTGAAACTGACGTGGTTTTCACACATTTTATTTATGTTACACAGGAATTACTCACGTAAGATTAAGCCGGTTACTCCGACTATAGTTTCAACCGCATTAGACGGCCTTTTACAAGGTGAATGCGCGCGCGCGGCTGCGTCTTGCACCCCCACCCCCGCACCCGACAAGCAGCCGGTGTCGTCACGTGCGCGCCGCGCGGCGGCCCGTAGTGCAAAGCGAGAGGCAGCCGCGCGCGCGCATTCACCTTGAAAAAGGCCGTCTAATGCGGTTGAAACTATAGTCGGAGTAACCGGCTTAATCTTACGTGAGTAATTCCCGTGTAACATAAATAAAATAATATGTCAACTTTTAATTTAACACAAATAGGTAATTCAGGTTAACTTGTTCCCCCATCACCTTTTCACTAACGGACGTCCAGACGAACGGCAAGGCGTCACCCTTACTTGGTCGAAATACCATTTATTCGCACCAACTGTTTTGACTCGTCTTTCTTAATTAGAACAGCAAAACAATGGAACGCCTTGCCCCTGTCTGTGTTTCCGCAGCATTGCAATCTTGGAGTGTTCTAGTCTAGGGTTAATAAGTTATTACTGGGAAAACGTGCTCCATCTTTGACCGCATCATCGCTTTCACTCACCGTAAAAAACCTGTATCCAAACACGCTAATGACTCCAGCTCCCATCCCAATGGCGATAGCGCCTCCTGGTCCAATGAACATGTTGCAGACAGACCCTACTGCTACTCCTCCAGCCAAGGTCGAGTTCTGGACGTGGACCATATCCAACTTGCCTTCGTGCGACACCGCTGCTGAGAGGAAGAAGGTTGTCACCTGGAGAGGACAATACTTGGTTTAAAAAGTGCTTGGTAAGTGGGTAACACCTTTGACCACATTTTTGTTTCATTAAGTGAGATAGTTGTTAAACCCAACTAAATTTGCCAAAACTTGAGTAAAACTTTCTTGTTGGGGAAATTGTACCTGCCTATTAATTTTTGAAGTAAAATCTTTAGCCGAGTAGATTTATTTTTGGTAGGGGCAAAATAATGGATTCGTGTCACCAAGATGCTAATGTGACGTTCTGTCGGCAGTCCCCAACACTGCCCAATTTTAATTTTATTAATTTATAGTAAAAATAAGGTAAGCGGATGTATCAAACTACGCATACAGAAGTCTTGCCTTAAAGGTTTTTTTCAGTTTTTTACTTCATGTTCTGAATCAGATTCAGAAACTATACAAAAAGAGCTATACACTGATCTTAGTGGAAAAAATAAAAAAGAAAGTGCTGTTTCTGGCTAAGATTTTTCAGAATAAGGAAGTCTCTCCGCGCGAAAGAAGTGAAACTCTCGCTCTGTCTTTTTCTATTTCCCTTCCATGGTAGCATTAAACGTTTAACGCAACCTTGCTGGAAGTCGCATAAGAAGTATCACTTCAAAAAAGAAAAAATAAGAAAAAAACAAGGGAAAGATATAAGACTAAAAGGAAAGGAAGCTTGTGTCCTGTAGTTGTAGGATACGAGGTAATGATGATGTGTCCTGCAATGATTAATAGTCTTAGCTTACTGTCGCTGCAGCTAGTGAAAGGTACGTGTTCACAACAGCTCTTTGGTACTCAGGGTCACTCTCCGTCAGAGCGGAATTGAATGATGGCCAGTAGATCCACAAGAATATAGATCCTGAAACAAGAAATCCAGTTGCAGTTCGCTACAGTGATTCTCGTATCAATCATATTCTTAAATTTAAGAATATCAGTTAATTCTTAAAACTCTTAAAATTTATATCTCGGCTGTATGACACATCATGAAATCTCAAAAATTACTCAGATAGAGCAGTTAGATTTCGTATGAAGTCTAGACTCTAGAGATTGGCTAAAAAGTGAAGCGTACAAAGTCAAGAGCACATCAAGTTAACATATCCTCAAAATACCGTACCTCCCTTCAAAGGGCTTTTAAATTTATATTAATTTGATTTGTTTTACGATTGCAAATACTTTTTTAAAATACTTGTGTTGACACTGGCAAATGCACTAGACGTGCGTCACCAAAATTTTCTAGTGAGCAAAAAACTATTCATAACTAACCAATCATAGCAGTGACATCTGAACTGTAGGAAGGTGCGTTCAAATTGACAGTAGTAGGTTGTTGTTCTGTCGCTTCTTTCTTGGCTTTCAATGCCATGCTGACTCCAAGACCGAAGTACGCACCGTATGCGTGGATAGCAATGGATCCTCCAACATCTGCTGCCTGGAATGACAATACCAGCTTTGATACAAAGGTGAGGGTCGACCGCTTTATAGCAACATCATGTCTCATATGGTAATGTGGTGGACAAACGTAAGCCTATATTAAGGCCCTTTTCCCCCACTTTTAGCAAATTTGGTCATTCTTATTTTCGTTTGTTTACTTCAATGGTTAGCTTAAAATTATACAAATGGTTCATATCAAAATTTAATGTTTTATCTAGGTAAACGACATTTCGCTCGATTTTTAATGCCCTAGGTGGCAAACAAGCAAACGGGCTGCCTAATGGCCAGCCATCATTGCCTATGGATACTTGTAACACCAAAGGCATCACAGCTACGTTGCCAACCCTTTAAGAATCCATTAACTCGCCTTTTTAAGAAACCCTTGTTGTAGTTTCTCGGAAACACCGCGAAAGTAGGTAGCCCACTAGTAGACTGATAAAAGTTTCTGCGTGGTCTTGATGTAAGAGGCTTTAGACAGCTCGTTTTAAGTTATTTGTTATGCTAACCAGGGGCGGATCCAGGATTTCATTTTATTGGGGGGGGGGGGGGGAGGGGGCATTCTGACAAGGTTCGAAGGAATCAAATCGAAAAATTAAGTCAAATGTATGGAATTGCTAGGTGTTTTGGGGAGGTATGGGCCCCATGTCCCCCCCCTGGATTCGCCAATGATGCTAACTCTTAAAAGAACAACAAGAACAGAGATTAGGTATTGTTATTAGCAAGCATGTCGCATATAATAAGACGAGTAAGAAGACCATTTCATCACTCTTTCGCATAAAAAGGGAAGGAAAAATAACAATAATATATATTTATTCCATCAGGTTAAATTTCTCGCTATATTTAGAAAAGACATGTTAATTAATAAGAATAAAAAATTTGCTTTTTACTTCCAAACTCAGAAAACAACAAATCTAATTAAAATTCAAAGAAAACGTACTCACTTTTGAAACATTTCGCTGGACATAAAGTCCAAAAAGGAAGTTATATAATTCATTAACAAATTAATTGATTCTCGAAACGAGCTGCCAAAGTATCTCGAAATGATTCCTTCTAATTGATTTATTTACTTACTGAAGGCTTTTTTGTTCATTGATTTATAATTTATTTAAGCACTAGTAGGCCGCCCCTGCTTCGCACGGGCGAAGCCGGGATATATAGCCTATGTCAACCGGGGATAGTGCAGCATCCCAGCAGTGAAATAATTTTTCAAATCGGTTTAGTAGTTTCGGAGCCTATTCAATGCAAACAAACAATCAAATCTTTCCTCTTTATAATATTAGTATAGATATAGAAACTGCGCCCACGATTTCACTTGTTACCCTACATGAACCACACTTTTTTGGAATTTAAAGTAGCCTATGATTGTTTACCTAATACGTTAATTTTTTATCAAACATCCTTTGCGAACTATTTTTTATTACTTACTATTTTTTTTCGCGGACGCCATCTTGAATTCGTATGGCACTCCCCCTATTAAAACTATTCAAATTACACCTCACTTATCGAAATCCATTGTGTTGTTTAATGTTTATGCTGTAGAACGTGCCAAAGAAACCTCATACATACACACAGGTACATACATACACATCCATGCATACAATACAATACAATTCTTTATTAATAACTCCATAGTTACAAGTCAAACTTCCCCAGTATACTTTCTATAACGATGTATATAAACAGTGTATTTTAATAATATTTTTATGTGTACATAATTCAAATTAAATAATAACTTATTCAATTAAAAATATTATGAGCATACATAACACAAACACACGCAGGCACGCACGCACACACACAACATCCACCCACCCACACACACACCCACCCACACACCCACCCACACACCCACAACACACACACACACTCACACACACACACGCATATACATACACTCAAAAAACTTAACCCTCCTTGCGCAGCCGGGTAAAAAGAAGAAAAACAAGCAAAACCATAATACCTTAAACACATCACCAACCAACCAGATGTTGACACATCCGACCGCCGTCTCTACGACGGCGATGAATAATAGCTGGAGGCCGCTAGCGAAACCAAGTAAAGCTCCAAACGTGATCAGCACAGTTGCTGACATCACATCTGCTTCTGTAACAATAACGGTAAATATTATGACTATAGACCCAATACAGGGGGTGTAAGGGGAATACTCTCGAAGCCAAAAGAAGGTAATTGTACTCATCATTATGAACCACTTTTAGTATGGGACCAACGCTGAAATCGCGAAAAAAAATCAGCTGTTGCATACATTTTGTCCAGTGTCAATGACCGTTTTCTATAGAACAGCTGATATTTTTTTCGCGATTTCAGTGCTGGTCCCATATTAAAAGTGGTTCATAATGATGAGTACAATTACCTTCTTTTGGCTTCGAGAGTGTTCCCCTTACACCCCGTATATTATGACTATAGAGGTCTCATTATAATAGACCTTGTGACAATTTCCGTCAACGAGAACTTGACAGAGCAATTTTAAGCATTGCTTAACTGAAGTAACGTTTCTAAATAAGGCCGTAAGTATTCTAAGTACTACATAAAATTCTCAGTGATGTGACACGCTCATAGTGTTGTGCCTTTAACAATATAACAATTTTATTTTATTTTTTGTGCCATAGGTGGCAAACAAGCAGACGGGCTGCCTGATGGTAAGCAGTCACCGTCGCCTATGGATACTTGTAACACCAGAGGCAACACAAATACGTTGCCGACCCTTTAGAACTCGATTAACTCGCCTTTTGAAGAACCCCATGTTGTAGCTTCTCGGAAACACCGTAGAAGGTAGCTCATTCCACATTTTGCAGGTATGAGGCAAGAAGGAACGTGTAAATCGCACTGTGTGCGATTTCCACTGATCTATGATGTGTGGATGAGCCTTCAGGCGGTGGCGGCTAGTGCGATGGTAAAACCGCGACGCCGGCATCAGATCAACACTTTCTTTCTTTCTTCAGAACACTCCCCGTTGTAAATGCGATAAAAGATACAAAGAGACCCAACGTCTCTGCGCATGCTGAGCGGCTCTAGGTGTTCAGTGAGCTTGGAATCGTCGACAATTCTGACAGCACATATAACACATGTTTTTAATAAAGTTTACACAAGCCAATATTCACAACTCTAATAGCAGTATGAAAAATCCCATAACCTTTAACATCTACATTAATTTATTCAGATAACAAAAAACTTAACAATCAATTAATTCAATTGACTCTTAAAGGAATTAACGATTTTTTTTCTTCACCCTATTAAAAACAATTTCAGAGCATTCTTTTACGTAATTAAAAGGCCTTTGTCTATTAAGGGGAGGAAATTGAATATTTAAAATGCTGCCTTACAAACTAGGGGCACCCCAAATATCCCGTTTTATGGGCATCATTAATAGTCCAAGAGAGTTTTTTTTTTTGTAAATAACTAATGTAAAATCATTTAAGTTAACAAAATTATTGTAGGTAAGTATAAGTACGTATAATAAAAGTCACATATCGGGGGACCATGGGGTTGCACATATTATATAAATAAGTAGCGGTCCACCCTAGCTTCGCACCGGTATAGATTATAGCCTATGTCACCCGGGGATAGTGTAGCTTCCCAACAGTGAAAGAATTTTTCAAATCTGTTCAGTAGTTTCGGAGTCTATTTATTACAAACAAACAAATAAACAAACAATCAAATCTTTCCTCTTTATAATATTAGTATAGATTATATATTTTAAATCTGTGTCTTTAGTTATTATTCAAGTATACACAATCCACTATTACGAAAAAACTTTCAGGTGGTTTTAAAGATAGAAAGTAAAGATATACAACAACCTTAAATAACCCAAAATTATACATAAGTATGCAGAAATACAAACGTAAAGGTATCATCCGTTTAGTTAGTTTCAAGGTCTGGTATTCCAGGAGTGGTACATATCTACGTCACTGTTCAGTTGCTACTTTATTGATACACAGAAATTGAGAAACAATTAAGTACAAGCATATATCATCATTTCAGCCATAGTACGTCCACTGCTGGACATAAGCCTCACCCATCGATCTCCAAAAGGGCCGGTTGAAAGCGGCCTGCATCCAGCGTTTCTTTGCTTTCTTTTAGGTCGTCTGTCCATCTTGTGGGTGGACGTCCAATGCTGCGCTTACCGGCCCATGGTCTCCATTCCAGAACCTTTCGGTCCCATCGGCCATCTGTTCTGCGTGAAATGTGCCCCCTTAAGCATATATACCCCCTTACTAAAATACCATCCTTTTTTCCTTGCCATTGTCTGATATGGACGTTTTTGAATATAACCAATATAAACAACAGAAACACTACCTCCCAGCCTATCCCGGTATGATAAAATCCTTGACCTTTTAAACAACTCCTCTCACCTTTTCGCAATTAGGTTTGGAGGTTAGTAGCCTCTAAAATGTACTAATTATTTCGGAATTATGGTGGTTTCTGGAAGGGCCTCATTAGAATCGCATTTCTTGCGTGGAACAGCTACTTTGTTCCGTGTAACTGAATAGCTTCGCCTTACATAATTAAACATTATCCTAATTTAATTTGAGCCAAACTTCTTCGCGGTAATGTTATGTAATGCTATGGAATCCCTGCAGGGAAAGGAGAGAAGCACACATAAATGTACACGTAATACACGCCACGTACTGACATTTAATTTCTACTTGGAAATCTAATTAAAATTAGTCATTCCAGACTATTCGTTCAACAAAAATAAATAAAGGCCAACTCACAAAAACTGGAAGAATAACTGGCAATAAAAGGAAGACCGAATAATGTTTCCGGTATTTAATTTTATGTATGGGGAATTTCAGTATTAAAGGCTGATTTAAATTGATACAGTATTTAATCCAGTGCAGGAATCCAGTGGCGCTGGATCGTTAGCAATTTAGGTAAACACATTTTTATATTGGTCGTTCTTTCTCATGACTGTATGCGATTTCTGATATCTATGAGCTATAATAATATTATAAAGAGGAAAGATTTGATTGTTTGTTTGTTTGCAATGAATAGGCTCCGAAACTACAGAACCGATTTGAAAAAACCTTTACTGTTGGGAAGCTACACTATCCCCGGGTGACATAAGCTATATTATATTTTCAAAAAAATAGGGATCCATACTAAAACTCCAATAATGTAACCCAAGGTGTTAAAAATAAGACATAAACGCGTCCAAAGCCGGGGTGCGTTGCTAGTGAACAATAAAGCGTTTAATCTCTATTTATCTATCTAGAGACTTTTATCAAAGCAGGTACAATTGGCTTAAAAAATCTACTTGGCTTGTAAATGATCTGAGCATTTTGGAATCATTAAAGGCGGATCTAGATTGATACAATATTTCAATCCAGTCCAGTATGCAAGTATCTGGACTGGATTGAAGATGTACATCAAAAACCCAGTATCAACAGATTCCTGCGCTGCCTTGAAATACTGTATTGATTGGTTTCAATATGCAAAGATCATTTATAAGTCTATAAAACCTGCGTAGATAATAGTCTTTAGTCCGCAAACGTTGTTATCTCCTCGTACTCAAATTTTCGTTAAGCTTATTAACTTATTCACGGCCACGAATAAAACCTTTTTGTCTAAACTTTAGATAAACCTTCATGTTCAATCATCTACTTACCAAGCAGCAGTTTCTTCGTGATAATTATTTTTCCATTCTGCATATGGAAAAAGTTCTGGCACAGCAGAGCCCATTGAATTGCCAGAGCTGCCAATAAAAAGTTGTAACCAAGCGCACTGTAGCAGTACTTCTTTAGAAAGGTCATCAAGAAACCGAAGCCGATGAAGATCATCACGTGGGTGTCTTCGAAACCTAGAAGAAAAAAAAATTCCATTAAAATGAATCGAAGCTTAGTGGAAGCCTAAGGCGAAGTTTCAAACCTTTTCGAGGAGCTTAGGCTTTCGGTACAGGAAAGATAATAAAGAAACTATAGTATAGATCACTTTTTAGCGTTTACAAAAAGTGCTCTATACATCATCATCATTGGCCTATATATGTATCATTATCAGCCAGAAGACGTCCACTGCTGAACATGGGCCTCCCCCTTTAACCTCCACACTGAACGACAGCCTGCTTTTTGCATCCACTGGATGCCCGCGACTCTCACAATGTCGTCGGTTCATCTAGTGGGAGGCCTCCCTACGCTGCGTCTTCCGGTTCGTGGTCTCCACTTCAGAACCTTTCTTCCCCATCGGTTATCGGTTCTTTGAGCGATGTGGCTATCAAATATATGCTCATGGGTTAATAAGCTGATTTGGGAGTCCAGATGTGGTATCAATTTATGCCATAGACGCTACATTATCTGGACGCCCAGTTGTGCCCAGACGCCACGCTCTCGACCCAACCGGCATGTTTATGCTTCTACTATCGTATTATATTACATCGCCAAGCATAATAATAGTGAGTTTCAATATCTGTGAGCCATGTAGTTCCTAATCCAAGCTTTAATACAAAGGATTGTATCGTAATATTCTTAGTAGTAATATTTGGAACAAAATTTGCGTGTCCAAATTGTTCGACTGGCTAGTCTAACAGATTGGAATATTTTTGTCCAAACAGTTCGATCATCGAACTACTAGTCGGACAGAATGGAATAAACGAAAGTTATCACCTTTGAATTTGCATCACTATATCAATTGACTGTCACCAAAAGAGTTATAAATAACACGACTGTTAGTATTATTTTGCAATAAAATGCCGAAACTAAAGAGCTAGTGGCTGAGTCCACTTTGATGAGACAAAATTCTACAAACTTTACTGGCTCAGCCAAGTAGAAAGAATGAGAGAAAATCTTCGCGTGTATCTGGGACTACCGAACGGTTGATGACTGCTATGCTAATCGTGCGTCCAAGGAACTCCTGGATTAAGTTACTATCCGTGTTTACCATCTTCGACCATATCGTCATTTAGTTAAATAACGGTGTGTTTGTCCACATCTCACTTGAAGTTTCTAGAAAGATGTGGGCCCTAGCCTGTCACGTGTATAAAATATTTAAAGACTTGTGCAAACTTGCAGCCTCGTAGCAGGAGATATCACAAGATAGGAGGAAGTGGCGTCGGCTAATATCGAAACCAAGTCCCAACCCAGACTGGACTTCAAGAAACCCAGACAGGGCTCGTACCGAGACTTCTTCAATGTGATTCAATTTAGGTCAGTGCGACAAGTTTCGCGACCGCTAACCGTATCGCGGCGTGTTATGGTTCACATTCTCGTATTGTCTATAACCTGAATCGCGATAAAGAGCCAAAATAAGCCCTGGACTTCATAAAAGCCAGAATGGATTTCACGAAACCCAGTCTGGGCATTGCGAAACCTAGACTAACTTTTATGGCTTTGAAAGCGAAGGCAATTTCAAGAAAAAATACGCAATCCAACCGTTTGAAACTTTGGGTAGCTGTATCAATTCATTTTGGAAGTATTATTTTTGTACATTCCAAAATGATAAAAGTACTCCTCGATCAAATTGTGACCGCAATTTATCTCAATACACTATTCTCATTTTGTTCAATACCCTAATTAATTCCTACAACGTTTCGATCGGTACTACTCCATTCAACGTTTCTGTTGCTGCCAAATCAGCCATTCAGTTCAGCGTCCGTAAGTGGCCCAGTTGTCCCAACTTGCCCCGTGTTACCCATTGTTGTTCTGTACTCGCACGCTACATTAGACCCACCCATTATGAACTCGGACAAATAAACAGCAACAATAAAAACCTATTCAATTCTTTCTTTTTCATTTTATCTGTATATTTTTTTCTTTTAGCCAGTAATTGTTAGAACGTCCGATGAAAAATTGCAAATGAAATTACGGTGCTCATTGTTTTTCTGGATTCAAAATTGCCCTCGAGGGTGAAATGGAATAAAAAAGGTCTTCATAGAGATTGTCGCGCGTGTTGTCACGAGAATTATTATTTTTATGGCTGGAATCCATTTTAGTGGAACGCTGGAGCGGTACAATAAATAAAATGTTAAGTGTCCAATGGAGGTTATAACGACTGCGTTAGCATTGAAAGTTTTGCGAGACGCGAACTGCCGAGCATATAACTTTGATTCATTCAAGTTTGCAAAGCGTTCAGCGCATTAGGGTATCTTGTTATAAGAAATTACGTCAAGTGTTTTGCTATTTTAGGACTGAAGGTGAGACGCATGATGACCTTTGCCATTTTGAGAAATGAACTACAGAAAGAAATGAATACTTACTGGTATTGCGAATTTAGGTATACAAGGATTACAAGGAAATAGTATACTAAGCTGAAAATGGTTTATTATACTCATTATTATGATAAATTTTTACTATGGAATGAACCCTAAAATCACGAAAAAAAACAGCTAATACAATACAATTCTTTATTAATAACTCCACAGTTACAAGTCAAACTTTTCCATTACACTTTCTACAACGATGTATATAAAATTATATAAATGTTTTATTTTAATAATATTATTATGTGTAAGTTAAAATAAATAATATATTATTCAATTAAAAATATTATGAACAAAATTGTATTACAATATATTATGCCAGTATTTCAATATGTCAAATTCATTCAACAATAATTATTTACTAACTCAGCTACCTGAAATATTTATGGATCCATTCACTGTTGGTCAAGGAGCCAAGTTTTAAGCCTGACTTTAAACGACGCGGTGGAAGGTGCATCATGTACATTGTACGTGTTTAGGCAGGCGGTTATATATCGCAGGTCCTACAATGTAGACTGACCTCTCTGACTTCACGAGCTTATGGAAAGCTAATACATTTTGTCAAGTGCGACTAACCTAAAAAAGTTTTCTATGGAACAGGTGATATTTTTTTCGTAATTTCAGGGTCGTTCCTGTAGTAAAAGTTTTTCATAACGATGAGTATAATAATGAACTTCTTTCGGCTTAGCATACCCTTTCTTTATAATAATGTATGTGAATTTGTACATAAAAATATAATTTCATGTTTTTAACAGAATACTTATTTTATGAGTTCCAGCAAAAGTGCGCTTTTTATATAGAATAGATCTACGTTTAGCCGCCAACTTGCCTGATGATAAGCGACAGTGTGGCCAACGATGGAACACGTTAATTTAGAACAAATCTATTCGCTTTAGCCTTGAAGATGCCTTGATTGTATGCATTTTATCATCTTACACATTTTTCCAAGCTTACTTAGACTAGTTCAGACAGGTTTCTTTGCCTTGAACATTGGCGCAAAGTTGCTTGTCTATAGTTTTTTCTACCGGATACATTTTGAAGAGTGCATCGAATCTGCAAGATCTAATTCCTTCCTGCCAATTTTTCTATCGCACAACCAGAATTGGTATGAAGAGGCGACTCCGTTTCTTTGTTGATATTCCGAAGACTCGTATGAAACGGTTTGATTTCACTTTTACTGTAGGGGTTGAAGGTTCTTCAAAAAGCGAATTAATCGAGTCCTAAAGGGTCGGTAACGTATTTGTGACGCCTCTGGTGTTACAAGTATCCATAGGCGATGGTGACTGCTTATCATCAGGCAGCCCGTCTGCTTGTTTGCCACATATAGCAAAAAAAAGGCACAACCTCATTTCTTTATAACTGTTTAAGCGTCCACCGGACAAGTTTAAGAAGTTGACTGCCAACCTTTTTTAATGGAGAGGCACTAAGAGAATACCATATATTTCAAATACCTACTGTTAAATTGCATTCGAATTTCACAATATTATAATTATTGTGTACTATATACATTTTGCATAAATTTTATCATCTGCATAGATTTACCATCAATAAATTAAATCTGTATTGAGGATACTGTAATCAATCAATGTCCGAAATTGGTCGAACCACTTGGATTAATTGCGAATTAATTGGGAACGTTCAAGGTAGACACACGGTCCGGCATTTTACCGGCCACAAAGGAAAGACACAAGAACATTTTTAACCAACGCACTGGCAACATTTATTACTACTTATACTTACGGTACTGAAACGTAGTCCATAACTGTTGGCCTTTTGGAAAAACTCAGAGTCACAGCGGGCAATGGAGAGAGCTATGCTCGGAGTTTCTTTGTGCGATAGAATTTGGAACGAGGATATTCGCCAAAGAACAAGAATCACTGACATAGCTATTAATTTGCAAGTTTAAGTAGCAATGAGCAAGCCACATTGCTTGAAGAACAGATAACCAATGGGAAATAAATTTAATGATCTTGATCGGAGACCATGAATCGAAAGTCGTAGCGTAGGTAGGTCTTCCACTAGATGGACCAGCGACATCGTGAAAGTGGCGGGCATCCAGTGGATGCAGATGGCAGGCTGTCGTTCATTGGGGAGGTCTATGGGGAAAGCCTATGTTCAGCAGTGGACGTCTTCTGGCTGATAATGATGATGAGGCAACATTTTATCATAGAAAAAGATACATAACATCTGAATTAAATTTGATATGTATTATTTTAGTTTTCTTATTTGTTTTTTGTCAACACTTCTGGTTTTATATTCACAATTTTCATAATGACATCTTAACTTCGATAAATTACGAAATTTGTGAGATTTGGTACGATGAAGGTGTCAAAAATCATCTTGAAGAAAGAAGACAATTTTTTCTAGGCCCACCGAATTTACCGTATATTGATGGGTATAACACTATAAAATTCATCGTTTTTTTTGTACCATTCGGACCAAATATAAGGTAAAAATGAAACCGGAATAATAATATTATAATGAATAATATGTGTTGTTTTTATTTTTGCCACAATTCATTCATTTCCCTTATAAAGTCACTTGACCGGAACGTTTTTGATACGAAAAAGGAGGCATGCTTAGGAATTTTTATACAAAAATAAATAGACCATATTTTACAACAGTGGCCATAGTAATCGGCTATTGTCAATATTCCGGTTTGATTGGATATAGCTAATATTACCACTAAATCTAGAGATTATGAGGAACAAATCGACATGAGTTTCATTACTATACGGTATTAGTTTGTGGTGGGCCTATTTTTCAAACAAAAGAAATTGTCTCATTTGTGATTAGTAAAGCCCTTCATGTTGCGGTTCTTCATAAATGGTGGTGACTATTCATCACCAGCGGCCCATTTGATTGCACCTCTTTGATTGTTTCTCTTTTCCCAATAATATTTTGTAAATGCGAAAATATGCGTGAAAGTGTGCAAGTGTGTATGCATTTAAATGCGGTGAAACATACACACTCCTTACTTTTTACTTTTAACCGACTTAAAAAAATCCGACTAAATAAGTTTCCTTTCCCATCTCTAGTTAAATCGAAACAATTCTTTATTAAGAGCGATTAAGGGCGTCAAGGTGGGCAAGATTTCATCCTGGACGGTGGGATTACTGGCAAATTGATGGCCGTTAACTTTACTATCCTAGGGTTTACAGTTAACAGTAAGTACCTATAAATCCAATATAAGCCTGAGCTTATGCTGTCCAAAGTTGTGGCGAAAACATAATATTGGGGAAAAATTAAACAGATCTAACGAATATTGCCAGTTGTGAACAAAACGTAGCCGATATTACTTGGTGAATGCGTAACTTTCTACAAGTGAAAGGATTTTAAAATAAAACCAGTAGTTTCTGAGAATCATCATTATTAGTCTATCATGTTTCCACTGCATTCTCTCAGAGAGTGAGAGAGAGAGAGAGAGAGAGAGAGAGAGAGGCTGGGTTCTAATCCACCATGCTTGCCCAGTGCATGTTGGTGAATTCAAAGTTTCGGATAATAGATTTAGATTTAGGTACCTAATTTAGTTTGGGATTTATTTAGTTTGATATTCGTGTTTCAAAAAACTTCACGGAAAGTTCAATAAACGGCATTTATTCTTATGTATTTTTTTTTTCAAATTACAAAAATGTGCCCTCAAAATATGAGATAATTGAAATCACTTCACAGCAGACAAACAAACTAAAATAACGGTGAAATTGGGAACCCATTTTTTTAAGTCAATTGAAAAGTAGGCTTCGTATTATCCAGGGTATTAGAATAGAAGCTACAGCTTTTGTAAGTCTGCGTGTTTCATTATAGATCACGTTGTAGTTTATAACAACAGCTGTGAATAGGTGACAAACGCGGACATAAACGCAATACAAAAAAGCCCAGAACTGAGTACAAATGTGGAAATACTTAAATCTAAATCCTGTCGATTTTTCGGAGCTACAATTTTCGATTAAGGTGGTTCGTTGCACAAATGGCGGGAAATTCAAATTTCAAACAGTTTTCCTGTCCTTGTAGCTAGGCCGGGTAATTATTGTCAACAACCATGATGTTTGCGCAGATTGATTATTATTCTTTACAAAATCATGTAAAGCTATTTATCTCTTATGCCCATTATTACTTACATTTGTGAATAAACAAATTTTTGCTGTTTCAAACGGTTTATTCACAAATGTAAGTAATATGGTGCTTTGCTGTTAAATAATTGTACATTATAATGTAAAGAACAACCAACATTTTGCGCAAACACTGTGTTATTTAAAAATAATTACCTGGCCTGGCTACTAGGATCAAAAAACTGTTTAAAATTTAAATTTCCCGCCATAGGTGAATCGAACCACCTTAACCACGAAAAACGTTTGTGCTAGTCTCAAGTATTTCTTTGTGCAATTTTGATTGAAATATTTCTCATATTTATCTTCAGTTTAATTTGCTGCCTATTTCTTAATACTGTTATTTTATTTTTATTTCTCTGGGTACTAAAATCCAAAACCAAATAAGTTTTGAACGGTTTAATAAAGTGTGTGTAAGTCAAAAATATAGGTTTGTTAATAAACCTACTTCGTGGGAGCTCACACTTATAGTTAATTAAGAGAAAAAAATATTATACTTTAGTCTAGAGGAATAAATCTAATAACGCTGTCGAAGAAAACCCGGAAGAACTTCGCTTTTTTACCTTTAAATCAAGACCATCAGCCAAGTGATAAATTTGTTACGGCGTCATTCAAAACCTGTTTTATTTATATTACACGGGAATTACTCACGTAAGATTAAGCCGATCACTCTGACTTTAGTTTCAACCGCATTAGGCAGTCTTTTTCAAAGTGAATGCACGCGCGCGGCTGCGTCTCGCTTGACTACTCTGTTACTTCTTGGCGCTCTGTTTTATTTAGTTTTTTTTTATGATTTAGATGACCATTGATTATAGACTATTCGACTCATAAAACAGCAATCTAATTTATTTCCATTAAAGTGGATCCATCCAGTGTAACCTGAACCCCTAAACCTAGGTTTGTCGAATGGCCTTAATAAAATGTAATAACTCCCGCTCGGTACCCACAATAAAATCGAAGAGCGGTTGAAATCTTTTAAATCACAGTTGGATTGTCAAGAGCCTCCTATTAGCTCCACATTTCACGATGATCGGGGAATTCACGATCATCGAGAAATTCGAATTGCTGAAACGTAAATTACATTTATACGATCTGCCATTGTTGGCGGTGGCTAATGCTGGCTTAGGTGGAACAATCATCCCTTATTACTGGGATATATCTCTCGATGGGGCTGTTTACCACATTTTCATTACTATGAGCTTACAACTTACAAGTGAACAAAGCTATACATAAGATTCATCATCATCATCATCATCAGCCAGAAGACGTCCACTGCTGAACATAGGCCTCCCCCTTTAACCTTCACACTGAACGACAGCCTGCCTTTTGCATCCACTGGATGCCCGCGACTCTCACAATGTCGTCGGTCCATTTAGTGGGAGGCCTCCCTACGCTGCGTCTTCCGGTTCGCGGTCTCCACTCCAGAACCTTTCTTCCCCATCGGTTATCGGTTCTTCGAGCGATGTGGCCTGCCCATTGCCACTTCAACTTGCAAATTTTAACAGCTTTGTCGGTGACTCTAGTTCTTTGGCGAATATCCACTTTTGCCTTTTGCCTTGGCCTTTTGGAAAAACTCAGATTCATATAGCAGCCAACGGAGAGAGCTATGCTCCGATTTTCTTTGCGCGATAGAATCTGAAACGAGGATATTCGCCCAAAACCATATTCACCGACATAGCTTTTTAGATTTGTAAGTCGAAGTGGCAATAAACTGGCCAGATTACTTGAAGAACCAATAACCGATGGATAAGAAAAAATCTTGAGTGGAAACCACGAACCAGAAGAAGCAGTGTAGGTAGGCCTTTCACTAGATGGACCGACGACATCGTGAGAGTCGCAAGTATCCAGTCACGAGCATATCGCAGGCTGTCACTCAGTGTTGAGTTCAAAGGGGGAGGTCTATGTTTTTTTTTACATCGGACTAGGCTAACGTTTGACCGCGATCTCGCCTGATGGAAAGCGATGATGCGGTCGAAGATGGATATATGTACAGCAGTGTATGTCTCGGGCTGATAATGATGATGGTACTGATGAATTATTTTATTCACACACATTCACAATTTTTTTTTTTTTTATATTTATTAGTTTAGTGTAATATTATGATAAGATAATAATAAAGACATAGTATAGTAGGTCAAGTTTGTCCACTTCCGAACTTGTAGATATCATTTATTTGTGATAGAAAAAAAAAAAAAAAATTACAAGCAAAAAGAAAACTATAAATAAAATGAAATGTGAACATTGCTATTGAAGCAACTTGTAAATTTGGAAACATTGGACCTCTCGATCTATACGAGAGGAAAGTAATTCCATCGGCCAGGCGGTATAACGAACGAAATAATAAATGATTGATGCTGATACCACGGGATCGCGGAATCATGTTACAGCATAATCTCATTCATTGCGGTTTGTTTCCAATACGCTTTGTAGATCACCGCATTTGACAGCTCCGGTATTGTGTTATGTTGATAGACCCGAGATATTAGATCTACGTTTATTTATTAGGAGACTCATTATATCTAAGTTTGTTTTGACAATTATCAACCTACCATGTTCCTACTGCTAGGATGCAGGCTTTTTCACAGTGAGAAGTAATCCAATACCTAATCCATCACGCTGGCCCAGTGCATGTTGGTGCATGTCATGTGTCATTAAATTTTTGAGGTTTTTGGATATACCGGTTTACATGCGATGTTTTTCTTTAACAGCAATGGCATTGAATAGTTTCAATACACACAATTTATTTACATAATTTATTTAATTACTAAATATTACATTGGTGCAGGGCTGAGGATTGAACCGGGTGCCATCAGATTGTAAAGCACAACTGCTACCGGCTGTCCACCATCGCTCACTGAAGGAAGATATGCCTGATACTTAGAATAACTACTCAGAGAAGGTAGGTTTCCAAACAACGGCTTCTCAAAACGTAAGCTACAAATTCGTTTTGTAGCTTACGTTTCGATTGGTATTTTAAACGATTTAAGCAAGAAAATTTATGGATTACCTGTGGAATGTCACACCATAACTCTTATGCTGCTTTTATAATTTGTTGTGGTACGATTTCACTGCGCAAATTGTCATAGTAAAATTTTTAAATATTTTTTGGAGCCATATGTGACACCATTTGAATGGCTTAATTTTTGCGAATGTACTTGGTTTCTTTGTGTAGTTATTCTGAGTACAATAATAATTATAGTTATTCAGAGTCACCCGTGGACCCGGGTATGTCATAAAACTACTGGCATAACCACCGCAGGATGAGAAGCAGCGTCCTATTAGTACACGGTGAACGTACAGCCTAGCGTGGCGTTTTTTTAAGATGGCAATCAGGTAGACTGGCCGCCTGATGGTAAGCAGTCACGGTCGCCTATTGATATTTGTAACACCAGAGGCATTACAAATTACAGACCCTTAAGGACTCTATTAACACCATTTCTATTTTTATTTTTATTTATTTTTATTATGGCAGCACCCCTCTTTAATAGGAAGGCCTTTGTTCAGCAATGGATGTTTAATGGCTGCTGATGTGAATCAGAGTCACACAGCGGGCAATGGAGTGAGCTATGCTTGGAGTTTCTTTGCGCGATAAAATCCGGAGTAAAAGAACCAAAGTCACCGACAGCTCTTAAAATTTGTAAGTTGAAGTGGCAATAGGCAGTCCACATTACTCGAAGAACCGATAATCGATGGGGAAGAAAGGGTCTTGAGTGGATACCATGAATACGAAAACGAAGCGTAAGTCCCACTAGATGGACAGACGATATCATGAGAGCCGCGGGCATCCAGTGGATGCAGATGGTGGGCTGTCGTTTAGTGTGGAGGTCTAAGGGAGAGGCATATGTTCAGCAGTGGACGTTTTCTGGCTGATGATGATGAATGAGTCACATGAGCGTGCTGTATATTTTAAACAGTTATAATGAGTGTAATTTATTTAGATGAGTTGCAAGCACAATATTTGCGTTTCATTAAGAGCGAAGTTATTCAATCCTGTAATAGAATTTCGTAGGTACGGATAGGAGAGAGAAAATTCGAGGCATGTGAATGTAGAATCGGTCTAGCTATTATTCTAGGTGAACGTAGGAATGCTAGCAAGTTGGTGTCTCTTTGGCTTAGTTATGTAAGAAATTATGGTGCTTACAAGTTTTTGTTTTGGTGTATTTCTTTTTTTGAAGCTAAATTAATTTATTATCTAATCAATTGCCGTGCGATAATCTCGCAAAACTACGAACAAATTAAATTACTTTTTAGTTTTTTTTTTTTTTTTTTGTGTTATAAATATTTATTTTGATGGCAGGCCTTCGTTCAGAGTGGAGGTTAAAAGAGGAGGCCTATGTTCAGCAGTGGACGTCTTCTGGTTGATGATGATGATGGACATTTATTTTAGTTTTGTTTTCAAAACTCCATAAAAGCCTCTTGTAAAGTCTCCACCACTTTACTTGGGAATGAATTTGAATTGACCCTGACTTACTTTGCTTGACTCTAACTGTGACTATCACTTGCTTGACGATATTACATCAAACTTGATAAAAGTTTAATAAAATATGACAATGCACAAGAAGTGCGACGCCAAAATCCTCACAGAGGATAAAGCTGAAAACAATCATTATGTCATCTCATTGTCATCCCCACAAATAAACTGGTAGCTCCATGCAACAGAATCTCATCAATTCCACACTGTTCCCATATTAATCACCTCAACACTACAATGCAAGCTGAGACGTCCAAGACACTCCGAACTAATAACTACCCTATCAAATTACTGCTTGAATCGCGATGTTAAATTGAAGTGCATTTGAAGAGGTAACTATACAGTCCACCAAGTCAAATATTCACTGCAATCGACACGCAAAATTAACCTCTATAACAGTGCAAATAAAGTACATTTACGTGTTGGTGTCTTGTCCTCGTTTAAAGCTGGATTAATGTGGAATTTCAAGTAAATTAATTGCAAGCCTCTTCGTATTCAGAGAGAGCATTATTTTAATTGACACCGCTTGTGATGACATTCAAAATGTACGACGGCTATTTGATACGGACTTTTTTGGCTACGAGTCGTTAGCGTTTTATTTGAATTGCCTACAATGATAATGGCTCGTTTCTATGAAAATTTCTCAACAGTTTTTTTTAAGTGACATTTTCAAAGTGCCGTTTTATTAATATTTTTGGAATTAAACGTAAGGCCAAGATGTAATAAGGTCATTATCAGTAGCAATAAAATTTAACATGTCTAGCCTTTGCACGCGGATTTGCCCGCTTTGTGAATTTACATAATCATTAAATTTACAAATTTTAGTATGCGAGTAATTCTGAAATCGCGATTTTTTTAGCTGTGTCATAGAAAACGGCCATTGACTCAAGATGTTTGGAAAAGATGATATTTTGTCGCGATTTCAGGTTTGGTCCCATAGTATACGTTGTTTATAATGATTATGTATAACGGACCCCTTTCAGGTTAGTACAAGTTTTCCTCGTAACCCTGTATAAACGCCCCGATAAAAGCAAATAAAAGTAACGATAACGGAAGATTAACGAAAACAAAACAGATATATTTCGTTACAAAGGTAATGCAATGGCGATGAAAGTGCTTGCAACGATGCAAACCCACCAATTACGGCAAAATCTGCATCAAAATATATGAATTTGAGTTGATTTAGCAACGCTTATGATATAGCTTGCAGTTATCCAAATCCACTAACTACAGCAAAATCTGCATCAGAAGATATGAATTTGAGTTGATTTAGCAACGCTGATGATAGTGCTTGCAGCTATCCAAATCCACCAATTACAGCAAAATATGCATCAAAACACATGAATTTGAGTCAATTTACCAACGCTTATGATAGTGCTTGCAACTATCCAAATCCACCAATTAAAGCAAAATCTGCATCAGAAGATATGAATTTGAGTTGATTTAGCAACGCTGATGATAGTGCTTGCAGCTATCCAAATCCACCAATTACAGCAAAATATGCATCAAAACACATGAATTTGAGTCAATTTACCCACGCTTATGATAGTGCTTGCAACTATCCAAATCCACCAATTAAAGCAAAACCTGCATCAAAAGATATGAATTTGAGTTGATTTAGCAACGCTGATGATAGTGCTTGCAGCTATCCAAATCCACCAATTACAGCAAAATATGCATCAAAACACATGAATTTGAGTCAATTTACCAACGCTTATGATAGTCCTTGCAACTATCCAAATGCACCAATTACAGCAAAACCTGCATCAAAAGATATGAATTTGAGTTGATTTAGCAACGCTTATGATAGTGCTTGCAGCTATCCAAATCCACCAATTACAGCAAAATATGCATCAAAACACATGAATTTGAGTCAATTTACCAACGCTTATGATAGTGCTTGCAACTATCCAAATCCACCAACTAAAGCAAAATCTGCATCAAAAGATATGAATTTGAGTTGATTTAGCAACGCTAATGATAGTGCTTGCAGCTATCCAAATCCACCAATTACAGCAAAATATGCATCAAAACACATGAATTTGAGTCAATTTACCAACGCTTATGACAGTCCTTGCAACTATCCAAATGCACCAATTACAGCAAAATCTGCATCAAAATATATGAATTTGAGTTGTTTTACAACATTTCATTCGGCATATTTGTCTTCAACAAATTGCCCTGAATATTGTGCAATAGAACATGTAACAGAGCTACTCCAGAGAAGTTGAAACAACTTGCTAACTTTGCTGAAGCTAATCAACGCGTGAACCACACATCTAAGCCTGAGGGACTGCGCTCGGATCCTGCGCTTTCCCTCCTTCAATGTATTTACACAGTTGAATTCAGCATCGCAATGTCAATACAAATTTGATCTACATGAACAAAATGTAGTTTAGATTGTTTATGCTATTTTTAGGGTTCCATAGTCCTACAAGAAATCCTATAGCACACATGTAAGCCTCAGGGACTGCGCTCGGATCCTGCGCTTTCTCTCTTTCGATGTAATTACACAAGTTGAATTCAGCATCGCAATGTCAATTTTTTTTTTCATAGTAGATAGGCTTGCGCTTGGCTGCCATCTCGCCTGATGTTAAGCGACGATGCGGTCTACGGTGGAGCACGCTTGCCTAGAAGAAACCGATTCACTCTCGACTTGAAGACACCCAGATTGTAACTAACGGGGAAAACCCATTCAGGCAGCGAATTACACAGACTAGCAGTTCGCACAATAAATGTGGAATCATAGCGCTTATTATAATATAAATTTGATCTACATTTATTTATTTCCAAGGAAGACCAACAGCCATAAAAAAGTATAACAATCTTAATAGATACAGAAGCTAATTAAAGGTCCTCGCGGATAAAAATTTAAAAATTAACAATTTAAGTGACATTACGCAGTTACACAATATGCGTTTGTCGAAAAAATTAAAATTACATAAAAATTGGCTTAAACAAAGAATTCCCCACTCAACAGCTGCCTAACCGCCACAACGCTCATACAGAATAGGTCCAACCCTAAGCGCTTATCGATGGTGTTAAAGTTCTTGTTCACTCTCAACATGTATGAATTACGTCTATAATTAATACATGAACGAAATGTAGTTTAGATGCTTTAAGCTATTTTTAAACTTCCATAGTAATTATCAATAATTATTGTAATATAATTATTAATAATCTATCTTTCTGTCTGTCTGTTTGTCTCTGTCTGTGTATCCAGTTTTAACCCTCTATAACACATTTTAAAAGGTGAGTGTTCCTAAGGACGACTTCCTGACTTGGACGACCTGCCACCTGACCCTCAAAAACGGCGAAGAAAAACATCGTGAGGAACAAAGAACCTCAAAAGTTCAAAGACATAGGTCATTCATCATCATGCACTGGGCTAGCATGGTGAATTACGGCACATCCTGTCTCTAAAAAAAAAAGGTTTCTATCCCAGCAGTGGGAACATGATAGGATGAAGTGATGATCACCATCATCATCACCATTTCAGCCATAGGACGTCCGCTGCTAGATATAGGCCTCCCCCATCGATCTCAAAAGGGCCAGTTGGAAGCGGCCTGCATCCAGCGTTTCCCTGCGGTCTCTTTTAGGTCGTCTGTCCATCTTCAAGTGAAGATCAAATTTTTATAATTTTAAATGTAGAAATGTAGTTAGATGTGGTAGCATAAAAAAAAACCAGACAACTACGAGTAGGACTCGCGCTCTGAGGGTTACGTTAGATGGAACCATCTGAGAGGCGAGACCAAACAAAAATAAAACCAACAAAAAAGTTGAAATATTGAAAGGCAAACTTAACTTTGTAGTGGACAATAAGGTTAATCCATACATTCTAACTACAAAATGTAAGTTTGTAATAGCAAAACATTTTTTTTTTAATGATATAACTCCAAATTGAAGATTTTTGGATTTATTCGTTTATATGTGCTGTAAGACCTTGCTTCTTGCCAAATTTCATGATTCTAGGTCAACGAAAAGTACCCTATAGGTTTTGATTTCCTTGTGAAATCGCAAAATATGCGACACACGGTCATATCTTTTGATAGCGTTGACTTAAAAGTTTGATATTTTCACAGCTAAAAGAGACCGTAGCTTTGAGTATGTGGTATACATTTCAACTTGATATCTTTTGCGTTATTGAGAAAAAGGGTCTTGACAGACGGACAGACGGACAGATAACAAAACAAAAAATAATAAATATTCGGGACATTTTTGCACACACGGTCATCTGACCCCAAACTAAGCAAAGCTTGTGAAATGGCTGCCAGAGACTGATATATATATACATATATAGGTTTAAATACATACTTAAATAGATATTAACACCCAGATATAGAACAAACACAAATGTTCATCACACAAATGTTTGTCCTAGGTGGGAATCGAATCCACGCCCCCAAGCTCAGAAGGCAGGTTCACTACCAACTCGACCAACGGGCTATCAACAAAGCTATCCTATAAGGGTTCCGATTTTTCCTTTTGAGGTACGGAACCCTAAAAAATTTAAAAAGATAGGTCTGAACGGTGAACGCGGCCTTATCGGCCGTTAATCAACCGGCAACCGATTTGTTGACGCGCTAAGTGCGGAGCCCCTGCGCTGAACCCCTGGGAGTGCGCTCGGCTGCCGCTCGCACGGTCAATAAAACATCGCCAGCACGTGCTTCATCGCCTTGATGCTAACAGTGTGTGGTTAAAAAACCAGTCAAGTGCGAGTCAAGTTCGCGCACCAAAGATTCCGTATCACCACATAAATTGTTAACTATTAAAATACAAAAAAGTAGTGCAAAAATATATCACGCCCAGGCAGTCACCCATATAAGAATTGGTCATCGACTTGCACTTGGCCAGTATTTATTATTTGTTGTATTACTTTTAAATATGTACTATAACCATGCCATGTTTGATGTTTGTGCGTATTAGGTACTGTTTTTACACGAGAACAAATACAAAAATACTTTAAATACTCTTATTTATTTTTGACCTTATTATTATTTCAAAGTTAATCCGATATAACATTACCTAATACTCTGGGAAAATTTCAACTGACTGTCTATTATACGGTTCGAACGATACAGTCGTTAAAAAGTAGGACGGAGGGATGGACGGATGGACATGTAAATAACAATTACGCAAAAAAAAAAAAAATATATATATGGACGGACAGACAGACAGACGGACAGACAGAAACCGTAGGCTCAGTGATAGGGTCTCGTTTCAGACTTTCGGCATGTAAACGTTGTTTAAAGCCTACTGTCTCTGCCTATACACATGACATGTCAGCTGTGGACTAATTTTAAACGCAAAACGTATAAGGGTGCAATACAATGACGCTTTGCGCATCCTTGTGAGGAAAGCTCGTTATTGCAGCGCATCGGGCATTTTCGCCGATGCACGAATTCCGGATTTCTTTGCCGTCTTCTGATACAGAATGGCTTTGGGCTTGGTTAAGGAGTTTAAAGAACGGCATATTGCAGTGCCTACGGGGCAATCTTGGTAGCCCGATTTGTTTTATCGTATGCACTGGAGTGTGAACCAAAAATGATTTTTTTTGACATATTTGCTATAATATATTTTTATTCATATTTTAGGTATTCAATATTTTGTTTTTTGTGTAACATAGGTTTTTTTCATTCCTGAAATATCGACTTTTTCTTTTACCCATTCTTCCATCTTTTTATTTTATAACCGATGAAAAAAGTAGGAGTTTCTCTAGTCGACATGTATACACGGAAAGAATGTACTAAGTAGAAAGCAATAAACTTATCAATATGAACAATTTGTAGCATGCGAACAAAGCTGAAATCAAATATATATCATACTAGCTGACCTGATAGACGTTGTCCTATCTAAGAACTAACACGCAAAATTGAAATTGTAAATCTTATTTTTTTACACCTTGGGTTACAAATATTGGAGTTTCAGTAAGGATCCCTATTTTTTTTAAATATGTTATAAACTGACAGACAGATAAACAGCATGGGCTTAGTAATAGTCAAAAGTTGCCACGCCATCTTGGTTTTAGTTGGCGTTCTAATAACATTTCACCAAGGCCCCTCGTGTTATTCCCCGCCACGCATCCGAGTGCCTTCCGCATGTCAGTTCCTCACAGATTTATTACGCTAATCATACTGCCGGCTGATTCATTTAGGCGTTCACTTGACATGCTATTATAATTTTATTAGCATTCTATACAGTGGAATTCTTAAATAAATTGTGAATACACATCATCAGCCATTAAATGTCCACTGCTGAACAAGGCCTCCCTCTTAGAGAGGGGTGTTGCCATAATCCCCACGCTTGGCAGGCGGTTTGGAGATCGCAGTACGTTCACCGTGTACTAACAGGACGCTGCTGCCCATCCTCCGGTGGTTCTGGTCGCAGTTTTAGGACATACATTGTTGATATATAACTCTTTATTACTTACACCAGAATTTCCATACATAAGACAAAAACAACTTAAAACTAGTGAAAAAAATAGGCGGCCTTATCGCTAGAAGTAATTTCTTTCAGACAACCTTAGTATGGAGAGGACGTGCAGAAGAGGGAAAGTATACGGGGTGGGCGGGGCGATTGTACTCTTTGAGATATTTTTATATGACGAATTTCTAGTGTAATTCCGCTCCTACGTCGCTTCGAGCACAATAAGGATTTTGGAGTAAATTAATTTTCTCTATAGATATTTGTGATGCTAATTTTAAACTATGCATCCCTTTTACTAAGCCTACGATGTCTATCCGTCTGTCCGTCCGTCCTACCTATTAACGGCTGTATCTTGCGAAACGTAATAGATAGCCAGTTAAAATTTTCACAGAATAATTATGTAATGGTAAAGTGGATTACCTAAAAATAATAAAAAAGTCGAAAAGTAAAAACGAAAGGGTCCCCATACAACAAACGTATTTTTTTATTATTTCTAATGTAAAAACGGTAATACGTACAAGCGTCAAACTTGGCGTGATTATAGTACACAGTCAAAGTATAACAAAGAATTACCAAATGGGAGTCAGTGATAAATTTCTCTTCATTACAAAGATATAACTGGTAATTTCGCTAATTAGACGACACTGTAACGTCGACCTTATCATTTCACCGAAAAAAATGCCTTATTTTACTAATTAGCTACTTTTCGAGTATTACGGAAGGCGTAAAGTCTAAACTATTAACTGATAATTCGGTTACATGGACGACCTTATTGTATTATGTGGTGGTACGGAACCCTCAGTGCGCGAGCCTGACTCGCACTTGGCCGGTTTATTTAACTAAGTTCAATTAAACTGTCAACCTATAACCGATGCTTGCAGACGTTTAATAATCTCTCCAATGGAAATGCACGAAGAACGTCTAGTTCCATTGATAACAGAGATGCGAGATTTTCCTATACGCTACCACAGACAAACATAGAGTGAATGGACAACTCTACCTAAACAAGCAGGTACTATTTATAAAAGTAACGGATAATAATTTTACTATGGAATCTGACGCGGTTTTCACACATTTTGTTTACATTACAATGGAATTACTTATGTAAGATTAAGCCGGCTACATGTCTGTCTGAATTGTATTGTAATTATGTCATTCTAAATTTATGTTTCTATAATTTTTTTATAATGGATAATTTTCGTATGTTCTAATATGGGTTATTGAGCCTGAAATAAATGAATTTTGAATTTTTTGGAACTTTTTCTGACTATAGTTTCAACCGCATTTGGCGGTATTTTTCAAGGTGAGTGCACGCGCGCGACTGTAAAAGCAAGATTGAAAGAATCACATCAAGTAACGCCGAACACACTCTGCGTTCGTTAACTAGTCCGGTCAAGCTGTAGAGGCTGTAAGGACAACAGCGTTAAGCTGCATTAATTAAAGAATGTTTGCTTTTGTTTGCCTCCTCGCCTGATGTTAAACAATGATGCAGTCTACGATAAACCACGCTTGCCTAGAAGAAAACAATTCACTCACGATAAGACAGCTAATAGATTGTAACTATCGCGAAACATCCATTCAGGCAATGCTTTCCACAATCTAGCGCTATGCACAATAAGAATGGAATCAAAGCTCTTCAGTATATCAATCATGAAACGGTGTTGCCTTTTCGCGCCCTTTGATAGAAAAAATTAGCAGGAGAGAATTGGATTATGCAGATCCGATGCACACTCTCTGAAATGTATGCGCTGACGATATACTTGCAAGTTCGCAACGATGTTCAAGGCTATAATAAAAAGCTAAGTATGAACTAGGGGTACGTTTTTGATGAGCTTCTTTACACGTTTCTCAATGGACTGCAGCTGTGACTGTCAATTTAATGATATTATCATGGCCTGATTTATTTTTCCTTACTATATTTTTCATTAATAAATACTTTTTATATTGTTAGATTGATATGGCTTCAACCATTGATTATATATATATATTTTTTTTTTTTAATTTTATTCATACTGTTTGATACTTTGTTCTATTGCACTTGTTATTTTATTTCAACATACACGGAACTGGATTGTATAACTGTTCTATTTGTGAAAACTTTTAAGGCTTGTTTGTTCTTATTTTCCTTACTATGTTTTATGTTGTTAACGCTGTTTGTTTTCCGTAAATAAATAAATAAAATAAAACACCCACTTTCTCCGTTTGTTTGAAGCTGCCCCTCTATTTATGCCTAGTCTGCAACAGCATCCGGGTCAATGGGGACCCGGATGTGATCCGGAGTGGAAGTGTCAGCCAAGTTGTGAACTTGTAATTGGCCCGCTACCACTGCGCTATAATTAAAGGTGCAACGATACGGTACGGTCACGCCAGTTCAGTACAACTAAGCTTCTAACTGTACCTTATACTGTACTGGTATTGTGTAATGTTAGGGTGCATTGTGTGTGTGTGCATGAGTACGTATGCACTAATATAGAGATAAGAAATACGGTAGAATTGAACCAAATGAATTGCACAAAATTTCTAACTTGAAATATTTCATTCCGACCGAGTGACCGACCTCAGTGGCGTGGATTGGGAGTCGCCCATGTTCAGCAGTGAACAGTTAGAGGCTGATGATGATGATGATGATGATGAATATTTCATTGCTCAGTTCATCACAGCTTCAATAGACTTAGGATCCAAGGATGTATATAACGTTTTAAAATCAGAATTAGCGCAATATTTTTATATTGAAAATAAAACCTACATGCTTGCACAAAATTAAATTATTTTATGCAATTTTACAGATGAAGTTGTTCACCGCTCTGTTCCTCACTGTTTTAACGGACACTGGATTTAAGGGTGTATCGTATTTATTGTTTAAAACCAGAATTTGTATTTTAAACAGTGAAAATAAGATCATGCTCTGCTCTGTATATTTTAAGAGACTTACTCTCTAACTCTAATTTAAATTCATTACTTTATAATACGTACAATAATTTTGTTAAGCATGCTGTGTTTACAACAAGGAGGGCATATACATAATGTACTTGCCTTCAATTAAACCCATTTATTGAGTTAGTTCTTCATGTGTATGTCCAGTTTTGTGAACCTATCAATAAAAAAAAAACATAATATTTGACTATCAGTTCAGAATAAATGACGTAGTCTACGGTGGAGCACGCTTACCTATAAGAAACCGATTTACTCGTGATTTGAAGACACCCAAATTGCAACCATCGGTGAACAGTTTGCACAATAAAAGAGGAATCAAAGCACTTCGTACGATTTTTCTTGGTCCATTTTTATTTCAATAAATTTTTGGTTCCTGCTGTCATTATTATTTATTATTGTTATTAAATACTCCGTCTTGTTGTTATGTATAATTCCTGTTCCTTTTCCATTTATTTTATTACTGAAAATTTATATATACTTATTTATATTTATATATAATAATTTATGTATACTTATTCTGTCCTATTTTTTTTTCTGTTTCCTATGTCTTATTTTTTAAATTGCATATAGATAATTAAAAATATATATGTAAATTTGTCGACTTTGTAAGAGTCGCGGGCATCCAGTAGATGCAAAAGGCAGGCTGTCGTTCAGTGTGGAGGTTAAAGGAGGAGGCCTATGTTCAGCAGTGGACGTCTTCTGGCTGATGATGATGTAAATTTGTGTTAAGTGTAATGTAAGTGTAAACTCAAGGGTTCGTCTGAAAACTGGCGCTGATAGTCCTTGACTTTCAGCATTTATGCCGAGACGGACCCATTCGACACTGATTGTATCCTTTAGATATAAGTTTTTTGTAAAGATGTCGAATAAAATTTATTTTCTTTCTTCTTTCTTTCTTTCGGAATATCAACCATAAAGCGGTGTTGTTTTCTGTACCCACTCTGGCAGTCCGATAGAAAAAGAGCGGAAGGGAATTAAATCATAAATACATGAAAGAAGTGCTATTAGTTTCGTACAACAAAAAAATTCTGGACGAATTGGACAGTGCAGGACTTGCCCCCCAATGGTTTTGAATAAGAATAAGGTATGTTGAAACTTACCCCTAATTTTAACATCTGTGTCTTCTGAGTCAGCATACCGCACAAAGACGAAGTACAAAACCATCAGGACCACTTGAAACGCCATTAATGGCGCATATTGGAACCCGCCCTTCATCTTGAATTATTTTTATTGTCCTGAAAAATAAAGAGATTTTTTTCGTGAATAAAGTAAATACACGAAACATTATTTTTACATGAGTACAGAAAACAGAGAGGGTGATATCAACTGTTTTTTGCAAACAAGTAAGCCGTGCCTGACGCTTCTCTTTTTGCACACACTCTAGGTGGTCTAGATATCTTTGTCTCAGTTAAAAGAAACTAATATACCCAATTAAACTTATTTTAAGTACTGCGCATGGGGTTTCAAAGATAATAATTTTCTAATGATGAACTTGAATGTCTATTTATTTGAGAAAGATTTTGGAAATTACTAATTTTTTTTTTCATATAAATACACATAATTAATCTAAGTTAGTATCGAAAAACTAAGCTGTTTGTATCGATACTAAGATTCACTATACGCAACTATATATAATAGCGCAACCTTAAATAAATTTAAATATTGAATATTAAAAAAAATAAAAATACAAAATACACCTAACGTTTACAAATAAGTACTTAGGTACCTGTAATTACGGATGCTCTAAAATTAACTTTCGAAAGTGTACTTGTATTTGTACCCAATTGAAATAAAGATACTAAAACTAACCCAGATATACATTCATAGGACAGGGCCAAAAGGGCTCGAATCCAGGCCGGTGAAACCACAATAGTTGTAGAAGTTAGAAGGGCGTAATGTTCTAAAGAATTAGGATGAACGGACAAACAGACAGACAGACAGACTGATAAAACAAACATAAAAAGGTTTATTGTAGTACTACGGAACCTGTACAACAATTACTGTAACTCAATTTACCTACTTACGTGAGTTACTTAAGTGTGGCCTATCAGGGCTTAATCGTGTCATTTGAGGTGTTCAGTGAAAAAAAAACTAGTAGCAGTAGAAGAAAAACGTTACACCGATATTATAGGTTATACCTGACTGCCCACGTTGGAGGATTATATTTTTCGGGTGTATGCTTATAAACGACTCTAAGAAGAAAAAAACATTGCTATTCAATCTCCACAAATTTCACCCAATCATCATACTGAGGTATGTCCTGGCGACCCGAGTTTGTCCTACAATGGGACCAGAACTACCGAAAGATGGGCAGCAGCGACTTATTAGTACACGGGCAACTTACTGCGATCCCCAAGCCACTTGCCTAGCGTGGGGATTATGGCAACAACTTTCTCTACAATAAGAAGGAGGCTTTTGTTCAGCAGTGGACGTTTACTGGCTGCTTATGTACGTGATGTGATTGAAATAAGTATACCTACGGGTAATTTTTTACAAAACTTTATGTAAAAGTAATTACCAGAACTATCAGACCATTATCAGAAGTACATTTGAATTCTTTGATCAGAAGCTATAAAAACATAATTTCTATAATAACTTCTTACTTCACATCACATAATTCTCCATAGTACATAACTTCGTACCTTCTCAACAAAGATTTATATGCAAGGCCGAACCACGACATTTGCACCAGCGTAGTTATAGTACGAAATCTTTGCTCCTCACACCGTATTATTTATTTTGTCAGTTTATTTTTACCAAGGACGTTTCAAAAACCCAAAGAGCTTATGGAAGACTACTACTACTACTACTACTACTACTCTTTGGAAGACTAGTGCAAAAACCTTAATATTTACGTTTTTCGACATAAGTGTGACATCTGATGATTCTCTGATTATGAAGTTGGTGAAATTCAAAACCGAACTTTTTAGTAAAAATAAAAAGGTAGGTACTACAGATTTAAACCCCAAAGACTCGAACACAAACAAAAAATTACCAAATCACTATGAAGTATATAAATCATGTATAAATATAAATGTTCATCCAACTGTTATCGGTCGTGGTTTTTTAAATTTTGTTCTTTTCCCAAATCTGCAACATCGGTTTTAATTCGTTTATGACTAGGTCAAGTTTATGGTCATATTCAATTATATAAATTCAAAATTGTAGACTCTCCTATTAGTTTTTGTTGTTTGGATATTGGTTCGTTAATTATTTTTTTTATTTGCCCTTTTCTTAGTAAGTCATCTTTTTATTCTACCATCACTATATAGATGTAAAGTTCCATTTTCATTACATATTTATTCTCTACTCTCATTCCTAAACAAAAAAGTAATTTTTTCATTAATAATTTTATTCAATCTAATAATATCCGTCTTTAGTTTTTTCATTTGTTATTTTCTGTTAGTAGTGGCATCAACCAGGATTACCCCGTCTTTAGAAAATCTCACTATCTCCTCCCTCACTGTTGATGGCAAAATTGCCACAAAAACAAATGGAGCCGTAGCCATCATCATCATCAGCCAGAAGACGTCCACTGCTGAACATAGGCCTCCCCCTTTAACCTCCACACTGAACGACAGCCTGCCTTTTGCATCCACTGGATGCCCGCGACTTTCACAATGTCGTCGGTCTGAGACGTGGTCCTTAACTGTTGGCCTTTTGGAAAAATCAGAGTCACACAGCGGGCAATGGAGAGAGCTATGCTCGGAGTTTCTTTGCGCGATAAAATCCGAAACGTGGATATTCGCCAAAGAACCAGAGTCACCAACATAGCTGTTAAAATTTGCAAGTTGAAGTGGCAATGGGCAGGCCACATCGCTCGAAGAACCGATAACCGATGGGGAAGAAAGGTTCTGGAGTGGAGACCACGAACCGGAAGACGCAGCGCAGGGAGGCCTCCCACTAGATGGAGCCGTAGCCAACATAAAAAAATAATAAAAAAATATCCTAATTAAGGCAGGTGCCATTTTTCATCCTATAGATCAGGTTCTCCTATCCACTAAGTTTTCCGGTAGTATGAAAAAGCCAGTTTCCATTACAAGCTAAGCGTATTTACCATCTTTGACTACACCGTCACTTATCACTATTATAAATGAACTGCGGTCGAAATCCTAGCCTGTCAATCAAAAAACATTTTTGGTATACAAGACAAATAGTTTCAATCTGTCTATATTGGTATCTCAAACTAGTGTTTATAGAACTTGTGGTCAGATGCAAGAGATCTTAAAGATACCTATTTACTAGGTAGAGGACTTGCTTGTAGCTCCTTCATCAGACTTTTTATACATTTAACCCTCAATAAATCCAAAGGTTAATCGCCTTTCCTTAAAGGAAATAAGTATGTACTCTCTATTTATGAAAACCTAACCTGTTTTTTAAAAGGTTGAGGATGGTAGTTAAATAGAATTTATTTCAAGCCGGGTTGAATTATGTTTTTTCCAGAAAAATACAGTAAGATTCTGTTTTAATTATAATATAATGTTTGTGACGACGAAACTCTTCAACCGGTATGTGTGTTATACGGCACCGAAACGTGGTCCTTCACTATGGCTCATAAGCAAGCTCAAAATCGTACAACGAGCTATGAAGAGGGCTATGCTCAGGGTTTCTCTACGAGATCGAATCAGAAATTAAGAGATCCGTAGACGAACGAAAGTTACCGACATAGCCCACCGGATTAGCTAGTTAAAGTGGCAATGGGCAGGACACATATCACGCAGAACAGATGGCCGATGGGGCCGAAAGGTTCTGGAATGGAGACCATGGACTGGTTAGTGCAGCGCAGGACGTCCACCCACAAGACGGAAGGACGATCTAAAAGAGACCGCAGGGAAACGCTGGATGCAGGCCGCTTCCAACCGGCCCTTTTGGAGATCGATGGGGGAGGCCTATGTCCAGCAGTGGACGTCCTATGGCTGAAATGATGATGATGAATATTAATTAAAACACTGTTTTAAACTATCACGGTTGTTCACTAACGTAAGTAGCAGAACGTATGTAGCTCGAACAATAAGGTTATAGGTCTCCGGTACATTAAAAATAACCCTGTGTTTTCGTAGCAGAGTGTAGCTCAAACAAATAAAGCATCGTAAAAAGGAATAATCACGTGGTTAAACTCCGAAGTTGTGTTAAAACAAGAAAAGTTAACTTTACAACTTCCAACGATAGCTGTAACGTTGTTAATTAAGATGAGCGCTCCACTTTGTGTTGTTTGTTGCGATGGAGTTGGTGCATGCAGAATATGCAGATGTTTAACGCGGTCCTTACACTATAGACGCAGATAATGCGTTCCACTTACTGATTTTATCGCAGTCTTAAATTTTATTCTTATTTTTTTCCCTTTCAGATAGCCTGGTATTTACGAAGCGTGACCAAAATGCTAGAGTGTTTCTGGCTCAACGCATAAGCATTGCCATTCAGCATGGTAATGCCGCCAGCATGCTGGGCACGCTGCCAAATAAATAGAAGTGGGCTTGTGCAGTCCAATTGTGTTTTGTAGATAGTTAGTTTGTATTTTGTTTAGTAAACCGACTAACCGAGTAACTGTATTTCAGTAGGGCAAAAGTTTTGCACAAATAGAAAACAAGTTTTGCAAAGTACGCATGGAACTGTCAAAAACCACAAGGTAAGATTAAAACAAAACAAAAATAAGATTCTGAAGCTAATTAAAATAAAGATGAATATAAAATAGTAACGCATGGAAAGTATCAACCTGCAAACTTAGTGTACGAGCTGTGTAAAACTTTTGTGGAAAATACAGTATGGTTTTGCTGTTTTGCTCTCTTTCTAGAAATACTAGAAGAATAGCTACTATAATCAAGCCATAATAAGAAGTATCCTGACAGCTGCAATCTATACTAATATTACAAAGAGGAAAGATTTGATTGTTTGTTTGTTTGTTAGTTTGCATTGAATAGGCTCCGAAACTACTGAACCGATGTGAAAAATTCTTTCACTGACGGGAAGCTACACTATCCCCGGGTGACATAGGCTATAATCTATACCCGTGCGAAGCTGGGGCGGACCGCTAGTAAATTATAAAAACCAAAATATATGATCTCGAATGCTTCGTGTGAGAATACTTTGGGAGAGATCTATATCCAGCAGAATGATGACAAAAAATCTGCATATATTTCGTTATTAAAATAAGTACATAGTGATAAGCAATATTTTTATGGTATATACATGATAGCATTAAATAACAGTTCTTTATCAGTAGATTTGCTTTTGATAACCCCTTATGAAGCCATGAACAATTAAGTAACGTAATACCTGTAATAATGCCTTTACAATGTTAGCGAGAGTTGATGATAAGATCTCTATTATTAGATTAGTTTGAACTTGTAGTTCGCTAGTTTACGGAAGTTAAAGTGGCGCCAATGGGTGTATAATTTACACTACAGTAAGCGGAAGTTTGGCTTAATTTATGACGTTTTTGAGGGTAGGAAGGAATTTATGTATAGATGGCATAATAGCGGGGTATTTTATAAAGAAACTGATTTGTATCCATAGCTAAGTGTAGTTAAGGTAGATACGCCATAGTTTGGCTTAGTGGTCTCGCCACAAAGTTTCAACTGAGTTGGATTGACGATGCTCGAACGCACAGAAGGCGAAAAGACAAACAAACATTTTACGTGGATCTATCTACAACCTTATCAAGGTAAATATCCCGTTAATAATCATTATAACTGTAGTGAACATCCGCGATAGTTTAAAACAGTGCAATAGCAAAAGATAGTACAAAATAAATTAGTCCAGACAAGAGTAAAAACTCACAGTGCAATGGTGGTTTACATCTCGTTTTATGCTGGCATAATAACATAGCCATAAAAGCCCAAACAAAAATTAGATTTATAAAAAAAGACTCGTTTCATAATTAAAATGTACAACTCAATTAAAAAACTACTAGTGCTACTATTTGTGCATCACTTTTGTAATAGGATTTTAAAATTAAACTATAATTGCTTGTCTTTTGTTTAGCTAAAAAAAGGTTCAAAATTCTTTATTTGTCTGATTGTTTTAATTTACAGGCCTCTCCTCTCCTCTGGCCTCTCCTGATAAGTTTTGACAACAGGTTGTTAGGAGAGACCGCTCTTTTGTTGTTACATCGTATTTGCACAGTAATTGGTATAAACAGTTTATAATGTAGTTAGTAGGCAGTTCAAAATTTAACGTGCTTTTAAAAAAATCTAAATGACAATTTTATAAACACAACATTTTTGCGTGTCTGTTCGCTTTCGATGCGGACGAGTATCGTCAATCCGATTGAGTTGAAATTTATATAATTAAGATCATTTATCTGTAGTTTTCAGTATTGCTTCAGTGTTTCTACAGATCAGTTCATACAAACATACAACTTTACACCTTATAGTATTACTCTAGATTAGTCCTAATAGTTTTCTTACTGCGAATATATTTCAAACATCTAAAACAAAATCACTTCCTGCAAAAAGTTGATCGGCACTTTATCGATTTTGTTCTTTATGTTAATTTTATTTCAAAAACAAAGTTTGAAAGGCTTCACCTACTTGGAGTTTCAGATTCTACGGAATTACGATTATAATTAATTCAAAAGTGTTTCAGTCTATTTGTGAAAAGTAAATTAATTATTCATTACAATGGCTTGACTATGGATGTTTCGTCCCATTTTGCCATGGTTTGACCTATTTTTGCATTTCTGACACAATAAGTAAGTACTACGCATAATATAAAATGATAATATGACTACGTTCTGCGTATTAAGGCGCGGTCTGATTACGATTTCAATTTCGTTTTTCATCCGCTCACGCCGTGATCTATTTGCTATCAAAAAGGGCTTTGTTTAAATTGGAAAGTCGTATAATATCATCATATTTGATAATGATGATGACTTTGTGCTTATGGTTATATTATTTTTGAGGAAATAAAAATAAATCTTAAACCGTATTTTGAAGGTTTTTATTTAATATATCAAAATATAAAAATTAATTTTAACAATTAACTGGTTAAAGCTTCAAAACACTAGTCTGGCTATAAATTTCGTATAAAAATATGTTGTTATCACTGAAAATTCAAAGTATTTCAATTCAAGAACTTTTTGCCGCGCAATATGTAATATTTTTTTAAGAATACAGATAATTTATCAAAATTCTATTCGGTTAAGAATATAAACAGATGTTTTTTCTACTTGTAGTTTTTTTTTATATGGTCAATTTATTTATTCACTTTTACTTGTAGCTTTTTTTTAAATATGGTCGATTTATTTATTCTCATCACAATATGCGTTTAAAAACACTTATTTTGGTTAATTTTGCGATTGGTCCGCGCCTTAATGATAATTATGACTACATTTGCATTGAGGTGACTAAACGAGTAATTTGTTATCAATTTATGACACGCTTGCGTTTTCCCAAATCATAATGATGATGTTAAGGTGGTTCGTTGCACAAATGCCGGGAAATTCAAATTTCAAACAGTTTTCTTGTCCTTGTAGCTAGGCTGGGTAATTATTGTAAACAATTATTATGTTTGCGCAAATTGATTATTATTCTTTACAAAATCATGTAAAGCTATTTATCTCTAATGCACATTATTACTTACATTTGTGCATAAACAAATTTTTGCTGTTTCAAACGGTTTATTCACAAATGTAAGTAATATGGTGCGTTACTGTTAAATAATTGTACATTATAATGTAAAGAACAGCCAACATTTTGCGCAAACACTGTGTTATTTAAAAATAATTACCTGGCCTTGCTACTAGGACCAAAAAACTGTTTAAAATTTAAATTTCCCGCCATAGGTGAATCGAAACACCTTAAGCAAAGTTGTGGACGGTGCACGCTTTTTAGACTTTCCGTTTCCAAAGGATATCAACAAGACCCTATGAATAAGCCAACGCTGTCTGCCTGTCGTTCCTACTTTTAATGGCTGTATTTTTTTAACCATAAAAGTTAAGATGAATTAACTAAGATAAAAAATAAAGACCCCAATACAACAAACGTATTTTTGAAGTGAAACTTCTTATGCGACTTCCAACACTATTGCGTTAAACGTTTAACGCTACCATGGAGGGGGAATAGAAAGAGACAGAGCGAGAGTTTCACTTCTTCCGCGCGGGGGGACTCAACGCACTATTTTTTTACTTTGTTCCTGTACTACTTTGAGTACTACCAATGAAAATTGAATCCGGTCAATTCGAATAGCACCCATTTCATTCGAAAAATCATTATGCAATTGAGTGCACGCTAAATGGATGAAAATTTTAGATTTAACGCTCAGTGAGCGCTCATTGAATTCATGGCTTAATATTTGAACAGGATGCAGTGGAAATTAGCGTGGTATTATTATGGCTATTAGGCTTTCCTGACTTAAAAATTTATACGTAGTTATTTATCTTGGTGCCGAACAAAGATGATTTAAATCGTCATTAGTGCCCAAAACATGGACATGTAGCACCAGGGCTGTTCACATTCACCTTTCCATATTATAAATATAGCTTATTAATTTGAATAAAGACATTCAACGGTTAACTCTCAATCAGTTGTTTTACTACAATACCTACACATACCTAGATGCTAGGTCTCCTAAAGACACATGAGATTTAATTTATCAGGGTAAACTATAACAAAACAGTTTACACGATGTCACAAAGAAAGTCTGGTCGCTGGGACTAAAAACTTTAGTTTTTCTTTACACGAGCTGTGAGATCTTTCTTTTTGCCAATTTTCATTATTCTATCTCAATTGATAGTATCCTAAAGGCTTTGATTATGTACATTTATGTACATAATATGCATGAACATAAAACGCAAGGCTATTCTTTAAGGTTCCGTACCTCAATAGGAAAAAAACGGAACCCGTATAGGATCACTTCGTTGTCCGTCTGTCCGTCTGTCTGTCTGTCTGTCTGTCTGTCTGTCCGTCTGTCAAGAACCTTTTTCTCAATAACGCGTAAAGGTATCAAGTTGACATTTATATGAAATACTTGGGTCTGCAGTTTCTTTCGGCTGTAAAAAAATTAAAGTTGAAGTCAACGCAATCAAAAGATATGAACGTTTATGTCGCATATTTTGTGATTTCACAGAGGAATCAAAACCTATAGGGTATTTCCCGTTGACCTAGAATCATAAATTTTGGCTACAGGCAAGGTCTTACGTCAAATATAAAGGAATATATCTGAAAGTTGCTAATTTGAAGTTGTATGATATAAAAAATATAGTTTTACAATTACAAACTTACATTTTGTAATTGTTTACAAACTTACATTTTGTAATTGTTAGGTATGGAAGAACGTTATTGTCAACTACAAAGTTAAGTTTGTCTTTCAATATTTCAACTTTAATTAGTTTTTTTTTTATTTTTCTACTTGTCCATTTTTTAATACACCAAAAATTCTGTTGATTTGATTGCTACCAAACTTCACAGGATCACTTGCTGGGTTAATCTGAAGATTGCCTGAAAATTTCATTAAAATTCGTCCTGCTGTTTTGATGTACATAGGAAACATACATACACACATCGACTTTTATATAGATAAATGGACGTATCTTTAAATATTCAAATATTCGGGACATTTTTGCACACACGGTCATCTGACAAAGCTTGTGATGTGGCTGCCAGAGACTGATATACATACATATATATTTTTAAATACATACTTAAATAGATATTAAACACCCAGATATAGAACAAACACAAATGTTCATCACACAAATGTTTGTCCTAGGTGGGAATCGAACCCACGCCCCCAAGTTCAGAAGGCAGGTTCACTACCAACTAGACGGGCTATCGATCTTTTCATCGTGTTGACTTAGAACTTTGAATTTTTAACACCACTGACCTTAATATTATTTGATATTAATTGTAACTTGTGACCTTTACGCGTTCCTGTAAAAAAGTGTAAGACAGACTTACAACAAAGTGATCCGCGATTTTCCCGTATTTTTTTGTTTTGTGGTACGGGACCCTAAATAAGTTAAAATGAAATTTTAATTGTTGTAATAATGAAGATTGGATAAAAAAAAACATCTACTGTGACCTTAAGTAGAGGGAATATTATTATAATGTGGGTGTGTACACGCCAACTCAAAGTAAAAAAATATGATAGGCAGTAAATAATAAAATGGCAGTAAATAACAAAATAAATACCAGAACAAAATTAAAACGTAGGTGGACGTTCGAATACAGGTTAATCAGGAAAATTTATGACAAAATAATAAACGGACTTCATAACGTAGTCACAGCGGGGAATTATAAGAGACCTTTAGGCTGATTTCACAGTTGTTCGGGAGACCTATGCGGGTCGCCCGTACTACGGGAGACGGGATCTATGTGGAGGCAAGTCCCGCACGAACAATTCGCGTCGCTGTGAAACGATGTTCTAACGCCTCACGTTTGTCTCCGCTTCAAGAGCCCGTACTACGGGAGACTTGATCAATGCGGATGCAAGTCCCGTACGAACAATTCGCGTCGCTGTGAAACGATGTTCTAACGCCTCACGCATGTCTCCGCTTCAAGAGCCCGTACTATGGGAGACGGGATCTATGCGGAGGCAAGTCCCGTACGAACAATCTGCGTCGCTGTGAAACGATGTTCTAACGCCTCACGTATGTCTCCGCTTCAAGAGCCCGTACTACGGGAGACGGGATCTATGCGGAGGCAAGTCCCGTACGAACAATCTGCGTCGCTGTGAAACGATGTTCTAGCAACTCACGTATGTCTCTGCTCCGGAAGCTCTTAAGGGTGACCCGCACACCTATATGGGAATACAGCTGTGAAACCAGCTTTAGTGAAAGTAGGAAAGGGTTAATCGACTTGTCGCTTAAAAATTAATTTTTATTTTCGATTATAGTTATAGCCCTTTTTCTAGCTATATGTATTTAGCTTAATATGGTGGCGGAGAGATCGAGATACACTCAAATAAATAAATAAATATTCGGGACATTTTTGCAAATAAATTGCTTTTAGTTGAATAGCTTCATAAAATAAATTGTATCAACATGAAAATATCTTCAAAACAATTGCAATGTAATTCTCAAAATAATTCCCTATTTAATCCCTTTTTTTTTTACCACGCAGTGGTTTTTATCTTTAACTAACTGACCCGGTAGATGTCCTGTTCAAATTTTAATATATTTGTTTAAGTTATGGTTTATACAAAAATCTCATACAAAAGCATTTTTTTTCTTTTTTTATTATGACTATTAAAACAAAAAATAAACAAACAAAAAAATCAGTCACGCCATTCTCCAGACAAGTGCGCTTATCAATGAAAAGCATTTAATTTTTATTTATGTATAGATAAGATAATAATGAGCAAGCGAGACTATTATGGTGGGAATTGAGTTCTTGCAACAAGACCAAAAAGTAGTAGGTATATAAACTAGTAATCACCACTCTTTGCCTGGAACACTTGATGCTACCCAAAACAAGCAAATCTATGCACTGCATTCGTACCACTAAAAGATCAGCTACTGTATACGGGGTGTAAGGGGAACACTCGAAGCCAAAAGAAGGTAATTGTACTCATCATTATGAACAACTTTTACTATGGGACCAGCCCTGAAATCGCGAATAAAATATCAGCTGTTCTATAGAAAACGGTCATTGACACTCGACAAAATGTATGGAATAGCAGATTTTTTTTCGCGATTTCAGGGTACTATAAGTGGTTCATAATGATGAGTACAATTACCTTCTTTTGGCTTTGAGAGTGTTCCCCTTACACCCTGTATATTACGAAATAAATATTTATTGAATAACAGTAAACTTTATTTTTTATTTTTTTGCAAATATTTCAAAGCGCCTGGTTTATGCGACGCGTGACCAAAATACTGGCGTGTTTCTGGCTCTACGCATAAGCATTGCCCTTCAACGTGGTAATGCCGCCAGCATGCTGGGTACGCTGCCAACTGGTAGTGGGCTTGAGCATTTGGATTGTCTTTAGACCTTCAACAGTCTATGGGCAGTCTAACTGAATTTGTAGTGTTAGTTTTAGCTTGTATTTTGTTTAGTTAATAAAGGCACTTGCGAAAACTATTTTGCAATCACGGGTTTATTTTTGAAATATTTCCAATCACATTCCAATATTGAATATAAATTTTATGTTGCACAAAAAACATGAAAACTGACCTGTCACGAATTGGCCAGACACCCACGTCCGTTCACGACACGCCCGCAGTCGCACTCGACAAGCCCCCGTTTAAACTCATAACGTCAACAAGAAATAGTTTATCAAATTGTGTTGCAGTTAATGTTTAAATTTGGTCAGCCGGATGAATTTTCACTTCAATTAATGTTACGGTTTTTGTGACGCAATTTTGTAATTATTGTACTGTATCGTTGTGTTGACACTAATTAAACGAGTTAAACATCATCGTATGTGGTGTTTTTTTAATAGTAACTAGCTTGGTGTTACCGTTTAACAAACTAAATAAGTGAGATATCTTTATTAATTAGGACTATATACTACCTCTTATGTAATGGTTGTCTTGTTTATAATACACTAACGACCCGACTGCCCGGCTTTGGACGGGCGTAATTTACGTGCGAAGTCGGGGCGGGTGGCTAGTTATATATATAAACCTTCCTTGAAAATGTATCTAACTAATGGTGAAAACCGCATCAAAATTCGTTGTGTGGTTTAGGAAGAGTTAGCGGCCATACAGACAGACAGACAGACAGACGCGGAAAGCAACTTCTATTTATATTATGTAGAGATAGAGATAGAGATGGAGAAGATAGAGATGTCTTCAATAATTATTGTTATTTTATGATAAATAAATAAATAAAAACTAAAATTAGTACCGTTTCATGATTTAAAAAAAACTGTTTAATTTTTTTTTATAATGTCAAATAAGGTAGCCATTAAGACACTGCTAACTAAACAGAAGAAAGAGCTTCTAAAGACGACAGCCTTAAGTCAGTCAGGTGTCTTAAGCTGTGTGAAAATTAAGCGCTTCTTTCTTTAATACATAACATTTTCTTGTCTTTCTCTCGTTGAGTTATGCAAAGATTTCTCATTCTCCTTACTTATGCAAAATATTAGACTTCACATAACAAAAAAAATTGTCGTCTACGCCAGTTACAACGTTGCTGTTAAATGAAGACAAAAGCTAACGCATTCAGTTCTTTTCGTTTTCAGTTTTTTTACGAATTGTCTGAAACTTGACCTACTAACAACATCGTCCATCTTTTTCTAACAGTACGTAAGCTAACAGAGACAAGTGCTTGTGTAATAAAATCTGTCCGCTAACTTGACCTACGTGTAAATTATTGTTACATTTAGCAATTTAAATAGCAAGCGTTAAGTATGTTTATCTCTCGCAATTTGCATCAGTAAATAATAACCTAGTGATACCATTTGCATTCAAATAAACTTAATTATAAATTATCTTTAGTTATTTCTCTCTTGCTCTTTGACAGAGGCCTAACGGTATGACACTTGTTCCCTGGAAGTTGGGCCGGTCCCTTGTATTAAACGCGACTTGTGTCTATACTTAGGTGCCGTCATATATTATCTTCTTGAGACACAAGGTAGGGCTTTTGCAGCTGCCAATTGGGCGGAGTAGCACATGGTGGAAATATTATGATAACCTCGGTAGTGGTTACATAATATTTGAGCTGCCCGAGGTCGAGACATTGGGCCCTTGGGACCAGAAGCTCACCTTCAAGCATTTTCAAAAATCTTTGTGACGTGTGCATGCCGGCCGGGTAATGCTACCAGCGGCAGGTACGCTGCCAACTGAAAGTGGGCTTGAGTATTTGGATTATCTTTAGACCTTCAATCACAGAAGACTTCAACGGTATTGTAACTGTTTTTTATAGTGTTGCTTGTATTTTGTTTAGTTAATAAAGACACCTGTCAGTAAAAAAACAAAAGACGTGATGTCTATTTAGATTTAAAGAGCTGATAATCTTTATACGACTAAACTGATTTTATTGTATCTGTGCAAAGAACACTGTAGTACAAGTCATCTTCTAAACAAAACAAAAAACATATTCAAATCGGTTCAGCCGTTTGAGAGCTACGATGCTACAGAAAGGCACACAGATACACAGACGCGCAGATAGACAGAAACAGTTTACACATATACAAATATACACAGACACATAGATACACACGTTAAACTTATAACAAGACCTGTTTCTAAGTTTTTCGCTTCAAGGGTTATAAAAAGGCCAAAAATAGCAATAAATCAGCTCACGTCGGCGTTATTCCCGGACGTTATCATTTATTATACGTAAGTATCACAAGGGGACAGTTGCCATTATCGTATATCTAACGAATCGCCCTTGCACTTGAAATCAATAATGTACAGATCACGGAAAATTGGTTTGTTTGTCTACTTACGTATCGATTGGATGTCTGTTCTTCATCAAAGTTGTGTGACTATTGTGTTGTGAAGTGTGACAAAAGTTGTCGCTCTTGTATTGGTTTGTATTTGTATAGTCAGCAACGGAAGTGTCCTTTTCATCCCACACAATGGAAGAAAATATATTTTGCTACATTACTATAAAAAACTACGTCTACGTCTTCTATAAATCCTTTCCATCCTAAGGTTGCCTGGAAGAGATCGCTTTTAACGATAAGGCCGCCAGTTGTTACACTAGTTTTTTAAAGAGTTTTTTGTCCTCTGTTTCAAATTTAATGGTGTGAACAATAAAGAGTTAATCAATCAATCAATCAAAACTTCTTCTACCCTTATTTGTAAATGACGAATCTCTGGATTTCCGCCAAGTGACGCCTGATTCAATCAATTATAATTATAATCGTTTTTATGAAAAACATAAGCTCTAAATAAAAAATAAAAACTTTTTAAACACATGCTTTTTCGTATTTTTCTCTGCAACCCTTTCATTTGATGCCCATATCAAGATGTGAATTTTTTTTCCGCCATTTTGAGGCGCCCGCCATATTGAATTTATCATCATCATCATAGTCAGCCGTTTAACAGTCCACAGCTGGACTTTTAGCCTACCCCGAAAGGGTGATTGGGCCATATCCACCACGCTGGCCCAGTGCGGATTGGTGGATTCACATACGCCATTGAATTCCTTCTCTGTACGTATGCAGGTTTCCTCACGATGTTTTCCTTCACCGAAAAGCCAGTGGTATGAAAATCCGTACGTAAGCTCCAAAGAGCTCATTGGTACGGGCCCGGGGTTTGAACCCACGACCTCACGCTTTCTAATCTAGTCATTGAATTTATCAGCTAGGACCAATGTGCTTGGGAAGACAAACCCAATGAACCCAAACTCGACGGGATTACGTCATTTCGTTTAGGAGTTATGGCCACCTTCTGTCTCCATCGTCAAACAAGCTCGAAGGTACCATAACATTGCATTGTCACCGAACTTACATAAGTATGAGAAACGTGCCCAGAGGCTCATCAGCACCAAATCCCTGGTTCAGACTAAGCTTCTTAGTCTTGAGTATCGGCGCAAGGTTGCTAGTCTATCGGTTTTTGTATCGCATACATTTCGGAGAGTGTGCTACAGATCTGCATGATTTGATTCCCCCTCCTGCCCATTTTTATATCGGACTGCCAGAGTGGGTACGAAGAATTGACACCGCTTTATGGTTGATATTCCGAGAACCCGTACGAAGCGCTTTGATTCCACATTTATTGTGCGAACTGCTAGTCTGTGGAATTCGCTGCTTCAAGTCGAGAGTGAATAGGTTTCTTCTAGGCAAGCGTACTCCATCGTAGGCCGCATCATCACTTAACATAGGCGAGTTGGCGGCCAAGCGCAAGCCTATTTATAATAATTAAAAAAAGTATGCCAAATTTCAGCTCAATCGGTCTAAGATATCTGCTTCATAATTTAATTGCATGTTCCTATGAGATTTTTGTATAACTCAAAATTTGACAGGAAAACATCTGTCGGGTCAGCTAATTGTTAATAAATAACACGCTTATGTAAGAAAGATAATAGACCTGGCCTCCCGACAAGTGTCGGTGGTAAAAGTGATCCAGCAGAAACAGCCAACATGTTTATGGAACATTTTAAGGTGTAGTCTCCAGTCGGTCCATCTATTGAGATGATCATAGCTGAGTCCGGTGAACGAAGAGAAGACCCACTGCTAAGATTTACAGCGAGTCAAGTTAAAACTGTAATTAAGGTCAAAACTCCAGGACATAATGGGCTAACAAATCTCTACATAGTATAAATTGAAGTCGTTTTCCGCGTCTGGCTGTCTGTATGTCTGTATGGCCGCTAACTCCTCCTAAACCACGCAACGGATTTTGATGCGATTTTCAACATCAGTTAGAGAAATTTTCGCGGAAGGTTTATATAAATAACTAGCGACCCGCCCCGGCTTCGCACGTAAATTACACCCGTGCGAAGCCGGGCAGGGCGGGTCGCTAGTATAATATAACCACTTGATCGCGCACAAGTCAATCAATCACAAGACAATCTGGGTGTCTTTAAGTCGAGAGTGAATTGGTTTCTTCTAGGCAATCATGCTCCATCGTAGACCGCATCATCGCTAAAATCAAGCGAGATGGCTGCCAAGCGCAAACTTATTTACCATAAAAAAAAAATATTTTTGGCTTCATCATCATCATCATTTCAGCCATAGGACGTCCACTGCTAAACATAGGCCACCTCCATCGATCTCCAAAAGGGCCGGTTGGAAGCGGCCTGCATTCAGCGTTTCCTTGCGGTCTCTTTTAGGTCGTCTGTCTATCTTGTGGGTAGACGTCCTACGCTGCGCTTACCAGTCCGTGGTCTCCATTCCAGAACCTTTCGGCCCTATCGGCCATCTTTGGCTTACGGTGGGGTAAAGGATGAGCAGTCAAGTGATTATATTGTCATTGTGGGCTTGGCATGGTCCGTTTAATGTGGCCACCGTCAGTGCAACAGTATCGCATCATGTGAACGTGCCTTGGAGTAAATTATGGAAAACCTTACAATAACAACCTCAAATTAACTACCAAAACACCTCTCTAATCCACTTAAACTTACCAACATGACTTTCAATAAGCGGCCCGATATTCAGCCCGGCTTAAATAAAGTCAATTTAGTTAAGTCACGTAGGCCTCTAAACTGGAAACAACCGGATGATTCTGGATTCGGCCGAATGCGCCGGACGGAGCTTACGTGACGTAAGTCTAAGGGTTAGACTGCACTAGTACACTAACGATAATATTATTATGAGGTGTCAGTGTGTTATCAAAGACGTTTCATAGCCTAATGGGTTATGAAACGCCCTTGTGATATGAATATGACAACGCTGCAGGGACTGCAATACTGCCTTGATTGAATCTAAGGCTTTCCCATAGTTCACAAATGCTAGGCATAATGGCTGAATCATAATCCTCAGTCTTCTGTATAATCTGGCGGAGCGTGTGTATGTGGTCTATGGTGCTCCAGCCTTTACGGAAAATGGCTTGTTCGGGAGGCTGAAAGTCATCAAACCTGCTTTCGAGACGGTTCGTAGGTAGGACCGTACCGTGAACCGTAGGACGGTGGGTATAAACGGAATGATTTTATTTCTGTAAAAACATAAATATATATAGAGTGTGGGCTGTACTTTAAGTGACACATTAGTTCAGCGTGAATTATTTAATTAATTATTGGTAATAATGTTCAAAAAAAATCAATGATTTCTAAAAATGCGTGAGTAAACTTACTGTTATTTTACTTGGGTTAGTATTAGAATGGCTAGATCGCAAAATAACTTCATATATGACAGCACCTAAAAAGTTAAACGTAATAATTAACATCGATTTTTAAACACTACCAAATACAAAAATATTTTCTTTAATTTGCTGATTCTGCTTTACTTTACTTTTTTCTCGAAAAGTTAACTAGCTTTTTTTATAAAAGCATAATATAACCATGTCTGTTTTAGCTGCCATCTTATAGGTATGAATGTTTTAATTTTTTATCGGGATTTATTTCGCATTATTGTTTATGTAAAATAGACAGCTCAAAGTTTTGAATAATGGCCATGATCACGACAAACTATACGTGGCCAATATTGATAATTTTGGGAAAATATGAATGGATTCTAAAGATATGGCCAATCAAAGAGGTTCACCCATCAACACATAAAATCATCCACATACGCAATTAGGCGTAATATTTCGTGTATTCCAAAACCGGAAGCAGTCGCATTGAGATTAGTAGAAAATAAAAGGCGAATCTTTAGTTTTATATCTTAATTGTATAAAAATTACAAAACAGAATTCTCAAATTAACGCAAACTTCACAGACAAAATAGGTTGGCCCCGTTGTATATTTAAACACAGGAAAAAATGTGGAATATAAAACTTTCTACCGCCCCGGAGTGTCAACGAGGAATTTTCTTCTAATATTTTCTGTTCTGTCCCTTAATAGATGAAAAGGCTTGGGTATAATTATGGTAGGTGGAACCCACCATTTGATAATTATGTTTTTAATCACAAGCATCTTGATGTTATTTAAACAGTTCACTTCCTACATTTCGGAATGAGATTTTGAGATCAAAGCGCGGGTCGAGTCACAAATGTCGCAATGTTTAGTGTTCTAATGCAATCTTACCTTAAGTTTAGTCTACTACCATTAACGTCTTCTAATTTCCTATTGTGGTACGTTGGTTGGATAGGGAACGGTGAAAACCGTTCGCTGGGAGTAGGAATTGAAATAATAGTTTTGTTTGTATAACGGTAATGGAGAATTCCTGTTGTTTCAAATGTGGTTGAAGCGTATTCCGTTTTTAACGGTTTTTATTTACTTTAGTTAATAATGCATCAATAAAGGGGCCTAAGTTGGTATACGTCGATACACATGTCATATGAGTTTAAAACCTAGAATGCCTAATTTTTAAAATGACCAACTAAGAAAACATAGATAAGAAAATAGGCATTTTAAGAATTAGGTAAGTTAAAGTATTGTCCTTTAAAAAAATGGGATTTTGTAGAATTGGTAATTTTAAGAAATGGGCATTTGTACTATTTGTAAGAATTGCATATTTTAAGAATTGGGTGAGTTTAATGTTTCCGAAGCCGAGAAGCCGTGGTAGCCCATTTGGGAGACCGCTAGACTTGAAAGTGTGAGGTCGCGGGTTCAAACCCCGGGCCCGTACCAATGAGCTCTTTGGAGCTTATGTACGGATTTTCGTGCCACTGGCTTTTCGGTGAAGGAAAACATCGTGAGGAAACCTGCACACGTACAGAGAAGAAATTCAATGGTGTATGTGAATTCACCAATCCGCACTGGGTCAGCGTGGTGGATATGGCCCAATCACCCTTTAGGGGGTAGGCTAAAAGTCCAGCAGTGGACTGTTAAAAGGCTGATTATGATCATGATGAATGTTTTCGAAGACGATGTCGAGAATAGAGCGAAGTGGAAGAGAAAAGTTAGGAAGACGTGACCTCACCACCATGTGGGATTTATAGTCAGGAAGAGAGAGAGAGAGAGAGAGAGAGAGAGAGAGAGAGAGGTCATTTAATTTTGAAGAATTGGTAATTAAAAAATAAGGTTATTTATAGAGTCAGTTGCTATTTCGAGAATAGCGTTCTGAGTCAAGCCGCCTATGGGATTTGCTAGCGTTGTACCCAGAATAAAGACAATGGATGTTGTTAAGGTACGTTTACAAATAGATCAGGTTCAGTCTGAGAATAGTAGTGTAAGTAGTTGTCAGGTCCCCATAATACGCAATGCGTGCTATTTAAGGTCTCACCAAATGGTGTCGTCGATAGGAGGTCATTGTACTCATAATTTTCAACAACTTTTACTATGAGGCTGATGATACCTAGTAAACCTCAGCGCGAGTCCGAACAACAAAAAAATATTTTTGGATCACAAAATTAAGTTTTTAGTGGACAATAAGGTTCTACCATACATACGAACTACAAATGTAAGATTGTCATCACAAAACTATTTTTTTTATATGATTTAACTTTAAATTAACAATTTTCGGATTGTTTCCTTAATGTGTGCTATAAGACCTTGCCTTTCGCCAAATTTCATGATTCTAGATCAACGAGAAGTACCCTTAAATATTCGCAAAATAATTTGAAAATATGTGACATAAACGGTCATATCTATTGATCGCGTTAATTTACAAGTTTGATTTTTTTACGGCTAAAAGAAACTGTAAACATAAGTATTTGATATAAATTTTAACTTGATATCTTTACGCGTTTCTGAGAAAAAGGTCTGAAAAAGGACAGACAGACAGACGAACAACAAAGTGATCCTATAAGGGTACCGTTTTTCCCATTGAGGTAAGGAACCCTAAAAAACAATACGACACTATGACAATGTAATATAATAAAAAAAAAATATTCGGGACATTTTTGATGACACACACGGTCATCTGACCCCAAACTAAGCAAAGCTTGTGATATGGCTGCCAGAGACTGGTATATATACATATAGGTTTAAATACATACTTAAATAGATATTAACACCCAGATATAGAACAAACACAAATGTTCATCACACAAATGTTTGTCCTAGGTGGGAATCGAACCCACGCCCCCAAGCTCAGAAGGCAGGTTCACTACCAACTCGACCAACGGGCTATCACGGGCTATAATTATAGAAAGGTTTTAGAATGAAGCCCTTGAAGTAGATTTAAAGTTTTAGGGTAGCTGGAAAACGTAATTGCTTAAGTAGCTGGTAGTATGTAGGTTCCCGCTGTAACCACACGTATCTTGCCAAAATGTTGAACTTTTCACATTTGTTGTGTACTGTAGGTACGTGCTTGTACATTCACACTGAAGTTTCTGTAATTCAGCTTTTAGGCATAATGATGATTACTGTTCATGGAAACGTGACCTGCGTTTGTCAAACAAACATTTATTTTGATCTTTTATGATTTGTTTTTTTTTCTTTGTCTTTTCTTTTTTCTTTTGTGATTTATTTTATTTTTTACATTTCTTTCACACATCACATCAGCAGCCATCAAACGTCCACCACTGGACAAAGGCCTCCCTCTTAAAGAGGGGTGTTGCCATAATCCCCACGCTTGGCGGGCGGCTTGGGGATCGCAGTAAGTTCACCGTGTAGTAATAGGATGCTGCTGCCCATCCTCCGGTGGTTCTGGTCGCAGTTTTAGGACATACCCGGGTCCCTTACTACTTTAACTTTATTTGTTACTACTTAATACTTACTTAATGTAAAGTGAATTTTTGTTATCTAAATAAATAAAAGCGCCCAAAGTATGAGTTTCTTTCTTTTAGTTTGGGTTCTATATCTATAACGCGCACCCGTCTTACTTGGTCGGTGATTGTTATTTGTTATTTTGCAATTTGTACCTACTTTTTGCACTAAAAAACAACAAAAAACGTTTAAAATCATAACAAATCACGTATAAATATACGTATAATGCAGTTGAAACTATAGTCGGAGTGACTGGCTTAATGTTACGTGAGTAATTCCCGTGTTATATAAAATCATGTTTGGTTTAAAATGATTTTTTTACCTTTTACTTTTAACCCTTTAATTTTATGATATTACTGACTGACTATTATTACTTTATAGTTAATACGCCATAACATTTGATAGAAAGATAGATAAAAACTTAACAAATAAAAATTCGTATTAGGTACATAATTATTCTTTTAAAATTTCCACCATTTATTAATTTCGGTTCAATAGTACAGCCGGATAGATTTAGTTTATTTGGAGACAGAAAATTTGAAACGTTTTTTTTTTAGTAAAACATTGCTAGTGGAAATTGTTCCCAAAATGTTGACCACGTTACCACGTTAATGATTTTTTTATTAAGCCATAGGTGGCCAGGTGGTAGCATGTGGCTTTGCAATTTGACAGCACCCGGTTCGATCCTCAGCCTGCACCAATTTACTGACTAATTTAATAATATGTACTTAAATAAATTATGCGGAGTTTCGATGCCATCGCTCAACAACGTTGAAGGAAAACATTTTGAGGTAACTAGTATGACCTAGAACATCAAAAGCTCAAAGACATAAGTATGACATTTACCAACATGCACTGGGCCAGCATGCTGGATTAGGTCCATCCTCTCTCTCTCTCTGAGAGAAGACCCAGCAACGGAAACATGACTTAATGATATAATGGCATACAAGCTAACGGGCTACCTGATGGTAAGCAAACGCTGCCTGAATGGGTGTTCCCCGTCAGTTACAATCTGAGTGTCTTTAAATTATGAGTAAATCGATTTCTTCTGGGCAAGCGTGCTCCGTCGTAGACCGCATTGTTGCTTAACATCAGGCGAGATGGCGGCCAAGCGCAAGCATATTATGGATTCCTGTAATACTATAAGGGCATCACAAATACGTTGTCTACTTTTAATGCTCACTTTTTGAGCAAAGTAGAAGCCAGCACATGATAGTCAGAACATGACTTTAAAAACATGATGGCAGCCACAATTTGCCCCAATTATATAACTTCAACTGACGAAAGTCACCGACATAGCCCACCGGATTAGCAAGTTGAAGTGGCTGTGAGCAGGGCACATATCACGCAGAACAGATAACCGATGGGGTCGAAAGGTTCTGGAATGGAGACCACGGACCGGTAATTGCAGAGTAGGACGTCGACCCACAAGATGGATAGACGACCTAAAAGAGACCGCAGGGAAACGCTGGATGTAGGCCGCTTCTAACCGGCCCTTTTGGAGATCGATGGGGGAGGCCTATGTCCAGCAGTGGACTTCCTATGGCTGAAATGATGATGATGTAACTCCAAAGTGAGATGTAAACAGTAAACAAAGTATTCCATTCACAGATGTCCGCACCACACCCAAGCACGCCACGTCGGGTCGCGTTGCGTTGCGTGTCGTGATGGATCTAATAAAATATCCGCTAATTGATACGCCATGACAATTCGAGCGGCAGCTATTCGCGCTCCATCGAACGCGGTGACACAAACACGGACCGATAGTGACACCACTATTACGAAAAATGTGGAACATTTTACCCAATTTCGAATGTTTTAAATGTTTATCGGGACTTATCACGTGATACGGACTTATCGTATCATCATCATCATCATCAACCAGAAGACGTCCACTGCTGAACATACGCCTCCCCCTTTAACCCCCACACTGAACGACAGCCTGCCTTTTGCATCCACTGGATGCCAGCGACTCTCACTATGTCGTCGGTCCATCTAGTGGGAAGCCTACCTACGCTGCGTCTTCCGGTTCGTGGTCTCCACTCAAGAACCTTTCTTCCCCATCGGTTATCGGTTCTTCGAGCGATGTGGCCTGCCCATTGCCACTACATTGACTTATCGTATAAAACGTGATAAGTCCCGATAAACATTTAAAACATGTGTTCAAATCGCGAAAGTATAAAATTACTAAAATTTCGAATATTCGCAAAATTAACTTTTTTTATTCTTTCCTCCTTGAGGATTTTGGCATCGCACTCCTGTGCATTTGCCAGTGCCAAGAATTTACTATCAAGTTTCATGAAATGTATTTAAACAAGTCAGTCGCAGTTAAAGTGAAGCAAAGTAAGTAACAGTACAGTCAAAGACATGCCCTAGTAAAGTGGTGGAAAATTTACAAGAGGCTTCTATGGAGCTTTGAACACAACACGAAAATAATACGTTTCACAGCATTATGTCATCAATACTAACACTTAATAAATAATAATACTCCTTTATATCGATGGGGAAGAAAGGTTCTTGAGTGGAGACCACGAACTGGAAGGCGCAGCGTAGGTATGCCTCCTACTAGATGGACCGACGACATAGTGTGAGTCACTGGCATCAAAAGGCAGGACGTCGTTCAGTGAGGAGGTTAATAGGGGAGGCCTATGTTCAGCAGTAGACGTCTTCTGGGTGATGATGATGACTCCTTTATAACGCATTAACACTCGAAAATACACAAGTTTAGGAAAATAATACAACGAATGATGTCATGTTTTTTCATGTTGGCGCCAAAAAACTCAATAAATGTTTATATGGAACTATTTAAATTGGCGTTACTTTGACAGGTGACACTGAAATCTTAGAGCGCTTTCAGTGGCAGCAATAAGAACTAAAATGAAAACTCATGATATTCGGAACTAATTTTTATTTTTAAATCGACGCTTTGAAAAACCTTTTTTTTTTAAATCCATCATTTTCCGAAACTCATGGCGACCGTCAGTAAACATTGTTACGTGCATAACTCGAATAAAACAGTTTTGTTGACTCGCCAACAGCGCTTGCGATTTGCAAATTGTTATGTAAACTTGTACATACCTACAGATGCCTACATAAACGTGTGTTTGTTTATATTTTCTATTAACTTCAATGACAGTTTGACGAAACTCATGTTCGTTCAAACTAAGTCGATTAGTTAAGTTAATCACCGTTTTGTTTTTTAGGGTTCCGTACCCAAAGGGTGTAAGCAGAACTCTATTACTAAGCCTACGCTGACTGTTCGTCTGTCCGTCCGTCCGTCTGTCCATCTGTCCATCTGTCCGTCTGTCCACCTCTTCGTCTGTCCGTCTGTCCGTCTGTCCGTCTGTCCGTCTGTCCGTCTGTCCGTCTGTCCGTCTGTCCGTCTGTCCGTCTGTCCGTCTGTCCGTCTGTCCGTCTGTCCGTCTGTCCGTCTGTCCGTCTGTCCGTCTGTCCGTCTGTCCTTCTGTCCTTCTGTCCGTCTGTCCGTCTGTCCGTCTGTCCGTCTGTCCGTCTGTCTGTCTGTCCGTCTGTCTGCCTGTCCGTCCGACCGATTTTTTGTTTTTGCTTTAGTGTAAAAACGGTAATACGTAAAACCGTCAAACTAGCATGATTATAGTACATACTCTAAAGTTATACAACAAATAATGGGCAAGTGCGAGTCAGTGACAAATTTTTGATCACGACTAAGTTAGCCAACGTCGGGCGCGGACGTTACTTGGATGTGTGACCGCCTGGGCGTGATGTTGTCTTTATGCGCAAGTTTTTTCATTTTGGGATGGTACTGAACCCTCAGTGCGTGAGCCCGACTCACAGTTGACCGGTTTTTTCATTTAAATAACCATTAAACACGATGGGTTAACTAATCGTCTTGTTTTAATGAACTTGCCTTGGCGAAGTAATTGCATGTAAAAACATACATTTTGTGTCTATCTTATTTCAAAATTTTTATAATGTTATTGAAGCAAATAAATGCTTGAACCGAGTTTAGGTATGGATAAACTAAGTTTTTTAAGCCATAAGTAAACAAGCAGACGGGTTTTCTAATGGTAAGCTGATTATGATGAAGCAATTATATTCAACTATGGATACTTATTACACCAGAGGCATCACAAATACGTTGCCTACCTTCTAAGACTCTATAAACTCACCTTTTGAAGAGTGGGTCTCTCCAAAAGGCGTTGTACCTTCCCAGAAACAACGCGGAAGGTTTGATGGGTAATTATCAATATTAACCCATATATGCCCAGAACCTTTTTTCGATCCCGATTTTTATGATTTTCACATATTATGTTGTTTATTAGTGACCATAGACAACAGTTGTAGTAAAATTTTGTGGATTTCAGTCCTGAAAAGTGTTTTTTTTCAGTGGGTCGAAAACGACCCCTTGGGCAAATGCAGTCCTACAAATGTATGGACTGAGAATAATGAAAATAAAACAAGTGTTACGCTAATCAGACTTTGTTATCAGTTTTTAAAATAACAAAACAGAAAACGAACGTGCAACAGAAGATCAGCTATGAATCATCATCATCATTTCGGCCATAGGACGTCCACTGCTGGACATAGGCCTCCCCCATCGATCTCTATAAGGGCCGGTTGAAAGCGGCCTGCATCCAGCGTTTCCCTGCGGTCTCTTTTAGGTCGTCTGTCTATCTTGTGGGTGGACGTCCTACGCTGCGCTTACCGGTCCGTGGTCTCCATTCGAGAACCTTTCGGCCCCATCGGCCATCTGTTCTGCGTGATATGTGCCCTGCCCACTGCCATTTCAACTTACTAATCCGGTGGGCTATGTCGGTGACTTTAGTTCGTCTACGGATCTTCTCATTTCGGATTCGATCTCGTAGAATAACCCCGAGCATAGCCCTCTCCATAGCTCGTTGTGCGTATTTATCTATTAAGTGTTATAAAATATAGTTATGTTTGCCAAAAGTACCAGAGTCACCGACGGCAATGGGCCACATCGCTTGAAGAACTGATAACCGATAGAGAAGAAAAGTTTTTGATTTGAGACACTAGACAGCCTTCCACTAGATGGACCGACGACATTGTGAGAGTCACGGGCATCCAGTCGATGCAGATGGCAGGCTGACATTCAGTCTGGTCAAGGGGGAGGGCTATGTTCAGCAGTGGACGTCTGCTGGCTGATGATGATGATGAAGTGTTATAGAGTGTGAGTGTGTGAGTGTGTTACTCTACATATTATTCGTGTACTATCATCTATTTTAGAACTAAGGTTGCTTATAAACTACTTACCTCTCAAGGTAGAAGCTTGCCTTCTGAAAGCTTCTCAGAATATTTTCAAAGGTGGTTTTAGAAAATGACTAGATACACCTGTGTTCATATTTTATGCAGATTATTTGAACCATGTCGTTGCCGATAGAGATGGCTTGTGATGATATTATTAACTAGCAGTGCTCCGCGTTTTCACTTGCAATTTCCGAACCTTTAATTTTTGAGGTTATAAATGCAGAATCTTTCTCAGCCTTCGACCAAAATAAAATGAATGGACGGGCCCTAACCATTGAACTTGATCAGTAAAAACGAGTCAAAACCTTCGGACATATACTTCAACACCTAATTATAAAAATGTACAGTATATTTCTTACAAAAAATAAATGTCGGTTTTATTTGTGTATTTACACTTCGGTAAAGCATACGAATTCATAATTTTGTCAGATGTTTCGTTATCGCGTAACAATAGATTCGTATTTCATTTCCTACGGCTAGAGATCGACTGAAACGAAGTGAGCGCTGGCGCTCATTTTGTAATCTTCAAAAATGCGCTTCTACTGGGCCCGTCCATTAATTTTATTTTGGTCGAAGTTCTCAGCACGAAATTTTGTAGGCACTAAGCCAAAAAAAGAGTTCTCTGTACGCATCATTATGAAAAACTATTAATAAAATTACGGAAAAAGGGGTTATCAGTAAAGTCGGTTTACGGACGATAATTTTACGTGATAACGCTTAGGCCGATCGTCTCTCTCTATCGCTTGTTCCGCGCTCTCGCTTGCACGCGCGGATCTGGCGGAACGTGACCTTGACAGTTTTACGTGCGTGCAGCCAGCGTTCATCTATTTCTAAGACGTTATCACGTCAATAAAAAGTATAATGCGATGTCTGTCTAGCAATCATTAAATTGCTTATATTTACCTTAGTTATTGTGAAGTCCTCAGTTAATTTTATAATTATACTAGCGAACCGCCCGCCCAGCTTCGCACGGGTGTAATTTACGTGCGAAGCTGGGGCGGGTCGCTAGTTATATATATAAATCTTCCGTGAAAATGTATCTCACTGATGGTGAAAACCGCATCAAAATCCGTTGCGTGGTTTAGGAGGAGTTAGCGGCCATACAGACATACAGAGAGACAGACAGACAGACGCGGAAAGCGACTTTAATTTTATACTATGTAGAGAAGAGATTATACAAAGCAAAGATAAAAAGCCTTGAATATTACATAATTATTACTTAGTTTGAAACTCATTTTAATATAGTTTTTGTTATCGGCCCTATTTTATGTTTTTTTTTTTTTTTTATTATTATGAAAAAATAGACAAGTGCTATTACCGATTTTCTTGTGAAATGATGCCAATTATGTACTGAAATTATTTCTTAATTGTTTTGGGGAAATTCGTTCAAAATTTTCCTCAAAACAGTGTTTCGATTTTCTCCGGTTTCCTCAGTTCCGTAGAACAACGCTCTTTTCTACTGATGAGGTTATTATCTTCTTCAAGTCGCGGGTAATGGGAATTTTCCTGACACAGGTCTTGGACGCGATCTTTAAACTTGCTCCTTGATCCTTTCACATATTTTACTACTAGTTTTATACTCTTACCTTCAATCCCAACCGAGATTATGTATCTCTACATAGTATAAATTGAAGTTGCTTTCCGCGTCTGTCGGTCTGTCTGTCTGTATGTCTGTATGGCCGCTAACTCCTCCTAAACCACGCAACGGATTTTGATGCGGTTTTCATCATCAGTTAGATACATTTTCAAGGAAGGTTTATATATAATATAATCTACATAGTATAAATTGAAGTTGCTTTCCGCGTCTGTCTGTCTGTCTGTCTGTATGGCCGCTAACTCCTCCTAAACCACGCAACGGATTTTGATGCGGTTTTCACCATCAGTTAGATACATTTTCAAGGAAGATTTATACTTATATACAACTAGCGACCCGCCCCGGCTTCGCACGTAAATTACACCCGTGCGAAGCTGGGCGGGCGGGTCGCTAGTTACAAATAATTTTAGAAGTTTTTTTTTATGTCATAGGTGGCAAAGAAGCTGACGGACCGCCTGATGGTAAGTGATTACCGTCGCTTATGAATACCTACAACACCAGGGGCATCACAGATACGTTGCTGACTCTTAAAGACTATTAACAGCCTTTTTGAAGAACTCAATTTTAATTGAAGGAAATTTAAAAATTCACAGCTAAAATGTGTGATAACCAACTTTTTTTTTTCCGCTTGTTTTTTTTAAATAAGAACATTCTGAAGAACAAAAAAAACTAAGAAAAACTATATACTTTACTTATTTTACGCGTCTGTTAGTTAGCCCAATTGAACTTGCAACTGACGATATATCAAAGCCAAGAAAGGCACATCGCTTTTTATATTAGAAATAATTATAATTTTAAGATAAAAAAGAACCGACTTCAACATTTACAAACTGAAACTAAAAAGTAGAAAATATTGTTTAATATTACGACAGAAATACTTTGTATCCATGGTCATGAAAAATTTAACGAAAAACAACAGGGCCCGGTCGCCATGGAGACACTTCTTTGTTTTTTTTAAGTTCTGTTGTAGGAACAGTTCCTCTATGTTTGCTGTTCAGTTAACAGCGTCGCTAGTGGAGAACAAAGTATGAAATTAACCAAGAAATAACTGTAGTTCCAATTTTGCCACCTTAACAGCTAAGTTGGTGGCAGTGTACAATGTACATTTAATTCGTTGCTTATCGTCATGTTTTTGTAGATTTTTCAAAAAGCGCTGATCAATGTCGATAAAAAATTATGGGACCACCTATGAGATAAGACCTACCAACCAAAAAAAGAATCATCAAAAACAATTCTAAATTGGCGGAGTAATCGCGTAACAAATATACAAAAAAAAAAAACATAGTCAAATTGATAACCTCCTCTTTTTGGAAGTCGGTTAAAAAGAAGAAGAAAATTTGAGCATGTAAGAACTGAACGATGCAAGGCATGCTACATATTGGTTAAGTTGCGATTACTTGCGATGTCAAAGAAAAGCTTTTAAGGCGTGTTATTGAATGTACGATGCATTATAGGTACCCGTGTGTCGAGCGCCTTAAACTTATGTAAAGACAAATTGGATCGTAGTATCGGTTTGAACGGCACTCCGCACAAAAATATTATTGAATTCCGAGCTAAGTAATCTAAGTATATTTCGTGGAATGTCGTTGTTATGGGTGGTATAAAGTAGAACTGCTATTATGAATCCAGCGTTTTTTGTTATCAGCTAAACGGTAAATGTAAGCAAAAAAAAAAAAAAAAACTACAATTGGTTTCTTAATTAAATTAAATTTTAACCATGGACAAAAATAATAGTATAATATAAAAAACAAGAGGTGTTTCTTATTAATGGTCATAAATTACAATTGGTTTCTTATTGGGTATTAATGGCTATCTCTCTTGTTTTTTATATTATATTATTTATTTATTATTATATTTATATTTATTTATTATTTAAAATTTTATATTATACTGGTTGACTATAGCATTTATTCGACAAACCAACTTTCAATGGAGCTACTCAGATTGTGGTATTATGGCATATATTAACAAGTAATAGGTATTATTATGGAAGTAATAGGTAGGAAAAATAAAGGTTTATTTTTTAGGCACTTAATCAAATAAATTGAAGCTGTCAGAACGTTTCTTAGCGTTCTGACAGCTGCATTAGCATTAGCCGAGATGGGGGCGAAACGCAAGCCTATTACATAAAAAAAATATTCCTCAACGGTTAACAGCATAGACACGAAATGATGTAAGTATACGAATTTAATTTTGAAAGCCCATTCACCATCTCATTTCATGGTTACTATAAAAGTTACTATTAATGGCTCAGTTGGTAGTGAACCTATCTTCTGTGCTTGGGGGCGTGGGTTCGATTCCCATCTAGGACAAACATTTGTGTGATGAACATTTGTGTTTGTTCTATGTCTGGGTGTTAATATCTATTTAAGTATGTATTTAAAAATATATATGTACGTATATCAGTTTCTGGCAGCCATATTACAAGCTTTGCTTAGTTTGGGGTCAGATGACCGTGTGTGCAAAAATGTCCCAGATATTTATTTATTTATTTAATTTATTATAACCATTATATTTTTGAACGTCAGTTTTGTAGTGACAGGTAGGACAGATGGCACCCTTTGGGTACGGAACCAGGCTTGTTTGGCTAAAAACTGGACAACATAAAAACTCTAAATTAATAAAAACTTCCTTTTCTATATCTCTTTCGAAAATGAAGGTAAATATTTTTAATCTTAAGGCATAAATATTTTAATCCCAAAGGTAAGGAGTGAGAGGACCAATAGACGGGACTTAATTTAAAATTATACCCTTTTCACTGATGATCTTCATGTCCATTCCCTTGCGGTATGGTCTCTATCCATTGAACATTGTTCTAGTCTTAAAATAAAATGGATTATTCTCCCGCTAGCCGCATCTTATCCGCCCGGCTCTCATACAATATTTATGCGTGAAGAACACAGAATGTCGATTACGAGCTACGTCGCAGAGATGAAGAGTGGAATTGGTAATACAGTATAATCTCACTAATCCGGCGCTTCATAAGACCGATACGTCCAATAATCCGGCACCCTCCGCCCCTCTACGCCAATGCGCTCCGTCACCGCGTCGTCTAGCAGTCTAACCTCAAAACTTATCACGTGCAAGTGCGTACGTATTTACCTGTTTTTTTGAAGTGAGAATTGTGTCTAGTTAAAAATGTCAAATGTCTCTTTATGAAATGCTTTATTTCATTTATTATGTTTTTTTCTCTATAATCCAGTAATCCGAACATTCCAATAATCCGGCACCCTCTGGTTTTTAATAGTGCCGGATTAGTGAGATTATACTGTAATAGATTTTGGCTTAAAATAAGTACGAATTCTTGGGTTTTGCGTTGACGTTTTTGGAAGATGCTTAAAAGATACTTTAACAAAAACAACAATAATAACAACAACACAAAAACAACAGCAACAACTCAATAATTTCATCATCATCATCATCATTTCAGCCATAGGACGTCCACTGCTGGACTTAGGCCTCCTCGATCGATCTGCAAAAGGGCCGGTTGGAAGCAGCCTGCATCCAGCGTTTCCCTGCGGTCTCTTCGAGGTCGTCTGTCCATCTCGTGGGTACACGTATTACGCTGTGCTTACTGGTCTGTGGTCTCCATTCAAGAACTTTTCAGCCCTATCGTCTGTTCTGCGTGATATGTGCGCTGCCCACTGCCATTTCAACTTGCTAATCCGGTGGACTATGTCGGTAACTTTCGTTCGTCTACGGATCTCCTCATTTCTGATTCGATCTTGTAGAGAAGTCCCGAGCATAGCCCTCTCCATAGCTCGTTGTGCGACTTTGAGCTTGCTTATGAGGTCCATAGTGAGAGACCACGTTTGAATGCCATCACTGGAAACACACACTGGTTGAACCCGTAGGTATCTCAACATAATTGTACGATACACTACAGTCTCGGGGAAATGATTTTTGATAGTGGACGTATGAGGTGCATCCAGAACGACCAGGTGAAGAACGGACAACTATCCCTGCAAGCTGACGAAGGTAAAAAGGAAAACTCCAACCTTGAATCCACGATCGCCCATACGGCTTCAGCAGCAGTCGCGATCTATGTGGAACAGCCCGGGCACGGCCACTGAAATGCACTGGTGAAATAATAGTTCTCCAACGTTCTTTGTGAGCTCACAGCACTAGGTTACGAACCAAGAGGTTCTAATGGAATGTCCTGGATGGTGGTGATTTCTGCGCACGCGCCGCGAGAGTAGGCACGCAACGTGCGTCCCAAGCGAACCGCTATGACGGAATGGCTTCTACCGATCAACGATAGAAAATAAAAGAATTTATGAAGTTATTTTCCATCTACCCTCTTTTGCTTGTTTATCGAACAATAATAATTGTAAATTATTATAACACCGGCTTGCACTCACGATTATGTTTTTATCAGTCGAGAAAAATCCTCATGCGAGTTTTGATGAAATAATAATTGTATTTATTCTATCTATCTCATATTGTAATATAAATAACGAAACTACCAGACACTTCCTTTTGTTACTATCATACTTCCGTTTCACAAACCGGTAGGAAAGGTTATCAACTTATCTTACTACTCGACACATGAGAACAATGCTTCTTGCTAATCCATTAACGTCAGTGGTCCTTTAATTATGAGGCAAAACTGCTTGTTTTGCTAATTTATTATGATCAAAAACCAATTTTATGTTATGCGCCACAGCAGAAATTATTAGCCATTTCACTGTCATTATTGCTTAAATTCGAAACAGTTTGCTAAACTTGAACGTCAAGTCTAGGTAATTAAGATTTACAAAGTTTATTTACTAAAATAACTCTAAAATGTTAAATTTTAATTAAGCAACTTTTTATTTACACAATAACAATGCAAACGTCTTTATAAACAAGATAAGAGTTCTAAATCTTAACTTAATCTTAATTACTCGCGTTTCCAAGAATAAACATGAATCTGCGTTAAAGACTTAAAACTTGTTTAAACAAACTGATGTAGATTTTGTATTAAATCACTATTTAAATAAATCGTTGGAGAGATGAGAATGTTTTAATTGGGTAGGTATCATATTTCGCAAAATGGATACCAAATTACAGAGATCTCATTTTTAAATAATGTTGACGGAGTTTTGGCACCAAAGTGAAAAAAAAAAACTGTCGCATCGTTGTATAATTTCTCTAAACTTGTGCATTTTTGAGTTTTAATGTATAATAATTGGGTAATTATTTATTAAGTGTTCGTATACGTGCTTTAGTGTGGGTAGCTGATATAACGCGGTGAAAGTGTATTTTCGTGTTGTTTCGAATACTCCATAAAAGCTATTAGTCAAGTCTACCGCTTTGACTACTTGAAAATTCTATAATAAGATACTTGCTAAATAGACAAGAAGTCAAGGGCCAAAACATTAAAAAAAATCGAAATTAGACAATAATGATCTCAACACGGCGGTAGTAAAAGTAGCCTATTTTGAGGTTTTTATCCCTCACTTGCGCGACTGCACACTAGCAAAACTAGCTAGTGACTGATGTCACACCGGTGCACACAACGCGTTTGTACACCGCCGAATTGGTGTCATCTATAGATAATAATACATCGAGGCGTCATGATTATCTTACGTTGGCTCTAAAACTAAGACAAACTTAGTTAGTATGTTCAAAAAATGGGTGTCACAACGTTTTTCTTATATAAACGTAAGTTTTAATATCAGTAATAAAAATCTAATGATTTCTTTGGGTTTCTTGATTTGTTATTGGTGGTACTTGTAAATATCATTTCATAAAATCAACATAGACATTTGTCATTTAATAATTATGTCAGTGACCACGGACACTGCAAAGTGTTCAAAACGTCAGAAATTAAAACATATATGAATACACGCGATAAATTCCCCCAAAAGGTGTTTAATTTAAATGTTACAAATGAATGTAATAAATAAATTCTTTTTTTTGGTAAATGTTCTATATTTCAATGACCAAAAAACACCTAAGTACCAAGCTGACAACACAACGCAACTGACTTAACAAAATTACATTTGTAATATTACTATGTATATAGCAGACTCTTAACAAGATTAAAGAACAGATGAGGAGTTCACAAATTCATTACTACAAAAATCACAACCTTATCTTCCCAAAATCACCCAGTAACCACATTTAAAATTATCATTCTCGTGAAAAGACAACCCTCAGCGGACTAAAAAGGGAAAATTTAACATTTCCGTTGTTATCATTGGCCTGAGAGTCGGAATTAACGCGTGGTACGTGATCGGGGAAGAAAAGGAGGTATTAGATATTACGTCAACTTTGCCACTTATTGCAGAGCGCTTAGAACTGTATTTATGGTGATCTGGGAAGATGGAAGGCTGTGGCAGTTTTGTAGATGCCCTAGAAAATATAACGTATTTCTGACTAAGTAAGTCTCCTACCATTTATATATTTTATTGGTGGTCAAGCCTACAGTGCGGCCGCTACAAAAATGAGTATGACAGCAGAATATTTATTTTTAAATTAAAACTATATATTTTACTGAAAGTATAATGGATATCAGCTATAATCTTACGTTAAAAAACAGTAAAAGTAATCAGAATTAGCTGTTTTTGTACAGTTTTTACCCCACGACGCAAAAGTGGGGCGTTCGGTGTTTGAAAAAATAAATATGACTGCCCCTCTAGCAGTGTGAAGCGTAAGCAACGTGGGCCACGCCTACAGCCTCGCATTTCTAGGGGTCTCGCAGTTCGAAGACAGGAAGACAAGAATTTTTGTCGCGATTAAAACGCTATAAAATTTTATTTTTCATACCAAATTCTTTTTTATTTTGTATTTAATAATGTCATCAAAATCTGAAAAGATGCCAAAAAATGGCGATGGTGGAAAACATGGCAACTCTAGTTTCTGTTGTTTTTCAAATCCATCTTTTTGCGTTACCAGTGGCCTTCGCAAAATGTATCGTACCCACATGAAATTTTATCTTTAGTTAAATTTTATCTTTAGTTTATGGTCTTGTTCCGCCACTGCCTCAATGTGACGTAGAATGTATCGAATGGTTATTTTAAATAAAAGGGAGTAAAGTGAGGTAAGGTATAAAATAATGTTTTGTTTTGTTAGATAATTTTTGAATTATGAACAAAAATACTGTAGTCAGGTTTTTACCCTTTTTTATTACTAGAAACTAATTTATCTTCTTGATTTTCAATACTGATGCCATCTACAAACGATAGATCATTCTAAATGTTACTTACCTAATTTGCAAAACTAGTTTTTCCGGCTAGTTTCTTATTGTGGTGGCTTACCGAAGTTTTTTTGACGTGAATATTTTGACACTAAGGCTGGCTACTTGGCCTCTATTTTTTAGTACTTGTTACAATATCTATGCTAAATTGACTGACTTTTAGTTGAGGACATAAAGGTGCATCCTCATTCATGCCATTTGTGGAGCCGTATTCTTTATTTTTTCTTGAAAAAAGAATATGAAACCGAAAATGCCTAGATATTGGAGAAACAAATAATTTACGCCAAGAAGCTTGTACCAAAAAAACTACATTTGCTCCAACTCACTGTCAAAGAAGGCGTAAAAATTTAATCACCTTCCGTGGGCCTTATAAGTGCTGACTTAAGAGAGAGAAACGATTAAATTTTCAGTAGCCAAAATGTAAGAGAAAGAATTCTTGAATAATGAAAATGAATATGAAGTGTTGCCAGACAGTTGGTTGGAATTTCTTGAAATTTTGTTTAGCTATTATCTAAAATATGTTCATTTTAACTAACTCCTTTAATTCCCAGTCAAACAGTGTCTTGTGTTCTTAACAAATATAAAAATATAATTATTAATGTAAAAAAATCTAATACTAAATAAGTACCCGTTTGAATAAAATTATTAATATTGCCAAATCAAAAGGCAACATACAAAATTATTCGTAATAATAAAGCTGGTTCAAAAACTACTAAGCAAAAAATAATGAAAATTTTCTAGTTTTAACCAGAGAGCTTCTCATAATAAAATGAGACACGTAAAATGGTCCACAAATTTTGGAGTTATCGGAGTAAATACATTTAAAAAAATGGACCGAACTGAGAATTAACCTCCTGGGGCCTTACTCCCAGCTACTTACGCGGTATCAAACTAACTTTAAAACAGCTCAGTTTGGAAAATCACGTGAACGTGAACAGATGCGGTTTGCGGTCGTGCAACATTTTTTCATCACCTAAATTGGATTGCTTAAAACAGCTAGCCGTAAGGATAATGAAATCGGTTAAATTTTTTAAATTTTTCGAGTTTTGGTAGTTCAAACTAGTGTGAAAATTGGACACTGAGGCTCTTAAGTAGTGTCTTTGTTTTCAAAGTTTTTTTTAAATGTAGTATCATTGCTGGCAACACCAAGAAATATGAGAATGTTTTGAGCCTTGCAAGCCTGCTATCACTTGGTTTGGAATGCGTGCGCATTGAATAAATAAGTTCCCACCTACATTCGTACGAATGTAGAAAATAAATGAATTCTCAAATGAAAAAAATGCAAATAAAATAGCTATTCTAACATTTTCTTGTGCCATATAATATTCTATATATATTTATATTCTATATATATATTCTATATAATATATGAAATGATTTGATCATTTCTGGTAGATGACAGAAATGGATAGTTAATTTTTTTTATTCATTTCTCATGCTCGAAAAGTATTTATTCATGCCTGCTATAAGTGGAATAAAATTACTTTATATGCTCCAGTCACTAGAATTTTATGCATTAGTTTATTTGTGGAAAAAAAATACAATATTCATAATGGTAAAAAAAAAACTTTAAATTTAAACAAATCTAAAAATAGGAAAAATATATTAATGAAGAAAATGAAGAGAATTTAAATAATGGGATAAACAGTTTTTTCTCACTTATTTCTGTTATTACAAATCGCGAAAACAAAAACTTGTTTTAAATATTTTGAAATATTAACGTCAAAAATGGACGAAACAAATTTTTCAAAAGTAAACACTGATTTTATATCTTACTAGTAGGCCCCCGCTTCGCATGGGCGAAGCCGGGATATATAGCCTATGTCAACCAGGGATAGTGCAGCATCCCAACACTGAAAGAATTTTTCAAATCGGTTCAGTAGTTTCGGAGCCTATTCAATGCAAACAAACAAACAAACAAACAATCAAATCTTTCCTCTTTATAATATTAGTATAGAAAAGGTAACATCAAACGTGCAAGCGAGATAGCTGCCGGTATTTGTTCCTTCAAAAATAAAGAAAACACACATACATCTGAAAATAATTACTCTCCTTCTTGAGCGGTCGGGTAAAAAGCCTTTTATTAAATTACTTCGGCTTAGTAGGTACGCAATATGAACAATCATAAGCTTAGCAACTTGTTTAACTTTCAACTTATTTTAACAATAACTTATTAAAATTATGCCAATGTCAATATTGGAAACAAGAATCGTTCAGTGAACCAGTTCCTCTGAATTATCGCAACCCTTTCCGAAACACTGGGGGTGTTTGACCTAATTTGTAAATAATGAAATCCTTTACAATCGTTCTCAATCCAATCAAATTGTGAATTACAGCAATAGAATTTGGAATTGAGGAAGGCGTGCAAGGACATTATTAAAAAGAGATACGTTAAAGTGACAAATGAAGGGTCCACTGCAATAATGATGAATGTCCATTTTTTTTAATCTTAACGTGTAATAACCATTCGGTCACATGAAATTATATTTCGAAATCGTGTTAGCAAACTTAGCAATATCGCTTGCAGTCCCGTGATAAATATATGTTTTAAATATTTTGGCTACACGGGTATAACGCTCAACGTCACAGGTGTTCACGACAATAATGATAATTTTTTACACCGTTCATAAATTTAAAACCCAATTATCTTAAAACTAAAGATAAAGGACATTCATCATTACTGCAGTGGACCCTTCAAATGGAGAGAGCTATGCTTGGAGTTACTCTGTGCGTTTAAATCCGGAATGAGGATAGTCGCCAAAGAATTAAAGGAACAAGACCAAAATGCTGGCGTGTTCCTGGCTCAACGCATAAGCATTGCCATTCAATTCAGCGTGGTAATGCCACCAGTATGCTGGGTACGCTCCCAACTGATGGTGGGCTTGAGCATTTGGATTGTCTTTAGACCTTCAACGGTCTAAGGGCAGTCTAACTGTTTTTTTAGTGTTAGTGTTAGCTTGTATTTAGTTTACTTAATAAAGGCAATTGCCCAAATACAAAAAAAAAGGTGAAATTACGTCAGGTTAAAATTCTTACGAAACAATTGATGCTACTCAAAAGACTGCGCGGTTCACTATGCAATATATCTTTCAAATTTGTGTATCCGGTACACTGGAATCGCAGCTAAATTCGATACACCCAATTCTTAACGGTGCCTATTGTTCTAATTCGTCATTATTCGAATCGGTTTCATCAAGTATTTTAGTGATTACGAAAATTTTACCAAGTTTTGTTAAGTTTTGTTCGTCTATTTGTAGAGAAACTTTGTCATTGAGGTCGGAGTTGATAATTTCAATATAAGCATAAAGTAAGCATTGAATTGTTTGGTTTATATGAGTAGGATCATTGTGCGGTTAGAAATAAAAGCGACCAACTGCGAGTTGGGCTCACGCACTAAGGGTTCCATAAAACAATATAAAATTGTTAACTACAAAAGTACAAATAAAAGTAGTGCAAAAAGACATCATGCCCAAGCAGATACCCATCCAAGTTCCGACCGCGTCCAACGTTGCTTAACTTTGGTGATCTTACGAGAAACGTTGGTGAATAGAAATTTGACACCAACGCGCACTTGGCCAGTATTTTTTATTTTATTTTAGAGTTTGTACTATAATCATGCCAAGTTTGACGCTTGTACGTTTTACCGTTTTTAACCTGCAGCAAATACAGAAATACATTTAAAATACGTGTGTGTGTATGTGGACCACCTGGGACCCGCCGTTTTGTTTTAACTTATTGACTGTTTTTTTTATAGTAAATCTGCCATAGCATTACATATTCTGTGAAAATTTTCAAGTGGCTGTCTATTTACAGTTCCATAGATACAGTGGTATAAAGGTAAGACGGACAGACGGACAGACGTACGGACAGACAGATGAACATCGTAAGCTTAGTAATATGGTTCTGTTTTAACCTTTGGGTCCGGAAACCTAAAAAGATGGCATGGTCGATTGCTGGGTGCCGTTACTCTATCATTTTATTTCTTACTAGGTACTTATCTTTCACGGGTCAAATTACTACCTACACGTATATCCATAGCTACAAAGGTATCAATATACCGATCTTACAGACGTGAGCTAATAGATCCCTTGCGATGGATTCTATTAAATAGCTACCTCGGCTCGTGAGAGATGAATTCGCACTTTTGCTATAATTGACGTGAAAATTGATTCGCCGCAATATTGGCGGTATACCTAATACCTACATATAATAATTATGTGTACTGAGTATAAATATGTACAGAGTATGGTAAGTATGCTGTAAGATTAATTTGGTACGTTATGTAAATTGTTATTACTTTATGTAAGCAGGGTTCCACGTAGCGACGCAGCGTAGGTAGGCCCCCCACTAGATGGACCAACGACATAGTGAGAGTCTCTGGCATCCAGTGGATGCAAAAGGCAGCCTGTCGTTCAGTGTGGAGGTTAAAGGGGGAGGCCTATGTTCAGCAGTGGACGTCTTCTAGATGATGATGATGATGAAACAGGGTTACACACATTACACAGCACGCTGTTACAATCCAAAAGGAGGTCATTGTACACGTTATTGTATAACTTTAATTGCGCTTGGGTTCGTTCTCCGGCGCATCAATATTAGGGATCAGCGGGCATTGACCACAAAATCATCACAAAATAACATTAACAAAATATTTGAGTACTGCTAGCTTTGACCACGATTTAAATATAAAAACTTTCCGAAGATACAAATTTCATTTAATCCATTTTCTTCACTTTAAAACTTTAATAGTCAACAACACAAATTAAATAAAATGGCAGCGGCAAAGGACAGAACCAATTCAGGAACTCAAAATTAGAGAATATGCCCGTAACTCAAAATTAGAGAATATTTTTTATCCCAGAGTTAATTTACGGTTCCTGATATACCAACCAAGACACGCACGATATTATGCGCAAGAAACCATGGGCACAGCTAGTTAACTCACAATATACTTGTACGTACCAATCAATTCTATTGGTACTTGATCTAAATTACAGTAAAAATAAATTCAAGAGCTCTTGTGAATATTTCAGAAGTTACGCAATTGTAAAGTACCTGAAGATACCTACAACGATCTCGGGACTTGACTAATCTTGCCTCGCTTACAGTTAACTTCAAGGGTTACACTATAGGGTTATTTTTTCACTAACTAGCTACCTTTTAAGATAGTTTTTTTTAATGCTGTAGGTGGCAAACAAGCAGACGGGCTGCCGGGTAAGCAGTCACCGGCGCCTATGTATACATGTAACACCAGAGGCATCACAAATACGTTGCCGAGCCTTTAACTTGCCTTTTGAAGAACCCCATGTTGTAGCTTCTCGGAAACACCGTAGAAGGTAGCTCATTCCACATTTTGCAGGTATGAGGCAAGAAGGATCGTGTGAAACGCGTGAGTTTGCGTACAACATAAAATTTTTTTTTACGAATTTTGAAATATCATAAAAATAACAGCTGTTCCAAAGAAAAAGTACAATACATACAGCGTGACAATGCTGCCAGCATTTTGGGAACGCTGCCCACTAGTGCCCACTGGTAGCGGCTTGTTAGATTAGTTTTAGTTATAAGTTTAAATTTTAGAAAAAGTTCGTCGACCTGCACAAAATACAGTTACCATGATTAGGTTGTTGAAGGAGCTCCCAATATTTGCTCAGTTACATGCACCATGTTCAGCGGATGGTTGGTCAAAAAATAATGTGATTTTTAACCGACTTCAAACTAGGAGGCTGTTCTGAATTGGACTGTGATTGTTACGCGATGATAAATTCAATTCTTATTTTGTTTGGTAGGTCATACTACAGAAGTGGTCACATATACATTTTATTGAAATCGAATCGGCGCTTCTTGACAATAAAATTAAAAAAAAACAACAAAACAAAAAATATGTATACAGGTAACGTTTTGGTGGAAAGTTTATGTGATGTGTCTTACAGGGTGGAAGGGGAACACTCTCGAAGTCAAAAGAAGGTAATTGTACTCATCATTATGAACCACTTTTATTATGGGACCAACCCTGAAATTGCGAATAAAATCAGCTGTTCCATACATTTTGTCGAGTGTCAATGACCGTTTTCTATAGAACAGCTGATATTTTTTTCGCGATTTTAGGGCTGGTCCCATCGTAAAAGTTGTTAATAATGATGAGTACAATTAACTCCTTTTGGCTTCGAGAGTGTTCCCCTTACACCCCGTATAGGAAGTAGTTTTTTTTATTTATTGTTTTTAGAATCGAGAATGTTGAATATGTGCGAAAGAGTAGGTCTTACCGGTGGACGGGGTCTTAATATTATTACAATACATTGCAGCTACTACATTACGTAGCACTTACATCGTTAAATGTTGACACATATCGTGTAAACTATTTACACTACACTCAATTACCGATGGCCCAACAATGGCACAAACCATCTTAATGGCTCAAACAATTAACTGCAGCAGAATTAATATTGTTTGCAGTTTAGGAGATGGCGTTCTCATTGATTACGTTAAAATAACACTAAATTTTACAATTGAAAAGTTTGTATAGTGTAAACTATTTACACTACACTCAATTACCGATGGCCTAACAATGGCACAAACCATCTTAATAGCTCAAACAATTAACATAATGTTAATGCGACGCGTGACCAAAATGCTGGCGTGTTTCTGGCTCAACGCATGAGCATTGCCATTCAACGTGGTAATGCCGCCAGCATGCTGGGTACGCTGCCAAGTGGTAGTGGGCTTGAGCATTTGGATTGTCTTTAGACCTTGAACGGTCTATGGGCAGTCTAACTGTATTTGTAGTTTTAGTTTTAGCTTGTATTTTGTTTAGTTAATAAAGGCGCTTGCCCAGAAAAAAAAACAATTAACTGTAGCAGAATTAATATTGTTTGTAGTTTAGGAGATGGCGTTCTCATTGATTACGTTAAAATAACACAAAAATTTAGAATTGAAAAGTTTGTATAGTGTAAACTATTTACATTACACTCAATTACCGATGGCCCAACAATGGCACAAACAATCTAATGGCTTAAACAATTAACTGCAGCAGAATTAATATTGTGTTTAGTTTGGGAGATAGTGTTCTCATTTATTACGTTGACTGCCCCGGTGGCCCTTTTGAAGTCTTAAAGCACTCATTTTGATTTATCAAAATAACTTTAAACAAGCTAGCGTGTTAGGTATGTGCGCATGACAAATCATGATATTATATTAGTATCGGCTTTCCCAGAATATCAGCGCTGTTTGGGTAAACAACATTATGCTGAGTTGTGGCCATTTTTGTGACACATAATATTGATTAGTTATAGTTATTTAATATTGCTCACCTGGCTACGTGAATGTTTATGATGTTACAAAACAGAAATATAATTCTTTCTTAGAAGTACTTTTGGATAATAATTTAATCTACCTACCAAAACTGTTAAAACTGTTTCTTAGACGAATCTTTAGTAAAAAAACAATAAAATTAATAATCTTTCTTTCTTATTTTTTTCTTTCAATTAGAAGACATATTTGATTTATTTAGTTATGTAAAATATGTTTACCGTGATAGATGAAGGATGCATTCCGCTCACTGTGTTTGTTTTGCCCTTGTTTTAATTGCCCATAAGATTTCAATTGTTTAGCCGTAAGCTGTTATATTTCTCTGTTTTGACAGTACAGTGCATATTTTGGAAATGTTCTGATTACGTTTATAAAACTTTAATACTATTTAAATAAGATTGAAAATGGAAAAACAAAGCTGATTTTACGTGGAACGCGTGCTGGAGCATAGTGAAATCAGATTTGAATTTATGCCACACTCCACATGTCATAATAGATAAGAAAATATAAATTACATTTGTATAAAATATCATTTTGGGACGCCATCTTGTCGTAACAATTTCTATCTCTATCTTCCGACCTATCTAAAGCACCATCTAATTGATACAAGTGATGGTAGTTCTCTCACAAAATGTTTTGGCATGAAAACATTTAAATTGATGCCACTAGCTGTGCCTGCCGTTTTGCCTGCTAGCCTATAGATATCGTGAATTTGACAGGATAATAATAAACCAGCCAAGTAAAACGCCGGGCTCGCACACTGAGGGTTCCGTACCACTACAAAATACAAAAAGTATTGCAAAAAGACAACATCACGCCCAGGCAGTCACCCATCCAACTACCGACCGGGCCTGTTCACTTGGTGGTGAACAGAAATATGTCACTTCATCATCATAATTTCAGCCGTAGCCATTGATCTCCGAAAGGGCCAGTTGGAAGCGGTCTGCATCCAGCGTTTCCCTGCGGTCTCTTTTAGGTCGTCTGCCCATCTCGTGGGTGGACGTCCTACGCTGCGCTTACCGGTCCGTGGTCTTCATTCGAGAACCTTTCGGCCCCATCGGCCATCTGTTCTGTATACTATGTGCCTTGCCCAATGCCACTTCCACTTGCACAGTGGGCTATGTCGGTAGCCTGTAACCTTCATTCGAACCATTCGTTCGTATGTCACCTAATCGCACGTTAAAGTCACAAATTTAAAGACAATTGGTATTCATTAAAAAAAACGGAGAAAGCGGAAAAATTGAGAACTTCCTGGCTAAAGTCCCCACTGAGGCAACAAAATATGTACACAAGCATACAACTTATGCATGTATAATATTCTAATACCTTGTAATTTACGATCTCTACTGTAAAGCAATTTGTTATTGAATTTCAGCTTGCACCGTTGGATGTAGACCGTGTAGAATATACCTAAGTAATTAACACACGATACCTACGCTTGTTCCAAAATTATATTAGTAACCTTTAAGTTTAAATACGAAACATGATTTTAATTTTAATTGCTTTTACCTGTAATCATTCCGGAAATTGTGTTAAACGGAATGGCGGTGAATCGAAAGGAGGTCGTATTGTAAACAACTTTTACTGTGGGTATGCAATTTGCAAGATTGTACATGACTATTCATCAAATAAGCTAGAATATACAATATGTACAATCGAATAAACCAGCCAAGTGCGAGTCGGGCTCGCACTGCAGGTTCTATACCACCACAAAATAAAATAAGGTCATCCAAGTAACCAAATTACCTGTTATTATAACGCCTTTCAAAATAGTCGAAGCAATTGCTACGCAGCCACAGTTAGTTATTTTGCTACAGGCGCTCGAGTATAACACAATTATAACTTGGTAATGAACAGAAATTTGTCACCGACTCGCACATGGCCATTATTTATTAATAAACTTTAGAGTGTTTACTATAATCATGCCAAGGTCAACCCTTGTAAATATCCGTCGTAACGTTTCGTAAAATTTAATTCTTAATTTCGCAATTAAACAGACGGACAGACGGACAGACGGACAGACGGACAGACGGACAGACGGACAGACGGACAGACGGACAGACGGACAGACGGACAGACGGACAGACGGACAGACGGACAGACGGACAGACGGACAGACGGACAGACGGACAGACGGACAGACGGACAGACGGACAGACGGACAGACGGACAGACGGACAGACGGACAGACGGACAGACGGACAGACGGACAGACGGACAGACGGACAGACGGACAGACGGACAGACGGACAGACGGACAGACGGACAGACGGACAGACGGACAGACGGACAGACGGACAGACGGACAGACGGACAGACGGACGGACGGACGGACGGACGGACGGACGGACGGACGGACGGACGGACGGACAGACATACAGACGGACAGACAGACATCATAGGTTTAGTAATAGGGTCCCGTTTTTACCCTTTGGGTACGGAACACTAAAAACCAACCCTTCGACGTAGTTGTAAAAGTAAGCCGCATGAAAACTCACAATGCGTAAACAACTGTGATTGCAGAGAAACTTTACCAACGAGAGCTGAAAATAAACTGCTGATGAAAACAACGCCCAATGTGTCAATACACAGTGGTATATACGCAGTAGTATCACTAATGGTTTGTAATTATTAATTGAAAAACGTTTAAAAAAAGTCATAAGAAAACTCGTTTGTTCAGGTTAAAACTCCGAAGCCTGAAATATCGTTTCCAAGTTGTTTGTCTATCAGTATTTTGCCAGATGCATTTCGAATAGTGTGCTTAAAAAATATATTATGTTCTAATTTTGCACTCTCCTTTTTACAATCACACCACCAAGAGCACAAACCGGAAGACGCAGCATAGGGAGGCCTCTAGATGGACCGACGACCTTGGGAGAGTCGCGGGCATCCAGTGGATGCAAAAGGCAGACTGTCGTTCAGTGTGGAGGTTAAAGGAGGAGGTCTATGTTCAGCAGTGGACGTCTTCTGGCTGATGATGATGACCAAGAGCACAATAAAGCACCATCCAATTCAAGTTATAAATGGGGTGAAACAACCTGCACTTTTCTGCTCTGGATGTATTGTCCAGTTGCCCGTACCAGCCTACTCAAGCCAGCCGAGCTTACAATAACGAAGCAAGGTCTTTGGTCGCTCATAACATTGCTTTGGGTCGTTTAAAGCAAGGCATTGCATGTTTCAAAGTACGGCTATGGTTAAAATTCCACGGACGAGCCCGAAGCGCTTTGTTTCTATCTTATTGTGCGTGCGCTGCCGCACGATTCCCTATAATCTAGGTTTCATAAAGCTACGAGTGAATTGGTTTCTATTAGGCAAACATGCTCAACTGAAGACCACAACAAAGCTTCACATTCAATCTAACTTGGAGACAAGGCGCTTTGCGATTCAAATAAAAGCCAATTTCAACAAAAAATATACCTGCATAAAAAAAAAAACACTAGAGTTACTCGCCTAGTGTCTGATTTAGTTTAAAAGTCTCTTTGCTTATCATTCAGCATGATTTTTTGTGGATAATATAAAAGACGATTAACCACCACTCCATTACACATACTATACCATTTTACCATTACCAGGGATTAGAATTTCTTTAATACTATTTAGTTTATTTGTATCAGCCTATATATTATGTTCCCACTGGTGAGACACTGGCTTTCTCTCAGAGAGAGATGATGGGCTCTAATCCACTACTACATATACTTAGACCAGTTACTTTTTCGTTGATATTTATTTATACTTCTCTATAGATAAGCACTCACGCACGCTTCTCTACATTCCATGTTTAAAATGGCAGATCCAGGTTCAAATAGCATTCGCGGCCCATCCATCAAAAAACGGACTAGGCAAAACTTTGCAAATAAATCAATCTTTGCAAGCTACACCACCAGCGCTACTAAATAATCACCAAACTGTGACGTGACGGCTCACAAGGCTATCACTTCGTATTTAACCCTCGTTTGCCACAGCGGGCCGTTTTTGCAGTTTTAATAAAATGTCCCCAAATAGAGACAGGGGATGACAGAAGCGGCCCAAGGGTGACGTTACTCCGATTTAATTTACTACCGACCGACATTTTAGTACCAAGCCGGCGATGTTTCGTTATTCTCGAAATCACCACCAAGTTTTCCCCACTGCTGCGGGAAAAGTATGTCATCATTATCATCAGCCAGAAGACGTCCACTGCTGAACACAGGCTGCTATCTGCATCCACTGGATGCCCGTGAAATTCATGATGTCGTCGGTTCCGGTTCGTGGTATCCGCTCAAGAATCTTTCTCCCCCATTGGTTCTTGGTTATTCAAGCATTTTGGTCTGCTCATTGCTACTTCAATTTGAAAATTTTAATAGCTATTTTGGTGACTGGTTTTTAGCGAACATCCACGTTCTTGATTCTATCACGCAAAGAAACTTCGAGTTTAGAGAGAGCCTCCATTGCTTGCTAAATGACTCTGAGTTTTTACAAAAGACCAGCAGTTAAAGACTACGTCTCAGTCAGTATTGTCAGTACCATATTTTGTCACCACTGAAACTTTTACATTGTAGTTTATATATTAATAATTTGTTTCCCTTTATACCCACCGGTGAAGCACCGGTAGGGTTTTGAGAATAACTCTCCCGACATTTAAGTACAAGATGACAGATATTGATTAAGGCAATTGACCTTTTTTATTTTATTTGCTGAGGCTTACCTTCGTCGAATGCAGCCTCGGGCTATGGAGCGACAGGCTGATGAAGTAAAATGGGAAGAGTGTATTTGACTTTAGAAGTGACATTACATTTTATTTGATTATGTAAAGTTACGTAGGATCATAATATACAGGATGTAATATACACTCTCGAAGCCAAAAGAAGGTAATTTTATTGTACTCATCATTATGAACAACTTTTACTATCGGACCAACCCTGAAATCGCGAAAAAAAACGACCCTATTTTTATGCCGGCTTCGGCTCTAAAAAAAAATCACACCGTAGCGCAATGGTCGGACTTGATATCTATCAGGACGACTTTTATTCAAATATCTTCATTATAAAGCCCTCATTATCTACTACATTACTTAAAATAATGAAATTGTTATTCGGTACGCAGAATGTTTTGCTAGCAGGTTGCATTAGTATAGATTATGATTGTGGTAATTTGATACAGAATCACTATTGTGATTACAATTTCCCAAATGCAGTATTTCAGAATTAATGTCAGTTCAATTAGCTAAATCATTAGAATTAAAACCAAATGTATTGAAATAGGTAGATTTGGTAAAGACCAATTTTATTGAAATTGCGAAGTATCTAGATTAAATGATTTAGCATGATTATGAACACTGTGTTTTAACTTATCTGCCAAGGATCTTATATATACCCTTCAATAGGTAAAACGTCCTTGGGCATAACACAATGTTTGTAAAATGTGAAGCTTTAGCCTCTTTTACAAGAACTTTGCTCGGCTTTTTACCAGCAGTATTTTCAAAGATTTCTTTATTGATTTTATGATTGAATTTAGTAAAAAAACTCAATAAAACTGGTTACTAAATAACCTCCTTTTGAAGTCGGTTAACAATAAAATTATAATAAATAGAACTGTCAGTATTAAAATGCAACTTGCTCACACGTGTACTTATATTTATTGCCCACCTTTTTGAATAATATGATTAAAACAAAATGTATTTCCCGTAGGTATACACTAAATGCTATTAGGTAGGTACAAACTACATAAATAAGGTGTGTTTTACAGAATCTATTTGTTGTCGTTTCCACTTCCCCCTTTTTCTCTTTGCTCAACTCTGCTTCATTAAAACCATTTTCTTTTTCTACGCGTCTCATCATCATCATCAGCCAGAAAACGTCCACTGCTGAACATTGGACTCCCCCTTTAACCTCCACACTGAACGACAGGTTGCCTTTTGCATCCACTGGATGCCCGTGACTCTCATATGTCGTCGGTCTATCTAGTGGGAGGCCTCCCTACGCTGCGTCTTCCGGTTCGTGGTCTCCACTCCTGAACCTTTCATCCCCATCGGTTATCGGTTCTTCGAATGATGTGGCCTGTCCATTGCCATTTCAACTAAATTATAATATTCTACGCGTCTACTCCGCTCTTATTTTTCTCGCTTAGTTGTGCTCTGGTGGAAATAACCACTTCTTAAACATTTCCACTCCACTCCTGACCTCTTCGCTCAGTTCTTTATTTAAAAAAAACACTTCTTTGACGGTCCTACTTCACTCCAGTTCTATTAGTGCTGCTTTTTTCATAAAAAAATACCACTTCTTTTCCTAACTCTGTTTTGCAGAGAAGCGGATACCACTTCTGTAAAATAAAACCCCAATAACAAACAGTTCAATTTGATACGAACTTGTTTAATTTTAAGTTTATACGAAACTTTAACAATACCAATTAAATTTGATCAAATTTAAATTCAAAACAGACATTTGAGTTTGTGATCACCTTGTCAACGATATCAGTAAACAGTTTAGCATAATTAAGTTAATTAAGCGTATTTTGGTAGTTGGGCATACGATCTGTTGTATCGTCTTACTAACTACGTGTACTTTAGTGTATACCTTTATATCAATTAATAATAAAAATAACAATAAGAATGCAAGGGCGGCTTTGTGATAAGCCGTCAGTGAGTGACGATACCGTGTACACTGATTCCATGGGGCTAAATGAGGCCCCGACCCCTGGCTTGCTATAACCAGCCGTCTGGGGTTGGAACCTGCAAGAGCTAAGAACCTAAGCTCCAGGGTGGAAGTGTTAAAGAAAATAATGCTGCGTGTAGTGTTTAATGAAAGTTTTGCGACATTAATGTTGCCCTTCTGGGGCTTCTGGCGTTATACACACTATAAACTATAAGCAACCCTCTTTTTGGGTCAAAGGTTAAAAAGGTATCTTTATAAATCATCCATGAAAGACGCAAAGGACATGCATGTAAATAGGCGTGTCTTCATGTATTGCAGTGAAATAATAATTGTTATCATTGGGTTCTGGAGTTTCATGATATTTGCCACCCGACAGATAAATACGCTGATAAATCGACAAACGAGTTGAAAATAAATCGGATTGAAGAAGACATCATCTAGTATGAAACAAAAAGCCACACAAAAAGTATAAAAGTACTAACTGACATGTTCATTTCTAGACCAAAACATGACACTGATAGCAAATACTACGCAATAGCTTTATTAGCAATGTGTATAGAGGCTTCACCGTACCCAAACGACTTTAAAATATGCAGATATTTTACTCTAGTCAAATCTGCATCTTCCAAGCTCTAGTTTCAAAACCAACCGACTATTTGTTCCCACTTTGATATGAATGCACGATTCTGACTCTGTCTCTTTGACCGCGCGATGCATATTAACGAGGGGCGACAATCGTTAGTTGGATTCTGTATTCAACCACAAGCCCTTTCCGAGTGGACTCGATTTCAATCTCAAACGACTCCATTTCTAGCTTGTTATTATGACGATATTCGTGTCTAGATAGATACCTACCTACACTTGCTGTTGTCCGCATGTTCAATTGTTCATAGGTGATGAAACTACACTTTCACTCCACATACCCATTTATACCTTATCCTCCCATTCAAATTCCCTATTTTGTTATTTCGGAGATAGGGCACAGGCTCAAAGAAAAGTGTGGTGACTCCCGCTTCGGCTCGTTCCTGGTGCAAAGGTTGGCCATTGCCATCCAATGCGGTAACGCAGCGAGTGTTTTGGGTACCTTTGCGACGGGAACAGTTAGGGGTGGGTTGTTTGAATAGTTATTAGTTGTTCACAAAAGTTACTAAACCTTACCACTGTAAATATCCTGTAAATAATCATATAACTTTATGTTCAATAATGTACTCATTCAAAAAAATTACGAATAAAATTCTGAAAATCTAACGGTAATCAAATTTCTACAAAATCAACATAGACAGCGAGAGAGGACAACAAACAAAACTGAAGAAAAACAGAAAATCTAAGCAAATCCAATAATTTGTTTCGTCTGAAAAAATATTAACATAATTGATGAAGCCGACACGATTTAATAGGATAGCCAGTATTTTTTCCAAAAGACCGTTTTTATCATATCAATCTTAGTTCAGGCTTCTTGCGACAGAGTTTAATAAGCGCCCTACTTTAGCGAGAGATTAGTTTCTGTTCACGGAGCGCTGAGTCGCCTTTCCATTAACTTAATAAAAAAATCTTGTACACAGAGAATTTCTCGCTTGCTCTCTGGTGAGTTTGCGTAATTTTTAGATAGATAGAGACGGAATAAGTTTGCGTCATTTTTATATAGATAGAGACGGAATAAAATGTGTGAAAGTCAGTGAAATTTAATAGGTAAAGTATATAACTATAACTTCGAACAAAATCAAAGGCAGAATGTTTTAAGGCGAAGTTTTTCCCCTTTTAAGCAACACTTACCTATTACTACAGATGACCATAAAGCTAATAATATATTATATAAAAGTCGCATTTAGTGGAGCAAAACCATTGCACTTATACGCCGTATGTTTCACTACTTCCATATTTGAAGTTTTTCTCATATTTTTCCGAAAAAAATATCATAATCATCATTTCAGCCATAGGACGTCCACTACTGGACATATGCCTCCACCGTCTCCAAAAGGGCCGGTTGTAAGCGCCCTGCATCCAGCGTTTCCCTGCGGTCTCTTTTAGGTCGTCTGTCCATCTTGTGAGTGGACGTCCTACGCTGCGCTTACCGGTCCGTGGTCTCCATTCCAGAACCTTCGAGAATCTAAAAAATATGTATGCAGCTGTTTAAAATCAGAGTGTAATACCGATAATACTATCGCCAGTTTGACGATAAATAATTTAAAGTCCATCTAATAAAAAAAGAGTTTTCACATCATCATCATCATAAGCAGCAGCCAGAAGACGCCCACTGCTGAATATAGGCCTCCCCCTTTAATCTCCACACTGAACAAAAGCCTGCCATCTGCATCCACTAGATGCCCGCAAATCTCACAATGTCATCAGTCCATCTAGTGGGAGTTCTACCTACGCTACGTCTTCCGGTTCGTTGTTTCTACTCAAGAACCTTTCATCCCCATCTGTTATTGCTTCTCACATGCCCTGTTTCTATTCATTCACAATTTGCATTTCAAACACACTGAAACACTAAACAACGCGTCCCACGTCCCAGTTTTCAATGCATTATGGAGCAAATAAAAATAAATACCGTCTAGTAATGCAGCGTCAGTTTTGCATGGTAACACATTCTGAGCACGAAAAATAAAGGTTATACCGCGCTCCTGCCTCAAGTGGCTGCCATGGACAACTCAGGCGTTAGACTCTGCACAATAAGGATGTCTTCTGTTTTTTGGAGACCAGTGAAACAAAAAACTTTAAATAAATGTTGATCGATGGTTTATTGTATTGCGTGACCACAAAATAAATGGGTGCCTATTTATTTTTTGGTGTTACCGTGGCTTTGGTATTCAGATGGATTTCAGACAATTTTAGAGTTTCATTCGTTTTGATGATCGTATAACTTAATAATGTAATTAGTCAAACGTGTGACAATCACTAGTGCATACAACACAATTTTATTTCACTGTTTTTTTTTTAAGTTTAATTTTATTTATTTATTAATTAAAACGGCATTAGGCCAGTTACATCAATTAATTACAGTTAAAACAATATTACATCAATTAATTACAGTACAAATATAAAGATTAAAAAAAAATACATGTCACAAATTCTTAAATATACTTAAATATTCTAAAAGCATGTCAATTTATCCAGTCCTTAAAATTTAAATTTAAACATAAAATAAACACATTCACGTTTTTATTGTTCTGTTTCATATATTATGTTGTTTTCTGTGTTGTATGTTTTTTCCTTTTTTTTTGCATTGAGACAAATAAAGTTATAAAATTATTACACCACGCTTTTCCTTCAACTTTTCTCTGTGATATCTGCAGGGTTCTTGCTACTACACAAAAAAGATGTCTACTTAATTAAGTGATCGATGCGGTGCTCCGTTCCTAGCCCAAGTATGGGCACTCTAGACACGCCTAGAGAAAGGCCCGAGGACTATACAAACAAATGTCACTCTAAAACAATTTTCAGGCTGCGTTGAGTGAAGTGCATTTAGTATACCTAGAATACCTGCTGCATTTTGTCATTTTAAACATTATGCCGGTACCACACATTAGCTCAATTTAATAGTGACCGTGACATACATCATAACGTATAGCTAAAGTCAATGAGACACCAGAAAATAGTTTGAGTAACAAGAAGTGTTGTCAAGGAATAGTCAGCATGTACACGTAAATATGCACACACTACGACCAATCACGTGATCGAAATCCCCCTTGCACCTCTTGCTTATTTTTAACCAAAGATAATTTATCAACTTAATTGCGCTTGCAGTCAAAATTCCGTTTTGCAAAATAATGCCACGGCGGTTGCATGGGGCAGCTTGTGATTGGAGACTTGACGAGACTCAACGCTTGTGATTGGAGAATCAAAAGTCATTAATTCAATTTGCGCCTAGGATTAGCCCCGCTCGAAATAGTTAGGTTGTCAGGATGAGCAGACAAGTGGTTTTTTTTTCTTTCAAATAGAACTAGCTGTAACGACCTTTGGAATTTAGTACTTTTTAAGTGTTGTAAGTCGGACAGGTAAAAACGAATGGTGTACATCACATAATCACCCAGTAAACGTCCACTGCCAAACAAAGCTCTTAGATGGGGTATTGATAGGGGAATGAAATTATTTTTTTCGCTGCACCCCTTGTGTAGGATATCATTAAAAAGGTCTTTTAAAATTAAGGTAAGGTTTTTTTACATCACTTTTATATCAAGTGTATATTTTGTTAATTATGGCACGCAAAAGTAGCAAAAAATTGGTACCCCTGCATTTCTAAATTTATTAGACATAGATACTGCATACATGCATGCATGCATACATGCATAGTTGCCATCCTTATAGTTCATTTTATTACAAACCTTCATTCAGAATTATTTCGAACATTTTTGAGTTATAGCGATAAAACTGTAATAAATTTAAGACGTTCCCGCTCAAAGGTCATTGAAGTTTTTGTAAAATTGTCTTGATATAGAATGTTTTTCAAGTAGTTTTATTTATGACTAAACCATAAAAGTACATGTTATGTTGGTATACCTCTGAAATTTCGATTTCGATTTTTAGTTTATTTTCTGTAACCAAATATTTCTGAACTATGATTGTGACCACAGTTATAAGATTTTGGCTACGGTAAGCGGAACCCTACCATATGCGTGTCTTGACACGCTCTTGGCCAGTAATTTTTTTAATGAAATGAACGTTATTGCGAAATGTATTTTGTCCAGGTTCAGTCTTTTTACGGTTTTCTGGATAAAACATACAATTTTGATATGACATCATTTTTATAATTTTAAGCTAACTACGGAAGTAGACAAACTACAACTAGAATGACCAAATTGCTAAAAGTGGGGAAAAGGTATCCCTAACCAATCATTATTCTTAGGTCTAACGTTTATAATGTCTGAATTGGACTCTTACATTTTCATACGATTTACCAACAAACAAACGTAGCCATAACTTCAAATTTCAGACAACATTAAATTCCATTCTAGACCCGTTCTTCCCCATTTCAAGGAGCACTCGTCTCGACAATCCAGAAAACTTAACGTTGGAAAATAAAATTCTTGAGAACCCGCGCGTTCGTGTTAAAAAGATGTAAGAAAACTGTATGCACTGGTTCTATTTCACAGGCAAGTAACTTTGGGTCCCCGAGGCGCCTAGACTGAGTTAGGTATGAAATAGAGATGGAGCACATGCTTTATCGTAAAAATTCGGTTAGAATTTGCTTTTGCGTGTTTTCGGTAACACTATTCGGCCAGTGATAAAAAGTGTATTATATAGGTAAAGATTGTATACAGTCGGTATATTATGTATTGGGAATTATTTTTAGTTAATTTGCATTAGGTTTCAATTCAGGTGTTATATCTTTTGATAAGGCTATAGAGTCAAAATTAAGAGACGACATTACCTAAATAAGCAAAAACATTTATAAACATAATATTATTTACTACAAATTATGTAACTTTTTAAACAGTGACATATTACTATCTTGTGATCGGCCGCCTCCAACTTAGGAAAAAAGTCGCCCGAAGCATTCAACTCGGATGGGCAGCGTTCGGGAAATTGCGTGACATCTTTTCGTCCAAGATATCACAGTGCCTCAAGACGAGGGTCTTTGACCAGTGTGTGTTGCCAGTGATGACATATGGTACTGAGACGTAGTCCTTAACTGTCGGCCTTTTGGAAAAACTCAGAGTCACACAGCGGGCAATGGATAGATCTATGCTCGGAGTTTCTTTGCGCGATAGAATCCGGAACCTAGATATTCGCCAAAGAATCAGAGTCATCGACATAGTTGTTAAAATTTGCAAGTTGAAGTGGCAATGGGCAGGCCACATCGCTCGAAGGATATCCGATGGGGAAGAAAGGTTCTGGAGTGGAGACCACGAGCCGGAAGACGCAGTGTAGGTACTGCCACTAGATGGACCGACGACATTGTGAGAGTTGGTGGCATCCAGTGGATGCAAAAGGCAGGCTGTCGTTCAGTATGGAGGTTAAAGGAGGAGGCCTATGTTCAGCAGTGGACGTCTTTTGGCTGATGATGTTCGGCCTCTTGATGGTAAGTGGCCACTGCTGCTTATGGACACTTACAATATTTAGAGCATTATCAGTGCGTTTCCTACCTTTGAGGACTCTATTGAACCTTCGTTTGAAACAGCCCAGAATACAGACAATACTTTGGAGGAAAACCCGACGGTGGTAAGCCATTCCATATGTTACAGGTACGTGTTAGAAACAATTGAATAAATCGAACAGTGCTAGACTTCTACCATCACCAGAACCGTGGGAGGATGGGCAGAACTGTCCGCTATTAGTACACGGTGAACATACTGCGATGGTAACACCTCTCTAAGAGGGAGGCCTTTGTTCAGCAGTGGACGTTTAATGGCTGCTGATGTGAAGTGTGTGTGAAGACTTCTGCGCATTTACTTATTATGAAAGTGTGAGTGGAATTACTGGCGATGGCGGCTGGTTCAAGGGTACCTATAGGGATCTTATCCGTCCGGGACTTTTTGATGCTTTTATTTTTATTTGGTCTAGGCGAGACTTGATCGACATATTGGACTGAATCGATCATCATCATCATCATCAGCCAGAAGACATCCGCTGCTGAACATAGGCCTCCCCCTTTAACCTCCACACTGAACGACAGCCTGCCTTTTGCATCAAATGGATGCCAGCGACTCTCACTATGTCGTCGGTCCATCTAGTGGGAGGCCTACCTACGCTGCGTCTTCCGGTTCGTGGTCTCCACTCAAGAACCTTTTTTCCCCATCGGTTATCGGTTCTTTGAGCGATGTGGCCTGCCCATTGCCACTTCAACTTGCAGACTCATTTTACAACGACTACACAACTGAATCGATCATTTTCAAAGAATGTACTCAAAGCCGAAAGAAGCAATATCACACCAACTCTAAACACATTCTCTAAAGTCAATAGGGTTTATAATGGTGTGCAAATGGAGTGTGTTACGTACCTAACAGTGTTTATTGTAAGAGATGAGCGAGTGGATGTAGATTTTAAGCTAACATATTTTTAGATATGGTTTTGATAGAGAGTTGTAAGAACAATGGCAACAATTCCTAATTTTTATAACTTTCAGATAAAATTGATCTGGGGCCTTATTAACCAGTTTAGATGATGTAAAAAGTTGCGCGACTGCAAACCGTATCTGGGCGCGTTAAGGTTCACGTTCGCGTGATTTTCCGAACTGCGCGGTTTTAACGTTAGTTTGAGACCGCGTAAGGAGTTGGACGTAAAAACTATGTCATGAAGGTTTGGGAAATTACTTTTTATCAACATTATTAGTTTTCCCTCAAACTTTCTACTATGTGTATTACATCATCAGCCATTAAATGTCCACTGCTGAACAAGACCTCCCTTTTAGGGAGGGGTGTTGCCATAATCCCCACGCTTGGCAGGCGGCTTGGAGATCGCAGTACGTTCACCGTGTACTAACAGGATGCTGCTGCCCATCCTCCGGTGGTTCCGGTCGCAGTTTTAGGACATACCCTGGTCCAACTATGTGTATTATCAACATCTAAAACAGCAATATAGACTTTGGGAAACGTACGCTTCTGAATGCCAAATCTAAATAGGATTGGTCCTGAATATTGAACGTATATTTCAAACGTGGACCAAGTCCGGCGACTGCCTAATGGCAGATGTAATTAATCCGTGGTCAATGCCTACCCGATGTGGTCAGGTAATCTCTGTAACTATATCCTACCTACTATATCCATTCACAACCCTACCTTCCTCTAGATCAGTCACAAATCCACATGCTCCATCCTGAATTTTCATCTATTTATTTATCCTAACCAATCTTGCCAAAAATGTTTGTTCGGCAAGATCAGTCAGTATAAAAAAAGTGTAAAAAGTGCAAGTGGCTCAATTTGTCGGACCAATTTGGTGTAAAGTGTTTAAGTTGCAAGGATAATACGATATGTTTCATAGCATACCTTGCAAAACTGACTGAAACGGCAAGATTTGTCCCAACGGTTAGTGCAAGATTGGCAAGTTTTGTTCTAACCTGTCTTGCCAAAATTGTTCGATTGGTCAATGCAAAAAGTTTGATGGTTTAATCTGTGCAAAATGTTCAACTGGTGCAATAACTATACGGCCTGCAAGGTTGGCTGATCTTGCTGATCTTGCCGATTCCGATCCCCCACGGCAACAAGTGTTGGAATATTACTTCGAAATACACCTCTCATCTGGCCGTGAACTACTATTTAAAAATGAATTGCTTGGCTTGCAAGAAGAAAATTAACACCAAACGTTACTTACAATGCAGCCGCTGTCGCTCAGGACACCATACTGAGTGCTTGAACTTAAAAAATGAGCAGTTTCATGCACTTTCTGCAGAATATCGTACAAATTGGGTATGTCCTTCATGCAGTAACATTACCAAACGCAATAATAGACCGAACGATAACACGCCAATCCGTCTCACGCATGTACCCACCATTGAAGAGTCCATAAATATGTCTGACCTAGGTGACCAGCCAGTATTGCAGTCATCTTTAATACTGCCATGCGTTTCGAGTCCCAATGCAGAGAGCAACACTGTCACTATGGATAAAATCAGCGCCTTACTTGACCAAAAATTAAATAGCACGCTGTCTGTATTTATGAAAGATTTTCGGCTAGCACTCAAAGAAGACGTTAAGGTACTCGTTCACAAAGAAATCAACTCTACAGTACAGCATCTTAAGGATGATTTCACAGCCACGACCAATTTTATCTGTGATGAGCAGTCTTCCATGAAGCGCGATATTGAGGAGAAGGCATTCGCTATAAAGAACTTAGAAAGCGAAGTATCGAGGCTGCGCGAAGATCATAGTACCTTAAACGCTCGACTATCTTCAATGGAGAGAGTGACTCGCAGTCAAAACCTAGAAATTCAGGCCGTACCTGAAAGTAAAAGCGAGAATCCTATTGGAATTTTTAAAAAGTTATGTGAAACCCTTGATATGGAGATAAACCAAGACCAGATACATTCTTGTCGTAGAGTTGCAAAGGCGAATGCTGCGTCAAATAGGCCGAGGAATCTCTTAATTACACTTACTAACCCCCACCTCAGAGACAGCGTCTTATCAGCCTGCTACCGCTTTAATAAAATTAACAAGGACGATACTTTAAATACAGCTCATATTGGCCTCTCGTGCGAAAAACAGAGGATATATGTTGCGGAACATCTATCCCCCGAATGCAAGACTCTCCATGCAGCAGCCAGAAAGACTGCCAGGGAGAAATCATATAAGTACGTTTGGGTAAAGTATGGTCGTGTTTACCTGCGCAAGAACGACGCTGCGAACTGCATCTTGATAAAAAATATGGATACACTGAATAAATTAGTTTAGTTCACGTTTATAATATTATTGTTAGGTCCCCAAGTTTTCTTAGATATTTAGGCTTTTCTTAAATAAATAATGTTAGTTTTTTACCAAAATGTTAACCGTATTAGATCTAAAACTGAAGATGTCTTTCTTAATGTAATTAATAGTGATTATGATATCATCTGCTTGACAGAAACAAATTTTAATGACGGTGTTCATAATGCTGAGGTGTTTGACGGCCGTTACAATGTGGTAAGACGCGATAGACAAACTACACAAATACACAAAAAGGACGGCGGCGGCATATTGTTGGCTATTAAAAAGCAGATAAATTTCGTCCGTCAGACATCTTGGGATTCTAAATTTGAGGATATTTGGATTAGTATTATACCAAGTGATAAAAATGTAAAAGTAAATTATAGTTATTAACCAAATTTTTTTTTTTTTTTTTTTATATCATACTGTTTTTTTAATAACCATGATGAGTACGCATGTTTTGGGATATGGTTTAGTTCACAATTGTCAACACACTTAATTTAGTTTTTATTATGACTGTATTCTGTTTTGTGTACCTCAATAAATAAATAAATAAATATCCAACTGATAAAATAGTTCAAACCTTAATACCTAAGTAGGTACCTTTGACCCTAAAAAATTCTGTGAAGTTCCGGTTATCTACTATATAAAAATAAGTCGGGTTTTCCTTCCTGACGCTATAACTCCAGAACGCACGAACCGATTTCCACGGTTTTGCATTCGTTGGAAAGGTCTCGGGCTCCGTGAGGTTTATAGAAGTCATCTGGTGGCGAAACGGAGTTCGCCGGGTTTGCTAGTTATATTCTAAAAATCATCATCATAATCAGCCTTTTAACAGTTCACTGCTGGACTTTTAGCCTACCCCCGAAAGGGTGATTGGGCTATATCCACCACGCTGGCCCAGTGCGGGTTGGTGGATTCTAAAAATAGGTAATGTTAAAACTAACAAATCATAATAAAGTCAAAAAGCAAAAACTAAAGGTTTCTGTATTTTTATATTAGCTCTAATATAAAAACTGTAATAGCGTACAAGCGTCAAACTTGGCATGATTATAGTACACACTCTAAAATATAACAATAAATAATAGCCAAGTGTGCCGGTGAAAACTTTCTGTTCATTACCAAGTTATAACTGGTAATTTCGTTACTTGTACGACCATAACCACTTGTGTAGTGGTTATCATTCGAACCTCGATCTTATCATTTCACCGAATCGAAATGCCATATTTTACAAAATATGTTGAACTCGATTTTTTATATGATATTTTTTGTATTTTGTTGAAGTACAGAGTCACATCACATCATCAGCCATTAAATGTCCACTGCTGAACAAGGCCTCCCTCTTAGAGAGGGGTGTTGCCATAATCCCCACGCTTGGCAGGCGGTTTGGAGATCGCAGTACATTCACCGTGTACTAACAGGACGCTGCTGCCCATCCTCCGGTGGTTCTGGTCGCAGTTTTAGGACATACCCGGGTCCAGAGGGTCCGGTGAAGTACAGACTGCGAGAGCTCAATTCGCACTTGGCCGGTTTTCGGCTTTTAAATTGTTGAAGTTTTTGCAATGTAGTTGCCAGTGCTTATAAACCTTGAACTAAATATAAACACGATAAAGAAAGAAAGTCGTAATTTATATCATGCAAAAAAGTCTTTTAAACTGCTTACTCAGAAACTATTGGAGCGGAAAACATCCAGAACTGAAACTGTGTATGTGACGTCTCATTTTACCAACACCACGAAGACACCAGGTGCTGTTAATATCGACCAGCCAAACTTGAAACATGAGCTCGATTGTCGAGGCTTGAACTGTTCCTATTGACGAGAGGCCTAAACAAGGTCAGAGGTCAGGGTATAACGGATAGTGTGACTTCACTGCTTGGGTCGGAAATTAACGGAACGTCGAAGGGCGAAGGCTGGTATTAGCTCGGATTATTGGAATTGTTTAACTTTACAGCCGGAATCCTCTTTAGTTTGAAGTAATTTTGTTGTTAATTTTGATTCGGCTTCCGTGACGGTATGTACTGGAGGGAGATTGGTTCACAGAATTACTGTCGGCAACGGTTTCCAGTTAAATTACTCCAAGGAACCTTTGAATTTTGTTTTGGTTCTAATCAAATTTGCCATATTAGACAAGGTCGATTTCTTTTAGATCAACATGTATTGTTACATGTTGAACCACCGGAGGATGGGCAGCAGCGTCCTGTTAGTACACGGTGAACGTACTGCGATCTCCAAGCCGCCTGCCAAGCGTGGGGATTATGGCAACACCCCTCTCTAAGAGGGAGGCCTTGTTCAGCAGTGGACATTTAATGGCTGATGATGTGTGTGTGTATTGTTACATCCTCGGCCACACCGTTGCTTACCATCAAGCGAGTTGTTGGCCAAATGTAGGTCTATTCTATTTTAAAAAAGTCGACTCGATGATTCATAAATTGTGTGCTGATGAAAATCAAATCAAAATCTCTTATTGAGCGGTTTTTTTAGCACTGCATAGAATTATGGGCCCTAAACTAGGTTCATCCTATCTTGGGGTCCTATGAGTAAGCAATTCCCATTCGGAAATATTGCACTCGCTTACAATTATGGTATTTGACTGTATTAAAAGGATGATTTATGCTGGTAACTCTATAGAAGATTTTTTACTGCAAAATTATGTCCTGAATCAAGGAAAAATATTTATAAAAAAACCTTTGATCACGTGACTTTAACGCTCTATTTAGGTCGAATGGCCTTATGAAGTTACAGCCAAGTAATAAAATTAACGGTTGTATGGAGAGTATCACTAAGACCATTACTAGAATGCTATATCGTAACGCGATGTGCAGGCACGAAACGCTATAAAGCTACAAATTAGTTTTTTTTTTTTTATAAATATTCTGGGCATTATTGCAGACACTGTCATCTGACCCCAAATTAAGCAAAGCTTGTGATATGGCTGCCAGAGACTGATATACATACATATATATTATTAAATACTCACTTAAATAGATATTAATAACCAGAACAAACACAAATGTTCATTACATAAATGTTTGTCCTAGGTGGGAATCGAACCCACGCCCCCAAGCGCAGAAGGTGGGTTTCCTACCAACTGTACCAACGGGCTATATAATATGGCATGGTCTAAAAGGCTCCTAGAATCCCTAGTGTTCTTATAAGCTTTCCCTACTCCTCCTCTAGAAAACTTAGGTCAAGAAGGGGTTAAGTTCCGCATTTCCTTCTAGACGTGCCATTAGGCTTTGCTTAAATCCTTTTTGTTTGAATGTGCTTTACACATGATTCTACAGGTCTGAGGTCACAGGACTTTTGCTTAGCATTTTGTTAAGTTAGTAAAAAAAAATATTCGTAAAAAAGGCTAATACTACTTTTTAACCGACTTCAGGAGGAGGTTAGCAAACTAACCAAAACTAATCAAAAAGTCTGCTCAATGAGTAGCGTGCGCAGAGTTTTGGTTCGGTCATTTTTTTGGCACGATTGTGACTCTATATGTCTATATTGTATCTCGATGGATATTATTATAGAAAATATCAGCTCTCTTTAGCAGTTAAGTACCTTGATGTTTGATGTAAAAGCAAAGAATTTTGAAAAGCCGACACTAAAGCTAAACACACTTATACGATCTTATTTTCTTTATCATAAAATTAAGAAAAAATCTCAGGTAGTACTGTGGGTCATGTCTTTGACCTATGCATATAGTTGCACAAACAAGCATAATCATGTTTAGACTATATTAATCCACTGCTGGAGACATACCTCTCCTAAGGCTCACCATTCAGCCCGATCTTCTGCTTTATTGTTTCCAGCCACACCTTGCCGTACGTAGGTATATCATTACTCCATCAAGCCTCAGGGTTTCCTACGCTTGGTTTGCTGATCTGTGATTCCCACTCAAGCACTCATCTATACCTCATCGATTCTGCGACAAATATGTCTGGCCCACAGCCACTTCAGCTTCCTAATACGTTAAGCTAAGAATAAAATATAATAGAATAAACTTTTATTGTGCATAGCTGTGTGTTAACACTTGTTTGACTGCCCCGGTGGCTCAGTTGGTAGTGAACCTATCTTCTGTGCTTGGGGGCGTGGGTTCGATTCCCATCTAGGACAAACATTTGTGTCAATATCTATTTAAGTATGTATTTAAAAATATATATGTACGTATATCAGTTTCTGGCAGCCATATTACAAGCTTTGCTTAGTTTGGGGTCAGATGACCGTGTGTGCAAAAATGTCCCAAATTTTTTTATTTTATTTTTTATTAACAAAGGTCTTAAAATAATTTTAAGTATCAACAGTCACTATACTTAAGGACATACAATAAATAAGTGCGTACCTATTTTTAGAAACTAAGATAACAATACAGATATTATTGAGATCAGCAGTTGCATTACACTGGCAGTGGCTTTGGTTCTCTGGCAAATAAACTCGTTTCATGTACGATACAAGTGCACAATATGAGAGATCAGAGTTTAGGTATGTACGCCAAAGCGAAATGCGTACTAACTCCAAAGATACAAAACGCCAACAGAGGTGTTGAAATCGGAACGTATGTAACATTTTGAGCTTCCAACGTACCTTTATAAGCCTTGCGATTAAATTCGGTTTTGCTAGTGTAGTTATGGAAACGTTTACGTGGAATATTTTGGGGTATTTTGGAGATACTGGCAATAAATATTTGTGTTTGAACTGTGGTTTAGGAAATAATATTCGACTGCTATGCCGATATATAACTTGAAATAGAGCATGCATATATATAATAAACTATTATCGAAAGCTTTCAGAGTGCTTTGTAAATGTGGTACATGACCAAAATGCTGGCATTTATCTGGTTCAACTCTGAACTATGGTTCTATATAAACGTTAAGCCTAGATAATATTTTTATTGTAATGTTTATGTTATTCTTGTTTTGTGGTATTTTAATAAAGAGTCATTGTAATGTATTGTTAAGCTTATAACACCCCTCTGTTTGCGTCGGGTATTTAAAAAGAGCCTAGATGTGACAACACAGGTGCGTTGACCAATCATCCCGCTAGAAACACGATTGCAAAACGCTAGTGAGATAACGCCTTAACATTTTTGAAATGCTTCCGTTCACTAAAACTAAAAGCATACAAGTTTACAAGCGACATAAAAACACCACCCGGAAAGTTTTTCCACATACTTACCGCGTCGGTTATTTTACCCTCCATTGAAAATGCACACGTAATCAGAGTTTAAACTTGCTTACAGACTGAATTCTACTTTTGCCGCTCCAAACAAAAGTTTTCCTTGCGAAAGTGCGCTTAGTTGCCGATGGGTGAAAACTTAACATAGGGTACGTTTTTGCCAAGTTCTGCTTGGGACACTTTCGGAATCACGTCAACTTTGTATTTGTTTACTAGAATTGTTTTGTTGTCTGTAATGTTGACCTGTTGAAAATAATTTTTGTGTCGGCTAACTGTTATCTTTTTATGAATATTTTGGCCGAGCAGCGTGGATTGATAATAACAGTTTTATTGTTTCTTTTTTTTCTAAACTTGGCGTTCATCTTTTGCACAATATTTTGTCTATCAAAATGCATTTTTAAATTTAACGTGTCAATGGAAACATAGACGCGTCAGTTTTTAGCTCAAAATGGCGTTAATGCGCATCGACAACCTAGCACAGAGTTTTGGCGCCAATGCAAAAAAAAACTTTATTATGAGATAATTGAAAAAACATGTCACCTTGTATTATTTGTATATTTTCTAAAGTTGTAATTTTCTAGTGTTAATGTGTAATGGTGGATTATTGTTTATTACGTGTTCCAACGTGAACGAGCCTCGTGATATAACGGGGAGACACAATATGTCTTTTCATGTTGTTTACAAACGTGTCTAGCAAAAAAGCATCTACTAAAGTCTCCACCACTTTAGTAGGCCGTGACTCAGGCGTGATGGTGGTCAAACGCAATCCTATTATTTACAAAAAAAAAAAAATAAGACTAACATACTTTACTCGACTCTGACTCGCTCTACTATCCAAGCCTTGCGATGATGTGCTTTACGAATGGCAAAATTTACTTTGATTTTGCATTCTAATAGTACCGCCAAGTTTCTAGTACTGTTTTCCCACTAAATCAAAATGTAAACACCTAAACATTGAACAAGTTACGAAACTACCGTAACCCCACAATAATTCAGAGGTTTGTCCTTTAATTCGCAAGCACCCGATACTTCATACACTTCGTCGCTAATTACTGGTCCCTTTTCACGTGACCTCTCTTATTTATTGCCTACAATGTCTGCTGAAAGGTATTCTGTATAATACAGTACTAAAACTTTCATTGATAGAAGGTTTCTTTTTGCAAAGCCTTTTTGTTACATTTCTAAAGCTTCAGAAACCGTCTGTCAACAATTTTGGTTGATCACTGTTTGTTGTTTGATATATGTCTAGTGTTTCGGCTAATCCGGTCGGCTATATCGGTAACTTTCGTTCGTCTACGGATCTCCTCATTTCTGATTCGATCTCGTAGAGAAACCCTTAGTATAGCCCTCTCAATAGCTCGTTGTGTGACTTTGAGCTTTCTTATGAGGCCTGTGAGAGACCACGTTTCAGTGCCGCATGTTTTCACTGGCAATATACACTGGTTGAAGACCTTCGTCTTAAGTTACTGAGGTAATTTTGAGGTATTTGTCTCTCCATAGCTATATAGTATTTGAAATTGTGGACCACTTCAATCGTGAGTGTCCATCTCGGCATCCGTAGCACATAATGGTTAGGACACATCGATTAAAGACTTTCGTCTTGAGGCACTGTGGTATGGACTGGACGTGAAGATTTGTGTCAAGTTCAATCACTGACTTATACTAAGTATACCGCAAAGGTGTTCATGTAATTTAATTTGTTTGGGTCAAATAATGTGTCCCGGTGCAAAGGGTTACGGGTAGGAAATGGTACATGAGACATTTTGACGGTGATGAGTTTGCTTCACTACTTAACTTTTGTGCTTTCCTACCTCTTTATTTTGGGACAAAGGGATTTTTAATGGAGACAAAAACGATTACTCGCGTTTCACACTTAATTTTTTTATGTTTTAACGTATACGTATAACTTTTTGACTGTACCTTCATTTATTTTGTAGGTTTTAACTTCAATTTCTTGAAAGCCTGGGTATTTACAAAGCCATTTGTTTCTTAGTATTTTGTGTAGATTGTGCATTACCTAAAAAAATCACTTTTAACGACTGCTAACAGACATTCCACTTTTTTGGACTTTTTGGACCAGCTTGGACCTATCAGTGCAATTATTTTCTTTTGATTTTTATCTGAATTTAAATAACCGTAGAACAAATTGTTGCTATTGCCAAATTAACAGGCACTCGAATGAAATTATTTGTATAATTTGAGCTGGCTCAAAAACAATAGCTCATTATTTTTGTGGGACCACCTCGAGACATCACGCATATAGACAGTACTAAGCCAAAAGGAGGTCATTGTACTCATCATTATGAACAACTTTTACCATGTGACCAACCCTGAAATCGCGAAATTTTTAAACAATAAGGCTTTAAATGGTTACTGTCATTTGTCTGTCATACGCATTTTTATAGTTAAACAGGTTAAAACTAACTCACGTAAAACAGGCTCGACAAACTTCTTTGAAAGCCATGTTCATCACAACCGACTATTGGGGCATTATAAGTATCCCTAATAAATCATTGTACATATTATACAGTACAGGCCAACCGCACGGTGGATAAATATAATTATTATAATAATGAACATAAATGACATTTTTGCACACACGGTCATCTGACCCCAAACTAAGCAAAGCTTGTAATATGGCTGCCAGAAACTGATATACGTACATATATATTTTTAAATACATACTTAAATAGATATTAACACCCAGACATAGAACAAACACAAATGTTCATCACACAAATGTTTGTCCTAGATGGGAATCGAACCCACGCCCCCAAGCACAGAAGATAGGTTCACTACCAACTGAGCCAGCGGCGCAGTGTACATGAACAATGCTCTTTGAAAAATGAGTTTTCAAAAATGCAAGTTAGCAGCACTATGCTTAAATCACACCTAAATCGAGGTGCATGTATTCTGACCATATTTTTCAATGAAGTATTATAGCTGCAACATATCTACTTATCGGCGTAATAAGTCTGGGTTATACCGGAGTGCTGGTTCTTGTCACTGGCATTTCTGGACCATTAGCGTCACTCCAGCGATAACTTAGACTTTCCCCGATCTGAGACTAAATAGGTCGCAGGACTGAGAATTTGCCGGAGCTAAAATGTTGACTAAAACTGTAAATTTGTAGTAGCATCTGCATACCAGCTTAACATAATATATACCTTTATATTGTGATTTCTTTGATGTAAAAAAATAATTTGCTACTCAATTTTATGCAAAATAATCCACCACAGTCATTCAAAGTCACTCACAGGCAAAATTAATTTCATGGTTACAAAGCGCTACGAATTGGTGCCAATATCAGAACTCCTTTATCTTTTGATACGTCTATACCGGGGATACTCATTTCGTAAAAAAGTAGATGGGCTACTTATGAATCAAAAGTTTTTCTCAATATTCTGTTTAAAACTTGAAACGCTATAAGATTTTATAGTAAAGAACCAAAAAACATTAGTGTACTACATGATATTAAATATTGATTTTAGCATTATTTACTAACTTATACTTTCACCTGCTATCCCCATGATTGTTTTTGGAGATAAAAAGTGCCTATGTATTAATCCCCGATAACCGATGGGGAAAGAAGGTTCTTGAGTGGAGATCACAAACCGGAAGACGAAGTTTCTAGCCGGAAGACTCTTAAAGCGATGGTGGCCTGCTCATTGCCACTTCAAATTGAAAATTTTAATAGCTTTGTCGGGGACTCTGCAGTGCAAGTACCGTTCTTTATCGATAATCAAATTTGACAGTTGTGATCGTCAAATTCGATAAAATGCCATTTGATCAGTTCTTGCTATGATCAATTCTGTGGCATTTTATCGAATTTGACGTTCGATAAAGAACGGTACTTGCACTGCTGGTTCTTTAGCAAATATCCTGGTTCCGGATTCTATCGCGTAAAGAAAACTCCGATCATAGCTCTCTCCATCGCCCGCTGTGTGGCTCTGAGATTTTCCAAAAGCCCAGCAGTTAAGGACCACATCTAAGTACTATCATAATCATCACTGGTAATACATACATACATTTATACATATATACATAATTATATGATACATTTTTTGTCATGCTAGGAAATTTTTCAATTTTTTTACCGTTTCTTCTATTTTCGAAGCAGTTAAGTCATATAGCAGTGAATATTAAAACATGATTTATTATAAACAGAGCATATCTCTCGTAAAAACATCATCGTGTTCAACTCAATTATATGTTCATACGTGCAAAAGCTTATAAAATATAATTTATTCGTGGGTAAAAGTCGTAAATTCGCAAAATTGGTATATACGAGCTACTTTGTTGGTGCCGCCTGTTGTATTTACAATGACTTGTGTATTTTTAAATGACTTTTGTGTTGGTAATACCCAAGAACATACATTGATAAAATAGAATCTCCAAGGAAAATAAATAAATAATATTCGGGACATTTTTGCACACACGGTCATCTGACCCCAAATTAAGCAAAGCTTGTGATATGGCTGCCAGAGACTGATATACATACATATATAGTTTTAAATACATACTTAAATAGATATTAACAACCAGATGTTCATCGCATAAATGTTTGTCCTAGATAGGAATCGAACCCACGCCTACAAGCTCAGAAGGCAGGTTCACTACCAACTGGACCAACGGGCTATCAAATAAAACACTCTCCCCTAGCAAACTTCACTTGTTAGTAAAAATATTTGTAAAGATGGGTTGACTATATCACGTTAGACATTTATGATCAGTATAACACAGGAACTTGTTAAGAAATCAGTAAACATGATAAACATCGGTAACACGAAAATCTGTAGAAATGGGACTCCCCAGACACGAAAATCAGTAGTCGTGGGATTCTGTTGAAACGAAAATCTGTAGAAATGGGAGTCTGTAGACATGGAAATCTGTAGACATGGAAATCTGCAGACATGAGAATCTGCAGACATGGAAATCTGTAGACATGAGAATCTGCAGACATGGGAATCTGTAGACATGAGAATCTGTAGACATGGGAATCTGTAGACATGGGAATCTGTAGACATGGGAATCTGTAGACATGGGAATCTGTAGACATGGGAATCTGTAAACATGGGAATCTGTAGACATGGGAATCTGTAGACATGGGAATCTGTAGACATGGGAATCTGTAGACATGGGAATCTGTAGACATGGGAATCTGTAAACATGGGAATCTGTAGACATGGGAATCTGTAGACATAGGAATCTGTAGAATTTGAAAAACTACAACATTTCCTGCTTTCCCAGAGTTTAAAAGTATGTTGAACTTGTTTTACGAGATACCTCATAAACATTTCATGATCTACTGAGGCTGACCTCAACCTAAAGTAAATATTAAGATATAGATAACAATGCAGATGTAGGTAAATATGAATGACATACTACTATAATATATATGGGCATATTACTATAAATTTGATAAGAGTACTCCATAGTCAGCCTTTTTTTAACAGTCCACTGCTGGACTTTTAGTCTACCCCCGATAGGGTGATTGGGCCATATCCACCACGCTGGCCCAGTGCGGATTGGTGGATTCACATACGCCATTGAATTCCTTCTCCGTACGTTTGCAGGTTTTCTCACGATGTTTTCCTTCAGCCAGTGGTATGAAAATCCGTACAGAAGCTCCAAAGAGCTCATTGGTACGGCCCCGGGGTTTCAACCCGCGACCTCACGCTTTCAAGTCTAGCGGTCTCCCAAATGGGCTACCACGGATAAGGGTACTTCAAAAGTGATTTTTTTTTCTTCTCGTGCATCAAACAACGCAATGTTAGTTTTTGTTTTTTTTTAATGTTTTTTCTTGTCCTTGTAGGACAATCCAGGGGATACGTCTTGTATAAATATGTAGATACTTTTGCAACATATTACATCTTGACGCATATTGCGGCAGTTCATAAAGTTTATGTCCGTACACTCGCGTTCGCCTGTTTACTACTAAAATGTTACGGCATTAAACTTCATGCCAGTGCCTATGATGTTCATAAAATGGTCGTGAATATGTTTTGTAGAGCACGCCAACAACGAAAAAAATGTCGTTTTAACTGCTCCTATATTTTTTATTATTTATTTGTTAGGTCCCGTGGCCATCAGGTCATTTCATACGTAAACGTACTAGTATTCTTGGTAAGTATTTATCTTTATTGGCAATATACATTTGTAATGTAATATCCTTTTTAAAAACGCAAAAAAAATCGTTTAAAAAATGTCCTACATTACCACGCACCTTAAATGAAATCGCCAAAATAATCATCAAATCACGTTTTCACAAAATGTATATCCAAATGTTGCAAAACATGAAAATGTCAATTTAAAATAGTTTTTAGAGAATATTAAGGAATCAACGAGCACAATTTCAATCAACGGTAAATTTTTCAAATTAAAATGTAGGATAAAACCACTCGTAAAAAAATAGGAAAAAATTGTTTTTAAATTCTGGTTGCTTTAGGTTGAATGAAAATAAGACGCAGATTCGAATTACTTACTAATTTAAATTAATTGTTTAAAGACATTTTTATTGGTATATCTGATACTTTGCCTCAAACTTCGAACGCAATTACATAAATACAATTTACCCAAGGTCAAACAGCTGGTAACTTGTATGTAAATTTTGGGATATACCAAATTGTGAATGTCAACGAAATGAGGCGTTTCTCATTAAAAATTCAAGTCACGGACTGTCAAAAGTGGAGAATCAGGGAAACTCGAGGGTCTAAAACTCAGGTCAGCGCGTAATTGGGCGAGAAGGTTTATGTTGTTTTTTTTACGTTTTATCTCGGCATAGGTAGAGAAAACAAAAGTATTATTGGGCTGGTTTTGCTGCGAGCCCTAATTAGTTTTGTCTTGATATTTACTTTGCCTGTGTTTCTTTACTTTTACACCTTTTTTATTTGCACACAGGGAATCAGTGGGACGTAGCGTAAATAAATTCCACTTTGTTTTTTTTCTTCTATGTAATCCAGACTCAATTGTAATAACAGTTTCTATTTCAACAAGCAAAGGTTCATTATGTCTCATTACCCAAACACACAAATATACGGACAATTATCATCCAGACCTATATACAGTTTAAATTCATCATTCAAACTACCCGACTGGGATTGTTAGATTGTCCTGAAAAGGGGTGGCCCGGGAACCAAACCCCGTGACGTTCTGTTAGGCTCACTGAGACGTACCGGCCACCCACTATACTGCAGTAACAATAACGGTACGATTGTAGCGTTTTGCAAAAGACATTAGTGCGAAGTAGACCCTGTGATACGCCACGAATTTTGTAACTGTTTGCGTCCTATTCAGACTTTTTTTTACTTAGAGTCACACGTTCACCCATTTTGGAACGCTCCTTGTTGAAGCTCGGCGGGAATACCTCCCTGGGAAAGACTTTGTAGGTCCGCGGAAGGAAAAAGTGGATAAACCGGATGGTGTGTGATTTCTAGCTTTGAAAGATGTAGGAATAAGCTTCTTAATGATGTTGGTTCATATGGTAGTGAAAATCTGACGCAGGAACGAAAACAAAAAACCCTACAGAGCCTTCGAAAAACAAGCGATTAAAAATGTAGTTGGAAAAATATTGAGTAAGACACCTACCTAGTTACGTACCTACTCAAGAAATTCACAGCTAAATATACCTAGGCACACACTTAAGCATCTACAATTTTATTTTCAAACAAACTCAGAATACCCACTGGTACCCTGATGAATGCGGACAAAGACGAGTTAGCCCATATGAAGAGAACACCGTCACAGCAGACCCAAATTTTGGGGTAAAATAACCCCAACTAATTAAAACGGTGTTAAACTTCCCCCCGCTGGGGGTAGTAAAAACTTCGGGTGCCGTACGACGGGCGTTTTTAGTGGGGCCATAGACTTGGCTGGTAATTTAGAGTTGAGATAAGAAGAAAGTTAATAACTATTTCAGTCAAGGAGTAAGTTTGCTTTATTTTAAACTAACTTGACGGTCTGTGTTAGTAAAATGAAAATAGCGTTTGAATTTATAAAAAGTAGTCCTAAGCGAGTAATAATTTTAAAGTTTGTCTTAAATTTTAACATCCTTTTATTTCGAAACATAAACATTAACAAACTCATACGTCTATAGCTTCGTTTTAGCACATCTTCTGCTAAGACGAAGCTATAGACGTAAGACAACCTCTAAGGTAACATCGCACTCGAGCTCCAAGACACAAGCCGTGGGCTTAGTTTGGAGCACAACCAACTAAAAACATGTCATACGATGTCTTACTAATCATAGTCTACTTTTAAGAGATTTGTTTACTAATTAGTTGCTCTTTCTATGTAAGTTTCCTTTTTGTGTGAATAAATTTATCTTTATGACTATCGTGTGACTTGGTTTGAGCTGGGGTTTGCATTAATGCTTACATTTCCTTGCACAGATGTTGGTGTCTTGCATGGATATACATCAGGCCTTCATATAATATTTCAGGACGTTATACCATCCATAGCTAAAGCCTTCAAATGACACTCAATATTTTTTTAAGACAAGGTTGTGTACATAGATATTTTTATTAAATATATTTTTTAACGCTGATAAGTCCTCGTATAAGTAAAATATCTATATAAGTACATATAATATGTAGTATAAGTAAAAGATCGTTGGCTGTGTATAACTCGTGATAATAACTCATTTTATCGTCAACTCAAAGATCTGCACTCGCCTTCGACTTGGATTGATAATCGTTTCGACTAAAAGGGCTTGTTTTATGCACACGTTGTACAATGTACTATTTATCTTCATCGTTTATATTCACAGTTAAGTTGTTTTTGTGGTGCTAGTGTTCGCTTGTATTTTGTTTAGTTAATAAAGGCCCTTTCCCATTAAAAAAAAACAAATGTTTGTATTCATACTCACCTCTTTTCCTATGAAATCCGCTGTTGTTGTGACCTCTAATCTCCTCCATGCACGGTCGCGTAACGACAGCCGCTAGTTTTGCTAACAACCAGGATGAATATGTACGCTTTAATGTGACCTTATTCTAGCCTTATTCCTATAGCTTACTAACTACACATTTAGCTGATCTACTAAAAGTAGAAAAAAAAACTGTTAGTAGCAGTAAAACTTCTGTAAGTATTATAAATACTCTTTACTTTTTTATATATTGTTAATAGACTGAGCTGTATAGCATTTGCGCTTTTTATTGCATTTGCCACGTTCTTCGAAACTAGAACATAAACCATTACTAATTTTCTACACTACTATTATAAACCTCGGTGGGCTGATGTGGCTTCTTTTCATATAGTATATCAATATAATTGTGTATATAGTAATTACTGTTTAGCTATTATTTTTTGGGAATTTTTTGGGCATTTTTTGGGCAGGACACATGGCCAGACGTAATGATGGCAGGTGGTGTACAGCAGTAACCGCGTGGTGGCCGAGACTACGTTGGCGGAACCCAGGCCGACCGAGGATGAGGTGGATTGACGACATTAGAAATACTGTCGGGAACGAGTGGATGCGAATAGCGAGAGACCGGGGAGAGTGGCATAAACAAAGGGAGGCCTATACCCAGCAGTGGGTCACTCAAGGCTGATGATGATGATGATGATATTATTTTTTACATCTTTAGATCTGGATCGTAATCATCTTTCGATTTTATAAGTGAAAACTTATAATGGATTTCGTCTACTATCTACCTACTATTATTAGTTAGCTGTTTGTTTTCCGAATAGTGTAAAATAAAATAAATAAAATAATAATAATCTGCATTTGGTTCGATCCTCAGACCAGCACCAATGACTTATTTAGTACTTAAATAAATTATGTGCTGTTTGGATGCCATCTCTCAGATATGGTGAAGTAAAACATCGTTAGGAAATCGGTAAGTTTAAGAACCTCAAAAGTTCAAAGAAACAATATGACACATTCACCATGCACTTGGTCAGCATGGTGGATTACTGTGACCCAGCAGTGCTGAAATTATGATGATGATGATTGAAATTTTATAGACATAAAAAAAATATGACGTCTCTATCATCTCTACATAGTCTATACTAATATTATAAAGAGGAAAGATTGATTGGATTTGATTGTTTGTTTGCATTGAATAGGCTCCGAAACTACTGAACCGATTTGAAAAATTCTTTCACCGACGGGAAGCTACACTATCCCCGGGTGACATAGGCTATAATCTATACCCGTGCGAAGCTGGGGCGGACCGCTAGTATAAAATAAATTCACTTTCCGCGTCTGTCTATCTGTATATCCGCTAACTCCTAAACCACGCAACGGATTTTGATGCGGTTTTCACCACCAGTTAGATAATTTTTTTACAAAACGTTTCAATACCTACATAATAAAATGTAAATCCGTGCGAAGCCCGGGTGGTTCGCAAGTTTAAATAATAAATTCTAAAGAGTGGAACAATACTTCAATATAAAAATGACAATAATAATTGTATTTCATTTTACTCGTGTACTATAGTCGTTATGAATAAAGTAGTCAACTACATTCGATGGTATTTTAAATAGCGTGAAGCATCCGACAGCTTACCGCATAAAGCTGCAAAAAATATCGACTGCGTCCGTGAGCTGTGGCTGACGGACGCGATCTAGCTAATACATTCACACTAACTGTGCATACTATCGATCATATCGTAAGTCCCGGACGTGACTTAGGACTAACGTTGAGCGATCGGACGTCCACAGGCGACCCGACGCACTTAAGGCGAGGTTTTCCAACTTTTAACCAACGCTGATGTCTATAAGGCTTAATATCTATACTAATATTATAAAGAGGAAAGATTTGATTGTTTGTTTGTTTGTTTGTTTCATTGAATAGGCTCCGAAACTACTGAACTGATTTGAAAAATTCTTTCACTGTTGAGGTGCTGCACTATGCCCGGTTGACATAGGCTATAATAATATATCCCGGCTTCGCCCGTGCGAAGCAGGGGCGGCCTACTAGTATTGTATAAAAGTCGCATTTAGTGCAGCGAAACCACAGAAAAGAGAAGTAAATAGAACGGAAATGAGAAGGAAAATCTGTCGCCAGGTATTATCATGTAAGTCAACGCATCGAACTCCGCATCCAAAGAACTTGGAACTTACCTTTTTGGGTTACGTCTCAAAGTTCTTTGTCCGCATCACAGCTGCTAACTGATCTCAAATAACTGACGTTTCGTTAATATGGGTGCAACTGGCTACAAAAAAAATCTTACAAAAATGCCTTGACAGCCGTTCTAATTTAAACAATTTTTTTTTCTTTTCTGTAATATATTAATAATAAATTTAAAAAAAAAACAAGTAGAAAAGCGCACATCAGTTTTACCTTCTTTCATTATATTCTTCTATCGTGTGAAATGTCCGTAATCGTGTTTTACGGTTTTTTGGATAAAACATAAAAAAATTATGACACAAATTTTATAATTTGGAGCTAACCATGAAAGTTGACAAACTAAATCTTCTAGATTTAGTTTGTCAAACTACAAACAACCAAAATTGCAAAGATTGGATAAAGAGGGCCTCAATGTTTTTTTGGCAGCCAAACTCGCGTGAGAACAACCAATGCCATCATTAGTGGTTTATGATAATAATGTATTTCTAAATTTACCCAATATTATTGAATCACTTGAATGTGAATTACAAATGTGTACAAAAAAACTGGCCAATATTTTCCAAATTTGTTTGAGCTCTGTCAGATTTCATAGTTAAATTGCAGTGGCTTTTGTATATTGTCGACAATATCTCACTGGTGAAACGTCTACTGAACTCAGTATTGCTGGTGATATCGAACTAAAATTATGAATTAAAGAGGACAAAATTAAACTTCATAATTCCAACATCAACTTTTAATGAAATAAATTAAAATTAAGAAATTTCTTCACAAAGATTTTATTATTTACAATTTTAAATTGTGTGAATACAAACATAAATTAATAATATTCAGTACAATAATTGGGTTTCCATATTTTATTCATAATTCATATATTTTACAAAATTATCTTATATTATTTTCAAAAATTGTATTACTAAATTCAATTAGCTTACGGTACCTATGTTTAAAAATAGAAAAGTTTCATATTTCTATAATGATATCTCTAAAAGTTGTCTCGAAAGAAAAGCAATTTTCTTCTGAAGTTACATTTTCGGTAAAAGCGAGACTTTGTTAGCTGAATTGCTATTATTTCTGTACGATTCTGGCGAATATTCTAGCAATCATTTTGATACTTGTTTTAGCATTAGTGACAAAGCTTCTTGCTTTATATTTTATATCTAACTGTTAAGTAGATTATGAAATGTATGGCTGTTTTCTTAAGATTGTCGTTCGTAAGTTTGTAATTTAAAATCAATAATTTTGTTTTAAAATAACTAGAAAATATCTAAGATTGTAATATAAATATTATTTACAATCTTAGATATTTTCTAGTTATTAAACTTTATAAATAATTAATTATTATAATTTTTTCATACTCTTCTCAGCAAAATCTTTAATTTGATACCTATATCATGATGGTAGATATTAAAATTTTGTCCACCATCTTGGGGCGTCCGTCAAGTTGAATTTCTTACCTAGAACCAATGTGCTTGGGAAGAAAATCCAACGAACCCGAATTCAACGGCGCTACGTCATTTTATTTAAGAGTTCCTGATGGTACTATAACATTGAACTACCGAACTAACATAAGTGTGCCAAATATCAGAAAGAAAAAAAAATACCATAAAAATGTACAAAACATGTTTAGGCTATAAACAAAATTAAAGCATAATGATGTACCAAAAAACATGGTTATCCAAAATCAAACCATAATGATGTACAAAACAAATTATGGCTGTACGAAATAGAACTATAATGATATACCGAACAAATTATGGCTGTACGTAATAGAACTATAATGAAGTACTGAACAAATCATGGTTTTACAAAATCATACCATAATGATGTACCAAACAAATTATGGCTGTACGAAATAGAACTATAATGATGTACCGAACAAATCATGGTTTTACAAAATCATACCATAATGATGTACCAAACAAAATCATGGACTACACATAAAGTATCAAGTTGAGAAGTCGTGTCAGATGTTTTATATCTATTGGAGATATTATGTATGGAGACGTAAACGTCTGAGCGTGATCGTTTAGAAGAAAAATTGTAGTAGCAAGACATAACGTGTGACATAGGGCTTCCCAAGGGAGATGTTTCCTCCTTCATAGAGGAGGTTTAGCTTTGACAGTTATATTTCCACTAAATTTACTTGAAAACATTAAGAATATACATTATGAGGAACCTTTATGGCATCTGGTAAATTTCATTTGGTTCTTTAAGAGTATGTAAAAAAGTATGTATCTGGGTGTCTTTAAATCAAGAGTGAATCGGTTTCTTCTAAGCAAGCGTGCTCTATCGTTGACCGCTTCATCGCTGGCAGGCAAGTTGGCAGTGAAACGCAAGCTATTTTTTTTACAAAGTATATAGTACCTAGTATAAAAGAAAAAACCGAAAGTAAAAAACTTGCATTATCCTATAATAATATTGACTATTCATAACTAAGGCTTTAAAAACTGTTTCTTCTCTAAAGTCTCTATTGTATTTTCGATGGTGTTTTGAAGCGGAAATACACATATTTTTTTAAATATTTTATTAAATATTAGGCTTTGCTTTGACCACCTATTCATCTGATATTAAGTGATGATGCGGTCTACGATAGAGCACACGTGCTTAGAAGAAACTGATTCACTCGTGATTAGAACCCATATTGTACAGGAAGGTTGTATTGTATAGGAAATAGTTTTGATGATGAGCTTTTTCATAATTTACGCAAGATAAAATCTATAATTTAATAATTTTAATCAGATGTCTTGATATCTATAGTTCACTTTGTATATATTCATTAATATAGCAACAAATAATGAAAACGAAATATAGAATCCAGCCGTTAGTGTCAGAACAATCTGCGCTCGTCCTGCTATCAAAAACAGATATTCACGTGCAAAAAATGAATTACGCACTACGAAAACGACACGCCTACGTATAAATCGATAACTGCTCTATTATCTGTGAGATAAAGCCTATATTCATTTATAGCCATCTTTAAAACATTAACAGAAGAGCTCGACTTCTGCGACATTGACTATAAATTACAGTCTAAGTGGTCTGAAACTAAATAAATTCTATCGTGAAACCTATTCCGAAAATCCTCACGGCACTTAAGCGTCAAATTGGGTCACACGGCGTAAATATCTCGAAGACTATCTTCCACTCGAAACCTTAAAAAAGCGCACTCTGTTTTAAATGCAGCATCGATGGCAATACTTGTGCTTGGCATTCATCCAATGCAAAAGTTCAATAAGAAATGTTTCTCGATTCATTTCACCCTTATTATCTTCTGAATAGGGTTGCAAAACGTAGCTGCAATGTATAACGTAGCAGTAGCACTTAACTGTTAGTTATACTAACTGCTTTTTAACATTTAATATTTTATATGCTTTATTGAAATCGTGGTTCACGGTCTGCGGTATCAAAGAATATTGGCAAACAGCATGTTTGTCTGTTTTGATAACAATTTGTACTGAGAGAGAATGTTTTCTGCTTTTCTATTCTAATATGGTTTCAGGATAAAACTTTACTCGGAAAATGTGAAAATATACATGATCAGAATTTACTTATTTGTCTTAGCGGCACAGCGTCGCTGTGCAAGTAATATCACGTATTTAAAAGACTATTTTAATAACTGTTATAATGAGTACTCAAAGTTGACATTAGTTTGCAGTGGAATAAATACAGTGCTTAAAATTTCCTCTGTTCATTTTGTTTCTAAACAACATGCGATTTCACAGTGCGCTTTAGGTATCCAAACGGAATTCTAGACCAGCACTTTAAACATTTATGACCGTGCATCCGTAATGCATTTACAGTTTCCTCTAAAACAATCTGCTATGCATTAAAAGTAGCATCAGGACTACTAGCATCGCTGATAATTATATCAGTATTATTTTGAGTTTTGAGGTTCACTGCAAAATATAATATTTTGTTATATAACGCTATTAAGAGTTATCTATATAATATCTATCTATCTGCCCAAAAAAGGAGTGTTATGTTTTTTATGTATATGAGTTTCTTAATTCTACCATAACTCTTGAACGCCTGGATTGCTTGTTATGGGAATGGTATCGTTAAAACTCTTGCATTATCTTGAGTAGGTGCATTGGGTTAGTTCAATAAAATTTGACATATATTAAGTACAATACGAACATAAGTAAAAACAGAATCGATTTTTTTAGTTCAAAAGATCTGATAACATTTTGAGGCTGGCTGTTTTCGTGGTTGGTGCTGAATTCACGGGCAACCACTTAGATCAATATATTGAGTGCAAATCAAAATAAATTTAATGAATTAGCTTCATTGAATATTCTGTTATCCTATCAACAAAGTATTGTAATAACGTTTCATGATAGTGTTGTAAACGGAATAACTAATTTTGTCACGAACAGTTGGAGTTCATTTTCGAGGGATTAGTTTGTGTGATGAATTGATGATAGGTTTGTGAATTATGCCGCGTTTTGTAGGTCTCCTGCGAAATAGTCTAAATTAGAAATTCGTATTTTGTACTTTGAGGTAAAGGTCACCCATTCTTTAATCTTCATAAATTATTCAACGGCCTGGGATAAACAAGAACAAATTAAAATTTACAACCAAAACATAAATGGTTCACTACATTTAAGCCGCTTGATACGTTTATATAGCTGAAAAAAAACACAATAAAAGCAGCATTAAAAAAAATATCGCTCTAGCCGTTTTGGAAAAACCAGTTACAGACACACAAAGTTGAATTGGCATGTCCTAGGCAAACGTGCTTAATGTTTATATTCAACCACGACTTTGCTAATCAGGTAAAATTATATTCAAAAGCAAGCAGTCTGTTGTAAAAAACGTACATAATCTCATACTTTAAACAATTCTCCATTCTGTCATGGATAAAAATATGTTATGATCACAGAAAAGAGAAGCAAAAAAAACTTTTCTGTGGCAGTGATATATTCCTATTTAGGAGTCTTTAGTATGTAAATTAACTAGTCTATGAATATTATTCTTAAGTTTTTTTACTAATATACCATTTCATGGTTAGTATTTAAAATATACGGAACGTTTTGATTCCACTTTTATTGTGCTAACTGCTAGTCTGTGAAATACGTTGCTTGAATGAACGTTCCTCGATAGCATCAATCGAGGTGGGTGTCTGGGTGTCTGGGTGTCTTCGAACATGAGTGAATCTGTTTCTTCTAGGCAAGTGTGCTCTATCGTAAACCTCTTCATTGTTTAACATCAGGTGAAGATCTGGTCAAGCACAAGTCTATTAGCCATCAAAAAATATGTGTATTATACGTATTACTGGTTATATAATAGCTGTATCAGCATTTTATAGGAATTTAATAAAATTATTACTTTACGTATATAATTTACTGATTTTATTTACGATCGTAGGTTTCAAATACAGTCAAATCTTTCTTTTTTACAATTGCACTGGCCAAACTTTTGGTGAATGTCACTGGTGGCTAGAATTTTGGCGCCTAATTTGGCCAATAACTAAGGTTTGCTAATTAGACAATAATATTAGAATTGCAATAATGTCAGCATTCTGGCCACGTTATTTTTTGTTTATCAGTATTTTTTTCTCCTTATATTAGTTACTAGCGTCACTCCCCGGCTTCGCACGGGTATAGATATATAGCCTATGACACCCTGGGATAGTGTAACTTCCCAACAGTGAAATAATTTTTCTAATCGGTTCAGTAGTTTCGGTGCCTATTCAATGCAAACAAACAAACAATCAAATCTTTGCTATTTATAATATTAGTATAGTATAGATTAGTAGTTTTAAGTTTTAATTCGTTATTACTACAAATTTGAGTAGGTAAATCTTGTGTGAATAAACTTATTAAAAATTGTATGTGTCCTATGAAACTTAAATATTTATTTTTCGATATTCCAGTTTCTTTATGTTTTGAATTTATTTGAGGTAAAGTTTTTATCTGCAACCGGGAATGTCGCAATGCGTACGTATGATTATGACACTCGTTTTATACGCTTTAATGGGAATTTATCTGTCGTTAAAAGGATCGTTAACTTTTATGACTTTAAAAATAATATAATCGCATTATACTCAAGTAGAAGTGGCTTAATCATGGATTTTTTTTAAATATTATTTTGAATGTAACATTTAGATTTTAGTGGAAATATTGAATTTATAGAGACAAACTATAGTCGTTTATAATAATATATTTTTTGATTATAAATGAGACAATTCTTCATCATCATCATCATCAGCCAGAAGACGTCCACTGCTGAACATAGGCCTGCCCTTTTAACCTCCACACTGACACCAGACTGACCACTGACTTTAATGTGACAATTGGTTAAAAATAAATAAATGTATTAGCAGACCAAATATATGTATAAATGTAGTAGGATGTTTCCATCTAGTCTTAATTTTATTGTCGATATTTTTGGCGTCTAAATAAAAGTAGCAAAAGTAGTTTTGTTTAGTAAAAAAGGTAACAATTTAAATGTGAAAGTTTATGTATGTGTTTGTGCGTTCGTACATATATTTATTTACTTTTAAATCCGTAAAATTTGTTTCACTTTTTATTTTATAGAAAATTAACGGTTCCTGATACCACGGGGCGTTGCTATTTAAACTAAAACGGGATGAATAAAAAAAACAGAGAATTATTTTCTGTGATAATGTAGATTTTCAATCACATAACTTTGAACTTGTGACATCGTGGGGAAACTGGTATGTCTAAGAACCCCATAAGTTCGAAGAAATTTCAAAGAAGACAATTTTTTGTAGGCCCACCGAATTTACCGTATATTGATGGGTATAACACTAAAAAATTCATCTTTTATTTTTGTACCATTCGGACGAAAGATAAGGTAAAAATGAAACCGGAATAATAATATAAAGAATAATATGTGTTATTTTGATTTTTGCCACAATTCATTCATTTCCCTTATAAAGTCACTTGACCGGAATGTTTTTATTACGAAAAAGAATGCATGCTTAGGATTTTTTATACAAAAATAAATAGACCATATTTTACAACAGTGGAAATAGTAATCGGCTTTTTTCAATATTCCGGTTTGATCGGATATAGCTAATATTACTACTAAATCTAGAGATTATGAGGAACAAATCGACATGAGTTTCATTACTATACGGTATTAGTTTGAGGTGGGCCTATTTTTCAAACAAAAGAAATTGTCTCATTTCAACTCTGAACTTTGTTTTTTGTAATGATTTCTTAGGCTTTCGACAACACTTCAAAGGATTTCGTCGTGTGTGATTTATATTATTTTTATTCCTATACATTCAAACACTTTAAAAAGTCCGTCTAACTGTTACCACGGACACTGCAAAGTGTTCGATACATTGTAAAATACACGCAATAAAATTCAAACAATTTGTTTCTATCTTAACTTCTTTAGAATTTCAATAGAGCAAACAGTTTCTTTCGAGAACGGTTTCCAACGACTCGTATTGTTAATGAGTTGCTTTTTAAGCTAGAATGTTTCAACGAAGGCAAGGCAAAGTGCACGCAAGTAAATCACTGTCGTTCTAACAAGGAATACGGAACTCTAATACAAATGTTTGCACAGAGTACAATTAATATCCTACAGCCCCCTACACACCCCCTGTGTAATGTGTGTTTGTATTTTAGGTATTATATACTGTGACGTAGTATTTAATCAAATAAACACATACGTGAGAATTTAATATCTCTATCTCTCATAGTACAAATTAAAGTCGCTTTCCGCGTCTGTCTGTCTGTCTGTTTATATGGTCGCTAACTCCTCCTAAACCACGCAATGGATTTTGATGCGGTTTTCACCATCAGTTAGATACATTTTCACGGAAGGTTTATGTATATATATAACTAGCAACCCGCCCCTGCTTCACACGTAAATTACAGCCGTGCAAAGCAGGGCGGGCGGGTCGTTAGTTTGATTATAATGCTTGTTTAAAAAAAATTAAAAAATAAGAGGTACAAAACTTACTCGTGTATTAATCGTGAAGAGAAAATTCTCGAGGAAGGAAGGTCAAACTAGTTGTTTGCCCCTAACTGCGACCCTTTTAAATTTGAAATAAAATTTGGTTTGCATGATTTGATTGCATAAACATTTTCGTAAAGATTATATCAACAGCACACAAGTTAGCGGCAAACAAACGAACAAACGACATTCGAACACTGATTTTCAAACATCGCTTTGTTCGTTCAATAAATTTGTTTGCATCTCGACTATACTTAAGTACACGATTTGTTATATACATGGAATATTCATTTTTCTATCGGACTGCCAGAGCGGGCATGAAAAATCGTCACCACTTTATGGTTGATATTCCGAAAACCCGTACGAACCGCTTTGATTCCACATTTATTGTGCGAACTGCTAGTCTGTGGAATGCGCTGCCTGAATGGGTGTTCCCCGATGGTTACAATCTGGGTGTCTTCAAATCACTAGTGAATCGGTTTCTTCTAGGCAAGCGTGCTCCAACTTAGACCGCATCAGGCGTGATGGTGGTCAAGCGCAATCCTATTAATTATTTAAAAAAATACGTTATGGATTATTTATGTTGTTAATATCAATGGCAAAAATAATTGAAAAAGTTGATGCAGTAAGTATAGATGTATAGTGAACAAAATAATATTTAAGATACAGTTAAAATGCGTGAGAACTACTTAGTTTACGGTAATTTATAGACATTGTGCTTTTGGCAACATCTGAAGTTATTTTACAAGTAAAGACCGCGATCTCTGACCGAGCTATCTCATTCGCACATTTTCAACATTTTTGAAGATAAAAATTACTGAGGGCTATTAAAAAACTGACTGGGCATTATAATAACATTGCCAGTGGTAAAAAGTAATTTTCTTGTGGATATTTTATAGGAAGGCGGAGCAGATCGAAAATGTTTTAAATCTTTTCTGCCAAAATAAAACTTAATTAATAACTAAAAGATTATTTGAAAACGTTTTGCAATATTATTTAAAAAATTATACCCTATCGATATTTTAGTTTTATTCTAAATTAAGATATTAATTACGTTTTTTATTCTCTCTTATAATATTGGAAATGTGCTAAAGAGATAGCTTTGGCTTATGAGTGCGGTCTTAATAGTATTTACACACTGATTATTAAAGCTTAAACAGTAAACATAACAAAGATTTTCTTTAGAAAACTTAACTAGTCATAGAAATCTACTCTGAGAGACTTATACATATTAAACGTTGTTAAGTTAGACTTATGTATAATATATCACATTTTTACATTTATTACATTACTATGTACAAATTCACAGATGCAAGAAACAAGAAAAGGCTCTTATTTGACGGTTACGAGAATATTATTTACAACCGTATAACATACGAAGAATTTTATGAAATTTTTTCTGCTTCTCAAACAGAATCGTTTCATATTCCCTTTAAGAGAAAACAGAGCACACAGAACAAAGTTAATTTCCACTATTTACATTTGAGTGGTCCGTGATATTAATATTGTTAACGGGAACAGTAAAAGGTCAAAGCTGACGCGTGACTTTGAAGACGAAGACAGGATTAGATTTCTGTAATCTTTGGCTTCGTTTTGTGAAGGATAAGTGTATGTCCTATCCGTAACGCTCTTTGTATCCTGCGGACATGGCAGTGTCTCAACAGGAATCTGAAGTAACATCCTCTCATTCTCCCCTTTACTAGCTTTCGGTTCATCAATATAAGTATCATCAGATTCTTCTTGGATAAAATCATCTGGATTATCCGAATAATCTTTTATTTGACTTTTGTCGTCGGCTTCGTCCAAATTGTTTGAGCCTATAGAGCTCCTTTCGAAATAAGCAAAGTGTGAATTCAAAGACGGCTCGGCGTCGAATTTGCAAATGAAATTTTCTAAGGATGTCCTCACTTTTACGCTCCTCGCTTCGTGCCGGAGCTTATGCATCCATGCGAGGTGACAGTCGCACGGGAATTCATTCCCTGTAACAATGGAATCTTTAATTAATTCTCTAATTGGACTAATGACGAGTCTCGATCCCGACGTCCTCTAATACTAATTGATTTTTACTCCATAATTTAATTTGAATTTCAATGTGGCAATTTAATTTTCAAATTAGCTTGGGGACATTTTAGCTTTGAATAACAATTATTGAATGTAATTGAGTTAATTATCTAGTCTAGTTTCAGATCAAAAGCGCGCGATGATTTTTATTTGCCACATTACCAATGAATTTAATAACAGAGGTTTCTTTTTAATCGTTTTTAGGTTCAACGATAACTGGTGAATCAAAGCAGCGTCGCGACCTTGGAAAAATCAGCTTGTGCTACCATACGTTAGGTTGAAAATTGTACTTCATTTGCTAGATTTAAGAGTCTGCAGTTTTCATTATTGAAAATATAACATTTCTGAATGTGAATAAAAAAAGGGACAAAACAATAATTATTATTTCCCGTCTCTGACTTTATTTAGAATGTTATCAACATTCCAAATAAACTAATTTTCATTTTTTTTGTGTTATTTTCTCCCCCGATGCAAATATAGGGTGTTAAAACGATTTTTTTTGTTTGAAAGGTGACTCGAGAAATTCTATTCAGCCGTTTGAAGATTATTAGTTCTTTTGACGGGGGTTTTAAAACATTTTCAATTTATACTAGTGATATATTTTAATTTGGCGGAGAAAAAAGTAAGAAACTTTTTTTTACATCGGACTAGGCTAACGTTTGACCGCGATTTCGCCTGATGGAAAGCGATGATGCGGTCGAAGACAAGACAAGTCACGGCGACGACGGGTCGAGTAGTAGTTGTTAGCATTTTACTTTGTCACTCAGGGAATTTATGTCTTCGGTGTGATAATTTGCGAGAGAACTGCAGACAGGCAGAGCCCCCTAAGGCCCAGAATATGGCACGCCACCATCAACTCGCACATTTTGATGTTTTTTATTTATATAAAATTAACGTGACTACATTAAAAAAATGTGCTTCGGTTATTAAGCGAACTTTACATTTATACTTGATTAATTGTAGAATTTAAAATATTAATAAATATAAATAAACATTTCCTCTCATTTATTGTGGACATAATAAAAAAATATATTTGAAATATTAACATAAAATGACCGAAGCACATTTTCCAAAAGAAGACAGACAGTATATTTAAAAAAAAAAATAAAAAAAATAATGCTCGAGGACAATCGCTCCAGCCGGTATTCTAGCGTTTAAGAACAGTTGACGCACGGCAAGATGCGACGCAGTGCAGAAACGCAGTAGGATAATTTTGAACCTAACCCGGGAAGATTGGAAATTTTACGGCCTTTTGTACTCCGCAATCTGTAAGGATTTGATAAAAATACCTAGTTAGTATACATGACAAAATACGTACCTTCTAAGTAGATATAGCTGTTTTGACCCTTGAGGTTATCGTAGATAGGCCTCAAGTTATCAGATGTGAATCTCTTTAATTTGTTGTGTCTCAGGTCTAATGCGGCCAATCCCCTGACTCCTTCAAACAGTCCATTGGCTAACGTGACCAACTTGTTGTGACTCAAACTCAATTTCCTTAACTGCGATAATCCATCAAAAGTTCTCTGAGCCAAACCGAAAATTTCATTATAATCTAACAATAATGCTTGGAGATTCCATAACTCCGTGAAAGTAAACGAATTAAGCACTGTTAACTTGTTTCTTCTCAGATCCAAGCGCCTGAGATTGGCCAGACCGTCGAAACACTCTTTCCTTAGTTCGCTTACATTATTTCTATCCAATTCCAACTCAATTAAGTTAACGAGATGTCTGAACGCGCCATCCTGGATAACACTTATGTTATTACTCGTAAGATACAGTTTTTGTAGAGCAGGTAGCTCGTAAAACGTCTCAGTTACTAGCTCAGAAATTTTATTCTCGTCCAACGTCAATACTGTTAAGTTTGGTAGATTGTAAAACGAGTGTCTACCAAGCTGTTGTATTTGATTCTTCGTCAGCGTTATCTCTTGTACTGACGACAAATTTGTGAAGGTATACGTTTCTATCTTGGGTATCGAGCTGTATTTTATGCTGAAATGTTTCATTTTTCTCACGTATTTGAACACTTTCGACGGTACGAAGCTGAGTCCGCCATCTGCTCGGACGTTGAAAGCCAGGTTTTCTACGTTTGATTGTGAAATGAAGCTTGGCCATAAAGGGTCCGTTCTTTCTATTCCTCCGTTGAAGACCCAGCATTCTGTTTTGAGCGCTTCGTTGATTTCTTGGCTGAATTCACAGTAGCAGTGAACTTTGGAGTCTCGGTCGCTGATGTCGCATATATTTGTTGTAGTTGGTAGTATCTTCTCTTTCTGCTTTCTTCTGTTAGCGTCGAGCGCTTCTATTGCGAGTAGCAACAGTAGCAAGGTAGCGGGAACTTTAGGCGCCCGCATACCTCCTACCTGAAACAAACAGATGACAAATATTAGACTAATTAATTTGGGAACAGGAACGGAGTTTTACGATTCTATTTGACTTCTGCACATCTCGAGATAACTTGTTTATTTGACTTTATCTCGGATACGAATTAAAACGAGTTTGTTTCAGATTGTGAATTTAATAATGTTCTCAGTGAGCGGCATGGAGCGAGTTTGTATTAAAAGTTTTATATTACTAATAAAAATGCTTTCTTCATTTTGCTCATGTTTTAGCTTGCAAAATTGTTTTCAAGCATTCGCTAAATTCTCGTCTAGTCACAATTAATTTCATTCCTTTATAAAATGCTGATTTTTATAAAAAACAAAGTAAAGATTGTTTAAATGCAAGAATTTGTAACCGCAGGATATGAACCAGTTTCATTATAACATTACATTAGCAAATAACACTATCTGGGAGACGATAAAAATAATAGTAACAATCAGCAATAAATCCCTTATTATAACGTTATAACGCGGAATAGTACTTTAAACAGAGAGACAACTCATACAATCGAAAAATTAGGCTTCATACATACGTGCGTAAATAACTCTCACTTGGTATTGTGTTGCGTACGAACTTTACATGAAGTTATGCACAAAGTTTTGCCTCTACATCACTAGTCTAAGATGTTATACTATAAGATCAGCAAAATAAGTATAATTTGTAAAATTTAATTATTTATCGTGGGATTTCTTTGAAATAAAATAAAACCTTCATATTGTGAACTTTCTATATCCTACTACTAAAATATATTTTGACTTTGTAATGATCTTATTTTTTTAAACGCGTCATTAATATTTGGCAATTATTGGTGAGACGAGTTGGGAAAGGAACCGATGCGGAAGAAAGGTTCTGGAGTGGAGACCACGAACCGGAAGACGCAGCGTAGGGGAGGCCTCCCACTAGATGACCCACCGACATTGTGAGAGTCGCGAGCATCCAGTGGATGCAAAATGCAGGCTGTCGTTCAGTGTGGAGGTTAAAGCGGGAGGCCTATGTTTAGCAGTGGACGTCTTCTGGCTGATGATGATGAGACGAGTTGTGTCTCTGTAATAATGTTCTATTTTGCAGTTATAGCTAACATTATTACCGTTGTTAATAGACTGGCAACTTCTAATGGCACTTAGATTAATAGCTACGAGGCGATAGGGAGGTCACGTATGAATTACCCTTGAATAGAATCTTCCAGTTCGCTGGATGGGATATCTGATTGGAAACAAATTAATAGGAATAGCTATTGATTCATGTGAATTCGATCATTGTGCACTAAATTTAAAAGTTTTTGTAGTTTATTTTTTACTAGCTGAATCCCGCGGTGCTACCCGCGATTTTCTAATTTTCCCGCATTTTCTGGGAGAATAAGTACCCTATGTCCGTCCATATGATGTACACTATCATCCTGCCAAAATTCGTTAAGATCAGCTTAGCAGTTTAGTCGTGAAAAGCGAACAAACATCCAGACAGAGAGGCTGAGTTACTACTACTTATAATATTAGTAAGGATATGGGCGTAGTTCTAGAAGTCCCTATACTAAAACTTACATAATAACTTAACTTACATAATAATCAAAAATCTAATATTGAACTCAATAAATACTAGAGATATCCAATATTATGTAAAAAAAAATATATTTTTAAAACAAAACATCAACAATCTAGACGTTATCTCCTAAAATGGTGGTGTGTTTTTTTGAAATGAAAATGTCATTTAGATAATTATGACTATCAAGATGAGTTGAGCGATGGTGGCCAAGTGGTAGCATAAGCGCTTTACAATTTGACGGCACTCGGTTTGATTCTCGGTCTAACAACAATGATTTCATCATCATCATCATTTCAGCGATAGGACGTCCAATGCTGGACATAGGCCTCCCCCATCGTTCTCCAAAAGGGCCGGTTGGAAGCGACCTGCATCGAACGTTTTAAAGACTGACCACATCCTGGGATTTCTCTTACAGTCTAACTACACTGTCTGCTAATAGCTGTAAGTTGGTAACATCCTAAATTTTGTGAATCCTGTGTGGCTAAAGGCAATTAAGGAAAACCTCCGTCTCGGTCGTCCGAACACGCTTAATTTAGATACCAGCTAAGCTGTTAAACTTTACCGATCTATGTAGATTCCGTAGGTTGAATCTGATATTACAATCCCCATTCCTCACAGTTCCTAGCGATAAATTTTCTAGAACAGTCCAAGTTTTTGAATCAAGCCATTAATCTAGAAGTGTCGATCTCAAGGATTTCTTCAGTACGTCGAAGGAAGTTAATTCTGCTCACAATTTAAGTAGAATAACTACCTTCAAGGGTTGTTTAAAGTGAAATTGTTCCCTGGGGTCGCCTGTACCAACTTTAGTGCGGGTACGGCATGAAAAAAATTGTTACAGAAACGCAACTTATCTTCAATCAGTTACTTTCAACTAACCTGTTATGTAGAATGATATTATGAACAGAAAAACTCGACTTAGAAAGCTCAAACCACTGTTAAAACTCTTGCTAAAACAAACAACTGTTATTACTCATGTGCTTTTTTAAAATAAATAATATATGTTTTAATATCATTATGGTAATTTTTAAACGATTAGTGGGCCAAAAATTACAAAACCAAAGAAATAGAGAACAGAACCGAGTATGCTAAGCTTCGTTCCAAATCTAAACTTTTTTTAGGAGAAATCACAAGGCTTGTTCCTGTAAAATATGATATGATTTCTTAGAATATCCCTTTTTTGTAACTAAATCGTGTTTTTGTCACATTACTAGCAAATTAATACTAAAATACCTAAACTAAAAAACTTTTTAGAGCCCTCTGGTGGAAGAAAAAGTGGTCAGAATGCTGGCAGTATTGCCATACTGAATGGTGATTTGACCATTTGGCTGGAATTTTGACTAAAGTATAGGCGTTCCAGTCACAAGTCACTTCCACTAAACGTTTGGCCATGGCCAAGTCCCCGACGGACCTAAAATCTCAACCCCAAACGGCACAAACATGTATATCCTGTCCAAATACCCATATTAGTTTCGTTTGAGACCTTATTCTTTAGTCGCGGCAACACCAGCTTGATCAATTTATTTAAGGTTGCGCTATTATATATAGTTGCGTATAGTGAATCTTAGTATCGATACAAACAGCTTAGTTTTTCGATACTAACTTAGACTAATTATGTGTATATATATGAAATAAATAAATTAAAAAAAAAAAAAAAATTGTTCCGGGAAGTTGAAACGGCGCCAGTTTGACATGCTACATTGCTAAATCAGAGACCGCCCCATCATCTCTTGAAAGACTAGCACCAGTTGCACCTTTTGCATAATTTCTTATCTTCGTCTATCGTCAGACTAGACTCGGGTCTCTTGCCATCATCTCGTTTCTGTCCATTGCTGACGAGACTGGCTGCACTGACAAATGATCGACAGATGTTTTATGTTGAAGTTATTCATTAGCATAGGTGTTTGCTTAATTTTAACTATCTTTTTGCACTGGTCTCTCTGTAATATTCTGTGGCAGCAACTTTAGTGCGGGTATCTGCGGGATGAACCGGTTCCGTTAATAATTCCTCGGAGCGTTTCTTTACTTTTGTTTGTTTTTCGCACTCCCCGTTTTCTGTGCGATTGTTTAGAAAATGTATAGTCGAAAAATATTACGCTTACGTGGGTTCCGAAGCACCGCCTTGCGTTGTTTTTCTAGTTTTATGGCCGGGATTAAGAATAAATACAACGTAACGTTTGTGTGTGTTTGTACGTGTCTAACCTTTATGTGTACGTTAGGTTTTAGAGCTTCGATGTTACAGACTTGATTTATTGGGCTTTTGATAGTGAACATTTATTCTGAAGCCGCTAGACATATTTCAATAGAAGTCAAAATATATTTATGAGAATAGCTTTTTTATAGTTGTAGGCTAAGGTTGTAGGGTATTATATTCAAGGCTAACATACTTTTTAAGCTTTATTGCTGAGTGAGGCAGTGAAGAGAAAGAAGTTTTATTTTTGCTATAAGTTTTCACGAATCTAAAAATTGATAATTTTTTTTGTTACAAAAAAAAGCGGTAAACTTTTTAACACAATGATTTATTATCATTTGAAAGTTTCTGATATAGCAAGGCTCAACGTGACACCCTAAGACAGGCCAAGAGGAATGTGTGTATGAGAGAGAAACCTGAACGTTTTGTGAAAGTTTAGCTTGATTTGCTCCGTGCCTTGCAGTCTTAGCCAAGGGCCTCTTCTCTCGTCTCGCTTAAGTCTCAACTAAGAGCCTTGCGGCTAAAAGACCTGAGTGTCACTGAAAGTCAAATTGGAAGAATAAATAAAAACTGGACAAGTGTGAGTAGGACTCATCCATCCCGGGAATTGAGACTTACGAAAAAAGGTAAAAAAAAAAAAAAATTGAATGACAAACTTAACTCTGTAGTTGAAAAAACAGGTGCTCCCATACATACCAACTACATAAATTCTGTAATAGCAAAAACCATTTTTTATGTGGCAAATTTCATGAGTTTAGGTCAATGGGAAGTACCCTATAGGTTTTGATTACCTAGTGAAATCGCAAAATATGCAAAAATATGCTACATAAACGGTCATATCTTTTGATCGCGTTGACATACAATATTGATTTTTTCACAATTAAAAGAAACCGTATTTGAAATAAATTTCAATTTGATACCTCTACGCGTTCTTGAGAAAAATAGGCTTAACAGACGGACATACAGACAACAAAATGATCCTATATGGGTTCAGTTTTTTCCTTACGGATTTTAAGGAACCCTATAAAGTGAGTAGAATAAATAAATAATAGAGTAGAGTTTGATTCCACATTTATTGTGCGAACTGCTAGTCTGTGGAATTCGCTGCTTGAGTGGGTGTTCCCCGATAGTTACAATCTGGGTGTCTTCAAGTCGAGAGTGAATAGGTTTTTTCTAGGCAAGCGTGCTCCATCGTAGGCCGCATCATCGCTTAACATCAGGCGAGTTGGCGGCCAAGCGCAAGCCTATTTATAATAATTAAAAAAAGAGTTAGAACAGTTATTATATTCATGAAAAAGAGCTTCTAACTACAAACTTCCACTCTGTATCACCAAACAAGCCTGCTGGTATGGCTAGTCAATCCAATGTTAACATCCCGGAAGTTAGAATCCTTTATGAAACCACCTCCACGTTTGTTGTGCGTAGTTAGGTGAAGGTTGTCTACCGCACTTGGTGGTCACTTTGATGTGTAAATCGAGACAATTTTGAATTTCCGCTTGCCTCTAGGGTCACCAATGACGTCAGACTTTCTCGTTTTCTATGGTTATAACACTCGTAGTTTTAAGGGTTCCGTACCCAAAAGGTAAAATCGGGACCCTATTACTAAGCCTACGATGTCTGTCTGTCCTACCTTTAAACGGCTGTGTTCGAACCGTAATAAATAGCCAATTGAAATTTTCACAGAAAATATGTAATGTTACGGCGTATTAACTAACAAATAATAAAAAGGTCTAAAAGTAAAAATAAAAGGGGGGTCCCCATACAACAAACGTATTTTTTTAACGTATTTTTGTATTAGCTCTAATGTAAATACAACACCCACAAGATGGACATACGACTTAAAAGAGACCGCAGGGAAAAGCTGGATGAAGGCTGCTTCCAACCGGCCCTTTTGGAGTAAGATGGGGAAGGAGAGGGAAGGGGGATGGGGGTGGTCGTCCAGCAGTGGATGTCCTATGACTGAAATGATGATGAACTATACACATGTATTTATTCCTCCCTAGCTCCTCTTTTCGCCATGTAGCGTGGCAAAAGAAAGCGATGCAAAAACACATTTTTATTTAATTTCACCAAAGCCTGCCGTATCCTGGCCGTGGCATTTCCGATACGACCAAACGTAAGTTAGAACATCCTGTGAATATTTACCAAATGTGTCTGTAAATAAATAAATCTTATAACTCTGAGTAGACCTTGTTTTTTCCTCTAAGTAATATTAACGTCCCACTGCAGGGAAGAGGGCTACATAGTCAATAAAAATAGAATGAGTTATTACCTTTCTTCTACAATTCAGTAATTGCAAAACGTTGTATAGGAAAACAAAAGTTTATAAAACCAGGAAAATTACTGTATTTTCCGCAAGAAGGAAATAAATAAGAAATTATGATCAGGCCAGGTGAATATAAATTGCGGATTTATTTTTCATTATGTATCAGGAAATAGATAAAACAAAACAATAATGGCAAGCGAATCTAATTATTGCAATTTAATTTTATTGTGTAATACTAGCTGTGCCACGCAGTTTCACCCGCAAGTTAAAATCGTCGTTTTGTTATATGAAATTTTTCAATTTTCAATTTTCTGCGCAATATTCTTTTTTTTTCCGTAAGAATCTGCTACAAAGTATTAGAAAACTAAAAACAAAAAACATCAGTAAAGTCATTCTCAAGTTAGTGCGTGACCAAAGTAAATAGGGATTCATTTTTTTTAATATAAATTACATATAATTATGATTATAGAAGTTGATATTACCCATGTTGTATCAAATTAGAGTGGCATAATAAATTAATATAGATACAACTGCGACTATTCAAAATTTAAGCTTGTAATATTTATTTTGTAACTCTTCGAAATAATATAAGATAGGCATATAAATATCACATACATATGGTACTGAGACGTGGTCCTTGACTGTTGGCCTTTTGGAAAAACTCAGAGTCACTCAGCGGGCAATGGAGAGAGCTATGCTCGGAGTTTCTTTGTGCGATAAAATCCGAAACGTGAATATTCGCCAAAGAACCAGAATTACCGACATAGCTGTTAAAATTTGCAAGTTGAAGTGGCAATGGGCAGGGTTCGGTTCCCATCTAGGACAAACATATGTGTGATGAACATTTGTGTTTGTTCTATGTCTGGGTGTTAATATCTATTTAATTATGTATTTAAAAATATATATGTACGTATATCAGTTTCTGGCAGCCATATTACAAGCTTTGCTTAGTTTGGTGTCAGATGACCGTGTGTGCAAAAATGTCCCAGATATTTATTTATATTCATTGTAATTTTTTTCATATCCAAAAACTTTTTATGGTTCGCTTCATGAAGAGATTCCAAAAAACTTTTTATAGATTTTTTAAAATAACAGACTAAAAAAAATACTTTTGATATCGGCTTTCGATACTTCGTTATAAGGTGAATGTTAATTGACCAAAATTGTTTGAGACTTTTACGATATAGACATACATACACGGTAGCCACAATACGAATTAAGCCTCCATTTTTGTAGTTTAAATCACTTCAGTTTCATAGTAGAGGCGGAATAATGACTTTGTATACTTTGTATAGTGTCGGTAGCCAAAAACTACTAGGTCATTGTGCCAGAAGTGCAAATAAGTATAGCTTGGCTAAAATGTCTTGAAACGATCTTTTTGTTCTGAATATTTTATGGAAAACGTGTCACTGGAAGAATTTTGTCTGAGATTACTACAGGGTTGCTAGTTGTTAGAACTATTTGTAATAGTGACGCCTCCATTAATTTATATACTTTTTTGCTAAACTGTAATAGGGTCAACAGAACTAAAATATTGTCTATTGTCTACTATAGTAATTACACTGAAGATTTTACAAGAAAAAGTAAAAAAAAAAAAACTGATCCGAAGAAGGTTGTTCCGCGTATAAAATTCGAAAACCTTAAAATAATATCCAACGAAATTAATTAGTTGAATAAATTTTCTTATCTTTATCAAAATGTTTATATCATCATCATCATTTCAGTCATAGGACGTCCACTGCTGGACAAAGGCCTCCCCCATAGATCTCAAAAAGGGCCGCTTGGAAGCGGCCTGCATCCAGCATTTCTATGTGGTTCCTTTTGGGTTGTCTGTCCATCTTGTGGGTAATATTTATATGTTCCGTATTTTCTAAGGACTCTCAAAACTCAAAAGAAAAAGATATATCCTGATGCGAAAAGGCTTGTTCCGCATATAAAATTCGAAAACCTTAAATAATGATATTCAACCAAATTAATTTGTTCAATAAATTTTCTTATCTTTACCGGAATATCTATATGTTCCTTATTTTTTACTAGCGGTCCGCCCCAGCTTCGCACGGGTATAGATTATAGCCTATGTCACCCGGGGATAGTGTAGCTTCCCGTCAGTGAAAGAATTTTTCAAATCGGTTCAGTAGTTTCGGAGCCTATTCAATGCAAACAAACAATCAAATCTTTCCTCTTTATAATATTAGTATAGATGATTAAGTCTTTAGTTGTTGTTATCTAGTCAACAATACTTTTTGAGTTATATTTTTAGTTCAAAGAAGTTTTATTGCTTTTGTCATACCTACCTAACTAGTTGCGTATGAAAAAAAAAGAACTGTAAAAAATACTTATTCTAACTAAACATACCAAAGTCAATATTTCATTTTCTACATGAAACTATAGTTTTTTTCCTTGGCGATTAAATAGCACCGTTCAAGTATCGTTCATATAAGCGTATAAAATAATAACCCCGCAGAACCGGTGGAGTGAACTTAATACTAATTATGAGAAGGCGCAACGGCGCGGCGGCTGCACGTGGATTAATAAAATTAAATAACACTAATCTATCCGTGAACTACAGGGTTATAAAGAAAAGTGATGCTAAGCCGAAAAGAGGTCATCATCATTATCATTTCAGCCATAGGACGTCCACTGCTGGACATAGGCCTCCCTCATCGATCTGCAAGAGGGCCGATCTCGGGCCGGTTGGTAGCGCCCTGCATCCAGCGTTTCCCTGCGGTCTCTTTTAGGTCGCATGTCCGTCTAGTGGGTGGACATCCTACGCTGCGCTTACCGGTCTGTGGTCTGCATTCCAGAACTTTTCGGCCCCATCGGCCATCTGTTCTGCTTGATATATGCCCTGCCCTCTGCCACTTTAACTTGCTAATCCGGTGGGCTATGTCGGTGACTTTCTGATTATCTTTCTGATCTTTCTTCCTTTGCTATTTCAGTTTTGGTCCCATAGTAAAAGTTGTTCATAATGATGAGTACAATGAACCTCTTTCGGCTTAGAATACCCTTTCCTTATAACCCTGTCTAGGTGTATATATGTACTGTCGGCGGTTTTTAACCGACGAACAGAGGAGGTTATCAGAAAAGAGGAGTAGAGGCATACGTGAGGCGCTAGAACATTGTTTCACAGCGACGCAGATAGTTCTGTACGGGACTTGTCTCCGAGTTAATCCTGTCTCCCGTAATACTGGTGACCTTACTGACGATGAAACCAGCCTTACTGCCAAGGTACGCTAATATAATTATGATTCCTATCAAGAACCAGCGAACTGCAACTTTCCTATTATCGCGGCTTGAAATTACCGTTTCGTGTACCATCCTACCGTGGCATACGTTGCTAATCGTAATACGTATGTTTTCATTTGCTAAATTGCACCCCACGTGATGACTTTTATACTGAGAGGTAGTCTTTAACTGTTGGCCTTTGAAGAAACTCAGAGTCACACAACGGGCAATAGATAGAGCTATACCTAAATACCGACACTCAGAGTTTCTTTGCGCGATATAATCCAGAACGTAGATATTCGCCAAAGAGCCAGAGTCACCGACATAGCTGTTAAATATCACAAGTTGAAGTAGCAATGGGCAGGCCACATCGCTTGAAGAACCGATAACTGAATGGGGAAGAAAAGTTTTTGAGTGGACCAGAAGACGGAGCATAGATAAGCCTCCCACTAGATGGACCGACGATATCGTTAGAGTCGACGATATCGCGGGTATCTAGTGGATGCAGATGGCAGGCTGTCGTTCAATGTTAAGGTCTAAGGGGAAGGCCTATGGTCAGCATTGGACGTCTTCTGGCTGATGATGATTATAACCCCAGGTGATGTAGCGTCCGAGAAGAAGTTAATTTTACTAAGCAAAAAAAAAACGCGTCTGTAGCTCTTAAATAAGGCTATTTAGCTACGAGCGCAGATGTTTTTTCAAATGCTATAATAAAAAAATCATCTCTTGCAGATGAAAATAGAACAATGGTGAAATCTTTATTATTAATTTAACAGACAAAACTCAACCTTATTGTATGTAAAAGGACTACTTTTTACGATAATTAACAACACCGAAGGACGCAAATGTCTCGGTTTACCCGATCATAAATAATTCAACCATAACGTTCATAACTGCTCGAGTTTGCGTCTTTGTGCCTCGAACTTGTATCGGGGAATTTATTATGGGACCTCGGGTAGGCAAGGACTAAAACCGGTATATTAACGGTATTTTGCTGAGGGTTAATATTAATGCAATAATGTTACAGCTTATTTTGGGAATGATAGACGAAATCAACAATAATAATTGCTTTTTGGAACAAAATGTTTTTTATTTTAATTACTTTAGTAATGATTTTTCAACTCTTTTTAATATGAACACATTATAAAAAAAATGTGTTTATCATTTTATAAATTTAAAGTCCACAAAACAGGTAACTGTTTTTACCGAGACAAGTGAAGCAGTCTACGATAATCGGTGATATCGGATCGGCTTTTAGTATGTACTAGCGACCCACCCACCCGGCTTCGCACGGGTGTAATTTACGTGCAAAGCCAGGGCGGGTTGCTAGTTATATATTATATAAACCTTTCGTGAAAATGTATCTAACTGATGGTGAAAACCGCATCAAAATCCGTTGCGTGGTTTAGGAGGAGTTAGCGGCCATACAGACATACATACAGACAGACGCGGAAAGCGACTTCAATTTATATTATGTAGAGATAGAGAAGAGAAGAGAAGAGATGTTTGTTTGACGATAACTTGGATACTGTTGATCCAATATTCGTTAAATGAAGTAGGCAAATCGTATATAAAAAATCAACGCGGGAATGTAGCTAAAGTATAGGACTATAGGTACTTTACCACACGCGTGATTATTTCATTTTGATTATTAGTTTGAATGTAATTAAGTTTTTTTTTGTTTGTTTTAGATATAGCTTTGGGTACTGTGAATAAATGTATCAGTATTTAATAAATATATTACAATATTAGTGAAATCGTTAAGTAACAACCAAATAACTACGTAACAATCACAAAATTATAAAGCCTATAAAACATCGGTAATACCAAAATAATTAGACCTACAAAATATTGGCGATATCAAACAATTTTGTTTAAAACACCGAATTTATTAGGTTATTCAGTCCATTGAAAACATCGAGTGTCGAGAGTTTTGGAAGCTTTTGGTAGAAGTATAGGAAGTTCAAGTACTTTGTTCGGTTAATTTATTACATTTTCTTGAAATGGAAAATCAATTTCTTTAATCGTTATTTTTACATACAAATACACAAAAAGACAGTATGTTTGTTGTTTGTGCGTTAGATAAGTGTCGTTACATCCCACTGCTGGGACACAGGCCTTCTATCAGAGAAAGAGAGGACGGGACGTAATGCACCATGCTGGCCCAGTGCATGTTGGTGAGTGCCATTGTCTTTGACCTGTTGAAGTTTTTGGACATAATTTCCTCACAATGTTTTCCTTCACCGTTTTTTATGCGATGGGGATCAAACCGGATATGGTCAGATTATAAAATGCACATGCTGCCGGTCAGTCACCATCGCAATTTTTTTTAATGGTATTTTTCAAAAGCTGGATTGTGAAAATTCACATAAGCTATTTTATATTTCGGAATTATTCCGGTTCCCGTGGTATTTTCCACGCGGGCAAAACAGCGAGGCGCAGCTAGTAATAAATCTAGAACTCATAAATGAAGTAATTTTTCAGAAATGTCCTTATCAAATCAATTCTGAGACAAAGATACAAAACAGTGAAAGGAATTTTAAAAATTGGTAAATACACAGTAAAGCAGTGAAATTGCCTTCTAATTTATTAAAATAATCTCACCCTGTGAATAAGACGTTACTGAAAAGGTTCTTAGAAGCTAGAGTGCTGTATTAATATTAAATTTTCAATAGACGCCAAAGTCAGATAAAAGCGAAAATTATTAATTTGTATGTGCCAGCTATGAAATTTTAAAGACCCTGAAAGGATTTTTATTAAATGTTGATTCTTTACATAAAAAATAAACTTCTATATTGAACTATATTTAATGGGGTTAAAATCATAACAACAAACAAAACAAGTACATATACTCCGTTTTTTAATATTAGACATTTTATGTAAACAAAGGAGTTACCAGTGCAAAAAATATCTTTCATAATGGTAGTTTACAATATTTGACCAAATACGTATTTTATTACGTTTTTCTAGTTGTAATATGAAAAATTTTAAAATAAAAATCGTGTTGTACCTTTTATTTTAACGTAATATCGGTACTGTACGTTATGATAAAAAAATACATATTTTGATAGAAAATATTTTATTATACTGGTAGGACAGTAGGGATTCTTAACATTTCTGGCTAACGTTTGATTTGCACTCTATTTTCTCTATCTTATTAGTCAACGCCTCTATAATAACACCATCTTTTGAGCTATCAGAATATCCCCCATTGTACCCCGCGAGAGCAAAGCCGAGGAAATATAGAGAGTAAAATATTGATCATAAGTGAAAAATGTTTTGAGGAACTGGCATGTCACTTTGACAGTGACTTTTCGTGACATTTCTTTGTTTTCATAAAATATCTAAGATTAAAAAACGGAGTATAAGTATATAGAAATATCTATCGAGCTTTATCGGTATCTGGTACAAAACGGTGCAGAGTGAACTCCTTCGCTATCCATGGTTAGATACAGTGGACATGAAGAGACAAGATGCGGTAGCTGTCTAAGATATTTTTACCTGTAGGATAGGTTGTGCCCGCCACCATATTGACTAGATGAATGCAAGGCTGGCTGCCCGACCTTGTTTAGCCGTACCTCAGTCACGCACTTTGAGTGTCCACAACAAATTGTATTTTTGTCTCTTTCTAACAACAAATATTGTAAGACTAATAATAGTGTATAGTGTAATAATAGAAACAAATAATTATTATACTTTCCAGAACCAATTACGGAAGTTTCTAACCCAAAAATGTTATTACGCGATAGAAGATTTTTTCGACGATAAAATTTAATTATAATTAAAATATTAACATTGATCTCTTAAGTTTAGTTAGAAGGTAGCATCCGTAGGTTTAGTTTGTTTGCATTCCATTTCATAATTTACCTAACTTATCGCATTAAATACTTCATCCTAAGTTAAGTTTAAATAGTAGATAATTATCATGTAATAGATTTAATAGACGTAATTATAAGTGTATCTATAAGATTTAAATATATTCAATGTCTGTGGTCTGGTTTGTGACCAGCCACAACATTAACCATTGCTGCACCCTTTATGCAGGGTATATTATACAATGTACTCTAAAACTTAGTTTTTAGAAGAAGAAAGTGTACATATTTGCAATAAAGAAAGAATAAAGAATAGTTTATTGCCATGTTTTTCATTCGTACCCTAGGATGTAGCACAGTTTATTCAGATGGCAACATTTTATTTATGATTTGATGGGTACAGAACTTGAAATGTCAACGTCAGTAATACAAATTAGTGCAGTTGAAAAACATACAGTGAAAAGACAACATGTTGTTATTGAGATTAATTAATAAATCCTTATAAATCATACATATCACGCTTTCATTTTTGAGATTGAGATATGATCTTACAATATAACATATAGTCTTACACATTCCTTACTTTATTTCACAAAACGCACATATACATGCGTAGATAAGCTATACTTTGTTATGGTATATTATGCTGCGTTAAGTCAGTTTTTAAACCTATAACGTCTCTATTATTACACCTCACTGGTAGCTGTACTCAGAGAGCGTGCCGGGCACATTCCGAGCAAAAAATTCAAGTACCTACCCAATGAGGAAAATATGATCACCACTCTGATGTTTTTGCGGGTATCGATGAAGGATACATTATGTGTTGTCCGAGAGGGTAGGTCACGAAATCAAAATGTATGGTCATCATAATTACTTTAGCTTCGAGTTGTCATAGTTATAGATGACAAAAACCCATTTTTTTAAACTTAGTACTAGCGGTCCGCTTTGTTTGTTTGTTTGCATTGAATAGGCTCCGAAACTACTGAACTGATTTGAAAAATTCTTTCACTGACGGGAAGCTACACTATCCCCGGGTGACATAGGCTATAATCTATACCCGTGCGAAGCTGGGGCGGACCGCTAGTACATTATAAAGTAGAATACATGGTCGTAAGAATGGAGACGTATCTAAACTTTTAACTTGAATACCAAATTCTATGTCCCTAAAATCATAAACAAAGGACTTTCATACAATATTTTCAACCTGCATTTGCCCACCTTAATGCGGCCCTTTCTTAATATAACACAGCCTGTAAGTCAATCTGTTCTTTTCTTACCATATTCCTGAAAACTGCATCAAAATCTGTCCAGTGGTTTAGAAGTTATAATATGTTCGAACAAAGAAACGGACAACAATTTAAAAAACTCACATAACGTTCTGCTGCTTATTATATGTTTTTTTTTAAGTATCTTGCAATTACAGACTTTTTGCTCAATTTTATTATATGTATAGATAACAGAACAAACGTTATTTTGAAAGACTTGTGTACAGCAAGACACCCTGTGTTGCACACGGTGAACGTACTGCGATCTCCAAGCCGCCTGCCAAGTGTGGGGATTATGGCAACACCCCTCTCTAAGAGGGAGGCCTTGTTCAGCAGTGGACATTTAATGGCTAATGGTGTGTGTGGTGTGGTGTGTACAGCAAACTGAAAAATTTACGCATTACTTACGTACAAAATAATGTATGATACTACCAAAGTAAAAATATTGATAGACTTAAATTTAGCCGACAAAATTCTTGATGCCTTTTTGAGAAAAACCATTGTTTTACTAAATTGAATCTTGGAAATAAAATAAAAAAGATTTAGATACTTAAAAACACAAAATCAGATGCTCAGAACAAGTTTCACTATTCCCACAGTGATAAAAAGCAAGTTATTCTAAATTCAACAATAAAATTTTATGCTCGATTTTCTCAAGACATCCCCAAAGACTTCACATTTCATTAGTTATTCCAAACACACAGTCAAAGGAAAGTTAATTGGCAATCTAAATCTTTTTAATTTAAACAAGAGTGCGTAATTTATTGCTGCTCGTTAAGTCTTTTCGGGTGGCAAGATGAAATATGGCGGCTGTAAACAGGCTATAAAATATCAAAACACTTCATAAACTTAACTCTCAGAGTTGCCATTTATACTCATTAAATGTAATTAATCTGTGGTCCCTTTGAAGGCGGCTATTTGGAATGGTTTATTAAATCTAACTGGGAACGGAACCCTTGCCTAAACCAACTTCGTGTGTATTGTGTAACGTATGTGGGCATTAATATACAGTGGCAGATCTAATGAATCGGATCAAATAGATGAAATGATTACAAAACAAGAAGATATAAAATCGAAAGGGATGTATACAGGGTTATAAAGAAAGGGTATTCTAAGCTGAAAGGAGGTCATTGTACTCATAATATTATGAACAAACGCTTCGAGATCACTTTTAACGATAAGGCCGCCACTTGTGGCTAAGCTCGTAAGTGTTTTCTGTTTGTAATTTTTATTTCTGGTGTATAACTGTGAAGGGCGGCTGGTGGCAAGTGGATGCGAAAAGCAGAAGATCGTGCCTTATGGTGTTCTTTAGGAGATGCCTCTTTATTATGTACACATCAGCCTATTTGATGTTCGTCCACTGCTGGACGTAGGGCTCCCCCTTTAACCTTCACACTAAACGACTGCCTGCCTTTTGCATCCACTGGATGCCAACGACTCTCACTATGTCTTCGGTCCATCTAGTGGGAACCGTAAGACGCAGCGTAGGTAGGCCACCTACGCTACGTCTTACGGTTCGTGGTCTCCACTCAAGAACCTTTCTTCCCCATCGGTTATCAGTTCTTCGAGCGATGTGGCCTGCCCATTGCCACTTCAACTTGCAAATTTTTACAGCTATGTCGGTGACTCTGGTTCTTTGACGAATATCCACGTTTCGGATTCTATCGCACAAAGAAACTCCGAGCATAGCCTCTCTCCATTGCCCGCTGTGTGACTCTGAGTTCTGACCGAATGCATAATCATCTTTTATAGTCCAATGCTGGACATTGGCCTACGCCCGAAAGGGCGATTGGGCCATATCCACCACGCTGGCCCAGTTTTGGGTACGATTCGCTTACGCCATTGAATTCCTTCTCCGAACGTATGCAGGTTTCTTTACGATGTTTTCCTTCACCGAAAAGCCAGTGGTATGAAAATCTGTACATAAACTTCAAAGAGCTCATTGGTACGGGATTTGAACCTCATGCTTAAGTCTAGCTATCTCCCAAATAGAGTACCATGGATATGATAACCGGAATGCGGACGCCGACTTCGATAAAAGAGGAAAGTTCTCAATTCAGTCCGTTTTTTTAATGAATTTACAGCGATTAAGCCGGCACCTGTAAACCAATTAGCGTGTTTCTTTTTTTATCATGTAAAAAACCCGTAAGGTGGACCCATAAACATTTCATTAATTAGGGTTCAGTATTTTTTAAACCAGCTCAGATAATATGGATTTTTGCTAGAGCGCCTACGAATTTCGCGATAACAAATCACTACCATACTTTTGTTTTGTATTTTATTCAAGTCAAAACAAAGATGTATTGCGTGGATGTGTAATCGTTACTAAACTGAAAAATTTGCATGTGTAAAAGTCTGTAAAAAAATGTTATGAAGAAAAAGAAAGAATGATTTCTATTCAAATTTGCATTCGTATATCTACAATTTTATTTAAATCGACAGTTCAATACGAACACCGAGTTATTCGAATAAATTATCAGTGATTTTGTTACCTCTAGTTGCTAGACTAGGTTACCTGGATTATCCGTTCTGCTGAACGAAAGATTTTGGAAGCTGATTAGAAATCGCATGGCCTTTTTGCCCTTTTTCTATATCGGAAGATTTGGAAAGCTTTTTGGAGGCAGGTCAATTGGATACTTATTTATGTAGGTAATTAGATTACAAGGAGGTTATTTTCGTTTACTTTGTTATTTGGTTTAGTGCTCGAATTAATTGGAATATTGAAGAGGGTTTTAATAGAATTGGTATTTATTTTAGTTTCCGAAGTGTAACCAAAATTATAAGCAATAAAGTCTTTGAGCTTATTGCGTAGAATTTAGATCATGAAATTCATGTTATGGAACCACACAAACAAAGTTTGTCTAAAACCGTTACAAAATCACTCGCTTTTTCGCTCTTTTTATGTTAGATGTACATTTGAACAAGCACCTCGCAAAGTGAAATCGCACATTTGAAATTGGACACGATGCGTTTTACGCGATCTATTTTGCCTGAATTAGCTCCCTGCGACATTTGCGAATAACTATAACATGGGGGTTCTACAAAAGAGCTGTTAATAGAGTCTTTAAGGGTTGGCAACGTATCTGTGATGCCCCTGGTGTTACAGGTATCTATAAGTGACGCTGATCGTTTACCATCAGGCGGCCAGTCAGCTTGTTTGCCATCAAACAGGCTTGTTTGGTTTGCTTGTTTGTTTGTATGGCGTAAAAAAAGACGCAACGTAGGTACCGCTCTGCATAATGTTCAGTGGTCGTCCGCGGAAAAACAAAAATAAGCCATTACAGGATTGCGGTCCACAAATGAGGGTAAACTCGTGTTTTATTATCACCACACTTGTCACATTCCACGGACAAACGCGGTCGTTACAGCGTGTAATTCTAGAGCATTATTGTATTAACGTTAATACGGAAAAAGCTGGCCTGCATATTTTTATGGTGGTCAAGTTAATGACGCAATTAGAAAGCAGAAGAATATCCTGTTGACCCTTGGAGAATTTGTGTTCATAAAATGGCATCTGTAATAACAGGGAAATAGGTCAGCGATTTGCATCTGGAAGGCTCTCGTTGAAATGGGTATCATAAAGGCCCAGCCACATGACGCGGTGCGGTAATCATGCGGCAGCAAAGCTATTCCACTGTGACGTCTGACGATGCCAACCAAAGTCGAAGTGTCCATTAAATAATTGAATATTGCGACGTGTGGGACGTTACGCAGTGTCTGGGAAACTTGTCAGATGATTTGTCAGGTTAGATGGACATATTGAACATTAGACTTTATAGGCAGAGAAATAAAATGACAACACTGGAACTTATCATAGAAAATGACTTGGTTTTCATACATTTTATTTATATTACATGGGAATAGCCAGTGCCGCAACACGCTGCCACGCGCGTGCATTCACCTTAAAATAGACTGCCTAATGCGGTTGAAACTATAGTCGGAGTGACCTGCTTAATCTTACGTGAGTAATTCCCGTGTAATATAAATAAAACACTGAAACTGTACTAGATTGTGATTGAAAAAGTTATAGTGTATTTTAACCGCCTTTGTGTCTGTCAACGCGTTGAAAAAGCGCCGCGCCGCTAGAACGCACTCTGTGACTATGTCCTAACATTGTACAAAATATTCTAAATGGTAATGTTTGCGTGTTCTTTTCGGTTTGTAAAAATAAATATTTACACCACAGCTAAGAATCAGGCAAGGGCAAGCCTAGTGAACTAAATTACACATTTATGCATGAATTTAAAACCTGTAGCTATTCTAAATTGGCTGAGTTAAATAGTGCTTTTAGAAACCGAGATTGAAAAAAAAAACTGGAAAAATAATAGCACTAAAACTTCAGAGTAGTATTATACCTCAGAATAGTTTCTCCATAAATATTTTAACTCCAGAAATAACTCGCTAGCCTATTTATAATAATATTATGTTGTTGAAAACAAATAATCACAATGTAAAAGTTTAAATAAAAAGGTTGGAATTCATCTTTTAAATAATATTGTAAAAGTTCTACAACAAAACAATCCTATTTTATTGTTGATCATCCGTAAAAATTTAAAATTTAAGACTAGTAGGCTGCCCCTGCTTCGCACGGGCGAAGCCGGGATATATAGCCTATGTCAACCGGGGATAGTGCAGCATCCCAACAGTGAAAGAATTTTTCAAATCGGTTCAGTAGTTTCGGAGCCTATTCAATGCAAACAAACAAACAAATAAACAATCAAATCTTTCCTCTTTATAATATTACTAGCGGTCCGCCCTAGCTTCGCACGGGTATAGATTATAGCTTATGTCACCCGGGGATAGTGTAGCTTCCCGTCAGTGAAAGAATTTTTCAAATCGGTTCAGTAGTTTCGGATCCTATTCAATGCAAACAAACAAACAATCAATCAAATCTTTCCTCTTTATAATATTAGTATAGAAGTATAGATATAGATAATAAATCTATAATAGGTTTTTTAATAATTCCCCAAAAGAGAGCTCTGTTCGCTTCAACATAAATAATATGAGAAAATATAACAATTTTTTGCAAATACGAAGGCGGAAGCAAAAGCAGTATTTATTCTCATATTATAATGGAACATAACAGTTAATACAAGCATCAGATTATTTAAGTAAAGGGACCTTATTCTCACGTCGTACGATATTTTTAGTGATGTTTTCATAATCGCTTTCTATATTTACTAAAAATATTAGTTTCTCGTCACATTGATGTATTACTGGTGGTTTTGAGAGAATACAACACATACTCGTAAATTTTAAAACAATAGATTATAGTACTAATATAGAATTTTTTGAGGGTGGAAATTTTGTCATATTTATTTATTTATTTATTTAAAGATACGCCAACAGTGAACATATTACACATTCTTAAAAAATATATCAACCATATATCATATCCATCCATATGTCATATATTTTAATAGATACACCAAAAATAAAGCAACCGCTTCATGGTTTTATGTTTGCCATATTATTGATGTAAGAAATGTGACTGAAATAATCACATCACTCTAATATTGTAAATGCAAAAATAGGTGTGTAAATGTGTATGTTTGTCTCACTTAACACTAAAATAACGGATTTGTATTTTTTTTTTTTTATTTAAACAGGACATTTTTGCACACGGTCACCTGACCCCAAACTAAGCAAAGCTTGTGATATGGCTGCCAGAGACTGATATACATACATTATATAGTTTTCAATACATACCTACTTAAATAGATATTAACAACCAGATATAGAACAAACACAAATGTTCATCACATAAATGTTTGTCCTAGGTGGAATCGACCCAACGCCCCCAAGCTCAGAAGGTAGGTTCACTACCAACTGCACCAACAGGCTATATAAATATAAATTTTTAAATAATATAAGTTTCCTTGTAAGATACCGACTTACGCGATGTAAGGAAGAGCGGGAGAGATAAAATATCGAACCCGAATGAAAAAGTATCGTATACCGAACACCATTAAATGTGGGAATGTCCTTCTGGAAAGTCCATATCGGGACCACTCTTGGAATTTACAAGAGGAAAAGAAAAAAATCCATCTATATTTTTGAAATCTGTTAAAACATGCTAGAATAAGGCCCACGCATATCCATGTGGGCACAAAAATAAAACATCATTTTCCTCGATTTCTATTTACTTTCATAAAATACAATAGAACGTCTTTGAAAGCTTTTTATCCCGGAAAATATCAAGAAGCTTTCCGGTGCTGGGATACTGAAAAGGTGTCTGATACCTTCGTCATGAAAATAGAAACATACGATATAAGATCTGCAGGATTCAGTCGTAAAGGTAGATTTTATGATTTAACATGAACAAAAGCCTTATGACTACCTGCTTAGATTCTGTTTAGGTGATTGGGAGCAGTAGTGCGAAAGAAAATTGTATCTCAGCACGGTAAGGTTCATGTTCGTGATTTTCCGCACTGCGCAGTTTTGAACCCGCGTTAAGAGGTGTCTATAAGGCCCTTATGCTCATTGAACAGCTGATAAAGCAAGGAATTTTAGTATTCGAAAATAAACCTTGGAAATAAAATTATGAAGAAAATAGACATGGTTGAGATTTCAAAACCGTGGCGGCTGACCGCTCTCAAATTATACAGGAACTTGGCCAAACGTTTGGTGGAGACAAAGTGGCAGCAGATACTAAATGCTGGTGCCTATTATGATCAAAATGTAAACATTATTTAGGAGACATAGCATCTAGGTATGTGTAGGTATTGTAGTAAAACAACTGATTGAGAGTTAACCGTTGAATGTCTTTATTCAAATTAATAAGCTATATTTATAACATGGAAAGGTGCTCTCTCGCTCGCACTGCCGTCTCCTTCGCTCTTCGCACCACATAAATATACAGGCGGCGCTCAGGCTCTTGCATTCCAGCGGCGGCCGGCGCGGTGTGTGCATGTTGCACAAACGAATGTGGACAGCCCTGGTGCTACATAGTTCTTCCCCTAGCGAAAGCGTACCGGAGCAGTCACAATGCGCCCACTTCTGGTTGTCTTTAAAATCGACTTAGGTGACGTTGCGGTGACTTGATGTGGAGAGGTAGCTTGCTGTGGTGTAGAATGCGAGGTAGGTCGATGCGTCGTAGTTACCGGTAAGTCCTCTGACGTATCTTCATTCAGTATGTAGGCCGGCTTAAGGCGATCGATCGATATAGTAGGTGAGCGACGATCTGGTAACTGTAGAACGAAAGTCCTGTTGTTTCGTTGCAGGACTTTATAGGGACCGTCGTAGGGTGCTTGTAGCGGTTTCTTGACTGCGTCGTTTCTCACAAACACATGTGAGCACGTTTGTAAATCTTGATGCACGAAGATAGGTCGCAGATTGCTATGACTTTTGGTAGGTATGCGTGGTTTCACGGAGTGGATGGTAGCACGCAGTTTACTGTTCAACTTGGCAATGCTGCCAGCATTCTGACGTTTTTACCTCCACCAAAAGACTTTTAATCCAGTGTTTGTTTTAATTTTAAATAGCTATATAATATAGTCGAAGATGGAGCACGGATCCTTACAGAAGATATCTATTCACTTTGACCTTAAAGATCTAGATTGCATCTCTCAGGAAACATGGAAACAGGCAGATTGTTCCATTCTTTGTTCGGATTAGTAACGTGTATAGTTCTTACTGTACATTTTTTTTTATCTATACTAATATTATATAGAGGAAAGATTTGATTGTTTGTTTGTTTGTTTGCATTGAATAGGCTCCGAAACTACTGAACCGATTTGAAATATTCTTTCACTGACGGGAAGCTATACTATCCCCGGGTGACATAGGCTATAATCTATACCCGTGCGAAGCTGGGGCGGACCGCTAGTCGCTAATAAGTCCGCGTTTCACCACTAACTCGCGACGATGGTAAGCGACGATGTGACCGAAGGTAAAGCATGCACACTTAGAAGATATCTATTCAATCTGGCCTTGAAAAGGCCTAGATTATATCTCTCAGGTAACAAGAAAGCTGCCAGGTTGTTCCAATCCTTGGCCGTATACGGATTAGAAACGTAGAATCGAAACGTTTGGTGCGTACCCAAGGAAAATCCACAATGTATGGGTGGCAGTGGGCCAATTTCCTATTTGTCCTGAAGTAGAAAGGGTATGGTTGGCTAAGGTCATGTAGCTCCGATGCGCATTCTCCGAAATGAGTCCTGTAGAAAAGTGACAGACTCGCTACTTTACGGCGGTGTTCTAGACTGAGAAGTTTTTTAGCGACTAACACTAACTGCTTAGCTAATTGATTACTTTTATTTAACCCGTCAAATGTGTTACGCACCGCATATCGGCGTAAGCGAAAAGTGCTCCGACGTGCGTATTTTGTGTAAGAATTAAGATTTATACACAACTAGCGACCCGCCCGCCCGGCTTCGCACGGGTGTAATTTACATGCGAAACCGGGGCGGTTCGCTAGTTACATATATAAACCTTCCGTGAAAATGTATGTAACTGATAGATACATTTTCAGTGATGGTGAAAACCGCATCAAAATCCGTTGCGTGGTTTAGGAGAAGTTAGCGGCCATACAGACATAAAGACAGACACACGCGGAAAGAGACTTTAATTTATACTATATAGAGAAGAGATAGAAACGAGAAGAGATACCAATGGTATATAATATTGTACACGTATTTTATACTTAAAAAAAAAATTACTGAAATGTAGGTGAAATTCCCCATTTTAGCCATAAAAAACTCCTTCACCCACATTTGACGTGTTAAATTACTAGCCTTATTACGTCGGCAGTTTCTAAAATCTGAAATCTATCTTAATATTTTACAAAAAAGAAACAGTTTCTATTGTAGCGATTTACGCCGTATCAATAAAGGTGAAAAAGGACGTATCTGCGAATACGTCAAGCGGGACGGAGTTTAGCATAAACGTGACGTGAGAGCAAATGCCATTGGGATTCTGTTCGGTCAATCAACGTAGACGCGGAAGGAAGCTGGCAGCCGTTTTCGGTGAAACGTTTTTTGGAAAAATGTTAAACACAATATTTTGAGCAAAAAAAAACTCAAAATAAAGCCCACAACACAGGTCACCCTAGTGTGGGTTTCAGTGCACACCGATGAAACACTGTTAGTAGTAAGGGTTAATTTTGTTACCTACTTCAGCATCTTTTGTTAATTCGGTGTATGTATTTAGTCACTAAGTTATAATGAACTAATAAACTTTTTATTTATTATTTATATTATTTATTAAAATTTGAAAAAAAAAATGCTTTTTTGGAAAAAAAAAAATATAAGTACTTTAGTTTTAGAGACAATAAATTAGCCACCATAATTATGCAGTTTATTCTAATTTTACGCAATTAACCAATGACGATTTCTCAAATTTTTACTTCTTTTTATTCATTTTGATTTCGCAACGTTTGTTATGTATGCCTCCCATTAGATAAATTGTCGACATTGTGAGAGTTGCGGGTATCCAGTGGACGCAGATGGCAGGCTGTCGTTCAGTGTGGAGTTCTAAAAGCAGCTTATGTTCAGCAGTGGACGTCTTCTGGCTCATTATGATGATTAGGAAATTAATTAAGCACCTTACACACAATTTTTCAACTTCAAAATTTGGAAATTTTTATGTTTTATTTTGTATAATATTATATATAATCACGCAGTTTATTCACCATCAAAAAAGTATTTAAAAAAAAAAACACAAATTCTTGACTGTTTAAAAACTAATATGGCAACAAAATATAGTAAAAAATAACATACTTTACAAATTCTGGCGGTTTCTGGCGCTGAGTTTCCACTTTAACTGAATAGTACATTAATTTAACCCGACGTGCATGCACAGTCCATATTAACAGTTGTCCATTCCTGACGCATGTTTCTATTACGCGCCCGGCGAACCTTCCAGTTGATTAAACGTCAGATTGAAATGCTCCTGCGGATCTAAATATTATCTTGTTCACACCCAGCGACCCGATAGGTGGCACGACAACATAGACTTTGCTCCAGCCTCATACCACTTAATAACTTCGAGCATCCGATCAGAGCCGAATATACTTCCTGTTCTTTCTGCAGAATCCTAAAAGATCCATCTTACCACCCTCCCACTGCAGACGGAGCGAGTCTATGAGCACATAATTAATTACAGTACGCGTGTTGCATGAATACGGCGTAAACTCCCGAGATGTTGGTACTTTTCAGCGTATCCCTGCCACACTCAACTGTTACCTATGGTTTCGGAGTTTTTTTTTCGGAGTTTTGGCGTCAACGTGGAATAAAACATGTCGGCTCGTTGGATTATTTTCCTAAACTTGTGTATTTTCGAGTGTTAATGTGTAGTAAATGGTGAATTATTATTTTATTAAGTACCCGTAAACGTGCTCGAGTGTGGACAAGTGATATAACGAGGAGAAACATGTATTTTCGTGTTGTTTCCAAAACTCCATAGGAGCCTCTTGTAAATCTCCACCTCTTTACAGGGGCATGAGTTTGACTTGACCGTGACTTACTTTGCTTGATTCTGACTGTGACTAAGACGCTTTTAATACTATGTTAACATGTTTAATATTACGACTAAAGGACATTGAATCCACGGTCATGAAAATTTTAACAAAAAAACCTATGGTTTTGGACATAATTATATAAGATGAGCGTAAGGACTCTAATCCTTTTAGATCGTAGAAGAAGCGTTTTAAAAAAACTGCGCTGGCATAATCGCTATGAACTAAGTCCCAAATGAAAATTATATTTAAAAAACGACAAGCGACGCTTCAAGGAACAAGACCAGCAGTGCAAGTACCGTTCTTTATCGATCATCAAATTTGACAGTTGAGATCGTCAAATTCGATAAAATGCCATTTTATCAGTACTCGCTATGATCGATTCTATGCTATTTTATCGAATTTGACTATCGGTAAAGAACGGTACTTGCACTGCAGTTTCTTATTATCACTGTAGTCGCGTTTGTTTTTTGGTCTATACAATTAAAAAAAGAGTGTGACAATGCGACGAGTTGTACCGAAATGTCGTCGGCTTTAAAAAATCTCCAAGCCTGGGTGCGATCCTACTGACAGGTAATCATTTTGTGTTTAGGACATCCCTAAATCGAATGTCGCAGTGTTTGGGGACGTGGGCCGGAATTACCATGGGAGATCCGAATGGTAAACAAAGGGTAGGTTGTTTAGTACAAATTGAGGTGGGACCGGTAGATTTATATTCGGAAGCTTCTGGAAGCTTCGATTGATACTCCAACTGATTTTATTTGTTTAATAATTTATGCCGTACTCGTACATCTGAGATTCTAATATCAATATAAACATTGAAATGGGAACATAGGTGATTGTATTGATTTATTCTGCTTTTAAATTTTTGGCAATTTTCGAGTCTATTGTATTTAGTAAGGTCCTATGTTTTTCTTTGCAAAATGAATATTTTATCTAATTAGAATTCAGAAAAAAATATGAGTTTTTGTATGGTAATTTAATTTATTACTGTGGTAGAAAACACTTCAAAAAAGACGTCCTTAGCACCAATGAGATGTCTGCATCGGAAGCCCGGTTGGAAGTGAACCTGCCTTCTGCGCTTTGGGGCGTGGGTTCGATTCGCATCCATTACCGATTATTTCTCTATTCCTTATTCCTACCTTCCCCCTATTCATGTGATGAATATTTGTGTTTTTACTATATCTGGGTGTTAATATTATCTATTAAAAGTATGTTTTTTAAAATACATATTATAGTATGTTTATCAGTCTCTGGCTATAGTTCAAGCTTTGCTATTCAACGTGGTAATACCGCCAGCATGCTGGGTACGCTGCCAACTGGTAGTGGGCTTGAACATCTGGATTGTCTTTAGACCTTCAACGGTCTATGTTATGGGCAGTTTAACTGTATTTGTAGTTTTAGTTTTAGCTTGTATTTTGTTTAGTTAATGAAGGCGCTTGCCCAGAAAAAAAAAGCTTTGCTTAGTTTGGAGTCAGGTGACCGTGTGTGCAAAAATATGCCCCAAAATTTAATTTACTTATCTATGTATTATGTCGTTAAAATAAAAGTTATTACCTACTTTATGATTTAATTTGCATTCTTGACACAATGTAACTGGACGGTTGTTTTAGAAAACTGCACTCACAAGATAGTAAAAATGTTACAGACATCCGTCAGTTCGTGACGACATAAAAATGCAGCCAAGTTTCACAACATTTTAGTGTTACAACATTTTAGGATCTGTTGTAAAGTCAGGTTTTCTACCGTCAGCTCAATTTAGACTACGTTTTTCACATATTTTATCATGACTATTATATTTCTACTTATATAAGACTAGCAGTCCGCCCCAGCTTCACACGGGTATAGATTATAGCTTATGTCACCCGGGGATAGTGCAGCATCCCGTCAATGAAAGAATTTTTCGAATCAGTTTAGTAGTTTCGGAGCCTATTCAATGCAAACAAAAAAACAAACAAACAAACAATCAAATTCTTTCCTATTTATAATATTAGTATAGATGACAGATAATAAAACTAACCGCAGCTTTGTGTTTTCCAATCAAATGACCAAGGGCTCGATTTTTGTATCGCACGTATTTCACGCGAAAATATCTTGCAAAATCATGCGAAAAAGCTGACTTTCGATTGAAATCACAAACAAAAGCAGCATTTTTTAAATAATCACTATCACTCGCCAACGAAACGAGTAGTTTGAACCATTCGAATTTGCTATCTATCAATAGAAAATATTTCATATTAATATTTTTAAATATTTTTTACGAGTGAATCGGTTTCTTCTAGGCAAACGTGCTCCACCGTAGACCGCATCATTGCTTAACATCAGCGAGTTGGCTGTCAAACGCAAGCCTTTTATTAAATAAATATAATAAATAAGTATTTCATGTTTTAAGTGTTTATTGGGACTTATCGCGTTTTATTTTATTTAGGTAAAAATAGGTACCTTTCGCAGGTACGTGTGTACATTATAGGTGTTCAAGTCGTGAAAGTTTGAAAATTACTAAAATATTACATTTTGCATGATATTTTCATGCAAAATCATACGAGTGATTTAAAATCGAGCCTCATAACTTCAGTTGGCGGAGAGAGACACGCATAGAGTTAGATTGCCGGCAAATAGACCTTTCTATTGGTGGCAGTTTATAATCCACACCAAAAAGTACTTTTTAGGATTCCGTACCCAAAGGGTTAAACATGACCTTATTACTAAGCCTACCTAAATTTCACAGATTATGTAATGTTACGGCAGATTAACTAAAAAATTAAATTTTATTAAGTTAAAAGTATAAACTACTACGACAAACGTATTTTTGTATTTGCTCTAGTGTAAAAACGGTAATACGTATATGCGTCAAACTTGGCATGATTATAGTACGCACTCTAAAGTATAACAACAAATAATTAATAATGGCCAAGTGCGAGTCGGTTACAAAGTTCTGTTCATTACCAAGTTAAGCAACGTATTAAGTTACTTGGATGACCTTATCATTTCTTTCACCGGATCGAAAGTACACAATATTTTCCTAATTTTGAAGTCGGTTTTTGAAATTGATAATTATTGTATTTCGTGGTGGTACGGAACCGTCAGTGCGCGAACCTGACTCGCACTTGACCAGTTTTATTAATATATCCACACGACTTTTTACTTCAATTGCGCAAGTTAACATACTCCTGCCTAAACACGTGTGAACTGGTCTTAAAAATAGTTTTTTGATTTCTGGGTAACACAGTAGGTCAACTTCAAAGCTGCCTAGAATCACTAACATAAAGGCTAACAATAAATAAAAGACAAAGAGCTTCTTCCTCACATAAATCAGTCGCTTCTGGTTTGTAGGTTATCGGGCGTGTTCATCCACATTTCCGAGATTCAGCTGTAGCAAAAGGAAGATGGCTTTTAAAAAGACGAAATTAGCCCTGATTTAAGTATATTTAAATATATTCCCTCCTGCCCATTTTTCTATATTCTATCTATTATTTCGATCGAACTGCCAGAGCCGGCACAAAAAACCGACACCGTTTTATGGTTGGTATTCCAAAAACCCGAACGAAGCGCTTTGATTCCACTTTTATTGTGCGAACTGCTAGTCTGCGGAATGCGCTGCCTGAATGGGTGTTCCCCGATAGTTACAATCTAGGTGTCTTCAAATCACGAGTGAATCGGTTTCTTCTGGGCAAGCGTGCTCCACCGTGGACCGCATCATCGCTTAACATCAGGCGAGTTGGCGGTCAAGCGCAAGCCTATTATTTATTTAAAAAAAAACTGTAATTCTTTATCAAAAGAAGAAGAAAATGTTTGAAAGAGTTAGCTCTTGCTAGTGACCGCAGCCTTTAGGCTCAGAGTATGGCATGCCGCTATCCCACTTGCAGATTTGATGTTTTTTTTAAAAATATTTTTTTTGTCTGCTTTTGAATTAATAATCTCTAAAAAAAAACTCCAAGAAACCGCATCTTACAAACATTCTAAATTAATACACCACTGCAAAGAATAAAATAATATTTTCCCACGCATTTTGAATTCTGGCGGGATCTGATAGCCCGTTGGTTCAGTTGGTAGTGAGCCTAACTACTGAGTTTGGGGGCGTGGGTTCGTTTCCCACCTAGGACAAACATTTATGTGATGAATGTTTGTGTTTGTTCTATATCTGGTTGTTAATTTATCTAAGTACGTATTTAAAACTACGTATGTATGTATATCAGTCTCTGGCAGCCAAATTACAAGCTTTGCTTAGTTTGGGGTCAGATGACCGTGTGTGCAAAAATAACTCGAAATATTATTAACTCCTAAATAAATTTTGAAAATTTTAAGCGTAAGTTGGATAATAAAATATTGTTCCTGCAATTGTTGATCGTAGCTAGTTATTATAACAACTAGTAGGCCGCCCCTGCTTCGCACAGGCGAAGCCGGGATATATAGCCTATGTCAACCGGGGATAGTGCAGCATCCCAACAGTGAAAGAATTTTTCAAATCGGTTCAGTAGTTTCGGAGCCTATTCAATGCAAACAAACAAACAAACAATCAAATCTTTCCTCTTTATAATATTAGTATAGATAGTATAGATATCGTTGTGTAATAAGACATACTTTGTCTTCTTATTTTTCAGATTTCAGTGGTACGGTGATTCGGTTGTATTTCAGTTTGTGTCTAAACATTAACCAGGAACCTAAAAATTTTATGGTCTCAAAGCACCCAAATTCCAAGATAACATCTAAAATTTACGCAGCTCTGTTACAAAACGAAATAATTTAATTAAAAGCAAAATCCTTCGACGCCCTCAATGTCCTTTCAAAAAACAACTTTATTTTTGTCATATCAAAACTCCGGTCCGTTTTTGTTTTCATAAACCATTTGCAGTGAGAATTGCTGTGGTATTTTTCATTTAGCGCCGACAGAGATGCCGGGCAACATTAGTGGCATCAGAAGTGGGGATCGTTATGGCACCCTAGTGGCCTATACACGCCCTCCTATTCGCGGCCTCCGTTTAAGGGTTGAGCTTTGAGCCACTTGGCGTTTACTCTGAAAAAAATGTTTAATAACAGCGTTATTGTGATGTAGGGTCGTCGACCCATTTCTGTGAAAAAGGTCCGTTTTTGCGACGTTATTTTTATTTTATAGTTGCGAATAATATTTCTAACCAGGAAACTTAAAGGCACTGTTTCTCTCTCTCTTATGCATAACTTGCATAATCAGCCTTTTTAATAGTCCACTGTTGGACTTAGGCCTACCCCTGAAAGGGTGATTGGGCTATATCTTCCACGGTGTCCCATTTGCGGGTTAGTGGATTCACATACACCATTGAATTTCTTCTCCGTACGTATGCAGATTTCTTCACGATGTTTTTCGGTGTGGGAGAACCGACAAGATTAATATCATTATTACAAATTATTTTAACGAATTTTTTGTTTCAGGTTATGTAATTTTTTCTCTTTTATGTAATTAATAATTCATTCCGGATTAGGCTAAATTAACATTACAAATATCTATAGAGTAAAATAGTTTATCCCAAATTCCTTATTGTACTTGAAGCGACGTAGAGGCAATTACACTAGAGATTCGTCAGAAAAACAGCATTGAATATATTATATTATCCTATTTACTAAATAATGTCTACTATATCGTAATATACAGCAAATTTCATAAATATGAAAGGAACTGTAAAGGTACATTTTACACCCATCTTAGTCCACTGCTGGGCACTTTCCTAAGGCACTCCATTCAACTCGATCTTCGGGTTTTCGCTTCCAGCTACGCCTGCTATAGTTAATAGGTATTCTGCCCAACGTTTGCCGATTTGTGATTTTTACTTCAAGAACTCGACTATAACATTTATCGGTTTTGCGACAGATATAATCAACCCACTGCCACTTCAGCTTGGCAATACGCTGAGCTATGTCGGTTCAGTTTCTCGGCAAATTACTTCGTTCCAGATACGATCTCTAAGAGAAATTTCGAGCTTGACTTTGAACTTGCGGACCATTCCAACTGTCTATATTTTGGGAACTCACTAGGGTAGACAATCACTTAAAAACAAGGGAAAAAAGAAAGATAAGAAAAATGGAGGCAGGACACATGCAAGAGCACCTGATGTTTCCTTAGTACAATAATCGTTCTATACTCCGTTTCTAATATTAGATATTTTATGTAAACAAAGATATGTCACGAAAAGTCACTGTCAAAGTGACATGCCAGTTGCTCAAAACATTTTTCACTTATGATCAAAATTTTACTCTCTATTTTCCTCGGCTTTGCTCTCGCGCGGTACAATGGGGGATATTCTGATAGCTCAAAAAATTATTAAAAAACATTGTTAAAAGATTGTAATACATGGCGTTATAATAGAGGCGTTGACTAATAAGATAGAGGAAATAGAGGGCAAATAAAACGTTGGCCAGAAATGTTTAGAATCCCTACTGTCCTTCCAGTCTAATAAAATATTTTCTATCAAAATATGTTTTTTTTTAATCATATTAACATTGTATAGAACAGATATTACGATAAAATAAATAGTACAACACGATTTTTATTTCATAATTGTTCATATTACATCTAGAAAAACGTAATAAAATACGTTTTTGGTCAAATATTGTTAACTACCATTATGAAAGATATTTTTTTGTACTGGTAACCCCTTTGTTTACATAAAATATCTAAGATAAAAAATGGAGTATAGTTCAAATGTCTCCATGTTTTACCCATTTTTTTCACTATTGCTAAACCGCTTAACGCAAAATCTATATGTATGGCACATTTTCTAATTTCACGCACACTAAGAAACGTGAAGCAATACTAATAAACTAACTAATACATTCTACAGGCAAAAAAGGGCAGCAAGGTCGTCTGCACGGTCAGTTCGACTAAAGATATCAAGTTTAATTTAGGGATGATTGTGTTCGCACCTGCCAGGTTACCTTACCATATCTCAATTGTTTTTCTTATCTTAGCCAGGACCAGAGCTCTCTAGGTTACTCGGTAAGAATGTTTTTTTAAATGCCATACAGATGGCAAATAAGCAGATATGCTTCTTGATGGTAAACAGACGGGCTGTATGATAGAAAGCAGTCACCATCGGCTATGAATACGTGTAATACCAGGGGCATCACAAATACGTTACCGACCCTTTAAAACACTATTAACTCGCCTGTTGAAAAACCCTATGTTGCTGTTTTTAACCGATAAAAAAAAAGAGTGGCTATAAAAAAAAATGTATTGTTACTTCAGAACTACAACCAATTTGTTTTTTTAATTCATATTGATTGCATAGAAATTTCATCAAAATCGGTTTATTAATTTGGCTTTTAAATAACAATAACCGAAAAAAATAACGGTTACATGGATGATAGCATTATTTCATCCTAGTAACCGAAATTTCGTGTTTTACTAATTTTGTAAAACCGTGGTAGCCTACTTGGGAGACCGCGAGGAAAATGGAAAGCGAGGTCGCGGGTTCAAACCCCAGGCCCGTACCAATGAGCTCTTTGGAGCTTATGTACAGATTTTCATACCACTGGCTTTTCGGTGAAGGAAAATATAGTGAGGAACCCTGTATACGTACGGAGAAGGAATTCAATGGCGTATGTGAATCCACCAACCCGCAGTGGGCCAGCGTGGTGGATATGGCCCAATCACCCTTTTGGGGGTAGGCTAAAATCCAGCAGTGGACTGTTAAAATGCTGTGATTATGACGACTCAATTTGTAAAGTCGGTTTTTTAATTAATAGTTATATTAATTTATATCATGTGGTATAAGTACTAATACTAAGTATAAGTAAATAAGTTACCCATTACAGCAACCCTACTATCGACTCAACTCTGGGATTGCTAAACATTGTTGCTAAACACGCCATTCATATTGTTCAGCGCCCATTGTTCCAGAATGTACTTCGAAGCAAGTTGTTGTCAAGTCAAACAATGCGGGTAAACAAACTGCAACAATACGGAGATTAAGTTTAGAAACGGGTGCTTTAAGGGGCCTTAAAGGATACAGCGTGATGTCGCACCATCGTGGTTTTCTCGGTAATCTAAGGCATTTTAAGTAGGGACTCATCATACGTCAAAATCATTGCAAAATATTTATCAATACTTCCTACGTTTACCTAAGGTGCGTTCAGATAGCCTATGATGGCATTTTTAGCATTGTCAAAATTGGCGTTGATGTAAAGCGTTCGGTTTGAGAATTTTGCAATTTTTGCCACTTTTGATCCTTACCTTGTCCCTACCCTAAACGAACGCTACAGTCACCAGTGGTGACGTCAAACAAATCGCTCGCAAACAAAATGCCAAAACACCGCGAAAAACCAACGTCAAAATCTTAATGTCAAAAAACGATCATCTAACGTTCATGTTCTTTGGTGAATTGAATATCCATCCGGCTTAGATAAAATAGTATATAAAAAGTCTTTGCCATCCGGGTTCTATCACGCAAAAAACTCAGAACATAAATTCTAATTCTAATTCAAAGTGATAAGACCTGCACTGACATCCCGCTTGGGGTGTATTGTGCATTTGCCCCCGCCAGCCTTCAGAACATAGTTCTCTTATTGCCCGCTGTGTAACTCTGAGTTTATCATCCGTGTACCAAAAATAATTTTATTTACAATACCAGAATAAGTTAATCGTAAAGAAAAACAAGCTTTTACCATGGAAAATTTTATCCGCCATATTGAAGCGGCGGCCATATTGGATTTAATCTGATGTCGTTATCGACACTTACGACATCCTATCGTTGTCGACGTTATCGTTATCACTTAATCGTTTTCTATACTTCAAGGCATTTTATTTGATACAAAAGGGTTGACAAGAAATGTACACCATTGCCTTAATAGTGTAGGTACCTAAATAATTGTTAAAAAAAACCGCCAATTTTAGTTAGTTTTTTTAAAGACATGTAATCGTGACTGTTTATGTAAATGCGATACTGCTATTTATATTTTATCGCAGCAAATCGTAGAAATTTGAGTACATAACTAGCGGTTAGTAGTATGTTACGTGGCGGATAAGTCCGCGTTAACTTTGACCAACCAACTCGCCTGTCATTCTGGGGATAGCTATTCACTCTGGTCATAGCTATTCACTTTGGCCTTGAAAATGCCAAGATTATATCTCTCTATCAGAAAACAAGGAAGGTTGCAAACTACAATCTTATGTCAATTTCCTATCCCCTAAATATTACCTCTATGCATTGAGTCACGTCGATCCTTTGCTTTCTAGTGGCGTTGAAGTGAAACAAACAATCCAACAAGTAAATTGACTTTCACATTGATATGTAAGAATAATTCCATATTTCTATTTCTTTCTTACAAATCTATCCAATCACAAGTCAGCGAAAATATTACTTCTACAGCGTATAACATAATCTGCGCTCTGAAACCGAGTGAAGCAAACTGAAGCCTTTCATTGAGACCGGTTCTGGCCCATTGAGTCCGAATCGCACCATTATGCCGACTACGTCTTTATGTGGGTATAATTGAATAGGCCGCAGGGAGGTTTCTCCTTTAAATCACTCAGGTCTAATGAAGGATTAATAAATTGATATCAGTTGCTGCCGATATCGGAAGATGAAGCTTGTACTGATTAGTGTCAAGCTTAACGTGTTCGATATTCCCTTTTGCCTAGTAGGTAGTGAACCTGCCTTGTGCGCTTAGGGCGTGGGTTAGATTCCCACCTAAGACAAACATTCATGTGAATATTTGTGTTTAATAATATAAATAAATAAAATAAATATATTCGGGACATTTTGCATTTTTGATATGGCTGCCAGAGACTGATATACATACCCATATAGTTTTTAAATGCAAACTTAAATAGATATTAACAACCAGATATAATATTATTATTATTCTATATCTGGGTGTTAATATCTATTTAAGTATGTATTAAAAAAATATTTATGTCAGTATCTAACAGTACAAGCTTTACTTAGTTTGCGGTCAGATGACCGTGGACAATGGGCAGGCCACATCGCTCGAAGAACCGATAACCGATGGGGAAGAAAGTTTCTGGAGTGGAGACCACGAACCGGAAGACGCAGCGTAGGGAGGCCTCCCACTAGATGATCCGACGACATTGTGAGAGTCGCGGGCATCCAGTGGATGCAAAAGGCAGGCTGTCGTTCAGTATGGAGGTTAAAGGGGGAGGCCTATGTTCAGCAGTGGACGTCTTCTGGCTGATGATGATGACCGTGTGTACAAAAATGTCCTGAATATTTATTTATTTTTATTTATACCGGAATCACTAGCCCCGCTCCGAGTCTCACACATAGGTCCATTGTGTTTAGATTGAACTATTTCCAGCGGATGCCCTGTTGCGTGCAATGGCACGGGTGACACTGACGGATAGTCTGCACTGCCTTAAAATATTAGGAGTTGGACGTTTGTATTTGAGGGGCTGAAATGTTGATGGATAAACAAACTGACATAAAAACGGGCAGAAAAGTCATGAGAACAAATTTAAGAAAGATTCACATCACACATCACATCATCAGCCATTAAATGTCCACTGCTGAACAAGGCCTCCCTCTTAGAGGGGTGTTGCCATAATCCCCACGCTTGGCAGGCGGCTTGGAGATCGCAGTACGTTCACCGTGTACTAACAGGACGCTGCTGCCCATCCTCCGGTGGTTCTGGTCGCAGTTTTAGGACATACCCGGGTCCATGATTCATAGCTATATATTGAAAGAAAAAGAAAAATAAGAAAGATAAGACGGGTAAGAAAGATTCATAGGTATATATTGAGTTTTTTTTAATTACTACTGTTTGTTTTGTAATGATTTTTTTGTTGTCCTTTTTAGGGTTTCGTACCCAAAGGGTAAAAACGGGACTCTTTTACTAAGTCTACGATGTCTGTCTGTCCGTCTGTCCGTCTATCCTACCTATTAACGGCTGTATCTTTCGAACCTTAATAGATAGCCGAAATTTGACACCGACTCGCAGTTGGCCATTATTTATTATTTGTTGTTATACCTTATAGTTTGCACGCTACAATCGTACCAAGTTTGACGCTTGTACGTATTACCGTTTTTACATTAGTGCTAATACAAAAATACGTTAAAAAATTTGTTTGTTGTATGATCACCCCCTTTTCGTTTTTACTTTTTGACTTTTTTATTATTTTTTAGTTAATTCGCCGTAACATTACATATTCTGTGAAAATTTCAACTAGCTATCTATTACGCTTCGAAAGATACAGCCGTTTAAAACGTAGGACAGATGGACGGACGGTCGGAAGGACAGACAGACATACAAACATGGTAGGCTTAGTAATAGGGTCCCGTTATTAACCTTTGGGTACGGAACCCTAAAATCTTGACTTGAACTAAAAACTACACTATTCTAACACTAATATTTTCACTAATTTAGGCTATGCATGGGGGTAAAAATAAAAATACAATTTAATAATATCATAATTATCATAACTAAAATATTTTAATCAAATGAAAACACGGTCCAACATCGCTACCGTACACAAAGTAAAAAAACCCAACAAACAATTCTTTGTGAAATAGTTTACCCTCAATAAAAGCGGCTCTGAATGCCCGGGGCACAAAAAAGAGAAAAGTTTCATATATTTTAGAAAGCCTAACGTTTTGGGCTATAATCAAACAATGTCCGTCCTGTATTGTTTTATTATGAGTAAACAATAAACAGAAAAATGGTTTAAAATGTTAATTCTGTACACAATATGTTAGAACGTTGCGTGACCTATTCGTGTGGCGACCTAAAATTTAAATCCAGAGAGATTTTTATGAGACCTTCCTTTTTATTGTCCGTATAAACGTGTTCTAGTTTCATAAAAACGTGTGTCGTATGTTTATTATAATGTTTTGTTGTATTTTATGGACTAGGCAGCTATATTGGACTGTGTGTAGATTCGGCATGGCTGTGACAGGCATGTCAAAGTTCTATTGCCAATCAGGAAATTGTATTTTTTATAATAATAATTATCTGCTAATTTTATTTGCTTTTGTATTTTATATATGTGACTTTTTAATTTTTTAAGTGTTTCTTTTTGGTCTATAGTATTTTTTGTTTGTTATTAATATTTGACATTGTATGTTGTGTTAATTTTATTTTGACTTTACTCTGACATTTTTAGAATTATTTTTATACCTAAATCCTACCTAAGTCTGAGTCCATGGTTAAATAAAATAAAAATAAAAAAGCCATTTATTTCTCATCATTACAATTACAATGGAATCAATTAATTTTATAGTATATTATGTCAACTTTTACATTATATAATTATTAATATGAATTATTTGATTGATTATACATTATTTTGAATTTGTTTCACGTCATTGTTGTTATCCTAAATTAAATGTTAGTTGATGAGAACCCCCCCCCCCCCTGTTGGGTTTGACATTTTTAGAATTATTTTTATACCTAAATCCTACCTAAGTCTGAGTCCATGGTTACTTGAAATAAACAATTTGAATTTGAATTATAGCAAACTCTCTCTTTAGGCCCTTCCCTGACTTGTCAGCGCGGCAGCAACGTGGCATCAGCATGCTCGGCTTACTGAAGCGATACCGTCCTGCGTTCTTCTACGCACTTGAAGGTACGCTTTCAGTAAACCTGTAAGAAGCGCTTTGATTCTACATTTATTGTGCGAACTGCTAGACCGGAATGCGCTGCCTGAATGGGTGTTCCCCGATGGTTACAATCTGGGTGTCTTCAAGTCACGATTGAATCGGTTTCTTCTACTCTACTACTTTACTATGACATTTTCTTTGTACACTAACAATACTAACTTATAATTTAGTGAGTTATGAATATGCCATTGCCAATATTGCATGTCCATTTAGAGACAAGTTTGTTTTTGGAGTTCTTAAGAACAGACTATATTTATTCTGTATTACATCTAAGTTTACCAACAAACTGCAATAAATATATCTTTTTTTTTTTTTAGGCAAGCGTGCTCCAACGTAGACCGCATCATCGCTTAACATCAGGCGAGATGAAGGTCAATAGCAAGCCTATTATATTATAAATCGATTCATTGGTAAATCACGGAGTTTTGAAATCACAAACATTAATAAAAGGAAAAAAATAAAACAGCCAAATGGAGAACCCCCTTCTTTTTGAAATGGGTTAAAAATGTGCAGTACCGCTTGTGTCTCCGCATGACAATCGTTTTCAAGTGATGAAGATATTTCAGCGTGTTACCTTTACCAACGCTTGCGAAAGAAACAAAAAGGCTATTGGCGACATCCGTACATTGAAAACAATTTTTTTCTTGGACTATTAAATTTGTTGCGGTATCTGTATCTATTGAGATTGTTATACTTTTTTTATGGCTGTTGGTCTTCCTTGGAAATAAATAAATAAATACATTTTTATCTACGTATAATGAAGTAAAAAAAACCTATCGAGAACTTTTTTTTTTACTCCAGCATAATTATACAAACCAAGATGCAATTTTTAATGCACTAAAACCACTAGGCACGAAAATAATATTTTTATAAATATTTTTTTTTATTTACTAGTTTTTACTATTGGTTATGCGTTTATGCTCAGTCCAAGTTTTTGGCTCTGACTGCTGCTATAACTTTGTAAATTAAACCGACTAAGTGTGAGTCGGGCTCGCGCACTGATGGTTCCGTACCACCACAAAATACAATAATTATCAATTTAAAAAACCGACTTCAAAATTAGTAACATATGGCATTTCGTTTCAACGACAACATCAGAAGATTTCCATTGAATGACTGTGACAATATTTTTACTGCCAAATATTTTCCCCATAAATTCCCACCACGCGCGTCCTTGAGATAGCCTGACAACACCAGGGAAGATTAATCGTCGTTAATAAAAAAGACGTTAACACTGACGAGGAAAACTTTCCCAATATAGTGGCAACCTTGAAATCGGACGTGGTCTTTGTTTATGGTACAATACAGTCTGGTTTCAATAGACAATATTTTAGGTTTGTTACTAAGCCGTTATCAAAAATTTATTTCACAAAAGATACTGGGGCTACGGGGAAGATACAGGGGAGCAGGTAAAGTTAGGCTACCACCACGTAACCGTAACCGTGAGTATATGAACTTTTTTTGTATATTGGGGTTCCGTACCCAAAGGGCGTAGGACCCTATTACTAAGCTTACGTTGTCTGTCTGTCCGTCCGTCCTTCCTTTTGTCGGATGTATCTCTCTGCTAATCCCGGAAGAGGTACTGTTCCTGACGTAATGCCCACGTGGGTAAAACCGCGGTGCACAGGCAGGTTTACAATTTATCTATAATAATAATTAGCACATACTGTCAATAATAATAATACAAAAAATATAAAATTATTATTAGCGACCCGCCCCGGATTCGCACGGATGTAATTTACGTGCGAAGCCGAGGTGGGTCGTTAGTTATATATATGTAGGTAAACTTTTCGTAAAAAATTATCTAACTGATGGTGAAAACTGCATCAAAATCCGTTGCGTGGTTTAGGAGATAGCGGTTATACAGACAGATAGACGCAGAAAGCGACTTTAGTTTGTACCATGTAGATATTACCAATTATGTATGGTTAATAAAAAGAGTCAAAAATAATCTGCTAATAATAAAGCATAAAATATAAATACAAAGAAAGATAAATACAAATACAAAATATGCTAACCTCGGCAGTGGTTACATATTTAAGGCGTTTGGGGTAGAGACATTGGGCCCTTGGGGACCGGGAGCTCACCTCATTTTCAAAAATCTTTCAGAGTGCCTGGTTAATGCGACGCGTGACCAAAATGCTGGCGTGTTTCTGGCTCAACGCATAAGCATTGCCATTCAACGTGGTAATGCCGCCAGCATGCTGGGTATGCTGCCAACTGGTAGTGGGCTTGAGCATTTGAATTGTCTTTAGACCTTCAACGGTCTATGGGCAGTCTAACTGTATTTGTAGTTTTAGCTTATATTTTGTTTAGTTTGTAGTGTAGCAGTCGGCTCCGGCTTCGCCTACCACCAGGCTAGACCTGCCTAAGCCAGGAGCACGACTGCCACACCCAGTTACGAGGAATGAGACTGGACAGGAACAGAACCTTACCTATCCCTAATGCCAAAGAGAAAACAATATTGTTACACAGACACTATTTATTTAGAAGCACAGTCCACAGTTCACAGTTTTGGAGAAAGGGATAAAGTTGAATAGAGCACTCGGTTGGGAATTTGAAAAGAGGGATATTTAGTTTCGGTTATCACAGTCCAGGTTTTTCAGAGTCGGATTCTATTATGAATAAGATAGGCCACTTGCTACGGTGTCACTTGCAAGTGTAACCAGTCCTGGGTCTTCTGGAGTCTAGGGGTCCAGGTTCCAGGTTTCAAGGACTTTCTAGGGTCAAGGTTCCAGGTTTCAAGGACTTTCCAGGGTCAAGGTTCCAGGTTTCAAGGACTCAGACGCTTATTTTATTATTTTCGATATTTATTATCCACCTCCGCTTAGCTTGGCAGCCTGTCCCAGAGTGTCATCTCCCTCGTTCTTTTTCTTGTTTCTCATTTCAATTTTCAAATAATGGAAGCGTTATCGTATAGTGCCTGTGTGTAATAAACAAAGAGTTAGAATAAGTAAGAATTTTTTTTATGAAATATGATGATGATGATGAAATAACAGATATACTGCAAGTTAAGAAAGAGTATTAATAATTAATTCCTGCATTACGCCATAGTAGGTATGCAAATATTAATCCATTCATTATTCTTCTCACTTTGACGTACTCGTACCTAATCCAAGGAAGTATAACAACGAAGCCAGCAAACAAGCTACAAAATTATGCAGTAATATTCGTCAGGCTGAATTGTCCCGGAACAAGCCCGGAAACGAATGAAATGTCTCTAATAAGACAGGAAAACCTCGGCATGACAGTAAAGTTACTGTGTTACGGAGTACACTGCTACACCAATGTATAAAGTTATATGGCACATGCCACTGAGCTTTTAACTATGATGTAAGCAATCAAGACTGATTGCTTACTGAAGCGCTTTGATTCCACTTTTATTGTTGGATCTGCTACTCTGTTGAATGCGCTGCCTGAATGAGTGTTTCCTGATAGATACAATCTGAGTGTTTTTCAACCGCGAGTGTATCGGTTTCTTCTAAGCAAGCGTGCTACATCGTTGACCGCATCATCGCTTAACATCAGGCAAGTTGTTGGTCAAACGACAAGCGTATTAAAAAACTATGTAACAAAGCATTTTTTCCTCTAGTGGAAAAGTCCATTTGAATTTCAAGTCATCGCCTTACAAAATTTAACCGTCAACACTTGGAAAGTAAACTGACTTGGAGATTCTTAATTTGGTCAGACTTAAAAAAAAGTATGTCATCTATTTCTGAGATATGTGTGTACAAATTGACGTTATTCTTTTTTCATACAGAGGAAGCCTTCGAGGTGATCCCAAATTTTTCATTGCTCTTGGCTCGATAGTTTTTGAACCAGATTTGACAATATCAATAATTTTGTTCGAGTATATATTTTGAAGTCAGTTTTAGTATTTATTTGTTTTATTTTGTTATTTTTCTTGTTCCACATTGAGAACAGATACTGAAAGGTAAAAAATATGCTATACATTTACAATATTTTTTACGAATTTTCAGCTAAAGTAATAATATTACTCTTAAAAGATTTAGCAAAATTAGGCGCTAAACTTAACAAAGCAACGTTTAGATCAGGGATATTTTGGCAAGAGACGTCTTTTCCAAAATGAACCTATACCTGATACCTCAGACTCCGATAGCCAAATAACTTTAAAAAACCTATTTCTAGTTTTTTTCCTGTTGAAAAATAGGAAGAAAATAAAAACAAAAAAAAAAACAATTTAGAAACTTTCCAGTTGGTTATGTGAGCAAAATTTATCATCAATCATTTTCCAAACAAAATTTATCATAATATAGGGGTCGATTTTTAGACCTCGTCGAACCCCGAAATCTGTTTTCGTTTATGTCGACCCCTGGGAAACCGATTTTGATCCCAATGGGGGGGATATCGACCACTTTGGGAATCCCTGGTCTAGATTATCGCAAGTCTAGAAGTATTTTTTTTTCCAGTGTAGTGTAATATGTAACAGATAAGAAGGATTTGATGAAGAATTGATAGTAATAATTGATAGATGATATTACACACTGAAGTATTAATTTATATTTTTACAAAACTTAAGTTGTTTTTCAATTCTCTTTAATTTTATATTCAACCAACCCGGATCAACCAGAGACAAGAGAGAGAGAGAGAGAGAGAGAGAGAGAGAGAGAGACAGAGAGAGAGAAAGAGTGAAGCCAGAAACACATCGTAACCTTTATAACGGGCCATAGAGAAATGTATTAAAATGCAGATAATCTAATAGATAGGAAGCATATTTGACTTTAATGAGGAGCGAAGTGACTTCGCCTAGTGGTAGGAGGAGTGACGCGATGATCTATTTGAATTCATATATACAGAATACTCTCGACCACATCAGCAAAGCGGCGCCAAGGAGACGCCATACAAATGAGGTTATGTTCAGTTCAAAATCATAGCAAACGTGGCGTCGATTCTGTCATGCCACTCACTAAAATAAACCAATGTTTCAGGACTAGAATTGATGACAATAAGTTAGTAACTTGTAAATTGTATTTAAAAAAAAAATACAATTAACTTGTCTGTGCTTAAATAAAAAAAAACTGAAGATATCTCTATCTCTATCTCTACATAGTATCAATTAAAGTCGCTTTCCGCGTCTGTCTGTCTGTATGGCCGCTAACTCCTCCTAAACCACGCAACGGATTTTGATGCGGTTTTCACTATCAGTTAGATACATTTTCACGGAAGGTTTATCTTTTCATTGTATATCTCTTCTCTACATAGTATAAATTAATGTTGCTTTCCGCTTCTGTATGTCTGTATGCCCGTAACTCCTCCTAAACCACGCAACGGATTTTGATGCGGTTTTCACTATTAGTTAGATACATTTTCACGGAAGGTTTATACATATAACTGGTGACCCGCCCCGACTTTGAATGTAAATTGCACCCGTACGAAGCTGGGAGGGCGGGTCGCTAGTATTCTAATAAACGCAAAAGTAGCCTATACATTAATAACAACAAAAATGTAAACACAGACGTAAAACCGTACTTTACGCAGTGAAGATCTGACCTTGGGGATTTAAGAGGCTGATGTTGCGGTCCTAATGTACACAGTTAGTGTCAGCTGACTGGCTCGGGCCCGACTTCGGTTGTGTTATTACATTGTTATTACTGTTCCGCTCGGTTCAGCGATATATGGCCGTTTGCGAAAGAAATTTGAATTTGGGGAGCAAATGGAAGTGACTATTGGGGCTGGGAATTTGGTTATGTTTCTTTTTATATTGGTTCCAGCAAGGGCACGTATTTTGGAATATTTATACAGTGGCTGAAGATTTAAAAGGTCAATTGGCACGAGAAAAAGTCACATTCCGACGTAAATACCCATCCAGTTGTACGGATGTTGAAACTATAAGAAATATTATGCTAAGAAGCTCATTCGTAAACGATTCCTTAGTTCAGACTAATTTCCTTAGTCTTGAGCATCGGCACAAAATTGTTATACTGTCGGTTTTTTATCGGATACATTTCGGAGACTACGTGCGTCGGATCTGCATGATTCCCTACTCCCCATTTTTCTAGCGGACTGCTACAAAGTAAGCTTGCGTTGACTGAATATGTTCACCGATATTTACAATTTAAATCTTTTCAAGTCACGAGTGAATTGTATTCTTCCAGGTAATTGAGCCAGCCAGGGTATCAGGCGAAGTGGCGGTCAAACGCAAGCCTAATCTATATAATTATGTACCTACATAAAAATTAATCCACGTTTACCTTGATCACGCCATAACTTGAAAACGATTTTACCGATTTCATTCATGTTTTTTTAAATAAGTTTTCTAATACTTTGTAGAAGGTTTTTCATTATCATCATCAGCCAGAAGACGTCCACTGCTGAACATAGGCCTCCCCCTTTAACTTCCACACTGAACGACAGCCTGCCTTTTGCATCCACTGGATGCCAGCAACTCTCACAATGTTGTTGGTTCATCTAAAAGGTTCATACGGAAAGATAAACTAAGAAAATTGCGCAGAAAATTTCAAAAATCTTTGCCGTCACGCGTTTTTTAGTTTTAAGACAGGACAGTGACTGTCGGGTCAGCTAATATCAAATAAAAAAATTGTGGCACAATGCCCAAAGATATTACTACCACTACTTCAATTATTGTTATTATTTTCTTCTACACATGCTGTTTATAGAGCCCATAATAGATGATGCTTTTAGCAGATCTTCGCAATCTTAGTTTTAATTTTTAATTTTTATTCAGTAAACGTACAGTGATATGTATTTAACTAGCGTCCCGCACGCCCGGCTTTGCACGGGTGTAATTTACGTGCAAAGCGCCCCGGCTTCGCACGGTCGCTAGTTATATATATAAACCTTCCTTGAAAATGTATCTAACTGATGGCGAATACCGCATCAAAATCCGTTGCGTGGTTTAGGAGGAGTTAGCGGCCATACAGACATACAGACAGACAGACAGACAGACGCGGAAAGCGACTTAAATTTATTCTATGTAGAGATAGAGATTTACAAAGAATGACAAGGGGCTATGAGCATTAACGCAAGTCGGCAACCGTTACTTAAATTTTTTTGGTCCTTCCGAGTGAAGAATTTAGGTTACCTAATACTTAGACTAAATGCGTCGAAAGTCTCTACTGGTCTAAGTCTAGATTATGGATGTGTTTTTAATCAAATTGACATTGAAACATGTAAACATTGGTTTTTACTGTACAATGTATTTTCACGCATGTCAATAGAATTTATAAAAAGAAATATTAACCGACGGAAGGATGCTCCTGATCACTCAGTGTTCATTCACTTATAAAAATCCCTTTATTTCCGCCATGGAAGCCTCATATTGAATAGCATATTGGATACAAAAGTGTTGTTCAATGCTCCCAAAAATATATTACGGGATTCTTCCAAAAAATACGTAGAAAAGGCCTTGTAAGATATAATAACATACGAATTCTACTATATTACACTATATAATAAACTAAATGATGTTTATATAAAAGTTATATGTGCTCATGGCTGTGAAAGGGTCTGCCTGACCCAAATTAGGGACTATAATATTATGTTTAGCAAGAAAAGCGAAGTACGAAGTCAAGATTATGATGTGGAAGACAGAAAACAGACAAATCAATTTGAGCCTTATGTTTGCTGAATAAGAGTCATGTTAGATTGTTATGTAGTGCATGTTATATGTTTGTTTCAATTGAGCGTAGTGCTGAGTATATTGCATTGACTCTCTGTAGGACAAGGGAAATGGGCTGTTAGGTGGAGATAACTGTGACTGAGAAGCTCCTTGAGAGAAATTTAAGAATATTTCACAGAACATTGGGTGAAATGGTTTTTACTAGTAATTCAGTATTTCATATCTGTGGTGAAACTTGACATAATGACTTATTGCATGAGTTACTCAGATGTACGACGTAGGACGGCTATCTATTACGGCTCGAAAGATACAGCCGTTAATAGGTAGGACAGACGGACAGACGGACAGACGGACATACTGACAAACGGACAGACGGACAGACGGACAGACGGACAGACGGACAGACGGACAGACGGACAGACGGACAGACGGACAGACGGACAGACGGACAGACGGACAGACGGACAGACGGACAGACGGACAGACGGACAGACGGACAGACGGACAGACGGACAGACGGACAGACGGACAGACGGACAGACGGACAGACGGACAGACGGACAGACGGACAGACGGACAGACGGACAGACGGACAGACGGACAGACGGACAGACGGACAGACGGACAGACGGACAGACGGACAGACGGACAGACGGACAGACGGACAGACGGACAGACGGACAGACGGACAGACGGACAGACGGACAGACGGACAGACGGACAGACGGACAGACGGACAGACGGACAGACGGACAGACGGACAGACGCACAGACGCACAGACGCACAGACGCACAGACGGACGGACGGACGGACGGACGGACAGACGGATGGACGGACGGACAGACGGACAGACGGACAGACGGACAGACGGACAGACGGACAGACGGACAGACGGACAGACGGACAAACGTACAGACAGACAGAGAGACATCGTAGGCTTAGTAATAGGGTCCCGTTTTTACCCTTTGGGTACGGAATCCTAAAAAGTGTCAAATCTATATTTGAAGAACCCCAGATTGTGAGACTTTTGAAAGAATGCTGCAAGTAGAGTATATCAGAACTTTTCAGTACAGATAATAAACGAGTTTTCAAAGCGCTGCGTGCGAACAAGCGAGATGTCGACCGTTAAAGGATGAAACGATTCACCGGTCTTTGAGTTGCTATAGCTGAAAAGGTTGGACGGAAGCAGTTTCTTCACTATATTTCCCTCCTCCTCTTTTAATATACAGGGCACTTTAGAAGGATGGTAAACTACTACCATGTTCGTGGGATTTTCAAAACTACGGATGCAGTGAATTTGTTCCACATTTACATATTGAGTATTGCCCAAGACTAGGGCCCCCTTCCATCCCCTTCCGACGTTTCATAACCTAATTAACCTAATGGCATGAAGCGTCCTTACATTACATCATAGAAAAAAAGAGTCATATAAGTCAAAGGAGTTTGCAGTCACTACCATGGAGGTTGCTTCAAGGAGGTATATAATACGGGTGAAACCGCGGGGCGCAGCTAGTTGTGAATATAATTCCTGAATATATTTTTCAAAAGGTTTTACTTTCTTGAATAATAAAAATGGTATAGCAATTGTGGTAAATCATAATCTAATTCTCACTTTTATTATAACTTTGACTGGCCCGGTGGCTCAGTTGGTAGTGAACCTATCTTCTGTGCTTGGGGGTGTGGGTTCGATTCCCATCTAGGACAAACATTTGTGTGATGAACATTTGTGTTTGTTCTATGTCTGGGTGTTAATATCTATTTAAGTATGTATTTAAAATATATATGTACGTATATCAGTTTCTGGCAGCCATACTACAAGCTTTGCTTAGTTTGGGGTCAGATGACCGTGTGTGCAAAAATGTCCCAGATATTTATTTATAAAAAATAAAAAAATAACTTTAATAATATTCTTATTCTTTATTCCTACTTATTACAGTTTTCAGACCAATATGCTTTCGCTATGAACGCTCAAGCCAGACTAAAATCCCTCTTTCCAACATCCTACCGCATTATCTTCTTCCTATCCCCACTATTTGCACTATTGCCGAGACTCCCGAGTCAACACGTTTCCGACCGCCATTTTATATAAAAAGACTGTTAGTCAAATTAGATACCAAAAGGTTTAAAACCAAGAAATCACAAAGAAATAATTGAAATAAGTTAGAAATCATGACACAATAATAACTTACTAACAATATAAAAAAGTAAGGCAATATAAATGAAATAAAGATAAACGTCGAGAACAGTCTTACATAAACAATAATAATTCAGAACAAAACAATACAATACCAAGTATTTAGTTACGCTTACATTAAGTCTCAGTAATGGACAAAATGGATGTACATTATCTGCTCTATTGCTTCATATTATTTACCACAGACCTGTATCAAGATAGACACAGTGAGTTCACTTACTTTGAGTGTCTGTAGCCTATCTTAAGTTGGGTAAATGCTCCAACAAAACGTGTATAATACAAATTCTTTTAAAAATTTATTTGGAATATAATATTACTTACCGTTTTCTGAATTAAATAGAAGAAAAAAAAACCAGTCGATCTTTGTCGTCTTGGCAAAACGTCAAACATAATTACAAAAATGTCTTAAATTGCACTATAGTATTTTCTTTTCAACGTTGTTAGGCATCGGTTTCTTTTAGGTTGTGTGTCCATCTTGTGAGTGGACGTCCTACGCTGCGCTTACTGGTCCATGGTCTGAACTTTTCCGCCCCACCGGCCGTCTGTACTGCGTGTTTCGTGCCCTACCTACTGCCACTTCAATTTGCTAATCTGGTGGGCTATATCGGTAACTTTCGCTCATTTATGGATCTCATCGTCTCGTTAAACTTATAACGCCTTTCTTTTTGGGTCGGGGGTTAAAAGAGACCAAGTAGGTACAAGAATTACCTTACTTGTTTCAATTACGAAAACATGTTGTACTGATTTATTTACAGAGCGCCTCCCGCTAAGTTACCCGCTGGGTTATTTATTTTGCGTGTTATGAGATATTATTTATATCTCTACTTAGACCTATATCCAAATAGAGGCCACAAGTTAACCTACTTTGCATATCATATTTCCAACACAATTTTGACGAATAGTCGTAATTGAGTCCACCAACCAGTCTGCTCAATCAGTGCCGCGACAACACATATCAGTTTGAAATGAAAATGGGTAATTGTGTAATAATGAGTTGTAACAATACCACAAAAAGAGTTGGCCGACAGAATAAATATATTTATTTTCACTTTTATGTACAAAAAATTTGACACGCTTAGTTTTCATACAGTTTGGACCACTTGTGAACTCTGCTTAGATATAGGTCTGTGGTTTTTACCTATGTACTCTTTATTTAGAGTGCTTTGTTGCTTTAACATTATTTTATTTTCCTCTTACGTGTCCGTTTTGTGAATACATGAAAAATACAATTATAACTCATTTTCTTCTAAAACTACTCGCTCCGTGCATTTATTTACTCTGAGAGTTGCAATAACATTGTGAAAAAGCTGAAGAAAATCAACGAATTCTGATCACTTTCGCTAGATTTTTGAACGTAAGACTTTAGCAGATACCCGATATACTTCAGCGATATATTAGGAGAAAATGTTTTTATTCAGCTTTTTGCAATGTTATTACAGATGTCAGAGCAAATAAATGCTTGGACCGAGTTTACGATAAGAATAATGAGGCAATAATAATAACATTTATGTTGGAACTCTTTTGTTCTGAGAAATACATAATTATTTTCGTCCCATCTTCTAAGAATCGCTTTTCTAATATAAAATATATGTATGAACAATTCGTTTACCCAATTTGTTAACGGTTTTGGGAAATATGAAAATAGCCGAAAAGAAGAAATAAAAAAATCTTGATGGTACTAATAATGTATACGGGGTGTAGGGGAACACTCTCGAAGCCAAAAGAAGGTAACTGTACTCATCATTATGAACAACTTTTACTATGGGACCAACCCTGAAATCGCGAAAAAAATATCAGCTGTTCTATTGAAAGCGGTCATTGACACGACAAAATGTATGGAACAGCAGATATTTTTTTTTCGCGGTTCCAGTGTTGGTCCCATAGTAAAAGTTGTTCATAATGATGAGTACAATTACCTTATTTTTGCTTTGAGAGTGTTCCCCTTACACCCCGTATAAAATTATCAATATAAATAACCGACTTCGAGTTAGTAAAATATATTATTTCGTTTACTTTGAAAGCAATATTATGTTATCCAAGTAAATGATTTTTCCAGTTGTTATTTTGATTTAAAAACCAAACTACTGAATCGATTCTGATGAAATTTCTGGGGGACCGATCTGAGGGATCAATCTTTCATTAAATAAAAAATTTAAAGAATTTTGTAAATCAGTTGAAATGACGGAGTTCTGAAGTCATCATCATCATCAGCCAGAATACGTCCACTGCTGAACATAGGCCTCCCCTTTAACCTCCACACTGAACGAGTTCTGAAGTAACAAACATCAAAAAATAAAACTGGCTAATGCAAGTCAGACTCGCACACTGAGGGTTCTATGCAAATACATAAAATACAATAATTATCAACTTAAAAACCGTCTTCAAAATCGGTAAATATGGCATTTCGATTAGGTGATATGAACGGTGTCCAGTATGGGTATGTGTATGTGTGTGAGTGTGTGTGTGTGTGTATGTGTCTCTGTGTGGATGTTTGTGTGTGTTCGGTGGTCGAGGTTTGAATGATATAAGGTCGTCCAAGAAACGAAATTACCAGTTAGGTAATAAACATAAATTTGTCACCGACTCGCATTTGGCCATTATTGACCTATTATTTGTTGTTATATTTTAGAGTGTGTTTTATAATCATGCCAAGTTTGACGCTTGTACGTATTGCCGTTTGTACTTTAGAGCTAATACAATAATACGTAAAAAAATACGTTTGTTGTGGGAGGATTATCTGTCTTTTTTAATCCGCCGTAACATTGCAAATATTCTGTAAGAAATTCAACTGCCTATTTATTACGGTTCGAAAGATACAGCTGTTTAAAGGTAGGTCAGATGGACGGACAGACGGACGGATGGACAGACAAACAGACGGACAGACGGATGGACGGATGGACAGACGGACAGACAGACATCGTGGGCTTAGTAATAGGGTTCCGTTTTTTCCCTTTGGGTACGGAACCCTGAAAACTAATTAAGGACCCCTCCTTTTTGAAGTTGGTTAAAATTTGTTCCATTAGTTCGACTCCTTGCTAGGGATATTGATGTTTCAAAAATCGAATGTTGCAGTTTTAGTTTTCATCAAAATCGGGCCCGATACTCCTTTGAGTATTGTTCGCTGTACCTCATAATTTCGGATTTGCTAAACATGCACATTTGAAAAATTCACCCTGTGTACAATTTAGAATTCCAAACTCATTATTCCAACACCATAACCATCATTTCGCGTCACCATCCAACCATTAAAGATCATTGTTTTGTCGCAAAATAACGAAGAACCCGAAATAATATCTACGAGATACCAGCCATTGTTTATTCACAATGACGGGTCGTTTGAGAATTTCCTGGGAAAATTTTAAGTAGAACGTTTTAAGTACTTCGTCTAAAGTTTGTTATAGTCTGTAGCTTAATTGTTAGGACCTGGAGATAGACAAAATAGCTTAAAGTTTTAAGGTTAATGATACCTAATGTAAATACTGAGGTCCATCAACCTCGGAACGCCTAGTTCGTGGAGAGAGAAAGACTCTTTGTAGTGCTAAAAATAACTGACACCATGTATAACATGTAGACTTAATATTCTATGACGTACTTGGAACGTCCGAACGTGAGGGACTTTAGTTTGTAACATCACAATGTACCACGTTTGCTGCAATTTTTTTTTTTTCATAATTTTTCATTCATTCAGCGTTACAACCGGTAAGTAAGTATGTGAAAATATCGCGTAATAAATAACACTTTTATCCCATGTTTTGCTAAGTTACCCTCACAAAATTACCTAGTTTATCAAATCAGCTGACGCGAGAAACTATTTCGGTGAAATCAGTGATTTACTATCACACCACACACATAATGCTTTGGTGTAGAGATGTGCCTACAATACACTATGATCCTTTTATCGATAAAATTGATTGTAAGAGAAACACGTACATCGGTTTACAAAAGTCGGCGTGATCGGCATACATACATAAAAATAAATAAACACCACCCAAGTGCAATTTGGACTCGCGTATTCAGGGTTCCGAACAAAAAAAATACTTTATTTTGTTCGGGGTCTATAGCGTGCGCCCAATTTGCATTTGCCCGGTATAAATTATTTTTTGGTTCACTTTAGTGTATATAATATATATTATAATCGTGCCAAGTTTGGGGCTTGTACTTTTAATTGTTATTAGACTAGAGAAAACACAAAAACATGTTAAAAAATACATGTGTATAAGTGCCTTTTTATTTTTGATTTTATCATTATTTCTTAGTTAATTATTAACCAAAACATTGCATAAATTCTGTTAATATATCAACTGGTTATCAATTACAGCTCTTTAAATGTAAGACAGACAGACAGCGTATAGAGATAGTCCTGTTGACACGGGACCGTTGTCCTTTAGGGTAAGATTAGAAAAAAAACCCACTAAAACCGTGAATTAGCAAGGCAGTGGGAAGAAATAGGTTTTTATGTGTTTAAAAAAGAAAGACCATATTCAGTTTTATAACAGGCAGACCAAGGCGTTGTTTGCCGAACCGAACAAATTGGGAAAGGGTCAGCCTGTAAAAAGAGCATATTAGAGATGGCCGATAGGAAATCGCCTGATAGGTCGACCCAAGTACCATTGGGGGTCTAGACAAGAGCCACACGCTGTTAGCGTTCACGCCTGCGGAAAGATGAAATTGTATGAAAATGACATTAGCATGAGAGAAATTATCTCAAGCTAATGTCATGTTCATACATTCCAGCTTGAGGCATTGGAATCTATAGAGAAACGGGCCAAGAAGCTCATCAGCAATGAATCTTTAGTTCGGGCTAACCTTCTTAGTCTTGAGCATCGACGTAAAGTTGCTAGTCTATCGGTTTTTTATCGGTTACATTTCGGAGAGTGTGCATCGGATCTGCACGATCTAATTCCCTCCTGCCCATTTTTCTATCGGACTGCCAGAGCGGGCACGAAAAATTGTCACCGCTTTATGGTTGATATTCTGAAAACCCGTACGAAGCGCTTTGATTCCACATTTATTATGCGAACTGCTAGTCTGTGGAATTCGCTGCCTGAATGGGTGTTCCCCGATGGTTACAATCTGGGTGTCTTCAAATCACGAGTGAATCGGTTCCTTCTAGGCAAGCGTGCTCCATCGTAGACCGCATCATCGCTGAACATCAGGCGTGATGGTGGTCAAACGCAAGCTTATTATTTGAAAAAAAAAAAAAAAAAAAAAACAATTACATCTTTCCGCAGGCGTGAACGCTAACAGTGTGTGGCTCTTGTCTAGGACCCCCTGGTCTGACACCGTAGAAACTGATCTAAGTAAGGTCCAGATGCTCGACTGGTAATGAGGTCACGCAGTACCTTGAGTGGCGTCTTTTATTGTCGGTGGCCAAGATCCAGGTTACCATCGCGCCACCCCACTTTTAGCAGTTTTAATTTGTCTACTTCCATGGTAGCTTAAAATTATAAAAATGGTGTCACATCAAAATTGAATGTTACCAGGAAACCGTAAAAACTAAAACACGATTAAGGACATTTCGCTCGATAGAAAAAAGTGATGAAAGTAATAATGATTTGCGCTTTTCTCCTTGTTTTTTTTTAAATCATTAAAATACAATACAATACAATGACTCTTTATTAAAATACCACAAAACAAGAATAACATAAACATTACAAACCTACCTATAAAAACCTATTTACTATATGATGTTTACGATATCTGTATTGTATTTATATATTGTATAGAGTTCATAATTATAAAGGGAACAGTAAAGGTACATTTTACATTAGGTACAGCTATATTTTTAGAAAAATATGAGCAACACCTCAAAAATAGAAGTAGCGAAACGCACGACTGTGTGTAAGCGCCATGTTTTTGCTCCATTAAATTCGTCTTTAGATAGATAGATAGAAACTCTTTATTGTGTACACCACAAATAAAAATTACAACACGATAGAAAACACTTACGAGCTAGTGCCACAAGTGGCGGCCTTATCGCTAAAAGCGATCTCTTCCAGGCAACCAATGGATGGAAAGAATTTACGTAACAGAATCGACGGGGGATGCTAAAACACTTTTAATGATACCATTAAATAAATACTACTAAATGATACAATACAATATATTAAGCCTAATGGTCATCTGTAGTAACAAGCGTTGCTTTAAAGTGGGAAAATGTCGCCTTAACTAAACTAAGTTGAGTTTTTATTTATTACTACCTTCCGCGGTTTCACCCACGTAGTGATGAAAAATAGTGATGATGATAATCATCATCAGCCAGAAGACGTCCACTGCTGAACATAGGCCTCCCCTTTTAACCTCCACACTGAACAACAGCCTGCCTTTTGCATCCACTGGATGCCCGCGACTCTGATTACGATGATGATAATGATGATGATGAAAAGTAGCCTTTGTCACTCTCCGGCCATTGAACTGAAAAAATCAGGTCGATCCGTTGATCTGTTGCTGCGTGAAAGAGGATCAAACAAACCAACAAACTTTTCGCATTTATAATATTAGTTTTAGTATGATTACAACAGATTCACCTTGAATGGTCAAAAATCTAAAGAATTCAATAACAAGATAACAAGATTAAAGTCGATGACGCACAAGGAAATATCAGTGAACCTATTTAATGAGATAATCCTCAATTAAATGCTTGGCGGGGTGTCCAAAGGGAGCTTATCAACGCCTCGTAAATAAATTATTAAATCTTTTATAACCTTTTAAACTTTTTAAAATTTGTATAGGTAATAAATACAATACAGCACTTTATTGACGCCGCAGAATAAACACAAATAGAAGAATACACTTGAAATTAATGCACAAAATGCAGTCTTATCGCTACAATCAAGCGATTATATCGCGATTATAGTGAATAGTCAATCTTATTTTTGCATAATGAATCAAAGCTTTTAGTGTTTTAGTCGAATAGTACACAACTTCACAAACAACACACACCACAGCAATTAATATAATACATCATCATCATCATCATCAGGCAGAAGACCTCCACTGCTAAACATATGCCTCCCCCTTTAACCTTGTTCTATGTCTGGGTGTTAATATCTATTTAAGTATGTATTTAAAAATATATATGTACGTATATCAGTTTCTGGCAGCCATATTACAAGCTTTGCTTAGTTTGGGGTCAGATGACCGTGTGTGCAAAAATGTCCCAGATATTTATTTTATTTTTATTTTATTTTTTAACCTCCACACTGAAGTACAGCCTGCCTTTTGCATCCACTGGATGCCAGCGACTCTCACAATGTTGTTGGTCCATCTAGTGGGAAGCCTACATACGCTGCGTCTTCCGGTTCGTGGTCTCCACTCAAGAACCTTTCTTCCACATCGGTTATCGGTTCTTCGAGCAACGTGCGAGCATTACAATTATTTAACTTAAATTATTACTGTATGATAGAAACATTACTAAAGTCGATTTAATATTGACCAAATGTTGCGAAATAAATCAAATCTCTCCTTTTTCTCGTCACTCTAAATTAATTTGGTTAAAACACTTCACGATCACGGAAATGTATATTTCTAAATCGATAAAATGATTATCGACTCGCGCATCCCTACTTAGAATACGGGAAGCAGTGATGGAGGATTGCCAATATCAATAAATTATATTCTCGCTGCCTTTGTCTTACGAGAATAACAACCGCTGGTGCGAACGTGTTTTTACCTATTCAGTGAGATTTATGCATGTTTAAGCACACAAATGAGATACCTATCTACCATATCCTTTATCAGCAATAAGGTTTACCCTGAAGAAGGTTCGTGTAAAGAAAACCGAAAGCAAAAAAAAAGAGAGATTCAGATCTAATTCCCTCATGCCCATTTTTCTATCGAACTGCCAGAGCGGGCACGAAAAATCGTCACCGCTTTATGGTTGATATTCCGAAAATCCATACGAAGCGCTTTGATTCCATATTTATTGTGCGAACTGCTAGTCTATGGAATGCGCTGTCTGAATATGTACCCCGATGGTTACAATCTGGGTGTCTTCAAATCACGAGTGAATCGGTTTTTTAGGCAAGCGTGCTCCAACGTAGACCGCACTATCGCTTAACATCAGGCGTGATGGTGGTCAAATCAAGCCTATTATTTATTTAAAAAAAAGAGAGAGAGAAAGAGACAATGTAAACGTGAAGCCGTTCGTTTACGAGGCGATCGTAATCGGCAACCCTCGTCGTGCGCTTGGATGGTACACGTTGCCGACGCGGAAGTAGTAATCACAGCAAATTCAGGGGTTACCAACATGGCGGCTCATCTTTAAAAAAAAAAAAAATGAATCTCTTGTATATTTTCGCTCCAACGCGAACGTCGCAGTACCAATATGGATGTTGGGATCAATTATTTTTGATTTTTAAATATTGATCCCAAATTCTTTTTTGTCATTAAGTGAGACGATGGGACGGAAAATACACTAGAGATTTGTCAAAGAAACAGTTTTGAAGATGAACTTTCGCCAAGTAAAGCCTGATTCAATCAACTCGGATGTTCCCCGATAGTTACAATCTGGGTGTCTTCAAATTACGAGTGAATCGGTTACAATTATTATTCGTATTATGCGTAGTGAATTGTAGACCGCATCATCGCTTAACATCAGGCGAGTTGGCAGTGAAACGTATCATTAATAAAAACAAAATTAAATAAGAAAATTATTTGGTGACTTAAATTGTTTGTCCCAGTTGTTTATCCTATAACAATAACCACATAGCCATGTTGAAGTCCTTCGTGTGGCCTAAAAACTTGGACATTACGACTAGCAAAGTCTTTAGCATTTCGACCGTTTTGGTCTGCACTCGGAATATGACTCGCAATGCTACTCAAACTACTAAGTATCCAATGCTATTGTAACCTTAGTGTACGAGCAGCCATACACATTATCATAAGCAATCAGTTAGAAAGAAAAATAACGAAAACAAATGTGAAAAATGGAACGACAATTTTTGAACATGCTAAAACCACTTTGCATGGTATGTCTGAAATAACTTTATATTTTCTGAAACGTACTTTTAATCCGACATGAAAACGTACGATAAACTAAGTCCTAACTTAGTACGTTTGCATTAGGTAAGAAGTTTTAGTTTCTGTTGAATAACTAAGCCCAGCCAATTAGTTACAAGTTGAAATTAGTAAAACTTTACGTTATTCGAAAGCCGAATAAACTTTATTTGCCTTTGCCTGCATTTTTAGCGGACTAACCGGGCACGAGGAGACTTTGATCGCGCAAGTCCGCGCTATTGGTTGTAAATTGTGGACGTGTACCAATGACTGTTTTAAAAAGGGGGAAGACGCGTGACATCCAAACATTGTACCCAATAAATATGGCTCTGTTTCGGCTCGAGTCAGCGGCGACATTCAACTTCACCACTCCACTAGACATTACACTAGACTTTAAAGAAAATTAAGTTAATTATTTTTAAGTATTTACGAGTGAAAAGTAATGCCGTGAAACTTGTTTTTTGTCTTCGAACTGGTGCGCCTTGTGAAAACGCAGGAAGTAATTTTTGCTGCTTTATTTAAACACAATTTTGTCAAGTAATTCACGTGCTATCAAAACGTCAGTTCGGTTGTGACTGAAGTTGATAAGGCCCGTGAGCCTAATTTGTGCGGTCAAGAAGTTCGTCCCGTATCTTTCCCATATTTACTTACATCAATGATGTGTACTATGTAAATTGTAGGTACATGCACCATTTTGTATCCAACGACGCCATTTTTTCTCACTATGATTTTTTGATGAAGACCTTATACGATTGAACGAATATACGATCCCTAAAAAAATGCGTATTTTTGCTTTTATTTATCTTGCCTTGTGAGTATAGGCTGTGGTATGGGTCAATATTTGTAACTGAATTTTAAAACAGTTATTCCCAACAGATTGAGCTGAAATTTTGCAAACACGTTTACATTGGATGACAATGCATGGTTAAGGGTCCTGTATTCCCTCTGCAGCTTTCTCTCTCGCACATTTTCACATTATTGAAGATATGAAATCAATGAGTGTGAATTTCCAATAAGTAACAAAATCATGTCATGGTGTCTATCGTAACATTACAAACAAAGAAATTGTCAATTTGATATATTTTAATTTGACACAGTAAAATGGTAACAAGTGATTTTTATTTCTCGTGTCATTTTATTCCGTCAAATTACAAGATATCGAAGCAAACATTTCTTTGTTTGTAATGTTACGATAGACACCATGACATGATTTTGTTACTTTTTGGAAATTCACACTCATTAATTTTATATCTTCAATAATGTGAAAATGTCCGAGCGAGAGAGCTGCAGAGGGTATACAGGACCCTTAAGTGATGTCATTCTAAATCTAATATGGCGGACTTTCAAAGATGGCGCACCAGTTATTGTATATTATGTACTTCCATGCTTCGACCAAAATAAAACGAATGGACGGGCCCAGAAGAAGCGCATTTTTGAAGATTACAAAATGAGCGCTGGCGCTTACGTTTCAGTCGGTCTCTAGCCGTAGGAAGTGCGACACAAGACTTTTGTTACATGATAATGAAACATGTGACAAAACTATGCCTTCGTGTGCTTTCCCGAAGTGTAAATACACAACGAAAAACCGCTACCTATGTTTTGTAAAAATTTACTGTACATGGTTATAATTAGGTTTTGAAGTAAATATCTGATGGTTTTGACTCGTTTTTACTGAGCAAGTTCAATGGTTATGGCCCGTCCATTCATTTTATTTTGGTCGAAGCTTCCATGATATGGGTATCAAATGAAAGAGCATTGACAGCGATAAACTTTACATGATTATTTTATACAAGCTGAAACCCGCTACTTCGTACGCGTAGAGCTCGGCCCACGGCCTCGCTATTACAACCCGTTATAGCCTATGTGTTATTCTTATGTATAAGCTATATTATTGTAAACTTTCATTAAAATCCATTCGGTAGTTTTTGCGTGAAAGAGGAACAAACATCTATACATCCATACATACAAACTTTCGCGATTATAATATTAGTAGGATAATCTAAAGTAAAACAACAAGTAAAAAAAAATTGCCAAGTGCGAGTCGGTAAAAAAATTCTGTTCTACACCAAGTTATCAGCATGGGGCGTGGTCAGTTCTTGGATGGGTAACCGCCTGGGCGTGACCCATGGGCGTGGGCTTTTTCATTAGTATTGTATTTTGTAGTGGTTCGGACCAACAGTGTGTGAGCCTGACTCGCACTTCGCCGGTTTATTTTGAACTATAAGAAGTTATTTTGTTCAATTAATAGTCATCATCATCATCATCAGCCAGAAGACGTCCACTGCTGAACATAGGCCTCCCCCTTTAACCTCCACACTGAACGACAGCCTGCCTTTTGCATCCACTGGATGCCCGCGACTCTCACAATGTCGTCGGTCCATCTAGTGGGAGGCCTCCCTACGCTGCGTCTTCCGGTTCGTGGTCTCCACTCCAGAACCTTTCTTCCCCATCGGTTATCGGTTCTTCGAGCGATGTGGCCTGCCCATTGCCACTTCAACTTGCAAATTTTAACAGCTATGTCGGTGACTCTGGTTCTTTGGCGAATATCCACGTTTCGGATTTTATCGCGCAAAGAAACTCCGAGCATAGCTCTCTCCATTGCCCGCTGTGTGACTCTGAGTTTTTCCAAAAGGCCAACAGTTAAGGACGACGTCTCAGTACCATATGTCATCACTGGCAACACACACTGGTCAAAGACCTTCTTGAGTAGTTAATAGTAACTTGACTAAACCGTCTCGAATTAATATAAATGCTCCACATTACGCGTTATACGAATTCGTATTCAATACTCTGCAAATTAACAATGCGTTTGCATGAGTATAGTATCAGGCCTTTTAATAGTCTACTGCTGGACTTTGACCTACCCCCGAAAGGGTGATATTGTGGGCCACGCTAGCCCAGCAGTTGCGGGTTGGTGGACCCACATGAAATTCTTCTTCTCTTATTCAGGTTTTCTCCACGATGTTTTCCTTCACCGAAAAGCTAGTATAAAAATCCGTACACAAACTACAAAGAGACCATTGGCCGGGTTTTGAACCCGCGGCTTCACGCTTTCAAGTCAAGCTGTCTCCCAAATAGGCTAACATGGCTTTCAATTGTGTACCAAATAACTTGATTAAACCCTCTTCACTTAATATATGCTTCACAGTATGCGTTATATTAAATCGTATTCAATACTCTGCAAGTTAACAATGCTACTGAATTTATGTTAATTCGCCAGCTGCTGTTATTTGTATTATTAAATGTTTCGAGGCGTTTTCTCATTAAAATTCTAAATAATTTAAGAGCAACAGACGATTGTGTACGTGGTTTAATTGTTTTTGGTAGCTATTTATAGGTAACGGAATAATCCGCTTTTGAGTTTATTAAACTTACGAGCCCTCTCACATCTTTTGATGAAAAGAGCAAGGAAAACTGGATTTTTGGCGTTCTGATTCTATCAAAGAAATATGAATAAAAATAAAATTTCAGTAATAAATAGATCTGTATATATGTATTAGAAACATAACTGTTTCAAATTTAGGAAAAACTCAACGCAACATATCGAATTTATTACATCCAATTTCAAAAAGTGGTTTTTCGTAATACTCTATGAGGGAAAGTTTAAAAATGGATACCAATTAATTACACACATACAAAATACGGCTAACATTTTTATATTTGTCTTGAAAATTAAGTTAATAAAACTGGAGTTTTATTTTTTTAGTTTCTACCCGAAAATCTGACTATGTAAGAGCCATGGTTTTGCTCCACTAAATGCGACTATCTAAACTATATATATATATATATATAAAAATATTTAAAAAAAAACTATTTACCTTGATGACGCCATAACTTGATGAGAACGACTTTACCGATTTCACTCACCTTTTTTCAAAGTTTTCTAATACTTTGTAGAAGGTTCTTACGGAAAGAAAAATTAAGAAAATTGCTCAGGAAATTGGAAAATTTCAGGAAACTTAATGAAAGCGCGGGCGCAGCATATAATACAATTTATTAAGTCTTATGGTCATCTGTAGTAACAAGTGTTACTTAAAAGTGGGAAAACCTCGCCTTAAGCGTGGTTTATACAGTGGAAGCGAGTGGCAATGGCGCGATGTGGTCGCTCTGATTATAATGTTGAAGAGTGATTTGTAAAGAAATTTCATAGAAATTTCATCAAAATCAGTTTAGTAGTTGGGTTATAAATCTACATAACTAGAAAATTCTGTTACTTGGATTAAAATATTATGTCAACCAAGTCATCATCATTTCAGCCATAGGACATCCACTGCTGGTCGATCGATCTCCAAAAGGGCCTGATCCAGCGTTTCCCTGCGGTCTCTTTTAGGTCGTCTGTCCATCTTGTGGGTGGACGGGACGTCCTACGCTGTGCTTACCGGTCCGTGGTTTCCATTCGAGAACTTTTCAGCCCCATCGGCTATCTGTTCTGCGTGCTATATGCCCTGTCCACTGCCACTTCAACTTGCTAATCCGGTGGGTAATATCGGTAACTTTCGTTCGTCTACGGATCATCTCTGATTCGATCTCGTCCAAGCCATACATCACCGAAATTATACGTAAATTACTAAATTTATGGAAAGCGGTTTTTAATTGATAATTATTATCTTATTCAATTTAAATTTGAAATAGCGACACAGACAAAACACTGCGTAACTATTCCAAGGCCACTACGCGTTTACTAATGGGGGCGTATGCCTACAACCTAATTCAAATTTAACCTAACTACGTAACTAAAGCGAGGTATCTTACAAGAACCTAGTACTGGGGCCCTACGCCCAACTCTTTACGCGATCTCAGACGCGGAGTTCAGAAAATCACGCGAACGTGAACCTTACCCGCGCCCAGATACGGTTTGCGGTCGCGCAACATATTTTCGTCGCCTAAACTGGATTGCTTCAAACAACTAGGCGTAAGGCCCCTGAAAATCTGTTTGAGAATTTCGTGTAATTTCCCAGACTTACAAATTATTCAGTAAATGTTCTGGGAACAAAAGTTGGAAACTTTTCCCATTGCCTTATCTTAGCTAATACATTGGTCTTCGAAGAACTGTTTCTACCTAAGAAGGAACACTTTAGGTGAAAATAGCGTTGACTCAGAAATCCTATTTCGATGAATGACCCGAAGTGAAGCAAATCATAGAATAGATTAGAGTAAGCAAGTAAGTTCTTAATCCAGGCTAGGCGTGTTCACCATCTTCGACCTCTACGTCAATTAACATCAGGTCAGCTATGGTCAAACGCCTAGCCTGTCAACCAACATCAAAAATGTATACAGGTGTACACGGAGAGGGTATACATTGAGGGGGTGGGTGTGCTGAAAAGGGTCCATTGCGCTCATAATTAAGAACAACTTTTACAATGGGTCCAACCCTAAACATTTTAGTTCTGGATTATTAAAATCGATTCTGTAAGCAAACCAAAGTTTAATTATAAGCTCGAGTAAGTAGGTAGTTACTAAAATATCAACGTATCTCGTCTTTGCGGTTCCGAAAACATAAAAGCAAATTACTTTGATTTAGGTGCTTTATGGGCACGGGTAAGTTCAATTTAGTAAGATTGAAAACAGAATTATGTTTGACATTTACGACTATGTTTGTTCTTGGAGACGAATGTTACCATGTCAGTTGGTTTTATATAATAGCAGAGGATCTGGGTAAAAATTTGATTTTATAGTGAAAACTATATCGTCTATTTTTTTTCTTCAAAATTATCTAAATGATTACGAAAAAGAACTCTTATATGTTAATTCTGTTCGTCCGATAATTATGGTTATTTATGGCAAGTGCACGAAACTTTGCACAATTTTAGTTTTGTTAAAAATATAAAAAACAGTCAAACCCGGCGAACTCCGTTTCGCCACCAGATGACTTCTATAAACCTCACGGAGCCCGAGACCTTTCCAACGAATGCAAAACCGTGGAAATCGGTTCGTGCGTTCTGGAGTTATAGCGTCAGGAAGGAAAACCCGACTTATTTTTATATGGTAGATATAAAATATACATTACAAAGCACGTAGAATTTTGACCGCAGAACTCTCTCTGTGGGCCATTGCACAGAACTCTGAATACAAATCACAGATCTGCGAACTAAGTATGAAAAATCTTTGGTCGCTTAATGTTAAACGCAATACTATTAATTCAAGACGTATAACCCTGAAGCTGAGCTCTAGACACAGAACCCAGAAAGTGGAACTCTGAATCACCATCTTCATCATCATGATTTCAGCCATAGGACGTCCAATGCTGAACATAGACCTCCCCCATCGATCTCCAAAAGGGCCGGTTGGAAGCGGCCTGCATCCAGCGTTTCTCTGCGGTTTATTTTAGATCATCTGTCCATCTTGTGGGTGGACGTCCAACGCTGCGCTTACCGATCCGTGGCCTCTATTCGAGAACCTTTCGGCCCCATCAGCCATCTGTTCTGCGTGATATGTGCCCTGCCCATTGCCGCTTCAACTTGCTAATCCGGTGGGCTATGTCGGTGAACTCTGAATGCAGAACTCACGAAGAACTAAGAACGCAGAACTTGAAATATAGAATTCTGAACGCATAAACCTTGCTGTGGAGTTGTTGTGTGTATAAATAACCTAATTCCCATTGACATCTAATAGCAAGCACACATTTCCGAAAATCTGAACCGGATTGCAACGCAAAGTACACCTCCAAAGGACACAAGTCACGGTACTGTATACATGCGGATATTAAAACGGTAGAGTATGGTGGCGGAAATGTTGATGGAATGGACTGGGACAGCCTTTGTGGTTAGTAGAGAATATGTCAGTACTGAGGTGACGATTTTTTTTGAGACATCGATGATTGTGTCTTTTGTTATTATCGAGTAGTTGTTCTGCGTGGTTTCGCTCGCTATTGGCATCGATTCTATGATGTGCTCTAAACTAAACTAAACTAAACTAAATTTGACAGCCCTAAAACTGTTGCCATCCTCCTCTCACATATTAAAATAAAATGAGAGTCAGATAATTTTAGTCCTGTCAGATTGGTTTAGTTAAGTGAGTTGTATGACAGAATCGACGCCATTATCTAGTTCTCCCATTGTTTTCAATGAAAAAGTAATGTCCGTAACCAATGTCCGTAAATGTGATACACAAGCCTACTACTATGATATTTCTAGTATAAGGAAGTTTTTGTTTCAGTTCATCAAAACCCGCGTGAGGGTTTCGCGTGTGGGTTTTTTTTTTTTTTTTTTTTTTTAAATTATTGTTGGGTTATTTATTGTTTTGTTTTTTTTTTCATTTATTTTTTGTTTCAGATTTAATTAGTTTATTTCTCAGCTTACGTAAAATTTCATCATTAACAAAGTTTAGTTTATTACAAAGTAAAACTAATTTAATATTTTAGATTAGGTTGATGTCATAATTATCAATATTACAGGTAAATTACAAATTATTTTCAAGTATAATATTTTTTTGTATTTTTTAGTTTTGTTAATGTCTGTAAAGTAAAAAATAAATAATTGATCCCTAATTCCTTATTGTACTTGATACGGCATTGTATCGGAAATACCTCAGATTTGACAAACAAAATAGATATGCCTTAGTACAATTATCTATCGTGTTCAAATTTTTCATTTATTTTTTGTCTAAATTTTTTGTAAAAAAAAATCACTGTACCACTAAACAGATGCCTTATTATAGATGTCTTATCGTGATTCGGATTGTTATCGCGATCGCATGCCATCTCACTTACGCACGTGGTGCGAGTAAGTAGATGCGAATGGGACGGCATGCAATCTCGATCACAATCAAACTTCTATAATAAGGCCACAGTTTAACGCAATTTTATAAAGTAAGACTCTCTTACTCATTATTCACGCACACTAAGAAACTTGTATTAACACCAAAGAATTAAATATAAGTCAACGTGCAGAAAAGAGCGGCAAAGTCATCGGCTCGGTGATTTTTTATTATTATAATTCGCCCATCGGGCAGGCTAAAGCCTTTTAGGCCATACCACCTATTCTTCTGTTTTGTATAGTCTTAATAACGTCAAACAAGTCATATTCACAGTCAGAGTCAAGCTAAGTAAGTCACGGTCAAGTCAAACTCATGCCTCTGTAAAGTGGTGGGAGCTTTACAAGAGGCTCCTATGGAGTTTTGGAAACAGCACGAAAAGACACGTTTCACCTCGTTATATCACTTGCTCGGCTCGATGAATTCGAAAGGTAAGGGGTGCGTTCGAACCCTATCTTACCCAATACTAATTTTACCTTGCCACATCATGAAAATAATATAATATGCATAGCGTGAATAATTAGTAAGTATGCATACTTACGTGCCGTATTAAGCCGTGGTAGCCCATTTGGGAGACCGCTAGACTTGAAAGCGTGAGGTCGCGGGTTCAAACCCCGGGCCCGTACCAATGAGCTCTTTGGAGCTTATGTACGGATTTTCATACCACTGGCTTTTCGGTGAAGGAAAACATCGTGAGGAAACCTGCATACGTCATCATCATCATCATCATCATCAGCCAGAAGACGTCCACTGCTGAACATAGGCCTCCCCCTTTAACCTCCACACTGAACGACAGCCTGCCTTTTGCATCCACTGGATGCCAGCGACTCTCACTATGTCGTCGGTCCATCTAGTGGGAGGCCTACCTACGCTGCGTCTTCCGGTTCGTGGTCTCCACTCAAGAACCTTTCTTCCCCATCGGTTATCGGTTCTTCGAGCGATGTGGCCTGCCCATTGCCACTTCAACTTGCAAATTTTAACAGCTATGTCGGTGACTCTGGTTCTTTGGCGAATATCCACGTTTCGGATTTTATCGCGCAAAGAAACTCCGAGCATTGCTCTCTCCATTGCCCGCTGAGTGACTCTGAGTTTTTCCAAAAGGCCAACAGTTAAGGACCACGTCTCAGTACCATATGTCATCACTGGCAACACACACTGATCAAAAACCCTCGTCTTGAGGCACTGTGGTATCTTGGACGAGAAGATGTCACGCAATTTCCCGAACGCTGCCCATCCGAGTTGGATTCTTCGGGCGACCTCTTTGCTTAAGTTGGACTTACCTAACTGAACAATCTGTCCAAGATAGGTGTAATGGTCAACAACTTCTAGAGTATCGTTCCCAACGACTATCGCCACGGGTTCAACATGGACATTCGACATGATTTTTGTCTTGTCCATGTTCATTTTAAGACCCACCTGTTGTGAAAGGCTACTGAGGTACTGAGGGAAGGCTGAGCATGGTATTTAGGTCCTCCAGCGACTCTGCCATGATGACTATATCATCGGCAAAACGAAGGTGAGTGATGTATTCGCCGTTGATGTTGATGCCTAATCCGTTCCAGTCCAAGAGCTTGAAAACGTCCTCCAATGCGTTTGTGAACAGTTTCGGAGAGATAACATCTCCCTGTCTCACGCCTTTCTGCAATTGGATTGGTTCCGTGCTCTCGTCCTGTAATCGGATCGACATGGTGGCGTTTCTATACAAACACTTCAACACTTCGACCTGCATACGTACGGAGAAGGAATTCAATGGCGTATGTGAATCCACCAATCCGCACTGGGTCAGCGTGGTGGATATAGCCCAATCACCCTTTCGAGGGTAGGCTAAAAGTCCAGCAGTGGACTGTTAAAAGGCTGATTATGATGATGATGATGCATACATACTCGTACTGTTTTTGCGTTAAGTGGTTTTGCGGTATCGTGAAAAAGTGTATGAAATATGGAAACCTAATTATAATCATGAACGATAATTATTATTATTGTACCATATCTCCCTTGTTTTCCTGATATTACGAGGTAGCCACGGTAACCGATATACCTAATAAAAGAAAAAATGCAATAAAAAAAAAACATTCATCATCATCATCATCCAAAGACTTCCTTGTCCCACTGCTGTGTATAAGCCTCTCTTTTGCTATGCTATCTGCCTCAGTCCTGTGCTAATCGAGTCCAACAGTGCAAGTACCGTTCTTTATCTATCACATTTGACAGTTGATATCGATAAATTCGATAAAATGACAGTAGATCAGTACTCGCTATGATCGATTCTATGGCATTTTATCGAATTTGTCGATCGATAAAGAACGATTCTTGCACTACAGCAGTGCAAGTATCATTCTTTATCGATTGTCATATTCGATAAAATGCCATAGAATCGATCATAGCGAGTACTGATAAATGGCATTTTATCGAATTTGACGACTACAACTGTCAAATTTGACAATCGATAAAGAACGGTACTTGCACTACTGCAGTGCAAGTACCGTACTTTATCGATCGTCAAATTCGATAAAATATCATAGAATCGATCATAGCGAGTACTGATCAAATGGCATTGTATCGAATTTGACGATCTCAACTGTCAAATTTGACGATTAATAAAAGAACGGTACTTGCACTACTGATTCGACCCGCGATAGTAACAATATCGTCGATCCATTTTGCAACTGTTGTTTTCATTCATCTCTTTACATTTTACTACACCTATCAGAGTTGAAATAACTTGGACGAAGTATAGTTAGAATCGATGAAAATACCGACCCCAATTCAATGAATTCTTTTGTATTCAACGTTTTTCGTTTTCAACTTTGGCGGCATCATTTTTTACGCTTATTGCGAAGCTAACCGTCGATACTGGAGCCTTGCCAACCCTTTTTTAGAGCAGAGCTTTTCAATTACGGTTCAATCGAGCATAACATTAAACAATAGTACTTCTTGAAATAGTAGAAGCTTTCGTACTGTATCCGTTTTTGTACACTGTGAATATGTCCAGAATTAAGCTGGAAACAAATTATTAGACGCGGCTGACGGACGCGACATAAAGGTATCTAGATAATGAATGTACACTGAGCTGTGCAAACTATCGGACGTAACCTTGTTCTGACCTAGAACGTTCGGACGTCCGACAGAAATCAGGCGAGCCGATTGTTTTTGTCAGCCGTTGTTGTCTTTTGAAAGACTGTGCACAGTCCGTCCGTCAGCCGCGTCCATCAGCCGCGTCCGATAGTTTGTTTCCGGCTTTAGTGTTCCACAACTGGATATGTAGAGATGACGTACGCTGGCTGTATTCTCCGGATATCCGATCAGTGAAGCTACTAATTATATTTGTAACACGGTATCGGTTACCAAATTCTACTAAATTCCAGATGCCGTGCGATCGATACCGATTTTGTTATGGGTAATACAAACTATGGTTTCGGAAACTGAAATCACGTGTATTATTTAAAACTATGGAATATATTATTTATATTACTTTTTTTTAAATACTCTTTAACAAAATTAGTTTGTAAATTTCTACGGAGAAGAATTTTTTATTTATTATTATTTTATTGACATCATGATTTTGCCATGTGATTTGAAAGGTTAAAATATGATAAAGTCAATGTTGTTTTTTTTTTTTCGTTTGATGCTAAAATTCCTTTCTTCTTAGAAAGAATGAAAGAAAGAAAGAAAGAAAAGAAAGAAAATATTTTTTTTTATTATATTATTATTGTTTTTTTTTTTTTGTTTTTTTTATATATATATATTTTTTTTTTTCTTCTTTAAAAGGCGACTCAAAGTGGACAAATTATTTTTATACCTACCTGCTGCCAACGACTGTTTACCATCAGGAAACAGTCTGCTTTTTTACCACCGATGGAATAAAAACATTTTCAAACCTACCGATGTAAGTAAGACCTTCACCTACCGGTGGAAGAATTAAATTTTTTGACAGTAATTTAAATTCAATAAATGTTTATTTCGCCTAAATTAAATAGCCAAATTAGGGTCCAAATTACGTCCAGTGTAATTTCAAACTCGTTCCGACCTTCATAATAGTGGTATGGGGATAGAATTTGTGCCCCTGATTAAAGTTATTTGGGGCGTGCCCCTAAAGTGGTCCTCAGCACAAATGGCTAGTCCGGTGCCAAATGGACACAGTTACTGGAACAGTTTACTGGAATTAGTTGCTGTGGTATTCAAAGTCACGTTTGGCATTCTAGATACGAGTAAAAAATAAACGACATAAAATGTGGGTAGATAGACAATTGGTTTGTGGGATAGTGCGTGAAACTAGAACGGAAATAAATTGTTTGTTTTTAGGGTTCCGTACCCATAGGGTGTAACGGGACCCTATTACTAAACCTACGCTCTTTGTCTCTCCGTCCCGCATTTTAACGGCTTTACCTTTTGAACCGTAATAAATAGCTAGGTGAAATTTTCACGAAATAATGTAATGTTACGGTGAATTAACTAACAAATTATAATAAACTAGCGGCCCGCCCCGGCTTCGCATGGGTATAGATATATAGCCTATGTCACCCGGGGATAGTGTAGCTTCCCAACAGTAAAAGAATTTTTCAAATCGGTTTAGTAGTTTCGGAGCCTATTCAATGCAAACAAACAAATAAACAAACAAACAAACAAATCTTTCCTCTTTATAATATTAGTATAGATAGTATTGATCCCCATACAACAAACTTTTTTTTAATTTTTCTATTTAGCTCTCCTGTTAAATTGGTAACACGAACAAGCGTTAAACTTGGCATGATTATTCACAGTACACAATCTAATAAAAAAACGGTAAAGTACAATTCAGTAACAAATTTCTGTTCACTTGGATGGGTGACCACCTATGCGTAATGTTGTCTTTTTGCTTTTTTATTATTGAAACTGACGTGGTTTTCACACATTTTATTTATGTTACACGGGAATTACTCACGTAAGATTAAGCCGGTTACTCCGACTTACTTGCTTACTCCGACGCCGGTTACTTGTCTTTTTGCACTACTTTTGGTATTTTGTGACGGTACGGTGCGTTAGCTCGAATCGCACTTGTGGCAAATAAGCTAACAGGCTGGCTGATGTTAAGCGGTATCCTATGGATACCTGAAGCACCACGTGCATCACAAATACGTTGCATTAAAGGACCCCAAACTTATTTAACTTACAGGTTGAGGGAGAAACATAATGACCCTCGCTCCGGGTCGTACCTTGTGCAAAGGTTAGCCATAGCCATTCAGCGTGGCAATGCTGCTAGTATTATGGGCACCTTTGCGCCGGGTACAGTTAGGGGCGGGTTATTTGATTGAAAATATTTATTTTTATATGTTTAGTTTCTAATTTAAATTTTAATTAGTAGCTACTGGCAAATTTGGAAAAAATAAAAGTATACAATTATTATGTATATAGTACTTCCCTAAAATGTCAACATTATACAATAAATTAACTTATTTCCTATTTATCTACATAAGCACCTAAAACACTTAATTCACGTCCCACGAAGGCGGTCACGCGGAACTCCTTTAACTATCCCCCAAAAATGTCTCAATAAAGCGCCCTTTATTTAGGAGGCAACAAAGCGCCACGACTCCATTCATCTCGTATTCCGCTGGGCAGTGTTACGGGAACAATAAAACGGTGGAGTCGCTTTCACGCTGCATAATTTATGTTTCATGGTATAGGGGAATGCAAAGATGGGATGTGATTTTTCTCTTTATGGAAATTGCTTTTCATGTAACGTTTAAAACGGCTGTTTCTTATCGTGATTTTAGAGTTGATTCCATACTAAAATGTATTCATTATGATGAGTACAACCCCTTTACAGTTACCATTTCACTGTTCTTAGTAATTCTATATATAACTGATTTCCTGCCCCGTTTTGATCTAGTTAACACTTTAGATTCGTTTTAAAAAAATCAATCGAAGTATCTTTTATACCTAATTGCAAACCATTTTTTTATAGCATTCATTATATTTAGAACTGTTTGCTTGACCGCGCAGACGCGAAATTACTTTTGACCTCCAACTTGTTTGTTGTGACAACGTGATCGAAGATGGAGACGTGACGTAGACTTATATTTATTCTGACTTTTAAAAAAAACTAGATTATATCTCTCAAATAATGTCATTTAAAAAAAAAACTTACTTTAAGACTATCAAACTTAAACTAAAAACTAGAAAAATTACTGTCAAAACAGAGCTTGAAAGTCCTCATCAAAACTTTTGCTGAAGAGAACCACAAACCAAAAAACATCATCAGTGTATATATTTTTGGTTTTTGAAAAATCGGTGAATCAATTTCGCAAAAACTACCTACCAAGAATCATCAAACTCAATTCATAATAATTGACGGAGTAATCGCATGATAAACATTAAAAAAACACAGTCGAATTGATAACCTTTTCCTTTTTTGAAGTCGGTTAAAAACAAGTAATTCTAATTTAACTGGTTATTTCCGAGATCGGTTTAAAAATGACTAAAACATTATGTACTTTCAAGGATTACTCCAAGTCTCATTAAAGCGTGGTGTTGATTTTAGAAAGATTGGAGGATGTAATTACGTTGGAGGAAGCCCGCAGATATGCCATTGTACATAAATAATTAGTTGCTGTATCGTAGGCGAATCTGATTTACTTAGGATATGAGTCTAAGCTTTGATTTTGATTAAGATTAAATTTTAAAGGAATATCAGATCGATTTAATATCCTTTTTGTTGATATTATCACTTTTTTTTTTTTTTTTTTTTTTTTTTTATTGCCAACAAGCAGACGGGCTGCCTGGACCCGGGTATGTCCTAAAACTGCGACCAGAACCACCGGAGGATGGGCAGCAGCGTCCTGTTAGTACACGGTGAACGTACTGCGATCTCCAAGCCGCCTGCCAAGCGTGGGGATTATGGCAACACCCCTCTCTAAGGGGGAGGCCTTGTTCAGCAGTGGACATTTAATGGCTGATGGTGTGGTGTGAGACGGGCTGCCTGATGGTAAGCAGTCATCTAGTTCTTTATTGATAAAATCCTCACTCATAAAATATCAATATAACACAATTTGATCGTGAACGTACTTACCCTGTCAGGTGAGTTGGCGGCCAAGCACAAGCCTATTTTAATAAAAAGTGTCATAATCAAGGTTTCCTAAAACGTACTGGGATATGAACTATACTTAGGCATGAACCCTTATGTCTTTACTACTTACTGAAGTTGACTCTGAGCGCATTTTTGGTTTATTTTCTTTCTCGTAATCTCGATCAAAACAAGAATACGAAACGCTATTTCGTTTTTGTTAACAAAACATACGAGAAAAATAATTGCTTCCTTGTTTGCGTAAACAAAACATGGAATAGTGTAAATACAATTACATGAGTTATCATATTGTGTGTTAAAGATATTCGTATGTGCAAAGATAGAAGATTCAGTTCATAGCTGGTACTGGTTGTTAAGTGCATGCCTTAAGGTGGTTCGATTCACCTATGGCGGGAAATTTAAATTTTAAACAGTTTTTTGGTCCTAGTAGCCAGGCCAGGTAATTATTTTTAAATAACACAGTGTTTGCGCAAAATGTTGGCTGTTCTTTACATTATAATGTACAATTATTTAACTGTAACGCACCATATTACTTACATTTGTGAATAAACCGTTTGAAACAGCAAAAATTTGTTTATTCACAAATGTAGGTAATAATGGGCATTAGAGATAAATAGCTTTACATGATTTTGTAAAGAATAATAATCAATCTGCGCAAACATCATGGTTGTTAACAATAATTACCCGGCCTAGCTACAAGGACAAGAAAACTGTTTGAAATTTGAATTTCCCGCCATTTGTGCAACGAACCACCTTAAGACGAAAGTCTTCGACCAGTGTGTGTTGCCAGTGATGACATACGACACTAAAACGTGGTCACTCACTATGGGCCTCATAAGCAAGCTTAAACTCGCACAACGAGCTATCGAGAGAGCTATGCTTGAGGTTTCTCTACGAGATCGAATCAGAAATGTGGAGATCCGTAGATGAACAAAAGTAACTGATATAACCCACATGATTAGCAAGTTGACGTGGCAATGGACAGGGCACATAGCACGCAGATCAGATAAAACAGAAATGAATGTGACCCTAATTTTATAGCTTTGGACATGGCACCCTAACACATGCGTTTCTTAACACGTTCTTATCTTTTGATTATTTAAACAATAATATTATTTTTGATGATAGGTATATAGGCATGATGACTTATTTTTTTATCTCATAAAAAAGCTGATCATAAATAGAGCACACCAACGAAAACAAAATTAAAATAAGTTCTTTTAATTTTACGCTAGACAGAGAGCGCACTATACTGAGCCGTGACGTCACGCCTCAGGTGCGCCATACAAATGCTATATTAACAGACGCTCTGTGAGACAGGGATAGAGCATCCCCTCTCTATCCCCGCCTAAAACTTTAAACACTCATATCTCAGAGATTTATCAGCCAATTTAAATTATTTTTTCAGTATGTGTAATGTATTTAAGTATATTCATCGCTAAGCTGGTTATTTGTAGTAAATTAAACATTAGGACACATGCCTATTTTGGCTCAAAAGTTCATTATATTTTGTTGTTACGCGTAAGTTAAGACGGCAGAAGCCAATGTGGAATATTTAAATCATATAAATAGATATGGGAAACAAACAACATAAAGGAAGCGAAGTACCGAGACACTATTTAAATAGGATGCTACTTTTAATAATGAACCCTTAGCCAGAGGCATGCAAATAGCCTTTGTACCCGCTACCTTCAAAAGAAAATGAGAGAGTAAATATTGCATATTTAACTTCCTCATAGAAGCAATTTACTAATATGAAGCTCTGGCAACTGATAATTTTTATTACTTTAGTTTACTGTACGAAGTTCTTTAACTGGTGACCAGCTTTTTGTATTGATAATGACATCTGCCTAGTATGAAATTCGTTAGAACCTCGATAGTTTATTATAATTAACTAGCGACCAGCCCACCCGGCTTCGCACGGGTGTAATTTACGTGCGAAGCCGGGACGGGTCGCTAGTTATATATATAAACCTTCCTTGAAAATCTATCTAACTGATGGTGAAAACCGCATCAAAATCCGTTGCGTGGTTTAGGAGGAGTTAGCGGCCATACAGACATACAGACAGACGCGGAAAGCGACTTCAATTTATACTATGTAGAGATATTAATTTCACCCAGCAACGGCCCTGGAGTAGAGCGAATGAAGCGCCAAATAGCAAGGGTCACGTTTTTTGACTGTTTTCACTGAGACATTGTGACTCCATAGGAATTGTATCTCGATGGCGTTACTGCAAGTTTTTTAGTGTGTGAAAAATTGTAAGTGAACCGTACACTTACAGTTTTTGCGGTAAGTGGTTTAGCGTTATAGTGAAACTAGTGGTCCGCCCCAGCTTCGCACGGGTATAGATTATAGCCTATGTCACCCGGGGATAGTGTAGCTTCCCGTCAGTGAAAGAATTTTTCAAATCGGTTCAGTAGTTTCGGAGTCTATTCAATGCAAACAAACAATCAAATCTTTCCTCTTTATAATATTAGTATAGATAAGTGCGTGAAACAAGGAAATTTGAACACGAACAATAATGGAAAATCTAACTTATTTATCTGATCTGAAGGACGCGCAGACATATGCGAACAAATTGTTCGTTCAAGTACGTTTTCCCAACTATTTCGTCCGCTAGGTTTGTGTATGCCATTAGTTTGTTGATTACGGTAACATTGAAATTATTCTGGCGTCTAGACTCCAGCATTGATTTGATTTCTGTTATGTTAATATTTTGAGATCTGTAGTGAATGCTGATCTATTAAATATTCATCTCGTGTCACATTATATTGAACTTATTTCCAAGCGAGATTATTTTAATTCTGTGTTTCCATTACATTTTGTGTGTGTATTATGAAGTGTTTTTCTTTACATATTTTAAATTTACATATTTTTAGTTATTAAAGAATTTGTGATATATAATTTATTTTAATTTTGATATTTAACTGTAATTAATTAATGTAATTGGTTTAGTGCCGTTTTAATTAATAAATAAATATAATAATAAATATATAAATAATAATAAATTTATATTATGTAGGTATTAAGGACATACCTACATAATATAAATTTATTATTATTTTTTCAATTTTATATGAAAAAATATTACAAAATATTAAAAAAAAAAATATAGTCGGAGTAACCCGCTTAATCTTACGTGAGTAATTCCCGTGTAATATAAATAAAAATATTAATACGGTTTTGGTGTGAATCCTATTTTTTTTAAACATTTTATTCAATATTTGATTTTGTTTGAAGTGCTTGCAATTTTTTTATTTTTTTTTTAAAGCAACAGTAGCACCGCTTTAACGTGGACCCACGTGGTAGGTTTCTACACAAAAAAAAAATATATTTGGGACATAAATAAATATTCGGGACATTTTTGCACACACGATCATCTGACCCCAAACTAAGCAAAGCTTGTGATATGGTTGCCAGAGACTGATATACATACATACGAGTATATAGGTTTAAATACATACTTAAATCGATATTAACAACCAGGTATAGAACAAACACAAATGTTCATCACATAAATGTTTGTCCTAGGTGGGAATCGAACCCACGCCCCAAGCTTAGAAGGTAGGTTCACTACTAACTGGACCAACAGGCTATCTAATCTTTAGAACACTACACTAACTAAGCTTTTTAGTCTTGAACCTCGGCGCAAAGTTGCTAGTCTATTGGTTTTTATGAGAAACATTTCAGAGAGTGTGCATTTGATATGCATGATCTAATTCCCTCGTGCCTATTTTTGACTGCCAGAGCGGGCACGAAGAGGTGACGACACCGTTTCATGGTTTAAATTCCGAAAACCCAATCAAAGTGCAGTGATTCCACTTAAATTGTGAAAACTGTGGAATGCACTGTCTGAATGGGTGGTCTTTGATAGTAGCAATCTCATCATCATCATCATCAGCCAGAAGACGTCCACTGCTGAACATAGGCCTCCCCCTTTAACCTCCACACTGAACGGCAGCCTGCCTTTTGCATCCACTGGATGCCAGCGACTCTCACTATGTCGTCGGTCCATCTAGTGGGAGGCCTACCTACGCTGCGTCTTCCGGTTCGTGGTCTCCACTCAAGAACCTTTCTTCCCCATCGGTTATCGGTTCTTCGAGCGATCTGTAGCAATCTGGATTACTTCAAATCGTGAGTGAATCGATTTCTTCCATGCAAACTTGCTCCATCGTAGACCGCATCTTTACTTAACATCAGGCAAGAGGGCTGCCAGAAAGTTCCTAGAAGAAACCGATTGACCCGTGATTTGAAGACACCCAGATTGTAACCATTGTATGTATTCTTCCAGAGTAGTAAGCCACAGAACTTTTAATATTTCTTCGTAAGACTTGCGATGAAGAGCTATGGTACTTTGCCGTTTTAGGACCAAAATTTCCTTTTCAAATTCACTCAAGTTGAGTCGAGTTAATAAACTCTCCATCTAGTGAAACTCCCCGAAAAGAAAGCCTAGAAAAGCTCTCATTGAGCAGAAACTGTTTTAATAAAGCAGACATTTTTAAAAGTAGTAATTTCTGGGAAGTAGTTAATAATTCATAAAAATGAAAAATTTATGTTCAGAGCCTAAGTCTGTACCGGGAACATTTGTTTATCAACTGTGCTGAGTAAATTGTCATATTTATTATACTAGCGACCCGCCCGCCCGGCTTCGCACGGGTGTAATTTACGTGCGAAGCCGGGGCGAGTCGCTAGTTATATATATAAACCTTCCTTGAAAACGTATCTAACTGATGGTGAAAACCGCATCAAAATCCATTGCGTAGTTTAGGAGGAGTTAGCGGCCATACAGACATACAGACAGACAGACAGACGCGGAAAGTGACTTCAATTTATACTATGTAGAGATTATACTAGCGACCCGCCCGCCCGGCTTCGCACGGGTGTAATTTACGTGCGAAGCCGGGGCGAGTCGCTAGTTATATATATAAACCTTCCTTGAAAACGTATCTAACTGATGGTGAAAACCGCATCAAAATCCATTGCGTAGTTTAGGAGGAGTTAGCGGCCATACAGACATACAGACAGACAGACAGACACGGAAAGTGACTTCAATTTATACTATGTAGAGAAGAGATAATGCACACAACATTGTGTTCTTAATCTGGTACGACCAGCAGACTAAGCCGCTTCTATGGACCAGTTTGAACCGGATCCAATGCCGAGGTAAGCCTTTAAACTTAATAAAGCGTTTAGAACAAAGCGTTCGACGTTTCGATACCGTTTTATTAGAGGCGAGTGCCACGTTGCCGCGACATTGTCAAACGACTGTTGCGCTTTGTTTGCAGCTAAACAATTTGAGAAGTTTCACAGTGGCTTGGTTTAGAACTTTTTAGGGTACGGTGAAAATACAACGCTTAACTTTGTTGGGGTAAGGTTTGAGTGTAAAATATAACCACAAAGTGGGTCTGAACACGCAACTATGCGCCTTTGCGTGAGTACGAGTTAGTAATCGTATCTTTAGCGTAGTAACAAAAAGAGGGCCCAAATCGACATTTAAAAACAATTACAGATTACATCATAGATCAGTGGAAATCACACACTGTGCGATTCACACGTTCCTTCTTGCCTCATACCTGCAAAATGTGGAATGAGCTACCTTCTACGGTGTTTCCGAGAAGCTACAACATGGGTTCTTCAATAGGCGAGTTAATCGAGTTCTAAAGTGTCGGCAACGTATTTGTGATGCCTCTGGTGTTACAAGTATCCATAGGCGACGGTGACTGCTTACCGTCAGGCAGCCCGTCTGCTTGTTTGCCAACTATGGCATTAAAAAAAATATGTAGAGGGAAAGAGACTAATAGTATAAACGGCCTTATATGGCGGACAACTCAGATCCGCACCACCCTCAGTAACAACAGATGATGGAACATCTTTTGAGATAACCTGATCTATAACAGATCTAGAACCCCAGCATTTTGAAGTATTTTTTCTTTGACGTCATTCTTCGTAATAAACTAATGAAGAAGATATTTTCAGGACCTTTTTCGGTAAGCTCACTACTAATCTAACTATAGATAAACATTCTAACCCATAAAAGTTAAGCAAGTCATTATTCTTCCTGATTCGGAAAAAATCACTGTATTACATTTAGATCAGTGCGGTGGCACCACTTTCTTTGCGATGTTAATAAATAGTTGCGTAGTTTCCCGTAGTCACCTATACCGGTGCTAAATAGTTGCTGACCTATCGCCATCTATCGAGTCAGCTGGAACTTTCTTTTCTCGGTTTAGTAAGTACTGCAAAGGGATGGAATGCGCTCCCTGTATCTGTGTTCCCCATAAATTACAAACTGGCTTTAAGACAAGAGTAAATTTGCCACCTCATGGGCAAACGTGCTCCATTTTAGACCACATCATCACTTTTCACCAGGTGAGTTGTTATCAAAGGCTTCAATAAAAAAAGAAATAAAACTGAAAGTAAACCCCTCACAAATGGCGTAAATCGCGAAATACTACTTGTAGCATTAGTAAAGACTTGTAACATTTAGGTACTAATAATATGTTTTAGCAACAAAATTGACTATCAAATAATGATATCATGTTATGTATTTTTTTTTTTACCCACATTTAGATCTTTTGCTATATATATATTTTCTTTTGTCAAAATTATCCTAATCATAATCGTTAATATGCCGTGTAAAAATATTTGTAACACTATCTTAAACCCATAGATGGGAGAAGACGCTGGATCCCGAAATACAGTGCAAACTAGTTCGGGATACAGACGCTTCACTATATAAAATGTACCGTTACTTTGATCCAAATAAATGATTGATTGATTGATTGAAAATTAGTGGCCCTTAAAAAATGTAAAAAAATATATACAATATAATACAGAACCATCTATTACGAACATCACTCGCATGATTTTTCATTTACAGCAGAACTGGAACGAGTAAGAAAACATCTTATGGCTCCCAATTCGAACGTTACCAGTTTAATGTCCAAAACTCAAGTTGTTTAAGCAGAGATAAGCGAACGGATGTTGTATAAGAGGAAAACAGTTACAAAACTTAATGACCTAGTTTAAATGGTTTTAATTTTAAAACATTTTTGTTTCTCTTTGTGTATGACGAATCTCTAGTGTAATTCCATTTCTACGTCGCTAAAATAAAAATAAAAACGATAGAGAAAAGAAAAACTATATAATATACAATAATAATTTATCCCAAAATACTTAATTGTACTCCTTTTGTTTCTTTCATTAGTGGCATTTTTATTGATAATTTACATTATTCATGAGTTAAATAATAATATGTATCTAGTTTCTTATATTCTAGGGTTTTAATTAACCCTCAATTCCTAACCTATATTTTAGTGACATATTTACCTATACGCGGTCTAAGCGATTTCAGCGATATATTGCTCAAAAAAGAAACTATAAAAAAAGGAGATAAATTGAAATAAACAATAATAATTCATGAGTTCAATATTTATTTGAAAACTAAAGAAACACAAGAATGCCAAATCATTTATTAAAAAAACAAAATTTCTTCTTACACATCAAAAAACACATAATACTGGACATTTGAAAAATGAGATCCAGTATCAAAATGACTAAAATCAGGAACTTCCCTTTACTAATTTCTGATAATTTGATAACTAACTAATAGATTCTGATCGTGATTTCTATAAAAATGAAAATAATTCATTAAAAAAATTAAAATTACCCAATGAAAAAACAAAACACGTAACTACTAGACCTACCGCAGGTCGGTCAGACCGCTGACAAAAGTTTTAAGCACACCAAAAGTAAATGCGCACACATACGAGCACAAGCGTGTCACTGCGGATAGCGGGAAGGTACACGGACACGCTAAATATAAAGATGCACACATATTTTAGTTATTCACAAAGATAATATCGGTGGAGTCCGTGAGACTAGGGTAAGATATTAAGGGTTAAGCCCCCTTGAGCTGCCAAACTATCACCGGCCCATCACCTGTCAGTTCCAGATTTTATAGCTCCAGATGCCTCAATAAAAATGAATCGAATTCTAGATTGAGAGAAAAAGTCCAAAATGGGTCAGTTTATGTGACTTAAATGTCAATTTTACCTATTTATCTACAATTCTACACTAATGCTATAACAAGGCAACAATTTTAAATTTATAGTAACTTTATTAAGAAAACTAAAATATATTATCTGAAATAGAAAATTAAAAACTAATACTAAACTAAATTAAATTAAATACGCTAAATAAAAATATATTATATTAAACTAAACTAATCTAATAAACCGCTGCCCGTTGGCATCGTTCCCAAAATGCTGGCCGCATTGCCGCGTTGTATTGCAATGCTTACACGTTGCGCAAGATACCGACCAGCATTTTGGTCGCGAGATGCTTCGACCAGACGTTTGGATAAATCTTTGAAAATGTTTTTGGCTTAACTTTATTTATGTTTGTCATCTCTGGAGTCCCTAATCCAATTCTAGAAATTCTCTGATAGAAAGCAACACTATCCCTTAGTAACGTAGGTTTTGTCTTGTTCAAGACGTATACGAAGTCGCGAGCAAATGCTAATTACAGAAGTTAAGTTACTTTAGCCAGTATATTTCTCTATGCTATAACTTTGAATGACTTTACTAAGAAATGCGCACGAAACATAGACTCTTAAGTATTTGCTATCACGCCATGTTTTACTGGAACACTTTAAATGTAAGGGAAGCATAAGTACTGCTTCCATTGATTTTATTACACTGTGATAATGTGAAGATACTCAACAATGGAGTGGGAATGGAAAACGCTCGGTTTCCAGTTGTTTTATCTGCAAACAATATAAAGTTATGACGAAGTACTTACAACACTCTAGGGTGGTTACACACGACGACTTTAAGATACTAGTGGCCCGCCCGGGCTTAGCACTGGTATAGATATATATAGTCTATGTCACCCGGGGATAGTGTAGCTTCCCAACAATGAAAAAATTTTTCAAATCGGTTTAGGGGTTTCAGAGCCTATTCAATGCAAACAAACAAACAAACAATCAAATCTTTCCTCTTTATAATATTACTAGCGGTCCGCCCCAGCTTTGCACGGGTATAGATTATAGCCTATGTCACCCGGGGATAATGTAGCTTCCCGTCAGTGAAAGAATTTTTCAAATCGGTTCAGTATTTTCTGAGCCAAACAAACAAACAATCAAATCTTTTCTCTTTATAATATTAGTATAGATATAGTATAGTATAGACAAAAGCACGGCTGAAACACGACACTTGAATAGAAATAGTTAGTATATTTTTACATAAAAATAACAGTTGACTAAAAAGAAGTAAATTTAAGGTTTTTTTTAATTATAAATAGGCTTGCGCTTCGCCGCCAGGTCGCCTGATGTTAAGCGATGATGCGGTCTACGATGGAGCACGTTTGCCTAGAAGAAACCTATTCACTCTCGACTTGAAGACACCCAGATTGTAACTATCGGGGAACACCCACTCAGGCAGCGAATTCCACAGACTAGCAGACTAGTTAGCGCTCGCACGTCTTGAATTGCACTTTATCGTGTAGTAGCAAGAGTCATCATATAAATGATATTGCAGATAATAATCTTCTGTACTTGTATTAATAATTATGTATTCTGTGATTTAGCTGGCTTTTCATCTTATCACAAGCGTTGCAAAAAGTCACCGTGTGTAACCGCTCTTACAATAACACCGTGTTTTGTTTTGTACGACGACATCATTAACAGAAATGGTATAACCGCTTGTTATTTTACGTTGTAATAACAATTTTAATGGAGATTATTTTAATCGGAAACATTTAACTGGGCAAATAAATATTGTTGTTTTATATTATGGTTTCTAACTACGAATTATAAATTAGTATTCATTTGTAAAAGACTTTTTAAGTAAGTGCTTAATAAATTTATCAGTATGTGATAAAAAATAAACGAAGTAACCAGAAATTCAAACGAAATAGCTTTTTTACCAGTTTCGTTTTACAGCTGGCTGAAGTTAAAAAAAAAAATTTGAAACGATGGTAGCTCAAAAAAATATATTGAAGGAAACTCGTGTAAATCGCATTGCATGCAATTTTTACTGACGAGGAAGCTTACCAGGAGTGCTGACCAGTAAGCTTATTTTAAAATAGAAGTTGAACGTTCAAAAAAAAATCAACTTTTTGATACTTAAGGTGTACTTAACCTCAAAAATATTCTCATATTAAGCTTTTTCTCGCTCTCTCGGCTAATGAGAGAAAAACATGTTGCAATTACACTCCAATTACAAATAGTAGAAAAGTTTTGAAATGTTCAGCGTCTCTGCTTAAAATAAGCTTCCTAGTCAGCACTATTTAATGCTATTGTTAATTAAACTGACGTAGTTTACACACATTTTGTTTAAATAACATGGGAATTACTCACGTATGATTAAGCAAGTCAGTGCAAAGCGAGATGATTCACACGCGCTTACTCATATCGAAAAAGACCGTCGAATGCGGTTATAACATAGTCGAAATAACCGGTTTAATCATACGTTAATAATTCCCGTGTAATACAAGCAAAATATTTAATGCTATTATTCCGCATAAATGCCCACGATGAAATGAAAAAACGAAAATGAAATTAAAATGATTCATAAAATGGGGAAGAAAGGTTCTTGAGTGGAAACCATGAACCGGAAGACGCAGCGTAGGCAGGCCTCCCACTAGATGAACCGACGATATTGTGAGAGTCGTGGACATCCAGTGTATGCAGATGTAAGGCTGTCGTTCCGTGTGGAGGTTAAAGGGGGAGGCCTATGTTCAGCAGTGGACGTCTTCTGGCTAATGATGATGATATAATAAAAAAAAAGTATGATCCCTATGGATTCCGAAATGTCTCGACTAATTTTGACGGGTCTTTCACTGGCAGATAGCTGATATTATAAGGAGTAATTTGTATGGGTGAAACCACGGAACGCAGCTAGTATAATTATCATATTTTTAAAGATCGAAATTACCGAAAACATTGTTAAAACCGGATATTAACTCCATAAACATCTAGCAACCAAATATTAGCCAAGTTCGGTCCTAGTTACGCTAAGCTTCAACAAACCCTGTGGTCGTCCCTTCCACACTGCGCAACTTCGCAAATAAAATTAATTTCAGTTAGTAAATAAAGTTAATTTTACTATTTAATACTAGACTAGGCAGTGTGCCAGATTAAGTCGTGCTCAGAACGCCGAGGTTTTTATGGGGGTCCGTAATTACGACGTTGGTAGTTTGTAGCAACTGAATTTAGCGTGGAACTGGTATGTGGGAGATGTGACTAAGTTTCAAGTGTTAGGTTCTCGCAAATTTCGGGATAAAAAGTATCATTTATGAAGTAGGGTTTCGAGTTAAAAATTCTTACACTGCACTGCACCACATAAAATAAAGCTATTGAACGTTTCACACAATTTACCAAGTTTCCAAATGAATTTGAATAAATCGGCCAAGTACGAGTCGGGCTCGCGCACTGAGGGTTCCGTACCACCTCAAAATTCAATAACAAAATTACCTAATATAACTTGGTAACGAACAGAAACTTGTCACCGACTAGCACTTGGCCATTATTTATTACTTTTTGTTATACTTTAGTGTGTAATATAATCATGCCAAATTTGACTCTTGTGTATGTTAAAATTTTTACATTAGAGCTAATACAAAACTACGTAAAAAATACGTTTGTTGTATGGTGACCTGGTTTTGTTTTTCCTTTTTTTTTTTTTTTTTTAAATTATTTTTCATTTAATCCGCCGTAACATACATATTCTGTGAAAATTTACGGTTCTTATACCGGTATCTTACGGTTTGAAAGATACAGCCGTTTATACAGACAGACAGACAGACAGACAGACGGCCAGACAGACAGACAGACAGACATCGTAGGCTTAGTAATAAGATCCCGTTTTTTCCCTTTGGGTACGGAACCCTAAAAATGAAAATATTATCTATCTTTTATACATTACGGAAGTTGATTAAAAATTTACAATTTCATCAAACGTAATGTTAGAACTCCTCAGCACAGTTCTGCAGTGCATTAACTTTAGCTAACTATTATTACGCTTACTAACATCTCCACAGTCATCATCATCATCATCAGCCAGAAGACGTCCACTGCTGAACATAGGCCTCCCCCTTTAACCTCCACACTGAACGACAGCCCGCCTTTTGCATCCACTGGATGCCAGCGACTCTTACAATGTCGTCGGTCCATCTAGTTGCCTACCTACGCTGCGTCTTCCGGTTCGTGGTCAACAACATCTCCACAGTCTTTTATATTATTTCTATAAAGCAGGCAAAGCTGCGGACAAAAGCTTGTATTATAAAAAAAAAAAAAAATGTTTGTTTGATTATAAAATCTCAGTCAACATAATATTTTATTAGTCACACAAATGCCCACCCTATAAGTATCTTAAACGCCGCATCACATCTTGAAACCTAACAAGACTAGGTCGATAGCTCGTCCGCACTCTGCCATCAAAAATTCACGTCGCGTCCTGCCAACAGTTTCCGAGCTATTGATATCACTAATGCTACCGTTAATACCAATTAGGGGTGCCCTTTCTGAATACGACATGAGTACAGGCGCACTGCGACAGTTTTATGACTAGACGCATGAATAAAGAGATCGAGAATTAGCGACAGCCCTTTGCTGTCGTAGAGACGAGTGAAACGCACCGGTTTATGAGATACTAGCGGTCCGCCCCAGCTTTGCACGGGTATATATTATAGCCCATGTCACCCGGGAATAGTGTAGCTTCCCGTCAGTGAAAGAATTTTTCAAATCGGTTCAGTAGTTTCGTAGCCTATTCAATGCAAACAAACAAACAAACAATCAAATCTTTCCTCTTTATAATATTAGTATAGATAGACTAGCTGACCTGACAGACGTTGTCCTGTCTTAGAACTGTCAGACACGCAAAGTTAAAATTGTAAATCTTATTTTTTTACACCTTGGGTTACATAATTGGAGTTTTAGTAAGGATCCCTATATTTATTTTTAAATATAATATAGCCTATGTTACCCGGGGATAGTGTAGCTTCCCAACAGTGAAATAATTTTTCAAATCCGTTTAGTGCCTAGTTTTGGAGCCTATTCAATGCAAACAAACAAACAATCAAATCTTTCCTCTTTATAATATTTGTATAGATTAATGATTGATGATATATTGTTGCTGTAAGGCCTTACTTATAAAAGTTGCTTAAGTTAAGCAAAGCTTAAAATTGCTTTGTCTCGTTTTCACCTGTGACAATTTCTGTCAACGAAAAGTTTACAGCAATTTTAAGCATTGCTTAACTTTTAACTATCGTTTATAAGTAAGGCCATATATAATTAAGCTTTGAGTATTCTTAATTGTAATAAATAATTTAAACCAGCAGTGGTCGCTAAAAAGTAACTGGACTAATTAATATGGGTCATTGTGATTTAAATTTATTTAATCAGTATGTTTTACTAGCTGCGCTCCGCGGTTTCACCCGCGCAGTACTGAAAAATGGTGATGATGATGATGACATGTGGCCTATGTCAATCTCCGACCCATGAAACATACCCATGCTAAAAATCAGGTTGATCCGTTGATCTGTTGCTGTGTGAAAGAGGAACAAAACAAACAAACAAACTTTTCGATTTTAAAATTAGTATGATTATACTTGAGAATGTACTATTTAAATGTTATATCATCATCATCACAAGCAGCTTTTTAACAGTCCACTGCTGGACTTTTAGCCTACCCCGAAAGGGTAATTGGGCCATATCCACCACGCTGGTCCAGTGTGGATTGGTGGATTTCACATACACGATTAAATTCCTTCGCCGTACGTATGCAGATTTCCTCACGATGTTTTCCTTCACCGAAAAGCTAGTGGTATGAAAATCCGTACATAAGCTCTAAAGAGCTCATTGGTACGGGCCCGGGGTTTGAACCCGCGACCTCATGCTTTCAAGTCTAGCGGTCTCCCAAATGGGCTACCACGGCTTGCTTGGGTAAATGTTATATACAATACGAAAAATTTTCTATTGGAAATATATGACACTTGCACAACGATTTTGGTAAATTTGCTGTAGCCACAGGACAGCCATTTAATGGTAAGTTTCCTCTCTACCGACAAATTCTTGTACTGTGTTTTTGCAATGAATCTTAAAATTGGTGTAGCCGTTTTTCTTGTTTTTTTTTAACTTCATCATCTAAGTTAAATTGCAGTGATGATCCACCGAAATGTATCCGATAAAAAACGATAAACTAGCAACTTTGCGCCGATGCTCAAGACTAGCTGAAGTGGGAGTCACCACCATTGTCGTGTATTTTGCGAACAATTTCTTAGACCAAGCTCTTGGCCTCAGCGCCCTAACTGCCCATAGTTTCCACGACAATGGACACAAAATAATACAGCTTCCTTGTGCCACTTTTATAAAATAAATTATTTTCTTGAAAGAAAAATATAGTGCTCAAGTCTCAGCAGAACTATAAGGGCTTTTCAGTCCTAATCAAGCTCATCACAAGGCAAGATAGCGGCTAAAGATTTTGTTGTGGAAGTCTTTTTGACAAGCTTAATTTTATATTCATCATCATCATCATCAGCGAAAAGACGTCCACTGCTGAACATAGGCCTCCCCCTTTAACCTCCACACTGAACGACAGCCAGCCTTTTGTATCCATTGGATGCCAGTTACTCTCACTATGTCGTCGGTCCATCTAGTGGGAGGCCTACCTACGCTGCGTCTTCCGGTTTATTTGCACGATAGAATCCGAAACGTGGATATTCGCCAAAGAACCAGAGTCACCGACATAGCTGTTAAAATCTGCAAGTTGAAGTGGCAATGGGCAGGCCACATCGCTCGATGAACCGATAACCGATGGGGAAGAAAGGTTCTTGAGTGGAGACCACGAACCGGAATTTTATATTACTAATTTTCAAATCTTCAATCTATCTATCTTCTTTTTTATATTTTGGACTTTGAGCACAATTTTTGTACAAATATTTTACAGACATAAGAATTGAAAAGTTTAGACAAGATTGAAATATACACTATAGAAAACCAGTTCTTTTTACAAGATGAAATAAAAGGCCATACAGATAAAAGCACCTTTGATCACAAGATCACCCCGTATCATCAACCTTGTCTCAACTAAAAGAAAAATATCTAGCCACAGATTACATAGTATACTGTATGAGCATTTTGTACTCTAGCTCTGTTTATAATCTATTAAGTTTAGTTAAGTTATACTTTATAACTAAAACAACTGCTTTATTCAAGGATCTCAAGAATATGAACTAGTGATCCACTATCGTGCAATCTTTAAGTTTTAAGTGCAGTTTGAAAGTGGTCCTTAGTTTCAACTTTTAATCCCATTATGAAAGTAGATAGTACTTTAAAGCACTGTCTGTAAGATAATAACCAACAGGGAAATGCTTTGTAATAATTGTTTACTCTTGTCTGGTTTTTGTCATAATGATTAAGACATCTCTCTTAAAATAAATGGGTACGGATTTTCATACCACTGGCTTTTCGGTGAAAGAAAACATCGTGAGGAAACCTGCATACATGAATTCCTTCTCCGTACGTATGCAGTGCATACGTATGGAGAAGGAATTCAATGGCGTATGTGAATCCACCAACCCGCACTAGGCCAGTCGGGCCTAATCACAGTAATCACCCGTTCGGGGATAGGCTAAAAGTCCAGCAGTGGACTGTTAAAAGGCTGATTATGATGATTATTTTACTTGATAGTACGTTTTTAGGGTTTCACAGTACTACAAGTAAGTGTAAGTTCGTTCTGTTCATCTGTTCGTCTTTCCATTTGTTCGTATGTCCGTCTGTCCATCTGTCCGTCGGACCGTCTGACGGGGCGTTACCGTGCGGTCACCCCTCAAACTCAAAGAAAATAACCAAAACCAGCAAGTTGAAATGTACCATCAATTATATTATTGTATGTACATTAATTCATTCATCCCCAAAAGCCCATGAAAACAACCAATCTTCCCCCAACATTACAGTCATCAGAATAAACAGTTCAAAAAAGCTCTTTACGAGTTTTTAAATGACGTCCGTGTTTCCGGCTACATAAAGCTTAACCACTGAGTAGAAAATTTAACAGAGAAACAGCTCAAAACAGAACTGCATGAACTTTACATCAGGCACAGTGACACGGTGCGATGTGGCCGCAATGGTTGCATACAATTTTACATACGAAAGATCATCACTATTTGAGTGCTTGATTTTTGCTTGCTGTCAAAATTAATATACCGTTCACATTACAGATGCACGCATGCATGCTCTCTACAAAACATCTAAGAGGTTTATTTTAGCCTAAGCTATTTTACTCACCAAAATAAACCGTAGATTTTTGGTACTAAAAACAGCATAATGTGTTAATCGAGACTACGAGTATAAAATACTTCCATACTATATTCATTCGGTCTCCAAGAACTTATTTGATGTGAATTTTGAACTGACTCATCAATAAATTGTTTTTTTTTTTTCCTTGAAGACCATTAGGTAGCTAATTAAAAGTGGTTACATATTTGAGGCGTTTGGGGTCGAGACATTGGGCCCTTAGGGACCGGGAGCTCACCTCATTTTCAAAAATCTTTCAGAGCGCCTGGTTAATGCGACGCGTGACCAAAATGCTGGCGTGTTTCTGGCTCAACGCATAAGCATTGCCATTCAACGTGGTAATGCCGCCAGCATGCTGGGTACGCTGCCAACTGGTAGTGGGCTTGAGCATTTGGATTGTCTTTAGACCTTCAACGGTCTATGGGCAGTCTAACTGTATTTGTAGTTTTAGTTTTAGCTTGTATTTTGTTTAGTTAATAAAGGCGCTAGCCCAGGAGAAAAAAAATTTAAAGTTATCTCTACATAATGAGACGTAAAGTTTACAAAGTAGGTATTTTATAGTTTATAGCATAGATAAACTTTTTGTTCTAAATGCTCAAATTTGCAGCCTCACAATTATATTGCTGTTGTAAAACAATTGAGTCCTACAATTTACATCACATGATCATCGTCCTATCGATGATGAGATAATATAGGTTAAAAAAAAGTATCGTAATAGTAAGAAATAGGAACTTTATTAGCTACTATTCACATTGTTTAATTGATCGAATAGTTACACATATTAATGCTTAGATAAAACGCCGGGGCTTGAGTCGTAAGCAGCTGTAACACAGGTTTACCTAGTACAGCTGCTTATGTTACCTTCAAGACTTTTTGAACGTAATTTTGTTTTTTATATTTAGTAGGTCAATTAAATGTTTTTGAAAGTTTTGGTTAGTGTTTGACTATTTTTCTGTACATATTCTACGCTGTATTATCAGCAGGTGAAACAACAAGAGGCCATTAGAGGCGGAATTGAGATAGTAGGTCAACGGGTAAGCCAATGGGGTTCATATTTTGTTGGGCTTCGCTGTTAATTAGAGAAAACAATGGGGAAAGGTTAAGGAGAAACTAATTAAGAGAAAAAAAAAATCTTAGAGTATAAATGTTTACTCTACCAGAGTATTATGCTAGACTATGATGATACTATTGGGGGCGTATACTAAATATAGAGAAAGACGGAAAAAGTGGGAGTAGGATGGAAAAATGGGGATGTAGTGAGATGGATGGTGATATAGAAGTATGCGTATAAATAGACTTAGCAAATTTATGTTAAATACTTGAAAGCTACGTTATATTCCATACACACACAGACACAGACACATCAGCCTGTAAAAGTCCACTGTTGAACAAAGGCCTCCCTCTTAGAGAGGGGTGTTGCCATAATCCCCACGTTTGACATCGCTGAGGATCGCAGTACGTTCATCGTGTACTAATAGGACGCTGCTGCCCATCCTTCAGTGGTGCTGGTCACAGTTTTAGGACATACCCGGGTCCGGGATCGTTATATTCCATACAAGTTCATAATATTGGATAGCTTAAAACCCAAGAGGATCCTCGGACATAATAATCAGCTTTGATGGATTATGTTGTGAATAGTATGAAACAATATGATCGTCACAAGCCGTGGTAGCCCATTTGGGAGATCGCTAGACTTGAAAGCGTGTGGTCGCGGGTTCAAACCCCGGGCCCGTACCAATGAGCTCTTTGGAGTTTATGTACGAATTTCCATACCACTGGCTTTTCGGTGAAGGAAAACATCGTGAGGAAACCTGCATACGTACGGAGAAGAAATTCAATGGCGTATATTAATCCACCAATCCGCACTGGGCCAGCGTGGTGGATATGGCCCAATCATCCTTTCGAGGGTAGGCTAAAAGTCCAGCAGTGGACTGTTAAAAGGCTGATTATGATGAATATGATCGTCATTGACCAGGCAGTAGCATGTGCGCTTTACTATCTGACGGTAAACGGTTAGATCCGAGGCCCTACAACAATGACCTTTTTTTTACCGAGTTTAATTTATTCAATAAAAATTATCTTAAATTTAAATTTATAACTAAAATTAATCTAAAACTAAAACTAATTTAGTTTTAGATTAGTTTTAGTTATAAATTTAAATTTAAGATAGTTTTTATTTTACTTGCAATTTTTATTGAATAAACATTAAAATCTAAAACTAAAACTAATCTAACAATCCGCTACCGGTGGGCAGTGTTCCCAATGACTTAATTAGTACTTTAAATTAATTATGTGCAGTTCGATCCCATCACTCAGAAACGGTAAAAGTAAGCATTGTGAGCAAACCCGTATGTCCAGAGGTACCGGTTTCTTCATGATTCAAATTCCAAAAACATAATAATTATGATATTCGCCAACATGCACTGGGCCACCATGGTGGATTAGGGCCCACTCTCTCTGAGAGAAAGCCTGTGTTCCAGCATCGAACATGAAAGGCTGATAATGCTTCAATGCTCTACCCCGTAACTGCCAAATATATTTGAACTAGCGGTCCGCCCCAGCTTCGCACGGGTATAGATTATAGCCTATATCACCCGAGGATAGTGTAGCTTCCCAACAGAGGAAGAATTTTTCAAATCAGTTCAGTAGTTTCGGAGCCTATTCAATGCAAACAAACAAACAAACAATCAAATCTTTCCCCTTTATAATATTAGTATAGAAGTATAGATAAAACTAGTGAAACACAAAAAAAAAAAAACATAAAAAGCATGCAGAAAAAACTGTGTCAGATTATGATGTACTGTAACATTATAAGCGACTAGCGGGGTTCTTCCGGGCTTTGCACAGGTATTTAACAAAAATTTCAATATTAAAAATTATTACACTTTGGGTTACATTATTGGAGTTTTAGTAAGGATCCGTCATTTTTTTTTTGAAAATATAATATTTTTTAGTCTATGTCACCCGGGGATAGTACATATATACATACATTATCAGCCATTAAATGTCCACTGCTGAACAAGGTCTCCCTCTTAGAGAGGGGTGTTGCCATAATCCCCACGCTTGGCAGGCGGCTTGGAGATCGCAGTACGTTCACCGTGTACTAACAGGACGCTGCTGCCCATCCTCCGGTGGTTCTGGTCGCAGTTTTAGGACATACCCGGGGATAGTGTAGCTTCCCAATAGTGAAAGAATTGTTCAAATCAATTTAGTAGTTTCGGAGCCTATTCAATGCAAACAAACAAAAAACAAAAAAAAAACTTTCCTCATTATAATATTATAGTAAATTATTAGTATAGATAGTATAGATAAAAAAACTGTTGGAAAAATAAAATCTTTTGGGTATCAAACTGTGCTAATAAATATTCTTGAATTTTTCTTATCAAATATTGACAATACACTATTAAATCCACAGCTCAATTTATTATGTCTGAATAGACATTGGTGCTAGTATTGCGGAGCTGCAATGCGTATGTCCCTAGAGATGTTCAAAGCAAATATCGGATACACAGACAAACCATTTGATTGGACATCAAATATTTGAATAGACCGTCCGACGCCAGTCTTTGTGACTAGAATATTGGTTTGATAGAATACGTCAATGTTTATGGTTTACTTTCAATTATACTGAAAGGTTAACTTTATTGCCCGACGACAGGTACGGCAAAGGGAAGCTGTGTATTTAATAAAGTTATATGATTATTTACGGGATATTTATTTACGGAAATTGTTCGGGTTGTTGTCTTCCCGTGAACATGGTGCATGTAACTGCGCCGAAATATCGGGAGCTCATTCCACAACCTTACCACGGTAAATATCCCGTAAATAATCATATAACTTTAGTGAACAACCGTCATAGTTTAAAACTGTGTATTTAATGTATCTATTATCTATATCTTGGCTGGCCATAATGATATGTAAAATAACTGACAACCGCTGGGGTAGACGGATTCTAGAGTGGAGACCGCGTATCGGCAAACGTAGAGTAGGACGCCCTGCAGCCAGGTGGAGTGACGACCTGCGAAAGGCGGCTGGTGGCAAGTGGATGCAAAAAGCAGAAGTAAGTAAAACATAACAACATTGCAAGTTAATAAAAAGCTTGTAAAAATCATTGGTCCGTATAATTATTTCCATTAATATTGTATGTCAAATATTCCCTAAGGTACAAAAATAAACAACGGGAGGCCTCATTTCATTCGACACTGATTTACTTTGTTTACCCAATTCCTATACATATGATTACGTGTACTTTGTAAATTAACGGACAATTTACCTTCACGGAAGCGTGGTTATTGCCACACTGAGAGCAAACCCGTGTTTCAGGATTTCCACAGGGATCTTAACCCTTACAAAAAAGCGCAACGAGAACCTTATTTCGTACGGAAAAGGTTTAGTTTTGTGCTATTATTCTCACTGTTTAACTTTGCCATACATAAAATAGTATTTTCATGAGCCTTACGTGTATGAAATAAGGTTCATTATAGAACTGTAACTAAATCGCACTAGTACAAATTTTAGAAAAATATCTTTTGAGTCTTGAGCATCTGTGATACGGATTATTTTAGTGTGAGATGTAAGAAGGGCCAGGATTACAGTAGAGTCATTCGAGCCAAGTTAATTAAATTTTAGTCCTAAAATAATAGCTATTCCTTTTGCGCATGTTTTACGACTTTTTAAAAGTATTTTTATAACATTTTCAGGTTTAATTAAATTCAAAAACGCTACATCAACAATTCAACACGTACCAATAAAGAATAGTTAAATTAAAACTAAAATATTTTGAAACCAATTCCACGCAGATCACGTAACGTGGTTACGTTAAGAGCTTATGATTGTGGCCATATAGACTAAGGGCTCAGGGTTAATTTTTAGGGTTCCGTACCCAAAGGGTAAAAAGGGACCCTTTATATTTTATTACTAAGCCTACGATGTATGTCTGTCTGTCCGTCCTACTGTCCTACTCATTAACGTCTGTATCTTTCGAACCGTAATAGATAGCCAGTTGAAATTTTCACAGAATATGAAATTTTACGGAGGATTAACTAAGAAATAATAAATAAAACCTGCCAAGTGCGAGTCGCTCTTGCGCACTGGAGGTTCCGTACCACCACATTACTTTTTAGCTACTAAAGTATAAAAATTGTGCAAAAAGACAACATCCTATCAACGCCCAGGCGGTCACCCATCCAAAAGTACCGGCCGCGTCCGACGTTGCTTCAATTCGGTAATCGTAAGAGAACTGGTGGTGAACAGAAATTTTAAACCAACTCGCACTTGGCTATTATTTATTATTTGATGTTATTCTTTAGAATGTTTAGTATAATCATGCCAAATTTGAGGCTTCTACGTATTATTGTTTTTACATTAGAGCTAATACAAAAATACGATACAAAAATATGAATTGATTCCCTCCTGCCCATTTTTCTATCGGACTGCCAGAGTGGGTACGAAGAATCGACACCGCTTTTTGGTTGATATTCCGAGAACCCATACAAAGCGCTTTGATTCCACATTTATTGTACGAACTGCTAGTCTGTGGAATTCACTCCATAATCTGGAACAATCTGGGTGTCTTCAAGTCGACAGTGAATAGGTTTCTTCTAGGCAAGCGTGTTTCATCGTAGGCCGCATCATCGCTTAGCATCAGGCGAGTTGGCGGCCAAGCGCAAGCCTATCTATAATAATATTTAAAAAAAAACCTAAACAAAAAAATACGTGTGTTGTATGGGGACCTCCTTTTCCTTTTTACTTTCGGGGCTTAAAACCATTGATAAAAAGTGAGGCTTCCAAAGAAACTAGATAAAGACGTTCAAACCCTTTTCGCAAAAATCTGCATTGTCAATCTCAAGCATTACTCTTCCCACCAACAATGTGCTTTCTTTATGAAAAAAAATAACTCTCTTTCAGGTAGTATTTTAGCTTCGCCCAAAAACACTTTTTCGTCAGAATTTTTACAGCCAAATAAAGGTGAAAAGAGTGTCTTTTTCCGTGAAAAGATAAGAAACCGAGGTTTTTACGGTTAAACCCTTGGGAAGTAATATTACATAGAAAAAATCGTATCACTAGGACAGTAAATATTTTTTCTGACAGCCATGTAGAAGCAAAATAAAGGTGAATGATGATCAAGGCAAAAACAACTTAAGTATGGGTCGGGCCCAAAAATAATACAGGAGTAGAAAAGCGGAAACAAATTCTCTTATTTCGGTTCGCTGAGTTGTTTTTGTATATAACAAACATGAACGGTTTACGAATCCATTAAAGTAATTGCTTAAAATATTTTCACGATTAAATTGAGCTCTGAATTTCAAACATGAAAACTAAGCTCTTTTCCGTTGCACTTTAATTAAAACTGTAAGCCAACTAGTATAAGAATAGATGTTACTGTTAAGCTGAAAACAGACTATCAGACGCGTCCGTAAGGTGCAGTTGACGGACTGATACACACTTGCACAGGTTGTTTGGACGCGTTTTTGACAGGCTAAAAACATTAGCCAGCGTTTTACAATACAATACAATTCTTTATTAATAACTCCATAGTTACAAGTCAAATTTCTCCAGTACACTTTCTACATCGATGTATATAAACTTATATAAACAGTATATGTTAATAATATTATCATGTGTACATAATTCAAATTAAATAATCTTATTCAATTAAAAATATTATGAGCAAAAATGTATTACAATATATTATGTCAGTATTTCATATGTCAAATTAATTCTCCTAATCTTAAATCTCTTATTCTTAAAAAAAATCCTCAATCTTATAAAATAATAATTCTAGTAGCCACGCTCTAAGCTTAGTCTTAAAGCACGCGGTGGATGGTGCATCTCGGATGGAAGCAGGTAAGCGGTTGTAGATCGCGGGCCCTAGGATGTACACTGATCTCTCTGATTTGACGAGCCGGTGCGATGGCGTTACTAATTGCGCTTTCCTCACGTTGCTCCGCAGATTCATCGTACTATGCACGCCCCTGCGCTGAAATGCATCGAGGTGTGTGTGAGTGAACAGGGCAACCTGGTATATTAGTTCACAGGGCAGTGGCAATATCTGAAGCTCTCGAAACAGTTCAACGCAGGAGACGTCACTTTGTACCCCGCATATGGCACGAACGGCTCGCTTTTGCATCGCAAAAGCTCTATTACGATCGGCAGCACGGCCCCACAGCTCCAACCCGTACGTGATGACGCTGTGGACAGTTGCGAAGTAGCACGTGCGAACGACGCTGCGAGTGGCAGTGCTCGCGAGCCGCCTGAGGGCGAAACACGAGCCCGCGAGCTTCTTGCACAGCTCCTCCACATGTGTCTCCCACGTCAATGCGCTATCTAGGTGGAAGCCTAGCAGTTTGGTACAGGGGACCTGTTGGAGAGCAGTTTGACCTATTGCTACCGAATACGTTTTTGTCATGTGGCCGTTGAGATTGAAGGCCATGAAGCAGGTCTTGTCCCTGTTCAGCGCTAGTCCGTTTGACTTGAACCATCCGTCGAGTTTGTTTACCACCGAGTTCAGCTTTGATTCCAGCTGGGCGTGCGTTGGCGCCATAATTACGGCGGCAACGTCGTCAGCATACATGTATATCTCAGCATCGTCGATGGCATCGGGTAGGTCATTCAGGAGGAGGCTGAACTTGGTGTTGGACAGACAGGAGCCCTGCGGGACGCCCATCACGTTCTCCATCTTTTTAGATCAAGGTTAGTCCAAAGTCACGTCTGCGACTTATAACCATCCCGCAATTACTGCAATATGAACATTTCCTAATTAACCGTATTGATTTTTCGTGTACAAAGTATCCTTTGTTAGTACCCAAAAAAAAAAAACCTAATCAATCTGTTGATCTGTTGCTACGTAGAAGATAATTCAAAAAGCACGTACACAATATGCATAGTTTAGTATGAGTGTATTAGCTAGATCGCGTCCGTCAGCCGTGGCTTGTGGACGCGTCCGATAATTTGACAGCTTTAGGCCTATTGTACACGATGCGATGCAAGTCGACTCAAGGACGATTTCGCTAAATAGTAGCGTCTCGCTCGTGCTGACTTGTATGGTACGCGTCGCCAATATTTGCTGTCGTAGCCGCATACAATGGACAATTCAAGTGACTTGAGTATCGTTGAGAGCGTCGCTTCGATACTTAAGTCGCCGAGTATCCGACACTTAGGACGTCTCAGTGTAGAAAGGGCCTTAGCCGAAAAAAATATTTTTCTACGGTCGATAGTGGAGCACGTAGACTAAAACTTGATAATAGGTATGCGCTTTAAATAAACTATTATTTGTTCTTCTCTAAATAAATATAAAAATATATGCGTGTATGCGCTATGGACTCCTGTATGTGCTATGGACTCCAAAACTGCTGGACTGATTTTGACGGGAGTTTCACTGGAAGATAGACGATGTTAAAAGGAGTAACTTATGATACTTTTATCAAGGGAATCCACGCGGGTGAAATTGTAGAGCCCAGCTAGTAAGATAATATATTTTTATGGTAAGGATAAGCTTAAGGCTTTTAAGTTTGAGGACTCTTCACCTGGTTGTTAAGTACCTAACTGATGTAATGTTAACTGGAATAAGATTTAATGTTAAAATATTAAATCTTTATTTTATTTTATTAGAATTTAAAGTTTCACAGTGAAAATAATTTACTCGATGAATAAAATTTCATGAGACTTGACAACACTTTCACATAGATTTTGTTTGTTGAAATCATTTTTCTGTGTATTATTAAGTATTATATTTTTTTAACATCCTCGCGTAATATATTATACATATACCAAGGCGCAGTAACTTCATACAAGCCTCAAAATATACACCAAAGTTGGTATTATCATAAATGATATACTTTACATCTCTACAACTTTAAGCTAAACTAACTCTCCTGTTGTCTTATTCATGAGTGTGACAAAGGCTTAAACCTTGAATGAAAAAACTGCAGGACGAGAAATGCTAAAGATAACACAAGAATTTTTTGTGCTCTGATTCAGATACAGATTCTTTTTTTAATACATTTTAAATTTACAAGTAAATTTTTGTTATACCCTTGATCCTAGGTAGTTGGATGGTGATGATGGTCATGCGCGATGGTGTTCGAGTGGTAACATGTGCGCTTTACAATCTTACAATACCCGGTTTGGTTCTCAGCCCTGAACTAATGACTAAAATTTAAAGATTAAACATATATTTTTTTGCTTAAAAAGTAACACCCCAAAAATTATATTTTACAGTCCACACACTAGGACAAAGCCAGTCTCGTGGGGGCCTTAAAATAAATTAACAAAAAACATATAAAAACCATCGAACCACGACAGAAGCTCAAATATAACAAAAAACTAGGTTAACAAAACAAAACAAAAACAACATTTAAGATATAATTGTAAGAAACTTTTCAGTATCATCATAAGATAAGGATATAAGGATATAAGCCACTTTTGAACAATGCGCTTTGCCTGGTTAACGGTTTTTTTGACATCTAGCGTTATAACAATATATACTTCAATAAATTATGTGCAGTGAGGAAACCGGTATGTCCAAGAACCGCAAAAGTTCAAACACGTGACATTCACCAACGTGTAATGGTCCAGCATGGTGGATTAGGGCCTATCCTCTCTCTCACTCTGAGAGAAATCCTGTGTTCCAGCAGTAGAAACATTATGATAAGCTGATAATGATGATGATGATGACATTTTTGCCCATCACACATTAGTAAACAAACCTACACAATTTCACGCGCAACGTTGTCACTCTCTAACATCATTACATTGGCTCGACCACAGAAAAGAGAAATAAATAGAACGGAAATGAGAAGGAAAATCTGTCGCCAGGCATTATGACAGAACCTTGATTGAACTTGCTTATTTATATCAACGCGTCGAACTCCGCATCCAAAGAACTTGGACCTTACCTTTTTGAGTTAGGTCTCAAAATTCTTTTTTCCGCATCACAGTTGCTAACTGATTTCGAATAACTGACGTTTCGTTTATATGGGTGCAACTGGCTACAGCAAATTTATTACAAAAATGCCTTAACAGCCGTTGAAATTAAAAAAAAAAAAAACTTTTAGGGGTAATAGTAAATATCGTACCATGTCCCGAAGTTTATTTGTCCAAGGCATAGACTGAAGCCTGGCTTCTAAGCCACCAGTATAATATTTGCTAAGAGTTTTGGTAGGAAAATCTTGATCTTGATGTCTGGTATATTTTTCTGGAAAATTCTTCAGACTTTTAGACAGATAGAGGTGTATGTAAATCTGGGTTTCTACGTACAAAAGAACTTGATGATGTATAAAAGAACACAACACCCGCACTTCTCGCAGGACTCGCCCGCAGTTTTCAGTCAGCTCATGACCACCACCATTGCAGCATGGCCGAAACGCCAAGCGAAAGGTACTTATTTTTACCTAAATTAAATAATGCACGATAATTCCCGATAAACATTTAAAACATTTATTCAAATTACAAAAATTTTAAAGTTACTTTCATTAATAATATTTTTTGGGTTAGTGTTTTAGGGTTCCGTACCCAAAGTGTGTTAACGGGACCAAATTATTAAGTCTACGCAGTCTGTCTGTCTGTCCTACTTTTAAACGGCTGTATCTTCCGGAGCGTAACAGTTGACATTTTCACAAAATATGTAATGTTACGGTGGATTAACTAAAAAAAATATTATAGGGTAAGTATACAACAAACGTATTTTTTTAATGTATTTTTGTAATTGCTGTCATGAAAAAACGGTTATAGGCACAAGCGTCAAACTTGGCATGATTATAGTACACACTCAAAAGTATAACAATATTTAATCGTCAACTGCGAGTCGGTGACAAATTTCTGTTCATTACCAAGTTAAGCAACGTATTTTGCTACTTAGATGACCTTATCCACCGAAATACTTGACCGATGACCCGATGACCTTTTTCTTATCCTTCTCATCAAGCCGAAATGCCACATTTTACTAATATTGAAATCGGTTTTATATTCTGAACATTATTGTATTTTGTGGTGATAAATAGCAGAAGCCGTGGTAGCCCATTTGGGAGACCGCTAAACTTGAAAGCGTGAGGTCGCGGGTTCAAACCCCGGGCCCGTACCAATGAGTTCTTTGGAGTTTATGTACGGATTTTCATACCACTGGCTTATCGGTGAAGGAAAACATCGTGAGGAAAACTGCATACGTACGGAGAAGGAATTCAATGGCGTATGTGAATCCACCAACCCGCACTGGGCCAGCGTGGTGGATATGGCTCAATCTCCCTCTCGGGGGTAAAAAACCTCCAGCAGTGGACTGTTAAAAGGCTGATTATGATGATGATGATGAAGTAGTAGTTTAAAGTCTTTTCTATCTGGGTATTATTTCGGTTCAAATAAATGCCATCCTAGAAATAATTCCTCTTCGCTTAAACGAACGCGTGACTTCACGTAAATTTCAGTAAAAACGGGAATTTCTAGTAAAACGTCCAAGAAGCTAGCTAGATTGGCAAACGTGCAAAGACATGCGTGAAATCCTTTTCTCTGAAAGTCTAGAATGTTCGGTCATCCGGTACTGGGTTGTGACGGAATCTATTGTTCGGGAATCGTAGAGATTTATGCTTAGAAAGGATCTATGGTACTACAAATGAAACCGCCCAAGTGCGAGTCGGGCGTTCCACTGAGGGTTCCGTACCACTACATAACTTGTTAGTTACTAAAGTACAAAAAATGTGCAAAAAGACAACATCTCATCAATGCGGTCACCCATCTAAGTACCAGCCGCGCCCGACATTATGCGCGAAGTTACGCGCTTACCAACGGACATCATTTTTTTTAATATAGACTGGCTAAACTCGGTCCAGTAATGTATTTGCTCTGACAGCTGCAATAATATTGTAAACATTTTATTTCACCCAAGTATATCGGATACCTGCTACAGTCTAACGTTCAAAAACCTAGCGAAAGTGATCAGAATTCATGGTTTACATTTAACTTTTTACAATGTTATTATTGTAGCTGTCGGAGGAAATAATTGCTTAGACCGAGAATAGTTTTTTTTTTTTATGCCATAGGTGGCAAACAAGCAGACGGGCTGCCTGATGAAAAGCATTCACCGTCGCCTATGGATACTTTTGGTAACACCCGAGGCATCACAAATACGTTGCCGACCCTTAAGAACTCGATTAACTCGCCTTTTGAAGAACCCCATGTTGTAGCTTCTCGGAAACACCGTAGAAGGTAGCTCTTTCCACATTTTGCAGGTATGAGGCAAGAAGGATTGTGTGAAACGCACAGTTTGACCAAAGCCAACCTAGTCTAATGTACGTATGTGTACCAAAAACTGTTTGCTATTCTGAGGCAATTATAAATAGTGGCGTCGATTTTGATGTAGGTACGCTAAATTAAACTAAACTTTACAGCTCTAAAATGTTTGCCATCCTTCTCTCACATATTTAAATGAAAAGAGAGGCAGATATTTTTTGTTCAGTCTGATTGGTTTAGTTTAGTGAGTGGTATGACAGAATCGACGCCATTATCATATTTTACTCGAAGTAAGTAAAACTGAAACAAAATTGCGCCAGAATTACCAAAAACAATTTTAGCAAAGTCTTACGATATTGTACTTAAGTAGGTACGTTTTCTTCACCAAAAATTCAACCTTAAAATATCTAAAACGAGATTGGGTTCACTACTTGTACAACAGCTGTTCTCCTAAAAATACCTACGTTAGATTCTCTTTCTACCTTGCTGGTACGGAACCCTTAAAAAAACACGCTCCATTGCGGCATAGCTCGAAACTATAAACCATTGGACGAGACACCAGTGACTCGCGTTTTTATTTATTCAACCACTGACTGAAGAGTCCTTTTTCATTCATTTACGTTACATAATATACCTACCTAGTAATATTAAAAACAAAAAAAATGCGTGTGAAAGTACAAATAAAAGAGCTCGCTAAAGTAATTATAATTCTTCCAGTAGGCGTAAAGATCACATGCAAAATCACATGCATTAAATACGTATAGAGTTCTTTAGGAATATTATCAATTTCAAAATTCAAATTATTACTTCGCCTACCGAGCAAACTCATAATGTTGTAAGTAATACAAGTAAATGCGTGCAAGGTCCTTGCCTTTGCAAGCATTAGTACAAGTCCATACTGAAACGCATAATCTATACTAATATTATAAAGAGGAAAGATTTGATTGTTTGTTTGTTTGCATTGAATAGGCTCCGAAACTACTGAACCAATTTGAAAAATTCTTTCACTGTTGGGATGCTGCACTATCCCCGGTTGACATAGGCTATATATCCCGGCTTCGCCCGTGCGAAGCAGGGGCGGCCTACTAGTAATAAATAAAGTTATAAATTTAAGAGTGGCATTCTTTTACTTGTCCTCATTACGCGTTGTAGATCATTACGCATAACACTAATGCCAAATAAATTCTTAGGCATAATATTGACGAATATATAAAATTTTGTACTTGCACCGAAAGTGTTATGTAATTTCAAATATCCATTAGAATAGTATAACGTATTTATTTATTGTTTATTTATTTATTCATCAACAGAATGCTTAGAGTAAAACCAAAACGCAAACTATTTAAATAACAAAATATTAAATATTGTACTTACTTAAATACTAAGAACTACTACAACAAATGTATGAGGATCATTGTGATGTCGAAACAATTAAGAGCAAGTAATTAGAACCTTATGCTGAAAAAATGAAGAAAATTATGATTAAAAAAAAAAAAAAAAAAAATTATGCCACTGTAAATTAGGAACCAAAAAATTATGCGAATGATGGGGCACCCGTTAGTACCGGGTGATCACACACATATAATATTGCACGTCTAACTATTCTATAGGTTCAAGCAACACAGGTATATCTGTACATTTACTTACAAAAGTACGAATAGATCCAATTTGGATGTTTTTTTATCCTCGTTGGTAAAACCAAAACAATTCCGGCAGCGCTGAAATGTTCTTAAAAAATACCTTTTAGCCCAACATTGAACGGATAAAAGTTTTGCAAAAAATCTGCTCTGAATTTTAGGTTTTCTGTTACAAAAGGTTTTTTAAATGTTGACACGTTAATTTGAAGCTAGGGGAGTAAGATGTAAAAAAACTATAAAACAAATTTGCTCTGCTATAAATCATCAACATCACCACCAACCATTTTCTCCCCACTATATTTTTTTTTAGAAATAATTATAGTGGTTCGACGTTTGGCCACCAATTCACCTGATTGAAACCAATGTTATGGTTGAAGATGTAGTACGTAGACCCGTGTTTGATAGCCCGTTGCTGCAGTTGGTAGTGAACCTGCCTTCTGAGCTTGGGGGCGTGGGTTCGATTCCCATCTTGACAAACATTTATGCGGTGAACATTTCGCACTCTTAATAAAACAATGACCGAACTCGAAATTTTGGCAAATTGAGTTTTAGTTAAATATCGACCTAAAAAAGCATGCTCTACAATCTAAGCGATTAAAAACACCTGTTTTCTATATGCAATAAGGTTTATAACTACTTGAGTCTTTATCCGTCCCTCACCAAGCGCGCTGTTACTCAGTAAAAAAATGTCTTTTGTCGATTCCCAAAAAGTTGCGATTTTGGATTCGGTCACTGTTTTATTAAGAGTGCGATTTGTGTTTGTTCTATATATGGTTGTTAATATCTATTTAAGTATGTATTTAAAACTATATATGTATGTATATCAGTCTCTGGCAGCCATATCACAAGCTTGGCTTAGTTTGGGGCCAGATGACCGTGTGTGAAAAAATGTCCCGAATATTTTTTTTATATTATTTATATAGAAAGAATTTATTATGTTTGGTCTTGATTACAGCCCGGTTATAGTTTTCATGAAACAAGGACGATGGCTAAGCATTCCAGTCCCTAGCGGTTTGCATTAAGAAGTTGGAGGCAAACCGGCTAGTTGCCAAATGGTTTTTTCTTTAGCGTGGGATCCTTTCTGGTTTAGAGTAAGTCTCGTCTACTGCCATCCTGTCACCTTAGCGATGTCGTCGAACCAGCGGTGGTCTGCCCGATGGTCGTTTCCCGTACGATATTTTTTTTATGCCATTGGTGGCAAACAAGTTGCCTGATGGTAAGCAGTCACCGTCGCTTAAAGCTACTTGTAATATCAAAGACATCACAACTATGGTGCCAACTCTCGTAGCCCGTTGGTCCAGTTGGTAGTGAACCTGCCTTCTGAGCTTGGGGGCGTGGGTTCGATCCCCACTTAGGACAAACATTTATGTGATGAACATTTGTGTTTGTTCTATATCTGGGTGTTAATATCTACTTAAGTATGTATTTAAAACTATATATGTATGTATGTATATCAGTCTCTTGCAGCCATATCACAAGCTTTGCTAAGTTTGGGGTCAGATGACCGTGTGTGCAAAAATGTCCCGAATATTTTTTATTTATTTATCTTTAAGACTCTATTGAAGAACAACATGTTGTAGCTTCTCGGAAGCGTCGTGGAATGTTGATCTATAAAGCCTTACTAACTTCCACCGAAATACTTTGAATAATATTACTACTTTTCCATCAATTCCCAGTGTGCTAGGTATCGTATTTCATAGTTCCAGTACTCTACCGGTTGTCAACGCCTGACCGCGGTATAAATTACATAAAATGTATTCGAACTCTGCAAAACTATAGATTTCCCGCGAGGAACGAATGTCAATGTCTACGCTGTAAGTGAAGCCTCAGGGGCTCTTTTATTTCTGTTTGTATTTGCTATTCTGCTTTCTAATTAGCTAGTTGTAGGGTATGAGCGTGTACAGACCGGTTATTAGCTAGACTGTGGCTAGTAACTGAACTGCCCTGCGGTTGTGAAACTAGACTATGACTGGAAAATACGAGTAGTATGGAGTAAACGTTTTTGATCAAACAGAATATAGAATATGGGAAAAATAGGCTACCTGACTGATATTTTTATCTTCTCTTTCTGGTGGCCCAGTTAGTAGTGAACCTGCCTTCTACACTTGGGGGTTTGATTCCCACCTAGGACAAACATTCATGTACCTAATGAACTTTGTGCTTGTTCTATAATCTAGGTGTTAATATATATTTAAGTATGTGTTTAAAAATATATAAATATGAATGTATATCAGTCAATCGCAGCCATATTACAAGCGTTGCTTAGTTTGGGGTCAGGTGACTGTGTGTGCAAAACTGTCCTGCATGTCCCACATATTTCTTATATACGTATAAAAGGCGACGGGTGTGAGTGTATGTATGTGATATTATGGTCATAGACGACGGACAAATGACTACAGTTTTTCCTACTATGTTACGGCACAAATTGTATTTCATTATAATAAAAAAAACGTCTTAATTAATTGATTAGAAAATATGACTTACCTTCTAAGTCATATACGGTTAAGAATACGTTTGTAATTCTTCTCGAGTCGCGTTTTTAATTTTGTGGTTGATTAACAGTAGCTTTCAAGTTCTTCTATTACGTGTAAAGTTGTTTTAAGCCTCGTGTTAATGAAAGTTGGATTAATATGCAGCCAACGTTGTTGGTACTTTTCCACGCGGGCACCAACTTTATTTTGACTTTTAGTTTTTTGCTTAGGTCTAGTTAATAGAATAAAATAAGCTCGTCAGACCTATTAGGTAATTTGCTTGTTTAAACAACAGTGCGGCGGGCTTTGTGAAATTGAGTTAGCGACGCCTTGTTACCTCGTCAGTGCACAAACTAAAATTACCGCATAGAGAGGCGTGTTTGTACTACATAATAATATGAACAGAAAATTGTACAAGCAAATTTTAGGACGTTTAGATTAGCTTTACTTTTTTGTTGTATAATAAGTCTTGCGTTTGACTGTCGCCTCATCTGATGTTAAGCGATGATGCGGTCTACGTTGGAGCACGCTTCTAGAAGAAGCTGATTCACTTGCCCCTTGAATACAACCAGATTGTAAGTATTTAACGAACTATCTAGTCAATAGATAATTTTGTCCGAAAATCCACTCAAGCTCTTATAAAAATCCACCACTTTATCGAAGCTTGTCTTGGGCATGACCGTGACAAACGTAACCATGACGTGAAGTAAGAGTTTTTAAGTTAGGATGGACGCGACTGACAGATAGACAGAAAATAAATCCATTTTCGTAGCTGGTTATGAAAACGGCAATTTTATTCTGTTTTTGTAGCTGGTTATCAAACAAGAAATTTTCCACGTTCGTAGCTGGTTGCGAAAATTCAGTAACATAAGTGGACAAAAGGGACAGAATGCACTTATAAGGGCTTGAGCGTGATAAACGTAACCATGACGTGAAGTAAGAGTTTTTAAGTTAGGATGGACGCGACTGACAGATAGTCAGAAAATAAATCCATTTTCGTAGTTGGTTATGAAAACGGCAATTTTATTATGTTTTTATAGCTGGTTATCAAACAAGAAAATGTTCCATGTTCGTACCTGGTTACAAAAATTCAGTTACGAAAATGGATGAAAGGGACAGAACGAACAAGGGTTTCATTTAGTACGGAGCGCTAAACACAGAAACCGCGAGGCGCAGCTAGTAAAACAAACAGCTTGAAAATCTCAATACCTGACACTGGAAAATGTACAAGTACGAAGGAATAAAAAAACTAGCGCAGTGAAAACAGCATGAAATAACTAGCATACAACCAACCTTGCTCAAATAACCGGAACGGAAACAAAAAGCACTGGATTACAGCTAAAATCCGCACTCAATTATGTTAAATAAAATCCGCTTGCAGCGCTTTACTGCTTTAAGTAATACAATCACGTCATGGCGGTGTTGGAAATGCAGCGCTTTGGACGCTGCGAAACGCATGACCTGGAATTTTAATTTTGTAGTCAAACTTAATTTATTCTAGTACATCTTCTTATTCTAACGATTTGCATCTGACTTAAGTATGTTTCTAGTCACATACAAAAAGTTAGTAAGCCCCTCGCATTTTTTTCCAACACGTAATTTTCTTTGACGTGGTCCTTAACTGTTGGCCTTTTGATAAAACTCAGAGTCACACAGCGGGCAATGGAGAGAGCTATGCTCGGAGTTTTTTTGCGCGATAAAATCCGAAACGTGGATATTCGCCAAAGAACCAGAGTCACCGACATAGCTGTTAAAATTTGCAAGTTGAAGTGGCAATGGGCAGGCCACATCGCTCGAAGAACCGATAACCGATGGGGAAGAAAGGTTCTGGAGTGGAGACCACGAACCGGAAGACGCAGCGTAGGGAGGCCTCCCACTAGATGGACCGACGACATTGTGAGAGTCGCGGGCACCCAGTGGATGCAAAAGGCAGGCTGTCGTTCAGTGTGGAGGTTAAAGGGAGAGGCCTATGTTCAGCAGTGGACGTCTTCTGGCTGATGATGATGATGATGATGAATTTTCTTTGTGCTTCCTGTTTTCTTTGTTTCTTTGTCATGCCTGTAAATAGGCTTTTGACAAGCCTGTTACTGAATGGACATGGACATTAATGAAACACGTATGTCTAAAATGTTGTGTTCCTACTCGTTCATGATGCAATTTTGTTAAAGAGAGTAAATGTCTGCCTACAAACTGCTATGCAGTTTGGCAGAGCCGTGTATCAATAATATGAATGCAATTCATTAAAACAAATAAAAAATAAAAATTTAAAAAAAACTAGGACACAAGCCGCTTGTGTCCTAGTGTTTTATTTATTACAAATAACCGGCATAGCGAATACACATACTGAAAAAAATATTTAAATTTGTTCATAAATTTCTGAAATATAAGCGCTTAAAGTAATTATACCACAAACACTGTCTTGCTTGTCCATGTCCAGTCTGCTACAGGACAAGTAAGGATTAATACAGGGATGGTAAGAAAAGGTTGTGAACCTCTGATTTATTCTCGCAAATGTGTGTGTGCGTGTGTGTGTTTTACTTCAATTTACGTCTTTGTTAAATTGACTTGTTTCTCTTGCGGTGATACAGGTCATTCTCAACAGAGCTTGCTCATTTACTTACTAACTAGCTGACCTGACAGACGTTGTCCTGTCTTAGAGCTGTCAAACACGTAAAGTTAAAATTGTAAATCTTATTTTTTTACTCCTTGGGTTACATTATTGGACTTTTAGTAAGGATCCCTATTATTTCTGAAAATATAGTATACTTACGTTACCCGGGGATAGTGTAGCTTCCCAACAGTGAAATAATTTTTCAAATCGGTTCAGTAGTTGCGGAGCTTATTTAATGCAAACAAACAAACAAACAATCAATAAAATCTTTTCTATTTATGTTACACGGGAATTACTCACGTAAGATTAAGCCGGTTACTCCGACTATAGTTTCAACCACATTAGACCCCCCCCCGACACGCAGGAAGATTCGAGTGAGGAAGAGCTCCAGTGTGCGCCGGCGCAACATATTTCTGTACGCACCCCCACCCCCGCACCCGACAAGCAGCCGGTGTTATCACGTGCGCGCCGCGCGGCGGCCCGTAGTGCAAAGCGAGACGCAGCCGCGCGCGCGCATTCACCTTGAAAAAGGCCGTCTAATGCGGTTGAAACTATAGTCGGAGTAACCGGCTTAATCTTACGTGAGTAATTCCCGTGTAACATAAATAAAATGTGTGAAAACCACGTCAGTTTCAAGAATAAAATCTTTTCTCTTTATAATATTAGTACCTATAGATAAATAATTCTCAGAGGTACGAACTTCTTTACCACTACATAGTAGCTAATACAAGAACTTACAAGCTATTAAGGTAAAACAATAAATCTAACAAGCTACTCAAAGGACTAGCCCCTACGTACTTTTATATTTATGAAGCCTAAATTCTTAAAAGCCAGTGCTTATTTTCGTTCAATGCCTAAACATTACCCATTTAGTTTAAGGTACGCAATAAAAAAGCCGAGAAAAAGTATTACGTTTCGCTTCGCAATTTCGGCTGCTTTATTATAAGAATCTTTAAATTTTCTATCAAGCCGTAAAAACACTTTTGCTCTGAACCCTTTCTGTGGTATCTATTTACAGAGAAAATATTGCGGTCATAATGATTTTCGGTTTTAGGGTAAGCTTAACCTAAAGTAACAGGGTTACATATAAAGACGGTACTAAGCCGAAAGGAGTTCATTGTACTTTATAATTATATGCAACTTTTACTATTAGACCAGCCCTGATATTGCGACAAAAATCAGCTGTTCCATAATAAAAAAAAGCACTAAACGAAATGTATGGAACTACCGATTTTTTTCACAATTTCTGTGTTAGTAGTTCCATGGAAATAACCAGACAAGTGTGAGTAGGTCTAGCACACTAAGAGTTCCGTACAAACTTTCCATCCCGGGATTCGAGTCTCGACGAAAAAAGGTGAAAATGAATGAAATATATAAGGACAAACTTAACTTAGTAGTTGGAAAACAGGTGCTCAGATACATACCAACTACAAAATGTAAGTTTGTAATAGCAAAAACATTTTAAACGTGATGTGACTTCAAATAAAAAAAAAAAACTGATTATTTCCTTTATAATTCTTCTTCTTAGTCGTTTCGCTCTTGGCAGAGCGGTCGTGGTCGTCATGAAGAAGTATTGGACGGGACAGATAGGATGCGCTTCAGGATAACTCGCCATCTCTCTCTCTGCTGGAGGTCATCCTGCTGCACTCGTTTAAGGGACCACCCACTGCAGACTTGATCTGGTCGGTCCATCGCATGGGTGACCTCCCGCGCGGTCTAGTGCCTTCCACCTTTCCCTGGACAACGAGGCGTTCTATGGACTGATAATCTCGTCTTGAAACGTGCCCGAAGAAGGCTAGTATCCGAGACTGTACTGTGGAAAATAAGCGCTGCTTGATGCCAAGTTCTTGGAGTATCGAGACGTTCGTGCGAAACTCAGTCCACGATACCCCGAGCATTCTTCTCCAGCACCACATCTCTAAAGCGTCTATCTTCTTCTTTTCCACTTCTCTCAACGTCCACGTTTCAGCAGCGTATAGAAATATGGGGAAGATAAGAGTTTGCACGAGCCTGGTTTTCGTGGTCTTGGTGATATTCCTATTCCTCCATATTTTCTTCATTTTGTCCATTGATGTTCTTGTGATGGCCATTATAATTAAATGCTATTTAAAAAAAATGTTTCTTGCTAAATTTCATTATTCTAGGTCAACAGGAATATATAGGAACCCTTATATAGGAAGTACCTACCCTAATATAGGTAGGGTATAATATAATATAGGTTATGATTCCCTAGAGTCACCTGGTGGAACCCATAATGAAAACCACAATTAAATAAACCTATAAGATCAAAAAGTGAAATTACCTTCTACGACTAGTTTTCGGATGAGTGATTGCAAGTCGTATTATCTACCGCAACTACCATTGGCACTCCTACATTCCTACTGCAAAGTCTTTATCCCAATCTGTAAGTTAGCTTAGCTTCAATACTGCCCAGTCCACAAAAACACCTCGAAAGCCGGTTAGAGTTTTGTCACTAAGCTAATGGAATGGATTGAGGATTAACTCCTGACTCTCACACATATATACCTTAAGTAGTATATTGCACTGTAAATAAACCAGCGGACACAGACATTGATTTTTGAACTAATAATAATATTAACTATGACAAAACGGCTCATACTCATTATTGTTGGAATGAAAGTAAAAGTTTTAGATGTATGCATCGAGATACAATACATAATGTCATCATCATCAGCCAGAAGACGTCCACTGCTGAACATAGGCCTCCCCCATTAACCTCCACACTGAACAAAAGCCTGCCTTTTGCATCCTCTGGATGCCCACGACTCTCACAATGTCGTCGGTCCATCTAGTGGGAGGCGTACGCTGCGTCTTCCGGTTCGTGGTCTGCACTCCAGAACCCGGACCCGGGTATGTCCTAACACTGCGACCAGAACCACCGGAGAATGGGCAGCAGCGTCCTGTTAGTACACGGTGAACGTACTGCGATCCCCAAGCCGCCTGCCAAGCGTGGGGATTATGGCAACACACCTCTCTAAGAGGGAGGCCTTGTTCAGCAGTGGACATTTAATGGCTGATGATGTGTGTGTGACTCCAGAACCTTTCTCCCCATCGGTTATCAGTTCTTCAAGCGATGTGGCCTGCCCATCGCCACTACAACTTGCAAATTTTAACAGCTATGTAGGTGACTCTGGTTCTTTGCCGAATATCCACGTTCCGGATTCTATCGCGCAAAGAAACTCCGAGCATAGCTCTCTCCATTGCCCGCTGTGTGACTCTGAGTTTTTCCACCCATACATAATACATAATATATAGAATGACAATCGTGCCAAAAAAATGACCGAACCGAAACTCGGCACACGCTATAAATTGCGCAGACTTTTGGTTAGTTACAAGGTAACCGCGATCTGAATACAACGCCGTGCGATGCCAGAGCTACGATGACATAGCGGACAACTAACGTTGAACACTATGCAAGCGATAAAACCTCTACATTGGAGTTAATGTGGCATTGTGAAATATATAATTGATACGCCCGGACGTTTTTTGACGGACGTGTTTTCACTAAGAGATTGTGACTCTATAGGAATTGTATCAAGATGGAAGTACGTGATTTTGACCGAGAGAAGAGAGGTCTCAGATTTTAATGGGAAAATTCGGCATTTCGGCGTGCATGGTTTGTTCGACGATAACTTCGTTGATTCGATCTTCATGAAACTTTGTAGGCAAGTAGTTCATGTTAGTATAATTTTTAGTTCGAATATGGGAAAAATCGATCAAGATTTTACGACGATTGACGGGTCACGAAGTCACAGTTCAGGGCAAACTATTAGTCTATTTATGTTTGTGAATGAACTCAAGCTAGAGTAAAAAAAAAAGCTAAAACTAAGGAAACGTAGGTCGGAAGATGCAAGATAACATGGCTTCTTATCGTGGCTTAATATGAGGGAGTGGACAAGAATAAAGATGATTAAACAACTGTTTAGACTTGCGCTGGAGAAGTAAAAGTTTAAGAAGTTGTCTGCCAACCGTCATTGATGGAGAGTCACTGAGCGAAGAAAAGAGTGAAAAAAACTGCCAGAAAACTACATCATAATGATGAACTGCCTTACGTTATTTAACTAGCTTGCTGGAATCATTGATTTTTTGCCAAGTTCTTTTTTATGCCATAGGTGGCAAATACGCATATGGGCTGTTTGATGGTAAGCAGTCACCGAATTTGCGTCACTTAATAGACAGTTCTCTAAGCTAAGCACATTCACTGTCTTCAAAAACCCCGTCAATAATCATCAGACAAGCTATGATCAAACATAAACATAATACTTTTAGCAGTAAATAATAAAAGGCTAGTAAACAAACAACATAAATGCTCACTCCAACTTTTCCGTGACAAACAAAAGCTTATATTAAAAGAGTATCCCAAACTGCTTGATCGAAGCATACTGCAATCGAATCTACCGCCTCTACTTCCCTTGTTCCAGAGAGGCGCAAATTCTTATAAGTCCATCAAGAGTAAAGATGAATTTATACCTAGGTGACATCATGCAGCTTAGATATCTATGTAAATTAGGTATATGTGTTCACAAAGTTTCACAAGCGCTACTGAAATAAAGTCAAAGTATGTTTTAGCATTTGATGCAAATAAAGGAATGCTACTACGTCAAAAATACAGAAAAAGTTGTTACAATATTTGGAAGGAACACTTCAACGCTAGATCAGTGGATAAAGGAGTTTGGTATAAAACGATAGTGTGTGAGCCTCCTCACATACCGTGGTTCAGTAATGTCAGTCTGTCACGCGCACTTCTTGTTACAGCCCACAGATTAAGGACTGGCCATATGCCTTTAAAAAAATTCGCTTTCATGATGGGCAAAACAGAAACACCGAATTGTGATACATGTGGAGTGGTGGAAGATGTATACCACCTTCTGGTGGAATGTGTCCGCCTCCAGCATGAGAGAAGGAGACTTGAGGTGACTTACCATCTGAACAGACTAGATGTGGGTCAGTTTAACGGAATACTGGCTGAACCCAATTCGGACGCAGCCAGGGAGCTGTTCGGATGTGTGAGTCACCTCAAGTGACCATCGACCCTGTGTTTGTTTGTTGTCTGTTTTTTATGTATTAAGTATGCGTCCTCTAGTTTAGAATATACAATGGGACTGACATGTAGAATACTATATAAGTCCCAAAAAAAACAACTGAATAAAAAAAAAAAAAAATACGTCAAATTCAAAACTGTGTATTTCTCAACGTCTCAATTTGTCACATGCTGCAAATTTGCACGCTTTCGTTTCGTTGTAATTCCAGCTTTACAAGTCACACGAGAGTTATGTTTGAGATCGGAACGTGAACTATCCTTCTCAAGCTACATAAGAATACTTGTGATTCCCTTTATAGAGATTCTTTGTATGGAAAGTTATTTTAAATATGCTTTGGAATATTTTCGTTGTTGCTTCATACACGTCTTCTGGGAGAAATTTTGCATATAGCTGCAGGCATGTTGTATATTTGTGTCTTTGAAACATGCGCTGGAATTTGTTTTAGATTCTTCATATTTTGTTAATTTGACGTAACTTGCATTTTTTTTCATATTTTGAATATTATGTCATGTAACTTATCATCTCTATGCTATGAACGCTGGACTTGGTGTACTTACCCAATTGTGGACATTGTGGTGATTAAAGAATGTCAGTCTTAAATAGACTCATTGCTTGGTTATGTTTTATTTGCGTCACAATTGCAATATGTGGAATGAGCAGTATTTTCGAGTAACTAATAACATGGGGTTCTTTCAAAGGGGTTATTAATAGAGTTTTCAAAGGTCGTCAACGTTTTATGATGCCCATAGTATTATAGGAGATGGTAATCGCTTCCCATCAGGCGGCCATTTACATTTGTTTACTACTATGGCATTAAACAAATTCTTTGCACCCAATATTGTATTCATTTTGTTCGTAAAACTGTGTAAATATTTAAACTTATCAAAATAACATATTTGACAGATGTAAAAAAATGTTCTACAGTAAAATTTAACCCAGTTTTTCTTCGAGCCAGTTTATAAATCATAACTTTGTTGCGTTTTACGTTAAACCAAGAAAAAGAAAAACACTCTATCACACTTAAGTAGTGTAAAATATGGAACGAAAAATAAAAATTGGGGCACTTTAGTAAAAAGTTACAAAAAAACACGGGCTGAGTTGCGAACCTGCCTCCTTTTTCGAAGTCGGTTAAAAATTCAAACAAGCATTGCACTAGTCAAATAATAAAGTAAAAATAATAAAAATTAATTAGTTAATTATTTTCAAATATTTATGAGTTAGAAATATTATAAGCTTCAACAGACTTTATTTACTTTATATAGTATTTTTTTACACGAATTGGTTTACAACAATAAATCTTTTGTAGAAAAAGAACTACTCTTTTACTGTGTTAAAGAAGATTTTAAATTATTATTTTAATACATGTTATAAGATTGAGTGGTGTAAACCTACCAAATAAGTTTGGTAGCTTTCTATCACTGACAATGGGAACACATTGTTGTGAGGACGTGAGTTCGAATTGTATTGGGATTTCTACCAAATGTATTGTTTAAAATTATTTCTTGTTTTAGGTTTTAGCTTTGTGTTTTTGTGACGTTTCAAAAGTGTATCATAGTATGCCTACTTGAAAGAGATTAAATGAATAGAATAGAAGAAGAAAAAGAAAGAAAGGAAGATTTTCTTATATATTCCATTTACAGAACTCTAAAATCAACAACGCAATACCATAAAATGTCTCGTACAAAACCGTCCCGAAACGGAACCAAAAATGTTTCATAAACAATCCACGCACTCATATGATTAGCTTTTAAATCAAGTTGTCATTCAACATTCGATTCACTGTCACTGCTTCAAAACACGAGGCACTCATTCTGTTCTTCAATCATAACACGCATTTTTAGGGTTCCGTACCCAAAGGATAAAAACGGGACCCCATTACCAAGCCTACAATGTCTGTCTGTCTGTCCTACCTATTAACTGCTGTATCTATCGAGCTGTAATAGATTGCCAGTTGAAATTTTCACAGATTAACTAAAGAATAATAAATAAGTCAAAATTAATAACGAAAGGGGGGTGGGTATACAATAAACGAATTTTTTAACGTATTTTTGTATTACCTCTAATGTAAAAACGGTAATACGTACAAGCGTCAAACTTGGCATGATTAAAGTACCCACTTTAACGTATAACAAATAATGGCCAAGTGCGAGTTGGTGACAAGTTTCTGTTCATTACCAAGTTATAACTGGTAATTTCGTTAATTAATTTTTTGGTGGTACGGAACCCTAAGTGCGCGAGGCCGACTCGCACTTGGCCGGTTTATTTTTTATATTATTTTTACAGATCTCCAAAATCAACAACGCAATGCCATAAAATGTCTCCTACAAAAAAGACACAAAACGGAATCAAAAAACAATCCACGCACTCATTTGATTAGCTCTTCAATCTTATCAAGACGTCATTCAACATTCGATTCGCTGTCACTGCTTCAGAACACAACACAAAGACATAAAAATGTCTTTCCCGAACGCGTTTACAACTTTTTGAATGCGTCAAAGCCTTTTTCCTCGGCGTGACGTTGACTGATGTCCATTTTGTACCGGAGGCACGTCCTGGCATCGCGCCACGCATTGTTACGTTGACAATGGCAGGGAATGGAGGCAGAATGGCCTCGGAAATGCACTGCGCGTGCCGATTACTTGCATTAGTGAGTATTATTGGCCAGTTTTGGTAATGGGAGCGCACTCGATGCGTGGAATTGTCGTTAAGGCGCGTTTGCACTTTGATTAGTGCGAGTGCTAGTGATTGTTGATTAGTAATGTTGCGAGTGATTAATGTGCAAACTCGCACTAATCAGTTATGGTCCAAATGTATTTAGTACAAATCACTAAGTATCTACCAAGGGTGGATCTAGCAGTGCCAGAGGGGGTCACATAGTCGTGGTCAAGTCACAAAAATAATAAAATTATTTTCATATTAATTAGTGGTCCACCTACATCCTGGACCCAGCCCAAGAGCCACCCATAACACCCATGATCCGCCCTTGGCACTTACATTAATCACTTGCACTAATCACTAATAAAAGTGCACTCGAGGCTTTAGTGAGGAGATCGGTGATAAGTTTAAAGTGTTTATGGGTATTATTTTATGCGTTTTTGGCGTAGTATTACAAAAGCTTAAACGTTGATATGTCGTCAACTTGGGTTTGCATTGTTTCAATTTGAGTGGGTATATCAAACAGTACCAAGTTCATATTTTGGTTATAAATAATAAAGGAAACAATGTGGGTTTAATGTGATTTTAGAAACATGATAGTTGATATTTTTCTCGTTAGAATAATTCGGCGAAAACAGGCCTTGTAAAACACATATTTAGTTTTTTCTTTCTTTCAATATATTAAAACTCAAATGTCGTTGACCTTTCGAAAAATGTTACTTACAAAGGATGTTTCTACAGTGGTTTTCTTATTGACTAAAGCATAACAAAGTATGCTATGTCGGGACTATACATGAAATTTAGATAGGTAACGAATTTTTCTAATACCACCAATTTCTGAACTATAAATGAGTACAATTATGGTTTTTATTACGAAACTCTACTATATGCGTGCCTTGTCACGCTATTGGCTAGTTATTTTTTATAGAATAATACGCAAACAAGCTACTGACAGTGATTTTAACTTTTTACCAATAATGAAAGCACTTGTCAGCTTAAAGTTACTTCATCATACTTTTCAAAGCCAGTGTCAAAAAGTATCTTCTAAGTCTGCTTGCTTTTTAAATTTGAACAATTATCTATTTTCATTTGTTTTGTTTTCGCCCGTGACCGGGCAGGCCAAAGCCATCAAGGCCATACAACATCGTTGAGACTTTACTAAAAGGCTTCTATGGAGTTTTATAAATAACGTGAAAAGGTCTGCGTGCTTCATCTTCGACCACATCGTCGGTTACTAGCAGGCAAGTTGGTAGTCAAACACGGACGTATTCGCGATAAAAAAACAACGTATTAAGGCGACGTTTTCCCACTTTTAAGCAACGTTTACTACAGATGACCATGATCCTTGGTTTTTGTATTAAAGTTGCATTTAGCGGAGCAAAGTCATGGCGCTTACACACAGTCGTGCGTTTCGCTACTTCTATTTTTGGGGTTTTTCTCATATTTTTCGAAAAGTATAGCTGTATTGAAAAATGTACCTCACCGGTTTCCTTCATAATTATGAAATTTATGTATCAAGATATCACAGACATAATTTAATAAATAGGTAATTGAATGGATCAAAAAAACGGGGATAAAAGCGCAAATCAGTGCTACTTTGATATATTTTTTTATCGAGCGAAATATGCTTCGGTGTTTCGGTCTCTAGATTAAAACATTCAATTTTGTTATGACACCATTTTTTTAATTCTTTGCTAACCATGGAGATATTGCACACTTAAACTAGAATGACCATAATTGCTAGAAGTCGGAAAAGAGCGTCTTAAGGTTCACTTCACCATAAACACCTATTTCTCTTCTAGCTCGATAATAATCTTCGTCTGACCTATTTTTGCGCGCGGTCTCACTATACCCACTAACTAACCCGCGCTGTAATTGACCGACCATACCCTGACGTCCCCAGAGTGACAGCTTACCGCCTTTAGGGGCTTTTTATTCGACAAATTGACTGTGAACGGGGGAATCGATGTAGTATTCTATTTTATGTTATGATGAAATTTTAATCAGACCTCACAAATAAGATAATGGGGATTGTTCATATTCTCTGACCTTATAGTTTTATGTTATTTGCTAAAAATATAGACTATTATAAGATACTGATTTGAATAATTATGTTTGTTTTCCACACAGTAGTTGATTGAATCAGGCGTTACTTTCAGGGTAGGTTCAAATTAGAATCACAATTATCTATACAGAAAATAGTTTAACCAAAATCCTTATTGTACTCGAAACGACGTAAAAGCGGAATTACACTAGAAATTCGACATATATACAAATTCCACACAGTAGTTATTTAATAAAAAAATATTTAAAATCGTGAAATTTTTATATGTGATGACGTCATCATCGGCCATATATTATAATACTAGTAGGCCGCCCCTGCTTCGCACGGGCGAAGCCGGGATATATAGCCTATGTCAACCGGGGATAGTGCAGCTTCCCAACAGTGAAAGAATTTTTCAAACCGGTTCAGTAGTTTCGGAGCCTATTCAATGCAAACAAACAAACAATCAAATCTATCCTCTTTATAATATTAGTATAGATAGATATAGATTAGTTCCGTATCGATGTCTATAAAAAAACTCACTACCGTCATATTTTTATGTCAATGTTATTATTAGGCACATTAGGGCTTACAAATCGAAAATCAACACAAGTTGTTTGTTTGACAGATATATCAGATAACTTTTTTTTTGTGGCTGGGCAGGCTAAGGTAAATTTCAACATAACGCCGACGCTATTCATTAGAGGTTAAATGAAGGTCAATCATATTTAGTCAAAAATATTCGTCATCTGCACTTATTTTTTTAATAAAAATTTATAAATAGTGATCAGTGAGTCTATGGTTGAGTGGATGGATGAGTCTATGTGAAATGGTTTTGTAATTGCAATCTTTAAAAAAATATGAACAATCCCCATTGAATGTTAATTTCCATTAGATTAGAATTAGAGAGTTACCCGAAAAAGGCACTAAGTTGAAAAGAGGCTATTGTACTCAGAATGGTTACCATGGGGCCAACTTTGAGATATTTACAATCTAGATGTCTTCAAATCGCGAGTGAATCTTTATTCTAAGCAAACGTGCTCCATCGTAGACGTAGAGATATAATGCCTTATTAACATTATTATAGTTGTTGAAATGCCTCCGTATTTTACCCACTTTTTTCACTAACCGCTTAACGGAAAAACTAAAGTACGTAACTTTTACACGCACACTAAGAAATCATCAGTGAAGTAACTATAAGTCTACATACAAAAAAGGGCGGAAAGGTCGTCACTCGCCACCAGGGGCGGATTTAGGGGGGGGGGGGCACGATGGCACGTGCCCCTCCCCCCTGATGGTATTTTCGTGTACTGTGGACATTCCATCACAGTAGATACTTAGAAGCAAATCAAATTATCAGAGCTGTAAAGTATATGAATAAAATAACAGAAAAAACATGAGTGAAACTCTTGTCTATTTCTGGAATAGTGAATTTTTTGGCCGTCCACCCCCTGTGTCAGAAAAAAATCCTGGATCCGCCCTTGCTCGCCACGCTACCTTACCATATCTCCCTTGTTTGTTTGATCTGAGTAATAGCACAAAATACATAATAGTACAATAATTGATACTCGATTTCACTACTGTCATAATATTTGTCATAAACATCAGTGATAGTAGTTGCTTTCATTGAAAATGTATTTATATTCGTATAAAATTGAAAACAGTTCACCCGCCACTTGTTTATTGCTCAATAACAACCGATACCGTTGAAATAAATATAACGCTTTAAAATATAGCTACTATTTTTATCAACGAATCTACAGATGAATAATTTTATTATTAATGATTAAACTTGTTTTTGCCGCGACAACAAATTATAATAGTAGATTATACAACCAGTGCGTAAAAGTCTTTTTAGCCAAGACGTTTAGAAGCGTGAGCAGAAAGCGAGGGCGGATATTTATGTCGAGGATAAAATGGTATGTTTTTTGCACTCGTTATACGTAAAATCGGCTTTTCACACAGACTTGGTAGAGCTTAGAAAGTCTTTGACTTTTCTCTTAAATTGCATGGAAATTTAACAGTGATTTTATAAGTGTAAGTATTAATTACCTTTTTCTTCATTTTATATTAAAACTTAAATTTGAATAATGTCCTATTTTCACTCGTTTTTTTATTCGTGACATGGCAGACTAAAGCAATCAAGGCTCTACAACCTCGTAGAGACTTTACGAAAAATCTTCTATGGAGTTTTAGAAATTACATGAAAATTCACGTTGCACCTCATCAATTGTCCACAATCGAATACTTAATAAATAGTAATCCACTATTATTACATAATTATTAACACTCGAAATAATAACATTTTAGGAAAATAATACAATGATACTACATGTTTTCTTAACGTTGGCGCCAAAACCTATTTGTATTACTTCCGTTACAAAGGCAATTAAAAAAGATTTTGCACTATAATTTGAAAAAAATCTTTAGAAATTATTTAGAAAAAATCTTTCTTTAAAAAAAAAGAAATGACTTGTTAATTTATAGTTTGCATGTTAGCATTAAGTTTCAATATTATTTGTTCAATATTTTATTAATTGTCAATTTATAACCACCCACAATGATGTTATTATAACGCACCTAGACATACATAGTTTTAGAATGTGATACAGATCGATTAAATGTAAATTCAATACTATTTATACTATCTATAAGCCTTCGTTGCTTATAGATAGTATAAACGATCTTCAATTAGTTTAGTTTTTATTGTTGTTGTTAAGTATTATGGAGTTAATACAACTAAATAAAAAAATATTTTATAGAAAAACTAACCAATTAAACCAAAAATATACTATTTTAAAATTATTGCATTCTGTTTTGTGTGTTATTAAATAAATGAAATTAAATGAAAATTAAATAAAAGGCGTGTCTGGGTCTTTAATAATACCCTGATCTATGAGTATTATTAGAGACCTGAGCAAACTTTTTAACCGAAAAGTATTACTAACTGAACTTCTGTAAACAATTTTAAAGAGGTTCAGTGTACTTTTATGCACTTGTTCACAGCACGTATTTTCACACCTTGTTCGCGACAAGACCTATATTTGTGTCAAATCTCGATATCTTTTTTACGGACGTAATATACGTAAGTGTATCTGCATTGCAGTTCTTAAATCTGAGATAAAAAATTCAAAACTATCAAGCTAAAAAGCAAAACGGCTTAAAATACAAAATGAATGCAGTAAGTTATCATAATATAACCACGCTCATAGAATAGTCACGTAGTAAAGTCAGTGGATGTGAATAAATGCCACGCGTGCCACCGATTCCATATAAAAATGACTGATGGTAGGAGAGAACCCAATCGGAAACGCTGACATGAAATGGAAGAGAACCACTTTTTCAAGATTCAGTGATTAATTTAACTGTTTTTTCTTTCTTAATTTTAGTATTAGGCTTGCATTTGAACGCCAACTCGTCTGATGTTAAGTTTATATTATATTTATATAGGATAGTTCTTTTTGAAAGCGAAAACATGTATAACACTATTTTAAACTATGACGGTTGTTCACTAAAGTTAAATGATTATTAACGGGATATACGATATTAGCTCATTCCACAACCTTACCATGGTAAATATCCCGTTAATAATCATTTAACTTTAGAAAGCATGTAGTTTAAAAATGCGGGTAGTCCAGCTACCTAGTACCTGCCCTATATAACTACTTCTACTTCTATTCCAAAAACTCTCGCTTTTTATAACCATGTAGTCTGCACCTATAATTGTGGTGGCGTTTAGTTTAAGTCTTGTACCTTGTCTCCGTCATATAAAGTAAGGGCGTACATCATGTTGGTGTTCATTAATAAAATAAATAAATAAATAAATAAATATACTAGCAGTCCGCCCGAGCTTCGCACGGGTATAGATTATAGCCTATGTTACCCGGGGATAGTGGAGCTTCCCGTCAGTGAAAGAATTTTTCAAATCGGTTCAGTAGTTTCGGAGCCTATTCAATGCAAACAAACAAACAAACAATCAAATCTTTCCTCTTTATAATATTAGTATAGAAGTATATACTACAAAGTGATGATGCGGTCTACGATGGAGCATGCTTTCTGATCACTCGTGATTTGAAGACACCCAGATTATAACTATCGGGGTACACCCATCGCATCGCACCCACGGGAGCGCATTCCACAGACTAGCAGTTCGCACAATAATAGTGGAATCAAAGTGTTCGTACAGGTTTTCGGAATATCAACCATAAAGCGGTGTCGATTTTTCGTCTGGTAGTCCGATAGAAAATTGGGCTAGAAGGAATTAAGAAGTGAAGTGATAATTTAATTATTTTTCTTTTGTGCTGCAATCACCCACAGTGTGGCCAAAACCGAAACATCACTCTACCTGTGCTGTAAAACACACGGGCCTAATTAGCATCCTAATCTTCTTTTTTGAAGTTTGTTAAAACTACTTTTTAACTTGCATTCAGAAAAATGTTTTGCAATTTTTGTCAACGTAGCAGAGACTGCAAAAGTGTAATACTCAAACCCAACTGAAGTCGTGTAACTGACATGACCCCGTAACCTCCTTCCTACTATTGTGCTAGATTTTTACCTGCGAGTATTTGGCTGTCACTCTTTCCTTAGTTCTGAAACGTTAATGAAAAAGAAAAGGAAAACTAATGGAAAGAAAATGTGAAAAAGTCAAGTCCCAGAAATGTTGTACATGTTAACTCCCTTGGAAATCAACACTTTTTCAACCTAAAGCAAAATGTAAGGTATTGTGTACCCCTAGTTTACTAAGAAATGCTTTGTTCTACAACAAAAACGCTTGAACCATATTTTTTTTCAGTGGAAACATGCAAAGCTGTTAATAAAGATGATGAGCATTAAAAAAAAATAGTGCGTGGAGTCCCTCCGCGCGGAAGAAGTTATACTTCAACAAGGAACCCTAAAATTATAGCTAGGGCAAAAATATCAACAATTTAAAACATGCTTTTCTCGAGATTCGAACCTAGCTTCTTAGGCTTCTCAATCCATTAGCGACACCATTACACTACCGGGTCTGCTAGCGCAGCGTGAAAAAAGGATATGCATTTCGCAACCATACGAGAGAGAAAAATTCCCCCTCCATGGTAGCGTTAAACGCTTAGCGCAACCTTGTTGCAAGTCGTATAAGAACTTCAAAAAGTAAAAAAGTAGAATCAGTACACCCAGAAATGGTTTACAATGCTACCTCGCTTGAAAATATACCTTATTCAACCTAAAGCAAAAAATAGGGTATTGTATTAAACTAGGGATTTGTAACTTTGATCTTAGATGATCAAAGACATCGATTCATTTCATAATAATATTATGGTCTGGAATAAATCGATCTTTTTGTTCATCATCATCATTTTTAGCTTTTCATGTTCCGACTGAAAATAAAAATCGGTTTAGGCGTTTTGGTTGAAGAAGAAAACAAATTAATAAACAATCAGTTATACCGCTTTCTTCTAGACAAGCGTGCTCCATCGTAGATCACATCGTCGCTTTACATCAGATGAGTTGGCGTACAAACGCAAGCCTATTAATAGATAAAAAAATAAAAAATAAATTTGCAGGTGGTTTATGGCAATAACAGTGTGGATTGGTACATCATTTCTTATTCAGAAGCACCGTTTATGAATTATAACCCGCTTAAAATGCCATAGGCCGGTCATATCTGTCGCAGAACCGATAAACGTTGGGGTAGGCGTGTTCTAGAGTGGAGATCACGAATCGGCGATCATAGCGTAGGACACCCTGAAATTCGTCGGAGTGACGATATACATAAGGTAGCTAGCAGTGTCTGTAAGAGAAGAGCCGAAGATCGGACTGGCATTCCATTGGAGAGGCTTGTGTCCATCACTGGACTAGTAAATGCAGAATAGGATGATGATGATGATGATGAAAAATGCTGTTTTCGGGTTTTGTTCATAAAATTTCTCGGATCTAGCCCAGTCTTTTACGGCATTGGTGGGGCCAAAGCCAACTAAGAGGCCCTGTTGAATATAAAATACAATTTTATGGAATGTGTACGAGGTGGATTATAAAACTATTGTACAGTATAGGATAAAAAATATTGGCTATTGGAAATTAGCTACTTGTGGATATAAAAACAGATCTATGATCAGATATATGAGAAACAGCACCTGCCTTATCCTATGTCACTCTCGGGTTTTATTATTATTGTTGTTTTGTTTAGTTACACTGGTAAAAGGGGCCTCTTAATTTAATTACAATATCGCCTAATATTAAGCTAGTAAGTAATTTAATTGTAACCTAAACTGCTACGTATGTTTATGCTCAAACATGTATAGGTATTTTTTTTTCTGAAATAAGACTCTAACAACACTAACTAAACTTCTCCTGATCGTGTTTTCTGATGAATTTATTATGAAACGGTCAGTTATTGACGATAACAAGTGACAACATCCTATTTTGCATTCAAACAAGCGAAATTAATTGAAAAAACAGAGTATAAATTTGCATCTTGTTTGTCTTTGTTTTTCGAAGGCCGTTGATATTTAAGCTGACGAAATGTTTATTTTCGACGGGAAAAAGGTAATTTATATAAGGAGGTGAAAGAAAATTTTATGGGTCAGTGCTATCTGATCTGGTAGAGTGCTCCCGATATAAAAACGTACTTTGCGGGGCTTATTTATACTTATTTATACGCTTTAACATGTTTATGTAGATTGAAAACATAATAAAACGTGTTTTACTTTACAATGAAATTAAATAAGTTATTGACCGAGTGACAAAAAAAAAACAAAAAAAAAACGCAAATTTATTCAATTTTAGATTGCCGTTGGCCCAGTTGGTAGTGAATCGGCCTTCTGCGCTTGGGGGCGTGGGTTCATTTCTCACCTAGGACAAACATTTCAATGTGATGAACATTTTGTATTTGTTCTATAATAATATGTATGTTACCTAATATATAAGTATGGATTTACAATTGAACGTCTAATCTATTAAAAATATTAAATTTGAATTACACCACTCGATAGAAGAAAACCTCACCAGTAGATTTTCTACGATCATTTTACAAAAATATTTACAAGTTCCTAAAACTAATTAACCTACCTATTTATGAGAACACATTTTTTTAATTATTTAATTATTGAAACATAAAAATGTAGCTACAGTCATCATCGTTATAGCCATCAAATCGAGAGACGAAAATGTCTTTCAAGAAAGCTTTTATCTTACAAAAATATAAGCTACATTGTATCTCGGTCTTTCGTTTTTTCAGGTAAACCAAACTGAACTCTCTGAAAACTGAATCTTCCCGAATATTTCACAAACACTTAAGAAAATCATTAAGACGCCATTTAATTTTATTATAAACTCGTTGTAATTTTTGTTATGCCTTATTACGTGAGATAAAGTCAAATATAGACGTAGAGACTAATCTTAAAATAGATGGTAAAAAAAACTAACAACAAACTAGCATTTAAATAGGAGTAAATACACCTGAAACGGGCACAAAAATACCTGCGAAAAATCACTCTGAAAGGCTACAGGAAAGAACATTATTACACACGTCAATTCTTACCGATTCGATTAAACGTCGCGGAAAATCGTCCTCAATGCTTCATCCTCCGAAATAAAATCAAATTCAGAGACAAGAAAATGTTGTTTATCATCGACACTCTTTGTCACTTAATGAAGAAAAAACCACGTCACTTCCCGCAATAACGATCAATCACATCAGAACAAACTGTTCGAGTCGGTCACTTGTTAAGTTTCGTGGATCACGCGTCGTTACGCAGTGCGTCCGGTCTGTAACGGGTCCCGCGTAGAACTGAGCCGCGCAGTCTCCGAATCATACCAGAGCCTTTTCCCAAATGACTACCGTAGAGTCTGCGGTCCGTAGCTCTGTAGTGGCGTAGCTTGCAATGTCGTAGCTTTCGTAGAGTGCTACGTGTTACGCGTAGCACTAAAGACCTACAAATTCTAGATTTGTTTCATCGTTCTACCAAAACCACAACAACTATCTTGATAGGCTAATAATGTTCAAGAACATTCGATCTAGTCACTTCTTTGGTTGATTTGGTTGGTTTGTTAGTCAGTTCCTACATAAAGGTAGCTTGCATATTTTCTTGGGATTAATTACAATATTGAAGCTGTTTTATAGGCTTTCCGGTGGCTTCAAATTAATTCATACAAGAATTCAACTGAAAGTAGGGCTCGGGATCTTTGCTAAGTAGCTCGTAGCCTGCTACGTGAAAACTTTGTAGACATCTACGGCGTAGCGCGTAGCATTGAGCTACGACTCAAGAATTATGCTGGAATAAGCTCGTTGATTCAATTTACGACGGCCCGAGTTTTTCATGGAGTTGAAAATATATTTGTTATTTTCATGAACTTCTTATTCAGAAAATTATATTTATATTGCTCCTTATTTTTGCTACCATAAAAGTGGTGGTAGCCGACGGATCGGTATCCATAGAACTGTAAAAAAACTTTACTGATACTGATTCTTATTTAGTCCTTTAACTCTTATGTATAACTAGCGGTCCGCCCCGGCTCCACACGGGTATAGTTATACAGCCTATTAAAATAGCCTAAATTAATCAGTGATAATGTAGCATTCAAATGGTGAAAGAATTTTTAAAATTGGTCCAGTTCTTTTTGAGCCAATTTGTTACAAACTTACTATTTTTTTTCTGGGCTAGTGCCTTTATTAACTAAACAAAATACAAGCTAAAACTAAAACTACAAATACAGTTAGACTGCCCATAGACCGTTGAAGGTCTAAAGACAATCCAAATGCTCAAGCCCACTACCAGTTGGCAGCGTACCCAGCATGCTGGCGGCATTAACTTACTTACATACATACAAATATTTCCTCATTACATAATAATATAATTATAATTAGTATAAGTATATAACTATAGATAATTCTCTTTATGATTAGGTTGCGTGGCAAAGATCACTTATAGCGCCTATGAAAAATTGTAACACTGGAGGCATTACAAATACGTTGCCGACCGTTAAGGTTGCCGACATGTTTTTTCACGTTGGTGCCAAAACTCCAAATTTATTTTAGAAAATACTTTTGTGGGTAAAATTGTTCTGAGATGACGATACTCCGGTCAATAAATCCTCCTTCCTCCTACACCAATTATGACCCACCGTAGCCCACCTATACATTTGCATTATCTACGCAGAGGGCGCCTTAATCGTTTTAAAAGCATTAGACGGAATGTCCGTTATTATAAAGGTACCATTTTCCGTTAAACGGGGGTCATTCGTTTATTGGAGCTGAGATAACGCCGTTACGTTCGCGTAATTATGATAATAACGAGCAACGATCAAATACATAAACCGTGACTTTAGAATAAAGGTATCTCTTAGAAGCGTTGTTTGTTTTGATTACTGTTAAGTATTTATATATTTTGTCAGGAATTACTTAGGATTTGTAAAACAATAAATTTGTTGGTGTGACGCAAGAGTGATTGCGATTTTTCAGTTTTTTCTTCTACTTTTTCCTTCAGAATTTTGGGGGCGCACGTTTTGTGCATTTGCCAATGGCTAATTAGCCGCCCGCGTCGCAAGGAGTTTACTTCCTGCTCGCACGTCTCCCCCTTCCCTGCTCTCGTATTTTTCACACATTGCCGGCTGCGCATTCGGCATTGTATAGAATACCTAGGCAAAGAATAAAATAAATAATATTTCGTACATTGCCTGAACGTTTTAGGCATTCTATACATTGCCTAAGCATTGTATAGAATACCGGATTATACACATTGTCGGTAACAGCATCAATTCTGTTGTACCATTCTCTAAACTAAATTAATCTGACAGGACTGAGGATAATTATCACCGTCACTTTTCATTTCAGTAAGTCAGAAAAGGATGGCAACAATTTTAGAGCTGTCAAATTTTGTTTAGTTTAGAGAATGGTACATCAGTATCGACGTCAGTGTCAGATATTGGAAGATTTTCAAGTTTGATGAGATGTTGTCAAGCAAGTCAAAGTCATCAAGAAGATTAATCACATTCAGAAGATCTTCAAGACGCAGACTCTACTCTTTGCCCAGACTCAAATTCAAATTCAAATTCAATTTATTGGGCTCGTGAGCCTGGGTTACAAAGTTGGTATTATATGTGTAAGAAAATTGAAGTTCTCCAGGTCCCGCTTTGTCAGCATACAAGCAGTTACTTAAACTAATTACAATAATATCAATTAAAATAATAATAAAAAATTCAGTTTACCTTAAAATTATACAAACAAATTACAAGAACATCAATGAAAATAATATTAAAAATGTCAGTTTACGTTAAAATTATATAATTGATAATTACTGACACTAATTACAGACTTCACTGATCATCTTCGCAAATTGGGATCCCGCCACCAATAAACCCGACAATCTCCAGAATATTTGCCTACTCGACTCTACACAAGACATTGGCAAGATGTGGCAATACCGCAGGAAGCCACGAAGAAGAAATTGAATTGAGCAAGTCATAGTCAAGTCAAAGTATGCACGGTCAATTCTAAGTCATGCCCTAGTAAAGTAATGGAGGCTTAATTGTAGGTTTCTATGGAATTTTGGAATCATGTCTAGAAGAAATAATTTACCTCGTTTTTTAAAGAGCTGCAAACAAGCGTGCGGCCTACCTGATGGTAAGCAGAAACCGCCGCCTATGGCCTCCTGCAACACTAGCGGTGTTGACGGTGCTTTGCCAGGCCGGGGAGGTAGTTGTAGACACCCTTTATACCCGTTATGGTATTTACACGCATACTCACACGCATACGTGCACACAAACACACACGTACACAAACACACACATTTATAATATAATAATTAACAATCCGTAATGCTGGCGTTTAAAAATCAAGTAGCACAGTGGCCAATGGACAAAACTATGCTCGGAGCTTCTTTGCGCGTTAAAATCTTAATACCGAACGAGGATATTCACCGAATAACCATAGTCACCAACATAGCTCAGATTTGAACGTTAAATTGGCAACGGGCAGGCCACATCGCTCGAAGAACCGATACGATGGGGAAGAAAGTTCCTTGAGTGGAGACCACGAACCGGAAGACGCAGCTTAAAAGATAGTTCTCCCGTTAGATGAATTTAAAAATAGATTCTGTGTTTAACTTGAGTTTTAAAACTAACTAAAATATTTTTATCAAACTATATAAAAAACTTTAATCAAAATTCCACTAAAATTTTATCAGGCCCACATCAATCAATGTTAATGTTATCTAGGCTTAAGTTAAAGCTTTAAACTGAGGACGGTCAAATGTAATCCTTGCTGTGGCCTTCAACGCACTATGTTTATAAGCAGTATGGCCTTGGTTCTTAAAATTTAAAACATTTTTTTTTATCGAAGCTTCAACTTTTCAACTTTGAACAATCAGTTACTTTGTTTTTGACTATATTTTTTTCAAAATACAAAAACGTTTTATGAAAAAATTATGAATGATGAATTATGAATTATGTATTTTTTAAGAATTTATTTAATTTGAATGAAAAAATACAAAAACGTTTAATGAAAAAATTATGAATTATGTATTTTTTTAAGAATTTGTTTAATTAGAATGATTTCTTAGATTACGGTTACTGGTCTCAGCTAGAAATAAAGTGCAAGAAATTATGAGAAAAAAATTTGCCCAGCAGTGGGATCTATTAATTCGGTAAATATTTACACATTCTAATATAAATAAAAATAAAATGCTCGTAATCGTTTGAAAACGGTTATTTATTGGTTTAAAATATTTGTAATAGTCCAAATTACAATTAAGAAAGAAGAAACTGAAGATTGCAAAAAAAAACATCTAAAAAAAGCAATGAGGTCTGAATCAGTTTAATTTATTACTATCTCGGGATAATAATAAATAAAACAATTCACAGCACGATCGCCTTAGAAGTTCACAAAAAACTTTTTTTATTTACACAGGGCAACGTCTGCCTTGTCAGTTTGTAATAATAATTAAATGCGAAAGTTTGTAAGTAAATGTGAAACACATTTTGATGAAATTTTTGCATGGAAAACTTGTAGTTTGGATTAAGATGGCTACTTTGCATTACAAAAATACGGTGTAAGCTGCTCCTAGCAGGTGAAACTGCGGAACGCTGCTTGAGTCAAGCATCCGAACAAGCTCTATACTTTAAATTCAACATTTTTAAACGCGTATTTCTCGTTAAATTAAAGGTTCCTTTTTACGAGACCTCTAAATTTATATCTCGCATATATACGGGTTGTAAGGAGAACACTCTCGAAGCCAAAAGAAGGTAATTGTACTCATCATTATGAACAACTTTTACTATGGGACCAGCCCTGAAATTGCGAAAATAATATCAGCTGTTCCATAGAAAACGGTCATTGACACTCGACAAAATGTATAGAACAGCTGATTTTTTTTCGCGATTTCAGGGTTGGTCCCATACTAAAAGTGGTTCATAATGATGAGTACAATTACCTTCTTTTAGCTTCGAGAGTGTTCCCCGTACACCCTGTATATATATATATATATATATATTATTTTATTTATTAACAATTAATTAAGGGGATATAGGAGGTTAAAAGTTTGTGTTAAAGTGGTTACGTTTCACGTACGGCGGGAAATTCAAATTTCAAACAGTTTTCTTGTCCTTGTAGCTAGGCCGGCTAATTATTGTAAATGATCGTGATGTTTGAGCAAATTGATTATTATTCTTTACAAAATCATGTAAAGCTATTTATCTCTAATGTATATTATTACTTACATTTGTCAATAAAACAAATGTTTGCTGTTTTCAACGGTTTATTGACAAATGTAAGTAATATGGTGCGTTACTGATAAATAGCTGTACTTGACAATGTAAAAAACAAACAAACATTTGCGCATACACTATGTAATTTTAAAATAATTACCCAGCATAGGTACAAGGACAATAAAACTGTTTGAAATTTGAATTTCCTGCCATAGGTGAAACGTACCACCTTAAAAACAGCTAACAAAAATTAAAAGTAAGCATCCATACTGTTTAAAGGCATACGTGTTCCAGTATTTAAGTCTACGAGTACAATTTATGGTGCCACAAGCGGCCGCCCGGAACAATAACTTGCAGATACCGCCCACATATCATGGTAACATTTGTCGTGACACGGAACCAAATTCGTGCATACCTTGTTTTGCAATTTGAAGATAATGAATTGTCTTAAGTTGTCTTACTGCGTTAGAGCTAATCTCAGATCAGGCAAATAATGAAGATATGCAATAATATTTTATTTATATTACACGGGAATTACTCACGTAAGATTAAGCCGGTTTAGTTTATAGTTTCAACCGCGGTTGAAACTATAGCCGGAGTGACCGGCTTAATCTTACGTGAGTAATTCCCGTGTAATATAAATAAAATGTGTGAAAACCACGTCAGTTTCTATAATATGCGATAATTGTACTAGTTACATAAGTATTAGTACAATTATCGATCGTGTTCAAATGTATACGTGTTTCACCAAGTTTTTTAGGGTTCCGTACCCAAAGGGTAAAATCTGTCTGTCCGTCCTATCTTTAAATGGCTGTATCTTTCGAACCGTATTATTTATCTATGGTATTAGATAGCTAGTTGAAATTTTCACAAAATAAGTAACTTTACGGCATTACTTTACTGGTTAGTTAATAACCGATAACAAATAAGTAAAAACCCCAAGTAAAAGTCTTTTTTATGTATTTTTGTAATTGCTATAATGTAAAAACAGTAATACGTAGGTACAAGCGTCAAACTTGGCATGATAATAGAACACACTCTAAAGTATAACAGCAAATAAGAAATAATGGCTAAATGTGAGTCGTTGACAAATTTCTGTTCAGTTACCAAGTTATAAATGGCAATTGGTTTACTTGGATGACCTTACCATTTCTTTCACCGATTCGAAATTCCATGTCACTAATTTTGAAGTAGGTTTTGAAAATTAATAATTATTGTATTTTGAGATAACCCTCAGTGCGTGAGCCCAACTCGCACTTGGCCAGTTTATTTATTCAATATACCGCAAAAAAATATGTAGGTACGGCACACGTAGGTATTTTTTTCACGCACACTTAAAAACTTTCAGCGACACCAATGAAGTAACCAGTACACAATATGTCATGCATAAACAGGGCGTCAAGGTTGTATGCCGGGTAGAGTTCAACTAAAAGCATCAATCCTGATTTACAACTTATAATTTCAGCCCTTCTACGCTATGCTACTAGTTCTCTTGTTTCTCTGGCATAGCTGTTAAACGCAACACTAAAGTACCTAAGAGTTAATTTGCCTAGGATAAAAATCCTTCATGATACATTAAGATAAAAATTTAATAACCAATTATTAACTAATTAAACCTAAATAATTATTCCACCATAGATTCTTACTAGCTTTGTATAATGTGTGCGATGTAAACAACAGCGAGGCGACCAATGAGCGGTGCGCATTTTGTATTTGTGTTCTGTTTTGTCAATGAGTGCAGGTTATATTGAAGTGTGCGCTTGTAGATATGTATTCGATTACTTGAATGGGCGGGGTTTAGAAAACAAGTGTGTGCTATGCGTGTTTACTTCGTCTCCCGCAAAAAGTGCCAGACTTCTTTCCATAGCAGCTCGAGCTTATACCACATCCGTTCTATATAATCAAAGAAAGATTCTCTAATTTGTGTTGGCTAGTTGCGCTACGCGGCACCAGGGGGCGCAGAGGAAACGAATCGAGATTTTTTGTCTGTGGCAGAACAGCAATCTATGGTAGTAAAAAAGTAAAAAATGGAACGGCATTGCCATATACACAGATTTGTTCGTATTTGTACGAACATTAAAAATGAAATATATATGATCCATGATTATAATATGTGGTATACTGGATACTAAATGTGGTATGTATTTACATGCTAAGTCCAAAAATTAAGTTTTAAAGTACGAGCATTTGAAGTTTAAAAATTGCTATTATTCGGAAAAGACACAAAGTGAAACTAATAACTTACTGTAGTCACTAAAGTTATATGATTATTTAAGGGATATTTACTGTGGTAAGGTTGTGGAATGACCTACCGATATTTCGGCGCAGTTACATGCACAAAATTTTACACATTTAAAGTTCTTCTACAGATTATCTCTGACAGGGCTGGCAACACTGACTTTTGGTGTGTCAGGTGGGGTTTTGGCGCCAACGTGGAAAAATGTCGGCTCGTTGGATAATTTTCCTAAACTTGTGTATTTTCGCGTGTTAATGTGTAGTAAATGGTGAATAATTATTTATTAAGTGCTCGTAAGCGTGCTCAAGTGTGGGAAAGTGATATAACGAGGTGAAACATGTCTTCTCGTGTTGTTTCCAAAACTCCATAGGAGCCTCTTGTAAATCACCACCACTTTACAGGGACATGAGTTTGACTTGACTGTGACTTACTTTGCTTGACTCTGACTGTGACTATATCTTGTTTGACGCTTTTAATACTATGTAACATGTACATGGTTAATATTACGACTAAAGGACAATGAATCCACGGTCATGAAATTTTTTACGAAATTTTTGTTCCGCTAGTCCAAACGGATTCGAAACGTCTCGTATTTGTTTCAGGCGGATTTTCTCTTTGCAATGCCTGAAATTAAATATTACAAGGAGTAATCAAAGCCGTTTAGCAATAGGTATATCGAGAAAATACGAAATCAGTAAAAATAGATAGGTATAACCTGTTAGTTGCATCATTTACTTAGGTACCTCTCCCTATCTGACGAATAAATATGAGCTATAACAGCATATTCTTCCATTCCAGCAGAAATATTTGTTTTTCCGGTATATTACTTACTTATACTCTTTTTATTTGTTCACTTCTTCACTATAAACTCAAATGCCCTGACCAAATTTAATCGTCATCTATTTAGGTGCCGACTTATTTTGGTTTGACGTTTCTTATTTTAGGTCGAAATCAAACTAAAATGGTAACATCAGAATACCTTTTCACTATGTTGAGTAACTAAAATGATTTAGGTGGAATTTCTCTAAAATCTAGTTTAGGGTGGTGCATCAGAATACGAAAAGACGTTTGACAGGACTAAACTATAATTTTAGTTAAATTCTCTCTAAAAATGCATGCAAGAATTGCGACATTTTAGAATTTTCTAGATCATTCCAGAAATTTCTAGATCTTTCTCGAACATTCCAAATCGATTACAATAGTTTGTACTCCTTTTAGAATTATGTCGATCATTCCAAAATTTCTAGAACTCTCAGGAACATTATAGATATAGTAGGTATTTCCTTTCTAAAGGTGTCTTCAGATAGGCTATCTAAGTACCTACTCAACGTACACTACAAAGTGCGCTGCAAATCAGTCGCCAGCTTAAGATGAGCCGTATGTTCAAAGGTTCCCGTACATTCCGGAGGTCAAGTTATTTGGATCTAATACTGAGGGTTGTGATGTCTGTAATTTCTGAACTACGAAGTCGATGACCTTGAAATTTTTACGGGACGTTATTTAATATACCCCCTCTCTAACAAAAATTAATGAAATCGGACTACGCGGTAATGAATTACAACTAAGTACACATTTTGACTTTCATCCCCTCTCCCAAGGGAACCATGGAAAATTTCGGGATAAAAAGTATCCTATAACCTACCTCGTAGTATGAACTAAAATTATGCTAAGTTTCATATGAATCCATTGAGTAGTTTCGGCGTGATGCGCAGCCCAGATACAGACAGAAAGACAGACAGACAAAAATTAAAAAAAATACAGTTTTGACTTCAGTATTGATTATAGAGAACCGTCCAATATTTTTTTTCAAAATATCTTCAATGTACAGAATTGGATCTGTTACAGTTTTATTATAAGTATAGATTGATAAATGTATTGTTAATGACTGACCATAAAGTCCAAATGAATCACGTTTGCAATCAATCCTACCTGTGGTTACATGTGAATGTTCCTGGCATTTAATGTGGCTTGCCACAAATAATCATGGAAAAAGAATTATGCATTGCAAATGTTAAATATCGAACTCCCTGGCTCATTTTTAATTTTTAGGGTTCCATACCGAATGAGTAAAAACGGGACCCTATTACTAAGCCTACAATGTTTGTCCGTCTCTGTCCTACATTTAAACAGCTTTATCTTTCGAACAGTAATAGATGGCCAGTTGAAATTTTACAGAATATTTAATGTGAAGGTTAACTAGAAAAATATAAAAAAGTCAAAAATTAATAACGAAAAGGCGGGAGGGGAGTCCCCCCGCACGTAAAAAAAATACGTTTGTTGTAACAAACGTATATAAATTAAATATTTTATGTATTTTTGTATTAGATCTAATGTAAAAACGGCAATATGTACTACAAGCGTCAAACTTGGCATGATTTTATTACACACTCTCAAAGTATAACAACTCACACTTGGCAGGTTTTATTTGATTTCCACGACTTCTACGCTACACGCTTGGTTTCAAATGAGGAGGTGAAGAACAAAACCTCACTTTTCCACTTATGAAAATTAAGTTTTTTTTTTCTTTGGGCAAAAAATTATAAATTGATTGAAGCATGTAAGTAAAACCTTGTCAAAAAAACACCTCTTTACCTACATACATTTTCATTTGAAATCGAGAGTTTCGAACAAAACCACACTTTTCCGACGAAAAAGAGAAATTCCGTCGAGAATTTTTTATGTATTCTCTTAAATTTGAAAAACTGGAAATGTGAGGTTTTATTCTTCACCTCCTCAAATCTCAACAACACTAACGCTATAAACAATACAGCCGCCAATTGTTTCACTAGTTTTAGGTTGTTTTTAACCGACTTCAAAAACGAGTAAGGATCTCAATTCCACCTGTTTTTTTATAAATGTACATTGATTACGCCATCATCTGTTAACCAATTTACGTGTTTCTTTTTTTATTATGTACAGGTCACTTTCAAGGTATTTCTACAAAAACAACCGACCCTTTTGGAGATCGATGTGGGAGCTCTATGTCCAACAGTGGACGTCCTATGGTTTGGGCATTATTAAGCTTCAAACATTGTTTTAAAATCTTTTTCGATAAATTTTATTCGTCTAGATGTTCCGCTTGCAAAAAAAAACTCACCAAAAATATTATCTCTTCTCTATCTCTATCTCTTCTCTACTAAATTGAATTTAGTATAAATTGAAGTCGCTTTTCGCGTCTGTCTGTTTGTCTGTCTGTCTGTCTGTCTATATGGCCGCTAACTCCTCCTAAACTACGCAACGGATTTTGATGCGGTTTTCACCATCAGTTAGATACATTTTCAAGGAAGGTTTATATATATAACTAGCGACCCGGTCTGGCTTTGCACGTAAATTACACCCGTGCAAAGCCGAGCGGGCGAGTTGCTAGTACTACTTATTTTTATTGTATGAAGAAAAAAAAACTCGTGCTACCAACATGTTTCTTTTCCTGGGCAAGTGCCTTTATTAACTAAACAAAATACAAGCTAAAACTAAAACTACAAATACAGTTAGACTGCCCATAGACCGTTGAAGGTCTAAAGACAATCCAAATGCTCAAGCCCACTACCAGTTGGCAGCGTACCCAGCATGCTGGCGGCATTACCACGTTGAATGGCAATGCTTATGCGTTGTGCCAGAAACACGCCAGCATTTTGGTCACGCGTCGCATTAACCAGGCGCTCTGAAAGATTTTTGAAAATGAGGTGAGCTCCCAGTCATGTTTCATGTCTCTTGTCTCTCAGTATCTCAGATAATACTGAAAAGTTTATATCTCAGAACAATACAGATTAAAACCAGCAAGTATAATAGTTCCGCAATGCCCACATAGTTTCAGCTCTCATTAACTCAAAAATCGTTTCCCCATTTATTTCCGCGCTTTGTTTCCATTGTCGTAAGAACTGAGATAATCTGCGGGCGGACGGTGGAAGAATACTAATCCCGCCGTTGTTGGAAACAGATGCTTTAATGCATAGACTAGGTTTTTAAAACGTGCCGATGTCAGTTTTTGCTTTGTTACAGCAAGTCTTGGAATTAGTCTGTTCTGTCGGACCAGGCTATTCTGATCACGCCCTGTCTTATCACACAAAAACTTCCAGTGAGTAAGTAAGTTTGTTCAAGCTTTGATGTCAGAGCTTATACCATTATAGGACAAACCATCAGGACCTCATTGGACCCACGGCAGCGGTTAGTTACAAATGCTCTTCCCGATATAGCCACCCCAAAGACTCTTGACTTTCCGTGTGGCAAAAACTGCACAATCCACCACCCAACTACATTATCTCTGCCAAAAAGCTCCCCCAGGCGATAAAAAACCATATAGTTCGCTTGAAAAACCCTGAACAGACTTCGGTTCCAAGTGGGGCGAATTTGGGATAACATGATAGTGAGATCATATAATTATACGGCTCTGATACCGAATGATCCGATACTGAGGGTCTTTGACCAGTGTGTGTTGCCATGCAGTGACGACATATCGTACTGAGACGTGGTCCTTAACTGTTGGCCTTTTGGAAAAACTCAGAGTCACACAGCGGGTAATGGAGAGAGCTATGCTCGGAGTTTCTTTGCGCGATAAAATCCGAAACGTGGATATTCGTCAAAGAACCAGAGTCACCGACATAGCTGTAAAAATTTGCAAGTTGAAGTGGCAATGGGCAGGCCACATCGCTCGAAGAACCGATAACCGATGGGGAAGAAAGGTTCTTGAGTGAAGACCGGACGAACTGGAAGACACAGCGTAGGGAGGCCTCCCACTAGATGGACCGATGAAATTGTGAGAGTTGCGGGTATCCAGTGGATGCAAAAGGTAGGCTGTCGTTCAGTGTGGAGATTAAAGGGTGAGGCCTATGTTCAGCAGTGGACGTCTTCTGGCTGATGATGATGATGCTGTGTTGTGACTGCTGAACATAGGCCTCCCCTCAACCTCTTCACCGAACGACAGCCTGCTTTTTGCATCCACTGGATGCCCGCGACTCTCACAATGTCGTCGGTTCATCTAGTGGGAGGCCCCCTACGCTGCGTCTTCCGGTTCGTGGTCTCCACTCCAGAACCTTTCTTCCCCATCGGTTATCGGTTCTTCGAGCGATGTGGCCTGCCCATTGCCACTTCAACAAAACTTACAATACTGCTTAACTCAGTACAAAGCTGTTGTATAAGCTGATCCAGAACCGTAATTTTATCAACATTACTGTGTTGCCACAGATGACTATCAATCTGCCAATAATATAGAACATTTATGAACAATCAGCAATCACTGAGCACATAATGGCAAAATAACAATATGTATTAATCTGCCATTTTAATAACATCACTCTGCTCAATGTCCTTGTCCTCCAATATTACACAGCAAAAAATAAGCGCCATTATTGGAGACTTGCCTTGATAGATAGGTATGTACGGTCGGGAACAGAAGTTTTTGCTCTCTTGCTAATGACTGAGATATTAAATAAAAGAAGATAAACTTGGAAGAACATTTTGCGAAGAACAATGTGAATGCCAATTTGTATGTGTACAATGTAACTACAAAATGAAGATATCATCATCATCATCGTCATCATTAGCAGCTTCTCTTAGTCCATTGTTGGATATACGGGGTGTAAGGGGAACACTCTCGAAGCCAAAAGAAGGTAATTGTACTCATCATTATGAACAACTTTTACTATGGGACCAGCCCTGAAATCGCAAAAAAAATATCGGCTGTTCTATAGAGAACGGTCAATGACACTCGACAAAATGTATGGAACTTTAGATTTTTTACGCGATTTCAGGGCTGGTCCCATAGTAAAAGTTGTTTATAATGATGACTACAATTACCTTATTTTGGCTTCGAGAGTGATCCCCTTACACTTACTTAGGTCTCTCAGAATGCACGCCATTCATTCTGACTTTCAGCTTTTCGCTTCCAGCTTCTGCCACTGCATCGAGTCTCAGAGGGTCATTTTTTTTAAATCTCAAAAATCTCCAATAAGTCCGCGTTTGACCACTAACAGTATCACTATCAGTTGGAAAGTGACGATGTGGTCGAAGATAAAGCACGCAAACTAAGAAGATACCTATTCACTCTGGCCTTGAAATGCCGGCAGGTTGTTCCAATCTTTGGACGTGCGGATTAGAAATGTCCAAACAAAACATTCGGTACCAAGGAAATCCACAATGTAGGTATAGGTAGTAGTGGGTTGCTTTCCTGCATAAATTGCATAAATAGGATGGATAATCCCCGAAATCCCTTCCCTGATTAAGGGGATCTAATGGTTCCGAAACTGGTCGATCGTCTCGTCCGATAAAACATCATCGTGAGTGCAATCCGGTGATATAATAAATTTTGGTAGGATAATGTCATGTAGCTCCGATGCACATTCTTCGAAATGAATCTTGTACAAAATAAACAGACTCGCTACTTTACGGCGTTTAAAAATTTCTTAGCCACTAACTTCTCTTTGCAGCACGCCGGCAAACTAAACTGGTATTTGGCTGAACCGTCCCAAAGATGATAGCACGTTTACCAATTCGTGATCTCCATTCTAGAACATTTCTACCCCAACCGTTATCTGATCTGTCGGTTATCTGAAATTCAAATTCAAACTATTTATTTGTTAAAACATGGTTGGTCATACATATAAAATAGCATACATGGTCATAAGAATGGATACGTATCTCATGTCCTTGCTTGTTATAGCGTACAAATGTTAGTTTTTTTTTTTTTTTTTTTTTGTGAGAGATAAAACCAGTCTACTTCCATCTCAGTTTGCTAAAATGCTGAGCTATGTCGGTAACTTTAGTTGGAAGGTAGATCTATTTTTATAAAACTACTAGCTGCACACCGCGGTTTCACCCGCATAGTGATGAAAAATGATGATTAGCTACCTCCCTACCAATTTTCAGCCAAATCGGTTCAGTTGTTATTGAGTTATAAATAGTGTAACTAACACGACTTTCTTTTATATATACCTATACTAGTGACTCGCCCGCCCGGCTTCACCTGGGTGTAATTTACGTGCGAAGCCGGGGGGCGGTTCGCTAGTTATATATATAAACCTTCCGTGAAAATGTATCTAACTGATGGTGAAAACCGCATCAAAATCCTTTGCGTGATTTAGGAGGAGTTAGCGGCCATACAGACATACAGACAGACAGACGCGGAAAGTGACTTTAGTTTATACTATGTAGAGATAGAGATAGAGAAGAAGAGCTGATATAGATAGATATAAATAATGTAGCTATGAAAAACGGTAAAAAAAAACCTATAATGTTTTTAAAGACAGCATGATGTTGAAAGTTTTTTGATGCCTATTTTAATGCATGAAAATTAGTTTTAAAATTTATCAATGTCTATGTCAGCATTCATCATTATCAGCCAGAACACGTCCACTGATGAACATAGGCCTCCCCCCCCAACCTCCACACTGAACGACAGCCTGCCTTTTGCATCCACTGGATGCCAGCGACTCTCACTATGTCGTCGGTCCATCTAGTGGGAGGCCTACCTACGCTGCGTCTTCCGGTTCGTGGTCTCCACTCAAGAACCTTTCTCCCCCATCGGTTATCGGTTCTTCGAGTGATGTGGCCTGCCCATTGCTACTTTAACTTGCAAATTTTTGTCTATGTGCTTTAAAAGAATAGCAGAGAAAGGAAAAACCTAGAACATAAAACGACTGAACACGTCACATTTCAAATCACATCATCGTTTTACGATATTTTTAGTCGTCACATTTTCCGTGTGAAGGGAATAAGTTTCAAAGAATCTCATATCGGGAACTACACTTTTTGCGCCTCAACGCATGCCCGGAAGTTGTCAAATAAAATTATTTTTATAGTTGTTTGCTAACTTCCTAACTTACAAACATTTGGCCGACACTTGTACCCTTTTATTACTGTCTGTACCCAGCTTGAGTGTTTTGATAGATCATCGGAAATAGTCCCCATTGTCTCATATTTCGTGGCTAGGGATGGGGTCCAATATAATGCCTATCGATATTACATTCTTATTATATTGTTTCTATGAAAATACTTAACAGAAAACAAAGAATGTAGTCGAGTAGAGTACAATAAAACTGATGAAACTTTATTGGTTACAAGTAATATAGATGATTAAACTACTACGTACAGAATGGCGCACCAAGACTAAGAAGGTTGATAATAAAAAGCAAAACATGGAACGCAAATCATGAAAAATTAAGAAGTCGCCGATGCAGTACATGACTAAAGCAAATTTCTTAATGTAGCAGATATAATTATGTTTACGTAAAAATTCACGCATTTGTTTTGAAAATAGATACTCAGGTTAAAGGAAAATACTAGCTGTGTTGTATTTTGGTTTTACATAAAATGATATTCACAAAATTTTTGGTCCAAAAATTTTATCGATAAAAAATATTTAAGCGCGCCTCTGTAACGATTTCCACTGAGAGCCATCTAACAGGAGAGTGATTCATTAATTTCGTTCAAGACACCCAAATTCAGTGGAGAAATGGCAGTTTCGCCAAAACATAAACAAATCAATATCACCCAGTTTATTCTCAAGCAATAGACATTATTTTGGTCACTATTGTCACTCTCATTGAGAACACCACGTGTATGACAAGGACAAAATCAATGTCGATTGCCCTAAAATAGGTTCGCTGGTTCAGATCACAGCGTCCTTACAACTCAGAGATTTTGTTGATTGAATCAATTTTTAAGGTTTCGATAAATCAAATACATTTCAGGGAGTTATTTTTAAAGGCCAATTTCGTTAAGATGATTGAATGTAATTTAGTAGGTATTACGGGCTTATTTATAACCTTCTTAGTGTAGACTCTTCAGTAAATACATTTAATGGTTAAGCAGCAAAAAAAGAAATATGCTAAAATTTAGTAAAAATATATTATAGTTATGGTGGTAGTAGGCTATTTATTGTTTATTTTACAATTTTATCGATGTCTATTTATTAAAAATGTAATTTAATGAGAATAAATATGTCTGTAACTACTACGAATCAATAAGGTATTTTATAATCGTCACATGTAAAAAAAAACAAGCAGATTACAAAATATAAATGCGAATTGGGTAAATTAACGTAAATTAAGTACCAAAAATCACCCTTTCGGGGGTAGACTAAAAGTCCAGCAGTGGACTGTTAAAAGGCTGATTTTGATGATGATGAAGTAACAAAAAGGTCCAGATATTTGTCAGATAGAAAGTATCTTTGTCATATGACTTTTACTCCATCCGTCTACTTGTAATTTTTCACCCACTTTCCGTTTCGGTAATAAAGTCACCTGGTAGTAAATTCGAGAATACAGTTTTCTGAGCGTTTATAAGTTAACTAAGACAAACAATTGTTCGTCTTTTTTATTCCTTCCTGGATTATGTATTCAGGATTACTCCGTGGTAAAAGCGACCTAAATATTAAATACGTTCTAAAATATTGTCATGTTTTTACATTTTTCCGCCGGAAATCATGAATTATGTTGACTGTTTGTGCCTAATACCTACTTAATTCGGAAGCTTTTGGCTGAAAACCAGCTGAGTTTTTATAAGAGGGTGTACTTTTAATTTTATACGACTATTTTGAACGTTGATTTACAATGGGGATGGTAACTGTAAAATAACTCTAGAAATTTTATTTAAAGTCCCTTTCAAATAGCATCATCATCATCATTTCAGCCATAGGACGTCCACTGCTGGACATAGGCCTCCCCCATCGATCTCCAAAAGGGCCGGTTGGAAGCGGCCTGCATCCAGCGTTTCCCTGCGGTCTCTTTTAGGTCGTCTGTCCATCTTGTGGGTGGACGTCCTACGCTGCGCTTACCAGTCCGTGGTCTCCATTCCAGAACCTTTCGGCCCCATCGGCCATCTGTTCTGCGTGATATGTGCCCTGCCCACTGCCACTTCAACTTGCTAATCCGGTGGGCTATGTCGGCGACTTTCGTTCGTCTACGGATCTCCTCATTTCGGATTCGATCTCGTAGAGAAACCCCGAGCATTGCCCTCTCCATAGCTCGTTGTGCTACTTTGAGCTTGCTTATGAGGCCCATAGTGAGAGACCACGTTTCAGTGCCGTATGTCATCACTGGTAACACACACTGGTCGAAGACTTTCAAATAGCATGGCACTTGACAACTACCACAGACTAGGTTTCCCCACTAGTTTTCATAGTAGCGTTAAATTATATGTTTTCGCCACAAAATGAGAATATTAAATTTAGCTCTGTGACATCGCATTCAATATTAAGGTGGTTCGTTGCACAAATGGCGGGAAATTCAAATTTCAAACAGTTTTCTTGTCCTTGTAGCTAGGCCGGGTAATTATTATAAACAACCATGATGTTTGCGCAGATTGATTATTATTCTTTACAAAATCATATAAAGCTATTTATCTCTAATGCCCATTATTACTTACATTTGTGAATAAACAAATTTTTGCTGTTTCAAACGGTTTATTCACAAATGTAAGTAATATGGTGCGTTACTGTTAAATAATTGTACATTATAATGTAAAGAACAGCCAACATTTTGCGGAAACACTGTGTTATTTAAAAATAATTACCTGGCCTGGCTACTAGGACCAAAAAACTGTTTAAAATTTGAATTTCCCGCCATAGGTAAATTGAACCACCTTAACGAATCATATCACATTATATCATCCTGTCAAACCACCTGTCAAGTGTATAGTACTTTAATGTTTTGTCTTAAGATTTTGCATATAATTAGTTAATCAGGTATTGAAAAATTTACAAATAGTGACATTTCCAAATTTTAAAAGATCAAACTAGTCATGGTCATAGTCAAAGTCAATCAAAGTAAAACATGGCCTATGTCATGCCTTAGTGAAATAGTAGAGACTTTAGTGAAAAAATAGAGAGAGTTGATTGAATCAGGAGTCACTTGTCTTTTTTCTTCTCGTTCTTTAATCTTATCGTATTTATTTATTCAAAATAGGTTTGCACTTGGCCGCCAACTCGCCTGATGTTAAGCGATGATGCGGTCTACGATGGAGCACGCTTGCCTGGAAGAAACCAATTCACTCTCAACTTATTAACTAACTAACTTACACACAATATGCGCGTCGAAGCACTTTTCACTTACGCCAACATGCGGTGCGTAACACATTCGACGGGTTAAAGTTGAATTATCAATAGAAGCACATAATACTTCTTTTGTCGGAGTATATTCCTTGATTATGAGCGGAGCTGCAAAGCTTCCCGCTGTGGAACGAAACTAATGACTACTTCGTATACCGAGCCGCGAGTCGCAAGTCGCGGATTTCATTTGAATACATCCGTATAACGGAGCTGGGCTATGGAGTAAACTTACAGCGATCGTTTTACTCCTAACAAAAAAACGCAAAGCAAGTGCAAATGATAGATAGATAAACTCTTTATTGTTCACACCACACATTTCGTACACATGATAAAACAGCTTAAAAACTAGTGCAACAATCGGCGGCCTTATCGCTAAGAGCGATCTCTTCCAGGCAACCTTAGGATGGAGAGGATTTATACAGGAGGTAGAAGGCGGGGCGTGCAATATTAAATAATGTGATATAGTTATAATATAAACCGTACATTCTAATAACAATACATACTAATACTTATATTACTTAAAAAAAAAAATGGTGTGCAAAGCGAGACGCGCGCGCTCATTCGCCTTGAAAAAGACCGCCCAATGCGGTTGAAACTATTAATAGTCGGAGTAGCTTAATCTTACGTGAGTAATCATTTGCTAAGTTTCATATCATTTCATAATCATTTGCTTCCCGTGTAGTTTGTAACACTAGCGGTCCGCCCCCGCTCCGCACGGGTATAGTTATATAGCCTATTAAAATAGCCTATAATATTAATCAGTGATAATGTAGCATTCAAATGGTGAAAGAATTTTTAAAATCGGTCCAGTACTTTTTGAGCCAATTCGTTACAAACATACTTACATACAAATCTTTCCTCTTTATAATATTTATTTATAATACACGGGAATTACTCACGTAAGATTAAGCCGGTCAATCTGACTATAGTTTCAACCGCTTTGCACAAAAAAACGCAAGTGCAAATGGTGTGCAAAGCGAGACGCAGCCGCGCGCGCGCATTCACCTTGAAAAAGACCGCCTAGTGCAGTTGAAAATATAGTCGCAGTGACCAGCTTAATCTTACGTAATTCCCGTGTAATTTATACAAAATGTGTGAAAACCACGTCAGTAACTATAATAAAATATTATACCTTGTGTGTTTTAGGCAATTTTTATTTAAATAATCTCTACATAATATAAATTGAAGTCGCTTTCCGCGTCTGTCTGTCTGTATGTCTGTATGGCCGCTAACTTCTCCTAAACCACGCAACGGATTTTGATGCGGTTTTCACCATCAGTTAGATACATTTTCAAGGAAGGTTTATATATATAACTACTGACCTGCCCCGGTTTCGCACGTAAATTACACCCGTGCAAAGCCGGGCGGGCGGGTTGCTAGTTCCTTATATAGCAAGCAGATATTTTGGTAGTGCAAAAATATCAAGAGTTTCTTAATACGAAATCTCAAAATCGACTTACCTGCGAAGCTGAAATTTTGCTGGTAGATTCCTTTACACTTTAGGTCCACTATGAAAGGATTTTCAGAAAGGGCGGTATTGAGGGAGTCAAAAGAGGGTTGAAAGTTTATAGAAAGTCTACGCGTGTGAAAGAGAAACAAAACAAGATATTATTGAAACTGACGTGGTTTTCACACATTTTATTTATGTTACACGGGAATTACTCACGTAAGATTAAGCCCGAAAACAGGAACAATTAATGATTTCTTATTTATGTTTTTTTTTAAATGTTTTTTTTTGAATTAATGATTTGATTTGATGTTGGGTGAGTAATTCCCGTGTAACATAAATAAAACAAGATATCTTGAAAAAATCTTTTTCCTTGTACCAAATCATTGTTCTTTTGTTTTGTTTCCTTACTGCAATATTGCCATGACATCCAGTGTAAGTTAACCCCTCTGATTGCTACTACACGCTGCAAATATCAAGAAGTGTATTTATTTCTTTCAGCAAAAAAGTTTCAAGTTTCACTGGTCGACGTTTTCAAATTGGTACACATTCCGATGTTTATAACTATTCATATGGCGCGTTATTGTGTGGCGAAAAATACGGTTTCTGATGCCATTGTCTTTATTGTGATGGAGTCAAATTATTCCTTCGTCATTGTTGGGTTTTGAGGATTGCATTTTTAATCGTCATTGTGATGAACTGTTGAATAACAATGATTTATTTTAGCAAAAGATTCATGATAATAAATAGTGTTTTATTAATCAAAATACACGGATTGTTTATTGGTCAATTAAATTACAAATAAAGTTCATAAATTGGCCACCAATAACTTAACTAGGTATCTATTCAAATAATCTACCCCTAACTGTTCCTGGCGCAAAGGTGCCCAAAACACTAGCTGCATTACCGCGTTGGATAGCAATGGCTAACCTTTGCACCAGGAACGAGCCGGAGCGGGAGTCACCACATTTTCTTTAAGCCTGTGTTGTATCTCTGAAATGAGCTCTTTGGTCTCAGTCCCCCAACAACCCAGGGTTTCTACGGCAACGGGTACAAAGTTGTAAAGCGGCTCCAACACTGCGTAATTTACCCTCTTTTGATCAGCAGCGTATTCCGCTGCTACTGACGGTGAGTGGACGGTGTGACTCAGGTGACTGGCGACAGTACTGACGCTAGTAGCGTCCTGTAGCAGGCACTTCCCATTTTTCCAAGGCACTAGTGTCAGTCCGTCCGGCTTCTTCTCCTCAGACCTGCAGATACCCAAAGTCTCTAACTCACTGGGATTTTACATTAAAATACATCGTTTTTTTTTCTAACTATTACAATTCTGTAGGCAAAAGGCCTCTACCATCTTTTTCTAAACAGTGCGACCAACCAGATTCGACCAGCCTGGGACGCGTCGAGATTATTGCTCCATATTTTCTACCTATATTGGCACCTATTCAGCAGGCACCTATTGCGTGATCCCATCGGCTCATTATATTGATCATCAGCGTAATAATGCTATGCTGGGTACGCTGCCAACTCGCTTGTACGCTGGTATTGGGCCTACGCATTTGAATTGTCTTTAGTCTTTCAACAGACCGTTATATATATAGACCGTTATATACATAGGCGGTCTATAGTTTTGTTTAGTTTATAAAGAAACTTATATATAATAAAAACAAGAAAAAAAAGAACGTCAATGCAAAATTGTATTAATTTAATTTAATAATACAAAATAAAATGACAAAATGTACATCAAATCATATACAAAACGTTACGGGTTATTAGCTACAGAAAGGGTGATGGATTTAAATTTAAAATAGACACAAGTATTATTCGTGTCATTGTATTTTTCTGAGTTCTACTTACGGTTCAAGCCTCGAATAATCGAAATTTGCAGTTTTGAACAATATTGCAAAGTAACTTTCAAATAGATTTAATGGTATTTTTAATAGTCGTTTGTTTTTCTTTGATGTTAAAAACCACTGACATAAAATACGTTCAAATATAAGTTATTTGAAAAAGAAAAAACGTATAAGTGTCAAAGCGCTTCTTTCATAAAAATTCTTCAAAAGATTATTAATAAAACTACATATTCTTAAATTTTTAGTTTTAAAATGTTACTCAAATAGTACACCTGCTTCTTAATAACTGGCTTCAAAAACATTTTTTAGGATCAAAGGAGTATGAAATTCAAGAAACTGATATCAAGTATCTTCAAATCAAATTAATCTTCATAACGTTACATGATTTAATTTAAACAAATAGTTTTAAATGCTTAAAAAACGGAAAAATTTTATCGGAAAAATATTCAGTTCCTCCTGCCATGGCTGCTGAAAAATTACATCGTTTTAAATTTTTCGACGATCGCCCGCTTTTCGTTAGGATCCCGCTATATTTTTATATATCGCCTACTGTGGTAGCTGTCACGCTGCACTCACTATCTATGTGATGAAGTCTTCAAGAAGCATGCCATGGACTTAGACAAATTGCTCTACGTAGTACCAGCTTACGTGATTCGTGTTCAAAATTATTCACGTGAGAGGTAAAAGTTTAGCTTTTTTAGCCAATTGTTTTTTTTTTTTTTTTTTTTTTTTTTTTATAATAATAATAATTAATAATTTATAATCACTAATATTTGGAAACTGTTAAATACTGTCAGCGCTATTTATGGAAGTACGTATGTTCTGATCTTTCCGGGTACCCAAGACACAGGCTTTGCCTAGTTTGGGGCCCACTGCAAACTTCTTTTTTGTGTTTTTCTGTATTGTATGTCTTTTGGGAATTCTATGTGCTGTTCTTTCGGAAATTTATGATTTATTGCTCTAAAATATATCAAATTAATTAACGTGTTTTTTCTTTCAATTATGTAGATACTACAAATAATCAGCGATGGCGAACCAATGGCACGCAGCCATTGATGGCACTCCACAAAATAATTCAGGCACGCCAATAATTAAGAAATAGACCTGATCTGAAAAAAAAATTTCGTCTACATTTGACCACGCACCAAAGAAGTTAGTCAGCGACAGATTTCATACTGGTGCGTGATATACTTGCTAGCACAATTGAGTTGTTACCAATTGAGTCGATGTCTCAAAATACATAAACACGCCTCTTTGTGGCCGTAGATACTAAGACTTTTTCTTCGCTCGGTCAACTCAAAATTAAGTCAGAAAATACTAAAGGCATATAATAATGTTATCCTGTAAACAAACTTTGTAAAACACACACGTCCCTTTCAACAAACTTTTCTAAAATCCAAAAAACAAAAGATGTTTGTGTATAATACGAAACGTCAACATCTCGGCGTGTTTTTTCAAGCTTAGCTCGTCTCGACCTTTTCCAGCTACCTTCAAAGCCACAACTGTCGTCTCTAATAAAAAACATTTAAAGTCCATAATCATTCGTCGGGGAAACCTCTGGAAGACGTAGGAGCTTTCAGAGGTGCACTTTGATAATATATAGTTTGGATTTGCCTTAAGCGAAGCGAGCTTAAGCGCTAGTACCGAAAAAATTCTACCAAAAACGGAGCCAAGGTAGTAAGAATATGTCAGTGTGTGCAATACGTGTTTATATTGCACACACTGACATATTCTTACTAGTTCTACAAACGCACACTTCTCTATATTGAGCAGCACATCATCATCATCATCAGCCAGAAGACGTCCACTGCTGAACATAGGCCTCCCCCTTTAACCTCCACACTGAACGACAGCCTGCCTTTTGCATCCACCGGATGCCAGCGACTCTCACCTCCTATATGTAGATAGAAACTTTTATATTGTGTACACCAGAAATAAAAAATACATACAGATAGAAAACACCTACGAGCTTGTGCCACAAGTAGCAACCTAATTGCTAAAAGCGATCTCTTCCAGGAAATCAAGCTTTTCTAGCAAAAAAGAGTTATCAAAATTGGCGTTTATTCCATTCTGTCCGACTATTTGTCCGATGATCGGACAGTTTGGACAAAAATATTCCAATCTGTCCGACTGGCCAGTCGGACAGATTGGACACGCAAATTTTGTTCCAAATAGTACTACCGGCAGTAAAGTACAGTGAAAACAAAAATGTTATACTTATTTTTTTTTTCCTACTATTTTGATTTTGAGTGTCGGCTAATTTCTATGTGCAATATAATAATTAAGAATAGTTTTTTTCACCAAGTCCCAAGTACCAGGAATGTATAAACCATGAAGACGGTGTCCCCTTCGCGACCCATGATCACACTTTTTATGAATCTAGAGTGAAATACCTCTCCATCGTTTCTGTTATCCTGGTATGTACCTGGTATCGACGTTTTCCAATAATTAACGTTTGTTCTATTTGTGGAGGAACACAGTAGAAACTACTCGGCTGTGGAGAGTGTGATCACGGGTCGCGGTCGCTTCTCGAGGTGGAAAACCTCTTCATGGTTTATGCATTCCTGGTACTTTGATTTGGTGAAGCTTTTTGGTCGACCTTGTGAATGACAGCTGTCATCGGAAATGAAGATCTCGACGAGATCTATCACTTCTGCAAAGAGACTGCTAGTCCAGGATCAACAGTTTCCGAGACATCGCCCAACCAAGTTTGACAGCTGTCATCGGAAATGAAGATCTCGACGAGATCTATCACTTCTGCAAAGAGACTGCTAGTCCAGGATCAACAGTTTCCGAGATATCACCCAACCAAGTTTGACAGCTGTCATCGGAAATGAAGATCTCGACGAGATCTATCACTTCTGCAAAGAGACTGCTAGTCCAGGATCAACAGTTTCCGAGATATCACCCAACCAAGTTTGACAGCTGTCACACTGATATCTGTCAACGCCCACATTAAACCATGGAGAGATACCCAAATCCAGCAGCAGTGGTCTGATAAACATAGGCTAATGATGGTGATGATGTCACTGACATCTGTCAACGCCTACATCTACCCTGAGACAAGCCCAAGTCCGTCTGATAAGAGTAGGCTGATAATGATGATGATGGATTAGGACCCATTCTCTGTGAGGGAACATGGTAGGCTGAAATGATGATGATGATGAAATTTTATATTCAGGATACTTTGCGAATGATGATAATGATGGTGGATTAGGGCCCATCCTCTCTCTCTCTGAGAAAAATCCTGTGTCCCAGCAGTGGGAACATGGTAGGCTGAAATGATGATGATGATGATGATGAAATAACATACAAATGATAATTACGATAGATTCATATTAATTATTTTGTTAGAAGTGTTTGGTGTGAAGTACTTACTTCAAAGATAATAATCCTACAAAAAGTACCTAATTACTTTTCAGATTGATTGTATCGTAATATTCTTGGTAGTACTATTTGGAACAAAATTTGCGTGTCCAATCTGTCCGACTGGGCAGTCGGACAGATTGGAATATTTTTGTCCAAACTGTCCGATCATCGGACAAATAGTCGGACAGAATGGAATAAACGAAAATTGGTTCACAATCAGGGAAGATATCCGTTTCCACGTAACATACACAAAAACAGTCGAATTGGGAACCTATTTTTTAACCGAAACCGAAGGTTTTTAATTCGGTTGTATGTTTTTTTTACCAACTGCGACCTTATGAACCGATTTGAATAATAAAAGTATTTAATTGACAAAAGCATTGTAAGTAACACAGATAATTTGAATAATTATTTTATTTATTAAAAAGCTTTGTGTTCTATATTTAAAGGAGGAAAATTAGGGGATGAATTTAATTTATGGAACTTTGGGTGGATACGATTGATTGTAGTGTAGCAGTCGGCTCCGGCTTCGCCTACCACCAGGCTAGACCTGCCTAAGCCAGGAGCACGACTGGCACACCCAGTTACGAGGAATGAGACTGGACAGGAACAGAACCTTACCTATCCCTAATGCCAAAGAGAAAACAATATTGTTACACAGACACAATTTATTTAGAAGCACAGTCCACAGTTCACAGTTTTGGAGACAGGGATAAAGTTGAATAGAGCACTCGGTTGGGAATTTGAAAAGAGGGATACTTAGTTTCGGTTATCACAGTCCAGGTTTTTCAGAGTCAGATTCTATCAAGAATAAGATAGGCCACTTGCTACGGTGTTAATTGCAAGTGTAACCAGTCCTGGGTGGTCCAGATCCTATGAGGTGTCTTCTGGAGTCTAGGGGTCCAGGTTCCAGGTTTCAAGGACTTTCTAGGGTCAAGGTTCCAGGTTTCGAGGACTTTCCAGGGTCAAGGTTCCAGGTTTCAAGGACTCAGACGCTTATTTTATTATTTTCCATATTTATTATACACCTCCGCTCAGCTTGGCAGCCTGTCCCAGAGTGTCATCTCTCTGATTCTTTTTCTTGTTTCTAGTTTTGAATTTTAAAATAATGGAAGCGTAATAGTGCCTGTGTGTAAATAAAAACAAAGAGTTAGAATAAGTAAGAAAAAGGTTTTATGAAACATGATGATGATGATGAAATAAAAGATATACTACAATGTGTTGCCATAAATAACAAACCACATACGAAAGTGAATAATTACAAACCACATTATAATTATGTACGTTGTATGTACGTCTCATTGTAGCAAAATTCTGAATACTCATATGAGAGTTTCAAAGAAACTATTCCGGAAACCCAAATACGTATCTGCGTAAAAGAATCAAACTAAGTAGGCCATCTATCAAGTAAAAAATAAGGGAAAAGACAAAGAACCTTTGTCTCTTGCTATTGATAGATCGACCCAATCTCACCAGATTGTATCTCTTTAAAGTAAATTAAACAAACTTGTTGGTTCTATAACTTGAGATTTCTGATTGAATTCGTTTGTTAAACGTAATAGGTGATTTAAATTACGTTTGTTGCTTTATCTACCCTTGTAGAAGGCACCCCTTAATAATCTAACCTTACAATCTAACCTTAATAAATTAGACTCATATGTTATTTTATTTCTAACTTCTAGACAAATTATTCTAACTAAACTATGAAAATCTTCTATAATACTTTTCTTATTGTCTTTGTTACAAGAAATAATAATCTACATATAAATAACCTTCAATTCCAGTGATGTTTGCACACGACTGCTTGGGGGTTGAATAACCGATAAAGGTGTGGTATATCACTGGCCTGGAATCCCCAGGCAGACTCTGCAAAAGAACCATAGCACTATTTATATTATATTAATAAGTCACTTTTCAGAGTTCCGTACCCAAAGAAAGAAAGAAAGAAAGAATATTTATTTATGACACAAACAAAATATAAGACATTAAGAATAAAATTAAAACAACAAAGTAATAGTTTCTGTCACAAGTCGATCCCAACTCAGCGTAAAGGGTAAAAACGGGACCCTATTACTAAGTCTACAATGTCTGTCGGTCAGTCTGTCTGTCCTACCGTCCTCTCTTTTGAACCGTAATAGATGGACAGATGAATTTTTCACAGAATATGTAACGTTACGGCGGATTAACTAACAAAATGACAAAAAAAGTCAAAAAATAAAAACGAAACGTATGTTGTTTGGGGTCCCCATATAAAAAACGTATTTTTTTACTTTTTTTGTATAAGTTCTAGTGTAAGAACAGTAAAATGTATAAGCGCCAAACTTGGAATAATTATAGTACACGTTTTAAGGTATACCAAATGTAATAAATACTGGTTAATTTTGTGGTGGTAAGGAACCCTGCGAGCCCGACACTTACGACTTAGCCGGTTTATTTGGATAGCGCTTATCATCAAACAAGTGACGTGTGTCACACTGTAGTATAAATATGTAACAGTGCTTCTTAGTTTAATATTAGAATAGCAGTGAGTTCTGTGCCCTGCATTTAAACATCGCATTTCCTAACTAGAATGGACACGAGCTATCCAAAGCACAAAGCTTCAATTATTAGAGTGAACAATACAACAAAAGGATTAATTAAACAAACGGTGTGTTGTTTGACACCATATTACAATAGTGCAGGTTTGTAAAGTACCTTTGTTCATATAAAAGACTAGCGGTCCGCCCCAGCTTTGCACGGGTATAGATTATAGCCTATGTCACCCGGGGATAGTGTAGCTTCGCGTCAGTGAAATAATTTTTCAAATCAGTTCAGTAGTTTCGGAGCCTATTCAATGCAAACAAACAAACAAACAATCAAATCTTTCCTCTTTATAATATTAGCATAGATAGCAGTGGATTAAATTCACAATAAAACTGGCCAAGTGCGAGTCAGGCTCGCACGCTGAGGGTTCCACACCACCACATAACTCGTTAGCTACTATAGTATAAAAAAAATATGCAAAATGATAAAATCCCATCAACGGCCAGGCGGTCACCCATCCAAGTACCGACCGTGCCCGACGTTGCTTCACTTCGGTGATCGTAAGAGAACTGGTGGTGAACAGAAATTTGTCACCGACTCACACTTGGCCATTATTTACTATTTGTTGTTTAGAGTGTGTACAATAATCATGCCAAGTTTGACGCTTGTACGTATCACCATTTTTACATTAGAGGTAACACAGAAATACGTTGAAAAAAATACGTTTGTTGAATGGGGACCCCCATTTCGTTTTTACTTTTTGACTATATTTTAACTAATCCGCCGTAACATTAAATATTCTGTGGGAATTTAAACTGGCTATCTATTACAGTTCGAAAAATACAGCCGTTAATAGGTAGGGCAGACGAACAGACAGTCATCGTAGGCTTAGTAATAGGGTCCCGTTTTTACCCTTTGGATACAGAACCCTATTAAAGTCAGTTGTGTAAGCGTTTTTGGAAGTTGGTCCCTTCATTATTAGCCTGTCATATTATTTACACTGCTGGGACACATACAGGGTTTCTCTCAGAGATAGAGGATGGGTTGTTGATTGATCCATCACGGTGGCCCAGTGCATCTTGATGATGTGAAATGTCATTATGAACTTATGAGGTTTTTGGACATACCGGTCACTCAATGTTTTCCTTACCGCTGTTGAACGATGGCATAGAAACTGCACATAAATATTTAAGTTTATAGTCTTCAATACTTTAAATAAATAAATAATGCTTCATCTTCGACCGCATCGTCGCTTAGGTAGTTAAAAAAAAAAAAAAAAAAAGCTGGCAATCTGAAAGGATGCAAAAGGCGGGCTGTCGTTCAGTGTGGAGGTTTAAGGGGGAGGCCTATGTTCAGCAGTGGACGTCTTCTGGCTGATGATGATGATGAATCTGAAAGGGTGCATTTTCTATTCTTTCCCGTTTTAGCAAACCTCCACCTTGTACTCGTATTTATGTCAATGTCACCAAACCAGTGGCCGTCGAACTGAGGGTACATATCGACACCTAATTTTTCAAAATTGGTTGAGGCGTTAAGATTGTAGTTGGGAACTTCCAATAATAATTATATAGGTAAACTAGCGACCCGCCCGCCCGGCTTCGCACGGGTATAATTTACGTGCGAAACCGGGGCGGGTCGCTAGTTATATGTATAAACCTTCCTTGAAAATGTATCTAACTGATAGTGAAAACCGCATCAAAATCCGTTGCGTGGTTTAGGAGGAGTTAGCGGCCATACAGACAGACAGACAGACGCGGAAAGCGACTTCAATTCATACTATGTAGAGATAAGCTAGCTACTTTTAAACACTCCTTTTGGTTTTTCTGTTGTCGGGTTACAAGGAAAAGAAACCAGAGCATTTATAGAGAAGGTCTCGCAGAAAAAGCTATTTTCTACGGCTTTAATTCCATTTCTAAACGTTAAGCCTTGAAACGTGTAGTAAAATAAAGTAAAAAACGTCTCTTCTCTAACATAAAATGAAAAGGTTAGTGTTGCGAATCGAAAACAACGTGGGGTATAAAAGACCTCACGCAATTTATAGGTATGTAAGACTTCAACCAAAATAAAATGAATGGACGGGCCCAGTAGAAGCGCATTTTAGAAGATTACAAAATGAGCGCCGGCTCTCATTTCATTTCAGTCGGTCCTAGCCGTAGAAAGTGCAACACGTGTCTATTGTTACATGATAACGAAACATCTGACAAAATTATGCATTCATATGCTTTCCCGAAGTGTAAATACACAAATTAAACCAATATCTATTTTTTGTAACAAATATACTGTATTTTTTTTATAATAAGGTGTTGAAGTATATGTCCGACGGTTTCGCCTCGTTTTTACTGAGCAAGTTCAATGGTTAGGGTCCGTCCATTCATTTTATTTTGGTCGAAGATATAAGATGGTAAGATAACAGAAAGTTTAAACAGGTTCACATCCTAGTTTTTTTTTTTTACAGATATGTGTCCGCATTTGACAACCAACTCATCATCATCATCAGCCAGAAGACGTCCACTGCTGAACATAGGCCTCCCCCTTTAACCTCCACACTGAACGACAGCCTGCCTTTTGCATCCACTGGATGCCAGCGACTCTCACTATGTCGTAGGTCCATCTAGTGGGAGGCCTACCTACGCTGCGTCTTCCGGTTCGTCCACCAACTCGCCTGTTGGTAATAATTTAAAAAGCCAGCGCCCTAGCCAAAGTTTTGTCTAGCACCCATTTTGTACATGAAAAAAAAAAGCACCCAGTGATTTTTTTTATTTTTTTATTATTTAACAAAGCAAATCTGTAAAATTTGCATGTTTGTTGTTATTTTAATGATTGTCGGAGGATGACGAAAAAAACTGTATTTTTTATGGAACTGTGTTTAGATACTGCTAACACTGGTATTAAGCATTTAGATTTAACCCAGGCAATCTTTTTACATCAAATATATATCAAAATGAACCTGGTTGATCAATTTTATGGGGTAAACAGTTTTATGCACTAGTGCAAAAAGAAACACTTATATTTGAGCGTAAAAACTAGTTTTAGTCCGCTAAACGGGGCATAATTAAGAGCTGTTCGATCCCATCAACCAAAAGAGGGTAGATCAGTAGAAGCCATTCCGTAATAGGGATTCGCATGGGACGCACGTTGCGATCTACCCTCGCGGCGCGTGCGCAGTAATCAACTTCCATCCAGGATACTCACTTAGAACCATTGGGTTCGTAACCTAGTGCTGTGAGCTCACAAAGAACGTTAGAGAACTATTATTTGACCAGTGCAGTTCAGTGGCCGTGCCCGGGCTGTTCCACATAGATCGCGACTGCTGCTGAAGCCGTATGGGCGATCGTGGATTCAAGGTAGATGGAGTTTTCCATTTTACCTTCGTCAGCTTGTAGGGATAGTTGTCCGTTCTTCACCTAATTGTTCTGGATGCACCTCATACAGTCCAATCACAAAAATTTCCCCGAGACTGTACAACTGTACGTGTATCGTGTATCGTGACAAGCAAACATGTTTTTGGAGTAGGTATTTTAATAGATTCTGAATATTTACAGGTTTCCCCTTATTCGTAGTGCAAGGTACTCACACCCATTTACCTACGTCAGGGTACATACAGACTGTTGAGAAGCATTTTCATATTATTTTCTTTGTTTGTATTTTTTTCTTATTTCTTTTAATTTAATTAGAGACTCAGGAGTCAAGAAATCCAATTTATTATACGATATTGAACACTAAAGCTTTAGTGAGATTAAACAAGGTTTGAACCGTAAGAGAAATGATTTCTGCTTTAATTCTTTTTTTATGATAGATAGATTAGATAGATAGAGAGTGAAGTTGAACATGGCAATGACACTTACCTACTTAGTACAATTTTCCTACTTATGAATTATTTGATCAAAAGTAGGGCCGCTGTAAAAATGCGTCTAACAGTTAATTGCCATAACATTGTGCAAATTCTGAACTAAAACAGTAAAGTGTGATCAATTTGACAAGTTTTTTTTTATTGTTTGAAAGTAAGGTTGGGCTTGCAACCAATATAAAACAGTAAACTATTAAAAATGTAACTCAGTGGCTAACAAAGCAAGAGCAGACCTTGGAAGTAATGTAAATCTAAATTATGTAACAAACAGAATATCTACGTTATTCAAACCCATCCATTACGTCAGGAACATTATGAATGTTATAATAATTCCTAGTAATGTTTAGGTCTCAAACGGTTCCCAACCAAACTCAGAATCCCATAGCTTACTCCCTAACATTTGCCAGAATAGTAAGCATTTACTAAGTAGGTATAGTTCTCAGACCTTTATGGAAGACTCTTCAAGCACGTCTAGTTCTGTGGATACTCAGCGTGCCGCATTTTAATCGACTTTAAAAAGGAGGGGGTTCTTTATTTGTTTTTTTTAAATGTTTTATTACCTTTTTTAAAAATGATTTTTGTATTCATATAAAAAGTGGGACTGGGTCGATCATGTTAGTCGTATGTCGGAGGATCGTTGGGCTAAAACCACAGCATAGTGGCTTCCACAGGATGGCAAACGACCTCCCGGACAGCCCAGATGGAGATGGAGGGACGAACTGGACCCAAATTGCTCAACACAGAGAGAAATGGAAGGAGGGAAGGGCGGCTTTTGCCCTGCAGTGGGACGATGCAGGCTATTATAATAATAATAATAAAATGTTAGTTACCTCTGAATTCCTTCATTTATGAACCAATTTGTAATGAATTTTTTATTTGAAAGGATATACCTTAATTTCGTATTTTACTAACTTTGTGAAGTCGGTTTTTTATTGCGATTTGAACTCGCTGTGTCCATTTTTATAAAAGTCTGTGATATAGTTGTTACAATCACGTCAAAGGAATTCCCTGTAGTAAATAGCTCTCATGCCCCAACAGTAGCAGCGTTGGTTAATTTTACCTTCAGTGGTATTTCTGAGGAATCGGTGCCGATATATTTTACCTAAGAAAATAAACAGACAGTTTTTTTTCGTAAAAACATGTGATTTGTTCTGAGATCGATAGCGTACGTGACTTGGGTTGGACGAGATTTCTTAACAGTATGGGAGGTGAAGGAAATTTTGGTAACGTGAGTCTTTAGAGAGAAAAAAAACGATATAAAACACTGTTTTAAACTATCACGGTTGTTCACTAAAGTTCACGGTTGTTGTGTGCATGTAACTGCGCCGAAATATCGGGAGCTCATTCCACAACCTTACCACGGTAAATATCCCGTTAATAATCATATAACTTTAAAAAACGATATATTCGTTTTTTTATTAGTTTCGTTTCATTTTTTTTTTTTACATCGGACTAGGTTAAAGTTTGACCGCGATCTCGCCTGATGGAAAGTGATAATGCGGTCAAAGATGGAGGACGTTAGCTCAGTAAGAACCTATTAACCCTAGACTCGAACACTTCAAGATTGTAATGCTGCGAAAACACAGACAGGGGCAAGGCGTTCCATTGTTTTGCTGTTCTAATTCAGAAGGAGGAGTCAAAACGCTTGGTACGATTAAATGGCATTTCGACCAAGTAAGGGTGACGCCTTGCCGTTCGTCTGGACGTCCGGTAATGAAAAGGTGATGGGGGAACAAGTTCGTGAAGTTCCGTTGCACACTCTCCATGGAAAATCCTATAATCATGACCATGGATACATAGTAATTCAGTCGTAATAAATTAACCATGTTTACATAGTATTAAATAGCGTCCAACAAGTCATACAACACGACGTACCAGCGTCAAATTTTGCATTATTATATTACACACTGTAGAATATAACAACAAATAATAAACAATGGCCAAGTGCGTGTCGGTGAGAAGTTTCTGTTCATTACCAAGTTATAATAAATAGGTGATTTCGTTATTGAATTTTGTGGTGGTACGGAACCCTCAGTGCGCGAGCCCGACTCGTGCTTGGCCAGTTTATAACATAGTTATTGCAGCTGTTAGCGCTATTAAATGCCAGGATCAAGGGTATATAACATTATCATTAAATCTCATCATCATCATCGTTTCAGCCATAGAAAGTACACTGCTAGACATAGGCCTCCATCATCGACCCATCGATCTCCAAATGGGCCGGTTGGAAGCGGTCGTTTTGTTGCTTACGTGAGTAACTCCCGTTTCATATAAATAAAACGTGTGAAAATCACGTCAGTTTACATAGTAAATTGTTTTAATGTCGTTTCTAACCGATATTTGATGATCTATGCTAAAACATCGATTATCGACTTTTTGATATCCTACTAATATTATAAACGCTACTTTATTATTTTATTATTTGTTTGTATTTTTGTTTGTATGGATGTATAGATGTATGGATGTTTGTTCCTCTTTCACGCTGCAACGGAACAACGGATCGACCTGATTTTTTGCATCGGTATAGTTCAAGAGCCAGAGAGTGATATAGGCTACTTTTTATCATCATCATTACCATTTTTCATCACTGCGCGGGTTAAACCGCGGGGCGCAGCTAGTTTGGAAAAAGCTAAATCGATGTTCATCGAACATCAATGATCATCGATCATCCTCTCGCGCTGCTCACGCCCTGTGCTGCTGATGAAAATCAATTGAACTATAATTATAACCTTTAAGTAAACTGACACTACCTCCTGTACTAAAACAGGGTGAATAAGCATTTGAACTGGGAATTTGATTTCGTTCTTTTGATGTGACAGAGAGATAAGGGAGTTTAGTATTCAGCGATTGTTACCAAGTGTCATAAGAGAACTACCTTGCTCGTGACTTGTTCCAGGAATTATGACCCACATTTCACACGTACGGGAGAAATTATTGCCTACATTTGTTATGCTGAATTTCGATAAATGATGTGAATCATTTTTGTCAATGAGTTTTTGGAGTGAAAACTTCTTTAGACACGTTGGGCACTTGTTTAGATGGGGAAAAGCACTGAACTCGCATGACCATCACGCTTAGATACTCGTTCGGGTAAAGTTGGCTTGAGTCAACTAACAGAGCGAGAGAGATATAGTCAACCTTGATGAAGTTTTCTCTTCTATCGTGTGGTCTTAAGTGGGCACATGAGCAGCGTTTTGTCCATACAAACGTATTCTCGTGTTACCTCCCTGGATAATACCGCTAGAGCTGTAATTTTTTTTAATAAAATTTATTACCTCTTTTGTTATGCTTATATCATTTATTTTTTCTTATATTAAGTTATATACTATAAGAAATATGAGCCTCTTAATATCCCAATATATTTTTTTACCGCCATTTTCAGACGCCTATCAGTCAAATTTGACGAGTTTATAAAATAAAAATAAATGACAGAAGCATAGTTCAATTCTATCCACAACTATTAATAAAAAAAAAAATGGCCTAGTTTTGATTGAGGAAACAGAAAAATACAAGACGATGATTTCGTCTACTTTTCGTAGGTATAATCGATCCGAGCTGCAGTTGTCCCTGTTGCGCTCTACGTGGAGAAGCTTTGGGGTCAAAGGACAGCAACAAATTTCTTGGCCGTGTTATGCCCTCTTAAGCACTTTTTTTTTTAGGAATAAGGGTTCATGGCTTTCTATCTTCTTCTCTCACTATGTGTTCTTATAGTGAAGTGGTCAGGCCAGATTTTAGAGTTCGTAATAATATATTATGATATTCGGGTTCAGTTTTGTTATAAGATTTTCATTTACAAGGTAGGTTGGCAAGAATTAACTAGAATGAATAATTAAGTATTATTTATTTAGTCCTACTATGGATTCCAAAACAGCTGGAACGAATTTGACGGGACTTTCACTGGCAGATAACCGAAATTATAAGGAGTAATTTAGGCTAATTTTCATCACCATCATCATCACCATTTCTCATCACCGGTGCAGCTAGTATTTTATAAGATAGGATGTAAAGTTTCCCACTGCAGGGCAAAAGCCTCCGTGCCATTCTTTCTATTATTTATTAAAGTTATTTCTAACTAATAATATAAACGGGCCATGTTAGGCATATCTCTCCTGGACCGTATACCAAACGTGGAAATTCGACGAAGAACGAAGGTCGAAGACGTGGTTAAACGGATCACGAGACTCAAGTGGAGATGGGCGGGACACTTGGCTAGAAGGGAAGATGGACGGTGGACCAAAGCAGTCACAGAATGGTGGCCGCGGAACGGAAAGCAACCACCGGGCAGACCACCAGCCCGCTGGTCGGACGACATCGTTAGGACAGCAGGAAAGCAGTGCACAAGACTAGCACAGGACCGGAAAAGATGGCACGCTGAAGAGGAGACCTATACCCAGCAGGGGGTGGAGAATGGTTGATGATGATGATGATGAATAATATAAAATAATTATAATGTTTAGTGATACTAGGAGGAAAACTAGGCTCTGCAGAGTAGATGTATTTACTTGTCAATGATTATGAGTGCTGTAAATAAGTAAATACTGAGGTAAGTACAGCATTTACCCTAATATTTTTATGCTCGACAGGTTAGGCATTTGACTAGCTTCATCATCATCATTATCATCATCATCTGTCAGAAGACATCCACTGCTGAACATAGATCTACCCCTTAGATCTTCACATTAAATGATAGCCTGCCATCCGCATCCACTGGATTCCCGTGACTCTCACAATATCGTTGGTCCATCTAGTGGGAGGCCTATCTAACACTGTCACTACAACTTACATAAAAATTAATGATAAAATAGTCAAAAATTGTAAATAGGCATATTCTGGCATGGTAACTGGGCTCTGAAGTGAAACACACTTTCTTATCCTTCGACCAAAATAAAATGAATGGAAGGGCCCAGAAGAAGCTCATTTTTGAATATTACAATATGAGCGCTGGCGCTCACTTGGTTCAGTCGGTCTCTAGCTGTAGGAAGTGCAACACGAGACTATTGTTGCATGATAATGAAACATCTGACAAAATTATACCTTCGTGTGCTTACCCGGAGAGTAAATATACACCAAAAAACCGCTATCTATTTTTTGTAATAAACGGTTTGTCCGACGGTTTTAACTCGTTTTTACTGAGCAAGTTCAATGGTTATGATTCGTCCATTCATTTTATTTTTGTCGAAGGTCATATCAACATTTCCAACAAAATTGTTGTTGGAAAATTATTATTGGAATTTAATTTAAAAGTATGATCGAAACCTACGATAACATTATTAATTAAATTCCTGTTAATCTGCCAGGCTATCCTAAAATAACTTACTCAGAACAATATATTCAAGTTGGCATCTGTTCAAAGGTTGGCATTTAGGAATCACGCGTACCTAAAGACGCGTGACCTGGGTCTCGAATCTAAGCTATTCAGTTGTATTGCTACACTTTTCAATCAACTTAGATTTTTCTTTCTTAAAATAAGTCTGTTAAATGATTAAAAGAGTTATGTTATAATTAAAATCCGCAAAATAAATATGAGTAAATCAAATTGTATATATTTTTTTTCGGGCATCCAGTGGATGCAAAAAGCAAGCTGTCATTCAGTGTGGAGGTTAAAGGGGGAGGCCTATGTTCAGCAGTGAACGTCTTCTGTCTTATGATGATGATGTTTTTTTTTTTTTAAAGTGGAGCATGGTAATTTTTGGATTTTTCAAAAGTTCAAGATTCAAAGGTTGTATATCATACACATAAGCTGTCCTAAGAAACGTCTGGTTAGTTAAAAGTAGTGACTTGAAAACCTCAATTTTTTTTCGTCGGTTTAATTGGAGTTAAATGCCTAAAATCAATTTAAAAAGAAATATGGCAAAGGCCTTTGTTAACTAAACAAAATATAAGCTAACACTAACACTACAAAAACTGTTAGACTGCGCCCATAGACCGTTGAAGGTTTAAAGACAATCCAAAGGATCAAGCATAATTATGTAAAATTTATTTTACCTGCCATTATCGTCTCTATTATTTAGACTAAATCAAAATTTTAGAGGTTGTTTCGTCCCACTGCTGGGCAAATACCTCCTTATGCTTCTTTCACTCTTCATGGTTTAGATCTTTTTGGGTCCAGGCATTAGAAAAGGAATCCAGGTTATCCCGCCATCTCCACCTGGTCCTGTCTAGTCTAACGTCCTAGGAAATATTTCGGTAGTCGTTCAACATACATCATTCATAATTGGGCGGAATAATCGCGTAACGAACATAAAAAACCGGACAAGTACGAGTAGGACTCGTGCTTTGAGGGTTCCGTTGGCCAGAACCCTCAGAGCGCGAGTCCAAAAAAAACCTAGTTTAAATATTGAAAGTCAAACTTAAATTTGTAGTTGGCTATAAGGTTCTTCTTTACATTCTAACTACAAAATGTAAGTTTGTAATAGCAAAATAATTATTTTTAAATGATATAACTTCAAATTTGTAACTTTCAGATTTATTCCTATAAATGTGCTATGAGACCTTGCCTTTTTACCAAATTTCAAGATTCTAGGTCAACGGGAAGTACCCTATAAGTTTTGATTTCCCTGTGAAATCGCAAAATATGCGACATAAACGTTCATATCTTTAGATTGCGTTGACTTACAACTTTTATTTTTTTACAACCAAAAGAAACAGACCCAAGTATATTTAGTATAAATTTCAACTTGATACCTTTACGCGTTCTTGAGAAAAAGGGTCTTGACAGACGGACAGGCAGACGGACAACGAAGTGATCCTATAAAAGTTCAGTTTTTTCCTTTTGAGGTACGGTAACCCTAAAAACCGTCGAACTGAGAACCTACTCTATTTTAGTAGGCGGTAAAAAATCACTAAGCTCTCTCTAAGCCCGCTAATATTCAATCAGCGTACGGCAGAAAATCGGGTGATGACGAAGACAATTTGTCAGGTTCACAGCTGCCGACGTTCGTCGATAGATCACGTGTCGTGGCTCTCGTCTCAAATTCACGTCGTGGCTTCAAAGATATTAAATTGAAATAGCAGGTAAAGTTATCTGCTGCAACGTCATCAAATTGAATTCAATATGTACTGATGAATGATGCTCATACTAATATTATAAATGCGAAAGTGTGTTTGTTTGTTTGTTCCTCTTTCACGCAGCAACGGAACAACGGATCGACCTGATTTTTTTGCATGGGTATAGTTCAAGAGCCAGAGAGTGACATAGGCTACTTTTCATCATCATCGTCATCATCAACATTTTTCATCACTACGCGGGTGAACCCGCCGGGTGCAGCTAGTAAATGATAATGCTGATTTTCCTTTGGCTGGAAATGTTTTGCGGCTCCGAAAGTTTAATAAACCGGTCAAGCGCGAGTCGGGCTCACGCACTTAGAGTTCAGTACCACAAAAAATTACAAAAAGTAGTGCAAAAAGATCACGCCCAGCGGTCACCCAACTAAGTACCGACATACTTTAGAGTGTGTATTATAATCATGCCCAGTTTGACGCTTGCACGTATTACCGCACGTTTGTTTTATGGGGAACGTTTTTGGGTTTTACTTTTTGTATTTATTTATTAGTTAATCCGCCGTAACATTATATCATATTACACTGAGAAAATGTCAACAGGTAGTTTATTAAGTTTCGAAAGATATTAATAATAGAGATATAATAGATTAAACAGTAGGGCGGACAGACAGACAGCGTAAGCTTCGTAATAGGATTCCATTTACACCGTTTGTTTTTTTCCCTTTGATGTCTATATTATTTTGTTTCTGTCATAAATAAATATTTGTCTTTCTTTCTTTCTTTCTTTGAGTATGGACTTTAATAATAGTTTTTAGAAAAAAAAAAGAACCGTCTTTATGACTATACCTACATTTACAAACTGAAACTAAAAAGTAGAAAATATTGTTTAATATTACAACTGAAATACTTTGTACGAAAAACAACAGGGCCCGGTCGCCATGGAGACACTTCTTTGTTTTTTTTGAAGTTCTGTTATAGGAACAGTTCCTCTATGTTTGCTGTTCAGTTGACAGCGTCACTAGTGGAGAACAAATTATGAAATTCACCATGAAATAACTGTAGTTCCAATTTTGCCCACTTTAACAGCTAAGTTGGTGGCAGTATACATGTACAATGTACATTGAATTCGTTGCTTATCGTCATGTTTTTGTAGATTTTGCAAAAAGCGCTGAATCAATGTCGATAAAAAATTATGGGACCACCTATAAGATATGACCTACCAACCAAAAAAAGAATCATCAAAAACAATTCTAAGTTGGCAGAGTAATCGCGTAACAAACATACAAAAAAAACCATACAGTCGAATTGATAACCTCCTCCTTTTGGAAGTTGGTTAAAAACAAATATTATCAATATTGTTATGGTTTTTTCTTTTGCGTTAAAGATAATTAACAGAATAGAAGTGAACTTCACCTCGATGTTTGTGCTTATTTTGATAGAGAACCGAAAATGACGTATGACAATTTAATCCTAAGAATAATTTTAAGAAGCAAATAGCCTAATGACATCCTTCCCTAGTGTCGCAGGCTTAAAGCATAAAGAAAAAACTGAAAAATATTTTTGCTTAAAATTTATTCAGACCGTATTATAAAACTAACAGAAACTAAATTAAATTCTTTTTTGTCCAATTATTTGACCATTAATTATATTAGAGATTCTTAAATCTTGATGAGCAAGTCCATGGTCCGAGTTTAACTCAAAGATTTTGATAGGTTTCTTCGTATATTGGGAGAGATTATAATCTTTAGCCAGATTTTCAGAATCTGGATGAGCAATGCCTTTCAAAAGGATCAATTCTGATTGTAATTTAATCCTCGGTTTGTATTCTCGTGCAAGATTGATTCTTTTATACGCTGATTCGAGTACATGCCTTTTGTACTGTTCAGAATATGATACAACTCCCTTGAGTTTCTTTAGAGTGATTTCAACCTTTTCTTTGAACGTATTCGATTTATCTAGTTCTTCTGAAAGCTCTTCATTTTTATTCCCAGTCATAATAAAATACATGTAAATTAAAATGTTGTTTTGCAGCTTATCTTCGGGTATTTTACCAATATAAGCATCTAAATAACAACGCAATGCATCTGGACTGCTGTCTAAGCAAAATACAACACCGTCTTCTCCTGAAAATATTTAAAAACACAAAATTTAGTAGTTATAATCTACAAAAAAATATATATAGTACTAGCTGCGTCTCGTGGTTTCACCCGCGTAGTGATGAAAAATGGTGATGATAATGATGGTGATGAAAAGTAGCATAGTAGCATATGTCATTCTCCAGCCTTTGAACAATACACATGCAAAAAATAAGGTCTATCCGTTGTTCTGATGCTGGGTAAAAGAGGAACAAACAAACACACTTTCGCAGATATTATAATCTAGTCTTGAAATTGCGAGTGAATCGGTTTCTTTTAGGCGAGCGTGCTCTATCGTACGCTGCATCTTCGCTTAACATCAAGCTAGGTGGCACTCAAACGCAGGCATATTAGATCATAAAAAAAATTACAACTATCAATTCGATGAGTCAGGGCCGGATTTAGAGGTCCAGAGGCCTCGGGGCAACAAAGGAGCGGAGGCCCCTCGCCCCAAATTATTTTCCAAATAAAGTAAACAATTTTTTTATTGTGGGGGCCCCCCGTTTGTGGAGGCCCCGGGGCTTTCGCCCCGGTTGCCCTCCCCTAAATCCGGCCCTGCGATGAGTTATAAAACAGTAGGTACTTTTTGTATCTTTTATCGCACTTACAACGGGAGTGCTCTGAATAACTGTTCGATTTGATGGATGGCGTTGCATTTTCTAATCACAATTTATTCGCCTGGAAACTCACCCATATAATATATCATAGATCTGTGGAAATCGCAAACTGTGCGTTTAAGCGATCTTTTTTGCCTAACACCTGCAAAATGTGGAAAAGGCTTCCCTCATGCAGCATTTACGAGAAACTATGGGATCTTTCAAAACTGTTGTTTTATAGTCGTATCTGCGTGATGACCCTGGTGTTACAGGTATCCCTAGGCTTCGCTTACCATCAGGCGGCCCGTCAGCTTGATTACCGTCTATGGCATATATTTTTTTGCAAGAATCCATACAAATGTCCCTTACATTTGTTACAGTTAAAAAAGATCATCATTACCTTCTTCTTCTAAAATAGCAGCCAATTCCAAAGCAATATTGATGCCAAATGAGTAGCCCAGAATGTAAAACTTGGATTTCGTTTCAAACTTGTATTTTAGTAACTGTAAAAGAAAATCATATTATATTGAGGATTGGCGTGGCAGCAGAATTTAATTTATTGTATAATGTTGACAATTTTAGTTTGATTTTAAATTTCAATTCGTAATAATTATTATTAATGTAATGTGACTAGCTACTATTATTATTATTTTCCATTGATATTGTTTTTTGATTTGTATGAGTCTATGTTACTTGAAAATAAATGATTATTATATTATTAGAATCTGCAGAGAATCTCAAAAGGCGCAAATGTGGTGCACTGGATAGTGAATACATTTTTGAGCCTTTTGGGATCTAGCGGCCGTGGGGATCGGGAGCCAAAAAAATATTTCATATATTTGTCTTCACTTCTGGTCGATACAACTCGTGACCAAAATGCCGGCCTCTACTTTGCTCAAAAGGTGAGCATCCCCATACAACGTGGTAATGGGGCCAGCATTTTGGGAACAATTATCACTGGTAACGGTTTAATAGCTAGGTTTTAATTTGCTGTTTTTTATTTTTATTTTAATGTTACGAAATTTGAGGTCTGTTTGACCTCAAATTTCATAATTAAATAGATGGGTAAAACTAATACAAGCTTAATGTTATTCAAATAACCAACTTTTGGTAGAACAAAATCTTCCGCAAGCAAAAGCTTGTAATCCATTTTCGGTACAAAGCAATCTCTTAAATTACTTTGTTGATTGGAATCCATCACTAATTTACTTTAAACTTGGCAAGTTTATTGTTTACTTAGTTATTTGTACTTAAAATACCTATCTTGAGTTTATAGAAAATTAAACTGAACATTAGAACTTGAATTCAAAGTTTTGAGATCATCGAGTTTATATTTGGATCAGACATCATAATTTATCTATAGTTATTCCAGTAAATTGCTCTATAGTATTATAGAAAACGCATTTACAAAAAGAGTTTTAGCAGGGAGAAACTAAATTTAGCTACCTAAATAAAGTAGTAGCAAGTTAGGTACGTATAATATTAAGTACGTGTACGAGTATGTTTAGGTACGTGTATTATTATTTAAGTTGTTATAGCATCGCTTTAGTTTTTCTGTAATGGTGTTATAAGTGTTTTTGATAATAAATAAATAAATGTTCTAAAAAATGCCTGTGCGGTAAACTTTTACAATTCAAATGACATAAAGTGTTGTTTGAGTTAATGACCATAAATTATGTAGGTATAATTATATCATTATTAAGAATACTGGACATAAGCCGCCCCCATCGATCACCAAAAGAGCCAGTTGGAAGCGGCCTGCATCCAGCGTTTTCCTGCGACGTCCGAACATCTTGTGGGTGAACGTCCTACGCTGCGCTCACTGGTCCGTGCTCTCCATTCGAAAACCTATTGACAACATCGGCCATCTGTTCTGCGTGTTATGTGCCCTACCCACTGCCACTTCAACTTGCTACCCGGTTGGTTATGTCAGTAATTTTAGTTAGTCTATGGATCTCAAAATTTCAGATTCTATCTCGTCGAAAAACCCAAGCGTAGCTCTTTCTATAGCTCGCTGTACAAATTTTATATAGGTGTATAATTTAGCATGCGGAGAATCATAAGTAGTAATGCTAAAAGTGGCAGCTTAATCGCTAAAAGCGATCTCTTTCATGCAACTACATAATGCTAATAATTTGAGTGCTAGTGCTTCTTAAGCCCTCGTATAGTACGGTACCGTTCAACAAGAATATTTATTTACCTCTCTAATATTTTGTGCCATTACTCGTATACTGTCTCCCTCCATGTCAGGGCCTAATTGTATTCCAACAGCATTTACTTTCAGCCTCTCCGCTGCAGTTTTTAGAGTCTCATAGCGACCTTCAAACCCTGGTATCATTATTAAATGAATACCATTTTCATCTTTTTTATTCTGTAATAAGTAAAATTAAATGGTATATAAAGCCAGCCCTAGCAACAAAAATACTCGACAACATAAAGGTCTTCGTCATATCTAAACAATTGTTATCTATACTAATATCTATACTATATATAATATTATAAAGAGGAAAGATTTGATTGTTTGTTTGCATTGAATTAGCTCCGAAACTACTGAACCGATTTGAAAAATTCTTTAATTGACGGGAAGCTACACTATCCCCGGGTGACATAGGCTATAATCTATACCCGTGCGAAGCTGGGGCGGACCGCTAGTTCTATGATAAACTAGCTGCGCCCAAGGTTCCACTCGCGTCATATACAGGATTAAAATAGCTTAAGGTACTCTTTATAACATCAGCTATCTGCCAGTCAAAGTCCCGTCAAAATTGGTTTAGCCGTTTTGGGGTCCATAGGGAACTTACACACATCGATTTTTAACTAGATAGATAACCTTAACATGCCGTACTGAGCACCGTATTGCTTAGTTGGTAATGCCACTCACGGTCACGCGGCTGAAAGCTAGATTTATTGACACTAGTTAAAATGGTTAAATTGCCCTTCGAGCGCTAATAATCTTGTTTGTAGCTTCTTGTGAAGTTAAAAACAAAAAAGTCATTCAATACTTTAAAAAGTGTATTAATTGCAATAGTTAAGGTAAATTTAAACCATTTCAAAATAAGTGAAAACTTACTGCAATACAAGTAGGCATATTGATTACTGGTTCTTGCAACAGATAGTCTTCTTCGCTATCAATTTCTTTGTAAAAGGCAGCCAGGCCACATTCAAAGTCTGTAGTTCGTTTGCTTTTTATTTTACTCAACTCTTTCAAGCTGAAACAGATAACGAAATTCGCAGAAATATAAGATGAAAGTAACATTTAAACTTTCGCTATTTGAACACCGTGTTCTAAATGTTTATCGGGAAAGGTACGTATTTTTACCTAAATAAAATAATGCGCAATAAGTCCCAATAAACATTTGAAACAAATATAAAGTAGGATCCAATGAATTCATACGTAGTACATTAATATCGATGGTAGTATCTTAGCGCCTTACATATATACAAATTTTACCCGTAACTCTTTGAAAGTATTACTTTATTGCTTATTTTTTTGTTGTATTACTTGTTTCAAATAATCCAGAACATACCGCTTACAATATTTTTTTAAAATTTAAATTTTACATATTTTTCTTCCTAAAAGTAAGCCCGTAAGATAATTTTTTTTTGTCATGTCGGTGTCATGATTTTTTATTGAACAAATAACGGAAAAAATTTGAAATGAAGCAATGAAGCTTAATATGATTAAAAAAAATTGCGTGGAGCACCTCCGCAAGGAAGAAGTGAAACTCTCGCTCTGTCTCTTTCTTTTCCCCCTCCCCAGGAGCGTTGAACGTTTAACGCAACAGTGCTTTCATACCCTCTTCATGATAGCGTTAAGCGTTTAACGCAACCTTATTGGAAGTCGCATGTTCTGACATCTATGCAAATATTAGTGAACTAATAAACTATGAGAAGGATGTACAACTTTCAAAATTTCCCCATAGATGGAATCTACAACTCTCGCTCTGTCTCTTTCTATTTCTCCTCCATGGTAACGTTAAACGTTTAACGCAACCATTTAGGAAGTCCCATAAGAAGTTTCACTTCAAAAATCATTTTGAACTAGTAAAAAATTAATGATAAATGATGTAGGTACTTAAAGTTATTGTTAACATTGTTAGGTTTGGTTGTTTTTACCTTTTAATAGTTATCCCACTAATCTTTTCGAGTGGATAGTCGATTTGATAAGAGCTCTTTATGATGGCTCTAAGTTCTTTCAAAGGAATTTCATTGAGATTCAGATCGAGTAAAGTTGTTTCATTTTCCAAATCTTCAATATCTCGGACTCCTACAATGTAACGAATGGCTTTTAATATTGAGAATGGCTTGTGTTGAATTTTACACGAGTTGTTACGTAGTCTACCAGCGGGGTTGTATCTAGGAAACGTAAGAAAAATCAGAATCGTATCTATTTTAACTGACTTCAGGAAGGAGGTTCTAAATAGTAAATAAATAGATATTCGGGACATTTTTGGACACACGGTCATTTGACCCCAAACAAATAAAAGCTTGTAATACGGCTGCCAGAGACTGGTATACATACTTTTTTTTTAAACATACTTAAGTAGATATTATCTCCCAAATACAGACCAAAAACAAATGATCATCTCATAAATGTTTGTCCTTGGACTCCTAGGTGGAAATCGAACCCATGCCCCCATGTGCAGAAGGAAGGAATAATGTAATTCAGACCGTAATTTTTTTTTGTTTATTTACACCATTAACTTGATATTTGTAACCAATTTCCGTATTTATTAAGGAAACTGACGTTGGTTTTCACACATTTTATTTAGATGGCACGGGAAATACGAAGCGTTGCGATTCAAATGTGGTTGAAACTATAGTCAGAGTAACCGGTTTAAACATACGCGAGTAACTCCCGTGTAAATTAAATAAAATATCTATTTACTAATGTATTTTTTATTATTAATTATGTTATCAAACAATTCAATAATTTTAGCCATCGAGATACAATTCCTATAGAGTCACAATCTCACATTGAAAACAGTCAAAAAACGTCCGAGCGTCATTGTACATACAATATTGTATTAATTAAATACTTCACAGTGCTAAATTTACTCCAATGTAGACGCTATGTCGCTTGTACAGTGTTCAGCGTTAGTTGTGCGCTATGTCATTGTAGCTCTGGCATCGCGCGGCGTTGTAGTCGGATCGTGGTAACCTTGTAACCAACCAAAAACTCTGCGCAATTCGCAACATGCGCAGAGTTTTGGTTCGGAACTTTTTTTGTCACGATTGTGACTCTATTATGACGTACTGTATCTTGATGACTTTAGGTTTTTAATTTTAATCACAAAACGAAAAAGTAGAGCAAATTCTGATGTTATGCAAAAAATTACATGCTAAACATCAATTTAGATTTTTTTAGGTCACAATAATGTTAAAATAGTTTCTTACCCAATATCCAAGAAATTTTCCTACAAAAATCAGAATTGTCTTCTTTCAAGTTGAAAGTAAGAACATTTTTGTAATTCATTCTCAAGCTAATTTCAATACTGTTGAAGAATGTTGAAATTGATTGGGATTCCAATTTTTTGGAAAAATATCGATGACCATTTAACTGGAAGAAAAAAAATACTAAATGCATCAAGATCAAGGACCCTATTCTCACACGCTCGAGATTACTTTGGTCATCCTCATTCATTCTCATGAATTTTCTAACTAGATACACAATAAGTGAGATAATCGACCACTCGTGCGAGAAAAGGTGCACAGCAAAAATTACCCGCAACATAAAGCAAACTTAGGATATGAACAAAAATAGGATATTATCAATAATATAAATAAATAATATTCGGGACATTTATTTATTGCACACGCGGCCATCTGACCCCAAACTATATAAGCAAAGCTTGTAATATGGCTGCCAGAGACCGATATACATACATTTATAAATTTTTAAATACATACTTAAATAGTTATTAACAACCTGATATAGAACAAAAACAAATATGTTCATGACATAAATGTTTGTCCTAGGTAGAAATCGAACCCACGCCCCCAAGCTCAGAAGTAAGGTTCACTACCAACTGGACCAACGGGCTATCATTATAATATACATTATTCATTATTTTATAGACGCTAAAATATTTAAGCAGTTAAAACAATAATTATCTATCTATCTGTGTTATCCAACTTTTTTACTAGTACATTTCTTCACGCAGTGTAGCTATATTCAAACCTAGAATTCAAACACTTAAAAGTTACTCCAGTACTAGCAAAAACCATAATTGCAAAAAACTACCTCAGCTAACGACTCGTAGCGTATGACAAGTGCTGGGAGGCCCATTTCATTTCGCAGCTCGCAAACTCGCTCTAGCACCGAGAGGGCGTACTCATCGCTTGAATTTTGAGTTAAACTGGCAACTATTGTGAAATGGCTGAAAAAATGTTAGGCGAGTTGAAAATGTAGCGATGGTGGATGGCTGAGCGGTAACATGGTCTAAGAAAACAAGGTCTAGCAATCTGGGACTGGTCCCGCAATGACGTCACTGTCCAGTTGCCACTTTATCCAATCAGCTGTTATGTGGTGTATCGTCATCTCTCTCGAACCTGCAGTGCAAGTACCGTTCTTTATCGATCGCCAAAAAATCGCCAAATTCGCTAAAATGGCGTTTTGACGACGTTGCGAGTACCGATCTCCTTATAACGATGGGTCGCTAAATTCACCAAGCAGTCGTTAAATTGGATCGAATTTGACAATTATGCAAGTACCGAACTTTGAAAGTGACATTTGAGGTCGGTTCAATCGTCAATAAAAAAGATTTTACCGATTTTTATATCAGGTTTTGAAACGAGCCCGATATAGGTTGGCGACTAATTTTTTATTTTGGAAAAATAGATTTAGGCTTAGTTTTATTGCTCGAAGAGCTCAAAAAATAGCGGAGTGCAGACAGCGTCAGCCATACGCTGCTTCGCCGCGACTTACGGGATATTAGTAATCCTCTGGAAGTTGCGGAAGATCGTTTCAGGACGTTCTTCCGCATTTCGAAGGACATTGCGCTGGCCCTCATCCAAGAAGTTGAATCGGAACTTAGAAAGACGGGGTCTCACAGTATACCCGTGCACATTGTTGTAAGTAAATAAATAAAATATTTGGGACATTTTTGCACACACGGTCATCTGACCCCAAACTAAGCAAAGCTTGTGATATGGCTGCCAGAGACTGATATACGTACATATATATTTTTAAATACATACTTAAATAGATATTAACACCCAGACATAGAACAAACACAAATGTTCATCACACAAATGTTTGTCCTAGATGGGAATCGAACCCACGCCCCCAAGCACAGAAGGTAGGTTCACTACCAACTGAGCCACCGGGGCAGTCCCTACTTCTATGATTATTAAATCTAACAATTAACCTACAAACTAAACTTCACAGAATATCTTACCCATTAATAATAGGTAATAAAATAGGGGTGGCTTTGTGGCGCACCGTCGGTGAGTGGGGACACTGTGTAGGTATTTACCCCCAGCTCTTACCGGCCGTCGTCCGGGGGCGGAAATTGCAAGAGCTAAGAACGTAAGCCTCAGAGTGGAAGTGTTTTAAGGCATAAGCATGGGTGTAGCCACGTTGTGCCAGGGTGGGACAAGCGTCCACCCTGCCTGGCCCTTGCATGACCTCTAGGGCGACTGATTTTTTCAGTTACAGCACTGCATACTCATGGGATGGTTTTCCTTTCTTCCGTTCATATCCTTTTTTGTATGTATAGAGCCTAAAGGATCCGATAGGATATAAAAATAGAAAGGGTTATTATTCAATAAACACCCAGTTTGTAAGTATATTTTTTATTAATTAACAAGTAGTCAATGTAATTTCTCATTATATAATAATTCTCATAATATAGAAATGACAAACTAAGTAAGCTATTTCTGTACATTTACATAACATTGCATGTACAGTACTCTCTCGCTAATCCACGACTCTAAAATCAGACAGCTACTTTAATCTGCCGTTTTTTTGTTAGTTAAAATTTGGAATCTGTAATCCCAGATTAGTCCTACAGTTACCGTCAGCTCGATAATCCGCCGTCTACGTATATAACAAACAAGCCGCACGGTCATAACCAACCACAGTTTAGTCGGTCTATGACAACCAAGGTTATTTTTGTTAAAGTTGTTGTTCATGTATATTATAATCCACTTTCTTCAGTAATCCGCTGATTATTATTGGGATTTTGTGATGGCGGATTAACGAAAGAGTAACTGTATTTAACAAGTGCCACAAACTATGCGCGCGCTCCATGGTTTAACACACCTTTAATATCTTAATTCACACATATCGTAATGTACTATTTCATTTGTTGCCGGTGACTTCAGTGGTTGCTCGGGACCTTCTGATCTTCTGAAGCTGGACCACCTCGACATGGTTCAAAGGATCTGCATTTTGAGACATCATACTGAAAAAGAAAAATTCACATGATATAAATCAAATAGTATTTTTCAGTGCCTAACCAATATCTCACTACCGTACTAATAATACCACAATGCAAATATTAATTACTTTTATTGTTTTAGGTGACTCTGGCTATGCCAGACCTTTTGGGCTGGATAAGAACACCGATACAAAGCTATAAAGATTGTGTAGCAACTGCATTCAGCGCACCAATTGGATTATTAAAGCAGTGTTTCGGTGTCTCCGTAGGAACAGAGTATTAAGTTACGTTCATCGTGTACTAAAAGGATGCTATTGCCTGCTGATCCTCCGGTGGTACTGGTCACAGTTTTAGGACACCCCGGTCCATCCTATATAGTACATAATACCTAATGTACTCGTACCTATTAATAAAAATATAATACATAAATGTTTTAAATTTTTCATATCACCCTGATTTCATATGAGCCTCGGTCTGCGGCCTCAGGAAGCTGATGAGTATTTGTGTGAGAGCTATGCAGCTGGTCACGGCCTTATTTATAATGTAAACAAAAGTCAGCGCCTGGTCTTTCAGGGCGGAAAGAAAGGTTGTTGTAATGCCCACTGTAAAATTAAATGGCTCGTCTTTACAAAGGGTAGATGTGTTTATATATCTAGGGCATATATGCACGGTGCTCGATGGAGGTCAAAATAACCTTATTTTTATTTATGTTGACTTATACTGTTGGAATTTTGGCCTCTGCAGCTTGACTGGACTAGTTAGCGAACGCACTCTGCGTTCGGCATAACTTTATGATAACCTTATTAAGAGCTTACTGTACCTTTTATATCTGCAGCCTGTGGGCTGACTTTCGCGTCCAGTTCAACAACGCGTTCATGAATGATATACAGGTACTGCAGTGCGACGACAATGTTTGCTGAAGCTCGCGTGCTTTTATGCGACGATGCGGAATGCGGAAGAGAGGCACTTTGCTTATGATGCGGGTGTCGGCGGATGAGCAAACAGCATGCAGGCTGCGCTTGCGGACAGACTGGACTGTCCCTATATTAACCAGTGTTGTCGATTGCATGTTCGGCACCTTTGTCTTTGATATTAATCATTATTACAAACACCAACTTCAACCAACTTTTGTTTTGTAAATAAAAGTATAAATAACCTCTAATTCAAAGATCTATAATTTTTCTCGAATTATTTTATGACCATTGATACAGAGTCGTTCAGTCGGAGTATTATCTTATATAAGAAGTCTTACTTTTCCCTTTTCTATAAAGAAACGTCTTAGCCACAGTCAAAGTCAAGTAAATAAAGTCACAGTCAAGTGCAAGTCATGCCCTAGCTAAATGGTGGAGACTACTTAGAGGCTATACGGAGTTTTAGAGCCATCACGAAAATTCCATGTTTCACCTTCCTAGATCATTTTGCCACACTCGAACTCAAACACGAACTCATAAGTAAGTAATAATCTACCATTATTACGCATTATTAGTCAAAATAACTTAGGAAAATAACACGACACAGGCGACATGTTTTTGCCACGTTGGCGCCAAAACTCCCGAATGAACGATTTCTTTTATTCCTGAAATTGCCATCCGTAAATATTCAAAATAACTAGTCTATGAGCCAAAAGCCTCAACACGGGGAAGAAAAAAAAAAAAGAACTAGTCTATGATTTTACCGACTGAACCGATAGTCACCCGTCGCTAAAAGTTAACGACACCACTTCGGTACTCGCAAATGTATTGACGATTCGTTACCTCTACCGACTGAAACGATTCGATAACAGACGATCGCTAAAGAACGGTACTTGCACTGCTGTTGTAAATTGACATCATGACATCATTGCGGGACGCCCACGTGGACATTTTTTCTCGAATTGCTAAACCTGGCGGAGTATAAATTATTATACCATGAGCGGTAACATGTCATCATCATCATCATCATCATCATCAGCCAGAAGGCGTCCACTGCTGAACATAGGCCTCCCTCTTTAACCTCCACACTGAGCAACAACCTGCCTTTTGCATCCACTGGATGGCAGCGACTCTCACTATCACTATCGAGACTATCTAGTCGGTCCATCTAGCGGTAGCATGTGCGGTTAACAATCTAAAGGCACCTGATTCGATCCTTGGCCTTGCACCAACGACTTTATGTAGTACTTAAATAAATTATATACAGTTTTGGATGCCATCACTCAAAAACTGTGACGGAAAACATCATGAGGAAACTGGTATAGCCAAGAATTCTCCCGCTTCTTCAAAAGGGCTGTCTCTAAGAGTCGGCAACGTATTTGTGATGCCCCTGGTGTTAGAGGTATCCATAGGCGACCGTGATTGCTTACCATCAGGCAGCCCGATAGCTTGTTTGCCAATTATGGCATGAAAAAAAAAAAAGTTATATGGCATTCACCAACATGCATGGGCCAGCAATCCAGTATTATGGATTAGGCCAGCCCATCGTCTCTTTTTGAGAGAAAACCTGTATCCCAGCAGTTGGAACGTCATTCGACGTATTTTATATATGTATTCTAACAATGTGTAATAATGGATGCAAATCTGGCTAATAAACATTTCATTTCATTTCATTTCATTTCATTTCATAGCTGATAACGGTTATGAGTTTAATTTAGATAACTAACCAGTTCCTAGAAATTCTTGGCTCTTAATTTACTTCTATGAATCACGCCCGGAAATTTATTTATTACCAACGTGGTAATTACATTCAAATCCACTCTGTGTTCGAAAAAATTTACAAAAACAAACAACACTTCAACACCACAAACGATTGAATAATTTGATCAAAAAACCGTGGAATCAGACATAAATAATTTTCGGAATTGAATCTAAAATGCTTTTGACAGTATAACAAAAAATACGAATTACTAACCTTAACTCAGCGAAATTCCTGGACGCCAAATCCAAATTCAAAACCACCGAGCATTTCTTATTGTAAGCGTTAATAAAATCGTCTTTTTCTCCATTATTATCTCCTTCCCCATCCAGCACGATAAAAACTGCCTTAACTTTACCAAATTTCATTGCGTTCTTCATAAGAGTCGCGCACCCTTGCTCGGTGCGGAGATTCTCCGAGAAAAGTTTCACAGAAACTTGGCGCTTGCTCCATGATCTGAGAAATAACTTGTTTAAACTTGGAAATATATTCTGTTAAAAATATACCTCTGTATCGGCACATCGGGGAATATGAGATAAACAAAGTTGTAGCGCTAACGGGCTGACAGTTTGTTATCTATTGGAAGTTTCATCTCCGAGTTTCAGTTCCGAATAAATTTTATTTTTAGTTACATTCTCAATGTGCATACCACACCATTTACCTAACGTGGTAATGCCGCCAGCATGCTGGGTACGCTGCCAACTGGTAGTGGGCTTGAGCATTTGGATTGTCTTTAGACCTTCAACGGTCTATGGACAATCTAACTGAATTTGTAGTTTTAGTTTTAGCTTGTATTTTGTTTAGTTAATAAAGGAAATATTTACCTATTAATTTAAAATTTTACCAGTACGCAGCACATTGATTCCACTTTAATTATGCGAACTGCTAGTTTTTGTTATGTGCTGCCTGAATGGGTGTTTCTTAATAGTTAAAATCTGGGTGTCTTAAAATTACGAGTGAATCGGCTTCTTCTAGGCAAGCGTGCTCCAACGTAGACCGCATCATCGCTTAAAGTTACGCGAATTGGCGGTCAAGCGCAAGCCTATCTATTAATAAAATAAAAATGTTGTCCAAAATAGACGTGTACATAATATCTTAAAGAGGATAAATTTTGATGAATTTTGCATTTATTGCAAAATGTTTTTCTCGTATACTTTAACCCGTCAAACGCCTGCGCCTGAGTTTTCCGTTTTCTAAAAATATGGAGTGTTGATATGGATTGTAAAAGAAAGAAACAACAGTTTTTTTTTATTATATGCTTGGATATTTATATACCATAGTATTGGACTTAGATCATAGTAATCTGGTGATGATTTTTTTTCCTGTGCCATTACGCACTTGTTAATAGGCAAAATTCATTAATAACGCACCATTTTATCGCGAAATAATCTGTACCTAACCTTAGCCCACAATTTTAGCGGACGCACAGGCAAATCAGACAGTGTAGTTATCTATACTTCTATACTAATATTATAAAGAGGAAAGATTTGATTGTTTGTTTGTTTGTTTGCATTGAATAGGCTCCGAAACTACTGAACCGATTTGAAAAATTCTTTCAATGACGGGAAGCTACACTATCCCCGGGTGCACACCCGGGTGACATAGGCTATAATCTATACCCGTGCGAAGCCGGGGCGGACCACTAGTTCCTTATAAACTTCATTTAAGGGGAGTTAACCGGGTATGGGAATACCCGGTAAAGATGCACTTATTCTGTAGTTTTCTGTAGTTTGAAATTAGCTACAGGTGATTTAAGTTTATGAAATCATATTAAAATGTATTGATAAATCTTGTCTGTTTATAATCAATCAGCATAAGGTGCGTTCGGATAGCCCCTTGGTGGCAAAAATAACTGTTACAAACGCCAATAATGATCACATGTAGCGTTCGTTTTGGGAATGTGTGTGCAAAAGTGGCATTATTAACTGTTTTCGCTCACCGTTCGGATAGGTCGAAAACAGCTAAAAATGCCATCGTAATCTGCCACTTTTGACCCACCTCGCGACATGGCGCTGCTTTTCATGAATACCGTCACAATCCAAAATGTTCATATTTCTTGTTTTTAACACAGCGCAATCCAAAATAGTCCATATTTTATGGTGAATAAAACTCATAATCATATCGGCAAAAATGACAAGATGGCGCAATAAAATGTCATTATGTCATTGGTTGATTTTTGACGCCATTTTTGTACAACAGTCCACGATCGCTAGATACTACGAGTCCTTTCAAGCAAAAACACATAACGTTTCCTGAATAATATCATATCTCTAAATAATTTAGGGATAATTAAGTAATATTATGTATAATACTATTCCATTTTGAGTTGTATGAATATTCACGAAATAATCCTAATTATTTTAGTTTTTTCTTTTGATGTTAAGTGCAATATTTAGTGTTACTACGGTCATCACGCAAGAGTAAGTACGACATAAATACTTATTTAGTTGTATGTGTTTATTCAAGATAAAACGAATAAAAATATCTTATGGAATCATGAGATGTGATGATATTCCATAAAAATAAAACGCAAAATGTACAACTGTAAGCAAGATAAGTAATTTTTCACTATAAATCATACGCAATTTTGAAGTATCTCCAATTTTTTTACATTAGATATGGCAATAATTTATTTAATATGATAATAATAATCAGTCTTCAGTTAAGTATTTATAGTTCGTGTAAGTGTGTATGTTAATTTATAATATTTTTTATGCCTTGGAGAGATCTATGTCTAGCATTGGAGACTATAGTCTAAAATGATGACGGCCATGTTTATTAACCACGGCCAATAAAAGTAGTGTTGTTTTGTTTTTAGGGTTATTATTGTATTTATGTTTGTCCGTTTCTTTATTCTACCTTACATTTTAAACGCCTAAACCAATGTAGATGATTTTCTCTCAAAATTGTAGTCATTATTATTTAATTTTTCAATTACCTTTTATTTACCAATTAGGTATTACTTACTCTTTATAAAGTTTATATTATACTACACAAGGACCAGTGTTTAGTCAAACTGTTAATTCAGTAAAAACTTATTTTTCTTACAGTTCCCAATCCTCGTACTCTTCAAATATTCCGAAACATGAATATGAATGTCAATATTAATGATTGTATTTACCATCATCAGCCAGAAGACGTCCACTGCTGAACATAGGCCTCCCCTTTTAACCTCCACACTGAACGACAGCCTGTCTTTTGCATCAACTGGATGCCAGCGACTCTCACAATGTCGTCGGTCCATCTAGTGGGAGGCCTACCCACTATGCGTCTTCCAGTTTGTGGTCTCCACTCAAGAACCTTTCTTCCCCATCGATTATCGGTTCTTCGAGCGATGTGGCCTGCCCATTGATACTTCAACTTGCAAACTTGCAAATTTTAACAAAAATGTCGGTGACTTTGGTTTTTTGGCGAATATCCACGTTTCGGATTTTATCGCGCAAAGAAACTCCGAGCATAGCTCTCTTCATTGCCCGCTGTATGACTCTGAGTTTTATATTAGTGGTAGTTATTTGAAAATGATCTAATAACTACCACTTCAATTTTTAGACAAGTTTTTGAGAGATATTTATCCCCTACATCCACAGGCAACATCAAAATATGGATTCATCGAACGCCAGTAAAGATTTTGTTCTGACTGTTAAGATCCGGATTATGAAGAGACCAATACAGGAAGTACTGTTCTCTTTATTCAAGGAATCATAAAAGTTGTAGGGTTCTTTGAACGATAATTACAGGAAAATATTTTGACATAAAAACATTGGCGACATGCATAGGTTTTTTTCCAAGAACGTAGAAAAAATAACAATGAAGCTGGGAGACATAAAGAATTTAAAATCAGAAACAGAAAACGCGTATAATTATTGTTTTTCGTATAAAACATCATCCGAAGACACGGCGTTCAAAATAGTAATCTATACTAATATTATAAATAGGAAAGATTTGATTGTTTGTTTGTTTGCATTGAATAAGCTCCAAAACGACTGAACCGATTTGAAAAATTATTTACTGTTGAGAAGTTACGCTATCCCCGGGTGACATATTATGCTATATAATTATTATCTATACCCGTGCGTAGCCGGTGCGGCCCGCTAGTAATAGATAAATTTGTAAAACAAGAAACACCATAAATGATTTATTAATGTCGTTGCAAACCAGGCATACAGATAAAAGTTATCAGTGTGTGAAAGGAAGAAAAAGGGATTGCTTGATCTTATAAGGAAAAATATTGTTCCAAGATTATACAAGCAGTTTTTTTGAGAATTACTAGTTATTCTACTTACCCACCTGATAAGATCTAATTAGTTACAAACTACGCAGCAGTCTGCGTAGTCACAAATTGAAAATAGTAAAGAATAGGTTTTTTGTGTTATGTTTTTTTTTTAAGTATTATGGTTCCTACATGTATAAGACGGATTATGCGGTAGACACAAAATTATTTTTTATATGTAGTTAATTTTTTTTATTCTGGTTCCTACTACCAAAGAAAGATTATGCGTTCATTAGTCACAAATATATTTTTGGAAGAAGATAACAGAGAATAAGATTGTTGTATTTTTTATGTATGGTCTACTTGTTACCTAAATTGTTTATTCACCATAATTTCAGCCGTAGGACGTCTACTGTTGGACACAGGCCTCCCCCATCGATTTCCAAAAGGGTTGGTTGGAAGCAGTCTGCATCTAACGTTTTCTTGTTGTTGACTTTAAAGGTCTTTTTAATTGTTTTTTAATTCTAGAATATTATATTAAGCGTTAGCTATGCCACGTAGATAATGCATAAATTATTTTTTAAGAGCTGTTACACTTTGGACTAAATATTTTATGAAGAAATTGATGTTTTTATTAATTTTATATCTATTTTTGTATGACTGCGTCTATGCAGTTAGTGTGTATTAATTATTTGTTTGGCTATCTTTATTTTTTTAGCTTAATGCACCAATATCACAACTAAAAATGTGTCATTCTTTAGATAAATTTAGTCTAATGATTTTGACATAAAATCAGAAAGTTGAGGAGTATAGCGAAATAGTTTTTGCCAATACTGTCTTTATTTAGATTGTGTTACTATTCAGAAAACTATTAATATATTGTAGAACATTATTACCAATTATGATAGTATTCAAGAAAAAATTTAAACTACACTAGTGTTTCAACATGACTTATGCTCCTATTCATAATAATATAGCGAAAGTAATATTGTCATAAGTCGAAGACCTCGCAGTTTTTAAATAATTTGATATTGTTTTCGAGCCCAAACACCTAAAAGTCACAATTTTAATAATACCTTGATTAACATCCTACTGAATTTTCTATTCTATGTTTAATTATTCTCAAGGAATAAAAAGTTATGGAAATAAATATTTTGTTAAATTTTCAAACGGCTCTCCTGTAAAATTAGCTTTTTTGAGTTGTGTGGTTATTCATGCAAAGCAGCGATGGGTTCGTTGTGATCGTTTTTTGACATTAAGATTTTGACGTTTAAGAAAATAATTTATTTCAGAGACGTAATTATTACTGATATTAGTCAATAAACAAAAATAAAACCTAAAACTACTTACAAAATTAAAAACGAATACTAAACTAAATTAAATTAAATACGCTAAATAAAAATATATATTATTTTGACGTTTGTTTTTCGCGGTGTTTTGGTGTTTTGTTTGCGCGCGACTGTAATAATTCTTCAGTTTCTCGTTTTACGACTGTAGCGTTCGTTTAGGGTAGGGATCAAAAGTGGCAAAAATTGCAAAATTCTCAAACCGAACGCTTTACATCAACGCCAATTTTGACAATGCTAAAAATGCCATCATAGCCTATCCGAACACACCTATAGTTACAAGTATATGCTAAAAATGCGATATACTTACAGGAACATAGTTTGTAAGTATCCAGATATAGCACTATGGTTTATGTGTAGAATAATTTTCTTTGCTCCTCGTTCAATAAGTTTATCTGCCAATGCAACACCCAGGCCATTCTCGTCACATACTACTATTACGACGTCTTGGAGACTAAATGTCAATCTAAAACCAAAATGTTATAAATTTGACAGGTCATATTTTTCAACCAACTTCAAAATTTGTAAGTACTTGACACCATTTTTAATAATACCAAATCAATAAGTTATTAATAATTCAATATTATTGTCGGAAGCAGATTTTTACTTGAGAAAAAAAACCAGATTTTATAATTTTTCTAAAAACACTTGTGGTATACCTTGGTGATACTATCAACCCTCTATTTAATATCGCAGGATCTCGAAGTTTCAACAGGACTTTTCCAGTATTCTTTCTCATGGATAGTGATTTTAAGGCATTGGACACCATAGTTGGAGAGAAAACAATTCGTGTCAGTGGAGTGACAATACCTCTCGCTATACCTTCACTAAGGCAGTGGTGTAACAGCTAAAAATAAAAAATAAAACCATGAATGTCACTTTATTGTGTCAGCACGATTATGCATGTTTTAGGTGCATTCATGACTAGAAATAATTATTGAAAACATTTAAAATGTTTTATTTATATTACACGGGAATTACTCACTTAAGATTAAGCCGGTCACTCTGACTATATGTGTGAAATGTGTGAAAACCACGTCAGTTTCTATAATAAAATTTAAAATGTTACCCACTTTTTTATTCTTGGCATCTTCAGGTTTGAATATATTAGATAAATCAACAGCACAGTAAGATTTTTCCGATTGTAAATAGGACATTTCAAATTTTTTGTTTTCAAACATATCATGTTTGCTTAAGTCTAGAAAATAGCCCGAAAATCCAACACATTTCATTGCCGCCTAAAACAGGAACAAAGTTACAGGATAAGATATATTTTTTTGATGTGCAGACAAACTATTGCATTTCTTACCACTCGAAGGGTTCCCGTTGCACTATTTATTACTAAGTGACAGCCCTGTTTTCGTGTATTTGCCATTACCATTGTGTGTACACTATCATAGTTTGAATAACTTATATTATCATCTGAAATCATTAACATTTTTAAAGCATGCATAAATACGTGTTTATTAATAATACATTTAAAAAAACAGTCTATCTATGAAGTATACAAACCATTTAGCTGCGGAAATAGTCTTAGTAATATCTTTTTCTTTTCCATTGTACTAACTGTAGTAAACACAGTACATTCAAGAGCAAGGCTTATAGATATCACAGCTTGTCCTAGAGCTCCTGCTCCACCGGTTATTAGAACTATTTGTCCTTTCTTTAGTTTTGATTTTACTACCTGCCCGTATTAACAAAATAAAATAAAGCACACAAATGCCAGCTACTACCAAAAATAGGGGCGCCTAAAACAAATTTCCAAAAACTTACCAAACAATAGTAAGCATGTACATATGGTAAAGGAACAGTTGCAGCTTCTTCTAAATTCCAGTGATCTGGAACTGGCCATAGCAAATCTGAGTCTGCTTCAACTGAACTGGACACAGCACCTCCTGGTAACATCCCCATTACTTTATCTCCACTGAAAATGAATCATCAGAAAACTATAACTTTGCCAACAATTATGCTAAACTCATTCGTTATTTAAGCGTTATACTTTTTATCAATGCCACTAAAATCCATTCCTAAAGATTCATTGCCATATTTAAAACCACTCGTAGCATTCTGGCAATCGTATAATGATAATCCTGAATAGGAAACCTAAAAAAATAAGACATTGTGAGATATCTTAATAACTTAGAATCAAAATTTCATATCTATATACAGATAATATTAAAGCTAGATCATACCTGAACTAATAGTTTTTTGGTTGAACAAGGCGGAGCTTCGACCCATGCCTGTTCATATATATTCTTTGGTGCATTGGTCTTCAAAGTGAAGTTTCGAAGGTTCTGAGATTTTGCGCATGAAGTATAATAATAGCCTCCCCATTGGCCCTGGTGGTTAGAGTTATAATAATATTATGAATGTTATATTTAATATTTGTTTAATCATCTATAAATTTACCTTCTTGAGTATATTAACTGTCACATTCTTTTCGAGCTGATTCTTGTAAAAATAATTTTTTATATCAAATTTTTGTGCGTGAATATCACGTATTTCCATTAAAAATATGTTTAGATATTCAGTTCTTTTTATTTTTTTTACAAAACCTGAAAATATAAGTTTTATTTTGTTCTTTTATATGGTTTAATTGTAATGTTAACTTACAAAATAAAATAAAAACTACTTATTTATATTGCTACAGCTTATACTGAAAGCAGTTGAGAGTGGCGGGGCATTGTTTACTTCATATGTATCATATTAAGACTAAAGAATAAAAAACGTGACAGCTGCAGTTGCTCCACTTTTGGTGATGTTTATTATAAAATCGTGCCACAGTCAAATGTCGCAGTGTATAAATAAACACACCTAGGAGGCCTAAATATGGCTGGTTCTCGGAAACAAGTACAACTTTTTTTGTCGTAACAAGTTCATCATAAACACGTGGAACCCACAAAAACTTGTTTTCCGTGGTGATTGAAAAATAAGAAGCACTCTTGTTTCGATCATGTTTTTTTAATAACATCATATATTTTTTTCCATCTGACATAGAAGTTAGGACACTGAAATCATTTTGAATTTCAGTTTCTTTCTTAGAAACCAAATTTTCCAGTGTCAATATAAAATCATATTTTGTAACAATTGTCCCATTAAATAGTTCCATCTGTAATATAATTATGTTTTTTAATTATTGATCTTTTGATTAGTTTTACACAATATTTCCAAGCCAATATTTACTTACCTTTGAGTCATCAATAAAATTTCCACAAACTAGTATATTTGTAACATCGTTGTCTAATTTAAACTCATTAATGTCATCAGTGATATTAAATTTTATATTTATGTTAACTTCTGGTATATTATCTTCTATTCCTCGAAAGTTGTTGAACACTTCAGCTTCTTTCGCCGATTTTGATTTTATAATATTTATATCTTTTGAACAAGAATTTTCAATTACAATTTGAATCATTACTTCAAAAGCCGTGTTCATCTGTAAGATTACACAAACACTTTAAAATTATTTATTCTTATTTAGTTGAACAAATATAAATCACGATTGCTTACATCTATTTTTTCTGTTGTGAAGTATGGAAAAAAGCGTTTTTCTTTAATAATTTTTGGTTCTTTGAAAACCGGTAGTTGGTCTACAAAAGTCATATCATCAATTTCTACACCTGCACATCTGAAAAATATTGTTACATAATATTATGCATCTTAACAATATAAATCACATAATTGACATAATTTTGGTACAGTTATTGTTCTCTCTACCGTGTTATTCCAAGGTCTTTATCCAACTGTGCAATATAACAAACAATTCCGTCGAAAGCATTATACTTAAGTTTTTCCTGTTCGAAGACACTTATCTTCAACTTTCTTATATACTTAGGCTTGGGTATACCGTTGTAGTTTCCCATAAGTACGTTAAATTGAATCAGTGAATCCAAAAATGGAATCCAATTGTTCGTCCATTTGACATAAGCATTGTTCTGATCAATATTTACCGAATGAATTGATTTTAATACTCCGCTATAAACAGAACAAAACAATATGATTACTGATAAATACATGTTCAAATTTCTAGCAAATTATGCTAATTTGTATTTAACTTACGTATAGCAGAGCCCACGCATGCTTAAAATTTTGTAAATATCTTTAGAATTGATGCTAATATCATCGAAATTGTCATTTGAAAAGTTATCAGTGTGTTGAAGATTGAGAGTTTTTACGCCACTAACAATGCCAGTTACCACGAGTGTGTCATCTTGACTTATCTGTAACGTTCAAAAGGTACTTTAATTTTAGCATGTTTGCCTTGGTTTATTTTATTTATTGCCACGTTATTTTTAAACCTCTTTGCACTTACCTCAAATTTATCGTTTCCTTTACTAATTACAACAGAGAGTTTAACGGTAGTTTCTGGTAGCATAATAGCATCACTGTGGAACTCAATATCTCTAAACATGACGGACAAGTTCCGAAAATCAACTTGTTTTTTCATTGATAAAGTTTCCCAAACAAATACCAAAAGTGCAGCTTCAGGGATTTTTGTAACTCCTAAAAAATTACAAACTTTCTTTATTTCCATTGTTTATTTCATATAATCTCTGATAATTTACAACCTACTCGTTGCATGTCAATTCATCATCGTCATCATCAATTAAGCCAAAGGACGTCCACTGCTGAGCATAGGCCTCCCTTATTGATCTCCAAAAGAGCCAGTTGGAAGCGGCCAGCATCCAGCATTTTCCTAAGGTCGTCTATCTTGTGGGTGAACGTCCTACGCTACGCTTACTGGTCCGTGGTCCATATCATATTCATTAATATTATTTAATAAAACTCATGAAAATCGGAAAGTTTACAATAAAAAGTTGTGCGTGGTCATACATAAAAAATATATATACATACGCGTTCCCTTTTGTCGTCAATAAAAAATTACCTTACTCACCATTTATAACGTTATCAGCAATATAACTAAAATCATCATCGTACAAGGATATGATTAGATCACGTGATGATGACATTTCTTTTTCAGCACTGTCAATTTCAAGAACAGGCCTGTAAAAGAAAAATATTGCTGTTTAGGGTCCAACGTAAAATAAATCGTCCAAGTGTGAGTCAGGCTCACGCACTAAGGGTTCCGTACCACCACAAAATACAATAATTATGAATTTAAAAAACCAACTTCAAAATAAGTAGTAGATGGCATTTTGATTCGGAGGAAGAAATTATAAGGTTGTTCAAGTAAACAAATACGTTGCTTAACTTGGTAATGAACAGAAAATTGCCACCGACTCGCACTTTATTTATTATATATTATATTATATTTTAGACTATGTACAGCACACTCTAAAATATATCTTTATTAATATGTATATCATGCCAAGTTTGACGCTTGTACATATTACTATTTTTACATAAGAGTAAATACAAAAATACTTTAAATTTTCACCACCGTAATACTTCATATTCTGTGGAAATTTCAACTGGCTATATTATAGTTCTTAGGGTTCAAAAGACACAGCCGTTTAAAGGTAGGTCGGACAGACAGACATACAGACAATGTAGGCTTAGTAATAGGGTTCCATTTTTACCCTTTGGGTACGCAACCCTAAAAACCAGGTCACCTCATTATAATAATTATATTTTCTTGAAATTAAGTATTTCCGAGTATTAATGTATTGTGTAATAATGGAAAATTATTATTTATTAAATGTTCGTGAGCGTGCGCGAGTGCAGGTGATGATATAACGAGATTAAACATGAGTATTTTTGTATTGTTTCCTAAATTTCATACAATCCTCTAGGAAAGTACCTATTATTATTATTATTTTTGTACAAAAATGACAAGTTTAAAAATATATATATTATTATTCTAATTGGATGAGACACCCTTAACACTACAATTAACATTAAATAAGCAATTCAACATTCATCCTAAATACTGTGAACACAGCATTTTTTTATTTATATTACGCGGGAATTACTCACGTAAGATTAAGCCGGTCACTCCGACTATAGTTTCAACCGCATTAGCCCCGCGTGTTCTTTTTTATGCCATAGTTGGCAAACAAGCAGACGGGCTGCCTGATGGTAAGCAGGCACCGTCACCTATGGATACTTGTAACACCAGAGGCATCACAAATACGTTGCCGACCCTTTCCCGTGTAATATAAATAAAATGTGTGAAAACCACGTCAGTTTCTTTATTACAGCATTTTTTGTTTGTATATAAATGAAAGAATTTGAATTTATTTATTTTATGCAAAGATTTTTCATACTACGTAAATTTTATGATATTGACGTGTAAATTAATACCTTTTATGAATAAATGTAAAATGTCTCCATCATCCATCATCATCATCGGTCTTTGACTTGGCCGTGATTTACTTGCGTCTGACTGTGACTATGACTTATTTTTCGATTTGTAATAAAACTCGAAACTCGACGACAGTGATCGTTTACCATCAGACGGTCTGTTACTTTGTTAGTTTATGGCATAAAAAAATATGCAAATTTTGTGCTTAGGGTAGGTAAATTAAAAATAGATTACGTTTCTATAGCCACGATAAACAACGCTGCCTCAACTTTTTAAGTAGGCGTTAGACCTATAAGAAAACATTGCCAGCCAGTTATATAACTGGACAGCGTTGTTTTCTGTTTCTTATATTTTGGCGCAAGTAGGTATCGACTTCTTACCAGTTTTCACTATGCTCCCATTCAACCAAATGTGAGAGAAGGGGCGTTTCTGTTGACACTGGGAATTCCACTTTAGGGTACAAGGTATCCACTTTGGGATTATACCCAGCTTGGTATAATCTGAAATGAAATAACAATATTTTTTAGAAAGAAGATTTTTATCTAGGACATTAAAAAGCTCTTTGAGATAGTATGGAATTAGACAAGACGCATCTAGTTGTTTGAATAGAATGAAAAATCATAATTAAAAATCAACGGCTGGGTGATTGAAATCTACAAGACAAATTTTATTTCTGAGAAACTACATTATATTTCTCTTATAAAATTAATGAAAAATAGATATTTATCTTGAAATAATATCATGTCTTTGACATGAAAGCGATTTATTAATCACAAAACGCGATTATGTCTAGCTAAATTTTACAAAACATCCAGTTGCTAAATCGAATAGCCAAAATATCTAGTGATCAATACCACAAAATGCCAAATATAGCCAAAATATCTCGTATAATACTATTGACAATTAGCTGCGCCCCGTGGTTTCACCCGCATTATATGCCTCCTTGAAGCAACCTTCTTGGTAGCGGCAGCAACCTCCTGTGACTTAGATGACAATATCTTTTTTTTCTATGGTGTAATTATTCGACCAAAATAAAATTAATGGACGGGCCATACCTTGCTCAGTAAAAACGCGTCAAAACCGTCGGACATATTCTTCAACACCTAATTATAACCATGTATAGTACATTTGTTACAAAAAATATATAGCGGTTTTTTGTTGTTTATTTACACTTCGAAGAAAACACACGAAGGCATAATTTTGTCAGATGTTTCGTTATCATGTAACAGTAGACGCGTGTCGCAGCTACGGCTAGAGACTGACTGAAACCAATTGAGCACCATCGCTCATTTTGTAATCTTCAAAAATGCGATTCTTTTGGGCCCGTCCATTCATTTTATTTTGGTCGAAGGTGCAATATGTATAGATTTCAATTCTTGCTTACAAAATGTATGGTAAAATTAATTTACATCAATATTTTCCGGGTATTTATTCCAATGGAACGGAATCCAACAAATCAAAGATGATGAAAATCGGTCCGACCGTTCTTGAGTTATAAATGGTGTCACTAACCCGACATTTTCTATATTAATATTATAAAGAGGAAAGAATTGATTGTTTGTTTGTTTGCATTGAATAGACTCCGAAACTACTGAACCGATTTGAAAAATTATTTCACTGTTGGGAAGCCACACTATCCCCGGGTAACATAAGCTATAATCTAAACCCGTGCGAAGCTGCGGTGGACCGCTAGTTTATAATAATTAATTCATAATTCATAATTCATAATTCATTTATTTAATACCAGAATCCAGTTATTTAAAATTTTACAATCAATAGAATATCTACTATATAATAATTTACTAACAGCAAAAATAGTTGTGCCAATGGGCCCCAAACTAGGCAAAGCCTGTATCTTGGGCGCCCTATAGCCAGTTAACAGCTTCTGTTAATGCGCTTATGTTTGTACACATTTGCATGACGTCGTTTACCTACTGCATGCAATAAAACGTCACCAAAGCAAACATAATTAATACCTACCTAAATATACCTATATATATATACCTAATTATAGATGGACATTTAGTACTTACTTGCCAATTCCTTCTAGCAGTAATTTTACGCTGTCAATGCAACCTCTTCTTGTCAGAGGAACGTACGTACATTCTGGATGCGATCTTTTCAGGATCGATTGTAGCAGAGCGTGGGGAGCAATTTCCACCACTACAGCGTTGAACGGTATCATGCTAGCTATTTCTTTAAATAACACAGGGCTCTGTATAAAAAAGTTAAATAGGCTAGGTGACTGATATTTCATTTATTACTAACTAGCTGCGCCCCGCGGTTTCAACTGCGTTTTAACCGCGTGTAATATGTCCTTAGTATTTTTTTTGTAATATACCTATGTCAATGTATCTCAATAAAGTGTACGGGAAAATATTTTTTCTTCATAAATGTTTTTTTCTTGAAGTTTTCTATATTTAAAAAAAAAAACATGAAAATCAGTCCAGCCTTTAAGCCATAGTTATGAATGGTGTAACATACACGACTTTGTTTCACGTAAATTTTATTAATTATAATTTTATTTTATTAAGGATAATTATAATTAAATACATTACACATACTGAAAAATAAATTAAATTGACTGATAAAGTTCCGAAATATAAGCTTTAAAATGTTTTTGGTGGCGGTTGAGTGTGGTGACTGGTGGTACATAATGTTTTACCAAACAAATCTAGTGATAGTAATTTTTAAACTTTCGCGATTTGAACACATGTTTTAAATATTTTTTTCCTATATTAAATAATACGGTAACGAGGTAACGCCTCGGTTTAGGCTTGGTTTAAAATGCTCGAAGGTGAGTGTGGGGCAAAACGTAAGCCTAATATAATTATTTAAAAAGGCCACTACGTTAAAAAAAAACAAAAGATTGATTGACGATTGCACATGCCTTACTGCCCTTATAAAATTTACTGTGTCACGGTCAAGAGCGTTCTTACCAGCAAATTGTTTGTGTGGTATTCCGGGGAGGAATATTTGGCAGTCCGGGTATTCCAATGTTCTTTTGGCACCGACGTTGATAACCATTTCTCGCTGCGTAGCTTCGGATCTTTGATTACCTCGCGTAATTTTTTTAATAAAACTGGGCCTGGGGATAAACAAATTTACCACAGTAGGCTATTCGATAGTTCTTTGATTTGTGTAGAATATGGTGGTGTAATTCGAGATATTAAATTTATATGGAACCACCTCTTTGATATAATATCTATTCAATAATAACAATAATTTTTTGAAGAAAAAAAATGACTATGACTATATCTGCATTTACAAACTGAAAGTAAAAAGTAGAATGTACAAGTTGTACATGTTGTTAGTTACAATCTGGGTGTCTTCAAGTCGAGAGTGAATCGGTTTCTTCTAGGCAAGCGTGCTCCATCGTAGACCGAATCGTCGCGCGAGATGGCGGCCAAGCGAAAGCCTATCTGCTATAAAAAACATTAAAAAATGACCTACCAACCAAAAATAGAATCATCAAAAACAATTCTAAATTGGCGGAGTAATCGCGTAACATACATAAAAAAAAACATACAGTGGAATTGTCGAGTCTTTTTGAAGTCGGTTAAAAATAATAGTTAAAATTACCTGTCAATCAGCGACAATATTGCGTAGCATACATACAAAAATAAGTCAGTAAATTATGTATCTTCTTTTTAAAACATGAAAATGGAAGCTATTATAATTATTAAGGAAGAAAAATGTGTACGTCTGGTTTTGTATACGAATATAACTATAAAAACCACTTCTCTTATTTAAAAAAAACGTAATCAAACTTACGCCAAACCAAACTTACTTACCAAGAGCCATGGTAGCCCATTTAATTTTGGGAGACCACTAGACTTGAAAGCGCAAGGTCGCGAGTTCAAACCCCGGGCCCGTACCAATGAGCTCTTTGGAGCTTATGTACGAATTTTCATACGACTGGCTTTTCGGTGAAGGAAAACATCGTGAGGAAACCTGCATAAGTGCATACCTACGGAGAAAGAACTCAATGGCGTAAGTGAATCCACCAACCCGCACTGGGCCAGCGTGGTGGATATGGCCCAATCACTTTTTCGGGGGTAGGCTAAAAAGTCCAGCAGTGGACTGTTAAAAAGGCTGACTATGATGACCATTATTAATATTAAGCTTGCATATATAAAATATAAAAATACAAATATTAAATGTAGGTACTTAAATGATGTAACTATTGATATTATGTTTTAGAGCTAATCTTTGGTAGTCTCAATCCATGGAGGAAGGGCGCTGCATGCTGTTACACAGGCTTCGAGCCTAGTTCGGCGGTAGTGTACTTATTTTATTATGTATCAAAATACTAGTCCAATAAGATGTAACTTTTTATGTAATGTTTAAAAGAATAAATGGTTTGATTTAATTTGATTTGACTATGATGAATCAAACTTACCTGCACCGTCCCTCATCCAAGGCAAAGACCATCTTCCCTCCTTCCATTCATTTCTGTTTTGTACAATTTGAGTCTAGTACTTTAAGTAGGAGTCCAATTCGTCTTTCCATCTCCATCTGAGCCATCGGGGAGGTAATTTTTTTAATAATAAAGTAAAACGAACTTACCAGTATTAGCGACGTATCTAGAGTGATAGGCAACATTGGCAGTTGGTACTTCTTTGGCGAAAATGCCTCTCTTAGTTAGTTCTGCCACAAACTCTTTCATGATATCTGTTGGGCCTGATATGGTTGCATTTTCAGAGCTGTTGTGACAACCTATGTCGATTTCTGGAGGACAGCAGTTGAGGAGCTGGGAAATAATACATTTAATTTATAATTATGTGTTTTTTTTGTAAATAATAAGTTCGTACAGAGTAAAAGGAGAGCTTTAGAGTCAGCGATTTCAAGTCATTCGAACTCCTAATATAGAACATGTACTCTAACGTACGCAATGCAACGCCAACGTTTCGGGTATTGTAGGTGTTTATGTGGTGACCACTTACGTTCAATTCAGATGGCTAGAAGTTTGTCTACTTTAAAAAAAATAAGGTTTTCTAGGAAATTATATCACAGTTTTTTACATTAAAATAAATTCGCAATTAATATCTTAAACTCACATAGTATTGTAAAAATATATTTAAAAATAATACGTAATAAATAAGAAAAATTGAAGCCGGGAATTAACTTTCTTAGTATTTTATTTATATATTAAAAATAACAAAAATAATACCTAACTACTAAACAAATCTATTTAACCGCTACCAGTGGGAATTGTTCCCAAAATGCTGGCCCAATTACCATGTTATCACCCATTGAACAAAGTAGAGGCCGGCATTTTGGTCACGAGTTGCATCGACCAGACATGATGACAAATCTTTCGTTCTTTTCTCTGTCATTTTTTAGGTTCCCGATCCCCATCCCGGTCCCATGGTTTTGACCCCAAAAAACTCTAAAATTTATCTACTATCCAGGGTACTACAGGGTACTACAGGGTAGATTTGCGTCTTTTTAGGTCCACTACGGATTCAGCTGCCACTACTTATACTATCTTAGTGTGTATTTTATTATTTTAGATCTTAAATGTTATGAGGTTTTCATATTAGTTCATAGTGTGGTCGCTCATCGGCCACAGCTAGACTTTCGTACATTTTCAACTTTTCGAAGAAAAAAAATATAAGAGCAAGAATATTTAAATAAATAAATAACGAGTTGGTATTATTTTTAGAATAGCATAGCGATATAAATAATTTTCATATTGATATTTTATAGGATGGCAAAGGAAAAACAAAATAAAAATTCAAAAAAAAAAAAAAGTTTTATATGTGTGAAAAAGATTGATGTATGGCCAATGAGCACGGCTTTAAGGAAAACAAACTGGCTTACGTCCTTGTACCCAACCCCAACTGCAGCCATTGATCCTTTCACCAGAGTCGATTCTAGCACAGACTTGCCTCGACTGTACGTGGTCATAATCATTTCTTCAGTGGTAAACGTAGCATCGTGGTACGCGCACGCCGTCTCACCTAAACTATGACCTGAAAAATTAAAATTGAGTTAAATTATTCACTGATATCAGGTAGCCTTTCACTTGCCACCTATCTTAACTAAAGTTATATTAGTCACTAGAACTAAAGGTGTATACACGTTTTTAGAAACAAATATTTGAACTGCTACTATATCACCTTATACTGCCGCCCATTATACTGCCGTATATTTGTTTTTTATGTTAGTTTAAGTTTCATTTGTATTTTTGGTGTGTAATAAAGAAATATTGTATCGTATATCACCTTGCAAGATAGGAACTAAACAAGCTAACAAACATTACAATTTAAATAAAGGCTTGCAAATAAATCATTAATTAAAAAAAAAACACTTATTAATCAAGCTTTTCGTATTGTTTCAACAAACACTTTCACATCGTTTGATACCCGTATCATAATGGTGTGTCCATAAAAATGTGTCTGCTATCGTTGGGTATCCACCATATTTAATTTAGTGTGACGTCATTTTATCATTCGTATTATTCACAGTAAATCCTTTCATACGTATTTAAAAAAAAAATAAGCTTGCGTTTGACCGCCAACTCGTCTCGTCAAGCAATGATGCGGTTTACAAATTCAAATTCAAATTTATAATTCATTTATTTCAGGCTTAACCCATATAAGTACATCAAAATTATCCATTATTAAAAAAATATTAAAACAACATAAACACAATAAAATTAAAACAAGTCAAAATACACAAGGTCAGAATAATAAAATGAAGTCATAAATAAAATTATCTAAGGTCAATGTCAATTTAAGTCACAATCAGTCTAGTACTTACTCTCCGGCATGGATACCGCGACATGTCTATCGCAGCAATGCCGGAGGTAAAGGCAGTCCAGTCTAGTCGCAATCATCTTAAGTACAATGTTGGAACTGGCCCGTACTATTCGCACCAAAGACGCGCACCGCTTACGATGGAGCACGCTTGCCTAGAAGAAACCATTTCGTATCATGGAGGTGCATAAAAAATTGCCGGTACACCTTCTTTGGAAGTCCACCAATTAGATTTTGAATGACGTTATTTAGCTAACCATGCATTGGCGTCGATTCTGTCATACCACTCACTAAACTAAACATTCTGACAGGAGTAAAATTATCTGCCCCTCTTTTCATTTTAATATGTGTGAGAAGGATGGCAACAATTTTAGAGCTGTCAATTTTAGTTTAGTTTAGTTTAGAGTACATCAGAATCGATGCCATTGTAATCCAAACTACATGCGTATGCAAAACTTCAACTCAATCTGTTTAGGATGACTGGTCTAAAATTCAGTAGCAAGATTTGTCCCACACATACTATCAGGGCAATTTAAAGCTTGTAAAAATCTAGGATAATTCAAATGAAATCATAGAGACCAACATTTATACGAATGACAACAACAGACAAAGGTACCGAGAAGCGTAAATTGGGGCTCATAAATCAAATAGATTGGTCGCTTTGCATATTATTATGTGATTATGTGAATTGGCAGAGAATGTGAATATGGTGTCACTAGCAAAGGAGCTATTGTCATTATCAGGCTTATTGCCTACTCTCTGCTATGTAAAGGAACATTCTGCATCATGCAAAGATAATAAAATATAATATACTAGCTGCGCCCCGAGGTTTTACCTGCGTAGTGATGAAAAATGGTGATGGTGATGATGATAAAAAGTAGCCTGTCACTCTCTGGCTCTTGAACTAGATCCATGCAAAAATTCAGATTGATCCGTTGTTCCGTTGCAGTGTGAAAGAGGAACAAACAAACAAACACACTTTCGCATTTATAATATTAGTGTGATAACACATTTATTTTTTACAGAATTGATATACGTTTGGCTACCAACTCGCTTGATGATAAGCGACGATTTGACCGAGAATGTAACACGTATATAAATAATATATTCACTTTAGCTTTGATGACGCCTTGTTTTCTCTCCTTTACTCTCCTTCTCCTCTCAAATCAACGAAATTGCCCCAAAACAGTGAAGCTGCAACAAATAACTCACCGATAATATAATCAGGCTCCAGTCCCATCTCTTTGAGGATATCGGTCAATCCAATTTGTACGGCGCCTATACCGACGAACGCGTTCAAAATGTTATCAAATATTGTTTTGTCTGGTTCCGATATTATTTTTATGATATCAACGCCTCTCGGTTCCAGAACTTTATGGCATCTGTAAAACAATTTTTATTGATATCAAAAATGTTTCGGGCAAAGTTGGGTGTGTTTGGGATAAGCAAATGGTATTAGAATTCAGGGTAGGGTTTTGGTGAAGTACGATATTTTTTTGCGTAAACTTACCTCAAAATACTAAAACTTTATATAATAATAGATGGACCTACAGATTTATGCAAATTTCTAATACCTGCCTGTTTTATGGTACACTATTATTTAACCCCCGACGCAAAAAGAGGTGTGTTTTTAATTTTAACGTGTGTCTGTGTATCTGTGTGTGTACTTGTGTAGGTCTATGTATCTGTGTGTATGTGTGTCTATGTATCTATGTATCTGTGTGCCTGTGTATCTGTGGGTCTGTGTATCTGTGTATCTTAGTGTCTGTGTATATGTGTGTCTGTGTATCTGTGTATCTGTTCGTCTGTGTATCTGTGTGCCTGTGTATCTGTGTGTCTCTGTATCTTTGTTTATGTGTATCTGTGTATCTTTGTGTCTGTGTATATGTGTGTCTGTCTGTAGCATCGTAGCTCCCTCAAACGGCTGAACCTGAATTTAATTTTTTTATTTGATAGGTCACTTGATTAGAATTGTTGAAAATCTGTTCAGTTTTTATAAGATAATCAGCAATTTTTTTTTTTTTGGATTTAAAATTTTTTCATAGTAGTCTAGAAAAGGCTAGCCAAAAAGAAAAAAAAAAATCAGCAATTCTTTGTATTTTACATTAATTATGGCTTAAATTATGTATATAATCAAAGTATTTAGCATTAGTATGAAATGCTACATGTTGATGTGTTTTTTTTTAGTTTTTAAGGAAAAGGCAATTCTTATTACGCAATAAGTATTTTTTTCATTAAATATTGAAACTTCTTTTAGAATATGAATTTCATAATCACGTTGATACTTGTGTAAGTTATACTATCATTCGGCGTATCTTTTGCTATAAAATAAGTCAAATTACGTTACTTTAACTCTCACCTATCAATGGCTTTCTTAAAAGTGGGTATACGCATCAAATCTGCTCCCATGGTTGCCCATTGTGATCCCATTCCACTGAACACAAACCACAAAGGTCGACGGACACCGGAGTAGTAATCTATGCTTTCAGATACACTGACTGTCTCATTTTGATTGTTTGTTTCTGAAATAGATAGATGAATTATTCTATTATTGTAACTATAACATGAGGTTCTTGAAAAGGTCTGTTAATAGAGTCTTCAAGGATCAAGCAACGTTAGATACGTTGCTTGATCCTTGAAGATAGAGAAGAAGAGAAATGCCCCTGGCGCGTGGCCAACGACGTCAATTAATACTCAATTCATCATCATTTCAGCCATAGGACGTCCACTGCTAGACATAGACCTCCCTCATTAATCTCCAAATGGGTTGGAAGCGGCCTGCATCCAGCGTTTCTTTGCGGTCTCTTTTAGGTCGTCTGTCCATTTTGTAGATAGATGTCCTACGCTGCGCTTACCGGTCCGTGGTCTCCATTCCAGAACCTTTCAGCCCATCGGACATCTATTCTGCATGATATGTGCCTTGCTCAGTGCCACTTCAAATTGCTAATCCGGTGGGCTATGTCGGTGACTTTCGTGCGTCTACGGATCTCCTCATTTTTGATTCGATCTCGCAGAGAAACCCCGAGCATAGCCCTCTCCATAGCTAGTTGTGCGACTTTGAGCTTGTTTATGAGGCCCATAGTGAGATACCACGTTATTGTGCTGGATGTCATCACTGGTAACACACACTGGTCGAAGACTTTCGTCTTATAGAACTGAGGTATTTTGGACGAGAAGACGTTGCGAAGTTTACCAAACGCTGCTCAGCAGAGTAGGATTCGCTGATTGACCTCTTTCATTTGGACCTGCTCAATATATATAATACTCAATTACTTACCTAGAATAGTATAACCTCGCCCAGTATGTCCAACAATATCTTTTTCAAAGATGTTATGGAGTAGTGCAATTTCTTCTTCGTCAATATGCTTGCATTTCAATGAGTCAAATATTTTATTTACCCCAGACTCTTTTCTACCCGATGCTAGCACAATACGGGGAATTCCACACTTGTAATTATTCAGATTCTGTGAAATTATAAATTAATCATCAAAATAGTCATCATCATCATCATCATCATCATCAGCCAGAAGACGTCCACTGCTGAACATAGGCCTCCTCCTTTAACCTCCACACTGAACGACAGCCTGCCTTATGCATCCACTGGATGCCCGCGACTCTCACAATGTCGTCGGTCCATCTAGTGGGAGGCCTCCCTACGCTGCGTCTTCCGATTCGTGGTCTCCACTCCAGAACCTTTCTTCACCATCGGTTATCGGCTCTTCGAGCGATGTGGCCTGCCCATTGCCACTTCAACTTGCAAATTTTAACAGCTATGTCGGTGGCTCTAGTTCTTTGGCGAATATCCACGTTTCGGATTTTATCGCGCAAAGAAACTCCAAGCATAGCTCTCTCCATTGCCCGCTGTGTGACTCTGAGTTTTTCCAAAAGGCCAACAGTTAAGGACCACGTAGTTTACGCAATAGTGCTGACGGTTAATGTAAAATACAATGTCATAGTACAAATTTTTGTGATTTCTGGGTACGTCCCATAATAAAACGTAGTTTTTAATGCGAGTACAATTAACTCCTTTTGACTTAGTACATCCTTTCCGTGTAACTTTGTGTTAGAATCTTGCTTTTATTAGCTAACACATTTCAATTTACTACTTTATTCTCACAAACATCAAAATGCACAATTAACTCTGTGTCTCTCTTTCTCTTTGTGTCTGTCAGTTGACACCAGTTTGATAAAATTTGTCAAAGAACCGAGGCCAAAAAAGGGTTAAAACAAATTAGAAATTAAATTGCACGGCACATCAATTGAATATCATAAAGTGCCTTTCAGTGTAGCCTGCCAGCGTTGGTTGAAAAGCCAGTTTCCATTCCAAGTAAACGTTAACTGACAAATCATTCAACTTCAACGGAAAAAATCTTACTCAAACACTTAAAAATTTATTTTTATTTTATTTATTTAATTCATACAGAAACACCAACAGTACACCTATTAAATAATACAAATAACACTCATTTATAATTGATACAGTTCTGATATGCGCACCTTTAACAGGTGTTCATATCAGAACTGATAGATACCTTTTTTTTGTAATGTCCTTTTAAAACCACATGAATATTAGCGCCAGTGAATGAAAAATTGTTCAGAGCTACGAAACCTCTATTGAAACTGGTACGTTCAGTCAAAACCTGAACTTTTCCATCTTGGACTGCTGATATATCTAAAGGCTCATTGTAGTGAAGGTTCGCCGGAAGCTCTCCTTTTTGGTAAGCTAAACACAACTGAAAATAAAATAAATTCTGTCAATATTTTAAGTGAAACAATCTGATAGTCTCACAAATTACCTTTTCCGCAAGTACACACAAGTTTTGCCCGTCGATTTGGCCAGTTTGTTAGAGCACATGTATACAATGTCGTAGATAAATACTGTAACTTAAAAGAAAAGAGTGTTTACGAAGTCAAAAAGACACTTTGTAAGTTTTTGGCTTCGCTAAGCTATAAGGAGACGGAGGATTTATTGAAGATCATATCCTAAATGTACAATGTAAAACTGTCATTTATTATAATAAATTACAACATAATATAAAATTAATTTTAGCATACATAATAATTATATTCATATGCATAACCGTCAGTAACTACTTCTATAATATTAATAGATATAAATATACATATATATAATTATAATATATATATATAATACATTATTATGTGAATAAACTACAATAATTATATTAACTAGAGGTTTAAATCTATGAAAAACCGTAACAGATTCCCGCGACACAGGCCCAACCTAGTGCGGGAATCGCTGTTATTATTTATTTTACTAAACTCTCTCATAAGCATAATCCTTAATAATATTGTTCGTTTGATGTACATACCTTATTTAAGTCTATGTTTATGTTAATAAATATATTTTTCCTTTTTTAATTTTTTCCAGTATTACAATTATCTGCATATTACTTAATTTTAATATTTTGTGAAAAAGATAGCTACAATTTTAAAGCTGTTACTAGACTGGCAATTTAAATAATATAATTAAAAACATAATATTATTTCTAATTTTCAACGGATATTTTTGTCCGCCTTTTTGTTGTCTGGCTAATTTCTGTTATAAAAACTATATGTAGTTCAAATTGCAAAAACTTAACCATTAGTTCGTTTTATTATCGCATAATGTGTAACCTGTAATTACTGTACTATTTAGCTTTATTTGATTTTTGTTAAACTCTTTGGAAATGTATTGGAGTAAACCAAAGAAGTTGGTCACATCGCTCGAAGAACCGATAACCGATGGGGAAGAAAGGTTCTGGAGTGGAGACCACGAACCGGAAGACGCAGCGTAGGTAGCCCTCCCACTAGATGGACCGACGACATTGTGAGAGTCGCGGGCATCCAGTGGATGCAAAAGGCAGGCTGTCGTTCAGTGTGGAGGTTAAAGAGGGAGGCCTATGTTCAGCAGTGGACGTCTTCTGGCTGATGATGATGATGATGATGATGAAAGAAGTTGGACCTTACTTTTTTGGGTAGTGACTTCTTTGGTGTAAACAGATTTAAATAAATAAATAAACAACAAAAAGTTTATCTATCCATTTAATCTTTATGAATCTTTGATTCCTGCATAATAAGTTCAGTTTTGTTTGTTTGTCTTATAACGCTTTTACTTCATCTACTCGAAACTTACCTTAGTGACTGCTGTCAGTCCTGACACAGCCTCGCTATGTCCCATGTTGGATTTGACACAACCGATCTTCACTGTTTTATCTTGAGCAAAAACCTTTCCAATGGCATCAAGTTCGTTTTGATCAGCTTTCACAATAGCTGGAATTGTATAGTTTAAGCATTACGTAAAAAATATGTTTTAATTCAAGTTATATAATTATTTACGGGATATTTAATGTGGTAAGGTTATGGAATGAGCTCCCGATATTTCGGCGCAGTTACATGAACCATGTTCACGGAAAGACTGAACCAGGAAGTCTTCCCGTGAACATGGTGCATGTAACTGCGCCGAAATATTGGGAGCTCATTCCACAACCTTACCACAGTAAATATCCCGTAAATAATTTTATAACTTTAGTGAACAACCGTGATAGTTTAAAACAGTATTTTATCTTTTAAATGCCTAAATTTAAGGCCTGTATCAAAGAAAATTCAAACTATAGCTTTAACTTCAACGCGTCATTTAAGAAATGCGTTGTAAGGCAAAGCAATACAGTAAATGTTTCTCTCTGAATTGTCAAATAACCAATTGTCAAAATTGAGGAGCATTTTTTTATAGAGTTTCATTAGTAATGATTATATTAGTGTTAATTAGTAATAGTTAAGGCTTTTTTATTTTCTTTGTTTGTAATACCTACCTATGTACATAAATATAAAATAAATAAAGATTCATTAGTAATGTTGAATATATTGTTTTAAATATGTTTGGCAAATATAAGAAAACCATCATGCAGATATGAGAATCACATAAATAATAATTGAAAAAATTTGTTTAAAGCAAAGTTAGATTGGCCTTTACTCGTAATAAAGACCAAACTCTGTTCCTTCAAACCCTCTCTGGATTAAAATTTCTTTTTTTACTGTGTTTAACTATAATATTTCATTAAATATACCTGCTCCATTGGCCTTGGAAATAATTATAATTTGCATTTAGTTTGTATAAACGTTAGATTTGTCTTCGCTCGTAATTAATACTAAAGTCTGTCCATTCGGGGTTCAAATCTCATCTATGATAGATAATTCAACATACCTGCTCCATTAGCCTCAACATATTCAATGTTCTCCGGTCTAATATCAATTTCAGAATAGAAATCTGTTAGGAATCTTTGTATGTCATCGGATTCTCGAACCTGTAAGAACTGAGCATCCGGTTTCAGCGCGTATTTTCCTTTGGCGTGATAGATTTCTGCGTAAATTCTGTAAGATATTAAAAATAATGTTACTAGCTATGATCTACTATTCTCCTAAAAAATCGTATTCACTTGCACTTTTCTGGATTTCTCAAATATCCTCTAAAAATTAAGTATATTTTTTTTTATATCTTTTTTTAATATTCGGAACATTTTTGCACACACAGTCGTCTGACCCCAAACTAAGCAAAGCTTGTGCTATGGCAGCCAGTGACTGATATACATATATGTCGGCGCGTTGAAGATTTAGCATTTGGGCGCAACTACCGTCGGATAGTTTTTAAGGCTTAGATTATGTAGGTAGGCGTCACCTAGCTTTGTTTTGGTGGACTAGTGATGGAGGTGGCGCCATCGCTGGTATAAGGCTGCAGTAACTTACTCTGCCTGAAGTTCGTTGTGAAGTTGTTTCGTTGACAACCAATCAGAGTTTAGCAAGTTTGGGTACCGTCCGGCAGAGGCGCTAGTGAGCGTGCGGACACGCGTCGGTGGCGTGAGGCTCGGAGGAGCTAGCACTTTACTTTGTGTTTTGGAGGGGGACTGTTGGATGCTCGGTGGAGCTAACTTTGCTTGGGGTTGTGAATTTGAATTGTTGGTTGGAGAGTGGTAGCGTTCGTTTCAAGGCGGAATACCTTGTCCCCAAGTAATTTTCAAGTAATTTGATTTTGTAATTAGTAATCATAGCGCTTCGAAATAAAAACTGTGCCAATGTACGTGCGATGTCTCATTCTCCTCGGCCACTATACTCACGCCTTAGAAACCAAGAATAATCTTATGAAAATCGGCCATCATCGACGACCGGAGCGGCCCCCTATCACACATTTGAGGCCCTCGCTCCGTAATATATATAGTTTTAAATAAATATACTTAAATATATTAACATCCTTTGACCAAAATAAAATGAATGGCGAGCCCAGACGAAGCGCAGTTTCGAAGATTACAAAATGAGCGCCGGCGCTTACTTCGGTTCAGTTGGCCTCTAGCCGTAGGAAGTGCAACATGCGACTATTGTTACATGATAATGATACGAAACATCTGACAAAATTATGCCTTCTTGTGCTTTCCCGAAGTGTAAATGCATAACTAAAAACCACTATGTCATAGCGGTTTTTAGTTATGTATTATTTGTAACAAATGTACTGTACATGGGTATAATTAGGTGTTGAAGTATATGTCCGACGGTTTGACTCGTTTTTACTGAGCAAGCTCAATGGTTATGGCCCGTCCATCTATTTTATTTTGGTGGAAGTTAACAACCAGATATAGAACAAACTCAAATGTTCATCACATAAATGTTTGCCCTAGGTGAGAATCAAACCCACGTCCCCAAGCTCAGAACGTAGGTTCACTACCAACTAAAGTCCGCCTTTGACCACCAACTCGCCTGTTGGTAAGGGACGATGTGCGATGTGTGTTTTAGCATGCACTATGTTTATGCAACTCACTATGGTAATTGCCAAGTTACTGTACCTTTTAGCGTCTTGTGCTTTCTGCAAGAAGAGAAGACTTACTGCCTCAGCCCTCACATATCCATCAGCGTTTTTATCAAAACACTTTGTTTTCCCATCAAGGCAAAGAAAACCTGCCCTAAAATGTCATAAAAATCACAATAAATTTATAATGTTTATAGTTCGTATAAAGGCATGATAACTACTTTTAACATTTTTATATCAAATATTTATATATATCATTATACAGAAAAATAATATCTAATAGCAATTTTGTACTATTTTGGAATTTGCGCCAAAAATACTTGCAGGTGATGAGGTTTCCTTATGACGTCACGATCATTGGATCATGACGTCATCACTAGCCCTGTTACCCCTTCACTTATTTTTTTATAATCGTGACGTCATTCACTTTGACTTTTAAGTTTTATCCATATAATGTTCCTCATATCTCTTTTAAAATCAATATAGATACAAGATTTAAAATACTTCCAACCAATTTCTTTGTTAGCCTAAATTCATCGAGATACAATTCACATAGAGTCACAATCCCTCAGTGAAAACAGTCAAAAAAAGTCCGAGCGTCATTGTACACACATTGTATCAATTATATACTTCACAATGCCATATTCACTCAAATTTAGACGTTATGTCGCTTGCATAGTCATTAACGTTAGTTGTCCACTATGTCATCGTAGCTCTGGCATCGCGCGGCGTTGTAGTTGCAGTTACCTAGTAACTAACCAAAAATTCTGCACAATTCGTAGCGTGCACCGAGTTTTGGTTCGGAATTTTTTTTGCACGATTGTGACTCTATACGTATTGTATCTCGATGTTTAAATCATAATTTCAGTGTTTATAATTACAAGTCATAATCATCATGCCTATTGAAATCTGGTACTTTCATATATTTAAGGGTCCTGTATACCCTCTGCAGCTTTCTCTCTCGCACATTTTCACATTATTGAAGATATAAAATCAATGAGTGTGAATTTCCAAAAAGTAACAAAATCATGTCATGGTGTCTATCGTAACATTACAAACAAAGAAATTGACAATTTGATATATTTTAATTTGACACAGTAAAATGGTAACAAGTGATTTTTATTTCTCGTGTCTTTTTATTCCGTCAAATTACAAGATATCGAAGCAAACATTTCTTTGTTTGTAATGTTACGATAGACACCATGACATGATTTTGTTACATTTTGGAAATTCACACTCATTGATTTTATATCTTCAATAATGTGAAAATGTGCGAGCGATAGAGCTGCAGAGGGTATACAGGACCCTTAATGGAGATTGCTATAACTGAGAAATGAAACAGGCTTACTTCTTCAAATTGAGCGACATCAATGGATGGGAGCAGTTATTGCCACTTCCAACCACGGCTGCGTCACACTCTCCATTCCTGATGCTGCAGTAAGCTTTCTCCAATGCAGCTGCTGAACTCGCACAGGAGAAATCAAGTGAGTACGAGGGTCCGCGTCCGTCGACCCAGTACGAGATGCGGTTGGCTAGCATGGATTTGCTAGACCTGTGAAAAAAGTTTATTATGATCAATCCCTTGGGGACCGGGATTGGGATCGCTTACCTCATTTTCAAAAATCTTTCACATCGCCTGGTTAATGCGAAGCGTGACCAAAATGCTGGCGTGTTTCTGGCTCAACGCATAAGCATTGCCATTCGGCGTGGTAATTCCGCCAGCATGCTGGGTACGCTGCCAACTGGTAGTGGGCTTGAGCATTTGGATTATTTTTAGACCTTGAACGGTCTATGGGCAGTCTAACTCTATTTTTAGTGTTTGCATTAGCTTGTATTTTGTTTAGTTAAAAAAAACCTTGCCCGTAAAAAATTACAAAAAAAGCAAGTGTATTTTTATTTTTTATTCAGTTTTACGCAACATAACAATACCGGTTACAATAAAGTTACACGATAATTTTCTAGATATTTACCATGGTAAGGTAATGGAATGTGCTGTCAATATTTTGGCACAGTTACACGCACGGGAAGACATGAGGTGCCCCCCTCTCAGGAAGACTCCCGTATCCCCATACGAGAGTCTTCCCGTGAACATGGTGCATGTAACTGCGCCGAAATATTGGGATCTCATTTCACAACCTTACCACTGCAAATATCCTGTAAATAATCATATAACTTTGGTGTTATATGATTATATAACTGTTATCTACTATATAAAAATAAGTCGGGTTTTCCTTCCTGACGCTATAACTCCAGAACGCACGAACCGATTTCCACGGTTTTGTATTCGTTGGAAAGGTCTCGGGCTCCGTGAGGTTTATAGAAGTCATCTGTTGGCGAAACGGAGTTCGCCGGGTTTGCTAGTATGTTATATAACTGTTTCTGGCTCAACGCATAAGCATTGCCATTCAACGTGGTAATGCCGCCAGCATGCTGGGTACGCTGCCAACTGGTAGTGGGCTTGAACATTTGGATTGTCTTTAGACCTTCAACGGTCTATGGGCAGTCTAACTGTATTTGTAGTTTTAGATTTAGCTTGTATTTTGTTTAGTTAATAAAGGCGCTTGCCCGTTATAACTTTGGTGAACAACCGTAATAGTATTAACGGGGGGTTATACCTAATTTGACGGGTTATTAATCGTTTTTAAATAGTTAAATAACAATATTTGAGCCGGAAAAAAATACATGTCAAAGATGCATCTATGTTTGACTTTATGATTTGGTTCAAAACACGATAGAATAAACTTTCCTCGATCAAAAAAAATAACGAAACAAAGTCTATTTAGTAGAATTGACGTTTTTTTTTCCCGTTTTTTGCTCTAATAAAAGCTCGTAACAGCCTGGAAATTGCATGTACTGAAAGGTAATTATATTCAACACTCTTTCATTTGGATAGATTTTTGATAGTTTGTTCGTTAGTTTTTTAATGAAATTAAAAACGTAAAAAGGTCGCGTAAATTACCGCGCGCACTGCGCTCAGACCCGCGCCAGGCGTCAATGAGGTCGGACCTGTGTTGGTTTTGTCGTTGCGCTCCCCCCGCTATCTGTTCGCAATGGGAAGTAATAGCCAGAAAAAGAAATCTTCGAAATTGAAAATGAGGACACGATTGAAAAAAATTTGGTAAGAGAGATTTTATTCCCTATGTAAGTATAAATTTTTGTAAACTACCTAGGAATTTAATAAGTAGGTATTAGTTTTCGTTGCGTTATTGTACTAACTGGAGTTATTGTGTATCAATCAGTTATTTATTTATTTGCGTGGAAGGTACCTATTATAAAACATATTAGGTACGTACATAGAAGGTACTTCCTAGGCACCACTTTACAGTAGGTAGGTAGGTAGGTTTGCAAGTAGGTACATGCCGCGGCTGTCTATTATGTACAAGATGATATTTGCCGACACGATATTCTGCGGCATGATAATGTACAGCATGATAATTGGTGTACATGTACACTAATTATCATGCTGTACAAACCATGTCGTAAAATACTGGTCGTCAATTATCGGCTCGTGTCTATTAAGTACGGCAAGGAATGCACAGCCTGGATTGTACAGGCAATAATCTATGTACGTGGGAAAAGTCCACGTTTTATCGGGCTGTACATTATTATGCCGTACATTATCATGTCATGCAATACGGGCCGTGTTTTGACGAAACGGGCCGAAAATTTACGACCGATAATGTACAACATGATAAAAGGTGACATCGCCCGTATTAGCTACATGTACATGGAATATCATGGTGTACATTATCGCTTGTGCATTATTGGGCTGATCTGATAATGTACGGCATGATATTGCACGGCACGATATTGTACAACATGATATTCCATGTACATATACACCAATGGGTGTCTATAATGTACAACATGATATTTGCCGACACGATATGGTTCGGCATTATAATGTACAGCATGATAATTGGTGTACATGTACATCGAATATCATGCAATACAATCCATGTCGTACAATACTGGCCGTCAACTATCGGCCCGTGTCTATGAAGTACGGCAAAAAAGGCACAGCCAAGATTTTACAGCCAATAATCCATGTGTTAGAAAAAAGTCCACGTTTTATCGGGCTGTACATTATTATGCCGTACATTATCATGTCGTGCAATACGGGGCGTGTTTTGACGAAACGGGCCGAAAATTTACGACCGATAATGTACAACATGATAAAAAGTGACATCACCCGTATTAGGTACATGTACATGGTCCGGTTCGTGGTCTCCACTCCAGAACCTTTCTTCCCCATCGGTTATCGGTTCTTCGAGCGATGTGGCCTGCCCATTGCCACTTCAACTTGCAAATTTTAACAGCTATGTCGGTGACTCTGGTTCTTTGGCGAATATCCACGTTTCGGATTTTATCGCGCAAAGAAACTCCGAGCATAGCTCTCTCCAGTGCCCGCTGTGTGACTCTGAGTTTTTCCAAAAGGCCAACAGTTAAGGACCACGTCTCAGTACCATATGTCATCACTGGCAACACACACTGATCAAAGACCTTCGTCTTGAGGCACTGTGGTATCTTGGACGAGAAGATGTCACGCAATTTCCCGAACGCTGCCCATCCGAGTTGGATTCTTCGGGCGACTTCTTTGCCTAAGTTAGACTTACCTAACTAAACAATCTGTCCACGAACCAGAAGACGCAGCATAGGGAGGCCTCCCACTAGATGGACCGACGGCATTGTGAGAGTCGCGGGCATCCAGTGGATGCAAAAGGCACTCTGTCGTTCAGTGTGAGGTTAAAGGGGGAGGCCTATGTTCAGCAGTGGACGTCTTCTGGCTGATGATGATGATGACATGTACATGTACATGGAATATCGTGGTGTACATGTACATGGAATATCATGGTGTACATTATCGCTTGTGCATTATTGGGCTGATCAAATAATGTACGGCATGATATTGCACGGCACGATATTGTACAACATGATATTCCATGTATATGTTGGATGTCTATAATGTACAACATGATATTTGCCGACACGATATTGTACGGCATGATAATGTACAGCATGATAATTGGTATACATGTACATCGAATATCATGCTGTACGATCCATGTCGTACAATACTGGCCGTCAATTATCGGCCCGTGTCTATAAATTACGGCAAAAAAATGCACAGCCAGGATTGTACAGCCAATAATCCATGTACTAGAAAAAAGTCCACATGATAAAAGGTGGCATCTTCCTATTGGCTAATTTTGCTGAAATGTCTGCTCTTATTGGCTGTTGAGTCTATGCCGTCTGTCGATTCCATGCTTCGTTTGAACAAGATAGTGTAAGATAGTCACAGATAAAAAAATATGAGAACCATTAAAACTTTTTGGTGGTGAGGCAGAGAGAGGGGTACAACTATGTTAGATCTGTCACTCATTTCGAACCTAACCAACTCAAGTCTGACTTCAGGTGGGCTCCCGCCAGAAGCTCTTGCGGTCGCCCCTGAGTGTCACTCAGGACTTCCCTTGAGCTTCTGGCTCCCGCGCTTTTTATATACACTCTGGGGGTAGGAACCACAAGACTAGGTGGAGTCGGGGTGCTCTGTGTTGGTTCTGTGACCCATTTCGAACCTAATATACTCAAGTCGGGGTGCTCTGTGTCGGATCTGTCACTAATTTGTACCTAATACACTCGACGTGGAATGTCCACATCTAAACGAAGCTTCGGTTTTGAATTTTTATGGTCATTAATTATCATGCTGTACAAAATCGGGGTGTACATTATTAAACAGAGTCAATAATGTACGGCATTATAATGCACAGCATGATAATTGGTGTACATGTACATGGAATATCATGTTGTACAATATCGTGTCGTGCAATATCATGCCGTACATTATCAGATCAGCCCAATAATGCACAAGCGATAATGTACACCATGATATTCCATGTACATGAATCAGAATCAGAATAATTTATTGACATATTGAAACTAACATTAGTTATACCTATTCGAGAATAAATAATAATAATAATAATAAATACGCAGGGGCGGCTTTATGGCGAGCCGTCGGTGAGTGGCGACACCGCGTACCCCGATTCCATGGTTCAGTTCGAGTAAAATGTTTACGTCATTTGATAAATTTTACCGTATCATAATCACTCATAATTTATAGTTTTCGAGGCGAGATTGCACTTTATTAACACATTTTACTGGTTTTTGTCAAAGATAAATACTGTTTTCTAATTAATTTGTAAAATTAAAACGAGAGCGTTATGAATCGTGTTTACGCTCCTACCCACAACAAACCTATGACACCACATGTACACCATTATATTCCATGTACATGTACATGTAGCTAATACGGGCGATGTCACCTTTTATCATGTTGTACATTATCGGTCGTAAATTTTCGGCCCGTTTCGCCAAAACACGGCCCGTATTGCACGACATGATAATGTACGGCATAATACATCATCATCGGCATAGTACAGCCCGATAAAACGTGGACTTCTTTCTAGTACATGGATTACTGGCTGTACAATCCTGGCTGTGAATTTTTTGCCGTACTTTATAGACACGGGCCGATAATTGACGGCCAGTATTGTACGACATGGATCGTACAGCATGATATTCGATGTACATGTACACCAATTATCATGCTGTACATTATCATGCCGTACAATATTGTGTCGGCAAATATCATGTTGTACATTATAGACACCCCAATATCGTGCCGTACATTAGTGACTCTGTTTAATAATGTACACCCCGATTTTGTACAGCGTGATAATTGGTGACCATAAAAATTCAAAACTGAAGCTTCGTTTAGATGTGGACATTCCACGTACATTACGTACGTGTCGTACATTATCTGTGTCGTACATTATTTCTTCCCTACAAAACGACAAAATTATAGGTAAATATGTTATGAACGCGAAGTTGGACTATGGATGCGATTCGACGCGTCACCTGAACGCAGCCCTGCGCGAGTTTGCGATCTAGCCCGCCGCGGGGCTCGTGATTTTTGCGCGGAATAATACATCGTCGCTCTATCTTGGCGGGGGCTGAGGAAGCATTTTGTTACCTACGCGACTAGGATAGCGGGCCGTTAAACAGTGTTATACCGCTAACAATGCTGCGAATTTTTAATCATTTTAATTATTAAAACCTAAAACAGTTTAGATAGTCAGTTTCTAGATAGCTTTGTTGATTTTTCTTATCTATACTAATATTATAAAAAGGAAAGATTTGATTGTTTGTTTGTTTGCATTGAATAGGCTCCGAAACTACTGAACCGATTGAAAAATTATTTTACTGTTGGGAAGCTACACTAACCCCGGGTAACATAGGCTATATTATATTTAATAAAAAAAGGGATCCTTACTAAAACTCCAATAATGTAACCCAAGGTGTAAAAAAATAAGATTTACTATTTTAAGTTTGTGTGTTTGACAGTTCTAAGACAGGACAACGTCTGTCAGGTCAGCTAGTACTATATAATTATATTTGGATTTTACGCTGATGTTTATCGCCCGTACAAATATACATTAAACTCATGCTAAAAACAATACTGTGTGATGATTACTACGTGAGTTTGCAATATTTCATCATCATCATAATCAGCCTTTTAACAGTCCACTGCTGGACTTTTAGCCTACCCTCGAAAGGATGATTGGGCCATATCCACCACGCCGGCCCAGTGCGGATTGGTGGATTCATATACGCCATTGAATTTCTTCTCCGTACGTATGCAGGTTTCCTCACGATGTTTTCCTTCACCGAAAAGCCAGTGGTATGGAAATCCGTACATAAACTCAAAAGAGTACTCATTGGTACGGGCCTGGGGTTTGAACCCGCGACCTCACGCTTTCAAGTCTAGCGATCTCCCAAATGGGCTACCACGGCTTACCACGTTTGCAATATTAGGGTAGGCATATTATTGCTACGTGTTATGACGTCAGCATAATTAATATGTATAAAATATAGGTCATCATCTTTAAAATAACACTGCAAACATTTAAAGTAACCTTTGATTGTGTTTTATTTTCAAAAAAAGCCATTCAAAATTTGAAAATATGAATGCGTTTCATAAAAAACCTTGGAAACTTTCGAGTTTCGAACTGTTTTCGAGTTTTTTTTTGATGACCTCTGGCTTCTCCTAAAATATCAACTTGAATAAAAAAAAAAAATTAAAATTACTTTACATAACTTGCAATGACATTTAAAAAGAAATCCGTTTTTTTATTTACTTAGTAATAGTATCGTAAATAAATTGAAATAGGTAATTGTTAGGTTGTTTGTTTGGAAGTTGCTAGTCTATCGGTCTTTTATCGAATACATTTCGGATCTTCATGATCTAATTCCCTCCTGCCCATTTTTCTATCGGACTGTCAGAGCGGGCACAAAAAACCGACACCACTTTATGGTTGATTCCAAAAACTCGAACGAAGCGCTTTGATTCCACTTTTATTGTGCGTACTGCTAGTCTGTGGAATGCGCTGCCTGAATAAGTGTTCGATAATTACAATCTGGGTGTCTTCAAATCGTGAGTGAATCTGTTTCTTCTAGGTAAGCGTGTTACACAGTACCGCATCATCGCTTAACATCAGGCGAATTGGCGGTCAAGCGTCTTATTATTTATAAGTACAAAAAAATTATATAACAGTATAAATTTAAGCTCAGGATTAAATCTTTAAAATAGTAAACATTGTAACTCTTACCCGTTGACAATAAAATGAGAAGGATGTTCAATATCATAATAGGACAGGGCACAGTAATCTGCAAACGACATGCCAATGTACACCCCTATTTTCTTCCCTTTTAGCGTAGCGTGGGTGTTTCCTGAAAAATTCAGACATTCTAGCTTTGAAATTTTCCTCAATTCCAAGAATTCAATAAGTCCATGGTGTTTTTAGAAGAAAATAACTTGTATTTTTTGCCTCACTTAGCGATACACGAATTTTTATGTAACAACATAAATAGACGCCAGAAGCATAATTTTATATTCCGAAGTACCAGTAAATAATATAAATAGAGTTTCTACAATATTCAACTCTTTTAGAACTGTGTCAAAAATAGCTACCAATGTAAAAATTTCTAGTATTTGATTTAAATTTTCTCCTAATTTTTAGGGTTCTGTAAAAACGGGACACTTAGAAAGTCTACGATGTCTGTGTGTCGCACAAATACCCTCAGTGTGCGAGATTGACTCGCACTTGGCCGGTTTTTTAATATTTGTTGTGTTGTTTGACACTTTAGGATTTACTAGGATTTATTAAATATTATAATGTTTATTTTTAGATATGTCATCACGTCTGGTATGTGCAACTCGTGACCAATTAAAAAATAATAATAGAATAAGTGGCAAACATGCTACCGGCCACCTGATGATATATAGACACCTTCAATACCCGGGGCATTGTCAGTGCGTTGCCTACTTTTGAGGACTCTATTCACCCTTCATTTAAAGCAGTCCAAATTATACTTCGGTGCAAAAACTGCAGTCGTTCCACAACTTACAGGTACGTGGCAGAAACAATTGATCAAATCGAAAAGTGCGAAACTTCCACGCATCTATAATGTGCGGATGGAATTCCGGTCTCTACTTTACTCAAGGCAGACCTTGCATTGCCAGACAACGTGGTCATGGGGCCAGCATTTTGAGAACAATTCCCACTGGTACCGCTGGTAACCGCTATTTGACTTTACGGTGTCAAATACCGCGCCCTAATCGCGCCAATTTGGTTTCCATAAAAAAAAAACTGTGGTTTACATAGACCACATTATAGTGAAGTCATTCACTGCTGTATCGCCACCGCTTTACGGACGTGTAAAGTCGGCAACGCTATCCTAGGAACCCAAAGCTCGATTAAAGCGTTTGGGATGTAAACCCAGGCGAGCAGGTTCGAATCCAGTGGATCGTCAAATTTTTAACTGAGTATAACATTTCAGTAATTTTCTCCTTTCAAGTTCCCACAATACTAACTCACCAGAGTCAAAAATAGCTCCATAAGCGTGTTCCAACATCTTCCTCGACATAGGTTCTACTAATTTAGCTTGCTGGTAACCAACTCTGAAGAACTGCGCATCAAATTTATCAATATCTGATATTTTTCCTAAATGTTTCGGTATTTCGGGATCGTTGGTCGTCCATCTCGGCTCATCACTGACCATGTCCACCTGAAGAATGAGTTATTGATTATTTAACTTTTTGAAAATGCTTGACTGAATGTATTGTTATTCAGTAGTTCTGACTTCTACTATAACGTTAAAAAATACTGAGTTATGGATAACTAGCTTGGCCAACATGCACATGCACCAGCATGGTAGATTAGAGCCCATCCTCTTTCTGAGAGAAGGCTTTTGTCCCAGCTGTGAAAAAATGATTGGCCCTGAACTTCTAGCAGGAAGTTTCCCTATATCATTCTTAAAACCTTTTCTTCCATATCATTTTACAAAACTTTGTACCACCTCCATTTTTTTATTCGTAAACTTATATTTTTTCGCTGTCCACAACTTCTTTTTCATTTGAAACCTCGTACTTCAAGTGATGTGGCCTGCCCATTGTTACTTCGACTTGAAAATTTGAGCAGCTATGTTGGTGACTCTAGTTAGTTAGTCTAACAGTGGAGTGAGCTTAGCTCGGAGTTTCTTTACGCGATAGAATCCGGAACGTAGATATTCTCCAAAGAACTAGAGTCACCGACATAGCTATTAAAATTTGCAAGTTAAAGTGGCAATGGGCAGGCCACATCACTTGAAAAAGTGATAACCGATAGTGAAGAAAGGTTTATGAGTGGAGACCATGAACCAGAAGACGCAGCGTAGGTAAGGCATCTGACTAGATGGACCGACATTATCGTGAGAGTTGCGGGTATCCAGTGGATACATATGGCAGCCTGTCGTTCAATGGAAGTCTAAGAGGGGGGAGAGCTTATGTTCGGATCAGCGGCAGTGCAGTGGAGCAGTGGATGTCTTCTGGCTAATGAAGTTGATGATACATTGTCACTTACCTCATTGTAGAGATTTTCGCCAAACTCTAAGACACTGTCAGAATTTGGAAAAATTCCCGACAAACCACTTATTACAACTTCATCTCCTCTCAAAGCTTCACAGTTATCAAAACCATCAATTTCTTTTACATTTTCCATTTCACTCGAATAAAAAATGCCGATAATAAAGTGTAGAGACGTAATTGAAGTCTGGAGTAATTCAGTTCGTTTGTATGTAAATGGTTTCTTTATAAACGAGGTCTTGAATGACACAACCTGATTTTAGGGTTCTGTGACACAAATATATTTTTGCGTTACGTATATATTTATGTTAAAATATAAAAAAATAGAGGAGAAAGAATGAGGAGATATGTAGATGAACAAAAGTTACCGACATATCGCACCAGATAAATTGAAATGGTAGTGTTACCAGTGATGACATACGGCACTGAATCGTTATTTCTCACTATGGGCCTCATTAACAAGCTCAAAGTTGCGCAAAAAGCTATGGAGAGGGCGAACGAAAGTCACCCACCGGCCACCAGATTAGCAAGTTGAAGTGGCAGTGGGCAGAGCACATAGCACGCAGAACAGATGGCCGATGGGGCCAAAAGGTTCTCGAATGGAGACCACGGACCAGTAAGCGCAGCGTAGAATGTTTGCCTACATGATTGACTGACGACCTAAAAGAGACCGCAGGAAAATGCTGGATGCACGCCGTTTCCAACCAGCCCTTTTGGAGATTGATGGAGGCCTATGTCCAGCAGTGGACGTCCTATAGCTGAAATGATGATTATGATGATGAAAACAATATAAATTATTGCTGAACTAAACCTAAAACTACTTAAAAATCAAATAATCTATCCTAAAATTTTTATAATAGCATTTATTTAAATTATTCGATTTCAGTTGCGTTTGACAGCCATGTTACGTGATCTCAAAGAATATTACAAAATAATAATAGTTGTGCATCATATTTGGTAAATTTAATACGACATCGGTGACATATCACAAAATTAATGAAGTTTATCATTTTTCATGTTTTCCAAGTTTGACTGTAAAATCATCCAAACGAATTAGCAAAGATGTTGATGTCAAGAAGACGGCTTAAAAAGAAGATACCCCAAGACTTAACAAAATAAGAAAAATTATAAGGATGGATGCGTCAATTTTAAGACAACAGTTCAAAATAAAGCTTATTGTATTCCAAAGACAGATTCCTTTAAAAAAGGAATTAAAAAAAAACATATTTCATGTATTCCAAGTTTGTAATGTCGATGTAACTAATGTAACTAAATAAGGACTCAAAGAATAAAAACAAAAAAAACATAATAAATACATTACGTAGAGTCATTATTCGGATTTGATTTTAAAAATAGTACAGCCATTAATAATTTATGTTTGTAGTGTTTCTTATATAGTATGTGGTGAACCTAATAATATAGTAAGTAGAATTCAAATTAATACTAATTATCTAAACAAAATAAAAGCTAACATTACACTACAAAAACAGTGAGACTACCCATAGACCGTTCAGGACCTAAAGACAAACGAAATGCTCAATCCTACTATCAGTTGGTAGCATACACAGCATGCTAGTGGCATTACCAGGCTGAAAGACAATGCTTATGCGTTGAGCCAGAAAAAGTCAGAATTTTGGTCACGCGTCGCATTAACCAAGAGTTCTAAAAGATTTTTGAAGGTGTGTCCTTCCTAAGCTTAAGGGAAATTAATGAAATGTATTTTTAAAACTGATATTATTAAATTATTACTCAATAACAAAAAAAAAACCATATAATTATGTATATTTAAACACAATTAATTCGATGAGACGAAAATTAATCAACTAATTAACATTGCATGTCGCTTTGTGTTAAGATGAATTATTATTTGAAGGAAGATGGCTCATTTTCAATGATACATTACTTACCCTACTTACAGAAATACAGGTGACCCGAATTTGTGTTATTATTATTTTAACAAGGCTTCATTAGTATGATTTCTCTATTTTAGCTAGGTATTAAATGTATGCCATAAAGTTAGGTACATATTGTGAAAAGCAGGGTAAGTTTTACATTGCTAGCAAAGTTTTGCCAATATAAACAGACTGGCGTCAATTCTGTCACCCAAACACTAAACTAAACCAATCTGACAGGACTAAAAATATCTGCCTCTCTTTTAATATTAATACGTGAGGCCTTTTTTAATAGGCTTATTTAATAGGCCTCAATTTGGAGATTTTAACATACCACCCACTGCTACCCCAGCAACATTTTCATAGCAAAACGCAAATATTTCGAAGGTAACAATAATAAGCTACACAACAAAAACACAAGAATGCTTTTGTAATCATAATAACTCTGTATTGTTTTCATAGTGTTTAACTTCAATGTATAATAATCACGAAAACCTAAGAAAACATTAATGACTCACAAATTTTCTATAACGTCAAAACTTCACTCTAATGGTTATTTTCTAGTAAAAAACTGTATATTTTATAGTATAGTTAAAATAAAATGATGATCTTAAAAACATGTATACAAATACATGCATACATAATTATACATATTTTTGGGCAAACATGTAAAAATTATCCACAAAGTAAGTAGTGCGTTGATTTTCCATATTGTAGTATTAGCAAATTAGGTGCCCGTTATGAAAATCACATTGTGAGAAATTAAATTTACAAATATATTCATGTGTATTTAGATGCCTATATTTTTCTTTTATTTTTTTCATAACCTTCATTTTAACCCAGCTCCGCACAGCGCCGGTGGATTTTCACCCTAAAACTGAGATTATAGGATTACCACATTTATGCTGTTCTGAATCTTTTCGTCTGAAACGAATGGGTTTTACTGGTTTCAATCGTTTTATCTGTGAAGCCTTTGTGAGCATTTCCGACCTCTTATTAAAAAATATATTGCATATTTGGTATTGCATAATCTTGAGTGCTTAACCATTATAAGCAAACTATTTGATATTTACCTAATACTCTAAGCAGTGCTAGTACCGTCCTTTATCGATCGTCAAATTCACTAAAATGCCATAGAATCGATCACAGCGAGTAATGAAAAAAATTTAATTTATCGAATTTGATGACTTCAACTCAAATTTGATAAAGAACGGCACTTGCACTGCTGTTTATGCATAAACATTCGGTAAAGTAGGATAGTCACCAACTCATCACACGAGTGGTTAGTAAGTGTAACTCGACATAAATACATTAATTGTTTTGTCAACTGATCACACGAAGATTTTCGTATGTGGAGATGGTGAAACTAAAAATAAATTACTGTTTGTTTTCACCAACTGATCATGAGATCCAAGTGGCACAAAGGGCGATGGAACGGGCCATTTAGGCATATCTCTCCTGGACCGCATACCGAACGTGGAAATTCAGATAGGCGTGACACTTGGTTAGAAGGGAAGATGGACGGTGGATCAAAGCACTCACAGAATAGTGGCCGCGGAACGAAAAGCAACCACCGGGCAGACCTCCACCCTGCTAGTCGGACATCGTTAATGCAGCAGAAAAGCAGTGGACAAGACTAGCACAGGACCGGAAAAGATAGCGCGCTAAAAAGGAGACCTATACCCAGCAATGGCTGGCAAAAGGTTGATGATGGTAATCAAGAGATAGAATTCAACCTAAATTTGTTTTGAAGTATTGGTTCGCTTTAACGTATAAAATTATTTCATTATCAGAAAGAAGCTAGACATATCTTTTTACAACATAGATTATATCAATTGTCTATACATAATTGTGAGGTTAAAAATGAAATAACAAAAATCGCAATCCCATTCGCAAATGGTTACTTTTTCGCAATTGATCCCAGGCGCAAATAATCATAAAAAAAATGTTGTGGTAGCGTATTTGGGGGGCTGCTAGACTTGAAAGCGGACGCGGGTTCAAATCTCGGGCCCGTACCAAAGAATAGAGTTTATGTACGGAATTTCATACCACTGGCTTTTCGGTGAAGGAAAACATCGTGAGGAAACCTGCATACGTACGGAGAAGAAATTCAATGGCGTATGTGAATCCACCAACCCACAACTGGGCTAGCGTGGTGGATATGGCCTAATCGCCCTTTGGGATAGGCCTAAGTCCAGCAGTGTAATATTAAAATGTTTATTATGATTATGCAGGTGGTCGAGCCTATGCCTCTCTAAAATCACGCCCAAACGTACAGTTGGCCAAATTTTCGGCTTTTCATTTCCTGCCTCTACCTACCAGGTTCCTTACGTATCACATCACATACACATCATCAGCCATTAAACGTCCACTGCTGAACAAGGCCTCCCTCTTAGAGAGGGGTGTTGCCATAATCCCCACGCTTGGCAGGCGGCTTGGAGATCGCAGTACGTTCACCGTGTACTAACAGGACGCTGCTGCCCATCCTCCGGTGGTTCTGGTCGCAGTTTTAGGACATACCCGGGTCCATCTGTCATTACTACATCATGTATATAATCTGTCATTATTACATACTGTCCTTACGTATATCTTCACTCAATCAAATCTCAGGATGCCTTACGCTACGTTTGCCAATTTGACACAAAGAAAATAAACAAGTGTTTTATTGTATTTATTTCTTCACGTGCGAAAATCCGGAAAACTTAGGTGTGTCAAAAAACCGACTGTCTTCAATCCAGTGACGTAGTTCTTTGTGACATCATTCTTCCAGAAAATAATTGCAGTCCGCACTACAATGGAAATATCTAAAAAGGTTCGAGTTGAAGCCTTTTGGACACAAAGAGTAGTGCAATTGTATGAGAAACACTGGATGTGGGTCGCATCGAGTAGTTTTCAAACGCGATACGATGTAAGATCGTGGTAAATATGGTACTTTGTAAGACGCAAACAGAGGGGAATTTAACGTGTGTATCTGTGTGTCTGTCTGTGCCATCGTAGCTCCCAAACTCTCAACCAATTTTTGATTTATTATTATTTTTTGCTTGAAAGGTAACTTGATTGATACTGCTTTTAGCTATGTTTCAAGAAAATCTTTAGAATCTTAAGACGTTTGAATATTATCGGTCCTATTGTCAGGGGTATTAAAAAAACAATTTCATCATCATCATCATCATCAGCCAGAAGACGTCCACTGCTGAACATAGGCCTCCCCCTTTAACCTCCACACTGAACGACAGCCTGTCTTTTGCATCCACTGGATGCCAGCGACTCTCACTATGTCGTCGGTCCATCTAGTGGGAGGCCACTATAAAAAAACAATTTATACCTTGTATTTTAGAACAATTTCAAAATTAAATAGTTGTGTAAAAATATTATAAATTGCAAGTTAAAGTGGCAATGGGCAGGCCATTTTGCTTGAAGAACCGATAACTGATGGGGAAGAAAGGTTCTTGAGCGGAGACTACAAACCGGAAGACGCAGCGTAGGTAGGCCTGAGTCTTAGGCATCCAGTGGATGCAGATGGGAGGCTGTCGTTCAGTATAAGGGTTAAAAATGGAGGCCTATGTTCAGCAGTGGACGTCTTCTGGCTAATTATGATGATGATGTTATACTAATAAATGAACAAAAAAAATCGTCATGTTATTTTGTAGATTTTTGCACTTTGTTTAGTGTCGAGAGAGAGAAAGAGAGAAGAGACGTTTTAGTGTATGGATATTTTATGGGGTTTTTCATCGCGATGATTTGTCTTATTGCAAGAAAGCTATTATAACTTATCGCCCTGCGCTGGCTGATAAGTTTGCCGTTAAATTTCAAATCATACCACATCCAAAAGCAAACTTTCGTTCCCACATCAACGTCGGGAACATTTGCTTGCAGATATCTAACCGGTCAGCTCTTTAAATCTAGATGTGAATCGAACTCGGAACCTTTTACGTGCTGACACGACCACTCCGTGAAATGTATAGTGCTTGTGCTACTTTATGAGTGAAGATTTACATAAAGTAGTATGGGTTTTGACTTTGAAGATAGTGGATTTTGATGGCGATACTACCCTCTTCTCTTCTCATTCATCTTCAAATTCAAATTCAAATTATTTATTTGTCAGAACATGGTAGGTACACATACATATAAAGTAACATACATGGTCGTAAGAATGGAGACGTATCTCATGTCCTTGCCTGTTACAGCGTACAAATGTTAGTTTTTATATATTTTATTATTCGTTTTGGTTAAAGTTAAAAAAATAACGAAATTATGTCTATGTTAGAATATTGTTAGAATCATATTTTGGTTTGGTTGTATTTTATACCTTAATTAGATGTTTACATACGTACATACATACATTATCAGCCATTAAATGTCCACTGCTGAACAAGGCCTCCCTCTTAGAGAGGGGTGTTGCCATAATCCCCACGCTTGGCAGGCGGCTTGGAGATGGTAGTACGTTCACCATGTACTAACAGGACGCTGCTGCCCATCCTCCGGTGGATTAGATGTTTATTACTACTTATATAATTTTATTTATACTACTTATATAATTTTACTTATATAATTTATATAATTTTACTTATATAATTTTATTTATACTACTTATATAATTTTACTTATAACTATTATTACTACTTATATAATTTTACTTATATGATTTTATTATTTATTTTTTAATGTCTTGTAGCGATAATGAGATCTCTGATTCCGTATATCTTACATGCTCATCATCTGATGAAAGTATGGATAGTTTCAGCAGCATTCCTACCTTATACGACTCCATTCAATCACTAATTTCTGACGTTCCCAAAAATTTTAACGTTTTACACATAAATGCCCAGAGTATTACGGCTCATTTTCCAGAAATGCTTGCGTCTTTCGTGCACACAAATATTCATGCTATTTTTGTTTCCGAGACGTGGTTAAAACCTATTCTCCCGTCTTCCGCCGTGGCTTTACCAGGCTTTCGACTAATAAGGAATGATCGAATAGGTAAGGGTGGTGGCGGTGTTGCTATATACCTCCGAACACAAATTCCTTTCACTGTCGTTAGCATGTCTGCACAGCCGCCCCCATCTGATGCCGGCGAACATCTCCTTGTTGAAGTCGTGTTGCATCATACCAAGCTACTACTTGGCGTTTATTATCCTCACTCTCGTAATGTTGATTATTTCTCTTCATTAGAAAAACTTTTAGAAAACACTTCCACTTCTTATGATCACACTATTGTCATGGGTGACTTTAACACCTGCTTGCTAAAGCAGGATTATAGGACCCGTAAGCTTGAGTTATTGGCGTCGGCACTCAATCTTACAATACTTCCACTTATAGCTACTCATAATCCTCCAAACAGTACTCCTTCTCTTCTCGATCTGATGCTTGTATCCTCCCCTAATCATGTAGTAAAGCATGGTCAGTGCGCGGCGGACGATATTTCTCATCATGATCTTATCTATCTTTCCTATAAAATCCGACCACCTAAAGCTAAACCTAAAATTCTTTTACAGCGCAGTTTTAACAGCATAAATATTGATAACTTGCGTAGAGATGCGCTGGAGTTGGATTGGTCTGAGGTCATAAACGCAGTTAGTATGGATGAGAAAATTATCGAGTTTAATCGTATTTTAACCAAACTATACGACATTCATGCTCCCATCCATGCTGTCAAAATGAAACATGCACCGTCACCTTGGCTTAATGATGAAATACGAACGCTGATGCATAAAAAACTGGTAGCAAAGCATAAGCTCAAATGTCGCCAGTCTGACGAGAACAAAGAGAGGTATATACAACGTCGCAACGCCTGCAATAGAGCGTGTAGGGACGCGCAACGCCGACATATCAATAATTCCGTTAAAAATGAAGACCCAGCAAAAGTTTGGAAGTTTCTTAGGTCACTGGGAGTTGGTAAATCTCGTCAAGATACTAGTCCAAAAGTTTTGGACATTAACTTGCTAAATCAGCATTTCTCCTCTTCTTCCAATTTCGATGGACCTGTTAAGGCTAATACCTTAAAATACCTTTCTTCTACTACTCCTCCCGACCATGACTCTTTTAGTTTTATTCAATTTGCTGATTGTGATGTTAAGAAGAGCATACAGTCAATTTCCTCTAACGCTGTCGGTACTGATGCTGTTAGCCGGAAAATGATCATGCCCATACTTGATGAAATCGTCCCTGTCATCCAGTATATTCTCAATTTCTCTGTATCTTCGGGCACGTTTCCAGTAATATGGAAAGAAGCCCAAATAACGCCTCTTCCCAAAAAACCTAATCCTGATTCATGCTCTGATTTTCGTCCAATTTCTATTCTTCCCTTCCTGTCTAAAGTATTAGAACGGCTTGTCCACCAACAATTATCCTCTTACCTGATCAAAAATAGTCTCCTTAATCCATTCCAATCTGGTTTCCGTACTGGGCACAGCACTGTAACTGCTCTGACGAAAATCACAGACGATATAAGGGATGGCATGGGTCATTGTCATCTGACTGTACTTTCACTACTAGATTTTAGTAACGCTTTCAGTAATGTTGACTTTGACGTCCTGTTGGCTCTGCTTCGCTCTCTTAACATATCTCCAACGGCAATTGATTGGTTTCGAAGTTACCTGTTTGGACGCCGGCAGCGCATTCGTATTGATGATACGTACTCTTCGTGGTGCAATATCTCTGCTGGTGTTCCTCAGGGCGGCGTCTTATCTCCCCTTCTTTTTGCAATTTTTATAAATTCAATATCACAACATCTTACTTCTTCCTATCACCTCTATGCAGACGACTTGCAGATATATACCCAAGCTCCATTAGGTCTATTACACGAGGCAATTGAGTCAACAAATGAAGATCTAAGGCGTATACGCGACTGGAGCAGATCATACGGCCTTACAGTGAATCCTAGCAAAACTCAGACAATTATTATAGGGAGCTCCCGTATGATCTCTAAAATTGACTGGTCCCGCCTTCCGCAAGTGATTTTTGACGGAATTCCTATCCTTATTAGCGAGAAAGTTAAGAACCTAGGAATTTTCATAGATAGACAATTTAATTGGTGTTCTCAGATTGCTGAAGTCAGTAGAAAAATCTATGGTTCTGCAGCATCACTCAGAAGGTTGCGTAATTTTCTGCCTATTTCTACTAAAACTGCGCTCGTGAAATCGCTCTTATTCCCAATATTAGACTACGCAGACGCCTGCTATCTGGATTTAACCGAAGAGCAACTCGACAAGCTCGAGCGTTTACAAAATTTCTGCATTCGGTTCATATTTGGTTTACGCAAATATGACCACATATCTGAATTCCGCCAAAAGCTCAAATGGTTACCTATCCGCCTTCGCCGTAATTCTCATGTCCTCTCCTTCGTCTACAAAATTCTGTTTAATCCCAATATCCCTTTATACTTAAAGGAGCGCTTTGAATTTATTCAAGCTCACTCCAGTACTTTGCGATCCTGTCGTGCCCTCCAGCTAAAAATTCCTCCTTCTTCTCACGTCAATCTTTCCTACTGTAAGTCTTTCACTTTTCAAGCTGTCCTGCTGTGGAATGCGCTGCCTGCTTCTATCAGGCAGGCCAAATCTCTTCCTATTTTTAAGAATCAAGTCTATACACATTATTTTTCTTCGTGTTAATTGGTACGTATATATATTATGTATTTTATTTATAATATTTATGGTATGTATTCAGCATTGCGTATTTAGTTTATGTATGTATATGTATATATATTTATTCATATCTTATGTGCACCACCGACCGTTTTTCAACTTCTTTAGTCCTGTCCATCCAAAGGTTGCCTGGAAGAAATCGCTTTAGGCGATAAGGCCGCCCATTATACTGCCGTATATTTGTTTTTTATGTTAGTTTAAGTTTCATTTGTATTTTCGGTGTGTAATAAAGTAATATTGTATTGTATTGTATTGTATATAAGCTATTATTATCATTTTATCTTTTCCTAGTACCTAGTCTCGATTTTATGTCAATTATTTAGTCTATATTACATATCAAAACATTTTTATCATTAAGGTATTCTGAAATTTCATAGTAGCTTTTTTGTGCTAATAAAGTTTAAAGTTTATTTTTAAACATTCCAATGTTTAATTCTCTGACAATTTTAGGAATTTTAGTATATAATTAAAGGAGCCATACAGAATACACTTTTTTGCATGAGTGCAGTTTTGGCCGTACGTGGGCAGAGCTTCATCTCGGCCTGTGTGCGAGTTCGAATACCAGCATTAGCATCATCATCTTATTTTTAGGGTTCCGTACCCAAAGGGTACAAACTGGACCCTATTACTAAGCCTACATTGCCTGTCTGTCAGTCCGTAAAAAAATTATTAAAATCTGATTAGTAGTTTTGTAGCAGTGAATTGAACATTAGCATGAAAATTCATACTCATATAAATGCACAGACTTCACATTAGTTCATTTATATATTAAAAAAAAAACATATTTGAATAGTGTTCGTATTAAGTTCTTTCCTTCGTTACCGTTACCAAGCATAATATATTATACTAGTTGAATCCCGCGGTGTTACCCGCGATTTTCCAAATTTTCCGCATTTTTTGGAAGGAAAAGTACCCTATGTCCGTCTTTATGATGCATTCTATCTCCGTGCCAAATTTCATTAAGATCGGTTTAACGATTTAGTCGTGAAAAGCGAACAAACATCCAGACAGAGAGACAGAGTTACATTCGCTTTTATAATATTAATAAGGATTTATTGTTTCGTTTTCGTTACCAAACATAACATATTATATTTATCCCAAAAAATATTTTTGCCAAATTAGAAGCGAGATACAATATAGAGTCACAATCGTGTCAAAAATAACCAAATCAAACTCCGCACACGCTACGAAATTGTGCAAACTTTTTAGTCTATACTAATATTATAAAGAGGAAAGATTTGATTGTTTGTTTGTTTGCATTGAATAGGCCCCGAAACTACTAAACCGATTTGAAAAATTCTTTCACTGACGGGAAGCTACACTATCCCCGGGTGACATAGGCTATAATCTAAACCCGTGCGAAGCTGGGGCGGACCGCTAGTTAGTTATAAGGTAACAGCGATCCGACTACAACGCCGCGCGATGCCAGAGCTACGATGACATTGCGGACAACTCTCTTCTTCTTTTTTACTCTTTTTTTCTCTACATCTTTATCTTTATCTTATCTTTAACTAACGTCGAACACTATGCCAGTGAAATAACGTCTAAACTGGAGTATATGGCATTGTGAATTATATAATCAATACAACGTATGTACAATGACGCTCGGACGTATTTAGACTGTTTTCACTAAGAGGTTGTGACTGTATAGGAATTGTATCTCGATGGAAATTAGGTATAAAATCCGCCATATTGAACGCATTGATAGACACCTCATTGGTCGAAATATGAAAAGTAGTTCAGGAGATTAGAACACAAATGAACATACATAATTATATGAATACATACAGACATACGAGTAGACTGTAAAACACATAATCGTACTTTTTGCCGTAGTCGGTTAAAAATATATTGCTACTGCGTTGACGCATGATAATATTATGACCTACATTTACATTAATACGATGCACAAACAATGACATTGTACTTCATTCGTTTTAATAACAGGAAAACATATTAAAATAAATTATATGTCGGTGCGTTGACGTTTCAGCACTCGGACGCAACTACCGTCGGATAGTTTTTAAGGCTTAGATTATTTAGTTTGGTGCCACAGCTTAGTTTTGGTGGACTAGTGATGGAGGTGGCGCCATCACTGGTGTAACGCTGCAGTAACTTACTCTGCCGAAATTGTTTACGGATGTGTCGTAGGCGACCAATGAGCGTTTAGTAAGTTTAGATAACGTTAGGCAGAGGCACCAGTAAGAGCGTGCGGACATGCGAGGCTCGGTGGAGCTCAGTTGGTGGAGCAATTCGAAGTGTGTAACTAAATAAAAACTGTATCAATGTACTACGTGCGATATCTCATTCTCCTCGGCTGCTATACTCACGCCGTAGAACCAAGAGATTCTGATGAAGATCGGTCACCGACACCCGGCCCCCCCTCTCACGCAAGCAGCCTCTGACATAATATACAGGATGTAATGGAAACAGTCTCGAAGCCAAAAGAAGGTAATTATACTCATCATTATGAACCACTTTTAGTATGGGACCAACCCTCAAATCGCGAAAAAAAATTCAGCTGTTCATACATTTTGTCGAGTGTCAATGACCGTTTTCTATAGAACAGCTGATAGTTTTTTCGCGATTTCAGGGCTGGTCCCATAGTAAAAGTTGTTCATAATGATGAGTACAATTACCTTCTTTTGGCTTCGAGAGTGTTCCCCTTACACCCCGTATACTTTTTTTTTATTATTAGGCGGAGGTCACATTTGGCGTATTTTCCCTAAATTTCTTATTTCCCTGAACGTACAATTCTCCGAATTATCATTACCATGGTCATCCAAATTCCTGATAAAAATATTTATATTCAATTTTGTACAGTACAATGCAATACACTGTTAAAAGTTTGTATTATAAAATGGACAGTTAAACTTAGTTATTTTATACACAAAGATAAAACTTTCACTTACTATTAACAGGTGTTATTGAAACAAATAGCATAATAATAATTTCCGTTTCGCAATAAATTCTCAGAGATTGTATTTATGTTACGTTAATTCAATTAGTATCTGATAAATGTTTCAATAATAGCAATTTACTGTTTATTGCTGCCATATTTCGTTTCATACCTCAGTAGTAGTAACAAAACACTTAAAATGGCATTTGATTTTTAAACAAGTGAACCTGATTTTTTTACTGTGTTTTAGTTTTTAGGGTGTTAACGGGACCATAATTATTACTAAACTTGGGTAAGTTTAGTAATAATTATTGTGAAAATTTCACCTCTCTATATGTTATAGTTCAAAAAATACAGCCATTAAAATGTAGGACGAACAGACAGACAGACAACCCTGTCTGTCTGTCCGTCTGTCTGGCTATCTATTATCGTTAATTCACCTGTATATCTATTATCTACTATATAAAAATCTACTATATAAAAATAAGTCGGGTTTTCCTTCCTGACGCTATAACTCCAGAACGCACGAACCGATTTCCACGGTTTTGCATTCGTTGGAAAGGTCTCGGGCTCCGTGAGGTTCATCTGGTGGCGAAACGGAGTTCGCCGCAAACCCGGCGAACGATAGTTGTTCATAAAATACAGCCGTTAAAATGTAGGACGAACGGACAGACAGACAGGGTTGTCTGTAATAGATATAATAGATAGACAGGTGAATTAACGATAATAGATAGACACGTGAAATTTTCACAATATTGAATGTTACGGCTGGATAACTAAAAAAAAAGTAAATACTAAGTCAACAATTTTTTTTTTGAACGTACTTTTTCATTTGTTCTAATGTAAAAACGATTTTATGTTCACTAAGATTAAGAAAAGTCGGCCGCGGTTGATACTTGGATGGGTGATGCCTGGGCGCTGATGAATTCATGTCTTTTTACACTACTGTTTTGTAATTTAGCAGCTAGCAATTTATGTGGTGTTACGAAACCTTCAGTGCCTGAACATTACACGAAAAGCTTTTTTTTTTTGTTGAATTGTACTTTATATTCAACAGGGCCTCGTAGTGTTAGCTTCAGCCCCACCTATGCCTATTAAAAGTCCAGGCTAGACATATACTTGTAAATAAATACTGCATTTTTTTAAATGATTTAATATTATACTCAATTTAAATATAATTTTATATCTATTTTTAATTTTTCTTTAAGTATGGAATATTTTAATCGACTTATAAAATAACTTATAAAACAGAAAATTTACGAAAACTTAAATTAATAACTAAAAACTAAAACTTAAATCTAAACAAACTACTAATTAAAATTTAAATGGTATAAACCATTTAAATTGAGCAATCATCACTTCAAAAGGCTATTTAAGTAAATTTTATTGGAAACCTTCAGTTACATTTACACGGAAATTCGATTGTTACAATATTCCCGATCAGTCTGTTTTTTGAACGTAAGTATTTTAATCTCTTTGTTACGTATGCGGAACCAAAATTACCTACGTTTAATTTCCTTTTTGTCTGCATTCGGACGCAGTTTACCTCAATTTATTCCATTGCAGCAAATGATTGCTGTTAAAGCACATTGGTATAAACCTCTTTGTTACAATCCGTCTTTTTTGTTACAATCTGTTTGTCTGTTACTACTGTTGGTTTAAAGAGCCTGGGCAAAATGCTATATCTAGCTAAAAAGGGGAATTCGGGGCCGTAATGAAGAAACATACTAACCAACTCCTTAAGCTAAAAAGGGAGGATTCGGAGCATAATCCGTGCTCTCAAGTTCGGTGAGCGCTTGTCTACCTGCGATCGAGAGCCAGCTGTGGTTCCGCCAATCATAGTTCTACCAGCGCGCTGGCACAGGCTGCTACATCTGCGCCGGGGTCTACCGTCGCATCGTGGGAATCTCATAGTTAGATGGGTACCTGAAGCAGTACCTGAGCCAGAGTCGAGTGTCTCACGCCAACCAGCGTCCGTTCCATCGAGCCTGGCCACTCCAGCCCGAGTATCGTGTTCGCGCAAAAAAGTAGATTACTTATAGGCAATATTATTATAGAAACTGTTGTCAGCTCAAATCAGAGTTTTGCCCCTGCGCGAAATAGTGACAAATCTATGCAATCTACGCGTGCAGGAAGAGATACGCAAGAGTCGGCGCCCGTCCAGAACTAAATAACATAAGCACAAATGATAAAACTACGGATTACTCAAGAACTATTAGAACATTATAAATAAATAATATTACATTAAACTACACCACAATCGTGTTTTAGAAGGCCTGTTTTTGCCGAATTATTCTATCAAGAAAAGTTTCACCAAGTTAGTGTCTTAAATTACATTAAACTTAATTATGTCCTCAAGTATTCATAAACAAAACATGCCTTTGATGCTGTTTGTCATAACCGCGCAAATGGATGCAACGCAACCCATGTTGTCGACATATTAACTCTTAAGCTGGTCACTCCGACTATAGTTTCAATCGTATTAGGCAGTCTTTTTCAAGATGAATGCACGCACGTGACTGCGTCTCGCTTGGCTGTAACTATAGTCGGAGTGACCGGCTTAATCTTACGTGAGTAATTCCCGTGTAATATGAATAAAATATAGGCAATATATTTAGAGTAGTACATAAGTAGTCGGGATAGTGTTTCTAAGCTAAAGGTGGAGATGTTAGTTGTAAGTACAAGAACGCGCATGGCTACGTCCGGTACAGCCATTCTGTTCACGCTGGATTGACGAAGTTTGCTGTGATCATTAGTGTTCTCAAATTTCGCGCGTCTATGTCCATACCCTGGACCAACCACACGTCAAGAGCCGACGACCAATCAGAGACGCAGCTGAGATCTGACTTTGACAGATTCTTATTCTTATTCTTATTCGAGATGGGGGCGATAAGTCCTGCACTGACGTCCCGCTTGGGGTGTATTGTGCATTTCCCCCTACCAGCACCTACCCGAGCCAACCCAACTCCTTGAAATATCGGAGTGAGGCTCTGGGGCGCTGGCACAGTTGCTCCAGTGGCGTAGATGGTAATGAAAATAATGATGATAAAAAGCAATCCAGCTGTTGTGGCGACGTGGATGAAGAAGGCAATGGTGCTTCATACAACCCGGTAGCGATTCTAGTTTCTTCTGTGGCTTCACAATGCCACAGCACATGCTCTACAGTTTCGTTCTCTTTCATGCAGCCACGACACAGTGGACTGTCCGTGGCTCCTAGCTTATACAAGTGACTATTCAAGTTGCAATGACCGGTTATAAGGCCTACTATAAGGCGAAGGTCCTGTCGTTGCAACTTCATTAGGTTGTTGGTGATCTTCCTGTCAAGAATTGGGAAAGCAGCTTTAGCATGCTTACAGTCGTCTTTCTTGTCCCACAGATTCTGTTGTTCTTTTTCGGTGTGACGACGCAGTAGCTCTCGCACTCCCATCGCTGATGGTTTGCAGAGGCCCACTGCGTCATCGCTTACCTGTTTCCTAGCACCCTCCTTGGCAAGAATGTCTGCCGTTATATTACCTACGCAGGATTCGTGGCTTTTCGTCCATCTCACTATCGTTCTGTGCTTGCTCGCGAGTGCTTGTAAAGCTGTATGGCACTCAGCAGTAACTCTAGATCTTGTGACGGGTCTTCTGAGTGCATAGATGGTAGCCGCACTGTCAGTAGTAAACATGAGGATTCTTTTATCGTGCCCATCTTCGGGGGCCGAAAGAAACTCATTAAAAGGCCCGACTGCTCTTGCTGCAAGTAGCAGGCCCATGGCCTCCGCCTGCAGTGCTGTCGTCGTTTTGTTTAGGGCCATTGACTCTTTGAGTCCAAGCTCAGGCGAGTAGTAGCCACAGCCTGCTCCCTCCTTGTTTTTTGCACCATCTGTGTATATGTTCCACGAGGTTGATACCCCATCCAGGACATTGTCATCTGTTATCAACTCGTACTTTTTGCAATCTAGATGTGTGCTAGCTATCTTATCGGTACCTAGGATTGCTTCGGGAATTATCCTCGATGCACGGTCGATTATTCTACAGTGGTTAGTAATCGGACCGGTGCTTTTCCATTGGTTCGTGGATTTGATCCTTAGTGCTGACGCCATCGCTTCCTGTTGTATATGCAGGTGTAGTGGAGTTAGACCCAGGATGATCTCTAGGATGTCAGATGTCAAAGTCAGCTGTTAGAACATTATCATCCTGCGAATGCTTCAGTTATTAATTGCACGAGTTCGGTTCGGTAGTATTTGGTGGCAGCGATCGGCGGTTAATCTCGGTGAGTACAATATTGTTTTCACCTAATTTTATTGATCTTGCATGTGCATAGGCTTCTTCACGATTTTACAGTCCACTAGGTTTTGCGGTAACACATTCAGTAGTCTTGGACAGATTGTTCAGTTAGGTAAGTCCAACTTAGGCAAAGAGGTCGCCCGAAGAATCCAACTCGGATGGGCAGCGTTCGGGAAATTGCGTGACATCTTCTCGTCCAAGATACCACAGTGCCTCAAGACAAAGGTATTTGACCAGTCTGTGTTGACAGTGATGACATATGGTACTGAGACGTGGTCCTTAACTGTTGGTCTTTTGGAAAAACTCAGAGTCACACAGCGGGCAATGGAGAGAGCTATGCTTGGAGTTTCTTTGCGCGATAAAATCTGAAACGTGGATATTCGCCAAAGAACTAGAGTCACCGACATAGCTGTTAAAATTTGTAAGTTGAAGTGGCAATGGGCAGGCCACATCGCTCGAAGAACTGATAACCGATGGGGAAGAAAGGTTCTGGAGTGGAGACCACGAACCGGAAGACGCAGCGTAGGGAGGCCTCCCACTAGATGGACCGACGACATTGTGAGAGTCGCGGGCATCCAGTGGATGCAAAAGGCAGGCTGTCGTTTAGTGTGGAGGTTAAAGGGGGAGGCCTATGTTCAGCAGTGGACGTCTTCTGGCTGATGATGATGATGATTCAGTAGTCGAATACACCACTTATAAATAAATATTTGATATGATTGTTCATCATGCTGATGTTGAAGTGGCAGTGGGCAGGGCACATATCACGCAGAATAGATGGCCGATGGGGCCGCAAGGTTCTGGAATGGAGACCACGGACCGGTAAGTGCAGCGTAGGACGTCCACCCACAAGATAGACAGACGACCTAAAAGAGACCGCAGGGAAACGCTGGATGGAGGCCGCTTCCAACCGGCTCTTTTGGAGATCGATGGGGGAGGCCTATGTCCAGCAGAACGTCCTATGGCTGAAATGATGATGATGATGATTTTTGATTGCAAGTAGTTGTGATGTTGTTCATACTCCAAGCCATACTAACAATCTAATTACAATTTCCTTATATTTTAATATTAGCAAACGTAAGCGACTGGTCATTTCTCAAACAATTTCCCACGACCCCCTTATCAAAATCAATATACCAAAAACTTTGGCATTAAAAACTTCCAAGTTCTAAATCTGTCCGGATTAGATGAGGCGATAACATCATAAAACACGGACGTCCGGGAACTTCCGGCTACTTCCGGCTTATCTCTACAATTTAAGGGAGCAAGGTTTACCCCCCGGCTGAAAGTTTCATCGTATTTTTCTTCATACCTGCGGGCGAAAGTAGGTTGAAGTTAAACTGGGCGTAAACAGCTAGGCCAATGTCAAAATGGTACTATTTGGTTTTGAAAATAGTAGATAGGTAATTTAAAAGTAATTCATGTTATGCATCATAATTATCAGCCTATTATGTTCCCACTGCTGAGACATAGACTTTCTCTGAGAGGGAGAGAGAGAGAGAGAGAGAGTGAGAAAGGGTGGGCTCCTATACATATTGCTGGCCCAGTGCATGTTGGTAAATATCATAATGATAATATGTCCGCCAGCATGCTGGGTACGCTGCCAACTGGTAGTGAGCTTGAGCATTTGGATTGTCTTTAGACCTTCAACGGTCTAAAGACAATCTAACTGTATCTGTAGTTTTAGTTTTGGCTTGTATTTTGTTTAGTTAATAAAGGCCATATGTCCTTGAACTTTTGAGGAAATTTGACATTTTGCGGACTGATTTCCTCACGATGTTTTCCTTTGCCGTTTTTGAGCAATGGCATTGAAACTACACATAACTTATTTAGGTGCTAAATAAGTCATTGGTTCAGGGGCGAGGATCGAACCAAGTGCCGTCAGATCATATAGCGTACGTGCCACCGTCGGTCACTGTTATTAATATTCATAAATAAACTTTTCTGATTTCAGATATTGGCCTGTGAACATAAATTGTATAAAGTGAACATAAATTGGTGAAATATTTTACGCCAAAAATAACACCCATCCTAATGCCCGCAAAAATAATTACCCTTCAAAAAATCTAGTCTACAAAGTTTAATTTAAAATGGGTAATTTTTCATTAGGTAAAATAAAATAAAAATGATACAAAACTAATTATAATTTATTTTTCTAAATTAATGGCCATATAAAACTAACTTAATGTTTTCGCGTTAACTTATTTACCAAGTTTTAACAGGGTCAGCTAAATAAGTCCAGCAAAGGTTTTTATTTTTGAATTCTTCAAGTAATTTCGGTTCAAGAAGTCTATTCACAATGTTTGATACTCTGCAGTCTTGATGGGCCGACGCGTGATCAGACTCGATATCGAACATTTTGACGGGTTTCTTCGTATACTTGGAGAGATTGAAATTTTCGGCAAGTTTAGCCATGTCTGGCTGTTCGATACCTTTTATGAGAACTAATTCCGATTCAAGTTTGAAGTCCGGTTCATATTCGCGGGCGAGAATGATCCTTCTATACGCGCTGTTAAGAAGACATCGCTTATATTGATGTGAGTAGTTTACCAGTCCGCGAAGCTTATTGACGCATAGTTCAACTTTGTCGTTCCAATTGTCTTTAGTTTCAAGTTCTTGTTTCAGTTCTGTGGACTGTTGGCCAGACATTAGTCTGTACATGTGTTCAACGATGGTGTTCTGCAACTGAGAGTCAGTCAGGTCTCCGATGTAAGCATCGAGCTGAGCTCGAAGAGCGTCCGGGCTGCTGTCAAGACAGTAAACAACTCCAACGAGACCTGAAAAAAGCAATCAAAGTAAAGCCAAATGAAGTAAGTGGCAAGCTGCGGATAAAAACTGGATGCAGAAAACTGAAGACTGAACTCAGTAGCGTACATGTGGTAGCGTATGGTTTCAAATCCCAACAAAAGTAACAAGCCCGAGCTACCGGTGAAGAAAAACATTGTGGAGATACCATAGCAAGATAGTAAGATAGGTACTTTCTAGTGCTTGGCTGGATACCAACTGCTATGGTTGAAAATCTGTCGCCAGGTATCTGACTCTGTGTTTCAGTGGCTTCTCTTGATAGCTAGATCCTATTCTAGGCTAGAGGTATTTACCATCTCCACCCACACCATTATAATTATAATATCAAGAAAGTTGATTAGATCAGACATAAAAATATTGGCGAAAGCATTTCGGTCAAACAAAAGTTGACTAGGATGATTTTACAGTTATTATAATTATTTACGAGATATTTACCGTGGTAATGTTGTGTAAGATTAAGAAAGAGTGTAGATCGTTTTGTCTGCACCTAATTTTTAACTGTTCGATCAACCACCCGTATTATTTAGTCTTCCCGGGAATATGGTCCATGGAACTGCGGCGAAATATCGAGAGCTCATTCCTAAACATTACCACGGTAAATATCCCGTTAATAATCATATAACTAACTATAGTGAACAACCGTGATAGTTGAAAACAGTGGTTTAGGATAATGTTGAACGGTTCAGTTTTTGTTTAATTTTATTTCTTTCAATTTCTATTTCAAACCTAAATTGTATCACCATCAGTGGTTATATAACTAACAAGCTGAAAAATACACAGTTAGACAGAATTTTTCGTCTTAAGTTGATGTGAGGATTCAGTATAAAATTACCTTCTTTCTCAAAGATTCTCGCCAATTCAAATGCGACGTTGACACCAAACGAATATCCGAGTAGGTAGAACTTCGATTTCAGCTCCAAACGCTTTTTCGTGAACTGCAATAAGAAAGTTTACGATAAACAAAACGATAAAATACGACTATAATATTTTAATAAGCGATAGAGATAACTTTATAGTTATACTAGCTGAATCTCGCGGTGCTACCCGCGTTTTTCAATTTTCCCACATTTTCTGGGAGAATAAGTACCCTATGTCCGTCCATAATTATGATGTACACTATCATCCTGCCAAAATTCGTTCGGCTTAGCGGTTTAGTCGTGAAAATCGAACAAACATCCAGACAGAGTTACTTTCGCTTTTATAATACATATTAGTAAGGATACATTCAGTTTCACTCGCAGTTTTTCAGTTCTCTCTCTACTTTTTTGTCAAAATGTCATTAAGATTGATTCAGTTGATTTCAATAGTGCTCCCAACACAGTACGACATACTGACGCGTTATGGTTGTTACATAAGGTATACTATCACTTTCGATTCATCCTGCTTGAGCAGCGTTTAATACGATGGCGATAATGACTCAAAAGTTGTCACAATTCATAATAGTTCGTGATAGAATACGCGATGTAAATAAATAAATAAATATTCGGGACATTTTTGCACACACGGTCATCTGACCCCAAACTAAGTAAAGCTTGTGATATGGCTGCCAGAGACTGATATACATACATATATAGGTTTAAATACATACTTAAATAGATATTAACACCCAGATATAGAACAAACACAAATGTTCATCACACAAATGTTTGTCCTAGGTGGGAATCGAACCCACGCCCCTAAGCTCAGAAGGCAGGTTCACTACCAACTGGACCAACGGGCTATCTCGATGTGCGAAAAGCCATTTGAAATACTAGTGATGTCACTTTCTAGTGACTTGTTAATGTTTGGAACTAGCTTAGCTCTATCGTAGGCAATGTGCCTTACTGTTCAGAATAAATATACTAAAAAGATCACGAATAAAACTGTCACGAGCTTTCGTCTCATAAATAAAAGCTACAAAGTAAATATTAGGCACTGAAAACTCTCTGATTGTTTTCAACTTTTGAAATGAAAGGTCAATGAAATAAACAACCATGTTTTCAAGTTTCGAGTTCCAGAAAGCTGTCATTGTGTTGATTTATTTTTCTTGTTCTAGTTTTATTGAGAAAATGTTACTTCTCCGATTTACTTTGTAAATATAATAATCATTATTTTAGAGTTAACTACGGCTTTTTATGTATTAAATCATAGTATAAAATATATCCGTGTGACTTTTTTTTATCGAAACGGAAAACTATAGTGTGATAGAGATATAGATTAGAAGCCTACGGCTATACTATGCAGATTTTCAACGCCCTATACAGAGTGTAAGGTGATTAGGTTGATCTTTTTTTTTATAAATAGGCTTGCCGGCTTGCTTGGCCGCCAACTCGCCTGATGTTAAGCGATGATGCAGCCTACGATGGAGCACGCTTGCCCAGAAGAAACCTATTCACTCTCGACTTGAAGACACCCAGACTGTAATAACTGCTTATCCTGGTAGATGTGTAGTTGCCATGATAAAGAAGTAACGAAAACTCACTGAAATTATGATTTTAAAAGATAATACAGGGTGTAAGGGGAATACTCTCGAAGCCAAAAGAAGGTAATTGTACTCATCATTACGAACAACTTTTACTATGGGACCAACCCTGAAATCGCGAATAAAAAATCAGCTGTTCTATAGAAAACGGTCATTGACACTCGACAAAGTGTATGGAACAGCTGATTTTTTTTTCACGATTTCAGGGTTGTTCTGATAGTAAAAGTTGTTCATAATGATGAGTACAATTACTATCTTTTGGCTTCGAGAGTGTTCCCCATACACCCTGTATAGTATGAGAGAAGATTCGTATTTATGGCATTTTTTTCATTCTACAGTCAAGGTTTTTTTATAACAAATATGACATTAGCTTCACATAGAATACCAAAATTCAACTTCCGCAAGTTTCTCCCAAGTCTATCCGTCGCTTAACAAATTGCTCTCTGGGAAGTAGCAATTGAATTAATTCAAGCCATTGTAATAAAAGTAAACTGCAAATATCGACGAACGAATTTCGATCTCGGAGCAGCGAGTTCTCTATGCCAATAAATAAATAAAATATAGGAAATGGAATGGAAAAAGTCGAACTGCTAAATGAACGCTGGAAAATTCGAAGCTGAACGTTGCTGTAAAAGAGTTGATTCTCTTGTGAAAATTCTATTTAATACATTTCTAATGTTAAAATTTATAGTTGGTTTACCAAATTTGTATAGAAATGTCTGATTGAGACAATTCAGGGCTTTTTTGCATTCAATTTTATCAGTAAAAACTTAATATGTCAATCTTTTCAGGGTTCCGTACACAATGGGTGTAAACGGGACCCTATTACAAAGCCTACTCTGTCTGTCTGTCCGCCCGTCTGTCTATCTATCTGTCTTGTTTTAATTGTCTGATGGCTGTCTAACTGTTTTTGTAATTGTCTAATGGCTGTATCTTTGGAGCCGTAATAGATAGCCAGTTGACATTTTCACAGAATATTTAATGTTACGGTGGATTAACTATGAAATAATATTAAAGTCAAAAAGTTAAAACTAAAGGGGAGTCTCCATTCAACAAACTTTTTTTACGTAGTATTTGTTGTACTCTAATGTAAAAACGGTAATACGAACAAACATCAAACTTGGCTTGGCACGGCCTGGGCGTGATGTTATCTTTCTGCACTACATTTTGTAGTGGTACGGAACTCTCAGTCCGTGAGCCCAATTCGCACTTGGCCCATTTATTTCTTTAAATTTGTTATGGCTAAATAGTTTCACATAATAAGGTCAAGAAGAATTATTTATATACATTGAGGAAACAAATTTACTCTGAATGCACTGAAGACTACTTGAAAAGTATGGTTTTAAGAAATTACTTTTGCTTCTGATAGTTTGGAGCGATGTATATTCATAATTTAAAAATGTATTTTGCTTCACTATTGAGGGAAAAAACCAATTTTATAAAAATCATTATTTACAATAAACATTTGTTCACCTTGGCAATATTGGCAGCTATCTGTGGGATGCTGTCACTTGGCATGTCTGGCACCAGTTGGAAGGTCAGAGCCTGGACCTTCAGTCTCTCGCTGACCGTCGTGAAGATCTGGTGATGGCCTTCAAATCCTGGCACCAGCATCAGATAGGTAGCTTTGGGATCTAGCTCCTCTTCTTCCTGTAAAAGTTTATAAGGTTACTATTATTTCCGAAGGCCTTTTTCTGACTAATTTAATTATGCATTAGGATTGTCTTTAGACCTTCAATGGTCTATGGGCAGTCTTAACTGTATTTATAGTGTTAGTATTAGCTTGTATTTTGTTTTGTTAATTAAAGCACTTGCATATTTTTTTATTAGTTTATTAGTAATAGTTATTAGTAGGTATTCCAATAATTTCAGAAAAAAAAATGTTTTAATTTTATATTAGTGTAGAGCCGTGGTAGCCCATTTGGGGAGACCGCTAGACTTAAAAGCGTGAGGTTGCGGATTCAAACCCCGGGCCCGTACCAATGAGCTCTTTGGGCTTATGTACGGATTTTCCTATCACTGGCTTTTCGGTGAAGGAAAACATCGTGAGGAAACCTGCATACGTACGGAGAAGGAATTCAATGGCGTATGTGAATCCACCAATCCGCACTGTGCCAGCGTGGTGGATATGGCCCAATCACGCTTTCAGGGGTAGGCTAAAAGTCCAGCAGTGGACTGTTAAAAGGCTGATTATGACTTGTGTGATTAAAAACTTATGATAATTACAGTAACATTGCTGAATGAAGTAGTCATGGTGACAATAGGCTCGGCCGCCGAGCATTCGTCGCGGTCGATGTAGGTGAAGAATGCGCCCAGACCACTGTCTTTATTGCTGACCGTCTTCGACAAATCTTGTCCTAGGTGCTTCAAACTGAAACAAATCAAACAGCGTTGCAAATATATACATATATCTAGGTGTAAATATTATATGAATTTACATTTCAATTAAATAATATTAAACTATAAATAAAAAACTGCATTGAGGTCGCTGTCTTCGGGTAAGGTGCCCAAAAAGCTGGCGACATTACCACGTTGGATGGCCAAACTTATTATTTGGCCCAGGTAAGTACCAGCTCTTTGGTCACCTGTCACATCTACGAGGCGTCTGGACAACTCTTTAACCAAACCCCGAGCGGCCGGACCCCACGGACCCATGGTTTCAACTCCAAACGGAAGAAATATGTATCCTTCGCCGAGAGATTCATATTTCCTCCGTTTGAGGCTTTCCGCCAGTTCCGCTGCTGCACCAGCCGCTCTTGATGTGCCCTGGAGGTGAGAGGGCGCCAGCGTGTCGGCACAAGTTAAAAAGGGAGAGGTGTAAATTAGTATCAAAGTGTGTGCCTAAGACCACACGACAGAAGTGAAATTTTCATCAAGGTTGACTATGTCTCTCTCGCTCTCTTAGTCGACTAGAGCCAACTTTATACGAACGAGTATTCTGAGCGTGATGATCACGCGAGTTTAGTGCTTTTCACCCATCCCAATAAGTGCCTAAAGAAGTATTAATTTCAAAAATATTTCATCAGTTTCCATAGGCACATTATTATTTTTTTGCTTTGACAGGTTAGGCATTTGACCGCAGCTCAGCTGATGTTAATTCATCATCATCAGCCAGAAGACGTCCACTGCTGAACATAGGCATCCCCCTTTTAACCTCCACACTGAACGACAGCCTGCCTTTTGCATCCACTGGATGGCAGCGACTCTCACTATCTCGTCGGTCCATCTAGTGGGAGGCCTACCTACGCTGCGTCTTCCGGTTCCGATTGATGTTAATTGACGTTGTTAAAGTATTAAAGTTGATTCCAGGCTATAGTTATCTATAGCCTAAAAATGGACATCTGATTCTTAACTGCAATTGCTTCGAAATTAATGTCAGGAACTTGAATTATTCATATTCATTATACTGCTCGAGATTTCGTGGAATGGCAGTAAGGTTTCCCAACATTACATTTAAAGCATTCTACGAAATAGGAATACGGTTTCCGTAAAATATCTATGTAATGAACTGGCTAAAATTGCTCTAGAGGAGTTTTCACTGTTTATATTACAATTTCCGTTGAAGTGTAGTTTATTTGCATTGCATTATATGACTAGATGAAGACACGATAATTATTAAGTTAAAAGTTAGTTAGTAAAAAGTTAAGTTTTTAGTTTAGTTTTAGTTATTAAGTTATAATTTTTTTAGTTTAAAAATTACTACGAAAATTATTAATCCAAATTCAGTCACATTCAGACATAACTAACTATGCTAATGTACATACATCTAACAGTAGAATCGTTTTTATTATTATGTATGAAAATTCAGTTAATTAAGAGCAATCAAAGAGAATGAATGACGGAGCTAAGGCATTCTGAGAAAGCGTTGGCGGGAAGACCTCGATGCCTTCCAGATCGATTGGTTGAATCTGGCAGGTTGATTACACTATCAAAAAAGATATGAGGAATACCTTTGCCCAGTAATGGGCTTTTCAGGCTCTCTTTTAAACGTAAAGTTAATAAGAAAGCCTTAAAAGTCCACCGGTTAAAAAAACCTTAAGATCCTCCTCTTTCGCACATTTTTTTAACATAAATTAAAAAGCACTTTTGTATCCTAAAATAATCAGTGTTTCAATTTGCATTTGCCTAAAATTATTCCTCCTATTTTCAATTCAACTTTGATTTACTCAAGCGCAACAAACCTTGGTTTTGAGAGTACGTTTGTCAGCATACTTAGTTTAATCGTTCGGATCAAGAGATTTATTTTTCAAAGCAAGCCTAAAGCATTTTCTTACAATATTAATTAATCAATTGACTCTTCTATTTATATCAGACAACATCGTTCATTCAGTACGACACAAGAAGTAATAATAATAATAATAAACGCAGGGGCGGCTTTATGGCGAGCCGTCGGTGAGTGGCGACACCGCGTACCCCAATTCCATGGGTCTAAAACCCCAGAGACCCTGACCCCTGGCTTGCCTTAACCGGTCGTCTGGGGGTGGAAACCGCAAGAGCTAAGAAACTAAGCTCCAGGGTGGAAGTGTTAAAGGGCATAACGCCGCAAGTAGCTCTTAGTGAAAGTGCAGCACACCTCTCGACACCCTAAGCCACCCACGCCAATGTTGCCCATCCGGTGCCAAGATGCGGCAGCCTCTATGGGGGGCCCATTTAGTGGGTGGCAAGTCATCACCTGCCTAAATATATATTGAGATGAGACAGGATAAGGCAGGTGCCGTTTCTCATCCCATAGATCAGTTCAACTACCCACAAATTGTTCACCTCAATAGCCCTGTTTTTTTTTTATTTCTATACTGTACAATAGTTTTATATTCCATTTTATACCCATTCCATAGTAATTGTATTTTGTATTCATCAGGGCCTCTTGGTTTTGGTTTCGACTCCACCAATGCCTAACAAATGACCGGGTCAAACCCGAGAATTTTATGAAATAAAAAGTAATAATAATAATAATAGCCCTTATTTACAATCTTATATAACTTATTAAACTTAAATAATTATTAGACACCGGTTGTATTGTGATCCCGCAAAGGCCTCCCCTAGCTTTCCACACCTTTCTATTATGGGCCATCCTCTTCCAAGTAACCCCCGCTATCTTCCGAACATCGTCCTCCCGTCTAAGACGCTGTCTCCCTTTCTTTCTTTTATTTTATCTAGGACACCATTCAGTTACATCTTTAGCCCATTTTTTTTTTTCTTCAAAGAACACAAGAAGTATAGTCGTAATAAAATAGTTTATATTCTTTTTGTCTTTTATAAGGTGTTTTTGATTCACGCCTACGTACCATTTAATTTTGTTCCAACCTAGTGGATGACTGGTAGAAAATGTTTAGCAATAAGTCCTCCATTTGTACATGTCTACATCATTTGTAAGTGTGCAATAAACTTATAATAAACTTACTTTGCAATAGTCATTCGTGTCAGCTTGTCCGTAGGATAACTTATTCGGTACGCATTTTTAATGGCTGTATTGATTTCTTCTATGCTGACTTCATTGAGGAGCAAATCCTTCAAACTCAGACTCTCATCGAGATCTTGAATAGTCTTTACACCTGGAAATAAAACGGTACAATGTGAAAAGACTATCGATAGTTTATAGTTTCAGATCAGACAAGCAAGGGAAATATGGTAAAGTGGATGGTACGAAAGCATCTAGCCTAAGTCATACATGATGCCCTTAGTTAAAATCACCCTGCAAATGACCTTTCCACCTACTTTTAAGGTTCCGTACCCAATGGGTAAAAACGGGACCCTATTACTAAACCTACATAGTCTGTTTGTCCTTCTGTCTGTCTGTCCTACCTTTTAAAGGCTGTATCTTTCGAACCGCAATATAGCTAGATAGCTAGTTGAAATTTTCTAACATAAAGGATAGTTATACTGTCAATAACCACGAACCGGAAGACGCAGCGTAGGTAGGCCTCCCACTAGATGGACCGACAACATAGTGAGAGTCGCTGGCATCCGGTGGATGCAAAAGGCAGGCTGTCGTTCAGTGTGGAGGTTAAAGGGGGAGGCCTATGTTCAGCAGTGGACGTCTTCTGGCTGATGATGATGATGATACTGTCAATATCTCCAAGAAAGGTAATATTATCAACAAAATGGTAGTGACCAAGTTAAGTAGTCAATTTACGAAAATGTTCTGAAAAGTTAATAACTTAAAATACTAAAAATTCTGACTACATAATGTGTTATGAATTGGACATTAAAATTTACCAATAATCCTAGAAATCCTCTTAACAAACACTGAAGCAGCGTTTTTCTTCAAGTTGTATGTGATGACGTTAGTTTCCTTCTGTTTCAGACTGGTTTCCAGAGCGTTGAACATGGCAGACAGAGGCTGAGGTTGGAGTCTGGGATTGGACGTGTCGGAGTCATCGAGCTAAAAGAAAATAAAAATTTGTATTTTCTATCAAATAAAAATATTATTGCAGTGCTTGGGCTGCGTTTAGAGGGTGCGTCGGAGCGTCCCGAAAGTGCAACTTTGCCGTTCATAACAGTGTGAAAAACAACCGTGACACAACTTGCTGTTCCGAACATTAAAGAAGACAATTTTTTCTAGGCCCACCGAATTTACCGTATATTGATGGGTATAACACTATAAAATTCATCGTTTTTTTTTGTACCATTCGGACGAAAGATAAGGTAAAAATGAAACCGGAATAATAATAATATATTTTATAATATGTGTTGTTTTGATTTTTGCCACAATTCATTCATTTCCCTTATAAAGTCACTTGACCGGAACGTTTTTGATACGAAAAAGGATGCATGCTTAGGAATTTTTATACAAAAATAAATAGACCATATTTTGCAACAGTGGCCATAGTAATCGGCTTTTGTCAATATTCCGGTTTGATCGGATATAGCTAATATTACCACTAAATTAAGAGATTATGAGGAACAAATCGACATGAGTTTCATTACTATACGGTATTAGTTTGTGGTGGGCCTATTTTTCAAACAAAAGAAATTGTCTCATTTGAGAGTCAACTTCAGTTGCAATTAAACAACCGTCGAAATCGATGGTTAAAAACACTCTGACGCTTAAACTTCTTTTTGTATGGGAAGTTTTGACACTCGCGTTGACGTTTATAAAACCACAAGCTTATTTTTGTTGTTATTTTCGTTCCAATTGCGAAAATATATCATGTAAAGCTTAGCAAAAACAAATCAAATCAATAATCATTCATTGTTTTCATGTTTTGAGTGATAATCTGCAAAAGCAGCAACAAAAGTTAAAAAACAACCTGGTCGTTCCATATATCAAGGCAAAAACGAAAAACAACAAAAAAAACTGTTCATTGATCTTCTGAAGGCAGACGGGCTAGGCTAGTCTAGACGACGGATGTCTATAGGAATGCTATGAAATTAGTTACAAGTACCGCCAATGATTTTTAATCAAAATTCTTATAGATACTAATTATAGAATTATAGATTATAGATACGGAAGTCAAAAAGACACTTTGTAAGTTTCTGACTTCGCTAAGCTATAAGGAGACGGAGGATTTATTAAAGATCATATCCTAAATGTACAATTTAAAACTATCATTTATCATAATAAATTCCAACATAATATATAATTAATTTTAGCATACATAATATATTCATATACAAATAATCAACAGTAACTACTCCTATATTGTTAATAGATATAAATATACATATGGATAATTATAATATATATATTATACATTATTATGTGAATTCACTACAATATCTTAACTAGAGGTTTAAATCTATGAAAAACCGTACCAGATTCCCGCGATACAGGCCCAGCCTAGTGCGGGAATCGCAGTTATTATATTTTATATGACTAAACTCTCTCATAAGCATAAGCCTTACTATATTGTTCATTTGATGTATCTTATTTAAGTCTATGTTTATGTTAATAAATATATTTTTCATTTTCATTTTTCATTTTCATACGTGGTATACATAAAAATAAAACCCTTACCTCTTTGACTTGTCCAGCACGGAACACCAGAGCTGGTAAGCAGATTTCATTTCTTGATCGACAAATCTTATCAGTGACCGAAGAAACGTATTCATCGGACATCCCACGACTCGAGTAGTTCAGCACGACAAAGTGACTGAAATTAGATAGTTGACGTGAATGACCAAAAAAATAGGATTTTTTTGTTATAAAAATGCGCTGCAAACTGGCTAGCTAGCAGATACTGCTGCCTATGGACACCTGCAGTGCAAGTACCGTTCTTAATCGATCGTCAAATTTGTTAAAATGTCATAGAATCGATCACCATGCAGCTAGTAGGTACTCATCAAATGGCATTTTTTCGAGTTTGACGATCTCAACTGTCAAATTTGACGATCTATAAGGAACGGTATATAATACTTGCTCTGCTGCAACACTAGCGGTATTGGTTTTGTTATTAAATATCCAAAGGCAAATTGTAACGGTTGCCGCGTTTTTCACATAGAACACGTGCAAATGTGTCTCTACTGTATGGATAGCATTATAAAAATCCATACCGTAAGTAACGTTTAAACGTTTAACCGACTTCAAAAAACGAGGGAGTTCTCAATTCATTTTTATTTTATTTTATTGAAATCTGCCTTAGGTTTTGACACTTTTTGGGTTCAGAAAAAGCCCCGAACTCGCGTAACTGTCGCGCTCAGATATTATGTATCCGTAATTTTTGAATACAGCGCTATCTCTTATAGAATAAGGAATTACTACTTAAGTTTTCACTTCTGACGCGCGGTCCTACTGGTTCCTTCTTCTGATTGATTATTTTCTTTTGTTTGTATCCTCAGACCTCCGTAATTTTATGGAACGATTTGCTTTATTCAATGATTTGCTTTTAGATTGGTCCCATATAAGTTTCATCAAAATCGGTTCAGTAGTTTGGATTATAGTGGATGACAATCATTATGTCATCCAAGTAACCAAATTTCCGTAATTTTTCTAATTTTGAAGTCGATATTTTTCAATTGTATCATTTTTGCAATTTCAGCTAGGATTATGTAATGAATATTTATTTAAACGAATCTTATAGTCCTAATACTCATAAATATAATATTAATAAACACACAATACTCACTCCAGCTCGTTGCAAACGTTCCTCGAAATCAAGTCCAAGTTAGCAACAACGCCGACTGTGTTATTGAATTTTGCGCCGACGACTTCTAGCCCCGAACTTTCGCCACTGTTGAAGTTGTGAACTATGAAAATACCTCGAATAGGGCCTAATTTAGCGCCCTCTTTGAACAAGTTCACGCAACCGTTCTCAGTCTGGAGGTTCTCTGAAGAAATCTTTACTGAGACGTCGAGTTTGTTCCAGGATCTGTAAGTTTAAGAGATGTTAGATGGTACGATACCTATGGTGTTTTTTACCTTTGAAATGAGCAAGTTAACTGAGTCGTACAAAGTACTTAAGATCTATACTATAATATTATAAAGAGGAAAGATTTGATTGTTTGTTTGTTTGCATTGAATAGGCTCCGAAACTAATGAACCGATTTGAAAAATTCTTTCACTGTTGGGAAGCTACACTATCCCCGGGTGGCATAGGCTATAATCTATACCCGTGCGAAGCAGGTGCGGACCGCTAGTAATATTATAAAGAGGAAAGATTTGTATGTAAGTATGTTTGTAACGAATTGGCTCAAAAAGTACTGGACCGATTTTAAAAATTCTTTCACTGTTGGGAAGCTACACTATCCTCGGGTGGCATAGGCTATTATCTATACCCGTGCGAAGCTGGGGCAGACCGCTAGTATTTGATAAACAAAGGGCGGCCAGTACTACGGTGAAAACGCAAGGAATGTTTTTGTTTTATTTCTGTTTATGGAGTTACGTGATACATTTTTGTAACTAATCAATTTATGTTCATTTAACAACAGTACTTACAAGAACTTTGTGTGGCAGTAACCTGCAATACTGTTAGGTTTCATGTGGACGACCAAGTTCCTGGCACCACCTTTGACGAGGCGGTCAGCCAGCTCGATACCTAGTGCGGTCTCATCGCTGATTACTATGTAGCTTCCTTTGGGGCAGTAAGTCATTCTGTAATACAGTGTAAGGTTAAAAATGGTAATAGAAATAATAGAAAACAATATCATTTTAAATAAAAATAAAAATGCACAGTGAAAGTGAATGTTTTTATCTACAAAAGAAGGTACTTAAGTGTAACCTAGCCCACTTAGTTCACGAACTAGATTTTTTTAAATCTTGTTTTTGCGCTCCTGTAAGGTGTTGATTTTTGACTTGTATCACTCATCACAGGAGGCACAGAAATGATTCAGTAGTTTTATTATTTCGTAACCTTATTTTTTTAACTGTACCATCTTTACAGTTATTATGATTATCAACGGGATATTTATCGTGATTAGGTTATCGTTAGATGTGCTACATGCGCTGAAATATTAGGAGCATCATCTATACTAATATTATAAAGAGGAAAGATTTTATTGTTTGTTTGTTTGTTTGTTTGTTTGTTTGCATTGAATAGGCTCCGAAACTACTGAACCGATTTGAAAAATTATTTCACTGACGGGAAGCTACACTATCCCCGGGTGACATAGGCTATAATCTATACCCATGCGAAGCTGGGGCGGACCACTGGTACGGACCACTAATATTATAAAGAGGAAAGATTTGATTGTTTGTTTGTTTGTTTGCATTGAATAAACTCCGAAACTACTGAACCGATTAGAAAAATTCTTTCACTGTTGGGATGCTGCACTATCCCCGGTTGACATAGGCTATATATCCCGGCTTCGCCCGTGCGAAGCAGGGGCGGCCTACTAGTAGTAAATATTCCGCTAATAATCATATAACTGTAGTGAACAACCGTGACCGTTGAAAACAGTGTTCTACCACCTTTCCACGTTTTTTATTTTTAACTTTTCACAGTTGTCATTTTATCTCACAATACAAAAGACAATGTTGTTGTTCCTATTAGATAGCCCGTTGGTACAGTTGGTAGTGAACCTGCCTTCTGAGCTTGGGGGCGTGGGTTCGATTCCCACCTAGGACAAACATTTATGTGATGAATATTTGTGTTTGTTCTATATCTGGGTGTTAATATCTATTTAAGTATGTATTTAAAACTATATAACATATGTATGTATATCAGTCTCTGGCAGCCATATCACAAGCTTTGCTTAGTTTGGGGTTAGATGACCGTGTGTGCAAAAATGTCCCGAATATTTGTTTTTTTTATTTATTATTTTTTTCCTTTACATACCTTGTGGTAACATTAAGTATTTCATTCATCGAATCCAAACTCTTCATCCTGATGAGGACTGAGCCCCTATTTTTATCAGCACACAGCAACCTGAATGCTCTAGTCACGTTGTCAGGGGTGTATACCACTCTACTGAGTGGTCGAACGATACCTTTGGATATACCTTCTGCTATTCTTAGTTGAATCAGCTGAAAAAGATGTAAGACCATATTTTAATCATCATCATTTCAGCCATATGACGTCTATTGCTGGACATAGGCCTCCCCCATCAATCTCCAAAAGGGCCGGTTGGAAGCGGCCTGCATCCAGCGTTTTTCAGCGGTCTCTTTTAGTTGTTTTTTTTTGGTTTTCATATTTTTATGCAGAGGATTAAATAAAGTTTACTTAAGAAACCAATTACAATGAGATCTTTCTATGGTTTTCTTTCCTGTAAGCATAACTAGATGGCACTTATTTTATTTTGTTTATTTATTAACGGAAAACAAACAGCTTTAAAAAAGTTTAGAAGCAAAAAATCACAATTACATGGACAAGCCTTAAATACATTTTATTAATATTACACGGGAATTACTCACGTAAGTCTAAGCCAGTTACTCCGACTATATATAGTTTGCGGTTGAACTATAGTCGGAGTAACCGGCTTAATATTACGTGAGTAATTCCCGTGTAATATAAATAAAATGTGTGAAAACCACAGTTTCAATAATAAAAAATAAGTATATATTTATGTATCTTACTTGTATAGCAAAATATAAATTATTAAGCAAAAAGATACATACCTTCTTTTCTTTAGCATATTCCGGTGAAAATATGGTATTCAAATGAACACCCATGTATGTTGTTGCTTGGAATAAGTACTCCATTCCGAACTCTTCGTTTTTGGTCATATCAAAGTCGCACGTATCGAGGAAAGTTCCAAAATAGCCCACGCATTTCATCGCAGCCTAAAAATTTATTATTTATTAATTTAGAAATCATTAAAAAGTTGCCACGATTAGTCAACTCCACTTGTGACGAGAGCTTGCTAATTCCTTACGCAGAAAATTTCTTTGACTATTCAACGCGGGAATACAGTCAGCGTGCATGGCACTTTACCACATGGCACACAACACTTTATATTTTGTCAAAATTGGCAGCAGCGTTTATGCTGTGTGTAGAAAGATAAACATATACATATATATAAACATATTATAATAATATATATTAACATAGTGCAAACAAGCATACACAACAAAGACAACGATGTCGATTTTCTTTTACCATTATCTATACTTAACTAATTTTGACAGCTTTAAAATTGGCGCCATGTTTCCCTCATATTGAAATAAAAAGAAGCCCAAATAATATAAGTCCTGTCAGATTGGTTTAATTTAGTGAGTGGTATAAAAGAATTGATGCCATTACACACCTTTTGATTTTTGTCGTCGGGTAAAAATGGTCATTCACGTTAGCGTTTCTATAAATGCTGTTTTTGCAATTTTAGGGTTTGCCATAATATAAAAGAAGATGCTTCTGATGGTGGGTAGTAGTCGATCCTTTCAGCTATATTCTAAGCCCTACTCGATACAATAATTATGTTTTTATTTACCTTTCTCATTGATCCACTCAGACAATTGACGATGATATCGCATCTTCTTTGGTACAAACCCATTTTATTACAAATTTTGCTGTTTTTCACGTCATCAACAATTTTTTGTAGGACCGACTGCGGGGTACGGCCAATATTTTCAGCTGGAAAATATAATTTGTTCCATCAGTTTTATTTCGATGACTTTCATATTATGAATTTATTATTTAGTAATATTTGCTCAACTATGAATAGATGAGCAGTAAGCAACACCCATCGTTCAACTAAAACTGCACAACCATATTTATAGATAAGAATAAAATATTCAAATTTCATAATTAATAAACTTCACACAGAAGTGGGTGAGCAAATATTTAAAAAAAAAGAAGAATCAGAAAGATCAAGAATTGTTAATGAACTAAATTGTGACTGACAAAATATTTAAACAATTAACAAAACTATCGCATTTGAAAGAATAATAAGATAGTCGAAGGACTGCCTAATGCGGTTGAAACTATAGTCGGAGTGGCCGGCTTAATCTTACGTGAGTAATTCCCGTGTAATATAAATAAAATAAGACAGTGTTCAATACCTTGCAAATCCGGGAACATGACCAACAGGAACTCTTTTTGTTTGACGTCACAACCAGTGACGTATACGTCGCAGTTCATAGACAGGCAGATGCTTATGATAGCTTGACCCAATGCTCCTGCGCCACCGTTGATTAAAACTTTTGAGCCTCTACGTAGTGTGCTCTTGATTGTCTGTGGTAAAGACAAAAATATCCGTTATCTAAAAAGTTACTACTCAAAAATGTATAAATTCTCTTTGCGTGAAATTTCAGGAATGTTTCGTTACAAAAAAATTGTTCAAAGTGACATCCTGATTGAATTACTTATGTTAGTTTATATTCACTTAATTATCAACTGAGTTTTAAAAGATAGTGAGGGAAACTAAAACCGGAAGACGCAGCGTAGGTAGGCTTTTCACTAGAAGGACCGACGAAATTGTCAGAGTCACGGGCATCCAGTAGATTCTGATGGCAGGTTGTCATTCAGTGTGGAGGTTAAAGTGGGGCCTATGTTCAACAGTGGATGTCTTCTGGCTGATGATTATGATGGAAACTTTTTAGAAAATTAATCGCCACGCTTGAAAAAACTATCCAAAACACGAGTACTTTTTTAGGCGCCACTGACTAGACTAAAAATCTGACTAAACTATTTAAATTTAATTCTAATTGTTATCTTTACTTCAAATTATTTAGTTTATTATACAACAGAATAAATTAGGAAACACTCTTTTAAATTGTCATAAATGTTTACTACAGTCTTCACGTGAACATGGTACGTCAAAATATGAGGAGTTTCACCCACAACCTTATCATAATTATTGTAAATATCCAGTCAATAATGATAATAATTAGAGGAGGTGAAGAACAAAACCTCACTATTCCACTTTTGCAAATTTAGTTTTTTTTTTCTTTGGGCAAAAAATTATAAATTGATTGAAGCATATAAGTAAAACCTTGTCAAAAACACTTCTTTTCCTTTATAAAATTTCATTTGAAATCGAGAGTTTCGAACAAAACCACACTTTTCCGTTGAAAAAGAGAAATTCCATCGAGACATTTTTATGTTTTCTCTAAAATTTGAAAAACTGGAATTGTGAGGTTTTGTTCTTCACCTCCTCGAAATTAGGGATATTAATCCAAAGCGGTATTTAAATATATGACATTTTACCAAGCAGTAGTAAGCATGAGTGTATGCCAACGGCACAGTAGCAGCTTCTTCAAGGGTCCAGTGTTCCGGAACAGGCCACAGCAAATCTGGATCGACTACGACATTGCTTCCTATCGCTCCTCTTGACACAACGCCAATGACTTTTTCTCCCCTAACCAGAAACGAGAAAAATGTGTAAACATAGGTTAAATATTTGGTTAAATGTTTACGTTATCAATTGACAGATACAATAATACAAACAAACAATAACAATTTGGCTTTATGCGACTTCGACATACCTATTATTGATTCCACTGAAATCCATTCCGAACGTTTGTTCACTTAGAAAGGTTTTTCCTGCGGCAATTTTTGCATCTCTTATTGTCGCTCCGGCATAGCACACCTAAAAAGTAAAATAAGCAGGTCACTATATATTAGAGTAGGTATCATTTCGTCATTATTTGGCACACAGTTTTAAAATAAAATAAAATCTTATTGAAGAAAAATATAACAATAAATTTTCAGTGCGATTAATAAATTACCTGAACAAGATATTTGTCCTCTGGCAAAAAAGGCTTCTCAATCCACGATAATGCATCAAGATCTCCCGGTGAAGTGCAAGTTAAATACAGGTTTTCTGGCTGCTTGGCTGGTTTACTTGGTATATTGTAATAACCTCCCCATTGACCCTAGAAAACAAATTCCGCAATGATTTCATTTTAAAATAAACATAAAAAGGATGTGCCTATATAAAAAAACGTTTGATACTTATTTTCATCGGTGTCTTTTGAAATAACGTAGATAACTTTAGGGCCAAATGAGTAAAGAAAATTAATTACAAATTTTAAAAATGTAACCTAATTTCCTAAATAGTAAACGTTTTACCTTTTTGAGAACATTAATAGTCAACTTTTTCTCAAGTTGCTCCTTGAAAATATCCTTCTCAGGGTTGAATGAGGGCGCACAAAAATCATCAACAACAACGAGTCCTAGTTTGTTGCCATGTTCTAGTTTTAGTTTATTCACCAAACCTAAAAAAACAACAACGGAATTAAAACTAAATTTAAATTTGTGAGATAGTCACATCATATTTTTTAATATAATTTTAAAACAAATACCCAATAAACCGCAATAATGTTGTCTTTCTGATACCAGTACAATTTTTCTTGACCTTCGTAGCTCCGTTTGCAACCGAGGTATCCACGAAAACTTTCGATCATGAACTATCGGCATGTACGTTACATTTTCATTTGAAGTCAAATCAACTTTTCTAAGTAATAGTAAAATTTGTTTATGAACATTCATTGCTGTGATGACACTAAACAGTTTGTATTGGGGGTGTATTTTAGTCGTGTCTTGTTCCAAGGTAAGAATGAACGCATTCTGTGGCAGGAGCGTATAAATTTCATTCATTTTCTGGAAAATATATAAACTAAAGTTATGATTCATTTAAGGCTGCCAGCGGAGTAAAGTGTCACTGTATTTTAAATTTGCACTAGTCTACATTTCAAAATTTGTTAGTTAGATACCTTTTCATCCGATAGCAAATTATCAATGATGACTACATCGGAGTATCCAACTGACTTAAGAATATTGTTATCGTTAACTATCATATTAAATTCGTGTGAAGATATTTCAGTTGTCACTTTTGTGATATTTTTTGATACTTCACTTGCATTCAAAGAAATAAGATTGATAACATTGATACAATTTTCATTTGCATTTTCAGTTACAATTTGGAAGTTTACATGTAGAGCTGTTTTTATCTGTAACAATAATAATACATGATTGTTTTACACAAAAGTATTTAGATAAATTTAGCTAATAAAGTAAAGTTAACTAAGTACTTACCGGTACAACTCCTGTTAAGAAATGAGGTACGAATGCTTGCGTCAGTAAAACATCTGGCTTTTGTTCAACAATCAGATTATTTTTGAAAACTAAACCATCTATTTCTACACCACCAGACCTAATAACAAAATATATATTAACAATATTAGTATGACTGAAAATATTATTTTATTATTTTTACTGTTTATGATTTTATTTTGATAGGAGTTTATAAATAGTTACTTACCTAGTATGTCCATATAGATCGTATATATCCGCATTCATACATGTCTCATTATCAACCATCACCAGGTTTGCATTTTTATGACTCTGAACATCGATCCTGAGTTTCTTTATATGTGAAGGGACAGATAATCCATTAACTTCTTTGGAAAAGGCATTAAACTGCATTAGAGAGTCAAGGTATGTAATCCAATTGTCATTCCATTTGATGTTGGCTTTATTGCGGCTTGATGTTGATGAATGCATTGATTTAAATTCATCCCTGATTATACAACATAACAAATATTGAATTATAAATGAATACTCTAAAACATGAAATTTATTTGGTACATTCAACACACATAGCGTATTTGAGCATAATTACATAAACAGTACTTTATAAAAGTCTACATTTTAAAACTTTGTTTAATTTGTTGTCAGTATCATACTCATCAGTATTCTATTTGATCTGATTTAATTATTGTCATGGACGATTATATTGTATCGTATCGTACTTACTTGTAATCATATCCTCTCAAGCACATTATTGTGTAAATATCTTTAGAGCTCAGGAAAACTTTGTCCGAACTTTCCTCATTTTGTTGCAGTTTACGACTTACTTTATCATTTGCGTTTAATATTGACACAAATCCACTTACGATTGCGCAATCTTCGTAAGTGATCTAAAACATGACAGGACGTTAATTTATCACTCGTGCATTAAACACTAACAAAAAAAATTATTGCTCTAAACCAATTCCATAAAATTGATCTACGAGAATTCACACTTATTCACCTCTCTTTGAATTTCCAAATATAATTTTTGTCTCACCTCAAATTTATTATTTCCTTTCAAAATCATAATTTGAAGCCTCACTGGCAGTTCAGGTGTAATGATAACTTCTCCATGGAACTGAACGTTTTCAAAAACTACAGATAAATCTTTGTAGTTGATAACACTTTTGTACATGGCAAGAGTCTCCCAAACGAGAACTAAGAATGCAGATTCAGGAAACACATAGTTACCTAAAAAAAACAATTATAAATTTACATTCAAAATTAAATTAAAAAGTAGTTATCGTATATTTTATATTTAGTATTTAATTTTATATTTATTTTGTATTTGACAATTTAGGAAATTTGTATTTTGATTGTGTATAAACCTCTCTATCTCTACATAGTAGAGAAGTCGTAGTAATTGAAGTCACTTTCCGCGTCTGTCTGTATGTCTGTATGGCCGCTAACTCCTCCTAAACCACGCAACGGATTTTGATGCGGTTTTCACCATCAGTGAGATACATTTTCAAGGAAGGTTTATATAATTATATAACTAGCGACCCGCCCCGGCTTCGCACGTAAATTACACCCATGCAAAGCCGGGCGGGCGGGTTGCTAGTTAATAATAATTTCAAAATACTATTTAAATACAAGCTTTTTCGATTTATTTTTAGCAAATCCTTTCATTTGAAGCCCATATGATGTGAACACTTTGTCCGCCATCTTGGGGGATACCAACCCAGGGCAGATATTTAATTTTTTTATTCAAATATCGTTTATTCGAACCGCCCGGGAATCAAACTTAGGGCATTTTGGTCATGAAGCAGACATAACCACTAAGTTAAACCGGTCTTCATACACCAGTCTTATATAATTACAGTATTGCATTTTGTATAAATGCTATAGTGATATAGGTAAATCTTACCATCTCTAATATGTCCTTTGAAATATTTGTAATCATCATCGTAAATAGACATAACAAAATCTCTTACTGTTGCTACAACCCTGTCTTTGTTATTGTACTTGGCTTGGGGCCTAAAAAGTAGAAAGCATTATAAATAATGAAGACGACATTGTATGTAAAACGTTTCAAGAGATTAACGTGATAGTGGAAAACTTACCAATCTTCACTATGTTCCCACTCAACGTATTGAGAAAGAAATGGTGTTCCGGTGGAAACTGGATACTCAATCTTTGGATAAAGAACATCAATTTTTATATTTAGTCCAGCTTGATAAACCCTGAAATTAAAACACTTATACAGTTCAGACGTTTTTTTTCTTCAGGTTTTAGTAAATATAAATATAGATGGTTATTGTTATTGAGTTTGTAAAAAACAACTTACTTTCCCAAAGCTTCCAGGAAGAACTTCACAGGGTCATCAGTTCCTCTTCTTGTCAATGGAACATGAATGCAATCTGGTAATGAACGTTTCAGGATTGCTTGCAGCAAACCATGAGGAGCAATTTCGATTACTAAAGCATCTGATGGAATCATTTTAGATGTTTCTTCGAAAAGAACAGAATTCTGAAACAGCGCGAAAACCAGATAAGTCAAATTTCATACTAATGCAATACTTCACAGTATCTTATTTTATTTTAAAAGCTGGACTGACCAGTAAATTATTGGTGTGATATTCGGCTGAAGAGTATTTGGCTACAGGTTCGTCCCATTTTTCTTGTGGAACAGATGTAGATATCCATTTTTTGCTGCGTGCTTTAGGATTTTTGATGACTTCACTCAAATACTTTTGAAGCCCAGGACCTGAAAATTTATGATTATAATTATTTGGGTAAATAATACAAAATTAGACTGTCTGTAAAGTTTTTTATGAAGACTAAACTCAGACAGAACTTACCAGCTTCAGAAATATATCTTGAATGGTATGCTATATTAGAGCAAGGAACCTCCTTAGCAAATATACCCTGCTTAGTCAGTTCATTTACAAACTGCTTCATGATATCTGCTGGACCTGATATAGTCGAAGATTCAGAGCTGTTATGGCAAGCTACTTCTATTTCAGGCGGACACATTGTGAGAACCTTAAGCAAAAATGTAAATTAATAATGACTTCAAACATCGTATTCTAAGCTAAAAGCAAATTAATACCTACATTATAAAATATTTTTATTTATATTACACGGGAATTACTCACGTAAGATTAAGCCGGTCACTCAGACTATAGTTTCAACCACATGAAGCAGTCTTTTTCAAGGTGAATGCGGTTGAAACTATAGTCGGAGTGACCGGCTTAATCTTACATGAGTAATTCCCGTGTAATATAAATAAAATGTGTGAAAACCACGTCAGTTTCTATCATAAAATATTTTCTCATAACAAACAAATGGCTCATTCTCATTTCATACTATTTCGATTATTCAAAACAAAAACTTACAGTTTTATATCCGAGTCCCACTGCAGCCATGGAACCTCGAATGAAAGGTGTCTGCACTGATACTAAGCCCCGACTGTATGCTGATAAAATCATTTCTTCAGCAGTAAAACATCCATCAGCATATGCACATCCTAGTTCTCCTACACTGTGTCCTGAAATATATATAGTGGTTAAGGGACAACTTCTTCAGTAAGTTTTTTTTAATAAAAACTTAAAATTTGCATACATGCTTTGAATTATATTAATTTTTTGTGGGTGAAAAATCTTAGCTTCCGGGTCCTATTACTGTTTTTTTTTCTCATTTTATTTTGTTTTGTTCTTCTACCCATATAATAATATTATCAGCGTTCTAACCATATAGCGTTTAGCGTTCTAAAGTTTATATTAGTGGAAACTTATAACTTGCTCTTATATGATATATTTTCTTTCTAAATTATTATAACACCGGTTAAACTCACGATTATGTTTTTATCGTTAAAGACAAAATATTAGCCAGTATTTTTTTTCTATCTCTGTATTTCTATAAGGCAGTTAGTTTCTCTAAAATGATAATTATATATTTTAATATATTGTATAATAAAAATTATCTAAAAACTACTTACCAATGATATGATCAGGAACAACTTCCATCTCCTTCAAAATATCAGTGAGACCGATTTGAACAGCTGCGATGCCAACAAAAGAATGCAGGATGTTATCGTAAGTAGTCTTGTCTGGATCGGTCAAAATTCTAACAATATCCACTCCTTTAGGTTCTAGTACCTTGTGGCACCTAAAATATGATAATTTAATAACTAATGATTAAAGCTATTGGTGACATCGATAACTTATAACGTGAGATCAAGGTGATTTTTCATAAAATGTAACTTCATTCATAGTAAATAGATAGAGTTTTTCTTGGTCATGTTTTTGTCTATGAAATTCTATACCGTTGGAAAGATCTTTGGAAATACTTACTTTTGTATAGCAGCAGCAAATATGGGGATTTTCATCAACTCAGCACCCATAGTCGCCCATTGAGACCCCATACCACTGTACACAAACCATATAGGGCGGGATTTACCCGGACAATATTCTACGCTTTGTGATAAGCTTAAAGTTTCATTCTTTTCGTTGGTGTCTGCAACGAAAAATAAATACATTATTGCTATAGATATTCTTTGAATAAAATTGATCTCTGTGATAAGTATCAGTGAAGAAACACTGAATAGACGTAGACAGATTATGATATGGGTATACTAAGTTTAATTGGATTGTCTGCTTAGCAGCTCGCAGTCATAATTAGACCACGGAAGCTTACAAATTATTTATTGGCGCTAAGTGATAAGATTTTGGACTAAGCGTTATCATTTTTGACATTACAGTTGAGTAAAATATTATCCAATGAGCTGTGTGGAAACTCTTAGGCTACCAATAAAATAATAAATTGATGTAAATTGCTCTTACCAAGAAGGGTGTACCCTCTGCTCATATGACCAGGGATGTCGTATTTATGGATGTTGTGGATCAGTGCTAATTGCTCAGCGTCAATGGGTTTCTTCTTTAGATTTTCCAAAATCATCTTGACGCAGTTGTCTTGCCTTCCAGATACTAGGACAAGGTAAGGGATACTGCTCTTGTACCGTTGGCTATCCTAAATTAATATATGTTTGGTAATTCAGTAACAATCAATATTCGTTTTCACAGTATCTCTCATTGCAAAATATGCTGATATTGAAGTTTTAATCAGATGAACAGTTTATTTGACATAGAACATTGTGCCTGACCATAACTTCAGAGGACGAATTTCAATATCTATTGTTGTTAGAATGCAAAAAAAATATGCCGGAAAATGTAGGTTTGCCTTTGACTTGGCAATTATTATTATTTTTTTAAAACCAAAGGTGGCAAACAAGCAGACGGGCTGCCTGATGGAAAGCAGTCACCGTCGCCTATGGATACTTGTAACACCAGAGGCATCACAAATACGTTGCCGACCCTTTAGAACTCGATTAACTCGCCTTTTGAAGAACCCCATGTTGTAGCTTCTCGGAAACACCGTAGAAGGTAGCTCATTCCACATTTTGCAGGTATGAGCCAAGAAGGATCGTGTGAAACGTTGAATTCAAATATTTGACAATAATATGACACAATTCCCTGAATTGATACCTTATTTAATTCATATCTATTCCTACAAAATAACCAAACAAAACGACAGTCCTGGTTTACCTTTTGCTTGTAATATCCTTTCAAGAGTACGTGTATATTAGCGCCACTGTACGAGAAGGAGTTTAGTGCTGCAAATCCTCTGCCAAAGCGTTCGTTTTCAGTTAACACCTGGATCTTTTCTTGAACTTCTGGTATATCCAGCGGGTCATTATAGTGCAGGTTTCCAGGCAATTCACCAGTATGATAAGCTAGACAAACCTAAATAAAACGGTTTTAATTATTCATGATTCAGACAGTGTTGAATTTGTTACCATACTGAGTATTTTATTAACATAAACTAGCTAGACAACAAAATATTTTGACTGAACAGCAATAGTTTACTCGACTGAATTTATTTTCAAAAACTAATCGCCTAGTAATAAAAGATGGCATTGTTTCACTTACTTTGGCAATACCACAGAGACCTGAAGCAGGTTCACTAGACCCCATGTTTGACTTGACGCAGCCAACCTTGATAGGCTTGTTCTTAGCAAAAACCTCTCCAATAGCTTTAAGTTCATTGATATCAGCTTCAGGTACAGCTGAAATTACAACTTATCATATAAATCTAGAAAGGCAGTCTATACTTAGTAGTTAGAAGTAGATTTGAGGAAGTTTTTTCCTAGTATACGTCAAAAATTTACTATTATACCTGCTCCATTTGCTTCAACGTATTCCACTTCATCAGGAGATACGCCAATTTCTGAATAGAATGCTTCGAGAAATTGCTGCAGTTCTTTTGGTTCTCTCACGGGCAATAGCTGTTCTGATGCTGGACTGTAGGCTGCTTTAGCATGGTACACTTCAGAATAGATTCTAAAAACCAGGAGAAAAGTAAATTGTTAAACATAAATTTACACAACAAAATTCGTGCGTATTTAATAAAACTTAAGCTATTATGTAAACAAAGTACGGAAATAAATTACAGAAACTTTTTATTCCAGTTAAGCATTAAATCTATAGATTAGTCAACAAAACCTTTTGGCATCCTTGGCTTTCTGCAGAAATAGGACACTGATAGCATCAGATCTCACGTAGCCATCCCCGTTCTTATCGAAACACCTTGTCTTCCCATCGAGACATACGAAGCCAGCCCTGTTGGATTTTTAATCATCAAAGACATTGAATATTTATGTTGAATAAAAATATACTATTTAATTATTAAAACTCCAAAAACGTATCAATAATTCTAACAGTTTGAAATATGGTAGAAAAAAATGCAAACAGGCAAACAACCTGAGAAATAGTGTAACTACCGTCTATGGACAGACAATTATTTTGCCCAGTGCCTAATGGAACCTGGTGCCTGAGCTTCTTGCCATCCTTCTTGTTTCCTAAGGTATGTAATATTCAAGGCTAATATGAATAGATTTCTTGAAAAGTGACGTGATCTATCCTCGACCGTAGCTCATGATCAGTTAAGTTGATAGCTGCTAAAAGTAGATATATTTTCTATGTAAAACGACGTTAAAAATTAGAGAAGAGAGTGAGTGTCTTCTGTTTTGAAAACTAACCTTCTGCAGTGTAAGGAGACATTAGGATGCATGCACAAGTTACATCCGCCGACTATAGCGGCCTCGCACTGTCCTGAACTAATGCTCCTGAACGCATGCTCCAGGCATGCTGTTGAACTGGCGCACGCAAGGTCAAGGGAGTAAGACGGGCCTTTACCGTCAATCCAGTAGGAGATGCGATTGGCGTACATGGCTTTGTTGCATCTGGGGAAGACGAAAACAATGATAATGAACCTAAAAAAATCAAGAAGTTAAAGCGAATTATGGAGATAAAAACTAATTGAAAATGAAGATAAAGTAATATTGAAAAAAAAACATAATAGTTTAAATTTTAAGATTTCTAAAATATATAAATTTTAGATATAACTAAAGACTACGACAACATGCTATTTTATTCTACAGTGAAACATCGCAGTGCAATAAATATGGCTGCTTCAATAATAAAATTGTATTTTGTGTAAATGTAACAAATACAAATATCTGTTAGAAATCGGTGTCAATAACGTAAATTAATAACTACAAAACTTTATCCATACATTGTCGATGCAAATTACATTAAATTATAAATGCCATGGTTTAATTTGTTTGTTTGTACGCATTGCTTTCTCATAAATTAATAAAATAACTTTAAGATTTTTCTGTAATATCTGCCAGTCCTTCAGATCTGATACCTTAAAATAAATTATTATGAAACCTCAAGTAGAAATATTTTTTTATAAGAATAACATACAATTTTACGTGTTCAATTTATAAAGTTGTAGACTTTAAATTTTTCTTTAAAGCTTTTTATTTATCCCACCTACGTAATAACACCCACGTGTTGCTCGTGTGTTACCCGGGTATGTCCTAAAACTGCGACCAGAACCACCGGAAGATGGGCAGCAGCATCCTGTTAGTACACGGTGAACGTACTGCCATCTCCAAGCCGCCTGCCAAGCGTGGGGATTATGGCAACACCCCTCTCTAAGAAGGAAGCCTTGTTCAGCAGTGGCTGATGATGTGATGTGATGTTGCTCGTATAATTATGTTCTTTCTCAGTTCCGTAATAACTGAATAGATTTGGATATATATGATAATGCAAGTTTATATTACAATGGTTTAATATTAAAGTTTTTAATTCGGGAAACATAAATTACTTCTGTGGGATGGCGGGTAAAATCGTGGAATTTATGCAACATGTATAAATATTTTCATACCATTCACGCATGCTAATATCGTTTACATGGATATTCAGGTTTAGATTGCGATCCTAATAGTTGTTTCATATTTTAAAACCTTTTTCCATTTTGATAAATAGAGGGTTCTAAAACTGTTAAGAGCTTAAATGTAGCATCAAATTTTTTTGTAAATTTAATCAGATAGTAATATGAAAAATAAACCTATTTTTTGTTATTTCACATAATCAACAAGACAATAAAAGAAATGTCCAAATGAAAATTTATAAGTGTTCGATCCCAACAAGCAAAAGAGGGTAGATGGAAAATAACTTCATCAATTCTTTTATTTTCTATCGTTGATCGGTAGAAGCCATTCCGTCATAGCGATTCGCATGGGACGCACGTTGCGTACCTACTCTCGCGGCGCGTGCGCAGAAATCACCACCATCCGGGACTTTCCTTTAGAACCTCTGGGTTCTTAACTCAGTGCTGTGAGCTCACAAAGAACATTAGAGAACAATATTTCACCAGTGCAGTTCAGTGGCCGTGCCCTGGCTGTGCCACATAAGATCGAGACTGCTGCTGAAGCCGTATGGGCGATTGTGGATTTAAGGTTGGTGGAGTTTTCCTTTTTACCTTCGTCAGCTTGCAGGGATAGTTGTCCGTTTTATTACCTGATCGTTCTGGATGCACCTCATACAGTCTACGAACAAAATCTTCTCCCAGAGACTGTACGTGTATCGTAAAATAAGTAATCAATAATATAAAATAATAAATATATTTTTTTGTTTACTTTAGGGTATATTTATTTTTAAGCAGTTTCATTTTATTTGAATTTGTTCAGTTGTACATTATTAACAAATTCCTAGTTATTTAAATTGAAACGAAATCACATAAAAAATCACTAATAAATTTATGGAATAAAATCCTCATTTCATTTTAGTTAGTAGGCTATTTATAATTATGTAAATGCAATTATATATACTTTTCAAATAAAACGATCAAAATTAAAGGTACTTTGATCAATCACAATTCTATTATAATTAAAATGGAGCTTATTTGCACCCTTAACTGAATAAAAATTCCAAGTTGTTTTTCGGTTTCGATCTAAGGTTAGCCCGTGACTTCAACATATGGATTCTACGAATTGTTTTTACACATAAATTTTATACATTCAAACCAGTACAAAAATATTGGTATGCTCAGTAATTTTATTTGATGGTTCTGATAAACTAATTACCAAAGTAAACTTGAACTCTTTCTTAGAAAATCTGTAAAAATAATTAATATTTAATGTTCAAAAATAAACTCGATGTACTTCTAACCTTTCCAAAACTTCTGAGTTCTCTTTCGGCTCCATCTTCAAATCAGTTCAGCAAACAAAGAAATAACACGAAAAATGCTGAATGCTGAATCAAAAAAAATATCCTTCAAGGCTTCTTTCCTTCTAGACTAACATTTAGCTACTGGAGTCGTAATTTTATTTGACTTAGTTTACATCCAATTACTTGTACGTACTAAAAAAGATTCCCAGTTCATTGACATATTGACATACCTATATTACCGAAAACATTTTTGTGATTTGTAAAAAAAACATGCCAAGTGCAGCAGTAGCTCTTGTGTCGTAAAAAAAATTAGAAACTGAGAGGAGCCAAGTCACTTAAGAAGAGTCCAGTCATTCTATACCTAACCTTTGTTTATGAAGTTTTCAAATTAATCGATTGTACATTAATTCCTAACTGTCCCGAATATAAAAAAAATGATAAAAAAGTAAAAAAAATAAAAAAAAATGCATATAACTATAATTATTATCGGGATATTTAAGGTTTTTTTAGGAGCTCCTTCCTCAACCTCATCACGGTAAATATCCCCTTAATAAGCATAACTGTAGGAAACAACTGTGTTTTAGCTAATTATGATATTCTATGTTTCATAACCAGTTAATAGGACCTTTTTTTCCATATATAGAATTATAAAATTTAAAATGGAAAAAATATATTTTTTTTGCTGTTTCATAATATGTAACCGATTATTAAAAAGACTTTTTTTCCATTTTATGAATTTTTCGTAATCTTAATATAATAGCTGCCAACTTTGGATTGTCTTTTGACCTTTAACGGTCTGTGGGTGTAGTCTGTTTTGTATAATAGGCCAAGTTTTTAGTGCAGTTAACTTGTTTAAATATAAATATAATTATGTTAATATGTTAGGTCCAGCATAATTTTCAGCTATTTGCTTGCATTTGTAAAATAAGATTAAGAATGTTTAAAAGTGCCTTTGACTATCAAAGTGAGTGACTATACAAGGCAAGTTAATTCGAAAAAATGGTTCCATTTGGTTGCGGCCGTTTCCTCAACTTTTTCTCAACTTAGCGGGACCGCTACCATCACCCTGATATTCTATTGTAATTAATCACTGTTGTTTTACACCTCTGACTCGTACCGAGCCGGAATAAAGCATGCATATTCAATGACCTCGTAGTGTTCCGTTAAATGCACGTCGACATCAATATTAAACTTTTCGTTCCTGAGTCATCAATATTTTAAAATAGTGATGGGATACGATATTTTGGTCGGATGTGACGAACAATGTGACGAACCGAAATCATAGTAACTATTTATATGGTTGATTTTGTGTTCAAATGCTCTTAGTAATGTTAACTTTGTTGTGTAATTTTCTGAACAAAACTATAGCACTAAACGTACGCTTCTTTTTTATCGATATATGTTTATTTGATAGCACTGAACGTAGGTACGTCTCTTTTTTTTCAATATGTGTGAAAGAGGTTTTTTTTTTGTAGAGCAGCAAAATACATTTTATTTTGAAAGTCATTTCTATTGTCTTGTGATATTTTTAGAGTTAAATTATTATTATTAATTTTATCTTTTAAAGATGCAAAAAATCCTTTTTGGTACGTTTAAGAAAACTGAACAATGAATTTAAACTTCGTTCAAAGTATAAAGCAGAAGGCATTACAGTTTTTTGTATGGATCTCAATTAAATAAGTATAATTTTGAATTTAGTACATGTCTCTGGTACATGTAAAATGGGGATGATTTTTTTTCACTTCTCCCCCTCTTGTAGGTTTTCGTTGAATAGGTATCTATACTAATATTATAAAGATGAAAGATTTGATTGTTTGTTTGTTTGTTTGCATTGAATAGACTCCAAAACTACTGAACCGATTTGAAAAATTCTTTCACTGTTGGGCAGCAGCAGGTCATCAGCTTACAATCTGGGTGTCTTCAAATCACGAGTGAATCGGTTCCTTCTAGGCAAGCCTGCTCCAACCCAGACCGCATCATCGCTTAACATCAGGCGTGATGGTGGTCAAACGCAATCCTATAATTTATTAAAAAAAAATAATTAAAAACCTTCCCCGGGTGACATAAGCTATATAATATTATATCTATACCCGTGCAAAGTCGGGGCAGGCCGCTAGTTTTATAATAAAGATAAAAGATTTCATATGTTAGTTTTTTATCAAGTGTATCTTTTGCAAAATATGGTCCACCATAGTGGCAATATGGTCCACAATAAATATTTCCTTAGTAGTTTTATTTTTTACTAAACCAATTAAACTTTATCTTATGTCGGTAAAACATATCTGAAATTAAATTGAGTCCAAAGGTTTGGGTGAACTTTTTTATTTCACACATGGTCTTCTGACCCCAAACTAAGCAAAGCTTGTGATATGGATGCCAGAGACTGATATACATACATATTATGTATTATTAAATACATACTTAAATAGATATTAGCACCTAGCTATAGAACAAATATAAATGTTCATCACACAAATGTTTGTCATTTGGAATCGAACCCACGTCCCCAAGCTCAGAAGGCAGGTTCACTACCAACTGGACTAACGGGCTATAAAACTTTTCTATAACCACTAATTTCTAAACTAAGAATGTGACTACAATTATAATTATAGCTATGGCTTCAAACTATATCATATGCGTGTCGTGACTCGCTCCTGGCCAGCTATTTAAAGAAGACAATTTTTTCTAGGCTCACCGAATTTACCGTATATTGATGGGTATAACACTATAAAATTCATCGTTTTTTTTTGTACCATTCGGACGAAAGATAAGGTAAAAATGAAACCGGAATAATATAAATAATAATATGTGTTGTTTTGATTTTTGCCACAATTCATTCATTTCCCTTATAAAGTCACTTGACCGGAACGTTTTTTATACAAAAATAAATAGACCATATTTTACAACAGTGGCCATAGTAATCGGCTTTTGTCAATATTCCGGTTTGATCGGATATAGCTAATATTACCACTAAATTTAGAGATTATGAGGAACAAATCGACATGAGTTTCATTACTATACGGTATTAGTTTGTAGTGGGCCTATTTTTCAAACAAAAGAAATTGTCTCATTTATGATATAGGCTTGCATTTGTTTACATCGTGACAACTATAAAGCAAATAAATTGACTATTTTGAAGTACGCTTATCTAGGATGAACTTGTTTAATTTGTCCATTATTTTTTTACCTGTATTATGTTTGGTTTTTGGTTGTGTATCATCCGGAAAGAAAAAATAAGGACAGACAACATTTTATTATTAAAACTGACGTGGTTTTCACTCATTTTATTTATATTACACGGGAATTGCTCACGTAAGATTAAGCCGGTCACTCCAACTATAGTTTCAACCGCATTAGACGGTCTTTTTCAAGGTGAATGCACGTGCACGGCTGCGTCTCGCTTTGCACCCAAAACGAGCTTTTTTTGCTTTGTGTCTTACGTGAGTAATTCTCGTGTATTATAAATAAAATGACAGACAAAATTATTGTCTGCCACTTAAAATTCTTCCGTTTGTGATTCGATCACCCAACGCGATATATTCATGAATACAAATGTACAAACGGGAATGGCAGAAGCCACATGTTAAATTCCGGATTATAATAGATAACAATCTCGACGAATGTTTCTTTTACATATTTATGGAAGGCTTTTTTCGGTTTTTTGGTTTTTTCGTGACTGATTATCGCTAGCAATGGAGATGAAAGAAAAAGAAGGAAACATCTTTGCTTATCAGTGGTATCTAATAGGTTAGTAAAGACACTGTCAGATGCGTTTTTAAGGATCGCATTTGACTGTAAAGTTGTCCATTGGTATGATAAAATGTGGACAAAGATGGAGCAAACAAATCTAAATGTTACATATTTGGTGTGATTTTGAAAATAAACTAGGTAGGTTTTCGATTATTCAATGATTCGCAGATTTAAATCACGCTTGCACTGCATTACTTTTACTTCTTTGCAAGGCCACAGTTAGGTATCTTCTGAGTCTGCGTGCTTCATCTTCGACCACATCGTCGCTTACCAACAGGCGAGCTGGTGGTCAAACGCGGACTTATCCGAGACAAAAAAAACAAGAAGGCCCTCAAAACATCTGAAATAAATCGCTATAATGGCTGCTCTCCCAGCTAGAGCTATTTGTTTCGCACATTTTCCACATTATTGAATGAATAAATGGGGGGAACTAAAAATAATAATAACGAACATGATCTTTAAAATAACAGCATATAAATATATAAATGTCCCGAATATTTATTATTATTATTATATATTTTAAAGAAATTTCCGTGATGATATTTTCCATTTTGCCAAAGGAGAAAGAATTAGCTTGTTTTTTTTTCTTCTTTCTCCTGCTGTCTATGGCGGAAAGCGGGATTTTAAGATATTCTACAGAGAAAACCAAACTGGGACCGCGAAGCATAACGAGTTATTGTACTCGATTGATTTGTTGTGATATGTACAAATACCTATGTTATCTATTATTTCATTATCATTATGGAAATCTTTGAAAATGACTTTGACCTTACTATAAAAGCTGTCTATCTCCGCGTTCTAATCCAAAGTCCTAAATTTCTAGACAGCGCATGATGGCCAAGAATTTAGCTCAGAAAACAGGAATTTATCTCACAACTCCGTTATCTGCCTAGAACATATACTCGACACTCACATTGGTGTTTCAGAAAATGACTGATACGTCCTCGTTACAAGGATCTCATAAGACCAACATAGCTAAGCTGAGAAGTATAACAAGTTAGGATTTATTTTTACGTTTTATCAAAACTAGATCATCAACATCATCACTATCATTAGCCATAAAACGTGCACTGCTAAACATAGACTGCACCTTAGAACGCCACCTGCTTCCACTAAATTCCCGCAACTCTCATGATGTCGTCAGTCTATCAATTGGGAGGCCTACCCACGCTGCGTTTTCCAGATCGTGGTCTCCACTCAAGAACCTTTCTTCCACGTCAGTTATCGGTTCTTCGAGAAATGTGGCCTGCCCATTGACACTTCAACTTACAAATCTGAGCAGCTATGTCGGTGTCTGTGGTTTTTGGGCGAATATCCTCGTTCCGGATGTTATCTCGCGAAAAAACTCCGAGCAAAGGTCAGCAGTTAAACTAGATGACTAGAGGCCTGTGTCCAGCAGTGGGCTATAAAAGGCTGATAATGATAAGGAATATAATAACGAAATCAACTTAGCACGTTGTTGGAGTTACGGGTTCATATAATATCCCCTTTTTAACTAGGTATGAAAAACACTGTTTTAAACTATCACGGTTATTCACTAAAGTTGTTAAAGTGTGGAATGAGCTCCCGAAATATCGGGAGCTCATTTCACAACCTTACCACGGTAAATATCCCGTAAATAATCATATAACTTTAGGTATGAAAATATTATTTTACGGACTGGCATTTTAAAAACTTGAAGAATTCATATAAATTATCGATAACGACAAAAAGTAAATTACCAAAAAAATTTTTTTTTATTTTTTTATTCTATTCAGTATATTTTAATATGACACAATTTTTATAACAAAAAATAAAAATAAAATCCTAGGCGAACAAATCGCCACCATGCGGCAGGGTTCCCAGAATGCTGGCAGCATTGCCCCGCTGGACTGCGAGGCTTAATTTTTGTGCGAAATATGCTCCAGCTCTGGGATCCCCCGAAGCGAGAACCAATCTGGTCAAAATGTCTTTACAATTACAATAATAATCTTGATAAGTTTTAGGTAGTTTAAATTTCAGTTGTTAGTATTTCTTACTGTATCTTCAAATTGACTGTGTCCAGTCATTATCCCTGGATATCTCAGTATCCTTAACCTTCCAGCGGCCATCATTATATTGATATATACTGTCATTTGTCCCATGGCATCCCGTAGCGTAGCTTAGAGACGAAACTTTTTATTTTTGATGTTAAACGATAAATCTCTGATATGGGAGACGATTGCAATCGTGATAGCAATAGTTTCGCTTTACGTTCGGCGATATATTTTTTGTTGACGTTTGTCTCAGTCGTTTTAGTGATTTAGCCAAGGCGGAATTGGAACGTTTTGCGAAATGTTTTTGCTTGAGCACCTCTTAGCTTTATGGGAATTTTCTTCTAAGTCGGTAAGTGTTTCTTTGTGTTTTTCCTGTTTTTGGTCGAAATGGTCAAGGGTCGATAAAAAAAAAATATAGAAAAATCATCTTTATTTTTTTTTTATCATAGTTGAGTGTATTTTGTATAATAGTTGGTGATAATGTTTTAAGAGCACAAATCCCGTCACAACGATCCCGCACATTTTTTTTTTAAATTAAAAAAAAAAGTTTTTTTTATTGATGTTTTAATTTTATGGTAATCGTTTTTTGTGAAAGAGCGCCAAAGTTTTTTTTGAGGTGTTTTGGGGTCTCCTTAGCCAAAATAAAAATCATCATCATCAGCCAGAAGATGTCCACTGCTGAACATAGGCCTCCCCCTTTAACCTCCACACTGAACGACAGCCTGCCTTTTGCATCCACTGGATGCCCGCGACTCTCACAATGTCGTCGGTCCAGAAAGTTGGTCCTGAGACGTGGTCCTTAACTGTTGGCCTTTTGGGTCACACAGCGGGCAATGGAGAGAGCTATGCTCGGAGTTTCTTTGAGCGATAAAATCCGAAACGTGGATATTCGCCAAAGAACCAGAGTCACCGACATAGCTGTTAAAATTTGCAAGTTGAAGTGGCAATGGGCAAGCCACATCGCTCGAAGAACCGATAACCGATGGGGAAGAAAGGTTCTGGAGTGGAGACCACGAACCAGAAGACGCAGCGTAGGGAGGCCTCCCACTAGATGAAATAAAAATATTAACATGTAAATTGCTCTAACACATTTCATCATCATCATTATCATGTAATTCATTCAGCTCACTATAGAGCGTAAGTTAGTCTCAATTTTAATTACTCTAAAAAAAAACGTTTTTTTTTTCTAAGATCTGTTTGTGGTTATTAAATTCTGTTTAGTTTTCTTTTAATTCCCGCTCAGTGTTTTGTTATCTTCATTAATGTTAAGATTGTTTGAAAGAGATATTTGCGGTTGAGAGCCGGAACAAACAAAAAATTCATATGACAAAAAACTTTAAAATATGTAGTTTGACAATAGCGTAACATGTTTAGTGTTTTACTTACCCATGGGATAGAGAAATTATATTAGTTTTATTTGTAAAAACTGGCTACTGGCGATGACCACATTTTCGATACCAGTATAACGCTAAAGTAGTTTTCATTAACTTTTTTAAAAAGATCTGTTAAATTAAATTAGTAGTGCGAGTTTAACAACGCTAATTGTGTTTTTAACTAACATTTAAGTGCCCTTTGTTAATTTGGTTGGTTTTCTTTAAAAAACTTTTGATTAGAAATCTTATGTACCTACCAGTTAGCACATATTTAGATTCAATTAGTATCTTTGGTGTAATTATACAGCATTAAATTGGACTTCGTTACACTTTTTTTTGTTTTTTTAAAGCGAATCTTATTTCACCTGTACCTAACCTTTTTGTAGTGATGTTACTAAATTAGCCTTTAATTTAGTGATATCACGTTGTTTAGTAATATATACTACTAATAAAATATAAACTACGTGCTCCATATTCGGCCACAAAGTCGTTTTCTATCAGATGAGTCAGTGGCCAAACGTAGACCAAAAAAAATCTTATTATAAAACTAGCTGTTGCCCGCGACTTCGTGCGCGTAGACTTTCATATAATATAATAAAACTAAAAGAAAACTATAAGTATTAGCACTAAGGAGTATTGATATCAACTTCGAAGCAAATCACCGCCGTAATAACTTTCTACCCCTTTTTAACCCCGTTAGGGGATGAATTTCAATAAAATACGAATACGTCTTCCATCAATTCTGTTAAAAAGGTTTATGCAAAATTTGAAGTAGATTGGACCAAAGAATCACGTTGTCCCATATAAAATTTGCCCCCCTTTTTCACCCCCTTAGGGGTAGAATTTTGGGAGAAAAAAAATTATCGGATGCCTACGTCATACAAAGAATACACCCTCCAAGTTTCAGGTCTCTACAATCAGCGGTTTAGGCTGTGCGTTGATCCATCAGTCAGTCATTCAGGACAAAGCCTTTTATATGTATAGATATTGAGTAGATTAGATCAAAAAAAGTCCTTGAGCTTTATTTTATTGGATTAAATGTCAAATAGCTTATTACACGAGCATATTTTTATCAAATTTTCGTGCTAAATTTTGTAAATTTATATAAAGTTTTATAAACAAACCAGAACGTTATTATCTTCCAAAAACTAATTTTCAAAGTTCCAGCCTACTTGTATCTGAGTTAATAAGAAACGCCATCTGTGGCCGATTGCTAAAGTCAAAGATAAAATATTAAAAAAATTATAAAACAACATAATGCGTTTACGATAAGTTACGTTTCTTATTAAAAATGTGTTAGAACAATTTCTGAGAACGAAATTCAAAATGTAAATGGTTCATCCACTTATCGCTCTAAAATTGCGAATAGGGTTGGGCGCTGTAATGAATTTAGTCTAATATAATTATAGGGTCATCACAAAGTGCTTGAGGCCAGACGGTCTAACCCTAACCTTGTTATGGCTCATATTTATTTTATTTGAGGACTCACATCAGTACCGAGTTTGACGCACTTGTAGGTGAGATACAAAGATATAAAAATACGATATAAAGGTACGTTTATTTGTCCAAACATTGTGCAGGTGACGATTTTAAAACATTTAACGATCAACATGTTTATACCACATGTTTTTTTTTGTCAGAAGTAACCTTACCTTACGGAAGACGCAGCGTAGGTAGGCCTCCCACTAGATGGACCGACGACATAGTGAGAGTCGCTGGCATCCAGTGGATGCAAAAAGCAGGCTGTCGTTTAGTGTGGAGGTTAAAGGGGGAGGCCTATGTTCAGCAGTGGACGTCTTCTGGCTGATGATGATGATATGAACCTTACCTTGATCGCCAAGCCATTTTGCGACCAAAGGCACAATTGAAATGAATGACACAAAAAGCTTAACAACTTAGAACAATCAATTGAACTTATAATTGTACTAATGCGAACAAATCTGCGGTTCTTGAGTGGAGACCACGAACCGGAAGACGCAGCGTAGGTAGGCCTCCCACTAGATGGACCGACGACATTGTGAGAGTCGCTGACATCCAGTGGATGCAAAAGACAGGCTGTCATTCAGTGTGGAAGTTAAAAGGGGAGGCCTATGTTCAGCAGTGGACGTCTTCTGGCTGATGATACAATCAACCGCCATTAATTGAACTGGTAAGACACAAAAGTAGTACAGTCAATAGAAGTGATAATTGTACTAATGGGAACAAACATTGCCAAGGCCCTCTAAATAACTTTAAGCAAAAAAATTACATCGATACGATACTCTGTTGCTGCATGAAAAATGAACAAACAAACAAATGCACTTTCGAATTGATAATTTTATAGTATGATACATTTTATTTTTTTAAGTTTCTGCAATCTCATTTTATAATTTTAATAAAGTCTGGTTTATTAAATCATTTCAGTGTAAAATTGCCCAGCTAAAGAAGGACCACAGGCTAGTCAGTAAATCTTACCCACACCCTCTTGTAATTTGTGGACTGTGGGACAGCCTTTGACCCTGACAGGGAGATGGCTGGAGCATTTTTTGTTCAGCACAGATTAATTTTGAAAATAAAACTCAATAAACCGACCAAGTGTGAGTCGGGCTCGCGCACCGTACCACCACAAAATTCAATAACGAAATCACCAATCATAACTTGGTAATGAACAGAAACTTGTCACAGACTCGCATATGGCCATTATTTATTATTTGTTGTTATTTTTTAGAGGGTGTTAGCAGCTCAAGAAAATTATGCTATTTTTGTACGCACCTTTCTAGTACGTATTTGTACTTCACTGTGTCTACTGTCCATACATTTTAATCCCAAGTTTATAAATGGATAGAACGCAAACTAAACATGTGAGGGGAGCACTAACTGGCCTTAAATTCAGTTAACAAAATGACTTGCTAGAGATTCGATTAGTTAAAATTGGATTATACTGTAGCAGGCAGGTGTTTAGTGGTGTTTAACTTACTAGTGGCAATGAAAGTCATTTAAGTTGAGGTTAACCGACATTTGAAGTTTATTTAATGGCTGTAAATCTTGTTATTGAAGTCGTTTCTTATCGTAGTTTTTACACAGTTTGTTTTTATTAAATGGAAATTACTGTAACACGAAAGCAAATCAAGGCAAAGAAAATACGGTTGAAAGTATGCTTGTCTTAAGTTAGTATATCATAAATATATAAAAGGTCTCTTAACCTACTAATATGTATATATTTTTTAAATATAAAAACATAATTTTACTAAAAATTTTCAAGAAATTTAGAAGAATAGAAACTCCCTTTATAAAGTTACTGGCTTAATCTAAAACTAGTGATTCGCGTAAATTATGTAAAAAGTCTATAAAGTTTAAGTTTTCCAGGGACAAAACCCTGGAAAACTTTGTATACATTTTGTGCAAAAAAAAAAGTATTTTTGTACACCCTCGTTACATTTTAATCGATATTTCTCGTATAATAGTTTAGGATAACCTGCATATTGAATATTTCTCCTATATTTTTTTTCTCCTTTATTATTTTTTTTTTCCTTGGTAAAACCCGTTACTTGTTTCTACGAGCGAGTGAAGCTTCATCACCCGGGTTTTCCCGGGCAGAGCTGTTTCATACAATTACAAAACAACTTACCCAGTGATACCGAACCCGTTGCGCTGCACATTCTCGTAAATCACAATCTTCTCGGATTCAGAGAAGGTGGATCCGATGAACACGCCCACTTTTTTACCGCGAAGTTGCAGAGGGTTGATACCTGAATAACGAAAACAAAAAAATAAGAACTGCCTTCATGGGAAGCTAATTTACCGGAATTCTTCGCCTAATTTTTCACCCTTAGAGGTGGAACATTGCTTTAAATTGCCTACCCTTGAGTATATAATATATATCTATACTAATATTATAAAGAGGAAAGATTGATTGTTTGTTTGTTTGTTTGCATTGAATAGGCTCCGAAACTACTGAACCGATTTGAAAAATTTTTTCACTGACGGGAAGCTACACTATCCCCGGGTGACATAGGCTATACTTAATCTATACCCGTGCGAAGCTGGGGCGGACCGCTAGTAGTTTATATAAAAGGACCATTAAAACCAGTTCACAATAATCAGAAATATTCCTTACACACACACAAAAAATTAGAGAAATTGCGAACCTATTTTCGTCAAGTCAACTCAAGACAGATAAAAAAAAATTATAAGAAAACTTCGAAATATTAAAAACATAAAAACAGGTAAGTACGTTATAACAAAAGCCGACCCCAACTCAGCATGTTGTTGGTTGTACACTGGTTGTACACAACCAGCTGAACCAACGCTGGTATTCTATAGGGCCCGCTAAAGTAACGTCATGCTAAAACGTGCGCGCGTACAATTACCTTATTAGTATTATGTATTTATGTTATGGTTTGTTTATATTAAATGTTAGTTTGTTATGTATTATGTGTTGTTGTTGCTATAATATTATTATTACTATTTAATTTGTCGTGTACTGTTGGATGTAATGTTGGCCATGGGTGATGTCACCGGGTGATGTCACCGGCGGATCCAACGGAAGACCAGCGCTGGTTGTTCGCAACCAGCATTATGCTAAGTTGGAACCGGTTTGTGGAAGAAAACAATTTGTAATGTGTGTATTTATTTCTTAAAAATGTTTTTTTTTCTTCACTTAATAAAAAAAAAAATGTCTATTGTCTACAATCACAAAAGTTGTTGTAATTCCAAAATAATAACAACATTTATTTAAATACAGAACAGAAATACATATACGAGACAAAAAATCTTTAGTTCTTCTCAGTGAAAAGTAATAACTACATATGTAATTTCTCTGATATTCTTTACCTTTTGTCAAGTACCTAACAATTATTTTCTCAACCAAAAATCTGGTCCCCGAGAGCTATGTTTACTTACCAGAATCATAGATGGCGCCGTATGCATGTTCCAACAGTTTTCTGCTCATCGGCTCCATAGTGCAAGCCTGCTTGTAGTGCACCCTGAAGAATTGAGCATCGAACTTGCCCATGCCGTTGACTTGGCCGAGGTGTTTGGGCACCTCGGGGTGGTTGAACACCCAGCGAGGGTCCTCTGATGTTACCATGTCGACCTGGGAAAACATCATCACCATCATTATCATCATCATCATCAGCCAGAAGACGTCCACTGCTGAACATAGGCCTCCCCCTCTAACCTCCACACTGAACGACAGCCTGCCTTTTGCATCCACTGGATGCCCGCGACTCTCACAATGTCGTCGGTCCATCTAGTGGGAGGCCTCCCTACGCTGCGTCTTCCGGTTCGTGGTCTCCACTCCAGAACCTTTCTTCCCCACCGGTTATCGGTTCTTCGAGCGATGTTGCCTGCCCATTGCCACTTCAACTTGCAAATTTTAACAGCTATGTCGGTGAGTCTGGTTGTTGGAAACCGTAACGTCCGTTGGTGGTTGGAAAACGTAACGTAAGATAACGTAACCATTCTTAAACATAATCATCATGTAATTTTTTTATGCCATAGATGGCAAACAAGCAGACGGGCTGCTTGATGGTAAGCAGTTACCGTCGCCTATGTTTACTTGTAACACCAGAGGCGTCACAAATACGTTGCCGACCCTTTAGGACTCGATTAACTCGCCTTTTGAAGAACCCCATGTTCCCCAGCTTCTCGGAAACATCGTGGAAAGTAGCTTATTCCACATTTTGCAGGTATGAGGCAAGAAAGATCGTGTGAATCGCACAGTGTGCGACTTACACTGATCTATGATGTGTGGATGAGCCTTCAGGCGGTGGCAGCTAAGTACTAAATAAGTCATTGGTGCAGGGTTAGTAGGTTTCGTTTGGTTGCAGTACGATCACCGAAGAAACGAATCAACAAGTACTTAAATGCGAACACAATAAAAAGAATTAAAAAATCATATTACCTTATTATAAAGATTATCCATAAACTCCGGTATGCTATCTGAACCAGGGAAAATCCCCGACATTCCGCTTATGACCACCTCTTCCCCGGGCGGTGGTCTTCGCAGAGGTTCGGTCTTCTCGGAAACCATGGTCTCTTGAGGTGTTGGAGTCATGGTCTTTTGTTTACGATGCAAAGCGTTCAACTGAGTTGAATGTATTCTACATCTTTTTATAGGGTGAAAGTGATTGTGTGTGACAAAGAACTTTCGATTTTAATTAACATTTTATGCGTTTGTTTTCTTACTGTTGGTTCCGCATGTTTTATTACAACAGAAATATTAAAACACTGTTGTAAACTATCATGGTTGTTCACTAAAGTTATATGATTATTAACGGGATATTCCCGTTAATAACGTACCGTACCCGTACGTACCCGGGACGTTCCGTTCCGGGTTTTTTTTTTTTTTTTTTCGAGAGCTCATTACACAACCTTACCACGGTAAATATCCCGTTAATAATCATATAACTTTAAAAAAATATTGGTACAAAAGGGTGTGTAAGTAAGTTAGATTGAATTAGATAAGTACCACAACGAGCTATGGAGAGGGCTATGCTTGGGGTTTCTCCACGAGATCGAAACCGAAATGAGGAGTTCCGTAGACGAACGAAAGTCACCGACAGAGCCCACTGGATTAGCAAGTTGAAGTGGCAGTGGGCAGGGCACAAATCATGCAGAACAGATAGGCAATGTCAAATGCCAATGGCAATGTTCTCGAATGGAGACCGCAGACCGATACGCGCAGCGTAGGACGTCCACTCGCATGATGACAGTCGGCCTAAAAAAGACCGCAGGGAAACGCTGGATGCAGGCCGCTACCAACCGGCCCTTTTGGAGATCGATGGGGGAGCCTATGTCCAGCAGTGGACGTCCTACAGCTGAAATGATGATGATGATGATGAGATAATCTTTGAGGGGATTTATAAATTTCAATAATTGAGAAAAATAAACGAGAAAACATACAACATAATTGACCGAGCGAAGTAAGGTCTCAGATTCTAATGGGACAAGTCGACGTTTCTATGTATAGTTTGTTCCACGATAATTTGCGTATCGTTGATCCGATCTTCATGAAACTTTGTAGGCAATTAGTTTTTTTTTTTTTTTTAATTTGAAGTACTTGCAAAATCAATTGAAGGGTTGTTAAGGGTCGCAAGTTCACAGTTCAGGGCGAAATACTAGTTAATTACCAGTGAAAATATTTTAAAGTTTTTTTTTAAGTTTATTTGTTTATAATAATATAATGAGACTATCTGACAGATAGCAATTTTTAAACTTTCGCGATTTGAACACATGTTTTAAATGTTTATCGGGACTTATCACGTATTATTTAATATAGGTAAAAAATATGTACCTTTCGCTCGACGTTTCGACCATGTTACAATGGCCGTGGTCACGAGCTGACTGAAAACTGCGGGTGAGTCCGGCGAGAAGAGCGGGTGTTTTGTTCTCCTACCCTCACTTGATCTTGAAAAATCGCAGGGTTGTCACTACGACACACAACACTGACTGTATCGGTAATTCTCCTAGTACCTACACCGTGGTTTATACACTTGCTCACTACGGTTTTGGTTTGTTTACTTGCTCTGTTTGTATACGTGATAAGTCCCGATAAACATTTAAAACATATCTGACAGATATCTCTAAAAGTTTGCAAACTGAAATAGCAATGTGCTGGCAGCCATATCTATTTAAGAATTTCAGAACAGACTAACAAACGAGACATGGAAAGGTGGTGGGTGCGAACGCATCTGGCCTTAATCGGGCTTACCTCTTAATCAGGGTACCTTTTGGCGAACTCACCCTGGAGATGACCTTCCCGCCTTGTCGCTGTACATTTATTAGTGTTCATGAAAAGATTAGTAAGTGTGCCAGTGATAGTGAAAAAAGTGGGTAAAACACGGAGACATTGGACACGAACGATAATTTACTAAGGCATTTATCTATTTTGTTTGTCCTATCTTAGAGAGAAAAAAAAAAAAACTTTTATTATTGAAACTGACGTGGTTTTCACACATTTTATTTATGTTACACGGGAATTACTCACGTAAGATTAAGCCGGTTACTCCGACTATAGTTTCAACCGCATTAGACGGCCTTTTTCAAGGTGAATGCGCGCGCGCGGCTGCGTCTCGCTTTGACGACCGGGACACGTCGGACATCGGTAGAGAGAGCAACAGCGTTTTTGCCGTATGTTAAAGGAGTGACGGACAGTATCGGAAACTTGTTACGCCGGAGGTACAGCATCAAGACGATCTTCCGCCCTATAGGGCAACTGAGACAGCTGCTCCGCTCTCCAAAAGATAGAGACCCTTTGGGGGTTCCCGGTGTGTATATGATCCCCTGCGATTGCGGTAAATGTTACGTCGGCGAAACAAAGAGGAACGTGTCCACGAGGCTCACGGAGCATATACGTTCCATGAAAAAGCTCGACACCAACGGTTCCGCGGTGGCAGAACATTCTCTGGGCTCCGGCGCACAGCATTATATCAGATTCGACAGAGCGAAAGTGCTGGCACGGGAGAAATTCTTTGTGCCCCGGAAAGTCAGAGAAGCCATTGAGATCAGTCGACGTCCAACCTTCAATAGGGATGGAGGATGGAACCTGCCACCGACTTGGAAGCCGTGCCTTCATGGAGTTCGTGTGAGTGACCGTGAGATTGGTGGCGACGTGGTGAGCTCCGCGTGCTGGAGTATTCCCGACACACAGGAAGATTCGAGTGAGGAAGAGCTCCAGTGTGCGCCGGCGCAACATATTTCTCTACGCACCCCCACCCCCGCACCCGACAAGCAGCCGGTGTCATCACGTGCGCGCCGCGCGGCGGCCCGTAGTGCAAAGCGAGACGCAGCCGCGCGCGCGCATTCACCTTGAAAAAGGCCGTCTAATGCGGTTGAAACTATAGTCGGAGTAACCGGCTTAATCTTACGTGAGTAATTCCCGTGTAACATAAATAAAAAAAAACTTGTTCAACATCGTTTGATAACGTTTTCTACCCTACGCAATGGACCTCTAAATAATAGGTAAACAGTTTAACAAAGTAACAGTGTAACGTAGTAAACAAAGCACATCAATTGATTCAACCATATACATAATGCAAAGGGGCTATTTTTAAATAATTATCATTTAAAAGGCCTATAACCTATTTGAACCTTTTAATACAAATTTAGGTGAAGTAGGTTACTTTTCCTAGAAAATTATATACAAGTTACTATGTTTAACAAACCCGGACAAGTACGAGTAGGACTCGTGCTCTGAGGGTTCCGTTGGACGAAACCCTCAGAGCGAGAGTCCAAAAAAAAAACTAACTGAAGTTGAAATATTGAAAGACAAACTTAACTTTGTAGTTGACAATAAGGTTCTTCCATACATAAAAATAATACAACTACAAAATGTAAATTTTAATTATAAAACAAGCAAGCTCAAAGTTGCACAACGAGCTATGGAGAGGGCTATGCTCGGGGTTTCACTACGAGATCGAATCCGAAATGAGGAGATCCGTAGACGAACGAAAGTCACTGACATAGCCCACTGGATTAGCAAGTTGAAGTGGCAGTGGGCAGGGCACATATCACGCAGAACAGATGGCCGATTGGGCCGAAAGGTTCTGGAATGGAGACCACGGACTGGTAAGCTCAGCGTAGGACGTCCACCCACAAGATGGACAGACGACCTAAAAGAGACCGCAGGGAAACGCTGGATGCAGGCCCAATCGGCCCTTTTGGAGATCGATGGGGGAGGCCTATGTCCAGCAGTGGACGTCCTATGGCTGAATTGATGATGATGATGATGATGAATTGTAAAACAATATTTTTATATGATATAAATTCAAATTAACAACTTTCAGATTTATTCCTTTTTAATTTATGTGCTATAAGACCTTGCCTCTTGCCAAAATTAATTATTCTAGGTCAACAAAAAGTACCCCATAGGTTTTGATTCCCCTGTGAATTAATGCAACATATGAATATGTGACATAAACGTTCATATCTTTTGATTGCGTTGACTCACAACTTTTTTTTACAGCCGAAAGAAACCGTAGACACAAGTATTTAGTACAAATTTCAACTTGATACCTTTACGCGTTCTTGAGAAAAAGGGTCTTGAGAGACGGACTGACAGACGGACAGACAGGCGGACAACGAAGTGATCCTATAAGGGATCTGTTTTTTCCTTTTGAGGTACGGAACCCTAAAAACTACAATGTTTTTTTTTTTTTAATTTTTATATAGTAGGTAGGCTTGCGCTTGGCCGCCATCTCGCCTGATGTTAAGCGACGATAAGGTCTACGATGGAGCACGCTTGCCTAGAAGAAACCGATTCACTCTCGACTTGAAGACACCCAGATTGTAACTAACGGGGAAAACCCATTCAGGCAGCGAATTCCACAGACTAGCAGTTCGCACAATAAATGTGGAATCATAGCGCTTCGTACGGGTTCTCGGAATATCAACCATAAAACGATGTCGATTTTTTGTGCCCGCCCTGGCGGTCCGATAGAAAAAAGGGCATGAAGGAATTAAATCATGAAGAAGTGTAGTGATTAAATTGAAAGATTAAAGTGTAATGATTAAGCATATTCATTGTTTGGATTGATCAGATTGTTCAGTTAGGTAAGTCCAACTTAGGCAAAGAGGTCGCCCGAAGAATCCAACTCGGATGAACGACAGCCTGCCTTTTGCATCCACTGGATGCCAGCGACTCTCACTATGTCGTCGGTCCATCTAGTGGGAGGCCTCCCTACGCTGCGTCTTCCGGTTCGTGGTCTCCACTCCAGAACCTTTCTTCTCCATCGGTTATCGGTTCTTCGAGCGATGTGGCCTGCCCATTGCCATTTCAACTTGCAAATTTTAACAGCTATGTCGGTGGCCGGGGCGGCCTACTAGTATAATAGCACCTAATCCACTCAGTTGGAAAATCACGCGAACGTGAACTTTATCGCGCCCAGATACGGTTTGCGGTCGCGTGATATTCCAACTGAGTGGATTAGGTGCCGCAATAGCAGTTGTCCGTAAGGCCCCTGTATATGTGCTTGTACCGAGACATCACCAAACTTGTAACACAATTAGCGAAGAGAATCGAAAGGCGTTGGTTTGAAATTTGATTCACTTTTGAGGCGTCAGTTAAATAAAATACAACAAAATCTGCGTGTTGTTCTTATCACCGCCTATCTCTGCGACATCACCATCGTTACACTAGGCTGCCCATCACCACCTTCTAACTTGACAACAAAAATTAAGATAAGCAATTAATCACTATATGCTTAATCATCATCATCATCATCAGCCAGAAGACGTCCACTGCTGAACATAGGCCTCCCACTTTAACCTCCACACTGAACGACAGCCTGCCTTTTGCAGGTGATTTCCCGAACGCTGCCCGCGTTCGGGAAATTGCGTGACATCTTCTCGTCCAAGATACCACAGTGCCTCAAGACGAAGGTCTTTGACCAGTGTGTGTTGCCAGTGATGACATATGGTACTGAGACGTGGTCCTTAACTGTTAGCCTTTTGGAAAAACTCTAGAGTCACACAGCGGGCAATGGAGAGAGCTATGCTCGGAGTTTCTTTGCGCGATAAAATCCGAAACGTGGATATTCGCCAAAGAACCAGAGTCACCGACATAGCTGTTAAAATTTGCAAGTTGAAGTGGCATTGGGCAGGCCACATCGCTCTAAGAACCGATAACCGATGGGGAAGAAAGATTCTGGAGTGGAGACCACGAACCGGAAGACGCAGCGTAGGGAGGCCTCCCACTAGATGGACCGACGACATTGTGAGAGTCGCGGGCATCCAGTGGATGCAAAAGGCAGGCTGTCGTTCAGTGTGGAGGTTAAAGGGGGATGCCTATGTTCAGCAGTGGACGTCTTCTGCTGATGATGATGAGGCCACCCCTGCTTCGCACGGGCGAAGCCGGGATATATAGCCTATGTCAACCGCTAATAGTGCAGCATCCCAACAGTAAAATAATTTTTCAAATCGGTTCAGTAGTTTCGGAGCCTATTCAATGCAAACAAACAAACAAACAATCAAATCTTTCCTCTTTATAATATTAGTATAGATAATCCTTACGTGAAAACGTATCTAACTGATGGTGAAAACCGCATCAAAATCCGTTGCGTGGTTTAGGAGGAGTTAGCGGCCATACAGACATACAGACAGACAGACGCGGAAAGCGACTTTAATTTATACTATGTAGAGATAGAGAAGAGATAGAGATGTAGAGGTAGAGATAGAGAAGAGAAGATAGAGATAGAGAAAAGAAGTGGGAAGAGTCGCTACTAATTTAAATGGTTTTGCGGAGTGAATCTTCTGTACTTGTATTAATATGTATTCTGTGTCCCAACCCAGGTGGAAACAATGGTGTTAAAACTGCACCGTACCATAAAATGTAACTGTATCTACGCAGCGATTTGTGTGGAGTGGTGTTTTACTGCCGTTTTATGTGTTTGCCTTCACGTGACCTCGGGATATACTTCGATTGCTATTGGATCATGAATTTTGCAAAGCTAGATAGATGGACGTACACGAAGTAGGATGTCACGTGGATGTTTGCAGAAAATACACTGTTCCCTATGTATGTTTTGGCCTAGCGTGGACTGATTCTATATCAATGCGGGGTTTTGCAAAAGGAAAAAAATGGTTCATAAATATGCGATAGATGGCGTTAACGATCAGAAAATTTTATAAAACCACAGACAAAGAATGGTCAATGTAAATAAACCTGCCAGGCTGAGTCAGGCTCGCGCACTGATGGTTCCGTACCACCACAAAAAGACAACATCACGTGGACGATCAGCCACCCGTCCTAGTACCGATGCGCCTAAGGTTGCTTAACTTGGTGGTGAACATAAATTTGTCACCGATTCTCATTTGGCCAGTGTTTATTATTAAATTTGTTGTTTTATTTTAAAATGTGTACTATAATTTAATCATGCCAGACATTTGTACGTATAACCATTTTTATATCTATTCCAAGTTAATTAGAGTGGCAATCCCCTGTCCTTAGCTCTCTTAAAACAGCATAAATTAGGAATGGATTAAATTCCAAAACTACACCAATAATTCCACAACTAATCCTTGTTGTTTTGACAGACGCTAACCGAAAATGCTAATTAATCTCTAGAGTGTTCCAAGGGTGCTATAAATTTTAGCTGTAACCATTCCTAGTTTATACAGTCTAAAGTGTAAATAGCTGTACGAATAGGCATTGCTAATTCAGCTTGGTTATGCCGCTACTCTGCTGGGTACGCTGCCAACTGGTGTGAGCATTAGTCTATGGGTAATCTGACTATATGGCTAAGTAGTTTAAAGTTAGTATAACGGGCAAGTGCCTTTATCAAGTAAAAATAAAATATAAGCTAAAACTAAAACTACAAATAATTTTATCAATTGTATCGTTTGCAAAATATGGCGCACCAAAGTGGCAATTAGTTGGGGCCTTGCATTTCTAAATTATTAGACATAGAAACATGTAATTTACAATACTGATTAATCGGGAAGTTGGGAAGACATAATATTAGAAAGTTTAGTTCGTTTTTTTTCTAAAACCACCAATTTCTGAACCACCTTTCTCAGTATCGGGCTGTAACTGAACAGGCCCAACTAAACAAACACAGGAAGTATTCACAGATCAGCGCCCATTATGAGTTTGTTGCGCTAGCTGTGAAGACCCTGGATCCGTGATCTTACGACAAAAAAGTTTTGCAACGATATTTCTAGGCTGGTCCTACCCTCGGGGGATCCTAGACCTGGCACATACTTTTCTAAAAGTTGAATCTATACAGCGGGGCAATTCTGTCAGTGTTCTGGGAACCCTGCCGCATGGTGCTGATCTCGACGGCGTTCTTGTTTTGTAGCACGTTTGTGTATTTGATATCATCATCTTTTAGTTTTATTGTATTTTGTTAAAAAAGTTAGGGTATTATTTCATTGTTAATACAAAATAAAAAATTATCTACATAAAAAAAAACTATGACACGAAAAAACACAAACGACTCTTCAAATCACGAGTAAATTGGTTCCTTCTAGGTAAGCATGCGCCAACGTAAACCGCATCGTCGCTTAAAATCAGGCGAGATGGTAGTCAAACGCCAACATATTATTAAAAAATAAATAAAAAAGTATATGACAACAATTATACTATGGCTTTGGCTACGGAACCCTGTTTCTCGACACGCTCTTGGCAAATTTTTGTGTAGATGGCCTAATAGGACGCCCTCTTGTGGGTGAGGTTAGTTACCAATGATGATGACTAGCCTAACAGTTAATATTTAATATTTATAAGTTAAGTCCTGCTAACTAATTAATCCCCCCAGTGCTTGCGGTCAGCCTCCAAGCTTATCCATAAATCTAGTAGACATTAACTGCACACACTTAATTAGGAAGATCCGTTGCAAGTGGGGACATAATGTTGCGATATGAGAAACTAGACTAAGTAAATTATATAGATGGTCAAAGGCAAAATGTTGCTTTTAATTTACCTACGAACTACGAACAACTATAATGTGTTTCCTATATTATGGAGTTTTATACCTACCTATTTGATTATAAATTGTAAACAATGCCCCTATACAGCAGGTTTAATAATTATGTAATGTGTTGAGTTTTCATATTAATTTGAATATGAAACAATTATTAATAACAATAATTTTTAATATGAATTTGAGTAAATTGTATTTTGTTTTTGACGAGACATAGCGTGCACCACATGGGTATTATTGCTTTTAGGCAATGGTATTGTGGGAGTGTTCGTTATCTGAATAAATTATCTTATCTTATCTTATCTTATCTTATCTTATACATTTGGTACAAAGAAAAGGGGTTGTCTGTAAAGTCGGTTTACGAACGATAATTTTACGTGATAACGCTTAGGCCGATCGTGCCTCTCTATCGCTTGTTCCGCGCTCTCGCTTGCACCCTCAGCTCAATTGGAACGTGACAATTTTTCGTGCGTGCAGCCGCCGCTCATCGATTTATAAGACGTTATCACGTCAAAAAAGTAGGGTTTACTACAGGACAAATAGGAAAACGGCCGTCTACCACCCATACTTTATGGATTTTCCTTGATTTTAATTATTTATTGAAATATATCGGGTACCTGATAAATTCTGATGACGCTAAAGTGATCAGAATTAGTGGTTTTCATTCGCCTTTTTATAATGTTATAACAGCAGTCACAGCAAATAAATGCTTGGAAAAAGTTTAGAAATCTTCAGCGCCAGTTTGTTTGACTGGCTGTCATCTGAGCTTCGAAAAATTATACACTGAGAATTAAGCGCTAGCATCTGAGTAAATAAATGAATAAATATTCGGGATATTTTTGCACACACCGTCATCTGACCCCAAACTAAGCAAAGCTTGTGATATGGCTGCCAGAGACAGATATACATACAGACCTTTACATTTTTATATACATACTTAAATAGATACTTACTAACACGGAGATATAGAACGAAAACAAATGTTCACGACATAAATGTTTGTTGCAATCGAACCTATACACCCAAGCACAAAAGGCAGGTTCACTACAGCTTTAAAAGCGCATTTTGAAAAATCACGAAAAGGTGAACCCTAACGCGCCGAGATACGGTTTGCGGTCGCGCAACTTTACTCATTACCTTACCAGAATCGCTTAAAACAGGTAGCCGTAAGCCATGGTTCTTTTTTTCATGATAGGCTTGCGTTTGACCACCAACTCGCCTGATGTGAAGCGATGATGCGGTCTACGTTAGAGCACGCTTGCCACGCTTGTCTTCCTCGAACTTTTTTTGAGATTCTTGGACATAATCGGTTTACTCACAATATGTTCTTTCAACGTTTTTGAGCAATGGCTTTGCAACTGCACAATACATAATTTATTTTAAAAAATACGCCATTGGTGCAGGCATTAGAATTGAACCGGGTGCCGTCAGATTGTAAAGTGCACATGTCATGCTACCGCATGGCTGATGCTCAACACAAAAATTACTTAGTAAGCATTTATGTCACAAAAGCTTCTTGCTTGAATCTTCCTAATCTATGACATCACCAAATCCCTCAGGACTAAACAGTAATTCTGCAGCGAGAAGCCTCCAACCTGAGATCTCCGGCGCATTGTGATGCTAATTTATGATTTATTGCCTTAGTAATAAGGAGCTTGTTTACGAGACGACGGATAGGGATAATGAATGACGTCAGAGAAATGGGCAGGGTTTTGATGGCTGTTCCTTGGTTCTACAATACAGCGGACACAATGGCAGCGATACGATAACTTTTAGCGCTAACTAATTATCTATACTAATATTATAAGGAGGAAAGATTTGATTGTTTGTTTGTTTGTTTGCATTGAATAGGCTCCAAAACTACTGAACCGATTTGAATAATTCTTTCACTGACGGGAAGCTACACTATCTCCGGGTGACATAGGCTATAATCTATACCCGTGCGAAGCTGGGGCGGACCGCTACTGTTTTATAAATAAGATCAATAAGTATGATTACCAGCTCAGCAGTGCAAGTACCCTTCTTTATCGATCGTCAAATTCGATAAAATTCCATAGAATCGATTATAGCGAGTACTGATCAAATTGCATTTGATCGAGTTTGACGATTTCAACTGTCAAATTTGACAACCGATAAAGAACGTTACTTACACTGCAGGTCAGACAAATAAGGGAGATATGCCTTAGTTCATTATCGTTCGGTCTCCATTTTTCATTAATTTCAAATATGGTATGTACAATTTCTAGTCGGGACCTGAACAGTTTTTAATTATAATCATCACATGCAATCAAGACAAGTGTATGCATATTTTCAGCTCAATCAATTGGAGATAAATATTTTGGAATTCCTTAACTGTTGGCCTTTTGGAAAAACTCAGAGTCACTCAGCGGGCAATGGAGAGAGCTATGCTCGGAGTTTCTTTGCGCGATAAAATCCGAAACGTGGATATTCGCCAAAGAACCAGAGTCACCGACATAGCTGTTAAAATTTGCAAGTTGAAGTGGCAATGGGCAGGCCACATCGCTCGAAGAACCGATAACCGATGGGGAAGAGAGGTTCTTGAGTGGAGACCACGAACCGGAAGACGCAGCGTAGGTAGGCCTCCCACTAGATGGACCGACGACATAGTGAGAGTCGCTGGCATCCAGTGGATGCAAAAGGCAGGCTGTCGTTCAGTGTGGAGGTTAAAGGGGGAGGCCTATGTTCAGCAGTGGACGTCTTTTGGCTGCTGATGATGATGATGATTTTGAAATTCAATGGCTAGATTTTATCTACACTGACAAAGCAAAAAAAGCTTCTTAAAATATTAAATTGCCCATTATACTTTTGGACGTTGCTGTTCTTAGGTTGTCGAATGGACACAACGGACTGGTAAACGCAGTGTAGGACGTCCGCACACAAAATGGACAGACGACCTAAAAGAGACCGCAGGAAAAAGCTGGATGCAGGCCGCTTCCGACCGCCCCTTTTGGAGAGCGATGGGGGAGGCCTATGTCCAGCAGTAGACCTTCTACGGCTGAAATGATGACGATGATGATGAAATTGGAGATAACTATTTTAAAATTCAGTTGCAAGGTTTGAACCAAAGAATCAAAGCTTGTGAAAAATTATTAAACTGCCCATTATACTTGGACCCGGGTATGTCCTAAAACTGCGACCAGAACCACCGGAGGATGGGCAGCAGCGTCCTATTAGTACACGGTGAACGTACTGCGATCTCTAAGCCGCCTGCCAAGCGTGGGGATTGTGGCAACACCCCTCTCTAAGAGGGAGGCCTTGTTCAGCAGTGGACATTTAATGGCTGATGGTGTGGTGTATACTGTTGAAGATCAAAATATAATACACACTCATCTGACAAAAGTGACAAACATTTATACTAATGATGAAGTAGGTAGGTACTCTCCACTACTAATTAAACACTCCATCATAGAGGAAAAAACAATCATTCCCGCATAGAATTAATGACGTGCGGAAATACGTAGCCTTCCAGAAGAGGGTCATTATGGTGGGAGTGATAGTGTAGTGGGAAATCAGTGTATAAAGTTCATTTAAACTATTGAGAGTACCATAACCATTGAACTAGCTCAGTAAAAACGAGTCAAAACCGTTGGACATATACTTCAACACCTAATTATAACGTAGTACAGTACATTTTTTACGAAAAATAGATAGCGGTTTTTTGTTGTGTTTCACACATCAGGAAAGCACACGAAGGCATAATTTAGTCAGATGCTTCGTTATTATGTAACAATAGGCTTGTGTCGCACTTCCTAAGGCTAAAGACTGACTGAAACGAAATGAGCGCCGGCGCTCATTTGATAATCTTCAAAAATAGGTTCCTTCTGGGCCCGTCCATTAATTTTATTTTGGTCTAAGTTGAGAGTAACAAGAATAACCATAGACAGACGACCTAAAAGAAATACTTTGAATGTTGTTGTTAGGTTCTCAAACAGAAACCACGGACTGCGTAAGCGCAACGTAGGGTGTCCACTCACAAAATGGATAAACGACCTAAAAGATACTGCAGGGAATCGCTGGATGCAGGCCGCTTCCAACCGGCCCTTTGGAGATGGATGGGGGAGGCTTATGTCCAGCAGTGGACGTCCTATGGCTGAAGCGATGATGATGATGATTGAGAGTAAAGTAAAGTTTGTCATGCCTGAGAGCTGTGACTATCACCACCCAGATGTCTATTGGGATTGTGATATTTAGGTCCAAGGAGATCAACTAAAAAAAATGGTACGTATGACCAAAATACTGGCGTTATCAACATATTTATAAAGCATTGCCATCCAGCGTGGTAATTGCACCAGCATGCCGGGTACGCTACCAACATGTTGTAGGCCTAAAACATTTGGATCATACTTAGATATAATACCTTCAACGGTTTACTGGTAATCTAACTAATATACCGTATAACCGTATACCATGTTTTTTTTTTACATAAAGCTAAGCAGTTTTGGATTATATTGTAAAAAAAAAAATTGTTTTGTTGCTAAAAATAATATATAGTCCATTTGAAAAATAATATTTAATTATGGGTTTTAAAATCGTGTTTAAATCTTTCATACTTCAATTCAAATCTCCATTTTTATACCACTAAAGAGACAAACGCAAAAATTTCTAGCGACACCGATGAACTAACAGTGCTCGTGCAAAAAAGAGCAACAGAGTCGTCTGCTAGATGAGTTTGACTAAAATCATCAAGCCTGATTTAGGCCTGATGAGTTCGCACCCACCACTTCACCTTAATTATCTCATTGTTTGTCTGGTCTGAGGTTCTCATTCTTGAAATTTTGGCGTGTCTTTATTAGTAAACAGACTAACAGTTGATAGTTTGAGATTAATTTAAGTTTTGCCTTCACTCGAAGAACCGATATCCGATGGGGAAGAAAGTTTCTTGAGTGGAGACCACAAACCGAAAGACGCAGCGTAAGTAGGCTTCCCTCTAAATGGACAGACGAGATGGTGAAAGTCGCTGGTATCCAGTGGATGTGGTGTGGAGGACTAAGGGCTGATGATGATAATGATGATGATGTAAGTTTTTTTCGACAGGAAGCTTCGTCACTGCGCCGTCGCCTTTTCGATACACAAACGCATATGACCGAACATTTTTAATTTGCACAAAAATATGCCGTAAAAAGTTTCTCATTGAGGCAAAATTTCATTAAAATACTTTTACTCGGAGTTTTTATTGCGAATGATAATAATATGAAGGCTGTTATTAAACCCCCAGAAATGTTTGGTTTGGAATTAGATGGGGCCGCGATTCATATTTGATGAGGGAGGCTTTTTTGTGGGACATCTATTATCAGAATTGAGTTCGGATGGGGGGTTTTGGGACATCTTTGGTGTTTCCAATTCTTGTAGAGTTTTAGGAAGGATGGCTACTTCTATTAGGACTTATTTGTACATAAATATATGTATGTTTCACGAATTTAAAATAATTTGACATGCGTTTTGGTATCTGCGATATTCATCGAAAGAAAAATTGTTTAGTCAGTTGTATCTAGTTATTTATCTCGATGGGCATTCGTGATTTGAAGACACCTAGATTGTAACTATCGGGGAACATCCATTCAGGCAGCGCATTCCACAGACTAGCAGTTTGCATAATAAAAGTGGAATCAAAGCGCTTTGTACGAGTTTTCGGAATATCAACCATAAAGCGGTGTCAATAGATGAATGAATAGATAGACGGAGATATAGGTAGTTGCCTCGAGAAATCACGTGATCTTAATCATACTATGATGTCCCTATACTTCAGCTTGCATATGCAATTAAGTATAACTACTTGTCTCAATGGATTAATCAACACACGCCGAGCCTGACAACGTCAGACGCAATACTGAAATGATAACTCCAACACAATAGGAATGCAATTACATGGAATCTGTATATTCAAGACTATTGTTGACTACGGAAGTGCCTTGTAGATCACAGCAATAAAGTCCTGGGGACTTACGGCCAACTGCTTACGCGGTATCAAACTAACGTTAAAACCGCACAATTTGGAAAATCACGCGAACGTGAACCTGAACGCGCCCAGACACGGTTTGCGGTCGCGTAACATTTTTTCGTCACCTCAACTGGATTGATAAATTAAATTACTTCATCAACTGGATTGCTTTAAACAGCTAGCCGTAAGAACCCAGGAGTTTAATTAAAATCCACAACTTACTTTGAACATTACGTGCTACACTGATATCCAGGGAGTATACAGTACGGTACGGTAAAACTGCAACCAGAACCACCGGGAGGATGGGCAGTATATCTTATTAATAGACATTGAACGTATTGCGATCCACAAGTTTCCTGTTAAGCATTGGGATTATGGCAACATCTCTATCTAAGATGGACCAGCATGGAATGGATGGATGCCTTTGTTCAGCAGTGGACGTTTTCGGCTCATGATATAGGTAATATATATGTTTGTGTGATACGGTTCGGAAAAGTGCAACTAAACCAAGAGGAGGCCATTGTTCTCATTGTTATTTATGAATTATTAAGAAACCAACTCAGCAAATGCAAAAAATAAGATCTGCAGTTCTACATTATCCTTGAGAGTAAATAAAAAAAAACATGGAACTGATTTCTTGAGATATCAGGGTTGGTCTCAAACTAAAAGTTATGAGTACAATGACCTCCTTTCGGCTTAGTACCCACCTTTCTGTGTAATCATGTATAACTAGAACTTCGTTGTTTAAACCATCTACACTCGTGCCATTCGTTTATTTGCTCTGACAGATGCAATAATATTCTGAAAAGCTAAATAAAAATATTTTCTTATAATATTTCACCAAACTATATACCTGCTACAGTTTAACGCTTAAAAACCTAGCGAAAGTAATCAAAATTCATGGTTTACATTCATCCTCGTCATCATAATCAGCCCGAAGACGTCCGCTGCTAAACGACAGCCTGCCATCTGCATCCACTGGATGACTCTCATGACGTAGTCGGTCCACCTATAAGTGGGAGGCCACCTATGCTGCATCTTCTGGTTCGTGGTCTCCACTCAAGAACCTTTCTTCTCTGGTTATCGGTTCTTTGAACGATGTGGCCTACCTATTGCCACTTCAACTTGCAAAACTGAGCAGCTATGTCGGTGACTGAGGTTTTTTGCTAATAACCTCATTTCGGAATTTATTGCGCAAAGAAACTCCGAACATAGGCTCTCTCCATTGCCCGCTGTGCGACTCTAAATTTTCTAAAAGCCCAGCAGTTAAGAACCAAAACTCATTACCATAAATGCCATCACTGGCCAGGTTATACCCTGTTATTTAGTTCTTAGTTTTCATTCATCTTTTGACAATGTTATTGCAGCTGTCAGAGGATATAAATACCTGGAACAAGTTTAGTCTTGCTTACCCTAGGCATAGTAGAAGTAATCATTAGGCCGCTGACACAAAAACTCACTATTCTAGGCTAGTCTATTGTAGAGAAAACTATTCAGAACCAAGGTGAATTCAGTGACATTGAACGAGTTAACAAATTAATTAATTCGCCATTCGCATCCAGCGAACTCAAACATGCGGTGAGCTTACTCAAGTGCCAATGCGGTATTTGTCTTACACTGTAACTACAATTTGAGTGAATACTTGTGAATATTTGATTTGTATTTGTTTGCTTGATGGAAAGTAAATTAAGCGTAATTTATTCAGGTTACAATAGAACGCAAAGGTAAAGGAGTTGTTTTGTTTTCTACTGGGTCTTAGCGATCCCTCGCCTAGCTATTTCGTTAGCGGTTGTCTAAAGTGCGACATGTCTACCATTTGTATGAGATATAGCGATTAACATTGTAGAATCGAAAACATTCTATTCTATTCGTTTTGACGAAACGATAACTTGTAAAGTTGCGTACGAATTCTTTATATACGAATTTACGTTTTTTTTTCTGACTAAGTGACATAGCGTTTTCAAAATGTAATTCCCATACATTGTCTTAGTTTTTTATAGCGAGTATAGATTTGCAACTTGGCTAGGTCTGCTGAATTGCTGATCCGTTCTACTACTGACTGGTAACCTTATGAGCCAGAAGGAACCCGTCAGATCATACGCAACGCAACCTCTGTGTGAGTCTGGCTGCTCCAAATACATCCGATGCATAAAATACTCATGCAGAGTACAACCGGTTACCTTGGAACCACTGAGCTTACGTCGGGACGTTGCTGTTTGTTCGTTTAGCTTATTCTACAGGTATCTCTGCTCTGGGTCTGGGTGTTAGTAGTCTGCGCGTGTGCCCTATACAGGGAAACCAATGATGCATTATCATTATTTTATAGATTTTATTGGCATCATCATCATTTCAGTCATAGGACGTCCACTGCTGGACATAGGCCTCCCCATCAATCTCCAAAAAGACCGGTTGGAAGCGGCCTGCATCCAGCGTTTCTCTGAGGTCTCTTTTAGGTCATCTGCCATCTTGTGAGTGGATGTCCTACGCTGCGCTAATCGGTCTGCGGTCTCCATTTGAGAACCTTTCAGCCCCATTGGCTATCTGTTCTGTATGGTTTGTGCCCTGCCCACTGCCACTTCAACTTGCTAATCCGGTGGGCTGTGTTGGTAACTTTCGTTCGTCTACGGATCTCCTTATTTCTGATTCAATCTCGCAGAGAAACACCGACCATAGCCCTCTCCATAGCTCGTGGTTGACTTGTGTTCGCACAACGAGTTATCGCGTTCGCTCGTTGTGTTTATTGTCATACTGTTTTATAAATATTATTATCGTCTGATTACTATTAAAACCAATCAAATGCTCTATTTGGCCAAAATTACTTAAAAATGCAGTTGTATGTAATTTTTTTCCTCTATCGTTGGTAAAACAGAATAAATGCTGTGACCTACGGCTACCTAGATAGCCAGCTTATGAGAGATAAAAACATAAAAAAATATTTCAAATTGAACTACTAAAACAGCATTACTACTACTACTACTTTTTGCTTTGAGTTATTACTACTATTTTACTAGTTTTAACGTGTAGTAAGTATAATTAATAGCATGCGATAAAATATTTTCTGAAAAAGTAATAAGCGTATTTATCCAAATTCGTATCATTTCTACAAGTAATGTTCTAATCTCTACATAGTATAAATTGAAGTCGCTTTCCGCGTCTGCCTGTCTGTCTGTATGGCCGCTAACTCCTCCTAAACCACTCAACAGATTTTGATGCGGTTTTCACCATCAGTTAGATACGTTTTCAAGGAAGGTTTATATATATAACTAGCGACCCGCCCCGGCATCGCACGTAAATTACACTCGTGCGAAGCTGGGCGGGCGGGTCGCTAGTAAAGTCTTTATCAAAACTAAGTCATCTTGCTGTCCTAGATAAAGTTCGCAATTTTCACAGTATCGATGACCCGACGTGCTACTTCTTGTTAGGACTCGCTTGCTACTGGTGACCGATGTTCTTTGTTCTTTATCGGATCCTAGTGAACAAGATTTTTTATACTAAACAGTTATATTTTATTTATATTACACGGGAATTACTCACGTAAGATAAAGCCGGTTACTCCGACTATAGTTTCAACCGCGTTAGACGTGTTATCTTACGTGAATATTTCCCGTGTAATATAAATAAAATGTGTGAAAACCACGTCAGTTTCAATAATAAAACAGTAATATGTTTTCTTCTTAACTTTTACCTGACTTTAGTGATTTAGAATTTGCGTTGCTACTGTTATTAAATTTCATATTCCACAGTTCCTTAATAGAAAGATGCCCTTCATATTTACAATCAAATATTCCTCAAAAGTACACGTGCCTCTGCGTAATGTCATTTAGGAAGACGTTAATGGGACACAAAAGGATGTTAAAAATTCCATTTTCACCGTACAAAATTGTGTGGCTCGTCCGAAATAACCTACAAAACATCTCCATCTTGTATTTGAGTGACGGATATTAATTTTCGGAGCTCCATGGATCAAGTTTGTGTTATGGAATGTTTTAATTTTACCGATTCCTTCCGAATGTGAGTTTCAAAGTTGTTTCAGATGAAATTTGAGTTTATACTGCTTTTATTGACCGAGCGAAGAGAGGTCTTAGTTTCTAATAGGACAAGTCGGCATATCTGTACATGATTTGGTCGACGATAACTTGTGTATCGTTGATCCGATCTTCGTGAAACTCTGTAGGCAAATAGTTCATATAAAAAAAAACGAATATGGGCAAAATTAGTTTTTTTTAAACCGTAGCAAAAGACTAATAAAGAGGGTAGATCGTTATGTCTGCACCTAACTTTTTAACTGTTCGACCAACCACCCGCATTCTTCAGTCTTCCCGAGAACATGGTGCATGTAACTACGCCGAAATATCGGGAGCTCATTCCACAACCTTACCACGGTAAATATCCCGTAAATAATCATATAACTTCACAACACTAGGTTACGAACCCAGAGGTTCGAATGGAATGTCCTGGATGAATGTGATTTCTGCGTACGCGCCGCGAGAGTCGGCACGCAACGTGCGTCCCATGCGAATTGCTATGACGGAATGGCTTCTACCGATCAACGATAGAAAATAAAAGAATTGATGAAGTTATTTTCCATCTACCCTCTTTTGCTTGTTGGGGTCGAACAACACACACACATCGTCTTTTACACATATAGAAGAAGAAGATAGATAGAGTACACATTAATTTGAATATGTCGAATTTCTAGTGTAATTCCGCTTCTACGTCGTTTCGAGTACAATAAGGATTTTGGGATAAACTATTTTTCTCTAAAGATATTTGTGTTGCTAATTTGAACCTAACATGAATTTAAATATTAACTACATAAAAGAGCAGAATCAACCTAACCTGAAACAAAAAGTAATTAAATCTGTAACAAAAAATTCGTTATATAACAATTTGTACTCATGATATAAATTTAAACGTAGAAGCGGAATTACACTAGAAATTCGACATACATACAAATTAAAAATGTACTTTCGCAAAGTAACGCCTAAAGATAAAGATAAAGATCATTTATTTGCATACAACATGAGAATTTTTGTGCATTTTCATGCACAAAAGATGTTAAAATTATAAAAATAGTCCTAAATCACGTTGTGCCGGTCAGGCGTACAAATGTCAGAGTGATGGCACTATGCTCGTAACACTAATGTTTTAATATTAATAATATCTAAATTAACAATTTCATACAGATAAAAAGTTGAAAAGAAAAAAAATATATATAAAATACCTATGTTATGTCAAAAATAATAATAAATTATGTCAATTACAATATCATTTTGTCATTTAAAAAATCATCAATTTTATAATAGCATTTCTGTTGCAACAGTGCTTTTAATTTATTCTTAAATAAGTGAGTATTGAGATTTCTTATTGACTTAATTGCCTGATTCAATCAACTATCTAGAGTACACATTATTTAATTTTCTGCCTATATCTTTACAAACAGAACTGTTACATTTATACGCTTTCTCTAGTCTTTGCTCACGCACGTTTCACTAACATGGTTAAGAACCCAACTTTTCTTTGTTTACGTCCATAATGTGTTTAGTTGGGCAAGTTATCTTGTAACTATTCACGTTCTTTGTTACACGTACATCTATTTTATTTGAGTGTAACTCTGTCACTCTCACTTTGATACCTGTAAAAACGGTTGACTGTCAAAACTGACGTGACGGCGAAACGTGACGGCATAAGAGAGCGTTATGTCATTTGCCGTCACGGCCTACGAGTCAGTATTATTGCCAAGGCGCGTCAATAGATGTTTTACATAAAAAAATATGTAATATCGACGTAACGTCAACATAATGAGAGACGTCATGTCAGGTCATCGCACACTGTGCGTTTCACACGATCCTTCTTGCCTCATACCTGCAAAATTTGGAATGAGCTACCTTCTACGGTGTTTCCGAGAAGCTACAACATGGGGTTCTTCAAAAGGCGAGTTAATCGAGTTCTAAAGGGTCGGCACCGTATTTGTGATGCCTCGGGTGTTACAAGTATCCATGGGCGACGGTGACTGCTTTCCATCAGGCAGCCCGTCTGCTTGTTTGCCACCTATGGCATAAAAAACACAGGCACTTTATATCTCACAAATTAATTATTCGAACAATTTATTGTGTTGAAAAAAATTGTGGACGATTCACACCATGGTACGAATGGACCCTGTATGTAAAAATAGAAAGCGATTAACACCGCGGTGCAAATGGAACCAGTATGAAAAAAGTGGGCGGTTCACATGGCGATGCAAAAGGCTGCATTGATTTAAAGCACTTGAACAATTTACGCCGTGGTGCGAACCAATTGTGGTGTGAAACGCTAAATGCTGTATCTCTATCTATATCATAGTATAAATTAAAGTCTCTTTCCGCGTCTATCTGTCTGTCTGTCTGTATGGCCGCTAACTCCTCCTAAGCCACGCAACGGATTTTGATGTGGTTTTTACCATCAGCTAGATACATTTTCACGGAAGGTTTACATATATAATTAGCGACCCGCCCCGGCTTCGCACGTGAATTACACCCATGCGATGCTGGGCGGTTGGGTCGCTAGTTACTCCAGAATCATGTAATACGGATCTTATCATATAGGTAAATACATCTTATAATCTTGTAAGGCTATGTTTTGTGCGTCTTCTATATTACTCGCGCATTTTAACAATTTTAAAAGTATAAATGCTCGAATGTAGAAACTTATGTGAAATCTACGCAGAAAGAACAAAGAAAATAATATTAAAAAATATTCAGTAAAATTTTCATTGCGTTTCAAATAAGTTAACATGCTTAAAAAGGAATTCTAGCACAATTGTTTATATATTCAGTTTTTATATTTGCAAACTAGTTTGAAACAAAATGAAAATTTTACTCTACATTTGTAATGTTATTTTCTTTACTTGCTATGAAAAGATTTCACATATTATATTCAACTAGCGACCCACGCGCCCAGCTTCGCACAGATGTAATTTACGTGCGAAGCCGGGGCTAGTATTTATATATAAATCTTCCTTGAAAATGTATCTAACTGATGGTGAAAACCGCATCAAAATCCATTGCATGGTTTAGGAGGAGTTAGCGATCATATAAACAGACAGACAGACGCGGAAAGCGACTTTAATTTATACTATGTAGAAATGATTTCATATCATTAATAATTAGTATATTTCTCTATGATAATATGTAATGCGCGAATGAAAGTAAATACCTAAGAAACGTAGGCTCAGGTGATTTTCTGATAAATACATTACATAGCCCATGGGTAAAGTTTGGTGATTATTCGCGTAGAACTGAATTATAAAACACTAGCTGTGCCCCACGGTTTCAACCGAGTAGTGATGAAAAATGGTGATGATGATGATGAAAAGTAGCTTATGTCACTTTCTGGCTCTTGAACTATACCCATGCAAAAAATCAGGTCGATCCGTTGTTCCGTTGCAGCGTGAAAGAGGAACAAACATCCATACATCTATACATCCATACATACAAACTTTCGCGTTTATAATATTAGTAGGATTTTCAGTGACTTGTCATAGTCTTGTCATTAAAAACAAAAAAAAATTAGTAATTTTGATTGAATTTATATTTATTCAGCCCATTAACGTTCCAAACGTTCAGAACCAACAGGGCAATCGCGCTAAAAAAATACAGACGAATCGTTGACGAAACGCAAATGCTCCACAACTTTTGGTCGATTTCGTATCGGCGCGAAAAAAATTATATTTTCTAACTTTATCACAAACGTTCGTTTGACAGCGTCTATGTTCCAACTGTGATCGGGTTGCGTTTCTAATCAAGAGAATTAGGTATTTTAATCAAAACATAATGATAATAATAACATATGCATAACCAGTATCTAATAACAAAAAAACAACTAAAAACTACTTGAAAAAATACAAACTAATACTAATATATAAAACTAAACTAATCTAATAATCCGCTGCCAGCAGGCATCGCAGGTTGCGTTCCTTCTTTGGTTAAAATCATTAGCGCGATACGAAATCGACAAAAAGCAGTGGAGCGGTTGCGATTCGTCAACGATTCGTCTGTAATTTTTTAGCGCGATTGCCCTGCAATCTTTATCTTCCTCTCGATCACGCAAAAAATCACGAAAGCCATATACAAAATTAACTGAGCGAGCCTCTCACGAGGGCATGCATTATTGAAAACTATCGGATATCGGCGGAGTCGGATATTAATTATTTAGTCGATGGAAAAATTGCTTCAGGCTGTATCAATTTCGCCAGCAAAATATGTAAAAAATTGTGCATGCTACTATTTCAGGTGCCTGCTCAATATTTTGTATCTAAAACTGTGATACCAACAGCGGCTGAAAGTTTAAAGTGAAAGCTTTGATGTATTTAGATTCACTCTCTTTATTTTTTACTAGCAACGCATCCCGGCTTCGCACAGGTGTAAGTCTTATTTTTTTACACCTTGGGTTACATTATTGGAGTTTTAGTAAGGATCCCTATTTTTTTTGAAAATATAATATAGCCTATGGCACCAGGGGATAATGTAGCTACCCATCAGTAAAAAAAAATTTCAAATCGGTTCAGTAGTTTCGGAGCCTATTCAATGCAAACAAACAAACAAATCTTTAGTGTCTTAGTATAGATTTACTAAGCAAAGAGTTGCTTAAAAAATTAACCAGATGGAGTGATAAAAACCCACCATGTTATTAAATTACCAAGTAAGAATTCTTACTAGTTAGACTCCGCAGAGACGGACACCGCAGTCCGTGACTTTATACTTAACTACAATTTTGTTAACTTAAACGAATTTTCTTAACAACTACTCACACACACTACGAACCCAACACACTAGGAGAGAAAGTTACTTGGATCTTAATCTAAGGTTAAAACAATTAAGTCATGTTATTATTAGTTTGTGTGTATACCGCGAGCAGACCAACGACCCGAAAGCAGCACCTAATCCCAAGTATGACACATGTGCCCGCCATTGCTCTCCTCAACCATATTTGAAGGAAGAGAGCTAAATAAACAAAATTAAATGCAGCCGCAAGAAAGTGCCTTCGATGGTAAGCATGAATGCTCGAAGTATACACACAATCCATATTTCAATACGCTTTTTTTACACAACCGTGAGGAGTGTACCTTGTGAAGAGCCAGTATACCTAGTGAAGAGACTACCTAGTAAGGAGTCTAACTAGTAAGAATTCTTACTTGGTAATTTAATAACATGGTGGGATTTTGTCACTCCATCAGTTTTTACGTAGATTCACAGTTGCCCTACTGTTCAGTTTTGTACCAAACACTGACGTTAATTCAACCAACCCCTGTCAAGAGATAACTGACCAACTTCTGTGCCCAGTTTCAATTGGTATCGCGTCTCAGATCACGTAAATTTTTCTAATCTTTGCCCTCTTTGTGTTTGGTTGCGGTGAGACCTAAATTGAAAAAGATTTTGGCTTGTTTATTCGTTTGCTTTAGCCGGTTTCAAAGTTATTTTTGTTGGCTAAAAAGGGGTTGTAGCTATACATTTTCTGTTGTAGGTAAGTAATTTTTTTGCACATGCAAAAAGAAAACTATAACGTAGCCAATCCGTGAAAAAAATATTTAGGACAATCAAACCTCTCAAGCCCACTACCAAGTGGCAGCGTACCCTGCATGCTGGTGGCATTACAATTTATTTTCCATCGTCATACAAGATGACTGAATCTTTAATTCTCTAATACCCTCTGATAGACTTTCTAAATATTATTTTTATTGAAAACTAGCTGACCAGACAGACGTTGTCCTGTCTTAGAACTGTCAAACGCACGAAGATAAAATCGTCGTGAAGAGTTCTGAAATTTCCCAATTTTTTGCGCAATTTTCTTTATTTTTATTTCCGTAAGAACCTCCTACAAAGTATTAGAAAACTTTAAAAAAAAAGTCGAATGAAATATGTAGGCGTTCTCAATTCATGGCGTGACTAAGGTAAAATAGGGATACATAATATATAATATAGATATGCTTTTGCTTGACCGCTATCTTGCCTGATTTTAAGTGATGATGCAGTCTATGATGGATCACCACGTATCACCAAGGGGGAGGGGGGGTTAAGAAAATGCAAAAAAACATCACGTGATTAATGGACGGTCCCCTAGCGGTTCGGTCAACAAAAGTGGAATCAAAGTGCTTCGTTCGTGTCCGGAATATCAATCATTAAACGGTGTCGTCTTTTTAATCATTTGGCAGGATAATTAGGCATATCATTAATTAGCCAGGCCTAATAATTCCTGGTTTGTTTTGTTTTCCTGTCCAGCTAATTATTTTTACTAGTAAACCTAAAAGACGTTGTCCTTAGATAGTTGATTGAATCAGGCGTTACTTTGCGGAAGTCCATTTTAATTTGTATATGTCGAATTTCTAGTGTAATTCCGCTTCTACGTCGTTTCGAGTACAATAAGGATTTTGGTTAAACTATTTTCTGTATAGATATTTGTGATTCTAATTTGAACCTAACCTGAATTTAAATATTAATTACATTAAAAAAATAAAAAAATAACCTAACCTGAAACAAAAAGTAAATAAATCTGTAAGAAAAAATTCGTTATAACAATTTGTACTAATGAAATTAATTTTAAATAAAATATACGTTGACGTTGTTACGTTGTTGTCGTAGTAGACGTTGTCCTGTCTTAGAACTGTCAAACACGCAAAGTTAAAATTGTTAATCTTATTTTTTACGCCTTGGGTTACATTATTGGAGTTTTAGTAAGGATCCCTATTTTTTTGAAAAAAATATAATATAGTCTATATTACCCGGGGATAGTGTAGCTTCCCAATAGTGAAAGAATTTTTCAAATTGGTTCAGTTGGTTCGGAGCCTATTCAATGCAAACAAACAAACAATCAAATATTTCCTCTTTATAATATTATAGTATAGATTATAAATAGGCTTGCGCTTGGCCGCCAACTCGCCTGATGTTACTTTGCTATCTGATCCCCAATGTCAGTAACACTAGAAACATATTCGAAGAACACAATTTTTTATTCTTTCTTCTGTGATGATTTTGGCGTCGCACTCTTGTTGCATTTGTCAGCGTCAAGTATTCACATCACATCAGAAGCCATTAAACATCCACTACTGAAAGGCCTCCCTCTTAGAGAAGGGTGTTGCCATAATCTTCACGCTTGGCAGGCGGATTGGGGATCGCAGTACGTTCACCGTGTACTAATAGCTGCTGATGTAGCCTCCGGTGGTTCTGGTCGCAGTTTTAGGACATACCCGGGTCCTAAAATTGCGTAAAATATTAATTATTATCAAGTTTGATAATATGTAGTCAAACAAGTCAGTCACTGTTTTTTTTGTCCTCTGTATCAAATTTAATGGTGTGAACAATAAAGAGTTAATCAATCAATCAATCACAGTCAAGAGTCAAGCAAAGTAAGTCACGGTCAAATCAAAGTCAAGTCATGTCCTATAAAAAATCTTTGCATGTCCTATTAGCAAACTAGTGGAGCTTAGTGGAGACTTAACAAGATGCGTCTATGGAGCATTGGACACGACACGAAAATACATGTTTCACCGCGTTATATCACTTACCCACACTCGAGCACGTCCACGACCACTTAATAAATTATATACCACCATTATTACTTATTACTCGAAAATACACAAGTTTTGTAAAATAATACAATGACACGACGTGTTTTTTTCACGTTGGCGCCAAAACCTCAAAAAAGTTTTAAGGTCGGTGAAAAGAGTTCCGTGATATGAGGTCATAGTCATAAAATAGAACATGCTCTTCACATTTCCTTTACCCTCATGCGAATGCATTACTATAACCATTACTCTTTGGAATTTATCTCTTACTTACATTATATTGATTTTTGGCAATGTACTGGCCTGATTGAAAATAAGTATAAATAGCTACGCCTCGCAGTTTTTCAGTGCTCACATTTATCTCACATAGCAAAATGGTGAAAAAAATCTTCATGGTTCAACTTCAGGATCTGTAATATAGACTTTGGGTTCAAATAGAATTAAATAGACTTTTGGTTCAACTACAGGATCTGTAATATAGACTTTGGGTAAAATTTCGATAAAGTACAAATCTACCAATTTTTGTTCTATTTTATGCCCCAAAAAGATAATACCGGCCAAGTGCGAGCCAGGCTTGCGCACCACATAACTTGTTAGCTACTAAAGCACAATAAATAGGGCCAAAAGACAACATCACATCAACGCCCAGGCGGTCACCCATCCAAGTACCGGCCGCGCCTGACGTTGCTTCACTTCGGTGATCGTACTAGAACCGGTGTTGAACAGAAATTTGACACCGACTCACACTTGGGCATTATTTATTATTTGTTGTTATACTTTGTATCTTCTATAATCATGCCAAGTTTGACGCTTGTACGTATTACCAATTTTACATTAAAGCTAATACAAAAATAGGTAAAAAAATATGTTGTATGGGGATCCCCCTTTCGTTTTAACTTTTTGACTTATTTATTATTTCTTAATTAATCCGCCGTAACATTACATATCCTGTGAAAATTCCAACTGGCTATCTATTACGGAACGAAAGATACAACCGTTAATAGGTAGGACAGACAGACATCGTAAGCTTAGTAATTGGGTCCCGTTTTTACACTTTGGGTACGGAACCCTAAAATGTCATTTTAAAGGGTGATTAAGTCAATTAAAAAAAACAATATCATCCAGATTACACTCAATAAAATTTAAAGTAAAATTACATCGAATTATACGTCCATAATCTTTTTAAATAATAATTTAAAGAGAATTCTCATCAGAATTCCATTGCTGTCATCTTTTCAGAATTAGTGTAATATCCATCAGAAATATCTTAAATTTACACTTAGAAACGTTTTTGTTCTGGGAGTCTAACTTTACGGTAGTTTATTGTGAATTTCTACTTTCTTTGTGAACTACCTCTCATTTTATTTGAAGTAGAAGGTATTTAAACTACGACTCTAAAATTATAAAAATGTAGCATTTAAAATAGCTGTAAATATTTTGTTCAAAATCTTCCAGCTTTGTTAAGGTTCGTTCACTTTGATTTATAGCCAATTTCAAAAGTTTCATCTTTAAAATTATTGCCCCGAAATGTTTCATTATTCATAAAAAGCTATTCGAAATTTGTAAGTGTTTTACATAGCGATTTTGGTTATTTTTCACTTTGTGCGTGCGAACTTGTTTTTTTTAAATTATTGCAGTAATTTTACATTAAAAAAATGATCAAAATTAATACCAATTTTTTTGAAAAATTCAATATAAACCAAAAATATAACGTTTTGGTTTGTCGTTCTAAAGTTTTGATGAGGACTTTCATTATCCGGTTTAACCATGTAGGTCTTGAAGTTGGTTCTTATTTATTGAAAGTAATTTATTTTTTAACGTGGATATTCGCCAAAGAACCAGAGTCACCGACATAGCTGTTAAAATTTGCAAGTTGAAGTGGCAATGGGCAGGCCACATCGCTCGAAGAACCGATAACCGATGGGGAAGAAAGGTTCTGGAGTGGAGACCACTAACCGGAAGACGCAGCGTAGGGAGGCCTCCCACTAGATGGACCGACGACATTGTGAGAGTCGCGGGCATCCAGTGGATGCAAAAGGCAGGCTGTCGTTCAGTGTGGAGGTTAAAGGGGGAGGCCTATGTTCAGCAGTGGACGTCTTCTGGCTGATGATGATGATGAATTTATTTTTAATACACTAGACACTAGATTATGAAGACACTCTAGAGGTAGGGGCCACAAGACTAGGGGCATGGGGGTGTTTAGTATCAGATCTGTCACTTATTTCGACTTAACCTACTCAAGTCACTATTGTTCATGAGAAGATGGTGACATCCCGTGAACATGGTGCATGTAACTGCAAGTAAATCATATAACTGTAGTGAACAATTGTGATAGTTTAAAACAGCGAGTATTGTGAAAATGAAATGAAAAATTATTTATTTTAGCAAACGTGGTACATTGTGATGTTACAAACTAAAGTCCCTCACGTTCGGACGTTCCAAGTACGTCATACAATATTAAATCTACATGTTATAAGCTAGGTTTATAAATTATTATGTTGACATACGCTATTGAATTAGGACATTCCTGTAATGATAGTTGTAATTTGGCTAAAAAAAAAAAAATTTTTTTTTAATACTTAGTGTCATTTATCATAGCACTACAAAGAGCAAGGAAACTCTCACGTCATTACAAACCATTAAAAGACCTTCTGTCAAATAGTACGTAGCCTTTGGAGTCTGTAGTGTGTTGTGTATTTTATTGTGAGTTCACTAACTTATGTGCCTACAATGGAAAGTGTTTTACCAAACAAAAATTCAAATGCCAAATAGCTAGGTACAACAAACATAAATATCTTCCGTGTATGTAGGTTTATTATTATATTATTATTATTACTATCGCGGGTTGAACCTGGACTAGATTAGCACAGGACCGAGGCAGATGGCATAGCAAGAGAGAGGCCTATACTCAGCAGTGGGATAAGGAAGGCTGTGGATGATGATGATGATGTAGGTATGTTTTTATCAATTTTTTTATCAAATTGTCTGTTTACCTACATAACTAGTGTTTATAAGTTACCTACGAGTTTACCAACATGCCTGTAAGTTATTAGTTTAAGATTGCTAAATAAACTATTGATTGATTGATTGATTGAGTGCTATTTCACTTGATGTGAAGTGAATATTGACCCGGGTATGTCCTAAAACTGCGACCAGAACCACCGGAGGATGGGCAGCAGCGTCCTGTTAGTACACGGTGAACGTACTGCGATCTCCAAGCCGCCTGCCAAGCGTGGGGATTATGGCAACACCCCTCTCTAAGAGGGAGGCCTTGTTCAGCAGTGGACATTTAATGGCTGATGATGTGATGTGAAGTGAATATCATCATCATCATCATCCACAGCCTTTCTTATCCCACTGCTGGGTATAGGCCTCTCTCTTGCTATGCCATCTGCCTCGGTCCTGTGCTAATCTAGTCCAGGTTCGACCCGCGTTATTAATAATATCGTCGAGTGAATATCGTGTTCGTATAATTCTTGTTTAAAATGTAGTAATTTTACCTACATTAAACATTAAAATAATAAATTTAAAAGCAATACACAGTCTCAATAAAATAGCACGTCTAAATCCCTAAATCGCTGGAGCCCGAAAGTCTCTAAATAAAAATACGCCTGTTGTGAGCTCGGATATTAAGGGACAATTCACACAATCGTATATTGCAATATGTCCGGATTTGCCTCGCTTTCGCACTAGAGCCAGCTTGTGGTGCAACAGTCGTAAAGCTATAACATACTTTGTACTGCACCATGTTTCAAAACTGATCCAAACAAACGATAGGGGAACGAAACAAACCGTTTATACAGAAGGGCTATAAGTTTAACGTGTGTATCTATGTGTCTGTGGCATTATAGCTCCCAAGTGGTTGAACCAATTTTGAATTAGTTTTTGTTTTATTTTATTTAAAGCTGATAATATTAAAACGCTGAACAAATTTTCTTTAACCATTGCTAAGTACACTATCGATGAAGTCAACTTTCAAATACAAAAAAAAAAATAAAAAAAATCGTTCAGCTGTTTGAGAGCTACGATTTTACAGACAGATACATAATTATAAATATACTAGCGACCCGCCCGCCTGGCTTCGCACGGGTGTAATTTACGTGCGAAGCCGGAGCAGGTCGCTAGTTATAAAATTATATAAATCTTCCATGAAAATGTATTTAAGTGATGGTGAAAACCGCATCAAAATCCGTTGCGTAGTTTAGGAGGAGTTAGCGGCCATACAGACAGACAGACGCGGAAAGCGACTTTAATTTATACTATGTTGAAATAGAGAAGAGATAGAGAAGAGATAAAGACGAGATAGAGAAGAGATAGAGATACACAGTTACATAGATTCACGAGCGATGGTGGCTGAGGAGCGATGGTGGCCAAATAGTAGCATGTACGCTTTATAATCTGATGGCACCCAGTTCGATCCTCGGCCCTGTACCAATGACTTAAGACGTAATATGCTTCAAATTTGACGAATACAAATATTCAAAAGTAGACCTTCAAAATTGATTAATTGTCATTATTTCTTTATGTGTAATAAATTTTCTTGAAATATTTTATTCCGATGTTTTCACTGGCACGATTAAAAATTTTGGATTGATATTTTTTTTTATTTTTCTAAAAAAAAAACTCCTTTTTTACGTTCCCTTCGATGGATGGAACCTTCATTCATTTTTATGGAAGATATTTTTACCAAAAAAAATGTGTTAATCCTAACAATCATTCAAATACTTTAGGGATTGCAGTTTTTTTAAAAGCGTAAGTATATTTGTAGAAAATAAAGAAAAACAAATATTGGAAATATTTGAAAGCGCGCACTCCGAGTATGCAAGCATTACCATCAAACAAGTGTACTGTCTCTACCATTTCGCCTCAATAAATTATGTGCAGTTTCGATGCCATTTCTCAACAACGGTGAAGGGTAACATCGTCAGGAAGTTGATATGTCCAAAAACCTCACAAGTTTAAAGACATATGGACATTCAAAGACATGCACTGGGCCAGCATGGTGGCCCATCCTCTCTCTCTGAGAGAAGACCTGATCCACAGATACACACGTTAAACTTATAACAGCCCTCTTTTTGCGTTGGGAGTTAATAAAATGAGAATTACTACCTACTATAATTAATATCTACCATGCCTGGATTACTAAAAGTACAATTCCTCAACAACTTCATATGTCACAGAAACTAATATAACGAATTGCTAGTAATGTGAAAGCGCCGATAGATAGTCCGGCCTCGCCTGGATTGCCAGTAATCTGGCCTGAGCCCTGGTCACTCGCCAGTTATGAGTTATTGCTTTGGCTCAGTCCTGTTGTGAAACCAATACTAGATCCCTGGTGCTCACGGATCATTTGAAAGAATGCCTTTGATATTTGAATTCTCCGCTTTGTTATGCTTATTACGGCAATGTGACTGGCTTAGTCAAATGGCAGATGGTTGGCAATGATTAATGATGACTGTTTGTTTTTTTATTTAAATAATTTTAATGATATTTTATATTTGATGACATACTTGATATATTAATTGTTTTTATTTGTGCCTTTTTGTAATTATGACTCGTGACAACTGTTTTTTCTTAAATGTAGTATAGATCTACGGCTGACCACCAACTCGCCAGACGTTAAGCGATGGTGTGGCCGAGAATGGAACACGTTAATCTAGAAGAAATCAATTCCTTGAATATTATGTGTCTAAATAGTTCACAGAAAATAAAACACATACTCCTTCGGAATAATATATAATATTAGTTATTGTTTCGCTGTATATGAATGCATAATTATGTATATGGGTTTTACCTGAAATGAATTAATTTTAATTTAATTTTAGTGAAAATATATATAAAAATAACAACAACAAGTTTGATAGAGTTCAAGTTATTGTAGGGAGATTTGTGATTTTTTTGCAAAAAAATTACTGACAATCTGTACAGAAAATTTGCTTATACAAAGATTTTTTTATAATAAAAGATTTTCATTATTCTTCGTTGTCTTCAGCTTTTTGTCAATTTCTGGACAAAGGTCTCTCACAATTTCCTTCGCGACTTGCAATCTTCTGCCTTGAGCATCCATTCGTGACCTAAATGTCTTCGGACACATTATAACTCTATTGAAAACGCGTATGTTTATGGCATCACGATTTTAAACACTTACCTACATCAGATGCCTGCAACTTTCTGTGAACATTAAATTCGTGATTCTTTTGGCATCTTGCTTATCATGGCGGATTGTTATATTTTTTTGTTTTAAACTATCACGGTTGTTCAATAAAATTATATGATTATTTACGGGATATTTACCGTGGTAAGGTTGTGGAATGAGTTCCCAATATTTTGGCGCATTTATATGCACCATGTTCACGGGAAGACACAACCACAACCACAACCTTACCACGGTAAATATCCCGTAAATAATCAATATGACTATAGTTATATTTTTTGTTTATTATATCAAAATACATTAGGGCTTATGTAGTTTTCTTTTTTAAATATTTTTAACTATACTGGGTGTCAGGGAACACTCTCGAAGCCCAAAGAAGGCAATTGTACTCATCATTATGAACAACTTTTACTATGGGACCAGCCCTGATATCGCAAAAAAAAATCGGCTGATCTATAGAAAACGGTCATTGACACTCGACAAAATGTATGGAACAGCTGATTTTTTTTCGTGATTTCTGGGTTGGTCCCATAGTAAAAGTTGTTCATAATGATGAGTACAATTACCTTCTTTTGGCTTCGAGAGTGTTCCCCTTACACCCTGTATTATCATTTAAAATGAAAATGTATCTAACTGATGGTGAAAACCGCATCGAAATCCGTTACGTGGTTTAGGAGGAGCGGCCATACAGACATACAGACAGACAGACGCGGAAAGCGACTTCAATTTATACTATGTAGAGAATAGAGAAGATAGAGATAGAGAAGAGATAGAGATACTATGTAGAGATTATGTGGCCATAGTTACAAATACGCTCAGCATCCGAGAATCAAGAACAGCCGAACCATTTGCTCGGCAGCTGAATACGTATGAATTCATATTAATAAACTCACACTGTGTTCATGACTCTACGAAGCAGCTAGTAAGTTTGATACAATTCGTGTGAAGCAAACAAATACGGGGTGTAAGGGGAACACTCTCAAAGCCAAAAGAAGGTAATTGTACTCATCATTATGAACAACTTTTACTATGGGACCAGCCCTGAAATCGCGAAAAAAATATCAGCTGTTCTATAGAAAACGGTCATTGACATTCGACATAATATATGGAACTGCTGATTTTTTTTTTGCGATTTCAGGGTTGGTCCCATACTAAAAGAGGTTCAAAATGATGAGTACAATTGCCTTTTTTTGGCTTCGAGAGTGTTTCCCTTACACCCTGTATAGCTGTTAAAATTTTAAACAAGTTGAAGTGGCAAGCCACATCGCTCGAAGAACCGATTACCGATGGGGAAGAAAGGTTCTGGAGTGGAGACCACGAACCGGAAGACGCAGCGTAGGTAGGCCTGCCACTAGATGGACCGACGACATTGTGAGAGTCGCGGGCATCCAGTGGATGCAAAACGTAGGCTGACGTTCAGTGTGGAGGTTGAAGGGGGAGGCCTATGTTCAGCAGTGGACGTCTTCTGGCTGATGATGATAATGAAACAAATATATAAGTTAATTTTATTAGTCCGCTAATATAGCTCTCTATAATGATTTGTCCGACACAAAATACAGTGCTCAAGTTTGTCAACGGCCGATCGGTGGCGTCAACGAAATATTCAATACGATAAGTGTGGTGATACTTGATTGCTTCAAGCCGATTCTGCGTCATAAATTGTAGTCAGTCCCTTATTCATCTGTAAAGATATTAAAAACATAGGCAATAATGATGATGGAGTTACAACCTGGCTCCAAAATTGTGGTTAGATAAACGGAGTGTAAGCTAAAACTCAGGTACTGACTTAACTTAAAATTTGTATTATTCATGTTTGCAACGTATGGTTGATGAGGATTACTATGCAAACATCAGTTTGTATGCACTAACAACTTATGCCAACATGGCTAACTTGAAGATAGAGTTAGCTTTGCACTTAGTTTCTTTGAAAGTATCTCATTGCTAGTAACTTATTAATTGTCAGTACATTGGTTGTGTTGTCGCGTTTTTACAGAAAATAATTTGAAAGAACATAAACGTTGTTTGATACACAATTTTTGACCAAAGTTTTTTAAATCAGATACTATTGAGTCAAAATTTGTTTCGCAATTTTTTTTTTTTTTTTTGTAAAATATATGTTTTAAAGACAGTAAAAAGGTTTAATTGTAAATATATATTCTGGGTGGACCATTGTGTTTATTATTTTCTTATAGAGTTTGCGGTAGAAACTACCTGAAGGCAGCCCTAAAAATAGATTATTTTTACACAAACATACTAGTAATAAATTTATTTCGGGGACTATTCGTCTGATTTTAGTGAAACTTGATAAATAAATTTAAATAAAAAAATATGAAAATATTATTTTCAGCTTAATATCTAGACTACTGAAAAACAAATCTTTTCTCAGAAGAGAGGATGGGTTATAATTTACCATGCTAATCCAGTATATGATGGTGATGTCCATAATAAAATGTTGAGGTTCTTGGACATCGAAAATGCACATAATTTATTTAAGTACTAATAAATAATTGTTTCAGGGCCGAGAATCGAACCGGTGCCGGTAGATTGTAAAATATACATGCTATCACTCGGTCACCATCGCTCCTCTACCACCACAACCACTGCACCATCGCATCAATAAAGCATTTTTTTTTTATATCTATCAAGTACCTATATGCCGAATCTGTGTGTAATTCCGCTTCTTCTTCGCTTCGAGTACAATAAAGATGTTGGAATAAATTATTTTTATTTAAATCTCTATAGATATTTGTGATGCAAATTTTTGACTTCCGACTTCAATCATACTTCCGCAAAGTGACGCCTGATTCAATCAAAAATATAACAAATTAATTATTTAGTTTAAAAAAAAAGTTCTATCCATCCATTAGTCCATCTAATATGGCCGAAGATTTCACGTTGGTGAAATCTTCGAACACAAGATGTAGTAAAACGCTTATAGACCTTCAACGGTCTATGGGCAGTCTAACTGTATTTGTAGTTTTAGTTTTAGCTTGTATTTTGTTTAGTTAATAAACGCGCTTGCCCATATCACGTAAAACGCCTAGCTGCTCAAATATTACCTACAAATGTACGTAAAACAATATCTCGTCCCAAATTTTATTTTCACCATAAATTATAACACAAAATAGTTTATACTGACTTTATGTTTACCCACACCGTCGCTTACCATCAGGCAAGTTGTTGGCCAAAAGTAGATCTATTCTATTATAAAAATGGCAAGGCCAGATCCTGACTTATTTCGGTGCTATTAGATTATTTTAACCATAGACGATAATATACGGATATTTGGCGGTGTATCCGCGAAGCTACAACATAGGGTCGTTCAAATGGCGAGTTAATATAGATTTAATAAGTTGGCAACTTATTTGTGTTACCTCTGATTTTATAGATACAGTGACTGCTTACCATCCGGCAGTCTATCTGCTTGCTTGCCGCCTATAGCGTAAAAACATCACTGAAACCATTTGGAATTTCTTACCGTATATATATCACCAAAAATGCCAAGGAAATCCCTCGCAACCGTCACTCCTTCAGCTTATATACGAGCAATATCATTTTATGTTACAGCCAAACGTCATAATCCTAAACTTGAGATTTTATTCGCAGCTCACGTTTTATCGTTTGCATGAAAATTTCATGCGACTAAGTGGTATAAGACGCGTATATTCCTAGCATTTATGCCGTTGCCTAGAATAGCCCGAGGCATAAGGAGGGATCTACATATTTGCGAAACGGGACGTATGACAGCCTATATTGAATCTAAAAGCATTGCAGTGTTTTGCACAGTTGATCAGTGAATATATTTGGCTGTGAGATTCATCATCATCATAATCAGCCTTTTAATAGTCCACTGCTGAACTTTAAGCCTACCCCGAAAGGGAAAGCCGTGGTAGCCTACTTGGGAGACCGCTAGACTTGAAAGCGAGGTTGCGGGTTCAAACCCGGGCCCGTACAGATGAGCTCTTTGGAGTTTTTTATGGATTTTATACCACTGGCTTTTCGGTGAAGGAAAACATCGTGAGGAAACCTGCATACGTACGGAGAAGGAATTCAATGGTTTATGTGAATCCACCAACCTGCACTGGGCTGTGAGATTATTGGGTTGCAATAAATACAATATAAGTGATAGTGGCAGTAGCATATTATGTGCTTTACAATCTAACAGCACTCGGTTCTATCCTACGGAATGAAGGAGGGTTCAATGCCCTGCTTTCCATTAACGTAAATTTTTGAATACAAAATCAAATCACACTAATTAAGTGTGGTGTTAAGTTCCAAAGAAACGCCATTATAACTCAAGACTGTTTCGTAACAATCCAGATTAAGCCAATCTGTTTATGTTTTAAACCAGCTTATATTTTGTTCAAGAATAGTTGTAATACCCACATCAGTGTCTATAAATTCAGAACTATTCTTTTGCGGGAACCTATTACGTCGATGATAACCGTTAAGCATTAGGCCACGCTTCGGGGAACAAAATAAATTTCCCAATGGGCCTTAAGCACTTTCGAATCGAGATTCCGAACGAATGTGGACCCATTTTATTTATGTCTTGAACTTGAAGCTCTGGGAAGTCTATTAGGGTTAAAGGTGTCGGAGGACTGAGTTAGGTTTGTGCTTATTTGGTTTTGTGTCCATTTTCGCAATATTTTCTTTGAGACAAAAAAATATATAATTGTATATTATCGCCGAAACATCTTCTCGTATTCCACACGATAATCGACAAGTACCTTCAAGGCGATATAAAAAAAAATAAAAAAAATTGCATTTAAAAAAACTTATAATTACATCAACTCAAAGTTTAATAATTAAGTTTTCGCTCCAAACTTCTTATGTCTATATCGTAAATATAGTCCAGCGAAGTCTAGCCAATGTCATCATTCAGTTCAACAAACCGCTAGGGCTCCAGGGCACACCCCTTCTGGGGTGCCTGGGCAAGTCTGATTCCCACTCCCGGCGACGGAGAGGGTCCAAGCCGAGGTTCGTACCTTCGAGGTGCCCTTGTGCTAGTCGCCCAAAAACTTAAACCATCAAGTTATGCCGAACGCACTCTGCGTTCGCTAACTAGTCCAGTCCATCTGTAGAGGCCAAAAGACAACCATTACAAGTAAATATTAAAAAAAAAAAAACTAGCCAATGTCAAGTATTATAGGATTTTCTAGTAGTCTTTTTTTTTTTTTTTTTTTTTTTTTTTTTATAAATAATAGGCTTGCTCTTGACCGCCAACTCGCCTGATGTTAAGCGATAATGCGGTCTACGGTGGAGCACGCTTGCCAAGAAGAAACCGATTCACTCGTGATTTGAAGACACCCAGTTTGTATCTATCGGGGAACACCCATTCAGGCAGCGCATTCCACAGACTAGCAGTTCGCACAATAAAAGTGGAATCAAAGCGCTTCGTTCGGGTTTTCGGAATACCAACCATAAAGCGGTGTCGATTTAGCGGTGGCGGTTTTTTTTATGGATCAAACAAAGTCATAGTCACAATCAAGGTCACCAAGTGTAAGGCATAGCCAAGTCTAAGTCATGCCCCAATACAGAAGTTACAAGACGTTACGAGAACATTTTATGAAGATTTGAGAAAAACACGAAAAGCTACGTTTCACCACATTATTATATTAGACTAGCGACCCGCCCGCCCGGCTTCGCACGGGTGTAATTTACGTGCGCAGCCGGGGCGGGTCGCTAGTTATATATATAAACCTTCCTTGAAAATGTATCTAACTGATGGTGAAATCCGCATCAAAATCCGTTGCGTGGTTTAGGAGGAGTTAGCGGGCATACAGACATACAGACAGACAGATAGACGCGTAAAGCGACTTCAATTTATACTATGTAGAGATAGAGATGCCATTATTACACCATAGTATATTAACAAATGTAACTCGCGATTTTAATATAATATGTTTTAAATATTTATTGGGACTAATTGCACATAATTTTATTTAGAAAAGATAGAATGAAAATAATTTTTATTCGACACCTTTACAAAAACTTATACCTATAGGATACAATCAGTGTAGAATGGGTAAAAATAGATGCCTTTAGCTCGACATTTCGACCATGTCACAATGGTCATAAGCTGAATAGTGCTCGATAAATCCCGATAAACATTTAAAATAAAATATATCAACAATAAAAATACCCAAATTTAAGAAAATCATATAACTAAGTTTAGCAGGGAACGTCTTCTGGCTGATGATGCTGTATTTAGGACGACTACATCTCTTGTAGGCTGATGATGATGATGTTGGACCCAAGATGGATTGAAAAAGCCGTAAATTGAAACTGAAAGTGCACAGGTCATCATCATCACCAGCCAGAAGACGCCCACTGCTGAGCATAGGCCCCCTTTAACCTCCACACTGAACGACAGCCTGCTTTTTGCATTCACTGGATGCCCGCGACTCTCACAATGTCGTCGGTCTATCTAGTGGGAGGCCTCCCTACGCTGCGTCTTCCGGTTCGTGGTCTCCACTCCAGAACCTTTCTTCCCCATCGGTCATCGTTCTTCGAGCGATGTGGCCTGCCCATTGCCACTTCAACTTGCAAAATTTAACAGCTATGTCGGTGACTCTGGTTCTTTGGCGAATATCCACGTTTCGGATTTTATCGCGTAAAGAAACTCCGAGCATAGCTCTCTCCATTGCCCGCTGTGTGACTCTGAGTTTTTCCAAAAGGCCAACAGTTAAGGACCACGTCTCAGTACCATAATTATGTCAGCACAGACTGGTCAAATACCTTTGTCTTGAGGCACTGTTGTATCTTGGACGAGAAGATGTCACGCAATTTCCCGAACGCTGCCCATCCGAGTTGGATTCTTCGGGCGACCTCTTTGCCTAAGTTGTAAGCGCACAGGTATACCTACATAAATATTATAAACCCCTAAGTTCCCATTTGCACAATACACCCCAAGTGGGATGTCAGTGCAGGTCTTATCACCCCCACTTTGAATTAGAAGTTCCCATTTTTAATGGATCAGTGTGATGTTTTAATCTTTTTCACAGATAAGTCAATTTATGTGGTTAGGGTTAACGTTATCAAAGGTCATCGAAGGGTTGTCCCAGTAAATTATGTATTCGGATTAAATTTTACCGTTAGCGTGAAGGCTTGCATACATTGACATAATGTTTTACACACAGATATAGCATAGTAAGGTAAAATTTAAATTAAAAAAACCCATGACCGATTCCGAAAGAGTACATAACTTTTTGTTTAATAGGTAGGTAAGTAGATGGTAAAATTAGTGCGGCACTAGCATTATGCATTAAGGCGAGGTTTTCCCACTTTTAAGTAACGCTTATTATTACAGATGACCATTAGCCTTGGTTTATTGTATTAAAGTCGCATTTAGCGGAGCAAAATCATGGCGTTTACACACAGTCGTGCGTTTTGCTACTTCTGTTTTTGGGGTTTTTCTCATATTTTCGAAAAGTATAGCTGTAATGTAAAATGTACCTCACCGGTTTCCTTCATAATTATGAAATATATATATCAAGATATCGCAGACATAATTTAATAAATAGATAGTTGAATGAATCCAAAAAAACAGGGATAAAAGCTCAAATCAGTGCTACTTTGATATATTTTTTCTATCGAGCGAAATATGCTTAATCGTGTTTCGGTCTCATGGGTTTCCTAGATAAAACATTCAATTTTGTTATGACACCATTTTTATAATTTTAAGCTAACCATGGAGGTATGCACACTCCATGACCATAATTGCTAAAAGTCGGAAAAGAGCGTCTTAACATAAGGTCCAAAAACTGACTAAAATATACTAAAATGCTCGTTCAACAAATACATTGTCATATTTCCGCAATAAAATTGTGTTGCTCTTGTGAGAAACCTCAGAAACTCTCAGAGTATCATTGTCAAACTGAAGCATTTTCACCCCAAGCCCTCGACTCGAGCGTCTCACAAGCGCAAACAATCATTATTCTCCCAAAGCGAGCACTTATTGAATTCCCACTTGACGTCTCATACAGTTGTGCAAAAAATTCTTGGTACTCCCAAACTTGTATGCTACAAAGGCGGACTTTGCCTCGCTGTGGATTAACATGGAAATTGAATCAAGTTTCCAGCGCTCTTATTTAGTACTGACGACGATAAAGTCGTGACGATTATCAGTTTCATAATTTGTGCTGTCACCTCAGTAGGTAGGAAGACATAATGGAGCGGTGATGGAGCGACTGTTGCCACTGAATGTATGTTGATTTGATAGCTGTCAACGGTGCCAATTTTTCCATTTTATTAGCAGCTATTTTGACGGTTGAATGATTTTGCGCAGGTAGCGGGTGAATGATAATTATTTGGATATCACTGTCTGGCGGCCATTTTTAGCAGGGTGATTTAACATGGATTTTAAATAAATAAGCTCCTTCATTGTCTTTTTACTTGCTATGGTAGTACGTACACATAATTATTATTCATGTACACATTTCCATACTCAACAAACGGCCCTATTATGGATCCGTTCGTGTTTTTTTATTAGTGCTATCCTACTCGCTCCAAATTACTCGCACAATGCAGCGAGTGGGAGAGAGTGTAGTCTCTTATTAGTGGTCCCGTGAGTATTAAATAAAATTAAATATTTTCAAGTTTTTCCAACATAATCTTCGCCTTGTCACAGATATTAATAAAAATAAAAATAACCCTTATTTGCCGAGTAATTAATTCACAAAAAGTACCTAAGCCATCAGACAAAATGATTGCGACCAGTTTGGATTGTACTTTCCTCCGGCATTTTTGTGAGACATGTACCCAATGCCGGAGAGAAAGTACTGATGATTGTACCTGACATTATTATTATAATTATTTGATAATGTGTTTGTGTGTGTTTTTGATGTATTTAGTTTTTAATTTGACATTTAAATCATTGCTGTGACATTATTTTGTTTTTTTATTGCATATTGTGTGTGATTTTATTTAATACTTTATTGCACACTACGAATACACTTACAAATTAGGTAAACATGTACAATTGTAGGACTTAATGATAAACATTTTCTATCAGTCATCCACCAGGTATAAATAGTACGTAGGCGTGCATAAACACAAAACACCTTATAAAAGACAAAAAGAAATAAACAGAAAGACCAAAGTTGTGTGATTTTATTATTGTAAAATTATGTAACTATGGTATGGGTATTATAGCCTGAAATAAATGAATTTGAATTTGTTGTCGATAAATAAAATATGTCGTGACGCTGGTTGTATCGTCTGTCGTGTCGCATTTTGTAAATTTAACAGCATGTTTGGCGTAGCTTCAGCGACAAAGCCCTCGCGAGTCAACTTATGCTACAGCTTTTGTTTTTCGTTTTTTGGATTGCACTTGTTTGGCTTGTTTGACCAAAACGTGTTTCAGGTTTTGATCCTGCTAATTGGGACCTTTGCGAGATCTTGGTGTGATGAAAAACTATCAAAATGCATCTAGATTTACATCAAACTTACGGAACAGATGACAATTATGGTAAAAATCTACTTAGAAATAAATATATCGCAAATTGCTTAGTAAAAAATATTGAAAACTTTTCCCGATAAAATTATAATTTTGAATCAGTTCCGTCGGTTTTTTCTGGCTAGACAGACAATGACGTGTAAACTGGATGTTATTACTAAACCTACGCTGTCTGCCTGTCCGTAAAAGATACAGGCGGTAAAAGGATACAATTTAACGCCTGTATCTTGCGAACCGTAATAGACACTCAATTGAAATTTTCACAGAATCTGTGATGTTATGACGGATTAGCTATGAAATAATAAAGTCAAAAAGTAAAAACTAAAGGGGGCGCCATAGGTTATTTTAAACATATTTTTGTATTTGATTTAATGTAAAAACATTAATACGTACAAACGTCAAACTTGGCATGATTATAGTCCATAAAGTAAAACAACAAATTACAAGTAATTGCCAAGTGCGGGTGGGTGACATTTTTAGGGTTCCGTCCCTCATCGCCATCGTCGCTGAACATCAGGCGAGATGGCGGCCAAGCCTAAGCCTATCTACTATAAAAAAAGGGAAAAAAACGGAACCCTTATAGGATCACTTCGTTGTCCGTCTGTCTGTCCGTCTGTCAAGACCCTTTTTCTCAAGAACGCGTTAAGGTATCAAAGTGAAATTTATACTAAATATATGGGTTTACGGTTTCTTTTGGCTGTAAAAAAAAAGTTGTAAGTCAACGCAATCAAAAGATTTATGAACGTTTATGTCGCACATTTTGCGAATTCACAGGGGAATCAAAACCTATAGGGTACTTCCCGTTGACCTAGAATCATTATTTTTTGGCAAGAAGCAAGGTCTTACAGCACATATAAAGGAATAAATCTGAAAGTTGTTAATTTGAAGTTATATCATATAAAAAATAATGTTTTACAATTACAAACAACAACAACTTACATGTTGTAGTTGTTATGTATGGAAGAACCTTATTGTCAACTACAAAGTTAAGTTTGTCTTTGAATATTTTTCAATAAGTTTTTTTTGGAGTCGCGCAAGAGTCCTACTCGTTGTTGTCCGTTTTTTTTTTTCTTTAATTTTGGATGGTTCGCCGCTTGGGCGTGATGTTGTCTTTTTGCATTACTTGTATTTTGTGGTGGGGTGGTATAGAACCCTCAGTGTGCATGTGGTCGGTTTATTTAATTTGATAATTATGCTTTGCGTCGTCGGGAAAATGTACAGAAAACCCCCAATTTTTTTTTTTTTAAATAATAAGCTTGCGTTTGACCACCATCACGCCTGATGTTAAGCGATGATGCGGTCTACGTTGGAGCACGCTTGCCTAGAAGGAACCGATTCACTCGTGATTTGAAGACGCCCAGATTGTAACCGTCGGGGAACACCCATTCAGGCAGCGAATTCCACAGACTAGCAGTTCGCATAACAATTTAATCGAATCTACGCTTATCGAATAACTAATTGCGTATTCCGACATTTAACTTTTACCCGACTATTTACATGACAACACCAATGTTTGTCATTCAGTGACTCGTCGCTGAATAAACAATGGATGGCATTAAAATTAAATAGGAAGCTATGCTCCATTAAAGTCAAACGATGACTGTGTGTAGTGATTATACGAGTTATACTAATGATGGCCTAATCACCCTTTCGTGGGTAGGCTATCAGTCCAGCAGTGGACTGTTAAAAGGCTGATTATGATGATGACTAATAATTTTATGTTATCAGTTTTTTTATAGGGTAAGTGCCTTTCACAATATACAAGCTAACACTAACACTAAAAAGTAAGTTAGACTGCCCATGGACCGTTGAAGGTCTAAAGACAATCCAAATGGTGATGCCCACTATCAGTTTGCTGCGTACCCAGCATGCTGAAGGCATTACCACGCTAAATAGCTATGCTCATGTGTTTAGCCAGAATCAAGCCAGCATTTTGGTCATGTGTCGCATTAACCAGGCGCTCTGAAATATTTTTGAAAATAGGTGAGCGCCCGGTCCCCAAGAGCCCAATGTACCCTAAACGCCTCAAATATGTAACCACTGCCAAGGTTAGCTAGTATATTACTAGCAATGTACTAAGTAGTGAGACGTGGTCCTTAACTGTTGGTCTTTTGGAAAAACTCAGAGTCACACAGCGGGCAATGGAGAGAGCTATGCTCGGAGTTTCTTTGCGTGATAGAATCCGGAACGTGGATATTCGCCAAAGAACCAGAGTCACCGACATAGCTGTTAAAATTTGTAAGTTAAAATGGCAATGAGCAAGCCATATTGCTTGAAGAACCGATAACCGATGGGGAAGAAAGGTTCTGAAGTGGAGACCACGAACCGGAAGACGCAGCGTAGGGAGGCCTCTCACTAGATGGACCGACGACATTGTGAGAGTCGCGGGCATCCAGTGGATGCAAAAGGCAGACTGTCGTTCATTGTGAAGGTTAAAGGGGGAGGCCTATGTTCAGCAGTGGACGTCTTCTGGCTGGTGATGATGATGACTAAGTAGCATATTTTGATACTGGCCAGTGAAGTGCCATCTAGAACTTTCCTGGCGTTAACAGACATCTTACCTATTCTTCAATTGTTTGATTGCATGGTTTAATCACTCAATATGTTCAGAGGTCTTACATACCGAATCCCCATAATAAAACGTTCGAAACTATACAAAATTGCGTGAACGAGAGAAAATCGTAATTACAGCTCATTGTCTGCGGCGTCATTCGATTCCTCGATACCGAGAACAAAATGAAATTTTATTTTATGCTCCAACATCAAACAATCAACAATATACCCTGTACTAAGTACAATAAGGTTCCAATTACGAGATTTACTATCACCAATGAATACGAGAACTACTGAGCCTGAACGTGAACGCAAAAAGTATAAATGATGCAATTAATACAAACTATTTGGTTGTGAGTCATACCTTGATGTTGCTTGAAATAATTATACATTACTAGTTGAACCGTACATACATTATCTTATACATTACTCGTTGTTACCCACGATTTTCCAATTTTCCTCATTTTTTGAGGAAAAAGTACCCATGTCGTACATCAAATTTCCCCAGTACAATGTTTATTATATTACCCATTATCTACAATACTGTACCGAATTCAGACGAATTGATGATTGAAAATTCAAATGATTTACCGAAAAATTCAATGATAGTAATAATAAACCGGCCAACTGCTAATTGCATATTAAAGTAATATACGCACGTACAACTTACGTCAAGGCGATTACTATTTGACGGCAACCAGTTTGATCCTTGGCCTTACACCAATGACTTATTTAGCACAAATAAATTATGTACAGTTTCGATGCTATCTCTTAATAACGATATAGGAAAACATCGTGGAAAAACCAGTGTTGAAACAACATTTTTGGACCCGTTATTACAATGAATACATTTCAGGATTGCAGAATAGGAACAAATGGCAGCAAAACAAGGGACAACCCACGACGGGAGACTTAGTGGTGGTCAAGGATGACCACTTACCACCCAACCGATGGCTGCTGGGCAGAGTCACGGCAGTCTACAGCGGCAACGACGGCGTCAACCGGGTCGCGGATGTCCTCACGGCGGCAGGGACGATTCGCCGGGCATTCAACCGGCTCTGCCCACTTCCAACATTGGAACAGGACGTTCCAAGGCCGGGAACATGTTGACGCGCATGCGCGCGAGTACCTACTCCTGCGCCGCCCTCCCGCCGCCCGCCCTCTACACGCCGCAGGAGGCTATATAAAGGCTCCTGCGCGCCCGGAGCGGGCCTCTTTCTTCCTTATGTGCCACAGCTTGCACACGTCATACACCGTACCTATATTAGCTACTTGTCTTAGTTATAATTAAATGTAATAAAAGTACCATACTTAACTAAGCTGGATTTCATTTCCACCACCACGCACCTGCCTTCAGCATTAGGAGTAGCAGACATTTTTACAACCAGTATCTCAAAATTTTAAGGTCATAACATTCACTAACATGCACATGGCCAGCATGGTGGATTAGGGCACATCCTCTCTCTCTCTCTCTCTCTCTCTCTCTTTCTCTTTCTGAGAGAAGGCCAGTGTCCCAGGAGTGGGAATAAAATAGGCTGATAAAATTGATTTTCAAAAATTCAGTGCGCCTGGTTAATGCGACGCGTGACCAAAATTCTGGCGTGTTTCTGGCTCAACGTATAAGCATTGCCATTCAACGTGGTGATGCCGCCAGCCTGCTTGGTACGCTGCCACTGGTAGTGGGCTTGAGCATTTGGATTGTCTTTAGACCTCCAACGGTCTATTGGCAGTCTAACTCTATTTGTAGTTTTAATTTTAGCTTGTATTTTGTTTAGTTAATAAAGGCACTTGCCCGTCGATAATGATTATGATACACGTACATGACTTGCAATATATTAGATGAGACAAAAATTTGCCTCTTATTGCTTAAAAAAATTGGCGACCTTTAAATTTATTTTCGAAAATATAATAGACACATCATTAAACACAATATTTTGAAAAATATTGTAATATTTAATAAGTAAAAATTTACATTTTTTTTTTTTAATTTCACATTATCTAAGGACCATGACTTATAACTATAAAACTTAAACTATAAACTTATAAGAGAAAAAACAAAGAAGAGAAATTATATTATTAAAAAATATGTTGTTAACCATTTTGTTCAGACAACTTCAAACAAAATAGGAATAAAGTGAGTCAGGTAAGGTATTAAACAAAGTTCTAGAACCAACACTTAATGACATTGTATTGCAAAAATCCACTTTGACATTCACAAAAACAGGAAAGTATATGCCATTACGTACGCCAGTATTCTAATACTAATTTATTGTAATATAATCTAGGTCAACTTTTTGGCTTTAGTCATTTTGATTTTTTTATTTATCAAATGTATAACTCACTTGGTAGGTAATACCAAAATCCAGTAAAAAAAAAGAACTAAAAACTACTTGAAAAAATATAAACTAAAACTATTATATATATGGGAGGCCTCCCACTAGATGGACCGACGACATTGTGAGAGTCGCGGGCATCCAGTGGATGCAAAGGGTGGGCTGTCGTTCGGTGTGGAGGTTAAAGGGGGAGGCCTATGTTCAGCAGTGGACGTCTTCTGGCTGATGATGATGATGATGATGACTAATATATAAAACTAAACTAATCTAATAATCCGCTGCCAGCAGGCATCGTACCCAAAATGCTGGCTGCATTGCAATGCTTATACGCTGTGCAAGATATCGGCCAGCATTTTGGTCATGAGATGCTTCGACCAGACGATTTGATAAATCTTTAAAAATATTTTTAGCGCCCGGTCCCCACGGGCCTAAAATTTTGACCCCAAAAGGCTCAAATATATACCCACTGTCTAGGTTGCTATATTTGCGCCTTTTGAGGCTTTCTGCAGATTCAGCCGCTGTACCAGCCTTATTTTGCGTTCTAGGAAGATGAGACGGTGCAAGGGTATCAACGCAAGTAGCGTCCCATACTAATGGCCGCCCCATCTTCCAAGGAATCAACGTCATACCGTCCGGTCTTTTACCATCACCACGTACGAGGCCACTCCGTTCAAGAACGGCCACGCAGTTGGCACTGGTAAAAGCCCGGCGGATGATGTCGTTAAGGCTGGCGTGACGGGGAATCCTTCCCGCGCTCCTTGTGCAGGAAAGCCCGTGGTGACCGAGCTGGTCGACAGCAACGCCACACTGGCAACGGTGTGGAGCGCAGCACGATGCGCCCAAACGAAGGGAAGTCGCTATTCTGAAACTGGAAGAATCCATTAATGTCCGGTATGGGGTGAAGGGAGGGCTTGGAGCCACAAGCCTGATTCCTATTCCGCGACGGCCAAGAGTACGGTACATTTAACAAGGTACCCTTGGTGTTGTCTTCAGCCCCACCAATGCCTCTAAAATATCCGGGGTAGAACTGAAAATCCTATGAAATAAAGAAATGTAAGCAAATTAAATATATATTCACAGAACTCTTAAATCAGGTTGTGTCATCCATGACCTCGCTTAGGTATAAGGCAAGCATTTACATATAATTATCACAGATTAGGTAAAGCTACTACGTGGATATATAATATATAAACGAATTGAACTACTCCAGACTTCAATTACGTTATTTAACACTTACCCAATCAGCATTTTATTCGTGTGAAATGGAAAATGTGAAAGGAATTGATGGATTTAATAACTGGGAAGCTATGAGAGGTGATGAAGTTGTAATAAGTGGTCTGTCGGGAGTTTTCCCGAATTCCGACAGTATATTGGATTTCAGTGAAAATCTTTACAACAAGGTATCTACATTTTAAAAGAATAAGTATCTTTTAAAGCATATTAACAGTTATAATAAGTATTGACAACTTCTATCAATAAAACCAAAAATTGCATACCTTAAATATTTTAAAACCTTATTTAAATAGTCAGTTTTAACAACAATAATTGAGTATTTTTTTTGTAAAAGAGTCCTTCAGAAATCGTGCATTTTTGCGGATTAAAGATATTGTATATTAATTTCCGACTCAACTATTTCTGTGCAGAAATTCACGACCGAAAATCATTGGTCTGTTACTGCGTGAAAGGGGAACACCCAAATCAACAAACACGCTTTTTCTAAATTAGTTTTACCTGGAAGAGATTGTTTTTAGTGATATGACCCATTTGTGCTTATTTGTGGCAGTAAAGAGTTATTCATCTATCTTAAAAAAAAACAGGTGGACATGGTTAGTGATGTGCCAAGATGGACGACCAACGATCCTGAAATACCGAAACATGTAGGAAAAATATCGGACATTGACAAATTTGATGCGCAGTTCTTCAAAGTTGGATACCAGCAGGCAAAAGTACTAGAACCTATATCGAGGAAGATTTTGGAACACGCTTATGGAGCAATTTTTGACTCTGGTAAGTCTATAGAAGAATTAAAATAAGGGCAAATTAGTATAGTAACTTGAAAAGAGAAAATTTACCAGTGCGTTGCAATGTTTCTGGTTATATTTATTAAAACCGGACAAGTACGAGTAGGACTCATGCTCTGAGGGTTCCGTTGGTAGGAAACCAACAAAGCGCGAGTCAAAAAAAAAAAATTAACTGAAGTTGAAATATTGAAAGACAAACTTAACTTTGTAGTTGACAATAACGTTCTTCCATACATAACAACTACATCATGTAAGTTTTTAATAGAAAAACATTTTTTTTTTAATGATATAACTTTAAATTAACAACTTTCAGATTTATTTCTTTATATGTGCTGTAAGACCTTGCCTCTTGACAAAATTTATGATTCTAGGTCAACGGGAAGTACCCTATAGGTTTTGATTCTCCTGTTAAATCGCAAAATAAGCGACATAAACGTTCATATCTTTTGATTGCGTTGACTTACAACTCTAATTTTTTTACAGCCGAAAGAACCCGTAAAGCTAAATATTTAGTATTAATTTCAACTTGATACCTTTACGCGTTCTTAAGAAAAAGTGTCTTGACAGACGGACAGACAGACAGACGGACAACGAAGTGATCCTATAAGGGTTCCGTTTTTTTCCTTTTGAGGTACGGAACCCTAATAATCGTTACTTTTGCTGCTAAAAGAGCTAAAAATTCGTAACTTTCTTCTAAAAACGTCAAGGAACTAGTGATAATGTAATAATAATGAATACTTTCAGTGCTAAGATTTATTTTGTTTTTTCAGGAAACACCCACGCTACGCTAAATGGGATGAAAATAGGGGTGTACATTGGCCTGTCATTTGCAGATTATAGTACAATTTGTATGATGGATATTCGGCATTCAAGTAATTTTATTGTTGGCGGGTAAGATACTGTTCAATTGTACATCATCATCATCATCATCAGCCAGAAAACGTCCACTACTGAACATAGTCCTCCCCCTTTAACCTCCACACTGAACGACAGCCTGCCTTTTGCATCCACTGGATGCCCGCGACTCTCACAATGTTGTCGGTCCATCTAGTGGGAGGTTACCTTCGCTGCGTCTTCCGGTTCGTGGTCTCCACTCCAGAACCTTTCTTCCCCATCGGTTATCGGTTCTTCGAGCAATGTGGCCTGCCCATTGCCACTTCAACTTGCAAATTTTAACAGCTATGTCAGTATATCGGTAGATACTGTACAATTATTGATATTTTTGAGGGCAATTCAAATTTTATTCGTCCTTATGCATAATCATTGGCATATTTACATCTAAGACTGGTACATTAAAGTTTTAATTTGTATATGACGAATTTCTAGTGTAATTCCGCTTCTACGTCGTTTCAAGTACAATAAGGATTTTGGGATAAACTAATTTCCTCTATAGATATTTATGATGCTAATTTAAACCTAACCTGCAAAAAATTTAATTACATAGAAGTGAAAAATTAACCTAATCTAAAACAAAAGGGAATTTAATTTTGTAACAAAAAATTCGTTATAACAATTTGTATTGTTATTTGTACTCGAAACGACGTAGAAGCGGAATTACACTAGAAATTCGACATATACAAATTAAAAATGGACTTCTGCAAAGTAACGCCTGATTCAATCAACTATTTGTATTAATGTTATGAATTTTAAATGATGTGTTGTTTTATTTTTATTTTTCATATACAAATAAAAATGGATCCGCAAAGTAACACCTGATTCAATCAACTATCAACATTAAAATTTTATAGGCAAAACTAATTGCAGGTCTAGCAAATCCATGCTAGCCAACCGCATCTCGTACTGGGTCGATGGATGCGGGCCGTCATACTACCTTGACTTCTCTTGTGCCAGTTCAGCAGCTGCTTTAGAGAAAGCTTACTGCAGCCTCAGGAATGGAGAGTGTGACGCGGCCGTGGTGGGAAGTGGAAATAACTGCTCACATCCAATGCTGTCACTTAATTTGAAGAAGTAAGCCTATTCTATTTTGATCTTTTTGAAGGTTAATACCGGAACCCTATTACTAAGCCTACGATGTCTGTCTGTCTGTCTGTCTGTCCGTCTGTCCTACCTATTAAAGGCTGTATCTTTCGAACCGTATAATACATAGCTAGTTGAAATTTTCACAGAATATGTAATGCTGGAATATGTAAGGATTAACTAACAAATAATAAAAATGACAAATAGTAAAAACGAAAGGATCCCGAAAAGTGATACAAAAAACGTATTTTTGTATTAGCTCTAATATTAAAACAGTAATACGTACAAGTGTTAAATTTGGCACGATTATAGTACACACTCTAAAATATAACAACAAATAATAATTATATATTAGCCATGTGTAAGTCGCTGACAAGTTTCTGTTCATTACCAAGTTATAACTGGTAATAAATATGTGGTACGGAACTCTTAGTGTGCGAGCCTGACTCGCACTTGGCCAGTTTATTTTATTTTGCTCAGTGATCTAAATAACGGAAAATTTAAATGATTCCTTCTTTTTTGTCTGCGTCCTATTTGGTCATCACTAGTAAAAACAAAAATTATTGCGTTGCATTTCTTCTTACGACCAAACATACCAACAATTATCTTAAATAAAAATAAAAAAACCGGACAACTGTGTTAACAGCTATGTCGGTGACTCTAGTTCTTTGGCGAATATCCACGTTTCGGATTTTATCGCGCAAAGAAACTCCAAGCATAGCTCTCTCCATTGCCCGCTGTGTGACTCTGAGTTTTTCCAAAAGGCCAACAGTTAAGGACCACGTCTCAGTACCATATGTCATCACTGGCAACACACACTGGTCAAAGACCTTCGTCGTTTTTGTACACACCTGGCCCCAAACTAAGCAAAGCTTGTGATATGGGTGGCAGAGACTGATATATATACATATATCGTTTTAAATACATACTTAAATAGATATTAACAACCAAGAAAATTACACATATTTGGAATAGAAACAAAAATAAAACCTAAAACTACTAACAAAATTAAATTAACAACCAGATATAGAACAAACACAAATGTTCATTACATAAATGTTTGTCCTAGAACCCACGCCCCCAAGCTCAGAAGGCATGTTCACTACCAACTGGACCAACGGGCTATCTGAAATGATATGTTGTGAAGTAAATGTGTTCTCAAATTGTTTTTTCTGACATTATAGGGCAGGTTTTCTGTGCCTCGACGGGAAAACAAAGTGTTTTGATAAAAATGCTGATGGATATGTGAGAGCTGAGGCAGTAAGTCTTCTCTTCTTGCAGAAAGCAAAAGACGCTAAGAGGTAATATATTTTTCACAACTGCATGCAGTATAATGATGCAAATCCATTACAAACGATTCACAATACTTGCGCAGGTATTGCGTAAGTATATAATTGTGCGAATCGTAAAAAAAATAAACGCTGATTATTCAAGTACTAGATGTATGAGACTCAAATCGGATAGACAGGTCTTTATTATCTACGTCTATGGTAATGACGTTGCAAACAAGTTGCACGATGAGAAATGCAAAAAAAAAACATAATAAAGGATATTTTATGATGATGATATATAGGTAATTCTCACCCAAGCCTCAAGATACAGGCCTTGTGCTTAGTTTGGAGCTCATCGCCAAACCTGTTTAGAGATAGTACCCACTGGTTTCAGTTTAATATTAAATAAAGTGTAAGTTTTCTAGTGTTCTTACTATTTTTTATTGTACTAGCCTTTTTTTTGGTAAATAAAGATATTATTATTATTATATTGGATACGCTTGGCTCCATAGTGCAAGAAAATAGAAACACTGCAAGTGAACCCCCGGAGCTGCTAGTTTTTTTTTTATATTTGACAGAATTTACGCAGAAATTTATCATGCCAAGGGGAAATACGCGTTAAAACCAGATGCAAAATTTTTACCGGTCCGAGAATCTGATGACATACAAAGATTCCTAACAGATTTCTATTCTGAAACTGATATTAGACCGGAGAACATTGAATATGTTGAAGCTAATGGAGCAGGTATATTAAATTAAATATTATTATTAAGTATTTACTAAAAACAGTAAGATTTGAACCCACCACGAACAAAATTAAGATCTTGATTACTTGCTAAATAAGATCACGTATGATGACAAATTTACTGTTTCTACAATTAATGACACAAATATAAAGGCCATGATAAGTTTTAATATTATACTGGTTTCAGTAACTAGGCTTTAAAACATTATTTTGAGTGCTGTTTATTATGTTTTCAGCGATTGTAAAAGCTGACAAAAATGAACTTGATGCTATTGGAAAAGTTTTTGCTCATGATAAAACAGTGAAGATCGGTTGTGTCAAATCCAACATGGGACATAGCGAGGCTGTGTCAGGACTAACAGCAGTCACTAAGGTAAGTTTCAAGTAGATGTAGTAAAAGTCAACCGGGGATGGTGTAACTTTCCACCAATGAAAGATTTTTTCAAATCGGTTCAGTAGTTTTGGAGCCTATTCAATGCAAACAAACAAAAAATCAAATCTTTCCTCTTTATAATATTAGTATAGACTATTAGTTAACGTAAATGAAGGACAGAAATAAAATTCAACTTTATTTTCAGTTATGTTTAGCTTACCACAAAGGAGAACTCCCAGCAAACCTTCACTACGCTGATCCTATAGACGTATCTGCAGTAAGAGATGGAAAAGTTCAGGTTTTGACTGAACGCACCAAGTTTGGCAGAGGTTTTGCAGCTTTGAACAACTTTTCGTTCACTGGTGCTAATTTCCATGTTGTTCTAAAAGGACATTACAAAAAAAAGGTACCAAACAAAAGAAATTTTGAACCATTTGCGTATGAGTTTCTGTTACAAAAGCTTAACATGGTATTGGAGCCGCCTTTTTAATAAACGATAACAAAATTAGTGGTACTTTATACCAAACTACTAATATGCAGTTTTGATTGCAATTATTTTAGTTTTACCTCATTTTCTCAAATGAAATTTATTTTGTGACAAAAACTGCTTCCTTTCCAAATTTGGCTAAGCTGTGTTTTCGTAAAAATGTTATAAACAGACGAAAACATATGGAATTATTGTCGCATTAGTTATTTTAGGTTTAAGTTTCAAAGATTCTGCTAACATGAGTTCATATTTATATTATACTAGTAGGCCGCCCCTGCTTCGCACGAGCGAAGCCGGGATATATAGCCTATGTCAACCGGGGATAGTGCAGCATCCCAACAGTGAAATAATTTTTCAAATCGGTTCAGTAGTTTCGGAGCCTATTCAATGCAAACAAACAATCAAATCTTTCCTCTTTATAATATTAGTATAGATTACGTATAAGTAATTAATAGGTAATATTATTTATTTTATATTAATAAATTTGTTTTACAGAATCTAGATAAATACAAGTCACAAATTCCCCGTATCGTGGTAGCATCAGGTAGAGAGGAATCTGGCGTCAACAAAATTTTTGACTCATTGAAAAGCAAGCTTATTGATGAAGAAGAAATTGCTCTGTTTCATAGTATCTTTGAGAAAGATATTATTGGTCACACTGGACGCGGCTATACTATACTGGGTAAGCAATTGAGCACTGGTTAATTTTTATATTCATCATCATCATCATCATCCACAGCTTTCATGCTATATCATCTGCCTCAGTCCTGTGTTAATCGAGCGCAGGTCCGACCCGCGATGGTAATAATATAACAGTTATATTAATCTTAGGTTTATTCTATTATGAGTTTTGTTTAGTAAATTATTACCCTTGAGCTTTTAAAATGGCTAGTTGCGTGCCACATTGTTTTTAAAACGTGTCAAACAACACGAAGCTTAGACTATCTAATAATGGCTTTAGTCAGACAATTTGAGATTATGGAAAAAACTGAAGTGTTCCTTTATTGTACTTATTCATCAATATTATTTATTACTCAATAAAACGTCAGTTTTTCTTTTTCTTCTTGTTTTTATAATGCATTTTCCGTTATTGCCTATAAATCATAATCATCACCCAATTCTCCTATCTCTTTCAGAAACAAATAATGAGAACAAGACCGTGAGTGTATCAGACAGCGTAGATTACTACTCCGGTGTTCGTCGACCTTTGTGGTTCGTTTTCAGCGGCATGGGATCACAATGGACAGCTATGGGAGCAGATTTAATGCGTATACCAACTTTTAAGAAAGCTATTGAGAGGTGAGATTTAAAATGGCGTATATTTTGTACAAAGTAAGCAGTAACCATTACCTTTGGACAGCTGAAACACTAGCGGTGGTAGCCACAGAAAAGAGGAGTAATATTTTTTTCTCTTCTGTGGTGGTAGCGGTGGCCGCCAGTCCATATTGCTATCTACGCAATTACTATAACTTGACTTGACTTGCTGTTTAGTCCAGATAAAAGTCTGTGGTATTTAACATCAAAAAATATATGTTAAAAATGCAAGAAAACTACAAACTAAATTACATAAATTATTATAAAAATTAAATATTTTGTGGTATGTTTAGACTAAAAAATATCGTACTTCACCAAAACTCTATTTTGCTTGTCCTAAACACCTTACTTTTCCCGAAATATTTTTGATATCAATAAAAATTATTTTACAGATGCCATAAAGTTCTGGAACCGAGAGGCGTTGATGTCATAAAAATAATATCGGAACCAGACAATACAATATTTGACAACATTATGAACGCGTTCGTCGGTATAGGTGCCGTACAAATTGGATTGACGGATGTCCTCAAAGAGATGGGACTGGAGCCTGATTTTATCATCGGTGAGTTATTTGTTGCAATTAGTCTTATTTGATTTCAAAGACGAAAAAAATAAATGAGAGAAAGTGGTATACTTAGTCGTAGAGTTATTTTCTTCTTAATATACAGGTCACAGCTTAGGCGAGATGGCATGTGCGTATCATGATGATACTTTTACTGCTGAAGAAATGATTCTGGCTACGTACAGTCGAGGCAAGGCTGTTGTTGGATCGCCTTTACTGAAAGGATCCATGGCTGCAGTTGGTGTTGGGTACAAGCACGTAAGCAAATTTTTTGCTATTATATTGAGTAAAGATAATTATCCTAGTTCATAGAATATGGTGAATCGTCAAATGCCTGTGTGAGTGTCTCAGTAATATTTGACCACGTCAGCGTTTAAAAACAAATGAGCTATGGTCAAATGTAAATGAATAAATAAATATCCGTATTTTACGTGATTGTTCAGTAATATAAGTCGTTGAAAAAAAGACATTCCCAATGTCTTTTTTTTGTGATACAATTAGTTTATTATTTTTATCATATGATATTTTTCAGCTCCTCAACTGCTGTCCTCCAGAAATTGACATAGGCTGTCACAACAGCTCTGAAAATTCAACCATATCAGGCCCAACAGATATCGTAAAAGTGTTTGTAGCAGAACTAACTAAGAGAGGCATTTTTGCCAAAGAAGTACCATCTGCCAATGTTGCCTATCACTCCAGATACGTTGCCGATGCTGGTAAGTTGGATTACGCAAATAATGTTTAAACTTATCATAATTTTAATTTACAAAAAAAGTGTTGTTATTAAAAAAAAACAATAGCTGATTTTTACTCCGTACCCAAGTATGTCGGCGCGTTGATATTTTTGAGTGGCAAGAAATGGGCCTGACAGTGACAGATGGCAGCAGACGGCTGACAGTTGACGTTTCGGCACTCTGACGCAACTCCCGGCGCATAGTTTTTAAGTCTTAGATTATTTAGTTAAGTGCAAAACTCGTTGGTTAAGTGCCACATAGCAAAATTTTGGTGGACTAATGATGGAGGTGGTACCATCACTACTGTAACGCTGCAATAACTTACACCCTGCTGACGCAGCTTGCGGATGTGTCGTTGGCAACCAATCAGCGTTTAGCAAGTTCGCATACCGTCCGGCACGTAAGAGCACGGATACGCAATGCTCAGTGTAGCATAATTTGACTTTGACTTTGGACTTTTGGTTGGAGGATGGCAGCGTTCGTTACTAAGCGGAAAACCTTGTCCTCAAGTAATTTGGTATTGTGATGATTAATCATAGTGTTACGGAATAAAAGCTGTCTCATTGTACGAGCAATGTCTCATTCTCCTCGCCCGCTATACCCAAGCCGTAGAACCACGATATCTGATGCGGATTGATCCCTCAACGTTCCGACTACTATTTACTAAATTGCTTATTATCATGGATATCATGTGTTAGCGACGCGCTCTGTAGTGTAGGTAGGGTAATTATATTTTAAGTTTTAAATGTATCAAAATTAACCGAAGGTAGGCCGCGCACTTAGCGCGGCCATAGTGTCTAGTTCGCTAGAAAACCGAGCGGGTGTGCTGAGCGCACCGCGCCTATAATTTTCATTATTACTATCAATAAGTTAACAAATCTCTTTAGTTTCGATAATAAAATACATATAAAGTGCCTACGAGTGTTTTTATGCATAATTCTCCGCTAATGACCACCAATAGAAGCTACATCATGGTTAGTCAAATCACATTTTTTTAAGATATATAATAGGCTAGCGTTTGACCACCTTCACGCCTGATATATTACATATTTTGATATGACATATTTTGTTTACTTAGTTATAAACGGAAAAGTCTGTTTTTATTTATATTCTCTATCTAATATTTGTACGTTTGGTTTGTCCCCAGGCCCAGCCTTATTGAAAAGCTTACACGAAGTGATCAAACATCCGAAGTTGCGTAGCAAGAAATGGTTATCAACATCGGTTCCAAAAGAAGACTGGAATAACCAGATTGCCAAATATTCCTCTCCGGAATACCACACAAATAATTTGCTCGTAAGCCCTTTGACTATTATATAATGGTAATTATAAGTGGTCGGTATCCAATGAAATTTCTTCATAAGGCCAAAAAAAAATTCATGCAGTCTTTTTTTTTTGTATGACTGTTTTCGGATTCTATATTTTATATACATTATTGTTATTAATATTTGCATAAAAAGACCTAACAGATGCAAAAACCGAAGAAAGTGCCAAAGATTCAAAGATTCATACTCAATAATTGGCGTATAATGTCAAATACGTAAAAATGGTAGCTCTGGTAAAGACTTACGGAAACGCTCATACATAATATTAAAATTTTAAAACATCTTTCTACAGAGCCCCGTGTTATTTGAAGAAATTACTAACATGATACCGTCTAACGCTGTGGTGGTAGAAATTGCCCCTCACGGTCTGCTACAAGCGATCCTGAAGAGGTCGCATCCTGAATGTACGCATATTCCTCTGACAAGAAGAGGTTGCCCAGATAGCGTGAAATTTCTGCTAGAAGGAATTGGCAAGTAAGATAGTTAAATAAGCTTAGTATGAGAATATGCTCTATTAAATTTGAGCCCCAACATTAACAAAATATAGTTAGAATATTTCAAAAACTTAGTTAAATTATGAAAACGTTTTTTTTTCTTCACATGACAAAATTTGTTTTATTTCAATATAAGAAATTAAACTTAATATCAAATATTAATATTATTTAGTTGTCTATAACATTTAAGTTGTAAAGTTTAAAGTGTGGAACCACAGTTCGAATGTATAAAATAGCTTTCGAATAGGCAATAGCCGTCACTTCTCAGTCAGTTTTAGGGCCTGTAAAAGTTCTAGCTGAGTAGTTATTTGCAGGTAGCATGAATTATAATAATTATTATTTTGACGTCACCAACGCTTAGATTCGTTCCAAAGACAGCTCAAGAATTCGGAAACTGACAGGACGGCGGCCGTAACTTTGTCAATAAAGTCATCATCATCATCAGCTAGAAGACGTCCACTGCTGAGCATAGACTGTCAATCGAGTACTTGGGACTAATATCCGACAAATGAAATAAATTGTAAAAGTTGACAAGACGCACGGACACAGGAGTCCGTGGAGCAGCAAAAAAACCGATGGCATAGTTTCATTTAAATATTAGAACTAATGTAGTTCCTGAGAAATACCTGTATTGTGGGTTTAATTCAGCTGTAATTCAGCGGTTTGTTTTCTGATGAAATGTTAAAAAAACTTTTTTCATGTCATAAAACTTTCTAGATGAATCCAGTCTAATTTCAAACATTTATCTCAAAAATATTTTTAATGATTTTTAGTCTTAGATGTATCGTAGTTTGTGTTTGTGTCATAGAGGTATTATCTCATTTCAGGTTATATCAAGCTGGATTTAATCCTAAAGTGGATACTTTGTACCCTAAAATGGAATTTCCTGTGTCAACGGAAACGCCCTTCCTTTCACATTTAGTTGAGTGGGAGCACAGTGAAACCTGGTAAGAAGTCGATACCTACCTAATATTATGAGTTGTTTTAAAAAAATACAAAGCACTTGTTTACAAACAAGTACTTGTTGTGTAAAAGACATAGAATTTTTTAATACTCATATTTGTTTTATTTTAAACAAAACTAGGACGTTAAATTTCCCAATAAGTTCGATAACGGTGAAATTTCTGCCATGGGATTTGAATGATTTGCGAAATTATATGATATACAGTATCATCATCAGCTTTTGTTCGTCTACTGCTTACACTATGCCTATGGCAACTATTATCACCGAGACGTTATTATTGCACTCACAGCAGTGTTAGTAGCTTGCTGCATCAAATGTTTGCCTACCTTTTCAGTTTTGTGACTGTACCTGGCCGCAGGATTTTCATAATAGAATTTGATTCCTCACCTCACCTTAAGAGATAATGAAATTTACTGAGAAATTATTATATTACTTTTCTCTATACCTTACAGGCCGCTTGTTGAAGTAGACAGTGATGATAAAGAAACAACATCATCACGTGATCTTGTAATATCCCTGCACGATGATGATTACAGTTATATTGCTGATAATGTTATAAATGGTAATGTTCTATAATTATGATAAGTAATCTTAAAGCATGTGAAAAATACATTTCAAAGAAACTCTATGTATTTCAGTAACTTAAATAACATTCCATCACTTCAAAGTATTAATATTAAATATTTCTAGGAATCAGAAATTGAATTAGCTTAAAATAAAACTAATTTGAACAAATCATTTGTTTATTACAATTTCAATACGATTTAAATGTAAATAAGACACTCACTTGATCGAAAAACCTTAATCACTTCAAAGTAACCGATTGCTCATTTTCAAATCAACACTGATATAACAATAAAACTATTCACGCAAACTTTACAACGATTGGCAGTGACTCAGGTAAACCGTGGAGCACCGGACGAAGGGCACCGTGGAGACAATGAAGATGCATTTCTTTTTTAAATATTGACTTATGCTGTTGACCTTGCGACATTTACATCTTGACCGTACTAGTTAGCGAACGCAGAGTGCGTTCGGTGACGATGCAAACCGGCGCGCTCGGTGTTTTTGTTTCTAAAAATATTGATTTCGAAAATGTCAATGTCATTTCAGTTATGAAATGATATTGTATAGCATAGTTTACCTGACATTTTAGTAAAACTAAAATATAATACCTGCTAATTGCATGTTATTTTAATAAATTATAAATAAACTAGTATCTAATGCTGCATACCATTTGAGGCAAGCTTGTAACTGGACTTTTTTTTTTTATAAATAATTGGCTTGCGTTTGACCACCATCACGCCTGATGTTAAGCGATGATGCGGTCTACGTTGGAGCACGCTTGCCTAGAAGGAACCGATTCACTCGTGATTTGAAGACGCCCAGATTGTAACCATCGGGGAACACCCATTCAGGCAGCGAATTCCACAGACTAGCAGTTCGCATAATAAATGTGAACTTAAATATGAATGCATCAAAATTGTGTACTGAAAGACTTATAGGTAACTATTAAATTTTATATATATTAAAAAATCATGTATTACTTTACAGGAGTTACCAAAATCCCCGAAGCTGCACTTTTGGTATACGTTTGGGAAACTCTAGCAATGAACAAACAAGTAAATTTTCGAAAATTGTCCGTTAGATTCAGAGATATTGAATTTCACAGTGATGTTATTGTGCTACCAGAGACTAAAGTCAAGCTATCTATTATGATAAGCAAAGGAAACGATAAATTTGAAGTAAGTGCAATTTATGAAAAAAAAAAAAATATATATATAATTAAAAGTGTCATGTAATTCAATAATTTACAATTTCGCTTAAACTATAATGATATTTTTATACGTTACAGATAAGTCAAGATAATAAATTAGTAGTGACTGGCATTGCTAGTGGCGTAAAAACCCTGCATCTTCAACAAACTGATGACATTTCAAATAATGATACTAATAATAATCGCTTAAATTCAAAAGATATTTACCGTATTTTCAGGATGCGTGGGTTTTATTATAAGTAAGAAAAAAATTACAACTCAATTTTTTTATTGAAATTTAAATGTGTATTATTCATAATATTTCTTTGTTTTATTTTTAGGGGAGTGTTAAAATCAATTAATTCGATAAACAAAGATCTTGACAATGCTTTTGTCACACGAACAGATGATTGGAATATATTTTTGGATTCACTTATTCAGTTAAATGTATTTATTGGAAATAGCAGTGGTTTACCCAAGCCTAAGTTCATAAGAGAGCTGAAAATTAGTGTTTCAGAACAAGGAATATCTACATCCAATATTATCGATGGCACTAGTTGTTATAGTGCACAGTTGGATAAAACACTAGGAAGAACACGGTAGACAAACTTAACTTTAGCAACCACCACACAAAAACGCTAGTTTTACATACATTTAATTTAAGCTTAATATTTTATTTCAGATGTGCAGGTGTAGAAATTAATGGCGTAACTGTTGTAGAACAACTTCGTGTTTTTAAAGAACCAGATGTTATTAGAGACAAACGTTTTTTTCCATACTTTGCAATAGAAGATATTGAAGTGAGTAAAGCATACTTTTATTCGTTCAATTTTACTAGTAAGTATAAGTGTAAGTATAAATAAATAATAATGTTTAACCTTTCAGATAAATACGATCCTTGAAGTAATGATGCAAATTGTGACTGAAAATGCTCATTCAACAGATATAAATATTATAATATCAATGTCAGAAAAAGTAACTGAAGTGTTCAGGAACTTTCAAGTAATAGTAAATAAGATACCAGAAGTTAATATGGATATAAAATTCCACTTCACGGATGACATCAATGAATTTAAATTAGACAAAAATGTGACTAATGTTTTAGTTTATGGAAATGTATGCAACGACTTCAAGGTATAGTGACACGAAAGTATTAGGAGACAACAAATAAGATGTGGAAAATTTAAAATAATTATATTTTTTACAGATGACACGTGATATTATGAGATTAATTACAAAAGATGATTTTATATTGACACTGGAAAATCAGGTTCCAAAAAAAGATAAAGAAATAAAGAAAAATTTCAATATTTTGTCTTGTATGTCGGATGGCAAACAAATTTTGATGTTATTGAAGAAGCAAGATCGAAATAAGAGTGCTTCCTATTTTCCAATCACTATGGAAGACAAGTTTTCATTGATATCTCTCTATTATGATGGGCTGAAGATGGCAGAAAAAGTTATACTTATTAATAAAAACCAGCCTTATTCAGGCTTACTTGGTCAGTTAATTTATTTTATTATTATTTAAACACGACAAAATAATCATTTTGAAAGATATGAAATAAAAAATATCTATATTCTCAGGTTTTATAAAAAAAATAAAACGAAATGGACATTCAAACATATCAATAATGGAAATTCAAGACATATATGCACCAAAATTTGATTTAAAAAATGAATTTTATATGGTACAGCTTGAAAAGGCGATGATTGTTAATATACTCAAGAAGGTAAATTTTTAGATAGTAAAACAAACTATGAATACAATATTCATAATTATTATAATACCTCAAATAAAATAAATTAATAACTCTAACCACCAGGGCCAATGGGGAGGCTATTATTACACCTCATGTGCAAAATCTCTGCCTCTTCAAAGCTTTATTTTGAAAAATAATGCACTGAAGAATATTGATGCATTGTCGTGGGTCGAAGGTCCTTCTTATTCAGCCAAAAAACTATTAGTTAAGGTATGACATAGCTAAGTTTTTTCATGTTATTTTTTTATTTTTTTTTTATTTTCAAATATTATGGCACAGTGTTCTCTTTTTTAGGTTTGTTATTCGGGATTGTCTTTGAATGATTGCCAGAAAGCTACAAACAGTTTCAAGTGTGGCTATGGATCTTATGGAATGGATTATAGTGGTATTGACAAAAAGTATGTCGTACAAAACGTCCGAATTTAATTAAAAATGTATTGGTAAAACATTTTTTTATCTATTATTTTGCAGTGGAAATAAAGTAATGGGAATATTACCCGGCGGTGCTATGTCTAGTTCAGTTGAAGCAGACTCAGATTTACTATGGCCAGTTCCAAATCACTGGAATTTAGAAGACGCTGCTACTGTTCCTTTACCATATGTACATGCTTTTTATTGTTTGGTAAGATATTAATTAATTTTATTTGTAATTCATTCAATTCATAATTCATTCTATTCGATTCGTGGTTCAAATATATTTTTTTTCAATTCTGTTTGTGGAAGAATGTTTAGATTTATATATTGCTACTATTTTCTTTCTTTATAATTTTGTTTTAACAATTTCCCTTTTTTTTGTTTGTGCGGGCAGGTAGTAAAATCAAAACTGAAGAAAGGACAAATAGTTCTAATAACCGGTGGAGCAGGAGCTCTAGGACAAGCTGTGATATCTATAAGCCTTGCTCTTGAATGTACTGTTTTCACTACAGTAAGTAAAATGGAAAAGAAGATTATGTTATTAAGACTGTTTCCGCAGCTAAATGGTTTGTATAAATTTGAAGATGTTATTTTTAATCACTGTGTTATGGCTTTAAGTTAATTAATTTTGCTGTTTAAAGTAAAACATTATAAATAAGTTACATAATTTTATCAGCTGTAATATAATTTATTACTGAACTATGATTTTGTGATTGGTTACAGATAATAATATTGGTTATTCAGATAATGATAGTGTACGTACAATGATAATGGGAAATACACAAAAACAAGGTTGTCACTTAGTAATAAATTGTGCTACTGGAACTTTTCGAGAGGTAAGAGCAACATTAATACATAATTATTATTTTCAATATCTATTTTAAATTAAAATATATTTTTCAAATATTTTTATATGTATTTTCGTTTTGTATTTTAGACTGCGATGAAATGCGTCAGATTTATGGGCCATTTTTTGGACTTGAGCAAATACGAAATGCTTGAAAATAAAGAAATTGGAATGTCCTATTTAGAATTGGACAGATCTTACCGTGCAGTTGATTTATCAAACATATTTAAACCTGAATATGCTGAAGAGAAAAAGGTTAGTTAATTTTAATAAACTATGGTAAACATGCCATATGAAATGAGCTTAGACGTGCTTGAAGAACATCTCTACATAGTATAAATTGAAGTCGCCTTCCGCGTCTGTCTGTCTGTCTGTATGGCCGCTAACTCCTCCTAAACCACGCAACGAATTTTGATGCGGTTTTCACTATCAGTTAGATACATCCTCTAGGAAGGTTTATATATATAACTAGCGACCCGCCCCGGATTCGCACGTAAATTACACCCGTGCGAAGCCGGGCGGACGGGTCGCTAGTAAAGTATAAAATAATATTAATAATTAACAAATTTTTAGCTTTTACACCACTGTCTAAGTGAAGGTATCGCAAGAGGTATTGTTGCTCCACTAACGCGAGTAGTTTACTCGCCAAATATGGTGTCTAAAGCATTCAGACTGCTATCCATGAGAAAGAATACAGGAAGAGTATTGATAAAACTTCGACATCCTGCGTTAATGAATAAAGGATTGACAGTATCGCCAAGGTTTGTTTCTTATCATTATAATATTCAACATCATCATCAGCCAGAAGACGTCCACTAAAGAGACTTTAGTGAGTGACTTTAGTGTTTTGTGAGTTTTTTGTAAAGGTGTCGAATAAAATTTATTTTCTTTCTTTTCTTTCTTTCTTTCTTTCTTTCACTACTGAACATAGGCTTCCCCCTTTAACCATTATGTTAATTTATTTTCTTGTAAAAATACCTCCCAAAATAATGTAAAATTGAGTGTTTCGTGAGTTTACACAAACCAAACAGATTTTTTTGTGATTGATTTGGTCAACTTTCCGGTTTCCTATCTGAGCAAGTGTCCCTTTTATTTCCAGTTTTGGTAATTCAAACGTGTATTTTTTTGCCTCTCCATGGACTCCTGGGTCCGTGCCCTTTGTCAACTTTTACAATATATTTTATTAACAATTTCTGGGTACGCTGCCAACTGGTAGTGGGCTTGAGCATTTGGATTGTCTTTAGACCTTCAACGGTCTATGGGCAGTCTAACTGTATTTGTAGTTTTAGTTTTAGCTTGTATTTTGTTTAGTTAATAAAGGCGCTAGCCCAGTAAAAAAAAAAAACAACTATTTCTGATATAACATAAAACTAATGACTATAAATATTATAAGAATTGAGAAATATACAAATCATAAAATCTTATCACTATGTTGCGTGTATACACTGAGCAATCCAGCTCCCGCAAGCAGCACCCGTTCACGAGTTGACGCATGTGCCAGCCATCGCTCTCCTCGCCATATTTGAGGGAAGAGGGCGACCCGCCACACGACGCCGTCGCAAAAAGAAGCCTTTAAGTGAGCGTGAGTGCTCTGGGTAAACACACAATACTTAAAACTACAATTGCATTTACATTTTACAATGCTTAAAATTATATTATTATCCTATTACAGCAATTTCTTTTAACAATTCTGGTCTTCGCTTCAGGGCCTCCACCACCGCCTCGTTCCGGTCATTAACAGCCATTTGCAAATTATATTTTGCAATGGTCCTCATTTTGGTTTCAGATTAACTTTTAGCCTCCAAGACGTCGTAATAGTAGTATGTGACGAGAATGGCCTGGGTGTTGCATTGGCAGATAAACTTATTAAACGTGGTGCAAGAAAAATTATTCTACACATTAACCCTAGTGCTATATCTGGATACATACAATCTATGTTCATGTTAGTATAAGGTATTCTATAGTATCTACATCTACAAAGAACAAAATAATATTTTTACACGGATTTTGAAGTCGGGCGGAAAATATATTTTACTATAAAAATTAGATTTAAATTTTTCAAAATTTATTTTGTATTTGTTCCCACATACTTTTAAAAGATAAATTATTTGAGTATTTTAGTGATAGTGGAATGCTTCAAACCTTCTTTTACTCTGTTCGGGGCGAACTACTAGTTTATTTATAGATACGATTATACATCCATGAATGCATTGAATACCTCTTTGTTTTGACTTGAATATTAAAGACAATACAAAAGTTTGTAGTTCATTGTTATCGCGAAATTCGTAGGCGCTCTAGCAAAAATTCATATTATTTGAGCTGGTTGGAAAACTACTGAACCTTACTTAGTCAAAGATTTTATGTGGAACCATTTCACGGGTTTCTGCTACATGATAAAAAAATATACACGCAAATTGGTGTATAGATGCTAGCGTAATCACTGTGCATTCATAAAAAAATAATATAAAAAAACGTGAATTGAGAACCTTCCCCTTTTTTGAAGTCGGTAAATAATAAAATTAAGTCATATAAACGTATAATTTATGTTGATTATCTAAATACAACTTTGCTATGAACTGTGAATAAACTTTCTATATAATAACAATCTCTCAGATCGTCAGTTTCGTCAGCGTCAACTGTGTAATCTCATATTTGTTTAGTATATTTAATATCTATATTATATAATTTAATAACAAAATATATTACCAAGTTTTAAAAACTTATTCATATTCATTTATTTGGTAAATATTATTTTTACATGTCAAAAAATTATCTAAGTTTTTATTTTTATAAGAAACTAGCGACCCGCCCGCCCGGCTTCGCACGGGTGTAATTCACGTGCGAAGCCGGGGCGGGTCGCTAGTTATATATATAAACCTTCCTTGAAAATGTATCTAACTGATGGTGAAAAACGCATCAAAATCCGTTGCTTGGTTTAGGATGAGTTATCGGCCATACAGACATACAGACAGACAGACAAACGCGGAAAGCGACTTCAATTTATACTATGTAGAGATAAAGAAGAGAAGAGATAGAGATAAAAAATATGGTATCCTAACAATTGTATTAATTAATAATATTGTATTACTCATTCTATATTATTAATTGTATTAACAACATTGTTTTCCATATTTATATATTGCCATGTTTACAATATTGTTTGTATATTTTTCAGATCATGGAGCAGGAGCGAAGTTTCTGTGAACTTTTCATCCGAAAATCTTCACACCGCGCAAGGGTGTGTTAACCTTATGAAGAACGCAATGCAATTTGGTAAAGTTAAGGCCATTTTCATCGTAATAGATGAGGAAGAAGACAATTATAGAGAAATAGATGATTTTAGTAACGCCTGTAATAAGAAATGTTCGATGGTTTTGAATATGGATATGGCGTCTAGAAATTGCGAATATATAAGGTCAATAAATAATATTTTTGCAATTTTTACAATGTTAACTGTTTATATAAAAAACTGATAACAGTGTAATATGTCTTATTGGTCCTGCAAGTTGTTTGGTAAATTATTTAAGAATACGTATTTTTATTTTTTTTACTTATATTAAACATAATGCGGTTATGAACAAAAATACCAGGTATATAATTAACAAAATTATGAACATCTTTTATAAAGTAAATTAAAATGCCAGAAATTTCCAATGGTTGATTTTTAAGTAAATTTTAACTTACCTGTCTTTTTTCAGTTATTTTACGGTAGTCGCCAGTTTAACTCAAAATTTGAGCGATGAGTACGCCCTCTCGGTGCTGGAGCGAGTTTGTGAGCTGCGAAATGAAATGGGCCTTCCTGCGCTAGTCATACGCTACGAGTCGTTAGCTGAGGTAGTTAAAAGTTTTTTGCAGTCATGATTTTTCTGATATTTAAGTGAGTTTTGATTGTTTGATAAGATTGTAAGCTATTCCGATCTAAAACTGTTTACTGGACCTGCACCTTAAAAAGTTTGATATCACTCCACCAATACTGCAAAGATAAAATCTTGGGACCCATTTTGATCTAATTAAAAAAGCAAATAAAAAGAATAAATACGCAAGAGCGGCTTTATGAAGAGCCGTCGGTGAGTGGCGACACCGCGTATTCCGATTTTATGGGTCTAAAACCCCAGAGACCCCGAACCCTAGCTTGCCTTAATCGGCCGTCTGGAGGTTGAAACCGCAAAATCTAAGAACCTAAGCTCCAGGGTGGAACTGTTTAAGAACATAACGCCACGATTAGCTCGTAGTGAAAGTGCAGCACACCTCTCGACACCCGTAGCCACCCACGCCAATGTTGCCTGCCCCTCCGGTGCCAAACTGCGGCAGCCTTTATGGGGGGGGGGGGCGCTTGGACAAGTGCCGTTTCTCATCCTATAGATCTGGTATCCCATTCACAAGTTATAAACCTCAATAGCCCAGTTTTTTTTTAATACTATTCTGTACAATAGTTTCATATCCCTATTTATACACATTCCATTATTGTATTTTTATATACAACAGGGCTTCTTTGTGTTGGTTTCGGCCCTACCAATGCCATAAAAGTCTGGCCTAGACCTGTAAAGAAACAGGAAGAGTTATAATAACAATAAATAGTTATTTAACAGTAAAGACTAGGAACGAAATTAGCCGTCGATATACATGTAGATTGTAGTTCTACATAATATTTGTAATAACGTTATTAGACAAAATGAATAATCTATTTAATTTTACGTTTTATCCATTGGAATGCGTACTTGCATTTTATTCGACTCGAACTAATCTAACTAATCCGACTAAAACATGATTTATGAACCCACCTGTAGCGAAAAGTTCAGAATAGTATAGTGTGATATTATAAATATTCATTAATATTATCTTAACAAAATACAAGCTAATACTAACACCACAAATACAGTTAGACTGCCCATAGACCGTTGAAGGTCTAAAGACAATCCAATTAATATTATTCCATTTTAGGTTACTGGACCTCGACATTTTTCTAACAAATTGGAATCACAATCATTATCAACATTCTTTAACAGCATTGAAATTAGCTTGAAGATGAAATACAAAAATGTTGTAACGTTCAACTTTAAAGAAGACAATCGAGATTTTTCTAAGAAGATTTCAAGTATACTGGGTAAATATTATTGTCATGCATAATATCTGCTTTTAAAACAGAATCGACATATTCGCCTTAGTTAAAATTATTTGTTACAACAAGCTACTATTAAGTAGATTATGAAAACAATTGCGCAAGATATGGAAGAATGGCGTATTGGAGACCAAGACACATTTTGAGTCGCTGCGTCAGCATAAGTAGGTAGTAGTAATTCTTAAGTATGGAAATGATGAATAAATTGTAAAAATACAATTCTGAAAAATTAATGATCCATGACAGCCCCTAGATACTACCTACGTAACAATTGTTATAAAGTTTCAATATAAGCCATTCTCAATATTAAAAGCCATTCGTTACATTGTAGGAGTCCGAGATATTGAAGATTTGGAAAATGAAACAACTTTACTCGATCTGCATCTGAATGAAATTCAATTGAAAGAACTCAGATCTACAATAAAGAGCTCTTACCAAATCGACTATCCACTCGAAAAGATTAGAGAAATGACCATCAAAAGGTAAAAAAAAAAACACTTAACATATTTTTTTTCTCATAGAAGTTGTTTGTGGTTCTTCTAAAATAATTATAATAATACGCACAGGTATACATGAGTATAACTGTGCGCAGTATTATATTTTAGAGAAGTACACATTTTATGAGTTTACGTTATAATCATATTTTATCTGTGCGCTCTTTTGAATCTGTTTCAGTTTGAAAGATTTAAGTAAAATAGAAAGCAAGCGATCTACAGACTTTGATTGCAGACTGGCTGCGTTTTACAAAGAAATAGATAGCGAAGAATATTATCTGTTACAAGAACCTGTTGCCAATATGCTTACTTGTAATGCAGTACGTTTTATTGGATTTTATATTATTTACGTTAATTCCACTACGAATCATAAATCAGTACAAATTTTAAATATCAAAAGGATTTATTCGAATTTTTACGACTACTTTAATGTATTCTGGTTGAAGCCAAGTTATAAGAAAATAAAAACTTATGGCGTAACTAAACCATTATCATCATTAGCCTACTTGATGTTCGTCCAATGCAATGTAGGCATCTCCTAAAGAACACTACGAAACGCACTGCTCATATTAGGAGGAGTTGCCCGTATTTAGGCATCTAATGGTGGGCAGGCCGTTTGGCTTCTTTTTTTTTACTTGTATGCAATTAATAACAAGCTTGCGCTTGGCCGCCTACTCACCTGATGTTAAGCGATGATGCGGTCTACAATGAAGCACGCTTGGCTAGAAGGAACCGATTCACTCGTGATGTATCGATATCGTGATCGTGATACCCATATTGTAACTATCGGGGAACATGGACGTGACTAAGATTGGCCTAAGTCCGAATTGCAGAACATAGCTAACCACTATAAGCAATAGATGAGGCTTGTCACTCATAAATTTAACTTGCGATTACCTATCTTATGATGGATGTCATTTACACATGCGTTAATACGCATGTCGGAAGCTTTTGTGCTGCTAAATATTTTTGACAATGGAGATGGCCAGTCAGCAGATACTATTTAAATTTACTTATTACAGAGCACCAAGAATGAAAATGAAATGCTTTTGATAATGATACCAGGATTTGAAGGTCGCTGTGAGACTTTAGAAAATGCAGCTGAGAGGTTGAAAATACAAGCAGTTGGAGTACAATTAGGCCCTGATATGGAAGGAGATAGCATACAAGAAATGGCACACTATATAAGAAAAGTAATAGTTTGTTATTTTCTTTTAAATTTTTGGAACTTGATTAGTTTGAGCATTTTAGTAGTAGTGGAGTTAGGTAAAAAAACTATTATTTGTGCTTGATTCCAGGCAACGATCAAAATGGTCTATAATTTTAATTTTAACGGCCTCTTATACCAAATTTGACGGTTTTAAATCAATTTTATTTAGTTAAATTACAATATTTGAGCTGGAAAAAAATAAATGTCATAGATACATCTGTGTTTGAGTTTATGATTTGGTTCAAAACACGAAAGAATAAACTTTCTTCGATCAAAAAAAAAACAAAGTAAATTTAGTTTATTTTTTTCGTTTTATGCTCTAATGAAAGCTCGTAACAACCTGGAAATTGCATGTACTGAAAGGCAATTCCATTTAACAATTTTTGGTTTGGATAGATTTTTGATAGCGAATAGTTTCGTTTTTTTTGTGAAATTAAAAGCGTAAAAAGGTCGCGAGAATTTGCGCGCGCTGCGCTCAGTACCGCGCCAGGTGTCATCGAGGTCGGAGCTATGTTCGTTTTTGTCGTTGCACTCCCCCCGCGGGTGTCCTGACTCTTGTGTGGCAAAATACACCGTCGCTATAACTTGGCGGGGGCTGAGGGAGCTTTTTGTTGCCTACGCGACTCGGATAACCGGCCGTTAATACTAGATATTAAAAAAACTTCATTGAAAAAGTATTAAGACTTTAGAATTTTTATAGTTGTGATTTCTATTATGACTAGATTGTCTGTTTATAAAATACTAGCTGCGCTCCGCGGTTTCATCCGAGTAGTGATGAAAAATGGTGATGATGATGATGATAAAAAGTAGCCTATGTCACTCTTCAGCCCATGAACTATTCCCATGCACTAAATCAGGTCGATCCGTTGCTCTTTTGCTGCGTGAAAGAGGAACAAACTAACCAACAAACTTTTCACATATATAATATTACTAGCTGCGCCTGCGGTTTCACCTGCGTAGTGATGAAAAATGGTGATGGTGAAAAGTAGCCTATTCCACTCTCTGGCTCTTGAACTTATTACCCATGCAAAAAATCAGGTCGATCCGTTGTTCCGTTGCAGCGTGAAAGAGGCACAAACAAACCAACAAACAAACACACTTTCGCATTTATAATATTAATATGAAGTATGATTGATTATCTGTAGGCAATTATAATGTCCGATCAAATAATTATAAACGAACAAATTTTTGATGTTAAGTCATTTTTTTTTACCGAAAATTGCAAATAACTAAGTATAATATTATGTATATAGTATACTGGCCAAGTTTAAAACATCAGTAATGGAAAAAATTTTAGGACATTCATTTTCTATACGGGGTATAGCGTGCGGTAGATTTTGTTCTATTAAAAATTTTTGCTAATAATTATAACAAATCTCAATGTTATTCACTTCTTATTATGTTATTTTATTTTTACCTTAATATTTCATTTCGTTTACAGTTACTCAAAACCGAGATTGAAACAAAATCTAAGTTCCACATTTTGGGATACTCATTTGGTGTCAACATTGCTTTGGAATTGGCTGCAATTTTAGAAGAAGAAGGTAAAGATAAATATTTTCGATTATTTATGCCAAAAAAAAATCAAATCGATTTTTTTTTATGTTTGACTCTCATATTATTTATGTAAATTTTCTAGCTAAATCTAATATTTTGTGTTTTTAACTATTTACAGGACGAAATGGTGTTGTATTTTGCTTAGACAGTAGTCCAGATGCATTACGTTCTCATTTAGACGCATATATAGGGAAATTATCTGAAGATAAGCTACAAAACTACATTTTAAACCACATGTATTGTCTTATGACTGGAAATAAAAACAAACAGCTTACAGAAGAACTAGATAAATTGAGCAAATTTGGAGAAAAAGTTGAAATCACTCTGAAGAAACTTAAAGGAGTTGTATCATATTCTGAACAGTATAAAAGATATGTAATTGAATCAGCGTATAAAAGGATCAACCTTGCAAGAGAATACAAACCAAAGATTAAATTACTTTCAGAATTGATCCTCTTAAAAGCCATACCTCATCCAAATTCTGAAAATTTAGCTCAAGATTATAATCTTTCTCAATATACGGAGAAACCTATTAAAATCTTAGAGTTGCAGTCAGACCACGGGTTTGCTCATCAAGATTTACGAGTATCTAATATAATAAATCGTCACATATTTTAAGGAAAATAATTTTTTTTGTTAGTTTTATAACACGGTCTACAGAAATTTAACATCTAAAAAAGCATATGTACAGCTGTATATTTAGTTAGACAAATGGTCAGAATGTTATGTTTGATATTCAACAAATAGTCAAATTTTTAAACAATCAATAAGAAATTTTGCTATAACTTTTGAACCTGTAAATATTAGTGAACATGCATGGGAATTAAATAATAATGGAATACTAGTCCTGTATTACTTACATTCTTCTATCGCGCTGTTTACGTAAATTATATCTTTTAGACAGACACACGCCACAACACACACGACCACATGTTGGACTCTCGCTAGCAGAGTTTTAAGATGCATGTCTAAAAAAGAAGCTTTTTCTTTTTGGGTTCATTTGTATGTATATTTGAGTTTCTTAATTTAACCACGGCCAGAACCTCTTTTACAAGAAAACGCTGGCATCTAGTGGATGCAAAAAGCAGGCTGTCGTTTAGTGTGGAGTTAAAAGGGGAGGCCTATGTTAAGCAGTGGACGTCTTCTGGCTGATTATGATAATGATGATACACGTACCTGTACACTGTACACTGATAACTACGAGGCCTCATTAAAACTATTTTACAATAACAGCTTATGTTATTGCTTGTTTGTTTCTAATTTCTTCTCTTAACGTGAATTTCGAGGTAATGGTTTAAGAAAAATACAAGCCTTGGTGGCAACTGAGCTTATATGGGCTCACTTATGCTGGCCTTGGATATGTCTTGGCCCACATTTTCACGTCGGTTTATAGGTATTTGTTTCTCTCTGTGCTGCCTTATATCTATCTATCTTTCTTTTTCTCTCTTTGTCTCTTTCTTTCTCTCTCTATCCCTTTTTCTTTGTATTTCTGTATATGTATCCCTCTTCCTATGTCTATTTCTGTTTCTCTGTTTTCTATCCTATTTTTCTGTTTCTGTATTTCTGTCTCTGTTTATCATTCTCTCATTCTGTGTCTCCTTTTCTTTCTATGTCGCTGTCATTCTCTCTTTTTCTCACGCTCTATGTTTATCTCTGTATACGTATCCCTGTCTCTGTCTCTCTGCCTGTCTCTCTGCATCTGTCACTCTTCCGGTGTCTTTCTGTCTCTTTGCCTCTGTCTCTATCTCTCTGTCTCTGTATCTCTGTCTCTGTCTCACTGTCTCTCTGTCTTTATCTATCTGTCTCTGTCTCTCTGACTCTCTGTCTCTGTCTCTCTATCTTTCTGTTTCTGTTCCTGTCTCTGTCTCTGTCTGTATTTCTGTTTCTGTATGTCTCTCTGTCTTTGTCTCTGTCTCTCTGTCTTTCTGTCTCACTGTCTTACTGTCTCTCTGTCTTTCTGTCTCTCTGTCTTTCTGTCTCTCTGTCTTTCTGTCTCTCTGTCTTTCTGTCTCTCTGTCTCTGTCTCTCTCTGTCTCTGTCATTCTGTCTCTGTCCCTCTGTCTCTGCCTCTGTCTCTATCTCTGTGTTTTTGTCACTGTCTAGTTTTGAACTGTCATTATCATCATCATCAGCCAAAAGACGTCCACTGCTGAACATAGGCCTCCCCCTTTAGCGTACATACTGAACGACAGCCTGCGTTTTGCATCCACTGGATGCCCGCGACTCTCACAATGTCATCGGTCCATCTAGTGGGAGGCCTCCCTACGTTGCGTCTTCCGGTTCGTGGTCTCCACTCAAGAACCTTACTTCCCCATCGGTATATGGAAAACTTATAATTATATTTTTTTCAATTGGTAATTGTTTAGCTTAATCATAATCTGCAACAAAATTTAACATCTACTAACACATAATTATACAGGTATTGGCGTACTTTATTTTGATGGGCTACGGTTGCATATTTAATGTAATGTACATACCTTACTACTTACTTACTCTGCTGGAACAGCGACCCGAAGTGGGTCTTGCCCTCCGACAAAAGAACGCCACCGGTCGTGGTCTCGCGCTGTTTCTCGTCAGTCGGCAACCAACGTATATCAGTCAATGTACGTATACCTTAATGCAATAAAATAATTCTTGACTGTTCTTTGTTTAATCTTGTAAGCTCATGAACTAGTTCAGGCATCGAGATATAATTTTTATAGAGTCACAATCTATCAGTGGAAACAATCAAAAACGTTCTAACGTACATACATTGTATGTATTATATTTATTATACTTCACAATACTGCATTTACTCCAATTTAGACGTTATATCGCTTGCATAGTGTTCATTGTTAGTTGTCCGCTATGTCATCGTAGCTCTGGCATCGCGTGGCATTGTAGTCGGATCGCAGTTACCTTGTAACTAACCGAAAAGTCTGCGCTATTCGTAGCGTGCACCGAATTTTGGTTTGGACATTTTTTGGCACGATTGTGACTCTATATGTATTGTATCTCGATGATTTCTGGAGCCTTTGCATTCATGATAATCTGTAAGCCTAATGTTGATTTATGTCATAAATAAACGCTGTTCATGTGTTCAAGAGAGTTTCATTACCCACCTCCATCCTCCATTACCAGATTAACTTAGTATTGATCGGGTTTAATTTTTAGGATCTGTCCACGCAGTTCGAAAATTTACTCTCAACATAAACAAATAATTTTCGTAAGAAATAATTTTACGACAGTGCGAATTAGGGTGGTTGAATGAAGAGAGTTGAGAGTTTACAAAAAAGGCTACGCGTGCGATCTTGGGCAACACATAGTAAATAATAATGTTATTTTGTATGTTCTCGGTAATTTTTCAGAAGTAAAACTGAGCTAAGCAAATTTACAGTACCTGACAAGTTTCAAACATAAAATAAAAAAAACAAAAATAAATGGCTGTAATTTTTTATTAAGTAACTTAGTGAACTAAATAGACTTACATGACAAAGAATCGATTAATATAGTTAGACACCCTACGGTCAAATAAAGCCATAGCATGATCCGACTCTATATCAAACACTGTTACTGGTTTATCGGTATACAAAGAAAGGTTGTAATCTGCGCTCAGTTGTTTTGCATTTGGATGAGGAATACCTTTTAGAAGCACTATTTCTGAATCTAATTTGAAGGTAGGCTTATATTCTTTAGCCATATTGATTCTTTCATAAGCAGCTTGGAGTAAACTTCTCATATACTCGTGACTGTGATGAGTACCGTATTTAACTTTGTTTATAAATATTTCCACTTTTGCGGACCATTTTGTTGCTTTGTTTAACTTTTCTTTCAGTTCATCTGATGTATCTCCAACGAGAAGTGTGTAAATATGTTCGATCACGCAGTTATGCAGTTGTTCGTCATTGAGTACTCCCAAGTAAGCATCGAGGTGGACTCGCAGAGCATCTGGACTACTGTCTAAGCAGTACACTACTCCAATCAGACCTGTAAATAAAAATAATATAATTATATTCTTTAGGTTTCGAGATCATTACATTCCTTTTTATAATCCTCAATTTCTTGTCAAAATGAACCGGTATATACCAAAGATGCTACGAGTTGAGAATCATTATCAAATCAGACAAACAAGGGAGATATGACTTAGTAACCTTATCATTCGTGTTCAAATGTCTCAATTTTTATCATGTGTTTTTCATTTTACTTTATTTTTCACCCACACTAAGAAACTTGTAGCTATTTCAATAACGTAATTAATAGTCTACATGCAAATAAAGACCAACAAGGTCGTCTGCAGAGTGAGTTCGACTAAAGGCATATAATCTGATTAAAGTCAGATACGTCCGCACTCACCATGCCACGTTAACATATCTTCCTTGTTTGCTTGATCCGAGGTATCCTCTTTGTCTTGTGATATCCTGATTATTATGATACTTTTTGAAAATAAATATATCGGGAAATATCGTGCATTATTTTATTAAGGTAAAAGTAGGTAGGTAATGTACCTATTTTTATTATGTATGTCGACGTTTTTGACCATGTTACAATAGCCGTGGTTACGACTGACTCAAATCATTAAAACATACGATATGTACAAATCGCGAACGTTTAAAAGTAATTTATTTATCATTGTGATTCTGATAGAAATAAAATTTTATCGTACAACGAAATTGTTTACCTTCTTTTTCTAATAAAACTGCCATTTCTAAAGCAACATTAACTCCAAAAGAATATCCCATAAGATGGAACGGCGATTTTATGTGAGTTCTCGCTTTCACATACTGAAAAAATAAGTTAAAAATAATATTATTCACAAATTGCAAACGTTAACACAATCTCAACTTGCCATCATGGTAGTGTTCTGTAATTATGTCAAAAATAATAATTATAATTATTAAAATGAAATTATCATTTAAGTAGGCCAGATTTTAGCACAAAAGACCTGGCAAACCTGACTTGACGTGTACCAAACTTTAGTTCAAGAAGTTTCTTAGGGTTGTTCTTCTGAGGTCCGGAATATTTTTTTATGTAACCCACATAATTATTATGTGAGCTACGCTGCAGACATGAATCTCTGCACCCGCATCCTCCTTCGGGCAGTCGACACTGGACTAACATTCCAGACTGGTCACGAAGCTTTCTTTAGCCATATTATGCAGAAAAGATATATTTCGAGCTTATACTTCTTAAATTATCATTTAAGGAACATACTTTATTTCACCCTCGGAACATTTTAGCCACTAAAACAGTTTGTGCATAGTGGCTTCTCACATTAACACCTTTACAATTTCTGAGTAATTTGACCATGACCAGAAATAGTTAAATGGATGGACGAACATGGTGAAACTATACCTACTGTTACCTTTAAAATTCGTACGGAACCCTAAAAAGTACTTTACAGAATTGTACGTTCATATACCTCGAGTAGCATTTTAGCGATCTTGGGAATACTATTAATGTAATTTGGATCCAGCTGCAAAACCATAGCTCGTTTTTTTATTCCTTCCGATAGTGATGTGAGCGATTTTGAATGTCCTTCAAATCCTGGGATCATAATCATGTAAGCGTCTTCTGGATCAATAGTCAACTCCGGCTGTAAAACATAGTGTATGAAAATACAACGAATATTAGTCACCTTATAAATTTGCGCCAGACTGATGTGTGCCAGTTCCTTAGAGTTTTTTTAGATCTTGTTTCAAAGGAATATTTGCAGAATTTCAATAGCATTAGGCGTTTTTTAAGAAATGTATCATTAAAACCTACTATATTGCATAATTAGATCTTAGATTAGTGCAGTACCAACTTAATAAAGTGCATACGCATAATGTAGTTTATGTTCGCCCTTATACATAATCAAAGTATTTGCCAAGAAAAATACAAATCGCTCGTGTGCCCATTTCTCATCTAGCAAAAACTCACGCAAAGGGCAATGAAGCAATTCATGTTAGGAATCAGCTTAAAAAACTGAGTTCGAAACATGAAAATCAACGAAGGACAACTCACGGATATCAAAAACCACGTTATCTTGCAACATATGTAGAGCTGGTCAGGACAAGTGGCTAAACATGGTGACGGTAGGTGAAGTACACTGAGTACCGGAAACTAAGCAATATAATATTGTGGACTCACGTATACTGGCTTCGGTTATGCCTCAAAGATGAAGACATAGGCGGGGCCCACTTTTTTACTCTCGTCCATAAATGCTTCTGTTGCTACATTAATATACTCACTATCCAAGATTTCTAGATATTTGCTTACTTACCTCAAAACCTGAGCTTAATTTGGTCTTCATTCGGATAATCGGTTCTGTGGCATTGATCTCATCTTCCAAAATATGTCGATAAAATGCTTTTAAACCGGCTCCAAAGTCTGTGTTCAACTTAAATTTTCTAATATATTCTTCTTCTTCGATGTCATTGTCCTTTGCATATGATGTACAAACACTAACGTATTTATGTTTCAGACTTGATTCCAAAGCGTTTAAGAATGCTGTTATAATTATTTTTTTATGTATTTTCTGAAAATATGGATAAAATAAATGTGTTTTTTGTCTATTTTTGTTATATTATGTCTTGTATGTACATGTTACATACGTAGCACATGAGTAAATCAGGTATTAAAATAATTATATATGTGGTCTTTAAGCTCAACAAATACGACACTGGAATTATAATATAAAAATATGCAAACGCTGTTTTATACTATCATGGTTGTTTACTAAATCTGCCCGTGAACATTGTTGCATGGTAACTGCACCGGAATATCAAGAGCTCTATCTACAACCTTACTACGTTAAATATACCGATAATAATCATTATTATAGCTGTTATCAGAATATTTGTCACCTCGTTTCCCACAGCATGACGTAAAAATAATGATGGAAGTCCGAGCTTGTTTCGACGTAAACAGCATTCTTCAATTTCTTTTGGTTCATATTTGTTTCCTTGATGTGAAATGGTGGTTATAACTCCAAAATATCTGAAACCATCACCAAAATACATAGTATGGTATTGAGACGTAACTGTAAAATACATTATATATGTTACCGGCAATGTGTATAATCCGGCATTCTATACAATGCCTAGGCAATGTATAGAATGCCTAAAACGTTCAGGCAATGTATGAAATATTACTTATTTTATACTTTGCCTAAGTATTCTATACAATGCCAAATGCGCAGCCGGCAATGTGTGTAAAATACGAGAGCAGGGAAGGGGGAGACGTGCGAGTAGGAAGTAAACACACGCGACGCGGGTGGGAGGCGTTATGACCCTCTAAAACAGCTTAGAAGCGAGATGGGTCTGTAATTTCAAAGCAAGGTGTTGACAAACACACACTCACGAATACACACACACACAAAAACACACACACCCATACTCTCTCTCTTACACACGCACACTCTCACACACACACGCTCGGACGCTCGCTCTGACGCACGCTCAAACACACGCTAGGCGCACGCTCACACTTACGCCCATTCTTACACTCAGTCCTACTCTCACACTCACGTCCACACACACACACACACACACACACACACACACACACAGACACACGCACTCACACTTACCCACACTCACTCATACTCTCTCCCTCTCTCACACACACACACACTCACACCCACACACACTCACACCCACACTCATACTCTCTCTCTTTCACACACACACACACGCACGCCCACACTCACGCCCACACTCACGCCCACACTCACGCCCACTCTCACGCCCACACTCACGCCCACACACCCGCCCACACTCACGCTCACACTCACGCCCACACTCACGCCCATGTCACACCCATGTCACACCTATGTCACACCCATGTCACACCCATATCACACCCATATCACACCCATATCACACCATATCGCACCCATATCGCACCCACACCCACACAGCCACAAACGTGTACTCACACACACACGCACACACACACTTAGCCGAGTTCTACGGCACCCACGGGAAGAGAACGGGGGAGTACATTCTTAGGCCGGTGCCTCCACGACGGTACTTACATAACATTGATAATTATAGAAGAAAATCTATTTACTTTATACATTGCCGGTGCACCAGCAGGTATTCTATACAATACCTAGGAATTGTATACATTGCCTAGGCAAAGTATGAAACGGTCAATAATATTCATAATATTTCATACATTGCCTGGACGCCCCAGGCATTCTATACATTGCCTAGGCATTGTATAGAATACCTGAATTATACACATTGCCGGTAACATATACACCCATTTCAGATGTAGTTGACATTAGAAACAAAATCGGCCAAGTGCGAGGGCACCACAAAATTCAATAACGAAATTACTCGTTATAACTTGGTAATGAACAATAACTTGTCACCGACTCCCACTTGGCCATTTTTTTACCATTTATTGTTATATTTTAGAGTGTGTACTATAATTAATTCGATGTACGTTTGTTGTTTAGGGTTGCTTTGTTCTTTTTTTTTTGACTTTTTTATTATTTGTTTGTCAATCCGCAATCCGTAACATTACATATTCTGTAAAAAATTAAACTGGCTATCTATAACGGTTCGAAAGATATAGCCGTTAATAGGTAGGACAGATGGACGGATGGACAGACAGATGTCGTAGACTTAGTAATAGGGTCCCGTTTTAACCATTTGGGGGTGAGAGGGCTATGCTCGGGGTTTCTCTACGAGATCAAATCAGAAATGAGGAGATCCGTAGACGAACGAAGATTACCGACATAGCCCACCGGATTAGCAAATTGAAGTGACAGTGGGCAGAGCACATAGCACGCAGAACAGATGGCTGATGGGGCCGAAAGGTTTTCAAATGGAGACGACGGGCCGGTAAGAGCAGCGTAGGACGACCTACGAGATGGACAGATGACCTAAAAGAGACCGCAGGGAAACGCTGGATGCAGGCCGCTTCCAACTGGCCTTTTTGGAGATCGATGGGGGAGGCCTATGTCCAGCAGTGGATAACCTACGGCTGAAATGATGATAATGATCATGCAAAATACATGTACTTGACCTTGTACATACATACTATAACAATACTTTGTGAAAAAAATTACCGTAAGTATCTGCATTTACGAGAAGATATATCCAATCGAGTTACAATCCTAGCAATATAGTCTGTCTCCTTATCAATAATCGTATTGTTTTTCCCATAATCATTATGAGTAATGAATATTCCATCGAGTGAACCTAATTTTGTTTCAGCTTCAATTATAAGATTTTGACATGTATCTTCTGCTTGGAGGTTTTCGGAATTAAGCTGAATTGTAACTCCGAAATCATTCCAGACCCTGAAATATATTTAAAACATTTCAATGAAAATTATTTACCTTCCATTACCATAATATATATTTAACAAACTTACGCATATTTCACATGAAAGTAGCTGTTAACTGACTTCGAATTACAGTGAACCAATAAGTGACGTGCTCCTCTTTTAATTAAGAGATCTATTAGTTCCACGCCTATTTCAGATCCATCCCATATAACAATATAAGATTTAGTGGGGTATAGCGATATTCTGAAAACAAAAAGAATTTTAATAGATAAAGGTTACGACTGAAACTTTAGTTTGTTTAAAATTATTTACTAAATCGCTTGTCTTTTTGTCCATGGTTAATGTCAAACAAACAAAGAAACCAAGTGGTAACATTGTTTTCTAGCATACATTTAGTTTTTTTTATCGAAATATATATTCTAACTTTCCCGTCGTTAACATGTCAAAAAATACTGTTTTTAAAAATGACCATTTTTCTTAGGCCCACCAAATTTTTTTTCTTAAGCCTACCTAATTTACCTTATATTAATGGGACCAACGCCACAAAATTTGTCCTTTTTTTTGTACCATTCGGACGAAAGATAAGGTAAAAATGCAACCGGAATAATAAAATCACCAATAAAATGTGTTGTTTTGATTTTTGCCACAATTCATTCATTTCCCTTATAAAGTCACACTTGACCGGAACGTTTTTAAAACGAAAAAGGATGCATGCTCAGGAATTTATGTACAAAAATAAATAGATCATATTTTACAACAGTGGCCATAGTAATCAGCTTTTAAGTAAAAACAATTATATACACACACTTACACACACACTTCAGCCTGTAAAAGTCCACTGTTGAACAAAGGCCTCCCTCTTAGAGTGGGGTGTTGCCATAATCCCCACGCTTGGGCTTGGGCTTGGCGGCTTGGGGATCGCAGTACGTTCACCGTGTACTAATAGGACGCTGCTGCCCATCCTTCGGTGGTTCTGGTCGCAGTTTTAGGACATACGCGGGTCAATTATATACATCATCATCATCATCATCATCAGCCAGAAGACGTCCACTGCTGAACATAGGCCTCCCCCTTTAACCTCCACACTGAACGACAGCCTGCCTTTTGCATCCACTGGATGCCAGCGACTCTCACTATGTCGTCGGTCTATCTAGTGGGAGGCCTACCTACGCTGCGTCTTCCGGTTCGTGGTCTCCACTCAAGCACCTTTCTTTCCCATCGGTTATCGGTTCTTCGAGCGATGTGGCCTGCCCATTGCCACTTCAACTTGCAAATTTTTACAGCTATGTCGGTGACTCTGGTTCTTTGGCGAATATCCACGTTTCGAATTTTATCGCGCAAAGAAACTCCGAGCATAGCTCTTTCCATTGCCCGCTGAGTGACTGAGTTTTTCCAAAAGGCCAACAGTTAAGGACCACGTCTCAGTACCATATGTCATTACTGGCAACACACACACTGGTCAAAAACCCTCGTCTTGAGGCACTGTGGTATCTTGGACGAGAAGATGTCACGCAATTTCCCGAACGCTGCCCATCCGAGTTGGATTCTTCGGGCGACCTCTTTGCTTAAGTTGGGCTTACCTAACTGAACAATCTGTCCAAGATAGGTGTAATGGTCAACAACTTCTAGAGTATCGTTCCCAACAACTAACGGCACGGGTTCAACATGGACATTCGACATGATTTTTGTCTTGTCCATGTTCATTTTAAGACCCACCTGTTGGGAAAGGCTACTGAGGTCACTGAGCATGGTATTTAGGTCCTCCAGCGACTCTGCCATGATGATTATATCATCGGAAAAACAAAGGTGAGTGATGAATTCGCTGTTGATGTTGATGCCTAATCCATTCCAGTCCAATAGCTTGAAAACGTCCTCCAATGCGTTCGTGAACAATTTCGGAGAGATAACATCTCCCTGTCTCACGCCTTTCTGCAGTTGGATTGGTTCCGTGCTCTCGTCCTGTAATCGGAGCGACATGGTGGCGTTTCTATACAAACACTTCAACACTTCGATATACCTATAGTCGATATGGCAACGCTGGAGGGACTGCAATACTGCCCAGGTCTCGATTGAATCAAAGGCTTTCTCATAGTCCACAAACCCTAGGCATAATGGCCGATTATACTCCTCAGTCTTCTGTATAATCTGGCGGAGCGTGTGTATGTGGTCTATGGTGCTCCAGCCTTTACGGAAACCGGCTTGTTCGGGAGGCTGAAAGTCATCAAACCTGTTTTCGAGACGGTTTGTAATGACTCTGGAGAACAACTTGTACACATGGTTTAGGAGTGAGATGGGTCTATAATTCTTCAATAAGATGTTATCACCTTTTTTGAAGAAGAGCACCACCACACTCGTGTGCCATGCTTCAGGCGTTGTACCATCGTGTATGACGGAATTAAATAACTTCTGGAGGACTAAAAGTACCGGTTTTCCACCCGCTCGCAGTAGTTCTGTCGTGATTCCGTCATCACCCGGTGCCTTGTTGTTCTTAAACTGTTTCAGAACCATACTAATCTCGTACAGGCTGATGTCTGGGATGTCCTCAGTGTAGTGTCGGGTCAGTTTAGCTCTCTTGTCCTGAGTTGTACTGACAATAGGCTGTCGTGTCAAGGTGTACAACTGTCCATAAAACCTCTCAAGCTCTCTCAGAATCTCCGACTTTGCCGAAATGATACTGCCATCCTCGATCTTCAGCTTTGTCATTTGGCTTTTCCCAATAGACGAATTCTTCGCGAACACTTTCGAGCCCTGATTCCGCTCAATTGCATCCCTAATACATTTTGTATTGTAGGAGCGCATATTATATATGCGTATTCCTCAAATATAAATAAATATATATAAATATATATGGATATTGAAGACAGTAAGAATATCCCACAACCAACCCATATGACTACACTTACTGTGCCCGCTATTTTCAGGGCAGCAGCAGCATTTACTATGTATAATTATAAGCGTGCTGCTTCAACTTTCCGTATGTCCTAAGTAATGTTCTCTGATGATTTTACAATACATATGATACGCGAAATTGCATCATGTGTTAGATAATGTATAGCTTTGCTCTCACTTTTCGAAGATTTAAGGAATCTTTTTCTGAGCGGGTTACCTATTTAATTATTATTATGATAATAATATTTTGTTACCAACAATGTATTTTTTTAAAATTCCGCTTAGCCATACAATATCGCAAGTAATCATAACCTACTCGTGCTGATAATTATTATCAGCACAATTGCTAGAAAAAGTGCTAATGCAAAAATGCGAAAGTAACTCTGTCTCTTATGCTTTCACTGCTAAACTGCTGAACTGATTTTGATGAAATTGAATATGTACATAGCTTGAATCTTAATAATGACTAAGCTACTTTATATCCCGGAAACCTACGTACATAGTTCTCATGGGATGATCACTTCTTTTCGTGACAAACCAAATCACGCAGGCAATCGCTAGTATTAGGTAGTAAATCACTAGAACATAAGTAATAAAGTTAGTTATATATAATTGTTCATTGTGAGGTTTTAGGTTATTGTGAGATTCATTACCTGATTTCTCAATATTCCGGTTAGATCGGATATAGCTAATATTACCACTGAATCTAGAGATTGTGAGGAACAAATCGACATGAGTTTCATTACTATATGGTATATCTTGTGGTGGGCCTATTTTTCAAACAAAAGAAATTGTCTCCTTTAATAAATTCCTTCAGTTATTATGTAATCATACACTCATATCCGGAACCTAATTTATGTAGCACATCACGCTACCCGGACAATTAATAGCTATTTATTGTTTTTATTATACGAGAATGACTCAAATGAGATAAACCAGGTTATATCAGCCAGGTGGTTGGAGTAACCAGCTTAATCTTACAGAAGTAAATTAATAATTTTTATAACATTAATAAAATGTGTGTAAGCAAAGTCAGTTTCTGTGTAAAAAATTATACTTGTAATTAAATATCAATGTATTAGGATTAGATCTTAATCTTTTATAAACTTACCTAGGAATCTGAACAAGATCTTGTTTTGACATCACTAAATCATTCATGTTTATTAATACTCTGCCTCTATTGTTTCTTGTTAATAACAAATTGAATGCTCTGCTTATGTCCAAGGGTGAATATATGACAGACGTCAATGGTCGCACAAATCCTTTTGCAATTCCTTCACTGAGCATTACGTGAAGAACCTATATCGATATTCAGATAAATTATAATAAACTAAATAGTAAAGAATTCTCAACAAATTTAATGGTGTTAATTACCTTTTTGTATTTTTTATATTTCTCAGTAAATATGGTTGACATATTAACTGATGTATAACTGGTATCTGGATCTAAAAAGAACATTGGCATATTTTTGTTCTCTTTTTGATCACTTTCATTCAAATCCAAAAAATGGCCCAAGAATCCAACACAACCCATGGCTGCCTGAAATGAAATGAAATGATTTTATGTGTTGCATTGAATCCTCATAACTATCAAAATAAGGGGTCATGCCCCGTCTACCCATCGGCTTCACCCACTAGTGCATGCACGGAAAATTCGCATTTACCTTTGAACCCACTGCATTTGATTATTAGAATATTTTTTTACCTCACGTATTTTTCCAGAGCCAGAACTGATAACTATCTTACATCTTTTATTTTGCGTTCTTTCGATAACCATTGCCAGAAAAGTATCATCATACGTGTATCCAATATTATTTTCTATAAAATAAATACAAGTAAATCAATTTACAAATTTCAGTGTAATCAGCCTAAATGCATCAATAAAAATATCAATCATATTGAGAAACTCCTTCGTTTTTTGAAGTCGGAAAAAAATATATTTGCGTATAATTCATAAATATCATCTACAAATTAACAAATACTTGAATACAAATTCCTTTTGAAAAACTGTAATTTATAAAGCAGGCTTGGGTTGATATTTTTTTACTTACCATCTAGTTCCGGAAACTGTTTCAATATAAATCTTTTCTTTTCAGGATTGGCAACTGTACCATAAATGGTACAACCTAGACTGAGAGCTATGCATATAACTGCTTGACCTAATGCACCAGCTGCTCCGACGATGAAAATGTTACTGTTTTTGGACAAAGGACTTCGTAATGCCTGTTAGAAAATATTTAATTAGTATAGCTGTCCAAATTTTGTTTCAATTTAACCTTTAGTTATTTATATTTTTATCTTACAAGGCAATAAAACGCATGTAGAAAAGGTAGTGGAACAGTTGCTGCTTCTGCCATACTCCAGTGTTGAGGTACTGGCCATAATAAATCATAATCTGCTTCAACTGTACTACTCATAGCTCCTTTAGGAAGTATCCCCATGACTTTCTTACCACTGAAAAAGTTAGAAAATATTATAATGCAATGCACCAAACAAACACGTTGTTTATTATGAAACAATTTTCAACTTTACGATCTATTAAGTATATGCATCAAAATAATATATTGTACTAAGAACGCATAAAACAAACCATTAAAGCCAAGATTTTTACTAACCCGAGCCACAAGCGCGGGCTAAAAAGCTTTTGCACGAGTTATACACACAGCATTTAGCTTTAATTATGAGAAAACAAAAACAGTGATATTTTATTTAATATATATGACGGAGTCTGGATGCGTGGGCTGATGGCCGATCTTTATCAGAATATCTTGGTTCTATGGCGTGAGTATAGCGGCTGAGGAGAATAAGACATCACTCGTAAGTGATTACACAGGTTTTAATTTTGTAACATGATTATTCTTACAATGGAAAATTACTTGAAAATTACTTGGGGACAAGGTGTTCCGCCTTGTAACGAACGCTACCACTCTCCAACCAACAATCCAAATTCCAACCTCAAAGTCAAGTGAGCTCCACCGAGACTCCAACAGTCCCCATTCAAAACACAAAGTAAAGTGAGCTCCACCGAGCCTCACGTCACCGACGCGAGTCCGCGCGCCCTCACTAGCGCCTCTGCCGGACGGTATCCAAACTTGCTAAACTCTGATTGGTTGTCAACGAAACAACTTCACAACGAATTTCAGCAGAGTAAGTTACTGCAGCGTTACACCAGTGATGGCGCAACCTCCATCACTAGTCCCCCAAAACAAAGCTAGGTGACGCCTACCTTCATAATCTAAGCTTTAAAAGCTATCCGACGGTAGTTGCGTCCGAGTGCTGAAACTTCAACGCGCTGACATATATATTTATGTGACTCAAACTAAAATTTGAAGAATTTTTTGTTTTAATTCGACAAAAGCTATCTCTGGGGCATTAATAATGCCCTGATAATTGGGTATTATTATAGGCCCCAAGCAAATTTCTTATATGAAATAAGTATATTACAAACTAAACCTTATTGAACAATTTTAATGAATATTTATTTTTATGCCCTAGTGTGTAAAAAGTTGACTTTTATACAGCAGAACATATAAAGAGACATTGGCATCGATTCCGGTGCACTCTAAAATAAACTAAACTAAATTTGACAGCTCTAAAATTGTTGCCATCCTTCTCTCACGTATTAAAATGAAAAGAGAGGCAGATAATTTTAGTCCTGTCAGATTGGTTTAGTTTAGTGAGTGGTGTGACAGAATAGGCCTCATTGGCATCAATTGTGCTGTACCATTCTCTAAACTAAACTAATCTAACCAAAATTTTCACCGTCTCTTTTCATTTCAATACGTCAGAAAAGGATGTCAACAATCTTAGAGCTGTCAAATTTAGTATAGCTTAGAGAATGGTACATTAGAATCGACGTCAATATTTCGCTTACACTGAGCATAAACTATAACTTAAGTGAAAAGAAAATTATATTATCATTAATTTTGGTTACTGTATAGATCTCATGTTTACTGCTTGTTTTATGCTTTGCCACTCGGATTCAGAATTGTCTATAATTTTCTACATTTTACTCAAACCCATAATTTTTCCTGCATGCTTAATACACCATTCTACGAAGCAAATTCGCGTAACCAAGAACCTACAAATACGATTTTACGAATGAGACGAACGTGAGCCCTTAGTGAATGTTTGCATATATGGGTGCAAATGGCTTAACAGGTTTAAAGTTTTGTATTTTGTTAATATTTTTTTTCCAGTTGGTCCCTTCCATCTTGTAGTATTGATTGTCCACCTATTATCTGTGTATCGTGATACATGGCCAGCCCACTGCCATTTCAGTTTCAGGGCTTGTGTGAGGGCATCCGTTATCTTTGTTTTTTTCTAATAACTTCGCTTTTGACTTTGTTTATTTTCCTTATATTTAGGATACTTCCCTCCATAGTTCTTTGTGTTGTTTCGATCTTTTGCTTAGCTCTTGTCGTGTATACCCAAGTTTGACAGCCATATAACAGGCATGGCAATATGCTTATATAATTTTCTTCAGGTTTATAGAGTAGTCACCTTTCAAGATTTCTTTGAATGACCAAAATTTCTTCCAGGTTACATTTGATCTTCGTTCGACTTCGTCTTCGTTGCGTGTTTTGATAAATGATACATGTTTACCTAGGTAGATGTAGCTATTGACGTATTCTATTGAATTTACTTTTACGTTGATGGTCCGTTTGGTGCTGTTTGTCATTATTTTGGTTTTTGTAGCATTCATTTCTAATCCCACTTTTGAGCTTATTTGATCAAGTGAGCAGAGCATATCTTGTAGATCTTTTGCTGTTTCAGATAAAATAACTATGTCATCCGTGAATCTGAGATGGTTTAAATAGCTGTTGTTTATTTTTATGCCTTTAGTTTTCCAGTCTATGATTTGAAGAGTAGGGAGGCCAAAAAGAAGGTGGGCTGATGATCTATCAGAAATAGCAGGAAATGACAGGCAAGCTATTGGCAAAGACAGAGACGAGTGGAAAAAACTGGAGGAGGCCTTCACCCGAAGAGGGGTCCATACCCAATAATAGAACTAACCTGTACTAACATCTAGATATAAAGCACATTATTACTAATTACAACAGTTACTAACAACATTTGAAATGTATATTAAGGTTATGGAAATAAAGGCTATATTATTTCCCTTTATTTTTTATACTTCTCGGGTCTAGCCCGGACATTTGGTAGGCATTGGTGGGGCCGAAGCCAACACCAAGAGGCCCGTTGAATATAAAAATACAATTATAGAATGTGTATAAAATGAAATATAAAACTATTGTACAGTATAGGATATTAAAAGTCTGGGCTATTGAGGTGAACAACTTGTGGATGGGTTAACAGATCTATGGTATGAGGTACGGCACCTGCCAATTATGCCTCATTTCAAAATGCTAAGGCAGGTGATGACTTGCCACCCACTAAATGAGCCCCCCATAATGGCTGCCGCATATTGGCACCGGAGGGGCAACATTGGCGTGGGTGGCTTAGGGTGTAGAGAGGTGTGCTGCACTTTCACTAAGAGCTACTCGCGGCGTTATGCCCTTTAACACTTCCATCCTGGAGCTTAGGTTCTTAGCTCTTGCGGTTTCCACCCCCAGACGGCCGATTAAGGCAAGCCAGGGGTCAGGGTCTCTGGGGTTTTAGACCCATGGAATCAGGGTACGTGGTGTCGCCACTCACCGACGGCTCGCCATAAAGCCGCCCCTGCGTTTATTATTATATTATTTTGTTAATATTTAAGTAATCTCTTTAATGATGTCACAGAACTTAAATAAAAGATAGTACAATGCAATTTTATGAGAATGGCCCAAATTATAAATTTGACTTACTTTATATCTAAGCCACTAAAGTCCATTCCAAAACATTGATTACTTGAACTGGAGAGTTTTTTGCAATCTTTCATCGATAAACCAGAATAGCTAACCTGTGAAAGGCATAATCAAAGGTTATTTCACATTTTGTAATTATTTATTCTTGTCAATTTTGCTATAAAATTACCTGAATCATCGCTTTATTAGATATCACTGGAGCGTTAGTCCAAGTAAGACTTTCTATATTGTCTGGTTCGGTAGCAATTAACTCAACTCTTTGCACGTTATTTTTTCTACCCAAAGACACATGGAAGTTGAGTTCTGAATTGTCATAGTGAAGTATATTCATCTTTAAAGTTTTTTGAATGTCCGGTACAACTTTAATTTTTGTAACATCATGATAAACCAAGTCATGAAAAGTAACACCACCACATCTGCAAGAGTTGTATTTTCATTTTGAAACAATTAATATTATCTATTACCTATATAAATAAATTTAAAACCAAAGCCTAATATTATAACACAGATACTGACCTCAAAACTCCAATGTTCTCTAATATTACAGCGTCATAATATTGAACTCCGTTTTTGGTTTCTAAACTATTTGTATGTTTAGTCGTATTAATAGTTAGTTGGTTTATATATTTTACGCAAGACACACCGTCGTTATCTTTGGATAAAGCTTTCAGTTGAATGATTGAATCCAAGAAAGTTACCCACTGTCCGCTCCATTTCACAGATGCTTTGTTTCTTTTAATATTCGATGACATGATCGATTTAAAATCTCCTCTGTAATTTAAATTTATTTTATTATAACTATGAAATGTGAAAGCTTAATTTTGATACAGGAGTACTTTGTTTAAATCTCCAAAAATACTGTATAAATGTATTACTTACTCATAAGAATATCCTCTGTTTCCTAAAATTTTATATATATCATTTTGACTTAAATGTTTTTCGTTTTCGTGTAACTGTATATTTTCATATTGATTGTTGGTTTTATTTACAACATTTATAATCCCATCAATGACAATATTGTTTTTATGAGTAACCTTCAAATTAAAAACAACTTATAAGCAAACATTATATTTTTTAGCTTACGATGGTTTATATTTAGATCAAACTGATATAGTTACTAGCGACCCGCCCATCCGTTTTCGCACGGGTGTAATTTACGTGCGGAGCCGGGGCGGGTCGTTAGATATATATAAACTTTTCTTGAAAATGTATCTAACTGATGGTGAAATCCGCATCAAAATCCATTGCGTGGTTTAGGAGGAGTTAGCGGTATACAGACAGGCAGACAGACGCGGAAAGCGACTTCAATTTATACTATTGTTTTTATATATATATATAAAGAGAAGACAAGAAATTTCTTTGGAATCGTTTTGAAAATACCTGAAACTTATTAGAGCCTTTCTGTATTGTAATGTCTAATTGAATAATTTCTTCAGGTAGAATAATAATTTGTTTGTGTATATTAATTCCTTCAAACTTTACAGACATGCACATAAAGTCTATATTTTTTAAATCTGCCAATGTCTTCCATACATAAACCAGCATCGCAGATTCTGGTAATACGTTGACACCTATAAGTATTAATAATTATGCTGTTATTTCATAAAATTAACACTACAAAAAATTATAAATGTATTTATAATAAAAAACAAACCGTTTTGAACGTAATCTTTTAAATATGCAAAATCATCATCAAAAATCGATATGATATACTCTCCAGCGTTTGAGTTATCAATTCTGTGACTATAATCATAATCTACCCTGTAAACATAAACAGATAATTTTAAAATATTAAAATGTTTCCACAGTGACTGACCAAAGCTTGCCTTCGACACTTAAATGAAAATAATAACAGGAACTCGGTGAGATTTTGGTGAATGTCTGTTTGTCTTTTTTGTCTGTCAGCATGTAACAGCAATTTTTTTTAGAAACTACATTATTTGAAATCTGGCATTAATCTACCGCTTTTGAAATGGTATAAAAACTACAAAAACTACGTAATATGATAAAATGCAGTGTCGAATAATGAATCAAAGCAAGATCGTAAAACAATACCCGAAAGCACTAGGTTCAGAACATTGCCTTGAAAATTTTTTCTTCTCTCCCTGAGGTTGAATGAACGAGTGCTTAGATTGCTAAATCTGACAACCAAAAGATTCTTTTTTATCAAATTTTATATACCTAATGTAGGGAATACTAAACCCGTATTCTAAGACTACGTTTCTGTTTCATAAACTACAATTTTTCCATCCCATCATGATTTGTCGGTTTTTTTTTAAATTAAATATTATTTCTTACTCCGTAGTATAATCCCATCCGACTAAGTGCGAAAGTATAGGAGTCTCTGTTGATACAGGAAATTCCACTTTAGGGTATAATGCTTCTAGGTCAGGGTTTAGTCCGAGTTGGTAAAGGCTAAAACAAGTAAATAAGACAAGTATACTTTAAATTTCTGTCGAAATTTATCACAAGATGGCAAATAAAATTTCGGAAAGCATGCGAGGGAATGACGACTCAGAGATCCAGAATAGAAGCAGTAACAGCTTGCAGGTGGACCTCATGATGCAAATTCAGAAATTACATCTGTAGGTGGCAGCATTGCGAAACGAAGTTCAGCATCATCGGCGCAACACTTTTAAAGGAAAAAAACATGGTCACGGACGCGGCAGGAGTGCATGAAGGTTGCAGTTGCGATCGAAAAGGACGCTTAAACAAAACGTCCATGTTGAGTCAAGGAAGTACACACCAGCACTTGTTCTCAAGAATAGTTGTGTTTTGCTCCACTGGGATGGTTTTATCATCGCAAATAGAACTATTAGATTTAGACAGCCTGTTAGTCCAGTTGGACCTGCCTTTTGCGCTTGGGGGCGTGGGTTCGATTCCCACCTAGGGCACACATTTGTGTTTTTTCTATATCTTGGTGTTAATATTATCTATTTAAGTATGTATTTATAAATATATATGTACGTATGTATATCAGTCTCTGGCAGCCATATAACAAGCTTTGCTTAGTTTGGGGTCAGGTGACCGTGTGTGCAAAAATGTCCCGAATATTTATTATTTATTTATTACTATTGTTGCCAATAAACCTGATATCATGGTGGTTAACCGGTTCCAGCACCAGATAGTGCTGGTTGACATCACCGCCCCAAATGACGAAAACCACGTGAAGACCGAACATTACAAACTCATCAAGTACCTTGACGTACGAGGTTACCGCCATGTGGGACGTTGTCTTAGCGATCTTTGTGTCGGCAGTCGTTTCGATGAACGACCTTATAGTAAAGAGCCACAACCAACACCTTAACAGGCTCTCACTAGGCAGTTGGTACAAGGGTCAGAAATAGACGGTCGTTATACAGGACATGGCATGCATTGACAGGAGGTTTCTCACACTGCAGCTTTGACCAACAGCAGCCAGGGCCTTGCCTAGCGGCACTCCAGTTTTTAAGTTTTTCATATTTTGTATTTGCTGTTTACTATAATAAGACAAGAAATAAAGCTAAAAAAATATTTGTTATAATAACATACTTTCCAAGTGCATTTAGCAGAAACTTTGCACCATCAGTTTCACCTCTTCTGGTCAATGACAAATTCACGCATTGACTGTGAGATCTCTTCATGATAGGTTCTAATAATCCATGAGGAGCTATTTCTATTATTAAAGCATCTTCCGGTATTAAATTAGCTGCCTCTTCAAACAACACAGGACTCTGTAATAAAATTAACACTTTTAATTTATCAACAACTATGGTTACAGGTAAGATTGACTTTTCATTGCATAAAAACATATTAAACTTAATTAAACGTAAACTTAATTTTATTATTCAGAAATCAAAATGAAATTCATTTATTTGCATAAATATAGGTAGGCCTTTCGGGGCAGGCTAAAAGTCCAGCAATGGACTATTAAAAAGGCTGATTATGATGATGATAAATTTAGGTAGGTACAAAATACACTACCATAATTTTAATAATTGTAGCATTGATTATAGCACTATATTCATAAGAGTTTGCGCAATTTTTATGTATATGAGATAGGAAAATAACATTCTTATGTGTTTAAATTCATGACTATATTTTAATTTACTTATAAAATAACTTATAAAACAGAAAATTGACGAAAACTTAGTAACTAAAAACTAAAACTTAAATCTAAACAGACTAACTACTAATTAAAATTACAAACTAGAAATAATTTTTATATATAAAAAAAAAATATTTTTTATCAAATAACCTGCCCCTAACTGTACCTTGTGTGAAAGTGCACATTGCCTAGCAGCATTGCCGCGCTGAATGGCTATGGCCAACAAGGCACAAGGTACGAGCCGGAGCAAGGGTCAAAAATTAAAAAAAATATATGAAATCTGTATAAATTGATAAAATTTTTGTTAAATATTATTGTAACGGTAATTGTGATGTTTTTTATGTAGCATTTACTACATTTTGATGTCACTTGTATGTTAAGAAATTATCACGTACCAACAAGTTGTGAACCATGTATTCTGCCGATGCATATTGACTTTCAGGTTTATGCCAATCTTCAGGAACATAGCAAGTAGTGAACCACTTCTTTGACCGGGGCTTAGGGTTTGTTATTACCTTGTTTAAAAGTGCTAACATTTTAGGTCCTGAAAGGAAACTCGAAAAAGATCAAATTAAGGAGAGAAATATTGCTAAAAAATACTCCTGTTAATAGTAATACTATGGTTATCAAAATTTTATGCGATGCTGCACTGTTCTTATGACCGATGATATCAACTGTTCGATCTTTGATATCACAAAGTAATTTAATTTGTTTGATATATAAATATTTTAATTATTTTACCTGCTTTGGCAATGTATTTTGAATGGAATGCTATATTGTAGCTGTTTACTTCCTTCGCGAAGATTCCTTGAGAAGTGAGGCTCTTCACAAATTCTGCAACTACATCAGCTGGGCCTGATATTGTCGTTGATTCAGAGCTGTTGTGGCAAGCAATTTCTATTTCCTTTGGGCACAGCTCAGCTACCTAAAATTGCTTATATTATGATATAACAATAAAATATTTGAAATATTGTAGATAAATATATCCATTTGTATATACTCATATTATTATGAATATAATATGAATGATTTACCTTGTTATGACCAAGTCCCACGGCAGCCATTGTTCCTTTTATTACCTCTGTTTCATAAGCTGCTAGGCCACGACAATATGATGCTAAAATAGTCTCTTCAGCTGTCAAAGACCCATCAGCATAAGCACATGCTATTTCTCCAACGCTGTGTCCTAAAATATAAGAATCAGTACTATTATAGTATGCAGTAAATGCTGTATTTAATTTGTTTTTGGACCCTGGTATGTCCTAAAACTTCGACCAGACTCCACCAGAGAATGGGCAGCAGCATTCTCCTACTTAAATGGTGAAACGTTCTGTGATCCCCAAGCCGCCTGCCAAGCGTGGGGATTATGGTCCAAGTTCTTTAAGACCCCACGCCGGAAAAGACCTCAGAAGCTCACAGACGAAACCATTAAGCTAATGGATGATCAGACTGACATGAGACTGCAATCTTCAGCTGATATATCGGAAAATAGCCAACATAATAGACTCTTGAGATAGAATCTTGAAATTGGTGCGACACGATTTGCATTCCTATAACACAAAATGTATTAGGGACGCAGTTGAGCGGAACCAGGGCTCGAAAGTGTTCGCGAAAAATTTGTCTATTGGGAAAAGCTAAATGAAAAAGCTGAAAATAAAAAATGGCAGTATGATTTCTTCAAAGCCAGAGATCCCGAGAGAGATCGAAAGGTTTTACGGACAGTTGTACAACTCAACACGACAGCCTATTGTCAGTATAGCTAAGAGGATAAGGGAGCAAAACACTACAGCACTACACCACTACACTGAGGACATCCCAAACATCAGCTTGTACGAGATGAGAATAGATATAAGAAGAAGAGAATAAGAGTATTAAAATGAACATGGACAAGACAAAAATCATATCCAATGTCCATATTGAACCCGTGCCGGTAGTAATTGGGAACGATACTCTCGAAGTGGTTGATCATTACACCTATCTTGGACAGATTGTTCAGTTAGGTAAGTCCAACTTAGGTAAAAAGGTCACCCGAAGAATCAAACTCAGATAGGCAGCGTTCGGGAAATTGCGTGACATCTTCTCGTCCAAGATACCACAGCGCCTCAGGACAAGGGTCTTTTACGTGTGCGTGTTGCCAGTGATGACATACGGTACTGAGATGTGGTCCTTAACTGTTGGCTTTTTGTAAAAACTCAGAGTCACACAGCGGGTAATGGAGAGAGCTATGCTCGGAGTTTCTTTGTGCGATAGAATCTGGAACGTGGATATTCGCCAAAAAACCAGAGTCATCGACATAGCTGTTAAAATTTGCAAGTTGAAGTGGCAATGGGCAGGCTACATTGTGAAAGTTGCGGGCATCCAGTGGATGCAGATGGCAGGCTTTTAGTCAGTGTGGAGGGTTTAAGGGGGAGGCCTATGTTCAGCAGTAAACGTCTTCTGGCTGATGATGATGATGTTGATGATAATGATTCATTATAAATAAATCCATGGATTTATGCATATTTATAGTTCCGTAGCGTAACTTTTAAATTATGTTGTCTCAGTCTAACCGTCCACCCGCTAATTATTTTGCGCTATGCGTACGAAATCACGAACATCAGCTAGTTTCATAATAAACTGTGTTGCTATGGTACAGTTCAGTAACATTTGTTAGCATTTTGAATGCACTCAGGCCAAAATAAATGATTGCGTAATTCATAAAATGCGCAAAATTTCAGAAAATAAACATTTTCTTAATAAAGTGACATTGCTATGTACATTTCAATTTGAACCTCGTTATGATGAAAAATATATCAAGAAAATAATTATAAGAAGAATAGACGCCACTGCTATGTTTCTGACCATTATACCTCCCTGTTTAGGTTAAAGATCCTCTTATCTAACGATTTTTTATCATGTACATAAAACATATAAAAGTATTATGATTTTGTCGTTGGTTTCCACTATATAATAAATATAAATAAATAAATATAAAATATTTCGGGACATTTTTACACACACGGTCATCTGACCCCAAACTAAGCAAAGCTTGTGATATGGCTGCCAGAGACTGATATACATACATATATAGTTTTAAATACATACTTAAATAATGTACTTGTAACGCAAGGTAATTACTTAGAATTAAATAAATAAATATAAAAAACTGTTACCTACCAATCATGTTATCAGGAACAATTCCCAGTGAAGTCAATATATCACAAAGACCAACTTGAATAGCAGTAATACCGACTATGCTGGTCAGGATATTAAAACTTTCACTGTTTTTGTCAGTTATAATCTTAAAAATATCTAAACCTTTGGGGAGCAGAATATTACGGCACCTAAAATGTAACAACAAAACAGCATTGTTTAATAATTTAGTTATGAACCTATTTCTATCAATGTTAATGTTGTTGTCTTTATTTCGGTCTGTTTGTGACATTTTTATTTTGAGACTTAAGGATTGATGTGGCAGGACACATCGCTCGAAGAACCGATAGCCGATGGGGAAGAAAGGCTCTGGAGTGGAGACCATGAACCGGAAAACGTGGGTAGGCCTCCCACTAGACAGACCGACGACATTGTGAGAGTCGCTGGCATCTAGTAGATGCAAAAGGTAGGCTGTCGTTCAGTGTGGAGGTTAAAAGGAGAGGCCTATGTTCAGCAGTGGACGTCTTCTGGCTGTTGATGACTTCCATAGTAAAAGTTGTTCATAATGATAGTTACTATGGTCCTGTTTTGGCTTAGTACACCCTTTCCGCGTAACCCTGTATATTATTACTGATTATACTTAGTTACATAAATTATGTAATTATATTTCTGATGCATGTGTGTTTTTACTTTGACTACAAGAAAAAGCGAAGTGTACAAAAAACTTTGATTCCACTTTTATTATGCGAATAAAAGTCTGTAGAATACGCTGCCTGGACGGGGGTTTCCTGATAGTTGCAACCCGGGTGTCATCAAATCGCGAGTGAATCAGTTTCTTCTAGGCAAGCGTGTTCCATCGTAGACAGAAATATATTGCTTTACATCAGACGAATTAGGATCAAACATTGACACGATTAACAACTATTTTAAAACACTGTAACAACCCAAAAAGGTGCAAAACTATTTACTTAAATTTAAAGATCCTAGGAAAAAACTAGTAACACAATAATTACAAGCACAGTAACTTTTGCTGAAGAAATGTATCGCCAAAAATGAAGCGAATAACCTCTTTAAACGTATTATTTAACGAATAAGTCTATAATAAGATCAATTTGTATACTATTATACTTATAAGATAAATTTTAAATGGATACATTTTTTGGGAGCTCTCTTACTTACAATGTCACAATAATTTTATTATATATTTTTTATATTTTTACGAGTACACACGATTGTTTGATTGGATACTGACTTTTCAATAGCAGCAGCAAAAATTGGTACACGAAGAAGGCCTTCTCCCATTCCAGCCCACTGAGACCCCATGCCACTAAACAAGAACCATATCGGCCGTTTATAGCCCGAAAAAATCTCAAAATTTCGGGATAAACACACTGTTTCATTGTTTTCATTTGTATCTAAAAACATAATAAAAATTATAAACTGAATCTGCTTAGATGCAAAGTTCCAGGACGTATTATATTTACCAAGTATAGTATATCCCCGTCCAGTATAACCAAGCACGTAATGTTTAAAGAAGTTGTTTAAAAGTGCAAATACTTCGGGATCAACAGGAGTTGTTTCCAAAATGTCCAACATTTTATTCACATTTTCTTCTTTTCTACCAGATACCAAAACTAGTCTTGGAATTGATGATTTGTATCGTTCAGTGTCCTAAAAAAAATATTGAAGTGCATCCAGACATCGCGAGGCATGCGCTGCAAATGTTTCGCAACGTATGTCTCAAGCTGTGTGAACGGGATGCTCTATAGAACTTCCTTTAGGTTTTCGTTCCTTTGGTATAGGTCTGTGGGATGCTCACACATCATACAGCATAAGCTGCATACGTATTAAAAATGTCATGAGCTCTTGCTTCAGTGCAAGCCGTGCATTGCGTGTGAAGGTGGTACGATTCACCTATAGCGGGAAATTCAAATTTTAAACAGTTTTTTGGTCCTAATAGCCAGGTCAGGTAGTTATTTTTAAATAACACAGTGTTTGCGCAAGATATTGGCTGTTTTTTACATTATAATGTACTATTATTTAACAGTAACGCACCATATTACTTACATTTGTGAATAAACCGTTTGAAACAGCAAAAATTTGTTTATTCACAAATGTAAGTAATAATGTGCATCAGAGATAAATAGCTTTACATGATTGTTTGCAATAGTTACCCGGCCTAGCTACAAGGACAAGAACACTATTTGAAATTTGAATTTCCCGCCGTTTGTGAATCGAACCGCCTTAACGAATGTTTTTGGATGGAGTACGCAAGCAACAAGAAAACTGAATCCCTCCATAAAGTTGTTTATAAAACATAGTTTATGGTACTCCAAACATTCAAAAAACTACAATACATGTAAAAAAGAAAACTTGTGGCTTCAAACAAAACAATAATTCAGTTCACGCACAAGTGACCCGAGCATCATGCTTGGTTGTTTACAGGCTCACCCTAAGTGTATACCATCTAGAATCATTACATCGCAATGCGTCTGGCCAAGGCATTCATGGCGCATAATTTACGATGCATGCATTGCGATGTCTGAATGTACGTTATGTTGACATCGATACAAGATGTAATCCCAAAATGTTTCTTTTCTCGACGATAATCCTTGAATGATAAACGTTTGTCAGTCAAAATTAAACTACCCAATTACCTTTGTATAATAATTTTACCTTTGGTTTATAATGTCCCTTCAATAGTACATGAAAATTAGCTCCAGTGTAACAAAAGTTATTGATAGCCGTGAAATTTCTACTAAACGGTATATTCTCTGTTACGACTTGCAGCTTTCCTTCTTTAACGGCATTTATATTATTTTGTGGTTCACTGAAATGTAGGTTAGCTGGTATTTGCCCTTTTTGATACGCTAAGCACATCTAAAATAAAAACAATAAAATATGTAAATGTTGGTGCTGGTTCAATCTTTAAAAAAATATAACATTAAACAACAATGTTCTTCTCAAAGTTTCTTTGGTCCTTCTACATAAAGTTTTGCTCATTGTATGAATTATCTGTAACAGACTAAGTGGTTTATTTATATATATGTTTAGTATTAGTTAGCATTTAATTTTTTTGGTTAAGGTATTGTTTTTTGTTGGCTATTAATGAATAAATAATTTAACATTTCTATGCTTGACACCTCGTAACTTTTAATATTTTTTTTTGTAGTTTAAGCGATTTAAGTCGTAATTTAAGTATATATACATAAAAGAATTTATAAATAATCTAAGTTGTTTTATGTTCAGTATTCTCAGTTCATAAATTAGTGTTGTCCTTTTTACTTTAGTCGTAGCAGTATGTTTATATGGTTTGTTCTGAACGTTTTCTTGAAATTTATTTACTATAAACAAACCTTTGTAACAGAACATGCTCCAGATGCAGCTTCAGTATTTCCCATATTTGATTTCACACTTCCAATTTTTATGGTTTTATTTTGAGCAAAAACATTGCCAATAGCTTCAAGTTCATTTCCGTCAGCCTCAGCTATACCTTTAAATCAGAAACATTTATTGACGATTCGTGTAATTATCATTACACATCAGAAAAATAAAATAAAGTTAACTAAAATAATAATTTCATCTCACCAGCTTAAAAAAATCTTTAAACGTTCAAAATATTTTCGCTAAGAAAGTAAATTTTGTTTTGTTGGTTTGTTGGTTTGTTTGGTCCTCTTTCACGCAGCAACAGAGCAACGTATTGACCTGATTTTTTTGCATGAGTATAGTTCAAAGGTCGGAGAGTGACATAAGTATCTTTTCATTATCATCATCATCACCATATTTTATCACTACGCGGGTGAAACCGCGGAGCGCACGCAGCTAGTAATATATTATAAATGCGAAAAGTTTGTTGGTTTGTTTGTTCCTCTTTCACGCACCAACAGAGCATCGGATTGACCTGATTTTTGGCATGAGTATAGTTCAAGGGCCGGAAAGTAACATAAGCTACTTTTCATCATCATGATCACCATTTTTCATCACTACGCAGGAGAAACCGCGGGGCGCAGCTAGTTCAAAATTATTCATACGTGATGAGCTATTGAGTTTTACATTTTTCAGTATTAAAATATATTCCAATCCTTTTGAATAGCACCTTAATTACCATAAATACCATTGTCTGATTCATGGACATGGAGGTTTTTACAATGTGTTTTTCGCGTGAAATAATTAAGTCAAAGTCAAAGTCATTTATTCGTAAGTATAAATTTACACGTTAATGGTATTAAAAAATTCTATACATTTTAATACATTTAAATTAGATGTGTATTACACTTGGCAGCGAAATTTAATTGGGTCTCGTGCCAATTGAATCTATACGGGACGGAACTACATGGAATGTTTTTTTTGGTCCGTCAGCTTTGCCCGTGGTTTAATTTTGGAATTATTCGTTTGCTTTGGATTTAATACCAGAAACGCGCACCAAATAACAACTTTGCAGCCATGTACAACAAATAAAATATATTATTTATAATAACAATAGACAATAGACAATTTTTTATTTTTAAGAATTAATAGAAATAAATACACACATTTCAAATTGTTTTCCTCCACTAAGCGGTTCCAACTCAGCATAATGCTGGTTGCGAACAACCAGCGCTGGTCTTCCGTAGGAGCCGCCGGTGACATCACCCATGGCCAACATTACACCCAACAGTACACGACAAATTGAATAATAATATAGGAACAACAACACATAATACATAACAAACTAACATTTAATATAAACAAACCATAACATAAATACATAATACTAATAAGGTAATTCGCACTATCTCAATAAAAATAAATATGATACTAATTAATAGAAGAAATTTAGACATTTACTCGGACATGAAATAAAAAACACAAAGGTAAGACCCTATATAGCACTGGTGTCTGTCAATAAAAGTGCTTCGCTTTTTTGGTGCTCAAAAATAAATCTTTTAAGCTTAAGCTTAAATGAATGTAAACTATGCAGGTTCCTTATTGGCGGCGGAATATTGTTCCAACACTTGGTGGCAGCGTATCTGAAACTTCCTCTGAACGCGGCAGAGCTGTGCCGCTCCGTCACGAGCTGAGTCGAGCACTGCCGACACTCGAGGGACTTTCGACTAGCTCTCCACGACAACTTATCGTAGAGATAAGTCGGTTCTCTGTACTTTATTACCCCGAACAAAAGACATGCCAAATGAAGCTTACGGCGATGCTTCATTTTCAACAATAGGTGCTTGTTCAAAAATGGAGTCACATGCGACCTCAACGTACCTACGTACGAATAACCTACTAATCAATTACAAATAAGTATGAATAGTCTTACCAAAACTGTTGGCTTCAATATATTCTACATCTGCAGGAGAAACATCAAGTTCAGAGTAAAACTCATCCAAAAACTTCTCAATATCTTTAGGATTGCGTGTTGGAGAAAATAAACCATTAGGTGAAGCAAAGTATTTGCCTTTTACGTGATAAACTTCTGAATATATGCTGCAATTTAAGATACATAATATAATTATATCCCTAAGTTTCGTGTTCATTTAAAATTCTTCGAAAAAAAAAAAAAAAAAAAAAAATTTTAATTTCTATTTTCGTATTCACTTAATTATTAATTTAAAAAAATCTTATTATAAATAAATTATTAATAATAAAAATAAGGAGAGGCTGCCAAGATGCGCCAGCCTCTATGGGGGCCCATTTAGTGGGTGGCAAGTCATCACCTGCCTAAATATATTTTAGATGAGACAGGATAAGGCAGGTGCCGTTTCTCATCCCATAGATCAGTTCAACTTTATACACAATCATCATTCCATTTTATACACATTCTATAGTAATTGTATTTTGTACTCAACAGGGCCTCTTGGTGTTGGTTTCGGCCCCACCAATGCCTATCAAAGGTCCGGGCTAGACCCGTGAATAAAATTAAATAATAATAATAATAAAAACTATATTTGTACAAAATACATGATTTTAAAGTAATTAAAGGTGAGTAAATACAGTTACTTATTTCTAGTGTTAGTAGATAAAAGAGCATAACTTCGGATAGTGAACCCTGATTCTCACACTACGAGCCCTGTGCTGTGAGGTTTAGTGATTTCCATCTTACAGTACGTTATTTAAAAAAACAGTATGTAGACATCAAAAAGATTTTTGTTTTGATGCTTGTCCTATTTAGAACCTAAAAAGTAAGTTCTGAATAGAAGGTAGGTAGATAAGTAAATATATTATCTATATTGTCTATATCTATACTAATATTATAAAGAGGAAAGATTTGATTGTTTATTTGTTTGCATTGAATAGGCTCCAAAACTACTGAACCGAATTGAAAAATTCTTTCACTGTTGGGATGCTGCACTAGCCCCAGTTGATATAGGCTATAATATCCCGGCTTCGCCCGTGCGAAGCAGGGGCGGCCTACTAGTAATATTATAAAGAGGAAAGATTTGATTGTTTGTTTGTTTGTTTGTATTGAATAGGCTCCGAAACTACTGAACCGATTTGAAAAATTCTTTCACCGACGGAAAGCTACACTATCCCCGGGTGACATAGGCTATAATTTATACCCGTGCGAAGCTGGGGCGGACCGCTAGTTATTATTATAAAGAGGAAAAATTTGATTGTTTGTTTGTTTGCATTGAATAGGCTCCGAAACTACTGAACTGATTTGAAAAATTGTTTCACTGTTGGGAAGCTACACTACCCGCGGGTAACAAAGGCTATATTATATTTTCAAAAATATTAGGGATCCTTACTAAAACTCCAATAATGTAACCCAAGGTGTAAACAAATAAGATTTACAATTTTGACTTTCCGTGTTTGACAGTTCTAAGACAGGACAACGTCTGTCAGGTCGGCTAGTCGTTTATATTAGAGCGGGTACAATATTCTCAAGGTAATTATTTATTATTATTTACTTGCTTTGATTGGTTGAGTCTTTGTGGGTATATGTGCGTGTGCATGTGTACAAGTGTAGTGTAAGGGGCATCACGGCGTAACATTCGCCTCTAAACTCTAATGAAATGAGCTCGCAGAGATGCCCACGTGTGAGTGAGTCATCATCATCATCAGCCAGAAGACGTCCAATGCTGAACATAGGCCTCCCCCTTTAACCTCCACACTGAATGACAGCCTGCCTTTTGCATCCACTGGATGCCAGCGACTCTCACTATGTCGTCGGTCCATCTAGTGGGAGGCCTACCTACGCTGCGTCTTCCGGTTCGTGGTCTCCACTCAAGAAACTTTCTTCCCCATCTGTTATCGTTTCTCCGAGCGATGTGGCCTGCCCATTGCCACTTCAACTTGCAAATTTTAACAGCTATGTCGGTGACTCTGGTTCTTTGGCGAATATCCACGTTTCGGATTTTATCGCGCAAAGAAACTCCGAGCATAGGTCTCTCCATTGCCCGCTGAGTGACTCTGAGTTTTTTCCAAAAGGCCAACAGTTAAGGACCACGTCTCAGTACCATATGTCATCACTGGCAACACACACTGGTCAAAAACCCTCGTCTTGAGGCACTGTGGTATCTTGGACGAGAAGATGTCACGCAATTTCCCGAACGCTGCCCATCCGAGTTGGATTCTTCGGGCGACCTCTTTGCTTAAGTTGGGCTTACCTAACTGAACAATCTGTCCAAGATAGGTGTAATGGTCAACAACTTCTAGAGTATCGTTCCCAACAACTATCGGCACGGGTTCAACATGGACATTCGACATGATTTTTGTCTTGTCCATGTTCATTTTAAGACCCACCTGTTGGGAAAGGCTACTGAGGTCACTGAGCATGGTATTTAGGTCCTCCAGCGACTCTGCCATGATGACTATATCATCGGAAAAACGAAGGTGAGTGATGTATTCGCTGTTGATGTTGATGCCTAATCCATTCCAGTCCAATAGCTTGAAAACGTCCTCCAATGCGTTCGTGAACAGTTTCGGAGAGATAACATCTCCCTGTCTCACGCCTTTCTGCAGTTGGATTGGTTCCGTGCTCTCGTCCTGTAATCGGATCGGACATGGTGGCGTTTCTATACAAACACTTCAACACTTCGATATACCTATAGTCGATATGACAGCGCCGGAGAGACTGCAATACTGCCCAGATCTCTATTGAATCAAAGGCTTTCTCATAGTCCACAAACGCTAGGCATAATGGCCGATTATACTCCTCAGTCTTCTGTATAATCTGGCGGAGCGTGTGTATGTGGTCTATGGTGCTCCAGCCTTTACGGAAACGTGTGAGTGAGTGCATGTGTGTAAATAAATGTATGTGTATGGTGCGAGTGATTTAGGTTGAAGATTGTAAGCTTTTATGTCAATAAGGACAACAAATACAGACGGAAAGTAAGGTAAGGTAAGTATATAAGTGTTTATAATGATTAATGTTCCCGGAACCTGACTCTTCGCCAGCTTGTTGGTCATCCATAGAGATTAAATTAATTTCGAAGAGCTACTTCCATGTGCAGAAAGATCTCTAAATTGAGATGATGGCTCATCTCAATTCAGAGATCTTTTGAATTTGCCTTAGACTTCAAACTAGCTGGCGAAAAAACAGGCCCCTTATAATCATTTGAGGATTGTAAGTTATCCGTTGCATTCTGATCCAGGGAAGATAACCAAGATATGACTTGCCGTTTACAGACAAATCGTGATGTCTGAAATATATTGAGGGACCTATCGATGTGCTTGTAAAGGAGGCGGACCCCTGAAGTTGAAAGATCGTTAAGCAAACGAGGTCCTAGTACGGGGAATTGTCCAGACATTACGTCACACAGGTCTTTTAGATGAAGATATACGATAATTGTACTTATGGCTGTTCTATGGAATCGCAAAGTCACTGATAGAATTTAAAGCTGCCGAACTGTGAGGTATTTTGTCTCATTGTAAAGTTGGACTGTGGGGTATAAATATGGCTTTTTATAAGCAACTATTAGAATGAGCCGCTGCGCACGTTCTATTTTCATGAGATTACTTTTATTTGCTGATCCCCAATACACTATGCAATAGTTAAGTATGGATTGGCACAGAGCTTGATAAAGAATTCTGAGAGTTTTAGGATCTGCTACAGAACCCATCTTGTTAAAAATGTGGCACATTTTACGTAGCCGGACAGACAGGTTGTTTATTTGACATTCCTAATTCAGCCGATGGTCAATTGCAACGCCCAGGTACTTTATAGTGTTAACACGCTCTAGCTCCGGACAGGTACATGGCGGATTACAGACAGCTACACATGTGTGAAGCTTTATGTTATCGGTGCTTGGATAAGTTCTCAGGGAAATGCTGAACAGTACCTTGTTAAGGCGGAATTGTACTGCGATGAGAGCACGGTTTTTGCCGCTGTCGATCATCATGCTTATGTTAAATAATGTCATCTAAATTTATTGTCTTACCGTTTGGCATCCTTAGCTTTTTGTAGAAAATAAACATTAATTGCATTTGATCTTACATATCCATCTCCAGTTTTATCAAAACACTTTGTTTTACCATCCAAACATAGCAGCCCCGCTCTAAAATATAATATGTCAGTAACTTTGATGAATGTAGATTAATAAGAAGTATATTTAATCTTTAACATCAGTGAATAGACATTAAGTGACTTTTTAAGTTTTATAATTACCTTTTCATATTAAGAGTTAATTCAGGTACGAAAATATAATTGCTAGCGCCAACTATAGCGCAATCAATTTCGCCATTTTTTATTCCTTTACAAGCCATTTCTAAGGCAGCCGTTGATCCAGCACAGCCATTATCAAAACCGAATGATGGACCTTTTCCGTCAATCCAGTAAGATATGCGATTGGCTAACATTGTCTTGCTAGCTCTGGAAATAAACTGGGATAAAGCATCTTTGCCAACAGTACTGATACTGCTCGTACGAGAATAACATGGCCAGTCACCACAGATATAACCATTTCTAAATTGCAAGCTCAATTGTTACAAAGACATTTAGTTTTAATAAACGTGCTCCATCTTCGACCGCATCATCGCTTTCCATCAGCCGAGATCGCGGTCAAAAGTTAGCCTAGTTCGATGTAAAAAAAAAGTTTTTCTTAGCGATAAACATTTACAATTATTAATTAATACTAACAGTTTAAACTTATTGCTAATCAATACCATTTGCAAAATACCAAACTCCAGCAACACAAAAAAAAATAATTTTAAATCAAATAAGAAAACTGCGAAAAAGCTTTCTACTTATCCCCCTCTTCCTTCTGCGTGGAGAGATAAAGCCACCAAAAGATATTTTGTCGTACTTAGTACGTAACTTGCAGTGTGAATAGTTTATCTTTTTTTCTTTTATTTAAAAGTCTCATACATAATCGTTACTTTTGATCTTCTCAAGATTATTAATATATTACACTATTCATATTAATTTATTTGGGACTAACTTACCCAGATATCTTGAACGGATTGTGGTTGGCTGTGTTGAAAAGAGAATTAATGCAATCCAATTGCATGGAAGCTATATACACTCCGACTTTTGAGTCTTTTAAAGTTTCTGGATTGATTCCTGAAACGGGAAAATATTTTTTTATCAACACACACACACGACACTAAACAGCAACACAAAAGTAACAAAAAACTGTTTACCATAAAATAAATATGCTTAGTCTAAGCATTTATTTGCTCTGACAGCTGCAATATCATTGTAAAAAGCTGAATAAGAACCTCGAATTCTGATTGCTTTGTTATGTTATTGTTAGATTTTCGAACGTGAGACAGTACCTATACACGATAAGTAAAATAGGTTTTTATAGAGCTTTGTAAAATGATATTGCAGCTGTCAGACCAAATAAATGATTAAACCGTGTTCAACAAGAGTTACAAATAATTACAACACACAACAAGAAAAACAAATCGCGTGAGAGATACGCCAACAATGAACATATTACACATTCTTAAAAAAAATACAAAAAAATTATACATACATAGATCTGATAATAAGTTTATATAACCAAATCTATTTACTTTCTACATTGCCGGTGGACCAGCAGGTATTCTATACAATACCTAGGAATTTGTACATTGCCTAGGCAAAGTATGAAACGGTCAATAATATTCATAATATTTCATACATTGCCTGGACGCCCCAGGCATTCTATACATTACATAGGCATTGTATAGAATACCTGAATTATACACATTGCCGGTAACATATACAATGCATAGGCATTAAAACTAAATAACCAAACGTGAGGTGGGGCTGGTATAAGAAATAACTTACATTTAGAATTTAGTTTTTGGTCGTAATTTGTTGTGATTATTAACTACAGACTAAGTTTTTTATTATATTTATTCATCCATTTCGTTGACAGCTGTGTACCAATTTACGTGTTTTTTTTTTTTCAGTGTGTAGAAAAAGCTTTTGAAGCGGTCAGTCACATAAAAGACTCACTAATTTCGGCTAAGCAGTTTTCAAACCAGCTCCGGTAATATGATAATTTTGCTCAAGAGCCTAATAATTTGGCAAAGCATATTGCAACTATAGCTTTTTTTGATTGCCTTGTTCTGGTTAAAAAAGGAGGTATTACATAATTTATTAGCTTTATCAAATGCATGCTCGAATGTGTAATAGTATCTATATACATCGCGGTTTTACCATCGCACTAGCCGCCACCGCTTGAAGGCTCATCCACACATCATCATCATCACCAGCCAGAAGACGTCCACTGCTAAACATAGGCCGCCCTTTAATCTCCACACTGAACGACAGCCTGCCTTTTGCATCCACTGGATGCCCGCGACTCTCACAATGTCGTCGGTCCATCTAGTGGGAGGCCACCCTACGCTGCGTCTTCCGGCTCGTGGTCTCCACTCAAGAAACTTTCTTCCCCATCTGTTATCGGTTCTTCGAGCGATGTGGCCTGCCCATTGCCACTTCAACTTGCAAATTTTAACAGCTACATAGCTGTTAAACTCTGGTTCCTTGGCGAATATCCACGTTTCGGATTTTATCGCGCAAAGAAACTCCGAGCATAGCTCTCTCCATTGCCCGCTGAATGACTCTGTTTTTCCAAAAGGCCAACAGTTAAGGACCACGTCTCAGTACCATATGTCATCATTGGCAACACACACTGGTCAAAAACCCTCGCCTTGAGGCACTGTGGTATCTTGGACGAGAAGATGTCACGCAATTTCCTGAACGCTGCCCCTGCGAGTTGGATTCTTCGGGCGACCTCTTTGCCTAAGTTGGAATTACCTAACTGAACTATCTGTCCAAGATAGGTGTAATGGTCAACAACTTCGAGAGTATCGTTCCCAACGACTACCGGCACGGGTTCAACATGGACATTTGAAATAATTTTTGTCTTATCCATGTTCATTTTAAGACCCACCTGTTGAGAAAGGCTACTGAGGTCGCTGAGCATCGTATTGAGATCCTCCACCGATTCTGCCATGATGACTATATCATCGGCAAAACGAAGGTGAGTGATGTATTCGCCATTGATGTTGATGCCAAAACCGTTCCAGTCCAAGAACTTGAAAACGTCCTCCAATGCGTTCGTGAACAGTTTCGGAGAGATAACATCTCCCTGTCTCACGCATTTCTGCAGTTGGATTGGTTCCGTGCTCTCGTCCTGTAATCGGATCGACATGGTGGCGTTTCTATACAGACACTTCATCACTTCGATATACCTATAGTCGATATGACAACGCTGGAGGGACTGCAATACTGCCCAGGTCTCGAATGAATCGAAGCCTTTTTTGCAGTCCACAAACGCTAGGCATAATGGCCGATTATACTCCTCAGTCTTCTGTATAATCTGGCGGAGCGTGTGAATGTGGTCTACGGTGCTCCAGCCTTTACGGAAACCGGCTTGTTCGGGGGTCAGGGAGTCATCAAACCTGCTTTCGATACGGTTCGTTATGACTCTGTAGAACAGCTTGTACACATGGCTCAGGAGTGAGATGGGTCTATAATTCTTCAATAAGTCGTTATCAGTTTTTTGAAGAAGAGCACCACCACACCCCGGTGCCATGCTTCAGGCGTAGTACCTTCGAGAATGACGGAATTAAATAACTTCTGGAGGACTAAACGTACCGGTTTTCCACCCGCTCTCAGTAGTTCTGTCGTGATTCCGTCATCACCCGGTGCCTTGTTGTTCTTAAGCTGTTTCAAAGCCATTCTAATCTCGTACAAGCTGATGTCTGGGATGTCCTCAGTCTAATGTCGGGTCAGTTTCGCTCTCTTGTCCTGAGCTGTACTGACAATAGGCTGTCGTGTCGAGGTGTACAACTGTCCGTAAAACCTCTCGAGCTCTCTCAGATTCTCCGGCTTTGACGAAATGATACTGCCATCCTCGATCTTCAGCTTCATCATTTGGCTTTTCCCCAATAGACGAATTCTTTGCGAACACTTTCAAGCCCTGGTTTCCCTCAATTGCGTCCCTGATACGTCTTGTGTTATAGGAACGCAAATCGTGTCTCACCGGTTTCGAGATTTGTCTCGAGATTTGGCCATATTCCGACATATCAGCTGAAGATTTCAGTCTCATCTCAGTCCGGTCTTTCATGAAATTAATGGTTTCGTCTGAGAGCTTCTGAGGTTTTTTCCGGCATGGGGTCTTAAAGAAATTGGACCCCACTGCTTGGACAGTTTCCACCAGCCCATTGTATATTTCGTCCAAAGTTCCGCTTTCGGCTAGGCCCTGGAAGTGATTATGCAGTTCGAGTTGGAAGTCATTGGGGTTTTGGATTTTGGCATGACCAGGACGGAGCGTGGACTTCACCAGACGCGACCTCTACAGCTTGATGTTGATATTCAATGTGCCTCTGACAATACGGTGATCGCTACCGGTTTTCACCTTGCTGATCACGGAGACATCATTGAATATTCGCTTCTTGGTCGTCACGATGAAGTCGATCTCATTTTTGGTCCCATCTGGCCTCATCCACGTCCACTTTCTGGATGGTCGTTTTTGAAAGAAGGAGTTCATCAAATAGAGTTTCTCCTTCTCCATGAAGTTGACCAGCCGCTGGCCCCTCGGATTGCGCCGTCCATACCCATATGACCCCACTCTTAACTCATCGACAAACTTTGCATTAAAGTCACCCATAACAACGGTGAAGTATGTTTCGGAGGAATGTATGGCTTCAGATATCTCCTCATACGAAGCCTTTACTTCATCGTTAGGGTATGTCGAGTTCGACGCATATACCTGTATGACTTTCAGCGAATAACAATCGGTTATTCTGAGTTTAAGGTATGCTACCCTGCTCGACACACTATCGACCTTAATCACGTTATTGATGAGTGACTTGCAGACGAGAAAACCAACACCACCCTGGGACTTTCGTTCTTCTTCCCGGAAGAAGAGCATATTCTCGGAATCCAGAACTATCGTATCCTATCATTCTCGTCGGATTTCGGATAGTCCTATGATGTCCCATCGTATTTTGCTAGATTTTTCCTCCAGTTCGACAATTTTCTCGTCGGTCCTCAGTGTTCGAATATTGTACGCACAATATTCGAACACTGAGGACCGATTGCCAGGGCCAGATTTTGCTGGTGGTGGTAGCGGGCATTTGCCGGAGAGTCCTAGCACCCCCTACTCCACCGTTACCTGGCCCATTACCTGGGCCAGGGATAGAGGAGCTGCCGGGGACTGGGGGCCGTCGTAATTGTTTGTCTGTCATGAGGGGGGGGGGGAGAAATGTTAACCTGTATTGTCCCTATGCTGGGCAAAGGTTACCCTCAATTCCTTCCACTGGTCCCTGTCCTGAACTAGCACTGACCAATTTTATTGAAACCACCCAAACTCGTGCCCTCGGGTTCAGGAGCGACCTGAAGGTTGACTGTTTGGTGGCTTTCACTCCGTCAAGACTTTCATCCACCTGTCCGGGTGCATGCGGCTTGCATGGCCCACCTACTTCCAATTGAGACTAGCAGATTTAATACCTACGTCTGTAATGCCTGTCTTGGAAAACAGTATGGTGTTGCAGACGCGGTCTTGTCTTGATTCCAAGGATACTGCGTTTCTTTGCTCTTTGGCAAACCTTGAGATGGGACTTCTAAACTTCGGTGTGAGACCATGTTTGAGCACCGTAGGTTAGGATGGGCAGGATACACAATTACACATGTCAATGAGTTGACACTTAGGGGAGATTGAAAGATCTCCCTTCATTAGTGTTTTCATGGATCAGTAGTTAATATTAGTGAGGTGCTGGTCACTAGGGTTGCCTGACCAATATTTTAGGAAATTTTTAATAGGGCTGTTTAAAAAAAAACATCTTTTCCGCTTAGTGCATCCCAAGATATAACGACATAACGAAGATATAACGTATAACTTTGGATACGCTGTTAATTTCGTAAGTAATGTTAACAAACCTGCATCAAAAAGAGCAGAAAAAGTATGTTCCATCAGTTTTCCAACTGAGAAATCCAAGCATGCAGCTTGACGCGGAGTTACTCTGAAGAAATTTGGGTCAAGCATTTTCAGTCCTTCAACAGATCCCACGTATGGAGGAAATTCAGGATTTTTGATGAATACATATTGATTGGCTTTACTCACCATGTCCACCTTAAAAAAAGTTGTAAAATATAAATTTTTAGCGCAAAGGATGAGTTTCTAGCGTGGTAGCACTGTCAGATTTTCGGGGCAGGTTATTAATAAATATAAAAATTATTTATTTGCACAAAAAACGAGTAAATCATCCACATATTTTTTTAAACGTATCCACATTAGGTGGGTTAAAATATTAGTCATTTTATATATCGTTTTACCTATTTACTAGGTGTACAAATCTAAAGAGAAAAATAAAGAACATTTATATATGCCCCCCGGCGACCCGCCCACCCGGCTTCACGCGGGTGTAAATTACGTGTGAAGCCGAGGCGGGTCGCTAGTTATACATATAAACTTTCCTCTTGAATTACTCTATCTATTAAAAAAACCGCTTTAAAATCCGTTGCGTAGTTTTAAAGATTTAAGCATACATAGGGACGGACAGACAGCAACAGAGACTTTGTTTTATACTATTTAGTGATGATATAATATTTATATATATTATACAGAGTGTAAGGGGAACACTCTCGAAGCCAAAAAAAGGTAATTGTTCTCATCATTATGAACAACTTTTACTATGGGGCCAACCCTGAAATCGAAAAAAAAATATCATATAGCTGTTCTGTATAGCTGTTACATACATTTTGTTGAGTGTCAATGACCGTTTTCTATAGAAAAGCTGATATTTTTTTCGCGATTTCAGGGCTGGTCCCTTAGTAAAAGTTGTTCATAATGATTAGTACAATTATCTTCTTTTAGCTTCGAGAGTGTTCCCCTTACACCCCGTATACATAGGTGAACAAAAATACATTTCTGAGATATATGCGTTTAAAGTTTTTGGTGGGGATTGAGAGGAAATGATGTGACTCTTTCCTGCAAAGCTTGTGTTATTATTGTATTATTGTATACAATATAATTATGGTACGCGCAAGCTTGACATCATAACTTGCTAAAGTGCGAATGTCCAACATGAAATTAAAATACAACTACAACATGTTTAGATTTGTCATTGATCATCGACTTTTATGATCAGCTTTTTTATGAAGTAATAAAAAATTATTAGGACAGAGATCTATTCTATTTTCTAAATAGGAGATGATATTTTGTATGTTCTTTGTCATTCATTTCCCATAAAATTATTAATGATTAAAACTAGAATTTCGGTGCGGGAGTAGAATGGAGCCGGGTTAAAGTGAGCCAGATGGAAGTTTGAGTGGAAACGGAATTGTAACGGAACGGAAGCAGTTTGGATGCAGGATGGAATCATAATGAAATAGAATTGAGTGGTACGGAATTGAGACAAGAGTAGAATAAGAGTGGAAAAAATTACGGACACTTGCGAGGTCAGGAGTTATATCTCCGCGGATAAAGTTACGGGCAACAGTATTTGAAAAGATAAAATCTTTAAGAAAATTGTTTCTAACAGGCGTTTTTACTACGAAAATGTGGGCCAAAACAAAACCATACACATGTCGCACACGGACACCATCATGACATTAAAAAAAACGAAACGAGAAGCGCGCCAACGTCTCGTCAGTCGGCAACTAGCCGCAACTTCACTTCGGTGCGCTTCCAACAGAGTGTTATCGCTCGACTTGGTGTTGGAGTATATCTGTGGTGTTGGGCGTTCATCATGCCGGCGAAACTCCCTCACTTCAAGTCTTCAAAAAAAAGTTTCTTGCTAGTGCTTCCATCTAGCGAACAGGGAAAATTAACTCGTAACGCTGCTGTTTCTAGAAACGTGTAGATGGCGTATAATTATAATTATGTTTTGTAGTTTACAGTATAGAGGTATTTAGGAGTAATAATAAATAATACTATTTGATTCAAGTAAAATAAGTTAAATAAATAAAAAAGAATTATCGAAAACATAATTTTATTTTTATTATTTACGAGTGCTTGCAGGTTTCATTTATCAGTGGTTTATTTTGACATTTGAGAACGTTGGTTTTAAAAGTCAAATAATTTGTTATCGTTTCGTTTGCGCTGTGTTTTTTCGGTTTTAATCTGTTTTGTGATTGTTTTTGTTATATCTGCTCTGAAAGTTTGACCCCTGCTTATACCCTGGACCTGTATTAGTTGCTTTTGACGATAAACCTTTGCCTGAACCCCTGGAACTGTGTTACCTACATTTGATGATTTACCCTGCTATTCTTATTGGATTTTGTTGCCGATACGAACTGGATCCTTGTTGGATGCCGAGAAAATCAGCAATAAGGTGATATTTTCGATGTTCGACTGAAGGTACGATCATTCTTTATGTCACTAGTTATCTAAATAAATCGGCCAAGTGTCATCATTCACAGTTAGTGCACCAACGTTAACAGACTATTGAAAGGGAAAATATTGTCTAGTGGTGTATCAAATAATGACAAAACACAAGGTATTAAATAATTATAACACACGTCATGTTCACAAATTATGCTATTTTTGCTATTTTTTTAAAAACCTAATTTGTTCACAAATAAACTTTTTCTTTCTTTCTTTCTTTCTTTCTTTCAAAAGAAAAAATTAATAATGACAAAATTTCTCACAGTTTTTCATTTAACGATAAACTTCTTTTTTCTTTAGTGAATTGGGGGGGTTAGTTATACAGTATAAGACCCGGGTATGTCCTAAGGACCCGGGTATGTCCTAAAACTGCGACCAGAACCACCGGAGGATGGGCAGCAGCGTCCTGTTAGTACACGGTGAACGTACTGCGATCTCCAAGCCGCCTGCCAAGCGTGGGGATTATGGCAACACCCCTCTCTAAGAGGGAGGCCTTGTTCAGCAGTGGACATTTAATGGCTGAAGATGTGATGTGATACAGTATAATTATTATGTTAATGTTATCTACCAAATTGTATACTATTTGGTAGATAACATTTGTGTGATGAACATTTGTGTTTGTTCTATATCTGGGTGTTAATATATATTTAAGTATGTATTTAAACCTATATATGTATGTATATCAGTCTCTGGCAGCCATATCACAAGCTTTGCTTAGTTTGGGGTCAGATGACCGTGTGTGCAAAAAGGTCCCGAATATTTATATTTATTTGTATTTATTTCTAGCTTGATAAATTAATTTATTTGGTGGATTCATTTTAACATTATGATTTGTAAAACTTTCCCTAATTCAATCACTTAATAGTATAAACAGATATATCTGTACGTATATCTATAGGTTTTCTCATATTCATCGCACGATTACCCTACGCCTACGAGGTGTCTGGTGACGATGATGATGGCTGACAAGCAGTCTCACCGACACACACATTATTTGAGTCCATCAATATCTAATTGCATCTAGGTTTTCTCTTATACTTTTTTTTAACATAACACGAGAATTCGAAATTGTGACGTACCTTGTTAAAAAGCTTTTCACCAAGTTGTTGCACATTCTCTGTGTTTGGAAATATTCCGGATACCCCACTGATAACGATCTCATCTCCTTTAAGCTCGTTCATTTTTCTAGAAATAAAATTATATATTTTTTTGTAACATTATTGGTGTTTTGGATTATTCCGCCTAATCCCGCTAAAGTTGTTCCGTGATGTGACTACTGAGTTTAATATTTTTATTTTATTTATTTGTTACAAAACGAACACATTAAATTTGTTTCTTGAACTAAGTTTTGTAAATACTTAATTACAATAAAATTTAGAATAACGATCATTTAACTGTTATATTTGCATTTTATAATGTCTAAATCAAAATACATTTGGATTATTTTAAATATTATTGTTCCAGCGGGTATTAATACGTAAAATTAATTTTATTTACAGATACATACTCACTTGCTAAGATTTTTTTATAAGAGTCCAATTATTTTAAGCTCAAGTAATAGACTTTGGTAGGTGCTTTTAGGGTTCAATGTTTTTATTAATATCGGTAATAATATGTTACATTATTTTACTGATTTACAGAAGCACTGGACGATATTATAATGATCTTACTTATATATCGACTCGAACAGGAAATAATGGTACTTAATTCAGTTCCATTAAACATTACATTTAAAATATGCAAATATGTTGACTTGCAAAATAGAAATATTTAATTATATTCAAACCAATTCGCAATATATTTGTGAATTCTTGTGAAATTATTTCTCATTGGACTCTACAAAACATATTTTGAAACATTGCATTTAACACTTAAACCCTATCCGTAAACAACGGAGATTAATTTTTTGAAAATATTTTTGCGGAAACTACGCAAGAGCCAACCAACCTGTGATTCAAGCTAACCATTGATGACACAGGCGGCTATGTTGTCATCAGTTGTGCGTTAGTACCTAGTACGGTGCACTGTAGATGTAATTATCACTGTTTTGGGACTGACCCCATGGTAATAACAATGTAATATTTTTTTCATCTGTTAGTGTTTGTACATAAATAAATTAATTGATTGTTGACGCATACGTCTACCTAGGAAAACAGTCGAACGTCTGTCTAATGTAGGATGATAATTTTGACAGCTCATAGTAAGGATGAGGTAGTGTATAATCGTTTATGAACCTATTCGATCATCGATAATTATTATTCTCATAGAACTTGGAATCGATAGTTAATTGATTATGCAGTGTGGTCAGATTATAATAAAAAACAAATTTTATTTTTTCTAATGAAGTAATAAATTATTGTTTTTTTTTTTTTTTTTAAATAGTAGATAGGCTTGCGCTTGGTCGCCATCTCGCCTGATGTTAAGCGACGATGCGGTATACGATGGAGCACGCTTGCCTAGAAGAAACCGATTCACTCTCGACTTGAAGACACCCAGATTACTACGAAAGTCCTCCAACAACGACGATTTCAACTGAACGGAAGCGTATACATACAAGGCACAACGGCATCAGAACTTGTAATGATTACTAAATGGCTAACTGACTGCACGTATTATAGTTATATTGTAAGTATAAAAATATATGAAAATTTCACAAAAAAAAAAGAAAAAAAAAACCTTTTCCTATACATTTTGTATTCAACGGCAAGAAGTGAAGTCATTGACATATTTATATCATAGGGAAAAAAATAGATATTGTTATGTAAGTCAAAGGAGGTTGCTGTCGCTATCAAGGCGTTTACTTCAAGGAGGTATAATATAACGAGGGTGAAACCGCGGGGCGCAGCTAGTACCCAATATAAATTAATGGTGAAATCATTCTATGATTTTAAGAACGTTACACGACAGTTTTGTTGGCAATAAACAATGTGTAAACAATAAAAAAAAAAACATTTATTGGGTAAGTAGGTATTTTTTTTTATATTAACAAAAAATAATATAGTCAATATTATTTTTTATAACATAATTCTTTTTTTTATACTTTAATACAATTTTAATTTTTTATACTTTTAATACATAAATATAAATTTTTGTTTGATTAATTTTATTTCGAAACCGATTTTTGATAGTCTGTGGTTATTCATTATGCGTGGTACTTCACTAACTGGGCGGTAACCATCAATGAAGTACGACATTATTTTGAAGTACATTTTACCGGAAAAAATACGTAACTTCATGGGCGTGAGCTGTCAAAATTATCATTCTAAATAAGGCAGACCATAAGCAGGTCCAACTTCAAGAAAGAGGTCAATCGCCGAATCCATCACGGCTGGGACAGCGTTCGGTAAACTTCGCAACGTCTTCTCGTCCAAAATACTTCAGTGTCTTAAGACGAAGGTCTTTAACCAGTGTGTGTTGCCAGTGATGACATAGTTTCAGCTGTCAAACGTGGTCTCTCACTATCATTTGCAAGCTCAAAGAAGTCACACAACGAGCTATGGAGAGGGCTAGGCTCGGAGTTTCTCTACGAGATCGAATCAGAAATGAGGAGATACGTAGACGAACGAAAGTTTTACCAGATTAGCAAGTTGAAGTGGCAAGAGGCAGGGCACATATTATCACGCAGAACAGATGGCCAATGTAGCCGAAAGGTTCTTAAATGGAGACCATGGACCGGTAATCGCAGCGGAGGACATCCACCCTCAAGATGGGCAGACGACATAAAAGAGACCGCAGGGAAACGCTGGATGCAGGCCGCTTCCAACCAGCCCTTTTGGAGATCGATGGGAGGCCTATGTCCATCAATGAACGTCCTATGGCTGAAATGATAATGATGAACAATAACAGTTTAAATTATGCTTGCGATATAATTTAAATAAACCTTGGCTGCTGGCTGCAAGTATGTTAAAGCAAACTATTTAAATACTTCCCGTTTGTATTTATATTGTTCTCCTTAAACATTTTTATTTGAATACTTAATTAATCGAAATGCTTTTACTGTATTGAAATATGCATAGGTTGGATACCATCTACAGGCTTATTGGTGACTAACTGTACCCGTGACTTTGTCCGTGATTGTCATCCCTGCAGACTAATTATTCGCACTTGGTGAAGCACTCTTATCAAGAAAGGAGCTTTTTACTTTAGATCTGAAAACTTTCAGGTTTTATTTCTCAGAAGACAATAACTCAGGTAAGGAGTTCCTTCGCTGATCGAACAATAAATGTTGAAGCGAAGTGCTACGCGCGAGTCTTTGGAATTTCGACAGTAAAACGGAGTCTTTTCACCTTCCACCGACAAACAAGGAGAGCCCTTGTTTGTTGGTGGAAGGAAGATGGGGATATTAGATTGTGCAATTGCATTGCACACTCTTTCAAATGTATCCAGTAAAGGACATATAGTTTAGACAATTACAAGCTGAATGCGGCGATGTTATAGGTTATTAAGTTTTATCTTAGCAAGGCAAGTATTGCCCTCTTGAGCCTCTTGCCTCGTGCACTAGCGATAACTTCGCCAACGGTCCCGCGTCGCAGCGCATTCGTAGTTCATACGCCATAGGCGGCGAGCGTTTTAATGCTTTGGTGTGAATATATATTTATATAAAAGTATTTATGTATGTATGATTAAATGATAGATATACGATAAATATAATGTGAAAGGAAAGGAGTAGGAAGGACGCCCACATCAGATTATTTTTTTGCCAAGTCATGATTTTGGTATTTTTTGAGTGAAAAGTTAAACCGTGTTTTGTAATAAGACGGCATCAGTCTTATTACAAAACACGGTTTAACTTTGGTACTGGGATTAGTACCAGGTTTAAACAATGCACTAAAAAAAAACGTTTATTTATTTAATTAACGTTAATTAAATAAATAAACGTTAATAATATAAACGATAAACGTTAATAAATTAACGTTAATTTAATTAACGTTATTATAAAACGAAGTTTTTCATTAAACCACGGATTGTCTATGGTACTAAAGTTAGACCGTCGAGACCCCTAGTTTTACTATTGACTAACTTTGGTACTAATAGAATTTGAGGTTATAATTATTTTATTTAGTGTTTTATTATTTACAAATCGTTGAAAATGGATTTAAACACGATTGACATGATGGATATAGAAGATTTGGACATGCTGGAGGCATCGCGGCGATCTGATAGACCTCGTCGTCGTGTGAATCCTTTCTAATTGAGTGACGAAGAATTCAGATATAAATATGGTTCACAAAACGCTTTGGCGCAAAAATAGTGGATGTTTTACGTGAGGATCTGGCCCACGATCCTAGAGGAAGCCCTGAAGTTCAAATGGCTTGCGCTTTATGCAATTGGGCTCGCCATGAATTAAGTGCTTGTTAATAACCTTGGTAGATTACAATATAGCTAATAAGTAGGTAGGATACGCAAAAAGTTAAAAATGTACATACTTACTGATGCATTAAATTATTGTTTTCTTCGTATATACCAGTCAGCAAAACTTGCAAAAATATAGCGGGTATTATGGCAAGCGATGTTCCATTTCATAGATAATATTATAAAATTGCGAGCTACATTATATGAACAGGAGGAAGCTATAAGAAAATTTAAGATCATTCCTAATTTTCCCACCTTTGTAATTACAAAGATTTCATTATACTACTTAATATCTTTGCATTATTACAAATATTTATCTGAACGCCTCAAATTACGCGCCACAGCCGCATAGCTTTTTTCTACGTTAGGATTTTGGCGTCGCACGTGATCGTATTATGCCATGAACTTTAAAAGTGCTCAAAAAGTGTGTTTTAAACCTGCAGGAACGAATGAATGATTAAAATTTTTGTTTCTTATCTGTGGCTAATATTTAAACCATAGACTATCTTTGGTATCAGCTGGTCCTCGATTAGTCAAAGTTTTGTAATAAGGTCAAGTATTAATCCCTTAGTACCGTAACAAACTCGGACTTTTTGGTCTTGGTTTAAACCTGGACGAATAGACTTTTTTGTAATAAGGCGGAATAAGTATGGTGTTAATGATAAACCTTCGTGGTTTTTAAATGCTGTTATATCCCATTTCTAAAATTTTCTTTTTTAAATCATGTAAGTATATAAAAGTATAAAATTATGTATGAAAGTATGATGACATGTTTATTTATTACTAGCTGATATCCGCTACTTCGTACGCGTAGAGCTCGGCCTTCGGCCTCGCTACTACGACCCGCTTCAGGAACACAAAATTTCATCCAAATCGGTCCAGCCGTTTACTTACCGTTTAAACCTTCCCTGAACTTCCAGAAATATTCAATGATCAAAATCAGCTAATTCGGCCCAACCGTTCTTGAGTTTTAGCGAGACAAACGAACAGCTATTGATTTTTGTATATATAGATTCCTTCGCTATTTATTTACTTATTTGCATTGAATCATTATGTAGGTACTTGTAAAATCAACATTAACCTTCCTCGATGTATATTTGACCCTGTTTAGGCAACGCTGGCCTTAGGTAAAATCTAAAATTATTCAGTCTACATATTTTTAGTTTGTTATGTAATTTGCATGTTTGACCAAACTTGAATTTATACATCTAATCTTCTATTTTGAGCTGAAGTAATTCATTTGTCACTACAAATACACCACGCAATACAAACTATAGCAGTTCTACGCAATACAAACTATGGCTATGCTTATAATTTACCAGCGACCCGCCCGCCCAGCTTCGCAGGGGTGTAATTTACGTGCGAAGCCGAGGCGGTTCGCTAGTCATATATATAAACCTTCCTTGAAAATGTATCTAACTGATGGAGAAAACCGCATCAAAATACGTTGCGTGGTTTAGGAGGAGTTAGCGGCCATACAGACAGACAGACAGACGCGGAAAGCGACTTCTATTTATACTATGTTGAGATAGAGAAGAGTAGAGATAGAGATTACTGTACGCGAATAGCGGAATGAATAATCAACGAATCTATTAACCAGATAACAATATTGTTGTTCTACAACGCCACGGTATTCAAGCTTAGTCATAATATCAACTCGCGATGGAACTCGATTGTGTTTTTACTATGTGTAGGGGGTCCTACTATGACAATTTTCAGTGTGGAGAGAAGTAAGATTCGTCTTAGGAGCGCGGGGGGAAGGGTGTGAAGTTTGAATCTGCTGCGCTTCAGTTAACTATTTTTACGGAGCTGTAAATTCTTCTATGCCTTGTGAGAAATCGATTTCGTACAAACAAGATACAAGACATATTTTTTTTTATTTAAAAAAATATATTTGATGCAAATATAACTTTCCGAAAAATTTAAATTGATGAAATTTGCAAACAATTTGATTTAATTTTTCAATGTGATAATAATTAATGTAGGCAATAAAAATACCTCAATAGAGCCTACATATTGTATTTTTAGAACAATATACTACTTGGACACTTTTCATACAAAAGCTACGAGAAAAAAATCTGCTTCGAGGTGGTGTTAGTACGCATCTGCCAACAACAACGCAACGCAATTTTTTACGGAACTAATAATGGGGTTTTGAGGAACCTGGGGTTTTGTGATTATAATTTTCTAATTAAAAAGACACAATAAATTTAATTCTTAAAAAAAACAACATCGAATTGTTCTAACATGTATTTTTTTCATCGTAGGCCATAAAAGTTTCTAAAACTAGGCTATCTAGTATCTATCTTAGTATTTTATGACTCCCATTTGTTTAAACGTTTCATAGTAACTTTTCTAGCACTAAATATACGGAGTAATTTTTTTTTTTTTAAATAATATTTCACATAAATAATTATTTCTCTAAAATAAAGCATAATATTATGATTTCTTTTGAGAAAATACGTCTGTTTAGCATGAAAACAATATCACAAAACCCCTGGAACTATCAACACTTCAAAAGATGCGTAAAAAAAATAACTCAGGCGTGGCAGATGTGTACTATCCCGCCTCAAAGCACAAATTATTTTTTGTTTAAAAAGTGTCTAGGTTGTATATTGTTCTAAAAACTACAATAAATAGGCTCTATCTTGGTATTTTTATTGCTCACATTAATTAACAAATAAAAAACATATAGGGAATTGTTAGCAAAAAATGACACCATGATAATAACTTTTTCGTAATGTTATATTTGTATGAAATCATAATTTTTTTATTAAATTCTTGTGTCTGTTTTATACGAAAACGTACCGTACAAGCCCTAGTAGAATTTACAGTTCCGTAAAAAAAGTTAACTGAAGCGCGGCGGATTCAGACTTCACCCCCCTTCCCACGTTCCAAGGACGAATCTCACTTCCCTCTACATCAGAAAATAGTTATAAATAATGGGACATATTACTTATGGTAAAGATATTTTCATGTTGTTAACCCGAAGTGCACATGCAAGGCCAAAATTGGCTCTTAACACTCCTACTAATAATAAATAATTAATAATATTATTTTGTGTACTGCCAGTATTTTTTTAAAAGTAAATGTGAGTAAATTTTAAGGTACCTGCCTAGTTTCAAACATAAAATAAAAATCCAAATTTAATGGCCGTCTTAATTTATTAAGTAACTCAGTGAACTAAATAGACTTACAAGACTAAGAATCGATTAATATAGTTAGAAACTCTACGGTCAAATAGAGCCATAGCATGATCCGACTCTATATCAAACACTGTTACTGGTTTATCGGTATACAAAGAAAGGTTGTAATCTGCGCTCAGTTGTTTTGCATTCGGATGAGGAATACCTTTTAGAAGCACTATTTCTGAATCTAATTTGAAGGTAGGCTTATATTCTTTAGCCATATTGATTCTTTCATAAGCAGCTTGGAGTAAACTTCTCATATACTCGTGACTGTGATGAACATCGTATTTAACTTTGTTTATAAATATTTCCACTTTTGCGGACCATTTTGTTGCTTTGTTTAACTTTTCCTTTAGTTCATCTGATGTATCTCCAACGAGAAGTGTGTAAATATGTTCGATCACGCAGTTCTGCAGTTGTTCGTCATTGAGTACTCCCAAGTAAGCATCGAGGTGGACTCGCAGAGCATCTGGACTACTGTCTAAGCAGTACACTACTCCAATCAGACCTGTAAATAAAAATATTGTAATGTTTTTTTAGGTTTTCGCGACTATTACCTGCATTCGTTTTATAGGTCGGAACGTATCTATAGTATAGTGATTTATTTTATTTAGGTAATAATAATGTACATTGTGATCGACGTTTTGAATATTACAATGGCCATAGTCACGACAAAATTTGAAAACATCAAAACATGTGTTCTAGTCACGAATGTTCAATAGTAGATTATGCACTAAGGGTATAAAGCAGTGTCTTACGTCGCGGGCAGCAGCATATTGAACCCTGAGCGTAACAAGGGACTAGAGTTGACTCCCGAGCGTAGCGAGTTATATAGAATCCTGAGTGAAGCGAGGGGTTCAAACTGTCCAAGACGAAGACAGGCTTTATTCCAGACGAGCATACTCTACTTTTAACACCTTCTGCGAGACAATTAAAAGGGCTCACTAAAAATCACAGCACCAAACACCATCTTTTGTTTCACATTCTTTGTAAACGCACTTTTTTTTTAGTTATGCTTATGGTGGCCAGTTCGATTTTTGAACAAACCTCTTTACAAAGCACAAAGGGGCATTTTTTTACTTAAGAGTTTTCTTTAACTTTATAGCTTATAGCTTAACTTAGATAGCCCGTTGGTTGAGTTGGTAGTGAACCTGCCTTCTGAGCTTGGGGGCGTGGGTTCGATTCCCATCTAGGACAAACATTTGTGTGATGAACATTTGTGTTTGTTCTATATCTGGGTGTTAATATCTATTCAAGTATGTATTTAAACCTATATATGTATGTATATCAGTCTCTGGCAGCCATATCACAAGCTTTGCTTAGTTTGGGGTCAGATGACCGTGTGTGCAAAAATGTCCCGAATATTTATTTATTTATTTATTCCCTAGGGAAGAGTTATCTTTATTCCCTAAGGAGTTTCATACAACTTTATATCCCTTAAGAGATGATGATTAATGCTTTACTTTACGTTGAGTTTGCATGATATGTAATTGGACATTGTCAAGCAGGTGGTGTGAAAAGTATTTTATTGTGTTGATTTTGGTAGATGTAACTGAAAGTTAATGGTATATCGAAATAGTTTACCTTCTTTTTCTAATAAAGCCGCCATTTCTAAAGCAATATTAACTCCAAAAGAATATCCCATAAGATGGAATGGCGATTTTATGTATGTCCTCGCTTTCACATACTGAAAAATATTGTAAAAAATTTGCATATTCGCAAATTACAACATAAAAAAATATAATCTGCGTGTCAGAGACGCTCATGCCAGGGTTCCGTAATTATGTAAAATAGATTATTTATAATTAGATTATTAGAATAAAATTATCAGATATAGCCCCCATGATCCACATGAGGCCTCGCAAACCAGACTAAACGTGTACTACATTTCTGCTCAATAGGCTTTAAGGTTTTTCTGCTCAGACACTTTTTTTTTATAGAATAAGTGGCAAACAAGCTGCGGTCCACGTGATGGTAAGTGGTCACCGCTGCCTATAGACACCTACAATGCCCGGGGCATTGTCAGTGTGTTGCCTATCTTTGGAAGATGCTGAGCTATGGAGAGGGCTATGCTCGGGGTTTCTCTGCGAGATCGAATCCGAAATGAGGAGATCCGTAGACGAACGAAAGTCACTGACATAGACCACCAGATTAGCAAGTTGAAGTGGTAGTGGGCAGGGCACATATCACGCAGAACAGATGGCCGATGAAGCCGAAAGGTTCTGGAATGGAGACCACGGACTGGTAAGCGCAGCGTAGGACGTCCACCCACAAGATGGACAGACGACCTAAAAGAGACCGCAGGGAAACGCTGGATGCAGGCCGCTTCCAACCGGCCCTTTTGGAGATCGATGGGGGAGGCCTATGTCCAGCAGTGGACGTCCTATGGCTGAAATGATGATGAGGATGCCTATCTTTGAGGACTCTACTCACTTGCACTTGCACTTACATAAGTTAACACAGTCATGTGTGGGTGACGCTGCAGTCAAGAGTCTGCGCCCACATCATCGTTCTGGCGGTTGTCCACCGGACTAGGATGAGACCACACTACTCATGAAGCTTTCTTTAGCTATATTATACAGTCAAGCTAAATTTGTGCTTATGTGTTATCTTAAATAATGTTTAGAAATACAGTTCTACGAACATCATATTTGATTTCACCCTTGGAACACATTAGCCGCTGAAACTGCTTGTACTTAGTGGCTTAATTGTTACGTCATAACCAACTTTAAAATGTTTGATTTAGCTTCTAAGTAATCTGATCGTGTTGGCAAACAGTTGGATAGCTACAAAGACACGTACGGTTTCCCCAATACGAGGATTTTGCTATTGAACCCTAAAAAAGTACTTTACAGAATTGTAAGTTTATTTACCTCGAGCAGTTTGTTTGCGATCTTTGGAATGCTATTATTGTAATTTGAATCCAGCTGCAAAACCATAACCCGTTTTTTTATTCCTTCCGATAGATATGTGAGGGACTCTGAATGTCCTTCAATTCCTGGGATCATAATTAAGCAAGCATCTTCTGGGTTTATAGTCAACTCCGGCTGTAAAACAGAGATGATCAAGATAATTTACAAACAACCAAAAAGACTGCACACTATTAGAGTCACGCATGTAGATCTTAGATATCAGCTTGATAGACCAAGGCCGAATACGGAAATTCATCGAAGTCACAGATGTTGGAAACCCGTAAAAATTATGCAACTTAAGTAACGCTAGTCAAGACACGTGACTAAGAGTTATATAAGAAAGTTAATTAGCAAATTGATGTACTTTTGTAACTTGACATAGCTAAGTGTTCCTTGTGTTCTGATGGTGAAAATAAATTGAATTGAATTGAAGTGGTGACAGCTGGTGGTACTTATTGAGCTCAGATAGAAGTCAAGCATCCTGTCAAAAGACTACCAGACCGATGGGTTGATAACATCAGACTTATCGCGAGTCATGCGTGGATGATGCTCCATGCAATGTTTAAAAAAAATGCTACACAAGCTTTGGCGACAACTGAGCACTCATACTTACTATACGAGATTTATAGATATTTGCTTACTTACCTCAAAACCAGAGCTTAATTTACTCTTCATTCGAATGATCGGTTCTGCAGCATTGATCTCATCTTCCGAAATATGTCGATAAAATGCCGTTAAACCAGCTTCAAAGTTTGTGTTCAATTTTAATTTTCTAATGTTTTCTTCTTCTTTTTCGATTTCATTGTTCTTTGTATAAGATGTACACACACTGACATATTTATGTTTAAGACTTGATTCCAAAGCGTTGAAAAATGATGTAATATTTTTTTTATGTAATATCTGCAAAAATAGAATAGATTTTTATGTTTTTTTTGTCTGTTTTTATAGTATATTGTTTTTATGTAGTTAGTTATACAGTGGCACGTGTGTAAATCAGGAATTAAAAGTAACTGTGTAGTATAAATTCAAATTCAAATTCAAAATATTTATAGATGTTTATTACTACCTATATAAGCTATTATTATCATTTTATCTTTTCCTAGTACCTAGTCTCGATTTTATGTCAATTATTTAGTCTACATTACATATCAAAACATTTTTATCATTAAGGAATTCTGAAATTTCATAGTAGCTTTTTTGTGCTAGTAAAATTTTAAGTTTATTTTTAAACATTCCAATATTTAATTCTCTGATAATTTTAGGAATTTTAGTATATATTAAAGGAGCCATACAGAATACACTTTTTTGCATGAGTGCAGTTTTGGCCGTACGTGGGCAGAGTTTCATCTCGGCCTGTGTGCGAGTTCGAATACCAGCATCAGTCCAACTACCAAAGAGATGTTGATTTGATTTTACAAAAGTTGCTATTTCTAATATGTATAGAGATGGTAATGTCAGAATCCTGTGTTTTAAAAAGTATGGTTTACAGCTATCAGTCTTATGAAGATGAAACATTGCCCTGACGCACCTCTTTTGGGCTTTGAAAGCAATTCTTTTGTCAGTAGAGTTCCCCCAGAATATAATGCCGTATCGTAGAATAGATACTGCCATGCCATAATATGCAGTTATTAGAGCTTCTTGATTAATAACTAATGATAATTTAAACAATGCGTATGCCGTCGAGCCCATTCGTTTAGTTAATGTATCTATGTGTGCTTTCCAATTAAGTTTACTATCGATTGTCAATCCAAGAAATTTAGTTGAGTCCACTTCCTGTATGACTCTACCATTATATTGCAAAACTATATTATCACGTACTGTACGTTGCCGAAAGTGGATGATGTTCGTTTTGTCAAAATTTATTTTTAGGTTATTGTCATCTAGCCATTGAATGATTGATTTTAAACTATTATTTATTTCTGATTCGTAAGTGTTTTTATTTTTACAATTAATAGTAACTGTGCTGTCATCTGCGAAGAGAGTCGTAGGATGGTCTAGTGCTTTAGGTAAGTCATTGATATATCCTATAAATAGAAGAGGGCCCACTACACTGCCCTGCGGGACTCCGAAGTTAGGAGTACGTGCTTTAGACCGATGAATTATTTCTTGTTTTTTATGAATATTTATTTCTGTAATCTCAGTATAGTGTTTTCTATTACTCAAGTATGATTTTATAAGGTCTAGAGTATTTCCTCTAATGCCATATGTTTCTAGTTTTTGTAAAAGTATATCGTGGTGAACATAATCAAAAGCTTGGGTCATATCACAGAATATTGCGCAAACTGGAATAGTTGCATTTATGTTGGTCATAACATTATCTAAAAAATCATATATTGCCATATTTATTGTTTTATTTTCCCTAAATCCTTTTTGTTCGTTACAAAGTATACTTTTCTTTTCCATGTAGTTGTAGAGCTGCGCGTAAATATATTTTTCAAGTATCTTTGAAAATATAGGGATAAGTGATATTGGTCTATAGTTATCTATGCATTCCCTATTTTTCTTTTTGAATATAGGTTTAATAATGGAGACTTTAAGTGCGTCAGGATATGTACCAGCACTAATACATAAATTCATAATGTAGCTTAAGTGTCCACATATGTATACAGCAACTTGTTTAATAATATTTGTAGAGATTCCATCGTACCCTACACTATTTGTATTTTTTAACGTAGTGATTATCTTAAATATGTCTAATGCAGTGCTCGGAAGAAGAAACATTGAATTGGACCTACTTGTAATTAATGAGTTTGTTTTCTGACTATTATTTTTAATAGGTTTAATTTTATCAATGAAATGGTTGTTGAATGCATTGCATATTTTATATGGGTCAGTGATTATATTGTTATTTACTTTTATTCGCAACACAGACTCATTTTGTATCTTTTGTTTTGAACTATTTATTATATTCCACGTGCATTTAGACTTATTTGTTGCCATTTTTATAGCGTAGTCGTTTTGAGCTCTTTGGGTGAGCTTAGTGATTTTTTTAAACAGCTTTGAATAGTTTACTAATTTATTCTTATTTCTACAATTTCGGTGTCGTCTGTATTGCCATAAGAGTTTCCGTTTATTTTTACTACATAGTTTGATGCCACGTGATATCCATTTTGGCTTTTTAACTGATTTAACAATTTTTTGTGTGAAAGGAAAACACAAATCATAAAATAATTTAAACGTTTCAATAAAGTAATTATACGCATCATTAGGGTCGTCAATACTATATAGATCTGAGAAGGAAAGATTTTTAATGTGCGATATAAACTTAGATATATTTTCTTGGCTATAGTCACGCCGTTTTATGTACCAACTATCAATGATGCATTTTTTGTCGACAGGACACATCAGTAGTTGAGCTGTGTGGTCGGATAGCGCGAATTCAACCACTTCAGCTTTACAATTATTTTTAAAATCATGAGCGATATTGTCTATGCATGTTTGACTACTTAATCGGGTTGGTTGTTTAAATGTTAATTTGAGATTAAAACTTGCTAGCAGTTGCTCTAGCTTTCGGGAATTTATATCAGGTTTTAAAATATTAATGTTATATAATATACGGGGAACACTCTCGAAGCCAAAAGAAGGTAATTGTACTCATCATTATGAACAACTTTTAGTATAGGGCCAGCCCTGAAATCGCGAAAAAAATATCAACTGTTCTATAGAAAACGGTCATTGACACTTGACAAAATGTATGGAACAGCCAAAGAAGAATTATGTACCTAGAAACGTTCTTCAATATCAAGAAGTGTGTACAAGACGACCGGCGCTGTCATTCGCAGGGTGACCAGGTTATAAATTTTACGAAACTACCATAGTCAACTTGACAACTAAAAATAATACAAACTTATCATCACAAAAAATTACCTAAACACCAGAACCTTTTAACCGACTTCAAAAATAGAAGCAATATAGCCGGATAAAGCTATATCGCCAAATGGCCTAGCCGTGTTCCGACATGTTTTACGGTGACGCCCTTAGGGAAAACGAGTCGGAATAGTTACTTCACTGAAGAGCTTCTTTTCGTTCTTAACATAAAAATGTTATTTCACCCAAAATATACCAAACCTACCAACTTTCGTTAATAAACCAATAAAAATAATGATGTTCAAATTTTATGAATGATAAATTATTATAACACCGGCTTGCACTCACGATTGTGTTTGATGAATGATGTTCACAAAGTAAAAAAAATAAATACAAAAACTTATAAAATATTATCACTGGTCACACTGGCTTGACGAGTGTTCTCACAGATTATGTATATTATTAATTAGGCATTCCCTGATATTTCTCGATGTATTCTTGCAGTATCGAAGCACGCAAGACATATTTAAGTATATTTGAGCAATATATAACCTAAAACAAGATCAAAACTTATGATAATAAATAATTATGTATATCGTAATGACAGAGAAAAAACAATATAACAGATGAAACAGAAAGGGATGATGCGGTCTAGGGTCTCCGTCAACTTGAAGACCCCAGATTTTGTATCCTCTTTGCCCAGATTTTCTGTGCTCTGGGTCCTGGTGGACACAGAAATATAGAGATAATTGTCTATGGCTGTGTCTACCGGTCGCACAGTGGACATGAGAAGACAACCAGACTCACGGAATATCTGATTAAGGCGGCGGATGCGGCTAAACTAAAGTATCCGGCCAAGAACAGCCCAATTTGTGTTTAAAATAAAATCAATAAAGTAATAATAGACTATATTCAAGAAATTCACAGAAATCGGTATTCGTAGGGATTATCGCTAACGGTCTACGGTCGGTCTACCAAAAAAAAATATTTTGCCCAAACCTTTTACCAACCTTCGTTAATAAACCTATAAAAATACTAATGTCCAAAATGTCATAAAAAATTACTAAAAATTTCTAAAATTTTATCCCTGGTCACACTGGCTTGCTGCGAGCTTTCAAAGATTAGGAAATTAAGCAGAGATACTTCACTTCCGATACTACGAATTGTGCATGTTATTATAGGGAACATTAGTTCGCATGGTACACTTATCACTACCAAGGTATCCCTACTGGTAGAGATAAGTGGGGAAAAAAAACTTGGACAAGTTTGTCATTAAATATTTTAATTTCTTTTATTTAACAAACTTAACTGTGTAGTTGACAAACAGCTGCTCCCATACATACCAACTACAAAAATTAAGTTGGTAATAGCAAAAATCATCGTCTGGACTGAAATTTTTCAGTCAACATCTTCGCGATATATAATTTAACACATTAAATTTGATATAAAATACTTTTCATCAACTAAACAGATGGGTGAAGGTCGGTCTTTACTCGGGTCTTAGACTAATACTCTGCATATTAATTATTCTGTGATAATTGATGTCATAGTTGATGTATATGTCAAGTTCGGTTTCGATCGGAAAAAAATATTTGTTTATTCACTTATAATACAAAATTCTAATCTAATTATTAAATAAATCAACTAATAATATTGTGTTACTTACGACGTGGATGGTTAATTCATACTGAGGTACGTATTTTACCGGGTTTTTTCACTAAATATCTGCCGCTCTACACCTATGCACGCCAAAAACACAACTGAAGACTGTCAGACTGGGGTGTGGGGACTAAGGCACAGCAACGTTTATCGAAGTGAGGATTCAGTACATGACGTCTAGTACGTAGTACATATAGGTCGTTGGGAACAGCTGATTTTTTATCGCGATTTCAGGGTTGGTCCCATATTAAAAGTGGTTCATAATGATGAGTACAATTAACTTTTTTTGGCTTCTAGAGTGTTCTCCTTACACCCTGTATAAGTTCGACAAATAGGGCACTGGAATTTCAAGAGCTCCATCCACACTTTACTACGTTAAAATAAATAAACTCGTAATTATCAATATTATTGCTATTATCAGAATATTTGTCACCTTGTTTTCCACAGCATGACGTAAAAATAATGATGGTAGTCCGAGCTTGTTCCGACGTAAACAGCACCCTTCAATTTCTCTTGATTCATACTTGTTTCCTTGATGTGAAATGGTGGTTATAATTCCAAAATACCTGAAACCGTCACCAAAATACAAAATGGTATGGTATTGAGAGATACGATAACTACAAAATGCATTGGACGCTCCTAGTTCAGAGGTAGTGGACGTTAGAAAAAAAAATACTTTTATAAATAACTAGCGAACCGCCCCAAACTTCTCACGGATGTAATTTGCGTGCAAATCCAGGGCGTGTCATTAGTTATATAATATACTAGCGGTCCGCCCCATCTTCGCACGGGTATAGATTATAGCCTATGTCACCCGGGTATAGTGTAGCTTCCCAACAATGAAATAATTTTTCAAATCGGTTCAGTAGTTTCGGAGCATATTCAATGCAAACAAACAAACAAACAAACAATCAAATCTTTCTTCTTTATAATATTAGTATAGATAAATTTTTCGTATTTTTTTTTCTAGTTGATGAAAACCACAACGAAATCCATAGCGTGGTTTAGGAGTAATTAGTGGTTATACAGACAGACGCGGAAAGTGACTTTAATTTATATTATGTAGATATATAGAAAAGAGAGAAAAGATAGAGAAAAGATAGAGTAGAGATAGATAAGAGATAAAGAAGAGATAGAGAATATGTTCCCTTGGTAGTCTTCTGTCCACCACTAATCATAAAAGTTACCACAAAAGCCAATAAAACTGGCCTCACCATGGTGTAAAAGCAGGAGCTTTAAATCAAGTTAGAATAATTGTTTCACATAAATTACGTACAAAATACATGACATGTGTTTGACCTTGTAGATACATACTACAAAAATACTTTGTGAAAAATAATTACCGTAAGTATTTGCATTTACGAGATAATATATCTAATCGAGATACAATCGTTGCAATATTTTCTTTCTCCTCATCAATGTTTGTATTTTTTTCCCCACAATCATTTTGAGTAATGAATATTCCATCGAGTGGACCTAATTTTGTTTCAGCTTTAATTATAAGATTTTGACAGTTATCGTCAGATTGAAGGTCTTCTGAATTAAACTCAATAGTAACACCAGATTCGATCCAGGCCCTGAAATAGTTTTTATTCAAACATTTATTCACAATTCTAATTACTTACTTTTTGACATATATTTTAGAAACTTACGCATATTTCACATGAAAATAGCCGTTTCTTGATTTCAAATTACAATGGACTAATAAACGACGTGCTCCTCTTTTAATTAACAGATCTATTAGTTCCACGCCTAATTCAGATCCATCCCATGTAACAATATAAGATTTGGAGGGATATAGCGATATTCTGAAAAAAAATTGTTTAAAATCTTTTTGCAGATAGGTATTTTGGTAGATAAATATTAATACAACTGTTGACTAAGTCGTTCCGTCTATGGATAATATCAAACAAACAAAATATTCTAAAATAGTTTTACTGCCTCAAGTGTTGCAATCTAAATATTTTTTAGTGTTCCGTACCCAAAGTGCGTAATGGGACCCTATTACTAAGCCTGCGCTGACACACACATCCGTCCGTCTGTCTGTCTTACGTTTTAACAGCAGTATCTTTCGAACCGTAATAGATAGTCAATTGAAATTTTCACAGAATATCTAATGTTACGGCGGATTACTTAAGAAATAATAAAGTCAAAAGGTAAAAAATGTATTTAATTTTGTCCTTCGCTAATCCTGTTATTTGTAATATATGAAACATTATATAAGAGTTATATTTTGTTTTTTATTATAACGGAATTACTGACGTCAGATTAAACCGGTTAGATTAACTGGCGTATTCATAATTGATAAACAGTAAAAACTGAATGTTTGAATACCATTTTATTTGTTAATTATATACAAACTTACCTAGGAATCTGAACTAGATCTTGTTTTAAGATGGCTAATTCATTTATGTTTATTAACACTCTGCCTCTATTGTTTCTAGTCATTAACAATTTGAATGCTCTGCTTACATCCAATGGCGAATATATGACTAAAGTTAATGGTCTTACGAATCCTTTTGCAATGCCTTCACTGAGCATAACGTGAAGAACCTATAAAGTATTAAAATAAGGTTACGTAAAAATGTAACAATATTCATAATCAATATCTATCTCTTAAAGCCGGAAACTTCTAACTAGTTCATTGTTTTGAGGAGGTATTATAATTACCTTTTTATATTTACTATATTTCTTAGCAAAGATGGTTGACATATTAACATATTTATAACTTTGAGCCAATGTTACAAAGGATATCGGCATGTTTTTGTTGTCTTGTTGATCCATATCATTCACATCCAAGAAATTACCTCCAATTGCAACACAATCCATAGCGGCCTGAAATCCAGTGTCATACGTTTTATTTAGTGTTTTTTTTTCTTTATTACGAAATTGTATATTTTTTATACCTCACGTATTTTTCCAGAACCGGAACTGATAACAACACTGCATCTTTTATTTTTGGTTCTTTCATTAATCATTGTTCGAAAAGTGTCATCATATGTGTATCCAATATTATTTTCTAATAAAAAGAAGTACAGAAATCACTTGAAAAATAAAGGAGAAATCTGCATACGCACATGAAAAAAAAACCATGGATTGAATTGAGAAACTCCGCTTTCTTAACTGGTTAAAAATGAAATTAATGGGTAGTTATCATCAACGAGTAATCAAATTCCGTTATTAAATATGTTTAATTGTGTCTTTAATGACTTTAATAATGGGGCTTTTGGGTGCTGGCCACGCACCTATTGAAGCCCCCATAAACCAGGTTCAGTTTTAGTAAATATTCAATGATAACTACATAATATTATTATTTTGATATAATATTATTTTGGTGTGAATAAATAAAAATGTTTCAAAATATATTTACCAAATTGAAAAGATTACTTACTAACTTAACACTACAACTTTTAATTTAATCTTAAACAATTATAGTGATAAAACATCTTGTAAGCAAAATATCTTAATTTTTTTTTAATTATTATTGAATGTATGCTTTGTGAATTTAACAGAAAGGCCTAGTTTTAAATAATTTTGGTCCATAATTATTAATGTTTAAAATATACAAAATGCATGTGATAGAGCAAAGGGCGATTTTTGAGATTCAAACATATTTAGAATATATTCGTATAAGAAAGAGTTATATGTTCTTTTGTAATCCGTGTTACTAATCTTACCATCTAGTTCCGGAAACAGTTTCATTATAAATCTTTTCTTATCAGGATTGGCCACAGTTCCAAAAATGGTACAACCTAGACTGAGAGCTATGCATATAACTGCTTGACCTAATGCACCAGCTGCTCCGACGATGAAAATGCTATTGTTTTTTGACACGGAACTTCTTATTGCCTGTTAGAAAGTATTTTATTAGTATAGCCTTAATTTAGTTCAAATTTAACGTCTAGTTAATATTTATGTTTTTATCTTACAAGGCAATAAAACGCATGTAGAAAAGGTAGTGGAACAGTTGCTGCTTCTGCCATACTCCAGTGTTGAGGTACTGGCCATAATAAATCATAATCTGCTTCAACTGTACTACTCATAGCTGCTTTAGGAAGTATCCCCATGACTTTCTTACCACTGGAAAAATAATAAATATTCACTGGGTTCAGTTATTTAACTCTATTCATCATTCAAACATCTGCCAGGCCAGAAATTTATCCAAAGATCTTCTGCTCATAATACACCATGTACCGATTATCAATATCCAGGATGAAACACATAAAACGTATTCAGTAGCGGCCTAAAATAAAGCTTTTTGCTGAGAACTTCATAATTTTTCCCTAGAACAACGCGGGCGAACCCACGGGTGGAAGCTAGTAGCAAATATAATGATGCAATGTACGTTTATACACCTCACAACTTTACCAACTAAAGCCAACTTAAGCATATGCATTGAAATAGTAGATTGTTAAACGAAAATGTACAAAACAAGCAATTTTAGTCAAGACTTTACTAACCCGAGCTGAAGGCGACGGGGGATATTTAAGTCGATTATGAAATGGGTTGTACACTCGCGCTATTTGTTTAGGTTTTAATTTTAACTATAAGGAAATTAAACAGTTATGGTATTACAAGAATATCTTTTTAATTAAAATTAGAAATTGATATATGAACACTTTTATTTTCATTCAACAAAAGTTATGTCTGGTTATTTAATAATACCCCGATCTATGGGTATTATTAAAGACTCACACAAACTTCCTATATGAAATATATTACCACCTGAACTTTTAGGAACAATTTTAATGAATAAACATTTTTTATACACTAGTGTATAAAAAGCATTATTTGACATTAAAGCATAAAAACCCTTTTTAGGCCGCTTGAGCAAAAAAACTTTTCTCCTAAAGTGTTTGAGCTTTACAAGCATGAGAAGTGAACAGAAAAAATACTATTGTATCCTTTTACTCATGGTATAAGTACAATGATACAATGTACAATGATGCTTGGACGTGTTTTGACTGTTTTCACTGAGCAATTGTGAATATATATGAATTGGGATATTATTTAGTTAATTAATCTGATTATCAATCTTAAATAAAATATAGCACAATGCAATTTAATGAGACTAGCCCCAAATAATAATTTTTACTTACTTTACATCTAAACCACTAAAGTCCATTCCAAAACATTGGTTATTTGAACTGGAAAATTTATTGCAATCTTTCATCGACAAACCAGAATAGCTAACCTGTAAAAGGCATAAGCAAATGTTATTTCACATTATGTTATTTTTTCTCCTCTTTAATTTTGATTAAAAATTACCTGAATCATCGTCTTGTTAGATATCATTGGAGCGTCAGTCCAAGTGAGACTTTCTATATTGTCTGGTTCGGTAGCAATTAATTCAACTCTTTGTGCGTTATTTTTTCCACCCATAGACACATGGAAGTTGCTTTCTGAATTGTCATAGTGAAGTATAATCATTTTAAGATTTTTTTGAATATCTGATACAACTTTGAAATTTGTAATTTCATGAAAAATCAAGTCGTGAAAAGTAACGCCACCACATCTGCAAGAACAGTATTTTTATTTTGAAACAGTTATTAATATTATAAACTACCAATAACAAAAGATTAAAAACCAAAGCCTAATATTATAATACAGATACTGACCTCAAAACTCCAGTATTCTGTAATATTACAGCGTTACAATAATGAACTCCGTTCGTTGTTTCTAAATTATATTTATGTTTATCCATATTAATAGTGAGTTTGTTTATATATTTTACGCAAGACACGCCGTCGTAATCATTGGATAAAGCTTTAAGTTGAATGATTGAATCCAGAAAAGTTATCCACTGCCCGCTCCATTTCACAGATGCTTTGTTTCTTTTAATACTCGATGACATAATCGATTTAAAGTGACCTCTGTAATTCACATTTACTTTATTATAGCTATGAAATGTAAAAGCTCCATTTTTATATACGCATACCTTATATAAAACTTATTATCTCATTATTAGTTTATAACTTACTCATAAGAATATCCTCTTCTTCTCAAAATTGTATATATATCATTTTGAGATAAATATTTCTCGTCTTCGTTTAAATGTATTTTTTCATATTGATTGTTGGTTTTATTTACAAAATTTATAAGCCCGTCAACGACAATATTGTTTTTATGAGTAACCTTCAAATAAGAACATCTAATAAGTATTAGGTATTAGCCTAACATGATTTTTATTAAGATCGTACTTAGGTTATTTCTTTAGAACTATTTATTAAATACCTGAAACTTATTAGAGCTCTTTTGTATTGAAATTTCTAATCTAAGAATTTCTTCAGGTAGAATTATAATTTGCTCATGTATCTTAATTTCTTCAAACTTGACAGACATCTCTTTATAGTTCATATTTTTCAAATCTGCCAATGTCTCCCAAACACAAACAAGCATTGCTGATTCTGGTAAAACGTTAACACCTATAATAATAATGCTTTAATAAAAAAATATACTATAAAAAGTACCACAGTAGTATAAGTAACATAGTATTAACAATAACAAACCGTTTCGAACGTAATCTTTGAAATGTGCAAATTCGTCATCACAAATAGAAATAATACACTCCTTAGCATGTGAGGACTCGTTTATGTAATTATTATCAAAATTTACCCTGTAAACATGAATAAACAACAATATTAAAATAGTTTTTTTAATACCACGAGTGACCTAATCTATTTAATGACGCTAAACTACTATATATTATATTTATTTATAGGGTTTTGTACCAAATTATAACAGGAAACCGGTAAGATTTTTGTGACTGTCTTTTCGTCTGTCAGTAAGTAACAGACAATTTTATTAAAAACTAGACATTAATCTAGTTACCTGTTGTTAAAATTATGGTTATAAAAACTGTAAAGCTACGTAATGGGACAAAATGGGATGACAAATGAATGACGGCAAGATTGTCAAGAAATACCCAACAGCACTTATTACTAGATGAAGAACATTGCCATGGGCATTGCTTCCTCCACTTTTCGCTATCTTTTCCTCCTTGAGCTCGCTTGAACGAGTACTTAGACATCATCATCATCAGCCAGAAGACGTCCACTGCTGAATATAGGCCTCCCCGTTTAACCTCCACACTGAACGACAGCCTGCCTTTTGCATCCACTACTACTACTACTTAGACATATTATAGCTAAATATGAAAACAAGTGCTCAAAGGCTTTTTTTCAGTTAGTTTTTGTAAAATGTAGGGGATACTAAACCCGTATTCTTCAACTACAATCTTTTCTTCCCATCATGGAGGGGCTTGTCAGTTAAAATTGATTAGACTTAATTATATTTCTTACTCCATATTATAATCCCATCCAACAATGTGCGAAAGTAAAGGAGTCTCTGTTGACACAGGAAAATCCACTTTAGGGTATAATGCTTCTAGGTCAGGGTTTAGTCCAATTTGATAAAGTCTAAAACAAGTAGATAGATAAATATGTTTTACATCCTTGTCGAGATTTATCATGCATTATTTTATTTCGTTCAAAAATAGGTAAAAAAGGTTTACTTTAATAAAATAATGCGTGATAAGATCTGATAAATATTTAAAATAAAATTGTGTTATAAGTGGATGGTTGTGGTTGTTGGTTTGTGGTTTAAAGAGGATAATGGGATATGCAATAATGAATATGTAATATACAATATGTTGACATACACTATAGAACTAGGACATTTCTGTAATGTTAGTTGTAATTTGAATAAATAATAATAATAAACCATAAAGCAGGGGCGGCTTTATGGCGAGCCGTCGGTGAGTAGCGACACCGCGTACCCCGATTCCATGGGTCTAAAACCCCAGAGACCCTGACCCCTGGCTTGCCTTAACTGGCCGTTCGGGGGTGGAAACCGCAAGAGCTAAGAACCTTAGCTCCAGGGTGGAAGTGTTAAAGGACATAACGCCGCTAGTAGCTCTCAGTGAAAGTGCAGCACACCTCTCGACACCCTAAGCCACCCACGCCAATGTTGCCTCTCCGGTGCCAAAATGCGGCAGCCATTATGGGGGGCCCATTTAGTGGATGGCAAGTCATCACCCGCCAAAATATTTTGAAATGAGGCATAATAGGCGGGTGCCGTACCTCATACCATAGACCTGTTTTCCCATCTACAAGTTGTTCACCTCAATAGCCCAGACTTTTTATATCCTATACTGTACAATAGTTTAATATTCCATTTTATACACATCACATTATTGTATTTTTATATTCAACGGAGCCTCTTGGTGTTAGCTTCGGCTCCACCAATGCCTACCAAATGTCCGGGCTAGACCCGTGTTTATATTGAAATAAAGTGTTATTATAATAACCTACTTAAAATATTCTGGTAGTTAAACGATTACTTATTTCAATTAATTGATTCTCGGGTCAAGTCCAGAATTTTGGGAGTCATTGCTGAGGCCAAAGCCAACACCAAGAGGCACTTTTTAATCTTAATACATACATATGAGGTTCATTCATCTAAGAACCTTATTAGATGAAATGAACGTAGAATAATGAAGAAAATAATGAGGACGCCACTATCGCAAACAAACTTCACACTGAAACAGCTTATAAGGTATACTGAACACTAGTCAATCTGATGTATAATTATTCTTTGTTAGCATTTAAAACACAAAATATACCGTATTAGCTGCATAATAATATTTATATTTTTTGATAATTTAATAAACTTGTATATTTATGTACATAGGTAAGTATATCACACAAAGAAAATAAAAAAGCCTTAATTATTACTAATTATCACTAATCAAAAATCAAAAACAAGATTTTTGATTGTTCTGTAACATTTTGACAGTTCCGTTTCATCAATTTTTTGTCAACGTATACAAATACAAATGCACGCAAAATAAGAAATAACTGGCCATGAGCGTGTCTAGACATGTAAATGGTAGCTTTCCGTGGCCAAAGTCAAATAATTGTGGTAATATAAATATATATATTCCACATATACATAGTTCAGAATTTGCATGGTGGTCATAGGAAAATGCAAACTAACAAACTGGATTTAGCTAAATTTCGATGATGTATCATCCCGACATAACAATACGTACTTTTTATGGTTTTCTCAAAAAGAAAACAACTTAGAAAACTTTATTTTGTCATGATCAATATGATATTTTTACTAAAAGGTCAAAAGGCTTTGAGCTGAAAAGTCTTGAATTTATTGACAGAATAAAATTATATTTATACATGGATTTTGAAGTCGGGCGGGAACCATTATCAAATAATAGATTTACCATCAGGTGGCCCGTCGCTTGTTTGTCTACTATTACATTAAAAAAATAACTGTAGTTGTTCCCCGACTTCAAAATCCATGTATTTTTTTTTTCTTTGTAGTGGCACTATATTTGTTTTGTGTTTGGCACAATGTTTTTTAAAATCGTTTTTTTTTATATAACTTATTTAAGAATTTGTAGTAAAACATAATTACTACCTATTTTCATATCCATGCATGAATACCTCCTTGTTTTGACTCGAACAAAACGCCTTAATGGATTCACATACGCCATTGAATTCCTTCTCCGTACGTATGCAGGTTTCTTCACGATGTTTTCCTTCACCGAAAAGCCAGTGGTATGAAAATCCGTACATAAACTCTAAAGAGTTCATTTGGTACGGACCCGGGGTTTGAGGTCGCAAACTCACGCTCTCAAGTCTAGCGGTCTTCCAAATAGGCCACCATAGCTACAAAAAAGCGGCTACTAAAAAAGATACTGGTGTAATAACATACTTTCCAAGTGCATTTAGCAGAAACATTGCACCATCAGTTTCGCCTCTTCTAGTCAATGACAAATTCACGCATTGACTATGGGATCTCTTCATGATAGGTTGTAATAATCCATGAGGAGCTATTTCTATTATCAAAGAATCTTCCGGAATTAAATTAGCTGCCTCTTCAAAAAACACAGGACTCTGTAATAATGTAAATAATATCTATTTTTGTATACGTAAGAGTCAATCTTACCCGTTATCATAGTTAACTATATTTACCAATATTTTATTTTAGCGCGCACACTTAGAAGAACTCACTCCTTAATATTAGAATCGTCATAATACTTATTCTTCATTTTATAACGCAAAAGTTGAAATCTAATTCGGTTGTTTGCATGATTATAAATATAAGTACAGAATACCTACATAATTTTTATGCGTTTGAGATCGGAACATAATATTCTGATCTATTTAGATTGATGAAAATGATGTTAAATATTGTTTTTAGGTTAAATGTAAAGTTTTCATTGTACTATTCAATAGTTTTGATTATGCTTGTATGGCCATTTTATTACGTACCAACATATTGTGAACCATGTATTCTGCAGATACGTATTGACTCTCAGGTTTGTGCCAATCTTCAGGAAGATAACAAGTAGTTAACCACTTCTTTGACCGAGGCTTAGGGTGTGTTATCACATTGTTTAAAAGTGCTAGCATTTTAGGTCCTAAAAGAGAATCATATAGAATTAAACATATTTAAGTAAGAAATATTGGCAAAAATTACTCCTGTCAATAGTAATTATAATCAACATAATTATTATGCGATGCTACTTGTTTTATGACCCAAGATATCAATAAAACACTCAAGTACAAAGTGAAAGAAGAATATTATATAGGTACTAAAGAATTTATCCTGATAATACTTCTAAGTATAATTCATAATACTTTACCAACTCTAAACTACCATTGCTTTCATCATCATCATCATTTCAGCCATATGTCCAGCAGTGAACGTCCGTCTACTGCTGGACATATGGCTGAAATGATCGCTCTCTACCGCTATGTATGAAGGCCTCCCTCATCGATATCATCTCGCCTGTCCAACTTGTTGGTGGACATCCTACGCTGCGCTTACCGGTACATGGCTTCATTTGAAAACTTTTCGCCCCCCCCCCCGGCCATCTGTTCTGCGTGATATGTGCCTTGCCTACTGCCACTTCAACTTGATAATTCTATTTTTCTAATTTATGCTAACTCCTTTTTTTTGTTACACACAGGCCACTACAACATACGCCAGTGTTTGTGGTTACCAACTGTTGAATAACTTTATACAGGCCTCGTGAAGGAGTCACATTATCAACATTAAGTATTCTCTTTCATAGACTTATGCCAGTGTGTGTTGGTTAACTTTATATAAGCCTATGTTTATGGCTTTTTTTTCGTTAACTGATCTTTAATATTACAAAGGATATATACTGTGGTCTACACAAAATTATTTTTATTTTTTACCTCCATTGGCAATGTATTTTGAATGGAATGCTATATTATAGCTGTTTACTTCCTTCGCGAAGATCCCTTGCTTAGTGAGGCTTTTCACAAATTCTGCAACTACATCAGCTGGGCCTGATATTGTTGTTGATTCAAAGCTGTTGTGGCAAGCAATTTCTATTTCTTTTGGGCATAGCTCAGCAACCTACAATTGCATAAAATTATGATTTCTCAATAAACTATTTATAATTTTACCTACTTCAAAATGTAGATAAGTATCTCAATCTGTTCAATTCATATTATAATGAGTAATTAAAATATGATTAACATACCACTTCATGACCAAGACCAACGGCAACCATTGTTCCTTTTGGAAACTCTGTTTCATAAGCTGCCATGCCACGATAATAAGATGATAAAATAGTCTCTTCAGCTGTCGAAGAACCATCAGCATAAGCGCATGCCATTTCTCCAACACTGTGTCCTAAAATGTAAGAATCTGTTATGGTACTGTACTGTTACTTGTACTATTCTGGTACTGTTCCACTGTTTCAGTCAAATTTTTATTTCAGTTAAATTCTAAAATAGAATCAAAAAAAAGACAAAATGGAGAAAAAAAAAGAATAGAGAGAAATAGAGAAAATAGTTTAACCTAAATCCTTATTGTACTCGAAACGACGTAGAAGTGGAATTACACTAGAAATTCGACATAAATACAAATTCAATTGCTAGTATAATATTGCAGTGAATATATTTACTGTGTTTGAGATAAAAAAAATAGTTTCTTGGAAGCCTTGGTTTTAAGGCCCGCTTTTCCGACTTTTAGCAATTTTGATCATTCTAGTTTGAGTGTGTCTACTTCCATGGGTAGCTTAAAATTATAAAACCGTGTCATATCATTTCTCCCTGTTTTATGGATTCATTCAAATACCTATTTATTGAATTATTTCTTCGATATCTTCAATTTTCATAATTATGAAGGAAACCGCAAAGTTATATTTTACATTACAGCTATACTTTTCGAAAAATATGAAAAAAACCTCAATAATAGAAGTAGCGCGGGAAGCTGTGTGGAAGCGTCATGGTTTTGTTCTGTTAAATGCAACTTTAACACAATAAACCAAACCTTATGGTCATCTGTAGTAACAAGCGTTGTTTAAAAGTGGTAAAGCATTGCCTTAATATGGTTATTTAGAATTGGTGTATTTATATTACTAAAGAAACTAACGAACATGAGCATGATTGCTGTTCGCGTTGAGCGTCCGCCGCGCAAACTCCCTGCGAGTGGGCATCTATAATGTCCGAATACCGGTCAAGTTTATCGACATCAATACACGTGAGAGTTTGCTGTATTTACGTTGCACCTATATGTATACCTACGTTACACCGTTGTACTATTTAAATTCAGTCACCGTCTTAAACGACACACTAAAGTATGAATGTTTTTGATTATTATTAAATACGCATTTCCACGGACACCGCATTCCGTGACTTTTTTGTTATCATGATCATCATCATTTCAGTAATAGGACGACTGTAATTCAGTAATAGATCACTGCTGGGCCACTGTAGGCCTCCCCCTACAAAAGCATCGGTTGGAAGTGGCCTGCAAACAGCATTTTCCTGAGGTCTGTTTTAGTTCGTCTGTCCATCTCGTGGGTGGTCATCCTACGCTGCGCTTACCGGTCCATGGTCTCTATTTGAGAACCTTTCAGTCTCATCGGCCATTGGTTCTGCGTATTATGTGCCTGCCTACTACCACTTCAACCTGATAATTTGGTGGGCTACGTCGGTAACTTTCGTTCATCTACGGATCTTTTCATTTCTGATTCAATCTCATACCCTAAGCATAACCCTCTCCATAATTCGTTGTGCGACTTTGAGCTTGCTTATGATGCTCATAGTGAGAGACCACGTTTCAGTGTCGTATGTCATCACTGGAAACACTCGTCGAAGATTTTCTTCTTAAAGCACTGAGGTATTTTGTATATAGCTGTTAAAATTTGCAAGTTGAAGTGGCAATGGGCAGGCCACATCACTCGAAGAACCGATAACAGATGGGGAAGAAAGGTTCTTGAGTGGAGACCACGAACCGGAAGACGCAGCGTAGGTAGGCCTCCCACTAGATGGACCGACGACATAGTGAGAGTCGCTGGCATCCAGTGGATGCAAAAGGCAGGCTGTCGTTCAGTGTGGAGGTTAAAGGGGGAGGCCTATGTTCAGCAGTGGACGTCTTCTGGCTGATGATGATGATGATGATTTTGTACGAGAACACGTTGCAAAGTTTACCGAATGCCGCCCAGCCGAGTTGCATTCGCCGATTGACCTCTTTTTAGAAGTTGGACCTGTCTGGTTTGACTGTTTGTCCTAGGTAAACGTAAGCGTCAACAGCTTCTACTTACGTAATTGGGTTCAAGATTACCTAATCTAATATGTATACCATTTTAGACATAATAATATAAGGCATGGTTTTGTTGTCGCATGACGTACTATAATGTACTTGTAACAAGTTAATTAAACAATCATATAAAAAAAAACCCTACCAATCATATTATCAGGAACTATTCCCAGTGAAGTCAGTACATCACAAAGCCCAATTTGAATAGCAGTAATACCGACTACGCTGGTCAGGATATTAAAACTTTCACTGTCTTTGTCAGTTATAATCTTAAAAATATCAAACCCTTTGGGGAGCAGAACTTTGTGACACCTGAAATGTTACAACAAAATATAATTAATTTAGAAGTGAAGATATATTTAGCAATGTTAAACGGTCTTCAATCTTTGGAGTTCATTCGTGGCAAAATAAAATAAAATTAAACAATATTTTGCGTCTAATCATGCTCAAACTTTGACACGATTAACAAAGATTAAATTTGTTAATCATCATCTTATTCATTATTTAGTGTTTATATTGTAAAGTAATTACAAAAAATCTAAAATATCTAAATATTAAAAAAAAAAAAAAAAAAACAATTTGAAGAACCTGACAAAATAATACTAACATAATAATAAAAAAGTACAGTAACTTTTTCTGAACGAATGTTATGCTAAAAATGAAATCCATAGCATCTATAAACGTATTTTTAAAGGAATAATTCTGAAAAGCAATCCCAATAATATTATACACGATATTCAATTATTCTTTCAAGATTCCGTTTTAGTTGGATACATTTTTGTACTAGCTGCGCTACATGCGAAATCACAATAGTAATATTACTTAAATATGTTACAGTATGTTAAATTAGGACCCGGGTATGTCCTAAAACTGCGACCAGAACCACCGGAGGATAGGCAGCAGCATCCTATTAGTACGGTGAACTTACTGCGATCCCCAAGCCGCCTGCCAAGCGTGAGGATTATGGCAACACCCCTCTTTAAGAGGGAGGCCTTTGTCCAGTAGTGGACGTTTGATGGCTGCTGATGTATGTTACAGAGTACAGGCGACTGTTTGATTTGATACTGACTTTTCAATAGCAGAAGCAAAAACTGGTACACGAAGAAGGCTTGCTCCCATTCCAGCCCACTGAGACCCCATGCCACTAAACAAGAAACATATCGGCCGTTTATAACCCGAAAAAATCTCAAAACTTCGGGATGCGCACACTGTTTCATTGTTTTCATTTGTATCTAAAAACATAATTAAAATTATAAAATGTATCTACTTAGATGCAAAGTTGACTCCTGGCCTTACGGACAACAGCTAATTGCGGCAACCTAATCCGCTCAGTTGGAAAATCACGCGAACGTGAACCTTATCACGCCCAGATACGGTTTGCGGTCGCGTGATTTTCCACTGAGCGGATTAGGTGCCGCAATTAGTTGTTGTCCGTAAGGCCCCTGGATAGATAATATTTACCAAGTATAGTATATCCCCGTCCAGTATAACCAGGTACGTAATGTTTGAAGAAGTTGTTCAGAAGCGCAAATACTTCTGGATCAATAGGAGTTGTTTCCAAAATGTCCAACATTTTATTCACATTTTCTTCTTTTTTACCAGATACCAAAACTAGTCTTGGAATAGATGATTTGTATCGTTCAGTGTCCTAAAAATAAAGTTGAAGACATGCATTCAGACATCACGAGGCATGCGCTGCGATTGATTCACCACATATGACTCAGGCTGTGTAGACGGGATGTTCACTATGAGCATACACTGAGCTCCTGCCTCGGTGAAAACCATGAGTTACGTGTGAAATTATGTTTTTTTATTGAATACAAGCGTCAAGAAGACTGAATTCCTACGTAAATTGTTTTTAAACTTTATTTAATGGTACTCTAAACATCCAAAAACTACAATACATGTAAAAAGAAGACTTGTGGCTTTAAATATTATAACAACAAGTCAGTACACGCATAGGCAACGCGTGCTTCATGCGTGATTGTTTACGGGCTCACTCTGAGCATGTGCCGTCCATAAACATTACATCGCATGCCTCGAGTTGAGCCATTTATGGCAAACAATTATACGACGCATGCCTCGCGATGTCTGGATACACGTTATAGACCAGGGCAGATAATTTTTGAAACTTTTTTTTTATAGTAGGATGAAACCCATTGGAAAAGGAAGATAATATAACAAAAATGAAAGGAAAAATAATTTATGGGCGATCTGAGGTCGGGCAGTGGAGGGGAGGGGTTAAGGGTAACAACGGTTTATCTCGATTTCCGGCAAAACTACAAGTCCTATGGAAAAAAGTTATGTAGCAAAGTTGTAGGTAATAAAAATATCTAAATAAAATCTCCACACTTTTTTCACATAACCTCAAAATTTATGTGAAAAATTCAAATAACCAAGTTTTTGGTTTTTTATTTTTAATCGTTTACAAACGCCCCCCTCCCTTACACTTCCTAACCTCGGATCGCCCGTAAATAAGTTTTCCTTTAATTTTAGTTATATTCTCTTCCTTTTACAATGGGTTTCATCCTATTTTTTTTTCTTCACTTTTTTATCATTTTCAAAGGCTTCTGTATTGGTCTATTATGTAGACATCGATATAAGATTTAAGCCCAAAATGTTACTTTTCTTGATGATAAACGTATGACAATAAAAATAAAACGGTTTTACCTTTGGTTTATAATGTCCCTTCAAAAGTACATGAAAGTTAGCTCCAGTGTAACAAAAGTTATTGATAGCCGTGAAATTTCTACTAAACGGTATATTTTCTGTTACAACCTGCAGCTTTCCTTCTTTAACGACATTTAAATGATTTTGTGGTTTACTGAAATGTAGGTTAGCTGGTATACGACCTTTCTGATACGCTAAGCACATCTAAAACGAAAACAGAATAAAACATTTATAATTATACATAATTATAACAATTATCGCTATGTATCAATTTAAAAAAAATATCATGAAACTACGATGCTCTACTACACTAATAGAGTTTTGTTCATTTAATAGGCAATCCAACTATTCTTGTAATTAAGGCTAAGTAGCTAATTTATATAATGTTGGTATAAGTATTAGTTAACATGTAATTTTTTTCAATAAGATTTTGTTATTAATTGTTGCTCGTTAGTTAATTATTATCTATCCTATCCTTGTCACTTCGTTTTTTTTTCATACTCGTAAGTGTAAAAACGGGACCCTATAACGATGTCAGTCTGTTTGTTCGTCTGTCTGTATGTCCTACCTAATAACGGCTGTATCTTTCGAACCGTAACAGATAGAGCCAGTTGAAATTTTCACAGAATATTATAAATAATGTTACGGCGGATTAACTGATAAATAATAAAAAAGTAAAAACAAACGTATTTTTTACGTATTTTTGTATTAGCTCTAATGTAAAAATGGTAATACTTCAAGGCATCAAATTTGGTATGATTATAGTACACACTCTAAAGTATAAGTAAGTATTATAATAAAGTAAGTTAACAATAAACAACAAATAACAACAAACAACATTGTTAGTATAACAATAAATAATGGCCAAGTGTGAGTTGGTGACAAGTTCCTGTTCATTACCAAGTTATAACTGGTAATTTCGTTATTGAATTTTGTGATGGTGCGGAACCCTCAGTGCACGAGCCCGACTCACACTTGGCCGGTTTATTAAGTTTTTCTAAAAGCTAATAGGCAATAAACAAACCTTTATAAGAGAACAAGCCCCAGATGCAGCTTCAGTATTTCCCATATTTGATTTCACACTTCCAATTTTTATAGGTTTATTTTTAGCAAAAACATTGCCAATAGCTTCAAGTTCATTTCCGTCAGCCTCAGCTATACCTTTAAATTAAAAACATTTGTTGATTGTCCATGTAATAATCATTACATCAGAAAAAAATAAGGCTAAGTTATAAATAATATTCGTCTCACCAGTTTCAAAAGGCCTTATCGTTACAAAAAGCAAATTTCCGCTAGCTTGGAAATTAAATTCAAAATTGAAACGCGTTTTTTTATTTAATATGTTCCAACCTCTTTAAATAGCACCTCAAATAGTCTGATTGAAGGAGTTTCATATCTTAATTTAAAATATACAATTTTTTTTTCGTATGAGATAAAAATTGTGTATTCTAATTGGCTGCAAAATTTAATTGCGTCTCGTACTAATAAGTGAATCCTTAGGTACGCGCCAAAATTCTAGTTTTGAACCGCTTGCTTCGCTTGTGTTTCAATCTTAGAATTCTTTGTTTGCTCTAAATTCATTACCAGGGACTCGCAAGAAATAACAACACTTTGCAGCATAGCTACAACTAATAACTATTTATCGTGGTCTTACCAAAACTGTTGGCTTCAATATATTCTACATCTGTAGGAGAAACATCAATTTCAGAGTAAAAGTCATCCAAAAATGTCTCTATATCTTTAGGATTGCGTGTTGGAGAAAATAAACCATCAGGTGAAGCAAAGTATTTGCCTTTTACGTGATAAACCTCTGAATATATGCTGCAATTCAAAATAAATATAATTATATCCATGAAATATGTATTTATTTTAAAAAGCTTAAAAAACTGTTTTCTTTTTAAATCACTATATCAGTATTAATTTCTTATTTTATTTTTAAATTTATTCACAACCAACAGTACTCCAAGATTCTGCTCTATTATACTCTGCTATTTTACTGTAACCATATTGTAACGTTCCATGATCGTTACCTACTCCCAAATTCATGGCAAATGGCACATACGCTAGAAGCCAAACTTAACGAATAAAAAAAGGTCACTTCTATGACATAAACATTGTTGACAGAATGAAGGTGATTGACGTAATGTCAGTCAGTTTCATTTTCTTAACCACAAAAACATTGTCTAAACCCACGAAAATTATAAACTGCAGTTTTATAGATTCGGGTATGTAAATATCGTATTCTTTCTAGAAGGAATAGCCTATATATAGGACCCGAAATAAAAACTGGGTCATACGTGCAGATGTACTCCAGTGAGAAAGTCGCTCATATCTTTAAACCTATAAATTAACTTTGTTAGCCCGTACTCAAGATCGGGTAAGTTTCCAGAGATAATTCTGCTTTTAAAATGTGTTAATTGTGAAATCTGTCTCGACAAATAATGCTAATCGTTATTTGTCAATTGAATTATCATCAGGCCACCTGTGTTCTAAAACGCAGTGCAAGTGCGTTTCATATCCGTACTATCTGCGGATGTGGACGCGCGCCGTACTTACATTCTAATATAATTGTGTTCTAAGCTCTTAAAGCATTCTGTAATCTTGGATCCTTCCGATCAAAAACTGTGTTTTAACGCCGGTACCACGTCATGTGAGGCGGGGCCTAGTCCGATCTGCCGTTATCTTCGGGATCTCACACGACGTGGCCGAGCGGTCTCTTCAGTACTGATCCTCATGCGTAGTTTCTTCGACGCATTTCAGGCTCCTACCTTCTACGCCAATTCTCCGACCACGTACGAGTCGCCACGCTGTCGTGACGCTACGTCTACTTCCCTTCTACTACGTCGGTCGTACTCCGGCCACGCACAAACTTCTGGAACTACTACGCGCAGACCGCACTCCGGTCACGCCTGAAAAAAAAGCTCACGAAGCCGTCTCGTCGCTGCGCTGCCCTGCTGGACATCCTACGTGCCACGAGCCGCGTCGAGCCACGCGGCGATCGGCGCCCCAGCTCTTCAAGCTAAGTCTCAAAACAAGGGACCAACACGTTTTTTTTATCGCCATCACCTTCCGAGTTCACACGACCCTCAGTCTCCTGTAAATTCATTCTTGCTTGATTAAATCTTAACTTATACTATCTTAAACTCTTTCTTTTGAAACTCCTACCCACTGCTAGGTAGAACTTCACCAAGCTTCACTTGGTGAACGTTTCAGTGGCGCCCAGGTATTAAGCAGGAAGGTTGATAAAAGAGTGTTGATCTCTCTGGCGTGGTATATTCACGGCTCTTTCTCTGTAACCTTGTGTCCGTCTGTAGGTTGTATGGTAAAAACCGCCCTGTGCTGGTGCGGGAGCTTATTGTTAGAATACCCAGCTGTAGTCTCCATGCATGTCGTAAGAGGCGACTAAGGTAGACAAAGGTTACACCTACAGAAGTAACGCCTTCTGTCCGCGTCTTAAACGCACTATAATATTTTTTTACTCGAATTTTTTTTATTATAGTAGAATTAAAATCTTTCAGTACTTTTATACTCGCACTATCTTAAAATCTTGTTCTTTAAACTCAAACTTATTTACAAAACTTACCACCCAACCTACACTCGGAACATCTAACTTGTATATGTAAAACTTGCTCTCACGGAAACTCACCCGATATCTCTCTAAAAATCCAGATCAAAACTCTCTTTGACGGATATCTCTCTAAAAACTAAAATCTAAACTCTTTTTGGCGTAGGAATATAAAATGGCTTACCCCATTTATAATTTTTATCGCATACTTAGTTAGCATACTTAAAATTTACTCGTACCTGACAATATCACTCGTTAAAATGACTCGCAGAACCATCTTTCACTATAAAACTTTTAAAAGAAAAATAAATACCTTCAACTTTACTAAAAACTAAAAAATATTTTACCACTATAGCTTCCCTCTGAAGAAAATCTAATTAATCTTGCATCTAAAATTTGATATTAACATCTAAAAATTAAAAAAATACCTGACTTGAAAAAAAAAACTTAGAAATATTTTTATTTACATATATCGTATAATATCTATTTATGTATGTCTATTAATATCAGAAATAGGGCGGTTATTGTACTCTAAAACTGAAAGCCTTCACACTAAGAGCGGTTATTGCAAACTCTTTAAAAAAAAGCCTCTAAATTGCTAGGAGCGGTACTCGTGAACTCCATAAAAAAAGCCCAAAACACGAATATTAATTAAAATAACCTTTTGTATACTAGGTAATTCAAGTCAGTCGTCAATATAGCTATAGCAAACTAAACAATTAAAGTTTACTTATAGTTAACTCTATCGATACCTTAATAACTTCACTAGTCACCTAGACTACAATCGCTACCTACAATCTCTTGGTCCTAAACTAGTATACCACTACTTACTCTCTTTGACGTACTAACTAGCAAAATAGTTCCTTATTTTGTTAGCTTTTCTTTTATTTTGCTGCTTTTAAGTATTGTATCTAACATTCTTAACAGCAAAATGGAGAACCCACCGGTATTCTTGCCGTCTGTATAGGTGCCACTAAAGCATTTATACAGCGATACCGGACTCTTCACAGTACGCCACAAGTCTTATTGGGAACTTCAGACCATAGCATCCTGATTAAATTAATTTTACGCTCGAGCCTACTTAATGTTAACATATTAGACTCAACCCTGGACGGGGAAGGTGTAATTTATAACTAGGATGCTAGAGAGGTCAGCGAATTTTCTTGAGCAAAAATTCTTAACTGAAAATGGGGGTATGTAACGTTCCATGATCGTTACCTACTCCCAAATTCATGGCAAATGGCACATACGCTAGAAGCCAAACTTAACGAATAAAAAAAGGTCACTTCTATGACATAAACATTGTTGACAGAATGAAGGTGATTGAGTAATGTCAGTCAGTTTCATTTTCTTAACCACAAAAACATTGTCTAAACCCACGAAAATTATAAACTGCAGTTTTATAGATTCGGGTATGTAAATATCGTATTCTTTCTAGAAGGAATAGCCTTTATATAGGACCCGAAATAAAAACTGGGTCATACGTGCAGATGTACTCCAGTGAGAAAGTCGCTCATATCTTTAAACCTATAAATTAACTTTGTTAGCCCGTACTCAAGATCGGGTAAGTTTCCAGAGATAATTCTGCTTTTAAAATGTGTTAATTGTGAAATCTGTCTCGACAAATAATGCTAATCGTTATTTGTCAATTGAATTATCATCAGGCCACCTGTGTTCTAAAACGCAGTGCAAGTGCGTTTCATATCCGTACTATCTGCGGATGTGGACGCGCGCCGTACTTACATTCTAATATAATTGTGTTCTAAGCTCTTAAAGCATTCTGTAATCTTGGATCCTTCCGATCAAAAACTGTGTTTTAACGCCGGTACCACGTCATGTGAGGCGGGGCCTAGTCCAATCTGCCGTTATCTTCGGGATCTCACACGACGTGGCCGAGCGGTCTCTTCAGTACTGATCCTCATGCGTAGTTTCTTCGACGCATTTCAGGCTCCTACCCTCTACGCCAATTCTCCGACCACGTACGAGTCGCCACGCTGTCGTGACGCTACGTCTACTTCCCTTCTACTACGTCGGTCGTACTCCGGCCACGCACAAACTTCTGGAACTACTACGCGCAGACCGCACTCCGGTCACGCCTGAAAAAAAAGCTCACGAAGCCGTCTCGTCGCTGCGCTGCCCTGCTGGACATCCTACGTGCCACGAGCCGCGTCGAGCCACGCGGCGATCGGCGCCCCAGCTCTTCAAGCTAAGTCTCAAAACAAGGGACCAACACGTTTTTTTTATCGCCATCACCTTCCGAGTTCACACGACCCTCAGTCTCCTGTAAATTCATTCTTGCTTGATTAAATCTTAACTTATACTATCTTAAACTCTTTCTTTTGAAACTCCTACCCACTGCTAGGTAGAACTTCACCAAGCTTCACTTGGTGAACGTTTCAATATCTACGGAAAAAGTAGCCTATATCTTAATCCAGGGTACGAACTACCATCTAACCAAATGAAAAAAATAAAAACGGTCTTAACATTAAGATGAGTGCGGACAAAGATAAACACTTGCATAATTACGCATAAACGTTCCCAATTGTGTATTTGAAATGAAATGCAATGAAAATATATTTGGTGTATATAAACGTTATCAGTCATATATAATTTTACAAAAAGTTCTTAAATATATAAGATTGACAAGCCTTATCACCCAAGCTAGGAATAAGCTTGTGTTATGGCGTCAAATATGTTATGTTTATCTTCCGCCGGTCAATATACATACAATTATAACCAATATTATGGGTACAAAAACGTGTTTCACAATATAAAATTTAATAATGGGACCACTTAATGTCAGGTAAAAAAATTGAAACATGTTAGGTAGACAATAAAATTAGTTATTTAGCACTAAGTGCTAAGCCAGCTACAATCTTTAAATCTGACATCAGCACAGTTTTCAACTGTCGGAATGCAAACAGTGCATTTTGACAGCCATGCTTGACGGCCAGTTCCTATTTTAGGCAGAACATCGTCACTTCATCAAGTGGGAGGTCGACCACAGTCAAGCGTTTGGCCTACCAACCATATAAAACTGTGAGGTGCGCTAAATACATATTAAGCATAAAATATCCCAAAAAACCTAAAAACTGCCGCCATCAGCATGGCATGGCTTAAACAACTGGTAGTCGGAGCTATAGGCTGAGGAGAACCCACTCAGAATATGTGCCGAGTCGAGTACCTTCTGTAACTACTTTTTGTATTTGACCCTTGATCCAACCATCTAACGAGAGCCTGTTAAAGCTTCAGAGGTATTAAGTCAAGGTTCTTTGCTAGAAAGCTGTTCAACATAGTGCCTATCGGGACATTGACCATCGATCTACATCCCAAATGGTGGTTGCCTCGTGAACCATGTCAAAGCTTTTGCTAAGTTTGTTCATCCTGGCTTTCATGGGACTCTCGTCATATAGAATTAGTGAAGTTGACGAGTACTGTCCGAGTACTGATAATTCCATAGCCAGGGCTATGGAATTATCGAGATTTGAGCATGATATTAATTGTGGCTCAATGATGATAAAGATAAAGATTATTTATTTGCACATAACACGAGTAAATCATACACACATTTAAAAACGCATACACAATAGGTGAGTTAAAATATTAGTCACTTTGTATCATGTTTTGCCTAGTTGCATTGCCAAATTGCATATAGATAATTAAAAATATATATGTAAATTTGTGTTAAGTGTAATGTTAGTGTAAACTCAAGGGTTCGTCTGAAAATCGGCGCTGATTGTCCTTGACTTTCAGCATTTATGCCGAGACAGACCTGTTCGACACTGATTGTATCCTCTAGATATAAGTTTTTTTGTAAAGGTGTCTAATAAAATTTATTTTCTTTCTTTCTTTTCTTTCTTTCTTAGTTTGTAGGCGTACAAATCTAGAGAGATGGTATAAAAATACAGTAAAAATGATTTACATAAAAAAACAATAGTCCTGTCTGTTATTATAAAGTGGTTCCACTATAGCAATGCATTACCATTTCCAAAAACTGGTGTTGGTATGTTGTTAAAGTTTTCCAACCGGACTTTGTTTAAGCGGGTAAAAAACTTGCAGTATTGTTTTTATTGCACGCAGTCAGAGTAAGTTGTTTTTTACCGCAGTTGGTCATCGCATCGCTTATGTCAAATAGGTATGCTTACCGTTTGGCATCCTTGGCTTTTTGTAGAAAATAAACATTAATAGCATCCGACCTTACATATCCATCTCCAGTTTTATCAAAGCACTTTGTTTTACCATCCAAGCATAGCAGGCCCGCTCTTAAATATAATATGTCATTAGATAGTATATTTCATTTTTAACATCATTATTAGACAGTGAGTGACTTTTTACGTTGTTTTTATTACCTTTTCATATTGAGTGTTAATTCAGGTATGATACTATAATTGCTACCACCCACTATAGCGCAGTCAATTTCGCCATTATTTATTCCTTTACAAGCCATTTCTAAAGCAGCCGTTGATCCAGCACAGCCATTATCAATAGATAATGATGGACCTTTTCCGTCAATCCAGTATGATATGCGATTAGCAAACATTGCCTTACCTAATCTGAAAGCAAACTGTTATAAAGTTTCTTAGCCAACAGTAATGATACTGCTACTACGAGAATAACCCGGTCTTAGTCAGTCACCACAGAATTATTAACCCTTTCTACTGATAAACGTAATTTTTACAAAAGGTGTTTAGTTTTCATTAATTATAGATAACCATGTACAACTCTTATTAAATACAAATATATTTTTTTGCTTACTATTAAAAATAACCATTTGAAAAATATTATATTCTAGCATCACAATAATGTTTTAATTTAAAATCAAATAATATTTGCTCAATAATAGAAAATTGCTTTCTATAAAATCAAAGATAATTATATTGTATTTTTTTTTTTATATATTTTTAAGTGTTGACATGTAATTATTATTATGAATAAAATTATCATTATCATTACAATTATATAAATTTATTTGGAACTCACTTACCCGCTTAATATTAATGGATTGGCGTTGGCTGCGTTATAAAGATAATTAAAGCAATCCAATTGCATTGAAGCTATATACACTCCCATTTTTGAACCCTTCAAAGTTTCTGGATTGATTCCTAAGATGTGAAAATTTATTAAATACTTGACATTCTTTATATATTATTGTATGTTGGTATTTTTTGTGAAATAAATTATCTAAATTATGTTCTGTATCATTCTATACATAATTGACCAAGCAAAGTGAGTTAAGAGTTTTCGTTGCCACACTGTGTAGCAGACTTTTTTCCGATATCACTGACTGGCAGACTTGGGGCGGAACATTTTCAATGATTATACAGTTACAGCCGCTTCATAGTGGAGTTGTTAATAAAGAACTGTATTGTATTGTATTGTAGTGTTCCTACCATAGATTCAGTCAGGCAATGACAGGTAACGGCTACGATAATCAACTGGCAATTTGCTGTGATACTAAAATTATTTGTGTAAAATAAGTTCATAATCGCATTCATTATGAATTCCTTTTTAACCAACGTTGTTTTATAATTTTTACAACCCCTGCATGGAATCAGCTCATAAGTATGTGTATTTGCTTGAACAACTTGCTTACGAAATTTCAATAAGGTCAAATCAACGGCACTCGAATTATCTTCAAACAAATATCATCATCATGAATGTGAAATGACGAGACATATCGTAAGCAATATTAAGTATTATTTATTCTAGAATAGGTATAACTAATGTTAGTTTTCAATATGTCAATAAATTATTCTGATTCTGATTCTGATTCATAATTTCAGCCATGGGACGTCCAGTGCTGGACATAGGCCTCCACATCAATATCCAAAAGGGCCGGTTGGAAACAAACAAATATACAAACATATAAACATACACCGTCGATATCCAAAAGGGCCGGTTGGAAACAAACAAATATACAAACATATAAAGATACACCGAACGCCTTGTTTGTCCGAGTAAACTCTTTGACCTTGCTTCGCTCGGTCAATTATCAAAAGACAATACGATCGATCGATATAAATTCGATATAGATATATTTATTCGTGTTTTTGTCTTAGTGCTTATAGTAATCGTTAATTTCGTAAGTAATGTCAACTTGCCTGCATCAAAAAGAGCAGAAAAAGTATGTTCCATCAGTTTCCCAATTGAGAAATCCAAGCATGCAGCTTGACGCGGAGTTACTCTGAAGAAATTTGCGTCAAGTTTTTCCAGTCCTTCAACTGTTCCCATGTATGGAGGAAATTCGGGATTTTTGATGAGTGAATATTGATTTGCTTTACTGACCATGTCCACCTTAAAAAAATGGTGTTCTAGATAATAATCTTACTAATATAATAAAATCTTTAAGTGAGCTGGATTGGAGTTTGACAAGAGAAAAGACGGAATTGTAATGGGGCAAAACCAGATTTGATATCGGTGGGAAAAAAATGGAATTGGACGGAATTGGAATGTGAGGAGAATAAGGGTGGGGAAAATAACAGTCACGAGGGAAAAAACATAACATGCGAGTTTAAAAATGTGACGTACCTTGTTAAAAAGATTTTCACTAAGTTGTTGCACATTATTTGTATTTGGAAATATTCCAGATACCCCACTGATAACGATCTCATCTCCTTTAAGCTCTTCCATTTTTCTAAGCATAAAATTATTACTTAACATTATGAGTTTTTTCGGAGTATTCACACTAGTGTCGCTAAAAGTGGTCCCGTGACGGTACTACTGGAATATTGTTTTTCAATGGGTAAGTGGTTTTAGGCTGTTGACCTTTTGGAAAAAGACCACACAGCGGGCAATGGAGAGAGCTATGCTCGGAGTTTCTTTGCGCGATAGAATCCGAAACGTGAATATTCGCCAAAGAACCAGAGTCACCGACATAGCTGTTAAAATTTGCAAGTTGAAGTGGCAATGGGCAGGCCACATCGCTTGAAGAACCAATAACCGATGGGGAAGAAAGGTTCTGGAGTGGAGACCACGAACCGGAAGACGCAGCGTAGGCAGGCCTCCCATTAGATGGACCTAGAACATTGAGAGTCGCGGGCATCCAGTGGATGCAAAAGGCAGGGTATCGTTCTGCGTGGAAGCTAAAGGAGGAGGCCTATGTTCAGCAGTGGACGTCTTCTGTCTGATGATGACGATGAAGTGGTTTTTACGACTTGCATTTCCAGTAGTTTCGATATGTATAATTGTTTGATAATTATAGCGGGACTAACTAATGAAAATACAAATCAGTCAATTTCAGGTCGGGAATCTGAACTTCTGGAAAGAAAACCCAATATTTCTATCACGGGACAAATTTAGCGGGACTAGTGGAAATATTTATATGAACAAAAGGAACATATTAAGACACATTCGTTCCTAAAAGCTTTGTATAAACCAAAAGTACAATAAAAATTAACTAGCAATTAACTGTAAAATTATGTGTGACATAAAGCATCATGCATTTTAATATATTATAGTCTCGAGATCAATTAAAAACATATTTTTTATCATTGTGCCAGCGAGTTAATACGCAACTAATTTCAGTTATGTATACATACTCACTTGCAAAGATTTTATTAATAAGCGTCCTGTTTAATAATTTCAGACTCTTCTTAGCACTTTTTGGGTTAAATGTTGTTATTAATAGGATATAATATTAAATAACACTAAACTATTTATTACTATTTTTTTTTACTGAGTTATAAAGGCACTGGACGTTAAAGACTTCTTATATATAGACACAAACAGTCAATAATGTTAATGACAGTTGCATTTAGTATTGTAATAATTAAAATATGCATTGTATTTTATTGTATTATTTGTTTGCGTATAAAGGGTTTTCTACTATTGTTTCTAAAAAACAATGGTTCGCCTTTATTTTGCATTTAGGCACTTAGACCAAAATAAAATAAATAGACGGGCCCAGATGGAGCGCATTTTTGAAGATTGAAAAATTAGCGCCGGTTCTCACTATATTTCAGTCGGTCTCTAGCCGTAGGAAGTTCGACACAAGACTATTGTTACATGATAACGAAACACCTGACCAAATTATACCTTCGTGTGCTTTCCCGAAGTGTAAAAACACAACAAAAAGCCAGTATTTTTTTGTAGCAATGGTTATAATTAGGTGTTAAAGTATATGTCCGGTGGTTTGACTCGTTTTTACTGAGCAATTTCAATGATTATGGCCCGTCCATTCATTTTATTTTGGTCGAAGTTTAGGCATGCAAATTTAGCACTTACATACTGTGGAGACTGGATAATTTCACATTTATATCAATCAATACGCAATATTAAAATAAACGAATACAAATCTATAAATTATTGTGTTACCCTTATATAGTGACACTCGATTTAACGACTAACTTAAAATTTCAAAATTATTTGACTTTGGTTAGCATACCTTGTTGTCTTACCTTAAAAAAAATCTTATTGAAAAAAATCATACATGTCATATTAGAGTGCCGAACTGCGCAGGAGTTTGTACGCAGAAATCATAAAAGAAGAAAAAACCCTTCTCTTTTCTATGGCAGAAATCTCAGCGTAGGTAGACCTCCCACTAGATGGGCTGACGACATAGTGAGCGTCGCTGGCATCCAGCGGATGCAATAGGCAGACTGTCGTTCAGTGTGGAGGTTAAAGGGGGAGGCCTATGTTCAGCAGTGGACGTCTTCTGGCTGATGATGATGAGTCATGTATAAACTATCTATCTGTTATCTGCTTATCTTATAATCTTTTCATAATTTTGTTTGAACGTTGAATTGTTCACCCTAACTGGGTTGGATACAATTTATAAAACACAGTATCTAAACGTAATTTTAAAAACTACTTGATCTATAAAGCTTAATTTAGCAGGTAGATTCTTTGTGGGATTTTGGCTTCCGGTGAGAAGGAATTTTGCGACAGGGACGAATTAGGATGGTCGAAAGAGAGTTGAGATATTATTTGAAAGGCTACGGGTAGTATCTCGGGCAACAAATCTAGTAAATTATAATCAATTATCCTTTTAGCTGCCTCCGCCAATTTCGCGAAATACCGTCAAGTGTCTCACCCCTCCGCGGCATTTTTTGCACGTATCGGCGCCGGGCGGTGTTACCGCCTCTCAAAATATAGTTACTGTGTGATGCGCGTCCCAAATTTGGCTCATTTCAGCCCAGAGTGGGACATACACATACCTTACCCGAGATAATCACGAGAAAAAGAGAATAACGTATAGTTTGACAGTACGTCGCGATTAATGCTTGGGTACCCCCGATACCCATGGTGCGAATTTCGCTTTTTTTATTGGGTACTCAGGATACCCTAGGACATCGGAGCGGCATCATCAGCCAGAAGACGTTAACTGCTAAGCATAGGCCTCCCCGCTTAGACCTCCATACTAAACGACAGCCTGTCGTCTGCATCCAATAGATGCCCGCTACTCTCACGATGTCGTCCGATATAGTAAATAATAATGCTATTTTGTATGCTCTCGGTAATATTTTAAAAGTAAAGGTACTTATGCCTAGTTCTAAACATAAAATAAAAATCCAAAATAAATGGCCGTCATCATTTATTAAGTAACTCAGTTAACTAAATAGACTTACAAGACTAAGAATCGATTAATATACTTAGAAAAATCTACTTTTTTCCACTTTGGCGGTCCATTTTTGACAAAATATAGGTACACTTGATAAAAAAGTGAACTATCAAACCTTCCATTCATTTTAAAAGACCTATTCTACGATATTACATACGAGGAGGTGCAGCAAAAAAAATTATTTCAACCCTATTCTACATGTAACAGAACCACCCCTAAAACGAGAATATATATAATTTGTATACTATTAAAATTTTGATCTATATAATACTTAAACTGTCATAGCGAAAACTTTTCAAGCACAAGCCTTAATAACTATAGAAGAACGAAAGTTCTAAAAACTTAGTACGTACAGACGGACAGACAGACGGACGGACAGAACGAATTTATAAAGTTTCGTTGTCAGGCTACAAAACCTAATAAGGCGATATTCTACAAAAAAAAATGAGCCATAGCAGTTAACAAAGTAAGCTCAATAGCGTTTGAGTTTTAGCTTGTACCAGCTAAATAAGAACAAACTGTTGGCAAAGCTTGCAATTTTAACAGTGTAAAAGAGACAGTACAGAAACTACAAAAAAATGGTAAAATCTTAATTGTCCATACCATTAGATTGGGCTCATCACTATGGTGTGTCAAATTTAGGATGATAATTTTGGCAGGTCACGTCTATGAAATTTCGTATTTTTTACAGTTAATGTCCTACAATAATGTCGTACTTCATTGATGGGTACCGCCCACTTAGTGAAATGCTACGCATAAGGGACAACCACACACTATCAAAATTAGGTTTCGAAAAAAAAAAGTTTTTTTTTTTATTAAAGTTATTTGCAATTATCTTTCGCGCAATACCTTATTTGTTAAAAACTATAACAATTCTAGGTTCTATGAGAATAATATCGATGATTGAATAGGTTCATTAACAATTATAAACTACCCCATCCTTACTGTAAGCTGTCAAAGTATCATTTTCACAAAACATAAAAGCGAATATTGGTTTTAGTGATGAGGTCGTCAATTTTAGTACAGTTTTAGGTAATTTTACTTCTAGCATATTATTAGTATGAACATTAAAGATTGTAATAATTTTTTGTCCTTTTTTACTGTTTCTTCCACACTTTCAAGTTTTTAGGCATTTATTTGGACTGACAGAATTAAATATACCGAAGACACATTTAACAGTCCTATCATTTAAACGTATTATTATTATTTATATGGTTCTGTACTCATACCCCCTTATTAATAAACGTGGAGTAGTCTTGGAATAGTTACGCCGTGTTTTGTCTTTTTCTCTCTTTCAAATTTTGAACTCGATCGAAAAAGACAAAAGGCAGCGTAACTATTCCGAGGCTACTCTACGTTTATTAACAGGGGGGATAGTGTGTAAGCCAGGCCCAATTATTGAGCCAACTGACGTGATTTTGTCTTTTTGCACTACTTTTTGTATTTTGTAGTGGTACAGAACCCTCGGTGCACGATCCCGACTCGCACTTGACTGGTTTAATTTAAAAAAATAACAGCCTTGAGTTTGACCGCCAACACGCCTGATGTTAAGCGATGATACGGTCTACTATGGAGCACGCTTGCCTAGAAGAAAACGATTCACCCGTTTCTCCTATAAGAACAACCCATGGAGGCCTTCGGGTGGCTTATATCAGATATCAGTATTGGTCACTTAAGCAGGACACAAACTATCGGACGCGGCTGACGGACGTGACTGATAAGTGTGCACAGTCTTTCAAAAGACAACAATGGCTGACAAAAACATCAGTTGCGCCAGATTTCTGTCGAACGTCCGAACGCTCAAGGTCAGCCCAAGGTTACGTCCGCGACTTACGTGCGATAGTTTGCACTGCTCAGTGTACATTAATTATCAAGATACTTTTATGTCGCGTCCGTCAGCCGCGTCCGATAATTTGTTTCCAGCTTTAGTCTGTACAAACTAAGTTACTGTATATTCCACGCTTTAGCACAGTCCGTTAATAAGAGTTAAACCGGGAATCTTAATAGCCGACTTTATTGTGGTAACCGGCGAGAACTGGCAATATATTCATTAATCCATACCATAACTGGTGCCTGCAATACTGTTCCATAGAAAATGTACAAAACGTATTGCCGAAGGAAAAACACAGCATCCTCTGTTTAAAAAAATATTTTTTAAGGTGGTACGTTTCAACTACGGCGGGAAATTCAAATCTCATAAAAACAATTGTCCTTGTAGCTAGGCTGGGTAATTATTATGTAAAGTCAAACAGTCTTTGCAAAAATCGATGGATGTTCTTTACATTATCATGTACAGATATTTATCAGCAACACACCAAATTGCTTACATTTGTTAATAAACCGTTTGAAACAGCAAAAATTCGTTTATTCACAAATGTAAGTAATAATGAGCATTAGAGATAAATAGCTTTCTAAGATTTTGTAAAGAATAATAATCAATTTTCGCAAATGATTGTTGACAATAATTACCCGCCCTAGCTACGAGGACACGAAAACTGTTTGAAATTTGAATTTCCCGTCATAGGGAAAAGGTACCACCTTTGATAAAATGTATAAAAAGTCTTTGGGTACCACCTTAAGTTGTACAGGGTTACGCGTATAGACTGTACTCAGCCGAAATGAGAATGAGAATGATAATTTACTCATCATTAAGAACAACTTTAACAATAAGACCAACCCTGAAATTGCAAAAAGAAAATCAGCTATTCCATAGCTGTCAAGTGTCAATGACGTTTTTCATGGAACAGCTGTTTTCATTTTTTCACGAGTGTTTTCCGGTATAATGTCTGCTTATATCTCGTGTCTTTTTTACTCTAGTAAGTCGTCTTATATTTTTATATAATCGGAGCGTGAAAACAGCTTATTAGCTACGGTTGGGCTTAAATTGTTGCAAATTTAATTAACTTTAAAGAATACTTAAATTTGTTTGTCAAAAACGCATAGTTTATGACTTTTAGAGCAAAAAGTGAAAATGGTCCCAAAATTTTGAAGTGTTTTGCATAGTGCACAGCGAGCACGAGTTTTTCGAAGTTGCAAATTTGGATTTACATTACCTACCCTAACTGGTCCATACAACATACTGAAAAACCAGAACTACGTCATGCTTTGCGGTTTTAGCCTTTATTGTGTCGATTTCTACTGAGCTATAATTATGCAATGTACGAAAATATTGCTAGCTACACATAAACAAAAGTTTTCTCTTTTTTATGCAGTAGGTACGTTTTAATGCAAGTATGCTGAATTGATGAAATGTCGTATAATGAAACATTTTGCCAAAATATTAACACTGGAAGGTTTATTTGATAATAATTAATAAGTCATGAAAATTTGAATATTTTTTAAATAATGGCAGTGTTACATTATGTTCAGCTATCCTATTTTGTAATCATCACAATAAAATTTGAAGAATAGCAATAAAACTTACAAACAAGAACGATACAGCAATCAAAATTACATTGCAAATAAAATGCCATACATAGAAGATAAACAATTTTTATACCACGCAATTTCCAGGGAACAAATTGAAATCCACTTTATAATTTACAAAGGCTCAACGAAGCACTTTCCATCGCAAATTCAACTAAACACACAGCGACATCTGTGTCACTCTGCTGAAAACGTTTGAAAAATACTACTAACGCCATCTAGGTCAATTGTTTGGAACGGCAGTAATGGTAAATTTTCGTGTTGTAATTTTCTGAGGTTTACTATAGATAGAGCGGTAAGTAGCGAATTAGAATTCAAAACAGGTAAGTTTTTTTTTTTCTTCAGAAATCACGATGTGTCACTAGAGTAATTCATTCAAAACTACCTATGGCAAATAAAGACATTTTTTTCTACAGCATAATAATTATATTTCCTTAAAAAGTACCTATCTGCTATTTAATTTGTCACTATGCAGGTAAGTCTAGAAATATATTGTAATTAATATTATTAACTAGTTGTTTGCACCAACTATGACTTCGCGATCCCATGAACGGTTTCGTTCATCTTTTTGAAATTGAAAAAAAATATTTTTTTGTTTCCTAAGTACCCACAAAGTCCTAATAAATCGGATCTTTTAGATATTACTATAGGTACAAACCTCAGATTAGATTTTTATTTTATATATTTATTAATTAAGGCTTCACATTGATAACTACATTATTACATACACTGAAATCTTATAAATGAACTTGGCTAAATGTGTTACCTTTTAAAGAAAGCACAGCATGCATTACTTATACAATAAAATAAACAAGGGACATATGCCTTAGTACAGTTGTCGTTCGTGTTTAAATCTCTCTGTGTTTTCATAATTTTTAGGGTTTCGTACCCAAAGGGTAAAAACGGGACCCTATTACTAAGCCTACGATGTCTGTCTGTCTGTCCGTCTGTCTGTCCCACCTATAACGGCTGTATCTTTCGAACCGTAATAGATAGCCAGTTGAAATTTTCACAGAATATTTAACGTTACGTCGTTTTAACTAACAAATAATAAAAAAGTCAGTAAGTAAAAACGTAAGCAATACTTACCCATAAAAAATAAAAACATTTTATTAAACATTAAAAGCATCATCTAATTTTATCATCTATAATATTATACTATAATTATTATAAATGCGAAAAGTTTGTTGGTTTGTTTGTTTGTTCCTCTTTCACGCAGCAACAGAGCAACGGATCAACCAAATTTTTGCATGTGTGTATTTCAAGGGCCGGAGAGTGACAGGCTACTTTTCATCATCATCATCATCATCACCATTTTTAATCACTTCGCGGGTGAAACCTCGGGGTGCAGCTAGTTAGTAATAAAGTTTGTTGTAAACTTTTGTCACTTCACATCAAAAATACATCATCATTTCATACTTACCCCTAATTTTGGAAACAGTGAACTTAACACAGAGAATTAAGCCAGTTTATAATGTCGACCCTTCTTGGGAGGGTTCCGCTAATTATGTTTTATAGGCGAATGGGGGCCTGTAGAATTATTTCGAAATATTCTGTACGGAAAGTTGGTCTACGCGTTTGTACTATTTGGAAGAACATTAGCAAAGTTCAAGTGGACCAGAGACTGAAAGCTGAAGCAGCTAAGCAAATTTCGTAAAGAAATTTTGTTTTACTATAGAAAAAAAGCGAGCATGCTGTACGTATAATATTAAAAAACAAACCGGCCAAGAAAGCCACCAAAAAATCCATCCCCATATTATAGATGCATGGAAGTCTCGCACTGTTCGATTTGATCGATTGTTTCTGCCACGCACCTGTAAGTTGTGGAATGGCTTACCACCTTCGGTTTTTCCTCCAACATAATATAACCTCAATCGCTTCAAGCGAAGAGTGAATAGAGTCCTCAAAGTTAGACAAGGCACCGCCAATGCCCCGGGTATTGTAGGTGTCCATAGGCGACGGTGACTACTTACCATCAGGTCGCTTGTTTGTCTAATAATATATATTAAAAAAAAAAAAAAAACGAGTCGTGCTCATGCACTGAGTGTTCTGTACCACCACGTATTTTGTAAGCTACTACAATACAAAAAATTGTGCATAGAGACAAATCCCATCAACGCCCATGCAGGCGGTCACCCATCCAAGTACCGGCCGCGCCCAACGTTGCTTCACTTGGGTGATCGTACGAGAACCGGTGGTTAACAGAAATTTGACACCGACTCGCACTTGGCCATTATTTATCATTGTTGTTATAATTTAGAGTTTGTTCTATAATCATACCAAGTTTGATGCTTGTACGTATTACCGTTTTTACATTAGTGCTAATACAAAAATACGTAAAAAACGCATGTTGTATGGGGACTGTCCATCCGTCCGTTTGTCTGTCTGTCCTACCTATTAACGGCTGTATCTTTCGAACAGTTAATAGTAAAAGATAGCCAGTTAAAATTTTCACAGATTATTTGTAATGTTACGGCGGATTGAATAACAAATAATAAAAAAGTCAACATGTAAAAACTAAGGGAGGTTCCCATACAACAAACGAAAAACAAATATTATTTTATTAGCTCTAATGTAAAAACGGTAATACGTACAAGCGTCAAACTTAACGTGATTATAATGATTAAATAATAAAAAAATGGCCAAGTACGAGTCAGTGATAAGTTTATGTTCATTACCAAGTTATAACTGGTAATTTCGTTATTGAATTTTGTGGTGGTACGGAACCATCAATGCGCGAGCCCGACTCGCACTTGGCCGGTTTATTTAGTATTCATGTCATATCATCATGTCATATCATCATGTCATGTCATATCATTACCGTCATGATGCTATGACGGTTTGATTTCCGGACAAACATGTTCATAGCAAAGCGTAGCTATTAATTTGTGTAATTACATTTGTACACATGCGCTAATAATACCATCAGGCGAGTAGGAATGAGGTAGATTGTTTGATAGTTTTAGGGAAAAACTATGTACAAAATAGATATTGTAAGTACTCAGTAGTCCAGTAGGTACTCATCAAAATCATTATAATTAGCCTATCGTGTTCCTTAAGGTGGTTCGATTCACCTATAGCGGGAAATTCAAATTTTAAACAGTTTTTTGGTCCTAGTAGCCAGGCCAGGTAATTATATTTAAATAACACAGTGTTTGCGCAAGATATTGGCTGTTCTTTATATTATAATGTACAATTATTTAACAGTAATGCACCATATTACTTACACTTGTGAATAAACCGGTTGAATCAGCAAAAAATAGTATATTCACTACTGTAAGTAATAATGTGCATTAGAGATAAATAGCTTTACATGATTTTGTAAAGAATAATAATCAATTTGCGCAAACATCATGGTTGTTTACAATAATTACCCGGCCTAGCTACAAGGACAAGAAAACTGTTTGAAATTTGAATTTCCCGCCGTTTGTGAATCGAACCACCTTAACACAGGATTTAGACGCACTTTTCTATTACAGGGTATTAATTTCTGAACTTTTGTGTTTGTTGACTGCCCCGGTGGCTCAGTTGGTAGGGAACCTATCTTCTGTGCTTGGGGGCGTGGGTTCGATTCCCATCTAGGACAAACATTTGTGTGATGAACATTTGTGTTTGTTCTATGTCTGGGTGTTAATATCTATTTAAGTATGTATTTAAAAATATATATGTACGTATATCAGTTTCTGGCAGCCATATTACAAGCTTTGCTTAGTTTGGGGTCAGATGACCGTGTGTGCAAAAATGTCCCAGATATTTATTTTATTTATTTATTTTAATCAAACGTCGCGTCGCTTGTAACTTCATGAAAGGGTAACGTAACTCCCGTAGGTACTCATCTGAAATAAATCGGTGGGTTTTTGTTACATTTTGGAAACACTCGACACGTAGTAGGAGTTCAGAATATAAAGCAGAGCAAATACAGATGCACTCACTTACCTGGGACTGCTCCGTACCTCTGCTGATGTTTCCACCTGCAATCTTCGAGACTCGATATACGACGAACATAAAATTTGCGTTTTGTTCAACGCGAGAATCATGTTTTTCTATTGCTGCTTTAGCTCAGTACTCGCGTAGCGTTCATTTCAAGGATGGGTTTTCAAACTTGGCAAGGGTTATTTTTTTATGATTTTTTTACGCTCCTTTTGGATGTGATGCATGACAGTTGGAGTCACTGCGTTTCACTACTGGCCAAAATCTATTTTTTTCGAATTAAATTGATAAATACGTTGTAAAGAAGGTAGTAACCATAATTATAGTTTTTAGAAAAAAAAAGAACCGACTTCATGACTATAATACCTCTACGCTATACCTACATTTACAAACTGACACTAAAAAGTAAAAAATATTGTTTAATATTACGACTGAAATACTTTGTATCCATGGTCATGAAAAATTTAACGAAAAACAACAGAGCCCGGTCGCCATGGAGACTCTTCTTTGTTTTTTTGAAGTTCTGTTGTAGGAACAGTTCCTCTATGTTTGCTGTTTAGTTGACAGCGTCGCTAGTGGAGAACAAAGTATGAAATTCACCAAGAAATAACTGTAGTTCCAATTTTGCCCACCTTAACAGCTAAGTTGGTGGCAATGTTTACATTGTACATTGAATTCGTTACTTATTGTCATGTTTTTGTAGATTTTACAAAAAACGCTGAATCAATGTCGATAAAAAAAATTATGGGACCACCTATGAGATAAGACCTACCAACGAAAAAAATAATCTTCAAAAACAATTCTAAATTGGCGGAGTAATCGCGTAACATACATTTAAAAAAACATACAGTCGAATTGATAACCGCCTAATAAAGTAGGAGTAGCCGATTAATAAAGTAGGAGCGTTCCGCATTTGTGGAAACGTTCATCATCACCAACCAGAAGACGTCCACTGCTGAACATAGGCCTCCCTCTTTAACATCCACACTGAACGATAGCCTGCCATCTGTATTCACTGGATGCCCACGGCTCTCACAATGTCGTCGGTCTATCTTGTGGGAGGCCTACCTACGCTTCGTCTTCCGGTTCATGGTCTCTACTCAAGAACCTTTCATCCCATCGGTTATCGGTTCTTGCAGCAATGTGGCGTACTCATTGCCACTTCAACTTGCAAATTTTAATAGCTATTTTAGTGACTCTGGTTCTTTGGCGAAAATCAATGTTTCGGATTTTATCGCGCAAAGAAACTCCGAGCATAGCTCTCTCCATCGCCTGTTATGTGACTCTGAGTTTTTCCAAAAGGCCTACAGTTAAAGACCACTTCTCAGTACCAAAACAGTAAACTGTACCAGTTCCATATATTATGTCATCACTGGCGACACGAACTGGTCAAAGACCCTTGTTTTTAGGCACTGTGGTATCTTAGATGAGAAGATGTCACGTAATTTTCCGAAAGCTTCCCAAAGTTAACGGAAACGTTATATAACCACAATTATAAATGGCTTTGACTACCGGAACCTTAATATGCGTGTCTCAACACACTCCTGGCCAGTTATTTTGAGCATAATGTTTACTGTATAATTACGATGAGAAAAGCCGTTGGCTCTGAAACACAGTGAAAACTAGTTTGGAGACAATAGATAAAATAAAAATAAATAAATATTCGGGACATTTTTGCACACACGGTCATCTGACCCCAAACTAAGTAAAGCTTGGCTGCCAGTTACTGATATACATACATACATATATAGTTTAAATACATACTTAAATAGATATTAACAACCAGATATAGAAAAAACACAAATTTTCATCACATAAATGTTTGTCCTAGGTGGGAATCGAACCCACGCCCCCAAGTTCATAAGGCAGGTTCTTTACCAACTGGACCAACGGGCTATAAATTGGGGTAAATAATAATAATATACAATGGGGTCACATTTTACTTTATACTGCGTTTTTAGGACAAATAATTTTGTTTGCATTTCTATGTTTATATTAAAGTTTTTTCGCACGTTTTCTTTCCAGTACGGGTAGATTTCCACCGGAAGAAAATGAAAAGGAACAAAGGTGGAGAAGCCGGCATTATTTCATCTCGCCAAACATTCCTGCCCATTGTCCGGTCTAATATACGGTAACGCAGCCGTATATCCGGTATACCCGGTATATATCGACCGTATACGATAAACGGTACCTAGTCTACTAGAGATGGGCATTTCCTTTCATTGGCAATCGACTTTCGAATAATGTCATCATCATCATCATCATCAGCCAGAAGACGTCCACTGCTGAACATAGGCCTCCCCCTTTAACCTCCACACTGAACAGCCTGCCTTTTGCATCCACTGGATGCCAGCGACTCGAATAATGTGTACAAATTATATAAATAAAATATAAATAAATAAATATTTCGAGACATTTTTCACACATACGGTTATCTGACCCCAAACTAAGCAAAGCTTGTGATATGGCTGCCAGAGACTGATATACATACATATATAGTTTTAAATACATACTTAAATAGATATTAACAACCAGATATAGAACAAACACAAATGTTCATCACATAAATATTTGTCCTAGATGGGAATCGAACCCACGCCCCCAAGCTCAGAAGGTAGGTTCACTACCAACTGGACCAACGGGCTATTTTATTAAATTTTATGTAATGTTTACAAATGATGCCTATCGGAACATTTTTCATTTCATTCGTATATGGTTGACTATACCTCCCACATTGCCATATAAGTAACTAGCGGTCCGCCCCAGCATCGCACGGGTAAAGATTATAGCCTCTGTCACCCGGGGATAGTGTAGCTTCCCGTCAGTGAAAGAATTTTTCAAATCGGTTCAGTAGTTTCGGAGCCTATTCAATGCAAACAAACAAACAAACAAACAATCAAATCTTTTCTCTTTATAATATTAGTATAGATAGTAATAGGTTTAAAAGCAAAAGTTAGTGTGTTGACCAAAATGTTTTCCTTTCAAATAAACTCTGTAAGTCCTGAACAGGTTTTGATGATGTTTGGTGTGAATATAGCTTACATTTAGTGTCTAAAAGAGGATACAACTAAAAGCATAAATTACTTGAAAATAGCTTTTGTGCAGCAAAATTTTTGTTTAATATATTTTCAGTTAATCTTTTGACCCAAAATATTATATTTTTAAAATATTCATAACCATATTCATAATTCAAACCAACCTAAGCATTCTGCAACGTTTCCAGTCAAAAATGCTACGGATGATAACCAACGCTCCCTGGTATGTCACAAATGAGACTCTACACAAGGAGCTGGAAATGCCCACAGTGGAAGAAGAAATAAGAAATAACGCCCTAAATTATCAAAAACTACTGCAAAATCATCCAAATGAATTAGCAAAGATGTTGATGTCAAGAAGGCCTCCAAGAAGACTTAAAAGGATCTTCCTTTTAGTTGTACCCCAAGACTTAACAAAATAAGAAAAATTATAAGGATGGATGCGTCAATGGGCGTATTCCACACAAGACGCGGCACTTAAGAGGGGGCCTCCGAAATTTTATGCTAATTTGCCATGATATTATAACTAAACCAAATATCCTATCAACGTAATAATTGATATATGTGATTTTTCAATTCATTTTCTTTCCGGCACTAAGACAGAAACATAATAGCAAGATATTTACTCGATACTTTATTGTTTTCAAAATGGTGCCTTTTTGCTGATTTTTTTGATTTTTTCTTGGATAGAACTTCAGTCACATATCTAAAATAAATACTCATCGAAGGAAAATATAGTTTGTTTTCCAGTGCTAAGACAAAATTTACCTAGATTAATTAGTACTCTCATAATAAATTATATTCGATTTGAGACTTACGTCCTTTAGTTCTAAGCAACTATTCGGTCAAACGGCAAGTCCGATATTCAACCTTATTCTGTTGCGCTTTGTATCTAAATGGCGAAACATGCTCCGTTCAACCTCAATACCGCACTATGCTCCAACGGGGAAGGACGCACGCGCTTGCTATTCGCCTAGATTTATCTTCCGAGTGCGATTATATCAACACCTACTGTATTTTCAAACAATGGATAACATAAAAAATCTATGGCTCGAACGCGACCATTTGATGCGGCAACCAAGTGTTGCCAATGACCTAGAGCACAGACTAGGTAAAGCTACTATGAAAAAATTACAGGTATTAATAATTATGGATACGACTAGGCCATCTATCATTAGGGCATCTATTATTATGTACGCTCGGTAATATAGTTACAAGAGTCTATATGTTTCGTGTGGAGAGAGTAAGAGAGAGAGAGAGACAGTCAGAAAGACTACTAAAAATCAAAATTATTAAGTAAAATATAATTTTTGTTGAATAAAAAAATATAATAATAATTAACAATTTTTTTTTTTTTAATTAATAATTTCATAAATTAAATGAAATTTAATTAAATAATTCATACATACTTAAATAGATTATAGTTATTAACAACCAGGTATAGAACAAACACAAACGTTCATCACATAACTGTTTGTCCTAGGTGGGAATCGAACCCACGCCTCCAAGCTCAGAAGGTAGGTTCACTACCAACTGGACCAACGGGCTTTCGCGTGTTTCGTTTATTTTAGTATAGTATAGCATAGCATAGCACAGCACAGCATAGCATAGCATAGCATAGCATAGCATAGCTTAGTATAGCAAAGTATAGTATAGTATAGCAAAGTATAGTATAGTATAGCATAGCATAGCATAGCATAGCATAGCATAGCTTAGTATAGCATAGCATAGCATAGCATAGCTTAGTATAGCAAAGTATAGTATAGTATAGTATAGTATAGCAAAGTATAGCATAGCATAGCTTAGTATAGCATAGCATAGCATAGCTTAGTATAGCAAAGTATAGTATAGCATAGCATAGCATAGCATAGCATAGCATAGCTTAGTATAGCAAAGTATAGTATAGTATAGCATAGCAAAGTATAGTATAGTATAGTATAGCATAGCATAGCATAGCATAGCATAGCATAGCATAGCATAGCATAGCATAGCATAGCATAGCATAGCATAGCATAGCATAGCATAGCATGGCATGGCATGGCATGGCATGGTATGGTATGGTATTTTATTATTATTTATGCCTACCAACTAAATAAACACATTTTTTTTTTAAATTATTTATTTCCTGAAATTGTGAGAGTAGAAAGCCAAAAAAAAAATTATAGTCTATTTATTACACCACTGAATTTTTTGTGTTGAAATATTTTGTTATTTTTAACATGAAATTCCGGTTACGTAATTTCAAACCCAATTTGGGGTCCTTAGGGTTAGGTCCTAAAGCCAAGTTTTTGAGTTTAACGTCTTTGTCTGCCAGAAAAAATGATGCCTATGACGTCAGATTTTTGATTGGACCTTTGTGTCCAAAGTTATGGACCTTCAAAAAATCGGGTATTTAGGGTCCGCCTCGCTACTTAGTAACTCAAGTTACTATGTACCTACGTGACCTATCGTTGGATAGCCAGTGAAGCTAACTATTCTTGCCTGGATTGACCTGGGACAAAATGTTTGAGGAGCCGGGTATTTCAGGTCGTCAAAATCTTAAGACCTAACTTAGACTATAATATAAACAAAAAACTAGAACTAGTTATATTTCCTAAACCACAGCCTTAAAAAATCTGCAAAAAAATTACTAAAATTTAAAATGAGCTTTACTACCTCGAGCCAAAATTTGAGCGTGGTAGGGGGTGGTTTTCACCCCTCTTTATTTCTATTTAAATGTATTTCTCACTGATTTCAAAAGTAAAAATCTAAATATTTTTTTGTAATTTTTTTTGGGTTAAAGGTCTGGTTTAGGAGATATGACCCGGGATCGGGTACCCCGTGCCACGAGGTTTTTGGGTTTTTTGGTCTTATCCCGGCAAGTTCAACCTAGCAAAGCATAGCATAGTTCAGTTTAGTTTAGTTTAATGTTTAGCTTTCTGAAACTGTCTCCAGCGTAATATTTTAATTAGAGAATTTATTTAGGTTATATTAATTTAATTTATATACTTTATTATTTTTATATTGTAGAAAACCTAAAAATAAATAACAAATACAATTTTGAAAAGTGAAATAAACAATTTACGGTTTTGCGCGCCGCGACCGAACTCAGCTAAACGCCAAAACACCAAGTGCACCAACACTATGCTTATCCTGTGTGTTATTGCTCCTTGCCGCTTTACAAGGTCGAGTGCGCGAGTTGTGTAGACTTTAGCTGCGCTCGACTGCCGCGCTGCCGTGGTTGTGTTTCACACTAATGCGGGTGATGCGAGACGCGCGGGTGAAATCAGAAATTTTTCTTGCCTTATACGCAGCCTTAAGACAACAGTTCAAAATAAAGCTTATTGTCTTCAAAAGACAGATTGCTTTAAAAAAGGATAAAAAACATATTTTTTTTGGATGTGTTTCTTGCTATGCATTATTGAATAATTTGTTAAAATAAAATTAGAAAAATAGAAGAGAATACACAGAACTTTAATAAAATTAATCAAAAGGCGAATAAAAAGTGATTCGAAAAAAAAAATATCACACAATTATTCGTAATATCTATCTCTATATTCTGCCGTCGCTATGGGCGATTCCATTCATTGTTTAGTCTTTATTAATTAATTTAGCTGCCGCTAATCCATGCGGTGTTTTTTTTACACAACACAAAAACATTTGCACGATCGTGTTGTTTTATTACGTTCCGATAGAGAAAACTCGGTCCATTTTTCAGGGTTTTATTTTATTATGTTTCTGGTTATGTCCGTTGGCTGGTCGTTTTGTGGTTTTAGTAACAATTAAATGAGATTTTTGCCGTTTATGAAAAACATCAAAACAAATTTTGGTAGCCTTAGGCCCAACGCCGACTCGATGAAAAGAGTTCATTTTTACATTGCCGCTTGCAAGCCACAATGCCGCCCGCTACCGAGGCAATTATGAACAACCGGAAAACCGGAAAAAGTAGATTTTTCCACAGCAACTTGTACGTTGCGTCGTTTTGACTCTACGCCGCAGCGCCCAATCAAATCAATCAATCTATAATGCGTGATTTCGACGTGGCTCTTAGTTTTTTTTTTTTGTTTTTTTTTGTACGGCTATCAAGGCATTTTTGAAAGAAATTTGTTGTAGCCAGTTGCACCCATATAAACGAAACGTGAATCATTCGGAATCAGTTAGCAACTGTGATACGGACAAAGAACTTTGAGACCAAAAGGGTAATGGTTTTTTGGATGCGGAGTTCGACGCGTTGACATAAATAAGAATGTTCAATCAAGGTTCTGTCATAATGCCTGGCGACATATTTTCCTTCTCATTTCCGTTCTATTTACTTCTCTTTTCTGTGACTGGCGATGGTGACGCCACAAGTTGACCTACCTTGCATGTCATATTTCTAATACAATTATGATTTATCGTCATAATTGAGTCCGGCTAAAATCAGTCTGCTCAATCGGTGCCGCGACAACACGACACGTGTCAGTTTGAAACGAAAATGGGTAATTGTGCAATATTTAGCTGTAAGAATACCGCAAATAGAACCCAGCCGGCAGAATAAAGATTTCTTTAAAATTTTAGGTACGAAAAATTTGACACGCTTAGTTTTCATACAGTTTGAACCGCATTGTGAAGTTTACTTAGATATAGGTTAGTGGTCACTATGTAATGGCATCACACAGAATTCAGTCTGTGACGAAACGTCCTGCTATGCTACAAAATTATAAATTTTAAAAGTGCTCAGACAAGACATTGGGTTCATAATTTATGGAAAAAACCAGCTTAGCAGTGCAAGTACCGTTCCTTATCAATCGTCAAATTTGACAGTTGTGGTCATCAAATTCGATAAAATGTCATTTGTTCAATACTCGCTATGAACGGTTCTTTGGAATTTTATCGAATTTGACGATCGATAAAGAACGGTACTTGCACTGCAGACTCTCGCATGGAGGGTTTCGTACAAACTCGCAGGTTTTTAAATAATTCATCCATCACGGAAATCGAGTCTCGTAGATTTTTGCCGCTTTTTCCGAGTACGTTTTAAATTTCCCTCAAAAATTAATATGTATGTATAACAGTGTAAACAGTTGGGTAATTTTACAGCTAATATACGGTTTCATTCCTAAAGTATATATATATATATATTTTTTTTTATGCCATAGGTGGCAAACAAGCAGACGGGCTGCCTGATGGAAAGCAGTCACCGTCGCCTATGGATACTTGTAACACCCGAGGCATCACAAATACGTTGCCGACCCTTAAGAACTCGATTAACTCGCCTTTTGAAGAACCCCATGTTGTAGCTTCTCGGAAACACCGTAGAAGGTAGCTCATTCCACATTTTGCAGGTATGAGGCAAGAACCGAAGAAGAAGAATTAGGTAATTAATTTTTTACTGGGCAAGTGCCTCTATTAACTAATCAAAATACAAGCTAAAACTAAAACTACAAATACAGTTAGACTGCCCATAGACCGTTGAAGGTCTAAAGACAATCCAAATGCTCAAGCCCACTACCAGTTGGCAGCATACCCAGCATGCTGGTGGCATTACCACGTTGAATGGAAATGCTTATGCGTTGAGCCAGAAACACATCTGCATTTTGGTCACCAGGCGCTCTGAAAGATTTTTGATACTGAATTAATTAAGTATACAATTACTGAAGTTCAGAATCTTTGAAAGCACCGATCATCAAAAACAATTTAGAATTGTTATTGTTGTTGTTTGTTGTTGTTGTTTTGTTTGGTTTGTTATTGTTGTTTGTTGTTGTTGTTTGTTGTTGTTGTTGTTTGTTGTTGTTATTGTTATTTTTTTGGTTGGTAGGTCATATCTCATAGGCGGTCCCATATAAATTTTGATTCAATTCGACGTTGATTCTGCGCTTTTTAAAAAATCTATAAAAACATGACAATAAGCAACAAATTCAATGTACATTGTACAGTGCCACCAACTTAGCTGTTAAGGTGGGCAAAATTGGAACTACAGTTATTTCTTGGTGAATTTCATACTTTGTTCTCCACTAGCGACGCTGTCAACAGAACAGCAAACATAGAGGAACTGTTCCTAGAACAGAACTTCAAAAAAACAAAGACGTGTCTCTATGGCCACCGGGCCCTGTTGTTTTTCGTTAAATTTTTCATGACCATGGATACAAAGTATTTCAGTCGTAATATTAAACAATAATTTCTACTTTTTTTGTTTCAGTTTGTAAATGTTGTCATGGAGTCGGTTCTTTTATTCATCTAAAAAATATTTACTAATAACTTCAACGCGCGTTTAACATAGCAACAGAAAATTACTTACATTTCTTTCCAAAAAGATAATTTCCAATTTGGAGAACAGGCAGCTCAGCGAAATTAAATGGCCCAGTAAATTATGCAAGCCGCCAATTACTTTACGCCCCATCAACAGAATGAGCCGACTCTATTTTTGCATCTCTTTCAGCTTAATTAAGTCAGTGTGTAAGAGGCTTTATTGTTGTGGACGTTGTAGGCAAATATGGGAATAGTTACTTGCATTGAACAAGGTTGCACGGAACTGTGGTACTAACCCAACATTATGTGGTTATTGTATTCAGTATCTAACTTCTATACTAATATTATAAAGAGGAAAGATTTGATTGTTTGTTTGTTTGCATACCCAGGAATAGTGTAGCTTCTCAACAGTGAAAGAATTTTTCAAATCCGTTTAGTAGTTTCGGAGCCTATTCAATGCAAACAAACAAACAAACAATGAAATTTTTCCTCTTTATAATATTAGTATAGATCACTGTTTTAAACTATCACGGTTGTTCACTAAAGTTATATGATTATTTACGGAATATTTACCGTGGTAAGGTTGTGGTTGTGGGTTGTGGATTAGTATAGATTATGAACAACGAATTACTCCGGGTACAAACCGTCCACATGTCATGTGTAAAGCCTTAGATAGCACAAGTGTAAAAATGTACAAAATTATTATGCCAAACCTTATAAAAATGTCTAAAGAGTAAAAAAAAACCTCGGGAATATTGTAATGCCAGTAACCACAAATGCCAGAATCAACGATATGAAAACTTTGGCCAGATTAAATTAGTGACTAAACGTATAAGTGCTAAACAGGATACCCAAGTGTAAAGATGGAGTGACAAATAAATAATTTATTGATACTCTTCAGTACATATCTAATCTCTTTTAAGTAGAAAATCTCCTTCATAGACAATGCAAAAAACAAGAGATTTTTTTCCGTGTCATTTCTATTTGAATATGGGGCCAAGCCTGACATCGCTATAAAAATCAACTGTTTCATATAATATTTTATTGTGAAAGATTTAATTATTGCCTTTATTAAAGACAAAAAACAAAAATACGTTAACGTTTGTTGTATGGGTTTTGTCTATTTTGTTTTAAGCCTTTAGTTTAGGTTAGTTTTTACTTTTTGACTATATTTTTATTTCTTAGTTAAATCCGCCGTAGCATTACATATAATATTATTTTGTAACTTACAGTTCGAAAGATACAGCCGTTTAAAAATAGGACGGTCCTACACTGTCTAGTGTAGACTTAGTAATATAGGCCAGTTTAAGCCTTTTGAGTACGGAACCCTAAAAATTACGATAGATTTTTATGCTTCAAACCACAGAAAAGAGATGCGTATGGAACGGAAATAAGAAGGTAAATCTGTCGCCAGGTATTATGACAGAACCTTGATTGAGTCGAACTCCGCATTCAAAGAACTTAGACCTTACTTTTTTGGGTTAGGTCTCAAAGTTCTTTCTCCGCATCACAGTTGTTAACTGAATTCGAATGACTGACGTTTCATTTATATGGGTGCAACTGGCTACAACAAAATTCTTCCAAAAATGCCTTGACAAAGTTTAAGAAAAAAATAAAATCTTTTCTGTGCTTTAAACCTTTCTCCTACCTTTCTTGCAATAAACTTACAAACACAACTATATACTTACCTAGATAGGTAGATCCGTATCCTGCCGATACTGCTTGTTTATCCAACAAGCTTCTGACAAAGAAAACATGCACTAACACAGAGTTTGTTTGCGGATTTCAAAAACAACGCCGGAACCAGCGCGGATGCATTTCGTACCGAATCAAAACTCACATACGTTATTGTTGAGGGAAGGTTTCAGGCGACCACATCGTTTGTTAAGAATAAGGAGTTTTATAGGATACGATCATCATCATCATCATTTCAGCCATAGGACGTCCACACTGCTGGACATAGGCCTCCCCTATCGATCTCCAAAGGGCCAGTTGGAAGCGGCCTGCATCCAGCGTTTCCCTGCATTCTCTTTTAGGTCTTTTAGGAGCTATGGAAAGGGTTATGCTCGGGGTTTCTTTACTAGGTCGATTCAGAAATAAGGAGATCTGTAGATGAACTAAAGTCACCGACATAGCCCACCGGATTAGCAAGTTGAAGTGGCAGTGGGCATATATCACGCAGAACAGATGGCCGATGGGGCCGAAAGATTCTGGAATGGAGACCACGGACTCGGTAAGCGCAGCGTAGGACGTCCACCCACCCATGTCCACCATAAAATAAGATGCTTTTGCTTAAATGTAGTAAAAAAATATTGAATGTTTAATTAAAAATTTAATTTAATTTATTGTGGTACTTAACATAAAGATACGTCATAAAATATTTTTCTGTAACATGATATTCTTTAGCCATTATCAAATGTGACAAAATTTGTTACAAAAAAAAATTAAAAGGTACCTTGCTTCCAAATGCCAATTGTCGCATCGTCATAACTAAAAGTCCGCCACAGCGCCAAAACTGCGGAAAATGGAAAGAGTGCGATAAATAAAACCTCACCGAAGGCTAATTGGAGACCAACATATAAATCAACGGCCACTCTCCTATAGCCTCTCTAGTCCGTGCCAAAGCGCAAAAACAATTGCCGCTCGGAGTGCGGTCGGTTGGCAAGAAGCGTAACTTTTGAATTACGAATCCGAATTTAGAACGTTTTAGCTTGGTGATATTGATGGCCAGTATTAAAAAGTGTTTGATCGTAAAGAGGTCCAAAGACAAGCCACAGTATAAAAATTAAAATGATGCAAGATTGAGGCGAGAATTAGAGCAATGCTGATTTGGTCGCAAACTCGCAAACAGGCCGTTTCTGACTGTAAGCTACACGGACGTACGTACATTGGTACTATGTACCAATTTCTGCATTTTCATATTATTTTGGCTTTATAGTGACTGCTGTCCACGACGGAGGTTAGGATCTCACTAAAACTAGGCTAAACTTTTTTTTTTAATTTTAGTTAGGCTTGCGCTTGGCCGCCAACAAACAACTTATACAAACCTACTACGATCTTATATATACCTGCTACGCGAAAGCTTCTTTAGGCACGTTGGGCACTTTTTAGGATGGGGAAAAAGCACTGAACTCGCGTGACTATCACGCTCAGATACTCGTTCGGGTAAAATCGGCTCAAGTCGCTTAAGGTGGTTCGATTCACCTATGGCGGGAAATTTAAATTTTAAACAGTTTTTTGGTCCTAGTAGCCAGGCCAGGTAATTATTTTTAAATAACACAGTGTTTGCGCAAAATGTTGGCTGTTTTTTACATTATAATGTACAATTATTTAACAGTAACCCACCATATTACTTACATTTGTGAATAAACCGTTTGAAACAGCAAAAATTTGTTTATTCACAAATGTAAGTAATAATGGGCATTAGAGATAATAGCTTTACATGATTTTGTAAAGAATGATAATCAATCTGCGCAAACATCATGGTTGTTTACAATAATTACCCGGCCTAGCTACAAGGACAAGAAAACTGTTTGAAATTTGAATTTCCCGCCATTTGTGCAACGAACCACCTTAAGGAAGCGAAAGAGATATAGTCAACCTCGATGAAGTTTTCATTTCTGTCGTGCGGTCTTTAGAACACTTTTTTTTTTAAACATGTTGATTATACATATTTAGGAATATGGTTTAGTTTAAAATTGTATAGTCTACTCTTAAGTTTAAATTGTCTTGACCATATTTTGTTTTGTGTACCAATAAATTAAATAAATAATATTCTTGCACATCATCACATCATCAGCCCGTAAACACCCACTGCTGAACAAAGGCCTCCCTCGTATAGAGGGGTGTTGCCATAATCCCCACGCTTGGCAGGCGGCTTGGGGATCGCAGTACGTTCCCCGTGTACTAATAGGACGCTGCTGCCCATCCTCCGGTGGTTCTGGTCGCAGTTTTAGGACATACCCGGGTCCTATTCTTCATACCCGGCTAATATTCTTGCGTTGACCTCTAACTCGCATGATGTTTGCGTAATGTTTTCAATAAGTGGCCTACTTAGTTTGATTAATAAAAGATTTTGAAATAATTTTTTTTTTTTTATTGGACTAGCTAGCCTATGCCATAGAAATAGGCTAAAATCTATTAACAAGATTTGTTAACCATTTTTTTTATTCATATTGAAACGTATACACAATTAAACGAATTTTGTAGCGCATAATTTACATCAAAATAGAGTGAACTGAGGAGGTGAAGAACAAAACCTCACATTTTCACTTTTGAAAATTTAGTTTTTTTTTTCTTTGGGCAAAAAATTATAAATTGATTGAAGCATGTAAGTAAAACCTTGTCAAAAAAACACCTCTTTTCCTATATAAATTTTCATTTGAAATCGAGAGTTTCGAACAAAACCACACTTTTCCGTTGAAAAAGGGAAATTCCGTCGAGATTTTTTTATGTATTCTCTTAAATTTGAAAAACTGGTAATGTGAGATTTTGTTCTTCACCTCCTCAAATATAATTTTATTGTTGTCGGATAGTCGAGGGGCGGATTAGCGAGAGAGTACAAAACTTGTAACTTCACTTAAGTTAGTGAAGCTAATGTATGCTAGTTAAAAACGTAAGTACGACTCTACCTGAAGCCTGCATTTTTCTGCCTCAACGCAGTAACTGCAGAGTTCAAAACTCGAGCCTAAGTATTTGCAACATAATGCATGTTTCATGAACATTATGACTAGTTCGCGAGATTGTTAAAAGTTCTTGCGGATATAATGCAGGCATGACTCTCGGCTCCTCGTATGCGATTGTACGTAGAGTTGAATGATAGTAGAGGCTTTTAAAAAAATGTTATTTTTATTTTTCTTGCCTTACCTTTAATTTTAGCTTACCATTAGGCGGCCCGTTAGCTTGTTTGCCATCTATGGCATAAAAATGTATGTACTTTTAGGGTTCCGTACCCAAAGGGTGTAAACAAGACCCTATTACTAAGCCTACACTGTCTGTCCGTCCATCCCACCTTTTAACGGCTTTATCATTCGAATCATAATAGATAGCCAGTTGAATTTTTACATATTATGTAATTTCACCTGACCTGACCTGACCTGACTCACCTGTTGGTATGTGACGATGTGATCGAAGATGAAATACGCAGACTTAGAAGTTCATGTTAACTTTGTAAAGTTTTAGATTATATCGGTCAAGAAACAAGGAAGCCGGCAGGTTCGAACAAGTTGTTGTTTTAAAGGTATATTGTAGAAATTTATGAAAAAAAAACTATTTGTCATAAATTTAAAAAAAAACTTGATTCTGTGATATGCTTTGTAACGGTTAGGTAAATTAATCATCACTGTTTAAAAATTTAACTTAATGAAAATGACTTGTTTTCTTGTAATTTTCAGCTACAACGAATATATTTTTGCCAACTCTACCGATTCTGAAGTCTACGTCTATTCTCACGGATCAGCATCCGACGTTTTCTCAACACGTGCAGCTTTCCCATTTTTCCTTCGTGAAACTTATACGTCCTGTGCTATCCGTCGACAGACGGCTTGCCTGCAGCTATACCTATGTTTTAACCGTACTTTACGGTAAATAAGCACACATACACACGCTCATGATGGCCCGTTGGTCGAGTTGGTAGTGAACCTGCCTTCTGAGCTTGGGGGCGTGGGTTCGATTCCCACCTAGGACAAACATTTGTGTGATGAACATTTGTGTTTGTTCTATATCTGGGTGTTAATATCTATTTAAGTATGTATTTAAACCTATATATGTATATATATCAGTCTCTGGCAGCCATATCACAAGCTTTGCTTAGTTTGGGGTCAGATGACCGTGTGTGCAAAAATGTCCCAAATATTTATTATTTTGAATATTTATCATATACCCACACAGACTCAACCAATCCAAGCAAGTAAATAATAATAATTAATTACGCTGAGAGTACTGTACCCGCTCTAATATACCTATCTACCTACCTTCTGTTCAGAAGTTAGTTTTTAGTTTCAAATATAAAAAAGCATTAAAAATGCCCGTTATTTACCTATTTAATGTCTATCTACTGTTTTTTTTAAATAACCTACTGTAAAATGGAAATCACTGAATCACACAGCACAGGACTCTTAATTTGAATCAGGGTTCACTATCCGAAGTTATGCTCTTGTACCTACTAACACTAGAAATAAGTACCTGTATTAACTAACTTCACAATCATGTAATTTGTTCAAATAAAGTTTTTTATTATTATTATAAGACAACTTTTTTTTTTTTTTTACGCTGATAAGTCCGCGTTTGACCACCAACTCGCCTGTTGGTAAGCGACGATGTGGTCGAAGATGAAGCACGCAGACTTAGAAGATACCTATTCACTCTGGCCTTGAAAAGGCCCAGGTTATACTAGGTTGTTGTTAGGTTACTATTTGTATGTTGAAATATTGCCGTGATTATTAATGTCGATTCCCATGAATAAACAATTAGATAGAAGCTATCAGGTTCCTTTTTTGTTTAAATGTGAATCGGTTTCTTCTAGGCAAGCGTGCTCCACCGTAGACCGCATCATCGCTTAACATCAGGCGAGTTGGCGGTCAAGCGCAAGCCTATTATTTATAAAAAAAAAAAGTGTAAATTTTGTAGCTATTGCAATAGATGATTAGATGATACATAGGTAAGATTCCGTGTCAGCGTGTACCTTATCGAGGCAGATGCTTAAAATTTATTTTATTTACATGACACCGGAATTACGTGTAATTAAGGAGTTACCCTAGACCATAGCTTGCTTTAAATGTGATAATTTTATATATCTATTCTGTGGGCTTACTCTTGACACGCGATTTCAATCGTGATTTGGGATTGGGAGCGAAAACATGCCATTTGGTACTCTTCAATCGCGTCAAGAGTACCGAAAGCGTCGAGTTGAGTCGATTTTATTTAGATCCATATAGTTCCACCATTATCGGTTCCAATCGTGTGCTAGTTTAGAATTCAAGAGTACCAAAATGGCATGTTTTCGATCCCAATCCCAAATTACGATTGAAATCGAGTGTCAAGAGTAAGCCCACTGGGTGTCAGTAGTCTACGTTATTGTGCCTGATTTGTGGTACTCCTGAAATAAAGAAAAAGTTGAATTACCCGGTTTATAAAAATAATCTTAACAAAGTCCAAGTTCATCCATCCATATTCCATGTTCTGACAAATAAATGTATTGAATTTGTATTTGAAAGTACAAAATATTTTTTTTCTCTGAACTTTTAAATTCAAACCCTGAAATGAAGAAATATCATTTTAGTGTAGTTTATTCACAGTTTAAAAGACGTAAAGTTTTCGTTTAAAGGTTTTTTAGACAACGCACAGACATTTCACATGCATAAAGCATTGCAATTTATACCAAATGGTAGCACTGTGATCTACGGCAGATTGCACAAAGCTTTGGCATAAATTGAGTTAGTAGCACGTTTTGTACGGTGTACGGCAGAACTTTGGGCGACTCGCTACGGTACAAAGAGAATCTACCGTTATATTGTCCTGTGATTCACAATAATTTGTTTTGTTGCGTTTAGTGCAATTTTTGTAGTAAGTATTACTAGATTGTCGCGGAATACTATTGATATTTTTTTTTTTATAAATACACATTCGTGCCTTCATAGACGCAAATAAGCAATAGGATATCGGACAGTGTTCGATTTGTTCAAAAAACACGCTTATATAACAGTGCCAACAGACGCCCGAACGTGGCTGACGGACCGCCGTCCAATCAACGGGAGAGAAAGAGTGAGAATATCATATTTCCCTCTCTTTCTCTCCCATTGGTCAGACGGCGGTTGAGGTCAGACGCGTTCGTGCGTCTGTTAGCACTTTAAAATTTAATACGACTAAAATGACTACCGTTAATAGAACTACCCAAAAATTAAGATCAATATCAAAATCAAGGCAGGAATGGCGAACAAATGGCATTCGTATCGTTGATGAGACTCGACAAAATGATTCGGAAATGACAATGATATTAAGAAATTTACGTCCTTTAACAGAAAAAAATTAGGTTATACGTCAAGGTAACTGAGGAACTGAATGAACTATTCATTGCGTACGGAACTACTAGTGATTATGCGAGATAAGTAGATTTCTCGAATATTTTGCTGCTAAAGATAACAAGGTATAAGCCTAATACAAGTTATTTTAAATCTAATTTGCAACAGAAGAAATCACATAAACGTTTTCTATTATTAAAATAAACATATAACAGTAAATATTACAATTGCCGTACAGAATGCTTAGTTCGGGTTTCAAAAAAAGATTTTTAAGTAAATATACTTCATTAGTCTCTAAGATTAAAGATGTATTTTTATGCCACGTACAATAATAAACGTTTGCCATCCCTGATCTAAGCTTTCGCATTTTATATCATCTAGATCAGTGCTTTTCAACCTGTGAGTCGCGACCCCCAGGGGGGTCGCAAAACCTTACACGGGGTCGCGGGTAGCAGAAAAAGGCAAGTGTAGGCCATACACTACAATAAAAAAAAACTCAGTGTGAATTTTTTCGGTTTTACGTGTAAAGGGAATCGCGTGTTCAAGAAGGTTGGAAAACACTGATCTAGATTATTTTTCTTCTGTAAAGGAGCACCTTTTTCCATTAATCACTACTCCCTTTACAACTTTCCCCATACAGGGACACTAAAAACTTCCACATGGCCGACTTGCGACTGGTTGCAGTAAATAAATAAATTAGTCGCGCCATTTGCCGGACTCGGTTGGGCTACCGCGGCGACACACTTATAACGCACTCGGGGGCAAATATAGAAAGTTAGAGACACCCTGGTGAGCCCCATGACGATACTTGTGGAAGATAAAATTATTTTTAGGTAGTGCTTGGTCATACCAAGGAAGATATACTAAGAGGAAAGACAATAGCGGAACATTAGAGCGTAGCTCGGAAATTTGCCTAAAAATGGTATAAACTTAGATGACGCCGTAATTTGAGCGTGTTATAGGGTAAAAACGTACAAACGTCAAATTTAGTACGAATATAGTACCCACTTGAAAACATAACAACAAATAATAAATATCGGCCAAGTGCGAGTCGGTGACAAGTTTATGTTCATTACCAAGTTATCTGGTAATTTCGTTATTGAATTTTGTGGTAGTACGGCACCCTCAGTGCGCGAGCCCAACTTGCACTTGGCCGTTTTTTTTTTTAATTTAGCATTTGGCTTGCGTTTATTCGTTTTGCTTGTAATAATATTATTATGTTCTACTGTAGACTTGGTTAGACAACAGTACCTACTACTTAGTAATAAGGCTCATGGGGAAAATGGACCTAGCTTAAAAGCACTCCTCAGTGAGTACTAAAGATATAATAATAATTATTGCTTAGACGACTTTGTAGTGCTATGTACTGTTACTTGGCAAAATTTGCTTTTCGAGGTCTAACATACATGCTTTATACGTCATGTTGACTTGCTAGTGATTACAATGATATTGTTAGGTTTGATTACTTGTGAAAACGACAGGTAATTTGATACCCGAGATACTTAGTGGTAACTAGCTACGCCCTGCGGTTTCACTCTCGTAGGCATTCCCTCGAGATTCTTAAATTTGCAACAAATGTACTGTACATGGTTATAATTGGGTGTTGAAGTATATGTCCGACGGTTTTGACTCGATTTTACTGAGGAAGTTTTTTTTTCTTTTTTTTAAGCCATAGCTGGCAAACAAGCAGATGGGCTGCCTGATGATAAGCAGTTACCATCGCCTATGGATACTTGTAACACCAGAGGCATCACAAATACGTTGCCGACCCTTTAGAATTCGATTAACTCGCCTTTTGAAGAACCCCATGTTCAATGGTTATGGGCAATCCATTTTATTTGATCGAAGGTTTTAACTATCTCTATAGAAATCACCTCGGCTAGTTGTTATGTTGCTACGTGAATGAAAAACAAAAAATAAGTTACAGAAATGACGTCAAAGCTCGTCACGAACGGAGTCCTAACGGAGTTATGAGAGATCCCGCGGTACTAATTGCGACGTCAAACATCGTTTGCCTGTACACCTAACCTAACAGCTGGTTATATTGATTACTGTGGTCTAAATCAAAGGAATACGGCGTGAAACAACGGCGTGTCTTTATTTTTATTGTAGATAGGCTTGCGCTTGGCCGCCATCACGCCTGATGTTAAGCGACGATGCGGTCTACGATGGAGCACGCTTGCCTAGAAGAAATCGATTCACTCTCGACTTGAAGACACCCAGACTGTAACTGATGGGGAAAACCCATTTAGGCAGCAAATTCCACAGACTAGCAGTTCGCACAATAAATGTGGAATCAAAACGCTTCGTAAGCGTTTTCGGAATATCAACCATAAAACGATGTCTATTTTTTGTGTCTGCCCTGGAGACTTAATAAGCATCGCACATGAGCTAAATTTTCCGCCATAGCGCCACTTTTTGTTCAAGCCATCCAAAAATTATAGATGCGTGAAATCTTGCACTGTTCGATTTGTGTCTGCGATGTACAATTGTACATGTAAGTTGTGGAATGCCTTACCAGCTTCAGCTTCAGTTTTTCATCCAAAATATGACCTCTTTTCAAAAGCAGCGTGAATAGGGTGAATTACTATTACCATCAGGGGCCTTACGGCCAACGGCTAGCTCGGTATCAAACTAACGTTGAATCAGCTCAGTTGGAAAATTACACGAACGTGAACCTTAACGCGCCTAGGTTTGGTTTGCGGTCGCGTGATTTTCCAACTGAGCGGATTTAACGTTAGTTTGATACCGAGCTAGCCGTTGGCCGTAAGGCCCCTGGTGGCCCGTCACTTGTTTGTTTACTATTGCATGAAATAAAATTATTAACATAGTAGTAACGTTGTTACGATGCCTTTAGTATTACAAGTATCCATAGGCAACGGTGACTGCTTCCGTCAGACAGCCCGTCTGCTTGTTTGCCATCTATGGCATAAAAAGATCTTGTTATATCACAAGTAAAGCTAATACTGGGTTACGCGGAAAGAGTGCACTTAGGCAAAAGGGTCATAGTACAACTCTAAAATATCAGCAGCTGTTCTATAGAAAACGGTAATTCACACTCGACGAAATGTATGGAACAGCTGATATATTTTTCGCAATGTCAGGATTGGTCCCAAAGCAAAAGTTATTCATAATGATGACTATAACGAACCCTTTTCGACTTAGTTCACTCGTTACGCGTAACCCTGTATATGCATGTTAACAAAAATACATAATTTTTTGCAAAAAATTCCTTCGTTCGTGTAAAATAACGCTTTTCATTATTATAAACGAGTTTTTTTTTTTGCTTTTACTTGCGCCCACTAATCTGGCGTTAGGTACGGGGACCATTAACTTGGTTATAGGAATATTTTTTTCTTGTTTCAGCGTCGGCCACTGAGCGGGTGTTGTCGTAAGCTTTTTGTATAACAAGTTAATAGTCCACGAAGTTCTAGGAAGTTTTTTTGGCGCTCTGAAATGGGTGGCTACTTTTGATTTCTACAAGATTTTTATACAGTAAATAAATGTTGCTACAAAAAAAAAGTAGTAATATTTATTTGCATGTTTTTTTAATTGCATTGCTTTGTTTGATGACCAACGGGCTATCTATATATTGTGCGAAAATATCGCGTAATATACCTACAAAAAACTTGCGAGTAGAGGACCAAAACAAACTTAAGAAATTAATATATTTAATTTAATGAAATTTATTCATCATCATCATTTTTCAGCCATAGGACGTCCACTCCTGGACAAAGGCCTCCCCCATCGATCTCCAAATGGGCCGGCTGGAAGCGGCCTATATCTAGCGTTTCCCTGTTGTCCCTTTATTCGTTTTAATTATGAATTTCATAAGTGGGAAAAAAAGCTATCGCATCATGGGTAAAAACGTTGAACTCACACAATGACACACCAGCTTTGTTTGATCACCTGATGGTAAGCGATCGTGTGGTTGAGAATGGAGCACGTTGATTTAGAATAAACCAACAAGTAAAAAAATTATATTCCATTACAAATTCCAAATATTATTTCTGAATTAATTTGTGACTTCATTAGAAAACTAGCGGTCCACCCCTGCTTCGCACGGGTATAGATTATAGCATATGTCACCCGGGGATAGTGTAGCTTACCGTCAGTGAAAGAATTTCTCAAATCGGTTCAGTAGTTTCGGAGCCTATTCAATGCAAACAAACAAACAAAAAATCAAATCTTTCCTCTTTATAATATTAGTATAGATACAAACTCCAAATATTATTTCTGAATTAATTTGTGACTTTATTAGATAACTAGCGGTCCGCCCCAGCTTCGCACGGGTATAGATAATAGCCTATGTCACCCGGGGATAGTGTAGCTTTCCGTCAGTGAAAGAATTTTTCAAATCGGTTCAGTAGTTTCGGAGCCTATTCAATGAGAACAAACAAACAAACAATCAAATCTTTCCTCTTTATAATATTAGTATAGATATTATAGATAATGTTGTAGTAAGCTTTCAAGAAAAAAAAAACAATAAATTAAAACCAAAATACTAAACTAATTTATTAATTCGCTACCAGTGGGCCATTGTTGCCATTATGTTGGCCCCATTGTAAAAAACCGACCTTTTTAGTTATTTTATATCTTTTTAACTTTATTTGTTTTTAACCTTGATTAATTTATTTTTAACTTTTAACCTTTTAATTGTTTTATTTTTGTTAACTTTATTTAACTGTTTTTTGTTTACTGTTTTATATTTGGTTGCCTAAATATTAGCTGCGTATATTAAACCTATATTGGAGTATGACTATTATGTTATTCGTATCTTTAAAATATTACAGTATAACTGCTACTCCCGTTCGTGAAATCTAGAATCGTAAAAGACCTACTAACACCGAATAAGTTACTTTACCTAATGTATGCCTACCTACTCGCGGATTTAATATTTACCTACATGTTTCGTTTTGGCCAGGTGATTGTCTAGTGGAAGAACCCTACTTTGTGATCATAGAACCCAAGTATACGAATAGGTATGAGCTGTGTGACGAGGTCCTAATCTAATATTATGATTAAAATGTTATTAGGTTTACAATATCCGTACTACTGAATAAATTAATGAAGATGTAAGAATGTTGTGGAAAATGACCTAAAACGAAGGTAAGTAGATAATATTAGAAATAGAAGTAAAATAGATTATGTGTATATTAAATGCGGATACTAAGCATATCACTAAGATATTTGTTAAGTGAACTTTTGGTTAGTATTTTATGTAACGTATATATTAATTGAAACAAACTCGTATGGGGCTAAGGATCGGCGCCCCTCCTCCGCGTCGACCGATTGATTTCGTCATCCTTACTGGTCATCACCTCCCCCATACGAGTATAAATACTCGTTTAAATAAAGAACTCTAATAGTCAAAATTCGGAGTCAGTCTGTGTGTCTAACAAAAGGTGGGACAAGAGGGCATAATCTTTTAGCAACCCCAGCGAACCCCAGCAAAAGGGTCAAATAATGAGTTCCCAAGATTAGGAAATCAAGGTACTCTTTAGACACACGCCCAACCCTACCTAAACCTGAAACAGAAGATCATCCTGAATAATGTTATCTTATTCTTATGTGACTGCATAACTTTATCATAATTTGATGATGCAGACTTCGGAATAATTTACCGAATACTGATGAACTAGACAATCAAGTCATACACATTCTTAGTGTAATGAAGTTAATAACTTTTCCCGTTATCTCTTCAAATTGGCCATCTCAAACAGGACCTTCCTTCAAGTGAGATTATATTAATTAGGCCAGTATCACTAAATTCAGTGACATTAGTAAAAGGCGCCCTTTGTTGTCTTTTATAACTAAAGGGGTAACCCAGAGACAATCGCTCCATGTATATTTCAGCTATAATTAGCCTAAGGTTCCTTCTATGGAAGCCATAATAAAGTGTGATGTTGAAGTAAGCCCATTATATTGACTTTCAACTCGAAGAGACAAGTCAACTTCTTTCGTCATCGTCTCGGTTCTGAGAACTATATTTCCTCTTGATAGAACCTGTATGACCTGGCAGCCCAGCACGATCAGCTCAAAGCAGTTAAATGACTTTAATAATTAGTTACGGAACCTCTTTGTCCATTCGAACCTTTATTTATAAAACAAGTTGACCTTTGCAACTGAATTTACTTTATGTTAATATAAGAAAATAGCAATGACTATCGTCTGTAATTCGATTAGGAACATTTATCCATTCGAACTATAACCTCCTCTTTTTTAGAAGTCGGTTAACAATTACTTTATGTAAGTAAATAATATCAAATAATAAAATGGCTACATTGTCTGTAATTCGATTAGGAACATTTATCCATTCGAACCATAACCTCCTCTTTTTTAGAAGTCGGTTAACAATTACTTTATGTAAGTAAATAATATCAAATATCAAAATAATTATAAAGCTTACAATTGGTCCTCGCGCCGGCTTCCACAGACATCGCCCCACTCTGCCCGGGACAACTGAAGCAACTCTGAATCCAGTTACGATGGTGACACAATGCATGATGTACCTTCCCGCAGCTCCAGGAAGATCGTCCCATCGCCATAGGAAAAGGAGTATACCCCCGAAGGTGACGAAGGCCAAAACCCACAACGGAGTGAGCACATCGACCCCGGTGGCGTCACAATCCACCGACATATTTAAAACCCACAGGAAAAACGCAACACCACTCGGAGAGTGACTTTACGCCGGAACTTGGTTGCTTTGGGAACCACCATTCCTTAAACTGCAGATGTTGTGATCTCTAAGCCCTCCCTTCGCGATAAAAGTATCGTTTCAAATCCATTCCCCCGCAAAAGCAGGGACGGTGGTACTAGTCTACCACTAAGGGGTATGACCACCATCCTCAATGGGTGTATACGACCAAGCGCACACCCAAACTTTTAACGAAAAAAGGATCCGAACCAACACTATAATCCAAAACGAGTTAAATGACTCTATAATCAAATACGGTTCCGTTCCCAGACATGCAACATGAGAAGGGAACCGAGGCTCACATAAATTCACACTAAATCACTATTTACCCACAAAAGAAGATCCTAAAACGTATTTAATTTGTTGTGTTCTCTAAGCCCTCTCCTCCTTCAAGCCTTCCCCTCGCGATAAAGGTATCGTTTCAAATCCATTCCCCCGCAAAAGCCGGGACGGTGGCACTAGTCTACCACTAGGGGTATGACCACCATCCTCAATGGGTGTAAACGACCAAGCGCAAACCCAAACTTTTAACGAAAGAAGGATCCGAACCAACACTATAATCCAAAACGAGTTAAATGACTCTATAATCAAATACGGTTCCGTTCCCAGACATGCAACATGAGAATGGAACCGATGCTCACATAAATTCACACTAAATCACTATTTACCCACAAAAGGATCCTAAAACGTTAAATTATTTCAGAGTTATTTGGTAGTACAAATTGACTGTCGAATAACTCCTTATAAAATTAAAACACGCGTGAATTTAAATCGCGGACATACAAAGGTACTCGAACGACACCGAAATTCGTAGACGCGTAACCATCTACAAATCTAGGCTAGTCCAGGCACTAAAATTTTATAAAATAAAATCAATTTTAATTTTAAAACGATTGAGCAAATATATGAACACAAGTCACTGAATTTACCTATCCAAAGTACTCGTCCGCTCTCGACCGATCCCCGAGAACGAATGCCCCTCCGCTTCTCTACGCCGCCCGTTTTTCACGCGAACAGAGCCTTCCCTTCCAACATGAATTTTTCCGAGAAATTATCGTATGATCTCTTTTTAATTTTCTACCTACCTCCAACTTATTATTATTCGTGCGCGTATTTGTTTTAGATAACCAATAAAATTACCGGTTGATGTAGGTACTTATTTGCAGTCTAACAAACTAAATCTAGAAAACCCCAGCCAAGCAATTAAGTGTTGAACCATTTGTCTTTAGTGATTTTGTTTATGAGATGAATTTCGCTGATATTTCCGATTAGTTCGATACAAAAGTATTACCTTAGATGTAGAAAATTCCGGGTTTTATTATTATTATAATATTTAGAACTAATTTATAGTAGTTAAGTTGTTTTAAAGCATTCTTTCTTAACGCCTGACTCAATGCAAACATCGGACAATGTGCATAACTTGCTGTACTGAAGGTTAACTAAAAGAATCCCTGTTCTCCATTTAGCTAGGCATGGAGTAAGGATACTATTAATCCTATTTTATTATCATGTAGTTACCAAAATCCTTTATAATATGAGACAGCATTTGATACTCAATCTTTATTTTAATTCCTGACCCTCTTTTCATTGCAAAACTTTGTTTTTATTTTTCCTTGGTTTTTTTTTTGATTCGCGTGATTTAGGTATTTGCCATGCACCATGTACAAATTAATAATGTGTTAGAATTTTAAACGAAACATCTATTTATTTAATTATTTATTTATGAACGATGAACTTGGTTCTGTTACATTCGACCCCATTAAATTTAAGAAGATGACCTAAATCGGAGTAAATTTAATAATATTAAATGAGTTCCCAAATAAATAATTCAATAAAGAAATTAAGAATTGAAATTCAACAACCCCAATGATATGTCTAATGTGCAAGATCTTTGTTGTCCATATTCAAGTTTCAACAATAAAATTAAACGTGTAATAGAACTGTTTGTGTATGTGCCCTAATTATTATATGTGTAGTTTGTTTAAACCGGTCATGAAATAATCATCTTAGAAACTCAATCCGACAGCAAACCCGTGTATCATAAAAGAACTTTTTTCGTCCACATAGTATATTGACTTCTACGAGGAACCCGGTTGTGAGTCGAGTCGTTAGAAGAACAGAAAGATTGCTTTCCCCGCCAAATTCAACCTTTCAATCGAGGGGGTTTGCATTCATATCTCCTCGGTCCGCTCTCAACGTCCTGTGAACTACAAAAATCCACCTATGACCTCTCAGGGTCCTATAAGCTCTCGAAACCGAATTAAAAATCTGACTACCTCCGATCGGTGAATGTGAGTGTAGGAAATATTGCGGTTTACCCTTCGCATGAAGGCTGCGTGTGAGTATGAGCTCAATATAAACTCAATGTTTAATATTGACAGGGATAAGCGTCCTCCTGACTTAACCTAGCTCCTAGCTCCCCTTTTATATTGAGCCGGTTGTGTAGTGTTTTGCTAAACTTTGAAATAGACAACTCGCCTCTAGCCTTGGTGTCGCTACAACCCTGAAACCTCTAAACATACTTATAACTCAAAATTTCCCACATCCTTCCACAATTCATTCCTCATTCGTTTATTCTTATTATTCAGATACAGAGCATATCTTTCATTGCTGTTCAATCCATCCCAAGGAAGTATCGACACCTTTAAGAACTATTGGCGACCAAGTTTCTGCACGCCTATCCCTAGGTTCATAATCTCAAATAAAAGCAGTAACTTCTATCAAGATCAGATACTACTAACTTAGGAAACACTAAAACCCCCCAGCTACTAATGAACTACAACCCACCAAAATACTAAATATCTAGAAAACAGTATCAAAACCCGTTCACGTTCACATTGATATATAATTACATTGTTCACGTTAATTTTTTTTTTTTTTTTTTTTTTTTATCAAATATATATTTTTCCAAATTAATGACTGTTAAATAAATTTTTAATATAGTAAAATTTTATTGCTATACATTTTTCGAAGTGATTATTAAATACAATTACATTTTCCGAATAGTTAAACTATAAATAACCTAAACTTTTAACTACTCTGCATGAATTTATTCCGATTGCTTTTTATCCTTCAACATCTATTTATCGCGCCTATGGTTAGATCTATTTAGCCGTTCTAAATCTTGCTATTTTACCAACTAATAATAAGTACCGTAGTTAGCTAGCTGTTATGGATTATTCAAGACTGTGAATCGACCCCAAAGTTTTAATTTACAGTTACTTCGCTATCAAATATTTAGAAACAAGAAAGTCAAATACTTAATTAGATGAAGTAATATTATTAGAATACCTTCTTCTAAAACGCACTACATTTTTTTCATCCAAAAACGTTCTATTAATTTACTACATCCTTCTACTAGTCAAATTAATTGCCGTATCCCTTAATAAATTAAATAAGTTTATTTTTACTATATGAGCTATATAATTATTCACGGGATAAGATAAGATAAGATAAGATAATTTATTCAGATAACGAACACTCCCACAATACCATTGCCTAAAAGCAATAATACCCATGTGGTGCACGCTATGTCTCGTCAAAAACAAAATACAATTCACTCAAATTCATATTAAAAATTGTTTCATATTCAAATTAATATGAAAAACTCAACACATTATATAATTATTAAACAACAACATAACAAAATTATATGTGTGCAAAATTATACTACTACGTCATAATAATATAACCCTACACACAAATATTTCTTTAGTAAACAACCGCGACAGTTTGAAACAGTGTTTTATTTTTTACTAGTTTAGTTTTTAAAATACCTGGAAATAGAGAGTTTATTATGTGTTCTTTTAATTCTACCTTAAACAATCCGAACCCGTTTTAGTAAGCAATCATAATCCTTTTTACCAATTAAATAAACACCTTAACAATAGTAACAAAGTGAAAGTAAGTATAGTTGATAGTAACAAAGCTTAAGAAATAATTAAGAGTTAATTGTTTTAAGATTTGACATGCGTGTTGATTTCCCCTCAAAGAATTATAGCACCTAAAATATAACACACAAAATGATCGTGGGTGGCATTTTGTAGATTTAATTGTTACCCAAATACGTTAGAAGTCATAAATTTCATGCCCCAATAACAACGACAAAAATTTACATAAATATAACAAATACTAAATTGTGAGAATCATAAACATAGATAGTATTTCACTAGCTACGCCTATGCACTTCATCAACTGTCTCCGTCTTATACACAGGTGCCTTACTTCCCGCTTACTATGGTTTCGTTGAGTCACGGAATTATATTTTGAAGTAACTCAATCAACAAAAGATTATATCTGTACCATATCTATATTTGAATTAGAAAACATTAATAGTTGCGCGCCTTACTTCACAGAAAATTAAATTTAAAGCTACCGTCCCTATATTTTTAAACCGGCCTTATTCGTGAAAACCAAACCAGAATTATAATCGTAATTTTTAAACTTTCGCAATTTGAACACATGTTTTAAATGCTTATCGGGACTTATCACGTATTATTACAGAATTATAATTTCGGTAACATCTGTCCTGGCGGTAAGACCAAAACAGACGTCACAATCGCCCACCTAAAACCACCCCAATGAACCCCAGTAAAATGTATATGCAACCTTTTCATCAATAATACTACCAAATCCGATAAATTCAAAATTCGAGCCTATTTAAGATAAACCTACACTTTTATTCGCGAAATGTCACATCAAAGTTAATGATTTTATAAATGACACATCATAGAACGGCAGTAAGTCAAACTGTTTACTTTGCAACTATAGACGTGTTCATCGATCAATTAATTAGATTAAAACCATTTTCATTAATTATTGAAATTGTTTCGAGTATTTAGTTTAATTCAAAAATATTTACATAAACAATACCAACGGTATTTTTATGTCACCTCTATTATATCATTACTATTTTTATGTACACTCACTAACCGGGCCAACAAGACACAAAGTGACCAATATATCAACCGACCTATTGTGCAAATAAATTATCTTTGAAATTTCATAGATAAGACTTGGCATAAACTTAACATTTGTAGCAGTAGCATTCCAATGAAGATTTCTTTTCTTCTAAGAAATGCTTGTTCTAGCGTAAAGACATCAACGAGATACCACGTGCCACAATCCCTATTTTAAAACCTATTGAGAACCTACTTAACCCTGATTTGTGACATGCTAACACACAATATTTTTAGTTGGCTATAGTGATAGGTTTTTAGACCTTACTTGTACGAAATTCACAAATTTAACACACTGTTTAATTTTACAACGTCATTTAACATCATTACAATACCCTACTAGAAAGATGTGTACAAAGATAAATAGCTACCTGTTAATTTAAGAGCATTTAAGAAATTTACTATAATTTAGATCAATCCGATTGTAACTTTAAATATTGCAGTTCCTAAAACCATTATGACTTTTGATTAGACTAAATATTGCATTATCAGGGTCAAAATTATGTCCTAGTTATAAAATAGTTTAAGATTTTACATTCCCTTTAATTTAACTTATTTGTTCATAATTATTCCTACTAATCATTATATTAAAGTATTTCACACTGTGTGTTCAATTTTTAATTTACCGATTACTTTTAAATATGCATATCCCTATCCAAGCTAATAATTTAGTTCCCTAGTCAGCCCATTCATATTTTAGTAATAATATTTATTATATTTGACATTTATTTAGAGCAAAATTTTCTAAAGTTTCTTACGACCTCGCTCATTACGACTCCGTTTCTTACGACCCCGATTATTACGACCCCATTTCTTACGACCCCAATTCTTATGAGTATTTTTCAACCCCAGTGAAAACCCATAATATAAAACAATATTACACAACAATGGAAACACACGGATTATATACATTAGGTTTTCCCATTTTTACAAATATTTTTAAGCCAGCGTTAGCAATTTTTAGAACAAATTTGGAATCTATGATAAAGGATGTAATATATAAGATTAAATTCACATTTTCTATTATTTTTGAACCCATTTACCTTACCACATGCGTTACCAAACCTATTAACCTACTACGTTAGTACCGAATGTAAGAAATTCTAATGATTTAACCTTGATATTTTTGATGATGATGATGAATATTTTTGCACAGCTCATACCAATTCTCGTCTCCTTTGCACGAACAACAAATTGTGTTCAAGCGAACTTGAACACTCTTAAATATAATCCCTTTCTAATAACTAATTTAATTCTAAACGACCCCATTTCTTATGACGGTTCTACGCGTTTAAGCAAAACAAATACTATACATAAATTCTAGTGAGAGTATTAAGAAACATCGATCCTGCATTGACTTATATGTACTAATGTAGTTAATCCTAACTGTTATCTACATAAACATCCTATTAGAAATTACCATCGTTGTACGCGTTTTTAATTACAAAGTCACTACAAAGTTAAAATCTTGGCTGATGATGATGATGATGATGATGATAATGATCCTGATCGCGGCACACCATATTGTAAAAAACCGACCTTTTTAGTTATTTTATATCTTTTTAACTTTATTTGTTTTTAACCTTGATTAATTTATTTTTAACTTTTAACCTTTTAATTGTTTTATTTTTGTTAACTTTATTTAACTGTTTTTTGTTTACTGTTTTATATTTGGTTGCCTAAATATTAGCTGCGTATATTAAACCTATATTGGAGTATGACTATTATGTTATTCGTATCTTTAAAATATTACAGTATAACTGCTACTCCCGTTCGTGAAATCTAGAATCGTAAAAGACCTACTAACACCGAATAAGTTACTTTACCTAATGTATGCCTACCTACTCGCGGATTTAATATTTACCTACATGTTTCGTTTTGGCCAGGTGATTGTCTAGTGGAAGAACCCTACTTTGTGATCATAGAACCCAAGTATACGAATAGGTATGAGCTGTGTGACGAGGTCCTAATCTAATATTATGATTAAAATGTTATTAGGTTTACAATATCCGTACTACTGAATAAATTAATGAAGATGTAAGAATGTTGTGGAAAATGACCTAAAACGAAGGTAAGTAGATAATATTAGAAATAGAAGTAAAATAGATTATGTGTATATTAAATGCGGATACTAAGCATATCACTAAGATATTTGTTAAGTGAACTTTTGGTTAGTATTTTATGTAACGTATATATTAATTGAAACAAACTCGTATGGGGCTAAGGATCGGCGCCCCTCCTCCGCGTCGACCGATTGATTTCGTCATCCTTACTGGTCATCACCTCCCCCATACGAGTATAAATACTCGTTTAAATAAAGAACTCTAATAGTCAAAATTCGGAGTCAGTCTGTGTGTCTAACAAAAGGTGGGACAAGAGGGCATAATCTTTTAGCAACCCCAGCGAACCCCAGCAAAAGGGTCAAATAATGAGTTCCCAAGATTAGGAAATCAAGGTACTCTTTAGACACACGCCCAACCCTACCTAAACCTGAAACAGAAGATCATCCTGAATAATGTTATCTTATTCTTATGTGACTGCATAACTTTATCATAATTTGATGATGCAGACTTCGGAATAATTTACCGAATACTGATGAACTAGACAATCAAGTCATACACATTCTTAGTGTAATGAAGTTAATAACTTTTCCCGTTATCTCTTCAAATTGGCCATCTCAAACAGGACCTTCCTTCAAGTGAGATTATATTAATTAGGCCAGTATCACTAAATTCAGTGACATTAGTAAAAGGCGCCCTTTGTTGTCTTTTATAACTAAAGGGGTAACCCAGAGACAATCGCTCCATGTATATTTCAGCTATAATTAGCCTAAGGTTCCTTCTATGGAAGCCATAATAAAGTGTGATGTTGAAGTAAGCCCATTATATTGACTTTCAACTCGAAGAGACAAGTCAACTTCTTTCGTCATCGTCTCGGTTCTGAGAACTATATTTCCTCTTGATAGAACCTGTATGACCTGGCAGCCCAGCACGATCAGCTCAAAGCAGTTAAATGACTTTAATAATTAGTTACGGAACCTCTTTGTCCATTCGAACCTTTATTTATAAAACAAGTTGACCTTTGCAACTGAATTTACTTTATGTTAATATAAGAAAATAGCAATGACTATCGTCTGTAATTCGATTAGGAACATTTATCCATTCGAACTATAACCTCCTCTTTTTTAGAAGTCGGTTAACAATTACTTTATGTAAGTAAATAATATCAAATAATAAAATGGCTACATTGTCTGTAATTCGATTAGGAACATTTATCCATTCGAACCATAACCTCCTCTTTTTTAGAAGTCGGTTAACAATTACTTTATGTAAGTAAATAATATCAAATATCAAAATAATTATAAAGCTTACAATTGGTCCTCGCGCCGGCTTCCACAGACATCGCCCCACTCTGCCCGGGACAACTGAAGCAACTCTGAATCCAGTTACGATGGTGACACAATGCATGATGTACCTTCCCGCAGCTCCAGGAAGATCGTCCCATCGCCATAGGAAAAGGAGTATACCCCCGAAGGTGACGAAGGCCAAAACCCACAACGGAGTGAGCACATCGACCCCGGTGGCGTCACAATCCACCGACATATTTAAAACCCACAGGAAAAACGCAACACCACTCGGAGAGTGACTTTACGCCGGAACTTGGTTGCTTTGGGAACCACCATTCCTTAAACTGCAGATGTTGTGATCTCTAAGCCCTCCCTTCGCGATAAAAGTATCGTTTCAAATCCATTCCCCCGCAAAAGCAGGGACGGTGGTACTAGTCTACCACTAAGGGGTATGACCACCATCCTCAATGGGTGTATACGACCAAGCGCACACCCAAACTTTTAACGAAAAAAGGATCCGAACCAACACTATAATCCAAAACGAGTTAAATGACTCTATAATCAAATACGGTTCCGTTCCCAGACATGCAACATGAGAAGGGAACCGAGGCTCACATAAATTCACACTAAATCACTATTTACCCACAAAAGAAGATCCTAAAACGTATTTAATTTGTTGTGTTCTCTAAGCCCTCTCCTCCTTCAAGCCTTCCCCTCGCGATAAAGGTATCGTTTCAAATCCATTCCCCCGCAAAAGCCGGGACGGTGGCACTAGTCTACCACTAGGGGTATGACCACCATCCTCAATGGGTGTAAACGACCAAGCGCAAACCCAAACTTTTAACGAAAGAAGGATCCGAACCAACACTATAATCCAAAACGAGTTAAATGACTCTATAATCAAATACGGTTCCGTTCCCAGACATGCAACATGAGAATGGAACCGATGCTCACATAAATTCACACTAAATCACTATTTACCCACAAAAGGATCCTAAAACGTTAAATTATTTCAGAGTTATTTGGTAGTACAAATTGACTGTCGAATAACTCCTTATAAAATTAAAACACGCGTGAATTTAAATCGCGGACATACAAAGGTACTCGAACGACACCGAAATTCGTAGACGCGTAACCATCTACAAATCTAGGCTAGTCCAGGCACTAAAATTTTATAAAATAAAATCAATTTTAATTTTAAAACGATTGAGCAAATATATGAACACAAGTCACTGAATTTACCTATCCAAAGTACTCGTCCGCTCTCGACCGATCCCCGAGAACGAATGCCCCTCCGCTTCTCTACGCCGCCCGTTTTTCACGCGAACAGAGCCTTCCCTTCCAACATGAATTTTTCCGAGAAATTATCGTATGATCTCTTTTTAATTTTCTACCTACCTCCAACTTATTATTATTCGTGCGCGTATTTGTTTTAGATAACCAATAAAATTACCGGTTGATGTAGGTACTTATTTGCAGTCTAACAAACTAAATCTAGAAAACCCCAGCCAAGCAATTAAGTGTTGAACCATTTGTCTTTAGTGATTTTGTTTATGAGATGAATTTCGCTGATATTTCCGATTAGTTCGATACAAAAGTATTACCTTAGATGTAGAAAATTCCGGGTTTTATTATTATTATAATATTTAGAACTAATTTATAGTAGTTAAGTTGTTTTAAAGCATTCTTTCTTAACGCCTGACTCAATGCAAACATCGGACAATGTGCATAACTTGCTGTACTGAAGGTTAACTAAAAGAATCCCTGTTCTCCATTTAGCTAGGCATGGAGTAAGGATACTATTAATCCTATTTTATTATCATGTAGTTACCAAAATCCTTTATAATATGAGACAGCATTTGATACTCAATCTTTATTTTAATTCCTGACCCTCTTTTCATTGCAAAACTTTGTTTTTATTTTTCCTTGTTTTTTTTTTTGATTCGCGTGATTTAGGTATTTGCCATGCACCATGTACAAATTAATAATGTGTTAGAATTTTAAACGAAACATCTATTTATTTAATTATTTATTTATGAACGATGAACTTGGTTCTGTTACACCATTACCACGTTATATAGCAATGCTCACCCTTTGAGTAAAGTAGAAGCCGGCATTTTGGTCACGAGTTGCATTTGACCAGTTTGTTGCAGCAGACGAGAGGATAAATGAAAAAAAAAATTCTCCCATTTCCCACGCTGCTATGGTTTGCCATTTGTGTCTGTATGTTTTACAATGAACATTCAAAACACTGCAATAACATAATCTCGTTCCAGCAACTACAGTAGAGGCTACCGAGGTGCTTCGTAGGTTACTGTGGATTTAATTTGAGCAGCTGGTGTGTCATTGTGCGAGTTCAACGCTTTTACGCTCACGATACGATAGCAACATTTAATTTTCACTAATAAAATACAAGAAATTAAATAAAATACTTAAAGTTATTTGATTATTTACAGAATATTTGCCGTGGTAAGGTTGTGGAATGAGTTCCCGATATTTCGGCGCAGTTACATGCACCATGTTCACGGCAAGACTGAAGAATGCAGGTGGTTGGTTAAACAGTTAAAAAGTTAGGTGCAGACAAATCGATCTACCCTCTTTCTTAGTCTATTGCTACGGTTATCACTGGAACTCAAACTCGAACCTAAATCCCGACAAAACACACTTACTGTATCACTGCGTATAATATTTTGAAAATTTTCTTTATTTTTTTGGTCCTCTACTCGCCCGTTTTAGTATATTATTAGAAGTTAAAATTGTTAACAGATACAGAAAAAAAGAAAACAAGTCTGTTAGTTCTAAGGTATATCTAGAATACTTTATAATAATGAGTATAATGGACACCTTTCAGTGTAACTCTGTAGATGTTGTAACCATCGAAAAAAGAAGGAGGTTTTCTAGTCAACGCGTATATTATATAATATTTTGACCACGCATAAATTTTTACTGAGCAGTCTGATTTTGAAGATTCTTTTGATTTGTCCCAGCTCTAAAAATCTTGAGGTGTAAAAAATCCAAGACGCAGCTGCGGTTGCTTCCCGCAATAGTTCCTGCGGGCGCTATCAAAACAAAACGCGCAGATAAGCGGCCAGCGTCTCTTGCACTTGTATAGCAATAACTGCTTGTTGTTACTGTAATACAACTGTAACAAAATAATAAAAAAGCCTGTGGTAGCCTATTTGGGACACCGCTAGACTTGAACGTGTGAGGTCGCAGGTTCAAACCCCGGGCCCGTACCAATGAGTTCATTGGAGTTTATGTACGGATTGTCATACCAATGGCTTTTCGATGAAGGAAAACATCGTGAAGAAACGTACGGAGAAGAAATTCAATAACGTATGTGAATCCACCAACCCGCAACTGGGCCAGCGTGGTGGATATGGCCAATCACCTTTTAGGGGACAGGTTAAAAGTCTAGCAGTGGACTGTTAAAAGTCTGATTATAAAGCCTGTGGAATGTTCTTCCTCCAAAGATCTTTTCGCCGAGATTCAATATAAAGCGTTTTAAAACGGTGTCTATTACTTTGACTACCTTTCCGGGCTGAAGTCAACACTGCTAGTGTAGCAATACGGTATGTAAAGTTTTTTTTGGTATTTTTTTAATATTTTTATTTCGTAGATTAGGTCATTATAAGAAACTAATTTCAATATTTTTGTTCTATATTCAATAGTTATTTTATAATATTTTTTTGAAAATTTGAAACCTATGACGTCACTTTTTTGCACTAATATGTAGTTGCGTTGAGAAGCCAAAAATAGCACGCGAGTAAAAATAAAAAGACATTAGAACATACTTTGACAGTGACAATGACATCTAATGTCTGCTTGTTTGTTTATGGAAACCCTAGGGTTACTAGCTCACTGATTTGCAAACAACAATATTTTACTGATGTTAGTATTTTATTTGTTCGATTATTAAGGTTCTGTGTTTTTTATTCTTAGGTTGAGACATACGTATTGAATATAAATTATTAATCATACATCAAACGACATAATTAAAATATGTTTAACATTATATATCGTTGTGAGTACCACCCATAATAAAACCAAAATAAAACAAATTAATCTGACATGGTGAAAATTTATTCTATTAAGTAGGTGCTTCCAGTAAAAACGTTCTAAATCAGATATTTATTTCCCCGAAAAACCCATTTCACATGATTTTTCCCTACGCTTAGGGAAATACACCCCATGTTGGCATCTCTGTAAAGAAGTAGACTGTAAAACCACAGATATGAAAGAAAAATATTTTCTGTGTGACGAACAGTGTGTCAAATGTATTATATTTTTTTATTCTTAAAAAGCACAGACAATAAAATGTTAAAACGTGACGTCATTTAGAAGCCAATTAAAGTCGAATGATTTCTAAGTTTTTTGTTAAAATAAATGGCATCTTATCATTTTAAAAGGTCAGAGTAGAAAAATAAGGGTTTGCAACATAAAATCTCGAAATGGTTTCGGGATTGGCATAGGTTAATTTTTTTTAGCATACCGAATTGTCCATAGGCGGTTGTTTCAGCTTACAATCAGGTGGCCCGCAAGCTTACCGGTGCTATTTATGATGTACTAGTTTGACGAGCCAGGTTATATTGATCTATATAACCTCAAACCTTATTGACTGTCCTGAACTTTTAAGCAAGATCAAGCTTAATACCCCTCATAAGGCTATTCGTTTTTGTCCTCTTATTAATATACCAAAATTCTACACTAACTATAGACGTAATTCATACATGTTGAGAGTGAGCAAGAACTTTAACACCATCGATAAGCGCTTAGGGTTGGACCTATTCTGTATGAGTGTTGTGGCGGTTAGGCAGCTGTTGAGTAGGGAATTCTTTGTTTAAGCCTATTTTTATGTAATTTTAATTTTTTCGACAAACTCTTATTGTGTAACTGCGTAATGTCACTTAAATTGTTACTTTTTTAATTTTTATCCGCGAGGACCTTTAATTAGCTTCTGTATCTATTAAGATTGTTATACTTTTTTATGGCTGTTGGTCTTCCTTGGAAATAAATAAATAAATAAATAAATAAATATTCTAATCCCCTGTCTATGTTATCACATACCTAGCTAAAGATCTGGTCAAAGCTATCATACCAGCTTGTCAGCAGTTATCAATACAAGATAACCAATGAATACAAAACACTGTTTACGCTGTCCGGCCGGCGTGTTTGTCTGCTCCTACAGCTTTGTTGTTCGAGAGATTGTACTATATATCCATTTGATTGATTTACTTGGACCAAGAAAATAATTTGATCTCGATATCTTTGTCACAACAACGTGCAAAAGTTTGCGTGTTTCTACTTGGTAATGGCTAACAAGAGTTAAATAAAACTTGTAGCTTGTGCATTTATACTCTGGATTGTTCATCATCATCATCCACAGCCTTCCTTATCCCACTGCTGGATATACTAATTATTATGCTGGGTATTGCAAGATCCACTAATTCAGTGTATATAGGCGGCGCTATTATATACAACCAACTGCCGGGAACATGAAAAGTGCAGCTTCCATCAACATATTTAAGGCCAGATTAAGACAAATACTGATCGATAAAGCATATTACTCTGTCAAAGAGTATATTTGCAAAATTTTATGTTACTATTTTATGTATATTCCTATATTATTAATATTTCAATTATTCAATATTCAAAATCTCAGTCAAATTACAACTAAACTAATAACTATTCAAATAACCCACCCCTGACCGTTCCCGGCGCAAAGATACCCAAAACACTCGCTGCGTTACCGCGTTGGATGGCAATGGCCAACCTTTGCACCAGGAACGAGCCGAAGCGGGAGTCACCACACTTTTCCTTGAGCCTGTGCCCTATCTCCGAAGTGAGTTTTTTGGCCTCAGTCCCCCAACAAGAGTATATTAATGACAAATTATAATTGTATATATAAGTACCTAGATGTACCTTATAACTTACTGACGTGTAAATTTTAGAATGTATTAATAAATAATCTATATCTGTATCTGTATAGGCATCTATGCTATGCCATCTGCCTCGGTCCTGTGCCAATCGAGTCCAGGTTCGATCCGCGATAGTAATAATATCGTCGACCCATCTTGCAGCTGTACGACCAACGCTCCGCTTACCTTGTCTCGGCACCACTCTGTTAAAACCTTACTCCGCCTGTTTGGATTGATACATAATTCTAATTTTCATAAAACAGATATTTGTGATTTATGATAGCGAGTGAAACCACGAGGTGCGACTAGCACAAACCAATTCAAAAATTATAAATTTATGTTTGATAAAAATGTTATTTTTCCACTAATATCCACCTAATATTATGTGGTGTTTATCAATCGGTCTCAAAAGGCTAACATTGGCTTTTACAACTTTGTCACTACCTTCAAATTTCGAGCTTAATAATGATACCATTGAAATGCTCTGACAATGGAGCCAGAAGATGGACAGTGGAACTATCTAATGGCTGCTAGTAAATCCCTCAAGTTTGGAATCATTTGGTTTGTTTTAACGGGTTCAATGACATCGCTCAGCAACGATGAAAGAATACATCGTGAGGAAACTAATATGTCCAAGTACCTCAAAACATTCACACATAACATGATACAACATTATAGGTACAACATTCGGATTATGTTCGGATTCAAGATGGACACAGGACATAAGAGAAACTCCATGTACCTACATAATATATGTCTGCAATAAAATATTGAGTATCGAGTACATGCACTGGGCCAGTATGGTGGATTAGGGCCAATCCTGTCTCTCCGAAAGAAGACCTGAGTCTCAACAGGGGAATATTATAGGCTGAAATGATGATGATGATGATATCGATCATGGAAAATGAGGACAAATAAAATTAAACAATCAAGTCAGTAAATATGGGACACGGCTTAACCTACCAGAGTTTATACAAGAAACGTAAGCAAAAATCTCCAACACAAATAAAACTAATCCCATCAATATCAAAGTATCAAGGTGGCCCACAAAGCGAATTACTTTCCTATAAGTACCTACCCTTACCTACAGTAATAGACTTGAGAAAGAGTAGAGAAACTCTCATACCTAAACTCGGTTCAAGCGTTTATTTGCTCTAACAACTGCGATAAAAATGTAAAATACAGAATGAAAACCACTAATTCTGATCACTATCGGTAGGATTTGTAGCAATACCAGTACTTCAGTGAAATATTAAAATGACGTCTTTTTGATGGCTGACAGGCAAGGCGTTGTCGAATTTTCTATCTTATGTAGAACGATGTTGTAGTAGTTTTTTTAACATCTATATACAAGTATAGCGAGGAGTAAATATAATTATCTGCGTTTGGCCACCAACTCGCCTGATGGTAAGCGACGATGTGGCCAAGGATAGAATACGTAGATCTAGAAGAATTTTTTTCACTCTAGCCTTGAAAATGCCTAGATTGTAATTCTCAGGAAACAGGGAGGATGGCAGGGAGTTCAATTCTTGGGCAGTCGTATCATAAATGACTACCCAAATCATTGTGTACACATTTTTGGAATTTCCACGAGGAACGGTTGGTAGTGTAATTTTTTTTATTATAAGTAGTCTTGCGCTTGGCCACCAACTTGCCTGATGCAGCCCACGATGGAGCACGCTTCTCTAGAAGAAACCTATTCATTCTCGACTTGAAGACACCCAGATTGTAACTATCGGGGAACACCCACTCAGGCAGCGAATTTCACAGACTAGCAGTTCGCACAATAAATGTGGAATCAAAGCGCTTCGTACGAGTTCTTGGAATATCAACCATAAAGCGGTGTCGATTATTCGTGCCCACTCTGGCAGTCGGATAGAAAAATGGGCAGGAGGGAATCAAATCATGCAGATCTGTAGCACACTCTCCGAAATGTATCCGATAAAAACCAATCCTTCCTATAAGAGGTAGGTATACGATGCAAATTTTAGACGCTAAAGTAGCTGCGCTCAAGTTCTGGCACTGCGACGCTTTGCGTGTTAGACCTTAACTCTAATGATATCCATAAAAAACACCATCTCATAACAGTGTGTGTGACTAAGACATAATATTCAAACATCATTCACTGTCTTATCACTAAAATACCGTAAGCGGAAAAGTTCTCGGCCCTTGACTCGTCCGCTCATAAAATGTGATACTCCAATAATCCCTATTTATAAGTTAGAGTCTCCACAAACCGACAATCTATCACTAGGTCGGTAAGCTGCATAAAAAAGTTGTTGAATTCAGAATTTTTAACCCCTGTAATATATTCGCAAACCTTTGACTGATATTGCGTATATTTAAACTTAAACATTATATTGACACGAACTATTTGCCTAAAATGATATTTTTAGAAAAAAAAAGAACCGACTTCAGGACTATACATACCGACATTTACAAACTGAAACTAAAAAGTAGAAAATATTGTTTAATATTACGACTGAAATACTTTGTATCCATAGTCATGAAACATTTAACGAAAAACAACAGGGCCCGGTCGCCATGGAGACACTTCTTTGTTTTTTTTGAAGTTCTGTACTAGGAACAGTTCCTCTATGTTTGCTGTTCAGTTGACAGCATCGCTAGTGGAGAACAAAGTATGAAATTCACCAAGTAATAACTGTAGTTCTAATTTTGCTCACCTTAACAGCTAAGTTGGTGGCACTGTACAATGTACATCGTATTCGTTGCAATTTTCAAAAAGCGCTCAATCAATGTCGATAAAAAAATTATGGGACCACCTATGAGATATGACCTACCAACCAAAAAAAGAATCATCAAAAACAATTCTAAATTGGCGGAGTAATCGCGTAAAAAACATACAATAAAAAACATACAGTCGAATTGATAACCTCCTCCTTTTGGAAGTCGGTTAAAAATTCATGAAGATCGGATGAACGATTAGCAAGTAATCATTGAAGGAATATACAAACATAATACAGAAACGCTGAAAAACCTGAGACCTCTCATCGCTCGGTCAATTATAAATGCAAAAATATGTGTTATAAATATACTTATACGTACTTGACAGCACAGTCTCACCTTTACAGAAACTAAACAGATTTTTTTTTATTGGGCATGTACCTTGATTAACTAAATAAAATATAAGCTAATACTAACACTACAAATACAGTTGGACTGCCCATAAACCGTTGAAGGTTTTAAGACAATCCAAATGGTCAAGCTCACTACCAGTTGGCAGCGTCCCCAGCAAAAACTAAACTATTAAACTGTTTTTAATGTTTTGTATATGGGTAGCTTATATATATGCTGGATTAACGTTTAAGCACATACTTATTATACAAAAAAGATCGTGGTTGAAATTGGATTAAACCAACGTGCTGCAATTGTGACTATAAACAAACATTGGCTGATGACGAATCATCATCATCATATTGTGGAGATCCAGCGATATCGTCGACCCATCCAGCTGCAAGATGGGTCGACGATATTATTACTATCGCGGATCGAACCTGGGCTAGATTAGCACAGGACCGAGGCAAATGGCATAACAAGAGGGAGGCCTATACCCAGCAGTGGGATAAGGAAGGCTGTGGATGATGATGATGATTGTGGAGATGCCCACTAAAGCTCATAAAGTACAAGTCTCCAATAATCCGTATTTATTAAACCGACCTCCGGGTACAGTCAGCGGCAGTTTGTAGATTACTAACTAACGAGATAACTTTCTTACGAGTGTACGTCTTAGCTTCACTAATCTGCTGGTCAAGGTGCCTGGAACTAAGAAAGTGTAGATGTTCTGACTTCAAATTTAATGGCCTCTTATAGCAAATATGACGATTTTAAATCAATTTTATTCAGTTAAATTACAATATTTGAGCTGGAAAAAAATACATGTCACAGATACATCTGTTTGAGTTTATGATTTGGTTCAAAACACGATAGAATAAACTTTCCTCGATAAAAAAAAAAATCAATGAAACAAAGTCGATTCAGTTTATTTTTTTTGTTTTATGCTCTAATGAAAACTCGTCACAACCTGGAAATTGCATGTACTGAAAGGCAATTTTTTATTTTTTTTATTTGGATAGAATTTTGATGGTGAATAGTTTCGTTTTTAGTGAAATTAAAAGCGTAAAAAGATCGCGAGAATTTGCGCGCACCGCGTTCAATACCGCGCCAGGCGTCATCGAGTTCGGACCTATGTTCGTTTTTGTCGTTGCACTCCCCCTGTGGGCGTCCTGACTCTTGGGTGGCAAAATACATAGTCGCTGTAACTTGGCGGGGGCTGAGGGAGCGTTTTGTTGTCTACGCGACTCGGATAATAGGCCATTAATAATAATTTAAAGTATTTTTTGAATTAAAAATTAATTATTTATTATAGTACTATTGTACTCTGCTGGTACGCATCATTAGCCATAAGACGTCCACTGCTAAACATAGGCCTCCCCCTTAGTATACCACATTAAATGACAGCCTGCCTAAGCCTGCTATCTGATTCCACGGGATGCCCGCGACGCTCACGATGTCGTCGGTCAATATAATGAGAGGGCTACCTACGCTACGTCTTTCGGTACGTGGTCATCATCAAGAAAAACAACGCGAGGAAACCGGTGTGTTCAAGAACCTCAAAAGTTCAGACACGCACTGGGCCAGCATGGTGGATTAGGGCCCATCCTCTCTCTGAGAAAAGGTTTGTGTCCCAGCAGTGAGAACATATTAAGCTGATAATGATGATAATAAAATCAATTTATTATAATGATACTAATCATAATTATATCGTAAATGCCATGAACAACAATGAGCAACGGTTCCACGTGATTTTGCATAGGTATAGTGAACGAAACTAAAACACTTTTTGGTCCTACCACTACTTTGTATTTTGGAAAAATCTACGGTTTCTGAGGTAAGGCATCGATTCTGATGTACTTAACTAAACTAAATTTGAAAGCTCTAAAATGGTTGCCATCCTATTCTGACATTCTGTCATAGGGGCCATTCAAGTATTACGTAAGCAGATTTTTTACATTTATTTACCCCCCCCCCCCCCTTCCCCTTGTCAGCAAAAGTAAGCAACCCCCCCCCCATCCCATGCTTACGTAATCATTGGTACCTATATGCATTTTTCTAAACAATAAAGTAAATAATAACTGTTGACGTAATCACGATATCGACCCCAACCATGTCATCAAAAATAAGCAAAGCAAAGACCCCCCCCCCCCGCCCCCTTTAAGCGCTTACGTAATACTTAAACGCCCCCATACCACTGTATGACAGAATTTACACCAATGTCTACGCAAATATTAAAACTGCAGGATGAAGGTAGTTGATAATAATAGTGGTTATATTATTCAATTCAATTCAATCAATTTATTTCAGAAAACATAATTCCATATTTTTACAAAATGTCAATAAACGGTATAACAAATGTTATTATACCGTATCAAATTTTCGTGCTCTCTGCCATTGGATCGGGCAAGTTGAGCGAGTGGTGTAGACAGTAGCGCGAAAATTCGTCCATCCGCGCTCCCAAACAACTTAATTAGGGAATAAACTAAGAACGTGCGGGAACTACAGTTTTGGACGTTCTCTAGACGGGGATATTGATGATGTGGACTAAGTTTTGGCGAAAAATATGGAATATTAACTGCTTGATATTAACTCCAATATTAACCTCCAATCTTAGTGTGGAGGTTAAAGGGGGAGGCCTATGTTCAGCAGTGGACGTCTTCTGGCATCTTCATCATCATCATGATGATGATGATGATGATGATAACAATCTTTGTTTCTGTAATATTATGTACACCATTTTATTAAAATACTAGCTGACCTGACAGACGTTGTCTTGTCTTAGAACTGTCAAATACGCAAAGTTAAAATTGTAAATTTTATTTTTTTACACTTTGGGTTACATTATTGGAGTTTTAGTAAGGATCCCTATTTTTTTTTGAAAATATAATGTAGCCTTTGTCACCCGGGGATAGTGTAACCAGAGTCACCGACATAGCTGTTAAAATTTGCAAGTTGAAGTGGCAATGGGCAGGCCACATCACTCAAAGAACCGATAACTGATGGGGAAGAAAGGTTCTGGAGCGGAGACCACGAACCGGAAGACGCAGCGAAGGGTGGCCTCCCCCTAGATGGATCGATGACATTGTGAGAGTCGCAGGCATGCAGTGGATTGCAAAATGCAGGCTGTCGTTCAGTGTGGAGGTTAAAAGGTGAGGCCTATGTTCAGCAGTGGACGTCTTCTGGCTGATGATGATGATGCTACAAAGGTAGAATATGGATACGTTTTTCTTTTTCTCGCGGGATAAAAACGGTGGAAAGACAATTTTTCCACGGCCCGTGCTAGGCCCGCAGGTCACAATTGGTAAGTTGTCCTTTCTATCGATGCATATCAGTTGCAATAATAGAAGCGCATTGAATACAACGACATTAAACCCTAACGGGTCAACTGAATATTCTCAGATTAAACTGAGTTAAGGATAATCCTTTCTAACCTTCTCATTTGCAATTAGAACCGCGAGATAGTCATTCCCTTAATGGGGACTGAGCGTAAGTATAGTTCTTGTGAAATTGTTCTGTAAATTTTTATGTAGGGAAAATTTTGGTAGCCTGGAAAGTTTTAATGCTTTTTTATGGGTTTTCATTACTAAATCGCTAAGTTCTGATAGAAAGAAAGAAAGAAAACATTTATTTTGCGCACAAAACACTACAACATCAACATTACAAAACAGAAACAACAAAGTAATAATAACAATAATAATCGACGATCATTGTCCCGATAGTCGTATCGGTGAACGGTCTTATAGCGAAGAGCCTCGACCAACACCTTAAGAGGCTCTCGCTAGATGGTTGGGTCAAGGGTCAGATGCAGAAGGCGGTAATCCTTGACACGGCACGTATTGTCAGGAGGTTCCTCACTCTGCAGCCCTAACCACCGGTAGCTTGGGCCCTGCCCCGCTGCCGGCGGCACTCTAGGTTTAGGTTTTTTTTATAATATTTTGTTTTTATATTTTATTGTAAAAAAAACTGAAATTTAAGAATGAAAATAAATATATGTGCACAATAATAATAATACATGTTAAGTTGTCGCTGTAGTGTCCAGTGCGACAAAATAGGGCAGTGCTCAGCGATAATGCTACAGATTTCTCTGCAGCGCTGATTTTCAGCACTGACCTTCTGAGACGCACGGAACTACAAATAGAATTTTTGAAAAACGTTCGTAATATGAAGTACATACAATAAACACACAAATAACATCCGAAAATATAAATAAACAAAACACGAGGGGAAGTATATTATAAATAATATATATATATAAGCACGTGGAGAAAGATAAATAATATTTTATGTATATAATTAATGACTATCCAGGGAGTTTAATGTTTTCTCCCGAGATGATGTAGTGGACTTATTCGATAGTGACGTGGGTAGGTTCAAACTATCTATTCGTAGCAAACTATCTAACTGTTTTAATAAGTGATGATCTTCTCTTTTTTCTTGATTCCTTTATTCAGTCAAAAATTAATTGAATTTTTAATGTATAATGTACTTAGTCAATAATTTATTAATTCTTAATGTATAATGTACTAACTTCTATTCCAAAAACTCTCGCTTTTTATAACCATGTAGTCTGCACCTATAATTGTGGTGGCGTTTAGTTTAAGTCTTGTACCTTGTCTCCGTCATAAAAAGTAAGGGCGTACATCATGTTGGTGTTCATTAATAAAATAAATAAATAATGTTATCATTATGTTAGACTAGATAGAGTGGAGTGCGAACAAAGGTATTATAATTAGAGAAGATGACACTATGCTGGAGGAATAAAAAATAAAATAAACTAAAGTAATTATCATGGAGGATGGGAAATACTAGAAGCATTTACTGAGATGAGGATACTTAGTATCTCTGCTGTTAATCTGTTAATACAAACGCGTCTGTTTCCGAATGTAGTTTTCAACGAAGAGTTATAGTGACATCTGAAATTCGTAAACTTACATTATTCTAATATATTTTTCATCATCATCATCATAATCAGCCTTTTAACAGTCCACTGCTGGATTTTTAGCCTACCCTCGAAATGGTGATTGGGCCATATCCACCACGCTGGCCCAGTGCGGATTGGTGGATTCACATGCGGCATTGAATTTCTTCTCCATACGTATGCAGGTTTCCTCACTATGTTTTCCTTCACCGAAAAGCCAGTGGTGTGAAAATCCGTACATAAACTCCAAAGAGCTAGCAAAGGTACGGGCCCGGGGTTTGAACCCGCGACCTCACGCAATATATTTTTAGGTTGTTGCAATTACTAAATATTTAAATTAAAATATTTTTAACGGACTTTATCACGTATATAATTATTTTCTTTTTACTCCTTGCGTTGGGAACACTTTGCAGAGTTCATGGTCCTGTGTTAGGTCACGTGGTTACATTATTATGTATTTCACTAGCCTAGCCCGTGACTTCGTACACATTGGCTTTCATGTGAGCTTCAGCCCCACTTTTGACCCCCTTATTCGGTCCTTTCACGAAATCGTTTTTAGCACCATTATGTTCATACTACATAAGAAGCCCACCTACCCAATTTTAACGACGTAGGTCAAGTAGTTTTCCCGATTTTGCGATGAGTCATTCAGTCATAAAGTGTGTAAGTGTGTTCCACTCACCACCAGTTACTCCGAGCAAAAAAACCAAAGCAAAATAAAAGCAGCCTTTCTTAACCAGTTCCCTGTTAAAGATAGGTGTGCTCATCATATTTGATGATACCGTCACTTTGTACATCAGTTGAGGAATGGTCGAACGCTTAGTTTATTTTTTTTGTAGGGGAAAAGAGCGATTTTTTTTTGTCAGTGAACAAAAAAATATTTCCCTCTTTTTTTTGGGATTTTTTCCTATTGTCTCCCATAGTGATAGGAAACAATAGAAATAAATCTGTTGCCCAATAACTGGGGGATAAGAGGAACAACCTGTAAAACTCAAAAAAGTCGTATTGCAATGCAAGCAAGTCTTCATACTGACTCATAAGCTTAGCCTGACACACTGACTGCTATTCTGTCACTAGAATAGCACTCCGATCCAAGTCTGTACCTGCATTACTTGCTATGCATGTATACGGAAAGTCACCCAAACCCTCGCAAACCCAAATCTACTCCACTTGTCTCCTCTATCCATCTGATTTTACAAAGTTAACAAACAAACCACAAAGCAAAACCATCCTTATCACTTAAACTTAAGGTGCAAGCAAAACGCAAAGTTAGAGATGTAGGTCTTCACAGAGGCGTTTGGCGTTGGATCTCTGATTAGTGATGCACCCGTCAATTGTCGATTTATCGATTAACAAGTCGAGTGGTAAGGTTTATTTATGTTGCGTGCGCTGAAGCGTGATGATGTAGATACGTGCCCGTTCAGGTATTGTAATCTAATGGAAACATGGTTGTGATTTTATAATACGTCTTGCTTAGTGGGGGAGAAATGATAGGTTATCGTAGTATACAACTTTCTAAAGTTTGTTTTGTTCACTTGAATGACTATTTATCGCTAGACTTGTCTGTTTTTAAATTTGTTTTGGATCAGAATATACCTACATCTTTAGTTAAAATATTACGTACCAAACTATGTTCTAAATAACGAAAAAAAATCATTTTACACTCTATATAAAACCACCCTCTAGTTTTTGACTTTCTAGACTCCAGTGACCTGGAGCCTGGTGGTTTTGGCTTTAAGAGCTTATTGGACCTTACTGCGTACTTCTTCACTATTGTCTAACTTATTTTGAGAGGGAAAATGGTTGAATGCTTCGGACAAAACTTGTTAGGTGTAATGGCGTAGTTAGGTCTGGCTAAAACCTCCGCGTACGAAAATATGTTTTTTTTTTTATGAAGCAGAAACCTTCCTTTTTGTCTCTTTAGAGGTTCGGCGCAGCTCTTGCACTTTACCTAGAAGCTTATCGATGGCATCACTCTGTGTACTATCGTGTTCAGATTCATCGGTTTTCTTTTTGAGCATCTTTTTGCAAGCAGCAACAGAGCCACGGATTGTAATGATTTTTTGGATAAAATTTACTCGGAAGAATAGAAAGTGACATGAGGTACTTATTATGCCAAAAATATGCGGTAGTTTTGGTATGTAAAAACTACCGCAGTGAAACTGCGGGGAGCAGCTAGTATAACACAAAACAGGCAATTATAAAATAGCCAATGATTATGATAGACATATACGTAGAAACTCTTTATGCACACCAAATAAAAGTTACAAATAATAGTCATTAGTTACATGTTATATTAAATATAGTTAAAAAAAAATATGTTAAAAGTTGACAAAGGGCACGGAACCAGGAGTCCGTGGAGAATAAATAAACCATAAAAAAATCAAAATAAAAAAATTAAAAAAACTTAAGATTAAACTAGTGTCATAAATGGCGACCTTATCGCTAAAACCAATCCAGGCATTATCAAGTGCCTTAGGGCTTACTCTTGTCACGGGATTGAATTAGTACTGAAACAGGGCAGTTCGTAAACGAACATAAACCTTAACGTGCCGAGGTAGGGATTGCAGTCGTGAAACTTTTCGCAATCACCTAAACATAATCCCTTAAAACAGATAGCCGTCAGGCCCCATGCATTCATATGAGTCAGTTATAATAATTTATTATGGTTGTAAGGTCGTAAATCGAGTCGATAAGTATTATTCAAAATATCGATATGCCCCCTCCTGAGTGCAAACACTCGTCTCGTCACTATTAGCAGAGCGCTCGACTGTGCCCGCTAGTTCCCGCATATCTTGATTGTGCGCTCAAACACTCGTACATTTGCGTACCGTTAATTCTGATTCAATATATATTTACTCTTCATTAACTCGTCATTTTAGATTAATAAATTTAACAAACAAAAAATAATAATGTTTACATAAATTTAAACTTTCTTGTAGCAGGACTTATCTTTTTAGAGCTCTGTAGTACTACAAAGTTGAACCCGTGTCAATAGTCGTTGGGAACGATACTCTAGAAGTTGTTGACCATTACACCTATCTTGGACAGATTGTTCAGTTAGGTAAGTCCAACTTAAGCAAAGAGGTCGCACGAAGAATCCAACTCGGATGGGCAGCGTTCGGGAAATTGCGTGACATCTTCTCGTCCAAGATACCACAGTGCCTCAAGACGAGGGTCTTTGACCAGTGTGTGTTGCCAGTGATGACATATGGTACTGAGACGTGGTCCTTGACTGTTGGCCTTTTGGAAAAACTTAGAGTCACTCAGCTGGCAATGAAGAGAGCTATGCTTGGAGTTTCTTTGCGCGATAAAATCCGAAACGTGGATATTCGCCAAAGAACCAGAGTCACCGACATAGCTGTTAAAATTTGCAAGTTGAAGTGGCAATGGGCGCATCGCTCGAAGAACCGATAACCGATGGGGAAGAAAGGTTCTTGAGTGGAGACCACGAACCGGAAGACGCAGCGTAGGTAGGCCTCCCAATAGATGGACCGACGACATAGTGAGAGTCGCTGGCATCCAATGGATGCAAAAGGCAGGCTGTCGTACAGTGTGGAGGTTAAAGGGGGAGGCCTATATTCAGCAGTGGACGTCTTCTGGCTGATGATGATGATGAGTACTACAAAGAACCCTTATAAGTCAGTTCTACCTATCTGTCTGTCCGTCTTCACATCTTTCCATTCGTCCTAATACTTTAAAACCTTCTAATTTATATACTTACTAAGATAAGCACTAAAAATAACAACTTTTTTTTTTTAATTGTGATCTTTGTTAACACAAAGATCACAATTTAAAAATAATAAAAATATTTAAAAGTGGATGGGATGGGTATATAAAAATTGGGATACATTTTTATTCGCTGCACGTTTTCGCGTTTTTTATTGTTAAAAAGATCTTTTAAAATGAAGGTACCTTTTTTTCTCAAGTTTTCTTTTGCGAAATATGGCTCGCCAAATTGGAAAAAAGTTGGTACCCTACATTTCTAAGCTGTTGGACAGAAACATGTAACTTACAATGCTGCAGTGCAAGTACCGTTCTTTATCGAACGTCAAATTCGATAAAATGCCATTGAATCGATCATAGCGAGTACTGATTAAATGGCATTTTATCGAATTTGACGATCTCAACTGTCAAATTTGATGATCGATAAAGAACGGTACTTGCACTGCTGATAGGTCATATATTAAAAAAAATATAACAAAAATATTCTGGAGCGAATATTTATTTATGTTAAACAAAAATTTGTTATTTGGTGTTGGTTAACTTGTATTTTGTTTAGATTATAAGCCTGCTAAACTGGTACCTACTTGTTGTACGAAAATAAAAACCTATTTTAAAATAATCGTCTTTTTTGCTCCCATATTTTTTATAAACAAACGTTCATGCAAAGAACAAACAGTACTGCAAGTACCGTTCTTTATCGATCATCAAATTTGACAGTTGAAATCGTATAAAATGCCTTTTAATCAGTACTCCCTATGATCGATTCTATGGCATTTTATCGAATTTGACTATCAATAAAGAACGGTAGTTGCACTACAGTTTCGCTGAAACTCAAATGTGTATAAATTTGCTACTACTACCTCCATCTATCAACTAGTGTTCGAACTACATAGAAACGTAGCAAGATTATAAAACTTACGTTTGCTCTATGAATGAAGTATTTCAGATGAAAGGCATTCAAAATACGGTTGGTATTGCAACAAGCACTAGGTAAATATAAAAAAAACAAGGTCTTCTACTCTGGCAGTTGTCCCAGAATATGTCACTGTCCAGTTGCCACTTTATCCAATCAGCTGTTACGTGGTGTATCGTCATCTCTCTCGAACCTGTTGTAAATTGACATCATGACATCATTGCGGGACGAGAGTATTATACCTGGCGGAGTATATTATTATACCATGGTAAATATCTATTGACTACTCTTGTAGCGCTGCTACGCGAAAGCTTGTAGTACAGCCACTAGGAAGCTACGAGTAATTTTCGTAGCAATTCTACGAAAATAAACATTTTGCAAATCAATTAATAAACTACATGCTTACCAGCCAATTATTAAAAATAAATAAATATAATTTTATTTGTAACTATAAAATCCAGAAAAACATTTTGTTTTTATAACACGTTAAAACCTCACTTAAAACCAAATAGAAACAATTCAGTTAAAGCATAGAGAAATATACTATACTAGGTTAAAGGTGCTGTTTATACAGTATGTACATAAAAAATGTTGACAATTTTCTGACATTTTTTTGTCGACAAACTGATTATGTAGTTTTGATTATTTCTAATCATTTTTTAATGGACATATATAAATAGATGTTGTAGTACAAAGTTTACGAAAAAAGTGTCCAGATTAATCATACTATAATAATTATTATAAGCACGAAAGTTTGTATTTATAGATAGATGTATGGATGTTTGTTCCTTTTTCACGCTGCAACGGAATAACGGATCGACCTGATTTTTCGCATGGGTATAGTTCAAGAACCAGAGAGTGACATAGGCTACTTTTCATCATCATCATCATCATCATCATCACTACGCGGGTGAAACCGCGAGGCGCAGCTAGTTTAGATATATTTTAAATATAGTAAAAAAAATATGAGCGATGATGGCCGAGCGGTAGCATGTGCTCTTTACAATCGGACAGCTCCCAGTTCGAACCTTGGTCTACACCAATGACTTATTTTTTACTTAAATAAAGTATGTGCTGTACTAATGCTATCGCTCAAAAACAAGGAAAATAATGTTTTCGCTAAAATGTGCCTGCACTGGGTGATACTAATCGGGCAAGTCACTTGTTCGACTGAGTGGACTGTATATGATTGACGTGTATGGCGAAGTGACCGACCAAGGCGGGCGGCGATCTTTGTCGGTGGAACGGTGCTGGGATTGGAAGAAACTTCAGACTCGTTGTTTGTGAAGCAGGTCGTGGTGCTTCTTGATGTAGAAGGTCCCGAGAGCGAGTTGTCAGGGGTCGTGTTGCTAGGTCGGTGTCTGGCGAGTGAGAGGTCGGTACAATGGGATGAAAGTCTATTTATGCCAGCTTGTCCCTGCACCAATGACTTATTTATATATTAAGTGCAGTTCCAATGCTATTGCTCAAAAATGTCTTCTGTATGGTTAGTGGTTGGTATGTTAGTTTTATGTCGGAATCAGGGGGATTAAATTAAAGTGGAGCTGGGCACGCGCATGTTGCTAGACGCAGTGATGACAGGTGAAGAAAGTTAACAGAGTGGTGGCCGAGGCAAGGTAAGCGGAGCGTTGGTCATCCAGCTGCAAGATGGGTCGACGATATTATTACTATCGCGGGTCGAACCTGGACTAGATTAGCACAGGACCGAGGCAGATGCCATAGCAAGAGAGAGGCCTGTACCCAGCAGTGGGATAAGGAAGGCTGTAGATGATGATAATGATGGTTGGTTAGTCTTCGGTACGGTTGGTAGTTAATTTGTATGGTTTTATTAGAAGTAGGGTTAAAATCGACTTTTAAAATTTACCTACATAGTCATCTCTAATCGTTTTTATCTCTGTCACCCTTATTTTTACGTTACAATAAAAATACCAACATTGAAAAGTCTACTCTTGGTGCGGACATTTTGGCGTGCTAACCCGATATCCAGCTATAAATATCTTTGGAACAGACTTAATTTTCAGTCCTTATTTTTTACAGCCACCTATAAATTACACTAATTTATTTTTCCAGTCATACCCAAAATTATTCGCCAAAGTGGATATTCGTGGATATTCGCCAAAGAACCAGAATCACCGACATAGCTGTTAAAATTTGCAAGTTGAAGTGGCAATGGGTAGGCCACATCGCTCGAAGAACTGATAACCGATGGGGAAGAAAGGTTCTGGAGTGGAGACCACGAACCGGAAGACGCAGCGTAGGGAGGCCTCCCACTAGATGGACCGACGACATTGTGAGAGTCGCGGGCATCCAGTGGACGCAAAAAGCAGGCTGTCGTTCAGTGTGGAGGTTAAAGGGGGAGGCCTATGTTCAGCAGTGGACGTCTTCTGGCTGATGATGATGATGATGAACCCGATATCCAGCTATAAATATCTTTGGAACAGACTTAATTTTCAGTCCTTATTTTTTACAGCCCCATAAATTACACTCATTTATTTTTCCAGCCATACCCAAAATTTACAGCGCCATGAAGCACTAACATTTTACCTTTAATTTCTAAAAGCAGAGGGCTAACAAGTCGGTCCCTTCTAGCCCTTAATCCTATTAAGTCAATCTCATAAATTTTATTTCGGGGGTTGCTTTCGGAGTGGCTTACAAACTGTCTCATTACTGCTTTTAGTTAATACTGATAGTGTCTAAAGTAAGGGAGGGACTAACTTAGGAAATGAACCTCGTTTTGTAATTGAATACGGTAGTAAAGTTGGTCGGGTGTTGTTTACTTTCTAAGTTTTGTCGGAGAGTAGATCAAACTTGAAACATGCGTGAATTTGTTTTGCTAAGCTATCTCGAAGTTAATAATAGACTTTAGTTATAATTAATTTACTCGAAATAGGAATGAGACAACAATTTAAAGAAAACATTCTTCAAATACGCAAGGACGCGAAAACGCAGCGTAGGCCTCCCACTAGATAGACCGAGGACATTGTGAGAGTCGCTGGCATCCAGTGGATGCAAAAGGCAGGCTGTCGTTCAGTGTGGAGGTTAAAGGGGGAGGCCTATGTTCAGCAGTGGACGTCTTCTGGCTGATGATGATGATTCATCAATTAATGAACTGCTAATGTCTAATGTCTTTACGTATTTGTGATGCCTCTGGTGTTACAAGTATCCATATAGGCCATTGGAATTAGACCAAAAAATTAGATGAATCGGATTTAATTGCTACAAAAGGTTTTATTGTCTTAAAAGCTTTATTTGTAGCCCAATATGACTTCCCTAGGTTTTCCTCCTCGGGGGAGTTGTGCATAAGTGGTGGGGGGTCAAAATGTACCCCCAGAAGGGGTATTTTTGAGGTTTTACGATAATATCTCGTGAAGGACTAACAATATTGAAACATGGTTCGGCTATGAGTTGTAGGGCATTAAATTCTGCGTTGAATGAGACTAGACACATATTTTTTGGACCACCCATACCCGTACTAGTGCTCATCAAAGTTGGTCCAATTTTACATATTTTTGAAACAAGTTTAACGTATTACTGTTTTTACATTAGAGCTAATACAAAAATACTTTTAAAAAAAGTTTGTTTTATGAGAACCCCCCTTTTTTTAAATGTATTATTATTTCTTAGTTAATCCTTTGTGAAATAACATAATCTGTGAAATTTTCAACTGAATATCTATTACTTACGCATAAAAAACAGCCATTAAAAGGTAGGTGTAGGCTTAGTAATAGGGTCTCATTTACAACCTTTGAGCTTACGCCGGGACGTTAGTTCGCTCAGCTTGTTCTACAGGTATGATAATGGGGAATGCTCTGATGAACTCTTTGACCTCATCCCTCCAACGCGGTTTCACTATCGAACCGGACGCCATCGCCAAAAAAGCCATCCTCATATTATAGATGCTGAACTCTTTGACCTCATCCCTTCATCGCGGTTTTACTATCGAACCGGACGCCATAGCCAAAAAAGCCATCCTCATATTATAGATGCGTGGAAGTCTCGCACTGTTCGATTTGATCGATTGTTTCTGCCACGCACCTGTAAGTAGTGGAATGGCTTACCACCTTCGGTTTTTCCTCCAACACATAACCTCAATCGCTTCAAGCGAAGAGTGAATTTTGATTTGATCAGCTGGCTGCAAACAATAAATTGCAAATAGGCGTGCTTGATCCAGAGGACTATATCCATTAGTGAATAAATATGGGCTAATAACGATGATGATTTTAAAAGTCATATTTTGATACTTTTTTTTATCAACGTTTACTGTCCGACTCCTGAGGCTTTACGGCCAACGGCTAACTCGGTATCAAACTAACGTTATATCAGCTCAGTTGGAAAATCACGCGATCGCAAACCGTATCTGGGCGCGTTAAGGTTTACGTCCACGTGATTTTCCAACTGAATGGATTTAGTGTTAGTTTGATACCGAGTAAGCCGTTGGCCGTAAGGCCTCAACGCAAAGGTCTCCCCCGTCTCTTTCTAGACAGATACTAATATTGTTAATGCAAACATATTTTTTGTTTGTAGGTCTATTTGTTTGTTCTTCTTTCACACAGCAGACAACGGATCAACGTGGTGTTTTGCATAAAGATAGTTGAGGAACCGGATAGTAACATAATTTACTTTTCCCGGACAAATTTACGGTTTTTGAGCCTTGCGAATAAAATTGCGGCAGCCAGTATAAAATATGAGCTCCTAAAACTCTTTTCTATCGCAGAAATTCTTTCACCGGTAATTCGCAATACTCACAGCCACGTTAACCCTAAATTGCAGTCTAGAATTCACCGGCAACTGTAGTGAAGTGCTTGCGGTACCATAAACACGTCTCCGAGATGTACAGGAAGTTGCTAACTACGGTGCTTGAAGCTTTCACCGACGATTTCCCTTTTGAAAGCTTTGAAATATAGTTCGGAATAGTTTTAAACAGTTGCCGGTAAATAGTTATTATTATTGTTAGGAATAGTGCCAAAAATTAATAATTAAAGATATGATTCCGAACTCAGAAGCAACAGTGGCTACTGCAGCACTACTGGGGGGTTAGACAAGTCTCACTTTCTGTTAGCGTTAAGACGCTCTTTTCCGACTTTTAGCAATTATGGTCATTTAAGTTCAAGTGTGCATACCTCCATGGTTAGCTTAAAATTATAAAAATGGTGTCATAATAAAGTTGAATATTTTATCTAGGTAACCCATGAGACCGAAACAAGGTTAAGCATATTTCGCTCGATAGAAAAAATATATCAAATTAGCACTGATTTGCGCTTATATCCCTGTTTTTTTTTTGGATTCATTTAATTACCTATTTATTAATTATGTCTGCGATATCTTGATATATAGATTTCATAATTAAGAAGGAAACCGGTGAGGTACGTTTTACATTACAGCTATACTTTTCGAAAAATATGAGAAATAATCCAAAAATAGAAGTAGCGAAACGCACGACTGTAAGCGCCATGATTTTGCTCCGTTAAATGCGACTTTAATACAATAAACCAAGGATTAATGTCATCTGTAGTAATAAGCGAGGCTAAAAAGTGGGAAAACCTCACCTTAACGCCTGCGGAAAGATGAAATTATATGAAAATGATATTAGCTTGAGATAACATCTCTCAAACTTATGTCATTGTCAATGTCATTTTTCCGCAGACGTTAACGCTAACAGAAAGTGGGTCTTCTCTAAACCCCCTTGTCCCTATACATTATCTATAGGTTTATTTATCTACTCAGTGAAACTTGAGGTGGTATCATTTTTATTCACGGAGTTTTGCTTTTGCTACATAAGTCATAAGTAATTTATTGATAAAATGTCAATTTACACGTCAAATAACAAATGTTCTCTTAAAGTGAGAAAAATTACAATAATAATTACTTAATTGATTAAATTAGACTATATAATTGCATTACAGAAATAATAAAACAAAAAATTATAATAATTCTTACCTATATGGTAAAGGTACATTCATATGTCAAATCTATAAAATTCGTCGAATCTGTAAAAAGACTGCTCGATGAGCCATATTTTTAACCTATTTTTGTACGACTGCAGACTCGTACTACCAAGTAGTACTAAGAATCGTACTTATACTAATAAAAAAGCTGACCAGTACCTACTCTACAAACTTTTTAGTTTTTTTTTTCATCTGCTTGAGATTCTTCCAAACACAAAGGATAAACTTTCGCCAGCACAATAGAGCGTCGCCTGCACTCAATACCAGTTCAATTTCTTTCTAGATGTTCTTAGTTCCAATAAAGATTTCTCTAATAAAATACGAAATACGACAATGCCTCCGAGAATGCTCGGCAGAGCGGACACGACAGAATCTATTAAAATACCCATTCCAATTACTGTAGAATCGAACACCATTATATTTTGTCGGTGGAAAGCATCCGAGCAAATGAAAATGATTGTTCAAAGATATTTTGTGATGAACATTATTGGGACAGAAATCTTTTTGGGGTGATTCAAAGAGATATTTCAGGAATATCAAAATATGTTTTTGCATATTTTTTTTTGTATTTTATTAAAAATAATATCAGCAATCAGAAATGGCAATATACATGACACATCAGAACTGATAGCTGAGTGAAGACCAAAATCAGCAAACGGACTGTAGGACACCCTGAGGCATGATAGAATGATGATATATGTCAAGAAGTTGGCAGCAACTAGAACCGAGATACCGAAAATTGGTTTGAATTGCATGCCTTGATTCTTAGCTCTGTATTTAAAGACCTATGTTCATCTGTAGACATAAGTAGGCTTTGGGATATACCTATGTTCATGAACAAAGGTAAGTAGATGGTAATAATGACGAGAAACAATTAAAAAAATTGCTATAGGATATAGGACAGGGTGTTTGATTTGTTAAAAAATAACAGACTAAACTTGGTAAAAAGTTTAATTGAATGTAATACTTTTACCTGAAGAATTTTTATGGGCAAATAAGTTTTGAGATATAACTAAGCGTTTAAAGTGTTTATTCGGATTAAAACTGTCCCTTTCCTACAAAGTGAGTTTCAGAAAGAAGTTTTTTGCGGCACTAACAAACTGGGTAAATTTAAATACCCGTATCTTGATTGATTAGGCCTCCCTTGTGTGAAATCTAAATTAAAAGTACCATGCTATGAATCAATTATGTACTTTATTATGAAAATTTATTTCGAGAAATTCTCGGGATAGCCCGGTCATTTGTTAGGTATTGGTGGGGCTTAAACCAACACCAAGAGGCCCTGTTAAATACAAAATACTTTTTTTTAAATAATAGATAGCCTTGCGCTTGGCCGTCATCTCGTCTGATGTAAAGCGACGATGCGGTCTACAATGGAGCACGCTTGCCTAGAAGAAACCGATTAGTACGTGTTTTAGAATATCAACCATAAAACGGTGTCGATTTTTCGTGCCCCCTCTGGCAGTCCGATAGAAAAATAGGCAATTGATATGGAATGTGTATAAAATGGAATATCAAACTATTGTACAGTAGGTAAATATTGAGATGAACAACTTATGGATGGGATAACAGATCTATAGGATGAGAAAAGGCACCTGCCTGTCTCATCTCAAAATATATGGGTATAAATATACACCAAGTCATCATCTGCTTATATAAATATAAGCAGGTGACTTATGATGACTTGGTGATGACTTGGTGTAGGTTAGTCGGCCGCAGTAGAACAAACGGTAATAATTTTTCCTACTTGTTCTATTGGTAAAACAAAAATGGTAATTATTTTTCCAATAAAAAAACATATATATAACACACACAAGTATATTTTTTTTTTGTTGCTATTGTTAACAAACGGTTATTATTTTTCTAACTTGTTCTATTGGTAGAACAAGTGGTAATAATTTTTCCTAGTTGTTCTATTGGTAAAACAAATATGGTAAATATTTTTCAAATTTTTTTATTGGTAGAACAAGGAGTAAAACAATAGGAAACGACCCCTTGCACCTACTAAATTTGCATGAATGTAAATGTAAGAAAATTTGGCAGGATGATAATATACTTTTAATTAGTTTCATATTTATTTTTTATTGAGATAGTTCGAATTACCTTATTAGTATTATGTAATCGACATCGTTTTATGGTTGATATAAAACCCGTACGAAGTGCTTTGATTTCACATTTATTGTGCGAACTGCTAGTCTGTGGAATTCACTGCCCGAATGGGTTTTCTCCGTTAGTTACAATCTGGGTGTCTTCAAGTCGAGAGTGAATCGGTTTCTTCTAGGCAAGCGTGCTCCATCGTGGACCGCATCAGGTGAGATGGCGGCCAAGCGCAAGCCTATCTACTATAAAAAAAGTATTTATGTTATGGTTTGTTTATATTAAATGTTAGTTTGTTATGCATTATGTGTTGTTGTTCCTATATTATTATTATTATATAGTTTGTCGTGTACTGTTGGGTGTAATATTGGCCATGGGTGATGTCACCGGCGGCTCCAACGGAAGACCAGCGCTGATTGTTCGCAACCAGCATTATGCTGAGTTGGAACCGGTTTGTAGAGGAAAACTATTTGTAATGTGTGTATTTATTTCTATTAATTCTTAAAAACGTTTTTTTTTTCTTCTTTATTTAAAATTTTGTCTATTGTCTACTCGTACATCATAAGGATATAGAATACTTATCCCACAAAAAAATCGGAAAAACTGGAAAATCGTGGATTTCAGCTAGTATTAATATATTGAAGACTAGCGGTCCGCCCCAGCTTCGCACGGGTGTAGATTATAGCCTATGTCACCCGGGGATAGTGTAGCTTCCCGTCAGTGAAAGAATTTTTCAAATCGGTTCAGTAGTTTCGGAGCCTATTCAATGCAAACAAACAAAAAAACAAACAAACAATCAAATCTTTCCTCTTTATAATATTAATATAGACTAGCGGTCCTCCCCAGTTTCGCACGGGTATAGATTATAGCTTATGTCACCCGGGGATAGTGTAGCTTCCCGTCAGTGAAAGAATTTTTCAAATCGGTTCAGTAGTTTCGGAGCCTATTTAATGCAAACAAACAAACAAACAAACAATCAAATCTTACCTCTTTATAATATTAGTATAGATATAGACTAGCGGTCCGACCCTGCTTCGCACGGGTATAGATTATAGCCTATGTCACCCGGGGATAGTGTAGCTTCCCGTCAGTGAAAGAATTTTTCAAATCGGTTCAGTAGTTTCGGAGCCTATTCAATGCAAACAAACAAACAAACAAACAATCAAATCTTTCCTCTTTATAATATTAATATAGACTAGCGGTCCGCCCCAGCTTCGCACGGGTATAGATTATAGCCTATGTCATCCGGGGATAGTGTAGCTTCCCGTCAGTGAAAGAATTTTTCAAATCGGTTCAGTAGTTTCGGAGCCTATTCAATGCAAACAAACAAACAATCAAATCTTTCCTCTTTATAATATAAGTATAGATTAGAATTTGATAAATTGCAGCGGCACTGCAGTCGCGGAAGTATTAATCAATCTGACTGCAGTGGCATTGCATTCGCGACAGACACTACCGTCGCAGCACTGTCGTCTGCAACTGCGTTCTGCGGTCGAGCACAGAATAGCACTTTGAATTCATTAAAACTAGGGACTTTAAAGAACCATCCTGTGGTGAACCAGTTTCCTTGCATTTTCTGAGAGAAATTGTGTCTTGTATGTCTTTGTGATGCTCACCATTTCTTCGTTAAGTTTAATCAAGATTGGTTATGTTTGAGAAGCCGAGAGTGGTTGCAGTCTTGAAAAGGTAACAAGACAGACAGAGACACAGTTTGATATTACTTTGAGTGTTTATTTATTAGGTACTAGTTGTGCTCCACGCTTTTTCAGAATATATTTAGAATTACCAAGCGGTTGTTCGGAACGGAACCTGGAACCGAACCTCTCAGGGACCATACCAATCCATTATAGCAAAGCAAAGCATCGAAAACACCGTTAGTGTTGCAGATGATCATATGCGGTGAATACCGCTCACCATCAGGTGGACCGGTTACTTGTTTGCCGATTCTTGCCGAATCAATATTGGTAATAGAGTTGTAAATAAATTTGTGCAGACATTAGAATGGTCACTGGATAGGTGACGTCATTATAAATTCAAAATGGTGGCATGTGAAGTGGGGGGGGGGGGGGGGGATGGTTGCACTTATTTATGTGATGTATAAATAAATCTTTAAAAATAAAAGATTACTACATAATTTTTAGTTCGAGTCTAGCGTTTACGAAATAAGGACTTTTTTGACATATATATATATATATTTATATAGTAGATAGGCTTGCTCTTGGCCGCCATCTCGCCTGATGACGATACGGCGATGAGGTTATAATGGAGCACGCTTGCCTAGAAGAAACCGATTTACTCTCGACTTGAAGACACCCAGATTGTAACTGACGGGGAAAACCCATTCGGGCAGTGAATTCCACAGACTAGCAGTTCGCACAATAAATGTGAAATCAAAGCACTTCGTACGGGTTTTATATCAACCATAAAACGATGTCGATTTTTTGTGCCCATTCTGGTATTCCAATAGAAAAAAGGACAGGAGGGAATTAAATCATGCATATCAGATGCACACTCTCCGAAATGTATCCGATAAAAAACCGATAGACTAGCAACTTTACGCCGATGCTCAAAACTAAAAAGCTTAGTCTGAACCAGGGATTCATTGCTGATGAGTCGCTTGGCACGTTTCTCAATAGACTCCAAGGACTTTTTTTATTCAAGGGCTTGCGGTATGTCTGTTACAAAATCATTACAATGTGATATGAATATGAATACCCTGACCTTTTCAACAGAAACCTAAATTTCTAACCCATTTAGTTTCTCATCCTACGTCTAGGTAAGTAGGTATCTACGCTGGAAGGTCGTTAGTAAAATACCCGTGCGGCATTCCGTAACCACAAGACCACAGGCCCTGGAGTTGCGAACTGCTGGACGACGAGGCGTCTGAGAGACGTGTTTACGGTGCCACTAGTGATAGGTATGTACGGTACGGTATAAAATTTAAGATATACAGGGTATAAGGGGAACACTCTCGAAGCCAAAAGAAGTTAATTGTACTCATCATTATGAACCACTTTAAGAATGGGACCAACCCTGAAACCGCGCAAAAAAAATCAACTGTTCCATATATTTTGTCGAGTGTCAATGACCGTTTTCTATAGAATAGCTGATATTTTTTTCGCGATTTCAGGGCTGGTTCCATCGTAAAAGTTGTTCATAATGATGAGTACAATTACCTTCTTTTGGCTTCGAGAGTGTTCTCCTTACACCCCGTATAATAGGCTCAGAAATAAAAAAATAAAAAAAACTCTAATCATATCCCTTAAATAATCATATAACTTTAAAACAGTGTCATGCTCAGAATCGTAACCAAAGAGAAGTTATTTATTTAAATCTATTTTGTTACATAGCATATTTTGTAATTTTTTTTCTTATAATAATTATTGTATATTATGTGTTTATGAAACCACGAACCAGAAGACGCAGCGTAGGTAGGCCTCCCACTAGATGGACCGACGACATAGTGAAAGTCGCGGGCTTCCAGTGGATGCAAAAGGCAGGCTGTCGTTCAGTGTGGAGGTTAAAGGGGGAGGCCTATGTTCAGCAGTGGACGTCTTCTGGCTGATGATGATGATGATGATGTGTTTATGTAGTGAATATGACGCCTTTGTTTGAATATGTGTTTGGTATAACTGTAGTATGACGTACGCATGGTACGCGTATGCGGTGCGGTGCGGTGCGTGACGCCACCTGCCGGCCCCATTGGAAGACCAGCGCCGTTTGGTAACAAACGGCATCAAGCTGAGCTGGGGCCGATTTGTGGCAAAAATTTTTTTTTTTTTATTTATTAAATTAAATGCGTATGGATTTTTGTTACGAACAAAATATAGTCAAAAAAAAATTGTCATTACAACCCTTTTCTCCCAGAACCTTGATCAAACCACAAGTTCCGTTCGCCGAAACGACTACCAAGACAATTATGATCGTCTTGTCAACAACAACATTTACCTATATATTATTTTACTATATTAAAACAGACAGTTTCCGAACGATATAACTTATTTGTATTTATATATTTTTTTATAAGCCATAGGTGGCTAACAAACGGACGCTGCCTGAGCAGTCACCGTCACCTATAGATACTTGTAACACCAGAGGCATCACAAATACGTTGCCGACCCTTTAGAACTCGAGTTTTAGTAATCCTTTGTGTCGTCGTGCCACAGCTTTTTTTCCCCTTCGAAAACGTGGCCTAACAGCTTCTTTTCACAAAATTACCAGATTTTATTATAAAAGATTCAAAACAAGCAAATTTTAGTATAGTTTTAGTAATTCTTTGTGTCGTCGTGCCAAAGTTTTTTTGCCCGTTCGAAAACGTGGCCTCACAGCTTCCTCTCACAAACTTACCAGATTTCATTATAAAAGATTCAAAACAAGCAAATTCTAGTTTGCGTAAACAATCCCTTGTGGGCCAGTTGATCCCCATATCAAAGGCGATCCGTTCACACTTCATTAGCTCCACATAACACTATCTCGGTCGCACAGGACTAATGCTATGATCCCTCGGAATCTTCTCGACTCGAATTAAATTTATGTTGTCGGTTTAATTCTCTTTGTAATGAGATTTGTTTTAGTCTGGGAGATGGAGGTTTAAATAAATATTAAAGTTATATGATTATTTACGGGATATTTACCGTGGTAAGGTTCTGGAATGAGCTCCCGATATTTCGGGGCAGTTACATGCACCATGTTCACTTTAGTGAACAACCGTGATAGTATAAAATAGTGTTTAAATAAATATTCTCATTGTTAAGATTTTTTTTTTACCAGTTAACCTTTTAAAGATTCGCTGTATTAGATTACACCCGGGTAATGTGGGATGACACATTAAATCGCACACAATGGTACATATCACGCAGAACAGATGGCTGATGGGGCTGAAATGTTCTCGAATAGAGACCACAGACCGGTAAGCGCAGGTTAGAACGTCCACCCACTAGATGGACAGACGACCTAATAGAGACCGCAGGGAAATACAGGCCGCTTCCAACCAGACATTTTGGTGATCGATGGTAGAGGCTTTTGTCCAGCAGCGGACGTCCCATGGCTGAAATGATGATGATAGAATTATGACATTTATATTCAACCAAATTTATGGAACAGTTATGAGTACAAAGTTCTCCTTTCATCTTAGTACAACCATTGTGATTAACCCTGTAGATGAAAATTTACATACTCACGATTTTATTGTAGGTACCTAGCTACTAGGTTGGCACTTTATAAAACACATCCTAAATGTATTGTGAGCCTGCTCCTAGTCTATAATGGTGTCACATGTGCTTGGTTATCTCGAGTAGAATTCTAGTTAACTATTCCTACAGGTTTATACGGAATAAAAGTTTTAGAGTTTTTTGCTTTTACGTGCGAACACCGACCTGTGTAGGTACTTCATGAATATTATGAACTATTTTCATAATAATTAGTAAGTATTTGGATTAAGCTTCATTCACATTAAAACTAAGCTGTTTTTGGGCCCAAATGGACCTTGATATTAAAATGAGATAGGTACCTAATGATTTGAGTTGTATAATTTTTTCACTAGTTCATCATGCGATGAAGTTTGTCATTTCAAAATCTGTAGCACATCACACACACACATCATCAGCCATTAAATGTCCACTGCTGAACAAGGCCTCCCTCTTAGAGGGGTGTTGCCATAATCCCCACGTTTGGCAGGCGGCTTGGAGATCGCAGTACGTTCACCGTGTACTAACAGAACGCTGCTGCCCATCCTTCGGTGGTTCTGGTCGCAGTTTTAGGACATACCCGGGTCAAATCTGTAGCACTTAATACTAAAACATATAAAAATATGTTATAGTTTAAAAACTATAAAATACGCTTAAATATAGAAAGTTTCCACTTTCTACCTCGGGCTCTATCATCAGACTGTGGTCACCAAGTGTAATGTATGGGATTTGTTCAAATAAACCAAGTGAGCCCTAACTCTTGCACCCTTATTTTTAAACGCGTAGTAGCCATGATAATATTTTTATTCTATAGTTAAACTCGCAAAATAACTAAAGAAAAAGATACCATTACAAGTATACACATTAATTAATAAGATGGTGAAGGTTTCATCAGGTTCATTCATTCAGAATCAGCCAGAAGACGTCCACTGCTAAACATAGGCCTCCCCCTTTAACCTCCACACTAAACGACAGCCTGCCTTTTGCATCCACTGAATGCCCGTGACTCTCACAATGTCGTCGGTCCATCTAGTGGGAGGCCTCCCTACGCTGCGGATTCCGGTTCGTGGTCTCCAATCTAGAAACTTTCTTCCCCATCGGTTATCGGTTGGTGAGGGTTTATTAGGAGCATTTTATCTTATCTTACTGTTAGCTTCATCATCAAATCAGCTCAATTGCACCAAAGTATTGAATTGTCATCAGCAGGGCAATCGCGCTAAAAAATTACAGACGAATCGTTAACGAATCGCAACCACTCCACTACTTTTGATCGATTTCGTATCGCGCTAATGATTTTAACCAAAGACGAAACGCAACATGATAACAGTTAGAACGTAGACGCTGTCAAACGAACGTTTGTGATAAAGTTAGAAAATATCAACTTTTTCGCGCCTATACGAAATCGACCAAAAGTTGTGGAGCGTTTGCTTTTCGTCAACGATTCGTCTGTAATTTTTTAGCGCGATTGCCCTGCTGTATTACATTTACTTGAAAAGTTTTGAATCGGTACAACAAATAGTTGGTAAAAATTGACTTACAAGATTTGTTCAGATAGTTCGTTGTGTACTAGTGAAGCTAATAATAAAAGCGTATTAAAATAAGCTCGCTTTTTACCCAGTAACATTCAACTATCGCAGACTGTTATACCGACATAGCTGTTAAAATTTGCAAGTTGAAGTGGCAATGGGCAGGCCACATCGCTCGAAGAACCGAAAACCGATGGGGAAGAAAGGTTCTGGAGTGGAGACCACGAACCGGAAGACGCAGCGTAGGGAGGCCTCCCACTAGATGGACCGACGTCATTGTGAGAGTCGCGGGCATCCAGTGGATGCAAAAGGCAGGCTGTCGTTCAGTGTGGAGGTTAAAGGGGGAGGCCTATGTTCAGCAGTGGACGTCTTCTGGCCGATGATGATGATGAGACTGTTATAATTCGCTTTTCTTTTGCATTGCTGTTTAATTAGATTAGCCGTCAAATTAGCTGATCTGTCTTGCATTTGTATTTCCCAATATTTTATTTTGTAAGCCTGGGGCCTTACGGACAACTATTGCGGCACCTAATCCGCTCAGTTGGAAAATCACGCGAACGTGAACCTTGTCGCGCCCAGATAAGGTTTGCGGTCGCGTGATTTTCCAACTGAGCGGATTAGGTACCGCTATAGCAGTTGTTCGTAAGGCCCCGTTTATGAAACTTTTATCGCAAATCATTTATAAGTTCTCTTTGCTTTAAAGTAAATCTTACAATAATTACAAGGAGCTACTGTATTCCAAAATAATCATAATATTAATTTGGCTTATCCGTACAGTCCCTAAACGAGAGTAATTTTGGGTGTGTATTATGTAAATGTGTAAGTTTTTTTGTCTGTTCCTATCAATATCTTATCAAAAATATTAAAGTACGAGGTGTCAGGTTAGTTTTTAAATGATAATTATAGTTTTAATTTTTCTGTTACGTTTTTATTTCCTGACTATTTAATACTATATTTAGGTTGCATAGAGCCTATTTAGGTCTTCGTAGGGCCCAAACGCAATATGAATTAAGCTTTAACATTGTATAAAATGGAAAGCATGACTCAGTTCGTCATGATATTCATTTCTTGACCAAAAATTCATTATGCATGCTTTATGAATGAATATTCATTGCCTTTATACAAAGTAGGTACAGAGAACATTCGATATTATCTTTGTGCATTTACAAGTGAAAATCTCATGAATAATAAAACTGTTTTTCCGTCTCAAGGTGAAATAAAACAAAACTTATTTATAAAAAATGTACACCATTACCTTTATTCATACAAAAACGCTTTGTCAAAATACTTTATACAACGTTTTACATATTAATGAACGAACATACGTTTTATGTTTAGCTCTTTTACATAAGTCGATAAATTTTATATTTTTTAATGTTCACACACGTTTCCATACCTATGTTTTATTTCGGATGTTGCGAATCATTGCATCTGTATGTATCATGTATTTCGCACAAAAGGGAGTTATTGTATATTTTCAGATGGGAAACCTCCCTTATAATTTAAATACAACTGTTATGCCAACCGTACACTCTCACTCCGGCTATACAGATGATTCAAACAGAGAGCAACTACGGTTATAAAAAGATTGTCTAACATTTTAATCACAATGCAAGTGAAACACCTCGATTGAAACTAAATACAAATAACAAGGATAGAGATATATATTATAATATTTATCCGAGCGAGATAGCGTTAGCTGAAATGTGTCGTTACAACATACACCCCAATACACCCAAGACACCCCAAAAATGCACAATACACCCCAAGAATGCACAATACACCCCAAGAATGCACAATACACCCCAATAATGCACAATACACCCCAATAATGCACAATACACCCCAAGCGGGACGTCAGTGCAGGACTTATCGCCCGTTAATAGTTCTAAACTGCTAACAGACGAGACGTACTTGATTGACGAACCGCAGTCCAACCAACGGGAGGGAAAGAGAAAATTTTCTCTTTCTCTCGTTGATATTGCTAACAGATGAGACGCACTTGGTTGACGAACCACCGTCCAACCAACGGGAGAGAAAGAGAAAACTTTCTCTTTCCCTCCCGTTGGTTGGACGGCGGTTAGTCTCGTAGTACGTCTCGACTGCTATCACTATTAGAATCCAGACCCGATGCCTTATTATGGATGATTAGGATCGTGATCGAGATTTCGTGCCATCTTACTTACGCACGCGGTGCGAGTAAGTAGATGCGAACGGGACGGCATGCAATCTCGATCACGATCAAACTTCTATAATAAGGCCGCTGTTGTCTTACCGCTTACTCTTAACGCGGATTTGAATTAGCACTAAAACAGTATAGATCGGAAAATCACGCAAACATGAACCTTAATGCGCCGAGATACGGTTTGTGGTCACGCAACTTTTCTCATCACCTAAACAGAATCGCTTGAAACAGGTAGCCTTAAGGTCTTTGCCACAGAAAAGAGAAGTAAATAGAACGGAAATGTGTAGGATTATTTGTTACCAGGCATTATGAGTGAACCTTGATTGAACATTGTTATTTAAATCAACGCTCGAACTCCGCATCATAATTGCTAACTGATTTCGAATGACTGACGTTTCGTTTATATGGGTGCAACTAGCTACAACTTTTTTACAAAAAAGCCTTGACAGCCGTTCTAATATAAACAAAAAAAAAACCTGTGGTATAGACAGTAGTACATCAGACGTTAATACAAAAATTACAGTTTGCGCCATAGTAAAATGTACCTAATTACTTTTCGAAATCAGCTGGCCCTGCGATTGGAGAACTAGCACTAAATTACTCTGGTAACTTCATAGTAGGTACAAAAATATAGCACGCAAGGTTTTTATACAACTTGATGTGTTGCGGTGTCTATCTGAGAAAAAGTCTGTGAATGGAACTAATTAGAGCTTTTTTTTTTTTATAATAGTAGACAAACAAGCGACGGGCCACCTGATGGTAAGTAGTCACCGTCGCCTATGGACACCTACAATACCCCCGGGTATTGTAGGTGTCCATTGCATTGGCGGTGCGTTGCCTACCTTGCTTGGTCTGTCATCGGCGACAAGCAGCAGCGACAGACGACAGCGACAGTTGGCAGTGTCGCCACGAAGTGTCGTCGATCGTTGTCGCTTGTCACGTCGCGTCGGTCGGTATAATTCCGAACACAGCGACACTTTCAAGTCAGTTGCATCGATACCTTGTGTGAGACAGGATATCGATGGACGAATTATTCGAAGACGAGGAAGAATTCTTAAAGCTAATGTAAATTTTTATACAATCAACCGGCCAAATGCGAGTCGGGCTCGCGCACTGAGGGTTCCGTACCACCACAAAATTCAATAACGAAATTACCAGTTATAACTTGGTAATGAACAGAAATTTGTCATTGATTCGCACTTGGCAATTTTTATTTTTTTTGTTATATTTTAAAGTGTGTACTATAATTATGCCAAGTTTTACGCATGTACGTATTACAATTTTTACATAAGAGCTAATACAAAAATACGTAAAAAAAATACATTTGTTGTATTTGTTGGGGGACCCTTTGTTTTAACTTTTTGACTTTTTTATGTTTTATCAGTTAATCCGCCGTAACATTACATGTTCTGTGAAAATTTTCATTGGCTATCTGTTACGGTTCAAAAGGTACAGCCTTTTAAATTTCGGAAAACAGACAGACAGAAAAAACAGACAGACAAACGGACAGACAGACAATGTAGGTTTAGTAATGGGGTCCTTTTTTAACACTTTGGATACGAAACCCTAGCAACGTGCGCGCAAACGTGTCCTCTTTACTTCTAAAGCTTCACTACTGGTATGTAGCGGCGATACAAAACTATCGCCGTACCATCGAAATGTATCTTCATACAAATTCAAAGAAAATTTTGTGAACCAGTAGTTTTGCTTGTCGCTGCTTCTTGTCGCCGTTAACGGAATCGAGTTTTTAATTTCACAATCAAAAAGTACTATTTCAAACACTTGCATCGTAATCAAATGCTATATCTGAATATTGACAGTGTTTCTTTATAAAGCAACATACGTATTTATATCGACTTATTTTAATGAATCCTTAACTACAAGTTTGATTATTAAAGGTGTGAGCATTTTTTTTTTTAAATAAATAATAGACTTGCCACCACCATCTCGCCTGATGTTAAGCGACGATGCGGTCTACAGTGGAGCACGCTTGCCTAGAAGAAACCGATTTACTCGTGATTTGAAGACACCCAGATGTGTATAGACGTGGACCCGGGTATGTCCTAAAACTGCGACCAGAACCACCGGAGGATGAGCAGCAGCGTCCTGTTAGTACACGGTGAACGTACTGCGATCCCCAAGCCGCCTGCCAAGCGTGGGGATTATGGCAACACCCCTCTGAGAGGGAAGCCTTGTTCAGCAGTGGACATTTAATGGCTGATGATGTGATGATGTGAGACGTGTATAGAGTTATTTTAAATTAACCAGCTACCTCTTAAGAGCTGCTTCTAACATAACAAACTACTTTTTCTACGAATTTTAAAATTCGAAATAAAAAAAGATATTCTTTACATTTTGTTGCAGGTCAATAAACTATTTCAACGGAACAGCAACTTTTTTATCTTCAAATTTTCTAAAGTTCGTCGTAAAATATGGCCTTAAAATGTAGCTGGTACATAAAATGTAATCATGTATATTAATTATATATTTCATGTATACAGGATGTAAGGGGAACACTCTCGAAGCCAAAAGAAGGTAATTTTACTCATCATTATGAACCACTTTTAGGATGGGACCAACCCTGACATCGCGAAAAAAAATCTGCTGCTCCATACATTTTGTCGAATGTCAATGACGGTTTTCTATAGAACAGCTGATATTTTTAAGCGATTTCAGGGCTGGTCCCATAGTAAAAGTTGTTCATAATGATGAGTACAATTACCTTCTTTTGGCGTCGAGAGTGTTCCCCTTACACCCCGTATATGATAATAATTGAATTGAGGACATCCCCTTTTTTAAGTCGGTTAAAACGAGACTTAGATAATGTTAGGACCTGCAGAACAGAAAGATATTATTAACATATTGTGCCAAAGACATCCGCCAGATCCCCTAATAGAATTGTTTTAACAATTGTAATATCCTCTAACCTTTTCCCCTTCGCAATTTGAGATAAAGAAACCAATTGCACTAAATTTTAATCACAGAGGGACTCAATTGCATTATTTTCAGGGGCTTACCATTTATGTTTGATATTGCTCTCTCGCTCATACTACAGGCTTTTCATATCTTTGTCTTTGTTACCCTCTGTGTCGCCCCTTTATGGCTTTATAATCTGTGCTAGTAAAACAATCGTAACTTTAAAACCCTTATTTAGGCCTGGCTTAAGATGTTGCTATGTTTTTCTTCAAGTTTTATTATATTTTAGTCTACAATTATAACTATAGCTGTATAAAAGGCCATGTTATGAAATTTATACAATTCTAGACGAGTATTATGACATTTGTATACACTCTTTTACGTTTCCTTTGGCTAAGTTTAGTTTATTCGTTCCTTGTCATTGGTGTTTCTTAAATTAGCTTTAAATTCTCTTTACAATAAATTTACCATTAAACAATCTTGATAATTATGTAAACCTTTTTTTTCCTCTGGAAAGATTTTGGCATCGCACGTTTTATGCATTTGCCAGTGTAAAGTATTTAAATATGCTCATTTTGCAGTATTACCTAGTAACTATAACATGAGGTTTTTCAAAAGGGCTGTTAATTCGGCAGTATTTAATTCGGCAACGTATCTGTGATGCCTTTGGTGTTACAGAAATCCTTAGGCGACGCTGATCGCTTACCATTAACCGGTCCGTTAGCTGGTTTGCCATTTATGGAATTAAAAAAAAAAAAAAAAAAAATGTTATTAGCGCCGAAAAGGGCATAAAATGAGTCCTCAAACCTGATTTTTTAATGCTGGGCAAAACTCTAACCCCCTTATTAACAATCGTGGAGTAGTCTTGGAATAGTTACGCCGGTTTTTGTCTTTTTCTCTCTTTCAAATTTTGCACTCGATCGAAAAAGACAAAAGGCGGTTCAAAAACTATTCTGAGGCTACTTTACGTTTATTAATAATAAATAAGTAAGGTAACAAATCGGGCACAACTAAAAAAAATGCTCACACCTCAATTGACAGCGACATGAATAATTCGTGATCAAAAATGACTATACAACCTAATTATAACATTTTATCTGGTAATTTACAACATCCATCGGTGAGTGGGCATAATCACATTAACTGTTTGCATAAGTGTTGAAGTGCTCATTACGAATAATTATTAATAATTATTACCCGCCGTAAAATGCGGCTTCCAACTCAATTTATGGCGTTTTGATTGCTTTATTTTATTAATTTTACAACTTCCTTGAGGCTCTGACATTGATACTGTCCAGGTATTTTGTAACAAAGTAAATTTTAACCAGCTGTCTCGTAGTTTTACCTGTAATGTTGAGAGTTCATATTTCTGGAATATAAAATAGGTATACTGTGTATCTTCACTAAACAGGGTCACTGGTTATCAGTTAATATACTCTTAGAGCGGTCTCACAACATAAATAAAAGAAAAAAAAATAAAAAATTGAAAAAAAAAAGAACGTTCAGAACGCCTGATTAATGCGACGCGTGACCAAAATGCTGACCTGTGTCTGGTTCAACTTATAAGCATTGTCATTCAGCGTAGTAATACCACCAGCATGCTGGGTACGCTGCCAACTGATAGTGTGTTTGAGCATTTGCATTGTCTTTAGACCTTCAACAGTCTATGGGCAGTCTAACTGATTTTGTAGTGTTATCTTGTATTTGGTTAGTTAATAAAGGCAATTCTTCTTAAAAACAAAAAAAAAAACGTTTGTTTGTTTACGACTTTTCGGGTTACGCAAAAACAAAATCAGCCTCTCCATACAAAAAAAAACATTCTTCATCATCATCATTCAGAAGACGTCCACTGCTGAACATAGGCCTCCCCCTTTAACCTCCACACTGAACGACAGCCTGCCTTTTGCATCCACTGGATGCCTGCGACTCTCACAATGTCGTCGGTCCATCTAGTGGGAGGCCTCCGTACGCTGCGTCTTCCGGTTCGTGGTCTCCACTCCAGAACCTTTCTTCCCCATCGGTTATCGGTTCTTCGAGCGATGTGGCCTGCCCATTGCCACTTCAACTTGCAAATTATAACTGCTATGTCGGTGACTCTGGTTTTTTGGTGTATATCCAAATAAAACAATTAAATTAAAAAATCATTCAACCGCGACAAAATATATAAAACGTAGTCATAAGTAATTCATAGAACAAAATTTGTTTGTTTTGACGTATTCAAGCCGCTCACGAGGATGCTAACTGATTACAAGTAACCCTGTATACACTACTTTAGGACTTAAGGACTTGAACCAATTCACCGGCTCACACCATGCCCGCACCATGATTGAAATTGGCTCATGCAAAAAATATTTAATATTTTTTTTCCGATTTTTCCTTTTGAAGCACGGATCCCTAAAAAGGACGTCAAGGTCGCCTGCAGGGTAAGTTTGACTAAAGGTATCAAGCCTGATTTAGGCCTAATGCGTTCGCACTCGCTACGCCACCATATCGCCCTTTTTTGTCTGATCTGATGTTATAATCATGGTATGAGTGTACCGAGACCTTTTTCTAGATAAATGTAGATAAATTTAGTCGGGAAAATGTATCAAGATAATACTGGGTTAGTTATTTTCACATTACCCGTATAATATTAGTAATATATCACAACGACTAAACTGTTCATAAACGGTTATTGCTATTACTACGGATGTTCCCTGTTTAGCATATTTTCATACTTGGCCACTTAAAAATAATTATAAATATCAGAGAGAGCCAACAAATTCCGACCCCACTATTCAATTTTATGTACAAGATAATAAAGCAATCAAACCCCACCTTATTTTAGTTTGTTTTTTAGACCTAATGACTAGAGTAAAATGACTTATGTCTAAGTAAAGAAAAACGTAAAACATACATTCCATAATACTACGAGACTATATCTACTGGGCAGGCCTTGTCCAGAACTCACGTCTAAAAACCTAAACGTCTTCATTTCATTCTGAATTGGGATCAGTGGATCTCCCAAAGGCATGGGTGGTGCCTCTGTTGTTTTCTCTTCTTCTTTTGGACAGGGCAGCTTTTCTGGAGAGAACTTCAAAACGTTCCTTTTAACTCCTTTCTTTGACACATCATTAGTATTCGTATCGGGTGCATCTTGATCAGGAATCGTTTTTTTCTCAGTGATATTCATTTTTTCATTCAGAGTTTCAATGGTTATACCGGCGTGCAGGATATCTTGGTTGTAATCTAGTTTGTCATCTGATTCAGGCATTTTATTGTAAGCGGAGCTCACTATGGGAGGATCCATTTTGCAAGTTACCCCGTCTAGGGAATCTTTTGTGTTCTGGCTCTTTGTCTCGTTGCGAAGTGCATGCATCCATTTCAACCTGCAGTCGCACACGAAGTTATTCTCTGTAAAGCATAAAAACATATTTAGGTTAAACTAAAATCCCGGTTTAAAGTTAAATGGGACGACGTCTTTCAAAGCGACACGACGGGATGAATAAACTAGAAAACTATTTCAAAATAAAATGTATTATACAACATTTTCCACTTCTACCTCCACCTTCACGACCGGAGAAGACACCCCGAGGGATCATAAAAGAGCCAACTTTATAAGTTAAAGTTAATAATAACGTCTCCGTTTCAACTCGTTTAATATTCAACGTGTGTTTTAAGTTTATCAAAGCTAGCATGAGGAAGTAAATTATGTATTCGTTATTACCTTCGAGCAGTAGATTGCTGTTCTGGGGCCGTAAGTTGTCCAAAATGGGTTTGATGTTGTCGAAAGTTAATGCGTGCAGCTCATTGGATCGCAAATCGAGGGAGCTGAGGCCCCTAACTCCCTCAAACAGCCCCGATGGGAGAGAGGCTAGTTTATTGTCATCGAGGGACAACTTTCGGAGCTGCGAGAGTCCGTCGAACGCCCGCTCAGATATAAACCGCAATTCGTTCTTACCCAGGAGCAACTCTTGCAAATTCCACAACTCCGCAAAAGTGAACTCAGTCAAATTATGTATTCGGTTTCTTCTCAAATCCAATTTCCTCAAGTTCGCCAATCCATCAAAAGTGTGACGGTTCAGATAGTATATGTTGTTTTTGTTCAAGTCCAATTCCAGCAAGTTGAAGGTGTGCAGGAACGTCTGGTTCCGTATCGTCGATATATTATTTTTCGTGAACACCAACTTTTGCAATTTGGGCAGATCATAGAACGCTTCGGCGTCTATATCTATAATGTTGTTGTCCTCGAGACTGATCGATGTTATATTCGGGAGGTGAGCGAAGGAATACTGTTGCAAAGTTTCGATTTGGTTCTGAGACAGTCCGAGTTCTTTGAGGTTTGTCAAGTTTGCGAACGAATATGGTGTAATTTCAACGATGTTTCCATACTTTACGTTAATCGATCTAAGACGCTGTAAGTAGTAAAGAGCTTTTGTGGGTACATAGCCGAGTGCTCCGTCGACTCGAACGTTGAAAGACAAAGTTTGCAAAGTTGGTTGCGAAGCGAAACTCTGCCAGATGAGGTCATCTCTAGGTATCCCGCCGCTGAATACCCAGCATTCCGCTTTAGTTGCGTTCCGCAGTTCTCTTGTATTCTCGCAGTAGCAGTGAACTTTCGAATCGCGATCGGTGATATCACAAATGTTCTTCTGAAAGCCACCGCCCTTTTCTTTCGTGCGTCTCTTGTTATTGTCTCTAGCTTGCACGTTTATAGACATTTCGTTAACGAGAGCAAATGTAATTAGGATGTAGATTATCCCCGCGATTCGGCGCTCCATTTTATCTGTAACAAGCAAAAGTCATTATTTAAGACTAATTAGAGTAAGAGCATTTAGATTACGTTTAATTCGGCGTGGGGGAAGCTATTCCCTGAACGTGGTTGGGAGATTTTGTCTGATATTTTCTCTGCGTTGAAAGCCTGTGTGGTCTGGCAGCACTTATTACGAAACGCTGCGGTGGTTTGTATTATAATTATGAACGTAGTTAGGTGGTTTAATAATTGATATGATATGAAATTAAATCTCGCTAACTTAGTAAATGAATAAAGGTTGAAATTTATTTGACGCATTTGACAAAATTGCTACCTATTAAATTAATTGAGCCATTAGGTTTTCCAGACAGCCTTGACGCCTCATTTGGTTTCATTAAACCTAATAATTAGAAAGAAAACTCGTCTCCAACTTGTAATTGGGCCTTTCATAGAATATTTTGTAAAAAAATCTGAAGAAAATGCATTGAATTATTATAGTAAAGACGGAAAAGACAAACGGACGACGGGCGTACGAATTTTTTCCAATGGTAAGATGATAATGGTAATTCAGAAGTGCTAAAAAGTACGCACCAATGTGAAACCACTCGCTAACTCTGGAGCTCGGTCGTTGCACGTTGCGTCATATTTAGGGTTCCGTACCTCAAAAGGAAAAAATAACCCTTATAGGATCACTTTGTTGTCCGTCTGTCTGTAAAGACTAAGGGAATCAAAACCTATAGGAAACCTATACCAAACCTATCCCGTTGACGTAGAATAATGAAATTGGGTAATAAGCAAATTCTCATAGCACACATGGAGGAAAAAACCTGAAAGCTGTTAGTTTCAAGCTAAATCACATTTGAAAAAGTTACAAAGTTACATTTTATAGTTGGTTTGTATGGAATCATGTGATTTCCAACTACATATTTAAGTTTGTCAATCAATATTTCAACCTTTTTAATTGTTTTTCGTCGAGACTCGCTACCCGGGATGGATGAACTGTCTACATAATTATAATATATATATTTTATTAAGTTTTTACAGAACCCTCAGGCTGCGAATTCTACTCTCACCAGTCTGTTTGTATTATATCATACAAATATTATTATTCCAAAAGTGTTTGTTGGTTAGTTTGTCATCTTTTCACGCAACAACAAATGCACGAAACGACGTGATTTATTTGGATAGAAATAGTTGAAAGGTCGAAGAGTGACACAGTGTGCTTTTTTATTCCGAAAGTATTTTGTAGCGATGGTGGCTAAACGGTAGCATGTGCATATCGCAAACCACCGGCAACGTTTTTTTTTTTTGATTAACTGCTGGAATAAAGGCCTTTTCTCAGAGAAATAGTTTGGGTTTCTATCTACCATACTGTTTTAGTGCATGTTGATGAATATCATTATAGTTATATGTTTATTTACGGGCTATTTACCATGGTAAGGTTGTGGAATGAACTCCCGATATTTCGGCGCAGTTACATGCACCATGTTCACGGGAAATATCGGGAGCTCATTCCACAACCTTACCACGGTAAATATCCCGTAAAGAATCATACAACTTTAGTGAACAACCATGATAGTTTAAAACAGAATATCATTATGTTTGAGGTTTTTGGACATACCAGTTTCCTCACGATGTTTCCCTTCACCGTTTTGTGTGATGGCTTCAAAACTGCACATAATGTATTTAATTTGAGTACTAAATAAGTCATTGGTACAAGGCTGAGGATTGAACCAGATGCCGTCAGATTGTAGAGCACAAAATATGCTACTGGTCGGCCACCATAGTGAAAGTCTTATACGTAAACGGCCAAACTAATAAAAGTTACTCAAGTTATTCAATGCCTAAAATTGCTTTGTCAACTTTTCGTTGACGGAAATTGTCATAGGTCAAACCAGACAGTGCAATTTTAAGTATTGCTTAACTTAAATAACGTTTATTATTAAGGCCGTTAATCTATTAAGTAATTGAGTTCTCTTTGTAAGGGAGACATGGTTGAAAATAAACCACGACTAATTTAACACGATGCTTGGAGAAGGTCTATTTTAATACATAATATTATTACCCTAAATAACCTTGTTGACAAGTTTGCTAAATCTGAACGACAGTTCAGATCTAGTAAGCTTGTTACACTTGGACCACACACCTAAACACCGTATTGACGCGCTGCTCCTATGATCCTACCCTACAAGTCAAATAAAAAACATTGGACAGACGCCGGAGGTTGGAATCGTAGCAGCTGTAACACAGGTCTTCCTAGAACAGCTGCTTTACGAGACACCTACAGAGAGGTACTTATTTATAAATGTTAATTTTAGACGTGTTAAAAATGTTAGGTTAAAAAAATTTAAAATTATAAATATTGGAATAAATGAATTTAATTGAATTGAATTTTCCACACGACGGTAACCTCTACCGCTAATCCTTAAGAGTCTACAAATACGAAAACACGGTTAAATGTGTACTCATCGTATTTATCTCGTTCATAATGAGAGTGCAGCCGCGACGCGTAATCCTAATGGCTTTTAAATATTAAAGGATAAAACAAAGCATGAAAGAACCATAAGAACTGAGAAGTTACCTAATCCGTACAGCTAGAGTTTCAAAGGGTGTTAGAAACCTTTTAGAGTGAACATGATCTTATTTAAAAGGAAAATACTTTGTTGGGTGAAAAGATTTTTAACCTTATGGAGATACACAATCATCATCATAATCAGCCTTTTAACAGTCCACTACTGGACTTTCGGCCTACCCCCGAAAGGGTGATTGGGCCATATCCACCACGCTGGCCCAGTGCGGATTAGTGAACTCACATAGGCCATTGAATTCCTTCTCCGTGCGTATGCCGGTTTCCTCACGATGTTTTCCTTCACCGAAAAGTCAGTGGTATGAAAATTCGTACATAAGCTCCAAAGAGCTCATTGGTACGGGCTCGGGGTTTGAACCCGCGACCTCACGCTTTCAAGTCTAGCGGCCTACAAAACATAATTTAATGCCACTTGCATTCATCCATACATCATCATTATCATCATTTCAGCCGTATGATGTCAACTGCTGGACATAGGCCTCCCCCACAAATCTCCAAAAGAGCCGGTTGGAAGCGGTCTGCATCCAGCGTTTCTCTGCGGTCTCTTTTAGGTCGTCTGTCCATCTTGTGGGTGGACGTCCTACGCTGCGCTTACTGGTCCGTGATCTCCATTCGAGAACCTTTCGGCCCCACTGGCAATCTTTTCTGCGTGATATGTGCCCTGCCCACTGCCACTTCAACTTGCTAATCCACTGGGCTATGTCTATGTATATGGGGTGTAAGGGGAACACTCTCGAAGCCAAAAGAAGGTAATTGTACTCATAATTATGGACAACTTTTACTATGGGACCAGCCCTGAAATTGCGAAAAAAAAATCAGCTGTTTTATAGAAAACGGTCATTGACACTCGACAAAATGTATGGATGAGCAGTTTTTTTTTTTTTCGGCTTTCGACTTTCTTTTGGCTTCGAGAATGTTCTCCTTACACCCTGTTTATTGTGAACGAGAATCAATACATAAGCTGCATCATATGCCCAATGCAGATTTAAGCGACTGTATGTAGCACTACGTTAAACGAAATTTCAAAAGTCCTCCAAACTTCTTGTCAGTCTTATAAACAAGAAGTATCATAAAGTTCGTCCGCTTAAAACAATTCAGAGACACGTTATTACCAGTTTCAAATTAAAGCTCAACTTCACGATTTAATAACACTCTTCAGTGAAAAGTAGGATCTCGTATTAAGGAAGTTCAAGTGTCGCTTGAGAGGGAATCCGGCTTTTCGGACTAATTAATCAACGAATTAAATTATTGCAGTTTAAAACTGATTTTATTTTTATTAAAAACTAGTAGGCCGCCCCTGCTTCGCACGGGCGAAGCCGGGATATATAGCCTATGTCAACCGGGGATAGTGCAGCATCCCAACAGTGAAAGAACTTTTCAAATCGGTTCAGTAGTTTTGGAGCCTATTCAATGCAAACAAACAAACAAACAATCAAATCTTTCCTCTTTATAATATTAGTATAGACTAGCAACGCACCCCGACTTCGGACGGGTATAAACGTCTTATTTTTTTACACCTTGGGTTACATTATTGGAGTTTTAGTAAGGATCCATCCCTATTTTTTAAAATATAATATAGCTATGTTACCCGGGTATAGTGTAGCTTTTCAACAGTGAAAGAATTGTTCAAATCAGTTCAGTAGTTTCGGAGCCTATTCAATGCAAACAAACAATCAAATCTTTCTTCTTTATAATATTAGTATAGAAGTATAGACTAGCTGACCCGACAGACGTTGTACTGTCTTAGAACTGTCGAACGCGCGAAGTTAAAATCATCGCACAGTTTTCTGAGCAATGTAATGAGTTATAACATTTGCCAAAACTGCATTTTTGCCTGTTATTTTGTTGAAAGGAAAATCAGACAACTAGCCCATTAAAAGAAGGTTAAAACCAACTTCCAAAAAGTGTTTACATAGTTTGATGATTGTACACATGAAGCTAATAAAAGAGTCTTATTGTATTATTGAAACTGTCGTGGTGTTCGTGGTTCGTGGTGTGGTAGTTTTCTCTACGCACCCTCACCCCTGCACCCGATAAGCAGCCGGTGTCAAAACGTGCGCGCTGCGCCGCCCGTAGTTCAAAGCGAGACGCAGCCGCGGGCGTGCATTCACCTTGAAAAAGACCGTCTAATACAATTGAAACTATATCTTACGTAAGTAATTCCCGTGTAATGTAAATATAGTGTTATTATAATAAAGACATATCCACAAAGACCGCGCTCGACATCCATCACTCAAAACCTCCCTCCGTGAAAAGGACAGAACAACTTACAATAAAAATCAACCGGAACTTATCTCAATGGAGCTATCAATCCATATAAACGACAAACAAGCTCGGCCAATCGTCCTGTTCCCACTAAATATCCCGCGGGGAGGCGAAGTCTCGACACAAAAACTTACTACCCCTTTTGATGTAGGAAAAATTTGAAAGTAAGTGAACTTCGAAAATGTGTAATAACAAAAGTTATATGATTATTTACGGGATATTTACCGTCGTAAGGTTGTGGAATGAGCTCCCGATATTTCGGCGCAGTTACATGCACCAAGAAAAGTCAAGACAGTCTTCCCGTTAACATGGTGCATGTAACTGCGCCGAAATATCGGGAGCTCATTCCACAACCTTACCACGGTAAATATCCCGTAAATAATCATATAACTTAAGTGAACAACCGTGATAGTTTAAAACAGTGTTGTGAAATACCAGTTAGAATAATCTTTCAAAACTAGTCTTAAACTTCGTTAAAATAATACTTTTTTTATTAGAAGAGCAAGTGGCTCGCCTGATGGTAAACGCTATCCTTTCCCACGTACACAGAAAAGAGAAGTAAATAGAACGGAAATGAGAAGGAAAATCTGTTACCAGGCATTATGAGTGAACCTTGATTGAACATTCTTATTCAGATATTAAGTCAGCTGAGATTGCGAACTCGTAGATCGTTGTAATCGTATCCAGGTCCTCACGATACAGGCTGTGCCCAGTGTGAGGATCGTTAGATAATTCTATCGAGGGCACATAATCTCTGTATAAGCATGTTCAATTTACTTTAGTATAATTTATCTGTAATAATATTTGTAAATGTTTATACAGTAATAAATATATTTTCATTTTCATTTTCATTTCATTTCAGATCAACGCGTCGAACTCCGCATCACAGTAGCTAACTGATTTCGAATGACTGACGTTTCGTTTATAACGGTGCAACTGATTACAACCAAATTCTTACAAAATGCCTTGACAGCCATTCCAATTTAAACAAAAAAAAAATATTTTCTGTGCTTGTCCATAACAGTTGCAAAGCCACGATAGGGTTACGGTTGACTGCTAACTTAATATAAAATTAAATTTTGGCAATGATAGTCCAGTCGTCCAGCTGCAAGATGGGTCGACGATATTATTACTATCGCGGGTCGAACCTGGACTAGATTAGCACAGGACCGAGGCAGATGGCATAGCAAGAGAGAGGCCTATACCCAGCAGTGGAATAAGGAAGGCTGTGGATGATGATGATGAGTTCAGTGATAGGCGTGTTCGAAACCTTGGTTTGGGTTCTAATTAACGGCCTCTTATACCAAATTTGACGGGTTTAAATCGATTTAATTCAGTTAAATTACAATATTTGAGCTGGAAAAAAATACATGTCAGAGATAAATCTGTGTTTGAGTTTATGATTTGGTTCAAAACACGATAAAAGAAACTTTCCTCGATCAAAAAAAAAAAAAAATCTGAAACAAAGTCGATTTAGTTTATTTATTTCATTTTATGCTCTAATGAGAGCTCGTCACAACCTGGAAATTGCATGTACTGAAAGGCAATTTTATTCATTTTTTTATTTGGATAGAATTTTTATAGTGAATAGTTTCGTTTTTTAGTGAAATTAATAGCGTAAAAAGGTCGCGAGAATTTACGCGCGCCGCGTTCAGTACCGCGCCAGGCGTCATCAAGGTCGGAACTATGTTCGTTTTTGTCGTTGCACTGCCCCCGCGGGCGTCCTGACTCTTGCGTGGCAAAATACATCGTCGCTATAACTTGGCGGGGGCTGAGGGAGCGTTTTGTTGCCTACGCGACTCGGATAAGAGGCCGTTAACTCCAAAAATGACGTTAAAAGAAAAGTACGTCACACCTTGGATACCTTAGCGGTTAGTGGAGTACTGGCTTATGCTCGCTAACAATGACAATATAAATTATTTTTGCTCGCTAATCACTAATAATTCTTTTTGTTTATTACAAGTTTATTTGTGACGTCATTATATTAAATTAAAACATTTCGTGCCCTTTTCATTGAGTATTAAAATTTTAAACTGCCATTAAAACAAAGCCACACTGGCTGAGAGCTGCAGTATGCACAGTCCGAATTAACTTTTCAAACTGTGACTTCACCCCGTTCTAAGCCAAGATCTTGATAAAAAACAAGCGAAGTCTCTCTTGATACAGGAGAGATTTATTACTGAAAATCTCAAGAGGAACAGATATACCGATTCTGTTGAGCATAAAGATTTAAGAGCTTTTGTTTCCACCGTTTGTAATGGAGCGCAATAGTCCACTTGGGGTTTGTGTCCAACGTTTAAAATGCCAAAACACGGTCTTTTTTTGTTTGGCGGCTTTACTTATACTAATATTATATAGAGGAAAGGTTTGATTGTTTGTTTGTTTGTTTTCATTGAATAGGCTCCAAAACTACTGAACCGATTTGAAAAATTCTTTCACTGTTGGAAAGCTACACTATCCCTGAGTAACATAAGCTATATTATTAAAAAAAAAAAAAAAATAGGGATCTTTACTAAAACTCCAATAATGTAACCCTAGGTGTAAAAAATAAGATTTACAATTTTAAATTTGGGTGTTTGACAGTTCTAAGACAGGACAACGTCTGTAAGGTTAGCTAGTTTTTACTAATGGCAAATTTTATCATCTCTACATAGTATAAATTGAAGTCGCTTTCCGCGTCTGTCTGTCTGTCTTTATGTCTGTATAGCCGCTAACTCCTCTTAAACCACGCAACGGATTTTGATGCAGTTTCAGATCAGTTAGATACATTTTCAAGGAAGGTTTATATATATAACTAGCGACCCGCCCCGGATTCGCACGTAAATTACACCCGTGCGAAGCCGGGCGGGCGGGTCGCTAGTAATTTTATAAATTCGCTTGTAAATAGCTGACTACTGAACTATTTGAAAATATAGGCCAATTGTAATTTATTTCTTATCGTTTTGATTTTAAACTTTGGTGGTACCTATAATCTAATCCGGATGACAATATTATACAAAAATTTCTATAGAGCCTGTTCAAAATGGGGGGTTGACAGTATATAAAAGGCTATGCGTTCAAAGTCGCGGGCAACAGCTAGTTAATAATATAATTGGTATTTGAATATGTTATCAATGCAAATCTGGACAATAAACTATTTAATTTTATTAAGTTAACTTCACATTAGCCCATCTTAGTACCAATTTATTTCAGAATGTTTGCCAATAAGAAATTCAGGAATTACCATAATACTTTGAAAGATAAAACAATACTATTTCGGATAAAGGAATTCACAAAATTTACCATTTATATACAAACAATAAGACTTTGGAGAGGGTAACTGAAATTCCACTAACACAAAAATCGATCTCTTTAATGTATGACATCAAAAAAGTTAACGCGGAAGTGATAACCCGATCCCCTGTCATTCGAAATGTGACCATAATTCGTAACTTTCCATCTTACTCAAGCTATCAGCGATTTCTCTTTGCTTGCTTTTTTTGTAATAGGTTTGCGTTTGATCGCCATCTCGCCTGGTGTTAAGTGATGATGCGGTCTACGATGGAGCACGCTTTCCTGAAAAAAAAATTCACTTGCGATTCGAAGACACTTAGATTGTAACTACCTTATTATTATAATCCTTGTTTTAATAGGCTTGCGCATGGCCACCAACTCGCCTGCTGTTAAGCGATGATGCGGTCTATGATGGAGCACGCTTGCCTAGAAGAAAGCGATTCACTTTTGACATGAAGAAACCCAGATATTAAATGAAAAAAAAAAAAAAAAAAAAAAAAAAAAAAAAACGCAATGTTCGTTTGATCTTAGTTTTATTTATTAATCATAGTACAAAAAATATTTTAGAAGTACTCCTTCAGTTTAGCTACACATGTGCGTGTCTGTTGAAAATCATATTTCGGGTTCTAATATCACCCACACGCACACAAGTGGTAAGATAACCAAGCGATCGTTACCGCAAAAATATCACTCGTGAAAACAGCGCCTCACTCATTCGAATTACCAGCGAGTCGTTATCGGAAAATGCTTACTTTGTCTTTGGCGACTCCTATGATAACCCCCCCGGCCGTTTACATTCAAAACGCGTGCTTGGTGTAAATTCCGGAGAAGTAATTCAATACCAGTGTCCCCCCTGAGTTAGTTCCTAAAGCTGAGTTATACAGAGAGAGCAAAAAAATTACGACAAAAAAAAACTTTGAAGCCTTTATGATCCTGTTTTCGAAAAGTGTAAGATTAGTGATTTGTAGAACGTTTATTGGTTACTAACTGACATTTAACTCGTATTCCATTATTTACGCATCACATTTCCCTCAACCTTTTTGCATTATTCTGGAAAAGTAGATAATTTTCAAACCTAAACAAATCATCAAACAACGAATCATACACAGTTTTCTTTAACCCACTGCTGGGTGTAGCTTCTACCTTGTGCCATCTGCTTCAATCATACGCTAATCTAGTTTGATCCGTGATTGTGGACACAAATCTCGTTGTTGGATGACCAACGCTTCGTTTATTTTGCCTAGGCCACAAAACAAAATTCTAATTTAATTCAGTTATTATTGCACATTCGAACCTCGTGAAGTCTTATCTGTATATTTTATGTTTAAAATAGCCCCTAGTGGTATTTTTTTGTAGATAGTGAATTATTAATTACCTAAAAATGCTCTCAACGGCCATAGCTCTTTCACACGTTTTCAACGTTAATGAAGGTAAAAAAAAAAATGAAAAAAAAGTATATAGCAATGTTCGTGTTCCCAATATTTTAAAGAATGGAAACCCAATCCCAAATAAAATAATTCCGATTGTTTTTTCCATTTTAATCCTCACTCAGTAATATTTTATCATATAATTTTTTTTAATAAAATAGCCGCGCATTTTTAGCTGCCTTTATAACTGACATCATCAAATCCTTTCGATTTCTTTCTCTTTTTCCTTTAGATTAATTAATTATAATAATATTAAAAAAATGTTCCTTTTCAGCACTGCTTTAAACTATCACGGTTGTTCACTAAAGTTATGTGATTATTTACGGGATAATTACCGTGGTAAGGTTGTGGAATGAGCTCCCGATGTTTCGGCGCGGTTACTTGCATCATGTTCACGGAAAGACTGAAGAATGCGGGTGGTTGGTCGAACAGTTAAAAAGTTAGCGAAATATCGGGAGCTCATTCCACAACCTTACCACGGTAAATATCCCGTAAATAATCATAAACTTTAGTTCCTTTTCAGGGTCAATAATAAGCCAGTGTGCCACCAGCCTTACGATAAGTTACTTCCTTAATAGCTTATGGAATTTACGGGTAATACCTTAGTAATGTAACGTTAGGGAAAGGTCTGCATCGTAAGGGTTGAATTTCTTTTGGAAACTGACCTCTCTCTGGCCAATTGCACGTGAATGGATATTTAGTATGATTGTCTAGTTATGGAAAAGTTTGTAATCGAATTGAGATGTTTTTGTTTTTCTTTGTGAGAACCACAGACCTAGAATCTATCGTCAGAACACAATTTGTTTGCGGAACCAAATTTTATAATTTCGGATATTTATAATCATATATTTTTTTTTTTAATAATAAATAGGCTTGCGTTTGACCACCATCACGCCTGATGTTAAGCGATGATGCGGTCTACGTTGGAGCACGCTTGCCTAGAAGGAACCGATTCACTCGTGATTTGGAGACACCCAGATTGTAACCATCGGATTGTATTTTATTTCTAAGAGTCAGTTACATCAACATTGAATTAACTTTATTACGTTAAGTTTAATATAGTTAATTCACTGAGGTTCCCACGACACGGGCCTAGAGCTTAGTGTGGGGCCACTGCATATTTGACCCTGATCTTTTATATATGAATATAAATGAGGTGTTTATAAAGTGTTTGAAAATTCGCTATAATTTGTAAACGTAGTTAACGTAATACTTCCATTCTTTATTTATCTTTATAACTTTATGTAATTTTATACTCATGTTTTTATAGCTCTGTAAATGTGGATGTAGTTACATGCACATTTAAACAGCTATACTCTACGCTAGACTCTTAGAAATAAAATAAAAAAAACTAATGTATCGGGTATAATTTTGCAATTGACGAGTGACCGAAATGATGGCTTACCTTGGCCAAACGATCAGTTTATTATGGCCATACGGTTTCTTCTAGGCAAGCGTGTTCCATCTTTAACCGCATCATTGCTTAAAGTTACTCCTAAAATAATGCATGTACGACTTAATTATAGAGTTAAGTCAAAATACTATACGCACGTATACTCGTTATTATTATCCTTCGGCAAAATTAGATAATTTCGAAGTAAAGTATCCTTAACTTCAATAACCCACCCCCTTCTCCCCTCCGGAACAAACACTTTCCAATATTAATTACTCCATCCCCATTCTGTGTTCGATCAATCATCACTAACTGACATAGTAAACGTCAATTTTATTACAATATTCCCTTTATCCCTTTAGGGGGTAGATCAATAAATGATATTGGAGCTCTGCTTCTAATTCCAATATTATGATCTTAGATTTAGAACTGATAAAAAATTATGGGTCAGAGCAAAGAAGTCTTATTGTCTACTTTTATGTATATTTAAACTTTGTGGCTATATAAAAATTAACACTTGATTAATTGATTAACTCTTTATTGTTCACACCATTAAATTTGATACAGAGGACAAAAACTCTTAAAAAAATTAGTGTAACAACTGGCGACCTTATCGCTAAAAGCGATCTCTTCCAAGCAACCTTAGGATGGAAAGGATTTATAGAAGACGTAGAAGACTTGCATTTTATCGCCAACTCATGTTAAACGATGATGCGGTCTGCGATGGACCACGCCTAGAGAAGAAACCAATTCACTCGCGATTTGGAGACACCCAGCCTGCCAATTACACCTAGACAATTTGACACCCAGATTTGTTCAATGCTAATTTGCGTAATAATAGAAACCATAAGAAACGTGTGATTGGACAATTTCTTCGTTTTTCGGTTTCCGTACCGAAATAGCAAAAACAGGACCCTACTAAGCCTAAGATGTCTGTCTGTCTGTCTTTCCGTCTGTCTGTCCGTCTGTCCTACTTATCAACGGCTGTATCTTTCGAACTGTAATACACAGCCAGTTGACATTTTCACAGAATATGTTATGTTAGATTGCAAAAAAGAGCCGTTAGAGCGATGGCGCATATCAAGCAGGAAGAGTCCGCAAGGCCGTTCTTTATTGAGCTGAAGATATTGACATTGCCCAGTCTCCTTATCATGCAAGCAGCTACATACACACGGGACAATCTGCACTTGTACACTAAACGAGGAGAAGGGCTACCACGTCGTAGCAGATACGAAAACAAGTTAGTTACCGTAAAACGGTCGTTGGTCAAATCTTCTAAAATGCTCCACGTAATGGGACCTGATATTTACAACAGACTTCCACAGACGGTCATAGATGGTCCGAACTTTGCATCTTTCAAAAATAAATTAAGTAAGTGACTTATTACGCAAGCTTTTTATGAATATAGTGACTTTCGATATTAAGATAGCGCGTAATACTATTGTATAGCAAATTTTTATCATAATATTATTTTGTATACTGCCTGACTTGTAATTCCTATAATTATTAATAAAGATATGTCTATATCGCTCTAAAATCAGCCCAAGCCAGGCCATCAATGTTATTGTTTTTAAAACCCTAAATGAACTGTCAGATAAGGAGCGTGTACTAAACAAGTTCTCGGGCTGATTTAATAATAAAATCAGGGGAGGTATTTCCAGCTTCACGCCTCAAAGGTGACGGCAAACGCCTACAATGACGTGATGTTATGACGCCCCCTTCAATCTCCGCCGGGATATTGACGTACTACGGTACGTAAGTTAGCATATTCTGCTCATTTCCTTGTTTATTTTACCCGAGCCTTTTGTTGAAGTTCTAAGTTCGAGCTCAGTTGGAAATTGAAGCTTTGAATCGATTAAATAATTGTTGATCAACTTTTGTACGGCGCTTTTTATACAAAACTTTTTGAACGATTTTGCTTTTTCTTTTCCAACTTTTAGCAAATATGGTCATTCTAGTTCAAGCGTGCATACCTCCATGGTTAGCATTAAATTACAAAAATGGTGTCTTAACAAAATTGAATGTTTTATCTAAGGAAACTTATGAGACCGAAACACGATTAAGCACATTTCGCTCGATAGAAAAAAGATATCAAAGTAGCACTGATTAGCGCTTTTATGTCTGTTTTTTTTTGATTCATTCAATTACCTATTTATTAAATTATGTCTGCGATATCTTGATTTATAGATTTCATAATTGTGCAGGAAAACGGTGAGGTACATTTAACATTACAGCTATACTTTTCAAAAAATATGAGAAAAACCCCAAAAATAGAAGTAACGAAACGCACAACTGTGTGTAAGCGCCATGATTTTGTTCCGCTAAATGCGACTTTAATACAATAAACCAAGGATTACGGTCATCTGTAGTAATAAGCGTTGCTTAAAAGTGGGAAAACCTCGCCTTAATATTCTTTTGATGATATATCAAACAAGGACGAAAAACGTTAAAATAATGAAAACCCATATTAATAGTGACCAAATAATCCAACTCATGTGAAGTTAATGAAGTTGATGTTAAGCGATGATGTGGTCTACGATGGGGCACGCTTGCCTTAAAGAAACCGATTCACTCGTGATGACACCCAGATTGTAACTATCAGGGAATACCCATTCAGGCAGCGCATTCCACAAACTCGCAGTTCGCACAATGAAAGAGGAATCAAAGCGCTTTGTACGGGTTTTCGGAATATCAACCATGAAGCGGTGTTGATCCAAGCCTTGTTTTTATCCAGGAAAAATATATAATTTCCTGTAGGAAAGCAGATGATACCGGGTGACGCAGCTAGTCACCTTATTACTGTCCCTCCTAAGGAGCTTACACGTAATATGAAACAAAAAATTCAAGATTACGTTTCTAATTAGCAGAGGTCCTTCGCCAATCGGGTCCTGCCGACATTGCCGCTGTGATAACACCTTGTCAAAGTAATACCCGAGGTCGTAGCCGTAATTACTTTCTGCGTCCCATTAAATTATTTATAAGGGAAGATTGCCGCGCTAAATTGGGCGTTTTTTTTGGTAGTGTGAAATTCTTTACATGTTTTCCGTAAAGAATATTATTCACTGAATTAAAGTTAGACCAAAGTTTACTAACGTTCTTAATTATAAAATGGTAACTAGGAAAAAAAAACAGACTACAAACGCTATATAATTTTTTTCGTAAATCATTTATTTTTCGATACTTAATGTATACTCTAAAACCTTGTTGGTATGTGCGTACAGTATTTCAAAAGAAATGTGCAAAGAGGTTTAATAAGTTTTTAGTGCTCCGCACCCAAAGGGTAAAAACATTGTCAGCCTGTCCGTCTGTCTGTCCCACCTATTACCAACTTAATCTTTCGAACTACCTATTGTGCATGCGTTTTTAAATGTGTGTATGATTTACTCGTGTTTTGTGCAAATAAATAATCTTTATCTTTATCTTTATCTTTAGAACTGTAATAGACAGCCAGTTGAAATTTTCACAAAATAATTATGCAATGTTACGGTGGATTAACTAACAAAAAATAAAAAAGTCAAAAAGAAAAAACGCTCATATCTCAGAGATAAGCCAATTTAATATACTTTTTCAGTATAATGTAGTGTATTTAGCTTTTTTTACTGGGCAAATGCCTTTATTAACCAAACAAAATACAAGCTAAAACTAAAACTACAAATACAGTTAGACTGCCCATAGACCGTTGAAGGTCTAAAGACAATCCAAACGCTCAAGCCCACTACCAGTTGGCAGCGTACCCACCATGCTGGTGGCATTACCACGTTGAATGGCAATGCTTATGCGTTGCTTATGTATTTAGTTATATTCTGTTATTTGTAATAAATGAAATACTAGGACACAAGCCCAATCTTCTATTGCCATTCGTTACAGTACTATAATATAATAATAATATTTAATACTAGCGGTCCACCCCTGCTTCGCACGGGTATAGATTATAGCCTATGTCACCCGGGGATAGTGTAGTTTCCCGTCAGTGAAAGAATTTTTCAAATCGGTTCAGTAGTTTCGGAGCCTGTTCAATGCAAACAAACAAACAAACAAACAAACAATCAAATCTTTCCTCTTTATAATATTAGTATAGATAATAATATTCATAAATTTATATAATTAATATTTATATATATTGATAAATTTATATAATAATTCTAAATTCTAAATTATATTTTGTATTTTGCATAATATAACTGTTTGCTTTGGCATAATTGTACTGATATAATAAGAGAAGCCACTGGCACCCGACACACAGTCCCAGACTAGTTCGGGAGCCTATGGAAAATCATGTTATGTAAAACTAAATTTATGTCAAAATAAATTACTTTGTTTGTTTTTGTTTGTTTGTTTATTCGGGAGATTTTTGCACACAAGGTCGTCTGACCCCTACTTGTGTACCTACATAACAACTAAGCAAAGCTTGTGATATGGCTGCCAGAGACTGATATACATACATATATAGTTTTAAATACATACTTAAATAGATATTAACAACCAGATATAGAACAAACACAAATGTTCATCGCATAAATGTTTGTCCTACATGGGAATCGAACCCACGCCCCCAAACTCAGAAGGCAGGTTCACTACCAACTGGACCAACGGGCTATCTTACTTACTATTTATTATTCATCACACCTTATCTACCAACAAGATTTATTCTGCTTATGTAACTGTACGGAACAGATGCCGCTCAGTCTACAAGAGTTTTATGTGCCAACTGTTCTGTACGATTGCCTGGATTTAATATCAAGGAGAAGGTCATGACCTTAAAATTTGGCATAAAGGACGCAAGACTAAAATAGTTTTGAGCAACATAAACCATAATTCAAAATAGTCTGAATTTATGCCACAAACAGCCCGAAATTATTTCCCTTTGACATTTAAGTAGGTACAAAATAATTAATAACTTTTGACCAGTATCAAGATAGGCATTCCTCTAATGTTTCCCACCTAGTAATATTTCATCAAACCTTTACTAAATTAAAGCTAGGGAGTCCACATTTATCTCAAAAGGACATAGAGAGACAGAGAAAAAAAAAACGGAATAAGTTTAAACTTTATAACCACATTTATCTCTAAAGGACATAAAGAGAGAGAGAGAGAGAGAAAAAAACGGAATAAGTTTAAATTTTCAGCAAACTTCAAAAAGAGTTTCTTACTGCGACTGTTTTTTTTTATATGTGCGAATATGTGTACGCGATATCTTTGCCAACAGGCTAGTTGACTAGTTTTTCATAAAATATAATACAAACTAGCGGTCCGCCCCAGCTTCGCACGGGTATAGATTATAGCCTATATCACCCGGGGATAGTGTAGCTTCCCGTCAGTGAAAGAATTTTTCAAATCGGTTCAGTAGTTTCGGAGCCTATTCAATGCAAACAAACAAACAATCAAATCTTTCCTCTATATAATATTAGTATAGATAACAAGCTTAGCTGCACTAGATTATGATATATGTAAGCTAAGTACATTTAAGTATTTTTATACTCATCATTATCATATCAGCCATAGGATGTCCACTGCTGGACATAGGCCTCCCTCTTAGAGAGGGTTTTTACCATAATCTCTAAGCTTGGCAGGTGGCTTGGGGATCGCAATACGTTCACCGTGTACTAATCGGAAGCTGCTCCCCATCCTCCCGTAGTTCTGGTTGCAGTTTTAGGACATACCCGGGTTACAAATATCTAAGCGACTTTAAAACTATAGCATAACTTTATCTTAACCATCCTAATCTTTCAACTATTGAGAAGTCAACGTAGAGCTAGTGGTCATTAACTTTTGTAGTTACGTTCATCGGAGCTTTGAACTTCAAAGTTCCCTAATAAAACCAATAGTGTAAAACAAGGCAATTATGTCCAAATGAATGTAGTAGGATAACAAGGTGACCCTGGCCATATTGGCACCGCAGGACTTGGCGCGGACCCAAATAAGTTTTTGGTACTGTTGATCACGTAATCAGAGGTTTGGACATGGTTCAGGATGCACGGTCCAGTTCTCTGCGGCTTTTGTTTTGTCCCAGTTTACGGTTGACGGTTGTTATTTGTTGCAGATAGTTAAAAATAAATTTATGTTTAACAGTGGATTGATAATTTTATTATGTAATTAAGGTAGTGTGCATACTAAGATCACAATGTAAATTGATTGACCTAGTATTACAAAAAATATATGAATTGTAATTATTTTATTTCGGTCAGGGCTTGGTGCAGGGATGACTTTTTCATCATCATCAGCCAGAAGACGTCCACTGCTGAACATAGGCCTCCCCCTTTAAACTCCACACTGAACGACAGCCTGGCTTTTGCATCCACTGGATGCCCGGGACTCTCACAATGTCGTCGGTCTATCTAGTGGGAAGCCTACCTACGCTGCGTCTTCCAGTTTGTGGTCTCCACTCAAGAACCTTTCTTCCCCGTCCGTTATTGGTTCTTCGAGCGATGTGAGTAATTATTTTTAATTAATAATTGACTTTTAGAGTTAAGAGTTACATGACATTATATTTGTTTGAAATTAATTGTAATTTTCAGGCAAATTCCTCACGATGTTTTCCTTCGTGGTTTTAGAGTTCTGGCATCGAAATTGCACAAAATTTATTTTAAGTACTAAATAACTCACTGGTACAGGGCTGAGGATAGAACAGGGTGCCATCGGATTGTAAAACGCACATGCTACCGCTCGGCCACCATCACCCCAGAAATGATTTTACGTCAGGGGTAATAAAGCGGTTTTTAAGCGAATCTTACGTGATCATTATTTAAAAGCATCAGTGTCTAGTATCTAATTACGTTACTGTAATCACTCACTTATATATATATTCATTATAATTTTTATTTATATGTCTAATATTAATTATAATTTGTGTAATAGTATGTAGTAAAATTATGTACGTATATAATTTTGTATTGATTTATAATTTAGGTTAGATTCATATTTATTGTAATTTATTGTTATGTATATTATTATCTTGTAAAACTTTGATATTTCTGTTTATTTATTTTTTTGTCTTTTATAAGGTGTTTTTGATGCACGCCTACATACTGTTTGTTCCAACCTGGTGGATGACTGGTAGAAAATGTTTAGCATTAAGTCCTCCAATTGTACATGTTTACTTAATTTGTAAGTGTGCAATAAAGTATTAAATAAAAAATAAAGGGGTTGCAAAGGGGTTGACAATTTACATCAGTATATACGCAAATAAGAAAATGCGGGCAACACCTTGTACACAGTTATGTAGATAAACAAAGAAGTGATAGTATGAGTTATATGCATATAATCCAACGAGACAAAAATCTAAAGCTCCGATGCATAAGAAAACTTGGCAACTTCTAACTCCACTGTTGCCAGTGCTAAAATCTCGATCAATTTTGAAAACAAGCCGCTATTCGGTACAGCTGACGTTGTGGTCGAGCTACACGAGATTGGCAACGCAAGTGATGGAAGCTGCCAAGCAGTTCACCCGATAGGATCGGTTTACTCAATAAAACCGTAGAATGTGTGAAAGGAATAGAAGTGTACGACAGAATATATACTTAGTAATAAGCATCATCATCATCAGCCAAAAGACGTCCACTGCTGAACATAGGCCTCCCCCTTCAACCTCCACACTGAACGACAGCCTGCCTTTGCATCCACTGAATGCCCGCGACTCTCACTATGTCGTCGATCTATCTAGTGGAAGGCCTACCTACGCTGCGTCTTCCGGTTCGTGGTCTCCACTCAAGAACCTTTCTTCCCCATCGGCTGCCGGTTCTTCGAGCGATGTGGCCTGCCCATTGCCACTTCAACTTGCAAATTTTAACAGCTATGTCGGTGATTCTGGTTCTTTGGCGAATGTCCACGTTTCGGATTATATCACGCAAAGAAACTCCGAGCATAGCTCTCTCCATTGCCTGCTGTGTGACTCTGAGATTTTTTTTCAAAAAGCCAGCAGTTAAGGACCACGTCTCAGTACCATATGTCACTGGCAACACACACTGGTCAAAGACCCTCGTCTTGAGGCACTGTGGTATTTTGGACGAGAAGATGTCATGCAATTTCCCAAACGCATCCAAACATCCGAACTGGATTCTTCCGGCGACCTCTTTGCCTAGTAATAAGAATCAATATATCTAAATGAGGAGATCCGTAGACGAACGAAAGTTACCGGCATAGCCCACAGGATTAGCAAGTTGAAGTGACAATGCTAACCTAACCTTACATCCTTTCCAAAATATTTTTGCCAAACATTACCTACTGCAAAATAAGTTTAGTGCCAATAAATTTATACTGTGTCAAATTTTGAAGAGATTGGGATGACCACATTCTTTTCAATCTAGTTAAAATAAAAGCACAAACAACTTCTTAGAAATAGTTGAAAACAAAGCTAAGCATCTGAAGTAGAGTGGTAACAGTTATACGAAGTAAATTCTCTAGTACATAACAAGCACTTTTTGACAACAAGAAAACCCGATACCTTTTCAGCTGAGGCTTCTTAAGACCAAAATTCCATTTAAGATTAGACTTTGGCTTAGAGTCGGCGGTGAGACATCATTTTGTATTACGTATCGAATCACATATTTCACACAATGGGTGTTACCTGACTTTTCTAGACTCTCGTCAAAAAAATGTTACAAAAAAGGATTTTTTACAATTAATTAAAAACCGTATGATCTCAGCTTTTCGCTTATTTACGCATAGACAATAGACAATATTTTATTTGTAACAAAAATCCACACACACACGCACTTAGAGCTACACACAAATTTAAAGTTAAAAAACCTACATTGAAATTAAACACTACACTCTTCGTTTTAGTTTGTAGTTTGCGAGCATGTTCTTTACAATCCCATCTACTACATTCGTTTTGATAATCCTCAAATTCTCGCCAAAGAGGACCGGTAGGTATACCAAGGATGCTACGCAGAGGCTATTGAAATTACAATAAAAATCATCAAAATTTTAAAAGAGGTAATGGTTGGCATGGCAAGCACTATTTGCTCAAACCCCGTTCAAAAATGCAAAACCTTTGGATGGCTAGAGAAATTAGCGTAAATTAGAAACGATTTTAATACAAATCATTGGAAACAAAGTAAATATTTCATAACATTTCTATGGATATCCGTCTTCTTTTGACCACGCACGGACAAACTGTTTGGAACGTTTTTTTTTAAATTATAAATAGGCTTACGCTTGGCTGCCAACTCACCTGATGTTAAGCGATGATGCGGCCTACGATGGAGCACGCTTGCCTAGAAGAAACCTATTCACGTCAGGAACTATATAAGCTTTACACCTCAGATCAGACAAACGAGGAAGATATGCCTTAGTGTAATTATCGTCGTATTCTAATAGGATTCAAACATTTTGTTCACTATACCGCTAACCGTTCAACGCAAAAACTGAAGTACGGCATTACTCATTTTTCACGCACACTAAGAAACTTTTAGTGACACCTAACTATTAGTTCATGCAAAAAAAGGCAGTAAGATCATATTATCCAGGGTAAGTTCGACTAGATACCATCAAGCCTGATCTAGGCCTGATGCGCTGCACCCACCACGCCATCTTACCATATATCCCTTGTTTGTCAAACGGAGAAAGTTTTTATTTAAACGCAAATATGTCCACGTTTGTCCTCCAACTCGTCTATTGGTAAGCGACGATGTTAATGGTTCCTGACATTTCGAACAGCTGCCTTATTATAGAAGTTTGATCGTGATCGAGATTGCATGCCGTCCCGTTCGCATCTACTTACTCGCACCACGTGCGTAAGTGAGATGGCACGCGATCGCGATCACAATCCGAATCACGATAGCACATCTATGATAATCTCTATAATAATCCATCTGTTTGCTCCATTGTCACAGGTAGATAAGATGACGGATACCTACCCAACCTTCCAAGTACCTGATTCCAACACAAGTCCTATTTATAAGTTCACCCATAAGAAACGCGTCACGTCGTAGGCAACAAAAATCCCTATTTATACCCACTAAATCATCCGTAGCAGAAATTCAATCAGACACCCGATGTGCTGATCGCGGCATCCGATGTTTTTACGGTTATCGATAGTCGGATATCGAGTATCGGTAATATATCGAGTTACGTGGGGTTATGTGGGATTTGGAGTTAATGAGTTTACGAGACGAATATCGAGGTGTTTATTTTCAGGTGTTGGGTCTTGTTTTGGTGGTTGTGGTATGTTTGCGAAGATTAGCAATAGAAATTTTTAAACTTTCGCGATTTGAACATATGTTTTAAATGTTTATCGGGACTTATCACGTATTATTTAATATAGGTAAAAAATATGTACCTTTCGCTCGACGTTTCGACCATGTTACAATGGCCGTGGTCACGAGCTGACTGAAAACTGCGGGTGAGTCCGGCGAGAAGAGCGGGTGTTTTGTTCTCCTACCCTCACTTGATCTTGAAAAATCGCAGGGGAAAAATAATACGTGATAAGTCCCGATAAACATTTAAAACATTAGCAATAGACTCCAAAAGATTTTCAATTAGATGTTTTGACGTGATAACGTCTTTTGAATCGATGAACTCCGGCTGCACGCACGAAAAATTGTCACGTTTCGCCTGGGCCGCGCGTGCAAGCGAGAGCGCGGAACAAGCGATAGAGAGGCAAAATCGGCCTAAGCGTTATATACCTATCACGTAAAATTATCATCCGTAAACCGACTTTTTTTTGGTTTTTGAATTGAAAACTTCTTTGGCCGCGTTGAGTGATTTTAATCAAAAGTTTGTGGGTTCGCGTCACCGACATGCCAATGTGACCACGTCAGCAACATGCTAATGTGATGTGTTTTCCCTTCTCTCAAATTGACAGTCCCCATGACTGCCTATTTTTAACTGACTTCAAAAAAGGAGGAAGGTTTTCCATTCAGCCCGTATTTTTTTAGTTTTTATATCACTATACATAATATTATTTGGGAAAATTTAGAAATTTTCATGTTGATTATTAATTATGATGGAGTCTAGCCTAAAAAATGTTACATTTTATTCCCGAATTTTTTTTAATGTATTTTGCAGTTTTTTCTCCACAACTCAAAAAGTTTCAATCAAACTATCTTCAAAATAATTCAAGTATAGTTGTGTCAGAAAACATTCAACAAGTAAATAAAACCGGCCAAGTGCGAGTCGAGCTCACGCATCGACCCCGCCCGACGTTGCTTCAGTTCAGTGATCATACGAGAACTGTATGGTGAACAGAAATTTGTCACTGACTTGCACTTAGCCATTATTTACTATTTGTTGTGATACTTTAGAGTGTGTACTATAATCATGCCAAGTTTAACGCTTGTATGTGTTACCGTTTTTACATTAGAGCTAAAGTTTTTACTATCTAATTTATTATTTCTTATTTAATCCGCTATAATATTACATATTCTGTGATAATTTCAACTAGCTGTCTATTACAGTTCGAAAGATACAGCCGCTAATAGGTAGGACAGACGAACGGACGGACGGACAGACAGACAGGCACCATAGGCTTAGTAAAAGGATCCCGTTTTACCCTTTGGGTACGGATCCTAAAAATCGATAAAAAACACTAAAGTTGTTATCGATACCGGATGCCATCCCTATTCGCGCGAGCGCCTGTGATGAATGTTCGCAAGGAATTTGTTTGCGCCGGGATTTCTTTTTTGTTCCTTATTGAATTCTCTTTGGTTATCGCATATTGAAGAGGTTATGATATTATGATTTGTAGACCTTGTTCGTTTTACGATGACGCCCCGTTTGCTCGGTTTTACTGATGCGTTTAGGGCAAAATCTACCGAGAATTTGTCATACCACTGTTATATTACATATTAGCGACCCGCCCGCCCGGCTTCGCACGGGTGTAATTAACGTGCGAAGCCAGGTTGGGTCGCTAGTTATATATATAAACCTTCCTTCAAAATGTACCTAACTTATGGTGAAAACCGCATCAAAATCCGTTGCTTAGTTTAGGAGGAGTTAGCGGCCATACAGACAGACAGACAGACGCGGAAAGCGACTTAAATTTATACTATGTAGAGATTATAATGGTTTAAATTTTAGTACCTTGAACAGTGATGTACCTTTAATTTGTAATTAGTACCTATGATGAATAGTTAGCAGGTCAAAAAAAATAATGTGGGTAGTTTTTTTTTTTTTTTTTTTAATGCCATAGGTGGCAAACAAGCAGAAGGTCTGCCTGATGGAAAGCAGTCACCGTCGCCTATGGATACTTGTAACATCCGAGGCATCACAAATACGTTGCCGACCCTTTAGAACTCGATTAACTCGCCTTTTGAAGAACCCCATGTTGTAGCTTCTCGGAAACACCGTAGAAGAGATTTACTATATTTTAGATAGATAGATAGATAGATAAACTCTTTATTGTTCACACCACACATTTCGTACACTCATGATAAAACAGCTTAAAAACTAGTGCAACAATCGGCGGCCTTATCGCTAAGAGCGATCTCTTCTAGGCAATCTTATGATGGAGAGAATTTATACAGGAGGTAGAAGGCGGGGCGTGCATTTTATAGATTTACTTTGTTCAAGTTCTGCATCAATAATTTTTATTTTACTCTTTATTTCACCTACGTATTGTTTGTCAGTGTGGGGTGAATCTGTGTGCCAAGACAAACCTCCCGTGGTTTTTTGGTGCTACATTTTTGTAAATCGAATATGAACAAAGTATTAAGTAAGTTACTAAGAAATAATAAATTAGATAGTAAAAACTTCAGCTGTAATGTAAAAACGTAACACATACAAGCGTTAAACTTGGCATGATTATAGTACACACTCTAAAGTATATCAACAAATAATAAATAATGGCTGAGTGCGAGTCAGTGACAAATTTCTGTACATCACACCAGTTCTCGTACGATCACCGAACTGAAGCAACGTTGGGCGGGGTCGGTACTTGGATGGGTGACCGCGTGGGTGTTGATGAATTGTTGTCTTTTTTCACTTCTTTAAACATTTAAACAATTCATCAAACAATAAAAAAAGTACTTAGGTAAAAGTTGAGCTCTTTAGGTATTTTAAGTTGTTTTTATCAAAAAAACAATACAGTGTCTAGAGGTTGTAAAGCCAATAAAAAGGTACTGCAACTGGCATTAATTTTCTAAAATCTTCCTGTATTTGCTCGTAAAGCGCAGACTGTTGAAATTACTATGTTCTACTATCTCTCTTGCAGCGCTCAGTTTTTACAGGGAATTATTTCTAATTATTCCAGTAAAATTTTGTTCATAAGATTTTAACGGGAATAATAGTTTATTTTTCGTAGTTTAGTCGCATCTAATAAAGCAACTGAGATTATCGAAAACGTAGCCAATACAAAATAAAGGGTAGTTAAAACTAACAACGATAATTACAAAAGTTACTTGTGAACGTTTTCCTTAACTTCTGTTATACAAGTCTTGTAGTCTATAGAACTTGCTGCAAGTTTGAAGTGCAGTGCAGTTTGCTAGTTTTTAGGGTTTCGTACCCAAAGGGTAAAAACGGGACCCTATTACTAAGCCTACGATGTCTGTCTGTCTGTCCGTCTCTCTGTCCTATTAACAGCTGTATCTTTCGAACCAGAATAGATAGCTAGTCGAATTTTTTTCAGAATATGTAATGGTACGGCGGATTAACTAACAATACATAAAAAAGAACCAAAGAACCAGAGTCACCGACATAGCTGTTAAAATTTGCAAGTGGCAATGGGCAGGCCACATCGCTCGAAGAACCGATAACCGATGGGGAAGAAAGGTTCTGGAGTGGAGACCACGAACCGGAAGACGCAGCGTAGGGAGGCCTCCCACTAGATGGACCGACGACATTGTGAGAGTCGCGGGCATCCAGTGGATGCAAAAGGCAGGCTGTCGTTCAGTGTGGAGGTTAAAGGGGGAGGCCTATGTTCAGCAGTGGACGTCTTCTGGCTGATGATGATGATGATGAAATAAAAAAAGTCAAGAAGCAAAAACGACGGGGTTCCCATACAACAAACGTATTTTTGTTAATAGCTCTAATTTAAAAACTGTAATACTTACAAGCGTAAAACTTAATAATATGATTATAGTACATACTCTACCCATATAGCCGTGGTAGCCCATTTGGGAGATCGCTAGACTTGAAAGCGAGAGGTCGCGGGTTCAAACCCGGGGCCCGTACCAATGAGCTCTTTGGAGCTTATGTACGGATTTCCATACCACTGACTTTTCGGTGAAGGAATACATCGTGAGGAAACCTGCATACGTACGGAGAAGAAATTCAATGGCGTATATGAATCCACCAATCCGCACTGGGCCAGCGTGGTGGATATGGTCCAATCACCCTTTCGAGGGCAGGCTAAAAGTCCAGCAGTGGACTGTTAAAAGGCTGATTATGATGATGATGACATACTCTAAAGTATAACAACAATTTATAAAAAAAAAACCAAGTGCGAGTCGGTAACAAGTTTCTGTTCGTTACCAAGTTACAACTAGTAATTTCGTTATTGAATTTTGTGGTGGTACGGAACCGTCAGTGCGCGAGCCCGACCTGCACTTGACCGGTTTATTCTTCACACTTAAAACATTCTCCTCGATTTCTTTCAAGTTTTCTGACGGATATCCAACTGCTATCACAAAGTGTGCCCCCTTTGGCTCTGGGACATGGGTACATGCCAAAAAGGTTTCAGTGCTATATGAATGATTTATTTAGTTGAAAATGTAAAGCGCCCGAAGAAGTGTCGCACGAGACAGTTGATTTCGAGTTGGCAATGAGATTGCAAATTGTTTTAAAGCTTGGAATCGTTTTGGACATGGCGAAGTTACGAGATCAAATTGTTTTAGATGTTTTTTTTTTAATTTGTGTATCTTCCTGTTACGACAACCTAAATGCCGGTATGAATAAATTAGAATACGTACGTACTATTGTGTATAAATAATATATGTTTTTTAGGGTTCCGTACCTCAAAAGGAAAAAATTAAACCCTTAAAAGATCACTTCGTTGTCCGTCTGTCCGTCTGTCAAGACCCTTTTTCTCAAGAACGCGTAAAGGTATCAAGTTGAAATTTATACTAAATAGCGACCCGCCCGCCTGGCTTCACACGGGTGTATTTTACGTGCGCAGCCGGGGCGGGTCACTAGTTATATAATATAATCCTTCCGTGAAAATGTATCTAACTGATGGTGAAAACCGCATCAAAATCCGTTGCGTGGTTTAGGAGGAGTTAGCGGCCATACAGACATACAGACAGACAGACGCTTAAACCGCCTTTAATTTATACTATGTAGAGAAGAGAAGAGAAGAGAAGAGATACTTGGGTCTTACGGTTCAAAAAAATATAGTAAACTGCTATCTAACAACAAACAACAATCTTAACAATGTCTCCGGCATGTGTCGGACAAAGTATAGACGGAACAAAAAAATATGTATTGTTATTTTGGCCTCCTTGACGTGTCCGTCAACGGCGAACCTGACTAGCTCTTATGAAAGCGTATATATGGCAGGCAAAACCAAACTTAGTCATAAAGGCCCTTTTGCAAGGCGCACAGTGCAACTGACCATCATGGCATTGTATGTGTAACTGTCTTCGGACGGATCTTAACGGCCTATTTTCCGAGTCGCGTAGACAACAAAACGCTCCCTCAGCCCCCGCCAAGTTATAGCGACGATGTATTTTGCCACGCAAGAGTCAGGACACCCGCGGGGGGAGTGCAACGACAAAAACGAACATAGGTCCGACCTCGATGACGCCTGGCGCGGTACTGAACGCGGCGCGCGCAAATTCTCGCGACCTTTTTACGCTTTTAATTTCAGTAAAAAACGAAACTATTCACTAACAAAAATCTATCCAATTAATTTTTTTTTAAATAAAATTGCCTTTCAGTACATGCAATTTCCAGGTTGTTACGAGCTTTCATTGTTTTGAACCAAATCATTAACTCAAACACAGATGTATCTGTGACATGTATTTTTTTCCAGCTCAAATATTGTAATTTAACTGAATAAAAAATATATTTAAAACCGTCAAATTTGGTATAAGAGGCCGTTATTAATAAGGCGTTTTGCATCTACGTCTTGTATTCCTTTCTCTTCGAAGTTATTAACAGCGTTATGAACAGAGCTGCGCCAATTTCGTCTCTGTTGCTCAAGCTCTTCCCAACCCTCGCACGGGATGTCACAAGCGGTGAGAAGGCGCTTCAAGACATCCTTCCTGTATACCTTCTGCAGCTTTCTCTCTCGCACATTTTCACATTATTGAAGATATAAAATCAATAAGTGTGAATTTCCAAAAAGTAACAAAATCATGTCATGGTGTCTATCGTAACATTACAAACAAAGAAATTGTCAATTTGATAGATTTTAATTTGACACAGTAAAATGGTAACAAGTGATTTTTATTTCTCGTGTCATTTTATTCCGTCAAATTACAAGATATCGAAGCAAACATTTCTTTGTTTGTAATGTTACGATAGACACCATGACATGATTTTGTTACTTTTTGGAAATTCACACTCATTGATTTTATATCTTCAATAATGTGAAAATGTGCGAGCGAGAGAGCTGCAGAGGGTATACAGGACCCTTAAGTACTGGCCTCCAGGAGTGCGTTTTATCCTTCAACTGTGAGTAAAATACAGCTTTAAGCAACCTGGAGTCATCCATACGTACAAGATGTCCGCACCATCTCTGTTGACCTTTTATTATTATAAACTACTTGCTTACAAACTTCGTGTAATTCGGATCAGCGATACGCAAGTTATAGTCAAGTCAAACAAATACATAAACAATCAAAAAACGCCGATTCGTCACAATTTTAAACTTCTACGCTCGGTCTAAAAACTGCACAAAGTACTTACTAAAGTCATAATAGCTATTCATTAGCTATATTCCAAATATTTATGACATTAAAATACAGTTCTAATATCACAAGCCATCTTCATATTAAATCCTCCACAAACAAGTTGCTAGTCTCTTTTTATTAATATTAATGTACATAGAAATAGTAACATGTCAGACGCTCATTTCAAATGCAAATAACATTCATTTCTTTTCTATATAAAGAACTAACTATGGATAGTCCGTTGGTCCAGTTGGTAGTGAACCTACCTTCTGAGCTTGGGGGCGTGGGTTCAATTCTAGGACAAACATATTTTATGTGATGACCATTTAATTTTGTGTTTGTTATATAATATAGCTGGTTGTTGATATCTATTTAAGTATGCATTTAAAACTATATAATATGTATGTGCGATATATCAGTTTCCGGCAGCGATATCACAAGATTTACTTAGTTTGGGGTCAGATGACAGTGTGTGCAAAAATGTCCCAAATATTATAGCTGTTGCCCGCGACTTTGTACTATAAACTTTCAACCCATGTTGGCCCATTTCATTCAGCCATTTCACAAAACTCTTTTTTAGCGGACCTCTACACCCCATAAAGAATCTACTCACCGAATTTCAGCTCCGTAGTTTAACAACTTTCAACACAACATTCAAATTTCAAATCCCAAATTCATCTCCTTAAACCGTCTTTATGTTAAAATTTGCAACGGTGTTTATTTAGTTAAACCATTAAACAGAATACAAAATGTCATGTCCTAAACATAAAAAACATAGAACTTTCAACCCCTTTTGCCCCCTTTAAGTCAGCCCGTTCCCAAAATCATTTCTTAGCGGACCTCTACACACCCCATAAGGCAAAATTTTAGCTGCGTGAGTGGTATTTCATGTTTCACATGTGCCGGGCGTCCCGTGCCGGCCAATCCTTTTTTCTAAGATTTCCTTGTGGTTATTAGCGTCTATCATATCAGTAGGAATTTTTCCGTTTTTTTAAATCATCCTTCCGAAGCAAGACAGCTTGTCTACTATGTAAATAAGTCATACTATTTTGCGTCACCGACATAGCTGACAAAATTTGCAAGCTGAAATGTGCAGGCAATGGGCAGGCCACATCGCTTGAAGAACCGATAACCGATGGGGAGAAAGGTTCTTGAGTGGAGACCACGAACCGGAAGACGCAGCGTAGGTGGACCGACGACATTGTGAGAGATGCGGGCATCCACTGGATGCAGATGGCAGGCTTTCGGTCAGTGCGAAGATTAAAGGGGGAGGACTATGTTCAGCAGTGGACGTCTTCTGGCTGATAATTATGTTTTTTTTTTATAATTGATAGTCTTGCGCTTGTCAGCCATCTCGCCTAATGTTAAGCGACGATGCGGTCTACGATGGAGCACGCTTGCCTATAAGAAACCGATTCATTCGATTTGATGATAATCATTTTGCTAAACAAAAAAATACTATATAGGTATATTATATTTCAGCAGTAAAAATCCGGCAAGCTCTTTTACACTAAGCTCTTAATTAAAATAATAACAGTGAGCCCAATGTTTTCATCTCTTTTGATGAGGTTCATGAAATCTTAATGCGGAACTCTGAACTTAATTACAAGGGAAGCAATCTTTATGATATAGCTTGTTACATATACTTGTATCTATTCAACATTTTACAAAGTAAAAAATTAAAAAAACTATTTTAACTGTCTTTTTTATTTATAACAGAAAATCTATACATATACATACAATATTATAAAGAGGACAGATTTGTATGTATGTTTGTAACGAATTGGCTCAAAAAGTACTAAACCGATTATAAAAATTCTTTTACCATTTTAATGCTACATTATCACTGATTAATATAGGCTATTTTAATAGGCTATATAACTATACCCGTGAGGAACCGCGGCGGACTGCTAGTATTACATATACAAAGGAATAGAAAAGCAATTATAAGTTAAAATGTTGACCCAAGAAAACTACTTTTACAGGGTTGTGCATAATTATATACTTTACTAAGCCGAAAGGAGGTCATTTTACTCATCATTATGTTTTTTTTTTACTATGGGACCAACCCTGAATAATCGCGAAAATAATATCAGGTGTTCCATAAAAAACGGTCGAATTGACATTCGATAAAATGTATGAAACAGACTTTTTTTTTTTTATTTAACGGCTAACATCCCCTAGTAAAATGTGTTCATAATAGTAGGAAAATGACCTCCTTTTGGCTTGGTAGGTACAGTCTTTATGCGTAACACTATAATATAATGTCTACCCAGGATATTTTTATCACACTGAATGTTGTTAAACCATTTTCATAATCTCTACAATGTAAAATTAAAGTTGCTTTCCGCGTCTGTCTGTCTGTATGGCCGGTAACTCCTCCTAAACCACGCAACGGATTTTGATGCGGTTTTCACCATCAGTTAGATACATTTTCACGAAAGGCACATAACTAACGACCCACTTCGGCTTCGCACGTAAATTACACACGTGCGAAGCCGGGCAGATTGCTAGTATTACATAAATTTAATACATAAAAACATAAAACTAAAATTTAATACATAAAACTTTTTCAAAATTCAAAATAACATCAAACTATTTCCCAATCGGCAATATGCTAATCCCATTCCAACCTTTTCTCGGATCACCTCAAAACTCGTCTAGAAATTGGAACGCAACTCGAAGGCTGTCCCTAAGGGGTCGTCTCACGACTTTACGACGCGGTTAAGTAACGGGACGCGAAATAGTTTCATTTCACCCCGGTTACCGGTTTCATTTCACCCCTGGTACCGGTTTTGCCCGGTCTGGGTCCCGTGTGTACGTTCCCACTATGAACGTGGTAGTATTTTAAAAGAGCTCTGGGTTGAGGTAAAATTGCAATTCGATACAAGTTAGAAATAATAAAGTGGCTGTCTCTAAAATAAAATGAGATCTGAGAACTCCCATAGGTAGTTTTTAATTGCGGCATTTTGAGCCAGAAAAAAGTTTATTCAGTACCGTTTAGTACAAAAACAACTTACTATCACAAATGATTCATATTAATGCGCCTTAATATCATTAGTTGTATGTTATATTATTATATACCTCATCATCATCATCATCAGCCAGAAGACGTCCACTGCTGAACATAGGCCTCCCCCTTTAACCTCCACACTGAACGACAGCCTGCCTTTTGCATCCACTGGATGCCCGCGACTCTCACAATGTCGTCGGTCCATCTAGTGGGAGGCCTCCCTACGCTGCGTCTTCCGGAAAAATCCGAAACGTGGATATTCGCCAAAGAACCAGTGTCACCGACATAGCTGTTAAAATTTGCAAGTTGTAGTGGCAATGGGCAGGACACATCGCTCGAAGAACCGATAACCGATGGGGAAGAAAGGTTCTTGAGTGGAGACCACGAACCGGAAGACGCAGCGTATTATTATATACCTATACTTATTTAAATATCATGTTTTACAATAGTTGATTGAATCAGGCGTTTGCGAAATTACACTAGAAATGCGACATATACAAAAAAAAAAAAAAAAAATTATAATGTATCCTAATTATTTAACTTTTGGTTATTAAATGACTGTTAGAGGCGAATGTAGCCTGAGAAGTCATATATATTTATGTTATCTACAATTATTAGACTGTGTCTGTTATGTAAGAATGTTGTTTGTGTATAATAATGATAAATATAGAACTTTTAGAATTAAAAAAAGTACAAAAACCGTATCAAGCGACCCCTAATGTATTTTAAGCAAAAAAAATTCTGTGTTAGGACTCCCTGCTTTTCTTTAAGAGACAAAATGCCAAAATACCGCCAAAAAATGAATCTACGTTTAGCCCGACGGTGAGAATAAATAGGGAAAACTGTATATCCCATTTCTTGTGGTGTTAATAAAAAAAAAATTCTAAATATTTCGAAATATTAACTTATACGATTTGCGATTTCAGGATCGATCCCACCACAGTTACATATACCCCTGCAAATTTAAATCAGCTATTACATAGATAGGTAAGGTAGGTAGTTATGGTAGGTAAGGTATAGTAGTTGATATAAATTGTAGTCAGCCGCAAATTCCTGCATCGCAGATTATGAAACCGTGAATTAAACCAGACATTCCATAATTCCAACCGTCCAATTCCCAGTTATTCATGTTGCAGTCAGTTACCGAAACTGTGGTACCACCGACCAACTTATTTATACAGTTAGTCAATTATGGAACTAACAGGTTTCTACGGACGGCTGTAAGTTTTGTTCAGATTATGTGGAAGTGGCTCCCTCATCCAACTGTACAGATATGTTGGTTTTATTGTAAGAGATTTATAGCCGGACACACGTTATGCGGGAAAAAACATTGAAGCGGACGTTTGAGCGGCGCAGCGTGAAAGCTGATTATCTGAATGCTTCGAATGAAAGAATGGATTATTTTTGTGTTTTTTTTTTCACGCAAAGTAAACCTAAATATTATATATTTTTTTTGCAAAAAAAAATTGAATTGATTTTACGATAAAGGGGCGAAATCGAATAAAAAGTATTCGTCCCCTAATTTCCTACCATATGAGTGAAAAAAAATTTTTTTATTTGAATCGGATGACTTTCAAAATATAGCATATTTGATTTAAAAAACACTAAATTGGCAAAGATATAGCATACTAGCTGAAATCCGCTATTTTGTACGCGTAGAGTTCGGCCTTCGGCCTCGCTAACTATACAACCTGTTATAGCCTATGAGTTATTTTAATGTATAAGCTATATTATTGTAAACTTTCATTAAAATCCATTCGGTAGTTTTTGCCTGAAAGAGGAACAAACATACATACATCCATACATACAAACTTTTGCGTTTATAATAATTATTATAATAATAGGATCATATAAACAAATTGCGTGACATCTTCTCGTCCAAGATACCACAGTGCCTCAAGACGAGGGTCTTTGACCAGTGTGTGTTGCCAGTGATGACATATGGTACTGAGACGTCGTCCTTAACTGTTGGCCTTTTGGAAAAACTCAGAGTCACTCAGCGGGCAATGGAGAGAGCTATGCTCGGAGTTTCTTTGCGCGATAAAATCCGAAACGTGGATATTCGCCAAAGAACCAGAGTCACCGACATAGCTGTTAAAGTTTGCAAGTTGAAGTGGCAATGGGCAGGCCACATCGCTCGAAGAACCGATAACCGATGGGGAAGAAAGGTTCTGGAGTGGAACCGGAAGACGCAGCGTAGGGAGGCCTCCCGCTAGATGGACCGACGACATTGTGAGAGTCCCGGGCATCCAGTGGATGCAAAAGGCAGGCTGTCGTTCAGTGTGGAGGTTAAAGGGGGAGGCCTATGTTCAGCAGTGGACGTCTTCTGGCTGATGATGATGATGGTTAAAAGTGAAGTAAGTCAAGTTGAAAACCTTAATTCGTTCGAAAAGCCTATTTTTGAACAAGCAAATTACACTTCCACTGAAGTGAGGCTATTAAACAACAATAAAAACTTAAAAGTAAAAAGACTGAAACTGTGAAAACGGTACCTGCAACAAATAATTAAGTTTTAAAACTACTTAAACTTTCGCGATCTCTTATTAGTTTCACTAAAATAATTAGGTTCCGAGACTTGAAGCAGTCTATGGCACAGAATATTGCAGATAGAAAAATCGTAAATACCAACAAGTGTCTTAAAATAAATATAGTGAACAAAAAAAAAACTGGTCAAGTGCGAGTCGGGCTCGTGCACTGAGGGTTCCGTATAAAATACCATATAACATTTTTATATAAAACAAAATTATCTATTTCAATTGTCTGGTTTGTCTAAGAAATATACACCACGTGGTCATTCAAGTACTGACCGCTCTCGACGTTGCTTAACTTCGATGATCGTACGAAAACCGGTGGGGAACCGTAATTTGTCACCGACTTGCACTTAGCCAGCATATTTATTATTTAGTTTTAGAATCGTGCCAAGTTTTGACGCTTGTTAGTATTAATAATTTTTAGAAAAAAAAAGAACCGACTTCATGACTATACATACCTACATTTACAAACTGAATATTGCGACAGAAATACTTTGTATCCATGGTCTTGAAAAATTTAACGAAAAACAACAGGGCCCGGTCGCCATGGAGACACTTTGTTTTTTTGAAGTTCTGTTGTAGGAACAGTTCCTCTGTTTGCTGTTCAGTTGACAGCGTCGCTAGTGGAGAACAAAGTATGAAATTCACCAAGAAATAACTATAGTTCCAATTTTGCCCCCTTTAACAGGTAAGTTGGTGGCACTGTGCAATGTACATTGAATTCGTTGCTTATCGTCATTTTTTTGTAGTTTTTGTAGATTTTTCAAATAGCACTGAGTCAATGTTGATAAAAAAATTATGGGACCACCTATGAGATAAGACCTACCAACCAAAAAAAGAATCATCAATAACAATTCTAAATTGGCGGAGTAATCGCGTAACAAACATACATTTTAAAAAAACCTACAGTCGAATTGATAACCGCCTCTTTTTGGAAGTAGGTAAATTATTTACACTAGAGCAAATACATAAATACGTTTAAAATAAGACAACTAACAAAAATAATAAGTAAAACGTAATATTATAATTTTAAAATGGTTAAAATCATAATAAAATTCATACATTCAAGCACATTTTTTTAAATTAATTAAAAAAAAAAAAATTACTGCCATGTTCTTGAGGCGTCCTTCTGCCTTGTCTTAGTTGGTGGGCGCACTAAACTTGGCTGGTCAAAATGCTTTGTATAAACGGGTTTATTAATGAGACGAGTAAAAGATCCAATTCTTATAAAGTTTTAATCTTAACTTTTAATGAATTCCTTACGAAAATCATTGATAAGTTCAATGATTCCTTAGGTTTTCGCGATGATTACCTACACTTATAACTGACTAGCTGCCTGCCCCGGCTTTGCACGGGTATAGATATATAGACTATGTCACCCGGAGATAGTGTGGCTTCCCAACAGTGAAATAATTTTTCAAATCGGTGCTGTAGTTTCGGAGCCTATTCAATGCAAACAAACAAACAATCAAATCTTTCCTTTTTATAATATCATTATATATATGTAGTAACTCGGAGTCACTCAGCGGGCAATGGAAAGAGCTATGCTCGGAGTTTCTTTGCGCGATAAAATCCGAAACGTAGATATTCGCCAAAGAACCAGAGTCACCGACATAGCTGTTAAAATTTGCAAGTTGAAGTGGCAATGGGCAGGCCACATCGCTCGAAGAACCGATAACCGATGGGGAAGAAAGGTTCTTGAGTGGAGACCACGAACCGGAAGACGCAGCGTAGGTAGGCCTCCCACTAGATGGACCGACGACATAGTGAGAGTCGCGGGCATCCAGTGGATGCAAAAGGCAGGCTGTCGTTCAGTGTGGAGGTTAAAGGGGAAGGCCTATGTTCAGCAGTGGACGTCTTCTGGCTGATGATGATGAACTGCACATTTTATGCTGGTCACTATACCCATCATTATGAACAATTTTTACTATGAGACCAAACCTGAAATCCCAAAAAAAAAACTTCTGTTTTATAGGAAACGGTCATTGACACTCGACAAAATATATGAACCAGCTGTCTTTTCTCTCGCGATTTCAGGGTTGGTCCCGTAATAAAATTGTTCACATTGGTTAGTACAATGGCCTCTTTTCGGCTTTTTACAGGGTATATAATTTTAGTACATTTCTACAAATTAATTAAATTGACTACACGGTAAGTTTTTTTTTTTTAATATAGGTAAATGTAAATAGGCTCGCGCTTGGCCGCCAACTCGCCTGATGTTAAGCGATGATGCAGCCTACGATGGAGCACGCTTGCCTAGAAGAAACTTATTCACTTTTGATTTGAAGACACCCAGATTGTAACTATCGGGGAACACCAACTCAGGCAGCGAATTCCACAGACTAGCAGTTCGCACAATAGTTTGGGCATTAACAAGTGGAAATGTACCGATTACTATTTTTATTTTATTTTAATTAACTTACAATGTTTAAATCGATACAATTAGAACTGGGTTTAAATCGGCTTCAAAGATTTGATTACATTGTTAGTTAGTTTGTTTAAAGTAAGTAATATAAAGCATGTTAGAAAAACAGTCATTTTCAACGCTGCCAACTGGTAGTGGGCTTGAGCTTTTGGATTGTCTTTAGACCTTCAACGGTCTATGGGCAGTCTAACTGTATTTGTAGTTTTAGTTTTAGCTTGTATTTTGTTTAGTTAATAAAGGCTATTTAGTTTAAAAAAAAAAGTCATTTTCATAATAACTCTTAAATGAAGTACTTCAAGCTCTTTGTTAATATTAAACGTCGATGCAATTTCCTTTCCCATGTTTACCACCAATAAGAAACATGCATGCGTGTTATCAGCCCTAAACATTACTTAATTACTCTTAAATATTCTGTGGCCACGATAAGCTTAGCGCGACACGTTTCATGCGAAATTATGATCGCGCGCTTTGTTACAACTCGTCGCAAATAAGAATCGACGTAGTTTATAGAAATTAAAGTAAATTCGCGTATTAGTTAAAATAGTTATAATATTAAGGGGTTTGATCCACTTGATTAGAAATGGAACTGTAGTAATTTTTAAACTTTCGCGATTAGAACACATGTTTTGAAGCACAGAAAAGAAAAAAATAATTGTTTAAATTAGATCGGCTGTCAAGGCATTTTTGTAAGATTTTTTTTGTAGCCAGTTGCACCCATATTAACGAAACGTCAGTTATTTGAAATCAGTTAGCAGCTGTGATGGGGACAAATAACTTTGAGACGTAACCCAAAAAGGTAAGGTCTAAGTTCTTTGGATGCGGAGTTCGATGCGTTGACATACATGAGAATGTTCAAGCAAGATTCTGTCATAATCCCTGGCGACAGATTTTCCTTCTCATTTCCGTTCTATTTACTTCTCTTTTCTGTGTTTTGAACCCTGTGATTTTTCAAGATCAAGTGAGGGTAGGAGAACAAAACACCCGCTCTTCTCGCCGGACTCACCCGCAGTTTTCAGTCAGCTCGTGACCACGGCCGTTGTAACATGGTCGAAACGTCGACCGTAAGGTACATATTTTTACCTTAATTAAATAATACGTGATAAGTCCCGATAAATATTTAAAAAATGGAACCGTGTCCCAGTAGTAGAAACACGGTTGTTACTGTACTGTACTGGTAAGAAATACGGCTTAAAGACCAAACTGAATCGAAAACCTGCCGAGTTGTTACACTGACTGACACAGGTTTCATATTGTTGTACCATTCATCATCATCATCAGCATTTTAACAGTCCACTGCTGGACTATTAGCCTACCTCCGAAAGGGTGATTGGGCCAAATCCACCACGCTGGCCCAGTTCGGATTGGTGGATTCACATACGCCATTGTATTCCTTCTCCGTACGTATGCAAGTTTCCTCACGATGTTTTCCTTCACCGAAAAGCCAGTGGGATGAAAATCTGTACGTAAGTTCCAAAGAGCTCATTGATACGGGCCCAGGGTTTGAACCCGCGACCTCACGCTGTTAAGTCTAGGGGTCTCCCAAATGGACTACCGCGGCTTGTTGTACCATTATCTAAGCTAAACTAATTTGACAAGACTAAAATTATCAGCGTCTCTTTTCATTTCAATACGTCTGAAAAGCATGGCAATATTTTAGAGCTGGGAAATTTAGTTTAGTTTAGAGAATAGAACACCAGAATCGACGTCACTAATATCATGTCATCCCGTCCGCATCCCGCCCGGTGTCACAGTAGGAGTTTAGTAGCCTTTTATGTTCCCACTGCTGGGATACAGGCTTTCTATCAGAGAGAAAAGATGGGCTCTAATCTACAAAACTGGTGCATATTGGTGAATCAAAACTAACAACATCATCATCATATCATTGTTCATCTTCATTTAACTTTAGTGAACAACCGTGATAGTTTAAAACAGTGTTATATTGGTGAATGTCATAAGTCATAAGTAATTTATTGATAAAATGTCAATTTACACGTCAAATGTGCACACAAATGTTCACTTAAAGTGAGAAAAAATACAATAATAATTACTTAATTGATTAAATTAGACTATATAATTGCATTACATAAATAATAATACAAAAAAAAAAAAAAAAACGTCATAAATTTTTTACCTGTATGGTAAAGGTACATTCATATGTCAAATCTATAAAATTCGTTAAATCTGTAAAAAGACTGCTCGATGAGCCATATTTTTAACCTATTTTGTAAACTTGTGGCGGTCGTTATTTCATTCGGTAAGTGGTTGTAAACCGTCGGACCCATGACGTGCGTTAACTTGGAGGACTTCTCGAGAGAGCGCGGCACGGACAACAGTTTATGTTTGTTGCGGGTGAGGCACCTCTGCCATATGTCTTTGAACTAGTTTGAAATTTTGACTTTCTTGGACATGCCAGTTTCCTCACCACGTTTCCCTTCACAATTTTTGAGCGATAGCATCGTAACTGCACATAATTGATAGCCCGTTGGTCGAGTTGGTAGTGAACCTGCCTTCTGAGCTTGGGGGCGTGGGTTCGATTCCCACCTAAGACAAACATTTGTGTGATGAACATTTGTGTTTGTTCTATATCTGGGTGTTAATATCTATTTAAGTATGTATTTAAACCTATATATGTATGTATATCAGTCTCTGGCAGCCATATCACAAGCTTTGCTTAGTTTGGGGTCAGATGACCGTGTGTGCAAAAATGTCCCGAATATTTAATTTATTTAAGTCTATACAATATTATAAAGAGGAAAGATTTGTATGTATGTTTGTAACGAATTGGCTCAAAAAGTACTCGACTGATTTTAAAAATTCTGTCACCATTTGAATGCTACATAATCACTGATTAATATAGGCTATTTTAATAGGCTACATAACTATACCCGTGCGGAGCCGGGGCGGACCGCTAGTACTAAACAAGTTATTGGTACAGGGCCGAGGATTGAACCGGGTGCCGTCAGATTGGAAACCCTACAAAACTGCTCATGAATGGCAATAACAATTTTCGACCTAAAACACACCTAAATAAGGTTAAAGGTAAAAGTAATTTTATTTATTTTATTTTCATAGGAAAACTTACAGCTAGGTACAAAATTAAGTAAACAAATAAAAATAGAAGGCCAATTACAAGTTTTCACAAATAATAAACTAGATAAATAACACTGTAGAAAACGGACTCGCATTAAGCACAAAATAACAAGAAAAATTTAATTACATATAAGAAAAAAGAAATACTATTAAAAATATATAGGTATACAATTATAATTGCCAAAGAACCAGAGTCACCGACATAGCTGTTAAAATTTGCAAGTTGAAGTGGCAATGGGCAGGCTACATCGTTCGAAGAACCGATAACCGATGGGGAAGAAAGGTTCTTGAGTGGAGACCACGAACCGGAAGACGCAGCGTAGGTAGGCCTCCCACTAGATGGACCGACGACATAGTGAGAGTCGCTGGCATCCAGTGGATGCAAAAGGCAGGCTGTCGTTCAGTGTGGAGGTTAAAGGGGGAGGCCTATGTTCAGCAGTGGACGTCTTCTGGCTGATGACGATGATGATACAATTATACATTAACAAAGAGATCGAAATTAAAGTTAAAAAATACTTATTTGAAATAGTGAGAGTTTAAAAGCTGCTTCAGTTTAAACGCTAGCGGTAAATTTATATAATTCTTTAAGTAATCTGTGAATAGTGCTGTTGGCAGTATTATTATTAAGTTTATTAATCTATCCACATTGTTGTACATTTTATAATATGGCTGTTTTCTGTTCCTTAATAAATAAAATAAACGCAGATGTATTGAACAGGTCAATGTCAATTTCCCTAGCCAGCGTGTTAAATGTACTACATGCCCTAGTAAATAAACTAAATGTTATCTAAACTCGGGTCTTCAACGCTTGTTTTTCCGAAACATTACACAACAATTCAAACATTGTTTCACACATTTTAGAACCACGCGGGTTTATCAACAAACGTGTAGCAAAACAATGTTTTCTGTACGTGTTTTTGCGTTCTTTGTGTTGTGTTATAGAAAAATACGCGCAATAGATAAAATATTATGTAAGCTGTGCTTCGCGGTTTCACCCGCGTGGTGATGAAAAATGGTGATGATGATGAAAATTAACCTATGTCAGTCTTCAGCCCTTGAAATATACCCAAAAAATCAGGTCGATCCGTTGCTCTGTTGCTGCGTGAAAGAGGAACAAATAAACCAACAAACTTTTTACACTTATAATATTAGATAGACTAGCAACCTGCACGGGTATAGATATAGAGCCTATTGTAGCTATATTTGTTTGTATTGAATAGTCTCCGAAACTACTGAACCGATTTGAAAAATTCTTTCATTGTTGGGAAAGCTACACTATCCCCGGGTAACATAGGCTTTATTATATTTTCAAAAAATAGGGATCCTTACTGAAACTCCAATAATATAACCCAAGGTGTAAAAAAAAAAGATTTACAGTTTTGACTTTGCGTGTTTGACAGTTCTAAGAAAGGACAACGTCGGTCAGGTCAGCTAGTCTATACTTCTATACTAATATTATAAAGAGGAAAGATTTGATTGTTTGTTTGCATTGCATAGGCTCCGAAACTACTGAACCGATTTGAAAAATTGTTTCACTGACGGGAAGCTACACTATCCCCGGGTGACATAGGCTATAATCTATACCCGTGCGAAGCTGGGGCGGACCGCTAGTGTTATATAATTATAGTATAGAAGTATGATAATGGCATTTGAAAACGGCAAAAAATTACGTTTTGATATTTCAACAAAACTTGAGCTCGGTCGGTGGACGGTTGGATGCGGGCAAGCTAGGCGCATAAATTTCGAATTCCAAAACTTCCCGATGACAAGGATAGATTGATATGCTAAAATATTCGTGCAAGCGTGACGGAACTGGATAGGCCGGACAGTGATATCAGATATGATGCAAATGGCGTCGATTCTGTCATACCGCTCACTAAGGTAAACCAATCTGACAGGACTAAAATTACCTGCCTCACTTTTCATTTTAATATGTGAGAAAAGGATGAGTCTGGCTGCTCCAAACACATCCGATGCATAGCATACTCGTGCAGAGTGCGCACACCCGCGACACTTGTTTCTGCCACGCACCTGTAAGTTGTGGAATGGCTTACCACCTTCGGTTTTTCCTCCGAAGTATAATTTGGACTGCTTCAAACGAAGGGTGAATAGAGTCCTCAAAGGTAGGCAACGCACTGACAATGCCCCGGGTATTGTAGGTGTCTATAGGCAGCGGTGACCACTTACCATCAGGTGGCCCGTAGCTTGTTTGCCACTTATTCTATAAAAAAAAAAAAAAAAAAACTTGTAGCGGTAGTGTGCGCTCTGCAGGTTTATGCACAGATTGTATATACCTCATTCATGTCTGCTCATTTTGTTTTTATGTTTACACATATTTTTAAGTTACAATCCAGATCTGGACCTATAATAGATGTAATGTTTTGTAAGATTGTAATTTGTGTTGTGTATATAATAAATAAATAAATAGCAACAATTTTAGAGCTGTCAAATTTAGTTTAGTTTCAGAATCGATGCCATTGGCATCAATTCTTATGTACTCTATAGCTAATTCATTAGGTTCCTGAAAATGTTAACGTAGACCACTCGTACGCGTTATGCCCCTTCTGGTTGTATTTAGTTCAAAGTTGACACTTGTATAACGATTGGCAGAAACTAAAATGTAATTTTATTTATATTACACGGGAATTACTTACTTAAAATTAAGCCGGTCACTCCGACTATAGCTTCAACCGCATTAGGCAGTCTTTTTCAAGGTGAATGCACGCGCGCGGCTGCGTCTCGGCTTAATCTTACGTGAGTATTCCCGTGTAATATAAATAAAATGTGTGAAAACCACGTCAGTTCTATAACAAAACTAAAATGTAATCTTTATGCCAGCGCCGCCGTAAAAAATCATGCAACCATTTTGCCAACTACACAAATAGACTTTGTCTGTCTTTAAGAAGTACAACGCTTCATTCGTCTGACTGGACTCTTGTAATTTTTTTTACCACGGTGTTGTTGACTGCACTATCGTACCCTTTTTAATATCCACGGTACATCTGTTGATTGGACTAAGGGAGAAAATCCAATGGAATTGATAATACTATAGGCACCGCGTTACCAACTGAGTCGTCGAACAATAAACGTCATAACATAAGACCTGTAAGTGCGAGCGAGATAGACAGATATGGCATGTGGGTGCGAGCGAGATGAGATGAGCAATGATTTATGAGCTGACGACTCAGATGGTAATGCGTTTAGTATAGAGTGTTTTGGTCCACGTCGGTAGACGTTTCGGACAGTATGTGTTACAATTTAATTTTATGCCTGCAGTTGCGTTATTTAGCGTTCATACGTGGTGAGTAACTACCTATTTTAAATGACCAATGACATTGTCATGATTTGTTGTATTTAATCTCTATCTCTATCTCTACATAGTATAAATTAAAGTCGCTTTCCGCATCTGTCTGTATGGTCGCTTACTCCTAAACCACGCAACGGATTTTGATGCGGTTTTCACCATCAGTTAGATACATTTTCACGGAAGGTTTATATAAATAACTAGTGACCCGCCCCGCCTTCGCACGTAAATTACACCCGTGCAAAGCCGGGCTGGCGGGTCACCAGTAAAGAATAAAATTGAAAAATTGTTTTAGTACCACCTTTATATCGAATCACTAACAAGTTTTACTATTAGCAAGGTTTCTTCTAAGCATACGTATTTTATCGTAGACCACATCATCGCTTAACCTCAGGTGAGGTGGCAGTAAAACACACGCCTATTTTATTTAACACTAGCGGTCCGCCCCAGCTTCGCACGGGTATAGATTATAGCCTATGTCACCCGGGGATAGTGTAGCTTCCCGTCAGTGAAAGAATTTTTCAAATCGGTTCAGTATTTTCGGAGCCTATTCAATGCAAACAAACAAACAAACAATCAAATCTTTCCTCTTTATAATATTAGTATAGAAAACAAAGCTTCACTTTTAATCAAATCTTGGAATTCGATTTTAACACAGTCATTCTTGTTGATGTATCAATTTGAAACTTTTCAAGTATTTGTAATCTGGTTAAAAATATGATAATTGGTAACTTCCAACTGATCTGATGATGAAGCTAGGATGTGGATAGTGGAACTCTTGAATGGTTATTAGAAAGTCTCTTGAGTTTGGACTCATTTGGTTTGTTACAACAAGTCCCATATATTACACTCGGTGACGAGGATCTGATGATGGAGCCAGGATATAGGGTAGTATAATTTTTACACGATTGCAGATTTTATGATCAAAGTTGTTGGTAAAAATGAGTGCAGTTATTTTCTCTCGGCATAATTTCACCGTTCTGTATAACCCTTTACCTATTTCTTTAAAAAATATCAGTGGTACTAGACATTAACATATTACAACCATATACGTAGTTGTAAAAAAAAAAAACGTCCTCCGCTGTAAAATCAACAGACTAAAGTAAAATTCTACTCAAAAAATAATAATAAAACAAAACAATGTAAAGATACCACAAAGCCTGAATTACAATGTCGAAACTCAGGTTTGTAGCAAAAATTATCCCTCGGAACTAAATTACAGCAAGCTCTGTTTTAAAATGACGTCAAAGGCTTGAAAAAGGCAAAAAACTTGTAAAAGCTTTTGTGTGAAACACCTTCGACATGCGAAAACATTGTTAATTTTCCACGATAATTATAATTTTTATTTGAGGGAAAAGCTACATGAACATTTTATTACTCGTGTTACGACTAAAACTACGCTTTGTTATGCGGTTTCACTCTTGTTATAACCTCATAAAAAAACATTATTAAATATTCGTTTTTAAAATTTTGGCTTTGGGCTAGAGTCTGGCACTGGCTAATATACTTAATAGGATTTTCAAGTTGTCAATAGATCTTGAAATTGTTGACTTGTTGTTGAATTGACGATTTATTTGATCTAAAACTACCCAAAGAAAGACACGTCAAGTTCAAATCATGCCCAAGTAAAGTGGTGGAAACTGCAATAGAGGCTTTAAAAATGCCTTTGTAATATTATTATCAATTTGGTTGTTTTTCTTTGACGTCAAAATTAAATCAAAGCGAAAAGTCAACATAATTTTCTACATAGGGTTTTAAAATAATATATTTGAAATATAAATATTAATTATTTTTACTGCCTTCTTTTTACAGAAGTGAAATTGAGGCGCAGTACTAGCAATTAGTAAAAAACATCACATTACAAAACTTTAAATAACAGGCATTTCGCTCGCCGTCGTGTTTACTAATACTAATAAAATCCCTACTAATATTATAGTGATAGTGCATTTGTCCTTTATCTTTCATCATCATCATCAGCCAGAAGACGTCCATTGCTGAACATAGGCCTCCCCCTTTAACCTCCACACCGAACGACAGCCTGCCTTTACAACAACAACTTTTTATCTTTACAACAACTAATAAACAGAACAATGTTATTTTTTGCTTATACAGGGTTACGCACTTAGACTGTACTAAGCCAAAAGGAGGTCATTGTACTCATCATTATGAACAACGTTTACTGTGGGAACAACCCAGAAATCGCAAAAAACAGCTGTTCCATAGAAAACGGTCATTGACACTCGACAAATAAAATCTACCACTATTGTTATTAACATCGGGACCAAACCTTGTAAACTTCGCTAGCTCGATCGAAATCATAGAAAATGGCTGAAAAATTAGTTTCCAGTATTGAGTAATACAAATAGGGATACCAAAGTGTGTGTGTTTTTTTTTCACGCAGCGATGTAGATAAAGTTAGAAGGCTGGAGAATGACATGATATTTTTTATCCCGCAAATTGACTCATGCAAACCAGTTTTCAAATCCAATAACCTATTAACAGTTCCTTGCTTATATATATATGAAATGGCTAAGTTTGTAAGAAATAACCCTACATTGTTTGATCTTTACGACAATATTAATAAAAGATCTGCTCCTCAAGTTCGTCTCAAATTACCTCAACCTAGGCTCGAGCTGTTCAGAAATAACTGTGTTCACATGGCTGCTCTAATTTTTAATTTACTTCCAGGAGAAGTGGTAGATCTCACATATAGGCGTTTTTGTACACAGTTGAAGAAGTGGTTGGTAAAGGAGTGCTTCTATGAAACTGAAGAATTCTTAAGGAAAACGGCATGTCGTTTTTATGCGTATGATGCTTGTTGGTAAATTTATATGTAGTTTTTAAATAATTATTAACTTTTGTCATATTTGTAAATTAATATAATTTTGCACGCCCTTACCCTTAGGGCTGTTAATGGATGAACATGTAATATTTTAAGACCTTTTATACCCATTGGCAAGCAAATAAAAAACTTCGACTTTGAATGATTTCTGAGAGAATATCTAGGCGGCGTAAGGACATCTAATATTTTTAGACACACGAACACAAGTGCAATTTAAATAAAAACATGTAGAAGTCGATGTAGAAAGTGATTAGATATACATATTAAAATGATCATAGAAGGTCTATCATAGCCTGAACGAATCTGCTTTACATTCCAACAAGTCTCTGAATACTGAAATATTGCGAGTGAAACCGCGAGAGCAAGTAGTACTCTTTAAACTATGAGACAGGAGTGTATAAGATTAGATAACGAACAAAAGGCCATGGTAACATTACTGTTCAAAATTCACTTAGATTTACATCCCGTGAAGACTCTGAGGGATTCAGTACTATCCAAAATTCCCAATTCCAAGTTCCCGTCAGACTCCGTTCTGTTCCCGCTTTACCCGTTTTGTCCTCGCTTCGTCCTCGCTTCGCCTCCTTCCTCCATGAAACGGGCTGGGAATTGAAAACTAATATCGGATAAGTTTTCATTGTGTTCCATGCAAAAGACGATACGGAATGAATACAAATGTCAAGATGCGGTCGACTTACCGAGGGTTAAGCATGTCATGATGGTTTGTTTGTTTGTAAATGTGTTATTTTGTTTGTTTCTACTAAAGGTAATTTTCTAAATAATGGTGATGATTTTGATGGGATTATTTCCAAATGATTTACTGATTTATTTATGGACAGCAACTGATAGGGACCCGGGTATGTCCTAAAACTGCGACCAGAACCACCGGAGGATAGGCAGCAGCGTCCTGTGAACACGGTGAACGTACTGCTATTCACAAGCCACCTGCCAAGCGTGGATTATGGCAACACCCCTCTCTAAGAGGGAGGCCTTGTTCAGCAGTGGACGTGTACTGGCTTATGCACTATCTTATTTTATCTTATTTTTAAAAAACATTGCATTTTAAACACACACATGTTTGTGTGAACAGATAGTGACAGAAAAAGAAAAGTCGAAAATCGTGTTAAGTACTAAGCTTGTGTTTGGAGAGGCCTTTGTTTAACAGTGGACTGATGGGAATTACTAGTTTATCATTATCATAATTATCAGTATATTATATTCCCACTGCTGGGACACAGGCCTTCTCTCTGAGAGAGGATGGACCCTAATCCACCATGCTGGCCCAGTGCATGTTGATGAATGTCATATTATTATGTCTTCATACTTTTGAGGCTCTTGGATATATCAGTTTACTCACAATGTTTTACTTCACCACTGGTGAGCAATGGCATCGAAATTCATCATCGTCAGCCAGAAGACGTCCACTGCTGAACATAGGCCTCCCCCTTTAAACTCCACACTGAACGACAGCCTGGCTTTTTGCATCCACTGGATGCCAGCGACTCTCACTATGTCGTTGGTCCATCTAGTGGGAGGCCTACCTACGCTGCGTCTTCCGGTTCGTGGTCTCCACTCAAGAACCTTTCTTCCCCATCGGTTATCGGTTCTTCGAGCGATGTGTCCTGTCCATTGCCACTTCAACTTGCAAATTTTAACAGCTATGTCGGTGACTCTGGTTCTTTGGCGAATATCCACGTTTCGTATTTTATAGCGCAAAGAAACTCCGAGCATAGCTCTCTCCATTGCCCGCTGAGTGACTCTGAGTTTTTCCAAAAAGCCAACAGTCAAGGATCACGTCTCAGTACCATATGTCATCACTAACCATATGGCATCGAAATTGAACACAATTAATTTAGATATTAAATAAGTTAGGGCCGAGGACCAACCAGGTGCCGTCAGGTTGTAAAGCGATGTGCAGTTCCGATGTCATCGCTCAAAAACGATAAAGGAAAACATCATGAGGAAACCAATACCAATGTCCAAGAACCTTAAAAAAGACATGATATTTGATTGAATCAGGCGTTACTTTGCGGAAGTCCATTTTAAATTAATTTTTGTCGAATTTCTAGTGTGATTCCGCTTCTACGTCGTTTCGAGTACAATAAGGATTTTGGTTAAACTATTTTCTCTATAGATATTTGTGATTATTATTTGAACCTAACCTGCATTTAAATATTAATTACATAAAAGAACAAAATTAACCTAACCTGAAACAAAAAGTAATTAAATCTGTAACAAAAATTCGTTGTAACAATTTGTACTAATGAAATAAATTTTAAATAAAATATAATGTAAATTTTGAAATGATTATGAAATTAATATAAATATGATTTAATTGAAATGAAATAAACAATAAATTTTGAAAATAATATGAAATCACTATAAATATAATTTAATTGAAATTTAAATTAAATAAACAATAGATTTAAAATTAATATGAAATAACTCGAAATATTATGTAATTGAAATAAACAATTATAACCGTTTCCTCAGTGCACTCTTGTCGACACGTGTTTCGCCTCTTCACGAGGTATTTCAGGACGTGTTGACTCTCCAAGCGCGATGCCGAGAAAATGCGCGATGCGCGATGTATTGGTACATGATATTTACCAATATTATGCACTGGGCCATCACGGTAAATTAGGCCACATTCTCTCTCACTCTCTGACAGAAGGCCTGAGTCCCAGCAGAACAATAGATAAGCTGAAATGATGATGATGATGATTAGCCAACTAATGCAAACTAACAGCATAATATGCATAATTAGAAATGTCAGCTTGAATAATATTGACATGAGTCATGACCACAAATTTTTATTTTTTTATTTATTAGAACGGCTGTCAAGGCATTTTTGTAAGATTGCACCCGCATATAAACGAAACGTCAGTCATTCGAAATCAGTTAGCAACTGTGATGCGGAGTTCGACGCGTTGATCTAAATTCAAGCAAGTTTCACTCATAATGCCTGGTAATAGATTTTCCTTCTCATTACCGTTTTTGAGAGGGGGGGGTTGCCAATAATCCCCACGCTTGGCAGGCGGCTTGGGGATCGCAGGAGGATCCACCATTCAAGTAGGAGGATGCTGCTGCCCATCCTCTGGTGGTTCTGGTCGTAGTTTTAGGACATACCCGGGTCCGTCATACCGTTTTTACTTCTCTTTTCTGTGGACATGACAATGAAAATGTAAGACTTTTAAAATACTTTGTTAGTCACAATAAAAACATTTATTTTGGTATTTTGTGTAAAAATCTATACAGTGAATCGACAATATCTGTTTCTATCAATTTCTGGACATGTGTGTACTCAACATGTCCAAACAAAACTGGGACCAAATATCGTCCTCGCTTATCTATACCCAGAAACGGCGATTCGTCGAGGTATTTACGTCCTTGGACAAAATAAAAGGATACGTCACTTGCTTTCTAGCAGTGTAGCGACTAAATAAGTCTTGTTTCATGTACTTAGTTCATAGTTAGTTCTTAGTTCTATTTATGTGTGTTAATATTTAATTAAGTATTTATTTAAAAATATACTTATGTATGTATATCAGTCTCTGGCAGCCATATTACAAGCTTTGCTTAGTTTGGGGTCAGGTGAACGTGTGTGCAAAAATTGTCCCGAATATTTATTTATTTATAACTATTTGACTCTAGCTGCGCCCCGCGGTTTCACCCACGTTGTTTACCTCCATGAAGCAACCTCTGGTAGCGACAGCAACCCCTATGACTAAGATGTTTTTTTTTTTGTCTATGATGTAATAATTATGTCAATATATCATAAACTTTAATTCTTGCCGTTCCATATAAAATGTACGGGGTAACCTAAGGGGGAAACAAATGTAATCCAAAATTTATTTTACGCGAACATTTCCGCTATTTTAATATTTATTCTGCTATTCAGGGTGGCGAGAAATCCAACAAATCAAAGATCATGAAATTTCCCCACTCTTAGCTTCTGTATCTATTAAGATTGTTATACTTTTTTATGGCTGTTGGTCTTCCTTGGAAATAAATAAATAAATATTTTTGAACCGACTTCAGAAAAGGAAGTTTTCAATTTGATAGTATTTTTTGCAATATCTTTGTTAATTGTAAACCGATTTGTCAATTTTTAGTTGAATATAAGTAAATGCAACGGTACACAACCACCAATGGACGGACAATGTGGGTCAAGGGCAGTCCCATTTAAATGTGAAGAGAATATTCCATTTGAGGTGAAAATATAGGAGATGAATTGTCTTTATTTTTATCCGGTTGTTATTATTTGTAAAAATAATACGCATTTACAACGGGGAGTGTTCTGAAGAACTATTTGATCTGATGCCGGCGTCGCGGTTTTACCATCGCACTAGCCGCCACCGCCTGAAGGCTCATCCACACATAATAGATCAGTGGAAATCGCACACTGTGCGATTCACACGATCCTTCTTGCCTCATACCTGCAAAATGTGGAATGAGCTACCTTCTACGGTGTTTCCGAGAAGCTACAACATGGGGTTCTTCAAAAGGCGAGTTAATCGAGTTCTAAAGGGTCGGCAACGTATTTGTGATGCCTCGGGTGTTACAAGTATCCATAGGCGACGGTGACTGATTTCCATCAGGCAGCCCGTCTGCTTGTTTGCCACCTAGGGCATAAAAAAAAATGTTTTAAATCCTACTAATATTATAAACGCGAAAGTTTGTATGTATGGATGTATGGATGTTGATCCTCTTTCACGCTGCAACGGAACAACGGATCGACCTGATTTTTTGCATGGGTATAGTTCAAGAGCCAGAGAGTAACATAGGCTACTTTTCATCATCATCATCATCATCATCACCAATTTTCATCACTACGCGGGTGAAACCGCAGGGCGCAGCTAGTACAGTACCGCACTGTTAATTTCACTGGCAGTTTCCGTTACGCAGCGACCAAATGCTGTAATAACATACCTCCACCCATCAAACACTTGAAATCGCTGACTACTTTTCGGTTACACCTTAAAAAATTCCTTATTGAACAACAGCGTCAGCATGGTGTGGTAAATGCTGATTTGTCTTACATTTAGAAGTAACACCTACTGGTGTTGCATGTTATGTGGGAAGGTAGGTGTATGTAAAATATATTTATATATTTTCTGTGGTTATGCTGTTTAGTTAATATAGTTTTATGTATTTATTTATTTTTTCCCTTTGGTCCATTTTTTATTTCAATAAATTTTTCGTTCCTGCAGTCATTATTACTATTGTTATTAAATACTCTGTCTTGTTGTTATGTATAATTCCTGTTGTTTTTCCATATATTTTAGTATCGTAAATTTAGTATACTTATTTTGTGTCCTACTTTTTTTTCTGTTTCCTATGTCTTATTTGTTTAAATTGCATTTAGATAATTAAAAATATATATGTAAATTTGTGTTAAGTGTATAATGTAAGTGTAAACTCAAGGGTTCGTCTGAAAACCGGCGCTGATAGTCCTTGACTTTCAGCATTAATGCCGAGACGGACCCATTCGACACTGATTGTATCCTCTAGATATAAGTTTTTTGTAAAGGTGTCGAATAAAATTTATTTTCTTTCTTCTTTCTTTCTTTCTTTACAGTTGTATTTTAACTTTTTTCAATCAGAAAACTGTCAAAATCTCTTTTAACCTAAATTGTGAAAAAGACCCAGAGCAACTCAGGTGAGTAAAATTTCAGTCTCCACGCTTTCCAAAAAGTCTAAAAGAGATTTCAACTTTCCAAGAACTCCACGTCCCATAACTTATTCGTCCAAGTGAACGTCATAAAAATGAGTGTCACGGAGTAAAAAGGCCAGAAAGCACAAGTCGCGTTGGATGATTTCCAGAAGCGCTGCCCGTTCAGCCGAAATCAATTTTATATCGTAAAGATGAATTTTGGTTGATATTGTGTACGTGGTCTGTCGGACTTCTGTCACAGAATACATATTAGTACAACCTTCTGTTTACTTATTTTAGATATTTGAAACTGGGCTCAGTTGAATTTTTATACTCTGCAAAACAGAAAAGACAGCAAGAAAGTTAAGGTAAGGTTAGGTTAGTTAGAGGTTATCATACTAATATTATAAATGCGAAAGTGTGTTTGTTTGTTCTTTCCTTTTTCACGCTGCAACGGAACAACGGATCGACCTGATTTTTTGCATGGGTATAGTTCAAAAGTTTTCATCAACATCACCATCACTACGCGGGTGAAACCGCGGGGCGCAGCTAGTAATAAATATAAAAAAGGAAAAAACCTATTAGAAACGAAATACTAAATAAGTCATTGGTGTAGGGCCGAAGATCGTACTGAATGTCACCAGATTATAATGCGCACATGCTGCCGCTTGGCCACCATGGCACTCATAAATATAAAATAATGTTACCTATACTATCTATACTAATATTATAAAGAGGAAAGATTTGATTGTTTGTTTGTTTGCATTGAATAGGCTCCAAAGCTACTGAACCGATTTGAAAAATTCTTTCACTGACGGGAAGCTACACTATCCCCGGGTGACATAGGCTATAATCTATACCCGTGCGAAGCAGGGGCGGACCGCTATATGTAATACTAGTAGGCCGCCCCTGTTTCGCACGGGCGAAGCCGGGATATATAGCCTATGCCAACCGGGGATAGTGCAGCATCCCAACAGTGAAAGAATATTTCAAATCGATTCAGTAGTTTCGGAGCCTAATCAATACAAACAAACAAACAAACAATCAAATCTTTCCTCTTTATAATATTAGTATAGATAGTATAGATTAAGGTATAGAATTATGCATAAATATCGTCTCCCAACTGATTTTATACCAAACATTCGAGTCAAGTATTCTTCATAGAATTATCGCTAACCAAGCTCAAAAGAGATCTCCGATTTTACTATACTTACCATATTTTATCGGTTTGCTGAAACGGGCAAAGACACGGCCATCTTCATGTTTATTTATAAGGGTTGATTCGGCCAAGCTTTGCTATTTGATATAAATATTACGAGCCTGTTGACGAATTTTCGTCTGCCTGTTTTTTGTATGTAGAATAAGTCAACGTCTGGCCACCAACTCGCCTGATGGTAAGTGACGTTACGGTTGAGGTTGGAACACGTTTATCTAGAAGAAATCTATTCACGGCTAGAGCCTTGAAGATGCCTAGATTGTAGTTCTCAGGTTGCTTTGCAGGAACCTTATTGCGAAATTCTGGTGCAAAATCTGCTGGCGATAGTAATCGCGTGACATTCCACTTGAGCCAAATTACTTGCACCATGTGCGCAAGCGGGATGGTATGGCCTTCACTAATGCCACCAGACTTATACAATACGGCCTTACTTAAAAACTTACTTATGCTGAAACAACGTATCAAAATGTGTCTTGGCCTCCGATACCAAAAGAAACCACTGTTCCCTATCTTGCATAAGTCCATTGAACGTCCAGCTTTTGCAGATCTTTTCCCACTTCATCTTTCTATCTATACCTGGGACGGCTGAAAGGCCTTCAGCCCTCCGGCAGCCCCGAAAAAGCCCTTTTAGCGGCACAGGATTGTGCCGCTAAAAGAGCTTTTTCGAGGGCTTTTTCGAGGGCTCCAGATGAACAAAAAAAAACAGTCAATAAGTAACCTCCACAGCCTGCATTTTGCTCTCTAAATGTTGTCAGTCCATCTAGTGCGAGACCTACCAACGCTGCGTCTTCCGGTTCGTATCCTCCACTCAAGAACATTATTCCCCATCGGTTATCGGTTCTTCGAGTGATGTGGCCTGCTCATTGCCACTTCAACTTGATATTTTTATTAGTTCTTTGGCGAATATTCACGTCCTGGAAGGCAGGCTGTTGTTCAATGTGGAGGTTAAAGGGGAGGCCTATGTTCAGCAGTGGATGTCTTCTGGCTGATGATGATGCTAGTAAATCATATTTCTACAGATATATCGAATGACAAAGCTTGACTGAAATCAACCTTTTCAAACTTTTGTGGTCTACCGCCAGAAGAAACAGAAGTTACTCACCTCAAATTCAAGTGCCAGTTTTCTCCAAAATTATCTGCAAAAGAAAGAAAACTTTAGAACCAATCATCAAAAACACCATCTGCTACAATGAAGCACAATTTATGATGTCAGCTCATAAATAATTTAATATTTTACACGTGGTTTTAAGTTTCCCCTCTCAATTGCTTTGAAAAAATCATCGTTAAAAGTGCTTGTTAATTTTTCATTCGTTTTCATACAAGGGTGGCTTTCTTGGTTTAAAGGTTCGTTCACATTGTTAAATTGCAATGCAAAAATTTATGAGTTTGCATTGCATTTTCACATTTGTGAATTTAATTTGCCAATTTCGAATAATGATCATGTTTACTGCCATAAAAAAGTCTGCCTTAAAAAAAGGTTAAACTATTTCAGCATTGAACTTCGCGGACGTGTTTCTCATTTCATTTCAGACAAAAGGCTAAGCATCACTTTTACATGGTTGAAGTAGGTACCATACATTCACACCAAGCCTTTTGCCTCTTCATTCATAACTTAAATGGCAAAACAACGGAACGCCTTGTCTGTCTATGTTTCTGCAGGTTTAAAATCTTGGAGTCTAGGGATAATAGGGATTTTTTCATGGCATACTACATACTACATAATTATAATAGGAAAGTGATATAGGCTTTTTACCCCGGAAAAGTTTCAGTTTCAGAGGGATTTATCACGTTGGAAACCGTGAGATGCAGGTTGTGATCAATAATTTTGAATGTTTGCGTTTGGTATCAAAATAAAATTAATAATAAAAAAACTTTTTAAAACATGCTTTTAGGCATCCGTCATATTAAATTTAGTGTGACGTCATTTTATTTTTTGTATTCTTCATAGCAAACCCTTTCATATTTGATACCCATATCATGGGGGTGCATAAAAAACAACCATTCCGCCAACTTGGAAGTCCGCCATATTGGATTTAGAATTACGTCATTTATCTAACCATGCATTGTCATTCAAACTAAACGTGTATGCCAAATTTCAGCTCAATCTATTGAGGAAACCCATGGGTTTGACTCAAACTAACAAGCCAAGATAAAAGCTTTTACATAATTAAATAATAATTTGTAGAAAAAAAAAAGAACTGACTTAATGACTATTTGCCTACATTTACAAACTGAAACTAAAAATTTTGAAAATATTAAACACTATATAAAATGTTTAATATTACGACTGAAATACTGTGTTACCATGACCATGAAAAATGGAGACCATGAAAATATTGTTTAATATTACGACTGAAATACTTTGTATCCATGGTCATGAAAAATTTAACGAAAAACAAGAGAGCCCGGTCGCCATGGAGACACTTCTTTGTTTTTGAAGTTCTGTTGTAGGAACAGTTCCTCTGTTTGCTGTTCAGTTGACAGCGTCGCTAGTGGAGAACAAAGTATGAAATTCACCAAGAAATAACTGTAGTTCAAATTTTTCCCACCTTAACAGCTAAGTTAGTGGCACTGTAAAAAATTTACATTGAATTCGTTGCTTATTGTCATTGTATTTGTAGATTTTTCTAAAATCACTAAATCAAAGTGGATAAAATTTATATGGGACCACCTATGAGATATGACCTACCAACCAAAAAAATAATCATCAAAAACAATGCTAAACTGGCGGAGTAATCGCGTAACATACATTCAAAAAAAAAATACAGTCGAATTGATAACCTCCTTCTTGGTCGGTTATGGCGGAGTAATCGCGTAACATACATACAAAAAAAAATATACAGTCGAATCGATAACCTCCGTCTTGTTGAATTCGATTAAAAATATATTGAAATAATGATTTGCAACATAATTTTGTCAATAAAATTTCACCTTTGTATAAGCACCTTTACCAAGGTTCGTTTAAGCGTTATTCACGTAAAGGTTCGTACACCACCCTAGCTTTAAGTCCAATGCCTAAAAGATCCCTTGGGAACGGAGCGGGAAGCAAAGTTATGGAAAACGCCCAGGTTTGATGTTGCACTCAAAGAGTGGTTTTACCTATTGGTATTTTTATGGGTTTCGATTTTATTTCATCGGCTTTTTTCATCTTTGAATTGAATAAAAAGTTATTTTAGGTTTCAGTACCTCAAAAGAAAATAACGGTATAATTAGAATCACTTTAATGTCCGTCGGTCTGTACGTCCGAGTGTCAAGGACTCTTTTCACAGGACCGCCTCAATCGTATTAAGGGTCCTGTATACCCTCTGCAGCTCGCACATTTTCACATTATTGAAGATATAAAATCAATGAGTGTGAATTTCCAAAAAGTAACAAAATCATGTCATGATGTCTATCGTAACATTACAAACAAAGAAATGTTTGCTTCAATATCTCGTAATTTGACGGAATAAAATGACACAAGAAATAAAAATCACTTGTTACCATTTTACTGTGCCAAATTAAAATATATCAATATATGTCATTCATATCATTGTCTCATTGATGAGTGTGAATTTCCAAAGAGTTTAATATCTTCAATAATGTTAAAATGTGCGAGCGAGAGAGCTGCATAGGGTATACAGGACCCTTAAGTTGAAATTAATATCAAATATTAAAAACCATAGTCCCTCAGAAGTGTACAAAATACGAGGTTATAAGTCAAAGCAATCAAAAGCAAACTCACACAGGTACATACACCCGAAAAGCATTCTTAGGAAATCGGGTAAAATAAAATTAAAAACAACCTTGTCTCCAGAAAGCCTCAAACATTTAGCCTTTGTACACATCCGTAGATACTTAGAACAAACAAACAAAGTAGATATGGAAAGGTGTCGTGGCGGGTGCGACCGCATCCAGTCTAAATCAGACTTGCACTGCAGACGACCTTGGCGCCCTTTTTGCATGTGTGTTACTTCATTCAATTTATTGTGTTCTACTAGTTTCTTAGTGTGTGTGAAAAATGAGAGAGTGCTATAGTTTTTGCGCTAAACGGTATGGGTATAGTGTTTTTTTTTTAAATGAAAAATGCTTAGAGCACTTACTACTACGTATAGAGAAGCTATCTTTAGCTAAGGTTATGCTCCAGTTTGTTACGCTGAAACAATATTTATTATATTAGTCATCTAATCAGACAATATAATAAGCAGCGCTTAGTTTTCTCGCGAGTAAAACATCAAAAGCGCCGTGATTTTCATTGTGCTCACGCGTTTCGTTCAACTAAGTAAAGTATACGGGACGTAAGAGAAACACTCTCGAAGCCAAAAGAAGGTAATTGTACTCATCATTATGAACAACTTATACTATGGGACCAGCCCTGAAATCGCGAAAAACATATCAGCTGTTTTATAGAAAACGGTCATTGACACTCGACAAAATGTATGGAACAGCTGTTTTTTTTTCGCAATATCAGGGTTGGTCCCATAGTAAAAGTTGTTCATAATGATGAGTACAATTACCTTCTTTTGGCTTCGAGAGTGCTCCCCTTACACCCTGTATAACAGTAGTGATGTATATGTGTGGCGTCTCCTCTATACGTAGTAACTCTAGTATAGTATATTTCTCTATGGTAGTAATAATAGCACAATGGAAAAATGGAGACATTTGAGCACGAACGATAACTGCACTAAGGCATACCTATTTTGTTTGTCTGATCTGAGCTTAGATACCACGGAGCGTAGCCTCTGAGCTGTCGTATCCACCTCCTTGTTTTACGAGCACAGTAAGTACGTCTCCATTTTTATACATGTTTCATTCTTTGAAAAGTTTTTTTCAAGGCAAATGTTACTTTTATAGCTGCGGGCGTCTTGCCTGAACGCAACAAGCGATTGGGCGGCTGTCTGGGGAAATGTTCAGGGTTTTTACTGTGAATGATATTATTACTGAAGTTTAGAAGTTATTTGGTACTTATAGGGAATGGAATCTGGTTTTCTTTGTTTTTGCGTGAGTGTTGAAATCGAGTGATGTAGTGCATAATTTTGTAGGTAGATTAATAAAAAACGTATACTATTTGCGGAGCACTTTTATTACATTCTTCACCATTATTGTAAGCCGGACAAGAGAGCGGGAAGTGACAACATGACAAAGCGAAGGCACAGTCCCTATATTGTAAACTAGTAGGCCGCCCCTGCTTCGCACGGGCGAAGCCGGGATATATAGCATATGTCAACCGGGGATAGTGCAGCAACCCAACAGTGAAAGAATTTTTCAAATCGGTTCAGTAGTTTCGGAGCCTATTCAATGCAAACAAACAAACAATCAAATTTTATTATTGAAACTGACGTGGTTTTCACACATTTTAACACACATTTCGGCTTAATCTTACGTGAGTAATTCCCGTGTAATATAAATAAAACAATCAAATCTTTCCTCTTTATAATATATATATAATATATATTATTAGTATAGAAGTATAGATAACTAAGTAAATTCGTTTAAGTTAACAAAATTGTAGTCAAATATAATAAAAGTCACGGACTCTGGAGTCCGTGGAGTTGCATTTTATATAATAAAAAAAAACTAAGGCACAAGTCGACGGAAGCATAGACACTTTATAGATAAACTAGTGTTATAGCAATACTAACAGATTAAATAAAGTTGTTTTTTTTTGTGATTCTACCTTTTCTAAGGAGTTCGACGCGTTGATCTAAAAAATAATGTTCAATCAAGGTTCACTCATATGCCTGGTAGCACATTTTCCTTCTCATTCCTGTTCTATTTACTTCTCTTTTCTGTGGGTGTGTCTATCTTTATGTTTTTAACCCCTGATGCAAACAGAGAAATGTTATAACTTTAACGTGTATATATTTATGTCTGTATTTGGCATTGTTGCTCTCAAACAGCTGAACCGAATTTGATTTAGTTTTTTTTGGAATGTAACTTAATGGAGACAGTTATAAGTTATGATCCAAGAAAATCTATTCAGCCTTTTGAAGGGATATTTTATCGCGGGTGTAAAAAATAAACAATTTTGACCTACTTGTATCATATCATACTAATGTCATAAATACAAAAGTTTGTGTGAAAGTGTGTATGTTTGTCCACCCTCAACTCCATAGTGTGGAGGTAGCTTATACCCTATATCTAAATACATATAAAAGAAATATTTACCTTGGTGACGCCATATTTGAGAACGACTTCACCGATTTAATTTTTTTAAAGCTTTCTAATACTTTGTAGAAGGTTCTTACGGAAAGCAATATTAAGAAAATTGGAAAATTTCAGAAAATTTTACGACAATTTCAACTCGCGGGTTAGTTAAGCTAAGAGAAATAATTTTTTTATTTAAAAATATGTTATTTTGATTCTAGAGTTATTGCACAAACATAAATATCTATTTATATCTCATCATAGAAACTGACGTGGTTTTCATACATTGATTTATATTACACGGGAACGAAACGAGACGCAGCCGTGCGCGTGCATTCACCTTGAAAAAGACTGCCTAATGCGGTTAAAACTATAGTCGGATTGACCGGCTTAATCTTACGTGAGTAATTCCCGTGTAATATAAATAAAATATTTATATCTCCTACGTAATTTATATAAGCATTCGAGCAAATCCCGACATGAAACATTGCTCTGCAAATAGATCCTTACTTAGGCCTCAGCAAATGTCAGAATGAGCGAGGATATACTAGACGACGTGCCGGGATAGAGGCGTGACTAGGAAATGATCTTTGATGAAATAATAGTCGTAGTAGTCGTGAAATAGTCGTCATCATCATCATCATCATTTCAGCCATAGGACGACCCCATCGATCCGAAAGGGCCGGTTGGAAGCGGCCTGCATCCAGCGTTTCCCTGCGGTAGCTTTTAGGTCGTCTGTCCATCTTGTGGGTGGACGCCCTACGCTGCGCTTACTAGTCCGTGGTCTCCATTCCAGAACCTTTGGGCTCCATCGGCCATCTGTTCTGCGTGATATGTGCCCTGCCCACTGCCACTTCAACTTGCTAATCCGGTGGCCTATGTCGGTGACTTTCGTTCGTCTACGGATCTCCTCATTTCGGATTCGATCTCGTAGAGAAACCCCGAGCATTGCCCTCTCCATAGCTCGTGAAATAGTAATCGAATCGAATTATTTCGGAGAGTGTGCTACAGATCTGCATGATTTGATTCCTACCTGCCCATTTTTCTATCGGACTTCCAGAGTGGGCACGAAGAATCCAAACCGCTTTATGGTTGATATTCTGAGAACCCGTACGAAGCGCTTTGATTCCACATTTATTGTGCGAACTGCTAGTCTGTGGGATTCGCTGCCTGAGTGGGTGTTCCCCGATAGTTACAATCTGGGTGTCTTCAAGTCGAGAGTGAATAGGTTAAAGTCCAGCAGTGGACTGTTCAAAGGTTAATTATGACTTGTGTGATTAGAATCTTATGATAATAATTACAGTAACATTGCTGAACAATTATCTTTGTGGTTATTTTCCGTTCTTATATTGACTCTTCCGCTTTTTCATGTGGAAAAGTTTAATTTATAAAAGTGAAAAACAAACATTTGTCATGCTTCCTTCCTTCCACCTTCTGTCAGCGTTAACGGCTGCGGAAAGATGAAATTGTATGTAAATGACAATAGCTTGAGAAAACATCTTTTTTTTTTTAATAATAGATAGGCTTGCGCTTGGCCGCCATCTCGCCTGATGTTAAGCTTTGTCATTTTTGTGATTTGTCATGCTAGCAAAGTTTTTATTATGCTTGGTGTGAACTAAAACAGCTTCTTATGTTCTAGTTCAAAACAGTCTTTTTATGCACTCATCATCATCATCAGCCAAAAGACGTCCACTGCTGAACGTAGGCCTCCCCCTTTAACCTCCACACTGAACGACAGCCTGCCTTTTGCATCCACTGAATGCCCGCGACTCTCACAATGTCGTCGGTCCATCTAGTGGTAGGCCTCCCTTCGCTGCGTCTTCCGGTTCGTGGTCTCCACTCCAGAATCTTTCTTCCCCATCGGTTATCGGTTGTTCGAGCGATTTTATGCACTAGTGCATAAAAATGTTTACGTCTTAAAGTTCTTCAAAAAGGTTAAGTTTGTAATATATTTGATGTAGGAAGTTTGCCTGGGTATTATATTACCTATAGATCAGGGTATTATTTAAGAAAAAAAAACTCAAGATTACGATCGTATTTCTTGGGTACTTCCAGTTTTAGTGGTTTCAGTTCAGTTTTATTTATGGGTCAGGGGTAGTAATCCAACGAGTGGAACCACGGGCTTCCAGTAGGGGTTGTGGTTTGACGATTTACTGAAGCAGAAGCCCAACTCTATATCAAAAGCTAAGTCGTCAACTTTTTATTGAGTACTTAAATTTAAAATCATTTATTGCCAAAAACCACAGAAAAGAGAAGAAAATAGAACGGAAATGAGAAGGAAAATCTTTCGCCGGGCATTATGACAGAACCTTGATTGAACATTCTTATTTATGTCAACGCGTCGAACTCCGCATCCAAAGAACTTGGATATTACCTTTTTGGGTTAGGTCTCAAATTTCTTTGTCCGCATCACAGTAGCTAACTGATTTCGAATGACTGACGTTTCGTTTATATAGGTGCAACTGGCTACAACAAATTTCTTACAAAAATGTCTTGGCAGCTGTTCTAGTTTAAACAAAAAAAAATATATTTTCTGTTCCTAAAACAGACGGGCTACAGGTTTGTTAGGTTGTCATTTGTGGACGCATTGCTTAAAATAGACAAAAAATGCTTCACAAACTTATTCTGATGAAACCCACATTATAGTCCAATGGAAATATCTGTCGAAATTCTTGGCCTAAAGGCACCACTTCTATTATACATTATAAATTTATCATCTTCGCACTGCTGGGATAGAACGAGAAGATGGGCCCTGATCCACCATGCTGGCCCAGTGCATGTTAGTGAATATCATGCCTTTGAACTTTTGAATTTCTTGGACATACTGGCTTCTTCACGATGTTTTCCTTCACCGTTTTTAAGTGATGACTTTGATATTTAAGTACTAAATAAGGCAGGTGCAGATCCAAGGATCAAACCGGGAGCCGTCAGATTATAAATCGCACACGCTACTGCTCGGCCACCATCGTTCCAACTTGCATAGAGGTAAAAAAGTCTATTAAAAATTACCAAACTCTCTTGCCTAAAAAGTATAATCTTCTATGAAATTCGTCTATGGCCCGGTCTAGCAAGAATCATGTCTATGTATAGCAAATACAAATGGAAGGGTTCGGAAGGTCCGCCTCGTAAGCACGGGCTGTTTGACTAGAGATACAAGGAAACAGGTACTTACCCGTGATAAATTACCGCTCTCATTGGCAAAATTATGTAGGCACTTAAGGCGCGGTCTGATCACGATTTCAAATTCGTTTTTCACCCGCTCACGCCATGATCTATTTGCTATCTAAAACGGCTTTGTTTAAAGTCGAAAATCGTATATCATCATATTTGATGATGATGATGACTTTGTGCTTGTGTTTATATTATTTTGAGGGTTTTTATTTAATTTATCAAAATATATAAAGGAATTTCAACAATTAACTGGTTAAAGTTTTAAAATACTAGTCTGGCTACACAATTCGTACAAAAAAATATGTTGTTGTCGCTGAAAATTCAGAGTTCTTCAATTCAGAAGCTATTTTTATTGCGCAATTTGTAATATGTTTTTTTAAGAGTCTAGACAATTTTTCAAAATTTTATTCGGTTAAGATTATTACCAAGGGGTTTTTTTTACTTGTAGAATTTTTTTTATCTGATCAGCTAATTTTGTCACTTCACACAAAGCGTTTAAAAACACTTCTTTTGCTTAACTTTGCGATTGTACCGCGTCTTAAGTGAGGATTGTGAGAAATCAATAGACACTTAGTTACAAATGTTTTAGCTTTCGAAGAGTATTTCGTTAATTTTTAGGGTTCCTACCAGCGTTGCCAGACGTCCCGATTTTTAAATCAAAATTAAAGGCCCCGCGCGCGACAGGCTCAGTCCCGCTTAGAGTACTTCCCGTTGACCTAGAATCATAAAATTTGGCGAAAGACAAGATCTCATAGCACATATATAGGAATAAACCCTAAAGTCACAAATTTAACGTTATATCATTTAAAAATAAATTATTTTGATATTACAAACTCACATTTTGTAGTTTTGAATGTATGGAAGAACCTTATTTTCAACTACAAAGTTAAGTTTGTCTTTCAATATTTCAACTTCAGTTAGTATTTTTTTTTGAACTCATGCTTTGAAGGTTCCAACGGAACCCTCAGAGCACGAATACTACTCATACTTGTCTGTTTTTTTTTAATTTATAATTATTGTATTTTGTATTGGTACGGAACCCTCAGTGCGCGAGTCTGACTCACAGCTCTCACCTTAATATCGCATCTTGGAGGAAGCCCATGTCTAGCAATGCATTAAAACAGGATGATTATGATGATTAATGTACAATTATTGGGACCTTAATTTACAACCTTTCCTTATTTTCACTTCCTGTTTTATAAAAAAACCCTGTGAAATGGTTACTTGATAATTTTTGTATCACATCAGCAGCCATCAAACGTCCACTGCTGGACAAAGGCCTCCCTCTTAAAGAGGAGTGTTGCCATAATCCCCACGCTTGGCAGGCGGCTTGTGGATCGCAGTAAGTTCACCGTGTACTAATAGGATGCTGCTGCCCATCCTCCGGTGGTCCTGGTCGCAGTTTTAGGACATACCCGGGTCCTAATTTTTGTATCAGTATTATCTAAAACATCGTCTAAGTTTACTCAAATAGCTTTTACGTGAACGTCTTACAGTTAATCTTTAAAATAATGCTTTTACGACTTAATAAAAGTCATCAAAACTTATCTTCTTTCGTGACTTAAATTCAGTCCAATGGTTTTAACTCCAATCCTTAAAACCAAGTGAATTAAAAATGTAAGGTAATAAGCGGCAGTTCTTCATTACTATAGGAGGTCTTAATTGGTCACAAAATGCTAGTGTCTTTACATTGATGAACAAACATATCATCATCATCATCAGCCAGAAGACGTCCACTGCCGAACATAGGCCTCCCTATTAACCTCTACATTGAACGACAGCCTGCCTTTTGCATCCACTGGATGCCCGCGACTCTTACTATGACGTCGGTCCATCTAGTGGAAAGGCCTCCTCCCTACGCTGCATCTTTCGGTTCGTGGTCTCCACTCAAGAACCTTTCTTCCCCATCGGTTATCGGTTCTTCGAGCGGTACCAGTTAAGTTGGACCTTTATTACTTTAGTTAGACGTGTTAGTTAGACGTGGACGTTAGACGTGTTAGCAGTGATGACATATGGTACTGAGACGTGGTCCTTAACTGATGGCCTTTTGGAAAAACTCAGAGTCACACAGCGGGCAATGGAGAGAGCTATGCTCGGAGTTTCTTTGCGCGATAAAATCCGAAACGTGGATATTCGCCAAAGAACCAGAGTCACCGACATAGCTGTTAAAATTTGCAAGTTGAAGTGGCAATAGGCAGGCCACATTGCTCGAAGAACCGATAACCGATGGGGAAGAAAGGTTCTGGAGTGGAGACCACGAACCGGAAGACGCAGCGTAGGGAGGCCTCCCACTAGATGGACCGACGACATTGTGAGAGTCGCGGGCATCCAGTGGATGCAAAAGGCAGGCTGTCGTTCAGTGTGGAGGTTAAAGGGGGAGGCCTATGTTCAGCAGTGGACGTCTTCTGGCTGATGATGATGATGATGTTAGTTAGACATTCTCAATTTACCTGAAATAGGTACATTACTAATTACTTGTACAAGTATTATTAGACGGTAACAAGACGGGTTCGGTGCGAGTTGATACCAACTAAACGTCGGAATCGAGGGAAATTAGTCTTGTCTCTGGAGCAAATGGCAAACATCTCTCTATATTGAATTCTCTTGTAAATGTTTAGTTAGAGGGCTTATTAAATAGTGAGGTGTCGTGTAAGGTAGAGTAAGAATTAGATAGATTAGAGAACAAACACGTGTTTATATATACTGTTACGGTATACATTAGTTACCTCACAAATGAGACAATTTCTTTTGTTTGAAAAATAGGCCCACCACAAACTAATACCGTATAGTAATGAAACTCATGTCGATTTGTTCCTCATAATCTCTAAATTTAGTGGTAATATTAGCTATATCCGATCAAACCGGAATATTGACAAAAGCCGATTACTATGGCCACTGTTGTAAAATATGGTCTATTAATTTTTGTATAAAAATTCCTAAGCATGCATCCTTTTTCGTATTAAAAACGTTCCGGTCATGTTACTTTATAAGGGAAATGAATGAATTGTGGCAAAAATCAAAACAACACATATTATTCTTTATATTATTATTCCGGTTTCATTTTTACCTTATCTTTCGTCCGAATGGTACAAAAAAAGACGACGAATTTTATAGTGTTATATACCCATCAATATACGGTAAATTTGGTGGGCCTAGAAAAAATTGTCTTGCTTAACTCACTGTTTTGTGCATATAAAATAAATAAATAAAAATAAAAATTCGGGACATTTTTGCACACACGGTCATCTGACCCCAAACTAAGCAAAGCTTGTGATATGGCTGCCAGAGACTGATATACATACATATATAGGTTTCAATACATACTTAAATAGATATTAACAACCAGATAAATTAGTACAAACACAAATGTTCATCACATACATGTATGTCATAGGTGGGAATCGAACCCACGCCCCCAAGCTTAGAAGGTAGGTTCACTACCAACTGGACCAACGGGCTATCTTTATTCATATAAAAGATTACATCAGGTTTCAAATATGTAGTGGCCCCACACTAGGCTCTAAGCCCGGGATCCTCATTGATTTAACATTATTACGTAAAGTTTCCTCCTGCGACCGCCAAGCCGCCTGCCAAGCGTGGGGATTATGGCAAACCCCCCCTTAGGGGGAGGCCTATGTTCAGCAGTGGACGTCTTCTGGCTTATGATGATGATGATGACGTAAAGTTTATTTGGAGGTAATCTACTTCAGGATTCAAAAGAAAATGTGTGTAATAAAAAAAAATTACAATATAAAACCAGTTAAGTAAGAATTTACATGAAATATCTTTAACTTTAATATTCTGGGTGACCTTTTTACTGAAACTATTGATTTACAAATACGTTGATTGAAACACTGATTCCCGTGAACATGGTGCATGTAACTGCGCCGAAATATCGGGAGCTCATTCCACAACCTTACCACGGTAAATATCCCGTAAATAATCATATAACTTTAATTTTACGTAGATTGAATCTAGTACATTATTCACGAAAAAATCACAAAATTTACAAAGACATAATAACTCTCTAAATATTTATGCTTTCTGTCTAAGCTTCAGAATTACAAAAGTCATAAATTAAAATTACAAAATCCGATTACCGATCAATATGGATAAGGTCTGATAATTTTTAAACTGCTCAACAGATTAAAAACCAAAATGTAAAAGAACAATCGTAATAAAACCTACTTTTAATTTTAAAATCGATTTAGCCTTTTTTGAAAAAAATAGGAACATCCATACTCTAGTAATTTTTTAACTTTCGCGATTTGAACACATGTTAAAAAAAAAAAAAAAAAAGGAACATATGTACAAGGGTGCAAGGGTGGGTGGGTAAGGGCAGGGTGTGCGGGTGTATGTGAAAGGTACATATTTTTTACCTATATTAAATAATACGTGATAAGTCCCGATAAACACTTAAAACATCCATACTCTAACACTCGACTTTTTATCCCAACGCCTATATATGCTTACGCATAATACCTACTCCATTCCTTCGCGTGTGAAAAAGGTAGGTACAATATAATCAGCACAACAAAGCCAGGGTAAATACGAAAGTCTAACCGAATCCCGCACTTTTTCCTCACTTCCTTTGTAGAGCACTTCCTGTGACAGGGAACTTACAGAGTAACCCGTGAAGTGGACGGTAGGTGGCGTTGTAGTCAGTCTCCAGTACGCAAACTTACAGAAACTACATTACCTGTTAGAAAATGAATTAGGGGAAGGGGACATAAGTTGTGTTAACTTGTGTTATATATGACAGAAGATGAGACACAGAAGATGTTTTAAGAGTTATCAGGTGAATTGTTTTTATTTACTACTAGCGGTCCGCTCCAGCTTCGCACGGGTATAGATTATAGCCTATGTCACCCGGGGATAGTGTAGCTTCCCGTCAGTGAAAGAATTTTTTAAATCGGTTCAGTAGTTTCGGAGCCTATTCAATGCAAACAAAGAAACAAACAATCAAATCTTTCCTCTTTATAATATTAGTATAGATAAAAAAATATATTTCATGTAGTTTTAATTTCCAGCAGATTTATTAATTTAGTAAAAAAAATGAAAAACTGTCTTGCTAACTATTTGTAATCCAGGTATACGGGTTGCCTTGATACAGGCTTTGCCTAGAAAGGCAACCAGCAGGAACTATTAATTCAAGTAATTTAGTAGGAAATAAAAATATTTTGTTTTTTGTTTTTGATGACAGGTGGGCTAACCTATAGCCCACGATTTCCCCTGCGTAGATAATTCTTCAAGAATCATAAATTTTTAGGGATATATGTATGGATTATGAAGTCTACATGGACGCAACCACGAGCGCCACCGCGATTAATCTGGGTAGCTCCTTTAAAACTAACCCATCGAGATACAATACCTATAGATGATTATTTACGGGATATTTACCGCGGTAAGGTTGTGGAATGAGCTCCCGATATTTCGGCTCCGTTATATGCACCATGTTCACGGGAAGACTCGTTAACTTTAGTGAACAACCGTGATAGTTTAACAGTGTAATACATGTAGAGTCAAAATTTCTAAGTAAAACAGTTAAAAATCGTCCGTGCGTCGTTGTACAGTCCCAGACATCAATTATATAGATCGCAATGTCACATTTACTCCAATTTAGACGTTATTTCGCTTCGATCGTGTTCAACGTCACTTTTCAGCTCATCATATCACTGGCATTGCAAAGCGTTGTAGTCAGATCGCGGTTGCCTTACAACTAATCAAAAAGTCAGTGCAATACGTATCGTGTGCCAAGTTTTGGTTAGGACATTTTTTTCACGTTTGTGACTCCACAGGTATTGTATCTCAATGTACTAACCTCTTTAAGTAGGTCGTGAGTAATAATTTTACAGCACTAAAGCCAATGCCGACTGAGAGTCAAGTTGATGTTGCGCTTACAAGCAGCCGTGGTAAAGTCAACTGTTTTCGGTTTATGCTAGATTCAAAATTGTACATCATTTCATCATCATCATCATCAGCCAGAAGAGGTCCACTGCTGAACATAGGCCTCCCCCTTTAACCTCCACACTGAACGACAGCCTGCCTTTTGCATCCACTGGATGCCAGCGACTCTCACTATGTCGTCGGTCCATCTAGTGGGAGGCCTACCTACGCTGCGTCTTCCGGTTCGTGGTATCCACTCAAGAATCTACAGTACATCATTTACTAGAGTTAAAAAAGCATCTCCCATGTAGCGATGTACCTACAACATATCTGTTGCTTTCTTAACAATAAAATACGTTCGGAATAGATAGATCCAGAATTCGAAGATCGCTTGGTCTTAAAATAACAACAATATTTATATAATAAGGAACATTTGGTGTAAACAACGTTTGAATAGGTACCAATAAATATAACGCAAACTAGACTTAAATTTTCAACTGTCTACTTTATGTACTGTGACAACTCTGTCAGGAAAAGGCCGGTAGAAAATTGTGAAAGCGTATGTTGAAAAATATGAGAAAACAAAATGTTTGCCGGAAAATATTACCAAACCTGACAGTGCTGTGAGCAAATCAAGTGTCTTTAACAACTGGTTTAAATTATATTCAATTCATTTGTTTCGGGTCTTAGGTATAACTAATATGGGTACGCTAATTGACAACGCCATTTACAGAATAAAAATCTAAATTTTAAATTAACATGAAACATTATACAATATAGGTACACATTATCGGCTGAAAAAGAAAAACTTCTAAATTTTATGCAATTTTTGACGTAAAATTTTGATTTTTGAAACCTGTGGTTCCCTGTGATTGTAGCGTCTAGTTTAAAAATGATGTGTGCATTTCATGTAGAATTTTTGACGTAAACCAGAGGTTGCTTGTGGTCGCTTGTAGCGATAAGGCCACCTGATTTTACACTACTTTTTACGATGTTTTGTTGTCTGTAATGACTGGTGTGAACAACATGTGTTTATTTATCTGTGATTTTGACGTAGATACTTAGAACACTAGGTAAAAACTGGAAGCTAAAAGCTGAAAACCGAGTTTTTAGACGGACTTACCATATTTTTTTTTTTTCTTTTTTTTTTTTCACACACGGTCACCTGACCCCAAGCTAAGCAAAGCTTGTAATATGGCTGCCAGAGACTGATATACATACATATATAGGTTTAAATACATACTTAAATAGATATTAACAACCAGATATAGAACAAACACAAATGTTCATCACACAAATGTTTGTCCTAGATGGGAATCGAACCCACGCCCCCAAGCTTAGAAGGCAGGTTCACTACCAACTGGACCAACGGGCTATCGAATATCATAAGGCTTTCGTTTTGCAATTGACAAAATTAATTATTATTCTAATTTTATTATTTAAGCTACCTACTGGATTATATTAGCCAGTTTTGAAAGACCAGTTTAGATACAAAAGGGAAAGAGGACATCGATTTTACCGATAAGGCTGCAATAGTTCACTAGTTTGATTATTTTGCCTATGCAGTTTTTATTTCTGGAATATTTAGTTAAAAATATAATATCTAATTTTATATACAGGTTCACCAACTGGTAATCAACATACTCTTAAGAGTGGTATGCATCAAAATAAACAACTTTTGATCTAAGAATTTTCAAAATTCGCGGGAAAAAATCTGCTGTTCCATACGAAAAAAATATTCACTACCGACAAAATGTATGTAACGGCAGATTTTTTATAGCGAATTTCTTAAAGTCAGAACAAAAGTTCTTTGTTTTGATGTACTGAGGCCGCCTTTAAGAGGATGTTATCTGATTACCAGCTTGAAATAGATCCTATACGGGGTGTAAGGGGAACACTCTCGAAGCTAAAAGAAGGTAATTGTACTTATAATGATGAACAACTTTTACTATGGGACCAGCCCTGAAATCGCGAAAAAATATCAGCTGTTCTATAGAAAACGGTCATTGACACTCGACAAAATGTATGGAACAGCTGATTTAATTTTTCGCGATTTCAGGGCTGGTCCCATATTAAAAGTTGTTCATAATGATGAGTACAATTACCTTCTTTTGCCTTCGAGAGTGTTGCCCTTATAGCCTGTATAGTACATAATGTCATAGTATCTACCTGCATATCTTCAGAGCGATATTTTTTCGTTCTGTCGGATCGGACACGGGCTTAAGGGAAAAATGTGCGGTGTCGATGGAAGCAGGATAATTTGTGGGTATCTCGGAATACCTACAGGTATCGTATCTACGGAGGTAGGACATCTTTGATGTATTGGGGGGCAGATCAGATTGGGGCATATATTTGGGGCGTTAAGAATCTATGGGGCTTTGTTTGGGTGATATACTGAATGTGGATCGGAATAAATAATTTATGTAACACTAGCGACCTGCCCGCCCGGCTTTGCACAGGTGTAATTTACGTGCGAAGCCGGGGTGGGTCGCTAGTTATATATATAAACCTTCCGTGAAAATGTATCTAACTGGTGGTGAAAACCGCATCAAAATCTGTTGCGTGGTTTAGGAGTTAGCGGCCATACAGACATTCAGACAGACAGAAGCGGAAAGCGACTTTAATTTATACTATGTAGAGATGTAGATAAGAGATAGAGATAGAGAAGAGAAGATAGAGATGAACGTGTTACGTATTATCTGCTTTGAGAAAATAGCCACATCAAAACTGTGTTTCAGACAAATTTCTAGTGTAATTTCGCTTCTACGTCGCTTCAAGTACAATAAGTAATTTGGGATAAAATATCTTGGGATAAATTATCTGCGTAAAACGGCGGGTAAAAACTGTGTCCAAAAAAGTGGCAAAAAATGGTGAAAAAGGTGAAAAAAGTGGCGTGCATTGGGAGAGGCCTGTGTCCAGCAGTGGACAGTTAGAGGCTGATGATGATGATCTTGGGATGACAAAGTGCACTGAGGAAATGCGTATAGTTGTTTATTTCATTTAAATTTAAATTAAATAATATTTATAGTCATTTTACATTAATAGCTGAGAGTATCAAATATATTTTTAAATTATTAAAAATTATTATAAAAAAATACTGTTTCAGATTTAATACATTTTATTTCCTTTCAAAAGGCAGGCTGTCGTTCAGTGTGGAGGTTAAAGGGGGAGGCCTATGTTCAGCAGTGGACGTCTTCTGGCTGATGATGAGTTCCTTTCAGGCCAGGTAAATTTTACTCTTTTAGTCATTAATATTTAATTTCATGTTTGAATATCTAAAAAAAAATAAGGCTTGTTGAGAAAGTTTTATCAAAAACACGCATAATTACTGATTTGTACATGATACACAAATGTTAGTTTATGCTAGCCTAGTATTTGACCGAGCGTAGCGAATTCTCTGATTCTAGACAATCTAATCTAGTGAGAGATTCTAATGGCTAAAGGGATAAGTTGGCATTTTGGAGTGCATGGTTTGTTCGACAATTACCTGCGTATCGTTGATCCGATCTTCATGAATCTCTGTGTGCAATCAAATGTATGGGTCGTGAGGTCACAGTTAAGGCCAAACTACTAGTTTATTAGTTTGTATCAAGAAATCCGCTAGTCTAAAGCGCAATGTCAAAGAACAAAGCCTATATGGCACGTATTTAATAGGCACATTACTTGTCAGGCTATCCGTTACTTTGTTGCGAACATGCACGGAACAGGACGTGGCAGTATGATAAAGTGCTTCCTATCATTCGCGCTCCGATGATTCTTGGGTACGGAACGTGAGAACCCTTTACATAACGCTGGTGTTTTGGATTTCGGAAGATTATGGTGCTCTTTTTGCAGTTGCTTTTTTGTTGAGACTGGAGGAAAAGAGTAGGGCTAAGTACAGTGCCTTGAGGGAGACATATGTCCAGTAGACGAATGATTTGTGCTAACGGATGATAGTTGCGCTTACGACCGACGACAAAAATAAAAAGAAGGTCGTGGCAGTGTTTTATTTGTACGTAAAAATGCATAGAAAGACGAGATTTGCTTACGACCGACGTTAAAAATAAAAAGAAAAGTCTTCAATATGGGAGTGTTTTCTTTGTACGTAAAAATGCATAGAAAAAAGAGATTATAAATTAAAGTGAATCATATTAGGTATGACGTAATGATGGGAGGTGGTGTACAGCATGGCTGAGACGACCAAGGATGAGGGGGAATGTCAGAAACGAGTGGATGCGACTAGCGAGAGACCGGGGAGAGTGTTACAAACAAAGGGACGCCTATATCCAGCAATGGTTCATTGAGGGCTGATGATGATGATATTAGTTATGCTCCGATTAGGAGAATGTGAGCATGGAAGAGAAGCGTGGTGGTGCTGTTATTTAAAAAAGGTGACAAAACTTTGCTTCTGAAATACAGACCCATCTCGCTCTCATGTTTATAAGCTGTTTTCGAGGGCCATCACTGTTCGCAGGTTTGATGACTTCCAGCCTAGATGGTGAGGAAAGTGAACCAAACGTGCGTCTAATTACGTATAATTTGGACTAACTGCTACTTTTTTTCTAAAAAATACAGAACGTGTCAATTTATTAACACCAACTAATGCGGATTCCCGCATTTTATCCACCTAAAACTCTTACTTTCAATTTATAATAAGTGTATAAAGTAAAACAATCGTATTTTTGATTTGACCCGATTCTTGAAAGAAACTTTACTTGAACTACTTGTCTACAAAATTTTATGAAGATCAAATGTAACGGTACTCAAGTTATTGTCGATCGCCGAACAAACATACAAAAATAAATTTGTTTAAGCGTCAATTTGTCCCACTGTCTCTTAGACCCCACTTCGTTCGGTCAGTTACCAGACTAAATGGTGATTATAAAGTAAACTGTTTCAAATTGTTTCAATTGCTTACATTGAGTTCCCAGAAACAGTTATGTGATTTGAAATATTACAATTGTTTAGTATGATAATCTCTACATAGTATATTAAAGTCGCCTTCCGCGTCTGTCTGTCTGTATGGCCGCTAACTCCTCCTTAATCACGCAACGGATTTTGATGCGGTTTTCACCATCAGTTAGATACATTTTCACGGAAGGTTTATATATATATATAACTAATGACCCGCCTCGGCTTCGCACGTAAATTACACCCGTACGAAGCCATGGGCGGGTCGCTAGTGGTGATTAACAAGTTAACTGTTTCACACATCACATCAGCAGCCACTAAACGTCCACTGCTGGACAAAGGCCTCCCTCTTAGAGAGGGGTGTTGCCATAATCCCCACGCTTGGCAGGCGGTTTCGATCGCAGATCGCAGTACGTTCACCGTGTACTAATAGGACGCTGCTGCCCATCCTCCGGTGGTTGTGGTCGCAGTTTTAGGACATACCCGGGTCCAGTAAACTGTTTCAAATTGTTTCAATTGCATTCATTGAGTTCCCAGAAACAGTTATGTGATTTGAAATATTACAATTGTTTAGTATGATAATCAAAATTAAATTCCGATTAATTGTTTCCTCAAACAAACATTCTAGGAAACAAAAAAGTAGCCATTCAAAAAATTGCAGTTTCCAAAGTTATTTTCTGTTCTGTTCATTAACGAGTTTGAATTTCAAAACTCTGCACACAATAGAGAAATTTATAACAGAAGTTTTGACTTTATTCTGCAAACTCGGACTTCAAAGTAATCCATCTTCTCGAAACACTGGTGCCACAGTTAACAGTTATAGTTACTATGAGTCGTTGGTAGAAAGTGTTTTCCTACAAAGGCAGAATTAACCTGTCCTTCTTGGCTGGCACCAAATCCAAAAATAACTGATTATAAATTGTAAATAGGTAAGTCGCAGCGTAGGGAGGCCTCCCACTAGATGGACCGACGACATTGTGAGAGTCGCGGGCATCCAGTGGATGCAAAAGGCAGGCTGTCGTTCAGTGTGGAGGTTAAAGGGGGAGGCCTATGTTCAGCAGTGGACGTCTTCTGGCTGATGATGATGATGATGATGAATTTCATTGATTTTCCTTTAATGCTTTTTGCTTTGAAGTAATTTAAATATAATTTTCTACTTTTTAATTTAAGTTTGTACATGAGATAACTACATGTACAAATCCTTTATTCGGTTCTTGTTTTCTATATATTTTTTTTTAATATTATTGCAGCTCTCTCTACATAACGTCTGCGTCCAGTATTTTCTTGCGGTCTCTTTAAGGTCGTCCGTCCATCTTGTGGGTTGCACGTCCTACAGTGCGCTTATTGGTCTGTGGTCTCCATTCGAGAACTTTTCAGCCCCATCGGACAACTTTTCTGCGTGCTATGTGCCCTGCCACTTCAATTTGCTTGTAGTAATTCTAAGCAAAAATAAATAAGACCTACCGAATTTGAGAGTATTCATTTAAAGTCGATTTATTTCTACTTTCCAACTGATTTCCAAAAATCATAACTGGTAAAAATAACATAAAATTTTTATTCAACCCACGATTCCTGCCGCACAGTAACCACAATCCAAAAGTGCTCCCAAACGAAACAAAGTCGACCCTTCACGCTAACATGTCACTGTCATCCTGAAACTTGGCACAAAGAGGCTCGCAGCGGTGTTTCATGTCTACGAGACGCCTCACTTTTATGATAATGTACGAGTTATGCCCCGGCTCATTTTAAAGATAGCTGAAAGAAGGATAACGGATAAATTACAATACTTATTTTATAAGTATTAGTATGTATTTCTTTTTCAAGGCTTTGGTAGAGGCCCTTCACTATAAGGACGTTTACCGAAACGACTAACAGGTCAATGATCTGCCAACTGGTAGTGGGCTTGAGCATTTGGATTGTCTTTAGACCTTCAACGGTCTATGGGCAGTCTAACTGTATTTGTAGTTCTAGTTTTAGCTTGTATTTTGTTTGGTTAATAAAGGCGCTTGCCCAGTAAAAAAGTATGATCGGCGAGACATTATTTTATCCATACAATGTTATAAGGAGGAAAGATTTGTATGTAAGTATGTTTGTAACGAATTGGCTCAAAAAGTAACGGAGCGATTTTAAAAAAAAATTCACCATTTGAATGCTACATTATCACTGATTAATATAGGCTATTTTAACAGGCTATATAACTATACCCGTGCGGAGCCGGGGCGGACCGCTAGTATTATTATAAAAATAAAAAAGTTTTTAAACTTTTCTGTCCCACAGCTGGGCAACGATCACCCCACCTCTCTCCCACTTCTTCACAAATCTCCGTCTCCCGCCATCTCTAAAGGTTACAAAAATCTCGGTAACCAAAATGATTATATTTTTTAATTATTTCTTTGTCAATTAATACATTATTATTAATATTAAATAATTAATCATCATCAGCCAGAAGACGTCCACTGCTGAACATAGGCCTCCCCCTTTAACCTCCACACTGAACGACAGCCTGCCTTTTGCATCCACCGGATGCCCGCGACTCTCACAATGTCGTCGGTCCATCTAGTGGGAGGCCTCCCTACGCTGCGTCTTCCGGTTCGTGGTCTCCACTCCAGAACCTTTCTTCCCCATCGGTTATCGGTTCTTCGAGCGATGTGGCCTGCCCATTGCCACTTCAACTTGCAAATTTTAACAGCTATGTCGGTGACTCTGGTTCTTTGGCGAATATCCACGTTTCGGATTTTATCGCGCAAAGAAACTCCGAGCATAGCTCTCTCCATTGCCCGCTGTGTGACTCTGAGTTTTTTCAAAAGGCCAACAGTTAAGGACCACGTCTCAGTACCATATGTCATCACTGGCAACACACACTGGTCAAAGACCTTCGTCTTGAATTAATATGTCACAAACTACTATTATATTATAAAATACTTTTTCGTTTTTTTTTTTTTTTTTAGTGTTGCAACGTTTCACGATAAAGCTTCCTTAATCCTTAGATACATTCAACAAAAAGCCCTTGCTAGTAGCGGCTTCCCAGAAAATGAATAAATGCTTACGAAATCTCATCCACGAAATCTTTATTTATCCTTTTATACAATTATCAATGGAAAGAGAGTTGAACCGCTATGCAATCTTCAAAGAAGATTTTAATCTTAATTCGTCCTTTTAAGGCCAGATGTGTTTGAATCCGTTAAGGCTATTTTACACCCCAGTGGGCAAGTTAGGGGAGGCTGGGGTAAAACTGCACTGGGATAGTCGATGCGACAATAATCTTGAACGTCATCAAGTAACATGAGATCAAACCCGATACCCGATTACCAGATAGCCCGTTGGTCGAGTTGGTAGTGAACCTGCCTTCTGAGCTTGGGGGGTGGGTTCGATTCCCACCTAGGACAAACATTTGTGTGATGAACATTTGTGTTTGTTCTATGTCTGGGTGTTAATATCTATTTAAGTATGTATTTAAAATATATATGTACGTATATCAGTTTCTGGCAGCCATATTACAAGCTTTGCTTAGTTTGGGGTCAGATGACCGTGTGTGCAAAAATGTCCCGAATATTTATTTATTTTATTTTTATTTATGAGTAGAAATAAGTCACTTGTTTGCTATTTATCCGATTAAAAAATCTAAGCTTTTTGGAGCATTTTTTTGTATAATTGCAATCCCTTTACATTATGTTGCTGTCTGTTTTTGGTATAGGTCTCTTCTTACGTGCTCTGTTTCAGTTTTCTGCCAGTCGCCGCTTTATCGCCAACGTGCTGGTGGATTCCGTAGAGTTTTTTTCGTCTCATGGCCATTTAATAAATGATAGAAGGCACAAGTGCTTTATCGCTTTTGCGTTGCGTTGCAACCTAGTGATGTTTTACCTTTAAGGAAGTTATTCAGTGCAGGAAAGTTGGAAGTTGCACGTGTTCGAGGATTAATTTTGAGTAAAACTGGAGGGAGGTGTATTATCCTAAGTGCTTTTAAATTTGATAATACTAATACAGCACTAGTGGTAATACCTAAGTAGACGATAGGTTAATATAGAATTAAAGGTACACTGTGTGTGTATGTTTTAATAATAAATTTTGGCCGTTCCAAGGTTACAAGTGCAAACTGCACAGAACAGAAAGAAATAAAGGCAGTTATCGTGTCACTGTATTATTATTAAAAATATATATAAAAAACTTATTTTAAGACTAAACATAGTTAAAACAGAGATTTAAAGTCTTCATCACAACTTTTGAACCACAAACCATAACGTCATTTGTGTGTGTTTTTTTTGTTTGGTTTGTTGAATTTGTAAAAAAGCACTGAATCAATTTTGGTATAATTTATATAGGAAATTTATACCTCTGAATTATGATCTACCAAACAAAACAAACAATCACGCACGGAAGACGCAGCGTAGGTACTTAGGTAGGCCTCCCACTAGATGGACCGACGACATAGTGAGAGTCACTGGCATCCAGTGAATGCAAAAGGCAGGGTGTCGTTCAGTGTGGAGGTTAAAGAGGGAAGGCCTATGTTCAGCAGTGGACGTCTTCTGGCTGATGAATATGATTATGAAACAAAAAATAATCATCAAAATCAATATTCAGCGGAGTAATCACGTAACAAACATTAAAAAAAATTACATACATATAGTCGTAACTGATAATAACCTCCTTATTTTGTCGGTTGAAAACAAAATCACAGCAGACAGAACAAGGAGATTTTCAGCAAAATTATCACCGTACATTTTCATTCATTATTCAAATTTGTCGACCGTGAGACGCATAGTTTTTTTTTATTGTACCAAAAAGGGATGTATTCAAGATATATTTTTTTTTATATTAATCTGTACTGTCCCACTCCTGGGCAAAGGTCTCCCCCATTTCTTTCCAGACAGTGCGATCACCCGCCAGACTCGGCCACTGTATCTGGAACGTGTTGAGGTCATCGCGCCAGCGTTTTCTAGGCCTGCCTTGGCTCCTTCGTCCGTTTTCAGGCACCCACTGTGTGATCCTCTGGGCCTATCTATCAGCTTGCATCCTAACCACGTGCCAGGAAGATCTACGTATTGTATATTAAAATTTATACATATTTCGCTGGCTCACTATTACAAGGTTCTATGTTATTATCTTAGACGTTCTGTAATTTCAATTTAAAATGTTTCACTTTCATAAATATTGACTTAGCAGGGTTTATGCTTGAGAGATATATTTTCACTCAAGCATAAACCCTGCTAAGTCAATATTTATGGAACTACATTTTTTTTATTTGAAATTACAGAACGTGTAAGAAAATAACATAGAACCTTGTAATAGTGAGCCAGCGATTTTATTGCAACCAACATTTCTTTCATTATTTTCATAATCGAATCACACACTGCACAGATATTTGCGATACATCAAACAGGACAATATACAAGTGGCCATTGTTAAGGCCATGATAAATCGCGCGTATTATTTCGTTTTCTTATTCCGCTATGGATGCCAAAAATATGATATATTCGAAACTATTCATAATCTCGACAGAAAAATTCAACGACTACGTCTGAGATTGTCTGTGCCACTGTTACGTAACGCCGTTCGTACACGAAGGAGCTCATCACTGATAAATTAATAATCAATAATGGAAGTGTTATCTACAGTTTCCCCTTTAGTTACGCCCTCCTTTGGTCTTCCATTATTCGACATTTTGATCATCAGTTGTGTGCCGCTCAATATTGAAGTGTTCATTTGTAAAACTAGTAAAAATATTATATGATTATTAACGGGATATTTACCGTGGTAAGGTTGTGGAATGAGCTCCCGATATTTCGGCGCAGTTACATGCACCATGTTCACGGGAAGGTAAATATCCCGTTAATAATCATATAACTTTAGTGAACAACCGTGATAGTTTAAAACAGTGTTTTAGTAAAAATATGTCAATGAGGCCTATTCTGTCATAACACTCACTAATCTAAACAAATCTGACAGGACTAAAATTATCTGTCTCTCTTTTCATATTAATACGTGAGAGAAGGATGGCAACAAGTTTAGAGCTGTCAAAATTAGTTTAGTTTAGAGTGCATCAGAATCGATGCCATTGACGTCGATTTTGAAGTACTATTCACTAAACTAAACTAAATTTGACAGCTTTAAAATGGTTGCCATCCTTTTCTGATATACTGAAATGAAGAGACGCTGATAAGTTTAGTCCTGTCAGATTAGTTTAGTTTAGAGAATGGTACAACAAAATTGACACCAGTGTGTGCAATATTATACGTGTTTACCTCTCCCCCTTCAGTTTTGGCAGACTACTGTTTTAACTAGCTCGAGTTTACGGCAAACTATAAAAACAATACAAACTATATAATATTATATGATCAAAGATTCATTTACATGGGTTTATTCAAGTCTTGGTAAGTAGGAAAACTATGGAACTGCTGTACCTAAATAAATAATCATTGCAAAATTTTATACCCTAAAAATTTTTATAGCTATTATATAGCTGCTGGTCACCCTACCAAATAATTAATGCATGCTCACCACTCGCACGTACTCCTTCAACCCTTAATACCTATAACTAAGAATAAAACAACAAAATGGCCACCATATCAAAGCTATACATTTTAGTTGACAACAACCGCTCCATAGTTTTCCTACCTTAATCAATTTGACTGCATTGCGTGACTAGTGACGCTAGTCAGTACTTGGGTCCCGGAGTATCCGATACTTTAGTCGTCTCCTGCACGAATGCCCTAACATTGTTTTCATACCTGAATTTTAGCCCTCAAAAGCAAGTATAAGCCTAACTAATAAAGTCATCTTCTGTACTGTTGAAACCTCGGCAGTTCTTACATATTTGAGGCGTTTGGGGTCGAGACATTGGGCCCTTGGGGACCGGGAGCTCACCTCATTTTCAAAAATCTTTCAGAGCGCCTAGTTAATGCAACGCCTGACCAAAATGCTGGCGTGTTTCTGGCTCAACGCATGAGCATTGCCATTCAACGTGGTAATGCCGCCAGCATGCTGGGTACGTTGCCAAGTGGTAGTGAGCTTGAGCATTTGGATTGTCTTTAGACCTTGAACGGTCTATGGGCAGTCTAACTGTATTTGTAGTTTTAGTTTTAGCTTGTATTTTGTTTAGTTAATAAAGGCACTTGCCCAGTTGAAATATCATGTCAAAGTAGATAATTATGCCAATTGTTGGGAATCGACAATTTGTGGTGTGGTCGAAGATGGAACACGTTATTTTTCAATTAAAGCTAAAGACCGAAATTTTTAAGCGGTTAACTAATAAGTGATAAAACAATGTCGACTGCTCTAGAATCAAGTTTCGGGTGAACAAATGTAAATTCTTAGCAACATGTCTATTTTCAGCTCAAAATTAAATTCTTTGTCTCAAAACAAACTTCAATTTTCCAGTTTGTCTGCAAAGACAACCGACATAGTGAATGAAATCGCTGTTCTACAATAATACAATGCCGCTAAAATCCAATATCATGTATCTTGTTCAAGATTCTACCGCATCTGTGAGAGTTCTGGACAGTAAAATATCGAGTACCAGGCGATTGTGTCGTTCTAAAGTCGACCTTTGTCAGAAACGTTTTAATATTTTCCGTCATAACCTTTATTACAACTTTGCGACAAATATTAAAGTTTGCGGTTGTGTGCTAAATGGCGGTTAGGCTTTAATGGAGAGAGAATGGTTTTATCTATTATCTAGTGCCACGTGTATGAAAAGGTTGTTGTACATGACAAATATAAATTGATTTTCTTCGACGTTGACGTCGTGTGGGTCGCTGACGTCAGATGCGCGTACGAATAACATACCATCATCATCAGCCAGAAGACGTCCACTGCTGAACATAGACCTCCCCCTTTAACCTCCACACTGAACGACAGCCTGCCTTTTGCATCCACTGGATGCCCGCGACTCTTACAATGTCGTCGGTCCATCTAGTGGCAGGCCTCCCTACGCTGGGTCTTCCGGTTTGTGGTCTCCACTCCAGAACCTTTCTTCCCCATCGGTTATCGGTTCTTTGAGCGATGTGGCCTGCCCATTGCCACTTCAACTTGCAAATTTTAACAGCTATATCGGTGACTCTGGTTCTTTGGCGAATACATAATATAACATAAAGTGTACTGTAATCTACAAAGCACCGCACTGCAATGTTGATGAACAGCAATGCAAGAGTTTGCAATATAATAATGACAAAATACTCGCAGTGGTTTCACCAGCTATCTTACAGGAGCCTTACGCATAACTGCTATTGCGGCACCAAACTAACGTTACATCCGCTCAGTTGAAAAATCACGCGATCGCAAACCGTATCTGGGCGCGTTAAGGTTCAAGTTCGCATGATTTTCCAACTGAGTGGATTTAACATTAGTTTGGTGCTGAAATAGCAGTTGTCCGTAAGGCCCCAGGAATCGTTCATTGTTTCGGAATTAAAAGTAGCTTATGTGTTAATCCATTATGTAAACTACCTCCGAACTAAATTTAATCGTATCGAGTTGCTTGTAAACAAACATACCCACAAACTGACATATTGTTTGCACTTTTACACACACATTTTCATATTAAAAAAATTGCAGTGGAATAGTGTGATACACTTAATTAACTACGTGTAACCGACGTCAGCTACTGCCGTTAAAGTAAGAGAAAACTAAGCTTATTGACTAGACCACGCTCAAAAAGACAAAGTTATAATTACCTTAACTCTATTACTCTATAGTATGATTCTATTGCGATGGTGATAAGGTGCGATGAACTCGACAATTTAGATAGAAGCGGGCAAGTATATTATCGTTAGTACTAGAATATTTGGGGGGAAGCTTTTGAACAATTGAAACCACTTGACGGGCTCATGAAAAAATTAAAATCTTAGCATAGAACTACAAATTGATGGGTAGATACAGTGCGATACGAAATAAATAAATATTCGGGACACGTCTTGTATACACGGTCATCTGACCCCAAACTAAGCAAAGCTTGTGAAATGGCTGCCAGAGACTGATATACATACATATATATTTTTAAATATATAGGGTGTAAGGAACACTCTCAAAGCCAAAAGAAGGTAATTATACTCATCATTAAGAACCACTTTTAGTATGGGACCAACCCAGAAATCGCGAAAAAAAAAAGCTGTTCCATACATTTTGTCGAGTATCAATGACCGTTTTCTATAGAACAGCTGATATTTTATTTCGCGATTTCAGGGCTGGTCCCATAGTAAAAGTTGTTCATAATGATGAGTACAGTTACCTTCTTTTGGCTTCAAGAGTGTTCCCCTTACATCCCGTATACTTAAATAGATATTAACACCCCACATTAATGAATGTGGATGTGGGGGCTGATGGAACACTGTTACTATGTGTGTCTCTCTTTCACATTAAAAAGAAAAAAAGATGGCAACAATCTGTGCAACTTTTGACTTTGCAATTGAAGAAGACCACGAACCGGTAGACGCAGCGTAGGTCCTCCCACTAGATGGGCCGATGACATTGTGAGAGTTGCAGGCATTCATTGAATGCAAAAGGCAGGCTGTCGTTCAGTGTGGAGGTTAAAGGGGGAGACCTATGTTCAGCAGTGGACGTCTTCTGGCTGATGATGATGATGATGAATTGAAGAATGCATCCAATTGTCCATATAAAACGGATTGGACTTTCTCTAATTCATACATACTTCAGCATTGACAAATTATCACAGATTTGTAAATATGTAGGTAGTTTATAGGAGTTAAGTGAAATATTATAAGTGAGATGTCGCACTCTTAATAAAACAGTGACCGAATCCAAAATCGCAACTTTTTGGGAATCGACAAAAAAACAATTTTTAACTGAGTAACAGCGCGCAAGGTGAAGGACGGATAAAGACTCAAGTAGTTATAAACCTTATTGCATATAGAAAACAGGTGTTTTTAATCGCCTAGATTGTAGAGCATGCTTTTTAGGTCGATATTTTACTAAAACTCAATTTGCCAAAATTTCGAGTTCGGTCATTGTTTTAAGAAGAGTGCGATGTGTACTATAAAGGATGATTTATGATAGACCGTGGTGGACACGAGCCGTGATCCGTACATCAAGCATAAAGGACACGTAGAATTTGGATGTCTACTTAAAGACTGTGCCGCAACATAAACAACACACTTACTTGATAAAACAATAGATATTCATTTATAAAATAGGCTTGCTAGATTTATTTGTCAAATCTATCAACCTATATCTCCCTGCTTTCCCCTATATGCATTGCAGTCAATAACTCTCACTACTGCTAGAGCTTGCGGCAGACTACCTCAATACCTGTCATGGATGGCAGGTATTGCAAAATATAAACAAGGCTACGTTTACGTAAACTGCACTTTAACAGTGAAAACTAGAATTTTATGCTATGCCGTAATTTTATCATCATAATTTCTGCCGTAGGACGTCCACTGCCGGATAGGCCTCCCCCGTCGATCTCCAAAGCAGCTGGTCGGAAGCGGCCTGAATCCAGCGTTTCCCTGCGGTCTCTTTTAGGTCGTATGTCCAATTGTCCATCTTGTGGTACGCTGCGCTTATAGTTTCGTGGTCTCCATTCGAGAACCGTTTGGCACGATCGGCCATCTATTCTGCGTGCCGTGAGCCCTGCACACTGCCACTTCAACTTGCTAATCCGGTGGGCTATGTCGGTAACTTTCGTTCGTCTATGGTTCTCTTCCTTCTGATTCGATTTCGTAGAGAAACCCTGAGCATAGCCCTCTCAATAGCTCGTAATTTTATATACACAAAGTTTTTTTCACACGGTCATATTTTTCAATTGCTTGTCAAGTTTTTCATATTTTTAAATTATTGTTTATTCACACTGGGACGTGCGACGCCCGTTACTGAAGGTTTGGCTAGCAGCCAGCACGTGGAATTAGAAGTACCATATATCAACCAGAATTCTAAAGCTTGAAAAAGAAAGGTTATGCGACGGCCGAAAACGGCGAAATCCTGATTGACTTGGAGTGATCGATGGCAAAGGTGGATCAATGGGATCTGACCGCTTTTAATTCTGTTTGAATGGCCAAGATGTGTGTTTACGATGCAAGGGGAGGGTAAAAGGTTTCAATTCTACAAAAGGTCCGTCGTCGTGGTTATGTTTGGTGCGGGCCGACAAGCCATTAGCGTTGAATCCTTTTTCGTTTCACGTGCAAAGGGGAATGTTTTTGATTCTGAGAGCTATTTTTGTATTTTGCTAAGACATACTGTGTATATTCAAAAGATTTTTTCACCCTACTGCTCAAAAAAGAGGGTAAAGTTTTACAGGCGGATGTGTGTTTGAATTATTTTTAAAGTTTCTATCGCATTTTAACCTCTTATCGCTTAAATGGCTAGACCAATTTTGACAAACGAGGTGTCGTTGAGTTTATCTTTATGTTTAGAATGCCATAGTCCACATTATGCAGGCTTTTATTTGGTTCCTCTTTTAATTTGAGTAGTTTCGGCGCCAACGTGGAGAAAATAATCATGTTGGCTCGTTGGATTATTTTCCTAAACTTGTGTATTTTCGAGTGTTCATGTGTAGTAAATGGTGAATTTTTATTTATTAAGTGCTCGTAAACGTGCTCGAGTAAAGCACGGCAAGTATTATAACGAGGTGAAACATGTCTTTTTGTGTTGTTTCCAAAACTCCATAGTATCCTTTTGTAAATCTCCACCACTTTACAGGGGCATGAGATTGACTTAACCGTGACTTACTTAGCTTGACTCTGACTGTGGCTAAGACTTGTTGGACGCTTTTAATACTATGTAAACATGTTTAATATTACGACTAAAGGACATTGAATCCACGGTCTGAAAATTTTAACAAAAAAAAACTTTTAATTTCACTACATGCCTTTTGCAAAGCTTGCGAATGTTGCTATGTCTAAGCCCAAATCCATCTAGTTAAAATAGTAACGTTCAAGTACAATATTTTTATCACAGTTGGAATAGAGTTGAGGGCGAAAATGAGTTTTATGGAACTTATTGCTCAGGAAATAGGCGCAATTTTTTTGTTTCAACTTTCCATGAAAGTCGTGTACGAACAGGTTTACTTTACAATACTTGTCCCTAATTTTAAACTCCAAGTTAAAATGAGAGTATGAAAAGTAGAAGATTCCCCTTCGGAGCAATAACGGGCGGATTGGAAACTTCCAAACTTGATAATAACATCGTATAATATGTGACAGTTTCGTCATAACATTCTGGAATAACCGCTTTAATAAGCTTTCCTAAAACTTGGTTTGAGTTTCATAACTTAATTCTGACTAAAGAAGGTTTCCAAGTTCCGTGGTCATTTCAGGTGAAGGAGCACAAAAAGGGTGTATATCTCTTTTGGTCGGGTGCTCCTGGCAAAAACATGAGCAAAAACTTTTGACATAAGGCGATATAAGGAAAATGCTTATGTAGTTTATGTTGTTTTGGCGGAGGCAGAGGTTTTGTGGAAATGGACTAAAATGTAATGATGTGGCGTGAAACATTGTGTCGTTATACGAAGCTGACTTTGGAAAGATTTATTTATTACCATAAATAGGTAAATGGAAAAAAAATACTTAAGCAAGTATACCGGATTAGCAAGTTAAAGTGGCAGTGCACATATCACGCACAAAAGATGGCAGATGGGGCCGAAAGGTTCTGGAATGGAGACCACGGACCGGTATGCGCAGCGTCCACCCACTAGATGGACAGACGACCTAAAAGAGACAGCAGGGACACGTTAGATGCAGACCGCTTCCAGCCGGCCCTTTTGGAGATCGATGATTTTGATTTGGATAAATTTTTGATAGTGAATAGTTTCGTTTTTTTGTGAAATTAAAAGCGTAAAAAGGTCGCGCGTAAAAGTACCGCGCCAGGCGTCATCAAGGTCGGAACTATGTTCGTTTTTGTCGTTGCACTCCCCCCGCGGGCGTCCTGACTCTTGCGTGGCAAAATACATCGTTGCTATAACTTGTTGGGGGCTGAGGGAGCGTTTTGTTGCCTACGCGGATAGGGTTCCGTATCCAAAGGGTAAAAACGGGACCCTACTAAGCCTAAGATGTTTTTCTGTCTGTCCATCTGTCCATCCGTACGTCCATCTGTCCTAACTATTAACGGCTGTATCTTTCGAACCGCAATAGATAGCCAGTTGAAATTTTCACAGAATATGTAATGTTACGGCGGATGAACTAACAAATAATAAAAAAGTCAAAAAGTATAACCAAATGGGGTCCCCATATAACACACGTATTTAACGTATTTTTGTATTAGTTTTATTGTAAAAACAAATAACGTGCAAGCGTCAAACTTGGCATGATTATAAAACACACTCTAAAGTATAACAACGAATAATAAATAATGGCCATGTGCGAGTCGGTGACAAATTCTGTTCATTGCCAAGTTATAATTGTGTTATACTCGAGCGCCTGTAGCAAATAATTAACTGTGGCTTCGTAGCAATTTTTTTGACTATTTTTGAAGGCGTTATTATAACTGGTAATTATTATGATTTGTTCCCCAGAGATACTTTTTCCCCGTAGAGACACTTTTAATAAAACTACGCTTTTATTCCTGTAAGATACACTTTTTTAAAATCCTACCAATTGTTCCTCATAGGTACACTTTTCGGTACTATTGTGCACAAATACTTAGACAAATACTTTGACTATTTTGGAAGGCGTTATTATAACTGGTAATTATTATGATTTGTTCCCCAGAGATACACTTTCCCCGTAGAGACACTTTTAATAAAACTACGCTTTTATTCCTGTAAGATACAATTTTTTAAAATCCTACCAATTGTTCCTCATAGGTACACTTTTCGGTACTATTGTGCACAAATACTTAGACAAATACTTTGACTATTTTGGAAGGCGTTATTATAACTGGTAATTATTATGATTTGTTCCCCAGAGATACACTTTCCCCGTAGAGACACTTTTAATAAAACTACGCTTTTATTCCTGTAAGATACACTTTTTAAAATCCTACCAATTGTTCCTCATAGGTACACTTTTCGGTACTATTGTGCACAAATACTTAGACAAATACTTTGACTATTTTGGAAGGCGTTATTATAACTGGTAATTATTATGATTTGTTCCCCAGAGATACACTTTCCCCGTAGAGACACTTTTAATAAAACTACGCTTTTATTCCTGTAAGATACACTTTTTTAAAATCCTACCAATTATTCCTCATAGGTACACTTTTCGGTACTATTGTGCACAAATACTTGGACAACCTTATTGTATTTGTGGTGGTACGCATTCCAGTGCGCATGCCCGACTCGCACTTGACCGGTTTTATTATTCTCCCTATTACAAAGTGCTCTGTTCGAGACCAAAACATGAAAGCCTATTCTGAGTTTGCTGAAGTTAAAACAAGAAGATGGTTTATACGATACTTATGTAATCTCCAGTATACGGGCTTCAATTTCACTCAACTCTTCGCCAGCATTGAAATGTCTTCCTCCATAGTGAAAACCTTGAAACTTAACTTTAGTAACTTAACTAACTTCTGATGCATCTAACTAAGTAAGTTTAGGTTAAGTTAGTTTAAGTTTGTAAGTTTTTGTAAAGGTGTCGAATAAAATTTATTATCTTTCTTTCTAACTTCTTGTCAAGATCTGGGACATCTGGGACATTTTCTGGGACATTTTTGCACACATGGTCATCTGACCCCAAACTAAGTAAACCTTGTGATATGGCTGCCAGAGACTGATATACGTACATATATATTTTTAAATACAATACATACTTAAATAGATATTAACACCCAGACATAGAACAAACACAAATGTTCATCACACAAATGTTTGTCCTAGATGGGAATCGAACCTACGCCCCCAAGCACAGAAGGTAGGTTCACTACCAACTGAGCCACCGGGGCAGTCAAGTTCTTGTCAAGATTGGGTACACATTGTGTGTGACATTCTTTAAAGTTTTTTAAACAGCTGTAGCAGTAGATTTTGTAAATTTGAATGAAAATCGTATATTATAATCACTTTTACAAGGCTATTAACGTAAAACTGTATCTGGTGATCGCTATACCACAGTTTTTTACACAACTTTTTAATATTATAGCAATTGCTTATTATATCAATTGTCAAAGCTAAAAACTCAGATTCAATTATTATAAGTGTACAAAGGGAGGTGTTCTAAAGAATCACAGATAAGAGAAGTAAATAGAACGGAAATGAGAAGGAAAATCTGTCGCCAGGCATTATGACAGAACCTTGATTGAACATTCTTATTTATATCAACGCGTCGAACTCCGCATCAAAAGGACCTTACCTTTTTGGGTAAGGTCTCAAAATTCTTTGTCCGCATCACTGTTACTAATTTCGATGACTGACGTTTCGTTTATATGGGTGCAACTGGCTACAACATTTTTTTTTACAAAATGCCTTGACAGCCGTTCTAATTAATACAAAAAAAACTTTGTGTAAAGAACTATCGGCACAGTTGATTGAATCAGGCGTTACTTTGCGGAAGTCCATTTTTAATTTGTGTATATCGAATTTCTAGTGTAATTCCGCTTCTAAGCGTTAGCGTTTTTAAGCGGAATTACACTAGAAATTCGATATACACAAATTAACTATCGGCACTGCAACTGACGGCATCGCACTAGCCGCCACCACCTGAAAGTTCATCCACATACAGATCAGTGGTCGGGGGTCCTAAAGGGTCGGCAACGTATTTGTGATGCCTCGGGTGTTACAAGTATCCATAGGCGACGGTGACTGCTTTCCATCAGGCAGCCCGTCTGCTTGTTTGCAACCTCATCATCATCAGCCAGAAGACGTCCACTGCTGAACATAGGCCTCCCCCTTTAACCTCCACACTGAATGACAGCCTGCCTTTTGCATCCACTGGATGCCCGCGACTCTCACAATGTCGTCGGTCCATCTAGTGGGAGGCCTCCCTACGCTGCGTCTTCCGGTTCGTGGTCTCCACTCCAGAACCTTTCAACCTATGGCATTAAAAAAAAAAAAAAGTGGAAATTATACAATGAGCATTGCAAGTGTTATTTTTTCCCCTCACACCAGAAATTAGTGGAATGAGCCCCCTCTTGTAGCATTTCCGAGTAGCTATAATACGTACAGTACTTTAAAAAGGATTTTAATTTAGTCTTTAAGGGTCTTCACTTCTTCATTACTTGTTTGTACTTTAGTAGGTAATGTGAGCCGTGGTAGCCCATTAGGGAGACCGCTAGACTTGAAAGCGTGAGGTCGCGGGTTCAAACCTCGGGCCCATACCAATGAGCTATTTGGAGCTTATGTATGGATTTTCATACCACTGGCTTTTCGGTGAAGGAAAACATCGTGAGGAAACCTGCATACGTACGGGGAAGGAATTTAATGGCGTATGTGAATCCACCAATCCGCACTGTGCCAGCGTGGTGGATATGGCCTTATCGGTTTCTTCTAGGCAAGCGTGCTCCATCGTAGACCGTATCGTCGCTTAACATCTGGCGAGATGGCGGCCAAGCGCAAGCCTATCTATTATAAAAAATTAAAAAAAAACACCCTTTCGGCTAAAAGAAGTCTAGCAGTGGACTGTTAAAAAGCTGCCTATGATGATGATGATGAATTTATGTAGGGGTACGGAACCCTCAGTGTTCAAGCCCGACTCGCTTTTTTTCACTCATAAGGTTAATCTAAACGCGGTATTTACCTACTCTAAAACTTGTTTACCCCAATTTAACCTACAAATTTATACAATTAGTAAACTCCAGAGATCTTGTTCACATTATTAATATTTCAAGCATGTTACCTAATTCCGTAAAATCGCTCGCGCGTTTATTAGTTTACAACCATATAAATGTAAATTTCTCGGGAATCAGGTATCTTAATTTGCTGGCAATTTATAATAATAACCGCATTTGAAATATACGATATGCTTATCTTGTAATTTATAAACGTAACTTGATGTTCTTTTATTAGTACTAAGTAGGTACTTGTGTTTAATTGTTATAGCTAGTTTTATTAGCCCGTCGAATGCGTTACGCACCGCATGTTGGCATAAGCGAAAAGTGCTCCGACGTGTGTATTGTGTGTAAGAAGATTTATACACAATACCAATGGTATATAATATTACTAGCGACCCGCCCGCCCGGCTTCGCACGGGTGTAATTTACGTGCGAAGCCGGGGCGAGTCGCAAATTATACATATAAACCTTCTTCTTGAATCACTCTATCTATTTAAAAAAAAAAACGCTTCAAAATCCGTTGCGTAGTTTTAAAGATTTAAGCATACATAGGGACGGACAGACAGCGACAGCGACTTTGTTTTGTACTATGTAGTGATGATGCAAGTATTTTATACTTTTTTAAAACTTTTTTTATTATCTGAAATGTAGGTGAAATTCCCCATTTTAGAAATAAAAAAACTCCTAATAATTAATAAATTTTAACTAAATATATTTTTAGTTTAATATATTTTTATTTAGAGCATTTAATTTAATTTAGTTTAGTATCAGTTTTTAGTTATACTATTTAAGTTTTCGTAAATTTCCTGTTTTTTAAGTTTTGGCAAATAAAATTTATCTCATCAAGCCAAAAATCTCCTTCGCCCACATTCGACGGGTTAAACCTAATTACGTAAACGCGTCACCGTCTTCTTTGGTAAGGCTTTTACAGACCAAAAGCAGCACAGCTTGAACGCAGCCCGCGCATGTTGTTATATAAAATAAAAGCTAGCCAAGAACGTTTCAAGAGACGCATGTGATAGGGTTCTGTAACCAAAGCCACATAATAAGCTTGTTTTCCTTTTTTTTTTCTTCATATTTTTATCTCATAAAAAAGCTGATTACAAATAGAGCCTTCTATCAAACACCATTAACTAAAATATTTTCAAAAACAAATAATTTGTAACTACGTACATTTTAATTTCATGCTAGACAGAGAGTGCACTAAACCCTGCAAAATTAAAATTATAAAAAAAAAAAACGGGACATTTTTGCACACACGGTCATATGACCCCGAACTAAGCAAAGCTTGTTATATTATAATTGCCAGAGACGCATATATATTTTAAATACATACTTAAATAGATATTAACACCCAGATATAGAACAAACACAAATGTTCATCACAGAAATGTTTGTCCTAGGAGGGAATTGAACCCACGCCCCCAAGCTCGGAAGTTAGACTCACCACCAACTGGACCAACGGGCTATCAAACCACCTATACCCAGTATTGAGTTGATACAGGCTGAAGATGGTGATGTTAATGATAGTATGTACCAGTTAAGTGGGACCTTTATTACTTTAGTTAGACGTGTTAGTTAGACATTCTCAATTCACCTGAAATAGGTACCCAAGCGCAGAAGGTACTACCAACTACTACTGTTCTTCACTACCAACTGGACCAAAGGGCTATCAATAAAATAAAAACATGCACATCATCAGCCATTAAATGTCCACTGCTGAACAAGGCCTCCCTCTTAGAGAGGGGTGTTGCCTTGCAACATGCAAAAACAAAAACATGCAGCTGTAATTAAATGCTGTACTAACCATAGATGAACAAAAAAGGGCTATGGTACTAACATACCACACCTTGCCTCGCCTTGCGAGACAGGAGTAGAGCATCTGCTTATTATGGCACCAAAAACTTTAAACGCTCATATCTCAGATATTTATCACTAATTTTAATTTAATTTTCAGTATGTTGTCTAACGTCACAGTTAAATCCTTCGCTGAGCCGTTATTTGTAATAAATGAAACATAAGGACACATGCCTATTGTAGTCACATTAATAGTTTAGAAATTGGTTAAAAAAGATATTTTGTTACAAATTAGGTTCTGTAGACTTTGCAACTTGTAAAAAAAGAACACATCCAATACGCTTTTATTAAACTAAGTTAAGAACTATAAAATTTACAATATCAATGTGTGCAAATTTACATGTACTTGTGTCTCTTTCTAAGCAGTTTAAGAACGTAATAAAATATTTTAACCGCTACCCTCAGGACCGCGGTCAAAAGTGTGAGTGAATAGGTCGCGCCACATAAACTTTTATAGTAGTTGCTCTAGCAGTATGGATAACATGCGAAAACAGGTCACTGGTCCTTCACCCAAGATCTAGCAAAAAATTCATTGAGTATTCTGAATTATAAACTGCTATTTTGACGAATCTTTAGTAAGTTTTTTTTAAGTGGCAAACAAGCAGACGGGCTGCCTGATGGTAAGCAGTCACCGTCACCTATGGATAGTTGTAACACCAGAGGCATTAGAAACACGTTGCCGACCCTTAATGACTCTATTATCTCGCCTTTTGAAGAACCCCATGTTGTAGCTTTCCGCTTTAACGTCGCATTAATGTTGGTCATTCTAGTTTTAGTTTGTCTACTTCCATGGTTAGTTTAAAATTATCAAAAGACCGAAACACAATAAAGGACATTTCGCTTGTTAGAAAAAATATATATCGTCGCAAGAAAGGCAGAATTACTGAAGCGCCAAAATAGGCATATTGAGTTATATAGATATTCGGAATCAGCGTTTTTTTCTACGTCGATCAGTCTGGGTCCCATAGCGATACGAGCACTATTTTGGCGTTTCAGTAAAAAGAAAAAAGGGGTTTTTTCATCAACCAGAGTCCTTAAACGACACTTTTTTGGCATTTTATTCGTGCCTGTCACCTAAGTAATTTTGTTTTCCTGCAATAAATTACAAGTAAATTTTAAGTAAACTTGGCTTCCGGCAATTTAAAAGCTAATATTTTAGAGTTATAAGTAATTTTGATGGCTATAAATATTTGAATCAAATGGCGGTTAAGAAATTTTGCTTTACTGTAAATTGAAGTCATTTTTACTTAAGCGCCACTATATCAGCACAGACAAACCAGCAGTCCATATATTATGGTTTGTACTTCTGGACATAGAAAATGACAAATTAATAAAAGTTTACCTTGACATCATCGAAATTCTTGTGCTGGGAAAAAAGTTATGAATTAAAAACGAAAAAAAAAAAAACTTAAAACGGCTTTTTCTCGAAATGGTCATTTGGAGCTTCAGTAAATTTGCCTTTCCTGCGACGATATATATATGTATGAAAGTAACACTGATAATACAGTTTTCTCTTTTTTAAATATTTAAATACCTATTTACACTGGAGGATGGATGAAGATGCTCAACAGCAAAAGCAACTGAAGTAGGAGTAGGAGGAAGTAAGAAAATCTTTATAGTGAGGTGATTTTAGTAAGTGAAATATCTAAAAAAGATTATAATATAACAAATAATACGTAGTATACGCGTTTATAATTATGTTTATTTGTGTAGTGCTCTATAAAGAGTATTTATGTAATACCCCAATGACTTCGATAAAATTTAGTCTTATTATCCCATACTGTTTATAGTGTGGTTCCTTTATGAAAGTTTCGCCCCGTAATAAAGATTTTGGGAACTTTACCTTTCTACCCTTCTTATTTTTATGTCAATATGGCGCAAAAGCAATAGCTAGTTTGCCTTTGGGACGGGACGTTTCGAACTTTTCAGGTAGGAATATTAAGTTTTGATTTGGACCCTTCAATAATGTTGTTTTGGGCAATAACTTGTTTTGTTTATATTTACGATTGAACACTTCTTTCCTGTTTTGGAAAGAAACATAATTTGTTGTGTGTATTTTCTTTATAGGATTGATAGGTTAGGCTTTTGACCACAGCCCACGTGATGCCAAGTGATAATGTGGGCGAAAATTGTAAGCACGGACAGCCCGGAATAGGCACTGTCGGAACACACCGTTAGATGCTTGGCGATAGGCGATGGCGGTTCTCAACTTGGTGTTGGCTAGCTAGCCAGGTATCATATATAGGGTAACGCGAAAAGGTTGTACTAAACTGAAAGGTATCATCAATCCGAAAGGTTATCATTATGAACAACTTTTACTGTGGGGCAAGCCTGCAATCACAAAAATAAAAAACAGCTGTAACATAGCAGTGTCAAGTGTGAATGATCGTTTTATATGGAACAGCTGATATTTTTGTCAATATTCATCATAATTTCAGCCATAGGACCAGTACCGGCGTTAGGGTAGGGCCTGATTAGGCGACCGCCCAGGGCGCCAGATAAAAAGGGGCGCCCATAGCCATATTATACCGTATGCATTAAAAAAAACTATCCTTTTCGACCTTTTTTCGGTTTGAATGGGCAGATTGAGGAGGAGGGGGGGCGTCGTAAAAATCTTGCCCAGGGCGCTGGTAGTGCTAAAACAGGCACTGCATAGGACGTCCACTGCTGGAGATAGGCCTGTGTCCCAGCAGTGGGCACATGATAGGCTGAATGATGATGATGATGATGATAATGATGATGAAAACACCTTGGTACGGCGGCAGTATATCGGTTCAGCAGTGTACCAGGATAACAGAGATGGTAGAAGTAGATCGGTGATCTACTATGCCTACATTTTTAGACTTAGCCATTCCCAACAAGAGCCGAGTATGGCGTAGCAGCTTCATATAAATGAAGCCCTAACGCTATCATGACCTCTCTCGCTCTACTACCCGCTAAGGTCGTAAACGCAGTCTTACGAGACGCAAGAAAAATTGCCTCAAAAACTCAAAAGTAATTTCCGCAATTCAGAACTTTGGACCCAAATTCCACTTACAGAAAATGTATTTTTGCACGACCACCATTTGAGTTCAACTCTAGACGTTATCGCATTATGCTAAACTGCTCGAAAGCAATCTCGTAACTTAGTCACGTCTCGAATTGATAATTCAATCGTTGTAATTGCAGTAGCACGTGGCACTTTGGGTCCTGATAGAGTTATTATTCTTATACATAGTAACAGTTATGATAAAGTACAGGGTGTAAGGGAAACGCTCTCGAATCCAAAAGAAGGTTAGTAAGGTGGAAGAAGGAATTGTACTCATCATTATGAACAACTTTTAATATGGCACCAACCCAGAAATCACGAAAAAAAAAATCTGCTGTTCCATACATTTTGTCGAGTGGCAATGACCGTTTTTTATAGAACAACTGATATTTTTTTCGCGATTTCAGGGCTGGTCCCATAGTAAAAGTTGTTCATAATAATGAGTACAATTACCTTCTTTTTGGCTTTGAGAGTGTTCCCCTTACACCCCGTATATTAGTCTATTCTCAAACGGCAATTAATGTGTCCATAATAATATGACCAAAATTTTACTTTAAGGTCAAACTTTTCAAACATATTTGATTACATTTTTCGGCTACAAAAGGGCATATTCAAAAAGCTTATGTTAGAGTTCCATCATCATCGTCATCATAATTTTAGCCATAGGACGTCCACTGTTGGAGATAGGCCTCCCCCATCGATCTCCAAAAGGGCCGGTTGGAAGCGGCCTGCATCCAGCGTTTCCCTGCGGTATCTTTTAGGTCGTCTGTTCATCTTGTGCGTTAGAATTTACAGATAAACATTATTTACAATTTGCAGATATGACAGTTGATGTCCTGTTATTGGTTATATCCACAGAAACATTTTTTTTTTAAATTAGATCAGCTGTCAAGGAATTTTTGTAAGAAATTTGTTGTAGCCAGTTGCACCCTTATAAACGAAATGTCAGTCATTCGAAATCAGTTAGGAACTGTGATGCGAAGTTTGACGCGTTGATCTAAATAATAATGTTCAATCAAGGTTCACTCATAACAAACCTGGTAACAGATTTTCCTTGTCATTTCCGTTCTATTTACTTCTCTTTTCTGTGGTACAAGTCGTAGGAAGTACAAACAAAACAACTTCCAAATTTCATCTTAAATACCTAAGTATATAGAATACGGAAATGCACGTGAATACTCATTAAAGCAAGCATTCTGATCGTAGCCACAAACTGTCAAATCCAGGCTCACAGATTCAATACCGATGCTGTCACTACAGGTCCTGTGATTCTAAACTACAAGCTTGTAATCTAAGAAGCTAGCCTATGCTAAAGCTCACGGAAACTTGTGATACACATGTTCAAAATAGATACAAGCTGGATCTCAGATCAGACAAATAAGAGAGATATGGTAGCGTGGTGGGTGTGAATGTATCAGGTTTAAATCAGGCTTGATACCTTTATTCGAACTCACCCTTCAGACGGCCTTCCCGCTCTTTTTAGGGTTCCGAACCCAAAGGGTAAAAACGTGACCCTATTATACTAAGCCAACGATGTATCTCTGGCTGTCATTCTTCTTACAAAAACACCATGACAACCATTCTAATTTAAGCAAAAAAAAAACTTTTCTGTGATTAAGTGAGTATATCCCGTGTAATATAAATACAATATTTTTCTGTTATTTCAATGAAGGAATTTTTGTTACTTTTCCTTCAAAAAAGTTAAGCCAAGCAGAGAAATTTAAATTAAATAGTTTCAAAAATTACATTGATTCAAACTTAATTAAATCCACTTAGGTACGTGACACATTAAATAGTAAAACAGTAAATACCTCATTATCTCAACATGAAGCTAAAATTCGTGTAAAGAAACTTATTTTGTTCGTTAATTTTCAATCGAATTTGATTAATTACACAATTTGACATCTTGTGGTTTGTAATTGTAACCATTACCTGAGAAATTTCGCAGAACGGGCTTCCATAATTTAGAGGCGCAACCGCAAACATAATCTATCTCTTTCTCCTCCAAATTTGAGTGAGCGGGACAACTAGCCTACGCATCCTGAAAGCGATATACCAAACTGACGGCACGGAAATTACAGCCTTTGAATTAGAGCAATATCCAGTGTTGTTTGTTAGTGAAACGGTTAGTTTTTTTTAAGCCAAAACGTTGCACGAGCTGGTTTTATTTGCTAGATCATCCCATGTTATTGATGGCACGGAAAACATAGTTTAAAGTCGGCATTTTGTTACTGAATCGTGGCAGTTGTTTTTCCGTTTGTACAGTGAACGAAGCTTTGAGTGTTTGTTTATTTTATGTTCGTAATATTTTTTTTTATAGTTTTTTTTTTTTTCAAATATTGTTTTGTTCCAGACATCTTGTCTATTTATACGGATTATACAGGGTGTAAGGGGAACACTCTTGAACCCAAAAGAAAATAATTGTACTCATCATTATGAACAACTTTTACTATGGGACCAACCCAGAAATCGCGAAAAAAAAATCAACTGTTCCATACATTTTGTCAAGTGGCAATGACCGTTTTCCATAGAACAGCTGATATTTTTTTCGCGATTTCAGGGCTGGTCCCATAGTAAAAGTTGTTCATAATGATGAGTACAATTACCTTCTTTTGGCTTCGAGAGTGTTCCCCTTACACCCCGTATATACATTATAGACAATACAAGTAGCCAATTCCTTAAAATAAATAAAAACTTTAACATGTTATAGTCGCAGTCAAAGTCAAGCAGAGTAAGTCATGGTTAAGTCCAAGTCATACATCAGTTAAGTAGTAGAGGCTGTACTACTTAACTGTACTCTAGTAAGTTTTGGAAACAACTCTAAATGACTTAATATTTAACTTCATTATAATTATCAAGTTCGAGCATGTTCATGAACACTGAACAAAATAAATCATCATCATCAACTAGAAGACGTACTCTGCTGAACATAGGCCTCCCCCTTTAACCTCCACCCTGAACGCCTGTTATCTGCATCCGTTGGATGCCCGCGGCTCTCACAATATCTTCAGTCCATCTAGTGGGAGGCCTACCTACTCTGCGTCTTCTGGTTCGTGTTAACTCAAGAACCTTTCTTCCCCATTAGTTATCGGTTCATCGAGTGATGTGGCCTGCCCATTGCCACTTCAACTTGCAAATTTTAACAGCTATGTCAGTGATACTGGTTCTTCGGCGATTATCCAAGTTCCGGATTCTATCGCGCAAAGAAACTCCGAGCATAGCTCTCTCTATTGCCCACTGGCAACAGATACTGGTCAAAGTACTAAATAAATAATCTACTATTATTACATATTATTATTAACACTCGAATATACACAATGTTTAGGAACATAAAACAATGAAGCAAAATTATTTTTACCTGCACTAAGAAAAATAAGGGAGATTATGGTAAGGTGGCGTGGCGGGTGAAAAAAACATAGCATAAACAACAATAACCATAGCATAGCATACGCAAAAAGCAGAACAGGCAGCTAAGGTGGGTAATATGACCATTTTGACTACTCCCAAAAAAAAATATTTGATATAATTTTGATATTTTAGAAAAATATTTATTGATGCTTTTTTTAAATCTAATATTAGTACAGACTTAAAACACTGCGGGCTGATTCTAGACAATCGAGACCATTTCTGAAGTTACTCTGTAACTATGTCAATTAAAGTGGCGAGTGACAGAAATAGCACATCTATTGCTTGAAAATAAGCGTCTGTAATTTGTACTCCATAATACCATATATCTGATGACATACCTTGAACTACCCAACTCATATAGATGTCTCAAACTTTCTCTAACAAGGAGGCCTACCTTTGTGTCTCACACAATGTTCGAACAAACAGTTACGGGGTGTAACTTCAACCACATCTCTGGCAAACAATCGTGCCATCTATGGGATACGTACTATCAGACTTTAACAATACAACATGTAAGTTTGTAATAGCAAAATCATTTTTTATGTGATGTAATATCAAATTTACAAACGGATTTTTCCCTATGTTTGTGCTATAAGACCTTGCTTCTTCCCAAATTTCATGAGTCTTTAACAACAGGAAATACCCTATAAAGGGTATTTCCTGTTATTAAAATAAATTTATTTATTAAATAATATTTAAGTTATATAAGTATTAGAATGTATTGTTGTTAGAATGTACGGTTTATATTATAACTATCACATGTCATTATTCAATATTGCACGTCTTCTATCTCCTGTATGAATCCTCCCCATCGTAAGGTTGCATGGAAGAGATCGCTCTTAGCGATAAGGCCGCCGATTTTTGCTCTAGTTTTTAAGCTGTTGTATCGTGTATATGAAATTTGTGGTGTGAACAATAAAGGGTTTATATATCTACCCATAGGTTTTAGACTTAACCTTCGCACCAGTGAGAGCAGTGTGAAGCTTAGTCGGCCGCAGTAGAACAAACGGGAATGATTTTTCCCGTTTCTTCTACCAATAGAACAAACGGTAATTATTTTTCCATTTGTTCTATTGGTAGAACAAAGAGTAGAACAAACGGGAACGACCCATAGCAGTACGGTATCAAAAGGTGATCTACTGCCTTCAGGGTAAAACTGCACTAGCCTAATTCCGTAACTTTAACATGCTTGTAACGCGGCGCATTATGTTAACCTCTTAAAATTTTAACTCTATTTCCTATGGAATAACGGCCAACTTTTAGAGGTAAACTTAATGCACCGCTTTATGCGCGTGTTTGAAATTATGGAATCAGGGCCCAGCGAGAATATGGAATAATTAAGAGATCGGATCAACATCTTGAAGATTGTGGCTGAAAATATCATCATCATCTTCATCAGCTAGAAGACGTCTACTGCTGAACATAAGCTTCCCCCTTTAACCTCCACACTGAACGACAGCCTGCCTTTTGCATCCACTGGATGCCAGCGACTCTCACTATGTCGTCGGTCCATCTAGTGGGAGGCCTACCTACGCTGCGTCTTCCGGTTCGTGGTCTCCACTCAAGAACCTTTCTTCCCCATCGGTTATCGGTTCTTCGAGTGATGTGGCCTGCCCATTGCCACTTCAACTTGCAAATTTTAACAGCTATGTCGGTGACTCTTCTTCGGTTCTTTGGCGAATGTCCACGTTGCGGATTCTAACACGCAAAGAAACTCCGAGCATAGCTCTCTCCATTGCCCGCTGTGTGACTCTGAGTTTTTCCAAAAGACCAACAGTTAAGGACCACGTCTCAGTACCATATGTCATCACTGGCAACACACACTGGTCAAAGACCCTTGTCTTTAGGCACTGTGGTATCTTGGGAAAATATACCCGCGCCTATATTTAGGCATTTTTGTTCAAATGATAGCGAATATAGACGTTGACAAAGATCAGGGGTCACCAATTAGTTTCGCTCTGGGTCCCTTTTATGAAATGAAATGACCATCGCGGTCCGCACAACTTTTTTATGGAAAAAAATATCAATTAAATAAATGTAATTACGGAAATAACAAAGGTATGTTTTTACATATCAATGAGAAAAATGTTTTTTTTTTGCGGACTATCTGTCTGCAGTCTGGAGTAAAATTGGTGCAAGCTATTGACATTAAATTAATTATTAATTAATTATTTGGATTAATTTTGGAGATTTTCATCAGTAAGTCAAGATCGAAATTTATTCTTAATGGTCTTAAATTCAATGGTCTATACAAAACAATAACTCTTTATTCCTCCTCCTCGCGTCGTGCTCCTCATGTCTGAGGTTCGTGACCCCCACCTCCCATCAGTCTCTCCTTTATGATTTTACTCCATCTTCCCCTATCCTCGGCGACATGCAGCGCATCGTATTCTGATGTGTCTAGGGTGGTGCGAATCTGGTCAGACCAACGCATCGGGCTGCGGCCTCGGATCGCTTTCCATCGACTTTGCCTGTTACTATTAACTTTTCTAGATTGTCGTTGTCTTTCCTCGCAATATGGCCGAAGTACTCCAAGATTCGCTTGAGACAAATGGTAGACAATCTAGTTGAGATGTTGAGTTGTTTTAATATCGATGCGTTGGTCCGATGAGCTGTCCATGGTATTCTCAGCATTCTCCTCCAGCACCACATTTCGAATGCAAACTCTTTATTAAACTTTATCTTTTTTTCTTTTTTTCTCTCTTTTTTCTTTTGGTCTGTAATAAAGACCATTGAAGTTATAAAGAGAATCTAAATCTTCAAGCCTTTTTTTATTTATTTTTTAAATAGGCTTGCGCATGGCCACCAACTCGCCTGTTGTTAAGCGATGATGCAGCCTACGATGGAGCACGCTTGCCTAGAAGAAACCTATTCACTCTCAAAATAAAAATAAAAGCAAATCAAAAATCAATCAATCAATCATTTATTTGGATCAAAGTAACGGTACATTTTATATAGTGAAGCGTCTGTATCCCGAACTAGTTTGCACTGTATTTCGGGATCCAGCGTCTTCTCCCATCTATGGGTTTAAGATAGTGTTACAAATATTTTTACACGGCATATTAACGATTATGATTAGGATAATTTTGACAAAAGAAAATATAAATATAGCAAAAGATCTAAATGTGGATAATAAAAAAAAAATATCATGATATCATTATTTGACAGTCAATTTTGTTGCTAAAACATATTATTAGTACCTAAATGTTACAAGTCTTTATCTCAAAAAATAATCTATACTAAATAATCAATCTAATCTCAAATCTTCTTATTATTGGGATTTGAAAATAACTAGCTAAACGGGTAGTAACCTGTTTAGGTAGTTATTTTCAAGTCCCAAGCTACCACATCTGCCACATGAATTAGTCACCCGAGGCGTCAAAGCCGACAGACCCGCAGCAAATTCAATAATTCAATCTGTTCCAGATAACGCACCTACCGCACTACGTACCTTTCTAACTACCAACCAGTTGTCGGGCACCAGATTGCTTGTGACAATTGACCCGGGACTTTACGACCTTGTACAAACGTATGATACAGTGTGACATAGATAATAAGCTTGACGCATTTTCTGTATATTCTAAACATAGGTAGTTGATTTTCAAGTAGATTCAAAAGAGTTCTCAATTAGACTGTTTTTAGTGAATTTAATTATGTTTTGTTATATAACGTTAATATATATTTGTATGTTTTTTTTTTTTATTTTTTTGTTTTTTTTTTATTTAAAAACACATTTTACGTTACATTTCGAGTTAGTAAGTTGTCTTAAAACCTATGTTAGATTTATCCAGACAACTGTTGTGAATCTAGTTTATTGTACTTCCCACAGACGGTGATTTCAGGGCTGGTCCCATAGTAAAAGTTGTTCATAATGAAGATTACAATTCGGTATGTAAAGTTTTTTTTTTGTTATTTTTATATTTTTATTTCGTAGATTAGGTAATTATAAGAAACTGATTTCAATATTTTTGTTTTATATTCAGTTGTTATTTTATGATATTTTTTTGAAAATTTGAAACCAATGACGTCACTTTTTTGCACAAATATGTAGTTGCGTTGAGAAGCCAAAAAAAGCACGCGAGTAAAAATAAAAAGACATTAGAACATACTTTGACAGTGACAATGACATCTAATGTCTGTTTGTTTGTTTATGGAAACCCTAGGGTTACTAGCTCACTGATTTGCAAACAACAATTTTATTGATGTTAGTATTTTATTTGTTCGATTATTAAGGTTCTGTGTTTTTTATTCTTAGGTTGAGACATCATGTTTGAATATAAATTATTAATCATACATCAAATGACATATTAAAATATGTTTAACATTATAATTTTATCGTTATGAGTACCACCCATAATAAAAACAAATTAATCTGACGTGGTGAAAATTAATTCTATTAAGTAGGTGCTTCCAGTAAAAACTTTCTAAATCAGATATTTATTTCCCCGAAAAAACCATTTCACATGATTTTTCCCTACGCTTAGGGAAAAACACCCCATATTGGCAACTCTGAAAAGAACTAGACTGTAAACCACAGATATGAAAGAAAAATATTTTCTGTGTGACGAACAGTGTGTCAAATGTATTATATTTTTTTATTCTTAAAAAGCACAGATAATAAAATGTTAAAACGTGACGTCATTTAGAGGCCAATGAAAGTCGAATGATTTCTTAGTTTTTTGTTAAAATAAATGGCATCTTATCGTTTTAAAAGGTCAGAGTAGAAAAATAAGGGTTTGCAACATAAAATCTCGAAATGGTTTCGGAATTGGCATAGGTAATTTTTTTTAGCATACCGAATTACCTTCTTTTGGCTTCGAGAGTGTTCTCCTTACACCCCGTATATTTTTATTTTATTTTACTAGGTAAAAAGTAAATTCTTTATGGCATACCAAATATTATCCATATCAATTCAACTATTACGGAGTTGAGTTGGACTTAGACATAATCTTACGTATTTATTATATTAGGGTTATTACTAGCATCAAAATAAAACTAGCCATTGTACGAAGGAAATCATTGCTTCATCGAACACGAAGCCTTTTCTTATTGAAACTTTTCTCGACGTAATAATAAAACGTACGAAACCTTTCATTGCTGTCAAGCTGTACCGTGTTGACCGTTGGCCACCGAAAGCAAATTTATTGGATCGCAATTTCCGTGACGTCAGCTTTGGCCACGAGTAAAGCGAGTGAGACTTATATTTATGTCTTATAGCAACTGTTTGAACTGTATTGAATCTGTAAGTGAAATAGACAAATAACAAATGCGCATTTTAGTAGGCGATTACGAAATGTCAAGACACCGTTTTTTTTTTAAAGTTTTTTTTCTAACTACCATCTCGTTTAATGGTAAGCTATAGTTTTAAAAACATGAACCTAATTGGCTAAAAATATATAAATTGGGCTATGTGAAGAGGAGTAGGTATAAAGCCGAAAGGTGTTCATGATACCCGTAATTATAAACAATTTTGAATGAGACCAACCATGAAACCGTAAAAAATATATCTGTTGCTCCATACATTTGGTCGAGTGTGAATTATCGTTTTTTTATGGAACTGCTGATATTTTTTTCGCGATTTCAGCATGGGTATTTATGGACCCCTTTAGGCTTAGTACAGATTCATAAAAATATGTTTAGCCGTTTTAAGATGACCAGCTGTTTTATTGGGGCTTAAAATCAAAATGAATTAATACTTGCAAAGATTTAAATTGATATGACAATTAAGTAGGTTAAAATCAATTTACAAGTTAAGTTAATAATGTGAAAAGCGTTGTTATAAACTATCACGGTTGTTCACTAAAGTTATTTTACCGTGATAAGGTTGTGGAATGAGCTCCCGCATGCATGCATGTAACTGCGTCGAAATATTAGGAGCTCATTCCACAACCTTACCACGGTAAATATACCGTAAATAATCATATAACTTTATAAAAAGCGTATTAAAAAAGTAAAATAATGATTATAATGATATACCTGACAGCACTTACAAGAAAAAAATTGTCCCAGAAATTGTATCACATTTTGAAGCTTATATGAAGACATACATAAATTACTGTGACATCAGTAAGGGTGTTGTTACTAAATGCTACTTCAAGAAAACGTCACGTACATTATACAGGAATGGCTGAATAGAAATACACGGTTATAATGACACGGTTTTTTTTATCGAACTAGGTTAACATGTATCTACATCACACTTAATGGAAATACGAGTATATAATTTTCTACGGGGTGAAATGGGAACACTCTCGAAGCCAAAAGAAGGTAATTGTACTCATCATTAATGAAAAACTTTTACTATGGGACCAAACTAGAAATCGCGAAAAAAAAACAGCTATTCCATACATTTTGTCGAGTGTCAATGACCGTTTTCTATAGAACAGCTGATATGTTTTTCGCGATTTCTGGGCAGGTCCCATAGTAAAATTTGTTCATAATGATGAGTACAATTACCTTTTTTTGGCTTCGAGAGTATTCCTTTTGCACCCCGTATACTAACGTAATTGAATAAATACCTAGCTAAATTAAATTGACTGTCATTTACAACTATTAAATAAAAATGGAGTAAAGTTGCTGTCTAGTAAGGTGCCCAAAAACTAGTTTCTAATTGGTCATTTTAACTCCGTGCTCCATGTTCCCGGGCTGACATCTATTTCCCACATTTTTTACATTTATGGCAATAAAATATTACCAAGTAGGAAATAAAAATAGTAGATTGCATCGAGCGCAAAGTGAGTATTTATGCACGATTGTTATGTTGGCAAGAAATACGTCCTTTGTGGTTGGTTTTGCAGAGATTAACGATAAAATTACTACTTAATTGAAAGAAAAAAAAAACATTTAAGCGTCATGTTTACAAAATTGCATTTGATATATTTTAAAACAATATTCAGAAAATGTTATCACAAAAATTGCTTTAAAATATTTGTAGTATTACTTAAAAGATAATGATTTAAATACCCACTCGGTTATTTTGTTTTAATTTTATCATCAAAGGAGCTTAAATATTGTGAACTAAATTACTGGTTGTGGAAAACAAGTTCTTTTAATTCAGTAGTATTAAACTATTATCTATGCAAACGTGAAGAACTATTGTAATTGTCTATCTATTATTTAACAACGATCCCTAGACGACTTTTAGCTCATCCTTTTAAAAATTAACGACAATTTTTATTTGTGATCGTGGCTTTATCCAACTTTTAAGTTAGATCAACTAACCTTACTGGCGTCTACTGTAAGGACGTAAGTAACATGCCATGAAAAATTGTATACATTACACCCCTTGTTTTTATGGTCGCAAGTACGATATTAATGTCGTGACCCAGTTAGGGTGTACATTATGAAACATCTTCAGCGGAGAACTTTTGTCATAATTTGTACGTGTATTGTATTAAGGGTGCGGTTACAGTAAGGTAAAGTTTATGATGATCATCATCATCATGATAAACTATATTATATTATATATTATCATATTTATTATATTACATATTATCATTTCAGCCATAGGACTCCCTAAGCCTCCCTCATAAATCTCCAAACAGTCCGGTTGGAAGCGGCCAGCATCCGGCGATTCCCTGCGGTCTCTTTTAGGTCGTCTTTCCATATTATGGGTGGACCTCCTACGCTGCAGTTACCAGTCCGTGGACTCCATTCCAGAACCTTTCGGCCCCATTGGCCATCTGTTCTGCGTGCTATGTATTCTGCCCATTGCCACTTAAACTTGCTAATCTGGTGAGCTATGTCGGTAACTTTCGTTCGTCTACGGACCTCCTCATTTCTGATTTGATCTCATAGAGAAACCCTGAGCATAGCCCTCTCTATAGCTCGTTGTGCGACTTTGAGCTTGCTTTTATTGTTAACGTGTTAAAAATAGATACCTACTCATTAATGTCATAATATTGAGAGGCTTTTTCTATGCTGAGATAATATCCCGGGAATCTTATAGTAGCATTTAATCTTGTTATCGGATTAAATATGGAATTGGCCTTAAATAACTTTAAATACTTAATCCAGTAGACGAAGATTCGGCGTATAATAAATAGTAAGATATTATTTAAAACACAAATTGTTTTCTTAACTAAATATTAAAATAATTATTACTTTTTATATATTTCGGATGTATACGTCCGCTAACAACGCTAAACCCACATTAACATTTGTGGTTATGCCGCCAGCATGCTGGGTAGGGGGTAGGCTAAAAGTCCAGCAGTGGACTGAAAGGCTGATTATGATGAAGATGATGAAGCTGGCTGGGCCAGTAAGCTTGAGCAATTGGACTCTTGACATTGAACGGTCTAAGGGAAACCAACTGTTTTATATAATAGGCTTACTTAGCCTAGTTTACGTATTCAGCGTTTTTTTTTAAACATATAAATAACTAGCGACCCGCCCGCCCGGCTTCGCAAGAGTGTAATTTACGTGCGAAGCCGGGGCGGGTCGCTAGTTATATATATAAACCTTCCTTGAAAATGTATCTAACTGATGGTGAAAACCACATCAAAATCCGTTGCTTGGTTTAGGAGGAGTTAGCGGCCATACAGACATACAGACAGACAGACGCGGAAAGCGACTTCAATTTATACTATGTAGAGATTAGGTTTGCTTTTGCTTAGGTTTGATAGTAGGTAGTAGCAGGTTGTTAACTTGTAATTTTTTTAGTTAATAATGTCACTTGACCTTATAGAAAAAGAATTTGTTATCTATAAATCGTAGGGTATGAGGTTCTAAAACTGAAATCCACAGTGAACAAGTTGTGATATAAAACTTTATACATTTCAGTTGAAACTCTACGAAGCGCAGCGAGTGTTCCACTTACGTTGTTATTTATGTAAAGAAGTGAGTAGAATGGGGAAACTAAATTAGCTGATTGCGGTGTTTCTAGTTTCAATTATTGTACTTGTTGTTAGGTGTTAATGCAATAAATGTTTTTGTTTTAAATTTTCATTAGAATCTTCATCATCATCATCAGCCAGAAGACGTCCACTGCTGAACATAGGCCTCCCCCTTTAACCTCCACACTGAACGACAGCCTGCTTTTTGCATCCACTGGATGCCAGCGACTCTCGCTATGTCGTCGGTCCATCTAGTGGGAGGCCTACCTACGCTGAATTAGAATCTTATATTAGCTAAATCAGTTTCGCAAAAGTTTTAACTCCAAAATTTACAAACACATTATTTAAAACACTGTTTTAAACTATCACGGTTGATCACTTATATCGGGAGCTTATTCCACAACCTGACCACGGTAAATATCTCGTAAATAATCATATAACTTTACATATTATTTAGTTAAATCGAATAATAATAACCTAGCTAAGATTTTCTAAAAGTGTAAACGGTATATTATAGCGGCATAGCTCAGTGCTTGCACGACTGCCTTATTCAAATATCTGCCCGGCCGGGAAACAAACCTGTTTAAGGTTTGTTTCCCGGCCGGGCAGATATTTGAATGATACATTTAAGGGTCCTGTATACCCTCTGCAGCTTTCTCTCTCGCACATTTTCACATTATTGAAGATATAAAATCAATGAGTGTGAATTTCCAAAAAGTAACAAAATCATGTAATGGTGTCTATCGTAACATTACAAACAAAGAAATTGTCAATTTGATATATTTTAATTTAACACAGTAAAATGGTAACATGTGATTTTTATTTCTCGTGTCATTTTATTCCGTCTAATTACAAGATATCGAAGCAAACATTTCTTTGTTTGTAATGTTACGATAGACAACCATGACATGATTTTGTTACTTTTTGGAAATTCACACTCATTGATTTTATATCTTCAATAATGTGAAAATGTGCGAGCGAGAGAGCTGCGGAGGGTATACAGGACCCTTAATACAATTATGAATTAAAAATAAACCGGCCAAGTGCGAGTCGGACTCGTGAACTGAGGGTTCCATAACACCACACAATACAACAAAGTTGTCCAAGTAACCGAATTACCAGTTATTATAACGCCTTTCAAAAAAAAAAAAACCGGACTAATTGCTACGCAGTTTGCTACAGACACTAGAATATATTCAAATTCAAAATATTTTATTTCGGACAACTAAAAAATCCATTGTAATTGTGTATAACACAATTACAACTTGGTAATGAACAGAAATTTGTCACCGACTCACAATTTGCCATTATTTATAATTTCTTTGCATATAGAGTGTGTACTACAATCATACCTAGTTTGACGCTTGTACGTATTATCGTTTGTACATTAGAGCTAATACAAAAATACGTAAAAAATACGTTTGTTGTATGGGGACCCTTTCGTTTTTACTTTTTGCCTTTTTCATTATTTGTTAATTAATCCACCGTAACGTTACATATTTTGTGAAAATTTCAACTGTCCATCCATTACGGTTCGAAAGATATAGCCGTTAATATGTAGGACAGACAGACGGACAGACAGACAGACAGACAGACATCGTACGCTTAGTAATAGGGTCCCATTATTACCCTTTGGGTATGGAACCCTAAAAAATAGAGCATCATAAATAAAAGGGTGTTTCTTGAACAAGCATAAGTCTCAAAATGTAGGCGTTTGGTAAAAACGATGTCCACAACATCAAGAAACCTTTCAACTAAAACTCTCCAACAGAACCTGCCTTGGAAACTCATTGCGGCAGACAAACGGACCTTTGCACTGAGTCTCGTTGCAAATGAGACTTCTTTCATGCTCACTCGCACTTGTTCAGAGCTTATTTGCTTTAAGAGCACGCGCCTTAGTATTATACTTTTGAGACGCGTTTGTAAAGTAAGTTTTATGGTCGAGGAAAGGGGCTTGAAATGTTTTTCACCTCATATCAAGTCCAATAACTATTTCACTAAGAGGTATTATATTTTTCGCCGCCTACATAGAGTTATATTTCACAATAAGGTGATTCAAACATTGCATCCTAATAAGTTTAGTACCCATATCTAAATTAACATTGTTAATTTAATCAACTTATTTTTAATTTTGTTAACATTGTTAATTTACATTACTGTTACGAGGATAGTGCCATCTTTCTGACATTTATTTTGTACGCCTGACCGGCACAGCGTGATTTAAAACTATATTTGTTTTTTTGAAAATGCACAATAATCCTCTTGATGTATGCAAATATAAATATTATCTATATCTTTAAAATATGTGTACCGCCTGTCGAAATCTGTACTACGTACTTATAACATGACATGTGTTTAAAATATATTACTAAAAAAACTATTTACGTTTGCTTTTAATAATAACACGACGCACAATAATCGTGCACTGAATAATTTGATTGATTTATTGATTAACTCTTTATTCTTCACGCCGTTAAATTTGATATTATAGAGGACAAAAAAACTCTTAAAAAACTAGTGTAACAACTAGCGGTCTTATCGCTTAAAGTGATCTCTTTCAGGCAGCTTTAGGTGTGAAAGAATTTATAGAAGACGAGTAATAAGGAAGTAGAATTTGGCGAGCGACTGACTTCACGCTGGTGGTCGGTATACTTCTAAGCACGACTGAGTAGGTATGTTTAAAAGGTTTTTTTTAACCGATAGAATGTCACATTATCCTTGAGTGACTTACGCCTATTTTAACAGATCATGTTTTAGCGTTTTCAGCCGTTAAAATAAAGTAACTTTCAGCTTCCCTTATTGAGGTTACCTTAATAAAGGATGTCTACATATCTGATGACGTTATCTATAACGTAATGTATCACTTTTTCCTCATTTAGATGAACTGAGGAAACCTTTTAAGATGACCAAAAATGCCAAACATGACCTCCTGATACGGAAGCCTTGGAAGACCAACAAAAGGAACTTCAAAGTGAGCACCCAAGGTGAGGATTCGAGGTACTTTTATTGCGTAAATAAATATGGGGTCTATATTATAAATGAATAAAAATATTCGGAACATTTTTTGCGTACTTGGTCATCTGACCCCAAACTAAACAAAGCTTGTACTATGGCTGCCAGAGACTGATATTAATACATTATAAATATTTTTAAAGATACCTTCATCACATAAAAGTTTGTGAATGTGGGAATCGAACTCACGCCCCCAAGCGCAGAAGGCAGACCAATCGAGGCAGTTATTATTTCTACTATGATTTTATTTTGTTCACAACACAGGACGGGCAAACTGGTAGTTTATAAATACTAGTAAAATTTAAGCTAGCATACTAAATTTACCGAAAGCACTTTTAGTAGGTACTTACTAGTTCACGACTGTGTCCATTAGTTGCGGGATTTACCTGAAACCATAGACACAATACATCAATTTGAGTGAACTTTGCACTTATCATCATTAGTGACTTAGTAAAAAATCCACTTGGTAACTTTTTTTGTGTGGTTGATAAGCTAGACTACATTTTGAATAGTCATAAGCTGTACGGTTTTAGATAGTTTCAACAACAGAAAAGTTTTTGTTGTTGCTTAAATTAGACCGGCTGTCAAGGCAGTTTTGTAAGAAATTTGTTGTAGCCAGTTGCACCCATGTAAAGGAAATGTCAGTCATTCGAAATCAGTTAGCAACTGTGATGCGGAGTTCGACACGTTAAATCTATCTAAATAAGAATGTTCAAACAAGGTTCACTCGTAATGCCTGGTAACTGATTTTCCTTCTCATTTCCATACATTTGATGGTTTTTTTTTAATAGAAAATAACAGCCCACTTTTAAAAAAAAACTTTGCTTCGGTCATTTTACGAAGTTAGTATTTGAAAATATTTAGAAGATATGTTATAATATTATTTTATTATGACGACAAAAATTAGACAAACAGTTTTTCCATTTATTCTGTTTATTATAATAAACATTAAAACAAAAATTTAACTCAAATATTTTGAAATAAATTAGCGTCGTAAATTAACCGAACCACTTTTTCCAAAAGTAGAGAATCATGTTTTATCTTAAAAAACATCAAATTCGCAAGCAAGATCGCTGCATTCGGTATTCTGGCCCTTACTGATTAGAATCAAGGTTTATTTTCTCGAATATAACAATCCACTTGATTATTCTAACTTTTATAAGTTGCTAACTTATATAAATAAGTATTAGTAGATATCCATAAAACATTCTGTATGCTTGAAAAAAGTTCAATACACTACTATAATGTTTTTTTTTTTTTTGTTATTCCACCTGTACTTCCCCCAACACAAGCCGGGGACATTGTCAAGCTGAACATGTTGCTTACGCAATTTTCTGTTTTTAAAACATTTAATTGGCCAATTTAGATAACCATAATTATGCAATATTGTCAGGAGAATTATAAAACATGAATAGATAGATAAATAGGTATTATGTAACTAGTTATGTAAATAAATGTAATGTAATATCTCTAATTTGTTTTAGAGAGTAAGTGTATATATATATGTCGACGCATGACGCGATCATCATAATTTTAAGATTAATTATAACGCCCAATTATGTGTTAACTAGTATTAAGATTTGATTTCTATAATTAACTTGTTTATTTCAATGTAAAATAGCTCTTGATCAGTGAAAAAATGAAGGTACGATTAGTTGTTGTTTTAACAGCAAACAATAATTATCTCTTGCTTGTCTAAAATCCAGTTTAGTAATGAGTTATCGGTTACTAAATTCATTACTCGATTTATAAGCGACACACTTAATGTTTAAAACTATTTTGTTTGGAGATTCATTTTGAAGTCAAGTTATTTAAATTACGAAGTTGCGGTTTGGAACCGTGCGCGCTTGGCGCTTTGTGTCAATGTTAATAATGACGTATTAGTAAGAATATAGTTTAAAAACAGGTGTCTAAATTTATAAAGCGAATTAACCAATAACTATTATTTCTGTAAAAGAAGTTAAATGCGTATTTAGTTATGAATTAATGTTCTCACTTCACGGCGATGCCGCCATGTTATAAAAACGATTTCGTGTCGCTACAAGAGCTCATTCTGTTGCTGGTTTTTGGGAAGAAATGTTGTGAGTACTGTTTAATCTTTAGTTAAATGTAAAGTTATCTATTGCTAAATTCATGTCTTGATTTGTAAACGATAAACATTAGGATTAAAATCATTAGTTAATGATTACATTAAAAGACGGCTGATTTGATATTCGAATTGAAAAACGGAAAACATGGTGCTTTGTTTAGGTTGTTTAAAATGTTTAGCTTAAGTAAAATTTATGAAGTGTTAATAAGAGCTAAGTTCTGTAAATAGTTAAGATTATTTAACATCTTATAAACTACTGTAAAGTAGGCTATTTGTAAATCTCTAATTAGTAGTGTTATGACTTCGCAATGACACGACGCCATCTTGTTGATAAAAAGGCGAGCGGTTGTGAAGCCGGTCTCTTTCGGTTAGTGGAGTTCATCGTGCAGAAAAGAGGGGTCTTGCTTGAAGTATTATCCGGTGCACTTAGTGTGCTGTTACTATTTTGTTAACTACTATTTATATCTCAACGATAGGTGTTATGACGGTTGTGAAGCCGGTCTCTTTTCTGTTAGTGGAATTCATAAAAGCGCAGTACAAAGTGCAGATATAGGGAGTCTTGCTTGAAGGGTTATCCAGTGCACTTAGTGTGCTGTTACTATTTATTTCTCACTATAGGTGTTTTGAAAAGTGTTATTCTGTAATAATTGTGATAAAGTGATGGCGCTGTAGTTTCTTGCCCTTCTTCTATAAGCGTCTAGGGTTTTACGAACGTGGCGGTAAATTTGCATTAGCATAGAGCACCTTCTTAGGGTCTATGCAAAAATAAAAAAGACCACAACATCATTATTGTGTTTCTTTCCTTAAAGACCTTCCCCGTGAATAATAGTCAGTTTGGTACAGCATGAAAACTAGAAAATCGCTTAGAAGAGATTAGTCCTGTCAGTTAAGGTTTTATCTGCAATGGTAGAACCCAGCCATGGAAATAGTATTATCAGCACTGATGACGTCATAGCTTCTTCTTCTTTCAAAAAAAAAACATCCTGGTACCGGGTGTTCCCCCGACATATATATATATATATATATATATATATATATATATATATATTTTTATAAATATACCTAAATAAGTACAATACAATACACTTCTTCGTAAGTGTTAAGCATTTTTTTTTCTTTCCTTTTTTTTCTTTAGTCTTTTTTTTTTAATAAATATCTAGCTCATTATGACATAGAAAACAAAATATCCAAAATGAAGTTAGCATGGTGTAACATGCTTGCATTCATTTATGACAGTTTAATAGCTTAAGATTAGAAAGAGTACAAAATATTAACATTATATTTGCATCCCTTAACATTTTCCTATTTATGTTTTAGAGCATGTTATTCTTAACCACAACAACAACCGTCATTTTTCTTCGACATTATCTCAGACACAAAGACTTGATGGGAGTGTTTCATAACACGGGTTCAAAGTCCAGTATCACTAAACAAAGTGTAAAGTTACCCGACATTGTGTCAACACCGGTTGCCGCAAAAACCTAATGCACCAAGAAACATACTCTATTAGGTCAGTTGACAGTAGCCGTAAGGGCCAGATATACTGTAGTGGTAGCTACTGGAAAAACTGAGGCATTATGATTTTGTTGGTCTTGCCTGTCTACAGTCTCATCATCATCATCAGCCTATCGTGCTCCCACCGCTGGGATACAGGCCTTCTCTTAGAGAGAGAGAGAGAGAGAAAGAGGGTGGGTCCTTAATTTAATGCAATTTTTTAATTAATTTCTTTGCACTCACACAATGTATCCTTAATATTTCATCTGTTGATTGTTAATGTTTCATATAATGTAAATAATATGTCTATAAACACGTTTCGCGCGTAAACCATTTTTTGTAATCCGTTGGAACCGGGCCACCAAGATACAGGCATCGCCTAGTTTGAGGCCCACTGGAATAACACACTATGTAGCAGAAATTTTAGTAAACTGTAACTTGGCTTTGTTTAAATAATAACGTAAGGTACTTGTATAATATGTTCTAATTCTGTAACACATAGGAAATGTATTTTTTTGGAATAAAATTATTTATTATTATTTCGATACTTTCACGGGTCTAGCCCGGACCTTTGAGAGGCATTGGGGGGGGGGGGGGGCAAAGCCAACACCAAGAGGCCCTGTTGAATAAAAAATATAATTATGGGGTTTGTATAAAATGGAATATAAAACTATTGTACAATATGGGATAAAAAATCTGGGCTACTGAGGTGAACAACTTGTGGATAGGAAAACAGATCTATAGGATGAGATACGGCACCTGCCTTATCCTGTCTCATCTCAAAATAAATTTAGGCAGGTGATGACTTGCCACCCACTAAATGGACCCCCCATAATGGCGCCGCATCTTGGCACCGGAGGGGCAACATTGGCGTGGGTGGCTTAGGGTGTCGAGAGGTGTGCTGCACTTTCACTAAGAGCTACTCGCGGCGTTATGCCCTTTAACACTTCCACCCTGGAGCTTAGGTTCTTAGCTCTTGCGTTATTTATTATTATCCGCCATTCTGGCCCAGTGAATGTTGATGAATGTCATATGTCATTAAACTATGAGGTTCTTGGGCATACCAGTTTCTACACGATGTTTTCCTTCACTGTTTTAGAGGGATGTCATCGAAACTGTACATAATTTAAATTAAACCGAACTGAACCGAGGATTGAACTGGGTGCAATCATCATTATCATTATAATTTTTCATATTCCCACTGCTGAGACAGGGGCCTGCTCTCAGAGAGAAAGATTGGGCCCTAATCCACTATGCTAGCCCAGTGCATGTTGGTGAATGTCACATGTCTTTTAACTTTAAGGTTGGAGATACTAGTTTCCACACGATGTTTTCCTTCACTGTTTTTGAGCTATGAAATCAAAACTGCACATACCTTATTTATTTAAGTACCATAATTGGTGCAATGCTAAGGATCGAACTGGGTGCCGGCAGAGTTTAAAGCGCACATGCTCTGCACACTGGCCGAAATATCGAAAGGTCTATGGGGTTATCGGAAGGAATTAGTATTAAGTATGCGATCGGTGCGACACGCGCGTAGTTCCGCTATCTCAAACAGACTGGCTACAGAGGGCGCGCGAGGAGCGGTCGCCGCGCGGGCAAGTAACCGGTCCGCGCCGGGTTGGCCGCGTACTAACTCTTTACTAAACTGCGGCCGCTCGCTCGACGTTAGAACAATGGGCGCTGCGCGAATGGCGTGTTTCCATTGCATCCGATATTGACGATTAAATATTATATTATTAGATTATGTACTGTGTATTAATATATATAATAAATAGTATGTATTAATATTTATATATGTGTGGTAAATTAGAGTGGAGCCTACAGGTCCATCCACGATAGTAAATACAGTATAATTATCCCGTTAATAATCATATAACTGTGGCTATCAAGTGTTATTATTTCTTCTTTTTTTTCAGTGTGTGTGGTCAGTCCAGTCTCAAAGTTTATAGGTCAACCCAAAACGCTTTTTATATGGTTTAACAACTCAATGGGTCAAAGTTGCAAAGTACCAAGTCTGTTACCGCCTTGCTCGCGGAATATAAACAAGTCAGTCACGACTCGCGTCACAACCAGTTAGCTGTAGTGATGAATGTGAGCTTTTACACACTAGCGGACAAATGCACGAGCAGTGGGCCGGACTAAGTTGGGACACTTCAATATAAACACGTGTTTGGGTGAATTAAATTGGTAATACGTCATTTCAGTGCTTGTATAGTAAAAAAAAAAACAATAATAACAATTAGGGCCACGTGGTTTCACCCATTCTTCCAATTTTTTTGTTTTGGGATAACATACTTTTGCACTTTTTTTTATATATTTTTTTTTATTTGAAGGAGTTTTGTCGATATTCGACCATGCCACTCCCGTAAGTCTAATAACATGATTAAACTAATTTTTTTACTTGCATACTACTTTACAAATTAAGTTTTTTATTGTTAGGTAAATGCGCACTGATATCTTACACATTTAAAAATTAAATTAAATTAAAATCACTGAGTGAGCATTAAAAAAACTGATTGCGGATTATGATAAGAATACAATTGCAAATAGACTAAAGCATTTTATTTTTTATTTTAATTTAATATGATGGTGGAGGAGATAGTAAAATACGATTTTTTCGTGTTTTTTTTCCCTCCGTTATCATTATTATGCAATATCAGTTTGAAACATGCTTTATAGTATTTGCAATGTTATTTTTAAGAACAATAGTTGTTTAAATTATTACTCAGTTATAAATAAATAAATAAATATTCGGGACATTTTTGCACACACGGTCATCTTACCCCAAACTAAGCAAAGCTTGTGATATGGCTGCCAGAGACTGATATATATACATATATAGGTTTAAATACATACTTAAATAGATATTAACACCCAGATATAGAACAAACACAAATGTTCATCACACAAATGTTTGTCCTAGGTGGGAATCGAACCCACGCCCCCAAGCTCAGAAGGCAGGTTCACTACTAACTCGACCAACGGGCTATCGTTATTTTTTAAGCTCTTATATAAATTGCAGTGTTTGTTTGTTTGGATCTAATCTTGATCAAATCTTGCAAGCTGAATTAGAACCTCTTCCTCTTTGCCTACGGCGATGAATTTCTACATGTTGATTCAGTTCCGATGACAATGCATTATTACGGTAAACATGACCTGAATCTACCTCCAGGATTACCTCCAGATAAAGGAACTCTTCAACGGTCAAGCACAGACTCAAATTTTGTGTACGCATTTTATTATAATACATACATACATACATTACATACATTATCAGCCATTAAATGTCCACTGCTGAACAAGGCCTCCCTCTTAGAGAGGGGTGTTGCCATAATCCCCACGCTTGGCAGGCGGCTTGGAAATCGCAGTACGTTCACCGTGTACTAACAGGACGCTGCTGCCCATCCTCCGGTGGTTCTGGTCGCAGTTTTAGGACATACCCGGGTTATATTATAATAGCTCGTTTTAAATTTTACCATGGTATGGTTGCTGCATGGGTTGGGGTTTGACTAGGGAACTCCTAAACTGTTAGCTGCATAACCATGAAATGTTGTACACGCATTCAATTATGAAATACTCAAAAGCTTCTGACACAGAGTGATATAAGATTCATAATATCTGGTTTCAGAAAATAAAATCTTAAACCATAGTTTTGGCCTTAACAACAAAAATAAATATCCACATCCATCGAATATTTAAAGACCTATCAGGGCGACTGGTCGAAGCAACTCGTGACCAAAATGCTGGCCTTTATTTTGCCCAAAGACTAAGCGTTGCCATACAACGTGGCAATGCTGCCAGCATTTTGTAAACGCTGCTCATTGGTAGTGGCTTGTTATTTTTATCATCACGCCTGATGTTAAGCGATGATGCGGTCTACGTTGGAGCACGCTTGCCTAGAAGAAACCGATTCACTCATGATTTGAAGACGCCCAGATTGTAACCATCGGAGAACACCCATTCAGGCAGCGAATTCCACAGACTAGCAGAATAGATTAGATTAGTTTTAGTTATAAATTTATAATTAAGATAGTTTTTATTTTACGTGTAATTTTTATTGAATAAACATCCCATGCACAGTTGAAATTAAAATGTCTGGGACCAAAACAAAAACACACATAAAAGCTTACATAAACTAAAAAATTACGCGACGTATAAAGTCAGAAACGAGACTAATCCCACACAAGAACATCTTAATTTATACCCCTGCTTTACCTTAATACACCGCACATCACAAATCCATATTAAAAGGCAGCATAATTTATACTCCAACGTTTCGCGTATCATTCCAAGGGCATTAGATGCCACATTATCCTTTGAGGTAAAGACACACTAGTATTAATAACGCTTGACAAAAAAAAATATATTAGGACTTGACGCTTGACCATACTTTTTGGGTCATGAGAATTTTTCATGGTCTGTTTCCAGTAATATTTACTAGATGGCGTTAATAATTTATAAGTATAAACACTAAGTCACCCGCTACAGAATATAAAAACACTAAAACTATGCACCCCTTCCAAAATACACTTCTTAAAATTAGATCAACGCGCCACTTTCTTTGCAATTTCAAAGGATAGTTTCATAGTTTTCCGCACTTTGATACATCAATCCCGATAAATTAACATTGTGCTAGATAGTTGTAGCTAGGTATATCTGTATCTATCGAGTCAGCTGGAACTATTATATTCTTTTAAATCAGCGCTCTGAAAGCCCTCCTCATGGCTAGAACAAAATAAAAACATTTGTAAGTCGCCAAAGTTACAACATTTTGAAATTGCCTGGTATTAATGAAAGAAAGAAAGAAAGAAAGAAAGAAAGAAAGAAAGAAAGAAAGAAAGAAAAAGTTTATATGTGACCAAATTAGTTTTTTTTTTTAAAATAGCTTATTGACAAGCATAATATAAGGTCACAAATCGGCCCGAACTCAGCATAATGCCGGCTGTTAACCAGCGCTGGTCTTCCGTTGGAGCCGTTTGGTGATGTCTCGGTACAAGCACACATAGAGTACACACGACAAAATAAAAATATAAATAAAATGGGATGAGATAATGGGATACAAGTATATAATATATTATTATATTTATATCTCACTAGCTGACCTGACAGATGATGTCAATTCTTAGAACTGTCAAACACGCAAAGTTAAAATTGTAAATCTTATTTTGTTACACCTTGGGTTACATTATTAAAGTTTTAGTAAGGATCCCTATTTTTAAAAAAAATATTATATAGCCTACGTTACCCGGGGATAGTGTAGATTCCCAACATTGAAAGAATTTTTCAAATCGGTTCATTAGTTTCGGAACCTGTTCAATGCAAACAAACAAACAAACAAATCTTCTCTCTTTATAATATTAGTATCTCATAAAACAGTTGGTGTGGAATAAAATTTATTTTCGTTCTTTTCTTTTCTTTTTTTGATATTCTCCAAACAATGGTCAGATTGGTACAAAATTACCACGTTTCTACGTGATAGAGTACCGCGAAGTGCATCCTAGCGCGTTTTCACCATTAGACGTCACGTTATCCTTTCCCCCACCCCTGAATCCAGCCCTGTCTCCACCCTCGTCATCTGTCCTAATGGAGGATTAAGTGGTGTTTTCTCGTGATAAACATGTCCACAGTAAAAAACACCATTAAGTTTCTCGCAAGTTATTGCACCGCTAAACGTTTTTTTTCTACCTCCTTGTTTTGTGAGAGTTAATTTGTGTGAGTGGCTGTTTTTCCTGGAGCTAGTTCTTTTAAGGTGAGTGTTTTGACATCTGTTATTACTCTGTTATTACGTGGATATTCGCCAAAGAACCAGAGTCACCGACATAGCTGTTAAAATTTGCAAGTTCAAGTGGCAATGGGCAGGACGCATCGCTCAAAGTACCGATAACAGATGAGGAAAAAAGGTTCTGGAGTGGAGACCACGAACCGGAAAACGCAGCGTAGGGAGGCCTGCCACTAGATGGACCGATTGTGAGAGTCGCGGGCATCCAGTAGATGCAAAAGGCAGGCTGTCGTTCAGTGTGGAGGTTAAAGGGGGAGGCCTATGTTCAGCAGTGGACGTCTTCTAGCTGATGATGATGATTCTCACTCTGTAATAACATCGACTTATACAGGGTGTATCTCTAGACGTCAGATATAATCAAGGATATAATTGTACTTACCGCATATCATATATATACAGGGCTATTGGTAATCAGTTGGCATCAAAGATAATATAACCGCGTGATAGCGCATGTAGTCAAAATTCCCCTTTGCTAAATGAAGTCACGTCGGTCGCGGAGGGCAGCTTGTGATTGGAGACTCGACGCGACTCGACGCTTGTGATTGGAGAATCAAAAGACAGTCATTCAATTCGCGCCTAGGATTGGCTAGCAAGTTTAGGTTGAGAATTTAGAACATTTAGCTTACAGCGGGGTAAAGGATGAGCTGTCAAGTGGTTATATTGTCATTGGTTGACCTCTCCTCTTAGAGCTTCCTCAGCATCAAATCTAACAACTTTCTAACAGACGTGAGATGCCTAATTAGAATTCAAATTCAAATTCAAAATATTTTTTAGAGCATGGTATGTACACATACATATAAAGTAGCATACATAGTAGTAAGAATGGAGACGTATCACATGTCCTAAATCCACAAAACCACAAAAAAAAAACTTCTGTAGCCTCATTATCAGCCTTTTAGCAGTACTATGCTGGACTTTTGGCCTACCCCCGAAAGGGTGATTGGGCCATATCCACCACGCTGGCCCAGTGCGGGTTGGTGGATACACACACGCATTCATTAAAAAAAAAAACTAAAAAAGTAACAAAAACATTACATTCGTTAAGTGTATGGTTGCCGGTACTTTTCCTGTGCCTGTAACGCGAACATTTAAATAAGTACGCTTACGACGTACGATTTATGAATAAATAAGCAAAAAGAAATGTGTGCAGAATAAATATTGCTTGTTCCAATGTATTATTCTCTGCGCATGCCTCATGTCCTTGTCAAGCCCAAATTATGGCAGATACCTGCTTGTAAATATACTCAAGACAATATGTAAGAAAGTAACGCTAAGCCTCATTTACATGAGTTATTTAGGCATTTTTTTAGGACGTAGCTGGAATTGGGTATAATTTTCTTCAACGGTGTGTTCTTATTTTCTATATAAGTCATCATCTAGTCTACCTGTGACGCATTACGACTGAAAGACATAGTATCCATGGTCAGGGAAAAAAATTACAGATTAAAAGAACTCTTACCACTAGATTAGAATCTAACCTCACTAACTTCAAATTAAAAAGTATTTTAATATAGTGAATATAATTATTAATATTCCCAAATCTTATTCCTTGACTACCCTCTGAAAAATTCAAAACTATGTAGTCCGTCAATATGCACTCACCACTGAAACTTCTTCCGGAATGACCAGAAGGATGCTGAAATTTAAAGAGACACAAGATATGGATTATGGAACAAGAAATACCACAATCTGAAAAAAAAACTGCCTTCCGATAAGAAAACTTCAAAAAGGCTTACCCTACATTTTCGTGTTGTTTCCAAAGTTTCATAGAAGCCTCTTGTAAAGTTTCTACCTCTTTATTAGGGCATGACTTCGACTTGACCATGACTTTCTTTGGTAAATTTAGTTGTTGTTATTATTTTCAACAAATATGATAAGCTTGAATAACTTTATGAAAAATATACATTAAATTAATTCTAAACAAAGTAAAATGCAAATTTGTTTTGTTTCTTTGTCCGTTAGTTATCTATTCAACCTAAATGGTTGAAATACCCTAGTAAAATTTGGAAAATGATAAAAAAAATACTGTGCCAACCGATATTTTTACTATAGAAAATGGCGAAAAACCTTAAAAATTGCGTGATGCAGCTTTATAAATATTTTAGTATGACAAAAAGCTAATAAAATTATATTCAATACAGCAAATTCTTATGGAACAATTAAAGTTCCAGTGCAACTGTTTAGTATTTACCGACATTCGATTCTTTTCACGTATTTTCCTTAGTCAAGGGCAGAAATACAATCGAGTCCAATACATTGAAACTGCCACACAATGTTGAACAAACACATAAAGATACAGAACGTTGTTTGTATGTTTGTTTTATGTCAACTCGCTCTACTGATGGAGCGCGGATGGCGCACATTTTCGTGTATTGTCAGAAAAAATATAGCCTTGGATGTTATAGCAGTATGGAAACTAAAAACATTTAATTTTGATCATTAAATATTAGACGGAATTCATTAAATAATTATTATAATAAGCCGGTTACTCCGACTATAGTTTCATGCGCATTCGGCGGTATTTTTTGTTTGTTGTAACGACGTTTCACCTTACAATACAAGCAAATAGAAAACAGTTGACGTTCGACCAGCTCCTGGCCGCTTGCCGCATGCGGACCTTTGCTACGCGACCGGCCGCAGGACGCTAATCCTCCAAAGGGTTAACCGATTGAGTTGAAATTTGGCATACTTAAGTTTAGTGACAATGCAATGCTATGGTACCTTATGCTATGGTACCTTAATGCTATGGTAGCTGGTTTGATAATGGAGACAGAAGGTGGCCATAGGAACTCCTAAACGAAACGACGTAACCCCGTCGAGTTTTGGTTCATTGGATTTGTCTTGCCTAGCACTTCGGTCCTAGATGATAAATTCAATATGGCGGACGACCCAAGATGGCGGACAAAATGTTCACATCATGATATGGGTATCAAATGAAATGGTTTGCTGAGAAGAATACGAAAAAGCTTGTGTAAAAAGATTTTATTTTAAATTAATACAGCTTCTTTAACCCTGTATTATAATATTACCTACTAGCGATCCGCCCGCCCAGCTTCGCACGAGTGTAATTTACGTGCGAAGCCGTGGCGGGTCACTTGTTATATATATAAACCTTCCGTGAAAATGTACCTAACTAATGGTGAAAACCGCATCAAAATCCGTTGCGTGGTTTGGGAGGAGTTAGCGGCCATACAGACATACAGACAGACGCGGAAAGCGACTTCAATTTATACTATGTAGAGATGCTCGTAAATCATCGATGTTGATCTAAGTTTAGAGCCCTTACTGTTTATAAGTGGAAGTACTGCTATTGCGGTATATTTGTCATAAAAAGAATACAACGTAATTAAATACAATATGAAGTCGTAAACGTAAATCTTAGATGTTTGTTGTTTGCAAATGTTATTTGAATTGTTATTGAGGATGTTTATTATAAATTGTAAGTTTATTATATTATGGAATCTTCAATGCTAGAGTGAAACAATTTCTTCTAGATAAAAGTGTTCCATCCTCGGCCGCACCGTCGCTTACCACAGTCGAGCTGATAGCCAAACGTAGATCTTGTCTATTTAAAAAACGGTTGTTTTAGATTTTTAAATATATTTCAATAACAATTACACATAATTTCAAATAAAATTTACAATGTCATTTCTAATAAAAATATCAAAAAATAAAGTCGAGTAAAATTAGAATGTCATCTTTTCTATCTCTACATAGTATAAATTAAAGTAGCTTTCCGCGTCTGTCTGTCTGTATGGCCGCTAACTCCTCCTAAACAACGCAATGGATTTTGATGCGGTTTTCACCACCAGTTAGATAATTTTTCACGGAAGGTTTATATAATATTTTTTTTTTTTTTATTTATTATTTATCTTATTGGCTAACATACATGTTATTATAACACAACTCTGCCAAACTGTATAGCAGTTTGTAGGCAGACATCTACTCTCTTTACAGCATTATGTCATCAACGAGTAGGAACATATTTTGGACATATTAGTTATATGCCTTTATTATAATATTGCATATAAACATATGTGGCAACAAAGAGTCATTATGGGAACACCAGTAATGGACAGCGCCAAGAACCCGCAACAAAGGAAGAATATGAACAACAATTCAACACCAAAATTGAATTAAAAATTACCGTTGGTTAGATCAAAGCAATTATCGACTACAATATTAGGTACTATAATATTTTCTCTACTAAGTCATTCTATCCAACAGCAACTTCTTCAAGGCAACCTTATATCCAATCCTGGTCCTAAACTGCTCCTCAAACTCCTCCGGCAGATCATTACACAATCTTGGCACTATCCACCTCCTAGTACGCGTCCCATAATAATTCCTATTTCCATAGGGCACTTTCAGTTTGGGCCTAGTCGCTCGCGGTTCATTACAATATTTTTTAATATGTTTAAATTTGTTATTTTTAAAATGTTCTAATAATATTAAATAGTTAACTTTAGTTTTAACTGGCAATATTTTACATATTTTAAACAGTTTGTCGTATTCTTTATTTAATGATTTTTTTATTTGTTTGTTTACTAATCTCTTCAATATTCTAAGTTGTTGGTTTTGAACTAATTGTAGGTATGTTGGAAAAGTGAGTCCGTAGCAACTAAGCCCGTAACTGATAATCGCCTCGACCAATGCGTGATAAACAACGTACAGAGTGCTACGGTTTAGTATTTTATCAAGTTGATAAAATTTACCTAATACAATTCTAAGTTTGTTGCAAACGTTACTTATATGAACTTTCCATGAAAAATTGTTGTCTATAGTAAGGCCTAAATATTTAATTTGGGTTGCTTCTTCTAAATATGCACAATCACACTGACTGCCATTATTATGAAAACAGTTATATGAATGGCCAACAATATGCGTAGTTGTATGTCTGTTTTTATTATATGGTGAGTACAGACGAATGATCTTTGTTTTATTAATATTTATTATTATTCCGTTATCATGTGCCCATTTTACAATATTATTAAAATCCTCCTGTATTTTAATTTCTATTTCTTTAATGTCTCTGTCACCGTATAATAAACACATATCATCCGCATACATATAACTTTTACAGTGATTAATAACATTTGTTATACTATTTACGTGCATTATATATCCTACCGGCCCATATACAGAGCCCGTTGGCACGCCGTATTTTATATTGCCTTTTATACTTTGTTTCGAATCTATTACAACTTTCATGTGCCGTTCATTTAGATATTCCCTAAACCAGTCATTTACATAGCCTCTGATGCCACATTCTTGCATCGCTCGCAACAAACCGCCGTGATCCAAAGTATCGAACGCCTTTTTGAAATCAATAAACACAGCAACAACTTGTTTTCTTTCGTTAAGATAATCGTTTACGTCATCAGTGAACTGTTGCAGCGCTGTGACGGTACTTCTATTCCTTCTGAATCCATGTTGTTTTTCCGATAATATATTATTTTTTTCAAGAAAAGTTGTGATTTGAGATACGATAACCTTTTCTGTTATTTTATTTATGCTATTTAAAATTGCAATTGGCCTATAATTTGTGAATTCTGAATGCTTACCCTGTTTATATATTGGCCTTATAATAGACAATTTCAATTCATCTGGATATGTACCATTTAAAAAACATAAGTTTATAAATTTTGCTAGAACAGGACTTATCTTTTATATACTTAATATCTTTCATTCTAATACCATCTGACCCCGGCGATTTGTTGGAGTCAAGTTTATTTATTAATTTAACAATATCCGTAGCATTTACTTTGTTATATAAGAATGTACAGTCACTATTGGTTACGTAGGTAGATCTTTCTAAGAATATATGTTTACAATTATGTTTAATAGTATCTATTTCATTCGTAAAAGTATCACAAAATTTATTACATACTGTATTTATATCTTGGGTTTGACACATATGTTTCTTTATCAATTTGTCTATACTCGGCTTCATTCTTCCTAGCCAACTATTTATATTCTGCCATATTTTTCTAAAATCACCTTTACACTTATTTATTTCTTGACGTCTAAAATTATTTCTTGCAATATTTATAAGTTTGTTTGTTTTATTTCTAGCCTTTGTATATTCTAATCGTAAATTCATCTTAGTAGTGTTTGATTTCCATTTTTTAAAAAGTGAGTCTTTATTTTTTATTAATTTTAATAAACTTTTATCTACCCATGGCTGAGTTTTTCTACACGACAAGGTTTTAATTTCAATTTTCGATGATTCAAACCTTCGATGATATAAACCTTCCGTGAATAATTATAATTTATTAACGACCCGCCCGCCCGGCTTCGCACGGGTGTAAATTACGTGTGAAGTTACGGGAAGGTTTATATATTATATAAACCTTTTTATATATTATATAAACCTTCCGTGAAAAATTATCTAACTAGTGGTGAAAACCGCATCAAATTTACACCCGTGCAAAGCCAGGCGGGCGGGTCGTTAGTAAATTATAATTATCAAAACTAATCAATCAAAAAATCTTGTACCTATTTTATAGTAAGCCTTCAAAACAAGCAAAATGGACAACTTTCTTTTAAAATAAATACTATCATACTCTCTGATTCTAGATTTGTTTTTGGTAAATGATTGTAGATTGCCGGACCCATAAAACAAACTCCTTTACCAAAACATGCAGTCCTCTATTTAAATTCGGCTTAGGGTTCTAGATGGGGTTGCTATACTTGTTAGATATAAATAATCTATCTATCTTATATAATACTAGCATTGCACCACAGCTTCGCACGGGTGGAAGTCTTATTTTTTACACCTTGGGTTACATTATTGGAGATTTAGTAAAGATCCCTATTTTTTTAAATATAATATAGCCTATGTCACCCGGGGATAGTGTAGCTACCCAACAGTGAAAGAATTTTTCAACAAACGAACAAACAAACAAACAATCAAATCTTTCCTCTTTATAATATTAGTATAAATAAAAGCGAAATTCATCTACTCACTCACTCACACATCACAATATCTCAAAAACTACTTAACCTACCAAGCTGAAAGGCAGGTAGCAGACAGGTAGATTTCTTATGTGGTGTAGAGGTATGCTAAGAAAGGATTTTGTGAAAGGGCTGAATTAAAAGGGGCAAATGATAGTTGAAAGTTTATATGAAAGTTCTTTGTTTTTGATGTTAGGGATCTGATATTTGGTATTCAGGTTAATGGTTTAAAATAAATAAACACTATTAATTTTTGTCCGAAAAAAACGTATTCAAGGAAGTAAATGGGGGTTTTAATTTTTTGTTGACAGTTTTGTTATTACGAAGCTGAAATTCGGCAAGTAGATTGTAAAAACCCCCCCCCTTTTTCTTTTTCTATCTTTTTTTTTTTATTTAACCTTTTTTATTTAACTGTTTTTTTAAATGTTTTATATTTGGTTGCCTAAATAGTATATTTTTATTTGCCTAAATATTAGTTGCGTATATTAACCCTATATTGGAGTATGACTATTATGTTATTCGTATCTTTAAAGTATTACAGTATAACTGCTACTCCCGATCGAGAAATCTAGAATCGTAAAAGTCCTACTAACACAGACTAAGTTACTTTACCTAATGTATGCCTACCTACTCGCGGTTTTAATATTTACCTACATGTTTCGTTTTGGCCAGGTGATTGTCTAGTGGAAGAACCTTACTTTGTGATCATAGAACCCAAGTATACGAATAGGTATGAGCTGTGTGACGAGGTCCTAATCTAATATTATGATTAAAATGTTATTAGGTTTGCAATATCCGTACTACTGAATAAATTAATGAAGATGTAAGAATGTTGTAGAAAATGACCTAAAACGAGGGTAAGTAGATAATATTAGAAATAGAAGTAAAATAGATTATGTGTATATTAAATGCGGATACTAAGCATATCACTAAGATATTTGTTAAGTGAACTTTTGGTTAATATTTTATGTAACGTATATATTAATTGAAACAAACTCGTATGGGGCTAAGGATCGGCGCCCCTCCTCCGCGTCGACCGATTGATTTCGTCATCCTTACTGGTCATCATCTCCCCCATACGAGTATAAATACTCGTTTAAATAAAGAACTCTAATAGTCAAAATTCGGAGTCAGTCTGTGTGTCTAACAAAAGGTGGGACAAGAGGGCATAATCTTTTAGCAACCCCAGCGAACCCCAGCAAAAGGGTCAAATAATGAGTTCCCAAGATTAGGAAATCAAGGTACTCTTTAGGCACACGCCCAACCCTACCTAAACCTGAAACAGAAGATCATCCTGAATAATGTTATCTTATTCTTATGTGACTGCATAACTTTATCATAATTTGATAATGCAGACTTCGGAATAATTTACCGAATACTGATGAACTAGACAATCAAGTCATACACATTCTTAGTGTAATGAAGTTAATAACTTTTCCCGTTATCTCTTCAAATTGGCCATCTCAAACAGGACCTTCCTTCAAGTGAGATTATATTAATTAGGCCAGTATCACTAAATTCAGTGACATTAGTAAAAGGCGCCCTTTGTTGTCTTTTATAACTAAAGGGGTAACCCAGAGACAATCGCTCCATGTATATTTCAGCTATACTTAGCCTAAGGTTCCTTCTATGGAAGCCATAATAAAGTGTGATGTTGAAGTAAGCCCATTATATTGACTTTCAACTCGAAGAGACAAATCAACTTCTTTCGTCATCGTCTCGGTTCTGAGAACTATATTTTCTCTTGATAGAACCTGTATGACCTGGCAGCCCAGCACAATCAGCTCAAAGCAGTTAAATGACTTTAATAATTAGTTACGGAACCTCTTTGTCCATTCGAACCTTTATTTATAAAACAAGTTGACCTTTGCAACTGAATTTACTTTATGTTAATATAAGAAAATAGCAATGACTATCGTCTGTAATTCGATTAGGAACATTTATCCATTCGAACTATAACCTCCTCTTTTTTAGAAGTCGGTTAACAATTACTTTATGTAAGTAAATAATATCAAATAATAAGATGGCTACATTGTCTGCAATTCGATTAGGAACATTTATCCATTCGAACTATAACCTCCTCTTTTTTTAGAAGTCGGTTAACAATTACTTTATGTAAGTAAATAATATCAAATATCAAAATAATTATAAAGCTTACAATTGGTCCTCGCGCCGGCTTCCACAGACATCGCCCCACTCCGCCCGGGACAACTGAAGCAACTCTGAATCCAGATACGATGGTGACACAATGCATGATGTACCTTCCCGCAGCTCCAGGAAGATCGTCCCATCGCCATAGGAAAAGGAGTATACCCCCGAAGGTGACGAAGGCCAAAAACCCACAACGGAGTGAGCACATCGATCCCGGTGGCGTCAGAATCCACCGACATATTTAAAACCCACGGGAAAAACGCAACACCACTCAGAGAGTGACTTTACGCCGGAATTTGGTTGCTTTGGGAACCACCATTCCTTAAACTGCAGATGTTGTGTTCTCTAAGCCCTCCCTTCGCGATAAAAGTATCGTTTCAAATCCATTCCCCCGCAAAAGCCGGGACGGTGGTACTAGTCTACCACTAGGGGTATGACCACCATCCTCAAATGGGTGTATACGACCAAGCGCAAACCCAAACTTTTAACGAAAAAAGGATCCGAACCAACACTATAATCCAAAACCAGTTAAATGACTCTATAATCAAAAACGGTTCCGTTCCCAGACATGCAACATGAGAAGGGAACCGAGGCTCACATAAATTCACACTAAATCACTATTTACCCACAAAAAGATCCTAAAACTTATTTAATTCGTTGTGTTCTCTAAGCCCTCCTTCCTTCAAGCCCTCCCTTCGCGATAAAAGTATCGTTTCAAACCCATTCCCCCGCAAAAGCCGGGACGGTGGTACTAGTCTACCACTAGGGGTATGACCACCATCCTCAAATGGGTGTATACGACCAAGCGCAAACCCAAACTTTTAACGAAAAAAGGATCCGAACCAACACTATAATCCAAAACGAGTTAAATGACTCTATAATCAAATACGGTTCCGTTCCCAGACATGCAACATGAGAAGGGAACCGAGGCTCACATAAATTCACACTAAATCACTATTTACCCACAAAAAGATCCTAAAACGTTAAATTATTTCAGAGTTATTTGGTAGTACAAATTGACTGTCGAATAACTCCTTATAAAATTAAAACACGCGTGAATTTAAATCGCGGACATACAAAGGTACTCGAACGACACCGAAATTCGTAGACGCGTAACTATCTACAAATCTAGGCTAGTCCAGGCACTAAAATTTTATAAAATAAAATCAATTTTAATTTTAAAACGATTGAGCAAAAATATGAACACAAGCCACTGAATTTACCTATCCAAAGTACTCGTCCGCTCTCGACCGATCCCCGAGAACGAATGCCCCCACGCTTCTCTACGCCGCCCGTTTTTGCACGCGCACGGAGCCTTCCCACTCCAACATCAATTTCCGAGAAATTTGTCGTATGATTTTTCATTCTAACCTTCTACCTACCTCCAACCCATTATTCGCGCGCGTACTGCCTAGACAACCAATAAAATTACCGGTTGATGTAGGTACTTATTTGCAGTCTAACAAACTAAATCTAGAAAACCCCAGCCAAGCAATGATCTTATATTTATTAAGAGTTGAAACATTTGTCTTTAGTGATTTTGTTTATGAGATGAATTTCGCTGATATTTCCGATTAGTTCGATACAAAAGTATTACCTTAGATGTAGAAAATTCCGGGTTTTATTATTATTATAATATTTAGAACTAATTTATAGCAGTTAAGTTGTTTTAAAGCATTCTTTCTTAACGCCTGACTCAACGCAAACATCGGACAATGTACATAACTTGCTGTACTGAAGGTTAACTAAAAGAATGCCTGTTCTCCATTTAGCTAGGCATGATGGAGTAAGGATACTATTAATCCTATTTTATTATCATGTAGTTACCAAAATCCTTTATAATATGAGACAGCATTTGATACTCAATCTTTATTTTAATTCCTGACCCTCTTTTCATTGCAAAACTTTGTTTTTATTTTTCCTTGGTTTTTAGATTCGCGTGATTTAGGTATTTGCCATGCACCATGTACAAATTAATAATGTGTTAGAATTTTAAACGAAACATCTATTTATTTAATTATTTATTTATGAACGATGAACTTGGTTCTGTTACAAGATCACTTATGGGGTGCAGAGAACGCTAATGGGGCACGGGGTCCGCTTAGAAAGGATTTTGCGAAAAGGCTGAAATGAGGGGGGCAAAAGGGGGTTGAAATATTATAATATGAAAGTCTACGCGTACGAAATCGTGAGCAACAGCTAGTTAGCTAAAAAACTGTGAGACGCAGCCAAGGGTAGATCTAAGGGGGGCACGGGGGCACGAGCTCCCCACAGACAGTATTTTTGTGAACTGTGGAGATTCCATCACAGTACATACTTAGAAGCAAATCAAATTATCAGAGTTATTAAAATATCGCACTCTTAATAAAACAATGACCGAATTCGAAATTTTGGCAAATTGAGTTTTAGTAGATAAAATATCGACCTAAAAAAGCATGCTCTACAATCTAAGCGATTAAAACACCTGTTTTCTATATGCAATAAGGTTTATAACTACTTGAGTCTTTATCCGTCCCTCACCTTGCGCGCTGTTACTCAGTTAAAAATTGTTTTTTGTCGATTCTCAAAAAGTTGCGATTTTGTATTCGGTCACTGTTTTATTAAGAGTGCGATATGTGAATATAATAACAGAAAGAACATGAGTGAAACTCTTGTCTATACACCATCAGCCATTAAATGTCCACTGCTGAACAAGGTCTCCCTCTTAGAGAGGGGTGTTGCCATAATCCCCACGCTTGGCAGGCGGCTTGGAGATCGCAGTACGTTCACCGTGTACTAACAGGACGCTGCTGCCCATCCTCCGGTGGTTCTGGTCGCAGTTTTAGGACATACCCGGGTCTTGTCTATATATGGCTGGAATTGCAAATTTTTTGCCCGTTCGCCCCTCCCAGAAAAAATCCTGGATCCGCCCTTGGACGCAGCTATGGGAAGTGTAACCCAAATAAAGTATATTCCTTAATCCCATTATTAAACTCAAAAGTGTAACTTACTTCACACGCGGGGAAGCAAACCACATATTAAAATAACAAACTTTTAGCAGAAATTAAAAGTTGGAAATGAAAACTACGGCTCCAGTGTTTTAATAAATTTAAGACACACCTGTGCGAACTGCATGACTGTCGTAAGAGTATTTTCTTTGACTTTTTTAACTTCCCGTTTGACAATGTGTCGTTCAGCTGGAAGTTAAGTTTTTATGAAATTAGTCTCACGGCAATGGAACTAAATTTTCATAATTTATTGAACCAGGCGTTATTTTGCGGAAGTCCATCGCCAAAACTGTGTTTTTTTTTCATGAATCTTTAGCGTAATTCCGCTTCAACGTCACTTCAATTTAAAAAAGTACGTAAAGTTAGTAGTAAATGTTCATGTTGTAATTGTAAAGTGCTGTTACTGTTTTTGGACGCTAGTGAGATTTCACTAATTTGTCATCGTTAGATTCGCGTACAATACTTAAAATTTTTAAAAGGGCTTTTCGAGAAATGATAGTTATAGTGATCATTACGCGATGACAGCGTCCCGTCTAGAGGACTTTTGTCCACTAAAAGCACTAAAGCTGCAATTTACATAAATTCATTAACTACCAGGAGCTTAAACAATCAAAACTAAATCAAAAGAAATCACAGTATTCAGCCGTTACTGTGAAATAATATTATCAAGTGCTAGTATTTTTTTACATATTTTTAAACTGCAAATGTTTTGTTGCCTCGTAAAATGAGTCACGACAGATTGACCGTATTGATTATTTATTTAAATTAAATAGCTTTTTAATGTCCTTTTATTTAAAATTTAGTTTACAGTCGCTAAAACAAAAAAGGAATAGCACAAAATATTTTAAACGTGAATCATTAGATCTGTGGGAGGAAATTGCAATTTGATACCACCAAAAAATTTAACACCTGTAACACGTGTACCTGCAAAATGTGGAATGAGCTACCTTCTACGGTGTTTCCGAGAAGCTACAACATGGGGTTCTTCAAAAGGCGAGTTAATCGAGTTCTAAAGGGTCGGCAACGTATTTGTGATGCCTCGGGTGTTACAAGTATCCATAGGCGACGGTGACTGCTTTCCATCAGGCAGCCCGTCTGCTTGTTTGCCACCTATGGCAAAAAAAAAAAAAAAAAAACAATCCCCACAGATCTATTGCTATCCTAAGCTTTTTGGGTTACATTATTTCGCATTAGTAAGTAGATCAACAGCATTAATATTTTTGCCTAGTCAATATTTTCATAAGACTAAGCCCGCAATGCAGTCCCAAGACTTGCGAATGTTTTATACAGTAATTCGTTGCACGTACGTCGTTTTCACACGACGCCGCGTGCCGTCAATTGCCGTGTGTTAGTGCCACGGCATTGTGAGTGCAACGTGATTTACTCGAGTTGCGGCAAAAAAGCACGGATTATGGCAACATTTGCCAAACAAAAAGTATGGAAAAATGCAGCAAAATTTACATCGAGTTTTATTTTATGGGTTGTTCAAAAACTGTAGCTGCAGCCGCATGTAAAGCCGTTTTAAATTGATTTATGTTTAACTACCTTCATTTTCGTTTTTTTTTTTATGGTTTAAATTGTTCAATTTATTACACCGTAATATTTTCTTTTGTATGCAGTGTGTTGTGTACTTTGTGTATTTGAGTAGATTTAGCGATAAAACTATTATCGTAAAATCTGCTGAAATTTATTCGTTCTACATGAATAAATAATTTTTCTAAGGTAATAAAATATTTTGTTATTATAATTAGTGAAAAAAACTATTTAATAAATTTTGCAATTAATAAAAAAAAACTTTCGAAAAGCTCCTTACAATTTAAAACCACATTTGGGCTTACTGCTAATGTAGGTAACTTTTTTCACCGTGCTAGTTTGTACCATCACGGAAATTCAAATCGCATATCATGTTCTGATTGTAGCTTCTTGTATTTAAGCTTTCTTAAAACTAACAAAGCCATTTGGCTGTCTCTTTGAAAAACACAATGGGCCAGTCAATTTGCGCTGCATGAAATTACTGCAGTAAGTCTCTCATTTCGTCGCATTAAAGCAGTAGTGAAGCTTTTAAAAGAAAAAAAATTGTTTGTTTTTTTTACATGGTTTTATTATACAGGGTTACGCATAAATTGAAATTCAAAATATTTATTTGTCAGAACATGGTAGGTACACATACATATAAAGTAGCATACATGGTCGTAATAATGGAGACGTATCTCATGTCCTTGCCTGTTACAGCGTACAAATGTTAGTTTTTTATATATATTATTATTAGTTTGTGTTAAAGTTAAAAAAATAACGAAATTATGTCTAAGTTAGAATATTGTTGGAATCATATTTTGGTTTGGTTGTATTTTATACCTAAATTAGATGTTTATTACCACCTATATAAGCTACTATTATCATTTTATCTTTTCCTAGTACCTAGTCTCGATTTTATGTTAATTATTTAGTCTACATTACATATCAAAACATTTTTATCATTAAGGAATTCTGAAATTTCATAGTAGCTTTTTTGTGCTAATAAAATTTTAAGTTTATTTTTAAACATTTCAATATTTAATTCTCTGATAATTTTAGGAATTTTGGTATATATTAAAGGAGCCATACAGAATACACTTTTTTGCATGAGTGCAGTTTTGGCCGTACGTGGGCAGAGTTTCATCTCGGCCTGTGTGCGAGTTCGAATACCAACATCAGTCCAATATAGACTGTAAGCCAAAAGAAGGTCATTGTAATCATCATTATGAACAAATTTTTCGATACGACCAACCCTGAAGTCGCGGGGGAAAAGCTGTTATACGCATAGAGAAGTATTAGTTTCCGAGTATTATGCTGTTGGTAGAATTGTTACGCACCGTACCTTTTCGTTGTGTTGCCATTCTAACATCGCTGAAGCATTGAGAGATTGGCCGTCTCGCGTGCTATACGTCTCCACCTTGTGAGTCCCCTGCATCCTCGAAACCCATGAGTGCGTCTAACACCACCCATTTCTACCATTTTACAATTTCAACGAGCAAATGGTAAGTGCGCAAACACGTCCAACGCCACACTTCCATTTCTAGGGTTCCGTACCCAAAAGGTGTAACGGGACGCTATTACAAAGGCTACGCTGTCTGTCTGCCCGTCCGTCCTACCTTTTAACAACTGTATGTTTCAAACCGTTATAGATAGCTAGTTGGAATTTTCACAGAATAAGTAATGTTACGGTAGATTAACTAAACGCATTACTATAATAAAGTCAAAAAGGAAAAACTAAAGCTGACTGAAGGTCCCCATACAACAAACGTATTTTGTATTGTAATTTTGTATTTGCTCTAATGTAAAAACGGTAGTACGTACCTACAAGCGTCAAACTTGGCATGATTCTAGTATACAATTTAAAGTATAAAAACAAATTATAAATAATGGCCAAGTGAGAGTTGGTGACAAGTTTCTGTTCACCATCAAGTTAAGTACCTACGAAGGGGCGCTGTCGGTACTTAAATGGGTGACCGCCTGGGCGTGATGTTGTCTTTTTGCACAAATTTTTGTATGGAACCCTCAGTGCGCGAGCTTGACTTGTATTTGGCCAGTTTATACTCTCTGCGCACCCCTGAGTGCCACCTTCAAATTCTGACAGGTCAGTAACTTTTCCACCTCATCAAATTCTGACTTTGGTACTGTCTCTACGATCCGTCTCCAACACGACGCTCGGTTAATCAAAATGCCTCGAATGGAAAACTGATTTAACTGCTTAATAAGCTGGAACGACGTCAATATAAAACTGAAAGGTATAAAAATAACTCGTTAAATAGCTTTTTGCATGGCTTGCGGAGGCAATATTCGATTTCGATTAAAGTACTGAAACACAACTAATGGCACGATGTATTATAGTCTCCGTGATATTTATAGATCACGCAAGAACTTTTAAATAGACAAAAAACATAGGTTCTCATTTCAACGGTTTTTTGTTTGTATTAAAGTAGTGGAGTAGAGAGGTTCAAATCGCGAAAGTTTAAAAATTACTAAAGAGGTTAAGTCCTATCTTTGAGAATATTTTAACTTGCTAACGAATGAAGGAGGCCTACTACCTTCTACTACACTGTAGATATGTTTTTAAACGACAAGAATATGAGGGACATTAGCTGAATTGTACTTTTTATTTTATTTATTTTTGACATTTGTAAATTTTTGTTTGACATGCATTGATGTAAAGAGACCCCTCTCTCAGAGGAAGGCCTTGTTCAGCAGTGGACATTTAATGGCTGCTGATGTGGTGTAAATAAATAGGGGGAAGATACGGGACGAAGTTCTTGACGTGGATCGCATAATATAGGCTCCGGGGCACAATCCACTTCAGTCACAATCGAACTGGCGTTTTGATAGCACGTGAATTACTTGTCAAAATTGTGTGAAATAAAGCAGCTAAAATTACTTCCTGCGTTTTCATAAGGTGCAGCAACAGTTCAAAGACAAAAAACAAGTTTCACGGCTTTACTTTTCACTCGTAAATACTTAAAAACAATTAACTAAATTTTCTTTAAATGTCACATTAAATGTTCTTTAAAATGTATTGATAAATTATACATTTATTTTTACACAAAAAAATATGTTCCTATTTACCCGCGCAGTATTTTCAAGAACGAAATTTCACGTCAGCTTATAAAATTACTTTTACATTAATATTTTGAACACAAATAGTTGGTTTACATCCACATTCCCACAATGCATATGAACAAAGCCGTTTTAATCTCACAATCCATCTTTCAGGGCGTAAAGCGAAAACATTAAAATCTCGCTTGTTAAAGCTTTAACATGTGGACAAAAGCGCAAAGCCTTCAATGTCGCCCAGTTCCGCCAAAGAATTGTTTTGGCAAAATTTTTTTTTATTCCTCCACTCACGTTCTCGTTTCTCGTGGACATGGCGCAGGAATTGTTACATTTCGGGAATTGGCCGTTTCCCGCTTTATTGCATGTAAAGCTTGGAATTTGATAGTTATGTGAGCCAAGTGACCATCTAATTGGACGATTTTTAAGCGCCAATGTTGAGTAATTTTTCGTAGTTTTTTGTAGATTATGGGAATGAAAAAATATTTTACCTTACACAATAAGCTATCAAACAGGGTATTTATTTTGTTAACAATACTTATTCAAAACATAATTAAATTTAACGCTACACACTGATGTGATGCGTCGCCCAAATGAATATTATTTTGCCCATAATGATAATGATAATGATAATTTTATTCATAATTATAATTACATGTCAAACATTTCAAAAATAAACCTTATACTAATCATATTATTAAAAATAATATTAATAATCATATAATGTCAGTAAATTTAATAATCATAATTAGGCAACTTTTGTTTTTCGCGGGAATTAATATAGCATGCATTTCGTTATATTCCCAGTGACGCAGGCGCAGCGGAGGAGAAAAGACGCGTGCTGCGTTCTTAAATAGATTAAAAAAATACCCGAAATATGGAATACGTATCAGTTTTATTGTTATTGTGAGTTTGTTATTGTTGCCAGTGTTATTGTGTTTTTTTATTGTTGTGTTTTTGTCGACAAAATAAAATGAGCCGTAAACGATTTCTTCAGATATGGTACTTGCTGTCATTTTCTGTTTGGAAAAGGCGACGTACAGGTTATTTAGACGAAAAGTATGCCAAATTAAAATTAAATTAAACTAAATATTTGGGACATTTTTGCACACACGGTCATCTGACCCCAAACTAAGCAAAACTTGTGATATGGCTGCCAGAGACTGATATATATACATATATAGGTTTAAATACATACTTAAATAGATATTAACACCCAGATATAGAACAAACACAAATGTTCATCACACAAATGTTTGTCCTAGGTGGGAATCGAACCCACGCCCCCAAGCTCAGAAGGCAGGTTCACTACCAACTCGACCAACGGGCTATCTAAAAATAAATAGTCATGCGCAAGGAGGTCTAGACGGTGCCGGTAGTTTTTACAGAATTTAAGATATTGCTACCGCCAATTTCCTTTATAATGTCCAACTATGACACTTCAGATCGTCGCTTCAGATTACGGGTATCAATCATGCACACAACCAGTCTTTTTGCAGGGGTCAAAACCGACTAACTGCCTTTTAAAACTAAGTAGATATTAATTATTGATAAATAATGATTTTTATATAAGGAGTCTAAATTTCACAGTACCGTCAGATTCTGAAAAATTTAATATATTGTTGTGTATTTTTTTAATCTCAGTTAGAATTTATAACATCTATATCTATACTTCTATACTAATTTTATAAAGAGGAAAGATTTGATTGTTTGTTTGTTTGTTTGCATTGAATAGGCTCCGAAACTGCTGAACCGATTTGAAAAATTCTTTCACTGTTGGGATGCTGCACTATCCCCGGTTGACATAGACTATATATCCCGGCTTCGCCAGTGCGAAGCAGGGGCGGCCTACTAGTTCAAAATAAAGCGAATAACGCAACAATTTGAAATACCAGCATATGTCAAACATACGTCAGTATTAGTGTTACAAAATCGCAAGTCAGTTTTTGAGGGTTAATATAATTACTATGGTGTGCTGAAAAAATTATTTAAATAGGCTACAAGCATTCTAATCTTATTATTGAAACTGACGTGGTTTTCTCACATTTTATTTATGTTACACGGGAATTACTCACGTAAGATTAAGCCGGTTACTCCGACTATAGTTTCAACCGCATTAGACGGCCTTTTTCAAGGTGAATGCGCGCGCGCGGCTGCGTCTCGCTTTGCACTACGGGCTGCCGCGCGGCGCGCACGTGATGACACCGGCTGCTTGTCAGCTTAATCTTACGTGAGTAATTCCCGTGTAACATAAATAAAATGCATTCTAATCTTTTTGTTTATAGTATTGAGTAGTTTTGTTTTAAGAAAAAACGATTTACCCTCTTTCTTAGTCTTTTGCTACGGTTACTGCATCATCGGTTACATACACACTGCCGGCCTTACTTATAAACGTTAATTAAGTTAAGCAACGCCTGTTAACTTCTCGCTGATGAAAATTGTCACACGTGAAAACGATACAGAGCAATGTTAAGCAATGCTTAACTTAAGTAACGTTTATAAGTAAGACTGTAAATGACTATGGTTGACTATGGTATTTTGAACACATTTTGTAAGTTTTTTTTAGGCAACCTTATACTAGATTCTTCCCACGCACTGGCGAGTTGAAAACCATCCCCAGCATCCGTTTTTTTTTTTATAATTATGTGGCACACAATTAGGTGGCCTGCCTGATGGTAAGCAGTCACCTATCGATACTTGTAACACCAGTGTCATCACAACTACGATGCTGACCCTTGAAGAATATATTGAGAGCTATTAAGAATCTATTTAATTTCATCATCATCATCATCAGCCAGAAGACATCCACTGCTGAACATAGGCCTCCCCCTTTAACCTTCACACTAACGACAGCCTGCCTTTTGCATCCACTAATTGCCCGCGACTCTTACACTGTCGTCGTTCCATCTAGTGGGAGGCTTCCCTACGCTGCGTCTTCCGGTTCGTGGTCTCCACTCAAGAACCTTTCTTCCCCATTCTATTTTATTTACATTTATAAAATTTGTGTCATAAAATCAGAACCATAATAAGGGTTGCCAAAATTACTACAGCAGTTGAAAGGCAGGGTATCAAGGAAGCAATCTTTTTAACGCATATTTTTAACCCTGTCCCGGATTCTTGGCACCTATACCCGTAAAGGTCGCGTCCCGGATTATGTCGCGCCATATTTTACTTCAAGTGTCACTTTGCACGTTCAAGTTACATTTCATTTTTACGTCACGATTTTTTATGCCCGACTTTAGTGTAAGTGTTGTGTATAGTTGGATTTGGTGGTGAAAAGCTACACGCGAAATCTTGTTTTAGTAGGAAATTAATGGAAACTGATGTTGTTGGCGGAACCCAGTCCGAGAATGAGGTGGACTGACGACATCAAAAAATCTGTGAACGAGTGGATGCGAATAGCGAGAGACCGGGGAGAGTACGCATAAACAAAGGGAGGCTTACACCCAGCAGTGGGTCACTCAGGGCTTATGGTGATGATGATAATGTTGTTTCACATATTTTGTACATTATACGGGAATATTATACAGGGTGTAAGGGGAACACTCTCGAAGCCAAAAGAAGGTAATTGTACTCATCATTATGAACCACTTTTAGTATGGGACCAAACCTGAAATCGCGAAAAAAAATATCAGCTGTTCCATACATTTTGTCGACCGTTTTCTATAGAACAGCTGATATTTTTTTCGCGATTTCAGGTCTGGTCCCATAGTAAAAGTTGTTCATAATGATGAGTACAATTACCTTCTTCTGGCTTCGAGAGTGTTCCCCTTAGACCTCGTATTAAAAAAAAATTACACGTGTTTCGTTTTTGAAGTGAAAACTTTGGCCGCGTTAAACGATTTTTAGTAGGGGAAAAATGTATCGGTTCACGTCACCAACATGCTAATGTGACTCTTAGGACAAAGTCTAAAGATTTCACTTCTATCGGCAGTCCCCACTGACGTCACGAATTTTATACCTTTACCTTGAGCCTAAGCTCTTAAACAACTAAAGATAACGGTGCTCACTCAGGGGGATCCCTTAAATGAAAGGTAAATTTAGATAGAGCTAGCTTCACTCGACTTACACAATTAATGGGGGCTTAGGTCAACGTTACCGTGTCAGCAGAAGAAAAACTAATATATTTTAGGTATTATTCCAAAATCGACGTAACCTAAGAATAAAAACTCAGAATCAGTGTAAAAATATTTTATTTATATTACACGGGAGGTTCATAAGAGAGGGGTAGTTTCAGATGCTTCTTTAAAGGTAGGCTTGAAGATAAATAATTATGACCAAGACCAAGGTGATGTCGAACGTTTCTGGGACCCCAAACCCAATCATAATAGGGAATGAGATACTAGAGACGGTTGGTCATACTCTCTCTTTTGGCATAGAACATCAAAAAAGGAGGTCTCCAGGCGCATACAGCTTGGATGGGCAGCATTCAAAAAACTGGACGACATCCTCAAGTCACGCCATATTATGCCACAATGTCTGAAAACTCGCCTCTCCAACCAATGTGCACCATAAGTCATGTGGGCAGACCACATGACTTATGGTGCCGAAACATGGACCCTCACACATGAGGCTGTGCACAAAATCAGAGCAATGCAAAATCAATGTCAAGTTTGGTCCCATAATAAAAGTTGTTTACTATTATTAGTATAATTGGCCTCCTTTCAGTTTTGTACACCCCAAGTCTAAAATTATGTAAGTATCCTAATCCTATTGTAACCTGTATATACAGGATTACGCATATAGACTACTAAGCCGATAGGAGGCCATTGTAGTCATCATTACGAACAACTTATGGTTATATAGTATAGTGAAAGTTGTTCATAATGATGAGTACAATGACCTGCTTTTGTCTTAGTACAGTCAATATGCGCTACCCTGTATATATTTTATGACATTAATCCGCGTTATCGGTTTCATTTCAAACAGTTACCTAAATCAAACATTGACTGAAGCCATTATTAGCATCTCATTTCCGGTATTTCCTCCACTGTTTTTCCTTTACAAATAAGTCAATGGAAGCGGAAACAATTGAACGTTTATATCCCTATCAATCTTCCGTATCAACGTTATCACGAAGCTGACTTGGGTCTTGTTTCACATTTATTGACAAGTCCACAAACGGTGTCTTATTTGTTTTTTCTCTTTTTAGGGTTACGTACCCAGAGGGCAAACATTGCTGTCGGTTCGCTGTCCGTCCGTTCACCCGTCCATCTAAATACGTCACAGGCCTTCCTTAAACGGAATAGGTAAGTTAGAGACCTGAACTTTTGATGTAAAGTGTAAAATGTTTTTAAATAGGGCAAGTGCAGAGTATGACCGTTGAAGGTCTAACAATCCAAATGGTCAAGTCCGCTATCAGTTGGCAGCGTACTCAACATGCTGGTGGCATTACCACGCTGAATGGCAATGCTTAAGCGTTGAGCCAGAAACACGCCAGCATTTGGCCAGCAAACGGGTGCTCTGAAAGATTTTTGAAAATGAGGTGAGCTCCGGTCCCCATGGACCCAATGTCTCGACCCCAAACTGCTCAAAGATATAACCACTGCCGAGGTTTGTATGTTTTTAAAATGATTATCCAACACTGAGTAATGTTATTTTAGGGTTCCGTACCTCAAAAGAAAAAAACGGAACCCTTATAGGATAACTTTGTTGTCCGTCTGTCCGTCTGTCAAGACCCTTTTTCTAAGGAAAGCGTAAAGTAATCAAGTTGAAATTTATAACGTTTATTTTAGCTGTGAAAAAAACAATTTTGTAAGTCTACGTGATCAAAATATATAAAGAGATACAATTTCATCTCAAAGGTATAGGACCCTTAAAACGATAAAAAAATGTCTTAATAAATTGTCTTCAGTTACAAATTCTTATCTAAAGATCTTATAACTAAAATGTTATTCCTACTTATCCTGAAAATGGTACAAATAGAAAAATAGAAGCTTTTAACCGAAACAAATGGCACCGTAAATTATCGTTTACATGAAACGAAACGCAGACGACATTTATGTGTTTTTAAATTTGAAACTACATTCTGTGGTTTGCAAAACTGTTTTTGTTGACACATCGCTTTGTGATTTATTGTCAGTGATAGATTTTTTTTAATTCAGACAAAAATGTTTTACGTAGGTACTTTATACAAATTATGGGTGAATTGTAGAGATGTACAATGTCATAAAATTTATTAACTATTTTTAGGTTTATATCTGAAACGTAAAAGCTGCCTTACGTATACGTATGCCATACGCTGTTTAAGTATGTCTATTGCGTCTTACAAATCAGTTTTTTTATAGCCGTAGATCTCATTATTTTTGAATTGTTTAAATATTATCTCTCTTTCTCTTTCTTTTTCTATCCCTCTCTCTTTCTTTCTCTTGCGTTCTTAGCATTCTAACAACTTTTTTATTTATTTGGTTTATCATTAAAATAAACTATAACGCAAGAAAAGAAGTAAATAGGTAGTTATTACAATGTAATTAGTACTGATTTACCTTTTTTCTTGTGATGATTTATTTCAGCTAGGTGTGTTTAATCTGAAGAAAAACACCGCTTTTATGGCTCCCAAACTGGCTTATTCAGCCTTAAGCGTAAATTTATTTTGGACGCTTCATAAATCATCTCTTTTTTCAGGCTAGTGCCGTAATTAACTAAACAAAGTAAGCTTATTTAGCCTATTACATGAAAATACAGTCTTTAGACCTACAAATATATATGGGCACTACAAATTCTCAAACCCATTACCAGCTGGTAGCGTACCCAGCTTACTGGTGGCATAACCATGCTGAATAGCAATGCTAATGCATTGAATCCAGAAAAATGCCAGCAATTTGGACATGCATCACCCCAGGTGCTCTGAAAGGTTTTTTTAAAATAAAATGAGTTCCCGGTTTCCATGGGTCCAATGTCTCGACCACAAATGGCTCAAATATAGCAAAGATAGCATATTTGCGCTGTTTGTGCTGTACCGTCAAATTCGCTGCCGCACTAGCCCTGCCTTGTGCCTCAGGAAGATATGACAACGCCAAAGCATCGACACAAGTTGTACTCATCTCCTGTAGATGGATACACGACAATGGTATATCTTGCATTTCTATTATCTACTCTGTCGTTGTATGCAGAATCAACGATCGGATGTAAATGGTATGACTAAACTATTTTCCAGTTTCCCCAACTATCTCGTTCGTACGTGCCTGAATATTGCATTGTCATCGATGCTGTATTAGAAAATACTTCTTATATAAACATATTCTCAAGAGCATGCACGTCGTTGTATGCAAAGGAGCTTGGTCGGGTATCGTTGCATATCTAAATTGATTTTCAAAGGGATCTTGCAGTAGCTGTGTCTAAATGACTTTTTCAATATACTTATGCTTTTACAAACCATTTTTGAAAGTGTTTGAAGTAAACAGTCTGTGAATTCTATATTCATCATCATCATTTCCGTCATAAGACGTCCACTGCTGGACATAGGTCTCCCCCATCGATCTCCAAAAGGGCCGGTTGGAAGCAGCCTGCATCCAGCGTTTCCCTGCGGTCTCTTTTAGATCATCTACCCATCTTGTGGGTGGACGTCCTACACTGCACTTACTGGTCCATGGTCTCCATTCGAGAATCTTCAGATCTGTTCTGCGTGCTATGTGCCCTGCCCACTGTAACTTCAACTTGTTAATCCGGTGGGTCATGTCGGTAACTTTCGTTCGTCTACGGATTTCCTCATTCGAATTCTATATTGTCCTAATGAAATTTACCGGTAGACATTTTTCAGGAGAACGCTAGAATAATAAGTACCAAAGCAAATTTTTTTTTTCTTTGATTGTATTATAACGGCTGTCATGGCATTTTTGTAATAAAGTTATACCCATATAAACGATACGTCAGCCATTCGAAATCAGTTAGCAACTGGTGATGCGGACAAAGAACTTCGAGACCTAACCCAAAAAGGTAAGGTCCAAGTACTTTGGATGCGGAGTTCGACGTAATCAATTGTTCAATCAAGGTTCTGTCATAATGCCTGGCGACAGATTTTCCTTCTCATTTCCTTTCTATTTATTTATCTTTTCTGTCATATTTTTTTTGATAATGCCACATGTAGACATCGGTCATGATTTTTTCGCAATATTAGAGTTGGTTCCATAGTAAAAGTTTTTCAGAACGATGAGTTCAAGTTCAATGATATCTCCGAATATTTCCACTATACAACCAGTCACCCAGTATACAGGGACACGCGGAAAGGGTGTACTAAGCCGAAAGGGGTCCGTTGTATTTACTCATCATTATGAACAATATGGGACCAATCCTGAAATCACGCAAAAAATATCAGCTGTTCCATAGAAACATGTCATTGACACTTGATAAAATGTGTAGAAAACATCCCGATATTTATGTTTATCGCTATTTTTAGGGTCAGTCCTATGGTAAAAGTTGTTCATAATGATGAGTATAAATGACCCCTTTCGGCTTAGTGCACCCGTTCCGCGTAACCCAGTATAGTTTGAAGATCGGAGAACAACATAGAATAATTTTTATCCCGGAAATTGTACAGTTTTTTAGAGATTGTCTACGCGGCTAAAACCACGGGGCGTATCCCGAAAAAAGTAAATAAAAAACGTAAACACGAAAAATCCGCATATTTTTCCTCAATATTTTTATAATTTATTTGACTAGAGAGCATTAAATTTCCGGAGGCTCGGTTGTCCGGAACCCTGTAACCTTTGCTCGCTGACAGATGTCTTCATTTAACACTGAGCCGGGTGAACCGGGTCTGTTACACGGGCAGACAAACTTATCTGTAGATTTGAGTATTAGAGCCACCATCGCATTTCCTGTACAAAACTGACAGCTGCGTAGAAAATACTTTAGTTCCGTCATTTGACCAACTCTGCAGATAAGTAGGTCGCACTGCACGGATGCGGATAATATAGATAGACAGATAACCCAGTGTTGTTTTTTTGACAAAATTAAATTGTGTTTGGGTATGACGACACAAAGGCGACGTCACGTGTCACGTCATATCTGTCGCTTGTAGCATAATACTGAGACGAGGTAACTGTTGTGTGTTGCTTGTTTGCAGTTTTACAGATTACGATCCGATCATCCGATACGATCTGAAGATCACTAATCTACGTATTAGATAGATCGGAACCCAGACACTGTAGAAAAGGCAAGAGGGGCAAGCAACCCTTGTGTTATAAAAGCTAACCCTTTTAAAAAGGTATTTTGTGATTTTCTCAACGTACACAACAGCCTACCTACCTGTGTACCTGTACCTGTCTACCTGTTTTACGCGATTCTATTTAGGTGATGCAAAAACTTGCGCGACCGCAAACCGTATCTCAGTGCGTTAAGGTACACGTTCACGTGATTTTCTCTGTTCTGTTTCAGCACTGTTTCAAGCCCGCGTTAAGACGTAGCCGTAAGGCCCTAGGATTTGGTACGAGGGACATATTCATTTTATTTTACGGTAATTCAATATTTTGTCAAATTTTTTTGATCAACTGAGTTGTGCGGGAAATTACCGGAATCAGCAATCACGAAGCAATTTGGCACACCACTATTCCGTTGCACAATTTTGCTGCAGAGGCTTAATTGGAAGCGCTAGGATATAGAAAAATAGGCGAATGGCACGCAAATAATTGATTTCTTCTACTATTCTAGAGGGCGTGTGTCAAGAGAGGGGAAAATATTTTTTCCCCTCTCTATTTTCTATTTTTTAATAATCAAGTTGCTTATCGCGTCATGTCGTGTCGGGTCGGTGATACTAAATTAGTCTACCAACCGCCGCCTTGGAGGTTAAGATAGCGAGAGTTTTTATCCCTAAGGATATCGTGGCTACAAGGAAGTTTTGTCGGTGTCAAATGTTTTCCCAGAAATAAACATAATAATACGCCTTATTTTATTTAAAAAATCTTATTGGAGTGAAAAAGAAACAGCAAAAAATGTGTTGACTTAAAAATATGTTTATTGAAGTTATACTTCTTCTAGCACAGGACCGGAAAAGATCGCGCTGAAGAGGAGACCTATACCCAGCAGTGGGTGGAGAATGGTTGATGATGATGATGATGATACTTCTTATGCGACTTGCAAACAAGGTTGCGTTAAACGTTTGACGCTACCATGGAGGGGGAATTTTTCTCTCTCGTATGGTTGCGAAATGCGTATCTTTTTTTCGCGCTGCGACTAGCAGATCCGGAAGTGTAATGGTGTCGCTAATGGATTGAGAAGCCTAAGGAGCTAGGTTCGAATCTCGAGAAAAGCATGTTTTTGAATTGTTGATATTTTTGTCCTAGTTATAATTTTAGGGTTCCTTGTTGAAGTATAACTTCTTTCGCGCGGAGAGACTCCACGCACATTTTTTTTTCTATTATATTAGTTAACATCTGAGAGGACAAGTCCTCTCAGATGTTAACTAATTACTCAAGAGTAATTATATATCCACCAATGATAATGTGTATTATCAAAGCCACCAATCAATATTATGTACATCTCAACGAGAACCCCGTGACCAATATTAATATATTTTTTGGCCAAGATTTAATCAACGGCTGCCTTAATAAAGTTTTTTTTCTTATTAGATAATACACCAACAAAAATATCCATAAAAAACATATTTAATACCCAACAAAAATATCCATAAAAAATATATTTTTAAAGACTCATTAAGCACGAGGATATTTGCCCAAAAACCAGTCACCAACATCCCAACAACTTGCAAATGAGCAGTTAGCTGCGTAGATTTGCAAGTTGATGTGGCAATGGGTAGGTCACATTGCTCTAATAACTGATAACCGATGCGGAAGAGTGGAGACCACGAACTGGAAGACGCAGCGTAGGAAGGCCTCGCACTAAGTGGACCAACGACATTGTGAGAGTCGCGGGCATCCAGTGGATGCAGATAGCAGGCTGTCGTTCAGTGTAGTGTTCTAAGGGGTAAGCCTATGTTCAGCAGTGGTTGATGATGATGAACATACCAAAACACAAACTAATCTGACTGACATATACCCATAAATCTACTTCTAGTTACTTAGCGCACTACTTTAGAGGCTAACTTTAGGCCGTTGGGAAGCTGTTCGTGGCATAGTTATTCGGGCCTTAGCTTTCTTGTCTCCTTGTGAAATACGGTCTAACTCCCCAACCGCTATCTCCAAAACTAGTTGACCAACTAGTTGACCAATTTAGATAAAACAGTCATTTAACTTGTCGGACAATCTGACAGCAGTTGGCAAGGTCGGGTGGCTTGTTTTGGTCGATTGGTTGTTTTGTTCGATTAGTTGTTTTGTTCGTGTGAAAAAGGGAATGGAAATTGATATAATTCAGTATAGGTATAATGATAAAAAATAAAACTGGGTTATGAATATAAATTATGGTTTGGGATTCAGAGATTTATTGAAATATTTATGAGAATTGAATTTGATGCTTTTTAGAGACAAAAATTGGTTTCGGTCAGCCTGTATTTAGCTACAGATGGGTATGGACTTACACGATTAATCATTATCAGATTATTATATTTCCACTGCTGGGACACAGGCCTTCTCTCAGAGAGAGAAGACGGATGCCAACCCACCATTCAGGTCCAGTGAATGTAGGTGAATGTCATATGACTTTGAACTTTTGTTTGACAAGCTTCATGCTACTGGCTAATTTATACGAAGAATTTTTATCGGACACATTTCGGAGTGTGCTACAGATCTGCATGATTTGATTCCCTTGACCCTGCCCATTTTTCTATCGGACATTTTTCTATGGTTGATATTCCGAGAACCCGTACGAAGCGCTTTGATTCCACATTTATTATGCGAACTGCTAGTCTGTGGAATTCGCTGCCTGGATGGGTGTTCCCCGATAGTTACAATCTGGGTGTCTTCAAGTCGAGAGTGAATAGGTTTCTTCTAAGTAAGCGTGCTCCATCGTAGGCCGCATCATCGCTTAACATCAGGCGAGGTGGCGGCCAAGCGCAAGCCTATTTATATATATTTTTTTTAAAAGCTTCAATTTTTCTCCCATAATAAAAGTTGTTCAAGATGTAAGTACCTCTGTGTCTGTGACCTCTTTGCGGCTTAGTACAGTCTACATGCATAATGTCGCTGCTTAAAAACGAAAGAGCCACAATACAAAATTATCCAAAAGCGGCTTTATTTTCATATACCACAAAGACACACGTCGAAATCGGCCTTTAGATTATAAATTTACGCATACGCCCTTTTGGCATTTTCACGGATAAAAACTAAATGAAAATTTTCTAAGTAGACTCCTGAAAAAGAAGATATTTAAATTTATGGATGAATTTAGTTTTAAAGCAGCGATGTATTAAAATAATTTCATATTGGCTAGTTCGATGACTTCATCATCATCATCATCATCCACAGCCTTCCTTATCCCACTTCTGGGTATAGGCCTCTCCCAATGCACGCCACTAAGCTCTAGTGGCGTGCATTGGGAGAGGCCTATGTCTAGCAGTGGACAAATAGAGGCTGATGATGATGATGATGTCTAGAGAGCACATTAAACTTCAACTTACCAACATGTTGTACAAAAGTTGCTAAGTAAAAAATCCCATACTGTCGAGCACGCAGTAGGATAACCATAAAACATAGAACTATTAACCGAAGTCGTGTCAACAGAAAACTTTTACTGCAAAGGAAGAAGCGGATAGACAGCGCGGGTCGGAAGTTTTGTCTTATGTTTTTGTTGGATAAGATAGGCAAAATTGTTTAGCAATGAAGTTACGTAGAGTTTTAGTAATGAAAAATATTCTACTACAGGGTAATACGTAATGGTACTTTATCGTAAGGAGGTCATTCTGAACACCTTTTACTGCAGAACCAACCTTCAACCTATCAACAAAATGTATGATAATGATAAGTGATGCTGTCAAAAAGTTGTTTCTCAATAATGAATATTGCACTCATCCTCCTAAACCTTCTTTTGATTTACCAATAGCGTTCTTTGGAAATCTTGTACAGGATCTTAGTCATTTATGTTACTAGACATACGCAGGGTAATTCAAAAGCAACATCAAAAACATGTAAATGCTGAAATAGTAATTTAAGAACTAAACGACACAGAACATATCCTGAATTGTCATTAATTTGTAGCATAAAACAAAGAAAAAGTCAATTAAAGCAAATAATTTAATAAATAATTAGATTTGATAATAATTTTAATTAAACTAGTCACAACAGAAAGCACAAAAAGAGGTGCCAAGACGAACTTGATTCCTACTGTAGCAGCTGAATCACCAAGCCACAGACCGTAAGGAATGGAAGGAGGGAAGAGAAGCATATGCCCTGCAATGCAGGAACAATCATGGCTAAAATAATTATAAAAATATGGTTAAATATTTTTTTATGCAAAAACACGTGTTAAAAGCAAACAACAACAAAAAAAACTCATAGAGCAAAAAAATATAAACCTCATACAAAAATGATGTTCAAAAGTACAATTCAGAAAGTTATAAAATTGAGTTAGTTAAGATATTATACTGGATGTATCTTTATACAACAAACATATACAAGAATATCATTATACTCATCATTATTAACAACTTTTGCTTTGGGACCAACCAGAATTTAAAAAAAAAACAATTGTTCCATAGTTTTTTTTATTAACACTCAGCAATTTTAGAACAGCTGTTTTTTTGGCAATAACAGGGTTGGTCCTACCTACATTAAGAAATGTTTATAATAATGAGTACAATAATATTTTTGAAAATGTCCTTTGCGATATTATGTTATGTCCTAACGTAAAAATTGTTTATAATGATGCATACAATGATATCTTTGCTTAATTATTTCCTTTACGATATTAGGGTTGGTCCCAACGTAAAAGTTGTTTATAATGATGCATACAATGATATTTTTGAATATATCCTTTGCGATATTATGTTATGTCCTAAAGAAAAAGTTGTTTATAATGATCAATACTATGATATATTTGAATATGTCTTTTGCGATATTAGGGTTGGTCCTTGCGTAAAAGTTGTTTATAATGATATCTTTGAATATGTCCTTTGCAATATTAGGGTTGGTCCTAACGCAAAAGTTGTTTATAATGATGCGTACAATGATATTCGTGAATATGTCCGTCGTCTTGAAATACCAGTATATGTTGTAAAGATACTTATTTGTAACAAAAACACACACAAAAAGTGACAACATATCGAACGTGCTTATTGCCCACAAGTTCACATTGTCGAAGATAATTATCAGAACACGCAAACTTGGCACCCGCTGTGACTTATATCTGACGCAACGTCCCGCTGATATTTACTATTGACGACACACGACACGACATGCGTACGACAAGCATTATCTCCAAAGAGTAAGTTGGCTTCGCACGTCTTTGCCAGTATCAAGTTTTTAAATATTTATTAAAGTTTTATTAAATACTAGCAACACACCCCGGCTTCGCATGGGGTAAGTCTTATTTTTTTACACCTTGGGTTACATTATTGGAGTTTTAGTAAGGATCCCATTTTTTTTTGTAAATATAATATAGCCTATGTCACCTGGGGATAGTGTAGCTTCCCAACAGTGAAAGAATTTTTCAAATCGTTTTTGTAGTTTCGGAGCCTATTCAATGCAAATGAACAAACAAACAATCAAATATTTCCTCTTTATAATTTTATATTATTAGCTGCATCCCGCAGTTTCCCTCGCGTTATATACTTCCTTGGTAGCGACAGCAACTTCCTTTGACTGAGATGACAATATCTTTTTTTTAATGATATAATATGTCAATATTATAGACTTCAATTCTTGTTCTTGTTTTTTTTTTTTGTAGGCAAAATGAAAAAAATAAAAAGATTTCTGTTTATCCAATCGCTACCAAACTTCACTTGCTGGGCTATCTGAAGATTTCCGCTAAATGCGGTTAGAATAATACTAAATTTTTTTTTTTTTTATCTCTAGTTTTCTTGTCTAAATTTGTAATCTTGTCGTGTATTGTAAGAAATAGACAACCACTTTAGTACCACTATTGCGATGACGTCACTAGAGACAGTGAGGCTAAGAGTAGTTGGGGTAATTTTGTATGTGAAATTATATAAGACTAGCAGAGCCCCCGTTTTTACCTGCAATCCTACAAGAACTGGCGCTTGGCTGCCATCTCGCCTGATGGTGGTCCACGATGGAGCACGCTTGCCTAGAAGAAACCGAGTAACTGACGCGGAAAACCCATTCAGGCAGCAATAGGTTGATTGTGGCAAGCGTGCTCCAACATAGACCGCATTAGACGAGTTGGAGACCAAAAGCAAGCCGCCTACTAGATTATAAAAAAAAAAAACTTTTTAATAAGGTATGCACAACGGGAATGATCGTTTTTTCATGCGCTATGTACAACATAAGCTTCACAGTGCGATATTCTTTAAAATGTTAGAGGTGTCTATAAAATTTTATCATATATTTTTAATAATTTATAAAATAAGTTTTTTTTTTTTTTTTTTAAGTTAGAAAAGTATTTATTATTCAAAATCTCAGTCAATTAAGTCAGTACAATTAAACTAATTACTATTCAAATAACCCACCAATTTATTTAATAATTTAATTATAATTTTTAAATAATTTTATTATCATTAAACTCAATAAAGGACTATGACTATGAAATCGTATTTGATATAAACAAAGCGAAGTTCACACTTTTCTTATTTTCCAGCTCAAATCTGTTTCACACCCGGCTCAAGAATCTAAAAGAACAAATGACCATCTCATACGATCGGACATACCGGACCAGATCCGCCCGTCCGCTGAACAAGGACACACTGAACCAAATCCGCCCGTCTGCAGAACAAACGACTTTTGTTCCGCACTGCAACGCAGCAAAGCTATTGTCTTAGCGGGATAGCGGGATATCGGGACAGCGGGACACCATGGCACAGTGGGACGCAACAGAACCGGGACAAGGCAACTTTTATGTCACGGTTAAGTTTAACAACTCTGTTTATGATGTAACTATGTGAGAAATGTGGTTGTTAGTTTGCGTTCTTTTTCCCTGACGTTAACTTTTATTTGTTTGTAAACTTTTGTACTTAATTGTTTTGAGCTAAGATGAAGTTGTTTTAAAAGTTTGAGTTTGTCGTTGAGTATTCTTTAGTTTTTCCTTGAATTTACGCAAAGTACACGAGCATCGATTACATTGTAGCTGTTCTTGATTAACTTTTTTAGTTTTTGAAGCTGCTTATTTGTTTGTAAACTTTTGTACTTAATTGTTTTGAGCTAAGATGAAGTTGTTTTAAAAGTTTGAGTTTGTCGTTGAGTATTCTTTAGTTTTTCCTTGAATTTACGCAAAGTACACGAGCATCGATTACATTGTAGCTGTTCTTGATTAACTTTTTTAGTTTTTGAAGCTGCAATAGCTTTGTAAAAAGCGGATGACGAAAATCCCTTTACACGTTTCACCGTAGTATATCAGTTTTATAATATTTTTACCAGATACAATCCGTCTCTTTCTTTTTCTTGATCTTTCTCTCGCAATCAAAATTTAATGTTTTCAAGTCGTATTTTTAGAGTTTAAAAGAGACCGCAGGAAAATGGATGCAGGCTGCTTCCAACCAGCCTGTACCACAGAAGACAACCTGTACCTAGAACCGTCAGCTTTTACAATAATAATTGTAAAAATAATCTAAGTCTGTTTAGTCGTTTGGGTGTTATGATGCCACAGATTGATACTCATCTACACACGTTAAACTTTCAAATAACAACTTTCTGTTTGCGTCGGGAGTTATAAATAAAACTGAGTATAATTAGACAAAAAATTTCAATTAAATTGGTTATTTTAATGTTCAGGATTATGATTTTAAATAAATAACAACAAAACTTTGTATTCCAGGTTTTGATGAAATATTTCTAAACGAAAGTAAATTACCAGTTCTTTTGAAACTTCTGTATTCTTGTTCAAGATAAATAACAACAAAAGCTATTTAGGAAACGGGGCTCTGAAATGGTTGATTTCAGTATCTTACAAAATACAAAACAACTAGAAACGTTTATATTGTAATGAATTCTCGTCGAAAATAAACAAAAACAATGGAATTCATTAGTTGATAAAGAGTTTCCTCTAATAAAGAATGAACTCTATTTCGACGTTGAATTTTCCAGTTAATTTTGGACTCCATAATGACTGGACAGATTTTGACAAGACTTTCACTGGCAAATATGCATTATCATAAGGAGTAATTTAGGCATTTTTTCATGATCATTATCATGACCAATTTTCATCAGCATACGGGTGAAAACGCGGGTCGCAGCTAGTGTGTAATAAATTCTAAAACTTAAAAAAATAACATTAAATCGTCTACCTGATTATAACTAAATATATAATTGAATAAATAAATAAATATTTTGGGTCATTTTTTACACACATGGTCATCTGACCGACAACTTCACACTTCAATCTGGGTGTCAAGGGCTGGGTTCAATCAAATCACGAGTGAATCGGTTTCTTCTAGGCAAGCATGCCCCACCGTAGACCACATCATCGCTTAACATTAGGCGAGATAGTGGTCAAAGGCAAGCCTATATTTCATCATCATCAGCCAGAAGACGTCTACTGCTGAACATAGGCCTCCCCCTTTAACCTCCACACTGAAAGACAGTCTGCCATCTGCATCCACTGGACGCCCGCGACTCTCACAATGTCGTCGGTCCATCTAGTGGGAGGCCTCCCTACGCTGCGTCTTCCGGTTCGTGGTCTCCACTCCAGAACCTTTCTTCCCCATCGGTTATCGGTTCTTCGAGCGATGTGGCCTGCCCATTGTCACTTCAACTTGCAAATTTTAAAAGCTATGTCGGTGACTCTGGTTCTTTGGCGAATATCCACGTTTCGGATATATTATATATGTACCATGTACATAATATATCCTATCCTATTCAACAGCCTATATTTATAAAAAATATATTTAAAAAACTTATTTAAGCTTGTGATATGGCTGCCAGAGACTGATATATATACATAGTAAATATAATTTTAAATACATACTTAAATAGATATTAACAACCAGATATAGAACAAACACAAAATATTCATTCCATAATATTTGTCCTAGGGGGGAATCGAACCCACGCCCCCAAGCTCAGAAGGCGACATAAACAAGTCATAATATTTTCTATCAACTGCCATGTTCGGAAAGCCAGCCGACCCAGCATCGGATGAGTCACGTACAACCTCTGCGAAATTCAAAATCATACAAGTTTTAGCACAACCAGCAGTTGTGAAGTTGTGGAACTTTTCTCTGGGGTAGTTGTACAGCAACTTTTGACAATGCCACGGATTGATATGGCCTCAAGTTTGAGCGTTTCAAAAGTTCTATGGCGATGTCTGTTAGTTGATTTTCTTACTATTGTTTTATTAAATTATGAGGGTACAACTAAAATTAATTTTGCTAAAGTGATTTGGTTTGTATAGCATCATATACACGGAGGGTCGTGTATTTATATAAAATCTGACATTAAATATGGTAATAGAATAGACTATTGTACATTATCTTTAGAAATTACATGAAATATCCGCAATTCAATTGACTGAATGTAATTTAATAATTATTTGTATTTTATACGCTAAGTGGCTATATTTTTGTATACGTCTATGACCTAATGGCGTTAATTCTATCATACTACTCACTAAACTAAACCAATCTGACAGACTAAAATTATCTGCCTCTCATTTCATTTAATATGTGAGAGAAGGATGGCAATAATTTTAGAGCTGTCAAATTTAGTTTAGAGTACGTCAGAATCGATGCCAATGGCTACTTTTTTGTTACCAATAAAATTATTACTAAAACTTACCAATATATTGTGTCCAATGATTGTCTATTTATTAACATCACTAATTGTGTCATCGAAATCATAGTGTTATGACTCAATGATGCATGTCATAATTTTTTGTTAAAAATCTACTTTTAACTCTGTGAAAGGTTTACAGTATTAATCTTTCATTTCATTGACTAATTTCTTTCTTATGAACAACTAGCGACCCGCCCGCCCGGCTTCGCGCGGATGTAATTTACGTGCGAAGCCGGGGCGGGTCACTAGTTACATATATAAACCTTCCGTGAAAAATGTATCTACCTGATGGTGAAAACCGCATCTAAATCCGTTGCGTGGTTTAGGAGGAGTTAGCGGCCATACAGGCATACAGACAGACAGACAGACGCGGAAATCGACTTCAATTTATACTATGTAGAGAAGAGATAATAATGTACCAGGGTTAGTACATTATTTTTAATTTCTATTTCTAATACTTTTTTTTTTTTTACATCGGACTAGGCTAAGGGTTGATCACGATATCGCCTGATGGAAAGCGATGATGCGGTCGAAGATGGAGCACGTTTGCCCAGTAATAACCTATTAACCCTAATAGACTTGAACACTCCAAGATTGTAATGCTGCGGAAACACAGACAGAGGCAAATGTATTTATGTGGAGGTGAGTCTTTTTAACCGACTTCCAAAAGGAGGAGATTATCAATTCGACTATGTTTTTTTTTATGTCATCATCATCATCATCATGATGTGATAAAATCAGAGGATGACGTCAATAACCTATCTACACAAGCAGAAACATAAAAAAATAAAAATAAACTATAAAAGTGTCTTATAATCATATATTATTACCTATATAACAATATCTGCTGTTAATAATATTTTTGTAAGTACCTACATTAATTAACAAACCAAACGTAAAAAATTATACTATTTTATGTAGGTAGATATTTATTGTTGTTATTGCTGTGAAAAAAAAAATATATGTACTTTGCAAATGCATTTTCTAAATGAACCTCAAAGTAAAAAAAAAAAAAAAAAAAAAAAAAACACTTAATTAATTCATAACGCATAATCACAAGAATAATAATTTAACTTGTAATTCGCTTTTAGTCACTGTCAATCCACTGCCTTCTAATTAGGCATACACCATAATTCTTACATCTACCTTTGCAATTGTATACTTTTTATACATTAATACTAAGAAAGATAAGCACCAGCAGGAAGTGAAAATCTACCTGTATTATTATTTAGCCCATCTCTGCATGATACTTTAGTTTGCATTGTTTTTTCTAATTATTTAGGTGTGTAGGTATTTATTCACGCACACCGTAAATATCTATAATAGATATAAATATTATATAAGTAGATGTGGTATGTATCTTTCATATTGTAGTGTTGTTTTGTCAGCGTGCGTATTATTGTTTTTATCAGCAGCGCTGAGTGAATGTTGAGTTGGTACCAGGACAAACCAGCTGTGGTTTTTTGGTGCGACATTAGTTTAACAAATATTGTAACATGAATTTAGTAAACAATAAAAAAAAAAAAAAAAAAAAACATTATCAGCCAGAAGACGTCCACTGCTGAACATAGGCCGCCCCCTTTAACCCCCACACTGAACGACAGCCTGTCTTTTGCATCCACTGGATGCCAGCGACTCTCACTATGTCGTCGGTCCATCTAGTGGGAGGCCTACCTACGCTGCGTCTTCCGGTTTATTTATGTATGTTACGCGATTACTCCGCCAATTTAGAATGGTTTTTGATGATTCTTTTTTTGGTTGGTAGGTCATATCTCATAGGTGGTCCTATATAAATTTTATCGCCATTGATTCAGCGCTTTTTGAAAAATCTACAAAAACATGACAATAAGCAACGAATTCAATGTACATTGCACAGTGCCACCAACTTAGCTGTTAAGGTGGGCAAAATTGGAAAGTTATTTCTTGGTGAATTTCATCCTTTGTTTTCCACTAGCGACGCTGTCAACTGAACAGCAAACATAGAGGAACTGTTCCTAGAACAGAACTTCAAAAAAACAAAGAAGTGTCTCCATGGCGACCGGGCCCTGTTGTTTTTCGTTAAAATTTTCATGACCATGGATGCAAAGTATTTCAGTCGTAATATAAAATAATATTTTCTACTTTTTAGCTAGTAGCATCGACAACGATGCTATTAGCGGCGTTGTCGATGCTACTAGCGAAGTTGTCGATGCTACTAGCGGTATTGTGGATGCTACTAGTGGCGTTGTCAATGCTCAAATCGGAGATGACGACGATGGCTATGATCAAAGTTAAATAACCATCTGGTCAAACACAGCACTACTGGCTGAGGATCAGGTCAGATTATCTTACCCGTATATTCCAGTGAACTCCGTAATATAGTGCCAAACAACATCGCGTAACAAAATTAGGCTTCCCTTACACACTCTTATTTGCATTCTCGTGTACACGTTAGAAGCCCCGTTTTATACATAGGGTTGCCATCGCAGATAGTAGAAAGCTAATGTAAGGTTGCCAAATTTTTTTTTTGCTATCTACATAAGACAAACAAATGTAATAATTTATGCTTTGAAGTTTAAGGATCAGAGCCGTAATATTAAACCAAATGAGCGCTGATTTGCACAGAGATTGGTTTTATTTCTAACTAGCGGTCCGCCCCAGCTTCGCACGGGTATAGATTATAGCCTATGTCACCCGGGGATAGTGTAGCTTCCCAACAGTGAATGAATTTTTCAAATCGGTTCAGTAGTTTCGGTGTCTATTCAATGCAAACAAACAAACAATCAAATCTTTCCTCTTTATAATATTAAGTACAGACTAGATAACCCGACAGACGTTGTCCTGTCTTAGAACTGTCAAACGAGCGAAATTAAAATCGTCGTTAAATTTTCTGATATTTTCGAATTTTCTGCGCAATTTTCTTAACTTTTCTTTCCATAAGAAGCTTCTACAATGTATAAGAAAACTTTATAAAGAAGATGAATGAAATCGGTAAAGTCAGTATGGCGTGACCAAGGTAAATAGGGATTCATTTATCTATACTAATATTGTAAAGAGGAAAGATTTGATTGTTTGTTTGTTTGCATTGAATAGGCTCCGAAACTACTGAACCGATTTGAAAAATTCTTTCACTGACGGGAAGCTACACTATCCCCGAGTGACATAGGCTATAATCTATACCCGTGCGAAGCTGGGGTGGACCGCTAGTATATATATATATATATATATAGAAGATTAACTTCTATACTAATATTATAAAGAGGAAAGATTTGATTGTTTGTTTGTTTGTTTGCATGGAATAAGCACCGAAACTACTGAACCGATTTGAAAAATTCTTTCACTGACGGGAAGCTACACTATCCCCCGAGTGACATAGGCTATAATCTATACCCGTGCGAAGCTGGGGTGGACCGCTAGTCCATATATATATAGAAGATTAACTTACTAGGTACCTACATTATAGAAACTGACGTGGTTTTCACACATTTTATTTATTTTATTTATATTACACTGGAATTACTGACGAAAGATTAAGCCGGCTACTCCGACTATAGTTTCAACCGCATTAGGCAGTTTTTTTAAGGTGAATGCACGCGCGCGGCTGCGTTTCGCTTGGCACTGACCTACAGTGAATTCAAAAGGCAGACTGTCGTTCAGTGTGGAGGTTAAAGGGCCTATGTTCAGCAGTGGACGTTTTCTGGCTGATGATGATGATGATGAATTCACGACATCTTAATTAAGTGTTATAACATTAAAAAAGCCTTAAATATTACTAATTACTGACTAATATACTTTATTAGATAACTAGCTGCGCCCCACGGTTTCACCCGCGTAATGATGAAAAATGATGATGTTGATGATAAAAAGTAGCCTATGTCACTTTCCGACTTTTGAGCTATACCCATGCAAAAAAATCAAGTCGATCCGTTGCTCTGTTGCTGGGTGAAAGAGGAACAAACAAACCAACAAACTTTTCGCATTTATAATATTAGTATGATATAAATTACTAGCTGCACCCCGCGGTTTCACCCGCATAGTGATGACGATGATGAAAAGTAGCATTTGTCACTTTCTGGCTCTTGAACTATAACCATTAAAAAATTCAGGTCGATCCGTTGTTCCGTTGCAGCGTGAAAGAGGAACAAACATCCATACAATACATCTATACATACAAACTTTCATGTTTATAATATTAATAGGATTAAAGTCAGGTTATTCTCATTTTTTACGTCAAAGTAACAACTTTTATTTAAAAATGTAACACAAAGTAGACTTGTAAGAACATGTATCAACCCTACGGACTAGTATGATAAACATCACATAGAGAATTATGTAGCGAATTCCTTTGAAGCTTGCTTCTTTGTTGTCTTAGGTTATCTACTTTTTGTCTAAGAGGAAAATCGCTAAATATGTTAAGGCCAGAAAAAGTAATTTGCGTTACATTTTTTGTAAAGCTATCAAAGACTTTATCAATATTCTGTTTCATACAACCCTCAGATGATAAAGATTTTTCTTGTAATGTCGAACAAGCTCTTTGTACAGACGCTTGGAATTGACTGTATTACCATCATTGTCTTTTATTCTAGTCTGTCCTATAAGTAAGAGCAGCGTAAATATACGTGTAACTGTAAAATTTCAAATTACGTCATAAACTAAACATCTGACGATCGGCAATATTATGGGGACAATTACGAACCAGCCATATTATGGCCGACCACCACTCCAGCTTTTGATTAGCCTCGTCTTGTTGTATGTATTTCTCTACCTTTGCTGCTTCCTAATTTACTATAATAATAATATACTCTTATCTATATCTATACTAATATTATAAAGAGGAAAGATATGATGATTGTTTGTTTGTTTGTTTGCATTGAATAGGCTCCGAAACTACTGAACGGATTTGAAAAATTCTTTCACTGTTGGGATGCTGCATTATCCCCGGTGGACATAGACTATATATCCCGGCTTCGCCCGTGCGAAGCAGGGGCGGCCTACTAGTCTTATATATGTGTTTTGTTTAGCATCTTAGCTTGCCGAACATAGCTCCCTAAGGTTGGTCACTAAAGTTATATGATTATTTACGGGATTTTTTTTCTTCCCGTGAACATGGTGCATGTAACTGCGCCAAAATATCGGGAGCTCATTCCATAACCTTGCCACGGTAAATATCCCGTAAATAATCATATAACTATAGCTCCCTCCATCTATCAAAATCTAGTAAACGAATAAGAAAACGGCTCTTTTCTCGCAAATATAGCTTTGTCCAACTGCTGAGTAAATACCTCCTATCTCGTTTCATCTATCCCTTTCTGCGATGTCCTGCATTTTTTTGCAAAACATCAGTGGTATGTACTATTAAAACATTCCAACAGAATTCTAGGCAGAACTAAATCGTTAGTTCTCCAACAATTTAGTTCTAGTTAAATACCTTCTAGTCTAATAAGACTTAACTCCTCCAGTTTAAATCGCACTGAATCGACACGGTCGAGTAAGTTCGAAAATTGTGGTCGAATTGCAGGGTACGTATCAATCCATTCACTAAACTGTGACTATTGTAGCTCGTTCAGAACTTTCCAGTTAGTTGAAAGTAGTTTGTACTTAGAGACAGAAATGTCACAGAATTCACTGTTTATCTATACTAAGTCATAAGTAATTTATTGATAAAATGTCAATTTACACGTCAAATAACAAATGTTCACTTAGAGTGAGAAAAAGTACAATAATAATTACTTAATTGATTAAATTTGACTATATAATTGCATTACAGAAATAATAAAACAAATAATAATAATAAAACATGTCATACAATTCTTACCTATATGGTAAATGTACATTCATATGTCAAATCTATAAAATTCGTTAAATCTGTAAAAAGACTGCTCGATGAGCCATATTTTTAACCTATTTTTTAGACTCGTGGCTGCAGTTATTTCATTCGGTAAGTGGTTGTAAGCCGTCGGACCCATGACGTGCGTTAACTAACTAATCTATATCTATACTAATATTATAAAGAGGAAAGATTTGATTGTTTGTTTGTTTGTTTGTTTGCATTGAATAGGCACCGAAACTACAGAACCGATTTGAAAAATTCTTTCACTGTTAGGATGCTGCACTATCCCCGGTTGATATAGGCTATATATCCCGGCTTCGCCCGTGCGAAGCAGGGGCGGCCTACTAGTAATATTATAAAGAGGAAAGATTTGATTGTTTGTTTGTTTGTTTGCATTGAATAGGCTCCGAAACTACTGAACCGATTTGAAAAATTCTTTCACTGTTGGAATGCTGCACTATCCCCGGTTGACATAGGCTATATATCCCGGCTTCGCCCGTGCGAAGCAGGAGCGGCCTACTAGTAATATTATAAAGACGAAAGATTTGATTGTTTGTTTGTTTGCATTGAATAGGCTCCGAAACTACTGAACCGATTTGAAAAATTCTTTTACTGTTGGGAAGCTGCACTATCCCCGGTTGACATAGGCTATAAATCCCGGTTTTGCCCGTGCGAAGCCGGGGCAGCCTACTAGTTTTTATTATAATTTTATTAGGTACAAGTTTTATCAGGATGGCATTTTTTGTCCATACGAACTTAACGAGTCTATTTTACCCTCTATATTATTTGAGATTAAATTTTGTAAATTCTGTTCATCTAAATTTTTTGAGGAATATAGAGTTTCGATAAAACTATACGTGTAAGAAACTAGAACCGCTGCCGGGCTGCATGGGGCACCGCTGCCGCTTTCATCCGCGTCGCCGCAACAGCTAGACTGCTTTTCATCATCATCACTTACACTTATACTACCATCTACACCACTGGAGCAATTGTGCCAGCGCCCCAGAGCCTCACTCCGGTATTTCAAGGAGTTGGGTTGGCTCGGGTAGGTGCTGGTAGGGGGAAATGCACAATACACCCCTAGCGGGACGTCAGTGCAGGACTCATCGCCCCCATTTCGAATAAGAATAAGAATAAGAACTATACGTGTCTATCATTAGCGGTTTGTTCTGCAAGTTATTTTCTATAATCATAAAATTGTAGTAATAAGGGAATTAAATAGTAATAAGGGAATTAATGTACACAAAACGAGTGTCAAAGTAAACAACTTGTCAAACACAAGGTTTCCTTAATTCGAGAAAAAAAGTGTCGTTTTACTCAACCCTCCGGTCAAGTTTGTTCATCATGTGATCGGTTATTTTGTATGAAGACTCATTTTTAGGGTTCCGTACCTCAAAATAAAAAAACGGAACCCTTATAGAATCACTTCGTTGTCCGTCTGTCCGTCTGTCTGTCCGTCTGTCAAGACCCTTTTTCTCAGGAACGCGTAAAGATATCAAGTTGAAATTTATACTAAATTTAGGATCTACGGAGGACGGAGTTTAGGATCGCAGAAATTGAACGTTCTCCAAGGCAACATTCCCATAAAAATGGTTAAAGCATATTTATTCTCCTTTTCCAACAACGCCGCGGGCTTCATCGTTCCAATCTTCCCTGAACCAGCTGAAATGAAGTCAGATCATCAAATCTGACCACCTTGAATCAGGGACAGGCAGGCAGAGCAGGGGCTCCAGTTCCAAGGTCAAAATAGCCTTACTTTAAGCCTGATGGAAGACCAGGATCACGCTCTTTAAACGTTGCTTCACTGGAAAATGCTCAGAGCATTTCCTTTACTTCCTCTTCTGAAAACGGCGCTGGCTAGGTCACACTATTGTCTTCTTTGAAGACAGATCAAGAAATCTTATCTACGATCTGAAATACTCCTATCATAGGCAGAAGATACCGCAGCTGTTCTTAAACCCAAGCTCCAGGGCTAAAAATAACTATATTTAACCAAACCTATAATCAAATTCAAAAAAATCAGGGCTATGCTCGGGGTTTCTCTACGAGATCGAATCCGAAATGAGGAGATCCGTAGACTAATGAAAGTCACCGACATAGCCCACCGGATTAGCAAGTTGAAGTGGCTGTGGGCAGGGCACATATCACGCAGAACAGATGGCCGATGGGGCCGAAAGGTTCTGGAATGGAGACCGCGGACTGGTAAGCGCAGCGTAGGACGTCCACCCACAAGATGGACAGACGACCTAAAAGAGACCGCAGGGAAACGCTGGATGCAGGCCGCTTCCAACCGGCCCTTTTGGAGATCGATGGGGGAGGCCTATGTCCAGCAGTGGACGTCCTATGGCTGAAATGATGATGATGATCAAATTTCCTTTTGAAACAAACATGCGATAAACGCAAAAGAGCAGCCCACTCAACTAAAACACATAAATCTTATGGTTTTGACTAGAAAATTGTGAAGCCAAGTTGAAGTGATAACACAGATGATCTAAACGCTTCACCGCTGAACTGATCGAAGCAACTGTGACGTGAAAATGGTGTAATTGGAGACCATTGTACTGATTCCACTGCTATAGTAACTGCTACTATACGTTTCCATGTTTCGTCTAAAATTTTCTAGAATTATCGCTTATTATGGAATTCTAAAATGCATGTGGATTATAAAAGGGCAGGTTAGGATTGGACGTGGAGACAGCTAGAAGAAAAATGTCCAATGGCATATTCAGAGTGCGGGATGCAGGTTAACAGCTGTAACTTGAATATCTTCAAGGCTAGAGTGATTGAGTACCTTCTAGGTTTACATTCTCCATCTTCGACCACAACATCGTTTTCCAACAGGTGAGTTGGTGATCAAATATAGACCTATTCTATACAAACACCAGTTTTCACCTTTTAGTTACCTATATAGCTACATCATTGCCCGTAATACGTAATTATCGTTTCGTGTGACAATTGTTATAATTTACAATGAGTAAATTCTACCAGAATAAAATTGTTACTCCACCATCTTCATGCTTAATCCTGACTTCCCAATAATTTGGTCCAGCCATCTTAGAAAAAAAAAAAAAATGTCCCGAATATTTATATTTTTTTAGAAACTTTTAAGTGAGCTAAAATCATTAACGGTGGATCCAGCTTCCAATGCTCAATGCAAACCTAAAGAGCTATAGATCTTTCACTTGCATTGTGCAGGTTTTTAGGAAATTTCTATATAATAGGGGATCCCACGCCATTGACCGTGCCGATTTACTGCCAATTTATCCCAACTTTATGCGCCTTTGGAAGCCATTCCCGATTTTATTTCCATTGCTTTTATTTACTTTAAAAAGCTGTATAAACGGAAATGTAGGATTCACTTCTGTTTATTGAATGTGAAAAACTGTCAAGTTTGCAAAATGTGTAACTTTTGATCCTTGATAATTTTACTCAAAAATGTTTGTAATGTTGACAGTGTTTTGACAATCTTTTTAGGGCAAAGTCGACATTTGATTACGACTCGAAAAGACGCCACCAAAGTTATATGGAATTATAATGCTGGTGAGTTTTACCCAAAATGAATAAAAAGGAACTCTTCAAGCGACGAATACTCCAATTCAATGTATTTAACACCCCTGGGGGGTTAGACAAGACGCGTTTTCGGTTAGCGCTAACGCCTGCGGATTTGCGGAAACATGAAATTGTATAAAAATGATATAAGCTTGGGATAACATATTTATTTATTACAATTATTTATTTATTATCAAAAACACTTATAACACCATTACAGATAAACTAAAGCGATGCTATAATAACTTAAATAAATTTTAACTATTTTAATTTTAATAAACTTATACTTTTTTTTTTTTTTAATATATTATCTAAAACTCATCTCATTTTCATACAATTTCATCTTTCTGCAGGCGTTAACGCTAACATAAAGTGGGTCTTGTCTAACCCACCTGGACGTTCAAAAGTAAGTTAAATTAGTGATTGAAAAATAAAGTATTGCCCTGGAAATACGGTCCTAAATTTAAGTAACTCAAGAGCTGCAATGATGACCACGCTGTGATGGCCTGGACCTGCGTTACGCTGCGCTACGCTGCGCTTTCGGCCATTATCATCACTGCCAGCAACGCACTCATAACAGACCGCGGCAGTAATGTACTATATTGATACAGATCTTTTTCTTCTTGTTGAGTCAGAAATTCAAGTATACCTACTATGTTATTTCAGACTGGCAGGAGGACACAGAAGTTGCAACAGCATTGGCCTTACAAAGGTCACTCAGGCAGGTATTGGGGCACAGTGGACACGAGCAAATGCTTCAAGGTCTGGGCATTGCAGTAACACAGTTCCACTGAAGGATCAGCTATACTCCTTTTGCACAGTGTAGATGCAGCGGCCTAGTTGCACTCGTAGCTGGTTTATGGACATCCAAATAAGCCATTGAAGATCATCATCATCATCATCATAATCAGCCAGAAGACGTCCACTGCTGAACATAGGCCTCCCCCTTTAACCTCCACACTAAACGACAGCCTGCCTTTTACATCCACTGGATGCCCGCGACTCTCACAATGTCGTAAAGATCATGCTCTGGGAAAATATTTTCCTCTGGGGGTATAACATTTGATGGGAGTGGGTGTTTATATATGAAAATTGACGCTAAAAACTAGAATCAATAAAATAAATTTTTTACCGACTCTAAAAAGGAGGTTCTCGATTCATTAGTATGTTTTTGTATCTGTATGTTACGCAATTTAGTGATTATGAAACCAACTTTAATAAAAAAAGGCTACATTTCAAGGTTTATATTCGTCAAGGTGAAATATTAGAGAATTGATCTCATTTCTATTTTAATTTCCGTCAAGTCGATTATTATTTTGTTGCTTACATAAATGTCAAGAAGTATCGGAGTAATTATTTTATTTTATTTTATGTTTATTTAAGACCAACAGCACAAAAATATATACATAGTTTTAAATAATTATTTTAAATTACAGCCATTAATAGGTCTATACTAGTGATATAAGTAACATTGTCATGGAAAATCACTACTAAAAATCATATATGTATTGCAAACAAGCGCTAAAAAGCTAAGCTTCATAAGTTAATACAAAAGGTAAATACTTAACAAATAAAAACAAGCGCTCACCCATTTATGTTATAGACATTATACGCTGCATTAAAGTAGTCTAGATTTATTGTACAACAGGGCATGTCCAGTATTTTAAAGAATGTAAGCACTATAAAACATTAAATTTCTCAAGCAATCTATCCCCTGTCTCTCTTTTGCGTTCAAAACCATGGACAAATAGACCTCGGGATATATAACGCTTGAGAAAAAATTAAATTAATTAATTTGACTTTATTTTCCTTGTTTGTATTGCTCTTGTAAAATCTGCCCCTACATGTTTAAGAAGATCCTAACATACAATACATGACAGTACAAATAAAAAAAAAACCCTGACACAATATTATAGCCGATGATCATCAAACGGCTGAATCGATGACAAATACAATCAAATGTCATTTAAACATGTGTCACATATCACAATGACAAAATATTCATAATAAAATTAAACTATGCTGGTACCCTAACAGTTATCGATTCAATTGCAGGTAAGAGCATCTAATTTTGCCAGCAATGAAGTTGATAACTGTTAGGGTGCAAGAGCATATAATTTTGCCAGCACTGGAGTTGATAACCATTAACATGAAATTTTAGACATAATTTTATTGTGACACTATAGTTGTTGGAGTCAAGTCAAGGCATCTAATTTTAACATCAATAATCAAGTCAACATTATTGAAAGAGTATGTTTAGATCAAAGAGTTCAATTAGATTCATGGTTTGGATTAAATTACCTAATTTTAATATTTTGGCCACTTTGTTACCAAATACAAGCTCAAGTCGCACAACAAGCTATGCTCGGGGTTTACCTTCGATATCGAATCAGAAATGAGGAGATCCGTAGACGAACGAAATTTACCGACATAGCCCACCGGATTAGTAAGTTGAAGTGGCAGTGGGCAGAGCACATATCACGAAAACAGATGGCCAATGGAGCCGAAAAATTCTGGAATGGAGACCCCGGACCGGCAAGTGCAGCGTAGGATGTCCACCTATAAGATGGACAGACGACCTAAAAGAGACCACAGGGAAACGCTAGATGCAGGCCGCTTCCAACCGGCCTTTTTGGAGATCGATGGGGGAGGCCTATGTCCAGCAGTGGACGTCCTATTGCTGAAATGATGATAATTAATTTACCAAGGTTAAGTTCCCCGTTCGTATCAAAAAAAAGAAACAGCAAATAACAAAGAGTCTAGTCCATGTCCAATAGTTAATTTGTCTAAGAATTCAGACACAGCCAATAAGTCGGAGCGTTGGTATTTTATCGAGAACTGGGCCATCAATAATAAAGAGCAGTTATTGAAATACTTTCTAAGAGTATCGACTTCTAACTTCAACTTAACGAAGTATTTTATTAAGGAATGTTACGTTTAATATATCTACGGTATGGTACATGGCACTTTTATTAAATTTATTGCTGTGTTAGTTCTTTTTTATTTTTTATTTAATACTTTAATGCACACTTACAAATTAAGTAAACATGTACAATTGGAGGACTTAATGCTAAACATTTTCTACCAGTCATCCACCTGGTTGGAACAAACAGTACGTAGGCGTGCATCAAAAACACCTCATAAAAGACAAAAAGAAATATCAAAGTTTTACAAGATAATATGCATAACAACAAATTACAATAAATATGAATCTAAACTAAATCTTTATTTGTTCATAATAAACAACTTACGTGAATTGAAATCAATGTCTAAAACTCCACTAATTATATATTTACTGATATTTACATCATATTTGAAATGTTTTAATTAACAAATAATTTCACCCGAAACAATTAGCTCCAGATTATAACTGAATGCACTAGGCATTCAGTTTACCTACTCCATCGTGCAATTTGTATGAAGTAAGTGTTTAATTCCTCTGGTTTTGAACACTTTGCAATGCCCGTGACCACAGGTAGACTACACCTGTCTACTTTTTTTTTTTTTTTTTTTTTTTTTACATCGGACTAGGCTAACGTTTGACCGCGATCTCGCCTGATGGAAAGCGACGATGCGGTCGAAGATGGAGCACGTTTGCCCAGTAGTAACCTATTAACCCTAGACTTGAACACTCCAAGATTGTAATGCTGCGGAAACACAGACAGGGGCAAGGCGTTCCATTGTTTTGCTGTTCTAATTAAGAAAGAGGAGTCAAAACGCTTGGTGCGAATAAATGGCATGTCGACCAAGTAAGGGTGACGCCTTGCCGTTCGTCTGGACGTCCGGTAATGAAAAGGTGATGGGGGAACAAGTTCGTGAAGAACCGTTGCACACTCTCCGTGGAAAATCCGATAGAATACTTATGAGCACATCATCATCATCATCAGCCAGAAGACGTCCACTGCCGAACATAGGCCTCCCCCTTTAACCTCCACACTGAACGACAGCCTGCCTTTTGCATCCACTGGATGCCAGCGACTCTCACTATGTCGTCGGTCCATCTAGTGGGAGGCCTACCTACGCTGCGTCTTCCGGTTCGTGGTCTCCACTCAAGAACCTTTTTTCCCCATCGGTTATCGGTTCTTCGAGCGATGTGGCCTGCCCATTGCCACTTCAACTTGCAAATTTTAACAGCTATGTCGGTGACTCTGGTTCTTTGGCGAATATCCACGTTTCGGATTTTATCGCGCAAAGAAACTCCGAGCATAGCTCTCTCCATTGCCCGCTGAGTTTCTCCAAAAGGCCAACAGTTAAGGACCACGTCTCAGTACCATATGTCATCACTGGCAACACACACGACTTATGACCACGGACAGTGCAAAATATTTAAAACGTCACGAATTAAATTAAAGTAAAATACACGCAATAAAAGTATTTAATTTCAATATCTAACAATCGCGAGAATCTAAGAAATCATTAAGTTATTGTTAACTTTACTGATCTGTAAAACTGACTAGTGGAGTTGCACTATAAGCTCGTCATTAAAACAGAGATAAAACAACAAAGCTGAGTGTCTAGCTCAAATAAAAGGCTTATAACCCATTCGCCTCGCCTATAGATAAAATAACTTCAGGTTAATGGCGCTTCCGAATAACCGAAATAACGTTTTCACGAATTGTTATGTAGATTTTTATTCTCCTCACGGAAATGTTTATATCAAATAAGACTATAAAATGAGTTATAAAACAACTTACGCTACTGTTATATTTCACGTATAAAATTTTGGATGGACATATTTTTATGACAGTTTTGGAATGTGTATGAATGTAAAATCATTGAGAGCCGTTTCTGATTTAAAGTGGTTCGTTTCACAAATGGCGGGAAATTGAAATTTCAAACAGTTTTCTTGTCCTTGTAGCTAGGCCGGGTAATTATTGTAAACAATCACGATGTTTGCGCAAATTGATTATTATTCTTTACAAAATAATGTAAAGCTATCTATATCATTAATGCACATTATTATTTACACTTGTGAATAAACTATTGTAGCTAACTATTGTATAGTGTTGTACTAAATCTATGTAATATATGGACCCGGGTATGTCCTAAAACTGCGACCAGAACCACCGGAGGATGGGCAGCAGCGTCCTGTTAGTACACGGTGAACGTACTGCGATCCCCAAGCCGCCTGCCAAGCGTGGGGATTATGGCAACACCCCCCTTAAAGAGGGAGGCCTTTGTCCAGCAGTGGATTTTTAATGGCTGCTGATGTGTATGTATGTGTGAATAAACGATTTTTTGCTGTTTCAAACGGTTTATTGACATATGTAAGTAATATGGTAAGTTACTGTTAAATAGTTGTACATTATAATGTAAAGAAAAGCAACATTTTGCGCAAACACTGTGTTATTTAAAAATAATTACCTGGCCTGGCTACTGGGACCAAAAAACTGTTTAAAATTTGAATTTCCCGCCATAGGTGAATCGTATCACCTTAAGAATAACTTGTAGTATAAAGGTGTTTCTGGATTTGGTGTTTAAGTATACATCTTTATTGTTACCCGAAGTTGTTACCAATCTAAGTGTTGGTGACACCATATTTGATTCTCATGACAGCTCAAGAATTTCCTGGATTAAGTAAAATAAAATACTAAAGTTAGATTCAAAGATAATAAATAGAATATTAAAATAAAAATAAAAAATATTTTGCTGACTCACTATTACAAGGTTCTATGTTATTTTCTTACACATTCTGTAATTTAAATTAAAAAAAATTGACTTTCATAAACATTGACTTAGCAGGGTTTATGCTTGAGAGAGATATTCTTCTAGATATTGAGAGAGATCTATCAGATAGCCCGTTGGTCCAGTTGGTAGTGAACCTGCCTTCTGAGCTTAGGGGTGTGGGTTCGATTCCCACCTAGGACAAACATTTGTGTGATGAACATTTGTGTTTGTTCTATATCTGGGTGTTACTATCTATTTAAGTATGTATTTAAACCTATATATGTATGTATATCAGTCTCTGGCAGCCATATCACAAGCTTTACTTAGTTTGGGGTCAGATGACCGTGTGTGCAAAAATGTCCCGAATATTTATTTATTTATTTTCACTCAAGCATAAACCCTGCTAGGTCAATATTTATAAAACTCAATTTTTTTTTAATTGAAACAACGGAACGTGTAAGAAAATAACATAGAACCTTGTAATAGTGAGCCAGCGATTTGAATAATAGATTCTAAAGTGTGGAACAACACCATATTGAATAAACTACTACAGATAAAGGATATAGAAAATGAAAATAAATTTGACAAAACCCTAAAAAACATACTGCTAGCAAAATGTTACTATAGCTTATACGAGTATTTAGAAGACAAATCATATAATAGTTTGTTATGTATTATGTGTTGTTGTTCCTATATTATTATTCAATTTGTCGTGTACTGTTGGGTGTAATGTTGGCCATGGGTGATGTCACCGGCGGCTCCAACGGAAGACCAGCGCTGGTTGTTCGCAACCAGCATTATGCTGAGTTGGAACCGGTTTGTGGAGGAAAACAATTTGTAATGTGTGTATTTATTTCTATTAATTCTTAAAAATGTTTTATTTTCTTCCATAAATAACAAATTTTCTATTGTCTATTAAATCAATTATGGAATAAATCGATCCGCTCCGCTCTATATTGCCATACCCAATCAGGGTTATTGTTATGTATTACCTTATTTAAACATGCTACCTAACATCTGTATGTGAACTTCATAATAATTATGCAATAAATGATTGAGTATTGAGTATTGAACACAACAATGTAAGATTTACTTTCGATATAGTATGAAGCAAGAGCGTAATAATCTTGTTTTTCTTCACCCTTCTCTCTTGGCACCAATGTTTTTACTGTCTGTACATTATATTTATTCCCTAACTGCGGCATTACCACAAATTATTACGAGCTATATTGTTAGTAGTGCACACGTCATCGAATATAGAAATGGTTCGATTGTCTCGATCGTGATAAGTGTTATATTCGATCTGAAACAAGCTAGAGGTCAATTGGTACCACAGAAAAGAAAAAAATAATTGTTTACTTCTCTTTTCTGTGATTGGTACCATAGACTTTTGTCACAATAGAATCTGGAGAACAGTACTAGAATTGTTCCATTTTAAAATAAAGGACTTTTTCGAACCGACTTTTGACCATAATTTTTTTTAACGCGTTTTTCAAATCGCGTATTAAACAGTTTTTTTTTAAAAATCAACCATATTACTATACTGTTACGACTTATAACATAAATACGCGACTGTCAGTAATGGTGCTTACTGCACAATTAAGCAAATGTGCCATTTAGCGCGTCAATAATTAGGGTTCCGTACCCAAAGGGTATAAACGGAACCCTATTACCAAGCCTACGATGTCTGTCCGTCTGTCCGTCTGTCCGTCTGTCCGTCTGTCCGACTGCCCGTCTGTCCTACCTATCAACGGCTATATCTTTCGAACCGTAATAGATAGCCAGTGACATTATCACAGAATATTTAACGTTACGGCGGATTAACTAATAATAATAAAAAACAATAAAAAAGACTAAAAGTAAAAACGAACAACCACCTCCTTTTTTGAAGTCGATTAAAAACAGTTAAATGGCCTATTCCTTTTCTGCAAAATAACAACCAAAATTCTTTAAAAGCCTCAACATTTTATTCCAATAAACAGTTAACCGATCACCTGTAACTAAATTCAAAATCCACCACAATTTCCAACATCGTATTTTGTGTACCAATATGTCAACAAAGATCAACACGCCTGGAATGCCTTCAAGATATTCCTGTTGCGTCGAAAGGAACGCAACCCGTACCGGATTCCGCTGGAGCCAGCTACTCGCACGAAAAAACAATTTAACGTAGATACTTGTATGGGGCGCGAATATTTTTGCAAAGGTGCAAGTTTCAAAGGAACAAAAACGTTCGGTGTTTGGGAGGATCCAATAGTAGATGATGCGTGAAATCCTGTTTACCCGACGAGGCAACGCTAAAACGAGGATTTTGTAGGTATAGCTTGTATGTATGTAGGTTTGTATACTCAACTGACAGCCTAAATCCCTAAACCGATTTTGATAAAGGTATCGATTGGTTCATAAAGGTTAAGAATTGTCAGTGGGCAGGGGTCATCTATCTTCTTATCTTATTAATATCATAAATGCGAAAGTTTGTGTGGAAGTGTGTAAGTATGTAAGTGTGTATGTTTGGCTGAACTCAACGCCGAACCTACTCATTCGATTTCGATGAAATTAGCTATGGATGTAGCTTATGCCCTGGATTAACACATTAGCTTTTTATCCCGAAAAAATGTACACTTCATGTAGGATAACTTCAATTACCTTCTCAACCACCTCCACAACGGCTCAACTAATAAGTATGAAATTTGGTACAGAAATAGGCAAGCAGCCACATTGAAACACACGATACTTTTTATCCCGGAAAAATTCACAGTTCCCGTGGGATGGCATAACCAACCATCTCCACAACGGCTAAACTAATAATTATGACATTTGAAATAGACAAGGAGCCATATTAAAACACACAATACTTTTTATCCTGGAAAAAATTGCAGTTCCTGTAGGATAACTACAATCACACAACTCCGTAACTGTAAAACAATTTTTTATGAAATTTGGTATGGAGCTAGCTTATACACTAAATAATTTTTACATAAGCTAATTTTTATCCCGGAAAAAATTGCAGTTCCTGTAAGATAAAATTGAACACTAAGCTCCGGATTTCGATGAAATTTGGTATGGAGGTAGTATTGGAAGACTGACGACTACGACAACGGATGACTCGTCAACCAATTATAAAAAGCTACCTTTGAGACCTCATCATCATAATCAGCCTTTTAATAGTCCACTGCTAGACTTTTAACCTACCCCCGAAAGGGTGATTGGGCCTTATCCAACACACTGACCCAGTGCGGGTTGGTGGATTCACATACGCCATTGAATTCCTTCTCCGTACGTATGCAGGTTTCCTCAAGATGTTTTCCTTCACCGAAAAGCCAGTGGTATGAAAATCTGTACATAAGCTCCTAAGAGCTCATTGGTACAGGTTTGAACCCGCGACCCCACGCTTTCAAGTCAAGCGGTTTCCCAAATGGGCTACCATGGCTATAGTCTGAGTTAGAGACCTCTATTCACCCTTTATTTGGAGAAACAAGCCCTGACTGCCTCTCCATTGCACGAAAGAGGCTTATAAAACTTCACCACTTTGCGGGCATCCCCAGAATATTGGTTTACGAATATTTTCTTCTAGCAACATACGCACACTTCGAGCTCAATTTGTAAGAAAAATTTCATTTGGCACAGCAATTTCGTAAATGCAGATCGTGTCGCCGCGAAATTGAACCTATAAAACATATTTCAGATGAAGCTCAAATAAGTGCTCTTTGATGATATGGTAAAGAGTACACGAGCAATAGCAGACATGTATAACGTTCGGTGAATTTTGATGAGGTGAATTTAGTTTTAGAGAAGGGAATCAAATACACGTTGAAATATAATTTGGGGCTTCGATATTAATTTTTTGGAATTGGTTTATTATTTTCATTCTAAAATTGAATAGATATTATACAATTTAGTTATTATAGCTATCCGCGCTTCATGGATTCATCCACCATTCTATAGTATACACTATTTTATTCGATAAATAACAGGCAAGGACGTTTTAGGGAATAAAACATCCTTGGGTTCAGATGCTCAAGTGAAGTGTGTTATTTATGTAGACATAGACATAGACATCATTTATTTGTCATGTTAAGTAACTATTAGTGCAACATTTTTGCTTTGCGAAAAAGTACTTTAAATAAAAATTAAAAAAAAATGCTTCCTAGATGATGCTGAATGCTTTGCTAGATTTGTTATTATAAATAAATAATATTCAGGACATTTTTGCACACACCGTCATCTGACCCCAAACTAAGCAAAAATTTTAATATGGCTGCCAGAGACTGATATACGTACATATATATTTTAAATTACATACTTAAATAAATATTAACACCCAGATATAGCACAAACACAAATGTTCATCACATGAATGTTTGTCTGACGTGGGAATCGAATCCACGCCCCCAAGCGCAGAAAACAAGTTCACTACCAACTAGACTAACGGGCTATTCATAATATAAAAAGATTGGAAAGGGCTATCAAACATAAAAAGATATAAATACAATGAATATAAAAAGGCTCCTACCATATTTTACAGTCCATTTTATTTCTGAAAAAAAAACACCACTAAAATACTACTTTATTCATCGCGCCACAAAAAACGTAGTCGCGCGGAAGCGAGCTTGTTTTCCTAATATTTCATACTATATCAAGGTCGAAAAGGTTACATTGAGCCCGCAAAAATATCTACTTCAGCGATAAAATACAGATGTTGCGGCAAAAAATATGACTTATGTGTTTTCCGCGGTGCGAGAGCAAGCATACAAAAAATAAATGTGATAAATTAATGGCGCAATTCACACATGAAACGGGCCACTGTCGAGATTTATTAGAGGTTTATAGTCACAGTCTTCTAGGTACAACTGGCGCCGGGGCAATAGAATACGGCACCGGTAACCCCTGCCTGTAGTAAGAGGCTACTAAAAGGGGACCTCCGGGCTCGGGATGGTCAAAGTTGGGGCTCTGACCATCCACTTAAGCGTGCCCAGGGACAGAACGACAACGTTGTGTGACCAACGTTGTCGTGGGCGGAGGGGCTGAGACAACGCAATTGTCTCGGGAGGAGCCGTAGCGCAGTGCCGAGGGCTCCGGTGCGTTCTTCTGGAGATCTCGGAGCCCTCTTGACAAGCACTAAGGCTGGTCACCGAGGGGGTTTTAGTGGGTATAATCCCACATAACCTGGTAACCTGGCAGCACCCCAATGCAGCCGGGTATCTTTGGAAGATTTCCCCCTCGAAAAAAAAAAAAAAAGGTACAAGGGGGGGGGGGGGGGGCCTTGTGAAATACCTTTCATTGTAAATCTTGAGCATTTAAGAATACCCATTCTTAAATGCTCAAGATTTACAATAAAAGGTATTTCAATCTGACAAAGCCCCTATACAGCTGCAACTTACCTGATAATTTATAAAAACATTTTAATTATTATTATTTTTGTACTGTAGGTACAAAGCCGTTGTATAGCTGCATAAATCTATGTAATTGACGTACCTAAGAACATTGCGACAATGTCAGGAAGTAAAAATTAAGAATTGAATTGAATTGTTTATGGACTTCGTCAAACGTTTGGTGGAGGCAACTGGTGCCTGAAAAGTTTGCACTTGCTTTCACCAAATAAACCAGCCAAGTGCGAGTCAGGCTCGCGCACTGAGGGTTCCGTACCACCACAAAATTTAAAAACGAAATTACCAGTTATAACTTGGTAATGAACAGAAACTTGTCACCGACTCGCATTTTGGCCATTATTTATCATATATGTTGTTATACATTAGAGTGTGTAATATAATCTTGCTAAATTTGACGCTTGTAATACTCTTTTTACATTAAAACGAATACAAAAATACGTTAAAATATATGTTCGGGACATTCGGGACATTTTTGCACACACGGTCATCTGACCCCAAACTAAGCAAAGCTTGTGATATGGCTGCCAGAGACTGATATACATACATATATAGGTTTAAATACATACTTAAATAGATATTAACACCCAGATATAGAACAAACACAAATGTTCATCACACAAAATGTTTGTCCTAGGTGGGAATCGAACCCACGCCCCTAAGCTCAGAAGGCAGGTTCACTACCAACTGAACCAACGGGCTATCGGACTGGACTAACGGGTTTAACAGATAGGTTAACAGTTAGATGAATCTCTGACTCCTATGCTAGGTAGATTACCTGTATTAGAAGAGTCAGTTCCTTCCAAGTTGTAGTGACAGATGACTAATTGATATTTTGACAGATTTGACAGATATTGATCCTACTAAAATTGTAAACGCGAATGTTTGTTTATATGGATGTATGGATGTTTGTTCCTTCAACGCTGCAAAGGAACAACGGATCGACCTGATTTTTTGCATGGGTATAGTTCAAGAGCCAAAGAGTGACATAGGCACTTTCATCATCATCACCATCACCATTTTTCATCACTTTGATAGTGATCTATCAATTTTGCTACTAAATTTTGAAGCAGATATCTTCAACCGATTGAGCTAAAATTTGGCATACTTTTGTAAGTTCGGTGACAATGCAATGCTATGGTACCTTCGAGCTGGTTTGATAATGGAGACAGAAGGTGGCCATAGGAACTCCTAAGCGAAAAGACGTAACCCCTTCGAGTTTAGGTTAATTTTACGGTAAGTGGGTGAAACCGCGGGGCGCAGCTAGTATATAATAATTTAGTGGTGACATGGTTATTCATTTAGTTTCTTATTAATTAATAGTAATGAAATTCCTATCATAAGGTTAATTTTCTTTGGCATTATAATTTGTCACTTTTGGCTCAGCCTTGACATAGTAAATTTTATTAAAACTGTATCGTTTTTCAATTTATGAATTTTTGTACGAATATCTAGTCAGCGATGGGCTTCCTTCACTTTCTTTCTTCATCTCCATATAGTATCATGGAAGTGAAAGTGGCCAAGTATCTCAAGTGTTAAAGAATACGGGTCCATTCTTGGTCGAATCCTATGAAAAAAGGAATGGTTTCAATAACTTTTTGTTAGTCTGACATGTAGCAAAAATAAGACTAAACATGCGGTATTATTGGACTGTTTTTATTAGTCTAGCTCATCGAAATACAATATATATAGAGTCACAATCGGGCCAAAAAAGTGTACGAACTAAAACTCGGCGCACGATACGAATTGCGCAGACTTTTTGGTAATTTACAAGGTAACCGCGATCCGACTACAACGCCGCGCGATGCCAGAGCTACGATGACATAGCGGGCAACTCACCTTGAATATTATGCTAGCGATAAATTGGAGTAAATGTGGCATTGTGCAGTAAATCATAATTATAATTATTATTTTTGCTGGGCAAGTGCCTTTATTAACCAAACAAAATACAAGCTAATACTAACACTACAAATACAGTTGGACTGCCCATAGACTTTTGAAGTTCTAAAGACAATCCAAATGCTCAAGCCCACTAACAGTTGGCAGCGTAACCAGTATTATAATTGATACAATGTACGAGTATATACAATGACGCTCGGACATTTTTTTGACTGTTTTCACTGAGAGATTGTGACTCTATTGGAATTGTATCTCGATGGTCTAGCCGTAAAATTGTTAGCAGAGCGTTATGTGTATTTATTTTGCTTTTATTAAAGTTTATTGAAGAAAAAAATATATGGTTTCGTACACACATACTTCGCAATTTTTTTATAAATCTCGATAAATCTCAAATTTTTACTTATGCTCGTATGCGAGTTTGATGCAAATGTTCAAAATAAAATAAAACAAAAAAAGATGAACTCAACTATTTCAATTACTTTATTTACTCTGACAGCTGCATTAACTAGTTAAAAGCTGAACGAAAACTACGAATTCTGATCACTTTCGCGAGGTTTTTCAACGTAAATAGTACCCGATATCATCATCAGCCAGCAGACGTCCACTGCTGAACATAGGCCTCCCCCCTCTAACCTCCACACTGAACGACAACCTGCCTTTTGCATCCACTGGATGCCCGCGACTCTCACAATGGCTTGAGTGGAGACCACGAACCGGAAGACGCAGCGTAGGTGTGCCTCCTACTAGATGGTACGCGATTTACTTCAATGAAATATTTTAAAAAAATCTGTTCAGCATTTTTCAATGTTATTGCAGCTGACAGAGGAAATAAAATCTTAGACCAAGTTTAGTCTAGCTGTGAAATAAGGCAGTGCATTTTTTTTGTTGTTGCTTATAGTAAAGTATTTTAAACCTATTGTACCCACTCCTGGGCAAAGCTCTCCCCCATCTCTTTCGTAAAGTTTATTGAAAAAATAAACAAAATACTTGTTTCGGTCGCAAGTTTGATGCATGATAAATAAAATATTGAAAAGAAATATCAATTGTGTACATTTACGAATATTATTTCTCATGAATACAAATTTTTAGTTTTAGTATTTCTTTCTTATATCTTTGTGTAGCTAAGTGATAGCGCGTCTGTGAGTAGGGGGTTCGATTTCTAGCTAGACAGATGCTTGAATAGTAAATTTAATCATTAGTTCTGGGTCAGGGTATTCCAGGCATACAGGGAATCATAGTGGGGAGCGGCTATGAGTATAAAGCATTATTTATTATAATTTTTAGGGTTCCGTACCCATAGGGTAAAAACGAGACACTATTACTAAATTTATTTATTGGTGGGTGGCTCAGATCAGACAACTGAGGGAGGTAAGGTGGCGTAGCTGGTGCGAACGCTGACTCGCACTTGGATTATTTATTATTTGTTGTTATACTTTAGAGTTCGTACTATAATCATGCCAAGTATAATTGACGCTTGTACGTATTACCGTTTTTACATCAGAGCAAAATATATTTGAAGTTTCCGCTTTAGGGGGTTCCGTTATTTTTTACATGTAACATTTCATATTATGTAAAAAATTCAACTGGATATCTATTACGGTTCGAAAGATACAGCCGTTAAAAGCAAGATAGAGAGACGGGCGGACGGACAGCATAGATTTAGTAATAGGGCCCCGTTTACACCCTTTGGGTACGGAACTAAAAAAAGTTAACAAAAACCGTTTTATTTTTTAAATTTAGAAAGGCTATCAAGGCATTTTTGTAAGTGTTGTAGCCAGTTGCACCCGTACAAAGGAAATGTCAGTCATTCGACATCAGTTAGCTACTGTGATGCGGAGTTCAACGCGTTGATCTAAATAAAAATTTTCAATCAAGGTTCACTCATATGTCTGGTAATAATTTTCCTTCTCATTTCCGTTCTATTTTATGTGATTATAATAATATCAGCTGGTTGTTAAAATCTACTAACCGTCTTATGTCATATTTACTTCTAGAAGAAAACCATTTTAGCAACTGCTCCATCAAAGAGTACTATGAAACAATCCTCGCGTTCAATTTACCCGTTCCATTCGCCTTTTTTCACAATTTCCTTTGGCTAGTAACAGTTTCGCCCATTGTGGAGCCATCCGCGAAACAAAATTAGCGAAGTGTACTCTTTATTTTACGGTTTTTACGGTTGAATCCGTAGTTACGGGTTGAACCGTCCATGACTCGACATTTTTCCGCATTTTTTATGCATTTTGATGCAAGTGTTGTTTGTTTTGTTTTCGAATAGAGGAGTAATGGAAGGTGTATTTGCATCGACAGGTTTTGGCCTTTTTGCTTATTCACGGGGAAATTGATGTTCAGGTGCTGTATCGAGGTAGATTGCGTTCCGGAAATCTCTATACGTATGGTAAAAGGAAAACCATTTTCTTGCGTTATGTAGCGTGGCACACGTTTTCTTTATTTTAACTTTTTTCCCTTTCTATAGAAGGGTTTGATTCGGTATCTTGATTTTTGGGAAATTCTTTCAGAGGAATTTATTAAATACTTAACTTATTTGGCTTGTATTATATTTGATATGTAGTTTAAAAAAAAAATGACTTCTTTTTTGATTGTTATTTTTTTTTTTTTAAAGTACAACAAAAACAGCAAAAATTCTATTTGTTTAGGAGCGTGTTTGAAACTTAAAAAGTGTACTTACCTGTTTTGGTGACAAATTGTATGAATCATCATCATCATCAACGTGATGATAACGTCCACTGCTGAACAAAGGCCTCCCCCATAGAACTCCACACTGAACAACAGCCTGCCATCTGCATCCCATAGATGCCAGCAAAAATTAAGAAAGAATTAAGAAAGAAAGAAAGAGATATTAATTGGATATCAATAAATTTTAAGAATATCTATAAATTTTACGAAGGTCTATGGGCAGTCTAACTGTATTTGTAGTGTAAGTATTAGATTGTAATTTGGTTAGCTAATAAAGTAAAAAATACATTTATACAAAAATACGATAAAATATATTATATTAGTTTGCCACTTTGATTTCACATATTTTGATATACACATAATATAAATATAGATGGCATAGCAAGAGCATCATGGATGATGATGATGATGATAATATAAATTCGAAATTAAAGCTATTTAAAAGTAAAAACAAAGCGGTCGTGAATAAAGTAGGTATTCAAAAACCAGTAAATTCCGCTATATTTTGTATGCGACGGAAATGTCATTGTATCAATCATATCCGGTAGCAGTCGCGCATGACGTGCAGTTTAGTCAGCGATACAGGTAACATATTGTTTCGAATATAAAGCAATCGACGCTTTTTACAAGAGAAAAAAAAAATACCGGCCAAGCACGACTAAACTTACTGAAGTTGAAATATTAAAAGACAAACTTAACTTTGTAGTTGACAATAAGGTTCTTCCATACATAACAACTACAAAATGTAAGTTTGTAATTGTAAAACAATATTTTTTATATGATATAAGTTCAAATTAACAACTTTCAGATTTATTCTTTCATATGTGCTGTAAGACCTTGGGTCTTGCCAAAATTAATGATTCTAGGACAACGAAAAGTACCCTATAGGTTTTGATTCCTCTGTGAAATCGCAAAATATGCGACATAAACGTTCATATCTTTTGATTGCGTTGACTTGCAAATTTAATTTTTTTACAGGCGGAAGAAACCTTAAACCTAAGTATTTAAAATAAATTTCAACTTGATACCTTTACGCGTTCTTGAGAAAAAAGGTCTTGACAGATGGACAGACAGACGGACAACGAAGTGATCCTATAAGGTTTCCGTTTTTCCTTTTGAGGTAAGGAACCCTAAAAAGAGTTCTATAATGAAAATAGGACATGCGTGTACCAACTCTTATGTCCTGTAGATTACATAACACCTTACGTACAACGCTACAAACACTTGAATAATAACAACCTTAGATTTCAATCGTATTAATGTGCAAGAGATCTTATTTTGTTTCGCATGCACCGAAATAGTTATTTTTCGCTGTTTGCTTGTTACAGAATCATTCTGTCACTTTTGCACTCTTTAGGTTAGATGTAAAAGTGGCCTCGAACTAGGCAGATCCAACTTCAAGAAAGAGGTCAATCGGCGTATCCAACTCAGCTGGGCAGCGTTCGGTAAATTTCGCAACGTCTTCTCGTCCTAAATACCTTAAAAACAAGACATAAAGCCATAAGACGAAGGTCTTTAGCCAGTGATGACATACGGCAGTGATACGTGGTCTCTCACTATTGGCCACATAATCAAGCTCAAAATCGCAAACGAGCCATGGAGAGGACTATGCTCGGAGTTTCTCTACGAGATCGAATCAGAAATGAGGCCATCCGTAGAATGAAAGTTACCGCCATAGCCCACCGAATTAGCAAGTTGAAGTTGCAGTAGGCAGGGCACATCACGCAGAACAGATGGCCGATGGGGCAAAAGATTCTCGAAAGGAGATTACGGACCGGTAAGGGCAGCGTAGGACGTCCTCCTACAAGATGGACAGATGACCTAAAAGAGAACTCAGGGAAACGCTGGATTCAGGCTGCTTCCAACCAGCCCTTTTGGAGATAGATGGGAGGCCTATGTCCAGCAGTGGACGTCCTATGCCTGAAATGATGATGATAATAAGTGATGGCATATTACAAAAGGCTCAAGCTATGCTTTCTATGCAGTGAGACTCGTCTGTTAGTTATTGTCAGTTCATTTCCTTTAGTGTCGACCTAAATCAACGCATAGTTTGCCGACAAAGACTTCGTACGGACGTTCTAAATAATATACAGAAAACTTTACTAAGCACCAATTGAAACAGTATACAAACAAAAAAAAAATAAGGTTTGAATCACAAAAACCAGCCTCAATTCAGCATGTTTGCTTTTTTACTTGTTTTTAGACTTAATGAAAAATGCGTAAAGCAATCCAACATTTACTGAGCAGATAAATTACGCAGATTATTTTGGGTAACACAAAAACCCCTTCCTACCGAAATAATTATTTCCTTTTGAATAAAATCTATGTAATCTATGGACCCGAATATGTCTTAAAAATGCATCCAGAACTACCGGAGGATGGGTAGCAGCGTCCTTTTAGTACACGGTGAAGCTACTGCGATTCCCAAGCCACCTGCCAAGCGTGGGGATTATGGAAACACCCCTCTCTAAGAGGTAGGCCTTTGTCAACCAGTGGACGTTTAATGGCTGCTGATGTGATATGAAAAAATCTGTATACAGGTATAATATTTCAAAAATATGTTTGAGATAATTTCATTCTAAAATGCCATAGCTGAATAAAATACCGATAACTGAATTATTTTCCGGTAATTTTACAAATTTGCCGGATCACGGTTAAAATTGCGAATGCATGTGGAAAGCCTCTTCCGATTCGTGAGCATGTTTTTAATTAAATTGTGGAAACCTGTTGAAAGCAAGGTTTTAAAAAATAGGCAAATTTAAATTCAACATCAACTATAAGTCATATTATGTTATAAACAGGGTTGTAAGCTTGGGTTGTACAACCCTGTACTATGTAACCCTGTGTTTTGTGTAACCCTATACTAAGCGGGAAGGAGGTCTTTGTAGTTATTATAATGAATAATTGTTCTATGGGGGCCAACCCCGAAATAGCGATAGAACTAAAATTGACATTCACATTCTAAAAATATTGCACAAAGTATTTTTTTTTTTCTTTTCATTTTTACACTGGTGTTGGTGAAATTATTAGTATGTATATAAATATTTGCTTAGGTGTATGGTGGTTTACCTATAGGATCACTATACCCTGCACTAGGTCTCGATAGAGCCTGTTTTGCAGTGTACAGTTCCTTCTGGCCCTTTGGCCACCTTAAATTATAAAATTTGTGCAAATAAAGAAAATTGGTACTTAGGAAATACAAGCAACAAAAAAAATTCATAATAAGTAGGTACATCTTATCTTAATCTAAATATATATATATATATATATATGTATATATACACACAAACATAAATGTAGGTATCTATTATCATATTAACTTTACAAAACTTATATTGATATATGTATATATATATACACTTTGTTTGTATATGTTTCATGCCCAGTTATAATATTTGTGTTAGTAGTATACATTCTATTTTTAATTTCAGTATGATGTGTGAGTAAATGAATGTTGAGTGTATGTTGTGTGAAAGTGTAAGAGTGTTTGTTAGTTTGTGTACGTAGGTGTGTGTGTGTGTTTGTGTGTGTGTGCGTTTATGTGAATACGTAGGTTTTTTTTTTTTTTTTTTTTTTTTTTTTTTTTTCAGGATAGCTCCACATAGCACCAGCCTCGATTGTTTATCCGAGTTTTTATGAACAAACAAACCAGAAGTGTTCCATAATGTGTTAAGGTGAGAGGTACAAAGCACGGATCAAGCGATCATTAATATTAATGAACACAAGATCAAGTTTTATCTCACGCCCTTATCCGTCAATATACCGGTTATTACCGGATAATAACGCGTGAAAAATTGGTAACAAAATATCGGTTTTCTATTAGGATGTATTACCACTGATATTAAACGAAATAATCATTTGACATTATCAACCTATCATGTTCCCACTGTTGGGAACCACAGAGAGGTTTTCCACCACATGTTTTCCACAATTTTTTTATTAGTTTGACAATTTTGTTTTGTCTCTTTGACATAATTTTTATTTTAAATTGTATTCTTTTTTATCTTTATTTAATATTAATGTATGTAATTCATAAATGTGATTAGTGTAATTGGTGTAAAGCCGTGCTAATTTAATAAACAAATACAATACAAATACAAATGTTTTCTATCAGAGAGAGAATGTGCCCTAAACCACCATGCTAGCCCAGTGCGTGTTGGTGAATGTCATACATTTTTGAACTTGTATGGTTCTTGGACATGTCGGTTTCATAACAATGTGAACGGTGAAGGAATCACCGTTTTTGAGCGATGACATCAAAAGAGAGAGGTTCATTATTCAGTCCGTTTTTTTAGTGTATGTACACAGATTACTCTGCAATTTGAGAAACGATTTACGTGATTTATTTCTATTTTTAACCGACGAAAAAAGGAGATTATCAATTCGACTGTATGTTTTTTTGTGTTTGTTACTCGATTACTCAACTAATTATGAGTAGATGTCGATGATTATTTTTTTGTTTGGTAGTACATCCCTCAGAGGTGGTTCCATACACATTTTATCAAAATTGATTCAGCGCATTTTGAAGAAATCCACACAAACCAAAAACTCATTTGCCCGATGTACCGTTTGCACCATTGACTAACACGTGACATACAGTCACACAAATTAATCAGTGAAAAAAAAATGGGTTGGAGAATCTTTTATATTCTAATTTTATTTAAAATTGTTGTACTTCAAAATTTCAAAGAACCGTTAAAATTTACGTATGTTGTTGACAGTACAACGTAATTTCCTACGTGCCTTCTCCGCGTCGCTTGGTAATCAAGTTATAAACAATGTTTTAGTTAAACACAAGAGGTCTATAAAATTCGCGTATATTTTTAACGTGTCAGAAAACGGTAATTTTATTCAAAAATCCCCAATCTTATACAAACTGTCATATAACTACCTCTCTGTGCTGGAAAAGCACATTCAACGCCGTTAATGTTGCAGGTGTCCATAGACTGCGGTTTCTACTTACCATCAGGAGGAGTGCATGCTTTTTTGACTCTTTTTAATATTAAAAAAACTGTCCCGTGGTTATAACTATATCCTATGAGAAATATATTTGTTCCAGGATAAAAGTTATCTTGCGTGCTATTTCAGAATAATATCTTATATTATGTATTTTTCAGGCTTAATGGCATCTAAATTTTTTCAGCCGTTGTAAAGTTGAGTTAGAACAAACATCATCAGCCAATAAACGTCAACTGGTGAACAAAGACCTCCCGTTTAGTCAGAGGTGTTTTCATAATCCCCACGCTTGGCAGGTGGATTGGGGATTGCAGTACGTTCACCGTGTACTAATAAGACGCTGCTGCCCATCCTCCCGTGGTTTTGGTAACAGTTTTAGGACATACCCGAACCTAAACTACAAAATAACAAAATTATCAACGTTGTTACCAAAAAGTCGATATCGGTTGTCTTGTGAGTGATGCACCATTACACATCGATAAAGGTGCATTAAATCCCAGGCTAGAGCTAGAACTAAGAATAGAGATTTTTGTCAGACAATAGGTAACAAAATAATGACATTAACCCAACAAACTCAGGTACAGTTAAAACTCTGAGTAAAGATTTCCGTCAGAAAATAGTTAGCAAACGACATTAGCCCAACCAACTCTTGTTAATAAAGGAGTTAGTAAAAAAAACTGGAATAAACTTACGTCCACACTACGCGAGCGCTAAAAATATTCCGGTAGAAAAAACGACAGCACCGACTCCCGTATCGTCCATAAAAAAACGAATTCTCAAATTAAAAAGTGTCAACGGCAGCACAGCTCCGTATACCCAGTGTCGATTGCAATACCAGTGTGTACCGGAATTTGCTTGCGCCGATACAGTACCGGTTATTTTGTGCCACGAAAATCTGCTGTTCGAGACTAAAACACAGTAAGCCACATTTTGTATTTTTCGTTTGGTTTTGTTGCTTACTCTTTTTTCTGTATGTCTTCTGTGCTTCTGTGTAAAGAATAGGCATGTGCCGTATTTCTTTTGTTACCTCATAAAAAAGCTGATCATAAAATAAAGCCGAAATCATTTGTTTTTTTTTTTTCCAAAAAAAAAAAAAAACCTATTTTAAGTTCATGCTAGACAGAGAACGCACTATAGCACGTGATGACGTTATGTTGCGCGCGCGCTTTACAAATGCTATACTAACACATGCTTTGCGGGAGAGCGACTACGCATCCGCTCTCTATCCCCGTCAAAAATCTCAGCCATTTGTCAGACGAATTTTTCAGTATGTGTAATATATTTAGTTATGTCTTTCGCTAAGCCTGTTATTTATAACAAATGTGAGAACATTAGGACGCAGTCCCATTATGGAAAAAAAACGCAAGGGTTTATAAATTTCATGGTCATTAAATTTTGATAAAAATCCTAGTTTTCACTGGCAAGATTATTAGTACATTATACTACTATATATATAATTTTTTTTTTATGTTCTAGATATAATTGATTACTGTACTGTACTAAGAGTTCGTATAATTGTTTTTTATTTTTATTTAAATTGATCGCGGACATATTCCTAATTTTCTAAATTTTAAATAAATTTAGTTTCGTCATTTACACCAGTGAGTTCAAAATACATTTTCTTACTAGTTCAGAGGCAGTGGAATTAATAATTAGTTTGTTGACTTCCAAATTAAGATATTTATTATAGCTTGATATAATTCAATTTTTTTTTTTTTAAATTGATTTGAATAAAATTTATCTACAGCAACACTCAAGAAGATCATAGGTTTTTGTTTTAGGTTTTTTGCTCTTTTCTTTTTATTTTCTCTTAAGCTCGGTCTATGCTTATTTTTAGTTTCTTTTAGCATAGCTTCAAGGCCGCAACCATTTTGTCGATAGTCGAATAAACATATTTTTTCTTAAATACCTACTCACTGTGTTTTGATTTAGAGCAACCGATGTCTATTAATACTGGTCTTTGTACTGTGAATGTAAATTTGAATATCAACGATACCTATACCGCAATGAGATTGAACGATGATTGAAAATAAACGACCGCTACGGTTGCGAAGTTTTAACGATACGCAGAAGTGCTGTTACGGATTTCAACTTGAAATCAAGTTATTTTGCGTTCGCGTCGTATAATTTCATTTGACTTTGATTATGTTGGATGTTAAGAGTTTATGACTGAAGTCAGACATACGTGAATTTTAATGCCTTTCATTACGTGGCTTTTATTGTTATGATTATAGGAATATTGATAATGATTTACCACATTCACTATTACTATAAAGACGTAACAATGTTTGTGATTTCAAATTTGTAAGAGGAATATCTGGAATAACTAAATAAAATAAATAAATAAATATTCGGGACATTTTTCACACACGGCCTTCTGACCCCAAACTAAGCAAAGCTTGTGATATGGCTGCCAGAGACTGATATACATACATATATAGTTTTAAATACATACTTAAATAGATATTAACAACCAGATATAGAACAACTGAATCAACTTGAACTGAATCGATTTTAATAATATTTTTGTCAAAATGAAACATTGTAACCAAATTAAATAATAAATTGAGTATAGTTTACAAAAACTAGTTAATGCCAAACGAGAAAGGGTTAATGTGCATGTGTTTGTATTTAAGTGTTGATGCTTTCACCCAAGAAGCAAGCCTATTGCTACAATAATATAAAAAAAGGAAGAAGCGAAAGGCTCAAGAGTGAATTGGCACCTGATGGGCAATCGTTTTTCTAGCCAAGCATGCTCCATTGTAGACTGCATCATAGATTAATATCAGGCAAGGTGACGGTCAAACGAAAGTGACTGAACGAAAGAAAAAATACTGCAAAAAAATACTAAAAATGTGGGGTGCATATTTTATTGACAGAAAAGGTGTCGTCAACATTCTTGACCATTTTATAGTCGTCAGCTCGTGTTTTGATGTCGTTACTTGATATCATCCAGTTATCAAAATAGGTCGATTCTTTAAGGTTGTTAGGTGAGAACATCCGTACATGTTAATTACAATACCTTCATATTGATATTGCGTCGTCAAGAAAAACACAGTGCAAGGCTTACGGCTACCTGTTTTAAGTGATTCTGTTTAGGTGATGTGAAAAGTTTCGCGACCGCAAACCGTATTTCGGCGCGTTAAGGTTTACGTTCGCGTGATTTTCCAAACTGTGCTGTTTCTGCGTTGTTTCGAGCCCGCGTTAAGAGGTAGCAGTAAGGCCCCTAGTAGTCAACATAAATTACAAGCAAAGAAATCCTTATAAAAACAGACTATGTATTTTTATGGCTATAAATAAAAAAATATGATTGCTCTTTTATTGTGAGAAAACATAGAAATAACGGACCAAATGATTTTTTTTTGTCAATGTTAGCTCTATATTAACATTATTTGAGATAATGTTTTTTTAGGAAACGATATATGTTGACAGATTCCTTGAACTAGGTCGTAAGTCAAACTTTTTAATAAATAATTATTATAGATAATAAAATATAAAAAGCGGCCAAATAATATTCGACTGTTTCTACACAAGGCGACGCCAGTCGGCGACTGGAGTAGTGTCAAGGCCTTAGCAATTTTCATTTTCATTGCTTCTCTCTTTGCGTCTACAAAAAAAGGAAAAAAATCCTTGTAAAATATTCGGACGAACAAGGCTGGCCGATGTGTGAAAGTTTAATTAATTCTCGAACACTGCAAGATTTTATTTGTGCTCACTGCACATTAAGCATTTTTATATAGACGTCTGACGTGTATTACGTGCTTTGGTAATACAACAAAGATCAAATTTAAATATGTTGGAGCATTGATCCAACTGCTAGTCTTTTGAAAAATCACTCAGAGTGTGGAATGAGCTACCTTCTACGGTGTTTCCGAGAAGCTACAACATGGGGTTCTTCAAAAGGCGAGTTAATCGAGTTCTAAAGGGTCGGCAACGTATTTGTGATACCTCTGGTGTTACAAGTATCCATAGGCGATGGTGACTGCTTACCATCAGGCAGCCCATCTGCTTGTTTGCCACCTATGGCATAAAAAATAAATGAAAAAAAAGTTGCTCAACGAGAAATGAGGAAAACTATGAGCTCAGAATTAAATTGCGCGATAAAACCCGGAACGAGGATATTCGCCAAAAAACTGCAGTACTGACTTAACCGCTCAGATTTGTTAGTTGAAGTGGCAGTGGGTAGGCCATATTGCTTGAATAACCTATAACCAATTGGGAAGAAATGTTCTTGAGTGAAGATCGCAAACCGGAAGATGCAGCGTAGGTAGGCCTCCCACTAGATGGACCGACGACATCGTGAGACTAGCGGGCATAATAGTGGATTCAGATGGCAGGCTGTCGTTCAGTGTGGTGTTCTAAAAAGGAGGTCTTAGTAGTGGAAGTTTTCTGTATGATGATGATGAAGATTAATCCAACTTATCAGCGGCAGGCTTATTTGCAAGTTGAAGTAGCAATGGGCAGGCCACATCGCTCGAAGAACCGATTACCGATGGGGAAGAAAGGTTCTGGAGTGGAGACCACGAACCGGAAGACGCAGCGTAGGGAGGCCTCCCACTAGATGGACCGACGACATTGTGAGTCGCGGACATCCAGTGGATGCAAAAGGCAGGCTGTCGTTTAGCGTGGAGGTTAAAGGGGGAGGCCTATGTTCAGCAGTGGACGTTTTCTGGCTGATGATGATAAAGGCAGGCTACAGACAAAAATGAACTCTTGATATCTATGTTAATAAAGTTCCATTTACCTAAGAGGAAGCAAGCAAGGTTTCTCGAGGGCTGCCGAGCTCAGATCCGGCCAATTCGTTGCCTCTAATATCCCGTGTATTAACTCTGTGAGGGCACTTCGGCTATACTAGGAAAAAGATATTGCGGAAGAAAATGGCAGGTCGTAAATAAGAATACACAAGTGGCGCGAGGGCATGAGTAGTTGGTAAGCGACTGCATAAAAAGATACTTCAAAATAAAAATAAAAAATTTGTTAAAAATCGTTTTAATCCCGTCAAAATCAGTCCATAGTGAAAATAGATACACAATATTAAAAAAAAAAATATAAATACATCGATTTTTATCATTATATATCATTGGTTTTGGTAAAAATACAATTACTCATCCAAAAGTAATGATATTTTAAGGAGCATTTCGAAAAATTACAAATTAAACAAAAAAAAATACATTCAACGATGTTATGCAGTAGTGCATAAAAGCAATTTTTTATTCATTGGAGCATTAACATATTTTTTCCGCTTACACTGGGCATAACAAGAACTTTACGAGTATGCCAACTTAAACACATAACTATAGCTAGAACTTAATTAGCACTATTATATTATATGCCAAGTGATTAATAAATTACAAAAGTGTAATAAGCTTAGCAAAGGATAGGTATAATAAAATACATTACACATACTGAAAAAAATAATTTAAATTAGCTGATACATTTCTGAGATATAAGAGTTTAAAGTTTTTGGTGGGGATAGAGAGGGGATTCTGTCTCTCTCTCGCAAAGTATGTGTTAATATAGCATTTGTATGGCACGCAAATGGCATGACGTCATAACGTGTTATAGAGCGCTCTTTGTCTAGCATGAAATTAAAATACTCATGACACATATATTTTGATCAAATTTTGATTTTGTTCACATTTTTTGCTTTATTTATGATCAAATATTTCATGAAGTAATAAAAAATTAACACAGGCTTATTAACACAAAAAGGTAAAAGTATCATTTTTAAATAATCTCACAAACCACGAACCGTGAAATAAAAACAAAAATAACCCTCCCTAGAGATTCGAAACTCAATAAACATTTTAAAAAGACGTAAATAAAAAATCGAGCTCGGCAAAAGTAACATCGACCCCCAAAATCTAATTATACTTCTGTGAGGCGCACCGTATGACGGATTTCCGCTCCCGACAGTGCCGCCTTAAATGATTTCGCTTCTTGAAATGTGTCTCAATTTTGCCCGTTTCAAGTTTGCAATTTCTCTCATATTATATGGGATGGGGCTTATTGCAGGCGGAATTGAATATTGAACTTTTTTTTAGTTTAAAATTGAGTGGATAGACGTCTGTCTGGCTTTAATGGATATGTCGGAGCAATTTTGAATAAGTTATAAAAATAGATACGTGAAGAATAGAACTGAATTTAAATTTCGATGAGAGCTTTTTAGAGAGACGATTTAAAAAAGAAATGCCATCCACAAATTTAAGATGCATGGAAGTGTCACACCGTTGGATTTAATCGATAGTTTCTTCCCCATACCTGAAAGTTGTGAAACGGTATACCTACCACTTTTCTTTCTTCGAAAAGAAAAGTGAAGCGAAGTGAAGAAGTGGTGGTTTCTTTTTTTTTTTTTTTTTTTTCTTCACTTTTTTTTCACTTTTTTTTTTTTCTTTCTTTTTTTATAATTCTATTTCAAAATGAAAAGTGAATAGAGTCCTCAAAGGTAGGCAACGCACTGACAATGCCTCGGATATTGTAGGTATACAGGCGGCGGTGACCATTTACTTGTGTCTTAGCCTGTCGTGTGTATGAAATTTATTTTTTTGAAAAAAAAAAAACTTTGCCACAATTATAATGCGTCAGATTTGGTTAGATTAGGTTTGGTTTTTGTTTTGTTTCGGTGCTTACGGGAAACTTCTAAACTATATGTTTACGTTGCAAGTGGTTTATCTAAAGTAAGAAGTTGTATGTATACATTGTACTTATGAAGGTACGGACAGACGTGCTCATTACTAGCACAAAAGCATGCTTTTATTGAGCAAGTGCTCATTAGTAGCACGTGTGTAATGTAATGAGCATGCTTATTTAGAGCGTGCTCCAAAATAAAACGACGTTTGATTTTCGAGCATGCTACCTGAGGCGCGGGTAGGGGGGGGCGTGATCCGAGCACGTCTGAATATGTTTGCTCTTGCTTTGAGCATGCCTATTTAGGAGTATGCTTTAAAACAAGCATGCTTATTTCTGGCAAATGTGAACAGTTTGCAGAGCATGCTAATTTTAAGCAAGCTTTTTAGCATGCTTTTTTTGAGCACGTCTGTCAGTACCTTTAATGCTTGTTAATATTACCATTTTATCAAAAACGGAACTACCAATTTGGATGCGAGTTTTGTGGGCTACACGGTCTATTCATCCATCATAACCCATTCTAGGTTTTATATTTATTAACGTAATTGCACAAATACAGTTTTAGTATAGATGTCAATATTAATTGTATAAAAAAGTGAAGTTTTGTTCTTTTGAAGTGGCTCTGTTACATGTGAAATGGGAATTAAATATTTTTTGCTGCACGTTTAAATAGTTTTCGTGTGAAATATGTATTTTGTAATGAACGCAAGGTTTTTAGCAAGTATCCTCTGTGAAATATAGCCCGCCTAAGTGTCAAAAAGTTGGTTCTCCCCCTTCTTGCAATAGATAATATAAAATTGTAACTTGCCATGCTGTTAGGACATAATATTTTTTTTTTTTTATTTGAAGTTACCAAAATCGGTTCAGATGCTTAAACATTATGAGCTCACTTCCAAGTTGATTACGTTTATTGTTTTGGTACTGGACATGAGAAAGCTAGAAGGCAAGAAAAGGATTTTTTTCATCATCATCACCAGCCAGAAGACATCCACTGCTGAACATAAGCCTCCCTCTTAGTCCTCCTCACTGAATGACAGCATGCCTTCTGCATCCACTGCATGCCCGTGCCTCTTACGATGTCGTCGGTCTATCTTGTGGGAGGCCTACCAACGCTGCGTCTTCCAATTCGTAGTCTCCACTCAGGAACTATTTTCCACATCGGTTCTTCAAGCGATGTGGCCTGCCCATTGTCACTTCAACTTGCAAATTTTAACAGTTATGTTGGTGACTTTGATTCTTTGGTTAACATCCACGTTCCGAATTCTATCACGCAAAGAAACTCCGAGCATAGCTCTCTCCATTACCCGCTGTGTGATTCTGAGATTTTTTTTGGTAAGCACATGCATTTTCTAGAAAATAAGTTCTAAGTGTTATTTCGGAGTACTTTAAAGTGATATCGCGTATCGCTTTGAACGTAACCAAACTCATGTGTTGTTACCATCCCACTTATGTGTACAAAATGTGTGCGTCATCTAATACAATTTGGTATCTTTATTAGATTAAGGAGCGTTCTCAAGTGAATGTGCCATTTCTGTTTATTTATGTCCCTGTTGAGGACAGGTAAATAACATTACCTATAGGTACTTCATGAAAGGACTTGTTTGAAGGGCAGACTCGTAAAAAGGGCAAAATGTTTAATTATTTTCAGTTATTTTTGCTATATGTGCTTGTGCATACATATTAAATTTAAGAGTGAAAAACTTCTTTAGGCATTTTGGGCACTTTTTGGAATGGGAGAAAAGCACTGAACTCGCGTGACTGTCACGCTTAGATATATTGATTCGTAATTTTTGAATACAGGGCCATCTCTTGTGGAATGAATAGGTGAATTACTAGTTAAGACTTCACTGCAGCTGTAACACAGGTCTTCTTAGAACAGCTGCTTACGAGACACTTACAGAAATGTATTCATTATAAAGTGTTAATTTTAGACTTGTTAAAAATATTTATAAAAATAAACTGTATAAGTTAACAAAGGGCACCGTCACCCAAGAGTACGTGAAAAAACAAATAAACAATAAAAAAAAATGTTAGATTAAAATTGTAAAATTATTTAGTTTAATTTTATATATTAATTAGTTTAGTTTTATATATTTGTATTAGTATTTTATTAAGTAGTTTTTAGTTGTTTTTTTTTACAATTAACATATCTTTCGTGCATTTATTTTATTCAATGAAACTCCTCATTCAAATTCTATTTATATTAGGAACTGTTATTTATAAAACTTAGGTCATAAGCCTCTGCACAAGTGAAAAAGTGATAATATAAATTCAAACTTGGACAGAAAATTATAAATATTATAAATATTGGAATAAATGAATTGAATTGAACTTATGACGCGCAGTCCTACGAATGATTCTTTTTAGGGTTCCGTACGCATAGGGTGTAACCAGGACCCAATTACTAAGCCTACACTGTCTGTCTGTCTGTCTGTTCGTCTATCTTACCTTTTAACGGCTGTATCTTTCGAACTGTAATATATAGCCAGTTGTTTTTTTTTTATACAGAATATGTAATACGGCGGATTAATTACGAAATAATAATAAAGTCAAAAAGAAAAAACTAAAGGGTACCCCATAAACCAAACGATTTTTGTATTTGCTCTGATTTAAAAACGTTAATACATGCAAGTGTCAAACTTAGCATGCTTATAGTACACACTATAAAGTAAAACGATAAATAATGACTAAGTGCTAGTCGGTCACACTGTTCAATACCACTGGTTCTCGTACGATCACCGAAGTTAAGCAACGTCGGGCGCGGTCGTTACTTGGATGGGAAAATTCTGGGGCACGATGTCACACGGTGGCGATTTGGACGACATGTTCCGTTTGTAATTAATATTTCCTGTCTGTAAATTATAATTTTTTATGGTACAATATACGTACATTTTCTAGATAAATTAACAAAAAGGGACTAACGTTTAGGTTTCAATGCCTATAAAAAAGATAATAATAATAATACATACGTATACCTTGTAATGCAGGTATCATATTAATAGTATAAATGTGAAAAGTTAGTTGGTTTGTTTGTTTCTCTTTCACGCAGCAACAGAGAAACGGATCAACCTGATTTTTTGCATGGGTTGAGTTCAAGAGCTGGAAAGTGACATAGGCTACTTTTCATCATCATCATCATCACCATTTTTCATCACTACGTGGGTGAAACCGCGGGGCGCAGTTAGTTACAAATATCGTTAATTCTCATTATCGAACTGGATAATAGTCAAGTTTTTCATTTTTGCTCAATTCTTGTACAGAAAAGCATAGTAAACTCTACATTCAATGTTTGTAAGTGGAAGTTATTTTCAACGTAGCGTTTCCGTAGCGCTTGTTTGCTAAACTTACTACGGCGTAGAGTGCTACACCGCTATAAATGTAGCTACAATTAGCTACGAATGTTGCTACGATTAGCTACGAATGTTGCTACGATTAGCTACGAATTTTGCTACGATTAGCTACGAATTTTGCTACGATTAGCTACGAATTTTGCTACGATTAGCTACGAATTGAATAAAGCAGTTACTGTTATCATTTTCGAGAAATTTATCTGAATTCAGAAAAAAGTTTATAAGCTTACGTGATATTTTTCATGTATTTTAATCCAATCAGTACAGCTAGTTATGAAAAACACCCGACGGGAACCCAAGGAAGAGTTTGAGAATCTTTAATCTAAAATTAACAACACAAAGGAACGATGAAAGTCCACAGTCAAAGAACCAAAGTCACCGGCATAGCTGTTAAAATCTGCAAGTTGAAGTGGCAATGGGCCACATCGCTCGAAGAACCGATAACCGATGGGGAAGCAAGGTTCTGGAGTGGAGACCACGAACCGGAACACGCAGCGTAGGTAGGCCTCCCACTAGATGGACCGACGACATGATGAGAGTCGCGGGCATCCAGTGGATGCAAAAGGCGGGCTGTTGTTCAGTGTAGAGGTTAAAGGGGGAGACCTATATTCAGCAGTGGACGTCTTCTGGCTGATGATGATGATGATGATGATGATGACTGTCAAACTATGCCTTATTCTCTTTTTCTCGTCATTATCTCGGGTAAGGTATGAGTATGTCCCACTCTGGGCTGAAAGGAGCCACATTTTGAGACGCGCATCACACAGTAACGCTGATGATGATGATGATGAATGGAAAGATATTGCCATTAGTATATTAATTTTAGACAAAGATAAGGACTCGATTGAAGTTTAATATCAACACGTTAGCGCATCAGTTTATTGCTACTACACAAACAAATTCATCAATGTCGGAGTTGTTGTTCAACATAGAACGGCGAACAACTGATTTGTGCGCAGTCACGTATTTGGTCGATTGGTGCGTCTCAATTCGGAATTTTTAGGGTTCCGTCCGTAAGGGTGAAAACGAGACCCTATACGAGCCTACGTTGTCTGTCTTTCTGTTCTTTTTTCTTTTCACCTTTTAACGGCTGTCTTTAACAGAAAACTTGTAAATAGAAATTTGTCACTAACTCGCACTGAGTCGCTCGCCATCATTTATTATTCGTTGTTATATTTTAGAGTGGGTACTACAATCTTGCCAAGTTTGATGCTTGTACGTATTATCGTTTTTACACTAGAGCTAATACAAAAATACGTAAAAAAATACATTTGTTGTATGGGGACTTTGTGGTTTTTACTTTTAAACTTTTTTTAATATTTGTTAGTTAATTCGCCGTAATATTACATAATTTCAACTGCCTATCTGTACATCTACATCATCGTGTGTGTGTGTGTGTGTATCTGTGTATCTGTACTGTCTATCTGTGTGTCTGTGTGTGTCTGTGTGTGTGTTCGAAACATACAATCTTTAATAGGTAGGACAGGCGGACCGACGAACGGACGGGCAGACAGACATACACACAGTTAAAATCCATTGTCTTTCTGATAATTACAAATGACTAACGCTAACTCAATAAACCAATTTCAGACATGCAAATTGGAATCATTCTATCTTCATTAATCAATTTACTATCTACTTCGCAGTGTTTCGTACGATATCGATGACGTTAATCCCGATACTAAGCAAGATATATGGTGTCCTATAAAATAACAAAACGCCAATTTTATTGCGTGCGCCATACAAAAGCTGAGCCGTTAAGAATGGTTCATAGTCGTTAATAGTCAGTAATTCCGTTACGCGGTGACTGGGCGGTTTGTCCAATAATAAAGAGTTGGTAACGACCGGTCATTCCGTCGTGTCTGGTATTCTCTGAGATACAAATGCTTGTTTATTGGGCTATAGAGTATACAGCTTTATAGAGCTGGGCATGTTGGTATTAATGGACAGCTAAAGGCGCTGCTATCTGGTTCGCACATTTTTTTTATAATATCTTTTATATCTGGGACATTTTTGCACACACGGTCATCTGACCCCAAACTAAGCAAAGCTTGTAATATGGCTGCCAGAAACTGATATACGTACATATATATTTTTAAATACATACTTAAATAGATATTAACACCCAGACATAGAACAAACACAAATGTTCATCACACAAATGTTTGTCCTAGATGGGAATCGAACCCACGCCCCCAAGCACAGAAGATAGGTTCACTACCAACTGAGCCACCGGGGTAGTCAAGTCCGGGATAAGCTTGCGTTTGAACAACAACTCGCCTAATGGTGACTTGCCTTGAAGAAACCGATTCCCTCGTGATTTGAAGACACCTAGATTGAAACTGTCGGAGAACACCCATTCAGGTAGCGCATTCCACTGGCTAGCAGTTTGTACAGTAAAAGTGGAATCAAAGCGCTTTGTACGGGTTTTCGGAATATCAACCATAAATCAGTGTTGATTTTTCGTGCCCGCTGTGGTAGTCCGGTAGAAAAATGGGCAGGGGTGAATTAAATCATGCACATTTTAACCCCCAACATGAAAAAAGGGTGTTATTAACTTGTGTATTTGTCTGTCTGCGTCTTGCGCATCTGTGTGAAGCAAGTTTGACCGCTTTGTTAACATTACTGTTTTTAAACTGAAAAAAAAACAAACAAAATATTGTTGTGAACCCCACTTTAATTCATATTTTTTATTGTTTATTGTTCATCATCATCATCATCATCAGCCAGAAGACGTCCACTGCTGAACATAGGTCTCCCCCTTTAACCTCCACACTGAACGACAGCCTGCTTTTTGCATCCACTGGATGCCAGCGACTCTCACTATGTCGTCGGTCCATCTAGTGGGAGGCCTCCCTACACTAATACTACGCTATTGTTTATTGTTATATTTTATTTATTATCTATCTTAATCTACATAAAATTTTAGTGTTCTGTGTAAAAGTCAATTGTTTTTTGTTTTTTTTTTGGCTACGGCCCCTTTGTTTTTTGGGGCAATTTTGCCATTAACAGTGAGGGAGGAGATAGTGAGATTGTCTGAAGACGAGATAATCCTGGTCGATGAAACTACTAACAGAAAATAACAAATGGAAAAACTAAAGACGGATATTATTAGATTGAATAAAATTAGCTAATGCATTTTTTTTTTTTTTTTTTAATGCAAAAATTACTTATTGGTTTATCACGTTTCAAAAGACACAGCCGTTAAAAAGTAAAACTGACAGATAGGCAACGTAGGCTTAGTAGTTCAGTCTTGACACACTGTGGTTACGGAACCCTAAAAAATACCAAAGAGTAGCTGCTTAATTATTTTTTTACCCCAGATAGTTCAAAATCACAGAGCAGAAAAAATATCCTAAATGCTTCGCCAGCGTGTTTCGCTTCACCCTACCTATATTGTTCGTATGTATTCCCTGTTATTTTTCCGGTACACAGAGCAATTTTGTGGTATTGCTTTGTTTGCGTTTTGTTTGCAATTCTTCTGGAATTGTAGTAACGTTTGTATTCTATTGTTATGAAGGTGCATTGATTCCTCTATGCTATAGGCTAGACAGGAAAAAGTTTGATTGTTGCAAACACAGAAAAGAAAAAAAAAACGGATTAGTACGAGTAGGACTCGTGCTTTGAGGGTTCCGTTGGACGAAAACCTTTAGAGCGTGAGTCCAAAAAAAACTAACTGAAGTTGAAATATTGAAAGACAAACTTAACTTTGTAGTTGATAATAGGTTTTTCCATACATAACAAATACAAAATGTAAGTTTGTAATTTTAAAACAATATATTTTATGTGATATAACTCATATTATTATCATATTAACAACTTTCAGATTCATTCCTTTATATGTGATATAAGAGCTTGCCTCTTGCCAAAATTAATTATTCTAGGTCAACGGAAAGTACCCTATAGGTTTTGATTCCCCTGTGAAATCGCAAAATATGCGAAATTAACGTTCATATCTTTTGATTGCGTTGACTTACAACTTTTATTTTTTTACACCCGAAAGAAACCGTAGATCCAAGTATTTAGTATTCATTTCAACTTGATACCTTTACGCGTTCTTGAGAAAAAGGGTCTTAACAGACGGACAGACAGACAGACGGACAGACAGACGGACAAACTGACTACGAAGTGATCCTATAAGGGTTCCGTTTTTTCCTTTTGAGGTACGGAACCCTAAAAACGTATTTTCTGTGGTTGCAAACTAGCTGACGATATTTAGTCAAACCTGTGACGCGACAATAATGTACTGCAAAAGAATGTGAAGACTATAAACGTAAAAAAAATGCAGTTTAATTTAAAATTTATGAATATCACATTTGTACGTAACGTTAATTATAATAAGCAATTTTTTGTGCTTATTGTTTAGTAGCCTTAATTAAAACGTTACTTAAGTTAAACAATGCTTAAAATTGCTCTATCTAGTTGTCGCTGAAAAAAATTGTCACACGCAAAAATGAGACAGAGCAATTTAAGCATTGATTACTTTTGTATATTACTAGTTGGTTTTCGACTCAATGGCGTTTACTTTAGTTACCTTAAAAAACGTTTTTAAGTGAGGCTATAGGTTTTTAATCACAACTCACTTGATGATGACGGTGTGGTGAATAGTAGTAAACTTTCATACCTGGAATGAGAAATTACAAGATTTAGAAATTATATTAGACGTAGATTATACTGTTACAACCCTGCGATTTTTCAAGATCAAGTGAGGGTAGGAGAACAAAACACCCGCTCTTCTCGCCGGACTCACCCGCAGTTTTCAGTCAGCTCGTGACCACGGCCATTGTTACATGGTCGAAACGTCGAGCGAAAGGTACATATTTTTTACCTATATTAAATAATACGTGATAAGTCCCGATAAACATTTAAAACATTATACTGTTTATTAAAAAAAAAATGCAGTGGCCAGTAACTCGGCACAAATGGTAAGCTAGACATTTTGCTTTGCTGTACGTGATAATGGACCCGGGTATGTCCTAAAACTGCGACCTGAACCACCGGAGGATGGGCAGCAGCGTCCTGTTAGTACACGGTGAACGTACTGCGATCTCCAAGCTGCCTGCCAAGCGTGGGGATTATGGCAACACCCCTCTCTAAGAGGGAGGCCTTGTTCAGCAGTGGACATTTAATGGCTGATGGTGTGGTGTGTACGTGATAAAAGGGTTATACTTAATGCTATACGCTTAAGCTGGGTTGGAGTCGAATTACCTTAAAATCTCAAGCTTAAACTAGAAAATTTTCGGTAGGTATCGGACACTCCAAAATTTTCTTATAATTCAATTTGAATATAGACAGATAAGACTAAGTTTGAAAGCACACAAAATTGACTAAAAACTTTCAAGCGCTTTTCTACTTAAATTCCTTATCAACTTACTTTCAAAACTGGAATTCTTAAAGTTTTCATTGATTTAATTCAGCTTATTCTGTCTAGAGGTCAACTCCGCAATACTTATAAAACTGTCTCAGGTTTCAAATAAGCTTTTTTCTATAATAAGTAAAGACATTTTGGAAAACTTTCCGAAAACTTAACAGGTCAAATTCAAGTAACCATCCGTCTCAGTTTTATTAGTAACTAGCTATTTCCCGCGTCTTTGTAGGTTTGCGCGTAGATTTTTATTTAATGAAAATGTTCAACATCCTTTAGTCCCCATTAATTTAAATCTACGCAAAATCATACTAACTAACCCAATAAGAAATTATCAAAATTTCAGCTTCGTAGGTTTTGATCTAACCCTTCTTGTAAATTATGGTGTAGTTTTAAGATTTTGAGATTTGTCACTACACTTGAAGTGGCAATGGGCAGACCAAATTGCTCCAAGAACAGATAACCGATGGGAAGAAAGGTTCTTGAGTAGATACCACGAACCAAAATACACATGTAGACCTTCCACTAGATAGACCGACGACATCGCGAGAGTCACGGGCATCAAGTGGATGCAGATGGCAGGATGTCTTTTAGTGTGGAATTCCAAGGGGAGGCTTATGTTCAGCAGTAAGCTTAGCGTAAGTTCAGCAGCAGCATAATGAGTTAGTCAATCAGTTAGTGGAGTAAGTGTTTCGCTGTAATTTTCGTATGTAAAGATTGATAAGAAATCAGCTTTTATTTATAAGATACAATACTTTTTTACTTATTAATTCTTACTAGCTTACTATAGTCCATAGATCGTCTTCTATAAGTGTTAGTCACGTTGATACACCCACTTTCTTCCTGACATAGCGTCACACAAAGGGTATGAAACTCAACCATGCGTGTTTTCAGATCCGTTTTCCGTATACCCACGAGAACTACAATGCTATGTGTTTCACTGCCCTACTTAGGACGTGCAGAATCGTAGAAAGGATTGCGGTTTTTCTTTTTAGACGTTTTTGTATTGTGTGAAGCTATATTTAGAGTACTAAGGACTTATATTCAAGCAACTTAGATCAGCCATTTTTTCATTTAAGATTTTTATATTTCCACTCAAGGCCATGCCGGGAACCGAAAATGTATTTCAAATAAAAGAATTTTATTGCGCCTAAGTCTAGAAAGTTTACTTGAATATCAGCTGGTAATTTAGCTATCCACGATTATGTGAAACTGACAGTTTAACATAATAAAATTAGTTTACTCTAAAACTATTATTCTGATTATCTGTTTTATGCGCCTTTTATCCATTTTTTTTTATCCCCGTCCTTGTCGGGCTTTCATGCGTATAGTGCGTTAGTTTCGGAATGCAATCTTCAAAAGAAACGTGATCAATGGTTGGCGACTATTGTGCCTTTTAAATGGTGACAATAAAATATGTAGTACTTAATTTAGTATCAAAATAGCCGACAATGATACTTGACTAAAAGTTAAGGACATAATTTAAGTATAGTAATTTTTAAACTTTTGCGATTTGAACGCATGTTTTAAATGTTTATCGGGACTTATCACGTATTATTTAATTTAGTTAAAAAAATATTATGTACCTTTCGCTCGAAGTTTCGACAATGTTACAGCGGCCGTGGTCACGAGCTGTACCTAAATTAAATAATACCTGATAAGTCCCGATAAACATTTAAAAACATAATTTAAGAAGTTGTTTAATTTTTTGTATTTTTAAATACAATATTGATTAATGTCACATTAAGTTTTTTTACATACAAACATAAACGGTTACATAATTCTATATTTTTTTAGCTATTTTTTTTTCGGGACATTTTTGCACACACGGTCTTCTGACCCCAAACTAAGCAAAGCTTGTGATATGGCTGCCAGAGACTGATATACATACATATATATGTTTTAAATACATACTTAAATAGATATGAGGCTGTATTCCCTCAAATTTTTAATAGCTAAAAGTTGTAAAGTTTTTTTTATATCGTATGGATTTATACTATGGATTTTTTACTTTTATGTTTGAATTAATAATGTCATTCATTAAAATGGTCCAGATTATTGTGTTATGGGGATAAAAATTGCCAACACATCCCGGACACAAAATCGATCAAAAATAAGCGCACCGTGTAAACCCAAACCTCCATTCAAGTTAAAAAGTTAATTTATTTATAGAACACATCAATCATTGGGCGGCTTTTGATGAATCACTGGCACAGAATAAAATAACAAGAGAGAAGCAACTCCCTAATTATCACTCGAACATTTTTATGAAACTACAAGATATTATTATATACTATGACTAATTGACTTTAGCAACTAAATGTTGTTAAATATTTTATTGGTTAATTTTTCTTTGTTCGTAATGTTTTTTTTAAATTATATTATTTTTAGGAATCAGAAATGGAATTAGCTTAAAACAAAACTCATTGGAACAAGGTATCCGTTTATTCATATTTCAACACGATTTATATGTCAACAAGACACTCACTTCAAAATAACGATTGCACAACTTTGAATCAACACTGATATAACAATAAAACGACTCACGCGAACTTCACAACGATCGGCAGCGACTCATGTGAACGTCCGTTCGCTACGAGCGCCGTGGAGACAATGACGATGCTACATTTTTATATATTTTTTTTTATATTAACTTTTATTGTTGGCCTTTTGGCCTCTACAGATGGACCGGACTAGTAAGCGAACGCAGAGTGCGATCGGCATAACTTGATGGTTTAAGTTTTGGGCGTCTAGCACAAGCGAACCATGAAGGTACGAACCTCGGCTTGGGCCGTCGCCGGGAGTGGGAATCAGACTTGCCCAGGCACCCCAGAAAGGGTGTGCCCTGGAGCCCTAGCGGTTTGTTGAACTGATTGATTATTTGGAGAGAATCTAACCGATCTGACGATCTAGCCGGCACGCTCGGTATTTATAGTTGACGGTCGGTCTGTTTGTTGACGTGGAGGGGTGTTCCTAACAATATAATTATGTACTTTACACTGAATTTTGCTGTACCTAGTTTAATTATATCCTATTAATATTTATTACTGCAAACTGCACTGTAAGTGTGTGCAGCATATCCGAACAAAAATTGCTTGCTCATCGGACTCCAAGACGTAGGCTGAGCTGAGTTTGGGGTCCTCAAACAATTTTACAGTGCTAAAAAACTGCTCAATAAATGATTTAGATGTAGTTGAATTACCTACAGTATTGCACTCTGTATCAGCTGTTTCTCTGCATTTTCTACTCAGTGTCAAAGGACGAGCGGCGCTGCGTCGACGATTCCCTTATAATAAATTAAATACAATAACAGTGCCGGAGTGAGTAATGATTTTTTAATTAAACTAAAGTGAGATTTGCAGCTTAAAACACCTACGCGACAGGCTGTACTCCTGTAAACGCATTTTTACGACATTATTAAATTAATCATTGGAAGGACATGGAAGGTTGTCAAATTAGCACGTTTTAAAAATAAACATTATACTAGTTTTATTGAATTTAAACTTAATGTAATTAGCAATCTGACATTTGAATACAAAATTTAAATGTAATTTTGAATGAAAATATTAATATGCAACGCCAATATTAATTTGAAAACGCCAATATAATTATATTTGTGATCAAAATGCTGGCGTGTTTCTGGCTCAACGCATAAGCATTGCCATTCAGCGTGGTAATGCCGCCAGCATGTTGAGTAAGCTGCCAACTGGTAGTGAGCTTGAGCATTTGAATTGTCTTTAGACCTTCAACGGTCTATGGACAGTCTAACTGTATTTGTAGTTTTAGTTTTAGCTTGTATTTTGTTTAGTTAATAAAGGCACTTGCCCAGTTTAAAATAAAAAAAAAAATGGAAACTAATATTATAAAGAGGAAAGATTTGTTTGTTTGTTTGTTTGCATTGAATAGGCTCCGAAACTACTGAACCGATTTGAAAAATTCTTTCACTGACGGGAAGCTACACTATCCCCGGGTGACATAGGCTATAATCTATACCCGTGCGAAGCTGGGGCGGACCGCTAGTATTATATGAAATAGTAGACAAAGTTTTTTTAACATTGCAGGTTTTTCTTATTTCTACAGCAGAGGATTGCTTGTTTTTTTTTTGTTAGATGTATCTTTAAAAGACAAGTAAACACACAGTCGCACACCCCGCTCAGGTATTCAAAGGTTTAGCGTGAGCATTAATGTTTTACGAAGAATTAATGAACGAATGGTGGAAATCCACGGCGAGAAATATTATCTCATCTATAGTCATAAAACAACAATGACGTAAGGGACAATGTCTGTTGACAGCTTTAGGCGGGTTGATTTATTGTAAAAAGATTACAAAATGGTCTGACGAGTTTTATTTTAAATAATAATAAAATATGATTGCGCTTGATTGCCCCCTCGCCTGATGTTAATCGATGACATGGTCCTCGATGGAGAAACCTTGCTTTAAAAAAAACCGGACAAGTACGAGTAGGACTCGTGCTTTGAGGGTTACGTCCAACGGAACTCTCAACTCAACGCAACTCCGAGCGCGAGTCCAAAAAAAAAACTAACTGAAGTTGAAATATTGAAAGACAACCTTAACTTTGTAGTTGACAATAAGGTTCTTCCATACATAACAACTACAAAATGTAAGTTCGTAATTGTAAAACAATATTTTTTTAAATGATATAACTTCAAATTAACAACTTTCAGACTTGTTCCTTTATATGTGCTGTAAGATCTTACCTCTTGTCAAAATGTATGATTCTAGGTCAACGGGAAGTACCCTATAGGTTTTGATTCCCCTGTGAAATCGCAAAATATGCGACATAAACGTTCATAACTTTTGATTGCGTTGACTTAAAACTATAATTTTTGTACAGCCGAAAGAAACAGTAGACCCAGGTATTTAGTATAAATTTCAACTTGATAACATTACGTGTTCTTGAGAAAAAGGGTCTTAACATACGGACAGGCGGACAGACGGACAACGAAATGATCCTATAAGGGTTCCGTTTTTTTCTTTTGAGTTACGGAACCCTAAAAACGCAGCACTTGCAACTTGATGAAAGTCAGACTGTAACTAAATAAAATACAAGCTAACACTAACACTACAAAGAGAGTTAGACTGCCCATAGACCGTTGAAAGTCTAAATACAATCCAAATGCTTTAGCCCACTATCAGTTGGCAGTGTACCCAGTATGCTGGTGGCATTACCACGTTGAATGACAATGCTTATGCGCTGAGCCAGTAACACGCCAGCATTTTGGTCACGCGGTCCATTGACCAGGCGCTCAGAAAGGTTTTTGAAAATGAGGTGAGCTCCCGGTCCTCATGGGCCCACTGTGTCGACCCCAAACGGCTCAAATATGTAACGTCTGCCGAGGTTAGCATATTTGCGCCACTTGTGCCAGCTGCTCTGACTGTGACTATCGGGGGCCACCTGTTCAGGTAGCACATTTTACAATTTACCAGTTCCCACAAAATCAATGTTCCTTCAAGTCAAAGTAGTAGCATCTGGCAATAAATATTTATGTTGCGTACATACGTATCTAAAACCATGTAAATTTCAATAACGAAATTTAAAAAGTTTGCTTAACATGCCTTACTGATTTATAGACATGTCATTATCATTCAAAATTATATATAAACTAATCAAATCAATTTCAAACAAAAGTTTTGAATCTTCACAGAAAAGTTTCATGAGATAAATAAACCTACATATTTTATTTATGTTACACGGGAATTACTCACGTAAGATTAAGTTGGTTAACCTACATAACTTAGGAACCTTAGGAAAATAAATTGTAGGTAGATTCTGCCTTCAAGCTGGTTTGCCATCTTATCTACAATAAGTCAAAAATAGCTCACCCTTCACAGGATTATAATTAGGGAAAAATACACAAAGCAAGCCAAAATCCGCATTCATTACTTGATACAACTCTCGAAGGAGTAGTGACATAACAAAAAATGTAAGCCAAAATACAAACAAAACGACTTCAAATAAAACGGATTGCCGGGATACGTCAATACGTGGATGACGTATTTAGGATGAACAAAGGGGGTTGAACCCCCTTCCCTTAGACCTTAGGCTCATCAAATAACTAGGTGAGCCTCGTGATTTTGACTATTTGGATTTCGTCCATAATTCACGCTAATTCTTTACCAATTATACGAAAGTCTATTATTTAATTAAAAAAAAAAAACGTCAAAATTGTTTTTACTATTTAATAAACAAGCGATATTTTTTTGGACCCGGGTATGTCCTAAAATTGCGACCAGAACCACCGGAGGATGGGCAGCAGCATCCTGTTAGTACACGGTGAACGTACTGCGATCCTCAAGCCGCCTGCCAAGCGTGGGGATTATGGCAACACCCCTCTCTAAGAGGGAGGCCTTGTTCAGCAGTGGACATTTATGGCTCATAATGTGATATTTTTTTACTTAATTCTGTTCATCCGTTTAACGATTAACAGATGTTTTATCAAGGCTTATTAAAAAACTATTTATATTTGTTGCATCCTAAAAGTCTATAGTTCTTAATTATGAAATGGTAAAAGTCCAGCGGCGTGTAGTTTGTACTTTGTTTGGGTTGTTGTTTGTATATTATTATAAGAAACAATCGATTTATTTTCATACATATAAATAAACGAATGATGATATAATCCTTTCTAATATTATAAAAGCGAAAATAACTCTATGTATCTATGTCTGTTTGTTTGTTTTTAAAACTGAACGGCTAAGCTGATGTTAATGAAATTTTCCAGGAAGATAGTGTGCATTTTCAGAACGGACATAGGGTACTTTTCCTTCCGATAAATGCAAAAAACTGGAAAATAGTGGGTAGCACGGCGGGATTCAACTAGTTGGTACAATAATTTGACTTAGTTTTAACGTTCTTTCCCCCCTAATGAAGCCCTGGCTACGCCCACGTGTCGCTACCTACGTCAAATGGTTCGGAGCAGATTGATTTCGCGATTGCTAATCTAATAGAGTTGTCTGTTGTACGTATTTTATCTAAAAAACTACTGAATAGATACCTCGTTTATTTAAAAACTTTTTTTCGTAAAGTTTTTCATTTGGCAGAAAAAGTGGCATGATTTTTTAGTCAACAGTCTAAATACATTTCAGATCGAAATATTGCGTAATTGAAAAATTCTTTAGAGTTAAAGCCTTGCAATTTTATTTACTCTGTTCTTTATTTTCTTTCAAGTCTTAGCACCTAGTAATTTCACCGATTTCATTGCCCTTAGGGGCAACTGGGACACGTTTCAGGGTCGCATATATGTAAAGACTGTAAGACAAGTTTCTAAAGTTTTGCACAGTGCAAAGCGAGACGCAGCCGCGCGCACGCTTTCACCTTGAAAAAGACCGCCTAATGTGGTTTAAACTATAGTCGGAGTGAGCGGTTTAATCTTGCCTCATACCTGCAAAATGTGGAATGAGCTACCTTCTACGGTGTTTCCGAGAAGCTACAACATGGGGTCCTTTAAAGGCGAGTTAATCGAGTTCTAAAGGGTCAGCAACGTATTTGTGATGCCTCGGGTGTTACAAGTATCCATAGGCGACGGTGACTGCTTACCATCAGGCAGCCCGTCTGCTTGTTTGCCACCTATGGCATAAAAAAAAACCTGAGTAATTTCCGTGTAATAAAAATTAAATATGTCAGTTTCCAAAATAAAATTATACAGCTTGTCTTAGCTATGTCGCTTAACTATAGTAGAAATAAACTAACTCAAGGATTTAAATAACTACTTACCGTATGATGAGCACATGACTACCAGCTTTAACTATAAGTTATGTAACTGAAGCTTAATTTAAATAAAAAGCTTGCTTCAAATCCCTAGAGCTTAGTAAAGCATGGTACGTTTCTTTAAGGAATCAGAAAAGATTCAGACTCTTCCTGAAATGTATTTTTTTAATTGAATAGAAATTAAACTAACATTATGAACGTGAAAGTAGTTTTACAAGCTTTATTATATTATCTTCACTTGTAACTAAATAACAATACAAATAAAGCCAACAAAAACAACAACAGTGTAAATAATTCCAAAACCAACATAATGTAAATAAATCCAACAAAAACAACTAGAGTGTCAATAAATCCCAAAATTTATTTACATTGTTGTTGTTTTTGTTGGGTGTAAATAAATCCAACAAAAACAACAAGAATGTCAATAAATCCCAAGTTTTATTTACATTGTTGTTTTTTTTGTATTTACATTATTACTTAGTTACAATTGAAAATAATAAATGCTTTACAAAGTTATATTGTCAAATTTGTATGAGCATTTAAAAAGCGATTAGCATAATGGACAGACCATAATTCCCTCAATGATCTAATTCCCTCCTGCCCATTTTTCTATCGGACTGCCAGAGTGGGCACGAAATATTGTCGTCACTTTATGGTTAATATTCCGAAAATCTGTGCGAAGCGCTTTTATTCCACATTTATTGTGCAAACTGCTAGTCTGTGGAATTCGCTGCTTGAATTGGTGTTCCCCAATAGTTACAATCTGGGTGTCTTCAAATTACGAGTGAATCTGTTTCTTCTAGGCAAGCGTGCTCCATAGATCCGTAGACCGCATCATTGGTTAACATCAGGCGCGATGGTGATCAAACGCAAGCCTATTATTATTTATAAAAAAAAGCATTAAGCTTGATTTAGACTAGATGCGTTCACATCCACCACGCCACTTCACCATATCTCCTTCGTTTGTCTGATCTGAGAGTTTAAACCTGTTAACCCTGCTATCGTGCTGAAACGTGATCTCTCACTATGGGCCTCATAAGCAAGCTCAAAATTGCACAACGAGCTATGGATAGGGCTATTCAAATTCAAATTTATTTATTTCAGGCTACGCTACCCATACCATAATTACACAATTGGACAATAATAATATCACACAAAATATAAAATTAAATAAAATATAAAATAAAATAATGTCAGAGCAATAAAATTAAATATAATTCAATTAAATGTAAATGCTATGCTTGGGGTTTATCTACGAGATTGAATCAGGTATGAAGAGATCCGTAGACGAGCGAAAGTTACCGACATAGCCCACCGGATAGAGCAGATTAGAGCAAGTTGAAGTGACATCAGCAAGGCACATAAATATCACGCAGAATAGAGGCCGATGGGGCCGGTTCTCGAATGGAGACCACTGACCGGTAAGCGCAGCGTACGACGTCCACCTACAAGATGGGCAGACGACCTAAAAGAGACCGCAGAGAAAGGCTGGATGCAGGCCGCTTCCAATCGGCCCTTTTGGTCCTATGGCTGAAATTATGAATGATGATGATGAACCGTGCTATCTAAACGAAGCGTCATCATCATCATAGTCAGCCTTTTAACAGTCCACTGCTGGACTTTTAGCCTACCCCGAAAGGGTGATTGGGCCATATCCACCACGCTGGCCCAGTGCGGATTGGTGGATTCACATACGCCATTGAATTCCTTCTCCGTACGTATGCAGGTTTCCTCACGATGTTTTCCTTCACCGAAAACGAAACGTAAAAACTATCAAATGTACCGTAACCCATTAAAGCTGTAAATGGCTAATTAAAAATCAATTTGTAGAAAACAATTAATCTTCGTTACCGTGACCGGCTTGTTTTTATAAATGCGCCTAATCAGTAGCCTTTACTCTTCGAGGTTCAGAACAAAAGGTAATTATTTCAGCCCTAAAGGTTAACACGGAATAACGGATCGTTCATCAGTTTAAATTTATTTTCGACCTCGTTACGGTTTGGGCTGGATCGAGGAATATCCGCTCTGTTACTAAGCTAGATGTGCCATCTTTTTGAAATTAGAAGTTTAAAAAAAATTCATAGTCATAAATTTGTGTCACATATTCTATCCTACTAATGCCTTACGGCACAAGACACAATGGGCATGGCGTCTAATTTATTAACTGTGACGTAAAATGTGTAAATCTCAATGGTTATTATGTACTAGCTGACCCGACAGACGTTTTCCTGTCTTAGAACAGTCAAACGCGCAAAGTTTTTCTAAATTTTTCTTTCCATTAGAACCTTCTACAAAGCATAAGAAAACTTTTAAAAAAGACGTATAATATCGTAAAGTCGTTTTCGTGTAATGGCGTGACCAATGTAAATAGAGATTAATTTTAATATAAATATATATAAATGAGTTCCTGGTTCCCAAGAGCCCAATGTTTCGACCCAAAACGGTTAGCATATTTGAGCCGTTTGCACTGCCAAATTGGCCGCTGCACCAGCCCTACCCTGTATCTCAGGAAGATGCGACGGCGTCATAGTATCGACTCCAAATTGCGTCCCATGCAAGGGGGCCGTCTCAACTTCCAGAGAATAAATGTCCGTCAGGCCTCTTTTCATCGTCACGAGCAAGACCGTTCGGTTCGAGCACAGCTGCGACATTGGTGTAAGAAAACCTCCTGTGTATAATATTGTTCAGGTTGACGTGTCAGCTAATTTGACCGGAGCTTTTCAAAAATACACCTTACTTTGCTTTTCAAAAGATCGTCCACTCTTTTTAACCGACTTCCAAAAAGAGGCGGTTATCAATTCGACTGTATGTTTTTTTAAAATGTATGTTTGTTACGCAATTACTCCGCCAATTTAGAATTGTTTTTGATGATTCTTTTTTTGGTTGGTAAGTTATATCTCATAGGTGGTCCCATAATTTTTTATAGACATTGATTCAGCGCTTTTTGAAAAATTACAAAAACATGACGATAAGCAACGAATTCAATGTACCTACATTGCACAGTCCACCAACTTAGCTGTTAAAGTGGGCAAAATTGGAACTACAGTTATGTCTTGATTTCTTGATGTATAGTCATGAAGTCGGTTCTTTTTTTTTCTAAAAATTATAATTATGTATTCAACGGTTAAATTCAATCAAGTTAGGTATAAGTATTTCTGTTAGGTATAATCCTGGTTATTCGTGATCAAAAGGATTTCACAGCCAAGCTACGCAACACCCACCCTTAACTATAATTAAAATGTTCAATTCTAATAATAACACAACCTTTACAAGCCATTAATTAAACTTAGATAATGGTTGCTTATTAATTAGTAGTTTAAGCTAGTTAATTTGTGTATTTACAATTATATTGCCGGATTTGTTTCACCCAGAAATTGAGCATTTCCATTCAATGTGGCAATGCCGCCAGCATTCTGAGGACATTTACTTCCACTAATGGTATTGTAATTTATGTTTTTATTTAGTTATTTTAAGTAATATGTTAAGTTTTCGTAAATTTTCTGTTTTTAACTTGTACGTAATGAACGTCCACACGACATAGCCCACCGGATTAGCAAGTTGAAGTGGCAGTGGGCAGGGCACATATCACGCAGAACAGATGGCCGATGGGGCCGAATGGTTCTGGAATGGAGACCACGGACCGGTAAGCGCAGCGTAGGACGTCCACCCACAAGATGGACAGACGACCTAAAAGAGACCGCAGGGAAACGCTGGATGCAGGCCGCTTCCAACCGGCCCTTTTGGAGATCGACGGAGGAGGCATATGATGATGAAGGAACGTCCTACTCAAGTAGATTTTTTGAATAGATTATATGCAAAGTTTCCCAATTTCTGTGTTTGTTGCAATGAAGTGGCAACTGGACAGTGACGTAGGCATGTGTCACTCTCGGAATGCCAGACTTGGTTTTATTGGATCATGCTGCGTACATAGAACGTTTTGATTAAAAACCATTCGCGGTACTTGTAAATAATGTCACAACATTTTTATAGATATCTGCGTCAATTCGTCAGTAAGTATACCTGAGACTTACATTTAGGTATGTATCTAACAAAAAAGAAAAAATAAATGTTATAAAAAAAATTACAAAGAGCGAAAAAAATCTAACCTGGCATAATATATATCTGGCATGATTCTCATCCGACATTTTTGGATCTGTATTTTCTTGTAGTCTGTTTTTTTTTTTTTTTTTTTTTTATATTAGATAGGCTTGCGCTTGGCCGCCATCTCGCCTGATGTTAAGCGACGATGCGGTCTACGATGGAGCACGCTTGCCTAGAAGAAACCGATTCACTCTCGACTTGAAGACACCCAGATTGTAACTAACGGGGAAAACTCATTCAGGCAGCGAAATCCACAGGCTAGCAGTTTGCACAATAAATGTGGAATCATAGCGCTACGTACGGGTTCTCGGAATATCAACCATAAAACGATGTCGATTGTGCCCTGGCGGTCCGATAGAAAAAAGGGCAGGAAGGAATTATTAAATCATGCAGATCTGATGCACACTCTCCGAAATGTATCCGATAAAAAACCGATAGACTAGCAACTTTACGCCGATGCTCGAGACTAAGAAGCTTAGTCTGAACCAGGGATTCATTACTGATGAGTCGCTTGGCACGTTTCTCAATAGACTCCAACGCCCCAAGCTGGTGCTTAGCTGATGCATCCCAAAGGTGAGAGTAGTACTCCATGCACGACCGAACTTGTGTTTGGTACAGTGACAGCAACTGCTCCGACGTGAAGTGTCTTCTTGCAACTTCTACATATGAAAACACGAACCTAATGTTAAGAAACTACGTATTGAGTCGTGAAATGGTCACGGTTGGTCGGATATCTCAGGTGCCGTCGCAAAGATTTGTGTCAAATTTTGGCCGAACGCTAAGAAAGATAAAAAGAAATGCAGTATTTAAGTACTGACCCAAATCCTTTTATTTTGCGTCTTCCTTTATTTATTTTACTAACCCCCGGCGCAAACAGATGGGTGTTATAAGTTAAACGTTTAATTTAAAAACCGTTGGCACAATTTTAACACAATTTTATTGCTTAATAAATCATCATCATCAACCAGAAGACGTCCACTGCTGAACATAGGCCTCCCCCTTTAATCTCCACACTGAACGACAGCCTGCCTTTTGCATCCACTGGATACCCGCGACTCTCACAATGTCGTCGGTCCATGTAGTGGGAGGCCTCCCTACGCTGCGTCTTCCGGTTCGTGGTCTCCACTCCAGAACCTTTCTTCCCCATCGGTTATCAATTCATCGAGCGATGTGGCCTTCATAAATATATTCGGGAATAAATAAATGTTCGGGAAATTTTTGCACACATGGTCATTTGACCCCAAACTAAGCATAGCTTGTGATAAAGCGGCCAGAGACTGATATACATAAATATATAGTTTTAAATACATACTTAAATAGATATTAACAACCAGATATAGAACAAACACAAATGTTCACCACATAAATGTTTGTCCTAGGTGGGAATCGAACCCACGTCCCCAAGCTCAGAAGGCAGGTTCACTACCAACTAGGCCAACGGGCTATCTATGCGATTCAAACTTTATAGTCCTTTTCACATGTCACGTCAAAAACAACAAAGCCTTTAAAAATTTAACCCCTCTCTAAGAAGCATGCCTACTTAACCTTCATCAAGCTTTCAAAGACAACTAACCTAAACAAAAGTCCACTTATTTCGGACGCGGCACATTCGAAACTTCCCTTTGTTTGTAAAAGGGTCCGCCATTTGAACTAATGGTAAACGCATTACTGTATCTAACTTAACGATCACTTTAGCTCGAAGCTGTTATAGATTCTGTTTCGAAGTGTTTTAGGATAAAATATGACGAGTCAGCAAGCAGATTCGAAAATTTCAGCAATAAGTAAAAAAAAATTCTAAACCTATAAAAACATTATTTCATATATTTCGGAGAGTGTGCTACAGATCTGCATGATTTGATTCCCTCCTGCCCATTTTTCTATCGGACTGCCAGAGTGGGCACGAAGAATCGACACCGCTTTATGGTTGATATTCCGAGAACCCGTACGAAACGCTTTGATTCCACATTTATTGTGCGAACTGATAGTCTGTGGAATTCGCTGCCTGTGTTCCCCGATAGTTACAATCTGGGTGTCTTCAAGTCGAGAATGAATAGGTTTCTTCTAGGCAAGCGTGCTCCATCGTAGGCCGCATCATCGCTTAACATCAGGTGAGTTGGCGGCCAAGCTTAAGCCTATTTATAATTATTTTTTTAAACTCTGATAAAAGACCTGATAACCTTGAAACTTGTTAGATAGCCTATTGGTCCAGTTGGTAGTGAACCTACCTTCTGAGTTTGGGGGCGTGGGTTTGATTCCCACCTGGGACAAAAATGTATGTGATGAACATTTTGTGTTTGTTCATATCTATTTAAGTATGTATTTTAAAGCATATCACAAGCTTTGCTTAGTTTGGGGTCAAACGACCGTGTGTGCAAAAAAATATACGACTGAAAATACTTGTACATTTTCTTGAGTCACAGCTAAGAACATTCTCGATTAAGTGACTTTTACTTCAAAAACACAGTATCAAAATTGGTTTAGCCGTTTGAAAGCTACGAAGCCACATACAGACACACAGATGCCCACGTTAAACTTACAATCCTATGTTTACATCGGTGGTTAAAAAGGGGCAAGTGTTGTCTTAAACTTTATGATTAACTTTACAAATGTTATAGACAACTAGCTGCGCCCGACGTTTACACCCACGTGGATTATTCCTTATCATCAGCCATATGCATCAGCCATTGCCCTTTATATAAAAAAGAAGACAATTCGAATGGTGATTTTCTTATTTTCACTTTTAACTTGCTTTACGAGTTCCACATGCATGTGGGATTAAATCAAACTATAATCTCACTTTGTATAGGTTGTTTATTACTGTTTAGTTTTAATGTACTTTCTCTTTAATTAGTGAAGCAAGAAGGGGCTTCAGGGGATGGGAGGTCTTCCCAAACGTTTTTTAATTAGACTGAAAATCTCGTACTAGGCAAACCAAAAACAATATGAACAGGCTTACCTCGATTTTCCTCGCTGATGAATCCAGGACGTCCTGGCACTGATGGAGAACGATATAATCCTTCGTACACGGCACACTACGTGGTTCTTTTGATGGTAAATGTTAATATTATTGTCAGAGCACTTGATGTTTTTCGCAGTTAGAACTTGAATGGCGCTGTGCTAGTGATGAGGTAGTTTTTCGCACGGCGCGGATGTTTTAGTTGATTGTGTTAGATTGTTACAAGCCTGTTGGCGCAGCTCTTTACTGCGCTTGTAATTGGCCATTGCCTTTCGGTGACACAGTCTAATGGTTGAAACGATTGAGCGGCAAGATTTGAAAAATACGATATGACGATACAATTAGAGTTAATTTAAATCATAAAAATCCACTGCTCACTCGCACACACGTTATCGCCATCTTCCCATCGAATCCCTCTCATATCCTTTCGCTCTTTCACACGCCTCATTCCCTCGTTCACTCATATATTTATTTCACTCATCAATGCTACCATCCTACATGCATAAATATTTTTGCAACCATCATAAATACAGTTCATAAATTATTAATATGGGGTATCTCACTGTGGGCCTCATAAGTTAGCTCAAAGTCGCACAACGAGCCATGGCTCGGAGTTTCTATACGAGATCGATTCAGAAATGGGTTGATCCGTAGACGAACGAAAGTTACCGGCTTAGCAAGCTGAAGTGGCAGTGGGCAGGACACATAGCACGTAGAACCCCCCCCCCTTTTCATCACCTGACGGGTTCACAGATACTCAATATTACATTTGTGCCCCTGGAGGGACCACGAATACTCGGTGTTACTCTTGGACACCCTGAGAATAAAATCTTTGCAGTCAACATCAACGTAGGACGTCCACCCACAAGGTGGACAGACGACCGCATGGAAACTTTGGATGCAGCCCGCTTCCAACCAGCCCTTTTGGAGACCGATTGGGGAGGCTTAGGTCTAGCAGTGGACGTCCTATGGCTGAAATTATGACTGTGTATCGCAGGGTACATCAGGGTACATGTATCTTGAGAACGCTTAGATTTTGTATGCATCTTACATAGTTTATGTTCCATCAAAAAGTGTTACCTCAACTACTTCATCATCACTCAAACAAAATCTCATTTCGGGACAATACAACGCGACAGTTGCACATCATAAACCAGACAAAGGTAACAATGGACTTACTGTCGCGCCTCACAAAGGGTTCCGCTGAAAGAAATAAAGCGATGGCACTAAGTTTATCACAAGAGAGTATTACTTGAGAGTTACTTTGTTTTCTGGATAAGCTTGGATTGTGCATTTATTGTTAGTTTTAGCATAGACTAAAGTACTAACGTTTTAGTATACTTTACAATGTTGACTGTTATATCTATCCTGTTACACATACAGTACTCCACATCCACAGTCTTCATTCATAATTACAAGCAATTAATAACAACTAAATAATTACTTATGTATGCGGGTAGTTTCCTAATTTCATTAGGAAAATTTTAGTTTATTTTACCCGGTACAACTCCATTCCAACATATTCAAAAAACTAATCAGATTCAGTGTGTCTTAATATATCACGGGATTGTCACACATTTTACCCAAAACCTGGGAGATTGCACCGCCTTCAGCACCAGCCAGCTGTACCCGAGGCCTGATTAAGACAGTACTGTTACGCAATGTACCGACTAGACAGTACTCCAAGTCATGAGCAGCTACCGGTTTAGTGTAAACTTTTTATTTTATTTTATTTTACAAGGAAAACATACATATTTTTTTAACATTTCAATTTTAATTTACATCTTTACCGTCACAGTTAGAAAAACTAACATGGGCTCAAGTAAACAATTTACTTTTATTTTTAAATAATTAAATCCTTCAACAGATTTTTGTAATACAGGAAACTGGGTCCTTATTATCTATCCCGCATGAGATTCCTGGCCATAAACGCGTGGCGTCATAACATGAAAATATTATTGAAAATTGGACTCTGTGCACTTAGTTTATATGACCACACAAACTCGTAAAACGGCCTTGTTACGTTTTAAGTATGGAATTTCAAGTTTTCTAACATGATAAAGTGCGTAACGCGCTCGTTTTGAATGTTAAAAATAAAGTAAAGCTAACCAGCGCATTTCGTGTGCATTTGTCAAGGGAATGTACTATCAAATCGGATGACATGTTTAATTTGTTTAACGCGTTTTAATTTTGTAACTATGGGTCCCGTTTATTAATATTTGTTTACGGCGTGTTATGAGGTTTCATATAGAATAAGGGCCATGTATAAACCCTGTTGGTTCTGGAGTGAAGACCACGAACCGGAAGACGCAGCGTAGGGAGGCCTCCCACTAGATGGACCGACGACATTGTGAGAGTCGCGGGCATCCAGTGAATGCAAAAGTCAGGCTGTCGTTCAGTGTGGAGGTTAAAAGGGAGGCCTATGTTCAGCAGTGGACGTCTTCTGGCTGATGATGATGATGATGATAAACCCTGTCCTGAAACTGCGACCAGAACCACTAGAGGATGGGCAGAAGCATCCTCCTACTTGAATGGTGGAACCTCCTGCGATCCCCAAGCCGCCTGCCAAGCGTGGGGATTATGGCAAACCCCCCTTAGGGGGAGGCCGATGTTCAGCAGTGGACTGGCTGATGATGATGATGATGATGATAAACCACTACACACCAAAAACTTAACCAGCAGCTTCAGGTGGTTTCAAAACAGGCAATATTAGTGTTGTCACCGTCACACTTATTCTGATTGACATACGTGTGATAGGGACAGATACGATATCGCTCGCTCAATATCCGGCCTAAGCAGCTTGTACGGCGAGTTCATTTATACACTTGTTCAAACTGTGCTGCTGCCGCGGATATAGGGCAGACTTTTGTCCAAAAGTAGAAAGTAGGAAAATAATGACTCTTATACGAAATTACATTTTAATTATTTATTTATCGTCTAGCTCAAAAAACTAGCTCTTGTGTAAGCCCACATCAATGTATGTGGGTATAACTATAATAGGTTATCTTTCATCATCATCATCATCAGCCAGAAGACGTCCACTGCTGAACATAGGCCTCCCCCTTTAACCCCCACACTGAACGACAGCCTGCCTTTTGCATCCACTGGATGACAGCGACTCTCACTATGTCGTCGGTCCATCTAGTGGGAGGCCTACCTACGCTGCGTCTTCCGGTTCGTGGTCTCCACTCAAGAACCTTTCTTCCCCATCGGTTATCGGTTCTTCGAGCGATGTGGCCTACCCATTGCCACTTAAACTTGAAAATTTTATTATCTTTACCTAACTCAAAATAATACACTCAATAAAACAAAAGAACACACAATTTGAATTTAAAAACAGTGTCAATTATTCCACAAAAGAGTAAGCGTTGAATTTTCATCCCCTCGCCAAACTCGTAGAAATATTCATAGCTGCGAATTAATTTGGTTTTATTTCATTCTCTCCTTTTCAAATGTACATGTACATAGAAAGGTACATTTCCAACCCATGTGAGCCAACCAACTGTATCCCAGAGCCTTACTCGTTGGCGCGTGATTAATGGAACTGGATGTCCCGGCGAAGGACAGATGCGTTAATTAGATTAACACATCTCGTTGACGTCATACCGAGATTTCTCTAAGTGGCTAACATATATTAATTCAGACTTTCGTTGGTGCGATAGAATTTCTTAGTTAAAAAATAAATAAATCTTGTTCTATTTTTTTTTATAATAAAAAGGCTTGCGTTTAGCTGCCATCTCGCCTGATGTTAAGCTATGATGCGGTCTGCGATGGAGCACGCTTTCTTAGAAGAAACCGATTCACTCTCGACTTGAAGACACCCAGATTGTAACTCTACAAGTTTTTTTTTTGTGTGTTTGTTACGCAATTACTCCGCCAATTATGAATTGATTTTGATGTATTTTTTTTTGTTAGGACATATTTCAGAGGTGGTTCCATATAAATATTATCGTAATTGATTCAGCGTTTTTTGAAAAAGCAATAAAAACCAAAAATATATTATGCACAGATATGGTATATATTTTTTTTCAGTTTTGGTTGGTGGATTCCTGCAGCAAAACTTTTGATGAGGACTTTCAATCTCTGGTATAACTATCATTTTCTACATTTTTCGTTTAAGTTTGTACATGTACTCATAGTCTTGAAGTCGGTTTTTGTAAATTTTTTTCTAAAAATTAATATTAATGTTTAAACTATTTGGACCTACAGTCGTAAAAACTAGATACCTATAGATATACATTATCTAGTTTAATTTTAATAATCATACTATCATTATGCCATCATACCATATCATACTATCATTATGTCATCATACCATATAATCATACTATCATCATATCATAATCATAAATCGATAAATTGTTATACAACCATCACCATCATCAACCATCATTGTACTATCTTCAAACCATAATCATACTATCATTATATCATAATCATAAATCGATAAATTGTTATACAACCATCACCATCATCAACCATCATTGTACTATCTTCAAACCATAATCATAATATCATTATATCATAATCATAAATCGATAAATTGTTATACAACCATCACCATCATCAACCATCATTGTACTATCTTCAAACCATAATCATACTATCATTATATCATAATCATAAATCGATAAATTGTTATACAACCATCACCATCATCAACCATTATTGTACTATCTTCAAACCATAATCATACTATCATTATATCATAATCATAAATCGATAAATTGTTATACAACCATCACCATCATCAACCATCATTGTACTATCTTCAAACAATAATCATACTATCATTATATCATAATCATAAATCGATAAATTGTTATAAAACCATCACCATCATCAACCATCATTGTACTATCTTCAAACCATAATCATACTATCATTATATCATAATCATAAATCGGTAAATTGTTATACAACCATCACCATCATCAACCATCATTGTACTATCTTCAAACCATAATCATACTAATATTATACTATCATCACACTTTCATCATACTATCATTGTACCACCATCATTCCATCATCATACTAACACTATTAGCGCGAAGGTGTATTAGTTTGTTTGTACCTCTTTCACGCAGCAACAGATTAACGTATCGACGTTATTTTTTGCGCACAGATAGTTGGAAGACCGATGGCATACATTTGTTTTTGGAAAATGCACGGTTCTCGAGGTAACGATCACGTGGGTGAAGCCATGGAGCGAAGATAGTCAACAGCCTTATTAAAATTCCGTTCAAAATGCTAATAAAACTTAATCTTTTTTCAATCGGTTTACGATATCACGTACGTTGCCGAAATCATCCAGCTTATAATACCTATTAACGGCCGGTTATAGCATATTTGACGGTTTTAAATCAATTTTATTCAGTTAAATTACAATATTTGAGCTGGAAAAAAATACATGTCACAGATATACCTGTGTTTGAGTTTATGATTTGGTTCAAAACACGATAGAATAAACTTTCCTACATCAAAAAAAAATCTGAAACAAAGTCGATTCAGTTTATTTTTTTCGTTTTATGCTCTAATGAAATCCCGTAACAACCTGGAAATTGCATGTACTGAAACGCAATTTTATTCAACACTTTTTTATTTGGATAGATTTTTGATAGTAAATAGTTTCGTTTTTTAGTGAAATTAAAACCGTAAAAAGGTTGCGAGAATTTGCGCACCTCGCGTTCAGTACCGCGCCAGGCACCATCGAGGTCGGAACTATGTTCGTTTTTGTCGTTGCACTCCCCCCGCGGGCGTCCTGACTGTGGACAAATACATCGTCGCTATAATTTGGCGGGGGCTGAGGGAGCGTTTTGTTGCCTACGCGACTCGGATAGCCGGCCGTTAATTCAAACGTTCTTGAATGTCAGTCGAATTTCTTTAGTATCAGCCAGCATTGTTCAACATTAGACTGCGTATTTTCACCTCTAGACTGTAATCACGTTTAGCTTATTAGTATTATTGAACCCTAATCCAATATTGGGTTATAGATGAAATGCTTAGTAGATAAAAATAGGCAATTTCGGAATAGAACTAATAATGTTCTTAGCAATGCTTATGTTGTTTATTTGATTTTGATATTTTATATATCACACACATAAGCAGCCTGGGTTAAAGAGAACAGGGGCCTTACGGACAACTGCTATTGCGGCACCTAATCCGCTCAGTTGGAAAATCACGCGAACGTGAACCTTATCGCACCCAGATACGGTTTGTGGTCGCGTGATTTTCCAACTGAGCGGATTAGGTGCCGCAATAGCAGTTGTCCGTAAGGCCCCTGTTCTCTTTAACCCAGGCTGCTTATGTGTATGATCTATAAAATATCAAAATCGAATTATCCGTGAGGCCCTGATTCTAATATAGAAATTGTTTGTAAATTGTAATTGTTATTTTTTTTTTTAATAATTGCCTCAAAATTAAGTTTTAAATTTTTATTTGTACTAAGAAATAATATTAGGTGGTGGTATTTTTATAGTTAAAAAAAACTGTCAGTTTTGAGGCAATTGTTAAAAAAATACAATTGAAACAATTACAATTTAAAAGCAATTTCTTTAGTAGAATCGGGGCCCAGGTCTATAATCAACTAAACCAATTGTTTTTAAATTGTTAATGAATTGCCTGAAAATTGAAATTTATGACACTTAAAAGTAAATAAACCGGCCAAGTGCGAGTCGGGCTTGCGCACTGATGGTTCCGTATAACCATAAAATTCAATAACGAAATTACCAGTTATCACTTGGTAATGAACAAAAACTTATCACCGACTCGCACTTGGGCATTTTTTTTTTGTTATACTTTGGAGTGTATACTATAATCATGCCAAGAATGACGTTTGTACGTATAACCGTTTTTACATTAGAGCTAATGCAAAAAATACAAAGACCAATAAAACTTGAATAAAGTTAGAATCAGGAACATGATTAAGTTAGTGATGTCACAAAAACACACACCTCATCATCATCATCAGCCAGAAGACGTCCACTGCTGAACATAGGCCTCCCCCCTTAACCCCCACACTGAACGACAGCCTGCCATCTGCATCAACTGGATGCCAGCGACTCTCACAATGTCGTCGGTCCATCTAGTGGGAAGCCTACCTACGCTGCGTCTTCCGGTTTGTAGTCACTCAAGAACCTTTCTTTCCCATCGGTTATCGGTTCTTCGAGCGGTGTGGCCAGCCCATTGCCACTTCAATTTTTTAAATAAACACACACACCAAACAATAATGAAAAAAAAACAACAATAATACTCAACACAAATCAGAATCAGTGCCATGAATAGTACGCAATAAAAAATAACGCTCCTTTCCATTTTGTATTGTAATCAGCATCTTTCACCGTTACTTTTAACCCCATCATTGTAATTTTGTAAGCCCGAATACATTTCAACTTTCATTATATCGTTTTCTCGACGCATCAACGCAAATGACATAACCTTGATGACGTCATTACAGCGTTATTTACATAATCGCTTTCTCGCTCTGCTCTGATAGAAACAATTTACAAAAACGACCCTTGTTACATAACAAATAAAGACTAGATTTCAAAGGTTGTTCTCGAAATTCAGGATTATATCTCAACTTAGAATGGTTATATTTGAATGTTCCATGTTAAGATACTTTACATTGAAAATTACGCAGAGATAGTACATCCTGAAAGATTGAACTTCCAAGAATTCATCGAATGGAGTTCAAATATTCAAAGATTTAAATATTCGGGGACATTTTTGCACACACGGTCATCTGACCCCAAACTAAGCAAAGCTTTTGATATGGCTGCCAGAGACTGATATACATACATACATATTTATTAAATACATACTTCTCTATCTCTTCTCTTCTCCTCTCTTCTCTATCTCTACATAGTATAAATTGAAGTCGCTTTCCGCGTCTGTCTGTCTGTATGTATGTCTGTATGGCCGCTAACTCCTCCTAAACCACGCAACGGATTTTGATGCGGTTTTCACCATCAGTTAGATAAATTTTCAAGGAAGGTTTATATATATAGCTAGCGACCCGCCCCGGCTTTGCACGTAAATTACACCCGTGCGAAGCCGGGCGGGCGGGTCGCTAGTAAATAGATATTGAATACCCAGATATAGAACAAACACAAATGTTCATCACACAAATGTTTGCGTGATGGCACAATGAGCTCAGAAGGCAGGTTCACTACCAACTGGACCAACGGGCTATCAAATAGATGGATGTTCTGATGTACTTATAATAATTATGTACTAATAAGTTGCTAGTCTATCAGTTTTTTAACGGATACATTTCTGAGAGTGTGCATCGGATCCTACAATCTAACTCCCTCCTGCCCATTATTCTATCGGACTGCCAGAGCGAGCACGAACAATCGTCATCGTTTTATGGTTCATATTCCGAAAACCCGTACAAAGCGCTTTGATTCCACATTTTTTGTGCAAACTGCTAGTCTGTGGAATGCGCTGCCTGAATGGGTGTTCCCCGATGGTAACAATCTGGGTGTCTTCAAATCACGAGTGAATCGGTTTCTTCTAGGCAAGGGTGCTCCAACGTAGACCGCATCATCGCTTAATATCAAGCAACACGGTGGTCAAACGCAAGCCTTTATATTTAGATAAATGTAAATAGCCCGGGTATGCCCTAAAATTGCGACCAGAACTACCGGAGGATGGGCACCACCTGCCAAGCGTGGGGATTATAGCAACACCGTTCTCTAAGAGGGAGGCCTTTGTTCAGCAGATGTTTACTGGCTGATGATGTGAAATGTAAAAAACTTGTAGTATTAACCAAATATGTCCATCCAAGACAATTTAGGTAGCGTCTGAATTTTGTTGTCTCCGCTAATTTCAGTTTCATCCTTAAATCATAATAAAAGTTCGGTAAACTGGTGTCTGTCCAAAAATTTCAATACACTGCATTTCTTAACTCTATGTGAAAATATGATAATAAAATAAATTATAATTATCCATTTTAAAAAAAACCGACTTCAATACTAGTAAATACACAATTTCATTTACACGGATTCGTCCAAATAAACGAGTTTTCAAGTTATTTTAAAGCCAAACTATTTAGACGTTTATAATGAAACTAGCTGAATCCCGCGGTGCTACCCGCGATTTTCCAATTTTTCCGCATTTTCTGGGAGAAAAAGTGCCTTATGTCCGTCCATATGATGTACATTATTATCATCATCATCATCAGCCAGAAGACGTCCACTGCTGAACATAGGCATCACCCTTTAACCTTCACACTGAACGACAGCCTGCTTTTTGCATCCACTGGATGCCTGTGACTCTCACTATATCGTCGGTCCATCTAGTGGGAGGCCTGCCTACGCTGCGTCTTCCGGTTCGGTTTTTCAAGTGATGTGGCCTGCCCATTGCCACTTCAACTTGCAAATTTTAACAGCTATGTCGGTGACTCTGGTTCTTTGGCGAATGTCCACGTTGCGGATTCTATCGCGTAAAGAAACTCCGAGCATAGCTCTCTCCATTTGTACATTATCATCCTGCCAAAATTCGTTAAGATCGGCTTAGCGGTTTAGTCGTGAAAAGCGAACATACATCCAGACAGACAGACAGAGTTACTTTTGCTTTTATAATATTAGTAAGGATTTCTATGGGACCAATTTAAAAGTATAAGTAATCTTTTAATATGTTTTTCTTATCTTATCATAAATGACGGAGTTATGACGTTAGAAACATTAAAAAACAAGTTGGAAAAGTACTGTAAATCAAATAAGTACTAACGGTAACACTACAATCTCAAACATCTCAAAAACTAAGAGTCAAATATCAGTCAAACAATTTTTATATCAGCAATAGAAAGAGAATTACGTACCAAGAAATGGAGTTTTATATTTTAAGACGACCCATCCAAAAAGATTTATGTAGAAACTTGAAAAGAAAACGAAAACAAATAACCGAACACACTTATGAACTAAACAACTTTTTATTACACACCCGGGGTCCCGCGAAAAATACATTTTTTTGTTTATTACGGCCCCAATAACTCAATTTACAGTAAACAGTAAAAATATTCGTAAACAAACACATTTCGGGTCACACATTCGCAAAAAAATAAGTTGAAGATCTTTGTTCATAATATATTATGTCGTTCGGCACCTACGTACTACGTACCTAAGCTCGTTCCAAGCATTTATTTGCTCTGACACCTGCGATTTCATTAAAAAGTCGAATAAAAACCTGTAAGTTTTTAAATAGATCCGGTACCTGCTATATTTTACGTTCAAAAACCTAGCGAAAGTAACCAGAATTCGTGTTTTTAGCTTATTACAATGTTATACCATTAATAATATAATACTATTAATAAAAAAAAGTCACCGACATAGCCCACCGGATTAGCAAGTTGAAGTGGCAGTGAGCAGGGCACATATCACGCAGAACAGATGGCCGATGGGGCCGAAAGGTTCTGGAATGGAGACCACGGACTGGTAAGCGCAGCGTTGGACGTCCACCCACAAGATGGACAGACGACCTAAAAGAGACCGCAGGGAAACGCTGGATGCAGGCCGCTTCCAACCGGCCCTTTTGGAGATCCATGGGGGAGGCCTATGTCCAGCAGTGGACGTCCTATGGCTGAAATGATGATGATGATGATGATTAATAATAATTTTATACCATCAATAATTATAATACCATGATTAGGTATTGTTACTCTTAGCAAATTCACATTCTGTGATTTTATACGTTAATAATGTGAAAAACCGCGAGTGAGAGAGCTGCAAACGGTAGGCCAATGAAAATAGGAAATAATATGAAATTTTAGTGTCTAACCACTTTTTTGGCGAATGTTGTATACGCCTGTAAAAGGTGTTCATATCAGATCAATGTATGCATAATTTTTTTGTATTTTTAGGGTTCCGTACCTCAAAAGGAAAAAACGGAACCCTTATAGGATCACTTCGTTGTCCGTCTGTTTGTCCGTCTGTCTGTCCGTCTGTCAAGACCCTTTTTCTCAAGAACGCGTAAAGGTATCAAGTTGAAATTTATACTTAATACTTGGGTCTACGGTTTCTTTTGGCTGTAAAAAAATAGAAGTTGTAAGTCAACGCAATCAAAAGATATGAACGTTTATGTCGCATATTTTGCGATTTCACAGGGAAATCAAAACCTATAGGGTACTTCCCGTTGACCTAGAATAATAAAATTTGGTAAAAGGCAAGGTCTTATAGCACATATATAGGAATAAATCTGAAAGTTACAAATTTTAAGTTATATCACATAAAAATTATTATTTTGCTATTACAAACTTACATTTTGTAGTTGGAATGTATAGAAGAACCTTATAGTCAACTACAAAGTTAAGTTTGTCTTTCATGATTTCAACTTTAGGTTTTTTTTTGGACTCGTGCTCTGAGGGTCCTGTCCAACGGAACCCTCCGAGCACGACTCCTACTCGTACTTGTCCGGTTTTTAAGAATGTGTAATATGTTCACTGTTGGCGTATCTCTATAAATAAATAAATAAATAAATGAAAATGAAAATATTTATTTGGTGTCTACAAACGTTGTCGATCATAATTTTTTACAATAGTTTGTTCCTTAAATAAATACTCCATGATGAGGAGCCTTGTTACCCAAGCTAGGAATTAACCTGTGTTATGGCGTAACAATACCCTCCACCGGACAATATACATATCATCATCATCATCATCATCATCAGCCAGAAGACGTCCACTGCTGAACATAGGCCTCCCCCTTTAACCTCCACACTGAACGACAGCCTGCCTTTTGCATCCACTGGATGCCCGCGACTCCCACAATGTCGTCGGTCTATCTAGTGGGAGGCCTCCCTACGCTGCGTAATATACATATCACATCACATCACATCATCAGCCATTAAACGTCCACTGCTGAACAAGGCCTCCCTCTTAGAGAGGGGTAATATAGGTACATATAGTCACGATTAAATATTATAAGACAAAAACTAATGGAATATGTGAATACTAAATGTGATAAAAAAAAAAAGCTAAACTGTGATATTTATCGTTTTTCACGATATTGTATTTCACCAAAAACTTGATACCTTTACGCGTTCTTGAGATAACGGGTCTTGACAGACGGACAGATGGACAACAAAGTAATCCTATAGGATTCCATTTTTCCGTTTGAGGTACGGAACCCTAAAAATCGAGATATTTGAACGCGAACGATAATCGTACTAAGGTATATTTTCCTTGTTTATCTGATCCGAGTCTAAAACAGACCTAGTTCTATAATTTAGTCTTTACAGAACCTATTTCAGAACATTCGTGTAGCATGGAGAGTCGACCACTATTTCAAAAACTCCATTTCGACCAGTGCCATTCTCGATTCCTCTACGTTTTATTTCACCAAATGGTTCTCAACTAACGTTTGTTTTTGAATGTAAAACGCAGTCTATTTGTCCGAGTGTGTTGTACCATCACTGCCGACCACAGTTCGAATTGAGTTTCGTTTGAATTATGAATGTGACCTCAATACATTTTGCTAGTATTTTTTTTTTTTTTTCGTCAAAACAATACCACAACAAAGGGTTTATTCACAAAGAAAATTACACATATTAGAATAGAAACAAAAATAAAACCTAAAACTACTTACAAAATACTGCTAGTATTTAGTTTGTACATAGAATTGTTGCAACTAATAAACTTATTAGTAACTAGCGGACCTGACAGACGTTGTCCTATCTTAGAGCTGTCAAAGACGCAAATGAGACAATTTCTTTTGTTTGAAAAATAGGCCCACCCCAAACTAATACCGTATAGTAATGAAACTCATGTCGATTTGTTCCTCATAATCTCTAGATTTAGTGGTAATATTAGCTATATCCGATCAAACCGGAATATTGACAAAAGCCGATTACTATGGCTACCGTTGTAAAATATGGTCTATTTAATTTTGTATAAAAATTCCTAAGCATGCATCCTTTTTCGTATTAAAAACGTTCCGGTCAAGTGATTTTATAAGGGAAATGAATGAATTGTGGCAAAAATCAAAACAACACATATTATTCTTTATATTATTATTCCGGTTTCATTTTTACCTTATCTTTCGTCCGAATGGTACAAAAAAAAACAGTGAATTTTATGGAGTTATACCCATCAATATACGGTAAATTCGGTGGGCCTGGAAAAATTGTCTTCTTTAAAATTGTAAATAATATTTTTTACACCTTGGGTTACATTATTGGAGTTTTAGTAAGGATCCCTATTTTTTATGAAAATATAATATAGCCTATTTTACCCGGGGATATTGTAGATTCCCAACAGCGTAAGAATTTTTCAAATTGGTTCAGTAGTTTTGGAGCTTATTCAATGCAAATAAACAATCAATCAAATCTTTCCTCTTAATAATATTAGTATAGATATATACATTTTGCAAATGACTTCGAAATTTAGGGAATATTTTGCATAAAATAGACTGACAGGAAATGTCTCATAAGAAAGCTGGCGATAAAAAGAACCGATCACCAAAAAATTTATTTTAAAAAAGGTCAAAATTAAGGATGATAATTGGTGTCGATTCTGTCATACCACTTACTAAACTAAACCAATCTAGCAGGACTAATCTTCGTCTCTTTTCATTTCAATGAGTGAGAGATTACAATAATTATAGAGCTATCAAATTTAGTTTAATTTATAGTAAGAAATGTCAGTACCATGATCACCATCAAAGATAATAAAACCACTTGATCGCGCATGTAGTAAAAGTTCCCTTTTCCAAAATGAAGCCACGACGATCGCGGGGGGCAGCTTGTGATTTGTGTGAGAGACTCGACACGACTCGACATTTGTGATTGGAGACTCAAAAGTGATTCATTCAATTCGCGCCTAGGATTGGCCCGCTAGGTTGACATTTTGGCTTACTGGAAACTTTGGCTTACGGCGGGGTGAAGGATTATCAGTCAAGTGGTGATAAATGTCATTGATCACCATCGATCACTTGAATTGACTAATTGGGTTTATGGCTTCTTTGAGACTATCTGTATACTGCAGTAGGCCTAGCACGGGCCGTGGACATACTCAATACTCAATCATTTATTGCATAATTATTATGAAGTTCACATACAGATGTTAGGTAGCATGTTTAAATTAGGTAATACATAACAATAACCCTGATTGGGTATGGCAATATAGTGCGGAGCGGATCGATTTATTCCATAATTGATTTGTCTTCTAAATACTCGTTTAAGCTATAATAACATTTTGCTAGCAATATGTTTTTTAGGATTTTGTCAAATTTATTTTCATATTCTATATCCTTTATCTGTACTGGTAGTTTATTATATATTTTGATGGCCATTGGATTTGGGCCGGAGCTATGCATTGCTAATTTAGATGTCGGTAAGATTAATTTATGTTCGTAGTTAGACCTTATTCGATAGTTTCGGTTTTCAACTAATTTTCTAAAAAATTGTGGGTACTTTCTAACAAATTTACAGTTTTCAAATATATATAGAGAGGCGACAGTCAAAATTTGAATAATTTGAATAAAATATGGTCTATGGAAATTTGGTATACTGATGTCTGGGAGTTTGATATTGGCGAGGATACGGATGCATTTCTTCTGGACAACAAAGAGATCTATGGCGTCTACACTATTGCCCCAGAAGACATATTGTCTTCCCACCGTTTTTATCCCACGAGAAAAATACAAACAAATCCATATTCTAGCTTTGTCGCGTCTAGGCGTGGATAAAAACGGTGGAAAGACAATTTATCCACATCCCATGCTAGGCCGGCTGACCTGAGCTGCTGACATAAACCTCTCCCAAGACAAATGACATCTGTCACTATCGTCTGTCATCAAGATATCAGAGTGACAGACGTAACCATACTGCAATTACTGCGCTAATAGCACAGATAAACGACTACAGCGGTGAATATGTTTATGTGTGAATGTCGGAAAGTTGTCCGTTTGTAGCGCTTTACCCCGGAAATTGGGATATCCAGCCCGTTGAGGCTTGTTGATTTAACTTTTGTAATTTGGCATTTTTAAAACGAGTTTTCTGTCCGGCGAAATATATCGCGCAGTCCTGACATTCGTAAGCCGCAACTTGGAATTGAGGGCTGTTTTATTTAAAAACTTCGTAAATAACCTTGCAAATAAAAAATAAAAAAATAACATTTCGATTATGACACTTTTTTAGATTTGACAATCGCGTCAAAAATCAGCATTTGACAGGTAAATAGAGCGTTGTGGTCTCTATGCAAAATTTCATTCAAATATGTTTAGCCGTTAAGTACAGAGACGAGTGTGTACAAAGACACTTACACACAGACATTCGCATTTATAGGTATAGTGTAAAGTTATAATTTTTAACCGACGAAAAAAGAGGAATTTCTCTTGTCGACGCATAGATATTTTTAAGTAGGTATTTATGACCTTGCATATTTTTTAAGTTAAACTTCTTATGCGAATTGCAACAAGGTTGCGTTAAACGTTTAACGCTACCATGGAGGGGGAATAGAAAGAGACAGAGCGATAGTTTTAGATGCCATCTATGAGGAAATTTTGAAACTTGTACATCCTTCTCATAGTTTATTAGTTCACTAATATTTGCATAGATGGCAGAACATGCGACTTCCAATAAGGTTGCGTTAAACGTTTAACGCTACCATGGAGGGGAAATAGAAAGAGTGCACGGAGGGACTCCACGCACAATTTTTTTTATTACCCAACGTTTTGAAAACGACAGCTCTGAAGCATTGAGTGACGTCATGTGAGAGTGAGATATAACTAAATTTAAATTCAAAATATTTTATTTCGGACAACTAAAAAATCCATTGCATCCATTAAAGCAAGTTTAAAATAAAGAAATAGTTATCAGAAATTATTTTGTCAGTAATAACATCTCATGTCTATTATTAAGGCTCGCTTTTCCGACTTTTAGCAATTTTGGTCATTCTAGCTTAGGAGTGGTAAGTCGACTCTACTTCCATGGTAGCTTAAAATTATAAAAATGGGTCATATCAAAATTGTATGTTTTATTTAGGAACCCCCCAAAGACCGAAACACGATTAAGGACATTTCACACGATAGAAGAAAAAAAATTAAAATAACACGAATTTGCGCTTTTCTCCCTGTTTTTTGGATGCGTTCAAATACCTATTTATTAAATTATGTCTGCTATATCTGAATATACAGATTTCATAATTATGAAAGAAACCGCAAAGTAACATTTTACATGATCTATACTTTACGAAAAATATGAGAAAAACCTAAAAATAGACGCACGCACGACTGTGACATGATTTTGCCCCGATGAATGCGACTTTAATACAGATAAAAAGATAAACACAGATAAACAATTTTATTGATAACAGTGTGAATAATTATAAGTCAGTCAAGAATTTCATTTTAAAAATAATCATAATAATCAATAATTTACAAATAATTAATTAATTCATAAATTAGATATATAAAGATTTAAGAAAGATTTAATTAAATTACATTGCGTCCGTAGTTATATAAGTAACATTTCTTTTCACTTTTTAAAAAGTCGTCAACCGTGTAAAAAGTTCTTTCTACGAGCCAGTTTTTTAATTTAGTTTTAAATATACAATAAACCAAGCCAATCATCAAAGCTATCTGTAGTAATAAGCGTTGCTTGAACGTGGGAAAACCTCGCCTTAAGAGGAATATCATAATATTATACAAATTAATGTCTGCATTTATATTCAGAAAATTACGTACTAAGAACATTTCATTCGCAGCAAGTATGATTCACTAAACTGTAATTAAATAACGCCTCTATTTCCACCCAAATAAGGATACGTTCTCTTAACACGAGCAGTAATAAGCACTTGCCACACATTGTTAGCACATTTAGCACATTTTCGTCTGGCAACACTCACTTAAAATGTTAGACAGTTCTTCCAGCATTAATTTAGCTCATTCCAAAATGGCACCTAGTCCAAATTGGACGCAAAGTGTTTCCTAACAAGCACGTATTCAAGCACCGTTAGAGCTCTTAGACAGTACGTAAGCTTTAGCAAAATTTAGTAAGTTCATAATTCTAAATTATAATGATTTCTTAGGCTTTTGCGATTAGTTCACATTAAAATTAAGCATTTCGCTGGCTCACTATTACAAGGTTCTATGTTATTTTCTTACACGTTCTGTAAATTCAATTTAAAAAAATTAAGTTTCATAAATATTGATTTAGCAGGGTTTATGCTTGAGAGATATATTTTCACTCAAGCATAGACCCTGCTAAGTCAATATTTATTAAACTCAAAAATTTTAAATTGAAATTACAGAACGTGTAAGAAAATAACATAGAACCTTGTAATAGTGAGCCAGCGATTTGTAAAAGACCATAAACGCACCCCGGCTTCGCACGGGTGTACACACGCTGTGTCCCTCTAGCGGACACTCCCTGCAAGCCGTGCGCCCCACGCCATCCTAAGCAATCAAAAAGCTAGAAGCAATCATCATTATCATCATCCGCGCACGGAAAGTGGACGAAGATAAGTCCCTATATAACTGTGGGACCATACATTTGTTACGGGTTAATTAACCCTACCCTCTTCAAGGGTCTTTTGTCTTTTTTTTTATAAATAATACGCTTGCGTTTGACCACCATCACGCCTGATGTTAAGCGATGATGCGGTCTACGTTGGAGCACGCTTGCCTAGAAGGAACCGATCACTCGTGATTTGAAGACTCCCAGATTGTAACCATCGGGGAACACCCATTCGGCAGCGAAAAAAATCGAGCAGCGATTTCGAATTACCAACCAGTGTTTCTACTTCACCTCTAGGTTAAGGAGGTAGTTCGAATCAAACTAAAGCAAGAGTTGTTTTCTGACATTTTTCTATAATATTATGTCAATTTCCGTCCTGATGCACTGATGATTTAAACTTCATCAAAATGTGTTCAGTAATTTAATAGTGAAGAAAATAAGATAAGATAGAGATAAGCAGTTACTTTTGCAGTTGTTTCCAGTGCGTAACACATAGAAAGCTATGGTTCTGTCTATACTTATATTTTCCAAAGTCCTGCTTAAAATGACCTGCTGAGAATTCTCTTAGAAGTAAATGTTTTGTTTCACGAAATAGAGATTTTAATTACATCTACCATTTGCATTGAGTTTTCTGTGGCAGAAGGTGTTATAAACTTTTTTTTAATCTTAACTTATTTTGGGACTTGAGTTAATTTGCTACTATGTCAGCTCCATTTTCAACTGCCTCTTATACCAAATTTTACGGTTTTAAATCAATTTTATTCAGTAAAATTACAATATTTGTGCTGGAAAAAAATACATGTCTTCAAATGCAAAAGGCAGGATGTCGTTCAGTGTGGAGGTTAAAGGGGGAGGCCTATGTTCAGCAGTGGACGTCTTCTGGCTGATGATGATGACTGTCAAACTATGCTTTATTCTCTTTTTCTCGTCATTATCTCGGGTAAGGTATGAGTATGTCCCACTCTGGGCTGAAAGGAGCCACATTTTGAGTTGCGCATCACACAGTAACTCCGTTTTGAGAGGCGGCAACACCGCCCAGCGCCGATGCGCGCAAAAAATGCCGCGGAGGGGCGCACTTTACGACATTTCGCGAAATTGGCGGGGACACCTAAAAGGATACACACTTTCGCGTTAATAATAAATTAACTTAACGTTACTTTGCGGAAGTCCATTTTTAATTTGTATATGTCGAATACTTATTAAATAATATTTATGGTAAATTCATATTAATTTCAAAATCTATTTTTTATTTCATTTAAATTTCAATTATATTATATTTATAGTGATTTCATATTATTTTCAAAATTTATTGTTGATTTTATTTCAATTAAATCATATTTATATTAATTTCATAATAATTTAAAAATGTATGTATATTTTATTTAAAATTAATTTCATTAGTACAAATTGTTATAACGAATTTTTTGTTACAGATTTAATTACTTTTTATTGCAAGTTAGGTTAATTTTGTTCTTTTGTGTAATAAATATTTAAATTCAGGTTATGTTTAAATTAGAATCACAAATATCTATAGAGAAAATCATCATCATCATCATCAGCCAGAAGACGTCCACTGCTGAACATAGGCCTCCCCCTTTAACCTCCACACTGAACGACAGCCTGCCTTTTGCATCCACTGGATGCCCGCGACTCTCACAATGTCGTCGGTCCACCTAGTGCGAGGCCTCCCTACGCTGCGTCTTCCGGTTCGTGGTCTCCACTCCAGAACCTTTCTTCCCCATCGGTTATCGGTTCTTCGACCGATGTGGCCTGCCCATTGCCACTTCAACTTGCAAATTTTAACAGCTATGTCGGTGACTCTGGTTCTTTGGCGAATATCCACGTTTTGGATTTTATCGCGCAAAGAAACTCCGAGCATAGCTCTCTCCATTGCCCGCTGTGTGACTCTGAGTTTTTCCAAAAGGCCAACAGTTAAGGACCACGTCTCAGTACCATATGTCATCACTGGCAACACACACTGGTCAAAGACCTTCGTCTTGAGGCACTGTGGTATCTTGGACGAGAAGATGTCACGCAATTTCCCGAACGCTGCCCATCCGAGTTGGATTCTTCGGGCGACCTCTTTGCCTAAGTTGGACTTACCTAACTGAACAATCTGTCCAAGATAGGTGTAATGGTCAACAACTTCGAGAGTATCGTTCCCAACGACTACTGGCACGGGTTCAACATGGACATTGGACATAATTTTTGTGTTAAAGAACATGGACATGTTCATTTTAAGACCCACCTGTTGGGAAAGGCTACTGAGGTCGCTGAGCATCGTATTGAGATCCTCCAGCGACTCTGCCATGATGACTATATCATTGGCAAAACGAAGGTGAGTGATGTATTCGCCATTGACGTTGATGCCGAATCCGTTCCAGTCCAAGAGCTTAAAAACGTCCTCCAATGCGTAATAGAGAAAATAGTTTAACCAAAATCCTTATTGTACTCGAAACGACGTAGAAGCGGAATTACACCAGAAATTCGACAAATACAAATTAATAATAATATATGTATAAAAATTTTAATTATGAATATAAAAACTACACACTTTACTTAACCGATAAAACTGTGCATTTTTTTTACACAATTTTCCCCAGCACATTAAAACTTTTACTTTCAGGAAATGAATAAGACTAAAAGGCCTTTATCCTTAAGGGTGGAAAGTAAGTAACTAGCTATAATCTTGATGTACATTATCTCAACACAGCCTCTCCATCAAGCACTCAACCTCTTACAAATGAAGGCTATATGTCTCGGCGTTTAATTTGTTAATCGTCGCTAAAAGTGTCGAGTCACTGTGAATTTGTCTTTTCTTTGCATAAACAACTGCTGTAACATCCCTATTTTATATATTGTACTAGTTGTCTTTTTGCACAACTTTTTTGAACTTTAGTAGTAACTTTAATGGTTCAACCAACTACCATGTTTTTTAAATGGGCAAGTGCCTTTATTAACTAAACAAAATACAAGCTAAAACTAACACTACAAATACATTTAGACAGCCCATAGACCGTTGAAGGTCTAAAGACAATCCAAATTCTCAAGCCCACTACCAGTTGGCAGCGTACCCAGCATCCTGGTGGCATTACCACGTTGAATGGCAATGCTTATGCGTTGAGCCAGAAAGTAGTTAACAATTTATGTGCCCACGAATCTACACGTTTTTCCAGTTGGTTATAATATTTTTTTGTAAAAAACTAGCGGTCCGCCCCAGCTTCGCACGGGTATAGATTATAGCCTATGTCACCCGGGGATAGTGTAGCTTCCCGTCAGTGAAAGAATTTTTCAAATCGGTTCAGTTGTTTCGGAGCCTATTCAATGCAAACAAACAAACAAACAAACAATCAAATCTTTTCTCATTATAATATTAGTATAGATAGTAAAGATAATAAAGTTGACCAAGTGCGTTCCTCACCCCCTGTAACTCTTAGTAACCCACATTTATTTGCATCACGTGATTTGCGCACACTTTTTTTTTTAATAGTAGATAGGCTTGCGCTGGCCGCCATCTCGCCTGATGTTAAGCGACGATGTGGTCTACGGTGGAGCACGCTTGCCTAGAAGAAACCGATTCACTCTCGACTTGAAGACACCCAGATTGTAACTAACGGGGAAAACCCATTCAGGCAGCGAATTCCACGGACTAGCAGTTCGCACAATAAATGTGGAATCATAGCGCTTCGTACGGGTTCTCGGAATATCAACCATAAATCGACACTTGTGATACTTTTGGGCGTTTATTTGTTTAATAAGATTTATGATTTAAATGTCTAAATGACTGTGTTCAAACCGCGGAAGTTTAAAAATTAATAAGATTTATACAATACACAAGCTATTTCGTATTGTTATCTGCAAACCCTTTCATTTGATGCCCATATCATGATGGAACATATTGTCCGTCATTTTGGGTCATCCGCCATATTGAATTGATCATCTAGGACCAAAGTGCTTGGTAAGAAAAATCCAATGAACCCAAACTCGACAGGGTAACGTCGTTTCCATGGCCATCTTCTGTCTCCATCATCAGACCAGCTCGAAGGCACCATAACATTGCATTATCACTTTTTTTTTTTATTTTTTTTATTTTTTTTATTTATGATATAATATTACATATATTACATGTTTACTAACACCAAAAAACCTCGCAGAGGTTTATCTGGGTGATAGGTTCTCAGCTTAAATAATTAGAATAAACATTAAAAATAATTAAGTAAACTTACATAACTACGCCAAATTTCAGGTCAATCGATTGAAGATATCTGCTTCAAAATTAAGTTGTAAAATTCCTCCCAAAAAAAAAATTGTTACGTAGGTACCAAACATAATTACTTACATTGCCAGTTAAATAAAAGCTTGTAAAAATAAACTAGGCTTAAACGGCGATCCAAGATAAATCTTAGTTGGGTTGAAACTCCGTTCTATTTTCAGCTGTCAACTTTCTGTTCCAGAATAGCCTGAAATTAAGTAGTATTTTACCGGCATCCAAAAGGAGGAGGTTATCAATTCGACTGTATGTTTTTTTTGTATGTATGTTACACGATTACTCCTCTTACTCCAACTTAGCTGTTAAGACGGGCAAAATTGGTACTACAGTTATTTCTTGGTGAATTTCATACTTTGTTCTCCACTAGCGACGCTGTCAACTAAACAGCAAACATAGAGGAACTGTTCCTAGAACAGAATTTCAAAAAACAAAGAAGTGTCTCCATGGCGACCGGGCCCTGTGTTTTTCGTTAAATTTTTCATGACAATGGATACAAAGTATTTCAGTCGTAATATTAAACAATATTTTCTAGTTTTTAGTTTCATTTGTAAATGTAGGTGATGACTAAAATGACTATTCATGAAGACAGTTCTTTTTTTTCTTCTAAAAATTATTATTATACTGAACAAATAATGCTAATGTATTCATTTATTATTGTTCAAACCTTCAAACTAGGTTTATTCACTTGACTGCTTGCATCGTCTCACGTGATGGAGTTAAAAACAGCAGTGAATACTCTCAATACCTCGCTATGTTCAGGTGTTAAAATAATCTCAGATAAAAGTGTTAACGAAATAACACACTTTTTAAATTAGTAATAGGCTTGCGTTTGACCACCAACTCGTCCGATGATAACTCGTCTGCCAAGACGTTACACGTGTTATTCACGCTTAATCTCAATGTGTAATATGGCCCTGTATAAAGTTGTCCTTCTGTATTAATAATCTTCTATAGTGTGAATTCGTCTCGCTTTTTAGCATGAAACGACCGTTGTCTTAATCTCAAGCCGTCCAATTCATCAGCCAGCTCAAGTGGTAGGGGTAAGCTTGACTGATGCGCAGGAATGTAGGTCGAGCCACTCTATGGATTAGCTAGTTTTACAATTTTTTAAGATTTTTCTGTAAATTGTAGAGCCTTACTGATATTGTTCTGCCATGTGTAAGATAGAAAGCAGTAAGCTAACATTGCACCAAAAGTGTTGGTGCTCTTTAGAATATGCATGAAAGAGGTCTCACTCTTTTTTATCTGCCGACGCAAACAGAGGAGTATTAATATGTTCAATGTGTGTATCTCTCCATAGTATAAATTGAAGTCGCTTTCCGCGTCTGTCTGTCTGTCTGTATGGCCGCTAACTCCTCCTAAACCACACAACTGATTTTGATGCGGTTTTCACCATCAGTTAGATACATTTTCAAGGAAGGTTTATATATATAACTAGCGACCCGCCCCGGCTTCGCACGTAAATAACACCCGTGTGAAGCCGGGCGGGCGGGTCGCTAGTCTAGTATAACTATGTCTGTGGCAACGTAGTGCTCAAACGAATGAAATAATTTTAGTTTAGATTTGATAATACCATGGTCTTAACAATTTGCAAATCTACTAAGCAAGAGAAAATAATGAACACTTGTACTTAGTTTTATATTTACCATGATAAAGGTATAAGGTAACGAATATTGGGAGTACCATCCACAACTTTCGCGGTAAATATCCCAATAATTATCATATAACTCAAGTAATTGTTCTAGTTCTACTAGATAATTTTGGCTCACAACAATTTATAATGTAGAATTTAATTAACACTGAAACTAGGGAATTAACTTCCCACGCCTATTACTCAGTTTTATAATGTAGGTAACAAGGCATGTTGAGTATGCATATTCGGGCATAAATTAATTTTGAAATTTCAACTGTAAGCCAACAAGAGCACGTGAAATAACAAACTTGGAAACCAGAGACAAAAGTTGCTTCATAAATCAAACGGACTTTGAAATTGATTCCTCAGCCTTTTCTTAAACTACATAAAACAAATTAATTTTGAAAACGTAAATTTTTTCGTCTATCACCACCACAAACAAGAAAAATGCTTTGACACTGACAGCATGACAAATCCTCGGCCGTCCCTTCTTGGTGACATTCATAAAGATTAACAATACCCTTTCTTAAGCTACTATTCATCTGACCCATCCGTGAAGCCCATTCGAGTACTCTTGCTTATTCGGAGGCTAATCGGCTAAAATCGGATGATGTCGGCTAAACTCGGACGGTGCGCTCGACGCTTTGTCGGCGTGATTGATTGATCTCGACAAGAATTCTAGCAACAGATTTGGTTTGGGTTGCCACTGTGAAAGTGAAGCGAAATATGCGAGCTGAATGCATGCCAATGCCGAAATAGGAACAATAATTTTGATAACATTAAATTTGGCGATGGTAATACATGTGAGGTAGGAAGACTACGGATTTCGATAAAATTTTGCGAAGGTAATAATAGCATGTGAGGTAGGAATACTACGGAGCGACCTATAAGTAATCGGTGTAAAATTTCCACGCTAAAGATCAAGTAAAAGTAAAACATCAATGCTATTCGCACGTACCTCTTCACTCTTGAAAATAGCGATGAGTTGTATTCAAACCCCTAGCCTAATATAAAAAAATATATGTTTTTTTTTTTATCATGATGATAATTGATTGATAATGGGCCCTTATATCCACCATGCTGACCAAGTGTTTGTTGGTGAATGTAATTTTTTCATCTTTCAAGTTTCTTGAACATACCGCTTTCCTGACGATGTTTTCCTTCGCGGTTTTTCTGCGATGGCGTTGAAATTGTTCGTAGCCCGGTTCGATCCACGGCCCTGCACTAATGACATTTACATAATGTTACATAACCGTGGACATCGACTTAAGGTTGCACATTTTATCAATTTCTGTCAAAAGCAATTTGGGGAGTGCACCTTGAAATTACATAACGTGATTCCATTCTCCCCTCTCTTTTATCAGACACCCAGACAAACGTGACCAAAAGTCCTTCCGTACATGATGGACATTTCCTTCATATACATGCAAAGCGCTTCAATTCCTAATTCTTTATACGTTATACATATTTATATTTATTATTTATATATTTAGTTATTTAGCTTTATATTTTATACGATGGTTACAATCTGGGTGTCTTCAAATCACGAGTGAATCGGTTTCTTCTAGGCAAGCGTGCTCCAACGTAGACCGCATCATCGCTTAACATCAGGCGTGATGGTGGTCAAACGCAAGACAATTATTTATGAAAAAAAAAACGCAGACGAGGCTGTTAAGTGAAAACATAATCACTTTCTATCAGCAAACAGCACTTTTCTGTCAATCACATCAAATCTTATCAGCTCTCGCCAAGAAGGCTCCGACAACCGCCACTTCTGCACCCACACCCCATCCCAATATCACTTCCCGGAGTAAACAAGTTGTTAAAGAAATTGAAAGTGGCTTAAAAGGGCGATAATAAAATTTTATTCATTTCCTTGCCTTCGCTTTGATGTATTGCCGTTGACAGCCGTGACCTTGTTTGCGGTTGTAAATATACGTGACGATCGATTTGGAGACATTTTCACGAGCGATTTTGTTGTGTTGATTTTGGTGATAGAAACATTTGACAACAACTGATAATACAATACAATACAATTCTTTATTAATAACTCCATAGTTACAAGTCAAACTTCTCTAGTACACTTTCTACATCGATGTATATAAACTTATATAAACAGTATATGTTAATAATATTATTATCTATACTAATATTATAAAGAGAAAAGATTTGATTGTTTGTTTGTTTGTTTGCATTGAATAAGCTCCGAAACTACTGAACCGATTTGAAAAATTCTTTCACTGTTGGGATGCTGCACTATCCCCGGTTGACATAGGCTATATATCCCGGCTTCGTCCGTGCGAAGCAGGGGCGGCCGAGTAGTGTGTACATAATTCAAATTAAATAATCTTATTCAATTAAAAATATTATGAGCAAAAATGTATTACAATATATTACAATGCGGGGGAGGATGGAATAAACAAAGAGAGGCTTATACCCAGCTGTGGGTCACTCAGGGCTGATGATGATGATGATTGTGCTGATAATATAATACAACATTACAAGTAGTACAATGCATATTATATCACACATCACATCAGCAGCCATTAAACGTCCACTGCTGGACAAAGGCCTCCCTCTTCAAGAGGGGTGTTGCCATAATCCCCACGCTTGGCAGGCGGCTTGGAGATCGCAGTAAGTTCACCGTGTACTAACAGGACGCTGCTGCCCATCCTCCGGTGATTCTGGTCGCAGTTTTAGGACATACCCGGGTCCGGGCATATTATATATAAAAGCGAAATTCACTCACTCATTCACTGACTCATCATGAATTCTCAAAAACTACATGACCTACGAAGCTGAAATTAGGCAGATAGATTCCTTATAGGATGTAAAGGTTTGTCAAGAAATGATTTTGCTAAAGGGTCAAATTAAAGGAGGCAAACGGAGGTAAAAATTTTATATAACGTAGACCGCATCGTCACTTAACATCAGGTGAGATGGTGGTCAAACGCAAGCCTATTAATTATTTTTGAAAAAAGTCTACGCGTACAAAGTTGCGGGAAACAGCTAGTACACTATATATAAAGAAGATAAAAAAGCCACACTACCTACATAGGAATATTGCTTATACAAACATTTTATGTTAGTACATAAGTATAAATAGATATACATAAATACAAAAAGCCAGAAATATTATGACACGAAAGTCTGTGACCTAGGTAATACTCATTGTCATGCCCGCCAGATTTTAAAGCTCTGCAATAACAGATACCTACCCTCTTTATTATTTACACAAAAAGTTGCATATATGGGATAAAATGGTTCAAAAAGCCAGTGTAACAACTAGTGGCTTAGGTGATCCTCATCACCCTTTTTTTTAAATCGTAGATAGGTTTGCGCTTGGCCGCCATCTCGCCCGATGTTAAGCGATGATGCGGTCTACGATGGAGCACGCGATCATCATCATCATATTGATAGTTAATTCAATTCACTGCAGAAAATAAGCCTCCTTCTTTTACCAATGTTTCCCCTGTTTAACGTCATTCTCATCCATGTATTTCCACAATATTTGGTTAGATCATCCCACCGCTGGACTAGTCTTCCAAGGCTGCGCTTACCATCACCTGTTCCATTCCATCAGTTACCTACTCTACCTGCCATCGCTGCATCTAGCCAAGTATCCTGCTAACTGCAAACTAATATGGGCAGTTAGTTGGTGATGGTAATCACGTGCTATCTCTTTCACATGCGCGAGTAAGTTGGTGCAAGCGAGAGAAAGGACAAAAAATCACCATTACCCCCAGACATACCCAATAAGGCCACAGGAAAAGAAATTTTCCGACTCGTAACTAAATTTTATAAAAAGAAAATGTTCATGTCTAATTTACAATAACCACACAAATACTGCACGTCATAAAACCACCATACAAGATCAGATCTCCTTCAGTTTCATTTCATCATCATCAGCCAGAAGACGTCCACCGCTGAACATAGGCTTCTCGCTTAGAAAGCCACACTGAACGACAGCCTGCTATCAGCACCCAGCGGATGTCTGAGACTCTCAAGATTTTGTCAGTCCATCTAGTCCGGGAGGCCTACCTACACCGCGTCTTTCGGTTTTCCGGTCTTTTCAGTTATCGGTTCTTGGAGCTATGTGGTTTGCCCATTGCCATTTCAACTTGTAATAGATATTTTATTTATGTTACATGGGAATTACTCACGTAAGATTAAGCCGGTTACTCCGACTATAGTTACCCCCGCACCCGACAAGCAGCCGGTGTCGTCACGTGCGCGCCGCGCGGCGGCCCGTAGTGCAAAGCGAGACGCAGCCGCGCGCGCGCATTCACCTTGAAAAAGGCCGTCTAATGCGGTTGAAACTATAGTCGGAGTAACCGGCTTATTCTTACGTGAGTAATTCCCGTGTAACATAAATAAAATGTGTGAAAACCACGTCAGTTTCAATAATAAAATTGTAATAGATATGTTGGTGACTATAGTTCTTTGGCGAATATCCACGTTCCGGATTCTATAGCGCAAAGAAATTCCGAGCATAGCTATCTCCATTGCCCACTGTGTGACTCTGAGTTTTTCCAAAAGGCAATGAACTATCATACAGCGAACTAAATATCACTTAATTAATACACAGCTTTAAGACCAAAGCGATATTAGGTATCCAGCTGTAAATTGAAAATTGAGATCCGTAGTAATCGTACCACGACTGTTTGACTTTCCCAATATTATATTAAGAAAGTTTCACAGTTCTGGCGAGTTCGTTTCATTATATTAGCATAAAAGGAAAGTTAACGGTCAAATGATTAGTCTGGTGCAAATTGTGTGAGTAGCGGTACCCAGATATTATGAGATATTTTATTAATGTCATTATCATAGAAATAATTACGTTTGGAGGCTCTGAGAGTTGAGCTGTGGAACTCATAAAAATGTCATGTTTAAGCGAGAGTGAGTTAGGGCGGCGTATGTATGTCAGGGTTTCTCAACGTGGAGTCAGCAGTGGCCAACAACAGAAGCAATGTCTTTTATGTGATATGAATTGCTTATAGAAAACTAGTTGAACCCGCAGTGTTACCCACGATTTTCAAATTTTTCCTCATTTTTTGAGGGAAAAGTACCCTATTTCTGTCTTCATGATGCTCTCTATATCCCTGCCAAATTTCATTAAGATCGGCTAAGCCATTTAATCGTGAAAAGTGAACAAACATCCAGACAGAGAGACAGAGTTACATTCGCTTATATAATATTAGTAAGGATGTACATAAAAGTTTACTAAAGTTATATGATTATTTACGGGATAGCTACCATGGTAAGTTGTGGAATGAGCTCCCGATATTTCGGCGCAGTTACATGGACCATGTTCACGGAAAGGCTGAAAAATGCGGGTGGTTGGTCGAACAGTTAAATTTAGGTGCAGACGAAACGATCTACCATACGGTAAATATCCCGTAAATAATCATATAACTTTAGTGAACAACCATGATAGTTTATAACAGTGTTTTATAAACGTTTAGTTATGTCATATACTAGCTGTTGCCCGTGATTTTGTACGCGTAGCCTTTCATATCAACCTTCAGCCCCTCGCAAATGTACTTCTTATCGGATCTCCACATCCTGTAAGAAATCTACCTACCAAATTTCAGCTTCGTAGGTCAAGTATTTTTTGAGATTTCTTGATGAGTGAGTGGGTAAATATTTTCTATATATCATTTATAGAGGTTTACGTTTGGCCACCAACTCGCCTGATGGAAAGTGATGTTGTGGCCAAAGATGAGTACGTCGACTTAGAAGGTACTTATTCACTCTGCTCTTAAATATATCTAGCTTAGAGTTTTCAGGAAACAAGGAACGTGGCAAAGCATTCCTGTCCCTAGCGGTTCGCATTAAGAAGGTGGAGGCGAACCGGCTATAGTTTCTTACTTAACGCTGTTTTGCTAACTACGTGGGTGAAGCCGAAAGCAAACGCTGGTTCTAGATAAAAGGATGGCTGAAAAACCCCAGTGTTACTTATCCCGGTGAAACTTAAAAGGCGGCCGCTAATGGAAAGTGATGCAGTGATTCCGATTGAGGAAGGAATCCGCGCGTCACGGACTCGAGTGATTGATGGACATCCCATTCATAACGTTATTAGCTATCTGAGTTATTGTTGCGTTATCGGGAACGTATTAATTTGGCATTTGTTATGTGGTGTGATACAGTACCCACTTTTCTTAATATTGAACATCTTGTATTCTAGAGTCCCTACGGGGCAAAGAAATTCCTATCTTATTTTGTACAATACAATACAATATTTCTTTATTACACACCGAAAATACAAATTAAACTTAAACTAACATAAAAAACAAATATACGGCAGTATAATGGGCGGCCTTATCGCCTTAAGCGATTTCTTCCAGGCAACCTTTGGATGAACAGGACTAAAGAAATTGAAAAACGGTCGGTGGTGTACATAAAATAAACCTAAATAAATTATTATTATTTTTGTAGTTCGTTTATCGTAATTAGCTAACTTCTCAAGTCTTCTTGCCAGCTGATTCCATTTTTTTTATGTAATAGAAGACAACTGACGGGCTACCTGATGGTAAGTGGCCAGAGCCGCTTATAGACACCTACAATACCCCGAACATTGGCAGTGCGATCCAAGATATTTTTAACTCTCACTGAGTGTGATGCCTACTATTGAGTCTATAATTATATTTCTTTTCATCCTTTGCAGCAAATTTCATCTCATGAATTTTAATAATTACTTTTTTAGGGTTAAATACCCAAAGGGTTACTTTTACTAAGCCTTCGCTGTCTGTCTTTCCTACATTAAAACACAAACAACTTTAGAAACACTATAAGTAGCCAGTTGAAATTTAAAAACAAGTTTAGTTTTACGGCAAATTTACTAACAATTAAAAATAAAATTTAAAAGTAAAAAATTAAAGAGTATTTGCAACAAACGTTTTTTTTTTGTCTTTTTACGTATTTACACAGAAACAAACATTGCAGTTGCAGTTTGTTTTTAAACTAGAGAGTTTAAAAACGGTAATACGTACAAGCGTTAAAATTCGCATGATTATAGTACATACATTCTAATGTTTTAAATGTTTATCGGGACTTCTTGTGTTCAAATCGCGAAAGTTTAAAAATTACTATACATTCTAATGTAGAATATTTTTTTTACAATAAACATAGGTTTCGTGTGAGTCGGGTTTTCTCTAGAGATCTTGAACTGAATGAATAAAAAAAAGTGGGATAATAAAACATTTTGTCTTCTTCCGGTTCTCGACTAGCCTAGATTTTTGAACAAAAGCGTGATTTTATAATTAACCTGCGACATACATAGCTTTACTTGTTAGGCCGTGTTTTAGGCCTCACTGAGCATCGGGGTGACAGCGATTGTGGGGTGGTGGGGGAAACAACGCAGCGGTGTGATGACCCAAAATGCATTAATTTGTACAGAACCACTCTCAATCAAAACCGTGCGATGGCGGATCGATTCCTTGCAAATGAAGCCGTTGTTGATTTTACCACTATAGGTGTACGGTCGTTATTACCATTCTAATAACATAGAATAGAATATAATTTATTATCACAAAGTCGCATTAGTAATAATCTATATATATAAAAATGAATTGCTGTTCGTTAGTCTCACTAAAACTCGAGAACGACTGGGTTGATTTAGCAGATTTTGATCATTAAATATTTGTGGAAGTTCAGGGAATGTTTAAACGGTGAGTAAACGGCTGGACCGATTTGGATGAAATTTTGTGTTCCTGGAGCGGGTCGTAGTAGCGAGGCCGAAGGCCGAGCTCTACGCGTACGAAGTAGCGGGTATCAGCTAGTTTTTATAATAAAAATTTATACTGCGAACGCTGCTATTATGAACAACATCCGTCCAATACACTTGGATGTTTTTTTAGCTCAATAATATTAGAATTTAAATAAATATTTTCAATTTTTATTGTAGTAAGTCGTTAAGTTTTCTAAAATTTATCAATTTTCTGCGCAATTTTCCTAATTTTTCTTTCCGTAAGAAACTTCCGTAAGAAATTTACAAAATATTTATTTTATTTTATTTATTTAGATACACAAGACAGATAACAATAAATTAATTCCTTAAATAAATACATATAAAAATCTGAACTGGATTGTCAACCAAGACATTTCATATATTGCCTGGACGCTCCAGGCATTCTATACATTGCCTAGGCATTGTATAGAATACCTGAATTATACACATTGCCGGTAACATTATACATACAAAAAAATTAGACAAACGTGATGTAAGTACCCATCCGCATAACAATGAGCTTGCTGAAAATGGGTATTACTAAGAGCTTTAAAAAATACTTGAAATCGGTACAGTCCTGATGTTTGGCGTGACCAAGGTAAATAGGGATAGAAGATAGATAATCAACAACTTTACTGACTACAAGCTTACGTCCAAAGTCCTAGCAAAGGTTGTCAGAGGTTAAGTATCTTTTTTTTTTTTTTTTTTTTTATTGTACAGTAGGCTTGCATTTGGCTGCCATCTCGCCTGATGTTAAGCGATGACATGCTGATGATGAAGCAAACTTGCCAAGAACACGATTCACTCGCGATTTGAAGACGCCTAGATTGTAACTATTGGGGAACACCCATTCAAGCAGTCATCATCATCATCATCATCATCAGCCAGAAGACGTCCACTGCTGAACATAGGCCTCCCCTTTAACCTCCACACTGAACGACAGCCCGCCTTTTGCATCCACTGGATGCCCGCGACTCTCACAATGTCGTCGGTCCATCTAGTGGGAGGCCTCCCTACGTTGAGTCTTCCAGTTCGTGGTTTCCACTCCGGAACCTTTCTTCCCCATCGGTTATCGGTTCTTCGAGCGAAGTGGCCTGCCCATTGCCACTTCAACTTGCAAATTTTAACAGCTATGTCGGTGACTCTGGTTCTTTGAGTTTTTGATTCTCAGAGTCACTCAGAGGGCAATGGAGAGAGCTATGCTCGGAGTTTATTTACGCGATAAAATCCGAAACGTGGATATTCGCTAAAGAACCAGAGTCACCGACATAGCTAATTCAAGCAGTGCATTCCACAAACTAGCAGTTCGTACAATAAAAGTGTTATCAAAGCGCTTCGAAAGGGTTTCGGAATATTAACCATGAAACAATGTCTCCTTTTCGTACCCTTGACTGGTAAAAATGGGCAGGAGGGAATGAGTACATACAGATCCAACACAAAACTTTCCGAAATTTATTCGATAAAAAACCGATAGACTAGTAACTTTGCGTCGATTTTCATGACTAAATATCTAGTCTTAACTAGGTATTTGATGTCATAATCCGCAAATATTGAATACTAATTAAAAATCAGCGTCATTCTCTTTAATGTGCTATAAGGCCTAGCTTCTTGCCTTTCATGATTCTAGGTCAACGGGAAGTACCCTATATATAGATTTTGATTCTCTTGTGAAATCGCAAAATATAAAAAATTATGCGACATAAATGTAATAATTATATTTTGATCGCGTTGACTCACAAGCTTGCTTTTCACAGCTAAAAAAATCGTAGACTTGAGCATTTGATATGAATTCCAATTTGATACCTTTACGCGTTCTTGAGAAAAAGGGTCTTGACAGATGGACAGACGGACAATTAAAGTGATCCTATAAGAGTTCCGTTATTTTACTTTTGAGGTACGGAACCGTAAAAACCAATAAATTTCACTCGGTCGACAATTCATTTTGTACTATCAACACTTAAACCGTATTTTCAGAATAATCTTGAAGATGGCAAATCGTCAAAGCAGTATTAAACTTCTTAATGATCAGTCGAAATCACAGTTAAGTACATTTTAAGTACATTAGAACTTAACAATTTGCTAAGTGACAGTCGTTACAGAAAGTAACAGTGTTCGTGAAAAGTTTGCCAACAATTGTTACCTAAGTATTAAACTTCATCTTTCGAGGGCAAGTAATTCTAGGCTCAAAAAAGTATTTCTTTTGTAAGTACTTGAACAATAAATCGGATTATTATTTCAGCAACGGTAACAACACAGCGACAAATTTTGTCACAACCTTGACTCCGCAACTCAAAAGCGTTACTTTTAGTTTAATTTTATTAGCGTACTAGTTTTATAAAATTTGTAATTGAAGGACGAATAAAATGATTACAAAAAGATAAAGATTTTAAAGCAGACAAGTCATGTTTTTGTAGATTTATCAAAAAGCGCTGAATCAATGTCGATAAATTAATTAATTAATTATTAATTATTTTTTAGTTAATTTATTTATATGGGACCACCTATGAGATATGACCTACCAACCAAAAAAAGAATCATCAAAAACAATTCTAAATTGGCGGAGTAATTGCGTAACATACATTTAAAAAAACATTCAGTTGAATTGATAACCTCATCTTTTTGGAACTCGGTTAACAAGAGAAAGAATAGTCATTTTTAAACTTTCGCGATTTGAACACATGTTTTAAATGTTTATCGGGACTACGTGATAAGTCCTGATAAACATTTAAAACAAGAGAAAGAATAGTAGATCAAAGCTGAAATTTCCAGGCAATTACAACCCTTATTCCCCAAATAAGAGCCGGTAGCGATCTTGTAACGATTCAATACAGAATTAGAACAAAGAAGGCGATGGCAGTTTAATATGAAATGCCTTACAAATTGAGGTTCGAGAGCATTTTGGGGCGGTATTGGGCAAATTCATTAATGGCTCATAAACAAAAACCTTTTCCCTCAACAATGCCTTTAAATTGTTCTTATTAAAATGAAAGGCGATGATATTGTAAGTGGCTTGGTACTTATAAATACAAGTTAGATATTTATGTGGAACTTGGACCAAAATTTTGTTAGGAAAAGTGTACATGTAGCTTCTAAATATATTTTTGTTAAAATTTGGTATAATATAATGTATCAATAATTTTATAAAATAACTTCAACTAAAATTGGTCTTAAAGATGATAATTATATTCCCCAGAGATAAACTTTCCCCGTAAAGACACTTTCAATTTGCTTGTGAAATTGTAATACAGGTACCTAAGTACTTATTTGTAAACGTTAGGTGTATTTTGTATTTTTTAATATTCAATATTTAAATGTATTTAAGGTTGCGCTACTATGTCAGTGCGTATAGTGAATCTTAGTATCGATACAAACAGCTTAGTTTTTTGATTCTAACTTAGATTAATTATGTGTATATATGAAATAAAAAAAAACTACGCTTTTTTTCCTGTAAGATACACTTTTTAAAAATCCTATCAATTGTTCCTCATAGGTACACTTTTCCTTGACCTTAAGACGTCAGGAAAAGCTAGCATCCAATTTTGTCACAGTCATATCTACTAAGCATCTATAGTAGGTCCGTGTGTATAAAGTTTAAATGTGCAAAGAGATTTGATTACGATTTCCACATAACAGGCGAATGCACAAAGGTTATATTAGAATTAACTGTGTTTAAGTTGTGTTGTCATATGGTTTTTTATAGTACATTTACTATGTATTTTCGCATTCTTATAAATATTTAAGGTGGTTCGTTGCACATATGGCGGGAAATTCAAATTTCAAACAGTTTTTTTGTTTTTGTAGCTAGGCCGGGTAATTATTGTAAATAACCATGATGTTTGCGCAAGTTGATTAATATTCTTTACAATATTATTTACATCATGTAAAGCTATTTATCTCTAATGCACATTATTACTTACATTTGTGAATAAACTAATTTTTGCTGTTTGAAACGGTTTATTCACAAATGTTAGTAATACGGTGCGTCACTGTTAAATAGTTGTACATTATAATGTAAAGAACAGCCAACATTTTGCGCAAACACTGTGCTATTTAAAAATAACTACCTGATCTGGCTACTAGGACCAATAAAATGTTTAAAATTTGAATTTCCCGCCATAGGTGAATCGAACCACCTTAATCATCAAACGCGGTGAAACATTTTGTATTTCATGTTGTTTTTCATCTTAAGTCTCTAACAATTTACTAAGGCATGATTTTGACTTGACCGTATTTACTTTGCTTGTCCCTTACTCTGACTGACTTGTTTGACTAAATTTGACCTACATATTACCAAACATGAAAATATAATTCTTGACACTGGCAAATGCACAAAAGTGCGACGCCAAAACCTCCCCTTAGAAAGAACCATAGCCCATAGATCTAGCAATATTTTTTTAGGTCTGTGGTTCAGGCAGTTAAAATTGGTGTCTGACATATACATAACTCTTAATTGCTACAGGACCTAGAAGACGTAATATTACTTAGTAAGGGGTTGGTTTAAGGTACAAGGACAAATATTTGTTCTATTCCGAACATTGTTTTGACAGGCGACGTACGGAACATACGCCTACGCGGCAAAAGACCATTCTAACAAGATATATTTGTTAAGGATTCTGTTATTAATTAAACTTTCTATTAAATAGACACCTTACTTATTTAAGTATTTGATTGTAATTTATTTCCTGGCCATGGATACAGAGTCCTTCAGTCGGAATAATGAACAGGTTTACAATGTAATTAATAACGTCAAACAAGTCATAGGCAAGCAAAGTAAGTCACGATCAAGTCCAAGCCATATCCTAGTAAAGTGGTGGAGACTTTACTAGAGGCTTCTGTGGAGTTTTGGAAACATCACGAATTTACATGTTTCACCTCATTATATCACTTGCCGGCACTCAAGCACGATTAAAAACACTTATATACAATAATACACTATTATTACATATAAACCATGTAATAATGATAGGGAAGAAAGGTTCTTGAGCAGAGATCACGAACCGGAAGACGCAGCGTAGGTAAACCTCCTACTAAAGGGTTCGTCTAAAAACCGGCGCTGATAGTCCTTGACTTTCAGCATTAATGCCGAGACGGACCCATTCGACACTGATTGTATCCTTTAGATATAATTTTTTTTTGTAAAGGTGTCGAATAACATTTATTTTCTTTTTCTTCTTTCTTTTCTACTAGATGGACCGACGACATTGTGAGAGTCGCGGGCATCCAGTGCATACAAAAGGCAGGCTGTCGTTCAGTGTGGAGGTTAAAGGGAGAGACCTATGTTAAGCAGTGGACGTCTTCTGGCTGATGATGATGATGATGATTACACATAAACACTCGCAATAACCTTACACAGGTTAGGTTAAGAGAATAATACCTACAATGAGACAATGTTTTTTCACGTTGGCGCCAAAACCATCAAAACCTTACCGAAAATGATCTCAATTGATCTCAATTTTTTTTTTATTATGTAAATATAAATATATATTAATAATAAATATATTACTAGATTAGAAATTAAGATTATATAATAAATATATTACTAGATTAGAAATTAAGATATTTAATATTTAATTAATTATATTGCTCCTTGAAGATATATATGACCAAGACCAAGGTGATGTCGAACGTTTCTGGGACCTCAAACCCAATCATGATAGGGAATGAGATACTAGAGACGGTTGACAGTTACGTGTATCTTGATCATACTCTATCTTTCGGCATAGAACATCAAAAAAAGGAGGTTTCCAGGCGCATACAGCTTGGATGGGCGGCATTCAAAAAACTGGACGACATCCTCAAGTCACGCCATATGCCACAATGTCTGAAAACTCATGTTCTGCCCACCATGACTTATGGTGCCGAAACATGGACTCTCACACATGAGGCTGTGCACAAAATCAGAGTAGCACAGAGAGCCATGGAGAGATCCATGCTAGGCATCAAACTCCAAGACCGAGTTCGTAATACCGAAATCCGACGAAGAACAAAGGTTCGAGACGTCGGAATCGCGGTAATGAAATTAAAGTGGAGCTGGGTAGGACACGTTGCTAGGCGCAGTGATGACAGGTGGAGTAAGGTTTTAACAGAGTGGTGGCCCAGGCAAGGTAGGCGGAGCGTTGGTCGTCCAGCTGCAAGATGGGTCGACGATATTATTACTATCGCGGGTCGAACCTGGACTAGATTAGCACAGGACCGAGGCAGATGGCATAGCAAGAGAGAGGCCTATACCCAGCAGTGGGATAAGGAAGGCTGTGGATGATGATAATGATGATGATTGCTCCTTGCTTTTCTAATTTTCCAATGTTTTTCTAATTTTCTAATTTTTTGTGTAAATATGGTTAAATAGATGAATGTAGGTTAAATTATATTACCTACTGCTAATGTATGTATCAATATACAAAAATAATTGCACGTCCGCTAGGACAGACTGTTGAAACTCTAAACATTTGTTCCATCATCATTGTACACAGTTTATGCAATAAAATTTACTTTTACTTTTACTTGAAAATAGACAGAGAATGTGTGACCACCTGGGCGTTATTGGGATGTTGTCTTTTTGCACTCCTTTTTTGTACTTTAGTAGCTAAAAAGTGATGTGGTGGTACGGAACCCTCACAGTGCGAGAACATCTCGCATATAAAAAAATGAAATTTAATAAATAAATAAATATTTCGGGACATTTTTCACACACGGTCATCTGACCCCAAACTAAGCAAAGTTTGTGATATGGCTGCCAGAGACTGATATATATACATATATAGTTTTAAATACAAACTTAAATAGATATTAACAACCAGATATAGAACAAACCCAGACCCGGGTATGTCCTAAAACTGCGACCAGAACCACCGGAGGATGGGCAGCAGCGTCCTGTTAGTACACGGTGAACGTACTGCGATCTCCAAGCCGCCTGCCAAGCGTGGGGATTATGGCAACACCCCTCTCTAATAGGGAGGCCTTGTTCAGCAGTGGACATTTAATGGCTGATAATGTATGTATAGAACAAACACAAATGTTCACATAAATGTTTGTCCTAGGTGGGAATCGAACCCACGCCCTCAAGCTCAGAAGGTAGGTTCACTACCAACTGGACCAACGGGCTATTAATAGTTATTAATTAGTAAATTTAAATTATTTTCTCAGACATGTTTAGAAAGAAAAGGCTGAAATGAAATTCCGTTTTTGCGACGTCAAAATAATTAAGTAGGACTAAACTAACAGGTAAATGTACTAGACTAAGAAGTTTTAATTAGCTTTTTGTGATGTCCTTGAGTTTTGAGACAATAGTTTTTAATTTCTTTAATTGGTCTCACAGAAAATGTTTAGTCTGCCTACTAGAAAAATGTGGCGAAAAATTGAAATAAGTCCAAATAATAAATGTACTTAAAAATAAAAAATAGGTAAAGAGGTAAATGTACTGAATTAATTACGTTTTTTGGAATGCCCTTGAGTTTTGATACAATTTCAAAGGTAATATTTTGTGTTGAAATTTTCCGTTATTGATTTACTTATACTATTTATATTTTAGACGATTTAAAAAATTGTTGTTTTTTATTTTGGCTAAGCTTAAGTCAGGGTTAGGGATAGTTCCTGTATGAATCTGGTTTAGATGAAGGCAACGTGAATCATTTATGTTTTTCTGTTGTCCTAAATTACAGTTTTCCGTTTGTAATGTCATTCCTCCTGACATCCATCGTCCCATCTCCTTTAAATGTCTCCTCTCCTTTGTATTTACTCCGTTTATTTATATTCTGCGTAAATTTATTAAAGTCAATAAATTAAAGTTGTAAATACCTACATGTAATGTCATGTCATGTGTCCCTTAATTATTATATTGTTTCTTTTTAGGGTTCCGTACCCAAAGGGTAAAAACGGGACCCTATTACTAAGCCTACAGTGTATGTCTGTCCGTCTGTCTGTCTGTCTGTCTGTCTGTCCATTCTACCTTAAATTTTTCGAACGTTAATAGAAAACCAGTAAAAAAATCACTGAATATGTAATGTTATTACATGTTCTGTGAAAATTTTAACGGCGGATTATTAAACAATAAAAAGTCAAAAAGTAACTTATGGTATTTTTTATATTAGCTCTAATGTAAAAACGGTAACACGCACAAGCGTTAAATTTGGCATGATTAAAGTACACATTCAAAAATATAACAACTAATAATAAATATTGGCCAAGTACGTGTCGGTGATAAGTTTCTGTTCATTGCCAAATTAAAACTGATAATTTTGTTATTGAATTTTGTGGTAGTACGGAACCCTCAGTGCGCGAGCCCGACTTGCACATGACTGGTTTATTAGTTGCCACCAACCTCGTTTAAGGGTCCTGTATCTTGTTGTAAGGGGTCTGTGCTTCGATATCTTGTAATTTGAAGGAATAAAATGACACGAGAAATAAAAATCACTTGTTACCATTTTACTGTGTCAAATTAAAATATATCAAATTGACAATTTCTTTGTTTGTAATGTTACGATAGACACCATGACATGATTTTGTAACTTTTTGGAAATTCACACTCATTGATTTTATATCTTCAATAATGTGAAAATGTGCGAGAGAGAAAGCTGCAGAGGGTATACAGGCCCCTTAAAGATACTATATAATAAGCTATCATAATTTAATTCATAAAAATAAAACGAAATTATTCCAAGCGAAACACATTTCATTTGTTGACATTTTGTTCAGAAAGTTATAATTACTTTTCAACCCCATCATGTGATTAATTTTATTTGCTAACTGAAGAATTTAATTATTTTCTTTGATTTGAAAACTAAAACAGTCTAATGAAATGTGGTTTAACTTCATGTTAACTAGAAGTTTTAAATTACGAGTTCGTTTGATATTGACAAAGACAGCTTTTCATTGCAAACTTTGGTTATTGCCACAGAAAAGAGAACTAAAAAGAGAAGCACTGTTTTAAACTATCACGGTTGTTCACTAAAGTTATATGATTATTTACGGGATATTTACCGTGGTAAGAAAAAAAAAAAAAACAACAAAAAACAAAAAACTTAAAAAAGAGAAGTAAGTACAACGAAAATGAGAAGGAAATCTGTTACCAGGCATTATGAGCAAACCTTGATTGAACATTCTTATTTAGATCAACGCGTCGAACTCCACGAACCGGAAGACGCAGCGTAGGGAGGCCTCCCACTAGATGGACCGACGACATTGTGAGAGTCGCGGGCATCCAGTGGATGCAAAAGGCAGGCTGTCGTTCAGTGTGAAGGTTAAAGGGGGAGGCCTATGTTCAGCAGTGGACGTCTTCTGGCTGATAATGATGATGATGATGTCGAACTCCGCATCACAGTTGTTAACTGATTTCGAATGACGTTTCGTTTATATGGGTGCAAGTGGCTACAACAAATTTCTTACAAAAATGTCTTGACAGCCGTTCTAATTTTAACATAAAAACTGTGGCTATTGCAATGTTTTGTATCAACTCATTTTTAGTAAAAAAATAATTGCCATAGGTGGCAAACAAGCGGACGGGCCGCCATAACCTAAAGTTGTAAACGGGACCCCATCACTACGCCAACGCTGTCTATATGACTGTCCGTCCGTCCTACGTTTTAACGTCTGTATCTTTCAAACCTGCGTCAAATATTACTGTTAAAACAAAAAAAAAACAAAAAAAACTGTGTACAACGCTCACCATAATGTGAGCATTGTCATCAACCTTATATCAATGGTGTGTGAAATCGAAAGAGATTATACAACTGTGTTTAGCTGGTCAATGTCTCCGACCTTTGTCGGAGAAAAAAAAAGCCGAACATACAAAAAAAAAAAAAAAAAAAAAACCGTAATAGATAGATAACCAGTTGAAAATTTCACAGAATATGTTATGATACGGTGGATAACTAAGAAATAATAATAAAATCAAAAAGTAATTTAAAAAAAAAAACTTATTTTTGTATTTGCTTGAATGTAAAAACGGTAATATTGTACGAGCGTCAAACTTGGCATGATTATAGTACAAGCTCTAAAATAAAACAACAATTAATAAATAATGGCAAAGTGCGAGTCACTGATACATTTCAGTTCACCGCCAAGTTAAGCAACGTAAGGTGCGATCAGCACTTGGATGAGTGACCATCTGGTCGTAATCTTGTCTTTTTGCACTACTTTTTGTATTTTGACGAGGTACGGAACCCTGAGTGAGAGAGGCCGACTCGCACTTGCCAGTTTATTTTTGTTGCAAATAATTATAAAAAAATACAATGGAAGTTTGCAGGGGTAGTTTTCATATCAAATCAAATCATCATCATCAGCCAGAAGACGTCCACTGCTGAACATAGGCCTCCCCCTTTAACCTCCACACCGAACGACAGCCCGCCCCCCGCATCCACTGGATGCCCGCGACTCTCACAATGTCGTCGGTCCATCTAGTGGGAGGCTTACCTACGCTGCGTCTTCCGGTTCGTGGTCTCCACTCCAGAACCTTTCTTCCCCATCGGTTATCGGTTCTTCGAGCGATGTGGCCTGCCTATTGCCACTTCAACTTGCAAATTTTAACAGCTATGTCGGTGACTCTGGTTCTTTCAAATCAAATCAAATCGTAATCTGTTTATTAGCGAAAATATTTTTGTTTATTTCTCAAATTTGAAGGTTTGTTTTTATTATAATATTTTATTGTGCAAGGATTTTATCTGACGTGTATCTCACTATGTTACAAAAAAATACAATGGAAATTTGCAAACGCAGTTTTCATATAAACTTTTTGTTTATTTCTCAATTTTAAAAGTTTTTTTTTAATGTTACAAGGATTTTATCTGACGTGTATAAATATATCACAAAGTTACAAGTGATCTACAAACTTCTAACGACAAAGGCGACTTTGCTTACGACCTAGAGTACGTCAGCTGCGGCGCTATCGTACACATTTGCACCGATCTCTAGGCAACTAAGCGAGGTGCTCAAGTTCGAAGTTCTGAACTTGCATCTGACATTGACAAACTGTTAACCGAGTAATCGCATGGATTTGGATTTGTGTAGAGTGGCCTTAGTTTTGTGCTGAAATAGTAGCGTCAATTCCATAGCGAAAGAACGAAATTAATTATCTTTGTGGAAGTGTACTCCGTTGTAGAACTCATTATCTCTTAATGTCAGGGAAAATACTGGTTAAAGGCAAGCCAATATAAAAAAAAAACTTTTAATCGTTGACAAAAAGAAGAAGAAAATACCAACACCAAAACAAACAATTAAAAAAAAAAACAAAAAAAACAACTACAAAAATAAAAAATGTTTTTTTTTGTTTCAAAAAAATAATAATTTAAAACTGCCTTTTTTTTACAATTCATTTTTAAATAAATGAAAACCTATAATGAATCAAAAATAAATAAAATGTAATATTATTTTCTTTATTCGTTCTGTTTAGATTCTACATAACAAAATTCATTCAATCAATTTATATTTTTAAAATTGTTAATATGCACGAGCAAGATAGAGGAAGCACGATTTTAATATGATTCCAATCACACATTGACATCTAAATTAGCAATGCATAGCTCCGGCCCAAATCCAATGGCCGTCAAAATATATAATAAACTACCAGTACAGATAAAGGATATAGAAAATGAAAATAAATTTGTCAAAACCCTAAAAAACATATTGCTAGCAAAATGTTACTATAGCTTAAACGAGTATTTAGAAGACAAATCAATTATGGAATAAATCGATCCGCTCCGCACTATACTGCCATACCCAATCAGGGTTATTGTTATGTATTACCTAATTTAAACATGCTACCTAACATCTGTATGTGAACTTCATAATAATTATGCAATAATGATTGAGTATGAGTATGATCACTCACTATTCAAAAGACCGTGAAAATTCCAACACAGAACGTTTCACTACCTACTTTAAACAAAGGATCTTTAAATGAATGGTTGAAACTTTTCGATTATAAATCAACTGAAGACATGTTGACACGAGTGGAATAGGTATCCAAATTTCTAGCAAAATGTCTTTCGCAAAATTTATATTATATTTTACTTTACTTTTGTTTTCTTTTTTACTTATCTAAACCGTGTGTATTGTTTACTTTGTAGTGTATGTAGCCTTTATTTTGTATTTAGTTCCTATTAAATTGTCTATGTATACTATTATCTTACTAATATTATAAATGCGAAAGTTTGTGTGTAAGTGTGTAAGTGGGTAAGTGTGTAAGTGTGTATGTTTGGCTGAAGTCACCGCCGAAACTACTGGTCCGATTTGGATGAAATTTAAAATGTATATAGCTTATACCCTGGATTAACACATAGGCTACTTTTTATCCCGAAAAAATGCACGGTTCCTGTAGGATAATTTCAATTACACAAATCTCCACAACGGCTCAACAAATAAGTATGAAATTTGGTACAAAAACAGGCAAGCAGCCACATTGCAACACAAGCCACTTTTTATCCCGGAAAATTTGACAGTTCCCGTGGGATGGTATAATCATTCTTTTTCACAACGGCTCAACGAATAAATATGAAATTTGGTAAAGAAACAGACGAGGAGCCACATTAAAACACACAATACTTTTTATCCCGGAAAATTTTACAGTTCCTATAGGATAACTTCAATCACACAACTATGTAACTGTTAAACAAATTTTGATGAAATTGGTATGGAGGTAGATTATACACTGAATAATATTATAACATAACCTAATTCTGATCCTGGGAAAATGAGTGGTTCCTGTAGGATAACTTTGATCACTTAACTCCGGATTTCGATGAAATTTGGTATGAAGGTACAATATTCCTTGGACTATCACATGAGTTACTTTTAACCGGGAAAAAATCTATGGTTCCTGTAGTATAACATCAATCACTCAACTCTGTGACTGTTTAACGGATTTCGATGAAATTTGGTATGGAGGTAGCATATTCCCTGGAATAAAACTAAGGCTATTTTATACCGACAATATGTAAGTTCCTGTAGCATAATTTCAATCACTCAACTCTACGACTGTTTAACAGATTTAGCAAGCCGTAAGCGGCCCGCTAAGTAAGTTCAGTGTGGAGGTTAAAGGGGGAGGCCTATGTTCAGCAGTGGACGTCTTCTGGCTGATGATGATAAAGCGGCCCGCGAGTGTTAATTAAGCACATGTGACGTACAAAAAAGAAAAAAAAAAACTTTCTAGGTTGCGTGGTTCGCTGGGCCGCAAGCGGCCGCGAGGGCGAATGTCAAGCACAAGTGACGTACAAAAAAGAAAAGAAAAAACGTTCTAGGTTGCGTGGTTCGCTGGGCCGCAAGCGGCCCGCGAGGGCGAGTGTCAAGCACAAGTGACGTACAAAAAAGAAAAAAAAAACTTTCTAGGTTGCGTGGTTCGCTGGGCCGCAAGCGGCCGCGAGGGCGAATGTCAAGCACAAGTGACGTACAAAAAAGAAAAGAAAAAACGTTCTAGGTTGCGTGGTTCGCTGGGAAGCAAGCGGCCCGCGAGGGCGAGTGTCAAGCACAAGTGACGTACAAAAAAGAAAAAAAAAACTTTCTAGGTTGCGTGGTTCGCTGGGCCGCAAGCGGCCCGCGAGGGCGAGTGTCAAGCACAAGTGACGTACAAAAAAGAAAAAAAAAACTTTCTAGGTTGCGTGGTTCGCTGGGCCGCAAGCGGCCCGCGAGGGCGAGTGTCAAGCACAAGTGACGTACAAAAAAGAAAAAAAATCATTCTTGGTTGCATGGTTCGCTGAGCCGCAAGCGGACCGCGAGGGCGAGTGTCAAGCCCAAGTGACTTACCAAATAGAAAAAAAAAACTTTCTAGGTCAAGCGGTTCGCTGGGCCGCAAGCGGCCCGCGAGGGCGAGTGTCAAGCACAAGTGACGTACAGAAAAGAAAAAAAAACTTTCTAGGTCGCGCGGTTCGCTGGGCCGCAAGCGGCCCGCGAGAGCGAGTGTCAAGCCCAAGTGACTTACCAAATAGAAAAAAAAAACTTTCTAGGTTGCGTGGTTCGCTGGGCCGCAAGCGGCCCGCGAGGGCGAGTGTCAAGCACAAGTGACGTACAAAAAAGAAAAAAAAACATTCTAGGTTGCATGGTTCGCTGGGCCGCAAGCGGCCCGCAAGGGCGAGTGTCAAGCTCATGTGACTTACCAAATAGAAATAAAAAAACATTCTAGGTCACGCGGTTCGCTGGGCCGCAAGCGGCCCGCGAGGGCGAGTGTCAAGCTCAAGTGACGTAAAAAAAGAGAGAAAAAAAATTCTAGGTTGCTCAGTTCGCTAAGCCGCAAGCAGACCGCAAGGGTAAGTGTCAAGCACAAGTGACGTACAAAAAAGAAAAAAAAAACTTTTTAGATTGCGTAGTTCACTGGGCCGCAAGCGGCCCGCGAGGGTGAGTGTCAAGCACAAGTGACGTGCAAAAAAGAAAAAAAATCTTTCTAGGTTGCGTGGTTCGCTGGGCCGCAAGCGGCCGCGAGGGCGAGTGTCAAGCACAAGCGACGTACAAAAAAGATAAAAAAACTTTCTAGGTTGCGTGGTTCGCTGGGCCGCAAGCGGCTCGCGAGGGCGAGTGTCAAGCACAAGTGACGTACAAAAAAGAAAATAAAACATTCTAGGTTGCTCAGTTCGCTAGGCCACAAGCGGCCTGCAAGGGCGAGTGTCAAGCACAAGTGACTTACCAAATAGAAAAATAAACCTTTCTAGGTCGCGCGGTTCGCTGGGCCGCAGGCGGCCCGCGAGGGCGAATGTCAAGCCCAAGTGACGTACAAAAAAGAAAAAAAATACTTTCTAGGTTGCGTGGTTCGCTGGGCCGCAAGCGGCCCGCAAGAGCGAGTGTCAAGCACAAGTGACGTACAGAAAAGAAAAAAAAACTTTCTAGGTCGCGCGGTTCGCTGGGCCGCAAGCGGCCCGCGAGGGCGAGGGTCAAGCACAAGTGACTTACCAAAAAGAAAAAAAAAACTAGGTTGCTCGGTTCGCTGGGCCGCAAGCGGCCCGCGAGGGCAAGTGTAAAGCACAAGTGACGTACAAAAAAGGAAAAAAAATTTTCTAGGTCGCGCGGTTCGCTGGGCCGCAAGCGGCCCACGAGGGCGAGTGTCAAGCTCAAGTGACGTAAAAAAAGAGAGAAAAAAAAATTCTAGGTTGCTCGGTTCGCTGGGCCGCAAGCGGCCCGCGAAGGCAAGTGTCAAGCACAAGTGACTTACCAAATAGAAAAAAAAAAATCTAGGTCGCGTGGTTCGCTGGACCGCAAGCGGCCCGCGAAGGCGAGTGTCAAGCTCAAGTGACGTACAAAAAAGAAAAAAAAACTTTCTAGGTTGCGTGGTTCGCTGGGCCGCAAGCGGCCCGTGAGGGCGAGTGTCAAGCACAAGTGACGTACAAAAAAGAAAAAGAAAAACTTTCTAGGTTGCGTGGTTCACTGGGCCGCAAGCGGCCCGCGAGGTCGAGTGTCAAGCACAAGTGACGTACAAAAAAGAAAAAAAACTATCTAGGTTGCGTGGTTCGCTGGGCCGCAAGCGGCCCGCGAGAGCGAGTGTCAAGCACAAGTGACGTACAAAAAAGAAAAAAAACTTTCTAGGTTGCGTGGTTCGCTGGGCCGCAAGCGGCCCGCGAGGGTGAGTGTCAAGCACAAGTGACGTACAAAAAAGAAAAAAAAAACTTTCTAGGTTGCGCAAGCGGCCCGCGAGGGCGAGTATCAAGCACAAGTGACTTACCAAATAGAAAAAAAAAACTTTCTAGGTTGCGCGGTTCGCTGGACCGCAAGCGGCCCGCGAGGGCGAGTGTCAAGCTCAAGTGACGTAAAAAAAGAGAGAAAAAAAATTCTAGGTTGCTCAGTTCGCTAGGCTGCAAGCGGCCCGCAAGTGTAAGTGTCAAGCACAAGTGACTTACCAAAAAGAAAAAAAAACTTTCTAGGTCGCGTGGTTCGCTGGACCGCAAGCGGCCCGCGAGGGCGAGTGTCAAGCACAAGTGACGTACAAAAAAGAAAAAAGAAAAACTTTTTAGGTTGCGTGGTTCGCTGGGCCGCAAGCGGCCCGCGAGGGCGAGTGTCAAGCACAAGTGACGTACAAAAAAGAAAAAAAAACTTTTTAGGTTGCGTGGTTCGCTGAGCCGCAAGCGGCCTCGAGGGCGAGTGTCAAGCACAAGTGACGTACAAAAAAGAAAAAAAAACTTTCTAGGTCGCGCGGTTCGCTGGGCCGCAAGCAGCCCACGAGGGCGAGTGTCAAGCTCAAGTGACGTAAAAAAAGAGAGAAAAAAAAATTCTAGGTTGCTCGGTTCGCTGGGCCGCAAGCGGCCCGCGAAGGCAAGTGTCAAGCACAAGTGACTTACCAAATAGAAAAAAAAAAAATTTAGGTCGCGTGGTTCGCTGGACCGCAAGCGGCCCGCGAGGGCGAGTGTCAAGCTCAAGTGACGTACAAAAAAGAAAAAAAACTTTCTAGGTTGCGTGGTTCGCTGGGCCGCAAGCGGCCCGCGAGGGCGAGTGTCAAGCACAAGTGACGTACAAAAAAGAAAAAGAAAAACTTTCTAGGTTGCGTGGTTCACTGGGCCGCAAGCGGCCCGCGAGGTCGAGTGTCAAGCACAAGTGACGTACAAAAAAGAAAAAAAAACTATCTAGGTTGCGTGGTTCGCTGGGCCGCAAGCGGCCCGCGAGAGCGAGTGTCAAGCACAAGTGACGTACAAAAAAGAAAAAAAAAACTAGGTTGCTCGGTTCGCTGGGCCGCAAGCGGCCCGCGAGGGCAAGTGTCAAGCACAAGTGACGTACAAAAAAGAAAAAAAAACTTTCTAGGTCGCGCGGTTCGCTGGGCCGCAAGCGGCCCACGAGGGCGAGTGTCAAGCTCAAGTGACGTAAAAAAAGAGAGGAAAAAAAATTCTAGGTTGCTCGGTTCGCTGGGCCGCAAGCGGCCCGCGAAGGCAAGTGTCAAGCACAAGTGACTTACCAAATAGAAAAAAAAAAAAATCTAGGTCGCGTGGTTCGCTGGACCGCAAGCGGCCCGCGAGGGCGAGTGTCAAGCTCAAGTGACGTACAAAAAAGAAAAAAAAACTTTCTAGGTTGCGTGGTTCGCTGGGCCGCAAGCGGCCCGCGAGGGTGAGTGTCAAGCACAAGTGACGTACAAAAAAGAAAAAGAAAAACTTTCTAGGTTGCGTGGTTCACTGGGCCGCAAGCGGCCCGCGAGGTCGAGTGTCAAGCACAAGTGACGTACAAAAAAGAAAAAAAAACTATCTAGGTTGCGTGGTTCGCTGGGCCGCAAGCGGCCCGCGAGAGCGAGTGTCAAGCACAAGTGACGTACAAAAAAGAAAAAAAACTTTCTAGGTTGCGTGGTTCGCTGGGCCGCAAGCGGCCCGCGAGAGCGAGTGTCAAGCATAAGTGACGTACAAAAAAGAAAAAAAAAACTAGGTTGCTTGGTTCGCTGGGCCGCAAGCGGCCCGCGAGGGCAAGTGTCAAGCACAAGTGACGTACAAAAAAGAAGAAAAAACCTTTCTAGGTCGCGCGGTTCGCTGGGCCGCAAGCGGCCCACGAGGGCGAGTGTCAAGCTCAAGTGACGTAAAAAAAGAGAGAAAAAAAAATTCTAGGTTGCTCGGTTCGCTGGGCCGCAAGCGGCCCGCGAAGGCAAGTGTCAAGCACAAGTGACTTACCAAATAGAAAAAAAAAAAATCTAGGTCGCGTGGTTCGCTGGACCGCAAGCGGCCCGCGAGGGCGAGTGTCAAGCTCAAGTGACGTACAAAAAAGAAAAAAAAAAATTCTAGGTTGCTCGGTTCGCTGGGCCGCAAGCGGCCCGCGAAGGCAAGTGTCAAGCACAAGTGACTTACCAAATAGAAAAAAAAAAATCTAGGTCGCGTGGTTCGCTGGACCGCAAGCGGCCCGCGAGGGCGAGTGTCAAGCTCAAGTGACGTACAAAAAAGAAAAAAAAACTTTCTAGGTTGCGTGGTTCGCTGGGCCCCAAGCGGCCCGCGAGGGCGAGTGTCAAGCACAAGTGACGTACAAAAAAGAAAAAGAAAAACTTTCTAGGTTGCGTGGTTCACTGGGCCGCAAGCGGCCCGCGAGGTCGAGTGTCAAGCACAAGTGACGTACAAAAAAGAAGAAAAAACTATCTAGGTTGGGTGGTTCGCTGGGCCGCAAGCGGCCCGCGAGAGCGAGTGTCAAGCACAAGTGACGTACAAAAAAGAAAAAAAACTTTCTAGGTTGCGTGGTTCGCTGGGCCGCAAGCGGCCCGCGAGGGTGAGTTTCAAGCACAAGTGACGTACAAAAAAGAAAAAAAAAACTTTCCAGGTTGCGCAAGCGGCCCGCGAGGGCGAGTATCAAGCACAAGTGACTTACCAAATAGAAAAAAAAAACTTTCTAGGTTGCGCGGTTCGCTGGACCGCAAGCGGCCCGCGAGGGCGAGTGTCAAGCTCAAGTGACGTAAAAAAAGAGAGAAAAAAAATTCTAGGTTGCTCATTTCGCTAGGCTGCAAGCGGCCCGCAAGTGTAAGTGTCAAGCACAAGTGACTTACCAAAAAGAAAAAAAAACTTTCTAGGTCGCGTGGTTCGCTGGACCGCAAGCGGCCCGCGAGGGCGAGTGTCAAGCACAAGTAACGTACAAAAAAGAAAAAAGAAAAACTTTTTAGGTTGCGTGGTTCGCTGGGCCGCAAGCGGCCCGCGAGGGCGAGTGTCAAGCACAAGTGACGTACAAAAAAGAAAAAAGAAAAACTTTTTAGGTTGCGTGGTTCGCTGGGCCGCAAGCGGCCCGCGAGGGCGAGTGTCAAGCACAAGTGACGTACAAAAAAGAAAAAAAAACTTTCTAGGTTGCGTGGTTCGCTGAGCCGCAAGCGGCCTCGAGGGCGAGTGTCAAGCACAAGTGACGTACAAAAAAGAAAAAAAAAAACTTTCTAGGTCGCGTGGTTCGCTGGGCCACAAACGGCCCAGCCAGGCCAGGAATTTAACTTTAGATCTCCTGCTCATAAAGCACCGTGTACCTACCGACCATCAATATCCAGGATGAAATACATAAAACGTATTTAGTCGCGTCCTAAAATAAAGCTTTTTGCTTAGTACTTCATAATTTTTCCCTAGAACAACGCGGGCAAAGCCGCGGGCGGAAGCTAGTTTACTATATTTATTGTAACTGTTCTTATTTTTGGGAAGACACTGTCTGCTGCATCACAGCTAACGCTAAAGCAGCAGGCAGGGTTACTTATTTTTTCCGTATCTATGTTTTATAACAATAAATTATTTTGTATTTGTATTTGTATTTGTACTCTTCCCAAAACTTATTTCACACTCATAATTATTTCAACATTAACCATTCTACACCTTTTTATTCCATCTTCCAGTAATCCCAATGGATGGCCCGCGTTGTACGCTAACGAGTCATTAATTATACATATCGACTGCCTCTACAGATGATCTACGATATTTGTTCTTGAGCAAGATTGAATGGCTGATGTGTGTTGAACGCGCTTCCGCCTCATAAAAGTGATGTGCTGTCGAATCCAGATAGTTTCTACGGAAACATAGCTATATGGATAGCGTAGAGAAAGGCTTTGCATTTTTTTTTTGTTATAATTTCTTTTTATTTGGTTATCATAATATGCAGCTTATGCTATCCTATTATATATTACAATAGATTATAAAATTTTAAATTTATAAGTGTAGGACAAAGTCAATACAATAATTATGCAATAGAATAAAATTATGTGAGACCCTAGTTCCCACAGTAGGATACCCTGAGATTATTATGGGGTACAAGATCTGCCTATAATGTGGTTGCTGGGATACAGGCCTGCCCTCAGAAAAATAATGGACCATAGCCTACCATGCTGGTCCAATGCATGCGGGTGAAAGTCTACAGTCGCACGTATGCATAGTTCAAAATGTTACCGGATTTCATGTTTTTACTCTGTCACAAAGTATACCGTAGAATTATATTAAATTAAACACAAACCTTCTAACCGACGTCTTACTTACGACGATGTAAAGTTGATACATTTGGTAAAAGCTACCATAATTTCATTACGTACCTGAAACAAAGTAAGATTTACGATTAGTAGGCACAGCTGATTGTTTTACTATTAAGGCGAGGTTTTCCCACTTTTAAGCAACGCTACTTTACGCTAACACTACATTTTTACTACAGGTTTGTACCTAATGTAAAATACACATTTAAGGTTCCCTCCATTAAAAAAAATTGTATATTGAGATAATTATCATAAACTAGCGACCCGCCCGCCCGGCTTCACATGGATGTAATTTACGTGGGAAGCCGGGGCGGGGCGCTAGTTATACATATAAACCTTCCGTGAAAATGTATCTAACTGATGGTGAAAACCGCATCAAAATCCGTTGCGTGGTTTAGGGGGAGTTAGCGGCCATACAGACATACAGACAGACAGACGGAAATCGACTTTAATTTATACTATGTAGAGATAAGTATTTGAAGGAATAAAACTAAAACAGCGAGAAAAGCTCAAATCAGTTTTACTTTCATATATTTTTGTTTAACTGTTGGCCTTTTGGAAAAACTCAGAGTCACACAGCGGGCAATGGAGAGAGCTATGCTCGGAGTTTCTTTGCGCGATAAAATCCAAAACGTGGATATTCGCCAAAAAACCAGAGTCACCGACATAGCTGTTAAAATTTGCAAGTTGAAGTGGCAATGGGCAGGCCACATCGCTCGAAGAACCGATAACCGATGGGGAAGAAAGGTTCTTGAGTGGAGACCACGAACCGGAAGACGCAGCGTAGGTAGGCCTCCCACTAGATGGACCGACGACATAGTGAGAGTCGCTGGTATCCAGTGGATGCAAAAGGCAGGCTGTCGTTCAGTGTGGAGGTTAAAGGGGGAGGCCTATGTTCAGCAGTGGACGTCTTCTAGCTGATGTTGATGATGATGATATTTTTGTCTATCAAGCAAAATATCCTTGATCGTGTTTCGCTCTTTAATGTTACTTACATAAAACATTTAATTTTGATGTAACACATTTTTATAATTTGCTAAGCAAGCATGGAAGTAGACAAACTAAAACTAATATGTTTTAAATGTTTATCGGGACTTATCACGTATTATTTAATATAGGTAAAAAAGCTGTCAGAAGTCAGCAGTCAGCTCGTGACCACGGCCATTGTAACATGGTCGAAACGTCGAGCGAAAGGTACATATTTTTTACCTATATTAAATAATACGTGATAAGTCCCGATAAACATTTAAAACATGTGTTCAAATCGCGAAAGTTTAAAAATTACTAAAACGAATATGACCGAAATTGCATTATCTTATGGATATTTTTAAAGCTATGAATTTGAGCCAATTATGCCTTTTGTGCATCTGAAACGAGTAAAGTTAATTCGGGACATTCGGGACATTTTTGCACACACGCTCATCTGACCCCAAACTAAGCAATGCTTGTACTATTATGGCTGCCAGAGACTGATATACAATATACATGCATATATTATTTATTTTAAATACATACTTATATAGATAATAAAAGCCAGATATGCCGATATAGATAGCCCGTTGGTACAGTTGGTAGTGAACCTGCCTTCTGAGCTTGGGGACGTGGGTTCGATTCCCAAAATTCAAATTCAAAATATTTATTTGTCAGAACATGGTAGGTACACATACAATAGTAGCACATGGTCGTAAGAATGGAGACGTATCTCATGTCCTTGCCTGTTACGGCGTACAAATGTTAGTTTTTTTATAAGAATATAATTTATATTAGTTTTTGTTAAAGTTTATTTTTATTTTACACAATTCTGATAAACTTATTATAATAATACATATAAGATACCACAAATAATTGTTTCATAATGTCAAATATTATGTCAATACTTAAAATTGGATGTGAAAAATTATAATTATATATGTCAAAATTTATCCTGTAGGAAGTCATCTATTCTATAGTAGCATTTAGCAGTCAATAATTCCTTAAGTTTCTTTTTAAAGAGATTCGTATTGAGGTCTTTTATGTTTTGTGGTATCTTATTATATACTAATGGACCCATTCCAAACACACTATTCCTAAAAAGTTGTGTTTTGCTAGGTATATTTAATAGCTTGTGATTATCACGGCGGTTACGAGAAAATTTAGTTGAAATATTTGGGAATATGTTGGGATTAGTCCTTACAAATACTGCTAACTCATATATGTACATGGATGGAAGTGTGAGGATTTTGTGTTTCTTAAAATAAGGTTTACAGCTATCTGTTGGCTGAAGTGTAAACATGGATCTTATGCAACGCTTCTGATGTTTGAAGGCCTGGGGTTTATCAGTTGAATTTCCCCAAAAGATAATGCCATATCTCAAAACCGCTGCAGCCAATCCATGATATGCCGTTAAAAGAGCCTCAGTACTAGTAGTAGGAGCCAGTTTATAAAGAGCATAGGAAGTGCTGCTTATTTTTTTATTGAGTTCTGTGATGTGTGCTTTCCAGTCCAGTTTCTGGTCAATAGTTAAGCCCAAAAATTTCGTTGTTGGCACATTATTTAGATGTTTGCTACCGTATATAACGTTAATGTTAGTTATTTTACCAGGCCGTTGAGAAAAATGCATTACTTGTGTTTTATTAAGATTAATTTTTAAATTATTATTTTCTAGCCAATTTATTATAGATTCCAAAGCGCTATTTATGTCACTGGTATAAAGTGTTTTGTTCTTGCAAGGCACTGATATTGTGCTATCATCAGCAAATAGGGTCATAGATTGCCGAGTAGCTCTGGGTAAGTCGTTTATATATATTATGAACAACAGAGGACCAAGGACACTACCCTGAGGCACACCATACTTAGGAGTACGTACTCTAGAAGTAAAAGTTTCTTCTCTTTTTGTTTTGGCATTTACTCTTGAAATTTCAGTTACTTGTTTCCTGTCACATAGATATGATTTTATAAGATTAAGTAGGTCACCCCTTACGCCGTACGCATCAAGCTTTCGTAGAAGTATATCATGATCAACATAATCAAACGCTTGTGTCATATCGCAGAAGATCGCACAGTTAGGGTTTCTATTATCAACGTTTGATACTACATTATCTAAAAATTCGCAAATAGCCATGTTTATGCTTTTATTACATCTAAATCCCTTCTGTTCGTCACAGAGTAACTTATATTTTTTAAAGTATGAATAAATGTTTTTATATAATAGTTTCTCAAAAAATTTAGCAAAAACTGATAAAAGGGCAATGGGTCTATAAAATTCCATTTTTTCTCTGTTCTCTTTTTTAAATAAGGGCTTTATTATTGATATTTTAAGATCATCAGGAAATGTTCCTTTACTAATACAAAGGTTAATAATGTAACTAAGGGGTTCACAAATATAGTCACCTACATATTTTATTACTCTCGTATGAAAGCCGTCGTGACCGACGCTGTTCGTGCATTTAAGGTTCTTTATAATTTTTGAAATTTCGCATGGAACACTGGGGCTCATAAACATAGAGTTACAATTGTTTTCAATAAGTGATGTGACATTTGAGCCAGAGTTAGTAGTAGGGACAATTTTATCGACAAAATAATTATTGAAAGAATTAGCTATATTAAGAGGATTATCCCACCTAGGACAAACATTTGTGTGATGAACATTTGTGTTTGTTCTATATCTGGTTGTTAATATCTATTAAAGTATGTTTAAAAATATATATGTATGTATATCAGTCTCTGGCAGCCATATCACAAGCTTTGCTTAGTTTGGGGTCAGATGACCGTGTGTGCAAAAATGTCCCGAATATTTATTTATTTTATTTATTTATTTAGATATAGAACAAACACAGATGTTCCTCACATGAATGTTTGGTATTGTCTGCTTTAGCACTAAAAATTTTGCAAAAACGAAACGTTGTTGCCAAAATTAGCACATTATTTAAAAAAAAAAACCAACGAGCATAAACATTTCCATCTTCATCATCATCAGCTAGAATATGTCCACTGCTGAACATAGGCCTCCCCTTAGACTTCCACACTGAACGACAGCATCCACTGGATGCCTGCGACTTTCACGATGTCGTCGGTCCATCTATCATGCGTCAATAAAAATCATACGCGTTCGTATTTTATAGAAATAAAAATCCAAAAACCTAATGTTCCGGTCGCAAAAATCTCAGAAATCAAACAACACAAAACAATATCAAATGTTTCAAAAACCTCAAAAGAGAAAAACAGTCAGAACTCAATACCGACCGAGACAAATTACAAAACGAAGGTCACGGCCAAAAAATATGAAGGAAAAGAAAAATGAAGAGTTCTCACTTAATTATTTTCGCCAAAACGGATCCAATGTTAGACGATGTAGTGCGGGAGCTATGGATGACTTCTATTACACCGCGCTACTTCTGCATTCGTGTCAAGCCGCCATCATGTTACGATTTATGTGTCACGTGACTTTTATTATTTTGACATCAGCTGTCAAATCATATAAAACTGACACTCTTACAAAACACGCCCACATAGTTTGATAGACCAATCTAATTATTGACCACCCGTTTAATATAATTAATATCTAGCAACGCTCTGTGGTTTCACTTGCTATCCTAAAGGAATCGTGAACTTTTCCGGGACAGTCCGGGACAAAGTCCCATGGAAATATCGAAGATCGGTACAGTAGTTTTGCTTTTAAATCAAACAACTGTAAAATTTGGTTACTTTGATGAAAATATTGTGCCATCCGAGAACCGGAATCGTGTGGACACTGAACACACACTTTTGCATCAAAACTTCAGTGTGATGGGATAATAAATGGGTTTATTTCCGCTCTCCGCGTCGCCCTGTTTACGACGCCTATTGTTCTGCTAATTTTATTGCTTTTAAATTTATGATGGTACAGTCAAATTAAAAGATTTAACGTAATTTATTTATCCGTTAGCTCCGAGAGTAGAAGACGATTCAGTGAATTGTGACGATGAATCTTGAAAAGACTGGTGCCAGACGAGCTTTTTTTTCATCGTAATTTCGCAGTAAAATACTTTCGCCTTAAATAGGTGCTTTCTATTAGTTTCTTTGTTGGAATTATTTCGCAATTCACTTTAAGTGAGTAAGTTTTAATGGCAGTAATGCCTTATTACTCAGGAGAATTAATTTAATTGACGTATTAAGCACAAAATTTATAATGCTACTAGAGCGCCAACTATAGCAAAACCAGAGAAAAAATACCAAAAAACGGCGATAAATAAAAAAACCGGACAAGTACGAGTAGGACTCGTGCTCTGTGGGTTCCGTTGAATGAATCAGAACGCGAGTCCAAAAAAAAACTAACTGAAATTGAAATATTGGAAGACAAACTTAGCTTTGTAGTTTACAAAAAAAGTTTTTTGTAGTTTTTTTTAGTTTGTAGTTTAAGGTTCTTCCATACATTCCAACTACAAAATGTAAGTTTGTAATAGCAAAATAATTATTTTTAAATGATATAACTTAAAGTTTGTGACTTTCGGATTTGTTCCTATATATGTGCTATGGACCTTGCCTCTCGCCAAATTTCATGATTCTAGATCAGCGCTTCCCGTATCGGTTTTGATTCCCCTGTGAAATCGCAAAATATGCGACATAAACGTTCATATCTTTTGATTGCGTTGACTTACAACTTTTGTTTTTTTACAACCGAAATAAACCGTGGTCCGTTTACGTACGTATTTAGTATAAATTTCAACTTACGCATTCTTGAGAAAAAAGGTTTTGACAGACGGACAGACAGACAGACGGACAACGAAGTGATCCTATAAGAGTTCCGTTTTTTTCCTTTTGACCTCAAAAGGAAACGGAACCCTAAAAATATATTATCTTGACGGTGATTGTGTAGGCAGTGAAACAATTTTGATATGCTTGACCAAAATGCTGGCGTTTTTCTGGCTCATCGTAAGCATGCAATTAAGCATAGTAATGCTGCCACCCGCGATATCAATAATTTTAAATAAATTTGATTGATTTTCTGACTCATCGTAAGCAAACAATTCAGCTTATTATGGTAATGCTGCCTCCGCAATATAAATAACATTGTGTGACATCCAAACCTTTAAAGTTTAGCTAATATCTTATTCGATCCCTACTCAAAACTCTTCACAAAAGCTGTTTTCTCTCTAGTACTAATGAACAAGTCAACACCCAAAACACTTCACGTGCTAACTTTGAAGCACCATTGTCCAACTGTCCATCGGATCTCCGCAGCCCGTAGTTAGCTAATCTTTTGAGCTTCTCCGTCCAAAGTGGCTACTTCAACTGACAGCACAGTCCAGTGTCAAATTGCACCACAGGCTTACTGGAACTTAATTGAAACAGCGGGACACTTTCAGTTCCCAATCAAGTAGAGATGTAGCGCTTATCCGGCGTGTATCCGGAATATGTAGGGTCTATTCAAGGTCTATTCATGGGGATGGATATTGAGGCTCGCATTGTATGCGTTTCGTTTCGCATGTCGATGTCAACACGTCTGACTGACATCTATGATATTGCTTGTATGTCACTATGTTGCGTCAATGAGGCTGGTGAATGAAATTCGCTGACTTGGAGTGATTTTACCCGTGTTTTCTGTATTGTTATAAGTGAATTGCTATTTTTCGAAGTAAAAAATATTTGCAGATCCATTCTTTATACTGTTATTAATGTTTTGCCTCGCATTTTACCAGCGTGAACATTCTTTCAGGAGCCGTATTTTTCTGGGATAAATTTAATAATTTTATCGTATATTTCTCTTTGGCTCCAAACTGTCGTATCTTTAGCCAAAAATCATGTCAATACGTTGTCTGTTGGAACGTGAAAGGCTAACAGATAAACTAACAAACCAACAAAATAATGTCACCATTTATGGCGCTAGCATGTTAGTTTTCTATCTGTTGGTAACTTATATTTCTCGTATGAACTATATTGAAGAGTTTCAATCTATCTATTCACTCTTCACTTTCACATGTATATTACTTGCATTTATTAGTATGATTTTAATTTTATTTAAATTACACGGGAATTACTCGCGTAAGATTAAGTGTTTTGTTGCCTGAAATAAGTTAATTTGAATTTGAATTAAGCCGGTCACTCTGACTATAGTTTCAAAGGTGTAATTTTTTTGTGCCCGTTTTGCCAGTCCGATAGAAAAATGGGCATGAGAGAATTAGATCATGCATCATGGTTCTTCTCGTAATAAAGAAAAATCCACGGTCAGGCAAGACTGTGTTTATAAATGGATAGCGCGGTACCACGGACTGGTCAGTTAAGGAATTCCGGAGTTAACCGGCCATTTATCGTCCGGAGTAAACGAACCACCTGCACTCTAACAGTCTCTCCAATGCTCTCAACCTGTATTGAGTCTTGCTAACGAACCGAACACTGTAGATCTTCTCGGCCTTTGTAGCCTACTTTACCCAATTAAGCGCTATTTAGACTGCTCTTGATTCAAATGGGTTTTTACCTTTGTCAGCTGCAAAGCGTAATTGTCTATGAATGATCGATGGTGCGCTCTTAAGATGTTTCTTAATTTGATGCCAGATCATTAGTGATTTTCAGTGAATTCTATTTGAATGTTTCTATTTATCCTTTTGTTTCGCGTAATTTGTAGGCAGTTGTATATTTGGAAAGGTAATTTATTGCTTAGCTATTTCATTTTCATTATTATTGTTTTGTGGCTTTATTTCAAATATGGTATAGGTACTTTAATTTATAATTTTACACAACACAAATTACAATCTTACAAGACTTTTTATTATAGAAACTGACGTGGTTTTCACACATTTTATTTATATTACACAGGAATTACTCACGTAAGATTAAGGCGGTCACTCCGACTATAGTTTCAACCTCATTAGGCAGTCTTTTTCAAAGTGGCGCATGCGCGCGGCTGCGTCTCGCTTGGCACTTACAAGACTTGTTTTTTTATTGGAGATTAATTTGGATTATACTTAAAAATATGGTGTAAACATAAAAAAAAAAATGAAACGTGACTGAAACTAGTGTTTAATTTATACACGTGCAACATCGAGATACAATATATATAGAGACACAATTTCTAACTGAAAACAGTAACAAATCGTCGAGCGTCGTTGTACATACCTAGACATTAATTATGTATTTCGTAATGCCACATTTACTCCAATTTAGACGTTATGTAGCTTGCATAGTATTGCAACGTCACTTGCCCGCTATGTTACCGTAGCACTGGCATCGTGCGGCGTTGTAGTCAGATCGTGGTTGCCACCAAAAAATCAACGCAATGCGTAACTTGCAACGATTTTTGGTTTGGACATTTTTTACACGTTTATGACTCTATAGGTATTGTATCTCGATGACGTGCAATGACAAATTGTACATAAGCCTGCAGACCCCACTTTACCACTACAAGTGTCGTAGTTGTGCGTATTTTGCATGAGTATGCTATGCATCACACGTATTTGGAGGTGCCAAAATCAACCCAGAGGTTGCGTTTGATCTGACGAGTTTAGTATTGATCATATATTTAACTGTATTTTTTTGACGTGATAACGTCTTATAAATCGATGGACGCCGGCTGCAGGCACGAAAAATTGTCACATTCCGCCTGAGCCGCGCGTGCAAGCGAGAACGCGGAACAAGCGATAGAGAGGCACGATCGGCCTAAGTGTTATCACGTAAAATTATCGTCAGTAAATCGACTTTACAGACAACCCTTTTTTATAAGATAAAATATGAAAAAAATACTTATTATTACTATTTTCATTATACTGACAAGCCATCCTTACTAGCGGGTTGTAAAAGGAAATATTATTTTAAAAGTCAGGAAAGCAAAAATAATTATTTGATTGGGTCTACGTGCGCTAAATATTAAAGTTTATCTGAGAAAGTAACTCAGGGGGGTCCACTAAGTGGGGGGGTTCCCTCGAGTGAATGAATCTTCTATACATCATCATCATTCATCATCATCATTTCAGCCGTAGGACGTCCACTGCTGGACAGGCCTCCCCCATCGATCTCCAAAAGGGCCGGTTGGAAGCGGCCTGCATCCAGCGTTTCCCTGCGGTATCTTTTAGGTCGTCTGCACATCTTGTGGGTGGACGTCCACGCTGCGCTTACCAGTCCGTGGTCTCCATTCCAGAACCTTTCGGCCCCATCGGCCATCCGTTCTGCGTGATATGTGCCCTGCCCACTGCCACTTCAACTTGCTAATCCGGTGGGCTATGTCGGTGACTTTCGTTCGTCTACGGATCTCCTCATTTCGGATTCAATCTCGTAGAGAAACCCCGAGCATTGCCCTCTCCATAGCACGTTGTGCTACTTTGAGCTTGCTTATGAGGCCCATAGTGAGAGACCACTATGGGTCTTCTATACATATAAAAGCGAAATTCATCTACTCACTCACTCACTCATCACGAAATCACGAAAACCACTTGACCTACGAACCTGAAATTTGGCAGGTAGATTTCTTATGGGGTGTAAAGGTCCGCTAAGAATATATCCGCTAAGAATTTTGCGAAAAGGCTGAATTAAGAGGAGCAAAAGGGAGTTGAAATATTATATGAAAGTCTACGCGTATGAAGTCGCGGGCAACTGCTAGTTATTTTATAAAGATAAATGCAGTCACTTTAAAACAATCAGAAACGGTGAAGGACAACATCGTGAGGAAACAGGGACGTTGAAGTACCTCAAAATTTAAAAGACATAATTATGACATTCGCAAACATGCACTGGGTCAGCATGGGAGTTTAGGGCCCATCTTCTCTCACTCTGAGATAAGGCTTGAGTCTCAACAGTGGGAACATGATAGGCTGAAACGATGATGATGATGTGTGAAGATGCTGTAATTTTTTTTTTTTTTTTTTAACACGGTCATCTGACCCCAAACTAAGCAAAGCTTGTGATATGGCTGCCAGAGACTGATATACATACATATATATGTTTTAAATGTTTATCGGGACTTATCACGTATTATTTAATATAGGTAAAAAATATGTACCTTTCGCTCGACGTTTCGACCATGTTACAATGGCCGTGGTCACGAGCTGACTGAAAACTGCGGGTGAGTCCGGCGAGAAGAGCGGGTGTTTTGTTCTCCTACCCTCACTTGATCTTGAAAAATCGCAGGGCTGTCACTACGACACACTACACTGACTGTATCGGTAAATGTCCTAGTACCTACACCGCGGTTTGTACACTTGCTCACTACGGGATTCCACGACGCCGCTAACTTAAATCCATCTTCCCGGTTGAAATTGCGATGTTTTCTAATTTCAACCGCTTCACGAACCATTCTTGAAAAATAATGTCGTTCAGTGGAGAGGACCTTCGGATCGTGGAGCTCGATCCAGTGACCAGATCCCGCTTCAAGCAAATGTTCTGCAATAGCCGACTTCTGTGTCTGGCGATTTTTGACGGCCGCGATATGTTCTTTGATCCTTTCAGCTATGGTACGCTTCGTTTGACCTATGTAGGAACTACCGCAGCTACAATCGACCTTGTACACACCAGGGGTCTGGAAAGGAATAACGTCTTTCGGTGTCCTCACATGCCTCGCCAGCTTAGATAAGGGGGTATACACCGTCTTGATGGAATACTCCTTCAGCAAAGTCCCTACCTTATCCGTTACTCCTTTAACGTAAGGCATGAAAGCCGGCTGCCGCTCGACGTCAGTCCCTCTCCTGTGACATCTGCGTCTCGCCTGCCCGCGTTTAGTCACACTATAGCCATTCCTTTTAAGTACCTCCTGAACATGCCTTTTCTCAACCTCTACATGTTCAGGGTCACAGAGGGCGTCCGCTCTGTCCAACAGAGACCTGGCCACCGACTGTAGATGACGTGGGTGATGGTGTGACGTAGCGTGTAGGTATCTGTCCGTGTGCGTGGGTTTTCTATAAACCGAGTGAGCTAACGAGCCATCGGACCTCACCATCACTTTGACGTCCAGGAACGGCAAAGTTCTTTCCACCTCCAGTTCATAAGTAAACTTAATGTTAGGGTGAATCGAGTTGAGATGATCCACAAACTGGTCTACTGCCCGCCTATCTCCCTTCATAATGCAGAAAACGTCGTCCACATACCTTTTCCACATCTTCACCGTAGCTGACTGTAGATTTATGGACTTCTCAAAATGTTCCATCCAGATGTTTGCCAGCACCGGTGCCACAGGACTACCCATTGCGACACCATCAATCTGGAGGTAGTGCTTCCCACGGTAAAGAAAGAAATTTCCTTCTAGGCAATTCCTAAGTAAAACCATTAAGTTTTCTGGCAGGTGGTTCTCCTTCAACAAATCCCTGATGACCTCGAGACACTCCTTCACTGGAACATTGGTGAACAGCGATTCCACGTCGAAACTCACCATGATGTCATCTGGTTCCAGACTGAGGTTCCCAATGATCTCGACGAAGTGACGGGAATTCTTTACAAACGACGGGGTGTTGCCCACCAGTGGCTGCAGTGTCGCCGCTACATATTTCGCCAAATGATAAGTGGGCGAGTCTATTTGACTCACGATAGGTCGTAAGGGAATACCGTTTTTATGCACTTTCGGTAACCCATACAGTTTGGGCGGTTGTACAACCCTAGGCCTATGGAGGTTATCGAATACGTCGTCTGTAAAAAGTTCTTTGTAGTCCTTTATTATGGCCCGAATACGGCGTGTTATTCTGGCAGTGGGATTATATGATACCGGTTTGTAAATGTTGGTATCACTCAACAAACTCCGTAATTTTGATTCATAATCAATCGAGTTCATTACCACAGTGGCATTCCCCTTATAGACATACATATATAGTTTTAAATACATACTTAAATAGATATTAACAACCAGATATAGAACAAACACAAATGTTCATCGCATAAATGTTTGTCCTAGATGGGAATCGAACGCCCCCAAGCTCAGAAGGCAGGTTCACTACCAACTGGACCAACGGGCTATCTAATATAATATATTCTACGTGTTTCTTAACTTTTGTACATTTCTATTCTTTCATATACTTTAAAATAGACGTAAGAAGAACCACAAATTCACAAACGTTTTAATCTTTAAGTAAGTATACTTAATTCTAATTGCTCAAGAAAAATAATTACCATGCTTATTACAAAGCGGAATAGAATAAAAAAATATTTTTACTTTTTTCTGTTTAATTTTTCTTTCGGTTAACGTCAAAATTCTGGGCATTTTTCACCGCAAGAGCCACCTTGTCTCGAAACAAAAATATCACGTCTTTGCACAGAAAATATGAATACCTAATCAGGCTAAAAGCAGCCAAGTTCTCCAAAACCCTTTTACACAAACTCTAGTAAAACGAAACACCGAAGTTTTTACACCTTTAAAAGATTTTCCGCTGAAACGTGAGATCGCTCGTCTCTTGCTACCTGGTACTTTGTATTGAACGTGTACGCGTACCAGCGGCAAATTTTCACATGTTTTCCCATAAAGTTTCACTATTTTCAATAAAACTAGTTTAAAATGTGCTTTAGATTGTTTTTACACTGGCACGTTGGCTCTACGTTTGGCTGTAATTGAGATGTTAAAAATCCGCTCACGGATAAAAAGTTTATCATATTTTTCACCTACACCGGCTACCTAAGACGAAAACAGAAATAATGCACTCATTTTACGTCAAAATAATATACCCAAGAAGAAATAAAAAAGCAAACATTTACAAGTAGGTATATTTAGTATAGGATATTTAGGACCCGGGTATGTCCTAAAACTGCGACCAGAACCACCGGAGGATGGGCAGCAGCGTCTTGTTAGTATACGGTGAACGTACTGCGATCTCTAAGCCGCCTGCCAAGCGTGGGGATTATGGCAACACCCCTCTCTAAGAGGGAGGCCTTGTTCAGCAGTGGAAATTTAATGGCTGATAATGTATGTAAAAATGTATGTATGTATATTTAGTATTGGCGGCTAAAGCGATCAAAATCATTAGCTATTGTTATCATCAGTATTTTATTTTCCACAGGCATCTCCCTCCCTCTTGCACGCCATAGATCCATACTTTCAAAATGGGATCCAACGAGAATTAAAAATCTCAATAGATCCATCGAGTAACTACTAATAGATCTAGTGAGAAAAAAGTTTTCGATAGATCCATAATTTTATAATGAAATCTAAAGAAAAAAAAATTATCTATAGATCCATTATGGATCTTAGCATTGGATCTATCGAGAATGATCCCATTAAAAGAGGCCCACGGGGGGAACATAAAAGCTTGTAACTAACAATCTGTTGTTGGATACCGTTTATTAAACTTAATTTCTCATCAAGTCGGCAAATTTCGAATGGGAAGTTTGATAGCAGGATTCATCACCCAATTCTCTATCCTTAGAGGTGGGATATTATTTTATTATTATATAAATTGAACCAACCTTGACATACATAACTTTTAAAACATATTATTTTATGTTTTGGACCAACATGAAAAAACATGTCTCATTGTTTAATTTTTCGAAACTTGTGTATTTCAAGTGTTAATAATGGTAGAAAACGCTGGATGCAGGCCCCTTCCTACCGGCCCTTTTGGAGATCGATGGGGGAGGCCCATGTCCAGCAGTGGACGTCCTATGCCTGAGATGATGATGATGATGAATAATGGTGGATTATTACTTATTAACCTGTTTGCGCACGTGTTCGAGTGTGGATAAGTGATATAACGCAGCGAAACATCTATTTTCGTGTTGTTTCCTATCTGCTCCCTATAAGCCTCTTTTAAAATCTCCACCACATTACTAGGGCATGACTGTGACTTTGTTTGACTCTGACTGTGACTGACTTGTTTGACTACATTTCATCAAACTTGATAATCATTAAATACTTGTTACTGGCAAATGTGCTAGAGTGCGAAGCCAAAATCATAACAGAAAAAAAACCTCATTTAAAACACGGTTTTGGCGCCAACGTGGAAAAGAACATGTCGGCTCGTTGGATTATTTTCCTAAACTAGTGTATTTTCGAGTGTTAATGTGTTCTAGGTGGTGAATTATTATTCATTAAGTGCTCGTAAACGTGCTCGAGTGTGGACAAGTGATATAACGAGGTGAAACGTGTCTTTTCGTGTTGTTTCCAAAACTCCATAGGAGCCTCTTGTAAAGTTCCCACCACTTTACAGAGGCATGAGTTTGACTTGACCGTGACTTACTTAGCTTGACTCTGACTGTGACTATGAATTGTTTGACGTACAAAACAGAAAACAGAACAACATACAAAACAGAACAAAACAGAAGAATAGGCGGTATGGCCTTAAAGGCTTTAGCCTGCCCGATGGGCGAATTATAACAAAAAAAAAACATTAAAACACCTCCTTTAATGTTCAAATGTTTTACTTACCATTGCATATTGTGTTTTTTGTCACAAAAAAATTATGACTATTATATTTTGTTTCTGTTTATGCCATTGTTCATATTGGTTAAAAACGCATGGGGTTACGTTCAAGCTGTGCCCCTGTCATGCCTTTGGTCTGCAAAAGTCTCCAAAATATCCTTAAACTAAAAGAGTACTCCAGCGTTCTAGAATTTTCAAGGTGGGAGTGAAACGATTTATTACAAAGTAGAAACGTTATTAACAATGCTTTGAGAAAAGTAATATTCTTTTCAGGAAAGGAATCGCCTTGGAAGTATTAGGCAGAAAGTAATACACCGAAAAATTACTTTTTTGAATACTTACTCGACATTATTGTCAAGTGTTCCGCATATTTAAGGTAATTTCGCTTCTGAGTGAAAACAGTTGGGTATTATTTATTTCCTGCTTTGGGATTTGGAACGAAAATAATGAATATACGAAGTATTCCAATATCACGAGCACTTTGACATGAACATTGAGTAAATGTCCTGTATCATGGGGAACTTCATAATAGTTTCTAAGCCTCGAAGTCTTTCTCAGATGTACGGAAACAAATCTTTGTACAGACTTAGGTCGTACTTTTAACTCATTAGATTAAAGGATCTTAGATTCCAGAAGAAGTAATGAAACTCGGCAGTGGTTACATATTTGAGGCGTTTGGGGTCGAGACATTGGGCCCTTGGGGACCGGGAGCTCACCTCATTTTCAAAAATCTTTCAGAGCGCCTGGTTAATGCGACGCGTGACCAAAATGCTGGCGTGTTTCTGGCTCAACGCATAAGCATTGCCATTCAACGTGGTAATGCCGCCAGCATGCTGGGTACGCTGCCAACTGGTAGTGGGCTTGAGCATTTGGATTGTCTTTAGACCTTCAACGGTCTATGGGCAGTCTAACTGTATTTGTAGTTTTAGTTTTAGCTTGTATTTTGGTTAGTTAATAAAGGCGCTTGCCCAGGAAAAAAAAAGTATCATGAAGGTGCACAAAAATAACCGCCATCCTTGGGAGTCCGCTATATTGGATTTAGAATGACCTCACTGAGCTAATAGTGCATTGTCATCTAAACTAAACGTGTAAGCAAAATTTCAGCTCAATCGGTTGGGGATAACTGTTTTAAAATTGAGTTGCAAAATTTGACACAAATTAAGAAGACAAATTAAATAAAAGCTTGTAAAAATAAATATTTTAACCTCAAGACTCTCTTTTAGCAATTTCAGTCGTTCTAGTTTAAGTGTGTCTACTTCCATGGTCAGCTTAAAATTACTAAAACGGTATCATCTCAAAATTTTATGTTGCAGCTTTTATTTAGTTGTTTTTATTTAGCTCGATAGAAAAAAAAAATTAAAGTAACTAATACTTCCGCTTTTCTCCCTGTTTTTTTTGGATTCATTCAAATATGACTGGTTCACATAGCTGAATATTTAACTTAAGCAAACTTTTAATGTGTTGTGAATTGTTCGTTGGTGTGTCTATATAAATAAATAAATAGCTATGCTATACACATTTCATAATTATGAAGGAGAACACAAATGTACATTTTACATCCATAGACCCCATAGACCGTTGAAGGTCTAAAGACAATCCAAATGCTCAAGCACACTACCAGTTGGCAGCGTACCCAGCATGCTGGCGGCATTGATACTTGTATCAATGAAAGAGTTTGCTGAGAAGAATACGAAAAACAAAATGACGTCACACTAAATTCAATATGATGGACGCCCAAAAGTTTATTTTATTTCATTAATCACTTTATTTACTTACATTTTATAATTTTATTTAATAGCCAGCGTTATTCGAAATTTTCAGAGCGGGCTTAATGTTTGATGCGTTGTTTTTTATCTCTACCCAGACATTCTTAGCTCTAGTAAATCACGATAATCACAATATCACGTCTTCCAGAGGAGATTTATGTTAATGAGGGTAGACAACGCCACCTTGCGGAACAAATTGGCTATTAATAATGGATCATGCTTTTACAGCAGTTTTACTAGATGTGACAGGGTGTGGTATGTTTTTTAAACATATTTAAACCACACCACTCCAAACTAAGTTCAAGCCTAAATAAGAAAGGTTGTTTAAAAACGGTGCGACGCTATTTCACTGGCGCATTTGATGTTATAGGGCTTTACTACATGAAAACTTGCGATTTTTTGATTATTCACTTTTACAAATTACAGCACAAGGTGCAAAATTGGCAGTTGCCACTAGCGCTAAGAAGGAAGGATGTTACAAAAAAAAATGCTAACTCCCTAATTATAGTCATAATTCATGCCGACTTGATCAAGTCAGCTGGATTGGTCTAGTTGACTTATACAGATATTAATTAAACAAAAAAAAAACACTTATTCTGGTACCAAATAAAAAAAAATACTTCGCAAAAAGACTTCGAAAATTAGACAGTAATTTTAAATCTTAAAAACCATCAAAATGTGCGAGTAAGATCGCTGCGCTCGGTGTTCTGGGCCTTAAGAAAACACTTAAAGTTTTTTTTAAATATAATACAATAAAAGCTTATAATGTACAAAATGAGGCAATTTCTTTTGTTTGAAAAATAGGCCCACCACAAACTAAATCCGTATAGTAATGAAACTCATGTCGATTTGTTCCTCATAATCTCTAAATTTAGTGGTAATATTAGCTATATCCGATCAAACCGGAATATTGAGAAAAGCCGATTACTATGGCCACTGTTGTAAAATATGGTCTATTTATTTTTGTATAAAAATTCCTAAGCATGCATCCTTTTTCGTATTAAAAACGTTCCGGTGTGAAAAAAAGTGACTTTATAAGGGAAATGAATGCATTGTGGCAAAAATCACATATATTATTCTGTATATTATTATTCCGGTTTCATTTGTACCTTATCTTTCGTTCGAATGGTACAAAAAAAACGATGAATTTTATAGTATTATACCCATCAATATACGGTAAATTCGGTGGGCCTAGAAAAAATTGTCTTCTTTAGGACTTTATCTGTGATTAAGCCTCTTTGCGTAAATTGTGTTTAGACTGTAAAGTAAGTAATTAATTCTAAAGATATAGGTACTTATAAATATTTGTTATTGGTAGAAAGGGGTCGATTTTGAAAATATGCATTGCCTATGAGTTTTTTTTTTGTTGTTTTTTATTTATTTGGTGGGTGACATGATGTCACCCATGTTACATAGATCGTGCTACAGTGCAACTCTGATCTATTTTGTACGTAGTTCAATGTTTAAAGAGGTTAGATTACATTTTCTGAAACAAATTAACGTATGACTGTAGCAGGTACTACCCGATATATTTCAGTGAAATATTAATATAATTTTCATACCACCTGCTCGACAATGTCCAATTACATATCATACAACCTCAACGTAAAATAAAGCATTATCTTTTAAGGGATATAAAACTCCCAGGGAATAAAGTGATTTGAATTTGGAACGTCAAATTCGTGAGGAAACTCGTGGAAAACTCTTAGTAAAAAAAATACCCATATGGCATAGTAAACAGGTTTGTTCGAAAATCGAACTTTTCGCCACCATAAGCAGAACTAAAAAAAAGAAAAAAGTGCGTTTACAAAGAATGTGAAACAAAATACGGTGTTTGGTGCTGTCATGGTGCTATGATTTTCAGTGAGCCCTGGCTTTTTATTGTCCCGCAGGTGTGAAAAGTAGAGTATGCTCCTCTGGAATAAAGCCTGTCTTCGTATTGGGAAGCTTGAACCCCTCGCTTCACTCAGGTCTCTATATAACTCTAGAGTCCCTCGTTACGCTCAGGGTTCAATATGCCGCCCGCGTCGTAAGACACTGATTTATTCCCTTAGTGCATCATCATCATCATCATCAGCCAGAAGACGTCCACTGGTGAACATAGGCCTCCCCCTTTAACCTCCACACTGAACGACAGCCTGCCTTTTGCATCCACAGGATGCCAGCGACTCTCACTATGTCGTCGGTCCATCTAGTGGGAGGCCTACCTACGCTGCGTCTTCCGGTTCGTGGTCTCCACTCAAGAACCTTTCTTCCCCATCGGTTATCGGTTCTTCGAGCGATGTGGCTTGCCCATTGCCACTTCAACTTGCAAATTTTAACAGCTATGTCGGTGACTCTGGTTCTTTGGCGAATATCCACGTTTCGGATTTTATCGCGCAAAGAAACTCCGAGCATAGCTCTCTCCATTGCCCGCTGAGTGACTCTGAGTTTTTCCAAAAGGCCAACAGTTAAGGACCACGTCTCAGTACCATATGTCATCACTGGCAACACACACTGGTCAAAAACCCTCGTCTTGAGGCACTGTGGTATCTTGGACGAGAAGATGTCACGCAATTTCCCGAACGCTGCCCATCCGAGTTGGATTCTTCGGGCGACATCTTTGCTTAAGTTGGACTTACCTAACTGAACAACCCTTAGTGCATAATCTACTATTATTCAACTTTTTACAATGTTATTGCAGCAGACATAGTGACAGAGCAAAATGCTTGAGCTGAGTTTAGTTTCATTCTCAGGCTGATAACTCTTTTACCACCTGACTATTCCAGCCACAAAGATGTGACAAAATCTACTTAAAACAAAAGACAGACACAGTCTAAAGTCCTAACAGTATATTTATTTTGACAAGAATTGCCTTAACAACAAGGCAGTGCACTTGGCTGGTTGCCCAATCGCAGTTTACTGTGTACACTGCATAAGATCTTGCACGCATTGCCTTGTTCCTATTTATGGAAGATCATGAGCAAAACTTAATTATTGTGGAGAATTCATTCATTGTTTAGTTAGTGAAGTTACAAAGTTGCAATGACACAGCTTACCGGCTGTTGTTATAAGGTCATTTCTGTTGTGTTTGTTATGCCTACGATTGGACGTGTCATTTGACCTACGCTGTGTTGTAAATGGCACTCGCGGTCGCTCATCCAAAGACTGGCCGTGACATCCGGTACTGAATGAAACGCTTTATTCAACACACTGATTAGACTTTGACAATATAACTAATCGATCGTTTAATGACAACTAATTAGATTTCATAGCTTTAAAAAAAACTGTTATAAAATATAGATATTAGAATAACACAACTGGTCAACAAAAAATGTGTATTATGGTGATATTTCATTTTCCATTGTTGTATTTATTTCCTCTGAAAAATTGGCTTCGCGCGGTTTGTGTTTTAACCCAGTGCCTGTTTAGTTATTTTACATCAAGAATTACACTATTGTACTATTCATTTTTAAAATAAAATGTATAAATTACTGTAATCATCTTTTAAATGATACTCGGTCTACGCTGGTATTAATTTTGACAGCTGCACTACATTGCAAGAAAACAGAAAGATACCGGCTACCGTACATAATAATCTTACTTTCAATAAAATCCTTACTAATATTATAAAAGCGAAAGTAACTCTATCTCTCTGACTGGATGTTTGTTCGCTTTTCATGACTAAACCGCTAAGCCGATCTTAACGAATTTTTACAGGATGATAGTGTACATCACATGGACGGACATATGGTACTTATTCTCCCAGAAAATTCGAGAAAATTGGAAAATTGCAGGTAGCACCGCGGGATTCAGCTAGTACAAAATAATTTTAATATGGTTTTCATTCGTCTTTTTACAATCTACTGCAGCTTTAAATGATCATAGTGTTAACCAAATATAATGCCTAATCCACGTGCTAAACCTACGTACTACCCTAGCCACTTCACCTGGCTAACTTAGTGCGCTTAGAACACTAGAAATACCAAGTCTAAGCATACAGATGTCAAAGCATTCCTATGAGGCGAACGTCGAACATTTCCAAAGTAAATGCTCCTAGAAATATCTGACACAGGAAATGTTTCTCTCGGGCTACTTGTCCATTCTTTTAAGATGTTGAGCACAAAATAAAATAAATATCAGGAAACCAGACATATTTGGTTCCACCGAATATTTGCTCGAAATTTACAGGGTTAGGCATTATAGACTATACTATGCCGAAAGGAGGTCATTGTACTCATCATTATGATCAACTTTTACTACGGGACTGACACAAAAGTTGCGAAAAAATCAGCCCTCAATGCACGAACCCGACTTGCACTGGGTCGGTTTATTGCAATAAATTATAAATACAATACATGTTTGTTTTAAAATATAGTAAAAAAAATCTGTTAAGATGGTTTTGACATCGCATTGTGCATTTTTTTGTGTCAATTTTTTTTTTTTTTTTTTAATAAATTGATGATATTTTCCAAATCTTCTCAAGAAGAAACATGACATAGTTAAAGTCCAAGTCAAGTCAAGTAAGTCACGGTCTAGTCCAAGCTATGCCCCAAAGTTGTGAAGACTTTACAAACCATTTTGGAAACAACACGAAAATATATGTTTCACTTCATTATATCCCTTGCCTTCGAGCTCGTTGACGAAGACTTAATAAATTAATCCACCAGTATTACACATTAAAAACCGAAAAAGCAACAATTTTATACAAATAAAGTGACATGTTTTTTCACGTTGGCGCCAAAACTATGTTCAACATTTAAACATCTGTCATTTTAATTTGAATGATTATTCATTTGTTTCATTTCAATTCACTTTACCGTAGGTTTATAATAATCTTGCCATGCCTAGGCTATTCTATATTCAAGTAAATGAAGTACAATTTTAACCCTACCGTATATCTGTATAGAGTTGAATTGGCTAGACCGCTTGTACTCTGTTTTACCATTTTGACACTAGTGGGCTTACTCTTGACACTCAATTTCAATCGAATTTGGGATTGGGATTGAAAACATGCCATTTTGGTACTTTTGAATTCTAAACTAGCACACGATTGGAACCGATAATGGTGGAATTATATGGAACTAAATAAAATCGACTCAACTCGACACTTTCGGTACTCTTGACGCGATTGAAGAGTACCAAATGGCATGTTTTCGATCCCAATCCCAAATTACGATTGAAATCGAGTGTCAAGAGTAAGCCCACTGTTGACATTTGGCGATGAAGTATGAACTTTATAGGGGACAAACTTTTTAGAGAAATATCCTTGAAGGTGGACATTAAATCACGTGACCTGTAAAATTTATTTTAAACGCATTCCTTATACAAATTTCTAACCTGTGACTCATCCAGTAATTGTAAGTCCACGCATCATCGTAAAAAGAACAATGTGTGACGAGAAAAATAATATCGTCGATGAGAAATTGCGTTTGTTAGCACCACGTCGAGACGAGAAACGAGTTTTGTGCGTTCTCAACTTAGTCTTAAGAATCTTTGGCCTTTTTTCTGGGTAAGGTGAAAGTTGAGATTGTGCTGGAATCAGTGTATGATACGTGCTTCCCGGGTATAGTGTTTAGAGAAATAAATGCGCCCAACTCGCTTGTTCTGTAAAATGATTTTTTACTTGACATTTTTACCATTTTCATTTGTTTTTCTTTGGAACTTTTATTTTATTTTCCTTGTAAACTTTGCCTCATTTTGTACTTATTTTAATTAGTTATATTTTAACTCGTAAACTTTGGAGATAAGGGAGAATTTTATATTTGACAGCTGCCACTTATTTACGTGGTTTGCTCATTCTATGTGAATCTAATAAAACGATTTGCTTGGTTAAATATAATGCTACTTAGGCATATTGATCATAAAATTTTTGGTTTCAACAGCCAAAAAATCACAATCTTGGTGGAAGCCATAGTCAAAGGATAGGTATTGACTAGTCCTCAGCGTATACAAATGCGATAGTTCAACATTAGTACTTACCGATGAAAGGTTATGTTCGGTTCATTCCGTTCACTACAGCTTTTACACCCTAATAAACTGCACCGCACACTAAAACCACTTACAAAGTCACAAACAAAAAACCAAATGAGGTCTTTTATGGGTCTGTTAGTTCTTTTCAACGACGCAACAATTTGCCTGTCACCTGAAGTGTCAGATCAGTAGATGGCAAACAACAAAAACCTATACGCACGTTAGGGACAAAATATATAATCTTTGTCCTGCTCACTCTCTCGAAGTTGTTAATATACGTTATCTCACTTTCGTAATTATTATTATTATTTTAAGAGCGAGTCTACCTAAATCATTGACTAATGGTGGAGGCGGATTTTTGTATTGTGATCAAGGAAGTTGCAAGGAAAGGAACGCGTTCTGTCAAAATATTCCCATACAAAACTAAACCTTAACGTCTAAATGTAAGGTTCATAATAATGTGGCTAGGAACATGGAGGTAAAACGAGCTCACTGAGATAGCTACCACGGAGGAAGTGTATCCCTTTCTAAAGATTGCCATTACATAAAACATATATTTTAGTAAAACTCTGTTTTAAACTATCTCAGCTGTTCACTAAAGTTATATAATGTTGTGGAATCTCATTCCACAACCACCACGGTAATTATCCCGTAATCATATTTTAGTAGTTTTACTTATTCAATCGGACATACCAGGCAGGCCCTATTTTGGGGTGTAAACATAAAATTACTACCAATAAAATAAAGATAAATTTTTATTTCCATTTTCTAACGGATATTAATGTAGATGGCGCGGCGACAGCTTATCGATGTGAATTTTGCTGTCACTGCATCCACATTTGGGGGTGCGTTACGGATTTCGCTAAATGCGAATATACCCTATAAAATAAGTTCTGCGATTCGAAGGACCTGCGGGATAGATATTCTATGAAATGAGACGCGAGCTTTTGTACGGAAAGGTAAGCGGAAAATGGGGTAAACGGGCGCACCTGATATCCTGGTTGTTGTGCACCTGCGGAGCTGGTGCTGGTGTCCTGCTGCCTGCCTTCTTCTTCTCCACGGCCGTGGAGATCAAGTGTCTTCAGAAGGGATAGTTGTGCGAGAGCGCGGTTAAAAAGCGAACAATCGGTGTGCGCGCGACCGATGCGGAGCGGTGTTCGATGACAAGTGCGTGACGTAGATGCGCCCGATTGCAAGGATGGGGGTAGATATTGGCGGGAAAAAAGTCTGGCGGTTGCTCATCAAAAAAGAAGGTATGATAGATAAAACACTATTACGCATTGCGGGCGATAGATAACACAAGGCGGCAACAGTAGATAATATCTAAAGTATCATGTACCTATTTAAATTTTATTTTTAAGTAACCATGTAGGTTCCTAGTATAATTACTAGGAACCTTCATGGTTCTGCTGAATCATGAAGCTACTGGCAGCATTAACGACATGGCGTTTTTGATTGTTTGCTTACTATATTTTGTTTTTTCTAGCATGATTTTTGAATATTTATTTTAAAATGGTGAAAAATTGCTGTATAAGAAACTGTGCTAGTGAATCATTCAGTGGCTGCGGCATATCTTTTCACAGGTAGGTACACAAAGCTTGATATACAAGAAAATGTTTACTAGGGTGTCCATACACGTGTGAACATGAACAATATTTTGAACAATGAACAATTATTTTTATACATTATGTTTTAGCATGACTTAGGGATATTTTAAAGTAATTCGCATTTCGGCGAGTGTGCGCAAAAGCTTCGAGCCCTTGTTCCACCCTCCCCCTTTTACTTAGGAAAAGTAGAATGACTGCACATGCACACTACCCTCCCTTCCTAGTGAAAATCCAAAGATTTGAACTCAACAATTTGGGTCTTCATTTATGATACGTACTGCCCAAGAATGGAACTACCTGCCGTCCTCCTTGTTTCCTGAGAACAACAAACTAGATATCTTCATGGCTAGTGATAGATAGTGATAGTGTGATAGTGACTGCTAGTCTGTGGAATGCGCTGCCTGAATGGGTGTTCCCCGATAGATACAATCTGGGTGTCTTCAAATCACGAGTGAATTGGTTTCTTCTAGGCAAGCGTGCTCCACCGTAGACCACATCATCGCTTAACATCAGGCGAGTTGGCGGTCAAGCGCAAGCCTATTATTTATATAAATAAATAAATATGTATAGATAGATATGAATAGATTTCTAGATCAACGTGTTCCATCCTCCGCCACACCGTCACGTACCATCAGGTGAGTAAGTGGCGTAACGTAGATCTAGTACCACCATCCAACGGTGAACCGAGCTTTCTGTGTACAGTTGTATCGTTCAAGGGTATTTCGACGAATCGTACGGGAATCATTCTAAATATTACATAAAAAATTAAAGTACCTAAATTCATCGCTGAATATATTTCATGTTACAGTATACCAACAAAAGAGGATGTAAGAAAAATGTGGTTGGAAGTAATTCTTAGTCGAACAGCAAGTATAACAAAAAACTCCAGGTGTGCAGTTTGCACTTCAACACAGAAGATTTTATAAAGACACTAGCGACCCGCCCCGGCATCGCAGGTGCAATGCTAATACTAAAATAATATACTACGGAATGTCTTTATATACCTACAACGTTCACAGCTTTTTGTCATTAGGCAAAACAAACATGTTTTCTTTAGAGGTTACTCTTTAAAGAGCGACATTATGATTGGCCATGTGAAAAACACGCCGCCGGTGCCGGCCTGTTGCGGTACTGGCCGGGGGGCCGGTACCGCCGCAACCGCTATGTCCCTGCATTTTAAATCTTTAATATCTTCGAAAATGTTCATTTAAATTACATGCTGTAAACGGCCATATTGGTCTATATTAAATGCACAATGTATTTAAGGTACTTAATTGGATAAAGATTAATGCTGTATTGCTTAAAATCCCTTCGTTATCACGTAGGGTTCAGCCAGCGTTTGCAATGTAAGCGCAAAAAAAATATGTTTAAATACGACATTACATTAGAAACCTCTACAATTATCAGTGTTTCTCTACTATATTATGCATGTATTATATATATAAACCTTTCTCTTGGATCACTCTATCTATTTAAAAAAAACGCATCAAAATCTGTTGCGTAGTTTTAAAGATTTAAGCATATATAGGGACGGACAGACAGCGACAGCGACTTTGTTTTATCCTATGTAGTGATAGTGATAGTGATGTAGTGATGCTCTCGACAAACTTTGAAAATGAATGTAGTTCGATGTCATTTTCCCGCAGTAAGTAAAATATGCCAAATAGTAGTCATGCCAATCTTCTATATTTATAAAAGCTAAATTCACTCACTCACTCACTGACTTGTCACGAAATCTCAAAAACTATTTGACTTACGAAGCTAAAATTTGGCACGTAGATTCCTTATGGGGTATAGAGTTCCGCTAAGAAGGATTTAGCGAAAAAGCCGAATTAAAGGGGGCAAATGGATGTTGAAAGATTATATTAAAGTCCTTTGTTTTTGATGATACTCAGGGATAAAATTTGGTATTCAGGCTAATAGTTTAAAATAAATAAATACTGTTATAATATTTTTACAAAAAAGAAAGATTAAGGAGGTGGAATTGTACTTTGTATGTTGTGTTGAAAGTTATGCAACTACGAAATTGTAATTTGACAAGTGGGTGTAAAACTTCATTAAAAAATATTTTACGAAAGGGTCGAATCAAAGGGTCCAAAAAAGGTTGAAAGTTTAGGTGAAAGTGTACGCGTACGAAGTCACACGGGTAACGGCTAGTTTATTATAAATACAAAAGTTTGTCTGTTGTATGTGAAAGAGGAAAAAACATCCATACATACAAACTTTGGCGTTTATAATATTAGTTGAAAGTAGGATAGGATGCGAAAGTGTGTTTTTTTTTTATTGTATTCTTTTTTTTATCCTTATTCAATATTAATGTATGTAATTCATAAATGTAATTAGTGTAATTGGTGTAAAGCCGTGCTAATTTAATAAACAAATACAAATAGCGAACGTGACGGTGTAAGTTGTACTTAGCGCCAAGTGATACTTCACGCTGGTACTTGGCGCCAAATGAAGCTTCGTTTCTCCGCGCTACTCACGCGATGCCCACTACGCATCGTTCGTCTGTCTCTACATCCAAATTTCCACGCGTGTTGACACCGCGTGAGTGGCTACTTATCGTTTGAACGCTTACTTGTACTTACTACTTCTACCTGTTACTTGTACTATCATCGCATCGTCTGTAAGCACCTTTTAGCACACACCGTATTTTTTTTTAATAAGAAATGGTCTCCCATTTGACTTTATCCCCACCAAAATGTAAAAAAATGGAACTTGCTTGGCGTGGATATTTTTGACTTTTTGAAGTCAATCTCACAGAACAAAGCTTCTAACTAACGCTACAACATAATCCAGTTGTGGGACGCTTCGAGAAGTTTCCACGCAAATATTGTTATAACTAACTAGAAACTACCGAAACAATTTTCATAAACATTAATATCTTGATCAGAATGTTAAGCTTTATATTTAGTTTCGTGAAAATATTTGTTATTAGATTCAACTGGATGCTACGAGGATTGTTGTTGTGATATTGTTATAAGTTTTTGAAAGCTATTTAGGTTTTCGCTTTCACTTTTTCAAGCTTTATTTAACTTTGCTCGGAAGTTTTATGTTTTGAGCGGCTGTTATCTATTTCTCATAACAGTTTGTTGATTTGTTTCTTATTTGTTTTATTATGTACGTTATTCTGTAACTAGTTACTGCTAGCTATGGCGGAACAGAGAACATGAAAGATGATGAAGAAGATGATGTAATGTGGACCCATTTCAGCTGACTCTTCGATCAAAAAATACAAAGATGCCACAATGACGCGCTAATGGCGGCAATACTCAATCTGTCCTGACTCAATGCGGTGACGGATCGGACCCACAGTCACGTGCTAGTTGCACAAGCCGTAACAAGCCCAAGTTCTCCGTAAATATTGCAAGAATAACAATATATAAGAAGATGGCATCGGTAAGTAAATACTCCATACTCCAAAATAATAAAGATTAAAAATGTAAAGAAATAAGGGCTGTGTGTATGCCTCGAGCATTCATGCTCTTCATCGAAGGCACCTTCTTGCGGTGGCGTCGTGTGTGGGGTCGCTCTTTTCCTTCAGATATGGTTTAGGAGGGCGATGGCTGGCCATAAAGACTCTATTAACAGCCCTTTTGAAGAATCCCTTGTTATAGTTACTCGGAAATGCCGCAGGAGGGAGCTCATTCCACAAATTGCAAGTGTGAGACAAAAAAGATCGCGTAAAACGCACCGTGTGCGATTTCCACCGATCTATGGTATGTGGATGAACTTTCAGGCGGTGGCGGCTGGTGTGATGATAAAACCGCAATACTGGCATCAGATCGAACAGTTCTTCAGAACATTCCCCGTTGTAAATGCGATAGAAGACACAAAGAGACCGAACGTCTCTACGCATGCTGAGCGGCTCTAGATGTTCAGTAAGCTTGGGATCATCGACAATACTGACAGCTCTACGCTGTAATGCATCAAGTGGGCAAGTCCCAAAGATGGGAGCAGTACTCCATGTGAGGGCGGACTTGCGCTTTGTAAAGCAAAAGTCTTGGTTTTTAAAGGCCAATTTTTTCTCAAATTTCATATTTCGTGGTGTTTTCCTCAAACCAAAAAACCTCTTGCCTTTCAATTTCCGATGGTTTGCACGGAAACGCGGTTCGTAGGCGCGTATAAAAATAAACATTTTCATAATTTCATAATAATATTAACATAATCTCTCACAGTAAGTCGAGTACAAAAGTTATATCATCCGTTGCTACAATAAGCATCTGAGATGATATATCGTAAAAGTTTTTGCGAACACATCAGTGACGTATAAGTATGAGATAATGTACCACTGCTTTTCTCATTTTTGCATATAAGTTGTTCAGAAGTTTGCTTTGTTTTGTTATGATATTTATGGGGTTATTTTTTTGGAAGTGTTGTATTACTTTAGAGGTAATAAAATAGTATATTTTCGCTGTTTTCAGTGCCATATGTTTAGGTGATTTGTTAGAATAAGTACCGGAATTGCGTTTGCGATTTATGGCTTCGTTATTAGGTTCGGTAGTCCATATTTTTTGCCGGTATGGGATAAGATAACATTATATTCATAAATGTTTGTAGACTATTGTAGAGATAATATTAAAAGAGGGTAATGTTCATATTTATTTCACTTGGCTTTTCGTTACTGCATAGTTATTTTTAAAACACTGTTTTAAACTATCACGGTTGTTCACTAAAGAAAGAGGGTAGATCGTTATGTCTGCACCTAACTTTTTAACTTTTCGACCAACCACCCGCATTCTTCAGTCTTCCCGTGAACATGGTGCATGTAACTGCGCCGAAATATCAGGAGCTCATTCCACAACCTTACCACGGTAAATATCCCGTTAATAATCATATAACTTTAGTTATTTTTAGTTTATAGTTTGAAGGTATTTAAAATAGCGTTAGGAATTGCTGCAAAAAACATATTTCCATAGTTTTAGCAAACTTGACATTGCCAATTCCATGTAGATAACGTACGAGTAGGAGTTTATTTGTGGTCTTAGAGACAATGGACACAGATACTATGCCATAAACGTATGACGTAATGAAAAATAAATTTTAAAATAATTATATAATTAAAAATGGTTTTCAATTATATATTATTTTAAATTGATTAATCATGACGTCATACGTTTATGGCAAAAAATCTCGTGTGAAATCAATTTGGGATATAGAATAAGGGTTCAGTAAAGGCTTGATAATTTCATTATATATTCATAATTTGACTGTCCCGGTGGCTCAGTTGGTAGGGAACCTATCTTCTGTGCTTGGGGGCGTGGGTTCGATTCCCATCTAGGACAAACATTTGTGTGATGAACATTTGTGTTTGTTCTATGTCTGGGTGTTAATATCTATTTAAGTATGTATTTAAAAATATATATATACGTATATCAGTTTCTGGCAGCCATATTACAAGCTTTGCTTAGTTTGGGGTCAGATGACCGTGTGTGCAAAAATGTCCCAGATATTTATTTATTTATTTATTATTAGAAGCAATCTAGTTGACTTTTTTATTCGAAAGATTTCTTATTTTCGTATTTACTGCCGATTGAATATTCTCAGTCGTTACATTCAATAACCAAGGTTTCATATTCTAAGATTAACGTAAGAAAAACTGATGTAAGGTCAAATATACGAGTAGGAGCAGACAACGGTAATCTGCGAAACAGCGGAGCTTTGCTCCCACTCGTTGTGTTTGGTGCAATTTACAAAAGGTTGATAGATAGATAGATACATACAACTCTTTATTGTGTACACCAGAAATTAAAATTACAAACAGATACAAAACACTTACGAGCTAGTGCCACAAGTGGCGGCCTTATCGCCTATTGATACCTACACAAAATATAATAAAGAATGAAGACAAAATAATATAATACTATTTTTAACATCTCTGCGTCAACTAGGTCGATTAGACCATCGCGTTACAAGCTTCTGAGCTGCTCCATGTGGCAAACAAATCTGGGCAAAAATGCGCCTGTTAACAGACTAGCCAGGGAGTTTAATGTTTTCTCCCGAGACGATGTAGTGGACTTATTCGCTGGTGGCGTGGGTAGGTTCAAACTATCTATTCGTAGCAAACTATCAAACTGCTCTAATAAGTAATGTTTTTCTCTTTTTTCTTATATTCCTTTATTCAGTCAAGAATTTATTACATTTTTAATGTATAATGTACTAACTTAGTCAAAAATTTATTGAATTTTTAATGTATAATATTGTACTAACTTATATTCAAAAAACTAACTCTCGTTTTTTAATAGCATGTAGTCTGCACCTATAATTGTGGTGGCGTTTAGTTTAAGTCTTGTGCCTTGTCTCCGTCATGTTAAGCAAGGGCGTACATCATGTTGGTGTTCATTAATAAAATAAAATAAAAATATAATGATAATATTATAAAGAGGAAAGATTTGTTTGTTTGTTTGTTTGCATTGATTGGCTCCAAAACTACTGAACCGATTTGAAAAATTCTTTCACTGATGGGTAGCTACACTATCCCCGGGTAACATAGGCTATAATCTATATCCGTGCGAAGCTGGGGCGGACCGCTAGTATAAAGATAATAAGATAATTTTATGAAAAAACAAAAACAGACTTCAAGACTATACCTACACGTACGAATTTAAACTAAAAAAGTAGGCAATGACATAGTTAAAACAGAGATTGAAAGTCCGCATCAAAACTTTTACTGAAGATAACCACAAACCAAAACATAATCTGTGTAAGTATATATATTTGGTTTTTGTTGATTTTTCAAAGAGCGCTAAATTAATTTCGCTAAACTACCTTTACCATATAGGTAAGAATTGTATGACATGTATTATTATTATTTTTTGTTTTATTATATCTGTAATGCAATTATATAGTCTAATTTAATCAATTAAGTAATTATTATTGTAATTTTTCTCACTTAAAGTGAACATTTGTTATTTGACGTATAAATTGACATTTTATCAATAAAATTTATTGATAAAATGTCAATATGTATATAAATTGACATTTTATCAATAAAGTTTATTGATAAAATGTCAATATGTATATAAATTGACATTTTATCAATAAAGTTTATTGATAAAATGTCAATTTACACGTCAAATAACAAATGTTCACTTTAAGTGAGAAAAATTACAATAATAATTACTTAATTGATTAAATTAGACTATATAATTGCATTACAGAAATAATAAAAAATTATGACTTATGGGACCGCCTCTAAAGTATGACCTACAAAACAAAAAAGAATTATTAAAATACTCAATTTTATTAAATAAAAAAAACACTATTTCTCCGTGACTTCTTCTAACTTAAACCACCGCAAAATTTAATCCGCTGCCTCCAACTGTGATACAAAATAGCGCAAAGCCATTCATATCTACAGATCTAGTGAGCCGCACATTTGCATAGCTCTTACCTTCGTTGACAGAGAGGTTAGAATTGTATGGCATATGGTATAAGGTTAGTTTCGGCTGCCTATTTTGAAGATTAGCCAAATGATGTAATGGGTTGGTAAATGGCTTCCTGTAACATGTATGATCCTCGATGACATGAAAAGGGCTTGTTGCTCGTTTGTTAACGTATGCGTTAAGTAATGATTGATAATCCCTGTCGTTTTTGCTTCTTTTTTGAGGTTCCGTACCTCAAAAGGAAAAAAACGGAACCCGTATAGGATCACATTGTTTTCCGTCTGTGCGTCTGTCTGTCTGTCAAGACCCTTTTTCTCAGGAACTCGTAATGATATCAAGTTGAAATTTATATCAAACTAGCGACCCGCCCGCCCGGTTTCGCACGGGTGTAATTTACGTGCGAAACCGGGGCGGGTCGCTAGTTACATAATATATAAACCTTCCATGAAAATATATCTAACTTATAGAACCGCATCAAAATCCATTGCGTGGTTTAGGAGGAGTTAGCGGCCATACAAACATACAGACAGACAGACAGACGCGGAAAGCGACTTTAATTTATACTATGTAGAGATAGAGATAGAGAAGAGAAGAAGATACTAAAATCTACGGTTTCTTTTAGCTGTAAAAAAATCAAACTTGTAAGTTTACGCGATCAAAAGAATTATGACCGTTTATGTCGTATATTTTCGCATATTTTGCGTTTTCACAAGGGAATCAAAACCGATAGGGTACTTCCCGTTTACCTAGAATCATAAAATTTGGCAAGAGGCAAGGTCTCACAGCATCATCATCATCATCATAATCAGCCTTTTAACAGTCCACTGCTGGACTGTTAGCCTACCCACGAAAGGGTGATTGGGCCATATCCACCACGCTGGCCCAGTGCGGATGGTGTGTGGTGTGTAATGGTGGTGATCAGTGGTGGATTCACATACCCTATTGAATTCCTTCTCCGTATGTATGCAGGTTTCCTCACGATGTTTTCTTTCACCGAAAAGCCAATGGTATGAAAATCCGTACATAAGCTCCAAAGAGCTCATTGGTACGGGCCCGGGATATGAACCCGCAATCTCACGCTTTCAAGTCTAGCGGTCTCCCAAATGGGCTACCACGGCTCCCAAATTTTTATATTTTTTTTTATTTCCTGTATTTTTTTATCATCATCATCATCAGCCAGAAGACGTCCACTGCTGAACATACCACTGGATGCCAGCGACTCTCACTATGTCGTCGGTCCATCTAGTGGGAGGCCTACCTACGCTGCGTCTTCCAGTTCGTGGTCTCCACTCAAGAAGAATTTTTATGCATGGTAACTTTTTATTGTAATGTGTTATTTAATTTTTAATTTTTGTGACTTTTATTTTTAATTTTTATTTTTGACATTTTAGCATGATAATTATTTATTCTATAATGATAATTTATTTTGACTTTTAATTAATTATTGTATAACGACCATTTATTTATTTTGTATATAATATTATCATCACCTTTTATATTGTTACTTTCTATTGTGACAAAAATGTTTTATTCGACATGTAATTAATTAATCTGGTAAGTATTTAAATTTTATAATTATGTAATATTGTCTGTCATTAGTGTAATTGGTTTTTGAACCGTGCTAGTTGAATAAATAAATACAAAATACAAATACAAATTATCGGTTCTTCGAGCGATGTGGCCTGCCCATTGCCACTTCAACTTGCAAATTTTAACAGCTATGTCGGTGACTCTGTAATCGAAATCTGTAAATGAAATTTCTGTCTCGGTAATTTTTTATGCACCCTCATAATACGGATATCAAATGAAAGAGTTTGCTGATAAGAATACGAAAAATAAAATGTTCTATACTTAATTCAATATGACGGACGCTTAAAAGCTTGTGAATATTTATTTTTAATTTTTTATTCATAACTTTATATCTCAAGGATGGTACCATTTGAATTTGAAGAAAAGATTCTACCTAGAAAGGTTGAAAATCAGGGGGGAAAACCCGTTTATTGAACGTTGGAGTCGTTATTTTTTGTAAAAATGTATTATTTGAAGATGGTTGATAAATAGCCCTAGTCATCCACCCTTTTATAGATCTGCGTTGTTATAATGAAAAATGTGCTAAGCACAGGCTTTGTCTCAAGTCTACAAAATACCAAGGCAAGCGGTATCTATACGGAGGAATTCTATAGATGCCGCTTGTTTTTCAGCTTAAACTGGGACGTCTTCCAGGCTGTCACTGAAACTCGTATTTCCTGTAGCTTGCCACTGGACCGTCTATCACACTGTTGTGTAACATGCAAAGATATTTAGGCTTTAAGACTTTTTATGTTTTGAACGTCTATCATCTTCAACCATAAGACGTTATGTTTAATAACCATTATTAGCCAGAAGACGTCCACTGCTAAACATAGGCATGAGGTGTCCCCCTTTGACCTCCGCACTGAACGACAGCCTGCCATCTACATCCACTGGATGCCTGTGACTCTCACGGTGTCGTTGGTATCTATTAGGAGGCCTGCCTACGCTGCGTCTTCCGGTTTGTTGTGGTGTCTACTTGAAGAAATATTTTATTTTAATCCGCAACGGTTATCAGTTCTTCGAGAGATGAGGTCTGCCTACTACTGCCTATTGCCTATTGTATACTCTACAGCTTGCGAATCAATAGTTTCAGATCAAGTGGAAATGATGAATCTTATGATCGGTATCTTAAAAATTTCAAAAATCTTTCAAATAAGCAGTACGTATTTATAACTAGCAGAACCCGTGATTTAGAGGAAGCGTTCATATTCGGGATAAAAAGAAACCGTTGAAAGAAACCCAGAGGCTAAATTACACCATACCAAATTTTGTACTTATCTATTGAGTCGATACATAGTTAAGTGGGCACAAAAAATAACACACACATGCACCTACCCACAAACACACACATCATCATCATCATCAGCCAGAAGACGTCCACTGCTGAACATATGCCTCCCCCTTTAACCTCCACACTGAACGACAGCCTGCCTTTTGCATCCACTGGATGCCAGCGACTCCACAAACACACACACACATCCACATTTTTGCATTTAAACTATTAGTGTGGTAAAGTTATACGATTATTTACGGGATATTTACCGTGACACGTTTGTGGAATGAGCTCCCGATATTTTGGCGCAGTTACATGCACCATGTTCACGGGAAGACTGAAGAGTCATGTCTGCGTCTAACTTTTTAACTGTTCGACCAACCACCCGCATTCTTCAGTCTTCCCGTAAACATGGTGCATGTCACTACTCCAAAATATCGGGAGCTCATTCCACAACCTTACCACGGTAAATATCCCGTAAATAATCATATAACTTGAGTGAACAACCGTGATAGTTTAAAACAGTGTTTTAGTGTGGTAACTTTTATTCCAGGAAAGGTTGGCAAAAAAACAGGAAGCTGTATTTTCAATAATGTGTTACTGTAATTTTAGTTTATTTTTATGTATTCGTTTAATGTTTCTTAGGAAATGAAATCGACTGTAATCCACAGAGCAATTAAGGCTTTGGTCGGATAAGTTCTCCTGGACTCCTTAGATAATCTCTACCAAACAACTCAATAGAGAATAGGGTCTAATTGCTTTGAGAAATGTCTTGACGAAAAAAAGTAATGAGGTATGAAAATTACCTATCGAAGAAGAAAAAAATTATTTATAATTTAAAGGAATCGCTGTTTTTTTTCTTACCAAATGTAATTTTTTTTTGAGTTTTTATTTCTTATTATATAATACGCTTGCGCCAACTCGCTTGAAGACAAGCGATGATGTGGTCTACGATGGAGCACGCTTGCCTAAAAGAAACCGATTCATTCTTAATTTGAAGACACCCAGATTGTAACTATTGGAAACACCCATTCAGGCAGCGAATTCTGCAGACTAGCAATTTGCACAATAAATGTGGAATCAAAGCGCTTCGTACTGGTTTTCAGAATATAAACCATAAAGCGTGTCGATTTTTCGTGCCCGCTCTGGCTGGCAGGCCGAAAGAAAAATGGCCAGGATATCATGCATATTATATCATGCAGATCTGATGCACACTCTCCGAAATGTATCCGATAAAAAACCGATAGACTTGCGCCGATGCTCAAGACTAAGAAGCAATTAGGCTATTAGAAATATTCTGTTAATGGCTTTTATTATTTTGGTCATGTTTTATTTTTAGACATAATATATTAGTTTCACTTAAAGTTATATGATTATTAACGGAATATTTACCGTGGTAAGGTTGTGGAATGAGCTCCCGATATTTTGGCGCAGTTACATGCACCATGTTCACGGGAAGACTGATGCATGTAATTGCACCATAATATCGGGAGCTCATTCCCACAACCTTACCACGGTAAATATCCCGTTAATAATTATATAACTTTAGTGAACAACCGTGATAGTTTAAAACAGTGTTTTAGTTTAACTTACTTAGTGAAAAACCTATCGGTAATTCGGTGTGAGATACAGCTCATTTTCAAAGCTGTATTCACAATGGCAGCATGCAGTAAAGCAAGGTTCCGCTAAGCGAAATAATTTTCATAATTTTCAGATACCGACAAAAAGGGGACATTTTCGACGTCGTCTGCTCGTTCGAGAGCCTCAAACGTATCTTTGTCTCAAAGGGGGAAGACTTAACGAACGATTCTCGCGAGAAAAAAACAGATTTAACAAGAACAATATTTTTGAAAGAATGACTTGTGGTGGCAGCTTGAACAATTTCTCGTCCGAAACGTTTATTGAAAAATTGTTTTTGGTTTCTTCGAAAATGGACCCAATAATCTGTTTTCTTAGAATATAAATAACATTTCTGTTTCAATTGGTGTTTTATTGGGAACTTTTATGTTAGCTTATTCATACTTTTTATAGAACCTATCAGTGGCACGACTTGTGTAAAAATAAGAATGTATATGTTTTCTAACAATTTGCATGATTTTTATAGTTATTCTAAGCTTTATAAATGTAACTTTTTTTATTAGCAAATCCGATTAAAAAAATGTTAAAACGATCTAGGTTTGGCCAGCAGATACTCGTCTAATGGTAAGTGGAAGTGTGGTCAAGGACGGATCAAGTCCATCTTGAAGAAATCTATTCACTCTAGCCTTGAAGAGTAAATTTTTTTGAAAGCAAAGATGACTATTGAAGTCCATTCTTGGGTGGTACACATAATTTAATGACGAACCAAATTGTTACTTATAAATTTTTGGAATTTACACATGATGTTTCGATAAAAAAATCTACCAAATTCGGTGTCCATGTTAAAAAAAACTCTTAAGGGTCTGTTACCGTCTGCAGCTCTCTCGCTTACGTATTATTTTCACATTATTGAAGATGTAATTATAATCACAGAGTATGAATTTGAAAAATCTGTCAAAATCTAACCTTTTCATAACTATCATTTACAAAACACTGTTTTAAACTATCACGGCTGTTCACTTCCACAACCTTACTACGGTAAATATCCCGTAAATAATCATATAACTTTATCATTTATAATTTGACATTTTTAATTGAGAAATGATATAGAATTTTGTAATTTAACAGTGGCAATGGGCAGGCCACATCGCTCGAAGAACCGATAATCAATGGGGAAGAAAGGTTCTTGAGTGGAGACCACGAACCGGAAGACGCAGCGTAGGTAGGCCTCCCACTAGATGGACCGACGACATAGTGAGAGTCACTGGCATCCAGTGGATGCAAAAGGCAGGCTGTCGTTCAGTGTGGAGGTTAAAGGGGGAGGCCTATGTTCAGCAGTGGACGTCTTCTGGCTGATGATGATGATGATGAATTTAACTTTTAATTTGTAAAATATAGACATTGTCTGAAATAAATAAATATTATATTATATTCAGCGAATCTTTACTTACTTCTGACTTTTACATCAAAACAGTAAGCAAAATTGTGTGGACGCATCCTATCCCATAGTATGTGCTGTATTTATTCTACCGAGAAACCGGCGGTGCAAGCAACAATAGCGTTGGTTGTAATAGCTACAGACGTCGAGAAAGGATAGCTCTTGTCTTGAAAGTCGTTTGAGGTCATAGATCTTATCCATACGATAGGTACAAATAACCGCCATATTGATAGAGCCAATAAACAATTTGTAAATAGGTATTAAGGATTTCGCAATTACTGCTAATTACTAGAAGCGTTTTCCCTATTTTTCACGTGGACGTGGATTAATTTTACTGCAAGTTTCTTTATGTGCGTGAAAAATAAGTGAGTTTACTTATGTTACTAATAGTTTTTGTGTTACATGGCTCCTACTCGTAAAACGGTCAGTTGCCAAGTCCACTCTTGCCAGTTGACTCATGTCATGGGCACAATGATTTACAACAGGCTTCCCGAGGATGTAGTTGAGGCGTGCAGTTGCACTGAACACTTACACTTTGAATATAGACAGTTGCACTGTCTATATTCAAAGCAAGGTTAGCACGCTGGCTTGTCAGTCAGGCGTTCTATGACATTGATAAGGAGTTTATGACTCTAAACTTAACATTCCAAATGCATTATTTTAAATATTATTATTATTGGTTCTTTGCATGATAGAATCCGGGACGTGGATATTCGCCAAAGAACTAGAGTCACCGACATAGCTGTTAAAATCTGCAAGTTGAAGTAGCAATGAGCCACATCGCTCGAAGAACTGATATCCGATGGGGAAGAAAGATTCTTGAGTGGAGACCACGAACCGGAAGACACAGCGTAGGTAGGCCTCATACTAGATGGACCAACGACATTGTGAAAGTCGCTGGCAATCAGTGGATGCAAAAAGCAGACTGTCGGTCAGTGTGGTGGTTAATGGGAGAAGCCTATGTTTAGTAGCGGACGTCTTCTGGCTGATGATGATGAATTATTATTAGTTTTTACTTACTACTACTTACGCATAGTTAAACAAATAGTGTAGGTATCTTAAATTGTTTAGCGGTATAATAAAAAAGTGGACGAAACACCGAGATATTTGAAGATGAAAAATAACTGTACCATATATTCCTTATATTTGTCCTTTTGTTTGTTTGATTTTACAGTTTTACCGACGAGTCTGGGGGCGTAGCATATATCTTATATCCAGCCATGAAAATGTCTCACATTCTCATGGCTGGATGGGAGTGACAAGACATATGTAAGGCAGTAGCTTGAAGCGAAACACTGAAGATCGGACTGAGTGGCGTGCCTTGGGTAGGCATGTATTCTATAGAGAACTAAAGAAAACTGATCATGATGTTGGTGTAACGATGATTTCTAGGGTTTTTCACCTATCTCGAGAAGTCAACAAAGTTACAATCAATGTTTTAGCAATTTATTTGAATTGATTAGCAGTTTTAACATTACTATGAAAAAGAAACGAACACATCAGAATTTTGAAATAGGTGCTTGTAGATTGGATGTTTTAGAAGCTGGACAATCGAGATTTTTTTCCCGTGACTTACTTTGCTTGACTCTGAATGTGACTATGACTTGTTTGACGCTTTTGATACCATGTAAATATGATTAATATTACGACTAGAGGACATTGAATCCGCGGTCATGAAAATTTTAATAAACAAGTGACCGTGACGGTCAGATACTCGCTCGGGTAAAGTCGGCTTGAATCGACTGAAGGAATAAGAAAGATATAGTAATTATCACAGAGTAAATATTGATGAAGTTTTCACTTCTGTCGTGTGGTCTTAAGCACAAACTTTTTTCTTCCTTGTTGTGCTTAATATGACGTTAAAGCGGAAATACACTAGAGATGTGTTAATGAAATAGTTATGAAGATGGACTTCCGCAAAATAACGCCTGATTCAATCAACTACCATCGTAGCCCGGACCATCGTTTAAGGTGGTACGTTTCACCTATGGTGGTAAATTCAAATTCAAATAGTTTTCTTGTCCTTGTAGCTAGGTCTGGTAATTATTGTAAACGATCATGATGTTTGCGCAAATTAATTATTATTCTTTACAAAATCTTGTAAAGGTTTTCATCTCTAATGCTGATTATTACTGACATTTATCAATAAACAAATTTTTGCTATTTTAAACGGTTTATTGACAAATGTAATTAATAATTAATATATATTATATTAATATGGTGCGTAACTGTTAAATAGCTGTACACGATAATATAAAAAACAACTAACAAATTGCGCAAACACTGTGTTATTTTAAAATAATTACCCGGTTTAGCTACTAAGACCAAAAAACTGTTTGAAATTTGAATTACCCGCCATAGGTGAAACGTACCACCTTAACATCAGGTGAGATGGTACTCAAACGCAAACCTACTTACGAATAAAATCGAATGCAAGCCTTTTATTCTACGTTCTAAGCGGGAATGTCCCGGATAAAACCCATTTCAAGTCCGGTTTTTCTCATAATATTCTATAGTGACTGAATTTTAAACTACAAATCCATTATAGTTCTTGTCGTTTTAAATGCATTATATTCAAATTTATTCTGGTGCAGCGAGACATTATATCACCAAAGGTTTTTAACGGTCCACAGACTGTTTTAATCACAGAAAAGAAAAAAATAATTGTTTAAATTAGAACGGCTGTCAAGGCATTTATGTAAAAAAAAAATTGTAGTCAGTTGCACCCATTTTAACGAAACGTCAGTTATTTGAAATCAGTTAGCAGCTGTGATGCGGACAAAGAACTTTGAGACGTAACCCAAAAAGGTAAGGTCCAAGTTCTTTGGATGCGGAGTTCGATGCGTTGACATGTACATGAGAATGTTCAAGCAAAACTCTGTCATAATACCTGGCGACAGATTTTCCTTCTCATTTCCGTTCTATTTACTTCTCTTTTCTGTGGTTTTAATATTAAGTTTTTAAATTACTCGCTTTAGTATGTCTGTTTGTCTATTTATTATACGTTCCTGTGTTATTATATCGAGTCCTAAAGGGTCAGCAACATATTTGTGACGCATCTGGTGTTACAAGTATCCATTAGCAACGGTGACTGCTTAACATCAGGCAGGCCGTCAGCTTGTATGCCACCTATGGCATTTAAAAAAAGTGGTGTATTTCTAGATGACGGACAATGGACATTTATGCAAGGGTATTGTTTTACTTTTAGGGCAGACACGAAGTGGCAACACCGTTTCACGATTCATCATCATCATTTCAGCCGTAGAACGTCCATCACTGCTGGCTATTTATGCCTCCCCCATCGATCTCCAAAAGGGCCGGTTGGAAGCGGCCTGCATCCAGCGTTTCCTGCGGTCTCTATTAGATCGTCTGTCCATATTGTGGGTGGATTGTCCTACACTGCGTTCCATGATTATTATTCCAAAAACTCGTACAAAGCGCTTTCATTCCACTTTTAGTGTGCGAACTGTTAGGCTGGAATCCGCTGCCTGAATGGGTGTTCCCCGATAGATACAATCTGGGTGTCTTCAAATGAAGAGTGAATCTGTTTCTTCTAGACAGTAGATTTCTTCATCGTCGTCGGCGTGGAGGTCAAACGCAAGCCTAATAGAAAAAAAAAACGAATGTTCTGGCTTAAATAAATCATAACGTAATTTTTACAACGACGGATGTTGTTTTCATCACTTCAAAGGTTTTCAGACAAAATAAAAATAAAACTATAAGATTTTTTTTTTATATGCCATAGGTGGCAAACAAGCAGACGGGCTGCCTGATGGAAAGCAGTCACCGTCGCTTATGGATACTTGTAACACCCGAGGCATCACAAATACGTTGCCGACCCTTTAGAACTTGATTAACTCGCCTTTTGAAGAACCCCATGTTGTAGCTTCTCGGAAACACCGTAGAAGGTAGCTCATTCCACATTTTGCAGGTATGAGGCAAGAAGGATCGTGTGAAACGCACAGTGTGCGATTTCCACTGATCTGTTATGTGTAATTAAATAATTTGTAGAATAATTACATCCAGCCTGAATCGATATTATTTTGGTAATCACTGACGAATATCTATACTAATATTATAAAGAGGAAAGATTTGATTGTTTGTTTGTTTGCATTGAATAGGCTCCGAAACTACTGAACCGATTTGAAAAATTCTTTCACTGTTGGGATGCTGCACTATCCCCGGTTGACATAGGCTATATATCCCGGCTTCACCCGTGCGAAGCAGGGGCGGCCTACTAGTTTGTATTAAAGTACCAGGAAAATTTACAGTCCACGGCAAAAAAAAAACAAACCAAGGTTTCATTGGAAAACGCTTAAAAATATTTACGCACGGTCGATGTCAACATCAAATCGTCCTAAACTTTACCCTTAAATTTTTACGTTTACTACTTATTTTGCATAAAGTCCTTTATTTTATTTCTTCACTGAAGTGCATCACAAACATCGTTAAAGTTTTGTTAATTATGAGACTATTATTCGCTTTGTTATTTCTTTTGGCAAGAATTTTAATGCGGCCAGGGAAAAATATTCTTGTAAGAAAAAAAATATTATACACCACAAAATACAATAAATATAAATTTTAAAAAACTATTTGGTCCGACTTAACGCCTGCCAAAATAGCCAAGCAATTGCTACGACGTCACAAAGTTTATATTTTGCAAGTAACTTTTAATGAACAGAAATTTTTCACCGATGAGCACTTGGCCATCTTTTATTATTTGTTGTTATACTTTAGAGTGTGTACTATAATCATGCCAAATTTGACGCTTGTACGATTTGCTATTTTTACACTAGAGCTAATAAAAATATACGTTAAAAAAAAATACGTTTTTTATATGGGGACCCCTTTTTTTTATTTTTGACTTTTTTATTATTTGAATGTTAATCCGCCGTGACGTTACATATTCTGTGAAAATTTCAACTGGGTATATATTACGGTTCGAAAGATACAGCCGTTAGGACAGACAGAGACATCGTAATAGCTTAGTAATAGGGTCCTGTTAGGTTACCTTTTGGGTACGGAACCCTAACGTCAACGAAGAATAAAATTGAAAATAGACAATCGCCTAATTCATTTATTACGCCAACAAAAGCTCCCGTCGGTTTTTGTTATACCTACTATGAAAACACACTGCAAGCAATGTATGCTTCAAACAAAGGTCACCAGACGTTCCTAAGCCGACGATTAATTCTAATATTTTTGACTTTCTTTACCATTTTCCCTCAGCCGTCTGACTTTAAAAGATTCAGAGATTCGAGGACGAATTACTTACGATTCAAGAGACCACCGGCATCAAGGACCTTTAAAATGCGCCAAGAAACGTTTGCGCAAATTAAAATCGCACGAACATTGGAGCGGAATTCATCCGCTAGCGCATTTATTCAAGGCAAACGCGTACGCCCCTTTAAAAGATTTATCTTCCGTGTAGAGTTTTGAAAAATAGACGGTCAAGTGGGATTCACTGGTAATACATTCAGTGGACATTTACAGGCAAAAGGTAACCATGGTTCCCAAACCACTCAGAATTAATTCTTGGAGGTGTTTGTCTCATATTATTATGTCGATGAAGATGGTCATAGATGGTATAAACACTCAACCTGGATTGGGAATTAGCATAAGTATTATCTTCAAATATCAATTTGAAGCGCAAGAGTTTAAAATTTTACCATTGAAACTGACGTGGTTTTCACACATTTTATTTATATTACACGGGAATTACTCACGTAAGATTAAGCCGGTCACTCCGACTATAGTTTCAACCGCATTCCTCCAATCCGTTCATTCCGCAAGACGGTCCTTTTCCAGATGAATGCACGCGCGCGGCTGCGTCTCGTTTTTTTTTTTGCTTTGCTATTGTCGGAGTAATCTTACGTGAGTCATTCCCGTGTAATATAAATAAAAAGAGTTTAAAATTATTTCCGGTTAGAATTTAAAACGAATTTGTCTATAACATGTTTGTATAACCCATTAGAGCTTAGATACTGAAAGTTCTTATGAGAACAACTAAGCCTAAAAACTAAGCTAGACAAATGAAAGGAAACTAAAAAAACTAGCCTAAGTACTGGGAATAGGCTGCCTTTTTTTAATTAATAATATTAATAACAAATTAGTTTTAACTTCAGTTTACTTATTCATAGAAATTGCTTAAAATTTGTTTATCTCGTTTTCACGCTTGAATATTTACTTCACTGAGAAGTTAACAGCTATTTCAAGCAAAGATCAACTTAAGTGTCGGCTATAAGTAAGGTTGCTAACATCAAAGAGGTATAAAACCTGTTTTGACACGTAATCTGTTTTGATTCTTCAGCTCGTCAAATAATTCTGATAAATCATTTTTTTTTTTATTAAATAATAAGCTTGCGTTTGACCACCATCTCGCATGATGCTATGCGATGATGTTGTCTACGTTGGAGCATGCTTTACGCTTCAAGTTAAACGTAATTTTGACATTTGCAAATTAAACTATCGCCTGAAAAAAAAAATTAGAAAGAATAAAAATAAACTTTTTTTTTCTTCTAATTTTATATTATTATTTACAACTTTTTTTATTTAACTGATGTGCATATCACAGAAACAAGAAATAAATAGAACGGAAATGAGAAGGAAAATCTTTTTCCAGGCATTATGAGTGAACCTTGATTGAACATTTCTTAATTAGATCAACGCGTCGCGTTGATCCCCAAGCCGCCTGCCAAGCGTGGGGATTATGGCAACACCCCTCTCTAAGAGGAAGGCCTTGTTCAGCAGTGGACATTTAATGGCTGATGATGTGATTTGCCTCAAAAATAAATACCTAGTCATATTTTCTAGTTTTGCATATATTTTTTACAAATAATAATAAATCTGATCGTTTGTATGTCATTTTTGTCAGCTCTATAACAACAGAATGGACATGAATTTTGAACAATTTTGTTTAGCCTGGGAAAAATGTAAGGTTCCTGTATAAAGCAATAGGAACCGCGGGGTGGTATTATTTAATGAAACAGAGTTTTTATGTCTTGTACAAGAAAAAAAACTTGTTTTGATCTCAAGGAAAATGATATGTAAGAATCAATCACATCCAAATTAATTTGATCTCCGAATTCTCATACGTCTTCCACGTCAATGATTTGACTGGCAAAATTGAGGGCTCTCACTAAATTGGATTCAAGGAATGTTTAATTGAATGCCAGCAAACTGAACTGCCTTGTTGTTTGTTTGCGGGGCTTACAATTTGTGTTCCATTTTGCTATAGATTAAGGCTGGAATTAGAAGGCGACAGCTCCAGAGAGCGGCTTTCGATATCGGACATGCCTTCGACTGTGTGACAGTATTTTTGTTAGAGGTACGAAATAAAAGCGCCAATGCTACATTGGTAAGTACGGTAAAAATAAAAAGCGTTAAAACCATTAAATTTTAAATATAAATTTAATCGCGAAAACCTATAAAATCATTGATATTCATGATCAATGATTTCTTAGGTTTTTCTAGCACCAACAACTAGGATACAGTTCATGCAAAACACCGATAAAAATCAACTGTAAATTGCATATGCGGTCACCTATCTTAGAATTAACCGGTCAAATGCGAGTCGGGCTCATGCACTGAGGATACCATCACAAAATACAAATAGTAGTGCAGAAAGACGACATTAAACCTAGGCGGTCACCCATCCACGTAGAGACCACGCCCGACATTGCTTAACTTGGGGGTGAACAGAATTTTGTCACCGACTCGCACTTGACCAATATTTATTATTTTATTTTAGTGTGTGCTATAAATCATGTCAATTTTGACGCTTGTACGTATTACCGTTTTCACATTAGAGCAAATACAAAAATACGATAGCAAACATTTTGTTTAATGATTTTAATTTTGAGTTTACTATTACTTCTTAGTTCATTTGTCATAACGCTACATATTCTGTGAAAATGACAACTGGCTATCTGTTACAGTTTGAAAGATACACCCATTATAAAGTAGGACGGGCGGACGAACAAAAAGACAGCATAGGCGTCCCGTTTATACACCTTATTACGGAACCCTAGAAACATCGAAGTTAAACAACGGACTAACCAATGGGTCATCATCATCATCATCAGCCAGAAGACGTCCACTGCTGAACATAGGCCTCCCCCTTTAACCTCCACACTGAACGACAGCCTGCCTTTTGCATCCACTGGATGCCAGCGACTCTCACTATGTAATCGGTCCATCTAGTGGGAGGCCTACCTACGCTGCGTCTTCCGGTTCGTGGTCTCCACTCAAGAACCTTTCTTCCCCATCGGTTATCGGTTCTTCGAGCGATGTGGCCTGCCCATTGCCACTTCAACTTAAACCAATGGGTGACTGAATAGAAATTTACAGCTGAGTGCTTCAGTGGGTAGGATTATTGTAATCCAAGGCATTTTGACGGCCTGAAATCTCTAACATTAGAGCTGGCCACTGCTATACGAACTAACTTGCTAGTGCTAGACATTTGACCACAGTCCATCTTTTATTTTATTCATTTATCTCAGTCAGAAAAATACATACCTATCAGAGTCAAAACAAGCTAATAAAAGTCTTCACGGATGTCTAATTGATTTCGTCTAAATAGGGCTTTATTTGATTACGTCACAAGTTGTGGATCAAATCGCATTGAAGCGTTCACTGGTTTAATATAAACTTTGTTTAAGACGAAGCATTGCTTTAATAAGTTTCTGGCCGAAAGATTTCATCCCTTTGTTTGGGTTATCGAAACATGAAATCGTATCCATCCGATTTGGATTAAAATTGTATCGGATTAAATTTAGTCCGTTAGTTTCAACTAGCTAGAGAATTTATTGGGATACTTGCCCTGGGTTGTGACTGTTCCCAACTGTAACATTATTTTCATAGCTAGGTGTTTTTTTAAAGTTGCCAGATCTTCAAAAAATTTGGCTGTATCAAATAATAAATATTCGGACATTTTTACACACACGGTCATCTGACCCCGAACTAAGCTAGACTTATAATATGGCTGCCAAAGACTGATGTACATACATAATATATTTTTAAATACATACTTGAATAGATAATAACACCGAGATAATATAGAACAAACGCAAATGTTCATCGCATGAATATTCGTCCTAGGAGGGAATTGAACCTACGGCCAGTCGGCCCACCCAAGCTCAGAAGGCAGGTTCACTACCAACAACCAACGGGGCTATTGTCAATCAGGGCTATAGATTCTACTATTTAGTTGGATTCCCCTACCCAATGATTTTCAAAGCTCCGGGCTAGACTCAGTAATTAAAATAAATACAGTTTAATTATTTTATACTGGTATTTTATTACTGACGATACATTGAAATATAACATAAAATAATAATATTAATAATATTCGGGACATTTTTTCACACACGGTCATCTGACCCCAAACTAAGCAACGCTTGTGATATGGCTGCCAGAGACTGATATACATACATATATAGTTTTAAATACATACTTAAATAGATATTAACATCAAGATATAGAACAAACACAAATGTTCATCGCATAAATGTTTGTCCTAGATGGGAATCGAACCCACGCCCCCAAGCTCAGAAAGCAGGTTCACTACCAACTAGGCCAACGGGCTATCTAAAATGGACCCAGTTCTCAGACAGTTCTCAATGACTTTCTGAAATTCTTAAATTTTAGTTTTAGCGTGAATTAGGTACCGTAGTTGAATCATATAGTCAGAATAGTCTAGTTGCACGAAATACTTCTTAATTAAGTATAATTAAAACATGTAGAAAACTAATTAATAATAGTTAATTAAAAGCAAACTAACAACGCGCTAATAAGAATTTCTGATGAAAAAGCTCCAATAATCTAAAGTAGATTCCATTTCGATCTCAATCCATTACTAACATTCTTACACCTTCAGCAGTAACTCAGCACAATACCAGAATTGTGCTAATGGACTTCTAATTCCAACAGCACATTTACGGGCTACTGAACTTTACCAGCCACGGAATACTCTACCCTATCTTGATACGATACAGTTTAAATTCGTGTGAAAATGTTAATCTTATCAAACGTACCATCGGTAAAGTACCTTGTGCCCATCAATACCCAGATGTATTAAAATTTAACGATAACAAATATTCAAACACAAGATCTCCTTAAGGCCGTTAGGACTAGGCTTATACGGGTAGGTACGTTTTACGAGCTCCCAAGAGCACTCAAATCTAATTTAGCTATAACAGAATTTGTTTGGCCGAAGAGTAGGTACCTATTTGGGTACAAGCGGTAGCGGTTTCAATGTTCCCATTTGAGGACACAGGTGAACGATTATTATATTTGGAACGGTGAAGCCCTGATTTTGGTATTGGGTGATAAGGGTGCGAAAGTGGATACTGTTGGATATAAAATTGTATTGTCGACGTTTTATCTCTATGAGCGGTTCTATTTTGCAAGCTTCTGCTCTATTTAACTTGCCCTGTTAGTTAGTGTGTATCATCATCATAATCAGCCTTTTAACAGTCCACTGCTGGACTTTTAGCCTACCCCCGAAAGGGTGATTGGACCTTATCCAACACGCTGGCCCAGTGCGGATTGTTGGATTCACATACGCCATTGAATTCCTTCTACGTGCGTATGCAGGTTTCCTCACGATGTTTTCCTTCACCGAAAAGCCAGTGGTATGAATATCCGTACATAAGCTCCAAAGAGCTCATTGGTATATACGGGCCCAGGGTTTGAACCCGCGACCTCACGCTTTCAAGTCTATCGGTCACCCAAATGGGCTACCACGTAAATGGGTAGTATGTATGTGTGGGACAAAATATTGCAACTGAATTTTAGACCAATATTTTTTTTAGTTGATTGAATACAACACACTAGAAATTCGACATATATAAAAATTCAATATTTTTTTTTATTATTTTTTTTCTTCGACAGATTGAGCTGAAGTTTTACATACACGTTTGGATGAAAATGCATGGTTAGCTAAGTGATATCATCATAAAACCAATATGGCGGCCTCTCAAAGATGGCGGACCAGTTATTTTATGCACTGCCATAATATGTATTGTGTATTAAATCCACGTCACGACAACAGCTAGACTGTTTTTCATCATCATTATTTACACTACCAACTACGCCACTGGAACAACTGTGCAAAAAAACGAAGTCGGTTAGCAACTGAGCTTACACTGCTGAGTAATATACTTGTGCTTACCACACTGTCTTTTTTTAAGTTAATAATAGGCTTGCGTTTGACCGCCCACTCACCTGGTGCTAAGCGATGATGCGGTCTACGATAGAGCACTCTTGCTTAGAAGAAACCGATTTACTCGTGATTTGAAGACACCCAGATTGTAAGTCTGATCTTCTGAGTAAGTTCCACTGGCCCGATCGTTACGAAGTAATTTAAGTATTAAGGTATTAGTCAATGCTGAGAACACAAGCCTTTACAATATTATTAGTAGGCTTTAGAATATACAACGTATAACAATATAATACTACTTTACAAAGCTTGGAATACTCACGTTACCTGCCATTCTGATATTCCAGGTGGCAGTGTATGTGAGAACTAACCTTCACCTCTATCATAAGCTCAGCGACACGCACACTTGCAACATACGTAACGCTGATAGGCTAGTTGGTATCAGGCACTCCCTCGCTAAGTCCGGCAAGTCAACGCACGTTATGGGGCCGATGGTGTACAATCGGTTGCCAAAAACAGTGACAGATGCGCTCAATCTGAGCTGTTTTAAATTTAAATTAAGACGCTGGCTTATCGATCAGGCGTTTTATGATTTTAATGAATTGGTGAACCCTGACGGTAAAAAAATCTAATGTGTATCATATTTTGTATTGGTATTTACATTATATAATTTTATTTATATTTTAAATGTTGTGTATTATGTATACATTCTTATATAACAATATTACAATTGCCTGACCTGTAAACATAATGTTTATTAATAAATTACTTTGACTTTGACTTTGACTTAATACTGAAGTAACATGATTATTTACGGGATATTTACCGTGGTAAAGATGTGGAATGAGCTCCCAAAATAAAACAATCCCGTAAATAATCATATTACTTTAGTGAACAACTGTGATGGTTTAAAACAGTGTATAATACTGATGAGTATGTTGTAGTATTTACTCATCAACAACTTTGAATCGAGAACCTTTTGGCCCAATCGGCGATCTGTTCTGCGTACTATGTGCCCTGCCCACTGCCACGTCAACTTGCTAATTCGGTGGGCTATATTCGGATCTTCATATTTCTAATTTGATCTCGTAGAGAAACCCCGAGCATAGCCATCTCCACCGGTCTATGGTGGAGATCTTTCACTGCCCGTATGTCACACACTGGTTGAAGACTTTCGTCTTAAGGCACTGAGGTATTTTGGACGAGAAGACGTTGCGAAGTTTCCAAACGCTGCCCAGCCGAGACCACGAATGGAGACCACGGACTGGTAAGCGCAGCGTATATAGGACGTCCACCCACAAGATAGACAAACGACCTAAAAGAGACTGCGGAGAAACTCTGGATACAGGCCGCTTGCAACCGGCCCTTTTGGAGATCGATGAGGCAGGCCTATGTCCAGCTGTGGACGTCCTATGGCTAAAATAATGATGATGATGAACTTTAAATCAGCTGTTCCATAGAAAACGGTCATTGACACTCAATAAAATGTTTTTTTTTTTTTTGCGATTGCGATTTCAGCTTTGATCTTATAGTAAAAGTTGTATGTAAAATGATGATAACCCTTCAGTATTACCCATTAGACATTTTTGTCACACGTATACTTATCAATATCAGAAGTAGAACCTTCGTCACTTAATCAACGTCAGAAGTAAATTTTGAAACTTCATTTGGAAGCCTATTAAGCCTTCTTTATAGATACAAAAAAATGCGTCGCGCCGTATTCTGTAACTCGCAATTTGCTCACCGAGCATGGCTAATTGCCTAAAGGAATACGTCTCAGCGGATTTGAATAAGTCGTCCGTTCCTAGGATTAGGAGAGTAACGTTTACGCATCGGTTATTCCAATTTTAACAAGCCTGTTTTAACTCTGATTGGAGAGTATTGTCCTTAGGTTTTGAGAGCTTGATTAAATTGAGTCTATGCCAAAGTGTACGGCCGGGACTACTGTTATTTTATTTTGTTTTCTTTCCAATTTCACGCAATCAAGAACATTAATCAATTGCCATTAACCAAGGTCGATAAAAAGTTTTTGTAGTTTCTTTTTCTTCACATCACATCACATCATCAGCCATTAAATGTCCACTGCTGAACAAGGCGGCTTGGGGATCGCAGTACGTTCACCGTGTACTAACAGGACGCTGCTGCCCATCCTCCGGTGGTTCTGGTCGCAGTTTTAGAACATACCCGGGTCCATTATCTCTTTCTTCATTATAATCATATTATTATGAAATAGTGGTTCTTTGTTCCTTATTCTTTCACGCAGCAGTAGTGGAACGATTCAACATTTTTTTTTCATGGAAATCGTTTTAGTGCCGGATAATGACATAGTTACTTTTTTATATGACTGTAGTGTCAAAATCATAGGCCGCCTGAAACCCCCCCCTTTCATACAAAACAATAAACATAAATTCAACATTTACAAGCGTAGCTCTTGTCGATGGAGTCACTTCCAGGCTTTATCGTCTTCTGTCAGCGTTGCACTTCCCTGTACGACATGGCAATACATAATACAATACACAAAGATGGAGAGTTTTTGCGCCATCGTGGAAAAAACATGTCTGCTCGTTGGATTATTTTCCTAAACTTGTGTATTTTCGAGTGTTAATGTGTACTAAATGGTGAATTATTATTCATTAAGTGCTCGTGAACATGCTCGAGTGTGGACAAGTGATATAACGAGGTGAAACGTGTCTTTTCGTGTTGTTTCTAAAACTCCATAGGAGCCTCTTGTAAAGTCTCCACCACTTTACAGGGGCATGAGTTTGACCTGACCGTGACTTACTTAGCTTGACTCTGACTGTGACTATGACTTGTTTGATACTATTAAGACAATGTAAACATGATTAATATTACGACTAAAGGACATTGAATCCATGGTCATGAAAATTATACCAAAAAAATACACAATGATGTCAAAATTATTAATCCGCCTCAAACCCTTTTTAACCTACTTCTTATACAAAACTTCTATACCTATTCCGTATAGTTCTATACTTACTGATATATTTAATACATCATATATACATCATCAGCCATTGAATGTCCACTGCTGAACAAGGCCTCTCTCTTAGAGAGGGGTGTTGCCATAATCCCCACGCTTGGCAGGTGGCTTGGAGATCGCAGTACGTTCACCGTGTACTACCAGGACGCTGCTGCCCATCCTCCGGTGGTTCTGGTCGCAGTTTTAGGACATACCCGGGTCCCGGGATATATTTAATGTAGTGTCAAAATTATTAGGCCACCTAAAACTTATATAAAACTTTTTGCAATACACAATTACACAATTGTGTCAAAATTAATAGTCCACCTGAAAACCAATCTATATAAAACTTACAGTAATTTCACAGTCATAAAATTCATCGTGAAACATTATTTGCATAGAGGAACTGCGAGTTGGCAAGTTTTCAGTTTGATACCATTGTCCGTGCACGGTAGAATGCGACAGCAATAGACGGATTGGATGGATGGATATTGACGTTTGTCCTGTAATTTATCAGAACGCCCAAAAATTAAATGTCTGTTTTGGATGTCAAAATTTGAGTAATAATTAATAGTCATCATCATCATCATTTCAGCCATAGGACGTCCACTGCTGGACATAGGCCTCCCCCATCGATCTCCAAAAGGGCCGGTTGGAAGCGGCCTGCATCCAGCGTTTCCCTGCGGTCTCTTTTAGGTCGTCTGTCCATCTTGTGGGTGGACGTCCTACGCTGCGCTTACCAGTCCGTGGTCTCCATTCCAGAACCTTTCGGCCCCATCGGCCATCTGTTCTGCGTGATATGTGCCCTGCCAACTGCCACTTCAACTTGCTAATCCGGTGGGCTATGTCGGTGACTTTCGTTCGTCTACGGATCTCCTCATTTCGGATTCGATCTCGTAGAGAAACCCCGAGCATAGCCCTCTCCATAGCTCGTTGTGCTACTTTGAGCTTGCTTATGAGGCCCATAGTGAGAGACCACGTTTCAGTGCCGTATGTCATCACTGGTAACACACACTGGTCGAAGACTTTCGTCTTAAGGCACTGAGGTATTTTAGATGAGAAGACGTTGCGAAGTTTACCGAACGCTGCCCAGCCGAGTTGGATTCGCCGATTGGGAATTAATAGAGTAAGTAATTAAAATTAATACTGGGTACGCTGCTAACTGGTAGTGGGCTTGAGCATTTGGATTGTCTTTAGACCTTCAACGGTCTATGGGCAGTCTAACTATATTTGTAGTTTTAGTTTTAGCTTGTATTTTGTTTAGTTAATAAAGGCACTTTCCTTCACTCATTTTAAATACTTCATACTTCAATTCATAGACTAGGTAAAGCTACTACAAAAGTCTTTGCTTGAATCGCAAGATCAACAATTCGGAAAGCTTAATTTTCTATTAGCCATTCCAGATACGTTTTAAGGAAATTAGTTATTTATGTAACTTAATTATGTATCTTAAAAAAGAAGAAAATGTTCAGCAGACCCTTTCAATTTCAACCATTTCCAAAGTAAACGGGAGTTCACAAAACACGAAGACTTGTCTTGATTATTAATAAAAAAACTTTCCTTTTAAGACAGACGGCACTAAATCACTTTTATACCTTAATACTTGAACATAAGGCCCAGAATAATTAAGCGAAATTTCTCATAAACAATGTGGAGGAAAGCAACATCAGTTGGTAAAAGTTTTCAACTGTTCAAGGTGAAAAGGATAGCAATGAATTGTTTACTTTGTATAATGCAGACTCCCTTTTAATTGTGTACTAAACAAAGTTGAAATACGCTAAGTATGATTAAATTTACAGGATTCTACTACTTGACACAACTCTTTTGAAAATTTCTCGTTTCAAAGTAGTAGGTTTGTGCCCTAACGTTTCTTTTACTACAATTAACCGGTTAAACAAAGGATATAATTAAACACATTAAACATACTGAAATCAATAGGCTAAGTGCGAGTCGGGCTCGCGCACTGAGGGTTCTGTACCATCACAAAATTCAATAACGAAACTACCAGTTAGTTATAACTTGGTAATTAACAGAAACTTGTCACCGACTCGCACTTGGGCATTATTTATTGTTATATTTTAGAGTGTGTACTATCATCATCATCAGCCAGAAGACGTCCACTGCTGAACATAGGCCTCCCTTTAACCTCCAAACTGAACGACAGCCTGCCTTATGCATCCACTGGATGCCCGCAACTCTCACAATGTCGTCGGTGCATCTAGTGGGAGGGAGAGTGTGTACTATAATCTTACCAAATTTGACGATTGTACGTATTACCGTTTTCCCATTAGAGCTAATACAAAATACGTTAAAAAACTACGTTTGTTGTACGGGGACCCCTCTTTCTTCCACCTCATCCTCGGTCACCCTGGGTTCCGCCGACCTAGTCTCGGCCACCACGCGGTTACTGAAGTACACTACCTCCCATCATTACGTCTGGCCATGTGTTCTGCCCAATTCCATTTAAGTTCTGTCATCCTTTTTACAAAGTCTACAGCCTTGGTGCGATGTCTCATTTTTTATGTATCTCAGTGTTTCGAATTTGGTTTTGTAATTTGATGCCGAGCACAGCTTGCTCCATGGCTCTCTGTGCGATGACTATCTTGTGCAGTCTTGTCCATCTCTCATCACCATAGTTTATGGCGGGCTGGACACATTGATTATAGAGACGAGTTTTCAAGCACTGTGGTATCTCTTTCGATCTGAGAATGTCTAACAGCTTCCCCTGGCTTATCCCCTTAACGCGGACTTTGCAATAAAAAAACCTTGAGATATTAGATGTTACATCTCGTTACCCTCCTTAATTTCCAATGGAAACGTTGCTCTTCAATCCGAAGCACACGTTACGTGAAGAATGTACAATATTGCTTGGGTATAACAGGCAAAGATATGGTATTTTTCCAGGCTGCAAAAAAGCCGACACTACAAAAACCATTGTAGTCTCCAACAAAAATCATACCTCAGCAAAATTTTTAAATAACACGGGGTGTAAGGGGAACACTCTAGAAGCCAAAAGAAGGTAATTGTACTCATCATTATGAGCAACTTTTACTATGGGACCAGCCCTGAAATCTCCAAAAAAAATCAGCTGTTCTATAGAAAACGGTCATTGACACTCGACAAAATGTATGGAACAGCTGATTTTTTTTCGCGATTTCAGGGTTGGCCCGTACTAAAAGGGGTTCATAATGATGAGTACAATTACCTTCTTTTGGTTTCGAGAGTGTTCCCCTTACACCCTGTATATTGTGTACAAGTTCAAACAAAAGTAGATGGTTCATATACTCTAACATCAAACAAACACTTACCTCTTTCAAGTATTAAATCGTCTTCAAATTTCCACCAGATTCACCTAAGACCGTGATTTGTCTGAAGACTCCGGGATTCACCGGAAGACCCCCTGAAACAGATGAAAGAAAATTAATTACTTCCAAACGGATCCTCAGCGAAATCAACAGCATTATGATGAGTCTTTCAGAGAAAATCAGACGTTTATTATTCATTTAAAAGTGCTCCTGCTTATCAATATAGACGGAACGAGTAGTATGGGAACAATGTTCTTCCCCGTGAGCTTAACTCGTTTGAGGCTGGTGCTACGCAGAGTTGCTCCATCCGAGCACACCAAGCATACGCCTTAGACTAATCGCACCAGCACAAACACATCCAGTCACCCACAGGTGTGATTGATGATACATTATTAAGCAATGCCTCAAACACATTTTTGTTTTCGTTTTTATTTTTAGTTCATTGATTTGAAGTTCATTTAATATACATATGTAATATTTTAACTCCTCTGTACCTTATTTTTAACATAATTAACTTTAATTGAATGTACTCTTAATCTACCTACTTTAGTTTTAATTTAAGCATTTTAGTTGTATTTGTAACTCCTAAGCGCGCGTGTTAAGTTAAAATTGGCAAATCTTTTTCGGGTCACCAAGATACCGGCCTAGCCGAGTTTGGGGCCTACTGCTAATTCAATATAACCTAGTTTAGATTATTTGTGGCAATGTATACAATTTAATTATGATAATGTTAAACCGCTTCAGAAATAAATATTTACTTTACTTTACTTTACTTTACAATATGAACTAGAGTGTATATGTTTAGATAGCCCGATTGTCCAGTTGGTAGTGAACCTGCCTTTTGCGCTTAGGGGCGTGGGTTCAAATCCCACCTAGGACAAACATTTATGAGATGAACATTTGTGTTTGTTCTACATCTGGGTGCTAATATCTATTTAAGTATGTATTTAAAAATATATATGTATGTATATCAGTCTCAGGCAGCCATATCACAAGCTTTGCTTAGTTTGGGGTCAGATGACCGTGTGTGCAAAAATGTCCCGAATGTTTATTTATTTACCTTAGCCCGTAAAAACCAAAAGCCACTGAAGACTGTCAGAATAATTATTATAATTAAAAAAAAAAGCTGAAAGTGCAAGTTGGACTCGCGCATCGAGGATTACGTACCAACCACAAAACTTATTTTTTCCATTCAGCTTGAGATCGTTAGCGCGATTCAGCCATGCACTTGGCTGGCTTTTGATATTTGTTAAAATACAGTATGATACATAATTACTATACAGAAATTTCAAATTTCTAGTAAGTTTTGTTTTAGAGACGGAACCCGAGAAAAAAACTAAAAGTTACTCTTAAAACCCTAATTTCTTTATTTTTTATATAAAGAAAAATATAATTATATTTCATACTCTAACTAAGAAATCCTAGAAAATGGTACCCTACATGCCAGGATCAGAGTTTTTTTTTTCCTTTTCGATGTATGTTTTTCCCTTATGATTAATATTACAAACCAGGTTGCTAGAAAACATTGCAATAAAATGTGAAAGTTATCACTAAATAATTCTGTATATTTTTACGTTAATATCTACGCAAAGTGTAAGAAAAGTTCAAGCCTTGACAGCAATTTTTTAAATGTTTGTTTATAAAATAGTAATTTTTTAAAGTAATAAGTAATATAAATCTAGATACAATTTGTAACTCGATGTTTTCAGCGTGTATTTTTAATATTAACGCGCCCAACTGGGCGCGTAACTTGAATGCCCCAGTTCGAACGCCAATATAAAGTCTGCAATTAAAATCGGTAAAAAAATGCTGTAGGTTATCGATTAAATAATACTTTATGTAAACAATTAATAGGTATAATAAACAATAGGTAATAAACCGGCCAAGTGCGAGTCAGGCTCGTGCTCTGGGGATCCGTCCGTACCAACACAAAATACAATAATTGTTTATTAAAAAACTGACTTCTAAATAAGTCAAATATGATGGCATTTCGTATCGGCGAAGGAAACGATGAGGTTATCTAAATGAAGAAATTACCAGTTATAACTTCGTAATGAACTGAAATTTTTCACAAACTCGTACTTGGCTATTATTTATTATTTGTTGTTATACTTTAGAGTGTGTACTATAATTCTGTCAAATTTGTTTACCGTTTTTACATTAGAGCTAATACAAAAATACGTTAAACACATACTTTTGATGTAACCTTTAGTTTTTAATTTTTGACTTATTATTTCTTAGTTAATACACCGTTTTTTTTACTGGCTGTCTGTCACAGTTGTTAAAAGTTAGAACGGACAGACAGACAGCGTAGCCTTATTTATAGGGTCCCGTTTACACCCTTTGGGTACGGAACCCTAAAAACCTTGTAATTATGTTGGAATCTTGAGTTAAATATTTCCGTAGGAGTTGCGTTGCTGTCTTTATACAAATCTCGTCACAAGGAAGTCGTAGTAGAAGATTTTGTTCCTTGATACTATTATAAATAAATAATATTATCATTTTGTTTGTAAACATAATACTCTTAGGCTGTGACCGTAATACAACTCTCAAGGACCACTTCAACGGTGCCTAATTTCTGTTTGTTAAATAGATAATAAACACTGGAACTTAGCAAAATAATATTGCTCTTTGGAGTTAATTAAACGTAAGATTACCCAAAATAAAATATTATAAGTATCAGATTTTGTTAAGATCAAATTAAATTTACTTAAAATAAACCTTGTTTTGTTCTAAAAATATTTACTTCCGTGTAGAAACTGTTGGCCATAATAAAGATAAATCATTTAAAAGATTCAGCCCATCGGATTAGCAAGTTGAAGTGGCTGTGGGCAGGGCACATAGCACGCAGAACAGATGGCTGATGGGGCCGAAAGGTTCTCGAATGGAGACCACAGACCGGTAAGCGCAGCGTAGGACGTCCACTCACAAGATGGACAGACAACCTAAAGGAGACCGCAGGGAAACGCTGGATGCAGGCCGCTTCCAACCGGTCCTTTTGGAGATCGATGGGGGAGGCCTATGTCCAGCAGTGGACGTCCTTCAGCTGAAATGATGATGATGATGATTTAAAAGATTGAACATTGTAACACATTGGACCTTATTTTACACCATAGGTGGAAAACAAGCAGACGGGCTACGTGATGGTAAGCAATCACCGTCACCTATGGATACCTGTAACACCAGGGGCATCACAACTAAGTTGCCGACCATTTCAAACTCTATTAACTCGCTTTTTTAACAGCCCCATGTTATTTATAGGTTCTCGGAAACACCGTGGAAGGTAGCTTTTTCCTCATTTTGCAGGTATGAGACAAGAAAGGTCGCGTGATTCGCACAGTGTGCAATTCCACTGATCTATGATATCTGGGAAAGAAGTTTAAAAAAAATTAAGTAGAAATGAAATAAGAATTAAACCACGAACAAACCAGAAAATCCCGCAAGTACCCGCACGCGATTCATTAGCACGATTACATCTGCAATATCACAATGGAAATAGCAGAGCTTTAGAACTTCTGAACCACACGCTAAGTCCCCAGAACTACGCTTTGTCATTGAAACGCGTTTTATGTACTTTAAACTGTTGGAAAAGTTTCAAAACTTAAATTTGCAATAAAAAATTTAAAAGCTTAAATATTCAATAATATTGCCTGACTTTATGGCACTAAATTTCTTCCCTGGGTGAATGTTTCGGCACTTTGGCGCCGTCACATCTACCTGAGACACAAGGTAGGGCTGATGCAGCCGCCAATTCGGCAGAGCAACACAAGCGACGCAAATATGCTTACCTCGGCAGTGGTTACATATTTGAGGCGTTTGGAGGCAAGACATTAGGCGTTTGGGGGCCGGGAGCTCAGAGCGCCTGGTTAATGTGAAGCAAGACCAAAATCGCAGGTATCCAGTGGATACAAAAGGTAGGGTTTGAGGCGTTTGGGGGCCGGGAGCTCGGAGCGCCTGGTTAATGCGAAACTTGACTATAATTGCGGGCATCCAGTAGATGCAAAAGGCAGGCTGTCGTTCAGTGTGGAGGTTAAAGAGGGAGGCCTATATTCAGCAGTGGATGTCTTCTGCCTGATGATGATGAATTCAAATAGTACTTTCAGATTGGTCCAAAAAACACGTTTGTGCTTGCCGCATCATGCAGAATCTGCGTCAGAAAATCCCCGCTTAGCCATATTAAACTTGCAGCGGTCCACTTGGGCCTGAAGTTGGTTTTGCGACTTCCGCGTTCTGTTGAAAGAGCTAAACCAATTTCGAATTTTCCGAGCGTACCGAACTCATATTTCCACACCAGTATTGACATATTGATGGCCAATATTCTCCCAACAGTAAACTTATACAAATAAACAAACAAAATCTTGAAGGGTCTGCGCATAAGTTGTCCAGATATTTCGCACAATGCTCAAATAAGCCGGCTGGAACTTACTCAAACTCTATAGTATCCTATACTGCGTTGTCAGTAATTGAAGTCCGCAATATTTGAATCAACACAAGGTTAAGTGATAAAATGAGCAGTTTTAGTAAAAATTACTTGGACGACTTTTTAATTGGAAAAATAATTTACCAAAAGTTATTTATGTATGTAATAAATGTAAATATTTTTTTTTCATTTTTTTAAATCCATGATAGGCTTGCGTTTCACCGCCAACTCGCCTGATGTAAAGTGACGATGCGGTCTACGATGGAGCACGCTTGCCTAGAAGAAACCGATTCACTCGTGATTTGAAGACACCCAGATTGTAACTATGGGGGAACACCCATTAAGGCAGCGCATTCCACAGACTAGCAGTACGCATAATAAAAGTGGAATAAACGCGCTATATATCGTTTTCTAGATGCCACTGCACTTATTTCAGACTGTTCATGTATATTTAAATATATTTTTGAAGTGATAACTTCTTAAGCCGTATTGGCGGTTTTTGAGAGGCAAAACTTATGGGTTCCCTTCACAGACATGTTAATGTGACAGTGTCAACAACAGGCCAATGTTTCTAAGTTTTCACTTCTGTCAGCAGTCCCCATGACTGCCTTTTTTAAAGTGAAAACTTCTTGAACCGCTTTGATCGACTTTTGGTGGGGTCAAAACGTATTAGTTTGCGTCACCGACATGCTAATGTGACGTAAAGTTTTCACTTCACACAGTCCCCATGACTGGCTTTTTTACCTACTAAATAGTAAAAACAAGTGATCTTAGCCACTGTGTAGATTTGTATAATCCGTAGTTCCGCTCTTATTCATGCTGTTAGAACTCAGTTCCTCTTTCTGTTTGTAAAGTTTTATTTTTTCGACTCACTGCCAGTGGAGAATAATACAATGACCTAATGGGTGTATTTGATTTAGTTTTTTCCGTATTCGTGGAACCACTCTCGTGATTTTAATCTGGTACACTGTAAGGGTATTGTATCGTATATGCCCTGCGATCTGAGATGCAATTTTTATGTCTTTGTACATATTTCCTGGATAAATGTTCCTTAATTACCGGTCTGCCCAAAAAAGACAATACGAGCGTATGTATGTATGTATGTTGGCGTAGCGTATGTATGTGAGTATATTTCCTACCGAATAATCCAACTCGGATGGGCAGTGCGCGTGACATATTCTCGTCCAAGATACCACAGTGCATCAAGACGAGGGTCTTTGACCAGTGTGTGTTGCCAGTGATGACATATGGTACTGAGACGTGGTCCTTAACTGTTGGTCTTTTGGAAAAACTCAGAGTCACACAGCGGGCAATGGAGATAGCTATGCTCGGAGTTTCTTTGCGCGTTAAAATCCGGAACGTGAATATTCGCCAAAGAACCAGAGTCACCGACATAGCTGTTAAAATTTGCAAGTTGAAGTGGCAATGGGCAGGCCACATCGCTCGAAGAACCGATAACCGATGGGGAAGAAAGGTTCTAGAGTAGAGACCTCGAACCGGAAGATTCAGCGTAGGTAGGCCTCCCACTAGATGGACTGACGACACCGTGCGAGTCGCGGGCATCCAGTGGATGCAGATGGCAGGCAGGATGTGAAAGTTACACGGGGAGGCCTATGTTCAGTGAACGTCTTCTGGCTGATGATGATGATGATATTTCCTACTATTGTGTTATCGGCTTGACTGATTTTGATGTGTTCAGTATCGTTACATTTGGCTTCAAGTCAAAGTTTTATGCAACCTACTTCTTTGGTTATTTTTTAAATATATAATAGGCTTGCGTTTGACCACCATCTCACCTGATGTTAAGCAATGATGCGGTGTACGTTGGAGCACGCTTGTTTAGAAGAAACCGATTCACCGAAACGGATTTCGTGATTTGAAGACACCCAAGACTTTTAAACATGAAAGAATACTTTGAAGACTTTTATAAATACCTACTTGTTTGTACCTTTTACAGCAGTGCAAGTACCGTTCTTTATCGTACGTCAAATTCGATAAAATGCCATAGAATCGATCATAGCTAGTACTGACCAAATGGCATTTTATCGAATTTGACAATCTCAACTGTCAAATTTGATGATCGATAAAGAACGGTACTTGCACTGCAGGTCTTACTTAAGTTAAGAGCTGTCCGTTCATTTACAAAGGTGGTTTGAGTTGAGACACCAATGCACTCCAGCCGTAACTCCTATGTCAAAGGATTGTATTGAAAACTTGGAGTTAGGTTAAAGCGCTTAGTGTACTTGACGAGCAGTTTGCGCTTAGAGTGAAAAGGTAGGAAGGAATGGAATTAACAATTTTGAAAGAAAAATGAGATCACGCAATATGCCTGGGTCCTAATTTTGATTTAATCTACATGTATTTACATATAAAAATGATTCCCTATTAACCTTGGTCACATCAAGTTTTTTGTATGTTTTCGAATTCTTTGTAGAATGTTCTTAAGGAATGAAAAATTAAGAAAATTGCGCAGAAAATTGGAGAGTATCAGAAAACTTAACGACGATTTTAACTCGCGGGTGAAACCGTGGGACGCAGCTAGTTACTCATAAAATTGCTGATCATAAATAAAAAACAAAGCCCATCAACAAAATTTAAATTTGTTCTAAAATAAATAGGTTATGAGTATTTTAATTTCATGCTAGACAGAGAGTGCACTGTAGCGAGTTATGGCGTATGTTTTATTTAAGCGCAGGAGATCAAAAAACTATTTTCTTGTTTCGATATCCTCCACAACCCTTTAAAAATATAATTAACACGAAAATGGCTTTATATAAAATATGCAATGTTATTCTAAAGATAATGCTCATATTTTTTCGCGAATAATCCGCGTATTTTTTTTTTCTCTGTGTGTGTAATTTTTTAAACAACTTTTACTTTAGGACTGCACGTTAGGACTGGCCTGGAATGCGCTGCCTGCATGGGTGTTCCCGATAGTTACAATCTGGGTATCTTCAAATCACGAGTGAATCGGTTTCTTCTAGGCAAGCGTTCTCCACCGTAGACCGCATTATCGCTTAACATCAGGCAAGTTGGCGGTCAAGCGCAAGCATATTATTTATATTAAAAAAAAGCTAACTCTAATATAGCGAAAAAAACAGTGTTCCATAGATAAATCTCATTAGCACTCAAAGAAGTGTGGTGCCAAAAGTAGTTTTATAATAATCAGTAAAACGATATCCTCTAATATATACGTCGTTTAAAACAACATTCTGTATGTAATACAAGGTGAAAATTTATTTAGGATAGTTAAGGCTACCTTAGAAAACATTCGCACTTTACATTACCTAACAGTCATGTTTGTTAACCTTTTTGCGATCTCGCAAACGAGTGCTATACGGCACAATAGTATCGGCAAACACGCCTCGGACTCAATACCGGAAAAAACGACCAAATGGGGAAATTGCTAGCTATTTTTCACCTTCCACGTACCTACTGTTATTTCAATGATATTATTGTTCCACATTTCCACAGGACATGGATAATTTGTTTTGTTTTACGTTTAAAAAGTAAAATAAAATATCTTTTAAAAACCGACTTCAAAACACCACAAAACACAAACATTCTAAGTTAATATTATGCCACTTCAAAGAACAAAATAAAATTTAAACATGGATTTTGAAATCGGAAATAAATATTAAACATAGATTTATTTTTTCAAAATTTATTTTGTAATTGTTTCCACCTGAAATTACAGGTACACTTATAATCGCTGCACATACCTACATTGAAAAACGCTGAATTGAGAACTTTCTCCTTTTTCGAAGTCAGTGCAAAAAGATAAATTTGTAAGTAATATTTTTAATAAAACAAAAGTAATAGAAACAATAGAACTTTACTGTATTCCACGAGGCCGTATTACTCTGAAACTATAAAATCTTATGATATGTTTATATGTAACCGGTAATATTACACCTGACTTTACCGCAGCACGAATATTGTCTGAATCGGTAGGAGTCCTCGAGGGAAATAAAAATATTTTCAAAGAATATGTGAAAATCAAAATAGTATGTACTTATCTAAAATGTTTGTTTATCTCGTTTGTTTATATAACGAGGTGTTTTTTTGTGTTTTTCTAAACTACAAAGAAGCCTCTTAATAAACTCTCCACCGCTTTACTAGGGCATGATTTTGACTGTAATTGTTACCTGACTTGTTTGACTACATATCATCAAACTTGATAGTAATAATATAAATATAATACTTGATACAGGCAAATGCACAGGAGTGCGATGCCAAATTCACAGAGGAAAGAATTATAAAAAAAAGAAGCCGCACAAGCGTGCAACAAACAGCCAATGGCGAAATGGAGTAACCCATATTCAACATAAAGCGGGCTACTTACCGGAAAACATTTTTATAAAAGTCGAGTGGTTCCGCCGCCCGCTGTAGAGTGCACCTAATTACTGTATTTTGCTTTTTTTACGTCGAAAACGAAGCATTTTGTGGTTAAATTGTGTGTCTAAAATTTACCTTAGTTTTTTGGTTCAGGTTTTGTCTTTTGTTTCTTTTAATTAATGTACGGGTTGTTTACATATCACAAATATGTCGCAGACCAGGGTATGTCTTAAAACTGCGACGTAAAACCACCGGAAGATGGGCAGCAGTGTCCTATTAGTACAAGGTGAACGTACTGCGATCCGCAAGCCGTCTGCCAAGCGTATGGATTATGGCAACATCCCTCTCTTATTTTCTTGTTGAGAGAATTAAGTATTGCGTGAACTAATTAATGTAAATTCACTAACCAGTGATTGAAATAACGTAACCTCGCTACCACCAACTCATCAACGGTTTTAATTATTCTAAACAGTTGACCGTTTACCCCAAAATGTCGCATGTAGAGATGCTATGTGGAGTGTTTTGGGCGGAATTTAATTATCTCGGCGAAAATGGCGCATTGTGTATTATTGCCGGACAGCAACACAATACACAGGGTTACGCTTATAGACTGTACTAAGCCGAAAGGAGGTCATTGTACCCGGCATTATGAACAACTCATATACTGTACTAGCAACCCGCCCGCCTGCCTTCGCACCGGTGTAATTTACGTGCGAAGCCGGGGCGGGTTGCTAGTTATGTATATAAAACTTTCGTGAAAATGAATCTAACTGATGGTGAAAACTGCATCAAAATCCGTTGCGTAGTTTAGGAGGAGTTAGCGGCCATTCAGACATACAGATAGACAGCAGCGGAAAGCGACTTTAATTTATACTATGTAAAGAAGAAGATAGAGATAAAGAAGAGAAGAGATAGAGAAGAGAAGAGACATACATACTTATCCCTGTACTTGCCACTTTATAGTATAATCTTCGAAAATTGTCTTACCTATTCTTATACTCACGAAGTGTGAAACATTTTGCTAAAAAGTTGTTTACTTATGGTTTTACTTAGATATATTAGATAACTTAATAATGATTTTTCTCGTTTTGGCACCAATAATGTCTGAGAAAGAAATAATGTATTTTCTACTCAGTCATCGTCCACACAAAACGCACGAGTCTAGGCGTGTCTAGATCTTCAGACATAATCTTCAAGATGCAGTCGAATGCGATGTAGTTGTTTTAAATTTTCCGCCTATGAATCACTCTTGCATCGCCAAATTACCCGTCCAAAATTGAGTTGGGATTTCAACTGTATCCCATCCCTAATCCAAAATTCCGCCACAAATTTCTAAGCTGGAATGCCTCAGCTATATTTAATGGCATGGGACTTTCGGATGAAGTAGTTTCATGCATGGCAACCTTTCATGCGCGTCCACGTTAAAACGTTCTTTAGAATATAAAAGTCTGTATTAAATTCTGCATTTCCACGAGTGTTGCATGTACAATTAATTCTAGCCTGGTGTAGGCATCCATTTAGGCTTAAGCCAGTGGTTAAAACCGGGGAGAATTTGTACGTTAGTTCGGACAAATCCAGATGTGCGGTCCTTTTTATTAATCCGCTGAACAGATGCGGTTGGGTGCGAAAATTGAGCGGAATATTTCGCTTCTCTACTTAGTGCTCAGAATCAGATCGTGAGTACTACTGGGCATTCAAAAGTGATTTTGTGTGTATCATTTCACTTTGTTTAGTTTTGCAATTTTTTTAGGGTTCGTCACCTCAAAAGCCCATTGGCCCATTGGTCCCCAAAAAGATAGCCCATTGGTCCAGTTGGTAGTGAACCTTCCTTCTGCGCTTGGGGGCGTGGGTTCGATTCCCACCTAGGACAAACATTTATGTAATGAACATTTGTGTTTGTTCTATATCTGGTTGTTAATATCTATTTAAGTATGTATTTAAACCTATATATGCATGTATATCAGTCTCTGGCAGCCATATCACAAGCTTTGCTTAGTTTGGGGTCAAGTGACCGTGTGTGAAAAAATGTCCCGAATATTTTTTTTAATTTAAAGGAAAGGCAGTAAGTTGAAATGTATATCAAATACTTGGATCTACGGTTTCTTTTCATCATTATCACTCTTTTTTAACAGTCCACTGCTGGACTTTTAGCTTACCCCAGAAAGGGTGATTGGGTCATATCCATCACGCTGGCCCAGTTGCGGGTTGGTTGGATTCACATACGCCATTGAATTTCTTCTCCGTACGTATGCAGGTTTCCTCACGATGTTTTCCTTCACCGAAAAGTCAGTGGTATAAAAATCCGTACATAAACTCCGAAGAGCTCATTGGTATGGGCTAGGGGTTTGAACCCGCGATATCACTCTTTGAAGTATAGCGGTCTCCCAAATAGGCTACCACGGCTATCACACATCATCAGCCAGTAAATGTCCACTGCTGAACAAAGGCCTCCCTCTTAGAGAGGGGAGTTGCCATAACCCCCATGATTGAAGAATGGGAATGGGAATGGGATGGAAGTGGGTTGGGGAGCGCAGTGTTTTCGAACATAACCGGGTCCCACCCGGGTCACCCCAAAGACGCTCGACTTGCCATGTGGCAGGAACTGCACAGTCCACCTCCAAATTACATTGTCCTTGCCGAAGAGCTCCCCCCAGGCCATCAAGAACCATGGCCCACTTGGAAAACCCTGAACCTACTTCGGTCCCAAGTGGGCCGAAGTCGGGATAATATGGCAAAGTGGGGTTATATAAAGGGCTCTGATACCGAATGTCTTTGTGGTGCGAACTCTCAGACAATGACAGACTTGATAGTCTGTGCAGCGTGTCCTACAACTTGCACACAAGAAAACCTGAATGAAGCCACGGAGAGTGCTATTGAGGAGGCAGAGTTTTGGTCTAAAAACTTAATTTGAAAATAGACTCATATTTTGCGGAACATCGACTCTAAAGAAGAAGAAGACAATACAATACAATACAATATTTCATTATTACACACCGAAAATACAAATTAAACCTAAACTAACATAAAAACAAATAAACGGCAGTATAATGGGCAGCCTTATCGCCTTAAGCGATTTCTTCCAGACCCGGGTTATTCTAATATCACATTCTATGCAATTAACTTTTGGTCCTAATTTATGATATTAGTTGTCTCTTTTTAATTTCCTCTCGTAGTTCTACACAACGCATTGAAATAAAACGCAAAGGTTCGTTTAAATTGCAGTTCCGTGAAGTTTAACATGATTACAAACAGTTTGGCTTTAACAACTGCAGTTAGGGTTGGAATTCGCACGTTTGTTCGCAACTCACCGTGAATTTTGTTCCTTCGTTGAAATTACTGGAAGTATAAAATTTTATTATCCAACTATATTATGACAATACATAGTAATATTATAAATCCGAAGGTGTGTTTGTTTCTCTTTCCAGGAGCAACTGAGCAACGGATCGAAGGGATTTTTAACCTACGATGTAAACAGAGGGGTGTTGTAAGTTAAACGTGTATATCTGTGGGATGGTAGCTCCTAAACTGATAAACCTATTTTGATTTTGTTACTTAGTTAGACACACAGAGACACACATAAACAGATATACAGATACACACGTGGAACTTGTTTTAAGTTATAATTTTTGCGTCTGGGGTTAAAAAAATCACATAATTTGGCGAAAACAATATCGGCGTAACAAAAAAAAATACAGACCGAATAGAGAACTCATCATCATCATCATCATCAGCCAGAAGACGTCCACTGCTGAACATAGGCCTCCCCCTTTAATATCCACACTGAACGACAGCTGCCTTTTGCATCCACTGGATGCCAGCGACTCTTACTATAGCGTCGGTCCATCTAGTAGGAGGCCTACCTACGCTGCGTCTTCCGGTTCGTGGTCTCCACTCAAGAACCTTTCTTCCCCATCGGTTATCGGTTCTTCGAGCGATGTGGCCTGCCCATTGCCACTTCAACTTGCAAATTTTAACAGCTATGTCGGTGACTCTGGTTCTTTGGCGAATATCCACGTTTCGGATTTTATCGCGCAAAGAAACTCCGAGCATTCCGAGTCTTGAGAACTAAAGTCGGTTAAATAAAAATGAAGTTCGGAGTCAGTGTCGAAAAGTAAAACACAGCGTGTAACCGCTTTATAGGTTGACTTTCGCACATTGCGGCCGATCGCATCCGCGCGCGTTTGACACACGCGTATAATGCACGCGGCTGATTCCGCTTCCGAGGTCTGCGTCAGACGCGTGCGGCCAACGATTGACGTCGCCATACATTTTCAAGTCGCATCAGCTGCGTGCGTTAGACATGTACGTCAGACGCGAGCGGCTGTGATTAACCGCGATGCACGGAAGTCTACCTTAAGTGCATTGCAATAATATGATTATGATTATAAAGACAGGCCGTGGTAGCCCATTTGGGAGACCGCTAGACTTGAAATCGTGAGGTCGCGGGTTCAAACCCCGGGCCCGTACCAATGAGCTCTTTGGAGTTTATGTACGGATTTTCATACCACTGGCTTTTCGGTGAAGGAAAACATCGTGAGGAAACCTGCATACGTACGGAGAAGGAATTCAATGGCGTATGTGAACCAACCAATCCGCACTAGGCCAGCGTGGTGGATATGGCCCAATCACCCTTTCGGGGGTAGGCTAAAAGTTCAGCAGTGGACTGTTAAAAGGCTGACTATGTTGATGTTGTTTATAAAGAGCTATGAATTGCAAAATATCTGCTCTAATAAAAGACATCATATGAAAGAGAATTCAAAAATTCTAATAAATACAAGAGCACAAAGTAATAACGTTTATGATGTCTCAACGCCGTGGTGTGTGGGGGAATATGAGATAAACTCATCTCAAAGCGAAGCATTTTTACCATGAAATTGCAAGGCACCATATTTAGAATAACCTTAAATAAAAAAATAGGCAAGCAAGCTATCCGTCTAAACCCAGTTTAGCTGGACTAATGCGTACATCATCATCATCATCATCATCAGCCAGAAGACGTCCACTGCTGAACATAGGCCTCCCCCTTTAACCTCCACACTGAACGACAGCCTGCCTTTTGCATCCACCGGATGCCTGCGACTCTCACAATGTCGTCGTTCCATCTAGTGGGAGGCCTCCCTACGCTGCGTCTTCCGGTTCGTGGTCTCCACTCCAGAACCTTCATGCGTACATATACAGGGGTAAATTCTAATCACTTTTTTTCATTATAAATAGGCTTGCGCTCGGCTGCCATCTTGCCTGATGTTAAGCGATGATGCGGTCTATGATGGAACACGATTGCCTAGAAAAAACCTAGTCCGATGCACACTCTCCGAAATGTATCCGATAAAAAACCGATAAAGTAGCAACTTTGCGCGGATTCTCAAGACTAAGGAGCTTAGTCTGAACCAGGTGCCTTACGGACAACAGCTAATTGCGGCACCTAATCCGCTCAGTTGGAAAATCACGCGAACGTGAACCTTATCGCGCCCAGATACGGATTGCGGTCCCGTGATTTTCCAACTGAGTGGATTAGGTGCCGCAATTAGCTGTTGTCCGTAAGGCCCCAGGGATTCGTTGCTGCGATGAGCCTCTTGGCACGTTGCTAATTAGACTCTAACACCCCAAGCTGGTACTTAGCTGATCTATTCCAAAGGTGGGAGCAGTATCTCAATACAGAAAATTTGCTAACAAAATTAGCTGTTTCATAGATTCTGTTGCAAGTCAATAAACTTTCTCTTTGGGATAGATAATTTTTCTTGCTAATATTCAAGTCATGTTTTTTTGTTAGTTATGTACAGAAGCTGCATTTAAGAGGAAGCTGGATAATTAAAAGTAACCCTGTATACATCGTTTTTTTTTTTCTTATAAAATCAGGCTTGCGCTTGACCGCCAACTCGCCTGATGTTAAGCGATGATGCGGTCTACGGTGAAGCACGCTTGCCTAGAAGAAACTGGTTCACTCGTGATTTGAAGACACCCAGATTGTATCTATCGGGGAACACCCATTCAGACAGCGCATTCCACAGACTAGCAGTTCTCACAATAAAAGTGGTATCAAAGCGCTTCGTTTATGGTTTTTAACTAAAATGTCTCGATCACTTTAATTCGATTGGCGCTTCGTTTTGTGACAACAAGGTAAATCAACAGTAATAATTCCCATTCCACACACAATCGTATCGATTTTATGCAAAATTTCCCGAATAACCAAATCTAAATTACGAGTGTCAATGATTTCCAACGGCTAATAATATAAGACCCATGAAATTTGGTTTGATATTAGATAATCGGTAGAGCGATGTGGCCTGCCTATTGCCACTTCAACTTGCGAATTTTAACAGCTATGTCGGTGACTCTGGTTCTTTGACGAATACCCACGTTTCGGTTTCTATCGCGCAAAGAAACTCCGAATATAGCTCTCTCCATTGTCCGTTGTGTAACTCTGAGGTTTTCCAAAAGGACATCAGTTAAGGACAACATCTCAGTACCAAGAAGGTTAGAAGGTTCTTGAGTGGAGACCACGAAGCGGAAGACGCAGCGTAGGTCTCCCACTAGATGGACCGACGACATTGTGAGAGTCGCGGGCATCCAGTGGATGCAGATGGCAGGCTTTCGTTCAGTGTGGAGGTTTAAAGATGGAGGCCTTTGTTCAGCAGTGGACGTCTACTGGCTGATGATGATGATTAGATAATCGTATTCAGGTCTCGTTGAATCATCAAAATCAGCCTTTTTAACAATCCACTGCTGGACTTTTAGCCTACCCCGAAAGGGTGATTGGGCCATATCCACCACGCTGGCCCAGTGCCGATTGGTGGATTCACATACGTTATTGAATTGACCCGGGAATGCCCTAAAACTGCGACCAGAACCACCAGAGGATGGGCAGCAGCATCCTCCTACTTGAATGGTGGAACCTCCTGCGATCCCCAAGCCGCCTGCCAAGCGTGGGGATTATGGCACGCCCCCCTTATGGGGAGGCCTATGTTCAGCAGTGGACGTCTTCTGGCTGATGATGATGATGATGATTGAATTTCTTCTCCGTACGTATGCAGGTTTCCTCACGATGTTTTCCTTCACCGAAAAACCAATGGTATGAAAATCCGTACATAACCTCCAAAGAGCTCATTGGAACTGCGGCCTTATTATACAAGTTTGATCGTGATCGAAATTGCATGCTGTCCCGTTCGCATCTATTTAATCGCACCACGTGCGTAAGTGAGATGGCACGCGATCGCGATCACGATCCGAATCATCCATAATAAGGCATCGGGTCCGGAGTTTGAACCCGCGACCTCACGCTATCAAGTCTAGCGGTCTCGCAAATGGGCTACTACGGCTACGCTATGATATGCCCATAATACTCTTTACTTTTACTAAATCGCAAAAAAATACTGTTATTCCATACCTACATTTTGCCAAGTCGATGGCTCACTATTACAAGGTTCTATGTTATTTTCTGAAACGTTCTGTAATTTCAATTTAAAAAAAAATTACTTTCACAAATATTGACTTAGCAGGGCTTATGTTTGAGTGAAAGTATCTCTCTCAAGCATAAACCCAGCTAAGTCAATATTTATGAAAGTAATTTTTTTTAAATTGAAATTACAGAACGTGTAAGAAAATAACATAGAACCTTGTGATAGTGACCCAGCGAAGTGTCAATGAGTGTTTCTATGAAACAGCTGATATTATTTCATTACTTTAGGGTGGTTCCCATAGTTAAAGTTGTTCATAATGATGACTAAATACAATGACCTTTAGGCTTAGTACACTTTATATGCGTAACCCTGTATATATTGGGTAGGGAACGAGTGGATGCGAATAGCGAGAGACCGGGGAGAGTGGCATAAACAAAGGGAGGCCTATACCCAGCAGTGGGTCACTCAAGGCTGATGATGATGATGATGATGATGATGTATATATTGATTAATATCCAACTGCGTATGATTTCAATGATTGAAAGTCAAACATTAAAATGGATTTTTCAGATTCGGCTACGTATTCAAAACAAAACTGTATAATAAATCACTTACGAAACACATCAAAACACTTAATTGACCCAAACAAAACTTGTCTAACTTCAGCAGGGCTTTTAGCTAAATCCATTCGCTTATTAAGAAGTTGTTACACAATTACTGTTGACCTCGCTGAGAGAGGCTGGCAAATTTTAATAGTTTAATAACAAAGAAATATTGTCGTTCTTACAAAAAACCGAACAAGTACAAGTAGAACTTGCGCTTCGATGGTTCCGTTAGACAGAACCCACAGAGCGCGAGTCCAAAACAACGGTAGGTACCTTATAGGTTTTAATCCCCTTGTGAAATCGCAAAATAAGCGAAAATATGCGACATAAACGGTCATATCTTTTGATTCCGTTAATTTACAAATTTGATTTTTTCACAGTCAAAAGAAACTGTATAACCTAGTATTTGATATAAATTTCAACTTGTCAACTTTACGTGTTCTTGAGAAAAAGGGTCTTGACAGACGGACAGACGAACAACAGAGTGATCCTATAAGGGTTCCGTTTTTTCCAATTGAGGTACGAAACCCTAAAAACAAATTAAGTTAAAACAATCAAAACCTCCCAAACACCCAAACAATCATCGAAAGGGTTATCCAAAAAAGGCCAAAGGTTCTCCTATCTATCATCAGTGCCACATCCAGTTCCCTTATCTCCACTTCATAGTCGTTGAAACTGTCCAACTCGCATCACCCTATATAAAGAAGTTTCTTTACAAAGGCACCCGAAAAGTTTTTCTCGTTAAGGTAGGGACTGACTGGTAACGCATTTGTGTTACTCTATGGAGAAATGTAACTTTCAAGGAAGGAAAATTATGATAAAGTTTTTGATGAGAAGGAAACTAGGATGGTACAATTTATTTTTATTATCTCCAAATGCCTTTCCTATTTTATAAACATCACACACTTCTGCATTGTTTTGTCATCCTTCTCATCACCATCATCATTTCAACTATAGGATGTCCACTGCTGGTATGTCCAGCAGTGGACATCCTATAGTTGAAATGATCCCTCCCTCCCCAATCAATCTCAAAAGGGTCGGTTGGAAACGGCCCACGTTCAGCGTTTTCCTACGGTCTCTTTTATCTCATCTTATGGGTAGACATGTTACGCTGCACTTACTAGATTTATTCTTTATTTTTTATGTTTTTTTTTTCTTTATAATATATAATTATAAATAATAAAAAAAAACTTAAGAAAAAAAAAGAGAAAATTTAAAAAAAAACATACCACCATCACCACCACCATAACCACCACCGCCATTACCATTTTTACCATAATTGAAAGCGTATACAACATTTCATGTCTGTGCTGCTACCCATGATGAGTTCCTTAGTCAGGACCCAATTCTGAGTGCTGCAACCATGTCTTACTTATGTATTTAATCTTTGTGAAAAAATCCTTCTGAGATCTTTTTGAAGTTTCCTTCTTTTATGAAGGAAACCTGTCTAAGAAAACTTTGAGTGCTAAATAACTGAAGAATATCAGTAATATTTATGTCAGCAATAAATAATTATCATTTCGGTAATATTATAGCTTTCATAAACCATCATTTATTACTACCATTTTCTTTGAGGGCATAACTAATATTCGCCAGTATACTTTTGTTTCAGCTGAGATATACCGAGAGAATTTTTTACAGAAACGGGAAAAAAAACAAGCTTTTTACTAAGTGTCCGCATTTTATTTTTTGTATTCTTCTTAGCAAATACTTTTGTTTTATATTCAAATCATAAAAAAGCATTAAAAAAACATGTACTGATACGTAACTACTGATGTCCTCCATTTGTACATGTCTAGACAGTGTCTACTTAATTTGCAAGTGTGAAATAAAGTATTAAATAAATATATAAATAAAAACACATCGGTTCGGGGTGCATAAAAAGTAACTTAAATATTTTTAATAATATAATTATATTATTAAAAAAAAATGTTTCTATTCTAATATGTGTAATTTTCTTGTTTACTGAATATACATTGTCAATTATATTATTTAGTTAGTATAGTTATTCTAGTATTAAAAAAATTACAATATTCTATATTGTAATTTTTTTTATACTCTGCTCTAAAATAATCTAATCTTAAAATAATATTGTTCTTTCGTCTTATAAATATATCGAATTTTGAATAAAATAATATTTTATGTAAACCTAGCAGTGATACGTGCTTTCAATCGCTAACTTGCAGGGACCGTTTTTTGGGATAATCTACATTCCTACCAATTTTCATTCAACTCCGCTCAACTGTTGCAAAATTGAGTGGGGACAAACATACATACAAACTTTCGCATTTGTACCTATTAGTATTGTGATTTGATAACGGGACTCAATCGTGTTTTTTCAATTACTGAAGTTATACTTCTTATGCGACTTGCAACAAGGTTGCGTTAAACGTTTAACGCTACCATGAAGGGGGAATTTTTCTCTCTCGTATGGTTGCGAAATGCGTATCCTTTTTTCACACTGCGACTAGCAGATCCGGTAGTGTAATGGTGTCACTAATGGATTGAGAAGCATAAGGAGCTAGGTTCGAATCTCGAGAAAAGCATGTTTTTAAATTGTTGATATTTTTGCCCTAGTTATAATTTTAGGGTTCCTTGTTGAAGTATAACTTCTTCCACGCACTATTTTTTTTATTTACTACGACGTTTCGAAAATGTTAAAATTCTCAATGCAACTACGACATCAACCTATGGGTTTCTACTCCATGTGTCTACTCTATTTGTTCCGTTTTAGCAAATGGATTCAATATTCATTTATGTCAATGGTTTAGGTAAAAAAGTCACCCGGTGTGTCTCTAGTTGTTTATTTCACCAATTATTCCAGAACACAACACCTAGATTTATCTCAAAACATGTATTGTCATGTCAAAGACTATAAAAGAACAGATTGAAAAATCTGGAAAACAAATAAAACCGGCCAAGTGCGATTTGGCTCGCGCACTCAGAGTTCTGTACCACCACAAAATTCAAAAACTAAATTACCAGTTATAAATTGGTAATGAATAGAAACTTATCGCCGACTCGCACTTGGCAATTATTTATTATTTGTTGTTATATTTTAGAGTATGTACTATAATCATGCCAAGTTTGACGCTTATACGTATTACCGTTTATACATTAGAGCTAATACAAAAATACGTTTTTGTATGGTTTTGTATACCCTTTCTTTTTGACTTTTTTATTATTTCTTAGTTAATCCATCGTAAAATTATATATTCTGTAAAATTTAATCTACCTTTCTATTACGGTTCGTAAGATATAGCCATTTAAAGGTAGGACAGACTGACTGACAGACAGACATCGTAGGCTTCGTAATAGGGTCCAAAACTTAATTATTTATGTTTTTAGGTTTACATTGTTGTCATTCATAACTAAAAACTCTTTTTTAGGTCTTAGTACAAACTTGCCTCATTAAGTGGCTCTAAACCATATTTATAAATATCTTTGAGTACTACGTTTTTCATAGTTGCACCTCTGGTATAATCTGTACCCACGATAGATCTACCTACAGTCATACGTGGAGGTATATCCCGACCTAGAAAAAGTGCGTGACGCAAACATGTTTTGGCAAAGATGCGAGGTTAATAAATTACCTCTGGCAGAGGAGAACCTCCTAAATATCAGTAAATGTGTGCGAATAACAAAATGGACGGTCACTCTTGGGACGATGGATGTTCTCCGTTTTTGTTTATAGTGTAGGTTAGTGGACTTGGGCATCTGATCTCTCATTCAAGCAAGCCTAGGGAAGACAACGGCGCAGTACCCATGGCGTTGCAGAGGGAAGGAGCGGAAATGCTACAAACACTTTCCTGGAGTGTTTCCTCAGATAGCGTTCCAAGAAAAGAATAGACTTAAAGTGTGATTAATACATATTGTATTAATCATCATAATCACTTCTATCTACGTCACTGGAGCAACTATGCCAGCGCCCCAGAACCTCACTCTGGTATTTCAAAATATTATATACAAATTTAATTAATTTTAGTAGAACATCTTCAAGAACTTCCGCTACAAAAAAAATAGTGTGTGGAGTCCCTCCGCGCGGAAGAAGTTATACTTCAACAAGGAACCCTAAAATTATAACTCGTGCAAAAATATCAACAATTTAAAAACATGCTTTTCTCGAGATTCGAACCTAGTTCCTTAGGCTTCTCAATCCATTAGCGACACCATTACACTACCGGTTCTGCTAGTCGCAGCGCGAAAAAAGGATACGCATTTCGCAACCATACGAGAGAGAAATTCCCTCTCCATGGTAGCGTTAAACGTTTAACGCAACCTTGTTGCAAGTCGCATAAGAAGTATAACTTCATTTTTTTTAATGGTTCACAAATGTTAGAATAATAGTTTCTAGTTTCTAGGTTAAGGTGGTTCGATTCTCCTATGGCGGGAAATTTAAATTTTAAACAGTTTTTTGGTCCTAGTAGCCAGGCCAGGTAATTATTTTTAAATAACACAGTGTTTGCGCAAAATGTTGGCTGTTCTTTACATTATAATGTACAATTATTTAACAGTAACGCACCATATTACTCACATTTGTGAATAAACCGTTTGAAACAGCAAAAACTTGTTTATTCACAAATGTAAGTAATAATGGGCATTAGAGATAAATAGCTTTACATGATTTGGTAAAGAATAATAATCAATCTGCGCAAACATCATGGTTGTTTACAATAATTACCCGGCCTAGCTACAAGGACAAGAAAACTGTTTGAAATTTGAATTTCCCGCCATTTGTGCAACGAACCACCTTAAACCCGTAAAATACATCTGCTTGCATAATACTAGGCATGCCTTCACTATATGAAACTAGCTGACCCGACAGACGTTGTACTGTCATAGAACTGTCAAACGCGCAAAGTTAAAATTGTTGTTAAGTTTTCTGAAATTCTCTAATTTTCAGTGCAATTTTCTTCGACAAGAACCATCTACAAAGTATTAGAAAACTTAATAAAAAAAGGTAACCGTTAATCGATCGTTAAAAAAGATAATCGGTAATCGTTCTCAAGTAATGGCGTGACCAAGGTAAATAGGGATTCATTTTTATATATATACTAGTGGCCCGCCCCGGCTTCGAACGGGTATATAAAGATATAGCCTATGTCACCCGGAGATAGTGTAGCTTTCTAATAGTGAAAGTATTTTTCAAATCAGTTCAGTAGTTTCGGAGCCTATTCAATGTAAACACAATCAAATCTTTCCTCTTCATAATATTAGTATGGATATAGTGTTTCAGCCAGGGGGACCTGGTCCGCCAATCCATAAGGTCGGCACCACAAAACAATTCAAATACAAGCTTACTAACCTCTCGATAGCTACATTTTGCCTCGCCTCGGAAGATTCTTCTGCCAGAGCTGGCCGCGACCGTGGAGCAGGGGGCAGGAAAACCAAAGCACAGCACCACAGAAAGTCAAAAAGCAGGGGCTTTCACGGACAATGTGATTTTCGCGGCAAATGTATACCGTCGCGCGCGCGCGTCGCCGAAGTGTCGCCCGCAGCGCTCGCGTTTGTCGCGAATATAGGTGCGCGTCCCGCTCCCCTCAGAGGCCCCGCTCTTTAGGTGCCGGGCGCGCGTAGCTAGGCAACCATCGCGGTTGCCATGGGCTTGTAGGCATAGTATTAAAATCGTTCATAGTACCAAAACATTAAATGGCGCAAACATATAGATAGATTAAAAACAAAAAAACATTGTTGTTACTAGTTACAAGTACCTACGCATATTAATTATTCCTTATTCTCGAGCATCATATTACATAAACAATCATCAAAGTTGTAATCCAAATATTCAATAAAAGTTATATTAAAAGGGGTACTTTGATGTTCGCACAAATAGAATTAAGGGGATCGCATGTTTGTCGTGTATCAATAACACGAGGTTAGGTAGAGGGTGCCTATTAATATTGTTTGCTTAGAGTTGGTCTGTAACAAATGCCACGTGTCTATTTTAACTTTGCACATACTTAAAATTATACTCCAGCTGCTGTGTGTAAAGGGTTTTAGTACAGTACTCTTAAGGTTGAATTTAGGGTTCCATAGTACAACTAGGAACCCTTGTAAGTTTGTTCCGTCTGTCTGTCCTTCCTAATATTTTAGAACCTTCTAACTTCTAGAATTATTAAGATAAGTGCATGCAACTTTGCGCAATTAATGTTTTAATATAGATCTCAATTTTACAAGTATAAAAAATGCATTTTAGGTTTTATTTTATTGCTCTGATACATCATGTGAAATGAGGGTTAATTTTTTTTGCTGCTCATTTGGTTATCGTTGAATAGCTCTTTTGAAATGAAGGTAAAGTTTCACACATCGCTTTTTTCAATGTTTTATTAAGTGTATTTATTGCGAAATATGGCCCGTCAAAGTGGCAAAAAGTTGGTGTCCCCCTCCCTGCTTTTTTGCTTTAAACTATTTGACATACAAACTTGTAACTTGCTATACTAATTAGGTCATATTAAAAAAAAACTTTACTGGAAGCTAATAAGAATTCGTCGCTGATGAGTTTCTTGGCATGTTTCTCTATACGGGGTGTGAGGGGAACACTCTCGAAGCCAAAAGAAGGCAATTGTACACATCATTATGAACAAATTTTACTATGGGACCAGCCCTGAAATTGCGAAAAAAATATCAACTGTTCTATAGACATTGACACTCGACAAAATGTATGGAACAGCTGATTTTTTTTCGCGATTTCATGTTTGGTCCCATACTAAAAGTGGTTCATAATGACAAGTACAATTACCTTCTTTTGGCTTCGAGATTGTTCCCCTTACACCCTGTATACTCCAATACTTCAAGCTGGTACTTAGCTGATCCATCCTAAAGGTGAGAGCAGTAAGTCCTCCATTGCACGACCGAATTTGCGCTTGGTACAGTAATAGCAACTGATAATACGAATAACATTGTTCGAGCGACTGTTCATTTTGAAATAGCAATTAATCAAAGCGCTCACTAATTATGAAGTCGGTTTTTTGTATTGAGAATAGGCATGATGACTAATATTTTTTTATTACCTCATAAAAAAGCTGATCATAAATAGAGCACATCACCGAAAACAAAATTAAAATTAGTTCAAAAATAAATAAGATATAAGCATTTTAATTTCATGTTAGACAGAGAGCGCACTATACTGAGCCGTGACGTCGCGGCTCAGGTGCGCCATACAAATGCTATACTAGCACACGCTTTGCGAGAAAGGGATAGAGCATTCCCTCTCTATCCCCACCTAAAACTATAAACAGTCATATCTCAGAGATTTATCAGCCAATTTAATTTTTTTTTTCAGTATGTGTAATGTATTTAGGTATATTAGTCGCTAAGCCTGTTATTTGTAATAAATTAAATATTAGTCATCATGCCTATTAAATCAGAACAGAAAACTGTCGAAAATTTTAGAGATAAAAAATAGGTATCACAAAACTAACAAGATGAAAGAAAGAGATAGTGATAATAAAAACAAACAATACCACACACTCGATGCACATTAATTTACCGCCACATTCGTTACCGGTCGAAAGATTAAAAGGATTTTAACCGAACCAGAGTGTACTCTGAATAATAGAGCTATTGTCCTCTCTGAACATTTATTTCGCGAGATCATTAATATTTCGTTATGAATAAACAGAACCCGTACCAAGAATAAATAGGTTTTATATGCCACACACCACAGAATTTTTTTGTTTAAATTAGAACGGCTTTTCAAGGCATTCTTGTAAGAAATTTGTTGTAGCACCCATATAAAAGAAACGTCAGTCATTCGAAATTAGCTAGGAACTGTGATGCGGAGTTCGACGCGTTGATCTAAATAAGAATGTTCAATCAAGGTCCACTCATAATGCCTGGTAACAGATTTTCCTTCTTATTTCCGTTATATCTCTTTTCTGTGCCATAAACTTCACAAACACATTTTTAGACGAAATCAACGATTATTTACTAATGGCATCGATTCTGATGTACTCTTAACTAAACTAAACTAAATTGGACACCTCTAAAATTGTTGCCATCCCTCTCTCACATATTAAAATGAAAAGAGAGGCAGATAATTTTTAGTCCTGTCAGATTCGTTTAGTTTATTTATTTTAGTTATTTAGTTTATAGTTTTTGTTCAGTTCAGTATCTTTATTTGAATTGCGTACAATTAATACAAGTACACTTTCGAAAGGTCAAAATTAGACATTAAAAGTACATAGTCTAAATGAAAAAAAATTAATATTTGTACATAAAATGAAATAATGCTGAAAACAGTTGTACTGGTTTTCAATGATGATTTCAAAAGAGATAAGACGGGTAACGTACTTTTATTTTAATCTCAAAAGATGGGATCTCCTTGACTCGGGCCGGCTTGGCATGCATGCATAACAAGGATAGAGTAACAGGCCAGAATATGCGTATGAGCAAGAGAGCATGAAAGTGAAATACATCTCTACTCAGTTAAGGTCGACTTATTTCATGGTAATAGTTCTCGCTTGCATAAAACCCAGATTGGGTTCTTGATAAATCAGGATGAAACGTCAGGATTGTTTCTCGCCTTGATTAATCATCATTCTAAATCACCTAGATCAGGATTGTCTGAATATATAAAACATATCAATCAAGGCCTTTGGATGATCAAATAAATTTTATATTTGCTTATATATTAAAGCAAAAATACCTACCAAGATCAAGTCTAACAAATTCAATTTAAATCTGATATTTAATAAGTGACTATAACAAAATAAACTCGTTAAGAGGGTATACCACGGCCAAGAAATTTGATGAATAGGTATTTAAAAAATCTATTGCTGTCCCTTTACCTCAAGCCTCTCCCAGTAGAGCGCAATAGGGACAACTGCAGCTCGGATCGATTATACCTACGAAAAGTAGACAAAATCATTGTCTCGTATTTTTCTGTTTCCTCTTTCAAAACTAAGCCGATTTCATTATTTTTTAAATTAATAGATGTGAAGGAGATTGAACTATGCTTCTATCATTTATTTTTGTTTTACAAACTCGTCAAATTTCTTTGATAGATGTCTGAACATGGCGGTAAAAAAAAAATACAATTTTTGGGATATTTAAAGGCTCATATTTCTTATAGTAGGTAACTTATAAGAAAAAATAAATGATAGAAGCATGACAGTGGGGGAGATAAATTTTATTTTAAAAAATTACAGTTCTAGTGGTATTATCCAAGGAGGAAACACGAGAATATGTTTGTATGGACAAAACACTGCCCGTGTTTTGCATATAATTTTAAAAGTTAGAAAATATAAGTCATGTCATGAAAAAAAAGGCGACTAAACTTAACGTAATTTTTTTTTTCTTTAACGGTATATTAACTATGCAAAGTAGAGTTACAAAATATAAAAGCTGACTTCAACATTAGTAAGTGCACGAACAAAATTATTCGTATCATAAAAACTAGTTCAAAAACTACGGAGCCAAAACTAATGAAACTTTTGTGGAACCACCTCGAGAGCTACATAATACTCTATGCTACGAAATAAATTATCGTAGAAACTCTCCCTTTATTCGTACATTAATTAATTTCAACCGCAACTATTCATTAAACATTGACTAATTTATGATGTAGCAAAATACAATTTCTAAATAATACTTTGACACAAAGAAAGAAACATTGTTGATACCAAAAATAAAACACTGTTTTAAACTGACTCGGTTGTTTACTAACGTTACATGATTATTTAAGTTCTTCAATCTTCCCAAAAACATGGTGCATGGAACTGCGCTGAAATATCAGAAGCTCATGCCACAACTTTACTGTAATAAAATAGCAAAAAAACACATAAAAACAAAAATAATCAGTGAATGTACTATGAGGTTTTATATGAATGTCTTTACACTATTTTGTATTAGTGAAAACTTCTTTAATAACTAATTATCTCATAATATCTACCTTGTTGGTTAGCAACTGTTTCTTTTCAATGTAAAAAAACCCACGTAAATGAGTTCAAAAAACTTGATTGATTAATCGCAGTAGGTACAAAAAATATTACGGACCAAATAGAAAACCTTCCTAAAGTAGGTTAAAATAGATATACTTTTAAAGTTTTGACGGGTGAATGAGTCGAGCACTTAAACAAGCATCTATAGAGCAATTTCCTACCTGAATCTCTGCCTGTCATGTCACGTGATGTTTTCCAGTAACTTCTTAAGTAATATTTTATATGAAAATTTACTAAAAAGATATATCATTTTTACCTATTAAAATTAGATACTATAACCATTACACTCATATCTAGGCGCCTTGGCAATCAGCTTGCCGCATGGTGTTAGGCAAATATTATATTTCTTTGTATAATCTCTACATATTATAAATTGAAGTCGCTTTCCGCGTCTGTCTGTCTGTCTGTATGTCTGTATGGCCGCTAACTCCTCCTAAACCACGCAACGGATTTTGATGTGATTTTCACCATCAGTTAGATACATTTTCAAGGAAGGTTTATATATATAACTAGCGACCCGCCCCGGCTTCGCACGTAAATTACACCCGTGCGAAGCCGGGCGGGCGGGTCACTAGTTACGTATAAACATAAAAAAAAAATCTATACATACATTTTTTATTAATGTATTTTTTTATAGCTGCGTTATAAATAACGCTTAAATTAATATAAAAACGATATGATAAATTATTGCTAGATGTAAAAGCTTCCTCCATTCTTTATTTCCTATATATAAAAACGATTTTTTACTATATTTAAAAACTTACGTACGGTCTGACAGAACAGTGGATTTGCAAATCGATCATAGTTACTTATTTTACTTTTGCCGACAATAACACCATTTCTGATAGTGCCAGCTCAGCAAAATTCGAAGCAACTGAGGAAACTGCAGAAGCTGGCGCGGGAAGGGTGATTTTTCCGGGAATTTTACTTCCGCGCAGTGAGACCACACGTCAGCACTTAAAGGTTAATCAGAATTTATCGACTTCTAACGACACCTCGTTTATGAAAATCGTTTGAGACGTTTAGGGGGAACATACATGCATACTAATTATAAACTTGTTTTTGCGTCATCTGGTAAAAGATACATTTATCCAAGACTAGCTGTTGCCCGCGACTTCGTATGCGTATACTTTTATATAATATTTCACCCCCCTTTTCCCCTTCTTAGTCCGTCTTTTCCGGAAAAGCAGTTAAACAATATTTATTTATTTTAAACCAGTAATCTGAATACTAAATTTCATGTCCCTAACGTCAAAAACAAAGGACTTTCATACAAACTTCCAACCTCCATTTGCCCCCCTTAATTCGGCCCTCTTGCAAAATCCTCTCTTAGCGGACCTCTACACCCCATAAGGAATCTACCTGCCAAATTTCAGCTTCGTAGGTCAAGTGGTTTTCGAGATTTCGTGTTTAATGAGTGAATGAGTGAGTAGATGAATTTCGCTTTTATATCTTAATATATATAAATCTCGTGTCACAATGTTTGTCCTCAATGGACTCCTAAACCACTTAACCGATTATAATAAAATTCGCACACCATGTGCAGTTCGATCCAACTTGAGAGATAGGATAGTTTAAATAATTATATAACTAGCGACCCGCCCCGGCTTCGCACGTAAATTACACCCGTGCGAAGCCAGGCGGGCGGGTCGCTAGTATATATATATAGATGTCTACCGCATGAAAGTGTGCATAAGCAAGCAGCATCTGTACGTAACAAGTTAAATGACTATGAAGACCGTATGTATCAAAGTTTGGAATGAAGTTACACGCCCGAGTTCCTAACACAGTACAGTTAAATAAATGGCAGTGGGGTGTGTGTGCTTCAAATTAGTTCTATAACATAGTACAGCAGGGTTACCTGCCATTGTTTAGCCGGATAGAAAATTGCCGAATAACTGATCATCCGGTCAGTTTAGAAATAATAAACACATTTCATACATATGATTAAAAATAACTTTCTCGCAGCAACTAAGCACCGTATGATCAGATTTGCATACATCATCAGCCCGTAAACGTCCACTGCTGAACAAAGGCCTCCCTCGTAGAGAGGGGTGTTGCCATAATCCCCACGTTTGGCAGGCAGCTTGGGGATCACAGTAAGTTCACCGTGTACTAATAGGACGCTGCTGCTCTTCCGGTGGTTCTGGTCGCAGTTTTAGGACTTACCCGGGTCGTAATGATTATGATGAGATTTGCATGTTCTTCATGATTTAATTCCCTCATGTAAATTTTTCTATCGGACTGCCAGAGTGGGCACTAATGGCGCCACCACTTCATATTTGTATGAAAATCCGTATGAAGCGCTTTGATTTCACTTTTATTATGCAAACTGCAAGTCTGTGGAATGCGCTTCCTGAATGGGTGTTATATTCTAGGTGTATTCAAATTGCGAGTAAATCAGTTACTTATAGGCAGGCGTGCTCTATCGTAAACCGCATCATCGCTTAACATCAGGCGAGGTGGCGGTCATATTATTATAATATATCATCATCATCATCATCATTTCAGCCATAGGACGTCCACTGCTGGACATAGGCCTCCCCCATCGATCTCCAAAAGGGCCGGTTGGAAGCGGCCTGCATCCAGCGTTTCCCTGCGGTCTCTTTTAGGTCGTCTGTCCATCTTGTGGGTGGACGTCCTACGCTGCGCTTACCAGTCCGCGCCACACCAATCCACACGTCCACAATTATAATATATATTATTATCATATTATTTCATTTTAAAAATGGTTATCGGCGTAAAACGCAAAAATTATTCAATAGTGACCGGCATCACATTTTCGCATCTCTATTTTGAAAGTTTGCTCTGCTAAGCTAACATCAAGTCAGGCACGAAGTAATGCAATCAAAAATTATGTAAACCAGCCTTTGAATGTTCATTTCTATCCGAGTAGTTTCCACAGGTTAAAATTATTATCGAGAAACTTTCTGCGGCGGGAATTAACTTTAAGGGGTAGTTTTTTTTTATCTATACTAATATTATAAAAAGGAAAGTTTTGCTTGTTTGTTTGTTTGTTTGCATTGAATAAGCTCCGAAACTACGGAACCGATTTGAAAAATTCTTTCACTGACGGGAAGCTACACTATCCCTGGGTGACATAGGCTATAATCTATACCCGTGCGAAGCTGGGGCGGACCGCTAGTATTTTATAAAATACCTATTTTTTTTTTTTTTGTAACGCAAGGTCATTTTGGGAATGTGCATATACGGATATGTAATTGTATACAGGGTGTATGGGAACACTCTCGAAGCCAAAAGAAGGTAATTGTACTCATCATTATGAACCACTTTTATTATGGGACCTACCCTGAAATCGCGAAAAAAAAAATCTGGTGTTCCATACATTTTGTCGAGTGTCAATGACCGTTTTCTATAGAACAGCTGATATTTTTTTCACGATTTCAGGGTTGGTTCCATAGTAAAAGTTGTTCATAATGATGAGTAGAATTACCTTCTATTGGCTTCGAGAGTGTTCCCCTTACACCCCGTATATTGGAGCTCCACGACCATATTCTGCCATATTCCTGCTTTAACTATATGGAAAAAAAGACGTCCCACTACCATTCATACATTGGATTTTCATACATTTGGATTTTCCTTGGATACGTATCAAACGTTTGGTTCTACTGTTTAACCGACTTCGATATAGGAGATAGGTTCTCAATTCAGCCCGTATTTTTTTTTTTTTTTTTTTTTTTAATTTGTACAGCGATTACGATTTCTGTACACCAATTTGCGTGTTTCTTTTCTATCATGTATAAGAAATCCTCTAGGTGGACCGCATCATCGCCTAACATCAAGCGAGTTGGTGGTACACAAGCCTATTATAATTAAAAATAAAATAAAAATCAGTAGGATTTAGAAAAAAAAACAGAAAGGAAAAATCAGAATAATTCAAGATGCTTTGTTCACCACATAAGTTTATAAATAAATGCAAGGTAAAAGTATCGTGAACATTCCATTACACAAATATTTTATATAAGTATTATATATATTAAAAAAAAAAAAAAAAACACAAAAAAAAAAAAAAAAAAAAAATTAAATTAATAAAAACAAAACATTATTTGTAATAATTTTTTTAATGTTTTAAATATTTTATTTTATATATAATTATAAAGAGGAAAGATTTGATTGTTTGTTTGTTTGTTGGTTGTTTGCATTGAATAGGCTCCAAAACTACTGAGCCGATTTGATAATTTTTTTCATTGTTGGGAAGCTACACTATCCACGGTTATATGAAATGTATTTTCAAAAAAAAAATGGGATCTCTACTAAAACTCCAATAATGTAACCCAAGGTGTAAAAAATGCACCCGTGCGAAGCCGGGGTGCGTTGCTAGTATTTTATAATTTAATAACCATTCCACACGTCAAGCTGTCTTGTGTACAAACCTATCACACGTCCCATAAAAAATCAATAAGCAATAGAAATTGCGGCGAATGGATTGAGGTAAATCCGTCGTGAATTATTTGCGTGCTCGGCGTATTTTCATACGATTCTGGGGGTTATTGCCGAAGAGATAAGATTAAAGACGGATCGGGTACGTCGGTCGGGAATCCGGTTATATTATCCGGCCTTTTTTGAACACGGTACCTTTAAGGATCGTTGTCAAATTATGTGACGTGACATTACATGGTTTTCGGCCATAAAACAAGCACAAATAAAAAAAAAATACGGATAAAAGAGTTGATATTTTTCAAATGGATTTTCTTGAATTAAAGCTATGAAAACTCGATTAAATCACCTTTCAAACAACAAAAAAACTTAATCAAAATTGGTTTAGCCAATTCGTAGCCACGACAACACAGACAGACAAACAGATACACAGGCACAAAGACACACACTCGTTAAACTTCACTCTGTTTGTGTCAGGGATTGAAAACATTTCGAATATCAAAACTTCCAGCTTGGGGCGTTACAGTCTATTGAGAAACGTGCCAAGAGGCTCATCAGCAACGAATCCCTGGTTCAGACTAAGCTTCTTAGTCTTGAGCATCGGTACATGGTTGCTAGTCTATCGGTTTTTTATCGGATACATTTCGGAGAGTGTGCTACAGATCTGCATTATTTGATTCCCTCCTGCCCATTTTTCTATCGGACTGCCAGAGTGGGTACAAAGAATCGCCACCACTTTATGGTTGATATTCTGAGAACCCGTACGAAGCGCTTTGATTCCACATTTATTGTGCGAACTGCTAGTCTGTGGAATTCGCTGCCTAAGTGGGTGTTCCCCGATAGTTACAATCTGGGTATCTTCAAGTCTACAGTGAATAGGTTTCTTCTAGGCAAGCGTGCTCCATCGTAGGCCGAATCATCGCTTAACATCAGGCGAGTTGGCGGCCAAGCGCAATCCTAATTATAATATTTAAAAAAAACTCATGGCAAGTTATTCAGCTAGTCTTATCGATTACTTATTGTCCTGTAGCTTTCACCGTAATTGGTCCTTAAACAGCTGCTTAATACAAAAAAGATTTCAAAGTTCGCATAAAAACGTTTTAAAAAATTGCTTATTTGGTGTTCGTCAAATGCAATTATAAAACTCCACGCCAATAACAACATCTAAAATGTAATGCAGTGGGATTTTCGACAATTTTTTTTTATCTACCTTGTACCTACGTAGTAGCTTTACCTAGTATGTGCTTGTAATGTACGGCAAATTTAAAAAAAAAATACAGTTAGATTGAAAACAAACAGTTTTAGGGTTCCGTACCCAAAGGGTAAAAGCGGGATCCTAATACTAAGCCTACCCTGTCTGTCTGTCTGTCTGCCCGTCCTAAATTTAAACAGCTGTATCTTTTGAACTATAATAGAAAGCCAGTTGAAATTTTCGCATAGTATGAATTTTATTGTTACGGCGGATTCACTGAAAAAGTCTAAAAGTAAAAACAAAAAAGGGGGGGTCCCCATACAACAAACGTATTTTAAAAAAAAAAATTGTATTAGCTCTAATGTAAAAACGGTAATATACACAAACATCAAACTTGGCATGATTTTAGTACATAGTTTAAAGTATAATAACAAATAGTAAATAATAGCCAAGTGCGAGTCGGTGACAAATTTTTGTTCATTACTAAGTTACAACTGGTAATTTCGTTATTGCATTTTGTGGTGGTACGGAACCCGCAGAGCCTGACTCGCACTTGGCCGCATTATTTTTAAACTCAAGTATAGGGTTTAAGCAAATCCTGACCAATCAAATAAATCTAGCTAGCTTGTACAGAATCACTAACACAAATCCCAAAAGAAATTAAAATAAAAGCGATTGATTTCTAAACGAAAATAGGTTAACGCAAGAATTATTCTGGGATCGAGAAAATCCTCGGTGATTCGCATGTTCTACGTTTTTTCGTTCAATTTTGGCAACCGCGATAAGATTTGGAGATTTACGAATAATACATAAATCGTATGCGTGATTTTGTAGCTGTGATTGTTTATAAATTTATATTTTGATGTGAAAAAATTGTTTTCGAAGTTTTTATTCGATGACGGTAAAGCTAAAAAGAGGATATCAATGTTAGCATGTGTATATCTATACTTATAATAAAACTGTAACAGGTCCAATTCTGTACATTGAAGATATTTTGAAAAAAAAAATTGGACGGCACTCTATAATCGATACTGAAGTAAAAACTGTATTTTTTTTAATTTTTGTCTGTCTGTCTGTCTGTATCTGGGCTGCGCATCACGCCGAAACTACTCAATGGATTCATATGAAACTTAGCATAATTTGAGTTCATACTACGAGGTAGGTTATAGAATACTTTTATCCCGAAATTTTGCATGGTTCCCTTAGGAGAGGGGATGAAAGTCAAAATGTGTACTTAGTTGTAATTCATTACCGCGTAGTCCGATTTCAGTAATTCTTTTTTTTTAGAAAGGGGGTATATTAAATAACGTCCCGTAAAAATTTCAAGGTCGTCGATTTCGTAGTTCTGAAATTACAGACATCACAACCCTCAGTATAAGGTCCAAATAACTTGACCTCCGGAATGTACGGGAACCTTTAAACATACGGCTCATCTTAAGCTGGCGATTGATTTGCAGCGCACTTTGTAGTGTACGTTGAGTAGGTACTTAGATAGCCTATCTGAAGACATCCTTTAGAAAGGAAATACCTACTCTATCTATAATGTTCGAGAAAGTTCTAGAAATTTTGGAATGATCGATATAATTCTAAAATGAGTACAAACTATTGTAATCGATTTGGAATGTTCGAGAAAGACCTAGATCAATCTGTTTTTTTTCTCGCGATTTCAGGGTTGGTCCCATACTAAAAGTGGTTCATAATGATGAGTACAATTACCTTCTTTTGGCTTCGAGAGTGTTCCCCTTACATCGCCTGTATAATCGATACTGAAGTCAAAACTGTGTTATTTTTCATTTTTGTCTGTCTGTATCTAGGCCGTGCATCACGCCGAAACTACTCAATGGTTCAAATTAAACTTTAATTTTAGTTCATACTACGAGGTAGGTTATAGGATAAGTACTTTTTATCCCGAAATTTTGCATTGGTCGAGCAGATGAAAGTCAAAATTTTTACTTAGTTGTAATTCATTACCGCGTAGTCTGATTTCATTAATTATTTTTGTTATTAGAAAGGAGGTACATTAAAAAACATCCCGTAAAAATTTCAAAGTCTTCGATTTCGTAGTTCAGAAATTACAGACATCACAACTGTCAGTATTATGTCCAAATAACTTGACCTCCGGAATGTACAGGAACCTATGAACGTATGGCTCATCTTAAGCTGGCGGTAGATTTGCAGCGCACTTTGTAGTGTATGTTGAGTAGGTACTTAGGTAGCCCTATTGTCAAAGTCAGTAACACCACCCTGAAGACATCCATAAGAAAGAAAATACCTACTCTATGGACTATCACGTAAAAGAAACAAGTTTTCAATGCCATCATTTTTAGGGTTCCGTACCCAAAGGGTAAAAGCGGGACCCTGTTACTAAGCCAACTCTGTCCGTCTGTCCGTTTGTCCGTCCGTCCGTCTGTATGTCTGTATGTCTGTCTGTCCTACCTATTAACGGCTGTATCCTTCGAACCGTAACAGATAGCCAGTTGAAATTTTCACAGAATATGTAATGTTACAGCGGATTGACTAACAAATAATAAAAAAGTCAAAGAGGTAAAAATGAAAGGGGGATACAACAAACGTATTTTTGTATTAGCTCTGATATAACAACGCTAATACTTACAAGTATCAAACTTAACATGATTATAGTACACACTCTAAAGTATAACAACAAATATAAATAATGGACAAGTGCGAGTCGATGAAAATTTCTGTTCATTATCAAGTTATTATACTCGAGCGCCTGTAGCAAACTGCGTAGCAAATTTCTTACCACAATTTTGGAAGGTGTTTTAATAACTGGTAATTCGGTTACTCAGACAACTATTTATTGTATTTTGTGGTGGTACGGAACCCTCAGTGCGCGAGCCCGACACGCACTTGACCGGTTTATTTAAAATAAATTCGGATTGAATTTAATTTAAATTAAGTTCTTTTCAGAACTATTTACTCAATTATTATTGGTCTTCTAGAAATATTACTTTGTTTCTTATGTATTTTTAGGATTTTGTTAAGGTTATAGGTATAAGCAGGCGTTTTTTGGTGTAAATAATTAGCTAACCTAGAACATCACCGTATTGAGTCTATATTTGTCTAAACTATCTGTCTTTTACCGGATACATTTCGGAGACTGTGCAATGCAACTGTACAATTTAATATCCTTCTGATATCATCTTTCTTTCACCAACAAACAAGGAAAACCTCGGTGACAAGACTCCATTTTACTGTCGAAATTCCAGACTCGCACAAAGCACTTCACTTCAACATTTAGTGGTCGAACAGCGAAGGAACTGCCTACCTGAGTTATTGTTTTCTGAGAAATACAACCTGAAAGTTTTCAAATCCAAAGTAAAAAGCTCCTTTCTTGATAAGAGTGCTTCACCGCAGACCACAGTGTTGCTTAATATAAGACAACCGGAACTGTGCCCAAGTGCGAATAATTAGTCTGCAGGCAATCGCGGACGAAGTCGCGAGTCCAGCTAGTGTATGTATAAGTTACCGGCAATGTATATTTATTCCCATCTACACCCTAAATTACGTTTAAACTTCTATAATTTAGTTGATTTAATCAGGCGTTACTTTGCGGAACTACATTTTAATTTAAAATAAAATAGTTAATAGTTTTAAGAAAATAGTTAATACCAAAATCTCTATTGTACTCAAACGACATAGAAGCAGCGTTTTGTGCTCCCGTTCTTGCAGTTCAGTAGAAATATGGGCAGGATAAAATTAAATAATGCAGATCCGATGCACAGAGAGTGCATCGGATCTGCATCTGCCTCTTCTTTGGATACGTCAATGTATTACACCACAGGTAGTGGGCTGATTTCTGTAGTAGAAAGGGGATAAGGTAGGATAAGGTCATTATAATAGGCAGCTAATTTAGCCTTTGACTCTAAGTAGGTGCCTTAGTTGAGGGTCAGTGTAAGGGATAACCCCAGGAGTATCAGGTGGTCTGTCAAAGATACAGAAACATTCATTTTAACAAAATTTTTGGTTCAGGCGTACCGTTTGCGAAATATTATCCGCCAAATACCCGACAACGATATTTCAGAAAGTTTGTTTTTATTATATTTTATTCATTTTTCTTAAGAAAAATCTTGTTTATTTAACCGTGAACAAACATCCCAAAAGCAACCAAACTCTAAAGAGGAGCAAAATCTCCATGCTTAGTAAAACTCTGAAACTCCGTTTTTGTCGTCTGGCCTTTTAAAAGTTTTTCAATCAGGTAAAAGTGAATTATTACCATCACCAAGGAAAGTTTGGGAGAAATACTAGCTTGACCTTTTTTTAACTTATCTATTTCTTTAAAGAGATTACTCGTACAAAAGGTTTTATTTTTATTTTGTAGATCATCATTATTAACCATTTCCACCCACTGCTGGGTATAGGTCTCCTCTTCAGCGCGCCATCTTTTCCGGTCTTATAGATAAAAATCTTTAATGCATTTCTACATATTTTTCTTTTTCTTTTCTGCTTCTGCTCTACCATCTGCTTTACCAACAATTTGCTTGACCGTAAAGGACGATGAAACGCATGCTATAGACCTAGACCTAAAAATACTCTAATATTTAAGATTTTATACAAGGTAAATAAAATTATTTAGTCTATACTATATGATATCTCTACATAGTATAAATTGAAGTCGCTTTCCGCGTCTGTCTGTCTGTATGTCTGTATGGCTGCTAACTCCTCCTAAACCACGTAACGGATTTTAATGCGGTTTTCACCATCAGTTAGATACATTTTCAAGGAAGGTTTATAAATATATATATATATATATAACTAACGACCCGCCCCGGTTTCGCACGTAAATTACACCCGTGCGAAGCCGAGCAGGCGGGTTGCTGGTAAATAAATAAAAAAGACTGCGTCGGGGCTTCAAAATACAAAAAGCTCAAGATATTCATTCAAAACAAAAGCTTTGATTGGTTGCTCCGTTCAAGTAACCAATCAATTACCAACAAAATCTTCCAAGCACACATAAAAGCCTTATACTGATTCATTAAAAATGACAATACAGGTAGCGGTGGCAATGAAAAATCTCTCTATATGCTAATAAATTTACTCAGAATTGATTTGACGGCGAGTAAATGTTGCCGCGGCACAAAAAGCCGGTGGAAAAACCAATTATCGTTGGCTTCTTACCTCCCTATCTTCAATAAACGAATTGGCTCCACGTAAATAAAGCCCGGTGTTTGTTGGAGACAGGGTTTTGTATGGCTGCATTGGATTGAAGGTACATGTAACACGGTAAGGGTACAGCTCATTTTAAATCGTTCACTGAATTTTGGTATGGCTTTTGTTTTATTTAATGGCTAACCCAACAGTCAACGAAAACCCAAAAATTTAGTCTTTTTGTCTTGGTTTTCAATGTAAGATTGATTGTTGGTAGCCGATATACTGTAGTTCAAGTTCAAATAATGTCATCATCATCATCATCCGCCAGAAGACGTCCACTGCTGCACATAGGCCTTCCCTTAGACCTCCACACTGCACGACAGATCTGCATTCACTGAATGCCCGTGACTCTCAGGATGCTGTCAACGTCGGTCCATCTAGTGAGAAGCCTATCTATGTTAATAACGTCACCTTAATTCAATTTTGAGTTGCCAACATAGCCCACTGGATTAGCAAGTTGAAGTGGCAGTAGGCAGGGCACATAAAACACAGAACAGATGGCTGATGGGGCTGAAAGGTTCTGGAATGGAGACCACGGACCGGTAAGCGCAGCGTAGGACGTCCACCCATAAGATGGACAGACGACCTAAAAGAGACCGCAGGGAAACGCTGGATGCAGGCCGCTTCCAACCGGCCCTTTTGGAGATCGATGGGGGAGGCCTATGTCCAGCAGTGGACGTCCTACGGCTGAAATGATGATGATGATAATTAAATCATGTGCCTAGATTAGGTGAAAATATCGTCTGAATAATGTTCCCATTTGTTTAAATTATCTAATCTAAAATCCAATTTACTAAAGCTTAACTTCAATATCAATCAAGATTATCTTAATTTCAAGATTTTAAGAAAAAAATAGTAATGATTTATAACCTTCTAATAACCAACAGAAAATCCAATAACTAGAAAATCATTTATACCCATATTGTAAGCCGACAACCAAAATCTGTCATAATTAAGACATGACCCGAAAATACGAGTATGGCGGGAAAATACTCCCAGCCATAACATGGCGCAAGTCTCAGTGGAGTCATTAATCAAAAAATACTAAGTGAAAAAACCATACTCGTACTCTGGGACTTGGAAGAATAAACTCCTGGACAAGAAACTTGCTAATATTCGTGAAAATACGTGTGATCTTCTTATGCATCGGAGGGCACTTGGCTTATTTTTTTTTTTACTTTGCTACCTCCGTATAGAAGTGCTATAAAAATTATGAAGTGTAAATTAGTGCAAACACTTCGCGTTCAAAAATTGCGATTTCTTTAAAAAACCTAAAACTTATTACTAGTTTACTAACGCTCCGTTTAACTCTGGGTGTCTTCAAATCACGAGTGAATCGGTTTCTTCTAGGCAAGCATGCTCCATCGTAGACCGCATCATCGCTTAACATCAGGCGAGTAGACGGTCAAGCGCAAGCCTATTATTTATTAAAAAAAAACACATTCATCTTTCAATGAAAAACGCATTTACGTACAGAAACACTAGAAACCTTGTCTAATATGGCGGAGCATGTTATAACAATAGTATAACAATTGTCCTGACAGAGAAATTGTATAATTTATATGTTATTAAAAACTTTATAATGTTACAAAACGTGACTAATAAATTTAATTTTAATACTAGCTATTATTGGAGCTTTGTAGCAATAATAGAAAATACAATATTTGTGAAAACTATCCTTACACACACAGTATAGACAGTATAGAAATTATCAGGTGAATATTTTCACATAAACAATTACAAATATATTATTGTAACAATAGTGACAATAAGTTATAGTTGTTACCAAACTTAACATTTCTCGACTCGTAGGGTAAACATAATAATTCTGCATGACGATTTTTGATTTCTTTGTAATATACCATAGCATAAAGTTTCAAAATTGGTAATTTATCGATGTTAAGCCATCAGTCATTACAAAAAATGTTAATAGGGGTCGTGGTCATGGCAAAATGTCATGTCCCGTGAGTTATACATCCAAGTTCCACGACCAACTTTTAAGGAGCGTGCCGTGATTTTCACTTCATGTCGTAAATTTTTAGAGGTATTTACATAAAGAGTGTTAAACGAGCGTCAAGGAACATTAAAAGAAAATCGAGGAATGTGAAAGTGCCATTAAGTGTAAGAATCAGGTTTTTATTCCTTACACTGAGTGTTAGGGCGTACAGCTGGAGGCAGAAGGTTCAATAGTCACCTATAGATGACTTATTCTAGGTATGATATGGTAATTTTTTAACTTTCGCTATTTGAACACATGTACGACACACATGACTGTGTGTGTGTATGTGTTTGTTCAAGTGTACAAACCGCGGTGTAGTTACTAGGACATTTACCGATACAGTCAGTGTTGTGTGTCGTAGTGACAAACCTGCGATTTTTCAAGTTCAAGTGAGGGTAGGAGAACAAAACACACGCTCTCCTCGCCGGACTCTTCCACAGTTTTCAGTCAGCTCGTGACCGCGGCCATTGTAACATGGTCGAAACGTCGATCGAAAGGTACATGCTTTTACCTAAATTAAATAATACGTGATATTTAATATTAATATTTAATATTAATATATTATATTTAATACTTTATTGCACACTTACAAATTAAGTAAACATGTACAATTGGAGGACTTAATGCTAAACATTTTCTACCAGTCATCCACCAGGTTGGAACAAACAGTATGTAGGCGTGCATCAAAAACACCTTATAAAAGACAAAAAGAAATAAACAGAAATATCAAAGTTTTACAAGATAATAATATACATAACAACAAATTACAATAAATATGAATCTAACTTAAATTATATATCAATACAAAATTATATACGTACATAATTTTACTACATATTATTACACAAATTATAATTAATATTAGACATATAAATAAAAATTATAATGAATATATATATATATAAGTGAGTGATTACAGTAACGTAATTAGATACTAGACACTGATGCTTTTAAATAATGATCACGTAAGATTCGCTTAAAAACCGCTTTTGATGGCGCTTGTCGAATAATTTGAGGGATCTCATTCCACAGTTGCACTGCTACAACCCTAAAAGAGTCGCCTACAAACGAAGTGCTGTGACTAGGGTTTTTGAGAAGCAGGGTACTATTAGCTCTAGAGGGATTGTTGCGAACGTCCGAGAAGTAGGTAAAGGAGTCTTTAAGATAGGAAGGTAATTTAGGATCATTTAATATGGAATACAGTAAGCCAAGAATCCTGGCGTTTCTCCTTTCGCGAATCTTGAGCCACCTAAGTTTAGACCGATACTCAGAGATATGATCATACTTACGCAGACAATATACAAAGCGAATACAGGTGTTGAGTAATCGTTCAAGCTTGTTAAGTTGCTCTTCAGTAATGTCGAGGTAGCATATGTCAGCGTAATCAATGATTGGCAAGAGAAGGGTGTTTACTAGGGAAATTTTAGTATCGATAGGTAGGAATCTTTTAAATCGAATGATGGAATGAAGGGAGGCGTAAAACTTGCGGGAAACTTCGTTAATTTGAGGTCGCCAAGTCAAGTTTGAATCTATTATGATACCAAGGTCTTTAACTGTAGTGGAGAATGGGATGACACAGTTGTTATAACTCAGCGGAGTCAGAGTGGTAAGATTTACACTATTGAGGCGACGAGAACTACCCACTATGATCGCTTGGCATTTCTCCGGGTTAACCTGAATACCAAAACGCCTTGACCACGACTGAAGTCGAATAAGGTCATTATTTAGAGAGGAAATAGCTACATCCAAGTCCTGAACACTAGTATGTTGATACAGTTGGAGATCGTCAGCGTAGAAGTGATAACGGCAAGACAATTGAGTCGAAAGCATATCGATAAACGAAGAAAAGAGCAGCGGTGACACAATGCCACCCTGAGGAACCCCTGCAATTAACTCACACCAATCTGACAACGTCTGATCGGCACGGATCGCCTGCTGACGTCCTTTAAGGTATGAACAAAACCAGTCGATTGAGGTACTAGAAAAATTTAAGTGACGCAGGACTGCCAATAGTAGATCATGGTCAACTGCGTTGAAGGCATTGCTGAAATCAATCAAAACCAGAACAGTAACTTGGCCATTTTCCATGGCTCCCCTCATATCCTCAGTAACTTTTAGCAAAGCGGTAGTAGTGCTATGTCCAGATTTAAACCCTGACTGAAGTGGGTTAAACAGTTTCGCCATCGTCAGAAACTCGGTAACTTGTTTGTGAACCACTGACTCTATGACCTTCGAAAGAAATGGTAGAATAGAAATAGGGCGAAATTGGTTGGGTAAAAGAGCGTTGGGGGTTTTAGGAAGAGGAATTACGTGAGCCTTACGCCATATATCAGGAAATTGTCCAGATGATAAGGAGTAGTTGATTATATGGACAAGGGCAGGGAGAATATGTTTTAGGATGTACATTAACATGACACGGCCAATGTCATCACAACCTATGGCTTTTGATTTCAGATTGAGAATTGTTTTATGGATCAAATCTTGATTAACGGGAGAGAAATCAAAAAGGTCAGAGATCGGGAAGGGTAATTTGTTTATTTCATCAAGGGTATTAAGTTTGTCGGTGGGGTCAAGGGCATTGCAGGAGGTAAAGTGTCTGTTGAGGATATTCAAATCTAACGGAACCTTGATATCGGGCGACTTGGGCTTGCCGATGCCGATTGATCGGAGTAATTTCCAGATACCGCCCGTGGAGGAAGACTCAATTTGATCGGCTATGTACTGCCGTTTGGCACTGCGGCACAGCTGGTTACATCGGTTTCTTAACCTCTTATATTCGTCCCAGTTTGCATCAGATCTGTTGCATTTGAATCTACGGAACGCAAGATTCCTTCTAGCCCTAGCTTTGCAAATCAAGTCAGACATCCACGGAGACGCCTTATGCTTGATTTTAACAGCATGTATAGGAGCGTGATGGTCAAAGAGACTAATGATTTTAGAAGAAAGGCATTCGGTCTTTTCATCAATAGAGTGAAAAGATTCAACCTCCATCCAATTAAGATCACCAGCATCCTTATTAAGCTGATCTATGTCCATACGGGCAAAATTCCTTTGAAATAGCACTAAAGGTTTGGACTTAGGAGTACGAACCTTTACCGAGGCATAGATAAGGTCATGATGAGAAATCCCAGGGACTTCCATTTGACCATGGGTGGAGAAAAGATTTTCATCGGAAGTAATGATTAGGTCAAGAAGGGTGTCCGTTGTGCGAGAGTGATGAGTTGGAGACAGCTGAGTGAGTTTGAGGTTAGAAGATTCAATCAAAGACTTTAGTTTTAGGGCGCGAGAATCGTTTTTGACTATGCACGTATTAAGATCACCCATCATTATAATCTTATCATAATCTAATAACAAGATTTCCAGGGCGTTCTCAAGGTCGGGAAAGTAGTTTATTTTATCATTATGGCTGTATGCTACGCCAAGTAGAAATCTTGTTCCTAAATTAATTTCGATAAAGAGATATTCCAGCGACCGGCTATATGTAGATGGAGACTGCATAACAATTTTGTATGGAATGTGACTTTTTAAGTAGATTGCTACTCCTCCACCTCCCTTCCCGACACGATCATTGCGAATAAGTATATTATTGGGTAATGGAAACAGATGGGACGGTAATGTGGGCTTAAGCCAGCTCTCTGAAACAAGTACAGCATGAATATTTTCTGAAGAGAAGGTGTCAAGTATGTCACTGTAGTGTGCATTAATGCTTTGAGCATTAATATGACAGATATTAAAGTTTTTAGCAAAAGGAGAGAAGGCATCATTAAGCAGTTTCGCTGGTGACGAGACTTCTTCATCAGCGCTAGCATACAGTGAGCTATCAGGAGAGGCTGTTACATATACTTCATCACTCGAAGACATAATAAAAAATAATATATGTAAATAAATATATGATAACTATATTATATTAAATAAATTGAGAAATAAGCTTAAACTAACAAAACTAAAAACAAAATATAATCAACAAAAAAATAACTAGTTTTTTTGTTGCATACCAAACTGGCAAAGAAAAATAATAATTATAAATCAATTAGATCAAGAAGATACACCTAAAATAGGAAACGTGGTACATTTCCCCGTCGCCGCAGCGATGAATCCAACACAAGAGAAAAAAAAAAAAAAAAAAAGCTTATACATAGGTTACACTGTTAGTGATAAGTCCTGATAAACATTTAAAACATGATATAATAAGTAGTTACGTGCAGACGTTTTTCGACCTATGCGTTTCTCTCATCAATGACAGACTAGGCGTTTGCCCACAGTTCACAAAAATGTTAAGTGACGGTGTGGTCGAATATGGTTAATACGCTTAGCCTGCAATGTGATCTAGCTCTCAAGTGACGCTATCAGAACACAGCAGCTGCTTGGTGACATATTTTCAACAAGAGGATAGCTTGTAGGAGAATCTATTGGTCTTCCTACTTTGACTGAGATCTGCAGAGTGCTAGTGGTGGTGAACTGATTCAATTGAGCAATATCAAATACTAGCTGTACTGACAGACGTTGTCCTGTCTTAGAACTGTCAAACACGCAAAGTTAAAATTGTAAATCTTATTTTTTTACAGCTTGGGCTTGGCTATTGGAGTTTTAGTAAGGATCTCTATTTTTTTGAAAATATAATATAGCCTATGTTATACGGGGATAGTGTAGCTACCCAACAGTGAAAGAAACATTCAAATCGGTTCAGTAGTTTCTGAGCCTATTCAATGCAAACAAACAATCAAATCTATCCTCTTTATAATATTAGTATAGATAAAATCATTTTAATGAAAATCCGTTTATATTCATCGAATAACAAACTACGACCTCCGCCATGATCTACATCAGCAAAACCTTCTGTTTGGGTAGGAGGGCAGATAGTTTTTTTCCTACATAGCTACCCAATCGGACACTAGGAAGTCACCTTTACCATGCAGCTCTCAGTTAACTCAAAATGCGGTGACAGGACAGAAGGAAAGACGGACAGACGGACAGACGGACATCGTAGGCTTAGTAATAGGGTCCCGTTTTTACCCTCTGGGTACGGAACCCTAAAAACGTTCCATAATGTAATAGCAACTTTCAACATCCAGTTTGGAATATATTTGTCCATAAAACGCGATATTTTTTAAACCACTGAGCTGAAATCATCGTTAAAAGTTTTAAAACCAATTAATGGAATATTGAACAGTGACTGTAAAAACTTTGGCTTGGTTAAATTTTTAATGGTTGAAATAATTTCAGATTGCAAAAATAGAATTATAATTTTTTGGTTTGATGAATATTGTTTAAACAAATTTGCAGTATTTTTTATAATATAAAGGTTCTAATGTGTTTTTTATTCTGGCCAGTGCTTTTCAACTAAACAAAATACAAGTCAACTAAAACTCAATGCCTAATTATTTTAGTATTGCTCAAATAAACTGGCCAACTGAGAGTCGGGCTCGCGCACTGAGGTTTTCGTACCACCATAAAATACAAATTCATGGTTAATAAAAATTTGTCACTAACTCTTGCCATTATCTATACTGTAATATAATATTATAAGGAGGAAAGATTTGATTGTTCGTTTGTTTGTTTGCATTGAATAGGCTCCGAAACTACTGAACCGATTTGAAAAATTCTTTCACTGTTGCGAAGCTACATTATCTCTGGGTAACATATGCTATATTATATATTTTTTTAAATAGTGATCCTTGTTAAAACTCCAATAATGTAACCCAAGGTGTAAAAAAATAAGATTTTAAATTTTAACTGTGTGCGAGTTTGATAGTTCTAAGACAGGACAACGTCTGTCAGGTCAGTTTTTTTTTTATTTATTTTTTATAGTAGATAGGCTTGCGCTTGGCCGCCATCTCGCCTTATGCTAGTTTTGCTCAGCTAGTTTATTAATAATTTTATTGTTTTATTTTAGAGTGTGTACTATAATCAAAACAAGTATGACGCTTTCACTACCGTTTTTATTACAGTTTGTAAAAAAATACGTTTGTTGTATAGGAACCCCCCCTTAATTTTTAACTTTTTGACTTTATTATTATTTCTTAGTTAATCCGCCGTAACATTACATATTCTGTGAAAATTTCAACTGGCTATCAATTACGATTCGAAATATACAGACTTTAAAAGGTAGAATAGATAGACAGACTGCGTAGGCTCAGTTATAGGGTTCCGTTTATATCCTTTGGGTACAGAAACCCAAAAAAGGGCGACATCAAAATAACACAAATTTGTAATTCCTCTATCATAACTGACTACGAAACTAAATTACGAAAACTTACCAAACCAATTTGTCAAAAGCATAAAAAGATTGCTTGACATACCCAGCACACAAGTAGCCTTTAAACGTACACTGCTGGACAAAGGCTTCCACCTTAAAGAGGGGTCTTTAATCCCCACGCTTAGCAGGCAGCTTGGGGATCGCAGTACGTTCACCGTGTACTAATAGGATGATCCGGTGGTTCTGGTCGCAGTTTTAGGACATACCCGGGTCCAACTGCATATCCAACGTTCACTACAAAATCAAGTCATTTACTAGTATAAATATTTAGTACGAAAACACACAGCAAATTTAAATAAAGTAAACAAAGTAGACACAAACAAGAAATAAACAACCAAACTGACGTATTTTTTTTTATTCCGCGGACCTTGGCTATCGATGCAACAAAACAAAACTTTGCTCCAGATACTGAGAACAAAGTAAATTTAAACTTGGCAGCGTACAAGGATATCGGGAAATACTTTTTACTATTTGAAGGTCTTTTCTTTTTAACTTTATTATTACTTTCTGGATGAACTTGTGCAAAATTTGTCAGTGAGTGAATACAAAGTTGGCGGTGGTCGCAACATTGTTGTCCGGAACGTCGTAGGTTAAGCAAGACGGTTGGATAGGTTTATAGGTGATGGACCAGCATCTGTCATTTAAGTTGGTCCACAGTCCTTCCGTACAGACAGTTATACCAGAGGCTCATATTATTTTCTTTTTATAGCACAGACACAAAGATATTTATATTAAAAAAATTACGTCTGTATACAGGATGTAAGAGAAACACTCTCGAAGCCAAAAGAAGGTAATTGTACTCATCATTATGAACAACTTTTACTATGAGACCAGCCCTGAAATTGCGATAACAATTCAGATATTCCGTAGATTTGGTCGAGTGTCAATGACTGATATCTATGGACGATGCCACAGACAAACGCAAATACTCAATAATATCATACACAGGTGAAAATATTAAATTAAATTAAATTAAATTTATTTATTGAGGAAAAAACGATGAACAATTACATTTACCTCACACAGTAACACAGAAAAATAATAATTAGCGACAATAATAAAAAACAATGATTAAAAAAAAAACCTACAATTCCATAAAAGTAAACAATGTCAGACTTATGATCTAAAATAATTAATAAATAAATAAAATAATATCCATTACAATTTTCAAAATGTCAAATAAAATATTAGTACTAATGATTTCCTAAATGTCAAATAAAAATAAAATTAAGTCATGAAGTCCAAATCTCTATCGGGTTTTTTGCCCCTATCCCATTGATCGATTTGGTTCTCGGAATATGTCAAAAAAGTTGTCATAACAGTTTTCCAATTGTCACAAAAAATGTCAAAATCAGAGTTGGCAGCATAGACACGCAAATGCACACTTTAAACTTATAACATCCCTCTTTTTGCGTCAGGGGTAATAAATAATAATAATGCAAAAATCTGTGCATAAAAATGCATATTAAGGTGTTACATTTCACCTATGGCGGGAAATTGAAATTTCAAACAGTTTTTTGTCCTTGTAGCTAGGCCGGGTAATTATTTTAAACAGACAATGTTTGCGCAAATCGTTGGTTGTTCTTTAAATTATCATGTTCAGCTATTTAACAGTAAAGCATCACACTACTTACATTTGCCAATAAACCGTTTGAAACAGCAAAAAATTGTTTATTGACAAATTTAAGTAATAATATGCATTAGAGATAAATAGCTTTACATAATTTGTAAAAAATAATAATAAATTTGCGCAAACATCATGATTAGTTATAATAATTGCCCGGCCTAGCTACATGGACAAGAAAACTGTTTGAAATTTGAATATCTCGCCATAGGTAAACCGTACCACCTTAAATCTATGAATTCAATTGTAAAAAAAAATGAAGTGTCAATTGACATAGACATGATGTCATATCTGTTGAGCAAACCATAGCCAAATGTCTTCACATCACGTGTTCAATGGGCTTTGTCGGTCACAAAGCTTGCAAAAACGTTGTAAATACAACAATAAAACAGTTTTTATACTGAAAAAGGCGCTGAAAGTCTGGGGCGGACCCGCGAACAACAATGGCCACGTTTCCTACAGGAAACGGAAGGTGGAGCAGACGTTTCAACGAATATCTTTGTTCACAACAATAATGTTGTTTGGTTACCTCTGGTATTGTGACGGAGGAATTAGTTTTTTTCTTTTTTGTGGCAACACGCAACTTTTGTCAGTTCTTTTTGGGACTTTCTTTTTAGGGAAAATTAACAGTTTTTTAACCGATTTCAATTCAGTGCATTTTTTATTGTATGTTTTTTTATTTTTTTATCAGGGCATGCGCCTTTAATAACTAGTTGACCCGATAGACTTTGTCCTGTGTTAGAACTGTCAAAAGGCAAAGTTAAAATTGACCTCTTTTCAATTTTCTTAATTTTTCTTTCCGTAAGAACCGTCTACACTAGGGTAAAAATAGGTATTCATTTATATAATTATATATATAAGATTAACTAAACAAAATAAAAGTTACACTATAACACTACAAAAACAGTTAGACTGCCCATAGACCGTTGAAGGTCTAAAGACAATCCAAATGCTCAAGCCCACTATCAGTTGGTTGGTTTGAACATGCTGGTGGCATTACCACCCGGAATGGCAATGCTTATGCGTTGAGCCAGAAACACGCCAGCGCAATAACCAGGCAAACTGAAAGATTTTTGCACATGAGTGATTAATATTTAATGCTCTGCTCTGCCAACAAGAAGGATTCACGCGAGAAAACAAGACAGAACATTTAATAAACTAACAAATTCGAATAAAATTGAAAAATATTACTTGTCATAATATTTGATGAATACAAACATAGCAACATTAACCCTTAGATCAGGTACAAGTGTTTTACCAAACAAAAATTCAAATACCAATTAGCTAGGTACAACAAACAACAGGTATATAGGAATAATACTTCGTTTTATAACCCAATAGTGAGAATGTGTCGCCAATACAATGAAATTTTGGAAAACCACCGTGACTCTATTGATATCTTTAATAAAAAACTATTGAAATTTAAAAAAGATGTACGAAATATTGTTTTTACGGTCCATAATAAAAGTAGTTACGTTTATTTAATATTTTTTTATCTAAATTAGTTTGTAATACTTTACCAATTACTGCATTCAAAAGAAACATGTTGTGTATACATATTTAGGAATATGGTTTAGTTTAAAATTTTGTAGTCTACTCTAAGTTTAGATTGTTTTGACCATATTTTGTTTTGTGTGCCAATAAACGAAATATATAAATAAATAAATAACTTCCGTGAATGTAGGTAGGTATGTTTTTATCAAAAATGTCTGTTTACCTACATAACTAGTGTTTATAGTTATCTACGAGTTTACCAACATGCTTGTAATAAGTTAAGATTATTAAATAAACTATTGATTTATTGATTGACATGTATATTTGTCAAAGCATTAACCCACACAGTGAAAGTGGCAGTTGGCAGCGGCACCTATGATCCCGAAACATCTCAAATTGAAACATTTACATTCTACTCCCGCCTGAAAGAATACCCGAATATATTCGAAGTAGGATTTCAAAAGAAACTGGAGCAACTTTAAAATTCTACGGAATCGGTTATACAACTGTGCACAAATCCGTATCTCACGTACAGAAGAGGTGAGCGTGCATTAGGATGCAACGAGCGTAGACAGTGCAACTGAGTAAGTCTTTACAAAAGCATCTTCAACAATACGTTGCACGTGTAACAGAACCAAGTTCATCGTTCATAAATAAATAATTAAATAAATAGATGTTTCGTTTAAAATTCTAACACATTATTAATTTGTACATGGTGCATGGCAAATACCTAAATCACGCGAATCTAAAAGCCAAGGAAAAATAAAAACAAAGTTTTGCAATGAAAAGAGGGTCAGGAATTAAAATAAAGATTGAGTATCAAATGCTGTCTCATATTATAAAGGATTTTGGTAACTACATGATAATAAAATAGGATTAATAGTATCCTTACTCCATCATGCCTAGCTAAATGGAGAACAGGCGTTCTTTTAGTTAACCTTCAGTACAGCAAGTTATGTACATTGTCCGATGTTTGCGTTGAGTCAGGCGTTAAGAAAGAATGCTTTAAAACAACTTAACTGCTATAAATTAGTTCTAAATATTATAATAATAATAAAACCCGGAATTTTCTACATCTAAGGGAATACTTTTGTATCGAACTAATCGGAAATATCAGCGAAATTCATCTCATAAACAAAATCACTAAAGACAAATGTTTCAACTCTTAATAAATATAAGATCATTGCTTGGCTGGGGTTTTCTAGATTTAGTTTGTTAGACTGCAAATAAGTACCTACATCAACCGGTAATTTTATTGGTTGTCTAGGCAGTACGCGCGCGAATAATGGGTTGGAGGTAGATAGAAGATTAGAATGAAAAATCATACGACAAATTTCTCGGAAATTGATGTTGGAGTGGGAAGGCTCTATGCGCGTGCGAAAACGGGCGGCGTAGAGAAGCGTAGGGGCATTCGTTCTCGGGGATCGGTCGAGAGCGGACGAGTACTTTGGATAGGTAAATTCAGTGACTGGTGTTCATATTTTTGCTCAATCGTTTTAAAATTAAAATTGATTTTATTTTATAAAATTTTAGTGCCTGGACTAGCCTAGATTTGTAGATGGTTACGCGTCTACGAATTTCGGTGTCGTTCGAGTACCTTTGTATGTCCGCGATTTAAATTCACGCGTGTTTTAATTTTATAAGGAGTTATTCGACAGTCAATTTGTACTACCAAATAACTCTGAAATAATTTAACGTTTTAGGATCTTTTTGTGGGTAAATAGTGATTTAGTGTGAATTTATGTGAGCATCGGTTCGATTCTCATGTTGCATGTCTGGGAACGGAACCGTATTTGATTATAGAGTCATTTAACTCGTTTTGGATTATAGTGTTGATTCGGATCCTTCTTTCGTTAAAAAGTTTGGGTTTGCGCTTGGTCGTATACACCCATTGGGATGGTGGTCATACCCCTAGTGGTAGACTAGTGCCACCGTCCCGGCTTTTGCGGGGGAATGGATTTGAAACGATACCTTTATCGCGAGGGGAAGGCTTGAAGGAGGAGAGGGCTTAGAGAACACAACGAATTAAATACGTTTTAGGATCTTTTTGTGGGTAAATAGTGATTTAGTGTGAATTTATGTGAGCCTCGGTTCCCTTCTCATGTTGCATGTCTGGGAACGGAACCGTATTTGATTATAGTGTCATTTAACTCGTTTTGGATTATAGTGTTGGTTCGGATCCTTCTTTCGTTAAAAAGTTTGGGTTTGCGCTTGGTCGTATACACCCATTGGGATGGTGGTCATACCCCTAGTGGTAGACTAGTGCCACCGTCCCGGCTTTTGCGGGGGAATGGATTTGAAACGATACTTTTATCGCGAAGGGAGGGCTTAGAGATCACAACATCTGCAGTTTAAGGAATGGTGGTTCCCAAAGCAACCAAGTTCCGGCGTAAAGTCACTCTCCGAGTGGTGTTGCGTTTTTCCTGTGGGTTTTAAATATGTCGGTGGATTGTGACGCCACCGGGGTCGATGTGCTCACTCCGTTGTGGGTTTTGGCCTTCGTCACCTTCGGGGGGTATACTCCTTTTCCTATGGCGATGGGACGATCTTCCTGGAGCTGCGGGAAGGTACATCATGCATTGTGTCACCATCGTAACTGGATTCAGAGTTGCTTCAGTTGTCCCGGGCAGAGTGGGGCGATGTCTGTGGAAGCCGGCGCGAGGACCAATTGTAAGCTTTATAATTATTTTGATTATTTGATATTATTTACTTACATAAAGTAATTGTTAACCGACTTCTAAAAAAAGAGGAGGTTATGGTTCGAATGGATAAATGTTCCTAATCGAATTGCAGACAATGTAGCCATTTTATTATTTGATATTATTTACTAGCATAGAGTAATTGTTAACCGACTTCTAAAAAAAGAGGAGGTTATGGTTCGAATGGATAAATGTTCCTAATCGAATTGCAGACAATGTAGCCATTTTATTATTTGATATTATTTACTTACATAAAGTAATTGTTAACCGACTTCTAAAAAAGAGGAGATTATAGTTCGAATGGATAAATGTTCCTAATCGAATTACAGACGATAGTCATTGCTATTTTCTTATATTAACATAAAGTAAATTCAGTTGCAAAGGTCAACCTGTTTTATAAATAAAGGTTCGAATGGACAAAGAGGTTCCGTAACTAATTATTAAAGTCCTTTAACTGCTTTGAGCTGATTGTGCTGGGCTGCCAGGTCATACAGGTTCTATCAAGAGAAAATATAGTTCTCAGAACCGAGACGATGACGAAAGAAGTTGATTTGTCTCTTCGAGTTGAAAGTCAATATAATGGGCTTACTTCAACATCACACTTTATTATGGCTTCCATAGAAGGAACCTTAGGCTAAGTATAGCTGAAATATACATGGAGCGATTGTCTCTGGGTTACCCCTTTAGTTATAAAAAACAACAAAGGGCGCCTTTTACTAATGTCACTGAATTTAGTGATACTGGCCTAATTAATATAATCTCACTTGAAGGAAGGTCCTGTTTGAGATGGCCAATTTGAAGAGATAACGGGAAAAGTTATTAACTTCATTACACTAAGAATGTGTATGACTTGATTGTATAGTTCATCAGTATTCGGTAAATTATTCCGAAATCTGCATCATCAAAATTATGATAAAGTTATGCAGTCACATAAGAATAAGATAACATTATTCAGGATGATCTTCTGTTTCAGGTTTAGGTAGGGTTGGGCGTGTGCCTAAAGAGTACCTTGATTTCCTAATCTTGGGAACTCATTATTTGACCCTTTTGCTGGGGTTCGCTGGGGTTGCTAAAAGATTATGCCCTCTTGTCCCACCTTTTGTTAGACACACAGACTGACTCCGAATTTTGACTATTAGAGTTCTTTATTTAAACGAGTATTTATACTCGTATGGGGGAGGTGATGACCAGTAAGGATGACGAAATCAATCGATCGACGCGGAGGAGGGGCGCCGATCCTTAGCCCCATACGAGTTTGTTTCAATTAATATATACGATACATAAAATACTAACCAAAGTTCACTTAACAAATATCTTAGTGATATGCTTAGTATCCGCATTTAATATACACATAATCTATTTTACTTCTATTTCTAATATTATCTACTTACCTTCGTTTTAGGTCATTTTCCACAACATTCTTACATCTTCATTAATTTATTCAGTAGTACGGATATTGTAAACCTAATAACATTTTAATCATAATATTAGATTAGGACCTCGTCACACAGCTCATACCTATTCGTATACTTGGGTTCTATGATCACAAAGTAGGGTTCTTCCACTAGACAATCACCTGGCCAAAACGAAACATGTAGGTAAATATTAAATCCGCGAGTAGGTAGGCATACATTAGGTAAAGTAACTTATTCGGTGTTAGTAGGTCTTTTACGATTCTAGATTTCACGAACGGGAGTAGCAGTTATACTGTAATATTTTAAAGATACGAATAACATAGTAGTCATACTCCAATATAGGTTTAATATACGCAGCTAATGTTTAGGCAACCAAATATAAAACATTTAAACAAATAAAGTTAAAAAGATATAAAATAATTAATAAGGCAGTCTTTACAATATGGTATGCCGTAGTGACCAGGATCATTATCATCATCATCATCATCATCATCAGCCAAGATTTTAACTTTGTAGTGACTTTGTAATTAAAAACGCGTACAACGATGGTAATTTCTAATAGGATGTTTATGTAGATAACAGTTAGGATTAACTACATTAGTACATATAGGTCAATGCAGGATCGATGTTTCTTAATACTCTCACTAGAATTTATGTATAGTATTTGTTTTGCTTAAACGCGTAGAACCGTCATAAGAAATGGGGTCGTTTAGAATTAAATTAGTTATTAGAAAGGGATTATATTTAAGAATGTTCAAGTTCGCTTGAACACAATTTGTTGTTCGTGCAAAGGAGACGAGAATTGGTATGAGCTGTGCAAAAATATTCATCACCATCATCAAAAATATCAAGGTTAAATCATTAGAATTTCTTACATTCGGTACTAACGTAGTAGGTTAATAGGTTGGGTAACGCATGTGGTAAGGTAAATGGGTTCAAAAATAATAGAAAATGTGAATTTAATCTTATATATTACATCCTTTATCATAGATTCCAAATTTGTTCTAAAAATTGCTAACGCTGGCTTGAAAATATTTGTAAAAATGGGAAAACCTAATGTATATAATCCGTGTGTTTCCATTATTGTGTAATATTGTTTTATATTATGGGTTTCCACTGGGGTTGAAAAATACTCATAAGAAACGGGGTCGTAAGAAACGGGGTCGTAAGAAACGGGGTCGTAAGAAACTTTAGAAAATTTTGCTCCAAATAAATGTCAAATATTATTACGAAAATATAAATGGGCTGACTAGGGAACTAAAATGTTAACTTGGATAGTAATATGCATATTTAAATGTAATAGGTAAAACAAAACTTGAACACACAGTGTGAAATACTTTAATATAATGATTAGTAGAAATATGAACAAATAAGTTAAATTAAAGGGAATGTAAAATCTTAAACTATTCTATAACTAGGACATAATTTTGACCCTGATAATGCAATATTTAGTCTAATCAAAAGTCATAATGGTTTTAGGAACTGCAATATTTAAAGTTACAATCGGATTGATCTAAATTATAGTAAATTTCTTAAATACTCTTAAATTAACAGGTAGCTATTTATCTTTGTACACATCTTTCTAGTAGGGTATTGTAATGATGTTAAATGACGTTGTAAAATTAAACAGTGTGTTAAATTTGTGAATTTCGTACAAGTAAGGTCTAAAAACCTATCACTATAGCCAACTAAAAATATTGTGTGTTAGCATGTCACAAATCAGGGTTAAGTAGGTTCTCAATAGGTTTTAAAATAGGGATTGTGGCACGTGGTATCTCGTTGATGTCTTTACGATAGAACAAGCATTTCTTAGAAGAAAAGAAATCTTCATTGGAATGCTACTGCTACAAATATTAAGTATATGCCAAGTCTTATCTATGGATTTTCAAAGATAATTTATTTGCACAATAGGTCGGTTGATATATTGGTCACTTTTTGTCTTGTTAGCCCGGTTAGTAAGTGTACATAAAAATAGTAATGATATAATAGAGGTGACATAAAAATACCGTTGGTATTGTTTATGTAAATATTTTTGAATTAAACTAAATACTCGAAACAATTTTAATAATTAATGAAAATGGTTTTAATCTAATTAATTAATCGATGAACACGTCTATAGTTGCAAAGTAAGCAGTTTGACTTACTGCCGTTCTATGATGTGTCATTTATAAAATCATTAACTTTGATGTGACATTTCGCGAATAAAAGTGTAGGTTTATCTTAAATAGGCTCGAATTTTGAATTTATCGGATTTGGTAGTATTATTGATGAAAAGGTTGCATATACATTTTACTAAGGTTCATTGGGGTAGTTTTAGGTGGGCAATTGTGACGTCTGTTTTGATCTTACCACCAGGACAGATGTTACCGATATTATAATTCTGTAATAATACGTGATAAGTCCCGATAAACATTTAAAACATGTGTTCAAATCGCGAAAGTTTAAAAATTACGATTATAATTCTGGTTTGGTTTTCACGAATAAGGCCGGTTTAAAAATATAGGGACGGTAGCTTTAAATTTAGTGTTCTGTGAAGTAAGACGCGCAACTATTAATGTTTCTAATACAAACATAGACATGGTACAGATATAATCTTTTGTTGGTTGAGTTACTTCACATAGTAAGCGGGAAGTAAGGCACCTGTGTATAAGACGGAGACAGTTGATGAAGTGCATAGACGTAGCTAGTGAAATACTATCTATGTTTATGATTCTCACAATTTAGTATTTGTTATATTTATGTAAATTTTTGTCGTTGTTATTGGGGCATGAAAATTGTGGCTGCTAATGTATTTGGGTAACAATTAAATCTACAAAATGCCACCTACGATCATTTTGTGTATTATATTTTTAGGTGCTATAATTCTTTGGGGGAAAACGACGCGCATGTCAAATCTTAAAACAATTAATTTATAATTATTATTATTTCTTAAGCTTTGTAACTATCAGTTTCAACTATACTTACTTTCACTTTGTTACTATTGTTAAGGTGTTTATTTAATTGGAAAAAGGGTTATGATTGCTTACTAAAACGGGTTCGGGTTGTTTAAGGTAGAATTGAAAGAACACATAATAAACTCTCTATTTCCAGGTATTTTAAAAACTAAACTAGTAAAAAATAAAACACTGTTTCAAGCTGTCGCGGTTGTTTACTAAAGAAATATTTGTGTGTAGGGTTATATTATTATGACGTAGTAGTATAATTTTGCACACATATAATTTTGTTATGTTGTTTAATAATTATATAATGTGTTGAGTTTTTCATATTAATTTGAATATGAAACAATTTTTAATATGAATTTGAGTGAATTGTATTTTGTTTTTGACGAGACATAGCGTGCACCACATGGGTATTATTGCTTTTAGGCAATGGTATTGTGGGAGTGTTCGTTATCTGAATAAATTATCTTATCTTATCTTATCTTATCCCGTGAATAATTATATAGCTCATATAGTAAAAATAAACTTATTTAATTTATTAAGTGATACGGCAATTAATTTGACTAGTAGAAGGATGTAGTAAATTAATAGAACGTTTTTGGATGAAAATAAATGTAGTGCGTTTTAGAAGAAGGTATTCTAATAATATTACTTCATCTAATTAAGTATTTGACTTTCTTGTTTCTAAATATTTGATAGCGAAGTAACTGTAAATTAAAACTTTGGGGTCGATTCACAGTCTTGAATAATCCATAACAGCTAGCTAACTACGGTACTTATTATTAGTTGGTAAAATAGCAAGATTTAGAACGGCTAAATAGATCTAACCATAGGCGCGATAAATAGATGTTGAAGGATAAAAAGCAATCGGAATAAATTCATGCAGAGTAGTTAAAAGTTTAGGTTATTTATAGTTTAACTATTTGGAAAATGTAATTGTATTTAATAATCACTTCGAAAAATGTATAGCAATAAAATTTTACTATATTAAAAATTTATTTAACAGTCATTAATTTGGAAAAATATATATTTGAAAAAAAAAAAAAAAAAAAAAAATATTAACGTGAACAATGTAATTATATATCAATGTGAACGTGAACGGGTTTTGATACTGTTTTCTAGATATTTAGTATTTTGGTGGGTTGTAGTTCATTAGTAGCTGGGGGGGTTTTAGTGTTTCCTAAGTTAGTAGTATCTGATCTTGATAGATGTTACTGCTTTTATTTGAGATTATGAACCTGGGGATAGGCGTGCAGAAACTTGGTCGCCAATAGTTCTTAAAGGTGTCGATACTTCCTTGGGATGGATTGAACAGCAATGAAAGATATGCTCTGTATCTGAATAATAAGAATAAACGAATGAGGAATGAATTGTGGAAGGATGTTGGAAATTTTGAGTTATAAGTATGTTTAGAGGTTTCAGGGTTGTAGCGACACCAAGGCTAGAGGCGAGTTGTCAATTTCAAGGTTTAGCAAAACACTACACAACCGGCTCAATATAAAAAGGGGAACTTGGAGCTAGGTTAAGTCAGGAGGACATTTATCCCTGTCAATATTAAACATTGAGTTTATATTGAGCTCATACTCACACGCATCCTTCATGCGAAGGGTAAACCGCAATATTTCCTACACTCACATTCACCGATCGGAGGTAGTCAGATTTTTAATTCGGTTTCGAGAGCTTATAGGACCCTGAGAGGTCATAGGTGGATTTTTGTAGTTCACAGGACGTTGAGAGCGGACCGAGGAGATATGAATGCAAACCCCCTCGATTGAAAGGTTGAATTTGGCGGGGAAAGCAATCTTTCTGTTCTTCTAACGACTCGACTCACAACCGGGTTCCTCGTAGAAGTCAATATACTATGTGGACGAAAAAAGTTCTTTTATGATACACGGGTTTGCTGTCGGATTGAGTTTCTAAGATGATTATTTCATGACCGGTTTAAACAAACTACACATATAATAATTAGGGCACATACACAAACAGTTCTATTACACGTTTAATTTTATTGTTGAAACTTGAATATGGACAACAAAGATCTTGCACATTAGACATATCATTGGGGTTGTTAAATTTCAATTCTTAATTTCTTTATTGAATTATTTATTTGGGAACTCATTTAATATTATTAAATTTACTCCGATTTAGGTCATCTTCTTAAATTTAATGGGGTCGAATGTAACAGAACCAAGTTCATCGTTCATAAATAAATAATTAAATAAATAGATGTTTCGTTTAAAATTCTAACACATTATTAATTTGTACATGGTGCATGGCAAATACCTAAATCACGCGAATCTAAAAGCCAAGGAAAAATAAAAACAAAGTTTTGCAATGAAAAGAGGGTCAGGAATTAAAATAAAGATTGAGTATCAAATGCTGTCTCATATTATAAAGGATTTTGGTAACTACATGATAATAAAATAGGATTAATAGTATCCTTACTCCATCATGCCTAGCTAAATGGAGAACAGGCGTTCTTTTAGTTAACCTTCAGTACAGCAAGTTATGTACATTGTCCGATGTTTGCGTTGAGTCAGGCGTTAAGAAAGAATGCTTTAAAACAACTTAACTGCTATAAATTAGTTCTAAATATTATAATAATAATAAAACCCGGAATTTTCTACATCTAAGGGAATACTTTTGTATCGAACTAATCGGAAATATCAGCGAAATTCATCTCATAAACAAAATCACTAAAGACAAATGTTTCAACTCTTAATAAATATAAGATCATTGCTTGGCTGGGGTTTTCTAGATTTAGTTTGTTAGACTGCAAATAAGTACCTACATCAACCGGTAATTTTATTGGTTGTCTAGGCAGTACGCGCGCGAATAATGGGTTGGAGGTAGATAGAAGATTAGAATGAAAAATCATACGACAAATTTCTCGGAATTTGATGTTGGAGTGGGAAGGCTCTATGCGCGTGCGAAAACGGGCGGCGTAGAGAAGCGTAGGGGCATTCGTTCTCGGGGATCGGTCGAGAGCGGACGAGTACTTTGGATAGGTAAATTCAGTGACTGGTGTTCATATTTTTGCTCAATCGTTTTAAAATTAAAATTGATTTTATTTTATAAAATTTTAGTGCCTGGACTAGCCTAGATTTGTAGATGGTTACGCGTCTACGAATTTCGGTGTCGTTCGAGTACCTTTGTATGTCCGCGATTTAAATTCACGCGTGTTTTAATTTTATAAGGAGTTATTCGACAGTCAATTTGTACTACCAAATAACTCTGAAATAATTTAACGTTTTAGGATCTTTTTGTGGGTAAATAGTGATTTAGTGTGAATTTATGTGAGCATCGGTTCGATTCTCATGTTGCATGTCTGGGAACGGAACCGTATTTGATTATAGAGTCATTTAACTCGTTTTGGATTATAGTGTTGATTCGGATCCTTCTTTCGTTAAAAAGTTTGGGTTTGCGCTTGGTCGTATACACCCATTGGGATGGTGGTCATACCCCTAGTGGTAGACTAGTGCCACCGTCCCGGCTTTTGCGGGGGAATGGATTTGAAACGATACCTTTATCGCGAGGGGAAGGCTTGAAGGAGGAGAGGGCTTAGAGAACACAACGAATTAAATACGTTTTAGGATCTTTTTGTGGGTAAATAGTGATTTAGTGTGAATTTATGTGAGCCTCGGTTCCCTTCTCATGTTGCATGTCTGGGAACGGAACCGTATTTGATTATAGTGTCATTTAACTCGTTTTGGATTATAGTGTTGGTTCGGATCCTTCTTTCGTTAAAAAGTTTGGGTTTGCGCTTGGTCGTATACACCCATTGGGATGGTGGTCATACCCCTAGTGGTAGACTAGTGCCACCGTCCCGGCTTTTGCGGGGGAATGGATTTGAAACGATACTTTTATCGCGAAGGGAGGGCTTAGAGATCACAACATCTGCAGTTTAAGGAATGGTGGTTCCCAAAGCAACCAAGTTCCGGCGTAAAGTCACTCTCCGAGTGGTGTTGCGTTTTTCCTGTGGGTTTTAAATATGTCGGTGGATTGTGACGCCACCGGGGTCGATGTGCTCACTCCGTTGTGGGTTTTGGCCTTCGTCACCTTCGGGGGGTATACTCCTTTTCCTATGGCGATGGGACGATCTTCCTGGAGCTGCGGGAAGGTACATCATGCATTGTGTCACCATCGTAACTGGATTCAGAGTTGCTTCAGTTGTCCCGGGCAGAGTGGGGCGATGTCTGTGGAAGCCGGCGCGAGGACCAATTGTAAGCTTTATAATTATTTTGATTATTTGATATTATTTACTTACATAAAGTAATTGTTAACCGACTTCTAAAAAAAGAGGAGGTTATGGTTCGAATGGATAAATGTTCCTAATCGAATTGCAGACAATGTAGCCATTTTATTATTTGATATTATTTACTAGCATAGAGTAATTGTTAACCGACTTCTAAAAAAAGAGGAGGTTATGGTTCGAATGGATAAATGTTCCTAATCGAATTGCAGACAATGTAGCCATTTTATTATTTGATATTATTTACTTACATAAAGTAATTGTTAACCGACTTCTAAAAAAGAGGAGATTATAGTTCGAATGGATAAATGTTCCTAATCGAATTACAGACGATAGTCATTGCTATTTTCTTATATTAACATAAAGTAAATTCAGTTGCAAAGGTCAACCTGTTTTATAAATAAAGGTTCGAATGGACAAAGAGGTTCCGTAACTAATTATTAAAGTCCTTTAACTGCTTTGAGCTGATTGTGCTGGGCTGCCAGGTCATACAGGTTCTATCAAGAGAAAATATAGTTCTCAGAACCGAGACGATGACGAAAGAAGTTGATTTGTCTCTTCGAGTTGAAAGTCAATATAATGGGCTTACTTCAACATCACACTTTATTATGGCTTCCATAGAAGGAACCTTAGGCTAAGTATAGCTGAAATATACATGGAGCGATTGTCTCTGGGTTACCCCTTTAGTTATAAAAAACAACAAAGGGCGCCTTTTACTAATGTCACTGAATTTAGTGATACTGGCCTAATTAATATAATCTCACTTGAAGGAAGGTCCTGTTTGAGATGGCCAATTTGAAGAGATAACGGGAAAAGTTATTAACTTCATTACACTAAGAATGTGTATGACTTGATTGTATAGTTCATCAGTATTCGGTAAATTATTCCGAAATCTGCATCATCAAAATTATGATAAAGTTATGCAGTCACATAAGAATAAGATAACATTATTCAGGATGATCTTCTGTTTCAGGTTTAGGTAGGGTTGGGCGTGTGCCTAAAGAGTACCTTGATTTCCTAATCTTGGGAACTCATTATTTGACCCTTTTGCTGGGGTTCGCTGGGGTTGCTAAAAGATTATGCCCTCTTGTCCCACCTTTTGTTAGACACACAGACTGACTCCGAATTTTGACTATTAGAGTTCTTTATTTAAACGAGTATTTATACTCGTATGGGGGAGGTGATGACCAGTAAGGATGACGAAATCAATCGATCGACGCGGAGGAGGGGCGCCGATCCTTAGCCCCATACGAGTTTGTTTCAATTAATATATACGATACATAAAATACTAACCAAAGTTCACTTAACAAATATCTTAGTGATATGCTTAGTATCCGCATTTAATATACACATAATCTATTTTACTTCTATTTCTAATATTATCTACTTACCTTCGTTTTAGGTCATTTTCCACAACATTCTTACATCTTCATTAATTTATTCAGTAGTACGGATATTGTAAACCTAATAACATTTTAATCATAATATTAGATTAGGACCTCGTCACACAGCTCATACCTATTCGTATACTTGGGTTCTATGATCACAAAGTAGGGTTCTTCCACTAGACAATCACCTGGCCAAAACGAAACATGTAGGTAAATATTAAATCCGCGAGTAGGTAGGCATACATTAGGTAAAGTAACTTATTCGGTGTTAGTAGGTCTTTTACGATTCTAGATTTCACGAACGGGAGTAGCAGTTATACTGTAATATTTTAAAGATACGAATAACATAGTAGTCATACTCCAATATAGGTTTAATATACGCAGCTAATGTTTAGGCAACCAAATATAAAACATTTAAACAAATAAAGTTAAAAAGATATAAAATAATTAATAAGGCAGTCTTTACACACGTCGTAGTGATGTTGCCAAAACATAAAATCTTTTTACAGCACTTAATGCGAACATGAACGCTATTAATGAAGCACACAGGACCGCTTAGCTTTTAGGGCCAAAATATTTAAGACTATCATAATATTTAAGGATATCGAGTCAGAAATGTCCAAACCAATACTTTTTGCAAGTCCCATTAAACGTCAGTATATAACTTTAGTATTTAAGGTGGTACAATTCACCTATGGCAGAAAATTCAAATTTTAAACAGTTTTTTGGTCCTAGTAGCCAGAACAGGTAATTATTTTTATATAACACAGTGTTTGCGCAAAATGATGGCTGTTCTTTAAATTATAATGTACAACCATTTAACAGTAACGCACCATATTACTTACATTTGGCAATAAACCGTTTGAAACAGCAAAAATTTGTTTATTCACAAATGTAAGTAATAATGTGCATTAGAGATAAATAGCTTTACATGATTTTGTAAAGAATAATAATCAATTTGCGCAAACATCATGATTGCAATAATTACCCGGCCTAGCTACAAGGACAAGAAAACTGTTTGAAATTTGAATTTCCCGCCATTTGTGAATCGAACCACCTTAAAGGAAAAAAATCGAGGTCATTGTTTTTTTCGTGATCGAGAACCAACCTAAATTCATGGACAAATGGAAAATAAAATGATGAGATGTTATTTCACATCTTCACAATACTTCAAACATAAAAATCCATTTAAAAAAGAGAACGAAAACATTCATAGACACATAGAAAAAAGGAACTAGTTAAAATCGAGTGAATCGGTTTCTTCTAGGCAAGCGTGCTCCACCGTAGACCGCATCATCGCTTAACATCAGGCGAGTTGACGGTCAAGAGCAAGCCTACTATTTATATAAAAAAAAAAAAAAAACTGGAACAGCTATTGTCAACCTTTATTCGTATTTTGCACACTGAAAAATATTTTTTGTTGTCATATATTTCGAGTCGCAGCAGGTAAGTGCACTATTACCCTAACTTTCGGAGTGAATGGAAATCGGCGGAAAACAACGCCTGCCGAAGCGGACCGGATTTTCATTTGTTCTTTCTAGAAGTTTCGGCTTCGGGTTGCCGGATTAAGGAATCTCCGAATTCATTATTGTTTCATAGGCTTTTGATTAAAATATTTCCACGGAAATGTTTTATGTTCGAGATTAATTTAAATCGGTGATTGTTGTATTTTGTTGAATTTCACGTATAAATTAAGATCAATCCCGTTGCTATATAAGATGTAGAATACAACGAAGCGCTTTGATTCCACTTTTATTATGCGAACTGCTAGTCTGTGGAATGCGCTGCCTGAATGTATGTTCACCGATAGTTACAGTCTGGGTGTCTTCAAGGCAAACGTGCTTCAACGTAGACCGCATCATCGCTTAACATCAGGTGAGTTGGCGGTCAAATGCAAGCCTATTATTAAATACTAGTGATCCGAACCGGCTTCTCACGGGTATAGATATATAGCCTATGTCACCCGGGGATAGTATAGCTTCCCAACAGTGAAAGAATTTTTCAAATCGGTTCAGTAGTTTCGGAGCCTTTTCAATGCAAACAAACAAACAATCAAATCTTTCCTCTTTATAATATACTAGCGGTCCGCCCCAGCTTTGCACGGGTATAGATTATAGCCTATGTCACCCGGGGATAGTGTAGCTTCCCGTCAGTGAAAGAATTTTTCAAATCGGTTCAGTAGTTTCGGAGCCTATTCAATGCAAACAAACAAACAAACAAACAATCAAATCTTTACTCTTTATAATATTAGTATAGAAAAAATAAAATAAAAAACTTAAACCCATTCAGGTAGCGCAATCTAGCAGTCCTTACAATAAAATGCATATGTTACTTTTGTTACCTAGCATACGAACGCAGGCGAACGTAGACGAATGTGATGTTCGTTCGCCATCGCTGTTGTTACACAATAGTCGATCGCCTTCTATAGCAACGTACCAACATTCGGCGAGCAATAGCGCACGCGAGCGAACCTTCGTCCGCATTTTCTCGCTTTCACTGAGTCGATCCCACCAACTCGTGCGCGAGTACGGCATAAAAAGTATCTCTACCTCATCTCTACCTAAACAAAAGACAGCCTCAAATCGAATGAAAACGTTCATTCGATTAGATCAGCTACAATGTGACTCTGAATTCTTTCCGCAGCTGAGTAATTGTATTAATCACCTCTCTCGTGGCACCGCCTCTGAGAAAATGGCTCTCCGAGTGTTTTGTTTATTCCATTAACTACATGGAAAGGTTTTTTTTTACTCTTCATGAGGATTTTTTTAAAAAGCTGACTACGCTATGATGTATATAGCATTATAGCTTTATTTGCGGTCCACACACTACTTGCTAACCCTGCAGCATTTACCACATTTCATCATCATCATCATCATCATTTCAGCCATAGGACGTCTACTGCTGGATATTAATGCTCTCCGTATCGATCTCCAAAAGGGCCGGTTGGAAGCGGCCTGCATCCAGCGTTTCCCTGCGGTCTCTTCTTGTGGGTGGACGTCCTACGGTGCGCTTACCGGTCCATGGTCTCCATTTTAGAACCTTTCGACCCCATCGGCCATCTGTTCTGTGTGATATGTACCCTGCCCACTGCCACTTCAACTTGCTAATCCGGTGGGCTATGTCGGTGCCATATTTCAAAATAGTAAAAGCGATGTTACGGTATAAGATAGATTACACTTAGATAAATCAAATCAAAATCAAAATCATTTTATTAAAGATAACATAGATCCATGTAGAAATACAATAGATCCATGTAGAAATACAAAGATAAGACCGATTCACTCGCGACTTACCCCTATTGCATTATGAATTGAAGACTGCAGAATACAACACGCAACAGCGGTACTAAACCTAAGAGGTATTATAATGCCCACCAAAACCAAAACTCCATCAACCAAAATGGTACCAAAATGCCCACAATAACAAAAAAAAAAATTGTTTTAAATTTTTTTTTTTTTGGACTACCAGAGCGGGTAAAAAAATCAACGCCGCTATATGGTTGGTATTCCGAAAACCCGAACGAAGCGCTTTGATTCCACTTTTATTGTGCGAACTGCTAGTCTGTGGAATGCGCTGCCTGAATGGGTGTTCCCCCATAGTTACAATCTGGGTGTCTGCAAATCAATCGAGTGAATCGGTTTCTTCTAGGCAAACGTGCTCCACCGTTGACCGCATCATCGCTTAACATCAGGCGAGTTGGCGGTCTAGCGCAAGCCTATTATTTATTTTAAAAAAAATCGTCAAAATTTACAGTTCTTTTTTATTTTACACTAAGTTATAATATTTGGTGGTGGTATTTTTCTATTATATATTTTTTAAACTGTCAGTTTTGAGGCAATTATTTAATAAATAAAATTGAAATAATTACTAATTAAAAACAATTTCTTTAGTAGAATCGGGGCCCTGGTTAAAGTGACGCGTGACTAAACTGATGGCGTGTTTCTGGCTCGAAGTATAAGCTTTCCCATTCAGCGTGGTAATGCCGCCAGCACGTTGGGTACGCTGCCAACAGGAAGTGGGCTTGAGCATTTGGATCGTCTTTAGACCTTCAACGGTCTATGGGCAGTCTAACTATTTTTGTGGTGTTAAGTTGTGCTTTGTTTAGTTAATAAAGGCACTTGCACTTAAATTTGTAAACTAGTATTACTTCACTGTTTTGAACTATCACGGTTGTTCACTAAAGGTTGTTCGGTTGTTCCACAACCTTACCATGGTGAATATCCCGTAAATAATCATTTAACTTTAGTGTAACTTCATCAAGAGTTGATATAAAAATATTTTAAGTTCCCATTTTTCCCTATAAGAGTATGTGTGTATGTGTAAGCTTTTAGATCCAGACAAAGGAAAATAGGTATATTGATTTCCACGACATATTCAACACGTCTTGAGGCCGTCGTATGTAAAAAGGGAGCACTCAAAATATATTAAAGCAATCGGAAATCGACACCGAAGGAAAACATCGAGAGACATCGAGAGTGCTATTTAAGGAAGTACACGATTTCTTCATTTCCTGCTGGAAATCTGGAGATAAAAAGGCGTCGTTCAAATCAAATAAGCCTGAATTTTATATACTAAGTACTAAAAATAGTAAAGGCCCTTCTGTAAACCTTTGCCTGCCAGATTGTAACTATTGGGTGTTCCCCGATGGTTACAATCTGGGTCTCTTCAAATCACGAGTGAATCGGTTTCTTCTAGGCAAGCGTGCTCCAACGTAGACCGCATCATCGCTTAACATCAGGCGTAATAGTGATCACACACACATCACACATCATCAGCCATTAAATGTCCACTGCTGAACAAGGCCTCCCTCTTAGAGAGGGGTGTTGCCATAATCCCCACGCTTGGCAGGCGGCTTGGATCGCAGTACGTTCACCGTGTACTAACAGAATGCTGCTGCCCATCCTCCGGTGGTTCTGGTCGCAGTTTTAGGACATACCCGGGTCCGGGTAATGGTGATCAAGCACAAGCCTATTAATTATTAAAAAAAAAAAAAAACTTTGCTGAAGTTAACAAGTGCTGAAAATCACTCTGTCTCGTTTTTGCGTGTGACAGTTTCTTTCAAAGAAACTAAGAAAAAATAAATAGAGAAATTTTAAAGATTGTTTTACTTATGTAACATATTAAAGTTAATTTGTAAGATACCTAAAGTGATACTAAATTAATACAAAAATAATGTATCATACCCATCGAGATACAATACCTATGGAGTCATAAACGTGGAAAAAATGTCCGAACCAAAACTCGGCGCACGCTACACCGATTTTTTGGATAGTTGTAAGGCAACCGCAATCCGAGTACAACGCCGCGCGATGCCAGTCCTTCGAAGACTTAGCAGACAAGCGACGTTGTGCACCGACAAGTTTACCGACCGATCAAGTTTAACATCGTGAAAACCTAGAAAAAATACTCTTGACTTTATTTATCGTTCCAAAAACAACCTTGTATCTGACACGTCATCCAATTTAAAGATAACACGATACGTCAAATGACTTATTCTATCCACGCGTAACTCCCTAAAAGTCACATTAAATTATACGCGTAAGCCCAGAAACATACAAAATAGGTTTTTTCCCCAAGATAAGCTGTTGAACCAATTTCCTCAGCGAGAAGCAAATGTGTTTCAACTACACGTTTAATAGAATGTCACAGTATGGGAGATCGAATTTGCATTTTCTCTTTGACTGGTGTCCCGTTTTTGGGGTTCCGTAGTTTGAGACGAGAAACTGACACATAAGAGATTTTTTGCGAAAAGTTGTATCATATTAAAGCGACAAATTAGTGCGTAACTTTCACACTAATTTATATGAGCAAACTTTGAAAATACTGGCCCTGAAATAGCAAAAACATATCGGCTGTTCCATACATTTTGTCGAGTGTGAATGACCGATTGGGTAGAAAGGTTCTGGAGTGGAGACGACGAACCTGAAGACGCAGCTTAGGTAGGCCTCTCACTAGATGGACCGACGACATTGTGAAAGTCGCAGGCATCCAGTGGATGCAAAAGGCAGGCTGTCGTTCAATGTGGAGGTTAAAAGGGGAGGCCTATGTTCAGCAGTGGACGTCTCTGGCTGATGATGATAATGATGATGAATGGCCGTTTTCTATGGAACAGCTGTTTTTTTCGTGATTTCGGAGTTCTCCCATATGTAGTAAAAGGTTGTTCATTATGATGGGTACTATGGAACCCTATCGGCTAAGGCGAGTCGATTCAACTCTATAAAATTGTTTATTGGGAACCCCGAATGCTCGACTAGATTCGCACTTAGCCCGTTTTATTATTACTCGGACTAGCCCTACGCATAATCAAAGTGGAATCAAAGCGCTTCGTACGGGTTTGCGGAACATCAACCATAAAGCGGTGTCTGTTTTTAGTGCCCGCTCTGGAATTCCAATAGAAAAGTGGGCAGGAGGGAATTACATTACCAAGACATCAATTATTTAGTTTGCAATGCCACATTTACGCCAATTTAGACGTCAATGTCGATGACCTTTTTTCAAAAACCTGCTTTTTGAGTAGGCAACCGCGATCCGACTACAATGCCGCGCGATACCAGAGCTACGATGACATAGCAGACAAATAACGTTGAACACTATGCAAGCGACATAACGTCTAAATGAGACTAAATGTGGCATTGTGAAATATATAATTGATACAATGTATGTACAATGACACTTGGACGTTTTTTGACTGTTTTCACTTGCATAATGTGACTTATTAGGTATTCTATCTCGATGCTGGAAATGTATGATTTTTAACACGAAAAAAGTCTTGAAAATTTTGAGTATAACCATGGTGCTCTGCTAGCACATTCCATGTTATTTACTGCTATGTAATCAATCAGTCCAAACATATGTTTGGACTGATTGATTACATAGCAGTGGTTACATATTTGAGGCGTTTGGGGTCGAGACATTGGGCCCTTGGGGACCGGGAGCTCACCTCATTTTCAAAAATCTTTCAGAGCGCCTGGTTAATGCGACGCGTGACCAAAATGCTGGCGTGTTTCTGGCTCAACGCATATGCATTGCCATTCAACGTGGTAATGCCGCCAGCATGCTGGGTACGCTGCCAACTGGTAGTGGGCTTGAGCATTTGGATTGTCTTTAGACCTTCAACGGTCTATGGGCAGTCTAACTGTATTTGTAGTTTTAGTTTTAGCTTGTATTTTGTTTAGTTAATAAAGGCTCTATTTTTTTACATATGTTTGGTCTGACAGATGCAATCACATAGTAAAAAGACTGAAAGAGACATAATATTCTGATCATTTATGCCAGGTTTTTGACCGTAGCAAGTAGCCGGTTGAATTCAGTGTTTTGAATCAGAATTTATTTATTACAAAAACTATAAATAAATAAAATGTTCATTATCAACAGTTTACCCATTTTAGGCTTGCAATTTTTTTGTATAAAACTATATAAAATGAATGAAAAACTATACCAGGCATACAGATTTCATCGCATGCATTTTATAATAATAATATGTTAATTTCTGATGTTTCGTATATCTTTACCCCTAAGGTAACTTCGCACTCGAGCTCCAAGACACAAGCCGCGTGCTTAGTTTGGAGCTCACCGACCAAACACTAGATGTCTTACTAAACTACTCTTAATTGTAAGAGATTTGTCTAATAATTAGTTGTTCTTTTTATGTAAGTTTCCTTTTTGTGTGAATAAATTTATCTTTATCTTTATCTTTAATGGTACCAGTGAGTAGTGTCACTCTAGTAGGTAAGGTATCATTATTGGCTTTTGAAAAACAAATTTTAAAATCACCATAATCCATGAAGGATTATGGTGATTTGGATATTGGTGATTATGGTGATTTAATAGAGGTATAATTTTTGCAGCTTTTAGAGTAAATAAATGCTTCGACTGAGTTTGAGGGTTATAGATTATATCAACAAAACAATAAACACTAACAGCAGTAAGGGTCGACCGCATACACTTCTCGCTGCCCTATACTTCCCTTATGGGCTCAAAATGGACAAAATTCTCGTCGCGGACCATTTGTACGGCAAGCACATTGTAAAGGGATCATTAATGATATTGTGGTATTTGGGACATGCCCTTATGTAGCGCGTTATGAGAACCATGGGTCAAGGCTTGAGATATTGGGATTGAGGGAATTTAAGTATTGCCAGTTTATCATTTTTACAGAGTGTGTGAATGATAGGGCTATTTTCATCATCATCACCAGCCAGAAGACGTCCACTGCTGAACATAGGCCTCCCCCTTTAACCTCCACACTGAACGACAGCCTGCCTTTTGCATCCACTGGATGCCAGCGACTCTCACTATGTCGTCGGTCCATCTAGTGGGAGGCCTACCTACGCTGCGTCTTCCGGTTCGTGGTCTCCACTCCAGAACCTTTCTTCCCCATCGGTTATCGGTTCTTCGAGCGATGTGGCCTGCCCATTGCCACTTCAACTTGCAAATTTTAACAGCTATGTCGGTGACTATGGTTCTTTGGCGAATATCCACGTTTCGGATTTTATCGCGCAAAGAAACGGCTATTTTAACTATGTATAATTAGTTATACCGTGTAAGCTTGTTTGTTATAGCATATACAACTAGCTGACTCGACAGACATTGGAATCGATTCTGATGTACTCTAAACTAAACAAAACTAAATTTGACTGCTCTAAAATTGGTTCCATCCTTCTCTCACATATTAAAATGAAAATAGAGGCAGATAATATTAGTCCTGTCAGATTGGTTTAGTTTAGTGAGTAGTATGACAGAATCGACGCCATAATCCTGTTATAGAACTGTCAAATGCGTTAAAAGTTAAAATCGTTGTTAAGTTTTCTGAAAATTTCCAATTTTATGCGCAATTTTCTTAATTTTTCTTTCCATAAGAACCTTCTACAAAGTATTGGAAAACTTCAAAAAAAGATGAATGAAATCGGTGTAGTCGTTCTCATGTTATGGCGTGACCGAGGTAAATAGAGATTCATTTTTATATACATAGATTAGTTATACAAATGATATCTACCGTAATTAAGCTTGGTCTGAGCATTTTATTTGGTCTAACAGCTGCAGTAAAATTTCATTGTACAAACTGGATGATGTCGGACGCACGAATTCTGATCACTTTCGCTAGATTTTTAAACGTTTAACTATAGCAGGTAGACGATATACTTCAGTAAATATTAAAAGAAAAAAATATTTATTCATTTACTAGAATGTTAATGCAGATGTCACAGCAAAATTAAAAGCTTGGACCAAGCTTAGGTTGTAACCTTTTAACCATTTAACTGTAACTTTTAAAAGTTTTTTTTTTTATCGTTGGCTTGCGTTTGACTGCTAATTCGCCTGTTGCTAAGCGATGCTGCAATCTACTGTAGAAACCAATTTACTCGCGATTTGAAGATACCCAGATTGTAACTATCAGGGAACACCCATTCTGGCAACGCATTTCACATACTAGCAGTTCGCAAAAGAGGAATCAAAGCGCTTCATACGGGTTTTTTGAATATCAACCACAGTACCATAGTATTTTAAACTATTACCATAATTATAACCTATTGTAAATAAATAGGTGTCACTATTTAACAAGAATATTACTGTAAAGTGGGCCTAGCATACTTTAAAAAATCTATTTCAGTTTAATTTAATCAAGCCAGATGCTCTAAAGGTGATGGTGGTTTGTAAATTAGCTGATTGCCCGGTCGCCAAAGATCCAATGCCTCGACCACGCAAACGGCTCAAATATATAACCACTGCCAATGATAGCATCTTGTGGTGCTCACAACCCAAACACAGTACCTCACTGACGGCGATGAGATTGGCTGCATTGCAACAAAGCGTAAGCTGACAGCTAGACGAAATGCGGTTGGATTTAAAAGGCTACCTGTGTTAAAAGAGGGTATTCCTTGCAAGCAAAGTCCGGATTTCCAAACAGATCTGTAATACTAGTATACTACACCTATCTAAGAGCGATTTCCGTGCTAGTTCGCAGATTGGCCGATCCTACAGTCTTTGGAAAGACAACTTCCTGGGAAAATCAGTATTTGTATGAAAGACATCCTCTAAGCATTTTTGCCCCTCTCGAATGAGATAGAACTACATCGGAAGGGTCTAAGGGGCAAAGATTTTTTTCTATGAATTTCAAGGTTGACAAACTGAATGTCTGACCACAATTTCTCACCTCTCCTACTCGTTTGCATCAGTTAGTCACAGGTTACTCACTAGTTGAACCTATGGAAATTCTGCACGGTAGGTAGGAATACTCTGGAGTAGCTGTACTAAATCAGTGCAGAGTTTCCGCGCTAAACATGGCTGCCAGTTCTTGCTCCAAATTGGCAGCTAACAAAATTCTATAATAGCCATTTTTTACAGTTGTCAAATCCATACAAATTCAGTTACCTTCTTCCTGCCTCTTCTCTATAGTCCTCCTACCTACTGTGAAACTCTGCTATGGTGCATTTGCATTATGTTTGTCCCATTTACTCTCACGTTCATTTCAGTGAGAGTGACTGAGACAGTAATAATAGGTAAATATTTCCTGGAACATCTACGCTGTTTCTGATTGAGCTGGCACTTTTATCACCAATCTTAGTAACAATTTGATAAAGCCCCCACCATTATAATTAACGTCCGACCGTAAAGCGGAATTTAGGACTGGACCAAACTTTATAGTGCAATCGACGTCGCCTAGGCCGTAAAGGTAGCCCTAACGTTTTACGACTTTGACTAAATAAATACACTGTAGGGTCCTTTTACTGCTAGTGTCTTGCTTAATTAATTTAATGGTACAACCCTGCCGTTCGTGATAATATCAATTTAAGGGGAGCAGCACTACTGACTTCGCCGTAAGCCTGATGCGGTTTAGCTGTTATATCCAAGAACCCTTGCGCAATGTACATTGGAGACAGTATAAAAGATCACGTAGTCATGTGACCCTTGAATTTTTTTAAACAAATGTGCAGTCTAAACATCTGCGTCCTGCAATTTTGGTCCAGTAGATGGACCGACGACATTGTGAGAGTCGCGGGCATCCAGTGGATGCAAAAGGCAGGCTGTCGTTCAGTGTGGAGGTTAAAGGGGGAGGCCTATGTTCAGCAGTGGACGTCTTCTGGCTGATGATGATGATGATGATGAGATATACCTTTTTTTTAAGCGACCCAGAAATCACTGCCCGATGATCGGACTGATGAGACTTTTTTGTCTGACAAGTCCGGTATTATAGATAATCGGATTAAACTAGAAATAAAAAAATTAACTACCTTTGTACAGCACTTTCTTTTCCGAAGGGGGATATCTTCCAAAGACACCCAGCTGCACTGGGATGCAGACAGAATTTTACCCATAAATTTTAAACTTAGGATTATAGAATGAAATTGAATATCCTGGATCTGGACGTTAGTTGTCCATGTATTGGTGTGTGTTCCATATATTAACTGGAAGAGTTCTGACTATGAAGTGTTTGTGAATTATCTCCCTCTAGCGTATACCTAAACTATCCTAGAAATATATATGTATGTATATCAGTCTCTGGCAGCAATATTACAAGCTTCGCTTAGTTTGGAGTTAGATGATCGTGTGTGCAAAAATGTCCCGTTTTTTTTTTTTAATACTCTAAGCGTAGCTCTAGGACATAACTGCTCTAGTTAAGTGGCCTATGATCGTGAGAAAAGCACAGCATGAATTAGAGCAAAGCTAAGACACTGTATATTTTATCGTTCCACTATTGCTATGGATAGCTTATTGTATGTCAGATCAGTAAGGGTAGTGTAATAAATTATTGGGGTGCTTATCTTATCTTAGATAGGTACTAATCTTGAGTATTGTCCGGCTTAAAGTAATTATCATGTGATGGGGATACATTGCCCAGCCGTAAGCAGTGGTTATATTATTGGGTACCAGGATATCATACATCTTCTAAAGGCTGTAGTAGAGTTAAAGGCCGCGGCCTTTACTCCAATCTAATTTTGTAAACGTTTGCAAGACAATTTTATAAGATTTTTGCTCTTATTATCATTTTGAGATTTTATCAAGAATCAAAGCATTTTTACAAGATCATTTTGCTAGTTGGGCGGTCTTGTAAAACGTGAGGTCTTAAAATTTAAAGATCCTTTTGAAATTGCAAATGTTTTATAATAATTATGAAACGACAATTAATGGTAATCTTTATTTAATTTAGAGTATTTATTGTTTTTAATCTGTCCTTGCTGCTTCCTCTGCTAGCTTTCCGTTTGGACCACGAAAGCGAATAGACCTGTCCACCTTGTCTCTGTATTGTAAAATTGTATCCGAAATTTTTTTTTACGTGACCTATAATTATGTAATAATATGTTTATTTTTTAAGGTAAAATTTTAACTAAACCTAATTATTGTTCAAACGGAGGACGTTGGTGTCTGTAGCACAGTTTAATTACTAGTACGGATGCCATCCAGTTCCACACGCAAACAACATTGTAAATTTAAATATTATCACCATGTCCAGTTCGATTGCTTTTTAACAATATTGTTGTCTTTTAATTTTTGTTCAATAAACTATTACTATTGCTTTTTATTTCCTCGCAGAAGATTTAAAAGTAGATTATTCTCATCAGGGATAAAACTGACTTCGTTTTAGGCAACCTTGAATCCCTTGCTGCACTTAGGGTCGTTATTCACGTATTATATCATTACAGTTCGAAATTCGTAATTAATCGATGTTAAACCATCGAGAATAAACCATCTAAGTGCGAGCCGGGCTCGCGCGTGGCGGTCCCGTTCCACCACAAAAGGACAAAAAGGTAGGACAGACCGAAGGTCGGACGGACGAACAGACAGACATCGTAGGCTTAGTAATAGAGTCCCATTTTTGCCCTTTGGGTACGGAACCATAAAATTGTGAATGAGTGCTCAAGGTTCCAGAACTCTAATCTAGGCCTCACTAGTTAACTCTAAGATCTTTCGTTACGCTCGCGATTCAAAATGCACCCGTTAGTAAAAACACTGTTTTATCACCTTGGTGGATAATCTACTATAAAACCAAAGTTCAATGTTATTACTAAGAAGATATTGTTTTGAAGTTCAAAATAAAGTGTATTTTATGGTTATTTTTATTCATAAAACAGCACTAAAGTTGGTAATTTTAAAAAGTCATAGTAGTTTTAAGACAACTGATTCAAATTAGATATTTTACAACCGAGTATAAAACGTTGATCTCATATTTAACTTCTAAAAGTTTGTTGACCGTGTAAAAACCACAGATAAAAAATCCAATAAAACAATCGAGACATCGAGACACGTTCTATTGATCTCAAAAAAAGCCAGTAAACCTCTCAAGTTCTTTATTTTAAAAGTTTTCTACGCGATCTTTTATCCTAGGGTTTAACTAAGGCGGTGTTTTTAATTAAAAATCGGTTTACTCAAGATTGTCTGTACTGCAGTTTCATTGAATTTCTTAGAGAGCAGAAAAAATCAGACAATGGTGAAAAAACCCAATACCATCCAAAAGATGCATTTGTGTCTTATTTATGTTTTATTGCGGTTTTCATAAAAAAATTACCATAAATAGGGCGCGAAACGAAAACAAAATTTTAATTTGTTAAAAAATAAATCCTTACTAATATTATAAAAGCAGAAGTAACTCTGTCTCTCTGTCTGGATGTTTGTTGGGTTTTCACGGCTAAACGGTAATAAATTTGATAAAGAGTTGCTTTATATCACAGAGATGGACATATAATACTTTTTTGCCAATTTCTTTATTATTTTATGAAATTCTGGAAAATAAAAGGAAATAATAGAACATTTTGGCGCTCACAGAATGCATCACAGAATAAAACGTAGTAGTCAAGGTCAGTTGCGTTTCACAATGCGATGTTGCCACTTCGTGCTGAGAGTTAGGTCCGCGCTGGGCGACGTTGCCGGCGCTGTATCGACTTGATTTTATGCATGGGTATAGTTCAAGTGCCGGACATAGGCTACTTTTCATCATCATAATAATCACTACGCGGGCAAAACCACGGAGTGCAGCTAGTAAATTATAAATATTTTAATTTCATGCTATACAGAGAGCGCAGTATAGCAATTTATGACGTCAAAGCTTGCACGTGCCAAACAAATGTTATACTAACACAAGCTTAGCGGGAAAGGGACAGAGCATGCCCTCTCAATCCTCACCTAAAACTTTAAACGCTTATATCTTAGAAATATATCAGTAAGTCAGTCAGTATGACTAATTATTTAGTCACGCACAGTGAGTTTTGATGCTTTCTCCAACCCCTACTCCTAGGCATCGTACAGTGGTCTATTTTCAGAACATATAGAGCACTTGGCTATACAACCCATAATCATGAGGTTTTCTTTATTGGCAACAACAAAAGTGATTCATCCCTAACTCTGACGGGTTTTTTCTTAGTATAAAAGCCTTTTCCAAAAACGACAAAAGGTTTACACATAAAAAAAATATGGAAAACCCGGGTGAGTCACTTTTGGTATTTCGGACATTGTTTTTTAAAGAAAATTTGCTTATTAGTAGATATAGTGTTTAAAATTGGTATTAGTGCACAACGTATAGGCACATACGATAATTTTCCTGTAGACGGCAAATTAGCCCTCTAGACTGCTTATTCGATTTCTATCTCCCATCTAGATCCTTTGAAGTAAAATTTATGAACAAGTGCGCCGTGATGAGGGACTTTGGAAACAAGTTTTTAGTTTGTCAAACTTGAAAAAACTAATTTTTTCATCGTTTTCAAGAAATTGTCTTACTCTATGATGTTCATTTAGTACGTACTTTTTATATCTGATTTATATCTATGAAGAGTTAAAATACACGATACAAAAAAGGCAACACACAAAAATATTACTGCAAATCGATAGTCATCATTGACAACCATCAGTGCACTTCACGACAGTAAATAGATAAAGAAACACAGTAAATTACAGTACAGTAAATATATAAAGAGAGAGCAGAGGTCGCCCGAAGAATCCAACTCGGATGGGCAGCGTTCGGGAAATTGCGTGACATCTTCTCGTCCAAGATACCACAGTGCCTCAAGACGAGGGTTTTTGACCAGTGTGTGTTGCCAGTGATGACATATGGTACTGAGACGTGGTCCTTAACTGTTGGCCTTTTGGAAAAACTCAGAGTCACTCAGCGGGCAATGGAGAGAGCTATTATTGCTATTGCAAGTTGAAGTGGCAATGGGCAGGCCACATCGCTCGAAGAACCGATAACCGATGGGGAAGAAAGGTTCTGGAGTGGAGACCACGAACCGGAAGACGCAGCGTAGGTAGGCCTCCCACTAGATGGACCGACGACATAGTGAGAGTCGCTGGCATCCAGTGGATGCAAAAAGGCAGGCTGTCGTTCAGTGTGGAGGTTAAAGGGGGAGGCCTATGTTCAGCAGTGGACGTCTTCTGGCTGATGATGATGATGATGAAATATATAAAGAAACTAGCTGAAACCCGCTACTTCGTATTCGCTCGGCCTTCGGCCTCGCTACTACAACCCGTTTTAGCCTATGTGTTATTTTGACGTATAAGCTATATTATTGTAAACTTTCATTAAAATCCATTCGGTAGTTTTTGCGTGAAAGAGGAACAAACATCCATACATCCATACATACAAACTTTCGCGTTTATAATATTAGTAGGATAAAGAAGTAGTTGGACTCGGGCGAATCCAATGCCTATTGTCAGTCACAAGGCTAAGATTGCTACTATCGAAATTTTAAGAAGATTTTCATTAGTTTGTTGTAGTCTTCTACGCTGGCGACACACATACACAGACACAATACACAAAATATGCAAGCCAGATCATACAAAATTACTTACTATCTCTTAACCTCTTCATCGACAGATTGAAGGAAAAAACGTATCTAAACACCAAAATGTATAGTAAACTCGGCGTGTAAATTCGAAATGCCATTTTCCACTGTTGAAACGCATTTATTCCCATAAAACTGTAGTTTATCTCCGCACAAAAGTCCAAACGAAGTCAATTAAATATCCCGAACTGCATTTGTCAGACAAATTGGAAATTTCCGAACGATTGGACCCCTCAAAGAAAGTACCCCGTGAAAGGGACTTCACACACAAGATGTCAAGAACTCACGCTTTGCTAATCTGCCCCTTATAAAAGAATCTCGGGGGTGAGTTTCCCTAAATCCCTTTTATTTTATTACTATAGGGTGGGGTGACAAGAGGGTGCACTATAGTTATTAGATTAGATTTTAAGTACCTTTCACGAAAAACGTAACTCAGGCAAGGTGGCGCCACCAAAGCTTAAATTGGTGGCAAAAAGACAATAAGCTTCTGTCCTAATGCTTCATTTAGTACAAAACAGATAATATATCATTAAATACACAACACATACTGAAAAAAATATTTCATCATCATCATCATCAGCCATCAAACGTCCACTACTGGACAAAGGCCTCCCTCTTAATGAAGGGTGTTGCCATAATCCCCACGCTTGGCAGGCGGCTTGGGGATCGCAGTAAGTTCACCGTGTACTAATAGGATGCTGCTGCCCATCCTCCGGTGGTTCTGGTCGCAGTTTTAGGACATACCCGGGCTGATATATTTCTGAGCTATTAGCGTTCAAAGTTTTGGTGGTGATAGAGAGTGAATGCGCTGTCCCTCTCCCGCAAAGGGTGTCATAAGTATTTATTTGTGTGGCGTGCGCACGGCTTGACGTCATAACGCGCTATAGTACGCTCTCTGTCTAGCATAAAATTAAAATACTTATAACATATTTATTTTTACCAAATTTTAATTATGGTTTTCGTTGTTTGGCTCTATTTATGATAAGCTTTTTTGTGAGGTAATGCTTTTTAGGACACATGCCTATTCAAAAATTTGAAGGATGACAAAAAAAACGACTTTATCTCAGATGAGATGGGCCAATGACGTCAAAAACTGTTTTTTTTTAGTCTGCATCTTTGCTTAACATCAGGCAAGGTATGAACGCCTATGTCAAATGATGTCAAAGGCCTAGAGGGGTATTGCCATAGTCTCCACGCTTGGCAGGCAGCTTGGGGGTCGAGTACGTTCACCATGTACTAAAAGAACGCAGCTGCTCATCCTCTGGTGGTTCTGGTTGCAGGAAATGATATACTATGCCAATATTATGGTGTCATGTCTTTTTTGTCACTTTAATAAATACCAATCCTACTGTGCAGCTATTGTACCCTTTTTCCCATTTTCCCATAAGCATGATTCCATTGAAAGCAGGAAATTGGGGTGAAAAAATCCCACTCTTATATTATTCGTTGCATCGGTAATCAAACGAAATGAAAACTACTTTCGCCACCCTCCTGGGGTCAGGAAATATTTATCCAGTTAAATCCTTTCCTTACATGTCATGTTATGAATGAGAAGTCATAATATTATATGATATTTTTGATAAGATTTCCCGTATTGCAACTATGATGAGATTTTACTGGACCAATTTGAGCACACGTATTTTTTTTTATTTTTTTTTAAAATAAATAATAGGCTTGCGCTTGACCGCCAACTCGCCTGATGTTAAGCGATGATGCGGTCTACGGTGGAGCACGCTTGCCTAGAAGAAACCGATTCACTCGTGATTTGAAGACACCCAGATTGTATCTATCGGGGAACACCCATTCAGGCAGCGCATTCCACAGACTAGCATTTCGCACAATAAATTGTATTATACCCCCTTACATAAATTGTCTAAGGCTATAATAATATCTTAGTCCCATTTTTACTTACAATCATTTCAAGTTAACGTCTTCCCAATTTGACAACATAAAAACAGCGGGCAACTTTAATCTCGAGAAGTGGCCACAAAAAAGCTAATTTTCGCTATAAATTTTATACCGTCAGTCTTGTCTCCACGGGAAACAAGTTTTCAGTAAAAAAGAAATTAAAAACCATAAATCTCGACGCGACCGCACTGTCTTGTTAGTTTGGTTAGGTAAATAAAACCGACAGGCGCATCTTGCCTGTTCAGACTATGCTATAACCATTCATACACAGTGAAACTAAAAAACTCGTCAAAAACTATTTGATCTGATGTCGGCGTCGCGGTTTTACCATCGCACTAGCCGCCACCGCCTGAAGGCTCATCCACACATAATAGATCAGTGGAAATCGCACACTGTGCGTTTCACACAATCCTTCTTGCCAGCAAAATGTGGAATGAGCTACCTTCTACGGTGTTTCCGAGAAGCTACAACATGGGGTTCTTCAAAAGGCGAGTTAATCGAGTTCTAAAGGGTCGGCAACATATTTGTGATGCCTCTGGTGTTACAAGTATCCATAGGCGACGGTGACTGCTTTCCATCAGGCAGCCCGTCTGCTTGTTTGTCACCTATGGCATAAAAAAAAAAAACGAATTTTTAGGGTTCCGTACTCAAAATATTTCAATGGAACCATATTACTAAGCCAATGCTCTCTGTTGGTGTGTGGTTCCTACCACAGAAAATAGAAGTAAATAGAACGGAAGTGAGAAGGAAAATATGTAGCCAGGCATTATGACAGAACCTTGATTAAAAATTCTTATTTATTTCAACGCGTTGAACTCCGCTTCCAAAGAATTTGGACCTTACATTTTTGGTTTAGGTCTCAAAATTCTTTGTCCGCATCACAGTTGCTAACTGATTTCGAATGACTGACGTTTCGTTAATATGGGTGCAACTGGCTACAACAAATGAGACAATTTCTTTTGTTTGAAAAATAGGCCCACCACAAACTAATACCGTATAGTAATGAAACTCATGTCGATTTGTTCCTCATAATCTCTAGATTCAGTGGTAATATTAGCTATATCCGATCTAACCGGAATATTGACAATAGCCGATTACTATGGCCACTGTTGTAAAATATGGTCTATTTATTTTAGTATAAAAATTCCTAACCATGCATCCTTTTTCGTATTAAAAAGGTTCCGGCCAAGTGACTTTATAAGGGAAATGAATGAATTGTGGCAAAAATCAAAACAACACATATTATTCTTTATATTATTATTCCGGTTTCATTTTTACCTTATCTTTCTTTCATCTGAATGGTACAAAAAAAAACGATGAATTTTATAGTGTTATACCCATCAATATACGGTAAATTCGGTAGGCTGAAGAGGAGACCTATACCCTAAACTAAATATTGCTTTAAACCAACATTTCCCAAAGTGGGCGATATTGCCCCCTTGTGGGCGCTGCAGGCCTAAAGGGGGGCGGTAAGAGACCCAGAAAAAAAAATAGGGGCATTGTGTAGAGGCTTGGGGGGTGATTTGTAATTTCATTTAGCTAGGAGGCCTCTTAGACACCGACTGCATGAGCTCTCGACTCTCAACTACAACTTGTGAACATCAACTAATATTAGTTAAGAGATTGCCCAAACTCGGTTCGATATTTCTCTCTTTTTAGCGCCCCCATTTTGAAAAAATGGGGGCGCTAAAAAATAATTTGTTCTCAAAGTGGGCAGTAGACAAAATAAGTTTGGGAACCCTTGCTTTAAACTATAACTGTTCACTAATGTTATAATTATGATCATTAATGGGATATTTAAGGTCGTAGCTACTAGCAACATGTTTGAAAAATATTGGAAGCGCCATCCACTATCTTACCACGCTAAATATCCCATGAATAATCATATATTATAACCTAGGTGAAGCATGTCTAGTCGTTTTGTTTTCAAAACTCCATAAAAGCTTGCAGTAAGTTTCCACCATTATACTAAGGCATGACTTTTACTTGACCTTGACTTGTTTTGCTAAACAAAATACAACCTAATAAATATTTCAGAGCGCCTGGTTAATGCGACGCGTGACCAAAATGCTGGCGTGTTTCTGGATCAACGCATAAGCATTGCTATTCAACGTGGTAATGCCGCCAGCATGCTGGGTACGCTGCCAACTGGTAGTGGGCTTGAGCATTTGGATTGTCTGTAGACCTTCAACGGTCTATGGGCAGTCTAACTGTATTTGTAGTGTTAGTTTAAGCTTGTATATTGTTTAGTTAATAAAAACGCTTGCCCAGAAAAAAAGGCTAATACTAACACTACAAATACAGTTAGACTGCCCATAGACCGTTGAAGTATTTTTGATTTTTGATTTATTTTTATTTGTTTTTTTCTAAATTTTTTATAGATTTAATTTAATTTTATACCTTTATTTAAGACTTCATATTTAATTTTTAAATACTGGGAGAAGCCCCTGGCTTCCGCAACACAGTTTTTTACTAGTTCGGAGCCAGTGGATTCAATGGTTTTGTTTGTATTTTCCTTGTGGCAGATATATATTATGATTATGAAGGTATAATTTTTTTTTCTTGACTCCAACTTTGACTTGTTTGACAATATTTAATGCATTTAATGAACTTAAACATATTGCAATACTTGACAGTGGCGTCGATTCTGATGCACTCTAAACTAAACTAAATTCGACAGCTCTAAAACTGTTGCCATCCTTCTCTCACGTATTAGAATGAAAAGAGAGGCAGATAATTTTAGTCCTGTTAGATTAGTTTAGTTTAGTAAGTGGTATGACAAAATCGACGCCACTGGCAAATTATCAAGACGTAGAACGCCAAAATTCAATCAAGAGGATAGAAAAAAAAAATCACGAACTACCTTACTTGTCTCTCGCTTGGCTGCAAAAAAGTTTTATGTCGTCGATATAGGTAGCTGCAATATGGTTTTTTTTACTTCCCATTTGTTGGGTAAAAATTGCTCGAATTGCAACGTTATTTCCTAGCATTTTTACCTAAGTGTGACACGTGCAGCCAGTGTTCGCGAACATAAAATTTTAACTTACCTCTCCAAGAAAACGAGATAAGCTTTATACGAGGAAGTTAGCTTCTAATCTTAAATATATCCACTTTAACTCGGCGTTACATTAACATAAACTGCGGGAATTTAAACGATGAATTAGCCGAGGTTTCTAATTAAGATTCAACCGCTTGAAAAACACATTTTTGCTCGAAGAGTTTTAAGATTTCGGGCTATAATTTCGCACCATTTGCCGTTATGGCGGCGCGGAAGCGGATGTTGCGTCTAATAACTGGCGGTTGCTCAACTTTACTTCCAATATAAGAGAAATATTTTAATTGAATAAATTTTCTTACTCCTAAATTGTTGTGAGTTTTAAAACCTTAGCTAATTAGGCGCGTCTTCCATACTACAGGGTATAAGGGAAACAATTATAGGATATCTCAATAAAGAATGCGCAATGTAATGCAAAAACAATATCAGCTAACGCTATAGGTCAACGAACTACCTGTGTGGCGCTGCATCGCGCGCATGCTTTGTACGCTATACATTGCTGGTTGGCAAAATTCTAAATCACAATAACAACAAGTATAGGGCAAACGATTATTAGTATTGTACTATCTAACATAGTATAATAGCGTTTTGGCTTCGGGAGAGTTTCTTTCACTCCTGGTTTATTTCGCTAACAAGCTCTTCTTGGCACCTGCTCCACATCATAGGTTGATTAAAAAAATGACAAAAAAGGAAGGGGTTATCTAGTTGACGCGATGTTTAACCGACTACAAAAATGGAATAAGGTTTGATTCGATCCGTATTTTTTCTTTTATTATCTTATAGTTATGTATGTACATCGACCGACACCACCGTGTTTTTTTTTTGTTTTTTTTTTAATTGTATCTCAATGATTCTTTTGCCCCAAAGGCTTTAGTCGCTATGTAATTACGCTAATCTCAAAATGTTGGTTTTAAAAATATCTTTATTTCACCTTAAATATATAAATTGGACATCTCTAGTGTTAATTAAGTCCTAGAGATACCTATGGAGTTGCCATATCATATGTACCTAACAACTTAAAGGTACAAATAAGAAAAGTTAGGTATAAAATAATATGGCAACTATTCTTTCACTATTTTCGACCATTTATCACCTGCAACGTCGAAGTAGAATGAAATGAAAAGATTTTATTTTTAGGAAACCTTTAGAATAATAAGTTTCTCCAACTCTTTTGTTAGTATGGACAAATTAGCTCTTTTGTTTGCCCGGTTTCGAATGAAAAGGAATTGGAAAACGTTTTTTGTGCCAATTCAGGGTTAAAAGGCTAGGAAATGTTTGGCGAATGGGCGTGCTCAAGGTGGAACGGGAAGAGTAATATTTAATTTTTCCTTTCTAAAAAAAATCAGATTTTTTGTCGGTAAGTATAATTTGTCAGAGAGATATAATTATTTTGTAGGAATGATTGTGAATAGGTTTTTATTGTTGTTAGTTTGGCTTTTTCTTAAAAATAATTTATTTAAAAAAAAAGCACCAGAAATCATACGTAAATAGGATATATAAAACAATATTTTTTTTACTTTACTTTAATAACCTATACTGTCTCACTCCTGGGCAAAGGTCTCCCCCATTTCTTTCCAGACAGTACGATCACCCGCCAGACTTGACCACTGTATCTGGAACGTATCGAGGTCATCGCGCCAGCGTTTTCAAGGCCTGCCTTGGCTCCTTCGTCCGTTTTCAGGCACCCACTGTGTGATCCTCTGAGCCCATCTATCAGGGTGCATCCTAACCACGTGTCCCGCCTAACCCCACTTTGATTTGGCAGATTTGATGCCAACATCAGCGATTCCCGTAATTGAGCGCAGCGTCGTGTTTCGGACTCGGTCTATCCTTTTGATTCTTAGGACGCTGTGCTCCATCGCTCTTTGGCAAACCCCAAGTTTAAAACAAAATTTTAATATCTAAATATTATGAAAATAAAATGTAAAAAAAAAACCAATAAATACAGTTTTGTTAGCTATTCGCTAATAAAACTAAATTTTTGTAGTGTTACTTTGTATTTTGATTAATATATATATATATATATATATATATATGTATTTTTTATTAAATATTATTAACTAGCGGTCCGCCCCAGCTTCGCACGGGTATAGATTATAGCCTATGTCACCCGGGGATAGTGTAGCTTCCCAACAGTGAAAGAATTTTTCAAATCGGTACAGTAGTTTCGAAGCCTATTCAATACAAACAAACAAACAAACAATCAAATCTTTCCTCTTTATAATACATATTAGTATATTATTAATAACTAGCTGCGTCCAGCAAAAAAGACCATATAATGCGGTTGAAACTATAGTCGGAGTAACCGGCTTAATCTTACGTGAGTAATTCCTGTGTAATATAAAAATAAAATAGAATTCATGAATTCAAAATACATAATTTAAAATACCGAATTGTTTATATAAATAAATTGTTTAGGTACATAATTTATTTATTTTGAAATGTACCCGCACTAAAGCAAGATTCGACATAATGGGACATAGACTCGACATGTCAGGTATAATTATACAAAAATACCTACATACAAGAGTTATCTTCACAATGTTAACATCTGTGGTGAATCAATGATTAAAAAAAAAAAAAAAAAAAAGATCTATCGGGAGACTGGTCGAATTAACTTGTGACCAAAATGGGTTTGAGCTTATTAGAGTAGATTTAGATTAGTTTTAGTAATAAATTTATATTTAAGATATTTTTATTTTACTTGTAATTTTATTGAATAAATTGCTATGTAGTCAAAAGACAATATTTTATATCCTTTTCAAAACATTATTCTACGGTCAATTCAATCAGTATTAGACTAATACCAAACACAACACTTAAAAAACTAAACTAATTGAAGATCAATACTATCTATAGAATAGAATAGAATAGAATATCATTTATTGATCGGCCGACTACAACATCTTAGTTTATTAAATATTATGAGTTGGGCATCACACCGATCTCGTCGTGTCACAAAATTAATAATTAATAATTTAATATTCAGCTGTAAAAGGGCTATAGTATAAACAATAATCATATAAAATTAAAAATAAATTAAATAGGTAGATGTTCGAGTTCTCAAACAGGCTCTAAATGGCTAAGTCATTATCAAAAAACTCCTTAATCGTATATATTGCCTTATCTAACAAAAGCATTTTGACAGCATTGGAGAATTGTATTTCGTTAGTAATGGACTTTATAAATTCTGAAAGTTGATTAAACAAAGATTGGCCCATAATCATTGGTTTCTTTTTCGTCATGTTTAGTCTTGGGTATGTTGTCTAATAGTATCTTATTATTTCGTATGGCCCGCTTACTCTTCATTTGTTTTATTTTACATTCATGTATATTTTTTTTAACATATTTGAGTACTTCTAAAATGTATACGGATACTGACGTTAATATTCGTAATTCTTTAAAATGCCCTCTGCATGTTTCGTCAAATTTACCACCGACCAAAACTCTTATGGCACGTTTTTGCATCTTTAGTACTCTCTCATAATCAGTGGAACTACCCCACAGAATTATTCCGTATGACAAAATAGAGTGGATATATGCATAATAGATCTCTTTTAAATTATCTCGTGTAGTCATTGCTTTGAATTGCTTCATCGCATATATACCTTTTACCATTTTCTTGCAAGTTACATCTACATGATGTCTCCACTTCAGGGCTGGGTCAATTTCGAACCCTAGTAGTCTCACAAGATTCGATGAGGTACATGTTGTGTCATTTTGCAGAATGACAGATATAAGCAATGAAGGCCTGGCAAACTGCCCAAAATGCTGGCCGTGTTGCCTCACTGGATTAAGAGGCTAAGTAACTTTCTGACCAAAATGCAAGCCAGTATTTTGGTCACGTAAAAAAGCTTTCAGTTTCCCCAATAAATCCTTAAAAAATTATAAGAGAAAATCAATCAACTTTCTTATTAATTTTTACATTTATTTCTGACTAACTTTTTATGTAATTTGCGTCCATAGATTATAGTAGCATTCAAGAAGTAAGCATAAATAAAGCTAAAGATGGAACACGCTTGCCCAGAAGAAACCTGTATACCTACTTATTTTTTTGAAAACTGATTTTAGGTGTCAGTGAAAACGAATACCGACGCAAGAGAAAATTGAAATTGCAATTTAAAACACCTACAAAGCATTTGCAAGTCTTTGGTTTTGTAATAAAATTTTAATATACCAATTTTACCTGACACCATGACGTTTATAAGACATACCTACGAAATAGTAATTAATAATTCATTCATTAAACGTCCTCGAACCGAGGAAGAATTCTTAATGAGACGTTTCGTTCATTAGAAAAATCCGCGTAATAATGGCATAGCATTTTTTTTACGAGAATCTGGTTTAGAAAGAGTTGATGAGTATATCAGCTCAAATAGTCAGAGTGTCTTGTAAATATTTCTAAACGCTTAGAGAGGCTATACCTAAATGAACATTCTCACCACGTGGTAGAAACTATCCTCTCTGTCTTCTACCATTGTCTACATCATCATCATCATTTCAGTCATAGGACGTCCACTGCTGGACAAAGGTCACCCCATCAATCTCCAAAAGGGCTAGTCGGAAGCGGCCTGCATCCAGCGTTTACCTGCAGTCTCTTTTAGGTCATCTGTCCATCTTGTGGGTGGACGTCCTACGCTGTGGTTATTATTCATAATTTCAATATAAACACGGGTCTAGCCCGAACATTTGGTAGGCATTAGCGGAGCCGATGACTAAGCTTCTACTGCAACTTAGCAATTTTTTTTTACAATTTCTAGTATTAAATATTCTTCTACCCACGCTGCCAACGTATTGATTTAATAGTTCAGACATGACTGGTTCCTAAATCGACCGATTTTCCTCCACGTAATTTCATATTTATAGCCAAAAAAGTATTTTTAGGCCGAGTAATTGGAGTGGCAAAAGCGGTATTACTTTTTGTTTAAGAGTACTAGGAATTTGAATTATTCAAATGAAGTTCACCAATAACACGTCGTAAGCGTGTTATAACACGGTTACCATGGTTACAAATAACATTGTAATACATGGTTACAAAATCCTAACGTATCAAACGAACCAAAAATTTCTTCCGATTGGAACCTACACTCTCTTCACAAATGCGTAAGTAACGCGCTAGCTTGCTCCACGTTATTTTGACAGTTCAAAAAGAGCGCATTACGCACTTTATCGCATTATCAATCTTGACATTGCCAATTCCATGCAGATAACGTAACGTGGCCGCGTTACGAGTTGATATTAGGTCATAGAGACTAAAGGTACACTTCCGTGCATCGCGACCGATCACAGCCGCGTGCGTCTGAAACGTACACGGCTGATGCGACAATACTCGCACTATGTAAATGTATTGCAACGTCAGTCGTTGGCCACGCGCGTTTAAAGTAGCATTCCGATCTTAGCGACTGCAATCGGTGACCGCGATCGGCGGCAGCGGCCCCGTGGCGTGACCCTCTGCTCATTATGAATTCTAAACAATGCGAGCGACCCATACGTCGCGCGACGCGGTCGCTTGAGCACTCCATATAAATTCATACTGAGCATTGGGTCGCGCGACGCTGCCGCTGCCGCCGGTCGCGGTCGCCAAAATCGGACTACTACCTTAACGCGTCGATGGAGATTAAATTGACTTATGCAAGGTGCTAGTTGGAGCATTGATCAAACTTAAGGGTTTATATGTCGTGAACTTGGGTAGCGTTGCATCAATTTACGCGGTTCAAACAGCAACTAATTCATATTTTGGTTATAAATAGTTAAGTATACATGTAAGTTAAATGTAATTTTGGAAACTTGATTGGTGAAACTTTTCTCGACAGAATAATTCGGCGAAAACAGCCTTTCTAAAACACGTTTTAAGTTTTTTCTCCGCGTCTGGAAGTTTGTAACAATTTATTTATTCATATTCTAACGGTCATTTGTAAAACGTAATTTAATGTAATTTCGTTTTATTTCAAATTATAATAGTTCTTGAGTAATTTGAAGTTTTTAGCATATGTCGCTTCCGCAATTTAGTTTTGAGGCGTGTGCCGAATCGTGCGTATATTTTCCTACAGGCGTAATAATTCATAATTCATTTATTTAATACCAGAATCCAGTTATTCAAAATTTTACAATCAATAGAATATCTACTATATAATAATTTACTAACAGCAAAAATAGTTGTGCCAATTTAGATAGCCCGTTGGTCCAGTTGGTAGTGAACCTGCCTTCTGAGCTTGGGGGCGTGGGTTCGATTCCCATCTAGGACAAACATTTATGCGATGAACATTTGTGTTTGTTCTATATCTGGTTGTTAATATCTATTTAAGTATGTATTTAAAACTATATATGTATGTATATCAGTCTCTGGCAGCCATATCACAAGCTTTGCTTAGTTTGGGGTCAGATGACCGTGTGTGAAAAAATGTCCCGAATATATTTATATATATATATTTATTTAAAATGGGCCCCAAACTAGGCAAAGCCTGTATCTTGGGCGCCCTATAGCCAGTTAACAGCTTCTGTTAATGCGCTTATGTTTGTACACATTTGCATGGCGTCGTTTACCTACTGCATGCAATAAAACGTCACCAAAGCAAACATAATTAATACATACGTTAAAAATTATTTCAAGAGTATTTGAATTAAATAAATTATCAAACAATTAAAAATATTAAATTATGTAAAAAGATAGTGTTGTTATATTAGGATTACATTCCTCAGCAATAATAAAATTTTAAATTTAATAATTTGCGTATATTATTTTATTATGTGTTGTTTGCGCGCTCGCACATGAGCGTGTATATTAGTGTGTGAGCATGTGTGTATCTGAAGGTAATGTGTGAGAGTGGGGGTGTGTGAAAGTGGGGGTGTATGTGAGTGGGGGTGTGTGAGAGTATGTGTATTTGTGTGTGTGTCTGTGTGGGTGTGTGAGAGTGGGGGTATGTGTGAGTGGGGGTGTGTATGAGGGGATATGTACGTGCTTAGTATATGACCTGGGTGATTTTAAACGCTAATTTCTGATGGGAAAACGTCTTTGTACCTCATCTCGCTGAAGGTCTCGCGTAGATAGCATATTTTTGTCCCTGTTTCGCGCAGAGGCAAAATTTGAATTTGACGACATATCGACTCTTAAGAGATGTCACAGATGCGTAAAGAAAGTGACCTCGGTGTCTACCATTACAAAGATCTGTAGCTCAATCAAATTATACCGCGAACACTGCAATTTCACTAGCATAGCAGTGCGCAACATGCACATGTCTCACAAATTCGAATATAATACAGTACATATAGAGGATATATAGCAAGATTTGCAAACACCCGTCGAAGAGGAATTATTCAGTGTTCTATGACCGTAGTCGGTGACATATTGCAGCAATATGTCGCTTATACGGCCTGTTCCAGATATGCTGAGACAGATAGATCTTCTCTCTTGTCTGCACTATACCTTTGTGAAAGGCTTTATTCCATAAAAATTACAAGTAAAATAAAAACTATCTTAAATTTAAATTTATAACTAAAACTAATCTAAAACTAAAATTAATCTAAAACTAAAACTAAAAACCTTTGTGTGAATATATTTAGCCATGTATATAGGGTGTAAGGGGAACACTCTTGAAGCCAAAAGAAGGTAATTGTATTCATCATTATAAACCACTTTTAGTATGGGACCAACCCTGAAATCGCGAAAAAAAAATCATCTGTTCCATACATTTTGTCGAGTGTCAATGACCGTTTTTTTATAGACCAGCTCATATTTTTTTCGGGATTTCAGGTCTGGTACCATAGTAAAAGTTGTTCATAATGATGAGTACAATTACTTTATTTTGGCTTCGAGAGTGTTCCCCTTACACCCCGTATATAAACCTTCCTTGAAAACGTATCTAACTAATGGTGAAAACCGCATCAAAATCCGTTGCGTGGTTTAGGAAGAGTTAGCGGCCATACAGACATACAGACAGACGCGGAAAGCGACTTCAATTTAAACTATGTAGAGATAGAGAAGAGAAGAGCAGATAAAGATACTTAGGTCTACGGTTTCTTCTCTGAAAATTCCGTCCAACGGAACCCTCAGAGCACGAGTCCTACTCGTACTTGTCCGGTTTTTTTTTTATAGGTATAATTCTTAATGTTCTCACGAATAAATATTTTGAATTGAAGACAATCATAAGTCCATCCTTACCAATATTATAAAAGCGATTGTAACTCTGTCTCTCTGTCTGGATGTTAGTTCGCTTTTCACGACTAAACGGCTAAGCCGATCGTAACGAAATTTGGCAGGAGGGTAGTGTGCATCCTGATGACGGACATAGGGTACTTTGCTCCCCAAAAATGTAGAAAATCATGGGTATCACCGCGGGATTCAACTATTATCTTCTCTTCTCTACATAGTATAAATTGAAGTCGCTTTCCGCGTCTGTCTGTCTGTATGTCTGTATGGCCGCTAACTCCTCCTAAACCACGCAACGGATTATGATGCGGTTTTCACCATTAGTTAGATACATTTTCAAGGAAGGTTTATATATATAAATAGCGACTTGCCCCGGCTTCGCACATAAATTACACCCGTGCGAAGCCGGGCGGGCGGGTCGCTAGTAGAATATAAAAAACAGTTGTTGCTCCAATTGTAGTAAAAAGTGATAGAAAGACTGAGCTACTCTACGTATTAGAAAAAAATATAAAATATTCAATGTTTCCTAACATTTCCGGGAAGCAAAAACCATAGCAATTTTCATGAAATCCAATATGAATAAGCCTTCCTTATGTTTTTAATTAAGGCAATGTACACAGACATTTATCTAAATGATTAATTTTATTGTACTGTTCTTGTAAAATTGACATTAACATTATGTAAATTTTACATGTACGTATAATTGTCGCAATTGAAATTTTGACTTTGAATTTTACTGAACTCTGGTCTGTCTGGTTTGGTCGTCTGAATTTTTGAATTTGACATACATATTGAGGTACCTTATAATATATAATCTAAAATTCAACATTGTTTTTTGCTCTATCTCTACATAGTATAAATTGAAGTCACTTTCCGCGTCTGTCTGTCTATATGTCTGTATGGCCGCTAACTCCTCCTAAACCACGCAACTGATTTTGATGCGGTTTTCACCATCAGTAAGATACATTTTCAAGGAAGGTTTTTATATATAACTAACGACCCACCCCGGTTTTGCACGTAAATTACACCCGTGCGAAGCCGGGCGGGCGGGTCGCTAGTATATATATATAAAAGAAACTTGTGTTAGTTACACTACTTATAACTCAAGAACAGCTGAACCGATTTGGCTGAAAATTTATGGGGAGGTAGCTTAAAACCTGGAGATGGATATAAGCTATAGCTATATATATAAGCTATATGATAGCTTTTTATCAGCATTAGCACCATTTTTCATCACTACGCGGGTGAATCCGCGGGGCGCAGCTAGTATATTATAATCTAAAATTTAACATTGTTTTTTGCGGAACCACATAAAACATAATCTCATTTTCAACATTTTGATAGCCCGTTGGTCCAGTTGGTAGTGAACCTGCCTTCTGAGCTTGGGGGCGTGGGTTCGATTCCCACCTAGGACAAACATTTATGTGATGAACATTTGTGTTTGTTCTATATCTGGTTGTTAATATTTATTTAAGTATGTATTTAAAACTATATATGTATGTATATCAGTCTCTGGCAGCCATATCACAAGCTTTGCTTAGTTTGGGATCAGATGACCGTGTGTGCAAAAATGTCCCAAATATTTATTTATTTTATTTTCAACATTGTTTTAGGTAAATACTGTATGTATAAATTATTTATTTCCAAGAAATATGAAAACGAGCTATAAATGTGGGTTTTTGATTATTATTTGCCATACATTTGCAATACACTATTAAGCTATGTTTTGTTTTATGGAGTTACTTAGTTGGTTATCTATTTCATAAGACAAATTACTAGTTTACACTCTATTACACATAATTAATGTAGTTGGAATGTAAAAAAACTGCAATAAAAACTCTCTTTAGTAAACTCTATAAGAACAGTAATTTTTTTAAAATCAATTTTGTTATATTTTTCGGGTACTATTAAGATCTCTTTAAGGTTTAATTTTAATAATTTATTTAAAAAAAATTTTTTTTCGTATTTTTTCTAGTTGAATTTTTACATGCATGATGGGCTAAAAATACACAAAAAAAGTAGGTTTCGTTTTGGTAACTTTTACAAAAATCTCTCTAACTAAAAGAGTAAATTTATCTTAGTTAATTTAAGTTTAGAAAATCCAATTTTATTCACATATCAAAATGATACATAGATATATTATATGTAAAATTAAAACTTAAAACTACTTAAAATATATAATTGGTTTATCCCTTAACTAAAATCTAATGTTAAAGCTCCTCAATGGAAAGAAAAGGGGCCAAAATGTCACAAATAACCAATTTTATCTTGACCGAAATAAAACTGACTGACGTAAATCTACAAGTAATGACCATTACAAAAAATAAACTCACCAGCCAATCTCCAGGAAGTCCAAAACGCGACACACACAAGTCACTCGAAAAAAATATACAAAAGTGATACACGAACACGCGCGACCCTCCGCTAAGTGGCGCTGTGAGACGTCATCTCCCCACAGCGGTCTCTGCACGACTGAGGAGCGTAGCGAACCCTACCCTGTCATCCCGTGAGTTGGCGACACGACTTGCGACTCCCGGATACATCAAAATTAATTATGTGAAAGATTTCAGCGTGTTTACGTGATGTAGGACAATCAATACAACCTCCTTACAACGACAACGTACCGGAATAAATCATGCTTTATGTACTAGGTCCAAGTTTTTTGAAGCTCTAAGGAAGTAAGTTTATTGGAAAACCAACAGCTTTTTACATGTTTTAAATGTTTATCGGGACTTATCACGTATTATTTAATTTAGGTAAAAAATATGTACCTTTCGCTCGACGTTTCGACCAGTCAGCTCGTTACCACGGCCATTGTATTATGGTAATTTAAAAAAAAAAACAGATACACCCGTTAAACTCACAAAAAAGAAAAAAATAATTGTTTAAATTTGAACGGCTGTCGAGGCATTTTTGTAAGAAATTTGTTGTAGCCAGTTGCACCCATATAAACGAAACGTCAGTTATTTGAAATCAGTTAGCAGCTGTGATGGGGACAAAGAACTTTGAGACGTAACCCAAAAAGGTAAGGTCCAAGTTCTTTGGATGCGGAGTTCGATGCGTTGACATAAATGAGAATGTTCAAGCAAAACTCTGTCATAATACCTGGCGACAGATTTTCCTTCTCATTTCCGTTCTATTTACTTCTCTTTTCTGTGTTTAAACTTATAATACCCCTCTTTTTGCGTTAGGGGTTAAAAATTTACTCTTTTCCCTTATTCTCTATGACCACACAAACTATTAAACGACCGCATTACATGTGCATGGAATTGGTAATGTCGAGTTTGCTAATGCGATGAGATGCACATATAAAGAAAACGCGCTTATCTGGAACGGTTAAACTAACGTAGAGCAATCGCGTTTTAACGCGTTTCAACCACGTTTTTCAAGAGAATGTAGTAAGTATTCAATTGGGAGACGTGTTTAATTCGTTAGACTGGACGCTTTAGGATTTTGTAACCATGGTTACCGTATTAAAACACGTTTACGATGTGGAAGAATGGTTCTTGAGTGGAAACCACGAACCGAAAGCGTAAGTAGGCCGCCCATTAGATGGACCGATATCATCATGAAAGTCGCGGGCATCCTGTGGATGCAGCTGGCGAGCTGTCGTTCAGTGTGGAGGTCTAAGGGGGAGGCCTATGTTCAGCAGTACACCTGTAAGTTGTGGAATGGCTTATCACCTTCGATTTTTCCTGCAATATGACCTAAATTGCTTCAAACGAAGAGTCCTCAAAGGTCTGCAACGCACAGCCAATGCCCCGGGTATTGTAGGTATCCATAGGCGATGGTTACTACTTACCATCAGGTAGCCCGTCCTTGTTTGTCTACTATAACATTAAAAAAAAGCAGTGGACGACTTCTGGCTGATGATGATGATTGGTGTGTTATGTGATTTCATAAAGAATTAAGGTCCAAGGCTGAGATAATTGAATTAGCGATTGTTGTACAATCAATTGCATTGACTAAACAAAATACAAGCTAAAACTAATACTACAAATACAGTTAGACTACCCATAGACCGTTGAAGGTCTAAAGACAATCCAAATGCTCAAGCCCACTACCAGTTGGCAGCGTACCCAGAATGTTGGCGGCATTACCACGTTGAATGGCAATGCTTATGCGTTGAGCCAGAAACACGCCAGCATTTTGGTCACGCGTCGCATTAACCAGGCGCTCTGAAAGATTTTTGAAAATGAGGTGAGGTTATAGTATTAGTTTACTGTTGTGTTAGTTTTAGCTTCTATTTTGTTTAGTTAATAAAGATTTATCAAACTGTAAAAAAAAATGCTTTGATGAAGTAAGTAATTGCATTTTCATTGAAACCATGATGACGTAAATACATTTGCAATAGCAATTTATCCTGTCAGGTCCCGTTAGCTGCAAATCCATCTTAAAAACATCGAAAAGCGCCATTACATGTTATCTGACAAGTTTTCAGTGCAGCACATGCCACGCGTCTCTATGCTCAATCCATTTGTAAGATGCAAAGCCACATAGTTTGAGGTCACATAAGTTGACACCGAAGCTTATGAACAAAACTAGTTAAAGCTACCGTGTCTACCCGCCCCGTTCCACGCCATCTGGCGGCAGTAAACTTGCGCATTAAGTACACAAGAAAAGCTTTAAAAAGTTTTGTTTGATAGGAAATTTTGAATTTGCGGACGTCGGTTGTTTAGATGTCTAATTAAAAAGTTTTTTGTTGGGAAATTTTGTATCGGAGAAACGATTTGGGTCTCGTGTAGGGCTTTAGGCGTAATGTTGGGATTTGTGGTCCTTGGAAAGATTGGCTCGAAAATTTTAACAGTTGATGATATTGCATGTACATTTTTTATTACCTATGTACATTTTTTATATTTTTATTACCTATTATTGCTTGTTTGCACCTATTACCTATGGCAATAGGTGCAATCAAGCAAAGAGGGGTTCAGGCCGCCTGAACCCCATGTTGTGTCTTCTCAAAAAACCGCGGAAGGTAGATAATTGTTTTCATATTTTTTTTTATTTTTTTTTAAATTCATAGAGTGACTAAATTATCAAAATACCGATATTATCATCATCAATTCAGTCATAGAACGTCCACTGCTGTACATAGGCCTCCCCCATCGATCTCCAAAAGGGCAGGTTGGAAGAGGCCTGCATCCAGCGTTTTCCTGCGGTCTCTTTTAGCTGCGTTTACGTTTCGGACCCACCGGCCATCTGTTCTGCGTGCTATGTGCTCTGCCCACTGCCACTTTAACTTGCTAATCCGGTGGGCTATGTCGGTAACTTTCGTTCATCTACAGATCTCGTAAATATTAATGCTGGATTTTAATGATATTAACTTATATTATATTATCGGATTCAAATAAAAATATTCATGAATTTTTTAATTACTATCAAAATTATCCACCTTAAAATACACTTAGGTATGTCTGACAAAAATTAAAACTATAATAAACCTTTACATATTTTGTTATGTAAACCCGGGTATGTCCTAAAACTGCGACCAGAACCACCGGAGGATGGGCAGCAGCGTCCTATTAGTACACGGTGAACGTACTGCGATCCCCAAGCCGCCTGCCAAGCGTGGGGATTATGGCAACACCCCTCTGTAGGAGGTAGGCCTTTGTCCAGCAGTGGACGCTTAATGGCTGATGATGTGATGTGATGTGATATTTTGTTATTATTTATTTATTCAACTTCCTCCATTTATTAACCTTCATCCGAGTTTCACTGTCAGTATTATATTTAATAGTATTTCGTCCAAAAATCATACATTATCATCCCCCATCCAATTCACAACTTTATCACCTTGTAATACGAGTGAATATCTCACGTGTGTTTTATAAAAGGTCTACAAAAAGTCCCTATCCCTTATTTATCAGGATTGACCGAAGAATTAATTAATGAGGCATCCACAAAGGTCATTAGACCGGTCCTAAGGATCTTTCCGACCCTTTGAAGACCGGAATTTCACCCTTGAGGCCGATAAGACCCGATATAGGCTGCTTTAAGTGCGTTTTTTAAGTAATTGACTATTAAAGTGTAGTAAAAAGTTTTTTTCATTATTTTGTAATTGCTATTCCAATATAATATAAAAGAAATTATGTATACGTTAGATGGTTATTTTAGTTGGAAGATAAAAGTCAAGTCTGTAGATAGATATACACGTATTATAGAAACTTTTTATTGTGCAGATATAAGGTGCAAATAATGATTACAAAATTTTAGGTGGTTAAGAACTTTAAGTAGTGTACACATTGAAAAATGCAAAAAAAACGTGGAAAAAAACCTGTGGTGTGTGTGGAATTTAGTAATAGGTTGCTTTAAAAATAAAAGTTTGCTTTCAAAATGTGTTCAAATAAATAAATAAATATTTGAGACAAAATACTATACGCAGTGATACAGTGAGTGTGTTTTGTCGAGACTTAGGTTCGAGTTAAGAGTTCGAGTGATAACCGTAGCAAAAGACTAATAGACGGTAGATCGTTTTGTCTGCAACTAACTTTTTAACTGTTTGGCCAACCACCCGCATTCTTCAGTCTTCCCGTGAACATGGTGCATGTAACTGCGCCGAAATATCGGGAGCTCATTCCACAACCTTACCACGGTAAATATCTCGTAAATAATCATATAACTTTACTGTACACATTAATTTTCTTTCCAGCAATGCAAAATGTGCTGTGACGTATCCTAACGCGCATCGTTTGCGGATCATTATGTTCTTTTTAACCTACTACAAAAAAAGAGGGGGGGTTCTCAACTCGGTTGTAAGTTTTTTTTGTTACCTGAGAACTCCTTCATTTATAAACCGATTTAAAAAAAAAAATTATTTGAAAGGATATATTTTGAGATTAGTCCCATAGAAATTTCATCAAAATTCGTTTGGTAGTTTGGTTTTTAAATAATAATAAAAAATATGTCATCCGTGTAAACGATATTGCAAAGCTTTCCTGTTACCTTTGAAGTCTGTTTTTTACATTCAGAATTATTTAATCAGCCTTTTACAGTGTTATTGCAGTTGTCAGAGCAAATATATACTCGGACCGAGTTTAGCAAATTGACCATAGATTTTTACTTCGCAAAATAATTCGAGTGAAGAACATCTTGACCATCTGATGAACTTACCAATCCGTACAGATAAAAAATCTCTTAAAGGAGGTCTCGGCATGTTGACCCATTACAAAAAATTCAAAACTTTTCAAATATAGCCAACTCTTTGACATCGCTCTCTGGGTCCCCCTTTGGAACAAACGTTTTACAATAGGCATGATATCGAATAAAAAAGAATCAATTTTAAAAAATGCTGATCGTAAATAAAGCACATCAACGAAAACAAAATTAAAATTACTTAAAAAATTAATATGATATAAGCATTTTAATTTCTCTAGACAGAGAGCGCACTATACTGAGCCATGACATCACGCCTCAGGCGCGCCATAAAAATGCTATAGTAGCACAGGCCTTGCGAGAAAGGGATAGAGCATCTCTTCTCCATCCACACCTAAAACTTTAAACGCTCATATCTCAGAGATTTATGAGCCAGTTTAATTAATTTTTCATTATGTGTAATGTATTTAGTTATATTCATCGATAAGCTTGTTATCTCTACATAGTATAAATTGAAGTCGCTTTCTGCGTCTGTCTGTCTGTATGTCTATATGTATGGTCTGTCTGTATGTATGGCCGCTAACTCTTCCTAAACCACGCAATGGATTTTGATGCGGTTTTCACCACCAGTTAGATACATTTTCAAGGAAGGTTTATATATGAAACTAGCGACCCGCCCCGGCTTCGCACATAAATTACACCCGTACGAAGCCGGGCGGGCGGGTCGCTAGTTTGTAATAAATTTAACATTAGGACACATGCCTATTTAGTTGCAAGATTTTACTCACACTAATAAGGCTAGTTAAAAAAAGCTTGTACAAAATAAGTATATTTTTTTAAAGACAGCCCATTGTATTTATAAATAAATAAATAAATAAATATTTAGGATATTTTTGCACACACGGTCATCTGACCCCAAACTAAGCAAAGCTTGTAATATGGCTGCCAGAAACTGATATACGTACATATATATTTTAAATACATACTTAAATAGATATTAACACCCAGACATAGAACAAACACAAATGTTCATCACACAAATGTTTGTCCTACTTGTTATTAGGGATCATCTCTTCGGCCGCCTAGGTAACCGTAGTTACGTAACTAGTTACGAATGAGGAAAAAATCATCTTATTGTGGTCTGTAAAGTGAACGAAGCATACAACATCCTGAAAATTCTAGTTTGTCAGCTTTCTGCGTATCGACCTGTCCACACCATGTTGACTAAAATTGCAAAAAGAAAAAGTCTTATCCTGTTATATTTACCCAAATGGGCTCACAAAAACTTTTTGGCAGTTACTCGATCTTCCACTACGTCTACAGACTTGCTGTTAGAGATGTGCAATCATTGAAATATTAATCGATTCAAATACATAACACGAATATTTTTTAGTAATAATTTTTCGTTTTTGTTTTAATGTTTATCGGGACGATTCACCTATGGCGGGAAATTCAAATTTTAAGCAGTTTTTTGGTCCTAGAAGCCAGGCCAGGTAATTATTTTTACATAACACAGTGTTTGCGCAAAATATTGGCTGTTCTTTACATTATAATGTACAATTATTAAACAGTAACGCATCATATTACTTACATTTGTGAATAAACCGTTTGAAAGAGCAAAAATTTGTTTATTCACAAATCGCTGGCTCACTATTACAAGGTTCTATGTTATTTTCTTACAATTTCTGTAATTTCAATTTAAAAAAATTTAGTTTCATAAATAGTGACTTAGCAGGGTTTATGCTTGAGAAAGATATTTTCACTCAAGCATAAACCCTTCTAAGTCAATATTTATGAAACTCAAAAAGTGTAAATTGAAATCACAGAACGTGTAAGAAAATAACATAGAACCTTGTAATAGTGAGCCAGCGAAATGTAAGTAATAATGTGCATTAGAGATAAATAGCTTTACATAATTTTGTAAAGAATAATAATCAATTTGCGCAAACATCATGATCGTTTGCAATAATTACCCGGCCTAGCTACAAGGACAAGAAAACTGTTTGAAATTTGAATTTCCCGCCATTTGTGAATCGAACCACGTTAAGTAAAAATAGGTACCTTTTGCTTGACGTTTATACTATGTCGCCATGGTCACAGCTGACTGAAAACTGCAGGTGAGTCAGGCGAGAAGAGCCGGTATTTTGTCTTCTACCCTCACTTGATCTTGAAAAATCGCAGGTTTGTCACTACAACACACAATACTGACTGTATCGGTAAATGTCCTAGTAACTACACCGCGGTTTACACACTTGCTTACTTTATCTTTATGTTACCCGGGGATAGTGTAGCTTTCCAACATCATCATCATCATCATCCAGAAGACGTCCACTGCTGAACATAGGCCTCCCCCTTTAACCTCCACACTGAACGACAGCCTGCCTTTTGCATCCACTGGATGCCCACGACTCTCACAATGTCGTCGGTCCATCTAGTGGGAGGCCTACCTACGCTGCGTCTTCCGGTTCGTGGTCTCCACTCCAGAACCTTGCTTCCCAACAGTGAAAGAATTTTTCAAATCGATTCATTCGTTTTGGAGCCTATTTAATGCAAACAAACAATAAAATCTTTCCTCTTTATAATATTACTACCGGTCCGCCCCTGCTTCGCACGGGTATAGATTATAGCCTATGTCACCCGGGGATAGTGTAGCTTCCCGTCAGTGAAAGAATTTTTCAAATCGGTTCAAAAGTTTCGGAGCCTATTCAATGCAAACAAACAATCAAATCTTTCCTCTTTATAATATTAGTATAGACTAGCGGTCCGGCCCAGCTTCGCACGGGTATAGATTATAGCCTATGTCACCCGGGGATAGTGAAGCTTCCCGTCAGTGAAAGAATTTTTCAAATCGGTTCAGTAGTTTCGGAGCCTATTCAATGCAAACAAGCAATCAAATCTTTCCTCTTTATAATATTAGTATAGATTATAGTGTAGATACATTTTTGGTTTTCACTGTACTTAACTACCTGGATATCTGGAACAAAATTTGCGTGTTCAAATTGTTCGACGAGCTAGTATAACAAATTGGAATATTTTTGTCCGAAGATTTTTTTTTTTTTTTTTTAATTGTTTATTTATTCTCCACGGACTCCTGGGTCCGTGCCCTTTGTCAACTTTTAACATATATTTTTTAAACTATATTTGATATAACATATAACTAATGATTTTGTCCGAAATTAGATCATCGAACTACTAGTAGGACAGAATGGAATAAACGATATTATTTCTTTGCTTGTAACAAAGTCAAACAGGTCTTAGTAATAAAATTTGGTATGTAGTATATTTTTTTTTCAATAAAAAAATCAAAGACATGAAGGTTAGTCCCACAGTAATAAAAAAGTTATGTACAATGAACTCGTTTCGGTTAAGTGCAACCGTTCCGTCTAAACGACTGTGATCTTTGATCACATTTTAATATAAATAAATGTATTATGGTTGCCTGGAAGAGATCGCTTTTAGCGATAAGGTTGCCTGTTAAAAGCCTAGATAATATTTTTTATTGTAATGTTTATGTTATCCTTGTTTATGTTATTGCCTGACCTGTAAACATAATACATTATGTTAATCAATAAATTACTTTGATTTTGTTTTGCGGTATTTTAATTAAGAGGGAGGTGGAAGTTTTTGTGTTTTTTTTTTGTATTGTATATAAAATCAAATTTCACGGGCAACAATTTTTTTTTTTTTTTTAATTTATTTAAAAACCCATTTTACGTTACATTTCGAGTTAGTAAGTTGTCTTAAAACCTATGTTAGATTTATCCAGACAACTGGTTCTCGGTATAATATATGTATTTTTTTTTTTAATCTAATTAAATCTAATTACCTACATTGTACAAAAAAATGAAACGCGCGAACACACCAAACTGCTGTTCAATAACGTAAATCATTCGAATAACGAGTAATCGAATAATCAATTTATTTCTCCCATTCCTACTCACTGCTCATTTCTTTCCCGTAATATTTCCCATGAAAAGTTCCTGGAATAGACGACAATTATATATTTTCACGTCTTGACGTTCTTTGATGGAGTCCTATTAAAAGTTGGCAAGCTCACTTCATTTCTAAGCTCACACGAGCGTGCGCGTCAAACTAACTTCATGTCAGTTATATTGACATTTTGATATGTTTCTTTATTCATCGTTGTAAGGGCTTGGTCACATCAGTGTTTAAATTGCATATAGATAATTAAAAATATATATGTATATTTGTGTTAAGTGTAATGTAAGTGTAAACTCAAGGGTTCGTCTGAAAACCGGCGCTGATTGTTCTTGACTTTCAGCATTTATGCCGAGACGGACCCATTCGACATTGATTGTATTCTCTAGATATAAGTTTTTTGTAAAGGTGTCGAATAAAATTTATTTTCTTTCTTTCTTTCTTTCTTTACATCACGAGGGTGCGGCGCTGGCTCACTATGGTGGCGCAACTGTGCACGTTACCGTGTGGTGCAAATGAACGACTGCTAGTCTGTGGAATGCGCTGCCTGAATGGGTTTTCCGCGATGGTTACAATTTGGGTGTCTTCAAATCACGAGTGAATCGGTTTCTTCTAGGCAAGCGTGCTCCAACGTAGACCGCATCGTCGCTTAACATCAGGCGTGATGGAGGTCAAACGCAAGCCATATCATCATCATCATCATCAGCCAGAAGACGTCCACTGTTGAAGATAGGCCTCCCCCTTTAACCTCCACACTGAACGACAGCCTGCCTTTAGCATCCACTGGATGCCAGCGACTCTCACAATGTCGTCGGTCCATCTAGTGGGAGGCCTACCTACGCTGCGTAGAGGAGCTGCCGGGGACTGGGGGTCGTGATATTATTTTGTCTGTCATGGGGGGGGGCCATAATCCCCACGCTTGGCAGGCAGCTTGGGGATAGCAAAAGGTTCACCAATAAATTAGGAGGATGCAGCTGCCCATCCTCTGGTGGTTCTGGTCGCAGTTTTAGGACATACCCGGGTCCTAAAACAAACGCAAGCCTATTATTTTTTTTTTTTAAACGTGGTACCGTGTTGATATGGCTAATTCTTAAGTGCTACTTAATAATGACGACGTAGATGTTGCTAAGCTAAGATGACGTCGGGCTTCTACGAAAACGTAGCATCTTTGTTACGATGCTACGATGACGTAGGGCTTCTACGAAAACGTAGCATCTTTGTTACGATGCTACGATGACGTAGGGCTTCTACGAAAACGTAGCATCTTTGTTACGATGCTACGATGACGTAGGGTTTCTACGAAAACGTAGCATCTTTGCTGCGGTGCTACGATGAAGTAGGGCTTCTACGAAAACGTAGCATCTTTGCTGTGGTGCTATGATGACGTAGGATTTCTATGAAAACGTAGCATCTTTGTAGTAGGCATCGAGATAAAATACCTATAGATAGAGTCACAATATCTAAGTGAAAATAGTTAAAAATAGTCCGAGCGTCGCTGTACAATTGTACATACCATTTTTTAACTATATATTTAATGGCACATTTACTCCAACTTGGACGTTATGTCGCTTGCATAGTGTTCAACATCGCTTGTCCACTATGTCATCTTAGCACTGGCATCGCGTGGTGTTGTAGTTGGATCGTGTTTGCTTTACAACTAACCAAAAAGTAGGCGTGCGCAATGCGTAGCGGGCGCCGAGTTTTGGTTGGGACATTTTTTGCCCGTTTGTGACTCTATATTTATTGTATCTCGATGGTAGCCGGGAATTTTTTACAACTAATAGGCTAAGCGTTTGATTCACATATTATTATAATTTACTAGCTGACCTGACAGACGTTGTCCTGTCTTAGAACTGTCATACACGCAAAGTTAAAATTGTATTACACCTTGGGATACATTATTGGAGTTTTAGTAAGGATCCCTATTTTTTTTGTTGAAAATATAATATAGCCTATGTTACCCGGAGATAGAGTAGCTTCCCAACAGTGAAAGAATTTTTCAAATCGGTTCAGTAGTTTCGGAGCCTATTCAATGCAAACAAACAAATAAACAATCAAACAATCAAATCTTTCCTCTTTATAATATTGGTAAGATAAGTATAGAATAAGAGCGTGGTCGAAAATAGTAGCACTTCTAACCTATGCTATACAAAAGCTTTCACTGCTAAAAACTAGTGAATGAGATCTAGTTAGTTTCTGGGCCCACAAGTCGTAAGAGTTGAGTACTTACATACAAACTTTTTCACCAATCCGCACTGGACCAACGTGGTGCATATAGCCCAATCATCCTTTCGGGGGTAGGGTAAAATTCCAGCATTGGACTGTTAAAAGGCTGAGTATGAAACAAACTTTTTTATAAACACAGGATTCTTACTGAACCATCTCTGTACATACCAGAAATTGCTACTTTGGCGTAACTTCATTCTGTTTACGTAACTTTTTTCAACGGATCAGGCTAAAAAAGCTTATCGTACTTATCAAACAAGGTAAAAGGTTCTGCAGACGTTTTTTCAATTCAGTATTCAGTCTTTTTCAAACAAAGTTATCAGAAAAGATACCGCAAGAGGCTTACCTTTTAATTCGAGTTTTTGTATACAAAGAATCAGTATTTGATGAGTGAAAACCCTTACCCAAGATGTTCAGTTTTTGATTGAGTGAACATCCTCGGTAAGAGATGATTTAGCAATTTTCGTATAAAATATTAATTCGGTAAAAGTTTCTGACGTGGTTTTTAAGAACTCGTTGTTTTTGCAGAAAATAATGATCTATTTGCTGATTAAATTTCTGATGGGTAATTAATTAGCCGACCGACATAGCCCACCGGATTAGCAAGTTGAAGTGGCAGGGGGCAGGGCACATATCACGCAGAACAGATGGCCGATGGAGCCGAAAGTTTCTAGAATGGAGACCACGGACAGGTAAGCGCAGTGTGGGACGTCCACCCACAAGATGGATGACGACCTAAGAGAGACCGCAGGGAAACGCTGGATGCAGGCCGCTTCCAACTGCCCTTTTGGAGATCGATGCGGGAGGCCTATGTCCAGCAGTGGATGTCCTATAGCTGAATTGGTGATGATCATGATGAATTAATTAGTTATCAAACATACTACGGCCGTACGGCCAAAGATTGGAACAATCTGCCAGCTTCCTTGTTTCCTGAGAGATATAACCTGGGCCTTTTCAAGGCCAGAGTGAATAGGTATCTTCTAAGTCTGCGTGCTTCATCTTCGACCACATCGTCGCTTACCAACAGGTGAATTGGTGGTCAAACTCGGACTTATCCGCGTTGGAAAAAAGAATAACTTATAGTAATGAACAAAAGAATTTAATACAAAAATTATATATAATCGTACCTTAGCCCTAATTCGTAGTAAAGTCAAACACTGTTTCAATATCAATAACACACTATCGTGTTCTTTTTCTTTTTTTTTTCTTAGCAAGTGCCTTTATTAACGAAACAAAATACAAGCTAAAACTACAAATACAGTTAGACCGCCCGTAGACCGTTCAGGTCTAAAGACAATCCAAATGCTCAAGCCCACTACCAGTTGACAGCGTACCCAGCATGCTGGCGGCATTACCACGTTGAATGGCAATGCTTTTGCGTTGAGCCAGAAACACGCCAGCATTTTGGTCACGCGTCGCATTAATCAGGCGCTCTGAAAGATTTTCATGTTATTGGTTCTAAGATACCTAATTAGTCCCTGCTCTCAGAATATTCTATCACAAGATCCAAGTTTAGGATTCAATTTAGTAGTTGTACAATCTCCGCTTCACTTGAAGGTAGCATTTTTTTGCTAAAATTAAACTTAAATAGCGAGAAGAGCCATACTAGGTACAGTCATGAAATATTTTCGTTTAGTTTTTTTCCAATGAAGTCAGTTCTCAGATCTAAAAAAACCGGACAAGTACGAGTAGATTTCGTGCTCTGAGGGTTCCGTTGGACGGAAACCTTTAGAGCGAGAGTTCAAAAAAAAACTAACCAAAGTTAAAATATTGAAAGACAAACTTAGCTTTGTAGTTGACAATAAGGTCTTCCATGTAAGTTTGTAATTCTAAAACAATATTTTTTATTATATAACTTCAAATTAACAACTTTCAGATTTATTCCTTTGTATGTGCTGCCTAAGACCTTGCCTTTTGCCAAAATTAATGATTCTAGGTCAAAGGAAAGTGCCCTATAGGTTTTGATTCCCCTGTAAAATCACAAAATATGCGACATAAACGTTCATATCTTTTGATTGCGATAACTTACATCTTTTATTTTTTTACAGCCAAAAAAAACCGTATACCCAAATATTTAGTACAAATTTCAACTTGATACCTTTACGCGTTCTTGAGAAAAAGGGTCTTGAAAGACAGACAGACAGACAGACGGACAACGAAGTGATCCTATAAGGATTCCGTGTTTTCCTTTTGAGGTACGGAACCCTAAAAATTGTGTAAACTATAATAAAAAAAATATTAACTTTCTTAGCCTTATCACAAGTAAAATAATGTAAATATTTTTTGACAGTCCTTTGAAGTTTTCTTCATTTTTGATTTAAGAATGTTTCTTTTATCTTCATGACTAAGTAAGCCCGTCTGGCAACAAAACGTGCTCGTTCGTATTCCACGCCTAAACTTGCATTCTGCTTGCAATGCTGTCTTGTAGGTGTCACAGTTAGATGGAGTTTTCAATAAATTATGAAAAAACGGCTTCAACTCACATTATGTTCGTTTTCTCATAGCTTATAACGGACCCTCACGGAAGTTATGATGAAGTGGGTTTTCAAAAGAATACTTACTTCAATTTTTATGCCACTGGAAGCAAACAAGCAGATGGACAATTTGAAAAATTTGTAAATTGAAGTGGCAATGGGCAGGCCACATCGCTCGAAGAACCGATGGGGAAGAAAGGTTCTTGAGTGGAACCCGGAACGGGAGACGCAGCGTAAAAGTAGGCCTCCCACTAGATAGACCGACGACATTGTGAGAGTCACTGGCATCCATTGGATGCAGATAACAGGCTGTTGTTTAGCGTGGAGATCTAAGGGTAAGGCCTATGTTCGGCAGTGGACGTTTTCTGTCTGATGATGATGAAGCCATGTGGTCTGCATGATAGTAAGCGATTACCGTGGCCTGTACTGAGGAAATTTAAATTAAATTAAATTAATTATGTTTACTCAGAAATGCCGCAGGAGGAAAATTCTAGGAGAATCCCACATATTGCAGTTGTGAGGGAAAAAGTTTGCGTTAAACGCAGTATGCGATTTCCACAGATCTGTGGATGAGCTTTCAGCCCGGCAGCTAGTGCAATGATAAAACCGCGACTCCGGCATCAGATCAAACAAGTCTTCAGAACACTTTCCATTGTAAATGCGATAAAAGATTCAAACAGACGTAACCTCTTTGCGCATGTTGAGTGGCTTTTGGTGTTCAATGAGCTTGGGATCGATGGCAATTATGATAGCTCTACGTTGTAATGCAACAAGTGGCTCAAGCTGATACTTGTATTAATATAATGATGAATTATATTAATGGTAGGACGTCCACCCACAAGATGGACAGACGACCTAAAAGAGACCGCAGGGAAACGCTGGATACAGGCCGCTTCCAACCGGCCCTTTTGGAGATCGATGGGGGAGGCCTATGTCCAGCAGTGGACGTCCTATGGCTGAAATGATGATGTATGATGATGAATGATGAATTAAACACTGTTCTTCTTATTCAGTTTTATTTAGAGCAAGGAACAAAATTACTCGCAAAGAGATTCAGAGACGAGACCAACAATGAGGCCATCGCTCGGGGGCGATCAGAGACAAGAGAGAGAGAGAGAGAGAGAGCGGACCCGGAAACACATTGCTTTACTAACGGGACATAGAGAAATAGACATGTATACTGTGCATGTATACAGATAATCCAACAACTTGGCTTGTATAAGTCCGCGTTTGACCTCTAACCATCAGTTTGTAAGTAACAACGAGGTAGAAAAAGAAACAAGCAAACAGAAGAAACCTGTATTGGACCGTCTTCTTTGTTTTCTTAGATATTCTCTCAAAAAGTAAAGAAGTCTACAGCTTGATTTCTTCCGTCGATCAATGATGTCAGTCGGGTGTCAAATCACGTCAAATCAAATCATTTGTGCTGACAAATTATACTAATACTAATATTATAAAGAGGAAAGATTTGATTGTTTGTTTGTTTGTTTGCATTGAATAGGCTCCGAAACTACTGAACCGATTTGAAAAATTCTTTCACTGTTGGGATGCTGCACTATCCCCGGTTGACATAGGCTATATATCCCGGCTTCGCCCGTGCGAAGCAGGGGCGGCTTACTAGTGGGTTATAAGTCTCTTATTATTTTATTTTTATAGAAGTAAATAAAGCCTTAGAAATATTTCTACGCTGCAGCTTACTCCACAGCTATATTTCCAAAATGTTTTATTAAACCTGCCAGACGTATGGGAACGGGTCCTAATTCCTAACACCCGACTGCAACCTGCAAAACGTTCAAGGCACATTTATTCGTGTCGTAACATCTAACGTTTGGACCGAAAGCTGGAACTTAGCAGAATTCTCGCTAGTGATGTGAAGATGTTAAACTAGAATCGATAAAAATGAGCTATTGTTGATCTTAATAATATCACTAGTAACTAACACTTCATTATAGATAAATATACCCCCACCATAATATATTATATCTTTTCTTCTTTCTCTATTCCATTTTTCTCTCTCTCTCTCTCTCTCTCTCTCTCTCTCTCTCTATCTATGTCTCTTTGAGTATTTTTTTAGATGTGTCACCTACGGACTTAAATATAATTTTAGTTTAGTATTAAAAGCAATATTTGAGTTATGATTTTGTTTATTATAATTAATGCTATACGTAACTTGTGTCGAATTATTTTGTTTTTGTTTTTTATTACTTTGAATTTATTTTTAACTAGCGGTATAGATTATAGCCTATGTCACCCGGGGATGGTGTAGCTTTCCAACAGTGAAAGAATTTTTCAAATCGGTTCAGTAGTTTCGGAGCCTATTCAATGCAAACAAACAAACAATCAAATCTTTCCTTTTTATAATATTATAGTATAGACTATTCATACCAACTTGCTACTATAAAAATAGTTTTGGTGTATATTTTTTTACAGCAGACTAAACATACGTTTGATCAACATCTCATCTAATCGAAAAAAAATGTGGTCGAAGATGTAGCATGCTTGCCTAGTAAAAAAACTATTCACTTTTTAAAATTATTTATCTTATTAATCATTTATCTTTTAATTTAATTATCTCATCGATTTGAAAATTAACAATCCCCTATTTGTTGGAAGTTAAAATATTTTAATACTTAGAGAGTTCATTTCCCTCTTGCCCTATAACCTAAAGGGTAAGATATTTGTTACATTTTATGATTAGTTTTATCGAAAAAAATATTAAAACATCGATATCGATATTCCCAATCCCTCAAATATCAGTGACTTACTCTTTATTGTAGACGAACACTCAAAAGCTTTTGCATATTGGAGCACGCTCAGAGAACTTTTATTTTTTAAACATGAGTAAGAAAGTTATTTATATGTGTGACACGTACTTGTAGGTTTGGTAACAAACTTACTCCGGAAACAAACATGACATAAATAAATAAACATGTTGATTTTTTATTTCTTCATTTTGAATTTTCATCTTGGCGGGATGTGATGCCCTGACCAGAAAGATGAAAATATGGATTTGTAATTATAATCTATGGTTGCGATGGGCATTACAGTCACAATATTTACAGCATTTAGAAGCCGTGGTAGCCCATTTGGGAGACCGCTAGACTTGAAACCGTGAGGTCGCGGGTTCAAACCCCGGACACGGGTCCGGGGTTTGAACCCGGATGAAACCCAATGAGCTCTTTGGAGCTTATGTTCGGATTTTCATACCACTGGCTTTTCGGTGAAGGAAAACATCGTGCGGAAACCTGCATACGAACGGAGAAATTCAATGGCGTATGTGAATCCACCAACCCGCACTGGGCCAGCGTGGTGGATATGGCCCAATCACCCTTTCGTGGGTAGGCTAAAAGTCCAGCAGTGGACTGTTAAAAGGCTGGTTATGATGATGATGATTTACGATAGTAATCACCATCATCATCATCAGCCTAAATATTTCTTTATGGAATAAGGTCTTTATGACCTCATTATTCGTCTCGCCAAATCTAAATGCCACAATACTTTACGAATTGTTTAAGTAGGTTTTTTTTAATTGATAATTATTGTATTTTGTGATGGTACGGAACCATCAGTGCGCGAGCCCAACTCACATAATATGGCCGGTTTAATTTAAAAATGTTTAATTTAATTTAATAATGTGCATTAAAAGTTAACAATAAAAGTATAGTCTTTCATAATATTAAAAAAAAAAAAAAAAAAAAAAATGGTTAAGAATTATGATCAGTGGGTGAACTAGAAATCTTATCTAATTTTTCGAAAGTCAGTTTCATAGTTTCATTCCTCTATCAGCTTTAGTTCGACATTCCGGACATAAACGCAAACGGCAGACGGATCTGTCGTGGTACTTTGAACGTAGCAAGTTTGAATTGCAAATACTCCGGCAAAGAAAACAAGACAATTAATTCTGAAACAGTGGCTGTTTAATCAGCTAAGTAGATACGATGTGTGTAGAGATGTAGAAGTTGCTTTGGCCGATTTGCCGAATACTCGTAATAAGCTTTGCCAGACTGCCGGATATTTTTTTATTTTTTTTGGCAAGACTATAATTATTTCAGATTGATTATGTTTTATATTAATTTCATTGATATTATAATTTTAAGCAACACTGTTTTTTCAGTTTTTCTAGTATTTCACAGTGCACTGACAACGTGTAATAACAGTTTTATGATACATTATATAATTATAATATTCGTTTTTGTAATAAATAAAGGCAATGAAAATGCCTTGTGTTTTTTAAAATAAATAATAAGCTTGCGCTTGATTGCCAACTAGCCTGATGCTAAGCGATGATGCCGTCAACGTTGGAGCACGCTTGCCTAGAAGAAACCGATTCACTCGTGATATGAAGACACCTAGATTGTTACTATCGGGGAACACCCATTCAGGCAACGCATTCCACAGACTAGCAGTTCGCATAATAAAAGTGGAATCAAAACGCTTCGTTCAGGTTCGTAGGGTTGTTGTATTGTGTTAAAGTTATTACAATGATAATGTTTGTATTTAGATAACAAACTTAACATGCCAATAATTTATCAATCAGGTAAATCATCAACGTAAATAAACACTTGAACATTGTGAGATATTGCCGGATATCATTACATTTGTGTTTTTATTACGTTAGCATGACTTATCCCCGACTACACTTATTACATAGTAGTATAGATAAAAAATACATGTCAAAAAGAAAAACAATGTTTAATACTCTAAAGATTTTATTTGTTATTTTTGTTTATTTTTAAAGATTTATCAAATTGTCTGGTCGAAGCATCTCGTGACCAAAATGCTGGCCGATATCTTGCACAGCGTATAAGCATTGCAATTCAACGCGGCAATGCAGCCAGCATTTTGGGTACGATGCCTGCTGGCAGCGGATTATTAGATTAGTTTAGTTTTATATATTAGTATTAGTTTGTATTTTTTCAAGTAATTTTTAGTTGTTTTTTTTACTGGATTTTGGTATTACCTACCAAGTGAGTTTTAATACAGAACAAGAAAGTTCATGTTTAATATATAAAACTGTCAATTTAGTTTATAAATCCAAATTGAATAGTGACAATTTGTATATATGTCGAATTTCTAGTGTAATTTCAAAATTTACATATATTTTATTTAAAATTAATTTCATTAGTACAAATTGTTATAACGAATTTTTTGTTACAGATTTAATTACTTTTTGTTTCAGGTTAGGTTAATTTTGTTTTTTATGTAATTAATATTTAAATTCAGGGTAGGTTCAAATTAGAATCACAATTATCTATACAGAAAATAGTTTAACCAAAATCCTTATTGTACTCAAAACGACGTAGAAGCGGAATTACACTAGAAATTCGACATATACAAATTAAAAATGGACTTCCGCAAAGTAACGCCTGATTCAATCAACTGAATAGTGACATTCATGCATTGACAGCGACAGATGGCCGATAGGGTCGCAAGGTTTTGGAATGGAGACCACGGACCGGTAAGCGCAGCGTAAGACGTCCACCCACAAGATGGACAGACGATCTAAAAGAGACCGCAGGGAAACGCTGGATGCAAGCCGCTTCCAACCGGCCCTTTTAGAGATTGATGCGAGAGGCTTATGTCCAGCAGTGGACGTCCTATGGCTGAAATGATGATTATGATTCATACATTCATCTATCAAAATCACAATATTTATCGGCAAACACATCACAAAAAATGGCCGGATACCGAAAAATGGCCGGATAGCTTTCACAATTCTACTTGTTTGTTGAAGTAACTATCACACGTTTAGATGTCTCGTGTCGAATCGAGATGTGGTTACTGATAACAAACAATTAGATTTACCAAATACTTTGAGACTAATGTTCGTGAAACAATTAACCAGTTTACCAGTTGTAAAGTTTTCGAACGGATTCATTTTTATGGTTCCGAACCCAAAGGGTTAAAACGGGACACTATTACTAAGCCTACGCTGTCTGGCTGTCAAAGTCAAAGTCAAAGTTTTGTCTGTCCGTTTGTCCATCTGTCTTTCTGTCGTTCGGTTTGTCTGTCTGTTTGTCCGTCCTACCTTTTAACAGCTGTATATTTCTAACCGTAATAGATAGCCAGTTGATTTTTTTACAGAATATGTAACGTTACGGCGGAATAACTGAATAATAATAATTAAAAAAAAGTTAATAATAAAGTAAAAAGTTATAAATAAAAGGTTCCAATGCCCGATAGATACAATCTTGGTATATTTTTAGACACAAGTATAAAAAAATACCGTTATTTTTAGGGTTCCGTACCCAAAGGCTAAAAATTGGACCCTAAGTCTACGATGTCTGTCTGTCGGTGTGTCCGTCCGTCCATCCATCTGTCCTACCTTTAAACAGCTGTATCTTTCGAACTGTAATAGATAGCCAGTTGAAATTTTCTCCTATTTATGTATAGACTAGTGGTCCGCCCCAGCTTCGCACGGGTATAGATTATAGCCTATGTCACCCGGGGATAGTGTAGCTTCCCGTCTGTGAAATAATTTTTCAATTCGGTCCAGTAGTTTCGCAGCCTATTCAATGCAAACAAACAAACAAACAATCAAATCTTTCCTCTTTATAATATTAGTATAGATTACGGCGGATTAACTAAAAAAAATAAAAAACACAAAAAGGGTTCACCATATTGGGTTTTAAATGACATAACTTAATTAACTACATTCAAACAAAACGGATAGGCAAAATTTCAGCTCAATTAGTTGGATATAAATGTTTTAAAATTCAGTTGTAAGATGTGACCCAAACTAGCAAGGCAAGTTAAATAAAAGTTTGTTTAGTTATTATATATCAAAAAGTAGTTTAGTTAAATAAAAACAAAATACGCGTCGACTAGAAAACCTTTTTCTGTTTTCGTCAGTTAAAAATATATTATACAATTTATATACAGGGTTATGCACATAGACTGTCCTAAGCCAAAAGGGCGTCATTGTTTTCATCATTATGAACAACTTCTCAAAGATCCAGAGTCACCGACATAGCTGTTAAAATTTGCAAGTTGAAGTGGCAATGGGCAGGCCACATCGCTCGAAGAACCGATAACCGATGGGGAAGAAAGGTTCTTAAGTGGAGACCACAAACCGGAAGACGCAGCGTAAGTAGGCCTCCCACCAGATGGACAGACGACATTGTGACAGTCACTGGCATCCAGTGGATGCAAAAGGCAGGTTGTCGTTCAGTGTGGAGGTTAAAGGGAGACGCCAATGTTCAGCAGTGGACGTCTTTTGGCTGATGATGATGATGAACAACTTTTACTATAGAACCAACTCTGAAAATACGATTAAAAAATCTTCTGTTACATAATTTTTTTGGAGCAGCTTTTAGTGCTCTTGGTCCCATAGTAAAAGTTGTTCATAACGATGAGTACAATGACGTCTTTTCGGCTTAGTACAGTCTATATGTGTAACCCTGTATAGTCACACTCTTTCAAACAAACCAACTTTAATGTTTATTTATCCAAAACCGGAAGACAAGTCCATTTTAATCTTATCTTAACCACAAACCTGGGACAAGTTGAACAAAACAATAACCCATAAAGAACTTTAATTAACTGTAAACAACAGTACTCTTGCGATTAAACAACTGTTTACAAAACAAATACAAACTGTATTAATAAAGATTTATTATCTTGAAACATGAATAAAGATGACGTCTGAATAGGCAATGTTCAAATGCCTATGTAAACCAATCTTTGGCATGAGCTCTGTGAAATAACAAATCTTGACCTACTAATTTGAAAATGTACCTATTCTATTAGTAGTTCGTATTATTCTAGTTTCTTCGGGTCTTTTTATCTTCAACTAGTAGGCCGCCCCTGCTTCGCACGGGCGAAGCCGGGATATATAGCTTATGTAAACCGGGGATAGTGCAGCATCCCAACAGTGAAAGAATTTTTCAAATCGGTTCAGTAGTTTCGGAGCCTATTCAATGCAAACAAACAAACAATCAAATCTTTCCTCTTTATAATATTAGTATAGAGTATAGATTAGTATAGATGAGCTGCCTGAATGGGTGTTCCCCGATGGTTACAATCTGGGTGTCTTCATATCACGAGTGAATCGTTTTCTTCTAGGCAAGCGTGCTCCAACGTAGACCGCATCATCGCTTAACATCAGGCGAGACGGTGGTCAAACGCAAGCCAATAATTTAAAAAAAAAACTTTTCTGAAGTTAACAAGTGAAAATCACTCGGTCACGTTTTTGCGTGTGACAATTTCTTTCAAAGAGAAGTAAATAGGGATATTTTAAAGATTGTTTTACTTTTGTGACATATTAAAGTTAAATGGTAAGATAGTTCAAGTGATACTAAATTAATGAAAATAATGTATTATACCCATCGAGATACAATACCTATGGAGTCATGAACGTGCGCACTCAAAAAAGTAGCCCCAAACCCCAAAAATTATTTCGTATTGGCGTGGATTGAAAATTTCACAGATATTATTTTCAGAATTATTTTTCCAGGGAAAGCTCAATAATTACAACGAACAACTTACAACGCCATTGACAATGTAATAACACGAATTTGGGAACATTGTTAAGCACCCGGTCAGTAATCATGCGAGAATCCAATGATTAGATACCTTGTAGACGTTGCATCAAACATGAGTTACATTCAATTTTGATGTTTTGAAAAACTAAAGAACATGAATATTTTATTTTATTTTATTTATACATAAGTCATAAGTCATAAGTAATTTATTGATAAAATGTCAATTTACACGTCAAATAACAAATGTTCACTTAAAGTGAGAAAAATTACAATAATAATTACTTAATTGATTAAATTAGACTATATAATTGCATTACAGAAATAATAAAACAAAAAATAATAATAATACATTTCATACAATTCTTACCTATACGGTAAAGGTACATTCATATGTCAAATCTATAAAACTCGTCGAATCTGTAAAAAGACTGCTCGATGAGCCATATTTTTAACCTATACTTAACACATAAATATAGAAATAATAAAACACCTAGGCCAACATAAGTTACCACTTCATCATAGTCAGCCTATTTTAACAGTCCACTGCTGGACTTTTAGCCTACCTCCGAAAGAGTGATTGGGCCATATCCACCACGCTGGCCCAGTGCGGATTGGTGGATTCACATACGCCATTGAATTCCTTCTCCGTACGTATGCAGGTTTCCTCATGATGTTTTTCCTTCACCGACAAGCCAGTGGTATGAAAATCCGCGACCTCACGCTTTCAAGTCTAGCGGTTTCCCAAATGGGCTACCACGGCCTTTTAGTTATCACTTATAGCAACACATTTTATGGTGCTAGTGCGATAGTGGTGTGAATATATACCTATCTTTTTATAACCAACCGAATGAGACCAAACTCCAGGAGCTAACTAGTAGCCATTGAAAAGTTCCGCTAACCACCTTCTAACTCCATCATCAAATCAGTTCGATGATACCAACTTATTGTATTGTCACCCAAATTACATAATATAACTCATAATCGGTAAAAGTGGCGGTTAAGTCAAGTCGCCTTTTACCCGTCGATATAATTACCAAGTTTCAAACGATACGACGATAAGTAGGTTAAAATCGACTTCCGTTTGTTTACATAGTTTCCCAAGTTTCCCAAGTAAAGCGAATAAAAGCGTAAACATGGCTCGTTCACAATGCATTTTGCAATTATAAAAATAAAATAAAAAATCAGACAACTAGGCAACATACGCGATATACTAAACGCTGATCGGTCTATTCAATGTCAAGAAATTGATACTGGCGTTCATTGCTAGACAACAATTTTTTATAGGCACAAATTGTGCCAATCTGTTGACTGAAAGTTCTTCCTTAATGACAGTCTAATAAAGAAGTCGTTGCGTGAATCGAATGGCATTCGAAAAACGCATTAACCTTCCAATTCGGTCCCCAGAATACGCCTGCGAGAATTTGCAATTCTGATTTGACCATTTTCAATTTACAATCAACAGAATAAAATTAATTCAATAAGCTTTAAAGAACGTTACTTGAATTAACACAAAGGAAACGTTTTCGGTTGGAGTGATGAATTTTTAATAGTCAGCGATTTATTCGAGGATTTATGTGAGGATTGGGACTGTCGTTTGTCGAGCTGTCGAGAAGAGATATTAAATTAAAAGCTTGTTTTACCAACGTCACAAACGTTTCCGTTTGAATCTGTGTTTCTTGGTTATATATATTGTTTGTCACATTATTTTAATGTTTTTTTTTTATTTATTTTTTATTCTGGTTTACTAGATAGCGTACAGTTATAGTAATATTTATTGATGATTATGATGATGATTGATTATTATATTTAGGTAAAAATAGGTACCCTTCGCTTGACGTTTCGACCATGTTACAATGGCCGTGGTCACGAGCTGACTGAACACTGCGGGTGAGTCCGGCGAGAAGAGCGGGAGTTTTGTTCTCCTACCCTCACTTGATTTTGAAAAATCGCGGGGTTGTCACTATGACACAACACTAACTGTATCGGTAAATGGTAATTTAAAACACAGGTAGCATACTCCACAAGGAACACCATTTTTTTTTCTTAAAGAATATATTTACGTTTGGCCACCCACTTGCCTGATGGTAAGCGATAGTACGGCCGAGGATGAAACCCGTTGAACCATCCGAAGTTTGTCTGGAAGAGATCGCTTTTAGCGATAGGTCTTATCGCAAAAAGTTTTCTTTACTTTTTTGCCTCTATTTTATGTATTCTTCTTGTAATGCCATTTCTGTGGTGACAATAAAGTGTTGTTGTATAAATACATATCAAAATAATATAAATAATTGAAGGTGTGCTTCGACCAAAATAAAATGAATAGACGGGCCATAACCATTGCACTTGCTCAGTAAAAACGAGTCAAAACCGTCGGACATATACTTCAACACCTAATTATAACCATATACAGTACATTTTTTACAAAAAATAGATAGCGGTTTTTTGCTTTGTATTTACACTTGGGGAAAGCTCACGAAGGCCTAATTTTGACAGATTTTTCGCTATCATGTAACAATACTCTTGTGTTGCACTTCCTACAGCTAGAAACCGAAACGAAACGAAGTGAGCGCCGACGCTCATTTTGTAATCTTCAAAAATGCGCTTCTTCTGGGTCCATACATTTTATTTTGGTCGAAGACCGTGTGTTCAAAAATGTCCCTAAATTCCCGAATATCAGCCTCAAAGATAACTATAGACTGTACGAAGTCCTTTCTCGTACTATGTCCAAGGTAGAATCGGACTTGCTATGACAGTCGAAGTTCCGTTCTCCGCCGCCGGCGAAAACCGAAATAAACTAAATAGGGTTGCTTCATCGGAGGCTGTTGGATAAATTGGAAGAGTAATTCATTTTCCCGCTCGATGGCACATGAAAGAGGACAGAGCAGTGCCCCTGGGCATCTGGTAAACATACGCACTGGGATTTTGATAAACATGTGCAGTGCACATGTTTATCAAAATGCACTAAGGGAGATGATGCTGTCGAAGATAAAGTACTTTTGTCTAGTACCTATAAACCTATACCGATCAACCCTAAACTTGAACACTCACAGCGTTCCATTGTTGAGCTGTTCTAATTAAGGGATCGTCACAGTGAGAAATTTAATAAAAAAAACGATATTTTTTTATTGCATTATCGAATAGTATACAGTGTTATAAACATTCTCTCAGATGTTTAGAGTGAAATTCAAATTATTACGGTTGCTACAGCGTTTCTTGTAGAAAAGGTTGTATCAAAAATTGTCTAATTTCAATGTTGAACGCGTTTTTCTCGGAATGGTGTTATTCAAAACGGTTTTCATTCTCAAAGGAAGAGTTTTGAAGATATCTAGTTCAAATTTGGAGAGTACATTTTTAACGTCATTTTCTATCGCGCTATGGAAGCTTTTTTTTTTTAAATCTTCCTATTTTTTTTACGAAAAACTGTCGAAAAAAAAGCTATATTCGATACTTTTAGTTCAAATCACCGCCATTTGGTCAAATAAAATAAAAAACCCTCCATAGCACGATAACGACTTTTCTACAAATACAAATTTTTGTTTCCGATCAATATTACGGCCGCAATTGTGGAAATCATACAGGACCTTTTATTTACGTGTAATTTCAATATGCATCCCGACCGATGGGCCAGGATCGTCACACAGTGGGTGCCAGATGGACGGCGCAGTCAAGGAAGGCCTAAGAAACGCTGGCGTGTAGATCTTGACTCATTCCGGAGAGGTTGGCAACAGACGACCCAACCGCCTTTTTTGTATGTGGATAAGTTAGTTCATTGGTGTTGCAAGTTTTTTGTGTGCGTGAAAAATATGAAAGCCGTACATACCGTTTTTGTGTTAAGTAGTTTAATGTTTTTTTTTAATCTAACACGGAGACATTTGAACACGAAAAGCGAAGCATCACCATTACTTGGTCGAAATGCCAGTCATTCGCACCAAGCATTATGCCTCCTCTTTCTTAATTAGAACAGCTCAACAATGGAACGCCTTGCCCCTGTCTGTGTTTCCGCAACATTACAATCTTGGAGTGTTCAACTCTAGGGTTAATAGGTTATAACTAGACAAACGTGTTTCATCTTCGACGGCATCATCCTAATCATCATCATCATCCTTTCCATAAGGCGAGATCGCGGTCACATGTTAGCATAGTCTAAAGTAAAAAAAAACCTAACGATAATTCTACAGAGGCACATTTACGTTGTTTAGCTGATCTGAGATGTGCACCTTGTTACTACAAATAGCAGTTCACGCAAAAAGTGTAATCAAAGCGCTTTATACGGGTTTTCAAAATATAAACCATAAAAGAGTGTCTACTTTTCGTGTCCGCCCTGGCCGCCCGATAGAAAAATGGGCAAGAGGGAATTAGATATGATGCACACTCTCCAAAATATATCCGAAAAAGAACCGATAGACGAGCAACTTGGTGCCGATGTTCAAGGCTAAGAAATGTAGTCTGAACTAGTACAGTGGTTATGTATCGTTAAATCAAATTAATCTATCAAAGGCTTTCAATGCCTACATTAAATTTTATAGTATCCGTCCCTTCCTGAACTTCACAACCCTTTTACTGTAACTTTTTTATGGTGTGCACTGAATATGTCATAAAATAAAAGTGTAAAATACAGTAGGTATGGGTTGACGTACATTTTGGACGACTTCACTTTGGATCCCATTCATTATTAATAATGAATGTGTATTTACAATTAACTTATTGTTTATGACTGTCGGTAATGTGATATATTTGTCATCTTACCTACTACACAAAATCACAAACATATAATCCACTCTGTTCAAACATGGTGTATACAAATTATGTGATGAATCTAATGGCATAGCTGGTGCGACAAATAATTTAACCTGCAACGTCTTCAGTGACGCAACCAGCAACGCCCTCAGTCTCGCAACAAGCAACGCCCTCTGTATTGCAAGCAGCAACCCCCGCAGTGATGCATGTACGGTCCAAATGATGCAAAAACAAAACGATGTGACAAATAATTTAACCAGCAACGCCATCAGTCTCGCAACAAGCAACGCCTTCCGTATTGCAACCAGCAACCCCCGCAGTGATACATGTAGCAACAGTCCAAATGACGCAAAAAACAAAACGACGTGACAAATTCTTTAACCTGCAACGTCTTCAGTGACGCAACCAGCAACGCCCTCAGTCTCGCAACAAGCAACGCCCTCCTTATTGCAACCAGCAACCCCCGCAGTGATGCATATAGCAACGGTCCAAATGACGCAAACAACAACTTTCCAGTAATAAAACTCACAACTATTGTTACATCAGTGACAGTCACAAGAGTATTTCTATTGTAAAGGCGCTAGCAGATGATGCGCAGTACAAGTAGCAAGTAAAAGTTGTAAGTAGCTACTACGCATCGCCTGCAAAGTTTTGCTTATTGCAAGTGGCAGTGGAAGTACTACTACTCACTGAGTACGCCGCTGCTACGTCTGCGTCTTACGTGAGCAATTCCCGTGTAATATAAATAAAATGAAGGCTTATTCATTGACATATTACATCATATAAAAAAATACATCTAAGTTGAAGGAGGTTGCTTCAAGGAGGTATATGATGGGTATTATACATAACGCGGGAGGAACCGTGGGGTGCAGCTAGGTTTAACTGAATAAAAAATGAGTGCTGTATGAATTTAGGCACTATGGCCACTGATGACAGCGGATCAGATATCGTGAGCAATGGGGAGGTACCTAACAGTGCTTAATTAAATCAAACAATACTATAAAAGAAGAAAAAATTGTGCGTGGAGTCCCTCCGCGCGGAAGAAGTTAAACTTCAGGCTGCAGGCTCGTTGTATAATTCGGAACATACTGTCTGTGGAGAAAATCAATGCAGCTGTCATTGTCAAAGTGACATATTTCTTAAATAATCAGTTTCTCATTTCAAGCACTTCAATTCATTTCATTCGTGCTTCGAGTCGAGTGACAGTCCCTCCGCGCGGAAGAAGTGAAACTCTCGCTCTGTCTATTTCTATTCCCCCTCCATGGTAGCGTTAAACGTTTAACGCAACCTTATTGCAAGTCGCATAAGAAGTATGACTCCAAAAAAATATATTAAATATATTTTAATTAATTTTAGTCAGTAGATATCCTAACCTACTTCTATAATGAAAAACAGTACACAATGCTTGCAACAAAACTGGCCCGTATATTTCATCAGCCGGTGATTGTTCTAAAATCAAAACCAAACCGTTGTTTGTTATTGGGTTTTTCATCACATCTGAATGGAGCTAATTGGAGATCAAAAACAATATTCAATTAAGTTACCTTTGACGGTCACTCGTTCCATTGAGAGCATTATAGGAACGTTTGCATTGAGAAGAACGTTTTGAGTTGAAAAGAAGGTAAGAGGAAAAAAGAAAGGAGGAGAGGAGGTAAGAGGTGTATAAAGATTATTTATTTGCACAAAACACGAGTAAATCATACACACATTTAAAAACACATGCACAATAGGTGGGTTAAAATATTAGTCACTTTGTATCATGTTTTGCCAACTTTGTAGGCGTACAAATCTAGAGAGATGGTATAAAAATACCGTAAGTATTATTTATATAAAAAGTATTAGTAAAAATAACTGTCGAAATAATTTCAAAGGTTCAGATATGATGTTATTAATTTATATAGTTAACAGATAGACATTACTATAATTGTATGATAAAAAAATTGACCTACTAACTGCAATCATTACTAATATTTATCATTTATAAAATCACTAACTTTGTAATAAAAATTTTCGACTAAAAGTTGTTTTAGTTTTGTTTTAAATTTACTATATTTTAGATCCCTTATTGAAATCGGTACAGTGTTGTAGATAGTCGGTCCCATACACATTATACTGTGATTCATTAAGGTGGTTTTAGATGGGCGATTACGACATCTGTTTTGGTCTCTGAGTTCTTACCGCTAAGTCAGATATTGCCGGGTATAATTCTGGATTAGTTTTTACGAATAAGGCAGTTTCCAATATATATAGAGACGGAAGCGTAAGAATTTTATGTTTAGTGAAGTAGGGCGTGCAACTAATAGTACTTTCTAATCTAAACATCGATCTGATACAACGTTTTTGCCTTCTAAAAATAATCTCTTTGTCGGTTGAATTACACCAAAATATATAAAAATACATATAAGAAAGAAAGAAAAGAGGGTTATATACGTCTCTCTCTTTCTCTCTTGCTATATCTCTCCATTGCCCGCTGTGCTAGTCTGAGTTTTTCCAAAAGGTAAGTTAAGGACCAAGTTTCAGTAATATTATCATCACTGGCAACACGCACCGGTTTAATGCCCTGGTTTTTAGGCACTGTGGTATTTTTGACGAGAAGTGACGTATTTTTTTGAACGCTGCCTTATTATTAGATTATTAATTATATTATCGATTATTAACTAAGCACATGTATAAAGTGTTTTTTTAAACGCCTCATGATACAGCTAATAATCTTCAAACGGCTGACCTTTTCTTGAATAATAGCTAAAAACATTCTCGATCAAGTCATCCTATGAAAAAAAAACTAAATCAAAATTGATTCAGCAGTTTAGGAGCTACGATGCTATAGACAGACACACATATATAATATACACACGTTAAGCTTATAACACCCTTCTGTTTGCGTCGGAGGTTAAAAATTACGAACAGTTATAAATCATTTAATTTATATTACACGGGAATTACTCACGTAAGATTAAGCCAGTTACTCCGACTATAGTCCGCACCGGCCCGTGTGCAAAGAGAGACGCAGCCGCGCGCGTGCATTCACCTTGAAAAAGACCGCCTAATGCAGTTGAAACTATAGTCAAAGTAACCGGTTTAATCTTACGTGAGTAATTCCCGTGTAATATAAATAAAATATGTGGAAACCACGTCAGTTTCAACAGAGACCATTGAAGATATTATAGACGATCTAAATGCTTAAGCCTGACGTGATATCTAAATGATCTAAATTCTTAAGACGTGGTCAATAACTGTTGGCCTTTTGGAAAAACTCAGAGTCACACAGCGGGCAATGGAGAGAGCTATGCTCGGAGTTTCTTTGCGCGATAGAATCCGAAACGTGGACATTCGCCAAAGAACCAGAGTCACCGATATAGCTGTTAAAATTTGCAAGTTGAAGTGGCAATGCCACATCGCTCGAAGAACCCATAACCGATGTGGAAGAAAGGTTCTTGAGTGGAGACCACGAACCGGACGACGCAGCGTAGGTAGGCCTCACACTAGATGGACCGACGACATAGTCAGAGTCGCTGGCATCCAGTGGATGCAAAAGACAGGCTGTCGTTCAGTGTGGAGGTTAAAGGGGGAGGCCTATGTTCAGCAGTGGACGTCTTCTGGCTGATGATGATGATGATGAAATGCTTAAGCACACTAACAGTTACAAGCCCAGAATGCTGGCAGCATTACTGCGCTGAATGGCAATGTTTACCCATAAGTTGATACAGTTATGAAGTCAAAAATTTAATATCCACGAGCTTTTATAAACGAAGCCGGTCACCCATCATTCCAAAAACGACGAAATTATTCTCAAAGCCGTATAAAGTCGCGGGCAAATTAAACAACTTTGGCCATACTTTGCCCAATTCAAGTTCTTGACATTATGCGGCCCGGCCGAGATAGGTTCTCGTGTCGTTCAAAGTCAATTTTTATTAAAGTCTTTAAACGAATTCCAGGGAAGGCTCATAATCTCGACATTAAACCCGCCGACTTAGCAGTTTAGTGAAACCAGTGTGTTGACATCGGTTATGGAGATCCGTGGTGGTTTTAAATAAAAAATAAAAAAAAACAGGCATGGAACCCGGAACCCATATGTTAAAAATAATATAAAATTGTTAAAATTATAGTGATACAATTCCGTAATAAAAAAAAAAAAAAAAAAAGTTTTAGTGGCAACACTTGTATTCGTTATTATAATAAGAACAACATTATGAGAGTTAAATTACTAAAACAATATTTTGAAAAATAAATCGATAGGTAATAGACATGGTCTAATTTTTTTTTACTTCATAAAAAAGCTGATCATAAATAAAGCACATCAACGACAACAAAATTAAAATTAGTTCAAAAGTGAATAAGATATAAGCATTTTAATTTCATGCTAGACAGAGTGTGCACTATACTGAGCCGTGACGTCACGCCTCAAGCGGGCTGTACAAATGCTATACTAACACATGCTTTGCGAGAAAGGGATAGCGATCCCCTCTCTATCCCCACCTAAAACTTTAAACGCTCATATCTCAGAGATTTATCAGCCAATTTAATTAATTTTTTCAGTACGTGTTATGTATTTAGTTGTGTTATATTCATCGCTAAGCCGGTTATTTGTAATAAATTAAACATTAGGACACATGCCTATTGTCTTTGGGCAGCTAAAAAAGCGCGGCTATAAGACGGCGCATTTCAAATTTTTTTAAGATAAAATTAACTGATAAAAAAAAGATTTGACGTTTACTTTAGAATAACACCGCAAATAGTATAAAAGAATATTTGTGTTGATATTTATAGGATGACAGAAGAGATAGAAATGGATGAGAGGTAGTGCCTTAGGCATTTTTATTTAAAAGCTAGTATGTTTCTTGGCTATGTTTGATAAAAATTATTAGTCCAGAGGCTTACAAATTATGAGCTCCTACGTAATTTTATAATGAATTGTTACATCTCTATCTCTACATAGTATAAATTAAAGTCGCTTTCCGCGTCTGTCTGTTTGTCTGTATGTCTGTATGGCCGCGCTAACTCCTCCTAAACCACGCAACGGATTTTGATGCAGTTTTCACCATCATTTACGATTCTGTTACGTAAATTCTTTCCATCCAATGGTTGCCTGGAAGAGATCGTTTTAGCGATAAAGTCGCCACTTGTTGCACTAGCTCGTAAGTATTGTAATTTTTATTTCTGGCGTACACAATAAAGAGTTTCTATCTATCTATGCCTACGTGGTGTCACAATTATGAACATTAATTAATTAATAATATACTGAACCTTACTTTCTATTTCATAGACTCGCAGTAACGATTTAATAATTTCCACGGTCGAATCTTTCAGAGCCATAATCCAAGAGTGAACTTTTCAAACGTCAATCCTGACGAAATGACACTCGCCCTTTCTAAAAGTAACTACTTCCATAGCGCAAATTCAAGCAAAAATGACCTTTGTGGTGCAAGATATACGGCGGAAAATTGGTGGGATAGAATTTGTAATATTATTTTAGTGTGATAAAAATATAATTATATTGAGATTTCGTTGGTTTTGTGGTGAAAGTGTATATTTAGATTCGGTTTAGGTTAATCTCAATTGATTGGAAGTTAGTAACTCAATTTGGCAGTATTTCCACGAGTGATATTATTGTTCAAATATGGTAGCAGAGATGCTCCAATGTATATTGATTGAGAAACATAAAAATAAAAAGTTGTCCTGAAAAATTTAACATAATAATATTTTTTTGAAAAAAAAAGAACCGACTTCATGACTATCCCTACATTTACAAACTGAAACTAAAAAGTAGAAAATATTGTTTAATATTAACAACAACAATATTACGAAATACTTTGTATTCATGGTCATGAAAAATTTAACGAAAAACAACAGGGCCCGGTCGCCATGGAGACACTTTTATTTTTTAAGTTGTGTTGTAGGAACAGTTCCTTTATGTTTGCTGTTCAGTTGACAGCGTCGCTAGTGGAGAACAAAGTATGAAATTCATCAAGAAATAGCTGTAGTTCCAATTTTGCCCACCTTGTGGGACTGTACAATGTAGATTGAATTCGTTGCTTATCGTCATGTTTTTGTAGATTTTTCAAAAAGCGCTGAATCAATGTCGATAAAAAAAATATGGGACCACCTATGAGATATGACCTACCAACCAAAACAAGAATCATCAAAAAAAAACTAAATTGGCAGAGTTATCGCGTAACATACATACAAAAAAAAAAAGTTGGAAGTCTGTTAAAAAAAACATTTTACATTATTAAAAAAAATTGTTTTATTCTGCCTCATAGACACTGATTAACACTATCATTAATTCAATGAGATTTCAATTATTAAGCTCAGTCTTTTTAATTTCATCATCATCATCATCAGCCAGAAGATGTCCACTGCTGAACATAGGCCTCCCCCTTTAACCTCCACACTGAACCACAGCCTGCCTTTTGCATCCACTGGATGCCTGCGACTCTCACTATGTCGTCGGTCCATCTAGTGGGAGGCCTACCTACGCTGCGTCTTCCGGTTCGTGGTCTCCACTCAAGAACCTTTCTTCCCCATCGGTTATCGGTTCTTTGAGCGATGTGGCCTGCCCATTGCCACTTCAACTTGCAAATTTTAACAGCTATGTCGGTGACTCTGGTTCTTTGGCGAATATCCACGTTTCGGATTTTTAATTTACCTGAGTATAATCCCAAGCTCAAAAAAAAACAGTATAAAAATTGTATCAAACAAATTTGGAACTCTATATTGACCGTGAATAAAGAGGATTTTCCAATGCACAACTGAGATAATTATTTGGTGTTTGAACATCGCTGTTCTAAAAGAGGAAATGATTTTTCCGTATCGTTTCACTTGTTCCTACATGCAGCGTGATAGACTCGTTCTAACAGTATATAAGCTCCGCGGTTTCTTTTAGGCCGTCTGTCCATCTTGTGGGTGGACATCCTAAGCTGCGCTTACCGGCCGTGCTCTTCAATCGAGAAAATTTCGGCCCCATCGGCCATCTGTTCTGCGTGCTATGTGCCCTGCTTACACTATGTGAGATATGCCAATCAACTGACTAACCAATACACATGGGCAATTATTTCTGCAAAAGGCGAGTTAATATCCATATTTGTAATGCCTCTGGTGTTGCAAGTATCCATATACGGCGGTGACTACTTACCATCAGGCGGCCCGTCTGCTTGTTTTGTTTGCCACCTATGATGCATAAAAAAAACAGCCAAGAGCCAATTTTGGTGTCCCTCTCCTCTCTCTCCTCTCGAAAGATCAAAAGACTTCATAATTAAACAACTAGTGAAAGAAAACAGTCCCAAGAATGTCGTAGTGACGAGTGCATTAAATCAAAGCTTCATAACTGCGTTGCACTATACAAATGCCTCGCAGCAATAGTGTCTAAATCGAACAGTGTTTTGTAAGATTTTTATGAGATTTCACCCCGTAAGTGGAATTTTCTTCGAGTGTTATTTGCAAAAAGGGCATCAACCCCCTGTGTTGTTAGGGTGTTTCTTCTATTATCATAGATTATTCGAATGGTATTGGTAAATAAAATTATTCTTTATTTTTGTACTTTAGCTTCCCAGAATTATTCCTGTGGTGAATTTTGTTGTATTCGTGTTTGTATCTCTTTTTAGATCACTTTTTTGTCCGTCTGTCAAGACCCTTTTTCTCAGGAACGCGTAAAGATATCAAGTTTAAATTTATATCAAATACTTAAATTTACAGTTTCTTGCAGCAGTTAAAAAATCAAACTTGTAAGTTTACGCGATCAAAAGATATGATCTTTTATGTCGTATATTTTCGCATTATTTGCGATTTCACAAGGGAATCAAAACCTATAGGGTACTTCCTATTGACCTAGATTCATGAAATTTGGCATAAGGCAAGGTCCCATTTTTTCATTTGAATAGAATTTTGATAGTGAATAGTTTAGTTTTTTAGTGAAATTAAAACCGTAAAAAGGTCCCGAGAATTTGCGAGCGCCGCGTTCAGTGCCGTGGACCCGGGTATGTCCTAAAACTGCGACCAGAACCACCGGAGGATGGGCAGCAGCGTCCTGTTAGTACACGGTGAACGTACTGCGATCTCCAAGCCGCCTGTCAAGCGTGGGGATTATGGCAACACCCCTCTCTAAGAGGGAGGCCTTGTTCAGCAGTGGACATTTAATGGCTGATGATGATGATGATGTGAAGGTCCCATAGCAAGTATAAATGGATGAATCCGAAAGTCATGAATTTAAAGTTATATCATTTAAAAATAATAGTTTTGCTATTACAAACTAACATTTGTAGTTGGAATGTATCGAAGAACCTTATTGTCCACTACAAAGTGAATTTTGTCTTTCTTATTTCAATATTTCAACTCGTACTTGTCCGGTTTTTTTTGTCTAAGCTATACCATATCCAAACCTCTAAAACAAAATTGTTTTTGTATTTAAAGGCTTGCCATGAAATGCGAGCAGATTTATTACCACTTTTATCATTTGAAGGTCGCATTTAACGAAGCAAAGTATCATGGTTACGTTATCCAAGTGACGTCATTCTAAATCCAATATGGCGGACTCCTAAATATGGCGGACCAGTTATTTTTATGCATTCCCATAATATGGGTATCAAATGAAAGGGTTTACTAGAAAAAAATAATTATAAAATGACAACACCTAAATTCAATATGACCGACGCATAAAACCTTGATTTTAAATAGTAGATTATGCACTAAGGGAATAAAGCAGTGTCTTACGTCGTGGGTGGCATATTGAACCCTGAGCGTAACGAGGGACCCTAGAGTGCTCCCGAGCGTAACGAGGGAGTTATATAGATTCCTGAGTGAAGCGAGAGGTTCAAGCTACCCAAAACAAAGACAGGCTTTATTCCAGAGGAGCATATTCTACTTTTCACACCTACTGCGAGACAATAAAAAGTCAGGTTTCACTGAAAATCACAACACCAAACACCAACTTTTGTTTCACATTCTATGTAAACGCTCCTTTTTGAAGTAAAACTTTTTATGCGACTTCCAACATGGTTGCGTTAAACGTTCAACGCTACCATGGAGGGGGAATAGAAAGGGACAGAGCGAGAGTTTTAGATGCCATCTATGAGGAAATTTTGAAACTTGTATATTCTTCTCATAGTTTAATATTAGTTCACTAATATTTGCATAGATGGCAGAACATGCGACTTCCAATAAGATTGCGTTAAACGTTTAACGCTACCATGGAGGGGGAATAGAAAGAGACAGAGCGAGAGTTCCACTTCTTCCGCGCGGAGGGACTCCATGAAAAATTATTATTTTTAGTTCTTCTTATGGTAGCCCTTTCGATTTTCGAACAAATCTCTTTACAATGCCATAATGGTCATTTTTTTACTTGGAGTTTTTCACGAGTTTCCACACGAATGTGACGTTCAAATTCAAATCACTTTATTCCCTAGGGAGTTTCATACAACTTTATATCCCTTAAGAAATAATGCTTTACTTTACGTTGAGGTTGCATGATTTATGTAATTGGACATTGTCGAGCAGGTGGTGTGAAAAAGTATTTTTTAAGTTTTTTTATATTCATTTTATTTACATTTGAAAGTCACCTGTTATACGATAAATACCACACAGTACCTACTTTTTGTACAGCACCAACAAAATCAGCAATGTCATCTGATTTGCGGTTTTCGTTTGACGTCCTAACCAAACAGCACAGACAAGCGGACAAACTATTCGACTTGCCCCGGGACTAAATAAAACACCAGGGGTACCTTTTAGCTTCTGTTTACCCTTCAGTTGTTTGTTATTTAGGGTTTGGAAAAAACTGAGTGTGGTTTTTGCTTTGATAGTGTTTGCGAAAACATAATGATGTACAAAACAAGTTAAAAAAACCGAACATGTGTGAGTAGCATTTTATGTATATTTTATATTTATTTATTGTACATTTGTATTTCTCATTTAGCCTAATATTTGTAACCAATCAAACAACTGTGCAATAGTTTATAAAAACCCAATTTTTAGGGTTCTGTACCCAAATAGTAAAAACGGGACCCTGTTACTAAACCTACGTTGTATGTCTGTCTGTCCATCCGTCTGTCTGTCTGACTGCATTTTTAATAGAATTTTTTATCAATTTATAACACTGACTTAACAAAATTAATAAAATACGCAATTTCGGTTACTTGGATGTCATAATATTTTTTTAATATTTAAGTGACGGTCGGAAACGTGTTGACTCAGAGTCTCTGCAAAAGTGAAAACCAAGAACTATTTATTATATGCAGAAATATATGCAGAGAAGGAAGTTTAGTCTGGCTTTAGCGTTCATAGCTGAATAGTAATCATTTATTTTATTTAAGGTGTTACGTTTCACCTATGGCGGGTTTTTTTTTTTTTTTTTTGTTGCTAGTCTGTTTTATTTTTAATAACCTATTGTTTGCGCCAGTCGTTGGTTGTTCTTTACATTATCATGTACAACTATTTATCAGTAACGCGTATGTTTCTTACAATTTTGTCAATAAACCGTTTGTAACAACAAAAATTAGTTTCTTGACAAATGTAAGTAACAATGTACATTAGAGATACATAACTTCACATGATTTTGTAAATAATAATAACCAATTTGCGCAAACATCATGATCGTTTACAATAATTACGCAGCCTAGCTACAAGGACAAGAAAACTGTTTGAAATTTGAATTTCCCGCCATAGGTGAAACGTACCACCTTAATGAACACCAACATGATGACAATGAAGAATATTGTTCAAAAGTGAGAACTGGATTGTGAGTTAGTAACATAGAATGCAAAATTCCATCAAAGTTATGACGTCATATTTTCTGAGGACAAAACTTTTTTATGGATTCTTAAAACCGCTGTCGAGTGAAAATTGAGTTTTGATAAGTTCATCACGGTTAACATTTTATAGTACTAACAGACGTATGGATTTGGTACGGCAGACTACTGTCTGACCTATGAGAGAGAAAGGGAAAATTTTCTCTTTCTCCCCCTTTAATCAGAAGACGGTCCGTCAACCAAATTCGACAAGTCTGGGGCTTTTAGACAACGCACAATTCTTGACATCTGTATTCTACCACGATTTTATTACACTGTTTCAAACTATCACGGTTGTTAACTAAAGTTATATGTCTTCCCGTGGACGTGGTGCATGTAACTGCGCTGAAATATCGGGAGCTCATTCCACAACCTTACCACGGTAAATATCCCGTAAATAAACATATAACTTTCGATTTTATTATTTTCACTAGTATAATTAATAGCTTAACGTATTTTTAGTTTTGATGTGGAACATCTAATGACGTGCCTTAGCAATAAAACCGACTCGTATGCCGTGACGGCAAATATTTAATGACATGACGATCCATCCATTGATCCATCCATCGATTGTGGCATCCTGAGACAAAAAACTGTAATAATTTATTGGCATTGCCTTTTGATTTGTACAAAAATCAGTCATGTTTATTTAAATTTAATTTAATCCACACTTATATAGCTTCGACAAAAAAGACGACGCAAGTTACCAAAAAACATACATAATATATTCAAATACACACGTTAATCTTATAACACCCCTCGGTTTGTGTCGAGTGTTAAATATATTATGGATGTTTTGTCACTTTTTGAAACCTCAGAATTAAATGATTTTATATCTTCAATAATATGATCAAGTGCAAGCAAGAGATTGCGGACGGATAGTCCCCATTTAGCAAATATATATTAGCAAATAATAATGAAAATATTATCACCCCACGCCAAAGGGGAGGCCGGAGGCAGAACATTGTCAACCCGATAGGTTATTCAATATGCAGTAACACCTAACAAATAATATCTGGAAGGGACCCTTTCTAAAGGGATTTGTTAAGGGGAAGCACGTTGCAAAAAACAGTAAATTTTTCGAGTTTAAGAATAAAATTACTGAGACAATTTGAAACTTAAAGTAATAATATATTGTTTTATTCTCTTTTAAATAAATTTATTTTTTTATTTTATTTTTGTTCTTGAATATAATAGTTGATTTTATTTACGATAACAAAAGACATTTACACAGAAAAACAAATTAAATACTAACTACCTACTAAACAAACTAATATTTTCAATAAAATATATACAGTAACAAAATATCGTAATTTCCTACTAAACTAATTAATACTAATCTACTAAAAATAATTACAGAGAAAAACAAACTATACTTTAACCACAAAAAAACGAATCTGTTTGTTTTGATGATGTTATGTTTGTTTGTGTGTATGTTCAACGATAACTTGAAAACCGTTGATCCGATCTATATCAAACTTTGTAGGTAAGTAGTTCATACAAATAATATGTTGTTTATTTAGAAAATGAGCCAAATCGGTTAAAAGGTTGTGAAGATATAGATATTGCAAGTTCATAGTTCAGACTGAACAACTATTCTATAGTAATTCTATTAGGGTGCCATTAGGGACCAGGGATGCCACCTTTTTGATAACCAAGTTATGATAACCAATCGGTAATTGTTAACGACGGGGTGGTACAAAAATGGCCAAAGGCCAAAATCGTCCGTAACATAAATAATGAATAAGTCAACGCGTATTTTTTTGCAACGCGTCATTTTGCTGTGATTCTGTAAGAATTAAGGGATTGTTGCATTTTATTAAAAAAATCGGGACAAAATTATAGGTTATCGGTACGCGGGACAATCTCATCATAACCGGGACTGTCCCAGCAGAATCTAGACAGACGGCAGGCAACCCTGCTTACCACCCTCACAGAATACTAGTGGTTGTCACTGACGTCCCGCTTGGAGTTTATTGTGCATTGTTTGTCTGTTAGTCTACCGAAACTACCCTGCAGGACTAGCATGACACATGGACAAATTGTCTTTTCACTGTTTTTATCCCGCGAGAAAGAGACAAACGTATCCATATTTTAGCTTTGTCGTGTCTATACGCGCTTATAAAAACGGTGGAAAGATAATTTGTCTACGACCCGTGCTAAGGCCTGCAGGCTGACAATTTTCTCCCAGTCAGTTATTTTATACATTAAAATAACATACAAAGAACCAGAGTCACCGACATAGCTGTTAAAATTTGCAAGTTGAAGTGGCAATGGGCAGGCCACATTGTTTGAAGAACCGATAACCGATGGGGAAGAAAGATCCTTGAGTGGAGACCACGAACCGGAAGACGCAGCGTAGATGGACCGACGACATTGTGAGAGGTGCTGGCATCCAGTGGATGCAAAAGCCAGGCTGTCGTTTCAGTGTTCACACACGCACACACACACACACACACCATTTATCTGATTCTTAAATTATTTTGTATACCAAACATTATATTCATAATTTTTTTTTTTTATTACATTTAGTATTCACATATTCCATTAGTTTTTGTCTTATAATATTTAATCGTGACTATATGTATATTACCCCTCTCTAAGAGGGAGGCCTTGTTCAGCAGTGGACGTTTAATGGCTGATGATGTGATGTGATATGTATATTACGCAGCGTAGGGAGGCCTCCCACTAGATAGACCGACGACATTGTGGGAGTCGCGGGCATCCAGTGGATGCAAAAGGCAGGCTGTCGTTCAGTGTGGAGGTTAAAGGGGGAGGCCTATGTTCAGCAGTGGACGTCTTCTGGCTGATGATGATGATGATGATGATATGTATATTGTCCGGCGGAGGGTATTGTTACGCCATAACACAGGTTAATTCCTAGCTTGGGTAACAAGGCTCCTCATCATGGAGTATTTATTTAAGGAACAAACTATTGTAAAAAAAATATGATCGACAACGTTTGTAGACACCAAATAAATATTTTCATTTTCATTTTCAGTGTGGAGGTTAAAGGGGGAGGCCTATGTTCAGCAGTGGATGTCTTCTGGCTGATGATGATGATTAAAATAACATAGCATGGTCTTGTATGATATGCCAAAGTTGCAATATAAATTTTACTCGTCAACAACATCGCCTTAACAAAAGAGCACGATATCCGAGAAAAAAATAAAGCCCGGACCTCCCTAACTCAGTAAACCCTATTATGCTATATTTTACCATTATATACGTATATTATCCGAATTATTATGTATTAAGGTATACCTTTACGTAATTCTTTATCCTCGTTTCATAAGTACAAGGTTTTACTAAGGTAGGTTTCGTTATTTTGAGATGTATTTTATGTTCATCAAACAGTGCAGATTGCGCCTTTGAAAATGAACGAGGAAATTGGCGCAATTTTACAAGAAGTTTTCGGTATACAATATAATTTTATTATCATCATCATCATCATAATCAGCCTTTTAACTGTCCACTGCTGGAGTTTTAGTCTACCCCCGAAAGGGTGATTGGGCCATATCCACCACGCTGGCCCAGTTGCGGGTTGGTTGGATTCATATACGCCATTGAATTTCTTCTTCGTACGTATGCGTTTCCTTACGATGTTTTCCTTCACCGAAAAGCTAGTGGTATGAAAATCCGTATATAAGCTCCAAAGAGCTCATTGGTACGGGCCCGGGGTTTGAACCCGCGACCTCACGCTTTCAAGTCTAGAGATCTTCCAAATGGGCTACCATGGCTTAATTTTATTATAAAATATAAAAACCCTTGACATGTAAAACTATCATAGGTAGGTACCTACTTATAGTAAACTAGCTGTGCCCCATGGTTTCAGCTGCGTAGAAATATTCACATTTTTTTTTTTGTTACTAAGGATCGTAATATATGTCCATTGATAGAGTTGATTAATTGAGTTGTCCTACAAGTAGTTCACTTTGATAGGTAGATCAATACATTATTTTTATGATTAATCGTCAGTTTTCTCCTTCAACAAAGGTCCGAGACGTTTTTTAACAATCGTTTTATATCCATCCTGTGTTTTTAGGGTTCTATACCTCAGAAGGAAAAAACGGAACCCTTATAGGATCACTTCGTTGTCCGTCTGTCTGTCCGTCTGTCCGTCTGTCAAGACCCTTTTTCTCAAGAACGCGTAAAGGTATCAAGGTGAAATTTATACTAAATACTTGGGTCTACGGTTTCATTCGGCTGTAAAAAAATAAAAGTTGTAAGTCAACGCAATCAAAAGATATGAACGTTTATGTCGCATATTTTGCGATTTCACAGGGAAATCAAAACCTATAGGGTACTTCCCGTTGACCTAGAATCATGAAATTTGGTAAAAGACAAGGTCTCATAGCACATATATAGGAATAAATCTGAAAGTTACAAATTTTAAGTTATATCATTTAAAAATTATTATTTTGCTATTACAAACTTACATTTTGTAGTTGGAATGTATAGAAGAACCTTATAGTCAACTACAAAGTTAAGTTTGTCTTTCAATATTTCAACTTTAGGTTTTTTTTGGACTCGCGCTCTGAGGGTTCTGTCCAACGGAACACACAAGCACAGAGCACGAGTCCTACTTGTACTTGTCCGGTTTTTTTTATATATATTTATATGAGTTACAGCAATATAGATGGGCAAGCTCAAAGTCGCACAACGAGCTGTGGAGAAGGCTCGGGGTTTCTCTACAAGATTGAATCCGAAATAACGCGATCCGTAGACGAACGAAAGTCGCATAGCCCACCGGATTAGCAAGTTAAAGTGGCAGTGGGCAGGGCACATATCACGCAAAACAGATGGCCGATGGGGCCGAAAGGTTCTGGAATGGAGACCACGGACGCGCGTAGCGTAGGACGGCCACCCACAAGATGGACAGACGACCTAAAAGAGACCGCAGGGAAACGCTGAATGCAGGCCGCTTCCAACCGGTCCTTTTGGAGATCAATGGGGGAGGCCTATGTCAAGCAGTGGACGTCCTATGGCTGAAATGATGATGATGAATAAAGATGGGTATATTGCTCGTCAAGTTTCATTGGATCAAATTGCAAAAAGAAAATTGTAAAATTAGGTTAAAGGCAGTCAAAAACTTTTTATACAACACCTTTATGTTACATTACACCCCATACTTTCTCCGTTCCGCCGCGTCGTGACTAAACAAGGAATATCACGCCGAACCTGGAAGCACCAGCAAACCTGAATCTTCACCATATTAGCACCAAGAACGCCCAAACGCGTCACATAATCACTTTGTCACATATTAGATTACTTCAAAAGTTGTGTTCCGTGCAAATAACTTGCTTCCAACTCATTCGCATGCCACTCAAATATAGACTTTAACTACATTCATTCAAAGGATAAATCTTTGGGATCAAATCGCAGCTGTAAACTGGTGCGACTAATTCTAACACCAAGATATCTTTGCAGTGATAATGGTCTAGGGATTCAAATTAAAACCTTATTTTTAATTTGATAGAGGTCATAGTTTTATGGAAGAGATGGAGTTAAGTTTGCGTTAGTATTAACTCTATGAGCGTTCGGTTAGATCGGTTCGGAAACCCAATTTGCATGTAAATTTATCGAAGTCAGTCCAGATTAACTTTAGAATAGGAATTATTCAATATACCTAAGACTTCTGTGGACATCGACGAAAGAAAAAGTTAAGCATTTTCCATAATTAAGTTACAAAAATATTAGAATTACAGATATAATAATGTTTATATGAATAAAATTTATATTAAACACTAACTTATTTAAACTAAGCATCTTATATGTTTTGATAAAAATGCAATTTTTCACCATACTGTGTTACCATTTTTCTCCAGTACGCTAGTACCGCTATGCTGTGCCGTGTTTTTATCGATTCAAAGGTATGTTTTTCTCTTTACTCTTTAATTTTCCGAATACGTCGTGTATCTTTTTTTTACATGGGATCCCCATTTTGTTTTTACTTGTTGACTTATTCATTATTTCTTAATTAATCCGCCGCAACACTACATATTCTGTGAAAATTTCATCTACCTATCTATTACGGTTCGAAATATACAGCCGTTAATAGGTAGGATAGACGGACAGACGGACGGACAGACAGACAGACATCAAAGCATGAAAAAAAAGCATGAAAAACACGTTTTATACAACTCAATCACTTACTAGACCCAGACTAAGGCTGCGTATCCAGTATCCATGGGTCGTTATAGTGTTCCTGTTCCGTGAGTGGAATACATACAAGTTAGACATCGTAGGCTTAGGTCCCGTTTTTACCCTTTGGGTACGGAACCCTAAAAACGAACACTACATTATTATTCGAAACCTTATCATTAAAAGTGTGGTTTTTACTCATTTTGTTCATAACGAAAATAACACACGCGTAGGATTAACCACACCGTTGGATGCGGTTGAAACTATAGTCGGACCAATTAAACGGCTTTTTATTACAAGAATAATCTGTATAATTATATGTTGTAAAACTTTAGTTCTTATGTTTATTTTCTTATTTCGCGGCCGGTACTTGGATGAGTGACCGCCTGAGCGTTGATGGGATGTTAACTTTTTGCACATTTTTTTTTACTTTAGTAGCTAACAAGTTATGTGGTGTTGTTACTTGTGTAGCGGGCATTTTCCGCAACTAGGCCATTGACTGGCCCATTTTGCGTAAGTTATGTGGTGGTACGGAACCCTCAGAGTACAAGCCTGACTCGTACTCGGCCGGTTTTATGTAAAATATGTGAATCTTCAAGCTCATTTTTTTCCACTATCAGCATAAATTTGTAATCACTGAATGGGCACAATCACAATTGATCAGTTAGGATCTACTTAACGGTAACTGTTCTGAATAATCATAGAATCTCCAGAATTGTGCAGAATTGGGTCTAGACTAAACATTGAATTCATAAGAGGTTATGATAATGTTTCATCTTCAGTTTATTTAAAGCCTCATTTACATTGGGCGTGGAAGGTTTAACTGTTCGATTAGATAAATAGAAAGATCCAATTTATATCATTTTTTAAAATAAATATTAGGCTTGCCTTTGACCACCATCTCGCGCGATGATGCGGTCTACGTTGGAGCACGCTTGCCTAGACAAAACCGATTCACTCGTGGTTTGAAGACAACCATATTGATTTATTAATTTATACCGAATTCTTAAAAGGAGCCTCCTCCTTTTAACCTCCTCCTTCTCAATTCAACTGTATGTTTGTTACGGGATTCATCATCATCATCATTTCAGTCATGGGACTTCCTCTGCTGGATATAGCCCTCCCCCATCGATCTCCAAATGGACCGGTTGGAAGCGGCCTGTATCCAGCGTTTCCCTGCGGTGGCTTTTAGTATACGCGATTACTTCGCCAATTTATGAATTGATTTTTATGTTTTTTTTTGTTTGGTAGGTCAAAGTTCAGAGGTAGTCCCATAATACATTATATCGAAATTTATTCAGCGCTTTTTGAAAAAAACAACAAAAACCAAAGATATAATACATAGGTGACGTTTTGGTTTGACGTTCCCTACAGCAAAAGTTTAAACAAAGACTTTCAATCTGTGTTTTAACAGTATAGACTTGAAGTCGGTTTTGTATTTTTTTCTAAAAATTTACTTTATTATACACTAGCGGTCTGCCCCGGCTCCGCACGGGTATAGTTATATAGCCTATTAAAATAGCCTATATTAATCAATGATAATGTAGCATTCAAATGGTAAAAGATTTTTTTAAATCGGTCCAGTACTTTTTGAGCCAATTCGTTTTTTTTTTAATTGTAGATAGGCTTGCGCTTAGCCGCCATCTCGCCTGATGTTAAGCGACGATGCGGTCTACGATGGAGCACGCTTGTCTGGAAGAAACCGATTCACTCTCGATTTGAAGACACCCAGATTGTAACTAACGGGGAAAACCCATTCAGGCAGCGAATTCCACAGACTAGCACTTCGCACAATAAACGTGGAATCATAGCGCTTCGTACTGGTTCTCGGAATATAAACCATAAAACGATGTCGATTTTTTGTGCCCGCCCTGGCGGTCCGATAGACAAATGGTCAAGAAGGAATTAAATCATGCAGATCTGATGCACACTCTCTGAAATGTACAAAGTTTGTAAATTCGTTACAAACATACTTAAATACAAATCTTTCCTCCTTATAATATTAGTATACATTGGGTTTTATTGGGAAAGCAGTTTTTAGGGTTCCGTACCCAAAGGGTATAAACGGGACCCTGTTATTTGTTTGGAAGTGTATCTAAAAATTACACTGTTGTTATTCGATGAAAAAAAGTGGTCCTCTAGTCGACGCGTATTATTTTATTTTATTTTTACTTTTTTGTAATTTATGAACTCGCATAACTTTTTACTGAGCAGTCCAATTTTGATGTATTTTTTTCTGAACACGCTTATGATGATATTCGCTTGTAACTATTGATTTTCAGTAATTTTAATTTTAGTTATTAGGATTCCGTGCCCAAAAGGTGTAAACGGGACCCTATTACTTCAAAAAACCACAAAACACAAACATTCTAAATTAATATGCCATGAACAAAATAATATTTTTACACGGATTTTTAAGTCGGTGGGAACATCTACAAAATAAATTTTGAAATAATTTTATATGATTATTAACGGGATATTTACCGTGGTAAGGTTGTGGAATGAGCTCCCGATATTTCGGCGCAGTTACATGCACCATGTTCACGGGGAGCTCATTCCACAACCTTACCACGGTAATATCCCGTTAATAATCATATAACTTTAGTGAACAACCGTATTAGTTTAAAACAAATTTTGAAATGTTTTTAATCCACACCTGTAAGTTGTGGAATGGCTTACCGCCTTCGGTTTTTCCTCCAACATATAACCTCAATCGCTTCAAGCGAAGAGTGAATAGAGTCCTCAAAGGTAAGCAACGCACCGCCAATGCCCCGGGTATTGTAGGTGTCCATAGGCGACGGTGACTACTTACCATCAGGTGGCCCGTCGCTTGTTTGCATACTATTATATAAAAAATAAAATAAATAAAAAACAAGTTTTATAATAAATTAATATAGTTCCATTTTGTTCTTTGTAGTGGCATATTGATTTAGAATGTTTGTGTTTTGTGGTTTTTTTTAAGTCGGTTTTTTTAAAAGATAATTTATTTAATTTTAATAAAAGTTATGCATCACGATGAGGCAATAAGAAAGATTGAAAACGTAACTTGAGATAATAAACGTCTAAATATGTCAAAGCAAACTCTTTTCCCTCCAAAGTAATATGTCTACAGTATACATCAAGTCAATTTTACAGTCAATCTATTTCGTATGACGAAAATATATTAAATTTCATACGAAAATGCGAGAGAACCCGAGGTTTACTCAATAAATAGAAATTTTGATATAGAGACCATTTTGGTGGAGAATTTCACCTCTTTGAAGAATTTAATCTAAGACTGGAGAGCGACAAGCGACAACATTATTGTGCACAATAAAGGCACAAAATGAATATTCTGTCCATCTGTCCAACCTATTAACGTCTGTATCTTTTGAACAGTAATAGATAGCTAGTCAAAATTTTCACAGAATATGTAACGTGCAGCGAATCAACTACGAAATAATCAAAAAGACAAAAAGTAAAAACGAAAGGAGACAACAAACGTTTTTTTTTACGTTTTTTTTTTTGTATTCGCTCTAATTTAAAAATGTTAATACGTACAAGCGTAAAACTTAGCATAGTCATAGTACACGCTCCAAAATATAACAACAAATAATGGCTAAGTGCGAGTCGGTGACAAAAATTCTGTTCACCACTGGTTATCGGGTGCGGCTGGTACTTTTTTTTTTTGGGACATTTTTCACACACGGTCATCTGACCCCAAACTAAGCAAAGACCAATCAAACAAAAAAATCAATCAATCAATAATCAATCTAATCTTGGATGGGTGACCTCCTAGGCGTTGATGGGGTGTTGTATTTTTGCACATTTTTTTGTACTTTAGAAGCTATTAAGCGTGGTAAAGGTGGTACGGAATCCTCAGTACGCGAACCCGACTCATACTTGGCCGGTTTTTTTATCGCGAAAAACTCACGTTTACAACCAACTCGCCTGTTGGTAAGCGATGATGTTGTTGAAGATGAAGCAAGTAGACCTAGAAGATACCCTTCGGATTATATCTCTCAGGAAACAAGGAAGCCGGCAGGTTGATTCAATCCTTGGCCGTACGGATTAGAAACGTAGAATCGAAACCTTTGGTACGAATCTAAGGAAAATTATTAATGTATGGGTGGCAGTGGGCTGATTTCTTATAAGTTCTAGTCTTTTGTGACCACAAAGTGTTTGGAATGTCAGGAGTTAAAATATCGAGGCCTCATATGGAACTCACTTACTAATTTTAGCGCATACTAAGAGAAGCGACTCCAAGTCCACATTTAAAAAAGGATGAGAAGGAGTGAAAGGTTCTTGCCCACGGACTGGTAAGCGCAGCGTAGGACGTCCACCCACAAGATGGACAGACTACCTAAAAAGACCGCAGGGAAACGCTGGATGCAGGCCGGTTCAAACCAGCCCTTTTGGAGATCGATGGGGAGGCCTATGTACAGCAGTGGACGTCCTAGGCTGAAATGATGATGATGATTATGAAAAAAGGGCGAAAAAAGATCAAGGAAAAGGGTAAAAATGGGGTAGGGGGAGGAGGGTTAGGTCGTCTGCAGGGTGAGTTCAACTAAAATCTTTAAACCTGATTTAGGATTATGCGTTCGTACCCACCATACTATATCTTCCATGTTTGACTGATCTGAGGATGGGACACTAAGTTCCAATGTTTACTCTCAACATTATCTCAACATCTCTTCCCCTCAAAACAGATGACTGGAGTCACGACTTTCATTTACCTAAATCGAGTTAAGGGTCCAAGAAAACAAGGCGAGTAAGAGCTTCGGAATGTCGTCATCCGTCAACTGCCGGCCACTTCCTAGCAACAATCTTAAATTTCCATTTGAACAATGGAAAACAGTCTTTATATCACCTGATTTAAAGTTCTGGACAACTTATCAGATCGGTTGTGTATGTCCAAAGATATAACTGCAACTCGTAGGTTTCAATGTAGTCTTAAGCTCTACTGAAATAAGGTGCAAAGTGTTTGCTTTGAATAGTTGGTAGATTCGAGCTTGAAGTCACATCCTGGAGAAGAGAGATAAGAAGGGAAGACAAACGGCTCTTTTCGTGGCAAAGTATAGATTTGCAAAAAGCCACGAGGAAGATAGAGATTTTTGATAATGAGGTAATTCCCACAATGGAAACTTGCCATAGATTTACGGTTCAAATTGTTATTGTTTGGCTCACTCAAAAGCAATAGAATTAACTCTAAATTGGATATGAAATCATGATACATTATTTATCCTTATTTCACAGGGTTTTCGGGTCTATTGATATCTATTAATATTCTCTCTATCTATTGATTCTGTATACAGGGTGTAAGAGGAACACGCTCGAAGCCAAAAGAAGGTAATTGTACTCATCATTATGAACCACTTTTAGTACGGGGCCCTGAAATCGCGGAATTTCAGGGCTGGTCCCATAGTAAAAGTTGTTCATAATGATGAGTACAATTACCTTCTTTTGGCTTCGAGAGTGTTCTTCTTACACCCCGTATATATTAATTTAAGGTACTCTGTAACAAACTGTTGATTTTAATGGCATCTCCTATTTTAACAAAACTTAACAAAAAATAGACAAATAAACATGTACAAATTACACGGACAGTCGTGGCTAAAGACATCCGTATAAATTTGCAAAATGTTAAATAGAAACTTTTCCGTAAATAAGCACACAAGAGCTTAGGACCCTTGTCATGTCCAGTTGACGTTTGCTTTAAATCTAGGACACGTTCAATCTAGCCCTGAAATAAATTGGCGAAACGGGTATATCGGGCTTTTCCCTGTAATATTCTAAAATATTATGTCGTCATAATTCCTTCGTTCATTTTCAGCCGACTTGAAAAAGAAATAAAATAACCCTATTCGAATGTATTTTATATGGGTATGTATGTAAAGTAATAATATCGCTAAAGTTATATGATCACTAGCAACGCACTCCGGCTTCGCACGGGTGTAATTAGTGGTGGTCTTATTTTTTTACACCTTGGGTTACATTATTGGAATTTTAGTAAGGATCTCTATTTTTTTGGAAATATTATACAGCCTATGTCACCCGGGGATAGCGTAGCTTCCCAACAGTGAAAGAGTTTTTCAAATCGGTTTAGTAGTTTCGGAGCCTATTCAATGCAAACAAACAATCAAATCTTTCCTCTTTATAATATTAGCGTAGATTTACGGGATATTACCGTGGTAAGGTTGTAAAATGAGCTCCCGATATTTTGGTTTTACATGCACCATGTTCACGGGAAGTCTTCCTGTGAACAACCGGAACAACCGTGATAGTCTAAAACAATAATGTGTTTTAATAATATCGCCTTGAATTTAAACCAATTTTTGGTTTTACCATCCGATATAAGCCCCTTATAAACATCATCATCGTCAGCCTGTATTGACCCATTCCTAGATATAGGAATCTTATCTCTTGAACCATTAATCCTTGCCTCAGGCCAATCTCATCCTTGCATGGCCCACGATAGGTCTGATGTCGTCGACCCATTCATCCTCATCATCATCAGCAACCATTCTCCACCCACTGCTGGGTATAGGTCTCCTCTTAAGCGCGCCATCTTTTCCGGTCCTGTGCTAGTCTTGTCCACTGCTTTTCTGCTGTCCTAACGTCTGTCTGTCCTAACTGTCCGTCGTCGACCCATTAGGCTGGTTAAATTTCTGCCAACGGAACGCTATTCTATGAAACGTATTTCTTTAAATTTACTATTAAAAGCCCACAGGATTACGAAGTTTATGTGGCAGTGGACAGGGCACATAGCACGCAGAGCAGATGGCCGATGAAGGCGAAAGTTTCTCGAATGGAGACCACGGACTGGTAAGCGCAACGTAGAATGACCACCCACAAGATGGACGCACGACCTCAAATAGACTGCAAGAAAACGCTAGGCAGTCCTTTTGGAGATCGATAAGGAAGGCCTAAGTCAAAAAGTTGACGTCTTATGGCTGAAATGGTGATTATGACTATTAAAAGATCCTTCACCAATGAGATCCCACATCATCAGCCATTAAATGTCCACTGCTGAACAAGGCCTCCCTCTTAGAGAGGGGTGTTGCCATAATCCCCACGCTTGGCAGGCGGCTTGGAGATCGCAGTACGTTCACCGTGTACTAACAGGACGCTGCTGCCCATCCTCCGGTAGTTCTGGTCGCAGTTTTAGGACATAACCGGGATGACAATGAGATCCCATCACTCCTTAATTAGACGTACCGTGGATTTCACTGTGCTAAGAGTAGGTATGGATATGAATAAATATCACCAAGATAGCATCAAAATACACAAATTTTATTTTATTTATTAAGGAACAGAAAACAGCCATATTATAAAATGTACAACAATGTGGATAGATTAATAAACTTAATAATAATACAGCCCACAGCACTATTCACAGATTACTTAAAGAATTATATAATTTTACCGCTAGGAGTAGCTAACTTGCCAAAAACAATATTTAAATATACATAGAGACGCCCGGAGATAGATGATAACAATTTATCATCTCGATTAGAGATAGGCTGAGCCAGCTAGTTTATCTATGCAGTGGATACATTGTCGGCAGATTGTACGATTCAACAGTACACAAATTAATTCGAATAAAAGCATCATCAACTTGGCTTCAGCATTTGCCATCCACTGAGCGTTTACAAACAGATGATGACGTTTGTATGGTGATGAATCATACATATCCTGGCGCTTGACATATCCGTACGATGCCCGATAAATTTGACACCAAACTTATATATTTTGTACTAACACAATTAAGTCATTCTTCTATTATTTTTCGCTTTAAATAGTTATAAAAAGTAAAACATTAAGATCCTATTCCCATTCAGACACATATCAACATTTGGGGTCCAGACCATGAGCCCTTGGGGACCGCACCTCATTTTCTAAAGTCTTTTTAAGCGTCTGGTTAATAAGACGCAAGACCAAAATGCTGGCGTGTTTCTGGCTCAACGCATAAGCATTGCCATTCAGCGTGGTAATGCCGCCAGCATGCTGCGTACGCTGCCAAATGATAGTGGGCTTGATCATTTGGATTGTCTTTAGACCTTCAACGGTATATGGGCAGTCTAACTGACTTTATGGTGTTAGTGCTAGCTTGTATTTTGTTTAGTTAATAAATGGACTTGCCTTACTAAAAAAAACGTACCAAACCTGCCTAAAAAAGCTACCTAACGTGGTGTTTCCGAGAAGCTACAACATTAGGTTCTTCAAAAGGCGAGTAAATAGACTCCTTAAGCATTGGCAAAATATACGCCTCTGGTGTTACAAGATCGAGGCTCCAGAACCAAAACTAGAAATAGTCAGAAAAGGTCCTCAATACATGATGTACAAAATATTCAACCATCTACCGAAAGAAATAAGAGAAGAGACACATAACGGAAAGTTCCAAAATAAACTAAAATTATTTTTGATAAGAAAATGTTATTACACGATAGACGAGTTTTTACAAGAAAAATCTTATAATTTCATGAATATTGTATGAATATTATTCTTAGTGTAATTCTAAGTAGAATAAGTAAAACCATTTACTATTTGCAACACCCTATAAACAGGGTATAATGTGTATTTAGTGCATTTTAAATGTTACAACGCATTATATGGCAATGTAAAATAAATAAATAAATCCATAGGCGACGGTGACTGCTTACTATCAGGAGACCCGTCTGTTTGTTTGCCACATTATCATCATCATCATCATCATTTCAGCCATAGGACGTCCACTGCTGGACATAGGCCTCCCCCATTAATCTCCAAAAGGGCCGGTTGGAAGCGGCCTGCATCCAGCTTTTCCCTGCGGTCTCTTTTAGGTCGTCTGTCCATCTTGTGGTTGAACGTCCTACGCTGCGCTTACCGGTTCGTGGTCTCCACTCCAGAACCTTTCAGTCCCATTGGCCATCTGTTCTGCTTGATATGTGCCCTGCCCACTGCCACTACTACTAGTACTAGCAAGCAAGTTGTGCTTCCATGGCATAAAAACAAGAGAAGTGGAGCTAGTATTTCACAACAAACCTCTCCATCTCGTATTCCTTGGCAAGGCCAACTTCCCATCCCGTAACTTTATTCAAGCAAGCGTAAGCAATATTTTAACCAAATCTATTCTCAATAAAACGAAAATATTCTCGGATTTAACGAATCTGTCCCCAATTTGTGTGGAAGATGTCACCGTGGCTAGTGTCGAAATCAGACTTGCAAATATCCAGTAAATTTACAAAGAATACACGAAAATTATGCGGGATCCGCGCTTACGAGGGTTTTATTTCTGTGACGCACGGAACCCTATTAAGGGTTGGAATTTAAAATTGAAAATGTATCTGATGCTGTTTCTATTTATAATTATGGTGATGCTAAATCATTATCATCATGATCAGTCTATAAAAATCTACTATTGGGCATCGTAGGTCTCCCCTCAGATCAAAGGTATGTCTGTGTCATCATCATCATCATCAGCCAGAAGACGTCCACTGCTGAACATAGGCCTCCCCCTTTAACCTCCACACTGAACGACAGCCTGCCTTTTGCATCCACTGGATGCCCGCGACTCTCACAATGTCGTCGGTCCATCTAGTGGGAGGCCTCCCTACGCTGCGTCTTCCGGTTCGTGGTCTCCACTCCAGAACCTTTCTTCCCCATCGGTTATCGGTTCTTCGAGCGATGTGGCCTGCCCATTGCCACTTCAACTTGCAAATTTTAACAGCTATGTCGGTGACTCTGGTTCTTTGGCGAATATCCACGTTTCGGATTTTATCGCGCAAAGAAACTCCGAGCATAGCTCTCTCCATTGCCCGCTGTGTGACTCTGAGTTTTTCCAAAAGGCCAACAGTTAAGGACCACGTCTCAGTACCATATGTCATCACTGGCAACACACACTGGTCAAAGACCTTCGTCTTGAGGCACTGTGGTATCTTGGACGAGAAGATGTCACGCAATTTCCCGAACGCTGCCCATCCGAGTTGCATTCTTCGGGCGACCTCTTTGCCTAAGTTAGACTTACCTAACTGAACAATCTGTCCAAGATAGGTGTAATGGTCAACAACTTCGAGAGTGTCGTTCCCAACGACCACTGGCACGGGTTCAACATGGACATTGGACATAATTTTTGTCTTGTCCATGTTCATTTTAAGACCCACCTGTTGGGAAAGGCTACTGAGGTCGCTGAGCATCGTATTGAGATCCTCCAGCGACTCTGCCATGATGACTATATCATCGGCAAAACGAAGGTGAGTGATGTATTCGCCATTGACGTTGATGCCGAATCCGTTCCAGTCCAAGAGCTTGAAAACGTCCTCCAATGCGTTCGTGAACAGTTTCGGAGAGATAACATCTCCCTGTCTCACGCCTTTCTGCAGTTGGATTGGTTCCGTGCTCTCGTCCTGTAATCGGATCGACATGGTGGCGTTTCTATACAGACACTTCATCACTTCGATATACCTATAGTCGATATGACAACGCTGGAGGGACTGCAATACTGCCCAGGTCTCGATTGAATCGAAGGCTTTTTCGTAGTCCACAAACGCTAGGCATAATGGCCGATTATACTCCTCAGTCTTCTGTATAATCTGGCGGAGCGTGTGAATGTGGTCTACGGTGCTCCAGCCTTTACGGAAACCGGCTTGTTCGGGGGTCTGGAAGTCATCAAACCTGCTTTCGAGACGGTTCGTAATGACTCTGGAGAACAGCTTGTACACATGGCTCAGGAGTGAGATGGGTCTATAATTCTTCAATAAGGTGTTATCACCTTTTTTGAAGAAGAGTACCACCACACTCCTGTGCCATGCTTCAGGCGTAGTACCTTCAAGAATGACGGAATTAAATAACTTCTGGAGGACTAAAAGTACCGGTTTTCCACCCGCTCTCAGTAGTTCTGTCGTGATTCCGTCATCACCCGGCGCCTTGTTGTTTTTAAGCTGTTTCAGAGCCATTCTAATCTCGTACAAGCTGATGAAGTATGTCTGTGTGTGAAGACCCTTTTTCTCAGGAACGCGTGGGAGTTATCAAGTTAAAATTAATATAAAATCCCGCTGAATCCCGCGTTTTTTAAGTTTTCCGCATATTTTGGAGAAAAAAGTAACCTATATCTGTTCTTACGATGTACACTATCATCTTGAATAATTTTGTTAAGTTCGGCCAAGCCGTTTAGTTGTGAAAAGTGAACAAACTGATAAAGAGACAGTTACTTTTGCTTTTATAATATTAGTTAGATATTGCATCTATCTATAGTTTTATATGCCGTTGTTCCAACGGATTCGATTTTGAATGTTGAATGCAAAGATTTCCTATACTACGTATATCAATAGTACATATTATATCAATGGTTGAATGGTTTCAGGCACAGATTTTTTTTTTTGTTTAGATTAGAACGGCTGTCAAGGCATTTGTGTAAGTTATTTGTTGTAGCCACAGTGCTTCAAGACGAGGGTTTTTGACCAGTGTGTGTTGCCAGTGATGACATATGGTACTGAGACGTGGTCCTTAACTGTTGGCCTTTTGGAAAAACTCAGAGTCACTCAGCGGGCAATGGAGAGAGCTATGCTCGGAGTTTCTTTGCGCGATAAAATCTGAAACGTGGATATTGAAGTGTAAGTTGAAGTGGCAATGGGCAGGCCAAATCGCTCGAAGAACCGATAACCGATGGGGAAGAAAGGTTCTTGAGTGGAGACCACGAACCGGAAGACGCAGCGTAGGTCGGCCTCCCACTAGATGGACCGACGACATAGTGAGAGTCGCTGGCATCCAGTGGATGCAAAAGGCAGGCTGTCGTTCAGTGTGGAGGTTAAAGGGGGAGGCTTTTGTTCAGCAGTGGACGTCTTCTGGCTGATGATGATGATGATTTGTTGTAGCCAGTTGCACCCATATAAACGAAATGTCAGTCATTCAAAATCAGTTAGCAGCTATGATGCGGAGCTCAACGCGTTGATCTAAATAAGAATGTTCAATCAAGGTTCACTCATAAAAAATCCTTCTCATTTCCGTTCTATTTACTTCTCTTTTCTGTGGTTTCAGGCGATGTTTCGACTGTGCATTTAGTGAAAACCATTGACATATCTTAGTTGGAATGGTAATATTGTGTAGCTAGGTACCTTACTGGGATGGTTACATCACGCATTATGTGTTCATGGCTAAAGTGATGGGACAAGATTAATAATCATGTTATCGATAACAATCGAAGACTTTGCAAATGGGTAGATAGTTAATTATTTTAACTTTTGCCTTGCATTTTAACCCACGGAAATTGTGGTTCTCAATCAATGCGTGTTTTTTTTTAAATATAAAACTATTTCACTTGTTTTTTTGATCTGAGATTTGGGAGCAAAAAGGTATAATCTTAATATATATAAATCTCGTGTCACAATGTTTGTCCTCAATGGACTCCTAAACCACTTAACCGATTATAATAAAATTCGCACACCATGTGCAGTTCGATCCAACTTGAGATATAGGATAGTTTAAATAATTATATAACTACTGACCCGCCCCGGCTTCGCACGTAAATTACACCCGTGCGAAGCCGGGCGGGCGGGTCGCTAGTAATATTATATTTTGACCCCATCCATTTAATTTTTGTTATTGAATTGATCTTGGGAGGTAGATCAACGTTTTTCGGCCACCAACTCGCCTGATGGTAAGTTTATCTATGGTTCTTGCGAGCGAAGTATAGAGCGAAGAAATGGCTTGTTGAGCAAACATTTTATAGGGTGGGTGAATTTTTGCATACTGTAGCGTAATGCAGCAATTAATTATTAATAATTTAATTTTTTATTTTTTGTTCTCAAAGTGTTTAGGACACTTTGGTAGGTAATATGAAATCACGGGCCTAAGCCAAGTGAGTTTCATGTTCTGTTACGAGTTGGTTATTTAGGTCTTCCTGTAGGAATTTTTGGACTATGCGACATGTATTTAAGATTGCAGCCTTCTGCATCGTCATGTATGTACTCTCGGGTATATCTATTATTTTAAGGGATTGGATAAGGTGTTTAGGGATCACACCTGTACCAGACAGCACCAATGGCACTATATATACTTTGTTCATTTTCCATATTATTATTAGATTATTTTTGACTCATTTATTGACCATAATTGGTAATTAATAATAACTTGATGTTTTGTATTATTTACTATTGACAGTATGATGTATAATTATTATTATTGATAAATTGTTATTGCAATTACCTAATTACACCATGACATGTAATTTGTGTTACGAATAAAGAGTATGAGTATGTTACAAAAACATGTATTATTTTTATTACACGGGAATTACTCACGTAAGATTAAGCCGGTCACTCGGACTATTAAGTATATAGTTGAAAACCACGTCAGTTGCTATAATAAAATTTAAAACATGTGTTCAGATCGTGAAAGTTTTAAAATTACTAAAACCATATCTATTAGATAAGTCAGGTAGTAACATCGGCTATCAAAATTTTATTTTATTTTATTTTGAAAGTTTTGGGAATCTTACAGCTAAACAAATCAATAAATGCAGAGGGCCATTTAAAAGAATCCATAGATAGCATTAACAAAACACAAAACATTTAAACAGTAGACAAAAAATAAGAATATATAATTATATAACGTTCAGTAAACTAACCGAACTGTTTCCTATACCGATCTTTCCCATCACTAGTGTCCGTCCATTTCACTGAGCAGCATCACGTTATTGCTATTGGTTGCTGTTATTGCTCTGCCATCGGTCCATTGCGGTTGTTGTATTAAAATTTTGAATAAATTATTGTGCTCTGAAAAGCGGACCTCGTTTTGGGCGACGAGGCATTTTCCTAACGGGCTAATGAGCCTAGCAGTACTGAGAAAAAACCTAATTATCACTACATAGTATAAAACAAAGTCGCTGTCGCTGTCTGTCCGTCCCTATGTGTGCATAAATCTTTAAATATACGCAACGGATTTTGAAGCGGTTTTTTTTAATAGATAGAGTGATTCAAGAGAAAGGTTTATATGTACTAGCGATCCGCCCCGGTTTCGCACGTAAACTACACCCGTGCGAAACCGGGCGGGCGGGTTGCTAGTCAGACATATTTTAATAATTATTATTTGTGCATAGGACCGGATCAGTGGACTGTAATTTCTATATAAATTTAATCTTTACTTGTAAGTATATATAATAAAAATATTTATCAACATAATAATATATTAATAATCATACTAATATTATAAATGCGAAAAGTTTGTTGGTTTGTTTGTTCCTTTTTCACGCAGCAACAGATCAACGGATCGAGTTGATTTTTTGTATGGGTATAATTCAAGGGCCGGAGAGTGCCATAGGCTACTTTTCAACATCATCATCATTACCATTTTTCATTGCTACGCAAGTGAAACCGCGAGGCGCAGCTTGTAACTAATAAACGGCTAGCACTCACGGGTATTAAAGTCGAAAATATTAATTGTTTGTTTGTTACACTATTGAGTAGTTTGTTTAACTACCCAATAGTGTAACAAACAAACAAACATGATTAAAAGATAGAAACTAACGTGAGCGTGATTCTTTATTTAAATTAATACCCGAACCCTGGTCGAGTTTTTCGACTTTAATACCCGTAAGTGCTAGCCGTTTATTAGTTACTAGCTGCGCCTCGCGGTTTCACCTGCGTAGCAATGCATGTGCTTACTTTATTTTTATATGTATTGATGATCTATTTAATGAATTGTATGGGTTGTTTTGTTGCCTGAAATAAATTGATTTGATTTTGATTTTGAATGAAAAATGGTGATGACAATGATAATGAAAAGTAGTCTATTAGAATAAATTCTAATATCTGCCCATAGAAAAATAATTTAAAGCCTCGTTCATGGAGATGAAGAATCTGTGCGTCGCGCGGACAACGCTAAACGCTCTCATACAAAAAAAAAAAAAAAAAAAAAAAATGTCCCGAATATTTATATTTTTTTTTTTTTATTTACATATCAAATTTCAAATTTATTTATTTCACAGAAAATGGTACATCAATAAAGATTGTCGACCCTAGCCGCCAGACTGAGCGTTAGCCCGTATCCTGGTGGACAGTTCCTTCCGAGTTGACTTAGGTCAGAACTTTAAACATTTGTATAATTTTTTTAGCGCAGATTTAACAAAATAAATATGCATATTCTACGCACCGCCCAAGACCTCGCCCGGGCTCGCCCTAAGTCTGCGTCTCAAAAACTAGGCCTTAAAGTACACTTCCGTGTATCGCGGCTGATCACAGCCGCGTGCGTCTGATGCGCAAGTCTAACACGCGTGGCTGATGCGACAATACTTGCACGATGAAAATGTATTTGTATTTAATAATATAATATAATATAATAATATTTGGGACATTTTTGCACACACGGTCATCTGACCCCAAACTAAGCAAAGCTTGTGATATGGCTGCCAGAGACTGATATACATACTTATATTTTTTTTAATGCATACTTAAATATATATTAACACCCAGATATAGAACAAACACAAATGTTCATCACATAAATGTTTGTCCTACGTGGGAATCGAACCCACGCCCTCAGGCACAGAAGGTAGGTTCACTACAAACTGGACCAACGGGCTTTCTAATTTGTATGTAATGTATGTTTTTTTTTTCGCAATATGAAAATTATAAACTGAAATAGAAATAAACTCTAAACGTAGGATGCTGCCAGCAGCGGGGCAGGTTCCTATGAAAATGAAATACGGCAATGAATAATGTTTACAACAAACTTTTGTTTTTATTTTTTAATATGAATATAAAAATAGCACAATTGTACAGTTTTACGCATATAATGTATTTTTTTTTTCAAAAGCTAAATATTTTGAAATACGTCGTAAAATTATCGAAGCAATTTTTTTTTTTGTAATTAATAGGTTTGCGTTTGACCACTATCACGCCTGATGCAGTCTACGATGGAGCACATTTTACAAAAGTAGAAACAGTAAAAGTAGAACATCTTTAAAATACATCAAATGCGCGACTGACATCGCTGCACCTGGCATGCTGGCCCTTGGGTTACTAATTGTACAACGGAAACAAAACCTTTAATCTAAATTATAGTACAGCTTCCACCTGAAGAACTCGAGCTACTTCTTCTTCTTAGCCTCTGGTTCTCAAGCTCAACTTGACGCTTTTCTTGCTCAGCTTTCTCTTTCTCTTGCTGGAGTCTAGTTATTTCTTGTTCAGCTTTTAATCTTTCTTGCTCTGCTCTTACTCTCTCTTGTTCAGCTTTAATTTTTTCTTGTTCAATTCTTTTCTTCTCTTGCTCCTTTCTTGTATTTTCTTGCTCAATTTTACGCTGATTGATCGCTTGGAGTCGCCAGAAAGTATCGTTTATGTCCTGAAACAATAACAATTATCATCATCTACAGCCTTCTTTATCCCATTGCTGGGTCTCTTTTGCTACCATCTGCTTCGGTCCTGTGCTAATTGAGTCCAGGTTTGTCCAGCGATGGTGACAATATTGTTGAGCCATCTTGCAGCTGGACGACTAACGCTCCGCTTACCTTGCATCGGCCACCACAAAAATAATAATATTATTAAGTATTTATTGTAATGTGTGTAATACTTCCATTCCAATCCATTATATCTTCTAAGGTAAGTAATTTGGAAGTCATTTATTAGGTACACCATTTACATTGTAAGCTGCATACCTATTTCGGTTTTTATTATATTCGCATCAAAATTTGACATACTCATTAAAATGGTATTTCATTTTACGATTTGTCTTTAAACTCAAACCATTATTATGTCTTTGTAGTTGGCAATGTTAAATGAAAAAGATAATATCTTTTTCATATTCAATTGTTTAGTTTACCTCAGCTAAATCTTCTTTGTAGATATCATTAGGATAAGTGTTCGGACGATTCCTTCTAATTTGAAACTTGCTCAGCGCTTCTTTGAGGCCAGCGTCGTGACCACGTTTGAAGTCAGCGTCAGATATTGGAGGATTGACAGACTTTGACTCTATGAACTTCCAGTAATCTGCGAGTATATCTTTTATGGCATCTTTGTTGTTTTTATCATTAGTCAACTTCAACTGCACTAGACGACCATTAAAACTCTGCAATACCATAAAATATGAATTATAATCAACAAAATACTAAATAGTACCCAGTGATACTAACTAGCATGAAACTCTTGTATATTCCTTATGGTTTTTATTTCATCATACTTCATTAGTAATATTATCAATGCAAAAGTGTTCTTTACGTAGTAATAGAGCCAGAAAAAATGCCCACATGGGTGAAACTGCATGGCACAAATAGTAGTTATTTAAAAAAAGATAGGGCATTACGTTTACAATTAAATTTATCCCAATGAAGAGTAGACAAAGCCCAAAACGGGATAGGCTGGTCCAGAGAACTTATTCACATAATAAACAAGCTAATACAATTGTTACGCACTTGTGTTAATTCAGCTCTTTTTTGATCCGGTTTTTGAGAGATTTTCTTCACACGTCCGTCATAAATTTTCAAAGATGCTTGAACAGCCTCATTATGTACCATGTCAAGATCCAGGATATGCAGACACAGCGGTTGATTCTTACTGACGTCACGAATCTTTTGTTCGTATACATTAATCGCATCTTTCATAACTGCCTGGAGTTTGGATAAATTACTTTGCTCGTACTGAGGTAGACGATTTTCTAATTCCTGTAAAACATTTGTGTTGTATTTGAATTCACCTGTATTTGCCAAATGTAAAAGAAGCAATAGTCAATCAAATAATATTACCGTGTTTAGTTTGTTCAGGTTTTTGCTAACCTCTTCCTGTGTCGCCATAGTTCTTTTGTTCGTGAAAGCTAATCTTGCTACATCTAAATACTTCCTATGTAGATCCTGTACATCTCCAGGTGGAACACCAGGTTTTTTTGGTCCACATTCAGCATCCATTCCCTTTTCGTATACTCCACGCGCTTCGTTCATAGAAGATAGAAGACCTGCCTCAGCGGTTGCCTGTTTAACATCAAATATATTTTTATTAGTGCAACGTTTGACTGCTTTACGTTATTCTTTTTCTACTACATTATGTAAGTTTAGCTGTTACTGTATGTATAGATCTATTTCAACCTTATCTATTTAAACAAGTTTACGTACAAAAACATCAATTATAGTACAGTTTTTTTATTATTAGAAACATTGCGAACATAATTTTTGGTATTACATGAAAATATTTTCAAAACAAACAACAACTTTAACATTTAAATATTTTATTCAAGATGCTCACCTGCATAATGCTTTTTGGATTTGGGATCTCATCACTGTTGAACAAGGTCATGTAAGCCTTAAAGTAATTAAACAACTCTCCAGCCTTTACGTTTTGTCCGTTTATAGTCTTAGGAAGCATTTTTTCTGTACTAAGCAGTGATGATACCAGCTCTTTTAGGTGTTTCCTGAAGTCCGGTTCAATCTCTGAAATAAATATTTGGCAATTTTTGTATTGGAAAGTGAATGTATTTTCACATACTTTTATGCAACATTAAAAATGCAATTATTAACATTTTACTAATCTTTATATAAATAAATAAATAATAATAATATTCGGGACATTTTTGCACATACGGTCATCTGACCCCAAACTAAACAAAGCTTGTGATATGGCTGCCAGAGACTGATATACATACATATCGTCGCAAGAAAGGCAGAATTACTGAAGCGCCAAAATAGGCATATTGAGTTATATAGATATTCGGAATCAGCGTTTTTTTTTTGCGTCGATCAGTCTGGGTCCCATTGCGATACGAGCACTATTTTGGCGTTTCAGTAAAAGGAAAAAAGGGTTTTTTCATCAACCAGAGTCCTTAAACGACACTTTTTTGGCATTTTATTCGTGCCTGTCACCTAAGTAATTTTGTTTTCTTGCAATAAATTACAAGTAAATTTTAAGTAAATTTGGCTTCCGGCAATTTAAAAGCTAATATTTTATAAGCATATTTGAGTTATAAGTAATTTTGATTGCTATAAATATTTGAATCAAATGGTGGTTAAGAAATTTTGCTTTACTGTAAATTGAAGTCATTTTTACTTAAGCGCCACTATATCACAAACCAGCAGTCCATTTATTATGGACAGTTTTAAATACATACTTAAATAGATATTAACAACCAGATATAGAACAAACACAAATGTTCATCGCATAAATGTTTGTCCTAGATGGGAATCGAACCCACGCCTCCAAGCTCAATTCATTCAATTCAATTCATTTAATCTCTTTCAAGTAGGCATACAAAGATACACTTTTGAAACGTCACAAAAAAACACAAAGCTAAAACCTAAAACACCAAGAAATTTACAAAAACAATACATTTGATAGAAATCCCAATACATCCTCACAACAAGGTGTTCCCAAGTGTCAGTGGTAGAAAGCTACCAAACTTGTTTGGTAGGTTTACACCATTCAATTATATAACATTAATAATTAAAATAATAAAATAAAATCTTCTTTAACACAGTTAAAGAGTAGTAAAAATGTAAAATTATGTTAAATTGTATAAAATGTCAAATCTATGTAAAATAGTAAAATGTCAAATTCAAATAGTAATAATTAAATTAGATTAAAAGGTTATAATTATTATTTCATTTTTTACAGTTACTTTAAGTTACTTGCAGCCGTGTCAATATTTATTTTTTGCCATGCCTTTTTGTCTTTCACAAATTCGTCTACTTCGTAATACGCTTTCTGTAACAATAGCTTTTTTAGTGTTATTTTAAAGGCAGCCTCTTTAAGGCTCGTCAAGGTTGCAGGCAAAATATTATAAAATTTTATGCAGTTCACTGCGAATGATTTGCTTATTTTTACAAGTCTAGTCTTTGGCAATAAATACTTATCTCTGTTCCGAGTATTATAAGCATGGCTGGCCCCTTGTGTAGCATAATTGTGCAAGTTTTTTCTTGCATACAAAATACAGGCAAATACATATTGACATGGCATTGTCAGAATGTTAACCGTTTTAAACCGTTCTCTCAGGGTGTCTCTCGATCCAAGCCCATAAATAGCTCTGATAGCCCTCTTCTGTAGCACAAAAATTGATTTAGCATCTGCCGAATTACCCCATAGAAGAATACCATAATTCATAATAGAGTGAAAGTAGCTAAAATAAACTACTCTGGCAGTGTCAACATCGGAGCATTCCCTTATTTTCCTGACGGCGTACGCTGCTGAGCTTAATTTACCTGACAGTTTTTTGATGTGAGGCCCCCACTGAAGCTTGGCGTCTAAGGTAAGACCTAAAAAAATTGTGTCGTGAGAGACGGTTAATGCTTCATTGTCTATTTTAACTGTGTCCAGAGATCTGTTGTTAACCAAAGTGAAGTTTAGACATTTAGTTTTTTGTGCATTTAGAGCTAAGTTATTAGTGCTAAACCACCCAGAAACTTTGTTGAGAGCCATATTGATTTCATCGGTACTTACGACTTTTCGGTTAATGTTAAATAATAGCGAGGTATCGTCAGCAAACAAGATTATCTTAGCGAACTTTTGGACGAAAAACGGCAGATCATTTATGTATACTAGAAAAAGGAAAGGACCGAGAATAGAACCCTGAGGAACCCCCACATCCACAGTCATAGCATCAGACAGTACACCATTCATGTCAACCTGCATAGTTCTAGTCGATAAATATGATTTTAGTAGTTCTAGTGATCCACCCCTAACGCCGTAGTGATTCAGCTTATCAAGTAAGATGCCATGGTTTACGCAGTCAAAGGCTTTAGAAAGATCGCAAAAAATTCCTATGGCATCCTGTGCCTTTTCCCATGCATCATAAATATTTTCTACAAACGTTGTTATGGCGTCCGTAGTAGAACGACCTTTTGAAAAGCCGAATTGTTTTTCATACAAGACACCTTTGCGGTTGAAAAAGGAACTAAGCTGTGTTAAAATAATCTTCTCAAAGATTTTGCTAAAAACTGGTAATATCGATATAGGCCTATAATTACCTGGTTCTTTGGTGTTCCCACTCTTGAGCAAAGGCAAGATTTTTGCGCATTTCATCAAGTCTGGGAATGTGTTTTGATCTATGCAACTGTTAAATATGTTGGAAAGATAAGGTGCTAAGGTTTCTACGATATGAGTTGCAAATTTTACGGATATACCCCAAATATCTTCCGATTTTTTTGATTTTAGGGAAGAAAAGGTTTTCAAAATCGTTACTGGAGTGACTCGATGAAAACTAAAATCAATGGGATTGCGACTGACATTATCTTTGAGAAATTCAAGTGCTGCATTCTGACAAGTGCTGAGGTTTTTAGTGGTTTCAAGTGGCACATTGTTAAAGAATTGGGCAAATTTGTTAGCTACTTCTAAGTTGTCTTCAATTACACCACCATTATGGAGTAGTTTAATTTTGCGCACTTGCTGACTTGATTTGCCTGTTTCTTGTTTAATGATCGACCAGGTGGTTTTGATTTTATTAGTCGATTTCCTTATCTGTCTATTAATATATATAGTTTTGGCTTGTTTGCATACCCTTTTAAATATTTTACTGTAATTTTTAATATAATTTAAGAATCTTTCATCATGTCTATAAGTTTTTTCCCCGTATAATTCATAAAGCTTGTCTCTACTTTTAATTATACCCCTTGTTTTCCAATCGTTGAAACAAAGCCTATTTTTTCTAATATAATCTTTTTTCGGAAAGTGTCGATCAACATTACTTTTGACTATGTCAAATAATGAGTTGTATGTTTTGTTCGGGTCATGTAAATGTGTTTTTAAGCTGAGACATGAATTAATTTCATTACTTACATTACAGTTGAATTGATTTATTTTGTTTTTGGTAATACGACGCCTATATGATATTGTGTTGGTATTCGTATCCCTAGTATCTGGCAGCCTGACATATTGACCTGAATGATCAGAAGTTAGTTTATGTAATATGGATTTATCAAGAACATCGCAATTATGGAAGATATTGTCAATGCAGGTAGCAGTGCTTTCTGTTATTCTGGTGGGTTCGTCAAAAAGAGGCAACATGTCAAAACTACGAAAGATGCTGAGAAGAGTAGTTACTTCTTTTGACGGTACTAAAAGATTTATGTTAAAATCCCCTGCAACTAAGACCTTCTTCTTATTGTTTACCGTTTTCTTAAGTACATCTTCCATGACCTCTTCAAACATTCCTAAATCACCGTGTGGTGGCCTATACACACTCACAACAATGTAATTTTTTAATTCAACACACGAAAGTTCAATGTTGCGTTCAACTGACAGTTTCCCTATGTCATCTCTTTTTTTAAAGTGCAATTCTTTATTTACTAGTATAATTGAACCGCCCATTATGGCATGTTTTCTGTCAAAAAATGCACCCACAACGTGCTTGGCAAACCCAAACTGCATCTGAAATTCTTTGTACCAACTTTCAGTCAAACAAAGGATATCAATATTAAACTTTTCTAAAAATAAACCTATCTCGAGCTCTTTATCTTGTATACCATGAATATTCTGATGCACTATCCTGATACAAAATGTGGACGTGTCCGGTCTAAAAAACCTTCTGTGCTAGTAGTGTTTGGCAACAAAGAATGGCGATCAGTAATACAATTTCTTCCAGTGCTGCCATTCTGAACAGATTCAATATTCGCTTCTGAGGACATAATAATGTTGTCAATTTTTCCAATTGGAGTATCAAAGTTAGCTAATAGTAGATTACATAATATGTCTTTGTATTTCTTGCTATATATTGAATTACAGTATAACAAGTCTTTATCATAATTAACATCAATTATATGTACATTGTCATTTTCAGAGGTAAAATCATATAAATCTGTGTTAAGCATGTAGATATACTTGTTGTACTCTTGATCGTGACTATACGGTAACGTACATATCATTATCTTTTGCGTTTTGCTGATTTCATTTAGCAACTGTATACAAATTTTAAATTCTAAGCGACCCATTCTTGGGTTTTCTCCTATTAGTAGTAAACTAACTGATTGATCTGTTAATTGGCTATTACTTATGTTGTGCAGAATTCTTTCAAAAGTCGCGCCAGGGGTACACTTATTGATGATATTTTTCGTCGTACGGTTCTGTAGGCGGCTTCCCAACCCACGACCACATTTGTCCGAGTAAATGATAAATTTAGCATCTTTATTGCATATTAATGCAGGTGTTGATTGTTCTTTACTATAGTTTCTAGCTGTTATTTTCATGTTGAGGTTATTTTTATGTATATTTACTTTTTCTTCTGGCTTATCTTTCTCCGCGATGCAGTTTTCCCCTGTGTTGTCAATAAAATTTTCGATTTCGTGCAATTTGCTTTCAACAAAATTAATTGCTGCTGTAATTTTTTCATTTTTTTGTAAATCCGTCTTAAATTGTTCTAGTGTCTCTAACAATTTGCTGTTTATTATCTGTTGTGACTCTATGATTGTACTCCTTCTTTTTAATTCCTGTGTTAGTATCTTGTTTTCTTGTGATTGCAGTTTATTGTTCATCTCAATCATTAAACTTTGGTTTTCAGCAAGTGTGTTACATTCGTCATTTGACGGTTTTACTTGATCATATTTACTAATATCTGATTTTAAGCGCTTAATATTTTTGTGAAGCTTCGCAATTAATTTCTTTAGACTTTTTATCGGCTTCTTTTTACTAGTGCAAAATTGTAAATTATAGTTTCTCTGCTTGACTTTTTTTTTTGACGTTAGAGCTTCCGCAGAATGTATTAGTAAGGTACTATACTTTTTCTGTAGTGTGTTATAGTTGCATGTCATTATGCTTAGTTCTTTTTTTATTGGGTCAAGGCTGATTTTAATATCACTTTCATAAACTTTGTTAACTTCCACCAGATCATGAATTTTGTCATCTAATTTATCAATGTCTGTAAGTAAGTCTTTATTTGTTTTTTCACAACTTGCTAGTTTTTTTCTTAATGTGCTGTTTTCTTCGCACATATTTTCGAACTCGGTTGAGTTCATTTCGTGGTCATCATTCATTCTTTTAATTAACTTATCTTTGTCTCCTATATCTTTTCTAAGGACGTTTATTGTATCTTCATATTTATTTATTATAGTTTGTAACTCTTCCTGCTTTGAAATTTTATTTAATTTTGCCTCTAATGCTTTCGTTTTAGATCGGGTAGTCATATCTGATAGTTTTGAGTTAGGTTTTTCGTTGCCCCGTAAAGTCAAAACAACATCAGTTCCTAGTCAGATCAAGTATATAATTTCTACCAAACAGTAGAATTTACAAAGGTGTGGTCACCCAGAAAGTTTGTTGTATTCTAAATCGAGTTCTAGTCGATTTTATTTGTAGTCGATTCATCAAATAATACTGTTACAGCAGCCACTTTATTAGTCTATGGTCACCAGTAGGCAGTGTCTTTCGTACTTGTCGGTTTTCGAACGAAACTTTTAGTTTATTATGTTGGCTAAATGTAGGATGTGACAGAGAGAACAGCTGATCCAATCAGCTGAGCGTTTCGGTTTAAATGTCATAAAAAGGACTTACGATTGCTTGTTGATTTGTTCATAGTCAGTGATTATGTCCTTTTTGAAAATCCAACTGTATTTGCAACTGTGACTTGTGATGAGATAAAGTTATTTCTTTGGTGCACTTCAGCGTTTTGTTGTAAATTATCTTCAAAATCTTCGAACTGTGGGCCACTGCCGTGATCGTGCACACTTTTTAGGTTATTTGAGCATTTAATGCAATTATTTTTGAATTAATTTGTGGTCTAGAATACAATTACGTGTTAACACCTTAGAAGGCGGAAGCGGAAGTTCACTCAGAAGGCAGGTTCACTACCAACTGGACCAACGGGTTATCTATAGTATTGATTGCTGGAATAAATGTTACTTTTCTTGCAATTTAATCAGTTTTTATAGTTTCAACAATAATTATTATGAAAGTGGTATTTAGAAAAGCAAAAAGAAATCAAAGTTGGAAGAAAGTTTAGTTATTTTCACTAACTTTGTAATTTATTTTAAGGTATTAAATAAAAGATCATACCACTAATATTGCCTTTGAAGGCCGGATTCTGAACCTTAAACCCTGGATGAGGCATTAAAAAACAAAGAACTTCTTCAAAGCTAGAGCGAATATGAATCCGTAGTTCCTTTAACTCCTGAGGTTGGTCCGAGGTGACCTGAAAAAATTATATAGCTTGAATACAAACGGAACCCAAAAAATTTAAGTAAATTCTTAATAAAAATAAACTTCAAGGTATTTTTTTATTTTTTATTTGCTTGGTTTTATTACACGATTAATATACATTGAAATACTTTACAACGAACTTTATTGTGTGTATTTTACATTATATTATTTAGTGTAGTTTTGAACACTGCAGTGTCCGATAGGACTATTTAATTTCAATGTGTGGTTACATATAGATAGAAAGATAGAAACCCTTTATTGTGTACACCAGAAATAAAAATTACAACACGATAGAAAACACTTACGAGCTAGTGCCACAAGTGGCGGTCTTATCGCTAAAAGCGATCTCTTCCAGGCAACCATTGGATGGAAATAATTTACGTAACAGAATCGACGGGGGATGCTAAAACACTTTTAATGATCATCATCATCATCATCGTCAGCCTTGAGTGACCCACTGCTGGGTATAGGCCTCCCTTTGTTTATGCCACTCTCCCCGGTCTCTCGCTATTCGCATCCACTCGTTCCCGACAGTATTTCTAATGTCGTCAATCCACCTCATCCTCGGTCGGCCTGGGTTCCGCCAACCTAGTCTCGGCCACCACGCAGTTACTGCTGTACACCACCTGCCATCATTACGTCTGGCCATGTAATGATACCACTAAATAAATACTACTATGTGGATAGTATAAAATGCACGCGATAAAGTCCAAATTTCAATGTGTAAACAATTTCTTACTTCGTACCATGAATAAATAGTTGCAACTTTAATGAATACGAAAAGCGGCAAAAATGTATGCACTCCCTAGTGAAACACTAACTTATTACCTATTGAAATATGTTAAGTTATGAGTTACCTCAAGCCTTTGCTGCAACAATCGGTTTCCTCCCTCCAGACCAAACGGGTAATCGTACGGATACGGCCAATCTCTTACTAGAAATTCCAATATTTGAAAAGCTTTTCCTCCGCGGTCTTTTTCTTGTACCATTTTGCCATACATCGTGAATAGCTGCACAAAAAGGAATATTAATAAGCTTTATTAATTTAAAAAAAATCTTTGTAATCTTCTCAGCAAGCAATTTTATTTTGATGCCCATATCATGATAGTAGAATAAAATACATTTTGTCCGCCATATTGAAGCGTCCGCCATATCAAATTAATCATCTAGGACCTAAGGCCTTGGGAAGACAAACCCAACGAACTCCCAAACTCGACGGAGTTACGTCGTGCATCGTTTTGTTTAGGAGTTCCTATGACCCCCTCCTGTCTCCATCATCAGACCAGCTACTTGTTCTATTGGTGGAACAAGGAGTTGAACAGATGGGACGACCCCTCGCTGGTACCATAACATTGCATTGTCACCGAACTAATATAAATATGCCAAATTTTAGCCCAATCGGTTGAGGATAGCTGGTCTAAAATAGAGTTGCAAGATTTGTCCCACAAATACTAACAGAGAAAAGTTTGTAAAAGCTTGTTCTTTAGGGTTGAACAGTTCATTGATATTTTTTAATGTGACTTTTAATTTTAGGTTTATTAACTTGTCTTGCCTAGATTTTTTTATAGAATAAGTGGCAAACAAGCTACGGGCCACCTGATGGTAAGTGGTCACCGCTACCAATAGACACCTACAATATCCGGGGCATTGTCAGTGCGTTGCCTGCCTTTGAAGACTCTATTCACTCTTCGTTTAAAGCAGTTGGATAGTGTCAATAGCACATGAAAACTATTACACTTCATCCACAACAAGGCTGTCTTGTCTTAATATTTACGCTTTGATTGTAATGTATTGTATATCTCAACTACTTCTATTACGGCTCTCTTTTAGCCGACTGAAAGTAAAAAATACATACCTGCAGATGTTGCATGTCATCCTCCTGAATGTTCATTGACAGGTTGTAGATCTGGACTGAGGATATAAGAGTGGAGAGTGCGAAAATCGTTGAGTTGTCGCGGACAGTACTCTTGCTATCGAAGGTGCCTTGCGTGTCCATTAGAAGAACTGCCACCTACCAAACAATTTTTTTTAAATAAACAGAATCCTATAGCCACTTAGTTTGTTGTTATTGAGATATGGGTAGCCGGGAAAGTTGAAGTGGCAGTGGGCAGGGCACATATCACGCAGAACAGATGGCCGATGGGGCCGAAAGGTTCTGGAATGAAGACCACGGACCAGTAAGCGCAGCGTAGGAGGTCCACTCACAAGATAGACGGACGATCTAAAAGAGACCGCATGGAAATGCTGGATGCAGGCCACTTCCAACCGGCTATTTTGGAGATCGATAGGGAAGACCTATGCCTAGCAGTGGACGTCCTATGGCTGAAATGATGATGATGATGATGAAATATGATTGTACGTAGGGCTTACTTATTAGGGGCTACCGCATAGTAGAGCAACAGAAAAAAACACCGGCCAAGTGCGAGTTGGGCTCACGCACTAAGGGGTGCATACCATTACATAAATTGTTAACAAATAATAAGTTAATGTCGCCAGCATACTGGATACACTATCATGTCTGTTAGTCAGGTGATCGTGTATGCAAAAAATTCCCGAATATGCAACTTTCGAATTGGTCTGTTTACCTTTTGTCCACTAGGTAAGGTATTGACAAACGGTTCCGACCACAGAAGGATGCCTGTAGTATTTCTCGTAACGCCACCTCTCCAATTGAACCCGATAAGAGGTGCACTATCTTCACCAAGCCAGGATCCATCTTTGCGAGCTGATTCCTAGAAATAAACGTAATAGTAGATTATGCACTAAGGGAATAAGCAGTGTCTTACGTCGCGGGCGGCATATTGAACCCTGAGTGAAGCGAGGGGTTCAAGCTGCCCAAGACAAATACAGGCTTTATTCCAGAGTTTATTATTACTTTTCACACCTTCTGCGAGACAATAAAAAGCCTAGTTCAAAGAGTAGTATTATAAGCCAAGTTTCACTGAAAATCTCAGCACCAAACACCGTCTTTTGTTTCACATTCTTTGTAAACGCACCTTTTTTTTAGTTCCCCTCATGGTGGCCTCTTTACACTGCCATACGGGCATTTTTGTACTTAAAGTTTTCACACGAATCTGACGTTCCAAACTCAAATCACTTTATTCCCTAGGGAGTTTCATACAACTTTATATCCCTTAAGAGATAATGTTTTACTTTACGTTGAGGTTGCATGATATGTAATTGGACATTGTCGAGCAGGTGGTGTGAAAAATATATAATGTGTTTTTTACCACGAAATTCCTAAAGACATTTAAAGAGCATGTGAACAAAGTGCCTAAGCCTTAATAGAGAGAATACGAAACGTGTTATTGAACACAATCTCAGTTTTAAAAAAACATAACTTCCGCAAAAAAGTAGCAAGTACCTATTATCTCTGGCCTTGATGATAACCAAATACATTTTGCACACAAGAAAAACGATAAAGCATTTAACTTACCGTAGAGGAGAGATATCTGATGAAGAAGTTGAGCAGGAAGGACTTTCCACCGCGGTAGGCACCAGCCACGCTCACCACCACCACCGGCAGGTCCTTGATCTCCTTCTTCAGCAGGACCTGTTCCAGCAACTTTTCGTCCAGCTGGTATGAGTGGTCCTCCAAAACCTTCACGACTTGCATCCCATGTCCCGTCATTGTTCTTCTAGGGGTTATTACTATAAGTATATGGTACTACGTTATGTTCTCTTGGTATATTTAATATGATAGTTAAACAATGTGTTGTACAATTTATATATTATGTTATCATACTGCATTTGTTATCTATATTTGTGGCAAGCTATGGGAAGTCCCTGACGGTCATGGTTAATTTTAGGTATGCACAATGTCGGGACTTTACTAGTGGTTTGTAACTTTATGACGTTTTTACGAAGTTTTGTTCATATTTTCAGGAATAATAAAATAGTAGATATTATGATAAGGTAGTATATATATTTTTTTTTTTTTTAATGTATTTTTTTTATGACGTCATTTTGAACACAGAGCGGAGCGAAAGATTCTAAAGTATAAAATCAAAAAAATTGTGGTATTATCTTGAGCTCAGCAGTGGAAGAACTCAACAGTGCAAATACCGTTCTTATCGATAATCATCAAATTTGACAGTTGAGATCGTCAAATTCGATAAAATGCCATTTAATCAGTACTCGCTATGATCGATTCTATGGCATTTTATCGAATTTGACAAACGATAAAAAACAAGCACTGCAGATCGGAGAAACAAGGAAGATAGAAATAGAATATTTTATTTATTGCCAAAAGTAATATACCATAACCTTAATTTTACTTAGAAATAGCAAACACTATATATTAGATATAGACGTAAATGAAAGGAAAGACAAAAACGTTCTATCAGGGAAGATAAATACGCTGTCTTTAACGTTCAAATTTCAGATGTCTATGACGTTCAGATTTTTTGCTGTAGTTTTGCACAAAATATCTTATGAACTTCATCAAAACTTACCGAAGAAGAGAGGTATTTAAAGAAGATGTAAAGAAAAAGTCACGTTAAAAGACAGCGTTTAGAAATAAGGATGTGTGTATACCTTGAGCATTCATGCCCACCATGGCACCTTCTTGCGGCGGCGTCGTGTGTCGGGTCGCTCTCTTCCCTAAGATATGGTTGAGGAGGGCGATGGCTTTCACATGTGTCATACTCGTGATCGGGTGCTGCTTGCGGGTCGCTGGTTTGCTCGCGGTATATACACGAACACACGACCAAATTGTTTTAACCTTAGATTAAGATATAACTTACTTTCCTATCCCGATATTCTGAATAACTACGGTAAATTCATTTAAATTAACAAAATTATTGTAGTTAAGTAATAGAAAAGTCACGGACCCTAGTGTACGTGAAGTTGCATTTGAAATAAAAATAAATGAAAAGAATAAGTTAAGCAACAAGAACTTGCCGCCGCGGTACGCTTATAACACAGAAAAGAGAAGTAATTAGAACGGAAATGAGAAGGAAAATCTGTCACCATGCATTATGACAGAACCTTGATTGAACATTATTTTTTAAGTCAACGCGTTGAACTCGGCATCCAAAGAACTTGGACCTTACCTTTTTGGGTTAGGTCTCACAGTTTTTTGTCCGCATCACAGTTGCTAGCTGATTTCGAATGACTGACGTTTTGTTTTTATGGGTGCAACTGGCTAGAACAAATTTCTTACAAAAATGCCTTGTTAGCCGTTCTAATTTAACCTAAAATAATAACTTTTCTGTGCTTATTAACATTACTGGGTAATTCCTTAATCTCATTCTTCAGCAATACCAGTTCCAGCACCTCTTCTAGTTGGTATGTGTAGTAGGTACTTGCCGCCGTGTAGTGGTCTATCAAAACCTTCAAGAATTGCGTACCTCATCCCAGTTCAGACATATTGCTCGAGATTGGGCCTCAAATGTAATATCTAAGTTAAGATATTAAACAAGCATAATCGCAGTTTATATGGAATAGATATCGTTTTGGTAATTTCTGTGGTCATCATCATCAGCAAGAAGACTACCACCGTTGAACATAAGCCGCCTTCTTAGAACTCCACACTTAACGACTGCCTGCCATCTGCATCCACTGGATGCCCACGACCCTCATGATGTCGTCGGTCTATTTAGTGTAAGGCTTACCTACTCTGAATCTTCTGAATGTTCGTGGTCTCCATTCAAGAACCTGTCCTCCCCTTCGGTTATCAGTTCTTCGAACGATGTGACCTGCCCATTGTCACTTCAACTAGCAAATTTTAACAGCTTTGACAGTGACTCTGGTTCTTTGGCGAATATCCACGTTTCGGATTCTCAAAATCTTTTCATCCCCATAATTTTTTTTTGGTGGTTATATGTAATATCAGCAATGCCATCTTGATTTCCCACTTCCACAAATCGTGAGAAAATTCTATTTACTTAGTTCACAGTCCTGATAAATATAAAACAAATGTATGTATTATACTATACTATGTTACTTTACCATAATATGACATTTTTATTGTATATCTACCACAACATAAATACAAAAAAAACATGATTTGCGGAAGTGGGAAATCAGGGTGATAGTGCTATGGCTAGATTTTACAGTCTGCCACAGAAATAGATAAAAATAACCGACAAGATAACAGTGTTGCAGAATAACGCTATAAAATGCATTTCTACTCGTTTGTAATCGTCAGTTAGATTTTATATCTGAAGCACAATTATATCAATATGGCTGGACTAGGTCACGGGATGCAAGCTGTGAAAGTTTTGATTGACCACTCGTACCAACTGGATGAGCAGGTGTTGGAACAAGTCTTGTTAAAGAAGGAGATCAAAGACCTGCCGGTGGTGGTAGTGAGCGTGGCTGGCGCCTACCGCGGCGGCAAGTCCTTCCTGCTCAACTTCTTCATCAGATATCTCTCTTCTCCGGTAAGTTTCACTTAATAATAATATCACATAATTTTTTTCCTCTCCGGCGTCTATAAAAGGCAGCCTTTTTTGTGTGGCAAGCCATCACTGGCTCAATATTTTGAAACGGGGTTTAAAATATTTTTCTATCACCGCCAATTTCTAATCTGACCACAATGTTATGTCTTTAGCTACAGAACCCTACCATATCTTTTTCTTGATTGTTCTTGGCCAGTTATTTTATAATGTAGAGAAAATTCTCAAGGTAGTCCCACAGAAATGCCATTAGCTAGGGTTTAATAGTTTTTTAACCAGCCCAATAATATGAATAATTTTGTAGTTGGCTTTTAAATAAATATTTATAATCAGTCACAAATACGCTTTTTATATGATTTAGCAAGCAGCTCAACAAGATGGCTCCTGGTTAGGTGAGAACAGCGCACCACTTGTAGGGTTCAACTGGCGCGGTGGATCCCAAAGGAATACTACAGGCATTCTTCTCTGGTCGGAGCCTTTTGTTACCACACTTCCATCTGGAGAAAAGGTACTTATAATACAAAAGTCTACAATTCCTTTCCTTTCTTATTCTTTGTGGGCTTATTTCGGGATTTCATCTATCCGAGACACATGCAAAGTCACGTAGAAAAGGCTGTATAGTTCATCATTACCACCATCATCGTCAGCCTGTATCAGCCCACTGCTGAGTATAGGCCTCTTCTTCCTTGCACCATTGATGTCTGTCTTGGGCCAATCTCATCCACCGATGTGACCTGCGATAGGTCTGATTTCGTCAACCTATCAGGCTTATTGTCTGCCTACAGAACGCTTATCCGCATTTGGTAACTAATCTAGCAGGTTTCTACTTCACCTGCCTACACCACGCCTAGCCACGTGTCCTGCCCAGTACCGTTTAAAACATAATATGGGTTATATTTTACGTCATCTTCTTCATCGTTGTCAGCTTATTATATTCCCACTGCAGGGACACATGCTTTTTCTCAGCCACACATGCCTTTTTTTCTTTTTACATCTCTACATAGTATAAATTAAAGTCGCTTTCCGCGTCTGTCTGTCTGTTTGTGTGTCTGTATGGCCGTTAACTCCTCCCAAACCACGCAACGGATTTTAATGCGGTTTTCACCATCAGTTAGATACATTTTCACGGAATCTTCTTTATCTTTATCTTTACATAGTATAAATTAAAGTCGCTTTCCGCGTCTGTCTGTCTGTTTGTGTGTCTGTATGGCCGTTAACTCCTCCCAAACCACGCAAAGGATTCTAATGCGGTATTCACCATCAGTTAGATACATTTTTACGGAAGGTTTATATTATATAACTAGCGACACGTGCGAAGCCGGGCCGGCGGGTCGCTAGTACAGTATAATTATTTAAACATCTCTTTGCATCTTTTTTTCTTTTTTTTTTTTTTTTTTTTTCTTTTTGTTCCAGTACCCATGCCGAAGCGAAAATACTAATTATGGTGACATTGTATTGTATGACTATGGACATTTTGTATTGTATTTTTGTATTGATTTAATTGATTATAACTGTGAATTGACTGAACTATTATTAATATTTTGACATTACTTATTAACTTATTATTTGGAATTGTATTGTGTCACTGTGAATTTGATTTATTACCTTAGTTTATTTGTATATGTATTGATTATCTTTTTAATGAATTGTATGGGTTGTTTTGTTGCCTGAAATAAATTAATTTGAATTTGAATTTTGAATTTTGTCAATAACGGTAAAATAACGTTTTATTAGTCTTACTCTGAAGTTTTTGCATCCCCACTTTACATTTATTGATACTTTATGAATGTTTCAATCATGTTGCTAAGCTTCTAGCACCGCCGCTTTACACTAGCTTGTCTGTCTATTTTCTACCGGATACATTTCAGCGAGTTTGCTCAAGAGCTTTATATCCTTATTCCACCCTCCTCTTTTAGAAGAACTGAAGTACAGGACAAGTAGAAGTACTGCACACTACAGCTTGCTCTTTTTCGTTATTCCAAAATTTTGTACGCATCTGTTTCGTTCGTTTGTGAAGCATACTGCCCAAGAATGTAACTCCCAGCTGTGGAGAATAATACAACCTTGCCTACATTATAGTTATCATGAAACAGGGAAGACTAGTCTTCTTCTACTATATAAAAATAAGTCGGGTTTTCCTTCCTGACGCTATAACTCCAGAACGCACGAACCGATTTCCACGGTTTTGCATTCGAAATGTTTGTGGAGGTCTAGGGAAGGTTTAAACAGTGAGTAAACGGCTGGACCGATTTGGGTGAAATTTTGTGTTCCTGGAGCGGGTCGTAGTAGCGAGGCCGAAGGCCGAGCCCTACGCGTACGAAGTAGCGGGTATCAGCTAGTAGTGAATAAATTTGTTCTAAATCTACGTGCTCCATCCTTACCTAGGTACATATTAAATAATAAATATAGAATACATTACAAAATGATTACTTTTCAGGTGGCCATCATTCTAATGGACACTCAAGGCACCTTCGACAGCAAGAGTACTGTCCGTGACAACTCTACAATTTTTGCGCTCTCCACTCTTCTATCTTCAGTCCAGATTTACAATCTGTCTATGAACATTCAAGAAGATGACATGCAACATTTGCAGGTGTGCTTTTACTTTTATGCCATCTCATTTTTAGTTTGCATCATTTATAATTTGATGGTTTCATTTTAAATTTATTAAAAAATTTATTTGTAGTTTTAGTTTTAGCTTGTATTTTTTTTAGTTAATAAAGGCGCTTGCCCAGGAAAAAAAAATAAGGAAGTGCAGGAGAATTAATTGACATAATCTATGTACAAAATTAAACTAAACATTTTGTTTTACGAAACATGAACATAAAAATGAAACAAATAAAACAAAACACAAATATCGGCTTATTTCATTATCATTAATCGGATATTGCACACTGATAAGCATTATCATTGATTTATTTATTTATCTGCTTCTTTGCGGAATGCATCTTTTTGAATTTACTACTCTCCATGGACTCGATGTCATGTTACAAGTTTTATCATTTTTTTTTGTGCTTTGTTTGCACAAAAAATCATAATAATATTTTACAATCGAGTAATTAGCATGACCATTCGTTTTTATTTTGCAGTTGTTTACAATGTATGGTAAAATGGTACAAGAGAAAAATCACGTAGGAAAACCATTTCAAACTCTGGAGTTTCTCGTTAGAGACTGGCCCTATCCTTATGACTACCCATTTGGTGCAGATGGAGGGAATCGCCTGCTGCAAGAAAGACTTGAGGTACATTGTAGTAACTAAAGTTTAGATAATAATGCTGTGCTTTTAGAAAGTACTTTCTTTTTTTTCAAAAGATCTGAGTATTGGGTTTGCTATTTCAGATTACTCCAGATCAGCCTAAAGAATTGAGAGACCTTCGGACACATATACAATCATGCTTTGAAAAAGTACTTTGTTTCTTGATGCCTCATCCAGGATTTAAAGTTCAACACCCGAACTTTAAAGGGAATATTAGCGGTAGGTGCATCACTCTATACTTTATTTAGTTGGTGTATGTATTCGATGCAAATTATTTCAATGACGATACGAAAAAACAAACTAATTGTCTTTTTGATGATTCCAGATATTGATACCAACTTTAGAACTTATCTGAAACAGATGGTGTCTTCCTTGCTTAGCACAGAAAAGTTAGGCCCTAAAGTTATTAACGGCCAAAAAGTTAAAGCTGGAGACTTGTACAATTACTTCAAAGCTTATATGACTTTGTTCAACAGTGACCAAATCCCCAATCCAACAACTATTATGCAGGTAAGATCGGTTTTTGAGAATAATAATTTACTATGAACCTAGGGCTAATGATGATGATGATGATGAATCAAAAGAAAACTATAAATAATCGCATTTTATTTATATTACATGGGAATTACTCACGTAAGATTAAGCCGGATAAAATAAAATAAAAATGTGTGAAAAACACGTCAGTTAATAAATCAATTATAAATAATCGATTCTACGTGTATTTTCAATAGGCGACGGTTGCAGCAGGTCTTCTTTCTGCCATGAATGAAGCTCGTGAAGTATATGAGAAGGGAATGGATGCAGAGTGTGGACCGACGCAACCTGCTGTGCCATCTGGTGACGTGCCAGATCTACATCGGAAGTACTTGGACTCAGCACGCGCTGCTTTCACAAACAAAAGAACGATGGCAACCCAAGACGAAGTCAACAAAAACATGGAAAAACTGAATCAAGTAATATTTACAATTATTCAATACTCAATATATGATAAATAATTGAAAACATAAATAAAGATACATGAAGTTCTTAAGTGAAATGTTTAATTAAGCCATACACATACATATTATTATTATGAACTTTATAGAATCTACCATAGAAACGTATTAGAATATAGAAAATAGTAAATATGGAACAATCTATTTAAATTCATTATATAAATATATTTCGTCAAATTATCAATGAAAAGGAATTCTTCCTTACCTAATTAAGATTGGGAAGAATTGTATATAATTTTCTTTTTCTTCCAGGAGTTGAATGTCCGTCTGCCTCAGTATGAACAAAGCAACCTGTCGAAGCTCCAAGCTTTGGTGAACAAAGCAAATGAAGTCTACGAACAGACTGTTAGGAATATTAGTAAGAATCAAACGCTGTGTCTGCATCCACTAGACCTTGAGGCTGTACATAATGAAGCCGCCCAAGCTGCGATAAAAACTTATGATGGAAGTGTGAAGAAAATTTCTAACAAACCAGATCAAAAAAGAACGGAGCTTACACAAGTATGCAATATTCATAATATAATATTATATATGACTTGTTCCCATCTTGGATTGCAAAAGAACAATGATTATAGCTTGATTATTAATAGAGATACCAGATTTGAAAACATTAGAGATTAAATGAATCGGTTTCTTCTAGGCAAGCGTGCTCCATCGTAAACCGCATTGTCGCTTTACATCAGGCAAGTTGGCGGCCAAACGCAAGCCTATTAATAGATTTCAAAAAAAGTCTGACAAGGTTTTACCCTCTGTTTTAAAAATAATAATAAATTTTCCGAGATAAAAGGTAGCCTATGTGTTTATTCAGGTTATAAATTATCTCCATAACAAACTTTATTTAAATCTATATTTTTTTTTGTTACGGAGATAAGGATAAATATAATTATACTTACACACAAACTTTTGCATTTATAATATTAGTGTGTGAATGAGGTGCCCACAAGTGAGTCGGATTCACGCATTGGGGGTTCCGTACCACAACGAAATGCAAAAAGTATGTGATGGTACTCGCCCTTCGTCGCCGTCGTTCATCGTCTCGTCGTCTGGTCGTGATATATCGTGTGTCCTAGGAAACCTAGTACCTTAACGTGATCGTCTATTTTGTTATTGTTAGCTGAAGTGATTGTCTATTTTGTTACTGTTGGCTGAATTGATCGTCTAGATTCTGACTATGTATAAGGGTTTCGTGTTGCATCAAGCTGGATATGATCGATTTGGCGAGTCGTATGTAAGAATAAGTGTGCTTGTAATTTGATAGTGGTTAAGACAGCTTCCACACGGCACATGCCGTTGTATAGACACCCATCCAGATCTAGTCAGCTAGATATGAATATAGAGCGGCGTACATTCGAACTAGAATTAGCTCATGGCTAATTATATATTATACTGATAAATCAATGCTGATCAAGGGACTGGTTTGTAGTCTTCTATACAACGATAACCCACTGCTCAACTAGGTGCACTCTGTTCTAGGCCTAAAACCTGGTGACCAGGGCTACACCGAGTGTAATTTTGGCGAAACACTTGTCTGGCGTGCGAACGCCTTACGTGGGCTGAGAGACTGTGCTCTATACCTCTTTAGTATCAATTGTACCATGGATTTATATTTGCAAATCGGTGGCCACCGAAGTCGACAAAGTGTTCGCTGGGGAGCAAAGCATCACCCAAGGGGAGGACGTGTTATGGAGAACCAGCCCAGCGTTGGCGTGGGGCACGGAGGAAATGGCTGTATGCTATAGGGTCATAAACTTGACCGTAAAGATACACTGCGTGTATCATTGAGCACAACTTTACATCCAGAGACTGGACGTTTAGTTAAATCGACATAGGTTCGCCTTGACGCACTACGCTGCCCTTTACAAGTCTCATCTACCTTATATTGCTGTCATATATTAAACATTGATACAACGTCCATAACATCAAAACTACGAATTAATAATATTGATCTCATTACTATGAGTATTATATATGTGTTATCCATAGTATATAGCTTTATATACCAAAAAACCTTGGATGGTGACGGTAACGCCACGAACGGTGCTCGAAACCGTCCATCGTTCTTAACTCTAAGAACAGTCTTAAATAAAAGATATAGTACTTATGTACATAATGATCTTGTCATTCTACGTCGCTTCAACATCCGTGATTATATCCTTACTGAATACAATTAATAGTCTGTTTATCCTGCATTCGTGTTAACATCAGTGATGACATTCTTAATAAACAGTATAAAGGGTCCACGTGTAATAACTTGCGTAGCTTCGAATCTGCGTCTCGTTAACCGGTATATATTATACATACTATAAGTTAATAACTGAACAATCAAACCTTGATGTCGCGTCGATCAAACCTCTCGTTGTTAGGTAGCCTCTCTGGCTGTACCTGATGTCAAACTCGGGGTCACTTTCTGTGGAACTATAGCGTTAGATCCTACCTATCTTTCTATAATCAAATGGATTTCGTAGAAATGGAATCCTTACTTCTTGACGCGGGGTTTAACTGGACCTGCGGTTTCAGTATTACTATTATAGCTCTACTTGTATGTTGGTATCTTAACTCGTCATGTATATAATACATGATAGCTTACTCTTGTGTATAAATGCATCATCTTTGGCCCTTGTAGGATTCAATTAATCTAGACTTCAGCTTAAGTATGACACCAATATACAAGAAAGTCTTCTCTTGCCTTTTCCTACCTAATAAAGGTAACAGGATTAAATGGATAGGGATCAGTATAAACAACTTAATTTGGGCGATATGAATGTTTATTCATTGTTACGAATTATCGTTAATGTGGTTTATTTATATATTTCGTTTATACAACTTAAGGGTTTGCAATTAAACCAATAAGTTGCAGAGTAACTGATTACTATGGCCTAGACTATCCAGAAAACAGTACTCAGACAAAAACTGGAATGGCCTCGAATACATAATTCAGTGAACTGAATTATTCGCGAACGCGAACGCCCTTTGATTACATATTATTGTTTGGAATGTTATTTAGTCATCGATACCCCGACTATATTAGGTTTTACATTTTAGTTTAATAGTTATTTATTACATAAGTTTAATACTATTTGATGGGTATAGTTAAATTATACATTATCTTTGTTTGAGCTTGATTAACGGGTTGTTTCTAATTCATATTGTAGTTCTTCTTGTACGAACGCATATACATTTGAGAGATTTGAAAATGATTTATCCGCGTTCGGGGTATGATAGTTTGATTATATACACAAGTAATACATCACAATTACATTTGTTAATACAATACATTTCTTATCATCTATCGACTTATTTTACGTAGAACAGAGAGAGAAAGTATTGCTTCCATGACAACTTCAAACAGTCCAAGATGTACATATTGCTATATTGCATTTATGTACGTCTGTTCGGACTTCAGGTGTAAGTCTTAACATCTGTCAGCTTATTATAGGTGGAATGGAGAGAGAGTTGTTTACATGACATTGCTTGAGTCCAAGATGTATATAGTTTTATAACATATTTACATCTGTTCGGGCTTCAAATACAAGTCTCACATCTATTAACTTATAGATGGAACACAGTGAGAGAAGTAATTACACGATATTACTTCAGTCCAAGATGTACATAGCTTTTTTTATACATATGTACGTCTGTTCGGACTTCAGATGTAAGTCTTAACATTTGTCAGCTTACTATAGGTGGAATGGAGAGAGAGTTGTTTACATGACATTGCTTGAGTCCAAGATGTGTATAGTTTTATAACATATATACATCTGTTCGGGCTTCAAGTACAAGTCTAACATCTATTAACTTATAGATGGAATACAGTGCAGTAGTAGTTATATGACATTACTTAAGTCCAAGATGTACATAGCCTTATTATACATATGTACGTCTGTTCGGACTTGAGATGTAATTCTTTAACATCTTCTGGGGAATGCAATACATCATACAATTGGATCTCATGGAATAAGATTAGTCATACAGATAATCAAGGTTATACAACCAGTTTACGTTACCAGCGGCGTCTGACCGTAGATCACTGACTCTACACTTAACACACATATCAGGTGTGGTTATCATAATCTTAGTTATTTTATAGGCGAAGTTCCTAACACACGAACTTCGCCCCTTTTTCAATACTTTGTACTTCTACAATTATATCGCACAACCGCCTCGGTTTAAGGCTTCCAATCAAGTGTCCTTCTCAATCTTTCCTCGCTTCATCCAAAACTATTATCATAAATCACCAACGGGAATTACTTCCATGTGTGTGACTGAGTCCCTTTTGACGATTTTTAATGGCTTGTGCAATGGCACTTTACAAAATTTGTATTGTATTTTACTGGGAATAGAAACGTAAGCCTTGTGTTCTAAATGGCTCTAAAACAATAACTCTAGACGATTTATGACTTCCTATATCTGAACTACGAGTTATGCACAGCGTGTAGTCGTCGTTAGTGTCTCTGCAAGACGGACAAAACATTTTTTTTTTTTATTGGGTAGGCATACCACCACAAGTAGTGCAAAAAGACAACATTACACCCAGGCGGTCACCCATCCAAGTATCCCCCGTGCCCTACATTGCTGAACAGAAATTTGTCACCGACTCACATTTTGCCATTATTTATTATACTTTAGTTATGTGTGTACTATAATCGTGCCAAGTTTGACGCTTGTAAGTATTACCTTTTTTACATTAGAGCTAATACGAATATACGTTTGTCGTACGGGGACATCGTAGGCTTAGGATTAGGGTCCCGTTTTTACCCTTTGGGTACGGAACACTAAAACAATGTTTTTGATTTATTACAGAATTTAGAAAATCGACATGCTCAGTTAAAGATGACGAATGACAAAAATAACAGAGACGTGGTGAATGAGCTTAAAACAGAATACTGGAAGTTCATGGAAACTAAATCTGTGAACCCTCCGCTTTCGGATGCTGACTTCAAGGGCAGCCACGATGCTGGACTGAATCAAGCACTTGCTAAATTTCAAGCCAGAAGGATTCGTCCAAGCTCCTACCCTAATGACATATTCAAAGAAGAACTTGTGAAGGTAACTAGATTTTTATAAATGTAATAATTGACAATTAAACGACGAACCATCTGAAGATAAGTAGTCACCACCACCTATGGACCTACCACCTACAATACCCGAAGCAATGGCGGTGCGTTTCCTACCTTCAAAAACTCTATTCACCCTTCGCTTAAAGCAATTGAGGTCTTATATATAGGAGGAAAAACCAAAGATATTGAACCATTCCACAACTTACAGGTCAAACAATCGATCAAATTGAACGGTGTAAGACTTCCACGTGTCTAGAAAAAATGGATGACTTTTATGGCGATAGCAGCCGGTGCAATAGTTAAGTTTCTTTCAACAATCAATCTTTTCTTATTTTCAGCTTGTCATGGATACGTTTGCAGGATTACAAAGTATAAATCATGGAAAAATTGAGCAAGAAAGAATAAAGCAAGAACAAGAAAGACGCAGAATCGAGCAAGAAAGATTAAAAGCTGAACAGGAAAGGGTGAGAGCTGAGCAAGAGAGAATAGCGAAAGAACAAGAAATGATCAGACTCGACCAAGAAAGGCAGAGAATTGAGCAAGAAAGGCAGCGACTTGAATTAGAAAGACAAAGAATTGAAGATGAAAACCGGAGACGTAGACACAAGAAATGTTCGATAATGTAAATTAATTATCATTGTACACTACATATTAAGTAATTTCTTATGTCACGAGTGACCCTATTATTCGCTATATATTTCGTTAATCAATAATCAATATTAATCCATGTAATATATAATCACAATAAATGTAATGGAAATTTTCATATTATATTAAAAATAATGTATCTTCGGTTCGAAGTTTTATTTTATGAGTAGACAGAGATTAGTTAAATCTTTGATATAATGTTTTTTTTTAAATGTCTTATAAATATCCATTCATGTCGTTGATTTATACAAGGCTATAATATGTCGTTGATACACAAAAGTGCTAGAAAGCCAAGAGAAGGTCACTGAGGAGGAGGACAATACCCGTGAGTGGACACGTCTATTAGTTTAAATAAGGAGGTCATTGTATTTTTCATTATAATCAATTTTAATTTGGAACCAGCACAAAAATAGCACAAAAAAGCAGCAAGCAGAAACAGTAATTATTGTTCCTAATTTCAGGGTTAGTTCCATAAATATGAGACCAACCTTAAGTAAGTTTAACCCTACGTACCCCAAATAATACAAAGACCCCCTTTTGGCTTAGTACCACCGTTCCGTGTAAACCAATGTAGAATATTGCCAAACACAGTTTTCACTTTTCACGATGTCCTGTTTGATTCTCCTTTTAAAAACGATAATTTAGATTTAGGTAAGAGAGGACGGGGTTCTTAACTGCTGGCCTTTTGGAAAAACTCAGAGCCACATAGTGGGCAGTGGAGAGAACTATGCTCGGAGTTTCTCTTTACGGTAGATTCCGGAATGTGAATATTCGCCAAAGAACCAGAGTCACTGATAAAGCTGTTAGCAATTTGCAGTGGCAATGGGCAGGCCACATCGCTTAAAGAATCGATAGCCGATGGGGAAGAAAGGTTCTTGAGTGGAGACCTGGAATCGGAAGACGCAGTAAATGTATGCCTCCCACTAGATAGACTGACACCATCGTGAGAGTCGCGGACATCCAGTAGATGTGGATGGCAGACTGTCGTTCAGTATGGAGATCTAAGGGGAAGCCTATGTTCAGGAAGCATATGTACGTCCTCTGGCTGATGATGATGATGATGACACATGCAAATATAAAGTCAGATATGGAAACTCGCAGTCTGGCTTCACCGCCATCGTGCTCGCGCCACCGCAAGATAAGAGTATAGAAAGAAAGAAAGAAAGAAAACATTTATTTTGCGCACAAAACACTACAACAGATATGAGATAAGACCGGTATAAGATATGAGTCACACTATATGCTTCACCACGCCCGCAAACAAGCAATTACATTCCATAGAAAAATATCATTGACACTAGACAAAATGTATAGAACAGCTGTTTTAAAATAAATGTTGATTCAAAACTCGACCTTAAAATGACTTTGGCTACCAGCTAAGTAGACATTACTCATATTATAAGGAAAAGATGCTATTCACTCGGGGAGTCACCGCTCATGTGCAGGTATGTATATTTATATGAACAAAAAGACAGCACTGCCACGTCACTCGATGCTTATAAATAGGACGGCCAGTCACTCTGAATCACCATTTACCGTTCAACAGCGATAGTGTAGTTGAGGGAAATGTCGGGACTAGGGCATGGAATGCAAGTAGTTAGTGTTTTAGAAGACCACTCGTACCAGCTTGATGAGAAGTTGCTGGAACAGGTCCTGCTGAATGAGGAGATTAAGGACCTGCCGGTGGTGGTGGTGAGCGTGGCTGGTGCCTACCGCGGCGGCAAGTCCTTCCTGCTCAACTTCTTTATCAGATATCTCTCCTCTCCGGTAAGCATTATCTCTTCTCTATCTCTACATATCTCTTCTCTATCTCTACATATCTCTTCTCTTCTCTATCTCTACATAGTATAAATTAAAGTCGCTTTCCGCGTCTGTCTGTCTGTATGGCCGCTAACTCCTCCTAAACCATGCAACGGATTTTGATGCGGTTTTCACCATCAGTTAGATATTTTTTGCGAAAGGTTTATATATATAACTAGCGACCCGCCCCGGCTTCGCACGTAAATTATACCCGTGCGAAGCCGGGCGGGCGGGTCGCTAGTGAAGCATAATATATTTTCATACTAAATGAAGGAGGCAGGATTTTATTTTATTTTATTTTTAATCATTAAACAAAATCCACAGCCTTTAAAAAACAAAACAATAAACTATGAACTTAGGGCCAATTAAGGATTTAAATTTTATGATTAATCAAATAACGAACAGTCGTATTATCAATTAACGTATGACGTGTACGCGTATGTTTGTGTGTGTGTAAGTGTGTGTTTTTTATTGCATGTGTGTGTATATGCGAGAGTGAGAGAGAGAGAGGAGAGGTATGTGTGTGAGTGGATATTTAACTTGCATTTATGTCATGTTTATTAAATGAGACAATTTCTTTTGTTTGAAAAATAGGCCCACCACAAACTAATACCGTATAGTAATGAAACTCATGTCGATTTGTTCCTCATAATCTCTAGACTTAGTGGTAATATTAGCTATATCCGATCAAACCGGAATATTGACAGAAGCCGATTACTATAGCCACTGTTGTAAAATATGGTCTATTTATTTTTGTATAAAAATTCCTAAGCATGCATCCTTTTTCGTATTAAAAACGTTCCGGTCAAGTGACTTTATGAATGAATTGTGGCAAAAATCAAAACAACACATATTTTTCTTTATTATTATTATTCCGGTTTTATTTTTACCTTATCTTTCGTCCGAATGGTACAAAAAAACACGATGAATTTTATAGTGTTATACCCAACAATATACGGTAAATTTGGTGGGCCTAGAAAAAATTGTCTTCTTTCATGCAGTAAGTTCTATGTGTAGACGACTAATAATTAAATTTAGCTACGCACGGAATTCAATTATTATTCGGAGGATGACTATTTATCTATTTATAGAGTCCAAGTGAGAGCCAAATTTATGGCAAATTCATTTGATACATCCCAAACGCCAATGCAATTTCAAATCGCTGTTCAAGCTTGAGATATTTTGCTATTACAATTTTCGTTTGCCAACTTCAACGTCCATGATTTGGATCTATCTGACCCACCCAACACGGCAGCTTACCATTGTCTCTCTTTATCTTATCTGTGTTCAGACTATATATTTTTAGGCGCGAATAAACAAGAAGTGCAAACGTGCACACTTGCCCGGCAAGTAGAAAAAACTTCACTAAAGATACTTATACTGGGTTTTTATCCACGGATCCCGGTATCGGTTTGAATTAGCCACGGATACCGGCGAGATGGAGAGAGCTATGCTCGGAATTTCTTTGCGCGATAAAATCCGAAACGTGGATATTCACCAAAGAACCAGAGTCACCGACATAGCTGTTAAAATTTGCATGTTGAAGTGGCAATGGGCAGGCCACATCGCTCGAAGAATCGATAACCGATGGGGAAGAAAGGTTCTTGAGTAGAGACCACGAACCGGAAGACGCAGCGTAGGTAGGCCTCCCACTAGATGGACCGACGACATAGTGAGAGTCGCTGGCATCCAGTGGATGCACAAGGCAGGCTGTCGTTCAGTGTGGAGGTTAAAGGGGGAGGCCTATGTTCAGCAGTGGACGTCTTCTGGCTGATGATGATGATGATGACCGGTGAGATGTATCCACCGATACCGGGAACTGCTTTTTTTTTTTTTTTTTTTTTTTTAAAAACAAGAAATTAAATAATACACTACCTACTACTTTTTTTACTAACCGACTTCAAAAAGGAAAAGGTTCACATCAGGCAAGTTGACGGCCAAGCGCAAGCCCATTTATAATAAAAAAAAAAAAAAAAAAAAAAAAAACTCAATTTTGTTGTCATTTTTGTAGAGATCAGCTCAACAAGATGGATGCTGGCTATGTGATGACTGCGAACCTCTTGCTGGGTTCAACTGGAGAGCTGGCGCTGAGAGGCACACAACAGGCATCCTTCTGTGGTCCAAACCTTTCATCACTACACTGTCTTCAGGAGAAAAGGTAGTCCTAATTTATTATGTGGGTACTTCATTCCTTCAAGCCCAGGCTCCACAAGAAATCTTGCGTCATCACTTTTTTAGGGTTCCGTACCTCAAACGGAAAAAACGGAACCCTTAAAGGATCACTTCGTTGTCTGTCTGTCTGTCCGTCTGTCAAGACCCTTTTTCTCAAGAATACGGATAGGTATCAAGTTGAAATTTATAATAAATACTACGGCCTACGGTTTCTTTCGGCTGTAAAAAAATCTAACTTGTAAGTCAACGCAGTCAAAAGAAATGAACGTTTATGTCGCATAATTTGCGATTTCACATGGGAATCATGACCTATATAGGTACTTCCCGTTGACCTAGAATCAATGATTTTGGCAAGAGGCAAGGTCTTAAAGCACATATAAAAGAATTAATCTGAAAGTTGTTAATTTGAAGTAATATCATATAAAAAATATTGTTTTACAATTACAAACTTATAGTTGTTTTGTATGGAAGAACCTTATTATCAACTACAAAGTTAAGTTTGTCGTTCAATATTTCAACTTCAGTTTTTTTTTTGGACTCGCGCTCTTAGGGCTCCTCCCAACGGAACCCTCAGAGCACGAGTCCTACTCGTACTTTTCCGGTTTTTTTAATAAAATAATAGGCTTGCTTTTGAGCACTGCGTTCTACCTGTCATGACTTACGGTGCTGAAACGTGAACACTTACAGTTGGAGCGATCCACAAGTTCAAGGTCGCTCAGTGGACTATGAGGAGAGATAAGCTCGGTGTTTCTCTAAGTTTTAAATGTGCATTAGAGATAAATAGCTTTATATAATTTTGTAAAGAATAATAATCAATTTGCGCAAACATCATGATCGTTTGTAATAATTACCCGGCCTCGCTACAAGGACAAGAAAACTGTTTGAAATTTGAATTTCCCGCCATTTGTGAATCGAACCACCTTAGGAGAGGCCTGTTTCCGACAGCAGACTAGTATGGGCTGCTGATGATGATGTGGCTTGCTTTTGCCCGCAACTTCGCCTGACGTTACGCTATGATGCAGTCTATGATGGACCACGCTTGCGACTTGAACACACCCACCCTGGTTATTTCTGTCGACTGGGCACGAAGATTCGACACTGATTTATAGTTGATATTCCGAATACTCGTACGAAGCGCTTTGATTCCACTTTTATTATGCGAACTGCAAGTCTGTGGAATTCGCTGCCTGAGTAGGTGTTCCCGGTTGGTTACAATCTGGGTGTCTTCAAATCGAGAGTGAATCGGTTTCTTCTAAGCAGGAATGCTCCATCGTAGACCGCATCATCACTTAACATCAGGCGAGTTAGCGGTCAAACGCAAACCTATTATTAAATAAAAAAATATGTATATTGATTATTTGTTTGTCTTAAAAATCTTATGTTTTTTACAAAGGTGGCAGTAGTTCTGATGGATACTCAAGGCACCTTTGATAGCAAGAGTACCGTTCGTGACAATTCTACAATCTTCGCGCTTTCCACTCTCATATCTTCAATCCAGATTTACAATCTGTCTAAGAACATTAAAGAAGATGATCTACAACATCTCCAGGTATGTATCCTTAATTAAATGCAACAAGTATAATTGAAGAATAAACCAAAAACTAAACTGCATCTAAATCACTTAAATTATGATAAAGTATCATCATTATAATCATCAGCCACAAGACGTACATATAGGCCTCACCCTTTAACCTCTACATTGAACGACAGCCTGCCTTTTGCATCCACTGGATGCCCGCGACTCTCACAATGCCGTCGGTCCATCTAGTAGGAGGCCTCCCTACGCTGCGTCTTCCGGTTCGTGGTCTCCACTCCAGAACCTTTCTTCCCCATCTACTTCCAAAGTATAGCTAAAATTAAATAAATAAATAATCGGGATATTTTTTACACACGTTCATCTGACCCTAAGCTAAGCAAAGCTTGTAATATGGCTGCCAGAGGCTGATATATACATAGTAATTATACTTTTAAATACATACCTACTAAATAGATATTAACACCCAGATATAGAACAAACACAAATATTCATCACATGAATGTCTGTTCTAGATGGAAATCGAACCCACGCCCCCAAACACAGAAGGCAGGCTCACTACCAACTGGGCCAACGGAGCTTAAAGCTATCAATTTTTTTATTTTTTAAACCCTGTGTTGAAATATCCACATTATCACTGAACTAGCTGTTGCCCGCGGCTTCGCTCGCGTTGTATTGAAATCTACTTTACTACCTCCCGTCTTTTTAGTTTCAGTCTCGCATCCATCCTGTAATCCACTCTACTCCTGTACCACCCTTTCTGCTCCAGTTCTGCATTCGCCCCTAAATCCACTCTACTACCGTTCCGCTATTTCTGCTCCAGGCCCGAATCCGTCCCGTAAAATTACTCTTCTTCCGTCCCATCCTTACGGCGCCAGTCCTGCATTTGTCCCATAATCTTCTCTAATACAGGCCCACCCTTTCCGATCCAACTCGGCATCCGTCCCGTAATCCAATTTACTCTCTTTCCGCCTTTTTGCAATCCAGCCCTACATACGTTCCGTAATCCAATCTACTTCAGTCCCACTCTTTCCGATCTAGTCCCGCAGCCGTCCGCTCCACTCCACTCCCATACCGTAATTCAACCTACTCCTATTGCGCCCTTATACCTATAGTCCCGCATCTGTCCATAGTTTTATCTATGTAAAACTAAAAACATTAGGGATTAGACTGACTTCAAAATTACTAAAATACGCATATCGAGTCAAGCTCGCGCATTGAGGGTTCCGTACTAAGGTGGGTGAACCAAATAAAGCCTATGTCCTAATAAGGCTTATTTTTTAAATTTCCCGCTTCCCGATTTCGAATGACCGCCAATGTTTGTAGAAGTGTGCGTGTACATTAACTAACGCACATAAGCACAGCAAGTGGCCCGTGCCGCGAGTGTGTTGGAATCTGCTGTCGAAAATAACCACGACGCGGAGCGCACTCTAGTTTTTATAAAATTCTGGCAGAATAAACGGTAAGTATTTTTATTTTTATTCGTACACGGTGTGCTGTTTTGTCTATAGGATAATTATACGTTTATTCATCTCCTCACATAAGTGAAAAAGCTGTAATATCTGTGTATTCCATATAATTGTAATAATAATACTTACTACTTACTTACTTGTTTTTATTAAGGCTTGTACACCTCGACACGACAGCCTATTGTCAGTACAGCTCAGGACAAGAGAGCTAAACTGACCCGACACTACACTGAGGACATCCCAGACATCAGCCTGTACGAGATTAGTATGGCTCTGAAACAGCTTAAGAACAACAAGGCACCGGGTGATGACGGAATCTCGACAGAACTACTGCGAGCGGGTGGAAAACCGGTACTTTTAGTCCTCCAGAAGTTATTTAATTCCGTCATACTCGATGGTACAACGCCTGAAGCATGGCACAGGAGTGTGGTGGTGCTCTTCTTCAAAAAAGGTGATAACACCTTATTGAAGAATTATAGACCCATCTCACTCCTGAGCCATGTGTACAAGCTGTTCTCCAGAGTCATTATGAACCGTCTCGAAAATAGGTTTGATGACTTTCAGCCTCCCGAACAAGCCGGTTTCCGTAATGGCTGGAGCACCATAGCCACATACACACGCTCCGCCAGATTATACAGAAGACTGAGGAGTATAATCGGCCATTATGCCTAGCGTTTGTAGACTATGAGAAAGCCTTTGATTCAATCGAGACCTGGGCAGTATTGCAGTCCCTCCAGCGTTGTCATATCGACTATAGGTATATCGAAGTGTTGAAGTGTTTGTATAGAAACGCCACCATGTCGATCCGATTACAGGACGAGAGCACGGAACCAATCCAATTGCAGAAAGGCGTGAGACAGGGAGATGTTATCTCTCCGAAACTGTTCACCAACGCATTGGAGGACGTTTTCAAGCTCTTGGACTGGAACGGATTAGGCATCAACATCAACGGCGAATACATCACTCACCTTCGTTTTGCCGATGATATAGTCATCATGGCAGAGTCGCTGGAGGACCTAAATACCATGCTCAGCGACCTCAGTAGCCTTTCCCAACAGGTGGGTCTTAAAATGAACATGGACAAGACAAAAATCATGTCGAATGTCCATGTTGAACCCGTGCCGATAGTCGTTGGGAACGATACTCTAGAAGTTGTTGACCATTACACCTATCTTGGACAGATTGTTCAGTTAGGTAAGTCCAACTTAAGCAAAGAGGTCGCCCGAAGAATCCAACTCGGATGGGCAGCGTTCGGGAAATTGCGTGACATCTTCTCGTCCAAGATACCACAGTGCCTCAAGACGAGGGTTTTTGACCAGTGTGTGTTGCCAGTGATGACATATGGTACTGAGACGTGGTCCTTAACTGTTGGCCTTTTGGAAAAACTCAGAGTCACTCAGCGGGCAATGGAGAGAGCTATGCTCGGAGTTTCTTTGCGCGATAAAATCCGAAACGTGGATATTCGCCAAAGAACCAGAGTCACCGACATAGCTGTTAAAATTTGCAAGTTGATGTGGCAATGGGCAGGCCACATCGCTCGAAGAACCGATAACCGATGGGGAAGAAAGGTTCCAGAGTGGAGACCACGAACCGGAAGACGCAGCGTAGGTAGGCCTCCCACTAGATGGACCGACGACATAGTGAGAGTCGCTGGCATCCAGTGTATGCAAAAGGCAGGCTGTCGTTCAGTGTGGAGGTTAAAGGGGGAGGCCTATGTTCAGCAGTGGACGTCTTCTGGCTGATGATGATGATGATGATGATACTAACTAGGTACTTACTCAGCGGATAAAACACCACAGACTATAAAGGAAGTGGGTATTTACTAATCTTTAGTAAAGTTATATGATTATTTACGGGATATTTACTGTGGTAAGGTTGTGGAATGAGCAGTGAAACAGTGAGTGTGTTTTGTCAGGACTTAGGTTCGAGTTCGAGTTCCAGTGATAACCGTAGCAATAGACTAAGAAAGAGGGTAGATTGTTATGTCTGCACCTAACTTTTTAATTGTTCGACCAACGACCCGCATTCTTCAGAAATATCGGGAGCTCATTCCACAACATTAACACGGTAAATCACGTAAATAATCATATAACTTTAGTGAACAACCGTGATAGTTTAAAACAGTGTTTTAATATTTAGTAGTATGTATTCAAATACATATAATATATGCATTTATCCATTATCATATGGATAAATGTTATTTTTATTATAGAAAATATATTAACAAAATTTAATTTGAAAAATAAACTTAAAATTAAAAAGATTTTGGTGTTAGTAAAAAAAATAGCTCTTTTTAACCGATTTCAAAAAAAGGAGGAAGGTTCTTATTTCGACTCGTATTTTTTATGTACGTACAGCAATTACGCCAAATCTGTACATAAATTTGCGTGTTTCTTTATCATCGTGAAGAAAAAATCCTCGAAGTGGTCCCACAAAAGTTTCATTAATTAGGGAACAGTAGTCTTTAAACCAGCACAAAAAAGCGCCTACGAATTTCGCGATAACAAATCACTACAATACTTTTGTTTTGTCTTTTGTTCAAGTCAAACAAGGAGGTATTCATGCATGGATGTGTATTCGTTTCTATAAAATAAACTAGTATTTTGCCTCAAACAGAGACAAAGTAAGTTTTAAGCTTTCCAGTATCAGGTGTTTCAAAAAAATATCTAAAATAAATTATCTTTAAAAAACCCGACTTCAAGTAACCACAAAATACAAACATTCTAAGTTAATATGCAACTACAAAGAACAAAATAATATTTTACATGGATTTTGATGTCGGTGGGAACAACTACAAAATAAATTTTGAATCTAATTTTGATAATAAAATATAGTTTCCGCCCGACTTCAAAACCCGAGTAAAAATATAATTTTCTTCTTTGTAGTGGCATATATAGCTGTTAAAATTTGCAAGTTGAAGTGGAAATGGGCAGGCCACATCGCTCGAAGAACCGATAACCGATGGGGAAGAAAGGTTCTGGAGTGGAGACCACGAACCGGAAGACGCAGCGTAGGGAGGCCTCCCACTGGATGGACCGACGACATTGTGAGAGTCGCGGGCATCCAGTGGATGCAAAAGGCAGGCTATCGTTCAGTGTGGAGGTTAAAGGGGGAGGCCTATGTTCAGCAGTGGACGTCTTCTGGCTGATGATGATGATGATGATGAGTGGCATATTCACTTAGAATGTTGCTGTTCGGATAATATGTGAGTCACCTCAAGTGACCATCGACCCTGTTTGTTTGTTGTCTGTGTTTTATGTATTAACTATGCGTCCTCTAGTTTAGAATATACAATGGGACTGACATATAGAATCTAACTATATATATAAAAGCAAAATTCATCTACTCATCTACTCACTCACTCACTCATTCACTCATTAAACACGAAATCTCGAAAACCACTTGACCTACGAAGCTGAAATTTATCAGGTAGATTCCTTATGAGGTGTAGAGGTCCGCTAAGAAAGGATTTTGCGAAAGGGCCGAATTAAGGGGGGCAAATGGAGGTTGAAAGTTTGTATGAAAGTCCTTTGTTTTTGATCTTAGGGACATGAAATTTGGTATTCAAATTAATAATTTAAAATAAATAAATACTGTATATATTTTGTTGGAAAAGACAGATTAAAGATGAGAAATGAAGGTTTTATTTTTTGTTAAAAGTTTATTGAAATTTGGCAAGTAGATTACTTTTGGGGTGTAGAGGACCGCCCAGAAAGGATTTTGCGAAAGGGCCGTATTAAGGATGACAAAAAGGGGTTAAAAGTATATATGAAAATCTACGCGTATGAAGTCGCGGGCAACAGCTAGTACTATATAAGTCCCAAAAAAAATATAAAAAACTTAGAATGTTTGTGTTATGTGATTTTTGGAGTCAGTTTTTTAAAAGATAATTTATTTAATTTGTATTGATATTGGACCCGGGTATGTCCTAAAACTGCGACCAGAACCACTAGAGGATGGGCAGCAGCATCCTCCTACTTGAATGGTGGAACCTCCTGCGATCCCCAAGCCGCCTGCCAAGCGTGGGGATTATGGCAACACCCCTTAGGGGGAGGCCTATGTTCAGCAGTGGACGTCTGCTGGCTGATAATGATCTTAGATATTAATTTTTTCTTTGTTTTCTAGCTATTCTCGATGTACGGCAAAATGGTACAAGAGAGAGATAATGGGGGGAAAGCATTTCAAACTCTATGCTTTCTTGTGAGAGACTGGCCTTATGACTACGACTATGATTTCGGTGCAGAAGGAGGGGATCAACTGCTGCAAGAACGGCTTAAGGTAATACATTTTTCAGTTCAACAGACAGACAGACATCGTATGCTTAGTAATAGGATCCCGTTTTTACCCTTTGGGTACGGAACCATTTAAAAAACATCAAAATCGGCTAAGTAGTTTGGTTTTTAAACTGCAAAATTTGTTGTTGTTTTTTTTACTTAATATTGTGATCAAAGTAAAAAAAAGGCTTGTCTTTGACCACCACATCACCTGATGTTAAGTGATGATACGGTATACGATGGAGCACGCTTGCCTAGAAGAAACAGATTAATTCAAGATTTGAAGACAACTGGATTGCAACTATCCGGGAACATCCATTCAAGCAAAAGGAAAACTATTTATTTAAAATGTGAAAAGAGTGTAAATTGAATACTATTATTATAATTATAGGTTACTCCATGTCAACCTGAAGAGCTGCGAGAGTTAAGGAATCATTTGCGTTCCAGTTTTGAAGAAATCTTCTGTTTTTTGATGCCTCATCCAGGGTTTAGAGTTGAGCGTCCAGACTTCAAAGGCCACATTAACGGTATTTACCTCTTCATCATCAGCCCGAAGACATACACTGCTGAACAGAGGCCTCCCTCTTTGATCTCCACACTGAACGATAGCCTGCCACCTGCATCCACTAGGTGCCCGCGATTCTCCTGGGAGGCCTACCTACGCTGCGTCTTCCGGTTCCTGGTCACCACTCAAGAACCTTTCTTCCCCATCGGAAATATTATATAATAACATATATAATATAATCTATATTAATACTAATATTATAAAGAGGAAAGATTTGATTGTTTGTTTGTTTGCATTGAATAGGCTCCAAAACTACTGAACCGATTTGAATAATTCTTTCACCGACGGGAAGCTACACTATCCCCGGGTGACATAGGCTATAATCTATACCCGTGCAAAGCTGGGTCGGACCGCTAGTGATAAATATACTAATTTTATTTCAGATTTTATTTCAGATTTTGATTGTTTGTTTGTTTGCATTGAATAGGCTCCAAAACTACTGAACCGATTTGAAAAATACTTTCACTGACGGGTAGCTACACTATCCCCGGGTGACATAGGCTATAATCTATACCCGTGCAAAGCTGGGGCGGACCGCTAGTAATAAATATACTAATTTTATTTCAGATTTTATTTCAGATTTTGATTGTTTGTTTGTTTGTTTGCATTGAATAGGCTCCGAAACTACTGAACCGATTTGAAAAATACTTTCACTGACGGGTAGCTACACTATTCCCGGGTGACAGGCTATAATCTATACCCGTGCAAAGCTGGGGCGGACCGCTAGTAATAAATATACTAATTTTATTTCAGAAATTGATTTTAACTTCAGAAAACACTTAATAGATTTGATATCATTGCTGTTCTGTTCAAACAAATTATGCTCGAAAACCATCCACGGGCAGCGGATCAAAGCGGGAGAGCTGTGCAATTATTTCAAAGCTTACATGACCTTATTCAACAGTGACCAGATCCCGAATCCAAAAAGTATTGTGCAGGTGAGTTATTGCAAATTGTATTTATATATTTAAAATTTGAACACTTTACTACATGAGCTATGAAAAGAGCTATGGTTGGAGATTATCTTAGGGATTGTATTCGGAACGAAGCAAATCTCAAAAGAACCAACGTCATTTACATAGCTCAGCGTATTAGTGGCAGGGGGCCAGTCATATCTGTAGCAGAAACAGGGGCTAGGTCCAAAATTTAGACTTTGCAAACATGCTAATGCCTTAGAGCATCCGATCCAAATCTAATTCCTCCCCCCTGATGACAGCCCAAACTGAGATTTGTACGTTTGAGCTACCCTTGTTCCTTAGTCTCTCATCGCCATCTGCGTTTGCTAATCCGGTGACCCGTCAAAACCATCTATGGCCAATAACGTTGGCCATTCACAAATAAAAGGATTTGAGGAGAAAAAACATTTAAGTCGGTTTTACTTTTCCTGAGTTCAAAAAACAAACGCATTTTTACTAATTATAATGTAATTAATACAGGCCACCGTAGAAGCTGGACTCTTATCTGCTGCAAACGAAGCTCGTGAGGTATACGAGAAGGAAATGAACGCAAAATGTGGGCCGTCGCAGCCCGGCGTGCCTCTTGGTGATATACAAGTTATACATCTAAAATGTTTGGACGCATCACGTGAAGTTTTCACCAATAAAAGAACAATGGCTTCTCAGGTTGAAGTTAACAAGCATTTGGACAAACTTACTAAGGTAAGGGACAACAAAACAAAATACATACAACCTTAGTAGTGAGTACGCATAATAACAATTAGATTACCGACAGGTAATCTAAATAAAGGTGGTCAAACGCGGATATATCAGCGTTAAATAAAAAAGGTCGTTGAAAGTAGAAAAATTGATAAAATTCTCATCCTTTCTTATAACTCAAAGCTGCAGGTGGCGTCACCCACTCTGAATGGCAATGCCAAATAAGCGTCATAACATAGGTACTTATATTTTGATATACCTGTAATTCTTCCAATGAATATGACACGTGTAAGAGAAACGCTCTCGATAACGAAGGCTGGTGATATAATTAATTACTGATACGAATATGAAAAAAAAAAACAATTCTTTTTATATCTTCTATCTGACACCAGCTTTGGGGAGTCGATATAACTGTTATGACGACAAAAAATGTTTTTTTATAGTTTGCAATATAATGCAAATGTAACATCAAGGTCAACGAACGACCTCACACAACGTCACCGGGCGCACGATCGCATGCTCTTATACCTATGCAGTGATTGACCCTGAGTCTAAAACGCTTTACATTGCTGGTTTGCAAAATACTAAAACAACAATTTGTAAGGCAAATGATTATTAGTATTTGATTGTGCTTAGATAGTGTCTGTAACATTGTTAAGAATTACGTATAGCTTATATTTAACTGTAAAAACATTATATTTTTAACATTGATAGCGCAATTAAAGTATCAATGTGACTTTACTCATAAGATTAGGTACAATTTTTTTTTCACAAAGACGATTAAAGAATGGAAAATTATAATGCTATTAGTTTAAAAAATTGTTTTCCAGGACTTAGAAAACCGGCTTCCACAGTTCGAGCAAAGCAACCTATCAAAGCTCCAGGCGACAATCAAACAAGCAAGTGATTTGTACGAAGAAATCATAAATAACATCAGCAAACATCAGCCATTATGCTTGCATCCACTGGACCTGGAGACGATCAATAATGAAGCTGTCCAAGCAGCTATGACACTTTATGATGCGCAAGTTAAAGCAATATCTGACAAACCAGATCAAAAAAGGGCTGAACTTACACAGGTAAACAAATCGCTAATTCAAAACATAAATCTTTAGATCACAAAGGCACGAAAGCAGCTAACGGGACTAACAACCAGAGGACCAGAACAGGTGGTGCACTGAAGAGATCTATGATAAGTACTAAGCAGTGAGTAGAAAGTGATTGATTTCAACGATGCATTTTTGACGTGCTTTTATTACCTTCACTTGTTCGTAACTAACAATGTAATCAATGTAATTCGGATAACAATACAATCAATAAAATTGGTATCATCAAACTGATCAGTGGGCTTACTCTTGACACTCGATTTCAATCGTAATTTGAGATTGGGATCGAAAACATGCCATTTGGTACTCTTCAATCGCGTCAAGAGTACCGAAAGCATCGAGTTGAGTCGATTTTATTTAGTTCCATAAAATTCCACCATTATCGGTTCCAATCAAATACAAATCAAATCAAATACAATCGTGCGCTAGTTTAGAATTCAAGAGTAACCAAATGGCATGTTTTCGATCCCAATCCCAAATTACGATTGAAATCGAGTGTCAAGAGTAAGCCCACTGTTCAGGATCAGGATCGAGGTAGATAATGGTTTTTTTTTTTTTTTATAATCTTTATTAACGTGCTTTTTCGATATATGGAATTCTTTAATAGTGTAATGTAACTCAAACTGTCAGAGCCATCTAGTGGAAAAGACGCCAAGTGAAATAAAATGTGTGAAAACCACGTCAGTTTCAATAATAAAAACAACAATGAGCTTGAGAAAAACATCACTAGAAAACCAATAGCACATGAGTTTTCTAGTATTTGGTTGGTTAACCGAGTTAAAATGTTGATATTAAGCACTTAAAGGTGTAAATTACTATAGCACTGGCTTACACTCTTGATTATGTTTATCGGTTGAAACGATTGACCGATTTTGGAGCCATTAGCTTGCGAATCGTGAGTGTAATCCATTGTTATAGTAACCTAAATCTGTGTTCCGGTGGCCTCAGTTTCCTTCTAGGCTAGGTGACTCGGATTACCGAAGTAACTTAGAAGACTGCTCACCTAAGATGGGAAAGGGCCGTCATAAAAGTCGCATGTCAGAGGATCGACGTGCTAAAATCACTACATAGTGGCACATGATAGCAAATGACCTCCCAGACCGCCCGGACGGAGATGGAGCGACGAATTTAGATGCAGAACTGAATCCAAATTGCACAACACAGAAAGTAATGGAAGGAGGAAAGGAAGGCCTTTGCTCTGCAGGACGGTATAGACTCATGTAATAATGTAATAAATAATTTGTTTTTGCATTTTCTTCAGAATTTCCAGAACCGATACGTGCAGCTGATGATGACCAACGACAACAACAACAAGGCAGTGGTAAAGGATCTCTTCATGGAATACCAGAATGTTATGAGCACTAAGTCTACGAACCCTCCTCTTCCCGAGGCTGAGTTCAAGAGTGGTCATGATGCCGGTCTCAGTGAGGCGCTTAACGAATTTCAGAGTAAAAGGAATCGCTCAACCTCTTACCCTAACGACATCTATAGAGAAGATTTAGAAAAGGTACATAGCATCCACTACTGTTGTTTTCCATAGGACAAAAGCGAAAGTGGTAGCAAGATTAGCAGTGATTCGAGAAAAGGTACATCCCAGCAAAAACATAATAATGTGGTGAATGGGCAAAACGACCAATATAGGAAATGGCTGGTTTCACGGAAAGTTTTGAGACCTATAGATAAAGATAGAGATAAGATAAAGATTATTTATTTGCAAAAAACACGAGTAAATCAAACAAACACATTTAAAAACGCATGCACAATAGGTGGGTTAAAATATTAGTAACTTTGAACCATGTTTTGTCTAGTTTGTAGGCGTACAAATCTAGAGAGATGGTATAAAAATACCGTAAGAATTATTTATATAAAAACGTATTGATTAAATTAACCGGTGAAATAATTTCAAAAGTTCAGATATGATTTTATTAATTTAAATAGTTAACCTACTGCAGTCGTTACTAAATTTTATCATTTATAAAAACACTAACTTTGTAATAACATTTCTCGACCAAATTTTTTTTTAGTTTTGTTTTAAATCGACTATATTTTAGATCCCTTATTGAAATTGGTACAGTGTTGTAAATAGTCGGTCCCATACACATTATACTGTGATTCATTAAGGTGGTTTTAGGTTGGTTATAGAGATTCCAAAGAGCTAAAATAATAAGAACGTTTATGAAATAAATCTACTTTTTCACTAAGCTAAATAATAAAACTGTAACCTTTAAAATATGACTAAATGCAAGTTACATTATAATTTTATATATTGTCGGTAACCTAGCGTGTATTTTTTTTAATTTTTCATACCTATAAATAAGTGATAGCTAACATTTATTTTGTTTTATTTCAGACTATCATGGACAGGTTTTGGCAGCTTCAGGCCATCAATCAGGGTAAGATAGAACAAGAAATAAAGAAGGAAGAGGAAGAACGAAAACAACAAGAGGCAGAGAGAGTGAGACTTGAGCAAGAAAGAATAATAAAGGAACAAGAAACGGCTATACGTAACCAAGAAAAAGAGAAAATGGAATTAGAAAAACAGAGACTTGAACAAGAAAAACAAAGATATGAACAAGTAACGGCTATAAGTAACCAAGAAAAACAGAGAATTGAATTTGAAAAACAGAGACTTGAACAAGAAAAGTATAGGCTTCAAATAGAAAACCACATGCTTAGAAATTGCCGTAGAAAAAAAGGGTGCGAAATTGCGTAGGTATTACTAAAGAATTATATCATACTAGCTGTTGCCCGCGACTTCGTACCCGTAGACTTTCATATAAACTTTCAACCCCCTTTTGTCATCCTTAATTCGGCGCTTTCTTAGCGGACCTCTAACCCCATAAGAAATCTACCTGCCAAATTTCAGCTTCGTAGGTCAAATAGTTTTCGAGATTTCGTGTTTAATGAGTGGATGAGTAGATGAGTAGATTAATTTCGCTTTTATATACCATATATAGATATAGATTTTAATGCACAGAGCTTTATGAGGAAAGACAGCGCAAGCACGATAAAAGTGTCGCATTTTTGTGTATTATACTTAATTTTTGTTCTAGACTGGGGATAATTTCGCGTGTGGCAGACGTTGCAATTTTCAAGGCCCTTAAATAACGGATTTAACGTCACTAGTGCTGTCTTTTGTTAAAATAAAAAATAACTAATGTATCGCTTTGTAAACACATGAACTTTTGGTTAAGAATGAAATTTACGAAATTAAACCGGCCAAGTGCGAGTCGGGCTCACGCACTGAGGATTCCGTACCACCACATAACTTGTTAGATACAAAAATACAAAAAAAGTAGTGCAAAAAGACAACATCCCATCAACGCCCAGGCGGTCACCCATCCAAGTACGGACCGCGCCCGAAGTGCTTAATTTCGGTGATCGTACGAGAACCGGTGGTGAACAGAAATTTGTCACTGACTCGCACTTGACCATTATTTATAATTATACTTTAGAGTGTGTACTGTGTATTATTAATCATGTCAAGTTTGACGTTTGTACTAACCTATTACCGTTTTTACACTAGAGCAAATACAAAAATACGTAAAAAAATACGTTTGTTGTATGGGGAATATGGGGACCTACCCCTCTTCAGTTTTGACTTTTTGACCTTTTTATTTCTTAGTTAATCCGCCGTAACGGTGCATTATATTCTGTGAAAATTTCAACTGGCTATCACGGCTAGTACGTTTCGAAAGATGCAACTGTTAAAAGGCAGAACATACGGACAGACAGACATCAGATGTCCCCATACAACAAATGTATTTTGTATTAGTTCTAATGTAAAAACGGCTTAAGAAATCTACCTGCCAAATTTCAGCTTCGTAGGTCAAATAGTTTTCGAGATTTCGTGTTTAATGAGTGAGTGAATGAGTGATGTTTTTGGCTTGAGGTGCCCGGGGATGTAATTGAAATTAACATAAATGTTTAACAGATAGGTAAATAAGGCTATATAGAGGCTTCATCCAAAGAATTATGCAGACCCTTAGAACGCCACTCTGAAAGAAAGACATTGTACCATCATCGTAGACATCTTTGGCTAAGTTGGACCTACTTGACTAAGCTATCTATCCTAGAAACAAAATTGAATTAAGTCATATTTTAATTTTATAAAAAATAAATAAGTGTTGTAGAAACGGAAGAGCCTTTGGTACAGACAATTTTTGTCTAAAAGAGGACTCCTACATTCATGATTTTGTAAAACTTTGTTAAAGAAAATAAAATTTATTATTTCTCGTATATCTCCTTTGTTTCTCTGATCTGAGATTTAGACCCTAAGAAGGCCCGTTGGTGTTGGCCAAGCAAGACCCTTGCAAGACCCTTCTCTTGTGTGACATGTCCCTAAGTAGCCCCTTAAATTGCTCCGTTGGGACTTGTCCGATCACGTGACTATGTCAACTTGAGCAAGTATGGATTTTGTTCTTCTAAATTGTTGTTAATACAGTATTTAAAGTCTTAAGAAAGAGAGCTATTAAATTTTTTAATCAAAAAAGCTGTGATGGAATCACTTTAAATGTGTACCAAACAAGTGCAAATTGGATTCTTATGTAAAGTGATACCATCAGAATTTATTTGATAAAAAAAATTGATAGCTCTCTTTATTAAGGCGTTAAATATTGTCTTTGCTATAGTACAAAAAAGTAACACGTATAATGCAAAGACAAAAATATGTACTTTTTTTTTAATAGTAGATAGGCTTGCGCTTGGCCGCCATCTCGCCTGATGTTAAGTGACGATGCGGTCTACGGTGGAGCACGCTTGCCTAGAAGAAACCGATTCGCTCTCGACTTGAAGACACCCAGATTGTAATGAAAATGAAAAATGTTTATTTACTACAAATATACATACCATACATATTAGAAAGGAAATAAATACACAGTTAAATAAAGTTTGAATAGTACATACTGGCAGAGAAGGTTTTGTAAATTTAGAAGGTCATTACTAATTGTTTCCTCACTAGGCAAAGCCTGTATCGAGGAACTGTCCGACGTCATTGTGAAGAGTCGCGGGCATCCAGTGGATGCAATAGGCAGGCTGTCGTTCAGTGTGGAGGTTAAAGGGGGAGGCCTATGTTCAGCAGTGGACGTCTTCTGGCTGATGATGATGAAGTTCAAATGTGTTTATATGTAATATTTATTAAAATAACTGGGGATGTAATACCAAATCTAACGTTTTGTAAGTTTTTAGTAACAAATGGATTTGTATTTTATCTCGTCTCTTTATATTTTTCGTCCTCGCTAGGTACGTTCCCACGACGTATATCAACCTTAATCAGCGAATTTCTGACTTGAATTGAACCTCGTAAAACGCCACTCGCAGGAAGAATACCAAATATCTCTGAATGTCATCGGAGATCTGATATTGATGATTTGTACGAGGGAAAGGGGAACTGTTGGGACTTTATATCAAAACTCAATCACGTAAAAAATAAATCGGCCAAGTGCAAGTCAGGCTCGCGCACTGAGGGTTCCGTACCACCACAAAACACAATAAGGTTGTCCAAGTAACAGAATTACCAGTTATAATAACGCCTTCCAAAATTTTCGGAGGAATTTGCTACGCAGTTTGCTACAGGCGCTCGAGTATTATAACTAGGTAATGAACAGAAAGAAGAAAAATTTTTCTAGGCCCACCGAATTTACCGTATATTGATGGGTATAACACTAAAATTCATCGTTTTTTTTTTGTACCATTCGGACGAAAGATAAGGTAAAAATGAAACCGGAATAATAATATACAGAATAATATATATGATTTTTGCCACAATTCATACATTTCCCTTATAAAGTCACTTTTTTTTCACACCGGAACGTTTTTAATACGAAAAAGGATGCATGCTTAGGAATTTTTATACAAAAATAAATAGACCATATTTTACAACAGTGGCCATAGTAATCGGCTTTTGTCAATATTCCGGTTTGATCGGATATAGCTAATATTACCACTAAATTTAGAGATTATGAGGAACAAATCGACATGAGTTTCTTTACTATACGGATTTAGTTTGTGGTGGGCCTATTTTTCAAACAAAAGAAATTGTCTCATTTGTCACCGACTCGCACTTGGCAATTTTTTTTTTTTTTTTTTTTTTTTTTTTTTTTTTTTTTTTTAATACTTTAGATGTGTACTACAATAGTGCTAAGTTTGACGCTTGTAAGTATTATCGTTTTTACATTAAAGCTAATAAAGAATTCGTTATTTGTATGGGGACCCCCTTTAGTTTTTATTTTTCGACTTTTTTATTATTTCTTAGTTTATCCGCCGTAACGTTACATATTCTGTGAAAATTTCAACTGTCCATCTAATACGGTCCGAAAGATATTATAGCCAAATTTTATTTATGTTACACGGGAATTACTCACGTAAGATTAAGCCGGTTACACCGACTATAGTTCCAACCGCATTAGACGGCCTTTTTCAAGGTGAATGCGCGCGCAATGTGTGCGGTTGAAACTATAGTCGGAGTAACCGGCTTAATCTTACGTGAGTAATGCCCGTGTAACATAAATAAAATGTGTGAAAACCACGTCAGTTTCAATAATAAGATATTATAGCCGTTAATAGATAGTACAGACGGACGGACAGCCAGGAAAACAGACAGACATCGTAGGCTTAGTAATAGGGTCCCCTTATTAACCTTTGGGTACGGAACCCTATACACACAAACCTATACCACAAGGCCCTCTTTTCCTACTATTCCCAGTTGATAGCCCGTTGGTCCAGTGATAGCCCGTTGGTCCAGTTGGTAGTGACCCTGCCTTCTGAGCTTGGGGGCGTGGGTTCGATTCCCACCTAGGACAAACATTTGTGTGATGAACATTTGTGTTTGTTCTATATCTGCAGGCCTAGCACGGGCCGTGGACTAATTGTCTTTCCACCGTTTTTATCCCGTGAGAAAAAGACAAACGTATCCATATTCTAGCTTTATAAATAAAATAAATAAATATCTGGGACATTTTTGCACACACGGTCATCTGACCCCAAACTAAGCAAAGCTTGTAATATGGCTGCCAGGAACTGATATACGTACATATATATTTTTAAATACATACTTAAAATAGATATTAACACCCAGACATAGAACAAACACAAATGTTCATCACACAAATGTTTGTCCTAGATGGGAATCGAACCCACGCCCCCAAGCACAGAAGATAGGTTCACTACCAACTGAGCCACCGGGGCAGTCCAAATTTATCTTTGTCGCGTCTAGGCGTGGATAAAAACGGTGGAAAGACTATTTATCCACAGCCCATGCTAGGCCTGCTGGGTGTTTAATATCTATTTAAGTATGTATTTAAAAAATATGTATGTATGTATATCAGTCTCTGGCAGCCATATCACAAGCTTTGCTTAGTTTTGGGTCAGATAATCGTGTGTGCAAAAATGTCCCGAATATTTATTTATATTATATTTATTTATTACCATCCTTGGTCATTCTTGTTCATCAAGCTCCAATTACAACTTATGAAAATAAAAGTTATTTCCGTGTGCTCCATCGTAGACCGCATCATCGTTTAACATCAAGCAAGGAGGCAGTCATGGGCAAGCCTATCTTCATTTTATATATCAAAGGTGATGTGTGTATTTATGTTCCCTATATATAGACTCCAAAACGGCTGGACCGATTTTGACGAGACTTTCGCTGGCAAATAGCTGATGTTATAAGGAGTAATCCACGCAGGTGAAACCACAGAGCGCAGCTAGTTAATTAGTTTAAAAACCTAGCTACGTGGTGGCTTGTAACATCATCTGAATATATCATCTATAGGCTACTTTTCCTGCCTACCTAACATGCGCACCGCGACAAAGTTTTGTCGTCACTCTGCCGAGCGAGAACGCCACACGGCGCCTACGGTTTCTTATACGCCTGTCACGCTTTGGCACGATAAAAAGAGTCGACAAAACTTTGTCGCGGCGCGCATGTTAGCCCGGCTGGTAATATTTCTGAGATAAAAAACTAAGTTCACCCTATAGAATAGCGGGTAAAGCCGCGGGGCGATGCACTACTAAATTGAATGTCATAAATAGTTGCTTTATGACATTCCACTTTTGAGTTTTGAATTTTCTAAGCATTCAACTAATTAATTCGGCCTCAAAAGGCGCAAATATAGTACCCTAGATAGCGGATATATATTTGAGCCTTTTGGGGTTGAGACGCTTGGACCGTGGGGACCAGGAGCCCATCGAATATTTAAAGACTTATCAGGGCGACTGGTCGAAGCTACTCGTGACCAAAATGCTGGCCTTTATTTTGCCCAAAGAATAAGCATTGCCATACAACGTAGCAATGCTGCCAGCATTTTGGGCACGCTGCCCACCGGTAGCAGATTGTTAGATTAGTTTTAGTTTTAGATTAATTTTAGTTTTAGATTAGTTTTAGTTATAAATTTAAGATAGTTTTTATTTTACTTGTAATTTTTATTGAATAAATGTGTACATTAATTCGATTCCATTTTTTGTGTAGGTAAAATATTGTTATAATTTTATTGCCTTTTTATTCGCTTACTTTACAATAGAGCTGATAGATATGTATCTGTTACGTAAATTCTTTCCATCCAATGCTTGCCTGGAAGAGATCGCTTTTAGCGATAAGGCCGCCACTTGTGGCACTAGCTCGTAAGTGTTTTCTATCGTGTTGTAATTTTAATTTCTGGTGTACACAATAAAGAGTTTCTATCTATCTATCTATATGTCGTTTGATAGAAGTGGTTAGGCCAGAAAGAAAATTCTTGCAGAGAAACAGCTCTTAAAATACAAAAAAAATATCCGCGTGAACGGAGCCACAGCAGCGTGTTCACGTCGTTGATCACGAGTCCTTTCAATCGACGTCAACTTCCGAATCTATTCCGAAATGGAAATTTACGGATGACGGAGAGAATTCGGATCTAGTGCGTAACCTACCATACAAATAGTTGTACGACAACTTCGGAACGTATTTTCACGGATTCGGATCGGACGTAGTGTGAAACCGCTCTAACTCTCTGTCATTTTCTCCTCGGTGTGGTGGTGTCAGTGCCTGAGAATTCGTTCTATGAACCGTTGTATAATAGGGCTGTCACCACTATATTTATGTGCGCCTTTATTAACTTGTCACCCTATTAACTGCACATAACCGAGACGCTTCTGCTCTAGTTCTTATAATATTGCCACTTTGCAAGCTTTATTAGCGTTAACACGCTTTTATTAGCTTTACTTATATAACTTGTATATCTAGTGGAACAATATTTTCCGCTCCTTATTTAAAAACAATTAATAGTAAATTTATAAATTAACCAGCGACCCGCCCGCCCAGCTTCGCACGAGTGTAATTTACGTGCGAAGCCGGGGCGGATCGCTAGTTATATAATTATATAAACCTTCCGTGAAAATGTATCTAAGTGAAAACCGCATCAAAATCCGTTGCATGGTTCAGGAGGAGTTAGCGGCCATACAGACAGAAAGACGCGGAAAGCGACTTTAATTTATACTATGTAGAGATAGAGGCACCACCACCACCACCTTCGGTTTTTCCTCCGATGTATAATTCGGACTGCTTCAAACGAAGGGTGAATAGAGTCCTCAAAGGTAGGCAACGCACTGACCAGCGGTGACCACTTACCATCAGGTGGCCCGTAGCATGTTTGCCACTTATTCTATTTAAAAAAAAAAAAAACGTCCAATGGCCATACTAAGCCATACTTAGTAAACCCGTCAAGTTTGGGATAATTCTTTTTTTAAACTTGTTCATTGATAAATAGGCTTGCTTTTGACCCCCACTTCGCCTGATGTAAAGACTGGACAATAACTATCGACTGAAGTAAGTATTGACTGGTGGGGTGGGGGGAGGTTGGCGACAAATGTTTGGAATGACGTTCGAGCATAGAATATGCATCGTTTGGTCGTGCTTAACATAGAGCTTAAGGTCTCAAAGTGTTTTTGGTGGTCATAATATTTGTTGCCATTTAATTACATTACCAATTTACTCAGCATTTATGTACGGACTTCTTAACCCCCCTGGTGACCAGTCACTAAAACCTAACCTAGACTACGTTTTGTTTGCATCGCGGGCGACGCATCAGGCTACGCTAGCTTTGAGTAAAACTAAGGTGTAGCCAGTATACGTCCCTTCATAACGTAAGAGCCCTTAGAACCGTAGTGACAATAATAATGATATCAAACTCACTATCCCCACACCTTCTAACTTAACCTTGACGTGATCCGATAACATCCCATTCGGTTTTATTAACTCTCTACCTTTCCGATCCGATTGGCACCCTAGGGGTGAAAACGACTTTTGACACATAATTTGCTGATTAAATGAACTGAGCTGACTAAAATACCAGCGTTGGTTTACCTACCTGTGGTTGAGAATAGAAAATATTATGTATGCCTAGTTCATTACTGCAGTGTCAAAAATGGGTCGAGGCGTAGCCAAGGCGAGCATACGTGAGTCCATATTCCGGTATCTTCCACTGGAATAAAAAGTTCGATTCGTCCCCTTATTACCGACGACAGTTAAAACTAATTTGCTCAGTTGCCGCCAAGCCTTGTATAGTAGGTACTTTTCTGAAATATTGCGTTGAAATACACGTAAAACAATAATTATGAAACCGGACCCGGGTATGTCCTAAAACTGCGACCAGAACCACCGGAGGATGGGCAGCAGTATCCTATTAGTACTCGGTGAACGTACTGCGATCCCCAAGCCGCCTGCCAAGCGTGGGGATTATGGCAACGCCCATCACTAACAGGGAGGCCTTTGTCCAACAGTAGACGTTTAATGGCTGCTGCTGATGAATAATTATGAAGAAAATTCATTATCCCATACCAAAGGTTTCACACTAAACTATTCGACCAAAATAAATTAATTTTATTTTGATCTTATAATAATATATTCCCATTTCAAAAAAGAAATTGTTCACTAATTGAAACGAGTTTGCTGTTGCTAGCAAAGAGGTTGCTTCAAGGAGGTATATCGCGGCGGGTGAAACCGCGGGGCGCAGTTAGTAATATTATATTTTTTTCTTTTTTTTTTTTTAATTATTTTGGGGTAATTTTCTAGATTCCGCTTATTTAATATCTCTGTTTAATAACCCTCTTGACGTTTTATTTTGCAAACAATACAAATATCTATTTGGAATTGAGTCAGTAGACCGTATTTTTTTTGTTTGGTCCACTTCTGCACCATTTACTTTGACAGTTTTATTTTGTGACCATTTGGGGTTCGATCAGGGCTTTGTACAATAGGGGTGGTTTGTTAGAAACGCATTATGAGAATGTTGAAAAAGTTTAATGTACCGGCGAGGGAAAATATTGGATGGAAACCATGGAATAGGAACATGATATTTTAAAAGAGGAATCATCACAAACAATTCTATCTGGAGGAGTAATCGCGTAACAAACATGCAAAGAAAACATACAGTCGAATTATAACCTCCTCCTGAAGTCGGTTAAAAAGAATGAGTTTGGAACCTTTAATCTACAATACGCTACCGAATTCAACAAAGGACCACAAGACCTAAAAATCAGTATATTTAAATTCAAACAGTTTTTTTTTTTGTTAACAATTGCTGTTACAAAATGAGTGATTTAGCATAATAGTTGCAGTTTTACAGTATAGAAATTTCAAACTACTTATTATTTTGATTAATAACAAGATATTTAAAATGTTGATATTGTTTCGATTACTTTAATTGTGTAGTATTTTTTAGAAATAAAATATTACAGTAGTTATTAATATTATGCCACCTTTTTATTTGTGCAAAAAAAGAGATACAAACGATACAAAGTGTCTAATATTGTCGAAGAGTTTTCAAATGTCTGCACTTAGGTATGGTCTTTATTTTGGTTCGGTATATTGGTTTATTAATCTTTTATTTTTTTTTATCTTACATTGTAATTTTTACATTTGGATATTTTCTTTGCACAAATAGCAAATTACATTAGTTCACATGTAATTATGAAATTCCTCACAATTAAACTAACAAATCGCAGCAGTACAATCAAAATCTGCTTATTAAAATTGTTCAACACACCCTACCGTTAAATCACTCGTGGGGTAATATACAAGCAGTAACACAACTTTAACCAAAACTAATTCATCATCATCAGCCAGAAGACGTCCACTGCTGAACATAGGCCTCCCCCTTTAACCTCCACACTGAACGACAGCCTGCCTTTTGCATCCACTGGATGCCCGCGACTCTCACAATGTCGTCGGTCCATCTACTGGGAGGCCTCCCTACGCTGCGTTTTCCGGTTCGTGGTCTCCACTCCAGAACCTAATTAATTTATATGAATATCATTTTCTATAAAATAAATCACACGAAACAAAAAAGTAAAGGATCGATAACACTGTTAACAGGTATCGTTTCTTCAGGTGAATACAAGATAAATGATATTCTGATTCCTCAATCAGATGATAGAAAAGATAAGGATAACTAAATATAATTTATTTGCACAAAACACGAGTAAATCATACACACATTTAAAAACGCATGCACAACTAATATTTTAACCCACCTAGGGTCAAAATATTAGTCACTTTGGATAACGTTTTGCCTAGTTTGTAGGCGTACAAATCTAGATAGATGGTATAAAAAATACCGTAAATATTATTTATATAAAAAATCATTAATTCAATTAACTGTCAGAAAAAAATCAATGGTTAAAATATCTTGTTATTAATGTTATTAATTTAAATAGTTAACAGATAGACATTACTATAATTGTATGATAAACAAATTGACCTACTGCAGTCATTACTAACATTTTGTAATTTTTGTAGAATCGCTAACTTTGTAATAACAATTAAAGACTGGATCTGATTTACTGTTGACACAGTAACTGTACTGCTGAACCATTAATATTTATCCAAAAACGCGTGATACAGTCGACTGAGCACATTTATGTCCTTTTGTGATCGTGTGGTCACACTACATTACCCCCGGAATACCGGGACTTAATTAATAAAACGAATCGCCGACCGCCGATATATGTAGGTATAGTGATTGAATGGGTTTTGTATCGCATTTGTATGTGTATTTTTTCTGGTACGTGAATTTATTATCTGAACAAAATAGAAGCTAACTATTACAAAATATTTATACTTCTTAGCCTATTAAACAAAAACAGTTTGACTACCCATAGACCGTCTAAAGACAATCGAAATGCTCAAGCAGAAGAGAGAAAGAGAGTAAAGAATAGTAACATAGATGATAGTTACAATAGTTTGGTTCTAATTTCTAGGTCTTTTATTCAGTATATTTTTCAGTTTTCCCGTGAACATGGTGCATGTAACTGCGCCGAAATATCGGGAGTTCTTTCCACAATCTCAGCAAGGTAAATAACACCGTAAACACAACCACATGACATGTACACCACCGTAATAACATGTTGTAACTGAACAACCGCGATAGTTTAACAGTTAAATTGGCATCATTGACAAATTTTCTGTACAGTGAAACATTAATAATAGAAGTGAATTCCTTAATACGACGCTAAAGCAAAATTTCACTAGAGATTCGTCAAAGAAAACAGTTCTACCTATTATTGTGTCGCAACTCGCAGCCGAATTGGCAGCAAACTCAATGGTTATTTTTTATTGTCTCATGAAATAGAGACCATAGAACCGATCACCAAAAAACAAAATTAAAAGTCGTGTTCAAAATTAAGGAAGATAATATGGCATTTTCATGTCTTGCTAGAAAGAGAATGAGAGAGAGTACTGTATAAGTGTATATGCATATACATATACGGTGTGTAAGGGGAACACTCTCGAAGCCAAAAGAAGGTAATTGTACTCATCATTATGAACAACTTTTACTATGGGACCAGCCCTGAAATGGCGAAAAAAATATCAGCTGTTCTATAGAAAACGGTCATTGACACTCGGCAGAATGTATGGAACAGCTGATATTTTTTTCGCGATTTCAGGGTTGGTGCCATTCTAAAAGTGGTTTATAATGATGAGTACAATTACCTTCTTTTGGTTTCGTAAGTACACCCTGTATACACACGTAAAATTTATAAAACCCCTCTTTTCGCATCGGGGGTCAAAAACGAAATGAATCCACTGTGACTTATCAAATTCTCATAGCAAACCACAGGACCGCTACCGCGTACAAGTGTGAGGCAGTTGTATATCTTTATACAAACTAGCACATTATAGTAATACTGTGGTTTGTTATGACAATTTGATAAGTCACAGTGGTATTATTCATTTCGTTTTTAACCCCCGACGCGAAAGAGGGGTGTCATAAGTTTAACGTGTGTATATTCTGTGTGTCTTACTGTACTCACTCTTTCTCTCTCCAGCAGGCCTAGCATGGGCTGTAGATAAATTGTCTTCCCACCGTTTTTATCCACGCCTAGACGCGACAAAGCTAGAATATGGATACGTTTGTCTTTTTCTCGCGGGATAAAAACGGTGGAAAGACAATTTGTCCACGGCCCGTGCTAGGCCAGCTGCAATATTAAAATACCATATCTTCCTTAATTATTAGATGAGAAATTTTAATTTTGTTTTTTGGTGATCGGCTCTATTAAATTTTACAGTCTGCTTTTCATTAGATAACAAAAAATAAATACCTATATAGGTATTTCTGTACATGAACCATACACAAATATACAGTAAAATACTGTACCGTTCACTAAATTTTTTTTTTCAATTTCAAAATATCTTTATTAATCATAAGTGTAACAAATGAGTACAATTACCAGTGTACATAGATCCTGGTAGTACAGTGCAATGTGTTATAAACATTTTATCGGGCACGCAGGCTCTTTTAAAACTTACAGAACGGAAAATACTTATAAATTAAATAAATTGAAAAATATAATATTGATGGTACAATGTTAGGAAAATAGATAATTATGTATGCTTTAGTAAGAGCATTACATTTTTAACATATATAATATATTTTTAATTTTTAAAATCCGAAGGTAGGCAAGTGTAGTGAAGTGAATGAATCAGCCGTTGTCGCGTCACAAGCGCTCGGCAGTTCACAGCTAGCAAAAAGAACTCGTCATCAGCTAGTCACTCACACAAGCGCGCCCGGCCCGCTGCGTGTCGCGCACGCCACCACCGCTCTATACCCGCTGGTAATAAGGGCGGAGAGTACCGTTCACTGGTTTTGGATAAAATTGCGCATGTTTGTATCTATGTGTGTATGTTAGTCCACACTAAACTCTGTATCAGCTATATGGATTTGCACGAAAAGCATAGTAATATTTTTAATTTGTAATTTTGGTGATTTTCCCGCTTGCATACCGGAACTGTAATTTTTTCGGATAAAGTAGCCTATGTACTATGTACTATTGTGTAAGTAGCACATGTGCTACTTACACAATAGAACTAACTCGACAGAAAATGTGGAATGCGCGCCTGAATGGGTGTTCCCCGATAGATACAATCTGGGTGTCTTCAAATCACGAGCGAATCGGTTTCTTCTAGGCAAGTGTGCTCCACCGTAGACCGCATCATCGCTTAACATCAGGCGAGTTGGCGGTCAAGCGCAAGCCTATTATTTATAAAAAATATATTAAAAAAAAAATATATTACTATGCTTTTCGCAGTGCTATGTTCTATGCTATGTTCCAAATTACAGGCTATCCTCGTACAATTTCATGCAAATCCGTTCTCCATGCAAGTCCGTGCAGACCAACATAAACATACATTTGATGTGATTGCTAAAGTCTGTTTGTTTCTCTGTAAAAACGAAGTGCCGATGCTGAGGCTACTTTTTAGGTGCTAGATGCTGTGAGGCTACCATTTCACTTCCAGATGCTGCTAGGTGGTTTCTTACTCCTATATTTTGTTAGACTGCCTTTTAGCATTTTACTTTTGCCTTTTAGCTTTTTAGATTCACACTATCCTTCTTCCTTCATACCTGCAAAATGTGGAATAAGCTACCTTCTGCGGTGATTCTGAGAAGCTACAACACGGGGTTCTTCAAAAGGCGAGTTAATCGAGTCCTAAAGGGTCTGCAACGTATTTTTGATGCCTCTGGTGTTACAAGTATCCATAGGCGACGGTGACTGCTTACCATCAGGCAGCCCATCTGCTTGTTTGCCATATATGGCATAAAATAAAATAAAAGCAGCTCTGCTAGATGCTACCCATTGGCTGCTTTGCTGGATGCTGCTACATTTCAGGTCTGTGTATGTATAAAAGAGGAAAAGCTTAGCTACTGCACCAATAAATCTTTCACCACTCCGCTAGCAAAATTGTATACGATATTAACCCCCAGTATAAATTAAAGCCTATTGTTCCTAACTAGAGAATGATTTTGGTTGGATTTGAATACAGGGCCTTTGTTTTGGAATGCCTAATCTAGCACGTAATGTTTACATTTATGTAACGCTATAAAAATATGACGTATAAAATTCAACCAGTGTGTGTTGCCAGTGAAGACACATGGCAGTGAAAGGTAGTTTCTCACTATGGGCCTCATAAGCAAGCTCAAAGTCGCACAACGAGCTATGGAGAGGGATATGCTCGGGGTTTCTCTACGAGATCGAATCAGAATTGAGGAAATCCGTAGACGAACGAAAGTTACCGACATAGCCCACCAGATTAGCAAGTCAAAGTGGCCATGGGCAAGCTACATCGCTCGAAGAACCGATGACAGATGTGGAACAAAGTTTCTTGAGTAGAGACCGCGAACCAGAGGACAAAGCGTAGGTACGCCCCCACTAGATGGACCGACAATATCGTGAGATTCGCAGGCATCCAGTGGATGCAGATAGCAGGCTGTCTAAGGGGAGGCCTGTGTTCAGCATTGGACGTCTTCAGATGATGAAAAAGCAACATGGCAGATAGAGCCCCATTTCTTTTTTGCACTGCCTTTGGTTACGTAGCTACGCCGCTGGGTTTGATTGTAAAATTATAACACGTTAAAACACAAATTAAACTCGGAAACACGAAGTTTATTATCATCGCACTATAAATAGTTTGAACCTTCCTCAAAATGCGTTTAAAACGTCACGTCCAAGTTCATCAAACGCGAATATCTCAAACAAAGGTAATAAACGCTCATGGGGTTGTCCCTTTCGTAAACATTCGTTCATGCCTGGCCCTTTATAATAAACCTTTAACCTCGAGCCACGAAATGTCACTGCAGGGAAAGCCAAGGGTTAATATACCCTCGATAAAAAGGTCTGAGAAATACATAGATGTGGCATTTGTAGGCGGAAATACCTAATTATTATGTAGATGTACTCCGAGTGATACTATTTGGATGCAACGGTTTTACCCACAAGTTTAAAAAAAAACGGGGGAAAAACATGGATTAACCTGTTTTTTTAAAATCTAGGAATCTAGTAATAGTGACTCCTTCGATGAGATAATTACACTTCTGGATATACCTAAGAAGATGTAGTCAAGCTTTTACACTTTTTTTCAAATAAATTTTCTATGGTGTCCTCGACGATGGCGCACATTTTCCTAAAACTACTAACGTAAAGACACCCGTATAATTCTGCAGTGCAAGTACCGTTCTTTAACGAGCGTCAAATTTGACAGTTGAGATCGTCATATTCGATAAAATGCCATTTGATCAGTACTCCCTATGATCGATTCTATGGCAATTTATTGAATTTGACGATCGATAAAGAACGGTACTTGCACTGCAGTTATGGAAGCGGGAGACCCGTGTGTTGAAAAATACTCCAGTATTTCATTCAAAGAGGCGGCGGCATTATACCTACCTTTGGCTGTCCAACTTTTAATAGGCATGAAACTCAAAGATAGTTATCCAACGTATCTTTCTATTTATTCTATCTTAGGGTCCTACAAACCTCCCTGACAGCTATAAAGATGTTGGTTTCGCAAAGAAAATAATATAGGGTCAGGGCATCGACTTACTACCCGAAAGGCACGTGATAGTCACTTTCAGTCAACACATTAGCGCAAAAGTGTTCAAAAAATCATCAACCTCCAAAGGCAATGGACTATTGATGTGCGGACCTATCTAATTAGCATTCAGTATCACATCCTCACGCAACTTAATGTTAAAGCCGATCGCACATAGGTAGGTGTTTGCTAGAGCAAAGCTAATTGCACTAATAAAAAAAAATTAAATACTATGGTAGAACGCCAAGCACGCAATGCGGTCGGTTTTGAGTAGTATTTTAGAAAATTTTGCCTGATTACGACATGCTAAGCTCTAGAGGCGCTGAGCAAATCTTTTCGGCTAGTTGTCACAATCCGAATAAGTTTGATGTCATGTCTATAGTTTGAAGTCATTGGACAGGGGGGAAGTCAGGGGTCACACTGATGCAATTCGGTTTTACGAGGGTCACCGGCTACGTTTGAGATTTGGATGCTATGATTATTAAACTTAGGTACATATTTGGAACTATTCGTAGTAACTATTACATAATCTGCAGTCTTAAAATGTAGGGCTGTAATAGTGACCATTGGTCATAAAAACCGTGAAATTGCCATATAGGAATATAAATTCCGCCAAGGTATGGTGAGCCGTAGGTAATAACAGTTTTTGCGTTAAGCAGTTTAGCGATACCTACTTACTTACCTAGTATAAAATTTACAAGTTTATATTATTTTTTTTAAACCCCGTGTAAAGAGATGGGGCCTTACGAATAACAGCTAATTGCAGCACCTAATCCGCTCAGTTGGAAAATCACGCGAACGTGAACCTTATCACGCCCTGATACGGTTTGCGGTCGTGTGATTTTCCAACTGAGCAGATTAGGTGCCGCAATTAGCTGCTGTAGTAAGGCCCCTGATCTTCAAACGGCTGAATAGATTTTTGAATCACAATTAAGAACACACTTGATGCCTAGTCGTCTTGTCAAGTCAAACAAACAAAAAACAAAATCGAAGTCGGTTCAGCAGTCCGATAGAAAAATGGACAAAATGGAATCATGCAGATCCGATGCACAGTCTCTAAAATGTAACCAATAAATAACAGATAAGTATGTAGCTAGACTAGCAACTTTGCATCGATGCTCAAGACTAAGAAACAGTATGATTTAAGTTTAAGTCCAGGCAAAAAAACTTTTCTTAAAGTTGGTGCGATCTGTAATGAATTCTCTATATTTTATTTTAATGCCATCTGTTGGTGACTAGGGACACTATGATAGGACGGCCTGTTTGGACGAAATTATTGCATAAAAGTTCTAGAAAGAAACTTTAGATGGCACTAGTCAGGAATTTTTTTTTATTATTAAGTACGTTTTTCTAATAATAAAATTAAAAAATAAGTTTTATCACAAAAATTATAAATTTCATGGCATTGAAAAGGTGTAGGTTGCTACTTACTTTGTCTGTCCGTGAACATGGTGCACATAACTGTCAAAATATTAGGAGTTCCATTCACAACCTAATCACGATTAAAATATTTATTATATGCCGTCATTAATAATAGCTCGATTAATTAACCCATAATAATATTACTGTTATGTACTTAATTTTCTTACTCATACTTTGTCAAAATTTATATTCTACATTTCTTGGTGTAGATTTGATGTTTAAATCATCAAATCTGACGAGTATATTATATTAGCGACCCGCCCGCCCGGCTTCGCACGGGTGTAATTTACGTGCGAAGCCGAGGCAGGTCGCTAGTTATACATATAAACCTTTCTTCGAAAATGTATATAACTGATGGTGAAAACCGCATCAAAATCCGTTGCATGGTTTAGGAGGAGTTAGCGGCCATACAGACATACAGACAGACGTGGAAAGCGACTTCAATTTATACTATGTAGAGATAGAGATAATGCATTGGATTTGGCTGTGTTTAAAATACATCTCTTCTTCTCTATCTTCTAGACATAGTATAAATTAAAGTCGCTTTACGCCATAACTTGAGAACGACTTTACCGATATCATTCATCTTTTTTTTTTTAAGTTTTCTAATGTAGCAGGTTTTTACAAAAAGAAAAATTAAGAAATTTGCGCTGAAAATTTGAAACTTTTTGAAAATTTAATGTAAATTTTAACTTCACGCGTTTGACGTTTGTAATTTATAATGTCAAGTAGGTAAGTAGGTATAACACATTGAATGAACAGGTATCTACCTATCCCTGATAATATTATGTAGATACGTATAAAGTACTAGCTGCGCTCACGGTTTCAATCCCGTTTATTATTCCTTATATCACCAGCTATCTGCCAGTGAAAGTCCCGTCAAATCGTTCCAGCCAACTTAGAGTCTGTGGCGGCAACACTGTACCACCACAGCCGCGCAATACGCTCGTCGGTGATTGGCCGAATTGTCGAATGGGCCAATCACCGTTCACAAAGGCATAGAGAACGGCCAGATGCCGGACTTGACAGGTCTCCTTGATATATTGCTTTCATAAGATTGTTGTGTTTAATTATTTAAGAGAATGCATTAAAACCAATCAAGAATATGAAGACTTTCATTGCAACATCCACAAATATGGGAAGAACGCCGCCCGCCGGTCGGACGACGCTTCTTCTATAATGGTGACCAAGACACCCGACGCGCATCATCCGAGGAGGCAGAGCCTCGCATCATCTCCTAAGGGTCCAGCGGCAGCGGGTGCGCAGCCCGCGTACCCGGCTACGCTTCGTGTACAAAAAGAGTGCTAAAATCGTGCAGTGCAATAGATGGTGTGATTCGCATTGTATTCGTTTTGTAATTCGCAGTGACAAGTGGCGCGGCTCTGCTGTGCGACGAATAGTGGAACTAGGTAAATGTGACAATGACACCGTGACACTTCTGTCAGAAAAACTGATTGTCATTTGTGAAACGACATGACATAACAAAACATTTTTTTTCTTCTTTATTTTTGCCCAAGAAGATTTTGGCTTTGCACGTCTTGAGCATCCTCCAGTCTCAGGTCTTCGCAATTAGCATTTAATTTGTAGACCGACTATTACACGCTCGCATTCTTCGTTAGTCTTATAAATTGCGCAAGGAAGGACTAAAAATAGAGTGCATACCTATATACAAGCATATCTATATTCATTACATCATTTAATTACCTGCACTAGAATAGTACATTAGACATTAAGATTAAGAATTGATAAATTTCCACGTAGTAAGTATTTAAGCCATTAATTGTGTACTCTCTCAGTGTTGTCATTTTATAGTACAACCATCCAAATCATAAACAACCAATGTGCAATGCTACATTAAGAATACTGTGTTATAAATAGTGATTAGTGTCACAGCAGAACTAACAACTATATTGTATAACATGTTTGTTCACATCGCTTTCATTCTATAGAATTGTGGAACGTTATATTGTACTAATTAAAAAGGAAATCCTTTACAAGTAAACTTTTTTACGTAGGATACCTTTATAAGCGGGCTTGTTACCAATCTGTCACGGCGTCGCCTGTGTCTGCGTGGTGTAGTGGTAACAGTACGGTTTTGCGATATACCCCTTTCTCATTGTTAATAATATTTATTTATTTACTTTTAGATATCAACAGTATAGATATAGTTCTTCCCCCATATCATATCTCCAACATTATACCTACCGCAACACAATGACATCATCGGAAGAGCAACGACATCTTATACAAGAAATGGCAACACCGGAAGAGCAAATACATATATTACAAGAAAAACTCAAAGCGTTGCAAGCTAACGAACAAAAAGTAATGGCAGTTTCAGTAAAACTACCACCTTTTTGGACGGACAAACCATCTGTATGGTTTGGCCAAGCAGAGGCCCAGTTTGAAATTGCTGGTATCAAGCAGGATCGGACAAAATACAATTACATAATCGCTACGCTGGACTCTAAAGCAGCAGGCGAAGTAGCCGACATCATTGAGAACCCTCCAAAAGACAACTGCTATCAATACCTGAAGGCCGAGCTGTTAAAGCGCCTCTCCGCTTCCAGGGAGGACAGGGTGCGAAGACTTTTAGGTGACGAAGACATCGGGGACAGAAAACCGTCGCAGTTCCTTCGCCACCTACGCAGTCTGGCGGGAACAGTTTTCAAAAATGATGATATCATAAGGCAATTGTGGATTCGCCGACTGCCTCACAATGCACAAGCCATTCTAGCAGCTCAAGAAGACCTGCCACTGGAAAAAGCAGCTGACATAGCAGATAGGGTAGTGGAAGTGGTAATGCCGATAGCCGTCCACGCAGTACAGGGCCCATCTTCCGAGGTTGCAGAACTTGCTCTACGGGTAGAAGCATTGACGAGGTCAGTCGAGGCTCTTACTGCCGATACAAGATCGCGCTCAAGAACGCGAGGCGAAAACAACAGATCCCGTTCTAATTCCCGACCCGCTCCAGGCATATGTTGGTATCACCAGCGGTTCGGTAACAAAGCCAACAGATGCACTACTCCTTGCAATTGGAAATGTCAGGAAAACAACAAAAGCAATCAGTAGATGCGGCGACTGATCGCAATGATAATCTTAGCCGCCGTTTATTTGTGACGGATAAAGCTACAACACGACGATTTTTGATTGACACTGGCAGCGACCTTTGTTGCTTTCCGAAAAAGTTAGCCAAAGGTCGTAGCACAACATGCGGATATCAGTTGTCCGCAGCAAATGGCAGCACCATCCAAACATACGGCAGCATCTCTCTACACCTTAACTTCGGCCTACGCAGAGATTTTCAATGGAATTTTACTATAGCCGACGTAGAGACTCCAATAATAGGATCAGACTTTCTAAGTTTCTATAACTTACTTCCTGACCTTCGTCACAAACGCCTCATCGATGGAAATACCAATCTAACCGCTCCTGCGACAATTGCTCAAGTAGGCCAGGTCAGCGTCAAATCTGTGTCTATTGAGAACACTTCGCCCTTCTCCAGGCTCCTATTGGAATTTCCAGATTTGACTCGTCCTCCAGGTTACCCTCGACAAGTCAAGCATACTACAGTACATCATATTATAACAAGTGACGGCCCGCCAGTGTCCTGCCGCCCAAGACGTTTGGCCCCTCAAAAGCTAATTGCAGCAAAGAAAGAATTTGAAGATATGGTCAAATGTGGTACTGCCAGACCATCTGACAGCCCTTGGGCGTCGCCTTTGCACATGGCCAAGAAAGGAGAAACGGGATGGCGGCCATGTGGGGACTACCGAGCTCTTAATGCAAGAACTGTGCCGGATCGGTACCCTGTGCGACATATTGCTGACTTTTCCCACAACATCTCGGGATCATCCATCTTCAGTACCATCGACCTGGTTAAAGCCTACCAACAATTACCAATCAATGCCGCTGACATTTGTAAAACCGCCATTACCACACCATTTGGGTTATTTGAGTTCCCCTTCATGACCTTCGGCCTACGAAATGCTGGGCAAACTTTTCAGCGTTTCATAGATGAAGTTGTAAGGGGGCTCGAATTCTGCTATCCCTACGTTGACGATGTGCTGGTTTTCTCACGGTCTTCCGAAGAACACCTGGAACATCTGCGGACTCTGTTCCAACGGCTGACTGCGTACGGCGTCGTAGTAAATGCATCAAAATGCGTCTTTGGGGCTGAAGAGGTAAGCTTCTTAGGTTACCGGATAAACAGTTCTGGCACACGCCCCCCACCGGAGAGAATTGCAGCCCTAAAGAGTTTCCCCTTGCCAAAGACCGTACAAGGCCTTCGAAGGTTTTTAGGTATGATTAATTTTTACCGCCAATTCCTTCCAAACGCCGCGGAACTGCAAGCCCCGCTGGTTACTGCTTTGACCGATTCTAAACTCAAAGGTGCCAAGCCGATGCCGTGGACACCAGAACTGGAGCACTCATTTCAAAAATGCAAAGATGGCCTCGGTAGTGCCACTCTGATTGCCCACCCGGCCTGCAACGCTACACTTGGCCTATTCACGGATGCTTCCATGCTACAAGTCGGTTCTTGCCTTCAACAAAAAATAGGCGACCACTGGGAACCTCTAGCATTCTTCAGCAAGAAGCTAACTACCAAACAAGCACAATGGCCCGCTTATTATCGAGAGCTGCTCGCAGTATATGAAAGCGTACAACAGTTCCGCCACATATTAGAAGCTCAACATGTCACTATATACACGGACCATAAGCCATTAATCTATGCTTTCACCCAGCGCCGCGAAAAGCTGCCCCCAGTCCAACTAAACCAGCTTTCTTTCATATCTCAATTCACGACAGACGTGGTGCACATTAAGGGTCAAGACAATGTAGTTGCGGACACCATGTCTAGAATAGAGGCCATCTCACTCGAAGATAGTTACTTCGCGCTGGCTGAAGAACAAAAACTTGACGAAGAACTAAAGAACGTAAAAACAAACACGTCTCTCCAGCTAAAAGAAGTTTGTATTCCAGGCACTGAGTTGTCAATTTTCTGCGACATGTCAACTGGAAAAGCACGACCATATCTAACTCCTTCTTTCCGTCGTGGGTTCTTCAACAAGCTCCACAATCTCAGTCACCCAGGCGCGCAGGCTTCTGCTCGATTGGTGGCTGATCGCTTCGTGTGGCCCTCAATGAACAAAGATTGTTCCAAATGGGCCCGGGAATGTGTAGCATGCCAACGCAGCAAAATATCACGACACACCTGGACGCCTATAGGAAGGTTCTCAGTTCCTACAAATCGCTTTCGTCATGTCCACATAGACATCATCGGGCCCATGCCTTCCAGCAAAGGATATCAATACTGTCTTACAGCCGTAGACAGATTCACTCGATGGCCGGAGGCATGGCCAATGACGGGCATAACTGCTGAAGAAGTTGCTGAGACCTTTACAAATGGGTGGATAGCTAGATTCGGCGTCCCCGCAGTCGTCACAACTGACCAGGGTCGACAATTCGAATCCGCGTTATTCAACGCTTTGTTGAAACATTGTTCTGCCCAACGAACGCGCACCACAAGCTATCACCCGTGCGCCAACGGAATGGTGGAGAGGCTCCATCGCCAATTAAAAGCAGCGCTGATGTGCCATGGTGGCACATGGAGTACCGCCCTACCCCTAGTGCTTCTGGGCATGCGAACTGCACTTAAGGAGGACCTCCGGGCCTCTTCCGCAGAACTGGTTTATGGGGAACCTCTTCGACTCCCCGGAGAATTTATAGCCCCGTCTACAATGACAAACACTGTCGAGACTACGGATTTCGCCTCGGAGCTGAGAAAACATATGGCTAGTATAAACCCGGTGCCTGCGTCTCACCACACAGAGCGACGCTCATTTGTATTCAAGGATCTGTCCAGTGCGACACACGTTTTCCTGCGAGACGACACAGTTAGACCATCATTAAAGCCACCATATACTGGACCACATCCAGTAATCAACAGAAATAACAAGACCATTACGATTAATGTGGGCAACAAAGACATCCATGTAAGTCTTGACCGAGTAAAACCAGCATTCATTGAAGAGGTATTACCCACTCCATCTGGTCTTAAACCTGTGTTTGCTCCTCCGGCAGTGCCAGCCCCAATACCACCCAAACCTTCAGCTCCGACGAACCCTCAACCATCTTTAAGTACCCAAGCTCCTCAGGAGTACATTTCGCGATCAGGACGTCACGTGCGGTTTAAGTTACCCATTGATGTCTAACATCTCGTTCCCTAACGCTGTCACGAGATAATTTTTTTACCCTTTCTTTATTGTTTTAAATAATATGGGGTCATCTCACACCGTGGGGGGGTGGTGTGGCGGCAACACTGTACCACCACAGCCGCGCAATACGCTCGTCGGTGATTGGCCGAATTGTCGAATGGGCCAATCACCGTTCACAAAGGCATAGAGAACGGCCAGATGCCGGACTTGACAGGTCTCCTTGATATATTGCTTTCATAAGATTGTTGTGTTTAATTATTTAAGAGAAGGCATTAAAACCAATCAAGAATATGAAGACTTTCATTGCAACATCCACAAATATGGGAAGAACGCCGCCCGCCGGTCGGACGACGCTTCTTCTATAAGTCCATAAGTAAGGAACATACATACATACACACATTGCCCTTTACATATAAGAAATAATATTAACCGAAGCAAGGAAATAAAACCTTAAAACTTTGAAAAATATTTTATTTACAAAATTACAAAATACTTTTTTATCATAGTTTTTGACGCTTACTTTTTAAAGTTTTTCATGTTCATATAAATAAGAAGCCACAACAATATAATTCAAGTAGTAGGTGGAAACTATATTTTATACTTAGGCACCTATAAATATTTGAATAGTGTCTACATAACTAAAAACTATTTAGGTCACAGGAAACGGTGTAACTACGCTGAAAGGGGATCATTGTACTTGTCATTATGAATAACTTTTACTAGGAGACCATCCTGAAATAATTATTTCTTTACCAATTCCATGGATAAATGTTCTTCACAGTCAACAAAAATGTATGGAAAAAGGTGATTATTTTTTCACCACATCATGGTAGGGTCCGATAGTAAAAGTTGTTCACAATGATAAGTACGATGAACTCCTTTCGGCTTCTTACCACGTTCTGTGTAACCTTTTATTATGTCCTAACTTGTATCATTTAGAACAATATAAAAGTGATGATGATGATGATGAGCTCTCTACTTAGCTGTTATAATAAAAATAATAACAAATAATTCATTCAAGTATTTTTGTCACAGAGAAAAAACTCTATGGTTTTACATACAAAATATATTATAATTTCTATCACAATATAAATTCAGTAGGTTTCCCTCAGATTTCCTTATATCTCCGAGGATAACGTTCTGAAAATATATTTTACATATTTTAATGATTTACATAGAAATATCCCTGTACTTATATAAATAATCTTAATGTATAATAAATGAGATTTTATGATTTCTTATTTATATTTTACTACATGCGCCCTGCGGTTTCACCCGCGTAGTGATGAAAAATGGTGATTATGATGATGAAAAGTAGCCTAGATGTCACTCTCCGGTCCTTGAACTATACCCATGAAAAAAACCAGGTCGATCCGTTGTTCTCTTGCTGCGTGAAAGAGGAACAAATAAACCAACAAACATACACACTATCGCATTTATAATATTAGTATGATTATGATTATGTAAAATGCATAGTAGGGTTATGGGGTTATGGCCATTTAATGGCTCTCGGAGCTTGATGTTTTTAAACAACTTTAATAAATGATGGAGGTTCTTATTTCGATCTGTACTTTTATACAAATTTACTATATTTATAAAGAGTTTTGCGGAAAGGGTGTACTAAGCCAAAAGGGGTCCGTTAAACCATAAACTAAAGACTTTTGTAGTAGATAACCTAGTCTGTGCCATAGACTAACCAATCTAAGTAGTTTTTTTTCCTCTGAAATGATAGCCGTTGTAAGCATTCATATGTTGGTAATTTATCATAATTATATACGATATAACCTAAGTTTCTTCGAAATTTGACTACCTTGTAAATAACGAAAAAAATATATTTTTGTATTAAAATTTACCAACTTTCGGTAACTCCGTCTTTCAATTTAGTATTATGTCAAAATGGGTCATGATATTAAAAATTATGTAATATAACCCAAATATTATGAGTGACTCCAAACTTCCATATCTTACATCCGCAACAAAAAAAAAATTGGCGCTTGAAAGTCACCTATTTAATCGCCTAGTTTGTCAACCATAAAGTATAAACCATCATTAGCGTTTAAGTGATACATACTACTGCAAAGATAAATATAATTAATGTACCTACTAGGTAGGTACTAGTAAGAAAATGCCTTCATATATTTTAAGACGTGTGCTAATTCATACATTTTTAGACGCATTGGCAAACCTTTGCGTTGTAGCTTTCGTGTCAAAGCTTTTCAAAAACTTTTCGACCGAATCCCCGACATTTTGGACAATACTCATACCCAGCTTCACTTTGAATTCCAGCATTCTCTTTAAGAACGAAAAAATGCTATTGGTCTCGTGTAATGGCGGATATGTCACTATTTCGGGATAAATTGGGGTAGGCTTCTGTGTCGTTGGATCTTTTGGTTCTAAGACTGGCGATGGAGAAGGTGGCATTGTGGAAGTCGTTTCAGATTTTAGTTCAGTAGTAGTCTCTGTCATAATGTTTCTAAACGTTGTAGTCTCAGGTTTTACTGTCGCTTCTTTGACGATAGGACTTGATGTTGCGTCCGGCGAGGAAAAAACCTCGTACACCTTAAAACTTTTAGTTGTTGATTCTACATCATTTGAGGAGTCCGTGGTAGGTGTTTTTCTTTCATCATTGACTGGGACTGTGGATATGCTTTCAATAATTTCGTTTTTAGGTGTCGTTGGCTCTTCATTTTTTGTCGAATCAACAGTTGAAGCATACACGGTGAACACTTCTTCTGGTTTTGAAGGTGTGGGTAAATCTTCAACCATTGGTATAGTTTCAGTGATTGGTGCCAACTTCCTCAATGGAACAACAAAAGAGTCGTCAATTTCATTACTGATGAAAATGTCCCTGTTTTCTTTTTCATTTCTTAACATTTCTTCGAGAGAACTTGAAATACTACGTTTACGTAAAGTGCTACGTTTTCTTCTGTTCAATTTTCTAGGACCATGTTCGGGGACTACAGCGGGTGTGGCGCTTTCTGACAATTCTTTGGGTACATTTCCTACCACAAACTTACTTTCATCCACTTCGTTGCTCGCGCTTGATGTTTCAGCGTATCTGTCTTCAGATTCCTGAGCATCATTATTTGATCCAAGATAAAGTGAAGTAGGAGCATAAGTCACTGGGGCATTTGTTGTTTCGCTATAAAACTGGCCTTCGAAAGGATAGACTGGCTTAAAATCTGACTCTGATGAGGGTTTGATCCCGTATACTACCGAATTTGAGGCATCGTTGCCGTATGATGATATACCTGAAGAAGATGGACCTGTGTGAGGAGCGGCGTAAATAGGTTCTACTGCTGGATATGGCGCATATGATGTAGGCAGTTTATCAAAATTGAATTTCCCTTCTGTTGTGTAAGCATGTCTAGTTTCGTAGTGTGGGCTATAATTCACAGGTTTGGGATAAATAGCTCCATGCGCTATACCAGTCTTCTGCTGAGGATACCGTGTATTATAATTGGGCTCGTATTTGGTAGCAACGTGGCGGTATCTCAAGTCCTGCTCTTTTTTCACTGGGTATCTGTTGATGTAAGCCGTTTGTCCAGCGTAAGGGTTTAGTTTGTTCTTAGCATGAGTGGGCATTCCAGCTAACACTGTTCCAAGCATCTCTTCTTCAGCTTGACCATTTCCATCATTTCCATAATCTTCTGCGTTGTTTTTGTATATGTCGTCTTTCTTATCTACTTCAAAAGTTCTTCTCACTGGAGTAGAGAATGGATATAAAAAGTAACTGGCAATTCCTACAATACTAGCTAGTCCTAAGACTCCGACGCCAACAGAAGGCATGACTTCTCTTGAAAAATAGTTGTAAAGCTGAGAAGTTATAGCACCCTGCACTGCTTGTGGTTTTTTGCTAGGTTTTCCTGATTTAGTTTTATTACTTGTTTTAGTATCAGAAATGCTTGTTTCTTCTGCTGGCTTAGGTTTGGTAGTTTTGCGTTTTTTGGTCTTATTTTTCTTTTTTGTTGAGCTGCGTTTAGGTTTTTTTGTAGTCACTGGTGGTGTGCTGACTTCTAATTCAATTTCTTGTTCTTTCGCCTCCGTAGGAAGTAAAGCAGAGTCAACATAGACAGGTTCTTCAGTAGTGGTACTTGTTTTCAGTTTGTTCTTGTTCTTCTTTTTGGTTTTAGTGCTAGTTTTGGTTACTGTTGTAGCGCTTGCTTTAGCTGGAGCTTTTGTAACTTCCACCTTTGTTGTTGCTTCAGTAGATGGTGTAGTAGTACTCACTTCTTTTACAGGTTTTTGGGTCGATTGGTTTTTATTTTTCTGCACATTTGAGGAGTCTTTTAATTTATTTTCACTAATAAATGAGCCTGCAGTAGTAACTGGACGTTTAGTTGCTACTTTGTTGTTCTGTGGCTTTTTGTTTTTATTTTTAGACTGTGTTGGTTTTGGTTTCTTAGAGTTATCAGTCTTTGAGGGTTCTGTAGAAACAGATTCATTTTCTTTGTTTACAGGGCTGCTTACTAGAACCCAAGTTGAGATGCCTTCGTTCGAGGTCGTTGATTCATTATCAGGCACACTATTTTCAGTTTCCAGCTCTTCCATTGTGACTGGAACTGCTTCACCAGCATGAGCATTTTCCATAGGCTCCTCTCCATCCTCGTTCCTTGTTTTTATTTTATGCTTCACTTGGTTCTTTACTTTTGGTGGTATTCTAGTGTCAATAACGACTGTATTCTCACCTGTCACATTAGGTTTATCAAGCAATTGATTTGCGACCAGTTTAATAGATTCTCGAATTGGTACTTTGTTTTTGACGTTTCTTGAAGATTCAGGCGTAGCAGTCGATGATGAAGTTTGCTGGATTTCCTCCGAAGTTTTAGTTTCTTCTACCTCCGAAGTTTTGATTGTACTTGATGCACTGAAATAGAGAAAATATGGAATTATTTCAGATATTCACATTAAAATTCATCACAACTGTTTTAAACTATTACGATTGTTTACAGTTATATGATCCATGATGATGTTAAAAGCTCCATCCAAGACTTTATCATAGTAAATATCTCGTAAATAATTATATAACTGTTGTATAACAATTGTTGGAACTAATTTAGTTATTAATTAAAATGAAACAACTTTGTGAGTTATTGAAGTGATTTAAACAAAAAACTACATGAATGTAGTACATTTAAAAGATTATAGTACCGAAATCTTCCCGAAAACGAAATATATTTTAATTAAAAAAAAAAATACAATTAATGATAGTATGAAAATTATGTAATCAATGAAAACAAGTCTTAGAATGATGGTTTATTAAAATACAGATAATGCCCTTGATAAAAAAAAAAGTTCTAAAAATACACAAACATTTCAAATAAAACGAGTTTAAATGATTATAAATACTACACAACGTTAAATATATTTTTTATAATCATCCTTTTATTTAGATTATTGTAACATTAAATTCTGTTATCTGCAATTAAAGTATTGTAGACACAATAAGATAATAGATATGTGATGTAATAACTAACTTAACACATACAATGAAAAAAATATGCAAATAAAAGTTCAATTATAGCACTTGAATAAACTTACGTGAAATTTTAATTAATATAAACAATACTTAAATTATATGTATAACTAGAGCCTGGGGCTTGGACTATAAATAAAGTAACAGTAAATACAAGTCAATGCATAGAACATTATTTATTATAAATACAAATTAGATACAATACTTTCAGATTGCACTGAAGTTTGTTTATACAAACATACTACATAATTAAGTGATACTAGATAGTGTTTTATTTCGAAAACTGCTCGTACGTTTTTATGAAACTTAGTGTGTAGCCTGTAGGTGTACATTTATTGTGTTGAAATTGCCAATATGACTGCTTATTTTAATTCCTAGATTTTAAAATACTTTTTTGCCTTAATTAAATATTATATACACGTATATTTTAAATTTTAATATAAACATAATTTTTTACAAAATCAGACAAGAAGTTTTAGACAAAACGAAAGGACAAAAAAGTAAGATTGCATGACAATTGCCAAAATAAGCCTATCTAGCCTTAAGTTCTAATCCCTACGTACTTTGTACAAGAATTGCTAAAATATTGATACACTAAATACCTACCTAAAATATTAATACTTGTAGAGATTTTGTTCTTTGAAAACGATTCGTCAATAGTCTTGTTAACTATTTTGGTACTAAATGCATAATAATGATACTCTATGTCTATGTCATCTATGTTTATGTCTGTATATGATAGTCTAAAGCTGTATATTTATGTATCATGCTTACTTTTTTGCCAACCAATCAGATTACTGGTCTTACAGCTGCTCTCAAAGACTTTACTTAAGTTAAGCAATGCTCAAAATGTCTGTCAACTTCTCGTTGACGAAAATTGTCACATACACAGATATACAGATCTGTGGTCACACATGATAACGAGACAAAGCAATTTTAAGTATTCCTTAACTTAAGTAACGTCTCTGAGTGCGGCTGTCATAGACTTATTAGTTGTGTGACCGTGCGCAATATTCGCCCGGCGCAAAAAGAGAGGTGTTATAATATTAACATGAATTATGTACATGTGTGTTTTGTTTCAAAGGTGACTTGTTTAAAAGTGTTCTTAGCTATGATTTAGAAGAGTCTGCCGGCCGTTTGAAGATTATCAGTTCTTTTATCGGGGGTTTAAAAAATCAATTTATGCTTTGTAATACAATACAAATGGTAGCTATTAAAACCGTGTGGTCACCAGTGGATATTAAAGTAATAATTAATAATTTATTTAGGTACTTCAGTTTTTTTTTATTTTTCAATCAAAATCTCAATATAAATCATGCACTTTTAAGCGACTTTCTAAGGGAACCTCTCTTCGAAAGTCGTTTCATTTCTCAACAATTTACGTGACTGTTTTTATCATTTGGACAAAACTCTCGAGGTGGTCCCACGTAAATATAATTAACTTTAGCTAATTAGTTTTTAACAAAGTCCAATAATACCCGTCTACGGATAATTTTGTTCAAACGCCTGATTTTTTTTATTTTTGAAATTTTGTTCCAAAGTTTTTTTATATTACAAATAGGCTTGTGCTTGGCCGCCAACTCGCCTGATGTTAAGCGATGATGCGGCCTACGAAGCACGCTTGCCTAGAAGAAACCTATTCACTCTCGACTTGAAGACACTCAGATTGTAACTATCGGGTGTAAGTTTACTAATTTTGAGATGGATTTTGCAATAGATACTTATTCTAAGGTAATTTTGTTTAATTTTTCAAATAATTGTGTATTGCCACAAATTTTGCAGTATTTTTTAAGTCTTGAGTGCAAACACAGCTCAAAATAGATATTGTTATGCTACTTTACACGAATAGACCAGATTTCTCTTTTCTTTCTTTTATTTTTTCTGATATCCTTAGAAACATCAGATTCATTTTGAACTCTTTCTTTAATAGCTTTTGTGATGCTTAACATCCAGTTTTTAAGACTTTGTACAAATTTTGGTGCTGTAGTGGTTGTTTCATCACCTTTCTCCTTGCTACTCCTTGAATATGGTTTCCACTTTCTGTTATCAGGAAAAGAATGTAAGTGCCAGGTTTTAATTGTATCGTCCCAGTGCCAGTATGGTCTATAAACGTGAATAACTTTAGGAGCTTCTCTACCAAGTGGCAAAAACCAAGGCGTAAACAAAGCTGCTAATCCAGAGCCAGCGAACAAAAATGCTATTGGTGCTAAAAATATGGGAAACAAGCCAATTGTAAAAGGATTCACACTTGCCAGCCATCCTAAAGCACTAATAACAGGGCGAAAAAACTGTACTAATGAAGAAAAACTAAATATATCATCATCGTCTTTATTTGGTCGACCAGGTTTACTTAGAGCCGATATGGGTGACGATGGAGAAAATGAGCTTCCGGGTTCAGCACTTTCACTCTGTATAGCATTCACTGCATTATAGTTAGATAGTTCACTGCCTTCAACCGAAGCACTTTCCCCTTGTGCTTGGTTTTCAGTAGAACCAAAATAGTCGTTACCGGCAAAGTCTTCAGATTCTGAATCTTCCCCTACTGGTATACCAAATGCATTAGGAAATAAACTATCAGAGTCATCTTCCTCCTCCGATTCTATCACTTGGTTTTTGTTTATAACATTGGTATTTACAGCTATATTTAAATCAGGACAAGCTTCTTTTGCTTGGCCTTGAAAAGTATTGTTAAGAGTTAAATATATGGTTGGACAGTCGTCATTTGAACCGCTATACTCTTCCGGTCGTATGACTATTTTTTCTGTGTACGCCGACGTTGGTTGAAAAGTAGATACCTCATAATCACTACCATAATTTGGTTTGGAATTATGATAGTTATAATTTAACGGCCTGGTTACTTGTACTGGTTTTTGAGTCGTTGGTTTCTTATGTATTTGCGGGTTTTGGGTATACCATGGTTTTGGGTATCCAACATTTGTAATTTCTGGCGTTGGACTCGGACGTTTCGTGTACATGTATGTTGATTGCGATGGATGTTTTTCTACAACCTGGACGTTACTAGAATAAACGTGTGTTTCTTCAGAATAATCATTTTGCGGTTTGTAACCCGCGGTGAAGTATTTCGAAGGGTGACGTTTTTTCGCAACAGGCTCGCCGTTAGTACTTTCTGTACTTGTGTATTCATTAATCTGACCAAAGCTATCGAAAATAGTATGATCAGTTTCATCTGATGTTGTAGTTTCGTATGTGAAGTTCAAATCCTCAAATTTAGTCTCATCTTTCCATTTTGTCAAAACTTTTTTTATTTCAGGCTTTCGTTTGGCATTGTTTATTTGTGGAACTTTGATTTTATTGGTTATATGAGGGATTGGTTTTGCTCTTCGTTCGGGATAATTTTTGTTTTTAGACATGTCTCTAATGACTACACTTTTGATTAAGCGACTTGTTCTGTTTGAATTACTAAGACTTGAACTAGATGGTTCGACATGTATGTTATAATAAATAGAATGCCTACTTTTATTTATACTAGATGTATCATTTGTTGAACTGACATTTTCTATAGAACTAGTGACTAATGGTAACCTAGAAATACTATATATTAATTTGTGATTGTCATATCTATACCTTATTAAATTTTCTGTGGTTATTTCAGTTTTTACACTACTGGATGTTTCTTGTGGTCGCGGTTGCACATACGGACAACATAAAACTACTAATAAAACTAAAGTCCATTTTAAACAAACACTTTTTCGTCTCGTCATCTTGAGCACGCTTTGTACCTGTAAACAAACAGAAAAATATTAAGTTAGCATATCAACATAAAATATTTAACATTCCCTTTTTGTCAGAAAAAGTTGAAAGGGCCGTTATAAAAACCTATATTGATAAATATGGAACTTAAATTTTATTTTTAATAATACACAGGAATTACTTACGTAAGATTAAGCCTGTTATTTTGACAATAGTTTAAACCACATACGGTGACAAAGCCGTGCGTCCGCATTCACCTTGAAAAAGGCCACCGAATGTGGTTGAAACTATAGTCGGAGTAACCGGTTTAATCTGACGTAATTCTAGTGTAATATAAATAAAATAAGTGAAAACCACGTCAATTTCCATGACCTTGAGAGAAAAAAATGCTTAGGTGAGCCATGAACCCTTATAACATTACCTATTCCTATTTTGGGCTTAGCCAAAATATACATAATTTCAATTCACAAAGCTTCCCCACACAAAATCTTTTGTATTGAAGGTATTGTTAAAATTTAAATTCCTTTTTATATTCAAGTTTGTGGTTTTGTGGCTTTTATGATGATTAATCATCATGTAATAAAAATTGTCCAAACAATTTTAAAAACTTATTTTACTATTCATTGTTCATTTATAAACCTCATCCATTGGAATCTATCTAAGAAAATCTTAGTCATCAATATGCAGTTCATATTTTATATTCATATCCATATCATCGAACGCGCTTTCAAAATCTACACAACATTTCTAATGGAAAGTTTTACATACATCGATGACTACATCATCTTTTCCGCTGGTTATCCCGACCATTACGATCGATGTATAATCTTTTATGCTAAGTTCTCAGAGAACGATGGAGGAAGGTGAACGACCGAGCGGCCATGACCACTAACTGGTATTGTGGTATTTTTTATTTATGTATGGCATTACTGACCTGCTTCCGAACAGGCTTTTTAGGTTTTTGGGTTCCGTTACAATGACGTCTTTGGGTGATTTGTGGGATTTTACAACATGGATGATACTTTCGTAGGTGTTGTTAAAATTTTCTTTTTAATTAAATCCTTTGTTTGAATGTTGGCAACAAATATTTGTATTAAGTATGTGGTTTAAAGAACAATTCATATTTACAAATTAAGCCGCAAAGAACGCCTACTATCAATAAATTTAGTAAAAACATCTCTTCTTTTTATACGGTAACTGTACTAATAGGGTATTATTACAATAAAGAAAGAGAACAATGATTAAAAAAAGTTAATATTGAAATCTGAATTGAAAACCTTCGAGAATTGATAAATAAAATGATGAAGGTAAAAACTATTGTTTTGATGAGTGATTTAAAAGTAAGTACCCATCTTTTGTTTCATTCTATGTCACATTGTATTGTAAGTACTAATCAGAAAGTAAAAGTAACACATGATTTTTAAATAAAAAAATATATTTTACGTTTTGGATAACCAAAAAAATCCTAGTTAGCATAATTATATTCGCTTTGAACTGCGTGGAATAAAATAAGGAAAAAGGAATGAAAGAAAAATTTAAGTGAAAATAAACTGAAATTATTTTAAGATGCATTTTTGAAGATGAACTTCCTCAATTAACGTCCGATTCAGTAAATATTGTTATGCATAATATTTGTCAGAGAATTAACCGGAATGCAGTTATTGGCCGAGTTTCTACCATCACAAACAGGTTTGAAAGTAGGTAAATGAGAGGATGATGAGTGCTAATGAATACCTTTGGCAGGATTTGAAGTAAATAAATTAACGCCCGTTATGTTTGATGTTGGGGCTTCCTGAGAAAGGAGCTTCTCTACCGTTATTTTGCCACTTATTTAATTTTATTCTTAGCTCCGCAAAAATATGTTTTAAATATCATAGGGTCCCTAGGCATGGGCAGCTGGACCTATGAGATAGGATCGTGAAAAGGGCTTTCTTGGGACTGCAGGACAGTAGAAGTCCCTTCGGCTAGACTAATTAAAGTTACATTATCGGCAGTTTAAATATCTATAATGTTGCAAATTATACGACTGTTTACTTCTAACAGATCGTCTATAATTTGGTTTATAATTATAACGTTACATATTTCTTAGTAACGCAAAGTTTAAATCATACATAGAAATTTTACTAGAGGACATTCTCCACTTGAAAACTGGACCCGACTGAAGATACAGCTGTGAAGAGTAATAGCGCTTCAACTAGTTATTTTGTCAACTGGTTCTTCGTCTAGGACTAGTTCTCCCATTTCCTGGTAATGTAGTGCACATTATGTTTATAGTACATGACCGTAACATTCAACTACCTACTTAATTGCAACTTGCAAGGTGCGTTGACTTAACACTTGGTCTAAGTGAAAAGACTCATTACCGTACTTATTTATTGCCACGACTGAACGAAGATGTATTGAAGGTTGTATGTGCTTGTAAATATTAATAAGGTGTTTTTTTTTTTTTTTTTCAAAGCAACTTAACTTATTTGAAAGGGCATTATCTTTGATCCGGTTTCATTACGATGGTTCTTAGCTATGTTTAATCGAAATCTGTCAAGCGGTATAAAATTTATGATCGACATTCCAAATTGGTGGTTTTTTTTTATTTCACCATCGTCGTAATCCGTGCATCTTTTTTAAGGCGCGAGGCTAAAGATCCTGAACTGAATCAAAAAAAAATTGGGTGCTTGGTGTGCGAGACTGACTCGCACTTGGGTGGTGTTTATAATATTCGCTTCAGCCCATCACACGTTCTGCCGTGTGTTCAACGATTATTATGTTAATGATATAACTGACGAGCGCGTGCGCGTCGGCATTCGTTCCCATTTCTACCCGTGTTCTTGTTTTTGTTGGGACCTGTGAGTCGCTTTCCAACTTGATTGTAGGAAGTTTCAAATTTTGAGGAAAACCCTTCATTTTAATATGAGTTATTGTTTTTTTATGTTTACGAAAAAGTTATAACAGGTTTTGTATTTACTTAGACACCTTGTAGGCGCTGCATTTCATCAGAAACAGATAACGGTGGCAAAATATCAAAGAGAGAACATAAATAACATGACTTGGGAACTTTTTGGGGAGAACTATCAGGCCAAGTGATTGACTGCAGTTCATTTGATGTCAAAAATAATAGATATCACATCCCTAATTCCAATTTTGATTAATTTTAACTCGCTGCCTAGAATACTACGTTCGGCACTAAGATACATATTTATTTAGCTTGCTTAATATTAAAAAAAAAACTTAGCTTACTTTCATAGTAATATAAGTAACAATTTTCTTAAATTCCTATGTTTGACTTGATTTCATGATCGGAAATATAATAAACAAACAAAGACACAATGACATTCCCTGAGAAACTCTGGGTTTTGTTATCGAATATATTTGACCAAAAGGCTGATTTCCAAGTGTTAAATTGTAATTATTTAATTTTCAGAAGCAATAGTATTTATTTGATTAAGTTTTATTTAGATAAGTCACATGTATTGCCAAAATTAGGGTAAAATACTCAGTCAAAAGCCGCACTTAAGTCAACTTCAAGTCAAATCCATTAAATGGCAATACTTGCTCATCTTTTCATTAGATAATCAAACTTTCAAATCAAACAAATTATAAGTAAAGTGACGCAATGTAACCTAAATCACACATTCTATGCCGTAAACGGTTCATAAGCAAGACATTAGACACAATAATAGACAGCTTCGAACACACATGTCAATTTGCGCGCAATACCGTTGGTTCATCGCAGACGGAAACACTTTCCACTTTATGTCACTTTATGCTTGAAATCATTCAATTTTTGTATGCAACTATCATACTTGCAACTCCATTCATAAGGTATATAATTGAAGGGAAAAATCAAAGGTTAAAACCTAAATTGTGTTGCAATATCACTTCTCGTATCATTTGTCAAATTAATGGTTTGGACTGTATTCTTTGACTTGTGTTGTCACGCATTGAAAAATAATGAGACCCGATGTAATTCTTATGTTGTATAACATTATCATGGACTCTGGTTTTAGATTTATTATACTTAAACATCCGTTTTGTATGTAATGAAAGTAAAACAATATAAAGTACATATTATGTACTTTGTGTGAGGAAATATGAAAAAAATTAAGAAAGTGACATTTCATTAGCGATACGTCGAAGAAAGAGGACATTGCTTTCAAAAATGAAATGTTTCCTCTAATATACAATACATAGCACAATACCAAAACAAAAGAAACCACAATTGGCCGCAACAGATGTTTTTCACTCATTGTTGAGAAGCTAACCTAGCGTATCAATAAAGATGCAATAGTAAAATTAATAATTAGATAATAACTAACATTGATAGAAGAATCTGAATATGGCAAATATTTACTTATGAATTCAATCGTTAACGCCATAAAAAATAACTTTAAATGATTGATATTTCTATTATCATTTCACTAGAGTACGTAAAAGAAAAGAATGTTGCAAAGGCTACAAAGTCCAAACAATGAAACCTTCGCATTAGTCGTATAGCGTATATCATTTATGAATCTTAATGTCCAGCATAATCTAGATCAAAAAATGACCAAAGTGGATCACAATAAAAACCGTCACGAAACTTCCGATTCACAAACGAAGATTAATACAATCTATGTCATGTTATTGTCTAGAGCCATTAAAGTACCGTTGCAGTATATTCTGGCCGCGATTGGCACAGTTGGCCATAAACGAAGGCGTTTTGTCCAATAACCGAGTCACCTTTTGAAAGAACCGGCGACAATTTTATTGTTTTCAAAAATTTGGGTCAGGTTTTGATAGTGAAATTTCATTTTTCTGAGTCAATGTCAATGTCTTTGAATATATTATTTTGATTTGTGATTTTGTTGTTACTGAAATAAACATGTTTTGTGAAGATAATGAAGACTTTAAAATAAAAGCCGTATTAGATAAGGGCTCAGTCTTTATATACAAAATTTTTGGGCTAAGCGTTAATAACCTATACACAACTTTGATTAGCCATAAATTTAGCAGTAAACATTTTTTGCGATAATTATAATTATTAGTTTCATAAAATCAAGAACTTGCTGCCAATGGAAAAAATAACAACGATTATTTTTATTGCCTTTTTAATCCCCGACGCATACAAAGGGGTGTAATAAATTAAACTTGTGTATCTGTATGTGGCATCGTAGGTCACAAGCAGCTGAACCGTTTTTTGTATATAATAGACTTGTGCTTGGACGCCAAATTGCCTGATGTTAAGCAATGATGTGGTCTACGATGGGGCACACTGATTCACTCTCGATATGAAGACACCCTTATTGTAACTATAGGGATTTATTGTTTTTTAATGTGACTTGATCGATATTGTTCTTAACTATAGTTTTGAAAATCTGTTCACGTATTTGAAGATTAACATAGCTCTTATCTCGGGAGATTTAAAGCCTATCAATTTTCATAGGCATAAAATGTAGCAATTGCTCTATGATAATAGAGATCATTGCTGTCAAGAAGAAATTCACAAATTCAGATTTAACATACATAATTTTTAGTTTTTTAAAGGGGGGCTATGTTTTGCAGTGTACGTCTTCTGGCTGATGATGATGATATATAATTTTCCTATTAACATTCCTATACTAGGTTATGCGGAAAGGGTAAACTAAGCCAAACGGCTTCCATAATATGCATAGTAATCACTATAATCGCGGAAACAATATCAGCTGTTCCATAGATAGCGGTCATTGACACTCTAGGAACAGCTGATATTTTTTCGTGATTTCTGGGTTGGTCCCTAAGTATAAGTTACTCATAATGATGAGTATAAAGATCTACTTTCGACTTGTATACCCATTCCACGTATCTCTTTATAACAACTTGGTAATATCGACAACCGATGTCCGATATCGACATATTTAGTGACAGCATCATTAGTTTTAAGAAGTCTCTGAGGTCTCTGACTATCTGAACAGTTTTTAATTATTTGTATATTATTTGTGACATTTATTACTTGACATTTTAATTTTAATTATTGATCCTGACAATTTTTTTTTATATTTTTTATTTATATATATTATTTGTGTGTATGTTTAACTAATTTAACTGCAATAATTTTATTTTATCGCTCAATATCTCTCTCTGAGGTCTCTGACTATCTGAACAGTTTTTAATTATTTGTATTTTCTTTGTGACATTTATTACTTGTCATTTTAATTTTAATTTTTAATCCTGACAAAATTTTGACTGTTTTTTTTTCGTTTTGTTTCTCATTCGTATGTATGTTTAACTAATTTAACTGCAATTAACACAACACTACAATTTAACTGCATGCTGTTTCAACCTGTAATTATTGTGACATTTAGTTATATTTTTATTACTGTTTAAAGTTTTGATAAATTGTATTGATGTACACAGTGTAGGTGGACTTAAATAAATAAATATTATAAAGCGCGACAGTAATCATAGTAGGATAATATTGGGCATTCTAACCCACCTTCGTTTCACTCGGTGGTTTAGAATTCCCAATATTACTAAGATTTTCTGCTACTATTTAAATCAAGTTTTGTGATAGATTGGATGCACCTTTGCACTTCGTTCGCTGCCCGTTTCTTATAAATTCAACCTAACGTTACAACGAGACTTGAACGTTTGCTAATATTTAAATCAAGTTTTGCGTTAGATTGTATGCATTATTACCTTTATACTTCGTTCGCTGCCCGTTCCAAAAAAATCAACCTAACGTAATAACGAAACTTGAACGTTCGCTAGTATTTATTTATTTATTAGTTTTACAGGTCGTTCGCTACCCGTTTCTAAAAACTCAACCTAATTTGATGACCTAACACAACTTTATTTTTATTTGAATAAGAATTGTAATTAAAAGTTTTTAGAGAATATTTAGAAGAATTTATTTCATTGATAACACACTATACAATAAAAAATCTAAACTACTTAAAAATATAGTAAAAGAAAACTAACCAAATGAATATTATAATGCACATGAATGTTGCTCTAACTTAATCAGCTTATCAACGTAATAATGTAATTAATAATCATTTTAAAAAAAGTTATTAAAAGTATAATCTTACTACTTTGTCAAACATTTCTCGACAAATTGGACATTTATTTTGCAGGGATAGCATACATTTTCCACAGCTTAAATGACCACAAGGTATGAAGCTTATGCTCACTTCTTCATGAAGACAAATTTTGCAAGTCATGTTTTTGTAGTTAATCGTATTCATGTTGCGACTCTCAATTTCATCAACAATTTTTACGTTTTCACATTGATTGTTTTTTTTATAGTACCTATTTGATACTTTCCTTATATATTCTTCGCCTTTCACAAATAAAACGTATGAACAATCTGAAAAAAAACGGGCATGCTCTTCCCATGCTTGATCTTCAGGCTCCCAATCTTTTAAACCACCGTCACAGAAGAAACAACGAACTCTATCACCTTGTCCAGTGTAAAATAATCCTGCATCAGCCATATCTTGAGGTTTCTGAGTTAGCCCTTTAGGCCAAGAGTGAAAACTTTGCAACCGTATTGATTCAAAAGCATAAATAGGATGAGCAGGCTGCTTAAGCTGCATATTCAAAATTAAAATATTGGAAAATGTGGGAAAACAATTGACAACACAACCTACTTGTTGTATTCTACCGAGTATTATGTTACCGAGTTGAATTGCGAGAGCTTGTTATTTTAACACAATGTACTATATGAATCATCAAATGACATGACCTAAATAATTAATACAACAATATTTACTAATAAAGATTTATTAGGATAAAATACACATGAAATTTATATTAAGTACACACACAAATATTTATCATAACAAAAATTACTTTTTATCTAGTTATTTATTTCATCATATTAAATGTTTCTACATTTTTACAATACCACTTTTTAACTATTAGAACATTTTTCAATGCACAAACTTTTTTATGGAACATACAATTTAATAACGATTCATTTTCACCGCCATATCTTTTATACAATTCATTGTAATTGGGACAATTTTTATCGCTTACGTCTATAACAGAACAATTATTGCTGCAAATATTTTTTACCCATTTGATTTTTTCTTTTCCTTTTACAAGCACAGTCTTATTTTCTAAGAAGGGTGAGATAATTCGCTTAAATTCTCTGTAATCAACAAACCCTTCATTCCAACGAGTACCGCGATTATGTTCTATCCACAACACATGTTTTTTCTCAACAGGCATTAATTTCGAAAATTGATATGGTGGTTTTACTAGAAATGTTTGGGTATAATCCTCTGTTGCCAAAGCAAATTCACTCACAATGAAATTATTATAGATGTCCTTGAAGCCTTGTACATCAACTATTAGCAATTTTGAATTCATGATACTTTCTTTACAATATTACTTAAAGGTTTGTACTCAACAATAGAGTCATTAAGTATTAAACAGTATGCTGCAGTGTTTTCAGGAAATTCTATGGTCGATTCAAGTTCAACGCGAACATCTATAGGTCCTGTTTTTAAAGTTTCGTTTTGACGAGAACAATCAATAACAAATAAAGGAGCTTTATTTTTAAACTCGTCACAACTCAACAATGGTTCCGATCGACGACCGTAATAAGACTGTTGAAATCGAGCGTATTGTTCGTATATTAATGCAAATTTATCATCTTGGAATGCGGTATTCATATTTTCGTAAGGAAAATAACACGAATTCAAAAACACTTTAACATTTCTTACATGACAGTGATCAAATTGAGACATGTCAGCATCAGATTTACGTCTACGATTAGTTTGTAGACCAATTATTATGTATCGAGGTTTTTCTATTTGAGAAGATGTTTTAATTGACCATGTATGTTTTGTAGTCTGTGGAAGTGACGAATACTCGTAAAGATCCCAAGTTCTAAACACTATGGTAATAGGACGATCTTTTTCTAAATTTTTAAGTAGATTAATTCTTTCGCGATCAGATACTTTAATATGTGGAACTCGCCATAATATCTGAGTAATATCTATAGTGTTGACAACTTCTCCAGTTTGTAATTTTAGCGAGTTGAGATTTGTATTACTTCGAAGTAAAATGAGTTCATGTTTGCAGTTCATAATAATTTTGTTGTAATCTTCTGCAAATCCTAATAGTTTACTAAGAGGTATTGAAACCGAAAAATTTCCTGCCTTCTTGTTAACAGAACCTTCGATGCTCCAACCCCAACTTTTTGCCATTTTAGACTCATTATCATTCATGGATAAAAATGATTTCATTGTTGTTGTAATACCTGGATTTTTTATTCTATCAATTTCTATACCATTTATTTCATATCGAATTTCTTGGAAAAAGAAAAGCATTGCATTATTTGTAAAATGCACATTGTTCACTTTGGTCTTGGGTTCGTTTTTATATACGTCAACAGTGCCCTCTAAATACAAAGTACTTGCTGAAGGTAATATATATAAATCCTGTTGGTTAATTGGTATCCGAATCTCATCATTTTGGCCAAAACTTGTTACATAGGGTTTGTATGAGTGGTATTCAATGCTTTGAATGGAATTGTCTTGGATAAGTGGCTCATTTACATTTAATACACTCATTTTAATAACCCAATTAATTTGAGAAACTTTTTATTTTCTTTTGTCAATTTAATTTTAGGTGTTTTTTTCTTGATGGTGTGCTTAGAAGTGACGCGTTTTGTGTTGATTACAGACCTTTTATTAAAATCTATCATTTTTCTTCAGGTGTAAATAAAGTTGAATCTCTTCACCTCTCAAATTAACAAGATTGTTTCTTGAATCCACAATCTTTATTGAAATAGAACTGATAGAATTTTGATTTACAGGAAAATAAATAATATTTTTGGGAATTTCAATAATTCTGTAACCTGGAGGCACGTTAGGAGTAAATTCGTGAATGATATGACTTGGTTTTCCGTCTGTGTATGATCCTCGTACTATATCACATTCGATCCTTAGCACAGTTGTTGGTAGAATGCTGACTGGGAATTGAGATTCGTTTAATATATTGGCTTTCAAGGTTTCTTCGCCAAATCCAAATAATTTAGCAAGCAATGGAGTTTTTTCTAAATGGATGTCTTTAGAACATATGATTGAAGTTCTTAGAGTGTTATTGTTAGAACTCAAATTAAAACTACAATCGATAACATTTTCCTTTAGGTAATCACTGATATCGTTGAGCTCATATGACCCTTCAGGTATTTCAACAACTTGATCATCGCCATAGCAAAATTTATTATTTTTACTATCAATGTTCGGTATGGAATTAAAAGTAGAGAAGTACAGTAACCCACATTCATATTCACCATCAAGTTGCAGAGCAGGCGAATAACTAGTGATTGATGTTGAAACGGAACTGGATATAGATAGGGTGAAAGACATACTGCTACTGATAAATAAGTAAGATTCTCACTTATTTAAACGTTTTCTCCAAAAACTTTTTAAAAACTTTATACATAGATGTCCACAGTTAACTGTATCAAAATTTTGATATTTCGTGTAGTTATATAAAATATTACTATTGTTTAAATATTTAATTAACTCTAAAGGTGGTTTTAAATCACCGAAACTATCGAAATATTCCCCATAATGTTTATCTTTTACATAAGCTACCCAGTGAGTTCCATTATTATTACTGTCATCTAAATTGATAATACCGCATTCAATATGCTTCGATGATTTCGGTAACTTGTCTCTCATATAAACTCCTCTAAAGTACGGTATGTCACTCGCATGTTCTAATATATCTAAATCAGTAAGTGCACGCCTGGGTAGCCTTCTAATTAGTTTTTTGACGTTCTCAAATACAGTCCGTTCCCTTTTTTGTATGGCTTAATGTACATGCCTTTACCTAAAGCAATAGCCTCCATAGTTCTGTTATGTCGTTCAGATTCCTGAAGACCTTTTTGTGAAGTTTTAGAGTCATTTACTGCTTTTGCTATACCAGCTGCACCTCCCGATAATGCCCCTAATGCAGATAAAGCAGCAAATATAGGTATCAAAGGTAGTATTCCACCAGTTTTAGGAATTGGTATGACCCGAGGCAAGCGAACTTTTTTGTTGAAAAATAACTTTTTAGCGACCAAATGAGCCATTTTAATAGCAGATTCATTATTTTTTGGTTTAAATTTCTTCAGATGCTTACTTATTTTTCCAATTATAGATCTAAATTTTTTCACGCCTGCACCTACTTTTACTTTGGTTTTCATCACTTTATTGACTAACCATGAAGACAACTTTTCCCCTTTACTGGCATCCTTTGCTTTCATCCTGCGCTGAGCCATATTTATAAGCTGTATATCTGCTTTGTGTCGATCTTCTAGATTTTTGTAATTGTTATATGCTATATCGTGTTGCTTACAAGCTTCGTCCAATTCGTTGACTCCTTTGTCACCGCGTAACAAGCGTTCGCGTAACCTAGTGCCGGGTCCACAATAATTGTAACCTGGTAAATGTAGCTCAAATGGTAAACTATTAATAATTTTATTCACAAGTCCACCTCCTTCCATTAATTCAAGAATAATGATAATTTTCAGTAGAATTTATTGCTTATATAAATTTATACTAGAGCTTTTTTATCAATCCATGAATTCTCACTGTCTTTTAAACCCAACCACTTGACAAATAATTTTTCCCCGTTTTTTCTTAAGACTTTTTCCACTAAATAAACACCAGGGTGTTGGGTCCTCATGAGTTCTTGTTCATAAAATGTTCCTAGTATGTTTTCATTTCGTTGATCTTGAATGTGGTAGGTAACAGGTTTAGTATCGTTTACTTTGACAATTGTGAAAAGCTCAGTGGACCAGTTAGGAGTATATCCTTTTGCAAAAATACCCTTATATTTGCTAATTCTCACTTGATCTCCTACGTTAAATTTCACTTTTATAGACTTGGAAATTTTGTGAGATTTTAAAATATTATTTAAAACTTGCATTTCATTTGACAACTTGACTTTCGAAGGTTTGAACTTTGTAATACGATGTATTGTATAATTATACTCATCAGTTATTTTATTCAATGGCTGTCCAACCCATTTATAGTTTCCAATTAAATGAAAGTATTTATACAATTTATTCTTTAAAGTTCTGATTAAGCGTTCCACGATAGATGCTTTTTTGACTGAATATGTAGAATAATGATTTATTTTGTATTTGTTCATTAAGTTTCGGAAATAGTCATTATAAAATTCTGTTCCTAAATCTGTTTGCAAATGTTTGGGTCTGCGTCCTTTACTCAGTATTTTTTCAAATGCTGTTGTTATTTCATTTTTAGTCTTCTTTTTAACTGGAATCGTCCATGCAAACTTAGAAAACGTATCTATAACAACTAACACAAACGTAAACCCATTATTATTATTTTTCAAACTTTTTATATCAATTAAATCAGCTTGCCACAGGTCATCTATTCCTCGTAGTATTACATGACGACGACTGAAGTTTTTTCGAGCTTGTTGGTGAATTTCATTTATTATTCCTTGTTTGCTCATTTTTCTTAATAAAATGGTTTATGGTATTTTCTGGTTCGTGTTTCTTGAGAGTCTTGTTGTCTTGAAACTGATGTGTTAACGCATGTATTTGGCTTTTTATAATTTCTAACTGCATGTCTACTTCGTGCTTTGTATAAAATTCTGCAATAATCTTATCGACATACTGCTTATTTATAGCATCGTCGTTAGACAACGGTGTTTTCAATATTTTAAGACTGTCTAATTTTAAATCAAATTCACCGTTCAAAGCTTGGATCAATGTTTTGTCAAACATGTTTGACGGATTCATTGAACGCATCCGCTTGTGAACATGATGACCAAACTTATCAATGTTCATAATGTATTAGTCAGTTGATAATATAAAAAGAACTAAAAAAATATTTGTTTTACAACATATTTTATAGTTGATTAATTAACCCAGCTTCACGTAGTTCTTCTATTATGGAAATTATTTCATTATCTAGCCCAGTGTTTCCAGCATCACGTGATGCAATTAAAAGTTTCAACCTTTCAACTAATTCATTCGGATCATCCCAATATATAAAGTCTACGTTAGGTTTTACTTGTTTCATTAACGACAGTCCTGAACCTTGCACAAGGCTTTCAGTACTGGTATGTACTTTAGAATGTTTAAATAGCGGTTTGATAATATTTAGGTATTTTGTGCCTTTGTTACTTTTAATAGGTTTATTAGAATTGAAGTCTCGCCGATGAGCATTTGTTGCCGATAAAACTTGTTTATAATTATCTAAATCACAATCCGTTATCTTATTTATATCTGAGGTTTTTTTAAATAATAGTTCATATAGTCCCGGTGTTTTATCGTAAGTAGAACCACCTACCATAATTTTATCAGAAGTCACAGTTAGACGCATATTTCCTATTTTCAGTCTTCCACGATCCAACCTAGCACCGTAGGGGACATCACTGAAAACTTCTGAAGATAAAGACCAAGAACGGCTATCAGAGTCTATCGATTTAAAAGAATTCCCGCTTATGTTTTTATCTTCATTATTGTCACCACTCTCCGAATCATCAGAAACTGCTTCAACGTATTCAAATTTATCGCCAATACTTTCTTCGGATTTGCTACGTTTGACACTTTCATCAAAGTCACTTGAAGAATAATCCTCATCATTGCTCTGTCGTACTTTTTTGATTTTACTGCTTTCGTGTAGATTTTGTTTTGTTTCACTTCTTGAAGCAATTTTTTGAAGTGGTTCTGTTATCGGCTTTAGCATGGTCTTCACAGCATTACTATTATCGATTTCAATATTTCTCATTTGTTTAACTTTTCTTTTAACACTTTCAGCAGATTTAATAATTTGCTCTTTCAATTGTTTTTCAGTATTCATTTTGTTTTAAAGACTGTACTGGTTGATGTCAGCAGTAATAATGATCGTTAAAGGAACTATGCTAATCTATTAGTATCTCACACTATTCAAACATAGCAAACGTGTCAAAGTTTTTTCTATAGCATCCGCTATTTTTGTCGCAGTCTTTATTTATAACTAAAAAACTGTAAGGGGTGCTCCAAATTTCTGTACATAATTTGCGAAATTCTTTCCAAGTCATATCAGTATTTACATGCTCATCATATACATGGCGTAAATTTATATTGTCTTGTTTGAACAGAATAATGAGATTAGCATTGTCTCTAATGAGTTGTTTTGGTATTTTAGTATATGTTTGATTTAAATAGAAAGCATCAATATTTTTATGTCTTCCCATGCAAAAATAGTCTCTTATGTTATTCTGATTTTCACAAGATACGTCGTCAAAAATTATAATAGAGTTAGGTTTAGCTTTTACGGTACTTATGACCTGCTCATTTTCTTTAAATTTTGAAAATGTTACATTGGGAACCAATTTTAGCACATTTTCCAAGAAAACATAATTTGGTTGATACAATGTTTTGGAATACACATAAATATTAGTAAATTTTAAACCATTTTCGTGTATTAGAAGACCTATCAACAAATTAGTTTTGCCACAGTTAGAAGGGCCACATATCAAACATCGTATTGTATTTGGCAAAAGCTTTCCATGTTTGAGCACATCTTTTTTTTTAGTTGAAATGCAAATATTGGGTAATCGAAGTGAAACAGGTTGCTTGACAAATAACATGTTTAAGCAGTTAAAGATAACAATATAAAATAAGAGCTATTTTAAAGGTGCAGCATTTTTATAGTATTACATATTTTGACCAAATTATGTAAATTATTATTATTTTTACTGCACAAACATGAATAGCTAGCATGCAATACATAACATGCTTAAATTATTTACTAAAATGACTAAATAGGTTGTGTTTGAATTTCTGTTTATTTAATTAAATCTTGTCAATATTTATACAATTTAGAACTTATACTTATAATATTAGACTTGTATCATTTATTTCATATCCAAAAAAATCATTTTACTAGTCTTCATAAAGTTTTTTAGATACTTTACTTATGAGGTTTTCGGTTAAATTCAAGACTTCATCAAGAAAAGGATTAACTACCACATGTTGCAGTTTTACAGTTTCATTATATGCATTAGTACATGTATCAAAGTCATATACTTGAAGTTTTATAATTTTTCTTCCTTTAAATGGTGATTTACTAATAATATATGAAACCATTTCCATTTTTGTCCTTTTTCGCTCTTTTTTTGAACAGGGTTTCTTTTGAGCTGCACTCGTTCCAGCAATTTCTTCGGTCTGTTTGCTGCTTTCAGCTCTTTGCTGCTTTTCAAATTCATCCCATCCTGCTAATGGGTCTTGCGCGCATTGAAATAAATATGGGTCAGAATCAAACTGACTCATTTTATTGTCTAAAATAAACATATTACAAATATTATAATTTTAAAGAAATAATTATCTATCAATTACTATAAATCATTAGTAAAAATCACACTTACCAGATAGGTAGATACAATAAACTTGTCTTTTAGAGCAGCAAAGCGGCGATGAATCCACACAACCTTCTATCTCAAACGATTACTTTGAAATAAATTAGTTTGAATTACGGTTCACCGCAAATGTATTTTTTATGTGAAGTGAAAAAGCAAGTTTGAACATGTTCTGTGTGATATTCAATTACATTTGATACAATAATATTTACTCATGAACTGAATAGTTCTCACTGCTGTCTCATGTTCAAGCAAACAAGTTCAAACTTGCTTAATGAGGTAATATTTCGAAATTACATCAGCCCAAACTAATAATCATTATTGTTTCAAACATGTGTAACCCTGATTTTTGTTAACTTTGTGGACTTCACAAAATAACACTAAAGTTAGAGTACACATAAATTTTATTTAGAACTACTATGAAAAGGTATAGGCACTACGAAATTCATTAAAATAAAACAAAGCAATAACACACACGTAAATTTATTAAAAAATTAAAACTTGTTCTACGTACACAAATTCAAAATTCAAATAATTATACTACCTTATTCTTCTAAGCATCTTAAGCCTAAATTACATTTATCAACATACCTATTTAAACAAACATAAACCTAACACAATACAGACATAATGAATGTACTTAGTAATATTATGTACTTAGTAGTTACTGGTATAAACGAGTAACACGTAGGTTTATTACGTCAAAGTTTATTGTTTACGTATCTCTATACCCTAAAAAATATTGAGCTGTTGCCCCAAGCTTTTGTAGATACTTTATCCGGAGAAATCAAACGTTTATCGTCGGTGGACGATAGTGCTATCTTCCTAACTTTATGTGTAAATATCTCATGCTTTATTGATTTAAAAAGAACATTTGTCTTTCTCACAACATGCCCTTGATACAAACTTTGATTATAGTCAGATAAATCTAGTTCCTTAACAGCATGATTCTTCACACCTTTTGCTTTTTTAATCACACTATCCGCGGTCTTAATGCAGTATAGTTTGGAACGGAGACCTATGAACTCACTTATTATCTGTCCTCCCATTTCATCCTTGAAAAGTCCTGGAACCTTTTTGTTTTTAAGAGGTAGTTCATATTCATTATTTATAGGGTAGTTACTGGTATCAAAATACGCAATGAAATTTTGTTTCAAATCTTGGAAAAAATCCTTAGTTTGAATACGATAAATGAAGCTATCTGTGTCTGTGTAACACATTTTTATACGATCATCATAGACGGGTTTAACCACCGAATAATGAAAATCGTACATATGACTTTTAGACAGCTCGAGCACAGTAAAACCGATATAGATTGGTTTGTCTAATACAATGCAATTTGGCTTCAATTGCACGGCAACCAAATTTTCTGTGAAAACGGATGCACTGTGAAAATTTGGACTCGCAATCAATTTTCCAGCCGTTGTTATTTTCTTTGTGATATTTTTATTGTCTCTCCATTTATTTACTAATTTGACTTCAACTCGTTTTTCATTATTTTCTAACGTTTTTCCGAAAATACTATTGTTTAGTAATTTAAAAAAATCTTGCTCAAACGTCGATGTTGCCTGTTGGCGTAATTGCGTATTTAAATCTATGTATTTTTTCAAGTAAGGGCTTTGTACAAATTTGATCACTCTATGTATTTTGTTTAATTTTAACCCGTGTTTCAAACATTTTTTTAAATGGACGTAATGAATAACATAAAAGTGTTTATCATATAAATTTGGTACTAGTTTTTCCGTTTTCCCGCCGGGCGGAATACATTTTTCGGGACAAAATGGAAGATCGTCATGTAAATTATGGAGCTCTTTCGGATAAGTCAAATCGACTTCAAGTATGAAACCGTATGCCGAATCATCAGGGATTTCAGTGACATTCAAAGAACTGATTTCATTTGGCTCCATAAATTCGAAGCCCGATAATGGTAAATACTGACACATACTGTGTCCATACAAATTGTTGCAGTCAATGTAAACGAGATAAGAATCTATTTTTGTCGGGTCGTAATTAGCTAGATGTTTGTTGTTGGCTTTGGCATGTCTATGAGAACACATGCATATCCCCCCGCGAATGCCACTCTGAATCATTCTTAACATGATCAAATTATCTAGAATTTCAAGCCTAACATTAGATATAGATAGCATGGCGTCGAATGACAAACTCGGTGCTGTTAGATAAAAAGCGGGATCAAGATTGTAATGACGTTTGCACGTTTTCCTAAAATTTTCAAAAATATCCGTTAGTAAAAGAACATCTGTTTTCAAATACAAATCCGTATACTGTCCTAAGTTATTTATTTTGAACTCTGTCCAAACTAATTGTGCGTACTCATAATCCTCTTTGGATATGTGTTCATTTGTTAGAGAGCTGTAAAAACAGTCTTTAGAGGGAAGACATTGTTCTTCAAAACGTTCCCAGCTATCCATGTACTCATAAGGATAAACACCTTTACGCGAAAGCAGTTGGAATTTTTTATCGTCATCAAAAAAATCCCGCAAATGCTTAAGGTTGTCTTTATGCAAAGTTTTTGCTAGATTATCTAAACTAGCTCCCAAGAATTTCAACGAATCAACAAACCGAAGTTGAATGAATTCGTTTTCAGAAACAGCAATAATTTTCGTAAACGATATATAGTTTTCCTTAGTTTTTGGAATAATCTTAATGGCACCTGGAGCTTCACCTAATTTTTTTATGAACAAGTGGCAATCATAGCCTGATAAATTATGAAAAAATATCGGCACAAACGAAGGGCGTTTGAATTGCAAATTGCATTGGCTATGCGCTGCACCACGATACCGACCGGTGATATGACAGTGGTCTCGAACCTTATCTAAAAATGTAAAATGTTCGCAAATATGACAACGAGTGGCATTTTGGAAATCTATGGCATCACTTGCAGTGAAAACCATTGGAGCGGCATCATTCAAAGTCTTGTGGATTTCCCTCAAATCTTCAAATATGCATTTAATGAACTTGTCCACGCAGTCAGGGCCGCGGTGTGATACATATCGGTTTAAGTTTTCATTGTCACAACACACAATGTAATAGGCGAATGCCGCTGGCGTGTGATGATGCAATGTTGACGTGTTACTAGTAACATCACTCGGGTTTGGCTCTAATAAAGATTCGAAATCAGCATAAATTACAAAAGGAACGTTTTGCTTGCGTTCGAAATGTTTGAATTCTATTACCGAGCCTTTATCAGGTAATACAGTAACTACACCACCACAAGCATGATTATCTAGATCTTGAACCTTAGAAAAAAATACTAAGCATGTTTCGCAAAAGTATAACTTTCCGTGATGACTAGTCACTTGGCTTCTGACGAGCTTAGGCAAGCTTTTGACTAAACAATAATGTTGTGTTCCAGAACTATTTTCTAGCAACAATAAATGAATCATCTTAGTACGTTGTTTTTTATTGTCTGACTTGTACAAAGGACCCACGATCTTATTATTTTTTAATCCGTAGACAATGAAGCTTAATTCAGGATTATTGGCCTCAAATTTTTGAATGTCTGAAAACGTTACTGGAAATTGTACATCATTTACGTTCAAAACTGTACGAAAGTCGGGATATGATGAAACCCGCTCAACGTGAGACTTCGCTGGATATAAGGCCGCTGTCACACACCACATAAAACAGCAATCGTCTTTATTTTGTATATTTACACACGCTTTTTTATTTTTTATTTTTTTCGGAAGCTCAAGGTAGCTTGACCCACGCAATGGTTCATATTTGTTAATGTTGACTTCTAAATGAGCGTTATGTAAAAACGACCACCCTGAATCTTGGTGTTCAAATGACTCAACTTTTTCTTTTAACGAACTTACTATCTCTGCGAAAAATACGTCAAAATTATAATTTGTAGATACAACAGTATTTTTTGTTAAAAACGATTTAACTTCCTCCGTGTTATTTTTAAACAAAAGAAATTTCGCGAAGTATTCAAAATTTATTTTAAAACATATATATTTATCGAGACACTTGTTTAAAAGGGTCTTTATTTTGTCGCGAATCGTGTTGAAAAATGCTTCAATAGAACCAAGATCATGTTCGCTAGCTAACAACCTATAAGTGATAATACGGTTGCGAAACGCTGACGATACGATATCCACGCCTTCACTATGACGTTCAACGAAGTTATTATTTGTTTGTCTATGAGCGTTACTTCTCAAATGGCCTACCCATGATTTTGCTTGCACAGAAATACCACAAACTATGCAGTAAGGCATATTTCCAAAACAAAACAAAAAATGATTTTAATAAGCTTGCTAGTTTAAATCTTTATAAACCACAGGGTTAGTGTCTTTGAAAACAGCATGTGTCTTGAAATTTCATAAACGCTTGTAGTTTATCCCGCGGCGTGAACCCTCTACCGCTAAAAACTTTAAGAACATCAAAGAGACCTTTTAAAAAGAGTTTGAGACCCAGCACGTCGTCATATACTTCGGTTAAAATTTTGGATAGCACTACGATCATACATATCTAGTACCTATCTATCTAGTCTAAGATAGCACTATCAGTTAATGAATATGAATATTTTACCACTATATAGGTAGTATACTTGTTAAGAGGAAGTAAAAACTTAATTAATCTTTATAAACTACAGGATCAGTGTCTTTGAAGACAGCATAAGCGTCTTCCATGAACGATTGTAATTTTTCCCACGGCGGGGAACCCTCTGTCGCTTGCAGTTTTAAAGCTACCAATGACTTTTTATACAGAGTCTGAGGGTTTCCCGTCAGCGCGTCGTTGGAATTATAAACCTTCAGATCGATGTAAAAACCGCCTTCGCCGACGGCAACTGCGCGCCGCTGTCGTCCGGATGCCACCCGGCTGGTAAAAGATGACCATAGAACCTTCTTTTCTTCCTTTTGATGGGCAGCTTTTTCTTCTGCCCTTAATATATTATTAAATATATTCTTCTTTCTGTAACAATGTAGACACAAAAATCAAAATTAAGATACGTACCTTTCTATCGATTCGAAACCCTAGGGTTGATGAGCTACAATACAAGATAGCGAGCCCAATTTTGGTAGTACATAATATATAAATAAAATTCCAAAAAATAAGGAACTCTACTTAAATTAGGAACGCTTCAGGCTATCGTAATTACAAATTAAAAATAGTTTTTTTTTTAAAGATGATTAAGTTATGTGCGTTCAGAATTGGATCCAATATTTAACTAGTTGGTTAGATATATAGGCATCGAATATTTTGAGTAGTGAATGTCATTGAAACCTTACCCGCTTGAAGGTTGTTCAGGAGCTGGCTGTTTTTTTATTCTGGGTTTGGCAGCTGCTTTTTTCACGAGCGGTGCTGCAACTGGAGGAGAATCTACTTCGGATTCAGAAGAGGATCTGAAACAATAATTGATTTATTAGTTTCAAACTAAATAATTGCGATTGAATTTGATTATAATTTATCTGTAAAATGTATGGATACTTACTCGATTACTCTCTGCGCTTTAGCTTTTGATGTCTTCGGCGTTGCGCTATGAACGGTGACGGTGGTGGTAGAACGCTGTTTTTTTGCCTTTTTTTGCGGTGACGGTGCGCACTGGGAGTTGGTATATTCAAATTCTGAGTCAGACCTAAAAATAAATCGGAAAAAATCAGTAAAGAAAAATGTTGAGTACAAAACAGTGTGCAATAATGTTGAATCGAAAATTAAATACTCACTAACATTTTAATTTTCGCTTTTAATGTTCCGCTGAAATCACTGGAGTTTTCGCGTCTTCACAGTTGGGACTTTCTCACAAATAATGGTAAATTACAAATAATCACCCTATTTAAATTGGCAAATTTAGCATCGTTAGCAATAAACTTTTCCAGCTGAAATCAGTTATCCATCTTTATGAAGCATGCAAATACGAACTCTGTGTGTATACAGATTAATTATAGAATTCAAACGTTTATTGATATCTGATTAGACTTGTTACAACAACAACCACAGGAAAGAAAAGGACAAATGCTAAAATTATCGATTATGCAAAATAATAGTATCTATATATATATAAATTATGTAAAACAAAGTGGTGTATGTTACACCATTTATAACTCGAGAATAATTGCACCCATTTTCATGATCTTTAATTTGTTGGATTCCTCTCCGCCCTGAATAGCAAAAAGATATATCGGAAAAATTCATGAAATAATCAGTTATGTAGAAAATAAATTTTCTCATACATATTATATGGAATGGCAAGCATTCACATTTTAGCATTATGTCTTATACATTGAAGTATATAACGCGGGTGAAACCGCGGGCCGCAGCTAGTCAATAATATGTAAAGTACAAATAAACCGCTTACTCTGCTTACTCCGCTTTCAAAGGATGAGTTCGCCGCTTCTTTGAAATCTAACCGATCGCATGCAAACGAGCGGTTAATAAACGCTTGTTCTTACTTTTATAATTAACAAGCTGCACCCCGCGGTTTCACCCGCGTGGTAATGAAAAATAATGATAATGATGATGAAAAGTATCCTAAGTTACTCCTTATAACATCAGCTATCTGCCAGTGAAAGTCCCGTCAATATCGGTTCTGCCGTTTTGAAGTCTATATGGAAACATACCTTTTATAAATAAGAAAGGAGAAGATTAAAGGGTTTTCATCAACTTGATGGAAAAATGTATAATCAAAGTACATATATTTTATGATTTCCGTTATAGAAATAGTCAATATATTTCTTATCAGTTTAACCAACTCTAATGCGTTTTTATATTAATCACTAGCAGCGTTTCACCTGCCATCCTATAAACTTTACGAATCACCTATTAACACGTATTTATTTAACGCTCGTCTGGACTGTACCCAATTATGCATGCATTGCAATCAGCGCAATTGCAATGTACTCAATAGTCAAGGAGGCGAAGTATGTTTTATTTGACTGCTCAAGAAAAATTCTAAAGTTTTTGGTGTAGGTACTAAGTATAATTATGATTATGTTTATAACTTTCTTAGAACCTCCTATAGCCTAAACGGCTCGATATGTTACATTCATTTTTATCTCATACTCATGCATTTTTTTTTCTTCTTCTAAAGCATGTGCCTATATTTTTACATTCTTATAATATACAACTTCAAAACACATACTTATCTGCAAACGCCAGTGTGTGCAAGAAAGTTATTTTTAACAAACATTTATACATAAATAAAATATTTCAATATATTATATGTAGTACAGGGAATGTAGTTCAGTGTCTAAATCTGTAATTATGTTGTTACTAATAATTATATTCGTAATATGTTTGAACGATGGCTCCTTGACTAAATTAGTTTGTATTGCAAAGAGACATTATAGATATCTTATTTCAGTATGTGGCACAGTTACATTCTTTCTCACGCTGTGTTTAGTGTATTTTCAATAACTTAATATTTTCGATACCTAATTAATTATGTGGAAAAGATAATTAGTGCAAATAAGGAAACCCGGAATAAAAGTGAGTATTCACCAAAATTTTCTTCAAATTAAAATTAAAAATAATCAATTTATTCGTCATATTTATCAAGTAAATTGTTTTAGTTTATCGTTACAAACCGGTTATAATAAAGTGGGTAAAAAATGGGTTCAATGAAAATAATTAATTTGTTTAACTTTAAAAATAAAATCATTTTGTAATCAAATTAACAAAGAAATATTTAGTGTGATATAAAATTCGGTGTTTTGATACAAAACGAATAAACTCATACAATACAATACAATACAATATTACTTTATTACACACCGAAAATACAAATGAAACTATAAATGTATCATAGCTTTGTGTTGTGAAGGTGGTCCTTAGTATGGTTACAAAAAAACTAATTATGAGTATCCTCAACCAAATAGGGTCACAATGCTTGAGTGTAAATTGTCGGAGGGCCTGATCCAAAACAAGGACGGGAAATCTAAGATTCTAAGGGTAACCTTGAACCAAATCGGGTCATATCACTTTGCACTGTTTGTGTTATGGAGGTACCTGAGCCAAAATCGTGGTTTAGAAACATGATTATTACGTATCATTGTTTTTAAGGGTTACCTCGAGCTAATCGAGCCATTTCACTTTGCAAAGCTCCATGATATGAAGGGCCTGCAGCCAAAAACGTGGTTTAGAAACTTGATTTCTAGGGGTTACCTCGAGCCAATCGGGTCGACTTGTAATACTCGTAAGCATTGTTCGGAAACCTAACTTGAAACGGGATATGAAATGTTTTTAAAGGCAACCTCGAGAAAATCTGGTCATAGCACATTGCTAAGGAGTGTTGGTTTTTATTCGAATCAAATTAATTAACTATTTTTATAAACGAACCAAATCAAGTCTATGGATTTATTTATCCATCGCCAAATGAATTTGTGTAAATAATACTTCAACACCTACATACATACGACGGTTCAATTTCCTTTATCTTGTCTTTACTGTGTGCATGTTTTGATTCTATTTATAGGTGTGGATTCCGGTAGCGAACGGCGCGTAAAGCTAATAATATTGCACCCAATCTATTGGAAAACTTGATTTAAATAGTAGCAAAAAATCTCAGTAATATTGGGAATTCTAAACCACTGAGTGAAACGAAGGTGGGTTAGAATGCCCAATATTATCCTACTAATCATTATATCAAAGTTAATAAATACTTTCACTTGCACATAAAATATATCTACTCGTAAAATCATACTTTCCACTGAGATGCAGGTCCTGGCTTACACTGCCAAGTACTAAGGAAAGTGCCCTTAAAACTTTGTGCTAACGACGCAAGCGAAAGTAACCTTAATACTTGAAACACAACACTACCCACAGAGTTAAAGTGAGACCACACCAAGATGCATTGCGTCGTCACGGCACGACTCACGCCATTTATATACTTACGCGATCCGAGCTACTAATACTGATACTAATTAATATACTAATAATAATATAAATTTGAATTTGCTTCCATGGGTCTAAAACCCCAGAGACCCTGACCCCTGGCTTGCCTTATAGGCCATTGGAATTAGACCAAAATATTTGATGAATCGGATTTAATTGCTACATAAGGTTTTATTGATTGATTTTTTCAAAAATATGTAAAATTGGACCAACTTTGATGAGCACTAGTACGGGTACGGGTGGTCCAAAAAAATTGCATCTAGTGTCATTCAATGCAGAATTTAATGCCCTACAACTCATAGATGAACTATGTTTCAATATTATGAGACCTTCACGTGATATTATCGTAAAACCTCTAAAATACCCCTTCTGGGGGTACATTTTGACCCCCCCCCCCCACCACTTATGCACAACTCCCCCGAGGAGGAAAATAATGCGTAATAAATGTGGAAATAATGCGTATGTTTCCACGCATCACTGTAACGGCTTAAAGAATAAGGATGAAATTTGATATGGTAAGGTAAGTTATAACCAGGATTAGCATATATGTATTATAGATATACATAGAGTTTCTTTTTACATGTAACATTGGTGTTATCAATAAATCTTTGTATTTGTACAGTTCTTCTAGATAGCGGGTAAAACCGCGGGCCGCTGCCAGTGTACTAATTGTATGACAGTTAAAAGCTAAATAAAAAAATACTAATGAATAATCTTCAGAAAAAACCTATTATGCAAAACTGAACCAAAGCGCCCCTACTAAATAATTCAAATTATATAAATATATTTTTTTCTTTGATCAGCCGTGTACTTGTTATATTGTATACATACATTACAATGTGTGTGATTATATAATAATAAAAAATTATATTAAATTGTCGTATCGCAAGACCGCAACGCGTTATAGTGTGTCCTTAGCCTTAACACTGACAGATTTGCGCTTTCACAACCGCAGATCAGTTTTGTTTATCTAGATTGTTATTTATCCCCAGCCAAACATAATGCCATCGATTCTGATGTACTCTAAACTAAACAAATTTTGACAGCTCTGAAATTGTTGCCATCCTTCTCTCACATACAGAACTAAAAATATCTGCCTCTCTTTTCATATTAAAATGAAAAGATTGATTTAGTTAAGTGGTATGACAGAATCGATGCCATTATCGAACTTTATTTATTTTTGAAGATAAACAATCACTGAATGGGAATTAATTAACTGGCCAAGTGCGAGTCGGGTTCGCGCACTGAGGAACCCTTACACCACAAAATACAAAAAGTAGTGCAAATAGACAACATCACGCCCAGGCGGTCACCCATCCAAGAACCGACACCCTAAGTTGCTGTACAGAAATTTGTCACTGACTCACACTTTGCCTTTATTTATAATTTTATAATGCATACTTGATACCTATATATTCATGCTAAATTTGATGCTTGTAATTATTACGCTTTTACAATATAGCAAATACAACTCATTGGCTCTGAAACAGTGAGTGAAAACTGTAGTACGGAGCCGAAGTAGCTTTACATAGTTTGTGTTTGGAATTTACTTTATACAACAATCTTAAATAAAAAAAAAAATGTTTTATAATTGTAGAATAATATTTAGCTTACGACAAAAAATAACTAGAAGAACTCAAAAACCACAACATTCACACAAACGATAAAAACAATGTACGTAATACTAAGTTTATGATTCAAGACGGCCTGTATCCCAGCAGTGGAAACCAAATAAGCTGATATTGATGATGATAATTCAGATTGAGTAAGTACCAGTGACATTACATACATAATTGTACATACTGTACAATTAAAGACCATAAAAAGATTTAATATCAAATATCTCAGGGTCCAGAAGCCATGGTAGCCCATTTGGGACACTGCTAGACTTGAAAACGTGACGTCGCGGGTTCAAACTCCGGGCCCGTACCAATGAGCTCTTTGGAGTTTATGTACGGATTTTCATACCAGTGGCTTTTCGGTGAAGGAAAACATCGTGAGGAAACCTGCATACGTACAAAGAAGAAATTCAATGGCGTATGTGAATCCACCAATCCGCACTGGGCCAGCGTGGTGGATATGTCCTAATCACCTTTTCGGGGGTAGGCTAAAAGTCCAGCAGTGGACTGTTAAAAAGGCTGACTATGATGATCTCAGGGTCACATTGTACTTGCATTGCACCGCAGTATTTTAAAGTTGAAAATTTTGGTAAGCGCTGCCTTTGTTAGTGACTTACTCATCTTGTGAAACTATTCATAGAGTAACACTTCTCTCAATATATCAACAAATCAACAACTACATCTCTCCCACACAATGTCAAGAATTTTACAAGTGCGTGTCATCAACGAGGAACACATACGACTGTACAAGCACTTACTTTTCTGACTTTTACTTCGAATAGTATTTGAGAATATAAATTTAATTTTTGAATAGTGGAAATTTTTGAAACAGACGTCGCGTTTAACGTGTTATAAATTGATTCAGTTAATAAAATAACTGAAAGTATAAAGTTGATTAGGGCAATTAAGTTGCTGCTGTCTCATTTTTACGCGTCCACTGAATTTTTGAAGAAAGAAAGAAAGAAAAAGTTTATTTGTGACCAAATTAGGTTTTAAAAAAATAGATTATTGATAAGTTGTAATGTAAGGTCACAAATCGGCCCCAACTCAGCATAATGCCGGCTGTTAACCAGCGCTGGTCTTCCGTTGGAGCCGTTTGGTGATGTCTCGGTACAAGCACACATACAGTACACACGACAAAATAAAAATAAAATAATAAATAAACCAATCTAAAAACAAATACTAATGATGATGACAATGAGGTAATTATTATATATTATACTACATTATATACTTTGAAAACATAATTCCTTATATTGCACTCGTGTCATGCTTTTGAGTTTCCTCTTGTTGCTGATGTGCAGTAATATTTTTTTTAAGTATATAACTAAAACTTTTAACATACTGCAGTTTCCTCAACGGCGGAGAAATATTATTATTCCAGCATTTACTAGCAGCATACCGGAAACTACCTCTGAAAGAAGCTTTTGAATGGTGAAAATTGTTGAAACAACGTCGCGTTTAACGTGTTAATTTTAAGTTATAAATTGATTCAGTTAATAAAATAACTGAAGGTATAAACTTGATTAGGGCAATTAAGTTGCTGCTGTCTCATTTTTACACGTCCACTGCTGACTTAACATAGGCCCTTAGATTTCCACAATGAACGACAGCCTGCCATCTGCATCCACTGGATGCCCGCGATTCTCACGATGTTTTGTTTTAGTTTCATATTGTTTTTTTTTTTGTCATATTAGTATCAAACAAAACAATTATCCATGTGACGGGCTTAGACAGGTATCTAATCTAAGGTGACGGGTGACCAAAATGCTGGTATATTTCTGGCTCAATGCATAAATTGCCATTCAGCGTGGTAATGCCGCCAGCATGCTAGGTCCGCTGCCAACTGATAGTGGGCATTTGGATTATCTTTAGATCTCCAACGGTATATGGGCACCAAAAATGACATGTCCACCAAAAATGACATACATAAGACAGGAAAGCATTAAATGAATGCACCAATTATCGGCGTTATCGCTAAGGGCTATCTCTTCTATCATCTATGTCCAGTGTAATGTTAGTGTTAGCTAGTATTTTAAAGGCACTCATTACCTATACTTTTTAAGTTCTGTTTGGCCAAATTCATTAAAAAATTGATTCCTAGTCGTCACTTAATTTTCTTTTAGGTGGTTTCCACTTTTCACTTGGTTTATGAAGCATGAAAAAATGCCGAAACATCGGACGCTTGCATATGAAAATGCTGTACGGACTTACGGCACAGCTTAATTACTATTAAGTACCTACTATGTAACTAAATTTGCTTCATTACGTGCACAGAACTACGTTGAAGATTCTCCTTCAGTTTTTAGTTGATTATCAAAGAAAGATGGGAAGATTAAGGCGGTCACTCCGACTATAGTTTCAACCGCATTAGGCAGTCTTTTTCAAGAGTTTTTTTTTTCGTGTTTAATTCCTGTGTAATATAAATAAAATGTGTGAAAACCACGTCAGTTTCTATAATAAAAGAAGGTAAGTTTTCTGGCTGTATGAATGTTTTTTGTCTGTTTTTATTTTAGCTCCTGTAACTTAAATGGCTCGACAAATTTTGATGTTCGAGGTGTCATAAAATTCGTCTTTATGCCCCTCTTTTGTCCCTCCTCTAATCTTTCATTGGCCATAATGTTACAGTCGATATTTTTAATATTATTTACTTGTTCAACTGTTGTAATTTGTCTAAGGACTTTACTTAGACTTAGGAAGGTACCTTACCTTACCTTTCTTGTATAACTATAAATAAATCAAGATTCTAAGATTTTTTCAAGTTAGGTATAGACTGAAACGTATTGCTTAAAATACATTAATTAGAAAAGTGACGAGAAAAGAATAGACTTAAATTGCTTAAAATACATACATTGCACTTGCATTGTACATTACATTAATTATAAAAGTGTCGAGAAAAGAAAACCATTCGCCTAATGGCGAGCGCAACAAAAGATCTTTGTTACTTGGAAAGTTGGAAGTCAATAATAATAAGTAATTAACACATAATTACACCTACTTTTCACGCTTGAAAAAAAGTCGCATTGTCAGGCTCAGATTTTGTTTTAGTCCTTTTTTACGATTAGGCCCGTTATCCACCAATGGCGGTACCAACTTCATGATTGTTTCAAGTGCCTTTTCAGCAATAAAAATAATTAAAAAAATATTCTAACTTACCGTTAGTATAAAAAACCTCACTTCGCGTTAGAGATACGTACGCACAATCTCTATAAGACTGACCGACCGACTGACGATTCAAGCTCCTCGGTAACGGTTCTGTGTGCCACTTCCCTAACTGTGCTTGGGTACGCTGGTTCACACTTGGAGAGTGGCTGGAACCAGTTCTCAGTCGAGTCCTTAGAACTTACAACGTGTGAATTACGAGAAACTCGGGAGATGGAATTGAAGAACTTTTTAAGTGTGTTGGTTGGTCAAACAAAGTCTTTGTTTATATAGGGTTACGCACAAAATGTATACTAAGCTGAAAGGGATTTGTTATAATTATCATTATGAACACTTTTTTCAATGCAACCATCTCTCGAAAAAAAATTATCAGCTGTGTAAGTACATGTACCTACCTATAAATTTTTTTTTAATGGAAAAGCTGATATTTTTTCGTGTTTTCAGGATTGGTCCAGGGTTGTTCATTGCATTGTAACAGACCGTTTAACAGATCCAGCACAAGTTGGAAAGATGTCGTGCAAACAAGAGAAGGAAAAGGAGATGAGAAAAGTAAGGAAGGATTACCCAATGAGTGATTCATAGTCGGAAAGAGAAACTTCGACCTGTTTTTCAGGCCGAAAAAGTTCTGCTTTTTGCTTCATAAATGGGGGACAAGTTGGAAAAAAGTTCCTATCGGTCCCCAGTCAGATGACTCCTATACATGGGAAAAAAACAGAAGACTTACTCGCTCGTTACTCGCTGCACTTATTTTATTCCATTAGCTGGGATATTGCAAAGTTACTTCAACTAGATGCGGCATGACACAGTGATCCGACTTAGTAAAGAATAGAGAAAAACAGGTGAATTATATTACAAATTACAATGTAATAAGTAATTCACGGTGAAAAGCAAAAGTTTAAAATACCACTAACTCCCTAGTACAGAAAAATAGACCGGACTTCACAAATGAGGGAAGTTGAGAGCCACTTTGTAAATAAGATTGGCAACGTGCCATCTTCAATCAAACTGCCACCATTATTGGAAATAACAAACAGTGCCCTGTATTTATAATTATTTACGAAATGGCAAAATTCGTAAAAAAAAACAATCTTTATTTACTCCTCTTGATACTTTTGGCAAGAGAACAGATAATCATTTACGACTCAACATACCTCCTGTGGGAATGAAATTATTCAGGAATAACTGCATATTACATCATCATCATCATCATCATCATCATTAGCCAGAAGACGTCCACTGCTGAAGATAGGCCTCCCCCTTTAACCTCCACACTGAACGACAGCCTGCCTTTTGCATCCACTGGATGCCCGCGACTCTTACAATATCGTCGGTCCATCTAGTGGGAGGCCTCCCTACGCTGCGTCTTCCGGTTCGTGGTCTCCACTCCAGAACCTTTCTTCCCCATCGGTTATCGGTTCTTCGAGCGATGTGGCCTGCCCATTGCCACTTCAACTTGCAAATTTTAACAGCTATGTCGGTGACTCTGGTTCTTTGGCGAATATCCAAGTTTCGGATACATCGCATTTTACATGGCACCGCTTATTTATAATTCCCTACCAATCGGATTAGTGGACTTGCCTTATTATAAGTTCTCTGCAGAACTAAAAAATGTATATTTTATACATTCATCTTTTAGTTTAATTGTAGCTTTTATTTAGTTATTTTAAGTTTTAGTTTTTAGTTCATATTTTAAGATTTCATTAAAAAAAAAAAAAAAAAAAAAAGTGGCTAGTGAGTAAAGGTTTTTACTCGGTTAAGGATTTTTTGGAAAAAGCATCGTGTCGCTATTACTTATATCGCTATCGCTATTTTATGTTGATATCGATTATTATTATTTTGAGCAATTATTTATGACTTAATATATTACATAATAAATTATTAATTTGAATGCCTGATTCAACGGCCTCTTATACCAAATTTGACGGTTTTAAATCAATTTTATTCAGTTAAATTACAATATTTGAGCTGAAAAAAAAATACATGTCACAGATACATCTGTGTTAGAGTTTATGATTTGGATCAAAACACGAAAGAATAAAATTTCCTCGATCAAAAAAAATCTGAAACAGTCGATTTAGTAATTTTTTTTTGTTTTATGCTCTAATGGATACTCGTAATAACCTGGAAATTGCATGTACTAAAAGGCAATTTAATTCAATATTTTTTTATTTGGATAGATTTTTGATAGTAAATAGTATATTTTTTGTGAAATTAAAAGCGTAAAAAGGTCGCGAGAATTTGCGCGCGCCGCGTTCAGTACCGCACCAGGCGTCATCGAGGTCGGACCTATGTTCGTTTTTGTCGTTGCACTCCCCCCGCAGGCCTCCTGACTCTTGCGTGGTAAAATACATCGTCGCCAGGGGCGTAGCTACCGCCGTATTTGCCGTATCAATTATACGGGGCCCCCGGGCCACGGGGGCCCCCAAAGTGTGTAAGGAAAAAAAATCTTTACCTCCATATAAGGGCCTCCAAAAAAATTTTTATACGGGGCCCCGACAAGGCACGCTACGCCACTGATCGTCGCTATAACTTGGCGGGGGCTGAGGGAGCGTTTTGTTGCCTACACGACTCGGATAATAGGCCGTTAAGGTTGTTTTGGCTGTACAATCCTAATATAAGATCAATTACCCTTAGACTAGCAAGCATTTTTCAAATAATTGCCTCAAACTGACAGTTTTCAATATTTTTATACTAGAATAATACCACCTCCTAATATTATAACTCAGTATAAAAAAAACTGTCAATTACAATTACAATTTAAAAACAATTTCTTTAGTAGAATCGGGGCCCAGGTAGACATAATATTATGTAAATAAACAGATATAATACATATTTATATAAAAACTAGCGACCCGCCCGCCCGGCTTCGCACGGGTGTAATTTACGTGCGAAGCCGGGGCGGGTCGCTAGTTATATAATTATTTAAACTATCCTATATCTCAAGTTGGATCGAACTGCACATGATGTGTGAATTTTATTATAATCGGTTAAGTGGTTTAGGAGTCCATCGAGGACAAACATTGTGACACGAGATTTATATATATTAAGATATCTTTCGTTGTTTTAGCAAGAAATATTTTATTTAGTAAATATGTACTACTACATGAGTAAAATAAAAAAAATCACTGAATTTTAACTTTTTCTTGGTTCAGAACATCCATAATAATGATAATTATTTTAATCGCAATTTAAATGTGTATTACTCCATCTACGGAATTTAGGCTAAACTAGTACCGCTTGCGGGATGCAGTACGTTTTGTACGCAGCTTTCGCTTCTCGTCGGCAGATGGCGTTATAGCTGTTAACCATAAAATTGCTTTCAAATTTATATAGATGGCGCTACCGTGAATATTATTTATATTGTATGTATAAATAAATAGAAGATAATTTATATATAGATTCTTATTTTCCATGTAACGTTACATTAAATCAGTCATACTAATTTAATTTTATGTCAATGGTAAAGTTACGATCAAAATATGGTAAAAGCAGAAAAATATAATAAAAGCAAAGAGAGCGAACAAAATCGTATGAACACTAAAGTTTCCAATAAGAATACAATAAAATAGATGGTAATTGGATTATAAACGTCACCATCATTATACGCCAATTTTTTCAACTATGTATCTAGCCACTTACACAACATAACAGACCTTTAAAAAGAAATAAGTAGGTAAATTCCGGTAGATTTTCTCAAATTTTTTTAGTAAACTTCGGCTAGTGCATCGACAGCGTCACCAATTTACTAATTATTTTTCAATAAATTTTGGATTAGCGCTTTTCGTTAACCAGTGTGTCTATTATGTCTTCTGTGGCCAGTGTCAAGAAATCTTCTATAATATAGTCTGCAAATAGAGAACCGTCGTGAAGTTGAGGGCGCGTGTGTGCTAATAAAATTTATTGAATACATCACCCCTCTTTTTGCGTCGGGGGTTTAAAAATATAGTGGATGCTTGCTATTTGTCGTTGTATCAATAGGTAGATTAGGTAGACTCTGTGCAAAAAAAGAAGCGTCGTAGGGTTGAGGTCGCGAGTGTGCTAAGCACAGATCTACTATACTGTTTTTAGTTCACCGAACCACGACGGTTCTCTGTTTGCATTTGCACAGACTATAAATGATTGATGTCAGGTAAATCTGTAAATTACGAGAATCGTGATTCGTGACATATCCTATGAGATGCTATCATCAACTGTCAATTGAAACTGAACTGAATGGTTAAGCTAATAAAGTTCAAAGTTAATTAAAATCTCAGTAGTTAGCATTCTACGTGGTTAGTTTAACAAAGTATGTGTTTAGGCAGAAAGTTAGTTTGGCGATGTAGATAGTTGATGTAGGTTAAAACGTGGAAAAGCTTATACCTAGTTAGAAAGGATAGAAATAAATACTGGTAACATTGTTAGCTTAGCATCATCAAGAGGTCTGGCTTGCTGAGGTCAAATTAAACATTTGCGGCACTAAGCCTGTGACCTAGTTATTTTTTATCACCTTAAAAGAATGTGAAATAGCTATGCTTGGAGTTTCTTTGTGCGATAGAATCGGGCAAGCCACACCGCTTAAAAAACCGATAACCGATGGGGTAGAAAAGTTTTTGAGTGGAGACTACGAACCGGAAAACGCAGCGTAGGTAGGCCTACCACTAGATGGACCGATGACATCGTGAGAGTTGCGGGCATCTCTAATATATATCTCTCTTAAAAGTGGAGGCCTATGTTCAGCAGTGAACGTCTTCTGGCTGATGATGATGATGAGTATATACTTATATTTTATACTTACTTTAAATCTTAGAAATAAGCACCCGTGTAAACTATTTTGTTTATAATTATTATATGATTATAATTTGTTTGAAATTGACGTACATATTGGTATGATGCAAAAGACAGGCTGTCGTTCAGTGTGGAGGTTAAAGGGGGAGGCCTATGTTCAGCAGTGGACGTCTTCTGGCTGATGATGATGATGATTGGTATGATAAGGAATATAAATATGAATCTGATGATTTTCTATTTACAGTAACCTACCTATTTCCTACATCATTCTATCTAGTATCTATTTCTATTGCATTTTTAGAACTATTTGTTCAAACTAACTAACTAGTAAGTCTTATCATTAACATCTTTAGGTACCATCTTAACGTCGTTATCGTTCACATATTTTTTAGTTGCGTAATCAAATTCAGAGAAGGGCGTAAAGTTTTTGCGAGTTGCTCGTAAACGCGGCCCTTTTTGTGGAAAACAAGCATTTTATTTGTGGTATCAAAGAAAGCGTTCAACGAAAGCAGAGTGATTGTTTTATAAACAAAACATAACAAAAATGTATTGTTGGATAATGTTAATCTTTTCAATAGATCTATTAGGTCTTGTTTTCTAGAACATCTGTTTGATAGTCGTACAATTAATTTTATTATGAATGAGAATACACACACACACATCACACATCAGCAGCCATCAAACGTCCACTACTGGACAAAGGCCTCACTCTTAAAGAGGGGTGTTGCCATAATCCCCACGCTTGACAGGCGGCTTGGGGATCGCAGTAAGTTCACCGTGTACTAATAGGATGCTGCTGCCCATCCTCCGGTGGTTCTGGTCGCAGTTTTAGGACATACCCGGGTCGGGTAATGAGAATACATCACACTTTAATTGTTTTTTTCAGACTATGCCCATATTATAAATGTAAAGTAAGCATTTATTTCTGGAACGGTTTAACATTATCATAATTATATTATAATTATATACATAGCCACAAATAATATCTAAAATAGGTTGATACATTGAATAATTAGCAGTGGGTCTTAAACTCGGCTAGGCCTCATACCTGCAAAATGTGGAATGAGCTACCTTCTACGGTGTTTCCGAGAAGCTACAACATGGGGTTCTTCAAAAGGCGAGTTAATCGAGTTCTAAAGGGTCGGCAACGTATTTGTGATGCCTCTGGTGTTACAAATATCCATAGGCGACGGTGACTGCTTTCCATCAGGCAGCCCGTCTGCTTGTTTGCCACCTATGGCATAAAAAAAAGAAAAAAAAAGGCCGGTCTCTTGATGACCCGAAAAAGATTTGGCAATTTTAACTTAACGCGTATTAATGTATTTGTTTGTTCAGCAATGCAACAGAGCAACGGATTGACGTGATTTTTAATAATTATACTTATGTGGTTGGAGGGAGTGCCGGAGACTGACATAGAGTAGAGTCAAATGTGCAGATAAAATATACTGTTCCTGAGAAAATGTCCACGCGGGTGAAACCGCGCGGTGCAGCTAAAATGTTGAATAAAATATGAAATCTACTGCAATCGTATCTAGACTAACGATCCACAACAGTAACTACACGAGGAACATAAATCTCAGCAATGTTTGCTACAATTCAGTAAATAAGCAGTACTTTAGTTAATAACCAAACTAACTACATACCGACTTCTATTGTTTTACCTACTATGAATTTCATTTCATTTTAACAAAACTTACATAGACTCACAACCAAAGTAAGTATTTAAATGTGACGCATTTTAATTGCCATTATAGAGAAGCCAAAGGCCTCCTAATATCAGAACTTTTAGCCATAGTGCCTATTGTGAGTTTTTCCAGGCAATTGGAAAAACTTGCACTGACAACCGTAACTCTAAAACAAATAACCGTAAAAAAAAAATTTTTTTTAATATAATAGTAGACTAACAAGCGACGGGCCACCTGATGGTAAGTAGTCACCGTCGCCTATACATACATTATCAGCCATTTAAATGTCCACTGCTGAACAAGGTCTCCCTCTTAGAGAGGGGTGTTGCCATAATCGTCACGCTTGGCAGGATTGCCAAGCGTGGCGATTCTTGGTCGCCTATGGATACCTACAATACCCGGGGCATTAGCGGTGCGTTGCCTACATTTGAGGACTCTATTCACTCTTCGCTTGAAGCGATTGAGGTTATATGATGGAGGAAAAACCGAAACTATGACGTGTAATCTAAACAATGGTGACGATCAGTAAAAGGTGAATAGTTTAGGTAAAGGATCTAATGCTCACCGGGAATCTTCATTAGCCCCACCATCCACCCGTCTTCAAAATCTTCGTTCTTCCGATCCAGTCCATCTGCATTCGAACCACTTTCCTTTATGCCGTAACTTATTCCGTCACGGAAACAACCATTGCTTTGGTAAAAGCATTTTTTTCTTCATCAAATTATAATGTCTCCATTACCGAATCATTTTTTGTCTAACCTCTGCAAAGGTTACGCCGATACAAATTTATTCCACTTCATTTGTTTCATGAACATCAACTTTATTGTTTTTGCTTTTAGTATCAAAATCAAGTGCTGTTATATGTAGTAACTGCAAATGATAGTTTGTGATCATCAGTTGATGTTACTGTAGCATCATCGAGGATGACTTTTGTTTTCTTTCCAATGCCCATATAGCATCGAGATGATTACAGTCTATAGCTATTTGATGCTCTATTACTCAACATTTCTTTATGAAGATTGCGTCTTTATTACGATACTTTGCTTGTTCATTTAAAAAGAAGCCTAATGTACTATAAATAAATTGATGTTTTTGAAGTGATACTTTACGATAGTAAAATATTTGTCGCAGTTTTTCAGTCTCATTCTTTCTAAAGTGAATGTTTCAATTCTAAATTCATGTCAGAGAATGATTATTATTTCACTCTCACTATTTTTGATGGCTTTGTCTTCATATAATTGAATTATTTGAATCCTTTTGTTTATGTAATTTGATATACGTTAGCTCGTTAGTAAATCTTACATAACTTTTGTATGGTACATTCAATCAAACTATCTGTATTGTCATCTCAGTTTCAATTTCTCGTTGTAATCAAACCAACAGTTCACGTCTTTTTTCTATATGAAGCTTAATTAGCAGTGATAGCTATCAGTTACGTCATTTCCAAGGTGAAATAATCACATTAAGTAGAAATAGTGAAGCTATATGTACAAAGATGATGAATGTCAATGTCCAGTCATTTCCTTAGTCGTTATTCTTTTAGAAGCCTAACGACCGCTGGTGTGTGAGAGCTGGAAATATAAAACATTATTAGTCAGGTTGGTTTCAGGTTGATTGCGCAAAATGTTGTATGAGATTTGTTTTTTAAGAAAGTTGGCGTAAAACACTATGTGCATAATATCGCATTCATTGAATCAGGAATTCCAACGGTAAGAACACGTTATTGCGTAGTATTATTTTTAATAACGGGAACATAAATTTTGTCAAAAATCATGATACAGTTTATGCTACTAACAAATCTATAATATAATCAAAAACACTTAACTCATTAAATTTCATATTTTTGGTTAAAGAGAAACTCACACCTGTTGCTTTACAACCAACAAATTGGCCATCATAAATAAAAAATACGCTTGTTACAACCATCACATATAAAATTAAGATCGACGATTGCGAGAAAAGCGTGTGCAGAACAATTTTACTTTCTGTCATTCTATTCTCGGTAAACGTGAGAAAAATATTTTTTACTGTAATAAGTACATGTGAAGACTGGAGGCGTCAACGGTACTGTTGTTGGCAAAATATGTGAATTTATCGATGTGAAACAATGCCTCGTTCAGCAATTTATAGAGTTGGAAGTTAAGCGGCTACAGATTAGATTTGCGAAAGCTCGTTTATCTAAACTATCATCTTGGAAGATAAATGTAGCTATCTACGAAAGGAAATGGCCAAGAAAAACACACACTAACAATAATTATGACGATTTCAATCGAAGTGACGTAAGATAATGAAATGTAATTGGCAATAGTTAATGATTCATCTAAAACGCATCAGAGAACTAGAACCTAAAACACCAGTTTAACAAAACTTATTCTAACAGATTAGTCATAAATCAAACATCAAAGAAATAACTAATATTGATGTTTAACTACAATTATAAAATAGGTTTAACAACTAGTAAAAGAAAACTCAGTAAGCGGCGATACAATACGGCGGCGGTTTGGTGATACAAAATTCAATTACAAACAGTTTTGTCTTGATTTTATCGCACCATCTAAACTATCCATTCATCCTATCAATGTTTCCAAACATCCAAGCCTCAGTATCGTGACTGAGTCAGCTCACTTTTGATTTCTTAAAATGATTATCTCCAACCTGGATTCTAGGTAAGTCGTGCGTAAAACGTCCTCAATGTATGAGCATGAGATTTTAAATACACCGAAGAAAGTACGAGTATTAGTGGAAACAAGAGTAAAACTAGATGAATGGAGAAATGACACTAATTGTGACGACTAACGAGCTGTTTATGTAGTTTAATATCGGTTTTGCATTTACTTTATTTTGTATCCAACGAGGTGATGTGGCCAGCATTTTGTGTTGCATTAATATCCATTGGCAGAAGCTCGTTAGACTTAATTTGTATATGTCAAAGTAACGCCTGATTCAATCAACTATCTCGTTAGACTTGTTTAGTTCATTAGATTAGTTGTAAACAATTTTTTTGTTTTTTTATTCAATTGCTTTTTTTTTTCTACTTAATGGTTAATTACTCGGAAAGGTGGTATCGGTTCTTAAGAATGTCAATGTACCTTATAATAATAACGAACTATTTCTGCTGAGAACAACCCTGAAATCAGCTGTTCCATGGAACAATTTAATTGCAGAAACATGTGGAAATACAGATTGTTCCGCAACTTAAGGGTTGGTAACATAGTAAAATCTGTTTATAACGATGAGTAGACCTTCTTTCGGATTAGTACCACCATACCATGTAACCCTGTACGCGTACTTACATACCTGATTTTCTCGGCTTCGTGCAATCCGTATTCTTGAATACTATTCCAACATAAGACAATATATTTCACCCCTCCACAGTCCTACGCCTGACGCTTAATGTTGATCTGGAATATTAAAAATTATATTTGGATCAATAATTAAGTGTAACACTCGTTGTCAATAGTTAAATAAAATATAGAAGCAATTTTGATGTTCTGACAAATTTTAATACATAGATAGACTCGTATTCTTTTGATTGACAAATAAAATTATAAATACTTTTGTATCTGTATCTTATAACTTTCTGTATTCTTTTCCTGCTCTTTTTCTCATTGGTAAACAAGCTGAACCTTTAATTAACTATACTATAAGTGGACTATGCTAATTTAACAGAATTTATGCATGGTGCAGTGCAGATAATGCAGCGGCCTAGAAATGGGCAACTTTCTCAGGACTACAATGGGTTAAGCCCTAGGCAATTTGTTATTATATTATCATGCCAAGCATTCTCTTAAGGTTAATATTTTAAGTAGCTGTGTTCCGTGGTTTTAGCAATTGAGAATCAAGAGAAATAATAATAAAAATCAAAATTCAGAAATGACTGAAAATTCGTGGATTTGCTTTGGTGGTCAAACGCGTCTCATTCGCCATAAAATAACTCTAGTTTTAATTTAATGTTTTGTTTACTTGTTATTTAAACAAAAAATGTGTCAGATCCATGTTATCATAGTTTTCCTGTTTCCACTCAAATTTTTCGAAAGAAAAAGTTTCTTATACCCCTTTTCATTATCCTTCTTTACTCGTAATAACTCGGCTTATTGCTGAGCGTCATGATTACCATCCAATTGGTAATTTACTCCATGAATTATCGCCATAATTATATATTACCTATAGCGCTCAGCAGCATCACTGATTTTAGTGCCGCGGACTTTGTCCAACTATCATTTCGGGCTTCTACCCCTAAGCCATAATGCATAAAATGTTTACCAAATTTTACTAACTAATAAGTAAAACAAACAGTACCTAAGATAGAGTTGCTTCATATATCACTGCAAGTTATTAGTATTATTCAGATATTAGTTAAGAATGTGGAATTTGCTGCTCAAGACAATTTTTCGTTGTTAATTATCTGCATTATCATTTTGGAGTCTAACTGTATTGATTTTATTCTAGATACATAATATTTGTGATCAATTGTACGCATCATCGCAATTAAATCAGGCTTAATAGTATTGGAATAAAAAAAGGCTCCTAGTAATTTCAATAGGGTTTAATTTCTTCAAAATATCACTTGAGCTAAATCTACATCCTTTTCTTCATTAAACAACATATTTGTCAATATTATAAATGCGAAAGTTCCACTCTATTCAATTTGTTTGCAACACACAACCCCGGATTAAGGGTAATCAATGTGTTAACATTGATTACCCTTAATCCGGGGTTGTGTGGTCCACTAGATGGACCGACGACATTGTGTGAGTCGCGGGCATCCAGTGGATGCAAAAGGCAGGCTGTCGTTCAGTGTGGAGGTTAAAGGGGGAGGCCTATGTTCAGTAGTGGACGTCTTCTGGCTGATGATGATGATGTGTTAACATTAACATTGAATAAGTAAGTACGTTTATACCGGAAAATATACGGGTTATGGAAGATAGCGGGTAAAATTACAAAGTGCAGCTGGTTACATTTTTATAACTGATGTAAAGGCTTTATGATCAACTACATTTTCCATCAGATCGAGATAACCATATCGTCGCAAGTAAGGCAGAATTACTGAAGCGCCAAAATAGGCATATTGAGTTATATAGATATTCGGAATCAGCGTTTTTTTCTGCGTCGATCAGTCTGGGTCCCATAGCGATACGAGCACTTTTTTGGCATTTTATTCGTGCCTGTCACCTAAGTAATTTTGTTTTCCTGCAATAAATTACAAGTAAATTTTAAGTAAATTTGGCTTCCGGCAATTTAAAAGCTAATATTTTAGAGTTATAAATAATTTTGATTGCTATAAATATTTGAATCAAACGGCGGTTAAGAAATTTTGCTTTACTGTAAATTGAAGTCATTTTTACTTAAGCGCCACTGTATCACAAACCAGCAGTCCATTTATTATGGTTTGTTCTTCTGGACATAGAAAATGACAAATTAATATAAGTTTACCTTGACGTCATCGAAATTCTTGTGCTGGGAAAAAAAGTTATGAATTAAAAACGAAAAAAAAAAAAAACTTAAAACGGCTTTTTCTCGAAATGGTCATTTGGAGCTTTAGTAAATTTGCCTTTCCTGCGACGATATGAGTTCCGCTAAACAATTACCCAGTATTGTATCTAAAATCTATAGAAAAAATCTGCATACCCATCATCTTCACAGTTCGTTAGATGCCGTAATTTTAGTATACTTCTTTCATTTAACTATTACGTATCTCAGGAAAATTATTAATAGAAAACCCAGGCATAATGTTAGCTTTCTTGTTTTGATAGTACCGTTATAGTTATACCTATATGGATTTATAATCTACTGGATTGCTGGAAAGCCGAGCGAGGCTTTGCAAGTGCGATTGTAAATTTGTTAATATGTATATTCTCATGAACCTGCTTATTGGTTGAAAAGATTGAAATATATAAATAAACCTTACTTAGATTTTCCTTATTTTTAAAATAATTTATTTAAAAAAAAATAAGTTTACTTCATTTATAGTTAGTTAGCTGCAAAGTTCCTTCTGTTCTGTGACCGTGAAAAGTTATTGACATTTTGATAAAGTCCCAATAAATTTTTTTTTATGGCAGAAAAAAACTAGATGAAATATTAAAACTTATGAAACAAAACTTACTAATTCAAAAGGATGATGTATAATCAGCTGCCTGCAAGAATTCTCTTTCACATTAAAAGCTCAGCGTAATTATTTATTATGTACTGTGTAAAAACACGAAGTCTACTAGTAATTGTCCGCTCTAAATGAAAGGTTCCTTTAGAATCTCGGGTGAAACCGCAGTGTGCATATAATAATGGAGCAATAAAATAAAATACTTTATGACATTGAGGTTCTTGAGGCAAAACAATAATTTTCCGTAGGTATTCTAGTTTGTCACTCGTTTTGTTTCATACGAGTGAATTTTTGATCGTAATCTCATAATGACAGCAATTTCTGCTAACTATTACTGCGACTCACTTTAGCGCCCCGGTTTACATTGGTAACTCTTGATATAATACTTTTTTGTTTAACTTTTCTTTAGGCACTTCTAGAATTTTAACTATTGATTATTCGTTCCTTCCTTCTTTTCCTATTTTTTTATCCTACATGGAAAATTGTGGATGTCTGTTCTGTCCATATGCAATAACCTAAGTCAATATAAAAACTTTCATGTGGTTTTTAATTTGAAGTTTGTTTTATCTATGAAAGTTTTTTTTTTTAATATTTATTTTTTGTTTATGGTTTACACACGTATAGGTAGGTTAAATTACAAATAAAAACTATACAAAAAGGTGATTAGATGCGTGACATATATTTTAGTTTGTCAAAAAAGTGTACTACTATGTGTGTGAGGGTAGTGTTAGTTAGCCGTTGAATATTAATTAAAAACATAAATACTTACATATATACATAGGTACTGAAAAAAAAAAAACTTACAAGCGTAGTAGTCACAAATTGTTGAAATAACTTTGCCGCAAACACCTTGAATTTTTTAGAACATAATCAAAATATCACACTATCACGAAACTGTCGCAAATAAAGTGACGTCTACTCTGCTTCATTCTCGATAGAGCAATGCTCGACCCGTCAGTCAATTGCACCTTAACATTTAATCTGCGGGAAAAAATACCATTATTTTGCTAGAGAGAAAGCACAATATTGCTTGACAAACGATAATGTGGCATATGCGTGGTAAAAGTGAAGAAAAACTTTATTTGACTGTTTTTGGATGAGCATTTCCTTTTCTATGTTGTTGTAAAAATCGTGAATGTTTTGTAACATTTGGTATGAAAAACTGATTTTTTGATGTGCCTAAACAAAATCAAATTAAGGGTTAAATATAATCCAATACTCAAGTACCTATCACCAATGTAACGATGAGTGATAAATAAATGAAATAAATTTTCTAAAACTTGTGGTTTTTTTGTAATTATAAAGTAGCTATCCGCTCCGGCTTCACACGGGTGTAAGTTTTATTATTTGTACAGATATCATGAACCTTTCGTCAAGAAATATCTAACTGATGGTGAAAACCGCATCACAATCCGTTGCGTGGTTTAGGTAGGTAGGTGGTTGTAATATTATACCCTGGATAACATATTGGTACTTTTTCCCCCAAAAAAAACCTGCAGGATTGCGGGTAAACCGCAGAGCGCTGCTGGTTAGTAGGTTATAATGTTAGGGTTTTGAAAGTGTTGAAAAGTGATGAAATTGTCCCTAAACATGTAATTACATGTTGTTTCTAAAACTTCAAAGAAGCTTCACTATTCCTCTGGGGCATATCTTGCAAATGCCTGTGGCTATGGCTTGTTTAACAATAAGTAAGTAGGTCTAAAACCAATGACAATTTATATTATCTTTGTCTACATAAAATATTATAAAGATTAGTTTAGTTTTATATATTAGTATTAGTTTGTAATTTTTCAAGTAGTTTTTAGTTGTTTATATTTTATGTTTTCATTAATTTTCTGTTTATTATAATATAAATCTTTGTCTAAACTAAATATAAAATTATTATTATTATTTTTTTCAAATTTAACATTAGGCTTGCGTTTGACCGTTTTGCCTAGAAGAAGCCGATTCATTTGTGATTTGAAGAAACCCAGATTGTAACTATCAGGTGTAAGTATATATTTTTTCAGCGATTTCAGGGTACATGTACAACTCTGTGCCTCCTGTGATGAGTGATACAAGTCAAAAATGAACACTTTACAGGAGCGCAAAAACAAGATTTAAAAAAATCTAGTTCGTGAACTAAGTGATATAAGTGCCAAAATCCTGGCACTTATATCACATTGCACAAAATTATCTCCGAAACTATAGCAGATAGACAAACGTGAGATGGACCATTTTTTTTTTTTCATAATTTTTTTGTTAAAATCACGAAAAGGGTACAACTCGACTTAAATCACTCATCACAGGAGGCACAGAACTTATCCCCTTATTCTTTGATAGACTTCCCCTAGGCAGGCTATATCCCCAAGATTGAATAAGAAAGGGTAGTTTATACAAAGCAATATTATCTAGGTACTGTATGTTGCCGACTGTACCTAGGTATATAGGTATTTTTAAAACTTTGAAAATAATTGACTAAAATTAGTTAATCTACGAATATAATATTCTTAATCAATAAAATATGCATAATCCATTAGAGGCAAAATCCCAAGTGGTAGACCAAGTAAATTTATTTCATCCATTCCCAGGTCAAGCGTTCATTGAATACCAACCCACTTTCGTAATTTAGTATTCACTTTTTTACTTTCACGAAAACAATGTGTTTGACGCATGAATGAGCCCTGTTAGGAACTTGCTGATTATAAAAAAAATATCACTTGAATTAAATGCGACAATCAAACCGAAATAATAGAATCAGAATTATTTTTACGAACAAAATTCACGCAACTGAAGGCAATGGAATATTAGTTCAAAGCGTTATCTAGTGTTGAGTAGCCGAACTAGCGGTATAAATAACTAAAGGTGTGATATACATTTTACATAATTATTCTGTGATGGAGTAGTCAAAGCAATGTAGTTGGTTTTAGTTCGTGTATAAACTGATAGATGTCACTGTTGTTAAGTTTTACGTCGCATTAACACAAAAGTTATTTAAACGTTTGTTTAATTAGATATAGAAATAATCCTTTTTCTGTTTCCACGTTCTGTCCTTTTTAGTTTCCTGTGGGAACTAGTGGCATGCATTACAGTTCAAATATCTGTAATGATGATACTCGGTTGGCACTTTGCACGTTCGTTGGTTTAACGGCCTCTTATACCAAATTTGAAGGTTTTAAATCTATTGAAATCAGTTAAATTACAATATTTGATCTGGAAAAAAATACATCTCACAGATACATCTGTGTTAGAGTTTATGATTTGGTTTAAAACATGATAGAATAAACTTTCCTTGATCAAAAAAAAATCTGAAACAAAGTCGATTTAGTTTATTTTTTTCGTTTTATGCTCTAATGAAAACTTGTAACAACCTGAAAGTTGCATGTATTGAAAGGCAATTTTATTAAAAAAAAATTTATTTGAATAGATTTTTGATAGTGAATAGTTTCGTTTTTTAGTGAAAATAAAAAGCGTAAAAAGGTCGCGAGAATTTGCGCGCGCCGCGTTCAGTACTGCGCCAGGCGTCATCGAAGTTGGACCTATGCTCGTTTTTGTCGTTGCACTCCCCCCGCGGGCGCCCTGACTCCTGCGTGGCAAAATACATCGTCGCTATAACTTAGCGGGGGCTGAGGGAGCGTTTTGTTGCCTACGCGACTCGGATAATAGGCCGTTAATGAAGTCCCAACAATGAGTTCGAGTTACCGGTGAAAATCTTAGCACGGTTTTTCTAGAGCTGAGCTGGCAACTGCAATCTGTTAAATACATAGGTACCTAACGGCGTGTCCCAGCCTCACTTGAGAGATAATTCCCATTCCTATAGAACCTTGGCTCGGTTGGTTGAACAACAAAACTCATAACATTACTCAATTTCGTTCCAATTCAAACTCTTTCATTTCAGAACAGTCCCTTTATCTTTAACTTCTGAGCCAATGAACATTTTTAAATTTTTCAAAAAGAAACCTTTTTCAAATGTGACAGGAGCATCACAGAACGACAGTATCTTGAGCCATTGTTTCAAATGGAAACAGTTTTCAAGATTTTTGTGAATAAAGGCTTCGTGAAAACCCGAGATGAAAATAATTATAAATTATCACACCCACCTAGGTGTGATAATTTATGACTGTCATGTGGTGTCATCTCTTCTCTACATAGTATAAATTGAAGTCGCTTTCCGCGTCTGTCTGTCTGTCTGTCTGTATGGCCACTAACTCCTCCTAAACCACGCAACGGATTTTGATGCGGTTTTCACCATCAGTTAGATATATTTTCCCGGAATGTTTATATATATAACTAGCGACCCGCCCCGGCTTCGCACGTAAATTACACCCGTGCGAAGCCGGGCGGGCGGGTCGCTAGTTAGAGATAAAATATTATGAAGAGGAAAGATTTGATTGTTTGTTTGTTTGCATTGAATAGGCTCCGAAACTACTGAACCGATTTGAAAAATTCTTTCACTGTTGGGATGCTGCACTATCCCCGGTTGACATAGGCTATATATCCTGGCTTCGCCCGTGCGAAGCAGGGGCGGCCTACTAGTTAGAGATAAAATTTAACCTTCTGCTCTCTACTTTCGTTAATAAACTGTAACAAAATTGACAGATTGTATCACGATCACGTCACGATTGGGTAGGTAGTAGGTATTGTACTGTTTTATGTTCACCCGACTGCGCAAGAAGACGGGTTATGTTTTTCGAGTGTATGTAGGAGGTTTTTTTGGCACGCCCTTGTAAGGTGCAATTTGAAATAACAAGAAGTCAATCTGGCGTCCGCGAAAATTAAATTTAAGGAAAATAGTTGCTAAACAGGTGGCAGATGGTAGGTAATAACCATCGATATGTAGAGCAGAAGATTTCAAAAATATATAAAACTACTATGAAATAATCGGGTTTTAATTACGGTTCGATAGATACAGCTGTAGGTAGGACGGAAAGGTAATAGTTATACCTGGTTGTCTTAATAATGCACCTGGGGCCTTACGGACAACTGCTATTGCGGCACCTAATCCGCTCAGTTGGAAAATCACGCGAACGTGAACCTTATCTCCCCCAGATACGGTTTACGGTCGCGTGATTTTCCCAACTGAGCGGATTAGGTGCCGCAATAGCAGTTGTCCGTAAGGCCCCTGCTCTACATTTTGTGACATTTACCTATGCTTTTTCTATTTCTAGTTTTATAGAAAAGAAAACTCTTTATTTACTTTTCAGTTACTTTAGTAAGTAAACGAGTTTTTACTTCTACAGTGGAATCAGCTATTCCACTTTTCTACCAAGCTATGAGCGAAAAGTGGCTTTTCTTTCCCACTATTCCATCCCAGGGTGGATGAGTGGAATATAACGAAAAATTTTGTAACAATGACTTTTTCCGCTCAAATTCAGGAAGCGCCACCGTCGAAGAGCTAAGGGTTCGTGGTGAAATTACAGTAATCCTTCCTGAGTCCTCTGTAATAGGTGGCTTCATTAAGTTCCAAGCGGCTTACTGCCTCTGCCGTCTTATATTAGATGTTTTATTGGTCTACTGATTTATTTTATATCGCTATCAAAATAGTTATACTTTGATGGTAGTGAATCGAAACTCTAGTTCGAAACTGTAATATTTGCAATAAGTTTAGCTTAAGTTGAGATTGTCCTGTTTTGTGTACCTTCTAAATAAAATAAAATAAAATAAAATAAATACCATAGAAAATAATTTTATTTTTTGTTTAAATTAGAACGGCTGTCAAGGCATTTTTGTAAATGTTTTTTTTTGTAGCCATTCGTTCGAAAGCAGTTCGCAACTGTGATGCGGACAAAGAACTTTGAGACCTAACCCGAAAAGGTAAGGTCCAAGTTCTTTGGATGCGGAGTTCGAGGCGTTGATCTAAATAAGAATGTTCAATCAAGGTACATCATAATGCCTGGCGACAGATTTTCCTTCTCGTTTCCGTTCTATTTACTTCCCTTTTCTGTGGTGAATATACTTCTAAAATTTGAAGGTATATCGTAACTATAGATAATTTATTTGCACAAAACACGAGTAAATCATTATTATGCACATTTAAAAACGCATACATGGTGTTTAAACAATAGTAGTAACTTTGTATCATGTTTTGCCTAGTTAGTAGTCGTACAAATCTAGAGAGGTGATTTAAAATACAGAAATAATTAAAGTCGAAACAATAAGTAACCGATAGTTACAATGGGTGTCTTCATATAAAAAAAAAAAAAAAAAAAAAAAAAAAAATATAATAGTTGTCTGGATAAATCTAACATAGGTTTTAAGACAACTTACTAACTCGAAATGTAACGTAAAATGTGTTTTTAAATAAATAAAAAAAAAAAAAAAAAAAAAAAAAAAACGCGAGTGAATCACATATATTTTTTTATATTTTTTTTTTATCTGTCACATTTTTGCACACACGGTCATCTGACCCCAAACTAAGCAAAGCTTGTAATATGGCTGCCAGAAACTGATATACGTACATATATATTTTTAAATACATACTTAAATAGATATTAACACCCAGACATAGAACAAACACAAATGTTCATCACACAAATGTTTGTCCTAGATGGGAATCGAACCCACGCCCCCAAGCACAGAAGATAGGTTCACTACCAACTGAGCCACCGGGGCAGTCAAATCGGTTTCTTCTAGGCAAGCGTGCTCCACCGTAGACCGCATTATGAGTGGCGCTCAAATGCTAGCCTTATTATAAAATAAATAAAACAATGACTATAATTAAAAAAAAATGTAACGTATCCTTTATTATTCTGCCAAAACTACCAAAACCTAAAACACTTATAATATCTCGGAATTTTATAAGCCGGTTTAAATAATTTATTTTCTTAATTTATTACGTTTTATCACTAAGTCTGCTGTTTTTAACAAATCTAATATCTATTTCTGTTCTATCCGATAGCTTCACACTTCTACCACTAATTATACTACCAATAATAATAAGTATGTATACTTAATTAACTATATCCTGAAATGAAACCATGGAGGATTCATATACAATTTTTCTATGTCTGTATTTAGAATATCCAAAATAAACATCAAAATAGCACTTAAAATTAGATATAACAAAAGCAACTTTCACGACCCCTAATTCTCTCTGTTATCCTCTGAAATCATTTCTCTTCAAAATGTTCACATACACAAAATGATAATGTATTCGTAACACTCGATTTTAGACTTTAACGTCAAGAGTTTAGGTTGTAAAATTGACGGATTGACACGTCATTACGGATACATGGATGAGCATGAGTGATTTATTGTTTCCAGTGTTGGAATATGACCTTTATGTCGTTGAATGTAAGGTGTATAACGTTTCTTTGGGTGATTGTTAAGGAAACGCATTCCCAGGGCTTGGTGAGTCCGCTCTCAAATAATCGATAGCTGACGTCTGGCACGCCCCCCGCGCAGGTTGTTTGCCCCTGAAATATCCTGGATTAAGGTACAATTTCGTTGAGGCGATGAAGATATCAATGATAGTGGACATTTCAAATATAAAGACAATTAAATTTTCTCTTTCTCTTCCGTTGGTTGGACGGCGGTCCGTCAACCAAATCCATACGTCTGTTAGCACTATAAGATTACGTTTTATTGTGAAAAAAAGGCCCTCAACATTGAAAACATTAGAATTTGGGATACATTATTTAAACACACTAGAAATTTGTCAGAAAAACTGATTTGGAGATGGATTTCCGCAAAGTAACGCCTGATTCAATCAAATATTGAAAACTTTTTTTTTAGTAACTTTTTTTTTTGTAGCGAGTTGGCGGTCAAATGCAAGCCGCATTTGACCGCCAACTCGCCTGATGTTAAACGATGATGCGGTCTACGGTGGAGCACGCATGCCTTGAAGAAACCGATTCACTCGTGATTTTAAGGCACCCAAATTGTAACTTCCATTTACAAAGTTCCAATCGGGGAACACCCATTCAGGCAGCGTATCCCACAGACTAGTAGTTTGCATAATAAATGTGGAATCAAAGCGCTTCTTACGGGTTTTCGGAATATCAGCCATAAAGCGGTGACGATTTTTTGTGCCTGCTCTGGCAGTCCGATCGAAAAATGGGCAGGAGAGAATTAGTTTAAAAAAAATGTAATTATAATTTCCTAACAATGAAGAATACCATATATTTAGAATTTATTTGACATTTAAATAATACATAAACTTACTAAAAACTTTCCTTAATTATAATTTCGGTAACAATACATTTACGTGTAAAGTGAAGATGTCTTGCAGTGGTTTTAACCGACAAAAAAGTAGCATCAACGAAACTCTCCCTTAACACCTTGCAGACGGGCGTCTAACAAGCTCTTGCATGAATGAACTTTGCTGTACGTGTTGCGTTGCGTACCGTAATTGGGCTTTGTAGCGAGTCTGCATTGTTTTTCAACAAAGTTTGTCATGCAGGTAATGCAATGTTAATTACTATTGTGCTTGTATGTTACAAGTAATAAAGTTACTACCTATTATGGAAATGGCATGATGACTAATATTTAATTTATTACAAATAACCGGTTTAGCGATTACTATAACTAAATACATTACACATACTGAAAAAACAATTTAAATTGGCTGATAAATCTCTGAGATATGTGTGTTCAAAGTTTTAGGTGGGGATGCTCTATCTTTTCTCGCAAAGCGTGTGTTAGTATAGCATTTGTATGGCGCACCTGAGCCGTGACGTCATGGCTCAGTATAGTGTGCTCTCTGTCTAGCATGAAATTAAAATGCTTATGCATATATATTATATTTATTTATTTATATAATATATATTTTTATGCTTATATAATATAATATTTATTTTTGAACTAATTTTAATTTTGTTTTCGTTGATGTGCTCCATTTATGATCAGCTTTTTTATGAGGTAATAAAAAAATATAGTCATCATGCCTATTGATGTGGTTTTCATGTGGTTTTGTGGTAAATTGTGGTTGCAATCTGGGTGTCTTCAAGTCGAGAGTGAATCGGTTTCTTCTAGGCAAGCGTGCTCCATCGTAGACCGCATCGTCGCTTAACATCAGGCGAGATGGCGGCCAAGCGCAAGCCTATCTACTATAAAAAAAATAATTAAATGAGAATTACTCACGTAGGATAAAGCCAGGCCAGTATAAACTTGAGCCTCTTGATGCATTGCAGCGTAGAGCTGTAAGAATTGTCAATGATTTCAAGCTCACTGAACACCTAGAGCCGCTCAACATGCGCAGAGACGTTGGGTCTCCCTGTATCTTTTATCGCATTTACAACGGGGAGTGTTCTGAAGAACTGTTTGATTTGATGCCGGCGTCACGGTTTTATCATCGCACCAGCCGCCACCACCTGAAATTTCATCCACTCATCATAGATCAGTGGAAATCGCAAACTGTGCGATTCACACGATCTTTCTTGCCTCACACCTGCAAAATGTGGAATGAGCTTCCTTCCGCGGTGTTTCCCAGAAGCTACAACATGGGGTTCTTCAAAAGACGAGTCAATAGAGTCCTTAAGGGTCGGCAACGTATTTGTGATGCCTCTGGTGTTACAAGTATCCATGGGCGACGGTGACTGCTTACCATCAGGCGGCCCGTCTGCTTGTTTGCCACCTATGGCATTAAAAAAAAGATACCTACTCCGACTTTTCTACCGCGTTTGACGGTCTTTTTCAAAGTGCACACGCGTTTTTTCTTTTTGTTCTTTTTCTCTCTCTTTGATATTGTCAAGATTATCGGCGGAGGCGGGCTTATTGTGGATGTCTATTCTTGATTGAGATTGTGATCGCGATCACTGGCACTAGTTCGTATATTCTTAAGGCGCGTGCAGACGATGCGTAGTACAAGTAGCAAATATAAGTTGCACGTAGTTGCTACGCATCTTCTGCAACTTATAACTTCGTCATCTATGAACCGATTTGAAAATTTTGTTTTTATTTGGAAGGTTGTAGGTACTTTTAGATTAATTCCATGGAAATTAAATCAAAATCGGTTCTGTATTTTGGATTTTAAATTAAAATAACCGAAATCACGTACCTATTTTACAAATTTTGTAAAGTACCTAGTTTTTTTAAATTTATTTATATATCAACAAACAGTATACAACAAAATTTTGTATTTAGTAGTTTTAATTAGTAGTAGTAGTAGTTTTTTTGATTTGATAATTATTAACGTTGGGATTCGACGACGCGTTTTACCATATTCATATTCATAGTAATTTATTTGATAAAGCCAATTTGACAAAATTATTTATTTATTCAAAATTGACTTGTAGTCAATAATAAGTATAATAAGTATAAAATCGCAGGGGCGGCTTTATGGCGAGCCGTCGGTGAGTGGCGACACCGCGTACCCCGATTCCATGGGTCTAAAACCCCAGAGACCCTGACCCCTGGCTTGCCTTAACTGGCCGTCTGGGGGTGGAAACCGCAAGAGCTAAGAACCTAAGCTCCAGGGTGGAAGTGTTAAAGGGCATAACGCCGCTAGTAGCTCTCAGTGAAAGTGCAGCACACCTCTCGACACCCTAAGCCACCCACGCCAATGTTGCCTCTCCGGTGCCAAAATGCGGCAGCCATTATGGGGGGCCCATTTAGTGGGTGGCAAGTCATCACCCGCCAAAATATTTTGAAATGAGGCATAAATGGCGGGTGCCGTACCTCATACCATAGACCTGTTTTCCCATCAACAAGTTGTTCACCTCAATAGCCCAGACTTTTTATATCCTATACTGTACAATAGTTTAATACACATCACATAATTGTATTTTTATATTAAACGGGGCCTCTTGGTGTTGGCTTCGGCTCCACCAATGCCTACCAAATGTCCGGGCTAGACCCGTGTTTATATTGAAATAAAGTATAATAATAAATTACCTGTAGTATAAATTACAATTAAAATTACTTAAACTCAGTAAAATTAAAATCGGATAATGTCAATAAAATTAAAGTCAAATATGTCAATCAAATTAAAATAAAATAGTCTCAAATAAATAAAAATAATTTCAACTAAATTAAAATAAAATAATTTCATTAAAATTAATATTAAATCAACATAAAAACAATAATCATTATTACACATCTAACTGCAAGAATTCATTCATGTCATAGAAGGAGTGCTCAATAAGCCAGCGCTGATTAGACTTGAAGCTAAGGTTATGGAATCCATAACATGCATGAGTTTAGTTGACTTCACGAGCGATACTTTTTTATTAACACGGTTTGGGTCATTAGCTGCGTTCGGCTCTAAGTGCGTCCATAGTGTACCATGTGTCTCAGTCAGGCCAAATGAGTGGATCGTCCTATTACTCGTTTATTTGCCAAACAAAACGAAAATTGCTTAGACAGGTTCACAAACTCAATAAAAGTGCCTACCTCACTTACGCTTCTGAAATATTCCCCAAATAAACGACAAGAAAATATTACTTTTTCCTAACAACTGTAGACAACCTGTAACGAGGCAGAATTATTATTTCGATACACATTCTGCGAAAGTGCGAAATAAACGGAAAAAACATTTCTAGAGTCTGTGCAAAAAGAGAAACGTTTTAGGATTGAGGGCGCACGTGTGCTAATTTACTGAATAAAACACGCATCTTTTTGCGTCTTTGGGTTAAAAGTATAATGGATGCTTGCTATTAGTATAAATTATCAATAGCCAGAGTTTGTGCAAAAATTGAAGTGTCGTAGGGTTTCAGCTCTCGCGTGTGCAAGTTCACGGTTTTTAGTTCACCATTTTGTCACTACGGTTCTCTTTTTGCACAGACTACACATTTCATTGTCGCCCTTAATCGTGAAAGCAGATGTTCTGTATTGCCAGGTATGAAATAACCGGTTTTCACTGGAAATATCTAGATATTAAAACTTGTAAATTTTATAAACAAGTGTCATATTGAGCTGACAAGGCGATGGAGCTGAGCGGCAGTTGTGCGTTTTACAATTTGACGGCACCCGGTTCCATCCTCGACTCTACATTAATAACATAATTAGTACTTAGATATGTAAATGATGTGTGGTATCACATAAAAACCTTGTGGGTTAACTTTTTTCTTTTTTACCACCAATTTCTCTACAAGATTCGCTTATTTAGTCTATGGTAGAGGCTCAAAGCGAAAAATCAAAAAAATGTAAATCAAAATCAATTTATTTGTGAGAATATTGTCTTAGATGATGGTATATAATAATGTGTGTTACAAATATTCTACCTTATTAAGGTGTACAAATTTTTTGTTGTCAGTCATGGTCTCTAAATTAAATAAACTAAATTAAACTCTAAATTATACAATTTGTTTCAGCCTGTCTTTTAAAAAATCATTAACTTTATTTTTAATTTTTAACTAACAACACTTGTCAACTAAAAATTTAAACAATTTACATCTCATGGCATTATAATTCGATTCCTTAAAACTATCTGGTAATTTATTATAAATGGTGATAACCATACAGTATTAGTATTAGTTAGTATTAATATTAGTTTGTATTTTTTCAAGTAGTTTTTAGTTGTTATATTTTATGTTTTCATTAATTTTCTGTTTATTAAAATTAAAACCATACAGTATACATTATTACTATATACAAACACTCTTTGATCGGGAATGAGCAACGTATGCTTCCGTCGTTTTTATCTATCCCTTCCTGCTATGTCACTATTCAGTGAGAGGGCTGTCTCCCCATAACTCTAAATAAGAAGCGATCGAAGCCGCGGACATAAGTTAGTAACACATAACCGGATATAACTGAATATAAGTAGATATAAGCGGATATAACAGGGCGGTTGTAAAACTCCTTCATTGCAAATAGGCAGTAAAGAACGTCGGATGCGACGTATGGCCACAGAGTAAAGAGATTGGAAGGAACACTTTCTTAAACAAAATATTTTTTTAATCTCTAGTGCAGTTGAATTACTGTATGTTTCACCCACTGTGTTCACTATACCGTTAAACCGCTGTTTTGTCATTTTTAAGCACACTAAGAAACTTGTAGCGTTGCCCATAAACAAATAGTCCACATGGAAAAAATCATGGGTGGCAAAGTCGTCTGCAGAGTGAGTTTTAGTTTTGAGATTTAGGGCCTTTATGTGTTCGCACCCACCACGCCACCTTACAATATCTCCCTTGTTTGTCTGATCTGAGATGACAGCCTTATTAATTTAAAAAATACCATCTGTATTTAAATTAAGTATTAATTTTATTTTTAAATAAATATTAGTCTTTCGTTTGACCACCTCGCCTGATGTTAAGCGATGATTGTGGTCTACGTTGAAGCACGCTTGCATAGAAGAAACCGATTCACTCGTGTTTTGAAGACGTCCAGATTGTTACCATCGGGTGTAATGTAAGGGGAACACTCTCGAAGCCAAAAGAAGGTAATTGTACTCATCATTACGAACCAATTTTAGTATGGGACCAACCCTGAAATCTCGAAAAAAATAATCACCTGTTCCATATATTTTGTCGAGTGTCAATGACCGTTTTCTATAGAACAGCTGATATTTTTTTCATGATTTCAGGGCTGGTCCCATTGTAAAAGTTATTCATAATGATGAGTACAATTACCTTCTTTTGGCCTCGAGAGTGTTCCCCTTACACCCCGTATATTTTTTCAGCGATTTCAGGGTACTTGTACAACTTATCCCCTTATTCTTTGATAGACTTCCCCTAGGCAGGCTATATCCCCAAGCTTGAATAAGAAAGGGTAGTTTTACAACGCACGGGGGAAAACTTTACGTGTTAGGGGTGTATTCCACCCTTTATTTGGGGTTGGTAGGCACTGATGGCCACTACGAAATGGACTCACGTTCTGTGGAGTTTTCAGCTTTTGAAAGCAGTTGAAGTAGCTTGCTATTGAGCTTATAAAAAATGAGTATGTATTTATATCCAGTTATACTATAGTAACTTTTTCCAAAGTTTTTGCCAACGTACCTGTTAGTGTGTGTATGTGTGTGAGTGTGTGTGTGTATCAATGTCGATATAACCATTTGACTGCTCATCCTTTACCCTTCCGTAAGGCTAATGTATAAATTTTCAGAGTATTTCTTTTTCTAGCGTACCAATGAGCTGAAATTTTGCATACACTTTTAGTTTGAATGACAATGCATTAAGCTAAGTGACGTCATTCTAAATCCAATATGGTGGACTCCAAGATGGTGGACTAGTTATTTTTAATGCACTCCCATAATATGGGTATTAAATGAAAGGGTTTACTGAGAAGAAAACGAAAAATAAAATGACGGTACCTAAATTCAATATGGCCGACGCATATAAGCTTGTTTTTGAAAAGATTTTTTTGAATTAATAATAATAATTAGATATTTTTTTAAAAAATACACGGGAATTACTCACGTAAGATAAAACTGCAAGACTGTGTAAGATCAGACTGCTTAATGCGGTTGAAACTATAGTCGGAGTGACCGTCTTAATCTTACGTGAGTAATTCCCGTGTAATATATATAAAATATGTGAAAACCACGTCAGTTTCTATAATAAATTTATTAGATACTTATCTTTTTTACATTGTTAAGACTAGGCGTAAAGTTTTCAGTGTGGTGGTTAAAAGGGGAAGCCTATGTTCAGCAGTGGACGTTTTCTGGCTGATGATGATGATGATGATGATGACTTATCTTTTTAAAAGTAAATGTCAGAACTCAGAACCACGCAGCTTGACACAAAAAGTAGATAATTAATATAAAAAATAACTTTTTAAAAGATGCCATAAGCGTCAGAGATGCTGAATTTAGTGTGACGTCATGTTATTCTTAGTGTTCTTCTTTGCGAACCCTTTTATTTGATACCCACATCATGCAGGTACATATATTTTTTTAAAATCTAAAATGAATAAAAAAACTAAAATGAATGTTAATTTGAGCATTTTTCACAGACTTTCACTTGGTGATCTAAACAATTGGTATTTTGCACTAACGGCAGGTCGTTTTACTTTTTTTGTCCGTTTCTTGGGCAATAGCCACAACGAAACCTGAGCCAGACGTACAGGAAAAGAAGTTTGACGAGCCATAGATTTTTGAGGATAATCAATCATCTTTTTATGGTTCCGTACCCAAAGAGTAAAAATGGGACCCTATTACTAATCCTGCGATGTCTGTCCGTCTGTCCGCCTGTCCGTCTGTCCGTCTGTCCGAATGTCCTGCTGTAGGATGTAGTTATTCGAAGCGTTATGGTCAAAGTGGGAAAACCTCGCCTTAAGTTCTAGACCAAGTTTTAATAACCGCGGGCGGGAAGAACCGAAAAGTATTCAAAAGCGGAAACTGCATTTTACATTAACATAGTATAATTTTTTACGTCTGAAGTCCAATTCTAAGCTCGGTACATTACCTTGAGATAAGACTAAGTCGGGTAATCCCCCGGATTGATGAGTGCGATTTAGCACAGCTCTCGGCTCAGATTAAATGAAATCTCTCCGGGTACTGCCTTACTTGGCTTTATTTTACTTTTATTTACTTACTTTGCTTGAAAGAACGGGAGCTTTTGATAACTTGACCAGTTTCGCAACACTAATTATAATATAATTAAATTATAAAAAATAAAATACTGTGGAACTAACCCTTAAAACTTGAAAAAACTTCTATCGGTTTTTTATCGGATACATTTCGGAGAGTGTGCATCGGATCTGCACGATCTAATTCCCTCCTGCCCATTTTTCTATCGGACTGCCAGAGCGGGCACGAAAAATCGTCACCGCTTTATGGTTGATATTCCGAAAACCCGTACGAAGCGCTTTGATTCCACATTTATTATGCGAACTGCTAGTCTGTGGAATTCGCTGCCTGAATGGGTGTTCCCCGTTGGTTACAATCTGGGTGTCTTCAAATCACGAGTGAATCGGTTCCTTTTAGGCAAGCGTGCTCCAACGTAGACCGCATCATCGCTTAACATCAGGCATGATGGTGGTCAAACGCATAATTGTATAAATTCATTAAAAAAAAACAACTGTTCCATATACAAAAAAATAAAATTATAAATTACTAGCTGACCTAACAGGCGTTGTCCTGTCTTAGAACTGTCAAACACACAAAGTTAAAATTGTAAATCTTATTTTTTTATACCTTGGGTTACATTATTGGAGTTTCAGTAAGGATACCTATTTTTTTTTTTTAATTTATCATTTATTACCAGGGGATAGTGTAGCTTCCCAACAGTGAATTTTTTTTTCAAATCGGTTCAGTAGTTTCTGAGCCTATTCAGTGCAAGCAAACAAACAAACAATCAAATCTTTTCTCTTAATAATATTACTAGTGGTCTGCCCAAGCTTCGCACGGGTATATATTATAGCCTATGTCACCCGGGGATAGTGTAGCTTCCCGTCAGTTAAAGAATTTTTCAAATCGGTTCTGTAATTTCGGAGCCTATTCATTGCAAACAAACAAACAAACAAACAATCAATCAAATCTTTCCTCTTTATAATATTAGTATAGATAGTATAGATTAGTATAGATATACTCGTAGATAAAAGAGCTAATAATCTTCAAACGACTGAACAAATTTTCTTTAATTATAGTTAGCTATAACTCTCGATCAAGTGAGTTTCAAACAATAAAATTAAATCATAATCGGTTCAGCCATTTAGAAGGTACGATGATACAGACATACACACACAAATACACACGTTAAGCTTGTTAACCCTCTGTTTGCGTCGGAGATTTGAAGTATCATTCCAACAACGAAATTAAATGTGCGAGCCATTTTTTGTGTTTCCTAGTTTGGTACCATATTAAATGTGGTAGATTAGGTAAGTTGAGAAACCAACAAAAGTTGTTTATACTTAATATTTTTTTCGTGTTGGCATCGATCTCATAATTTCCAGTCTTTCCCGCAAAATGTTTAAAAAATACCACCACCCTCCATGCCTACCCCCCCCCCCACAATAAAAGCGGTATTTCAAACACGTCGGGTAATAAACTTGAAGTCGCTTCCAACCTTACGCCTAGTCTTAACAATGTGGAGATATGACTTTGAAAATGATAAAAATAATCTGCCCTACTAATATTATAAACGCGAAAGTTTGTATGTATGGATGTTTGTTCCTCTTTCACGCTGCAACGGAACAACGGATCGACCTGATTTTTTGCATGGGTATAGTTCAAGAGCCAGAGAGTGACATAGGCTACTTTCATCATCATCATCACCATTTTTAGGGTTCCGTACCTCAAAAGGAAAAAACGGAACCCTTATAGGATCACTTCGTTGTCCGTCTGTCCGTCTGTCCGTCTGTCCGTCTGTCCGTCTGTCCGTCTGTCCGTCTGTCCGTCTGTCCGTCTGTCCGTCTGTCAAGACCCTTTTTCTCAAGAACGAGTAAAGGTATCAAGTTGAAATTTATAATAAATACTTGGGTCTACGGTTTCTTTCGGCTGTAAAAAAAAAAAAGTTGTAAGTTAACTCAATCAAAAGATATGAACGTTTATGTCGCATATTTTGCGATTTCACAGGGAAATCAAAACCTATAGGGTACTTTCCGTTGACCAAGAATCATGAAATTTTGCAAAAAGTAAGTTCACATAGCACATATATAGGAATAAATCCGAAAGTTACAAATTTGAAGTTATATCATTTAAAAATAATTATTTTACTATTACAAACTTACATCTTGTAGTTGGAATGTATGGAAGAGCCCAATTGTCAACTACAAAGTTAAGTTTGTCTTTTAATATTTCAACTTCAGTTCGTTTTTAGGGTTCCGTACCCCAAAAGGAAAGAAACAGAACCCTTATAAGATCACTTTGTTGTCCGTCTGTCTGTCTGTCCGTCTGTCAAGACCCTTTTTCTTGTATCTTCGATATACAATGCGGCACTATTCATTCATTTTTCGTTCACCACCTACAGATTTGGTTCAAATTTAAAACATAAGCAATTAATGAAATATTTTTTTTATTTTTAACTTAAGTAATACTGCTATAGAAACTAACCACAATAAAATTTCAGCTATACTATAATTATAATTATCAGCTACACTATAATAATCTTATCTACTAATATTATAAATGCGAAAGTTTGTGTGTAAGTGTGTATGTTTGGCTGAAGTCACCGCCGAAACTACTGCTCCAATTTAGATGAAATTTGGTATGGAGGTAGCATATTCCCTGAATTAACAGATTTCGATAAAATTTGGTATGAAGGTACCATATTCTTTGGATCATCACATGAGTTACTTTTTACCCCGAAAAAAAATTATGGTTCCTGTAGTATAACATCAATCACTCAACTCTGTGACTGTTTAACGGATTTCGATAAAATTTGGTATGGAGGTAGCATATTCCCTGGATTAAAACTAAGGCCAACCAACCAACCAAACCAACCAACAAAATGTAAGTTCCTGTAGGATAATTTCAATCATCCAACTCCGTAACTGTTTAACAGATTTAGCAAGCCGCAAGCGGCCCGCGAGGGTTAGTCAAGCACAAGTAACGTAAAAAAAGAAAAAAAAACTTTCTGGGCCGCAAGTGGCCCGCGAGGGCGAGTGCCAAGCACAAGTGACGTAAAAAAAAAGAAAAAAAAAAACTTTCTAGGTTGCGTGGTTCGCTGGGCCGCAAACGGCCCGCGAGGGCGAGTGTCAAGCACAAGTGACTTACCAAAAAGAAAAAAAAAACTTTTTGAGGTCGCGCGGTTCGCTGGGCCGCAAGCGGCCCGCGAGGTCGAGTGTCAAGCACAAGTGACGTACAAAATAGAAAAAATAAACTTTCTAGGACGCGCGGTTCGCTGGGCCGCAAACGGCCCGCGAGGGCGAGTGTCAAGCACAAGTGACTTACCAAAAAGAAAAAAAAACTTTTTGAGGTCGCGCGGTTCGCTGGGCCGCAAGCGGCCCGCGAGGGCGAGTGTCAAGCACAAGTGACGTACAAAAAAGAGAAAAAAAAAATTTCTAGGTTGCGTGGTTCGCTGGGCCGCAAGCGGCCCGCGAGGGCGAGTGTCAAGCACAAGTGACGTACAAAAAAGAAAAAAAAAACTTTCTAGGTTGCGTGGTTCGCTGGGCCGCAAGCGGCCCACGAGGGCGAGTGTCAAGCACAAGTGACGTACCAAAAAGAAAAAAAAAAACTTTCTAGGTTGCGTGGTTCGCTGGGCCGCAAGCGGCCCGCGAGGGCGAGTGTCAAACACAAGTGACTTACCAAAAAGAAAATAAAACTTTTGAAGTACGCGCGGTTCGCTGGGCCGCAAGCGGCCCGCGAGGGCGAGTGTCAAGCACAAGTGATTTACCAAAAAGAAAAAAAAACTTTTTGAGGTCGCGCGGTTCAAGTGTCAAGCACAAGTGACGTACCAAAAAGAAAAAAAAAAACTTTCTAGGTCGCGCGGTTCGCTGGGCCGCAAGCGGCCCGCGAGGGCGAGTTTCAAGCACAAGTGACGTACAAAAAAGAAAAAAAAACTTTCTAGGTTGCGTGGTTCGCTGGGCCGCAAGCGGCCCGCGAGGGCGAGTGTCAAGCACAAGTGACGTACAAAAAGAAAAAAAAAACTTTCTAGGTTGCGTGGTTCGCTGGGCCGCAAGCGGCCCGCGAGGGCGAGTGTCAAGCACAAGTGACGTACAAAAAAGAAAAAAAAAACTTTCTAGGTTGCGTGGTCCGCTGGGCCGCAAGCGGCCCGCGAGGGCGAGTGTCAAGCACAAGTGACGTACAAAAAAGAAAAAAAAAACTTTCTAGGTTGCGTGGTTCGCTGGGCCGCAAGCGGCCCGCGAGGGCGAGTGTCAAGCACAAGTGACGTACAAAAAAGAAAAAAAAACTTTCTAGGTTGCGTGGTTCGCTGGGCCGCAAGCGGCCCGCGAGGGCGAATGTCAAGCACAAGTGACGTACCAAAAAGAAAAAAAAAAACTTTCTAGGTTGCGTGGTTCGCTGGGCCGCAAGCGGCCCGCGAGGGCGAGTGTCAAGCACAAGTGACGTACCAAAAAGAAAAAAAAAAACTTTCTAGGTTGCGTGGTTCGCTGGGCCGCAAGCGGCCCGCGAGGGCGAGTGTCAAGCACAAGTGACTTACCAATAAGAAAATAAAACTTTTGAAGGTCGCGCGGTTCGCTGGGCCGCAAGCGGCCCGCGAGGGCGAGTGTCAAGCACAAGTGATTTACCAAAAAGAAAAAAAAAAACTTTCTAGGTTGCGTGGTTCGCTGGGCCGCAAGCGGCCCGCGAGGGCGAGTGTCAAGCACAAGTGACTTACCAATAAGAAAATAAAACTTTTGAAGGTCGCGCGGTTCGCTGGGCCGCAAGCGGCCCGCGAGGGCGAGTGTCAAGCACAAGTGATTTACCAAAAAGAAAAAAAAAAACTTTCTAGGTTGCGTGGTTCGCTGGGCCGCAAGCGGCCCGCGAGGGCGAGTGTCAAGCACAAGTGACGTACAAAAAGAAAAAAAAAACTTTCTAGGTTGCGTGGTTCGCTGGGCCGCAAGCGGCCCGCGAGGGCGAGTGTCAAGCACAAGTGACGTACAAAAAAGAAAAAAAAAACTTTCTAGGTTGCGTGGTCCGCTGGGCCGCAAGCGGCCCGCGAGGGCGAGTGTCAAGCACAAGTGACGTACAAAAAAGAAAAAAAAAACTTTCTAGGTTGCGTGGTTCGCTGGGCCGCAAGCGGCCCGCGAGGGCGAGTGTCAAGCACAAGTGACGTACAAAAAAGAAAAAAAAACTTTCTAGGTTGCGTGGTTCGCTGGGCCGCAAGCGGCCCGCGAGGGCGAGTGTCAAGCACAAGTGACGTACCAAAAAGAAAAAAAAAAACTTTCTAGGTTGCGTGGTTCGCTGGGCCGCAAGCGGCCCGCGAGGGCGAGTGTCAAGCACAAGTGACGTACAAAAAAGAAAAAAAAACTTTCTAGGTTGCGTGGTTCGCTGGGCCGCAAGCGGCCCGCGAGGGCGAGTGTCAAGCACAAGTGACGTACAAAAAAGAAAAAAAAACTTTCTAGGTCGCGTGGTTCGCTGGGCCGCAAGCGGCCCAGCCAGGCCAGGAATTTAACTTTAGATCTCCTGCTCATAAAGCACCGTGTACCTAACGACCATCAATATCCAGGATGAAATACATAAAACGTATTTAGTAGCATCCTAAAATAAAGCTTTTTGCAGAGAACTTCTTAGTTTTTTCCTTGAATAACGCGGGCGAAGCCGCAGGCGGAAGCTAGTTGTAATATGTGTTTTTGAGATACTTAATCGGAAAAACGGAATTAGTCTTCGATGGGCGAACTATTGAACTTATAATACTTGGACAAGTTTGTACGGAACCCTCGGTGCGCGAGTCCATCTCGCACTTGGCCGGTTTTTCATCACTACACGGGTGAAACCGCGGGGGGATGTTTTTTTTTTTTATTTATTTATTTATATTTTTTTTTTATATTTTAATTGGAATTTGGTCAAACGCAAGCCTATTTTTATAATAAAAAAAAATTAAAAAAAAACTACCAATACTACGAATTATACCATAAAACCTTAATCTTACGAAAAGTGTCATATGACAAGGGTTTTGTGTGTTGCCAGTGATATAGTTATTCAAGTCTATAAGATATCAGTTTTCGGCAGAGACTGTTCGCAAACGAGAGGTGGTAGAGAATTAAATTAGAAATCTTTCTAAGCAGTTCATATGTCTTTCTACGTGAATCTAGATTTCTCCAAGGTCAGAACGATTAGGTATCTTCTGTGTCCAACTACCTCTTCGACCACATAGTTGATTACGAACAGCCGAGTTATTTGCATGTCGTTGTAGGACGTCCACCCACAAGATGGACAGACGACCTAAAAGAGACCGCAGGGAAACGCTGGATGCAGGCCGCTTCCAACCGGCCCTTTTGGAGATTGATGGGGGAGGCGTATGTCCAGCAGTGGACGTCCTATGCCGACATGTTTTTTCCACGTTGGCGCCAAAACTCGCATTGCCATTCAGCGTGGTAATGTCGCCAGTATGCTGCGTACGCTGCCAACTGACAGTGGGCTTGATCATTTGGATTATCTTTAGACCTTCAACGGTCTATGGGCAGTCTAACTGATTTTATTCAGGTAAACTAGTATAAATTGAAAATGTTTTATAACCCCCGATAAAAGAGCTGGTTATTTTCAAACAGCTGAACACATCTTGAATCATATAGCTAAAAACATTCTCGATCATGCCGTATTACAACCTCAAAAATATTTTCATAATAATCTTACATTGAATTTTTACTTGCTCTCTTATTATCCGAAAACGTAGGTAAACGTAGTGTAGGACACCCTGTGGCTAAGTAGAGTGACGACCTGCGTAAACGGCGGGTAAAAATTGTATGCAAAGAACTGCCAACCGAGTTCAGTGGCATGTATTAGGAGAAGCCTATATCCAGCAGTAGACAGTTAACGACCGATGATGATGATAATGATGATGATGTTGATTGCTCTCTCAGTGGCCGTGAAAGCTCAATGTAAGATGATTATCAGAATGTTTTTGAGGTTATATTTTTTTAATGGATAAGTGCCTTTATGAACTGAACAAAATACAAGCTAATACGAACACTACAAATCGTGTGGCGGGTCGCCCTCTTCCTCAAACATGGCGAGGAGAGCGATGGCTGGCACACGCGTCAACTCGTGAACGTGCTGCTTGCGGGAGCTGGACTGCTCGGTGTATACACGCAACATAGTCATAAGATTTTATAATTTGTATATTCCTTTTGTATAGTCATTAGTTATATGTTATATCAAATATAGTTTAAAAATATATGTTAAAAATTGACAAAGGGCACGGACCCAGGAGTCCGTGGAGAATAAATAAACAATTAAAAAAAAAAAAAAAAAAAAAAAAAAAAAAACACTATACTATTTGGCAGCGTACCCAGGTTGTAATACCAAACAAAACACAAAACAAAAACCCAAATCAAAATTGGTTCAGCCGTTTGGGAGCTACGATGCCACAGACAGACACACAGTTGCACACGTTAAACTTGTAACACTCCTCTTTCTGCGTCGAGGGTAAAAATGTAAAGGTCAGACCTGTCGGGCGATTCTTAAGTCTACCCTCCGCATAACTTTCACCTGGCCGGTATGCGGCAATATTTCTACGGCGAGCGAAATGTAATTAATCAAAAAGTTTGCAGAATCCACCCCCTGTCACTCCTGTGACCCAAACTGTGACGGGGTGAATTGACGTCGTGGTACACTGCCACCAACAAATATGGCATGTCTTGTTGCATGATTAATCTTCAATGCACTCCTTGCTGCCGACCCTGATTGTGACATGTCATCATCATCATCAGCTAGAAGACGTCCACTGCTGAACATAGGCCTCCTCCTTTAACCTTCCACTGAACAACAGCCTGCCATTTGCATCCACTGGATGTCAGCGAATCTCACTATGTTGTATTGTGACTTGTATGACAACTGAAAAACTATTATGTAATTTTTTTGTTATAGTTGTAAGAATGTAATCTAAGAAAATGTACTAGCATAGAATCCGTCACGTGATTTACAAAGCGTAGCCGGCCGTCTGTTAAAAAATCGTATGTAGCCTTCACGTAGCCTTAGAAGCCTTTTACAGGTCCCTAGTACATTGAAATAACAATCCTGCAATTTGTCGTCATGTCAAAAAATATCTGTTTCGTTCTGGTAAATGTTTAATTCGTTTATGCTAAAGAAGCACGTCTACTGTGGTACTAGTCCTTATTCTGTGAATTTAATAGATCAATGGGATACGTACGAAAAACCTTACAGTTCAATAGAGTTCGGTGATTATATTTGAGGATTTAAGAAATAAGTTTGATTTATTTATAACTAGCGACCCGCCCGCCCGACTTCGCACGGGTGTAATTTACGTGCGAAGCCGGGGCAGGTCACTAATTATAAATATAAAACTTCCGTGAAAATGTATCTAACTGATGGTGAAAAGCGCATCAAAATCCGTTGCCTGGTTTAGGAGGAGTTAGCGACTTTAATTTATACTATGTAGAGAAGAGATATGTGGGATAAATGTAACTGTACTAATTAGTTTTTGTCTTAGTAAACAAATAAATAAATTTTATTTGTGATTTCGTGGTTTGGATTCCCTTTTCGGACGGTTCATGCAAGATGACGTCACAGACAGTCACAGTGCATTTTGCCGCGTGATTAACGTTTTTGAGAATCGCACTCTAAAATTGCCGTATTTGCGTCAGAATTAATATTTTTTTATTTACTTTCGGCTCTGCTCGGTACTAAATGTGCAATTTTATTTGACATGCACTGTAAAGTCAAAAAATTATGTTTTATGCATCAACTTCTCTTTCTCAGGGCATTTGTTACCTATTGTTGTAATAACAGTTTGACTGTGGTCATTGTTTGTGTGGTTGTGTTTTTATTTTATTGTTGTAATGTGACTATATATTTTTAAATTGTGAACGTCGATATGAGTTGAGTTACTTGAAATAAATGTATTATTATTATCTCATACATTTATTTTCTTTCTTAAATTTAAGTTTTTTTTACAATATATATACAAAAACTAAATATTATAAAAAAAAAAAACCTAAACCTAGAGTGCCGCCGGCAGCGGGGCAGGGCCCAAGCTACCGGTGGTTAGGGCTGCAGAGTGAGGAACCTCCTGACAATACGTGCCGTGTCAAGGATTACCGCCTTCTGCATCTGACCCTTGACCCAACTGTCTAGCGAGAGCCTCTTAAGGTGTTGGTCGAGGCTCTTCGCTATAAGACCGTTCACCGATACGACTATCGGGACAATGATCGTCGAGTCAACATCCCACATGGCGGTAACCTCGTGAGCCAAGTCAAGGTACTTGCTGAGTTTGTCCTTCTCGGCCTTCACGAGGTTCTCGTCATGTGGGATGGTGATGTCGACGAGCACTGCCCGGCGCTGGGACCGGTCGACCAACACGATATCAGGCTTATTGGCGACAATAGTCCTGTCCGTGATGATAGACCGGTCCCAGTAGAGCAAAGCACGACCATTTTCGAGGACTGGCGCTGGTGCGTACTTATAGTACGGCACCTCAGACTCGACAAGGTTATATCGAAGGGCAAGTTGCTGGTGGATGATCCTGGCCACTAGGTTGTGCCTGTGCAAGTACTCGCCGTTAGCAAGATGCGAACAACCGGAAATGATATGTCGGAGAGATTCTCCGGGACGGTGGCATGCCCGACAGATGTCGACCGTACCGTCCTTCATGATATATTTCCGGTAGTTGTTCGTCTTGATAACTTCGTCCGCAATTGCACAGGCAAAACCCTCGGTTTCCCCAAAGAGATCACCGAATCGTAACCAGTTCACCGACGCAAGGAGGTCCACATCGGGCCCTGTTAAGGCCCGATAGAACCGCCCGTGCAGCTCCTTGCCCTTCCATACATCCCTGCGATCTTCGATGCTCAGCACCGATGGTTTACGCCAGTTCTCGTTTGCCAAGGAGAGCGGCGTGAGGCCCCTGTCAACTGCCACAACATCACGATGCATCCCACTCTCGCTGTTACGGAAAAAATCCCTGAGACTGCACACTTCGCGGTTGTGTAGGTTCTTGGCATTTAAAAAGCCTCGACCCCCCCACTTCCGCGGAATGTACAGTCTCATAACAGACGAGCGTGGGTGTAGCATGCGATGTGATGTGAGCAGTTGACGGACCCTCCTGTCCAGGGCGTCCAGCTCAGTTTGAGTCCACCTCAATATGCCAAAGGAGTATATCAGCAAAGGCATCACCCAACCGTTGAAGGCACGCACCTTGTTGCCGCCAGACAAAAGACTCTTAAGTACTTTTGTTAGGCGACAAAAGAAGCGCTCCTTCACCGATTTTTTGATGTCCTCTACCGATATACCCAACGACTCTGACATACCGAGGTATTTATAGGTTTCGACCTCGGAGAGAGATCTGAGAGTCATCGCCTCAGAAAGCTGTAAATTTGGAGAATTCACAACTTTCCCTCGCTGTACATGCATGACCGCACACTTGTCTACACCAAACTCCATCCTGATGGCGCTGCTAAAAACCTCTGTGATTTTTAGCAGCTCCATCAAGTCCTGGCGTTTTGGTGTAAACAGCTTGAGATCGTCCATGTACAGCAAGTGGGAGATGACTTGACCATCTCTTCGAAGCCGATAGCCTAGTCCTGAACCCCTCAGCAAAGTGCTGAGAGGGTTCAGAGCCAGGCAAAACCACAATGGACTAAAACTGTCACCCTGGAATATGCCTCGCTCAATCCTTAACAAGTCCTGCGGGCCAGAGGCACCATCCCCACCACCTGGTTGACGAAGGACTGTGGTCCATTGCCTCATACATGCGCCTAAGAATGATTTTAGAGTTGCATCAATTTTATACAACTCTAAAACCCTCTCTAGCCATGAATGAGGCACTGAATCATAGGCCTTCTTATAGTCAATCCAGGCAGCGGAGAGGGCTCCTCTATTTCGCCGGACTTGCTGGCTAATGGCCGTGTCGATGAGGAGGAGCTCCTTAGTACCACGGGACCCAACCCTACATCCATTTTGAGCATGGGCCAAAACGTTGTTCGCAACAATGTGCGCGTTAATTTTATTTCTCAAAATGGATGTAAGGAGCTTGTAGATGGTAGGCAAGCACGTGATGGGTCTGTAATTTTTAGCTTCCGTGGTACTACCGGACTTGTGGAGCAGGAAGGTGACACCGGTGGTCATGAAGCTGGGAAGGGAACCGAGCTCAAGGGCTTCTTGGAATTGTGTCGCCAAGCGATCATGCGAGCATCGGATCCATTTTATCCAGAAGTTGTGCAATCCGTCCGGCCCAGGACTTTTCCAGTTCTGTGCCGTACGGATCGCACAACTAACGTCTACGGAGTCTATTAAAATAGACCCCATGGGTTCGATGGACTCGCATTCCCGCTCGATAACACGCATCCAATCACCCTCCGTGTGCCCGACGGGCACCGACCAGATACCGCGCCAGAAATTAATCATGGCGTTTGCATCTGGTAGCTGCCCGTCACTCACACGTTGCTCAGTTTCTTCCCAGCCTCGGTACACCTTCCTCTGGTCACTTTGGAAGAGGCGATTCTGCCAGTATCTATCCACACGCTCTCTGTAGCGACGAATACGGTTTACCCATGCATAGACTTTCTGCTTCAGATAGTCGATGCGTTCCGTGACATTGGCTAAATAGTGCTGGGGCCTGATATCGGTCCCAGCGAATGCCTGAGTCACGAAACGCATTACTCGGGGGCGATTATTCCCCCGCCTGAAGCAGATTAGCTTTGCAATGAGAGTCCTGAAAGTGCTGATACGCCGCTCGATCCGCACTTGCCATGCGGGCACCCCCCCGGCGGTTCGCGGTGCACGGTTAGTGTCCGGGAACTTAACACGTGCAACGTGACACGCCGCGATGGCACCGCAGTACAAGATCGAGTGGGTATCAACTAAATCTTTGCTAGCCCTCAAATATGGAGCTAGCAAAGCATTCAGGGCTCCCATTAACACTAGATTGCGTCTATGGGTGGGCAAACGTGGTAGACGCGGCCTAGAGTCGGGTGCGGACCGATACTGGGAGATTGCGTCTTCCAAAGCCCCCCTCAATTGCTCTCTCACCTGGTCAGAGACACTATTACTCGTCAAATCTCCCTCATCGACTACGGGATCAGCCGGTGCCGCTAGTGTCGCCACCGACGCCGGCACTGACGCCAATGTCGGGGCAGACGACGCGACGGGCGGATTCCGCGTCAACGCAGGAGACGGGCGAGCACGTACTTCTTCCAGGCGGAGCTGATCAAGCACAGAGTCATCCAGCAGCTTACACCGGTGGATAGCCCGCACTTGATCCGATAGTCGCTGGGCGGAAACGGTGATGGTTGGTTGAAGAGCCTGAAACAAAGGCAGCATCCTGGCACAATACGCTGACAAGTTTGTTCCTCCCTCTGTAGCCCTGTAATAGGCGCGCATGCAGTCTTCGTTCATAACTGTAGACCATCGCATGCGACGCACTACACCACCGGTAGCGGGGGCCGGGCGTGTGGCAGAATGCCCCACAGGCCCCAAGCGTGCCGGCAGCGGGGGACGTCCCCGTCGCGCAGGTGGAGGTGGCGGCGGTGTCCCGGGCCCGCTCGTGTCGCTCGACGAGCCGCTTGCCTCGCGGGTGGTGTGATACTCATCTTCACCCGACGAGGTGCTCGGAGACGACGACGAGGCGGGCGGTGGTGGAAGGCGTGCGTTTGTCAGTCGTGCCGCTGCAGACGTTTTTGACCGTGTTATCATTTCACAATAATTATTTCACCATTTAGATATTGTTTTGAATTTTCCATAGTTTCCATAATGTTTGACAATTGCTGTCAGTTTGGTATTCTGTTGTAAAACTGTTGAACACATTTTTATTCTGTTTTCGGCATTGATACATATAGATTTTGGGTGTATAAGACTATAATGAAACTTTGTGGCTTGTAATATTATGTTATAAAAGGTAAAAACAATTAATATGAAATAAAAAATTTGCAACGGAAAAATACACGTCAGGTCGTGACAGCGGTTATTATTATTATTTTTTTTTTTTTTTTTTTTTTTTTTTTTTTATTATTATTATTATTATTGTCTTACGTTGGTTTCACAGCTGTACGGAAGACTGACGCCAGGCGCCAGTACGGGCTTCTGGAGTGGAGACATACGTGAGGCGCTAGAACATCGTTTCACAGCGACGCGGATTGTCCCGTACGGGACTTGCATCCGCGTAGATCCCGTCTCCCGTAGTACGGGCTCCCGGAGCGGAGACATACGTGACGCGCTAGAACATCGTTTCACAGCGACGCGGATTGTTCCGTACGGGACTTGCCTCCGCGTAGATCCCGTCTCCCGTAGTACGGGCTCCCGGAGCGGAGACATACGTGACGCGCTAGAACATCGTTTCACAGCGACGCGGATTGTTCCGTACGGGACTTGCCTCCGCGTAGATCCCGTCTCCCGTAGTACGGGCTCCCGGAGCGGAGACATACCTGAGGCGCTAGAACATCGTTTCACAGCGACGCGTATTGTTCCGTACGGGACTTGCCTTCGCGTAGATCCCGTCTCCCGTAGTACGGGCTCCCGGAGCGGAGACATACGTGAGGCGCTAGAACATCGTTTCACAGCGACGCGAAATGTTCCGTACGGGACCTGCCTCCGCGTAGATCCGAGCAGATAGAGCAGAAACTAGAAAGTGTTACCACCATTCTATGGTTTCTTCGCGATGTTTTCATTCACCGGCAACTTAATGACATTGTTGAGATTTGAACATGAATTTACAGCCTAAAAAACCTGAGCTTAGACAAATAAGGCATAGATAGTTATACAATTATCGTTCGCGATAAAATGTCATTTTTTTTTACCATCTACAAAAAAGGAGGAGGTTCTCAATTGGGTTGTATTTTTTTGTTTGTTTGCCCAGAACTCCGTCAATTTAATAACTGATTTGGAAAATTATGATTTTTTGTTTGATAGGATATACTTTCAAAATTGGTTCAATAGTTATTTCAAATGATGATGATGATTGCTATCCTTATTCTCAGATGAACAACACCGAATTTTCCAATACTTTCTGAAAAACAATCTTCATATTACATTTCACTGAAAGCGATACGCCTATTTCAACTTTTCTCTCACAAAACTTGAACGTCATCTGATATTACTTCTGTTTTGTTCGTGTTCCCAATTGAATAGTGAAGTAAGTTTAGGGATTAATGTATTGCGTTACTTTGTAACGTGAACCTTGATTGTTTATGTTCCTTTGATCTCTAGGTGACTCGCACGCAAGCATAATCGGTCTTTTGATAGTTTACTGCTAGACTTAGGTCTACCCCTGAAAGAGCAATTGGGCCATGTCCACCACGCTGACCAGCACCACCCAGTTACGAATAGATAAATTCACATACGCATACATAGTTTAAAGACATTAAATAACATGCCATCATTAACTACGTAACATTAAAATTAAAATTGACAAATTAAAACCTCACTATAAATCTATTAAACCGTTACCAGTGGGAATTGTTCCCAAAATGCTGGCCCCATTACCACGTTGTATGGCAATTGGCAATGCTCACCCTTTGAGCAAAGTAGACGGCATTTTGGTCACGAGTTGCATGGAACAGACGTGAAGAAAAAAAATCTTTGAATTTTGTTTGGCTCCCAATCCCCACGTCCCCATGGTTTCGACCCCAGAAGGCTCAAAAATGTATCCACTATCCAGTGTACTATTTATGCGCCTTTTGAGATTCTGCTGCCACGCCAGCCCTAATTTGCGTTCCGGAAAGATGATACTTACATTAAATTTCTTCTCCGTAGGTACCTATGCAGGTTTCTTTACGATGTTTTCCTTCACCGAATAGCCAGTGGTATGAAAATCCGTACATAAACTCCAAAGAGCACATTGGTACGGGCCCGATTTGAAGCCTGCGACCTCACGCTTTCAAGTCTAGCGGTCTCCCAAATAGGTTACCACGGCTTTTTTTTTTTAATCATCTTCATCATCAGCCAGAAGACGTCCACTGCTGAACATAGGCCTCCCCCTTTAACCTCCACACTGAACATAAGCCTGCCTTTTGTATCCACGGGATGCCCGCGACACTCACTATGTCGTCAGTCCATCTAGTGGGAGGCCTACCTACGCTGCGTCTAGCGTCTTCCGGTTCGTGGTCTCCACTCAAGAACCTTTCTTCCCCATCGGTTATCGGTTCTTCGAGCGATGTGTCCTGCCCATTGCCACTCCAACTTGCAAATTTTAACAGCTATGTCGGTGACTCTGGTTCTTTGGCGAATATCCACGTTTCGGATTCTATCGCGCAAAGAAACTCCGAGTTTTTTCAAAAGGCCAACAGTTAAGGACCATGTCTCAGACTTCTTTATTTTACTTTTAACTTATTAGAATTTTATTACAGGTGTCAGAGCAAATAAATGCTTGGCCTGAGTTATACCATTAAATTTGTAAGATTTTCAACATCGAAGTTTCAGAACTTTCGTCCTGAAATTCCAGAATTATCTTCGAAAGCATCCTGTGCCAACTGGCGCAATTTAGTAAGTTTAAAATTTGACTACAAAATGTCTTTGAAACGTACTTCAAAATTTAGGCCTGATTTTGTTCACTTGAACATATTTACAAGTCAAAGTTAGAGAAAATTAGGCAAAGAAATCTTGAGATGGAGTAAAATTTTGTGAAATACATTATTTACTGTGTTATACTCATTGTAAAATAAATATAATTCCTATAATATTTAATTCCTACCTGCCCTTTTTTCTATCGGACCGCCAGGGCGGGCACAAAAAAATCGACATCGTTTTATGGTTGATATTGCGAGAACCCGTACGAAGCGCTATGATTCCACATTTATTGTGCGAACTGCTAGTCTGTGGAATTTGCTGCCTGAATGGGTTTTCCCCGTTAGTTATAATCTGGGTGTCTTCAAGTCGAGAGTGAATCGGTTTATTCTAGGCAAGCGTGCTCCATCATAGACCGCATCGTCGGCCAAGCGCAAGCCTATCTACTGTAAAAAAAAAAGTATATATAATAATCAGTAGTCTCAGTCAGAACATTTAATATTGAAAGGACAAGTTATTAGCCTTTATAAACTAAATAAAATACAAGCTAACACTAACACATAAAAACAGACTGCCCAAGCCCATAGACCGTTGAAGGTCTAAAAACAATCCAAACGCACAAGCCCACCACCAGGTGGCAGTGTACCCAGCAGGCTGGCGGTATTACCACGCTGAATGGCAATGTGTATGCGTTGAACCAGAAACACACCAGGGGCCTTACAGACAACTGCTATTGCGGCACCTAATCCGCTCAGTTGGAAAATCACGCGACCGCAAACCGTATCTGGGCGCGATAAGGTCCACGTTTCGCGTGATATTCCAACTGAGCGGATTAGGTGCTGCAATAGCAGTTGTCCGTAAGGCCCCAGCGTTTTGATCACGCGTCGCATTAACCAGGCGCTATGAAAGATTTTTGAAAATGAAGTGAGCCCAATGTCTCTACCCCAATCAGCTCAAATATGTAACCACTGCCGAGGTTAGTCGTCGTGAGAGCGATGCAAATTTGGACAGACACAAAATACAAAAAATACAAATACAAACTATTTTATTTTCCAGTACACTTACTTAACCTAATTTACAAGAACATAATTATGCAATATTTAATGTAGAACAAATTGAATGAATACATTAAGGTAGGCAGGAACGAGGCAAGCTAATCAAGGTTTACGGTACTTGTAGTCCCTGCACTAGGCGAGACGCCTGTGTCGCAGGGCCTACATTCTAGCGTTTACTTAGCATCAGTGCGGTGCAGTATCAATACATTTTATTTAACATTTGTTTTTGAAATTAAATACATAACTAAATTTAAATTAATTAGATTTCGAAAAAGATTAAGTAATAATTTGATTGATGCCTGAGTGTATGATGACATGATGTGTGTGAGTGTGTGTTTATGTGTGTGTGTATGTGAGCGTGCGCGTGTGTGTGTGTGTGCGAGCGTGTGCGTCTTTGTGTTTGTTGTGATGCTGATAATTCCAGCGGTGTAGTCAAATATTTCCTTGAGAGAGATATAACCAACCCATTTATTACTACAGTAATGCCAAACTAAGAAGTCACTAGTCATAAGCACGCCTATGAAGTTCCATAATTTATTGACAAGCAACCATAGCCAAAAGAAAACCATATTTCATGGACGCTGTTAAAAATACCTTCAACCAAAATGATGGTGTAGTTGTGTATGTCAAAAAAAATATTGACGTGTCTGCTTATGAACCAGCTATTTGTGAAGGTAACTGTCTCATACTTACAATTTCTTCAGATTATACCATAGTATGTACGTACCGACCGCCTTGCTTCAGTAACCCTAAACCATATCTAGAATCAATTGATACAATATTAACGAATATTTCCTCCAAAAACATCATATTTACAGGGGATATGAATATAGATATCCTGCCTGATAATCACACAAATACTACTGAATACTATCTTAATATGATGGCTTTGCATGGATTAAGACAAGGAATTACCCGTCCTACCAGATTTAAAACATGTCTTGACCATATGATGGTAAAATCTGAAGGTGCTTGGAAAACAGCTGTTTTCGAACAGCGAATAACAGACCATCATCCTATTTTACTCTATATCAACAATGCTAAAATCACCAAAAATATTGTCTCTTTTAATAAATTAACACTAAATTATGACGGAATAGAAAAGGCTTTATTGCAAGAGACCTGGCGGGATCTATTTTCTGTTGATAATAATGTGAATATTGCAGCTGAAATATTTACTGATAAAATTTCTAAAATTATTAGCGATAACACACAAACTCGAAAAATATCAAAGAAAAATCAACCACTAAAACCATGGATCACTAGAGGAGTTGTTGGATCCATTAGAAAAAGGGATAGATTACATGCAGAGGCTAAAAAGAATCCAAAAGATACTGCAATTCAAGAAAAATATACTAAATATAGAAACACTTGTAATTATATTATAAAAAAATTAAAGAAGGAGTATTATAAGAACAAATTAGTCAAAAACAAAGGTAACATAAAAGAAACATGGAAGATAATTAAAGAAGTTTGCAATCTTAATCAATCAAAAAATCCGTCAGTTGAGCTGTTAAATATTAAAGCCTGCCCGAAAGAGTCTCTTAATGAAGTAAACTCATACTTTACTTCAATCGGCGAATCTCTAGCACATGCAACCCTGCAAAAGCTAAATGCCACTGAAAAGGATTTGGTATTTTTGGCGAAAACTCCAAACCAGCCTGTAAAATCGTTGTGTATGTTTCCAACTGATATAGCTGAAGTTAGGCAAGTAGCCATGAGTCTAAAAACGAACAGTGCCCCAGGCTGGGATATGATCACTTCGGCTTTGGTCAAAAAGTTTATAAACCTGATTGCAGAACCCATTGCGTTTATATGCAATATGAGTTTTGAGACTGGCAAGTTTCCGTCCTGTTATAAAAACGCCATGGTATGTCCTATATTTAAGTCTGGTGACAAAAAGAACCCATCTAACTATAGGCCTATTTCGCTTCTTACTACTCTCTCAAAAATATTAGAAAAACTGGTCAAAAAAAGGGTCACACAATATCTTGAGAAAGAAAATATATTTAGTAGAAATCAATATGGTTTTAGAGAAGGACGGTCTACAGAGGACGCTGTGCTTATGTTGACGAACAAAATCACAACATACTTAGATCGTGGTGAGAAGTGCATTGGTGTCTTTCTGGATCTACAAAAAGCATTTGATACTGTGTCTATTCCTATTTTACTAACTAGGCTAGAAAATGCTGGGATTCGGGGTATGGCACTTGAATGGTTTACAGATTACCTGACAGGAAGATCGCAGAGATTACGGGTTGAAAATGATGAAAGTGACAGTGCGGATTGCACCTACGGTGTACCACAAGGTAGTACACTAGGTCCGACGCTTTTCCTTATTTATATCAATAATTTATGTGATACTACTTTATCTGGACTAGACCTGTTGATGTTTGCAGATGACACTGTACTTCTTGTTCACGAAAAGACTTGGCCAAAAGTTGCAAAGTTAGCTGAAGATTGTCTTGCAGTAGTGACACAATGGCTTGAAAATAATTTACTTTCATTGAATGCTAGCAAGACAAAGTATATGTGCTTTAGCATAACGGAAACTGGAGCCCCCAAATGTGATGTAACAGTCAAAATCCACACCTTTCCCTGTAACCGTGGCGTCCGTGGCATACAATCTACCCAGTGTTCATGCACAGATTTGTCTCGAGTCGAATCAATGAAGTACCTTGGAATGCACATAGACTGTAATCTTAACTGGAACATACACATAAAAATATTGGTATCAAGGATAAGAAAACTAATTTATGTATTTAAAACTCTTAGAACCGTGGCAGAACCTGCATTAGTAATCGACACATATAAGGCGCTCTGTGAGTGTATTATCAGATACTGTATTTGTGCATGGGGCACCGCAACTAAAACTAATATCTTGCCAGCGGAGCGTGCACAACGTGCCATACTTAAGGTGCTTTTTTATTTGCCCTTCAGGCACCCAACTACTGATGTCTACGAGAAAACAAATGTTCTCAGTGTCAGAAAATTATTTATTTACGATAGTCTACGACGGTATCATAGAAAAACTGTACCTGTATTACAAAATGTTACCAAACGTGACCGTCGCTGTCCTGTCCCGGGAGCGAAACGAAAATTTGCACGAAGAAGTTTTGAAGGCATTATTCCGCTCTTATATAATAGATTAAATGAGGAATGTAAAATAAAAAAATATAGCAACAATGAGATTAAGAAAGTTATACGGTCCTGGCTAGATACATTTGATTACGATGGCATTGAGCATATGCTAACAGATTTGGATGTCTCATAAAACACTTACACATCACACACATACACACACACACACCCACCCATACCCACCAACACACACACCCACCCGCCCACACACACACCCTCACACACACCCACCCACATACCCATACACACACCCACACCCACACCCACAAACACACCTACACCAACACACACACTTACACCCATACACACACCCACCCACATCCACACACCCACCCACACACAGACAACCACCCCTACCCCCCTCCCTGTGCACATACTCCTGTGACTACTTGTGTAATGAGATGGCACATAAATGCGTACATTTATATGACATTGTTTTGATACTTTTATTGTTTGATTATTATGTATTAGACTATCGCCTTATTAAGTGTATGTATTTGATATAAAATTTTGCCTGTATCTATAAAATTATATATATATATATTTTATTTTGTTTTGTATAAACTAATAACTTTTGTAAATTTTTTGTCATAACTTTTTCTTATTATTTTAGTCTGTGTTTAGGCATTTAGTTAGTAACATATAATGGGAGAGGCCATTGGCTCCCGAAACACAGTATTTATTACTAGTTCGGAGCCAATGGGTTCATATATTATTTTGTCAATTTTTATAATGCCCAATAAATTAATTTGTTTGTTTGTTTGTTTGCTGTTTTTCCTTAACAACAATGAAGTGACATTCTCTTTAGGTTCGTTTTTTTCTTAAAGTGAAACTTCTTATGCGACTTGCAATCAAGGTTGCGTTAAACGTTTAACGCTACCATGGAGGGGGAATAGAAAGAGACAGAGCGAGAGTTTTAGATGCCATCTATGAGGAAGTTTTGAAACTTATACATTCTTCTCATAGTTTATTAGTTCACTAATATTTGCATAGATGGCAGAACATGCGACTTCCAACAAGGTTGCGTTAAACGTTTAACGCTACGATGGAGGGGGAATAGAAAGAGACAGAGTAAGATTTTCACTTCTTCCGCGCGGAGGGTCTCCACGCACAATTTTTTTTTTTTTTTTTTTTTATTGTTTAATTTTTTCTTGGCGTTCCTACCGAAAGTATAAACTACGCGCGCTCTATCGATATAACAGTTATGTCGTATCCCATCACTTTCAGTAATCGTCATAAGTGACATGGTAACTAGGTTTTACTGTAGATACATTGGACGCAAAAGTTCGGATGGGCAGATCCTTATTTCTACATTTATGCAAGCCACCAATATAATACCATCATTAGCGGAAAAATCAATTTTTCACTCTTCCGCCATAGGGTGAGAACACCATTTTTGGACTGCGAATAATCGTCCGTTTCCCTCACGACAGATGTTGCTGACGGAACTCTTATTAATTTAGGTTCCGTAGGGTGACTGGACAAACAATGACCCTTTCCTTTGTTATTGTTATTTTCCCGTTTTGCACCCTAAAAGGGATTAAAGTGTGTAGAGATAGGTGTGATTCTATCGGAGAACGGAAGTAGGTGATAATGAGACTCCTTAAATATTATGACGCTATTACACCCTCGATTACCCCGATTTTTGGGGAGAAAAAGTATCAAATGGCTTAATCGAAATAGCAACCACTGCTTCATACAAATCTGTTAAGACGTTTCAAGGAAATGTGTGAAACAGCTGTTTTTTCGTGGGTTCAGGGTTGGTCTTATACTAAAAATTGTTTACAATGATAAGAATTGACACCGCTTTATGATTGTAATTCCGAGAACCCGTACGAAGCGCTTTGATTCCACATTTATTATGCGAACTGCTAGTCTGTGGAATTCGCTGCCTGAGTGGGTGTTACCCGATAGTTACAATCTGGGTGTCTTCAAGTCGAGAGTGAATAGGTTTCTTCTAGGCAAGCGTGCTCCACCGTAGGCCGTATCATCGCTTAACATCAGGCGAGTTGGCGGCCAAGCGCAAGCCTATATATAATTAAAAAAAAGTGCTATATGATATCCTCGATTGCGTCCGTCGTCTAGAGATACACATGTATAGATGGGTAACAAGGTCATGTGATATCATCATAATTAGCCTTTTAACAGTCCACTGCTGGACTTTTAGCCTACCCCCGAAAGGGTAATTGGGCCATGTACACCACGCTGGCCCAGTACGGGTTGGAGATTCACATACGCCATTGAATTCCTTCTCCGTTCGCATGCAGGTTTCCTCACGATGTTTTCCTTCACCGAAAAGCCAGTGGTATCAAAATCCGTACATAAGCTCCAAAGAGCTCATTGATACGGGCCCGGGGTTTGAACCCGCAACCTCACGCTTTCCAGTCTAGCGGTCCCCCAAATGGGATTTTCATACCACTGGCTTTTCTGTGAAGGAAAACATCGTGAGGAAACCTGCATACGTACGGAGAAGGAATTCAATGGCGTATGTGAACCCACCAATCCCCATTGGGCCCGCGTAGTGGATAAGGCCCAATCACCCTTTCGGGTACCCGGGACCCGGGTATGTCCTAAAACTGCGACCAGAACCACCGTAGGATGGGCAGCAGCGTCCTATTAGTACACGGTGAACGTACTGCGATCCCCAAGCCGCCTGCCAAGCGTAGGGATTATGGCAACACCCCTCTCTACGAGGGAGGCCTTAGTTCAGCAGTGTAACGTCCACTGGCTGCTAATGTATGTATGTAATGTACCCTTTCGGGGGTAGGATAAAAGTCCAGCAGTGGACTGTTAAAAGGCTGCCTATGATGATGATGAGTGCCAAACTTGGATGGTGATGTGTTTGTCAGTATGCAATCATGGTCAACGTGCTCTTCTATATTTTCAACATAGGTACCTACTGAATTTGTTTTTAGACCTTATTTTTTGTACAGCTCTTGCCGGTAAATATAGAAAGTCTTTAGCAGGTTTCTCCTTCCTTCCATCAATATTTAATACCGACCACAATACACTGGCGCACAATAGCCCATGGGTGCACATAATGTGATTCAATTCGCCTTGTGACGTCCGGCGACACAATGTCAAAATCCTATTACGGACTGAGCTCGTGGCGAGAAACGGAAATGAAACGTAGAAAATAAAACTGTAAATAGTACATACATTACATACATACATTATCAGCCATTAAATGTCCATTGCTGAACAAGGCCTCCCTCTTAGAGAGGGGTGTTGCCAGAATCCCCACGCTTGGCAGGCGGCTTGGAGATCGCAGTACGTTCACCGTGTACTAACAGGACGCTGCTGCCCATCCTCCGGTGGTTCTGGTCGCAGTTTTAGGACATACCCGGGTCCTAGTACATACTAGTATAAAACATGGTATAATAATATATTCCGCCCGGTATAACACTCCGAGAAAAAAAAGCACGTGGATGTATCTCACTGACATCATCGATGCTATGGATCGTGCATAAGCAAGAGCAGAATAAGTAACTTTCAACTAGTTCGAGAGAGATGACGACACGAAACAATGGCAGAATCTCTATGAAACAGCAGATTTTCTGTATTACCAGTATAACGTGATACGGTATAATTATACCTCGCTAATCTCCGCATATTACCTGATGGGAATCCAATAAATCAATGTTGTTTTGATCTATAATCATCATCATCAGCCTTGAGTGACCACCTGCTGGGTATAGGCCTCCCTTTGTTTATGCCACTCTCCCCGGTCTCTCGCTATTCGCATCCACTCGTTCCCGACAGTATTTCTAATGTCGTCAATCCACCTCATCCTCGGTCGGCCTGGGTTCCGCCAACCTAGTCTCGGCCACCACGCAGTTACTGCTGTACACCACCTGCCATCATTACGTCTGGCCATGTGTCCTGCCCAGTTCCACTTAAATTCCTTCACCCTTTTTACGACGTCTACAGCTTTGGTGCGACGTCGTATCTCAGTGTTTCGGATATCTATTGATCTATAATGAGTTTAATATATTAAATTCATGCTTAACTTGAAATGCGTACAAACCAAATGACAATTGAACTGGTTTTGATATTTTATTATAGTGTAAACTGTGTAACTGTGTAAAGTGGCAACTGGACAGTGACGTAATTGGGTGACAACTCCCAGAGCGCTAAACTTGTTTTCTTAGCCATGCTACAGAAGTCTCCAAAATGACATTAAAATAAATAAATTAACCCTTGCTACGTAGCTATAAAGTGCATTTTAGCATCGACAACGAACCTAAACTTCATCAGTAAACCTCACAAGCCAGAGCCACATATTAATTATCTCTTACACACACGTTGAATTTTTCAAGATAAAGATCAGCAAGAAAATACGATTGGGCTTACATATTGAAAATAACATTACATACATACATACATTATCAGCCATTAAATGTCCACTGCTGAACAAGGCCTCCCTCTTAGAGAGGGGTGTAGCCATAATCCCCACGCTTGGCAGGCGGCTTGGAGATCGCAGTACGTTCACCGTGTACTAACAAGACGCTGCTGCCCATCCTCCGGTGGTGGTGGTGAAAATAACATTGTAAACGTTTAATAGTAATTTTTATGATGATAATGTAACATTTCGATGGAAGTAATCGTTTTTTTTAAGTGAAACTTCTTATGCGACTTGCAACAAGATTGCGTTAAACGTTTAACGCTACCATGGAGGGGGAATTTTTCTCTCTCGTGTGGTTGCGAAATGCGTATCCTTTTTTTGCGCTGTGACTAGCAGACTCGGTAGTGTAATGGTGTCGCTAATGGATTAAGAAGCCTAAGGAGCTAGGTTCGAATCTCGAGAAAAGCATGTTTTTAAATTTTTGATATTATTGCCCTAGCTATAATTTTAGGGTTCCTTGTTGAAGTATAACTTCTTCCGCGCGGAGGGACTCGCCCTATTATAATTTTATTCTCCACCTCTATTTTGTAAAATATTATCACGAAAATTGCTTTTTACCATTTGTTTGTTATGTTGTTCTAAAGATAATGCCCATAGGTTTCGGAACGACCCTTCTTAACGGCCTGTTATCCGAGTCGCATAGGCAACAAAACACTCCCTAAGCCCCCGCCAAGTTATAGCGACGATGTATTTTGCCACGCAAGAGTCAGGAGGCCCACGGGGGGAGTGCAACGACAAAAACGAACATAGATCCGACCTCGATGACGCCTGGTGCGGTACTGAGCGTGGCGCGCCCAAATTCTCGCGACCTTTTTACGCTTTTAATTTCACTAAAAAACTAAACTATTCACTATAAAAAATCGATCCAAACCAAAAAAATATTAATAGGATTGCCTTTCAGTACATGCAATTTTCAGGATGTTACTAGCTTTCATTGGAGCATAAAACGAAAACAATAAACTAAATCGACTTTATTTCAGTTTTTTTTTTTTTTATCAAGGAAAGTTTATTCTATCGTGTTTTGAACCAAATCGTAAACTCAAACACAGCTGTATCTGTGACATGTATTTCTTTCCAGCTCAAATATTGTAAATTACCTGATTAAAATTGATTTAAAACCGTCAAATTTGGTACAAGAGGCCGTAATCACGACCTTTGAAAACGAAATATTTCCCATCCACTTATCTCGTTCTAATATCGCACCTCCAAATAAAAGCGATATTCTATCTGACATTTACAGGACAAAACCCCTCTCAATCCCGGAGGTTTGCGCATTACAGGTTTTCTCGGTCGGGCGTAATAATAAACCATAATGGCGCTGTCTTCGTCTGGACCACAATACTGTTGTAATGCTAGTTGCTAGATTTTAAGTTCCACTCTAGAGAACTACCAGAAGGGTTTTTTTTTACCAGTTCACAGGAGACAAAAACTTTAAAATACTCTAAACACAAGTTTCGTGATTTGGTACTGCTTGCACCTTTGAGATGGATAAGCCAAGTACCAGCTTTAAGCATTAGAGTCCATGAAGTTGGAGAAACGTGCCAAGAAGCTCACCAGCTATGAATCCCCAAATTAAGCTTCTTTGTTTTGAGCATCAACGCAAAATTGCTAGTCTATTGGTGTTTTCATCGGATACATTTCGGAGGGTGTCGATCAGATCTGCATGATCTAATTCCCTCTTACCTATTTTTTCTATCTGACGGCCAGAGCGGGCACGAAAAGAAGACACCGTTACATGGTTGACATTCTGAAAACCCTAACGAAGCGCTTTGATTCCATTTTTATTGCGCAAACTGCTAGACTCTGGAATGCGCTGCCTGAATAAGTTTTTCCTGATAGTCACAATTTGGGTGTCTTCAAGTCGCGAGTGAATCAATTTCTTTTAGGCAAGCGAAGCATGCTATGGTAGACGACATTATCGCTTAACTTTGTATGAAATAGCGGTCATTACAAACCTATTTTTTCTATAGGTTAATAATACAAAAAGCTTCCCAGCGGACTTTGCTAAAAAGTCCTGCTATTACGAAAAACGCTACTTTTATTCTAACACGTTTATCGTCACTACAGTACCCAAAAAATCAATAAACCTGTCAAACCTGTCTCAAAGGGCACTTTCAATTTCAATCAAACCTGTGCCGTTGCGTACACAATTGCGGGCAAATCCTGTAATCTATTCGTTAGAGGGCGGCGTTAGAAACGGCGTTAGAATGTGGGCTTAGGCGGCTCGCGACGAGCGGGGGGCTTAATTGAAACTTAGTCACGAGAGGGGTGACCACGCTGTCACATTTGGAAAACTTTAAACTAAACCAAAATGCTGGCGTTTTTCTGGCTCAACGCATAGGCATTGCCATTCAGCGTGGTAATGCCGCCAGCATGCTGGGTACGCTGACAACTGGTAGTGGGCTTGAGCATTTGGATTGTCTTTAGACCTTTCAACGGTCTATTATATAGTCAGTCTAACTTTTTTTGTAGTGTTAGTATTAGCTTGTATTTTGTTTGGTTAATAAAGGGACTTGCCCTGATTAATTAAACTCAACTTGAGATAAAGCTAAGTTAAAAGGAAGTTGCCATAAAACATCGTAAAAAGCTAAACAAAAACAATACATTCAGATCACTTTTACGAGATTTTTAAATGTAAAATTGTAGCTAGTAGCCAATATACTATAGTATATTTTATTTTATTTTATTGATTGACAAATTATATGCAATTTATTGTGGTGAATTATTAATAGTGTTGAGCTGGTCTATCACACTATGACGTACAACACCAGCCAATTATGCCACAATAAAAAATACTTTGCCAGGTGATGACTTGCCACCCAATTAATGGGCATAATATTGGGGCTGGAGCCATTTTCGTGGGTGGCTTAGAGTGTCATAAGGTGTACTTTCAATAAACGCTACTCGCGGCATTATGCCCTTTAACACTTCTACCCACCAGGGTAGAAGCAGCTTAGGTTCTTAGATCTTGCGGTTTCCACCCCCAGACGGCAGGATAAGGCAAACCAGAGGTCGGGGGTCTTACTTAGCTCCATGGAATCTGGGTACACAGTGTTGCCACTCACCGACGGCTCGCCACAAAGCCACCCTGCATTAATAATATTATTATCATATTATTTTACTATACAAGCAAAACCTCCGGATCAGTATCCGGGGGTTTTGCTTTTATACGAAAAAGTTTGTGTCGTTTTTTTAATTTATTTGTTTGTCTTCCAAAATATGTAAAGCATGGTCACACTACTTACATAGAGCGGTTGTGTCGACAAGTTATTTCGAGGATTAGCGTACTTGTACCCTGGGTACTACGCGCTGTGTTTTTAGGGCCCCGAGACTTCGATAAAGCCTGCTTTATGTTTTGTGATTTTAGTAAGGTGTTTAATTTATAAAACAATTTTATTTTAGTTATTGTTTTCAACCGACTTCAAAAAGGAGATGCAGCTTAGAAATACAACAACATTAGTACATTTTTAACCAACTATATAGTTATATATATTTATCTCGGTTTTATTGTAGGTACTTATATTCCGTGATACCAATTTCCTGTTTAGTGTGAACAAGGTGTGAACTGATGAGATACGTCAAACAAACTTAATTGAAGTTACTAGAATAATCATTAGAATCAACCTAAGTATAAAAATTTTAAAGTAACTTTTTTTTAATTCGATATCTCTCAGCGGGCAATGAAGAAACCTATAATAAGCACGGAGTTTATTTGCGCGAATCCGGAATGTGGATATTCGCCAAAGAACTAGAGTCACCGACATAGCTATAAAAATTTGCATGTTGAAGTGGCAATGGGAAGGCCACATCGCTCGAAGAACCGATAACCGATGGGGAAGAAAGGTTCTCTCTTCAAATGGCAGGCTGTCATTCAGTGTGGAGTTCTAAAGGGAAGGCATGGACGTTTTCTGGCGGATGAAGAATAAATTTGGCAAAGCCCCAAAATAAAAATATGTATAGGTACTACCTTATTCTACATGTTCAGAGATAAATCAACAAACTAAACTCTTTTTCGATAATGCGGAAAAATTTGCGGGATGTAGCAACCTTCGACCAAAATAAAATGAATGGACGGGCAATTACCATTGAACTTGCTCAGTAAAAACGAGTCAAAACCGTCGGACATACACCGACACCTAATTATAACCATGTACAGTACATTTGTTACAAAAAAAGATACCGGTTTTTTATTGTGTATTTACACTTCGGGAAAGCACACGAAGGCATACCTAATTTTGTCAGATGTTTCGTTATCATGTTACAATAAACGCATATCGCACTTTCTACGGCTAGAGACCAACTGAAACGAAGTGAGCGCCAACGCTCATTTTGTAATCTTCAAAATTGTGCTTCTTCTGTGCCCGTCCATTCATTTTATTTTGGTTGAAGTTAGCAACAATATAAAACGTATAGTATAAATACCTTTACTTTCACTACATTTTCAGAGCAACCCAACAGAAAAAAAAAACTCTTTTTCAATATTTCGGGAAAAACTACGAGACGTAGCTCTAATATAAAACGTGTGTATGTATGTACCCTTATTTTTGCTATATTTTTAGAGATAAATCAACGGAACTCAACTCTTCTTTAATAACCCGGGTAAAACTGCGGGACGTAGCTCCAATATAAACGTTCAAAATTCACTACATATTCAGAGCTTAATCAACTAAACTCTTCGATTCAATCAAACTACACAAATTTGTACATAAAGATAGCAATTATCTGCAAATCACTCATGCAAATCCGTCTCATCGTACAGTAATTGTATCCCTGTGCCGTCAAAACGTCGATTTCCTAACGATTGTGCAACTTGCTCAGCAAATAATCGCACGACTTGTCTGTCGACTGCCCGTAACTTGTCTGCCGACTCATGACAGTATATAAAGTTAGCTGTGTCTTCCAGTTTTCCTGCATTTTGCCGGATGAAAAGTTTTCTATGTCCATCCTTGAGATGCACTCTGAGAAGTGTCATCAAGATTAGTGTAACAGTTTAGTCGTGAATATACAGGGTTACACATACCAACAAATACAAATATTTATTAATAACACCTATGTTACATGTCAATAAACGGTAAATTCTGTATTATAATTACATTGAATTCGGTCCTTATAATAATTGTATATTTTTTTTATAAATAATAATTTCAAACAGATTTAATAACAATTTCAATTAGATTAATTAACAATCAATTAAATTAATAAAATAAAAAATTTCAATTAAACAATTACAATTTCAGTTAAATTAATTAACAAACAACAAAAATATAGACTGTTCTAAGCGAACGCAATTTCTCGTTTGGTCCTATGGTAAAAATTGTTTATAATGATGATGTTGTTTATAATCACCTCCCGTCAATCCTGTTACGTAAATTATTTCCATCCAATAGTTGCCTGGAAGAGATCGCTTTTAGCGATAAGGCCGCCACTTAGGGAACTAGCTGGTAAATGTTGTCTGTCTGTTTGTAATAAAGAGTTTCTATCTATTTATGGTGAGTACAAATGACCTCCTTTCGGCTAAGGAGGTATATGTGAAACATTGTAGAGGGACAGAAATACGGAGCTAAGTTACTCTCTCTCTCTCTCTCTCTCTCTCTCTCTCGGGTTTTTGCGTTCCGTAGTACTACAAGAAACCTATAAAAGTTCACTTTCCGTCCGTCTCTTCGTCCCAAGTCCGTTCTAATCTTTTAGAGCCTTCTAACTTCTATAGTTATTAAGGTAAGTGAACGCACAAATACAGTTTTGGTAAAGGTAGATCTCAATTTTTTAAACTATTATCAAAGTTTCAGCTCTGCATTTCTATATTATTAGACATAGAAATTTGTAGCGTGCCATGCTAATAGACCATTTTATAAATAAATAAATGCTTAAAAATTAATGCTTTTTAAATGCTTTCATTCAAAGTATTATTTAGAAATAATGATTCCCAAATAGTTTTCTATTTGCCTAAACCATAAAAAGTAGGTATCTGAAATTCGGTACATTGACTTCTTCCGTTCGAATTTTTCTTTATCTGCCAATTTCTAGCCTTAGATTAGTTACCTGTTTCTAGCACAGTTTTATCACAATAAAATTAAATGGCTCTGGCTACGTAATCTTACCATACACATGTCTTGACACGCTCTTGGCCATTTATCTATAGTTAGCCCCCTTTAATACCCTTTGTAAGATAACACAATTACACGATATACGTAAAAATGCAATCCATACTAACTATCCTTTTGATTGGCGTTTAATTCTTACCGCGATATTTCACAAGCAACAAAAGAAATATCGCCAGCGACATAGACAGACTAGTCGCACGACGAGTTGCCAGACAAATCGCAAACATCTTGAATACAGTCAACAAAATACCTATTTGCTGACGCTTTAGGAAGTTTGTCATTTCGTATGAGGGTGGGAAGTGTTGCATTTGGTACTGTCTTGAAATAATAACAAAAAAATATAAGGTAGCCCAAAATAGGACAAAACACTACCAACCTCCTAAGTTGAATAGTTTTCGTGAACAATTCATAATTAAAAAAATCTGGATTAAAATTAATAAACATATGCACTTTTGGATTACCTATAGTAAGATTGTTTGATAGGTACCTAAAAAATCGTTAATTGGTACATCACATCACTATAAATGTCACTTTAGATTTTGACAGCTGTCATTTTTAAAGTGTCCTAAGTGCCAAGCTATTTGAAAAAGATTATCATCATTTCTTCGCTCGATCTATTCGATAGATTCGCGAAAAACACCATCGCTAGCCCGTTGGTCGAGTTGGTAGTGAACCTGCTTTCTGAGCTTGGGGGCGTGGGTTCGATTCCCACCTAGGACAAACATTTGTGTGATGAACGAAGTATGTTTTTAAACTTATATATGTAAATATATCAGTCTCTGGCAGCCATATCACGAGCTTTGCTTAGTTTGGGGTCAGATGACCGTGTGTGCAAAAATGTCCCGAATATTTATTTATCATTATCATCACTGCTGGACATAGGCCTGGGCCCATCGATCCCCAAAAGAGCCGGCTGGAAGCGGCCTGTATCCAGCGTTTCCCTGCGGTAGTAATTTTTAAACTTTCGCGATTTGAACACATGTTCTAATTTTTTATCGGGACTAATCATATATATTAATAAATTTAGGTAAAAATAGGTACCTTTTGCTCGACGTTTCGACCATATTACAATGGCCGTGGTCACGAGGGCAATGGCGGATGGTTACCTACCTAAATAAAATAATACGTGATAAGTCCCGATAAACATTTAAAACATGTTTCCCTGCGGTGTCTTTTGGGACGTCTGTCCATCTTGTGGGTGGACGCCCTACGCTGAGCTTACCCGTCCGTGGATTATACAATATAAAAAGATTACATATAGTATCTTAGATATTAATATAAAACGATAATTTTTAAGTTTTGACGGGTCAAACTCGAGTGCCAAATAAGTTGTTATTTTTAATCCTCAATCATATTATAATGCGCGAGATAGAGAGCAGCAGACGAGAACAGCCCCCTTTAGATAAAATCCCATGCTCTACAAGTCCCAAGTAGAGCACCCCTACAGGGTGACACGCAGGAAACTGAAGGCTCGCGGCAAACTCTATTAATTATATTACTCTGTGACAGCGAGTTTACGGAACTCTACCATTACATACTCTACACATACCTGCGTTCTAGAGAATGTTGGCGCAACTCCATGGATCGTTAATTTAGAGCATTTTGGCGTCTAATAAGAATACTGTTTGGAGCTGGCAAAATGTGTTTAATGATTCTAAATACGTTTTTTCACTAAACTTTAGATGTGTGGAGGATTTCAGCGAAGTATGATTAATTTGTATATTGTAGTGGGCTTGAGTATTTGGATTGTCTTTAAGCCTTCAACGGTCTATGGGCAGTCTAACTGTATTTATAGTTTTAGCTTGTATTTTGTTTTGTTTTGTTTTTTGTTTTGTTGTTGTTTGTTGTTGTTGTTGTAATTCTTACGGTATTTTTATACCATCTCTCTAGATTTGTACGCATACAAACTAGGCAAAACATGGTACAAAGTGACTAATATTTTAACCTACCTATTGTGCATGCGTTTTTAAATGTGTGTATGATTTACTCGTGTTTTGTGCAAATAAATAATCTTTATCTATATCTTTATCTTTAGTTAATAAAGGCACTTGCCCAGTAAAAAAATAATATTTGTATATTTGCAAGTTGAAGTGGCAATGGGCAGGCCACATCACTTGAAGAACCGATAACCGATGGGGAAGAAAGGTTCTGAGTGGAAACCACGAACCGGAAGACGCAGCGTATATAGGCCTCCCACTAGATGGATCGGTGGATCATCCAGTATCGCGGACATCCAGTGGATGCAGATGGCAGGCTGTCGTTCAGTGTGGAAGTCTAAGGTGGAAGCCTACGTTCAGTAGTGGACATCTTATGGCTGATGATAATGTTGATTATATATTTGCAAGTGCCTAAACCGACTGATGTTTTCCTGTCCAAATTTAAAAAAAAAGTTTGAGTTATGTGATGCTTTCTCTAAAAAAACAGTGAAGGAAAACATTGTGAGGAGACCGGTATGTCCAAGAATATCAAAAGTTCAAAAGAGTATGACATTTATCAATATGCATTGCGCCAGCATCGTGGATAAGGGCTCATCCTTTTTTTCTATAAGAAAAGGCCTATATCCCAGCAGTGGGAACATTGGATGTATTGTATTTGAGTTATGATCTTGAGTTCATACAAAAAGACGTTAAGTTTTTACCGAATTATAATAAACTAGCGATCCGCCCCAGCTTCGCACGGGTATAGATTATAAGCCTATGTCACCCTGGGATAGTGTAGCTTCCCGTCAGTGAAAGAATTTTTCAAATCGGTTCAGTAGTTTCGGAGCCTATTCAATGCAAACAAACAAACAATCAATTAAATCTTTCCTCATTATAATATTAGTATAGATAATAGGTTTCTCCCAAGGTACGCAACTCAGCCCAAACTTCGGCTTTTCGCAGTCACTGCCAACTGTATATCGTTACTCCATAGAGTCTCAGGGCGTCCTGCGCTATTTCATTGTTATCACACTATGTTGATGTAAAAGTGTGTTTATTTTTTTGTCTTCCACGCAGCCACAGAACAACGGACCGACGTGATTTTTGCATAGAGATAAGTAAAATGGCGGGCCAGAGAGTGGGATTGGATACTTTTTATCCCGGAAAAGCATCAAGTTCTGAAGGAATATGCACGTGGGTGAACCCGCGGACCTCAGCTAGTAAGTACATAAATGCTGCACTCGTAAGACACCGTAGAGAAACAGTTTCATCTGATTCAGTTGCAAAAGATTTGAATGTATGCAGGCCTCCCGACACCGCAAACTGCCGACTAAGTGATTTCCGATGCTCCTTCAAGACCTGACATTCTCTTAAATTTGCTGGATCAGTCTGAATCACTGAATCTTTGGTTGAATTCAGATTATTTATTTTGATGTCATTAAAGTTACCAGCCTATGTCTAGATAGACATAGACATTTATCTAATATATAAAAATTTCGTCTTAGGGTTTGTTTTTTTACGTATATTTGGTAGTTAAGAGAATAGGTTGTAGTTAGGGTATCATAATAGCGAGGCCGAAGCCCGTGCTCTACGCGTTCGAAGTAGCAGGTATTCATCATCATCATCATCAGCCAGAAGACGTCCACTGCTGAACATAGGCCTCCCCCTTTAACCTCCACACTGAACGACAGCCTGCCTTTTGCATCCACTGGATGCCAGCGACTCTCACTATGTCGTCGGGTATGTATGTGTATGTCGGGTATTAACTAGTTATATTTTAACCGACTTGGAAAAAGCAGGAAGGTTCTTAATTCAACTCGTTTTTTTATGTAGACAGTGATTCCACTGGCAACTGTAAACCAATTTGCGTGTTTTTTTATTTGTCGTGTAGAAGAAACGCATGAAGTGGTTCCACAAAAATTTAATTAATTGGTGCTCAGTTGTTTTTAAATTACACCGACCGACTCGGGTATGTCCTAAAACTGCGACCAGAACCACCGGAGGATGGGCAGCAGCGTCCTGTTAGTACACGGTGAACGTACTGCGATCTCCAAGCCGCCTGCCAAGCGTGGGGATTATGGCAACACCCCTCTCTAAGAGGGAGGCCTTGTTCAGCAGTGGACGTTTAATGGCTGATGATGTGTGATGTGTGTTTTTAAATCTGCTCAAATAATATGGATATTTTGCTAGAGCGCCTTCGAATTTCGCGATAACAAATATTTTACCACTTTAAATATTTTACGCGATAATTTTCTTTTGTCTTTGTACAAAACGCCTTCATGCATGGATGTGTAATCGTATCTATAAATAAACTGATAGTTCCCGCATTCCACTATCATTGGTGTTTCACTAAAAATTCTAAAATAAATTATCTATTAATAAACCACAAAATGTCGTTGGTCGTCCAGCTGCAAGATGGGTCGACGATATTATTACTATCGCGGGTCGAACCTGGACTAGATTAGCACAGGACCGAGGCAGATGGCATAGCAAGAGAGAGCACCAGCACCTATACCCAGCAGTGGGATAAGGAAGGCTGTGGATGATGATGATGATGATGAAACCACAAAACAAACATTCTAAGTTAATATGCCACTAAAAAGAACAAAATAATATTTTTACACGGATTTTGAAGTCGGATGAGAACAACAACAAGATTCATTTTGAAAAATTTAAATCTAAGTTTGACAATAAAATATAATTCCCAACCATCTTCAAAATCCGTGTAAAAATATTATATTGTTCTTTATAGTGGCATATTAACTTATGTTTGTAATTGGTGGTTTTTTAAGTCGTTTTTTTAAAGATAACTTATTTCGTTCCAATTGCGTCTTTCTCTAGTTTCTTTACATCTGTGTTCGTTTTTTGTTTCACGCTTCGCTCAGCGCTCACTTCGCTCGATCGCTCGCTCATTCGCGATTACGCTCGTTCTCTCCCACCTGACGTGTCAACGCTCACGCGGTTTGTATATCGGATAAAAAATAAGGTATTTCTTTTATTCATGCCCGCGACGGCATGAATATGGAAATAAGCCGTGGTAGCCCATTTGGGAGACCGCTAGACTTGAAAGCGTGAGGTCGCGGGTTCAAACCCCGGGCCCGTACCAATGAGCTCTTTGGAGCTTATGTACGGATTTTGAAGGAAAAACTCGTGAGGAAACCATAGGTACGTACGTAAGGAATTCAATGGCGTATGTGAATCCACCAACCCGCACTGAGCCAGCGTGGTGGATATGGCCCAATCACCCTTTCGGGGGTAGGCTAAAATTCCAGCAGTGGACTGTTAAAAGGCTGACTATGATGAAGAAAAACTTGTCGAATTTTTTTTTTTGTTTCTCTAACTTGTATAACAAATTTTTTTAAATGTTGGTATTGAGTCGGAATCGATTAAAAAGTTTAGTATTGCCAAACACAGAAGTCGGCTATTGCAGAACATTTGCTTGAGGCGGGATCCAGTCACTGGTTTGTGCTCCACGATCCGAAGGTCCTCTCCACTGAACGACATCATATTTCAAGAATGGTTCGTGAAGAGGTTGAAATTAGAAAACATCGCAATTTTAACCGGGAAGATGGATTTAAGTTAGCAGCGTTGTGGAACCCCATAGTAAGCAAGTGTAACAAACCGCGGTGTAGTTACTAGGACATTTACCGTTGTGCGTCGTAGTGACAAACCTGCGATTTTTCAAGATCAAGTGAGGGTAGGAGAACAAAACACCCGCTCTTCTCGCCGGACTCACCCGTAGTTTTCAGTCAGCTCGTGACTACGGCCATTGTAACATGGTCGAAATGTCGAGCGAAAGGTACCTATTTTTACCTAAATAAAATAATACGTGATAAGTCCCGCTAAATATTTAAAACATGTGTTCAAAATGAGAAAGTTTAAAAATTACGATTGTGGCTCAATTTTATTATTGAAACTGACGTGGTTTTCACACATTTTATTTATGTTACACGGGAATTACTCACGTAAGATTAAGCCGGTTACTCCGACTATAGTTTCAACCGCATTAGACGGCCCAATATTATTATTATATTTTTTTTATTGTGGCTCAATTTAACTAAACGTATAAGTTGGTAAACAATTCTACCTATACAACCAAAATAATTAGATCCTATTTTAATTCTAAACTTTGTAATTGTCCGAAAGGAATTCTCAACACCCGATATTAAAAATACTTCGCTCGAACCATTCAATTTAAACAGAAACATTTTACAAAACAAACTGGCTAATAAACGACGCTCGACACAGAATAGAAAAGATGCAGATAGAAAGAGAAAAACAACATTCTATTTTGTAACAATAAAGGCAGGTGAGCAATATCACTGACATATCCCACCGGATTAGGAAGTTGAAATGGCAGTGGGCAGGGCACATATCACGCTGAACAGATGGCCGTTGCAAGATAAATAATTTTAGGTTTTATTTTTGTTTCTTTTCCAAATATTTGTACTTATTTTTGTTAAAATAATACTGAGTTCTTAATATAATGACCAAAAAACAGTTTTTTTTGTTGTATATGTAACAGGTTAATTATTTTTGAAATTAACAATCGCGAAAACGACATCATGCAAATTTTTGTTTTGCAGTTTGAAATAAAGTACAGTGCAATTGCACCGAAACGCCATAGTGGTGCGATATGATAGCTTATTTTCTGACAAACAGAACGACATTATTTCATAATGGAATAAGCTGTCCATCTGTCCCTTCCTAATCGTTAGTCTATTTTAAAATGCCTGTAATTAAAACCGAGGGATTCAATTAAGGACTATTTAAGGGAAGATGAAGAAAAGTTTCAGAAGATATTGACGTTTGTAAGGAGTTACGAGATGGATTGGTTTGAATCAATTTAAATGTTTCTAATAAAAGCAACCTCTGATCGTTCAGATGATTGGATGTTTGAAAGGAATTTTGTTTTACATTGTGCTAGAGTTTGTACTCTTTATTTAATTATTTATTTACATTACCCCATAATGCGTCAAGTAATTTTATTTGTATGACACGGGAATTAATTACGTATGATTAAGCGACTACGACTGTAGTTTACTATAGACTATAGTTGATTATAGCTTAATCACTCGTGAGTAATTACCGTGTCATATAAATAAAATGTGTGAAAACCACGTCAGTTTCCATAGTAAAAATGTGTCAAGTAACATTTTGGACATAATGTGTATACACATACCTTGTGTATAGGGTATTGTATACAATTCAAAAATTATACATTTATATGATTACTAACGGGATATGTACAGGGAAAAGGTTGTACATATCGGGAGCTCTACCCACAACCTTATTACGGAGATAAATCTAGTGAACAACCGTGACAGTTCAAAACAATGAAAGTTTTACTTATTCTACTTACATAGGAACTGAATTTAAAAATGTTCATGAGTTTGAAACCTTTTTTTTTTCTTCTTCTAAAAACTCGTCTATTGCGTATATTGATATAAGTAAATAGGATTGCGCAGCAACAATTTTTTATCAATATATTTTTTAGTTTTTTTTTTTGAACTTTTGGCCACTGTTCTCATATTTTCGTTCCCTTATTTTCTTTCGGGAAAAGGTTGAATATTTAATACATCATGTTACTCGGGACCTTTTTTGACTATTTCTAGTTTTAGTTCGGGAGCCACGATCAGATTTTGTCTCGTTTGTGTTGAATGTGAATAAGCTAGTGTTCTAGTAATAGTGTGTTCTACTGTTCGGGAAATTGCGTGACATCTTCTCGTCCAAGATACCACAGTGCCTAAAGACAAGAGGGTCTTTGACCAGTGTGTGTTGCCAGTGATGACATATGGTACTGAGACGTGGTCCTTAACCTGTTGGCCTTTTGGGAAAACTCAGAGTCACGCAGCGGGCAATGGAAAGAGCTATGCTCGGAGTTTCTTTGCGCGATAGAATCCGAAACGTGGATATTCGCCAAAGAACCAGAGTCACCGACATAGCTGTTAAAATTTGCAAGTTGAAGTGGCACTGGGCAGGCCACATCGCTCGAAGAACCGATAACCGATGGGGAAGAAAAGTTCTTGAGTTGAGGCCACGAACCGGAAGACGCAGCGTAGGTAGGCCTCCCACTAGATGGGACGACATAGTGAGAGTCGCTGGCATCCAGTGGATGCAAAAGGCAGGCTGTTGTTCAGTGTGGAGGTTAAAGGGGGAGGCCTATGTTCAGTAGTGGACGTCTTCTGGTTGATGATGAAGCTAGTGTTTATTTTTACATTCTTTACTTACATGTTCTCTTATAATATATGTGATGTATATATGTTTCTTTTCAAACAGCAACATAGCAATGGTGGTTTTTGCCTAGAGATATTTGGGGGGCGGAAGAGTGATTTAAGATATTATAATATTATTTGTTTTATTATTATTATCTAACTAAATCTTCCTGTGAAACTACAAATGAAACGAATCAGAACATCTATTATCAGGCCATTATTTAAATAGGAGGTCCTTTTCCTCGAGGGACGTAAGCGTTCACAATCACAGATGTAAATGACAAGGTGATGCAATAATCTATCGCACCACGATGGGAATGGGGAGATTTCGTACGCACTGGGTGGGGAAAACGCAGCGTGCGACATGCTGACACGCTTAGATATAAAGACAATTACAAAACTAAATACAAAGCTCTGGGGCTTTACGCCTAGCTGTTTAAAGCAATCCAGTTTAGGTGATGAAAAAATGTTGCCTGACCTCAAACCGTAACTATCTGGACGTTTGTGTGATTTTCCAAACTGCGCGGTTCAACGTTAGTTTGGGACCGCGTAACGAGAAGGGCGTAAGGCCCCTGTTTTTTTCCAATTATGTATAGCAAGCGTTTAGTGCCAAGTTGTTAGGCTTGAATTACGACCGGCCGCCTGCTAGATGCTAATTCACTTTTGTTCGTAGTTAGGATATTATCTATCACCGATGGAAAGAGCCGCATACGACCTTGTAAAAAAAAAACACTTCTGAAAACCGGCGCTGATAGTCCTTGACTTTCAGCATTAATGCCAAGACGGACCCATTCGACACTGATTCATGATAATCATTTCTGCCATGGGACGTCCACTGCTGGACATAGGCCTCCCTCATAGATCTCCAAAAAGGCCAGTTGGAAGTGGCCTGCATCCAGCGTTTCCCTGCGGTCTCTTTTAGATCGTCTGTCCATCTTGTGGATGTCCTACTCGACGCTTACCGGTCCGTGGTCTCCATTCCAGAACCTTTCGGCCCCATCGACCATCTGTTCTGCGAGATATGTGCCCTGCTCACTGCCACTTCAATTGACGACACTGATTTTATCCTTTAGAAATAAGTTTAAAAAAATACATATATCGGATAAAATTTATTTCCTTTCTTACTTTCCTGATCCTCCCAGATTGTACAGATACGTGGTAGAAACAATCGTAATTGAGAAGTGCAATACTTCTATATACCTACGTATGAAAAATGTAAGGTATGCTATTCCACAACTTACAGATACGTGATAGAAACAATCGTAATTGAGAAGTGCAATACTTCTATATACCTACGTATGAAAAATTTAAGGTATGCTATTCCACAACTTAGGTACAGATACGTGGTAGAAACAATCGTAATTGAGAAGTGCAATACTTCTATATACCTACGTATGAAAAATTTAAGGTATGCTATTCCACAACTTACAGATACGTGGTAGAAACAATCGTAATCGAGGAGTGCAATACTTCTATATACCTACGTATCGTATTTAAAATGTGTGAGGGGCGTTTTTGGCGATGGCTGCCTAATCGATAGTGAAACCGAGACTGGTTATCAGATAGATGAAGATCTAGAGATTGACAGGTATAACTTTTTAACAGTATATACTCAAATCATGCACCGCGAAAACGCCGCGTTTCCCCAAGCGCGTGCGTGCAAAATAAGTGTCATTTCTAATTGGATGGAACGAACATTTGCATATAGATTGCATTGCACCCCTGACCTCCCTTCCCCTCTTTCCCCTATCTATTTTCTCCGAGCTCCTTGAATATTCCATCTTCTTGAAAGTGTTAACCGCTTGAGAAAATACCCTTGCATTCTGTAGTTACCTTAAAGAAAAGAATTGTAGGTTCTACATAACATTGATAATTGCGAATGAAAGAGGTTGGACCCGTGCTCCACCTAGGTTCTCCACCTGGGTGAAGCACGGGGTACTTACAAGTCCTCGTGCTCCCACTGATAATATTTTAGTACAGTCATGCAATTCAATTAATATGTCACTTTAAGCAGACACTTCACACTACTTAGCTAAAATATTATTAACCGTTTCCTAGTACATTTTAATATTAACATTAGAATAATTTTCTTATAAAATTAAAAAAAATCTGAAAGAAGGATTTAGTGACTGCTATTCCTACAACAAAGCCCCGGAGATCAGAAATATTAAGAAAGAAAGGGTATACTACTTTGGGATCATGGATATGATCTGGGATCCCTTTTGTAAGATACTTGAGGAAAGTAAAACGACGAAAGTAAAACGGCATCCGTAGTGATTCACAAATGTATTCAAATGGTTGAACGTTTGTTATAATTAAGTTTTTACAGTTATTGTAAGACAGGCTCCTACGGTCTAACGAGACGTAATGGAATGCCGTTGCCGATAATATAATAATAAACAAGAGAGAAAGTCGTTCCCTTTACGTTTTGACCAAATCCCAGTCACAATTAGTGATGGGGGCGCATGCACACCGAATCGGTCGACTCCACTAGTGATGTGCACGCGACCCACAGATTATGCAATATACTTAACTAAACATAAACGTGCGTTCATAGAATGCCACACTATCTTCTTAATATTTCTGATCTCCTGGTACTTTGTTGTAGAAATAACAGTCACCAAACGTAACGTGGATAACGTGGATTTTTGGCGCCAAACTGAAAAAAACAGTTGAACTGTCGCCTTCAAATTCAAAATTCAAATTCAAAATATTTATTTGTCAGAACATGGTAGGTACACATACATATAAAGTAGCATACATGGTCGTAATAATGGAGACGTATCTCATGTCCTTGCCTGTTACAGCGTACAAATGTTAGTTTTTTATATATTATTATTAGTTTTTGTTAAAGTTAAAAAAAATAACGAAATTATGTCTAAGTTAGAATATTGTTAGAATCATAATTTGGTTTGGTTGTATTTTATACCCTAATTAGATGTTTATTACTACCTATATAAGCTATTATTATCATTTTATCTTTTCCTAGTACCTGTCAATTATTTAGTCTACATTACATATCAAAACATTTTTATCATTAAGGAATTCTGAAATTTCATAATAGCTTTTTTGTGCTAATAAAATTTTAAGTTTATTTTTAAACATTCCAATATTTAATTCTCTGATAATTTTAGGAATTTTAGTATATATTAAAGGAGCCATACAGAATACACTTTTTTGCATGAGTGCAGTTTTGGCCGTACGTGGGCAGAGTTTCATCTCGGCCTGTGTGCGAGTTCGAATACCAGCATCAGTCCAACTACCAAAGAGATGTTGATTTGATTTTACAAAAGTTGCTATTTCTAATATGTATAGAGATGGTAATGTCAGAATCCTGTGTTTTAAAAAGTATGGTTTACAGCTATCAGTCTTATGAAGATGAAACATTGCCCTGATGCACCTCTTTTGGGCTTTGAAAGCAATTCTTTTGTCAGTAGAGTTCCCCCAGAATATAATGCCGTATCGTAGAATAGATACTGCCATGCCATAATATGCAGTTATTAGAGCTTCTTGATTAATAACTAATGATAATTTAAATAATGCGTATGCCGTCGAGCCCATTCGTTTAGTTAATGTATCTATGTGTGCTTTCCAATTTAGTTTACTATCGATTGTCAATCCAAGAAATTTAGTTGAGTCCACTTCCTGTATGACTCTACCATTATATTGCAAAACTATATTATCACGTACTGTACGCTGCCGAAAGTGGATGATGTTCGTTTTGTCTAAATTTATTTTTAGGTTATTGTCATCTAGCCATTGAATGATTGATTTTAAACTATCATTTATTTCTGATTCGTAAGTGTTTTTATTTTTACAATTAATAGTAATTGTGCTGTCATCTGCGAAGAGAGTCGTAGGATGGTCTATTGCTTTAGGTAAGTCATTGATATATCCTATAAATAGAAGAGGGCCCACTACACTGCCCTGCGGGACTCCGAAGTTAGGAGTACGTGCTTTAGACCGATGAATTATTTCTTGTTTTTTATGAATGTTTATTTCTGTAATCTCAGTATAATGTTTTCTATTACTCAAGTATGATTTTATAAGGTCTAGAGTATTTCCTCTAATGCCATATGTTTCTAGTTTTTGTAAAAGTATATCGTGGTGAACATAATCAAAAGCTTGGGTCATATCACAGAATATTGCGCAAACTGGAATAGTTGCATCTATGTTGGTCATAACATTATCTAAAAAATCATATATTGCCATATTTATTGTTTTATTTTCCCTAAATCCTTTTTGTTCGTTACAGAGTATACTTTTCTTTTCCATGTAGTTGTAGAGCTGCGCGTAAATATATTTTTCAAGTATCTTTGAAAATATAGGGATAAGTGAGATTGGTCTATAGTTATCTATGCATTCCCTGTTTTTCTTTTTGAATATAGGTTTAATAATGGAGACCTTAAGTGCGTCAGGATATGTACCAGCACTAATACATAGATTCATAATGTAGCTTAAGTGTCCACATATGTATACAGCAACTTGTTTAATAATATTTGTAGAGATTCCATCGTACCCTACACTATTTGTATTTTTTAACGTAGTGATTATCTTAAATATGTCTAATGCAGTGCTCGGAAGAAAAAACATTGAATTGGACCTACTTGTAATTAATGAGTTTGTTTTCTGACTATTATTTTTAATAGGTTTAATTTTATCAATGAAATGGTTGTTGAATGCATTGCATATTTTATATGGGTCAGTGATTATATTGTTATTTACTTTTATTCGCAACACAGACTCATTTTGTATCTTTTGTTTTGAACTATTTATTATATTCCACGTGCATTTAGACTTATTTGTTGCCATTTTTATAGCGTAGTCGTTTTGAGCTCTTTGGGTGAGCTTAGTGATTTTTTTAAACAGCTTTGAATAGTTTACTAATTTATTCTTATTTCTACAATTTCGGTGTCGTCTGTATTGCCATAAGAGTTTCCGTTTATTTTTACTACATAGTTTGATGCCACGTGATATCCATTTTGGCTTTTTAACTGATTTAACAATTTTTTGTGTGAAAGGAAAACACAAATCATAAAATAATTTAAACGTTTCAATAAAGTAATTATACGCTTCATTAGGGTCGTCAATACTATATAGATCTGAGAAGGAAAGATTTTTAATGTGCGATATAAACTTAGATATATTTTCTTGGCTATAGTCACGCCGTTTTATGTACCAACTATCAATGATGCATTTTTTGTCGACAGGACACATCAGTAGTTGAGCTGTGTGGTCGGATAGCGCGAATTCAACCACTTCAGCTTTACAATTATTTTTAAAATCATGAGCGATATTGTCTATGCATGTTTGACTACTTAATCGGGTTGGTTGTTTAAATGTTAATTTGAGATTAAAACTTGCTAGCAGTTGCTCTAGCTTTCGGGAATTTATATCAGGTTTTAAAATATTAATGTTATAATCGCCAGCAACAACCATATGTCTGTATTGCTTTTTATACAAGATCTGAAGAAGATTATCTAGCTCTGTAAAGAATACTTTTAAATGCTTTGATTTTTGTTTAGGTACTCGATAGATACATACAACCAAAATCTTATAGGGAATTAATTCTACGGCACAGCACTCAAATACTCCCGAAATTGATAGAGCCTTAATTTCCGGGAGGTCTCTATACTGAATTCCACTTCTAATTAAGATACAAGCTCCGCCTCTTGAAATATCTGATCTACAAAAACTGGACGCTAGTTGGTAGTTAGCTAACACTAAATTGCTTTCAGAGCCCAACCTAATGTTGTGCTCCGTTACACAAATAACATCAGCGTCAAAATTATTTTCAGAGCGCAGTTCATCTAAGCAAATAGTTAGCTCATCAGCTTTTCGTAATAATCCTGCGATGTTCTGATGCATGATACATATATATTTATTAACGAAAAAACTCTACATTTGGTTGCTTGTTATTTTTACCGTTATCTGAGTCATAGCTTGGATTTATATTATTATCATTAGTTTCCCTGATTGCATATGCGACATTGTTTAATATGGTACGCAGACCATAATTTTTTAACATACCCGAACGAAGATGGAATATATTATTGTCGTATGATAGACATGAATTAGAGTCTAAAATATAAGCATACTTATGTGTCAGATTATCTAAATATAGTGATTTATTAAAAATATCAATTTTATAGTTATATGACCTCAGATAATTCATTACTTTAGAATCCGGAGAATATTTATAGGTAGGTAGACATATAATAAAGTTTGTTTGTTGTATATTACACAGAGCCTCTCTAGTGAGACGAATAAGTTTAATATAGTCACTATTCTCTTTAAAGTCCTCCTCTCCAATGAGCACCACGCAGTAGTCGTTCATAGTCAAGTCCGCAACTTTAGTCTCTATTCCTTGTAAAAGTTCTTGAATACCTCCGTTAGGTGTAAGGTAGTGTCGTAGTAGAGTACTTCCACTTGATGAGTTTAGTGTGCTTTCAGCCACGTGCAGTACTCTATTTTGTTTATTTGAGCTAATTAAAATGATATTGCTTGGTTGCTGTGAAGACTCTGTTTTCTGTGTTATGTGTGTTGGTATCTTATTTAGGTAGTTTTCGGGTTCGTCTAAAATTTCTTTATTCTGTGATTTGGATTTAGTTTTAGGTTTATTAATCTTCTTTTTGCATAAGTTTTGTGATTTCTCTTCTTTTTCTTTATTATGTTCTGTTTGTACTTCCTTATCATATAATGTTTTTTCATTTAAAATTAGCGCTGTTTGTTTATATGTTCTTTTTGGTGTGCCTTTCTTTTTGGGTGTACTATTTAGCTTTGCTGGGCTTTGTGTAATCTTTTTGAATAGCTCATTTTTCTTACATATATCTTCATTAGCACGTTTAAGTTCATAATTTTCAGATAAAAGTGTTTCTATCTCCAAGTCTGCACTGGCTAGTTTTATTGTCAAAGTTTCAATTTTATCTCTCAGTTCTTTAACTAATTCACTTTCTTCGTCGTCAGATATGTCTGGTAAGCTATTTACAGTTGCATTTAAAGTCTGTGTTATAACCGTGCTATCATTGGTTAAATTAATGTCTGAAGTTCTTCTTTTACTCCTGAAGGTGATGTTCTCAAAAAAACTCATTTTGAATCCTAGTTATAGTTTTATAAATAATTATGAGATAAAACTTTTGTTTAAATGCTTTCTTGCTGTGATTTCCAGTGATTTTCAGTGGTTCCTTCTGAGATTGTTTATTTACGATTATTATGCAAATATAATATGTACGTTTATGTTAATTTTATCAAACCACTGTTAGATGCGAAAAGATACGGAGCTAACTACTTTACGCGATGGCGTGGGTTTCCATTCGCGTAATCGTGTCAGTCTGTCTTTCGCCTTAAAATTGTAGTTATTATCAAATTCACGATATATAAAAATAGTATCCTTTGATGAGACTTGAACCTGCTACCTTACGAACGCAAGGTAAGCACTCTTGCCTTTCGGCCACGAAGTTGTTAGTTGCAAGTGCGAAATTAAGGTACTGTATGTGTGACTCGATCTTTAGTCGTATTGAGCGTAGCCGTTATAATGTTATTATTGCATGAGTCACGACACTTCGCACTGCACTATTTTTTTTAAGACCACCGTTTAATGAGGGTGATTATAAATAAATCTTTTTTGAATTATTTTAACAATTAGCAAGTCTTTAGCACTAGTTTAAGTCTTTAGTTCAGTTTGTTTTTCGAGATTTAGGTACTATTGTTCCACTTATTCCACTATTTTTAGCACTTCAACAGTTTTTTTTTTTTTTTTTTTTTAAATGAGGGTTATTTTAAATAAAACGTTTTGAATGATTTTAACAATTTAGCAAGTCTTTAGCACTAGTTTAAGTCTTTTATTTACAACTATATTTACACGTGTCACATGTTATATTAATAAGAATTTGCGTAATTATATTTTTAGAAATTTAAAAAGCCGGAGCCGATACTATCGCTGTGACAGCGCGCGCGGGGGCCTTATTGTAGTATTTTCCTAAACTTGTGTCATTTCAAGTGTCAATGTGTTATAATGGTGGATTATTGTTTAAGTGTTCTTGAAAGTGTTTTTATTACAATTTTGTTTTTACGGTGAAACATGTATTTTTGAGTTGTTCCCAAAACTCCACAGAAGCTAGTAAAGTCCCACCACTTCAGTATGGCATGACTTGGACTTGACCGTGACTTACTTTGCTTGACTATGACTTGTTTCACGTTATTGAATACATTGTAGACCTTAATTATTGTATTTTGGTATTACCCTGTAATTTGGTTGCAATCCAGCGAGGCAACGCGGCCAGCATTTTGGACACTTTGCCTGAAATTAAAGATCGTTTGTACTATCTATGGCTTTCGTTGCTTATAGATAGTATTAACGATCTTCAATTAGCTCAGTTTTTTAAGTATTATTTAGTAGTTGCTTGGTACATTGATTTGTATACACACTGTTAACCTATTTGTTACCCCGACTGAAGGACCCTGCATCAATGGTCATCAAATAAATTAGATAAAAATAACCTTAGAGTATACCAAAGTTCAAATCCTCCATCCACTGTTCCCAACATAATAAGGTTATATCAATTCTCCTAAACTTGGCCAAACATTGGCCGAAAACACAAATACAACAATCGAATTGTCAAACACTGATTGGCCAAGTGCAATCGTCCCTTTGGCCGAAAATCACACAATTAGAGGAACCCTGAACATCAATTAGATTAGGGCCTAAACACACATGGGAGCAACAAAATCTTTGCGGTAAGGGTCATAATCCACTGTGAGAATCTACAACTCACCAGTAGCTGATCTAAGAGGGTAAACTTTGATCATAAAGCTTGATTTGCCTTAAACTCAAGCTCAATGACGATTTGCTCAAGCTAGACCGAAAAAAGTCTGACAAACACTTAAAGGACGAAGTTGTTTACTTTGCCCGAGACCACGGACTGGTAAACGCAGCGTAGGACGTCCAGTCGTTCGCCCACAAGATGGACAATCGACCTAAAAGAGACCGCAGGGAAACGCTGGATGCAGGCCGCTTCCAACCGGCCCTTTTGCAGATCAATGGTGGAGGCCTATGTCCAGCAGTGAACGTTCTATGGCTGAAATGATGATAATAATATAGATTATTATAGTTTGGATTTGCCTTAGACTCGAGCTAGTGCCGAAAAAAGCCTGCCAAAAACTAGAGGGGGCGAAGTAAACACGTATTGCACACACTGACATATTCTTACTAGTTCTACAAACGCACACTTCAATATTGAGCGGCACACAACTGCCCACGAGATGATCAAACAGACAAGTCGAATAGTCGGCTTTTTTGTATGGGGACCCCCCCTTTTGTTTTGATTTTTTTACTTGTTTATTATTTCTTAGGTAATTCGCCGTAACATTACATATTCTGTGAAAATTTCAACTGGCTATCTATTACGGTTCGAAAGATACAACCGTTAATAGGTAGGACAAACAGACGGACAGACAAACAGACAGACAGACATCGTAGGCTTAGTAATAGGGTCCCGTTTTTACCCTTTGGGTACCAAAACCTAAAAAATCTGCTGTTCATGGATCTCATTGAGTGTAAATGGATTATTTTGTCATACGGTTCCATGTTTGTAATCCTGTATAACTTGCAATTGCCTAGCGCGTGAAGTAGACGTCAGTCCTAACTCCATACAAACTTGAAACTAATCTGCGGTACTATAATAACAAGGGAGCTTCAGTTTGTTCAAGCTATTCAGTTTATCTTCCAGTTTAATTGCTGCGTTGTATTTGTTTTGGGATTTGTATGATTACAATATACGGGCTTATCGCCTTTGATAATTGACTTTAGGAAGTTTAGGTTTTAATTATTACCCAGTCAAAGTTACCTTGTAAGTATACATACAAGTTGTATATCTATACAAGTGTTATATTATTTATTCAATAAAAATTACAAGTAAAATAAAAACTAACTTAAATTTAAATTTATAACTAAAACTAATCTAAAACTAAAATTAATCTAAAACTAAAACTAATCTAAGAATCCGCTACCGGTGGGCAGCGTGCCCAAAATGCTGGCAGCATTGCCACGTTGTATGGCAATGCTTATTCTTTGGGCAAAATAAAGGCCAGCATTTTGGTCACGAGTAGCTTCGACCAGTCGCCCTGATAGGTCTTTAAATATTCGATGGGCTCCTGGTCCCCACGGTCCAAGCGTCTCAACCCCAAAAGGCTCAAATATATATCCGCTATCTAGGGTACTATATTTGCGCCTTTTGAGGCTCTCCGCTGATTCAGCCGATGATTCATTCTATACAAGTTATGTACAAACTAAAACTATTATTACCTAATTATTATATACAAATAAAACACTGTTTTAAACTATCACGGTTGTTCACTAAAGTTATATGATTATTTACGGGATATTTACCGTGGTAAAGTTGTGGAATGAGCTCCCGATATTTCGGCGCAGTTACATGCACCATGTTCACGGGTATCACAGTAAATATCCCGTAAATAATCATATAACTTTAGTAAAACAAAATAGTAATAAAAATCATTTAAAAAAAATATCTAAATGCTCCTTGGTGGAGGAAAAGTGGCCAGAATGTTGGTACCTAATTTTGATTTGTCGATATTTGAAATGTATGCCTTTTTGTTCAATCTTGTTCTTGCCTTACTGGTTTAACATAATTGCTAAGGATATTCGAAAAAATAATGATTTTTGAAAACCAAACCAAAAAGGTCTTTTTTTATATACATATCGTCGCAGGAAAGGCAAATTTACTGAAGCTCCAAATGTCCATTTCGAGAAAAAGCCGTGTTAAGTTTTTTTTTTTTCGTTTTTAATTCATAACTTTTTTTTCAGCTCAAGAATTTCGATGATGTCAAGGTAAACTTTTATTAATTTGTCATTTTCTATGTCCAGAAGTACAAACCATAATAAATGGACTGCTGGTTTGTCATATAGTGGCGCTTAAGTAAAAATGACTTCAATTTACAGTAAAGCAAAATTTCTTAACCGCCATTTGAGACAAATATTTATAGCAATCAAAATTACTTATAACTCAAAAATGCTTACAAAATATTAGCTTTTAAATTGCCGGAAGCCAAATTTACTTGTAATTTATTGCAGGAAAACAAAATTACTTAGGTGACAGGCACGAATAACATGCCAAAAAAGTGTCGTTTAAGGACTCTGGTTGATGAAAAAACCCCTTTTTTCCTTTTACTGAAACGCCAAAATAGTGCTCGTATCGCTATGGGACCCAGACTGATCGACGCAGAAAAAAACGCTGATTCCGAATATCTATATAACTCAATATGCCTATTTTGGCGCTTCAGTAGCCTTTCTTGCGACGATATGTTATTTTGGTAGTATTTAAAAAAGTTTGTCGTAATTGTATGCACAATTATTTTCTCTCGACAAACTATAGTTAATTGATGCATATGCAATATGTATCCCACACGGTGCAAGTGACCTGTGCAAGTGTGCAGCTTAAATTAAGGTCACGTATGCGAGTGTCTAGTGAAATAATATGTGCATCATTCAACAAAGATGCTTAGTGTGTAAGACGCATTATAAAATTAAGATTTGAATGTCAGTAAAAATTTAAGTTAATCTATTCCTTTGGTCTGACATTGAACTCCATTGTGTGCTATCAAAATTAAACCAATTCAAAATCCTATCTAAGAGTAAATAGAGCTCTAATTTCCGTAGCAGTTTAGCTCCAAGGCCTCCAAGGTATGAGCTATGAAGGTAAGGGCTTTGTAAAGCTCAATATTCCTGAGTAGACAAGATAGAGCTTCAAAACAAACCGTGCTGCCGTTGAATGAGATATTTACTTGCAGCGTAGTCGGATTTGATTTTGGAATAGTGACTTTTAAAATTGAATAATAGGCTTGCGTTTGACCGCCACCTTGCCAGACGTAAATCGATGATGCGGTCTACGATGAAGAAACCGATTCACTCGTTACTTAAAAAGTGAAACAAGAAAAACAGAAACTGCTCACTAGAACTCCATCTAGTGAGCAGTTTCTGTTTTTGCTTGAGCAGTTGATGTTGGTGGGCCAAAGTGAAATAAACCATTGTTAACTAGTTTTTTACCTCGAACTGCGACTTCGCGACCCTCTATCTTCGCTACCCCTTTAGCAATTTTCACACTCAAACTCACGGGAAGACAACCCGTGAACATGGTGCATGTAACTGCGCCGAAATATCGAGAGCTCATTCCACAACCTTACCACGGTAAATATCCCGTAAATAATCATATAACTTTAGTGAACAACCGTGATAGTTTAAAACAGTGTTTCAAACTTAGTTTTTTACAGGGCAAGTACCTTTATGAACTAAACAAAATACAAGCTAATACTAACACTACAAATACAGTTAAGACTGCCCATAGACCGTTGAAAGTCTAAAGACAATCCAAATGCTCAAGCACCACTAAAACAAACTTAGTTGTATTGAAATGAACTACTTGCCTACAACATTTCATAAAGAGCGTATGTTGTTGTTGATTGTTGACTGTTGAGTACGCAAATTAGTTATGGTGAGCAGAGTTTTTTGTATGTTACCTTTTTTTGTACATCTCAAATTGACTTTGCTAGCAGTTTTGAGATAAATTAGAAACAATAGTCAATAAACAATTCTTAGTTGAAACCAAAGCAATAAATTCTAATTTATGTGACACCTTCTAAAAGTTTCGTCCACACTTGTTTGTCATAAAACATTATCCTGAGAAATTCTTCAGATCTTTTTAGCTACTTTTGTTCTTCTTGTTGTTTCCTAAAATGTGTACATGTTAGTGATTTTACGAGTATGTTAGTTTAAGTTAGTATTAGCTTAGCTGAGCCACCATGGGAAAAATTCGTCATAAATATCAAATTATTTATTTAATACCACCCTTCCGGCCCTTTATAGTCACCTGCCCGCCGCAACTTGTCTAGTTATCGTCTAACAAAGATACAAACATACATAGAAACGCCGATTTGTTCCTGTAGAGACCTCGCTTGGTTGACTAGCTTCATTCAAACGCAGCTCGATTCAAAAACAAAGTGAGTTGGTTCGAAACGTCCACCTCCCGTTACGTTGGCTTAATTTCCTCGCAAGGCTTTCGAAAAATAAAGGCTGTCGAATAAAACCTAGCCTAATAGAAGCTCATAAAAGTCGAGCACCTCAGTTATTGGATTTTGATCGTATTGATAGACACAGAGGATAAATATCATCGCTTTATTTTCATGCTTAAATATTTTAAAAACTACCACTGCAACTTTCACGAAACTTGTGGTCAGAATCATCATCATCATCATTTCAGCCACTGTAGGTTGGTGTAGGCTGTAGGACGTATACTGCTGGACATAGGCCTCCCCCATCGATCTCCAAAAGGGCCGATTGGAAGCTGCCTGCATCCATCGTTTCCCTGCGGTCTCTTTTAGGTCGTCTATCCATCTTGTGGGTGGACGTCCTACGCTGCGCTTATCAGTTCGTGGTCTCCAATCGAGATCCTTTTGGTCCCATCGGCCATCTGTTCTGTGGGCTACGTACTCTGCTCACTGCCACTTCAACTTGCTAATCCGGTGGGCTATGTCGGTAACTCTGATTTATACAAAATTCTATTTGCAAATTTCATGCATAATCCCCATTCATGGATTGAGTATTCGTATTTATCTTACAATTCACATTCAAAATGGTTGTTTTTTTATGATGAAATGGGCTAGCGTTTGACCACAACTCACCTGATGGTAAGTGACGATGCAGTCTAAGATGGAGCACGCTTGCCCATGAGGTGCCTATTCACTCTTGTCTTGAAGAGAGAAAATAACATCAAACATGTTAAAAACTTAAATATTGCAATAAAATTGTTAAAACTTACCACAGCGAAGCGAAGCTACGTCCGACACCTTGTCTTACAGACGAGTGACTCAAAAGTGTCTGGTGTTCAAGGTTGCCATTACAAAAAATATATCTGTATTTAGGAGCATTGCGTACTCTTTGGTGATGCGCACTCTTAGGTAGCTCTACCCTGTATAACAACCACGTCAGTTTTTTTTTGTGAATAGTGTTGTATTTTATTTGAAGATTGGGTCCAGGTATAGAGGTTTACCACAGGTCCAAGGACTGAAGTAAAGCACAAAGACAGAACGGGATGAGAATCACTGTGGATGACCTCCCGGTACCCAGTGGAACCAGAAAAGTCAGTCAATAATTACAATTTCAAAGAACCTGCATTACCGTTTAAATTTTCCATGGAGCAGTTTATTGGCTCAGTTGATGTATTGCCCGAGACGTCGGTAAACGTTATTTTTTTTATATTAAAATGCGCCTTAATAGCCTTTTGAGGTGGAGCTAATCTACGGAAAATTTAATTTTCTTTTAAGGTGCTCTTTTCCCATTTTTTATCAATTTTACCACATTCTAGTGTAGTTTGTCTACTTCCACGATTAGCTTATGATTATAAAAATGGTGCTTATAATTATAAAAATATCGAATTGAATATTTTAACGAGGAAACTGTAAAGACCAAAACAAGATGAAGGATATTTCGGTCGCTAGAAAAAACAAATGAAAGTAACACTAATTTGCGCTTTTCTTCCTTTTTTTATTCATTCGTATAGGTACCTATTTCTATTGGACCCGGGTATGTCCTAAAACTGCAACCATAACCACCGCAGGATGGGAAGCAGCATCCTATTAGTACACGGTGAACATACTGCGATTCCCAAGCCGCCTGCCAAACGTGGGGATTATGGCAACACCCCTCTCTAACAGGGAGGCGGAGTTTTGGCGCCAACGTGAAAAAAACATGTCGGCTCGTTAAATTATTTTCCTAAACTTGTGTATTTTCGAGTGTTAATGTGTACTAAATGGTGAATTAATATTCAATAAGTGCTCGAGTCCCCACTCGAAAGTGATATAAAGAGGTGAAACGTGTCTTTTCGTGTTGTTTCCAAAACTCCATAGGAGACTCTTGTAAAGTCTCCACCACTTTACAGGGGCATGAGTTTGACTTGACCGTGACTTACTTAGCTTGACTCTGACTGTGACTATGACTGGTTCGACCCTATTAAGACTATCTAAACTGATTAATATTACGAGTAAAGGACATTGAATCCACGCTCATGAAAATTTTAACAAAAAAAAAACAAAAGGGAGGCCTTTTGTCCAACAGTGGACGTTTAAAGCTGCTGATGTGATAGGTACCTATTTACCAAAATATTTTTGACGATATCTTAATGTACAGATTTTATTTACGGCAAAGCCAAAAGCCGTTTTAGCCGTAAAGGTACATTTTGCATTATAGCTATACTTGTCGAAAAATATGAAAAAACCTCAGAAATAGAAGCAGCGAAACGCACAACTGTGTGACAAAAAAAACGAGAGGAATACTGAGGAAAGCGCTGCAGGCCTAGCACGGGCCGTGGACTAATTGTCTTTCTACCTTTTTTCATCCCGCGAGAAAAAGACAAACGTATCCATATTCTAGCTTTGTCGCGTCTAGGCGTGGATAAAAACGGTGGAAAGACAATTTATCCACAGCCCATGCTAGGCCTGCAGGTACTAAGAAAATATTTCGAGTTGATCAAACAGCTGACTATTCGAGTAGAACCTTAGTAGAACATACAAACTCATCAAAAACTCCGCTTCGCTCGTATCACGTAATTCCCACTTTATCACCGAATGTCTGTAAGGGGGCGGTTCCACGGACAATTTTATAGTCAGCATCATTTAAAACCATTTAATTTTTCTAGCCTGATAATCAAAATCGTTATTGAGCATAACAGTAAGAAGTAGTTCGGCCCGAACTGAGACCTCACGATGTTTTTGTTTTTGCCTTTTGTCAATGTTTTTTTATTATAATTCGTATATTTATTTTCATTCTTAAATTTACGAATTTTTTTTCCAATATTTCCTATAAAAACATATAATATTATAAAAAAACCTAAACCTAGAGTGCCGCCGGCAACGGAGCCGGGCCCAAGCTACCGGTGGTTAGGGCTGCAGAGTGAGGAACCTCCTGACAATTCGCGCCGTGTCCAGGATTACCGCCTTCTGCATCTGACCCTTGACCCAACCATCTAGCGAGAGCCTCTTAAGGTGTTGGTCGAGGCTCTTCGCTATAAGACCGTTCACCGATACGACTATCGGGACAATGACCGTCGAGTCAACATCCCACATGGCGGTGACCTCGTGAGCCAAGTCAAGGAAATGCTGAGTTATTTTTATTATTATTAAAATTAAATTAAATTGTTTATTTGGCTTCTCCGTGGACTCCTGGGTCCGTGCCCTTTGTCATTTTTTTTTTATTAACTATTTCTGATAGAACATAAAACTAATGACTATACAAGAGGAATATACAAATTATAAAATGTTGTGACTATGTTGCGTGTATACACCGAGCAGTCCAGCTCCCGCAAGCAGCACCTGGTCACGAGTTGACGGGTGTGCCAGCCATCGCTCTCCTCGCCATGTTTGAGGGAAGAGGGCGACCCGCCACACGACGCCGTCGCAAGAAGAAGCCTTAAGATTACACATATTCAAAGGTACGCTAACAAAATAAAATGAAATTAGATACTTATAAAATAAATAAATAAATATTCAGGACATTTTTGCACACACGGTCGTTGACCCCAAACTAAGCAAAGCTTGTGATGTGGCTGCCAGAGACTGATATACATACATAAATTGTTTTAAATAATGCTTAGATAGCTTTAAAAGTTTTGTTATTAGTTAATTTAGTGTTGTTTTTTTATATAAATAATAGGCTTGCGTTTGACCACCATCACGCCTGATGCTAAGCGACGATGTGGTCTACGTTGGAGCACGCTTGCCTAGAAGGAACCGATTCACTCGTGATTTGAAGACGCCCAGATTGTTATCATCGGGGAACACCCATTCAGGCAGCGAATTCCACAGACTAGCAGTTCGCATAATAAATGTGGAATCAAAGCGCTTCGTACGGGTTTTCAGAATATCAACCATAAAGCGGTGACGATTTTTCGTGCCCGCTCTGGCAGTCCGATAGAAAAATGGGCAGGAGGGAATTAGATCATGAAGATCAGATGCACACTCTCCGAAATGTATTCGATAAAAGACCGATAGACTAGCAACTTTACGCCGATGCTCAAGACTAAGGAGCTTAGTCTGAACCAGGAGTCCGTTGCCGTTGTGTTGTAGTCACAATGTTGTTGTTAAAATGTAAATTTGCTACACTATCGCATTAGGTTATAACCTGTAATAATATATCTAAGTTGAAAATTATTTTCACGGAGACGTCCACTAAGATCACCGTTAACGATCCCGAAACAAGTGCTAACAAGTTGGTCAAGTTGCCGTGCGATTCCTGTCACGTTTCCGTCTCGACGTCTGTACGCTACAAGGTGATTATGTACTCGTATTATCTCGTCTCATCTCGTACTGGGAGGTGCTCGACTACATACATACCTATGTGGTTAAGGAGCCAGTATACCCTCTGAAGCTCTCTCGCTCGCACATTTTTAGATAGCCCGTTGGTCTAGTTGGTAGTGAATCTACCTTCTGAGCTTGGGGGCGTGGGTTCGATTCCCACCTAGGACAAACATTTGTGTGATAAACATTTGTGTTTGTTCTATATCTGGTTGTTAATATCTATTTAAGTATGTATTTAAAAATATATATGTACGTATATCGGTTTCTGGCAGCCATATTACAAGCTTTGCTTAGTTTGGGGTCAGATGACCGTGTGTGCAAAAATGTCCCAGATATTTATTTATTTATTTTCTGAAAGAGACTTTTATAACGGGCAATAATGAGTTTCGTATTTGGAACATAAAGATGTTTTATTTATATTACACGGGAATTACTCACGTAAGATTAAGCCGGTCACTCGAAGAAGCCGGTGAAGATGTTTTCCGCGCACAAACCTCGATTTTTATTGCAATATCTAAAGCGAAAATGTCTACAGTTCCGCGACGTGGATAGTGTGCTTGAATATAGATCGATGGTGCTAGCTTTCATCATCCATAAGTTTCACGACCAAAGAGATCGAATAATAATTTTGTATGAAAAAGGTTACGTGCGTGAGTCCAACTCCCACTTGGCCGGTTTATTTACTCCTTTATTATATTACACGCTGGAACCACACTCTTAGTAATTTCAGTAAACTGATTGGATTGTAGTCGTACTATTGATTTGAATTTCCATTTAACTATACTTAAACAATAGATAAAAGTAACCTAATCAACGTGGAATTGAGCAATTATCAAAATAATTCTATTACAAACGCCCTTCACACGAATGTGGCTCTAAGCTAGGGGAAATGAAAGTCTAAAATGGCTTGTTCTTATTTAACTACTTGACCTCATGCGTACTTACTTTTGACCCGTAAAGTTTGAGGTAATTTAGAGCTTATGCTTACAGATATAGAGGTTGTAGGAAAGGTAAGTATGACTAGGTAAGTAGTTTTCTTGCGGGCGCTATTTATATAATATCGCGGTGGTACCTCTTGATCCGTTTCTTGGAGTTTGGTACAAGACAAAGTTGTTAATGGCTCGACTTGTTAAATTCTAATGCAAGATAAAACAGAACCCCTGCTGGTAAGCAGTTGTCTTTCAGACTTTTGTCATACTGTAGCTTTCAAAAAAGAACTCAGATTTTTTATTGATAAATAGTATAAGCGCTTGACCGCAATCTCCCTTGATGTTAGAGATGATGTAGTCTACGATGGAGCACGCTTATCTCTATGCAACCAAAAAGAATTTAGAACTAACATCATTGCTCGTGACTTAAAAGACACCCAGATTGTAAATATCAGGGAACTCCCATTCAGACAGCGCATTCCGTAGCACATATTTCATATTCTCGGGGTTTCTCTATGAGATCGAATCAGAAATGAGGAGATCCGTAGACGAACGAAAGTCACCAATATAGCCCCACCGGATTAGCAAGTTGAAGTGGCAGTGGGCAGGGCACATATCACGCAGAACAGATGGCCGATGGGGCCGAAAGGTTCTGGAATGGAGACCACGGACCGGTAAGCGCAGCGTAGGACATCCACCCACAAGATGGACAGACGATCTAAAAGAGACCGCAGGGAAACGCTTAATGCAGGCCGCTTCCAACCCGCCCTTTTGGAGATCGATGGAGGAGGCCTATGTCCAGCAGTGGACGTTTTATGGCTGAAATTATGATGATGATGATGATTCCATAAGGGTTCGCATAATTCACCAAAAGTTCATTTACCTAGAATGTTCAGTAGAAATCTTCTTTTCATTCGACGGCTTTCGTCAAAACGTCGGGAAAAGCCGGTGAGTTTCTATAATGTTTTTTATTTTTTTTGTTTAAGAAACAATTTTCCTTTACCTTACACCAAGGAATATTTCCATTGGAAAACTAACCAAAGTAGAGTGCGGTGGCATATCAAAGGCTCCGTTTCATGACTCCGGGAAAGTTCCACAACTTTCGGGAAGTTCGCTAAAGGCGGATTTTTTCCCGATTAGTTCCTCCTCTGTAATGAATAGGCCTGATCAGGTCCGTAACTTTTTTAATTTGTCGGTTGCTTCATCAGTGGCCGCCGCTGGGATGTCGGAGAGAAAACTTTGAGTTTTCTGTAACAAAATACTTAGGAAGGTTTAGTTCCTGCCTAATTATTTCTAGAAAGAAATGTGTAATAATTTGCAACTACTTTTAACTATTTAATTTCTTTAGGCGATAAGGCCACCCATTATACTGCCGTATATTTGTTTTTAATTTTAGCTAAGTTTCATTTGTATTTTCGGTGTGTTATAAAGATGTATTGTATTGATATATCACACAAGTGTGATTTTCCTATGTAGTAACCGTTTGTGTAAGTGTGTTGGTTTGTCCGCACTCAACTGAACTTCTATACGGAATTGGATAAACTTGGTATGAGGTAGCTTATACCCTGAATAAACCCAACAAACTACGTTCTATCGCAAAATTTAGGATAGCGGATAAAACCGCGTGTACCGGCAGCCATTGCCAAAAAAGCCATCCTCATATAATAGATGCGTTGAAATAACGCACTATTCGATTTGATCGCCTGTTTCTGCCACGCACCTGTAAGTTGTGGAATGGCCTTCGGTTTTTCCTCAAAAATATAACCTCCATTGCTTCAAGCGAAGAATAAGAATAAGATATATTTATTGCCAAAAAAACAAAAACAATGAACATGTACTATAAGAAACATAAGGAGAAACAGCGTTTGGCAATAGGGGTAAGCTCAGCGCTGTACTGCGAGGTCCCGAAGGGTCACGCAGGGCTGGTTTTCGGCATACCCCTTTGCTCAGAAAAAAAGATGGTAGGTGAGCACTAGGCGACGGCGGGTATTACAAAATCAACTAAAAATATCTGTCGTTAAACGTAATACACTATAATTACTACTACTACTACTATTTTCATGAGAGATGTTCAAGAGTGACTAGAGTCCTCAAAGGTAGGCAACGCACCGCCAATGCCCCGGGTATTGTAGGTGTCCATATGCGATGGTGACTACTTACCATCAGGTAGCCCGTCGCTTGTTTGCTTAATATCATATAAATAAATTAAAATTGTAACAAAATATTACAGAAACCGTAAGATTAATGGCCTTACTTAAAAACGTTACTTAAGTTAATCAATGCTTATAATTACTCTGTTTACTTTTCGCTGAAGCAAATTGTCACACGCGAAAATGAAACCGAGCAATTTAAGCATTGCTTAACTCAAGTAATGTGTTTATGTAAGGCTATAAGATCTTGTATAAGTTTTCAAAAGATTCGAAAAGGAAATAGTTTTCTAAAGAAATGCCTCCACCTCGTTAAAGCTAATCATTCAAAAATACATAATGCCTCTTTTTTACCCTAAGATATATGGACACCCTTACATAATCGACTTAACCACGAGTATGGTGAAAAAATAGGATATTAGCTACACAGAGGTAGTAATTTAATTAATTTTATTTGGGCTGTGGTTCCGTATAAAATTTTAACTTTTTCTTATTACAATTTATGTAAGCAGGTACCTATAATAATACTTTTACAACCCCGTAACTAACCGTTTATTTAAAAAAAAAAATTGGCATTTGACGTGTGAACGGCATTTTTTTCCCCGCAAATCTTGTATACATAAAAATTAATCCCTATTTACCTTGATAACGCCATAATTTGAGACCGACTTTACCGATTTCATTCATCTTCTTTTTTTTTTAAGTTTTCTAATACTTTGTAGAAGGTTCTTACGGAAAGAAAACTTAAGAAAATTTCACAGAAAATTGGAAAATTTTAGATAACTTAACGATGGTTTTAACTTTGCGGGTTTGACAGTTCAAAGACATGACAACGTCTGTCGGTCAGCTAGTTTAGTTTACCAATAAAATTAATCCTTGAATATGTAATAGAAGTCGTTCATAATGATAAATCACAAGCATTGTACTTTCTTTTGACCAAGCATACTCTTGTCTTCCCAACTGACCCACTCCGTTTATGAGAACAATAATCATCATCATCGTCAACCATTTTCCTACTGGAGAATAGAATCTCTTCGGTGCGTTCTGTTCCTGGTCCATTGACCATCTATTAAGAATATATTTCGGACATACCAAATTTCTTATAATTATGTCGTTAACTTGGGTTCATCATTTTCGTTAAACAATCAATTGCGTGGTTATATGACTAACATTATTTATTTTATGGAAACTTTTCTCGATTGAATAATTTGTCAAAAAACGGCATTTTAAAGCACGTTTCGAATCTACAAGTATTTGAATCCATTTTTATATTATAACGGCCATTTATGTAATGTAATTTTATGTAAATTCGTTTTACCCTTACTAATATTATAAAAGTGATAGTAACTCTGCCTTCCTGTCTGGATGTTTGTTCGCTTTTCACGACTAAACGGCTAAGACGATCTTAACGAAATTTGGCAAGATGATAGAAGACATCATTAGGGTAGGTAGACATAAGTACTTTTTCTTCCTGAAAATGCGGAAAAAATTAAAATCGCGGGTAAGACTGCGGGATTCAGCAATTTTTAAATAAAAATGGTTCTTGGTTAATCTGGAGTTTTATCATATGTCGCTTACGCTATTTAGTTCTGAGGCAGGCGCCGACTCGTGCGTAATTGCGTATCTTTACCTCGAGGCGATCATAGATTTATCACTGTTTCACGCACGCAAAACGTGGATTTGAGCTGACGACGTGGTATAGAGTATAGGCTCTTAACCAAAACTCAGTTTTATAGGTTTCCCCGTGACACCAGGGAACCCTGTCACGCGCCATCGCGTCACGTCATCGACATTCAATTAGCCGAACGGAACCCTTCACTGCACCGTCACGCTTGTCACGTCGCATTGACGATAGGGGCGTAATATTTATATCAAAATATGATTTTTGGGGCTGAGAGCACGTAATAACATTTGGAGGCATGGATCTCAAAAATCTGTAGCAGGAAGACTGAAAGAATATTATTCTATCTGGATCGAAGATATTCTTGTTTTAAATTTAAAATTGGCTTGCGCTTGGCCGCCAACTCGCCTGATGTAAGCGATGGTGCGGTCTACGATGGAGCACGCTTGCCTAGAAGGAACCGATTCACTCTCGACTTAGTAACTATCGGGAACACCCATTCAGGCAGCGAATTCCACAGACTAGCAGTTAGCAAAATGAATGAATGAATGAATGAATCGGTTTCTTCTAGGCAAGCGTGCTCCATCGTAGACCACATCATCGCTTAACATCAGGCGAGATGGCAGCCAAGCGCGTGCCTATCTATTATTTAAAAAAGTATAATCTAAGCGCTTCGTGCGGGTTCTCGTATTCTGCCGTTAGACAGTCTGTAGTACAAAATTCGCGCATTTTTTACCGACTTCAATAATAGAGGGGTATAGTTCTCAATTCAGTTGTTTCTTTTTCCTTCTTCATGTTTATTACCTCAGAGCTCCGTCATTTATAAACCGATTTGTAAAATTATTGTTAGTTGAAATAAACTAAGAAAGAGGGTAGATCGTTTTGTCTGCACCTAACTTTTTAACTCTTCAACCAACCACCCGCATTCTTCAGTCTTCCCGTGAATATGGTGCATTTACATCTCTAACTTGTTTAGCTGAAAAACGTAGCAGTGGCTCCTCTCCCTGACCGCAGGGCCCAGAACTGGCTATCGAAGCCGAATGTCCAAGGGGAGACCGCACTTTAAAGTGCTCCATAAATATGTTTGCGATCTCTTCCTGGTTCACCTTGCCGTCGACGCTCGCCGGGAGGCCAGGCCTAGTATCCAGCTTTCCAGTAGCTTTCCAAAATTTACTGAAGTCTTTAGAAGCTCTAATGTTTGCTATTTTATCCATTTTATTTTTTCTTGATTTTTTTGGCACCATTTCAGCCTTCCTTTAAAAATTTTGCGCGACTCATGCATTTGCTGGAGTATTAAACCCGAAGTGGGACGATTATGTAAAACCCATACCTTAAACTTAAGCCTGGCGTCCTGATGAGCTTCCCTCACATGGCTGTTCCAGCCGCAAAGAACTCTATTTTTCCTGTAGGGTCCTGTACATTTCTTACTGCTTTGGATAGCCGCATTTCCTAAGATATAAATTTAGTAAGCTTTCAGAATGTTAACTAATATTTTTAACCTCTTGTGTATTTCTGTGTACTTTTCACTCTTTAACAAACATTTTTTTATCTCTAGCTTTTACATTAGAGCCACCGGAAGTGCTTCAGCCTCTGTGGAGATGGCAGCCCCGCCGGAAATGAAAGTCTGTTTGTCTTCCTCAATGGCGTACCTGACGAATTTCCGGTTGTCAGTAAAGTTCCTTTTTAGGGTTTAAAGGTTTAGACATTGCTGGTGGCGTTTTTATTTATCTTGAATTGTTAATTTACCGATTATGTTTTTATGAATTCTCTTTTAGCTCCAGTTCTAAAATAAACTTAACCCGATAACCCGTTATAAATCAGTGCTCAGCCAACAATTACTCAAGTCCCAAACCGATAACATTTTGCTTAACTGACTTTTGGAGAGACTTCTCAATTATGTATTTACACCTGTACATGACTTACACATTCAATTTTGTGAAACGATTTAACTACATGTTTTTTTTAATTAGGTATTCAGAGAAAGCCAGGCTAGGCTAGGTGGTCTTTTTTTAAATTAAAAGTTCAGTAGTTTCTACACTAGCTCCAACAATTAGAAAAATTTTGTTCGACCGCTTACTAATTTTGAAGTCGGTTTTAAACATTAATTCAGTGTGGAGGTTAAAGGGGGAGGCCTATGTTCAGCAATGGACGTCTTCTGTCTGGTGATGATGAATTATTTATCTGAAGTCGGCGCCACACGATGGCTCATTTTACCCCAATATCGTATTCGTAATATTTTTGTTAAAAAAATAAGGATGTATGCCTAGCTTATTGAAAACAGATAGTATCTTACGTTTTCAAAGTTTTATTTCTGGAGCATTGCGCTCTACTGTAGGTAGAGCAAGAAAAAACGTGCGTGCGACCACACGACAGAAGTGAAAACTTCATTAAAATCCGTATATCTCTCTCGCTCCCTTAGTCGACTCGAGCCGACTTTACCCGAATAAATATTTGAGCGTGACGGTCACGCGAGTTCCGTTGTTTTTTTTTTCATCCGAAATATTGCTGTTTGCCCAGTGTGCGTAAAGAAGTTTTCACTTTAAGGTGGAACGTTTTACCTATGGCGGGAAATTAAAATTTCAAACAGTTTTTTTGTCCTTGTAGCTAGGCCGGGTAATTATTTTGAAATGACACAGCGTTTGCGACAATTGTTGACATAGACATAGACATCATTTATTTGTGGCATAAAGATACAATGACAAAAAAATGCAAATGAATGGTAAAAAAGACATTTAAATTTAAACTAATCTTAACTAAAGCTTATTATATTTTTTTGTCACAAACCGGCTCCAACTCAGCAAGATGCCGGTCGTAAACATCCGGCGCTGGTCTTCCGTTGGCACCGGCTGGTGACGTCACGTACAAACGTACCACACGGCACGCGCACAAGCTGGTCCATCTGTAGACTATTTGACCTATAATAATACACATACTAGATAATAACAACAAACTTTAACTACCTAAGTAAAATTTATAAAAACAATTTATAAAAATAAGTATCCGTCAACCCAGCCAAACCTTACAAGGTTGGGCTGGGTTGGGTACAACAACATTCATGCTCTTATATGTACCTGTTGGGTGTTTTTTACATTAACATGTACAGTTATTTATTAGTAACGCTGCAAAAATTAGTTTATTGACAAATGTAAGTATAATAATGTGCATTAGAGATAAATAACTTCACATGATTTTGTAAAGAATAAAAATCAATTGTCGCAAACATCATGATCGTTTGCAATAATTACCCGGCCTAGCTACAAGGACACAAAACTGTTTGAAATTTGAATTTTCCGCCATTTGTGAAACATTACACCTTAAAAAAAACTTCCTCTCTAATTCCCTGTCTATAGTAGACAATATAATAATCTTGAGAGTTTATGGTGGCCTCGAGAACCCAATTATTCCTTTTAAATTATCTGTCCGTCCTAAAAAGATCTTGGGCTGTGATTTAGATCAGCCAGTGGCGCCACTTTCTTTGCAACGTCAAAGGATAATGACGTAGTTTCCCGCACCGCTACCTACTGAAATTCAAGGGATTAAACGAAACTACCCTTACCTAGTTTACTCTTTAGCCCTTTGCCAATGATATGGGTCCGAGTGCTATTGGCATGTCTAGATGCCTATAAGAAAGTTCAAACTAACCTACGAAACATACGAAAAGATGTCAAAAGTAATATGGACTGGGTTCCAAGTGATGATGGCAACAGATCTCAAAGTGAAACTTCTGAAGTCGCAGAAACTAAACCTAACCTTAGCTACAAGGACAAGAAAACTGTTTTAAAACTGTTTGGAAGTAGGAAAACGGACCACTACCACCCATACATTGTAGATTTTCCTTGAATACGTACCAAACGTAGTATCGAAACTACGTTTTCAATCCGTACGGCTAAATATTGGAACAACTTGCCCGCTTCCTTGTTTCCTGAGAGATATGATCTGGGCCTTATCAAGGCCAGAGTGAATAGGTATCTTCTAAGTCTGCGTGCTTCATCTTCGACCACATCGTCACTTACCAGCAAGTGAATTGGTGGTCAAACGCGGAATTATCCACTTTAAAAAAAATGAATTTCCCGCCATGGGTGAAACGTACCATGTTGAAGAATTCGGTTCGGAAAAAAAATTACTCAAAGGAAATGTTATGTGAAGGAAATAATAACAAATTCAATACGAAAATATATTTGGTATCAAATAAAACAACAAAATAAGTGCCACAAACGTGCTTTATTGACAAAACATTTGAAAATCGTCCATATTTAGGTACTTACAGCGAGAAAAGCGTTAAGATCTTGCAGTTTTCTCAATTATAATTATGTTCAACTATAGTACAAAATTAAACGACATTTTTCAATCAGGAATATTCCCATGACGTCATAGATACAGTTACAGAATAAGCGACAGTTTGCAACTCAACTAATATAATTATTACTTATTATATATCAATCTATAATGTACATACACAATGCAGTATGGACGAACTGAATTTAGTTATTAAAATATACAGTCGGATCGATAACCCCTTCCTTTTTGAAGCCGGTTAAAAAAACAACTCAACTTGTACAGTCCATGATAAAGAAACATTTTTAATACAGGCAAGAAATCTATTTTTATTGTCTTAATAATAATATATTTTGTCTAATGAAATTATGTTCAAATGTTCATTTGAATATTTCTTTTAAGTCGGCACCTGTCGCTTATTTATAACACAACCAAAATCACATTTATGTACATTGAAATAAGATTAAAATTAGCACATTTAGAGCACATTTAAAAACAAATTAAACCCCACTTAACTAACATTTACATACAAAATTTTAACTCTCCGGATAGAAAGGCGTTAATATTTTACATCTTTGCTGTTATGTAAAGTTAGGCTATTCGTACACAAAGCGACTCGAAATGGCGGCAACTTTAGTATTTTTAAGTCTCTCACTTCTTTATGTGGAGGAAGAGCCTTGATATAATTAATCTGTATTTTGTCTTTTTCGATCGAGTTCCAAGTTAGCAATATTATTAATGAGAAACATACAAAACACGGAGTAACTATTCTAAGGCTGCTCCGCGTTTATTAATAAACGCGAATTAGAGTCGCAACGCTACGCGAATCACCAAATTCCGTAGCCTTGTGTAGGGACGGCCCTATATATCATTTATTTATCCGTCAAATTCAAAGCTAACACACACAGGTTGTTATTTTTCTATTTAATAAACATCCATTAAAAAAGAACTCACAGAAAGTCACACCAACCCATGCGTGAATGAAGCACTAATACACAAACATAACCCTATAATTTTTAATTACTGTTATAATTCTTGTACGAAGATAAGACTAGACAAGATTTTTTAGTTGTGACTTTTCTGATTACATGGATAAAAAAAAAATAACGTAACGAAAATGAAATATATTTTCTTAATTATTGACACTAGTCACCATTTCATTTTCTATCCGGAAAAGTCACTTTTAAAGAAATTATGCTCATAAATCATTTTTACCCCTTATAATATATTTCACATAGAAATCACATCACACGTTTTAGGATATTTTTCATACATATACAAGTTCCTTAGAATAGCTAAAGCTATTTACAAATTTTAATATTATATATCTCATTATGGCCATGAATGATTTAAAGTTATATGATTATTTACGGGATATTTACCGTGGTAAGGTTGTGGAATGAGCTCCCGATATTTCGGCGCAGTTATGTTCAAGGAAAGACAAACCCAAAAAAAAAAAAAGTTAAATAATCATATAACTTTAGTGAACAACCGTGACAGTTTAAAACAGTGTTTTATGAATGATTTAGTTTTATAGATACGTCGATGAATAAATTCGCTCTTCATGATTTTCGCACACTTGTGTTTTGCTCTACTACTGTCATAGGCTTAATAACAAAGATATTAGCCCCCTAATTAATAAACGTTTTAGAATAGTTACGCCGTGTTTTGACTTTTTCTCTCATTAAATTTTTTAATTAGATCGAAAAAGACAAAAGACGAAGTAACTATTCCAAGGCTACTCCACGTTTATTAGTAAGGAGGTAAGAGCTTAACTTAGTGCTAAATTTTAACTCAGTTTTGATCCGTCAAAACTTGGAAAGTGTAAATTTTTGTTGTATTTTAGTATCCTATTAGTTTCACATACAAAAAAGACATGACTTTAAATGAAAAACAAAACAGAAGATTTTGTTCTGTTAACAGCTGATAAAAAAAAACAGAAAAGGCACATTTTCAAGTTATGGCCTGCCAAAGTTGTCTAAAACTTAGGCGCTAAGTTGTCACCTTAATGGGGGTCTAAATACCACGTTTTTTATAAGAAAACGTTATTTAGTAAATGTTTTCGAAAACAATACTTTTCGGCAGCAAACTTTAATTACATACTGAATTAGAGACTCTCAAAAAGAATACGCCCAGTCAGTAATGCATCGTTTTCCAACCTGTTAACTAAAATAAGTTGATAATTAAGTATTATGCATTCATTAAAAACACAAAAATGCAGACATACTTTCTAAATAAACAAACCGATACGGTAGCAAGCTAGTTTGACTTCACGATACTTTGGTAGCAATTTTTATAATGAATAACTTTTTCATAATCGGGATGTAGTTTACCGCTAACTCGCCTGGTGTTAAGCGACTTCAATTCACTTAATACATCATCATCATCATCAGCCAGAAGACGTCCACTGCTGGACCCGGGTATGTCCTAAAACTGCGACCAGAACCACCAGAGGATGGGCAGCAGCATCCTCCTAATTTAATGGTGAACCTTCTGCTATCCCCAAGCCGCCTGCCAAGCGTGGGGATTATGGCACCCCCCCCCCACTTAACACAACCTTGTCACAATTAAACTTTTTAACTGACATACGATATCCGTGGTTGTGTGAGGTTGTGACATTTCAAAGTAATTCATTATAAAAACCGGGTTATACTTTGGTAACAATAGCTTTAAACGGGGTCTATCGCAATGTTAAGCGCCTGGCAAACGTTCAAACTTTTTTTTGTTTGAGCGTATTCATCAAACGCAACTGCATACTTTCAAACATCGGACAAAAAGCTATCAATTAAAATTAACTATACGTACGCAGTATTTACTCGTAGCTTGTTTGATTTTGTCAAACACTTCAAAAGAACGCCGCACGCGATCAAATTGTACTGACAAACGCGTAGTTTTCACACACATGTTTGAACGTTTGCCGGTTGCTTTACGCCCGCCGCACTGATTTGTTTAGATCTAATGTAAACATATTCACAGAAATTGACAATGACTTAAAACATAAAAGCATCACAAACCGTTACAAGCTTACTGTAACAATTAACTACAAAACGACAAACTTAACTCAATTATTACACAAAAAATAACAACAGTTTTCACCTTAAGTTAATCACATTTTCTCACGCGTTTATTAATATTACAATTTAGAAACGTTGTTTTAAAAAAAAAATATGAAACGTGATGATTTTGGCAGAATAATAATACATTCCTCGCTTCAAACGAAAGAAATGTCCACATTTTTTAATGGCAAAGAGTCAGTTAAAACTGACTTACTAAATAATGACAAAGAATTGCGTTACGGAAAAGAAAATATAGACTAAAGGAATAATACCTAATCTAATCTCTTACTTTATTATGCTCTTAAGTGAAACGTGTACTTGCATGTGCGAGTTCAAAAAGAATAAGTGATTAAGGACAATATTGTTATTAAATTGCACATCAAAACTATTTACTAGCATGAAAAGTTTTTTGATGTGCGGTTAAATAACATCCTTATCTTCGTGACTCAGTGCATTTATGTAGATACTTATCTAGCAAAAGTTTTTTGGGAAGATTATTTTATGTTTGTTGAAATATCAACCAATTATTTTAAAATAACCTACAAAAAATGTGAATCATTGTCACAACGATATGCAGGGATTCATTAATTATTAGTATATTGGACGAGTAAAATTATGTAGTATTTATAAAAGGTTTTTTTTATAACATCAGTTCGTCTCTGCTCCATCCATAGGCAAGGCTAGTACGGTAGAAATTGAAAAAAAAAAGAATAAAATTGCGAATGAAAACAGGCATAGACACTAGCGCCATTAGCAACCCACGGCAGTAATTGTAAACAAAAATTGTCGCGTAACTGTTTGAAGGCAAATTTGTCAGTCAATTGTGATAACACAATTATGTTATAACCATCATGATTATTTTCTCAAATCGCTATATTTGCTTATATAAGCAAATATAGCTTAAGCAAATATAGTATTTTGACAATGGTTATAGAAAAAAAGGCCAACAAAACTAAATGGTATCAACGAAAGAAGTGATACAATTGTCATTCGGATTATAAAATTCCTCGCCGTTTTTTATCATGAAATTTATGCTAATTTGATTAATCATTAGGCATTTTACAACGCATAATCGGCCTTACTTAAATTATTGCATAATGCATAATCGGCCTTACTTAAATTATTGTATAATGCATAATCGGTCTTACTTAAATTAGCATCGTCTCGTTTTCGCGTTGCTATTTCCATCAGCGAGAAAGCAGAGACAGAGCAGTTATAAGCATTTCTTTTCAACCTGTACTATCCTACTCCTTGTAAAAGGAGTATTTTCCATTTCTCTCCAATCTTTTAACCCCCGAAATGCGTTACGCACCGCATGTCGGCGTAAGCGAAAAGGCACAGATTAACTGAACGAATGTTTCGGCCAATTAGGTAGCAAAATTATTAGTACACACAAATAATCAGGTATTATAAAATGGCAGTCGTTTTTAAACGCAATCACACATTTATAAAAACTAAAGGAACAAACCCCATCCTTGATTTAAAAAAACGCATCCCTTATACTAACGTGTTAATATTTATACTTACACTAATTTAGACATTGGTTTTGGTTATTAAACCTTTAAACACTGTTCAATATCGACGTCCGTTATTAATTCTGAAGAGCTAAAGTTTTAAAGGAATGGAACTTTTTGACATCAAATATTAACCACGAAAAAACATCATCATCATATTAGAGACGTTAGTTAATACATATATCTTTAAAATTGCTGTTTCAATTCGACCATACTTAACATTGTTATGTATGGTCGTAAATGGTGGCTAAATTTGTTGTAGATACAGCTCTAAAGATCATGGTCCTTAACTGTTAGCTTTTTGGAAAACTCAAGAGTCAAAGAGCGGGCAATGGAGAGAGCTATGCTCGGAGTATTTTTGCACGATAGAATCTGTAACGTAGATGTTCGCCAAAGAACCAGAGTCACCGACATGGCTATTAAAATTTGCAAGTTTAAGTAGCAATGGGCAGGCCACATCGCTCGATGAACCGGAAAGAAAGGAATCGGAAGACGCAGCGTAGGTAGGCCTCCCACTAGATGGACCGACGACATAGTGAGTCGCGGGCATCCAGTGGATGCAGATGGCAGGCTGTCGTTCAGTGTGGAGGTCTAAGGTGGAGGTCTATGTTCAGCAGTAGACGTTTTCCAGCTGATGATGATGATGACTGCTCTGAAACTATTGATACTCTTTCCTTACATGTTAATTGAGACACACAGAGTTTTTTTTTTGTAACCGTAATTTTCGAAAGTAAGGAAATTCCAAACGAAAATTGCTATGGCATTGTTTTTATAGAATTTTAAATAATTTGATTCATTTATAAAGAGTCAATTAAGAAAATCTTTATCTAAAATCTAAACTTTAACACTGATAAGATTAAAGCAAATGAAATCCCATTTTCGCTATTTAATCTTTTAACCAAAGAGCTCAGAATTTTAATGAGGTTTCGTCGTAAAATCTACAATTTTTCGTCCCGAATTCAAGATTAAGTTTTCTGAACGTCACTCTTGAACAGTTCGCTTATTTCTATTTTATTCTCATCACGGGGCGACCCAAGAATTTTTCGGACGCCGTAAAAAATTCAATATTTAAGAATTCAAAGTTCGAAGCGAAAGATCTGATTAAATAGGACGTGGATCGCGATAGAAGGGAATGATAAGAATTTTGCCTATTCTTTTTTATTGTCACGGAGGATTTTTAATTATTAAAGGGAATAAGCGCAAGACGTCTTATGCTAAGATTTTTTTTTTACTTACATATTGACTTATACGTCACAGCACGATTTGATAAACACGTAGTATAGAAATTCGGCTCGGCAGATAAAGTTATTACAATTACACTAAATATATCCAATAGAAGGTATGCGAACTCCAACTATTAATGGATATTCTTACTAAAAGATTAGATAATTCACGTTTTAAGGCCACACTATAACCATAACGCATCGTAACTTCATAGATTTCTTTAAACTTTTCCCGGTGCTTGCATGATATAAACACAACAATATTTTACTATAGAAAGTGACGTGGTTTTCACACATTTTGTTTATATTCTATTATTTTCTTAGTGTGCGTTAAAAATGAGTTTATGCGTTAAGCAGTCTAGCGGTATAGTGAAAAAATTGTGTGAAACATGGATATATTTGAACAAGAGCGAAAATTGTACTAAGGCATATTTCGGTCGGCAAGTTCGGTCGAGCATGGAGTACTGATCTCACCTTTGGGACGGGTCTGTTAAGTATCAGCTTGGGGCATTAAAGTCCATTTAAGAAGCGTGCCAAGAGGCTCATCAGCAAAGAAACCCTGGTTCAGACTAAGCGCCTTAGTCTTGAGCATCGGCGTAAAATTGCTAGTCTATCGGTTTTTTATCGGATACATTTCGGAGAGTGTGCATCGGATAGCATGATCTAATTCTCTCCTGTAAATTTTTCTACAGAACTGCCAGAACGGGCACACAAATTCGACACCGCTTCATGGTTGATATTCCGAGAACCCGTACGAAGCGCTTTGATTCCACTTTTATTATGCGAACTGCTAGTCTGTGGAATGCGCTGCCTGGGTGCTCCCCGATAGTTACAATCTGGGTGTCTTCAAATCACGAGTGAATCGGTTTCTTCTAGGCAAGCGTGCTCCTCTATACTGTACCATCGGTTTACATCAGGCGAGTTGGCGGTCAAACGCAAGCCTATTATTGAATTAATAAATATTTCCTTGTTTGTCTGATCTGAGGTGAAAACTACGTCAGTTTCCACGACAATATTGCCCGCATAAATTTTCTACGGATATTTTCACACTTAGCGATAAGCCGCAGTAAATATCGCAGGGCAAGCGGGCAACTTCAGAGTAAGCTATGAACTACGATGGCTCATGTTAGTGTAGTCTTTAGAAACTCATAAATTTAGAGTAAATAGTGCTTATAGCACTAAATAATCGAGAATCAATCTCGATATGTCAAATAACGGGTAACAAAAAAAACTTACAACTAAAAAAACTTATGTTACTATTAAGAAAAATGTACTTCATCAATGCACCGTATAGCGAGCGCAAATTACTTTTAAGTATCAAGAAGGCTTAAGACATATACTTTTGATCCCGTTTTGATGACAAAAAATTATATAACACACGAAAAATATTCAAAAGTAATTTTTGCTTCACATCGTTAGAGTATATACCGACGATTGACCAGACGTGGACTGTTTTATTTACAAAAGCGATATCGCTGGCTCACTATTACAAGGTTCTATATTATGTTATTTTCTTACAAGTTTTGTAATTTCAATTTAAAAAATTTGACTTTCATAAATATTGACTTAGCAGGGTTTATGCTTGAGTGAAAGTATCTCTCTCAAGCATAAACCCTGCTAAGTCAATATTTATGAACGTCAAAATTTTTCAATTGAAATTACAGAACGTGTAAGAAAATAACATAGAACCTTGTAATAGTGAGCCAGCGATATGTTATTAAACTACTATATTCACTATCTATAATCTAGAGTGTACTTTTTAAATGTCAACTAAAATAAAAAGAACTAACTCAAGCGCATACTGTGATTTCATAATCATAGAAAATTAATGCTGTAGGCAAATTTTGTTGTCATTATACTATATTTTTTTAATCTCTGATATAATTTTACCACAAAATAAATAGCTGCAGAAGGCTGGCTTCGGTTGATTTTAATAACCTACGCGCAACCGTAGTAGCGCTAGGAATGGCAAGCAACCATAATGTTCTGTGAAAAGTTTAGATATGACAGTTTCAATTAAAAACAATTTATTAGGAATGGCAAGCAACCATAATGTTCTGTGAAAAGTTTAGATATGACAGTTTCAATTAAAAACAATTTATTAGGAATGGCAAGCAACCATAATGTTCTGTGAAAAGTTTAGATATGATAGTTTCAATTAAAAACAATTTATTAGGTATATATGTTACTTAAAAACACAATTATTTCTAATAGAAAAGGGTAACCAAATACAAGTCTGTAAATTAGTTATCAAAAAGTACTTTTATCGATTACGGCACGTACGGAAGGTACGATTATTATGTTTTGAAATATAATAAAGCCTCCTTTTTAAAGTTTTTTTGCAATATGACAATGGAAAAATCATTGTCAATTATGACAATTAGTGACACGAAACAATAATTACGCGTATTGCCAAAGGCGTTCGACTGACTTTATCTGAGACCCCGTTTTCTGTACGTGCACCTGGTAACACTCGTCGTATGAAGCCAGCCATCTGTATCTATTTATTTTGCATTTTACTTTTAAAACTTATACTCTGTTTAATTTGTTCTAGCTCTGAATGTTTACAAAAATTTGAATCAAAAACGAAAACTCTAATCATTTTTGGTAAGTTTTTGATCGTAATAATTTAGCTAAAGTGCAGCTGCTGACAAAATGCCGGTTGCCATAAAATTTTAAAAAACCTAAACGTATATTTTTATTTTTTTATTTTTTGCATTTTGTTTAATATCAGCTTCTTGAACGTAAGATTGTATGTGGCCAATATGCTACAATAAAATATTTAAAGAAAATGTTTTTATTAATATTTTACAATGTTAATGCAGCTGTCAGACTCATTCTCTCAGCTTTCGACTGTAGCAACCGATATACTATAGTGAAATATTGAAAGATTTTTTTCATCTACACTAATATTATAAAGAGGAAAGATTTGATTGTTTGTTTGTTTGTTTGCATTGAATAGGCTCCGAAACTACTGAACCGATTTGAAAAATTCTTTCACTGTTGGGATGCTGCACTATCCCCGGTTGACATAGGTAATATATCCCGCCTTCGCCCGTGCGAAGCAGGGGCGGCCTACTAGTCCGTTATAAAGTTATTTCAGGAGACAGAGATGAACAAATTTAGACAGAGTATACCATTTTTTAGTCTATAACTTAGTTCGTAAATCACATACATGCGTTATATTATTTTAATCTGTGCCTATATAATAATAGGTAATTAAATACTGCGGTATTGAGGTGATTCTTAAAAAGTAGGTACCCATTTTATGGTCAGACATGACTAAACGTCACTATATCATTACAATGGACTTTAACCACTTCTCATTCAACCTTCTGTAGATTCAAATGAAAATGTTACTTTGCGATCACTTAATATTATTTGTTTGTGAATCATTCGTTTTAATTCTATGTTTTACAGGTTTCATTAGATTTATTGCATTTAAAATCTACTACTTATAAATATAAGAAATAACTTCGGTCGTACGAGACTTCCCTGGCCAAATCTTAATAGCATCGAAGATATACATCGATACATTAAAAGAAATCGGTAAATACGTACTCTTAAGACATTATTGATAATTCCAAAACAGGTTAAATTTAGCTGTGGCTCTTATTATATGAAATATATAATAATTACGCAAAGGTGATATCTAAAGCTTTGGCAGATTACATCAATGTTCCGAATGCGAGCTTTCTGTTTAATTTTAGAGGCATGAGGCTACGTTTAGTAGGTTTTTTAAAATAATTAGATATTACTATTAGACATGTATTAGGAATTATCGCTTACTGTATTTCATTGCCTCACGTTATTCTAGTAAAGTATATATATATATAACATAAATATATATATATATATATATAATACTAAAAAATATTAAGTGAGATGTTCTCAGCCTATATTTTACCGGTAATTCCAATGAACCACATAATTACAACAATACAATTTGTCTAGTCTTCCATATAAAAGGTAAAGGTATTGATACTTACGACATTGCTTGCGGTTGGAAAGAGTAGCAAATTGAAGGTATACTAGGAGATGACGATTGTCATTGAGTCACCAAAATCATTAAGAAAGTAGGTGTTAAACCATCGTCATTGAACTCTCCATAGGACGTAATTTTCTGACCATAAAATCAACAAAACAATCGCAACCATCGCACCAGTGCATTAATTAATGTATAAAAGTCCACGTCCAGTCACTATGTACAGAAATGCATTAAACTATATTCTAATATTTGAAACAACATAACGCCACTGATCAATTTTGTAAGAGAATAAACAGATTTTCCTTGTACCATCCTATACAGACAAAACAGGATAAATCAAAATTATGCTGAAAGATATGTCAGTAAGATGTGGCGCGAAATATTACATTGAGACAAAATAAGTAAACAAAAATATAATCGAGTGCAAAGAAATCACAATATTTAATAATCACCTACATGGCAATATTAACCAGAAAATATAGTGAGGTGTCAATATGGCAATTTTTGTCAATGAAGGACCCTGATCTCCTTAGTCTTTGGCGCCGATTAGTCCTAACAAGGGCCGAGAAATATATTACAAAAATCTAAAAAGATATCATTTGAAAACTTTGCACCCAATCATAAGTCAAGAAGAATAGATCCGACAACCTATGACAAGGTTTTATTAGAATCAAATTCTCCTCAAATGAACTACCATCAAAACTACCATAAGTAACTCGAAAGCGCGTACAAAATATTGTAATGTAAAATTGTAGACGCGATGAAGAACAAATGCAGGATGAGGTATCGCACGTTGTCTTGCCTGACTTTTCTGGACACATTTGGAGCATCTCCTTTTGAAGGGAACTGTCCAGTCCGGTAGAACTCCTCGAGAAGCTTGTCTTTTTCCACAAACCGATCGTACAGCCACTGGGTCATCCCTTCTGTGTCTGATGGTACCTATAATAGGAATAAAGCTTTATCAAAACTAGGCACATTTGCAATCAGTTTTATAGTTTTTATAGTAGTCTTATAAAAGGGGCAAGGTATATTTCGATAATGAATTTGAGCATAATTCTTTGGTTGAGCATAAGTTGAATTTCTAAATTGAATTTACCTCAATGGCTGGATAAAGTCTATAATGCAAGTGCGTCGTGCAGGGCTCCCGGAAGCCGCAGACCACGTCGTACAGATGAAGGGGCACCCGATCAGGGTATGCGATGGTCACATCCAAAATCCATTCCACGCTCTCACCGACATCGTTGTCCAGAATCATCTTCCTGCTTTGGTTTGAGTTGTTGTCTGTGAAAGATATAAAAATCATACAGAAAACAAAAAACAAAAATGATTGTGAGATGCTAAAATAAAGCAATAAAGATCTAATTGTAATCTATTCGCTTAATAATGAGTACATGAATAGAAATAAGAGCACGTAAAGAATAGCTAACACAGGATAACAGGTGTTTGATTTGATAAAGATAACAGGCTTAGTGTAGATATTGTAGAAATTATTTGAATCGATAAAAAAAATTGAGACGCGCATTTTAAGTTTTTTGTCAGATTAGGAAGGGATGCTCTGTCCCTTTTGCGCAATACTGACAAGTATGGAGTTTACATGTCTTACTTACAAGTGACTTCATTAGTAAATATAGTTAGTCTTTCTAGCAAGACATTAAAATGCTCAGAAGTTAAATAACTTATTCTAATTTTTTTAAGGTGATGGGCTCTAATTATGGTTAACTTTTATATAATATAATAAAAAATATTCAGTCCGGTAACCTATTAGAAAGGTTTCATCGGTTCACCAAAACTATTCCAATGTTCATTAATTTTCAAACCACTTCAGCATTGAACTTTAAAACAATGGGAATATTTGTCAATTTTAATGATATTATTCAATAAACTTCAGATTAGATTCGAATTCTGATCATATCCAATTTACCAAGTTTTATTGTTCACATTTCGGTAATTTTGAACTTGAGGATTTCTCTTTTGATTTTGAACCGTTTTGATTATTGTATTTGTCGAGATTTGTAGACGTCATCAATTTGACGTCATTCACACTAGACTGATGATCTTTCTTCTTACAATAGGTATAACAATTTGATATTTTTGATTGCGTCATAAAATCAACAGTCCTGTGACGTAAAATACAAATTGAGCGTATTGGCCGTTCTGGAATTTTCAGTTACCTACTTTAAGATATGTAACCACAGCATCATCATTGCATATAACGTAATATTATAATATAACTTTTCTTTCAACTACGTAGTAATGTTATCATTAATCACTACAAAACCGATCACAAAGAAAGTATTTTTTGCTTAGAACCAAAACTGTGCAGAAATGTTATATGAAATCTGATTGTTACACAGTTTTTCATTAATGCACTGTTTTTTATTTTTTATTCAGATATTAATTTACCACAGAAGTTTAAAGTCTCCCATTAAGTTTAATATAAAATGTATGCATTAGATCAAAAAGATACTGGCTGAAAATTAAAATCGGCTGAATAAAACCGACTTGGTGAAAATAATTGTAAGTTTTAGATGTTTGAGGAGAATGAATTAAACTTTGTTTTGCATTAACTTAAGTTTTTATTTTGAGTAGTTATATTTTATCACGGTATGTAGATTGGTAGTTGAAAGAAAAGTAGATCACGAACCTTGCTAAAGTGAGTAATTAATGCACTCGTGTTAATTTAGTGCCTTCGCATGCGGTCGGGCACCAACATAACACTTGTGCATTAATAACTCACTTTGCGCTCGATGCAACAATCTACTATTAATCAACTTATCTTAATGTTTAGCTGTCTTCTGTTCCTAAATTACATTCATATTCTGTAGCAAATGTTTAACGTGTAATTTAAACATGTTTAGTAACACAGAATATTCTATTCTCTATTGCTTATTTCAGCGATTTCGTCAACAAATAAGTTAAAGTATGAATACTTTAGTTTTGTTGTTGAATTCATTGTTTTACCTTATTAAAACAATTTTATTGCGAGCAATGGAGACAGCTATGCTCGGAGTTTCTTTGCGCGATAGAATCCGAAACGTGGATATTCGCCGAAGAACCAGAGTCAACGAGAGCTGTTAAAATTTGCAAGTTGAAGTGGCAATGAGCAGGCCACATCGCTCGAAGAACCGATAACCCATGGGGAAGAAAGGTTCTGGAGTGGAGACCACGAACCGGAAGACGCAGCGTAGGGAGGCCTCCCACTAGATGGACCGACGACATTGTGAGAGTCGCGGGCATCCAGTGGATGCAAAAGGCAGGCTGTTATTCAGTGTGGAGGTTAAAGGGGGAGGCCTATGTTCAGCAGCGGACGTCGCGGACTCCGCAAATAATTGTGCATTGATTTTTTTTTGTTTGTTAGGCCAAGTTTCAGATATGGTCCCATATAAATATTATCGAAATTAAATCAGCAATTTTTGCTAAAATCAACAAAAACAAAAAATAAAGAAAATAACCTTAAGTAACTAAATAATTATAATACACATAAATGACGTTTTGTTTTGTGGTTCCCTTAAGAAAAAGTTTTGGTTTTAATCTACATTTTAACTTTAATTTTCAACTTTTTTATTTTGTACATCTCTACATAGTATAAATTGAAGTCGCTTTCCGCATCTGTCTGTCTGTCTGTCTGTATGGCCGCTAACTCCTCCTAAACCACGCAACGGATTTTGATGCGGTTTTCACCATCAGTACATTATACATCATACATTTTCAAGCAAGGTTTATATATATATATAACTAGCCACCCGCCCCGGCTTCGAACGTAAATTACACCCGTGTGAAGCTGGGCGGGCTGGTCGCTAGTGTAGGTATAATCTTGAAGTCGGTTTTTTTGTTTTTTTCTAAACACGTATTATTATGAAGTCGCCTTATTTAAGAAGATATATATCATCACTTCTTATAAACCAATTACATTAAATTGTGTGCATAGTCCTTGAATGAATAAACGTCTTGGGACACTTTATCAACCCAACCTAGTTCTAGGTCTAATTATCCTAATGGATTCAATTCCACTCAATAGTAGTACGTTATTTGAGTAACAACCATGTTAAACTTGTTTGCCATAAACGAATACAATTTTTAGTTAAATTTTTAGTACTGGCAAGTAACGATACATTTTCTTATAATTGGAGTTTTTGCGCCAACGTGGAATAAACATGGCTCGTATTATTTTCCTAAACATGTGTATTTTCGAGTGTTAATGTGTACTAAATAGTGAATTATTATTTATTAATAGCTCGTAAACGTGCTCGAGCGTGGGTAAGTGAAATAGCGAAGTGAAACATGTATATCGTGTTGTTTCCAAAACTCCGTAGAAACCTCTTAGTCTCCACTTTAATGGGCATGAGTTTGAATTGGCCGTGACTTACTTTGCTTGAATCTGACTGTGACTATGACTTGTTAGACGCTAATAATACTATGCAAACTTGTTTAATATTACGACTAAAGAACTTTGTATCCACGGTAATGAAAAATTTTACAAAAAAAAATCTTATCATTTGGAATAATTTTACCTTCTCTTTTAAAATGACATGCATTTGCGCCTATTTTGCCTGATTCTGTGCAATGTTGGGATGGAGCCGTGATCTGCGTAGGTTATTTTTCGATTTGAAGACATCACACTAAAATTATAAACGCGAAAGTGTGTTTGTTTCCTTGTTTCTTTTTATTCGGCAACAGAGCAATGAATTCACATGATTTTTTGCATGAGTACAAGAGTGAAAGAATGACATAGGCTACTTGTAAACCCGGTGAAACGTATCCTCAAGTATCCTGTGGGATCATTACCGCAGAATATGAAATCGCGGGCGCAGCTAGTACCTTTTAATACGTAATATAGTTTGTAGGTGACCCGGGTATGTCCTAAAACTGCGACCACAACCACCGGAGGATGGGCAGCAGCGTCCTATTAGTACACGGTGAACGTACTGCGATCTCCAAGCCACCTGCCAAGCGTGGGGATTATGGCAACACCCTTCTCTAAGAAGGAGGCCTTTGTCCAGCAGTGGACGTTTAGTGGCTGCTGATGTGTGTGATAGTTTGTAGAATAACATTCCCAATAAGGCGAAACACGGTCTCAAATCAGTTTAATTCATATTTATTATACTTTAGTGAAAATACCAATATTATTAGATGCGTTCATTCTATTCATCTTCATTCTAGTTTTCCTTGACTGCGAATACGTCATGCGATTGGAGTTCTTTTAGCTTTAACTTCACACATGTTACTCATTGTCCGCTATACCATCAAGAAGACCGGTCGTGTCTTTAGCAATTATCGTTACGTGAATAAAAATAAAATATTTTAATATTCTCATTTAGTGATAACCGCAGTCATATTCACAATGTATAGTGTTACAGTTTGTGTTGTTTTGGTGATTGTTGGGAACGTCAGAAGCTTTGTGATCAGTAGGACAAGACGAGGTAAATGATTTACTTTAGTTACTTTACAACATACTTAAATGTTTTCTTGTTAGCATCTTGCTTGTTTTATTTAACTGGAATTGTGAATACATCTTAATTTGATTTCTAATCTAAATATTGCAAGAGACTGTTTAAAACTTTTTACAACCTAACCTAACTTAACCTAAGGAAATTTTTAAAAACTTTAGTGTGATAGCACTTCTTCTGAAAATAGATTCTTTCTCTACCTTAAAAATAATGCAATTTCATAAATGTTAGTTTAGGGCTTGTCACTATTATAAAATTATGTATCAAAACATGATATGTAGTAAGGTTACTATGTACTTTATATTGATAGAGATATAGTTGAAATACATATAACTGTCGAGAGCTTATGTTTTTGAAAACGTGTTTCTGCGGGATTTTTACACTAACGGTTGACTCATTCGATTCTGGCCTTGTAGAAATAATTTTATGAGACTAATTGAGATAGAAATACTGGCCGGATTATTCACTCATTTGATGGCAAACAACTAACATCAACTTATCACTTATCTATACAAGTAGTATTATAAAGAGGAAAGATTTGATTGTTTGTTTGTTTGCATTGAATAGGCTCCGAAACTACTGAACCGATTTGAAAAATTCTTTCACTGTTGGGATGCTGCACTATCCCCGGTTGACATAGGCTATATATCCCGGCTTCGCCCGTGCGAAGCAGGGGCGGGCTACTAGTACATAATAATATTGTACTAGCGTACACTTATAAATCTCAAGTATTACAAAAAACCCTTTTTGAAATTTATGACAGAACGTTTGTCAAATTATTATCAAATAAAAAAGAATTACCCACAAAGCTTTATACTATTTTATATTTCAAAAACTCGTATTCATTGTGTGTCATGTGGTTGTGAATGATACTAATAACTAATAACATAATATAAATCAATCATGTTACAATTACAACAAATGGTTTAGTCAAGCAGATAACATTAATAAAATATCCTGAAGCATATTGAAAAGATGCCAAGTTTATTCTGTCATTGTTTGTTTAACATTAAAGTGTTGCGGCTTATGCATTTCAATGTTTAAGAGGTTTTTAATTTATTTTTCCTTTTGAAATACTATTGCCGTTGAAGCAATTTATAGCTAGTATGTTTCTTTACCAGCATTTAAAACTCATTTACATGATTATGTGATGTGGGGGTTTCCATTGCATATTTAGGTGTGCCACTAAGCTCTCAATGTTAGGGTCTCTTCCTCAAATGACGTGATTGATGTGCTCTTTATTCTTTTTCGCACATTACACTTTCTGTCAAAAAGAAGTTGATAAACCACTTTATAGAAAACGATTGGCTTTTTATGGTGCAACGTTTCACAAATGGCGGGAAATTCAAATTTCAAACAGTTTTCTTGTAGCTAGGCCGGGTAATTATTGTAAACGATCATGATGTTTGCGACAATTGATTATTATTCAAAATCATGTAAAGTTATTTACCTCTAATGTACATTATTACTTACATTTGTCAATAAACTAATTTTTGCTGTTTTAAACTATCACGGTTGTTCACTAAAGTTATATGATTATTTACGGGATATTTACCACAACCTTACCACGGTAAATATCCCGTAAATAATCATATAACTTAAATTTTTGCTGTTTGAAACGGTTTATTGACAAATGTAAGTAACATGGTGCGTTACTAATAAATAACTGTACATGATAATGTAAAAACACCCAACTATTGTCGCAAACGCTGTGTCATTTCAAAATAATTACCCGGCCTAGCTACAAGGACAAACAAACTGTTTGAAATTTGAATTTCCCGCCATAGGTAAAACGTTCCACCTTAAATATTTATAAACATGAAAGGCTGTGTATTTAATATCATCATCATCATCATCATCATCAGCCAGAAGACGTCCACTGCTGAACATAGGCCTCCCCCTTTAACCTCCACACTGAACGACAGCCTGCCTTTTGCATCCACTGGATGCCAGCGACTCTCACTATGTCGTCGGTCCATCTAGTGGGAGGCCTACCTACGCTGCGTCTTCCGGTTCGTGGTCTCCACTCCAGAACCTTTCTTCCCCATCGGTTATCGGTTCTTCGAGCGATGTGGCCTGCCCATTGCCACTTCAACTTGCAAATTTTAACAGCTATGTCGGTGGCTCTGGTTCTTTGGCGAATATCCACGTTTCGGATTTAATCGCGCAAAGAAACTCCGAGCATAGCTCTCGCCATTGCCCGCTGAGTGACCCTGAGTTTTTCCAAAAGGCCAACAGTCAAGGACCACGTATTTAATATAAGAAAATATATATAACAGTGATTCACGTTCCTTTTCCAGATATGGAGCAAACAATTTTCGACGTTTATGGACCACCAAATATACCGAGACAAGATCACCATCATCCACACCACATGCCTTTAAAATCAAATCATAATACCGTGAGAGATGACGTAGAAGACCCCAAAGTGTATATTCCTCAAGAAGGTCAGTATATAAATCATTATTCAGATCATAATGATCATTATCACAGCAGTAGAGTAGATGTGTAGATGGGTTTTCCCCGTTAGTTACAATCTGGGTGTCTTCAAGTTGAGAATGAATCGGTTTCTTCTAGGCAAGCGTGATCCATCGTAGACCGCATCGTCGCTTAACATCAGGCGAGATGGCGGCCAAGCGCAAGCCTATCTACTATAAAAAAAAAGATGTAATAACAACTAAAAATTAATATTTTTACTAACATTAAAGTTTACCATTATTATTCATTAAAGTTTTCAAAAACTATATATGTATGTATATCAGTCTCTGGCAGCCATATCACAAGCTTTGCTTAGTTTGGGGTCAGATGACCGTGTGTGAAAAAATGCCCGAATATATTTAAAAAAAAAAAAAAAAGTTGTTTTCTATGTATTTACTTATTTAAACCTTTACCCATTGGTCGATGAGTGACATTATATGAAGCTGTGCTTTTTGTTAAAAAAATCATTCATCTATTCGTTACTAATTCAGCATGATAAAAAGACTTTATTTAACATTTTTACTTTTAACAGTTCTAGATAATATATTTGGACCCCCAACAAAATCGAAACCAAGTGCTGAATCATCGGTTCCACATTTTTACTCAGCAATCAGTGATAGTGGAAAAAATACAAGACTAAAAGGGCAAAAAGGTATATCCCCATTTTTTATTACTTACCATAATTATTTAATAACAACTTAATTTATTAATGTCTATATTTATATACTAAGCGAAGCAATGTATTTGTAAAATTATACCAATGCAAAAATGCTATAATTTGTCAATTATTTTGCTAAATCTGCATAATATCATCATATGTTATAACTTAGTCGCGTTAACTTGGCTTAGACTGGTCAAGTGGTCAGTTTCATGTGCAAGTACGGTGCTCAAATATAAATTAACTTTAAAAAAAAAACCCGACAAAAATATTAGTTTTTAAATATTATAGTAGGTAGTTACTTAAAGTCAATTATTTAGGGGTAGGTATATCAATTTATAACTTTAATAAAACTACAATCTACTTAAATTATAAATATCACACAGTAAACAGCACACCTATAATAGCAAAACCATTACTTTAAAGAAAACATGGCAATTAAAATTATATTCAATTAAATACAATCATACCGATGGCAATAAGACATTACTACGTAATATGTGGAAGTAACAAAAAATATATGCAGTTTAAAATTTTACTCAACATAACTTCGTTTGAAATATTTTGAAGGACATACGATAATAAACGAGAAGTAGCTACCTATCAACTAGAGATCACTGAAATAGACGTTTTTATATAATGTTAATTAAGATACTGTATAACTGGTAGCGTTCTTGTAGAACAACAGGAAAATTAAATTATGCATAATTATGTAAATAGATAAAGATGAACTATTTGCACGTGTTATGTTTGTAGCGCATACTATTCCAGTCAATTTGCAATGTTGGATATAAATAAATGTGACAATACATCAAACACGCACCTAAGAAACTTCCAATATAAATACATTTAAATGAATAACCTTAAAGCATTGAACTTGGAAATAATTTTTATTGTGATTATTTTCAGTTCAAGCCTTTAAGAGACCTATTTTTGAATTTATGTTCGGGACAAATGTTTAGGACATTTTTTGCACACACGGTCACCTGACTCCAACTAAGCAAAGCTTGTAATATGGCTGCCAGAAACTGATATAGTTTTTTATACATACGTACTAAAATAGATATTAACACCTGTGAAGGTAACGCTTATTTATATTATTTACAGATTCACAAAGACGAGATAAAACAGATATTAAACTTGAAGGTGTTGAAGCAGCACTACTTCGAAAAGGTCAGTACTACTGGCAACAAAATGGTTGCAAATAAAGCATAATCTAGATTAATTACGCAATTACTATCTATCAAATAAAAAGGTTTATTTATCTAGATTGTACCAGCATTTGATTATAACTTTAAATAGGCATATAAAAGCACGTTTGAGCATCATTAATTTGTTTTATTATACAAAATAATATTTCAAAAAATTATTACCAATTTAATGCATACCAAAATTTTAATTAATGCAATTGGGATGATTTTATGATATTTACTCTAGAAGATAATCATAACACGTATATAAATATACACGTACGTACACTGTTAATAATAATTATTTATCAAGCCAGTTTTTAAATGAGTATATTTTATAGCTGTACTTTGTTTTTAATTACAGATGTAGCAAATATTTTTGGTTCACCTGAGGCAATGAATGCAACTGATAATTCAACAGCAAGCAATAAGACAGGTACTTTTATTTCTTCACATACTCGTAATATATGGTCTTACTTTGTTGTCACATTTGCTTTGCCTTGTTTTGACACGTGACAATTTCCGCTAGCTAAAAGTCAATGGAGCAATTTTTGAGATAACTAATGTTTCTAAGTAAAGCCGTTATTAGGGGCCACCTATATAAAGTACGTCACATGTTAAGAGGGAGGGAAGGGGTCAACAAAGAGTGACATCGTGTGACAAGGGGGGGACGAGTTATAAGCTTCGTGATCTCACAAACATGTATAAATATAAAGTGCTAAAATTCTTAACTTCAACTCAACGAAAATCTTTAAAATATTGACAAATCCATCAATATTATTTATAATAATAAAAAATAGTATCACTTTTTAGCACGGTCGCTTTAATTTATTAAAAGATCCAAAATATGTGTCGTCGCACCAGGTTACACAAATACACCACGTGTGACAAGGGCGGCTCCAAAAGTCATGAAATTCGTGTGAATTAAAATTTATAGAGGGCCAGCCCTAATGATTATATTTTAAATGAAAAAAAAAATACTTATCAATAAGATTCAATAATGACTAAACTAGTAGCTGTACTAGTACAAGAGAATAGTGTAGTTAGGGAAGTAACACATTTTTTACAATTATGCGACATATATTATCTCACGCAGGGTTTTGAACCGTTGAATTTAAAAATTCTGGGTTAATACCTCATGGAATTGTGTAAACAATCAACTTGTTCGTTTTGTAAAGGAAAAAATATTTCTAAATACCACATTTATGTGAAACTAAACAGTACACTTTTAAAGTTCTGCTTAGGCAAAATTGTGCAAAAATTAAACGTCAAATTATCATTGACTTTTTTTAATACTAACATCATATTTTTTTTCAGGGACAATTAATTTCGATGATCGTTTCCTGTCAGAAACTTTACTAAGGGAGCAATGGATTAACAATCGAGAAAAAAGTGAACAAGATACTGCGACGATTCAGAAGCACGCTGAAAAAACCGAAGCACATTTACAACCGGAATTACCTAACAGAGAACAATTAGAACCTACAAAAGAACTCAGACATTTAGAACCTGAACCTTTAGAACATCGACAAAAATCTATAACCTTAAAACCTGTTCCTTTAGATTTTAAGCCTTTAGATCCTAGAGGTTCAGAACAGACACCGTTAGAAAGACATTTAGAACCTAAGCAACATATTTCAACACCAACATCTTTAACCAATGATTCGAGCAAAAACTTTACATCTCAATATTTAGTTATATTGATTATATATTTTTGTTTAGAAAGGTTAGTTTTCATTTAGATATGTGTAAATGTAAGGTGCCTTAGTAGGCTTCAATTAATAGAGCTTTATAGCCACAGAAAGCCATAGGTAAAGCTACTATTGTTCATAGCCTAGATGAAGAGAAAGATAGAGTCAGAGAGAGACTGAGAGCGAAATATTGAGAGTAGCTAATATTGCTTATTCTGTGTGATTATAAACCTATCACATTGGCAGAATATATTATTATTATGACAAAGAGCATTACGAGAAGATTATGATTTAAATTAACAGATTTTGTCGCGTGTTTTTAATTTGAATTTATTACGTTGTGTGATCTGCCTGCCTAACATGCGCACCGCGACAAAATCTTGTCGTCACTTTTTCGAGCGAGAACGCGATAAGGCGTCTACGTTTTCGTATATGCCTGTCACGCTTTGGCACGATAAAAAGAGTCGACAAAAGTTTGTCGCGACGCGCATGTTAGCCCGGCTGGACACAATGAGCGACTACTGCGTACATAAGGAACTATTTGATAAAAAACATTGGTGGTATTTGTAACTAACTTCATACTATTGCTATAGAGTATAGACAGACATCCGTTATCTAGTCTACATAATATGACCACGGACACTGCAAAGTGATCGAAGCGTCAAGAATTCAAGTAATGGGAAATAACCGCTATAAAGTCCGTTAAGTGTTTAATCTCAATGTGTACTAAATCGCGAAAACCTAAGTAAAATTTTTGCTAGATGCAGTTGTATGAAATGAAAAATGTTTAAGATGTAAATTGCTATTTATGTCAAAACAGAAACGGCCCTACTTCTGCTAAGCTAATCAGCCTACTGAAATTGTCAGGCGCGAAAACAAGACAAAGTCGATTTCAGTTATTATCAGCGTTTAGAATATTTTTCGCATTGTGATGTGTGTTAAGTGTTAATGTGATGTATCATGAATATTTAATTTTAATAATTGGACATATCAAGCAAAACTACACGCCTAATATTTATAAGAAACTAATGTTACCATTTAGTCAATAATTTTTAAATGTATTTAGTTAATAGTTATAATAAATTGGTGATAGCCTTGATATATTTGGCAGTCTATGATACAGGAAATAAGAAAAAAAATATCATTATAATTGTTATTGTTTCATTAAGTTGTTTACTTAGGAGAACTAGATATTTAACATAGATCTTCACAAATATAACGCAATATTATATTATCGCAAAAGTAAGTTTGTTAATTTCGTTGAGACGGGTTGTCTATACCGAAGATAAATAATATTTAAATTAAGGTATTTGGTAAAACGCTGGATGCAGGCCGTTTCCAACTGGCCCTTTTGGAGATCGATGGGGAGGGCTATGTCCAGCAGTGGACGTCCTATGGCTGAAATGATGATGATTTGGTAAAATTCTCATAGGCGTAGACCAATGATAAAACGAGTGAAAAATTGATCACGCAAGTGAAACCGCGAGGCTCAAGTGTCAAATAATATTAAGTACCTTTCTTACTATCCTTTGAGGTGCTGGCGTCCTGGTCCACCCTGTGAGGTCCAATTTCTTCCATGATGACTTTCAACGCACCGGCACGGGGCAGAGAAACGTATTCCAACTTTGGAAGGTTGTTCTTTTCTGCAAACCTGTAATTAACATGTTTTGGTATTTCTAAAGTCAAACTATGCACTACATGACATTAAACTGATAAAAACAATAATAAACGGTAATGTGAATATCAAAGAGGACGGGACCGACCATGAAGACCACAGATAAAATACAGAAGAATGTGAACTTCGTGTCACAAAAAAGACGCCAAAACAGTTATACATATTCTAAGAGGCTGAAAGCTACCGACAATATAAAATATTAGGAACATGTAGTGGTACATAGAGATGTGCATAATTTTACTAATGTGGTAGCGACAGTTTTTTTACATTATTTTATTTCGGTCTACGTGTGACAAAATTCCGTTGATACTAGGAAAACCACAATACAAAGATTTTTTTTCATAATTATATATTGTTATTAAATTATATTGGATACCATTATATTATTATTTGGACCCAGGTATGTCCTAAAACTGCGACCTGAACGATCGGAGGATGAGCAGCAGCGTCCGTACTGCCATCACCAAGCCGCCTGCCAAGCGTGGGGATTATGGCAACACCCCTCTCTAAGTGGGAGGCCTTTGTAAAGCAGTGGACATTTACTGGCTGATGATGTGATGTGATTAAATTATTTTATGAGGCTATACAAAGATAGACAGAACTGCTATACTAAGTCCAAAGGGGGTCATTATACTCACATAGTCACGAACTGTTATTATGCTAAATCAAAAATGGTTGTGAAACCTACCATAAAAATAAACTGTTGTTATGCTAAACTGAAAGAGGTAAACTACCCATAGATAGGAGCTGTTTTTATGCCAAACCAAAAGAGGTTGTGAAACTAACCATAGGAACTGTTATTATGCAAAACCGAAAGAGGTTGTGAAACTAACTATGGTTAGTAACTGTTTTTATGCTAAAAAGAAAGGGGTTGTAAAACTAACCATAGACAGGATCTGTTATTATGCTAAACTGAAAAGGGTCATCATATACAACAACTGCTTATTATGATAAACCGAAAGGGAGTCATAAAACTCGTCATTTTGAACACCAATCCTAAAGTTATATGATTATTTACGGGATATTTACCGTGGTAAGGTTGTGGAATGAGCTCCCGATATTTCGGCGCAGTTACATGCACCATGTTCACGGGAAGACTGAAGAATGCGGGTGGTAATCATATAACTTTGGTGAACAACCGTGATAGTTTAAAACACCAATCCTAAAGTCATAATAACGGTCCTGTAGTTATACTCACCTCTGGCTAACTTCCCTCCTCTTATGCAGGAATCCGCCTTCAGGAAACAGCACCATGAACTGCCTGCTCAAAGGCATGTAGTAGCGGTGAATGTGCTGCCGAAGCTCCTCAAGCGACTGATCTCGTTTCGTCTTGCCCTGGAAATAAAGAAATACATATTTGATACTAGTTTACAAATTGTTTTAGATTTTTCAGTTAGTAATTAAAAATAGTTGAATTTTTTATGTTTTATTTAATTAGTTTTCGAACTGGATGTTACAGCATTTCTATGTGAACAATAGCTTAAGAATATACAATACAATACAAATACAAAAACATTTATTGATATTCATTAAAGGGCTATAGGTACATAAAGATCTTAAGTAGGTAGTTATATGGGTACCAATGTTGTAAGAAGAGAGGTTAGAATAAACAATTATGTACCTTCGTAGAACACTAGGATAACCTATGTCGTGAGGTCACAGTTCTCAACTCTGGGCATGACTGTCTTCCCCGCAGAGGTGACCTTAAATTAGGTTTGACATAACATCATAATAATGCACTAGCTGGCCTGACAGACGTTGTCTTGTCCTAGAACTGTCAGACACGCAAAGTTAAAATTGTAAATCTTATTTTTTTACACCTTGGGTTATATTATTGGAGTTTAAGTAAGGATCCCTGTTTTTTTTTTAAATATAATATAGCCTATGTCACCCGGGGATAGTGTAGCTTCCCAACATAGAACGAATTTTTCAAATCGGTTCAGTAGTTACGGAGCATATTCAATGCAAACAAACAAACAAACAATCAAATCTTTCCTCTTTATAATATTAGTATAGATTAGTATAGATGACAAGCTGAACTTTTTAAGTGCAAACACAACATGCATAGGAATGTAATCCTTGAATATGCAACTACATATATCAGTTACATATCAATATAACAAAACAAATAAAAACTGCGATTTTTCAAGATCAAGTGAGGGTAGAAGAACAAAACACCCGCTCTTCTCGCCGGACTCACCCGCAGTTTTCAGTCAGCTCGTGACCACGGCCATTGTAACGGTCGAAACGTCGAGCGAAAGCTACATATTTTTTAACTAAATTAAATAATGCGTCCCGTAAATAAGTCCCGATAAATATTTAAAACAAATAAAGATAAAATAGTAAGTAAAGATAATTAATAAATGGTCATTCCAAATAAAGGTTGTGTTGCGATAAAAATGGGGTTGCTTAAAATAAATTTCTTGATTTTGTTGACCGATGTATCGAATAATGTTTTGCAGCTAGTCTCAATTCTAAGTAAAGCCTGCTAGGCGTATCTTTGATCACGTCATTACGATGTAGTCATTTTAGATCAAAAACAAGTAAGTAATTAACTTGTGTATTCTTCTTTTTCTTTCGAGTCGATGTTCCGCAAAATACAATTCCATTTTCAAATCAAGTTTCTAGACCAGAAGTTTGCCACCCCAATGGCACTCACCGTGGCTTCATTCAGGTCGTCCAGTGTGCAAGTTGTAGGACACGCTGCACAGTCCATCAAGTGTGTCATTGTCCGAGGGTTCACACCACAAAGACATTCGGTGTCAGAGCCCTTTATATAACTTGTGTATTCATCCAAAACAATAATATCAGCCTATCATGTTCCCACTGCAAGAACAAATGCCTTCTCTAGAAGATAGAGAATGGGCCTTAATCCACCATGCTGGTCCAGTGCATGTTGGTGAATGACATAATTATATTTTTGATCTTTTTCGAGGTTTTTGGTCATATCGGTGTCCTAGGTATCGGTATCGGTGTGTGGTGTATCGGTATCCTTCACCGTTTTTGAGTAAATAACTATATAATTCTATAGTTCAATCCCCGGTTCTGGGTATGAAGGGCCGATGATCAAACAGGGCGCAGCTCTCTTATATTTTTATAGATGTCGGCTGAAGATGAGTGGTCAGTTTTCGAACCCCGATCTGCCACAGCATCATTACGAGTTGTAACCCCCGACGTTTTATTACAAAACTTTGATTAGTTGGTGACTGTGTGCAAACACTGATCTACTGGTATGTACATGGCTGTGGTTATACTTATATAGGTATATAAAGAGAATGAAAACTATTTCCGTGTCGGTATGGTGGCGGCAATGACAATATAACCACTTGACTGCTCATCCTTTACCCCGCATAAGCCAAAGGTTCTAACATGTCAACCTAAACTATAACGAGCGGGGCCAATTCTATGCGCGAATTGAATGAATGACTTTTGATTCTCCAATCACAAGCGTCGAGTCACGTCGAGTTTCCAATTACAAGCTGCCCCCCGCGACCGATGCGGCTTCATTTTTCAAAAGGGAATTTTGACTATATGCCCGATCATGTGGTATTATCTTTGGATGGCGGTGTTTTTGTTTGACTATAGTTATCAGGATTAAAGTCTAGTTTTTTTTACTATCAAGGATAGGGAATCCGTACGTGAGATAATGAAGTTAAAAGATAGAAAACGAGTAAAGCTAAACCAACAAAAAACGTAGTTGAAAAAACGTCTTACGAGTGAATTTTTTGATGTGAGATCTATTGACGCGCCTTAGCAGTAGACCGACTCTTATGCCATGACGGCAAATGACATGGCACTCTCTTATGCCGTCATCCCGTGACGGTCAACTTTTTTTATTACCTGCACTCAGTATTCAGGCCCTTGAAGACCTGAAGCTGATAAAAGGGGCTGCCCAATACTTAACCCGTCGAATGTGTTACGCAGCGCATGTCGGCGTAAGCGAAAAGTGCTCTGACGTGCGTATTGTGTGTAAGAAGTTTTATACACAATACCAATGGTATATAATATTATGCACGTATTTTATATATACATATTTTTTTAATTATGTGAAATGTAGGTGAAATTCCCCATATTAGCCATAAAAAATCTCCTTCGCCCAGATTCGACGGGTTAAAAGAAAAAGAATTTTGTGCCAGTCCTCTGTTCCGATGTGAAGATAACACAAACGCTAGGGTAGGGTTGTTTATAGTATAACATCATCAGCATCTGACCCTTGTGTACACATCCTATCTCACTCTTGACATTTCCAAGGAACCCATTAGCCATCTGTCCGTTTCAGAGTCCTCGCGAGACGGCCGATTAGCAATTATAGTAAAACTTTAACTGTTGGATAGCGTTCGGCGGGTTCGACGCACGCCCGACTGCTCCGTGAAAGGGCTCACGATTCGAGCTTGACTCCATTGCACTCCGAAAACGAAAATGGAGGTTTTTTTTAAATAATAGGCTTTCGTATGGCCGCCTATTTGCTTGATGTTACGCGATGCTGTCTACGATGGAGTCGCCTAGAAGAAACCGATTCAATCTTGATTTGAAGACACCCATTTTTTTTTTTATATTGTTTAAGTTTTTGGGCGACTAGCACAAGGGCACCTCGAAGGTACGAACCTCGGCTTGGGCCGTCGCCGGGAGTGGGAATCAGACTTGCCCAGGCACCCCAGAAGGGGTGTGCCCTGGAGCCCTAGCGGTTTGTTGAACTGAATGATTATTTGGAGAGAATCTAACCGAAGGAGAGAATCTAACCGATGAAGACACCCAGGTTGTAACTATCGGGGAATACCCATTCAGGCAGCGCATTCGATAGACGCACAGAGCGCCTACGAATTTCGCGATAACAAATCACTTGTACCACGCGATAGGTACTTTTGTTTTGTCTTTTGTACAAAACGCCTGAAGCGTTTTGTTCAAACAAGGAGGTATTGATTCATGGATGTGTATTCATATCTATAAATAAACTAGTAGTTCGCGCATTCCACTATCATAGGTGATTCACTAAAAATTCTAAAATAGATTATCTTTTAAAAAAACCGACTTCAAAAACCACAAAATACAAAATCCGTGTAAAAATATTATTTTGTTCTTTGTAGTGTCTTAGACATTTTGTGCTTTGTGGTTGTTGAAGTCTGTTTTTAGGGTTCCGTAGACTTACAAGAACGCTTATAAATTCGTTCTGTCCGTCCGTCTGTATGTCCGTCTGTCCGTCCGTCCGTTTTTTTAGAACATTCTAACTTCTATATTTATTAAAGCAAGTGCTTGAAACTTTGCACAATTAGAATTTTAATAAAGATATCAATTTTAAAATTTAAAAAAAAAAAGTTTAATTTTGCGTTTTGGGGTGGCTCTAGTACATGTGAAAAGGAGATGAAAACATATTTTTTTCGCTGCACTCCCTTGTTTGGGGCATCATTGAATAGGTATTTTAAAATGAAGGTAATGTTTCATACATCACTTTTTTATCAAGTGAATATTTTGTGAATTATGGCCCGCCAAAGTGGCAAAATGTTTGTCCTCCCCCTGCATTTCTTACCTATTAAACATATATACTTAGTCTTGTAACTTGCCATGCTATAGGCCATATTAAAAACCTTCATTCAAAATTATTTCGAACATTATCTAATTACAAGATTTTGAGTTACTGCGATAAAACTGTAATAAATTTAAGACGTTCTAGCTCAAAAGTTGACCTTTTTGCAAAATTGTCTTGGTTAAACCGTAAAAAGTATATGTTATGTTGGTATGATGACCTCTGACATTTCGCTAAGTCCAGCTTCGATCTTTTTATCTGTAACAACCAATTTCTGAACTATCATTGTGACCACAATTATAAGACTTTGGCTACAAAAACAGAACCCTACCATATGCGTGCGACACGATCTTGGCCAGTTATTTTAAAAGACACCTAATTTATTTTTAACAAATGAAACACCTATCCGATTGTCTATTATTTTGACTTACCAGTATGTAAACTAGTACAGCTCGTCTCGTCAATAAATTGTTAAAATAATTTAACTATAGATAAACTATCTCGGCATATCATCAACAGTGGAAAAGCTCCCGCGTTCGATGGTCGTTAGTGTTTTCAAAAGTCCTGGCAATTCTCGTCGAGATCGCGGTTCGGTTCGACGAACTCGTGGGAAGGTTTAAAGGAAGCTTTGATACGATTCCACTGCTTCTCTTCTATTGGTTCCGAGTGGCTCTTTTCTAGTTCAGAAGTGTAGGTTGGGTTGATCTGATCCAAGAGAACATCTAGAGAGCATGTTCATAAAAAAAAAATTAAATCTTCTATTATTGGCTTGCGTTTTAGCCCAGTCGAATTAGGTCAAAAAGGTGCAAACCCGGAAAAAAAATTATATAGCAATTTTCCTTCAGCATTCGTTGGTTCGTTTACACCCTCTCTTTTGCGGTATAAATCGATCGATGCTAGGAAAAAAAATATCACAACCAAAATTGTAGAAAATTTAATTCTAAACAATTTTTCTTATCACCATTTTTCGTGTGAAATTGAAAATAAACGAGTTATTCAATAAACAAAAATTAACCCTTATAATCAAGATGGCGGATGACGCAACAAACCGAATAACACGCAAAACAAAATTTAGACTGCCAGTTTTATTTTATTTGTATTCGACAAAAAAACAATACTTGAAAATACTCCACAAATTTAGGAAAATAATTATTATGCGATGCCATTACTTTTTCATGTTCGCGCTTAAAATATTAAAATACAAACGCTTTGATGAAGACTAGATTTGTTCTCAGATATGCTCTCCTAGGAGCCCTTATAATTTATTGATTATAGTAAAACAATACTTCGCATTACAATCCAATGCAATGCAACACAATATAATGCAATACAACGTAATGAAATGAAACACAATGCAATGCAATACAATACAATCCAATATAATACAATATAATTACATGCAACACTAAGCAATGCAATGCAATACAATGTAATACAATATAATTAAATGCAACACAATGCAATACAATGCAATGCAATACAATACAACACATCATTGACATCATAGAAAAGACATTACAAGAAGAATACATTAAATAAAAGGACAAAAGACTTAGCGCTAAAAGCGAACTCTTTCAGACAACCTAAGAAATAAGAATTATAAGTCTCTTTCTATGTTTACCTCGTAAGCCCAGTCATAGATTAGACAGTAATATTACGTTTGCATCCCCCAATAGTCCCCTACTCACCCATTCCCCATACGGACGATACGGATATAATATTCCACATACGGCTGTTGCGACGGCGCCGTATTACCATACAGTTTTGTTTTGCGATACGTGTCCGATCTCGTTTACAATCGGCGACAGAACGCTGCATTCGAACATCGAAGTCGTGTCGTGCCACCGCACGACACGTCGTGCCTTCGCACGACACGACTTCAATTGTGAGGTGACAAAACGATTCGAACCGTAATTTTCAAAAGACGTTGACTGCTACATTGTATGTTGCATCTGATTGCATCCATAGGATGGCAGGTTTTTTGAGTTCTGGAGGAACATAGTTCTGCAACTATCGATAGATGGCGTTGACGAAACATGTACATATGTTTTTTTGCATTTGTTCAAGTACTTTTATTGTTAGCAAACAATAAGCGCAAAATACTATACTACAAAATACAATAACACAAAAATCAGCGTGACAGACAGTGTCAGACAGACAGATATTGTCTGTCTATGAGAATAACCAAGTTATTTACTATTGACATTTGTTCGCTTGTGGTTATGAAAATCTTCAGAACCATGCATTGCTGTAAGTAAATAGGGGGAAGATACGGGACGACCTTTTTGACGTGGACCGCACAATATAGGCTCAGGGGCACAATCCACTTCAGTCACAATCGAACTGGCGTTTTGATAGCCGTGAATTACTTGTCAAAATTGTGTGAAATAAAGCAGCAAAAATTACTTCCTGTGTTTTCACAACGTGCACCAACAGTTCAAAGACAAAAAACAAGTTTCACGGCACGACTTTAAAGTACTCAAAAATAATTCACTTAATTTTCTTTATGTCACTTTTATGGTCTAGTGTAGTGTCTACTGGAGCGGTGAAGTTGACGTTTACAGTATAGACATCAACGTAGCCGCTGACTCGAGCCGAAACAGAGCCATATTTATTGGGTACAGTGGTTGGATGTCACGCGTCTTCCCCCCTTTTAAAACCGTCATTGGATCCATGTCAGTTTTTTTTGATACCAAACACGATACACTTATCACATATATTTTTTCGTCGTGCAAAATTACTTGTAGATTATAAAATCCGCCTTTTTAGATTATGTGTCAAATCATAATATTCTATAGCACCCGGGGTGCTATAGAATATATATAAATGATATAGATGCCGGGGGGTTCCGGAGTGTTTAGACACTTCATGAAACATCAAATTTGTTAAAATCTGATTAGTGATTTGGAGCAAAACACACGAAGCATGAAAATCCACACTCATAATAAATGCACAGACTTCAGATTCATTTGCATAAGAAAATTATACATATTTTAAATATTCTCATTGAGCTCTTTCCTTTGATACCAAATACGATACATTTAAACAATTTTTTTTTTCGATTTTCGAAATTATGTCATAAAATCCGCCATGTCGGTTTTGCGTTACGTCATAAAGCCTACGACATGTGGAGTATCAAGACGCGTCGGACCGGAACGTTGCGTCGTAATCGTGAGTCGTGTCGCCGGCTGTGAATTAGACCGAGCGTATCGGCTCAGCCGGAAAAATAAGTATCAATAAGTTTCTCGGCCGCCTGAACGACGCATAATGCGATGGTACTCGAGAAGACGCCCTCTTGTATAATGGGTCTCCACGGTATTCGCTCTAAATTGTTCAAGATATGTTATTATTTCTTGGAGAAAATTCCCCTGTTTTAGTTCAGTGTGCACTATAGATTGCTCTAAAACGTAGAGGGAGAAAATACTGAATCTATGCTCTAAAACTATTGAGCCCGGCGTTGGCATGACGTGAAGACGTTGTGTTTTGGCACGTTCTTTTTTGTTTTGTTTTGACTCCACACATTTTGTCTACTTAGCCAGTGTCAAATAATTTATAGACTTTCGAAGTAGTCGATAATTTCAAGGTTTTGTGCTTATTATTTTTCAATGGTACCAACCTAGTGGTGTCCAAAAGTTTATTTGATACCATGTGTGTGTCACACTCCGACTTCATTGGTCGTCGTACTTGGGAGTGATGCGACATAGTAAAGAGATTTAGATAGATGACGAAACAAACTGCTATTGAAATAGGTGAATAGGTATCTTCTAAGTCTGCGTGCTTCATCTTCGACCACATCGTCGCTTACCAACAGGCGAGTTAGTGGTAAAACGCGGACATATCCCCGTTAAAAAAAATACTTTTGTGACTTTCTAGGGACTCGTTGGTGACGTGATGGTGATTTATGTTTAGAACTGTTTTATTGGGTTTCCATTTAATTTTCTGAGTTTTGTCACAGATCTAAAAACAATTATATGTTATGTATATGTATGTTATGTATATGTATGGACCCGGGTATGTCCTAAAACTGCGACCAGAACCACCGGAGGATGGGCAGCAGCGTCCTGTTAGTACACGGTGAACGTACAGCGATCTCCAAGCCGCCTGCCAAGCGTGGGGATTATGGCAACGCCCCTCTCTAAGAGGGAGGCCTTGTTCAGCAGTGGACATTTAATGGCTGATGTGTGTGTGTTATGTATAATGTCACAGAAAATTATAATACAAAACTATTGAATTTACCTACCACTGAAGCAGTACTTTTCATTTGTAAATTTCAAATCAAGAGAAAAAAAAAGTCTTATTATGGAAACGTGGTTTTCACACATTTTATTTATATAACACGGGATTACTCACGTAAGATTAAGCCGGCTACTTCGACTATAGTTTCAACCGCATTAGGCGGTCTTTTTCAAGGTGAATGCACGCGCGCGGTTGCGTCTCGCTTTCCACTGACATGAACGATACGCGTGTTACGTATCCCGTGTAATATAAATAAAATGAAACGTCAGTCATTCGAAACCAGTTTGCAACTGTGATGCGGAGTTTGACGCGTTGATCTAAATAAGAATGTTAAATCAAGGTTCACTCATAACATAATGCCTGGTAACAGATTTTACTTCTCTTTTCTGTGTTTGTGAATATAATTCCAATCACTAACCCACAACTAGACCACCGGACATGAAAAACCGCACACCACGTCACAGAAAATTCGTTAAAAGAAAAAGTAACGAATGTCCAAGGAGCTCTAACGAGGGGAGAGTCGGGAAACTTTGGCTCGTTACGGTCGCTCTGAGATAAGAGAAAAATCTTCCTAACCGTTACAGTTGGAGGTAAAAAATGGGCGTCATCATCATCATTTGTAAGATTTAGTACGCTTACTTTGAGTGTGAATTGCGTTTTAGAATATATTTTAATATTTTTTTTTTTTTTTTTTATTATCTTAGAGAAACTAACGGTCTTAATTAACAGAGTTAATAATTAGCTAGAGACAAAGGGGCCATTTAAAAGTTTCTACTTTTAAAAAACAAAGTACATTATATGAACGCTAAAACATGTGAATAAAAATATAGATGTATAATATTACTAGAACAAAGAAAAAAGCAATAGACTCTAAATAAACAAAGACAAACTAAGATGATAATTAACTATTAAAAAAAAAAAAAACTTCAAAATTATTAAAATACGCAATTTCGTTTACTTGGATGACAATTTATGTTGTCCAAGTAAACAATATTACCAGTAATTTTGATTTAAAAATCAAACCACTGAACTGATTTTGATGAAATTTCTATGAGACAAATCTAAAAACTTAAGCTTCGAAAAAAAATATACAAATCGGTTTATGTATTAAGGTTTTCTGAGGTAACAATCATTGAAAATTAAATAAAAACACGCGAATTGAGAACGGTCGGTCACAAAACAATTTTAGTTTTACTGTGTTTTTTTTTATATCGCACTAACCTTGCCTTATGGGCCCACAGTTATTAAAACCGCGAATTTAGTCCAACCCCACAGACCGTGAGTTCACCTACTTTGCATCAGTTTTCCAACTAGCACACTGCCTAATTCAGATCGTCGTCTTGACAGATCTTATCTGTAGTCTTGCACATTAGATATCAATAAAAAATTACAAATTGCGCCATAGTAAACAAAATTTAAGAATTCGTGATATTAGTTGGGCAAGTCTGATTGCACGCAAGTGTACGGCTTAGCTTGCTAGCTACGCGTGCTGTTCTCGCAAAACGCGCGCCTAATTACCTGTGGCCACAGTATACTAACATGCAGTAGATAGACTACGGCTGTCATGCAAAAGAAGCAAAGCGGTGACATAATCACAGAGGATCGACGCTTTATCCTAATATTATACTAGCTGCGCCCTGCGGTCTCAGCTGTGTGAACATTTTTCTCAATAACATTATCGTAAGTCACTTCTAACAATCTCTATACAAAAAACCATGATCTGTTGCCCAATTGCTGCTAGAAACAGTAACAAACAAACAAACTTTCGCATTTATGTAATTTGTATGTCAACAAGCCATATTATTTTCCTTTGTTTAAGTCATGTTGTATTATTATCTCAATTTCCCCGTTTTTTAAGACATGACAGTTTGATTGATCTAAATTACCTTCTGCTCTACTATACACTGTGTCTCTTGTTTTTGCAATTATGGCAGATATACTGTTCACTAATTGCAGATGGTGGCGAATATGTAAGCATAATTTTATTATAATGATGATATATTTCTTTAAATTTTTATTGATTTTAAATGAACTTTATACCTATGTGGTTCAAGGTTCAAAGCTTGTACAAAGCTAGAGATAACATTTATAGACGTACAGATAATGCCCCGGAAAGCAAAAAGGAAATAGAAAAAAATACGTCTTCCGGCTGCTGATGATGATGATGAACTATTTATGTCGAGTTATTAAAGATCAGAAAAATCATACTTCACACTAATGTTATAAATGGGAAAGTTTGTATGTATGTATGTAAAAACCGACACCGCTTTATGGTTGGTATTCCGAAAACCCGAACGAAGCGCTTTGATTCCACTTTTATTATGCGAACTGCTAGTCTGAGGAATGCGCTGCCTGAATGGGTGTTCCCCGATGGTTACAATCTGGGTGTCTTCAAATCACGAGTGAATCGGTTTCTTCTAGGCAAGCGTGCTCCAACGTAGACCGCATCATCGCTTAACATCAGGCGAGTTGGCGGTCAAGCGCAAGCCTTTTTTATTTTACTATTGAAACTGACGTGGTTTTCACACATTTCGTGGTTTTCGTGGTTTTCTTTTTCTTACGTGAGTAATTCCCGTGTAATATAAATAAAATGTCTTTTTTATTTTATTTTTTAAAGTACGTAAGAAAAAAAAGCTGAATTTTCAAACAGCTAAAAACGTTAAAAGTTCACGTTTTATTACTCGGCTTTGAAGTAAAAATATATAAAATATGTCCCCTTGAGTCGTTCAACCAATACCAAATCCGTCGATCAAAGAAGACCCGTGCCCGAAATTTGCGAAACCACGCGTTTCCTTTCGAATACAATCATACAATTTACGGCGGTTGATAATCCAACCGCGAAAAGCACCGCGACGTTGCAAAGAAAAGACAGTAGCTCAAATATGTACATACAGAGACAAAATCATCTTATCTAGTTCATTATCAGCCTTTTATACGCCATTAAATAAATAAATAAATATTCGGGACATTTTTGCACACACGCATTGAATTCCTTTTTGCATTGAATTCCTTCTCCGAACATATGCAGTTTCCTCACAGACGCAGCGTAGGTAGGCCTCCCACTAGATGGACCGACGACATAGTGAGAGTCGCTGGCATCCAGTGGATGCAAAAGGCAGGCTGTCGTTCAGTGTGGAGGTTAAAGGGGGAGGCCTATGTTCAGCAGTGGACGTCTTCTGGCTGATGATGATGATGATGATGACATATGCAGTTTCCTCACGATATTTTCCTTCACCGAAGTTACCGAAGTACGTTCGCCCCCAAAATTTTAACCTGGCTACCCCTTTATCTTCGTAATCCCAAATATTTTTACATTAAATATCCCGTTTTTTTTTTAATTCGCGGCAATAGCTTTTTTAGCGGTTTTTATATATAAAAACGCCAACTTATGTCATTAGAGGGACCTGTCTTCGCTCTGTCAACTATTCAGGTCACCAAGTTTTTTTTGATAAAGACTTTTGCTAGCACCACTGATGACTTAATTTGAATCACAGAAAAGAGAAGTAAATAGAACGGAAATGAGAAGCAAAATCTGTTACCAGGCATTATGAGTGAACCTTGATTGTACATTCTTATTTAGATCAACGCATCGAGCTCCGCAACACAGTTGCTAACTGATTTCGAATGCCTGACGTTTCGTTTATATGGGTGCAACTAGCTACAACTAATTTCTTACAAAAATGCCCTGACAGCCTTTCTAATTTAAACAATAACAAAAAAGCCTTGATTGTTGTTCTAATTTAATTTTTGTTTTCTTTCCTGTGATTAGAATCGATAAAAATCGCTCTCTTTTTCTAGCTTCTACGAATTTACTGTTTTTTTTTTCAGTTCATCTCACTTTCTCCCGCCTGCCAGCAGGCCTAGCATGGGCTGTAGATAAATTGTCTTTCCACCGTTTTTATCCACGCCTAGACGCGACAAAGCTAGAATATGGATACGTTTGTCTTTTTCTCGCGGGATAAAACGGTGGAAAGACAATTTGTCCACGGCCCGTGCTAGGCCTACTGACCTACAAGTATAAATAATCTGTGTAATTATTTGCGATAAATTATGTTTATGTTCAATTTCATTATATAGAGTTGGGTTACTGTAAATACTTCTGCACTCTCAACGTGGTAGGTAAAATTGATACAAAATGCCTATACGCTTGGCGTAATCTTTGTAATGCAAATTAGAGAGTTAAAAGTGGCGAAGCGAGAGCGCCTCGTTCATATTACGGGTTCCGTACCACCGCAGAAACAAAGTTACAACACCAAAATTACACAGAGAGATAACTGAAATCTTATTAAAATGTTTCAGGTCTCAAATTGGTTCCATCTACTTTTAAGTAAAAGATTAGAAAGCGGCGGGTAATCTATACTAATATTATAAAGAGGAAAGATTTGATTGTTTGTTTGTTTGTTTGTTTGCATTGAATAGACTCCGAAACTACTGAACCGATTTGAAAAATTCTTTCACTGTTAGGATGCTGCACTATCCCCGGTTGACATAGGCTATATATCCCGGCTTCGCCCGTGCGAAGCAGGGGCGGCCTACTAGTTTTATATAAGCACGTTACAATTTCAATAAAAAAACGATTTATATTATTTTGTTTGAAGAAACACTTAGTATTGCATAACTGACATATCAAACGATACGAGACAAGACAATATAACTCTGTGTTAAACTATCACGGTTGTTCACTAAAGTTATATGATTATTTACGGGATATTTACCGTGGTATCGGGAGTGAGCTCCCGATATTAAATATTAAATATCCCGTAAATAATCATATAACTTTAAGACAATATAACTGTATTACATACCGATAATACAATTTAAACTTACACTGATGTCAATAAAACATATATTGTATAGGAATTACTCACATAACATTATGTAAATCGGAGTGAAGCGATTTATACCTGGCAACCGTGATATATGGACAGGACTAAAAAAAATGCGGTACTTTACTATAGACATTTATGTCTTCTGTGCTTTAGCTACTTGCATTTTTTAGTTTCTAGCGTTAGATTTCATCATAGTTGTGCATCTGTCTTCGTATTTAGTCTGTGATTGAAATGATAATGGTATAACGTTTTGGAAACTTCAAGAACAAAATAATACAACCACCATCATGTAGATATGACTGAAGTTTGTCAAAAACAGTGGGGAAATTAAAAATGTTTTAGATGGCGACAGCATTTTTCGACAGTAAACCATTTTGACACTTGATTTGATATAATGATTTGTTATAAACAACAAGTACATGCAGTCAGTGTTGTGTGTCGTAGTGACAAGCCTGTAATTTTTCAAGATCAAGTGAGGGTAGGAGAACAAAACACCCGCTCTTCTCACCGGACTCACCCGCAGTATTCAGTCAGCTCGTGACCACGGCCATTGTAACATGGTCGAAACGTCGAGCGAAAGGTACATATTTTTACCTAAATAAAATAATGCGCGATAAGTCCATCTATACTAATATTGTAAAGAGGCAAGGTTTGATTGTTTATTTGTTTTCCGAAACTACTAACCGATTTGAAAAACTTTCACTGTTGGGAAGCTACACTATCCCCGGGTAACACGAGCTATATATTTTTTTAAATAGGGTTCCTTACTAAAACTCCAATAATGTAACCCAAGGTATAAAAAAAATTAGATTTACATTTTTAACTTTGCGTGTTTGACAGTTCTAAGACAGGACAACGTCTGTCAGGTCAGCTAGTATCTAATAATCATTTAAAATGTGTTCAAATCGCGAAAGTTTGTAAGTAACTTAGTTTTTTTTAAACCTCCGATAAAAGAGCTAATAATCTTCAAACAACACAACAAATTTTCATGAATCAAGAATCATAGTTTATAACACTTTCGATCAAGTCACCTTCAAACCAAAAAAACTAAATCGGAATCAGTTCCGCCGTTTGGGAACCACGATGCCACAGACAGACACACAGATGTGTATCTCTGTGTGTAGAGGATGGTCCCATTTAAATTTGAAAAAAATAATCCACAAAAAAAAAATATTGTCAAATTGAAAACCTGCATCCTTTCCATCCTAAGGTTGCCTAGAAGAGATCGCTTTTAGCGATAAGGCCGCCAGTTGTTACATTAGTTTTTTTAAGAGTTTTTTGTCCTTCGTATCAAATTTAATGAAGTGAACAATAAAGAGTTAATCAATCAATCAATCAAACCTGGTTATTTAAAGTCGATTGATAAAACATAAATATGAAAGGTAGTTAACTTATTTCTATGTAATTATCAATTTAAAAACTGACTTCAAAATTAGTTAACACGCAATTTCGTTTACTTGAATGACATATTTTTTCCAGTAATTTGATTTAAAAACCAAATTACTGGACCTATTTTAATGAAATTCCTATTGGACTGAAAGTATTTTATTTCAAATAATAAAATATTTTTCCAAATCGGTTTATAAATGAAGGAGATCTGAGTTTTTTTTTATTATTATAAATAGGCTTGCGCGATGATGCGGCCTACGATGGAGCACGCTTGCCTAGAAGAAACCTATTCACCCTCGACTTTAAGACACTCAGATTGTAACTATCTAAGACTACTATGTACTATAAGGTAACAAACATTAAAAATTTAAAAACAGAATTGAGAATCTACTCCTTTTTGAAGTCGGTTAAAAAACGTAGTCAACTCATAAATACGGTGACCGCAAGCCATCAAACGAAGCCCATTGAATATTCATCCGCGTGCCAGCACGTGCTGTGAGCGTCCAGCCTTACTTCCGGTCATAAGACATGTTGTGGACAGCTGGGTGATGAACTGACAGGTCAATGGTTAGCTCGGGGAGACCTTATGGTATTTTAGTGGTTAGTTTGATTGATTACCATTTGTAATAATTTTGATAAGTTATACTGATATTAGCCCAGTCACTAGAATTATTTGCCTTGCAAAAGTTGGTGTAGTAATGATTTTTACATAATTCTGTTGTTTAGGTCTAGACTCTGATGGAAAATACAAGTTTTCGACCTTGAGGTGAGCGCAAGCCGCCATCTTGGATTTTAGGTGTGAATAATTGGTTTAATTAAAATAACTCACCAACAGTTTATTTTACGTCAGAAATGTCAAAGGCAAAGTTAAAGAAGATAAAATTATTGACATTTTTGTATAAACACACATAGTCATCATCATATAAATAACATAAAAAAACATTGAACATCTATCAAGATATACATTTTGAGAGATTACTTTTTGAGAGCACACGTGGAGCGTCCGGTGAGGAAAAGTAGCCTATGTTACTCTCCAGCCTTTGAACTGTACCCATGCAAATAAATCAGGTCGATCCGCTGCTCCGTTGCTGCGTGAAAGAGAAAAAAACAAACTAACAAACCAAAACAAACACACTTTCGCATTTATAATATTAGTATGATACCCTAATTGCAAGTTGAAGTGGCAATGGGCAGGCCACATCGCTCGAAGAACCGATAACTGATGGGGAGCAAAGGTTCTGGAGTGGAGACGACGAACCGGAAGACGCAGCGTAGGGAGGCCTCCCACTAGATGGACCGACGACATTGTGAGAGTCGCGGGCACCCAGTGGATGCAAAAGGCAGGCTGTCGTTCAGTGTGGAGGTTAAAGGGGGTGCCTATGTTCAGCAGTGGACGTCTTCTGGCTGATGATGAATGAATGAATGAACCCTAATGAATTTAAATTAGAGTTGAGAGTAAGTCTCCTTTCCTTTTCCATTAGTTTTTTTTTTTTTTTTACATCGGACTAGGCTAACGTTTGACCGCGATCTCGCCTGATGGAAAGCGATGATGCGGTCGAAGATGGAGCACGTTTGCCCAGTAGTAACCTATTAACCCTAGACTTGAACACTCCATTAGTTATCTCTTGCATATTTAAAATGTGCGAAAAAGATAGCTGTGGTCAGTAAGTTAAGCCTCCACGGTTTCACAACCGTGACATGCGGACAAGCATAAACACACCATTTAATTAAAATATGAATAACATTAAATTGCATTAAACCTTTCACTACAAAAGCTCCGATATAATTAATGTGCGATCTCGTGCGGATATAAGGGTCGTCGCACACTGCACGTGCGACGCGCGCGTCCGTCACGCCACCGCGCACATTGTCTTTAACAGGGTTCGTTGGTGTCTGCTTAATTTATTGGTATTTTTGTAATTGTTAGAACTGTGAGAATACTTTCGATAGTGCAAAGTTACGTAACTTATAAACTTTATTTTCATTTTTCTCATAGCCTATACAATAATTAAAAAAAAGATTAATATAGTTTCATAATAGGCAAAGATATCGCGTAACATTAACACAAAGAAAAAAAAAACATTCGAAACGAAAACCTCTTTTTTGGAATCATTTGAAAATTTAATATTGACACCTAGTATTAATCTATTGCAAGGACTTTGTATACTTCCCTTTAAGGAATACAAAGTCATAATATCATTAATCATATATTTCCGAAAGAACAGCACATAAAATTCCTAAAAGACATACAATATAGAAAAAACACAAAAAAAGAAGTGTGCAGTGTGCCCCAAACTAGGCAAAGCCTTGGATACCCAGAAAGATCAGAGCATACGTAATTCCAGAATTAGCGCTTATCAGTCACCGTTACTAAAACATTGACGTTTTTAGTTTTTTAAGCACGGTTTATTTGAGTAAAACGTATTCTTTTTATCAGACTGCGCAAGAAGGAGGGTTATGTTTTTCGAGTGTATGTATGATGGTTTCTTTGGAACACCCTACAGCCTAAACGGCTTAATGAAATACGACATGTGAGGTGTCATTTGAATCTTTTTAATAGTGGGTGTGACAAAGGATACAAAATTTCAAGATGGAGTTCTCAAAAAAAAATAATTTAAAAATTGTATGTAAACTTTGCTAAATAGGTCAATGTGACATCACAAAATAGAGCTCACTCAGCAGATTTCAAAAATATATAACAATACTATGAAATACTCAGTACATATTTAGTTAACGAGTTACAGCGGTAAGAAAGAGATCTGTGTCTACTACGAGTATAGGCATAGATAGGTACGCAGCGTGCTGCAGTTACTTTTCAGTTACTCCGCTCCGCTTGAAGGCTCATCCACACATCGTAGATCAGTGGAAATCGCACACTGTGCGATTCACACAATCCTTCTTGCCTCATACCTGCAAAATGTGGAATGAGCTACCTTCCACGGTGTTTCCGAGAAGCTACAACATGGGGTTCTTCAAAAGGCGAGTTAATCGAGTCCTAAAGACTCGGCAACGTATTTGCGATGCCTCTGGTGTTACAAGTATCCATAGGCGACAGTGACTGCTTACCATCAGGCAGCCCGTCTGCTTGTTTGCCACCTATGGCATTAAAAGAAAAAAACTTACCTACTATTTATACAATGCAGTCGGGTTATATTTTGTTAATGATTGTAGCTACTTGTTTTAAAAAGCTACATACATTTAGTGCTTCAAAGAGCACACAATGAATTAATATCTACAGTCTAGAAATTAAGCCGTACGCTGAAACTCGTACAAACTGAATTTTAATATGCAATTACAACCAAATGATTTTCCATTGCTAGCTCGCCATCACCGCTAGTTCAATATTCGCCAAACAGTACATTTAATATCGCTCGCAAATTAATTTCATAATAATAATTATCGTCCAATATTGATGAGGCTCTTTTAGTGCTCAGAGTAGGTATTTCAATATCAATGCGAACTGAAAAGCTCCAATACGAGCGACGATTTAAATTCAAATTCAAATTATTGAAAATAAAATTCCACTAAAATTTATCTGACACACAGTTAAACTTATATCTATTTTCTAATACAAATAGGAATAAAAAAAATACAATAAATTGCTGTTAAAAATGTCAACGTAACATTATCTATCTATTTTCTTCTTCTATATACAGGTTGTAAGGGGAACACTCTCGAAGCCAAAAGAAGGTAATTGTACTCATTATTGTAACTGTCATTGTAGGCAACAAACATTTTAAAAAAACGCATTGTGAACCCCCTCCTTTTTTGAAGTCGGTTAAAAATGAGATTTAATAACTTGCTTCCCGCTACAGTTATCTTGCTCGTACACGTGAAAATTTGCTTTCAACAGTTTGCAATGTTATAAAAAAAAAAAAACACGAACCGGAAGACGCAGCGTAGGTAGGCCTCCCGCTAGATGGACCGACGACATAGCGAGAGTCGCTGGCATCCAGTGGATGCAAAAGGCAGGTTGTCGTTCAGTGTGGAGGTTAAAGGGGGAGGCCTATGTTCAGCAGTAGACGTCTTCTGGCTGATGATGATGATGATGAAAAAAAAAAAATCGACAAACCCAACTTTTAAAATAGCTCTGGCCGGGAGTAGCTTCTTAATTTGGATTATCACTATAAAATAATTTGTTCTGAGCAAATGCTTTCAGAACTGTTCAGAACACTGAACGCAGCGTGAGATGAAATTTCTTTAATCATAATAATGATAATCACAGTGAGAGTGGAGTGAGACCGCAGTCTGTGCGCGGATTACGCGCGTAATTTCAATTTGCAGCCGCCTCCAGCGGTCTCCTGAAGCGAATATGGACGGACAGCGCTGATACCAAAGTAACGATTGCAAAACCATGTTGTTTCCTTTTTATTTATGTGACACAAGAATTACTCAAGTATGATTAAGCTGGTTTCTCCGAATATAGTCGTCGATCTATCTAGTGGGGGGCCTACCTACACTGCGTCTTCTGGTTCGTGGTCTTCACTCAAGAACCTTTCTTCCTCATCAGTAATCGGTTCTTCGAGCGATGTGGCCTGCCCATTGCCACTTTAACTTGCACATTTTAACAGCTATGTCGGTGACTCTGGTTTTTTGGTGAATATCCACGTTCCAGATTCTATCGCGCAGCAATGAAACTCCAAGTATAGCTCACTCCATTGCCTGCTGTGTAACTCTGAGTTTGTTTCCATCACCTACCAATATAATTATTATATTACTCTACAGTACTCTACACAGTGTTTAATAAATTGTAGGCTGGCAACGTAACGACTGATTATGTGGTTTTTTTCAACAGTATACAACGTCCAAGATAAAACGGTACGGTTTGGGCAAGTGGTCAGATTTGTAGATCTGGATTCCCATTCAAGCGAGCGTAAGAAAGACGAGGGTGCAATTCAAATTCAAATTCAAATTCATTTATTTCAGGCTACGAAACCCATACCATAATTACACAATAATTAAAATGAAATAAAATATATAACAAAATAAAGTCAGAGCAATCAAATTAAATGTCAAATTAAATTAAACAAAACACACAAATACATTTTCAAGTCTAATATAATAATATAATATAATATAATGTCAGGTACAATCACTAGTACTTTCTCTCCGGCATTGGTACCGGTACATGCCTCTCACAACAATGCCGGAGGAAAGTACAGTCCAACCTGGCCGCAATCATTTTGAGGACGGTGTTAGAGCTGGCCCCAACTCTGCGCACCAAGGACGCGGCCCGCAACCGCATCACCGAGTGAAAGCAGGCAGTGTGTGCGTCCGCAAACATGCCTGAGGCGCTGCAGAATTGCAATGCAGTGTGGTCCGCACCGTTATAGAGCTAAGAAGTAGAATGATTTGAGTATGAGGGCATCGGTGCCGGTACGTTCCTACGGAAATACCCGTATCCTCCGTCAAGCACCGAGGCAGGCCACCGTTTTGTAGGTGCAGTCCTACATAAACTAGCTATATATGTTGCAACATTAAAATTGTCTTACTTAGCTAAATATGAATATCTTTTTTATACTACAAAATGATGCAATAATTTAATATCTGCTTTTTTGCTAACCATACTGTACTATCGCGTATCAATGCCGTCGCATCGGCATCATTTCGACGGAATCGCTAATGCGTTCGACAGTAATTTTGTCCTACCTGTATGTATGGTATAAAGGTCAGACTACACTATAACGCAAAAGAAACGACAAAATTACATTGTAAAAAAATTGAGTGGTAATTTTTATTTTCAAGATTTAATTATCAATTTAAAAAACCAAAACACCGTTTAAAACTATCACGGTTGTTCACTTAAGTTATATGATTATTTACGGGATATTTACCGTATATTAACCTTACCACGGTAAATATCCCGTAAATAATTATATAACTTTAAAAAACTAACTTCAAAATTATTACTAGACGACGGAGTTTTCCAGTTATTTTGATTTAAAAGCCAAACTACTGAACCGATTGTAATGAAATTTTTATGGGAGTAATGAGAATATATTCTTTCAAATCAATTTTTTTTTTAATCGTTTAATAAATGACGGAGTTCTGAGGTAACAAACATTATAAAAAATTAGAAACGAAGTAAGAACCTCCTCCTTTTTTGAAGTCGGTTAATAATACCAGGACGAGGTGAGAACCAGCAGCGTAAGTTCAGTATTTTATCGACATGTGCCATTTACTAGATTAGTTTTGTAGAATGTCATATTTAATATTATTCATCGACAAAAAATAAAGACAGTAAACTTCTAATCTGTCAATCAGTGCCATATACCTACAAAGAAATAATTTTATTCTATACTAGCCCGCGACTTCGTACGCGTAGATTTTCATCTAATGTTTCAACCCCCTTTTGCCCTTCTTAATTCAACCCTTTCGCAAAATCATTTCTGAGCGTACCACCGAATCTACTTGTCAAATTTCAGCTTCGTAATTACAAAACTTACAACAAAAAATTAAAAACCCCATTTCTCATCCTAAAACCATTTTTTTTTTCAGAAAAAAAAATTATATTAGTATATCAAATCAAAATCATTTTACTAAAGATAACATAGATCCATGTAGAATTACAAATTATGTATTATGTGTTGTTTTTTTTTTATATTTAGTCATTAGAGTTTTTATATATTTTAAGCCATTAACCCAACAAAAACAAAGGACTTTCATACAAACTTTCAACCTCCATTTGCCCCCCCCTTAATTCGGCCCTTTCGCAAAATCATTTCTGAGCGGACCTCTAAACCCAATAAAGAATCTATCTGCCAAATTTAAGCTTTGTACGTCAAGTAGTTTTCGAAATTTCGTGATTAATGAGTGAGTAAGTATATGAATTTGGCTTTTTATATATATAGATAGAAGATAGAAGATTGTCGCTTAACTTATGGTGTGGACTTACCCTTATGCGAATTACTAAACACAGTAAATCCAATGCTTAGTGGAATTAAATCCAAAACGCACTGGTTTAGCTCTAAAATTGGTATTTGTCCAATAGTATCGGAAATTCTGTGTGGAAGCAATTGTAAATTGGTTCCAATGTGACTTTCTATTTAATTATTTTCCTATAGTATAAATACGTATGTAGGTACATAAGTATCCACAGTATAAATATGAAATATTAATTGTGACTATCGTCCGTTTTTTTTTACATTAACGGAATACATTGATGTAAGTAAATAGGGGGAAGATACGGGACGAACTTCTTGACGTGGACCGCACAAATTAGGCTCACGGGCCTAATCAACTTCAGTCACAATCGAACTGACGTTTTGATAGCACGTGAATTACTCGTCAAAATTGTGTGAAATAAAGCAGCAAAAATTACTTCCTGCGTTTTCACAAGGTTATTTCGGCATTACTTTACACTCGTAAATACTTAAAAACAATTAACTTCATTTTCTTCATAAGGCAGTTCTATGGTCTAGTGGAGTGTCTAATGGAGCGATGAAGTTGACGTTTACAGTGTAGACGTCAACGTCGCCGCTGAATCGGGCCAAAACACAGCCATATTTGTTGGGTACAACGTTTGGATATCGCGCGTCTTCCCCCTTTTAAAAACAGTCATTATCATGAAATAGTATAATCACGCTGCCGAGATGAAAATGCGCCAATAAGCGACGTGACCAAACTGGACAAGATCAGAAACTAAATCGAGTCGTGAATCGGTTTCTTCTAGGCTAGCGTGCTCCATCGTAGACAGCATCATCGCTTAACATCAGGCGAGTTGTCGGTCAAAGGCAAGCCTTAAAACTATTGAGGCTTTTTTATAGTCGCACTTATCGCAGACAAATTCTGCTTTTTTCGTCAACTAATATGGTAGGGTATTTTATCGCGGTTTCAAGGTTCAAGTAAGCAAAAAATTTGTTTACAATAATGAAAATCCAATGGCCGTTTAAATATATAATAAACTACCAGTACAGATTATAGAAAAAAAAAAATTGCCAAACCCCTAAAAGACATTGCTAACAAAACGTTACTATATAGTTTAAACGACTGAGTGGGTTCCCCGACAGTTACAAAGTAAATAGGTTCCTTCTAGGCAAGCGTGCTCCATCGTAGGCCGCATCATCGCTTAACATCAGGCAAGCTAGTGGACAAGCGCAAGCCTATTTATAATTAAAAAAATTAATAAAAAAACTACTACATATTTAGAACGCAAATCAATTATGGAATATATCACTCCATCAGCCATCAAACGTCCACTACTGGACAAAGGCCTCCCTCTTAAAGAGGGGTGTTGCCATAATGCCCACGCTTGGCGGGCGGCTTGGGGATCGCAGTAAGTTCACCGTGTACTAATAGGATGCTGCTGCCCATCCTCCGGTGGTTCTGGTCGCAGTTTTAGGACATACCCGGGTCCTATATCACTCCGCTCCGCAATAATTAAAAATGAGTCTAGGCCAAATGATTCATATTTATGCACCATATCATTAGTTGTATGTTATTTATTTAATTCATACAGAAACACCAACAGTACACATATTAAATAATACAAATAACACTCATTTATGTTATATTATTATATACCTATACTTATTTAAATATCATGTTTTATAAAGTATCCTTATTAATTAACTTTTGGTTATTAAATGACTGTTAGAGGCGAATGTAGCCTGAGAAGTCATATATATTTATGTTATCTACAATTATTAGACTGTGTATGTTTTGTAAGAATGTATGTATAAGAAAGATAAATAAAGAACTTTTAAAAACCAAACTCCGCTCCGCACTTTATTGCCAAACCCAATCAGGGTCATTATGTGATACCTTAAAGATGTTACCTAAGATCTGTATGTAAATTTCATAATATGCAATAAACTATTGAGTATGAGTACAGTGACCTCCTGTCGGCTTAGTACGACAGTTTGTGTAACCCTGCACAATATCCACAGCGATAGTTTGCCATTGTTTCTATAGCTACCTATACGTATTTAGATACCTTCGTTAAGTGTATGCAGGTCCGATGGAATTAACACATAACCGCGGCAAACGGACCGTGAACGCTGTAATTGGGTCCGGCGGTCGTCCGGCTTCCGTGTCGGGTGTCGACCCCACAACGGGGTTAGTTTACTATTACTATGATAATATTGGAAATTTCAATGAAATTTAATCTGAAACTATCAAATGTGTTATCGGCCACATACATTGGAAATATGGCGTATGGAACGCACGGGTTTCGCTGATTACCTGCTTGCAAACACAATTTTGTTCTCTGCTAAAACGTTACGATTCAGGGTTAGACGGAATGGTAATACTAATCCGAAAGAAAATACATAATTGTACTAATCTTTATGAACAACTTTACTGCGGGACTAACAAAATTGAGATAAAATACCCTGTAAGTACTAAGACGACAGGGTTTTATTTATTTATTTAATAATAGGCTTGCATTTGGCCACCTCGCCTGATGTTAAGCGAAGATGCGGTCTACAATGGAGTACGCTTGCCTAGAAGAAACCGATTCACTCTTGATTTGAAGACACCCAGATTGTAACTATCGAGGAAAACCCATCAGGCGGGGAACAACCATTAGGCAGCGCATTCCACAGCAGTTCACACAATAAAAGTGGATTCAAAGCGTTTTCGGAATATCAACCATAAAGCAGAGTCGATTTTTCGTGCCCGCTCTGGCAGTCTGATAGTAGGGATTCGTCATACCCATCATTATGAACAACTTTACAATAACCAACCTTGAAATCACGAAAAAAAATATCAGCTGTTCCGTAGAAAACTAAATGTAAGGAACAGCTGATATATTTTTCCTAATTTCATAAAAGTTGTTTGTAATGATAAGTATAATGGATTCCTTTCAGCTTAGTACACCCTTTCCGCGTAACCCTGTATTATATTTAAATCAAGTGAAGTTGAAAATAAAACTGATCATTTTTTACTACACGGAAATTACTCACGTAAGATTAAAGAGATTTTGCCAAGCGAGACGCAGCCGCGCGCGTGCATTCACCTTGAAGAAGACTGCCTAATGCGGTTGAAACTATAATCGGAGTAACCGGCTTAATCTTACGTGGGTAATTCCCGTGTAATATAAATAAAATGTGTGAAAACCACGTCAGTTTCTATAATAAAACTGATCATTTTAATAACCCTCTAAACTAGTGGACGAGCAATTTACTTAGTAACTTGATTTCCTTCAAAAACTGTTCAACACAAAGAGACCTGTCAGCGAGGATCTGAAGATAACTCCGTGAACCGGAAATGAGGAGCACAAACTTCTCTCCAATTTGTTGCCAGGAGTCGAGGAGTTGCGAGGCTGGGAGGAATTCGAAGAGTTTCGGCAAGTTTTAGACACGGAAATTAACCGGATCGCGGGACACTTTGTGGAATGTATTTTTGTGCTGATTCTTTATAAATTTTAAACTTGTGTTGAGATATACAGCTATGTCGGTGACTCTGGTTCTTTGGCTTCTGGTTCTTTAGAACCAGAATCACCGACATAGCTGTTAAAATTTGCAAGTTGAAGTGGCAATGGGCGGGCCACATCGATCGAAGAACCGATAACCGATGGGGAAGAAAGGTTCTGGAGTGGAGATCACGAACCGGAATACGCAGCGTAGGGAGGCCTCCCACTAGATGGACCGACAACATTGTGAGAGTCGCGGGCATCCAGTGGATGCAAAAGGCAGGCTGTCGTTCAGTGTGGAGGTTAAAGGGGGAGGCCTATGTTCAGCAGTGGACGTCTTCTGGCTGATGATGATGATGATGATGTTGAGATATAAAGAATGATTTTTTTAACACTTTATAGTGGAACACTCTCGAAGCCAAAAGAAGGTAATTGTACTCATCATTATGAACCACTTTTAGTATGGGACCAACCCTGAAATTGCGAAAAAAAAAATGTGCTGTTCCGTACATTTTGTCGAGTGTCAATGACCGTTTTCTATAGAACAGCTGATATTTTTTTCGCGATATTAGGGCTGGTCCCATAGTAAAAGTTGTTCATAATGATGAGTACAATTACCTTATTTTGGCTTCGAGAGTGTTCCCCTTACACCCCGTATATCGTCGGCCAGTAAACGTCCATTTCTGAACAAAAGCCTCCCCCCACTTACAGAGAGGTGTTTCAATAATCCCCATGCTTCGCATCGCTGGGAATCGCAGTACGTTCACCGTGTACTAACAGGACGCTGCTGCCCATCCTCCGGTGTTTCTGGTCGCAGTTTTGGGACATACCCGGGTCCCCTTAATCCGGGTCTTAAACACTTTAAAATGCTTTTACAAGCTTCTATTTAACTTGCCTTGTTAATTTGGGTCAAATCTTGCGACTGAATTTTAAAACAGTTATCCCTAATCGAGTCTGAAATTTTTATTACTAATGGAGATATTTTTTTCGCGATATTAGGGCTGGTCCCATAGTAAAAGTTGTTCATAATAATGAGTACAATTACCTTCTTTTGGCTTCGAGAGTGATCCCCTTACACCCCGTATTAAAAATAGTGGTTTTACTCTGTGTTAAACTGTTTATACTATTAATCTTGTCGAGAGACAACAACTACGCAGCAGATATTTTGCAGTTTGGAGAGAGAGAGTGAGAGAATATATGTAAGAGCGAGCAAAAAGACATTACTTGTCATAGAGTAAAAATAAACTAGTAAGGTGACACAATGAATCGTATAGAACTAATAGACAATAAAATAGTAATCGACTAAAAAGTTTGATTTGACGAGTAGTGTACTACTCGTCACTACACAGTGAATTAATCAATTTAACATTTATAGATTAAACAAAAGAAGAAAGTTGATTACCGTTATTTAAATATTAAATTACATAAAGTAAGTTTCACTGGACTTTGTTTACCTGCAACCTATTCAACAGTTCCAACTCCAGCTATTGTGACAACAGACGAGAGTTACGACAATGGCGACGCTCATTGTCCCTCTCCCATCAAACTCACTGATTAATAAGTTTAAACAATTATTTATATCTATAGAGAGTAGCACAAAACGGTTCCCCTTGTGTTTCCGCTCTAAATAATCGTTTGCCATTATTGCAATGGATTCAGTGCCTAAGCTTCGTATTTTTGGACACCGTTGTATTAGAATAGTCAATTTCTTTGAACTGAAACTTCTTATGCGACTTGCAACAATGTTGCGTTAAACGTTTAACACTACCATGGAGGGGGAATAGAAAGAGACAGAGCGAGGGTTTCACTTCTTCCGCGCGGAGGGCCTCCACGCACATTTTTTTTTATATATATATATAATAGTCTTGCCATTTGACCACCACCTCGCCTGATGTTAAGCGATGATGCGGCTTACGTTGGAGCACGCTTACCTAGAAAAACCGATATAAAAAAACGTATAAAAATATACTAAAAAAGCGTCAGATAAATTGATAACTCTTTACTATTTACACCAGAAATTACATCATAAGACAAAAACAAATTAAAACTAGTGAAATAACTGGTGGTCTTGTCTCCAACTTGATTTCTTCCAGGCAACCTTAACACGGAGAGGATATGCAGAAGAGAGAAAATATGTGCTATAATTATGGATCACGTGATATATAAGACACGCTATAATAATAGATACCAATACTGAAACTATATATAGGGTGTAAAGGAAACGTTACAAGCAGACTGGTGGTAGTGCTGCCGATTACTGATACGATGCAACAAAATAACGCAAATGTTACAAAAAAAAATACTATTTCTTCGATTTTTTTAAGTTTGCAATGTATTGAAAATAAAATATAATTTGGCGCTAGAGGTTAAAGAACGACCTCCGCACACACGGTCAGTGCCGCGCGCTTTTATACCTATGCGGTGCATTGACCCCGAGTTTTGTACGTTTTACATTGCTGGTTTGCAAAATACTAAACTACTAGATCATCAAGTGCAAATGGTTATTGGTAAACGATTGATTTTAGATATGTCGCAGCGTTAGCATAGTGGCGCTACCTGTCGATAGATTTGCGGGAAACGTCAAGTGGTATACTTGGGTGAACTCGATTCTACGATGTCAATACATTGGTTGTTTGACAAGTCACATTTCTGACGTATGACGTTTTGGATGAAAAAGGAACCCGCCCCGCGGGCATTTAAGGTTTTGAATTTCCCGCCATTTGTGAAACGAACCACCTTAATGTTAGAAGGCTATCGAGAACAGTGGTGGCCTCGTGGTATCGAATTCACCGCATTTCCGTTTAGTAATCCGGCTAAATCAGTGCAATCGAGTGTTATTGATGGAAACTGTATATTTGTACAATCAAATAGAACATTGAACTAAGTTTCCAACGTATTATTTTGGAACCTCCGCCAGTCATGGTGGAGGTTCCAAAATACCCGTCTGGTCCGTCTGGTCTCGTCGGGTCTGTCAAGACCCGTCTGATAGCAAAGCACGGCCCGCCCTCGATATATATAATAATAATAGCGTTTCAGTTTCGGGTGCGTTTTACTTACACCCGGTTTGTATACGATGTTAATTTATGTTTCCGCCGTTTTTGTACTTTACTTGACCTTACATTTCGTGAAAATTACAAAAAGTATTCAACTTAATGTTCTGACTCAGAGTACACCACCATAATTTAACATTGAATAGCTGATTGCTAAGTTTTGGGCGAATCGGTTCAATTCCGCCCATTTCGGCGTTAATGGCGGCAGGGACGCGGCGAGAGGATTGTCGATCCTGTATCTACGGTAATATAAAGCTTTATGGCCATTTTACTGTACTAATGAATGTTAGCGCTACTTGTGAACATTCTAATTGTTATATTGTAAGTTTAGTTAATAGGCATGACGACTAATGTTTAATTTATTACAAACTAGTAGGCCACCCCTGCTTCGCACGGGCGAAGCCTGGTTATAATATAGCCTATGTCACCCGGGGATAGTGCAGCATCCCAACAGTGAAAAGAATTTTTCAAATCGGCTCAGAAGTTTCGGAGCCTATTCAATGCAAACAAACAAACAAACAATCAAATCTTTCCTCTTTATAATATTAGTATAGAAGTATAGATATAGATAACCGGCTTAGCAATGAATATAACTAAATACATTACACATACTAAAAAAATATTCAAATTGGCTGATAAATCTCTGAGATATGAGTATTTAAAGTTTTAGGTGGGGATAGAGAGGGGATGCTCTATCCCTTTCTCGCAAAGCGTGGGTTAGTATAGCATTTGTATGGTGCTCCTGAGGCATGACGTCACGGCTCAGTATAGTGCGCTCTCTGTCTAGCATGAAATTAAAATGCTTATATCTCATTTATTTTTGAACTATTTAGTATTTTGTTTGCGTTGATGTGCTTTATTTAAGATCAGTTTTTTTAATATAAAAAAATTAGTTATCATGCCTATTGTGTAGTGGTAACATAGGTAGATTATTACATTCAAGCAATATTGGCATCGATTCTGATGTCATCATCATCATCATAATCAGCCTTTTAACAGTCCACTGCTGGACTTTTAGCCTACCCCCGAAAGGGTGATAGGGCCATATCCACCACGCTGGCCCAGTGCGATTCTGATGTACTCTAAACTAAACTAACTGTTCCATACATTTTGTCGAGTGTCAATGACCGTTTTCTATAGGACAGCTGATATTTTTTTCGCGATTTCAGGGCTGGTCCCATAGTAAAAGTTGTTCACAATGATGAGTACTTTCTTTTGGCTTCGAGTGTTCCCCTTACACCCCGTATATCCCTTCGCAACTAATCTTCCACTTTTTATTGCTTACACTCTTCATTCCCTCATTATCTGTACACGGTCCAGAATGACCGTTCGATGACTTGCAAGCTGTCCGCCGTACATTTGTACTCGTTAGCTCGGATGAAGTATTCCAGTAATTTGCTAAGGCTGAGGCGATATATTGGACGTTTGATTAATTATGTTCTACTTACTGGTTCTTGAAATAGGGACAGAATTCGGTAGTATTGCTGAGCTTTTATTTAAGCATACTGGAAAATGCGTCTCAGGTCTGGGATCATCATCATCATCATCAGCAGCAGCAGCAGCCAGAAGACGTCCACTGCTGAACATAGGCCTCCCCCTTTAACCTCCACACTGAACGGCAGCCTGCATTTTGCATCCACTGGATGCCAGCGACTCTCACTATGTCGTCGGTCCATCTAGTGGGAGGCCTACCTACGCTACGTTTTCTGGTTTGTGGTCTCCACTCAAGAACCTTTCTTCCCCATCGGTTATCGGTTCTTTGAGCAAAGTGGCCTGCCCATTGCCACTTCAACTTGGAAATTTTAACAGCTATGTCAGTGACTCTGGTTCTTTGGCGAATGTCCACGTTTCGGATTCTATCGCGCAAAGAAACTCCAAGCATAGCTCTCTTCATTGCCCACTGAGTGACTCTGAGTTTTTCCAAAAGGCCAACAGTTAAGGACCACGTCTCAGTACCATATGTCATCACTGGCAACACACACTGGTTCACACGTCGCACATGTTCTACTTACTAGTTCTTGAAATAGGGACAGAATTTGGTACTGTTGCGGGTTTGATTGGAAAATTATTATATTAAGAGCCTCTTATACCAAATTTGACGGTTTTAAATCAATTTTTTTCAGTTAAATTACAATATTTGAGCTGCAAAAAAATACATGTCACAGATACATCTGTGTTTGAGTTTATGATTTGGTTCAAAACACGAAGGGATAAACTTTCCTCGATAAAAAAAATCTGAAACAAAGTCGACTTAGTTTATTTTTTTTAATTTTTTGCTCTAATGAAAGCTCGTAACAACCTGGAAATTGCATGTACTGAAAGGCAATTTTATTCAACATTCTTTTATTTGGATAGATTTTTGATAGTGAATAGTGTCGTTTTTTAGTAAAATTAAAAGCGTAAAAAGGACGCGAGAATTTCGCCAGGCGTCATCGAGGTCGGACCTATGCTCGTTTTTGTCGTTGCACTCCCCCCGCGGGCGTCCTGACTCTAGCATGGCGTCGCTATAACTTGGCGGGGCTGAGGGAGCGTTTTGTTACCTACGCGACTCGGATAACCGCCCGTTAAAAAAAACTTTAAAAACAAGCTTTTAGGCATCCGCCCTGTTGAATTTAGTGTGACTTCATTTTATTTTTTGTATTATTCATAGCAAACCCTTATATTTGATACCCATATCATGGGGGTACATAAAAATACTGTTCCGATATCTTTGGAAGTCCGCCATATTGGATATAGAATGACGTAATTTAGCTAACCAAGCATTGCCATCCAAATCAAACGGGTACGCGAAATTTTAGCTCAATCGGTTTTAAAATTCAGTTGCAAGATTTGACCCAAACTAACAAGACAAGTTAAATCTATACTAATATTATAAGGAGACAAAATTTGATTGTTTGTTTGTTTGTTTGCATCGAATAGGCTCCGAAACTACTGAACCGATTTGAAAAATTCTTTCACTGTTGGGAAGCTACGCTATCCCCGGGTGACATAGTCCATAATAGGAGCATTTGTAGTACCTATATATATGTTTTTATAAAAATTATTATGAATGTGACTTTATGATAATAAATGATATTCTATTATATTCTATATTTTTTTTAAGGGATCCTTACTAAAACTCCAATGATGTAACCCAAGATGTAAAAAAATAAGATTTACAATTTTAACTTTGCGTGTTTGACAGTTCTAAGACAGAACAACGTCTGTCAGGTCGGCTAGTAGAATAATAAAAAAGCTTGTAATAAAATATAACTTTTATTTATGAGCAATGTTATTTCCAGAAAAACTAGAATGTAAACTAAAAACTGACTAGAAAATAATGTTTAATAACAAACTATAAACTAAAGCACCCAATAACTATAATATCAATTTAACTATATACTAAGCTCAGTAACAAAGATATCGTCACATCTAAGCCTAGCAATAGCAAACATTTACTAATACCAACAAATTATGATCCGATCCGTGCCACTGTTTGCTTGCCGATCGATAACAGCCTAGGAGTGTTCAAGGTCAAGCCTCGGAAACAGACACTGAAGGAGATACGGCATTTAAATCCAGTTGAAACTTTCATTTAAAAATTTGCCGTGTCTCCAACTATGGCTACCTTATAAATAAAATTGAAATGCCGTTTAAAAAAAAATAAGAAAAAAATATACATAAAAAGTTACCCGGAAAATCGGCAAATTCAAAAAGAACTAACAATGCTTTTTACTATAAGATTTTTGTATGAAGCAAAACTCAAACTTTATTGAAATTTTCACAGAAAAGGAAAAAATATTGTTTACATTAAAACGGCTGTCAAGGCACTTTTGTAAGAAATTTGTTGTAGCCAGTTGCACCCATATAAACGAAACGTCAGTCATTCGAAATCAGTTAGCAACTGTAATGCGGATATTGACGCATTGATCTAAATAAGAATGTTCAATCAAGGTTCACTTATAATGCCTGGTAACAGCTTTTCCTTCTCATTTCCGTTATTTCTCAGAAAAGAGTATATCTTCGGCTTTATCTTACGTGTGTAATTCCCGTGTAATATAAATAAAAAGAGTATTTATTTCACTTTCGGTGGAAATTTGAACAGGCGGTCTGTCGGGCCAGCTAGTAAATATACAAAAAAACAAAGTAAATTTTTACGAAAATATAATCACCGAAAGACATTTTATTTAGCTTGCAGGTAGCAAGAGTAGACGTCACCAACGCAACGCTTAGATTGGCTGCAAAAACAGCTCAAGAATTAGGTGGCCGTGGCTGGGTGGATAAAGCACTCGGACGTAAACTGATGACGCAGTTTAGAAACTTACCGATCGTCTAATTTTTGAATTATCAAATAATATTTAAACTGTAAAAAAGAAATCGACATAACTGGATTCATTCCGTAAATGTCTACCATTATTATTATTAGAAATTATGATGGACTCTTCAATGGCAACTACTAAGCCCCTCAAAATGGAAACCAGCACCGGTTGGTAACAACCAAACTCTTCACCAAATGTAATGACCCCTCGGGTTTGAGCTCTTTTGGTAGTAATATAAGTTTTTTTATTTTTTTAACTAAAATAATTATTTCCATTAACGACGGCATTCGACAAAAAATTTAACAAAAAAAAAAACCCAATGTTAAAATCGTTCAAATAGCTCAAAATAATAAATTATCTCTCGCACAAAACCTATCAAAAGCATCTCCCCCAGCCGGAGCAAAATTCGGAAAACATCGTGCTTGTCAAACTAAACTCCCATAAATGCATCACTATACCAAAAGTTACTCCAATAGCAGCTTCATGCAATTCAATGGAGCACTCCAAATTACCGAATTCGTTGACTCTCCTGGCAAAAAATCGGACAACAGCCAAATTCACTTGAACCTCCGCCTTTACTTTTACTTCAACAAATTCAGTGTTATTGTAGAGGTCTTTCTAAGCTGGATGTTTTACAGAGAGGGATTCAGTAACAATATCGCAATTTATCAAATGAACTACATTGTCGACTCCCCTCACCTTCGAACCTGCTGTCTCCGTACTTTTATCTACATAAGAAGTTGTACAGGGTCAGACGTAGGCTGAAATTACACATGCATTCAGTGTAGATATAATAAGTGTAAAAAATTGCGTGCTTGTTTGAACGGAATGAATAACTTTATTTAATGTAAACCTAAAAATATCTACGAAGAAAAAATTTAATACGCAGTTGAATCTATCAAAGTGAATTGTGAAAACTATTTAAAAAAAAAAACAGATATTGTGCTTAACTTTATAAATGTTGGCCTTCATTTCAACTCAATACGACCCCAAAACATCACAGGTGATGCTTTTTATTAAATTTTTCACAAGCTCCATCGCGAATCAAAATTAATTTTACCTTGCTTGCTTCGTTTCGCTATTTGTTTACACGAATTTACTGACGCGTAGTGGCTTTAAATTTTGCAAAAAGTTTAATTAAATGCCCTCCAGACTACAGGGGCTTATTTGCACACATAACTTTTAATAACTGGCGTGTTCAGTTTTTCGAAATGAAACTATAAATTTGAATGAGCCAACTTTTTATTAATATTTAAGTATCCTGAAAATGTGACTCGAAATTATTTTCAAGCTAAAATGGAAAGAATGTAATGTCAAGACTTTCGTGGGATCTGGTTCTAAAATATCGACTTCAAAATCACCACTCAAATCTTGATTAATATCGTTTCCGACGTCAAAATTTGTCACATCTCTTCAACTTTCCAATCTGTCGCTTTGTTCAGGGGAAGGTTCATTAATATTGTTCAAGCCGGGTCCCAAACTCAGGGTCTAATCAGTCACCGTCGCGGGCCCACATGATGATCACGAGGACCTCGGGCCATTTTCTTTGTCTCACTTCCAACGCTAATTTGTAGCGAAGTTCTGCGTGAACGCGTCTTTTTGCGTGGTACAAAGTTTGAAATGCCATTGTTATATTGCCTTGTTCACAATTGTCATAGTTTGAAATAATAGCATTCGCTATTTTATTTTAGTTTCTATAATGTTCAATCAAAATTTAAAATTTTGTTTATATATTCATATATATGTATACATATACACTATAGTTTATAAAACTTTACTTTAGATATCATAAATAGGTCTAGTTTAGTCGAGATATTACAAAAATCATACTTGATTACACGACTAATGTAGAAGAGTCTAAGATTAAAGTTATTCAAAGTTTCGTAGTTTATTGAAAATTCTCGAGAGTCTGCGGAGAAGAAACTTTGGTTTTTTACTTTTTCAATTGAAAAGTTTTGACTTTTAAATTGTTTTAGATATGATTTCTTTTGCGTCGCTACGAGATAGTTCTTTTTATGATTATATTTTTGGCTGAGCTCCTTCATTCTAGTTGCTTATGACTTAAACCAAACAGTTAGACAGAGTACACACAATAAGGAAGACGCCGGGAGGTGTCGGTCTCTCGGGGTCCCACAAGGGAGACGCTCGGGCCCTCCTTTGATAATTTATTATTGAAACCTCGCCTTTATACCTTCCTTTTGTAATATTGTCGTCTCTCGTAGCTTATTTGTTCCGCAATTGTAATTTGTGTGATTATTTTCTTTTCTATATCTGTGATTGACTTTTTCGTTTTGCGCTTACACTAATTGCTTTTTCATATTATTCTTACTTTTATGAAATAATTCTAGTCTGCAATTTGCAAAGCAATACGTGTAATATTTTACCGCACCACGATAAGATAAACTACCTAAAGTTACTTTACTACTTTCTCAATCAAGAAATTATTGTTATACTCGTAAGTAAATAAATTAAAATATAAACATTTTAATATTTACTGTTATATTTAATTAAATCAAATGCATAACCTTACTTCTAAGTCTTAAACGCTTTCGTTACAGTGTTCCAATTGTCACAAATTATATCAAAATCGGGGACTAATCTGAAAGTAAATCCTTTCAAACAGAAAAATTAATTTGAAAAAGAATTTTCAAATCGTTTCATAAATGCCGGAATTCAGAGGTAACAAACATTTAAACATTGTGAGAGTCGCGGGCATCCAGTGGATGCAAAAGGCAGGCTGTCGTTCAGTGTGGAGATTAAAAGGGGAGGCCTATGTTCAGCAGAGGACGTCTTCTGGCTGATGATGATAACCTTACTTTATGTGTACTATATGAAGCACCCAGATAGTTACACATATGAGACAAAAGTCGTATACATCATATTATTACTATTTGTGACATAAATTGTAATAACATAGGAGAAGCACTTACGACACAGAGTGACATCAGAGGTAAGCATCTCCAAGATACGGCTTTGATGCAAAACCCTTATTTTCTTTATCGACTTTTTCATCTCACAAAGTTATAACATGACAACATTCTCCATTATTTTCTGTCATAAATATTATATTATCGTTTATTTGAAAATTCCCGTTTATGATCGCACGGTATTCGTGTTATTTAGCGCTCCCACCCCGTTTTCTATTGAGATGGGAAATATTTAATAAAAACCGATTTTCTTCGAAATGCTCAGCGATTTTGCCGTTCCGCGGGGCTCGAGTTATTGTTCGTAATGGCCGAGGGATTTTTTAGAGCCATCACGGGTTCATGGAGCCGGAAATATCGCTCCTAATTTCTGTATTGGATCAGCTATTTTCATGATTTCGTATTTTTATGAATCTATGAAAAACATGTAAAAATAAAAGCAGATATAGCTCAACTCATAAACTTTATTGTTGAATTTAATACTTGTATTTATCTGCTTCATTTTTATTTGTTTGTGTTCTAAAAGCATTTTAAGGGAATAGAACCTGTGTTTCTAATAATGGTATATGAATATATTAATACAAACATGTTTAATTAACACAAAATACGCATAGCAATCTAAATATTAATATACTCAGCCATAATCCTCCACACGATCAAAATAATTATACTAAGCCCGAGGCATATACAGACTAGCGACCAAGTATCATCTTAATCCAATTAAGTGAACTAATAAATAACTTGAAATTTAATTAAGCAACTATACACATCCAATTGAAATTTATGTCTAAAATGAACAGAGAACGAATTTTAACCCTAAGCTTAGTTAGCAGCGGACTAATCTTGTTACACTGAGTATTCGATAGAATCAGGAGTTTATTGAATATTAAAGATAGTTTTAACTTCATCAGCTTTAGTTAAAACGTCAGCTATTTTACTGCTCGTGAAATCTGCCCGAACGCGATAAACTTTTAGTTGAGTTGCTGTATACATTTCTACTTTGTTGAGATTGGAGTTTATTATTTCACTTAGTAAAAGGGTGCAAGCGCTCTTATGCGTTAGGGTTCATCGTTTGTAACATAAATTAAATTGTGTTGGAAATTTCTTGTGTTCGATTTTGTTTATGCCTTCGTCAGTCTTGTTATTTTCTCAATGACATGGTCAGTGAAAGAAATAGTAACTATCGCAAGATTTGCAAGAGAAAAAGCTCGCTTCTAATCTATCTTCTAATTATAATCCCATAATGAATTTCAAATTTATTGATTGATTTATCATCTGCTTCCTTACAATGTTTTTTTCATGTGTCATAATTACATATATGCTACTCTCTCTCTCTCTCTCTCTATCTCTTTCTATATTTTTTTCATGATCTCATAGTAAATGTTCTTTCTCAAATTACTATATTTCCAGAATTAAAGCACCTTCATTTCAGGTACGTAAATAAAACTCGTCTGGTTCCGTGGGGTCACGGCCGAGGGCCGCAGCAACAGGGGGCCTTACTCCCCGTCGCAAAGGGGACATTCCACGTCTCGATCCAATGGGCCTTTTATCTGTAATAGCCCTTACGGCTAGATGTTTAAGGTAATGATTGGTTTTGATTTCACCTTTATTTCAGGACAAAGAGAGAGCTTCAAAGACATTGCGGGTACTTTTCTTAATTAGGAAAGTGTTTTTGTTGGAAATAAAACTGAGGAAAATGGTGGTCCTTGTACTTTGTAAGGATTTACTGCGTTTTGAGGCTTTTTCTTTTCTTATTAATTATACAGAATTTTCGTATTATATTTTAGATTTCACTGAAAATGGAATATATAGTTATCGAAAATATTAAATGAGATATAAATTTAGAGTACATAAGAGTCAAATATTCGTACATATCACATTGATAATTATATATTTTTTAACACATAATACATATTATAATGTGAAATACATAGTAGTTCTTTACACTTACCTACAAATCACCTATCAGTCATGTCTTTGTCATAATTAAACACAAATTGCTTGTAATTTTAAACTTTTTTACGAATCCCAAAAGATATAACATCTAAAAGCTTTTTACACAAAAGCCTGAGGAAGCCTGAGAAACATTAAGTAAGGCACATAATGAAGTAATTGTAAGGACCGGATTCATTACCTAGCATTGACCTCTGCTTTACGAGACCCAAAATAAAAAGTAGAAGAGAACACTGGAAAATAAACTTTAGACATTTGAAGATAGAGGTGAATGCGACAGCTGACGACGATTCGGCGAAAATGTAAATAATTTCAGGGATGGAATAAATAATGTAAAATATCCCAAGTTGGCCGGTGAAATTTAATTCCGTTGCGCTTAATAGCGATCCTTGGGACTTAGAGAAGATCGGTTCTTAAATAAATCCTGATCAAATTAGGATAAAAATAAGTATTCCGAAATTTTCGCTTCCGAAACAGATATTGCGCAATCTAAATGTAATTTTAACTGCAAAGCTGGTCGGTTAACTGGACCGTGTAAATACAGCTTGATTTCCTTTTTAATGGAAAAGGTACAACAAATTAAATTCGTTTGATGAAAGGAAGAGGCGAAGTAACCCTTCGGAGCATTAAATCGTCTACCTTCATTCTACCCCTGAATGGGAAGAAGCCTTAGAACTTGTGTGGACTATGAAATAACGAGGTGGGGTGAGACTACAAGCGAGAAACGTTACTCGTACCGGCGCAGTTAAACGTCAAAGTCAGTTCAATGTAGCAGCACTTTACATAACTGGCCAAACGAAGCAAAGTACAGGGTCTACGGAAATCGTACTTTACGTACTTTTATACATATGTTTGCATATGTGTTTGACGATAGCTTGTATACCAATGACAATATAACCACTTGACTGTTCATCTTTTACCCCGCATGAGGCACAGGTTCTAACATGTCAACCTAAACTATTCGAGCGGGGTCAATCCTAGGCGCGTTATTAATGTTTTTTTTTTTTTTTTTTTTTTTTTTTTTTCATATATATACACATAATTAATCTAAGTTAGTATCGAAAAACTAAGCTGTTTGTAATGACTTTTGATTCTCCAATCACAAGCGTCGAGTCGCGTCGCCCCGCGACCGAAGTGGCATCATTTTGCAAAAGGAAATTTTGACTATATGCGCGATCAAGTGGTTAGATTATCTTTGTTGTATGCAGTTGATCTAATCTTCGTGAATTTAAGACAAGTAGTTCAATTTAATATAATCTTTAGGTTTTAATGTTAGGAGCATAATGAATTAACGGGTTGTAAAGAAGCTGTGTCGGTGACTCTGATTCTTTGGCGAATATTTTAATCTTTAGCAGCCTCTCAGTCATAAGATTCAGTTTCCATTTTCCTATACTGGTATTTTCGCAGACTCCGTGAGATGTGCTTCTCAACATCAGGTGAACTATACTCAAAACGCTTAGCCTGATCAACTATAAAAACAAAGAAGCAAAACAGAAATTTATTGAGTTGTCTTTAATCTTCTATACATGGGCAACATGTGCAATTGGAGTCTAAGTTTATAATTTGAGAAGAAAAAAAATATATATACATATATACTTACTCTCTAAAACAAATTAGAGATATTACATTACATTTATTTACATAACTAGCTACATAATACCTATTTATCTATCTATTCATGTTTTATAATTCACCTGACAATATTGCATAATTATGGTTATCTAAATTGGCCAATTAAATGTTTGAAAAACAGAAAATTGCGTAAGCAACATGTTCAGCTTGACAATGTCCCCGGCTTGTGTTGGGGGAAGTACAGATGGAACAAAAAAAAAAAAAAAAAAAAATGGAGTCTAAAGGATCTTCCGTTAGAATGTATGCCTGTGGTGCCACCCGGACTATGGGCCATATCTGCTTGTGAGCCTACTGTACTCTACACCTGCACAAGGTGGCTTTTGCCACAGTTTCTGTGACCCCCATAATATATCGAATCACTGCCCCGGTGGCTCAGTTGGTAGTGAACTTACCTTCTGTGCTTGGGGGCGTTCGATTCCCATCTAGGACAAACATTTAGTGTCATGAACATTTGTGTTTGTTCTATGTCTGGGTGTTAATATCTATTTAAGTATGTATTTAAAAATATATATGTACGTATATCAGTTTCTGACAGCCATATTACAAGCTTTGCTTAGTTTGGGGTCAGATGACCGTGTGTGCAAAAATGTCCCAAATATTTATTTATTATTATTATTTATTACTGGTTCAAAAAGTAGAAGAAAACTCTATAACATGCTGTTTAAAAAGCGAGTCTTAAAAGGTCGGCTACATATTCATAATACCTCTGGCGTTAAATGTATCCATAGACGTCAGTTACTGGTTACTATCAGGCAGCCAGCCTGTTTGTCTGCCACCACAAATGTCACAAATTGCGAGTAAAAAACTCAAGTACCAATTAACGGGATATTTACCGTGGTAAGGTTGTGAAATTAGCACCCGTTACATGGTGCATGTAACTGCGCCGAAATATCGGGAGCTCATTCCACAACCTTAAAACGGTAAATAAAGTAAATAATCATATAAATTTAGTGAACAGCCGTGATAGCTTAAAATGCTCTGATGAACTCTTTGACCTCATCCCTCCATCGTGGTTTTACTACCGAACCGTACGCCATCGCCAAAAAAGCCATCCTCATATTATAGATGCGTGGAAGTCTCGCACTGTTCGATTTGATCGATTGTTTCTGCCACGCACCTGTAAGTTGTGGAATGGCTTACCACCTTCGGTTTTTCCTCCAACATATAACCTCAATCGCTTCAAGCGAAGAGTGAATAAAGTCCTCAAAGGTAGGCAAAGCACCGCCAATGCCCCGGATATTGTAGGTGTCCATAGCTGACGGTGACTACTTACCATCAGGTGGCCCGTCGCTTGTTTGCATACTATTATAAAAAAAAAAAAAAAAAAAAAAAAAAAAACTCCAGTTCTGATAGAGAGTAAGTATCGCTGTTCCTACCACTATTTCGCTAATCGCTCATACCACGACCAAATCTCAAAGAAGGCACTGTATAAAATAAAAGGCTCCCATCAAAACCCAGGTCACGTCGTGCTCGTTTTGAGTAGCCCGCTCCGCACAATATTAGCTCGAAATGGCAGGCGGTTTTTTAACTTATTATTGCCCTGAAAACCCATTTTGTCTGTTCCTGTAATAAAACGAGGCCTTTATGGTACAATTATGAGATGTTATTAGATTGCGCAAGTTCTTCTCGTCCCGAAAATTATTGATCGATGGTGCCCTATAATTTAATAATGCTTTGTTTGTCTGCGGAAAACTTTATCTTCACATTGGGAAATGCTTTGTATTACATTTTCTGTCCGTTTGACAGAGTTTCGTATAGTTAGACATTACACAATTTTTTTATAATAGATAGGCTTGCGCTTGGCCACTATCTCGCCTGATCTTAAGCGATCATGCGGTTTACGTTGGAGCATGCTTGCCTAGAAGGAACCGATTCACTCGAATATACGGCGATTCATTCATTTCTCGATTCATTACGTGAATATACGGCGTAAAAATTGACGTATTGCGTTATACACTGAAAAAAACTGTTTAGGTACCTAACAAACAAGAATACAGTTAGCTACACAAATTTTGGTTAAAACATTACGCCTGTAACTTAAAATACATTAATCTCCAATCTTGGCATCAAGACTAGAGTAAATAAATTTCTTCTAGATCAACGTGTTCCATCCTAGACCACACCGTCGCTTACTATCAGGCATTGACCTATATGTACTACGAGGCGAGTTATATTAAAATCAAACGTAGATCTATATTAAAATCAAACGTAGATCTATATTATACATATATTAAAAAAATACTCAATTCAGCACTTTCGACATAAATATTTTCCAGAAATGTTACTAAAAGCACTTTTCTCGAATTCTAAACTCGGATTTATTTTCAACAATCGTTGGAAATCTTTAAACGTACTCGCACATAAAGGCATTACAACAAAGCGCCGGCGCGGGCTGAGAGCAATCTCGTTACGTCGCCGGAAATTAATGTTTCCTTTCGATAAATTTTCGAGGCGTTATTATTGAATACACTAACACTTAAACACCGTGTCACAGAAAATTTTCAACACGTCCTTCACTGCAGACCGACCAACTTACACGTTAGGCTAAATGGAAGCAGGATGGAAGTAAGAAAATTTTAACAATAACTATCACTTTTCAAATGTCTTCAAAAACGGAGTATATCATTTTATTTATAAAGCACGGGAATTAAGTAAGATTAAGCCGGTCACTCTGACCAATAAAACCGCCTAATGCGGTTGAAACTATAGTCGGAGTGACCGGCTTAATCTTACGTGAGTAATTCCCGCGTAACATAAATAAAATGTGTGAAAACCACGTCAGTTTCTATAATAAAACGGAGTACCTCGAGATCTAAACAGTCCACAGCAGAAATAATTACGTTGTATCATTCCTAATGATTGTACATGTGCACTTTAGAAAAAACTAAGATCTACGCGATATAATTATTAATAGCAAAAATCTAGGATTTATTTCGAAATTATGTTAAAACTCAGACTACCTCCAAAAATAGAAAAAAAAAAAACATGCATGTAGTACCTAACTTAAGTTATGGCTTCTGACGTGCAGTCCTATGACTGATTAAAAATAATAAAATATATGAATTTATTTATATAATAATGATAAAATTTATTTTCTTTCTTTTTCTTTCTTTCTTTCTTGATTCTTATTATATCGACTTCGAAAAAGGAGGAAGGTTCTCAATTCGATCCTTTATCTTATTTTATGTTTTACTTGCCATTGTATATTGTTTTATTGCCACAAAATAAACTATGTCTAACACTGTTTTAAACTATCACGGTTGTTCACTAAAGTTAAATGTGATGTGTGTGTGTGTGTGTGTGTGTGTGTGTGTGTGTGTGTGTGTGTGTGCGAGGTGTGGTGTGTGGGTGTGGTGTGTGGGTGTGATGTGTGTGTGTGTGTGTGTGTGTGTGTGTGTGTGTGTGTGTGTGATGTGATGTGTGTGTGTGTGTGTGTGTGTGTGGGTGTGTGTGTGTCTTCAGTCTTCCCGTGAACATGGTGCATGTAACTGCGCCCGAAATATCAGGAGCTCATTCCACAACCTTACCACGGTAAATATCCCGTTAATAATCATTTAACTTTAGTAAACCATGTCTGTCTATAATAGTTCGACTCTAGAAATAATTTGGTGCTATCCACCAAGATCACGTCAGACAAACGTTAGAGTATTGTTATTGTGACAAGGTTCGTTTACGCAAACTGCTGAACGTGTGAGCATAAATTCATGTAAATCGGGTTTTGATGTAAGCAGTTAAGTCTTCAATGTATGTACGAACATATTGCGCTGTCGGTTTGTCTATCTGCTTAGTGGAAGTTTGAGCTATTGTTATAGTTTAGACTTTACTTCTAAGTGCTTTAACATTACCTTCGCATGTATTAGGTGCTACTATTTGATAGCCCGTTGGTCCAGTTGGTAGTGAACCTGCCTTCTGAGCTTGGGGGCGTGGATTCGATTCCCACCTAGGACAAACATTCATGTGATGAATATTTGTGTTTGTTCTATATCTGGTTGTCAATATCTATTTAAGTATGTATTTAAAAACTATATATGTATTTATATCAGTCTCTGGCAGCCATATCACAAGCTTTGCTTAGTTTGGGGTCAGATGACCGTGTGTGCAAAAATGTCCCAAATATTTATTATTTATTTATTATTTAAGGTCTGTGGGTGCGACTAGGTATTTAGAAGAGCTTGCTATTAAGTTATGCAAAATAAAAGTTTTGGTGGCTGAGCGGTAGCTTGTACTTTACAATTTGACTGCACCCGGTTCGATCCTCGGCCATACAAGTGACTTATTTGGTACCTAAAAAAATTTTGTGCAGTTTCGATACCATAGCTCAAAAACGACCGGTAGATATGACCAAGAACCTCAAAGTTTAAAGACGTATGATATAAGCGCAGGCCTAACCATAAAAAAAAAAAAAAAAAAAAAAAAAAAAAAAAAAAAAACATTCACCAACATGCACTGGGCCCGTTTGGTGGGTTAGAGCCCATCCTATCTCTCTGAAACAAGGCCTTAGTCCCAGCAGTGGAAACAATAGGCTGAAATTATGATAAGTAAAAACTTATTCAATAATCACAGTTATGCACAATAAACGTTTCTTCCATTCTTAGGTTGTGTGAGTCATAATTGTAGACACAGTAGGTCCTTAGTGCATATTTTACCCTTTTTTCTAAGCGTTAATCTGTCCGTAAGAATATGATTATGTGACTTTTGTAAATTATTTAGTTTTTATGTAGTGTCGCTATTTAAGGCTAAGCTTCTTATCCTTGAACATTGGCGCAAAGTTGCTAGTCTATCGGTTTTTATCGGATACATTTCAGAGAGTGTGTATCAAATCTGCATAATCTAATTCTATCTTGTCTATTTTTCTATCGGACGGCCAGGGCAGGCACTAAAATGCGACACCGTTTCAAGATTGATATTCCTAAAACCCAAACGAAGCGCTTTGATTCCTTTCATTGTGCGAACTGCTAGACTGAAATTCGCTAAAGTTATATGATTATTAACGGGATATTTACCGTGGTAAAATTCCGTGAAATTACCGTGAAATTCGCTGCCTGAATGGGTATTCCCCGATAGTTACAATTTGGGTGTTTTCAAGTCGCGAGTAAATCGGTTTCTTCTAGGCAAGCGTGCTCCATCGTTGACCGCACAGCACTTTGCAACAGGCGAAATGGCGGTCAGCTGCAAACCTATTACTCAAATAAAAAAAACATGTTATTTAGTTATTATTGTTCTAATTTTGAGTCGCGGGCATCCAGTGGATGCAAAAGGCAGGCTATCGTTCAGTGTGGAGGTTAAAGGGGGAGGCCTATGTTCAGCAGTGGACGTCTTCTGGCTGATGATGATGATGATGTTCTAATTTCATATTATAGTGTTAATTTCATTGTACTTAGTTACTTGTGAATTATAAATATGTAACTATAGTTATTATTTATGAATACTATGAACTACTATAATACCTATATATCTACCCTGTATATCTACACTACCTTAGTTAGAAATGCTTAAGCCTACTCCTTGTACGCAAAAAATACTAATAAATAAATAATAAATAAATAATAAATAATAAATAAATTGTATAATATTTATTTCAATTTATAGCTATAAATAATTATTATAAAACAGTTATCAAAAATCAACAGGTCAAAATTCGATCACAAAACAAAGCGCTCAACAAAAACGTAAATACGAAAACAGAAGCCAACTTGTTACAATAAGACAATATATGGCAACATAATTGCGAACAAACACCGAAAAAACAACGCTGACTGGGAAAATTAACATCTAAACCGAACATCGGTTTATTCAGTAAACAAGAAAATTACACATATTAGAATAAAAATAAAACCTAAAACTACTTACAAAATTAAAAACTAATACTAAACTAAATTAAATTAAATACGCTAAATAAAAATATACTGAATAAATAATATATATAATGTTTACTGAATAAACCGATGTTAATTTTAAACTAAAAAAAAAAAAAAAAAATTATAAATAATAAAACCGAACAGGAGAAAAACGAAGACGAATTCAAAAAAACAACAAAGTAATTCGTCATCGGCAAATAAGCGTTTGTATAAAATGAATAATCGGGCATTACGAGTGTTTGTCCGTACAATTTTATTCCTGTGTTTATTCTGTACGTCGGGGGGCCGCCAAGTTGCCAATAAAAACATTTTCATTGCTCGTGTTAAAACAGTGACGAAAGTGAACGCCCCGGGAACTGAGAATAATCAATACGGACGCGCCCCGCTAACGTTCGGTTCGCCCGGCGCAGGTACACCCCCCCTTTCCCCGCCCTGTATATTCCCCCTCTCGCCTCACACCCCCTCCCCTATTCGTAGGGGTCATAGACTAGACAGATAGACGAGAAAGCGCCGGTATGTAGCATTTTAAAAATAGATACGCACTTGACAACAGACGGGTGTGTTTTGTATGGTATCGTCGACGTATATAATTTACGGTTAACTATTGCTATAGAGAGTTAAATAAAACCATTTTAATAAAACTGCTGGCCTTTTGGAAAAACTCAGTCGCACAGCAGACAATGAAGAGCTCGAAATTTCTTTGTGCGATAAAGTCCAGAACGAGGATATTCGCTGAAGAACCACAGTCACCGATACAACTGCTCAGATTAGCAAGTTGAAGTGGCAATGGGCAGGCACATCGCTCGAAGAACCGATAATCGATGGGGAAGAAAGGTTCTTGAGTGGAGACCACGAACCGGAAGACGCAGCGTAGGTAGACCTCCCACTAGACGGACCAACGACATTGTGAGAGTCGCGAGCATCTAGTGGATGCAGATGGCAGGCTGTCGTTCAATGTGGAAATCTAAGAGGAATGCCAATGTTCAGCAATAGGCGTTTTTTGTTTGAAAATGATAATGATTCTTCAAAATCATCATCTATCTGGAATATCTAAAAGATCACAATATGAGTAACATTCTTTCCGAAACTGACTTTTTTATTTTACTTCCGATATCTTTAAAGGCGTATACTAAACTGAAACTATGTCATATTTGGACAAAACAAACATGTCCCGATCTTAAGCTTAGATAAGATCATATAAAACTTTGTATCAAATCAATAAAACATCAGTACTTCCCGTTTGAATGAACCAGCAATAACGTCCAAACCGTTTGATGCACTGAATTCGAACAATAAAACGAATTTAAGTTTGCTTCCAATGCGCTTAAGAGCTTTACAAAGTAACCTTTTTAATGCTTAACGCAAGCAAAACTCGACGTGTACCTGAATACCTGATTTTCAACTGGAGTGCTTCAAACTTCGCGGTTGCAGCCGCCGACTGTAATTTTTCCTACTTTTTGTTTTTCCGACGCCCCCTGTTATTGTTTATGATGCTAATGTTGTTTGTGCTATCGTTTTTAAAAGTACAATGGCATATTTTAACGAGAATTGCATTTCCGTTGTCGCAGATGTTGTTTTCGTCACTGCTCTGAAGAATCTGTCGATATTTTTTTTTAGTTTTCAGCCAAAAGACGTCCACTGCTGAACATAAGCCATCCCACCCATTAAAACTCCACACCGAACGACAACCTGCCATCTGAATACACCGGATGCCCGTAACTTTCACGATGTCGCCGGTCCATCTAATAGAAGGTCTACCTACGCTGCATCTTCCGGTTCATGGTCTCCACTCTAGAACCTTTCTTCCTCATCGGTTATCTGTTGAAAGTTTTATCTCGACAAAAAGCACGGATGAGCACACTTTTAACCAGCTGATTACTTCACCTCCTTTGATTCACCTCATTAAAACTTTCCTCTATTTCTTTTTATTTTATTTTTTCAAGCTTCAGCGAACATGAAAGGCTCATTGGGCTGAGTTTTATTAGGATCCTGTATCAGGTGGAATCGATAATCGTAACACTTCTCTTTTTACCCAAAACAGTGATTGAGGAGCGTACAAAAATGATCTTTATTTATATTAGGCTTTAGGTTCTGTTATGATTGTAGAGACTTTGAAGGCGGACGGAAGAGTACAAGTTGGTTTAATTAATCATCCGTCGGGTCGGAAAATTGAGCAGATGGCTACGATCACAATATCGTATAAAAAGTTCAAACCTCGACAAAGATTTGGTGGAAAATCTCCAGTTTTTCTCCTTTCTCACCTTTTTCATAAAATCCTGCGGTTCCTAGTCCGAAAACATCTAAATGATTGATGGAAATGTGAATGCACACAAATCATTTAAACTCTTGGAGACAAATTTGGTTTTACCGGTATTTGGTGGAATGTTTCTAAGAGGTTAAAGGTGCGAAGAAAAGGATTCAAGCGGGAGTTTATCTTCTGTTGAAGTTAAATTAGTTTGTTGATTACTTCGGCAACAATGCGGTTTTAGCTTAAAGGTAAGTATCCAATGAATTTATCGGTTAAATAACTTATTGAACGTTGGAACTTGTGGTTTCTAGTATAAATTAATTTGGGCAATTTCGTCGAATTTATTGTGGTGCTATCCTCAAAATGAAGTGTAGGCGAATTAATTACAATTCAAAACTGGAATTGGTATGACTAATGTTTTAAAACAATATACCTTAATTTATAGGAGGCTTAGTTGAGCTTTGTTCAAAGTTTAACATTTTATTATTTCATTTTGTTTATCTATGTGAAGATTTATTGAGGTGGAGTTTATTTCTATTTGACTCAGATAAAAATTATTTATTCTTTATTTAATTTTCTGATAAGCATTTAATTTTACATTATATAACACATGAATAGTATTCGAATATCTTCATCATCATCATCAGCCAGAAGACGTCCACTGCTGAACATAGGCCTCCCCATTTAACCTCCACACTGAACGACAGCCTGCCTTTTGCATCCACTGGATGTCCGCGACTCTCACAATGTCGTCGGTCCATCTAGTGGGAGGCCTCCCTACGCTGCGTCTTCCGATTTGTGGTCTCCACTCCAGAACCTTTCTTCCTCATCGGTTATTGGTTCTTCGAGCGATGTGGCCTGCCCATTGCCACTTCTACTTGCAAAGCAGTTATGTGGTGGCTTATAATTATATTATAGTTGAATCCCGCGGTGTTACACGTAATTTTCCAGTTTTTTTTTTTTATAGTTTGGAGGAAGAATAAATACTTTTGCTTCTTCATGATGCACACTATCTTCCTGCCAAATTTCGTTAAGATCAGCCTGGCCGTTTAGTCGTGAAAAGTGAACCACCAGACAGAGATACAGAGTTACTTTCGCTTTTATAATATTAGTGAGGATATAATTATACACCCTTACACCGTAAGGGTCACCCGTAAGGGGAACACTCTCGAAACAAAAGAAGGATTTTTTCAGAAGAGATTTTTTTCGCGATTTCAGGGCTGGTCCCATAGTAAAAGTTGTTTAAAATGATGGGTACAATTACCTTCTTTTGGCTTCGTGAGTGTTCTCCTTACACCCCGTATACATTCATTTCACAAAGATTTCATATTTCATCATCATTTCTATTAAAACCGTACTTTACGCCTCAAAACGGCATTATAAACCCTAACCCTCACCTTTATAATCCAAAAAGCATACTTACAACACTTTCGCATTAAAAACGCTCTAAATTACAATTTACCGGTTACTTTAAGCCCTTCTAATAATAAAATAGGCCGCGTGCACAAGTTTAGAGCTCGTACGGGCCCGGTAGAGGTCGGTAGAGAGCCCATTCATTAAAACTTACTACAATAGAGTCGGATAAGGGTGTAATTCAATAAGCCACTCGACCTAAAGGCCTTTTATGATTAATAGGTGTTCTAAGGGAATATATTCGAAATAGATACTAGGGAAATTTGTTACCTTAAGTGTAACATCCATGCACTTTATGACTAACTAGCTGCGCCCCGAGGTTCCGCGTGGATACCCACCATAAAAGTAGTCTTAGTTACTCCTTATAACATCAGCTATCTGCCAATGAATGTCCAGTCAAAATCGGTCTAGCCGTTTTGGAGCCAATTAGGAACAAATGTATTGCGATTTATATGTACAATGCAATAGCCTTTTATTTCAATAACATAATTTAATTTTCATCATCATCATCAGCCAGAAGACGTCCACTGCTGAACATAGGCCTCCCCCTTTAACCTCCACACTGAACGACAGCCTGCCTTTTGCATCCACTCCGCGCATCCCGCGACTCTCACTATGTCGTCGGTCCATCTAGTGGGAGGCCTACCTACGCTGCGTCTTCCGGTTCGTGGTCTCCACTCAAGAACCTTTCTTCCCCATCGGTTATCGGTTCCTCGAGCGATGTGGCCTGCCCATTGCCACTTCAACTTGCAAATTTTAACAGCTATGTCGGTGACTCTGGTTCTTTGGCGAATATCCACGTTTCGGATTTTATCGCGCAAAAAAACTCCGAGCATAGCTCTCTCCATTGCCCGCTGAGTGACTCTGAGTTTTTCCAAAAGGCCAACAGTTAAGAACCACGTCTCAGTACCATACGTCATCACTGTCAATTTCACTGTAATTTCATTTTATAATTACATAAAAAAAATGAAATTTTATGTCTGAGTCTATAGGATAAACAATTTGAATTTAATAATTTAATAATTGAAAGAAAGAAAGAAAGAAAGCAATAAAAATCTAATCTAATCTAAAGAAAGAAAAAGTTTATTTGTGACCTAATTAGGTTCTAAAAAAATAGTTTATAGACAAGTTATAATATAAGGTCACAAATCGGCCCGAACTCAGCATAATGCTGGCTGTTAACCAGCGCTGGTCTCAATTGAACTCAAGTGTCTGTTGATTTGGCAATAATATAAATAAATTTTGTTTAGACTCGCCTGATGTTAAGCGATGATGCGGTCTATGATGGAGCACGCAAAAAAAAACTAAAGTAACCGACATAGCCAAAAATTTGCAAGCTGAAGTGGCAATGGGCTGGCCATATCTGTAGAATAACTAACAACCGCTGGGGAAGACGGGTTTCTAGAGTGGAGACCGCGTATCGGCAAACGTAGAGTAGGACGCCCTGCAGCCAGGTGGAGTGACGACCTGCGAAAGGCGGCTGGTGGCAAGTGGATGCGAAAAGCAGAAGATCGTGCCTTGAGGCGTTCTTTAGAAGAGGCCTACGTCCAATAGTACGAACATCAAATGGGCGGATGATGATGATTTAAAACTCATATCAGATTCAAATAACTGAAAATCGTGTAATTTCTTACTCAATTTCAGTTTCAAACTTTTTTCCTAGTCAAACATTTCATGCAATCAAGTCTGGAACAGTCTAGATTCTCTACATAGAGTACATACGTGCGGCTCAACTTTCGTCTGCGAAATGGCACTCCCGGTTGAATCGTAACTTAGCAAACTCAATTCCAACAGAAATAGGGCTTCTGTCTACAGCAGAGCAGACACGGCTGTGATAGTCATACGAACTTTATAAGTGCTTTAGCATATTAATTCTGATTGTAGACCTCATAGAATGAAAAGTTATTTTAAGGTGGTACGTTTCATTTATGGCAAGAAAATCACGAGTGAATCGGTTTCTTCTAGGCAAGCGTGCTCCGTAGACCGCATCATCGCTTAACATCAGGTGAGTTGGCGGTCAAGCGCAAGCCTATTATTCATAAAAAAAAATCTAACAGTTTTTTTGTTCTTGTAGTTAGGCCGGGTAATTATTGTAAACGACCATGGTTTTTGAGCTAATTGATTATTTTATTTATGTTACACGGGAATTACTCACGTAAGATTAAGCCGGTTACTCCGACTATAGTTTGAACCGCATTAGACGCGGTTCAAACTATAGTCGGAGTAACCGGCTTAATCTTACGTGAGTAATTCCCGTGTAACATAAATAAAATGTGTGAAAACCACGTCAGTTTCAATAATAAAATTGATTATTATCCTTGACAAAATCATGTTAAGATATCAATCTTACATACAACATTACAACGGTGTTTGCGCAAATCGTTGGGTGTTCTTTACATTATCATGTACAGTTATTTAACAGTATCGCACCATGTTACTTACATTTGTTAATAAACCGTTTGAAAGAACAAAAAATAGTAATACACATTTTTTTGCTGTTATGCGTGTTCAACGTTAGTTGTCAGCTATGTCATCGTAGCTCTGTCATCGCGCGGCGTTGTAGTCGGACCGCGGTTACCTTGTAACTAACCAAAAAGTCTGCGCAATTCGTAGCGTGCGCCAGGTTTTGGTTCGGACATTTTTGGCATGATAGTGACTCTATATGTATTGTATATCAATGCATAGGCCTCTCTAAACGTACACCACTCAGCCCGGATTTTTTCGCTTCTACCTACTGTCAGCTGCCTTACTCCATCGAGTCTCAGGTCACTACTTAATTACTACTAGCTGCTATTGTTATTACATAGTAGCCACCCAACCCGCATTTCATCATCATCATCATCATCATCAGCTAGAACACGTCCACTGCTTCCCTCTTTAACCTCCACACTGAACGACAGCCTGCCTTTTGCATCCACTGGATTCCCCGCATTTCCAACTGCCTAAGTATATATATTATTCCTGAATCCGTCGCGTCAACAAGCCGGCTAAATTCTGCAACGAAATTAAACAAGAGAAAAGCGGCGAGAGCACGTACATCGCTAATCTCACTCCCTGAACATTATAAATACTATTACAATAGAGGTGTGGGGAGTTGTATTTTGGCCGGATGTTAAAGTTAATTTTAAACGTTTTTTATTTATTCAGTTTATTGGCACACAAAACAAAATATGGTCAAAACAATCTAAACTTAGAGTAGACTACAAAATTTTAAACTTTTTTTTTTTTGTAATAGAATAAGTGGCAAACAAGCTACGAGCCACCTGATGGTAAGTGGTCACCGCTGCCTATAGACACATACAATACCCGGGGCATTGTCAGTGCGTTGCCTACCTTTGAGGACTCTATTCACCCTTCCATCACCAAACTACTACACCATACATTACTAAACCATATTCCTAAATATGTATACACAACATGTTTCTTTTTAATGCAGTAAAGTATTACAAACTAATTTAGATACAAAAATATTAAATAAACTTAACTACTTTTATTATGGACCGTAAAAACAACATTTCGTACATCTTTTTTAAATTTCAATAGTTTTTTATTAAAGATATCAATAGAGTCATGGTGGTCATGTTTTAGATGATGAACGAAAGTAACGGTGTTGCAACATTTTAACGTCTTGCCATATCAATATAATATTTATTCTATACAAATGTTTCGAAAAGAACGTTACGTTGGTACAATTTAATGTATTTTGTTTTATTTCTGGCAAAATACAATCTTACTTTTTTTTTTTAAATAAATAATAGGCTTGCGTTTGACCACCATCACGCCTGATGTTAAGCGATGATGCGGTCTACGTTGGAGCACGCTTGCCTAAAAGGAACCGATTCACTCGTGATTTGAAGACACCCAGATTGTAACCATCGGGGAACACCCATTCAGGCAGCGCATTCCACAGACTAGCAGTTCGCATAATAAATGTGGAATCAAAGCGCTTCGTACGGGTTCTCGGAATATCAACCATAAAGCGGTGACGATTTTTCTGCCTGCTCTGGCAGTCCGATAGAAAAATGGGCAGGAGGGAATTAGATCGTGCAGATCCGATGCACACTCTCCGAAATGTATCCGATAAAAAACCGATAGACTAGCAACTTTACGTCGACTTACACTAAATACCTAAACTACTACTGCCTATTTAACAAACTCAGTTGATAGATATAACAGGTGGCTCCCATAGGTTGTCGTCGAAGGTAGAGATATCCTAACTAGAGGCAATCCAAAATGTCAAGCCAATTACCAGTTAGTTGCATATCTAGCATGTTGTCGGCATTACGTTATGTGGTAACAATACGACGTTCTATTTAAACAATTAAATATGTAATGTTGATAGATTGTAACGTTATGTTGATACATTGTAACGTTATGTTGATATATTGTAACTTTGTGTTGATATTATAGAAACTGACGTGGTTTTCACACATTTTATTTATGTTACACGGGAATTACTCACGTAAGATTAAGCCGGTTACTCCGACTATAGTAACCGGCTTAATCTTACGTGAGTAATTCCCGTGTAACATAAATAAAATTTGTGTTGATACATTGTAACTTTGTGTTGATACATTGTAACGTTATGTTGATACATTGTAACGTTATGTTGAAACATTGTAACGTTAGGTTGATATATTGTAACTTTGTGTTGATACATTGTAACTTTGTGTTGATACATTGTAACGTTATGTTGATACATTGTACCGTTATGTTGATACATTGTAACGTTATGTTGATATATTGTAACTTTGTGTTGATACATTGTAACGTTATGTTGTTAAATTGTAACTTTATGTTGACACATTGTAACGATATATTGTTTTTTTTTGTTTTTTTTATGCCATAGGTGTTAAACAAGCAGACGGGCTGCCTGATGGAAAGCAGTCACCGTCGCCTATGGATACTTGTAACACCCGAGGCATCACAAATACGTTGCCGACCCTTTAGAACTCGATTAACTCGCCTTTTGAAGAACCCCATGTTGTAGCTTCTCGGAAACACCGTGGAAGGTAACTTTATCTTTGTAACTTTATCTTGATACATTGTAACGTTATGTTGATACATTACAATTTGCAACTTTATGTTGATACATACACGTAGTACACCAGCAGTGCAAGTACCGTTCTTTATCGATCGTCAAATTTGACAGTTGAGATCATCAAATTTGATCAGTACAAGCTATGATCGATTCTATGGCATTTTATCGAATTTGACGATCGATAAAGAACGGTGCTTGCACTGCAGAGTAGTTAAGTTTTAAGTTCGAGATAGAAATAATCTTATAAAATACGCGAATTATATCCGGATTTTACATCATCTCTACTATTAGGTTTCCCTCCTCGCCCCACCTTTCGTCTGCCAAATCCCTCAGGGATCCTAGAACCCTCTCGCAATTTTCTCCAACCCAAAACTATCCCACATTTAATCCCCCCCATCCCCCCGACACGGAACACAAGAAAGGTTTTATTATCCTATGACGAAACAATTCGTACGAAAGTAGCCCTTTTTGGCTTTTATCGTCGCCGATTATAGCTAAAATACAGGTTAAATTATTTGCGGATGGATACAATTTTATTTTGTTACTATCTGCGAATTCGACCAAAATAAAATGAATGGACGGGCCCTAACCATTGAATTTGCTCAATAAAAACGAGTCAAAACCGTCGGACATTTAATTCAACACCTAATTATAAAAATGTACAGTATATCACAAAACCCAGATACCGGTATTGTTTGTGTATTTACACTTCGGGAAAAGATACGAATACATAATTTTGTCAGACGTTTCGCTATCTAGTAACAATAGACTCGTGTTGCACTTCCTACGGCTAGAGACCGACTGAAACGAAGTAAGCGCCGGCGCTCATTTTGTAATCTTCAAAAATGCGCTTCTACTGGGCCCGTCCATTTAATTTATTTTGGTCGAAGATCTGCGCCCCTAAATTTTACACGCAATAATTAAGTTTTCTCACAGGACTAAATGTATTCTGTGTTCATCCTTATATTGCACACAACTTTCTTGCCAAATTTGTACACTATTAATAATTCAGCTGTTTAGCCCTGAAAAGGTAACAAACAGAGGGAAGATAAATGTAGTTATAATTTATGTACGACTATGAAGTATTATAAAACTAGTTGACCCAACAGACGTAGTCCTGTCCAAATTTATTTACTCCTATGGTCTAATGGCCTAGTGTTCATATAAGTAATCTAAAGGTATTCTTATGGTCTAATAATGACCTAGTTCTAATACAAGAATCTGGAACGTGGATTAACTTGCTTTATACGGGGTGTAAAGGAAACACTCTCGAAGCCAAAAGAAGGTAATTGTACTCATCATTATGAACAACTTTTACTATGGGACCAGCCCTGAAATCGCGGAAATTAAACAGCTGTTCCATACATTTTGTCCAGTCTCAATGACCGTTTTCTATAGAACTGCTAATATTTTTTCGCGATTTCAGGGCTAGTCCCATAGTAAAAGTTGTTCATAATGATGAGTACAATTACCTTCTTTTGGCTTCGAGAGTGTTTCCTTTACATCCTGTATATATCTATGAAAACCTCGGTATAAACCGCAGCCAGGGAGCTGTGCGGATATTATGTGAATCACCTCAACTAACTATTGACCCTGTGTTTGTTCTCTGTTTTTTGTGTATTAATTTTGAGTCTACTAAATTAGAACATACAATGGGACTGCCACGAAGAATGTTAATATATCCCAAAAAATAAAACAAAAAAAAAACCTGCAAGACAGTGTTGTTTTTGTATGACAAAGCTGGTATGAAATAAAAGCTTGTAAATCGCACACACGACTGTGTTTGCCCATATATGCGTAAACCGATAACGTTCTACAGTCCCGAACATCAAAACAATAAAAGCATTGATCCACACAAGCGGAATCACCACCCACATCTTTATGGGAACTTTTTACGCCAAATTATTTGGCTCACGTATTTCGCACGTCTCACTATACTAGGTACTTACTTATTCTGTATTTTTGACAGTATACAAAATAGACAAAAACACATATGCATGCTGATAATCAGCAGCACCAACAAATCAAAGTTTGAATCTTTTTATTATTAGACACAAGTTCCATAAATCTAATAGTATAAGTTGGGGGAGGCCTATGTCCAGCAGTGGACGTCCTATGGCTGAAATATGATGATGATGATGAATAGTATAAGTAAAAAATAAATTAATTTAATTATATTACTATTAAAAAACCTGCAAACCCGGGTATGCCCTAAAACTGCGACCAGAACCACCGAAGGATGGGCAGCAGCGTCCTGTTAGTACACGGTGAACGTACTGCGATCTCCAAGCCGCCTGCGTGGGGATTATGGCAACACCCCTCTCTAAGAGGGAGGCCTTGTTCAGCAGTGGAAATTTAATGGCTGATGATGTATGTATGTATATTACTATTACTACATTTATCAGCTTTTATAACAATTCTGCAGTTTTAGAAGAAAATAACTCGTTTTCGCGCGCGTTCTCGACAGTTAGAAATCCAAAAAACCAAAAACCTTTTTGGACAAGTCAACATCGTCATTTAAAAAAATCTTTTGCAAACGACCTGCACGAAGCTGTGCCAGCAAAAATTGGCACAAGAGAGAGAGAAAAGAGAAGGCTTACACCCTGCAGTGCACCCTGCAAGAACCGATAACAGATGTGGAAGAAAGTTTCTCGAGTAGAGACCACGACTCGGAAGACGCAGCGTAAGTAGGCTCCCACTAGATGGACCGACGACATTGTGAGAGTCGCGGGCATCCAGTGTATGCAAAAGGCAGGCTGTCGTTCAGTGTGGAGGTTAAAGGGGGAGGCCTATGTTCAACAGTGGTCGTCTTCTGGCTGATGATGATGATAATGACACCCTGGAGTAAGTAGCAGAAATAAAGCTGACGATAATAATTGTCATCCCAATGATGACGATCATTGCATGAGATGTGATCATCATTGTTAGTTTTAAGCCAGTTTTGAGCAGCGTTGAACAAAGTGAGTATGCGAATAATTGCATAGTACTAATTTAAAAGGCTTAATTACCACCTAATTTTATACTTTGTAAGGTAGAATTAATATCCTAACAAAAGAAGTGGGTGCACTGATCATAGTCTGGTTGACGATTATGATCGTCACGCCAAGGTGACGATCATCGTTAGCTTTTAATCATCATTATCATCATCAGCCAGATGACGTCCACTGCTGAACATAGGCCTGCCCCTTTAACCTCCACACTGAATTAGCTTTTTAGCATTAGCTTTAATAGCCTGGTAAAATTATCAAGAATTATTTTGAGCAGCGTCGATCAAAATAAATCTAGTAAACCAAAAAAGTGTTTATGAAAAAAACTTGTCTAAAGCTAAAGCACCGTGTTCCACGGCCATTCCAGGTGGAGGCACCTACACACCTCGGCAATATTTTTCCGTCAACTCGGCATTTATATGATAATGCGAGACTCGGATGGCGTTCGAAACTGATCCGGGGAGTTCCGATGAGTTCCGAAAATTCCCGAAGTAGTATCGTAAATCTAATTTCGCGCCCACCTCATATTTGCCGGCGCGGTGCCACAGAAAAAAGGGGACCAGAGGGGGGAAGTTCAACGGGCGCAGCGATGGTGCTTAAATTGAAACTTATGAAATTTTTGGCTACAAACAGATCTAAAATAAAGAATACTACGCAGGTACACATTTTTTACACTTGATTTTTTATTCGCGATTTCAGGGTTGGTTCCGTAGTAATCATCATTATCACCATCATCATTTCAGCCGTAGAACGTCCACTGCTGGACATAGGCTTTCCCTATCGATCTTCAAAAGGGCCGGTTGGAAGCGGCCTGAATCCAGCGTTTCCCTGCGGTCTTTTTTAGGTCGTCTGTCCATCTTGTGGGTGGACGTCATACGCTGCGCTTACCGTGGTCTCTATTCGAGAAACTTTCAGCCCCATCGGCCATCTGTTCTGCGTGCTATGTGCCCTGCCCACTGCCAATTCAACTTGCTAATCCGGTGGGCTATGTCGGTAACTTTCGTTCGTCTACGGATCTCCTCATTTCTGATTCGATCTCGTAGAGGTTTCTCTACTCCCGAGCATAGTCTTCTCCATAGCTCGTTGTGCGACTTTGAGCATGCTTATAAGGCCCATAGTGAGAGACCACGTATGTTATCACTGGCAACACACACTAACCCCCTTGTTAAGAAACGTGGAGTAGTCCTGGAATAGTTACGTCGTGTTTTGTCTTTTTCTCTCTTTCAAATTTTGAACTTGATCGAAAAAGACAAAAGGCGGTGTAACTATTCCGAGGCTACTCTACGTTTATTAATATTGATTTATCCTAACAAAATAAACTCAATCCGTTCAGTATTCTTGGTATGTAATTCCCTTCTAAAACGCATTCTAATCAGCATCGTAAAGGCATTATCTCGTCTTAAGACAAGCTCGAGAACAGCAAGCAGCAGTACATAGTCAACACGCAGTCCCCGCGATTACGGCAAATCGTTCTCGCCTCGCACTTACGTCTCATTGTCCGGCCGACTTCAAACTGGTTGGAAGTATACGCGTTGACGTCAAGTCATTCCCAGTTGAAGTTTTTTTCTGATGACGGAGGGGAATCTTCAAAAGATACCCAGCTGCATTGGGGTGAAGCTGGGTTATGTGAGATTGCAACCACTAAAACCCCCTCGGTGGCCGACCTCTGTGCCAGACGGAGGGCACCGGGATCTTCCCTAGCCGTAGCTGCGTCAACAGTGCTGGTACACTCCGGCTTGCTGCTTGGTTCCGTTCCGTTTCCGTTGACTGGTCGGAGCCAGGTAATGGGCAAGACGGTGTCGATCCGTTTCCGAATTCATATGTGTGCGTGCGTATATTCAACCTTAGTCTACATAATTCAATGTAACTTTTCCTACTAAACAGTAACAGTGAAATGAACTGTGCCATTGCCACTTGCTCTCTGTTTGAGAAGCTGCCGTAACGGAAAGTTTCTCGCGCCGTGGGGTAACGAGCGAAATTCCTTTTTTGTTACCAAGGTTTTAGTGTAATACCTTACCACGACTAGAAGCAATCATACCTGAAGTATGTGAAGTATCAAACGTGTATTTTACTTAAATGTGCGTTTTACGACACATCTTTTTGGGACAATAAAAATTAAGCGTAAGATTAACTCATCATCATCATCATCAGCCAGAAGACGTCCACTGCTGAACATAGGCCTCCCCCTTTAACCTCCACACTGAACGACAGCCTGCCTTTTGCATCCACTGGATGCCCGCGACTCTTTAAGAATATTAACTAAAGTGACCCAATAAAAATATTTTAAAACAGTTATTAGGTATATCAGTTTATACAAAAAAAAAACTCTCTTATGTGACTCATAAAACCAACTTAAGGACGAAGTGCATTGATTCCATTTTTGTTCTGCGAACTGCTAGTCTGTGGAATGCGCTGCCTGAATGGGTGTGATCCCCGATAGTTACAATCTGGGTGTCTTCAAATCACGAATGAATCGTTTTCTTCTGCCTCGTCATAGACCGTATCAATAGTAATTTTTAAACTTTCGCGATTTGATCACATGTAAAAAAATACACAAATCCCGATAAACATTTAAGACCGTATCAATGCTTAACATCAGGCAAGTTCGCGGTCAAACGCAAGCCTATTATTTAAAAAGACCCTCATTTTTCTTTTTCAGGTAAAATACAGTGAAATAAAGAGTCTGTCCCTTTAGTACAGGGGTGTCCAACATACGGCCCGCGGACCATAATGCGGCCCGCTAAGGTCCCTAATCCGGCCCGCGAATGTGTTAAAAGTTGGGTAACTTTTAACTTTTTTAGACATAATTTTGTAAAGAACGGATATTCATATCTATATAAGTGTGCCTGTGCATGCAGTTACAAGTGAAACCTGCTGTGAATTCCGCCAAAAGGTTATAATCATACCCATTCTACCATTTTATTTATATTAGTCTTGATTTGCTCAGTTACAAAACATCAGTCTCTGGCAGCCATATCACAAGCTTTGCTTAGTTTGGGGTCAGATGACCGTGTGTGCAAAAATGTCCCGAATATTTATTTATCTCTTGGCCCGCCATAGTTACAAAGTTAATAAATTCGGCCCACCTCAAAATTTAGTTGGACACCCCTGGTTTAGTAGGTAAAATGTCTTTAAAATAAGGTTACCGCGTCTCTCAAACTATTCTTATTTACCCTTCTGGGTTATCATTCCAATGCCTCAACCATAAGGAGGTGAAGTTTCGGCAGCCTTTATTGAAAATATTGAGAGCACCTGAAGGAAGGTTCGACAAAATGTTTGGAAATGTTTGATCTCCACCAATCATGGCATGAAAATTGTTTCGTGATATGAGAGTATGCCTATCAAAGGAATAAGAAAAAACTTTTTTGATCTTTGACAAAATAGAGGTGGGTATTGCTTCGATGCCAGTGAAAGAAATCGTGATTTGTTTCTCATAAAGTTTGACGCAAAAAATCAGTGTCAAACACTGTTTTAAGCTATCACGGTTGTTCACTAAAGATATATGATTATTAACGGGATATTTACCGTGGTAAGGTTGTGGAATGAGCTCCCGATATTTCGGCGTATTATTATTAAATTAAAATTATTTAAATAGCTTATAAAATAGAGCATAATATTGAAGATATTAAGGAGATATTTTTATCTTTAAAAGAGTTTTATAAGTATTATTTAATGTTATAAATTATTTATGTGATTAAAATTTTTTATAAATATATTTATTTTAATTATAATTAAAATAATTAATGTATGATCATGAAAAATAATAATTTGTTCTATTAAAGGTGATGCTCCATTTTGTAAATTAAAGTTTGACATGCACCATGTTCACGGGAAGACTGAAAAATGCAGGTGGTTCCTTACCACGGTAAATATCCCGTTAATAATCATATAGCTTTAAATCAGTGTTAGTTTAACGTGTGTGTATCTGTCTGTCTGTCTGTAGCATCGTAGCTCCCAAACTGCTAAACCGATTTTGATTGGTAAGGTTATTATTAATCCGTGGTCAACGATGCTGGTATTTCAACTAGTTATTTCTCTGTATACTTCTTTAGTTTTAAATTTTGTTGTATAATGTTTCTTCATCCTTAAATAAAAAATAAAAAAATTACTTAATCGTGAGTTTTCTTAATTATGATTCAAGAAAATCTTTTCAACCGTTTGAAGATTATAAGCACTTTTATCGAGGGTTTAAAAAAAAAAAAAAAAAAAACATTTTATTCTTGTAATAATTTTTAGTAGCGGTGAAAATATCTACTTGAAAAACTAAACAAAATTATGTTTTTCTGCAAATTTGATTCTGAAATCAGAAATTAAACAATCAACAAATTATACAATGAGATTGCTTTTAGCGATAAGGCCGCCACTTGTGGAACTAGCTCGTAAGTGTTTTATCTGTTTGTAATTTTTATTTATGGTGTACACAACAAAGAGTTTCTATCTATCTATCTACAATTATACAATTGTAGATTTTGATGTGCCCTTCTCTAAACTAAAATTTACAGCTCAAAAGTTGTTGCCATCCTTTTCTAGCATATTGAAATGAAAAAAAATGTGGATCGTTTAGATTGGTTTAGTTTAGAGAATGATACAAAAGAATTGACGTTAATTTCAGCAACTTTAAACTCTAAAGTTAACATTACAACTAAAATTATGTTGTGACCTTGTGGCGATAGGCTTACAACTTAATTTTCATAAAATTTTGGCCAACCAGAACTAAAAAAAAACTTATTTATTTTATTTTGTTAAGTCATTAGTTTCACCCACTTTTTTTTTTTGTTTACATCACGGGATTTTTGTAAGAAATTTCTTGTAGCCAGTTGCACCCATATATAAACGAAACATCAGTCATTCGATCTGTTAGCGAGTGTGATGCGGAGTTCAATGCGTTGATCTAAATAAGAATGTTCAATCAAGGGTCACTCATAATGCCTGGTAACAAATTTTCCTTCTCATTTCCGTTCTATTTACTTCTCTTTTCTGTAGTCACAAAGTTGTATCAAAATTAGATGCTATGTTAAGCCTTTAAGATAGTTTTATTTAACTATTCGTCCCAAGATTACAGTCAGTTACAATAAAGTAAAATCTTTACAACGTCTTAAAACTGGCCCAAGGGCTGAAACACTCAGTACGCAAAAATAGGGGAAACTTATACGATACCGCATAAATAAAATAGCCAGAAATATAAAAACGGGCCACATTATCATAAACTCTGAAACAAAATAGTTCCTTGTAGCCTTCGAATACGTAGCTTGTTATTTTATTCCACCCTTAAGGTTCGACCACACTACCTCTAAGATTCACTTTTCATTTCGCATCATAATTATGTTGAAGTTTAGTAACGCACCGCAACATTCGTTTTTAGGGTTCCGTACCCAACGGGACCCTATTACTAAGCCTACGACGTCCGTCCGTCTGTCCTACCTATTAACGACTGTATCTTTCGAACCGTATGACCGCAGAATGAGTAGATACCAGGAAGTTTAAAGGTTGCCCTGGTAGCTGACAAAGTCAGAAAAAAACGCCATAGATGGTTTGGTCACATTCAAAGACGCCTTAAGACCATATTTATGTTGAAGCTTGCCCTGGACATTCCAACCAGAAAACGTAGACCAGAAGACCACCCATGCCACTTGGTGGACAACGGTTAACAAAGACCTCAAAGAAGCTCAAATAAAACCTGAATTAGCACAAAATCGTGCTCAATGGAAGAAAAAGACTAATTAATTATAATTTGTGTAATAATATGTAGTAAAATTATGTACGTATATAATTTTGTATTGATATATAATTTAGGTTAGATTCATATTTATTGTAATTTGTTGTTATGTATATTATCTTGTAAAACTTTGATATTTCTGTTTATTTCTTTTTGTCTTTTATAAGGTGTTTTTGATGCACGCCTACGTACTGTTTGTTCCAACCTGGTGGATGACTGGTAGAAAATGTTTAGCATTAAGTCCTCCAATTGTACATGTTTACTTAATTTGTAAGTGTGCAATAAAGTATTAAATAAATAAATAAAAGACAAGGTAAGCCAACCCAAGTAAATGGGCAATATGGGCAATGGTCTAGGAAGAAGAAGAATTGAATAAATTGTAGATTCGTACTTAACAATTTGGGTCGTCATTTATGATACGTACTGCCCTAAATTGGAACTCCTTGCCATCCTCCTTGTTTCCTGAGAACTACAATCTAGGCATGTTCAAGGCTAGAGTGAATAAATTTCCATCCTCGGCCACACCGTCGCTAACCATCAGGCGAGTTGGTAGCTAAACGTAGTTATATTCTAAATATTTTAAAAAACTTGTTTGTAGAACCCCAAAAAACGAATTGATATAACATTTTCATGACCAGCAAAAAGACGGATAGAACACTTGTAGGTTCTTTATTAAATTTCATTAATGAAATAACAAATCGATGGGGGAGGCCTATGTCTATCAGTGGACGTCCTACGGCTGAAATAATGATGATGAATGAAATAACAAAACTAGATGCAACTAAACACTTAATTTGCAGCTTCCAAGCAATCTATCAGGAACAGAAATAGACGTATCGATCCTTCTTGAGGCAGTGTAGCGTCTTATTGCGGTCGCACCTTTATAAGGACCCGTTATCCTTAACTTTCATAAGAACCTCCTGAAGGCCCAAGTGGATAAAAAGATTTTGAATTTGAAAGAGTCTTGACACAATAGGCGTACTTTTAGGACTAGAGGGCTAAGCAGTGAATACATTGTGTTATTTTGCTTGAGATAACATTAAGATCGGATTTTACCCGTGAAAAGAACCAAAAATGTTAACCAACAAAGATAAATTGTGAGCTGGTACATTTTAAGTACTGTTTGGCCTAAGAGCTCGATTTTGGAATCGCTCGTATGATTTCGCCATCAAAATACAATACCTAGAGTAAAGTAAGTAAGTAAGTAAAGTAAATCTTTATTTCGAAAAGCTGTGTAACCTTAAATTAATTTTAATACAAACTACTAAGACTTAATATTAAAAAATAGGAAATTAAAAAAAAAAAAAAAAAATTTAAGATGTCGACTTTAACAAGGGCCCCACACTAAGCTCATGGCCCGTATTGTGGCGGCCAAGTGACGATGTACTCAAATAATTTTTCTTTAAAGTCACAAACGTGCTAAAAAATGTCGGAACCAAAACTCGGCGCGTGATCCGACTACTTCGCTGCGCGACTCCATGTACGCAACATAACGTCTAAATTCAATTCAATTCATTTATTTCGGGTGTTAGGTATAACTAATATACACTTGACGACGGCATTTACAAGATAAAAATCACAATTTAAAATTAAAATGACACAATTATACAATATAGGTACACATTATCGGCTGTAAAATGGCCTTGTCAATAATTTTGCAGCTGTAAAGAGGCTTTGTAAGATTAATAAAAATTAAAAAAAATACATTAAGTAATAATTAAGTTAAGTGATAATTGAAAACTATGTCAGGCTATACAATACAATACAATACAATTATTTATTAATAACTCCATAGTTACAAGTCAAATTATTTTATTGTAATTCTAAAGGCAATTTCTTCTGTAATGATTTTGATACAGATTTTTTCCAAATTGGCATTGAAACTACATAATTGAAATATAGGACGTACTACGACGCTCGGACGTTTTTTGGCTGTTTTCACTTAGTGATTGTGACTTTATAGGTATTGGCATTGATTCTGGTGTTCTCTAAACTAAACTAAGCTAAATTTGACAGCTCTAAAATTGTTGCCATCCTTCTATCACATATTAAAATGAAAAGAGAGAGGTTTATATGTTATATCAAATATAGTTAAAAAAAATATGTAAAAAGTTGACAAAGGGCATGGACCCAGGAGTCCGTGGAGAATAAATAAACAATAAAAAAAAAATATGAAAAGAGAGGCATATAATTATATTCCTGTCAGATTGGTTTAGTTTGGTGAGTGGGTATGACAGATTCGACGCCATTGTATCTCGATGGATTTCACACGAAAATAAATATTGTGCAAAATTAAAGATTCTCTATTGATAGAAAGAAAATTCGAATGGTTTAAACCACTCGTTGCGTAGCGAGCGATATGATTATTTAAAACATGCTACTTTTGTTTGATATTTCGTATAATTAATAAATTTAAATAGAATTGTGATCGGTACTATGTGTTTTGTATTGTATTTACTGTGTTGAAATGTCATAAAATATGAAACAGATTGCCAATGAAGCCCAGTTTATAGGAGCTGGTGATAGCTGAATTTTATGACCGAAATATATTATAAATTTGATACAATATTGCTCGTAAAATCACTTTGAAATACAAAGTATGGAAGAGAAATAAGTAGATTAGTAATTTTAATATAATTATGTATATAAAAAGCTCCAGTTACAACAGAGTAACAAGGTTTTGCATATAGACTGTACTAATCCGAAAGGAGGTCATTGTATTCATCATTAAGAACAACTTTTAATATGGGACCAACCACGCAAAATCGCAAAAAAAAACAACTGTTCCATAAATTTTATCTAGTGTCAATGACCGTTTTCTATTCTAAACAATAGCGGCACCTTTTTTTTGACTAACACCGAAGATTGTAATAAGATGAATAAACCGTAAATATTGGTGACTTTTGCTAGATTTTTGAATGTAAGGACCAATCTTGGACAGTTTGTTCAGTTAGGTAACTCCAACCTAGGCAAAGAGGTCGCCCGAAGAATCCAACTCGGATGGGCAGCGTTCGGGAAATGGCGTGACATCTTCTCGTCCAAGATACCACAGTGCCTCAAGACGAGGGTCTTTGACCAGTGTGTGTTGTCAGTGATGACATATGGTACTGAGACGTGGTCCTTAACTGTTGGCTTTTTGGAAAAACTAGAGTCACACAGCGGGCAATGGAGAGAGCTATGCTCGGAGTTTCTTTGCGCGATAAAATCCGAAACGTGGATATTCGCCAAAAAAAAACGATTCACCGACATAGCTGTTAAAATTTGCAAGTTGAAGTGGCAATGGGCAGGCCACATCGCTCGAAGAACCGATAATCAATGGGGAAGAAAGGTTCTTGAGTGGAGACGCATTGTGAGAGTCGCCGGCATCCAGTGGATGCCGGCGGATGACAGCAAAAGGCAAGCTGACAGATAAGGAGGCGCGGTTCATGCGACTGCATCTGGCCTAAATCAGGTTTCATTCCATTAGTTGAACTCACCCTGCAGACGGCCTTGTCACCGTGCCGTACTAACAGTTAATCGGTTTAGCGGTATAGAGAAAAAAAATTAAACACTGAGACATTAGAACACGTATAATAATTGCACTACAGCATTTCTCCCTCAGCATTACTCTCTAAGAGGGAGGCCTTGTTCAGCAGTGGACATTTAATGGCTGATAATGTATGTATCGGTGAACGTACTGCGATCCCCAAGCCGCCTGCCAAGCGTGGGGATTATGGCAACATCCCTCTCTGTCCAGCGGTGGACGTTTAATGGCTGCTGATGAATGTATGTATGTATGTATGTATTTCTCCCTTGTTTGTCTGATCTGAGTATAGAAATCATCAACAACAAAACTCATCTGTACAATGCGCTTCAAAAACACACGTTTAAGTAGTAAACTTGTAAATAACAACAAGAATACGAGAGAAGATGGGTAAATAACATAAAAAAGGATGACGCACAACTCCGGTCGGTCCGGAAAAAACGCGTACGGAAAAATTACCGGTTGACAGAGGGACGGGTACGGAAGCCGGGTTGTTGCTTGCTACAGTAAATATTAGAGCAGTAAGTTAAGAAAAAAGTTACAGTTACTTTATGATATGAAATCTAATGTGTTACTTTCTTTTAATGAATCGATCTTATCTACTTACCGAGATAAAATTCCTATAAAGCCACAATCTCTTAGTGAAAACAGTCAAATAACGTTCGAACGTCATCTATACTAATATTATAAAGAGGAAAGATTTGATTGTTTGTTTGTTTGTTTGCATTGAATAGGCTCCGAAACTACTGAACCGATTTGAAAAATTCTAACACTGTTGGGATGCTGCACTATCCCCGGTTGACATAGGCTAGATATCCCGGCTTCGCCCATGCGAAGCAGGGGCGGCCTACTAGTCTATACTAATATTATAAAGAGGAAAGATTTGATTGTTTGTTTGTTTGTTTGCATTGAATAGGCTCCGAAACTACTGAACCGATTTGAAAAATTATTTCACTGACGGGAAGCTACACTATCCCCGGGTGACATAGGCTATAATCTATACCCGTGCGAAGTGGGGCAGACCGCTAGTATTATATAAGAATAGATCTTCGTTTGGCCAAGAACTGACTGATGAAGAAGCCTGATGGTCAGCGATGGTGCGGCTGACGATGGATAGAAAAATGGACTTTCAATATCTGTTTCAACTGTTGTTTTTCTACTTTTTGGTTTAAGTTTGTACACATACGTAAAGCCTTAAAACCTTTTTTTTTACTTTATTATGATAACTAGGATACTTATTACTTTCTTTATTACACTACGTGCATAAAAGATACGTCTCACTGAAGGCAAAAAAGGGTTTCGGTAATTCAAAAAGGCTCGCGAAAGTGGACGACTGAAGCAAAGAACGATAAATTACATTAAATGCCAAATTAATTAAAATATCAGCCGGCCGAAACACTGAAGCTTTTTTTTTGGCAAAAAGTGTAATATAAAATTCATACTTTGATTTAAGAGGGCTAAGTTAAGTATCGGGTGAATGAAATATAGCTTTTGGGAGGGTTTATGCGTTGTTCTTAGAGAATTTTCTAAATGCTTTTAGTTCGGAGCTTAGGTACATTTCTTTTAATAAAACCCAAATTGAACCTAAATCTGTAACTTTTGAGTGTACGATAAAGATGAAAAATATAAACAAAGGTAGAAAAAATTAAAGAACCGCAACGAATCGTTGTAAATAGGACAGCAAATTAAATAGTTTCAGTTCAAGAAATTTTCAGAAATATCAAATTGTATAAACTACACAGCAGATAATGAAAAAGCGACCACTACAAAGAAGACTGATACTTCATCATCATCATCATCATTTCAGCCATAGGACGTCCACTGCTGGACATAGGCCTCCCCCATCAATCTCCAAAAGAGCCGGTCGGAAGCGCCTTGCATCCAGCGTTTCCTTGCGGTCTCTTTTGAATCGTCTGTCCATCTTGTAACTAGATACACAATACTTATGTTAACTAAATACTTATTGATTTATATATACAACCTAAAAACAAAAAAATTCAAAGAGTTTATTTATTTTCGAAACATATTTTGATATGAACTACTTATTTACGAGATAAGTAAATGCAGTACAAACTTTCAGAGTAGGTATTCGGCCATAAAAACTTACAGAGTAGCGTATTTCACAATGAAATAGTTTCAGAGTAACGGTCATTTAGAGTTTCGTAGTACAGTACCGTACAAGTTTTGATAGTATTCGAAAACTTTTTTCGTTTTCGTATTGTTCCATACATTGCTGCGCTTTACGTACGAAAACTTTTTTCGTATTAGAGTGAAGCAATCTATACCGCCGATTACCACCGATTTTAGTTACTCCACGTATCCAAAAGAGGCGCTTTACTAAAATGTATGAAACAATACGTAAACGAAAAAAGTTTTCGAAAACTATCAAATCTGGGACTAAGCGTACATAGGTCTCAAGTCAAATCTACCACCTACCACTAGTAACCATAACAGATAGGTTAGTGGTAAGTGGTATCTAATCTCACCTACGACAACCATTACCGACGTAAATCAATCAAGCAGCAATCCCATGACATCGATAACGGGATCAGTGCCGTGACGTGACCCACTACTGTCCGACTGGATCCCTCCGAAAGAAACACACGGGCGATTTCTATAGCTGCGTTTGAGAAAACAATAAAAATACATTAAATATTATTCGTGTATTTTTTATTATAGAACTGACGTGGTTTTCACACATCTTATTTATATTACACGGGAATTACTCACGTAAGATTAAGCCGATCACTCCGACTATAGTTTCAACCGCATTAGGCAGTCTTTTTCAAGGTGAATGCATGCGCGTGGCTGCGTCTCGCTTGGCACTACGGACGGCTTAATCTTACGTGAGTAATTCCCGAGTAATATAAATAAAACATGTATTTTTTCTTAGAACTATTTTCGCCTTTTATGCATCACATCAATTTGTCAATATAGCGTTTTGAACCTTCGACCAAAATAAAATTAATGGACGGGCACAGAAGGAGCGCATTTTTGAAGATTACAAAACGAGCGCCGACGCTCACTTCGTTTCAGTCGTTCCTAGCCGTAGGAAGTGCGACACAAGACTATTGTAACATGATAACGAAACATCCCACGAAATTATGCCTTCGTGTGCTTCCCCGAAGTGTAAAAACACAACACAAAATCGCTATCTATTTATTGTAATAAATTACTGTACATGGGTATGTTCGATGTTCAAAAAAAATCAAAAATTCAAAATTATTTGTTAACAGGTTTTTAAAGTATACACAGGTGTTTGGTCTCTCCTGTTAAGTTTTGACAACAAAAAAAAGTTTTTTGTGTTAGGAGAGATCGAGACCGAGATTTTGAAGTATATGTCTGACGGTTATGACTCGTTTTTACTGAGCAAATTCAATGATTATGGCCCGTTCATTCATTTTATTTTGTCGAAGTTTTGAACACAGACGCAAAATATTATAGTGAACGCGCTACAAAGAGTAGTAACATAATCTAGAAACTCATTGCGGCACATCGGCCAATATATCCAATGCCAAGCAGTACATTGCCAGTACAGTCATAAACAATAATAATTCCTAGTGATAGACGCCATTTTGAGCTATCAACGTACCGCACTTTTGGACTATATTTCCATCTACAATGACGACGGTCGGTGACGTCGGTCGTACGTACAAATATGCATTGCGTTCTACAAATCACCGAGACGGACCCATTCGACACTGATTGTATCCTTTAGATATAAGTTTTTGTAGCAATGACTCGAAAATTGTATTTTCTTTCTTTCTTTCACCGCATTGCGACGTTGATAATCTACGCCGCAAAAGTTTGTTATATATATGACGAGTGCAGATATTACGGTACGTGTGACCGACGTCAGCGACTGCCGTCAGCGTAAGAGGAAATCAAGCCTCAACCCGACAAATGCGTTACGCACTGCATGTCGGTGTAAGCGAAAAGTGCTCCGACGTGCGTATTGTGTGTAAGAAGATTTATACACAATACCAATGGTATATAATATTATGCACGTATTTTATACTTTTTTTTAAACTTTTTTTTTTTTATAACTGTAACGTAGGTGAAATTCCCCAATTTAGCGATAAAAAACTAATTTTATTTATATTACACGGGAATTACTCACGTAAGATTAAGCCGGTTACTCCGACTATAGTTACAACTATATAGTTGTGACTATAGTGCCAAGCGAAACGCAGCCGCGCGCGCGCATTTACCTTGAAAAAGACTGCCTAATGCGGTTGAAACTATAGTCGAAGTGACCGGCTTAATCTTACGTGAGTAATTCCCGTGTAATATAAATAAAATCTGTGAAAACCACGTCAGTTTCTATAACAAAAAATCTCGTTCGCTCGCATTCAACGGGTTAATACAAAATGCATTTTTTTTTTCAGGGTTTTCCAGCTTGAAAAGCGTTTTACCGGCCCGTGTGCCCGTCTCTAATGACGGCAAGGAGGTCGCGCAGTAAAATCTGACAAACGAGACATTTATTACGATCGCCCCGTTAATCGATAACGGTTATAGCTCTGTTTCAGATTGTGAAAACATTTCGTGAGATTTGAACTGGAATAACAGCTGTTTGTTGTTGTAAAAATGCTTTCTTTTCACAGAATTTTTATTTTTCTTATTGTTTGATTTCGCTGGAATACCAAAATTATTTGTGTTATAACTAGCTTCGCCTAACGATTTCACTCGCAAATTACCAGGATCGTTATATCAACCATAATAATTATAATAACCATAATCATCGTAGACCGCATCGTCGCTTTACATCAGGCGAGTTGGCAGTCATTCGTTAGCCTTTTAATAGACGGAAAGACGGACTTACAGACAGACAGACGGACAGACAAACAACGTAGGCTTACTAATGTGGTCCTGTTTTCACCCTTTGAGTACGGAACCCTACAAAAATTTACGATAAGTCCCGATAAACATTTAAAACATGTGCTCAAACCATGAAAGTTTAAAATTGACAAAAAATACAAATACAAATTAATTTATTGGGCATTATAAAAATTTACAAAATAATATATGAACCCATTGACTTCGAACTAGTAATAAATACTGTGTTTCGGGAGCCAATGGCCTCTCCCATTAGATGTTACTAACTAAATACCAAAACACAGACGAAAAAAAAAAAAGTAATGACAATTTTTTTTTTTTTTTTTTTTTAACCTATACTGTCCCACTGCTGGGCAAAGGTCTCCCCCATCTCCTTCCATAAATCTCGGTCCTTCGCCACCTCTTGCCAACCTCTCCGGAATGAGTCAAGATCGTCACGCCAGCGCTTCTTGGGCCTTTTTTTTTTATTAGTTTATACAAAACAAATAAAATATATTATAGACAAGCGTTATAGAAGAATCAAAACACTTATAAAACCAGCACTCTACCGACCCTCCACTCCGGTGGGATGAAAAGTTATAACTATGGTACAAAGAGCTTGTCAAAAACATTGATCCTTTGAAATAATTGCTAGTTGATCAACACGGGGATTGGTTTGTTTGTACTTGACATCCTTTGGGGAGAAACATTGATTTACATACAAATATGAACCTTAATCACATGCAAATACAGATACAGTCTTTTACCTTCTATTTTCAGACACATTTTTTTTTTTAATAGATAGACTTGCGCATGGCTGCCATCTCGCCTGATGTTAAGCGATGATGCGGTCTACGATACAAATCTCTTCCACATCGAAATTAAACACTTTTAAGGGATTTTATCACTTATCTATACTTCTATACTAATATTATAAAAAGGAAAGATTTGATTGTTTGTTTGTTTGTTTGTTTGTTTGCATTGAATAGGCTCCGAAACTACTGAACCAATTTGAAAAATTCTTTCACTGTTGGGATGCTGCACTATCCCCGGTTGACATAGGCTATATATCCCGGCTTCGTCCGTGCGAAGCAGGAGCGGCCTACTATTTTTTTATAATTATTCACTTCAATGCATATTGTTTTTATTTTTTCACTTTTTTTTATTTTTATGTATAACAAGCTGCGCCCCGTATTTACACCAGTGTGGATTACTCCTTTAACATCAACTATCTGCCAGTGAAAGTCTTATCAAAATCGGTCCAGCCGTTTTGGAGTCCATATATACACACACCGATTTTTATGCATATAGACAAGATATACGCGATAAAATGTATTGAAAATGTTTAATTTTGTTCTAATAAAAAGCTGTATATCACTAATTCACTCACTCACCGAATTCATCACGGTATCTAAAAAACTGTTTGATCTGTGAAACTTAAATTTTCATCATCATCAGCCAGAAGACGTTCACTGCTGAACATAGGCCTCCCCCTTTAACCTCCACACTGAACGACAGCCTGCCATCTGCATCCAGTGGATGCCCGCGACTCTCACAATGTCGTCGGTTCATCTAGTGGGAGGCCTCCCTACGCTGCGTCTTCCGGTTCGTGGTTTACACTCAAGAACCTTTCTTTCCCATCGGTTATCGGTTCTGCCCGTTGCCACTTTAACTTGCAAATTTTAACAGCTATGTACTTTGTAGTTATTTTTGTACTTTAGTAGTTAACAATTTATGGTGGTTTTATTATTGAAACTGACGTGGTTTTCACACATTGTATTTATATTACACGGGAATTACTCACGTAAGATTAAGCCGGTTACTCCGACTATAGTTTCAACCGCATTAGACGGCCTTTTTCAAGGTGAATGCGCGCGCGCGGCTGCGTCTCGCTTTGCACTACGGGCCGCCGCGCGGCGCGCACGTGATGACACCGGCTGCTTGTCGGGTGCGGAACTATAGTCGGAGTAGCCGGCTTAATCTTACGTGAGTAATTCCCGTGTAATATAAATAAAATTATGGTGGTTTGTTTTTGTGGTGGTACGGAACCCTTAGTGCGCGAGCCCGACTCGCACTTGGCCGCTTTTATTTACAATGTTATTGCAGCTGTCAGAAAAAATCGCTTGGACCGAGTTTAGTTTAAAGGCTCTTTCTATCATAAAAATGAAATACAAAACTAATCAAAACGCTACTTGTGATTGTTTTTACTCAAAGCATACGCAACTACGAAATTAGCTCGTAGCGCTTCTACGCTCTTCGTAGCTCGCATGCTACGACATGTGCTACGGAAACCGGATGTAGCAGTGAATAATGACATGCAGACTATACAATTATACATATACTACGTATGTGTGTTGTATAACAGAAATGCAAGGGTGTATGTGTGGGGGGGGGGGTGTTCATCACAGCGCACTATTTTAATTAGCTACTTTACGCCGGCGGAAGACGGTTCAAACAGTATGTGTGAGTCTGTTTAACTTGCTCTAGGTGCATTTCTGTTATTTTTCTTGAATAATTAAGTCAGTTAGAAATAATGAAATCAAGGTGTCAAAAAACTAGAGTACCTAGACAGTGTTACTCAGAGTGTGAGAGGGTAGTATGCTAGGAAGTTTTTTTTTTTTTTTTTTTTTTTTATTATAAAATGGCTTGCTTTTGGCCGCCAACTCGCCTGATGTTGAGCGATGATGCGGGTTATGATGGAGCACGTTCTTGCCTAGAAGAAACCTATTCACTCTGGTCATTGTACCAATTTCAAAATTGCTGAAAAAGAAAAGAAGGCCTCTCTCCCGACTCCAATAAATAACCGTGTAAAATATTATTTTGTCCTTTGTAGTGACATATTATCTTAGAATGTTTGTGTTTTGTGGTATTTTGAAGTAGTTTTTTTAAACATAATTTATTGTAGATTTTTTTGTGAAACACCTATGATAGTGGAATGCTTAAAACCTTCTTTAACTCTGTTCGGGGCAAACTACTAGTTTATTAATAGATACGATTACACATCCATGTGTATACTTCCTTGTTTTGACTTGAACTAAATACCGAAAGAAAACAAAAGAAAAAACAAAAGTATTGTAGTGATTAGTTATCTACACTCTAGCTATTATTTGATCTGGTTTAAAAATTATGAAGCCCTAATTAGTGAAATTTTCGTGGGACTACCTCGAGGGTTTCTTCTACCTGTTGAAAAAAGAAACATGCAAATTGGTTCACAGATACCGGCTTAATCGCAGTACATACATAATTTTTTTTTTCAAACGGCCGATATGAGTACTTTCCTACTTTTTTGAAGTCGGTTAAAAAGTTTTTTTATTAGTTTTACTTTTCTATGAAAACAACATTTAAGTAAGCCCTAAACAATCTAGTTTTCAAGCACCAATGTTTTCCAAATCTGAATTCATTAGGTTCTATTTACTATTGTTGACTTTGTAGAATGTTAAAACCAGAAGCAACGAAGCTGATTTTTGAAATGTGTGCCTTAACATGTTTCAGGTTAGCTTTACAAAACTTTGAGGGCAATGGAATCGATATTTAATTCTGCGAGTTTGAGCTTTATATTTGTGGGGTAATGGTTGGTTTTCGTATTGATATGAATATGTTGAAATGTAAATGGCCCGGAGGCGTCACTAGATATTGGTTCGAAAGGTTTTCGCGTACAATTCTCGTTACGGACGATGAATGATTAAAATGTATCGGTTTTCGAGTTTGATGTGTTTCGGGATGAAAAAAACATTTATCGCTTGTGTTTTGATTTCGTGTCTTTTTTTTTAAATTATATTTCGCCCATCGGGCAGGCTAAAGCCTTTAAGGCCATACCGCCTATTCTTCTGTTTTGTATAGTCTTAATAACGTCAAACAAGTCATAGTCACAGTCAGAGTCAAGCTAAGTAAGTCACAGTCAAGTCAAACTCATGCCTCTGTAAAGTGGTGGGAACTTTACAAGAGGCTCCTATGGAGTTTTGGAAACAACACGAAAAGACACGTTTCACCTCGATAAATTACTTGCCCACACTCGAGCACGTTTACGAGCACTTAATGAATAATAATTCACCATTTAGAACACATTAACACTCGAAAATGCACTAGTTTAGGAAAATAATCCAACGAGCCGACATGTTTTTTTCCACGTTGGCGCCAAAAAAACTCGTGTCCTTAATATAATTGCGTTTTTTTTTTAAAAGTATATAGGCGTTTGCCATCTCCGCCTTTTTCTTTTTTTTAATATAATAGTAGACAAACAAGCGACGGGCCACCTGATGGTAAGTAGTCACCGTCGCCTATGGACACCTACAATACCCGGGGCATTGGCGGTGCGTTGCCTACCTTTGAGGACTCTATTCAATATTGAAACTGACGTGGTTTTCACTTTTTTTTTTTTTTTTTTTTATTCTTTTTTCGTTTTTCGGAGTAACCGGCTTATTCTTACGTGAGTAATTCCCGTGTAATATAAATAAAATGTACTCTATTCACTCTTCGCTTGAAGCAATTGAGGTTATATTTCATCTCGCCTGATGCTCAGTTTGACGTTAGACGAGTTTTTTTTTTTTTTTGCCTGAGCAAATGATCTCAGGTTCTAATGGGACAAGTCGGCGTTTCTATGTATGTTTGTTTATTTGTTCGACGACCGGTCGAATCGGTCTAGGGATTCCGGAGATACAGCGCGAGGTCACATTTTAAGGTAAAGAAGTCGTTTTATTTGAGACGAGCAAGTCACTTGTCTGATAGTAAGCGTCACGTTTGCGTATAAAGTAATCATCGTCATCATCATTTCAGCCGTAGGACGTCCACTGCTGGACATAGGCCTCCCCCATCGATCTCCAATAGGACCGGTTGGAAGCGGCCTGAATCCAGCGTTTCCCTGCGATCTCTTTTAGGTCGTATGTCCATCTTGTGGGTGGACGTCCTACGCTGCGCTTACCGGTCCGTGGTGTCTATTCGAGAACGTTTCGGCCCCATCGGCCATCTGTTTTGCTTGCTATGTGCCCTGTCCACTGCCACTTCAAATGCAGATCCGGTGGGTTATGTTGGTAACTTTCGTTCGTCAACGGATCTCCCCATTTCGGATTAGATCTCGTAGAGAAACTCTTAATTACATGTCCTAGTATACTGCTATTATATATTTTTGTCAAAATATAATATCAATACAATTCGTCATTATAATATACTAATAAATATAAAGAGGAAAGATTTGATTGTTTGTTTGCATTGAATAGGCTCCGAAACTACTGAACCGATTTGAAAAATTCTTTTACTGTTGGGATGCTGCACTATCCCCAGTTGACATAGGCTATATATCCCGACTTCGCCCGTGCGAAGCAGGGGCGGCCTACTAGTTATAATATAAAGTAAAAAACTATATTCAAAGTTAAAATCTCAGAATTAAATAATAAATAAATAAATATTCGGGACATTTTTGCACACACGGTCATCTGACCCCAAACTAAGCAAAGCTTGTGATATGGCTGCCAAAGACTGATATACATACATATATAGGTTTAAATACATACTTAAATAGATATTAACACCCAGATATAGAACAAACACAAATGTTCATCACACAAATGTTTGTCCTCTGTTTTAGCTAGTCCCGATTCCGACAATGCCAAATTTTTATATAAGCTAGTAGATTTAGGCCTTGAACAATAATTTGTTTTGTATTTGTTATTATTTAGTTTGTTTATAAGAATTAAGTTGTGTTGAATAACTGGGCGATGTGGTCGCTAAGCGACAAAGCCCTTTAAAAAAAAATGTTTGTCCTAGGTGGGAATCGAACCCACGCCCCTAAGCTCAGAAGGCAGGTTCACTACCAACCGGACCAACGAAAACTAAACTTAAAATTAATTAACTGAATACAATAAATAGTTACCAATCAAATTTCAAAACAAAAAAATAGTAACATATCAAATTATAATACAGAATAATAGTTGGAGCAATGATCCAAGATAAGACACGCCACAGACATGCAAAGTACTAGGTGAACTCGGTGTCTACCCTGATAAAACTCTGTGTTTCCCGAGTATAGTTTGAATAGCTCGGCCCGAGTTGGATCGGAATTGTTTTCCGACCGATTAACAACCGGGAGCCAACCGACCGATTGACTATTATTGAAATTAGCTCCGCCGTTTTCAATATACGCTCGCTGCAATAACGGCTCAGTTTTTTGTGTCAATGGACTTTGAACAATGAAAATATGCAAATAATTGCATATTATTTAGAATTAGTAGTAATGTCTATCGGGACTTATCGCGCATTATATTATTTAGGTAAAAATAGGTAGGTATCTTTAACATTTAAAACATGTGTTCAAATCGGAAAAGTTTCAATCGTAGTAGTTTTTTTGTGTTTTTAAAATACAAAAAGTTTTTTTTTTTTTTCATTCACAAATTAACGATGTCTATGTTTACGTCCAACATTTGTTTACATTTAGTTATCATCATCATCATCATCATCAACCATTCTCCAACCACTGCTGGGTATAGGTCTCCTCTTCAGCGCGCCATCTTTTCCGGTCCTGTGCTAGTCTTGTCCACTGCTTTCCTGCTGTCCTAACGTTAGGACATTTAGTTATAATAATAATAAATAAATTTTAATAAACCCTGTTAATTTGATTTTTGAAGCCAAACTACTCAATCGATTTTAATGAAATCACCAATCTGAACGTAGGTATATCCTGTGGTAAATCATAATCCAGGGGCCTTACGGACAACAGCTAATTGCGGCACCTTATCCGCTCAGTTGGAAAATCACGCGAACGTGAACCTTATCGCGCCCAGATACGGTTTGCGGTCGCGTGATTTTCTAACTGAGCGGATTAGGTGCCGCAATTAGCTGTTGTCCGTAAGGCCCCTGTTCTCACTTTTATGTAACTTTATTCATATTCTTATTCTTTATTCCTACTTATTAAAATTTTCAGACCAATATGCTTTCGCTATGAACGCTCAAGCCAGACTAATAAAAAGACTGTTAGTCAAATTAGATACCAAAAGGTTTAAAACCAAGAAATCACAAAGAAACAATTGAAATAGGTTAGAAATCGTGACACTCGGCCATCCGGCAACGTGATGCCTCAACGTTACACATTAAAATAAATTAATTACAAGAATTGAAAAAATCCATTTTCCCTTTTGATACACATTAAGCTTTCCAATACCCTCTATCCGCACTCAACAATATTGCACCGGACAATCCGCCTGCCCAATAATATTAAAAGCTAAACGCGAGACCCATCAATTCACGGGCGCCATTAACAATGGGGACGCCATTAACAAAACGAACGTGTCGGTGTTATCAGTGGGCGCCAAGCGTTGCGGGCGTAGTGTGAATACGCCTTGGATGAATACATTTATGGACATCGATTGTTTGTAGGAAGAATGTTGTTGTTTGTAGTTGTTTGATTGTTTTGTCGTGTGTGACTTGTAATTGTAATTGGTAAGGAAAAATTGTTAAACTTTCTTACACTAATAACAATAGTTGATAGCACTTGTGTAAACTGACTTGCCTCTATATGACGAACATGTTATATCTATCTATACTAATATTATAAAGAGGAAAGATTTGATTGTTTGTTTGTTTGTTTGTTTGCATTGAATAGGCTCCGAAACTACTGAACCGATTTGAAAAATTCTTTCACTGTTGGGATGCTGAACTATCCCCGGTTGACATAGGCTATATATCCCGGCTTCGCCCGTGCAAAGCAAGGGCGGCCTATTAGTTGGTTAATAAAGAATCTGAATCTGAAAATCTGAAAATGAAAAAAAAAACTGAAGAAAAAAAAACCAATATCTTGTAGTCAAATTTATTTTAAAACTCGAAAGCATCACTAGTAATTGTGGTAATAAACTAAATGTATTATTTATTAGTTGCTCATTACAGCATAGGCTAGACTTAATAATTCAATCACAGTGTTGAAATTGTATGTGTCTGTCAAGATCTTCTTATTCCTTTTCCATCTGCCCATATGGATACACGATAATTCAAATGACAGCAGCTGTCTGCCTTGTCCCGTGTTTAATTGGTCCAAGAATCAAGCTTGGCAAAAAATGGGCTAGTGTTAGATTGAGTTACTTTGAAGCGCTCAACTCGGTCTGTGATTGAAACAAAGCGAGTTTCCCAACAAGTGTTTAAAATTTTAACATTCAAAAAAGTTAAGAATGACAATGTGATTTTATACATAAACGTAATAAGAAGTTAACATACTAATATAAAAAATGCGAAAGTTTTTTTGTTTGCTCCTCTTTCACGCAGCAAAAATCAACGGATTGACGTGATAACAAAGAAATAGAAGCCCGGAAAGTGTCACGGGATACATTTTATCCCGAAAAAAAATACGGTTTCTGAGGGAATGTCTACGCGGGTAATAATTATAACCTAAAAATATTTACCCCTTTAATACTGCACTTTTAGGTACCTAGTTCCAAACGGTTGAAACGTCATTTCTCAAATCCCTTTTTCATGAAATTTGTGTTTCGTCATGTCTCTTTTTCGTCAAATTATTGTTTCGTCAAGTTTCTTTTTGCCATGTACAGTATTTTGTCTAATTCTTTTTTCAATATAAATAAGTTAAATATAATCTAATACAGGCATTTTTTTAAAATAAATAATAGGCTTGCGTTTGACCACCATCACGTCTGCTGTTAAGCGATGATGCGGTCTACGTTGTAGCACGCTTGCCTAGAAGAAACCGATTCACTCGTGATTTGAAGATACCCAAATTGTAACCATCGGGGAACACCCATTCAAGCAGCGCATTCCACAGACTAATTATCTTTTCTATGGTGATTATATAATTTAAACAAAATAATAGGTACAGTTGATTGATGAAAGGAAATCAAGGCATATTTTTTAACGTAATCTATAAAAAGTATCTCTCAACATGAAACCATACAAGTGTTCCAACCATAGACTAGGTAAAGCTACTGAAAGTCTGGTTCAAATGGACAGGAAATGAATCGCACATCCATCAAGCCTATTCACGGCCACAAATATAGACTCTATGTCATTGAAAATTGGTCGACGAATCCACGGCGCGTCGGGTGGACAATATCCGCCCTGACTGTCCGTCCTGACCACGCATCCTGCTAATTGATTCCAGGCACGCTCTCAAACAAATTGAAATTCCAACAAAAATTGTAAATACAACTTTCATTTTAATCGAACTCTATAAAAGCGATTTAATATTCATTAATTTTGTGAAAGGACTCGTTGGATTTATTCTTGATTCAATTTGGTGAATTGAAGATTCGGTTTATTGAATAAAATTGTATTGTCTCTGAAAAGTCTCTGTTAAAAAAAGTATAAGCAAAGTTTGAGAACAAAAGTATTTTTACGTTACTTTCGATTTTTATCTTTCAGTTTATATTCAAATACAAAAACTTACTTTCAACTTAAAACGTAGCTGTTAAAATTTGCAAGTTGAAGTGGCAATGGGCAGGCCACATCGCTCGAAGAACCGATAACCGATGGGGAAGAAAGGTTCTTGAGTGGAGACCACGAACCGGAACACGCAGCGTAGGTAGGCCTCCCACTAGATGGACCGACGACATAGTGAGAGTCGCTGGCATCCAGTGGATGCAAAAGGCAGGCTGTCGTTCAGTGTGGAGGTTAAAGGGGGAGGCCTATGTTCAGCAGTGGACGTCTTCTGGCTGATGATGATGATGACTTTCAACTTCAAGTACTTTATGGTATCACAATGTTTCCAAGTTACTTTAGCCTGCAAATTCAACGAATTTCAAAGTGGTTTCCACACCAAAACAAACAAATAAGCAAATTACCCGTCATTTATTCTAGAAAAACAAAGAAGATACATAATCCAACTCAAAAAGTTGTACGATAAATTAATGAAGTTCATTCAAGCGTAACTACCTTCATAACACACCCCATGAGGTAACAATACACCGGGATTCACAAATTTACTATCGGGATTAACAATTGCCACAAAGTTTTCAACTCACTAACCTTGGGAACATTGCTTAGGTATGTACTTAAAGTGTACTCGAGCACCTGGTTAATGCCATGCATGACCAAAATGCTGGCGTATTTCTGGCATTAAGCATTACCATTTAGCGTGGTCCTTAACTGTTGGCCTTTTGGAAAGACTCAGAGTCACTCAGCGGGCAATGGAGAGAGCTATGCTCGGAGTTTCTTTGCGCGATAAAATCCGAAACGTGGATATTCGCCAAAGAACCAGAGTCACCGACATAGCTGTTAAAATTTGCAAGTTGAAGTGGCAATGGGCAGGCCACATCGCTCGAAGAACCGATAACCGATGGGGAAGAAAGGTTCTTGAGTGGAGACCACGAACCGGAAGACGCAGCGTAGGTAGGCCTCCCACTAGATGGACCGACGACATAGTGAGAGTCGCTGGCATCCAGTGGATGCAAAAGGCAGGCTGTCGTTCAGTGTGGAGGTTAAAGGGGGAGGCCTATGTTCAGCAGTGGACGTCTTCTGGCTGATGATGATGATGATGAATTGCCACAAAGTTTTGAACTCACTAACCTTGGGAACATTGCTTATGTACTCAAAGTGTACTCGAGCACCTGGTTAATGCAACGCATGACCAAAATGCTGGCGTGTTTCTGGCATTAAGTATTACCATTTAGCGTGGTAATACCGCCAGCATGCTGGGTACGCTGCCAACTGGTAGTCAGCTTGAGGTTTTGGATTGTCTTTACATCTTCAATGGGCAGTTGGTCAGTCTATCTGTTTTTGTTGTGTTAGCTTGTATTATGTTAAGTTAATAAAGGCACTTGCCAGTAAACAAATTAAACTCAAAGCTTTGTGGCATCATCATCCGCAGCCTTCTTTATCCCACTGCTGGGTATATAAGCCTCTCTCTTGCTATTCCATCTGCCTCGGTCCTGTGCTAATCGAGTCCAGGTTAAACTCGCGATAGTAATAATATCGTCGTCCCCATCTTGCAGCTGGACGACCAACGCTCCGCTTACCTTGTGGCATACCTTAGGAAAATTGCCTAGATATATAGCTTTGTGCTATCGTGGCACGAAACGCGAGGCATCCTAGTGCGTGTGCACCCTCAGAGGGGGTGTTTCCTCCTAAATAATTACCCGGGAGCAGTTTGCGTAATAAATAATACTTATAAACCGATCCCCGCTCATATTACTACGTAGCTCTAAGCACATTTGGAAGGTTTATTAGGTAGATACTTGAGCGCTGAGCAATTCAGAGTAATGCGCTACTCTTTGTAACGATAAAGGGAGTTTAACAGTAGAAAGAGGACTAGCTGCACCTCGCGATCTTCTGCAAGGACATTCTCTCTGGAAATATTCTTCTGGTATAAAAAGTATCATGGCCATACGCATCCATCATGAGCTAGTAACTAGACCAGAGTTTGTAATGTCTAGACACCAGTCAAATTTGAAGACAACACACTCTAAACTTAATAATATTTATACAAAAAAATAACAGCCGTGTTCACGGAAGATCAATAAACAGGATTTTCCCTTAATAAAGTAGAATATTTTCTTCATAATTAAATAGGACCCCACTTTTTCACAAAAAAACCCCTATTAAAAACATTCAAATCGATTCACACAATAAAAATAAAATACAGCCGATTTGAGAACCTCCTATTTTGAAGACGGTAAAACTTATTTTATTATTAAATAATAGGCTTGCGTTTGACCGCCACCTGGCCTGATGTTTCACGCCACATTCTTTTAAATCGTTTTGAATCACTGAAGATGTATCAGCGCAAAAAGACATATAGATAGATAAATCTTTATAGTTAACACCAGTAACGAAATACATGGGAAAAAAAGACTTCAAATTAGCTTAACCGATCGCTACAAGCGATCTTTTTCCAGACAACTGCCCCGATGGTTACAAACTGGGTGTCTTGTGAAGTAAGAGAATCGGTTTCTTCTAGGCAAGCGTGCTCCAACGTAGACCGCATCATCGCTTAACATCAGGCGTGAAGGTGGTCAAACACAAGCATAATACTTATTTTAAAAAAAAACTTTAAGCCTTTATCCGTGACGATTTTCCCTCAACGCAAAGTACTTTCACATTTCTAAAGCATTCTATACCTAATCTTTAGTTTGGTTAAGTCAGTAAAGCTACAGTTTTTATAACAATCTGACTACAAGTATTTCTCATAATCCTGCTAAATAAAGGATACAGCTGGAACACACTGTAGAGAACGTAATTCGTGCGTCTAACGACTGGAGCGGGCTTTAATATTTCCACGAAATGAGGTTACACTCTCTATTCTCTCCGTATGACTTTCGGAGCGTGAAATAAAACCTTTGTGATATAAAACCTCATAAAAGTTTACATGAAGGTGTTTTTAAAGAAGGAAGATGTTTTGAATCATAAGTTATAATTCTGCTCTTACTCTTAAGACACAATGTTATGAGAAAGTTGTGCTACCTTACTATTGTATTGTATTGTTATTTTTACTGACGAATGGTGCAGCCAAATGTCTGGTGAAATGTTTGGTTTGATCCTTTATATACATTTTTAAAAAAACTGGTAAAAAGGGTTTCGCATCCGCACACACTAGAAACTTTGAATAACAAACAAAGAAAATAAAAAAAAGCCTTAACTATTACTAATTAACACTAATAATCAAAAATCAAATTGTAATTGGGTTGATGTTTTATTTATCTCACACAGTTGTGTTCATGATTAAGGTTATTTGTTGTTGTTTTTGTACAAGTTTTTGTTTAGTTCATTTGTTGTTTAGTTTTTAAAATTATTCTTACTTAATTGTTATTTATGATATTTTAGGCTGGCAAAAAGCTGGGTATCCTATCGAAGGTACGACGGTACTTCACGTCGGAGCAGTTGCTGTCACTGTACCAAGCACAAGTTCGGTTGTGCATGGAGTACTGCTCTCACCTTTGGGATGGATCAGCTAAGCACCAGCTTGGGGCGTTGGAGTCTATTGAGAAACGTGCCAAGCAACTCATCAGCAATGAATCCCTGGTTCAGACTAAGCTTCTTAGTCTCGAGTATCGGCGTAAAGTTGTTGGTCTATCGGTTTTTTATCGGATACATTTCGGTGAGTGTGCATCAGATCTGCACGATCTAATTCCTTCCAGCCCTTTTTCTATCGGAACGCCAGGGCAGGCACAAAAAATCGACATCGTTTTATGGTTGGTATTCCGAGAACCCGTTCGAATCGCTATGATTCCACATTTATTGTGCGAACTGCTAGTCTGTGGAATTCGCTGCCTGAATGGGTTTTCCCCGTTAGTTACAATCTGGGTGTCTTCAAGTCGAGGGTGAATCGGTTTCTTCTAGGCAAGCGTGCTCCATCGTAAACCGCATCGTCGCTTAACATCAGGCGAGATGGCGGCCAAGCGCAAGCCTATCTACTATAAAAAAAGCATTTAAAAAAAGTATTTCATTTAGTTGTTAATAAATATATTTGATAGGCAAAAAAGTATTATTACAATGTAACGTATAATAAATAATATACGAATGATATATTACAAAAAATAATATACGAATGAATTCTACTATTAGCAGGACAGGCGCACTCCGCACTTTAGGTATGAAGCTACAAGTACCCGACTTGTCGGACCTGCCGCGCTACAGACAGAGATAATGCGACAAGAATTACACGATATACAGAGAGGCAACTTCTAGGTTGATATAGCCGTAGATAGTTAGCGCTCGCACGTCCTGAATTGCTCTTTATTCTGTAGTAGCAAGGGTCGCTACTTATTTAAATGATTTTGCGGTCTCTTTTGTACTTATACATACTTGTATTTTTCTTCCGTTAAAAATATTTGAGAAACCTGAACCATTTCGGTACTTAAAATTTAAAACAAACGTATCAAAAACATACATCCCATGAGTAAACACATGTTTAACTCGGCAAAGCTAAATGAAGCGTGTTTATCGTAAAGCTTTTATTTCAGCATTTCAATCGGATAGAACAATACGACAACATTTAATGCGACGATACATATCTCTCTCGTGTTTCGACATAAAGCCGTATCAGGAACATGGCGGATATTAAAATCTTCTTGCATTATTATTATGTAGGTACAAATGTGGGGTTGTATGTTTGAATAGATGAAGCAAGCAGTGGTAGCCCATTTGAGAGACCGCTAGACTTGAAAGCGTGAGGTCGCGGGTTCAAACCGCGGGCCCGTACCAGTGAGCTCTTTGGAGCTTGTGTACGGATTTTCATACCACTGGCTTTTCGGTGAAGGAAAACATCGTGAGGAAACCTGCATACGTACGGAGAAGGAATTCAATGGCGTATGTGAATCCACAATCCGCACTGGGCCAGCGTGGTGTATATGGCCCAATCACCCTTTCGGGGGTAGGCTAAAAGTCCAGCAGTGGACTGTTAAAAAGGCTCACTATGATGATGATGATTATTGAATAAGCGGTTATAAGGAAAATATAAATTTACACAAAGCCGGCCATAGACAGCTCTTCACGACAATGCACGCAATCGACTCAAAAGCTGCGTGGTTTGATGCGGCCAGAAATTGCTGGCTGACTTAAGGTCGATGCATACATAACGGGATAATTCCTAGGACGGGACAGGGACGTGTCGTGCATCGTCCACAACGGGCACGTGGTTTTAAAACATAAGTTCAGAGACGGTGGTGATATTTTTCAACGACAACGATGTTTTTCCCGTCCCGTGCGAGCCACGTCGTCGTCCCGTACGAGCATCCGTGGTGTGGTGTATGCACTGTCGTATAAATTTTCTCTGAAATGATTTTTCCAAAAACTGTCTTTCCGTTCCGTCCGGGGTAAAACACGTTATGTATGCATTAGCCTTTACGCTACGCCAACGCGAGAGGTTGAGCGGGAAACGAAACGTGGCTGCAAAATCCGCTCGGCCGGCGCATCCACGCATGCGCCTCTGACAGCGCGTAGCCGCGTACATAATCCCACGCAGCCGAGCGTAGCGTGGCCCGATAAATGTGGCAGCCCGTATTGAACAAAGCTAAGCCACGTAACCGTGCGCAGCTACCTCTGGTCGACTTAACGTACACATATGCTATGATTTAGGATTAACGTTGGATAAACTAACTTTTAGAGTACCGATTTAGAAAGCAAAAACAAAAGCCAAATTACATTTTAGCAAATAGGAGACGTTTCTAAAAAAGACCGACTGAAACGTTCACCAAGTGAAGCTTGGTTAAGTTCTACCTAGCAGTGGGTAGGAGTTTCAAAAGAAAGAGTTTAAGATAGTATAAGTTAAAATTTAATAAAGTAAGAATGAATTTACAGGAGACTGAGGGTCGTGTGAACTCGGAAGGTGATGGCGATAAAAAAACGTGTTGGTCCCTTGTTTTGAGACTTAGCTTGAAGAGCTGGGGCGCCGATCGCCGCGTGGCTCGACGCGGCTCGTGGCACGTAGGATGTCAGCAGGCAGCGCAGCGACGAGAGGCTTCGTGAGCTTTTCAGGCGTGACCGGAGTGCGGTCTGCGCGTAGTAGTTCCAGCAGTTTGTGCGTGGCCGGAGTACGACCGACGTAGTAGTAGGGAAGTAGATGTAGCGTCACGACAGCGTGGCGACTCGTACGTGGTCGGAGAATTGACGTAGAGGGTAGGAGCCTGAAATGCGTCGAAGAAACTACGCATGAGGATCAGTACTCAAGAGCCGCACGGCCACGTCGTGTGAGATCCCGAAGATAACGGCAGATCGGAGTAGGTCCCGTCTCACATGACGTGGTACCGGCGTTAAAACACAGTTTTTGATCGGAAGGATCCAAGATTACAGAATGCTTTAAGAGCTTAGAACACAATTATATTATAATGTAAGTACGGCGCGCGTCCACATCCGCAGATAGTACGGATATGAAACGCACTTGCACTGCGTTTTAGAACACAAGTGGCCTGATGATAATTCAATTGACAAATAACGATTAGCATTATTTGTCGAGACAGATTTCACAATTAACACATTTAAAAGGCATCTCACGTAAACTTACCCGATTGAAGACGGGCTAACAAGCTGATTGTAAGATTTGATTGTAAGGTTAAGTTCTGAGCGACTTTTTCACTGCAGTCAACTGCGCGTATGACCCAGTTTTTATTTCGAGTCCTATATATAGCCTATTCCTTCTAGAAAGAATTCGATATTTATATACCCGAATCTTTTTAAAATGTAGTTTTTTACACAATTTCCTTTGTCTTAGAACAAAATTGTTTTTTGCATAGCGGAATGAAACTGACTGACATTACGTCAGTCACCTTCATTCTGTCAACAATGTTTATGTCATAGTAGTGACCTTTTTTATTCGTTAAGTTTGGCTTCTAGCGTATGTGCCATTTGCCATGAATTTGGGAGTAGGTAACGATCATGGAACGTTACATACCCCCTTTTTCAGTTAAGAATTTTTGCTCAAGAAAATTCGCTGACCTCTCTAGCATCCTAGTTATAATTTACACCTTCCCCGTCCAGGGTTGAGTCTAATATGTTAACATTAAGTAGGCTCGAGTGTAAAATTAATTTAATCAGGATGCTATGGTCTGAAGTTCCCAATAAGACTTGTGGCGTACTGTGAAGAGTCCGGTATCGCTGTATAAATGCTTTAGTGGCACCTATACAGACGGCAAGAATACCGGTGGGTTCTCCATTTTGCTGTTAAGAATGTTAGATACTATACTTAAAAGCAGCAAAATAAAAGAAAAGCTAACAAAATAAGGAACTATTTTGCTAGTTAGTACGTCAAAGAGAGTAAGTAGTGGTATTCAAGTGTAGGACCAAGAGATTGTAGGTAGCGATTGTAGTCTAGGTGACTAGTGAAGTTATTAAGGTATCGATAGAGTTAACTATAAGTAAACTTTAATTGTTTAGTTTGCTATAGCTATATTGACGACTGACTTGAATTACCTAGTATACAAAAGGTTATTTTAATTAATATTCGTGTTTTGGGCTTTTTTATGGAGTTCACGAGTACCGCTCCTAGCAATTTAGAGGCTTTTTTTTTTAAAGAGTTTGCAATAACCGCTCTTAGTGTGAAGGCTTTCAGTTTTAGAGTACACTAACCGCCCTATTTCTGATATTAATAGACATACATAAATAGATATTATACGATATATGTAAATAAAAATATTTCTAAGTTTTTTTTTCAAGTCAGGTATTTTTTAATTTTTAGATGTTAATATCAAGTTTTAGATGCAAGATTAATTAGATTTTCTTCAGAGGGAAGCTATAGTGGTATAATATTATATTTTAGTATTTAGTAAAGTTGACGGGTTTTTTTTTTTTTTGTTTTTATTTTTCATTTTTTTTTTTAATTTTATTGTTTATTTTTTTTTTTTGTATGTAGTTAGGATGTATAGTTTGTTATTTTGAAGTCTTTGACATGCCAAGAGCCTATATTTTTACCCTGCATGTCCGTAAGTTCGTATACTAGAGGTGATAATTTTGTTTTAATAGTACATTTAATAAATTTCGGTGCTAGTTTCTTTGAGAACCGTTTGTCCTTGTCACTTTGATAATAAGTTTTTTTCCATATGATGTCACCTGCATTAAATTCAACGTTCTTACGGCGTAGGTTGTAAAGTCTTGAGTTTCTAGAATGTGATTTGATGAGAGAGCTTTGCACTTGATCGAAGATTTTCCTTAAGTTGCCTACATTTTCTGCGTATTCATCTCTAGGTGAGAATATTAATTTGTCAGTAAGATCAGGATCAACGTAATGAGAACCACATGTTACTAATTCCCTACCGAATACCAGGAATGATGGTGTATAGCCTGTAACCTCACTAACCGCTGTATTTAGTGCGAATTGTATTTTTGGTAGGTTTACATCCCAGGCCCGGTGGTCGTCTTCGATAAATGTTGAGACAGCTATCATGATTGTTTTATTGTAGCGTTCTACTGAGTTGACCTGTGGGGTATACTTTGGGGTGTATCGAACATTAGGAACTTTATATTTCGAATATAGTTGCTGTAGTTTTTGACTTATGAATTGTTTTCCGTTATCCATTATGACAGTGGTAGGTACTCCGTGTACTAGAAAGACACGCTCCTCCATTATTCGTGTAATTACTTCTGCCGTTGCTCGGCGTATAGGAAATAACAGACAATACTTTGAGAAGCAACATGTTACTACTAGGATCATGGTGTTTTGCTTGGATGACATCGGAAGGGGACCAATGAGGTCCGTAGATATCATGGAAAAGGGACGGTTGCAGTTTTTAGGACGGCCCATAAAACCTAGAGTACTATGATTTGCATGTTTATGGGAGATACAATCATCGCAGTTGTTTACAAAGTTTGTGATATCTTTTATCATAGCCGGCCAGAAATATTTTTGCATTATTCGTCTGTTGGTTTTGAAAATACCTAAGTGCGCCGCTTTAGGGTCTGAATGGTTTTCTATTATGATGTCCCGCCTAGATTCGCTAGGAACGACCTCTTTCCATTCAAATTCCCGTATTAATGGGTTTAGGTCTTTTATGTATCGATATAATTTGTTGTTTGTTACCTTGTAATTGAGATAAGATGTAGGGGACACCTGACAGCCGTTGTAGATATTGAGATACCAAGGGTCTGATGTTACAGGAATAGCTTGGTCTGTGCTCGAGATAGCAGAAACCGGATATGCACGCGATAAGAAATCTGGTACAATATTATCCTTGCCACGCCTGTGTTTTATTTCAAAATTAAATGCTGAGAGTCGTACACCCCATCTGGCTAGTCTACCAGTTGGGTTATTCAGGTTTAGAAACCACTTGAGAGATGAATGATCAGTATATATTATGAATTTTAGTCCGTTATCTAAGTAACAACGCCAGTGTTCTATAGCTTGTAGAACAGCCAACGCTTCCCTTTCTGTAGTGCTGTAGTTACGCTCTTGGGCAGAGAGTGATTTACTCATATAGGCTATGACCTTCTCCTCTCCAGCGAGGAGTTGTGTGAGTACAGAACCGGTTCCAGTATCCGAAGCGTCAGTATGAATTTGGAACGGCTGTGTATAGTCCGGACAAGACAAGACTGGTGATGAAATTAAGCAGTCCTTGAGTTTTTGAAAGGATATATTGGCTTCTTCCGTCCAAGTAAAGGGAGGTACCTTCTTGCCTTGCGAAGTCAATTTATTAAGAGGTGCTGCTAAGGAGCTGAAGTTTGGTATGAACCTACGGTACCAGGAAGCTGTGCCCAAGAATCTACGAACCTCCTTCTTATTCGTGGGGCATGGATAGTTTACAATAGATTCAACCTTTTCAGGGTCGGCATGTAGACCTTCTGAATCTACAATGTATCCGAGATATTTTAGTTTTTCCCTAAAAAATTTGCTTTTTCCAAAGTTTATGGTAAGACCTGCATTTTTTAGTTTATCGAGGACTTTGGTAAGTAGGGAGATATGCTGTTTATATGAGGGTGCTACGATAATAACGTCATCCACGAAGACGAATACCCTATTCTCGAATTCTGGCCCGTAGAACAATGAGTCAACCAGTCTCTGTTGAGTTGCTGGAGCATTTGTTAATCCGAAAGCCATTCGCTTAAATTGGTAAGTTCCTCGTGTCGGGATGTAGAACGCAGTCTTACAGCGGTCCTCTGGTCTAATCATAATTTGCCAAAAACTTTTGGATAAATCTATACTTGATAGGTATTTAGAGTCCCTTAGGTTATCTAAGATTTCTGTGATGTATGGTAGACTATAAGCATCTTTTTTTGTTACCGCATTAAGTTTCCTACTATCAAGACAGAAACGCATTTCACCGTTCTTTTTAGGGGTCAGTAGTACTGGAGAAGACCATGGGCTCTCACATAGTTCAACAACGTCGTCTGCTAGCATCTCATCTATTTGCTCACTAAGAATTTTTTGTTTTACAGGGGACATTCTATAGTACCTTTGTCGTATAGGAGTAACGTCTCCGGTGTCTATAGCGTGGGTTATTAAAGTTGTTTTACCTAATCCTTTTTCCTCATATGAGATAGCACGAAATTGTGTAATTATAGCATCTGCGGTTATTTTTTGATCAGCGGAAAGATGGTCATATGAACTGAGATGTTTATCGTCAAGCTTAACGTTGGCTAGTTGCATTTCATCTGGGCGTTGTAGTACTATACTCTCAAGATATTTTGGAAACAATCCGAAAAGTTTCCAAAAATCCATGCCTAGTATCAATTCATTCTGTACTTCCGGGACAATATGAACCGCTAAAATGTGACATTGATTTTGAAAAGTAATTGGTAGTTGTATGACGCCTAGGGTTGTCATCTCTTGACCTCCCGCTGCTATAAGTTGTGTGGGCTTAGCATTGTAAGTTTGGTAGTGTAGATCTAGAATTTTTTTGTGCGAGTTATTTCCTAAGATCGAGATGCTAGATCCTGTATCTAGAAGGCCTACTATATCGTGGGTGTTTATTTTAACTGACACATACGGTCGTGCAGTGTTTGGTTTAGTACGGATTGAAGAGACTGTGTAGCAGGAAAAGAATTTTGATACCGTTTTTAACCAGTCGACCCAGTCTGGCTGATTTGTGTGGTTTGTCTTTACACGGGCTCTACAATCCTTTCCTATTAGTTTTTTTGAGTATTATAACTATTGTTGGTGTTGCAATCTGGACATTCCGGAGAGCGGAAGTCCTTCTTGCCGCATTTGAAACAAATGATCTTTCTTGGTTCTTTGCAATAGAGAAGTTCATGAGTGTTTGACCTACACCTAGGACATGCGAATGGGTATCTGTTTTGTACTGATTGTTGAGTGACAGCTGACACCCTATTAAAATTCCTGTAGTTATTAGTATACCTTGTATTTTGTTGTCCTTTATTAAATGTTGAAGTTCGGTTTTGGTAAGTTCCTGAGCTACCTGGTTTAGTGTATGCAAATTCCGGTGCTAAAGTTTGAGATGTGACCTGTGGTGGCTCACGGAATTGAGTTAAGCGAGATTGTATGTTTTCGTAGTTTCTACATAGCGCTTTAAGAGCTTCAATAGTGTCTATGTGCGGTGAAGCCGCTAATGTACTAGCGTAAATCGGTCTAACATTGTGTAACAGTATTTCTAGTTGACTGCTTTCAGTAAGTGGTTCGGTAAGTCTGGAAAACATGCCATGCATTATCGCGATATAAATTGAAATGTTCTCAAGTTCCCCTTGTGTTCGCGAGCGTATCTCGTTAAGTAACCTATAGTCATAGTCACTATGGCTGAAGTCCGCTTTTAGTAATTTAGTTAAGTCATTCCAGGTGGTGATACTGTCCTTTACATTGCGATACCAGTGGAGTGCCTCGTCAGTAAATATCTCGTATGAGAATGATATAATTTTTTCAAAAGTTATTCCGCGAGACTTTACGAATTCTTCAATTTTTTGTATAAAAGCTCTTACGCAAGTTTTTCCGTTATATTTAAGTTTGTAAATTTCTGAATGCAATCCCTTCTCACAAGTCACCGAGACTACTTTTGGCTCTGAAGGAGCATCGCCTTTGTTGGTAGGATTTGATACCTGTACTGTTTCTGAATAGGGTCTTAGTTGGTCAAGGTCTTTTAATTGTGATGCTATATTTACTGAGCATGTTTTGTGAAGTTCTTTATCCGATGCATTTATCCTAGATAGTCTATGTTGAATATGATTTAGTAGAACTTCTGTTCTCTGGTATAGGTTTTTCTCATATTTTGTTTTTAGCGAGGTTAAATTGTTATATGATTTTATAACTGAATCTTTTAGTTCTTTTAGGTCTGTATCCGTGTCTAAATGTGATTCTAATATTGCTTCTGCGGGCAAGTCTTTTGCTAGTTTCATTATTTGTTTCCGTAAGTCTTGCACAGAGTCATCCGAGGAACCACCACGAAGGGCGACCTCATATGCAAGTTCGGCTTTTTGTAAGGACAAATAGTTATATATGGGGTACGCCATTTTATATACCTACGTCAAAAAGAGTTTAGATTTTAGTTTTTAGAGAGATATCCGTCAAGGAGAGTTTTGATCTGGATTTTTAGAGAGATATCGGATGAGTTTCCGTGAGAGCAAGTTTTACATATACAAGTTAGATGTTCCGAGTGTAGGTTGGGTGGTAAGTTTTGTAAATAAGTTTGAGTTTAAAGAACAAGATTTTAAGATAGTGCGAGTATAAAAGTACTGAAAGATTTTAATTCTACTATAATAAAAAAATTCGAGTAAAAAAATATTATAGTGCGTTTAAGACGCGGACAGAAGGCGTTACTTCTGTAGGTGTAACCTTTGTCTTCCTTAGTCGCCTCTTACGACATGCATGGAGACTACAGCTGGGTATTCTAACAAATGCTCCCGCACCAGCACAGGGCGGTTTTTACCATACAACCTACAGACGGACACAAGGTTACAGAGAAAGAGCCGTGAATATACCACGCCAGAGAGATCAACACTTTTTTATCCACCTTCCTGCTTAATACCTGGGCGCCACTGAAACGTTCACCAAGTGAAGCTTGGTTAAGTTCTACCTAGCAGTGGGTAGGAGTTTCAAAAGAAAGAGTTTAAGATAGTATAAGTTAAAATTTAATAAAGTAAGAATGAATTTACAGGAGACTGAGGGTCGTGTGAACTCGGAAGGTGATGGCGATAAAAAAACGTGTTGGTCCCTTGTTTTGAGACTTAGCTTGAAGAGCTGGGGCGCCGATCGCCGCGTGGCTCGACGCGGCTCGTGGCACGTAGGATGTCAGCAGGCAGCGCAGCGACGAGAGGCTTCGTGAGCTTTTCAGGCGTGACCGGAGTGCGGTCTGCGCGTAGTAGTTCCAGCAGTTTGTGCGTGGCCGGAGTACGACCGACGTAGTAGTAGGGAAGTAGATGTAGCGTCACGACAGCGTGGCGACTCGTACGTGGTCGGAGAATTGACGTAGAGGGTAGGAGCCTGAAATGCGTCGAAGAAACTACGCATGAGGATCAGTACTCAAGAGCCGCACGGCCACGTCGTGTGAGATCCCGAAGATAACGGCAGATCGGAGTAGGTCCCGTCTCACATGACGTGGTACCGGCGTTAAAACACAGTTTTTGATCGGAAGGATCCAAGATTACAGAATGCTTTAAGAGCTTAGAACACAATTATATTATAATGTAAGTACGGCGCGCGTCCACATCCGCAGATAGTACGGATATGAAACGCACTTGCACTGCGTTTTAGAACACAAGTGGCCTGATGATAATTCAATTGACAAATAACGATTAGCATTATTTGTCGAGACAGATTTCACAATTAACACATTTAAAAGGCATCTCACGTAAACTTACCCGATTGAAGACGGGCTAACAAGCTGATTGTAAGATTTGATTGTAAGGTTAAGTTCTGAGCGACTTTTTCACTGCAGTCAACTGCGCGTATGACCCAGTTTTTATTTCGAGTCCTATATATAGCCTATTCCTTCTAGAAAGAATTCGATATTTATATACCCGAATCTTTTTAAAATGTAGTTTTTTACACAATTTCCTTTGTCTTAGAACAAAATTGTTTTTTGCATAGCGGAATGAAACTGACTGACATTACGTCAGTCACCTTCATTCTGTCAACAATGTTTATGTCATAGTAGTGACCTTTTTTATTCGTTAAGTTTGGCTTCTAGCGTATGTGCCATTTGCCATGAATTTGGGAGTAGGTAACGATCATGGAACGTTACACGACGTATCACAAATTTTCTAGAACAAGGTGCTAATTACCTACATACAAATTACTCACACATGAATTACATAACAACTGCAACAAAACAATGTTAAAGAGTATAGAGCAAAGCCGCAAACCAAAGTCTGTACAGAACAAAGCCGATTAATCCTCTACAAGCGTCTACAAGGCGATGCTACGAAGTATGTAGATTGCCTATTAGTACTATTGTGTAGTTTGCAAACTAAACAGGCTTTTGAGGTATTGCGAAACGTAATTATACGCCTTTTTTAAAGTAAATAATAGGCTTCCCTTTTACCCCCATCTCGCTTGATGTTAAGCATATGCGGTCTACGTTGGAACACGCTTGTCTAGAAGAAACTGATTCACTCGTGATTTGAAGACACCCAGATTGTAACCATCGGGGACACCCATTCGTGCAGCGCATTCCAGACTAATGGCAAATGAGCGGGCAATGGAGAGAGCTATGCTCGGAGTTTCTTTGCGCGATAAAATCCGAAACGTGGATATTCGCCAAAGAACCAGAGTCACCGACATAGCTGTTAAAATTTGCAAGTTGAAGTGGCAATGGGCAGGCCACATCGCTCGAAGAACCGATAACCGATGGGGAAGAAAGATTCTTGAGTGGAGACCACGAACCGGAAGACGCAGCGTAGGTAGGCCTCCCACTAGATGGACCGACGACATAGTGAGAGTCGCTGGCATCCAGTGGATGCAAAAGGCAGGCTGTCGTTCAGTGTGGCGGTTAAAGGGGGAGGCCTATGTTCAGCAGTGGACGTCTTCTGGCTGATGATGATGATGATTCCAGACTAGCAGTTCGCACAATAAATATGGAATCAAAGCGCTTCGTACGGGTTTTCGGAATATCAACCATAAAGTGGTGTCGACTTTCGGCTATTCAGACTATTCGGTTCATGTTAGAAGAATACTGAACGCAGTGAGAGACCACTGGGTATATATCAGTGGACAACCGTACGGGCTGGTTGCACCGCGAACAGCTGATGGAGGCTGTTTTCATCAGGGCCACGAAGCCGTGACAGCTTCTTGACTAACAGGAGAATGTTTTACGGAAGGATTCCCCACGAAGGATTTTGCACATTACCATCATTTGGTTGTGCGCTCGCCGAACCTCCAATGAGGTAAAACCACGGAGCGAAGATAGTAAATATTATTATATTTCAGCGCTTTGATGGTTTAGCACTCGGGCGCAACTACCGTCGGATAGTTTTTACGGCTTAGATTATTTAGTTAGGCGTCACCTAGCTTAGTTTTTGGCGGACTAGTGATGGAGGTGGTGCCATCACTGGTGTAACGCTGCAGTACCGTACCCTGCTGAAGTTGGTTGCGGATTTGTCGTTGGCAACCAATCAGCGTTTAGCAAGTTCGGATACCGTCCGGCAGAGGCGCTAGCGAGGGCGCGCGGACATGCGAGGCTAGGTGAAGCTGAGTTTGAATTTGGAGTTTTTGGTTGGAGGGTGGCAGCGTTCGTTACTAGGCGAAACACCTTATCCCCGAGTAATTTTCAAATAATTTTCCATTGTAAGATTAATCATAATATTACGGAATAAAAAACGATCTATCTCGATTTCCGGCATAACTACAACTCCTATGGAAAAAAAGTTTAATGGCAAAGTTATAGGTAATAAAAAGATCTACTACTTTTGTTAGCACACTTTTTGCACATAACCTCAAAATTTATGTGAAAATTCAAATAACCAAGTTTTTGGTTTTATATTTTTATCTTTTACAATAATATAAATTTTTTCACGAAATTTTGTTTGGTCAAAAAACTTACCTGTTTATGTCACAAATACTTGTTGTACCTTATTTTGGCTTAATATTGAAAAAGCACGCTAATTTTCATTCGAAAATTCTCACGTCAAAATATCAGCTTTTCATCCTACTTTTTTTACAATTTTCAAAGGATTCTGCACTGGTCTATTGTTGCTCGTATCGTGACAAAATTGTTAAAGATAAAGTTGTTTTAAAACTACTATGTACTATTAGTTATCGGTTCTTCGAGCGATGTGGCCTGCCCATTGCCACTTCAACTTGCAAATTTTAACAGCTATGTCGGTGACTCTGGTTCTTTGGCGAATATCCACGTTTCGGATTTTATCGCGCAAAGAAACTCCGAGCATAGCTCTCTCCATTGCCCGCTGAGTGACTCTGAGTTTTTCCAAAAGGCCAACAGTTAAGGACCACGTCTGGGGACGATGGGGAAGAAAGGTTCTTGAGTGGAGACCACGAACCGGAAGACGCAGCGTAGGTAGGCCTCCCACTAGATGGACCGACGACATAGCGAGAGTCGCTGGCATCCAGTGGATGCAAAAGGCAGGCTGTCGTTCAGTGTGGAGGTTAAAGGGGGAGGCCTATGTTCAGCAGTAGACGTCTTCTGGCTGATGATGATGATGATGATGTACTATTAGTACATAATAGATTTATCGATAAGCTGTATATAATATTATAAATAGGCAAATAAAAATAAGGGAGAAAATGGGGTTTAAAGTCTACATGAAAGTAAGCATACGAAGTTGCGGGCAACAGCATAACAATCAACAAACTCAAAACAACATATACCACATCCCCGTGACTGCACACTCGACATAACAACTTTGTCATGATACGAGTGTGGTAAATCATAATCCAATTCTCACTTTTATATAACTTTATTCATACTCTTATTCTTTATTCCTACTTATTACAGTTTGCAGACCAATATGCTTTCGCTATGAACGCTCAAGCCAGACTAAAGTCCCTCTTTCCAACATCCTGCCGCATTATTTTCTTCCTACCCCCACTATTTTCACTATTGCCGAGACTCCCGAGTCAACACGTTTCTGACCGCCATTTTATATAAAAAAAGACTGTTAGTCAAATTAGATATCAAAAGGTTTAAAACCAAGAAATCACAAAGAAACAATTGAAATAAGTTAGAAATCATGACACTCGGCCATCCGACAACGTGATGCCTCCCGGCATACACATACAAATAAATTAATTAGCAGTATAATAAATGTCCATTTTCCCTTTTGTTACACATTTTGTACAAACATTTACATTGAACTTAACATCTACACAAATCAACTGCATATTTACAATTACTTATATTAGTATAACATTAATTTTACTCAGCTAAAAGTATACAATATATACAATTTAACAGGATTATATTTATACTTATCTCATTAATTGCTCAGGTTTATTCAACACTAATGATTTATGTACTAATGTATTAATCATGACACTCCATAAACCTTAGAAATTTCGCACAATAAATTCTAATCTATATATTTATAATAATTGACATGTATATATGATAAACATATTTTTACCTAATCAAATACAGATATGCTATTTTATGCATTTTACTTAAATTACATTTTCTATGGAAATAATGACGTTTAAGCTTTTATGATAACTAAAATATTTCACATTATTACACATTTCATACTAATTTTATTATTTTGATCTTTTCAGAGCTATTTTCACTAGAATTACGTATTTCTAAAGATTTAATAACAATTCAAGGTCGACATCAATCTTCCCCTGTAACTTTCATGGTGCATAGCAAAGTTTACTTGCCACCTTCTTGGATCTAGGAGGTGTTGCAGTTTCATACCTGGAACTGGGTGAAGAATACGACCTATTTTTATTTGTCGTTCTTTTCTCGCTGCAGCAGCCTAAGTGGCGTATCTGGCCGATTGCCAGCATCTTAGACAGACTCCATTGTCACACCACACTGAAATGCATACATTGCCTCCGGCAGATTACATTCAAAAATAAACAGTCAAAAAGATAATATTTTCCCCATAATTAGCTGATAACTTTTGTAGAGTTCAATTCTATATTTAAAGTCGAAGATATTAACTAAGTTTAACTCAATTCAGCATTATAATAAATTTTAACATTAATCCGACGACTAAGGTTTCGCTTAGCATCCAGCGAGCACATACCCACTAAATCATCTAGTGATTGCATAAATTCGCCAAACATAGTTCAGTCGTCGCATAGTCAGTCAAAGTAGTCACTGAACGTACATGTTGATTGATATGTGTTTTTTTTTTTACTTATTCGGTCACAATAAAACTTTTTATTTTCTTTTATATTTGAATCTCGGCACACATAGCCAAAGTCTTTATTCAGTGTGCCCAATCGTGGCACACATGGCCAAATTCATCTTTGAACATACATAGTCCAATCGTGGCACACATGGCCAAATTCGTCTTTGAACATACATAGTCAAATCGTGGCACATATGGCCAAATTCATCATATAATATGATATTGTTTATTAACATAAAAGCATACAATTATTATAGCTTGTATAAAACAGTTAACATGTATGAATTGTCTGTTCACAAAAAAAATAAAAATGTATTAGACTAATTCACTATAGTCTATCATTTATATAAATGCACGAAACGATGACATAAAATAGTTAAAATTGGGCTGTAACATTATGTATATCGTCTCTCATTTATACAATTGCTGGCCAATCACATTAGGATTTTTCGTGGACTCGTGTAGTCTGTGCTTAACTGTTAACAAACTCTCTTTGTTATCAAAAATTATATTTATTATATTGCCACGTCATTTGTATGTTTGTAGATTTGATCGGACAAATGTCACAGTTTCCAAAATATATACGGATATGGATGTTAGTACGCCAAGATTTTAGAAAAGAGTTCTACATCGTTTTCCGTACTTAGGCTTTGCTAATAATCTAATAGCTTTATAGTTTCTATAATTATATCATAGCACAAACTGTTCAATCGTGGCACGCATGGATAAATTCTTCATTGAACATACATAGTCCAATCGTGGCACACATGGCCAAATTCATCATAAAACATACATAGTTCAATCGGGCACACATAGATAAAACGTAGGTAGTGAATCAGAGTACTCAAAGTCAAAACTTAAGTAGTCAAATCATGGCAACATGGCTAATAGGTAAGTATTCAAATCATGTCACAAATAACTAATACGTAAGTAGTCAAATCATGGCAACATGGCTAATAGGTAAGTATTCAAATCATGTCACAAATAACTAATACGTAAGTAGTCAAATCATGGCAACATGGATAATAGGTAAGTATTTAAATCATGTCACAAATAACTAACACGTAAGTAGTCAAATCATGGCAACATGGATAATAGTTAAGTATTCAAATCATGTCACAAATAACTAATACGTAAGTAGACAAATCATGGCAACATGGCTAATAGGTAAGTATTCAAATCATGTCACAAATAACTAATACGTAAGTAGACAAATCATGGCAACATGGCTAATAGGTAAGTATTCAAATCATGTCACAAATAACTAATACGTAAGTAGTCAAATCGTGTCAACATTGCTATAACGTAAGTATTCAAATCATAGTACACACGGCTAACACTTAATTAGTCAAATCGTGGCACAACTGGCTAAAACTATAGTAGTCAAATTAGAGCACATATAGCACTCAGTAACATTTATGTATTTAGCTTCAAAGTCTCATGAAAATTCATTGGTAATAGAAAACCTGCAGAAACGTAGGTATGACTACAAACAATCGCGTTGATACCGTTCGGAAACTATAGTTTTAGTTTTATTGTAATACCCCTCTTTTTAAGGTATTGTTAAAAAGATCTTGTAAAATTAAGGTAGGGTTTCATAGATCACTTTTTTTTAACCAGGGTATCCTTTGTGAAATATGACCCGCCAAGTGGCATACAGTTGGTCTCCTCTCAGCTGCATTTCATAACTTTTAGACATAGAAACTTGCGACTTGCCTTAACTACTGGTAGGCAATACTATTACAAAATGATCATTCAATTATTTTTTTTGAACATTTTGTGATTACAACTTTTCTAGCTATAGCCATAATACTGTATTAAACAAGACGTTCTAGCCCAATGATCATTGAAATTTTCGCAAAATGAACATATTTTATTTTATTTTTTGAAATTTATTTATCAATCGAAATGAACTGCTTGGAACAAGGCTGACTGGCTGGCTGGAATCCTACCATATGCGTGTCTTTACACTCTTGGCCAGTTATTGTTTGTTATGTAATTAAACTACTCAAGAAACTTTTTATTAGAACAAGCACAAATTTAAATACTATTTAGATGAAATACGTTCATAAAAATATAATGGTAACCTAAGTACTAAGCATATTTGATGTAGTGCAGCCACAGAATAATAAAGAGCATAGAATCCGTCACGTGATTTACAAAGCGTACAAGGCTGCCTGTCAAATAGTATCTAACCTTTGGAGACTTTTACATATAAAAAAATATATAAAACCCTGAAATTTTGCCGTCCTGTAAAAAAATATATCTGTTTCGTTCTGGTAACAACAATTTTGCCATATGAGTTAAAAAATTAACATGTCATTAACTTCAGTCTTTATTCTGGAGTGCAGCATATTTATAGCCATAGCATAATGGATCGGATGGTACTTTTATCATACATTAACTTTGACTATGTTTCAGAAATTTATCCATTTGTCGTTAGTATATTTAATTTCTCATCTGTTCAATAAAAATTATCTGTTCCATAAAACTATCGATTCCATAAAAACAATCGGTGCCATAAAACGATCGATGTCATCAAAAGCTACGGTTCTATTAAAAGAATTGCTGCTATCAAAAATATTGTTAATATATCACTCAAAACTACTGGCGGCAGTCGTAGTAGCATTGGGAATATCAGAACTGCTTCCTGGTTATTACAAGCACTCAGCAAGAGATCTTGAAGCAACGACAACTTAATACGACATGACTACTGCACGAATCATTTATATCAGAGTCTGGTATCATTCTAACCTTAAGTGAATTACTGCATGACAAAACAGGTTATTGATGTGGTACATTTTGTCACCATCTTTCAATTAGCACGTTTGGTCCTACCATACCCAAAAACTAGATAAATATTCGTTTAAAGCGTAAAATCTTCACCCCTAGCTGTGAATCATACATCTTACTTATATTTAAAATACTGAACTATTAGGCAACAACTAATAATCATTAAGTTTGTTTTTGTATAAGTAGATTTGACAGCTATGTGTATTGTCGATCTTACGATGTCACTGTACTTTGATGTTAAAAGTAAAATTATAAAATATCTGATATACCAGTCACATAATAACGAGTTTGTCTTATTATCACATAATTATTGTAGTACTTACTACAAGTGCACGTAATATTTAAAACACTAGTAGTGCTAAAGTCATTTTGAAGGTATGTACTTGGAAAAACAATCCCAAAAAGTTTGAAACTAACGGCTTAACATTACTAACACTGTCCGATAATGATTAAGGTATTACGCTTTATTAAGCACTTATAACGGCTATGCTATAAGTAAACTGTTGTTAATGATCGTTTCCGTGAGAATCAAGCATACATACTCTACAAGGAATACGTATCTACTCGTCATTAGGTTGTCTGGAATACAACCTGCACTTATGTATTTCAAAACATGGTCATTACCATAGATGCATTGTCCTCTATACGTGTGCAATATTTTTTATCAAAATAAAATGTTAACAAGCAAATAGCAATATTGAAAACAAAACGTCTAAACCAAATTTCACTGTAATCACTCAAAATAAACTAACGCACTGTACTTACGCGGAACTGAAAGTGTGATAGGACAAAATAAGAGTTTATCAAATACTTATTTCATCTACCTGCGCGAAATGAGTAATGTGCATAACTATTCCTGATCATTTTGAAGAACCTACATCAGAGCAATGACTTATATTGTGATTCAAATTAATAATAATCATTTAAAATATTAGAGTTGCACATTTTAATCTCTCTTTCTCAGTCTACCCGCAAACACGACGCGGAAGTAATTTATCGAATTAAAAATGTGTACGTCTACATTTTTTTTCCCTATGTATAATTAGATTGGTTACTAAAATTATGTGAATTAGATAGTAAAGCATGGGTCAAGACAATTTAGTTTTTGTCTTTACATTTTGAACAGCTAAATCGGGTATCTATCGGAATCTGAACTTGGTACGATAGTAAATTTGATAAATTTTCCATGATGTGCTTACATCAGTGATCAGTGAATGAGCATATTTTGAGGTTATTCACATTTTCTATTTTATCTTGAATTAGGTAAGATAAAAAATAAGCATATTTCATTTAGCCATAATGGCAAGCAGAAACAAACACACACCTGGCCATTATGCTGATGCTCCTTGGTGACGCCTGCGACACTGCAGGCTGGCCCCCGCCACTATAGGCCCTAGGAAGAACCTCTAGCAGCTGCTTCATGGCACGCAGCTACATGTCCCCATTCTTCCGTTTTGGTGTGGTCTTCCTTTTCGTCCACTGTGAATCTTGGCACCCGCCGCCGGCGGCCGCTCGGGCTGCGGTGACGGCCTGGCAGGCAGATGCCATAGGCACGGAAACGGCTGTTGCGGGCTCCGGCCCACTTGACTCAATCTCTTTTATCACTCATGTTGTCTTCTATCACACATTTACGTGTCTTGAAAACGAGTATCTGTGGTATTGATGGTCATCGCGTTCTATAATAAGTTTTTCATATACGCCGGTCGTGACTGGCTCGCTCCATTTTCATTTTGTGGGTTTTTGTTCCACTTCCGAATTGTGGTAAATCATAATCCAATTCTCACTTTTATATAACTTTATTCATACTCTTATTCTTTATTCCTACTTATTACAGTTTGCAGACCAATATGCTTTCGCTATGAACGCTCAAGCCAGACTAAAGTCCCTCTTTCCAACATCCTGCCGCATTATTTTCTTCCTACCCCCACTATTTTCACTATTGCCGAGACTCCCGAGTCAACACGTTTCTGACCGCCATTTTATATAAAAAAAGACTGTTAGTCAAATTAGATATCAAAAGGTTTAAAACCAAGAAATCACAAAGAAACAATTGAAATAAGTTAGAAATCATGACACGAGTAACAATGCAATTTTGAAGCGAACCGCGACGACAAAGCAAGTGCTTTGTAATCCTCAGATAATGATATGTAAGCGCGACGTAAACATGCTCTTGTTTAGCATCTTTTATTTAATTATAAAAAAATACGATACGAATATTAACATATTGCGACCGGTTTTCTCATTGCATGGTTCTATACGTCTTCTCTTCTCTATCTCTATCTCGACATAGTATAAATTGAAGTCGCTTTCCGCGTCTGTCTGTATGTCTGTATGGCCGCAAACTTCGCCTAAACCACGCAACGGATTTTGATGCGGTTTTCACTATCAGTTAGATACATTTTCAAGGAAGGTTTATATACATATATAACTAGCGACCCGCCCGGCTTCGCACGTAAATTACATCCGCGCGAATCCGGGCGGGCGGGTCGCTAGTATTCAATAAAAGTAAATAATTCCAATTATCATGATTTTTTTTATTATTATCTATCGTCTGCCACTTGTGGAATTGGAATGGCAACTTTTCACGCGACATCTTCACTTCACTTCACGTCACTTTGGTAACTTTACATTTTGTAGTTGTTATGTATGGAAGAACCTTATTGTCAACTACAAAGTGAAGTTTTTTCTATCAACTTTCAACTAAATGTTTTTTGCACTCGCGCTCTGAGGTTTCCATCCAACACTCAGAGCACGAGTCCTACTCGTACCTACTTGTCCGGTTTTTATCAACAGTTTAGGCACCCTAATATTGCATATTCGACCAACCACCCGCATTCTTCAGTCTTCCCGTGAACATGGTGCATGTAACTGCGCCGAAATATCGGGAGCTCATTCCACAACCTTACCACGATAAATATCCCGGAAATAATCATATAACTTTATTACAATTTAAGTTCAAATTTAAATGCGGCTGTAGATGGGCTGTAGTTCCAATCGCTAGTAAAAACAACGCAAAAAAAAAAAACAGCAAACAAAGCTCGTATCTTGATTAAATCAATTATTCCATATTTGTCTACTTATTCCACCCTTTACACTCGACGAGACAAGACACTTGATTACTCGCTCGAAAGGTGACGTCACGAGGGTTGCCACAGATGACGACACAGGGCTGCCACCCTGTTCCAAAACAGTTGGCACACAACACCGCCGGATTTTCATATCATTTGCATAATCTCGCGGGTTTTCGACCTTGCTTTGAAATTTACCGACCAACTTATATATACAGTTGAACCGGGGCACCACCATAGCATTTCCCGATAACACTTCGAAGAAATTGTTTAGTTGGATCATTTGGCTTATTGACAGTTAAGTTGGTCGGTATGTTGAATCGAATGATAACATCTAGGGGCACCCCTAGGGTTTAATTTGGGTGTGTTTTTTAACGCGTGAGATTTTAAGATAGAGAGGTTTGGTGAGTTGAATTGTTTGGACTTTAATGAGGTAAAACTTAACTACAACTTCTTACAATTATAGTATTATTTCGTAATTTTCATACAGTAAATGAAAAGCTTTTACATACATACATACATTATCAGCCATTAAATGTCCACTGCTGAACAAGGCCTCCCTCTTAGAGCCATAATCCCCACGCTTGGCAGGCGGCTTGGAGATCGCAGTACGTTCACCGTGTACTAACAGGACGCTGCTGCCCATCCTCCGGTCGCAGTTTTAGGACATACCCGGGTCCAAAAAGCTTTTATTGTTCAGGAATCAACGGGATTGCTATTGAAGTGATTTGCTATCCGATCGGTTATACTCAGTCCAATTCTTTGTTCTGACAGCTGTAACTTACTGCAGCAGAATTAAAACATTTTGTTTGATGATGATGATTGATTGATGAAAGACGTTTGATTTTATTACAACTGCCACAGCAAAGCTAACTTTGTTGGAATTCGAGCTTGGTAAAGATCACAAGTCATAAAATTAAAAATATGATCTAATTGAAAATTGTAACAAGCCAAAAATTTGGCACAATGCCTTTAAAACTATCTCGGGCATTACGCCTTTAAAACTATCACGGACACTATGCCTTTAAAACCATCACGGACACTACATCTTTAAAACTATCACGGATACCACATCTTTAAAACTATCACGGACACTGCATCTTTAAAACTATCACGGACACCACATCTTTAAAACTATCACGGACACTACATCTTTAAAACTATCACGGGCACTATGCCTTTAAAACTATCACGGACACTACGCCTTTAAAACTATCACGGGCATTACGCCTTTAAAACTATCACGGACACTACATCTTTAAAACTATCACGGACACTACATCTTTAAAACTATCTCAGGCACTACGCCTTTCAAACTAAGATGTTTGAAATGATCTCAAGGATCTCCTTATCATACTGAGCCTCCTGAAAAGGACGTTAATTGTACTCGTACGAGATTATCCCAAAATTAAGAGTAACAAACCGTGCGCAAAATAATTCAAATTAAAACTAAGTAGCCGGAAACTTAAAATATGGCAACAAGGGTTGTTCTAAATTACAATTTGACTTAATTTAGTTAAATTACAAAGTACGCACCTACGTACTGGAGCGAATATTACACCCCTGCCCTGACGGAGACCGGAGAGGAAATATAGGGGTGTTATAATTCTCCCTGGTACCCTTGTTACAACCACTTTGGCAAATTAAAAAGTACAAAATTACGCATAAAAACTCGTACGCCAATTTGTAATTTCTCTCGTGTGCAACGACCCTAACGTGATGTTATCGAATGTGAAAAGTTACATTGTGCATTAAGATAAGGGTTTATTCCTATTACAGTGGACCCCCGATAATCCGGCCCCTGTCTAATACGGCGCCCCCCGTAATCCGACATGACTTAGAATTACATGTATGTTTGACAATCTTTGCTAATACATATAGATCACGCAGGTTTGAACAGGTCACAACTCGTACACGCCACCGCTATTGTGCTCGACGCGTATGCATTGTTTTACTTAGTTTGAATTTGACTACTAGTGATAACGGTACGGCCTAGCGTGCGTTCATTGTTTACTATTTATTAGGCAGTGCTCTATAATCCGACAAATTCGATAGTCCGACACTGCCCTGCATAATGTTTGCCGGATTACCGGGGGTCCACTGTATAGTGATGGCGAGTAAATTATTAGGTCCAATGCCCACAACAGAGACGAGACGGCATGGCGGCGTACAAGGTACACGTTTAGTGGCCATGGGAAGTCGTTTATTCTCTGCTTCCTGAAGGTTTAAAATATTCGTGGCGCTTTCGCCGCGCCTTGACTACAGTGGCTGGTATGTCTTAATTTTGAGGCTTTTATCTATATTAAATTATAAATTGTGATTAGATTTTATTATTTTTAATACACACTGCAATTATAAAAAAATTAAAATTGTGTAAACCGGACGAGTCCATAAACGTAATCTGTATTATACTTAGATTATAATAACAGATTTACTCTTATGACACAATAAAGAATATCTTATCTTATCTTATCTTATCTTATCTTATCTTATCTTATCTTATCTTATCTTATCTTATCTTATCTTATCTTATCTTATCTTATCTTATCTTATCTTATCTTATCTTATCTTATCTTATCTTATCTTATCTTATCTTATCTTATCTTATCTTATCTTATCTTATCTTATCTTATCTTATCTTATCTTATCTTATCTTATCTTATACAATACTGTATTGAAATTTATTTGCTTAATTCAATAATTTATTTAGTACATGTATTACAATTCGTTTTTTTTTTTTTTTTAATAATTGATAAATACTAAAAAAACTTAAGTGTTCTCGGTTCCTGGGCCCTTACGGACAACAGCTATTGCGGCACCTAATCCGCTCAGTTGAAAAATCACGCGGACGTGAACCTTATCGCGCCCAGATACGGTTTGCGGTCGCGTGATTTTCCAACTGAGCGGAATATGTGCCGCAATAGCAGTTGTCCGTAAGGCCCATGTACTTTGTTACTATCGAAGTTATAATTACCGAGGTAGATAATACTTGATTACCTTAACGATGTCGGGTAAATGGAAGGAAGTAGATGATATAAGCTCTCAGCATTTCCGTACCACAAATTATTTCGTACAACAGAATTGTAGGTACTACTTTTACGTACTAAATAATTCAGTATTCGAGATCTGTACTCGGATCGACCACAAGAAAATGACTGCGCGGATTTATGCCGACAGGGTTCTATTAAGTTCAAGGGGATTAAAGATTTACAACCTTGTTAATGTGATTGGATACGAAGCTTGGTTGAGGTTACATTAGTGGGAAAGTACACGTACTATTCCTGGCAGTTATGTGTTAAGTCTGTTGCTGTGTAACATACAAGTGGCCCGCCCCGGCTTCGAACGGGTATAGATTTATAACCTATGTCACCCGGGGATAGTGTAGCTTCCCAACAGTGAAATAATTTTTCAAATCGGTTCAGTAGTTTCGTAGCCTATTCAATGCAAACAAACGAACAAACACCGCAGTTTTAGGACCCGGGTATGTCCTAGAACTGCGACCAGAACCACCGGAGTATGGGCAGCAGCGTCCTGTTAGTACACGGTGAACGTACTGCGATCTCCAAACCGCCTGCCAAGCGTGGGGATTATGGCAACACCCCTCTCTAAGAGGGAGGCCTTGTTCAGCAGTGGACATTTAATGGCTGATGATGTGTGATGTGAAACAAACAAACAATCAAATCTTTCCTCTTTAGTATAGATAACACGCTCAGATTAGACAAAACTGGCCAAGTGCGAGTAGGGCTCGCGCACTGAGGGTTCCGTACAACCATGTAAATTATTAACTGACTAGCAGTCCGCCCCAGCTTCACACGGGTATAGATTATAGCCTATGTCACCCGGGGATAGTGTAGCTTCCCGTCAGTAAAATAATTTTTCAAATCGGTTCAGTAGTTTCAGAGCCTATTCAATGCAAACAAACAATCAAATCTTTCCTCTTTATAATATTAGTATAGATAAAACTACAAAAAAGTAGTGCAAAAGAAAACATCACGCCTAGGGTCACATATCCAAATACCGACCGCGCCCGACTGCTTAACTTTGGTGAACAGAAATTTGTAACCAACTCGCACTTGGTCAGTATTTATTGTTTGTTTACTTTAGTGTGTGTACTATAATCGAGTCAAGTTTGATGCTTCTTCTTATTACGGTTTTTACATTAGAGCAAATATAAAATAGGGTTTCAGTTTTAATTTATATAGCCCGTTGGTCCAGTTGGTAGTGAACCTAACTTCTGAGCTTGGGGGCGTGGGTTCGATTCCCACCTAAGACAAACATTTATGTGATGAACATTTGTGTTTGTTCTATATCTGGTTGTTAATATCTATATAAGTATGTATTTAAAACTATATATTATGTATGTATATCAGTCTCTGGCAGCCATATCACAAGATTTGCTTAGTTTGAGGTCAGATGACCGTGTGTGGAAAAAATGTCCCGAATATTTATTTATTTTTGTTTCAGGTTAGGTTAATTTTCGTCTTTTATGTAATTAATATTTTATTTCAGATTAAGTAAAATTTGCATCACAAAGCAGTAAAATAATTCATCCTAAATTCTTTATTGTACTTGAAGCGACGTAAAAGCGGAATAACACTAGAGATTCGCCAGAAAAAAACAATGGATAAAACAGTTTTCAAGAGCCAATGTAACGCCCGATTCAATCAACTAATAAAGAGTAAACGTGGTAATGCCACCAACATGCTGGGTACGCTGCCAACTGATAGTGGGCTTGAACATTTGGATTGTCTTTAGACCTTTAACGGTCTATGGGCAGTCTAACTGTATTTGTAGCGTTAGTATTAGCTTGTATTTTGTTTATAAAGAGTTTATCTATTTATTTTAATTAAGTGTAAATTGCGGTGTGTTTCCATAATTGAATTAATGAAAACGCTTATAGAAGCTCTATTTCTATATTCCACAGCGAAGCGAGCTTCAAACCGTTGCCACAGTGTAAATATAACGTTTAAAGATGCAAAGCCGTATTAATGGCGACAAAACAATTAGAGCCGTGATAAAATACACCGAGCATTGCAGAATATTGTAATTGGGAGTAGGGAGATATAGAATTATATACCTAACTAGCAAACCCGGCGAACTCCGTTTCGCCACCAGATGACTTCTATAAACCTCACGGAGCCCGAGACCTTTCCAATGAATGCAAAACCGTGGAAATCGGTTCGTGCGTTCTGGAGTTATAGCGTCAGGAAGGAAAACCCGACTTAGTTTTATATAGTAGATTAAGTTAGTATGATAGCGTTCATAATTAAAAAGTCGAATATTTACGACTGCGTCTGTTTACAGACAGGGTTACGCATATAACTGCACTAAGCGGAATGGAGGTCATTGTACTTATCATTATGAACCAGTTTTACTATGGAACCAACCCTAAAATCGCGAAAAAAAAATCTGCTGTCCTGTTCCATAAAAAACGGTAATTGACTCTCGACAAAATGTATGGAACAGCTGACTTTTTTTCACGATTTCACGGTTGGTCCTGTTCAGAATGATGAGATTCATTAAAGTATTCTCAGTAGGTAATTGTTAAGGTTTAGTTTTGTATTCTCTCTTTCGGCTTAGTACAGTCTATATGCGTAACCTTGTATTGAATTGTAGACAAACTATTCAGTTCAGTTCTGTCCAGTAAATACATAATAAAGTGTCAGTAGCTCGCGGAAAAGGGTCTATAGTATCCATCATTATGAACAACTTTTACTATGGAACCAACCCTGAAATCGCGAAAAAAATATCAGCTGTTCCATATTTTTTTTCGAGTGTGACATTGAGAATGACCTTTTTAACTATTTTCCATGTTTTTGCTACACGTCTTGTTATCAACAGTCCCGCCTTTTTTATCTACCTTTTGCTTTTTTTTGACGTGATAAAGTCTTATAAATCGATGAACGCCGGCTGCACGCACGAAAAATTGTCACGTTCCGCCTGAGCCGCCGTGCAAGCGAGAGCGCGGAACAAGCGATAGAGAGCCACGATCGGCCTAAGCGTTATCACGTAAAATTATCGTCCGTTAATCGACTTTACAAACAACCCCTTTTTTCGTCTCAGTATCTATTCTATAATTTTCCTAATCCATGTGTCATTTTTAGTATATCTTTTATATCATCATCATCATCATGTATCATAAAACCTTTTTTTATATATTCTAACTCTTTTTTTTTATTTCACACCTCCGCTTTACTTGCCAGCCTGAACCAGAGTGCCATCTCTGGTACTTTTTTTGGTTCTTGACTTTAAAATTTCAAAAATTATCGAATATTAGTAGTGTAGTGCAGGGGTGGGCAAACGGTCGATCGCGATCGACCGGTCGATCGCACGCATTCCTAAAAATGTGCTGACGTGTTGGGCTAATTCCAATAACAGTGGTCTTTTCACCAGTCAAAATACCAGTATTTAAAGTGCGTTCATAAAAAACATTTTATTTTACACGCGCGTAACTTTAAGAAAATACTTGTCAACAAACAACCTTTCACTGCGAAAATTTTCTGAAATGAAAATAATTAAATCCAAATACCGCAATCGACTTACCGACGAACATACCTGCCACATATCTTCCTGTTTACGTTTGGCACTTAGTAAATACGTGCCTTCCTATGAGAAATTAGCAGAAAATACGCAGTGCCATGCATCGACCTCTAAGTAAATCGGTCCAGAGAGGCCCGAAAACTGATAAAAACACTCTTAGTTCATGTGATTGGCTTCATACTTATTTTTAGTAGTTATTAGTTATTAACTTGTATAATAAGAAACTGTACTTCTTTAATTGTAAATAAAAGTATGTTCAAATAGTAATATGTGCGCAATACCTACAATAAACGATTTAACATTAAAAAATATTGTCTTATTGCAAGTCGATCGCTTGTCGTCTCAATTTATTGATATAGATCGCCATTAGTGAAAGTCTGCCCACCCCTGGTGTAGTGGCTGTGTGTAACAAAAACGAAGAGTTAGAATAAATAAAAAAAAGGTTTTATGAAACATGATGATGATAATGATATAAAAGATTTATTACACATTTTCCATCTCATTCCCACATAATCCGTAAAGAAGCACAAGCTACAAACAAATCAATCTCCAGTCAATGGTATGCAAGACATCCGCGACTCGTCAACACCATGTTCGTTTGATCCCTGAACCGTACAAAACTTGTAAAACCAACATTTCCATATCAAAAGAAGAATGAGCAATCAACGAGAAATCCACCACTCGGAAACGTGTGGTCATATTAATATTTATACATTCAAATTGACAACCCTGATTCTAAACCGAGCCCGTGATTGGTGAAAAAGCGAAGGGTCGACAGCGATCAATAATTTATTATTTACTACGCACTACTTGGACTGTTTCCGAAACTAAGTTTGAATACCCGTTGTAGTCAAACAAGCTTTATTAATTAAAATAAATACTTTTTATGTTACAAGCTTTTTTTATGACTTTTCTGGATAGCTAATGCCATCGATTCTGATGCACTCTAAACTAAACTAAACGAAATTTGACAGCTCTAAAATTGTAGCCATCCTTCTCTCACATATTAAAATGAAAAGAGAGGCAGATAATTTTAGTCCTGTCAGATTGGTTTAGTTTAGTGAGAGGTATGACAGAATAGGCCTCAATATCTTTTTTTTTTACTGAAGCTTAAATGAAAGAAAGTGGCATCACTAATGAGGAAGGAGGATGCGGGGAAGTCCGAACAGCATCTTAAAGATAGTGGCCGAAGATTTTCACGCGCCTATACTCGGGCATTTTGTGCGGGTGATGGCTGAGTAGGAAGTATATTATTTCTTACTCAGTCGTTATTAGTGCAGATGTTCCGAGGGTGCGTGAAAAAATATTATTATTTTCTTTTTGTATGATTTTTTTGTATTTTAAATAACAATAGTTCTAAGTTTTGTTTGTACTAACCCAATGGATTTTTTAGTTGTCCGAAATAAAATATTTTGAATTTGAAATGAATTAAATACGGTTCATTATTTTTCAGGCAAACATTCTATCAACTAATTTGGCAGCGACTTTTTTTCATGATTAAGATGAATCTCGCAGCCCTATCTGCAAACATTTGTTTTGAGCCGCAGGGTTGTCACTGTTGCGAAATTACGTCCATTTGTATGCAGACGTCACTGGGATTAGGATGCATTCAGACTACGCTATAACGCATTAAAGCTTCACAAGCTGCCCTGCAACAAAGCGTCGCGTATTGCTAAATGTGAACACTCGTGCCATAAAGCAATACAGGGGCCTTACGGACAACTGCTTTAGCGGCACCTAATCAGCACAGTTGGAAAATCAACCGACCGCAAACCGTATCTGGGCGCGATAAAGTTCACGTTTGCGTGATTTTCCAACTGAGCGGATTAGGTGCCGCAATAGCAGTTGTCCGTAAGGCCCCAGGACGATTCTCGGATAACTGCTAATTTAACTAAGAGATCTAGCCTAAAATTGTAAAAAAAAATTGTTTTATAGATTTTGCCGAGTGACAATAAGCTGAATGGAACAACTGAATTTGTTTTCTGGATTTCATGATTACGCGTGAACCCATAGTCAAATTATAAGTACAAATTACCACTTTTCATCATCATCATCATCATCAGCCTCTAGCTGTCCACTGCTAGACATAGACCTCTCCCAATGCACGCCACTGTACTCAGTCGGCAGTTCCTTGCATAAAGTTTTTACCCGCCGTTTTACGCAGGTCATCACTCCACCTGGCCACAGGGTGTCCTACACTACGTTTGCCTAAACGTGGTCTCCACTCCAGAACTCGTCTACCCCATCGGTTAGCGGTTCTTCGGGAAACGTGGCCGGCCCACTGCCACTTCAGCTTGCTAATCCTTTGAGCTATGTCGGTAACTTTGGTTCTATCTCGAATCACTTCGTTCCGAATGTTGTCCCGTATAGAAACTCCAAGCATAGCTCTCTCCATAGCTCGCTGAGCGACTTTAAACTACTACCACTTTACTACTTTATTACACTTTTAATCGACTTCAAAGAGGAGGGTTGTCAATTCGGTTGTGTTTTTTTATGTTTGTTACCTCAGAACTTTGTCATTTATTAACCGATTTGATTTTTTTAACAGATTACTCCCACAAAAATTTCATCAAATCGGTTCAGTAGTTTGGTTTTAAAATTAAAATAACTAGAAAAAAGGGCATCCATGTAAATAAATTCCGTATTTACTAAATGCGTATTTAATAATATGTATTTACTAATTTTGTGCTCGGTTTTTTAAATTAATAATGACGTATTGCAAATTGTAAGCCGTCGTAGCCCATTTGGGAGACCGCTAGACTTGAAAGCGTGAGGTCGCGGGTTCAAACCCCGGGCCTGTACCAATGAGCTTTTTGGAGCTTATGTACGGATTTTCGGTGAAGGAAAACATCGTGAGGAAACCTGCATACGTACGGAGAAGGAATTCATAGGCGTATGTGAGTCCACCAATCCGCACTGGGCCAGCGTGGTGGATATGGCCCAATCGCCCTTTCCGGTAGGCTAAAAAGTCCAGCAGTGGACTGTTAAAAGGCTGACTATGATGAATTACGTATTGTATTATGTTCACAGAGAGTTCAGGTTCACCTATCAGGGATTCAACCCTATATTTTATTATAGCGTAGTATGAACAAGCCTCAAAGACGCTCACTGGTGGCGTATAACTCGTTGAAATTAAGCCATCGGTTACAACCCTGTCTTGATGCTGATTGGTGGTAATTAAAGTCATTTACTATTGTGTTAGTGTGTGGGAGAGATAAACTGCCCGTTTTAATGGCGCAGTTGTTAAAAGGCGTAAGTCCATGAAAACCGATGAGCTTTCTCCGAATTATTAATAATAGGCTATGGACAGGTGTTTAATTTGTAAAAGAAATAAGCTGAGGGGAAAATATAACTAAGGAAATATTAATTTAAATATTTATTTCAGTTCCTTCTAGGCAAGCGTGCTCCAATGTAGACCGCATCATCGCTTAACATCAGGCGTGATGGCGGTCAACCGCAAGCCTATTATTTATTAAAAAAAAAAAAAAAAACTACTGAAGAAATTGTTTCAATCGGCTAATAAAGTTCTGATAATAACATTTTAAAGTTTTTTGTCGGATTAGGAGGGGATGCTCTGATTTTCCATTATAAAAAAAGACGGACCGAATTTAGAAACTTCCTTCTTTTTTGAAGTCACTTAAAAATGTAACCCCCTGTACACCCGAACTGTTAACTTGGCATTTATCATCATCATCATCAGCCAGAAGACGTCTACTGTTGAACATAGGCTTTAACCTCCACACTTCACGACACCCCGCCTTTTGCACCCACTGGATGCCGGCGACTCTCACAATGTCGTCGGTCGATCTAGTGGGAGGCCTACGCTGCGTCTTCCTGTTCGTGGTCTTCACTCAAGAACCTTTCTTCCTCATCGGTTATCGGTAAAGTTTGGCATTGTTTTTTTTTTTTTTTTTTTGTCATTTTTCACACACGGCCTTCTGACCCCAAACTAAGCAAAGCTTGTGATATGGCTGCCAGAGACTGATATACATACATATATAGTTTTAAATACATACTTAAATAGATATTAACAACCAGATATAGAACAAACACAAATGTTCATCACATAAATGTTTGTCCTAGGTGGGAATCGAACCCACGCCCCCAAGCTCAGAAGGCAGGGTCACTACCAACTGGACCAACGGGCTATCAAATCATATAAGGTGACATTTCTTTGTTTACATAATTTTTAAGAATATGGGGGATATTCTGTCATCCCAGCGTCAGATTCCGTCCTATCCGTCTACATGACAAATGAAGCGTTCGCACGCGTGTGACCGACATTTGGACCTATCACATGGGGTGCTACTACATGCATTCAAGAAATGTTACAGTATAAATTGAACATTTACATCGCTCGGAGGTTAGGTTCATCAAGTTAGGAGGTATCGCTGATACCTCCTAACTTGATAATTCGGAGATACATTATCAAAATTCAAAATTAAATTAAACTTAACTATGGCCGAAATGGCCAACTTTACTCATCACATTTAGTTAATTTATTTAGTTATTATTATTGTTAATTTAACTTTACTTAATTCATATTATTAATGCATGCTGTGCTTCCTTTAAAAGGTAACACATTTAGCCAAGTTCATTTATTTATAAGATTTCAGTATATGTAATAATGTAGTTATCAATATGAAGCCTTAATAAATAAATAAAATAAAATAAATAATCTTTCAACTTTGATAATTTTGAATCTTGATTTACAAAGTGGCAAGTCCTACCTCACATGGAGTACTGCTCCTATCTTTGGAACGGAGCACCCAAGTATCAGCTTGGCCCACTTGATACAACGTAGAGCTGTCAGAATTGTCGACGATCCCAAGCTCACTGAACACCTAGAGCCGCTCAGCATGCGCAGAGACGTTGGGTCTCTTTGTATCTTTTATCACATTTACAACGGGGAGTGTTCTGAAGAACTGTGTGATCTGATGCCGGCGTCGTGGTTTTACCATCGCACTAGCCGCCACCGCTTGAAAGCTCATCCACACTTAGATCAGTAGAAATCGCATACTGTGCGATTCACACAATCTTTCTTGCCTTGAATGAGCTACCTTCTGCAGTGTTTCCGAGGAGCTACAACATGGGGTTCTTCATAAGGCGAGTTAATCAAGTCCTAAAGGGGCGGCAACGTATGATGCCTCTGGTGTTACAAGTATCTGTAGGCGACGGTGAATGCTTACCATCAGGCGGCCCGTCCGCTTGTTTGACACCTATGGCATTAAAAAAATCTAACGGCTGAACCGATTTTTTCGAATCATAGCTAAGATCAAGTCACCGTGCAAAAAAAAAAACTAAATGAAAATCTGTTTTGTTTTTGGGAGCTACGATGCCGTAGCCAGACATAGGTACATAGATACACACGTTAAACTTACAAGACCACTGTTTACCTCGGGGTTAGTAAAAAAAAGATTCATGCCCCAGTTTTCCATCTTTTGAGGTGGAATATTTTCATATAAATTAAATGGGAGTATCCTCAATATATAGCTTACTAGTTGAATCCCGCGGTGTTACCCGCGATATTCCAATTTTTCCGCATATTTGGGGGGCAAAGTACCCTATGTCCGTCTACATGATGCATACTATCCTCCTGCCAAATTTCGTTAAAATCGGCTTAGCCGTTTAGTCGTGAAAAGCGAACAAACATCCAGACAGAGAGAAAGAGTTACATTCGCTTTTATAATATTATTGTAAGGATACAAGAAAAACAGTCCACAATTGTCAGTGTCTTCAAGTCGAGAGTGAATCGGTTTCTTCTAGGCAAGCGTGCTCCATTGTAGACCGCATCATCGCTTAACATCAGGCGAGTTGGTGGCCAAGCGCAAGCCTAATTAAAATAAAATGATATTGAGAACCTCCTCTTTTGCAGTCGGCCGAAACCCCAAGGTAATAATACAAAAAAATATGCAAAGTTGGATTCAAACATGACCAATGTGTGGACTTGAGTCTCGATCGAGTTAACACAGTACCCCCCACGTATGGCTGCCGCTGCGAGCTTAATTACGTTGTTGTTTATTAAACCCCGGATTTCGGAATGTCGTGTCCCTTTCACACTTGTAGGTATGTGAGGGAGAGGTGGTTAATATGCGACGATTTTTGCAATTCGAATGTTTGAGAGTTTTGAGATGTTTATGTTTAAGCAAGTGGGAAGTAAAAGTGTTTCGAATAAATACAGTGTAATTTGTATATGACGAATTTCTAGTGTAATTCCGCTTCTACATCGTTTCGAGTACAATAAGGATTTTGGGATAAACTATTTTCCTCTATAGATATATTTGTGATGCTAAATTAAACCTTACCTGAAATTAGTAATTTTTAAACTTTCGCGATTTGAACACATGTTTTAAATGACCTGAAACCTGAACCTGAAATTTTTAATTTTTTATAATTTCACAAAAGTGAAAAATTAACCTAACTTCACTTACACTTATATTTATGTAATTATAAAAATAAAAAATAAAAGTTATGTCAGGTTACGTTTAAATTAGCATCACAAATATCTATAGAGAAAAATAGTTTATCCAAAAATTCTTATTGTACTCGAAACGACGTAGTAGCGGAATTACACTAGAAATTCATCATAAATAGAAATTAAAATGGACTTCCGCAAAGTAACGCCTGATTCAATCAACTAAATACAGTGTAAATTCCAAGCGACACTCAATCTATGGTCGCAGATCCATCAGGCCTTGGAGTTTAACTATAACGTACCTAATCTCTTAGAAAAGAGGTTTTATGCGTCATTAAAAATAAATAGGAGTTAGAACGACCCGTCTAAATATAGTTTTAATCACATCCGCTGGCTTTTTCGTAAGTATCTTCCAATTAAAATATACAACAATAAGTATATATAGAAATTTTAAAAACAACCGATAATATTCATGCGGCTGAATAGATTTTCATGAACTAATAACACTCTCAATTAAGTCACCTTTCAAACAAACAAAACTAAATCAATATCGATACAGCCGTTTGGGAGCTACGAAGCCCGAGACAGCCAAATAAATACAACGGGTAATTTTTGCACACACGGTCATCTGTCCCCAAACTAAGCAAAGCTTGTGAGATGGCTGCCAGAGACTGATGTACATACATATATATTTTTAAATACATATTAACACCCATACATAGAACAAACACAAATGTTCATCACTTGAATGTTTATCATAGGTGGGAATCTAACCCACGCCCCTAAGCGCAGAAGGCAGGTTCAACTACCAACTAGACCAACGGGCTATCTTAACACACGTATAATTTACTAGTAGGCCGCCCCGGCTTCGCACGGGCGAAGCCGCGATATATAGCCTATGTCAACCGGGGATAGTGCAGCATCCCAACAGTGAAAGAATTTTTCAAATCGGTTCAGTAGTTTCGGAGCCTATTCAATGCAAACAAACAATCAAATCTTTCCTCTTTGTAATATTAGTATAGATATATATAACACCTATGTTTATGTCGGGAGTAACAAAACTATCGATTAAAAAACTTCATTACTAGAAAGTCAACAAGAATAGAATACTTATAAATTCAAAAAGTTGAGTCGTAACAACACGAAGTAACTCTACTTTCCACATCGACACGAAAAACAACTTTTGTTAAGAGTCAATATGTCAAGTCAAAGTTTACTTTTATTGTTGATACGATTATAATAATTACAAAACTTACCGATAGTATTTGGAGTACCTTGAACTAGAACAAACATTGGTGACTTACCTGGAAAGAAGAAAATATGTTAGATACACAAATAATAGCAATCACATAAAAAATACGATACTCTAGAAGTTGTTGACCATTACACCTATCTTGGAAAGATTGTTCAGTTAGGTAAGTCCAACTTAGGCAAAGAGGTCGCCCGAAGAATCCAACTCGGATGGGCAGCGTTCAGGAAATTGCGTGACATCTTCTCGTCCAAGATACCACAGTGCCTCAAGACGAGGGTTTTTAACCAGTGTGTGTTGCCAGTGATGACATAGGGTACTGAGACGTGGTCCTTAACTGTTGGCCTTTTGGAAAAACTCACTCACTCACTTTTACTTTTACAGTAAAATGGTAACAAGTGATTTTTATTTCTCGTGTCATTTTATTCCGTCAAATTAAAATATATCAAATTGACAATTTCTTTGTTTGTAATGTTACGATAGACACCATGACATGATTTTGTTACTTTTTGGAAATTCACACTCATTGATTTTATATCTTCAATAATGTGAAAATGTGCGAGCGAGAGAGCTGCAGAGGGTATACAGGACCCTTAAGAGGTTTTTCTCTTCTTATTTTTTCGAAAAGTATAGCTGTAAAGTAAAATGTAACTTTGCGGTTTCCTTCATAATTATGAAATCTATAAATCAAGATATCGCAAACATAATTTGGTAAATAGGTATTTGAATGAATTAAAAAAAAAACAGGGAGAAAAGCGCGAATCAGTGTTACTTTCATTTTACTTTCTATCGATCGGAATGTCTTTAACTGTTTTTCGGTCATAGAACTGTATGTCATCACTGGCAACACACACTGGCTAAAGACCCCTGTCTTTAGGCACTGTGGTGTATTAAACGAGAAGATGTCACCACCTGTATAAGCAGCTGTCAGACCTAAAAAGAAGTATATTAAGTAAAAGTTTCATAAATATAGTTAAGCAAGTATAAATAGAGAAGGGTAACAAGTAAACACAGACTCTCATAAGTTATGTAGGTCCACGTGAATAGATACACTGTGCGTCCGATGGACAAGCTTTTGCTGGACTTAATTAAACCAGACTATGGCAAAGAGTAATCTGAAAATAGATGTGACATTTCAAAAATGTATCAATTTAAATGCCTAAAATTACACAGATTTGTTTTTTGTTTTCACTACACCTAGATCTTTATTTTTTCGTCTCGAGACTGTAGGTAGGTATCTCTCATTCTCACGTGCGATCATGAATATATGACATTCCTTAGACATAGAAGAAAAAGAGAGAGAGAGAGAGAGTACCTAAACTACGATTGTAGGTAGCACCTGTCTTTATTTGGCAGGCACAATATCGATTGTGCTAAAATACAGACAGTAGTGTGCTAAAATACAGACTCCTGGGGAGGGGGAATAGAAAGAGACAAAGCGAGAGTTTCACTCCTTCCGCGCGGAAGGACTCCACGCACAATTTTTTTGTTTAGAATATGTTACTGATTATACACATGAATTAATTAATAATGTAAGCCTGTTCGTTTAATTCAAACCGTTAAAATATATTTTTTCTAACCTACAGAGTGATTATATGACTTTTAACCAGCGGGTTATTTGACACAAAATATACTGTAGGCACTTTTTAACGCCTACCTAATCTTTAAACTCTGACGTCCGATCTGTGCAGTTTAATCTTTGTCCAGTATTATGTTTATTACGTCCACAGCCATCCAAGCATTTCATACATGTTTCATCTAAGCGGGCGGCGCCAGGGGCGATCGGTAAGCGAAATTGTGTCATTTGCACGCAGAAGGTCCGCTAGGGAGGGTGATAGAGGTACCAGCTTGGATAAATAAGCTATGGGATATGGAATACCCGAAGAATTAGTAAAAGTACCTGACTGGATTCATGTATTATTAAGATACAATTAATTCCTGTGTACTATGCTTTGTGTCATTCTATTATCACTTACTGTATCTCGTCTTGGGGTGGATGCACAAAATCAACACTAATTACCGCCGAACGAGCACAAAGAGCAATATTAAAAGTTAGGACGTTCAAAAAGTTTCGTTATCCAAACGACGAACTGTACAGAGAGCTACCTATTCTGACAATTAGACAGTGATTTTTACTGAAAATTATCCAAGACCAACATGTCAGGCTCCCAGATAAAAAACCTGATATCAGAAGGAAAGACAGGACGTATGCTATCACTAGATATAGAACTAAGTTTGCTCAACGATTTTTAGGTTTTATGGGCCCTTATATATATAACTGTATCAGTAGAAGCATTGAATTACGAACCATGAATAACTATAAGTGTAAAAAAGCAGTCAATGAATTAATAAAAAAAATTACTTATGAAGAAACTGAGGAGCTTACAGAAACATTTGAATAGTTATAATTCAACTTTTCTCTGACGCTACAGAACAAATCAGCAAGTCGATTGGCAGATTATGCGTGTTACCTTCTTCGACCACATAGCTAGCCCTCACCTAGAATAATTACCTCAGCTAGACAAAAATACCAATTATGTACAACTAGGTTCATACTTCATTTTCTCACATCCCACATACACAATAATACACATACAGACACACCAACGTACATAATTGAGATTTTCAGTCAGTAGAGTGGATACAGGTTTGCATTTGATCATACCCTACATGACAGACTGATGTTAACAAGGGTACGGTTTGCGATGGATTTGTAGATAATTTTGTATTTTAAGGATTAAAAAGTTAAGTAGGTATCAAATTTTTGGGCGCCTCGTAGTGGTAAAAACCTATTTTTTTTTTATTTAAAAAGTTTTCGAAAACCTTTTAGCCCAGCAATGTATGGAACAAGACTAAAACGAAAAAAGTTTTCGAATACCTTTTAGCCCAGCAATGTATGGAACAAAACGAAAACGAAAAAAGTTTTCGGATACCTTTTAGCCCAGCAATGTATGGAACAAGACGAAAACGAAAAAAGTTTTCGAATACCTTTTAACCCAGCAATGTATGGAACAAGACGAAAACGAAAAAAGTTTTCGAATACCTTTTAGCCCAGCAATGTATGGAACAAGACGAAAACGAAAAAAGTTTTCGAATACCTTTTAGCCCAGCAATGTATGGAATAAGACGAAAACGAAAAAATCTTTCGAATACCTTTTAGCCCAGCAATGTATGAAACAAGACGAAAACGAAAAAAGTTTTCGAATACCTTTTAGCCCAGCAATGTATGGAACAAGACGAAAACGAAAAAGTTTTCGTAAACTATCAAATCTGGGACTAAGGGCACTGCACATAGAGTGGTCGCTGTTTAATTTTGGCACCTATCGTTTTCGGTTCATTTTGTCTCACTGGTGGGGAGAGAGACCTGTCCAAAGTCCAGCCATTTATTCGTCAATGGTAAAATTATGAGGTGGTTCGTGGTTCTTCGTATATTTATTACATGAAACGGATTCATAAGCGTTGGGTGAAAATAAATGTTGATTTTACTCGAACTGAGTTTCAAGGACTGCGAGGATTTTAGTGCTTTAATTTTACGGTTCCGTAACAAAATATGGTAACAAGATTCTTTCTTTGATAATTATCAATTTAAAAACCGACTTCATAAAATTCCTCGGATGACATTATCATCAAAGTACCAAAAATTTCTAGTTATTTTGATTTATAAGCCAAAAACCAACATTGAAATCGCGAAAATATATCAGCTGTTCTTTTTTTTTAAGCGGATAAGGCCGCGTCTGACCGTCAACTCGCCTGTTGGTAGGCGATGATGTGGTCGAAGATGAAGCACGCAGACATAGAAGATACCTATTCACTCTGGCTTTAAAAAGGCCCCGATTATATATCTCAGGAGACAAGGAAACGTGTTCCATAGAAAACGGTCAGTCAACCAGGCAATTCCGGGCCTGGACATAGGCTCGCGTTTCGAGACAATCCCAGTGGGCCATGGCCATCTGGCAAACCTTATTAGGAGAGGCATAACGTTCTGCAGTTAACAAAATAATATAGTACTGATGGTGACGACTGTAAATCGTCGTAAATGAGCGTTGAACATATTTCATCCATACTTCTGATTTGATATAGCCCCACGTTTCGTGCGGACATTGCACAATGCTGCCTAATGACTGCATTCCGATGTCACGCGCCGCGCCCCCGGGCGCCGCATTGTTGGCGTGACACGGGGGCGCCGAGCGTGTTTAGGTGTGCACCATCAACCGTTCGATATTCTCTGTGATTATCAAAATATATATAATAATACTAGCAACCCACCCGCCCGGCTTCCCCGGGCTGGTCGCTAGTTATACATATAAACTTTCCTCTTGAATCACTCTATCTATTTAAAAAAACCGCTTCAAAATCCGTTGCGTAGTTTTAAAGATTTAAGCATATATAGGGACGGACAGACAGCGACAGCGACTTTGTTTTATACTACCATATGTAGTATAAAGCCAAGCGCAGAAGGCAGGGCAAAAAGAAAAAAATATATATATTTAATATGTGAAAGAAGGACGGCAACATGTTAGAGCTGTCAAATTTAGTTTAGTTTAGAGTACATCAGAATCAATTCCCATTAACTGATATTTAAAATCAAACAGCGCTAATCTCAACACCAGTGATCTCAAATCACAATTGAAGCTTACTCTAAAATAAACGATCTCAAGAGATCAGATAATTATGGCGATCAATGCTTCGCCAATTTTTAACAAAAGATTCCACCCACACTCTGACAGCATCTGTCAGAATATCCAGTCACAATACGTAATACGACACGTACACTCCCCACTCTTCAAATTAAACAGAATTCGACAGCTGGAAAAATTGCCTCAAGCCCGGTGGGGTGAAAACAATCTCATGGGAAAAGTCTGTATCATGAGTGCAATTTTTACATAAAATGTAGACTCTTTCAAACGACTTCAAAAAAGGAGGGAGATCACAATACATTTTTTTTTAATATTTATTATCTCACATCACACACATCAGCAGCCATCAAACGTCCACTACTGGACAAAGGCCTCCCTCTTAAAGAGGGGTGTTGCCATAATCCCCACGCTTGGCAGGCGGCTTGGGGATCGCAGTAAGTTCACCGTGTACTAATAGGATGCTGCTGCCCATCCTCTGGTGGTTCTGGTCGCAGTTTTAGGACATACCAGGTTATTATCTCAGAAGTCTATTATTTATAACCGAAATCGTTTTTTTTTTATACGAAGCATAAACTTTCACATTGGTTTTTTTACTATTGAAACTGACGTGGTTTTCACACATTTTATTTACATTACACGGTGCAAAGCGAGACGCAGCCGTGCGCGTGCATTTACCTTGAAAAAGAACGTCTAATGCGGTTGAAACTATAGTCGGAGTAACCGGCTTAATCTTACGTGAGTAATTCCCGTGTAATATAAATAAAATGTTTCACATCGGTCTCATAGAAATTTCATCTCTTCACCTTCATCATTTTGATCTCAAACTTTTTTTATTTAATTTTAAAAGATTTTATTTTCTTCTCTTTTAAAAAAATATACAAAATGCAACTTTTGTTATAATTAACGTCAATTTTGTTAACTTAATTTACTTTATTTCAACAAAATAATTTATAGTAGGTACTGGGAGAGCCGTGGTAGCCTATTTGGGAGACAGCTAGACTTGAAAGCGTGAGGTCGCGGGTTCAAACCCCGGGCCCGTACCAATGAGCTCTTTGGAGCTTATGTACGGATTTTCATACCACTGGCTTTTCGGTGAAGGAAAACATCGCGAGGAAACCGGCACACTTACGGAGAAGGAATTCAATGGCGTATGTGAATCCACCAATCCGCAGTGGGCCAGCGTGGTGGATATGACCCTATCACCCTTTCGGGGGTAGGCTAAAAGTCCAGCAGTGGACTGTTAAAAGGCTGATTATGATGATGATGACTGGGAGAGGAAAGTTAGTCGATTTAGTCATGCTATTACTAGTGTTGTGTGTATACCGCGAGCAGACCAGCGACCCGCAAGCAGCACCCGATCACGAGTATGACACATGTGCCAGCCATCGCCCTCCTCAACCATATCTGAGGGAAGAGAGCGACCCGACACACGACGCCGCCGCAAGAAGGTGCCTTCGATGGTGAGCATGAATGCTAAAGCATACACACAATCCTTATTTCTAAACGCTTTTTTACATTCTAATCGCCTCCTCCCGGCCCAGGGCTTCCATCACTGCCGCGTTTCGATCTTTGATGGCCATCTGCAGGTTGTTTCTTTTTTAGTTTATCTAAGCCGTCCAAAGCGCAAGTTTTATGACAAAGTTCTACATGTACGTCATGGACGACTCACGCCTTAAAGGCGCTAAGTTCTCGGATCCTCTCACGTAACCCTATTATGCCACATTATCCCGACTTCGGCCCACTCTTTCTGTACAATTGCAAGATGTAGAGATGAGCTAGGCATTGACGATATTTCGCAACGTTCTAGTTACACGCAAGTGACGCAACTATCGTGTCAGATGAGTCGTTGTTGCCCACGCTCATCCCACGCGTCAGATATGTTATGAGGTTTGTTTATTGTTTGTTATTATTGAAAAGTACTTACACTTTAATCGAAAAGTGTCGATCTTTATTTGCAAGTTCCCGAATACGATGTATCTGGTACGGTAGCAATTACTAGTTACAATCTGGGTGTCTTCAAATCAAGGGTGAATCGGTCTCTTCTAAGCAAGCGTGCTCCATTGTATACCGCGTCATCGCTTAACATGGTACGTTTCACTTATGGCGGGAAATTCAAATTTCAAACAAATGTTTTGTTTTTGTAGCTAGGCCGGGCGCAAATTGATTATTATTCTTTACAAAACAATGTAAAGCTATTTATAATTAATGCACATAATTACTTACATTTGTCAATAAACCATTTTTTGCTGCTGCAAACGGTTTATTGACAAAAATGGAAGTAGTATGATGCGTTACTGGTAAATAGCTGTACATGATAATGTAAGCAACAACCGCCGATTTGCGCAAACACTGTACTACGCGTACGAAGTACCAGTTTCAGCTAGTACAAGTATAAAGCAAAAAAAAAAGGAATCGAGGACATGTTTTCTTAAGTCATGAGTCGCAGGCATACAGTGGATGCAGATAGCAGACTGTCGTTCAGTGTGGAGGTCTAAGGGGAGGCCCTCCCCTCTTTGCGTTGACGTCAAACACTCTCTGAGCACATTGATTAGCGTTCTAATTATGTGTATTTAGGGCTGATTATAGACGAGCGTAATGGTTGCCGCGTTTTTTTAATAATACGCTTGTGTTTGACTGCCTACTCGCCTGATGTGGTACATTTCACCTAATTATATGTATGGGATTCAGATTTTAAATTCTAAACCAGCAGTTAAACAGCCCGTCTGCTTATTTGCCACATATGGCGTAACAAAAAAATAACTTAATCTTTATCTACATTGACCTTTAATATTAATTCTTTTATACTCTACTGTATTCTAAAAACATTTAATTCAAACATTTTTCTCTGTCACTCTGTTGGTAACTTGTCTTCCAATCCAAAACAAGAGTTTTATCTACTTGTAAACTTTGCTTATTATGTTAAGGCCTCTTCAGACTACGTCGCCATGTTTCACATAGCTTTCATACATAGCTTTTCCCGCACTGTACTTCGCCTACCCTCTATGCTTTACACTGCGTATTGTTAAAGATAGAGTCAAACTTAGCACTAAGTAGTCAAGCATACTATTATTGTAGTTAAATTTCAGCGTCCAAACATTTCTGGGAAGAAGCATGCCTTCGAATATGCTCAAAAATCAACACTTGACTTACATACAGTACACTTAAAAAACATGCTACTTTTAGACGTGCTCAAAAGCATGCTTTTCATGCGCATATGTGAATAGTTATCTTTTAAGTCTGCGAGCTTCATCTTCGATCGCATCATCGCTTATCACCGGGCGAGTTGGTCCCATAGTAAAAGTGGTTTATAATAATTAGTACAGTGACCTCCTTTCTACTCATACCACCATTCCGTTTCACCTTGTAGTATTATAACATAGTCTGTAGAGGCTTTTAAACGCTTGCGATGGCAGCACTCAAATTTAACTTGAACAATTGTACCAAAAGTTTTTGGATAAAAAATCCATTCGAGTATTGACATAATTTCCTAAAATTCAATTTTGAGTTCAACAACTTTAGTCTTGGAGTGGTCGCTTTGTCAAATTTTTCTTATATTTTTATTCGGTAAACTGATTTTTTTCAGTTTTGCTTGTTTGGTAAAATGTTGAAGCTTTAATTTTTACATTTCAAGATTGTCCCTTTGAGGCAAACTCGTTATTTTTCTGTTTTTGTTTTGTACAACTTTGGCTTTCTGTTTAGGCAGTTTTGGTTTGTCTCAATAAGATTTAGCTCTTCAGTTTTATATTCGTTTCTTTTAGATAATACTTATGGTAGCGCAGTAGGGAGACAACGTAATTTTTTTTTTACGCGTGACCATTATGTCTGGATCAACGCATAAGAATTGCCATTCAGCGTGGTAATGCCGCCAGCAGCTGGGTACGCTGCAAACCACTAATAGGCATTTGAATTGTCTTTAGCCTTCAACGGTTTATAGACAATCTCACATCTTGCATTATAATTCATAGTGTTGAAGAACTGAATGTATACCTCATAATCATAACTTTACAAAATATTGATAAACTCCTTGCTCTCTTTACTTTGTATCATGTAGAATTTTTATATATATAACTTATTTGGTTTAGTTTCCTTAGTGTTTGTACTGTATCAGAGTAAGTAGCCCATATAGATCGGATAGCAAACCTTTTCTTATTTTAAACAATTTACACTGTACTTTTTCCGGTAACCGCGCACTCGAGCCCAAAGAAACAGACCTTGTGCCTAGTTTGGGGTTCACCGCCAACCCATTTCAGACGTAGTACGGAACCACTAACTACTAGTATTTAATTTAATAGTTAAGCACCTCTGTACTTATTTTGGTAAATAAATATTATTATTATTCTTATTATTCTAATTTTTCATCCTAGCGTTCGGTAAGTGGGTGACTCAAAATGCGGGCGGTAAATATCACTTTACCTCTGAGTTAAAGTAATATAAAAATATAATTAGTCCAATGTCTAAAAATACCACTGAGCTTACATTTTTCTTTTCTTCGATCATGTAGGCCCATACCATGGCATAAACTTTTTCTCTGTGAAATTAAGTTTTTGCTTTAAATATTTTTCGCATTTGTATGGTGATTGTATTTTTTTTTTTCAGTTATTTGCTGTTTTTTAGGGTTCCGTACCTCAAAAGGAAAAAAACGGAACCCTTATTATAGGATCACTTCGTTGTCCGTCTGTCTGTCTGGCCGTCTGTACGTCTGTCCGTCTGTCTGTCCGTCTGTATGTCCGTCTGTCTGTCCGTCTGTCAAGACACTTTTTCTCATGAACGTGTAAAGGTATCAAGTTGAAATTTATACTAAATACTTGGGTCCATGGTTTCTTTCGGCTGTAAAAAAATAAAAGTTGTAAGTCGCGTTGACTTACATAGTCAAAAGATTGCGAATGTTTATGTTGCATATTTTGCGATATCACAGGGGAATCAAAACCTATAGGGTACTTCCCGTTGACCTAGAATCATAAATTTTAGCAAGATGCAAGGTTAGTTTGAAGTTATATCATATAAAAAATATTGTTTTACAATTACAAACTTACATTTTGTAGTTGTTGTGTATTGAAGAACCCTATTGTCAACTACAAAGTTAAGTTTGTCTTTCAATATTTCAACTTCAGTTAGTTCTTATTTTTTGGGCTCGCGCTCTGAGGGTTCCGTCCAATGGAACCCTCAGTGCACGAGTCCTAATCGTACTTGTCCGGTTTTTTTATCGCCATCTCACTTGATGTTAAATGTGACGCAGATTGTAACTATCGGGGAAAACTCATTCAGGCAGCGGATTCCATTCCACAAACTACCGAGCAGCTCGCACAATAACATTAATTAAACTTTGGAATTCAAAACTCAAATTAAAAAGACGCTGCCTTCGCCGAGGAATGTTCAAATACACTCGAGTACTTCCTGAACAGACAAACAACCATTTATAATTCCAAAAGACACGGTCGTGTGTAATATTTTCTTAAGTCGAAGCTGAAATATTAACGAAGTCAGTTTACCGAGAGGAGAGTACAGTCAGCGATAAAAATACCTTAAGTTTAACCTGCGATTAAATTATTTTGTACATTACTGTTTTAAACTATTACGGTTGAAAAATATTTAAAAAAACGGTCGGTAAATATCCCGTAAATAATAATAATATAACTTTATTTTGTACATGTTTTTCAATTCATTAATTTTACAACCTACTAAAATGCAATCATAATTTGCCAGAAGACGTCCACTGCTGAACATAGGCCTCCCCCTTTAACCTCCACACTGAACGACAGCCTGCCTTTTGCATCCACTGAATGCCAGCGACTCTCACAATGTCGTCGGTCCATCTAGTGGGAAGCCTACCTACGCTGCGTCTTCCGGTTCGTGGTCTCCACTCATGTACCTTTAACCCACTAAAATGCAATAAAATAATGCATTTAAAAAGGCAACGCAACCTTGCGTCGATACCTTTTTAAAAGCAGTTCATAAAGCGAGTTGGTGGTCAATTGCAAACCTATCAGTCCAAAACACAAATTGTTGGTCATTCACGTCATCACCATCATCAGCCAGAATAAGTCAACTGCTAAACATAGCTTCAATGATTTTATGGAGGAATGGTAAATTTAGAAAGTACAATTTCGTAAAAGGCCAGATCCCAAATATTTGGCCATTTAGGTATTTTAATAATTTTATAGGAAAATGATTATATTAGCAAGATGCCGTTTTTGCAATAGGTCAAAACCCAAATATTTGGTCATTTGCGTGTTAATATTGTTTCAACGTTTTTTTAGTTTTCAAACAAAGAAATTTAAAATGAAAACTTGTTATATTATACCCCAAAGAACAAGAAACTTTGTTTACTGTCCTATCCTTATCTATACTAATATTATAATGGGGAAAGATTTGATTGTTTGTTTGTTTGCATTGAATAGGCTCCGAAACTACCGAACCGATTTGAAACATTCTTTCACTGTTGGGAAGCTACACTATCCTCGGGTGACATAGGTTATAATTATATGTTCAAAAAAATAGGGATCCTTACTAAAACTCCAATAATGTAACCCAAGGTGTAAAAAAATAAGATTCACACCCGTGCTAAGCAGGGGTGCGTTGCTAGTTTTCTATAAATCTAAAATGTATAAATCGGATCCACTAAAAATCGAATTGATTTGTTGAAAGACCGACAGTTAATCAGTACGTAACTCGATTTTAGCTTGAATGCATTCCATGAATTGATCGATGTAGGTATATCAAAATTTACAATCGCAGAACACATTTTACTCCTTTTTATTTATATTACACGGGAATTACTCACGTAAGATTAAGTCGGTTACTCGGACTATAGGTTCAGGCATGAAACACTTTGAAAAAGACCGCCTAATGCGGTTGAAACTATAGTCGGAGTAACCGGCTTAATATTACGTGAGTAATTTTATTTTATTTTATATATAAGGAACAGAAAACAGCCATATTATAAAATGTACAACAATGTGGATAGATTAATAAACTCAATAATAATACAGCCAACAGCACTATTCACAGATTACTTAAGAAATTATATAAATTATATAATTCCCGTGTAATATAAATAAAATGTGTGAAAACCACGTCAGTTTCTATGATAACATTTTACTCCTCTATTTATTACGCTGATTGTACAGGAGTACGAGAAGCAAGTCTTAAGTACTAGGGGTGTGGGGTGCGCGTGGGGGTGAGTATCGACATACGTTTACTGCCAATATCCGAGCTGCTTTCTTCACGACGCCCTTTTCTAGCGAACGGGGGCAAAGATTGGAAGTGCAGATGCGACATATAAATAAATAAAAAACCGGACAAGTACGAGTAGAACTCACACTCTGAGGGTTCCGTTGCAAGGAACCAACAAAGCGGAAGGCCAAAAAAATAATAATTGAAAAACCAACTTAAATTTGTAGTGGACAATAAGGTTTTTCCATATATATCAACTACAAAACGTAAGTTTGTAATAGCAAACCAATTTAAATATGTGCTGTGAGGTATTCCTTTATATGTGCTGTGAGGTGACCTCTTGCCAAATTTGATGATTTTAGATCAACGGGAAGTACCCTATAGGTTGTAATTACTTTTGTCGGCAGTTTCCATGAATGCCCTTTTTTCTCGCAAATTGACTAGAAATAATATTTTTTTTACCTCCCATCTTTATTTATTCTTACTCTATGCCATTGTGTAGGGAAACACACGTCCATAGCGCAGTTCAGGGCAAGCATCTAGTTAAATCAACCTATGCGCGACCAAGCGGTGCCGACGTGAATGGCCCGCTTTATTTACATTCTATTGCCTGAGTCACCGGGAACTGTGAATAGTTGGATTATATTTTGCGCGAATATTTTGTTTCGGAAAATACCGTAGCTTTTCCGTACTTAATTGAAATAGAGAAAAATATAAATGTTTTGTTTTGCACAATTTTTATAAGCAAAAATGTTATAAAAGAAACGTATCAATGGAAGCAAAGATAATAATAACCACATAATCGCGCATATCCCCTGAAAGTTCACCCACACGTAAAAGATCAGTGGAAATCGCGCACTATGCGATTCACACGATCTTTCTCGCCTCTATTTTATAAAATTTAACTAATCAACTTTTTTTTGCTTTGGTGCTCTATTAGCATAATGCTACTTATATAATTAACTAGTAGGCCGCCCCTGCTTCGCACGGGCGAAGCCGAGATATATAGCCTATGACAACCGGGGATAGCGCAGCATCCCAACAGTGAAATAATTTTTAAATCAGTTTGGCAGTTTCGGAGCCTATTCAATGCAAATAAACAAACAATCAAATGATGCAAATGTGCTACAGATCTGCATGATTTGATTCCCTCCTGCCCATTTTTCTATCGGACTGCCAGAGCGGGTACGAAGAATCGACACCGCTTTATGGTTGATATTCCGAAAACCCGTACGAAGCGCTTTGATTCCACATTTATTATGCGAAATGCTAGTCTGTGGAATACGCTGCCTGAGTGGGTGTTCTCCGATAGTTACAATCTGGGTGTCTTCAAGTCGAGAGTGAATAGGTTTCTTCTAGGCAAGCGTGCTCCATCGTAGGCCGCATCATCGCTTAACATCAGGCGAGTTGGCGGCCATCGCAAGCCTATCTATAATAAAAAAATAAAATAAAAAATCTTTCCTCTTTATAATATTATTATAACTAGCGGCCCGCTCCGGCTTCGCACGGGTTTTATTGGAGTTTTAGTAAGGATCCCTAATTTAAAAAAAAATATAATATAGCCTATGTAACCCGGGGATAGTGTAGCACAGTAAAATAATTTTTCAAATCGGTTTAGTAGTTTCGCAGCCTATTCAATGCAAACAAATAATCAATTCTTTCCTCTTTATAAATATTAGTATCGATATATATTATACAGTGTACTACAGATATAGATAAATAAATACATTTGATGTCAGGTAAAAACATAACAATAAAAGAATTCAAGAAAGGCTTATCAAAATCAGCCCTAAACCGCAAAACACGCTTCCAAAACCTCGCAAACACTTCAATCTCTCACGGCTCTCGGCGAAAATTACCAAATTGTGATTGTCGAAGTTGTGAGCTGTCCAAACTTATGACAGATCCCCGGGAGTGACGAAGGACGAGCCTGTTCTGAGATTATTGTCTTTGGAAATTACTGTATATTTCCCTGTTCTGGATTTATTATTATTTATGTACATAGATAGGTAGGTATAACAAACAAAGAAAATAAAAAAAAGCCTTAACTATTACTAATTAACACTAATATAATCAAAAATCAAAAACAAGATGTTGCCCGTGTGGTAAAGTGCCAAGAACGCTGGCTGCATTCCCGCGTTGAATTGCTAAAGAAATTCTCTGCGCGAGGAATGAGCCAGCTCTCTTGTCACCAGCGGCGTCAATTAATTGTGGCGAAATTTTTATTATAAACTTTTTCGTACATGGACCCCATGGACCAAAAGTTCCTGTTCCCTGTTCTACTTTGTTTTAGTGTATTAAGGCGAGGTTTTCCCACTTTCAAGCAACGCTTGTCACTATATGACCTTGGTTTCTAATAGGTAGAATATTTATTTAGGGAAAATACGGTAACCTTTAGAAGCCAAGGAAAATGGGCAAACCCCCGAAGGCCTAACCCATCCGTGCGAAAAAATGAAAGTTTGACAGCTCGTGACAGTGACAATAAGACAGTGACAGTGTTTTAATATATTGTATTAAAGTCGCATTTAGTGGAGCAAAACCATGTCGTTTCAGGTTTTTCTTATGTTTTTCGAAAAGTTTAGCTGTAATGTAAGATGTACCTTCACAGTACCCTTCATAGATATCAAATCTCTATATTAAGATATCGTAAACATAATTTAGTAAATAGGTATTTGAATTGATAAAAAAAAAACTGGGAGAAGAGCGCAAATTATTGTTACTTTAATTTTTTTTTCTATCGAGCGCAATGTCTCGGTCATTTTTCGGTCTTTACAGTTTCCTAGATAAAACGTTCAATTTTGATATGATATAATTTTTATAATTTTAAGCTAACCATAGAAGTAAACAAACTAAAACTAGAAATACCATAATGACTAAAATTGTGAAAAGAGAACCTTAAGTCCAAGATCAAAGCACGCGGCTGTCTCGCTCGCGCGTTTCAAAATTTTTGAGGAAATAAAATCACTGAGTATCAGAATTAAAAAAAAAACTAAAAACTGTTAACATAACTAAAGACATTGCAATTATTTTATATTTATATAATTTATTTTAGCAAAGACGTTAAAAAATATAACTCTGCTAAAAATATTTTTCTTTCTTGACGTGACACCACATAGTATTGAAATTAGACTAGATGTTCATAGTATAAGAAACTGAATGAAAAGTTTTTTTTACCCTTTGGGTACGGAAGCCTAAAAAGTAACTCTGCAGAACCCCCATTATTTACCTTCAAAATTGGACTTCCAATCAGACACTAGATTAGATAGGCATGAGATTCTGTGTGCGCTCATCCTACATCAATTCCGAATTTAAAAATAGCCACCCGAGAGAGCGCATTTGAAAATCGAATTGCAGCAGCGGCCAATAGTCACGCGAGAGCTTTTTAGGTGCAGCGCACACTTGTCGCCTACTTTTGTGCAAGTGCACACTGAACGTAGCTGCGAGTCGCCCGGGAGACGAGCTCAGCCCGGGACTCTCCCCGGCCGGGGTACACACCCTTACAAAAACCCCCTCTGGAAACATGCCATGCAAAAATATACTTTGACTTCCTAAAACACGGTTCAAATTTCAAGTAACAGAGGCAATGAAAGTAGAATTAGCGATTTGTATGCTATGCAACATGGAATAGGGTCTGCTTTCCGAACACTAATTCGTTTATCGCTTTCCGTTCCGTATCATTCCAATTTCAACTCTATTTTTAAGGGATTAGGCTGAAAATTGTGATACATTTTGATGGGTGGGTAAGGGTGGTTCGTTAGGGCCCCCTCATTCATAATCACAGGGCCGTCGAACGCTCAGGTGGTTTAGATTCCAGATTTATCGTCGCGAGGTGAGGCCGACCACTTTATAATCTTCATTGTTTATAATACATCTCGGGTTTTATTATTGGTCATTTATAATGTTTGTTTTTATTGTGGAACGGAAATAAAACGGTGGGAAGTGATGGATAACCGTCAGGTTTATCGGAGATAGCTGGTGGTAAATTTTCTCTTTTGTTTACAGTCGGAACAAACTGTCAATGTACTTCTCTTGATAAATAAACTCTTGTAAAACATTGTTCACACCAGAAATTACGAACGCACATGAGAATGAGCTGTAACAACCGGTGGCCTTATCACGGTCTCTTCCAGGCAAAGTTAGTAAACAGAGGATTCCAGATATTGGATCACCTGGGTTATTTCACCTAAGAGAATTATTGTTTACTATTCGTAAACATTAATCACCTGGATGCATTAAATTCACTTATTCACCCAAAGAATAAGTTTTTTTTTTAAACCAACAGTTTACTTTGATTATGTAAGTGACAGGGTCGGAAGTAATGTCGATCAACTTTCTCATATGAACACTCAAAAAATTTATCAGTATAAGTACTTGCCCACATTTCATGAAGACCAGATAAACCATAGACCTGGGGCCGTACGGCCAACTACTAACACGGTATCAAACTAACGTTAAATCCGCTCAGTTGGAAAATTACGCGACCGCAAACCGTATCTGTGCGCGTTAAGGTTCACGTTCGCGTGCTTCTCCAACTGAGCGGATTTAACGTTAGTTTGATACCGCGTTAGCATTTGGTCGCAAGACCCCTGTTCCCGTAGAGACATTCGCTTGGCTCGTTCAATTAATTTACCTCGTATTTACGAATATAGGTATAGCCACATAAAGCGCGTTCTACACTTACCTGAAACAAAAACGACAAACGTTAATAAAGACTCATTTGCATATTACGACCCTCTGTATGAAAGGCAGGGCTTTTGAATTCAAATTCGCGGTAGTTTGCGGGCAAAGACCGTTGGCATAGTAACGGAGGGGGCGAGGGCTTACTTTGTGGCATAGAGAAAAATCTTGGGATATATTTAGGGAAGGTTATTTTTTCATAGTCATCCAGGTAACAAAATCTTGAAAAGTATAGCAGCGATGACTTAAGGCGAGGTTTTCCCATTTTCAAGCAACGATTATTACTACAGATGAGAACAAGGCTTAATATATTGTAACAATGTCGCATTTAGTGGTGTAAAACCATGGCGCTTACACATAGTCGTGCGTTTCGTATCACGTCTATTTTTGAGGGTTTTTCGTATTTTTTTAAAAGTATAGCTGTTATGTAAAATTTAACTTTGCGATGTCCTCCATAATTATGAAATCTGTATACTATGATATAATAAAAAAAATATTAGATATATAAATGAATAAAAAGACAGGCTTTTTTTCTATTGCGCGAAATGTCTTCGTGTTTCGGTTTTTGGGGGTTCCTAGATAAAAGATAAGATTTTTGCTCATAATATTTTTAATTGAATAAGTTATTATTTAAAGTTATATGATTATTTACGGGATATTTACCGTGGTAAGGTTGTGGAATGAGCTCCCGATATTTCGGCGCAGTTACATGCACCATGTTCACGGGAAGACTGAAGAATGCGGGTAGTTGATCGAAAAGTTAAAAAGTTAGGTGCAGACAAAACGATCTACCCTCTTTCTTAGTCTTTTGCTACGGTTATCACTGAAACTCGAACTCGATCCTAAATCCCGACAAAACACACTCACTGTATCACTGCGTATCGGGAGCTCATTCCACAACCTTACCACGGTAAATATCCCGTAAATAATCATATAACTTTAGTGAACAACCGTGATAGTTTAAAACAGTTATTATTTAATTTGAATTATGTACACATAATAATATTATTAAAATATACTGTTTATATACATCGTTCTAGAAAGTGTACTGGAGAAGTTTGTCTTGTAACTATGGAGTTATTAATAAATAATTGTACTGTATTGTATTGTAAAACATTCAATTTTCATATGACACCGTTTTTATAATTTTAAGCTAAGCATGGAAATAGAAACAGTTAAACTAGAATGACCAAAATTACTAGAAGTCGGAAAAGAGGGCCTTAAGATGCCCTGGACATTTTCGTCCGAGGTGAAAAAAACCTCGCGTGGAGAAATGAGGAATCATCATCATCATCAGCCAGAAGAAATGAAGAATCAATCCCGTTTATTGAACTTCCCGTGGACTCGCATTGTTACTGTTTTTTTGAAAAATTGATTAATTTCCATACGTAAGTAGTTTTATGTACTAGTTTTTATTGCTCCTCAGATTTTGGTGAAACATTTAGTTTTCAATATGAATTTTCAATAAAATTTACTTACATAAAAAAATTGCTTCGACTTATCTAATAATCTTTATTTCTAAAACAAGTTGGGGAATCTTAAATTAATTTTAAAACAAAATTACTAAGACTAATGGAATAAGACAAACGTAATATTATGAAGTGAGGAGATTTTACAATAAAAATTTTGATGTCAACTTTAATAAGGGCCCCCGCCCCCACTAGGCTCATGGCCCGTATTGTGGTGGCCAAATAACGAAGTACCCAAGTGTATTCCCCAAATGAAAAAAATAATAATAATAATGCCCCAATTTTTTTTATTTTTTTTTTTATTTGGAGGCATCCAATTTTTTTGTGCATAGTTTATTGATATAAATTAGGTACATTTAGGTACATTTCTAATTTTTTTTTTTTTTTTTAATTTATTTAAGGATCAACAAACAGTATGCAACAAAATTTAAAACTAAAGAGGTATACAGAGAAATAACTAGTTGAAATACCAGCATCGTTGACCACGGATTAATAATAGATATTTATCATATCATATGAACATGACGCAAGTAAGAGATCTTATTTAAGAGTTAAAGTAGTATACTTAATTTACGTCATAATATAACTACTAACTAGTACTTAACAAATATGTAATTTAAAAAAATATATATAAAATATATTCGGTAGGTAACCACTAAAGTTGTTGTAATAAACTTGTTTTATTCAAAGTCAAAGATAACATATCGACTACATCGTCACCCGATCTACAACGGAGCCCGCTTGCCTAAAAGAAACTGATTCACTCGCGACTTGAAGACACCCAGATTGTAACTATCGGCGAACACCCATTCGGGCAGCGCATTCCACAGACTAGCGGTTTGCACACTAGAAGTTATCAAAGCGCTTCGTAAGGGTTTACGGAATATCCACCATGAAACGGTGTCGCCTTCTGAAAATCAAAATCGCTATCGCTTGTTCAACGTATTCAACTTATATTTTTCACGGCAAACTAGTTAGGACAATAGACGTCAGAGTGGTGGGTAATGAAATCGCCGACCTTTGTCTGGGAATGGAGTTAAATAATATTTAGCTTGAGAGTCACTCGTAGCTGCTTTTAATTACGATCATAAACTTTTAAAGTTTGTTAATATTAATTTTTTGCTACGTTTTACGTTGTTAAAGCTGTTTGTTTTCTGAAAATAAATAAACTTTCATCATCATCATCATCATCATTTCAGCCATAGGACGTCCACTGCTGGACATAGGCCTCCCCCATCGATCTCGAAAAGGGCCGGTTGGAAGCGGCCTGCATCCAGCGTTTCCCTGCGGTCTCTTTTAGGTCGTCTGTCCATCTTGTGGGTGGACGTCCTACGCTGCGCTTACCAGTCCGTGGTCTCCATTCCAGAACCTTTCGGCCCCATCAGCCATCTGTTCTGCATGATATGTGCCCTGCCCACTGCCACTTCAACTTGCTAATCCGGTGGGCTATGTCAGTGACTTTCGTCGGAAATTTTCATATTTTGCGTAAACTGTAGCTAAAATAATGTAATACATCATCAGCCAGATGACGTCACTGCTGAACATAGGCCTCCACACTAAACGACAGCCTGCCCTCTGCGTCCACTGAATGCCCGCGACTCTCACGATGTCGTCGGTCCATCTAGTGAGAGGCCTACCTACGCGGCGTCTTCCGGTTCGTGGTCTCCACTCAAGAACCTTTTTACTCCATCGCCTACGGTTCTGCGAGCGATATGGCCTGTCCAGGTGTGTTATCATCATCATCATCATCATCATTATTTCAGTCATAGGACGTCCACTGCTGGACATAAGCCTCCCATTTGATCTCCAAAAGGGCCAGTTGGAAGCGACCCGCATCCAGCGTTTCCCTGCGGTATCTTTTAGGCCATCTGTCCATATTGTGGGTGACGCTACGTTGCGCTTACCGGGCCGTGGTCTCCATTCGAGAACCCGTGAACGAGTAGAGAACGTTTGTATATAATACAAATAACTAATATTATAAATTCGAAAGTTTTTTTGCGTGAATTGGAAACTTGTTTAGCCGCGTTGAGTGATTTTTGGTAGGGGCAAAACTTATGGATTCCCGTTACTGACAAGCTAATGTGACGTAAAGTTTTTACTTCTATTGGCAGTCTCCACGACTGCCCATTTTTTATTTTGCATAGATAGTTTGGAGGGCGGATGACTGAAATGGGATACTTTTTTTTTTACCAAGTTTTAACAAGTTTTTTTATTTCCACCTCGCAAGTCTTGTGGATTTGCCAGTGTCAAATATAAAAAAAAAATTACAGTTGTAGTAAATGACGTCGATTCTGATGTACCATTATCTAAACTAAACAAAATTTTACAGCTCTAAAATTGATGTCATCTCTGACCTATTGAAATGAAAAGAGACGTCGGTAGATTTAGTCCCGTCACATTAGTTTAGAGAAAGGTACAACAGAATTGACGCCAATGACAAACAAGTCAGAGTCACCGCCAAAGTCAAGCTAAGTAAGTCACGGCCAAATCCAAGTCATGTCTCTAGTAATGAAAACTTCACTAGAGGTATTTTCGGGGGTTTGGAAATTACACAAAAAGCCACATTTATATCACATCCCACACTCAAGCACGTTAATGAAAACATAATAAATAATAATCTACCATTATTCCACATTAACACTGAAAAGTGTAGTAAAATAACACACAGAGGCGACATGATTTTTTTCGCGTTGGCGTATCAGAACTTAGGTAATTTTTTCTGGTTATGCCAAAATGTGTGAAGTTTAGTTTGTGTTACAAAAACCTTTCCATTGTAAACACACTAAACAAACTATCATGGTCATGTAAGCAAGTCCCCAGAACAAAGTAAATTCCAATAACTTACAATTCGCAACACACTAACAGAGAAAAGGTTTCCCAACAAACAAAATGTACAGCGTCAATAACCAACAAAGTGGCTAAAAACGTGGCAACACGTCGAGGCGCGAACCATAAACGACGTAGTTCTAAAAACGTACCCTCGCCAAAAATCACTGAGCAGAAAATGTATAAAGGTACAGCTGCTAAGAGCACGGAGCTGTTGGTTCTCACAACGTGCGCAGCAAAGTGTGCGTAAGACACGTACGCACACATATCTTCCAAAAAAAATTTGCATCAATAATTTTGCCTTCATAGAACAGCAAAACAATTGAACGCTTTGCCTTTGTCTGTATTTCTGTAGCTTAACAATCTTGAAGTGTTCAAGTTTAGGGTTAATATATTACTACTAAGCAAACGTATTCCATCTTTGACCGCATCGTCCCTTTCCATCAGGTAACATCGTGGTCAAACGTAAGCCTAGTCCGATGTAAAAAAGCACATGCCTCCAAGCGTCTTATCACCAAATGGTTAGTATGATAGAAAGGTCGTTTGTAAGCGAATCCGACGGCATATTCACTGCATAGGTACACATGTTAGTAAAGTGCTTAAAATGTTATCCTCTAAAGTGCTATGATAAGAATAATAAGAATAAGAATAAGATATATTTATTGCCAAAAAACAAAAACAATGAACATGTACTATAAGAAACATAAGGAGAAACAGCGTTTGGCAATAGGGGTAAGCTCAGCGCTGTACTGCGAGGTCCCGAAGGGTCACGCAGGGCTGGTTTTCGGCATACCCCTTTGCTCAGAAAAAAAGATGGTAGGTGAGCACTAGGCGACGGTGGGTATTATAAAATTGCTGAAGCGATTCAAAATGGAACGCAAATCTAAAATAACCGTTCGTGATACACGCTTGCCTGTTCGGTACGGCATCTCCGTGTATGAAAAGCCAAACGGCCTATGAAGCTATCAATCTGTAACAATTTCATACTCGGTGGCCAAAGCCCGCAAACTTCACTTTACGACTAGAAGTTACGGCACAGAAGCGCGGAAAGCCCGGACCAGCTATTAAAGGCTATCCTAGGAATCTCATAAAGTCACACTACCTTTTCTTGTGCCTTCGTCATCAATCTTACCCCGTCTCACTCAAGACGCGTTTTCGAACAGACCAACGCGGGAAAACTTCGCGCGCTTTTCGCCGCCGCCATTTTGTTCCTCGTAAAAAGTTAATGGCTGCCCGTGTAATTTCCAGCCAGCAACAAGTAAAATTAAAAGTGTAATTACGTTAGGAATGACAATTCAGTTTCTTCATTCCGATGGAAATTATAAAAGTTGTGTCGTTACCGGTACGCTCTCCGGCGTGATTATGAGATGAAATGGGACAAACAGGTACTTAATGAGAAGGTATAATGATTTTCATTGCCGTGCCTGAATATGCTTTTGTTTTTACTTATTTGTCTTCAAAGTCCTTAAAGATCACAAAGCTAAATATCAAGAAAGAGTGGTCCAAAGATTACATTTCAATAAAAAGCTTTTTATGCTTTTTGCGACACGGAACGACCGCGCACCAACAAAGCCGGCAAGCGAATGACTTTATACTAGTGCGCAAAATACTTGTTGGCACCGCTGAGTTGGCACCGTTGGAAAAGTTCATTCGCTTCATCTATACAAAAAGTTAATTTTGAAGATGTAAATACATCATTACAGAATTAAACCAGGATTAAACAGATGATGATTTCTCTTGTTCAGAGCTAATAAATTTTTATATTATACTTACCTGACAAAATAGTTTGTTTTAAAATTGAGGCTGGAAAAACACTTATACTCTCGGAATAAGCAAATTTTGTCTCCGACTTGGTTACATAATTATACTAGTAAGGACATCTTTCGTCAAACACTCCAGTTTGGAACCACACTTATCAGAGATTTGACAAAAGGTTAAAAAAACACAAATTAATTAAAGAAAAGATACGCGAATAAACTCCGAATTTAAACATAAACAACCTAGGGTTTTAGCCCAAATAACATGTCAGAGGCACTAGGGCTGAAACCTCAACACTAGGCTATTCGGTCTTTCCCTGGAGCCGGGGTCTTAAAATACTGCTTCGGTATCACCTGTCGTAAAAGCCGACTAAAAGGGGGCCTTTGGGCTTGAGGGGTGGTCAGATTTGGGGGATCTGACCTCCCATTCAGCTAGCCCAGGGAAGACAACGGCGCGGTGTGGCCCACGCTGTTGTAAAAGAAAGGAACGGAAATGCCCTGAGCATTTCCCGGTAGCGTTGCTTCAGGCAGTGCGTTCCTATGGAGATCCCGGTACCATCCATCTGGCACAGAAGTCAGCCACCGAGGGGGTTTTAGTGGGTGCAATCTCACAAAACCCAGCTTCACCCCGATGCAGCTGGGTATCTTTTGAAGACTACCCTCCCGTCAAAAAAAGGGCTATTCCGTCTTTGCAACCAGCCAGCTAGTAACCCTTTTCCATTCTACCCTCACATTTATACCACGCCATCAATCCACTGGTCGCAGTGGACTACGTAACACTTGACAAGCTGACCAATTGCACACATTAGTTATGTCGGGCGACCTTACCCATTTCTGTGGATATTTTTATACGGACAACTTATAAAGCGTGGCTATTCTTTTGTTTGATTTGTAAAAGAGAAGACGGTTTTTTTACGTTGAGCACTTTTAGGGATGGGCGTTAGCACCAAACTCGCGTGACCGTCACGCCCGGATACTCATTCGGGTAAAGTCGGCTCGAGTCGACTAAAAGAGCGAGAGAAACACGAGTATATTAAACCTTGATGAAGTTTCTTAAGCACACATTTTTTTAAAACAAAAATTTAAAAAAAAACTCTTTAAATTTAAGCGTATTTTCAAATATGCTTATTTATAAAGATTGCTATTGGTAAGGTGCTCTTTCTCCCTCTCTTTTTTGCCTATTCCGAAATGACACTACACGTAAATATATTTATGTTTGTTTGATATGAATAAATTTAATCTGAATTGCTGATTCTGAAGTTATTGGTGCCCTGAATAAACACGACCCGTTTTTGCTCTAGGAAATGGGCATGTGTTTGACCGCTATGGTGCGTTCTACAATGGAGCAAGCTTGCTTTATTAACCGATCTACTCATTTGGAGACCCTGGTTTTACGTCGTAGGTGGCAAAAAAGCTAACGGGCCGCCTAAGAATAAGCGATCGCAGATACGTTGCCGACCTTTAAAGACTCTACTAACAGTCCTTTTCAAGAAGCTTTTTGTGGTGAGCGAGCTGCGTCTGCTAGCGCCATGCGACTACATGCGAGGCTGAGACGCCAAGCGCGGGCCGCGCCGCATCCGGGGCCTGCTGGGGCCGCCTCCAGGGCAGCACACTGTTTGCGTTCATACAACTTAGGGGGCGTCCATAAATTACGTGAGGTGTTTTTTATAATTTTCTGCCCCTCCCTCCCCCCCTGGTGAGATGTCGTGAGATTTTATTCAACCCCCTCCCCCATCCCCCAATCTCACGTGAGATTTTTCAAAATGTGAGTTTCTTACGCAAACGCGTTGGATTGTTATTGTAAAAAGAAAAAAACAAATTTGCTTCGTGCTTTTATTTACGACTAGTTAAGACTAGTAATCAATATTGCTTAGAGTTTAATTATAAGTGTAATAAAAAATTTACAATAGAATACTTAAATAGTAACTACTAAAAAAAAAACGAAAAAAAATTGCGTGATATTTGCCGAGACCCCCCCTCTCTCCAACGTAAGATTAGATGAGATTTGACTCGACCCCCTCCCCCCCTTAAACACCTCACGTAATTTATGGACGCCCCCTTATGAATAGCATACTTTCTCAAGAACCTGATCTGGATATAGTTTTTTATAAGATCGGCAAATTCAGTCTTGTCGTCCTTACCCATTTAAGCTGCAGCATGTAATGTTTTGGATTGTCTGTTAATTATATGCTTTATTTTTAGTAAATAATAAAGAATCCCATGTTATACCATGTTACTCGGAAATGATGCAGCTCATTCCACATATCGTCACCTTAGAGTGAAAACTTCGGGAATGCAATTTTGGTAATTTCCTTATTAATAAATTTCTGGGGAGAAAACCTTGCAAAGCATGTATTAATAAGGAAATGACCAAAATTGCATTCCCGAGGTTTTCACCCTAAGGTGACGATATTGAAGGTGTGAGGCATAAAAGATAAAACTGCGACGGCATCAGATCAAAGAGTCCGTCCGAACAATCCCCGTTGTAAATGCTATAGAAGATACAGAGAGACCCAACGTCTCTCCGTTTGCTGAGCGGTACGTAACGTAAGCAACAAGCATTAATGGAAAACTAGTTAATTCCTAAGCCAGCGACTGAAACAGCTCCTTAACTTTTATAAACCTTCACGTTTCCCATCCGCATTTATAGCGTTGTAACTAGCCTCGACGTCTGACCAATTGCGACCATTAGTTACCACGTCCGAGAGGGTTGTATCGCTGCACCGGAGAGCCCTTCGGGGTAACTCAGGGGTAGTAGTCTTGGAGGAAGTAAGGCATCGGACATGGAACGCACGAAAAACTTGATTATTAAATCCAGTTTTTTAAGGTTTTCCCGATTAAAACATATTGAAATTAAACTTTTCCTGCTTTTTCGCGCGTTCACTTTTTTCGTTCGGTTAGCAGGCGGGCTACCTACTAAAATTATGTACTCAATACTCAAGCTTCCAGATGTTCAATCCTTGATAAATCGGGAAACATTTTGACTTTCTTGTACAATGTAAACATTTGTCAGTAAAACTGCGACCAGAACCACCAGAGGATGGGCAGCAGCATCCTTCTACTTGAATGGTGGAATGTTCTGCGATCCCCAAACCGCCTGCCAACCGTGGGGATTATGGTAAAATGACAGACAAACAAATGCAGATGGCAAGCTGTCGTTCAGAGTATGTTCAGCAGTGGACGTCTTCTGGCTGATGATGAAAATTAAACATTTACCATCGGTTACTTATTTGTCTATACTTTGGTCCATGTAACTACATCGTTTCCACTTTACTTCTTAATTTTTGAGAAAAGCACAGACAGTGGCATCTGGCGGCCAAAAATCTTCACATTGAAATTTCACAGTCAACAAGGCAAAAGTTCTCGAGACTAGATGTAAAGTCCGTACGGCTTGTCCAGTAGTTTATTCATCCAAATCAGAAGTAGATGAAGGGTAGGTAAGGCCACTTAGAGATTTCAGTTTTTCTTTGTGCAGGAGAAAGGTTCTTTATCGCAGCGGGGTGGAAAGGATTAGCAGAGCGAAACGGAAAGGGATCTGCAGTCATGTTACGAAGGTTTTCACCCGACTTTTAAAATCGGGTGGGAGATTTTTAATTTGCCTGCAAGTATATGCTTTATGCCCACAAAAGGTTGATGTTTGAAATATCAGATATTAAGGCGGATCCGGGTATGTCATAAAACTGCGACCAGAACCACAGGAGGATGGGCAGCAGCGTCTTATTGGTACACGGTGATCGAACTGCGATCCCCAGGCCACCTGTCAAAGGCCTCTCTAAGAGGGAGGCCTTGTTCAGCAGTGGACATTTAATGGCTGATGATGTGATTTGAAAATGGATCCATACAAAATAAATCAGACTAAGCTTCTTAGTCTTGAACATTGGCGCAAGGTTGCTAGTCTATCGGTTTTTTATCGGATACATTTCGGAGAGTGTGCTACAGATCTGCATGATTTGATTCCCTCCTGCCCATTTTTCTATCGGACTGCCAGAGTGGGTACGAAGAATCGTCACCGCTTGATGGTTGATATTCCGAGAACCCGTACAAAGCGCTTTGATTCCACATTTATTGTGCGAACTGCTAGTCTGTGAAATTCGCTGCCTGAGTGGGTGTTAGCCGAATGTTACAACCTGGGTGTCTTCAAGTCGAGATTGAATAGGTTTCTTCTAGGCAATCGTGCTCCATCGTAAGCCGCATCATCGCTTAACATCAGGTGAGTTGGCGGCCAAGCTCAAGCCTATTCATAATGAAAAACAAAAACTACCTTACTATGGAATACTATGGACAGATGTGGACGTACTTCAAAACTACGAGAATACTGCAAAATTATGAAACTCTTCAAACACGGAGATATAACCGGGTTGTTACCGGTTAAAGTAATCATCATCATCAGTCTTTTACGTTCCCATTGCTTGGGACACAGGTCTTTTCTTGGAATGAGAGAATGGGCCCTAACCACCATGCTGTCCCAGTGCATGTCCGTGAATCATTATGTCTTTGAAATTTTGAGGTATTTGGACATATCCGTTTCCTCACGATGTTTTCCTTCGCCGTTTTTGAGCGATAAAAAAAAATATCTGGGACATTTTTGCGCACACGGTCATCTGACCCCAAACTAAGCAAAGCTTGTAATATGGCTGCCAGAAACTGATATACGTACATATATATTTTTAAATGCATACTTAAATAGATATTAACACCCAGACATAGAACAAACACAAATGTTCATCACACAAATGTTTGTCCTAGATGGGAATCGAACCCACGCCCCCAAGCACAGAAGATAGGTTCACTACCAACTGAGCCACCGGGGCAGTCAAACTGCACATAATTTATTTAGGTACTAAGAAATAAGTTATTGGGCCGAGAAACGAACCGAGTGCCTTCAGATTGGAAAAAAAACATGCTACCGCTCGGCCACTATAGCTCCATCATCGCTGATGGAAATATTTTTTAATATTTAGTTAGTTGTGCTTCGCAAAATAAAAAATATCAGATTAAAAATGAGTCTAATTTTATTTAATGGAACTTAAAAAAACAGTAAATTAATGTAAACTTAAAATATAAACTAAAAACTAAAACTTAAAATAACTAAATAAAAGCTATAATTTAACTAAAAGATGATTTAAAACCTAATACTAGTAAAAACCTATAAAAGTAAAAAAAAACTAAATTGATTGAAAATTGTACTTCAATGTGCCATAAAAAAATTATGTACCTACTGTCATTAGCAACAGTATTTGTAAAAAATCCAATTATCTTCACCTGTTAAAATGTATACAGAAAAGAAATCTCGTGCAGAAATCTCAGTGAAAAGCTTGCAAACTGCTGAAAAAGTGTCATTAAACGAGAGTTGAAAACGAGTTCTCGCTTCCAATAAAAAGAAACGCTTTACAAAAACGTAGGTACTCTTAATAAACAGTGCATTCACTGCGAAGGAACATTTCGGTAAAAATACTCTGGCACTAAAAAAAGTAATAAGTAAAAAAATACTTCTGTACTTGTATTTATATATTGTATTCTGTATCTGTACCTTCGGCCTAAATAAAATGAATGGACGGGCCATACCCATTGAACTTGCTCAGTCATAACGAGTCAAAACCATCGGACATATACTCCAACACCTAATCATAACCATGTACAGTACATTTGTTACAATAAAATAGCTGTTTTTGTTGTGTATTTACACTTCGGGAAAGCACACGAAGGCACAATTGTATCAGATGCTTCGTTATCACGTAACAATAGACTCGTGTTGCACTTCCTACGGCTAGACATCGACTGAAATGAAGTGAGTGCCGGCGCTCATTTTGTAATCTTCCAAAATGTGTAAGACTAATAATAGTTTTTTGCCATGTTTTTCATTCGTACCCTACGATGTTGCACACTTTATTCAGATGGCAACATTTGCTTTATGATTTGATTGATACAGAACTTGAAATGTTAACGTCAGTAATACAAATTTGTAATTTGTTCAGTTGAAAAACATACAGTGAAAAGACAACATGTTGTTATTGACATTTATTAATAAATCCTTATAAATCATACAAATCACGCTTTCATTTTTGAGATTGAGATTTGATCTTACAAATGCGCTTCTTCTGGGGCCGTCCATTCATTTTATTTTGGTCGAAGTATGTGTACCTTTTTCGACAAATAAATAATTTGATTTGACACGTACGCTACGGAGAAGTGGCTCTCTTTAGGGAACTCGGCACTTCCGAAACACACCGTTGTAACAAGCGACAGGTAACAAACAGATTGTACATCCAAGTTGGAACACAAATCTAAACTCGTCCAATCACGCCCCTCCTCATTATTTCCTTTCGCGAGACGCGTGACAAACTCTTAATCCGCCGCTTGTACGGGGTGTTTGTCGACCGAGAGCCATGTTTTCACCCCTTCCCTCTAGTGAAGGAAGAATACGATCGAATTATTCCATTTATTTTTGCCGAATGACATCGATTCAAGAGATGTAATACCAAGCAATATAACTCTTTATTGCCACCACAGAAAAGTAATAGACTAGCATTGAATAATCATAATCATCATTATTTCAGCCGTCGGACGTCCACTGCTGAACATATGCCTCCCCTATCGATCTCCAAAAAGGCCGGTTGGAAGCGGCCTGCATCCAGCGTTTCCCTGCGGTCTCGTTTAGGTCGTCTGTCCATCTTGTGGGTGGACGTCCTACGCAGAGCTTACCGGTCCGTGGTCCCCATTCAAGAACCTTTCGGCCCCATATTATCCATCTGTTCTGCGTAATTAAGTAAACAGATTTAAATAATACAATTATTAGTTCTATAATTATGCATACCTACCACATTTTTTTTTGTAAATGTTGCATTGTCGTCCAGTTCTGACCTATATTTAAAGTTTCGATATCTATCTCAAAGGAAATTTGGTTCAAATCGATTTAAAAAAAAATACCGAACAGACAGACAAAAAAACAAGTTATTAAAATCGTGGTAAAAGTAAGTTTGCATAAAATGCCTATTTATCGCAGACTAATTAACCTAGTGTTCTATTTTTAGGGCACCCGAAGGTTTTCGACATGGTTGTATTATTTTGATGTAACTTCGAATAAGAAAATAATATGGAAACACATATTCGATAACTTGCACTTGTATGAACGATAGTGGCCGAAATTATAAGCAGTCTCGATGCCATCACTAAAAAACGGTGAAGGAAAACATTGTGAGGAAACTGGTATATCAAGGAACCCCAAAAATACACATGACATATGACATTTACCAACATCCACTGGGCCAGCATGGTGGATTAGGGCCCATCCTCTCAGAGCTCACTATGAAGGCCTGTGTCCTAGCAGTGGGAACACATCACACACAACATCAGCCAGTAAACGTCCACTGCTGAACAAAGGTTTGTTTAAGAGGGGTGTTGCCATAATCCCCACGCTTGGCAGGCGGCTTGGGGATCGCAGTACGTTCACCGTGTACTAATAGGACGCTGCTGCCCATCCTCCGGTGGTTCTGGTCGCAGTTTTAGGACATACCCGGGCAGTGGGAACACGATAGGCTAATAATGTACTTGCACTTTTTAATAGAGCCGTGGTAGCCCATTTGGGAGACCGCTAGCCTTGATAGCGTGAGGTCGCGGGTTCAAACCTCGGACCCGTACCAATGAGCTCTTTGGAGGTTATGTACGGATTTTCATACCACTGGTTTTTCGGTGAAGGAAAAACATCGTGAGGAAACCTGCATACGTACGGAGAAGAAATTCAATGGCGTATGTGAATCCACCAATACGCACTGGGCCAGCGTGGTGGATATGGCCCAATCACAGTCCAGCAGTGGACTGTTAAAAGGCTGATTATGACTTTAATTTCTAATTGAAGGGCGGCAAAATGCTAAATTTAAGTTAATTATTATTCGATAATTTTTTATTCGTACCCCATCACTAATCCCAAACCCCTTAGAACACGTCTGCTTGGCATGACGTTTGATTACGGCGTGACAAAACACGTCGCGCGCCACTTTTGTATTTGTTAAGCCCTTCTCGTGACGCTGACGTGGATGGGGGGACGGGGGCAGGTGAGGCAAGAATATTGTGAGCTTTGCAAAACGGAACTGGAACGGTATCAAGCAAACTTCTGGTTGTGAGTCGGGTTCTATAGCAATATTTTCTGATATTGTCGAACCACCGATGAATTAACGATATCAGAAATATTGGGAATGGCGTCAAAGGTATCTGCATAACAATGGCAGATTAAGGCTGATGTTGGTGAAGATGAAAGAGGTTAAGTGTCAAAGACTTTTAAAAAAATCAAGTGGTTGAGTTATAGCTTTGTCTCAAATCAATGGACAGCTAGATTTTCTTATGGTTATAGTCTAGGTCATCATCATCATCGTCATTTAAGCCTATCGTATTGCCACTGCTGGTACTCAGGCCTTCTCTCAGAGAGAAATAGAGAGAGAGAGAGAGAGATAGAGAGAGAGTGTGTGAGAAAGAGAGAGGATGGACCCTAATCCATCCTGCTGGTCCGATGCATGTTGGTGAATATATTTTTTTATGCCATAGGTGGCAAACAAGCAGACGGGCTGCCTGATGGAAAGCAGTCACCGTCGCCTATGGACACTTGTAACACCAGAGGCATCACAAATACGTTGCCGACCCTTTAGAACTCGATTAACTCGCCTTTTGAAGAACCCCATTTTGTAGCTTCTCGGAAACACCGTAGAAGGTAGCTCATTCCACATTTTGCAGGTATGAGGCTAGAAGGATCGTGTGAAACGCACAGTGTGCGATTTCCACTGATCTATTATGTGTGGATGAGCCTTCAGGCGGTGGCGGCTAGTGCGATGGTAAAACCGCGACGCCGGCATCAGGTCAAATAGTTCTTCAGAACACTCCCCGTTGTAAATGCGATAAAAGATACAGAGAGACCCAACGTCTCTGCGCATGCTGAGAGGCTCTAGGTGTTCAGTGAGCTTGGGATCGTCGACAATTCTGACAGCTCTACGCTGTAATGCATCAAGTGGGTCAAGCTGATACTTGGGTGCTCCGTTCCAAAGATGGGAGCAGTACTCCATGTGAGGTCGGACTTGCGCTTTGTAAATACAGAAATACAGAAATGTTTATTTTGCGATAATGAAATTTAGAGATAAACAAAATGATCCAAATACAAGTAGGTACATTATCACAAAAACCGGCCCCAGCTCAGCATGTTGCTGGTTGTACACAACCAGCGCTGGTATTCTGTTGGACCCGGCAAGTGACGTCACGCTCAATATCTGTGCGTGCGCGCGCGTACAAATACATATAATAAAATATATATACATATCGAACAATAAACAACTAGGACAACAATTACAAAACAAACAAAAATTACAGGAAGATAAACGTAATGATACTGGAGCCTAATACTAAATTGCACTGGTGTCATTTCTTTGACTTTCCTCGCCTTTTTGTAAAGCAAGAGCAATATCATAAGTCTTTGAACTTTTGAGGTTCTTGGACATATTGGTTTCCTGAGGATGCCTTTCTTCACCGTCTTTTGAGCGATTGCATCGAAACTGCACATACATTTTTAAACTTCTAAATAAGTCATAGGTAAGTAAGGATGTACACAAACCGGAAAACGCAGCGTAGGTAGGCCTCCCACTAGATGAACCTACGACATAGTGAGAGTCGCTGGCATCCAGTGGATGCAAAAGGCAGGCTGTCGTTGAGTGTGGAGGTTAAAGGGGGAGGTCTATGTTCAGCAGTGGACGTCTTCTGGCTGATGATGAAGTAAGGATAGCCTAGGTTCCTCTAATTATACGCCCGAATAAAGAATAGGTACTGTCCCGGATCAATCTTCCAGGACATGCAGTAGAACTTGGTATCATAAACACAGTAGCATCAATTACGAATATCTATCTATTCACGAATACCATTGGCTGACTGGACCGATGTTTTTATTCAGATCCAGAATTTTGATGTCTTTTAAAGACGACCATACTCATAGTTTAGTTAATAAAGAGGCGTCAATTGCGAAATTTTTAATACGTCTTCTAATAGTATTTAAAAATACGGGCCGAATTGAGAACCTTCCTCCATTTTGGAAGTCGGTTCAAAATTGTTTGTTATTCACTTTCTAACATCTAATTTTTTTATTTTATTTTTAACTGGGCAAGTGCTTTTATTAACTAAACAAAATACAAGCTAAAACTAAAACTACAAATACAGTTAGACTGCCCATAGACCGTTGAAGGTCTAAAGACAATCCAAATGCTCAAGCCCACTACCAGTTGGCAGCGTACCCAGCATGCTGGCGGCATTACCACGTTGAATGGCAATGCTTATGCGTTGAGCCAGAAACACGCCAGCATTTTGGTCACGCGTCGCATTAACCAGGCGCTCTGAAAGATTTTTGAAAATGAGGTGAGCTAATTGCATCTAATTGCATCCTGATATAGGATATCGGCTTCGACTAGGGCAGAAAAAGTATCAAAAAAATCACAAGTAAAACCACAGCGCGTAGCTGGTATTAAAATAAATCAAGTTGTCGGCCTGTCTGTCGTGTTGTTTTTAATTATTTTGCTGTTGACGCAGGACCGGCGCGCGATGGTCACCGCTATCCCTATGGGGTCCTAAATGTGATTCCCTTGTCGTTTTAATTGCCATAATGTTTTGATAAGGATTGAGTGTAAGATAGGGCTGGTTATTTATACGATAACTTCTTGTACAGAAATAAAAAGTTTTTTTTTTAATAATAGGCTTGCGTTTGAGCGCCAACTCCGACCGCATCATCGCTTAACATCAGGCGAGTTGGCGGCCAAGCGCAAGCCTATCTATAATTAAAAAAAAAAAAAAAAAAAAATTTGTTAAAACGTCGTTTCGAAAAATCTGATTTGAGAACCGTTCATTTATATAAACCTGAAAAAATATACGGAAAGAGATTAAAAAGAAACTCTAAGATATAATTATTTTCCCTCACATACAAGATTTTCGGCCGTCGTCGCTCGACAACCCCCAATCTTGCTGAATGTTTGCGCTGCATTAACAATTCTTTGTCGGTAATAATAAACGAGATCTGTTCCGGGGGCGGATGCTAAGTGAGGTTGGTCTTTTCGTTTGCCAGTGTTGTGCTTGTTATGACGATTATGTAATACTTATTAAATTTAATTGACGGAAGAGTGCTCTCAAATTCTAATGGGACAAGTCGACGTTGTATGTTTGTATATTTTTCAATTTGGTCCAAATTTTTTAATAGGTAAGTAGTTTCGCTTAAGGCGCGGTCTGATCACGATTTCAATTTCGTTTTTCACCCGCTTACGACATGATCTATTTGCTATCTAAAACGGCTTTGTTTAAAGTCGAAAATCGTATATCATCGTATTTGATGATTATGATGACTTTGTGCTTGTGTTTATATTATTTTGAGGGTTTTTATTTAATTTATCAAAATATATAAATGAATTTCAACAATTAACTGGTTAAAGTTTTAAAAGACTAGTCTGGCTATATAATTCGTACAAAAAAATATGTTGTTGTCGCTGAAAATTCAGAGTTCTTCAATTCAGAAGCTATTTTTATTGCGCAATTTGTAATATATTTTTTTAAGAGTGTAGACAATTTTTCAAAATTTTATTCGGTTAAGATTATTACCAAGGGGTTTTTTCTACTTGTAGTATTTTTTTTATCTGATCAGCTAATTTTGTCACGTCACACAAAGCGTTTAAAAACACTTCTTTTGGTTAATTTTGCGATTGTACCGCGTCTTAATGGTTGATATTCCGAAAGCCCGTACAAAGCGCTTTGATTCCACTTTTATTATGCGAACTGCTAGTCTGTGGAATGCGCTGCCTGAATGGGTGTTACCTGATAGTTACAATCTGAATCTTTAAATCCCTAGTGAATCGGTCTCTTCTAGGCAAGCGTGCTCCAACGTAGTCTGCATCATCGCTTAACATCAGGCGAGTTGGCGGTCAAACGCAAGCCTATTATTAAAAAAAATATCATTTAGATTGAAAAATGTTATTGCAGCTCAGAGCGAAAAAAGCTTGGGCCAAGTTTGGGTTTCAATCAATACACTAGTTTTCCGTACACAATTAGACTCGCACAGGAGTAGGGTTACCATATCTCAGGATTTGTCCTGAGGTCTCAGGATTTTTTGGCTTTTTTCAGGATTGCTGGCGGATTTTGTAAATCTCAGGAAATCTTAGGATTTTTAGAATCTTCAATAAAATAGAGTAGATTTTTCAGATCTTTTACATTTACAAAGTTACAAAAACATAAAATAATCTTCTATTAATTTATTATAAAGTACCTATCAAATAAGCAAAAAACCAATAATAATTTGAAAATTTCAACAAACTTGTAAATTACGATTGTGAGAAAGTTTTCAAATTGCGACAAAAACTCAGGATTTTTCAATGGAAAACGGGCTTTTTCTCCGGACTTTTATATTTTGCATCTGGTAACCCTACACAGGAGTGACATCGCGATAGACATAGCCCCAAGCTTCAAGCTAGAAGATCCTGAACATAATCCCGCCTCGGTACTAATTAGGTAGAGATTAGCTGCTAGCGCTCTATCAATAAACACTCCATGAATATAGACAGTTTTATTGTGAAGGAATTGAAATACCTATTTTTAGGGTTCCATACCTCAAAAGGAATAAACTACACCCTTATAGGATCACTTTGTTGTCCGTCTGTCAAGACCCTTTTTTTACTGGAACGCGTAAAGTTATCAAGTTAAAATAAATATCAAATACTAGAATTTACAGTTTCTTTTGGCTGAGAAAAAATGAAATTTGTAAGTCAACACGGACAAAAGATATGATCGTTTATGTCGCATATTTTGCGATTTCACAAGGGAATCAAAACCTATAGGATACATCCCGTAGACCTAGAATCATAAAATTTGCCAAAAAGCAAGATCTTATAGCAAATATAAAAAGGAAAAAATCTGAAAATTTGTAATTTGAAGTTATACTTGTATCATATAAAAAATATAGTTTTGCGATTAAATTAGTAAAGATTCAAGCACTTGCAAAGCCAGAAGGTTCTAAAAAAAATAGGATGGACAGACGGACGGGCGGACGGCATCGGCTATACGTATGCTTTGTAAGTAGTAGGTACATCTTCTTTAGTAAGTACGTATAGTCAACGTCGCTAGAGTCATGAATAACAATTGCTCCATTCAAAGTATGCACGTGTCTCACACCACAGCCACAGTTTAAACAACAGACATACCAAATTATTTGCTGTCACACATTCTCGTACTAACTACGCGCAGAATTCAATTGTTAGTCGTCTACACAGAACTTACAACATGAAGTTTAATAATTTAATTGACATCTTTCACTCTAAAAAGCAAGTTTTTAAAAGTGATGTCTTTAAAATTATACATGACAGAAATGCAAGTTAAATATCCACTCACACACACACTCACTCACTCACACACACACTCACTCACTCACACACACACACACACACACACATGCACACTATCACCCCACACACTCGCCTCCCGCATACACCCACAACATGTACCCATAAATTGATTATAATATACGACTGTAGGTATTAATTAGATTAGCAATATAATGTAAATCCATTATTGGCCGTAAGTTAAGTTCTTAGTTTATTGTTAAGTTTTTAAAGGGCTGTGGATTTTGTTAAATAAATAAAATAAAACAGTTCCATCACCCGCAACCCCCAAAAGTTGCAACTCACGATTCTATCCCACAACCGGAAAAAGAATAATAGAAATGGCAACGTTTCGGGAGAAATAACGGAATTGCCGGCGTATGAATGGTTAATGCCCAAAAGGGGAAGAACAGGGGATTAATTTCGCGGCTCGGGACATAGGTACGTTTTCCCATTGGATTTGGTACAGCGTCCGCTATTACGTGTTACTTTGGGGGAATGACTGCGGGTGAGTTGGGAAACAGGCCTTGTTTAGGATGAGTTGGGGAAACAGAACATTTTGATATTATTAAAGGAAACAACGATATAAGCACGCGCACGGGATACTGCAATAATTAATATCGGTGGTTAGTTATTTTGTGAAGACGTATTTTTTGTCAAGGGGGATTTCTGTCAGATTCAGGATAGTTGCTCGCGTAAAATATACTAAAAATGTCTACAGTCTAGATAATAATAATAAATAATAAATAAATAAATATTCGGGACATTTTTGCACACACGGTCATCTGACCCCAAACTAAGCAAAGCTTGTGATATGGCTGCCAGAGACTGATATACATACATATATAGGTTTAAATACATACTTAAATAGATATTAACACTCAGATATAGAACAAACACAAATGTTCATCACACAAATGATATTGAAAAACAACAACATAGTCGTCGTGAAAGGCTCGTAGCCAGTATCTGTGTTCGGGGGGTGTAACCCCGATATTTCGAACCTTATTTGGACAATGTTCAAAGAACACGTCAATTAATAGTTCTTAAAGATTTTGAGATATTTTAGTCATTCAAAACAGACTATTGGCAAGTGTGGTGAATTCTTTTTTTTTTTTTTTTTTTTATTCCATAGGTGGCAAACAAGCAGACGGGCTGCCTGATGGAAAGCAGTCACCGTCGCCTATGGATACTAGTAACACCCGAGGCATCACAAATACGTTGCCGACCCTTAAGATAATATGACAAATACTACTTATTTTAAGTTTTTGGTCAATTTAGGACAGATGACTATGAGTTGTATACAAAATAAATCATATACAGTTTAAGAAGAGGTAGTCTACTGGATATGATTCCCCATATGTGGATGCCAGTTGCCATCCCCACACGTAATAGGTTCGATTAGTACACCCTCTTTGATCAGAGGTCTCCCATCGATCGTTATTGCCCGATGCCGTAACATCAAGGGGATATTTTTGCCGTTCAACGAACCGGGAATTTGACGAATTCGCGAATTGGATGTGGGAAATATTCGTGCGTTTGATGTAGCACCTATTAAAGTCAGATATCCATGACAGATTATCGTAATTAAGCATTTCGGACTTGGACTTTTTAAATTACAAGCTTTTATTTAGTTTCACCTGTCCCGGTGTCTATCTGCATCACCTGCGATTTTTCAAGATCAAGTGAGGGTAGGAGAACAAAACACCCGCTTTTCTCGCCGGACTCACCCGCAGTTTTCAGTCAGCTCGTGACCACGGCCATTGTAACATGGTCAAAACGTCGAGCAAAAGGTACATATTTTTACCTAAATTAAATAATACGTGATCATCATCATCATCATCAGCCAGAAGACGTCCACTGCTGGCCTATGTTCAGCAGTGGACGTCTTCTGGCTGATGATCCTATAATATATTAGATATATATTAGATATATATCCTATAGATTTTGCTACTTCAACTTGCAAATTTTAACAGCTATGTCGGTGACTCTGGTTCTTTGGCGAATATCCACGTTTCGGATTTTATCTCCTGGAGCGGAGACATACGTGAGGCGTTAGAACATCGTTTCACAGCGACGCGGATTGTTCCGTACGGGACTTGCCTCCGCGTAGATACCGTCTCCCGTAGTACGGGCTCCTGGAGCGGAGACATTACGTGAGGCGTTAGAACATCGTTTCACAGCGACGCGGATTGTTCCGTACGGGACTTGCCTCCGCGTAGATATCGTCTCCCGTAGTACGAGCTCCCGGAGCAGACATACGTGAAGCGCTAGAACAACGAAGCGCTTTGATTCTACATTTATTATGCGAACTGATAGTCTGTGGAATTCGCTGTCTGAATGGGTGTTCCCCGATGGTTACAATCTGGGTGTCTTCAAATCACGAGTGAATCGATTCCTTCTAGGCAATCGTGCTCCAATCTAGACCGCATCATCGCTTAGCATCAGGCGTGATGGTGGTCAAACACAAGCCTATTATTTATTTTAAAAAAAAACGTCGTTTCATAGCGACGCGGAATTTTCCGTACGAGACCTGCCAGCGCATAGATACCGTCTCCCGTAGTACGAGCGACCCGCGCGGGTCTGGAGCACAGCTGTGAAACCAGCGTAAGGTTGTTTGCAAGAAAGTAGGAGAATCTGCGTGGCGCTGCCAGTTCTAACATAAACCTCGGTAGCACATTGTCATGTAGTCATTAATTTATGACAATTTCATTTCCTAAAACATAGTTCCTATGCATCAAAGCTGCCAAATTAAAGTGGGGTTGGGCGGGACACGTGGCCAGGATGCACCCTGATAGATGGGCCCAGAGGATCACACAGTGGGTGCCTGAAAACGGACGAAGGAGCCAAGGCAGGCCTAGAAAACGCTGGCGCGATGACCTCGACACATTCCAGATACAGTGGTCAAGTATGGCGGGTGATCGCACTGTCTGGAAAGAAATGGGGGAGACCTTTGCCCAGGAGTGGGACAGTATAGGTTAATAAAAAATAAAAACATAGTAAGAGTAAATTCACATCAAAACTCAAACCCAACAAAATTTTGAATTATGACGACAAACCAGATCACCTCTATTCCTAAAACGTTTCCCTTTTTATCTCAGAATTCATTTTCCGAATATAAATTTAAGATTTTCGAGCTCATTACTCCTTATCGGCGATTTAAAAAGGTCCGGCTGCCCTCAGAGGGCCGCCATTCCATTATACGCGGATGGACGTACTCAGGATCTGTACCACAAGGATATTATGAGGACAGATACCCCGCGACTTCATACACGTAGACTTTGAACGCGTATCATCATCATCATCATCACCCACAGCCTTCCTTATCCCACTGCTGGGTATAGGCCTCTCTCTTGCTATGCCATCTGCCTCGGTCCTGTGCTATTGCCTCGGCCACCACCCTGTTAAGACCTTACTCCACCTGTCATCATTGCGCCTAGCAACGTGTCCTGTCCCAGCTCCACTTTAATTTCATTACCGCGATTCCGACGTCTCGAACCTTTGTTCTTCGTCGGATTTCGGTATTACGAACTCGGTCTTGGAGTTTGATGCCTAGCATGGTAAAAACGCGTATATAAACTACGCTACTATAACTTCAATTGCTCCCTTTAATTCGGCTCTTTCGAAATATATATATATATAAGAAATCTAAATTTCAAGCCTCAGCTTCGTAGATCAAGTAGTTTTCGTGATTTCATGATGAGTCAGCCAGTGAGTGATTGTATGTCAGTTAATATATTGAACACAATCTTTTCATTATACTGGAGTTCCGCATTTTCACCCACATTTGTTCCGTTCCGGGATAAAAGTACTATTTATTCTTTTAATCCAGGGTGCAAATCTGTAAGCCATTAAAACCTTGTTGCATCAAACACCATCACATACTATTTACATTGATCCTAGTAATATTATAAACGCGAAAGTTTGTATGTATGGATGTATGGATATTTGTTCCTCTTTCACGCTGCAACAGAACAACGGATCGACCAAGATCGATCGTTCAAGAGCCAGAGAGTGACATAGGCTACTTTTCTTCATCATCATCACCATTTTTCATCACTACGCGGGTGAAACCGCGGGGCGCAGCTAGTAATATATGAAAATAAATGGAATTTACAATGTTCGTAATTATGCAACTTTTAGACTCGTTTTTAATACGAGCTTTATGCAACTCCTAAAGATTACTATAGACTATATAGGTGCCACTTGCCCTATAAGAGCGACCCTGAAAACGGCCTTGTGCCCGTATCTGGCCAAAACTGGATGAATGTAATTCAGCATCATTTCAAATTGGGACCTTTAAAACAGCCCGGATTTGGTGAAGCGTGTTTTCTTTTTTTGGTTAATTTTTTGCAGGAAATTTTGATGACCTTAACCTAAATAATTTTGAATGGAGATGTTTACGTCATCCAAGAAAACATCCCTATTCAAAATTATTAATATTAAATACGTATTCAGAACGACGACATCGTGAGAGTCGCGGGCATCCAGTGGATGCGGATGGTGAGCTGTCGTTCAGTGTGGGAGTCCATGAGGGAGGCCTATGTTCAGCAGCGGACTTCTTCTGGCTGATGATGATGTATTCAGCTGGGGACTGACTTAACAAATAATCGTACGATTACCAACGTATCATCCGAAACGCACACGAGCTATTGAGAGGGCTATGCTGGGGTTTCTTTACGAGATCGAATCAGAAATAAAGAGATCCGTGGACGAACGAAAGTTACCGACATAGCCCACCGGATTAGAAAGTAGAAGTAGCAGTGGGCAGGGCACATATCACGCAGAACAGATGGCCGATGGGGTTGAAAGATTCTCGAATGGAGACCACGAACCGGTAAGCGCAGCGTAGGACGTCCACCCACAAGTTGGACAGACGACCTAAAAGAGATCAGAGGGAAACGCTGGATGCAGGCTGTTTCCAAACGGCCCTTTTTGAGATCGATGGGGGAGGCCAATGTCCAGCAGTGGACGTCCTATGGCTAAAAGATCCGAAGATTCTAACTCGGTAGGGCAGCGGACATGTTCGTCTGCTGGGTGAATTCGGCTAAAGGAATCAAGCCTGATTTAGGCCAGATGCTTTCGCACTCGCCACGCCACCCTTGTTTTTCTGATTGATTAAGTTCAAATCTCTAAGGCTCTCAATTCACCAAAGTCGTACACGTGTGAGTACAATCAACTTTTTTGTATGAAGGAAAGCAATAAGTGCCTATTTCGTAACCAAATCACCAACTTCTACTCTGCATATTTACCAGAAACACAATCGCACTGTTATTCCAAAAAATCTCCGTCAAACTGGAAAAGGGCAACAAAAGGTAAGTACCTAATTCTGAATCGATCTTGAATCTTGATGTCTTTCCTTCCCTAATACATCAAAAGGCACAAACATAACCTACGTCAGTGTCTATCGAAAGTCAGACTTAAAGAGAAACTGACAAGAGACAGATTTCATTCAACGCGACTCAAAGTAACTTGGCCAAAGAATAAGTAAGAAAAGTGGCTCTTTGTTGGCAGGTGTATAAAAAATGAGACATTATTACGGCCTAGTCGAATGTTAGTGGAATGACTTTGGAAAGATTTTGCAGTATTAAAAAAGTATTGAGATTCTTTTAGCTCGTTTGAGTGAGTTTTCGCTTTGCTCTCGATTTGTCAAGAGCTGGATAAGGAGTGTTCTGTGAAGTTTTTGTTTTTATTGTACGATTCGATGTCTCGAGTGGAATGGATAATGAACGAGAAGGGTTGTTTTTACAACGCTGCAGTTTACGAACTTGCGATGGTTGTATGAATGTTGTTAGTTTGATTTGAAACAAGGTAAGGGTTTACTTTATGGCCCTTCGTGTACTTTATGAGTACTTTTTGTTACATTTGGACCTGACTTACGTCGGATTTATTACCTTCGTTAATATAACGGACACAATTTTCCATTTAAGGGTGTGGGATATGGACACCGCGCCTTTGAAAAAAAAATTGTGTGTGTCGATAGATTTCGGTAAGTAGTAAAACTATTTTCGTTAGAGGTAATTCACAAAAAAAAACTTTTTTTTTAAATGCCAGTTCCAATTTCACACATAACGCAAAGGAACACACACACACCACACCATCAGCCATTAAATGTCCACTGCTGAACAAGGCCTCCATCTTAGAGAGGGGTGTTGCCATAATCCCCACGCAAAAGAACATGGTCTCGTAAAAGGTGACGACGTGACGTTTTGTAATACGTTAGGCTAGGTTCTGGGTAAACATAAGCGACACCATTTAAATTTTATTTATATTCATCATAATCAGCCTTCTAATATTCCACTGCTGGACTTTTAGCCTACCCCCGAAAGGGTGATTGAGCCATATCCACCACGCTGGTCCAGTGCGGGTTGGTGGATTCACATACGCCATTGAATTCCTTCTCCATACGTATGTAGGTTTCCTCACGATGTTTTCCTTCATCGAAAAGCTAGTGGTATGAAAACCCGTACATAAGCTCCAAAGAGTTCATTGGTACGGGCCGGGGGTTTGAACCCGTCATCTCACGCTTTCAAGTCTAGCGGTCTCCCAAATAGGCTATCACGGCTTTATTTATATACACGGGAATTACTCACGTAAGATTAAGCCGGTTACTCCGACTATTATATAGTTTCAACCGCATTAGGCGGTATTTTTCAAGGTGAATACACGTACCATTTAAATTATAATTAACATTGAAATCATTGTGATAGTAGTTCCATTTATTGCCAAGGGACTTCTTTCGTAAGACGGACTTTTACTTTGTAGTGCGTTCACAATATGGAGCAGCCTTGTCGGCTCCATCTTGCGTGACAATCGATGTTCATTTCGAACATTGAATTGAACATGAGTGCGTTTCCACTACTCACTGAGCACAATACATGATTAATTTTAATTAGATTTCCCCCGTATGACAAATGTACGAGTAATTCAGCCACCCCAACATAACACCGATTCGCTCCACCAAAAAAAGTCCTAAAAACGCCTTATTTTCCGTCCCCATGCACAAAGGATAATTTGTGTTTCTGTTTCTACACGTTATACTTGTTTCTGCGCATTATTTCGGAGGGACCGAGATAAAAGAGAGTAAGCACCTGAGTTAATTGATTGATGTTGCGAGGGGCCAAGTTATTGGAAAAAGGTCCCATTTTCAATTCCGCCTTTGTTCCCTTACTGCGTGTCGTCGAACTTTTTTCATTTGTGATGTTGTTTGTGAGAGCGTGTTGTTGGCGTCGGAGGTTGACTTTAATTTAATAATTATTTGAAAGGAAGGAAAATATTTGTGTTTACAAAATATTTTACTTTCATGAAATGAGTGTAGGTAATTCTTTGTAACCCTGGCCCAGGCACCACCACTATTGTAAATAGTGGTGTCAGTTCATAGCTGAGGAATAACTTTTTGTAACTAACAATATTGTGTAATAATATGTAGTAAAATTACGTACTTATACTATTTTGTATTAATATATAATTTAAGTTAGATTTAATTATGTTTGCTGTGTCTATCTAGGTTATACATATCTTGTAAAACTATAGTCCTTTTTTTATTTTCTTTTTGTCTTTTATAAGGTGTTTTTGATGCACGCCTACGTACCATTTGTTCCAACCTGGTGGATGACTGGTAGAAAATGTTTAACATTAAGTCCTCCATTTGTACATGTCTCAATTTGTAAGTGTGCAATAAAGTATTAAATAAATAAATATTATTATTTTCGGCACCAATGGCGCCAACGGGCTGACTTGACTTGACCGTGACCTACTTTGCTTGACTCTGACTATGACTATGACTTGTTAGACAATATTTCGTACAGCTTGAACAATCCTAATACTTGACACTGGCAAATGCACAAGACGTAGGACGCCAAAACCCTCTTTCTTAAGAAAAAATTTGGCGGCGCATGTCGTGTGCTTGTTAGTTTTTTTTTTATTCTATTGGAAAAAATGACACGGGAATTACTCACGTATGATTAAGCCGGTTACTCCGACTATAGTTTCAACAGCATTAGACGGCCTTTAAAAATGAAAAATGATAAAATGTGTGAAAAACCACGTCAGTTTCAATAGTTTTTTATTTTTGTTATTTTTTAAAGTGAGTGCGCGCGCATTTTCTTACTTTGCACTGCGAACCGACGCGCATGTGATTAATACCCGTATAATATTACCCAAAAAAAATGGTGCGTTTTTAAAACCTCAATAATTTTGAAAATAGAATATCATTCGATTCGAGATTCAAATCATCGTATTACCGATAGTAGGGGCCAGTAATGCCAGTAAATTCCCAGTAAAGAGATCAATCTCGAAAGGTCCGATACACGCCGAAGTCTCATTTACTGATGGATCGCGTCCCGTTCCCGTCCCGGCCGCCCCGGGATTTGAATAGGGAAGCGACACTTTCAATATTGGACTGACAGGATCTTGATCAGGTGAGTTTTAAACACCTGTGCGTGACTGAAGACATTTATAAAACAAAGATCAGAAATAAAATCTACACAAAAGAACGCCCAAAATGTCTAGAACACCATTGGCTGTAAAGTTACATGATTATTTACGGGATATTTACCGTGGTAAGGTTGTGGAATGAGCTCCCGATATTTCGGCGCAGTTACATGCACCATGTTCACGGGAAGACTGAAGAATGCGGGTGGTTGGTCGAACAGTTAAAAAGTTAGGTGCAGACATAACGATCTACCCTCTTTCTTAGTCTTCATATAACTTTAGTGAACAACCGTGATAGTTTAAAACACCATTGGCTGTTCTCGTTGTCTCTGGAGGATACGTTTTCCCACTGCTGGGATACAGGCCTTCTCTCAGAGAGAAAGGTTGGGCCCTAATCCACCATGCTGGCCCAATGCATGTTGGTGAATGTCATGTCTTTGGACTTTTGAGGTTCTTGGCCATACTGGTTTCCTCACGATGTAATACTTGAAATTAAACAATTTTAAATACGTTTTTTGTGTCAAAACGTAATGAATCACAATAATTTAAAATACACGCGATATAATTTAGTTTTTAACCATAGATCTGAATGTTTTTTTTTGTCTGTTTTTGTTGTAGTTTAGTAAGAAATGTGAGGTGACTGAAAACGACTACGTCAATTTCCTACCATTTATGCAAGGCGATTGTCCCATCCCTATTCCCAACAAAGTGACTACCTATTTCAAAGTTTTCCGGTATCTCTTTTAAATTTAAAATATTCCCTACATTTTTATCCCGCGACGGCGCAGTGAGAGATTTTGCAAGGTAAATAAATACCCGTCGCGACATTTCAAAGAGAAAATGTAGGTATTTTAGTCTGGAAATTATGCGCGTCGAGGCAAATAGTAGTTACGCTCCAGAGTATTTTATACAAGGTTAGTAATAGCAGTCTTAATTATTTTTATGCTATGAAAACGAATACATAAAAGAAAAAAAAAACATTCAATCATGTAGAATGTGTGTGGACACAAATAAAATATTGTCTATTGTTATTGTCAATATCTTTCAGAGCGCCTGATCAAAATCCTGGCGTATTTCTGGCTTAAGGGGACTGTTAAAAAAAGGAAAATAGGACAGTAAAAAAACAGAAGAAAACAACGCAGCGAAAAACTGTTACAGAAATATACATATACGTACACTTATATTATAGTACCTAGTCCTCCTCATTCTCACAAGAAAAAAATCACAAAACCGTTCATATCCGAAAACATCTCGCACCCCATAAAACTTTTCCCCAAAAGCTGTCAAAGCTGAAGCCCGGCGCCCTTTACGCGCCTACACCTAAGCAAATAGCCTATCAATCTACGCCGAATCTAAATAAATCCCTTACTATAAAGGGCCGAAGGTCTCGAAGGCAGTGGAGAGGAAAAAACCATCAAGTTACAAAGATTTACCACCAATGTGACGGTACGGTTTAGTGGCACAGAGATGAAGCTTTAATGCAATTGTAACAATTTTACTGAACTTCATACGTCTTTATCTAATACTAGCGGTCCGCCCCAGCTTCGCACGGTTATAGATTATAACCTATGTCACCCGGGGATAGTGTAGCTTCCCATCAGTGAAAGAATTTTTCAAATCGGTTCAGTAGTTTCGGAGCCTATTCAATGCAAACAAACAAACAAACAATCAAATCTTTCCTCTTTATAATATTAGTATAGACTAGCGGTCCGCCCTAGCTTCGCACGGGTATAGATTATAGCCTATGTCACCCGGAGATAGTGTAGCTTCCTGTCAGTGAAAGAATTTTTCAAATCGGTTCAGTAGATTCGGAGCCTATTCAATGCAAACAAACAAACAAACAATCAAATCTTTCATCTTTATAATCTCTACATAGTATAAATTGAAGTCGTTTTCCGCGTCTGTCTGTCTGTCTGTCTGTATGTCTGTATGGCCGCTAACTCCTCCTAAACCACGCAACGGATTTTGATGCGGTTTTCACCATCAGTTAGATACATTTTCAAGGAAGGTTTATATATATATAAATAACTAGCGACCCGCCCCGGTTTCGCAAATAACTTACACCCGTGCGAAGCCGGGCAGGAGGGTCGCTAGTATTAGTATAGATTAGTATAGAAGTATAGATATAGATACGTACAATGGAATAGCCAAGAAAGTTAAAAACTTTAATGTACTCGAATGTGGCTCATAATTCTACGGATTAGGTTCAACCTGAGCACGTGCTCTCTGTTCCGAATAATAGTTGTCTAAAATATAATATTATGTAAAAAAAACGATGTTCGTCCACGTTTTGTTGTTATTCAACGGGAATTACTCACGTATGATTAAGCCAGTTACTCCGACTATAGTTTCAACCGCATTCGGTGCATTCGGCTTTTTCAAGATAGCGCGCGCGCTCGATTCCTTCTCCCTAGTCGCCGTTTCGTAGTGCGAAGAGTGACAGAGTCGCGAGCGCACTTTTACTTTGAAAAATACCGATATTTGCAAAACTATAGTCGGAGTAAGGGTTAACCATACGTGAGTATTTCACGTTAACAACAAAACGTGGAAGGCTTTGATCAGCAAAAATCTCACCCGTAGTTTTAAACTAATGTAGAATAATTTATCTCTCACTTACTATTTGTCCCCTGTAAGTCCAGCTCTTCAAACAGAGCTTCACTACTGCCCAGACTATCCACAACAACCAGGGGGCTGAATAATAATGGATTTTCAATCAGTCCCCCGGTGCGGCCGCGGCGGAAAGGATTATTGCAGACGGGATGTTAGAATTGCGCTTTCAATTTCGTGGCGGGTTTTAGAAAATTTACAACGGTTCGCGAAACTAACAGGTATTTTAGGAGAGGTTAAGTGTGGAACATGCAAATGTTTACTAGTGTATTGATCAATTTAGTCAACTTAGTTATTAAACTTGTATTTAATCACGACATTTACATAAACGGCTTTGATAGGACACATTAATTGTCGTTAGATTAAATACGATTAGCTTGGTAGAAAACCAGGACGCATACGGTTGTTTTTTAAACACGAACTTAATACGTATAAATAGTTTTTTTTTAATTTCGATAAAAGAGCTAATAACCTTGAAACTGCTGAACAGGTTTTCTTAAATCATAGCTAAGAACACTCTCGATCAAGTTACCTTTCAAACAAAAACAAACAAAATAAAAATCAGTTCAGCCACTCGGGAAGTTCAATGCCACAGACAAACACACCGACACACACTTTAAACAAACTTAACTTCATCACCATCAGCCAGAAGACGTCCACTGCTGAACATAGGCCTCCCCCTTTAACCTCCACACTGAACGACAGCCTGCCTTTTGCATCCAGTGGATGCCCGCGACTCTCACAATGTCGTCGGTCCATCTAGTGGGAGGCCTCCATACGCTACACTTTAAACTTAGAACACAAGGGGTGTTGTAAGTTTAAAGTGTTTGCGTCGGGAGTTAAAAATGTAATAAACTTCTATTATTATGGGTAGTTTCACAGCTGTACGGGCTCTCGGAGCGGAGACATACGTGAGGCGCTATAACATCGTTTCACAGCGACGCGGATTGTTCCGTACGGGACTTGCCTCCGCGTAGATCCCGTCTGCCGTAGTACGGGCTCCCGGAGCGGAGACATACGTGAGGCGCTAGAACATCGTTTCACAGCGACGCGGATTGTTCCGTACGGGACTTGCCTCCGCGTAGATCCCGTCTCCAGTAGTACGGGCTCCCGGAGCGGAGACATACGTGAGGCGCTAGAACATCGTTTCACAGCGACGCGGATTGTTCCGTACGGGACTTGCCTCCGCGTAGATCCCGTCTCCAGTAGTACGGGCTCCCGGAGCGGAGACATACGTGAGGCGCTAGAACATCGTTTCACAGCGACGCGGATTGTTCCGTACGGGACTTGCCTCCGCGTAGATCCCGTCTCCAGTAGTACGGGCTCCCGGAGCGGAGACATACGTGAGGCGCTAGAACATCGTTTCACAGCGACGCGGATTGTTCCGTACGGGACTTGCCTCCGCGTAGATCCCGTCTCCAGTAGTACGGGCTCCCGGAGCGGAGACATACGTGAGGCGCTAGAACATCGTTTCACAGCGACGCGGATTGTTCCGTACGGGACTTGCCTCCGCGTAGATCCCGTCTCCAGTAGTACGGGCTCCCGGAGCGGAGACATACGTGAGGCGCTAGAACATCGTTTCACAGCGACGCGGATTGTTCCGTACGGGACTTGCCTCCGCGTAGATCCCGTCTCCAGTAGTACGGGCTCCCGGAGCGGAGACATACGTGAGGCGCTAGAACATCGTTTCACAGCGACGCGGATTGTTCCGTACGGGACTTGCCTCCGCGTAGATCCCGTCTCCAGTAGTACGGGCTCCCGGAGCGGAGACATACGTGAGGCGCTAGAACATCGTTTCACAGCGACGCGGATTGTTCCGTACGGGACTTGCCTCCGCGTAGATCCCGTCTCCAGTAGTACGGGCTCCCGGAGCGGAGACATACGTGAGGCGCTAGAACATCGTTTCACAGCGACGCGGATTGTTCCGTACGGGACTTGCCTCCGCGTAGATCCCGTCTCCAGTAGTACGGGCTCCCGGAGCGGAGACATACGTGAGGCGCTAGAACATCGTTTCACAGCGACGCGGATTGTTCCGTACGGGACTTGCCTCCGCGTAGATCCCGTGTCCAGTAGTACGGGCTCCCGGAGCGGAGACATACGTGACGCGCTAGAACATCGTTTCACAGCGACGCGGATTGTTCCGTACGGGACTTGCCTCCGCGTAGATCCCGTCTCCAGTAGTACGGGCTCCCGGAGCGGAGACATACGTGAGGCGCTAGAACATCGTTTCACAGCGACGCGGATTGTTCCGTACGGGACTTGCCTCCGCGTAGATCCCGTGTCCAGTAGTACGGGCTCCCGGAGCGGTGACATACGTGAGGCGCTAGAACATCGTTTCACAGCGACGCGGGTTTTCCGTACGGGACTTGCCTCCGCGTAGATCCCGTCTCCCGTAGTACGGGCTCCCGGAGCGGAGACATACGTGAGGCGCTAGAACATCGTTTCACCGCGACGCAGATTATTCCGTACGGGACTTGCCTCTGCGTAGATCCCGTCTCCCGTAGTAAGGGCTCCCGGAGCGGAGACAGGCGTGAGGCGGTAGAACATCGTTTCACAGCGACGCGGATTGTTCCGTACGGGACTATAGGACACGCTATAGGACATTTGTTCCTGTTTGTTTGGTTTTGAACAGTCGATCAATAAACCCAAAGAACAATATTTTCGTACCTTACAATCCGAAATCTAAAAACCAGGACCCAAAATAAAAATAAAACAACATTTACTAACCTTAAAACACAACTTTTTCGCTTTCCCTCTCGGTTCTTTTTTTCATCACATTGACGTAGGTGTCAGCAAAAAGCTTTGAAATGAAATAATTCCGTCAAAAGTAAGCCATCCCGAAAATACTTCACACCTGATCATAATTTAGTAGCATCCCGTCGTCCTCCATCAGGCGAACACAGGAACGCTATTTAACTTTTTTTTTATTTTCATCCCCGAACAAAAATGAAGGCACCCTCAAACTTTCTTATTAAAGCATTATGGAAAGTAAGACGTCCATCAGATAGCATTGGTAAAAGTCGACCGGAATGACTTATAGGGCTGGCAAAGACAAAAATAAATCATAGTTATGTTATAAATGCGAAAGTGTATTTTATGCCATTGGTGGTAGACGAGCTAACAGGCCGCGCGATGGTAAGCGATCACCGCCGCCTATAGATATCTGTAACACCAGGAGCATCACATATCCGTCACCGACATTAAAAAACTCTATTAACATCTAAATATTAAAAAACTCTATTAACATTTAAACTCTACAAACAACAATATTAACTCTGTTTAAAGAACCCCATGTTATAGTTACTCGGGAATGCCGCAGGTGGCCGCCCATTTCACTTATTGCAAGTGTGAGACAAAAATCACAGGTTTGTTTGATTTTGGCTCTTTTACGCAGCAAAAGAGTAACGGAATGACGTTATTTTTCGCACAGAGATAGTTGGAAGGCCGGATACTTTTTATCCCGGAAAATGTACTTACAGTTACCGTGTTATTCTGCACCCGGGTGAAACCAAGGCTCGTAGCTAGTGTATGATAAAATCAGAAAAAAAAGAAAAAATATTATAACGAAGAAGAGTTTATAAATCAGAAAAGATAAGTTTACAAAGAAATAACTTGTGTTAAACTTTTTTGAATGAAGCGTTTGATCGTCCAGCATCCAAATGGATCGTCGATATTGACAACATCTCTTCAACTATGTCGTGGATTAACCACGTCATTATAAACACAGCGCCGAGACAGGTAGTAGGTATCGTATGGGTATAACAAAAGGGAAGTCTCTATACACCCCGCAGTGGGAAAAATTAGGAACAGCTGATGATAACAATCAAGGAAAATGCACTTACCATCAAATATTTCAAACCCAAACATTAAAACATTCAACAGTTCCTACATCAGTCTACAAGACAGACGACAACAAAATTTCCCGCAAATACATATTTCACTCGAAAATCCGCAACAAAACCTCGCAGTCTCTGGCAATTTTTCTTCAAAACCAATTTTAAGATGTGACACCATAATACCTCACAAAAATGCGGTTTCACGTTTCGCGGTGCCCGCAATTTTACAGGTGACGGCCTGACAGCCCTAAACCGTGAATATTCCATTAAGGATTGCGACAGAGAATGAATTATTCTCGAGTGAAAATTAGGTGAGCGTTCTGAGGTGATTAAACGTCGCTGCCGAAGAAAGTTCGGATCGGTGAGAATCGCTGGAGATTCTTATAAAGCCTGGCTAAACTGGTAATCGGTACTGCTCGCTGGCTGGCTGGTTGTTTTGAGTAGCCCATGATCCAAGAAAACAAGGTCTGGCACTCTGGCAGTTGTCCCAGAATTACGTCACTGTCTAGTTGCCACTTTATTGCAACAAACACAGATATTGGGAAACAAATTCGTTAATCATCTATTAAATGAAATACAAAAAGAATTTAAATTGTCATTTGGTTTGTCCGCTCAAGCAAGTTAAGCACGAATTGAATATATTAAACACAATTTTATCAAAACTACATTGATTTATTGGATTCCCACAGGTAATATACGAATATTTGGGAGTTATAATTTCACAGAAAATCATAGAGAGTCCGCCATTGTTTCGTGTATCGTCATCTCTCTCGAACTTGTTGTAAATTACTTATTCTGCTCTTGCTTATGTACGTTTACGTGTATCCATGACATTGATAACATCATTGTGGGACGCCCGCGTCACATTATTTCTCGGATTGCTATACCTGGCGGGGTATATTATAATACCATGGAGTAGCCTAAGAATTCTGACACTTAGGGACAGTCAATCATCCTTCACGACTAACTAGCAAAAAATCTTAGGGAGGAGTCTTAATTGATGTATGGACACCACAAGAAAAAAAGTGTTATACGTAGTCGTACAGTTTCCTCTCCAGCACTTTCCGACTTATACGAGACTAACAACGCTTCGCACGGGTGTAAGTCTTTTTTTTTACACCTTGGGTTACATTATCGGAGTTTTAGGATGGATCCCTATTTTTTTTTTGAAAATATAATATAGCCTTTGTCACCGGGGATAGTGTAGCTTCCCAACAGTGAAATATTTTTTCAAATCGGTTCAGTAGTTTGGGAGCCTATTCAATACAAACAAACAAACAATCAAATCTTTCCTCCTTAGAATATTATAGTATATAGTATAATCTCGTTTGCAGTTGTGTGCCGCTCAATATTGAAGTGTGCGTTTGTAAAACTAATAAGAATTATGTCAGTGTGTGCAATACGTGTTTATCTCGCCCCTTCAGTTTTTGGCAGATTTTTTTCTGTACTAACTCGAGTTTAATGCCAATCCAAACTATAACCTTAAAAAGTGGAGAGTAAACAAACTCGAAACGAGGGAAGTAAAGTTATTTAACTAATGTCCAAAGATTACATACTTTGATCTTATACAGGGCGTGAGGAGAACACTCTCAAAGCCAAAAGAACGTAATTGTACTCATCATTATGAACAACTTTTACTATGGGGCCAGCCCTGAAATCGCAAAAAAATACCAGCTGTTCTATTGAAAACGGTCATTGACACTCGACAAAATGTATGGAACAGCAGATTTTTCGCGATTTCAGGGTTGGTCCCATACTAAAAGTGGTTCATAATGATGAGTAAAATAACCTTTTTTTGGCTTCGAGAGTGTTCCCCTTACACACTGTATATGATCAAAGTATGTAACGTTTGGACATTAGTTAAATAACTTTACTTTCCTCGTTTCGAGTTTGTTTACTCTCCGCTTTTTAAGGTTTGGTTCTCTTGTAATCGTTTCATCCAGGAGCGTCTGTGGTCACATCGTCTGAACCTGCTGGATTACTTAACGGTAATTTCAGCGCACAGTCCTCGTAAATGTGACAGTAAACGTGCAATTTCGCTGCCACGGAAACGGATTTAAACTGCATTTGTGTGTCTTGAAAAAAAGCAATGCGATATATGTGGAGAAAAATAGGTAAATTACTGTTAATTATAATTACCCTTTGATTATAGAGTGCTAAATGCACCTCACGATTTATCTGTTCCGGCATGGTTACGGCAAAAATGTCTACTTATTAATACCAATTGATTTCACTTGAAGATTGTTCTCAAACAAACAATCATCATCATCATTTCAGCCTATCATGTTCCCACTGCTGGGACACAGGTCTTCTCTCAGAGAGAGTGAGAGAGATAGGATAGGCCAGAATCCACCATGCTGGCCCAGTGCATGTTGGTGAATGTCATAATATATCTTTGTACTTTTGAGGTTCTTGGAACTCACTCCCATACCGGTTTCCTTATGATATTTTCCTCCATTTTCCTTTGCCGTTTTTTAAAACGATGGAGAACAAACAATTTATCATAGACAAATCTGTGAAAAAATCTATAGGAACATTAAGGGTCCTGTATACCCTCTGCAGCTTTCTCTCTCGCACATTTTCACATTATTGAAGATATAAAATCAATGAGTGTGAATTTCCAAAAAGTAACAAAATCATGTCATGGTGTCTATCGTAACATTACAAACAAAGAAATTGACAATTTGATATATTTTAATTTGACACAGAAAAATGGTAACAAGTGGTTTTTATTTGTCGTGTCATTTTATTCTGTCAAATTACAAGATATCGAAGCAAACATTTCTTTGTTTGTAATGTTACGATAGACACCATGACATGATTTTGTTACTTTTTGGAAATTCACACTCATGGATTTTATATCTTCAATAATGTCAAAATGTGCGAGCGAGAGAGCTGCAGAGGGTATACAGGACCCTTAACACGCCAACTTTCATTTAAAAAAATCCAGCTTAACCACATCTCAAATAATGCTGCAGTTTATTTCACTCTAAAACTGACTTTCAATAAACCTCAATCCAGATTAAGATTTCAATCGAAGCTGAGTAATTCACACCAACTTCGCGAATAACATTAAAGTTGAAACTGGTCGCAACTATCGCCCAACTATAGTTAAACTAGTTCTGAGCCAGTATTTATGTTTTCACGCGCCGTTGGAACTGAGATTATCAGCTGAGCCTGATCGGGTCATGGTCCATTAACTTCGGAGGGGGTTAGCGTATCAAACTTATGAGTTTATATGGGGAGGAATATTTATTTACCTATGGGTTCAAAACCATGTCAGAGACATTTAGGCGACCTAAAATTCCTGATCCAAATACCATGGGAGATACTAAAGTCCAGAGACTCCGCTGAACAGGCCTCCTGTTAGCTTGGAGGAGAATGGTAATGTCAAGAAGGCGTATTTTAGAGTATTTTTTTAGTATAATAAGCTTACGTTTGACCGCCAACTCGCCTGATGTAAAGCGACGATGGAGCACGCTTGTCTAGAAAAACCAATTCACTCGTGATTTGAAGACACCCAGATTGTAACTACCGGGGAACACACATTCAGGCAGTGCATTCCACAGACTAGCAGTACGCATAATAAAAGTGGAATCAAAGCGCTTTGTACGGGTTTTCGGAATATGAACTATAAAGCGGTGTCGCTTTTTTGTGCCCGCTCTGGCAGTCCGATATAAAAATGAGCAGGTTCCTAACAGAGTTCCTAATAGCCAACGACCCGTCGGTCGGCCTAGATATCGCTGGAGGGATGTCGTAGAGTTGGACTTGCGCAAGATCCACTGCAGACTGGCGAGAAACAGCGCGAGACCGAAAACAACGGCGTTCTCTTGTGTTCGGCCAAGACCTCTTAGTCACTGTGCCAGCGGTGTAAGTAAGTAATATAACTATTACTTATAAATGCTGTAAAGCTACTGGTCGCGTAGTACACGACAAGCAAGCTTCACATGGTAGGTTCTAATTTTTTTAATTCCTACCGTCTTACACACAAATAGGGTTACCATATCTCAGGATTTGTCCTGAGGTCTCAGGATTTTTAGGCTTATATCAGGATTGCGGGCGAATTTTGTAAATCTCAGGAAATCTTAGGATTTTTAGAATCTTCAATAAAATAGAGTAGATTTTTCAGATCTTTTACATTTACAAAGTTACAAAAACAAAAAATAATCTTCTATTATTTTAAAATACATATAAGCAAAAAAACCAATAATAATTTGAAAATTTCAACAAACTTGTAATTACGATTGTGAGAAAGTTTTCAAATTGCGACAAAAACTCAGGATTTTTCAATGGAAAACGGGCTTTTTCTCCGGACTTTTAAATTTTCCATCTGGTAACCCTACACACAAATAAGTTTGTCTCTCTCAAAGATAATTTATATCCTCATTGGTCTGTCTAAAATTTCTTTCGAAAAGATTATTTTTGTTGCATCTGATCTGATTGGTATCTGAACAGTGTGAACAATAAAGAGTATCATAAACTACATATATATTTTAGTTATATTTAGTACTAAAAAGTCTCTTAATCCTACTTATATTATAAACGCGAAAGTTTGTATGTATATGTGGATGTATGGATGTTTGTTCCTCTTTCACGCTGCAACGGAACAACGGATCGACCTGATTTTTTGCATGGGTATAGTTCAAGAGCCAGAAAGTAACATAAGCTACTTTTCATCATCATCATCACCATTTTTCATCACTACGCGGGTGAAACCGCGGGGCGCAACTAGTAAGATATACAATTAAATAGCATTGTGTTTGGATTAGACACAAATTGAAAAAAAAAATACACCTTAAAAAAGTTAATGCAAGTACAAATAGGTAATTTGTAAAACAAACGCTTTTCATAATCCCCGAAACAAAGTATCCGTGAAACCGCGAGTGTTCTAAACAAAATAAATTAGGCATGCATAGCCGCTTACGGCGACAAGTGCTAAGCCAAATGGCAGGGCTTTTAACGGATTTACTCAACAAAAACACGGTGGATAACTAGTTTGTGCGACGAGCGGACGCTTGTGATGATTGCTCTGTGTGTTTAACGGCCTACTATCCGAGTCGCATAGGCAACAAAATGCTCCCTCAGCCCCCGCCAAGTTATAGCGAAGATGTATTTTGCCACGTAAGAGTCAGGACACCCGCGGGGGAGTGCAACGACAAAAACGAACATAGGTCCGACCTCGATGACGCCTGGCGCGGCACTGAACGCGGCATGCGCAAATTCTCGCGACCTTTTTACGCTTTTAATTTCACTAAAAAACTAAACTATTCACCATCAAAATTCTATTCAAATAAAAAAATGTTGAATAAAATTGCCTTTCAGTACATGCAATGTAGAGCTTTCATTAGAGCATAAAACGAAAAAAATAAACTAAATCGACTTTGTTTTAGATTTTTTTTTTGATTGAGGAATATCGTGTTTTGGACCAGATCATAAACTCAAACACACATGTATCTGTGACATGTATTTTTTCCAGCTCAAATATTGTAATTTAACTGAATAAAATTGATTTAAAAGCGTCAAATTTGGTATAAGGGGCCGTTAAGTCACTCCGCGTACTGGAAGCTGTCCAAAGATCCTCGGGATAATATGATCTTAAGTACACTACCGACAGCCCAGTGAGTGACAGTGGGCAGGGCACATAGCACGCAGAACAGATGGCCGATGGGGCTGAAAGTTTCTCGAAGGGAGACCACGGACCGGTAAGCGCAGCGTAGGACGTCCACCCACAAGATGGACAGACGACCTAAAGAGACCGCAGAGAAACGCTGGATGCAGGCCGCTTCCAACCGGCCGGCGTTTGGAGATCGATGGGAGGCCCATGTCCAGCAGTGGACGTCCTATGATGAAGTACACTATCAATACCGCTCTAAATTGTATTACAGCTTACTAAGTGCAATATTCTTAGGTAGTCTGTTTTTTTTTTAATCAAAAAAGGGTTAGGTAGAAACGAATAAAATGCCGAAAGGGATCCGTAATGCCCATCATTATGAACAACTTTTCTAATGGACTAACCCTGAAATTACAAAAAATATATCAGTTTCCTATAAAACGGTCATTTACACTCGACAAAATTAATAGAACAGCTGATATTTTTTGCCAATTTCAGGGGGTTGGTCCCTTTGTAAAAGTTGTTCATAATGATGAGTATAACTAAGGTAAGAGTATAACTCACTCACTCACTCACTCCCTCACTCACTCACGTACACACAGACACCACACACACATAAATACTGCATGCATATAATACTAAATTTAGTTATTAGTTTTGTCAATATCTGTCACCATTACTTGGAAGGAACTGACTCCTATAATACAGGTAATCTACCTAGCATAGGAGTCACAGATTCACATAGATTGTATATAAGTTATTATGAGACAAATAAATATTTTTGTATTTTGTAAGGAAGATGATGGACCCTTGACTTTAAACTGACCCCTTTTTGGCTTAGTACACATACGTTTAGGTTTAAATAAATTTATTCTCCAAGATGTACTTACATCACTTCCATGAGAACACTGCTAATAATAAATTTACAGTTCGTCGTTGCAAAAATAACGAAATAAACATAACAACGTGTAGAATTTAATAATATAACGTGCAGCACGTATCCATCTAGTTACCCGTCCAACATATTTGCTTGTATTTTTACGTTGTGATAATATGCTCAGCAAGATGGTGTTGAACGGTGAAAGAATTTATCAAATCGGTTCAGTAGTTTCGGAACCTATTCAATGCAAACAAACAAACAATCAAATCTTTCCTCTTTATAATATTAGTATAGATACACCCTGGACGCCCTTGAACTGAAATGACACACGCGTCTAAAACCTTTCGATGTCTTTTGTCTTTCATATGAAGGGCAAACAACTTAGCTATCAATATCAACACCGAAAACCGAGTTAAACCATCTACACGACTCAATTTGGCACGCCACGGTACATTAGGGCTCATACGCCCCACGTTTCCCTTTAGTAAAGCATGGTCATATTATGGGATGCAACTGGTGGGTTACTGCAATATGCTGCCAAATTGTAGTGTAGTGGTGAAATTATGATATCTACTCATAGCTTATGTGTGTACTTGTAGAAGCGTTAAAGTTGTTCGTACAACAGGCGACAAAAGTATCAAATACTTGGTGAAGCTTCGCGACTCTTGCAATGCGTTTGAAGCGAGCTTCGTTGCTATTTGCTAGAATCGATTCACGCACTCGATGAAATCGCGACGCTTATTGTTTTTCGTGGCATGGTCCAAAAATGTATAAGGTCCTCTATCAGTATTTGCAGCGGCCCGCAAGGAAAAGCCTCGTACAGGTATTGTAATGTCAAAAGAGCTGGGACACGAGACAGAGAGAGAGACAGGGAGACGTTTTCTCCGAAGCTGCACTGTCACAATGAAGGACGCCTTCAAGCTCCTGGAATAGCAAGGACTCGACATAACATAAACATACCATCAACGGTGAGTACACCACTCACCTTCGGTTTGCCGACGATATTGTGGCCATGGCAAAATCGATGGAAGATCTTAGCAGGATGCTTGAAGACCTCAATCGATTCTCCCAACAGGTGGGCCTTAAAATGAAAATGGACAAGACAAAAGTCATGTCAAATATCCATCTTGTGCCTACCCCGGTATCTGCTGGGAACTCAGTCCTTGAAGATGTTGACGCGTACGTCTACCTAGGATAAACAGTCGAACTAGGTAGGTCCAACTTCAAGAATGAGGTCAATCGGCGAATCCAACTCAGCTGGGCAGCGTTCGGTAAACTTCGCAACGTCTTCTCGTCCAAAATACCTAAGTGCCTTACGACAAAATTCTTCGACCAGTGTGCGGCCTGGATGCAGGCCTTTTCCAACCGGTCAACTCGAGAATATGTACGAAACGGAGTACGCAGCTCTACAATCGCACTGTGCCCTTTGACTGTATCCTTACATAGCGAGGCCGTCCTTGCAGAGGCCTATACTTGGGCCCAGAGTGAAGTTAACGACTTTCACGTGGGTCACGTACGACGCTACTGAGTCAGTCTAGGTCGCCTCATGAATGAACGGCATCGGTAGTGTTCTAAGAGCTAAATTGTTTCACTTATTATTTAAGAGCTTTCTTATTGGTGAAGTAACCTTCAGGCTTCGCGGTCAAAAACATAATCTGTATATGCTTTAATAAGATTGGTGTGGTTTTATAATAGGAGACCAAATGTCACAAAAGGTGAATTTCAAACAGAAATCGGGAAATGGTTTGTTTTGTTTTTTACAAAACACTTATCAAAATGCCAGCAGTTTAATGGTGCTCGTGACATTCTTCAATCGTGCGATAAGTCAGCCGCAGTGAAATAATAACTTTAGTCCCCTGACAGCTGTGAGTACGAGCTGTTTTAAAATAGTCTTGATTGTTTTAATTTACTAACTTCAAGGAAGCGCACCGTTTTAAACTATCACGGTTGTTCACTAAAGTTAAATGATTATTTACGGGATATTTACCGTGGTAAGGTTGTGGAATGAGCTCCCGATATTTCGGCGCAGTTACATGCACCATGTTCACGGGAAGAACACACCACAACCTTACCACGGTAAATATGCCATAAATAATCATTTAACTTCAAGGAAGAGGTTTTCAATTCGATCCGTTTTTTATGCTGAAAAGTGTAATTTACGTGAGTGACCCAGTTACATGAATTTAGTAACACTAATTTACGTGATCCCTTTTAAGGTTCCGTTCCAAAACATAAAAACGGAACCCTATTACTGAGCCTACACTGTCTGTCTGTCCGTCCTACCTTTTACCGGCTGTAATAATTTGACGCGTAAAATAATATTTTATTAATAAATATGAATATCTTTCGAACCATAATAGATAGCCAGTTGAAATTTTCACAGAATATGTAACGTTACGGCGGGTCAGCTATAAATAAAAATTAAGTAAAAAAATTGAGTACTCAGAATACCCATCGAGTGTATCCTGAGTACTCAAAAAAAAACTAAATTTGGCAACTTCTATAGATAACATGTTTTAAATATTTATCGGGACTTATTCTTAACTATCATTATCCGGACTTAATATTTTATTAAGTTAAAAATAGGCACATTTAATTTTACGTCAGCTCGTAACCACGGCCATTGTAACATGGACGAAACGTCAAGCGAAAGGTATAAATTTTTACATAAATGAAATAATGCACGATAAGTCCCGAAAAACATGTTTCAAATCTCGCAAGTTTGAAATTTATCTCTATAGATAAGTTAGTAAACATTTGCTTTGCTATTCCGTACGGCAAGATCAGATACGGAGGTAGGTATATTAATCGTTAACACGGCCACAAACTGTAGCTGACTTGCTAACTGAAACGTGTACTTTATCTTTCACTGGATACGTTACAAATGTATCTAGGCAAAGGAATGTACTGTGAAAACTCTGGCGCTACACGTTTTATTACGAAATAAAATATAGCATGTATCAATAATTACTACCATGTCTTTAAATCTTTCTTACGCTTTTAAATGAGACAATTTATTTTGTTTGAAAAATAGGCCCACCACAAACTAATACCGTATAGTAATGAAACTCATGTCAATTTGTTCCTCATAATCTCTAGACTTAGTGGTAATATTAGCTATATCCGATCAAACCGAAATATTGACAATAGCCGATTACTATGGCCACTGTTGTAAAATATGGTCTATTTATTTTTGTATAAAAATTCCTAAGCATGCATCCTTTTTCGTATTAAAAACGTTCCGGTCAAGTAACTTTATAAGGGAAATGAATGAATTGTGGCAAAAATCAAAACAACACATATTATTCTTTATAATATTATTATTCCGGTTTCATTTTTACCTTATCTTTCGTCCGAATGGTACAAAAAAAAACGATGAATTTTATAGTGTTATACCCATAAATATACGGTAAATTCAAATTCGTGTTACATTTTAGGGCTAGTCGCAATCTATACTAACTTACATTTATTTTAAAGGTCTATCGGGACTTATCGCTAATAATGCTCGATTGTATGCCGTGTTCACTCCAAGTAAGACATAGATTAACGCTCATTATTGTGTACTGTTTAATTAAGTCCTTTTTGTGTATTTCCAGTTCTGTGAACCTATAGTAAAAAAAATATATATAAAAAAAATAAGTCCTATAGACATTTAAAACATGTATTGTGTTCAAATATTGAAAGTTTAAAAGTTACTTTTACTTACATTTGACCTCCAAGTAACATGGTTTAATTCATACATTAAAAACCAATATATAAAACTACACTAATCTAAAAAACCAGGCGTTCTCAAAATGCTGGCCGCATTGCCGAGTTGGATTGCAATTTTGAAGCGTTGCGCAATATACCGGCTAGCATTTTGTTCACGGGATTCTTCGACCAGACGTGTAGATAATTCTATACATATACATATTACATATACATATGGCATAGCAAGAGAGAAGCATATACCCAGCAGTGGGATAAGGAGGGCTGTGGATGATGATGATGATGATGACATATTACATTATATTTTTTTGATCTATTAAATACACAAACAAATTGTTCAACGAACTTCTCGATCAGATATCTAAAAACTGTGATCTTATTCGTTTCACAGTACAACCAGCACTATTTCGTCTGGCCGCGGGCCAAATGTAGTAAGTACACAACTCGTGAAATTTTCAGCGGGCCTTGCACGCCTGAAACTTTTATTGTGACCTAGAACAAGTTTTCAAGCTTATTTCGCCTTGCATTTGCAAGTATACCACTTCGGAATTCAGTTTTTTATAGAGTAAGACGAGATACGAGACGCTTTGAGATAGTTTAAATGGGGATGAAGCTCGAGGGTATTATTTGTAGCATGATATACAAAAATATTTAAAAGTATGGCTATCGACAGTGATATGTTTACTAAAGAGATATTTACCGTGATAAGCTTGTGGATGGAACCCCCATAATAATCAAATAACAGACATAATTAAATTTGTGGCAAATAAAAAAAAAACTGAACTAGAGCATATTTTATTATTTACAGGAGTAAGCTGTAGTGAACATCCGTGATAGTTTTAAACAGTGCTTTATGGTCAAAGTCAAGTCAGTGGTCAATAACTACCGAACCAAAGAAAACTAAAACCGTAGTAGGTAACTTTTAAAATAACCTGTGCATTTATACTACAATTGCTATAAAGAATTGTTTATAATATTAGTTACGCTTTCGGGTTTCTATAGACATATCCGTCATCTAGCCTACCAGTGACCACGGGCACTGCCCTTGTACACTATACCTATATATAAAAAAATACAGCAATTGAAGTCAATTCTAGCGTACCATTCTTTAAATTAAACAATCTGATGCGATTAAAATTATCTATCATTTCAATATGTCAGAAAAGGACGAGTTAAAAACTGTCAAATTCAGTTTAGTTCTAATAATGGTACAATATCATCACACCAGGAATACCAGGAGAACAGGATATGTCCCTATATTTTAATATTTGATTTTAATTCGATTTCCTATCGACGTCCCAAAATGGACGACCTGGAATAAAGTTAATGTATAGTCGTTTTTGGGGTCAAAATTAATTATGCTAGTTCTAATCTTATCTCTGGAAAAACTTTTTACGCCCAGGAACTTTTTTGGTTTAAGTGTAAAAAATTATAACAAATTAAATATTTGAAAAAGGTCCAAATGCATAAGCGCCTAAATTATTACAAACTCCAATGTTTACTTAAACAAAGAGTTAAAAAACAAGCTATCGTTGAATTCGCGAAACATTCAGAACAGTAGTAGCCTCGGTTGGCACAATGCCAGCGGGTAGCGGGTTCGAAGCCGTGAAGAGAGCGCATTTCAAACACCCTGTGACTGAAGATCCCACCTTTTTAGTACTCAACGTCTGATGTGAAGTTTATGGTTCTGTTTTATTCAGATGTTAAAGTATAGTGTTTGGAATATTCAGTGACATTTTTAAGTGTTGTACTTAAAACTTGCAAAAGTGTTATAAACAGATTAAAAAAACTGTATTTTTGTATGTAAGTATGTTATGCGATGTCTTCGCTAAATGTGAACTGATTCTTCTCTTATTAAATTATATTTCGAGGGTATCAAAATATCAAAAAAAAAAATCTCTAAGGGTGGAAAACGAACACCTAAAATTTGTGTGAAAATAAACAAAAAATCACGCTCATGAAGCACAGTTTGTGTATTAATTAATCATATGACATAAAGTAAAGCAATTCTCAGTATTTTTCTAAAAGCATCCAGGTGGTTTCGATGGAGTAAAATTTTATCATAGGTACGGTGATGAAACTTTGTGATTATACTAAGAAAAATAAAAATATTATACATGTCTTTTAATTTATAATGTAAATCAATGGATTACATACGTACTTATACTTGTCAAGTTTCAAATTAATACGACAATATAGAAGTAGGTTGAAATAGAATACACCTATAGTAGACCTATAGTGGTTCTTTACATCTCGTAGTTACTAGTGAATCTAATATAGCATGTTTTAAATGTTTATCGGGAGTTATCGCGCATTATTTTAGTAAGGTCAAAATAGGTGCCTTACGCCTTGGCCGTAGTTACTGACTGAACACTGCGGGTGAGTCCGGCGAGAAGAGCGGGTGTTTTGTTCTCCTACCCTCACTTGATCTTGAAAAATTGCAGGGTTGTCACTACGACACACAACACTGACTGTATCGGTAAATGTCCTAGTACCTACACCGCGGCTTGTAGACTTGCTTACTATGGGTGTGCTATGGGATTCCATGACGCCGCTAATTTAAATATATCTTTTCGATTTAAAATTCAATGTTTTCTTATTTCAACAGCTTCACGAAACATTTATGAAAAAAATAATATCGTTCAGTAGAGAGATCGTTCCAAACTTTAGTTCGTGACATAACATAAATAATTTGATTTGATTTTCATACCACTGGCTTTTCGGTGATAGAAAAAATCGTGAGGAAACCTGCATACATACGGAGAAGATTATATTATTTGGCGTATGTGAATCCGCCAACCCGTAACTGGGCCAGCGTGGTAGATATGGCCCAATCGCCCTTTCGGGGGTAGGCCTAAGTCCAGCAGTGTACTATTAAAAGGCTGATGATGATGTTTTGATTTGATTTGATAGTGGATCGGATGTACTCAAATTGCGAAAATTTCAAAACTATAATGCATGTTTAAAATTTCATTGTGAGGTTTCCAACATAGAATGCACCAAACATAAACCCTCATTAACTGAACATGCAAAAATCTACCGTGGTCGGTTAATCAACCAGTCAATCCATAAGTTTTATGCGTTACAGTGACCCCGTTGGCTCGACGCCAATGCAGGTGGTCAGCCAGGTGAACTGGAGTGCATTAATGTTGACCTGCGACCTAACGTTTATTAGGCCATTAGGCTTCAACGGTCACACGTGTGTTTGGATAAAAATTATTTTGATTGAGCTACTTATACTTATTTATACATACGATCAGTATATGTCAGATGTAAAAATTATAAATAAAACTGTCAATACAAAGTACTTAATAGTACAAACGAATAATAATTAAATATACAGTAGAATCTGGATATAACGACCTTCAAGGGACCGGCGATACTATGTCGTACTAACCGGATGACGCACAAAACGGCAGGATTATTTCTTGAGTACATTTATTATGAAACCTAATTTGAGTAAACAATATCGTCGCTAAAATAGGTTAGTCGTTATAAGCGAAGTCGTTATATATGAATTCTACTGTATTTAGGAAGACGCAGCGTAGGGAGGCCTCCCACTAGATGGACCGACGACATTGTGAGAGTCGCGGGCATCCAGTGGATGCAAAAGGCAGGCTGTCGTTCAGTGTGGAGGTTAAAGGGGGAGGCCTATGTTCAGCAGTGGACGTCTTCTGGCTGATGATGATGATGATGATATTTAGGATGTTACTTTAAATAATAAATTCCTTATCAATGTCGTAGAACGCTTGACTGACAAGCCAGCGTGCTAACCTTGCTTTGAATATAGACAAGTTGATAAAAGTGTCGTTAATTATGGCCCGAATATGGCGCCACTATCGCACTCGCGTATTTTGTCCAATATGTTATGCCTATATCATGTTTTGCCTACAAACTAGGCAAAACATGATACAAAGTGACAAATATTTTAACCCACCTATTGTGCATGCGTTTTTAAATGTGTGTATGATTTACTCGTGTTTTGTGCAAATAAATAATCTTTATCTTTAATATTATAATCTCTACATAGTATAAATTAAAGTCGCTTTCCGCGTCTGTCTGTCTGTCTGTATGGCCGCTAACTCCTCCCAAACCACGCAACGGATTTTGATGCAGTTTTCACCATCAGTTAGATACATTTTCACGGAAGGTTTATATAATTATATAACTAGTGAACCCCCGCTTCACACGTAAATTACACCCGTGCGAAGCCGGGCGGGCGGGTCGCTAGTTAGGTATATAATTAGTATGTCTAAAATGTTTTTTCCTACTCGTTCATGATGAAATTTTGTTAAAGAGAGTAGATGTCTGCGTACAAACTGATATGCAGTTTGGCAGAGTCGTGTAACAGTATAATTATGTATGTTATTCAATAAGAAAAATAAACTTCTACTATAACATCTAGTACAGAATAATTGTTGTAAATCTTATTACAGCCCTTACTTACATCATGGTCGCATAATTGACGACCTGTGACACGAGGGCGTTGTACCGTAATTAATTACTACACAGAATTGTATTACATCTAAATATCTGATTACTAGCGCTAACTATTAATATCGAGCGTTAAAATAGCTAAGATTGATTGATTGATTAACTCTTTATTGTTCACACCATTAATTTGATAAAGAGGACAAAAAAAAACTCTTAAAAAAAAACTAATGTAACAACTGGCGGTCTTATCGCTAAAAGCGATCTCTTCCAGGCAACCACAATCTCGATCAAGACCACACGACAGAAGTGAAAACTTCATCAAGGTTGCCTATACGGGGTGTAAGGGGAACACTCTCGAAGCCAAAAGAAGGTAATTGTACTCATCATTATGAACAACTTTTACTATGGGACCAGCCCTGAAATCGCGAAAAAAATATCAGTTGTTCTATAGAAAACGGTCATTGACACTCGACAAAATGTATGGAACAGCTGATTTTTTTTTTCGCGATTTCAGGTTTGGTCCCACACTAAAAGTGGTTCATAATGATGAGTACAATTACCTTCTTTTGGCTTCGAGAGTGTTCCCCTTACACCCTATATATATCTCAATCCCAGTTAGTCGACTCGAGCCGACTTTACCCGAACGAGTATCAGAGCGTGACGGTCACGCAAGTTTGGTACTTTTCCCCATCCTAAAAAGTGTCCTACGTGCCTAAGGGTCAGCCGTTTGGGAGCTACGTTGCCACAGACATATACATACTTTTAATTTATACCACCCGTCTTTTTGTCGGGTTTTAAAAACGCGAAATGCACGTAAAAGGATAATGGAAAGCTGAAACGTAGGATCATTAATTGTAATTTCAGTGAATCTAGACACTAAAGCTCTAAAGCTAGACAAGTTTTTGTGAAAGAGAAAGAGAATGGACTGTCATTTAGCAAGTCTGGCCATTTAGGTTCTGAATACTAAGATTAATATGTTTTTGGATAATGGAAGTAACAAAATAAGGAGGCGAAAAGTACGGCTTTGTGTATCAGACGCAGGAAAACATTGGTTAGGATTAGATTACAACAGCTTTTAGGCGGTCTGACATTTGATCTAGGTAGGTATTACTGTATTTACAACCAACTTCTAAGAAGGAAGGAAGAACTAAGAAGGATGTTTTTTTGCGTATGTTTGCGACATATTCGCCAGTTGTGAACTTTATAATTTTTTAAATTGAATAGGCAGAAATTATGAGGATGAATTTTTTAGTGTTGCCATATCTTCCTTTAAGCGTGGAAAATGAGGAAATGAATGCTGTTTATTGAACGTCGCCATATTCCACATTTAAGGGTGGAAAATTAGGGAATGAACACCGCTGATTGAATATCACAATATTCTACCTTTAAGGGGATGAACGCCGTTTAATGAATGTCACAATATTCTACCTTTAAGGGGATGAACGCCGTTTATTGAATGTCACAATATTCTACCTTTAAGGGGATGAATACTGTTTATTGAATGTCACTATATTCTACATTTAAGGGGATGAACGCCGTTTATTGAATGTCACAATATTCTACCTTTAAGGGGATGAACGCCGTTTATTGAATGTCACAATATTCTACCTTTAAGGGGATGAACATTGAACACCGTTTATTGAATGTCACAATATTCTACCTTTAAGGGGATGAACGCCGTTTATTGAATGTCACAATATTCTACCTTTAAGGGGATGAACGCCGTTTATTGAATGTCACAATATTCTACCTTTAAAGGGATGAACGCCGTTTATTGAATGTCACAATATTCTACCTTTAAGGGGATGAACGCCGTTTATTGAATGTCACAATATTCTACCTTTAAAGGGATGAACGCCGTTTATTGAATGTCACAATATTCTACCTTTAAGGGGATGAACGCCGTTTAATGAATGTCACAATATTCTACCTTTAAGGGGATGAACGCCGTTTATTGAATGTCACAATATTCTACCTTTAAGGGGATGAACGCCGTTTAATGAATGTCACAATATTCTACCTTTAAGGGGATGAACGCCGTTTATTGAATGTCACAATATTCTACCTTTAAGGGGATGAACGCCGTTTAATGAATGTCACAATATTCTACCTTTAAGGGGATGAACGCCGTTTATTGGCACTAAATTCCATCATTAAAGGTGGAAAATTAGGGGATGAATGCCGTTATTAAATGTTTAGCGTTAAGTTTGCTTGACCTGTGCCCACCATCTCTTCTTCTCTTCTCTACATAGTATAAATGAAAGTCACTTTCCGCGTCTGTCTGTCTGTCTGTGTGTCTGTATGGCCGCTAACTCCTCCTAAACCACGCAATGGATTTTGATGCTGTTTTCACCATCAGTTAGATATATTTTAACGAAAGGTTTATATATATATAACTAGCTACCCGCCCCGGCTTCGCATGGAAATTACACCCGTGCGAAGCCGGACGGGCGGGTCGCTAGTAATACAATAAAAATAATATCGAATACTGTAAACTTTAATGTGGTAGAGTTATGGTGAGTCTCCTATCTGTACCATCCAGCTCCTCTAGCCCCTAATACCTACGGAATCCGAAACGGTAAGAATTGTTAATTTTAAATTCAGCCCGGAGCGCCGACGAAGAAACTCAATTATTGTAACGCCGGAATATAAACACCAATCCCGGAAATTATATCGGGAATGGCAACATTTCGATTTACGTTGTCGCAGTGGGAAGAATCGTATGGTCGTGGTCATTGTCGAAAATATTGCAACTTTTTAGAGTTCCGTACCCAAAGGGTAAAAGCAGGACCCTATTACTAAGCCTACGATACCTTATGCTATAGAAAACGTACGCCTACAAACAATAAAAAAAAATACTAGTTGTGTTAAAGCCGTGTTTTTTTAGTTCCGATTATTTATTTTTCCTTGATATATTGTGCGTATTTCTTTGAGAAAATGTCTTTATGATCATCCAGAAAAATAACCAGAATATCAAACCAACAAAACTTGGCCGCGAATTACTTCAGCAAAGATCGAGACCTTAAATTCCAACATTTGTAGAAGTGGGTTTTATAAAATAATTGTGGACACATTAAATAAAAAGTTTGTGGAAAAGTATTATCTATTTATATTCAAATCAATAATTGAAGTAATATTAACAGTTTAACACATCATCAAACATACGTGCTGAACAAAAGCCTTCTTTTTTTTATGACCGTGGTTTCAATGTCCTTTAGTCGTAATATTAAACATGTTTACATAGTATTAAAAGCGTCAAACAAGTCACAGTCACAGTCAAGCAAAGTAAGTCACGGTCAAGTCAAAGTCATGCCCCTGTAAAGTGGTGTATACTTTACAAGAGGCTCCTATGGCGTTTTGGAAACAACACGAAAAGACATGTTTCACCTCGTTATATCACTTTGCCACACTCGAGCACGTTTACAAGCACTTAATGAATATTAATTCACCATTAAGTACACTTTAACACTCGAAAATACACAAGTTTAGGAAAATAATTCAACGAGCAGTCATGTTTTTTTCCACGTTGGCGCCAAAACTCCAAAAGCCTCGCACTTAGAGAGGGGTGTTGCCATATTTTTTTTATAATATCAACGTTCACTGTTTATTTTAACGTGATCGGCCTATTCGTAAAGAACGCGCTTCATTTAAGGCTGCACAGCAAGTCCCAAGGAAGCTAATACATCACCGCCTTCTAGCCGTGTATATCTCTAGAGGCATAAAATATCGGCGCGTTATCATCGAGCCCCAGGTGGGGTAGGGCCCCGTTTCGCCCTTAATTTGCCCGCCACCTGATTTCCCAGTAATTAAAGATGGGATTTGAACCGGGAGGGGGCAGTGGGGATAAATTTGGCGGAATTAATACGCCTTCTTGGAGGCTTTAGCAAGTTGAAATTGATCCTCTGTTTTGGAAGTTCGGAATGACAAAGAACAGTTTAGTAAATAGGGGTATTGAGTTTTAGGTGCTAGGACTAAAATTCCTTATTTAAGGTACTGCCTTTTGGGACAAAATGTTACTAAATTTATATGATTACTAGCTGCGCCCCGCGGTTTCACCCGCGTAGTGATGAAAAATTGTGATGATGGTGATGAAAACTAGCCTATGTCACTCTGTGACATAACTATACCCATGCAAAAAATCAGTGGGCTTACTCTTGACACTCGATTTCAGTCGTAATTTGGGATTGGGATCGAAAACATGCCATTTGGTACTCTTCAATCGCGTCAAGAGTACCGAAAGCGTCGAGTTGAGTCGATTTTATTTAGTTCCATATAATTCCACCATTATCGGTTCCAATCGTGCGCTAGTTTAGAATTCAAGAGTACCAAAATGGCATGTTTTCGATCCCAATCCCAAATTACGATTGAAATCTAGTGTCAAGAGTAAGCCCACTGGTCGATCCGTTGTTCCTTTGCAGCGTGAAAGAGGAACAAACATCCATACATACAACCTTTCGCGTTTATAATGTAGGATTTACGGGATATTTACCGTGGTAAGGTTGTGGAATGAAAAATGTTACTAATTATTTAGATTAAAATAACGACAATGATTAAAAAAAATTGATTGATATTATTTTAAAATGCTTCGATAGAAAAGGTTGCCAACAAAAAAAAACGATAAGTACATAATTATAGGTATTATAGGTATTACGGCCTCGCCAAAAGAAATAATTTTCAAGGTTTGTTTCTTAGTGTTCGCCTAAAACATAAAAATATCCAAATGTTTTATACAGTTTATAAACTTATGTAAGTAGGTAAGTAGGTAGGGACCCGGGTATGTCCTTAAACTGCAACCAGAACCACCGGAGGATGGGCAGCAGCGTTCTATTAGCACACGGTGAACGTACTGCGATCCCCAAGCCGCCTGCCAAGCGTGGGGATTATGGCAACACCCCTCTCTAGAGGGAGGCCTTGGTCCAGCAGTGGACGTTTACTGGCTGCTTATGTAAGTAGGTAAACAAGTAATAAAAAGTCAATGGAATAATTGCCAGTACCAATATATAAGGACTTAAGAACTTAAAAATCTATTTGAGGTTTAATACATCGACAATCGGAAGTCGATAAACTAAAAGTGCTACGAAAATTCCGGACCCTGATTATGATATTCGATCAACAGATTCCGGCGTTGCGGCCTGGTCACACAGATTTAAAAAAGAACGGGTCGAGTGTCATATATTCTCGTCTAGTCTATACTAATATTATAAAGAGGAAAGATTTGATTGTTTGTTTGTTTGTTTGCATTAAAATAATAAATAATAATAATATTCGGGACATTTTTCACACACGGCCTTCTGACCCCAAACTAAGCAAAGCTTGTGATATGGCTGCCAGAGACTGATATACATACATATATAGTTTTAAATACATACTTAAATAGATATTAACAACCAGATATAGAACTAACACAAATGTTCATCACATAAATGTTTGTCCTAGGTGGGAATCGAACCCACGCCCCCAAGCTCAGAAGGCATTGAATAGGCTCCGAAACTACTGAACCGATTTGAAAAATTCTTTCTCTGACGGGAAGCTACACTATCCCCGGGTGACATAGGCTATAATCTATACCCGTGCGAAGCTGGGGCGGACTGCTAGTTAAGAATATTTTGACAGATTCCGGCGTTGCGGCCTCGTCACTAGATTTAAAAAAAACGGGTCGAGTGTCATATATTCTCGTCTAGTCTATACTAATATTATAAAGAGGAAAGATTTGATTGTTTGTTTGTTTGTTTGCATTGAATAGGCTCCGAAACTACTGAACCGATTTGAAAAATTCTTTCACTATCCCCGGGTGACATAGGCTATAATCTATACCCGTGCGAAGCTGGGGCGGACCGCTAGTCGTATATAAATATACGCCGGAACCCACAGTATACCGATTGGAGTTTATTAGTTGTGTCCATGAAGGGGTGGGGGTCGTAAACCGGTGCACAACATTGTTTTTAATACTGTACCGTTTTGGGCCAAGTGTAAGGCGGCCGGAGGCACGCTTGTATAAACAAACGATGAAATTTCGTCACGCGAACATCATTTCAATCATTTTGGGAACAATCACACAAACATCAAATTAAAAAAAAAAAATTAAAAAAAAAAAAGTGGGAATATTGTCTTAGATGATGGTATACAATAATGTGTGTTACAAATATTCTACCTTATTAAGGTGTACAATTTTTTTGTTGTCAGTCATGGTCTCTAAATTAAATAAACTAAATTAAACTCTAAATTATACAATATGTTTCAGCCTGTCTTTTAGAAAATCATTAACTTTATAATAACACTTGTCAATTAGAAATTTAAACAATTTACGTCTCATAGCATCTGGTAATTTATTATAAACTAGCTGACCTGACAGACGTTGTCCTGTCTGAGAACTGTCAAACACGTAAAGTTAAAATTGTAAATCTTATTTTTTTACACTTTGGCTTACATTAGTGGAGTTTTAGTAAGGATCCCAATTTTTTTGAAAATATAATATACATAGCCTATGTTACCCGGGGATAGTGTAGCTTCCCAACAGTGAAAGAATTTTTCAAATCGTTTCAGTAGTTTCGGAGCCTATTCAATGCAAACAAACAAACAAACAAACAATCAAATTTTTTCTCTTTATAATATTAGTATTGATGGTGATAGCCATACAGTATACATTATTACTATATACAAACACTCTTTGTTCCGGAATGAGCAACCTATGCTTCCGTCGTTTTTGTCTGTCCCTTCCTGCTATGTCACTATTCAGCGGGAAAAGTTTTTTAATAAATAATAGGCCTGCGCTTGACCGCCAACTCGCCTGATGTTAGGCGATGATATGAGAGAATGATTTCTTCGGACAAATAGACACATTTCAAATGTCAATTTTCAATTTTCATCGTTCATAGTACATACTCATTCCCCCACACATTAACATGTACACTCTCTCACACACTTACAATCACACATCTACACTCCACTCACATGCACACACTATCGCACTTCCCCCCCTCAACTCACATAAATACACGCCCACACACACTCACACCCTCACGTCTCGCTCCCACGCTCCCATACACAAACCAAGTCAAAGACGTTCTATAATAAGATTCATAAGGAAGAGCAAGGAATCCTAATACAAGTAATTTTTTGCCTAAAAAGTATTTTTTTATTTTTATTTATTTTATTTCTAACTTAGAACTATCATTACAGGATATAACCTAATGCGATAGAGTAGCAAATTTACATTTTATCAACAACATTGTGACAACAACACTAAATCTATACTAATATTATAAAGAGAAAAGATTTGATTGTTTGTTTGTTTGTTTGTTTGTTTGCAAATTTTACCTACCTATCAGATAATTTAAAAAAAAAGGAAAAAAGTATAAAATACATACGTGCATAATATTATATACCATTGGTATTTTGTATAAATCTTCTTACATACAATACCACGTCGGAACGCCGACATGCGGTGCATAACGCATTTGACGGGTCAATAATGCCCAATCGCAAACAGAGAAACAAGGCAATTAAAATATTATAGGACTTGCCTACCAACTTATGAAAGAAAACAGACATATTACTGGAAAATCAAGGGAAACCACAAAATACAGACTCTGACTAGTTTGGACCCATAGGTAAGCCTTCAAAACCCCAGCTTAGATGAAAAAGTTATTAAAAGTCAGTTAAAAACTTCACCCTTACACTTGCAACAAACCTCATCCACTCTAACGACACACCATCCTGGTACATCGGCCCAATTAAATCTAGACTTTGTTGCGCCACCATAAAAGCTACACTAAGTGCAGCTAACTTTGTTTTTATTGCTTACACGTCATATCCTTCCGTGCCTTACTTTAGTCGCGTACCTAAGTATATTTATTTTTAACGAACTATTGCTTTACTAGAAATTTCAGGTAGTATTATTTAAATGACAATTCTATGATTAATATAAGATTAATATCATCATTTCAGCCTTCATGTTCCCACTGCTGGTACACAGGCTTCTGTCAGAGAGAGAGAGGACGAGCCATAATCGGATTTTCGGAAGTTCAACTATAAAGCGGTGACGATTTTTCGTGCCCGCTCTGGCACCCCGATAGAAAAGTGGGCAGGAGGGAATTAGATCGTGCAGATCCGATGCACACTCTCCGAAATGTATCCGATAAAAAACCGATAGACTATAGTAGCCGCGTTACCAACTGAGTCGTCGACCAATAAACGTCATACCATAAGACCTGTAAGTGCGAGCGAGATAGACAGATATGACATGTGGGTGCGAGCGAGATGAGATGAGCGATGATTTATGACCTGACGACTCAGATGGTAATGCGTTTAGTATAGCAACTTTACGTCGATTCTCAACACTAAGAAGCTCCCGAACTAAGGATGATATTGTCTTCTGTTCTAAGGTTTCGTTGCTGATGAGCTTCTTGGCGCGTTTCTCAATAGACTCCGATGCCTCAAGCTGGTACTTAGCTGATCCATCCCAAAGGTGAGAGCAGTACTCCGTGATGTTTATTTAACCTTTACCAAGCGCAAGTGCGGTCCTGCTTGGAATACTGCAGTCACTTATGGGACGGCTCTGCTAAATAGCAGCTTGAAGCATTGGACTCGGTAGAGAGACGCGCCATTCGTCTAATGCTAAGCGCTGATTAGAGCCTCTTATACCAAATTTGACGGTTTTAAATAAAAAAAAATCCAGTTAAATTACAATATTTGAGCTGGAAAAAAATACATGTCACAGATACATCTGTGTTTGAGTTTATGATTTGGTTCAAAACACGATAGAATAAACTTTCCTCGATAAAAAAAATCTGAAACAAAGTGGAGTTAGTTATTTTTTTTTTTTCATTTTACGCTCTAATGAAAGCTCGTAACAACCTGGCAATTGCATGTACTGAAAGGCAATTTTATTTAAAAAAAAAATATTTCGATAGATTTCTGATAGTGAATAGTTTCGTTTTTTAGTGAAATTAAAAGCGTAAAAAGGTCGCGAGAATTTGCGCAGGCCGCATTCGGATAATAGGCCGTTAATATCGAAGCGCTGGTTAAAGGGAAGATGTCGCATAGCCTCCAGCACAGGCGGAAGGTGGCTTGTCTGTCCATTTTTATCGCGTTCATTTTGTAAAATGTGCACAAGAACTGTTTAAGCTGATTGGTAAAGTCCGCACGCAGCGTTTCCAAAATTCCTTCCTAATACGAACTGCACAGGAATGGAATGCGCTTCCTGCCTCGGTGTTCCCTACATAAGGTACAACCTGGGTCTCTTCAAGACAAGAGTGAATAGGCACCTCATGGGCAAGCGTGCCCCATCTTAGACTGCATCATCGTCACTTACCATCAGGTGAGTTGTGGTCAAACGCTAGCCCATTACATCATAAAAATAATAATTGAAACTGCACATAATTTATTTAGTTACTAATTATGTCGTTGATGCAGGGCCAAGGATCGAACCGGGCGCCGTCACATTTTAAAGCACATAAATGATACCGCTCCACCTTCACTTTTTCGCAATTTTAATAGATTGTTAGTACAACAACACAATACTACCACCATTGTACCATTGTATATTGTCAGATTTACTACTTGTTACAACTTCCAGCTTGTCGCCGCCGTCAATAAAGATAACTATGCAGTAACTCATATAAATAAATGTAGGATATTAAGGTTCACCAATTGATCAGTTCAGTTTAATTATTATTATTCCAGTTCATGATATTTTATTATTCAATAATCTTTAGTAATGTCTATTTTATTTCATTGTTCAAATTAGCTTGATTGTAAATAATTAGATGCTGGTAACATTGTTGTGTTTGCACTGGCAACTGTAGGATATAGATGGTGACACTAAGAGAAGCGAGAGGCGGCACTTACGAGACGACCGTTGAATAAAATACAACTGAAGTGAATCTGCGTGTTGTTCTTATCGCCGCCAATCCCAGCGACATCACCATCGTAACATACTCTTAGTCAGATTTACCAGGTACCTACATCATGCTTAACAACTTTTGTCCCAAGACTTTTCCTTGGAAACCAATTTTTTTAAAATAAATAACGTCTTCTTATTTATTTAGTTATAAGGGTTCCATAGTTATAGCATTTTTTTCTTATGCCAAAAAATATAATAAGTTTTTCAACAGCTCCAATAGATGGCGTTGTATAGCCTTAAAACGCGCAAGCGTTTCGTTCGTAACATGTGCGAGAACGCTTTGTATAGATCTTGATGGACAGGTCTTACCTTCATTTTAAAAATCTAATTTTTGAAAGACACACCGTCACCATTATTGTGGCGAGGTCAGTTTGAATAGTAAGTAAGTAATACATGCAGTCGTAATAAGGAATACCTTATTGCGACTGCATATCATAATACCTATAAGCGAATAAAAATGTTGATGAGGCATTATATTTCGCACGAAAATAATAATAATAAATATTCGGGACATTTTTGCACACACGGTCATCTGACCCCAAACTAAGCAAAGCTTGTGATATGGCTGCCAGAGACTGATATATATACATATATAGGTTTAAATACATACTTAAATAGATATTAACACCCAGATATAGAACAAACACAAATGTTCATCACACAAATGTTTTGTCCTAGGTGGGAATCGAACCCACGCCCCTAAGCACAGAAGGCAGGTTCTCGACCAACGGGCTATCATAATATGACTGAGAGTCGCTGAGATATATTATTTTATTTTATTTATTATTATATTACAGTAGAATTCATATATAACGACTTCGCTTATAACGACTAACCTATTTTAGCGACGATATTGTTTACTCAAATTAGGTTTCATAATAAATGTACTCAAGAAATAATCCTGCCGTTTTGTGCGTCATCCGGTTAGTACGACATAGTATCGCCGGTCCCTTGAAGGTCGTTATATCCAGATTCTACTGTATGTACTACCTTATATCAGGTACATGTCAAAGTGTACTACATACATTTTATCTCGTAGGTACTGACTTTCAATCGCAAATCCCAACAAAATGCAGTGGTTTGAACCATTCTAATTCGAATGTTGTCAAGTGGGACTACCACATAGACGTTTGCGTAAATCTCTGAAGCGCGTCCTTCGCACGGCGTGTCTGCTTCTTCGACCATAATAAAATGAATGGACGGGCCATAACCATTGCACTTGCTCAGTAAAAACGAGTCAAAACCGTCGGACATAATTATACTTCAACACCTAATTATAACCATGTACAGTACATTTGTTACAAAAAATTGATAGCGCTTAGAATAAGTCAATCTATGGGATAGCGGTTTTTTGTTGTGTATTTACACTTCGGGAAAGCACACGAAGGCATAACTTTGTCAGATGTTTCGTTATCATGTAACAATAGACTTGTGTTGCACTTCCTTCGGCCAGAGACCGACTGAAACGAAGAGAGCTCTGGCGCTCATTTTGTAATCTTCAAAAATTGGGAATTCAAATAGTGGGATTTTGGCGTCACTTTGGCAGTGTGCCGTAGTGCCTCTGTATTTTTATTTGCTCTGAGGTTTTAAGGTCCTTAGGGGTGTAACAGACAGGCGCAGTAATACCTACTAAAGTGGTTTGATCTATCCATTGAAGTGAACCATTTTTGGATTCAGTGAAATGATAACCGATGTTACAATAGGTCGTCTAAATAACGAACTTACCAGTTATAACTTGGTAATGAACAGAAATTTGTCACCGACTCGCACTTGGCCATTATTTATTTTTTGTTGTTATACTTCAGAGTACCTACTATAATCATGCAAAGTTAGTCGCTTGTACGTATTACCTCTGGGTAATACCCAGAGGATCACACAGTGGGTGCCTGAAAACGGACGAAGGAGCCAAGGCAGGCCTAGAAAACGCTGGCGCGATGACCTCGACACGTTCCAGATACAGTGGTCAAGTATGGCGGGTGATCGCACTGTCTGGAAAGAAATGGGGGAGACCTTTGCCCAGGAGTGGGACAGTATAGGTTAAACAAAAAAAAAATATACTTATTACCGTTTTACATTAGAACTAATACAAAAATACATAAAAAAATACGTTTGTTTTATGGAGCCCTTTAATTTTTACTTTTTGACGTTTTTATAATTTGTTAGTTAATCCGCCATAACATTACATATTTTGTGAAAATTTCAACTGGCTATCTATTACGCTTCGAAAGATACAGCCGTTAATAGGTAGGACAGACGGACGGACGAACGGATGGACGGAGGACAGACAGACATCGTAGGCCTAGTAATAAGGTCTCATTTTTTGCGTTAAGCGGTATAGTGGTATAGTGAAATAGAGATCTAAGGTTCATCATCATCAGCCAGAAGACGTCCACTGCTGAACATAGGCCTCCCCCTTTAATTCTACACTGAACGACAGCCTGCCTTTTGCATCCACTGGATGCCCGCGACTCTCACAATGTCGTCGGTCCATCTAGTGGGAGGCCTCCCTACGCTGCGTCTTGCGGTTCGTGGTCTCCTCTTTAGAACCTTTCTTCCCCATCGGTTATCGGTTCTTCGAGCGATGTGGCCTGCCCATTGCCACTTCAACTTGCAAAAGGATCTAAGGTTAGGACGGTCAAAATACACAAATGTCGACGAGACTAGTCTTCACACATATCGGTAGGTCGCCCTTCATCAGCTTATTACTCCGGTATACATCATGCACTCATGACATCACGAATCATCATCACATCACGAACTTGTTCCCCCATCACCTTTTCATCACCGGACGTCCAGACGAACGGCAATGCGTCACCCTTACTTGGTCGAAATGCCATTTATTCGCACCAAGCGTTTTGACTCCCGAGGACCCGGGTATGTCCTAAAACTGCGACCGACCAGAACCACCGGAGGATGGGCAGCAGCATTCTATTAGTACACGGTGAACTTACTGCGATCCCCAAGCCGCCTGCCAAGCGTGGGGATTATGGCAACACCCCTCTTTAAGAGGGAGGCCTTTGTCCAGCAGTGGACGTTTGATGGCTGCTGATGATGATGATGAGTTTTGACTCCTCTTTCTTAATTAGAACAGCAAAACAATGGAACGCCTTGCCCCTGTCTGTGTTTCCGCAGCATTACAATCTTGGAGTGTTCAAATCTAGGGTTAATAGGTTACTACTGGGCAAACGTGCTCCATCTTCGACCGCATCGTCGCTTTCCATCAGGCGAAATCGCGGTCAAACGTTAGCCTAGTCCGATGTAAAAAAAAAAAAAAAAAAAAAAAAATCGTATAAATTTGTGGAAGTTGAGTGCACTCAAATACCCATAGATTAACCTCTCCCCCACACAAACAACGGTATAATATGAACTTGTCACTCTGAAAACCGAGCTTAAGATTTGCATTCTATCGCGAGGTAATTTTATTCATGACCATTCACCCCATTGCATTCCCAGTTAATCTGGTTACGCCCTCCGCATTATAAACAAGAAAATTCTAAAAACACCTCACACATAACACAGATCACGTGATCCTTTTTGTACGGAGACACAATTTTTCTTGTAATTTACAAAATTGTGTTCCATAAATGGTTCACTTTGAGGGGCAGATTAACCCCCATTTTTTTAATAGTAGATAGGCTTGCGCTTGGCCGCCCTCTCGCCTAATGTTAAGCGACGATGCGGTCTACGATGGAGCACGCTTGCCTAGAAGAAACCGATTCACTCTCGACTTGAAGACACTCAGATTGTAACTAACGGGGAAAACCCGTTCAGGCAGCGAATTCCACAGACTAGCTGTTCGCACAATAAATGTGGAATCATAGCGCAGTATAAGTATAAGAATCGTTAAACAAAACAAGTGACATAAGCTAAATAAAACAAAACATATACAAATTTCAAGTACTGACGGGTCATATAAGAGAAGGTGGTAAGTGCCCATAAGTACGTACATATACTTTTTTTCTCAAATCCTAACTGCTAGTCTGTGGAATTCGCTACCTGAATGGGTGTTCCCCGATGGTTACAATCTGGGCGTCTTCTAATCACGAGTGAATCGGTTTCTTCTAGCCAAGCGTGCTACAACGTAGACTACATCATCGCGCTAGATGGTGGTCAAACGCAAACCTATAATGTATTTTAAAAAAACATTATAAAAAAATACATGAAAAAGTCCTATTAGCATTAACAAGTATTCAAATAAGGCTTTTCGTTTTACCTTAATACCTTTTAAGATTAACATAATGTGGGCTTAAAATAAGAGATTTACGAAAAGAAACAACTTTACTTAATCTCGAGAATTTTCGCGACATGGAAAATGTGATGAAAAGGCAAAGAACTTTGTGAAGTGTGTTGGAATACAATTTAGTTGTATTCAAAAAACGTGTGGGATTACGCACACTCGACAGTAAAAAAAAGTCTATTAAAAAAGCTAATCTCTTGAAAATTCTATTTTTATAGAATGGGTGTACGTTTGGTTACCAACACACTTGATGGAAAACGAAGAAAAACAAATTGAATACCTACTAACATTGATGTAAGTAAATAGGGGGAAGATATGGGACGAACTTCTTGACGTGGACCGCACAAATTAGGCTCAAGGGCCTAATCAATTTCAGTCACAATCGAACTGTCGTTTTGATAGCACGTGAATTACTTGTCAAAATATGGCTCTGTTTCGAGCCTAAACAGAGCCATATTTATTGGGTACAATGTTTAGATGTCACGCGTCTTCCCCTTTTTAAAACAGTTATTGCCTACTAACCATTTACTCCGTGAATCATTTTTATGACCAACAAAATGAACGATAAAGAGCAAGAATGTTAAAATGAGCTGCGCAGAGTGTAAAACAATCATTGAAACTGGACAAATGAACGAACGAGACAACAAAGATGTCCGAGACAATGAGTTATGACGAAGGAGGTTTATATAGCACGACGATTTTCATTCAGAAATTACAGTACAAGTAAAGTGCTGCCAATTGGGCAAAATTGGCACTAACTACGTGCTCTGTACAAATTTTACCTGAACTGTGTCGTTTTCGTGCGATATACCTCTCGTCGGCGAGAAGTTGACAAAGAACTTTATTTTTCATACAAAAAAAAAAAACAATTTTTCACATTGTTTTGAACTATCACGGTTGTTCACTAAAGTTATATGACTTTTTAACTGTTCGACCAACCATCCGCATTCTTCAGTCTTCCCGTGAACATGATGCATTTAACTGCGCCGAAATATAGGGAGCTCATTCCACAACCTTACCACGGTAAATATCCCGTCAACAATCATATAACTTTAATTGTTTACCCACGTTTGCATGCTTTATAACCAACTACGCAAAAAGCCAAAATAAAGATAAAAATTAACAGCCTTATTTACCGACATGGCCCACCGGATTAGCAAGTTGAAGTGGCAGTGGGCAAGGCACATATCACGCAAAACAGATGGCCGATGGAGCCGAAAGGTTCTCCGATGGAGACCACAGTCCGGTAAGCGCAGCTAAGGATGTGCATTGTTCACCCACAAGATGGACAGACGAGCTAAAAGAGACCGCAGGAAAACGCTGGATGCAGGCCGCTTCCAGCCACCTGCCAAGCGTGGGGATTATGGCAACACCTCTCTCTAAGGTGGAGTATTGGCGCCAACGTGGAAAAAACATGTCGGCTCGTTGCATTGTTTTCCTAAACTTGTGTATTTTCGAGTGTTAATGTGTACTAAATGGTGAATTAATATTCATTAAGTGCTCGTAAACGTGCTCGAGTGTGAGCAAGTGATATAATGAGGTAAAACGTGTCTTTTCGTGTTGTTTCCAAAACTCCATTGGAGCCTCTTGTAAAGTCTCCACCACTTTACAGGGGCATGAGTTTGACTTGACCGTGACTTACTTAGCTTGACTCTGACTGTGCCTATGACTTGTTTGACGCTATTAAGATGATGAAACCTGCTTAATATTACGAGTAAAGGACATTGAATCCATGCTCATGAAAATTTTAACAAAAAAAAAAGGTGGAGGCCTTTGTTGAGCAGTGGACGTTTACTGGCTGATGTGGTGATGTGTGAAATATATTTGCGTAGATTACTCAAATTTCCTTCATTATTCGTGTCAGGGTTCCAAGTTTTAGCGTGCTCAAAGTTAGCTTGCACCTTGTAAAACGCCAGTTATAACCGCAAGTTCTTGAAGGAGCCGTTTGTTGCAGAGTTATAAAGTTGATGGCTTGTTTGTGAACGCAGTATGGACTGGTGTGACAACTGTTCCTGTTACGGTGGTACAATACGATGGACTTCATGGCTTTGTTAAAAGTTTGCGCTTTATTATTTTACTAGCTGTAGTTCACCCGCGTAGTGATGAAAAATGGTGATGATGATGATGATTATGAAAAGTAGCCTATGCCACTCTCCAGCCCTTGAACTATATCCATGCCAAAAATCAGGTCAATCCGTAGATTTGTTGCTGCGCGAAAGAGGAACAAACGAATTAAAAAACTTTTCACATGTCTATCACTATCATCACTACATAGTATAAAACAAAGTCGCTGTCGCTGTCTGTCCGTTCCTATGTTTGCTTAAATCTTTAAAACTACGCAACGGATTTTGAAGCGGTTTTTTTTTTTATTGATAGAGTGATTTAAGAGGAAGGTTTATATGTATAACTAGCGACCCGCCCCGACTTCGCACGTAAATTACACCCGTGCGAAGCCGGGCGGGCGGGTCGCTAGTTTATAATATTAGTATGATAGTATGATTATTGAGCGATGGTGGCTGAGCGGTGACATGTGCGCTTTACAAACTGATGGCACCCGGTTCGAACCTCGGCCCTGCACCAATGACTAATAGCACCTAAATTAACCATCTGCAATTTCGATGCTATCGCTCAAAAACAGGGAAGAAAAACATAGTGAGGAAACCAAGGTATGTCCAAGAACCTTAAACGTTCAAAGACTTATGACAACAAAAACAAAAAAAAATTGTGCGTGAAGTCCCTCCGCGCGGAAGAAGTTATACTTCAACAAGGAACCCTAAAATTATAACTAGGGCAAAAATATCAACAATTTAAAAACAGGCTTTTCTCGAGATTCGAACCTAGCTCCTTAGGCTTCTCAATCCATTAGCGACACCATTACACTACCGGATCTGCTAGTGCAGTGCGAAAAAAGGATACGCATTTCGCAACCATACGAGAGAGAGAAATTCCCCCTCCATGGTAGCGTTAAACGTTTAACGCAACTTTGTTGCAAGTCGCATAAGAAGTATAACTTCAAAAACAAATGAGAACTCCTTTTATGAAGTCGGTTACAATATGAATTGATACCATATTTGACATCAATGTTGCTTAACGTCACATAAGATTGTGGTCAAAGTTAAATTTCTAGCTATTGTACCATAATTTTGTCCATAGAATGTAATATTCCGGAACACTGTATTTTTTAGATTTCGTTCTTTTTATCACTGTCTGTCCATCGAAGTGGAGCGAGTAGGGCATTGATGTTAGTAAATAGGGGGAAGATACGGGACGAACTTCTTTACGTAGACCGCACAAATTAGGCTCACGGGCCTAATCAACTTCAGTCACAATCGAACTGTCGTTTTGATAGCACGAGAATTACTTGTCAAAATTGTGTTGAAATAAAGCAGCAAAAGTTACTTCCTGCGTTTTCACAAGAGCACCAACAGTTCGAAAACAAAAAACAAGTTTCACGGCATTACTTTTCACTCGTAAATACTTAAAAACAATTAACTTCATTTTCTTTAAATGTCACTTCTATGGTCTAGTGCAGTGTCTAATAGAGCGGTGAAGTTGACGTTTACAGTGTAGACGTCAACGTCGCCGCTGACTCGAGCCGAGACAGAGCCATATTTATTGGGTACAATGTTTGGATGTCACGCGTCTTCCCTCTTTTTAAAACAGTCATTGGAGTAGGGAGATCTTTCAAAGAAAACTCCGCTTCGCTTGCCTTCGCTTGCTCGCTCGAGGGAAACGAGTCTTTTTGAAAATATCTAATTTATTATAAAACCCTTACTATTATCACAAGAGCTTACTAGCTGATAAAACTTTCAGCGCCTCTAGAACATTATGCTTCGCAAGTTAGTAACGTAGACAGTGACGGGTGACGTGCGCTTTACTTGTTGCATATTTTGATAGGTGGGGGTGGAAATTCACTTTGGTATATAGTTTTGAGAAATAAAAATTTGAACTGTGTACGTTTAAAGACGTTGAGCATAAAATATCTTCTCTATCTCTACATAGTATAAATTGAAGTCGCTTTCCGCGTCTGTCTGTATGGCCGCTAACTCCTCCTAAACCACGCAAAGGATTTTTTATGCGGTTTTCACCATCAGTTAGATACATTTTCACGGAAGGTTTAAATATATATATATATATATATAAACCTTTATATATATATATATATATATATATATATATATATATATATATATATAAACCTATTTATAACTAGCGACCCGCCCCGGTTTCGCACGTAAGTACACGTGCGAAGCCCGGCGGGCGGGTCGCTAGTAAATATATAAAAATGAATCCCTATTTACCTTGGTCACGCCATATCTTGAGAAATACTATACCAATTTTTTTTTTTTTTTTAGTTTTCTAATACTTTGTAGAATGTTTGTACGGAAAGAAAAAATAGGAAAATGACCATAAAGCTGGAAAATTTCAGAAAACTTTACCGACGATTTTAACTTCTCGCGTTTGACAATTCGCGCGTTTGATGAATGTGAAAATACCAGACAGCAGTTTTATTTTTATTTTTGAACATTCATAGCTAAGACAGGATAAGGTCTGTCGGGTCAGCTAGTCTATATCTATACTATAATCTATGCTAATATTATAAAGAGGAAAGATTTGATTGTTCGTTTGTTTGTTTGCATTGAATAGGCTCCGTAACTACTGAACCGATTTGAAAAATTCTTTCACTGTTGGGAAGCTACACTATCCCCGGGTACCAAAGCTTATAATATATTTTCAAAACAAATACGGATCCTTACTAAAACTCCAATAATGTAACCCAAGGTGTAAAAAATTAGATTTCCAATTTTAACTTTGCGTGTTTGACAGTTCTAAGACAGGACAACGTCTGCCAGGTCAGCTAGTTGCTTATAAAACTATTCCTTACGCGGCCGCTTGAAACAAGATAAGGACATATGTCGCAACGCATCTACATCGGTCAGGTAGTATTGTAAAACACTGTTTTAAACTACCACGGTTGTTCTCTACAGTTTTATATGATTATTAACGGGCTATTTACCGTGATAAGGTTGTGGAAGATCTCTCGATATTTCGACTTTTTTTTTTTTATGCCATGGGTGGCAAATAAGCAGACGGGCTGATGGAATGCAGTCACCGTCGCCTATGGATACTTGTAACACCCGAGGCATCACAAATACGTTGCCGACCCTTAAGAACTCGATTAACTCGCCTTTTGAAGAACCCCATGTTGTAGCTTCTCGGAAACACCGTAGAAGGTAGCTCATTCCACATTTTGCAGGTATGAGGCAAGAAGGATCGTGTGAAACGCAGTTAGACGCAGAAGCTTTGTTCTATAGCCAGTGTCTATAATTATTATGTTCTATAGGCGACGGTTGCCGCCCCAAGGCCGACTATAACTAACTATATGCAAACGGCAGCTCATATCTGACGAATATCTGAGGATATATATCGGATGCCTACCCTATGGCTGAACAGTACCCTTGGTTACCGCATCCCATGCAGCAAACTGCCGAGCCTTAGGGGGAGAGCACAAATCAGCAATCGTAAGGAGCCATGCGACTCGATGAAGCGACTATATGCAGACGAATATCTGAGAATCTAAATCGGGTGCTTCCCCCAAGGCTTAACATATGTCAAACAGTAGACTAATGTGTGCAAAGATTATGGTGTCATCATCATCATCATCATCATCATAACCATCATCATCAGCCAGAAGACGTCCAATGCTGAACATAGGCCTTCCCCTTAGAACTGACCACACTGAACGACAGCCGCCATCTACATCCACTGGATGCCCGCAACACTTACGATGTCGTCGGTCCATCACCGACAGTCGGGTAGTGGGAGGCCTACCTACACTGCATCTTCCAGTTCGTAGTCTCCACTCTAGAACCAATCTCATAATCTAGAGATTAGATTATGATGTATGCGGGATTTATAAAGATAATATTAGGCAGAAATCTGATTCTTGGCTTTAGAAGTCGTGCTCAATCGCATCGTACAAACTAAAAGTTCCGCAAAACGTAAGTGATTCACAGCACCATTACGGACGATCGCGGGATTTGCGGGTGAATCGGTACATCGCATAAATATCGCCTGACTACACTGTCACATTTAACTGGAGCAGCTCAAGGGTTAACATATTTATGGCTGCATGTTTATATTAAGGTTAAAGTGAGAAAATGGCCCCGGGTATGTCCTAAAACTGCGACCAGAACCACCGGAGGATGGGCAGCAGCGTTCTGTTAGTACACGGTGAACGTACTGCGATCTCCAAGCCGCCTGCCAAGCGTGGGGATTATGGCAACACCCCTCTCTAAGAAGGAGGCCTTGTTCAGCAGTGGACTTTTAATGGCTGATGATGTGAGAAAATGGCATTTTTTGCCGAATTTTAAAGGTGTTTGGTAACATCATCACTCCATTTGATATAATTAGAAGAGTTTGGTTCTACATACTTACACAACATACAAATGAGTGCACAGTAAAGGTGCTTTACAGCCCGTGGCGAGAAAGAAAGTGGAAAACACACGGCACTGTTCACGAGGTGGTTTTATGTCACAAACCGTACAAATATTATCCAGTAACTCAGCTCAAAACAATAATAATATCACCAACGTGCACTTCTTTTTGTTTTCGTCAATACATAATATCGGCGAAAACAAAAAGAAGTGCGTAATGCGTATTCTAACGTATTAGTCGGGTAAATGACAAAGTTATTATGAAATACTTTTGGTTTTTGGGGTTCCGTACCCAAAGAGTTTAACGGGACCCTATTGCTAAGCCTATGCTGTCTGTCTGTCCGTCTGTGCATCTTACATTTTAACGGCTGTATTTTTCGAACCATAATATAGATGGCCAGTTGAAAATTTTCACAGAATATAATACCTAAGAAGTAACCAACCATAGTAACAATCTGGGTGTCTTCAAATTACGAGTGAATCGGTTTCTTCTAGGCAAGCGTGCTCCATCGTAGACCACATCGTCGCTTTACATCAGGCGAGTTGGGGGTCAAAAGCAAGCCTATTAATAGATTAAAAAAAATAAATGCCAAGGACCGACCACGCCCGACTTTGTTTTACTTGGTGGTGAACAGTAATTGGTCACCGACTCGTACTTGGCCACTATTTATTATTTGTTGTTTTAAGAGTGTGTACTATAATCATGTTAAATTTGATACTTGTTTGTATTACCGCTTTACACTGTAGCAAATATAAAAATAGGTTTAATAAATGTTTGTTGTATGGGGACCCCCGCCCCCTTTAGTTTTTACTTTTTGACTTTACTATTATGACTTAGTTAATCCGCTGTAACATAACATATTCTGTAAAAAAATATCGGGCTATCAATTATTGCTCGAAAGGTATTAGACAGACAGCGTAAGGATAATTATAGGGTCCCATTTACAGCTTTTGGGTACAGAACGCTGAAACTATGATACACCTAACTTTTACCTAACGTTTTTAATAACAAAAATTACGAACTTCCATACAACTTTCATCCCCTATTTAAAAGGGTTTAGGGGGTTAACTTTCAAAAATAATTCCTCAGTGCTCATTTTCGTTATATACGGAACACAGGTGCAAAGTTTCATGCTTAGACCAATGACGAATAATCTTTGTTCTTCTTTGTTCTAAGCCCAGCAGTTTAGGCATTGCGGTAAACGAAAAAATATATATTTTCTGTGGTACGGTGTTTCTCAGGGAATGAATGATGAATGACGAATGAATGAATGAATGAATGATGGTGTGCTTAGTTATTTTTACTGTCATTACTAACGTAACGTAGTCAATTTGAAATTTATTGATGGTATAATTAAGGGTTTATAGGGCTTTGACAGGTCGACCCCGGGCAGGTAATTAGGTCAAATGAGAAACGAATAATCTTTGTTCTTCTTTGTTCTAAACCCAGCAGTTTAGGCTGTGCGGTAAACGAAAAAATATATATATTCTGTGGTACGGTGTTTTTCAGGGAATGAATGATGAATGACGAATGAATAAATGAATGAATGATGGTGTGCTTAGTTATTTTACTGTCATTACTAACGTAACGTAGTCAATTTGAAATTTATTGATGGTATAATTAAGGGTTTATAGGGCTTTGACAGGTCGACCCCGGGCAGGTAATTAGGTCAAATGAGAAACGAATAATCTTTGTTCTTCTTTGTTCTAAACCCAGCAGTTTAGGCTGTGCAGTAAACGAAAAAATATATATATTCTGTGGTACGGTGTTTCTCAGGGAATGAATGATGAATGACGAATGAATGAATGAATGAATGATGGTGTGCTTAGTTATTTTACTGTCATTACTAACGTAACGTAGTCAATTTGAAATTTATTGATGGTATAATTAAGGGTTTATAGGGCTTTGACAGGTCGACCCCGGGCAGGTAATTAGGTCAAATGAGATTGCGCAGATTAAACATAATGGTACAGTTAGTGTTGCCCTGGGAAATGGTGTTTAGTCGGGTTTTATTTTACCTGCGACACGTTTTTATTGAGCTTTAGAACATAACTATGATAGTAAATGTGAAGCACTGTAACATTAGGGTAGAATTTACGTAAACTTGTAAAATAGCGACGCAATCAAAAAGCAATGTCGTCAAACTAAATTTTACGCTGAATTTTATCACACAGTAACTGCTTCCGTAAGTTTCTTTACAACGGTAGAGGCATACGTTTGACCACAATCTCACCTCATGGGAATTTATTTATTTTAAACCTACCTATGTATGAGCAACCAAAATTATATATGTCATTGATAATAAAGCTATTTGGCATTTTTTTTGTTATTGACTTACCCTGACGTTTTATATTTTTGGCAATTTTACATTTTGGACGTTTTACTAGTAAGTCGTTTTGCCACTGAAGACATTGTCACCTTATAAATGTTTTAACATGCCGACGTTCTGCAAACTACGTCGTTTTTCCTGATAGACCTTCTGTTCTGACACGGAGCGAGCGTTGATGTGGTCGAAATGGAGATAATTATGTGATATAGTGGAATTGTTTCCATGTCTACAGATTCCCTTGTCTACAAATTCCCATATCTACAGATTCCCATGTATGAGGTGTGGTTTTTACAGTTTACTATGGCGCAATTTGACATTCTTGTATTGATGTCTGACTTGCTAATCAAATCAAAATCAAAACAAATAATTTTTATTATCAGACACAAGTTCTATAAAAAATTACAATTAAAAATATGAAATTAAATTAATCAGAATAATTGCTAATGCCAAGACGAGGGGGCGATAAGTCCTGCACTGACGTCCTGTGCATGACTTGGGGTGTATTGTACATTCTTGGTGTGTATTGTACATTCTTGGTGTGTATTGTGCATTCTTGGTGTGTATTGTGCATTCTTGCTATGTATTGTGCATTCTTATTGTGTATTGTACATTCTTGGTGTGTATTGTGCATTCTTGGTGTGTATTGTGCATTCTTGGTGTGTATTGTGCTTACTTCCGTGATCGTATCCGTGATGTCTATCATAATAAAGATCTATGCTCATCATACATTATAATTGTTTAGCCGCTATTAAGAAAGGAGCACTCACCGCTTGTATAAAGAAGTCCTCGTGCAGCACGCTGACTATCCCAAAATTGGTGAACTTGAAGACTCGGTCCATGATCCACATGAGGTTGGGCAGGACGCCGGGACGGCAGTTCCAGGCCGCCATCAGCATCGGTACGTCGGCTGTGCTCTGGTGGTTGGCCAGCACCAGCGTGCGGCGGCTGGAGCACGCCACTGGCTCGTCGCCCGTCTCCACGACTGCACAACAAGAGAGATACATTTGTTAACATAGTGAATTATGTAAATATACAAGACTGCTCCGGTGGCCCAGTTAGTAGAGAACCTGCTTTCAGCGCGATCAAACCCATGCCCCCGGATTTGATTCTCATATAGGGCAAATATTCATATGATGAACATTTGCGTTTTATTATTTTTTTTCTCCAAAAGGCCGGTTAGAAGCAGCCCGCATCCAGCGTTTCCCAGCAGTCTCTTTTAGGTCATCTGTCCATCTTGTATGGTGGTAGTCTTACGCTGTGCTTACCTTCCTTAGGCTTGAGTTTGGCCGCCAACTCGCCTGGTGTTAAGCGATGATGCGGTCTACGATAGAGCACGCTTGCCTAGTAGAAACCGATTCACTCGTGATTTGTCTATATCTGGGTGTTAATAGCTATTTATGTATGTATTTAAAAATATACATATATGTATATCAGTCTCTGGCAGCCATATTACAAGCTTTGCTTAGTTTGGGGTGAGGTAACCGTGTGCGCAAAAATGATATTTTTTAAATATTTTTTTACTATAAATTATTATAACACCGGCTTGCATTCACGATGATGTTTTATCGGTCGATTATCTATAGTATAGAAATATTAGTATAGATTCTATACTAATATTATAAAGAGGAAAGATTTGATTGTTTGTTTGTTTACATTGAATAAGCTCCGAAACTACTGAACCGATTTGAAAAATTATTCCACTGTTGGGAAGCTTCACTATCCCGGGGTGATATAATTATAATATGTATATGCTATATTAGTATTTTTTTTTTAATTAGGGATCCCTACTAAAGTTCTAATAATACCCGTGCAAAGCCGGGGTGGACCGCTAGTATTATATAAAATCATTAGCGATGAAAATTATTTATACAAAAAAAATTATAACTACAAAAAAAACGCTTATGTGACTCATTAAACAAAACAAATGAACCTAAACTCGAGGGGTCATTACACTTGGTGACGAGGGTCTGATGATGGAGCCAAGAAGTGAAATAGAGGAGCATTTTATAGCCGCTAAATTCCTCAAGCGTAGCCTTTGGTTTGTCTTAACAAGTTTTAATGCCATATTTGGCAAACAAGCTAACGAGCCACCTGATGGTAAGCGATCGCCGTCACCTATATAACACCAGGGGCATCACAGACACGTTGCCGACCATTAGACCAAAGACTATTATGAGTCCTTTAGAAAAAATCAAATCTCAGTAATTGTGTTAAAGCTGATATTACATTTCTAACTTATTGCACAGAAAAGACAAGTAAATAGAACGGAAATACGAATAAAAATCTATCGCCAGGCATTATGACAGAACCTTGATTGAACATTCTTATTTATGTCAACGCGTCGAACTCCGCATCCAAAGAACTTGGACCTTATATTTTATGGTTAGGTCTCAAAGTTCTTTGTCTGCATCACAGTTGCGAACTGATTTCGAATGACGTTTCGTTTATATGGGTGCAACTGGCTACTACTTTCTTACAATATTTTTTTTTTCTGTGATCAGTAGCGTCGCAAGAAACTTATCAAGTACCAATAATAATAAAGAAACCCATTTGTTGAGGACACGACGCGCGTAAACCTTCTTATCCCCTCTGAGGACAGGATCGATAAATATTTCACTACCTACACATTGTTCAAAACAAACGGGACGGGGACCACATACTTGTAGTAAAGGTAAAAGCGCACAGGGATACATTCACGGAAATTTCGTTTTACTTCTTTTGTATAAGCACTTATTATACCCTACTGGGGCCTTACGGACAACAGCTAATTGCGGCACCTAATCCGCTCAGTTGGTAAATCACGCGAACGTGAACCTTATCGCGCCCAGATACGGTTTGCAGCCGCGTGATTTTCCAACTGAGCGGATTAGGTGCCGCAATTAGCTGTTGTCCGTAAGGCCCCAGTGCTCAAAATGGACCGGAACGCACCGGAACGCCGTTCCGGTTCCTGAAATCACCGTTCCATTTCGTAAATCCAACGACACCTCACTCATCAAAATCGGTCAAGCCATTTAGGCTACAGGAGGTACTACAGGAACCTAGAATCATACTTACATGCTTACATACAACCCAAAAACATTACCCTTCTTCTTGGGCAGTCGGTTAAAAGTTTGCAAGGTTTGAAGGGTTCGTGAGTAAGTCCAATTCGACCACTGGTCAGGATCTCATATTAATTGCATTACACAGCTTATTTTTGGCTAAATCTTGCGTATCTTTGCAATTTGCGTATATTTTACCGTGTGTGCAACAATGTCTCGTTTTTTTTTTTTTTTTTTTTTTTTATTGTAACAGAAATAAAAACAACATCTTGGTTTTAAATACTTAAAGAAAAGTGTCAGAACTTTTCATACCACACGTGCGAACGAGGAGCAAGCTTATTTAGGAAAGCTGACAAAATCAGTTATTCCTGTCTGTCCCCTCATTCTATCCCCCCACGAGAGGACAAATAGGAATAAAAATTCCTGACTGGCCCCGAATTTGAATCCGGGGACAAACAAGAATAAATATTTCCTGACTGTCCCCGAATTTAAATCAGGCGACGAATCGAATTACATCGAAATTATTAACCTTATTTTCCAAAGTTACATTATCTTTTAGTTTGTCAATTACACTGTGTATTGCACCTTAGTGCGGTCGAACCCTAATAGTTTTAGCGGACACGGACCGGATAATGTTTGCTTGTGTATACGCGGCTTTATTTGAAATATCTGCTGCAAGGCGTTTAAGGGGCTGAATTGAAAATGGATCGTATAAAAATATTTGTAGCCGTAAGTTTATTCGTGGCTTGGGCCACATACAAATGAACAGACTGGCTTTCGGCAGTAAGAATAGAATAAAATATAATTTATCATCGATATCACATTAGTAATAATTTTTGTAATAAAAATATATACTACGAATGCTTCTATTATGGACGTCAATTTAGTGCACAATTCAATATTTTGTAGTTAGGTGTAAGACTGTAAATTGAGTCTCGCTCAGCAAACGAAAATTTAAAACATAATGAGGGTATATCTATGCGCGTAAAAGCGATAAATAAGTCGGCTGTCGTCAGACTGGTACATTTAAGCATAAGTAAAAAAAAGTCTTAAAAATTTATTAATTAATTTAAAATACTAAAACCAATTCAGCTGTATAGGGGCTTTGTTAGACAACAGCATTAAAATTAAACTATTTAAATTAAAAATAAATAAATTTGTCAAGGCATAAAATAAAATACATCTCTATCTCTTCTCTTCTCTTTTCTATCTCTTCTCTCTCTATCTCTACATAGTATAAGTTAAAGTCGCTTTCCGCGTCTGTCTGTCTGTATGTCTGTATGGCCGCTAACTCCTCCTAAACCATGCAACGGATTTTGATGCGGTTTTCACCATCAGTTAGATACATTTTCACGGAAGGTTTATATATATAACTAGCAACCCGCCCCGGCTTTGCACGTAAATTACACCCGTGCGAAGCCAGGCGGGCGGGTCGCTAGTAGTCAATAAATTACTAAGCCTGAAAGCCTGAAGAATCTCTGATAATAATTGGTTATCCTTATAGTAATTTCATCAAAACTCGCGTGAGGATTCATTATAAATTATTATAACACCGGTTTGCACTCACGATGATGTTTTTATCGGTCGAGACGATCGACCGGTTTCGGAACCATTAGAGCCCCTTCCTCAGGGAATACGCGCGATTCTGGAGAAGGTCGCCCGCGTACGATCGTCTCGACCGATAAAAACATAATCGTGAGTGCAAACCGGTGTTATAATAACTTATAGTCATTGGTCAGAAATTAAGATACTGTGTATACAGACTTTGATAGATAAGTACTACTGAAATATGGCGTCACCAAACACGTCACTAGTATGACCTTTATCTCGTCTTAGAAAAAGTAGAATACTTTACCTTCACCTTCTAAAATTAAATGTGCGTTCAAGCTAACGTAATTTCTTCGCCGCTCAGTCGTGCTCGAGCATTTCTTGTTGAAATTAAATTTTGGAAGTTAAAGAACAGCTAAAAATAGGATTCTATTGAAAGTTTGAAACGAAATCGAGAAAGTATTGGACACGTATTTTTATCTAAACCTGACCTTGCACTTTTGGGCAAAGAGTAGGTACTTTTACCCTAGGGTTATGTTTTTCGAGTGGAGGTTTGAGGTTTCTTTGGCACATCTTATAGCCTAAACGGTATAATGGATTTCAACATGATCAAAGAAAACAAGGTCTTCTACTCTGGCAGTTGTCCCAGAATTACGTCACTGTCCAGTTGCCACTTTATCCAATCAGCTGTTACGTGGTGTATCGTCATCTCTCTCGAACCTGTTGTAAATTGACATCATGACATCATTGCGGGACGCCCACGTGGACATTTTTTCTCGGATTGCTATACCTGGCGGAGTATATTATTATACCATGGAATTCAATATGTAAGATGTCATTTGGATTGTTTTAATAGTGGGAGTGACAAAGGGTACAAGATTTCAAAATGGTGTCTGCAAAAAATAAAATAACTTTTCCTAAACTTTTACTTTACCTACTATTTCTACAATACAGACGGGTGATATTTTTTAAAATAATTTACTTGTTTTATATGCACCATTGTAAATTTTATTGGCCGATAGTAGAACCCAAGCGAAACCTTTTTGTGGCTCGATGCGTCAGAACACAAAAATATTATTTTATGAGTAAACCTAGCCACTTATTTTGTTGGAAATATTGAGTACATCCTTATCCCTTTTCTGCGTAGTTACAGTACAAAGCATAGTGAAAAGGAAATATTTATCAGTATTTTCATAGATTTGGGCTTGTTTGCGGAACGTGACACGGAAGACGGAGGAAAACCGACGGGGGATGGATCACAAGGTATAAGGTAAGACTACACTAGGATGCGATGCGATATGACAAGAGTATGTATAGGAAGTTTACATAAGCAGCGTTTTTAAATGCTTAGCTGCACTTTTAACTAAGATAAACATAATTTATATTACAAAAAACAACCGTAACTATATAAGTACAAAGAATGCACGTTAAAATTTTAGGAAATATTTTTAAAAAGTTAACACAAGCTGGTTAGATTACGAGTACCTACAAACCTACATGTATGTATATGAAGCTAATCGATGAGCACCAAACTAAGCACGTGGCTTGTAACTAGCTAGCTAACTAGCGTGGCTTATAATAAACAAAACGATGACAATTTTGAACATACCTACTTCTAACTGTTGAATCGAATCTAAACTCTTCAAATAGATGTGATTCAGGTACAATAACTTAGTACGATCGTCAGACACAGTATAAGTACGGTCATAGTACAGTATAAATAAATAAATAATGATACTAGATGTAGTAATAATAAAAACACATCAGATTTTTAAAGGTCAGTACATAAGTGACATGAATTTGGACCGCATGACAAACAAAAGGGCAGTCGAACCGACCTGCAATAACGCTATAAAACGCTATCTATTGCGTTATTTGGAACTAATGAAATGAAACGAATAACACAAAAATAAGTTGTATCGCATAACGCACCGCAATCCAACCTTTAGTTTTTCAACGCACATTATGTCGGTGACTGTCGAACAGTTTGCAAACCTTCTGAAGATGATTGTAACTATTTTTCAAAGCGTTCCGCGACGATCCGTTTTTGTTTTGTTCGCTATCGAAACTAACAAAAAGAAGTTTTATCGCATCACGCACTACAGCCCAACCTTTAAGTCTCCATCCATGGACATTATTGGACATATCGGTGAGTGCGAACAGTTTGCAGACCTTCTAAAGATTATTGTAACTATTTTTGAAATCGTTCCGAGATGATCCATCTTTGTTTTGATTGTACAAATATTTTTAGCAACAACATGTTCCTATCTGGAAACGATCATATTTCCAACTTTCATCATCATCATCATCATCAGCCAGAAGACATCCACTGCTGAACATAGGCCTCCCCCTTTAACTTCCACACTGAACGACAGCGTCCTTTTGCCTCCACTGGATGCCCGCGACTCTCACAATGTCGTCGGTCCATCTAGTGGGAGGCCTCCGTACGCTGCGTCTTCCGGTTTGTGGTCTACACTCCAGAACCTTTCTTCCCCATCGGTTATCGGTTCTTCGAGCGATGTAGCCTACCCATTGCCACTTCAACTTGCAAATTTGAACAGCTATGTCGGTGACTCTGGTTCTTTGGCGAATATCCACGTTTCGGAATTCTATAGCGCAAAGAAACTCCGAGACTAGCTCTCTGCTTTGTCCATTATAGTCATAATTATGAACTTCTTTTACAATGGGACCAACCCTGATATCGCGAAAAAAATATCAGTTGTTCCATTCATTTTGTCGATTGTTATGACCGTTTTCTATGGAACAATTGATATATTTTTATCAATTTCAGGGTTTCTCATAATTATGGGTTCTATGGACACCCCTTTGGGCTTAGGACATTCATTCCACGTAACCCTGTATATCTGCAAACTACTCTTCAAAGATTCTAATCAATTTCGAAGATTGAAAAAATTCTAATCATACTTTAAAATCGTTCACAAGTCCAATCACATCTCAGGATTACGTAACTCAAACGATTTTAAGAGTATCAAAGAGCCCTTGAAATAAAATTGAATTCCCAATCCCCGACGTATATTTACTTAATAAAAGTTAAATAAACTGTGCCTTGACGCGACCTCTTAATAAGAACCAGCTCTTATCTCTAGAACGAATAAATCGTCCAAAATGAGACTCCAGGCGAAATTAAAATTTCAATCGCAGCCCAAAAAGTAGAATCGTTTAAAATTTTCATCACAATGAAATCCTATGCATTTTCCCCCGGACTTAAAATAAATAATGGGATTGTATTAAGATTCAAATTACTGTATATCTACTTAAAGGGCCACCCCCTACCCCCAAGGCAAACCACCCCTCTATCAGTCTGAGGAGAGAAAAAAGTTACCTCCGTAAAAATTATTAACATTTTCATGAATTCGTAATTCTGTTTGCTCTCTCAGTGATCTAGGCGAAACGCTTTTCGTTCGTGCGAGGTTGCCAGCGTTAAAAATGTACGCGGTGTTGTCCTATCCGAGAGGAAAATACTACCAATTTAGTATGTATTACGCTATCGCGTCTTACGTGTGACGGGTTTAGTAGTAAGATCTAGAATTCTAGGGCCTCAAATTTGTTCATGAATTAATTTATCAATACTGGATACATTTTTGTAAAATACTAGCAACGCACCCCGGCTTCACACACACACACATCAGCAGCCATCAAACGTCCACTGCTGGACAAAGGCCTCCCTCTTAAAGAGGGGTGTTGCCATAATCCCCACGCTTGGCAGGCGGCTTGGGGATCGCAGTAAGTTCACCGTGTATTAATAGGACGCTGCTGCCCATCCTCCGGTGGTTCTGGTCGCAGTTTTAGGACATACCCGGGTCCCCGGCTTCGCACGGGCGTAAATCTTTTTTTTTACACCTTGGGTTACATTATTGGAGATTTAGTAAGGATCCCTATTTAAAAAAATTGCTTGTGTCACCCGGGGATAGTGTAGCTTTCCAACAGTGAAAGAATTTTTCAAATCGGTTCAGTAGTTTCGGAGCCTATTCAATGCAAACAAACAAACAAACCAACAATCTTTCCTCATTATAATATTATATTATATATTGTTATATAGTTTAGAAAATAAAATCCAACTGTACGTTCAATAGACAGGATTAATTCCCCGTCTTATCCCTCTTCAAGATATAGTCTACTATAGCTGCGCCTCGCGTTGGCAATTCTTCTAGAAACATATTTTCCGGGAAAAAAGTATTTTAAGTCACTCTCCTGCCCTTGAACTATATTTAGGAAAAAAATCATGTCGATCCGACACACACACACACACACACACGTAGGTAGGTACGTTAGGTACGTTATACCGAACTTTTATAAATGCAAATTAATTTTTCTGTTTTGAAAAATTGTCTGGCAGTTTTATGATTATTTACGGGATATTTACCGTGAATTGGTTGTGGTTGGACAAATAGACACATTCCTTAAAATACACAAACATGTCTGACACATTCCCTAAAACACACAAACATATCTGACACATTCCCTAAAACACACTTACATATCTGTCACATTCCTTATAACACACTAACATGTCTGACACATTCCCTAAAACACACAAACATATCTGTCACATTCCTTATAACACACTAACATATCTGACACATTCCCTAAAACACGCAAACATATCTGTCACATTCCTCATAACACACTAACATATCTGACACATTCCCTAAAACACACAAACATATCTGTCACATTCCTTATAACACACTAACATGTCTGACACATTCCCTAAAACACTCAAACATATCTGTCACATTCCTTATAACACACTAACATATCTGACACATTCCCTAAAACACGCAAACATATCTGTCACATTCCTTATAACACACTAACATATCTGACACATTCCTTATAACACACAAATATGTCTAACGCATTTCCTAAAACACACATACATGACACATTCCTTGAAAGCAATGTTTTAAACCCTCTCTTATCTTTCTTGAAAAGCGAAGCTTCACCTGGCAACATAGGTCGGCTGGCAAAAGGAAGCCTTTGGGAGCTGGGATCTGGGGTACGAGACGACGTGCCAGAAAAAGAAAACTGTTCGTTAGAAGGCTTTATTAACTTGTGATATTCTTCCCAGCGCAAATGTTGTGCGTGGGCAAGAAGTCATGATCATTTGATATGGCACTTGTTTTCTAACATTTACCTTATTTTTACTAGGTTAGCTGCGCCCCTCGGTTTCACCTGCGTGGATTAGTAATAAGTAATAATAATCAGTAATACATACAAGCGTCAAATTTAGAATAAATATAGTACACACTCTAAAGTAAAATAAATTAAGCGGGCGCGCGCCAAAAATCCCAAACTGAATGAAAACAAGCACATTTTGTCTGGGTGCGGAACCCTCGTTGCTCGAGGCCGACTTGCACTTGACCCGTGTATTTTTTTATATATATAGAATAAATAATAGGCTTGCGTTTGACCACCATCACGCCTGATGTTAAGCGATGATGCGGTCTACGTTGGAGCACGCTTGCCTAGAAGAAATCGACTCACTCGTGATTTGAAGACACCCAGATTGTAACCGTCGGGGAAAACCCATTCAGGCAGCGCATTCCACAGTCTAGCAGTTCGCACAATAAATGTGGAATCAAAGCGCTTACTACGAGTTTTTGGAATATCAACCATAAAGCAGTGACGATTTTTCGTGCCCGCTCTGGCAGTCCGATAGAAAAATGGGCAGGAGGGAATTAAATCGTGCAGATCCGATGTGTGATATGATCTTCTTTGCGACGTGTGTATAAAAGTGTTTCAAGATACCACATCGAATATTATTATAGCTCTTGGCAGTCACCCGCCGGCGGTCGAGGAGCAAGTAATTACCGCAGAGCTGCGGAAAGGATACAGCCTTTATTGCTGACGCGCGCACAGGGGCGGACTGCTGACCACGCCACACCGGCTTTGGAAGTATATCTTACATTTATCCGGGTAAGGTTATGATGGCTTTATGAAATGAAAAAATGAAATGAAAATGTTATAAAAAAAAATGTGAAAAAAAAAAAAAAATTATGTTATGTTTATATATTTGTATTTAAATTGAAAACTTCTTTAGCCGTAAAGTTATATGATTATTTACAGGATATTTATGAGAGAGGAGAGGAGAGGGTAGATCGTTATGTCTGCACCTAACTTTTTAACTGTTCGACCAACCACCCGCATTCTTCAGTCTTCCCGTGAACACGGTGCATGTAACTGCACCGAAATATCGGGAGTTCATTCCACAACCTTACCACGGTAAATATCCCGTAAATAATCATATAACTTTAGTGAACAACCGTGATAGTTTAAAACAGTGTTTCTTTAGCCGTGTTGAGCGATTTTTGGTAGGGGCAAAACTTATGGGTTCGCGTCGCCGATATACTGATGTGACGTATTAGTTTTCACTTCTGTCGGTAGTTCCATTAAATTCCTATTTTTTTCTTTAATCTCTCACTCAGTATAAGCGCAGTTTAATCCGTTTTTGGGGTTTCGTACCTTAAAAGGAAGAAACGGAACCCTTATAGGTTCACTTTGTTGTCCGTCTGTCCATCTGTCAAGACCATTTCTCTCAGGAACGCGTAAATATATCAAATTGAAATTTATATCAAACTAGCGACCCGCCCGCCCGGCTTCGCACGGGTGTAATTTACGTGCGAAGCCGGGGCGGGTCGCTAGTTTTAAAGTTATATAAACCTTTCTTGAAAATGTATCTAACTGATGATGAAAACCGCATCAAAATCCGTTGCGTGGTTTAGAAGGAGTTAGCGGCCATACAGACAGGCAGACAGACAGACGCGGAAAGCGACTTCAATTTATACTATGTAGAGATAGAGAAAAGAAGAGATACTTAAATTTACGGTTTCTTTCAGCTGTGTGCGGGTTTTCTGTTTTTTTTTAAATATTTTTCTATTTAATAATAAGCTTGCGTTACTACTTCTATACCGCTACTTCGCCTGATGTTAAATGACGATTCGGTCTACGATGGAGCACGCTTACCTAGAAGAAACCGATTCACTCGTGATTTGAAGACACCCAGATTGTAACTATCGGGGAATACCCATTCAGGCAGCGCATTCCACAGACTAGCAGTTCGCACAATAAAAGTGGACCCCCCGCTTCGTACGGGTTTTCGGACTATTAACCATAAAGCAATGGCATCAGGTGAGTTGGCGGTCAAACGCAAGCCATTTTATTTTATACTAGACTAGAGTACCTGGACACTTTTCTCCCTGAATGTACTAAAAGGAGACCTCAAAGGGACTTTTAATATTTATTTATATATCCCTAACGAGACGCAAGATGTCTACTTTAATTTGCAAACTTTATCTTCCCCGTGTTTTCCTTTGAATGTGGATATTATGTTAAGGCAACTCAGTAATTTTATGGAAATTACTAAGAAAATGTTAACAGAACGAGTCGCTAAGTAAACCCTAATGAGTTACTTGGAAAACGTTATGTTTCTATGAGTAGGTACTAATTATAATGATGCAAAAATTACTTTGACACGACGATCAATGTACCGATAGTCGCAAAGATAATATAAGCACTTGATCGCGCACGAGTCATAATTTGTTTGTGCAAGATATCAGCTACGTCGAAAAGTCATTCATTCAATTCGCGCCTAGAATTGGCCCGTTCTAAAAAGGTTAAACTGAAAAGGTGAAACTTTGGCTCACGGCGGGGCAAAAGATGAGCAGTCAAGTGGTTTATATCGGATAGTCGTCACAGTGAACGGTCTTATTGCAAAGAGCCTCGACGAGGCTGTAGCTAGATGGCTGGGTCAAGGGTCAGCTACAGAAGTCAGTCATCCTGGACACGGCACGCATCGTCAGGAGGTTCTTCAGTCTGCAGCTCTGACCACCGGCAGTTTAAACTCTGCCCCGCAGTCGGTAGGACCCTAGTTTTTTTTTTTTTTAAATAATATATTGACATTATATACTTAAGTTTATATCTCTTCTTTACATAGTATAAATTAAAATCGATATCCGCGTCTGTCTGTCTGTATGGCCGCTAACTCCTCCTAAACTACGTAACGGATTTTGATGCGGTTTTCACCATCAGTTAGATAATTTTTCAGGGAATGTTTATATATATAATTAGCGGCCCACCCCGGCTTCGCACGTAAATTACACCCATGCGAAGCCGGGCGTGCGGGTCGCTAGTCTATACTAATATTATAAAGAGGAAAGATTTGATTGTTTGTTTGTTTGCATTGAATAGGCTCCGAAACGACTGAACCGATTTGAAACATTCTTTCACTGACGGGAAGCTACACTATCTCCGGGTGACATAGGCTATAATCTATACCCGTGCGAAGCTGGGGCGGACCGCTAGTTGTACAATATAGTACAAAAATACGGTTACGGTTACGTTTTTTGTAAGTTTTTAACCCTTTTGTTTTTATTTTTTTACTTTTTTATTATTTGTTAGTTGATCCGCCGTACGTAACGTTACATATTCTGCGAAAATTTTAACTGGCATTTTTTTATTTTTAACTGTTTTTTTTTAATTACCTACGGTTCGAAAAATACAGCCGTTAATGGGTAGGAGATACTGACGGACAGACAGACAGACATCGTAGGCTTAGTAATAGGCCTGTTTTTACCCTTTGGGTACGGAACACTAAAAAAACTTTAATTTAAGAACAAAATATAAATACGTGATACGACATAAAATACTCATGATTTTTGTTTTGCCAATTTATAGCCAGTATTTATGGTTTGTTAATCTATTATGCTCGTTACAAGTGAAGCTAATAAAGGCGTCTTAAAAAGAACTCATCATCATCATTTCAGCCATAGGACGTCCACTGCAGGACAGGCCTCCCCATAGATCTCCAAAAGGGCCGGTTGGAAGGGGCCTGCATCCAGCGTTTCCCTGCGGTCTATTTTAGGTGAGCGCAGTTAGTGTTAATACTTAAAAGAACTAGTTTAAATTGAATCGATAATCACAGCTGACCCTAGCAAAAGGAACATCCAGCATTTTAAAAACTATTCCGTATGCAGAACTCGTGTATTCTATAAAGAAATAGGTACATTACTCCACGTCTATCCAGCCTGAACCTAGCATTACATTGAGGGAGTTGTGCTCCCACGCAAAGCGCCGTTTGCAATCTGTTTGCTAGACAGTGCTGCGTTATTCTTTTGTTCAGTACCTTGGGTCAAACATTACAACATTATATTGAAGTTATATGATTCATCATCATCATCATCAGCCAGAAGACGTCCACTGCTGAACATAGGCCTCCGCCTTTAACCTCCACACTGAACGACAGCCTGCCTTTTGCATCTACTGGATGCTAGTGACTCTCACTATGTCGTCGGTCCATCTAGTGGGAGGCCTCCCTACGCTGCGTCTTCCGGTTCGTGGTCTCCACTCCAGAACCTTTCTTCCCCATCGGTTATCGGTTCTTCGAGCGATGTGGCCTGCCCATTGCCACTTCAACTTGCAAATTTTAACAGCTATGTCGGTGGCTCTGGTTCTTTGGCGAATATCCACGTTTCGGATTTTAACGTTATATGATTATTTACGGGATATTTACCGTGGTAAGGTTGTGGAATGAGCTCCCGATATTTCGGCGCAGTTACATGCACCATGTTCACGGGAATACTAAAGTATGCGAGTGGTTGGTCGAACAGCTAAAAAGTTAGGTGCATACATAACAATCTACCCTGTTTCTTAGTCTTTTGCTACGGTTATCACTGGAACTCGAACCTAAGTCCCGACAAAACACACTCACTGTATCACTGCGTATAGTATTTGAAGCACAAGGGAGGGAAATAACAATCGAAAAATAAGAGAAGAGTGTAAAGAGAAAGAAATTATAAGCTAGAAAAGAAATATCAACAGTCAATTCACAAAATAAAATACAATCGTCTAAAGAGTACAAATACAATAAAGAAGTTATATCTATCTATCTAAATAACCTAACCTAGTTTTCGACTGTCGTAAATCTATATTATAAGGTTACTGATAATCAGTTAGTAACTTAGCATCCTCTAAAATGCGGCTTGAATATGTCAAAACAAACAACTTTTGTTGGTCGACTTATCAAAATAGGCAGGATAAAATAAGCTGTTTCATACATTTTGTCGGGACAGATTATTTTTTTGTATGGAACATCAGTTTTTTTCAGCTTATTTCGAAAATTCGTAGAATAAAGTATGGAAATAGATATGTGTATTTTATTTATATTACACGGGAATTACTCACGTAAGATTAAGCCTGTTACTCCATCTATAGATATGTGTATGTAATTTTTTTCTCTTAAGGTGGTTCGTTGCACAAATGGCGGGAAATTCAAATTTCAAACAGTTTTCTTGTCCTTGTAGCTAGTAGGCCGGGTAATTATTGTAAACAACCATGATGTTTGCGCAGATTGATTATTATTCTTTACAAAATCATGTAAAGCTATTTATCTCTAATGCCCATTATTACTTACATTTGGGAATAAACAAATTTTTGCTGTTTCAAACGGTTTATTCACAAATGTAAGTAATATGGTGCGTTACTGTTAAATAATTGTACATTATAATGTAAAGAACAGCCAAAATTTTGCGCAAACACTGTGTTATTTAAAAATAATTACTTGGCCTGGCTACTAGGACCAAAAAACTGTTTAAAATTTAAATTTCCCGCTATAGGTAAATCGAACCACCTTAATGATAGGCCTGCGTTTGACCGCCATTTCGCCTGATGTTAAGCGATGATGCGGTCTACGATGGAGCACGCTCGCCTTGAAGAAACCGATTCCCTCGTGATTTGAAGGCGTAGATTGTAACTATCGGGAAACACCTATTCAGACAGCGCATTCCACAGACTAGCAGTTGGCACAATAAAAGTGGAATCAAAGTGGTTCGTACGGGTTTTCGGAATATAAACCGTTGACGGTTTTTCGTACCCACTCTGGCAGTTCCCTATGGACTCCAAAACGGGACAAGATAACGTCTGTCAGGTCGGCTAGTGTACAATAGCTACAAATTAGTTCTGTATTGCTGTATTAATAGGTGATAATTGAACATTACTAACTGTTTTATACTGCGATATCGAAGTGGGTTCCAATTCTTTTATATCCAACCGAGGATACAGCGGAATTGAAACTTGAAACCAACTAGATATCGCAGAAATAACGAAATCTTATTTTGCAAACACTTTGTATTATAAAACCACAATACAGAGGTTATAAGAACCAAAGTGGATCAAGTGCCTCTAGTGGCTAAGTAACACCTAATTTTCAGAAAAATTTTTCACCTATAAGGATGATGAAAAAATTGTACTACAAAGTTGTACTACAAATTGAAACTATTTATTGTAAATAAAAACTGGTGACTTCCGCTCCGGCTCGTTCCTGGTGCAAAGGTTGGCCATTGCCATCCAACGCGGTAACGCAGCGAGTGTTTTGGGTACCTTTGCGCCGGGAAGGGTCAGGGGTGGGTTATTTGAATAGTTATTAGTTTAGTTGTAATTTGACTGAGATTTTTAATAAATACATACATAATATTGACATTTAAAAAATATTAAAAAAATAAAAACTGATAACTGTACTAACTTGCTTTTTTATTTATCTCACAAACGGTTAAACTAAAATCGATTTTTAATGAAATTAAAAATAAACTTAAAAAATATATCATACAACAATTTGCTACAAAATATTATTATGTCAACATAAAATTAGTATGTCATAAGTCAGCTGAGTTTTTACAAACTTTCGTGTGAAAATTTGGCTGTGTGTAATCACCTTAAATAGATTTTAAAAACATTTTCATCCAATTACAGAAACTAATCAAATACAAGCTAACATTAACACTACAAAAACCGACTGCCCATAGACCGTTGAAGGTCTAAAGACGATCCAAATGCTCTAGCCCACTATCAGTTGGCAGCGTACCCAGCATGATGGCGGCATTATCACGCTGAATGGCAGTGCTTATGCGTTAAGTCACATGTCACATTATTTTTTTTTAATTCTTTAATTTTTGGGGGCTTTTAGACAACATGTCTATGTCAGCCCCATCGTATCCTGACAAAACACAAATTTCCTAAATAAATTTATCTAAAACTAATTACTTTTTTAAACAAACACAAACTTACCTAAACCACAGACCTACCTAGCCGGTTAGACAACAAGGCGAACTGAAAGATGTTTTTAATACGATGTGGTTCCAGCCGAGCCGAGATTGAAATTCAAGGCGGTCGGTGTTTAAATTGACTCCTATACGAGGACCATTGAAGTCAAAAGGTAAAGTTAATTTCATTGATATCTAAAATCTAAAACGATCGCAGCTATATCCGTTATCGGTATACAATATTAATAAATTCATATTAAAATTTAACAGTCCAATATTAAATTCAGCTTAGTAACAGCAAAGATTTTATATGGTAGAAGCGAATGGTTAGTTAGGTTAGCGCATTTTAAAGAAAGAAAGAAAGAAAATAAATTTTATTCGACACCTTTACAAAAAAAAACCGGTCACGAGTAGGACTCGTGCTCTGAGGGTTCCGTTGGACAGAACCCTCAGAGCGCGAGTCCAAAAAAACTTAAAGTTGAAATATTTAAAGACAAACTTAACTTTGTAGTTGACTATAAGGTTCTTCTATACATTCCAACTACAAAATGTAAGTTTGTAATAGCAAAATAATAATTTTTAAATGATATAACTTAAAATTTGTAACTTTCAGATTTATTCCTATATACGTGCTATAAGACCTTGCCTTTTACCAAATTTCATGATTCTAGGTCAACGGGAAGTACCCTATAGGTTTTGATTTCCCTGTGAAATCGCAAAATATGCGACATAAATGTTCATATCTTTTGATTGCGTTGACTTACAACTTTTATTTTTTTACAGCCGAAAGAAACCGTAGACCCAAGTATTTAGTATAAATTTCAACTTGATACCTTTACGCGTTCTTGAGTAAAAGGGTCTTGACAGACGGACAGACGGACAACGAAGTGATCCTATAAGGGTTCCGTTTTTTCCTTTTGAAGTACGGAACCCTAAAAAACTTTAAATCCTAACCTTATATCTTAACTTATAAACTTAAACAGTTCCTAATTATCATTAACAAACAAACGTACGGTAGTATTAGCATAATTTATGTGCCTTGTTGACGCGCATGCGCGCGAGTACCTACTCCTGCGCCGCCCTCCCGCCGCCCGCCCGCTACACGCCGCAGGAGGCTATATAAAGGCTCCTGCGCGTCCGGAGCGGGCCTCTTTCTTCCTTATGTGCCACAGCTTGCGCACGTCATACACCGTACCTATATTAGTTACTTGTCTTAGTTATAATTAAATGTAATAAAAGTACCATACTTAACTAAGCTGGATTTCATTTCCACCACCACGCACCTGCCTTCAGCATTAGGAGTAGCAGACATTTTTACATAATTCGAGCCGGATCAGCAAAAAGGTGCGTGGTGCGAATCCAACAAGTAAGTGGACACTGGAGTTCCACGCGGCAAAATTATACGGAGCTACTGTGCGCATGAGGTGCGCGTAAGTCATTTCAGGGACACGCGCACTCGCCCGGAGGGCGCTGGCGCTGTGCGGCGCGGCGCAACCGCGCTGCCAAACCCACGTGTGGGCACGTGGTGACCACGAAGTAACAGCGGGCGCTCACTTCGAACAAAGGAAGGAAGCAGCAGCAATCCATTATACCAGGAAAGGGGGAACAGAAATCGTGAGTCCGTTCCAGTTATTTATGTGCGCAGGGTCAGTGGTACCTTCGTGTACCCATCCTACAATTATTCACATTTTCAAAGATTTATATTTTTCAAAGAGGAAACCATCAACCCCTTATCACCTTTCCGAGTATAACTTACTCATTTATTCCTTGTGAACAATAACCATTCATCTATAAAATAAAATAGATACCTAGCTACGTTCATAATTTTTGTGCATTCCAGGAAAAATAGTGTGTATGCGTCAGTGCAGCGCATTATTGATCGTCACGCGAACCAGTTTTCACTGGATTTCGCCAAAGCGCCCGGCCATGCGGCTTTCGTCCGCCCGCTGCCTGCACGCAGTCCGGTTTCAACTGGATTTCGCCAGGGCGCCCGGCCACGCGGCTTTCGTTCGCCCGCTGCCTGCACGCAGTCCGGTTTCAACTGGATTTCGCCAGGGCGCCCGGCCACGCGGCTTTCGTTCGCCCGCTGCCTGCACGCAGTCCGGTTTCAACTGGTTTCCAGCCATTGTACATGACTTCGCGCTGCACTCACTTGTCTGCCTTGCATCTTACCACGTTTTATTAAATTTTAAGTATCGTTTCATTTGCTAGCTTATCTTCTTTCACTGTTTCTTCAACTATGCTTTTTTTTCTTCATTACAGCTGCAATTACTAACTTAAATTTCCTTATCTCATACAAGCTAGGGAACTTGCCTTTTCAAATTTATTTGATCACGCTTTTATTTCAAGATGGAGTCGCTTAAATCATTAAAGAAAACAAGAGCGTCACATAAATCAAAGGTTACCATATTTAAATCATATCTAGAACCACTTTTGCCTTGTAAACAATTAAATAGCTTGCAATCTCATGAATTAAATGCCCGTCTGGCTAAAATGCAACAAATGTACGATGAGTACGACATAAATCAAACTCAACTAGAAAATTTGACGGAAATTCCAGACGAGGAGTTCACCGAGCGGCAGTCATTCGACGCGAGCTACTTCAGCTTGGTAGCCGCTGCACAGGAGCTGCTGAGCAGATCAGCCGTGGATAGCGCAGCCCCTGCGGGCTCAGGATTCGAATCGATATCAGGTTCAGGTATCGCACAAACAGGTATGTTACGATCACGACTTAAACTACCTACAATCAACCTCCCTTCCTTCTCTGGTGGCTACTCTGACTGGTTAGAATTTCACGATCTTTTTAAATCACTTATAGATTCGGACACTACACTCACAAACATTCAAAGGTTTCATTACTTGCGTGCAGCATTAAAGGGGAGTGCCTCCCTAGTGATTCAATCAATAGAGTTCACCTCAGACAATTATAAGGTAGCATGGGATTTATTATGCGAACGATTTCACAATTCTCGTATTTTAGTAGACAAACACATTTAGGCGTTGTTTAGCATCGAGTCAATTTCAAAAGAGTCGTCTAAGGGCTTACGTAACGTCGTGGACGTCATTAACAAAAATCTTAGATCGTTAAAAACACTAAACATTCCCACTGAACACTGGGACATTTTGATCATCCACATGGTTTCTACAAAGTTGGACCCAGCCACAGTGCGTGACTGGGAAGAACAACGCAATCTTACGAAAGATCTTCCAAACTTAAAGGACTTCAATACATTCCTGAAAAACCGAGCCGATTTATTAGAGACCATGGAGGGGGCTCAAAGTATCCCAACACGCAGATACAGTGACACAACACATGTACGCCCAAAGACATTCATATCGAATCAAAAGGTACAAAAACAGTACGTAGCTTCATGCCCAATATGCAAACACAACCATACAATCTATAATTGTGCTAATTTTTTAGCATTACCAATAGAAAAACGCATTGAAAAAATTAAACAATTACGTCTCTGCACTAATTGCTTACGCGGAGGGCATGAGGAGAGGCGCTGTAAGTACGGAAGTTGTAAGTTTTGTTCACAATGACACAATAGCTTAATCCATATGCAACACACATCCCCCACAGAATTCAAACCAAACAAGACTGAGTGCGTAGTACTACCTGCTATGCAACATCAGAACGAAACACATTTACAAACTACCAACACATCAGGCATCACATTGTCAACAACACACAATGCTCAGGTTTTACTATCCACAGTCATGATTAAAATAAGCGATAACGAGGGTAATTATCATAAGATTCGTGCACTTTTAGACAATGGCAGCACATCTAGCTTCATTTCAGAAAAACTGCAAAATCAATTGAATATTTTGACCTACCCTGCTTCAATTTCAGTTCAGGGTTTAAATAATCAGTGCTCTAAACTAACTAAAAGATGTGACGTCATGATATCTTCACTTACAGACACACAATACTCGGCTGAAGTCAATTGTTTTGTGGTGCCACAAATCACTCAATTGATTCCAGCGGTAAAAATAAATCATACTACTTTCAATATTCCTGCTAACATCACGTTAGCAGATCCTACTTTCAGCACTCCATCAGAGGTGCAAATGTTGCTGGGTGCAGATCTGTTCTGGCAGGTATTATGCAGTAACAGGGTCAATCTAGGCAAAAACAAGCCTATCCTAGTCGAGACTAGATTAGGATGGATCGTATCCGGTACAGTCAGGGACACAAACACCAGACACATACATAAAAAAACACAACACATTTCATTGCAATTTCACAAGCGACACCGAACTTGAGGCAAAACTTGACAGGTTCTTCGAGGTCGGTCACAATTTCAGCACTCAACAAACTGACAAGGTTGAGGGTGCATACGACACTATTTTCACAATAAACGATACCGAACTCGAAGCAAAACTTGACAGGTTCTTCGAGCTCGATCACAATCTCAGCACTCAACAAACTGACAAGGTTGAGGGTGTATGCGACACTATTTTCACCAAAACTACTAAGCGTCAATCAGACGGCAAATTCATAGTCACCATTCCGTTAAAGGACTCACCTGAATCATTAGGCGAATCGAAGATGGTAGCACTCAGTAGATTTAGGGCTTTAGAGCGTAAATTTGAACTGGACTCAGCATTAAAAAACTTATGCAAATTAGTACAACTCAGTAAATTTAATAAACAATATTTTATATTAAAGAACAGTCAGTCATTGAATTCAAAGGACAAACTTTTAAGTTTGAACCCTTTTATCGATAATGAGAGTAGGAGGTCGGTTGTCAAACTCAAACTTCGAACATGATACGAAACATCCCATGTTACTTCACGCGGCACACCACATTACAAAACGGTTAGTCGAACAATACCATAAAACGTTATTACATGCAGGGCCACAACTATTGCTAGCTTCACTGCGACACAAGTTTTGGATAATAAATGGTCGCAATCTTGCACGACAAATTACAAAATCCTGCACAAAATGTTGTAGGTTTTCAGGCGCTACATATCAACCAATAATGGGTGACCTACCTAAAGAGAGAATACATATAGACTTTGTCTTTTCAAACGTGGCAATTGATTATGCAGGGCCGATCCTTTTAGCTGACAGAAAAGGAAGAGGTAGCCGGTTAGTAAAGGGATACATAGCATGCTTTGTTTGTCAGAATGTTCGTGCGATACATCTAGAACTTTTGACAACCCTATCGAAAGAGGGCTTCTTTTCAGCCCTAAATAGGTTCATAGCCCGCAGAGGTAAGCCAGATACGATTTGGTCAGATAATGCTACATGTTTTCGAGGCAGTTATAACGAAATGTCTAGATTCTATAAACAAAATGCTAATCAAATCATTCCCTATGCAGCAGACAAGGAAATTAAGTTCCGTTTCTCGCCACCTTATGCGCCTCATTTTAATACTCAAGCGGAAGGGACAGTGAAAGCTACAAAGCGAATTTTGAAACGCGTCTTAGCCATGGCGCATCTCGACTATGAGGAAATGAATTCTGTCCTCATAGAAATAGAAGGTATCTTAAATTCTAGGCCTCTGACTCCTCTTTCATCTGATCCCTCTGATTTAGTACCTTTGACTCCTGCGCACTTTTTAATTGGGCGTTCTTTAACGATGCTACCTGCGCCCCCGGTGCAAGATATAGCAATATCTACAATGAATCGATACAAAAGAACGCAGGCGCTGAAACAACATTTTTGGACCCGTTATTACAATGAATACATTTCAGGATTGCAGAAGAGGAACAAATGGCAGCAAAACAAGGGACAACCCACGACGGGAGACTTAGTGGTGGTCAAGGATGACCACTTACCACCCAACCGATGGCTGCTGGGCAGAGTCACGGCAGTCTACAGCGGCAACGACGGCGTCAACCGGGTCGCGGATGTCCTCACGGCGGCAGGGACGATTCGCCGGGCATTCAACCGGCTCTGCCCACTTCCAACATTGGAACAGGACGTTCCAAGGCCGGGAACATGTTGACGCGCATGCGCGCGAGTACCTACTCCTGCGCCGCCCTCCCGCCGCCCGCCCGCTACACGCCGCAGGAGGCTATATAAAGGCTCCTGCGCGCCCGGAGCGGGCCTCTTTCTTCCTTATGTGCCACAGCTTGCGCACGTCATACACCGTACCTATATTAGTTACTTGTCTTAGTTATAATTAAATGTAATAAAAGTACCATACTTAACTAAGCTGGATTTCATTTCCACCACCACGCACCTGCCTTCAGCATTAGGAGTAGCAGACATTTTTACATGCCTAATAGTTAACCCCGTCATCATCATCTTTATATTGAAATCTGGAGGTCAATAGCCTAACTATGTACGAAGAAAATAATAACTATCATCATCATCAGCCAGAAAACGTCCACTACTGAAAATAGGCCTCCCCCTTAGACCTACAAACTAAACGACAGCCCACCATCTGCATCCACTGGATGGCAGCGACTGTCACAATGTCGTCGGTCCAGCTAGTGGGAGACCTACCTACGCTGCGTCTTCCGGTTCGTGATTTCCACTGAAGAACCTTTCTTCCCCATCGGTTATCGGTTCTTCGAGCGATGTGGCCTGCCCATTGCCACTTCAATTTGCAAATTTAATAGCTATGTCGTTGACGTTCTTTGACGAATATCCACGTTCCGGATTCTATCGCGCAAAGAAACTCCGAGCATAGCTCTCTCCATTGCCCAATGTAAAATAGTAATAGTAAAAAACACAGTTATGATTTTTTAAAGATTGCAGGCATACTACCACAGAGCCAAACCAGTCAAATAATGATCCTAATAGTTGCATAGATACAACTGCCTTCTGTTCAATTCACCCGTAATACTCTATACCGGGACCTAATACCGGAGTGAAATTTAAATGAGAAAGGATACCGGTAATTAAAGCAACTCAAAGGCGAGTTAACTTAAGTAATTGAAGGTTGCAATATTCAGGAAAGGACCGGTTACAGACACGCCTTCCAAGAACCCCGTAACTTTGAAACGCTTTTGGGCTATTTATATTATGTGTTAGAAACGAGATTTGAGCTTAAATTACCTTCGTTGGAGTTTCAAGATCTATTTAATTACAACTGCAAAACCTTCACAATTTTACATTTGACTATTATTTTTTTTGTTTTTCACTATCAAAGCAAGCAGCTCTGGACAGACGTTTACCTCATCATCGTCATCATCATCATCAGCCAGAAGACGTCCACTGCTGAACATAGGCCTCCCCCTTTAACCTCCACACTGAACGACAGCCTGCCTTTTGCATCCACTGGATGGCCGCGACTCCTACCTGGACGACGTTTACCTGGTCAGTAATAAAACAATTAAAACCACGGGATGAGTAGTAATAATTATTTAATACTAGCCTCACCCCGCGGTTTCACCCGCGTAGTGATGAAAAATGAGATGATGATGATGAAAAGTAGCCTATATCACTCTCTGGCTCTTGAACTATACCCATGCAAAAAATGAAGTCGATCGGTTGTTCCGTTGCAGCGTGAAAGAGGAACAAACAAACACACTTTCGCATTTATGATATTAAAGTATTGTAAATCTTTATCAAACTCAATCATCGTCTATCTATTTACCACACACTATAATATCGGAATAAAGAAAAACACGGTATTAATCCCCAATAATAATATAATATAAACCCAGTTAATCTAAATCAATCAAAGACCTTCAATACGAAAAGAAAAGCACTTAAGAGCAAGGGACAGGCCAAGGGCGGAGCGCCTTGCTGGGCGGACGATAGACTCAGCAGGGAACCGTAGGTCAGTTCCATTTAGAAGTAATATAAAAGAAGTTAGTACCGCTTTGGAAGTAAAGAACCTTTTACATTTTCGCCTGGCGGGATAAAAGTTGAACGCAGCTCATCTTATTTTACAAATAAACAATCCAAATAAATACAAATATTTTAAAGAAAAAAAAACTTAATAAAAACAATTACTGCGCCATTTGCGTCAACCATCAAACTGAGTTATGAACCCATTTCTTTTCTCCATTTTTACTTACCTGGATACCTGGTACATGGAAACCAATTATGATTACAGTATTAAAATATATTATAACCTTTTTGTCAAAATTATTAGGAAAACAAAAATACTATAAAGTCGTATTTTGTCGGAAAATAACTATTAATTTATGGCGTTAGTCAAAGTTAGTCAAATCATGAATGTGAAACATAATTTCGTAATACATAATTTCTGCGACCTACTTAAGAATTTTTTGAATTTCTGTTAGGGACTGATTTTGTCGGGGTTCTTTTATATTTTAAAATGTATACTTGTCCCTCTGAAAGGTTTTATTAATATTCTGAATATACTAAGGACGTTTGCCAACAATGACATATCAGACCCTTGACATGCCATTGCTGGCAAAAGTAATATAATAAAGTTCAAAACGAAGCTTCTTTTGCCCAAAAATCTTCAATCATTATCACCAGCCAGAAGACATCCACTGCCGAACATAGGCCTCCCCTATTAACCTCCACACTGAACGACAGCCTGCCTTTTGCATCCACTGGATGCCAGCGACTTTAACAATGTCGTCGGTCCATCTAGTGGGAGGCCTACCTACACTGCGTCTTCCGGTTCGTGGTCTCCACTCAAGAATCTTTATTCGCCATCGGTTATCGGTACTTCGAACGATGTGGCCTGCCCATTGCCACTTCAACTTACAAATTTTAACAGCTCATCATCATAATCAGCCTTTTAACAGTCCACTGCTGGACTTTTAGCCTACCCCCGAAAGGGTGATTGGGCCATATCCACCGCGCTGGCCCAGTGCGGATTGGCGGTACGCCATTGAATTCCTTCTCCGTACATGTGCAGGTTTCCTCATGATGTTTTCCTTCACCGAAAAGCCAGTGGTATGAAAATCCGTACATAAACTCCAAGCTCCGCTCATTGGTGCGGGCCCGGGGTTTGAACCCGCGACCTCACGCTTTCAAGTCTAGTGGTCTCCCAAATAGGCTACCACTGCTACAAATCGCACTAACTACTGCACAAATTTTAACAGCTATATAAGCAAATATATTGATTTTATATTCAACTTTATGTTCAAATTCTTCAGTTGTCTACTGCAACACGTAGTCAAACACTTTACTTAGTTAGAAAGGTTACAAACCAATGAGTTTTCCCGATGTAAAGGGTCGGTGAGCATCTGGCCGCTTAATGACTCCCTAACTGAATATTGATTACTTATGTCTGGCTTATCCAATAAGGTTTTCTATTACTGAGTATAACTAATCTAACGCTAATTGCTTACGAGGCAAAAACAAAAAAGTGCTTTGTAAATATTAATTTAAGTATACATTTCTTTCAAGTACCAATTCCAAAATCTAATCATGTACATCAAAAAAATATTTAATAAACCGACACACCCAACCAACCAGTAATTGTTATAAATGAAATAGTATTTTTTTCGTATATAGTATTATTCATAAAGTATTCAAAAGAACTTCTAGAGAATTTCATGTTAGTTTTTAGGGTTCCGTACCCAAAGGATAAAAAAAGACCCTATTACTAAGCCTACGATGGCTATCTGTCCGTCTGTCTGTCTGTCCGTCCTACCTTTAAACGGCTGTATCTTTCGAACCGTAATAGATAGCTAGTTGAAATTTTCACAGAATATGTAATATTACAGCGGATTAACTAAAAAAAACATATTATATTTATATAAAAAAGTCATAAAGTAAAAACGAAAGGGGGGTTCCCATACAACAAACCTGTTTTTTAACTTATTATTTTTATATAAGCTCTAATGTAATAATGGTAATACATACAGGCGTCAAACTGGGAATAATTATTAGTACATATTTTAAAATATAATAATAAATATTGGCCAAGTGCAAGTTGGTGACAAGTTTCTGTTCATTACCAAGTTATAACTGGTAATTTCGTTATTGAATTTTTGTTGGTACGGAACCCTCAGTGCGCGAGCCCTACTCGCACTTGGCCGGTTTTTTTTATTGATATAGAAATATTTAATCTCATAACCAAACTACCTACCAATATAACTAATAGTCCATTGCCCTCCTTTTAAGCCATCCACCTCAAATACATTGACACAACAATTACACTTAATTACAATAAATTTGCTTACAATTAACTATTGAATAATTAACTCGACGCCTGTCACCAAATAAAACAACTGTAGCAGTCATGTGCATAAATTGTGCATGTGCTGATTTTGGTTACACAGCGTGTGAACAGTGAACAATTTTGGTGCAAGTCAAATGCGAAAAATGCAACACAAAATCCTAAAGCCCGTGCAGACAGCGTAAGCTTAGTAATAGGGTCCCGTTTTTACCCTTTGGGTACGGAACCCTAAAAAGAGGCAAAAATTGCAAACAAAATTGCATTGCCTTTTGAAGTCGTCTTGGTCTTAAGCCCGATGCAGACCATGCGAAGTACAAGTAGCAAGTACAAGTTGCAAGTTGCTACTACGCATCGTCTGCAACGTTTTGGTTAGAGCAATTGGTTAATGAAAGTGCTACGAACCACTTCCACTACCACTTGCACTAAGGAAAACATTGCAGACGATGCGTATTAGGTACTAGCTACATCTACTTCGCATGGTCTGCAACGGGCTTAAGACCAAGACGACTTCGAAAGGCAATGCAATTTTTGCCTCTTTTTAGGGTTCCGTACCCAAAGGGTAAAAATGGGACCCTATTACTAAGCCTAAGATGTCTGTCTGTCTGTCCGTCTGTCCGTCCTTCCGTCCGTCTGTCGGTCCGTCTGCCCTACCTATTAACGGCTGTATCTTTCGAACCGTAATAGATAGCCAGTTGAAACTTTCACAGAATATGTAACGTTACGGCGGATTAACTAACAAATAATAAAAAAGTCAAAAAGTTAAAACGAAAGGGGTATGGACAATTATTTGCTGTGGGGTTATTTAAACTATGAATTATTAAGTGAATCCGTAGGCTTTTTTCCACCGCACTACGCTATCGCTATACTACCATAGGTAAAATTGTTACTTGGCGTTGTTTCTGTCATACTTTCACTAAACTAATCTGACAGGACTAAAATTATTTGCCTTCTTTTCATTATATCTTTTTTTTCTTTTATCTTTTCATTTTAATATGTGAGAGAAGGGTATCTAAAATACCTCAGTGCCTTAAGACGAAAGTCTTCGACCAATGTGTGTTACCAGTGATGACATACGGCACTGAAACGTGGTCTCTCACTATGGGCCTCATAAGCAAGCTCAAAGTAGCACAGCGAGCTATAGAGAGGGCAATGCTCGGGGTTTCTCTACGAGATCGAATCCGAAATGAGGAGATCCGTAGACGAACGAAAGTCACCGACATAGCCCACCGGATTAGCAAGTTGAAGTGGCAGTGGGCAGGGCACATATCACGCAGAACAGATGGCCGATGGGGCCGAAAGGTTCTGGAATGGAGACCACGGACTGGTAAGCGCAGCGTAGGACGTCCACCCACAAGATGGACAGACAACCTAAAAGAGACCGCAGAGAAACGCTGGATGCAGGCCGCTTCCAACCGGCCCTTTTGGAGATCCATGGGGGAGGCCTATGTCCAGCAGTGGACGTCCTATGGCTGAAATGATGATGTGAGAGAAGGGTGGTAACAATTTTAGAGCTGTCAAATTTAGTTTAGAGTACATCAGAATCGGGTACTGTTGCTGAGGTCAAAAAAGCTATCAGTAATTCGCCACCGCTCATGCCTCAAGCCCCAGACCACACACTGACTCACATCGAAAGTGAGCGAGGTATTAGCAAGTCGATGCGTCTCTGATCGGCATTGCCTCGCTGCCTCGCTTATGTGCCGATTGCATGCAAATGAGCTCGTCCGCCCGTGCGCACGTCACGCTTCTGCGCAGACGCGCTCTGTGACGTCATGCGGCATGCTTACTTCAAGAGTCAATACTCGATACTGACGATGTACATCGTCAGCTCAAATCCTAGTTTTGCTTTTGCGCGAAACAGTGACAAATCTATGCGATCTACGCCTACAGGAAGAGATACGCACGAATTAGCGCCCGTCTAAGAACTAAATAACGTAAGCGACTAATGATAAGACTCCAAATGACTCACCACTAAAAAAATACTTTTAAAATTGAGATCCATACTAAAAATGTTTTAAAAAGCACAACAAAGTTTGTTAAAACACAAAGTTTTATGCACTTATCTTAGCTTATCACTACATAGTATAAAACAAAGTCGCTGTCGCTGTCTGTCCGTCCCTATGTATGCTTAAATCTTTAAAACTACGCAACGGATTATGAAGCGGTTTTTTTAAATAGATAGAGTGAGATTCAAGAGAATGGTTTATATGTATAACAAGCGACCCGCCCCGGCTTCGCACGTATTATTACAATTACACCCGTGCGAAGCCGGGCGGGCGGGTCGCTAGTCTTATATAGAAGTAAGAAGGTTCTAAAGAATTAGGACGCACGTACAGACGGACAGACAGACAGAGGCCAAAGTTGTATGAAGATAAGGCAAGTTACCACCGTAATGTTAAAAAGTCACTTTCGTTATAATGGTATTAACCAAAAAAAAATCGGTCTTAGTAGAACTAACTACAGTCTTTTGGTCTTAGGTTAGGTTAGGTCGAGTTCGAGTTCCAGTGATAACCGTAGCAAAATACTAAGAAAGAGGGTAGATCGTTATCACCAACCACCCGCATTTTTCAGTCTTCCCGTGAACATGGTGCATGGAACTGCGCCGAAATATCGGGAGCTCATTCCACAACCTTACCACGGTAAATATCCCGTAAATAATTATACAACCTTAGAAGAACTATATAATAGATTAGCATTTGAGCTGTGTCTGTGTGAATATAATTTGTCTTTGAAAATATAATCCCTTTGTTCTGCGGATGAAAGAATCATTTGATGCGAAGGCCGTCTCCGTGTAAGCGGATTACAACTGACCACCGAGCTCCCTCATCCTACTTTTGGTCGGATCAAATTGAATCTATTCTTTCGAAATAAAACCATCGGAGCGGAAGTAACGACCGACCGCCGAACCAATCTAAAACCAATTATCCCGAACCAATAACTAAAATTGACACTCACGAAAATAAACTCATAAAAGCCACCGGCATCACAGGTACAATAAAAATAATGGAGGAGTGATGACCCGACGAAAAAATTGGGGCAAACAGCCCCCGGATAGATAGGGCACGGCTCACGAAATTCTATTTATTTTATCGTTGTAACAAAACATGACATGTCATCCTATAATTTGCCGAGATCCCTAACACATTCTATTCCTTGGAGCGAGCCAACGAACAAACATAGACTAAACCATACGGACCAGCGGCGTAGACCTCCGGGTATATGGATGCGGCATCCAATTTGGTGTTCGGTCGTAAAACTCGAGCGAGTCTCCGGAGACCATTTAAGGGTGGTCTACCCGCAGATAGGTAAATGTAAAAGAAAAACCTTAGATATACAGGAGTAGTCACAAAGCACACTTTAGGGATGTGGTAGGGAGCCGCGCGACCTTGGACGGTCGACCTTTGCGTGGATTATGTTAAAAGCAAATTCTGTTGTTTCGGGCGAGATGTAAAAGTAACGCGGAGCGGAGCTTTCGGATTTCACCAACCAAATCATCTGCAGCGTTAAATAGTGGAGCCACCATTGCATTTTCTGGGCAAAACGAAACCGTCTGTTGTACAGTTTTAGTTCAGCCATTTCGCCATCTTTACTGATACCTTGGTCGCCGTATATCCCTGGAAAACAACGTTAGCTTTGATGGAACATCGACTTGTGTGATACGATTTTTATGAAAATACTTTTCCCTTTTTAATCGGCTTAAAAAGGTAAGGTTCTCCAATCGGGGCTTCGTGCCTACAAAATGTTGACTTGACAGCTGAGGGAAGGGGAATATGGAAAATGCGATGATTTTTGCGTGTGGATTTACGCGACCTACATTTAACTGTCGATAGGCATCCATATCAATGTCAGAAAGGGGTAGCAACGTAATTGATGATCCATTGAAATTTACCGTAAACTTTGATATCCATTTGTTGTGTTTTTTATTCGATCATGCAATCAAATACATGCAAATTGCCATCGATCAAATCATAGACCTTCTTCAGAATCTCTACCAAAAGAATTTATATTCATTTCTACTATCAATAACTCGCGTTTGGGAATTTACGTGAACTCTTCTCGTCCAAAATACTACAGTGTATTTGACCAACGTGTGTTGCCAGTATGATACTGAGACTGTAAGCTTTTTGGAAAACAACAGACTACAGCTGGCAATGGAGAAAGCTATGCTCTGAATTTCTTTGGGCGATAGAATGCGGAACGATATTCGCCAAAAAACCAAAGTCACCGACAAGTTGAAGTGGCAATGGGCATGCCATATCGCTTGAAGAATCGATAACCGATGGGGAAGAAAGTTTTTTGAGTGGAAACCACAAACCAGAAAACGCAGCGTAGGTAGGCCCTCGTAGGTGGACTAGATAGACGGACGACATCGTGAGAGTCGCATCTGCATCCAATGGATGCAGATGACAGGCTGTCGTTCAGTGTGGAAGTCTAAGGGGGTGGCCTATGTTCATCAGTGGACGTCTTATGGCTGATTATGATGATCCATAACTAATCCTTAGAAAGAATAAACATATTCCTTGATGAAAAATAAAAAGGTTCCCATTTCTCCCCCTTTTTAAAAACCTTATCGATGTTTCAAACAAAGGCGTTTAATCGATATTTAATAATACACTATTTCCCCACGGAAATAGGCATGGGGTGGTCTAAGTAGTCCACAAAATATGTGTAATGGAAGGAAGTGATTCTTATCAATGGCTACACATCGTAAGTAGTTTGGGTCGTTAATAAATTATTCAACTTTTTAGTGGTGCCGTGTTTTACCTCATAATCATCATCATCATCAGCCAGAAGACGTCTACTGCTGAACATAGGCCTCCCCTTTTAACCTCCACACTGAACGACAGCCTGCCTTTTGCATCCACTGGATGCCCGCGACTCTCGGAGTATGCTATGCTCGGAGTTTCTTTGCGCGATAAAATCCGAAACGTGGATATTCGCCAAAGAACTAGAAGAAAGAAAAGACTTAGCTGTTAAAATTTGCAAGTTGAAGTGGCAATGGGCAGGCCACATCGCTCGAAGAACCGATAATCGATGGGGAAGAAAGGTTCTGGAGTGGAGACCACGAACCGGAAGACGCATCGTAGAGAGGCCTCCCACTAGATGGACCGACGACATTGTGTTTTACCTACGTACCCTAAAAATAGTCACATTGTTGCCAGTAAAGAAATGATTTCAATAAGACTAATCGCTATATTCATAATCATTTCCTTTCCCTATCTTTACCCTTAAGGTAGATAAGAAGGTGGAAGTCATGTTTTGGCATTTTTTATAAAACAATGTGATTTTAAGATTTTCTTAATAAGATTACATCAATAAAGGATGTCTGTCTACAGATCGGATGACGTGAAGTCATGTCTCACTTTGTACTCATTAAATTTGAGGTGGACTGAGAGAATCTTGTGGTTCTTGGAGGCTAGGAGGACAACAAAGAGAACCTTAGCAAAGTGAGCACACAAGGTGAAGATTCGAGGTACTTACTTTTATTGCGTTTATGAATGGGAGAGTGCGAGACCGTGTCAGAAAAGTTGCCAGGCAAGGAGTTTGTAACTTGATAAACACGAAAGCAATTATTACTTAACGTACCTATATCTACGCAGGTATAAATTAGGCATGATGACTAATATTTTTTTATAATTTCATTAAAAAGCTGACCATAAATAGAGCACATCAACGTAAACAAAATTAAAATTAGTTCAAAAATAAATAAGATATAAGCATTTTAATTTCATGCCAGACAGAGAGCGCACTATACGGAGCCTTGACGTCACGCCTCAGGTGCGCCATACAAATGCTATACTAACACACGCTTTGCGAGAAAGGGATAGATCATCCCCTATCTAGCCCCACCTAAAACTTTAAACACTCATATCTCAGAGATTTATCCGCCAAATTAAATTATTTTTTCAGTATGTGTTTATTAATGTATTTAGTTATATTCATCACTAAGCTGGTTATTTGTAATAAATTAAACATTAGGACACATTTTACTCAATTGAAATATATGTGCAAAGCTGGAAGTCCCACACCGTCCGATTTTTCCGCTCAATTATTCCGCGGACCTGCTAGATGTGGAACGTCCTTCCCCCGAATCCGCATCCGAAATGCTCCGCATCGTTTCGGACCCTAGGCTCTACTGCGAGGCTCATGATTATGATGATGATGATGATGATCATCAACTAGTTGATGATCATCATCATCATTATTCCAGCCATAGGACGTCCACTGCTGGACATATGCCTCCCCATCGATCTCCAAAAGGGCCGGTTGGAAGCGGCCTACATCCAGCGTTTCCCTGCGGTCTCTTTTAGGTCGTCTGGCGATCTTGTGGGTGGACGTCCTACGCTGCGCTTACCAGTCCGTGGTCTCCATTCCAGAACCTTTCAGCCCCATCGGCCATCTGTTCTGCGTGATATGTGCCCTGCCCACTGCCATTTCAACTAGTTTTATTTTGTTCATTTAGTTGATGATGTTGATGATCAAATAACAAACATTCGGAACCACACACGTGAATTCTATTCACACTGTCCGCGTGTTTCTTTATTGTTCCGTCTATCACTCTGAATTATGTTTGCCAACAGCAGAATTTCATTTTCATTTCAATATCGTTCGGGAAAACCTGTCACAATACATTACTGTCATGTTTACAGGAAAGTACGAAGATTGCATTTTCTTGTTCTTTTGTTAGGCCTTGTGGATGTTATTGACAATAAATTATCTTTTAAGAAAACCGAATTCAAAAAACCACAAAACAGAAACATTAAGTTATTTGATGAATTAAGTTAATATGACACTACAAAGAACAAAATAATATTTTTACACGGATTTTGAAGTCGGGCGGGAACTGTATTTTATTATCAAACGTAGATTTAAATTTGTTTCGTAGTTGTTCGTTATCGATGTACATACATTAAAAAAACCGTGCCTAATTGAGAACCTTCCTCGTTTTTTGAAATCGGTAAAAAATACAATACATAATGTATACGGGGTGCATCTCTAGACGACGGACATATATTATTTGAGGATATCATTGTGCACATTATAAACAACTTTGGGACACCCTTAATATCGCGCGAAAAAATCCAATCCATAGAAAAAACTCATGCAGCAGCTGATTCACGATATCTGAGTTGGTCTGTTAGCGGATAAACCACTCGGACGTAAACCCGGATGGTGCAGGTTTGAATCCTGGCGGTCCTCAAATTTTCAAGCTATACATAACTTTTTTTTGTCGTTTATTTTGCTTTTCCACGTTCTCCTGGGTCCGTGCCCTTTGACAACTTTTACAATTATTTTTATTTATTATTTCAAATATAACATAAAACTAATGATTTGATAATAATTGAATTTTTATAATAATTTTCTTCGTTCGGCAAAATGTGCTGTATTTTCTACCACTTAAATAAGATTTAGATACTGTTTTTTTCTGTCTGTATTTACCTATTGGTAAGCTTATCTCGTAATTTTCAAAAAAGAGAGAAAAAACTCATTAGTACGCCCGGTAGATGGGAAACATGACGGCATAGAAGAGCGTCATGTCGTCAACCGTCACGGCATACGAGTCAGCTTTACTGCCAAGGCGGCGCCATAGATGTTTCACACCAATAACGAAACGAATAAGTTATATGATTATTTACGGGATATTTACCGTGGTAAGGTTGTGGAATGAGCTCCCGATATTTCTAAATATCCCGTAAATAATCATATAGCTTTAGTGAACAACCGTAATAAGTACTTTTCAACCCGAACTAGAATTAAATTCTCACAGCACTATTACGTTCAAAAGTTCAGTGTCTTTATTTCAATGAGGTACAATTACAAGTACACTTTTGAAAGTAAAAGGTACCAAAGGCAGAATATTACGAGTAATCTTTAAATAGCAAACTTCAGTTTCACCATCTTCAAACTCCATTTAGGAGTGCAGAGCAAATACTGTACCCCACAAGAATAACTGACGTACAGTAGAGACAGTAAAATAACATTGAAACTGTGCAATTTTTTATACAAATTAATTATGATTCTGTAAAAGTAAGTGAGCTTATACAGTGAGGTTACTGCAGGCCTAGCATGGGCTGTGGATAAATAGTCTTTCCACCGTTTTTATCCACGCCTAGACGCGACAAAGCTAGAATATGGATACGTTTGTCTTTTTCTCGCGGGATAAAAACGGTGGAAAGACAATTTATCCACGGCCCGTGCTAGGCCTGCTGGGGTGTGCAAATTTGCATAGTTTTTTAATTTTTTCGGTTTTTAGACAACATACACGGGAATTACTCACGTAAGATTAAGCCGGTCACTCAGACTATAGTTTCAACCGCATTAGGCAGTCTTTTTCAAGGTGAATGCATGCACGCGGCTGCGTCTCGCTTGGCACTGAATCTCTATGTAAGCTCATTGAAAATCAAAAGGCTCGGTATTTTCTTGTTTCATCCTTTTTGGAACAACAATGTCAAGAATACTTACGATTACTTAAAAATACGCTTAAAACGTACCCTGCCCTACGTTCACCCAACCAGCCTGCCTCCTCTATCAGTACCGGACCTTTTTTTTTTATCGCGGATAAGTCCGTGTTTGACCACCAACTCGCCTGATCTATTATCTAGCTATTCTGTGACCGGACTCATATAATTTAAAAAAAACCGGCCATGTGCGATTCGGGCTCGCGCACTGAGGGTTCCGTGGCACCACAAAATACAATAATTATCAATTTAAAAAACCGACTTCAAAATTAGTTGAACATAGCATTACGATTCGGTGAAAGAAAATGAGTTCATCTATATAACCCAATTACCGATTATAACTTTTTTTTAAATAAATAATAGGCTTGCGTTTGACCGCCATCTCGCCTGATGTTAAGTGATGATGCGGTCTACGTTGGAGCACGCTTGCTTCGTAACTCGGTAATGAACATTTATTTGTCACCGACTCGTACTTGGCCATTATTTATTATTTATTTTGTTGTTATACTGAGTGCGTACTATAATCGTGCCAAGTTTGACGCTTGTATGTATTATCGTTTTCACATTAGAGCTAATACAAAAATACATAAAAAATAAGTTTGTTTTTAACGTTTTGACTTTTTATTATTTTTTAGTTAATCCGTTGTTAAAACATTACATATTTTGTGAAAATTTCAACTGGCAACTTTTCAACTTTTTGAATCTATTACGATTCGAAAGATACAGCCGTTAATAGGTAGGACGTCTGTCCGTCTGTGTGCTATTCCGTTAAGGAATACTTTTTGTAAGAATCAAAAAAAATTATTCCTAACTAAATAGTACCCAGACGGTCTCTTACTGAAGCCATTAATTAGCTAGTACAAGCTAACAGACAGAAATACCATAAGTAAGTAGATCCTACTCGATATTTGTTCGTCCAAGGTACCAAGCACTAATTAAAATTGCAATTTTCTATTTACACACACGTACGTCACATCAAAGGGCATGCATGTGTGCGTAAAGAGAACGCAATTCCTATTACTGTAGTTGCCTTTCCATAGATGCAACGCCACATTCATGGTTCTGTGGTCTGCAACGATGTCCGGGGGGGTCCCATATACTGGTACAGTGGAAAATTTAAACAGTTATGTAACTTTGTACGAACCAATTTACTCTTGTGTGGATACTCTATCTCGCTCGCACAATTCTACATTTTTGAAAATGGTTAGATGATTGAATCTTCTATGAAATCTAATCAGAACGAATTAGGAAAAAACATTACCAAATGTTCAGTAAAATTTAAAAATTTATTTAAACCAGTATATTTTTTTTATTTATAGATAGGCTTGCGCTTGGCTGCCATCTCGTCTGATGTTAAGCAAAGATGCGGTCTACGATGGAGCACGCTTGCCTAGAAGAAACTGACCGAACCGAGTTTTCAAACATAAAAACTAAATAAACAAATAATTTAAAGTTACCCATATGATTACCGGGAGCTCATTCCACAACCTTAATACGGTAAATATCCCGTAAATAAATACATGACTTTAGTGAACAACCGCGAACAACCGCGATAGTTTAAAACACTGATTTAAAACAGTATTTTAGAAAAATAATATGTACTACAGTTATATGATTATTAAAGGGATATTTATCGTGATATTTATCATTTTCGACTCGACATCGACTTAGTGGTGCGCTTAGCCATACTGCGCACCAATGAGAACTCTGTCGCACGCCGACTTCATTGGTGAGCAGTTGTCGAATAACGAAACGACTAGACGTATATACATACGCAAAAATCAATGCGACGCAGTTTTTTTTTTAAATAAATAATAGGCTTGCGCTTGACCGCCAACTCGCCTGATGTTAAGCGATGATGCGATCTACGGTGGAGCAAGCTTGCCTAGAAGAAACCGATTCACTCGTGATTTGAAGACACCCAGATTGTAACTATCAGGGAACACCCATTCCACACCACTACTACTATTCCAGTACTAGCCATCTGTATGCAAATATTTTGATATTTTGATATCTACATCTATGCCCAAACTACACAATCTTGTGTACCATCCCGTAGTACACGGTCCCTGATTCAGTTCGTCCAGTCCGAGACATTATCGATTGGGGGCCGCGGGTCGCTTTTATTTGTAAATTTTCAGTGCACAGTCGAGGGCCCGCTTCCTGGCTTTCAGATTGAATGGAGCAAGTTATAGATTTGGAGTGGTTGATAAATAACCTGGGCATGTGAAGAAGGTAAGAGAGACTAGTAGAGTAAACTGGAAGAGTAAACCGGTACAGAGAGACGATGTTTTTGCTTTTGAATTAGGCTTTTTTAGGCTGATGTTCAGCGACAATGGTGTAGTCGAAGAATACCCCTGCAGGCCTAGCACGGGCCGTGGACAAATTGTCTTTCCACCGTTTTTATCCCGCGAGAAAAAGACAAACGTATCCATATTCTAGCTTTGTCGCGTCTAGGCGTGGATAAAAACGGTGGAAAGACTATTTATCCACAGCCCATGCTAGGCCTGCTGAAATGGTAACTACTACTTTACTATCATTCCAAGCTCTGAGAGCAATGGTGGTCGAGCAGTAGCATGTGCGCTTTACAATCTGGCGGCACCCGGTTCGATCATCGGCAGTTAGTGGAATGGGCTGGATACCCATCCCACTAACTTTCTCAGTTTTCAGCCGGCAAGGAATACATTTTTTCGTACAGCTGTCATTTCGTATTAACCGTTTCTTTCGTGTATTATTATGATACCAGCGACCCGCCCGCCCGGCTTCGCACGGGTGTAATTTACGTGCGAAGCCGGGGCGGGTCGCTATTTATCCATATAAACCTTCCTCTTGAATCACTCTATCTATTTTAAAAAACCGCTTCAAAATCCGTTGCGTAGTTTTAAAGATTTAAGCATACATAGGGACGGACAGACAGCGACAGCGACTTTGTTTTACACTATGTAGTGATTATCATTTGTTTCAACGACTGGCAGATTTCTTTTAGCATCAAGTCTTCCATTTGCGTCTTTCTACATTATTTGTAAGTGTGCAATAAAGTATTACGAACCGGAAGACGCAGCGTAGGTAGGCCTCCCACTAGATTGACCGACGACATAGTGAGAGTCGCTGGCATCCAGTGGATGCAAAAGGCAGGCTGTCGTTCAGTGTGGAGGTTAAAGGGGGAGGCCTATGTTCAGAAATCAACGTCTTCTGGCTGATGATGATGTCGATAATGATGAATAAAGTATTCATAAATCATAAATCATCATATATTTCCGAAAGAACAGCACATAAAATTCCTAATAGACATACAATATAGAAAAAACACAAAAAAGAAGTCTGCAGTGGGCCCCAAACTAGGCAAAGCTTGTATCTTGGGTACCCGGAAAGATCAGAACAATAAATTAATTTATTTTTAAAGATTTAAGATTTATTAAATAAATAAATCATTCCAAATTCATTCACTCATCGGTTATGGTGTTTAAAGATCTAAATGTCCCGAAGATTTATTATTTATTTGTAAAGTTTTGGATTGCATTAAGGAAGATAGAACTAATCGTCACTAATATGAGGGCCATTAGACGAGGTCGCGACCGGAGCCCGTATTCACTGATCAGATTACAGACAGTGACGTCACAATGCATCCAATTGCATCTTTTGGCTTTGTCGTCTGCTCGTTTACAGCTTAACTTTAACAAGATTACAATAAACATAATTGCAAAAGTCAGTGATCCTGAAAAAGAAAGACTTATGAAGAAATATTAAAATCTCATTAATTACAAAAAACCGTTTTTTTTTTAGTAGCATATAGATGAGTGAGATGAGTACCTACCTAACTAGTATCTGACTGTCAATAAAAAAAAAATAGGAAAATCACATTCTGATATTGAAAATAGAAATATATTACAATACAAGAGCCCAATCGTTCTAGAAAAAACCGCTAAGAGAAATCACAATCTAACTAAAACCCTATATTAATTAAAACATAAGTGAAGAGGTCATAGCTCAAAAACTACCAATAACGACACTAAAACGAATACAAAAAAGACATGAAAAAGATGTTGCCATACGACACAAATTGCTTCCATGCCACGTTTCGAACCAATGACATACCCAAATATCCATAGCAACACTAACCGTAGCTAACACGGGCAACATTAGCAGAGGTCGTGACCGGTGCCCGTATGCTCTAATCAGATTAGAGGGCGCTTCCCTCCGGCCCTCGCTGCCCTCGCAACAGACTTGAGCAATTTGATTAGACTACCGATTGATGTATTGTCTCGTAAACATTGACTTATATATTACTTTGGAACGGGCTAATGTAACTTCATCAAAAGTACCGACTCAATAGTGAGCCCATGGTATAATAATATACTCCGCCAGGTATAGCAATCCGAGAAAAAATGTCCACGTGGGCGTCCCGCAATGATGTCATGATGTCAATTTACAACAGGTTCGAGAGAGATGACGATACACCACGTAACAGCTGATTGGATAAAGTGGCAACTGGACAGTGACGTAATTCTGGGACAACTTCCAGAGTAGAAGATCTTGTTTTCTTTGCTCATGAGTGAATGTGAATTTGAAAAGCACCAAATGAATTTCTCATCTGTGTGAAATCAGTCGCACACATCATCAGCCAGATATTATTAGTTGATTTTGTAATAAACGCCGTCGCCTAGTGCTCACCTACCATCTTTTTTCTGAGCAAAGGGGTATGCCGAAAACCAGCCCTGCGTGACCCTTCGGGACCTCGCAGTACAGCGCTGAGCTTATCCCTAGTGCCAAACACGTGTTTCTCCTTATGTTTCTTATAGTATATGTCCTTTTTTTTTGTTTTTTGGCAATAAATATATCTTATTCTTATTCTTAAACGTCCACTGAACAAAAGCTTCACTCTAAGAGAGGCGTGTTGCCATAATCCCCACGCTTGGCAGGCAGCTTGGATCACAATACGTTCACCGTGAACTAATAAGACGCTGCTGCCCATCCTCCGGTGGTTCTGGTCTCAGTTTTAGGACTCACCTGGTTCCTAGGGTAGAGAAATCAGTCACACGCCGACTTTATTGGTGAAAAGTCGTAGGTACTGGAGAGCAACGAGACGTAGTACAGAACGATGCAACCTTAAATAAGGTTTATCTTATAATCTAAGGATGAATCGTACTTAGTAGAGATTCCGACAGATGGTGCATTTTTTTTAAAGTATTAACCTAATGGAACAAAGTGTGGATTTGGATCCAATCGTGAATATTAACCAAACATAACCAAAATTTCTATTCCGTTCCCATTTTTTGTATTCACAGTAACTAACCGGAACAAATCGGAAGACGCAGCGTAGGTAGGCCTCCCACTAGATGGGCCGACGACATTGTGAGAGTCGCGGGCATCCAGTGGATGCAAAAGGCAGGCCGTCGTTCAGTGTGGAGGTTAAAGGGGGAGGCCTATGTTCAGCAGTGGACGTCTTCTGGCTGATGATGATGATGAACAGCCTTAAGTAACAGATAGAACTAAAATCTCTATCTCTACATAGTATAAATTAAAGTCACTTTCTGCGTCTGTCTGTCTTTCTGTATGTCTGTATGGCCGCTAACTCCTCCTAAACCACGCAACGGATTTTGATGCGGTTTTCACCATCAGTTAGATACATTTTCACGGAAGGTTTATACATATAACTAGCGACCCGCCCCGGCTTCGCACGTAAATTACACCCGTGCAAAGCCGGGCGGGCGGGTCGCTAGTATAACATAAACAAGCCATGATGAGATGAGCCTATAATGAGAATTATATCCCAGGAGACGATGAAAAACATGTTTCTAAGGCGAAAAACTACATTCGATCCAAGTCTAGGCTTATCTCGAGCCAATCCAACCGTTTCTCCATTTGTCCAACCAAATAATAACACCCTTGAGTCCACCTCACTCCGGGTTCGTGTACACGTCAGCACAATAAATGGCCTCTAAGGCAGACGAATTGTCGACAAACGCAGAGCTGCGGCCGCCTCGGGAGTATTCGGCCGCTTGATGAATCGTCCAGAGTTGATACGGTTTGGAAAGGAAATTTTGACGTTTGGTGCCTGAAGGATGATATCTAGCCATATACCGAAATATTTCTGTACATTCAATATTATAAAGAGGAAAAGTTTGTATGTATGTTTGTAACAAAATGACACAAAATGTACTGGACTGATTTTAAAAATTCTTAAACCTTTTGAATGCTACATTATCACTGATTAATATATAGGCTATTTTAATAGACTATATAACTTAACTATACCCGTGCGGAGCCGGGGCGGACCACTAGTCTATACTAATATTATAAAGAGGAAAGATTTGATTGTTTGTTTGTTTGTTTGCATTGAATAGGCTCCGAAACTACTGAACCGATTTGAAAAATTCTTTCACTGTTGGGATGCTGCACTATCCCCGGTTGACTTAGGCTATATATCCCGGCTTCGCCCGTGCGAAGCAGGGGCGGCCTACTAGTATTTTATAAAATGCGTTGTTATCCAGCTTTAAACTTTATACGACGTTACTTTAAAATGTGTCCTAAATATACAAATACACTTTTTTTTCTTAAGAGAAACAAGATAGAACGGCAACAACTTGATCATATTTAAGTTTAAAAAAAATTGTCTCCCTAAAGACAAATTTTTTTCTTCATAATTTGTGGATTCTAGTCAATATTTCTGAAAAACCACAGAATGCCTTCTTCCTCTTATTGACTTTATTAAAGTTTCATCTGTAAATGAAATACCACCACATTGTAAAAATTCGACCACGATCAACTACCTAGATGAGTACTTAGATCAATTACTGTCGCACATTACTTCCACCCAAAAAATAATATTACTTTCTTTCGGAAAACTACTTTTGTAAATTAGAGATAGCCAACATTTGAAGTCCAAAATTTGAGGTCGTTTTTTTTTCTATTAAAATAACAGATATTGAATTTTCTACAGATCTTTTTATTTGATGGAATTAGATCTCCAGAAATAGAGTTCTAGTAGCATTTTTACGTATTTGATCTTAGTTTTGAAGATTTCAAATCGTCATTTCTAAAGCGGCACAGCGGACAGCGTAAACACTAATATTAGTTATAATTTCCACCAGTCTTCAAAAGGAGTTAAACTGACAATAACAAAGAGCTACGCCGGGGGTCACTGTTGAAGGCCACCCGTTTTGTTACATCAGATATTCTGGAGGTGTTAGACGTCTTTGGAAGTTTGCCAGAAGACTTAGTGGCGTTTAGTTGTTGTTTAGCAGAAGTACAGAATTAATGTGATACATCGGTGCGAGTAAATCGATCTTTTTAGCAGTTATTTAAACAATTAGGCAAAACATATCTTCTGAATAAATCGTGTTTGAAATCAAACCGGTAAATACTTATGTTTTAAGGATCTAATAAAAAAAACTTGAGCCTTTTGATGCATGACAGCGTAGAGCTGTAAGAATTATCGACGATCCCAAGCTCACCAAATACCTAAAACCGCTCAACGGTCATCTGACCGTTGAGCGGTCAAAGCTTGTGATATGACTGTCAGAGACTGATATACATACATGTATAGTTTTTTTTAAATACATACTTAAATAGATATTAACTACCAGATATGGAACAAACACAAATGTTCATTACATAAATGTTTGTCCTAGATGGGAATCGAACCCGCGCCCCCAAGCGCAGAAGGTAGGTTCACTGCCAACTGGACCAACGGGCTATCAAGTGTCGGCAATGTTAAAGGGTCGGCAACGTAAATGTGATGCTACAATTGGTGTGTGGTGTGTGGTGTTACAAGTATCCATAGGCGACGGTAACGGTGACCACCAGGCAGCCCACCTGCTTATTTGCCACTTATGGCATTAAAAAAAGCCTAACCTGAATAAGTATATCGAGAATATAATAAAATTCAACTAAGAAACCGTTTTAACACAATGAGGTGACTACGTTTTTTGGCACCAAAACTCTCATTATGCAACTTATAACTTAAGTAAAGCAAAAATACAATCGAATCGAATCAGAAATGAGGAAATCCGTGTCACCGACATAGCCCACCGGATTAGCAAGTTAAAGTGGCAGTGGGCAGGGCACATATCACGCAGAACTGATGGCCGATGGGGCCGAAAGGTTCTGGAATGGAGACCACGGACCGGTAAGTGCAGCGTAGGACGTCCACCCACAAGATGGGCAGGCGACCTAAAAGAGACCGCAGGGAAACGCTGGATGCAGGCCGCTTCCAACCGGCCCTTTTGGAGATCGATGGGGGCCTATGTCCAGCAGTGAACGTCTTATGGCTGAAATGATGATGATGATGAAAGCAAAAATAAACGACCTAAATCAGAAAGCACGCGGAATAACTATTAATAAAATAGAATACAAATTTTTCTAGCTACGGCTTTATTTAAAGGCCTCATACAAACCACGTCACATATAAATTTGTCAAAGCGACAACCCGAAAACGGCGCAGCCAGGGTTATAACTTAGAACAGCCTCTTGTAAATAATCGCTCCACGGAGGCTCAGCTATCCTGCTATATATCAACCTAATGTTATACAGCACAAGGGTCATTTCAGCTTGGGGATTAACAAAATTGTATCGGACATAGTTATAATAATACGATAGGAATTCATTACGCATACGAAAGGTCCTCTGCTTAATGGTGTCGCTGAAATGTCAGTTTTGGGAAGGGATGATGGAGTGTTGTTGGTAATCAAAATTATGGTAAATAGCCCGGAGAATGGCTGAAGGGAATTGTGAGTTTAAGTAGAGGGAATTTAAGGGCAGTAGGTTGGCAGTTTGACATTGTGACTCGTGTGGTGTTGTTTAGATTGCATCGCTGTATACGATTAACTCGGTCAAAATACTGGAAAGTGTGTCGTAGCTTAGATCAACCAGATATCACTAGGACATTCTAGCATATCACCGAAGTTAAGCAACTGTTAATCCGGTCAATCTCTGGATGGGTGACCGCGGAAATATTTACAGATAAGTAAATATTTCCGCGTTATTTTTTTTTTTTTTAATGTTTTTTTTTTGTAATATTTTTTTGTTATTTTGTGTTGATGGGTGTTTTTTATATTGTTAATTATTTTAAACGTTTACTGTCTTACTGCTAGGGAAAAGTTTCCTACATTTCTTTCCATAAATCCCGGTACGAATCAAGAATTTATACAGATGACGATGCTTTCGCCCCGCTATCTCCTGCTTAAACAAAAGAAATAAAATAACTTTGGAAGTAGTATGTTTTTAGATGGTCAGTCGACCTAAAAAAGACCGCAGGGAAACGTTGGATGCAGGCCGCTTCCAACCGGCCCTTTTGGAAATCGATGGGGGAGGCCTATGTCCAGCAGTGGGCGTCCTACGGCTGAAATTATGATGATGATGAACTCGGTATTCTATCACGGTGCATTATTTCTCCATATTTTATTATCTCTGGTACTAATGAGACATTACACCTACTTAGAGAGCACCTACTAACAGATTACCCTACATTTCACACGGTCAATCGCCGTACAGCCACGTAGCGGCCACTAATCCGCTGTTTTAGGCCAACTGCCCACAGTCTTACTGCACAGACTATTACAGAGTCAAGTACAACACGTATATACCTGATATACGAAGCTAGTGCCTTTTTTAACTCAACAAAATTCAAGTTAATAATACCAGTGATATACATATAAACTACTTAGCTTTTTATACAAAAACGGATTTCCCACATCTTCGAAAAACTATGCATAGAACGCACAACACGTAGAAAATTATATCATCATCATCATCATCAGCCAGAAGACGTCCACTGCTGAACATAGGCCTCCCCCTTTAACCTCCACACTGAACGACAGCCTGCATTTTGCATCCACTGGATGCCCGCGACTCTCACAATGTCGTCGGCCCATCTAGTGGGAGGCCTCCCTACGCTGCGTCTTCCGGTTTGTTCCGGTTAGTTACTGTGAATATAAAAAATGGGAACGGAATAGAAATTTTGGTTATGTTTGGTTAATATTCACGATTGGATCCAAATCCACACTTTGTTCCATAATGTTAATACTTTTAAAAAAATGCACCATCTGTCGGAATCTCTACTAAGTACGATTCATCCTTAGATTATAAGACAAACCTTATTTAAGGTTGCATCGTTCTCTACTACGTCTCGTTGCTCTCCAGTACCTTCACCAATAAAGTCGGCGTGTGACTGATTTCCCTACCCGAGAACCCGAGGAGGTAAGTCCTAAAACTGCGACCAGAACCACCGGAGGATGGGCAGCAGCGTCTTATTAGTTCACGGTGAACGTATTGTGATCCGGTTCGTGGTCTCCACTCCAGAACCTCCAGAAAATTATATTCAAGTTTCATATAATTAATAAACATAGCTAGTACCAAAACCAACCGTATATTTATTCATTTGCGGCTCAGTTCCCTAATATGAGTTCGATTCGTACAACATCGCCGTCTCACTTGATCAATGATCAACTGCCGTTGATCAAGTGAGACGGCGATGTCTGAATCGCAAGTGGAAAAGAAATAGACAATTTGTTTTAAAGCGACAGTGTTATTAGTACGTGTGTAAAGGGAATGCTTCTTAATCAAAACACTATAATCAGGATGATGAAATAAGGTGATTTCTATTGGTTTTTGTGACTGTTTGGATACAGTAAATAAACAGTAATGTAAGTGTGTATGGAGTGTGTGTGTTGCCAGTGATGACATATGGTACTGAGACGTGGTCCTTAACTGTTGGCCTTTTGGAAAAACTCAGAGTCACTCAGCGGGCAATGGAAAGAGCTATGCTCGGAGTTTCTTTGCGCGATAAAATCCGAAACGTGGATATTCGCCAAAGAACCAGAGTCACCGACATAGCTGTTAAAATTTGCAGGTTGAAGTGGCAATGGGCAGGCCACATCGCTCGAAGAACCGATAACCGATGGGGAAGAAAGGTTCTGGAGTGGAGACCACGAACCGGAAGACGCAGCGTAGGGAGGCCTCCCACTAGATGGACCGACGACATTGTGAGAGTCGCGGGCATCCAGTGGATGCAAAAGGCAGGCTGTCGTTCAGTGTGGAGGTTAAAGAGGGAGGCCTATGTTCAGCAGTGGACGTCTTCTGGCTGATGGTGATGATGATGATGATGATGTATAGAGTATTTATTTGCCGATGATTATGTTCCGTCTTCTTTTTTTACATTTGATTTATTCTTGCAGTTTTTCACGGATCATTGTTATGGCTTGCGCAACTATCGTGTGACTGATCCAACTTGTCCCCGTATTGAGTCAGGACAAGTTGAGTATTGCCGCGATTAGCGCGTCATTGTAGCCTAGTGCGAGGACTACTAGAAAACTGTACACTTATTTTGCCTTTTTAAGGATATTTTTATAATAATAAAATAATAAATTACGTTTATTTGCTCAATTTTTACAAACTTATCAAATAAGTACAAAGATAAGAAACATAAAATTATGAGTTAGTGGGTAGGTGAGAAAATGTTTACATACCTACTCCAAAATATAAAGTTTAGATACATATTGTTATCTGTTTTGTTTTTAAATCTAAAATAGCAAGTAGATAATGATTATTTATTATAAACGTTATATACCTAGTATTATTATATTATACAAGTCTAATCGTTATGTCTATTTACTTAATACATATATATTTAATATTATTATATTATACATGACTGTCTATTATGTTAAGTGTTATTATATTTTAATACATTTTTAAGGGGCGGAATATATTGTTCTACTAAAATCTTAATTAACTAGAAATATTGCCAAATAAAAAAGTTTCTTAAATTTATAGGAGGGTATTTTTTTTTTTTTATTAATAAATTTGCAATACCTACTTTCGATGACAAGGTAGGTTAGGTACATGGCTGAGCACTAACTCCTAACTAGGTTGCCCTGTATTTAGGATATTAGTCCCTTCCTGTGTATACTATAGTATTTTTAAGGATATTTAATATTTTAAAGATATTTGTATTTGTATCTTTGTATGTTTTTATTGAAGTTTCAGATGCTAATTACTGCAATATCTGGTTCGCCGAATGTCTTTTCCGAACGTCTACTTTCAAATCTTTTGATAGTTAGGTACAACATTTTGACATTTATAATAATTTAATCATAATTTAATATTGACATTTTAATCTTATTATTCTATTTCCAATCCTATTATCCTGTGCTAATTCTCATTTACTTGTTGTCTATTGATTTTACTATTATTAATTGTATTGGTTTGTGTAATATTTTAAGTTAAGTGTTGCACTGTAAATTGACTTGCCCAGTGTAACGAATGTTATAAGGCCAATAAATGATTATATTCTATTCTATTCTAGTTGTGTCTCTGTGTATTATCTGTGCTTGGCACGGGCTCGTTCACATCCTCATAACGTAGGTCCGTAGGTGGTCCGCGATGGAATAATGAACGCATCCTGTTTAAACAATTGGCTAATTGCGGACCTTTGATGAACGACTGGCCCTGTTTAGGTATGATTTGTCATATGTGATAGATCATGGTTGTATTATCTATCATCATCATATATCTGCACTAATATTATAAAGAGGTAAAGTTTGTAAGTTTGAAACTACAGATCCGATTTTAAAAATTCTTTCACTAATAGAAAGCTACACTATTCCTGAGTGCCATAAGCTATCTATACTAACATTATAAATGGGAAAGATTTAATTATTTGTTTGTTTGTTTGCATTGAATAGGCTATGAAACTACTAAACCGATTTGAAAAATTCTTTCACTGACGGGAAGCTACACTATCCCCGGGTGACATAGGCTATAATCTATACCCGTGCGAAGCTGGAGCGGAACGCTAGTTAACAATAAATGCGAAAGTGTGTTTGTTTGTTTCTCTTTCACGCAGCAACAGAGCAACAAATCGACGTGAGTTTCTGCAGAGATGGTTATTTTTATTCCATAGGTGGGAAAACTGGGAAACAAACTAAGGGATCGCGCGATGGTAAGCGATCACCATCGTCTATGGATACTTGTATCAGCTCTTTTATCAGGAAATAAAAAAAAAAACAATTTATAATCGTATTAAATTAACTTTTTTTATAGCATGGCACTTGTAGGTGGTTCGACAGTACGATAGAATGTAACGTGATTCGTAAATATTGAATTTGACGTCATAAATAAATGATAAATAAATATTCGGGACATTTTTGCACACACGGTCATCTGACCCCAAACTAAGCAAAGCTTGTGATATGGCTGCCAGAGACTGATATATATGTATATAGGTTTAAATACATACTTAAATAGATATTAACACCCAGATATAGAACAAACACAAATGTTCATCACACAAATGTTTGTCCTAGGTGGGAATCGAACCCACGCCCCCAAGCACAGAAGGCAGGTTCACTACCAACTCGACCAACGGGCTATCATAGAACTAAATTAAAGATTGAAATGTTTCAACGATAACATAATAGCAAGCCCAACTATGTAAACTAGTGATTAAAAACAGTCTGTTAGCGGTTGGTGTCAAGTGCCATGATATTTGAAAAGGACTATTACAAACAATGTAAACACATCTTAGATGCCGATATTACCCTACTCCTAATTTTCGTATCGATTTGAAACTTTGCAATTATATGTAACTAGCGATCCACCCACCCGGCTTCGCACGGGTGTAATTTACGTGCGAAGCCGGAGTGTATCGCTAGTTATATATATATAAACCTTCCTTGAAAATAAATCTAACCGATGGTGAAAACTGCATCAAAATCCGTTGCGTGGTTTAGGAGGAGTTAGCGGCCATACAGACATACAGACAGACAGACAGACGCGGAAAGCGACTTCAATTTATACTATTCGGGACATTTTTTGCACACACGGTCATCTGACCCCAAACTAAGCAAAGCTTGTGATATGGCTGCCAGAGACTGATATACATACATATATAGGTTTAAATACATACTTAAATAGATATTAACACCCAGATATAGAACAAACACAAATGTTCATCACACAAATGTTTGTCCTAGGTGGGAATCGAACCCACGCCCCTAAGCTCAGAAGGCAGGTAGAACTATGTAGAGATTCGGACGAAAATATATTAATTTTGTACCATCAAACGTATTTGATGATAAAATCTTCATTGGTCAATCACACTGACAGACCTTCTAGCGGGAAAGACGCTAAACATCATGCCGCATAAACCGAGCGGCGCGGTGTCGACTCCAGTCTCTTCTCACCTCCCCGTGCGTTTGCGTATTGTTTCGCTATTAAAACGAGTCACATAAACGTATTTTTAAACTATAATATTATCTTTTTCCAAAAGGCCAACAGTTAAGGACCACGTCTCAGTACCATATGTCATCACTGGCAACACACACTGGTCAAAGACCTTCGTCTTGAGGCACTGTGGTATCTTGGACGAGAAGATGTCACGCAATTTCCCGAACGCTGCCCATCCGAGTCGGATTCTTCGGGCGACCTCTTTGCCTAAGTTGGACTTACCTAACTGAACAATCTGTCCAAGATAGGTGTAATGGTCAACTCAGAGTCACACAGCGGGCAATGGAGAGAGCTATGCTCGGAGTTTCTTTGCGCGATAAAATCCGAAACGTGGATATTCGCCAAAGAACCAGAGTCACCGACATAGCTGTTAAAATTTGCAAGTTGAAGTGGCAATGGGCAGGCCACATCGCTCGAAGAACCGATAACCGATGGGGAAGAAAGGTTCTGGAGTGGAGACCACGAACTGGAAGACGCAGCGTAGGGAGGCCTCCCACTGGATGGACCGACGACATTGTGAGAGTCGCGGGCATCCAGTGGATGCAAAAGGCAGGCTGTCGTTCAGTGTGGAGGTTAAAGGGGGAGGCCTATGTTCAGCAGTGGACGTCTTCTGGCTGATGATGATGATGATGAATATTATCTTTACAAATAAATGCAAAGATTAAGATTTCTTCTGTATTCGTTACCTTTTTATTTCCAAATAGTACTAAATTGAAAAAAAAAAAGTTGCTGGAGCATAAGAACGAACACAAAACTTTTAATGCCGGAAATGCGGAATGACTTGAAACTGGCGGAAAAACAAGCGGGGCACAGCTAGTCGTCCATAAACCCCAGTGCCTAGAACCGTGAGAGTTCCCAGCAACGGTGAATGTTTTCGCTGTCAAATCGAATAGTTTTCGGCCGAGCTCCGAGGTGCAAACTCGATTGTGTGGCGAGCGCGGGGCCACAGATTATTGCAGAGAGACAACTCCACCAAATAGCAAAAAACGCTTTGGGCGCGAAATGACTAAATAACAGTTTGCTCGTGCCAGTGGCTTTTTTGTCTGCTTGGAATAGTGGGTAGAAACTGCTTACAAACAGCTGAAGACTGAACTCAGCGGTGTACATTACGAGTAGACAAATTACAGTGGACAAACATAAGACTGAAAACGTTGATCGTTAGTTGCTAGGTCGACTTCCATCTAAGCTTTCATATATTTCAACTAGGATTCACCTTCAAAGTCATCACCACTAATGTGGAACTAAAGTGTGTCAGATAAATTATCCCAAATTTGAACCATAGATACTTTATAGCGGGACCCGGGTATGTCCTAAAACTGCGACCAAAACCACCGGAGGATAGACACAAGACAAGTAAACAGAACGGAAATGAGAAGGAAAATCTGTCGCCAGGCATTATGACTGAACGTTGCGTGAACATTCCTATTTATGTCAATTCGTCGAACTCCGCATCCAAAAAACATGAACCTTACCTTTTTGGGTTAGGTCTCAAAATTCTTTTTCCGCAACACAGCTGTCAACTGATTTCGAATGACTGACGTTTCGTTTATATGGGTGCAACTGGCTACAACAAATTTCTTACAAAAATGCCTTGACAGCCGTTTTAATCGTTTCTAGCTGTTTTTGTGGTGTGACTTTTTAAGCAATAAAAAAATCTTTAATTAAATTTTTTTTTTCTTTTCTGTGATTCTAATATTACACGGTGAACGTACTGCGATACCCTAGCCGCTTGCCAAGCGTGAGGATTATGGCTTTCTTCTATGAGGGAAGTCTTTGTTCAGCAGTGGACGTTTAATGCCTGCTGATTGTGATGAAGTGAAACTGAAGCTCATATGAAATCCTATAATCGTACGTCACCGATTTCACTGACTCTTATATTATTAATTGTGGCATTATGATCTTAAGATTGATGATCAAGCACATAGATAAAAAACTAACAATTTGAGATTATATTTCAGTCTCATGGTTGAACTATTTAGGTGGGACGTGTTCTAGAGAGGTGACCACATATCACCATTCGTAGTGTAAGATGGGACTTGATGGACACAGTTGGCAGTAGCTGAAGCGAAAAGCCAAAGATCGGACTCAGAGACGTGCCTTGGGAGAAGCCTATGTCCAGCAGTGAAATAAGATAAGCTGATTATGAATATGAGACAATATAAATCTGGGTAAACTTTCTCTTAAGTTATACATCTGTCTGTATCTGTAGTCTGTGGCAGTGTCTAGTTGTATTCCCTCCTCTCGACTTCCAAATAAATGCACTTTTGTTGTAGTTTACTTTCAGCTGGAAAAGTTTTTATTTGCTTCTGTTTGGCCCGAATGTGATTTCATATGCATATATTCGCTGGTTTTGTTTGTCAGCTTTTGCTATAAAGTATATTATTTTATGGAAGTTAGTAAGAGCTTTTAGCGATGGGAATAGATGAACTTTTTAGGTTCTATAGTAACAGTTTATTTCTAAATTTATTTTAGTTTCTGTTTTTATTTATACAGCCTTCTTCGGTGTTTCCGAGAAGCTACAACATGGGGTTCTTCAAAAGGCGAGTTAATCGAGTTCTAAAGGGTCGGCAACGTATTTGTGATGCCTCGGGTGTTACAAGTATCCATAGGCGACGGTGACTGCTTTCCATCAGGCAGCCCGTCTGCTTGTTTGCCACCAATGACAAAAAAAAAAAAAAAAAAAAAAAAAAAAAAATGATATTTAACCAAAAATATGGTGAGTGAAGCTTTAGGTTTGGGCAATAAAAAGTTAAACTCTAAATTCCTAGAACACTTTTATTTATATAGGCGAGTTTTCATTAGAAGTTCAATGTTAGTTGTTAGCTTTTAGGGTTTCGTACCCAAAGAGAAAAAACGGGTCCCTACTACTAAGCCTACGGTGTCTGTCTGTTTGTCTGTCCTACCTATTAACGGCTGTATATTACGAACCGTATAATATAGCCAGTTGAAATTTTTACAGAATATGTAATGTAACAGCGGATTAACTAAGAAATAATATATAGTCATGAAGTAAAAACGAAAGAGGGTCCCCATACAACAAACGAACTTTTATACAAGCTCTAATGTAAAAACGGTAATACATACTAGCGTCAAACTTGGTAAGATTATAAGTACACACTCTAAAGTATAACAACACCGGTTCTCGTACGATCACCGAAGTGAAGCAACGTCGGGCGCGGTCGGTATACTTAGATGGGTAACCGCCTTTTCGTTGATGGGATGTCTTTTTGCACTACATTTTTGTACTTTAGAAGTTAACAAGTTCTGTGGTGGTACGGAACCTCCAGTGCGCAAGCCCGACTCAAAACTAGGGCGGTTTTATTTTAATACTGAAAACATCAAAGAGACGAAATGTTATTCAAATTTGTAAAAATAAAACGTATTTATTCATTACTAAACTTTCATAAACTTTTGCACCAGTCAAAGCAAAGCTAATACAGTCAAATTACCCTCTTTTAAGCTTTACAGACCGATCCTGCCAGATAAGCCCATTTGAAAGATTTTCTCGACGCCCGACTACAGTGACCTATACGACCTAGGGTTACGTGACCTAGGACCGCATGACCTGACCTTCATCGTGTAAACACGGCTTTAAAACAACCGCATTCACAGTCACACAGATAAATAATGAAATATATGGACAACTTTCGAAGGTAAAAACCACATACAAATTATAGCTCAACATAATTATCTCATCACAGCCTGTGATATAGTAGAGTAAATTAAAATAAAACAGTTGCTTATGTTTAGAAAAATGTCTATGTCGAGCTTACGGGCGTTTTTCTAAAACGATTAAGAAAGAAAGGACATCAATATATTTTGAATTTAGTTTTTTTTTTTATGGCTGTTAGTGGGTACCATCGTCAATTAGTATCACAGGCATGATAAACATTTTATTTCCAGCTTTCTGAAGCTGTGACTCTGCACTTTTTATAATTTGTGGTATTGGTTTGTCAGATGGTAGTTAGAAGTTTTGCACTTTGAAATGTTAATTTCTAATTGGTTAATGGGAACACAGACGTTTTGTGGGAAACTTAATTGGCGCCAAAGACGATACTCTGTTTAATTTGGGCGGAGTAATTACGTACTTTGAGAATCTTAGATTCAAGATGCAAAGTGGCCGACCGCTAGATGGGTTATTTCGAGAAGGATTGATGCTTTGAAATAAATTAGGTGTTTGATTAAACTGCCTGTAAGATAGGTAGTTCATTATTCCGAAGTTTGAAACTCCGATGAACGTTACTCCGAACGTTTGTTACTTCAAACGCACCGCTTGTGTTTGTGTTTTCCACGTTTTTTTGTTTGTTTTATTGATGAAATGGGCTAGCGTTTGACAACTCACCTGATGGTAAGTGATGATGCGGTCTAAGATGGGGCACGCTTGCCCATGAGGTGCCTATTCACTCTTATCTTGAAGAGACGTAAAACATACATTGAAAACACACATCAACACATACACAGTCACGCCTCTTTCCCATTGTGGTAGGCAGAGACCACATCTCTCCACTTGCTACGATCCTGACACACATCTTTCGCTTCTACTTTCATGAGTGTTTTCACACAAGCTCGTCAGTTACGGGTACTTTAGACGAAGCATTTTCTGAAAAGGTCTTCAATTTGGCCAACAAACTCTCTCTAGTTTGTAGGTTCTACACACTCGTACTGTAATGTTACTTAAAAAATTTCGCTGAGTGTCATTATCACTGGGTGGAGGTTAGCTATTCCAAAAGTTCGCTACTACACGCTTTTTGGGGGTATCAAGCACAAGTTCGGTCGTGCATGGAGTACTGCTCTCACCTTTGGGTTGGATCAGCTAAGTATCAGCTTGGGGCTTTAGAGTCTATGGAAAAGCGTGCCAAGAGACTCATCGACAATGAATCCCTGGTTAAGACTAAGCTCCTTGGCCTTGGGCATCGGCGTAAAGTTGCTAGTCTATCGGTCTTTTATCGAATATATTTCGGAGAGTGTGCATCTGATCTTCATGATCTGATTCCTTCCTGCCCATTTTTCTATCGGACTGCCAGAGCGGGCACAAAATATCGACACCGCTTTATGGTTGGTATTCCGAAAACCCGAACAGAGCGCTTTGATTCCACTTTTATTGTGCGAACTGCTAGTCTGTGGAATGCGCTGCCTGAATGGGTGTTCCCCGATAGATACAATCTGGGTGTCTTCAAATCACGAGTGAATCGGTTTCTTCTAGGCAAGCGTGCTCCACCGTAGACCGCATCATCGCTTAGCAGGCGAGTTGGCAGTCAAGCGCAAGCCAATTATTTATTTAAAAAAAAAACTACAATGAACGTTACTTCAAATTTTAGATGTATAATTAAAATAGGTACCTACTCCAAAAGTACGTCCGACAGTTATGGTATTCCGAAATGGCAACCGATACGTTGCTTACTTCGAAATTTAATCAGCTCAGTGCAAGGCGGCTAAGCCGATTTTGATTTGGTTTGTTTTGTTTGAACGGTAACTTGAACAAGAGTGTTTTAGCCGTGACAAAAGAAAACATATTAATACAAGCTATGATTAAAGTAAATCTGCTCAGCCGTTTGCAGATTATCAGGTATTTTATAGCGGGTTTTGAATACCTACTACAGAATGTCAATATTAGATATTGCCAGCATATATACCGAGTAAATTCCCCAATCTCTAGCTCTGTTGTACAGTAACCACATAATTAGGTATCCAGACAACTATTTGGAGAATTAACTGAGCTAATACCGTTGTTAGCTATAAGAGAGATATTTAGTTTAGTGCATACCATACAGTGTAGGTGACCGGGGGTGATTTACCAAACATATCTACCTTATCTATATGAATGACATTGTAGCGTTATTCGTAGGTGGGTCAAATCACAGAAAAGAGAAGTAAATAGAACGGAAATGAGAAGGAAAATCTGTCGCCAGGTATTATGACAGAATCTTGCTTGAACATTCTCATGTATGTCAACGCATCGAACTCCGCATCCAAAGAACTTGGACCTTACCTTTTTGGGTTACGTCTCAAAGTTCTTTGTCCGCATCACAGCTGCTAACTGATTTCAAATAAGTGACGTTTCGTTAATATGCAAATGGCTACAAAAAAAAAACTTACAAAAATGCCTTGACAGCCGTTCTAATTTAAACAATATTTTTTTGGGTGGGTCAAATCATCGTTTATTTATTATTTTGGGTTCCGTAATACTACAAAGAACCCTTATAAGTTCGTTCTTTCCGTCCGTCCTAATTCTTTAGAACATTCCAACTTCTTTAGTTATCAAGGTAAGCGCGCAATCTTTGCACATGTACAATTTTGCTAAAGATATCAATTTTATAAGTATTATATAAGAGTCGATGTGTCGTCAGTTCAAATTAAAGTTTTGCCTATGCGCGAAACAGTGACAAAAAATTCGTCGCAGGAAAGGCAAATTTACTGAAGCTCCAAATGACCATTTCGAGAAAAAGCCGTTTTAAGTTTTTTTTTTTCGTTTTTAATTCATAACTTTTTTCCCAGCACAAGAATTTCGATGACGTCAAGGTAAACTTTTATTAATTTGTCATTTTCTATGTCCAGAAGTACAAACCATAATAAATGGACTGCTGGTTTGTGATATAGTGGCGCTTAAGTAAAAATGACTTCCATTTACAGTAAAGCAAAATTTCTTAACCGCCATTTGATCCAAATATTTATAGCAATCAAAATTACTTATAACTCTAAAATATTAGCTTTTAAATTGCCGGAAGCCAAATTTACTTGTAATTTATTGCAGGAAAACAAAATTACTTAGATGACAGGCACGAATAAAATGCCAAAAAAATTATGCTATCTACGCCTGCATGAAGATATACGCACGAATCAGCACCCGCTTCAGAACTAAATTACGGAAGCGACATTATGCTAAAAACTTTAAATTACTCAAGAACTATTTCAGTTTTAAATAAAACGAATTGACATTAATTTTCATTAAACAATTGACCATTAGAATATGAATAAATAAATTGTTACGAACTTCCAGACGCGGAGAAAAAACTTAAAACGTGTTTTAGAAAGCCTATTTTCGCCGAATTATTATATCGAGAAAAGTTTCACCAATCATAGTTGATTGAATCAGGCATTACTTTGCGGAAGTCCATTTTTAATTTGTATATGTCGAATTTCTAGTGTAATTCCGCTTCTACGTCGTTTTGAGTACAATAAGGATTTTGGTTAAACTATTTTCTCTATAGATATTTGTGATGCCAATTTGAACCTAACCTGAATTTAAATATTAATTACATAAAAGAACAAAATTAACCTAACCTGAAACAAAAAGTAATTAAATATGTAACAAAAAATTCGTTATAACAATTTGTACTAATGAAATTAATTTTAAATAAAATATATGTAACTTTTGAAATTAATATGAAATTACTATAAATATGATTTAATTGAAATGAAATAAACAATTAATTTTGAAATTGATATGAAATTACTGTAAATATAATTTAATTGAAATTTAAATTAAATAAGAAATCGATTTTGAAATTAATATGAAATTACTATATTTATTTATTTATTTATTTATTAGTATTTTTTGCGTATTGGGTTTACAAAGTTACAGGTGTCATGTAGAAAGATGGTTCGCCATTATACTACCTTTCGGCATGCAAATTTGGCACTTACATACTATGGATACGAATTTACATTTAAATCAATCAAACAATGCATCACTTAAAATTAGATTGAAAATGAAGAGATCATTAAAATTTGTTACAATAACAACATATTTGGCACTATAAACAATTTAATTGAAATAAACAATTATAACCGTTTCCTCAGTGCACTATTGTCGACACGTGTTTCGCCTCTTCACGAGGCATCCTCAGGACGTGGTGACTCTCCGAGCGCGATGCCGATAAATCAGACATGGCATCGAGGCACATATGGTAGGGACCGTATGTGTAACTGGACACGCTTTTGGCCAGTTATTTAAAGTCGTTTGAATACACCCTAAAGCAAGATACACATCACATCTCATACCACAGATTAAACTACTATAAAGGCCGGGTCACACGTCCAGTGAATGCTAATTAGAACGGTTATGAATAATACCTGACCTGGAGAGGGTCAACCAGGGAAAGCCAGGTTGATAGGAGCTCTGATAAGAATCTGGCACAAACATGTAGGTACGGATTTTCGTGTAATTATTGTATTAAGTCCCTAAATAATAAGAATTTGAATATGTTAACTTAAGAGCTTAACTAAACGTTTAATATTCACACAGTCTTAAGTTAACGGCAAGTTTAGCGTTGTGTCATCTCTACATAGTATAAATTGAAGTCGCTTTCTGCGTCTGTCTGTCTGTATGTCTGTATGGCCGCTAACTCCTCTTAAACTATGCAACGGATTTTGATGCGGTTTTCACCATCAGTTAGATACATTTTCAAGGAAGGTCTATATATATAACTAGCGACCCGCCCCGGCTTCGCACGTAAATTACACCCGTGCGAAGCCGGGCGGGCGGGTCGCTAGTTAATAATAATGTGTAAAAATAGTGTGAAAATAGAACCAAAAACACATTACACTCAAAAATAAAATAAAAACAATAAAAACGCTGTACTTACTTATTTAAACTAATAACTTTGAATTTATTGTTATTTTGTGTTGCAATTTTAAGCTGTAAGCGTTGGTCGTCCGGCTGCAAGATGGGTCAACGATATTATTACTATCGCGGGTCGAACCTGGACTAGATTAGCACAGGACCGAGGCAGATGACATAGCAAGACAGAGACCTATACCCAGCAGTGGGATAAGGAAGGTTGTAGATGATGATGATGATTGTAATTTTCAATCTCGCTTTTATACTATATTTAATTCTTACATAATTAACACACAATTTAAAATGGCAACTTGGATATATTTTATAATTTGTTGTACTTTCAGATCAAACAAACAGGAGATACGATGCCAAAAACACACAGTCATACAGAAACGCAGATACACAGACACACGTTAAACTTATAACACCCCTCTGTTTGCGTCGGGGGTCAAAAACAAATATACTAATATTAGTCCAGTTTACCCATTGAAGTAGTATGCAAGAGGAGAATCGACGTTAAGTAAGTTGAGTAAGTATTTTTAATCCCGCAGGCAGTTTTTAATAAAATTCATCATCATCATCATCAGCAGAAGACGTCCACTGCTGAACATAGGCCTCCCCCTTTAACCTCCACACTGAACGGCAGCCTGCCTTTTGCATCCACTGGATGCCAGCGACTCTCACTATGTCGTCGGTCCATCTAGTGGGAGCCTACGCTGCGTCTTCCGGTTCGTGGTCTCCACTCAAGAACCTTTCTTCCCCATCGGTTATCGGTTCTTCGAGCGATGTGGCCTGCCCATTTCCACTATAAAATTAGATATCGTTAATTCATAGAATCACAGAAACACAGAAAAGCAACACTAAAAAAGCTACATAAATGCTGCTAGAGATTATTCTCTCTACAAACATTTGTTTCGCAATACCCAGCGAAATATCCTGAAAAAGATGTTACTATTATTAACGCTGACATAAACTTTTAACAACCCCATAATGTCCCGACTTCTTCTCTGGAATCCTGGAAATTCCCCCTTACCCTACTTTGCCCCGACCTCCCCCCTTTTCTCGACAATAATCGGCGGCTGTGACGCACTCCAACTATCCCCAACTTTGGAATACGGCCAAAAAGAGACCTCGCACCGTGGACGACTCTTGTGATGGACTTCGCACAGTTAGGCTGATGTAATTGCGTATTGCCAGCTGGATATGTATTCAGTCTTATTGTATGTAAAGTATCTATGTACTTACAGAATTTGGTGCACAACATCTCGGATTTTAATGTGCATAATAAATGCTTTTTTTAATTTAATACGTACAAGAAATTTCCCAAAATATTGAAGCACAATTTATACATAACAGCAAAATAAGTAGTTATTGGGAAAAAAATGGTTTACAAAAAAATAAATAATTTAAACTACAAATCACGTAACAAACATACGCCACTTTAAAACTTTTCCATCTCCACGTAACATGTCGCCATCTTGTATATTTGACGCCACCACGCCTCGCTTTGTCTTGGTGACGTAGCCACATCGCCTGAATCTACACGAATCTATAGCTCCCACATTTATAAAAATTGATTGAGGCATTTAAACCTACAGCCTAAACTCGGTCCAAACATGTATTTGCTCTGACAGCTGCAATAAAATTGTGAATAGCATTTTCTTTTAATATTTCATTGATATAGGTATATCAGTTAACTGCTACAGTCTTGCGTTAAAAAAACCTATAGCGAAGGATATAAGAATTCGTGGTTTTCATTCAGCCTTTTACAATGTTATTGTATACAAGGATAAATATACGTTGCACGCAATAATTCTTTTGGCTCTGCATCGCTGTAATAGTAAACAAATAGAAATTGCCAACTGTAATCTACAAGCTATATCTACAAGCCTAAAGACAAGGGTCTTTGACCAGTGTGTGTTACCAGTGATGACATAATGGTACTGAGACGTGGTTCTTAACTATTGGCCTTTTGGAAAAACTCAGAGTCACACAGCGGGCAATGGAGAGAGCTGTGCTCGGAGTTTCTTTGCGCGATAGAATCCGCAACGTGGACATTCGTCAAAGAACCAGAGTTACCGACATAGCTGTTAAAATTTTCAAGTTGAAGTGGCAATGGGCAGGCCACATCGCTTGGAGAACCGATAACCGATGGGGAAGAAAGGTTCTTGAGTGAAGACCACGAACCGGAAGACGCAGCGTAGGTAGGCCTCCCACTAGATGGACCGACGACATAGTGAGAGTCACTGGCATCCAGTGGATGCAAAAGGCAGGCTGTCGTTCAGTGTGGAGGTGAAGGAGGCCTATGTTCAGCAGTGGACGTCTTCTGGCTGATGATGATGATGATGAACCTACAAGCTGAATCTGTCAATTTCTCATGGCCCAAGCAATATTCGAAATATCTTTCAGATGTAATAATGTTACTCAATATTGTACGTCCACTGGTAACGCAAGCGATGCTCTCCAACTACGACTAACAAATTATGAATAATCTAATGTAATATCTCCTTGAAATGTAAAATAGCTATGGATACATTAGAGGGGACGTTTTATTCGCTCCACGGCGTCCGCTACAGAGCTGTAAAAACTTGTTTATAATGGTGAAAAACTATACGGAACATGGTGGGAGACTTTTACGAGTTTTTGAAATAATGTCAGGCCAATTCGCGTATGAATTGCTATTTGATGAAGGCATTTGTTTTTTTTTGTTTTTTTTGTTTTTTTGCGATATTTTCATTACAAATACCGTACTCATAACACTAAGCAACGATTATATAGAAATTTTATGTTATTTAATAACTTATGTCCACTTTTACAGACTTCAAAAATTCCCGATCTCAATTCGGTTTTTTAATGTATGTTATCTCAGAACTCTGTCTTTTTAGGGTTCCGTCATCATCATCAGCCAGAAGACGTCCACTGCTGAACATAGGCCTCCCCCTTTAACCTCCACACTGAACGACAGCCTGCCTTTTGCATCCACTGAATGCCAGCGACTCTCACTATGTCATCGGTCCATCTAGTGGGAGGCCTACCTACGCTGCGTCTTCCGGTTCGTGGTCTCCACTCAAGAACCTTTCTTCCCCATCGGTTATCGGTTCTTCGAGCGATGTGGCCTGCCCATTGCCACTTCAACTTGCAAATTTTAACAGCTATGTCGGTGACTCTGGTTCTTTGGCGAATATCCACGTTTCGGATTTTATCGCGCAAAGAAACTCCGAGCATAGCTCTTTCCATTGCCCGCTGAGTGACTCTGAGTTTTTCCAAAAGGCCAACAGTTAAGGACCACGTCTCAGTACCATATGTCATCACTGGCAACACACACTGGTCCGTACATTTAGGGTTCCGTACCTCAAAAGGAAAAAACGGAACCCTTATAGGATCGTATTGTTGTCCATCAAAGTTGTTCATAATGATGAGTACATCATTATGAACAACTTTAACTACTTGAACAACATCAAAGTTGTTCATAATGATTTTTTCATCATTATGAACAACTTTGACTATAGGACCAACACTGTAATCGCGAAAAAAATTGCTGTTCCATACATTTTGTCGAGGGTCAAGTCAATGACTGTTATGATTAAATCAGCTGTTTCATACATTTTGTCGCGAGTGATGGGTTTTTTGTATGGGTGTTGGTGTACAGAGGCCGCCCTTAAGATGGTAGTAACCACAGAAAAAAGAAGTACCTAACTAGAACGGAAATAAGACGGAAAATCTGTTACCAGGCATTATGAATGCACATTGATTGAACATTCTTATTTAGATCAACGCATCGAACTTCGCATTACAGTTGCTAACTGATTTCGAATGACTGACGTTTCGTTTATATGGGTGCAACTGGCTACAACAAATTTCTTACAAAAATGCCTTGACAGCCGTTCTAATTTAACCAAAAAATATCTATTCTGTGGTGATAACTGATTACCAATAACCCTGTATATAAAAGACTAGCGGTCCGCCCCAGCTTCGCACGGGTATAGATTATAGCCTATGTCACCCGGGGATAGTGTAGCTTCCCGTCAGTGAAAGAATTTTTCAAATCGGTTCAGTAGTTTCGGAGCCTATTCAATGCAAACAAACAAACAAACAATCAAATCTTTCCTCTTTATAATATTAGTACAGAAAAGATAACATCATGAGTTGTGTACGTAGGTAAGCCTATCAACATTAAAAAGGCAACATCTATTATTATCCACGTTCAAGTAAAAATAAACACTACAATTTATGTGGAACCAAGAAAAGCACTTTCAAAAATAGCCCTATAACTTATTCATACGGCATCACCTACAAAATTATGCTCAAGTTATGACTGGTAGTTATGATTTAACCCACATCGGGGCAATGGCCGACAGTTCGAATATAGCATAGTGTGTACAAGGAGTCAGTTAGTCAGTTCTTAGTCTAGATTTAGTTTATACACGAAGCAGTATGAACTAGGTTTTCAAGACATCTTAGCCCAAAATAAAATTAATGGATGGGCCATAACCATTGAACTGTGATGCGGAATGCGACGCGTTGATCGAAATAAAAAAATTCAATCAAGGTTCTGTCATAATGCCTGGTTACAGACTTTACTTCTCATTTCTGTTCTATTTACTTCTTTTTTCTGTGTATTTGATGTACCAGGGTTACAAGTATCCATTGACGACGGTGATGGCTTACCATCTGGTGGCACATCAGCTTGTCAGCTAAGCTCGTCGAACCACATCGTAGACCGCGTCGTCGCTTAACATCAGGCGAGATAGCGGCCAAGAAAAGCCTACCTACAAATAAAAAAAAATTAAAAAAAAAAAAAACACCCAAGTTCACCTACTGTACCCCAACTCTACCGCAGGTTAACTTTGTGAAACTAATTCTGGATTTATGAATAGTTAAACAGCACCACTTCCCAAATTGAACCATCGATCTGGTGGAATCGGGTCGCCTCGAACCGTGGAAAGACTCACTAAGATGCACTACGTCGTAATGCGAACTGAAATTCATTAAAAAAAAATCTCTTAGCCGAATCTCTAGTGTATTTCCGATGAAAAATCGTATTGGGCGAGGTTTTCTACATATGACCAGATACCTTAATATGTCATATTGTAATTTAGTGGAGCAAGACCACAGAATTCTTTTTTTTTAGAACGGCATTTTTGTAAGAAATTTGTTGTAGCCAGTTGCACCCATCAGTTAAACGAAACGTCAGTCATTCGAAATCAGTAAGCAATTGTGATGCGGAGTTCGACGCGTTGATCTGAAAAAAAATTTTCAATCAAGGTTCACTCATAATGCCACGTAACATTTTTTTCTTCATATTTCCGTTCTTTTTACTTCTTTTTTCTGTGAGCAAAACCATGGCGCTTACACACAGTTGTGCGTTTCGCTATTTCTAAGTTTGTAGTTTTTATTTTATTTTTCTAAAAGTATCATCATCATCATCTTCAGCCAGAAGACGTCCACTGCTGAACATAGGCCTCCCCCTTTAACCTCCACACTGAACGACAGCCTGCCTTTTGCATCCACTGGATGCCCGCGACTCTCACAATGTCGTCGGTCCATCTAGTGGGAGGCCTCCCTACGCTGCGTCTTCCGGTTCGTGGTCTCCACTCAAGAACCTTTCTTCCCCATCGGTTATCGGTATATCGTTTATATAAATAACAATGTTCAATCAAGGTTCACTCATAATGCCACGTAACATTTTTTTCTTCATATTTCCGTTCTTTTTACTTCTTTTTTCTGTGAGCAAAACCATGGCGCTTACACACAGTTGTGCGTTTCGCTACTTCTAAGTTTGTATTTTTTATTTATTTTTTCGAAAGGCCTTAATGTAAAATGTACCTTTACGGTTCCCTCCATAATGATGAAATCTGTATATTAAAATATCGTAGTTCATCATTTAGTAAATAGGTATTTGAATAAATCTTAAATAAAAATAGGGAGAAAAGCAAATCTGTATTACTTTCAGCCAAGCGCCAATGAGAACCGGCGAAGTAAAGATGCTACGCGATGCTATTGAAATTAAAAACCATCAAACTTTTAACAGAGAGGAAGCTTGAAGAATTACGTAAGTGGCTGCTTGGGTCACCAAATTAATAAAATTGCACCTTAAGAAGAAGATGTTTTGAAGATTTGAACGAAATTGCAAAGACCATGGTCAGAGTGCGGTCGACAATGGACGCTTCATACAGTTCATCCTTGGTCATTGTTTGTCGGGTCGTGCCATGGTGTGATTTTACCCTCATCCAGTCTGTTCTGATTGAGTTAATTCACGGAGATGGAGAAAAATTAACTAGATTTTGGCACAGGAATGGTAACTTCCGAAGAAACAAGAAATGAGGGAAAGGGTAAGTTTCTTTTTTGGAACCGAGATTATTTATCTTAAACGGAACAACAACTGTACGGTTGGTTAAATTTTCATTTAGTTTAGTCATTAGTAGCATTGTACGTTGGTAAAATTTTCGTTTGGTTTCATTAGTAGCATTGTTCGTTGGTATAATTTTCGTTAATTTTCATTAGTAGCAATACCGGAGCAACTGGCTTAATCTTATTTTATTTGGAAAACTTACAGTGATAAATATCTAGATTATTGATACACTTAATAATTAAACACCATTTAAACCAGCCCTGCGTGACCCTTCGGGACCTCGCAGTACAGCGCTGAGCTTACCCCTATTGCCAAACACTGTTTCTCCTTGTGTTTCTTATAGTATATTATGTTCATTGTTTTTGTTTTTTGGCAATAAATATATCTTATTCTTATTCATTTAGCCGTGTTCATTAGCCTTTTTACGTGAGTAATTCCCATGTGATATAAATAAAATGTGTTAAAGCCACGTCAGTTTCCATAATATAACACCTGGGTGTCTTCAAATCGCAATCGTAACTATCGGAGACACCCATTCAGGACGCGCATTTCCACATTCAATTCATTCCGTTTTCCATTTTTTTGCGCATTTATTTATATTTTTCTAGCAATTATAGCTCATTGGCTGCGTGTTCGGATTCCACATCGGAGAGTATGGGTTCGAATCCCAACAGTGGAGTTTGAACTGCCGGAGAAAGAAAAAATCTGTTACTAAACACCTATGACGGTGTTCCGGCGACCTCATTTGAGAGCTAGTTCCTATTTCAGAGAAGGACTGTGTATCATCTAATTACACCGGCTAATTAATTATCGGATATGTGCTAAAATTGCGACCAGAACCACCGGATGATGGGCAGCAGCATTCTATTAGTACACGGTGCACGTACTGCGATCCCCAGGCCGCCTGCCAAGCTTGGGGATTTTGGCAACACCCCTCTCTGAGAGGGAGGCCTTTGTTCAGCAGTGGACGTTTACTGGCTGATGATGTATGTTTATCATCTCCGACCACATCGTCACTTAGTATCAGATGAGCTGTGGTCAAACGCATGGCCTAACAATAAAAAGTTTTGAGGAATATACCAGTTTCATAACGGGTAACCTCCGATCAAAATAAAATAAATGGACGGGCCATAGCAATTGAACTTGCTCAGTAAAAACGCGTCAAAACCGTCGGACATATACATACTTCAACACCTAATTATAACCATGTACAGTACATTTGTTACAAAAAATAAACAGCCGTTTTTGTTGTGTATTTACACTGCGGGAAAGCACACAAAGGCATAATTTTGTCAGATGTTTCGTTATCATGTAACAATAGTCGCGTGTTGCACTTCCTACGGCTAGAGACCGACTGAAACGAAGTTAGCGCCGGCGCTCATTTTGTAATCTTCAAAAATGCGCTTCATCTGGGCCCGTCCATTAATTTTATTTTGGTCGAAGCAGATAACGAATTAACGAGTACGTTCAGTCCGCAGTACGTAAATCCGTAATGGCCTTCCGTGAAATTACGCTCATAAAGCTGGCTTGCATGTTATTTGAGCTTGAGTTACCTTTTTATATGTAATTTGAAAGAAGCTGGTAAAAAGTGCTGTAATTGTTTTAGGATAACCTAATGATGCCGAGGTTTATATCATCATCATCATCAGCCTTTTATTGTCCACATATAGGCCTCTCTTAATGGACCACCTAAATGAACCTTAGCCGCATAATTTAACTCCGTTTTGACCCTATTACTAAGCCTACGCTGTCTGTCTGTCTTTCCTACCTTTAAACGGCTATATCTTTCGAACCGTGATAGATAGCCAGTTGAATTTATTACAAAACTAGCAACCCGCCCGCCCGGCTTCGCACGGGTGTAATTTACGTGTGAAGCCGGGGCGGGTCGCTAGATATATATATATAAACCTTCCTTGAAAATGTATCTAACTAATGGTGAAAACCGAATCAAAATCCGATGCGTGGTTTAGGAGGAGTTAGCGGCCATACAGACAGACAGACAGACAGACGCGGAAAGCGACTTCAATTTATACTATGTAGAGATATGTAATGTTACGGCGAATTAACAAACATATAGTAAAAATCTCAAAAAGTTAAAAAAGGGGGGTCCCTATACAACAAAGTTATTTATCTAACGTATTTTTGAATTACCTCTAATGTAAAAACGGTGATACGTACACGCGTCAAACTTGGCATGATTATAGTACACACTCTAAAGTATAACAAAAAATTATAAACAATGGCCAAGTGCAAGTCAGTGACAAATTTATGTTCATTACAAATTTATGTTCATTACAAAGTGTGGAATGCGCTGCCTGAATGGGTGTTCCCCGATAGATACAATCTGGGTGTCTTCAAATCACGAGTGAATCGGTTTCTTCTAGGCAAGCGTGCTCCACCGCAGACCGCATCATCGCTTAACATCAGGCGAGTTGACGGTCAAGCGCAAGCCTATTATAAAAAAAAAAAGTTATAACTGGTTTTTTTGCCACTTAGATGATCTCATCATACGTTCATTAGTCTCACCGAATGGAAATGCCACCATATTTTTGGATTTTTTAATTTTTAAATATTTTATTTTGTGGTGGTACGGAATCTTCAATGCGCGAGCCCGACTCGCACTTGGCCGGTTTATTCATACGATTGTGAGGTGCGGCGGCGCTGGGTTGGCGCAGAGTTTATAATAATATGAGGGCGGCCCAGAAAAAAAAAATTGAAGTGTTATACCTACAGTACCCCCCTTTGATCGTCCATTGGATGACATTTTGATCATCTTGTGTACAGTTGTGTGCCGCTCAATATTGTAGTGTGCGTTTGTAGAACTAGTAAGAATAAGTCAGTGTGTGCAATACGTGTTTACCTCGCCCCATCCCCCATAAGTTTTTAGCAGACTTTTTTCCATACCAACTTGAGTTTGAGGCAAATCCGAACTATATATGATCAAAGATGGACGAAGACGTTATTTTTAATATTTGCAGCTTAGAGATCAAAGGCATAAAAAGGTATAAACATAAATCACGGGGTACTTACAGCATTATAATTAGCACGTGATTATATCTGATGTTTTATAACATCATGTAGGCGTAAAGGTCAAGGCACAGTGAATAATGAACTCTTCATTAACCTATACTTAGCAACATCATTTATTATCAGAAAACTAAATAACGTAACAATGACTTATCAGGGACTGACCTTTGCGGAACCATTACTTAACGAGTAATTGATAAACTTTAGATAGTAGTATTACTAATGTTATTGTTTACAATGTTAACAAGAAATACCTATTGGAAATCAATGTTTAAAATTCGTATTGTTCAAACTTTACATCTTGGGGATCAAGGATCAAGGACCCGGGTATGTCCTAAAACTGCGACCAGAATCACCGGAGGATGGGCAGCAGCGTCCTGTTAGTACACGGTGAACTTACTGCGATCTCCAAGCCGCCTGCCAAGCGTGGGGATTATCGCAACACCCCTCTTTAAGAGGGAGGCCTTTGTCCAGCAGTGGACGTTTAATGGCTGCTGATGTGATGTGTGTGAAACTTTACATCGAGGCCCATACCCTATCTAATGCGATTCAATTTAAATGACTGCAAAAAGTTGCGCGACTGTAAACCGTATTTCGGCGCGTTAACGGCCTATTATCCGAGTCGCATAGGCAACAAAACGCTCCCTCAGCCCCCGCCAAGTTATAGCGACGATGTATTTTGCCATGCAAGAGTCAGGACCCCGCGGGGGGAGTGCAACGACAAAAACAAACATAGTTCCGATAGGTACTGAACGCGGTGCGCGCAAATTCTCGCGACCTTTTTACGGTTTTAATTTCACTAAAAAACGAAACTATTCACTATCAAAATTCTATCCAAAATAAAAAAAAAATGAATAAAATTGCCTTTCAGTACATGCAATTTCCAGGTTGTTACGAGCTTTCATTAGAGCATAAAACGAAAAAAATAATCTAACTCGACTTTGTTTCAGATTTTTTTTTTTGATCGATGAAATATTATTCTATCGTGTTTTGAACCAAATCATAAACTCAAACACAGATATCTGTGACATGTTTTTTTTTCCAGCTCAAATATTGTAATTAAACTGAATAAAATTGATTTAAAACCGTCAAATTTGCTATAAGAGGCCGTTAAAGTTCACGTTCGTGCAATTTCCCGCAGTCACCTAAACTAAATGTTGACCGCAGATTCATGCCGCCACATATGCATGCAAACCTTTGTATGCATCGATTTATGACATTTTTATATTTCCGACAAACGCGTATTGTGTAACTGCGTAATGTCACTAAAATCGTTACTTTTAAATTTTTTATCGGCGTGGACCTATAATTAGCTTCTGGGCGTATTAAGATTGTAATTTTTTTTAAGGTGTTGGTCTTCCTTTGAAATAAATAAATAAAAAAAAACCGAAAGTAATCAGCCTAAAGTTATATTATTATTTACGGGATATTTGCCGTGGTAAGGTTGTGGAATGAGCTCCCGTTATTATCATATAACCAAATAATCATATAAGTTGAGTGAACACCCGTGATAGTTTAAAACAGTAATTAAAAGCCTGGCTTATAATAAAAACTTATTATAGTCTTAAAGAATACTTAGATGATAACTAAATATTTAGTCTTATTGAATTATAACAAGTTAAGCCAAGCAAATGTAAATACTTACTCTTTTGTATAGTTATTATTTCGTTTTAGGTGTAATGTAAATGCTTTATGTGTAATTATTATTAGTTAGTTTTATATAGTTTTTCGTTAGTTTTATATAATTTCATACAAAAAATTGCACGCCCGAAATGGGTAAACTGTTGATACTCTAGTTATTATGAACATCTTTTGTACACAGTTCTTGCAATAAATATATTCTGATTCTGATTCTGATAGCCTTGTCTTAGTCCACTGCTGAACATAGACCTCTCCTAAGACACACCAGTCAGCCCGTTCTTCGACTTTATCCCTTACCCTTTATCTTTGTCGTTTTGTTATTTGACTATAAGAATACATTAGCATAAGTCTTTACGACAGTCATACTTTAACTCACATACGTGTACAATCAAATGTGAGCCCCCTAGGAAGCAGCCTAATGACGCAGGATGAAGTGCTGATAACGCGGCATAATGTCTTCCTCACCATTCCCAGTGTATTATGCTCGATGCTCAATGGTAATGCTCATACCGCATTTACACAGGCATGCTAGCGGTTCCATTTCAAAAGTTTGGCGGAACATGCGAGTATGCTTGACACAAGGGACCGTTAATATTGGTAAGCATCACAGAATTAGATTTAGGTCTGTGGTAAGCATACTCTCGCCGAGATACCCTGAGACACTTATCGCTGGCTCACTATTACAAGGTTCTATGTTATTTTCTTACACATTCTGTAATTAATATTATTATTTTTTGACTTTCATAAATATTGACTTAGCAGGGTTTATGCTTGAGTAAAAGTATCTCTCTCAATCATAAACCCTGCTAAGTCAATATTTATGAAGGTCAAAATTTTTAAATTGATATTACAGAACGTGTAAGAAAATAACATAGAACCTTGTAATAGTGAGCCAGCGTTATGTATACTCCGCGAAAACCGAAAAGTCCCTTTGACTCCAGCGCTCAATAGCAATACGAAACTAATAGTGCTAACAGACGTATGGATTTGGTTGACGGACCGCCGTCCAACCAACGCGAGAGAAAGAGTGAGAATATCATATTTCCCTCTCTTTCTCTCCCGTTGGTCAGACGGTGGTTGAGGTCAACCAAATCCATACGTCTGTTAGCACCATTAGATCCGCAAATAAGATGTAAACGAGCCACAAGTGACGAAACACAAGAATGATACTATAATAGATGCTGTGGTTGAGTCTAGGTGGATTTACTGGAGGTGGTTTCTTTGGGACTAGGTGGTTTTGTTAAGTCTAGGTAGTTTCGTTGGGTCTAGGTGGTTTCATCTCACTTTCGCTCTCAGTTTGTCTCGGCGAGAGTCTACAGCCGGCATGCCTAGTTCACATTTTGTGTTTTACGAAAACTTCAGATGAATCAGATGATCTATGAAATGAGGTCGAAAAAGTATCAAACTCAAAGCGGTTATCGCGGGGACCGTCGCAGATAGGCGCTTACTCAAGGGTTCGTCTGAAAACCGGCGCTGATAGTCCTTGACTTTCAGCATTTATGCCGAGACGGACCCATTCGACATCGATTGTATCCTCTAGATATAAGTTTTTTGTGAAGGTGTCGAATAAAATGTATTTTCTTTCTTTTCTTTCTTTCTTTCTTACGTCAACTGGACCCACCTCATACTGATCCAGCGGGATGAGATGATAAGTTAAGTTAAGCTCAGTTAAGAACATCATGGTTTCAAACAACTCACGTCAAAAAAACTGCTCTTGCCGCAAGCGCCACGCATAAACGACGCTGCCGACAAGGCGAGTATCACCTCCGATCAAACATTCGCGCCCACGCTCGGTTCGCCGTTCATCTTGTCCCTTACGCGACTGTATAAATGCGGCAATTTAGCTGATGCTTGCGCTCTCAAAATGTTCTACATTGTTGTATGCGTGTTGAATACCAGATTAAGGATGTAAGACGAAAATCTGATAAATAGTTTAAATATGGTAATGCGGGACATTCTCGTGAAAATGGTCTATTTCTGGAGACGATGATGTGTAAATGGGAGTAATCTTCCAAGATTATGGATTGACATGGTCTTATAAGACGAGATATTACTAGATTAGTATTTTCTAACAAGATGATAACGTCGTCTCTCTACTTTCTATATCTAAAAAAGACAATTTGGAAATGGAGATTCCAATAAGATTGTCCGAAAAGTTTGTGACGAATTTTAATTGATACTACCATGTTTGTACTATTGCTGTCTTAACTGGGCAAGTGCCTTTATTAACTAAACAAAATACAAGCTAAAACTAACACTACAAATACAGTTAGACTGCCCACAGACCGTTGAAGGTCTAGAGACAATCCAAATGCTCAAGCCCACTACCAGTTGGCAGTGTATCCAGCATGCTGATGGCATTACCACGTTGAATGGCTAAGCTTATATATTCGGGAAATTTTTGCACACACATTCATCACATGAATGTTCGTCCTAGAATAGGTATCGAACTCACGCTCCCAATCGCAGAAGGCAGGCTCACTACCAACTGGACCACCAACGGCCATATTATGGTACTGTTGGCCTTTTGGAAAAACTCGGAGAGTCACACAGCGGACAATGGACGATACAGAATCAGATAGTGACTTTTTATATTAATGGCTCTGTGATTTATTTAATATTCATTACTCATATTTAGCATAACTTTTGTAACAATTATTTTTAATTCATTTTGTTTATAGTATGTAAGTAATATTACTTATTCATCTTGACATTGTACAACATTATTATTTTAATTCATTTATTTTGACTAATATTGTGAAATATTTAATATTTAATTTAATTTATATAATTTATATATTTAACCGGGTATGTCCTAAAACTGCGACCAGAACCACCGGAGGATGGGCAGCAGCGTCCTATTGGTACACGGTGAACTTACTGCGATCTCCAAGCCGCCTGCCAAGCGTGGGTATTATGGCAACACCCCTCTTTAAGAGGGAGGCCTTTGTCCAGCAGTGGACGTTTAATGGCTGCTGATGTGATGTTATATAATTTAACTAATGTAATTGGTGTTAACCGTTTTAGTTTTAAACAATAATGGACAGAGCTATGCTCGGAGTTTCTTTGCGCGATACAATCCGAACCGTAGATATTCAACCAGAGTCACCAACATAGCTGTTAAAATTTGCAAATTGAAGTAGCAATGGGCAGGCCACATCGCTCGAAGAACCGATAACCGATGGGGAAGAAAGGTTCTTGAGTGGAGACCACGAACCGGAAGACGCAGCGTAGGTAGGCCTCCCACTATAGACCGACGACATCGTGAGAGTTGCGGGCATCCAGTGGATGCGGATGGCGGGCTGTCGTTCAGTGTGCAAGTCTAAGGCTTATGTTCAGCAAGGACGTCTTCTGGCTGACGATGATGAGGTCCCTTAAACGGACCCGGGAGACTGTAAAAAACGACACACCACAAAGATGTATAATAAATCGCTCCCAACGTAAATACATACTTTTAGAGACTAATGTAAGTAGTCTTATCTTTACGAGGACCCATAACATTGAGATGGAAGCCACGTCCCAGCAACACGTCCGTCTAGCATCGCTCAGACGGGGCGAATATTGACGCGGCACCTACGAGTTATATCCGGGACCCGACGTCTAATAACCGGGACATTATGTAAAATAGGCAAGTGGCAACCCCATTGTGAACTGCAAGCTCAGAGTTCACATTTGAGCTATAGCTGAGACCATTTTGTGAATAAATTATTATAATAAATACAAAATTGTCAGTCATTGGAACTGCCGGCAGAAGGTCTAACGCAATACGTCACATTAGCGTAGAGCTGTCAGAATTGTCGACGATCCCAAGCTCACTGAACACCTAGAGGCGCTCAGCATGCGCAGAGACGTTGGGTCTCTCTGTATCTTTTATCGCATTTACGACGGGGAGTGTTCTGAAAAACTGTTCAATCTGATGCCAGCGTCGCGGTTTTATCAATAATGTGAAAATGTGCGAGCGAAAGAGCTGCAGAGGGTATACAGGACCCTTAAATTATCGTAATCAGAGCGTCTCCATACTAATCAATAGACAAAGAGAATAATCAAATTACTTTCCGTAATTTACAACCACAAGTTTTTATGATACTAAAGAATCCCCTAAAAGGAAACCGAAAGAAATAAGCTCGACAGCCGAACCGAAGTTCGACGAACTCGTAAATTTAAACTATACAGTGTTAAGTCAAAAGTAAATGCCGAAGGAATATAAATCATTCTTCTTCATTATAAATGTTTGAGATTTGTTATTTTAATAGAATCAATAGTAATACAATAGAATTTGTTGAATTGTGAAACCTAATTTTTTTTTAAGGGTTCCGTACCCGAATGTTACGATGTAGCCTACGATAAATAAAATAATAAATAAATAAATATTCGGGTCATTTTTGCACACACGGTCATCTGACCCCAAACTAAGCAAAGCTTGTGATATGGCTGCCAGAGACTGATATATATACATATATAGGTTTAAATACATACTTAAATAGATATTAACACTCAGATATAGAACAAACACAAATGTTCATCACACAAATGTTTGTCCTAGGTGGGAATCGAACCCACGCCCCCAAGCTCAGAAGGCAGGTTCACTACCAACTCGACCAACGGGCTATCAATCGATGAAGTCTGTCTGTCTGTATATCCGTCGGTCCGTCTGTCCGTCTATCCATCTATCCGTCCATCCGTCCGTCCGTCCGTCCGTCCGTCTGTCCTACCTATTAACGGCTGTATCTTACACACTCTAAACTTTAGAGTCTAAAAAATAACAACAAATATGTAATAACTCATGGCCAAGTGCTAGTCGGTGACAAATTCCTGTTCATAAAAAGTTATACCGAGCGTCACTTGCAAAATATTAACTATGTGATAGCGTAGCAATTGCTTGGCTATTTTGGTAGGCGTTAAGTCGGACCAAATAGTTTTTTAAAATGTTAAAATTGTATTCTGTGGTGGTACGTAACCCTCAGTGCGTGAGCCCGACTCACACTTGGCCTGTTTTTTTTAAATCTCTACATAGTATAAATTAAAGTCGCTTTCTGCGTCTGTCTGTCTGTATGTCTGTATGGCCGCTAACTCCTCCTTAACCACGCAACGGATTTTGATGCAGTTTTCACCATCAGTTAGATACATTTTCACGGAAGGTTTATATATATAACTAGCGACCCGCCTCGGCTTCGCACGTAAATTACACCCGTGCGAAGCCGGGCGGGCGGGTCGCTAGTGATAAATAAATGGTAATAACATTATTTCGCCTCATTAAACACCTAATCACCCATTCAAAACGCATTTATAACAACACCGCCGCTCTCATACTTTCATGTGCCAAAAACACAAAAACTATCCGTTAGATAACTACATTTACCTATCCGTTAGGGTTGGCAACTTCCACGCTTTTCATCCGACTTCAAAAAAGGGAGGTTATCAATTCGACTGTTTTTTGTGTGTGTTACGCAGTAAGAAAAGAAAGAAAGAAAGAAAAGAAAGAAAATAAATTTTATTCGACACCTTTACAAAAAACTTATATCTAGAGGATACAATCAGTGTGGAATGGGTCCGCCTCGGCATAAATGCTGAAAGTCAAGGACTATCAGCGCCGGTTTTCAGACGAACCCTTGAGTTTACACTTACATTACACTTAACACAAATTTACATATATATTTTTAATTATTTATATGCAATTTAAACAAATAAGACATAGGAAACAGAAAAAAAAGTAGTACACAAAATAAGTATACTAAATTTACGGTACTAAAATATATGGAAAAACAACAGGAATTATACATAACAACAAGACAGAGTATTTAATAACAATAGTAATAATGTAATGAGTAGACAGTAGCTGTTTTAAAAAATTACATGGTGTTACGCGATGTTTTCGCCGATTGAGATTGTATTTGTTTAGTAAAAGAATTTGTTTTAAGATTAGTTTATTTATTAGATACTAGCGACCCGCCCGCCCGGCTTCGCACGGGTGTTATTTACATGCGAAGCCGGGGCGGGTCACTAGTTATATATCTATATTATATAAAGCTATATATATATAAACATTCCTTGAAAATGTATCTAACTGATGGTGAAAACCGCTTCAAAATCCGTTGCGTGGTTTAGGAGGAGTTAGCGGCCATACAGACATACAGACAGACAGACGCGGAAAGCGACTTCAATTTATACTATGTAGAGAAGAGATAGAGTAAGAAATGGCTTATTCTAATTTTATGAGGCAACCCTAACAATAGCAAATAGTCTTCACACGTCATTAGCAATAAAAAATTGCAACATTCGGTTACATTTCATTACGGCGCGGCAGTAACGGCATTATGTCGGAATTTGATGATTACTGCAGTGCATAGACGAAGAGACAACGACTTAGTACGTTCACTACAACATTTTTAGTATTTAGACATTAGACATCACAAAAATGTATACCTACTTATACATTTTTGTCATGTCTAATATTAAAAACAGAATAATCATTTATATATGCAATTAGTTTTTTCGATATAAAAATTAAATAAATAAAGAACGTTTCCTAAAATAAAGTTTCCATTTCTTATTTTCATTTTATATATCTTAGAAACCAAAAGTGTTGAATGCTCTTTGCATTAAATTTTTTTAGTTTATTAACCAAATTTTTAACTAGGTATTGTTTTTGAATGTAAAATTATTTCACCCTCAAAGAAAGGTATCATTTGAATGATACCCTAAATATCAAATAGTCTCTTAGTATAGTCAAATCAGTCAAGTCAAACCAAGATAATCTGTCACAAGAAAACGGCGGGAAACTTACAAATTCTTGTATAATGAACAATTAGTTAGTATTTAGTAGACCGACGGATTATTTATATTTACCATTTAAAACACAAAACATCACCGCTTTTTTTTATGACTCTTGACGGAACATTTTTGTTTCGTATGTAGACTTTTTTCTAAACAGTTGTCATAAAAAAAATGAAGTAAACTGATTGCACGTTAGCTCCCAGACTAACACATGGATGTCATCACAGACTCATCTATGCCAGGAAATGACAATAATTACGTAGAAGTGTCGGCCGCGTCACTTTTTTGTGATGATTTTATTGCGACCAATTATTCTGTGACGCAAATCTACCAACTTTTAACCTAAAAACGATATGCAAAAAAGCTCTTACAACACAACTTGCAACATTTATAGATTGGTAACATGATGGAAAGGACAAAAAAATATGAGACCACTGGAGGCTATCAATTTAGACCAGAAAATACGGGCTTGACTAAGGTGATTGAAACCCAGCAATTACAATACTCTAGTTTAAACCTTTTAAACCTTTCCGATGGGGAAGAAATGTTCTTGAGTGTAGACCACGAACCGGAAGACGCAGCGTAGGTAGGCCTCCCACTAGATGGACCGACGACATTGTGAGGTCAATTTTTTTTTAAAATAAATAATAAGCTTACGTTTACCACCATCTAGCCTGATGTTAAGCGACGATGCAGTCTACGATGGAGCACGCTTGCCTAGAAGAAACCGATTCACCGTGATTTGAAGACAGCCAGATAAAATCAAAGAAAGATCAATGCCGGCAGTACGCCTGTAAAATATAGTTAACTCCTGACAAATGGTAACCCTAGTCTCTCAAAACCTGCCCCCTACCATTCTCTCAGTATGTGTCTTCCCATTATGTAGTATACATACCACATCAAGACTTCTAGAACTCCTGAATATGCAACACGCCCGCAAACTTATGTACCGCAATAAGATAACATAGCCAACATGTAGACAACGTAACAATGTACGTAGACAACGTAGGTCTGAGACGTTAACTTAGATGTTACAGAACATGGGATTTGGGAGCAGAATGTAAACTTGGGAGTCGGCAGACATGAGATATATGATAAGGAAGATGTTACCTAAGTGTCAACCTAGTTAGTTTAGTACTTTAGTGCATGTTTTGGTGAGGTGATTGATGATTTAACCCCAGACGCTTAAAGAGGGGTGTTATAATTTTAACATGTCTCTCTATCAATTTTTTTTTTTTGGAAGGGGCATCGATTTTAAGTGTTCTTAGCTATGAAACAATGGATGATATAGTACAACCTTGACATGTCGGGTGCGACCGCATTAGGCCTGAATCAGGCTTGAAGCTCGAATCGTCTGTCAAAGACGACCTTGCCGCCTGTTTAAACTCCTGGCGCAAAAAGAGGGGTGTTTAGCGTGTGTATCTGTATTGTCTGTGTGTCTGTTTGTGGCATCGTAGCTCCCAAGCGTCTAAACCAATTTTGATTTAGTTTCTTTACACAGACACACAGATAAACACGTTAAATTTATAGCACTCCTCTTTTTTGCGTCCGTGGCTTAAAATAGAAACAATCAAACTAACAAAAACACTATTCTGCATTTATAAATTAAGTAGGAAGGGTATTATTAAGATCATAAGATAGTTACATATATACAGGGTTACGCATTTACTTGTACTAAGCCGAAAGGAGGTCATTGTACTCATCATTATGAACAACTTTTACTATGGGACCAACCCTGAAATCGTGATAAAAATATCAGCTGTTCTACATTTTGCCGTGTCAATGACCGTTTTCTATGGAACAGCTGTTTTTGCGATTTCATGGTTGATCCCTTAATAAAATTTGTTCATATTGATAAGTACAATGACCGTTCGGCTTAGTACAGTCTATATGAAAGAAAGAAAGAAAGAAAGTTTCTTTGTGGCCAAATTAAGTTTTTTTAAATAGCTTAAAGACACAAGTTATAAGGTCACAAATCGGCCCCAACTCAGCATAATGCCGGCTGTTAACCAGCGCTGGTCTTCCGTTGGAGCCGTTTGGTGATGTATCGGTACAGGCACACATACAGTACACCACTGCAATATATATATGATATAGTATAGCGTATACCTACCATATAGCCCTACCATATACCATATAGCTACCATATGGTATACTATATGGTATCGCGTAGAGGAATTCATCCCAAAACTAGAATAAATAAAGAATGCCTAATTATGATTATTAAATTTACTGACATTGTATTAATATTAATATTACTTTTAATAATATGATTAGTATAAGGTTTATTTTTGAAATGTTTGACATGTAATTATTATTATGAATAAAATTATCATTATCATTATAAATAAGCATAGTGGCGTAACCCTGTATACTAGAAGGTTGCAAACTTGTATCTTTCTCTGTTATCTCTGTGGATTACCGTTTTAAACCGTGTAGAGACTCTCCTAGACATTGTAAGCGTTATGTGGGTCTGGAGACTGGACAGTTACGTCCACTGAACCAGCTCCGTGCTTGTGGCAGATTTACAACGAAACGTGCGAATGTTCCCACAAGTATCGGTTATATTGTTTTTTAGAAGTAAGTACGTGATAGCGTGTTAATTTGTTTGACTGCCCCGGTGGCTCAGTTCGTAGTGAACCTATCTTCTGTGCTTGGGGGCGTGGGTTCGATTCCCACCTAAGACAAACATTTGTGTGATGAACATTTGTGTTTGTTCTATATCTGGGTGTTAATATCTATTTAAGTATGTATTTAAACCCTTCGACCAAAATAACATGAATGGACGTGCCATAACCATTGAACTCGCTCAGTAAAAACGAGGCAAAACCGTTGGACATATACTTCAACACCAAATTATAACCATGTACAGTAAATTTGTTACAAAAAATAGGTAGCGGTCTTTTGATGTGTATTTACACTTCGGGAAAGCACACGAAGGCATAATTTTGTCAGATGTTTCGTTATCATGTAACAATAGACGCGTGTTGCACTTCCTACGGCTAGAGACCGACTGAAACAAAATGAGAGCCGGCGCTCATTTTGTAATCTTCAAAAATGCACTTCTTCTGGGCCCGTCCATTAATTTTATTTTGTCGAAGTTTAAACCTATATATGTATCTATATCAGTCTCTGGCAGCCATATCACAAGCTTTGCTTAGTTTAGGGTCAGATGACCGTGTGTACAAAAATGTCCCGAATATTTATTATTATTATTAAATACTTTAGCGTTATGTTGTCATAATCACGTGCGATCATCTATCTGACTGACCAAGAAAAAGTAACAACAAGGTAATCCACTCAGTTTCAAGTGCTGTCATCTCAAGAACAGTAGGATTCATGAACAAAGATATGAAGAACAAAAGAACTCGAATGCAGTCATAAAAGGTTTTCAGAACCTTCGACCAATATAAAATGAATGGACGGGTCATAACCATTAAACTTGCTCAGTGAAAACGAGTCAAAACCGTCGGACATATACTTCAACACCTAATTATAACCATGTACAGTACATTTGTTACAAAAATAGATAGCGGTTTTTTGTTGTGTATTTAAATATCTGGGACATCTGGGACATTTATGCACATACGGTCATTTGACCCTAAACTAAGCAAAGCTTGTAATATGGCTGCCAGAAACTGATATACGTATATATATTATAAATAAATAATATATACACGTATACACGTAAAAATTATATTTTTATTTTTTTTAAATACATACTTAAATAGATATTAACACCCAGACATAGAACAAAAACAAATGTTCATCACACAAATGTTTGTCCTAGATGGGAATCGAACCCACGCCCCCAAGCACAGAAGATAGGTTCACTACCAACTGAGCCACCGGGGCAGTCTACACATTTACACTTCGGGAAAGCTCACGAAGGCATAATTTTGACAGATGTTTCGTTATCATGTAACAATAGACTTGTGTTGCACTTCCTACGGCTAGAAACCGACTGAAACGAAGTGAGCACCGACGCTCATTTTGTAATCTTCAAAAGTGCGCTCCTTCTGGGCCCGTCTATTAATTTTATTTTGGTGGAGTTCAGAACAATAAAGTCCAAATGATTTGCAGCCAATTTACAACCAGTCATGATGACCCTATTCCAACCGTTAACAAAATCATGTCGGGACAAGTTCGAACTCACGGAAGACAAGTATAAAGTTCCAAGAAAAAAGGCTATAACTTGTCCTTAACAAAGACGCTTGTAAGCAAGACGGTGTATCGCCACAAAGGGACCATTGTGATGGTAGAAAAAATGGCAGCAAAAACTGAAGGGTGAAAAGGGACCACATAAGAAATGTGAAATCGGTGGTACATTTATGTGGCATTGACAAGATCGTTGAGGAGCAATTTGTTAGTGGAGCTAATAGCATTGATATTGCATAGATTTAAAAAGATAAAGACGGTCGTAGAATTGGAACGGCTTAAAGATAATGTTATAAATTATTTGAATCCAGATAGGTGTCTCTTTTATACCTAGGTACACGAAGAAAGAGAGATGGTGGCTGATTCAGAATCAGAAAAAAAAATAACAATTGATACATCATTATTATTCTAGATGTTGTTGCAACAATTGTTATTGTCTGATAAATCAGTCTACCCTCATCGGGCATTCAATATTTATATTTACAATAATAATACAATGTAATTTTAAACAATATATAACATAGAATGTCAACAGCGAATACAATACGAAAAATAATTGCGGTAAATTAGTCATGTCATTTATATTTAAAAAAAAATAGTCAATTTATAATCGTTTATTTGACAGTGGCGTCTATTCTAGCATACCAATAAAACTATACTAGCATAGCACTAAACTAAACCAATCTGACAGGACTAAAATTATCTGCCTCTCTTTTCATTTTAATACGTGAGAGAAGGATGGCAACAATTTTAGTGCTGTCAAATTTAGTTTAGTTTAGTACATCAGAATGGATGCCAATTTCATTTCAGTAGAGTTTTTTCTAACTCGTAAAAAATCATAAAACATATTATTTATCAGTTTAGTTATAATTGTATAGTATTATGAAAGTCAGTAAAAGCTTTTGGCAGCAAGTTCTAGATCGAAAGTTAGCATGTGCGCTTTACAATCTGACAGCACCCGATTCGAACCTCGGCGCTGCAGTTTCGTTGCTATCGCTCTAAAATGGTGAAGTGAAAACATCGTGAGATTCGTGAGGAAACCGGTAGGTATGTCCAAGAAACTCAAAAGCTCAAAGACGTACAAATTACACCCGTAAGTAACAAAAATTACTCTACATACTTGTTATTTACAAAACAGTAGCCATAATTTGAGATCCGATCATTGAAATAACAATCTATTGTATTCGGTGAAACTATAAAATGTGGGCAAACAACATCATCATCATCATCATCTGCTGTCATCTTTGGGACGGCTCAGCCAAATACCAGCTCGAAGCTCTTGAATCGGTAGACCGGCGTGCTGCTCAACTTATAGGCGATGAGAAGTTAGTGGCTAAGAAACTTCTCAGTCTAGAACACCGCCGTAAAGTAGCGAGTCTGTCAATTTTCTACAGGATTCATTTCGGAGAATGTGCATCAGAGCTACATGACCTTATCCTGCCATCCCTTTTTTACTACAGGACAAGCAGGAAAACGGCCCACTACCACCCATACATTGTGGATTTTCCTTGGATACGTACCAAACGTTTCGATTCTACGTTTCTAATCCGTACGGCCAAAGTTTGGAACAACCTGCCAGCTTCCCTGTTCCCTGAGAGATATAACCGGGGCCTTTTCAAGGCCAGAGTGAATAGGTATCTTCTAAGTCTGCGTGCTTCATCTTCGACCACATCGTCGCTTACCAACAAGCGAGTTGGTGGGCAAACGCGGAATTATCAGCGTTAAAAAAAAAAAAAAAAAAAAAAAAAACATTCGAAACATCGTAAGTTATACATTTTATTGAGACATAATTTGATCAGATAGTAACACAACAAAGAAGCTATAAAAAACTTGAAAAAATACTGATAGAGATATCTAGCATTTTCCTTCTTCTGAGCTGTAGACAACTTTTGAATCAAATCGCAAAGGCGTTCCACACTCTTTCGTCTACAAGAATTCGTTGTAATTGAAAGTTTTCTTTTTTTCTACACAACTGAGTGACGAAATGAGCAACGTGCTCGTTTGATCGTAAGCGTCTAAACAGCTCTGATGATATAAGATCAAAGGAAATCGTAGTTTGCGACGACCACTACCATGACTATACAATATCATCGTATCTGCTTAATTTTATTAATTTTATTTTAATTTTATTTATTTATTTGAATCGTGTTGTTAACAGGGTTGTGAATATTATTTAATGTAATTTAAATAAAATAATTAAATATTCAGCTATTTTTTTTTGGCACACACCGTCGATTATCTGACCCCAAACTAAGCAAATCTATTAAATATATATTTTTAAATACATACTTAAATAGATATTAACACCCAGATATAGAACAAACACAAATGTTCATCGCAAGAATGTTTGTACTAGGCGGGAATCGAACCCGCGCCCCCAACCAAGCGCAGAAGACAGGATCACTACCAACTAGACGAACTACCTTTGTCTTTAATAAATGGATATTTATTTGCATTCTGGAGCCTAGCCCTGACTTTTGAGAGGGATTGGTGGGGCTGAAGCCAACACCAAGAGGCCCTGTACATAGTATAAAATAAAGTTGCTTTCCGCATCTGTCCGCTAACGCCTCCTAAACCACGCAACGGATTTTAATGTGGTTTTCACAATTTACAGATTAATAATATATATTATAGAACTTACACCCGTGCGAAGCTGGGGCGGGTATTATTATAATATCAGACCAGTTTTTTTGTCCAGAATCAATTCAACGATAATAATTATGTATGATTTCAATAATATGTTGAATCATGCTATAGCTATCCCATATCTTATACTTCCTATTTATAGCACTTCTAAGTATACACGAGATAACATTGTGCGAAAATGTTTTACGCCCTCTACAATGTGTGAGATGTTTTATTGTGGACTGCTGTCGTTGAGTGCCGTAACTGCGAAATACGACGCTTCGCGATTCTTACTGGAAAAGTGATGGTTAGGTAACTACAATTTGAGGTGAAAAGATCACTTGAGATTCTGTTTAGGTGATTACAAAAAGTTGCGCGATCGCAAGCCGTATCTCGGCGCGTTACGCTGGTTTCACAGCTGTGCGGGTCGCCCGTACTACGGGAGACGGGATCTACGCTGAGGCAAGTCCCGTACGGAACAATCCGCGTCGCTGTGAAACGATGTTATAGCGCCTCACGTATCTCTCCGCTCCGGGAGCCCGTACTACGGGAGACGGGATCTACGCGGAGGCAAGTCCCGTACGGGACAATCCGCGTCGCTGTGAAACGATGTCATAGCGCCTCACGTATGTCTCCGCTCCGTGAGCCCGTACTACGGGAGACGGGATCTACGCGGAAGCAAGTCCCGTACGGAACAATCCGCGTCGCTGTGAAACGATGTTATAGCGCCTCACGTATGTCTCCGCTCCGGTAGGCCGTACTACGGGAGACGGGATCTACGCGGAGGCAAGTCCCGTACGGAACAATCCGCGTCGCTGTGAAACGATGTTATAGCGCCTCACGTATGTCTCCGCTCCGGTAGGCCGTACTACGGGAGACGGGATCTACGCGGAGGCAAGTCCCGTACGGAACAATCCGCGTCGCTGTGAAACGATGTTCTAGCGCCTCACGTATCTCTCCGCCCCGGGAGCCCGTACTACGGGAGACGGGATCTACGCGGAGGCAAATCCCGTACGAAACAATCCGCGTCGCTGTGAAACGATGTTCTAGCGCCTCACGTATTTCTCCGCTCCGGGAGCCCGTACTACGGGAGACGGGATCTACGCGGAGGCAAGTCCCGTACGGAACAATCCGCGTCGCTGTGAAACGATGTTCTAGTGCCTCACGTATGTCTCCGCTCCGGGAGCCCGTACGGGTCACCCATACAGCTGTGAAACCAGTTCGCGTAATTTTCCAGAATCACCTAAACTGATGGTACGGCGAAGTTTAGTTTGTCTGTGGTTATGACATTACTGAAGTGGGAGGCATACTTACACTTCGTCTTCCGTTTCGTGGTCTCCACTCAAGAACATTTCTTCCTCGTCGGTTATCGGTTCTTCCAGTGATGTGGCCTGCCCATTGCCACTTCAAGTTGCAAACTGACTGTTGAACGAATCTACCTAGAGCAATTCACAACAACAGCAATGAACCGATTTTTAAACATTCTTAACAATGGCCAAGTATGTAATTTAAAATCGTCAGATATATTATGTACAATTGTACATATTCTCAGAGTATGAGAACGTACTGTATTGACCGCAAATTGCATAATTTTGCCTCCCGACGTCGCTCGTAATAACTACACGACACAATATCGTATGAATGGGGACCAAAAAGTGAGCTTATAGCGACTAACACAAGTTAATAAAGAGCTATTATTAACCGATTCCGAAAAAGAAGAAAGGTTCTAAATTCGGCCCGTTTTATTTATTTTAAGTAAGAATAACTTGAAAGTGGAACTTGGAGTGGGAAACTACAAAACATTTTTTGAAAATATTAAATCTAAGTTTGACCGAACTATAAAATATACTTCCCGACCGACTTCAAAATACGTGTAAAAAAATATTTTGTTCATTGTAGTGGCATATTAACTTAGAATGTTTGTGTTTTGTGGATTTTTTAAAGATAATTTATAATAATCCTAACAATTTATGTTCAAAGTTTTTTAAGTTTTTTTTTTTTTAGTTTATTTGGTTCACAATTTGAAATATACACATATCTTATACTAACATCTTACACAACAACAAAAAAACACGGTGTAATTCCTAATACTAGTGAACACAGCATGCAGTTTACGGACAATGTTAAAACTAATCAATGTCACTGTCAATGTTAATACTGATGTTAAGCGATGATGCGGTCTACGACGGAGCACGCTTGCCTACAAGAAACCGATTCACTCGTGATTTGAAGGCACCCAGATTGTAACTATCGCGGAACACCCATTCAGGCAGCGCATTCCACAGACTGTCTGTGGAATGCGCTTTATGATAATATTCGGGACATTTTTTTCACACACGGTCATCTGACCCCAAACTAAGCAAAGCTTGTGATATAGCTGCCAGAGACTGATATACATACAATACATTATTGTGCAAACTTCTAGAAGTAGTTTGCACAATAAAAGTAGAATCAAAGCGCTTTGTACAAGTTTTATTAATATGTTTTGACTGCCCCGGTGGCTCAGTTGGTAGTGAACCTATCTTCTGTGCTTGGGGGCGTGGGTTCGATTCCCATCTAGGACAAACATTTGTGTGATGAACATTTGTGTTTGTTCTATGTCTGGGTGTTAATATCTATTTAAGTATGTATTTAAAAATATATATGTACGTATATCAGTTTCTGGCAGCCATATTACAAGCTTTGCTTAGTTTGGGGTCAGATGACCGTGTGTGCAAAAATTTCCCAGATATTTAATTATTTATTTATTTATCAACCGTAAGACACTTTTCCAATTTTCCTTTCCATGTAAAACTACCAAAGAAGAGAAAGGCTTGGACCACAGAATAGTTAACTACCTGAAGTGTTTTATTTATATTATACGGGAAAAAAATATGTATATAAAATGGGATTATAAAATGTGTGAAAACCACGTCAGTTACAATAATAATACCTGAAGTGTCTTGAACCGATTTGGCAATATTTTTTTGATTTAAAATTTAAGCATTCGTAATAATCCTAAGAAGCTTTTAGGGAAAGAAAAATTGGAAAATATGCCCAAAAAATTGGAAAATAGGGAAAACCAAAAATTGCAATTTTCTATGGATTTTTTGTATAAACCATAACTGTCTGACAAAGGACAATAAAAAAACAATCAGGCCGGTTAGGTTATTGCGACGTATTTTCGGATACCCGCTATCAGTTCACTCCTTGCGCGGAACTCCAAAACCGCCGGCCGATACGATCTCCAATACCGTCGCTAGCAAAAAGAAATGTCCGTTATTTCCCACGGGGCGCCAAACTCGGCCCGAACTGGGCCCGTTTCAAACTCGGCCGGGCCTTATTGTCTGCCGGCCGGTAGGCTGTCGATAACTCTATCACGAGATTTGTATTATACGACCAGTAGGTTAACTTTGACTTATTATTTATTTCTGTTTTCGGTAACACTTTTCTTGTTAACTCTCAGAGCAAATAAAAATACAGAGTCACTACAGCGAACACGAAAAATGAAGCCACTTTTTGAAACATGTGTGCGTAGTCGAAGTAAGTGTTGCCAGTGCAATTTTCTGACGAGAAATTCACGTAGTGTTGAATGCGTATGTGTGCGTGAGTTGTGTATTTATTGGGAATTCACGTAGTACGATTTTGGCGTCACTTTAGCAGTGCGCCGTAGTGCCTCTGTATTTTTATTTGCTCTGAGTGTTAACTTCACAAAACACACACACGGTCATCTGACACCAAACTTGTGAAATGGCTGCCAGAGACAGATATACATACCTACATATCATCATCATCATCATCATCAGCCTATTTAATGTTCGTCCACTACTGGACGTAGGCCTCTCCGAAAGAAGGCCATAAGGCACGATCTTCTGCTTTTCGCATCCACTTGCCACCAGCCGCCTTTCGCAGGTCGTCACTCCACCTGGCTGCAGGGCGTCCTACTCTACGTTTGCCGATACGCGGTCTCCACTCTAGAATCCGTCTACCCCAGCGGTTGTCAGTTCTACAGATATGGCCAGCCCATTGCCACTTCAGCTTACTAATTCTTTGAGCTATGTCGGTTACTTTAGTTCATACATTAGTTTAGTTACATACATATATATAGTTTTAGAGGAGATCCGTAGACGAACGAAAGTCACCGACATAGCCCACCGGATTAGCAAGTTGAAGTGGCAGTGGGTAGGGCACATATCACGCAGAATAGATGGCCGATGGGAGGTTCTGGAATGGAGACCACGGACTGGTAAGCGCAGCGTAGGACGTCCACCCACAAGGTGGACAGACGACCTAAAAGAGACCGCAGGGAAACGCTGGATGCAGGCCGCTTCCAACCGGCCCCTATAGAGATCGATGGGGGAGGCCTATGTCCTGCAGTGGACGTCCTATGGCTGAAATGATGATGATGATGATGATATAGTTTTAAATACTCAAACAGATATTAACAACCAGATATAGAACGAACACAAATGTTCACTAAAATAAATTTTTGCCCTAGGTGGGAATCGAACCCACGCCCCCAAGGTCAGAAGGTAGGTTCACTACCAACTGGTCCAACGGGCTATCTGTAGAGTTACTTTACTGCATCTTCCGCGTATTGCACCTGAACATTTCACTAAGTATCGTTAGTTTTGGCAAATAACGGGGCCTAATAGTGTACACTCAAGATAAATCATAGAGATACACTGTGAAGCGATCCGGATTAGAGAATACCGATCTGATTATAACGATGGATGGGTTAATGGACTGATGAAAGTTGACCAGCTGCGTTGTTATTTTTTGTCAATAATAGCATTTCGTTTGACCACCATCTCGCCTGATGTTAAGAGCCTCTTATACCAAATTTGACGGTTTAAAAAAAAAAAAAAAATCAGTTAAATTACAATATTTGAGCTGGAAAAAAATACATGTCACAGATACATCTGTGTTAGAGTCTGTGATTTGGTTCAAAACACGATAGAATAAACTTTCCTCGATCAAAAAAAAATCTGAAACAAAGTCGATTCAGTTTATTTTTTTCGTTTTATACTCTAATGAAAGCTCGTAACAACCTGGAAATTGCATTTATGAAAGGCAATTTTATTCAAAATTTTTTTTTGGATAGAATTTTGATAGTGAATAGTTTCGTTTTTTAGTGAAATTAAAACCGTAAAAAGGTCGCGAGAATTTGGGCGCGCCGCGTTCAGTGCCGCGCCAGGCGTCATCGAGGTCGGACCTATGTTCGTTTTTGTCGTTGCACTCCCCCCGCGGGCGTCCTGACTCTAGCGTGGCAATATACATCGTCGCTATAAGTTGGCGGGGGCTGAGGGAGCGTTTTGTTGCCTACGCGACTCGGATAGCCGGCCGTTAAGCGATAATGCGGTCTAAGAAGGAGCTCGCTTGCCTAGAAGAAACCTAGATTGTAACCATCGGGGAACACACATTCAAGCAGCGCACACAGACTAGCAGTTTGCACAATAAATGTGGAATCAAAACGCTTCGTGCGGTGACGAGCCGCGTTGTTATGGTACTTACTATTGTATCTGTATCTGTGTCGCCGTTGTTATAATAATTGATCGCTTAACTTCAAAAGCTATTTCCAGGAACAGTGTTGCAGTATTCGATTCACGTGGCTGTACAGTTGTACACTAACACAGAAAGAACAACTTATCTGTAAAACTGACCAAATGTAGGAACTAAAAACTTCTACGGATACCTATCAGTTTTGTTTAGAAAATACTATGGTAGCTCCCCCATTCAACTATATACATACGTTGGTTGTAGTATAGAGGCACGTCTGGTACCAATTTGTTGCTACTAGAGTCTATGTAATCAAATCGATGCCGTTTCAAGAATTTGAAACATAGTCCAGTAGGTATCGTTATCGTAGAATATTGAATCATATTAAGCCTTTTTTATCAGTCCACTGCTGGACTTTTAGCCTACCCCCGAAAGGGTGATTGGGCCATATTCACAACGCTGGCTCAGTACGTGTTGGTGGATTCACATACGCCATTTAATTCCTTCTCCGTAGGTATGCAGGTTTCCTCACGATGTTTTCCTTAACCGAAACGCCAGTGGTATGAAAATCCGTACATAAACTCCAAAGAGCTCATTGGTACGGGCCCGGGGTTTGAAGCCGCGACCTCACGCTTTCAAGTCTAGCGGTCTCCCAAATGGGCTACCACGGCTATATTTGTATGAATATTGTATCACGTCACATCATCAGCCTGTAAACGTCCACTGCTGAACAAAGGCCTCCCTCGTAAAGAGGGGTGTTGCCATAATCCCCACGCTTGGCAGACGGCTTGGAGATCGCAGTATGTTCACCGTGTACTAACAGGACGCTGCTGCCCATCCTACGGTGGCTCTGGTCGCAGTTTTAGGACATACCCGGATCCATGAATATTGTATGCACCTTCTTAAACCTTTAACTTTTTAACCCTAACTTTTTAAACTTCAGTGCATCGCGGCCCAACACAGCCGCGCGTTACGCACGCGTCTAATGCGAGCGGCTGATGCGATTTGAAAATGTATGGTGACGTCAGTCGTCGGCCGCACATGAGCTCGGAAGCGGCGCCATACATTTTCAGCCACGCACCTTAGACGCTTGCGTCTGACGCGCGCGGCTGCGATAGGGCGCGATGCACGGAAGTCAACTTTTACGCGAAGACTGCTGCTGCGTCACAGTGCAAAAAGTCCAGCACGCCTGCGCCGCTCCGGTGGTGTTGTTCTATGAGGTCATTCAGGCCACATACGCAAGAAATGTGTTAAGTTTTATGAAACTAATCAAATATTGCCATGTAAACAACTTACCTTTTTGGTGTTTATTTTTTCAGTTTTTATTTGAAGCCAAGAAGGATATAATAGACTTACCTGTAACAAAATAAAAATTGGCTTTTAATACAGACAATAATAACATTCATAACATAACATAACATAACATAACAGTTTGAGTTCCTATAAAATAGTATAATACCAATTTCATGATAATCTGGACATAGAATAGAATTACATGCCAAAGTAAAATCTTAAGCCCGGTGCAGAACTGCAATAACTCTAGACCACAGATTAAAAAGGGCATTGTTTTGTGTCTAGACACCGTGAGCGACTATTGCGTACATATAGGGAACGATTAATAATTGACAAGTTTTTTTTAACTTTCGATAAACTCAAAATGCTGCGGATACCTGTTTTAAGCGATTGTTTTTGGGTGATAAGAAAAGTTGCGCGACCGCAAACCGTATCTCGGCGCGTTAAGGTTCACGTTCGCGTGATTTTCCAAACTGCGCTGTTTCAGCGCTATTTCGAGCCTGCGTTAAGAGTAAGCCGTAAGATTTACTTAAAACTGTTTTTTTTTAAATATATTTAATAGTTTATAGATAAGAACAATCGCGATCCAGTCAGCTTTCAATAAAAAAAATCGGTTCTGCCGTTTGGGAGCTACGGTGCCACATACAGACAAACGTTAAGCTTATAACACCCATCTTTTTGCGTCAAAGGTTAAAAAGTTTCGACTCCTGTATAGCTAGTGAAATTGCCGAGCGCTTTTTACCTTCAATAACGTTGAAAATGTGCGATAGAGATAGTTATGGCCGGAGAGCGCGGTCTTAATTATAAATAGCTTAATAGTATGCGCGTTGGTGCGTTGCAGTCTGGGATTCTGTGATAAGCGTTCGCAATAGACCAAATGAGGTCACCGGCTCTCGCAGGAAGTTCCACTGATATGAGTGTACTTTACAAAGTACTTTACGATTGTTACAGAAAAAAAAAAAACGGACAAGTACGAGTAGGACTCGTGCTCTGAGAGTTCCGTTGGACAGAACCCTCAGAGCACGAGTCCAAAAAATAACTTAAAGTTGAAATATATAGTTGAAAGACAAACTTAACTTTGTAGTTGACTATAAGGTTTTTCTATACATCCCAACTACAAAATGTAAGTTTGTAATAGCAAAATAATTATTTTTAAATGATATAACTTCAAATTTGTAACTTTCAGATTTATTCCTATATATGTGCTATAAGATCTTGCCTTTTGCCAAATTTCATGATTCTAGGTCAACGGGAAGTACCCTATAGGTTTTGATTCCCCTGTGAAATCGCAAAATATGCGACATAAACGTTCATATCATTTGATTGCCTTAACTTACAACTTTTATTTTTTTACAGCCGAAAGAAACCGTAGACCCAAGTATTTAGTATAAATTTCAACTTGATACCTTTACGCGTTCTTGAGAAAAAGGGTCTTGACAGACGGACAGACAGACGGACTACGAAGTGATCCTATAAGGGTTCTGTTTTTTCCTTTTGAGGTACGGAACCCTAAAATTGCAGAAAAGTTTATTTTGCGATAATGCAATTTAAAGCTAAACAAAATATTTCAAATATAATTAGGTACATTATCACAAAAACCGGCCCCAACTCAGCATGTTGCTGGTTGTACACAACCAGCGCTGGTATTCTGTTGGACCCGGCAAGTGACGAGTGAAGTGAAGTGTGTCGGATATCTAGTTAGTCACTTCAATAATAATACTTTACTGTGATGAGCAGATTCTTTTGCACGACCTGTTTTTACCCCACTGCACAAAAAAAAAAAAAAAAAACATTTATTGAGCAAAAAAATTTAGCACTGCTGAGAATTGTCTGTGGGCCCCAAACTCGGCTCAGCCTGTGTCTTGGGGTCCGATGAGCAAGCAATTCGGTTAAAAAAAGCAACAAGAAGAGCTAGATTAGATATATATGTAGATATATAGATTAGATATTAGATAGGGCATAAGAACGATGACAGTATTCATCGAGGTTCTCCTCTTAGACCTCTTAGAGGTTCTATTGGCCGAGGTCACCCAGTAGTGCAAGTGCCGGGTCACAGTGAGCAACAATGGCAATATTGGCCTCTAGAGGTAGATACCCATTGGCAGAAGTCACCCAGTATGCAGGTGTTCCGTGAGCATTATATAAAAAAAATGTTTTTTTTTTTTTTTTTTTTTTAATATTAGATAGGCTTGCGCTTGGCCGCCAATTCGCCGCTTGCCACTTGCTTGGCCGCTTGCTTGCTTGGCTCGCTTGTTGATATTTCAACATCCAAACTCCGTGAAATGGTTCCGTAGTCAATAAAGTCCATTAGATGATCACCTAACACCAACGCACATGCTACATCTGAAACAGCACGTAAAGTAAAATCGTAAACAACGTATTTAGTAAAAGGATACAATGGAAAACACCTAGCCCGCTACGTGCTTTCAGCGAGTGTCTCCTAGAATAAGATCTAACAGGGTTGCCAGTACGCAGAAAGTGTTGTACACAAATAAAGTAATAAAAAAAAACTAAAGACATCACGGAAGTGGACAAATTTAATAAATATGGTTAATTACCCAATTAACCACAAACGCAACATTCTACAAATTTTAAATGGGAGTGATCTCGAGATTTATAAAAAACTAGCGGACCGCCCCTGCTTCGCACGGGTATAGATTATAGCCTATGTCACCCGGGGATAGTGTAGCTTCCCAACAGTGAAAGAATTTTTCAAATTGGTTCAGTAGTTTCGGAGCCTATTCAATGCAAACAAACAAACAATCAAATCTTTCCTCTTTATAATATTAAGTATAGATATAGATAAACGATCATTTGCACTCGACAAAATGTATTAAACAGCTGATATTTTTTAGGGTTGGTCTCATAGTAAAAGTTGGTCACAATGATGTTAAAGGACCCCTTTCGGCTTAGTACACCCTTTCCGCGTAACTCCGTAGGTGTAAATTCGACTGTCTACGTTCATTTACTAGATCTAGACACGGCATTAGCTTATTTATTTACCAATAAACATACCTTTAATTGGAACAAGAACATTCCTTCTTAACAATATTTATTATTAATAGTTCTATTAAGGCATTCAGGCAGGGAAGGGGAAGGGATGTATGTATATATATATATATTAGAATGTCAATTAACTTGAGGGCAATTAAATTGAAATAATATAAATATAAAAGAATATGATGCTTAGTTTAAGTTGTTATTTTACACAAGTAACAATCAATGAATGTACACGACTTCAGCATATGTCTATGGAAGGAACTAACTACCAAGATACGGGTTTCCAACACCCAGTTTGGCAGTTAGAGCCAGTAACAATTTATAATGTACATTACTTGAATAAATAATTTTGATTTTTTTGATTTTTTGATTTTGATTAAGGCATTCAAGTGGACCCGGGTATGTCCTAAAACTGCGACCAGAACCACCGGAGGATGGGCAGCAGCGTCCTGTTAGTACACGGTGAACTTACTGCGATCTCCAAGCCAGGCGGCCAAGCGTGGGGATTATGGCAACACCCCTCTCTAAGAGGGAGGCCTTGTTCAGCAGTGGACATTTAATGGCTGATAATGTATGTATGTATGTATGTATTCAAGTGGTAATTGGTAACTAATTTCAACGTTATTCTATCTAATAAAACACAAGTTGAAATTGACTTTAATTATCTCAATCAAATGTTGATTTAATTTCAATAGAATACGTAAGGTATAATCAAGGATTTTATATATACCCTAAAGGTATAATAGATACAAAATCTAAATAACTTAGATAAATAATTGACTGCCCCGGTGGCTCAGTGACTGCCCCGGTGGCTCAGTTGGTAGTGAACCTATCTTCTGTGCTTGGGGGCGTGGGTTCGATTCCCATCTAAGACAAACATTTGTGTGATGAACATTTGTGTTTGTTCTATGTCTGGGTGTTAATATCTATTTAAGTATGTATTTAAAAATATATATGTACGTAAATCAGTTTCTGGCAGCCATATTACAAGCTTTGCTTAGTTTGGGGTCAGATGACCGTGTGTGCAAAAAAAAAATGTCCCAGAAATAATTATTTGAGGATTTATTACAAAGCTTCTACGTGATGATGATACCATCCCTACAAATTGGATCTTAACTTTATAATAATGCCTTTTTTTTGATTTCACTACTCCTATTTAATAACTAAATACTATACTCCAGGAACCGAAAACAAAAAAAAACATTAGTGAGTAAGATTTATTTAAAGCTAAGCAGTCTCCAAAAAAGCCATCCACATATTAGAGATGCGTGGAAGTCTCGCACTGTACGATTTGATGGACTGTTTCTGCCACGCACCTGTAAGTTGTGGAATGGCTTACCATCTTTGATTTTTCCTCCAAAATATGACTACAATTGCTTCAAGCGAAGAGTGAATACAGTCCTCAAAGGTAGGCAACGCACCGCCAATGCCCCGGGCATTGTAGGTGTCTATAGGCGACGGTGACTGCTTAGCTGCTTACCATCAGGTGGCCCGTCGCTTGTTAGTATACTATTACATTAGAATTAAAATAAACTCATAACCCATAGTGTTTTTTTATTACTTTGACGTTGATAAACTTTGTGGGTAGTTGTGAATATTTTTCCGTTTGCAGGAACCAACCCTACCAGCGGAGCAGTCGGCGCCAGCCGTCGCGGCGCCCGCTCGCAGATATCTGAAACGAACACAAACCGATCGAGTGCACCGACCGACTGCAATGATAACCTTACACCACAGTGCACTCACTGTACGGAGTGTACGGAACCAGTTACGTAGTCCCTTAGTTACCCTATACGGGGTGTAAGGGGAACACTCGAAGTCAAAAGAAGGTAATTGTACTCATCATTATGAACCACTTTTACTATGGGACCAGCCCTGAAATTGCGAAAAAAATATCAGTTGTTCTATAGAAAACGGTCATTGACACTCGACAAAATGTATGGAATGTATGAAACAGCTGATTTTTTTTCCCGATTTCAGGGTTGGTCCCATACTTTATTCATAAATCAATTTCTTCTAAATGAAATACCCATTTTTTTATCTCGGCAAGTGCTGAGCAAGCAAACGTATAAATTACCCGGCGAGAGCAAACGCAAGTGTGTCGGACATCGCATGTGTCTCGGACACTTCGATACACTCCGTTCGAATTTATGTCTTGAACGGAACATTGGTGTTGATGTTAACATTTCTAGTTGTGTAGCTTTTGTTGCCGACATTGAAAAATGTGTTGGAAACCGTTGTTTCAATGTTTTAAATAAAGTCTCAGATTTTATGTAAGCTGCTTACAAACTTTATTATTCACTGCAACCTGGTATATTCCGCATTTTCAGACATCATTATTGTCAGCGTAAGTTAGTTCACTGCTGGACTTACCTAGGCCTCTCGCAAGAGTCGCAAGACACGCCACTGAGCCTGATTTTATTTATTTACAGCTTTTCGCTTCCAGCCAAAGCCTTATGTATATCGCTCTTCCATTGCGTTTCAGGGCATCCTACATTACGTTTGCCGATTCGTGGTCTGGGGCCTTGCGGACAACTGCTATGGCGGCACCTAATCCGCTCAGTTGGAAAATCATGCGAACGTGAACCTTATCGCGCCCAGATACGGTTTGCCGTCGCGTGATTTTCCAACTGAGCGGATTGCGTTTGCCGCCAACTCGCCTGATGTAATGCGACGATGCGGTCTACGATGGAGCACGTTTGCCTAGAAGAAACCGATTCACTCGTGGTTTGAAGACACCCAGATTGTAACTATGGGGGATCATCCATTCAGGCAGCGCATTCCACAGCAGTACGCATAATAAAAGTGGAATCAAAGCGTTCGTACGGGTTTTCGGAATATCAACCATAAAGCAGTGTCTATTTTTTGTGCCCGCACTGGCATTCCGATAGAAAAATGGGCATGAGGGAATTTTCACTAGTCTGAAAATAACAGACTGTTTCGTCTAGTCCTGTAGTTTCATAAACTGATGGTCACCACAGTAACATGGCACTAGCCTGTTTTAACTCGCAAGTTGCCGTGAATATTGGCGGACCTTTGCAACCGTTATTTGGGGCTTCAGATATCGCTTAACAAGACTGACTTAGTACATAATAATAATATTTATTCTGCGACAAATTGACAACACTGTGACAGGTTGTGTCTTGGGTTTTATAAGGTTTTTTTTAACTTGCAATGGTTGTATGTTAATTTGTTTAGGTCAAATCTTTCAAGCTTTATTAGAACCACTTCCTCTTAACCGATTTTGCGTTTTTTTTTTTGCATACACCTTTAGTTCTGGTGACAATACAATTTGCAATACCCAATGTTAAAATATTTTCAAAATGGCCGCCGCAAGATGGCGAGTATATTTGTTGACAGCCCTGTTAAAACGTTTTGTTTTTTTCAAGTTTTTTTATTATTATTATTTACAAATACAAAGTCGTTTATTGGGCATTAAACATTTTGACAAAATAAAATGTGAACCCATTGACTCCGAACTAGTAATAAATACTGTGTTTTGGTAGCCAATGGATTCTCCCACTATACATATTAGGAACTAGTAGGCCGCCCCTGCTTCGCACGGGCGAAGCCGGGTTATATAGCCTATGTCAACCGGGGATACTGCAGCATCCCAACAGTAAAAGAATTTTTCAAATCGGTTCAGTAGTTTCGGAGCCTATTCAATGCAAACAAACAAACAATCAAATCTTTCCTCTTTATAATATTAGTATAGAATAAGCTTGCGTTTGACCACCAACTCACCTGATGGTAAGCGATTCACTCATGACAATGCAAGGGCTTGAAGAGTAGAAAACAATAAAGAGAGTTACGTGACATCACAATGAATTCAATATGGTCCATGCTCCAAGATGGCGGATTACATTGCTTTGCTCAAGCTTTGTTTTAAAAAATGCCAGAAGATGACGATACCAACGACTCTGAGAAATACCCCACGGATCCCCCGACATATACAGGGTGTAAGGAGAACACTCTCGAAGCCAAAAGAAGGTAATTGTACTCATCATTATGAACAACTTTTACTATGGGACCAACCCTGAAATCACGAAAAAAACATTAGCTGTTCCATACATTTTGTCGAGTGCCAATGACCGTTTAACAGCTGATATTTTTTTCGCGATTTCAAGGCTAGTCCCATAGTAAAAGTTGTTCATAATGATGAGTACGACTACCTTCTTTTGGCTTCGAGAGTGTTACCCTTACACCCGGTATATTTTAACAAGACTTGCCCAATAACAAAAAAGAAACAACCTTTTAACACTTCATGTAACTACCAAAACTATGGATAGGAAACAATAAAAAATCTCAGCAAGAGCTCTGCAAGTACTCAAAACAAATACTATCGTCAAGAACTGATCGAAGACGTCACGCGATTCGGTATTTCACACACGACTCTGAACAAAAAGAAACCCTATAAGTCATGGTTATTCACATATTTCTGAATACAAAAAGTATTCTGCTTCAGAAGTATTTTCTTTTGATATCAAATATGAAAGCATTTAAATACTACTAAGATGTTTTTGTTTGTGTATATTTGTGGCCTTTTGATTTTCTGACTGTTTGAACTGTGTGCAATATAACCTTAACTCTATTTTGGCTCCACGCCCCAGCAAAACCTTCAAGCTTTTTGACCTTCAAGAGCTCTCAATATGCATGGGTGCTACAGAACCCCTAACACTCCCCAGAACACGAGTACTTCTGGCCCTCGTGAATTTATTGGCTACGTCACGCACCACATGTTATTTGTCACGGAGCCATGAAAAAGAAACCCATAGGTCATGGCTACAGTCATTAGTCACATAGCGTTTCCCCCACTGTGTGAATTTATACTGCTTTAGCAGCAAAAACAGCCAGAATTACCACTTTGAAGAGATTTTGTTTCTGCAAAATTAGCTCTATTGTGATTGACCAGAAGATTATTTGTACAGATCCCATGGATTTTGCCAAGTTTATAAGAGTATTTTTTGTTTTTGGAAAATTTCCAAAATTCGCACAGCAAAGATGTAAAAAGCTATACCAGCTCTACTTCGATAGTTGCCAACCCAATTCCTACACGCTGGACGCAGTGGATTGGTGTTATTCGACACTTACAGAGAGGTTACTAATTGTTAAATAAGTGTTAATTTTATTCGTGTTATAAAGTTAGGTTAATCTTGTTAAATTAGATATATTTTGTTTTTAAAATGTATTCTTTTTTACATCTTTATTATTATGTAATCCTTAATGTGCGTAATTAGTGTAACTGGCTTTGAGTCATGCTAATATAAATGTACTTATATCTGATTTTATTGTATAATGTAATGTATATAATGATTGTATATGTTGTCATTGACATGAATTTTATTATTGACATATTATTACCATTTCTTATTTAATAACATTAATTATCAATTGAGTATTTTTCTAATTTTAATATCAAGTATCAAAATATTGTGTAACATTGTCTCATTGGTGTAACTAATAGGCGTAAGCCATACTAATTGAATAAATGAAATAAATATTCGCACACATTTTTGCACACACGGTCATCTGACCCCAAACTAAGCAAAGCTTGTGATATGGCTGCCAGAGACTGATATACATACATATATAGTTTTTAAATACATACTTAAATAGATAGTAACACCCAGATATAGAACAAACACAAATGTTCATCACAAAAATGTTTGTCCTACGTGGGAAACGAACCCACAGGCACAGAAGGTAGGTTCACTACCAACTGGCTATCTATAATAAATACAAATATATTGGAAATTAATAAATTGGATTGTAATTGAATCGCATTTTTGTGAAAAGTATGTTTGACACTCGAGGTATACCCTGCGTGGGGTGCAGAAAGGATACTCATAAACAGGATCGGTTACAATATGTCTGTTCCCAGCGTTGTGAGACTGTCTTTACAAGAGGGTTCTAAAGAGTTTTGAATCTTATCTTGACTTCTTGGGTTTATGGCTTCTGTGACTAGTGGCACAATTCTGCCATAACCCGATTCATGATAGTATCCTTGAATCTGTATGGTACCCGACAAATTGACAAATGACCTCTGTCATTTTGAGAAATGCAAGCAAACAGTTTGACAGATAAAAATTGAAGAATAATGCTAATTAGACGACGGTAAAGGTGGTGATTAAATAAGGGACTTGTTAATTCAGAGATAGAGACAATGAAATATTTTACACCTTAATTCATTTACCGCTGGCCCGTTAAGACTGGCATCTGATTGAAGAAACTGTGGCACGAAAGAAGATAATTTTTACTTAGCAGTACCCATTGCTAAGTAAAAATAAGCCACAGTAGAGTCGATTCCGTTGTACCATTATCTAAAGTAAATTAATATAACCGAGCGAAGCTATGTCTCGATCTACTGAAGAAAATCGGCGTTTGTTTATTTGCGTGGTTGTAAATTTGTTCGGCGATAACTTGCCTATCATTCGATCCGATACATCTGATCTTTATGAATTTTTGCAGGCCAGTAGATCATGAAAATATAATTTTCAAAATTACCAAATTCGGTCGAGCTGTAAAGATATCCGTATATCATTACATCTCGACCGAACTTAGTCTTTGGTTTTGGTTTGGCCGATTTGTTCTCAAAGTCACAGTTTCAGAGCTTCTACCTAAACTATAATTATGATGATTTTTCTGTCATCGACATAATGAGCATATCCAATTCCACTGCTGGTCATAAGCCACGGAACGCACTGAGCCTGATCTTCGGCTTTTCTCTTTCAGCCACTGCAAGCAGTCTTACGTATGTCGTCACTACAATGAGTCTCTAGGCGTCCTTCGCTACGGTTGCTGATTCGTGGCCTCCACTCTAGACACGTCCGACGAGGAAGAAAAGTTCTTGAGTGAAAACCACGAACCAGAAGACACAGCGTAGTTAGGCCTAATATAAACCTACATTCATATTATATTTCGAGGAAGGTCCCATTCAAATTTGAAGTAACTGGTTCACCTCTAAAGGTGTAAAATGAGGGAATCTCGTTTATAAAACTTCCCGGAAAGTAGGTTTATATTTTTTTGTAAAAATGAACTATTTATTCAACTCCGATGTGCAGAGGAAAATGTACCCGCCTACAGTCTGTTTACTATGTTGATTCTCCTTGGTTACATCAGTAAAGAGATCTGCTCACCTACCTAGGCATCCACATTATTTCGGCTCTTTTTGTACTGCCGTCTTTCAACACCCACGTTCAATTTCAGCTCTCCAAATAACACATTTTCATTTCAAAGGGCTTAGGTAATATTTGTTCAAGAAAATTCATTTTCTCAGTAAGTCGGCAATACTTTATCGAAGGAACCCTTTTGTGAGACATAGGTACTCAATACGTGACTTTAGGGAAGGGTTTTAACGGTTACGGTAGGTACGGTACTAGTAATTGTATCTAGTTTTTATTATAATAGGTAGTTACTATAGGATATACACGATATAAGACTGAAAAATTGTCATATAACTCATTGAAGTTGTGAACTAAGTAAAGATAAAACACTGTTTTAAACTGTCACGGTTGTTCACTAAAGTTATATAATTATTTACGTGTGATGTGAGCTCATTCCACAACCTTACCACGGTAAATATCCCGTAAATAATCATATAACTTAAGTAAAGATATCCGTACAATTTTAGGTATAAACCTGAAATCAGACAAGTTTTTAAGCATGGCGATTTTTTTAAAGTGATAAAGTTTACTGTCCATACTAATAAGAAAATTAAAAATCCTAACTCTGTAGCAATCCCTAAAACGGTTGTTTGCTCATGATCATCATCATCATCATCATCAGCCAGAAGACGTCCACTGCTGAACATAGGCCTCCCCCTTTAACCTCCACACTGAACGACAGCCTGCCTTTTGCATCCACTGGATGCCAGCGACTCTCACTATGTCGTCGGTCCATCTAGTGGGAGGCCTACCTACGCTGCGTCTTCCGGTTCGTGGTCTCCACTCAAGAACCTTTCTTCCCCATCGGTTATCGGTTCTTCGAGCGATGTGGCCTGCCCATTGCCACTTCAACTTGCAAATTTTAACAGCTATGTTGGTGACTCTGGTTCTTTGGCGAATATTCACGTTTCGGATTTTATCGCATGGCACGGGAGTGACTGATTATTGCGCTGATATTGACTGATTATTGCTCATGATATGCAGGCAATAACTTTGCCTTAGGATTGGACAATTTTATTATTCAAAAGTTTCAATCGAATGCGCGATAAGTTCCGATAGCCATTTATAACATGTGTTCAAATCACGGAAATTTAAAAGTTATAGTTTCAAACGAGTACCTAATTTTAATACCATAGGTGGTAAAAAAGCTAACGGTCCGCCTGATGGTAAGCGATCATCTTTGTTTTTTATTATTAGGGATTTATTAGGGATACCTGTAACACCATCACAGATACGTTGCCGACCTAAATGTATACTCAAATACTAGTTTTCAATATCGATATCTCTACTTAGTAACATTCGTTTACCTGATCGAATACATTGTAACTCCTTTTTTTTCTTTTTTTTTTTCGAGGGGGAAATCTTCCAAAGTTACCTGGCTGCATTGGGGTGCAGCCAGGTTATGTGGGATTATACCCACTAAAACCCCCTCGGTGACCAGCCTTAGTGCTACATTGTAACTCCTAGTAAATAGGAACTAATAATAGTTTGACGTAAGTTATATTAGTGTAAAGGTCAGCTTTGGGATATTGGGCGTATACCGACACAAGTGGGTTGCCAACTTATAATGTAGAGTTGAGCCACGGACCACAGAAAATATATTTTTATCGTGGTGCCACCATCGTACTTTTAGGGTTCCGTACCTCAAAAGGAAAAAAACTGAATTCTTATAGGATCAATTGTTGTCCGTCAATATTTCAACTATTTGTTGTTGTTTTTGTTTGGTCTCGCGCTCTGAGGGTTCCGTCCAACGACGGAACCCCCAGTGTGCGAGTCCTACTCGTACTTATCTGGTTTTTTTTATAATCATATAATAAGCAAAAGATAAAAACCTACATAGGTATATGAATTCCTATTAATTTAGAACTCTCATATCTATGGGTCAAGACGAACGTATGGCTCAGAAAAAGTTTGTGGTACAGATAAAACAAGGAAGCATTAAGAGGATGTGAAGAGCGCGAGACTATATCTCTTCTCTTCTCTACATAGTATAAATTGAAGTCGCTTTCCGCGTCTGTCTGTCTGTCTGTCTGTATGGCCGCTAACTCCTCCTAAACCACGCAACGGATTTTGATGCGGTTTTCACCATCAGTTAGATACATTTTCAAGGAAGGTTTATATATATATAACTAGCTACCCGCCCCGGCTTCGCACGTAAATTACACCCGTGCAAAGCCGGGCGGGCGGGTCGCTAGTCTACTATAGTAATAATAAGTTAGGTAAATACGATTTTAAAATCATTCATTAACCTCAAAATAACAAACAACTTTAATAAATTAACATTATAAGGAAGGAAAACATGTAACAAACACACCACATTTATACCTATTTAATAAGAAATGTACCAGGTTAACTAAGTAACCAGTAATTACTGGATGGTATTCGTTTATTCATTTCACAACATCTAGTACTAAGCCTCTTTACATGTTTATAAGTTTTGAGTCACAAGTCACAAGGTAGGACATTTCATATTTCTAAGAACATTAGCTTTGTTTGTTAAGTGAATTAGTAATTACCTACATTAGTCATCTTCTAGCAACAACATTTTTAATTTAGGTCACTGAGGATCAATTACCTAAGCCCCATACTTCAAATTGTGTAAATAAGAAAAAAACAAGAACTTCTAGCACTTTTACTTCTGTATGAATTGTGTTGAAATGGAAAGAAATAGGGGAGAACTTTGCCCAGGAATGCGACAGTACAGGTAATTAAAAAAAAAAAAGATGCAGTGGTCTAAACGGGGTGTAAGGGGAACACTCTCAAAGCCAAAAGAAGGTAATTGTACTCATCATTATAAACAACTTTTACTATGGGACCAGCCCTGAAATCGCGAAAAAAATATCAGCTGTTCTATAGAAAACGATCATTGACACTCGACAAAATGTATGGAATAGCTGTTTTTTTTTATCGCGATTTCAGGTTTGGTCCCCCTACTAAAAGTGGTTCATAATGATAAGTACAATTACCTTCTTTTGGCTTCGAGAGTGTTCCCCTTACACCCCGTTTGGACCACTGCATCTTTTTTTTTTAATTACCTATACTGTCGCACTCCTGGGCAAAGTTCTCCCCTATTTCTTTCCATTATTCCTGTATAGTCAGATTCAGCCTACTCTCGGCACTTCAGCCTGCGATGTGCTGCGTGTCACTGAAGACGGGGAAATATCTTAAGAGAGAGCTTTCTAGGAAGTGGAGGTTAGTGGAGGTCACGAGGGCTTCAGACAAGAGGAACGCAAAAGGGGCAGTTAAGGCAGTGCCTAATTTTTAATCATATTTGGAGTCCCAAAACTTGATGAAATATGTTTTTTGTTTAATATTGCCATTCCATTTATCATCAACATCCTGAGGAAATCCACTACGGAACATAAGCCTCCCCTTAGAACTCCACACTGAACGACAGCCTGCCATTTGCATGCACTGGATGCCCGTGATTCTGTCTGTCATCTATTATTTTCGGAAATCACAAAAAGCTTCAAATGCGACATGTGAATTAGTACGTTTTTTAAAATAAATAATAGGCTTGCGCTTGCCCGCCTACTCGCCTGATGTTAAGCGATAATGCGGTCTACGATGGAGCACGCTTGCCTAGAAGAAACCGATTCATTCGTGATTTGAAGACACCCAGATTGTAACTATCGAAGATGACGAAATACAAGAGATACTTTTATAAGGCATAATTTTCAAATATAAGTACTTCGGTCATGGTTGTGTGAAAATTAGACGCAGAGAAGGAATTTTTTTGTATTGCATCGTAATATTTATTGTGAGGTACATACAAGGTCCTAATTTCTCCATTATTTTTTTCTAGAGTTGTGTCTGCAAAAGTGCACCAACAAATAACAAGGCATCCAACAAGGTCTTACAAATAACGTTTTTATTATGTACATTGTTTTAGCGATACATCAAAATAATATTAACTTAATGAGTAATGGTCGTATTGACCAGACGACCTGGGGGCATACCACCATTTCAGAAGCATTGTTGTTTTAAAAAATATATATGCCCTAGGTGGCAAACAAGCAGACGGGCTGCCTGATGGTAAGCAATCACCGTCGCCTATGGATACTTGTAACACCAGAGGCATCCCAAATACGTTGCCGACCCTTTAGAACTCGATTAACTCTCCTTTTGAAGAACTCCATGTTGTAGCTTGTCGGAAACACCGTAGAAGACAAGGCAAGGCTTGCGTTTGACCACCAACTCGCCTGATGTTAAGCGATGATGCGGTCTACGGTGGAGCACGTTTTTCTAGAAGAAACCGATTCACTCGTGATTTGAATTGGTTGATCGTGATCGTGATTGAAATTGTAATCTTAGATTTGATTTAGTCTCGCACTCTCTACTGAAAAAAAAGATCAATGTATGTACCTTTTAAACTTTCGCAATTTCAACACGTTTGAAAGGTATTTTACCCAGGCTGTTTTCATTGGCCGAGCGAAGAGAGCTCTCAGATTCTAAATAGGATAAGTCGGAATTTTTAAATATGATTGTCAATTTATTTTGACGATAACTTAAGTATAGTTGATCCGTTGTGAGTCCGATGTTCACGAAATTTTATACGGAAGTAGTTTATTTTAATACAATTTAGTATTTTAAATATGAGCAAAATCGGTTATGGATTTACGGAGATATATGGGTACAGAGGTCACAGTTCGAGACAACAAAAAAAATGACGTTCCACCAATTGAGGAAATATGTACTACGTACCTACTACATATTTCCTCAATGGTTCCACCACAAATTGTGGTTTTACAGTCCTACAGCTCCCCATTAGGATTATCTGTGTTTAGGAATTTTAGGATGTCATGAAAGACGGATCCAAAGCAGATACATATTTAAACTTTTTTATTATTGAAACTGACGTTGTTTTCACACATTTTATTTATATTACACGGGAATTACTCACGTAAGATAAAGCCGGTCACTCCGACTATAGTTTCAACCGCGTTAGACGGCCTATTTCAAGGTGAATGCGCGCGCGTGGCTGCGTCTCGCTTTATCTTACGTGAGTAATTCCCGTGTAATATAAATAAAACATATTTAAACTCATCATCATATTGAGCGATAAGACCTGATAAGCTTATTAACAAAGTGCAATGTAAGATTGAAATAAGAAGACAGTCTCGGTCTTATCTATCTATATAAAAAAGGCGATATGTGTATGTATGTTACCTATGGAGTCCGAAACGATTGGACATATTTTGATTAAAATATTCAGGCAATCTTAAGATTAGCCCAGCAAGTGATCCTCTAAAATTTAGTAGCCATGGAATCAACAGTTTTTTGTTTTATTATTTTCCCTACAAAAAAACAAGAACAAGAATTGAAGTCTATACATTGACATTATTATATCATAGAAAAAAAAACAGAAGTTTTCATCTAAGCAAAAGTTGCTACTTCGTTGGTCGCTAGGAGGTTGCTTCAAGGAGGTTGCATTGTTTTCATCTTTCTCTGGCAGATAGCTGATGTTTTGAGGAGTAACTTAGGCTACTTTCATCCCGAAAATATACGGGTGAAACCGCGGACTGCTAGTTCATAATACAACTAAAACCGTGTTGAAGTGAAGCGAAAGACAACGCCTGCGCGTATTAAGTATTAAGAGGGCATGCCACGGCCAATATAAAAAGTTTATTAGTTCAATATAACTTAGTGACTAAATACATACACCGAATTAACAGAGGATACTGAAGTAGGTAACAAAATTATTAAATTAACTTACTACTAACAGTGTTTCATCGGTGTGCACTGAAACCCACACTAGGGTGACCTGTGTTGTGGGCTTCAGGCTCTTCCTTTGGCAAGGTACTCATTCCTCATTCAAAACTGGGCCGATTTCATTATTTGTTAAATAATAGCTGTGAAAAAGATTGAACTATGCTTCTATCATTTATTTATATACATACATACAGCAGCCATCAAACATCCACTGCTGGACAAAGGCCTCCCTCTTAAAGAGGGGTGTTGCCATAATCCCCACGCTTGGCAGGAGGCTTGGGGATCGCAGTAAGTTCACCGTGTACTAATAGGATGCTGCTGCACATCCTCCGGTGGTTCTGGTCGCAGTTTTAGGACATACCCGGGATTCCCATTTATTTATGTTTTCGTCAAATTTGTTTTATAGACGTCGGACCATGGCGGTAAAAAAAAATTGCGATATTTAAATGCTCATATTTCTTATAATAGTTAACTTAGAAGAAAAAATAAATGATAGAAGCATGGCAATAGAAGAGATAAATTTTATTCGAAAAAATTACAGTTCTAGCGGTATTATCCAGGGAGGAAACACGGGAATACGTTTGTATGGACAAAACGCTGACCGTGACCCCTCTTAAGTCTGATACAGCTAAAAATACTTTGTCTCGTTTTCACACGTGTCACTTCTCATTGGCGAGAAGTTGATATATTTTATAATAATTTGTGGTAGGCCCCCTGATCTCAGGCCCGTCTAGAGGGCGCTTTAGTCAAACTCCAGAGGGCGATAGTATCTCGGCATACCTAGACTGAGTAAATATGCCTGATCTAATTATGGAATAAGGGTCTCATATGATATTGCGGTATGAATTTACGATAACAAGCCAACTGATGTGGCTCCCAAAACCCGAAGAAAATTAGTACTGGAATAACTAAAGGGTTTGGATACAGATGTTATGTAATTTGTAAATTTAAATAGTAGATTGTACGAGTGCATAGAACAAGCTAAAGTAAAGTAAAATAAAGTAAAGTTAATATTTATTTCTGAAACGCTTTAACATTATCACATCGTAGTTATATAAAATTATTAATTGTGTCTAACATAGATTATAATTGACTTAACAGTGGGCCCCAAACTCGGCGAGGCCGGTCTCTTGGTGACCCGTGAAATAGGTTTTCTTAAATTTAATTTAACGGTGTGTGAAATTAAACAGAAATAAATAAAAGTTATAAATAGGTGAGTTTAAATTTTTTTTTCCTGGGCTAGCGCCTTTATTAACTAAACAAAATACAAGCTAAAACTATAACTACAAATATAGCTAGACTGCCCATAGACCGTTGAAGGTCTAAAGACAATCCAAATGCTCAAGCCCACTACCAATTGGCAGCGTACCCAGCATTAAATTAAATTTGCCTTCGTTCAAATCAGAATTATGGTTATTATTATAAGATACAGAGTTGAATAAGGAGTTGAAATATTAAATAACATACTACTATTGGACATCCAAACCAAATACATAATTACATTAAAATTTGCATCATAATACCTCTATCACACTTGTGTTAGCTATTTTAGCTGAGACGTTTATTATCCCATGTCGAAGGTGAGAGCGAATATTTAAAGTCGCGAATTGTCTAGTTACCACCATCCTGTTCAATTCAGTAAGCTATTAGCAAACGCTACACTTGGTATAGAACAATGGACTATCCACTTCAGAACGGAACCACCAACATAGTATATCAGTGGCCAAAAGGTGGAACCAAAATTTGCCACGGGAGCCTATCAGTTATGTTAGAGAGAAAAAACGATAGAGGCGCCCTCAGTCGACTCTGCAGTTATGTCGGGCTTACTGTAAGCAATATATTTCCGAAGGGCAAAGGTCAGGGCAACGTACGATTTACACCGGTGGCCTACAGACCCTCTCGCGATTGCACGGAATTCCATAAAGGTAACTGTAACATGGATGGATTACCAGCTTGGGTAGAGCTCTAGTGGATGAAATAAATTGCAAGCTGAGAAAAAACAATAATTATGGTTATTTTTAAACAAGTTCAAGGCAGAAGAAGATTTTTAGTTTGTCTGTTCCTGTATGTTCAGTGCTATATTTTTTTTTCAGTGTTAATTACCGTAGTGGTTTAAAAACTCGTTAAATCCCTAACCAAATAGTGTACGGCGCCCTGAGACTCGATAAAGTGACGATATGCGTAACGCAGCAAGCAGTGGTTTGAAACGAAATGCCGAAGATTAGCCTGAGTGGCGTGCCTTAGCCAATCAGCCAATCTTGGTCTACAATGTCTACATAGAGTGAGATAGGTGATTATGATGAAGGAGTACCTTATAGGTCTACATGTTCCATCTTCATCCAAATAATCGCTTTCCATCAGGTGAGTTGGTGGCCAAACGTAGACCTATTTTATATAATGTATTAAATAAGATAAATAAAAAACCTAACCTAAAAATACGAACAGCAAGCCGTGGTAGCCTATTTGGGAGAACGCTAGACTTGAAAACGTGAGGTCGCGGGTTCAAGTCCCGGGCTCGTTCCAATGAGCTCTTTGGAGTTTATGTACGGATTTTCATACCTCTGCCTTTTCGGTGAAGGAAAATATCGGGAGGAAACCTAATTCAATGGTGTATGTGAATCCATCAACCCGCAACTGGGCAAGCGTGGTGGATATGACCCAATCACTTTTTCAGGGTTAGGCATAAGTCCAGCAGTAGACTGTTAAAAGGCTGGTTATGCTATGCTTAAACCTACAGCACAATTTCATTGTAAATATCACTCTAAGTCACGGATCAGAAAGACAACCGAATCATCCGTTGACATCGGTGATCTGTTTAGACCGCGCCTTTTCAGTGGTATGCCTATGTCTGTTTCATTTGTTATTATTATGTATAATTTTTATTTTTATTTTAGAGGCATATTTTATTTTATGGTGTATTTTTTTATTATATCCATGGGTGGGTGAATTGGGGCCCCTGTAACTGCCCACCTAATTGTATGTTAAATAAATAAATAAATGCCAACAGTGGACTATTAAAAGGCTGATTATGCTTTCTTTCTTTCTTTCTGATTCATTCTTTCTGATCAGAAAGACAACCGAATCATCCGTTAACCATCGCTGATCTGTTTAGACCGGATAGTCGAGTCCACGAGCTACTAAGTTCTTATTAAAATGGTCGCTTCGAATCTGGTGTATCATTGCAATACCCATAAGTATGCTCACCACAATTTAAACCTCCATAAATGGAGTTGATAGTGTCGGCCAAAGTATTATTACCTTCTGTTGTTGCTATCTTCAGATTTCATAATGGTTGATACCATATTCAACCATATTGTGTGGGCTTTAATGAGCTTTCTTACTTATGTATTCAACAGATACCACGTCCTTTAGGTAAAAATGCAGAAGGAATTTAGGGCTCGCGACCAAATCTAGACAATCTTGTGTGTGTAGTGTGTAGTGTGTAGTAGGTGTTTCGACGCAAACACAAAAAGGAGGGCATTGTGTATCACATCACACTTATTTATAAGTGACAATACAATACAATACAATTCTTTATTAATGACTCCATAGTTACAAGTCAAACTTCTCCAGTACACTTTCTACAACGATGTATATAAACTTATATAAACAGTATATGTTAATAATATTATTATGTGTACATAATTCAAATTAAACAATAACTTATTCATTTAAAAATATTATGAGCAAAAAATGTATTACAATATAAATTATGTCGGTATTTCATATGTCAAATTAATTCATTAATAATTATTTATTGACGCAGCTACCTGAAATATTTATGGACGAATCCGTTAATATTTCAGGCAGTTTAACAGTGACTACTTCTTCCACTTACTACTTACTTATTAGGAGGTGGATAGTGCCAAGATTGAGTAATGATCTGCCGGAGGAGTTTGAGGAGCAGTTTAGGACCAGGATTGGATATAAGGTTGCCTTGAAGAAGTTGCTGTTGGATAGAATGACTTAGTAGAGAAAATATTATAGTACCTAATATTGTAGTCGATAATTGCTTTGTTCTAACCAACGGTAATTTTTAATTCAATTTTGGTGTTTAATTTTTGTTCATATTCTCCATTTGCAGGTTCTTGGCGCTGTCCATTACTGGTGTTCCCATAATGACTCTTGGTTGCCACATATATTTATATCCAATATTATAATTAGGTATACAATAATTAGTATGTCTAAAATGTTGTGTTAACTTGTGTTCCTACTTGTTGATGATGAAATGTTGTAAAGAGAGTAGATGTCAGCCTACAAACTGCTATGCAGTTTGGCAGAGTTGTGTTATAATAACATGTATGTTACTCAATAAGATAAATAATAAATAAATAAAAAATGCAAAACATATATAAAAATCTTGCAAATGATTGTTGCACGCATGGATTGTCCCAAACAGAATAAATTGATGCCTAACGTGCAATGATCGGCGAGAAACTGAGCAAATATTTAGAAATAAAAAAGAAAGAAAACATTTATTTAGTGCACAAAATACAGCAACATCAACATTACAAAACAAAAACAACAAATAAATAATAATAATGCAACAATAAAAAAATACTAGGAAGTCCTCAACCCAGGCCTTAAACGGAGTACAAACAAGGAATCGAATACTCGCGTTCTTTCACAATACCATCCATCCAGCCGTCACTCCAGGGTTTATGACCACGACCTAACCGCAAACCACACGAAGTAATATAAACCTTAAATAATACCACTATGGAATAAAATTGATAGTGTTTGAAAAGTAGTCCATCTCCTTTCAACACTAAACCAAAATCCCAAACAGAGAAATATCAAGGCGTACTTTACTGTACAAATGCAGTCACGACTGGTGTAAATAAAGTTGAGATCTCTTCCAACCTTTCTCAAAATTTACTGAACCTTATATTTAAAGAAATATAGTTGAAGATGGCTTGAAAAGGAAGCCTTATGCGTGTGAGCGTGGAGATGCAGCTTTTAGGATATGGCAGCAGAGAAAGACGGATTGATGTGACCATTTATAAGAAAGAAAGAGTCAAAAATATTTAAAAGGCCGGTAGATATTTAGTTTCGAGAGAATATCAGATGAATGGACTTTACGTACACGATTATCGTGACGCTAGGAAAGAGGTGATTTTTGTGATTACCGTTAGAGATAAAAAACCTAGCGGTCAAGTTCGAGGGAATGGTTGTAAACCACAGTTTTTATTTTTCTTCTCTTTTCTGTGTTGTAAGCAAAGTTTTTGTTAAAGAATTCTCCACGTCATCATCATCATCATCGTCAGCCAGAAGACGTCCACTGCTGAACATAGGCCTCCCCCTTTAACCTCCACACTGAACGACAGCCTGCCTTTTGCATTCACTGGATGCCCGCGACTCTCACAATGTCGTCGGTCCATCTAGTGGGAGGCCTCCCTACGCTGCGTCTTCCGGTTCGTGGTCTCCACTCCAGAACCTTTCTTCCCCATTATTTATTCTCCACGTACAAGTTTAGAAATCGAAAATACCAAGTAAATATTCAGCAGTAGACGTCTATCTGGCTGATGACGATGATTATTTTATCAAAATCAGTGGTTTGGTTTTTAAATCAAAATAGCTTCAAAATTTTGTTACTTTGATAACAATAATGCTCATCCAAGTTTTTTAAATAGATAAAAAATGATGTATCATAAAAGAATCGTAGATGAATATGGTAGGAAACATTTTACGATGTTCCGTGAGTCTAGGTTGAAAACCATAGACGCATTGGAAGACCAGAGAGACTGTTGCCAAGTAGAAGTACAATGAACTCCCGACAAAGCTCTTATCTGAGATTCACAAATCAAAAACATCGATCAAATCATTCTTTACCGTCATTCACAGGAAGACAGTAATGAAAACATAATCATAGGTAAGTACTACATAAACCTCTCCACAACGCTTTGAACCTTTATCACTATAAAAAATTCTATTCTGACTTAATTTCTCAAAGCAATCGTAGACTTTTTTACTGTGACATGGTTGTGAAACATGAACGTGATAAGCTCGAATGTGCTGCACATGACACAATGGAACTATAATTCACTTTCATTGTCAAACAATGAAGGCATTATAGAGGGGAGGGGGACAAAGAAATTACTTCTTTGAACGCACAGGCCTGCACATAACTTTTAGAGAGTAATGTAGGTACTTATATTACTTACGTAATTAGAAGGACATAATTGACCTAGCGAAGAGACAGGGCCGGATATAGGAGGGCAACCGGGGCTACAGCCACGGAAATTCCACAAGAGAGGGTGACACCACAAGGGACGGCAAAATACATTTTTAGGCAAAATTTTCTACCTATTCGGTTAAAAAATATGTAAAATTATAATCGAAAAAAAAAACATACGATACAAGTTTTGATAAGAAAATATATTTTCTTTATATATAATAAAAGCATTGCTTGTTGAAAGAATTTGATTTGCTCGCAATAAATAATTTAAACGCTCGAATATTTTTTTTACCAACTCCTTTGATGCCCCAGGGCATCCTGACCTCTAAATCTAGCCCTGCAAAGAGAGGTGTCAGATTCTAATGGGACAAGTCAACATTTCTACGTATGTTTGTATATTTGTACGACGATAAATCGCGTATCGTTGTTATATTTACAGGGTTTCAAGAAGCTGTGGCACTAAGCCGAACCAGGAAATGGTACTCACCATTATGAAGCTTTACAATTTGAGCAACCCTGAAATCGCGACAAATTTATATCAGCTGTTCCATGCATTTCTTTAAGTGTAATTTTTTTTTTTAAATCTAACACTGTCTTTGAAATAGGACATACATTCGTCAACTTATAAAATTATAACACACTATTCAAAAAACATGAAAATAAAAACGAGGTCTTAGATAAATCGATCACATTCAAGAAAGCAATTCTATAACAAAATAAACAAAGCAAAGATTTTAAACTGCCCTTTTCTAAAATGAAATATTAAAAAACCTACCCTTCTATTAAGCCCCAAAAGCCGCATTTGAGGCTGGGCTCTAGAATGAGCGGATAAGGCGAAAGATTAATCCAAGTAAAAGCCACTTGTCCGTACTATCGATAGTTCAAAGTGATTGTAAACATCTTATGAATTTGGTAAATCAACCATATTCGATGTTAGTCAAAGCCATTTATTTACAAACACATAAATAAACACTAGATACATTTTATTTGTACATGACGAATCTAGTGCAATTCCGCTTCTACATTTTAGAATACCGACAAATTAGTTTAAATCTAATTTAGCTTACAACAAAATATGTAGACTATGTGCACAAAAATATAAGTTAAAGTAACTATAGTTTTAGTGTGGTGGTCGGAAGCTTTTAAACGCTGACCCATTTTCAAATATCTTTGGCCCTTGATTTGAATAATTACTGAATGGTATCGGCAAATAAACCTACCGTGATTTGCATTTTACTACCTGTGGCCCGCGGTTCCACCCGTGTTGAAGTACTTTCAGAATCCGTACGTTATATTCTGAGTTAAAAAGTTCTATAGCACTGTCTGGTATTTCAGCTATCACAATGCGTCGTTGTGTTGTTAGGTCGTTGCGTGAAAGAGGAACAAAAAAAAACTCTCTCATTTTTCCGACGAATAAATGGATGAGGTTCTCTAGTTGACGTAATTTTTTTTAATGTATGGCACGACTTTCATACGCGCATAGACCTACCCTCATTATGGTTTTTATTTCGTTAATTTTCGTTTGCTGAGCGAGACACAGTGGTTCTTTGGTTGGTTCTAAATAATAAAAAAAAAATGTGCACCAAACTGACGAATAATAGGAGTCCATAATAGGAGCATTCGTAATACATATGTTTTTGTTAAAAAATTATTACTAATGTAAATGTATGACAATAAATTATATTCTATTCTATTCATAATATTAGTATGATGACTTATATTGTTAGTTATATCAGAAGCATCAGAGTAATTCCTGTCCGCTTCTCGCTCCGCCTGTGTACCCGCTTGCACCGCGCCCACACCCCGTCGCGTGCAACCGTGAGAACGCACGCCGCGATCACTACATTTGACCGGATCCAAAGGCGCCGCTCGCAGGACTTTAATCGCTATTATTTGAACTGCACCCCTACCCTTGTGATAATGCTTTATATACATACGAACCGCATGATAAATATATATCATCATCATCATCATCATCAGCCAGAAGACGTCCACTGCTGAGCATAGGCCTCCCCCTTTAACCTCCACACTGAACGACAGCCTGCCTTTTGCATACACTGGATGCCCGCGACTCTCACAATGTCGTCGGTCCATCCAGTGGGAGGCCTCCCTACGCTGCGTCTTCCGGTTCGTGGTATCCACTCCAGAACCTTTCTTCCCCATCGGTTATCGGTTCTTCGAGCGATGTGGCCTGCCCTATGCCACTTCAACTTGCAAAATTTAACAGCTATGTCGGTGACTCTGGTTCATTGGCGAATATCCACGTTTCGGATTTAATCGCGCAAAGAAACTACGAGCATAGCTCTTTCCATTGCCCGCTAATAAATATATATTATTATGTAGAATGTTTACTTGTGTTTAACATCTCCGAGCTGATTCATAAAGAAAATAGTTTTTAATTAATTCGCGTTAAAACAATTTCTTGGCACAAACATGCATTTTTTTAATATTTATATACAACTAGCTGCGCCCCGCGGTTTCACCCGCGTTGTGACGAAAAATGGTGATGATGATGAAAATGTCACTATGTCACTCTCCAGCCCTTGAACTATACCCATGCAAAAAATCAGGTCGATCCGTTGCTCTGTTGCTGCGTGAAAGAGGAACAAACAAACCAACAATTTTTCGTTCTTATAATATTATAAATAAATAAATATCTGGGACATTTTTGCACACACGGTCATCTGACCCCAAACTAAGCAAATCTTGTAGTATGGCTGCCAGAAACTGATATACGTACATATATATTTTTAAATACTTACTTAAATAGATATTAACACCCAGACATAGAACAAATACAAATGTTCATCACACAAATGTTTGTCCTAGATGGGAATCGAACCCACGCCCCCAAGCACAGAAGATAGGTTCACTACCAACTGAGCCACCGGGGCAGGCCTTCGTATGATATCATATTAGTATGATACAATACTTACAATCGTTGTGTTTTTTTTATTTTATTATTATTATATATTGCTTGCGCTTGGCCGCCAAGCCGCCCTCTCGCGTGAAAAAATAATTATTAAACATGTTGTTGATGTCTAAATATGAAAACACTTCTTCGTAATAGAGAATGGCGGTTGCGTTATACAGAGTGAATGAATGTATGGGTTTTGTAGTAAACCTACCAAATTGAACTAATTTCTATGTTATAGACAGTTTTTCGTTATAACCCCCCATCACCCCCCGCCACACCACTGCCCCGGTGGCTCAGTTGGTAGTGAACCTATCTTCTGTGCTTGGGGGCGTGGGTTCGATTCCCATCTAGGACAAACATTTGTGTGATGAACATTTGTGTTTGTTCTATGTCTGGGTGTTAATATCTATTCAAAAATATATATGTACGTATATCAGTTTCTGGCAGCCATATCACAAGCTTTGCTTAGTTTGGGGTCAGATGACCGTGTGTGCAAAGATTTCCCAGATATTTATTTATTTATTTATAACGAACGACGTTATAAAGAGTTTACACTGTATCTTCAACCGTTCCCATATCATTTTGTATCCACACATTTAGCTTTCCATACTGATTCACATTTCCCTCACGTAACTCCGACCTTATCGATGATCTAACTAAGCAAATGACGTTACTACACAAGCACACAGATTACTCAATAGTCACTACAAACGGAAAAAACATCATGGAATAGATAACTGTTAGTTAGGACTCAGGTAGTTAGAGACTTGTACCAAGAAAAACATGATACTGGTACTTATAATTTTAAATTTCCTCAATATATTACAACCTTATCACAATAAACATGTATTCAAATTCCTAGTAACATTATGGAGATGAGAAATATTTTGTTTTGATAAGGTTCTAAAGAGTTTGTTAACATAATGAGTCATAGAAAAGGCCAGTAAGGCCCCAGACGTTCTGGGAACTCGGTCAGTCGTTAGACGTGTTAGCAGTCGAAGGAATTTCGTAGCAGCGAATGATTTATAGAAATGTATGTAATATGCTTATACAATTCATCATCATCATCATCATCATGATCATCATCATCATCATCAGCCAGAAAACGTCCACTGCTGAACATAGGCCTCCCCATTTAACCTCCACATTGAACGACAGCCTGCCTTTTACATCCACTGGATGCCAGCGACTCTCACTATGTCGTCGGTCCATCTAGTGGGAGGCCTACTTACGCTGCGTCTTCAAGAACCTTTCTTCCCCATCGGTTATCTGTTCTTCGAGCGATGTGGCCTGCCCATTGTCACTTCAACTTGCGAATTTTAACAGCTACGGGTATGTCGGTGACTCTGGTTCTTTGGCGAATGTCCAGGTTTCTTGAGAATGGAACGTATGGAGGTATTGGAGGTAAAGATAAAGATAAAGATTATTTATTTGCACAAAACACGAGTAAATCATACACACATTTAAAAACGCATGCACAATAGGTGGGTTAAAATATTAGTCACTTTGTATCATGCTTTGCCTAGTTTGTAGGCGTACAAATCTAGAGAGATGGTATAAAATTACCGTAAGAATTATTTATATAAAAAAAGTATTAGTTAAATTAACTGTCGAAATTTCAAAAGTTCAGATATTATGATGTTATTAATTTAAATTAGTTAACAGATAGACATCAATTACTAAAATTTATCATTTATAAAATCACTAACTTTGTAATAACATTTCTCGACTAAAAGTTTTTTTAGTTTTGTTTTAAATTGACTATATTTAAGATCCCTTATTGAAATCGGTATAGTGTTCCCATACACATTATACTGTGGTTCATTAAGGTGGTTTTAGATGGGCGATTACGACATCTGTTTTGGTCTCTACGATTTCTCACCGCTAAGTCAGATATTGCCGGGAATAATTGTGGATTCGTTTTTACGAATAAGGCAGGTATATTAGTAAGTACTAATAATATTAGATACGTATAGATTTCAGTGCATAATCGTTTAATGTTAATAGCCAGCTATAGGATCCGAAGATCTGTTTTCCAATTAGGTGTGTTCGACGGTAGTTAATTACAGATCTGGATAAGATGTAGGTAGTCTCTTGATCCTGCTTAGTCTGATTTAGCGAAGCATCCGGGAAAATCAATGAGCTGATAACTCGGTGTTAGGTGTTTGATGTTCCATAGATAATCTTTGATCATATATAGTTTAAAAATAGCTATATATATATATATAGCTTAAACTCGAGCTAATATAGGGGTGGGTTCACTTTCGTATTGTTCACAAATAAAATTCGATTCTTTTTTGATTGAATACCATTTTATTTACCTAAAAGGCCCACTTCCATTCAACACTTATGAAGATATAAAATGATTGACTGGATTGACAAGAAATTAAGCTACTACTGTAGCTTAATTTCTTGTCTAAGTTAATGATTGACAAGAAATTAAGCTACTACCATATAGCTATAGATAGTAATAACATTACAAATTTTAAGTAAAATTATTTTATTAGTTATTTTGATTCATAATAGTTTTCAAATATAAAAAACTAATTCAGTACAAAAATATTCTAGAATTAATATTTACTAATGAAAAATTGTTCGAATACAAATTAATATACCGGCCGAGAGAGAGAGTCGAGCTCGCAGAAATTGTCACCGACTCGCACTTGGCTTATATTTGGTGTTTTATTTTAGACTGTATACCTACTATAATCATGCCGATTGTGTATTACCGTTTTTACACTGGAGCAAATACAAAAATATACGTTTAAAAAAACGTTTGTTGCGACCTACTTTAGTTTTAATTTATTTTCTTTATTATTATTTCTTATTTAATGCGACGTTATATTAAATCCACCAATCCGCACTGGGCCAGCGTGGTGGATATGGCCCAGTCACCCTTTCGGGGGTAGGCTAAAAGTCCAGTACTGGACTGTTAAAAGGCTGACTAGGAATATTAAATATTTTTTGAACATTTCAACTGGCTATCAATTACGGTTCGAAAGATACAGCTGTTTAAAGGTTTAAAGGACAGACTTCCAGACGGATGGATAGACATACAGACAGACATCTCAGGCTTAGTAATAGGGTATCATTTTCACCCTATGAGTACGGAACCCTAAAAATTAACTGAACATAATGTAACGTCAAATTTATTTAAAATTGCCCAAGCCGTTTAGTCCTGAAAAGCTAACAAGGGGACAGAAACCTAGACACGAGTTACTTTAGGTTTTACAATATTAGGATAAAATCTCATAACGTGGATGTAGGCCCTAGACAGCTGTTATGAGATTCAAACTCAAAGGCACTCTAGGGTTTTAAGCTGAATAAGTGATGTCTAGACGGAAAAGATTCCTCCAGAATGAGTTCCTGGAAAAGTAATTTCAAACTTCCTTTTTGTTTGGTTTTACATCGTATTGGCTTTAAACATAATATTATTTTGACATGTTTATAGTCTTCGTATGTACCAATGGACATGAGTGTATGATATGGATGAACTTATGACATAATTTAACAATCGTTGTATACATTTATTTCTTTGATTATTTATTTTTTATATAATACTAGCGACGGGCGTAATTAACGTGCGAAGCTGGGGCGGGTCGCTAGTTATATATTTAAACCTTCCTTGAAAATGTATCTAACTGATGGTGAAAACCGCATCAAAATCCGTTGCGTGGTTTAGGAGGAGTTAGCGGCCATACAGACAGACAGACGCGGAATGCTACTTCAATTTATACTATGTAGAGAAGATAGAGATAGAGAAGAGAAGAGAAAAGAAGCCTGAATATTAAAAAAAAAATTGATTTATTAAGTACTTAATGTCATTAGATTTTGTTATGATGTATAATTTGTTAATTTTGTAAGTTATTATTTTTCATAATTTTTTTCATTTTTTTTTCATTTTTCATAACTTTGTAATATTTTTGTCTCTATAGTGTAATTGGTGTATAACCGTGCTAAATTAATAAATAAATAAATAAATGAGGCATTATATGGACAAATGCAAGCCCAAATAAAAATAATCTTAGGTACAATGAAAACATGCATGAGGGAAAAGTTAAAGTCACTTTCACCATCAACAAATTATTACCAACACTCACCAATGTATCGAATGTCTTCCTCTTACAATAACATTTGTAACGATTTGGATATTTTTAATACTACATCAGGCAGTATCAAAAAACATTGTAATTTAAGTAGTCAAATCAATCTTTAGTTTAATTTAAGTAGTGTTATAAGTAGTGTATTAATTATTATTGCTATTGTATTCATTCATGTGCACGCAGTGTTCACTTCTAGGAGGTCGTACATTGCCATATTTATATGTATAAAAAAAAAAAAGATGTTACGGCCATTTTAGTGAACTAATTAAAAAAAAAAAACAAAAACATGTCTTCATTTGCAGCCTTCATTATCCTGCTGTGGAGTATCTAACACATAAATACCTAATTTTTACTTAGCTTAGCTACTCCATCGATCTCTTAAAGGGCCGGCTGGAAGCGGCCTGCATCCAGTGTTCAAAAAAGTACTCTAAGAAAATTTTATTCAAGATATAGATACCAACGAATAACTTGTAAAATTACCTTGACTTTTTGACTTTTGTATTATTTGTTAGTTAAACCGCCATAACGTTAAATGTTCACGGAATGTTCTGTAAAAATTTCAACTGGCTTTTATTACGTTTCGAAAGATACAGTCGTTAAAAGGTAGGACGGGCAGAAGGACGGACAGACAGACAGACGGACAGCGTTGACTTATTAATAGGGTCCCGTTTATATCCTTTGGGTACGGAACGCTAAAACGATTGGGCATTATTTTTGTAATAAAATTAGCTCTAACCGCATCACGTTATCTAGTTACGACTCAACAAATTATAACATAACCAAGTTACATCCCAATACCCGTAAATCAACACTTAAAACCTTACAAACAAGACTACTAGAGAACATGTACAGTCGTCCTTTTAAAAGTTTTTGTAATAGCCAGTAAATCACCAGTGCTTTCGACGCGTGGGGTCCGTGGAACACGTGGGACCACGCCACCCTTGCATGTACCCCTGTGGACCGGCGGCCAGGGTAACTTGACCTTCGACAAGTGTTTTAGCTGCACACGATCGTTAAAACTTGATAGCTTGTTTAATTGTCTAGAGGTTATTGAAAGTCTATAGATGAGTAACGATCAGTCACCAATTTACTTCTTTTCTCAGTTGAGAATGATTTTGCCACTGGATGATTTGGAATTAACCGTGCAAAATATGGAATGAGCTACCTTCTTTTAAGTGCCATTGGGGTGGCAAAATTTCGGTATAGAAACTTAATTTGAAAATAAAATTTTAATTTACGGAAATCGACTTGAAAGAAGAAGAAGCTACCTTCCGCGGTGTTTTCGAGAAGCTACAACATAGGGTTCTTGAAAAGGCGAGTAAATAGATTATTAAATGGTCGGCAACGTAGCTGTTGTAATGCCTCTGGTGTTACAAGTATCCATAGGCGACGGTGACTGCTCACCATCAGGCAACACGTATGCTTGTTTGGTACCTATGAAATTAAAAAAAAAGTCATCATTTCAGCCATAGGACGTCCACTGCTGGACATAGGCCTCCCCATCGATCTCCAAAAGGGCCGGATGGAAGCGGCCTGAATCCAGCGTTTCCCTGCGGTCTCTTTTAGGTCGTCTGTCCATCTTGTGACGTCCTACGCTGCGCGTAAATAAAAACTTACACTGACTTAATTTACTAGGCTTTATTTGTGACTTGCTTGCGAGTACATGCGACTGGCTAGAGACCGAAGAGAGTGACATAAACAAAGGAAGGCTTATATCTAGCAGCGGGGCACTCCGGTTTGATGATGATGATGCCTTGTTTGATAATATTAACGATCTGCTTTAAAATTGAGCTAGTACCGAAAAAAGTCTGCCATTAACTGAAAGAGGCGAGGTAAACACGTATTGCACACACTGACATATTCTTACTAGTTCTACAAACGCACACTTCAATATTATGCGGCACACAACTGCAAACGATGTGCTAAAAATGTAAACGAATGGACGACTGAGGGAGGGGGTGTTGGTACTAAAGAGGAAACTGTAGGTATAACGCTTCCATTTATTTATTTTCTCTGAGATATTTACTGAAACTTGAACATTATTTAAATAAGTACTTGATACTGGCAAATACACAAGACGTCAGACGCCAAAATTATCGCAGGACAAAAGGCTTACGATAGGTCGTCGCACGAATCAAAAGAGATACGGTGTCGATTCTGTTGTACCATTATCTAAACTAAACGAAATTAGACAGCTCTAAAATTGTTGTCATCCTTCTCTCACACACTGAAATAAAAAGAGACGCAGATAATTTTTGTCCTGTGAGATTGGTTTAGTTTAGTAAGTGCTATGACATAATCGATGCTAATTACAACTCAATATTAAAAAAAACTTGAGTACTAATATGTAAGCTCACTGATTCCAAAAGAATTCCAAACAAATCCGTTCCCAAAGAGCGTTCTATTGTCAAATTACGTGACACAAGGTTCTGAACACGAGATATCAGCTAACAGTGGTCGGTGCGGCACAACATCTGCTGAGCGCTATGAGACTCTTTTGAAGTAGTTTCTGTGTCTACTAATAGTTGTGATCAGCTCGTAGGTATCTGACATCGTGTGTATTTGTAGGTACTTGCTAGTTAAGATCAATACGAACAATTGTAGGGAAAGAATTGAGTGATGTGGGTTATTTATCGTTCGCTAGTTTCGCTACCGATCTAAGCTTCAGTAATTGAAAAAAAAAAACTAAACGCAATAACATATTGTGGTTTTGCTAGTTTAGAAAAATCGATTAAAATCATTCGCTACCGATCTGGAAGCTTCAAGCACAGAAAAGAGAAGTAAATGGGAAGGAAATTCTGTTATTCAGGCATTATGATGGAACCTTGATTGAACATTCTTATTTAGATCAACGCGTCGAACTCCGCATCACAGTTGCCCTTATTTCGAATGACTGACGTTACGTTTTTATGGGTGCAACTGGCTACAACAAATTTCTTACAAAAATACCTTGGCAACCGTTACAATTATTTTTTTGTTTTCTTTCGTTTCAATTAATTGGAAGAAAAAAAAACCGTCTGAACGCAATAACATGTTATAATTCTGCTAGTTCAGTTTTTTTTTTAATTCGTTCACAACCGATTTGTAAGGCATAAGTAATTTAAAAAAAGCCTTCTAAACGCAATAACAATATGTTATAATTTTGCTAGTTAAGGAAAATATTTAATTTCGTTCGCTACCGATCTATAAGATATAAGTAATTTAAAAAAACCCGTCTAAACGCAATAACGTGTTATAATTATTTTGCTAGTTAAGAAAAATCTACCAGATTTTAAATATAATCTATTATTCACAGTAAAACTGGAATTGTGGTTGAAAAATATGTATGAGTAATTAAAAATGGTATATACATAAAATAAATGCATCTTTGAAGCCATTGAAATACAAACAACGGAAACTTAACATGAATGGGATATTATGCTGTTTTGCAACGACGAAGCTTAAAAATAAACGTGCATAACAAAAATATTTTTCATCCACACACAAACATCCAGTCTCATTATAAACAAACTCTCACCTTTCCCTAACGACGTGTTCTGACGTGCTTACATTCGACACCGCAACAAACAAAACAGCGGGGTTATTATGGAAGCTGACACTCGTTATCGCTATCGCGTCACCCGCTTGCGCCAACTTACTCACACCTGCATAATCACACTCGCGATATTTACTCATATAGAAATCCAGCAGCACAAATATAATCTTTTAAGGGGGTCTTCCTGTGTGCAGTTCTCTCGCTTGATAAATTCCCCCTTAAATATATTCGCTACAAAGTTATTTCTTCAAAATATCCTTGTAAAGTTGCAAGTTGAAGTGGCAGTGGGCAGGGCACATATCACGCAGAACAGATGGGCGATAGGGTCGAAAGGTTTTCGAATGGAGACCACGTACCGGTAAGTGAGTGTTCCCCGATAGTTACAATCTGGGTGTCTTCAAGTCGAGAGTGAATAGGTTTCTTTTAGACTAACGTGCTCCATCGTAGGCCGCATCATCGCTAAACATCAGGCGAGTTGGCGGCGAAGCGCAAGCGTATTGATAATAATAAAATATAAAAAAGCGCAGCGTAGGACGTCCACCCACAAGATGGACAGACGACGCAGGAAAATGCTGGATGCAGGCCGCTTCCAGCCGGCCCTTTTGGAGATCGATGGGGGAGGCCTATGTCCAGCAGTGGACGTCTTATGGCTGAAATGATAGTGATGATCCCTGCGAAGGTTGCCTAAATGTAAAATTATTCCTGGAGAGGAGAACTTCCTAGCTGAGTTTGTCGGTGGATAAAATGCTATGGATAACTTGCTCTTAAAATATCGGTAACCCATCCTGGGACAGACTGTAATATCAACACTTCATGTTTAAAATTCCTGCGAACTCCGCAAGTCCACTCGATTCAGCATTACTGCTATTCAGTCGACGTATGACCATCCATATCAAACCCGCCCTGGCTTTTCAGTCACGTACAAAATTGGGTCTTCGGAGGATGGTCGGCGAACAATAGAGGTGTGAAAGGGGTTTAAGTAAACACTCTTTTGTGAGACGGGTTCAGGGCATTGTGGTGGCGCTTTGTGCAAATAGATTACGTAGTATTGTCGCTGCGGCTCTGGGTGTCGCTTAAGAACAAGACAACAATGGTGTAAGCCCAGCCAGAGTGAGGTTTTTATGGGATACTGTAAAAATTACGCGTTTTGTTTCGAGGGTTTGGTTGAATTCGCAGGATTTCAAGTGATATTTGAAGAGTTTTAGGGATGGTTCCTTTTGAAGTTATTAAGTTTTATTAAATAAATAATGGCCAAGTGCGAGTTGGTGTCAAAAGTAGAGTGTAGTACTATAATTATGCCAAATTTGACGCTTGTACGTATTACCGTTTTTACATCAGAGCTAATACAAAAATACGTAAAAAAAACTACGATTGTTGCATGGGGACCCCCAATTCGTTTTAACTTTTTTTTTAATTAATACGCCGTTACATTACATATTCTGTGAAAATTTCAACCGGCAAACTATTTCGGTTCGAAAGATACAGCCATTAATAGGTAGGTCAGACAGGTGGACAGACGGACAGAAAGACAGACATCGTAGTAATAGGGTCACGTTTTTAACCTTTGGTAATGGAAGACGGAACCCTAAAAAGCAAGTCTAATGGTAAGTGGTCACCACCACCTTTGGACAACTTTCTACCATTACATTTTGAAGTCCTTCCAATGGCTTGGTTATGCGTAGAAATACCAGCTAGTATTTTTAAAATAAATATATTCCCTCAAGTTCCTACATACATTTAAGAATCACACAACCCTTTGTTCTTTGTGTATTTTTTTGGAACTCCATAGTTAAGTACACTTATTATGAAAACAATAACATATTTTGTTTTTGATATAGTGTTGCCAATTATGTTTATAAAAAAACCGCTCCGAGTAAGAATAATAATTACATTTGAGACTTATTTCATTCAATAAAAATATTCTCTTTACCCATTCATAATATTATTTCAATATTTTATGAATACAATCAGTATCGCAGATGTCAACAAAATTCTTTTTCAAGTTCCGATTTAACTCTATTGATCAGAATCTGAACAGGGATTATGCAATTCACAACTGTTACGCCGTCAATTTGAATTGCAATCTTCAAAAATGCAATTGCGCATTGTAATTGATTCTCATGGGAACATAAAAGTAGTTTCTCCTTGCAATAGGGTCGCGCGTTCCACTTATTTTCACGTTTCAAAAAACATTGAACACAACTACGAAAGAATCTCTTGATAATTGCGCCAACCCTTACATAACCACCCCAAACGTCGCAATATTACCTTGTCTTTGAAAATTTATTATTATTATACAACATTGCGTTTGGGGGTTGAAATCGCACAGTGCATTTGCTGGCAGCTGCCTCGCTGTCCATCTTAGGGGTTGATGACGTATGACACCCCACGCCATTACTACCCTTACTATATTTTAATAGAGGTGATTTTTCACTGGAAGCGCGGAGAATCCCAGAGGACCATATGGGCCGCCAACCCTCAAAATTAGATTTAGGTAGAAAAAATTACTTAATGGGGTGTTTTCTGTACGAGCGAGCGAACTCTCTGATCCGGGTTTTTTTTAAATCCGTCTTTATCCGTGTTCAGTCGTTGGTAAAATGATATACGGTGCTCGGGGAATAAGCTGATTAATATATTATATTAGGTAGGATTTGTTTGAAATCGAAACTGCAAATAGCGGGTGTCATTAAAGTTTGAAACTGAGATAAAACTACTAAATAATTCACAAATGCTTACGTCATCTTCTTTTTTAGGGTTCCGTACCCAAAAACGGGACCTTATTACTAAGCCTACGATCTCTGTCTTTCCTACCTATTAACGGCTGTATCTTTCGAACCGTAATAGATAGCCTGTCGAAATTTACACATAACATGTAATGTTACGGCGGATTAAGGAAAAAATAATAAAACAGTCAAATAGTTATAAAGGAAAGGGGGGTCCCAGTCCAAATACAACAAACGTATTTTTGCAGCGTACTTTTGTAATAGCTCTAATTTAAAAAGGCATGATTGTAGTACACACTAACAACAAATAATAAATAATGGCCAAGTGCGAGTCAGTGACAAATTTCTGTTCATTACCAAGTTATTATACTCGAGCACGTAGCAAATTACGCCGATAACTTTGGAAGGCGTTATAATAACTGGTAATTCTGTTACTTGGACAACCTTATTTTATTTTGTGGTTGTACGGAACCCTCAGTGCACGAGCCCGACTCGCACTTGGCCGGTTTATTTAAATTCATGATGATCTTTTGTTTGTCCACACGCCTGATATTACGCAGTCACGGATTATGATGAAGCGAGCTTACTAGAAAGAACCTTCCACAGCCTAATAAAAAATAATAAACTGTTATTTTATTTAAGTATTAATTCCTATTATTTTTATCAGTTTTTTTTAAATGTGAATATAATTACTAACCAGGCTCCCTACGATATATTATACACTTTGGCGCCGTCACATCTTCCTGAGACACAGGATAGGGCTGGCGCGGCTGCCAATTCGGCAGAGCAGCACAAGCGACGCAAATATGCTAACCTCGGCAGTGGTTACATATTTGAGGCGTTTGGGGTCGAGACATTGGGCCCTTGGGGACCGGGAGCTCACCTCATTTTCAAAAATCTTTCAGAGCGCCTGGTTAATGCGACGCGTGACCAAAATGCTGGCGTGTTTCTGGCTCAACGCATAAGCATTGCCATTCAACGTGGTAATGCCGCCAGCATGCTGGGTACGCTGCCAACTGGTAGTGGGCTTGAGCATTTGGATTGTCTTTAGACCTTCAACGGTCTATGGGCAGTCTAACCGTATTTGTAGTTTTAGTTTTAGCTTGTATTTTGTTTAGTTAATAAAGGCGCTAGCCCAAGAAAATTATACACTAGCTGAATCCCGCAGTGTTGCCCGCGCTTTTCCAGTTTTTCCGCATTTTCTGGAAGCAAAACCCTATGTCCGTTTTTATGATGCACACTATCTTCCTGCCAAATTTCGATACGATCCGTTCAGCTGTTTAGCCGCGACAGCGCGCCAAACACCCAGACAAACAGACAGAGTTACTTTCGCTTTTATAATATTAGTTAGGATTAGGATATACATTATATTATATAAATCGATATTTTTATATATGTATGTGTGTGTGTATTACCTTTGAACTCTGAAACGGCTTGATTTTGACGGGACTTTCAAAGGCAGATAGCTGATGTTATAAGGCGTAATCTGTGCGTATATATATATATATCATGGTGAATAATCATATAACTGTAGTACACAACCGTGATAGTTTAAAACAGTGTAAGTATAAAAAACTATAAAAACTAATTTGATACAAAAGATTAATGCGATCGTCTAAAAAGATTAACTATACAGCACTAAAATTTTCCACACAAGCGGTTATAGTAAAATCCTCAGCGCAGAGAGGTTAAGCTCCTCATTACCATAGCTCCACGATTTAGCACGACGGCGGCGCGGCGGGGTTATTTACAAAACATGGCTCCTGTTGGGGAGAAGGACAATAGCTCAACCTCGGAGCTCTATTGTTTCCGTGGCAGCTCATGTGAGAGTAATGCTGGCCGGTTGATGTTCCACGCGCCAGAATTATATCTGTGCATATCAGATACCTTAAGTGACAAGTTCATGCGCTCGACCACGGCCTCTCTGAGAGACTGGATTTGTGGTCCGCTGTTTCGTGCTTTAGATGTACAGCTCTCTACTACTGTGCTGTCGTCTGCGTAACCAAAGGTACCGGGCTTTAGCAGATCGTTTATGTGCAGTAGAAAGAGCGTTGCCGAGTGCACCGAACCTTGGGGAACACCGGCATTAAAAGTCTGAAGTATAACTTATTATTGCGTGTACGGAAACGCAATTTGTAAAGTTATGGAACCAATAGCACTATTGAATAGATAAACCATCGTTAATAGTACCTCTGAAACCGGGTATAAGTAATCTCAATATCGCCAACGTCTATTCAACATCGCCTGTCAAAACAGACCACTGAAAACCTGCCGCAAGTCAAAAATACAGTTTCAACAAAAGCAATAACGTTGGATTCGGACGCTAGTTCGATTCTATGTCCTACCGTAAACAAAAACAATTTAGCCGACCTACATGCGAGCAAAGTCAACCGCGTCCATAGCAGTTTTAGATTTATTGCCTTGGTTTTTCGTTGGTGAATGCTTGGTGGTAGGATTTCTATTCAGGGTTTTTTGCCATGTTTTAAATGTTTCTCGGGACTTACAAACCCGATAAACATTTAAAACACGTTTGAAGATTGTTAGCTCTTTTATAGGGGTTTTTTAATTTTTTGGGTTCCGTACCCAATGGGTAAAAACGGGACCCAAAAGACAAAACAAAAGTATCGCGGAGTTCAAGTGATTTGTTATCGCGGAATTCGAAGGCGCTCTAGCAAAATATTCATTTTATTTGAGCTGGTTTTAAAACTACTGAGGCTTAATTAATGATTTTTGAGGAACTACCTCGCGGGTTTCTTCTACAAGATAAAAAAAGAAACACGCAAATTGGTTTACAGATCAGATGCCAGCGTAATCGCTGTACATACATAAATACAAATAAGAGCCGACTTGATAACCTTCCTTCTTATTCGAAGTCGGTTAAAAATCATAGCGTAGATATCAGAAGAGCCATCCAAAAACAGAGAGAACACTTTTACATCACACAATTACGACAATAGCATTGAAAGCAGCCGTGAGTACTAGAGAGAAAAACTTCCAATCCTCAGCTACCTGCATCTCCAAGTTCTTAAACAAACAACACTCGGCTTATCTAAACCAACAGCTATTAAAACAATAAAACAACTTCCATTGCCTCTCCAACTCGAGTTACTCCCGCACCCATCTGAATAACACTTCAATAGTTAGCGAAATAAGATAAGGAGTTGTTAAGACAGTGTACGAGAAGATGGATACAGATATGGGCTGGAGACAGAACGTCATTTGTTTTTGTAGTGTGATTGAGATATGCGTAGGCTTGACAGAAATGAGAGTCTGTATCAACTTGTGTAGGCTTAGAGAAATGAACGGTTACATAATAAATTTTTAGAAAGAAAAAACCAACCTTAATACTACTTCATGTACAAACTGAAACTAAAAAGTACAAAGTTAACTTCTAAAACATATGTATTACGAGTAGAAAAAGCGCAAAGAGCGGTCCTTAAAGTGATGCTTAATAAACCCTTTAGATATTCCACAGACATGTTGTATTCAGACTTAAAAGTACTAAGAGTTAGACAAATATTTATCCTAAAAACAGTATTAAACGCGCGTGTAACTTTACCCATTATAAACAAACCGAGCAATAAGCGCCGAGCAGATAAACCAGTTCAATCAAAGATTTACAATTCACACATTGCTAGAAGGCACAACTGCTTTCTGGGGCCTTTTTTGTACAACAGGCTTAGTCAGCTCATTGATTTTTCCAGCCTTCCAATTACTAAATGTAAAAAAGCGCTTACTAACCATCTACTTGAACTAAACTATGAAGAGACCGAAGAATTGTTATATATCTTAGAATATGAAGTATTTAAACCAATCCAATCATTTTCACACACACGCAAATAGTACACACATAATTAAACGGGCATCGCAGTGAGCGAAACTCGACCAAATCTGCTGTGCGGCGAGGCCCACACTCATATTCACATACCACACCACACACTCTCTTTATCTCTCACACACACACACACACACTACCACATACAAACACACACACACACACACACACACACACAAACCCATAAATTTAAACACACATAGTTAAATACACATACATACTTGCTCCACACTCACATACCAAGCACAATTTTTTCCCCGAAATCTATTCTAATTCTATAAGAATGCATGTTGCATGCACAAAAAATAAGTTATTTCTCTAATTCAAGAAACTTCTTTAAGATTAATCTAATTAATATAACAATATACTTACAATTAATAAATACTACATAATTGGTGCCATTAACGGCCCATTGAAAATGAAACAAAAATTTTAAATTATAATATATTTATTTTATTTCAAACATAGCCAATTAAATCAGCAGCGAAATTAATAAACTTAAACACTTAACGCAACAGTCTAACATAATATTATTACCCTAAATAACCTTGTGGACAGGTTTGCTAAATCTGAACGACAGTTCAGATCTAGTAAGCTTGTTGCACTTGGACCACACGCCTAAACACAGTATTGACGCGCTGCTCCTATGATCCTACCCTACAAGTCAAATAAAAAACATTGGACAGACGCCGGAGGTTGGAATCGTAGCAGCTGTAACACAGGTCTTCCTAGAACAGCTGCTTACGAGACACCTACAGAGAGGTACTTATTTATAAATGTTAATTTTAGACTTGTTAAAAATGTTAGGTTAAAAAATGTATAATTATAAATATTGGAATAAATGAATTGAATTGAATTGAATTGAAAACAAAAATTTTTAGTTCTCATCAAAACTTTTGCAAAAGGGAACCACATACCAAAACGTCATCTATTTTTTTTTTTTGTTGTTTTTGTTTCAACGAGCGCTGAATTAATTTTAGTAAAGTGTATCTATTTATGGGACCACCTCTGAAGTATGACCTACCAAAAAAAAAAATATCAAAATCAATTCATAATCGCGTAACAAACTCCTTCTCCTTTCGTCGGTTAAAAACCGAACAAAAATGAATGCTAGAATTGAAACATCACGGATTGGATAGGCATATATATGACAGGAAGGGAACAGTTATACAAATGAGACAATTTCTTTTGTTTGAAAAATAGGCCCACCAAAAACTAATACCGTATAGTAATGAAACTCATGTCGATTTGTTCCTCATAATCTCTAGATTTAGTGGTAATATTAGCTATATCCGATCAAACCGGAATATTGACAAAAGCCGATTACTATGGCCACTGTTGTAAAATATGGTCTATTTATTTTAGTATAAAAATTCCTAAGCATGCATCCTTTTTCGTATTAAAAACGTTCCGGTCAAGTGACTTTATAAGGGATGAATGAATTGTGGCAAAAATCAAAACAACACATATTATTCTTTATATTATTATTCCGGTTTCATTTTTACCTTATCTTTCGTCCGAATGGTACAAAAAAAAACGATGTATTTTATAGTGTTATACCCATCAATATACGGTAAATTCGGTGGGCCTAGAAAAAATTGTATTCTTTGCGACAGCAACTACAACCCTCCGGTCAAGTTTGTCTACTGCCTAGCTTGTCCATTTCCAAAGTTGTCAACTTTCTCAAGCGCGAAAACAATAAGAATTTTGAAAATTATTACTGATACTGACATTTAAACTATGCTAGAATCTTAGAAGAACTTAATCTAAGGCTAGAATCCATTTTAGTCAGAGTAATTTAAAAAAGAGCTATTAGTTCTAACACCAGATTCAAAAATCATCGATTTACACATCATTTGAAGTTCTTTCATTAAAAAGTAGATATTATATTGTTATGATCGAAAAAATTCTACTATCAGTCAATGCTGGAGAGCTGCTGCTATATTTTATTGTCATACCTGAGTCACGCAATATATCACCTTACAGTTTGCATATTCCACATTATCATAATATCCATGAGAATAAAGGACGCAATACCATTCCAATTTATTGTTATCCAACGATTTGTTAGATCCAATCGCTATAGGGCTTATTAATAGACCAGCAAATTCTCTAGCAGCATTCAAATGGCGTTCGTTATAAATTTCAATCACGGAGCGGTCAAGGCGGTTCAGTTCCCAGGAGTTAAGGCACTGGGCCCTCATGAGTTGCGTCATTTAGGGCTGTCCTTAGAATTTGAAGACTTGATTATGAGACTGCACTCAAGTATGATTCAGATGACATAAGAGTCGAGGAGATGCTTAAAATCTGAGATTATAAAAATGCCTGAATAAATTCAAAGTTTGCAGCTTAAAGGATTTTATTCACAACGCAAATACAAAGTTTTGAATATAATTTAGTAACTAAGCCTATTAAAGTTACCAAAATTGTCATTTTTAGTATCAATTCCGCAATTTTGTGGCACTAAGTAAGTATTACATTCCTTTCCGTGCGTGGTTACCCGGAAGGGGCGATAAGGCCGCTTATTAAAAACCTAGATAATATTTTCATTGTTATGTTTTCCTTGTTTGTGTGGTCTTTTCATATCGAGCTATCTTATTTTATTACTACTTCATAAAGCTGAGAAGCAAGAGAGATACAGGTAATTTGCGACTTCTCAAACACAAAACTTGAAAAGACTAAATTGCAAGCCCAAGCTTCCCAAGCTCAAGTGAGTTCGTGATTTCAATGAAGCCCTTAGCAGTCCACATTAATGACTTACAAATATCGCCGCTTGCTCGCTCAAATTTATAGCTTGCGAGCCGTGGCGGACTTATCTTTAATGTTTATTGCATATTTGATACACTGGGAACAAAGATATTAACGATAACTCATAGTAATAGATTGCAAAATTATTTATGTGTGTGAAAGAATACCCTTAAAGTTTATTTTGCCAATCAACAGATGGAAAGCGAGTAACTTAATTTCATCATCATCTCCGTGCTAAATGCCGTGGTAGCCTATTTGAGAGACCGCTAGACTAGAAAGCGTGAGGTCGCGAGTTCAAATCCCGGGCCCGTACCAATGAGCTCTTTACAGTTTATGTATGGACTTTCATACCATTGGCTGTTCGGTGAAGGAAATTATCGTGAAGAAACCTGCATACGTACGGAGTAGAAATTCAATGGCGTATGTGAATCCACCAACCCCCAACTGGGCCAGCGTGGTGGATATGACCCAATCGCCCTTTCCGGCCAATTTGGCCCTTGCAGGCCAAATTCCAGCAGTGGACTATTAAAATGCTGATTATGAAAGTGTTATCTTCATATTGAATTTTCGAAGTCAGTAGGCAAAATTTCATGCGAAACCATCATTTTTTCAGATGCTGGTAACTCTATCCGCTCAACTTCTTAATATCATCCAGCAGTTTACGTCGCTGTAGTTCTAGGTCTCTCTTCCTCGGAATGCTGCCCTCGAGGATCAACCGTGGGAACTCATAAACGGATCCCTTTGCATAATGTTCTAAGAAAGATACTTGTCTCAAGACTGTAGACATTAAACTTGGTCAACACAGGTATCCATAGGAAACGATGATCGTTTACCATCAGGCGATCTGTTAGCTTGTTTGCCACTTTATTGTTGTTTGCTACTGCCTTGCTTATTGGGCACAGAGTATAGTATAGGGGCAATTGTTTGCCACTTATGTAAATAAAAGTCAGACAAGGGTTTTGAATCTGACAAAAATAGCTGATATTTTTTTCGCGATTTCAGGGTTAGTCTCATAGTAAAAGTTGTTTATAATGATGAGTATTTTTTTTTTTTAAATAAATATTCAGGACATTTTGGCACACACGGTCACCTGACCCCAAACTAAGCAAAGCTTGTGATATGGCTGCCAGAGACTGATATACATACATATATAGTTTTAAATACATACTTAAATAGATAGTAACACCCAGATATAGAACAAACACAAATGTTCATCACATAAATGTTTACCCACGCCCTCAGGCTCAGAAGTTAGGTTCACTACCAACTGGACCAACGGGCTATCTATTACCTTTTTTTGGCTTCGAGAGTGTTCCCCTTACACCCCGTATGTCCTTTAACTTAACAAGAAGTTACCTTATCTTATCCTATAAGCTTTCTAATATGAACACTAAAGTATATACTTACCCCTTAGGTATTGCTCCCACTCAAAGAAGTTACCTGTACTCCTAAACCTAAGGTCAGATGCTAGATAATATACCCACAACGGCTAACCCACGTGACCTACATACAGAATGTCCATATAAACCACGATTAGGGCGCGGCGTTATGTTACCCACCACTATACTCTACTTATATTAATGGAGATTTACTCGCACCTCCGATATCAGGATAATATCCCAGGGATAGGAAGACGAATGGCCGTTTTAATATATTGCAAATGAGGTGTGATATTGCCTAGGGATAGGGATAGGCGGGAATGGATTATAGGAAGGTTAAGCTAGAAGACATCCAGTAGATGCAAAAAGCAGGCTGTCGTTCAGTGTGGAGGTTAAAGGGGGAAGCCTATGGACAGCAGTAGACGTCTTTTAGCTGATGATAAATAGAAGATTATAACAGTGTTTTCGGTTCAAAAATAGCTATCTTTGATGGTTAAAATAATGCAATAATTTGTTATGGTGATATTCATTGACTTTTCTATCGAACAGCCAGATTAGGCACGAAGAATCGACATCGCTTTATGGTTGGTATTCCGAGAACCCGTACGAAGCGCTTTGCTTCCACATTTATTGTGCGAACTGCTAGTCTGTGGAATTCACTGCCTGAGTGGTTGATCCCCGATAGTTACAATCTGGGTGTCTTCTAGTCGAAAGTGAATCGGTTTCTTCTAGGCAAGCGTGCTCAATCGTAGACCGCATCATCGCCGAGTTGGCGGTCAAGCGCAAGCTTATTTATAATTTTAAAAAAATTGTGACGAGTGGTAGCACGTGCACTTTACAATCTGACGGCACCCGGTTCGATCCTCTACCCTGCACCTTATTACTTATACTTAAATAAAGGATGTGCAGTCTCGATGCCATAAACGATAAAAGAAAACATTGTGTGGAAACAACCCGCACTAGGCCAGCGTGGTGGATATGGCCCAATCACCCTTTCGGGGGTAGGCTAAAAGTCCAGCAGTGGACTGTTAAATGGCTGATTATGATGATGATGATGATGATTGTGTGGAAACTGGTATGTCCAAGAACCTCAAAAGTTAAAAGACATAATATGACATTTATTACATGCACTGGGCTGCTGGATTAGTGCACCATCCTATCTCTCTGAGAGGCCTTCTCTCAGAGAGATAGGATGGGCACTAATATGTGCAGTTTTAATGTCATTGCTCAAAAATGGCGAAGGAAAACATTGTGAGGAAACCGGAAAAATTTCTAAGACATTTATTTTATAAGGCCAATGCTTGCTGTGCTTACAGCAAAGCCAATTACCACAATATGACATTTACCAACATGCACTGGGCCAGCACTGGGACACGGGTATGTCCTAAAACTGCGACCAGAGCCACCGTAAGATGGGCAGCAGCGTCCTATTAGTACACGGTGAACATACTGCGATCTCCAAGCCGCCTGCCAAGCGTGGGGATTATGGCAACACCCCTCTTTACGAGGGAGGCCTTTGTTCAGCAGTGGACGTTTACAGGCTGATGACGTGACGACTGGGCCAGCATGCTGGATTAGTGCCCATCCTATCTCTCTGAGAGAAGGCCTGTTTCCCAGCAGTGGGAACATGAAAGGCTGATAATGATGATGTGATGAATTTAAAAGTTGTATACCAATGTATCTCTAGACTACTGACATATTCGAGGATTTCATAGTTGCCATCATTATAAACAACTTTTACTATGGCAACACTGAAATCGCGGGAAAAAAAAACTAGTTGTTCCATGTAAAAATATTATTAACACTCAATGAAATGTATTCAACTTTTGAAAAGAAGTCGTAGACGGTGTCATATCAGTTTAAATAACTATCAATGTAGTTAAAGACTTCGCTTCGCGTATGAACATGGATAAAGCATTAAATAATTACACCACACGCATTTTTTATTAGTAGTATGTTTTGGTAGTTACCGAAATTAGTATTACAAAAAATATCTACGAATGTGTCCATGAAATAGAGACGCATACTCAGTCATTGATTTATGTGTGAAACCAATTGAATATTCAACATGGGACGCGCCTGACCGCTGCTCTTACGTGGACTTACCTGTGTAGAAGTTGCCTTGTACGTAGGGACCAGTATACACCGTTTACGGTAAAGAATTACCGGTATTTGGAGCCTGTGTACATTTTTGGTCAATTGATCGCACAGGATAAATAAATAAAATAGCGTTTATATGAACAAGTCTAAAAACATATGAAGAATGTACAATACAAATATACATTTGTAAGGGTTAAGTGCTAAGGTGCGTTTTTAAAGATATATGTATTGTAGTTGGTAGGTGTATATGTATAATTTATGCATACCCCATTAGTGACCTTTAAACCCACACACAGCAAAAACTTTTAGAAAAAAAAAACATTGTCAGCCTTAAAGAGTAAAAAAACTCGATTTCTCGATATTCGAAAGAACTCGAAGAGAACTCGAAGTAAGTAACAAAAGACTTATCGTATTGAAAAAATTCACTGTTTTTATATATTAAATACCTCAAATGATTATTTCGGTATTAAAAATGATGATTTAGCTGTATGTTTTCTGTGTGTTAATAAGATAAATTCACATTTAATGGAAGTATTTAATAAAAAAAAACTTATAATAAATTATTTTTTTACTAGAGTGCGACCTCAGCATCATACCGTGATTTAAACTACAAAATTTTCGGGTTAAGTAGTCTCTGAACCTTAGGCAAAGAACTACAGAGTAGGTCTGCTTGATCATTTATTAATAACACAAGAATATTTATTCCCCTATTTAGTTGGACAGGGGACAGAAATAGTTCCTGTGTAGGTGGAGACTGGAGGTATGAGAGTGCTTTTGTAGGTTAAATACGGAGTTTTAATGGGATGGACTCGACCTTTGGTCTTGCGAATAAACGTGTAGGTAGATATAGATTACAAGATCTCAGGCGTTTGAGACATAAGGACATAATGACAATAGATGGAATAGACCCGAAGATAATGATTACCGAGAGGTCAAACGTTCCGTTGGCAGGACACCGTACAGACGTACCAAAATAAAAAAAGCATTCTTATATTAATCTTAAATTGAGCTTTGTCTCGCTCTCTTGGATAATGAGGGAGCAAGACAAAATCCAATGTAAGATTAAAATGAGAATGTTTTTGAGATACGACCCCAGGTCCAATAGGTCGACGACATCATTTCGTGGTGAACTTGGAGGTTGTAGGGATGAATGCTTCGACCAAAATAAAATGAATGGACGGGCCCAGAAGAAGCGCATTTTTGAAGATTACAAAATGAGCGCCGGTGCTCACTTCGTTTCAGTCAATCTCTGGCCGTAGGAAGTGCGACACGCGTTTATTGTTACATGATAACGTAACATCTGACAAAATTATGCCTTCGTGTGCTTTCCCGAAACTATCAATTTTTTGTAACAAAATGTACTGTGCATGGTTATAATTAGGTATTGAAGTATATGTCCGATGGTTTTGACTCGTTTTTACTGAGCAAGTTCAATGGTTATTGCCCGTACATTAAGTTTATATTGGTCGAAGGATGAATAAGAATAAGATATATTTATTGCCAAAAAACAAAAACAATGAACATGTACTATAAGAAACATAAGGAGAAACAGTGTTTGGCAATAGGGGTAAGCTCAGCGCTGTACTGCGAGGGCGAGGTCCCGAAGGGTCACGCAGGGCTGGTTTTCGGCATAGCCCTTTGCTCAGAAAAAAGATGGTAGGTGAGCATTAGGCGACGGCGGGTATTACAAAATCAACTAATAATATCTGAATGACACAAACAAAAGGAAACCTAAAACCAGCAGACACTTATATAGACAATGATGAATATAAATCACATTAAGACAAAATCCGATAGTTACCAAGTTAAAGAACGATGACCAAAACTAATTTTAAATTTAATCAATTCATTACCAAATGTGTAGTTTAATTTAGATCCCACGACGATTATAGTAAACATTAAGCAATCGAATGAAATTAAAGCCCAAGGTAGAGTTATAACCATAAGCGATTAATTATGCTCGTTATTGATTGTTTATCTACCAATTAGTAGAGAATGTAACGGCAAATCACATTAAACTAGATAAAATTAATCTTATAATATTAACTATTGGACATTAAAAAGTTAACATCGATTAACACTCTAGACAAGGTAGAGCAAATTTTGTTGGTCAGCTTTAACATAAAATGCAGTAAAATTGTGTTTTTATGCTTTGATAACTATATGACTAAAAAAACATGAGTCATTTTGAACTTTCAACATTTCAGCCGTAGGACATAGGCCTCCCCCATCGATCTCCGAAAGGGCCGGTTGGAAGCGGCCTGCATCCAGCGTTTCCCTGCGGTCTCTTTTAGGTCGTCTGTCCATCTTGTGGCTGGACGTCCTACGCTGCGCTTACCGGTCCGTGGTCACCATTCGAGAACTTTTCGGCCCCATCGGCCATCTGTTCTGCGTGATATGTGCCCTTTGTGATATAGATCACTTTGGAAACTATTGGATATCATATTATTATTAGCCTATCTTGTTCCCACTGCTGGGACACAGGCCTTCTCTCAGAAACTAAAGATTGGCTCTAGGCCACCATGCTGACCCACCAGAAGGTACATGTTGGTGAACGTCATATATCTTTGATAATGATATGACGAGGTTCTTGGACATACCGGTGTTCTCACGATGTTTTCCTTCACTGTTGTTGAGCGATGGCACTTCTTAGAATACATTACATACATTATCAGCCATTAAATGTCCACTGCTGAACAAGGCCTCCCTCTTACAGAGGGGTGTTGCCATAATCCCCACGCTTGGCAGGCAGCTTGGAGATCGCAGTACGTTCACCGTGTACTAACAGGACGCTGCTGCCCATCCTCCGGTGGTTCTGGTCGCAGTTTTAGGACATACCCGGGTCCTTCTACTTACTTCTTAGAATAATTATTCTAAATTGCTGTTTTTAAAGCACGCTAAATAAGACATTAGTGCAAGTCCGAGGATTGAACCGGGTGTCGTCAGATTTTTATGCGCACATAATACTGCTCGGCTTCTATTGCTCCATACCTTAATAGTTGGTTCGTTTTAGTCTTCTTTTGGTTTGGACATTATAGAAGATCCGATATTCACCGTTATAAATATCTGTGACTCAACCAGGAAGTGCTACCAAATATTGATCATCATAGTCAGCCCTTTTAACAGTCCACTGCTGGACTTTAAGCCTACCCCCGAAAGGGTGATTGGGCCATATCCACCACGCTGGCCCAGTGCGGATTGGTGGTTAAATATTGATCAGATATTTGTAAATGTTCCGATATGAACTGTCCGAAGTTTGACTCTAGGAAAGCAATATTAGGACGGATTTTTCCGGACATGTCCGGGAATTTCGGGTTTGTCCGAAATGATAGGGGGATTCAAAAACGTACGGAAATCTAAAAATTAAATGAAAAAGACCACCACACGAAATCATTACGCCGGGAAATATGAATTTTAAAGGAAATGTCCGGAAATATATTTAAGCGTCCGGGTTACTCCCCGATTTTTCTATCGTCTATTCACATATGACAAAGAAAAGATGACCAAACTAACCTCCCTGTTATGGTTACAACACTTTCAACCGTACACACTACTGGGAAATCTCTCAGATATATAATTCAAAGAATTCCAATAAAATTATCCACGGAGATAACAAAACTAAAGCTACGACCAAATACATCGTTAAATAGCCAACTACCTATTACACTATCTTAACTATAAATATTGTAGATAAGTCACTAGGAAGAGCCGAAGCGAATTTATGATCTAATTTCTGATTCTTTCGAGTGCCTTCAAAATTAAACGAGGATTTATTGTAACTGGAGGTAGATTTATGGAGGTGTTCGGTTGATTTAAAGGTTATAGCTTTTCATTGGGTAAAGCTGAGTACGTTTCGAGTTATGTTCCTGTAATGTGTTATTGGTCATTGAGGGTAGTCATAAAAAAATAAGGACCAATAATACAGTTTTTTTTTTAAATAAATGAATAAAAAACCGGCTACAAGAATATACCTACATGTACAAACTTAAACTAATAAACCGGCCAACAGCAAGTCGGATCACGCACTGAGGGTTCCGTACCACCACAAAATTCAATAACTAAATTACCAGCTATAACTTGGTAACGTACAGAGACTTGTCACCGTCTCGCACTTGGCCATTTTTAGGGTTCGTTACCTCAAAAGGAAAAAACGGAACCCTTATAGGATCACTTCGTTGTTCGTCTGTCTGTCCGTCTGTTTGTCTGTCCGTCTGTCAAAACCCTTTTTCTCAAGAACGCGTAAAGGTATCAAGTTGAAATTTATACTAAATACTTGGGTATTCTACGGTTTCTTCCCGCTGTAAACGTTCGTTGACCTAAAATCATATACAGTAGAATTCATATATAACGACTAACCTGTTTTAGCGACGGTATTGTTTACTCAAATTAGGTTTCATAAAAAATGTACTCAAGAAATAATCCTGCCGTTTTGTGCGTCATCAGGTTAGTACGACATAGTATCGCCGGTCCCTTGAAAGTCGTTGTATCCAGATTCTACTGTACTAGACTAGGCTAGACCTAGCATAGGCAAGAGGCAAGGTCTTATAGCACATAAAAAGGAATAAATCTGAAAGTTGTTAATTTGAATTTATCTATACTAATGTTATAAAGAGGAAATATTTGATTGTTTGTTTGTTTGCATTGAATAGGCTCCGAAACTACTGAACCGATTTGAAAAATTATTTCACTGTTGGGATGCTGCACTATCCCCAGTTGACATAGGCTATATATCCCGGCTTCGCCCGTGCGAAGCAGGGGCGGCCTACTAGTATAATATAAAAAATATTGTTTTACAAATACAAACTTACATTTTGTAGTTGTTATGTATGGAAGAACCTTATTGTCAACTGCAAAGTTAAGTTTGTCTTTCAATATTTCAACTTCAGTTAGCGCTGCTACCCATCCTCCGGATTTTATGAGGGAAAGTGATCTTATTAGGGCCAAAAAAGTTGTTTTTTTGAGGGAAGATACACTAAATAGATGAGAATTGTCTAAAATTGAACCTATAAAACAATCTAGCAAAAACCCCGCGTAATAAGATGCAAACAGAGAAAGTAAATCTATTATAGTCACCGTTCAATCTACGCCTACCGACAATAACAAACAGACATGCCTCAGTATTCTAGATTAGACTACAGGCCGCGGTTTGTCGACCGCGTTACTCACTCGGCCGCAAGGTCGCGGTCTTAACATCACTCGTCGTATAGTTTTAAGACTTGTATAGTTGTGGGTGTGAGTAAGGCAGCGGCAGTATTAGCCATTAGTCGCACGAACAAAGTTTTTTTTTTAATATAAATAATAGGCTTACGTTTGACCACCATCACGCCTGATGATGCGGTCTACGTTGGAGCACGCTTGCCTAGAAAGAACCGATTCACTCGTGATTTGAATACACCCAGATTGTAACCATCGGGGAACACCCATTCAGGCAGCGCATTCCACAGACTAGCAGTTCGCATAATAAATGTGGAATCAAAGCGCTTCGTACGGGTTTTCGGAATATAATATAATGTGACGATTTTTCGTGCCCGCTCCGGCAGTCGATAGAAAAATGGGCAGAGGGAATTAGATCGTCATCATCGTTTGATATGATCATCATCATTAGATATCATCGTTTGTTCGTGCGATCAACTTTTTTTTTATCGCAGATAATTCCGCTTTTACCACCAACTTGCCTGTTGGTAAACGACGATGTGGTCGAAGATGAAGCACGCAGACTTAGAAGATACCTATTCACTCTGGCCTTGAAAAGGCCAACTGGTTTTGTTCGTGCGAACTCGCGACTTAAGCTCCCACTCTCTTGCCAGATCTTTTTCGTACATTTTTGAAGGTAAAACATCACTAAGTAGTTTATTGTAATATTTGGCTATTATCTATACTAATATTATAATGAGGAAAGATTTGATTGTTTGTTTGTTTGTTTGTTTGTTTGCATTGAATAGGCTCCGAAACTACTGAACCAATTTGAAAAATTCTTTTACTGTTGGGAAGCTACACTATCCCCGGTTGACATGGGCTATATATCCCGGCTTCGTTCGTGCGAAGCAGGGGCGGCCTACTAGTCTAAAAATAAAATTGCAATACCCAATCGAAATCAAAAATCCTAGTTAGTAATTTTTACCTTCAAAACTGTTTAAATACGAGATAGCTGCGGCGAGCAGCGGGCTCTTAAAATGGTAAGGATACATCTTTATTAGACATCACTAGCGTGGACAGACGATGATTACATCACTTCGTTCGTGCGATTTCACGATAAAATACATCTCTATTGACTATCACTCGTATGAACAATGCGATTTCGTTACACGAACATTTGCTCACTGATCATCATCATCAGCCATAAGACGTCCACTGCTGAACATAAGCCTCCCCCTTTAACCTCCACACTAAACGACAGCCTGCCTTTTGCATCGACTGGATGCCCGCGACTCTCACAATGTCGTCGTTCCATCTAGTTTTTTTTTTTTTAATGGCATAGTTGGCAAACAAGCAGACGGGCTGCCTGATGGAAAGCAGTCACCGTCGCCTATGGATACTTGTAACACCCGAGGCATCACAAATACGTTGCCGACCCTTAAGAACTCGATTAACTCGCCTTTTGAAGAACCCCATGTTGTAGCTTCTCGGAAACACCGTAGAAAGTAGCTCATTCCACATTTTGCAGGTATGAGGCAAGAAGGATCGTGTGAAACGCACAGTGTGCGATTTCCACTGATCTATTATCGGATCTATTATTTCTATTATTTTCTTATCTATTATTTTATTTTTTAGTGGGAGGCCTACCTACGCTGCGTCTTCCGATTTGTGGTCTCCACTCCAGAACCTTTCTTCCCAATCGGTTATCGGTTCTTCGAGCGATGTGGCCTGCCCATTGCCACTTCAACTTGCAAATTTTAACAGCTATGTCGGTGACTCTGGTTTTTTGGCAAATATCCACGTTACGTTGCTCACTGATCACGCGAACGTAAATTAGGACACTCAATAAAGACTAGTAAATATGCTGTGCGAGTACGTACGAAAAATGCGATTCAATCTATCATTTGTACGCTCGTACGATAGCCAATTAAAACCCCGACTTATGTTCATTAAGATTCCGATTCTGATTCCTGATAAAATTGACGTTTGCGCGAACAATTCGCTAAATGTTTGAAAATGTTGTTCGCGCGACCAAATCGTATATCTTCGTGCGATCGATGCCCAATAAGGACACCGCCTTATACTAGTAACTAGTTTGTATTACAATGCGGACAGCCAATGGAATTTGAGAGTTCAAAGAGTGCGTGGGAGTAGTTGGCGCCACTGCAGAGTAAATCAGTGATAAAGACTTGAATAAAATATCTAAAGTCCATTCACGCACGTTGTAGAAACAAAAGAGGCATACAGTGTGTAAGGGGAACACTCTCATTGTTTGTACTCATCATTATGAACAACTTTTACTATGGGACCAGCCCTGAAATCGCGAAAAAAATATCAGCTGTTCTATAGAAAACGGTCATTGACACTCGACAAAATGTATGGAACAGCTGATTTTTTTTTCGCGATTTCAGGGCTGGTCCCATAGTAAAAGTTGTTCATAATGATGAGTACAATTACCTTCTTTTTGCTTCGAGAGTGTTCCCCTTACACCCCGTATACGCTTACCAACTTTAGTGTAGAATAGACCGACTTCAAAAAAGCAGGTTCGCAGTTAGACTGCCTTAGCCGATTGTGATTTTTAATTGTATAGGCCCTATACAGGGTGACACATATATCCTGTACTAAGCCGGAAGGAGGCCATTGTACTCATCATTATGAAAAACTTTTACCATGGGACCAAAACTGAAATAGCGAAAATAATCAGCTGTTCCAAAGAAAACGTTAAGACTCGACAAAATGTATGGAACAGCTGTACCAATATCAGATAAACAAGAGTGATATGATTTAGTCATCATCATCATCATCATTTCAGCCATGGGACGTCCACTGCTGGACATAGGCCACCCTCATCGATCTCCAAAAGGGCCGGTTGGAAGCGGCCCGCATCCAGCTATTCCCTGCGGTCTCTTTTAGGTCGTCTGTCCATCTTGTGGGTGGACGTCTTACGCTGCCGGTCATTGGCATGATATAGTATGGCCCGGTAGGTAGATACCTACTAAAACAAAATTATTCAATATTAGTAGTATCTTGCTAAAACCGGCTTCTTAATTAGTTGTAAAGTTTTAAATATTTTCCGTATTTAAATTAACTAGATGCTTATTTAGCAATTTAGATTTAGGATATATTTATGGCACGAATTTTTCGCAAAACAGTTTTTTAGTTTGTATTTATAATACTTGTTTAATGGAGATCAATGCTTAGATTAGATAATAATTACAACAAGTATCCATAGGGTGTTATAAGTATCCATAGGCGACGGTGACTGCTTTCCATCAGGCAGCCCGTCTGCTTGTTTGCCACATATGGCATAAAAAAAAAATATGAAAAACCCGACTTAATATACGCAATTAAGTTTATTGGGTGACATTTTTTCCAGTTATTTTGATTTAAAAACCTGAACTACTGAACCGATTTAGGTGAAATGTCTATGGGACGTATCTGAAATTCTCTGTTACTAAATCCATTTAAAAAAAAACGGTTTAAAACCGTATAATGACTATTTATTTATAAAAAAAATTGTTCTGAAGTAACACAAATTAAAACAAAAAAGTATAAAACAGAATTGAAAACTTTTTTTGAAGCCGGTTAAAATAGGTTATTTACTATGGCAGATTATGTTAGAATCAAACTAGTGTTTCCTTACTAATTTTAAAAGGCAACTTGTATTTTAAACAACCCCGACAGTGTACTGAAGCAAATCAAATTAGCTCCTGCCACCTCAGCATTTTAACAAACGGTTTTGTTATAAAACCAGGTTATTTCCGCTAAAACACGACACAGTTTAAACACCACTAACCTCGACGCAGCTTACCTTGAAGTTTCTATGTCACCGTCATAGATTCGACACTAGTTTTTCAGCAAGTCTGCGCAGATTAGTGCGTAGTTTAGCTAAGAGGTCTACAAAGCAGAGGGTTTAATTAATATGGGACAAAGAGCTTCCCGTCCTCGAGGTTAGAGGGTATTTCGGGCCGACAATAACAGTTGATGGAGGAGTCAGGGAGGCTGTAAGAAACTTTGGAATGATGAGGTAGTTAAGATAGTTTGGCTTAGCGACGGTGTTGGCTATGGGGAAAACAGTTTGGAGCCTTTATTTTGGAGTTAATTGCGTTGGTGACTAGCGTTTTAACTCGGTAATAAAAATTTTTGTTTAAAGGTGCTTGGCAACTTCAACCAAAATAAAATAAATGGACGGGCCCAGTAGAAGCGCATTTTCGAAGATTACAAAATGAGCGCCGGCCCTCATTTCGTTTCAGTCGGTCTCTAGCCGTAGGAAGTGCAACACGAGTCTATTGTTACGTGATAACGAAACATCACACAAAATCATGCACTCGTATGCTTTCCCGAAGCGTAAATACACAAATAAAACCAGTATCTATTTTTTATAACAAATATACGGCAATTTTTTATAATTAAGTATTGAAGTATATGTCTGATGCATTGATAAAGTATAATATGACATCTTTGGTCTGATGGTTTTCACTCGTTTTTACCGAGCATGTTCAATGGTTAGGGCACGTGCATTCATTTTATTTTTGTCGAAGAAGGAAACCGGCATGTCCAAGAACCTCAAAAAGTTTTTGGCGTCTTGGAGCGGCGGCCATATTAAATTTAGTGTGATGTAACTAACTTTATCGTTTTCTTCTTTTAAAGCCCTTTTATTTGATACCCTTATTAACAGGGTTGCCAAAAATATACACCTTCCGCCATCTTGTGTCAACAGCCATTTTGAAAATTAGATATTGCATATTGTATTATCACTAGAACTAATGGTAGGTAGGTATTTTTTTTTAGCAAAATCGATTAGGAAGAATTGGTACTAATTCACCTTGCAAGATTTGACCTAAAACTATTACCTAACATACAAACTATTGCTAGTTAAATAAAAGCTTGTAAAAACCTCTCGGTTTTTTCCCAAGGCACGCCACTCTGCCCGATCTTCAGATTTGCTTAGCAAACTGCTAAATCAACACACCCATTTGAAATCTAGAATTCTACTGTAAAGTATACCAGTCCGTAGATCACGGATAAATAGAAAATGTTTCTGAACACTAATAGAAACAGCACTGACTTCACGATTGGAAATAAGTAACATTTAATGATGCATCCGCGTAGGTATATTTTTATTTCGCGTGCTTGAAATATAGTTCTGACTAATATTAATGCGAAGCTAGAATTAGTTTAAAATTAGGCTTTACGTAGGTATTCTGTGACATCACTCGGCAGATGCGTAATGTATGTTCACAGTTTTACGACTTTGAAGACACATTGTAATTCCCTAGTGATAGTTAAAGTCCACATCGCTCGAAGAACCGATAACCGATGGGGAAGAAAGGTTCTGGAGTGGAGACCACGAACCGGAAGACGCAGCGTAGGGAGGCCTCCCACTAGATGGACCGACGACATTGTGAGAGTCGCGGGCATCCAGTGGATGCAAAAGGCAGGCTGTCGTTCAGTGTGGAGGTTAAAGGGGGAGGCCTATGTTCAGCAGTGGACGTCTTCTGGCTGATGATGATGATGATGATGAAGAATATCATCTAATCTTGAGACTAATATGTCATTCAGTTGAGAAAGTGTTATCAAGGGCGGATCCAGCTTTGTGTAGCACATAGGCGTGGTCAAGTCACAAGAAGTTATAATTTAATTTTTATATTAATTAGTGGTCCACCATGGTCCTGGACCCAGCCCCGGATTCGCCCTTGAGTGTTATCCCTATATTCTTGTGTACCACCCCTTGTTTGATTCACGACACACTGGTCAATACTGCATACTCGTCAAGCCATCAAAAATTCAGTTTATTACTGTTTATTCTCCTTGTTTGCCACCGGGCTGGCCAACGCTATTATGTCGTTTGACTTGCCGCTGTGGTGGCCAACGCCACAAATCTTAAAATAGAATAGAATAGAATAAACTTTTATTGTGCATAACTGTGTTAACAAAGGTCTTAAAATTATTATAAGTGTCAACAGTCACTATCCTTACGGACATACAATAAATAAGTGCGTACCTACTTGTAGAAACTAAGATAACAATACAGATACTATTGAGATCAGCAGTTACGTTACACTAACTAGGTATAACACTAAAGTTTTAGATAAACTTATTATCCTAAGTTATAAACGAGTCAGTCTTTAAACTAAGCTAACCAAACAAATGATTATATTGGCTTGTACAATCAAAATACTCATTTAAATTATAAAATACATTTTCCAGGAGCCATTTTTTTAAACAGTTTTTAAATATATTACCATGCATGGACTTAATATTTATTGGCAAGTTGTTATAGATTTTTACGGCTGTTATAAAAGAACTTTTATGGTACATTGCGTTATTTACTTGGGGCATACATATCTTTAGCTGGTGCTTATGGCGTAAACTTTCAAAACGTCTTTTTTCCTGTATGCCACCCCCTCGAATACCCGATTGCACTGGATTTTATAGTAAGTGTTTTTGTTCAAGTTTATTGTTTCAAAAGAATGTGATCTAAAGCTTAGACTAATGAGTCTCAATAGAGAAAGTTCATTGTAGAAAGTGAAACAGATTATGTCGTTAAACGAACAGCTTGTTGAAAGGTGATTCTTTGAATATAACGAAGAAGGAAAGTGTCGCTTGAGATAATCTTTGTAAATATTCTATTACTGTTGTACCGTGTAAATAGGCATTATGTTATAAATAATATTGCAATTATAAAGCAATTTTCACGTTTGATATCTTAAATTACAAGGAGGATGAGGAGATCCGTAGGCGAACAAAAGTTACCGACATAGCCCACCGGGTTAGCAAGGTGAAGTGGCAGTGGCACATAGCCAGGGCCGGATTTAGAGGTCCAGAGGCCTCGGGGTAACAAAGGAGGGGAGGCCCCCTCGCCCCAAATTATTTTCCAAATAAAGTAAACAATTTTTTTCAGTCGAGTTTTTCAATAAATAATTTATTGTGAAACCAAGTAGATTCCCTTAGTATTGAACAAATACATATAAATATAAACGGAAATATAGATCAATGATTTCTGTTTTTTAAGATTAATATAATCAAATAATCATGTATGTATAAAGTACTGTAGGCTGTAGGTAAAGGTGAAAGAGCAAAAAAAAACAAATATCAAAGGAAAAGATGCTTACTAGTGTTAACTAGTTGGAATTTGAAAGATTTTTTTTTCCGAAGTCTCTATTGTGGGGGCCCCCCGTTTGTGGAGGCCCCGGGGCTTTCGCCCCGGTTGCCCTCCCCTAAATCCGGCCCTGCACATAGCACGCAGAACAGATGGCCGATGGGGCCGTAAGGTTCTCAAATAGAGACCACGGACCGGTAAGCGCAGCGTAGGACATCCACCGACAAGATGGACAGACGACCTAAAAGGTACCGCAGGGAAACGCTGGATGCAGGCCGCTTCCAACCGGCCCTTTTGGAGATCGATGAGGGAGATCTATGTCGAACAGTGGACGTCCTATGGCTGAATTGATGATGATATAAGTTGATGTATTTTATCCAGTTTTGTTCTATTTCGTCCGTCATCATACGCAATATCAACACGAAATTTGTTTTAGACTATTTGCAATGTTACTATTGAAATAATGCCCATCAGTTTTTAAATTCCCATTCTGTGATTTTTTATTTCAATTTTTTTTTTATATGCGCAAGAGAACTGTGGCCATTGACACGCGGCCTTAATAGTCGTATGCATGTATTAGTGACTCAACGTGACAACGACTTTTTAAGATAATGTATTTTTCTACGACAAAATTAAATTACCAATTTTGTACCGAAACAATGCGAAGACTGACTTATTCAAGCTAGCTGTCACTTCTAATTCACTTTGCTTTCCATCACAATTTACTTTCACCATAAACCCCATTAGCCTTCAGAAAACAATTTGGAATCTCTCACATAGCCCGTGGAGTTGAAATTGTTCAAAGCCGTCGCCACTAATAGGCCTAATAAACGTAAAGGTCATATTGGCGATTTGGATCGAGGCAATTTTGTATAGTGACCCTTATTACGATTGGTTTAGTTGATTAAATAATCTGAATATTGAAATTAAATACAGAATATGATACGAAATAATTTTTCAAATCGTTTCTGTAGTTTCGGAGCCTATTCAATGCAAACAAACAATCAAATCTTTCCTCTTTATAATATTATTATAGTAGGTATAGATAGTATAGATAAATAATTTGAATTTGAAGCAAAAAATAAATCAAAATCGTTGTTTTAGCCTTTACTGTTGCTCCATTGTTGCATTGCCTTCTCAGATCAGACAAGACAGACTTACAGTTACCTTAATCATCATCAGCCAGAAGACGTCCACTGCTGAACATAGGCCTCCCCTTTTTCCTCCACACTGAACGACAGCCTGCCTTGCATCCACTGAGTGCCAGCGACTCTCACAATGTCGTCGGTCCATCTAGTGGCAGGCCTACCTACGCTGCGTCTTCCGGTTCGTGGTCTCCACTCAAGAACCTTTCTTCCCCATCGGTTATCGGTTCTTCGTGCGATGTGGCCTGCCCATTGCCACTTCAACTTACAAATTTTAACAGTTACCTTACCATCCTGCTATTTATACAATGCAGTCGAGTTTAATTTTTTCAATAATTTAATTTACTTGTTTTGTAAGTTTTTTTTTAACGCGAATAAGTCCGCGTTTGACCATCAACTCGCCTGTGGGAAAGCGACGATGTGGTCGAAGATGAAGCACGCAGACTTAGAAGATACCTATTCACTCTGGCCTTGAAAAGGCCCCGATTATTTGTGGTTAAGTCGAATAAATGTATTTTCTTTGTTTCTTTCCTCTCAGAGCAAATAACAATACTGAGGTACTACGGCGCACTGCCAAAGTGACGCCAAAATCGCACTACGTGAATTCCCAATAAATACACGGCTCACGCACACATACGCATTCAACACTAAGTGAATTTCTCGTCAGAAATTGCACTGGCAACACTTCGACTACGCACACATGTTTCAAAAAGTGGCTTCACATTTCGTGTTCGCCGTAGTGACTCTGTTTTTTTATTTGCTCTGAGTCTTTCCTACTGAGGAATATCATCATCATCAGCCAGAAGACGTCCACTGCTGAACATAGGCCTCCCCCTTTAACCTCCACACTGAACGACAGCCTGCCTTTTGCATCCACTGGATGCTAGCGACCTTACACTTACAGCGAACTGAGGAATATATTTATATTCAATCCCGTACTACCCACAGTTGCGTCACCAATATTTCCATTTAAACCAGCTCACGGGTCGCACCGTCCATTCACGCGTCTTCAATGGAACGTCATGTCATATCACGTCATGTTCCGACTTAAATGCTTAATAATCGCTGTTCTCTGAAGGTCAGTGTGCCATTGTTTTGGACTAATGGATGCGGTGGATGAGTAATTATGTTGTTGGTTTTTACTTATCGGTAACAGACCTGGGGGGTTAGACAAGACCTATTTTCTGTTAGCGTTAAAGCCTGCGGAAAGATGAAATTGTATGAAAATGACATTGACAATGACATTAGATTGAGAGATGTTATCTCAAGCTAATGTCATTTACATACAATTTTATCTTTCCGCAGGCGTCAACGCTAACAGAAAGTGGGTCTTGTCTATCCCCCCTGTTTGCCCTCGTGGGGACAGTATGAGAGGACAAACAGGCATAACCCACTGCTTTATGCAAGATTATTAACAATCTTCAATGAATGAGGTTATTAATTCGACTGTATTTTTAACCGACTTAGGTTCACAATTGGGTAGTTTTTTTTTTTACCTTAGATCATTATACTCCTAGTTTGGATTAGCCTTAAACTAGGCGAGGTAAACACGTATTGCACACACTGACATATTCTTACTTGTTCTACAAACGCACACTTCAATATTGAGCGGCACACAACTACAAACTATGTGCTAAAAAGTAATTAAATGGACGACCAAGAAGGGGAAGGCGTATGTGCTAAAAGGGAATCTGTAGGTAAGTATACATCATCCTAGTTTTTTTTCTCAAAATTACTATAACAACGGCTACTCACGATTATGTTTCTAGGTAGTGACGAATGTGACGATCGACCGGTTTCGGGGCAATTAGAGCTCCTTCATCAGGGAATAAGCGCGATTCTAGAGACTGTACAAATCGACCGCTATAGAGCCGTTGTTGTAGTAATTTATTTATTTTTAATTTTTTCCGACGCTAAACGGGATTTATTGTGGCCTGTGGCATCGTAGCTCCCAAACTATATACCTACTTACTTATCGCAAACCTCTAGCAGTTTTACTGGAATCGAAACCCATCTCATTTTTGCATCGAGTGAGCAATACCTTTTTACAATAGAGTATAAAAAAAAACAAGAAAAAAAAAAAACCTAAAAAAAAAAAAAAAACACTAGAAACAAAACAATAAACTAGAAAAAAAAATACTAGAGTATAGACCGTTCATCATGTGCTTTGTCTCGCTACCTGACATAACAAGAATCCTAACGTAGTCAGTCAAGTGTTCCCGCATACCGCACATACTCTACCACGTGGCGTGGCGGGTAAAACCTGCTTTCTGACACGCCAATATTGATTTACTCATTGAAATTATGAAGCATGTACGCTTAGCAACAACATGTTGAGAGCCGCTTGGCTGCTGGATAAAGGTAAGTACTTTGGTTGGCTGTTAAGTAAAAGTCAATCAGCAGTGCAAGTACCGTTCTTTATCGATCGTCAAATTCGGTGTAATGCCAAAGAATCGATCATAGCGAGTACTGATATAATGGCATTTTATCGAATTTGACGATCGCAACTGTAAATTAGACAATCGATAAAGAACAGTACTGGCACTGCTGGGTTGCTTCAAGTAGCGAGTAAATTGGTTTCTACTAGGCAAGCATGCTCCATCGTATACTACATCATCGCTTAACATCCGACGTGGTGGCGATCAAGCACAAGCTTATTAATTGTATTTTGTTTAGTTAATAAAGGCGCTAGCCCAGAAAAAAAAAATGCTTATTAATCAATAAAAAAGATAAAGCTAGTAGGTAGGGTTGCCATACGTCCGTAATTTTCCGGCCATCTCCGGGAATTTAACCCCGATCAGCAACCGTTGTCATCACGTGCGCGTCGCGCGGCGGCCCGCAAGCGAGACGCAGCCGCGCGCTTACATTCACCTTGAAAAAGACCGCCTAATGCAGTTGAAACTATAGTTGGAGTGACCGGCTTAATTTTACGTGAGTAATTCCCGTGTAATATAAATAAAATGCAGAATGCTGGTTGGCACTGCGTGACGCTTCACCAACTGCATACAAGAGAGTCTTGAGAGAATATGGGTCTTGCATGAGGTGCTAATCTGCGAAACTTAGAACATGGGCGTGCGTGAGAACACGTACCTATGTAGGTAATGATTTATTATGTGCAAGTTTATCCTTTTGAAGCTGCGCAATTGTGATGTACCGTAGGTATACTATACAAGGTGCATCAGGATCTAAATAGACGTTTAAATATTTGCCGACGTTCTGCGAACTACGTCATTTTCCCTGATAGACCTTCTGATACGGGGCGCTAAATAGGGCGTCCATTAATTACGTGGGCTCAAAACGGCGCAGCGGGAGGGGTCCAATCTCGTCAAATCTCATATAAAGGGAGCGGGGGGGATATCAAAATCACACGCCAACTTTTTAATGCATGACAACACTGTGTTAAACTATCACGGTTGTTCACTTAAGTTATATGATAACGATATGTGAAATGGTGCGTGGAATGAGCTCATTCCACAACTTTACCACGGTAAATATCCCGTAAATAATCATATAACTTTAATGCAATACAATGTTGGATATTTTCTACTAGCGGTCCGCCCCGGCTCCGCACGGGTATAGTTATATAGCCTATTAAAATAGCCTATATTATTCAGTGATTCAAATGGTGAAAGCATTTTTAAAATCGGTCCAGTACTTTTTGAGCCTTAGTATTAGCATAGATAAATATACTATACTAGAGGTATTAGTATAGATTCCGGGATTCCTCGTATTGAGACAAATGCCGCACAAGGTGTCATAGGGAAAATCTCACGTTCCCCATCACATCTTACCAAATATCACCAAAGGTGAGAGAGGGGTCCAAAAATACAAAAAAACACCTCTAGTTATGACATCCAAGTAATGAAGGAAAACATCGTGAGGAAACCTGCATACGTACGGAGAAGGAATTCAATGGCGTATGTGAATCCACCAACCCGCACCTGGGCCAGCGTGGTGGATATGGCCCAATCACCCTATCGGGGGGTAGGCTAAAAGTCCAGCAGTGGACTGTCAAAAGGCTGATTATGATGAATGACGCCCCAAAGAGCTTATACCTAACTACCTGCCAACCAACCTACTCAGCCGAGGAAATGATACTGGTTATATGAACCACAAGTCTCTGGCGTACTTATTTTCTATACTAATATTATAAAGAGGAAAGATTTGATTGTTTGTTTGTTTGTTTGCATTGAATAGGCTCCGAAACTACTGAACCGATTTGAAAAATTATTTCACTGTTGGGAAGCTACACTATCCCCGGGTGACATAGGCTATAATCTATACCCGTGCAAAGCTGGGGCGGACCGCTAGTATTTCATAAATCAGTGAATATTCATTAAACTGACTCATGTCTGCAAAAGATACGTTCATTTTCAACAAAGCATCGTTTTATCGCAGCGAACTTTGCACGTCTGCGGGTTTGCGGTTTACAATTGACACGAATTCTCGGGTGCATTATCCAGAAAGCTTGAAAATATTACTCATACGAAATATGCACCTATTTTATCATAAAAAATACGGGAAACTGGAAAATGATGGACAAATTCCTTTATAATTGTACGTACGCGTACAGAATCAAGATACCTTCAAAAATTTAGAAGAGCCATAAAACCTGCACCATCTCAAAAGATTTCGTAAACTCGGCAACTAAAATTAAAAAGAAAACGATCCCAATTTAAATGATCCACAAAAACGTCTCAAAAAATCTCAATAACAGAATCCACGTAAATCATTCTTTACAACAGTTAGGGTTTCACTACAAGACCGTTACTTGACGTTAACTCTAAGGCACGTTAAAGGTCTCTTCAGACTACGCTATCAATTCTATAGTAATTCGGATTCTACACGTATTTCAGGTCCTATCATATTCTAAGAATAATCCAAAATGTACTACAGTACTTTGGCTACATTTCCCAAATACGGAGAGTATTTGGGAAATGTAGTCAAAGTACAAACTCAGTGACTAGTAAAATCAAAGGGAAAAGACCCAGGGACGCTGCCCAATAATGTAAACAGTGTCACTAATCAATTGGTCATGAAGATTTCTGGTGGTATTTATCAGCATGAAGCTGATGTGTCGGTTGCAGGGCCGGGGTCATAACGACAACGCTCAGCCGTAACGTGACCTAATTTAAGATTAGTTTTACCCAATTTTTAAGATTTGGCGAGAGTCTTAGACCTAATGTCGACTGGAGTGTCGAAGCGATGTGGTGTATAAGCAGCCATGGAATACGTCAACTCGTTTAGAGGAAAAAAGTCGAGGTCGGCGGGAAAGCAACGTGGCGCCAATGCACGGAGCGACAGTTTTGAACCGGGAATAGTAGTCATTTCCACGACCAAGTGTACGCGGCGACGCAGCTACGACTCTGGTAGGCATTGCCCCCAGCCTAGTGCCCTTGACCCTCGATATAGTAGTACAATGTTTTGCTAGGTGTGTAGGTACGTGCCCAATGCCCATACAAAATATGTAGTAAGATAAAACTGTTGTTGTTTTATAAATCTGTGTAAGGCAGTGCGGAATAATCTATTAAGCTGCAAACAAACTATTGGATGCGCCCGAAAGCCACGGCTGACCGATCGTATGGATGGGTGTGCACGGTGGTTCGAACACTTCTTCGGCTGGCACAAACATCCAGCGCGCTAGATTGCCTTCGGACGTCCAAATGCTCAAAATCGACCAAAGGTCACGTCCGCGACTTATGACCGACAGCTGCACAGTGAATAACTTGTTAGTTAGTCGCGTCCGTCAAACACGGCGGACGAAACTATCGGACGCAACTGACGGACGCGACTGATAAGTGTGCACAGTCTTTCAAGACAACAACGGCTGACAAAAGCATCCAGCGCGCCAGATTTCTGCCAGACGTCCGAACGCTAAAGGTCAGTCCAAGGTTACGTCCACGACTTACGTCCGATAGTTTGCACAGCTCAGTGTACATTCATTATCTAGAGACCTTTATGTCGCGTCCGTCAGCCGCGTCCAATAATTTGTTTCCAGCTTAATTTGTAACTTGAAGCAATAAAAGCGTAGTCTGTAGAAGTCTTAAGGCAGAGACTCCATGACCGATTTTTCGGCTATTATACGTCTGATCTTTTGTTGCCTTTGTTGTATAGTAGGGCTGGCTGCGATCACGAGATAACGCAAAAAAGTAAAAAGATACAGTGGTTGTTTTGTAGAACAACTCCGGCTCTTTGTGGTTGAGCTCCAATCTTTATAAATCCGTATTAACCGTGTTAAGTGATAGAGAGAGTTTTGTTTACAAAAAAGCAATTTACAAAATTTCTCATCATCATCAACCATTTTCCACCCACTGCTGGGATAGGTTTCCTCTTCAGCGCGCCATCTTTTTCGGCCCTGTGCTAGTTTTGTCCACAAAATTTCTATTGCCAATTTACCTTTAGAATTGCCTTTAGAATTAGAATAATAGCCTGACATATTTTTCAATTTCTATTATCACTTAATACTTAATGTAATGTACTTAATTATTACTTAATGTATTTTTTTTCAATTTTTATTAATCTTACAAAGCCTCTTTACAGCTGCAAAATTATTGACAAGGCCATTTTACAGCCGATAATGTGTACCTATATTGTATAATTGTATCATTTTACTTTTAAATTATGATTTTTATCCTGTAAATGACATCGTCAAGTGTATATTAGTATACTTAAGACCCGAAATAAATGAATTGAAATGAATTGACTCCTAAATATCTTCTTAAATTTTAATATGTCCATAATTGCAAACACAGCAGAGCCTTACTAATCCGACACTATTAAATACTAGGAGGTGCCGGATTATTGGAATATTTGGATTACCTATACTTATAGAAAAATTCAAGGTAAATAAAATAAGGCATAACGTCATAATACGAGTATGTAAATAGTTTGTATTTACATTTACAGGCGAGTGGTGGTCAAAAGCGGACATATCTGCGTTAAAAAAACAATACAAATTTCTTTATGACAACTAAATTATAAGACCAAAATAACAGATCACATTTGACATCTGTCAGTCTTAGCAAAGTAATGTCAAAGTAAATCGTGAAATTGCCTTCTTTTGCTACAATAAATATGTATTTTTAGGTTTTTTTATGTAAAAAAAGGTTAAGCAATTGTGCAGTTTTTTAATGTTACATGGTTACTTTTTGAATTTTAATGAAGTGCCAAATAATAATTTATACATAATATTTATTATTACGGTTGTACTTATTACGGTTCGATGTTGGACAGACAGACAGATAGACAGCGTAGTCTTAGTAATAGGGTCACGTTTACACCTTTTTGGTTCGGAACCCTAAAAATCTATTAAAGTTTAATTATTTTTCTATTAATTTTTTATGTTTGAAAACTTTGATTTTTGATTCAAAATCATATTTTTACTGAGTATTTTACTGCTTAGATTTTAATTATGTGCATACAATCATTTTATATCTCAAAAAATGTGGTAATGCGTGAGCGAAATAGTGAACGCACGAAGCATGATATAGTTCTAAATAGAACTGCATTGCCCTCTAGCAACCCTACCAGAAAACAAAATGGCGGTCGTCAACATGGCGTTACCGATATAAAACGATCCGTAATTGGCTGCCGGCTCTCGCCGGGGTTATGGGACTATTTGTGATTAATCTTAATTAACGATTTAGTAATGGACGCGAAACAAAGTGCTTTGTGTAAATTGTTGTCAAACCACCAGGAAATTAGGTCGGGCTTTTTCATAACAACACCATCAGCATAATCAGCCTATCATTTACCCACTGCTGGGACTCGGGCCTTCTCTCAGAAAGAGAGGTTGGGCCTCATCCACCAAGCTGGCCCAGTGCATGTCATGTTTTTGAACTTTTGAGGTTCTTGGACATACCGATTTTCTAACGATGTTTATGCCGTTTTTGAGCGATGGCATAGAAACTGCAGATAAGATTAAGGTACTAAATAGGTACATTGGTATAGGGCCGAGAATCGAACCGGGTGCCGACAGTTTTTTTTTATTTTTATTTTTTTATCGATAGGCTTGCGCTTGGCCGCCAACTCGCCTGATGTTAAGCGATGATGCAGCCTACGATGGAGCACGCTTGCCTAGAAGAAACCTATTCACTCTCGACTTGATTATAAACCTGAAATGCTACCTCTCGGCCACCATCGCTTTTATAACACCTAATAGTTTGTAGAAGCTTGATCAAATACCTTAGAGTCTAAGGCAGGGGTGTCCAACTAAATTTTGTGGCGGGCCGGATTTATTAACTTTGTAACTATGGCGGGCCAAGAGATGTTTTGTAACTGAGCAAATCAGAACTAATATAAGTAAAATGGTAGAATGGGTATAATTATAACCTTTTGGCGGAATTCACAGCAGGTTTCACTTGTAACTGCATGCACAGGCACATTGATAGAGATGACATAGATATGAATATCCGTTCTTTACAAAGTTAAGTCTAAAAAAGTTAAAAGTTACCCAACTTTTAACTCGTTCGCGGGCCGGATTAGGAACCTTGGCGGCCCGCATTGTGGCCCGCGGGCCGTTTGTTGGATACCCCTGGTCTAAGGTATTTGTTCAAGCTTCAAAATACATGCTTGTTAGTAAAACTGTGTCACACACGCCAGTTGGATTTATTTAGCTTCGTTCCAAATTAGCCTAACGAGGTAAAATATTACAAAATGGCGTTGTAATAGCTCATTATATTGCAGAATATTGTGCATAATAACAAGCGCAACGAACGTTGAACCTGCCCGGGGATACTAGAGCACAATGTAACTGTGCTGGAGATATCGCATTACTAAACCGACTCTGGCTTCTTATTTTATTACGAAATAACTTTATTTTTAACCGAATTCGAAAAAGGAGGAAGGTTCGACGCGTATTTTTCTTCAAAAAGTAAAAACGAAAAGATACAACAAACTACAAACGTATTTTTAACACACATCACACACATCATCAGCCATTAAATGTCCACTGCTGAACAAGGCCTCCCTCTTAGAGAGGGGTGTTGCCATAATCCCCACGCTTGGCAGGCGGCTTGGAGATCGCAGTACGTTCACCGAGTACTAACGGGACGCTGCTGCCCATCCTCCGGTGGTTCTGGTCGCAGTTTTAGAACATACCCGGGTCCTAAAACTGTCCGGTTATTTTTAACGTATTAGCTCTAATGTAAAAGCGACAAAACTTACAAGCGTCAAACTTGGCATGATTATAGTACACACTCTATAGTAAAACAACAAATAATAAATAATGGCCAAGTGCGAGTCGGTGACAAATTTCTGTTCATCAACAGTTCTCGTACGGTCATCGAAGTTAAGCAACGTCGGGCGAGGTCGGTACTTGGATGGGTGACCGCCTGGGTGTTGAACTGTTGATAGGATGTTGTTTTATTGCACTAATTTTTTTGTACTTTAGTAGCTAACAAGTTATGTGTGGTGGTACGGAACCCTCAGTGCGCGAGCCCGACTCACACTTGGCCAGTTTCATTATTTACAGTTTCTATCGACTGCCCCGGTGGCTCAGTTGGTAGTGAACCTATTTTCTGTGCTTGGGGGCGTGGGTTCGATTCCCATCTAGGACAAACATTTGTGTGATGAACATTTGTGTTTGTTCTATGTCTGGGTGTTGATATCTATTTAAGTATGTATTTAAAAATATATATGTACGTATACCAGTTTCTGGCAGCCATATTACGAGCTTTGCTTAGTTTGGGGTCAGATGACCGTGTGTCCAAAAATGTCCCAGATATTTATTTATTTATTTATCTATCTACTTTACTATTATAGGTACAGACCTGCTGCTAACTGTTCACTATACCTAATCATAAGTTTATAACATATCGAAGTACACGTATCAAATACCACAAAGCCATTATTCCTATACCTACCTAAATAATCATACTAAGTATATATTATTAATAGGGACAAAGTATAGTAACTCGTATCTAAGAGATCGGCTTTGAGATATGACAAGAAAGCGGGACCAATTAGTGGATCGTTAGCGATGGCAACTTTAATTGCCTCAACTTAACTCATGTGAGCTAAGCGTACAGAATACTGATGCAGACGTACATACTTACATTTATATAGGTATTAAGGGACATGTTAGCAGATCATTCCAAAGGCCGTCGCTTATTAGACTTACCCAACACTAACTCGGTTAAGAGCAGCATAGAAATGCCAGCTCTAATGGCACAGTAATTTAAAACAAACATACGAGGCGTCGACCACGCTCTCGCCACGCCTCGTACACTCGCTCTTGGAAAATCAAATACTTAGCACAGATTACAAACTATAATTTATTCTGTTGTATAGATCAGAGACAAGAAAACCCCCAGGTACCACTAAAATCTAAAAATAAAATATTTGGTTCATGTATTTTACCCTTTATACGGGGTGGAAGGGGAACACTCTCGAAGCCAAAAGAAGATAATTGTACTCATCATTATGAACAACTTTTACTATGGGACCAGCCCTGAAATCGCGAAAAAAATATCAGCTGTTCTATAGAAAACGGTCATTGACACTCGACAAAATGTATGGAACAGCCGATTTTTTTTTCTTCGCGATTTCAGGATTTGTCCCATACTTGTTCATAATGATGAGTACAATTACATTCTTTTAGCTTCGAGAGTGTTCCCCTTACACTCTGTATATGACAGAACTAAAGACAAATAGAGACAAAGAATAGCGAGAGACCGGGGAAAGTGGCATAAGCATAGGGAGGCCTATGCCCAGCAGTGGGTCACTCAGGGCTGATGATGATGATGACCCTTATTACATAATGGATGTCAAACATGGAGCATAACGAAACAAAATATGCACGAAATTGAGACCTGTCAACACAGTATGGAGTGAAGCTCAACGTTAAATTAAAAAACCAAATAAAACTAGAAATATTACGAAATCAAACTAAAATTACTGATGTAAAATACTGCATAAGAAAACTAAAATAGAGGTGGGCAGGTCATAATAATCTGGTGGATAATTTGAGTCACAAAGAAAAATTGGCTAAAGATGTAACTGAATGGTGTCCTAGACAAAATAAAAGAAAGAAAGGGAGACAGCGTCTTAGACGGGAGGACGATGTTCGGAAGATAGCGGGGGATACTTGGAAGAGACCCATACCTAATCGAAAGGTGTGGAAGTTCTAGGGGAGGCCTTTGCGGGATCAGCCTTTGTCTAATAATGAATATATAATATTTAAGTTAATTAAGTTCCTTAGATAGTTTACTTTTACATCTACATTTAGATTGTTAAATAAAGCTATTATTATTTTATAGATCAGAGACGCTACACTACAATCCGAGTTAGAACTGTGTAAAATCGGAAACCATTAGAGATGTTTAACGCGTTATAGATTTGTGCGTGGAGTCAAGTCATAAAGGGCATTCCTTACATTTTCAAAGAGCCATAAAAAGATATAAATAATAACCTGAACGAACTCACTATGCTTAGGTACCTCTACTAACTTCTCTTAAACTTACGGAATAGATAAATCTTGATAACTTTTTTATCTTTCTTTTGTAATGTCTTTGTCAATATCAGTGTTATAATTATCATCTATTTTCTCTTTAATAAGTATAATATATAGAGTGAAAGTGAAGGATGTATGTATGTTCCCTTTGGACTCCAAAACGTCTGGACTCATTTTGAAGGAACTTTCGCCGGATGGTATAAGGAGTAATATACGCGGGTGTTTTTTTTTTCTTTTTTTTAAATTTAACAAAATAAATAAAAAAATTATCCAATTATTATATCTCTACATAGTATAAATTGAAGTCACTTTCCGCGTCTGGCTGTCTGTATGGCCGCTAACTCCTCCTAAACCACGCAACGGATTTTGATGCGGTTTTCACCATCAGTTAGGTACATCTTCGAGGAAGGTTTATATATATAACTAGCGACCCGCCCCGGATTCGCACGTAAATTACACCCGTGCGAAGCCGGGCGGGCGGGTCACTAGTTGATTATAAGATTAAATTACTTATAATTTATTTTTTTGGGTAGTTTAATTCCTACTTTAATATTAATTATTAGCGGGGCGCAGCAAGTATTGTATATTTATGTTATTTTACCGCAAACGACGTAATATAAGCCTTATTAGAATTTCTAGAATTTCTGTTGGTGGTTAAAGGAAAACTCAGAAAGTGTGTTGATTTTCCTACATAGATTGAAGCACAAAATCTACATGAACAAAAGCACAAAAATTTTCCTCACGGATTGCGTGAAAATATCACAAAAGGTGAAACAGGCGCAAAACATCTACTTTTATTTTATTACGTTTGTATTTAGTCAGAATTTACGAAAGTGTCCGCACACAATGGCTTTGTTACGTGAAACGTCCCGTTCACGCTCCGTTTGGAAAGACCTTTGTGTGACCATACGCACGATTTACATTGTTCAAATTCACTTTTTAATTTACATTTTGGGTGTCTATTTTCTCTCTGTAAAATGATGATGACATTACAGGCTTTTCCGACGGTAAATTGGCCTCACTGAGGCTTACCATGTTTACTGTACCAAACAAAGAGCTAAAAAGTTATTTTGTGTCGGTGAAATGAAACCTTGGGTAATAATAACTGTATAGAAAATTTTCCAGTACAAGAATATTTTTTGCTGATATTCATCTAAAGGTTTAACAGATTTTCATGAATCGTAGCTAAGAATACTCTTGATCGAGTCACCTTTCAAACAAAAGCCGGACAAGCAGGAGTAGGACTCGCTCCGTTGGACGGAACCCTCAGAGCGCGAGACCAAATAAAAAAAAAAACAACAAATTTTTAAAGACAAACTTATACTAATACTACACAATGTTAAAACATTGTTTTAAACTATCACGGTTGTTCACTAAAGTTATATGATTATTTACGGGATATTTACCGTGGTAAGGTTGTGGAATGAGCTCCCGATATTTCGGCGCAGTTACATGCACCATGTTCGGGAGCTCATTCCACAACCTTACCACGGTAAATAACACGTAAATAATCATATAACTTAACACAATGTTAGTTTGTGATTGCAAAACTTTTTTTTAATTTAACTTTAAATTACCGACTCTCGGAATTTTTCCTTGTACTATGAGATCTTGCCTCTTCAAACTTCATGATTCTAGGTCTACGGGAACTAGCTAAGGTTTTGATTCCCATGTGAAATAGCAAAATATGCGACATAAATGGTCATATCTTTTAATCGCGTTGACTTACAAGTTTGATTTTTTCATAGCTAAAAGAAACCGCAGACCTAAGTCATCATCATCATCAGCCAGAAGACGTCCACTGCTGAACATAGGCCTCCCCCTTTAACCTCCACACTGACCGACAGTCTGCCTTTTGCATCCACTGGATGCCCGAGACTCTTACAATGCCGTCGGTCCATCTAGTAGGAGGCCTCCCTACGCTGCGTCTTCCGGTTCGTGGTCTCCACTCCAGAACCTTTCTTCCCCATCGGTTATCGGTACCTAAGTATATTTAATATGAATTTCAATATTATACCTCTACGCGATCTTGAGAAAAAAGGGCCTTGACAGATGGAAAGACGGACGGACGAACAACAAAGTGTTCCTATAAAGGTTCTATTTTTTCCTTTTGAGGTACGGATCCCTAAAAATAAAATCAAAATCTGTTCAGTGGGAGCTACGATGCCACAGACAGATACACATGTTAATCTTATAACACTATTTGCGTCGGGGTTTAAAGATACAACCTTATTGAGAACTCTCATTTTTAAAGCCGGTTAAAAAATTGCCAAGTATGAAGAAAGGTTGAATAAACGGGTTCATCATGTAAGTTACATCAAGTTTCATATAGAGGAACAGGAAATATTTCATCCATATAAAGATGTATTGCAATAAACACAGGACAAGAAGTCACTGACCATTACAAAGAAAAACACTTGCTGTCCATATTAGCGAGCACCGTTTGCTACTCTAAATAGAGCAAAGCAGGTGCCAACTGCCAACCCTGTCGGACTGCATTTCTGCTTGAAGGCTGTGCTTAATGATGACGAAAAAAGATATAGGTATCTCATGATTGGTCGCATTGCAGAACTCGCAGGACTTGAGCTTTGAACAAGAACATAGGTGCGAATAATTGGACGTTGAAATGTGGCTAATTATAGCGTTCCTTTGGGCAAAAACAGCAACTTATCCCTAGTTGCTGTTTTTGCTCAATCAATAGTCAACAATAACGTCCATCTTTGTTTTTATACAAGCGAATGGACAGAGAAGCAAGTAGCTGGCCGTTGGAGAGCGCTACGCTATCCAAACTTTTGAATCGTTTCAAAAATAATCTTGAATTTGCATCGGATCTGCACGATCTAACGTAGGCCGCATCATCGCTTAACATCAGGCGTGATGGTGGTCAAACGCAAGCCGATTATGTATTGAAAAAAAAAAAAAAAAAACAAGTCACTAGGTCAAGTAATCCACCCACAAAATGGACAGACGTCCTAAAACAGACCGCAGGAAACGCTGGATGCAGGCCGCTTCCAATCGGCCCTTTTGGACATCGATGGGGGAAACGATATGCATATGTCCAGCAGTGGACGTCCTATGGCTGAAACGATGATGATAATGAAGTCAAGTAATGCGCCAGCTTTACTCCATCGAATCAAGCATATTGATTAACCAAATGCTTTTAACAATATCGTAGATTAGGTATTTGATACGCCTACTGTTACAGACTACTTCCAGTAATTGTCGTGCCGTCAGGTGACTACATGGCATCAAACCTGCAATAAATACTGATAATATCGTACCGATAAGAGTCAAAATGACACTTTATTCGTGGGTTTTCCGACATAGCCGTGTAATTTTCAACTCAATGAAAATATTGTGTTTTTGTTTCTATTTAAACCCCGACGCAAAAAGACCGGTGTTATGAATTTTAGGTGTGTATCTGTGTGTCTATCTGTGGCATCGTAGCTGCCAAACGGCTGAACTAATTTTAATTGAAAAAAATTAGGTGACTTTGAGGACTTTTCTTTGCTTTGCTTTGTTCTATGCTTTGATTAATGAAAATCTGTTCCGCCGTTTGAAGATTATCATCTCCATAAAAGATCCCGATAAAAGAGATGATAAGAAGAGATGTGCAGGGCCATTTCTATCGGTCTATTTTATAATGCAGTACAATGAAGTAAATTTTTCCAAAAAAATATACAGATTACGAAAAGTGGGTGAAATTCAAGAAGCGGGATTCATCTCCTAACTTTCCACTCTCGGAGATGGAATATTTTCTTTGAATTTAAGTGGAACCACACTTGGGATACGTGCCTGTAACTATTAAAAAAAGAAATAGTCGAATCTCAAAGTCGGTTGAAAATATTTATTAATAATTTAAGGTAAAGATTTCATTACGTAGTTTATTTTAAACATAGACTTATACACAGTAACGACAAAAGGACGTATTCAACAGTCAGCCAAGCGAATTCAATAATAATTTAGAATGTAAATAGCAAAATGCAAATAGATGCCATTCACCATTAAGCATCTACACACATGATAATGTTCACAGATGTCCATAACCTATTTCCCACAACAATTTATCATACAAACATACAATTACTGGCTTGTATTTGTATGTCTGTAGATCTGTAGTCTCTGTAGCATAGGAAACAGGTTAATTTATAAGAATTAGTGGTCAATGACAATGTGATGTTATCTCTATTGTTTCAAAAACATTATCGAGAACCAGTCCGTATGACCCAAAGACCTGGATTTCAGATAACTTTCCACTATATAGTAACTAAGTACCTATGTATAGTGTACCCTAAGTGAGCACTTTTTATGATAACATTTTTGGACCGCATAAAGGCCTTCGACATGGGCTAAACCTTTTCACTTACTTGTTTTTTAGGGACAAGCTGTCTATTTTTGAAGGGAGAAACTGTAGAGAACATAAAACAAAATATTTTTGATGCCATGATTATAGCTGTATATTTAAAGTCTTTACAATCTCAACAAAAGCATAGTCAAAAGGACCACCTATATGGAAAATGTGACTACACAATGCATGGGCTATGACCATGTACAAACAACATCTATTTTTAGGATGTGTAACTTAAATTAAAGGTCATATACAACACTGTCAGTTCCTTATTAGTACTTCAAATATTTGCATTAAATAGCCTGCTAGTACCATATTTCCTTGTATCGAAATCAGCATTGATAAATTTGTCTGGCTCTGGCAGATACCTACAGAAGATCGCAGAAGATAATATTGGCCATCATAGTATCTTTGTATTTATTTACATCTACAACCATTTAAAAACTTTCAGTCTATGACTAAAACTTTTTTGAGAATGAATGATTAAAAACGTTTTGGTTATTGTTTAGAGTTCTGCCTTCTTATTTATTTTTCTTTGTGGTATCAGCATAGGCCAACCCATGCAGTACAAAGGTCAGCGCGCAGTTACGCTCTGTCTATCGCGCTAATGACTCCAATATTAATTCCAAGCATGTCAAATACCTAACGAAAACAAGGCCGATTGCAGAGTGGCCAAATGTAGGTCAATGGACAGGATTTTATAGACTTCCTTCCTCCAATGAGTTACGATGCTTGAAGGCACTTGATGCATGTAACTAAGATAGTCATGTGAGTATTGGATTGTTGTTGTTTTTTTGGCTTTTCTAGAAACTCAGACTGACTCATTCTGAGTAAAGAAATGAAATTTTGATACAGAATCTGTATCAATATTCCATTTCTAGACTCAGACAACACTAAACTTCGGAACTCGACTGCAACATTTCGGAATTCAAGGATTCTGATTGATAATTAATACTCAATATGTTTATTGCGACATAAGTATGCAGGCAGAGCTCAAGTAACATGTTTTAGTACATCTTATAACATGTAGTGCATATGATCCTGTTAGGGTATTGGCAGCAGAGAAAACGGAACGGTCAATGTCTATATATCGTCCAAATCATTGTATCCTTAAAAAATAATACGTCCTGTGTTGCAGCAAACGTCATCCCATTACTTATAGGTACTCTTTCGGAACATCTTTTTTGTTTCGTGAAGGTAAAAATGATATCAAGTCTAATCTTGACATTACGCTTTTCGGCTATAAAAAGCTATCTAAATATAGGGGTCTCTAAAATATGAGCCTTTGTTTTTTTGCAATAAATAGCAATCTCATCAGCTTCTCATGACATGCTTATCTTCAATCTTCAAATAGAACGTTCCCATAACGGAGATTGGATCAGAATATCATTCGTATCCAAGATAATGCTATAAATCAGTTGTAATACGAGTCTCAGCGGCCGGTGTTCATTCGATTTGCATGTTTCACTCATTTCCGGAGTAAAATCGAGTGCGTTACTTCGCTCCAATTGCGAAATTCGATTTGTTTGTAGTTCTTTTATGGTGGAGATTCATGTTCATGGGATTACCTCTAAACTACAGATGTGCATATCTGTACTTATTGTCAACAGTTCTATTTAGAAAGAACACGAATGAATAAGTGACGGCTTGTTTAGCATACCGTGTTTTTGGAAAATATAGATCTGGAGCTTAGAGCAGCTTCCTTGAGTTTATCTTAAAGTTAACTTATTCTGATTTATTGACTTGCGTTAGTTCTGTGTACGCGTATGTACGTCAGAAAACAAAATACTTTGTTTGGATTTAGAGGTTTCCTTAAATTTCCTTAAATAAACTCATACGCTCGCGGAGAAATACCAACCTACTTAAACATTCGGAAGTAAATGTCTAAGTGTATTCAGTATTTAGAGAAATAGTACAGTTTGTCTCATTTTTTTAAATGATAGATTTCTAAATATGCTGAGCGTTAAACAATGGCTGATGTTGAGTAGGTAGCTTTTATGTATCGTAGCTTTTATATTGGTGTCAATTCTGTTGTACCTACCATTCTCTAAACTAAAGTAATTTGACAGGACTAAAATTATCGGCGTCTTTTTTAAATTAATATGTCAGAAAAGGATGGCAACAATTTTAGAGCTGTCAGTTTTGTTTAGTTTAAATAACGGTAAAACAGAATTGACACCATTATCTACTGACCATTTGACCAATGCCACCTCAATGGACGACCCATCGAATGCATACCAACTTGATACACTTTCATAATTAGAACTGCAGTTTGAACTTTGCTCCTCACACATCAGTGGTTAAAAATAATCGTTTATAATGCCTAGAAATAAATATAAATAAGTAGGTACCTAATAGTGTCAGAACTGTCAGAAGTCATTGACACTTCAAACGTAATACGACCGAATATTTATAACCTACCTATTCAGCACTTTAAAAGCGAGTTTATTGTGATGATTCACTTTTATGTTCAAACTTCATTCAAGTTATATGTGTACTACATACTTATGGATAAATTAATTATTTATTAAAAACGACACAATGGATGTAAAAGAATACAATTAACAATAATAACAGCAGACTTTAATTTAATTTGCCGGCCATATAATTTAAAATTAAAGGAAATTCAGCTCAAATGCGAATGTTGAGATGATTGTGTTGGCGAAGTAACAAGGATGGACTAAATCAAGAATGAGTAGGTTACGGGGAATCTGAAACTAGCGTCAGTGACAGAGAAATTAAAGAGTTGAGAGATATGATAGCCATGTTACTAAGAGAAGAGTATGATGGTAAGCGGGATCACTGAAAGGAGTGCCACCTAAAAAGGTGTTGAATGTGGACGAACTGTGTGAAATATATGTAATGCATAAGAGGAGAGTAAATATGGAGATAACTGTTGATAGACTGAAGCTGAAGGGTAAAAAGGAAACGTGCTATGCCGACCCCATCTAGAGGGATAAGGGCAGGAAGATGACCGGTCCGAGCAAACTTTTTTACGCCATGCACGGATAGAATCAACATGTCAAAACAGAGAACTTTGAACTGAAATCGATTTAAATATTCATTTTACCAAGTAAAATAATGAAACGCGATAAAATAATACTTATAAATACATAATATTATATATGTATGTGTTTTAGAATTTAGCAGATAGATGTACGTATTTACTACCGACATAGTTTCACAATCCACGTTAATCAGCGTAACGCCACAAATTGAGTATAATTTTATAGGCCTCTTAGAGGCTATTAGCTACCAAGTCTAATCCAAGAATGGTCGAAACATACCTAAGAGACGCGTCAAGTACCGACGTAACGACGTGGAGAACGTAAGAGAATTGAACCATAAACCTGAGCAGAGCGTTAGCAAAGCACTGCGTAAGGTTGCCAGGGTACAAGATTTTGTAAAGATTTATGTTAAAGAAATACCAGATTTTCCTTATAAAATAGATTTTCAAGATATGAAAAATATTACAAATATCTATTAACTGTTTACTAATGTTACAAAACTAGGTAAGTACATCTTTTGTAAATATTGCAAAGTTTTAGCAATAATATTGATGAAATGATATTCAAGAATTGTTAATGTCTTTTTCTATTCAAGCAATGTCTACAGGAAACATGTGCTGGGGTAGCAGTACTAGACTACAAAATATATAAAAATAGCAGCAAATCTTTTTCTCTAATTTTATTGTTAGTGTGGAAATATCCGACTAGACATCTGGTAACCCAATCGCAATGCAAGCACAAAGCTACGCGGCACGCTTGCAATAAAATCATCTACCATAGCATTCCATGGCATTTACGACTTTACACCGTTAAGAATAGAGACCGCCGTCTTTAATGTGCAATTTACACGGTAAATGTTCTCCAGATATTTTTATCTCCATATTAATCGTCATTTCGACCGGTCAAGCGTGGCTGACTCACGGCAATAGATGCGGTTACATCACTCAATAATGTGCTGCAAAAGAGCTTTTATTGTCTCTATATAAGAGTTATAAACAAGCAGAGAGGTGGGCCCGAGAACGTGTTTGCAAATGATGAAGATAATGGTAAATTTTTGGAAGTTGCAAAGGTTAAGAATGAAGTGGGTTCGTCCATTTCTTATCGCGAACCAGCTCATTTCCATTCGATTTTACGTAAACCTGTAGTTGTTTATGAATGTAAAAAACATTTCATTAAAACATTGTATTATATCATTACGATTGTTCACCAAAGTTATATGATTATTTCAACCTTATCACGGTAAATATTTCGTTAATATTCATATAACTGTTTCTACTTCATTCTTTCAATAATATGTGACGAACGAAACTTTCTAAATTAGGCTTTATTTATTTTAATGGTTTTATCAAAACTTTTAAATTTTCGGCTATACTAATATTATAATGAGGAAAGATTTGATTGTTTGTTTGCATTGAATAGGCTCCAAAACTACTGAACAGATTTGAAAAATTATTTCACTGTTGGGAAGCTACACTATCCTCAGGTGACATAGGCTATATATCTATACCCATGCAAAGCCGGGGCGGACCGCTAGTATATTATATACAAGAGGATAGGGGAGCACAAATTTAAATATTGTTTTCTCAAATTAGATAATCCACATATTGTGCTGTCACCAGCCACACCTCACGCTCACGCCTTAGTACATGTCTGTGCTGGTTAGTTTTAAGGCTTGCAAAAGCTTAATCCTTTTGTAAGTAACTTTTATGCCAGATTACGATAGTGTCTCTAATGCTTCAATACATTTTAAACTATAAACACCCTACAACGTATTAGTATCTAACTCTATCGACCGTCCAGCACAAGTAGCTCAACAAAATGAAACAGTAAGTAAATCGGGAGATACCAAGGGTCATCGCTCCTCCCTCACACCGGACGCCCGTATCAGAGTTGATAACCTACCGTCTGGCTGCTGCGTATTGCGCTGGAATGTGGAATACGAGTGGACTCACCACAATAGGAGGAAAATAAATTGTGTACCTAGTATAACTTGTGGTCTTATGTAGGTACCTAACCCATAATACGTACCCAACCTAACTTATGTAGATACTTAACTGTTATCGAGTGGATTTAACACTAGCTAGAATTGACCATAGGTAATAGACATAAACATGAGAGTGACAATGACGAAAATAATGTCAAGTGCACCAAAATACTAGCCAAATCTGTGACATCCAAAAAGACTAACGACATTGAAAACTTGGTAAATCAACCACTAACCTTTTCAACCACAACTAATCCGGTAACTGTAGGTGCATTAAGAAATAATGCTACCATAATTATTCAAGCACGTTTAGAAACTTTTATCTTATAGCGCTTTTAATTATAGAAGACTCGTAGTAACATAAAATATCCAAAAATAGAGGTCGTAAGTTACTTGTTATCAACGTTACTGCTCTTTGTAATTCAACACTGTCTCTCGGTAGATAGCACACATTACATGGACATTAACCAAGGTCCAGGTTAATTAGGGTTACCAACACCGTGCACAGAGGTCCATAACTACAGACATAAATGAGGATATTTCCCAAATTATGTTGAATACTAAATTTCGTCATTAAAAATACAAAGTTCAAGTCAAAAATATATTCATACGTCGGAATAGCCTAAACATGAATACCGACGACGCCGCAATTTAGAAGCTACCTATTCGCAGTCATCATCATCAACTATTATCCACCCACTGCTGGGTACACAGGTTTCCTTTCAGCGCCCCATCTTTTCCGAACCTGGGCCAGTCTCGTCCATTGCTTTCCTGCTGCCTTAGAGATGTCGTCCGACCAACGGGCTAGTGGTCGCTTTTCGTTCTGCGGCTACCATTATGTGACTGCTTTGGTCCACCTTTTGGTCTTCCCTTCTGACCAATGTTCCGGTCCTTAGTTAAGTCTCGTGATCCGTTTAACCACGTCTTCGACCTTTGTTCTTCGTCAAATTTAATTTAGTAAAATAAAGATTATATAAGGGGTTACATACGTTCATAGTTATGATTGAAAACGATCAGAAGTGCCAGATCAAGACTCCCAAACTTTGATACGGCGTCACCAATGTCAATGTCCCGAGCACAAATGTAACAGATGGCCGCCCCATCGTTAATGAAAGGTAGAAGATAGTTGGGCAACCGCTTCACTTGATGGATTGCCTCGCTGGCATTTCCAGAGAACTTTAGGTATATCATCGGTTCAATTTGGGATATTAAAGATGTCTTAATTGAAGTTGCTTCTGTAGATTTAACAGGTATACGTAAGTTACTATGAATGTTGGTTCATATTTCAAATTCAAGAAATTATGGTGTTTGTAAATCTTATAGTACGAGTATTATCAATATTTATAGCTTTTTTTTTAAATTATAAATAGGCTTGCGCTTGGCCGCCATCTCGCCTGATGTTAAGCGATGATGCGGCTTACGATGGAGCACGCTTGCCTAGAAGAAACCTATTCACTCTTGACTTGAAGACACCCAGATTGTAACTATCGCGTTTTTTTTTTTTTTTTGGAAATTTACCAATTGTTAATGATTATTATGAAGCTTCGCATGACGATTATGTATGCCTTAAAGCCAATTCGTTCCTTCCAACTTACGACATTCTTAGTGACATTATCAGCATGTTACAACTAGTATTTTTCTTAAAAAACTTCGTAATATATAAAACTAAATTTATTCATGAGTTCCAAAACCGTTCCCATGCGAGACATTTCAAAAATTCAAAAGATCCTCCTTATTGGATCAACAAACACTACCCTGTCTCGGAACCCTTTCACGGCAATATTCTTAATGATGTTTTTTTTTCATCCATGTTTACACATTCATGCCACATCCTCCGTCTCCCGTGACGAGACAAGCATCTGGATTAGGGTTGACACCGACTCAGATTTAAGCTTCCTTTGCAGACTGGATACTTTTAGCGGTAGGCGGCAACAAAACAGTTGCTAAAATTTTAAATTATTTGCATGCTTTTAGGGCCGAGGAAATGCCAATATTCTAATTGTAGAAAAATAACGACCAGTACTAAACCAGGTTGGTATCTACCTACGTACAGTGTGATGATCTTATCTGCTAGAGTTGAGTAAGCCACCATTGTGTTATCTGTAACAAACTAACAAACTTTCATATAAAATGTTAGATGGATACGGTCACCTACAGATTTAAGTTGGCATGGAACCTTACTTACTTCAGGATTTGCCAAACATACCGTGATTTATTTTTGCTAGAAACGATCTTTACAAAAAAGATAATTGTGATCGACAGTTATAGATCAGTGACTTGGCAATTTACCCCGAATGATAATCTGAAGTCAATTACTTAGACGATACCTCAATTATTTTAGTTTCCTACCACACGCCACACGACACATTGTCGCAAATTTACCGCCCAAAAAGTAGCACGTATACGCAGCCTCTAAAAGTAATATTTCGAGCAGGAAGGTGACATAAATCTTGAAAAGTACCTTGAACTTCATAAGCCTCGGAGTCTGAGGAAGTTATGAGCTTACGTTAACATAACTAACGGCTTACGGGCTGTTACCACATAAACCATGGTTAAACGGCTAATTAACTTGGAAGATAAGGAAATATAGCAACAAGGAGACATCAAGACTTACATATATTATATATTTAATTTTGTTGGTTTACTCAGTTTGCCAGATCATTGCTAGAAAACAAATTGTCAGAGCGCTAGCAATTCCCGGTCGGTGGGTTCAAACTTTTAAGGGTCGGGTTGCATAATAGTTGGCTTCCATTTGAAATGTAGTCCATCGTAAATAATCTGAGCTTGCAACTTGGTCTTCAGACAGCAAAGTTTTTCGAACTGAATGTTGCACATAGCTTATTGATGTCATTCTTACAATGTTATTAATGTAAGTACTTATAACATGCATAATATATTTATTTTCCTTCCTTGTCCGAGAGATTACATAGTATTTACACATGCAGCACCACATCATGTGGTCACTTTTTTCGATAGGCAAGGAAGTTCAAATAATTATCATCAATCATCACTTGATTGATTTTCTATTAGTGATTAGTGACAAATCCTACATCAAGAATCCTTTATTGGGTTTTAATTTATCTGATTAATGCAGAGTACTGCCCGTCTCTGATCAGACATGCTTTATGTTCTAACGTATTAGGAACCGAATGGTACCATTACCTTGTATCCCATTCCAATAATAAATATATAACTAACATTCCATTATCTTAACATTAACTTTCCATTCTTGAAGAATGTAATCTCACCAAAAACGTTAATCGCCGGCAGCCCTACATTCACACGAGCAATTAAAAGAATGCGTGCGCTGTGGAAAGTAAAGGGCGGATTCCTGCGCATACGCAGGTTGACGTTGAGTGCGACATGTCTTATAATGAACAGTCTAAAGTGGGACGACTTGTATAATTTTCTCTTTAGTAAAAGAGAGACATACATCGGTTTTTTTAATCATGTCGCTCTGTAAAGGACGGATTCTTGCGCACACAAGTTAATTCAAGTCGATTCTCGTTTCCGGCAGGCAGAACTTGTTCCGCTGCTTTATGGCTTGGAAATTATGGGCACGAAATCAGACGTGTGAGGTATGCTTCAGTCTGTAGTTAAGAGGGGGCCTCCGAAATTTTATGCAAATTTGCCATGATATTCTAACTAAACCAAATATCCTATCAACGTAATAATTGATATATGTGATTTTTCAATTCATTTTCTTTCCGGCACTAAGACAGAAACATAATAGCGAGATATTTACTCGATACTTTATTGTTTTCAAAAAGGTGCCTTTTTGCTGATTTTTTTGATTTTTTTTTGGATAGAACTTCAGTCACATATCTAAAATAAATACTCATCGAAGGAAAATATAGTTTGTTTTCCAGTGCTAAGACAAAATTTACCTAGATTAATTAGTACTCTCATAATAAATTATATTCGATTTGAGACTTACGTCCTTTAGTTCTAAGCAACTATTCGGTCAAACGGCAAGTCCGATATTCAACCTTATTCTGTTGCGCTTTGCATCTAAATGGCGAAACATGCTCCGTTCAACCTCAGTACCGCACTATGCTCCAACGGGGAAGGACGCACGCGCTTGCTATTCGCCTAGATTTATCTTCCGAGTGCGATTATATCAACACCTACTGTATTTTCAAACAATGGATAACATAAAAAATCTATGGCTTGAACGCGACCATTTGATGCGGCAACCAAGTGTTGCCAATGACCTAGAGCACAGACTAGGTAAAGCTACTATGAAAAAATTACAGGTATTAATAATTATGGATACGACTAGGCCATCTATTATTATGTACGCTCGGTAATATAGTTACAAGAGTCTAAGTGTTTCGTGTGGAGAGAGAAAGAGAGAGAGAGACAGTCAGAAAGACTACTAAAAATCAAAATTATTAAGTAAAATATAATTTTCGTTGAATAAAAAATAATAATAATAATTAACATTTTTTTTTTTTTTAATTAATAATTTCATAAATTAAATGAAATTTAATTAAATAATTCATATATACTTAAATAGATTATAGTTATTAACAACCAGGTATAGAACAAACACAAACGTTCATCACATAACTGTTTGTCCTAGGTGGGAATCGAACCCACGCCTCCAAGCTCAGAAGGTAGGTTCACTACCAACTGGACCAACGGGCTTTTGCGTGTTTCGTTTATTTTAGTATAGCATAGCATAGCATAGCATAGCATAGCATAGCATAGCATAGCATAGCATAGCATAGCATAGCATAGTATAGCATAGTATAGCATAGTATAGCATAGTATAGCATAGTATAGCATAGTATAGTATAGTATAGTATAGTATAGTATAGTATAGTATAGTATAGTATAGTATAGTATAGTATAGTATAGTATAGTATAGTATAGTATAGTATAGTATAGTATAGTATAGTATAGTATAGCAAAGTATAGTATAGTATAGTATAGTATAGTATAGTATAGTATAGTATAGTATAGTATAGTATAGTATAGTATAGCAAAGTATAGTATTGTATAGTATAGTATAGTATAGTATAGTATAGTATAGCAAAGTATAGTATAGTATAGTATAGTATAGCAAAGTATAGTATAGTATAGTATAGCATAGCATAGTATAGCATAGCATAGCATAGCATAGCATAGCATAGCATAGCATAGCATAGCATAGCATAGCATAGCATAGCATAGCATAGCATAGCATAGCATAGCATAGCATAGCATAGCATAGCAAAGCATAGCATAGCATAGCATATCATAGCATAGCATAGCAAAGCATAGCATAGCATAGCATAGCATAGCATAGCATAGCATAGCATAGCATAGCATAGCATAGCATAGCATAGTATAGTATAGCATAGCATAGCATAGCATAGCATAGCATAGCATAGCATAGCATAGCATAGCATAGCATAGCATAGCATAGCATAGCATAGCATAGCATAGCATAGCATAGCATAGCATAGCATAGCATAGCATAGCATAGCATAGCATAGCATAGTATAGTATAGTATAGTAAAGGATAGTATTGTATAGTATAGTATAGTATAGCATAGCATAGCATAGCATAGCATAGCATAGCATAGCATAGCATAGCATAGCATAGCATAGCATAGCATAGCATAGCATAGCATAGCATAGCATAGCATAGCATAGCATAGCATAGCATAGCATAGTATAGTATAGTATAGTAAAGGATAGTATTGTATAGTATAGCATAGTATAGCATAGCATAGCATAGCATAGCATAGCATAGCATAGCATAGCATAGCATAGCATAGCATAGCATAGCATAGCATAGCATAGCATAGCATAGCATAGCATAGCATAGCATAGCATAGCATAGCATAGCATAGCATAGCATAGCATAGCATAGCATAGCATAGCATAGCATAGCATAGCATAGCATAGCATAGCATAGCATAGCATAGCATAGCATAGCATAGCATAGCATAGCATAGCATAGCATAGCATAGCATAGCATAGCATAGCATAGCATAGTATAGCATAGCAAAGTATAGCATAGTATAGTATAGTATAGCAAAGTATAGCATAGTATAGCATAGTATAGTATAGTATAGTATAGTATAGTATAGTATAGTATAGTATAGTATAGTATAGTATAGTATAGTATAGTATAGTATAGTATAGTATAGTATAGTATAGTATAGTATAGTATAGCATAGCATAGCATAGCATAGCATAGCATAGCATAGCATAGCATAGCATAGCATAGCATAGCATAGCATAGCATAGCATAGCATAGCATAGCATAGCATAGCATAGCATAGCATAGCATAGCATAGCATAGCATAGCATAGCATAGCATAGCATAGTATAGTATAGTATAGTAAAGGATAGTATTGTATAGTATAGTATAGTATAGTATAGTATAGCATAGCATAGCATAGCATAGCATAGCATAGCATAGCATAGCATAGCATAGCATAGCATAGCATAGCATAGCATAGCATAGCATAGCATAGCATAGCATAGCATAGCATAGCATAGCATAGCATAGCATAGCATAGCATAGCATAGCATAGCATAGCATAGCATAGCATAGCATAGCATAGCATAGCATAGCATAGCATAGCATAGCATAGCATAGCATAGCATAGCATAGCATAGCATAGCATAGTATAGCATAGCAAAGTATAGCATAGTATAGTATAGTATAGCAAAGTATAGCATAGTATAGCATAGTATAGTATAGTATAGTATAGTATAGTATAGTATAGTATAGTATAGTATAGTATAGTATAGTATAGTATAGTATAGTATAGTATAGTATAGTATAGTATAGTATAGTATAGTATAGTATAGTATAGTATAGTATAGTATAGTATAGTATAGTATAGTATAGTATAGTATAGTATAGTATAGTATAGTATAGTATAGTATAGTATAGTATAGTATAGTATAGTATAGTATAGTATAGTATAGTATAGTATAGTATAGTATAGTATAGTATAGTATAGTATAGTATAGTATAGTATAGTATAGTATAGTATAGTATAGTATAGTATAGTATAGTATAGTATAGTATAGTATAGTATAGTATAGTATAGTATAGTATAGTATAGTATAGTATAGTATAGTATAGTATAGTATAGTATAGTATAGTATAGTATAGTATAGTATAGTATAGTATAGTATAGTATAGTATAGTATAGTATAGTATAGTATAGTATAGTATAGTATAGTATAGTATAGTATAGCATAGCATAGTATAGTATAGTATAGTATAGTATAGTATAGTATAGTATAGTATAGTATAGCAAAGTATAGCATAGTATAGCATAGCATAGTATAGCATAGCATAGCATAGCATAGCATAGCATAGCATAGCATAGCATAGCATAGCATAGCATAGCATAGTATAGCAAAGTATAGCATAGCAAAGTATAGTATAGCATAGCATAGCATAGCATAGCATAGCATAGCATAGCATAGCATAGCATAGCATAGTATAGTATAGTATAGTATAGCATAGCATAGCATAGCATAGCATAGCATAGCATAGCATAGCATAGCATAGCATAGCATAGCATAGCATAGCATAGCAAAGCATAGTTTAGCATAGCATAGCAAAGCATAGCATAGCATAGATATATTATATAGATACATAGCATTTTTACAAAAATGACCTCATACGTACTGTTTCTGAGATAATCGATGGTTTTTGAAAAAAATTACGAAAATTTTCCGGATTTTTGCGCTTTAATATTTTGAAACGCTTAACATTCTTTGCACAAAAATAGCCGAATTTGGGCTTATCAGACGCGTCTTTTTATTTTCTACACACGTGTGTTTACTGTGTTTCTATTTTATTATTATTTATGCCTACCAACTAAATAAACACATTTTTTTTTTTTAATATTATTTATTTCCTGAAATTGTGAGAGTAGAAAGCCAAAAAAATAAATATAGTCTATTTATTACACCACTGATTTTTTTGTGTTGAATTTTTTTGTTATTTTTAACATGAAATTCCGGTTACGTAATTTCAAACCCAATTTGGGGTTTTTAGGGTTAGGTCCTAAAGCCGAGTTTTTGAGTTTAACGTCTTCGTCTGCCAGAAAAAATGATACCTATGACGTCAGATTTTTGATTGGACCTTTGTGTCCAAAGTTATGGACCTTCAAAAAATCGGGTATTTAGGGTCCGCCTCGCTACTTAGTAACTCAAGTTACTATGTACCTACGAGTCTTAAAATACTAAATGACCTATCGTTGGATAGCCAGTGAAGCTAACTATTCTTGCCTGGATTGACCTGGGACAAAATGTTTGAGGAGCCGGGTATTTCAGGTCGTCAAAATCTTAAGACCTAACTTAGACTATAATATAAACTAAAAACTAGAACTAGTTATATTTCCTAAACCACAGCCTTAAAAAATCTGAAAAAAATTACTAAAATTTAAAATGAGCTTTACTACCTCGAGCCAAAATTTGGGCGTGGTAGGGGGTGGTTTTCACCCTTCTTTATTTCTATTTAAATGTATTTCTCACTGATTTCAAAAGTAAAAATCTAAATATTTTTTTGTAATTTTTTTTGGGTTTAAGGTCTGGTTTAGGAGATATGACCCGGGATCGGGTACCCCGTGCCACGAGGTTTTTGGGTTTTTTGGTCTTATCCCGGCAAGTTCAACCTAGCAAAGCATAGCATAGCATAGTTCAGTTTAGTTTTATTTAGGTTATTTCAATTTAATTTATATACTTTATTATTTTTATATTGTAGAAAACCTAAAAATAAATAACAAATACAATTTTGAAAAGTGAAATAAACAATTTACGGTTTTGCGCGCCGCGACCGAACTCAGCTAATCGCCAAAACACCAAGTACACCAACACTATGCTTATCCTGTGTGTTATTGCTCCTTGCCGCTTTACAAGGTCGAGTGCGCGAGTTGTGTACACTTTAGCTGCGCGCGACTGCCGCGCTGCCGTGGTTGTGTTTCACACTAATGCGGGTGATGCGAGACGCGCGGGTGAAATCAGAAATTTTTCTGGCCTTATACCCAGCCTTAATATTGGAGCATCATCACGCATATGGCTAATAAAAGAGAGTTTATTTCCTGAGAAGGTTTAACTAGAGAACAAAAATTTTTGAAATTGCTTGAAAAACAATAAAGTTTAAAAAAAATCACTACTATAGTAAACGCATTACAATCTGAGTCGTCAGGTCATAAATAATTATCTGTCTATCTCGCTCGCACTTACAGGTCTTATGGTGTGACGTTTATGGCAATACGACTCAGTTGGTAATGCGGTATCTAATCAGTTTACGACAAACCTCAGAAAAATTTGCTTGCAAGTAATTAGGACGATTGGTAGCACCAGCAAGTAAGTAGTATACTATTTTATGTAAAATATTGCCAAAAACGTTGCAGACTATAAAATTTAAGTACCTATATCAAATTAGGTGTATGAATTTTTAGTTACTTACTTTTCATCAGTATTTTAAGTACTTGTATGTTTTCTAACAGAAGTACCTACTAAAAGACGCCTTCGACGATCTTCTCCATGTTTACGTTTCGTATAATATTTTTCTTAAAGCAAACCATTGCTATAAAATCTCGTTTACAGACTAGACGGTTTACTATTTAATCTCCGACTGCCGTACAATAAATGTTTGCACAACTGATAGGAATGAGTTTTAAATCTCCTAAGCAAATAACATTTTTGACACTGATATTTGTGTAACATTGTGTGCGGCAAAAAAATGTGTCAAACGGTGACACCTGGTTAGATGTCTCTCTGTGAAACTATGTTAGTAGATTAAGCATGATACAGAATAAGTTAGCAACAAGCATAAAAATTTAATAAAATATATGTATTGCTTTTGCAGGTTAAGAAGAGTTTATAGAAGAGGTTACGAAAGCAGCTTAGGTGAAAGAAGATGAAGATGGTTCTCAGACATTCATTTTATGAGGCTGGTAATACTAAGAAGGTAGTGAAGATGGAACCTTTTAGACTAATATCAAAATTAGACTAAATAAGCTTAACTTTACCTGAACATAACTATTTAGGAGAGTGTGCACCGGATCTGCATGATCGTAATTTCCATCATACTGCCAGAGCGGACCCGAAAAATCACCGTTTTATGGTTGATATTCCGAAAACCCGTACCAAGCGCTTTGGTTCCACTTTTATTATGGGAACTGCTAATCTGTGGAATGCGCTATCTGAATGGGTGTTCTCCGATAATTAGGAATACTCTGGGTATCTTCAAGTCACGAGTGAATTGGTTTCTTCTAGGCAATTGTGCTCCATCGTAGAACGTATCATAGCTTAAAATCGGGCGAGTTGGCGGTCAAACGCAAGCATATTACAAAAAAATACATGTGAACAGACAGACTGTAGTAATTTATTTATGAGCATGTTAACAAAATAAAGACAAGCAACGTTCTTCATAATCAAAACGTGCCATGTGAGTATTGTGACTGTATCCTCCAAATATGCGTTTTATCACTCTTTTATCAGCGTCGCGTATTTTAGTAAATAAATTGTTATCTTGTGTAGACGTTTGCGATTGGAAAACTAAAATATTTGAACCAGTTTGTTTATCAGCAACAATTAACTTTTTGTTGCCACGTGGCATTGTATTTCTTTCAGTAAAAAACCAGAAACATTTAAATATGAAGTAAGTAGAACTTAACGATTTTTTTAAAATAAGCGATTATTGACAAACGAACGAGCATTCTTCCATTTCTACAAAACTGAAGAACCAAGAGGTTTAACCACATTCCAATAGATAAATAAACATATAACATCCAACGAAAATGACTAACTGCCTTAGCTTATGATATTACATAGTTACTTAAATTTTAATTTAATACCTTATATACCACTGGCTTTTCGATGAAGGAAAACATCGTGAGGAAACCTGCATACGTACGGAGAAGGAAATCAATGGCGTATGTGAATCCACCAATCCGCACTGGGCCAGCGTGGTGGATATGGCCCAATCACCCTTTCAGGGATAGGCTAAAACTCCAGCAGTGGACTGTCAAAAGGCTGATTATGATAAAGAAATTTAAACGTCCTTGTCTAGATAATGAACTAAACACTGGTCAGTGTTTAGTACTCACTCATAAACATAAGCGCTCAATAATCGAATGCCATAAAATGGTGAGTCAACTTCCCACTGAAGAAACACGCGTGAAAACGAGATAAAAATTATAGAGCGAATTAGGTAATTACATTTTTATGCACACGAGGGTAGAAATGTAAGCTAACTATCCTCATATCACAAACATGTTGTACTAGTCAATAAAGAATTTAAATACAAAAAAAATCATTCTTTAGCCACTTGCCTGAAGAAAAATGGTAGAAACCGACCCAATTCGTTACTCTTACCATGTCATCGCCAGCACAGAGGCCGAAGTATCGAGTGCGGTGAAGCCCTTTTCTATTGACCGTGTAGGCGTCCAGACAGGTTTGTGAAAGGTTATGGCTGTGTCTATGGAATTTAGACAAAGCACGTGTAGGAAGGGCTAAGTTATCTTTAGGAATAGAGGTTCGGCGTGGGACGTGAATGAGCATCATTAATTTCGATGTAATGACAAAACTTATTTCCATTTTGGGTTGGGTCGATATTTTAAATGTTAACGGACATTTCTATAAAACTAAGACTTTTAATGGGAAATATTATATTAACATTTAAAAAACAATTATTTTGAATACGCCTTCATTTTATATCCTTTTGTTTTGTACGTTTATTTTAGGTATAGCTAAACCAGTATGTTAAACCACACTTTTTTTTAATGGCCACATTTTCCTTTATTGTTAATTATCTCAATTATGTTGTCTTATGGTTTTATCTGTGGTCAAACAAAGTGTCAAAAATAATTAGACGTTGCTTTAGCTTTAGTCATTGAGATAGGCTTTATTTCTTCTTCTGAAAACTACAATCACGTCACCATTTCCCGGCCTGAAAGTGGTTAGTAAAATTGTTTTGACAGTTAACTTGTTTGTTAACATAAATAAATTGCACAAAAATTAAATAAATCTTTTTTTAAAATACAAAACTAAGAGACGTCCTGTCTTAGATATGTCAAACGCGCGAAGTCAAAATAATAGTGAAGTTTCCTAAAAAAAAAAAACTAAGAACTACAAAGTAATAAAAAACTTAAAAAAAAGATGAATGAAATCGGTAAAGTCGATCTCAAGTTATGGCGTGACCAAAATAAATAGGAATTAATTTATATATATAAGATAGATAATTGATTTAAATCTAATTACTTAATTAATTTTAATCAGTTTTAAATCTAGATTTTACCAATTTTTCTATACGATTCAAATTTTGTTTAATCGGTCGTGCAAGTGGGTCTAAATAAACTAAAGTATGTAGAACCATGTGCAGGCAGATTTACTTTTACTTTGATACTAAGTCAGATCAAAGTTCAGGGATTTCATAACTTATCTGAGTCACAAGATATGCAGAATACGATCAAATACCAATGGGTCAAAACCAAACCAGCTTAGTGCAGTCTACATACAATGACCAACTGATTGATATCAAAATTGATATCGGTTTTTTGTTGTGTTTTTACACTTCGAGAAAGCACATGCAGGCTTAATTTTTGTCAGACGTTTCGTTATCATGTAACAATAAAGACGGCTAGAGGCCGACTGAAATGAAGTGAGCGCCGGCGCTCATTTTGTAATCTTCAAAAATGCGCTCCTTCTGGGCCCGTCCATTTTTTTTTATAAATAATAGTCTTGCGTTTGACCTCCATCACGCCGGATGTTAAGCGATGATGCGGTCTATGAAAATTTTATTTTGGTCGAAGACTGTAGCCTCGTATGTCATGAAATTTGTTGGGAGTGCCTTGGCTAATGAATGAATAAAATTTGAAGCAGTATTTCATACAATGACCAAATCGTCTTTAACCATCGTCATTTCATCGCGCATGGTCGCAAAAGGCGCTATATATTTCACAAAAGCAGTTTTTCTAGAGAAATTCCCCTCCCGACACCACATCCGGGCAGGATGTCACTCCGGTCGACCGTCTGCATATCTATTTGTCTATATTGGCTAATCTACACGTAGATAGGATTTCTATTGGACTTTTTTATCAGTTATACTAAATTGTTTTTTTTTTTTTACGCGGATATGTCTGCTTTTGACCACTAACTCGCCTGTTGGTAAGCGACGATGTGGTCAAAGATGAAGCACGCAGACTTAGAAGATACCTTTTCACTCTGGCCTTGAAAAGGCCCAGGTTATATCTCTCAGGAAATAAGGAAGCTGGCAGATTGTTCCAATCTTTGGCCGTACGGATTAGAAACGTAGAAAATAATGTGTAAAATGATAATAATTATATATTATTTTAATTCTGACAGAAATAGACAATTAAACCATTATTCTTAGAGCACTTTGTCGACAGGTTGACACGTATTTCATCTCTGGCATTCTCGGGACGATGTACTTGTACAGCACTGGGCCGAGAAGGAGACTCATTAATAAGGGTTTAATTTTATTGTATCTATGTTTTTTTTATATCTAGTATTAAATATGTGTCATTTTATGCCCACGAACGGTATGGAGAAGGACCTATTTTGCTTTTGGGCTTGTGTGATTGTGTTTGTATGTTGCCCATTCATTAACGCTGGACCGATTTGAATGCTGTTTTTTTTATTTCAAAGCAGGTAGATACAATTCCTATAGAGTCACAATCTCTCAGTGAAAACAGTAAACCCGTAACCCGTTAGTTACAATCTGGGTGTCTTCAAGTCGAGAGTGAATCGGTTTCTTCTAGGCAAGCGTGCTCCATCGTAGACCGCATCGTCGCTTAAGGCGCGGTCTGATCAGGATTTCAAATTCATTTTTCAGCCGCTCACGCCATGATCTATTTGCTATCTAAAACGGCTTTGTTTAAAGTCGTAAATCGTATATCATCATATTTGATGATGATGATGACTTTGTGCTTGTGTTTATATTATTTTGAGGGTTTTTATTTAATTTATCAAACTATATAAATGAATTTCAACAATTAACTGGTTAAAGTTTTAAAAGACTAGTCTGGCTATACAATTCGTACAAAAAAATATGTTGTTGTCGCTGAAAATTCAGAGTTCTTCAATTCAGAAGCTATTTTTATTGTGCAATTTGTAATATGTTTTTTTAAGAGTCTAGACAATTTTTAAAAAATTTATTCGGTTAAGATTATTACCGAGGGGTTTTTTCTACTTGTAGTATTTTTTTTATCTGATCAGCTAATTTTGTCACGTCACACGAAGCGTTTAAACACACTTCTTTTGGTAAGTTTTGCGATTGAACCGCGTCTTAACATCAGGCGAGATGGCGGCCAAGCGCAAGCCTATCTACTATAAAAAAAAAAGTAAAAAAACGTCCGAACGTCACTGTCCGAGGTGTCTGAGCGTCAATGTATCAATTACATAATATATAGTTCACAATGCCACATTTACTACAATTTAGACGTTATAACGCTTGCATAGTGCTCAACTTTAGTTGTCAGATGCTGCACTTATTTTTAATTCTAGTTGTCTTACAGTCCACTCTCTCTCTCTCTCTCTCTCTCTCTAACTCTGTCTCTCTTTTGAACTTCTACTTTTTTTTTGTATCTCACTCTCAGAACATTTTAAGGCCAGAGACTAAAAAGTCTTTCTAATAGCCAGCCCTGTCTATGCTATGAGTGTATTACATAAGTAGTCAAACAGGATACCATAAAACTTAACTGGAGGCATTTTGTAATTGAATTAAAAGTCGGTAGCCGACAGTTTTCTCTTTCAATTGCTCTACATGTAAATTGATTGAGCAATTTGGTGTTTATTTATTATTTTTGATGTCATTTCGTGAATAAAGTCTGGCTGTATTGGACCCGGGTATGTCCTAAAACTGCGACCAAAACCACCGGAGGATGGGCAGCAGCGTCCTGTTAGTACACGGTGAACGTACTGCGATCTCCAAGTCGCCTGCCAAGCGTGGGGATTATGGCAACACCCCTCTCTAAGAGGGAGGCCTTGTTCAGCAGTGGACATTTAATGGCTGATGATGTGTGTGTGTATTGATCACTATTATAATATTAGGCTGCTTCACCTTATTATAAAAGTTTGATCGTGATCGAGATTGTATGCCATCCCGTTCGCATCTACTTACTCGCACCACATGCGTAAGTGAGATGGCACGCGATCACGATCACAATCCGAATCACGATAAGACCTCTATAATAAGGCATCTGTTCTATAATGTAGATGCGCCATTAGTTATTATACTGTATTAGGTATACAATTGTGTTAGCGTCATACCATCCGAATATCTCGCTCCTTTCTTCCGCGGATCTGCAAGATGTGAAATGTCCTCCCAAAGGTTTTCCCGCCGAGCTTCAACATGAAGCGTTTCAAAAAGGGTGCCTACACCTACCTCTCCGGGCTGAAAAAGCACCGTCAACTCGGCTTGTGTTTCAGGTGTCCATAGGTGGCGGTTCCTACTTACCATCAGGCGGACCGCAAGCATGCTTGCCGCTCTTTTTATTAAAAACTAGCTGACCTGACAGACGTTGTCCTGTCTTAGAACCGTCAAACGCAAAGTTAAAATTGTAAATCTTATTTTTTTACCTTGGGTTACATTTTTGGAGTTTTATTAAGGGTCCCTATTTTATTTGAAAATATAATATAGCCTATGTTACCCGGGGATAGTGTAGCTTCCCAACAGTGAATGAATTTTTCAAATCGGTTCAGTAGTTTCGGAGCCTATTCAATGCAAATAAACAAACAATCAAATCTTTCCTCTTTATAATATTAGTATAGAAAAACAACAAGCTTTATCAAGTATCCATGGAGGTCTTCGGGTAGCATAAATGAACACAAACATTTGCAAATTACGTAGGTAAGTGATAATTTAGATTGTCCATGGTCTACTGGCTCTATCGATACGGTAGCGGCAGGGTAAATTAATTTACTTGGGCAATTGACCCATTCAAATTAGTTATAGGAAATGTAATTGATAGAAAATTTCCAGTAAACACGCAATCTATTAGAGCCTTTGTACAAGTGAACAACGTAGAGTCGGCATATAAGCTCAAGAATCAATAAAATACCACAGGGACGTAATAATACCTGAATATTAAGTAGGTGCCTATTAAAGCACCTAAGTCTGACATGTTCCATTTATAAAGAAAATGTATTAATCGACATCCCACGCACATTATTAAAATATGTATATCGAAGCGGTGTTTTTAATACATTTGAGTGCCAGAGCGTAAAAAATGCTTCTTTTGTCTTAGATTTTTTTTAAGCACGGAGCTAAATTATTAAAAATGCAAAGTTAAATTACTACAACCGATTTAATCGAGCTTAAACTAATCGAGACTCAACTTAATCGATTCAAGGTGTTGCTCAACGCGCGAACACCATCGGCCATCTCACCGTAACTCTTATCTCAAGTAATTAACCTTGCCAGCTAAGAGATAGCGCTGATGAAGCGCCGTAAGAGCGCTGGTATAGGTCAAAGCCTTCTTATCAGAGACAAAGGAGCCCTTTGTTCAGGTGAAAGGTCTTGGCGTCACATAGTAAAACGGGATTTGGAACGTACTTCTTACTAAACAAATTTATTTTACTTTGTCACTTGTACGCACGTAACGTTCGTCACGTTGTTGACGACTCTGTCACAAATCGTTCATTTTACCGGATAGGACAAAAAAAATTGCTGGTTTTGTCAAATTTACTGTATGGAAGGTATTCTGTGTTTCTCTCGGGCAGCCCTCCAACGCTTAAAACCGTTAAATCTGCCACCGTCACTGTAGCTTACCATCAGGGGAGTTGGTGAGTAGATATATTCTATGTTTAAAAAACTGTTCTTACAGTCTACAATGCGATCAATAAACGCTTTAAAAGTATATCACAGTAATGATGCTATCATGTTATGAGCGATTACTGCAATGCTTAACAACGCAACCCAGGAACAATTGAGGGTAAAATGTTTCTGGGTTACACTGCGAGTCGTAACCACTTTAAGCCTTGCGTCGTCGCAATGCGTTTACCTATGTGTGTCAGCCTGAGTGTCATGGGCTGAGATAAAGAAAGCAAGAAAGCAAAGGAGAGCAGATCTCTATACCTCTTAACTTTTTTTTTGTTGACGTGGGGGAAATCTTCAAAATGTAGCTTCAACCCAATGCAGCTGCATTGGGTTGAAGCCGGGTTTGTGAGATTGCACCCACTAAAGCCCCCTCGGTGGCCGACTTCTGTGCCAGACGGAGGGCACCGGGATCTCCATAGGAACGCACTGGTATCCTCCTAGCACACTGCCTGAAACAATGCTCCCGGGAAATGCTCAGGGCATTTCCGTTCCTTTCTTTTACAACGGCGTGGGCCATACCGCGGCGTTGTCTTCCCTGGGCTTGCTGAATGGGAGGTCAGATCCCCAAACCTGACCACCCACACGCCCAATACTAACACGGTGAACGAACTGCGATCCCCAGCGATGCCAAGCATGGGGCATATGGCAACACCCCTCTCTAAGAAGGAGGCTTTTGTTCAGAACTGGACGTTTACTGGCTGGTTATATATATATATGGCGTGTAGTATTTAGGTACGCTGCGCTTCATGAGGTTTCCACTAGCACTAAGACTAAAATCTCTGCTGTAGAGGTAGTGATTAAGTCATCGTCTCGTACACTCAGGCAACTTCTATCATTCTGTGGCTCGGATAGAGCTAGTCGAACATGAAACTACCCACTTAAGTATGTCGTTTGCAGGGAATCTGTCGGTTGGTACGTACCCTCAGCTTAATCCCGGTACTTACTTCGTAAGATCTTGATTCAGTTCTTAATAGGGAAGTTGGTACGTAGGTTTAAATATCTGGTTCATTCAAACAGGTACCTATACCAACTAAATGAAATTGCGAATAGGAACAAGTGATTATAAGATTGCGAAAGATGTTTAAAAAACCGCAAAAAAGAGCCTAAAAGAGACCACAGGGAAACGCTAAATGCAGGCCGCTTCCGACCGGTCCTTTTAGAGATCGATGGGGGAGGCCTATGTCCAGCAGTGGACGTCCTACAGCTGAAATGATGATGATAGATGCTAGACTAGACAGATATTAAAACCTAGGCAACTAACGTTTTTTTTTAAATTCATAAACCAAGATAATAAGTATGTGAACGAATAATCATCAAATCTCTCTGTAACAGCCAATTAAGACTAAATAGGTATTCAAAAGGCCGAGTTTACCAAAACTCGGTTGTAAATGCTGCTAGAAGACACCTATCCAGATTGACTGGACTAATTTATGTCGCTAAAGTTGTTGACCAAAAAACAATGAATGGTATGATAATTGATGAAGGGTCTAAAAGATCTTCAATCTCAGACTTGCTTCAAAATTATATATTTTTTTTAAATAAATTTATAGAACTACGTTGGGCCTCCAACTCGCCTGATGGTAAGCGACGATGTGGATGGAACACGTTGGTCTAGAAGAAAATCCTTGAAGATGTCTACATTGAAATTCTCAGAAAACAAGGAGGACGGCAGGGAGTTGTTTTCCAATTCCGGTGTATTTGGAATTTCTGACAAAATTGACGGAAGATTAAAAATATCAAATCAGCAAAACCAATCAAGTTCAAATCAACAAAACATCCACGGAATCTATCAATACCCCAGTCAGTGAACTATCTACTTATAAATAGGTCTCAGGTATTGTAGATGAAGCCGACAGCGCAGGTCGTGAACCCGCTTCCGCCTGGATAATATCCTCTGTAGGCGGTTATTGTAAACATACCATGGAAACTGGCGTAAACATGGCTGTGGTGGTGAGATATGGAGGATTGCTTTGAAATAACAACCTGAGATTGAAATCATTAGCATTTACGAATATCAACGAACTAGCAACGCATCCCGGCTTCGCACGGGTATAAGTCTTATTTTTTTACACTTTGGGTTACATTATTGGAGTTTTAGTAAGGATCTCAATTTTTTTTTATAAATATTATTTATATATATATTTTTTTTACTTAAAAGGAAGACCAACAGCTTGGTTTCAAATGTCTTATAAATAAACTTAAATAGATACACAAAGCCAGTTACTGGTCATCACGGATACAAATATAGTAAGAATAATATCTAACAATGAACACTGAGGATACAATAAATACATAATGAAAAGAAAACAGAATTAAATTAAAAAAGAAAACAGATAATAATAACCAAATTAGTTAAAGAATTCACTGCTCAACAACCGCCTGGCCGATGTAATGCTAGTACAGAATAAGTCTAGGCCTGTTCGCTTATCAGTGGAGTTAAATGTATTGCTCACTCAACACAAGTAAGAATTTTGCCTATAATTTGTATTGATCTTAGAAATGTTGATAAGGGGATTTAACCGAATACGAATAGAGGAACAATTTAGCTTTATCATGCTAAGAATATAGCCTATGTCATATGGGATAGTGTAGCTTCCCGTCAGTGAAAGAATTTTTCAAATCGGTTCAGTAGTTTCGGAGCCTATTCAATGCAAACAAACAATCAAATCTTTCCTCTTTATAATATTAATATAGAAGTCTAGATAAGCAGGGTGAAGATCACAGAAAAGTTTAGTTTTTGTTTATATTAGAACGGCTGTCAAGGCATTTTTGTAAGCCAGTTACACCGATATAAACGAAACGTCAGTCATTCGAAATCAGTTAGCAACTGTGATGCAGAGTTCGACGCGTTGAACTAAATAATAATGTTCAATCAAGGTTCACTCATAATGCCTGGTAACAGATTTTCCTTCTCATTTCCGTTCTATTTATTTCTCTTTTCTGTGGTGACAATGACGAGCGCAGTTCATTGCCATGCAGGGTCCAAAGACAAGTTCTAACTATTAGGTAGCACTGAACTGTTAAGGGCAAGCGTGACGCTACTATCAAGCAAGCAGCTCGCTCGGCGTCAGTTGTATAAAAAACTTCTGTTCGATAAGATTTTTGGATGGGTGACCACGGTAACACGGTAGTTTGCAGATGTAGCATGATACGTTGAACTCAAAGCTACGTTTATTTGTTCTATGATCCATGTCAGTAAAATCTGAGCCAACTAAAAAGTGTATGGGTACCAACTTATGGATGTTTTTCTTTATCTGACTCATACAAATTACCTGCTTTATATTTTTCAAAAAAAATATCTATAATCTCAGTTATCCTACTAATATTAACGCGAAAGTTTTTATGTATAGATGTATGGATGTTTGTTCCTCTTTCAGGTTGCAACGGAACAACGGATCGACCTGATTTTTTGCATGGGTATAGTTCAGGAGGGTATACGTTTCATCATCATCACCATTTTTCATCACTGCCCGAGTAAAACCGCGGGGCGCAGCTAGTACGAAATATAGTTTAGATAACTTCTTGTCATAAATTTTGATCATTTTCCAACGCAAATGTGTAAAAAATACCCCAAATTGAACTTAACCGAATGGTAACCCCGTAACCACAGTCAACAGACCTTTCAACAATCAGTCAACGCCAATACAACATTCGTCTTGTTAATTACTAACGTCTCAATACAACGGTCTATTCATATCTTCTAGGGATAATTAAACCTTCCAGAAAATTAAACAAACGTCGTCTTTCAGGTCCCTGGAGGGCATCCATCATCGCCGTCTGGTGGAGCTCTGTACACGTCGTCACATGTCGTCGGACAAAAAAAAGGTGTAAAAACAGGTTCAAGGATCGAATTCCCGAACGAACCGGTTCCGACTCAGCTCTCACTGGCTTTTAAAGACGGTCGTGAATGAAGTTTTCGTATAGCTAGTTGTTAAAACAGGTAGGCCACGAGGAATGCCGCTTTCTGTAGGTAGGGCACTAAAGAAAAATTTAAAGCTTTCGTTATATTGATTTCAACAAAGGTTTTAATCCTCTATCGTTTCACCATCAGCATTTGAGATCATAAACTCGACATTGGTAAGCTTTGGATCAATTTATAAATGGTTCTTATACCGTTCGAGAGCATTTATCAAGAGTTTGAGTAGCCATGTACTTGGGGATTAAATTTTATAGCGGTTTTATAACCTTCCTCCAAGCATTAGGAGAGATTATAATCTTATGATTAGGCACTGAAATTCGAAATATACGGCTACTTATACCTAAACCAAACAAGATTAATTACGGACAGAAAGCATTCAAAAATCGTCTAAAACAAGCAACGGGTGCTATTTTTAGAGCAGTTATCATTGCTGGTGGGAGACATGTACCAGACCCAATGGTTTCTGGCATTTCGAACAACAAACACGAAGGCACTAATTATATTTAACGTATGGACTGCACGCAGAACACGATGAATGTTTGTTTAGAGTACTGGAGCGAATGAATTTGGGCATCCATGTGGAGTTATGCACTCGTAGTTTATGGCTAGTGCATCTTTGGTGATTTGAGTATTCATGTTTTCTCTGAATACGGGGAGATTTATTGAAGAGGATTGGAGCAGATGGATTTTGAAGCTAGTTGAAGGTTGGCACGTTTCGTATTGGATTTCTAGTACGATGGATTTAGACTACGTATTTCACGTTTGGGATTTTGGTTTGGAATGGATTTTATTGGAGATTTGAAGGGCAAACTAGAACGAACCTCTTCAAGTTTGCCCCCCACGTCACGCACTTAATATTTTATGAGAAAAATACCCGATTTAAATTTCGGTGGCCTGGTAGAGCTCACTTGCGAAAATTTTGATTGTAACGATATTTTAAAGTGAGTCTTAGACTCGATCCAAGCATTTATTTGCTCTGACAGCATTGTAAAAATATGAATAAAAGAATTTTGATATTTAACTAAAGTATTATATTTATTTATTTAATACTTTATTGCACACTTACAAATGGAGGACTTAATGCTAAACATTTTCTACCAGTCCAGGTTGGAACAAAATGGTACGCAGGCGTGCATCAAAAACACCTTTCTAATTCTAAGTCAATTCAAAGTGGGGGTGATAAAACGAAAAACACCTTAAAAAAGACAAAAAGAAAATAAACCAAAGGGCTAAAGTTTTACAAGATATACTAGATAGATACAATAAATATAAATGTAACTTAAATAATTAGAATATATCAATACAAATTTGATAATTATATAAATTATACAAAGTATATCAGGGTACCTGCCACAGTGTCACGTTAAAAAACCTAGTGCAAGTATTCAGAATTCGTGGTTTTCATTCAGTTTTTTTTACAATGCTATTGCAACTGTCAGAGCAAATAAATGCTTTGAATGAGTTATTTTTTTATTACTTACATATATTTTGATATTAGATGAGACTTAGTTTTTAGCACCTGGTTGTTATGGTGTTGTAAATATGTATTATGAATGATTAATAAATAACTAGGGGAAAATAAAAGTCTAGTGGATCGCGTGGAGTAGTGGATCGTGGACCCGGGTAGGTCCTAAAACTACGACCAGAACCACCGAAGGATGGGCAGCAGCGTCCTGTTAGTACACGGTGAACGTACTTCGATCCCCAAGCCGCCTGCCAAGCGTGGAGATTATGGCAACACCCTTCTAAGAGGGAGGCTTTTGTTCAACAGTGGACTTTTACAGGCTGAAGTGTGTGTGTGTGTGTGGATCGCGATATATAGAAGATCACGTGGTACTTTAACCATTTCATTTTCGTAACATGATTTGTGTACATTTCATCAGAATTTACGGGAACCTGATGCCTTATCATAGATGTCTTATCGTGATTCGGATCGTGATCGTGTGCCATCTCACTCACGCACGTGGTGCGAGTAAGTAGATACGAAAGGGACGGCATGCAATCTCGATCACAATCAAACTTCAATAATAAGGCCGCTGCATGTTTTTTTTGGGAACGCAAGTTAGTGTCTGCCCACGTAAACATTTAAATTACGTGCCAGGTAGTTCAATGGCCTGTTAGGAAAACTATCGGGCTCCAAGAGCGAACGTTTTCACGTGTAAACACTAACAAATACTTCGAATATAACAAATAGTTGGTTTGGCAAAACGTGCGTGTCGACAGATACATTGTTAGGCAAACGGTTTTATGGGCACGTGCAGTGTAATTGATATTGAGTGACTATTGACATTTTGTTTTAATTTTTGTTGTTGCCATTTTGGAAGATTTATTGTTTACTAGCGACCCGCCCACCCGGCTTCGCACGGGTGTAATTTACGTGCGAAGCCCGGGCGGGTCGCTATTTATATACATAAACCTTCCGTGAAAATGTATCTAACTGATGGTGAAAACCGCATCAAAATCCGTTGGGTGGTTTAGGAGGAGTTAGCGGCCATACAGACGCGGAAAGCGACTTTAATTTATACTATGGAGAGAAGAGATAGAGAAGAGAAGAGAGGAGATATAAAAGAGGCTGCCGGAGAGCGCCATTGCTACTGTGTAGCAATTTTAGGTCATTATTGTCAGGTAAGTACAATTATGTTTATCTATGGTACAATACAATATTTCTGTATTACACACCGAAAATACAAATTAAATTTAACCGAACATAAAAAATAAATATACGGCAGTATAATGAGCGGCCTTATCACCTAAAGCGATTTCTTCCAGGCAACCTTTGGATGGACAGAACTAAAGAATTTGAAAAAACGGTCGGTGGTGTACGTACATTTACATAAAATATACCTAAATAAATGTATATATCCCTACATTGTAAGTACTTGAATAGGTAGGCGTAGCGTATGTAGGCTTCCCACTAGATGGACCGACGACATTGTGAGTCGCGGGCATCCAGTGGATGCAGATGGCAGGCTGTGGTTCAGTGTGGCTGATGATGATGATGATAATGTAATACTTGAATTAGTAAAGCAGATAGTCGTGCATAGCAGCGCTAGCGGTTATTGCGATATTTACGATTCCAACAAAATTATATTTCATGGTTATCTGTCAAGGTTAAATGGTAAGGTAAGTTTTGAAGCTAAATGGGTATAGGGTTACCATCCGCTCAGATTTGTCCGGTCATGTACCTTTAGCCGGCTTTGTAATTTGTCCGGATTTTTTAGCTTGGGCAATGTAGTACGAGTTAATCTTGATTAACGTCTCCCTAAAAACAAAACAAAAACCTTTTAAAAATAAACCAACATACTAAAATATCCAGACTTTTATTGAAATACTTCGGCTTTTAGTCCTTTTTAAATATTGATATGGTACCCATATAGGGTAGAAAGATAGATAGATACTCTTTATTGTTAACACGACAAATTTCATACACACGATAAAACAGCTTAAAAACTAGTGCAACAATCGGCGGCCTTATCGCTAAAAGCGATCTCTTCCAGACAACCTTAGGATGGAGAGGATTCATACAGGAAGTAGAAGTTATATGATCATTAACGGGATATTTACCGTGGTAAGGTTGTGGAACGACCTCCCGATATTTCGGCACAGTTACATGCACCATGTTCACGGGAAGACTGAAGAATGCGGGTGGTTGGTCGAACAGTTAAAAAGTTAGGTGCAGACATAACCCGATCTACCCTCTTTCTTAGACAACAACAACCGTGATGGTTTAAAACAGTGTTTTAGGAAGTAGAAGGCATATGGATATAGGGTATATGGGTAAGCTTCTAAATCAATGTATGGCACATAAGTCGTATTGTTAGTGCAACGATGTCATGTAAAGCGACGGACGTGCGTTTCTGCAGACCGGAAGGCGGTGCCGACAGTGGTGAGGAAGTGGGTTGGTACTGTCATTTGAGCTTAGCCAAGAAACAGAGTGCGGTATGTTTAAAAGTAAATATAGCATACTAGCGGTCCGCCCCGGCTCCGCACGGGTATAGCTATATAGCCTATTCAAATAGCTTATATTAACGAGTGATAATGTAGCATTCAAATGGTGAAAGAATTTTTTAAATCGGTCCAGTACTTTTTAAGCCAATTCGTTACAAACATACTTACATACAAATCTTTCCTCTTTATAATATTTTATAGACTAGCTGACCTGACAGACGTTGTCCTGTCTTAGAACTGTCAAACACGCAAAGTTAAAATTGTAAATCTTATTTATTTACACCTTGGGTTACACTATTGGAGTTGTAGTAGTAAGGATCCCTATTTTTTTTGAAAATATAATATAGCCTATGTCACCCGGGGATAGTGTAGGTTCCCAACAGTGAAAGAATTTTTCAAATCGGTTATCGGATCTATCTGTAAAATAACCCCATTTTACAGATAGATCACTTCATCATTTCTACAATAAGACGTCCACTGCTGGACATAGGTCTCCCCTTCGATCTTTAAAAGGGCTGGTTGGAAGCGACCTGCATCCAGTGTTTCCCTGCGGTCTCTTTTAGGTCATCTGTCCATCCTGTGGGACCACTTTTCCCAGAATTATTACTTCACAAAATAACTTTAACTTTATGGACATTACAACTGAATGACTGAATGAATGAATGAACAATTTCCTAAAATAACCACGTAATTTTGATAAAACAAAGAATTCGGTTTGGAGCGTCCCCAAAACGACTACTTGGGAGTATTTAGAGATTTGGAAAATACTTAGGTTAGGAGGTTAGAGGTAAATCATTTCAGAAAATAGCATGGCAGACAATAGTAGACATTGCGAAATTTGTCATTCTATAAAAGTGGTCATTTTGGAATCAGACGTTATGAGAATGTAGACCACGTGCTACTAAAGACTTTAATCGTTGTCTACGAAGGTAGGTACCTAAGTAAGGAAGGTAGATAGGTGGTAAGTTCATGGCCTGCTAATCTATACTTATAATAATATGTAATATGTCCAATGTAGATCTGGTAGTTAGAAGTTAAAATTGACTTGTAGCATACAGATTACAGACGGTCTCTACGGCATCCAGTGGATGCAAAAGGCAGGCTGTCGTTTAGTGTGGAGGTTAAAGAGGAAGCCCTATGTTCAGCAGTGGACGTCTTCTGGCTGATGATGATGATGATGAAACAGACAGTCTCCACGATTATGCGTACTTTCGGAAACGTTGCGAAATCAATGGTTAGATATCAGCCAGTTTACGGAACAGTTTTTTCTCCTTCCTATTGCAATTTCGCAGAACCGTTACGCTTTTTATAATGCTACTTTCATTGATGAATAATCAGACTGTAAGACTGCTAGTTACGGTGGAAAATTTACGTAACCCACGATTATAACTACGTACCTACATAACGGGATTGTACGCCCTAACCAGTGCAGTTTCAGTTTTTACTAATTACTTTTTTAGTGAAAGAATATCCTAATTTAATGATTCAAAACCTAAAACTATTACTACAAAACATTAAAATTAAAATTAAAAAAAAAAAACTTTTTTATAGTATTAGTGGTATTTAAAGCGTAGGGTCCTGGTAAGGGTTGTCCTGTTAGTACACGGTGAACGTACTGCGATCTCCAAGCCGCCTGCCAAGCGTGGGGATTATGGCAACACCCCTCTAAGAGGGAGGCCTTGTTCAGCAGTGGACATTTAATGGCTGATGATGTGAAGCGTAGGGCTTTCTAATGGTAAGTGGTCAGCCGCCTATGAATACCAACGATTCCCGGAGCATTGTCAGCGCGTTGCATCTACTTAAAAGTTGGCTGTGTTAAGTTTATTCAAATCTACTTTAGAGTTTAGACGTCACATGTCTTGTAACATTCGAAATTGATGTATTAAAATCTTGTGAGTTCCTAAAAAATCGCTGTACTAGATAAATCTACGTCAGTCTTGCTTTTTAGGGTATTTTCCCTAGTTTTAGAGCAAGTTTCAGAGTATTTTTAAGGTATTAATTTAATTTGTAACCGTAACATTTTCGGGTAGTTATATTTCCAATTAACTCTAAAACTAGGGTAAATTGAGAGCAGCATCGGATGGGGTAAAGTATAATGAAGGCCTGGGAACACTGCTCTACGTATCTATTTTATACATTGGTAGATTCTGGTAGTTTAGTTTCGTGTTAATTCCAAAACTCCGCGTATTGCTCAAGGCTCTCGTAAAGCCTCCACCACTTTACTAGGGCATGACTGACTTGACCGTGGCTTACTGAGACTATGACTTGTGTGACGATATTTAATAAAACTTGATAATATTTAAATACTTCATACTAGCAAATGCACAAGAAGTGCGACGCCAAAATCCTCAGAAATAAAAAAATTAAAAATAAACTTTAGGCTTGCACGAAACCACTCGATACTTGAGAACTACATAATGGCGTCGATTCTGTCCACTAAACTAAACCAATCTAACGGGACTAAAATTATCTGCCTCTCTTTTCATTTTAATATGTGAGAGAAGAATGACAACTTAGATGATAGTTCTTCTAAGGATGGAAATAATTTTAGAGCTGTCAAATTTAGTTTAGTTTAGAGTACATAAGAATCGATGCCAATATGTATATATTGACTTTTATTTTTATAATTGGCTTGTTTTTGGCCGCCAACACGCCTGATGTTAAATGATGATGCGGTCTACGATGGAGCACGCTTGCCTAAAAGAAAGATTCACTCTTGATTTGATGACATCTAAATTGTAACATTACTTACCGCGTTAATTCACTTACATGCTTATCTACTATATAAAAATAAGTCGGGTTTTCCTTCCTGACGCTATAACTCCAGAACGCACGAACCGATTTCCACGGTTTTGCATTCGTTGGAAAGGTCTCGGGCTCCGTGAGGTGTCATCTGGTGGCGAAACGGAGTTCGCCGGGTTTGCTAGTTTATAATATACTTACTCATACTTAGGTAGGTACCTACTGCAGTAGTCTTACCTACTTCTCAAGCGAACTCAAGATGTCAAGTGCTTTCCTGTAGGCAGCAAAAGATGAAGTCGTAGCGCCTCTTCACCATGCACGAGGCTTCATCAATATTCATCAATCTCATGCATTTCCGCCGCTTACGCCTGCTATATTACGACTTTATTCATAAAAAATTATGCCAGTATTACATTTCGAAGGAAATGCTTCGTGCGATCGTTGGAACAATAGCTTTTCTCGGTAATACGAACCTTAGTCAGTTTTATTGAAATTCTTATTGAATTCTCAGTTCAGCTGACTAAGAGCATGCCTCAGGGCTGGCGTCGATGTTCTTTGAATAGTATTTTTAAGCAAGGTGTTGGAAGTACTCTATAATATATTGCATATTATGAAATTCACATACAGGTCTGTGTGGATTTGGTTGACCGGACCGCCGCGCGCCGTCTGAACAACGGGAGCAAGGAGATGAGAAATATTATTATTCTCTCTTTCTCTCCCGCTGGTCAGACGGTGGTTCGGTCAACCATATCCCCACTTCTTTTAGCAGTTTTAGGTAGCATGTTAAAGGTAGGTTTAATAATGACCCTGATTATCCAATGGTACAAAATGAGGTGCGGATCGATATATTCCGAAATAAATTTAGTCTTTAAAGTCTCGTCTAAGCTATTGTAGTTTGCGAGGAGTAGGTATGTCTTTTAGGGTTTTGGCATATTTAATACACGTAGTTGTTTAGGAGGGTTGAGGTTGCTAAGAAGAAAAAAGAAGTTAAACATACGGTTTAAGAATTAATTATAATCAAACTTATTTACACCAAAGTTAAACACATTAGTTATAACTTTTTAAGTTTGTAAACAAATATTGTTCCACACACGCACGCACGCACGCACACACACACACACATCTGTATAATTGAAGTGATACTTATACGACTTCCAACAAGGTTGTGTTAAACGTTTAATGCTACCATGGAGGGGGAATAGAAAGAGACAGAGCGAGAGTTTCACTTCTTCCGCGCGGAGGAATTCCACGCACTATTTTTTTATATGTTTGCGGGTTGAGTGTTGACTGACGGTCACGCGAGTTCAGTGCTTTTTCGCATCCCTAAAAGTGCCAAACGTGCCTAAAGAAGTTTTCACTTAAAAAATGTCGGCAAGGCTTATATCGCCAATCCTAACCAATAACGGATATTCTATCTGAAAGAAAGTTGCATCCACCCACATTGAGCCGGCAGCCCCGTAAAGGATCTAGCTTCGTAACGTAATATATCACAGGTCTGACGTCAAGAGCCCGGCTCTGCCCGGCACAAATCACGCCAGCGGAAGGCCGTTGTTTTGCTTTTGTAATCAATTTCGGTGCCGCAATGATTCAGTCTTTCTTCGACAATTAATTCTGTGCCCTTTTCGCTGTTGCTTGGAGTGACTAATCAATTTGTAGGTACAGTTACGTTTCGGATATTTGTCAACATCTATTTTCCTATTGCTTTGTTTTTCATTGTTGAAGATGCCAAGTTCATCGTTCATTGTGAGATTCGTAGTGATACAATACATATTTTTCAACTCTTCCCACAATAATTGGGTATAGTATGTAAGTACTAACTTGTCGCGTCTGTATTATATGTGTTTATATATGTACCTATAGATATATACTATACTATATTGTATCATTTAGTAGTATTTATTTAATGGTATCATTAAAAGTGTTTTAGCATCCCCCGTCGATTCTGTTACGTAAATCCTTTCCATCTAATGGTTGCCTGGAAGAGATCGCTTTTAGCAATAAGGCCGCCACTTGTGGCACTAGCTCGTGTTTTCTATCGTGTTGTAATTTTTATTTCTGGTGTACACAATAAAGAGTTTCTATCTATATATCTAATTAGCAAAGGTAAACGATTTCGTCTATTCCCGATTGCTACCACTATCTTCGCCACCAATGGTGGCAATCGATACGTAATCCCAACAAAAACTTAGTCATCCTAGATCATCTTCATCATCATTTCAGCCGTAGGACGTCCACTGCTGGACATAGGCCTCCCCCTTCGATCTCCAAAAGGGCCGGTCGGAAGCGGCCTGCATCTAGCGTTTCCCTGCGATCTCTTTTAGATCGTCTGTCCATCTTGTGAGTGGACGTCCTACGCTGCGCTTGCCGGTCCGTGGTCTCCGTTCGAGAACCTTTCGGCCCTCTGTTCTGCGTGCTATGTGCCCTGCCCACTGCCACTTCAACTTGCTAATCCGGTGGGCTGTGTCGGTGACTTTCGTTCGTCTACAGATCTCCTCATTTCTGATTCGATCTCGTAGATACCCCGAGCATCAGACGTCCTAGATATTGAAAGACAATTCAGTGACATTCCAAAAATGCTTTTTATCAGTCTACAGAACTAGGTTATGTATCATTTTTTTTGTTATAATTTTCATGACCGTGGATTCAATGTCCATTAGTCGTAATAGTAAACATTTTTACATTGTCTTAATAGCGTCTAACAAGTCATAGTCACAGTCAGAGTCAAGCTAAGTCACGGTCAAGTCAAACTCACGCCCCTGTAAAGTGGTGGAGACTTTACAAGAGGCTCCTATGGAGTTTTGGCAACAACACGAAAAGACACGTTTCACCTCGTTATATCACTTGCCCACACTCGAGTGCGTTCACGATCACTTAATGAATAATAATTCACCATTTAGTATACATTAACACTCGAAAATACACAAGTTTAGGAAAATAATCCAACGAGCCCACATGTTTTTTCCACGTTGGCGCCAAAACTCCGGTTATGTATCAACAAAGTTATAGTTACCATTGCAATAAATTACAAACAGATTGAGAAGCCGCATCATGCGCCATCCAAACACGTGTCGCTGGAGATTGAGCGTGGAATCAAATCTTTTATTTTCAGTCTCTGTCGCGCTTTGTGCATTCAAAACATGATCCGGCATACCACACCGCACATTTACGCCACGCCGCGCCGCACGCTTGCAAACAATGGCCGCAGTATGAACAGGCTTCCACACACATGGAACGAAGCCTCCCGATTGGCGGGGAAAGTCGGACAGACCACAGCCACAAATACATTGGCAATGTGGTTTTATTGCAAGATCTCGCTCTGCTCTAGTGCTTTTGTGGTGGACTAATGTACGCACATGCATGGCGTGCCCAATGTTCATGCTTCCAAGTTTGTATTTCTATGTTGTCCGAGAACTGTGGTAAATGATATTTTGTTGTGTAATTGTGTTAGCGTATGAGCTCTAATGCAACTGACTCTGCCTTTATTTACCCGTATCTGGTTCTATATGGGCATATGGGGGTATTGACAAATCATACTTACTTATCTGATAAAAGCATCCATTCATAATACTGTACTTTAGAATGCTTACAGATCATAAATGGGTAAGATATAGTATGGTATTACCATCATTGTCCAGCCATACTTTTTGCTCAGTTAGATTAACACTACCATCTTCCCTTATCTGTATCTATACTAATATTATAAAGAGGAAAGATTTGATTGTTTGTTTGTTTGTTTGCATTGAATAAGCTCCGAAACTACAGAACCGATTTGTAAAATTCTTTCACTGTTGGGAAGCTACCCTATCCCTGGGTAACATAGGTTATATTATATTTTCTATACTAATAGTATAATGAGAAAAGATTTGATTGATTGTTTGTTTGTTTGTTTGCATTGAATAGGCTCCGAAACTACTGAAACGATTTGAAAAATTATTTCACTGTTGGGAAGCTACACTATCCTCGGGTAACATATACTATATTACATTTCTTAAAAAAATAGGGATCCTTATTAAAACACCAATAATGTAACCCAAGGTGTAAAAAAATAAGATTTACAATTTTAACTTTGTGTGTTTGACAGTTCTAAGACAGGACAACGTCTGTCAGGTCAGCTAGTCTATACTAATATTATAAAGAGGAAAGATTTGATTGTTCGTTTGATTGTTTTTTGCATTGAATAGGCTCCGAAACTACTGAACCGATTTGAAAAATTCTTTCACTGTTGGGAAGCTGCACTATCCCCGGTTGACATAGGCTATATATCCCGACTTCACCCGTGCGAAGCAGGGGCGGCCTACTAGTATTATATAAAAAGCGATGTGTGTATCAAAGTATAATGTTCTTTATAGACTCCCAAACGACCGATTTTAACGGGACCTTCAATGGTAGATAGCTGATGATATAAGGAGTAATTCACACGGGTTAAACCGCGGGGCGCAGCTGGTATATAATAGTCCAAGATAAATATCATGTGCTCGTCAGATTTGTGGATACAAAACAAATAACTACTACATTTAGAATTTTATACAAAACTGCACGTAAAATGATGACCGAAAATTAGGAGCAAACAACAATAAACGAATAAAAGAACCCCACATCTGGTAGGTAGATCAGATTCAAAAAACAAGAGAACAGAATATAAAGTCGCTCGCCGGCGAGTCTCTGAAGGATAGCCCACAAAACCGCGCCACAACCAGTTCTTTGTTACAAGTGTATTTGTAAGCATAGTTATATGAGCCGCAAGTCAACTCACGACTTGCCCTCTACCACGGCTACGACAAAATAAACATTTCGTCGTACACTGGTCTCAAAAATAGTAAACTTTTAAACGCTCGGTTCAGACAACCAGCAATATATTCGTGGCAGTTGACGAAGGTCGCGCAACAATCAAAGTTGAATCCCCTGGTGCAGGCGGCCGTCCTTGCTAAGATTACTGTTTTAGAACGAGGACACATAGATCGCATACGCCAGCGTTTTTATCAACATTTCTAAAACGGAAACGGCATCCCAAAACTATTTCAATTGCAAATGTAATAGCCGGAGATAAAATAGAACAACCGCTTCACTATTTCTGTACGAAGGCCGTAGAAATTATCGAGGCACAACTATTCAATAATTCATGAAACTGGTTGTATCAGTGCTCGAGTTGGATCCACTGAGGTACCCACTGGGTGTGTGCTTTTTGTTATCGCATCAAGGATTCTATACGTTCATCTTTTATTCACTAGCTGTTATCATTATTATACAGGTTGGTTATGCAGCTTTAACGATAATTGGTTAACGGTGTGCGATCAGGATCCTACTTACCCTACTTGGAGGAAACGAAACTCGTTTTCCGTCCGTAAACTTAAAGTGGTGACGCGGTGACGCCTTCAGCTTAATGCCGGAAAGTTGACTCACAAGCGATAAACGCACAACAAAAGCCAATCAATTGCGATTCGTGCTATCTGCAGGATGTATGACTCATTAAATATGCATTTTAACATACCGTTAGAACTGCTTTGAAAAAAATATTGTAATTTTTTATGAGATAAAATGCAAGGGTTCGTCTGACTAGGTTTTATTAATATTTTTTTAGATAATGTATGATGGCATGGAATATAGTTCCAACTCGCCAGATGGTAAGCGATGATATGGCTGAGGATGGATCACGTTGATCTAGAAGAAATCTATTCATTCTAGCCTTGAAGATACCTAGATTGTAGTTCTCAGGAAACAAGGAAGACGGCAGGGAGTTCCATTCTTCATTGTTTTAGTTATGGGAATTGGAGGGCCTTAGTGTAAAATGTCACTAACAACTGTCAACTTTTTTTTTGAATAATACGCTTGCGTTTGACCGCCAACTCGCCTGATGTTAGGCACGCTTGCCTAGAAGAAACTGATTCACTCGTGATTTGAAGACACCCAGATTGTAACTATCGGGGAACACCCATTCAGGCAGCGCTTTCCACAGACGTACTGATTTAAAACTTTTAAAGTATCCGTAATACGGATGACAATACAGTATTTTTTTTTTTTTTTTTTTTACATACTTTCTTTTTTCTCTTTACAGGGCTAGCGCCTTTATTAACTAAACAAAATACAAGCTAAAACTAAAACTACAAATACAGTTAGACTGCCCATAGACCGTTGAAGGTCTAAAGACAATCCAAATGCTCAAGCCCACTACCAGTTGGCAGCGTACCCAGCATGCTGGCGGCATTACCACGTTGAATGGCAATGCTTATGCGTTGAGCCAGAAACACGCCAGCATTTTGGTCACGCGTCGCATTAACCAGGCGCTCTGAAAGATTATACAGTTATTTGTCACCATCGAACTGATCTGGGGGTTTAGACAACTGTTAGCGTTCACGCCTGCGGAAACATGAAATTGTATGAAAATTACATTAGAATGAGAGAAATTATCTCAAGCTAATGTCATTTTTAGCAGTTAGCCTAATAAAAGTGGAATCAAAGCGCCTCGTACTGGTTTTCGGAATATACTTCGCAAGTTTCTTCGTAAGAGGTTATCCCGGTAAGTTTAGATGACAAATTGTTTCTAAAAAAGCGCACCTAACGTAAGCTGCTGATGACGCGCATCGCAATTATTATAACCAAGTTCATATAAACATCTGGCGACACGGCCTCAATAACCGCACGTTTTTTCCAAGTGAGGTAAAGCATTTAGTAAAATTATTTTACGATGTTGATTGAATCAGGCGTTATATTGCGAAAACTTCATATTCAAAACTTCCTTTGAAGAGTCCAAAGTCGAAAAGGAACTTGGGATCAATATTGTTTTTACTCCTGTTTTACTCCTAAGAAATTTGTCAATAATGCTAATTGAAACAAAAATAATTAATAAAAAAAAAACCCGTTTAATAGATAGATAGATAGATAGAAACTCTTTATTGTTTCCACCAGAAATAAAAATTACAAACAGATAGAAAACACTTACGAGCTAGTGCCACAAGTGGCGGCCTTATCGCTAAAAGCGATGACATGTTAAAGCAAAAATTCATAAAGAAACAGTATAAAAAATAAGTATAATTTTTTTTTAATACGGTGTGTTCGCCGCTTGCCCCTTTTATGATTTCGTCGCTTTCGAGAAAGTAAACCATAGGATCCCAAACACCACTTCAGACCACACCGTCACTCAGCATCAGGAGAGTTGTAGACAAACATCAAACCAGTCACCGATAAAAAAGTTAAAACCAATCCCTACAGATAGATCTAAGCTTCGACCAAAATAAAATGAAGAACCCAGTAGAAGCGCATTTTTGAAGATTACAAAATGAGCGTAGGCGCTCACTTCGTTTCAGTCGGTCTCTAGCCGTAGGAAGTGCAACACGTGATTATTGTTACATGATGATGAAACATCTGAAAAAATTATGCCTTCGTGTGCTTTCCCGAAGTGTAAAAACAACAAAAAAACCGCTACCTATTTAGTTTTAGTAACACATGTACTGTTCATGGTTATAATTAGGTGTTGAAGTATATGTCCGACGGTTTTAACTCGTTTTTACTAAGCAAGTGTACTTCTACAGTCTGCTTGTTACTTGTACTAAACATCGTCTGTAAGCGCCTTAAGACGCTCTTTTCCGACTTTTAGCGATTATGGTCATTCTAGTTTAAGTGTGCTTACCTCCATGATTAGCTTAAAATTATAAAAATGATGTCATAACAAAATTTCATGTTTTATCTAGGAAATCCATGAGACCGAAACACGATTAAGCACATTTTGCTCGATAGAAAAAACGTATCAAAGTAGCACTGATTTGCGCTTTTATCCCTGTTTTTTTGGATTCATTCAGTTACCTATTTATTACATTATGTCTGCGATAGGTTGGTATAAGATTTCATAATTATGAAGGAAACCGGTAAGCTACATTTTACATTACAGCTATACTTTTCGAAAAATATGAGAAAAACCCCAAAACTAGAAGTAGCGAAACGCCCGACTGTGTGTAAGGGCCATGATTTTACTCCGCTAAATGCGACTTTAATACAATAAACCAAGGATTATGGTCATCTATAGTAATAAGTGTTGCTTAATAGTGGGAAAACCTCGCCTTAATACACGGTGTCGTGTAGTCTACTCAACTGATTCACCGCAGGAAGACTTCAATTTGCGTCTGACAATCGAAGGATGTAATGTAACCAAAAAGAATTTATAACTACGAATGGATCATACGGCGCATGGCCGCGTCACGATGGAAATGACCGTGGGTGGACACGGCTTGAATACCATTGTTTCTCTTTCAATGTTAATTTCACGTCCAGGGCTTCATTGTGGTAGGAATTTTAATCGATCTCGTTGATGGAACAAAACGAACGATACTTTATTTACAGGATAAAAGAAAAATATATTGATTTGTATGATATTTAAATTGAAACCAAATAAGTACTTATTTCACTAAGTTTATCTAACCCTATAGGGTATTAGATTAGTTTTTTTAGAAAGACTAAAAAAATCTTGATTAATATCAAAAAAATCCCGGTGGAGTTATCAGTTCCTGTGTCTTGAATATTCAAGGGGGCGGGGGAGGAGGGTTGAGCCAAATCTCACATCTCACCAAGGGGGGGGGGGGGGAGTCGAATAATCTCTAAAACCGCCTCACGTAATTAATGGACGTCCCCTTACGGCTACCTATTTTAAGCGATTCTGTTTAGGTGATGAGAAAAGTTGCGCTACCGCAAACCGTATCTCGGCGCTTTAAGGTTCACGCTCGCGTGATTTTCCGAACTGCGCTGTTTCAGCGTTAATTCGAGCCTGCGTTGAGACTCAGCCGGAAGGCCTCAGGAATCTTTACACGTGGTAATCTTCAGTCGTTTGGGCGCCATCAGTAAACATATTGCATTAGTATTCGGTATGAGTGCCCGATATTTATGCTCTGCTGATCGAATTAAGGTGGTTCGTTGCACAAATGGCGGGAAATTCAAATTTCAAACAGTTTTCTTGTCCTTGTAGCTATACCGGGTAATTATTGTAAACAACCATGATGTTTGCGCAAATTGATTATTATTCTTTACAAAATCATGTAAAGCTATTTATCTTTAATGCCCATTATTACTTACATTTGTGAATAAACAAATTTTTGCTGTTTCAAACGGTTCATTCACAAATGTAAGTAATATGGTGCGTTACTGTTAAAAAATTGTACATTATAATGTAAAGAACAGCTAACATTTTGCGCAAACACTGTGTTATTTAAAAATAATTACCTGGCCTGGCTACTAGGACCAAAAAACTGTTTAAAATTTAAATTTCCCGCCATAGGTAAATCGAACCACCCTAAAGGACGTTTTTAGAACTATAAATGTGGCAGACGAGGTATTGTCGATACGTGAACCAACATGATGACAAAGTAACCAGAGTGGTTTATTGTGCGAACTGCTAGTCTGTGGAATTCGCCGCCTGAATGGGTTTCCCCGTTAGTTACAATCTGGGTGTCTTCAAGTCGTGAGTGAATCGGTTTCCTCTAGGCAAGCGTGCTCCGTCCTAGACCGCATCGTCACTTAACATCAGGCGAGATGGCGGCCAAGCGCAAAACTATCAACTATAAAAAAGTGGTGAGACTTATGAATAGGTATAATGTTTTTACAGAGAAAACAAAGTTTAATTTAACGAATGTTATAGTACAGTCCTTTTCATAATAATTATGACAAGTGTAAATTGTTTTTTTAAACTCTCGATAAAAGTGCTAATAAACATCAAACAGCTGAACAGATTTTCTTGAATCATAGCTGATAATAGAACACTCTCGATCGAGTCACCTTTCGTACAAAAATAACTGAATCGAAATCGGTTTAGCCGTTTGAGAGTTACGATGCCACAGTGAACAGAATTTCACAAATCAAGGCTAAGAACACTCGATCAAGTCACTTTTCAAACAAAATAGTAAATCAAAATCAGTTCAGGCGTTTGAGAGCTACGATGCCACAGACAGACACACATATACACACGTAATATAACTATAGCTTATAACACCCCTCTTTTTGCGTCAGGGGTTAAAAAGTATTTAGACAAGAACATCTTTCAGTACTAGAAAACAATTCATACGTTCAATATTATCTGTATCGCATATCCATCAAGTTTCGAAATTGACATCGACCCACTTAGATTGTGATGGATTAGTTATCTCAAATGCTGTCGATAGAACACATTCGGCAGTCAAATCTACACGCTCCAAGCTGCCAATGTGTTGAATGCTATATCCGTTACTGGCACATCAATCACCGCCACAACTAGCGCGACCACATGCTCTAAATCTGCCCACCACGTCGAACAAATGAAAAGTAACCCCACAATGGGTATACCAGTGCTTTCACCACGTGGCGATTCGAGTATATCATCATCATCATCAGCCAGAAGACGTCCTCTGCTGAACATAGGCCTCCCCGAGCGACAGCTTGCCTTTTGCATCCACTGGGTGCCCGCGACTCTCACAATGTCGTCGGTCCATCTAGTGGGAGGCCTCCCTACGCTGCGCTTGCTTGCGATTCGAGTATATGGTGTAGCCATTTCAAAATTCGATCGAGAGCCGGCGACGTGCAAATTCGCCAATCGAAATGCAACATGACATGACGAGTGGGGGGGGACTTTGAGACCAGCATTCCTAGCGCGGCTCGATGCCGGGGAGTTGGGAGGGGGAGGCGGTCATCGACCGTCCTCAGGCGGCCGCACATAAACTACGCAGCCGCATAAGGTCAACACAGCCCGCGCCGCCGGCAGACCGGTCCCGAATGGCAACGCGCTACAGAAAATTTCGAAACCCACCATTGTTCGAATTCGAAAATCAATTACGAACCAACGGACACACACGCACACAAATCTAATTTAACTTGCGCAATGTAGGATATTATCTAAAAAGATTGAAAGTAATTTGTTTTGTTGTCGCCAGAAGTGTGTGAGCCGGTCTCGACTCTCGAGGGACCCAGTTCTGGTGGCCTACAGATTAGCACTGTTAAGTAAGCAGTCAACATGTATGCGAGCTACTTTTGTTGAACATGTGTCCTCAGTCAAATATTACAGTTTCTGTTCAAATAAACAGTCACCTGACGTGACTTGACCAGGTGACTCATGCCTGACTTACAAGTCAATATACAACATTGTTCGCGAGTAAACTGTGTTTGAGGATATTATCGTTTTTGGGCTCTTGGTAACAGAATTTAAGCCAAATTGATAACATGACTAAAGAATCAAACAGGTTAGTTTAAGAATGATAAGTCAGTTTGATAAGATTAGCGACGTGGAAATGTGTTTTTTGCAATAATTTCATAACAGTTAGCCGCATAATTTATAAATTTCCAACGAATTCAAATATACGTAGTACATATAGGTCGTTGCAAATTTCAGATTATTTCAAAGAAGCAATACTTAATGCACTGTTTTAAATTATCGCGGTTGTTCAGTTGTGTTTAACTATGTCACGGGATATTTACCGTGTTAAGGTTCTGGAAGGAGCTTCTGATATTTCGACGCAGTTACTTGCGCCATGATTCACGGGAAGACTGACGAATGCTTGTACCGTTTGACCAACCACCATTCCTCAGCCATTCTTCAGTCTTCCAGTGGAAATGCCGCATGTAACTGCGATGAAATATCGGGAACTCCTTCCGCAACCGTACCACTGTAAATAATCATATAACTGTAATAATTCAGTCCTGCAGTCTTCATATTCTATTTACAATAAATATGAGTAAATCATCTGGCTATTAAAGCCCAAAGGCTGCAGTTTACAGGTCGTTCACTTTAGCGACTAAATGTCGCAGGTTCACATTCCGGCACGAGCATTTCCACATAAAATCGTCCATTTGCATGAGTTACCAGCTGCAGTTACACCACTAATTTAAATAATTAAACGAATATCGAGATGACCTCATGGTGACGCTATTTCAAACTACCTAGGCTACCTAAATCAATAGGAATGACTACAGACTACGTAATTATTTGCACACTTTTAGGTGTTTAGTGACTAACCTCGCCGAGAATACTTTAGGTGGCTTCTTTTTTTAAAGCAATTTTATTATCAGCTTCGATCCGAAAAAAATATATATTCTGGCAGTGGTTTTTAATGCCCTTTAAAATGTAATGTCCATTTTAGAATGTGTCGACAGTACGAAGATTTTGAAGGTCACTTGAAGGCAATGTACATCCTTAACCTCGTCGTCAGCCAAAGTTAAACTTTTTCAGCTTAATTTTTTTCTAGCGGTTCAATCCTAGGCACGAATTGAATGAATGACTGAGTCTCCAATCTCAAGCGCCATACGATACCCCCCGCGACCGACGTGGCTTACACCTTGCACAAGCAAATTATGACTCGTGCGCGATCAAGTGGTTATTTACCTTTGCTTGGAGGCGACCGTAGAATAATAGAACAAACAGCAAGTTCAAAATTAGACAGTAGACGAATTTTTCTTTAGTCTACCATAACATTTAGGAAAAGTTTACATCAGGCGAGTTGGCGGTCAAACGTAAGCCTATTATTAAATATAAAGAGAAAGACTAATGTGGACCTTCAAATACCTTCTTAAATGCAGATTATCTTTTTGTAGATATAAATATATATAAACGACGCCTCAGCCAAAGTATTGTAGACGAAATTGGACTTAGAACTGTCAATAACTCTTCTATCTTCTACTGATACACAAAAAGGCGTACTTACCAAACTCCAAAAGGTTTCTCCCGTCTTCCACTTGTCCAAACACGTGCCAGTCGTGACGAATACATTATACATTACACAGAAGGCCCGAGGTATTGTTTTGACGTTCCTTCGGTATGCTCATCACCTACCTACATCTTACATCCGGCAAGATTTTAGTCATAACAAGTTTCCATGTAAAGCTTACTCCTTATTAGATTTTATATCATTGAAAATTAGTTTGAATAAGCATCCTAATCGGCGGTATTTGCCTAATCTGTCTGCCATTCCTACATGGCAAGTAAATTCAATTCTATCGCCATTCAAGACCGAAGTTTTATGCCAGAAATAAATTTTGGAGTGGCGCGTCGTTTGAGAAAATATACATTTTTCGAGCATCGCAATGATCGCGGTAGTTCCGTCACGCAACACCACGATTCAGAGAACAATGGTAAAAGTTTGTTTAGATGTTAACTATTCACGCTTTCGGCTATCTTAAACGCAATCGGAATATTACCAGAGAGATGCTAATTACGCCATTCAAAGCTCGGCAGATATGCTGATGATAATCGAATGAGAATGCGAATCAAAGACGCGCCACGTCCTTAGAAGAAAGCGTACTCACTCTCATATCCAGCCGTCCAGGACCACATGGAGACCATCGCGAGCAGCCAGTGGTACATTAGTCCTTCGATCCTCCAATATAGGGGGGCGCATACGGGTCTGACGAGGCGCAGCACCATCATCCATACGACGTAAGCGGGGATGGCGTATATGTTGTTGATGACGGCAAATGTCGATCTTGCGACGATCCTCGCGTACCAGCTGAAAGCAGGGCCGCGTGGGTTCATCATCCATGACCGTCTCGCCTCGGCGCGCGCGCTCACCAACCCCCCGGGTCGGCCTCGCGACGACATACACATGATTGGTGATATGAAATGTGACGTGCTGGACACCACACAGAGTCGAGTGGTCGCACACTGACGTGACGCGACCGGCCCGCCGAGGGTTCCGTGAGCTAGCGAGACGAGCATGGATTGGATCCGTACCGCTCCCTGCCGACAGCTGCCGTGATGCGGGCTTTCGTCGAGCGCGGACAATGCCGCTGCGCCGTACCGCCGTATCCCAATCAACACACAGTTTACATTCGACGATATTTATTTATGATCATGGATTCACTGTCGGTTATTTCGTTAAGTAGATGCGAGTATAAATTTAAAAACCGCCCGCCGGCGAGCGAACGAGTCGCTCGCCGCCGAGCTCACATATGCGATTTGAGACACACATTTTACACCAATCGACGTAACAATTAACTCGTACGACGCGAGCACACATAGACATACACAATTTTATTTTCAATATTAATGCTTACTGGTTGGCCGGCCGCCGCGGGCCGGACTCGTCGTGTAAAAAAATCAATAATACAAAGTTCATATTTCATAATATAAAATTAAAAAACGACATCGGATCGCAGAAATTATACAAAAATTACAATTACAATAGTCTGTACACTATCTAATATGTACAAAGTAGTTGCCAGCAGAGATATGTGCGGGGGCTTGTATTTACAGGGCGCGGTGGGTCGCACAGCCGGCCGGCAGAGCTACACGTTGTAGTCGTGCGCCATCAGGCCGTGCACCTGCTCGAGGCGGTACGCGAGCCGCTGCTTCTGCGAGAACTCGTCCTCCTCGAGCGTCACCGTCAGCTGCTCGTTGTACCGCTCCGCGTACGCGTACAGCTCGTTCAGCGCACAGTTCGTGTTGAACTCCTTCGTGTGGAGGCGCGACTCCTCCGCAAGCATCGCGTTCATGTCCTGGTCCGATATGGCCGGCATCAGCTTTATGTCCGCGTAGTAACGCTCCACCCACTCCTTGTACACGGGAATATCTTTCGCGTACAGGAGCTTCGAAGACGGGGAGTCTTTGCCTAGGATGTGATCGGAGGTGGAGCAAGAGTCCATGAAAGTTTGCGCGATGACTGACAAGCAAGAGTCTACGGTGTTCGACTTGTGAACGTCGAACACGAAGTTGGGGTTCTTTATGAGATTTACCCAGAAACGAAGCGGGAGAGAGTTGCTTTTCCACGTGTGGACTACTTCGGGGTCGGAGATCGCGTGCTGAAGCGCCTGGTCGTCCAGGAAATCGAACATATACTTTATGGCGAGCGGCAGAGCCGAGCCGCGATGTGCGGTGCTGAAAATAGTCTCGAATAAATCATCGACAAACTTTTGCAAAGTGCCTTTAGTGGCGAGAAGTCGAGTGAGGTATATTTCCGAGACCATTTTATTGCCACGGTCTCCCTCTTTGCGTGCGTCATCGTCGTGGTGCCTCACCAGATGCCAGTATTTGAAGCCGCCTCCGTGATCGTATTTGAGCGGACTGGCCGGTGGGCTCGCCGAACCGTATTTACCGCGATTGAGCGTTTCGTAAGTGTGCGATTTATCGTTCTTCTCCATGTTGGAGAGATTGTAAACAGAGCTCTGTTTCGCGACGAGACTGAGACAAGCGCCGTCCGACACGCGGTAGTGGTTCAGCGTATTGAGCTTGCGCCACTCGCTTTCACACTTAGTGGTGCTGTCTTCATCGTAGAGGATCAAGCGACCGCAGGCGCCCGTGCGCCATTCCAAATCGAGTTCGTCACGACTCGGCCTCTGAGCATACGGGGTTGCGCGATAAATGGCATCGAGACATTTTTCTTTTACTTGGCTTATTGTATCACAGTCGAGAACTTTTACTTGCACGTTCTCTGTAGTAGCCTCTAAGCCACTGACAAAAAATGTTTGTTGCGATATCGATACGTTCACTAGAATCGGTTTAAAATCTATAGACTGCCTGATCAGTTTCTCTTCGCTGAGAGAGTAGCGTGCCTCGGAAGTTATGGCGTCTACGGGGCCTTTGTCTACTTGGCCCTTCATTGACCTAAACAGGAGATATAGAGGTTCACCGGCGCATTCGCGAAGGAATTTATACAACAAAAATGTAAACCAAGCACTCAACATTTTCTCGGCGACGCTCTCGGTGCGCCTCAGCAATAACTTAGGATGGTTTTTACCCTCCATACACTTCTCTATCAGCTCAGCTAATAAAGTCTTTAGCACGTCAGTGCAGTATTCCATTTTACTCTGCAGAGTAACCATAATAAGAGAAGCTACATTAACACGATCGCGCATGGAAAAATATCTATTACTTTCTAAAGTACGAATAAATAATAGGAGGAATGTTTTATGCATAATAAGTTGTCCGAACATTTTCAGACCTTTCTCTCTTCTATTAAGCTCTGGACGTTCCCACTGTAGGACGGCATGGTCGTCAATATTCGGGAACAGGATCTTCATAGCGTACGTGCGGTAATCTAAGAACGGTATCCCGCCCGTCACCTCTCCCGTCAGATCCGTCATCTCCGTCTGCAGCTCTGCAAACGCTTCCTTACACTCAGCGGCTACTCTTAACTCTAAAATATCCATTTGCTCTTGCATATTCTTTAATACTCTAATATTTTCCGTTGATTTTCTCCTATACATAATTAAAAATCCGAAAAAGATTAATAGCAGAGCGCATATACTTATACCTATACCGACTAATGCTGGTTTGCCGATAGCGGCTTGCAAACCAGCTTGAGATGAATATGAGAGTTTACCGATCTTGTACGTTAGAGCGCGTCCTACCTTGACTTCGACTTCTGGCGTGTCGACGCCATCTGGTAGCTCGTCTCGGGACGGCGGCCTACACGTCAGCTGGTGGCGTGAGAGAGACGTCACGTTACACAAGCTTTCGCCGATATGAACCTCCACATCTCCTTCCGTGCAAGCCCTATCTAAATTCTGCCCGTTAATGGTTAAATATTCAGACTTATAATACTTGACGTCTTCATCGAACTTCTCGTATATCGGATCCGGATAGAGTAAAAAGCCTTCGGCCGTTTTGCTAGTCAGATTTTGCACGCTTTGTACATCGTCCATATTGAAACCGTACTCTAATTCCAAGGGTCTATCTGGATCTAGATTGAGACCGGCGCTTTCAATGCCGGGAGATTCACAAATGAGATGCGTTTGAAAATCAACCCTGTGACAGGGCGCGATATAGGGCCGATTATCGTGGTACACGTATATTTGAGGAAATTGAATAGAATGGAAGTTCATACCCATCACTTTGATGTTGATCCCTCCAGAGGGTATACCTTTGGGTTGTTTTCTTTGACTTATCAGAGGGGGACCGGATTCGACCGATACTATGACCGGATCCTCTATGTATTCAAACTTTTCCCGTTCCAGAGTTCTCATACCGTTATCGAAACGCATCCGTAGGGTTCCCATTTTGAGTTGATAAGAATGACTAGTTCTACAAACGGCCTCTTCGTGCGACACCGATAGAATAGCGCAAGGTAAATCGTCGATAAAAGCCTGAATATTACTTCCCGCGTTTAGATATTCGCCCGTGATACGCAATTTAGTGCCCCCGGACTGCGGCCCGTACTTGGGTTGGATGGAATTTATTCTCGGGTTCACAAAAGCGTAATGATGTGTAGATTCTCCGCGGTAGTCCGCCACGCGAACCACCACGGGGCCATCTCGGGGCACCTCCTCGCCCGGCCCGTCTACCGTGCAAACGATTTGTTTTGTTTTCACGTACAAATCTATGATGGGTTGACATTTGATGCCGGCAATGGTGACACCGTTGTAAATATCGGATATGTTTCGCCCTAGATTGATGCCTTCGATGGTGATGTTGGTGCCGCCATCCCACGGACCGAGTTGCGGCCTGAACGAATGGATCTCAGGGTTCGGACAGGTTTGAGTTCTGTTCAGCCATACGCTAGGAGCGCCGCACTGTTCCTGGACTTCACACTTGTCAGACCCTTGGCACCAGCCACACCCAAATTTCTCCGGCAAGGCGAGACACATGCCGCAGTTGTCAGCCATATCGTTACAACGGTAAATGAGAATGTGAGTATTATCCGGATTATCTAAAGGCTTCGACCCGCCCCATATTACAGCGAAAGAAGCTGTAATGTTAGGCGCACGCGACGTATATGTGAACTCAACGGCTTCACAGTAAATTGTGTCGGCGAGAAGTTGGGCGTTTACATGAGTCACGCGTCCCTCTATGTTGAATTGACAAACAAACCTCGTCTGAACGATAAATTGACCTATTATGTGGACTTTAACTTTTATGGCTTTCTTTACACCGGATGGAACTAAAATTTCGTTCGTGCCGTCGGACGTGGAATTGATAGTGGGACAAAATCCGGGGCCGGAGCGATAGCTGGGACCGATTCTACTGACGCCCGTTACAAGGATGTCGTTTCGGCAGTTTTCGGCGGTGTCGTGCGTGCACCGGTGTCCGTCGACACACCAGTCGCAAGGGAACGAGGAGCTGACGCACTGCGTGCACGAGCTGTACGTGTTGCAGTCGAAAAACGTGAAGTTGGTCGCTACGAAATCCGGACCCTGCGTAGTTCGCACCGACAGTTTCGCCGTGAAATGATGTTGACCGGTGGGAATCGAGGGGAGCGTGTCGGTACGCGGAGTTGTACAATTCACCCCGTATGGTTTTCTGGTGGCATTAGTTATAAGAGTACGATCTAAAGCTGTAAATGCACATAAGAATTGTCCGTTAAGAGTTGGCAAGTTTTCTATGAGTAAATCTAATGTCCTCGCTGTAGTTCGTTGCAACTGATTTGGTGTCACTTGAGTGATTGTCGTGCAACGGCCACTACGATACGAGATCCAGTATAGAGGATCTTTAGCTGCGTCTTGACAGTCTGAACGTAAGCTGCACTTGTTTTCTAGAGAACACCACCCGCAATAAGGGTCTTTGGCTCCGAGACACGTTAAGCACGATTTATATACGCTACACTCTTGAACTTTAACTTTAGACACTTTGCGTTCGGTCATCACATATAAATGCATCAGTTGAGTATCGAAGAATAGGTCTTTGTTCACTGGGGAGCCTTTGTCGACGACAATATCTCCGTACTCGAAGGCGGAAGAGGCACTCTCAACGACGATCTTCTTCAGGTGTCCCTCGGCAGTGCCCGCGAATACTACAGTGTAATCTCCGGTTGCTGTCGCCGCCACCGCCGTCAGTCTCTTGGTGAACACCGCGACCGGCACGGCCTCCACTGGTTGCTCGCCCCCCAGTGGCGTATTCACATCTAACCCGCAAAAATCTTCACTGATCGACTGCAGTTTCGTTCCGATACATGCGTGGGAAGGAGATATAAAATCCAGTCCTCGAGAGCCGTTACCACTGAAGCATGTCTTTATATTCTGCATAAATTTTCGGCGGATCGCCTTCAACGAATATACACAAAGAGCTGATAAATTTGAAGGTTTGTTGGTGTTGATTGATTCGCTTTGACTAAATGCAGCGAAGAGAACATCATGTTGAGCTGTTATTCCGAGTTCTCCCGCTAAAACCGATCCTGCCTTTCCCACAAAAGCTGCCTGTACGAGATTGTATCCATAGTTGCCACCGCCTTCTCCAGTGCACGACATCGGTATTTCAGTGTACGAGTAATAATTCTCATCGTCGTGACACACCCGAACCAATTTACTGTAGTAGGTGTCCGATCCTACTCCTCTTAGCTGCGTAGTCAGAAAGTAGCTGAATCCTTCTGAACTGAATCCATAAACGTAATTTATAGGATAGCGTTCACGCGACAATGAATTGACAAACATTCTAGTACCAGTCGTGACGGCCGTTCTGGCTATCATAAAGAGCCTGTCGTCTTCGAGGGAACGACTGCTCACAGCAGGAACTTCGGAGCGATAGGGAGAGTTGCCCGTGAAGGTGACCCCCACGTACATGACTTGCGTCATCGGAGGGTTCGGGGGCCCGGGCGCGATAAACGCTACCGTCGACGACGTAGCATTGTTCGCTACCACCGGCTCGCGTACTTCGCGGACATCGTGAGAGATGTTATTCAAGTTGCGCACCGAGCACAATCCCTGGAGAACTGATCCGCACGTGATCAGCCGACTAGTTGCATAATCGATAACGAGCGCCTTGTTGACGTTATCCGTGGGCTTCTTGATGAAGTTGGAGGGGCAGTCGAAAGTGCATTGGGCGGAGTCGTTGACGGGGCCAGTGACGATCCATTGAGCGACTTCCAAGTCAGGGGAGAGCTGGTAGATTCTGTTGACAGCGCCGACGTAGACGCGGCCCGTGTTCCGGTCGACGACCAGGTGGTCGAAGAGCGAGGCAGGTGAGGTCACCGGGTCGGTGAAGGTTCGCACCACGTCCTGGTTGGCGCGCGCGGCGGCGCACGCGGCCCCGAGGGCCAGCAGTACGCGCCACATGGCGCCGGGGCATGTGGCCGGCAGCCTACCGCGCGCACCGCCGCCCGCTCTTCTCGGCGCAGTTCGCCCGCCCCACACATCTGCAACGCGATACACGCAGTCAGGCGCAATGCCCACGCCCGCCCGCCCAGGCCGCTGCCGCCGCGCTGCCCCCATCGCACCGCACCGCTCCGCCGCGCCGCGCGCCGGCACTCTTACTCTACTGTAAGCCTAGCCTACTCGCGATACGCTGGCTACTCCTAGCGCGAACGTCACCAATACAATTATACAAAAACCCGCACGAGTACACGCGAGGCTCGGAGAGGTCCAGTGCGATCGGAGCGAATTCGCGAGCTGAAGTGAGGATACGACGTGACCCTCATCACAGATTACGATATCGGTACCGACCTATTTTTACTGCGTTGCAACCTTTTGCAGTGCATGACATTCTTATCAATGTGCATGTCAAGTCGCGCCAGAAGAGAAAGTTCAGCAATGCAGGAGATTAGCGTGAATGATATCACATGCGCACAGGGCGTAGTTGTTTACGCGTGGTATTAGGTGAATAGATTAGTTTGAAAATAGGTCAGTACCGAGATAGCGCGGTCACGGCGATCCGATGCGGTCAGTGCAACGACAGGTCACACGCCGACGAAAGCCTCAGCATCATTAAAGAGGGACAACTAAAACAATAACTTGGCATGCTGTTCGCAACGGGGAGTGAACGTGGTAGCGTAACGATAAATAAAATGAAAATAAACAACGGACTAACTAAAAACATCGATAGTGACGGTAAGTGGTGGATACTCACAGGATTGCCATGTCGCTGGTTGATGTACGGGCTTCTAGGTTATGTACTGTACTATGCTAAGATCATAAGCATGTAAAGCGCACTCTCATAGTGCGTTTTCAGCGGTTTGACCTCGAAAACGAGACCTGGAACAATCAAAAATTCGAGTTAAGGTCGGAACTTACAGTTATGTTTTGTTTGCAAGTCAAATGAGCGTGTAATGTATGAATTAACCGATGTGCCAATGAATTTTGACCTACAAATTATGCATTTATAAATCAATTAGGCATACAAGTATTTATTTATTACGTAACGTAAGTCATTATCATTGTTGAACTCACAATGGCTCCGTCTGTCAACACAGTGTCTGACTAGTTCAGAAGCCCCTGGGACCATCACTACAGCTTACTTTATAATTATGATGCCCGAATAAAAGATTTTGTACTTTTTTGCTATTATAGCTAAAATTTACAACATTACAGTAGTCGCATTATGAATCACACCAACAGCATTAATGAGAACCAACACGGCTTGAAAGAAGTTTCTTTGTGCCGTGTTGGTTCTCATAAGCTTTTGTACTAAATTTGCATTATTTACTATAATAGAAGCCCCTGTTCATCGGGTATCACTTGTACATTATTAATTCATTAAAAAAAAAACGACTTAATGGTATGTTTCATAAACAGAATACATTTCTTAATTTTCCACCCTTAGTGGAGGAATATTTTCTTGAAATTTAAATGGGGTCGAGGGTGGACTCAAGATATAGCCTATTCAATAATGACTGGCCAAATGCGTGTCGAGACACACATATGGTAGGGTTCCGTAGCCAAAGCCATATTTATAATTGTGGTGACATTCATAGTTCAGAAATTGGTGGTTATAGAAAAATTCGAACGAACAAAGCTCGTTCTAGACTTAGCAAATTTTCGGAGATGTATCATACCGACTTTTTTTTAATAGTTTATTTAAAGAGACAACTACTTGGGAAACAAGAAGAAGAACGAAGAAGTCAATGACCTTAAAGGTGGGTAAAGCATTTAGAATTTCGGGATTTTTTTTATTCGGGAGCTCATTCCACAACCTTACCACGGTAAATATCCCGTGAATAACCGATTCACGAGTGAATCGGTTCCTTCTAGGCAAGCGTGCTCCAACGTAGACCGCATCATCGCTTAACATCAGGCGTGATGGTGGTCAAACGCAACCCTATTATTTATAAAAAACTAGCGACCCGCCCGCCCGGCTTCGCACGGGTGTAATTTACGTGCGAAGCCGGGGCAGGTCGCTAGTTATATATATAAACCTTCCTTGAAAATGTATCTAACTGATGGTGAAAACCGCATCAAAAGCCGTTGCGTGGTTTAGGAGGAGTTAGCGGCCATACAGACATACAGACAGACGCGGAAAGCGAGTTCAATTTATACTATGTAGAGAAAAATAAATAAAAATAAATCATAATATAACTTTAGTGAACAATCGTGATAGTTTAAAACAGCATTTATCAGTTTTGTTGCTAAACTCAAAAAGTTGTAGTTACAAAATGTAAAAAAAAAAAAAAAAAAATGCAAAATTTTTGATTATGATCTATCAACATGCCAAGTAACAAGTTTCTTGTTTAATAGCTTAGAAATGCAGGAGAGGAAATCAAACTTTTTACCAGTTTGGCAAGCCATATTTCACAAAGGATACACCGTGAATACACCTGATAAAGTGATGCATGAAACGTTATCATCTCAAAAAACCTATTTGAATATACGCGAAGTTTTTTTTAAATATTGTTTTTCTTTGGTGCTTAGTCACTATGCGATTATGCCAGCCCCACTTAAGGCAACTTCAACAATCAAAAGGGACCAGAGTCCCTACGCTGATCTAATATGACCGAGACCATGGCATACAAGCACTTTGGATTAGATTTCCATCGGTTCCATGGCATCCCCAACACAGGGAAACCCACCCAGGGGGCTGAGTGTGAAGCGTTTTTTTTTTTTTTTTTTTTTTTTTAATATAAATAATAGGCTTGCCTTTGACCACCATCACGCCTGATGTTAAGCGATGATGCGGCCTACGTTGGAGCACGCTTGCCTAGAAGGAACCGATTCACTCGTGATTTGAAGACACCCAGATTGTAACCGTCGGGGAAAACCCATTCAGGCAGCGCATTCCACAGTCTAGCAGTTCGCATAATAAATGTGGAATCAAAGCGCTTCGTACGAGTTCTCGGAATATCAACCATAAAGCGGTGACGATTTTTCCTGCCCGCTCTGGCAGTCCGATAGAAAAATGGGCAGAGGGAATTAGATCGTCATCATCGTTGCACACTCTCCGAAATGTATCCTATAAAAAACCAATAGACTAGCAATTTATTATTATTATTATATGTCGGCATTTTAAAGGTATAGTTACCAGTAGGTTATACTCTCATTTCTAGATTTTAATTACAATACTTTTAGGTTTCCGTACCCAAAGGGTATAAACGGGACCCTATTCCTAAGCCTACGATTTCTGTCTGTCTGTCTGTCCATCTGTCCTACCTTTAAACAGCTGTATCTTTCGAACTGTAATAGATAGCTATAGTTAAAATTTTCACAGAATATGTAATGTTACGGCTGATTAACTAGGAAATAATAAAATTGTCAAAAAGTAAAAATTAATGGGGGGTGGGTCCCGTACAACAAACGTACGTATTTTTGTATTAGCTCTAATGTAAAAACGGTAATACGTACAAGCGTCAAACTTGGCATAATTATAGAACACACTCTAAAGTATGTATAACAAAAAAAAATGCCCAAGTGAGAGTCGGTGATAATTTTCTGTTCATTACCAAATTATAACTGGTAATTTCGTTATTGAATTTTGTGGTGGTACAGAACCCTCAGTGCGCGAGCCCGACTCGCGCACTTGGCCGGTTTATTATTGAAGTTGCACTGTTGTTAAGCCAAAGAGGTCATTGTACTTAAGTACTATTATTAACTAAGCTTATAAATGAGACCAACCCTGAAATCTGCAAATAGAACGGTGAAATCACCAAAAACAAAATGTATGGAACAAGCGATATTATTTTCATGATATTAGAGTTCCTCTCAAGGAAATAAAAAAGCAACTGACCCCTACAAACAAGGTCGAGATGTGACTACATTGCCAAATTGACAAAAATAGTTTTAACCATCACAATTATTTGGACTTTCAAGGATTTCTTGTAAGATCGGAAATTCTGCATAATGGGCCGTCCATTAATCACGTGATGTTTTTTTTTGCATTTTTTAACCCTCCCTCCCCCTTGGTGATACGTGGTGAGGTCTAAGACTACCCCCCCCCCCATCCAAAATCACATGTAGTTTTTATTAACTATAAAGAATCTTTTTTTTTTAATATTATCTTTAAATACAGGTATAAAGTATAGTCTGATTTTGGGACCATGACAAAAATGTCTAGACATAAAAGGTTGCAGGTTGTTTTTGATTCGCAAGGTCATACTACACGCCGCTATTCGGTTTAGAAATCGAGCATTCAACGAAAAAATAAATACATGTGATAACTTACTACACCCCCCTCCCCCTTTCAAGGCTCACGTTTAATGGACGGTCCCTAATATTAGGCTGTGTGAACTTGGGTTTTTTTCAAATTCGGGGGACAACTTATAATTTTTTTTTATTACTACTAACGATAGTTTAATTACTATCTACTACTTACCGAAATCTATCGAAACGCAATCAAAAATTTTTTTTTTCAAGGTCTGGTGCCAAGTTCACACAGCCCATAATATATCACAGATCATAAATCGCTGATAAGAGTTTATCTATCCGGTAGAACCATTTACTGTTACTAGTGTTGGGTGAAATTCAATACTTATAAATGGCGAATGCACGAGATGTGCGAAGCCAAAAGTCAAGAGGCATGAAAAAATGACACTAGTTATTATGGGTGGAAGATAGACGACTAAAACTGCAGTAGAAATAATAACTTGCCAAGAGCCTGTCAAGGCACTCATGGGGGTAGGGTACCGTACCCAAAGTCATATAGGTAATTGTGGTCATAATAGTAGATATTGGTGGTTATAGGAAAATCCAAGTACGGAAATCTGTAGGCTTAGCCAAATTACAGAGATGTATGTATCATACCAACATTATGTATTATAATGAGAAAAAGAGAAAACTATTTAAGAAATATTCTTTGTTAAGATAATTTTGCAAATAATAATGATAATTATTTTGTAAATAATGATATATTTTTTTTGTAATTATTTTTATTTTGATGGATGCTACTAGTGAGAGACAGGGGAGAGTGGCATAAACAAAGGGAGGCCTATACCCAGCATTTTTTCTGCCATCATAGTACATTATTCGGGACATTTTTTGAGACATTTTTGCACACATGGTCATCTGTCCACAAAGTAAGCAAAGCCTGTGATATAATATCTGCCAGAGACTGGTACATACATATATAGTTTTCAGTAATACGTACGTACAAGCTTCAATCTTGACGTGATTATAGTACACACTCTAAAATATTTCAATAAATAATGGACAAGTGCGAGTCGGTGACATATTTCTGTTCATTACCAAGTTAAGCAATGTATTTTGCTACTTTAGATGACCTTATCATAAATTCGTCTCAACGAAACTAATTGACATACCTACCTATTTTACTAATATTGAAGTCAGTTTTCTAAATTGATAATTATTGTATTTTGTGGTGGTACGTTACCCTCAGTGCGCGAGCCCGACTCGCACTTGGCCGGTTCTATTTATGGTTGCTGGTGGGCTGCGCCAACTTTATGGCTAGCTTGTTGGTATATACAATTTCATTTGTGTTGTATTTTTTGCTGAAGTATTGTATTTCTTCTTTGACCATTGGTATCTAATTCTGATTCAAAGTGGGAGTGATAAGACCTGCACTGACATCCCGCTTGGGGTGTATTGTGCATTTCCCCCTGTCAGCCGACACAAACCAGCTGAACTCCTTAAAATAATGGAGCATGACTTTGGGTCGCTGACTAAACTGCTCTATCCCTCAGTTGGTCAGGTGTTGTGGTATTGGAAAATGAAAATGAAAATATATTTATTACTGTATAAACATTTACAGATATTATTATAGATAAATTATACTAAAGTAAATTGAACATGCTTATACAGAGATTATATGCCTTCGATAGAATTATCTAACGATCCTCACACTAAGCACAGCCTGTATCGTGAGGACCTGGATACGATTACAACGATCTACGAGTTCGCAATCTCAGCTGACTTAATTTAAAATTACTTAAAAAACAAAAAAAACATAGCTACTATATAATTATATAATAACTAGCGGTCCGCCCCAGCTTCGCACGGGTATAGATTATAGCCTATGTCACCCGGGGATAGTGTAGCTTCCCGTCAGTGAAAGAATTTTTCAAATCGGTTCAGTAGTTTCGGAGCCTATTCAATGCAAACAAACAAACAAACAAACAATCAAATCTTTCCTCTTTATAATATTAGTATAGATAATAATTTGACGCTACTACAAAAACGAAATATATAGAATATGGCTAGATAATTTTAACAACAATAAGGTTTTATTAAATGGATTTTACAATGAAATATGGAGACTTGTTGTTGTTGAGATTCTTCAAGGAGTCCCTTAATCGTATGTCTTGTGGCCTTGCAATACTGTAGTACATGCTCCATGGTCTCTTTTTCTTTTTGTTCATGGTTTTTTCTGTATCTTTTTCATGGTCTCTTTTTCTTTTTCCTCAGCACAGAGGACTGTCTGTGGCTCCTATTTTGTACAATTGATTGTTCAGCTCATTGGCATGTCAAGATAAAGCACTGTTTTCAACTATTCACTAAAGTTATATGGTTAGTATTTTATGGGAGCCCATTCCACAACCTAACCGCGGTAAATATCCCGTAAATAATCATATAACTTTATGTCAAGATAAGTATGTGTATCTCAGATGTTTTGGCATACCCAAGGTGAGACAGAGATATTGCACAATACATTGTTTTGAACAATTGTTTGTAAGATTTCCACATTAGGTTGACTAGTGGTAACCCCACAAATCTATTCAATACATCATTACAACCTAACCAAATTGCCATGTATTACAAGCTTTACTTAGTTTGGTGACCGGGTGCAAAAATGTCCCGAATTAACTTTATTAACTAATTTCGCTTTTTCAGGTAATCCAAACCCAACAAGGAAATTTTGTAATATTGGGCTGAAAATGTTACCTTTTCTATACTAATATTATAAAGAGGAAAGATTTGATTGTTTGTTTGTTTGCATTGAATAGGCTCCGAAACTACTGAACCGATTTGAAAAATTCTTTCACTGACGGGAAACTACACTATCCCCGGGTGACATAGGCTATAATATATACCCGTGCGAAGATGGGGCGGACCGCTAGTCTTTAAATAAAATAATAGTACAGGTAAGTAAAGAAAATCTAAAAGACTTAACAGACGTGACGTTTTTGGTTGACGGACTGCCATCTGACCAACTGGAGGGAAAGAGAAAATTTTCTCTTTTTGTTCCGTTGGCAGTCCGTCAATAAAGTCCTACACGTCTATTAGGGCTTCCAACACCAACAGGGTTAGGGGTCCAATACCAATAGGGGTTCCAACTGGCAAGAGACTGAGATAAAATACAATGTAAAGCTAAATACAATATACTAATATAATGGTGTTAATTCTACTGGATCATGGAAAAGTGGTATTAAGCCAAATGGAAGTCATTGTACTCATCATTATAAACAACTTTTATTGAAGGACAAACCCTAAATTCGCCAATAAAAATCAGCTGTGCCAAGCGTACATTTTGACTTTTTTTTTATAATTACATTTTTCTATGGACCAGCTGATTTTGAAGGTGATTTTTTAGGTATTTGTATGTTTGTAGTTTTTAGGGTCCGTACCCAAAAGGTAAAAACGGGTAACCCTAAATATTACTAAGCCTACACTGTCTGTATGTCCTACCTTTTAACAGATGTATCTTTCAATCTTTCTGACATATTGAAATGAAAAGAGACGGTGATAATTTTAGTCCTGTCAGATTAGTTTAGTTTAGAGAATGGTACAACAGAATTGATGCCAATGGCATCGATTCTGATGTTCTTTAAACTAAACTAAATTTGACAGCTCTAAAATTGGTGCCATCCTTCTCTCACATATTAAAATGAAAAGAGGCAGATAATTTTAATCCTGTCACATTAGTTTAGTTTAGTGAGTGGTATGACAGAATCGACGCCAGTATATCTTCATGCGGAGTGTCATAAGCTACATGATTTGTTGTCGGGTTGTTTTTATTTTGAAATCACACTGTCCTTAGTCCCTAGTTAAATTGTAGGTGCTCTTCGCACCTACAAGGACTGAAACTTAGGCGCCGTGGATCTAGCTAGAATTGTGTAGAGGGACCTGGCTGAATGTATGTTGAAGTTGGAGGTAACTGGTGACAGAAAATTAGTATAGCCAAAAAAACAGCATACTGGCCAATTATCCTACCACCAAAAATAAGCATTGCCATTCAACGTGACAATGCTGCTAGCATACTGGCCAATTTTCCTACCACCAAGGGGCTTTTAGATAAAGATAAAGACAGTAAAATAAAAAAGGGATCATCTAATAAAAGTTCTTCATAATGATGAGTACAATGAGCTTACGGCTTAATACCGCTCTTTTTGTAATTTCAGTTATTTATTTATTTTATTGGGATACATACCTAAAGAGTTGAATTATATAATCCACAAAGATACCAATTTCGTGTGACTGACAAAGACATAATTGTTTTTTTTTTTTACTCCTACTCATACTTATTTATTCATAACAATATTAGTTACATGTCACAGTGTATAAATTCTTATTATCTTTTACATAATCATCAAACATGAAAAAAAAAACATGAAAGAAAAAAAAAACATGAAAGAAAAAAAAAACACTCAAATAATACAAAAAATAATGGGCTTGCGCTTGACCGCCAACTCGCCTGATGTTAAGCGATGATGCGGTCTACGTTGGAGCAAGCTTGCCTAGAAGAAACCGATTCACTCGTGATTTGAAGACACCCAGATTGTAACTATCGGGGAACACCCATTCAGGCAGCGCATTCCATAGACTAGCAGTTCGCACAGTAAAAGTGGAATCAAAGCGCTTCGTTCGGGTTATCGGAATACCAACCATCAAGCGGTGTTGATTTTTTGTGCCCGCTCTGGCAGTCTGATAGAAAAATTGACAGGAGGGAATTAGATCATGAATATCCAATGCACACTCTCCGAAATGTATTTGATAAAAGACCAATAGATTAGCAACTTTGTGATAATATTGTTCTATAATCAGTGACCAAATAGTTTTGCCACACACACACACACATCATCAGCCCGTAAACGTCCACTGCTGAACAAAGGCCTCCCTCGTAGAGGGGTGTTGCCATAATCCCCACGCTTGGCAGGTATAATAGTTTTGCCGGTGAACCAGTAAATTACCTTTATAATGAACCTACTCAGAATGGTTAGTCATTTGCTAAATAATTAATAATTATTAAGAGCTTTAGTTTGATCTGTGTGCGATTGTATCAGATCCCGTTTTTATGTTTGAATAGATTTGTTTTTAATAAATACTTTTTACATACTAAAACACTTTTAAATATAACCGTTATGCAAGTTTATTTTTTAGATAGCTTCCTAGTCTTCATAAAGCCAGTTTATATTTAAAAGGAAGGTAACAACAGTTGTACCAATATTGGTGTATAATTTAATTTATGGTGTGAACAAAACTAATCTATCTACGTATAACAGCGAGTTTTTTTAGTAGCCTCTTCTATCCAATTGTTTTGGACAACATAATAGTAAGATTTATATTTTCAAAGCATTCATTTCCAGCTTTACAGGGAAACATATTTATATTTATTTAATTCTGGAGGATTCCTTGGTTAGGGGACTATAGCTGCATCACTCTATCAAATATTAACTCAACAAAGCAAAGCACTTTGAAGTGGCAACGAATGATAGATACAAAAACTTGACGGGAATCTGTTTTTTCCAACTGCTATATTTCTCGAAATGCGAGGTCACTATGAATGATGTCACCAAACTTATCGTGTTATCTAGCGAGCGACCAAAGAGTACGGGTGCCTCTGAGCATAAGGTACGAATCAAACGAATTACGATATATGATTTCAGATTTTTTTGTGTGCGTTGGTTTGACGCGACGGCTGCCGGTGGCTCCGCTCAACCAATAATTTATTGTTTGATCGCATTCCCTGCATACGCCTACACCAAACTCCCACACGCAGCACGATACAAAATTCATCACACAGTCAGTTGTACTCTTATAACACTACAATTACTGTTACCGACCGACAATATCTCAATAATAACATCCTTTCCGGAGAAAAAGTCAGCCATTACGGCGCACGCGAGTCGATAAACGGAAGCCATTCCTGACAAACGCTAAGCGTGGAAAACACTTATAAATGCGGAATAACACTAAAACTCACCTTATTTTTAATAATCTCGGAGGAAAACAACAATCCTTTGGAATCCAGAAAAGTGAACGGACACTAATTGCACAACACACTATTATAATTTCACTTATATCGTAACGATAACACTAAACACCACAAGCGACGGTTTTTATCACAACATTGAATGTATAAAAATATCTTTATCGAGTATCAAAGCCCGTTGAAAAGAATAAATAGCACGTTTTCACAAGAGTCCACGACAAGAGCATCAGTCTTCGTACATCGCCGTGGAATGAATTTGGTTTCGCTTTTCGAACGAGTCTAGGCGTGACTGACCCGAGAAAAGCCGAACAAGCCCGATTAGAATTATTTTCTCGCTCGTCTGCCGCTAGAGGCAGCACTGCGTTTCGATGCGTTCATGAATGCTACAATATGCGTTCAAAATAAATGTATATTATAACATTGTCGCCAGTGGGTGTTTACCATGCTCAATATTTTGTACATAAGATAAAATTTCCTCCTGAAATGTCAGTATTTACATGTGAATGTCTTGGCATTGTTAAAGCTATTGAATATGTGCTACTTTGTGAACATAAAACACCATTAATATTAGCGATTCAATGAGTGCTTTACAGGGGCTGTTGTTGTTGTTGTTTCCTTTTAAAACCAGCAGGGCTATTTGCTATCTCGATCTTGGTCACATTATCCTCTTATAATAGAAGCCAGGGAAAAACTTCATCTATGCACTCATAAAAACTTAATTATTAATTTTGTTTGGGTTCCTAGCCATTATGGGATTACTGGTACCTAATGATAAAGTACAGAGACTTGCCAATGAGGCGGTGCTGTGTGGTGATTTATTTCCGTATAAAAAATAAACCCACGAACTAGCTGCACTTCCCAGGCTGCACCTCCAAGATTCCGGTAAAGCAACCTGCTGATAAGTCCGCGTTTGACCACCAACAACTACCAACAAATGTCCCGCCAAGCTTGCTCATAGATATATAAGCAGTGCGAATATGGTGAATATGGGGATCTGAACCATAATATTTTTCTCCTGTCTATTACATGACCAATACGGGCAATTGGATTGTCTTTATACCTTCAACGGTCTATGGCATAGATTCAGTATAATGGGCAGTCTAACTGTATTTGTAGTTTTAGCTTTTATTTTGTTTAGTTAATAAAGGCGCTAGCCCAGGAAAAAAATTACATGACCATGCTCCTTTTATGATGACTTGACTTGATATCCTTCTGTGTTCCATTACCTACTCCACAATCTCTTCTCAATTATTATTTTTAGCAATTATTTTTCTATCTACCATTCTTTATTTTATCATTTTGAACGACATAAAACTTTTTTTTTTTAATTCATTTATCTTTTTTATATTTCTCTATTCCGTCCATCCTAATCCTTCTTAGATCCTAATTTTCAGGTATCGTTTCCCTGCCTTTATAATCTAAAACTAAATTTAAACGACTTGCACATAATGTACATGGCAACTGCGTCAATCACGCGGAGCCAAAAGCCCCAATACGGGGAATAAGAACAAAATAAAAACAGTCTGTCGTATGACAATGTGACACTGACTGACACATTTCGGTGACGGATGACAGCGAGATCTGCAATAAATGGTGTAGGAACGGTGAAAGGAATTTCATTTTTTAACTTTGCCTTACTCAATTTCCATCCGAAAAGCAGAGATATTTACCAAAATCATGGCTTCATCCATGTTTAAAATATCTTCTGCTCTATTAAGCTCCTCAAAGAACTATCGTAGTGTCGTTCAACTCGTGCACAAGGCTAATATTGCAACAACAAATGTCACAGCGGTAAGTTGCATAACCGGTCGTTTCGGTATTATTGTGTCAATTTACAGAATTGTAAGCTTATAAAGTGTCTTTCTTAATTCCAAAACTTTCATACCGTCAATAAGCAGTTGTTCACTTAGTAATATAACCTAAAACTTGTGTTTTTGAGGCAATAACAATGAGCGGCGTTTGTACCTACTGCTTTCCAATCAATTTAAATCTAGACACACGGCAGCCCGTCCGACCAAGCGACCGTGAAGGCACTTTCGAGCAAGAACCAGAGTCACCGACATAACTGCTAAAATTTGCAAGTTGAAGTGGCAATGGTCAGGCCACTTCGCTCGAAAAACTGATGACCGATGGGGAAGAAAGGTTCTTGAGTGGAGACCACGAACTGGAAGACGCAGCGTAGGTAGGCCTCCCACTAGATGGATATGATGGATAGGACGGTGTGTAGATATACTTCTTGTATCCCCACTTTGGCTCTCATTGGCAACTTAAAGCAGAGGATCGGATGAAGCAGCACTTGAGCAGCCTTTGCCTGGTGGATGGTTTGTGTCGCGTGCGAACGCACGATAAGGTCCGAGTCGATTAGCCGGGCTAACATGCGCGTCGCGGCAAAATTTTATCATTCTCGCTCGAAAAAGTGACGACAAGATTTTGACGCAGTGTGCATGTTAGGCAGGCAGGACACCCATGATTTTCACAGACTTTTCCCATGTGACATTGTGTCCTCTAAATTTTGCGGCTGTTTTTCCCATGTTGAAAGCCATTCACCACTTGTCCGGCCATTCAGACAGGAGCACTCTGGATCCTGCCTATGCGGTTGATAAGGTTCGTAGGTTTTTGTTCGTAGGCGTTTTAATAACCACATTGCATTTTGAATTGTCAAAGCAACATGGAAGAAGCACTTACGTCAACTGGTCCTATCTCATACCGATCCTGCGGATTCAGTTGACAAATAGATTTGTTACAATCGCTTTTGAAACCTGTTTGATTTGTTTAATTTTGTAACCATGGTTACTGGTGTTATAAGCTATAAGTTATTGTATTGTATTGTTATAAGATAGCCCGTTAGTTCAGTTGGTAGTGAACCTGCCTTCTGAGCTTGGGGCCCGTGGGTTCGATTCCCACCTAGGACAAACATTTATGTGATGAACATTAGTGTTTGTTCTATATCTGGGTGTCAATATCCATTTAAGTATGTATTTAAAAACTATATATGTATGTATATCAGTCTCTGGCAGCCATATCACAAACTTTGCTTAGTTTGGGGTCAGATGAACGTGTGTGCAAAAATGTCCCAAATATTTATTTATAACACACTAGCAAACCCGGCGAACTCCGTTTCGCCACCAGATGACTTCTATAAACCTCACGGAGCCCGAGACCTTTCCAACGAATGCAAAACCGTGGAAATCGGTTCGTGCGTTCTGGAGTTATAGCGTCAGGAAGGAAAACCCGACTTATTTTTATATAGTAGAAGATATACGTTGTGTGGTTTCATACAGAATTAGGGCCCAGTGCTATTGAACAGTTGATTATGTACTAGAGAGTACACTATTTTCATGATATAATATCTTTCTGCTTCTTTATCTGCCTGCTGCAATTTAAAAAAATATTCATATAAAAACTACTAAGTACTACTAATTTTGTATTGTAAGTAAAATTACAAAAGTATTTTCTTCTGCAAAACTAAATTCATTGTGTTAGTACAAAAAAAAGCTGAATAAAAACATATTTTACCGACTTCAAAACATGGTTCTCAATTTGATTATTTTTAGGGTTTCGTACCCAAAGGATTTTGAGACGCAGCGTAAGGAGGCCTCCCACTAGATGGACCGACGACATTGTGAGAGTCGCGGGCATCCAGTGGATGCAAAAGGCAGGCTGTCGTTCAGTGTGGTGGTTAAAGGGGGAGGCCTATGTTCAGCACGTGGACGTCTTCTGGCTGATGATGATGATGATGACCCAAAGGATTAAAACGGGACCCTACCATAACCTACGATGACCCTAAGCCTACGATGTCTGTCTGTCTGTCCATCTGTCCTACCTATTAACGGCTGTATCTTTCGAACCGTAATAGATAGCCAATTGAAATTTTCACAGAATATGTAATGCTATGGTGGATTAACTAAGAAATACAAAAAAAAAGTTTAAACTAAATGGAGGTCCCCATACAACAAACATATTTTTTATACATATTTTTGTATTAGATCTAATTTAATTCGTACAAACGTAAAACTTGGCATGATTATAGTACACACTCTAAATTATAACAACCAATAATAAATAATGGCCAAGTGGCGAGTCGGTGTCAAATTTCTGTTCACCACTGGTTCTCGTACCATCACCGAAGTCAAGCAACGTCATGCGCGGCCGGTACTGGGATGGGTGACCACTTGGGCGTTGATGGGATGTTGTGTTTTTGCACAATTTTTGGTACTTTAGTAACTAACAAGTTATGTGGTGGTACTTAACCCTTAGTGCGCGAGCCCGACTCGCACTTGGCCGGTTTAATTTATGTTTGTTACCTCAGAACTCCGTCATTTATTCTGTGAGTGATCTGTAATCTACAGGCTTGTGTATTGAATAAGTATTCTACAGCTGTGCTGTCGTCTGCATTCGATGGTCTGCATTCCGAAAAATACTGGGCTTCAGCAGATCGTTGATATAGCAGAAAGAGTGAGTAGAGAGAACCAACCCTTGGGGAACACCAGCATTGGTAGAAGCACTCCTATCGATCAGGAAGTCCGATATACAATTTGTTTCGGAGTAATTTGCTACGCAGTTTGCTACAGGCGCTCGAGTGTAATAACTTGGTAATGAACAGAAATTTGTCACTGACTCGCACTTGGCTATGATTTATTTTTTGTGGTTATACTTTATTTAGAGTGAGGACTACAATCGTGCCAAGTTTGATGCTTGTACGTATTATCGTTTTTACATTAGAGCTAATACAAAAATACGTTTGTTGTATGGAGACAAAAATACGTTTGTTATATGGTGACCCACCCCCCTTTCGTTTTTACTATTTGACTTTTTTATTATAATATTATGTTAGTTAAACCGCCGTAACGTTACATATTCTGTAAAAAATTCAACTGTCTATTATCGAAATATACAGCCGTTAATAGGTAGGACAGACAGAGAGACAGACTTCGTAGGCTTGGTAAAAGGGTCCCGTTTTTACCCTTTAGTTACGGAACCTTAAAAAAACTTACTGCTTAGTGATTTTAGTTCTACAATAGTAGCTTACATAGCAACACTGGCTTTGCTAAGCCGTTTTGACGGTTTCATTAGTTTTATACATTCAGCCCCAAGGCGTATTACGTAACACCACTATGCTAATTGTTATGCAAATTGAGACTGTTGTTAAATCAAATATGTGAAATTGATAAACTGCTATCGCGGTTAGCTAAATAATAGGTCAGTTAACACACTGCCGTGGATGCGGGCGGTTACGGTTAAATTGATAACAAAATAATATAAAAACAAAAACTCTGAGTGGAATCGAACATTCGTGGAGGGGACAACGACCGGTTTCTACGCGACTTTCATTTCGCGACGCGACGTGGCCAGTCATTTCGTTCCAAAACCGCGTCTAAAATAACGTACCCACCGTTCCGCAAAATTATTGCGCCCTTTTTGTCGGCGGCAATAATACGCACGGTGTCAAATAACGACAATAAAAAGGTCGGATTTTAGAAAAAAAAACTTTAGACGTCAATTTGACTTACTTATTTTTCTAGTCTAAAATTTTTCATTTGAATTTTTCTTGCTAACACAAATACATCTTCCGTATAAGTTATCATTGTATGAAGACGTATTTTAAAAGTTCTAATACACCTACGATGGCGTGCTCACATTGCATGAACCCTGAGTCGAAACCCGTTAAAATGGTAAGTTTTTATTTGAAGAAGTCAGTATTTTGCTAATAGTTTGCACATAAATAGTGAACAGGCATCCTGGGGGCCTACCTATTTATACTAAAATTATGTATGGCTTTTATAATTGGTTATACAGGGTTACTGGTAATTAGCATCCTCTTAAGGGCGGATTCAATACGTCAAAACAAACAACTTTTGTTGTACAACATACCAAAATTCGCGAAAAAAAACTGCTGTTTCATATATTTTGTCGGGAGTGATTTTTTTTGTTTGGAACGTAGCCTCCTCTTTTGGGCGGCTTCAATGCGTCAACAAAAACAACTTTTGCTGTACAACATACCACAATTCGCACAAAAAAAACTGCTGTTTCATATATTTTGTCGGGAGTAAAAAAAAAATTTTTTTTTTGCGAATTTCGAAAGTACGTTTGTTTTGATGTACTGAAGCCGCCCTTAAGAGGGTGCTAACGGATTACCAGTAAATCTGTATATTACAAGTAGGTATACATATATGCACCCTCAAGTTGTTTTTTTTTATATGAATCCTGACAGGAGTGTGAATGTAGTAGACCTACAGCTGGTTCTGAGACCGTCCCTTTAGTCGGATTCTGTTACTTTTCTCTCAGCCTCTACAGAGAGCAAGAGAACATTAAAGTAGGCTACCCTAAATTGGAAAGTGAAAACCAAGATTGATCAGCACCTATTTGCTTGTTTCACTATAAATGTTGGGTGGAAAGTTTTTAAATACTTACTTAAATATTTATGCAGGGCTACTGCTAATCAGTTAGCATCTTATTGAAGACGGCCTTAGTTCATCAAAACCAAAGATAAATAATATAACCACTTGATCGCGCATGTAGTCAAAATTCCCTTTTGCAAAATTCAGCCACGTCGGTCGCGGGGGGCAGCTTGTTATTGGAGACTCGACGCGGCTAGGCGCTTATGATTGGAGAGTCGAAAGTCATTCATTCAATTCGCGCCTAGGATTGGCCCACTCAAAATAGTTTAGGTTGTGAATTTAGAACCTTTGGCTTACTGCAGGGTAAAGAATGCACAGTCAATTGGTTGTATAGTCATTTATCAAAACAGACAACTTTTGTTTTACGACTTATCGAAATTCGCGGGGAAACCAGCCGTTGTATACAAAAAAAAGTTCACTCCCGACAAAATATACGAAACTGCAGATTTTTTCGCGCTTTTGATAGGTCGTAGAACAAAAGTTGTTTGTTATGACGTATTGAAGCCGTCCTTAAAAGAGCATGCTAACAAATTACCAGTAACCCTGTATACCCCATTCACTTCTTATTTTACTACAGTACCCTTAGTACAAGTTTTGATAGTATTCGTAAACTTTTTTCGTTTTCGTTTTGTTCAATACATTGCTGGCCTAAAAGGTATTCGAAAACATTTTTCATATTAGAGTGAAGCAATCTATACTGCCGATTACCACCAATTTTAGTTCCTCCTCGTTTCCGATAGAGGCGCTTTACTAAAATGTATGGAACAATACGTAAACGAAAAAGTTTTCTAAAACTATCAAATCTGGGACTAAGCGTACAGAAAGTACATTGTGTATTATTTAACTCCTGCTTGGTAAAGTCGCACAAACTGTGATAAATATTATCGCATAAACATGGCTGCCTTGACCTTAACCTCTGCCAACTGTTGCTTATACTGCTTCATTATTCACCAGTATTGATTGCCTCGATGGTTGTTAAGGGAATCGAACTGATGTCTTTCCCTTAGTTTTTAGTTTAAATTTTTTAGGGTTCCGTACAAGGAACCCATATAAGACAGACAGATCGACTTGTCTGTCTGTCCATCCAAATTCTTTAGAACCTTCCAACTACTATAATTATTAAGATAAGTGCATGAAACTTTGTATAATTACATTTTTATTATAGATCTCAAATTTTTAAGTTTAAAAACATTATAATTTTTTTTTTACTGTGTGACCAACCACCCGCATTCTACAGTATTCCCGTGAACATGGTGCATGTAACTGCGCCGAAATATCGGTAGCTCATGCCACAACCTTACCACAGTAGATATCCCGTAATTAATCATATAACTTTAGTATAATTTTTATTCAAAAGGATTACATGGAAAATAGGGGTGAAATTTTTTTAGCGTGAAAAAGTAGAGTTAATACAAAAATGAGCTTAGCTTTTAGCTGCCGAATTTATTTTCAAAGCTGCCGTTCTACCATTGCGTTGACATAATATTTCGCTTTGTGTAGACACCCACACTTTTTGGAACATCCAGATTTACCTATTTTGGGAGATAATTGTCTCCCAAAACATAGGTAAAGGCATGAGTGTCCATTTATTACAAACTTGCGGCTCGCCTCAGCTTCGCACGGGTATAGATATATAGCCTATGCCACCCGGGGATAGTGTAGCTTCCCAACAGTGTAAGAAAGAAATTTTCATATCGGTTCAGTAGTTTCGGAGCCTATTCAATGCAAACAAACAAAAAAACAATCAAATCTTTCCTCTTTATAAATTAGTATATAGATAGATAACAGGCTTAGCGAAGTATATAACTAAATACATTACACATACAAAAAATAAAAAATAAAATTGGCTGATAAATCTCTGAGAAAAGTTTTTAGTGGGGATAGAGTGCGGTTACTCTGTCCCTTTCCCGCAAAGCATGTGTTAGTAAAGCATTTGTATGGCACACGTCTTGAAGTCATGACCTGTTACAGCGCGCTCTCTGTCTAGCATGAAATTAAAATACTTATGCTTTACTTATTTATTTTTGAACAATTTTTTTATATTGTATTCCTTGATGGGCTCTATTTATGATCAGCTTTTTTGTGAGTTTTTAAATAAAAATTAGAACACAAGCCTATTCATCACTACAATATCGCACCACAAAAATGTAAGCAATGCGCTCCATGCACCCTCGGCTCATAGAATATAGAAAATGTAGCCATTTATGCAAGGGTGGATCCAGCTTTGGTGCCAGTGTATTTGTGTCAGGTCACATAGTCGTGGTCAAGTTACAAGAAGTTATAATTTAATTTTTATAATTAACCACCCTGAACCCAGCCTCCCATGGCCATGGCCCCCATGACTCCCTGGATCCGCCCTTGCATACGGGGTGTAAGGGGAACACTCTCGAAGCCAAAAAAAGGTAATAGTACTCATCATCATGAACAACTTTTACTATGGGACCAGCCCTGAAATCGCGAAAAAAATTAACTGTTCCATACATTTTGTCGAGTGTCAATGACCGTTTTCTATAGAACAGCTGATATTTTTTTCGCGATTTCAGGGCTGGTCCCATAGTAAAAGTTGTTCATAATGATGAGTACAATTACCTTCTCTTGGCTTCGAGAGTATTCCCCTTACACCCTGTATGATGTTATCTGTATGCACTTAATAATACTTGTCTTATTCTCTACATATGTTCATCAGTTCTTGGTACTGTATATTTAAATGCTTGCTTACTTATTTACAGAGGAAAGAACGTGACACCTTCGGTGATGTGGAAGTCCCCGATGACAAGTACTATGGCGCCCAGACCGTGCGGTCTGTCATGAACTTTCCCATCGGCGGCATCGAAGAACGCATGCCAGTAAGTAACCTTAACACATAACCCTTACGATCAGTTGGACAGCACACTTGTTTGCCTCATCTTTATATAAGAAAAGCAAGCGCAGCGTAAGACACCCACAAGCTGGACGGCCAATCTAAAGGAGACCGCAGGGAAACGCTGGATGCAGGCTGCTTCCAACCGGCCCTTTTGGAGATCGATTGGAGAGGCCTATGTCCAGCAGTGGACGTCCTATGGCAGAAATGTTGATGATGATATAAGAAAAAAAAGTTCTTCATATTTCTGTTGCCGAGTATAAGAACAGATGGAAACTATATATCGGCGGCATCGAAGAACGCATGCCAGTAAGTAAACTTAACACATAACTCTTACGATCAGTTGGACAGCACACTTGTTTGGCACTTCTTTATATAAGAAAAAAAAGGTCTTCATATTTTCTGTTGCCGAGTATAAGAACTGATGGAAACTATATATCGGCGGCATCGAAGAACGCATGCCAGTAAGTAAACTTAACACATAACTCTTACGATCAGTCGGACAGCACACTTGTTTGCCACTTTTTTATGTAAGAAAAAAAAAGGTCTTCATATTTTCTGTTGCCGAGTATAAGAACAGATGGAAACTATATATCGGCGGCATCGAAGAACGCATGCCAGTAAGTAAACTTAACACATAACTCTTACGATCAGTCGGACAGCACACTTGTTTGCCACTTTTTTATGTAAGAAAAAAAAAAGGTCTTCATATTTTCTGTTGCCGAGTATAAGAACAGATGGAAACTATATATCGGCGGCATCAAAGAACGCATGCCAGTAAGTAAACTTAACACATAACTCTTACGATCAGTTGGACAGCACACTTGTTTGCCTCATCTTTATATAAGAAAAGCAAGCGCAAGATAAGCGCAGCGTAGGACACCCACAAGCTGGACGGCCAATCTAAAGGAGACCGCAGGGAAACGCTGGTTGCAGGCCGCTTCCAACCGGCCCGTTTGTAGTTCGATGGGAGAGGCCTTTGTCCAGCAGTGGACGTCCTATGGTTGAAATTATGATTATATAAGAAAAAAAGTTCTTATTTTCTGTTGCTGAGTATAAGAACAGATGGAAACTACATATCGGCGGCATCGAAGAACGCATGCCAGTAAGTAAACTTAACACATAACTGTTACGATCAGTTGGACAGCACACTTGTTTGCCACTTTTTTATGTAAGAAAAAAAAAGCTCTTCATATTTTCTGTTGCTAAGTATAGAAACAGGTAACTACATTCTTGTGGTCAAGAACTAAGCCACATACCAAACGCATGTCAGCAGGAGCTTAGCTTGAACGGGAGTCCTCATGTTTTGTAATATAGGGGACTTATGAACCACAAAAACCACGAAGTGTATTATTCAATGGTAAAAAACAGATTTGAGTTAAGAATCAAGTTTTAAACGCGTCGAACGGTGTGCGGAATGTTATGGTAAATGCTTCTGTTAAATAACTTGACCGTAACTGGAAGCTTTTTATAGAGAGGGCACTACCATTTCCGTCGGATTACCAGCGTTGACGTCCTTTTTAATGAGTTGTAACCGGAACTCGTCAGGTGGCGCCACCGTAGCAGCTGCGCGCCATTTTGTTTTCTTGAAATTGTTGCGCGCTCTTTGGAATCATTGGCGTTTAAATTTTCGTCGAAGCAACATCTCTGTAGCAGCCCTAGCTGGGCTCTACTCCTGTTGCAATATTTTTTATTCAGTGATCAGTGATATTATAATGAAGTGGTGAAGTATTTTCTAAATTAAATTATTATATGCTTAGTATAAAACGAATTTTATGCTGTAAGTACCCACATTCATATTTATTTTGTGTTAAAGCGTAATATCACTTTTTAACGGTTTTTGCCGTTCGATTCATAAGTGCCTCATGTGTTTTAACACATTTGTGTGCTGAAAGGCTGTCAAGCCTTATACCAGTGTTAATATCGTCGAGGAGTTTTCCCGTTGACATGGCGAGACGTGCTGTGGCCGGCCCTACATGGATGGCGAAACTATTAAAGGAAATGGGTGAGCTCCGCAAACATTTTAAACAGTGTATCAATTACATTATCTATACTACGAGTCATACGAATAACTCGATTATGAACATTAGTTTGAAAAATCACTTTAAAATTTTAATTTTTAAAATTTTATTTGATACACTTGCCTTAAGTTAATTTGAGTTTTATTATGAAAAAGTTTAAGACCATCTGGTTTTAAGAAATAGTAAGTAAATAATTTAAATACTTATTTTCAGCGGCTAGGTACTAGGTACATAACTCTTGCGTCTGACGTGAGATATATATTTATACTCCCGGTTTTACAGACCGAGTAGCAAACTATAAGGGGAAAAACAAGACACCTTAAGTCACCTAGCATGTACGCTGAAAAAGCATATTCGTATACTAAACTAAAAAGGTTTAGTTATGAAGAAATTTATAACAACTACTGTCATGACAAACATTTTGTAAGATACGTATTATCTGATATTTTCCATTTGTTGTAGTTTAAGCAATATCTTAGCCATATCTATAGTTAATAGTGTTGTATATTGCAAACAAATGTAAACTAAACTAACTACCGCCCCTCGCGTGGGGCAAAAAGGTGCTCGAGAGTCAACGGTTCCATGCGTGGAGTTTTAATGCTAACCTCTTCTTTTTTTGTGCAAATCTTTACACAAACAATGTTTGTATTTTTTCTAATTGACAATAATGTGTAGTTTGTCTTTCCTTTTCAATTAAATTGTATTGAACAATAATTTCAATTCGTAATTTACTCGAATGCTAGTAACAAAAATACCCTAAGGTGAAAGTCTTCTGCAAACTTACAATGAAGCAATCAATACAACATGCACTACCATGCTTGTATTAAATCACCCTCGCGGGGTGAATGATTGCTAACAACATGCACTCTCGTGAGTCATGCTTGTAATAAGCCGCCCTCGTGGGGTAAAAATTATTATGGAAACAACAATCTTACGTTGAACCGGGCAATTGACACACATGCACTTGGATGCTTGTACTAAACCACCCTCGCGGGGTGAATGTCATATTGCTAACAACATGCACTCTCATGAGTCATGCTTGTAATAAACCACCCTCGCGGGGTGAGTAATAGCCAACAACATGTACTCTAATGAGTCATGCATATAATAAAACACCCTCGCGGGGTGAATGATGCTATCAACATGCACTCTCATGAGTCATGCTTGTAATAAACCACCCTCGCGGGGTGAGTAATAGCCAACAACATGTACTCTAATGAGTCATGCATATAATAAAACACCCTCGCGGGGTGAATGATGCTATCAACATGCACTCTCATGAGTCATGCTTGTAATAAACCGCCCTCGCGGGGTGAGTGATTGCTAACAACATGCACTCTCATGAGTCATGCTTGTAATAAAACACCCTCGCGGGGTGAATGATGCTATCAACATGCACTCTCATGAGTCATGCTTGTAATAAACCGCCCTCGCGGGGTGAGTGATTGCTAACAACATGCACTCTCACGAGTCATGCTTGTAATAAAACACCCTCGCGGGGTGAATGATGCTATCAACATGTACTCTCATGAGTCATGCTTGTAATAAACCGCCCTCGCGGGGTGAGTGATTGCTAACAGCATGCACTCTCATGAGTCATGCTTGTAATAAAACACCCTCGCGGGGTGAATGATTGCTATCAACTTGCACTCTCATGAGTCATGCAGGTAATAAACCACCCTCGTGGGGTGAATGTCATATTATTGCTAACTACCATCTAGCTAATTACCTTAATCAAGCAATCGATAGGTACACTTGCACTTATGGGCACACAGCAAACCACCCTCGCGGGGTGAATATTATTTTGTAAACTACCATTTTTTCTATAATAATATCGATGCAACATGCATTTGACTCCTGTAAAGAACAGGGTAGTATCACAGCAGTGGCTCGCGACCATGTTATAATTATTTTAGGTCTCTCTGGAGCGTGTCAATCTGGGGTTAGTTATATTTTCTCTTCTATTGTATTGAATTCAATAATAAAAAGCGCATGTACGCGCTTGCTTGTAAGAAGCCACCATATTATTATGTACCTGTGTGTTTTGAACACTTCATTTATTTCAAAGATTGTACCTACTGAAAAAATATACTTTCCCAACTAAACTATGAAATAAAAGTAAATTTGCGAACAAAATGTCAAAATCTTCGATAAACGTATGTACCGCCTAGTAGGTATAGTATTCATATACTTAAAACATAATCATGCTACTACCCTCATTTTGTCGCTCTATGGGACAAATACACTTAATCACCACCCCTCGGGTGTTAGCATTATTAAGAAGGTTATCTGCAAAATGAGAAAGGTTTGCTACCTCTAATGGAAAGCAATGGGAGCACAATTAAATTAGTGTCTCATTTATAGCTAAGACGATGTACAAGTCACTTTGTTTAAGCAGAGTCCTAAAAACCCATTCGATTCTTACAAACTGGGTAGCCCAAATGTAATAAAAACGGTGACAGCCAAGGTTAGCTAAAAAAGATTAGCTTAGGCAATAAAGCCGCTCAATGTATCGGTTATTATAATATCGAATGTGTATGATTTGGTGTGAACATTTTTCTATTACATTATTAAACTGTACATAGTTTATTCAAAGAGAGGCCGAATTTGCACTCCTTAATAAAAACCACCAAACGTGGGTGAATTTTTTAACTGAAATACCCAGCTCACTCGCGTGAGCAAACGTATAATTTAAATTAATTAAATGGGTGTGTGGCTCACTCGCCGTTGATCGCACAATTAATACAATCTACAACATGAAAATAGGGTAGCTCTTAAATTTTCAAACATACCCTAGTCTTTAATAAAGACAAATAATTAAAAAGTTGCAAAGAATAAGTAGGGCTCTTAAATATGTTATTTTTGTTGTTCCACAATGAGAACTTAGTCGTGTCTTTGCACTGTCATGGAAACTCAAGGTTCGGAAATAGTTGAGCCGCTGAAAGGTAGTTGACTCAAAACCAGTTATCAAAACTTTTTAATTACCAGAATTTCTGATCAGACGCTGGATCATAATGCTCGAAGTTAGAATCGTAAGGGTAAACCTAAAACATGAACTACCTAAAATTTTCTAAAACTAAAGAATGTTTAATTTTACTTAACCTTGCAATGTATACTCTGGCCCACTTGCGCAGCTTCATTAAGCCCTGGGCTAGTGACTTAATCCCGTGCTAACTTCATAAATTTCGGGATTCGTCTTGCATTTGATTATTTTGTCATAATGATTAGTTAGTCCAGATTAACAAATCCAGGCTATCTAGATACTTTGCTTGTTCTCGTGCAAGTGGCTTAATAACTCTTATATCTCTACTCTAATAGTTACATATTACATATATCAAACAAATTCTTTTTACACAACTGTAAAGACTAGCGCATAATTGTTGCAGATAAGATAATGAATTTAGAATACTCATATATTTTCAACTGAACTCTGTTCGGATAGTGATAACTAGAGACAGGATTGTCGGATTCTAATCCACATGAATGATAATGTTGCATGTTGTATACAACAAACCGTAATTTAGATAATTTGCCGCTTCAGCACAGTATTAGCATATTTATTAAAACTATTTGGAAAGAAGCTGGCATCAGTTTTTTTCCAGAAACCGGTCGGTCCGAGGTCGCACCCATGAGTCGACTACGAAACTGTTTCGGTCAACAACATGTTTAATAAACGACGTGAAGATTAATGTAATGACACATGTCGACATGTCAGTGTAATGTGACGTGTATTGTATGTATCAAAATTTTAGGTAACTAACAATTTATAGACCAGTTGATCAGGGAAAACGATTGCATTGGTCCCAGTTTTTATTACTTAATAAATAAAAGATTAATGGATATGTTTTAGCCAACGGCGATAGCCTTTGATTCTATATCAGAATAGTCTCGAAATAGTCTCGATAACAAGTTCTATGCCTAAGATTAATAATATTGTCACTTGTCGATATGATAAACACAGCTAATTGAATCAAGTCTGAAGTGAGAAACCATTTATAGTCATGCCGTTTTTGGTAACATATCTGTATTAACAAATACAACATTATTTATTTCACTAAAAATAATGATATCTGCAATACAACAATTGCCTGAGGGCCTAATATATATATATATATATATATATATATATATATATATATTAAGATTTATTATTATGGCTCACATTGGCGTTAGATTTTATGATTAAAATGAAGCCCTACTATAGGTGGCACCACCAGGCGAAAACAAACAGGCTCTCTATAAAAAGCTTCCAGTTACGGTCAAGTTATTTAATAGCAGCGTTTTACCTGAAATAAAACGCATATTAAAATACTTACCTTACTGGAAGCTTTCACTTTAATTCCTGCCTGGTGGAAAAAGAGCAATGATTCCAAAGAGCGCGCAACAATTTCAAGAAAACAAAATGGCGCGCAGCTGCTACGGTGGCGCCACCTGACGAGTTCCGGTTACAACTCATTAAAAAGGACGTCAACGCTGGTAATCCGACGGAAATGGTAGTGCCCTCTCTATAAAAAGCTTCCAGTAAGGTAAGTATTTTAATATGCGTTTTATTTCAGGTAAAACGCTGCTATTGTATAACCGTGAAAGGCAAAGATAAAGATCATTTATTTGCATACAACATGAGAATTTTTGTGCATTTTCATGCACAAAAGATGTTAAAATTAATAAAAATAGTCCTAAATCACGTTGTGCCGGTCTGGCGTACAAATGTCAGAGTGATGGCACTATGCTCGTAACACTAATGTTTTAATATTAATCATATCTAAATTAACAATTTCATACAGATAAAAAGTTAAAAAGAAAAAAAAAATATAAAATACCTATGTTATGTCAAAAATAATATATTTAATTTTGTCATTTAAAAAATCATCAATTTTATAATAGCAAAACAATGATGTATTTATTGCATCGCTTACACAAATGCATTATGCAACGTTATGCCATTGTCACAATGCCACATGGCCAACTTCACGTAGAGAAAGACAATGGGTTATAAAAATTCAAACGCTGCTTACATTACAGGCTGTAGATCATTGGCTCATTTTCTTTTAGATGATAAAACTACTTTGGTGTTATTATTCTCACTATTTGATAAGTGCTCAAGGATAATGCAATATCATAATCCACACCACAGAAAAGAGAAGTAAATAGAACGGAAATGGGAAGGAAAATCAGTCGCCGACATTGTGACAGAACCTTGATTGAACATTCTTATTTATGTCAACGCGTCGAACTCCGCATAAAAAGAACTTGGACCTTACCTTTTTGGGTTAGGTCTCAAAGATTTTTGTCCGCATCACAGTTGCTAACTGATTTCGAATGACTAACGTTTCTTTTATTAGTGTGCAACTAGCTACAACAAATTTCTTACAAAAATGCTTTGACAACCAATCTAATAAATAAAAAAAACCTTTTCTTTGGGTAGTACTATCTAGCATCTGGTTAACTGGACTAAAACAAGCAATAAATAAAACTAGAAAAAAAAACATTGATCCACACCCTTACCTCATTTATCCAGCAGTGGTATAAGGAAAATCAAATAAAATCTAATATTTATTTATTGACTAAAAATTTAGGTATACCTTAGATTAACTACACAAAGAGGTATACAATTTTATATGTATGTTGAGTAGGTATACTCAATCAACCAACGAGTTTTGCAAGTTTAGAACCTAAAAACCTTATATATACCAGTCAACAGTTCTCCCTTTGTAATAGGGCCTAGATGCCAGTGTTCTATTGTGAGTTTTGTATTAGGTATAGTTTTATTAATTAAAAAGAATATCTTACTTTGCCATCTGCTACTATGTGTTAATATGGGTCCTGCTTCGAAAAGTAGGTACCTATTTTTTGATCGAAAGGGTCAAGGGTTAGACAAGACTCACTTTCTGTTAGCTTTAACGCCTGCGGAAAGATGAAATTGTATGAAAATGAAATTAGCTTGAGATAACATCTCTCAAGCTAATGTCATTGTCAATGTCATTTTCATACAATTTCATTTTTCCGCAGGCGTTAACGCTATTAAACGCCTGTTAAACGACCTTGGTCTCACCGAAAGCATTGAATTAAACCATGACCGACTCAAATCACGTTCGCCCTAGTTGACTCGCTTGCAAACTCAAACCATGTACACATAAACTATATGAGCAAAATAATTGTATGATGCTTTTGTTTGCATACTGATTGTATTGCGTATGCAAACAAACGTTCGTTTCGTACCATACTCATTTTTACCCGACAGAAAGACAATAGACAATATTTTATTTGTAACAAAAATTCACACAGTGTTTAAATAATTCAAGGGTTCGTCTGAAAACCGGCGCTGATAGTCCTTGACTTTCAGCATTTATGCCGAGACGGACCCATTCCACACTGATTGTATCCTTTAGATATACATAAGTTTTTTGTAAAGGTGTCGAATAAAATTTATTTTCTTTCTTTCTTTCTTTCAAATAATATAATTATAGAACTGGAACTTAAAAAACAGAAAATTAATGAAAACATAAAATATAAACAACTAAAAACTACTTGAAAAAATACAAACTAATACTAATATATAAAACTATTTTTAAATGTGTGTATGATATACACGTGTTTTGTGCAAATAAATAATCTTTATCTTTACACACATACACACTTACACATAGAGGAAGAAGGTTCTCCAATTCGGAGTTCTTTTTTTTATTGTATGTCGATTACGCCGACTTCTGTAAACCAAATCGCGTGTTTAACTTTGAGTTCAGTAGTTTTTAAACCAGCTCGAAAAATACGGATAATTTTGCTCGAGCGCCTACCAATTTCGCTACAATATTACAAACTGTACAATACAATACTTTTGTTCAGGCGCTTTGTTCGAGTCAAAACAAGGAGGTATTCATGCATGGATGTGTAAATAAGTCGTAATGTTGACACTACAAATTCTAAAATATATAAACCTAAAAAAATTACGGAAATGAGAAGTAAAATCTGTTACCAGGCATATGAGTGAACCTTGATTGTACATTCTTATTTATATCAACGTGTCGAATTCCGCATCACAGTTGCTATCTGATTTCTGACGTTTCGTTTATATGGGTGCAACTGGCTACAACAGATTCAAAAATGCCTTGACAGAAGTTCTAATAAAAAAAAAAACTTCTGTGCTGCTACCTCTTGTAACCCTGTATAATGCGAGTTTAATGAGCTATTTCATGGATGATAAGGCATGTTATTGTTATTACCACACTGTCGTAAACATAACGCAATCACTTATCTCGGCGTGTCTAAAATGTTTGTTTTGCTTTGGAAGTTGGCCTGCAGGCCTAGCCAAGTTGCAAATCTATGATCGCTAACGCTATAGAAAACTAAGGCAATAGCATCGATTCTAATGTACTCTAAACGAAACTAAATTTAATTTGACAGCTCTAAAATTGTTGCCATCCTTCTCTCACGTATTAAAATGAAAAGAGAGGCAGATAATTTTAGTCCTGTCAAATTGGTTTCGTTTAATGAGTGGTATGACAGAATCGACGCCAATGTATAGTAATGACATTTTAAAAAGTCTAAGTCACGTGGTCAGAACAAACGAATAAAGAATTCGTAAACATTCTGCATTGCTTTGTATTTCGTTCTGCCCCGGTGGCTCAGTTGGTAGTGAACCTATCTTCTGTGCTTGGGGGCGTGGGTTCGATTCCCATCTAGGACAAACATTTGTGTGATGAACATTTGTGTTTGTTCTATGTCTGGGTGTTAATATCTATTTAAGTATGTATTTAAAAATATATATGTACGTATATCAGTTTCTGGCAGCCATATTACAAGCTTTGCTTAGTTTGGGGTCAGATGACCGTGTGTGCAAAAATGTCCCAGATATTTATTTATTTAGTTATCGTTTCGTTAAAACGAATAGAATAGAATGTTGTCAATTCTAATATCCCATACAAATGGTAGACAAGGCGCATTTTTGACAACCGTACGAAACGTATTCTAAATTTGTAAACTCTAGGCGAGCGATCGCTAAGACCCAGTAGAAAACGATACAAAATGGCGATAACTGATTACTTCGTGCTTGTTTTAAGTCCAGCTAACCAGATGATAGATAGTACTACCATATCAGACAGTAAAATATCAGTTATCCTTGAAACTAAAGACTGTGCTGTGCAGCTGTTATGGAGTTAGTCGGACAAACATACACACATTACACAATTTAACATAAACATTCGCATTTATTAGTAGATTGTTGCACAAGGGATGTAGGTGACCCTCAAACTGTTAGCGCCCTCCTCGCTTCGCTTTTCGGGCACCAAAATATCTCGTGTGTTAATTCATCACCTATTCGCGTGTGTAAATAATATACTTTTCATCACTAGTGTGTTTCAGCTTAGTTTTTCGATACTAACTTAGATTAATTATGTGTATATATATATAAAATAAATAAATTAAAAAAAAAAAAAAAAACAAAAAAAAAAATTTACCTGAGAATCAGTTTCATTTATATTGATTTTACTAGAGCACCAGGTTCGCACCATAGAGATTCTAAATAGTTTAGAACTTCATTTCACAGAGTAAAAAGTTTCTAACATGGTATGGATCTACATGGTAATATTTTATGTGTAAATTAACTGAATTTGAATTTGAATGGTCGAAGAAAAGTAAAAAGTAAGCTCAGTGGTATCTTTTGACATGCTAGTTCGATTTTTACATTTTCTTTACATCCCTAGAGAAACAAAGTGATATTTAACGCCCGCATTTGAGTCCTCAATGACCCACTTACCGAGTGCTAGTGACGAAAAATATGATTAACTTTGTGTTAGCTATTGAAATATTAACATCCATCATTTTGTTTCAGTATCCCGTCATCGTAGCGATGGGTATCTTGAAGAAGGCTGCCGCTAAAGTCAATACGGAGTTTGGTCTTGACAAAAAAATTGGTAAGACTTTCTTAACTTAAAGGCTAACCTAACCTGAAAGTTGTTTTGAGGTCTTTATTGCAAGCTCTGTAGGCAAGCTTGGTGTCCACAATCAACTTACTTGTTAAGCGGACATTTTCCGCAACTAGGCCATTCATTGGCCCATTTTGTGTCACCCGGCTGTAGCAAATTCAGCCACCCGGGGTGGCTAGACAAGACCCACTTTCTGTTAGCGTTAACGCCTGCGGAAAGATGAAATTGTATGAAAATTACATTAGCTTGAGATAACATCTCTCAAGCTAATGTCATTGTCAATGTCATTTTCATACAATTTCATCTTTCCGCAGGCGTTAACGCTAACAGAAAGTGGGTCTTGTGAGTCTTGTCTATCCCTCCCGGTCTCCTCCAGGAAAGCCAGCAGCTCGCTTATGCCTGCGCAGGCTTCCCAGAGCGTCCTCGGTGATCCGAGGATGGTGTTTCGTTGTTCTGCTACGCTGTCTATAGTCAAGCAAATAACCTGTCAATATATTCTTGCGCATGCGATGTTGTTTCTGTCCCTCTCGCACTTATGTCAATCCAAATAAGAGCAAAAGTAATGTCGCAGATTCTAGAATACCCCACCTTGTCACATCATCATCATAATTAGCCTTTTAACAGTCCACTGCTGGACTTTTAGCCTACCCCCGAAAGGGTGATTGGGCCATATCCACCACGCTGGCCCAGTTGCGGGTTGGTGGATTCACATACGCCATTGAATTTCTTCTTCGTACGTATGCAGGTTCGGGAAATTGCGTGACATCTTCTCGTCCAAGATACCACAGTGCCTAAAGACAAGGGTCTTTGACCAGTGTGTGTTGCCAGTGATGACATATGGTACTGAGACGTAGTCCTTAACTGTTGGCCTTTTGGAAAAATTCATTCACACAGCGGGCAATGGAGAGAGCTATGCTCGGAGTTTCTTTGCGCGATAGAATCCGAAACGTGGATATTCGCCCAAGAACCAGAGTCACCGACATAGCTGTTAAAATTTGCAAGTTGAAGTGGCAATGGGCAGGCCACATCGCTCGAAAAACCGATAACCGATGAGGAAGAAAGGTTCTTGAGTGGAGACCACGAACCGGAAGACGCAGCGTAGGTAGGCCTCCCACTAGATGGACCGACGACATAGTGAGAGTTGCTGGCATCCAGTGGATGCAAAAGGCAGGCTGTCGTTCAGTGTGGAGGTTAAAGGGGGAGAGGCCTATGTTCAGTAGTGGACGTCTTCTGGCTGATGATGATGATGATGATGATGATGACGTATGCCGGTTTCCTCACGGTTACTTTGTAGCGTCACTCAGTCGTAAAAGTTGTTCTTTCCTTCTTCCAGCGGAGGCCATAATGCAGGCGTGTGACGAAGTGATCAGTGGCAAGCTGTACCGCGAGGGTCACTTCCCCCTCGTCATCTGGCAGACCGGCTCCGGCACCCAGACCAACATGAACACTAACGAGGTCTTTATTATTATGGAAACTGAATAGCCCAGTCAGTAGAGAAATAAAAAGGCCTTTGTCTTGCAAAAAGTGGTGTAGTAATGATTTTCACATACAGTAGAATCTGGATATAACGACCTTCAAGGTACCGGCGATACTATGTCATACTAACCGGATGACGCTCAAAACGGCAGGATTATTTCTTGAGTACATTTATTATGAAACCTAATTTGAGTAAACAATATCGTCGCTAAAATAGGTGAGTCGTTATAAGCGAAGTCGTTATATATGAATTCTACTGTATTATGTTGTTTAGGTCTAGACTTTTTACATGACTTGACTTTTCACACCTAAAATCCAAGATGGCGGCTTGCGCTCACCATCCCCAAGATCGAAAACTTGTATTTTTCATCAGAGTCTAGACCTAAATGTCTAAATGATAAGTACCTATGTCACTCTCTGGGCTCTTGAACTATACCCATGCAAAAAATCAGGTCGATCCGTTGTTCCGTTGCAGCGTGAAAGAGGAACAAACATCCATACATCCATACATACAAACTTTCGCGTTCATAATATTAGTAGAATATATATTACTAGCTGAATCCCGCGGTGCTACCCGCGATTTTCCAATTTTCCCGCATATTCTGGGAAAAGGTACCCTATGATGTACACCATCATTCTGCCAAAATTCGTTAAGATCGGCTTAGCGGTTTAGTCGTGAAAAGCGAACATACATCCAGACAGATAGACAGAGTTACTTTCGCTTTTATAATATTATTACTAGCGATCCGCCCGCCCGGCTTCGCACAGGTGTAATTTACGTGCAAAGCCGGGGCGGGTAGCTAGTTATATATATATAAACATTCCGTGATAATGTATCTAACTGATGGTGAAAACTGCATCAAAATCCGTTGGGTGGTTTAGGAGGAGTTAGCGGCCATACAGACAGACGCGGAAAGCGACTTTAATTTATACTATGTAGAGAAAATAATATATAGTGTGAGAGCCCTCTCTTAACGGCCTATTATCCGAGTCACGTAGGCAACAAAACGCTCCCTCAGCCCCCGTCAAGTTATAGCGACGATGTGTTTTGCCATGCAAGAGTCAGGACGCCCGCGGGGGGAGTGCAACGACAAAAACGAACATAGGTCCGACCTCGATGACGCTTGGCGTGGTACTGAGTGCAGCGCGCGCAAATAGGCATGATGACAAATTTTTATTTATTCCAAATAATCGGCTTAGCAATTAATATAACTAAATACATTACACATACTGAAAACATAATTTAAATTGACTGATAAATCTCTGAGATATGAGTGTTTAAAGTTTTAGGTGGGGATAGAGAGGGGATGCTCTATCCCTTTCTCGCAAAGCGTGAATTAGTATAGCATTTGTATGGCGCTCCTGAGCCGTGACGTCACGGCTCAGTATAGTGCGCTCTTTGTCTAGCATGAAATTAAAATGCTTATATCTTATTTATTTTTGAACAAATTTTAATTTTGTTTTCGTTGATGTGTTCTATTTACGATCAGCTTTCTTATGAGGCAATAAAAAAATATTAGTCATCATGCCTATTCTCGCGACCTTTTTACTCTTTTAATTTCACTAAAACACGAAACTATTCACTATCAAAAATCTATCCAAATCAACAACTGTTGAATAGGATTGCCTTTCAGTACATGCAATAACCAGGTTGTTACGAGCTTTCATTAGAGCATAAAACGAAAAAAATAAACTGAATCGACTTTGTTTCAGATTTTTTTTTGATCGAGGAATGATTATGCTGTAGTGTTTTGAACCAAATCATAAACTCTAACACAGATGTATCTGTGACATGTATTTTTTTCCAGCTCAAATATTATAATTTAACTGAATAAAATTGATTTAAAACCGTCATATTAGGTATAAGAGGCCGTTAAAGGTAATTTGAGTCTGAAACCTGTCCGACTCCATTCCAGGTGATATCGAACCGCGCCATCCAGATAATGGGCGGCAAGCTCGGCAGCAAGGAGCCTGTCCACCCCAACGACCACGTGAACAAGTCTCAGAGCTCTAACGACACGTACCCTGCGGCGATGCATATCGCGGTGGCGATGGAACTGCGCGACCGGCTCATGCCGGGCCTGGTCGCGCTGCGAGACACGCTCGACTCCAAGTCCAAGGAGTTCTCCAAGATCATCAAGATTGGCAGGTAATTTAATTGTATATTTTTTTTATTATAGAAACTGACGTGGTTTTCACACATATTATTTATATTACAAGGACCCGGGTATGTCCTGAAACTGCGACCAGAACCACCGGAGGATGGGCAGCAGTATCCTATTAGTACAAGGTGAACTTACTGCGATCCCCAAGCCGCCTGCCAAGCGTGGGGATTATGGCAACACCCCTCTTTAAGAGGGAGGCCTTTGTCCAGCAGTGGACGTTTGATGGCTGCTGATGTGTGTGATTTATATTACACGGGAATTACTCACGTAAGATTAAGCCGGTCACTCCGACTATAGTTTCAATCGCATTAGGCAGTCTTTTTCAAGGTGAATGCGCGCGCGGCTGTGTCTCGCTTGGCACTGAGTGGCACAGTGGCTAATGTATAAGCTATATTATTGTAAACTTTAATTAAAATCCATTCGGTAGTTTTTGCGTGAAAGAGGAACAAACATCCATACATCCATACATACAAACTTTCGCGTTTATAATATTAGTAGGATTATATTTAACTAGCAACCCGTAATTTATGTGCGAAGCCGGGGCGGGTCGCTAGTTATATATGTCGGCGCAACTACCATCATATAGTTTTTAAGGCTTACATTATTTAGCCACATAGCTTAGTTTTGATGGAGGTGGCGCCATCACTGGTGTAACGCTGCAGTAACTTACCCTGCTGAAATTGTTTGTGGATGTGTCGTTGGCGACCAATCGGCGTTTAGCAAGTTGGTATACCGTCCGGCAGAGGCGCTAGTGAGGGCGCGCGGACACGCGAGACTCGGTGGAGCTCAGTTTATTTTGGGTATGGAATTTGGACTTGTCCCCAAGTAATTTGCTATTGTAATTATTAAGGTGGTTCGTTTGGACACGATGGCGGGAAAATCAAATTTCAAACAGTTTTCTTGTCCTTGTAGCTAGGCCGGGTAATTATTGTAAACAACCATGATGTTTGCGCAAATTGATTATTATTCTTTACAAAATCATGTAAAGCTATTTATCCCTAATGCCCATTATTACTTACATTTGTGAATAAACAAATTTTTGCTTTTTCAAACGGTTTATTCACAAATGTAAGTAATATGGTGCGTTCATCATCATCAGCCAGAAGACGTCCACTGCTGAACATAGGCCTCCCCCTTTAACCTCCACACTGAACGACAGCCTGCCTTTTGCATCCACTGGATGCCCGCGACTCTCACAATGTCGTCGGTCCATCTAGTGGCGATAAAATCCGAAACGTGGATATTCGCCAAAGAACCGACACCGAACAAAAAGAAACCAAAAGAGTCACCGACATAGCTGTTAAAATTTGCAAGTTGAAGTGGCAATGGGCAGGCCACATCGCTCGAAGAACCGATAACCGATGGGGAAGAAAGGTTCTGGAGTGGAGACCACGAACCGGAAGACGCAGCGTAGGGAGGCCTCCCACTAGATGGATGTGGTGCGTTACTGTTAAATAATTGTACATTATAATGTAAAGAACAGCCAACATTTTGCGCAAACACTGTGTTATTTAAAAATAATTACCTGGCCTGGCTACTAGAACCAAAAAACTGTTAAAAATTTTAATTTCCCGCCATAGGTGAATCGAACCACCTTAATCATAGTGCTAAGGAAATAAAACCTGAAATTGTACGAGTGATGTCTAATTCTCCTCGGCCGCTATACTAACGCCGTAGAAGTATATCTTACTTCTACGGCGTTAGTCATGCAGATCGGCCACCGGCGCCGGCCCTCTTACGCATCCAGGCTCCGACATCTCTACATAGTATAAATTGAAGTCGCTTTCCGCGTCTGTCTGTCTGTATGTCTGTATGGCCGCTAACTCCTCCTAAACCACGCAACGGATTTTGATGCGGTTTTCACCATCAGTTAGATAAATTTTCAAGGAAGGTTTATATATTTAACTAGCAACCCGCCCCGGCTCCGCACGTAAATTACACCCGTGCGAAGCCGGGCGGGCGGGTAGCTAGTATTATATAATTATAAACCTTCCGTGAAAAAATATCTAACCCGGTGGTGAAAACCGCATCAAAATCTGTTGCATTGTTGAGAAGGAGTTAGTGGTTATACAGTTAGACAGACGCGGAAATCGACTTAATTTTAAACAATATTTTTTACTTTTCCGTTATGATGATGCATAATTGAAGTTGTGATGCATTGCTGATTCCAGAACTCACTTGATGGATGCCGTGCCCCTGACCCTGGGCCAAGAGTTCAGCGGCTACGCCTGCCAGCTGACGTACGGCATTGAGCGAGTATGTTCCACCCTGCCGCGTCTGCACTACCTGGCGCTCGGCGGCACCGCCGTCGGCACCGGTCTCAACACACGCATCGGCTTCGCTGAGAAATGCGCCACGGAGATAGCCAACCTCACCGGTATGTTACACTATGGATGAGAGAGTGTGGAGAGTGAAGTTCCTTTTTCATCATCATCATTTTAGCCATAGGACGTCCACAACTGGACATAGGTCTCCCCCATCGATCTCCAAAAGGGCCGGTTGGAAGCGACTTCCAGAATTTGTCTGCGGTCTCTTTTAGGTCGTCTGTCCATCTTGTTGGTGGACGTCTTACGCTGCGCTTACCGGTCCGTGGTCTCCATTCCAGAACCTTTCGGTCCCATCGGCTATCTGTTCTGCGTGATATGTGCCCTGCCCACTGTCACTTCAACTTGCTAATCCGGTGGGTTATGTCGGTGACATAGCCCACGTAGAAGTTCTTTTATTCATCATCATCATCATCATCATCATCAGCCAGAAGACGTCCACTGCTGAACATAGGCCTCCCCCTTCAACCTCCACACTAAACGACAGCCTGCCTTTTGCATCCACTGAATGCCAGCGACTCTCACTATGTCGTCGGTCCATCTAGTGGGAGGCCTACCTACGCTGCGTCTTCCGGTTCGTGGTCTCCACTCAAGAACCTTTCTTCCTCATCGGTTATCGGTTCCTCGAGCGATGTGGCCTGCCCATTGCCACTTCAATTTGCAAATTTTAACAGCTATGTCGGTGACTCTGGTTCTTTGGCGAATATCCACGTTTCGGATTTTATCGCGCAAAGAAGATCCTTTATTACAGAAGAGTAATTCTACCGAGAAAGGGTTGGGTAACAATTATGAAGGACACCCTTTAGCAGTTTCCAAAAATACAGGTAAATGGCGACATAGTGGGTCAATGTCGTTCAGTGTGAAAGTTTGAAGGGGAGGCCTATGTTCAGCAGTGGATGTCTTCTGGCTGATGATGATGATGACCCGAAACCGGCGGGCTTGTATGAAAACACTCGTAAAAGCAGAAAAAGCGAAAGGTATCGTAACAAGTGGAGACATGTGGTCTCTGCCTACTCCAATGGGACAGAGGCATGACTGTATATAATTATGTATAGTACGTGTGTATATATCGCTGCTTAAAAATGAAAGAGCCACAGAACAAAATTATCCAAAATAACTTTTATTTAAAAAATTGGGTCTAAAATCGTCCTCATTTCGATTGTCGACGTTCAACGATTTCGACGTGTGTCTTTGTGGTATATGAAAAGAAGGGTGATTTTGGTCAAATTTTTTAAACAAAAGTAATTTTAAAATAAATCTTAAATAGATTTCGACGTGTGTCTTTGTGGTATATGAAAATAAGGGCGATTTTGGTCTATTTTTTTAAAGAAAAGTAATTTTAAAATAAATCTTAAATAGATTTCGACGTGTGTCTTTGTGGTATATGAAAAGAAGGGCGATTTTGGTCTAATTTTTTAAACAAAAGTAATTTTAAAATAAATCTAAAATAGATTTCGACGTGTGTCTTTGTGGTATATGAAAATAAGGGCAATTTTGGTCTATTTTTTTAAAGAAAAGTAATTTTAAAGTAAATCTAAAATAGATTTCGATGTGTGTCTTTGTGGTATATGAAAATAAGGGCGATTTTGGTCTATTTTTTTAAAGAAAAGTAATTTTAATGTAAATCTAAAATAGATTTCGACGTGTGCTTTTGTGGTATATGAAAAGAAGGGCGATTTTGGTCCCATTTTTTAAATAAAAGTAATTTTGGAAAAAAGAAAAATTAGATAATTTTGTTTTGTGTTTCGTTTTTAAGCAGCGGTATGTGTAGACGATTTTTATCAATTTCTTCAGGTATCCCATTCGAGACCGCGCCCAACAAGTTCGAAGCGCTCGCCTGCCACGACTCAATGGTCGAAGTGCACGGAGCTCTCAACACCATCGCGTGCTCCATCATGAAGATCGCCAACGACATCCGCTTACTGGCTTCCGGGCCGCGCTGTGGTATTGGTGAACTGATGCTGCCCGAGAATGAACCGGGATCCTCTATCATGCCTGGTAAGCGTACCACAGAGAACCAGATACTATACTATGTGTGCTTGTACCGAGACATCACCAAACGGCTCCAACGGAAGACCAGCGCTGGTTAACAGCCGGCATTATGCTGAGTTGGGGCCGATTTGTGACCTTATATTATAACTTGTCGATAAGCTATTTTTTTAAACCTAGTTTGGTCACAAATAAACTTTTTCTTTCTTTCTAGATACTTATCCCATAATGGTATTCTATCCTATATCAAAAGCTCTGAAGCTTAGTGGGGACTAGTGTAGAGTTAGCGGTCATATACGCAATATAAAAAATAGCATACACTCCACAAGCTTAGCTCACTTGTACACATTACATTCCACAAGTTTGGTTCATTTGTGTGTACATTAGCGTTCCACAAGTTTGTCTCCCTTGAACACAATACATTAGCTTTCCACGAGCTTGGCTCATTTGTACACAGTACATTAGCGTTCCACAAGTTTGGTTCATTTGTACACAGTACATTAGCGTTCCACAAGTTTGGCTCACTTGTACACAGTACATTAGCGTTCCACAAGTTTAGCTCACTTGTACACAGTACATTAGCGTTCCACAAGTTTGGCTCTTTTGTACACAGTACATTAGCGTTCCACAAGTTTATCTCCATTGTACATAGTACATTAGCGTTCCACAAGCTTGGCTCACTTGTACACAGTACATTAGCGTTCCACAGGTTTAGCTCACTTGTACACGGTACATTAGCGTTCCACAAGTTTGTCTTCATTGTACACAGTGCCTTAGCGTTCCACAAGCTTGGCTCATTTGTACACAGAACATTAGCGTTCCACAAGTTTGGCTCACTTGTACACAGTACATTAGCGTTCCACAAGCTTGGCTCACTTGTACACGGTACATTAGCGTTCCACAAGTTTGTCTCCATTGTACACAGTGCCTTAGCGTTCCACAAGCTTGGCTCATTTGTACACAGAACATTAGCGTTCCACAAGTTTGGCTCATTTGTACACAGTACATTAGCTTCCACAAGTTTGTCTCCATTGTACACAGTACCTTAGCGTTCCACAAGTTTGGCTCATTTGTATGTGAGCCGTAAATGTAACCAATCGAAGCTTTACTCTGCTGCGATTGGTACTTTTGGCGCTTACTGCAAGTCGTAAGTGCAATACATGGCGGGAAGTTTTGTCTAGTTTAATAGCTTGTACTCTGTCATCTTCCAGGCAAGGTGAACCCGACCCAGTGCGAAGCGCTTACCATGATAGCTGCCCAAGTGATGGGCAACCACGTGGCTTGCACTGTGGGCGGTAGCAACGGACACTTCGAGCTGAACGTCTTCAAGCCGGTCATGGTGTCCAACGTACTGCGGTCCATCAGACTCATTGGTAAGAACAGCATACCTGAGTGAAGCTCGACCTTCAGTCTCGCAAAAATACTGCTTAGACTCAATTTATTCAATAAAAATTACAAGTAAAATAAAAATCTTAAATTTAAAACGTATAACTAAAACTAATCTTAAACTAAAATTAATCTAAAACTAAAACTAATCTAACAATCCGCTACCGGTGGGCAGCGTTCCCAAAATGCTGGCAGCATTGCCACGTTGTGTAGACTTAGATCTTGCTATTTTACATTTTCTTTGACCTCTTATTCTATTTGTCAGTACAGCCTCATGGGAATGGGTAGTAAATATAATTTTTAATATTTATTTATTTCAATGTCCATATGTTACAGATTAAAATTAAAATTACAAAATTATACATAAAATCATACATAATTATACATAAAGTCAAATTATAAAAATAAAAAAAAATAAAACAAAAAATCATTAGATATTAGAATTAGACTAATGGGTCTGGAGTTTGGCCTTAGACCTTTGTTTTTATTTTTATTTTTTAAATACTATAATAAGCTTGCGTTTTACCGCCAACTCGCCTGATGTTAAGCGATGATGCGGTCTACGGTGGAGCACGCTTGTCAAGAAGAAACCGATTCACTCGTGATTTGAATTTAACCCACCAATTGTGCATGCGTTTATAAATGTGTATATGAAATGCTCGTATTTTGTGCAATTAAATTATCTTATCCTATTCAACAAAATTGGTCAACGTTAGCTCTCTATAGAACTTGTTCCCCCATCACCTTTTCATTACCGGACGTCCAGACGAACGGCAAGGCGTCACCCTTACTTGGTAGAAATACCATTTATTCGCACCAAGCGTTTTGACTCCTCTTTCTTAATTAGAACAGCAAAACAATGGAACGCCTTGCCCCTGTCTGTGTTTCCGCAGCATTACAATCTTGGAGGGTTTAAGTCTAGGGTTAATAGGTTATTACTGGGCAAACGTGCTCCATCTTCGACCGCATCATCGCTTTCCATCAGGCGAGATCGCGGTCAAACGTTAGCCTAATCCGATGTAAAAAAAAACCTTTTTGCATAACCTTGTTAAGGGGCCTGTATACCCTCTGCAGCTCTCTCGCTCGCACATTTTCACATTATTGAAGATATAAAATCAATGAGTGTGAATTTCCAAAAAGTAACAAAATAATGTCTTGTGTTTATTATAACATTACAAACAAAGAAATTGTCAATTTGATATATTTTAATTTGACACAGTAAAATGAAAACAAGTGATTTTTATTTCTCGTGTCATGTTATTCCGTCAAATTACAAGATATCGAAATAAACATTTCTATGTTTGTAATGTTACGATAGACACCAAGACATGATTTTGTTACTTTTTGGAAATTCACACTCATTGATTTTATATATTCAATTATGTGAAAATGTGCGAGTGAGAGAGCTGCAGAGGGTATACACTATACAGGCCCCTTAAACTCTTTCTTCTGACGTAATTGGTAACTGATAATCATGTTTGTATTTCCAGGCGACGGTTGCCAAGCGTTCAACAAGAACTGTGCGGCCGGTATCAAGGCGAACGAGGCAAATATCGCCAAAATCATGCGCGAGTCCCTCATGTTGGTCACAGCTCTCAACCCGCACATCGGATACGATAAGGTAACATTACAGACCTACAATTCTATGTGGAATACTAAATATATTTTTTAGCTAATAACCCTGTATAATATACGGTGTGTAAGGGGAACACTCGAAGCCAAAAGAAGGTAATTGTACTCATCGTTATGAACACTTTTACTGTGGGACCAGCCCTGAAATCGCGAAAAAAAGCTGTTATACACGGACATCTGTCACTTTGTCATTTGTCACTTTGACGTCTGCTACTTTGATATCGGGGGTGCGTTTACGGCACTTATCCAGGATAAATCTTATACTAGATAAACGTCAAAACACCCGTTTAGAGACTCCACGAGGTGAAAAATTAAACCGGTTAAAATTTAAACTGCCCTGTATAAGTTTTCGCCTGACTAGATTAAATTTTATCGACCTTTTGAGGTCGCAAAATTTTCCTCTCTCTGTTGAGCTGTGGTTGACATAATTTTTGTTTGTTTTATTCGAATTTGACAGCTAATATTGACATAAAGCTAGACACCGTTCAGCGAACCTCCGTTCGTTTGATTTTTAGCTGGTGAAAAATTCGCTGACTACGTAAACGCACCCCTGATCACTTTTAATTTACTTTTCAATGCTTAATTTTCAGGCTGCTCTGATTGCGAAAACGGCGCACAAAGAAGGCGGCACCCTTAAGGATACAGCGATCAAGCTAGGAATCCTCACCGAAGAACAATTCCACCAGTGGGTAAAACCTGAAGACATGCTGGGGCCCAAGTAAACACCCGAGGCAATTATATAGTTCGAAGGTGTAAAGCAGTGTTTTTCAACCTACAACAGTCATCATCATCAGCCAGAAGACGTCCACTACTGAACATAGGCCTCCCCCTTTAACCTCCACACTGAACGACAGCCTGCCTTTTGCATCCACTGGATGCCCGCGACTCTCACAATGTCGTCGGTCCATCTAGTGGGAGGCCTCCCTACGCTGCGTCTTCCGGTTCGTGGTCTCCACTCAAGAACCTTTCTTCCCCATCGGTTATCGGTTCTTCGAGCGATGTGGCCTGCCCATTGCCACTTCAACTTGCAAATTTTAACAGCTATGTCGGTGACTCTGGTTCTTTGGCGAATATCCACGTTTCGGATTTTATCGCGCAAAGAAACTCCGAGCATATCTCCATTGCCCGCTACAACAGTAAAAACTACAATTTCAGTAAATAGGCATTTTGTAAAAACGGTTCTATTTTAGAGATGCAAATAGGTAACTCAATCATTTTCTAATTGAAGCCTATTGTGTTTTATGTGGTTTAATTTGGCCCTGGGGGTCGCCATAATTTTTTTACTTCTAAAGGGGTCGCCTATTTAAGAAGGTTGAAAAACACTGGTGTGAAGTACTAACATTACAGAAATTAACAGTTGATTGACGCGTCGTATCCCAGGAATCCAGTCCTTTAATGAAAGTATGAGATTCCTTTACACCAGGCTTAGGGATCCGGTCTGACCGGGTTATTATACACCATAGGGACCGTCCATTAATCACGTGAGGCTTGAAGGAGGTTTAGCAAAAATCACGAAATATCATAATCAATACACAAATAATAGTCTTAAACCTCACAAAGGGCGAGGGGTGGGTTAAAAATGCAAAAAAAAGCATGATTAATGGACGGCCCCATAACGAGAAGGAAGCCATAACGAGATTAGGTCAAAACACTGTATTAAACTATCACGGTTGTTCACTAAAGTTATATGATTATTTACGGGATATTTACCGTGGTAAGGTTGTGGAATGAGCTCCCGATATTTCGGCGCAGTTACATGCACCATGTTCACGGGAAGACTGAAGAATGCGGGTGGTTGGTCGAACAGTTAAAAAGTTAGGTGCAGACATAACGATCTACCCTCTTAGTCTTTTGCTACGGTTATCACTGGAACTCGAACCTAAGTCCCGACAAAACACACTCACTGTTTCACTGCATATAGTATTATAGTATAGTATTATATAGATCGAAGTGATGTCTGGCTAGGGTTACCATATCAAAACTTGAAAAGTCCTGACCTAAAGTCTGATATTTCAATAATACTCCGGACATTTTAGTCTTAAAATTCAAACACTGCGCACGTCATTACGTTACAGTGGTTGCAGAGCAGTGGTATTACTTGGCCCCATGGTATAATAATATACTCCGCCAGGTATAGCAAAATTATGTCATCCCGCAATGATGTCATCAATACACGTACACGTGCATAAGCAAGAGCAGAATAAGTAATTTACAATAAGTTCGAGAGAGATGACGATCCAGCACGTAACAGCTGATTGAATAAAGTGGCAACTGGACAGTGACGTCATTGCGGGACCACTCCCAGATTGCTAGACCTTGTTTTCTTGGATCATGCATGGCCCAAGCTAAAAACAGCCGGACGAATGGTAACTCTATGTCTGTCTAATTAAGGCTGAATAGTTCAAGCCTTTACTGCATGGATAGAGTATGACCGATAGATGCATTATCAGCGTATAACTTAGTAAAAGTTATAGTCCATGACCACTCATGAAGACGTGTTAACATATCGCTGGCTCACTATTACAAGGTTCTATGTTATTTTCTTACACGTTCTGTAATTTCTATTTAAAAAAAATTGGTTTCATAAATATTGACTTAGCAGGGTTTATGCTTGAGAGAGATACTTTAACTCAAGCATAAACCCTGCTAAGTCAATATTTATGAAACCAATTTTTTTTAAATAGAAATTACAGAACGTGTAAGAAAATAACATAGAACCTTGTAATAGTGAGCCAGCGATATGGCGGTCAGATGTAGTCGGGTAATACATTCATTTGGGCGGCAGTAATAAAAGTTTCCATATACTAAACCGATAAAGACATGAATATCTGTTTTCTCACTCTTGTTGCGAGTCCTTGTCTCATTATTTTTGTTATTTAGTGACCTTTCTATAGCTCATCAGGGGCCATTCAAGTATGACGTAAGCAGAATTTTTACTATTATTTACCCCCCCCCCCTTTCCCCTTGTCAGCAAAAGTAAGCAAACCTCTCCCCCCCCTCCCATGCTTACGTAATCATTGGTACCTATATGCATTTTTCTTTTAATGTATTCTATTTTTTTATCCCCGACATGTGTGTTTTGTTTTCAAGCATAGACAATTTGTGGGTTGCCATTTGTTGAAAAAAGTAAATAATAACTGATGACGTAATCACGATATCGACCCCCCACCCACTATGTCATCAAAAATAAGCAAAGCAAAGCTCAAGCGCTTACTAAATAACTACTTAATACTTGAACGCCCCCTCACTGTCAAAAGCTCATGCTTATATTTTTGTCGTTCGAACCTAACACGAAAAATATGCCCGTGGTGTTAAAACCTAATTCTGAACCTTGGGTACTAATAAATAGGAAATATCCTTAGCCTTGGTTTGCGATCAGAGACGCGTCAATAATACTGGATAACTTCTAGTACTGTCAGTTGGGACAAGTTATTTGTGTCTATGTACATTTTTCTTGCTACTAATAGTAATTTATTATATTATGTTTTCGTAAATTCATGATACACATTTCATATTTACTGAATGGGGATTGTTCATATTTTTTTATAGGTGTAATTACTAAATAATTTCGAGCAATAGACTTACTGATCTATACATCCATTTTTATTAAAAAATAAACGCTGATGACGAATATTTTTGATTAAATATGATGACCTTCATTTACCCTTGAATGACGTCAGCGTTGGCGTTATGTTGAAATTTACCTAAGCCGTTCACACAAACAAAAACAAAACAATGGTGGGCCGATGGTGACGTCATCATATTAAAAAAACTACAATCTTATATTTTTTTATAAGTACCGTATGGAATACAAATGTATTCTAGCTTATACAAGTGACTATTCAAGTTGCAATGACCGGTTATAAGGCCTACTATCAGGCGAAGGCGAAGAATCACTTGTATAAGTTAGGAGCCACGGACAGTCCACTGTGTCGTGGCCGAAAGAAAACGAAACTGTGGAGCATGTGCTGTGGCATTGTGAAGCCACAGAAGAAACTAGAATCGCTACCCGGTTGCATGAGGCAGCATTGCCTTATTCATCCGCGTCGCCACAACAGCTAGACTGCTTTTCATCATCATCATCATTATACACTACCATCTACGCCACTGGAGCAACTGTGCCAGCGCCCCAGAGCCTCACTCCGATATTTCAAGGAGTTAGGTTGGCTTGGGTAGGTGCTTGTAGGGGGAAATGCACAATACACCCCAAGCGGAACGTCAGTGCAGGGCTTATCGCCCCCATCTCGAATAAGAATAAGAAATGTATTCAAATTAATATCTTAAAATAGTCCATATTTTTAGAAATTGACAAAACTATTAGGTCAGAAAATTTGGACAATCCCCATTGACTAATGTATTTTTTTTGATATGCCTCTTACGGATCGACTAGAGTTTTCTCAATAATGTATAAGCAGTGCTAGTACCGTTCTTTATCGATTATCAAATTTGACAGTTGGGATTGTCAAATTCGATAAAATGCCATTTGTTCAGTACTCGCTCTGATCGATTCTACGGCATTTTATCGAATTAGACGATCGATAAAGAACGGTACTTGGACTGCGTGTTATAATGGCAGTGTAAGTAATTTCAATATGCATTTATTCTACAAGACCTACAATACCGTGATTTGTGTACTTTTTATAATTTTAATTTCATATTATGTCGTTGATGTTTTATATCAGATGAGTTTTAGATGTATTATGTAGTAAAGTTAATTAGTATTTTCTGTTGAGAATTATGGCGTACCGATTTTGGAAAGTTATTTATTGTTAAGATAAAATAAATAAACTGTGTATGAGTATGGTGCAGTTTAATTTCTTACATAGTGCAGCTCTCCATGGTTTCATCAGTTATCTTGCAGGAATCGTTAATTTTTTTAGGATAAATAGTAGCCTGTGATATTCCAGAAACTATTTCCATACTAAATCTTATCCAAATCCATCCAGCCGTTTGCAATGTCAACACCGCTAGTGTTGCAGGTCTCCATAAGTCCATAAGGGACCGTCCATTAATCACGTGAGGCTTGAAGGAGGTTTAGCAAAAATCACGAAATATCACAATCAATACATAAACAATAGTCTTAAACCTCACGAAGAGGGTTTTAAAATGCAAAAAAAAGCATCCCGTGATTAATGGACGGCCCCTAAGCGGCGGCTTCCGCTTACCATCAGGCGGACCACATGCTTATTTGCCGCTGTTTTTATAAAAAACGCTGTTATGAAGTTGTTGAGTAGGAGCAAACTTTCGCATTAATATTAGTGTGATAAGGTCACTTCAACTTGCTAATCCGGTGGGCTATGTTGGTAACTTTGAACCCCGAGCAGAGCCCTTTCCATGTCATGATAATTGGATATTCAAAGAAATAAAATCACTTTTGAATGCTTCAACTACAGTATAATTAGCAATTTTCATCTGCGCCGATAAATACTAAATCATTATAATAATACTTAAGTTTTGGTACATCTTTGGTATGTTTGATACAATTTTTATCACAATAATTAAAATAATTACAGATCATTGGAATGTAATATTTGAGAATAGAGAGCATAACTAAATACTTATTACACAAAAAAATTGTGTATACGGCAAGATGCATTAAAAAATAATAACAAAAAATATGGTGAAATTCGCTACCGGGTTGCATGAGGCATCATTGCCTTTTTCATCCACATCACCACAATAGCTAGACTGCTTTTCATTGTCACTATGCACACTTTCATCTACGCCACTGGAGCAACTGTGCCAGCACCACAGAGCCTCACTTGTTGGGAGGGACACCACAAGAAGTTGGGTTGGCTCGGGTAAGTACTGATAGGGGGAAACACAATACACCCGAAGCAGGACGTCAGTGCAGGACTTATCGCCCCCATCTCGAATAAGAAAGGTGTATCGAATTGAGAACGTTCTCCATTTGATGAAGTAGATTAAAAAGTAAAATTACATGATTATTAAAAAATAAACCTACAAAACAACATGGGATATTTTGTTTCGCAATAATGACTATTCTAAAATATTCGGACTAGAATAAATTTAAGTACAATGCATATTCATGTGGAAGGCATCTTAAACCATTTTTGATTATGTATAAAAGTGTACTCTTAAATTAGTTAGATTACATAAATACATCTTTGATATTTTGGAACTGCTTTACAGCCAGGTCCACGGGCAAGTCAAAATGGTGCGGAGTTAAACGATCCAAGCTTTGTAGAGTGTCTTGAAAGCCTGTATTAACCACATAGCTCGTGGACGAATAGTGCATATCAATCAGTGACCGACACTTCAACATTATATTCAACCACAAAACAAGCTTATGTGCATTCAGTGCCGCACAAACAAAAGCCTTAAAATGAGCATCATAACTCCTCTTATACCGTGTATGTGAGGCAACAATACTCTCTATGGTGCTTAATAAACTCTGCTTATTAGTTATAGCTGTTCCTCCGACTATGTCTAAGTTGAAACTTTGGCTCAATTTTCTGGCTGGCGTTGAGTTGAATCTGTCTCCATCATTTAGTTCGTAGTAGCGTAGAATTAACTCCCAGACATGCATGGAACGAGATGAAGATGATCTTCGGACTGGGAAGCAGCCTATAATAGGGACTAGAGAGGTAGATTCTGGTTCCGCAAGCCCGTGTTGCAATAAGTCACTTAAGTTAACTGCTAAATGTTTCCTCACTGTAGTAGTCAGGGGTGCATCAGGTATAATAATGCCATCTTCTTCCGATTCACTATCGTAGTTGTCCATAATGGACTGCGAAGGTCTTTCTCTTGACACAATGCGTAGAACTGCATCTATAGACATTTCTAACTTTGCTCGCAAGTTGCCCCAATGAGTGACAGTTGTGGCAGATTTGCGTTCGTACCTTCTGCTGGAATCAAGTGAACAACCAAAGTGAGATACGGCTACTATCTGCATCATGTTGGAGGCTCGTCTCATCAAGTCTATAGTTTCTCCTCGCAGATCATCTTTCACTTTGTTGCCATTAAATGTTTTTTCAAACTTCTCTGACTTTCCCGGTTTCTTATTCTCACTTGTGGTATTCAGTTGGTCAGCGCCTTTCATAAGATTTATAAACCGTTGCATTTCTTCTATGTGAGTTTGCAATTTACTTACAATTTCATCTTTTGATAGTTGTTTGTCAGCATACTGGTGGACAGCACAATTGATCTGTTGTGTCAGTTCTTCTGCTGTTAGAGGTTTACTGCATCCTTCTTCAAGGCTCTGAGTTAGCTGTGCCTGCAAGTATTGGATCATGGATCTGTGGGTCGGGTCGACGTTAGACACGTTTGAAGTGAACTGATCGAGTTCAACGAGCTGCGCTTTTAGTCGCTGCATGAAGTCCGATATGCGGGTGCGTTGTTTTTTGATCTGATGTTCGAGTTCAGCGCATTCACCGCACGAAGGCTCGTCGGAGCTTCCTTGCGGGGCCGCCCGGGAGTCTGTCGCACCACACGCACGCACTGTATACTCCTCTAAAGCCTTCAACATCTCATCCCTCTTCTCGGGAGGAGTGTTTATGATTTGCCGCAAACGGAACTCGATTTGTGCGAGATGCGACGTCAGGGAAAACACTGAAGATGATAGGATCTCTTGTTCTTCTTCTAGAGCGTGTAGCCTGTCTCCAGGGGCCGGTTCTGAAGTGTTTTCGTCGCATAGAGCCTCTTTGGTTGCCCCCAGAGGCTCGCAACGCGGTTCCTGCCATATCGGTATTTCGTTCTCTTCGCAGTCACTGTTTGATTCCATTTCGTAGAGTTTATGTTAGTTCTCACAAATATAGCTGCTTTATTGAGTTCATTTTCATTGATTTGAAGAAATAAAAATAATGAAAACTCCTAAAACAGACGGACGTCACAAGAAAAACGTCATTTTCTTCGATGACGTCAAGGAAATGAATGAACGTAACACAGATTAAACTAAATAAAGAAGTGAAGGAATGAGTGAATATGAACGTAATAGCACAGATCAAAAATGTTTTTTTATTTTTAATAAATGGTATAAATGGCTTGCGTTTGACCACCGTCACGCCTCGATCTACGTTGAAGCACGCTTGCCTAGAAGAAACCGATTCACTCGTGATTTGTCGGCTAGATTGTAGATTGTTACCATCGGGGAACACCCATTCAGGCAGCGCATGCCAGATTGCCAGACTAGCAATTCGCACAATAAATGTGGAATGAAAGCGCTTCGTACGAGTTTTCGGAATATCAAACATAAGGCGGTGACTGTTTGTAAATAAATGGGAGTGTGATACCTACAGTAGGCGCAGGCAATAATTATTCTCTTTGCAGCGGATCTTTGTCTCTGAAGGTCAGCCCCTTCTAAGGTCAGCCCCAGATCTATTGGGGGTGATCAGGGGCACGTGCCCCGGGCGGCAGCACAAGAGGGTGCCAAATTCATGTGTTTGAAAGCTAGACTAATACCCTTAATACAAGTTTTGATAGTTTTCGAAAGCTTTTTTCGTTTTCGTATTATGTTACATACATTTTAATAAAGCGCCTCCAGCGGAAACGCGGTGGAATTAAAATCGGCAGTAGGTATAGGTTGCTTCATTCAAATACCGAAAAGTTTTCAAATAACTTTCAGCCTAGCAATGTATAAAACAATACGAAAACGAAAAAAGTTTTCGAAAACTATCAAAACTTGTACTAAGGGTACTGCATAGTAGCCAAAGAGAATAATACTAATTATATCGGGGAACAGTTGCTGTTTTTGACGCAAGGGATGTGCTATTACCGCAATGGTTCGCAGAGCCTAACTTCAGCGACACAAACACATTTAATAAGCGAACTGCTAGTCTGTGGAATTCGCTGCCTGAAAGGGTGTTCCCCGATGGTTACAATCTGGGTGTCTTCAAATCACGAGTGAATCGGTTCCTTCTAGGCAAGCGTGCTCCAACGTAGACTGCATCTTCGCTTAACATCAGGCGTGATGGTGGTCAAACGCAAGCCTATTATTTATTAAAAAAAAAAAACAACACAAAGATCCGCTGGGCCTATTATAGTTCATAGTTATTTTATTAATATCAGAAAGATACATGTCAAATATAGGTTAAAAATTATTATTTCATCATTATTAAATAATGATTACTATAAATAATTAATTAAGCGCGTAATAACATTTTAATAACAATAATTATACAAATCAAAAAATGAATTAATAGCAATATCAAATTAAAATAATTAATAGCATTTAAATTTAAAAATAATAATAATAATAGTAAGATGTCATAAAAAATCATAATCAAAGTCATGCACAACAAATTATAATAAAATAAGTCAAATAAATATAAATTAAAATTAAATAGATAATATTATTGACTAATAACATAAATTAACTTTAATTTTGTGCGTCTTTAAAAACGTCAGTCATAATACCTACCTACAACTTGCCCTTTAGCACTTGCTGCCGTTAAATGCAAAGACCGTTAAGTGACACTGTGGCCATATCACTAAACGGTCTTTTAGTAATCAGACGGCAGCTTGGTTGTCCATTTTTACATTTTGAGCACATCGTTTGCAGTTGTTTACCACTCAATATTGAAATAGTGTGCATTTGTAGCCTACCAAGAATATGTCAGTGTGTGCAATACTTACGTGTTTACTTTACCTCACCCCCTTTAGTTTTGGCAGACTCTTTTCTAGTACGAGCAGTGGCGTAGCTACCGGAGGGCTAGGTGGTGCCGTGCACCGGGGCCCTCAAGCTCAGGGGGGCTTCGGACCCTGACCAGTAAACCTCAAACTGCACTTGCGAAATTTTTTCCTAGAGTCTGGCTAATGAAAGTAGAGATTGAAACCGCCTGCCAAATAAAAAAAAAACCGCATTGCAACCCCAAAATTAATATGAAATGCAAACATTACTGTGTTACAATAAAAATTAATAACTTACAAGTATCAAGTGATATTCTTCCAGGCATTTCATAATAATTTTTGGGGTTTCAATGCTGATATTTTTAAATTTGTCGCTCTTTTTCAGTCTCTACTTTCATTAGCCAGACTATACCTTACTTGGCAATGAACAGAAATTTGTCACCGACTCTCATTTGGCCATTATTTATTGTTATACTTTAGAGTGTGTACTATAATTATGCCAAGTTGTACGTATTACCGTTTTTACATTAGACCAAATAAAAAAAAATAATACGTTAAAAATTATTGTCTTAATTAATCCGTCGTAACATGTCATATTCTGTGCAAATTTCAACTGGCTAACTTTTACTTTTCGAAAGAAACAGCCGTTAATAGGTAGGACAGACGGACAGACAGACAGGCAGACATACATCGTAGGCTTAGTAATAGGGTCCCGTTTTACCCTTCGGGTACGCCGTACGGAACATTATAAAAGAGTATTATGCTAAAAGGCGACAATAGAAAAATAAAATAACATTTTAATAAAAGTTACCGGCAACATACTCATTCTGACTTTATATTGAACGCCCTACGTAACTATAAATAAAAATACGTGTAGGCAATTCGGAGGCTTTAATACTAATATATGAATAAATATCTCTTAATGCTAACTTAGTACTATAAGGCCTGAGAGTCAGCATTACAAATTCAAATTCAAATTCAAATTCAAAATATTTATTTGTCAGAACATGGTAGGTACACATACAATAGTAGCACATGGTAGTAAGAATGGAGACGTATCTCATGTCCTTGCCTGTTACGGCGTACAAATGTTAGTTTTTTTATAAGAATATAATTTATATTAGTTTTTGTTAAAGTTTATTTTTCTTTTACACAATTCTTATAAACTTATTATAATAATACATATAAGATACCACAAATAATTGTTTCATAATGTCAAATATTATGTCAATACTTAAAATTGGATGTGAAAAATTATAATTATATATGTCAAAATTTATCCTGTAAGAAGTCATCTATTCTATAGTAGCATTTAGCAGTCAATAATTCCTTAAGTTTCTTTTTAAAGAGATTCGTATTGAGGTCTTTTATCTTTTGTGGTATCTTATTATATACTAATGGACCCATTCCAAACACACTATTCCTAAAAAGTTGTGTTTTGCTAGGTATATTTAATAGCTTGTGATTATCACGGCGGTTACGAGAAAATTTTGTTGAAATATTTGGGAATATGTTGGGATTAGTCCTTACAAATACTGCTAACTCATATATGTACATGGATGGAAGTGTGAGGATTTTGTGTTTCTTAAAATAAGGTTTACAGCTATCTGTTGGCTGAAGTGTAAACATGGATCTTATGCAACGCTTCTGATGTTTGAAGGCCTGGGGTTTATCAGTTGAATTTCCCCAAAAGATAATGCCATATCTCAAAACCGCTGCAGCCAATCCATGATATGCCGTTAAAAGAGCCTCAGTACTAGTAGTAGGAGCCAGTTTATAAAGAGCATAGGAAGTGCTGCTTATTTTTTTATTGAGTTCTGCGATGTGTGCTTTCCAGTCTAGTTTCTGGTCAATAGTTAAGCCTAAAAATTTCAAATTACAAAGAAATACATTAAATGATATGCTGAGTAGTCCGTCTACTAATCTAATACAAAAGGATGTGGAGGATGCATAACAAGATATCTCTAGTAAGTAGGGTTGCCACCTTTTTTGGGGAAAAAAGTCGGGGTCGTTGACGGGGAGGGATGGCCCTCTAGTCGACGCGTCATTGTGCTATTATGCTGCAAGTCTGTAATAATCTATATTTATAGAATAATTAATCCCTATTTACCGTACAGAGCTGAATCTATGCTATTTACCTTGGTCACGCCATAGTTCAGAACGACTTAAAAGATTTCATTCATCATTTTTTTATCATCATAAATTTTCTAATACTTTGTGAAGGTTCTTACGGAAAGAAAAATTAAGAAAATTGGGCAGAAAATTGGAAAATTTCAGTAAACTTTTATTACTACGACGATTTTAACTCCCGGGTGAAACCGCGTAGCGCAGATTAATATTAATTAGAAATAATAAAAAACTAACACAAGTTATGTAAACCTAGTAATAAGGATTCAGAAATAAAAGGCTTTTTATTTTTATTATCCCTGATACTAATTTTGTCTGTGGTAGATCATATGGGGTCAAGGGTAGGTACCTACAAAAATGTGAGTAGGTATACTTACCTACCTAAGTGTGCAGAAAATAAGCAGAATTTAGGTATGCAGGTTTGATTATAATGTACGTAGGTAAAACTTATGTCTTCTGTGGTAAAACCCTACATACATGCCTATCTATCAAATCTAAACATTTAACAGCACACGTAAAAACGCGTCAAACCTTTTTACATCCTATCTAGGTACATAATGTTTAGACACTGAAAATACATTTTATTCACCTCCATTATCATGCCGACGTTTCAAAGGCGTTAGCGATTTCTGAAGAAGATTCTCGATAAAAAAATATTATGGTTGTAATAATTTTTATGCTAACGTCTTTTTCACGTTTTGTCCTTTGAGACTTTGAATGTTTTTATAACGATTCAAACTACTGAAAAGCTCTGGACAGGCTTCGAAATGGAATGGAATCTTTTCTTTTCAATAAATAAACCATTTGCGCTGAAAGAAAACATCACGAGAAAACCTTATCACAGTGAAAGGCAAGAGGTGGAGCATTTTCTTCTTTTTTTTCTTTCTCCCACCTAGGTAAAAAAAAAAAAAAATTACATCACAGCAAAGCGCCTGACAGCTTATTTTGGCAATATCACGTGCAAGCTAGTTCCAAGTAAGTACTCAGGCGTGTTTACCAGCTCAACACTTATCAATGAATTTTGGTGGCTGAAACCATGACACGCAAAAAAGGAACTGACTAGAAAGGACAAAAGAGTACTTACCTAAATCTCTGAATCTCTACCTAAATTTAAACATAGACAATTAACTCTATTATTAAAGATGCTGTTTACGTAACACTAAGTAGGTAAAGTAGGTAGATAAGATCAGGAAATACGACGCCAGTTTTACGATGGGACGAAACAAATTTAATTACAGAAAGGTCAGGCGAACTACCTCCATTTACGTGGGTTAGACATTTTAGAGGTATACCTACCTACTATGACGGAGTCTCATATTTCAGAGAAGGTGCTAAGGGTGGGTCTGCAAGAGCGGCGCGTCACGATAAGTAGATACGATACTGTATGTTTATCACACTAATATGAAACGTTCACCAAGTGAAGCTTGGTGAAGTTCTACCTAGCAGTGGGTAGGAGTTTCAAAAGAAAGAGTTTAAGATAGTATAAGTTAAGATTTAATCAAGCAAGAATGAATTTACAGGAGACTGAGGGTCGTGTGAACTCGGAAGGTGATGGCGATAAAAAAACGTGTTGGTCCCTTGTTTTGAGACTTAGCTTGAAGAGCTGGGGCGCCGATCGCCGCGTGGCTCGACGCGGCTCGTGGCACGTAGGATGTCCGCAGGGCAGCGCAGCGACGAGACGGCTTCGTGAGCTTTTTCAGGCGTGACCGGAGTGCGGTCAGCGGTAGTAGTTCCTGATGTTTGTGCGTGGCCGGAGTACGACCGACGTAGTAGAAGGGAAGTAGACGCAGCGTCACGACAGCGTGGCGACTCGTACGTGGTCGGAGAATCGACGTAGAGGGTAGGAGCCTGAAATGCATCGAAGAAACTACGCATGAGGATCAGTACTGAAGAGCCGCTCGGCCACGTCGTGTGAGATCCCGAAGATAACGGCAGATCGGACTAGGCCCCGCCTCACATGACGTGGTACCGGCGTTAAAACACAGTTTTTGATCGGAAGGATCCAAGATTACAGAATGCTTTAAGAGCTTAGAACACAATTATATTAGAATGTAAGTACGGCGCGCGTCCACATCCGCAGATAGTACGGATATGAAACGCACTTGCACTGCGTTTTAGAACACAGGTGGCCTGATGATAATTCAATTGACAAATAACGATTAGCATTATTTGTCGAGACAGATTTCACAATTAACACATTTAAAAGGCATCTCACGGAACTTACCCGATGAAGACGGGCTAACAAGTTGGTTGTAATAGTTTAAAGATTAAGTTCTGAGCGACTTTTTCACTGGAGTACATCTGCGCGTATGACCCAGTTTTTATTTCGGGTCCTATATATATCGTATTCCTTCTAGAAAGAATACGATATTTATATACCCGAATCTTTTTAAACTGTAGTTTTTACACAATTTCCTTTGTCTTAGAACAATGCCGATTTTGCATAGCGGAATGAAACTGACTGACATTACGTCAATCACCTTCATTCTGTCAACAATGTTTATGTCATAGTAGTGACCTTTTTTATTCATTAAGTTTGGCTTCTAGCGTATGTGCCATTTGCCATGAATTTGGGAGTAGGTAACGATCATGGAACGTTACAAATATTATAAATGCGAAAGTTTGTATGTAGTCGCCTCTCGCTGAACAGCAGTCCAAGTACCGTTCTTTATCGATAGTCAAATTCGATAAAATGCCATAGAATCGATCATAGCAAGTACTGATTAAATGGCATTTTATCGAATTTGACGATCTCAACTGTCAAATTTGATGATCGATAAAGAACGGTACTTGCACTGCAGGTTCGAATAAACTTTACATGTAGAGGCAGCTTTTATTTTTATCACGGTAAGAAACGGTTTCTGTATATAGATAGAATAGCGGGTGAAATTTAATTTGCTTTTTGGTCCGTTGTTTCCACTACGTGTAAATATTTTTAACAAGACCAGAACCTACCTTCGTGCTCGATACGCTCGCGCATAAAGTTTATATAAATGAATGAGACACATACTTGACTATTTTATTTTATTCAACGGACTTAATTAATTCAAGTTAGGTAGGTAGGTACATTAGGACCGTTACACGTTACGTAGTCAGGGGCGGATCCAGGATTTCATTGGGGGGGGGGGGGGGGCATTCTGACAAGGTACCTAAGACAATACTCATAGGTACCTAGTACCTATAGTATTATCGAAAATACTACAGTTTTTCGATAATACTATAGGTACTAGGTATTCAATTTTAATTGTACGTAGTTTATGGCCCCCATGGGTACGTAGTAGGTACCTACATAATTATTATGTAGGTACCTACTACGTACCCATGGGGGCCATAAACTACGTACAATTAAAATTGAATACCTACCTACCTACTTTAATTTCGATTTTTCTGATAGGTATCTACCTTGGTTACTAGAGGTCCTTTATTAGGTACTATGAGCAAGCTTTATTAATAGCGGGTGAAACCACAGAAAATAAAAATTATGGTGAAACCGTAGGACGCAGAGAGCTGTAAAACGCGAACAGAACCTCTGTTTGCAGTAATTAAAATAAGTTGCATTTCCATCATTCAAGCCATGAAATAAATATTCAATTTAATCCCTCCTTGTTCCGATTGAAAAATATATACCAACCAACTAGATTTGAAGTCATCTACGTGCTCTACGAGAAAGTGTCGCACCTACATACTATATTATAATTACCCTCAGATATTTACCTCAAACCAGTGCCAATGAACGACATCAATTCTGAACAAGTCAAAATGTCTTTAAAATCAGAGCTCGGCGTAAAGGAAATGAAAAACTGGAAAGTGCTCCTAAAGCAGTTGTTCGCTGAGTTTTTCGGAACTTTCTTTTACTTGGCCCTAAGTCTTTTAGTCGCCAGCGACCAGAATTTGAATAACATCACTATTGCCTTCGCCAATGGGTTGTTAGTGGCGTCGATGATGCAGATTTTTGGGAATGTGTCCGGGGGGCATATAAACCCTGCGGTGACGGTTGGTGTCATGGTGTTTGGAGCCATCAAGCCGTTGAGGGCGCTGTGCTATATAGCCGTGCAGATTGTTGGAAGTATTGCAGGTAACTGTTTTATCGCACTAGCCGCCACCGCCTGAAGGCTCATCCACACATAGATCAGTGAAAATCGCACACTGTGCGATTCACACGATCCTTCTTGCCTCATACCTGCAAAATGTGGAATGAGCTACCTTCCGCGGTGTTTCTGAGAAGCTGCAACATGGGGTTCTTTAAAAAGCGAGTTAATAGAGTCCTTATGGGTCGGCAACGATTTGTGATGCTTCTGGTGTTACAAGTAGGTATCCATAGGCGACGCTGACTGCTTACCAACAGGCGGCCCGTCGGCTTGTTTGCTGTAATGGAATTAAAAAAAACCTATACCTAACTGTAGTGAACAACCGTGAGAGTTTAAAACAGTGTTTTTCAAGCTTACCGTTAGCATGTTTGCAAAAAAAATATATAGTTAACTAGAATAAAATAATACCTACTTCCTACAGGTTCTGAAAGTCTACCACAACTTTTTATAGCGCTCTTATTTCAATCGTCTACTTAGAAAGCCTTGCTCTCATATTTACTACTAGTGGTCCGCCCCAGCTTCGCACGGGTATAGATTATAGCCTATGTCACCCGGGGATAGTGTAGCTTCCCGTCAGTGAAAGAATTTTTCAAATCGGTTCAGTATTTTCGGAGCCTATTCAATGCAAACAAACAAACAATCAAATCTTTCCTCTTTATAATATTAGTATAGATATCTGCTCTACTTATGGACGTAAAGGTATATTACGTCCATATGGCTCTAGGCACTATAGAGAATGAAAAGTAAATAAAAAATTATTAATAGCAAAAGGGAGTAATAACCGCTGGTTTCCATCTATATTCCTTAGTTAGGTATATAGGAGGACCAGGGGGCTTCCACTTATAGGTATACCCGTACGTTTCATCAAAGATTTCAATTGTTCAAAAACTAAGTATTATATCTTTTACGTAATAAAATGCTCAGAAAAAATTTCTAAACTGATATCTTTCATTGATTTTTTTTATTTAAATGAAATTAAATACCTTATGTCTAATTGAAACATTAAATAAATAAAGCAAACTTATATTAGTTTTCACCAAGTTTTTACCCTAATATTAGTTTGCCCTCAACTCAATCCAGACACGAAACTTCCTATTTACTTATCGTATCTCAGTGGAATATTGGGCTTACAGTCCAAGCTAAGGTTTTATCCCTAGAGATAAAATTTACAAAGCCTATAGGCAAGAGTCAAGTTTAGGCTAAAGTAAAAAGTTTTGCAGTAAGGAGTGTTCGCTGGCCGTTTTCCAAGAAATGGAGTCCGGAGGCCAGAAGTTTCCACAACTTTCCATTGTTAAAGGGATTGGATAAGTATTGGATTAGACAGGCTATTGGAAAACATGTTTCAAAATCGTCTTAGAATAATAAGGCTAATTAGTCATTGCATTGTGCGAGAGTCTTTCAATATTGAGGCAAAATAACATCTGACTACACTGGTTATAGAAATGGAATTAAAAAAAAAACATATACCTACGTAAACGTATGTTTGGATGAATACAAACCAAAGATTTCATACTATACTGCATGATCCAAGAAAACAAGGTCTAGCAATCTGGGAGTGGTCCCGCAATGACGTCACTGTCCAGTTGCCACTTTATTCAATCAGCTGTTACGTGGTGTATCGTCATCTCTCTCGAACCTGTTGTGAATTACTTATTCTGCTCTTGTTTATGCACGTGTACATGTATTGATGACATCATTGCGGGACGCCCACGTTGTAATTTTGGTATACCTGGCGGAGTATATTATTATACCATGTTATACTGTATATATTATATTTATGTTACATACATTTTGAATTTCAAATTAATTTTATAAACATATTTATTCTTAGTTAAATATATTACATTGAATTGTTATAAATTTGTTTTTCAGGAGCAGCCGTTGCCTACGCCCTGTCAGAACCGGCAACCAGAGGCACTCTTGGCGCTACCATTCCACAGGACAACCTTCGAGCAGACCAGGCCTTCGGACTTGAACTTATCATGACGTTCGTCCTGGTATCGGTAGAGCTAAGCGTGTTAGACCCTAGGAGAGGAGCTAGGGGTTTAGGATCAGCGCCTTTGGCTGTAGGTTTGAGCCTGACTGCTTGTCAATGCGCCTGCCTTTCATATACTGGGGCGTCGCTAAGTCCTGTTCGGTCTTTCGGACCAGCGGTCGTGATGAACATTTGGAAAGACCATTGGGTCTACTGGGTAGGACCCTTATTCGGTGGATTGCTGTCAGGAGTGGTGTATAGATTTGTATTAAATTTACACATTACTTTTAATGTATAAGTGGAAACAATAAAATTTTGTACTGTTTTGATCATTTTGTTTATGTTCTTGTTTATAGTTGTGCACTGGATAGAGGCCATTTTTTTTTGAGTTTTATATGCTTGACCTACGAAGCAGAAATTCCTTGTAAACATCCACTAGAAAATAATTTTACGACAGGAACGAATTAATGCGGTCAAGTGTATTAAAATGTGTATAAAAGTCTTAGGAAAATGTTAAGGACATAGAATACACTCAAATTATTAATAAAAAAAACCGACTTCATAAAATTTTGTGTATAAAATCCGCTGTTTCAGTTACTTGGATGACATAATTATAGTCATCCAAGTAGCCGAATTTTCCTATTATTTTGATTTAAAAACCAAACTACGAAACTGATTTTGTTGAAATTTCTATGGATATCTGAAAGTATTCTTAAAAAAAATATTTTACAAATCGGTTCAGAAATGACGGAGCTCTGAGGTAACAAGGTAACAACGCACTGAGGACCACTGAGGGCCACGTACCACCACAAAATTCAATAGCGACATTACCAGTTCTAACTTGGTAATGAATAAAAACTTGTCACCGACCCGCACTTGGCCATTATTTGTTATTTGTTGTTATACTCTAGAGTGTGTACTATAATCATGCCAAGTTTGACGCTTGTAGGTATTACCGTTTTCACATTAGAGCTAATACAAAAATAGGTTAAAAAAGTTATGACGGACGGACAGACAGACAGACAGACATCGTAGGCTTAGTAAAAGGGTCCCGTTTTTACCCTTTGGGACGGAGCCCTAAAAAGGGCGACAAGGTCGTCTGCTGGGTGAATGCAACCAAAGCATCATTCCAGGCCAGATTTAGCCCACCATGCTACTTAGCCATATCTCCTGTTTGTCTGATCTGAGACTTGCACCGTGTCATTTGAATTAGTACCTTCTAACGATAATAATATTTACTGCCATATTTACTCCAGTTTTCAAAGTCAGATTCGTTCACCGAAATCGTCTTTTGTAAGCTAAGAACGTCCTGATTATTAACGGTTTTTTTAATAATTTCATGGTAGTAATCACAAATTGGGAATAAAATAAAACATTACTGTAGCCAAAGAAAAACAAAGAGTTGGTTAACAAAGAAGGTGCAGTTTAAGTATTAGGTAACGTTCACACAGCCATAATTTATACTGATTTATAGTCAGTGGGTGCAAAAGGCAGGCTGTCGTTCAGTGTGGAGGGTAAAGGGGGAGGCCTATGTTCAGCATGTCTTCCGGCTGATGATGATGATGATGATATAGTCAGTATAGTCAGTATCCATCGTTCTGTGTAACCCAATGATCTAACCAGAAAGACTCATCACCTAAATATAAACCACTTTTATTTATAATTAACAACTAGTTAAGTTAAGTTAATTAACAACTAGTTATTCTATGGATAAAATTACAGTCAGTCTTGGAAATATTATGGAACTGCTGAATTTTCTCTCGCGTTTTCTAGTTCGGTCCCATACTAATAGTTGTTTATTATTATGAGTACAATGACCCAGGGCGAATCCAGGATTTCATTATTGGGGTATTCTGACAAAGTTCGGAGCTTGACTTTTACGGAACTTTCGATAATTTGAAACATTACAATGACTATAGGTAAGTACTTCATTTGAATGGTGAACTAGAAGAATACCATGTACATAATAATGCTGAGTGAGCGAAGCGAGCGCGATTTTTTTTACCAATCTTACATGATTCTTTTTCGGGGATGTAGAGAATTTTTCGTTCGTTTCGTTCGGCATCAACGTCAATGGCGAATACATCACTCACCTTCGTTTTGCCGATGATATAGTCATCATGGCAGAGTCACTGGAGGATCTCAATACGATGCTCAGCGACCTCAGTAGCCTTTCCCAACAGGTGGGTCTTAAAATGAACATGGACAAGACAAAAATTATGTCCAATGTCCATGTTGAACCCGTGCCAGTAGTCGATGGGAACGATACTCTCGAAGTTGTTGACCATTATACCTATCTTGGACAGATTGTTCAGTTAGGTAAGTCCAACTTAGGCAAAGAGGTCGCCCGAAGAATCCAACTCGGATGGGCAGCGTTCGGGAAATTGCGTGACATCTTCTCGTCCAAGATACCACAGTGCCTCAAGACGAAGGTCTTTGACCAGTGTGTGTTGCCAGTGATGACATATGGTACTGAGACGTGGTCCTTAACTGTTGGCCTTTTGGAAAAACTCAGAGTCACACAGCGGGAAATGGAGAGAGCTATGCTCGGAGTCTCTTTGCGCGATAAAATCCGAAACGTGGATATTCGCCAAAGAACCAGAGTCACCGACATAGCTGTTAAAATTTGCAAGTTGAAGTGGCAATGGGCAGGCCACATCGCTCGAAGAACCGATAACCGATGGGGAAGAAAGGTTCTGGAGTGGAGACCACGAACCGGAAGACGCAGCGTAGGGAGGCCTCCCACTAGATGGACCGACGACATTGTGAGAGTCGCGGGCATCCCGTGGATGCAAAAGGCAGGCTGTCGTTCAGTGTGGAGGTTAAAGGGGGAGGCCTATGTTCAGCAGTGGACGTCTTCTGGCTGATGATGATGATGAGAGAATTTTTATACGTAGGTAGTTAAAATTTGCAAGTTGAAGTGGCAATGGGCAGGCCACATCGCTCGAAGAACCGATAACCGATGGGGAATAAAGGTTCTTGAGTGGAGACCACGAACCGGAAGACGCAGCGTAGGTAGGCCTCCCACTAGATGGACCGACGACATAGTGAGAGTCGCTGGCATCCAGTGGATGCAAAAGGCAGGCTGTCGTTCAGTGTGGAGGTTAAAGGGGGAGGCCTATGTTCAGCAGTGGACGTCTTCTGGCTGATGATGATGATGATGATGATGAGGTAGTTATAATATTTGGTGGTGGTATTTTTATAGTATTTTTTTTACAAACTGTCAAATTAGAGGCAGCTATTTAAAAAATATAAAATTGAAACAATTACAATTTAAAAACAATTTGTTTAATAGAATCGGGGGGCTGTTATCGTGAAATAATAATGTATTTTTTAGATATACTGATAAAAAGCTGCCAGTTTGCGCGAGACCTTATCAACAATCAGAACAACTATGAAAAACCCAAGACTTTTATATAAGTAATAGTATTTCTTTGACGCACACACGAGACTTACGTGTTTATTAAATAAATTTTTTTAATCAACAAGTCTAAAAACATCATTGAAGTCATTAGTAAAAATGTTTGAATACTTCTTTATATTTTTATTAACAGTTTTGATGGTGTATGTCATACAATCTACAGTTAAGCCTAAGAAATTTCCGCCAGGCAAGTTTAATTTATTAAGGACCGTTTTTTCAATCCTCAGTTAAATACTCATGTAGGTTTTATTCCATTAATTGTATGGTTTCGAATTTTCAATAGTCAGTTAGAGGTCATCTGCGAAGAAAAAACTTGTAACCGAGGAGTTAATTTAACTGTCTCTTCATGCCTCAGTTAACAGGTTTTCTGTGGAATAAATGAAGTTATTGATGTTTGTTTATTAACATATGATTCAGCAGTGTCTTTACATTTTCTATACTAATATTATAAAGAGGAAAGATTTGATTGTTTGTTTGTTTGCATTGAATAGGCTCCGAAACTACTGAACCGATTTGAAAAATTCTTTCATTGACGGGAAGCTACACTATCCCCGGGTGACATAGGCTATAATGTATACCCGTGCGAAGCTGGTTTGGATCGCTAGTATTTTATACAATGAGCCGACATGTTTTTTCCACGTTGGCGTTAAAACTCTTCTAATCTTGTGGTAAATTGTATGCGTTAAAACCAACGTCAAACGGCTGAAAATCACTGCTCTCTCTCTCTAACATCTGCATCTTAGCGTAACTCGGTCTATTGGGATTAGTGTGAAAATAGTGTGGAGATAGAAGACAAAAAAAAATCACATTTAGCTATCTGATTGGTAAGAGAGCATTGAAAAATCAAAACCTTTTATTCGGTGGTTAAATGACAGATAAATTTATTGATTTGTTAACTATGCGACTGTTTAACAGCAGATTCAAAAATCGGCCCTAATAGGTACGTGTAATTTTTAATAATCATAATCATCATCATTATCATCAGCCAGAATACGTCATTACGTACGTTTTAATAATACCTAACAATAATTACGCTCATAGCTTGCACTAGGGCACAGAAGACATAGCACAACTAGGGTTTGCCATGGAACACACACAAAGACTCGGTTACCTAACACTGAAATATTAGGTACACCTTTTCCGCGTAAACTGGGTTACGCGGAAAGGGTGTACTAAGCCGAAAGGGGTTCATATAGTACCCATCATTATGAATAACTGTTATTATGGGACCTAGTCTGAAATCACAAAAAATATGAGCTGTTCCATAGAAAACGGTCATTCATTTCATACTTGACAAAATGTATGGAGCACCTGATATTTTTTGACAGACACACAGACACGCAGACATAACACACCCCTATTTTTGCTTCGAGGGTTAGAAAGGTAACAAAACAGAAAAGCCACAGACATCATACCGTTTTAAAATACATTAATATTCTTACGCAGGTCCCAGATGGTACCCTTTCGTTGGTAGCAGTAACAAAGTGTACTCTATGATGAAGAAACATGGTTCACAATTCAAGGCGCTTCTTGAGTTGTCCAAGGAATACTCCACTGATGTTTTAGGGCTAAACCTTGGGAGTGAACTGTTGGTCGTGTTCTACGGAGCGAAGAATTTTAAGAAAGTCATTCAAACTGAAGAGTTTGATGGAAGGCCAGACAATTTCTTTATGAGGATGAGATGTTTTGGTAAACGAGCAGGTAATCATTCACGTTTAATATTCTTCGGATTCTACCTTACTGAACGCTATTGGCCAGGTTGAATGACATTTGTTTGGTAAATATTAATTATCTCTACTCGAAACCTTATTCACCTAAAGTAAACGGTGTTCATGATCATTTATGGCTGAATGGGGTGTTAAATGGCAATGGGCAGGCCATATCGCTTGAAAAACCGATAACCGATGGGGAAGAAAAGTTCTTGATTGGAGACCACGAACCGGAAGACGCAGCGTAGGTAGGCCTCCCACTAGATGGATGGTCATAGTCGCTGGCATCCAGTGGATTTAAAAGGCAGGCTGTCGTTCAGTGTGGAGGTTAAAGGGGGAGGCCTATTTTCAGCAGTGGACGTCTTCTGGCTGATGTTGATGATGTGTTAAAAATACAAAAAAATTACAAACATCCGTTATTTTTTGTATACAGAAGTGATTGGTTTCACAGGAATCAGCCTTGTCGACGGTCCGTTATGGAAGATCCACCGCAGGTTCACCATGTTGCACCTTCGTAACGCCGGCTTCGGCAAGGGTCCGATGGAGCGAGACATTCAAGCCAGCTCGCGGGAACTGGTGGAATGGATTACCAAGCAGGGCACACAGCCGTTGTGGCCGAAGGATTTCTTACCTTTAGTTGTACTGAATGTTCTGTGGAAATGCGCTGCAGGTAGGAGCCATAAATTATAACTGTATGTGCTTTATCTAAATACGGTTAGGCGTTTTGTTTTGGCGGATGCAGCAAAAAACAACAAACGAGCTGTTACCACTCGTCGGTTACTCTGACTATAGTTTCAACCGCATTAGGTGGTTATTTTTTTTTTATTTTCCCCTAGACATTCGAAACCATTTGTGCGAAGTTTAGAAGATATTTTTTTAAATTTACAGGTGAAACAATCTCTCCGGAAAAGTTCAATCTCCTCCAAGACCTGCTCCAGAAGCGAGGGAAGGCTTTCAACCTGACCGGTGGGCTTCTGAACAGAGCACCCTGGCTCAGGTTCCTGCTGCCAGAGTATACTGGATACTCCATGTTAGTTGAGGTTAACAAACAAATCTCTGGGATCATCGAGGTGACTTTTTACAAGCCTTTGACATTTTAACTTGCCCTGTTAGTATGTTCGTATGTGTGGGACAAATCTTGCAACTGAATTTTAGACCAGTTATTCTCAACCGATTGAGCTGAAATTTGGCATACACGTAATGATCTCATCATCATCATCATTTCAGCCGTTGGACGTCCACTGTTGGACATAGGCCTCCCCCATCGATCTCCAAAAGGGCCGGTTGGGAGCGGTCTGCATCCAGCGTTTCCCTGCGGTCTCTTTTAGGTCGTCTGTCTATCTTGTGGGTGGACGTCCTACGCTGAGCTTACCGGTCCGTACTCTCCATTCGAGAACCTTTCGGCCTCATCGGCCATCTGTTCTGCGTGCTATGTGCCCTGCCCACTGCCATTTCAACTTCAACGATCTCATAATTATATATCAATGCATACAACTTTAATTTGGATGGCAATGTATGCTTAGCTAAATGACATCATTCAAAATCCAATCGCAAAGATGGCGGATCAGTTATTTTTATGCACCCCCATGATGCAACAAGTTTTGTAATCCGTGGCCAAAAAAATCAAATTTTACCTTCTGCTATGATGCTCTCACAAGATCAACTTAATCTTTATTTTCAAGGTTTTGTATTGTTTTCACAATTTTTAGCAATCAATATTGAGGCACAAGAACAAGGAAGTCAAAGGGCATGATTTTATTTACGCTTTTCTCGAAGAAATGGCTCAAAATCGAGAGACATTCACAGGTAACAAATTATTATACTAAACATTCTTATTGTTAATAAAAACACCAAAAATTTTTTTTTTGCCACTTCCTACTGTTAGCAACTTTTTGAATAATATTCGGGACATTTTTGCACACACGGTCATGATATGGCTGCCAGAGACTGATATGGATCCTTGCATACACATATAGTTTTAAATACATACTCACACCCAGATATAGAACAAACACAAATGTTTGAACACATGAACACATGAATGTTTGTCCTAAGTGCCCATCGAAACACATTTTTTGTGCAATGAGTTTAATGCGTTTTTGAAGGTTATTTTTTCATTGAAGATAAAAGTGTACCTACATATAATTAAATGAATCCAAGAACATTAATATACTTTTATTATGAGAACTGACGTGGTTTTCACACATTTTATTCACCTTGAAAAAGACCGTCTGATGCGGTTGAAACTATAGTCGGAATGACCGGCTTAATTATACGTGAGTAATTCCCGCGTAATATAAATTAATATACTTATTTGAATCTAAAATTAAAACTGCTTACTTTTGTAATAAAAATAAATCTAAAAGCTTGTTGGTGGAAGGAAAAGTTTCCAAAACGCTAGCAGCTTTGTCACGCTGAATGGCAATGCTTTGGACAAAGTATATAGGCGTCTGCATTTCAGCTACCAGCTGTTTCCACCAAACGTTTGGCCAGATCACTGCTATTGTTTCAAACTATTTGTTTGTTTAAGCTTAGTCGCCATGCCATTTAGCTAGTTTGAAACTCTAACACTAAGGGAGTTAAAAGTTAAATGATTATTAACGGGATATTTACCGTGGTAAGGTTGTGGCTTTGATTATATATAGAACGGATATGTCATACCTATAATTTCCCCTCAGCCGAGGTACATGCGTTGGCTCCGCCAACGTATGTCAAACGAGCACACCGTTTTATAAAAACTGTTTCAACGTCGTTCATTCGCCATTTGTCTTCTTACTATGTTACGAAACGGAGCTCCTTAAAATGGTCATATGTGCAGTAATCCTTTGTAAATCTCGATCACATACTACGAACTTCACTACGCACGGAGTCTCTTATCACAGGTAAGCATTTTATTAAACAAATAACGTGCTAATTTCACCACAAAACGAGTTTAAGTAAGCTTAATTGAACAGAAGAAAATATTAATCGAAAACCAGGGTTGCCAACTCGATATCACAGATACTCGCTAAATGACATCTCAAATAGCGCTAGATTAATATAAATTTACAAAATATATAGCAAATTTGTTTGGACATGGAATAAAATTATAAAGTTTCATTATGGAACGTATTGCCTCACCCGAGAAAAACGGTTTAAGTTTTTATATAGGTTTCTTTAATTCCGAATGCTGATAAACTTCAAATATTCTCGCGTTAAATTCATTTTTGCCAAATACACACATTGTTTTCAAGCTATTTCCAAGCACAATTCTAGTTCTTACTAGAACTACTCAATCAACATACTAAGCTATATAATTATAATGCTACTCTAAAACACTACGGTCAAATAGACATTCTCTTCCCCCCGCAAGCGAACGCGGGGGAGTCATCCGATCCAGTAGGATAACACAATATCATGTCACGCCTCCATTTTATCAGAAAAACGTTTTAGGGCCAAATTCTATGAATAATAAGGTTGCTACAAAGAAAGGATTATCATATTAAAATTAGACAGACAAACATATCAGTGTAGGACGTAGGTACATCGTCATCTTATTAGTTCCGGAAAATCCCCCAAGATAGTATAGCAATGCAACATATAAAACTAAAGCGTTTTGTTACTTCTCGCGTGGCTGCGTATTGTTCTACGGTGACCAGAAAAAAAACCCCAGCGTGATTGCTGTTTAGTGTTAGCTGTTTTATCTTAGATTTCAGCACTAGACTAGACTTACGAAAATAGAGCCAAATCTAGCACAAATAGTTACTAAGTTGGCAACCTTGTCGAAAAAATGAACTAGTGATGTGCTAATTTATTACTCGTAGTCTCGTACTCGTTACTTATATAGTTACTCGTACGACGTAATCCAAGTTTGAATGAAGTTTGATAGGTATAAATACTCGTTTTTTTGTGTTTTTCGCCCATTTCGGAGCATGCTAAAGCCTCTAATACGGCCTCGTCTACTGTATTTACTTTACTGTCATAAATAAGTAAATCTCCAGTACAGTAGGTATATTATTGGTATCGTGCGTGTGTTATTGGTATCGTGCGTGTGTTATTGGTATATGGCCTTTGATATTATATAGTTGGGATCGGCCTTTAAACTCAAGCTAGTACCGAAGAAAGTTTGTCAAATACTGAAGGAGGCGAGGTAAACAACTATTGCAGACATTGACATAATTATTATTACTAGTTCTACAAGCGCACACTTCAATATTGAACGCATACAACTGCAAACGATGTGCTCAAAATGTATACAAATGGACGACCGAGGGGAGGGGGAGGTAAGTGCTAAAGGGGAAACTGTAGGTGTAGGTGTAACGCTTCCATTTATTTATTTTTTCTGATGTTATGGTGTCAGAATAATAAATGTGGGTTGAAAATGGATACAAAGTATATCATACTAATATTATAAATGCGAAAGTGTGTTTTTTTGTTCCTCTTTTACGCTGCAACGGCACAACGGATCGTCGACCTGATTTTTTGCATGGGTATAGTTCAAGAGCCAGAGAGAGGCTACTTTTTATCATCATCATCACACCTTTCGGCCCATCGGCCATCTGTTCTGCGTGATATGTGCCCTGCCCACTGTCATTTCAACTTAATAATCCGGTGGGCTATGTCGGTGACTTTCGTTCGTCTCATTTCGGATTCGATCTCGTAGAGAAACCCCGAGCATAGCCCTCTCCATAGCTCGTTGTGCGACTTTGAGCTTGCTTATGAGGCCCACAGTGAGATTTTCGAAAGAAACTAATAAAGTATTGTATTATCAATACAATACTTTATTAGTAACTCCATAGTTACAAATCAAACTTCTCCAGTACACTCTTCGGTATCCGATGTCGGTATGGTAACTATTGGTGAAAGCACAATATTTAGTTGGTATTTTTATCACTTCACTAGCGTTGTATAATGTGTGCGAAGTAAACACAGCGAGGCGACCAATGAGCGGTGCGCATTTTGTATTTGTGTTCTGTTTTGTCAATGAGTGCAGGTTATATTGAAGTGTGCACTTGTAGAGATGTATTCGATTACTTGAATGGGCGGGCTTTAGAAAACAAGTGTGTGCTATGCGTGTTTACTTCGTCTCCCGCAAAATGTGCCAGACTTTTTTCCATAGCAGCTCGGGCTAATACCACATCCGTTCTATATATAATCAAAGGGTTGTGGAATAAGCTCCCGATATTTCAGCGCCACATGCACCATGTTTAACTGTTCGACCAACCACCCGCATTCTTCAGTCTTCCCGTGAACATGGTGCATGTAACTGCGCTGAAATATCGGGAGGTCATTCCACAACCTTAACACGGTAAATATCCCGTTAGTAATCATTTAACTTTAGTGAACAACCGTGATAGTTTAAAACAGTCTTAAGGGAGTTAAAGTTTCAAACCAGCCGAATGGCATGGCCTCACTTCAATGAACAAATTGAAGACCTGACCTGAATTGGAGACGTAACCTTACGCTGCAGCAGTAATTTGTGGTGCATACTTGCAACTTTAAATATTCTAGCTAGGTCACCATCATTTCAGCCTATCATGTTCCTACTGCCTCAGGCCTCCTCTCAGTGAGAGAGGATGGGCCCTAATCCACCAAGCTGGCCCAGTGCATGATGGTGAATGCCGTAAGTCTTTGAACTTTAGACGTACTTGGACATGTTTCCTCACGATGTTTTCCTTCACCGTTTTTGATCGATGGCATTGAACTGCACATAATTTATTTAGGTACCTACTAAATAAGTCATTGGTGCAGGGCCGAGGTTCGAACCGGGTGCCGATTGTTAAGAGCACATGCCCACTATCGGTCATATTATGACACTTATTATGTCAAAATAAGGTAAGCAGGTAGGTAGGTTAAGATATGGTAGATTGCTGTCACATTTTCTGAATGATGATCTTTTACTGTAGTTTTCCTTATCCACTCTAAACTAATTCCAGACGACCAGTTAATAGTAGTGTGCATAGACCTCATCCTGGCTGGATCAGCGACTACCTCTCACGCCACGGAGTTCGCCATACTCCATGCTCTGAGAGACCAGGACGTGCAGAGGAAACTGCAAGAGGAAATAGACCTGGTGCTGGGTGGTGATGTAGCGTGCTGGGGCGATACCGCCAGGTAACAGTAGCATTAGATATCTGATCAGATTTATGGTCTTTTGGCTTAGGATATTATTAAATGTCGGAGGTGTTGCTGAAATCACCTCACTTCACATTGTACTTATTACCTCATCATCATCATCAGCCCTCTGCAGCTCTCATGTTCCCTCTGCAGGCCTTCTCTCAGAGTGATAGGATGGACCCCTCAGATCAAGCAAATAAGGGAGATATGCCTTCGTACAGTTATAGTTCGTGTTCATATATCTCCATTTTTCATTAAAATATATCACTATATCGCTAAATCGCTTAACGCAAAAACTGTAAATACGGCTCACTTACTCATTTTTCACACACACACTAAGGAACTTGCAGCAAAACTAATGCAAAAAAATGGCGACAGTTGCCTGCTGGGTGTGAGTTTGACTATTGTCAATGTCACGATTTAGTGTGACCTCATTTATTTAGTGTGAACCATTTCACATCACATCACATCATCAGCCAGTAAACGTCCACTGCTGAACAAGGCCTCCTTAGAGAGGGGTGTTGCCATAATCCCCACGCTTGGCAGGCGGCTTGGGGATCGCAGTACGTTCACCGTGTACTAACAGGCCGCTGTTTCCCATCCTCCGGTGGTTCTGGTCGCAATTTTGGGAAATACGCGGGTCCATTGTACCAGTGAACCATTTACTATTTCACAATGATTTTATTTTCAGATTACCGTATACATCAGCGGTCCTACAAGAACTGCACAGGGTCTACACAGTAGCCCCCCTAGTGGGGCCCAAGAGGACCCTTAGGGAAACTGTAGTAGATGGCTACGTAATACCAAAGAACACAACAGTGCTACTTTCCACCGGAGATATGCATGTAGATCCTGCATTATGGAAAGATCCTCTTGTGTTCAAGCCAGAGAGGTTTTTAGACCAGGATGGGAAAATTGTACAATCTGAACACTTGCATCCGTTTGGTTCAGGTAAGATCATTCAAATAAGTACAACGACACAACAAGCCTCTCCTGCCTCAACAAGCCTCAAGCTCTTGCCTGATGGTAAGCGTCAAGCAAGACACGCCTGACGCCTCCTAGTTCCATCCAGAATTTTTCATTTCAAAATCTTTTTGTATTATGTCTTCACGTGGGTTTACTAAGTTTGATACCTGGGGCTTTACGGACAACAGCTATTGCGGCAGCTAATCCGCTCAGTTTGAAAATCACGCGACAGCCATTCGTATCTGGGCGCGATAAGTTTCACGTTCGCGTGATTTTCCAACTGAGCGGATTAGGTGCCGCAATAGCTGTTGTCCGTAAGGCCCCTGGATTTGAATAGAAAAATTACTTTTTGAAAAAATTTAGCAACAAAACTAGCTGAATTGGATTGAATTGAACTGAAAGCTGTTTTGGATTGAAGGACAACGTTTCCAGAGAAATTATTGGGCAATATCTCAAGATGATAAGCACAGTGCATTGCCGCACTAGATTATCACCAATTTTTAATACCCTAGATGGCAAACAAACTCGGGTTGACTGATGGTAAGATAGTATAAGTTGCCGACCTTTGAAGGCTCTATTTTGCAGAACCCCATTGTATGGGATCGGGTCAGTGGACTGTATGTTGAAATGAAAGTTCTTGTTCTGTTCAGGATCACGTTCGGAATTGAAGTGTGTCATTTATTTTCCTATTATCTATACTTAATCTAATATATATAACATGCGGGACTTAGAGCTATACATGAGGAGCGTAGGCTCGGCGCTCAGCGAATGGCGACGCGGTATCTTGCCGTCCCACTCGCACGGTCGTCTCGCTCTGACGTCTTCCCTCTTGCTCCCACGGTACGTCCCGCTCTCGTTCGCTCCTCCATCCCGCGCATATTTCAGGCCGTGTATGCCTCTGCACTGGTCATAGGCGGCGCGGGAGACGGCAAGCCGTCCCTCCGTAACACCCATGTTATAGTTACTCGAAAATGCCGCAGGAGGGAGCTCATTCCACAAATTGCAAGCGTGAGGCAAAAAAGATCAAGTAAAACGCAGTGTGTGATTTCCACAACGTATGTGGATGAACTTTCAGACGGCGGCGGCTAGTACAAAGGTGATATCAGACAGTTCACTCGAGTGAACATTCACTCGAATGAATGCTTCATTTTTCTTTCATTCCATGTTCACACGACTTACTGCGAACGACAAAGAAAAGAACGTTCATCTGTTATTTACTTTAAATATGTCATCGAGTGAAGTCGTGCGTCTCGGAATCCGTTTAATTTGTGACCATTTAATCCAAAAGTTAGTAAAAAAGAAGCATAGAAAACGTCGACGTTGGACGTCGACGTCGACGTCGACGTTTAAAATGTTCCAAAAACAGCACCGTACTTTGCTCATTCCACTTGAACACCATTTTGTTGCCAATTTTCCGTGACGCAACGAGACGTGCGTCTGCTACCGAGCTCAAGACAAAATGGCCGAATCCGAGTGAACGTTCTCTCTGTGTGCAGACCGTTCTTTTTCCGTTCATTCGCAGTTGGAGTGAAAGATGCCGAATGACAAAATCTAACATTGTCGGATCGGTTCATTAATGAATTCATTCGGCACTCTTGTTTCATTTGGGGTTCAGACGAATCATTTCGAGTGAGAGATGCTGAATGAAAGACAGAAATGAACGAAAAGTGAACCGTCTGATACCGCCTTAAGTACGATGAGCTGTTGAACTTATTTAAATACCTACTGGTGACACTGAATTGTTGGGCAAACATGCGACGCTTACCATCAGGCAGCCGACTTGTTATATAGTATCGCCACACAGGCTTTATCTTGCTTTTTTAGATTATAGCGCTATTCTTGCTCATAACACTATGAATACAAGCCACAGTTTTAAACTCCAAAAACGCTGCACTTTTTATAACACTCTGTTGGATGATCATCATCAGCTAGAAAACGTCCTCTGCTGTACATAGGCCATAGGTTGTTGGTACTATTTCGTAATTATCATCTTACTTACCTACTTACCAATTTTAGTTCTTTCCTAGGACGCCGACGTTGTCCCGGAGAGACTCTCGCCCGCATGTTCGTGTTCATCACCCTGGTCACCTTGATGCAGCATTTCACCATCACCTGCGCGGATGATCACCTCCCGACCGCTGAGCCAGAAGTGGGCATGTTTGCCAGCCCTAAGCGATATAGGGCCCTGTTCGTACCCAGGGACGCGAAGCTAAAATGATTTGTTCCAAGCTTTACACTATCCTCACCTATATTTTTAGCCCCTGACGAATTCAAAGTCAATTTATTAATAAACATTATGTTTACAGGTCAGGCAATTGTAATATTGTTATATAAGAATGTATACAGGTACCTAATATACAACATTTAAAATATAATCAAATAGAAATCAACTTATATAACGGAAATACCAATTTACAATAATACAATAATAAAATATGATCCAAATTAGATTTTTAGATTATTTGATTTTTTTCCGTCAGGGTTCACCAATTCATTAAAATCATAAAACGCCTGATCGATAAGCCAGCGTTTAAATTTAAAACAGCTCAGATTGAGTGCATCTGTTACTGTTTTTGGCAAGCGGTTGTACACCATCGGCCCCATAACGTGCGTTGACTTGCCGGACTTAGCGAGGGAGTGCCTGATACCAACAAGCCTATATCAGCGTGACGTATGTTGCAAGTGTGCGTGTCGCTGAGCTTATGATAGAGGTGAAGGTTAGTTCTCACATACACTGCCACCTGGAATACCCCTTGGTGTGTATCTGTCTGTGGCATAGTAGCTCCCAAATGGCTGAACTAATTTTGATTTAGTTTTTTTGTACGAAAGGTTACTGGATTGAGATTGTTCTTATATAGGTATGATTCAAGAAAATCTGTGCAGCCGTTTGAAGATTATTATCACCCTTTTTTTGTTAAAAAAAAAGTATACTCATTAATTTAGTTAACTATAGAAACTGACGTTGTTTTCACACATTGTACACGGGAATTACTCACGCAAGATCCGGTCACTACGACTATAGTTTCAACCGCATTAGGCGATCTATTTCAATGTGAATGCGCGCGTGCGGCTGCGTCTCGCTAAAAAGACCGCCTAATGCAGATACTATAGCCGGAGTCACTGGCTTAGTCTTACTTGAGTAATTCCCGTGTAATGTAAATAAAATTTAGTTACTCTTTGTCTCTGGGTACATTAATAAATATTCAATTTTTAATGTAAAAATCTTGCAGCTATTAAATTTATTTCAGGCCGATCACTTTTCCTCATTCTCCCTCGAGATTAAATCTAAATTTCCATTAAGCGCGCGGCTGTCGATCTCCGAGCTAATTACTGGAGCCAGTGAATGGAATCATTAGGATAATTATTTAAATCGGTTCATTACTGCCTTCTAGTCGATGTATCAGTAATAAAACGGTTTGGTATTTGAATCGTATTTTGTCAAACAAGCTATAATTTGAAGAACGGAGTTCATATTGTACGTTTTAGGATAATTCAAAATAATTAACCACAACTTACCTACGTATACCTAAACGAAACATAAAGCTTAAGAAACCTAAGTGCGAGTGGGGCTCGTGTTCTAAAGGTTCCGTACCACTACAAAATACAAAAAGTTGCTTAACTTGGTGGTGAACAAAAATTTATCACCAACTCGCACTTGGCTATTATTTATTGTTTTATTTTAGAGTGTGTCCTATAATCGTGCCAAGTTTGACGCTTGTACGTATTGCCGTTATTACATTACAGCTAATACAAAAATACGTTAAAAAAATGCTGTGTGTGTGGGGATACCCCATTTTAGTTTTTACTTTTTAATATTTTTATTATTTCTTAGTTAATCCGCCGTAACATTACATATTCTGTGAAAATTTCAACTGGCTATCTATTACTGTTCGAAAGGTACAGCTGTTAAAATGTAGGACGGACGGACAGACAGCGTAGGCATAGTTATAGGGTCCCGTTTACACTACTTGGGTACGGAACCGTAAAAAATTTAACTAATTGGAGATGGACTATAGTCATCTTCATCAGTCAGAAGAAGTCTTCTGCTGAACATAGGCCTCCGCCTTAAATCTCCACACTGAACGACAGCTGATGGCAGGCTGTCGTTCAGTGTGGAGTTCTAAGGGGAGGCCTATGTTCAGCAGTGGACGTCTTCTGGCTGATGATGATGACGATGAGATAAAAAACAAAAAACATAATAATTTTCTGTTGTTGAAAATTAATATTAATTCTGTAAATAACGCCAATTTCTTCAGAAAAGCGATAGTGGCGCCCATTAGCTGCACATATAAGACGGGTCTGCCTACTCGTATCGCAGATTGAACGTAATTAATTCGTCCTGGAGACATTCCAATTACTGCGTCCCTCATCACTCTTCAGAAAGTAATTTTAGAGCGCACACGGCCACAGATTAAACAATACTTGGTATACACAACACACTATTTACATAAGCATGGTATACGTACTCAGATTAGACAAACAAAAGAGATATGATAATGTGGCGTAGCGTGTGCGAACGCATCTGCCCTAAAGCCCGTTGCAGACCAGCACAGTAAATTCACGCGAGTGGTGTTCGCACTGGCGCTGTGCGAAGCCTGAAGCAGGCAATGTGCGGTGCTCGCGTAAGTGGTACTCGCGCAAGTACTTAACTGAAATGAAATTTTATTGATAACAAACGTCTTCGTAAATTGTAATACATAGTGTCATTACATATGAATATTCCTAGTGGAAGTGCATTGGTACCCAAACTAGGAAAACCTGTGAGATGGCATACCAATACCCTCCGTCGAATAGACGTGGTTGGTCATGTGACGATTACACATTAGCTATTGTACAAAGAAAAAAAAAAAGGAAAATAAAGCATGTAAAAACTACCGAGATGTTAGTAGGTCCATGGATATCATGGGTAGAAGTAGGTCTGAGTTAGACATTGCCACGCAGTTATACCCCGTATGGAGTTGGACTGCTGCGTCATTAGACAGACATAGAGTATTTATTCTCCCAGAAAATGCGGGAAAATTAGATAATCGCGAGTAGCACCGCGGGATTCAGCTAGTCCTACTAATATTATAAACGCGAAAGTTCGTATGTATAGAGGTATCGATGTTTGTTCCTCTTTCACGCTGCAACGGAACAACGGATCGACCTGATAGACCTGGTATAGTTCAAGAGCAAGAAAGTGACATAGGCTACTTTTCATCATCATCATCATCACCATTTTTCATCACTACGCGGGTGAAACTGCGGGGCGCAGCTAGTTCGTTATAATATAACCGAAAATTTAACTATTGCATTTTGTTATCAAATCTTAAAATCTTAATCTTAAATCTTTAATCTTTTTTTTAAACACTTGCAGGTCCAGGAATTAAAGTTAAAAAATAATAATTAGGGATCACGGGAGTGTTTGTGTAATAAATGTTAATACCCCATAATTTTATTATTAATAGATAATGACATGTGATAATGTGCGTTTGGTTTGTGGTAATCAGAGCTGGAATAATTATGACATGATTACTAAAATTGATTCTGTAGACTCATAGTTTTGCTTAAGTATTAACTGCGCATCGTCTGTAACGGACATTAGAAAACTTACCCTGACTCTGCCGCCTTTTTTTTGCATGTAGACTATTTAGTTCATTGGTGTCGCTACAAGTTTTTTAGTGTATGTGAATTTTTTTTACCTAAGTGTGCCGTATTTACAGTAAAAAATAGGTAAGCGGTTTAGCGGTATAGAAAAAAATTATTATGAAACATGAGGGTGAAGGAGAGTAGTATATAATTGGGGTTTCTGGATCAAAAGTACTTCAAATAGGCCCAGTTATAAACAACTAAATCTATTCACGCCATCTATTCAAATAGATGAATAAAGTAGTTATTGAATAGAGAAATAATTTATAAAAAACGATAGTTTTCGATAAGAAGTCATACCTGGCGCAGAGAAGCGCCGGTCTTCTTATCAAAACTCTCGTTTTTTATAAATTATTTCTCTATTCAATAACTACTTTATTCATCTATTTGAATAGATGGCTGAATAGATTTAGTTGTTTATAACTGGGCCTATTTGAAGTACTTTTGCTCCAGAAACCCCAATTATATCCATGTGATGAGAAAATACTACTTCGCCAACAGCAAACAAATCGGAAACTGATGCATTTTCATCAACGGGTAGGGAACTGGTGTGTTTCAGCACCAGTTCAACATAGCAGTTTACCATGGTTGTCTACATCAGTTCATCATATTCATCTAGAGTTATTTATACTCTGTATGCATTTTTATGTTCTGAACAATAAAGATATTGTATTCAATCAATCACCAACTTGCTAACTGTGTCTTTTCATATAGGTATTTATTTTAAGTAGCCTCCATTATTTATAAATAGTTCTTTTCAAATTAATGAAATTATTTATGTATGTATAAATTTTCGAAAAAAAACAGGAACCCCAATTATATCATTTTTTTTAATGCTTCAGTATAATTATTTAATATTTAATAAGCTAACAATTATAATCTAAGTTAATTTGTAACATTGATTTTATCTTTTATAAGGGATACTATATCTCTAAATGATCTATATACATCATCCATGTATAAGTTTTTGACGACGTGTTGTACACATAGATCAGCATTACATTTGCATGTTAATAATTCTTCAGGTATTGTTTCCACGTCATATAACTCTATTCGTATAATTTTTGTTCCTTTCGACGGCATTCTCACGCAGGAGTAAGTCATGTCATCTCGGTGTGGCCTTTTTCTCGATTTCTCTTGATTGTTCGGCAAGAAGTTGAATAGGTCTCCAGATTCCTGAAACAAGCAGCTTAGTGAGTTATTTTAACGTATTTAATTAATTAAACCTATTCAACACAGTGAACTACTATTTACGTTAAAATCATGTCTAGGAATAAAATTATTTGAGTATGTAAATAGCCAAATTAATTTATTATACTTAATAGGTAAAATAATTTAAACTTACCGACATAATCCGTTAGTTGTGTTCTTTGCAAAGGTCGAAAAAATAATAATTTCACAATATTAATTTATCTGTCTTTTATATAATTGCTTAAAATGACTTTAAGGTCTAAAATTAGACAATTTTTTAAATGTCTAACCAAATAATTCCGTTGTTTTCCTAAACGGGAGGAATGCATTGAGCGAGGCGCCGGGCGTCAGATGATCCGTCTGTGTTTATAGTAATGATTATCAAAACATCTCAATTGTAAATATCGGTAGGTACAATACTGTTTTCTATAGAGTAGTAATAAAGTTGCATATTGATTAAATATTTTCGGAGAACTATTTAAGTATGTGTCACAGATTAAACAGTCCTGTTAATGCGGTAATTGTCCTTACATAAAAATGCAAATACTAGTTGGTTTGTTTGTCTTTAAAATATCAAAATAGTTGAATTGATTTCGTAAGGTATTGAGGTATTGTATTGAGACCTAGATCATAATGTATAACAGGTACCATTTTTAACCAAAAAGTCGCAAGTGAAACTGTAGGGTGCAGCTAGTTTAAAATGTTTGATTTAGCTCGATATGGAAAAATTGCTGACAAACTATTTTTGTTTAACACTAACGTCAATGTGAACGTACACATTGACATCCTTAATATTTATATAAAGCTTAAGAAAACCTGAGTCAGTACAGTAATTGCTTCCTGAAGGACAACAGGTGTAGAAAAAGTATTTTGTGCGTGTTTGTGCTAGTGTTACGATTGCAGTCTGGTCTTCTATTCAATCAATTGTGAGTATTATTATTATTATATATTTACGTTTTGATTAAGAAATAAAAAGAAAATGAACGTCTATATAATTGAATTAGTGATTACTCTAACGATTCATTAAAATGTTCTCATTTTTGAAGTTATAAATCCGTTAAACTTTTGTATTTGATTCATGCTGCCCTAGTATTTTATTCATTGATCATTTGTATCTTGATAAGACTTTGAATGTTTGACATCAATTTGTTAGTTCAAATTGCATATTCTCTAAAGAACACTTTTTTATTTAATTGTTATACATATTTAAATTTATTAAATGTTTTTTTCAGTGTCATCTTCATTCGTGTGTGGGTGCGTGTCAGATTGCTCGGTCGGATTGAACTCAAGTCATCTATTCAATAAATTGTGAGTATCATTGCATATTTATGTTTTGATTTTAAAAACATAAAAAATAATAGAAGAAAATTTCTTTATGTGACTACTCTGATAAGTGAAATATCCCATGTTCTCAACATATTAAAATTTCAACTTTTTACATAGGTATTCCGAACTTACTGACATCCTTATTTTTTTATTTCTTCATTATTAATTGTGTCTTGATAAAGTTGTACTGTCTTGAGTGAATGAATAGCCAAAATAACTTATTCCTAAATAATAAATAGTAAGCTCGTATTGACAACTGAATAAAAACATATTTTTTTTCATTTCAGCCCTATACGCTGCACTTCGTTTTTCAATCATCAGTGCTGCGTGATTCAATTCCACAAATTAAACAAAATGTAAGTACTTCAAGTCTGATAGTTTTTTAAAAGAGTCAAATTAATGTGACCTTTTTTACTTAGGTATCGAGTTATTAAATAATAATAATACCCTAGTAACCATATTATGTACATAGACGTACAGTACCACATACCATAGACTGATTCAACTCCATCTCACTCACCACAATAGCAAATCAATTGTCAATCCTATTATGTACAATAGTTTTATATCCATTCACATTCCATAATAGTATTTTATATTGAACAGAGCCTCTTGTCCTGTTGGCTTCAGCCCCACTGTTGCATCTCAAAACTAAAGGCCCGTGAATCAATTGAGTTTATAATAATTCAAAGCAAACGAGCATTATTAGAAGTGGGTACGATCTTTTTGTAGTCATGTCGTTACAATTTATTTCATAGTATTAAAATTTTATATGAGTGTAAAAAGAGAATAACTATAATATAGTTTAAAAATCATTTCATAGTTTATTTTTCTTATTTTCAGGTCAAAATCATCGAACGCTGACGACCTTTTTCCTTCAGAAGAAGAAATTGAAGAGACACGCCATTCAAAAAAAGCAGTGAAACGATCCAGGGATGAATCGCGCTCTTCCGATGAAAGCATTGAAGAGACTCGCCCTCAAAAGAAGGCGACAAAGCAACAATCCCGAGACGAGTCTCGTTCTTCATGCTCAAGCATGCCGCCTTTAACGGAGGAGCCAGTAGAGAAGCCAAAACGGCGGGAGGAAAAAACTGCAAAGGATTCATCACGACGCCTTTCGGACCCACCAGTGCGCAGCGCGCAGCGAGTTTCGAAGAAAACGAAAACCCAGATTCACCCTGTCTCCCGGCCGACGGCTAGGGAATTATTTGGTACGGATAGTGAAGATGAAGCGCAGGAAGCGGCCTGTGCTTCATCTTCAAAAAAACCAAACGCTTTGGTATCTACTATAACGAGAAGGTTAGCCAACGGCGTCTCTCGACAAATTTTTCCCGATAAAGAGGGGACGCATTATATCGAATTAAAAGTATACAAAGTCTCGGATATTGAAAAAATTGCTCCTATGAATAGGTGGCGGCAGGCTGTGATGTCATTAAAATATAAAACTAATGACAACACAGAAGTCTGGAGCAATTTAACAAAATTTATATGTTCTAGTAGAAAAGAGTTTAAAAACATATCACCCACATTCATATCAAATTATTTTTAGTAAAAATAATAGATACTTAATTTTTATACTTCATTTATCATTTTATAATTGTATACTCATGTAATCAAAATGTAATCGTAGTTTTAAGTTAAATTGAATAAATATCATTTCCTTGTCTTAATTATGTTGTATTTTTTTTTTTATTACAGCGAGCCCAACCAGTGATGTCGAGTATCAGTCACAAAGCAATGAAACCATATTATGCCACAAATGTAAACAGATTTTACGAAAATCTGAATTCAAGTATCATTTGAGAAGTAATGTGCATAAATCAAATTGCTTGTTAAAAACTGTATTTAAAAATATTGAGATTATTGCAACAGCATTTAAGAATCGAATCCTTACATACCGATTGAATCCGTATGAAGTACACTTTGAGACACCTGAAGCATTTTTATATGACAGTATGAAATATGTGACAAAACTAGTTGAAATGATTCAATCAAAACATAGCTGCTTAAAAGTGAATATAGAGTTGTTTGCTAATTTTATATTACCACATTCAGACCAACAGCAGCTCAAGTCTTTTAATACTAAAAATACTGTTATTTTAAAACATACGGATCTAAAAGAGAAATATATGGATGCATTAAGCACGATAAAACAGAAATTAACAGAGTTTGAGCACTGTGAGTCCGGGTGGTCTTTTTTATCAATAAGTCATCTAGAAATCAATATTAACAAATACTGCCCTATGCGAGGTGGTTCTTATATTGATTTACCAGCCAAAGTTAAAAACACAAAAAGTTGTATAAACATACAGAATAATGATAATCACTGCCTGTTATGGTCTATAGTGGCTGCCTTACACCCACGCGAGCGAAATGCTTGTAGGGTAAGTTCTTATCCACACTATAGTAACGTATTAAATATCGAGGGCATGAATTTTCCTCCCACATTAAGTGATGTAAGAATTTTAGAAAAAAACAATTCTGATGTGAGTGTAAATATCTATGGATTAAGTAATAAGTGTAATGTAACTGGGCCTCTGTACAAGTCTGATTCAAGAAAATCTAATCATGTGAACTTGCTGTACATAGAAAAAAGTGGCAAGTTTCACTACTGTCTCATAAAAGATCTTTTGAAACTTGTACGAAGACAAATTTCCGGACACAAAGGCAAAATGTACTTGTGTGAAAATTGCTTGCAATTTTTTTCCAGTGTTTCTAAGTATACTACACATTCTTGTTCTGAAGTGTTATCGGTTTTACCGCCAAAGAATAGCGTACTAAAATTTGAACACTACGAAAGGCAACAGAAAATAAACTTTGTAATATATGCGGATTTTGAAAGCATTCTAATTAATTGTCCAGAAAATAATGATTTGAGTATTAATACGAAAACGATTAAAAAACACGAACCTTCTTGTTTCGGGTATTACATATGCTGTTCACATGATTCAAGCCTGAATAAATATGTAACGTATAGGGGTTCCGACTGTGCCAAAGTTTTCATAGAGTATCTAATCAGAGATGTGACAGAGATAAGTAGTATTATACAATGTAAAAAATCGATGTTAAAATTATCTAAACACCAGCAGGAAGAATATCAAAAGGAAAGTGTATGTCACATCTGTAATAACTTCCTCTTTGATGATAAAGTGATGGATCATGATCATATTACGGGTGAATACAGAGGAGCAGCTCACAACCAATGTAATCTATTGTATAGAGTTTGCCCCTTCGTACCAGTGGTCTTTCACAATTTATCCGGTTATGACAGCCACCTATTTATAAAAGAATTAGCTAACTATAAGGGTGAAATTAAAATTATACCCCAAACAAAGGAAAAATACTTGAGTATAACAAAGTATTTGACTACGGAAAACTCACCACAGACCATTCAAATAAAATTTTTGGACTCTTTTCAATTTCTCAGCTCGAGTTTAGATAATTTGTGTAAAACCTTATGCGAGAAAGACTTTATACATTTATCTCAAGAGTTTACAAAGAAAGATCAATTTGATCTAATGCAGAAGAAAGGAGTTTATCCATATGATTATGTAGACTCATGGTCAAAGTATAAGAATGATAAACTCCCAGAAAAAAATATGTTTTTTAATAGTTTAACACAAGAGCATATATCAGAAGAAGACTATGCTCGAGCTTTACATGTTTGGAATATATTTAATATTCACTCGCTTGGAGAATACACAGATTTGTATTTAAAAAGTGATGTCTTAATTCTTTGTGATATATTTGAGAATTTTCGAAATACATGTTTACGATATTATAAATTAGATCCAGCTTATTATATGACCTCGCCTGGTCTTAGTTGGGATTCAATGTTGTTATGTTCAAAAGTACATTTGGAATTAATTAATGATATAGAAATTTATCAGTTACTCGAGAAAGGTATTCGTGGAGGTTTAGCTCAGTGTTCACTTAGACATGCAAAAGCAAACAATAAATACCTTCCCCATTATGATGAACGAAAAGATTCTTCTTTTTTAGTATACCTTGATTGTAACAATCTATACGGATACGCTATGACAAAAAAAATGCCTATTGCAGAGTTCCGATTTTTAAATAATAGCGAAATTAATGATTTTGATATTATGAATACACGAGAAGATGATGATTATGGATACATTCTTGAAGTTGATTTGAAATATAGTGATTACTTACATGGTTTTCACAGCGATTTACCATTCGCAAGTGAGAAACTCATACCGCCTGGTGGTAAAAATCCCAAACTGATAGCAAATCTCTATGATAAATATCATTATGTAATCCATTATACACATTTAAAAGAATGTATTAAACATGGATTACTACTAACAAAAATTCATAAAATTTTAAGCTTTCGTCAAGATAATTACTTAAAAAAGTACATAGATTTGAATACTCAGTTACGTCAAAAATCTTCGTCTGCTTTTGAAAAAGATTTCTTCAAATTACTTAACAATGCTATTTTCGGCAAAACTATCGAGAACAAAAGAAAGCATGTAAATGTGAAGTTGGTCACCCAATGGAGTGATAGTAATAACAAAACGAATAAAGTAATCGGCGCAAAGGTACTTATTACAAAGCCAAACTTTCACAGTGCAACGATATTTTCTGAAAACTTTGCTGCAATCCAGCTTAAACACGAAAAAATAAAGCTAGATCGCCCCATCTATATTGGGTTCAGTGTACTGGAATATGCAAAGACTCACCTTTATCAGTTCCACTATAATTTTATAAAAAAGAAGTATAAAAACAACGTAGAATTATGCTACACCGACACAGACAGCTTACTGTATTTGATTCACACCAATGATTTTTATGAAGACATGAAAGAAGATTTGTCTGTATTTGATACTAGTAATTTCAAACTTAATAATCCTTTCAATATACCCATAGCTAATGCTAAAGTTCCCGGTCTGTTCAAGGATGAATTAGGTGGTGATGTGATTGCTGAATTTATAGGACTAAGAGCTAAACTTTATTGTATAAAAAGCGTAAAGGTTCAAATTAAAAAAGCGAAAGGTATATCAAAAACTGTAACTAAAAAGCTCAACTTAACAGATTATCATGAAACACTCGTAAAAAATACAAATTTGAGATGCAAAATGAACATGATAAAATCCATAAAGCATGTTTTATATACGCAGGAAGTTAACAAGCTAGTCTTGAATAGAAACGATGATAAGAGACAAATTCTTCCAAATCAAGTTAACACGCTACCTTGGGGACATTGTGACACTGTATTTTGAAGGTGTGTTTATCAGCAACATCATCATCATACATAATAACACATTTTTGAAAAGGGTAGCTGTTGATATTTTTATATCATGGACTAAGAAAGTTACGTTTTAGACCCAGCTACCCTTGAACGTGGTAGGAGAATTACCTATCAGAAAAAATAATATCGATTAAAATCTAAGATGTATTGTATGGATGGAGATGTCTTGATTCTGTAGTTAAAATATTTTATAAAGTCATAATAGATGAGTGCATTACATAATAAGCGTGTAAAGTGTACCATATATTTTATTAAGCTTGATAATAAATAAAAAAATTATAAATATCTAAGAACATTTTATTTATTCATTGCCTTACCGAACTATTTAGGAACCATAATATTTCTTTATATAAAGGATGGCTTTTTTTAGTGTTTCACACGCTACCATGAAGTTGGTTAAGCAACCTCTGTCCTTAGAAGTACAAGCCATTGATTTAGAACCTTCTATCAATTATGTAAACCATAGTTTGCTTCTACCCAACCGGATTCGATGTATTATATGTGGACCATCCAACTGTGGGAAGACTAATGTAATGCTGTCATTACTAATGCATGAAAATGGGCTGAAATTTCGAAACGTTTACTTGTATTCAAAAACTACATTTCAACCAAAATACCAGTTCCTGAATGAAGTATTGAAAAGAGTTCCAGGAGTTAGATATTTTACAATCAGTGATGATAAATATGTTATTCATCCTAACGAAGCTTTATCACAATCTGTTTTTATATTTGATGACATTGCTTGTGAAAATCAGGCTAACATTCGTAATTACTTTTCTATGGGTAGGCATAAGCAGATAGATTGCTTTTATTTGTCTCAAACATATTCCAAAATTCCGAAACAATTATTAAGAGACAATGTAAACTTTCTGATAGTATTCAAGCAGGATGACATTAATTTAAAGCATATTTATAGAGAACATGTTAACACTGACATGAATTGGTTACAATTCAAGAACATGTGTTCTAGTATATGGCATAAACCACACAATTTTTTAATAGTTAATAAAGAGTGTGAACTTGACAATGGAAGATATAGAAAAGCATTCGACACTTTTATTTCTTTTAACTAATTACACTACATAGTCTGTGTCATATCTCATTGGTACATATAAGTCGAAATATTTTTATTTTCTCATCACTGTTAGTTACTTCTAACATACCAGTGGTTTCTACTTCTGCTAAGATTGTAAATCATGGAACACAATATCAAAAAACAGCTAATTAAATCGGTTAATTCAATAAAACACAAGATGAAACAAATGCGAGATGAAGAACAAAATACAAATTTAAAAATGAATAAAATGTTTAAGCCTATAACAGCACCTTTGCAAGTTCTGGTGGATAACAACCATCAAATGTATAAACGACAAAATGAAAGTAAAAGCGTTGATAACACATCTTTTCCATCATCTGAATTTGAAGATGCTGTGGATTCGGATGAAAGTATTTCATCGTTAAAGAGCTATGACAAAGAAGATGTTGATGAAGCGTTTAAGTATAATAACAAGGAGTTTATGGAAACATCACTAAGTAAAAATGATTTAGCCGATTTATATGAAAATATGAATATACCTTTCGGTGTAAGAAAAAAGGGTCATGAAATTTTTATCGGAAATTCAATAGCAAAATTTACTGTTAAAGATGACGATTATGAAAAGACATGTATAACAATTGATGGTGTGCCATATGAATTAACTCCTGGCTTAAAAGAGGTTTTATTACATAAAACACCAGATTTAAAATTAATTACTGAGGAAGATAAACTTATTTACAAAGATATTTTGGTAAATACGAGTGTTCATAAAAGAAATTATAACCCTAACGAACAAATAAGGGGTGATAAAGGTGTAAAATATCGTGAAATTATAAAACCAATGTTTTATGAAATTACAACGAAATCTGGAGGTAGTTTACCAAGTCTGAAAATGTATAAAAAGAATACTGATTTAATTTATTGGGATGATCCCAACGAATTAGTTGAAAGACTTAAACTTTTGGTTGCTTCAAGAGACGCTGGCAATTGTAATCATGACAATGAAATTATTTCAATAATAGAAGAACTGAAAGAAGCTGGTATAATAAAACCATAAAAGCAGTTTCAAACGATTGACGTACTTAGTAGTGATCTGTTTATCGAACATGGATGTTGATAAATTCGGGCTAAATATATTTAAACGAAAAAAAACTAATGAAGTACCAATTACATTCCCATGGTGTCACTTTAAGTTGTCAGAGAGTGATAAGTGTTTAGATGTACAGCATAAAAATATAAGAAATCTATTGACACCCATTGAATCATTTGATGCTTGTACAAAAGAGTATGTAGACAGCCAACTTGCAGATTATACAAGAAGCTATTCGTCTCTAAATGAACGAGTTATAGCAATGAATGAGAGATTAACAAAGCTTGAAAAAATATGTGAATTATTAAAGACTAAACATGAGCAAAAAGGACGTAGTAAATGAAATCCATAGAAATGCAAGAATACATTTTCCCAGAAGACATGTTATTTTAAAAGATATCGATGATTTGTGGCAAGCTGATTTAATAGATATGCAATCTTTTTCGGAAGAAAACGCAGACTATAGATATGTTTTAATTGTGATTGATTCATTCTCTAAATTTGCTTGGGCTGTTCCTTTAAAAAATAAAACCAAAGAAATAGTCTCCAATGCATTTAACTCTATATTAAAAAGGGGGCGTAATCCGAAGAACTTGCAAACGGATTTAGGAAAAGAGTTTTATAATAATGAATTTAAAAAAATAACACAACATTTCAATATAAATCATTATTCTACATACTCTACAAAAAAGGCTTCAATTGTAGAAAGACTAATAAGAACATTGAAGAGCAAACTTTATAAACAGTTTAGTCTTCAAGGGAGTTATCGATGGATTGGTGGTATATTAGAGTCTATCGTAAATAAATATAATCACACAGTTCATAGAACTATAGGAAAACAACCTGCAAAGATAAGCGAAAAGAATAAAAATAAAATTTTAAGAAGGTACATAGCCCTCGCTCAATCAAAACCAAAATATAAAAATAAATTTAGTTTAGGAGATTTTGTTCGAATTAGTAAATACAAAGGCTGTTTCGAAAAAGGGTACACACCTAATTGGTCAACAGAAATATTTAAAATAATTCTCTTACAGAATACTAATCCTGTAACTTATTTATTAGAAGATAGAAAACATCAACCTATTTTAGGCGCATTTTATAAGCAAGAACTTCAAAAAACTAAACACCATGATGTTTATCTCGTAGAGAAAGTTATAAAAAGACGAAAAAATCAAGTTTTTGTAAAATGGCTTGGATTACCAATTACGGAAAATAGTTGGATAGATAGCACTAATATACTTTAACTCGAGAAATGTATAAATTATATGAAAATGTTTTGACTCAATCATTCTATGTGTGGTTATGGTAAACGATAGACTGTTCAATAATTTAATAAACAGGTTACCAATTGAACTTCACTTGCCTGGTTATAATTTTTGTGCAATGAAAAATGTAACCATGTTAAATAAGTGGTATATGGAAAATATAAAGTTAAGTACATAATAAATTGATTATTTTAATTATACCTACCCGCGCCTGTAAGCTATAATTAATTACGAAAATTTATACATACATAAATAATTTCATTAATTTGAAAAGAACTATTTATAAATAATGGAGGCTACTTAAAATAAATACCTATATGAAAAGACACAGTTAGCAAGTTGGTGATTGATTGAATACAATATCTTTATTGTTCAGAACATAAAAATGCATACAGAGTATAAATAACTCTAGATGAATATGATGAACTGATGTAGACAACCATGGTAAACTGCTATGTTGAACTGGTGCTGAAACACACCAGTTCCCTACCCGTTGATGAAAATGCATCAGTTTCCGATTTGTTTGCTGTTGGCGAAGTAGTATTTTCTCATCACATGGATATAATTGGGGTTTCTGGAGCAAAAGTACTTCAAATAGGCCCAGTTATAAACAACTAAATCTATTCAGCCATCTATTCAAATAGATGAATAAAGTAGTTATTGAATAGAGAAATAATTTATAAAAAACGAGAGTTTTGATAAGAAGACCGGCGCTTCTCTGCGCCAGGTATGACTTCTTATCGAAAACTATCGTTTTTTATAAATTATTTCTCTATTCAATAACTACTTTATTCATCTATTTGAATAGATGGCGTGAATAGATTTAGTTGTTTATAACTGGGCCTATTTGAAGTACTTTTGATCCAGAAACCCCAATTATATACTACTAAGGAGCTTAAGTGGAACTGGGCAGGACACATGGCCAGATGTAATGGTAGGAGGTGGTGTACAGCAGTAACCGCCGTGGCCGAGACTGGGTTGGTGGAACCCAGGCCGACCGAGGATGAGGTGGACTGACGACATCAGAAATATTGCCGGGTACGAGTGGATGCGAATAGCGAGGGACTGAGGAGAGTGGCATAAACAAAGGTAGGCTTATACCCAGCAGGGGTCATTCAGGGCTGATGATGATGATGATGAAACATGGATACATTTTAACACGAACGATAATAGTACTAAGGCATCATCATCATCATCATCAGCCAGAAGACGTCCACTGCTGAACATAGGCCTCCCCCTTTAACCTCCACACTGAACGACAGCCTGCCTTTTGCATCCACTGGATGCCAGCGACTCTCACTATGTACTAAGGCATATCTTCTTTTTATTATAGAAACTGACGTGGTTTTCACACATTTTATTTATATTACACGGGAATTACTCACGTAAGATTAAGCCGGTCACTCCGACTATAGTTTCAACCGCATTAGGCAGTCTTTTTCAAGGAGAATGCAAGCGCGCGGCTGCGTCTCGCTTGGCACAATAAGGATTTAAATGGCTATGTCTCGCTTAATCTTACGTAAGTAATTCCCGTGTAATATAAATAAAACATATCTCCTTTGTTTGTCTGATCTGAACATACTACTGATTAAACTGGTATGACGAAATGAGGTAAGCCTATCCATTGAAGAATTTGATGGGATACCTTTGTATATTCGTGCTTTGGGTTATTTTGGGATATACGTACGCCCAGCTAGTTTATTGAATATTGAGGTTATTTATTATTAATAGATTTATGTACGATCCCTTTCATTGGTAAGGACGGGTTTTGGTCGGATGCGTTTCGCGATCGAGCGTAGATGCATGAGAGTTAGACAAGGATGGGGAGATGAAAATAAGTTAGGATGAAAGGAGAAATGAAATGAAAAATTATTTATTGTAGCACACGTGATACTTTGTGATGTTACAAACTGAAGTTCCTCACGTTCGGACGTTCCAAGTACGTCATACAATATTAAATCTACATGTTGTACTTGGTGTCAGTTATTTTAGCATCGCTCGAAGAACCGATAACTGATGGGGAAGAAAGGTTCTGGAGTGGAGACCACGAACCGGAAGACGCAGCGTAGGGAGGCCTCCCATTAGATGGACCGACGACATTGTGAGAGTCGCGGGCATCCAGTGGATGCAAAAGGCAGGCTGTCGTTCAGTGTGGAGGTTAAAGGGGGAGGCCTATGTTCAGCAGTGGACTTCTTCTGGCTGATGATGATGATGATGATTTTAGCACTACAAAGAACAAGGAAACTCTCACGTGATTACAAACCATAAAAGGCCTTCTGTCAAATAGTACGTAGCCTTTGGAGTCGTTTACAGGTCTCTAGTATTTTTTTTTTTACAACCACAAGCAATATGAGAATATGAGAAACGTGCCAAGAGGCTCATCAGCAACGAATCCCTGGTTCAGTCTAAGCTTCTTAGTCTAGAGCATCGGCTCAAAGTTGAAAACCGGTTTTCTATCGGATAGGTACATTTCGGAGAGTTTGTAACAGATCTGCATGATTTGATTCCCTCCTACCCTTTTTCTATCGGACTATGTCAGAGTGGGCACGAAGAATCGACACCGTTTTATGGTTGATATTCCGCGTACCCGTAAGAAGCGCTTTGATTCCAAATTTATTGAGCGAACTGCTAGTCTGTGGAATTCGCTGCCTGAATGGGTGTTCCCCTATAGTTACAATCTGGGTTTCTTCAATTCAGAGTGAATCGGTTTTTCTAGGCAAGCGTGCTCCATCGTAGACCGCATCATCGCATAACATCAAGCGAGTTAGCGGCCAAGCAGAAGACTATTTATAATAAAAAAATAAACAACTCGTCGAACTCCGCAAAAGTTGCTAACTGATTTCGATTGACTGACGTTTCGTTTATAATTAATTATAGGTGCAACAAATGGCTACAACTTTCTTAAAAATGCCTTGACAACCGATGTAATTTAGTTGATTGAATCAGGCGTTACTTTGCGGAAGTCCATTAAAAATAAGTCGGGTTTTCCTTCCTGACGCTATAACTCCAGAACGCACGCGTTGCATTCGTTGGAAAGGTCTCGGGCTCCGTGAGGTTTATAGAAGTCATCTGGTGGCGAAACGGAGTTCGCCGGGTTTGCTAGTTTATTATAATTATGTCGAATTTCTAGTGTAATTCCGCTTCCACGTCGTTTCGAGTACAATAAGGATTTTAGGTTAAACTATTTTCTCTATAGATATTAGTGATGCTAATTTGAACCATTAATGAATCATTAATTTTAACCGTTGTAATTTAAACAATTATTATGTCCTTTTTGTGGTTTAAGTTTAAACCGTTCGAATTTGCTTTCTATCAATAGAAAATCTTTCATTTTCGTTTTGCACGAAAATATCATATGAAATACGAGCGAATATTTAAAATTCGATCCCCAAGACCCACTTCGGGTCGCTGCGCTAGCGGAGTAAGTAAGATTCTTCCACGGATTTCTTAGTACTACCCACGGTTTTCGCAAAGCCACGTAAAGCGTTTAATATCGAATTTCTTGGCGATAATCCTCCCAAAGGAAAGCTTTCCTCGTTCCCGTTTACGTGCGTATTTTACATATGAATACTGAGTTTTAGGTCACGTAAGGGCGCATTTTAGAAAGAGCGTAAGGAGAGACGTGTGGTTCAGCGTATTACAGCGACAACTTATCATGTATTATTATTATTATTTGTTATTTTGTTGAGTCTTGTCAACAGTTTTGTAATGTTGATGTTACAACATGTGTTTTGTGGACAAAATAAATGTTTTCTTTCTTTCTATCATGTTTGAGCAGTCTGTAGATTTTACCTATTGCTATAGGTGGGTGCATCAAGTAAATAAATTATCTAAGTACCTGATGCATGTATGCAATTTCTTATTAATTATTAATAAAACCTGAATGCTTAAGTCAAATATTTTTATAGGTTCCTGGTGCCTGGCTAGTCGTTGTGTCTGTGTCGTATGACGACAGCTGAAATGTGGTCAAATAGTTTTTTTTTTCCATAGGCTTGTGGTTGACCGCCACCTTGCCTGATGTTAGGCGATGATGCGTTTTACGATGGAGCACGCTTACCTAAAAGAAAAAGATTCACTTGCAAATTAAAAACACCCAGATTTTAACTACAGAGGAACACATTTTTTTACATATTTGACTACGCATCTCTTATTCGATGTATATGCAGCAGCAAGTGTGTTTGTCGCCGAAACACATCATTTATTCACATGCCTACATTCCTAAGTTGACAGAATTTCAAGTTGAAAGGTTGTCACAATAATGTGCCTTACTAGTTACTACCATGCGCCAAGAGGTCAGAAAAGTGATCACAAAAACATGTTTTGTATAATATTTTAATAACTACAGTTTTCTTAGTTAACGAATTCATAGTATGTTATTAGAAGTTAAAAAAAAAAAAACAGCGCGTCTTACAGAAATTATCTAACTAGCTTTGTTTTAACTGACCCAATTTGTGTCTTGGTCTCGACACTTAGGAGCGTCCCATCTCTCTCACCTTGAGCAAATCAGTATCTAGTAATTTTTAAACTTTCGCGATTTGAACACATGTTTTTAATGTTTATCGGGACTTATCACGTATTATTTAATACAGGTAAAAAATATGTACGTGTCTGTGTGTGTGTTTGTGTGTGTGTGTTTGTGTTTGTGTGTGTTTGTGTGTGTGTGTGTGTATATATATGTATAATACGTGATAAGTCCCGATAAACATTTAAATCAGTATCTATAGATCACAGTTTCGCGTAAGGCTTTGGTTTACGTTAAACGCTCCGCACTGTCCAACCCGCAACCTTACAACATTAAAAAGATTTTCCATCAAACCGCTGCCAAATCAAAGGGATAAAGGCATAAAGGTAGGGCGCGGAGTAGTCACGGTCCCTTTCAAGCTATAAGTAAAATACCATGTATAGGACTACAAACTTATCTGTACAGTTGATTGGGAGAGTCACAATCGTATATTTCTGAACAAAACTGATAGCCAGCCGAGGAAAATTTTAGTTTCATCATTTGACCACTTTCACATATAAGTTGGTCGGTCTATAAGTACAATAACATGTAAGGTAAAACGTTACCTTCAGGTAGGGTTACCAGATTTAAAAAAACGGAGAAAAACCTGGACGGAAAAAGTTTCCGGACATTTCCTTCAAAGTTCATATTTCGCGTGGCAGTCTTAGCACTACCTCGTACCGCTTTCAACGCGTCAGCACATAGCGCGTAGTAGGTATTTCCATTTTTTTTCTTTTCTGTGGTATTTCTGTTATAATATAATATAATAGTAGTTTTTGGCGCGGCGTAGTGAGCGGACTGCCGCGGTCTGGGGCCCCTACGCCCAACTCGTTACGCAGGACCAAACTAACGTTAAAACCGCGTAGTTCGGATAATCACGCGAACGTGAACCTTAACGCGCCCAGATACGGATACGGTTGCGGTTGCGAACATTTTTTCATCACCAAAACTGGATTGCTTTTAACAGCTAGAAAACAGCTAATAAACAAATAAAAAAAGGGTTGTCTGTAAAGTCAGTTTACGGACGATAATTTTACGTGATAACACTTAGGCCGATCGTGCCTCTCTATCGCTTGTTCCGCGCTCTCGCTTGCACGCGCGGCTCAGGCGGAACGTGACAATTTTTCGTGCTTGCAGCCGTCGTTCATCGATTTATATGTAAGACGTTATCACGTCAAAAATGTATGCACCGACGGCAAGGTGATTTAAATGTAAATAAATAAATTGTTACATATAACGCAGCCTACATTAGGTATAGTACCTAATATATCAACAAAATGATTTTTATTTGTTTTAATATCTATTTCATTTCTTGGAATTCCGCACGTTTTCGAATTCATAAGCTTAAATTTCCGGATATTTCCAGCAAATTCCGGACGTATGGCAACCCTGCCTTCAGGCAACCTTCACGAAAAGGTATTATTTTTAGTTCTTATACACGTGTTGGTTCTGATGGAAAACCCGTGTCCGTGCTGATGGTTTGTTTTAGTTATACCTAGTGTAGAAAAATACTGCTTGGGTTGTAGGGTAAACACCTTCAAATTTAAGCATGTTGTCATTGAATTATTGATTTGAATGGTTTTGTTTCGCATAAAACAAGTTTTTTTTTAATCTTTCAATAGGCTTGCGTTTGACCGCCTATTAATAGATTATTATTTTGTCTTTGATTATCATGACATCTATATACATTATTAGCTGTTGCCCGTGACTTTGTACGCTTAGTCTTTCATATAAAATTTTACCCCCGTTTGCCTCTCTTAATTCGGCTCGTTTGCAAAATCTCTACACCTCATAAGGAATCCACTTGCCAAATTTCAGCTTCTTATGTCAACTAGCTTTCGAGATTTCGTGATGAGTGAGTGATAAGTGAGTGAATCTTGCTTGATATTAATGTTATACATAGATAGATTGGATTGACTATAATTATTTTTTTTCAACAATGACAATCATCATCATCATCATCATCAGCCAGAAGACGTCCACTGCTGAACATAGGCCTCCCCCTTTAACCTCCACATTGAACGATAGCCTGCCTTTTGCATCCACTGGATGCCCGCGACTCTCACAATGTCGTCGGTCCATCTAGTGGGAGGCCTCCCTACGCTGCGTCTTCCGGTTCGCGGTCTCCACTCCAGAACCTTTCTTCCCCATCGGTTATCGGTTCTTCGAGCGATGTGGCCTGCCCATTGCCACTTCCAACTTGCAAATTTGAACAGCTATGTCGGTGACTCTGGTTCGTTGGCGAATATCCACGTTACGGGTTTTATCGCGCAAAGAAACTCCGAGCATAGCTCTCTCCATTGCCCGCTGTGTGACTCTGAGTATTTCCAAAAGACCAACAGTTAAGGACCACATCTCAGTACCAATGACAATGTAACTGTAAATAATTAGACTGTTCAAAATGGTAAAGTGATATACATTAAATACTTACATTTAAATCTAAACACACACACCTACAACGACACACGGACGGTAGACAGACGGACGGTGGACAGACGACCTAAAAGAGATCGCAGGGCAACGCTGGATGCAGGCCGGCCCCTTTGTAGATCGACTGGGGAGGCCAGCAGTGGACGTCTTACGGCTTAAATGATGATGATGATGATGATGATAATGATGACTTACATTTAGATTTATAAAGGCTGAAAATTGAGAAGCGTAAACATTCTAAATGTTTTGGTGTTCAATAAAAATATCGGCGTCTGGTTGCGGCGGATTCGAACCTACAGCGATTTGTATTCTACGATGTTGTTCCCTCCGACTGAGCTTCGGTCACCTAAAGCCAATTCTTGGGGAAAAACCTGATGGTCACCGATTTTTTATGTGAATCATCTGTTGACTGACGGCAAACGATATGACGCACTCATGCCGTTATGTTTCACATCTACCGGGCGTCACGTGTTGGCAATTTTTTTCAGCCCAAAACCATCAAAGAGATTATTCACAATTTTTGTCATAACGGATTATGAAAACTTTAGTAAGTATAGCAAAGCAGTCAAAATTTTAAATTTAAGAAAAATCTGAAAAGAAACCAAAAAAAATTGTCTCGTATTCGAAAATTTGATCTGGAAATACGTATACGAACAAAATGAAACACGAAAATACGTACAAAGAATGTATGTATGGCTGTCTATTATGTCTTCTGTGGTATGGCTAGATGAGCCATAATAAAATTATACCTAATGGCAAATTATGCCAACTTTAATATATCTACCTTAGGAGCATAGAAGATTTCTCACTTTTTTGACAAAAAAACAACGAAACTGTATTTTCTGATTCTATCAAATAGAAAGACCCATAGAAAATTCAATTTCTGTAATAAGTAAATAGATTTGAACTTTTTATTGAAAATCCCTCCAATTCACAAAAGTAGTTTTGGTAAAACTCTCGGGAAAGTTTGAAGAGTGGATTTCGTTAAATAACTGAAATAAAATAATGAATTTTAACGTTATGGTTTACTTGTTTTATATTTGTATTGACAATTAAGGCTTTATTTTTTCGTTTTATGCCCGATGATTCAAATCGTAATACTTATTTAATGATTTTATCATGAGAAAGCCTCCGACTACTATACCGAAACACTTTATCTAGAATCCGGGATTCTAAATATAAGGCAAACCTATACTAGCAAAGTAGCTTTGTACTATATGAAGAATGACCACCTGCATAAAAAACGTACTGCAGGACATAGCGTTCGTCAAAAGAATTTAGGCAAAATTATGTTAGAAAAATCCAGAACTGTTTTTGGCACTCGCTTTATTTCATGGATTGGACCACGCGTTTATAACACCTTACCTGTCGAAGTAAGAGGCTCGTTGCCTGATCACAAAATAAAAAAGTTAATTAAAGCATGGCTGGTAGAATTAGGTTACATTTAGTTAGAAGAAAAGGTTTTTGCGTTATTGGAATAAATTTATAATCAAATATTATTTTTATAGAAGTAGGTACATAATTATAAAAACATTATTATAAAAATATTGTGTACAGTATGAATTATGACCTATATATTGAACTAAAAATGTATGTACATATATTATTCAAATAAATAAATATATGTATATATATAATATAATATAATAAATAATATTATGTATATAATCATTATATCCTTGTAATAATATTATATTAGAGTTATTTTTATCATATTTTCAAACTCGCATACAAACTCATTTTACGAATATCCTATTACATATTATTATTTTTGGTGCAAATGTTTGCTCGGTTGTGTAGTGGGATAGGCGGACTGCAGTAGTTCTCGACACGGGTTATCCTAGTGAGGACTGCTTCGCAAAGCTTACTATTTTAGGCTCGTCTCTTTGCTATATTAATTTACCACGTTAGATAAGGTGAAATATTTAAGTTAAAATATTGTATCTTTTAATTATTGTGCGTGTGTAAATAAATAAATAAATAAAATAAATTAATTAATTTATTTTGATCTGGACAAAAAGTTGGTATAATGGTGAATAAGGTATGGTCGCATTTTAGCCCCGAAAAGAAGATAACGGGTGAAATTCTTGAGGCGTAGCAAGCTCTATCATAACCTCGTTCCATTTCACGCGAGCAATATTTCTGTAATAAACACATCATGTTACAAAGCTGTGTTACAACTCGACAACAAAGGCACTGCAAACCATCTCTGTTTGTACTCTCGGATGTGGAATGAAAAATTATAGGTACCTACGTTACGATAGCAGGTAATTTACATTGGGTTTACTGATTTAATTTAACGTGAGCATTATTTTTTCAGCACATTTTATTACAATGAGCGCATTTCAGAGTAGCAATAACGTATAAAGTTCCAACTGACTCGATAGATGGCGTTGTAAACATCGGCGGCGTCTGCGGGAAACTACGGAATCATCCATTGACATTGCAAAGAAAGTGGCGCCACCGCACTGATATAAATCTAGGACCATGTGAATGTTTTTACGAAACAATCTAAAAAAAAAAAACTCAATTATTTAAAATTCAATGATTTAGGTCAAATCATAAGACAAGCTTTCTCTCCGACTCCTGGGTTTGACCGATATTAGACAGTCTTTTTGCTGAAAAAATAAATCTACTACATTGGCAACTTATAAATTGGTTCAGCTAATACTAAATGGTCTAAACAGTAAACGAAGTATATCCTCTTGTGGTTTATTTCTGGATTTAAGTAAAGCGTTTGATTTTGTTGATCACGATATAATTATAAGTAAATTAAACTCATATGGCGTTAGAGGAACTGCAGAAGAATGGACTAGGTCATAATTTATCTAATAGACAACAATTAACACGTATTACAAAACTGCATCAAAATACAAACTGCTTGCAAGACTACGATTCTGAGAAAATAAAAAAAAAACATCATGGAGTTCCGCAGGGCAGTATACTTGGCTCAGTCTATTTTCTTTATTATGTGAATGACCTACCCATATCTGTTAAACATAGCAGTATATTGTAGCGGATGATACAACTATTGTGATAAAATGTCAGAATATAAATATTTATGAAAGTGATGTAAATGAATGCTTGGCAGATATTATAAGATGGCTTGCTTCTAATAAATTAAAAATCAATATGTCGAAAACAAAAATAATTCAGTTCAAAACCTTACAAAAGAAATAAGGTACCCTTGTTAAAGATCACTTACGGTAACAACACCATTGAACAGGTCAATAGCACAAAATTTTTGGGAATTAACATTGATGCACATTTAACATGGAAAGATCACATTCATTTGTTACGAAGTAGATTGGAAAGCTTTGTTTTTGCCTTGAAAAAATTGAGACAATGTCTTAAAAAACTGTTTTGACAGTATATCATGCCCATGTTTGTTCCATTCTACGTTATGGAATCATTATATGGGGTAACTCCTGCGATATTAAAACAGTTTTTGTTGGTCAAAAGAAATGTGTTCGTTTGATGTATGGTATGAAGTGGGATGACTCATGCAACCCAGTTTTCAAATCCAAAAACCTGTTAACAGTTCCTTGCTTATATTTATATGAAATGGTTTGTAAGAAATAACCCTACAGACCTTTGCCCAGCAGTGGGACAGTATAGGTTTTAAAAAAACCCTACATTGTTTGATCTTTACGACAATATTAATAAAAGATCGCATAAGCATTGCCATTCAACGTGGTAATGCCGCCAGCATGCTGGCTACGCTGCCAACTGGTAGTGGGCTTGAGCATTTGGATTGTCTTTAGACCTTCAACGGTCTATGGGCAGTCTAACTGTATTTGTAGTTTTAGTTATAGCTTGTATTTTGTTTAGTTAATAAAGGCGCTAGCCCAGAAAAAAAATAAAAGATCTGCTCCTCAAGTTCGTCTCAAATTACCTAAACCCAGGCTCGAGCTGTTCAGAAATAATTGTGTTCACATGGCTGCTCTAATTTATAATTCTCTTCCAGGAGAAGTGGTAGATCTCCCATATAGGCGTTTTTGTACACAGTTGAAGAAGTGGATGGTAAAGGAGTGCTTCTATGAAATAAAACGAAATGAAAAGAAAACGGCATGTCGTTTTTGTGCGTATGGTTTGGCTTGTTGATAAATTTATATGTAGTTTTTAATTAGTTATTAATACTTTTGACATTTATTTGTAAATTAATACAATTTTGCTCGCCCTTACCCTTAGGGCTGTTAATGGATGAACATGTAATATTTTAAGACCTTTTATACCCACTGGCAAGCAAATAAAAAACTTTGACTTTGACTTGACTTTGAAGAAATAATTCATAATTTTATGGGTGCTTTTGACAGGTTACTCAAAATTAACGCCCTATGGCATTTACTTTAATTATCAGATGCTGTTTGTTCGGTCCTACGTACACTTCACGATGTAGTCCAATGTGGAAAGACGGTGAGCTTCTTTCGAATAAAGGAAACTCTAATATCGGTTTTGAATGTTGATTTGAATGACAAGACATGGTCATAAGCCGCACTACCTGTAAGGTTAGGGGTTTAGGGACAGGGGCGGATCCAGGATTTATTTTATTGTATGCATAAAATAAAATAAATTTGATTGATTGATTGTGCCATTTCAATGAAAAGTATTGTGAGGAACTGTGACGTACCGTTTCTTACGTCATGTTCATCTCTTGAGCTCGTAGCATAAAAATTATAAAATATGCATGAATAATTCAGTAACAATAGCTATAATAAAGTAGTTTTCTGACCTCGTTAGCCGGCGTACCGTGTAAAGTCTCCTTCACGCCGCCTTTGTTATATCAAATGTAAATTTTTCAGCGAAAAAATGTAAATATTTGTGAGTGAAAAATGGAGTTTGCTAAAGTAACGATGTAATATAAAATTTGGCGGAAAAAGGGCGCCTTGAATATTAAACGCGAATAGGTAATATTATGTATGGTTTCATTTCACAAGCATTTTCACGCATTTCATTTTTGATCGTTTGTAAACCGTTGATGTGATATTAAAATAATAGATAGAAAAAAAAAAAAAAAAACATTTTCTGAAACATTTGTGTCCATATTTGACGATGTCTTTACGACAAAAAAATTAATAAATGGCCTCGTACTTACATTAATTAGTGACATTTTCTTGTCACCTCTTCGTGCGTATGCGTGCGTAAAATATTTCAAAGTGAAAATAGGTATGATTACGTTTTTCATCTAAAAGAAGCGAATGCCTGTGCATTAGTTAAACTAACTAATGCACAGGCATTCGCTTCTTTAGTAGTTAGAATTTGCAGACAAAAATTTAAAAGTTACCCCGAAATATTAATTAAAATGCATCTAATTCTCCCCCCGGGTATGTCCTAAAACTGCGACCAGAACCAACGGAGGATGGGCAGCAGCGTCCTGTTAGTACACGGTGAACGTACTGCGATCTCCAAGCCGCCTGCCAACTGTGGGGATTATGGCAACACCCCTCTCTAAGAGGGAGGCCTTGTTCAGCAGTGGACATTTAATGGCTGATGATGTGATGCATCTAATTCTAATTCACAATGGGGGTGATAAGACCTGCACTGTCATTCGGTTTGGGGTGTATTGTGCATTTGCCTGCCAGCCTACACAAACCAGCCGAGCTCCCTAAAATAACGAAGCACGCCTTTGGGTCGCTGACTAAACTCCTGTACCCCTATTTCGCCAGGTGTTGCGATATTGGAGACTTGTTGTTGTTGAGTTTTTCAAGGAGTTTCGACCTTACTCGTATCTTCTGTGGGCTTGCAATGCAGTACATGCTCCACGGTCTCGTTTTCCTATAGATAGCCTCGGTACAGAGGCTGTCTGTGGTTCCAAATCTTTATAAGAAGGTAATTGTTTAGCTCACAGTGACTTGTGGTGGTACCTATCATTAGACGGAGGTCCGATCATAAATATGATTATTTATGCATGTTTTGTCAATGGATGGGTGACCGTTAGTAGCATTGGGCTTACAATCAATCATACCAATTTATTGAAACCAAATATCGTAATATATTTAACTTTCAAAAATGCATAATATTTAGCAACTAAAATATTTAATTATATTAGTCTAAATTAAATAAAAAAAAATGCTTAGCACCCACCTTCGAATTCTACAGATATTTTACGTTATACAGGGTTACGCGGAAAGGATGTAACAAGCTGAAAGGGGTCCATAGTAATGGATAATTTAACTAAGGGAACAAACCTGAAATCGCGAAAAAAATATTAGCATTTCCATACATTATGTCGAGAATTACCGTTTTTACGGAACAGCTGATATTTTTTTTCGCGATTTCAGGGTTGGTTCCATAGTAAAAGTTGTTCATGGTGATGATCAAATGATAGATAATATGGATCCTTTTCGGCTTAGTACACAATTATGGCTTATTTTTTCGTTTTATTCTAGAAAATCTAGAAACTTAAAATTTAACGATGAATTTTGTAATACGGCTCTATTCGACCGCTGAGGGAATGCGTCTGATAGATGCAATAACAATGCAAAGAAAATCTGAATGAAAACATTTTCTTTTAATATTATGTTTACAGTCTTCGACCAAAATAAAATGAATGGACGGGCCATAACCACTGATCGTGCTCAGTAAAATCGAGTCAAAACATTCAGACATATACTTCAACACCTATAATTATAACCATGTACAGTACATTTGTTACATAAATAGATAGTGGTTTTTTGGTCACCAAGCGACCGGCCTAGCTGAGTTTGGGGCCCACTGCTAATTCAATGTAACCTATTTTAGATATAATTTGTGGCTATGTATATAGGTACATTATAATCATGATAATGTTAAAGCGTTTCAGAAATAAATGTTTACTTTACTTTACTTACTTTACTTTTGATGTGTATTTACACTTCGGGAAAGCACACGAAGGCATAATTTTGTCAGTTTTTTCGTTATCATGTAAGTCGCACTTCCTACGGCTAGAGACCGACTGAAATGAAGTGAGCACCGGCGCACATTTTGTAATCTTCAAAAATGCGCTCTTTCTGGGCCCGTCCATTCATTTTATTTTGGTCGAAGTTTACTGTAGTATATTGGCTACCATCCACACAATCTTACAAAAGCTAATAAAAATTATCAGAATTTATTGTTTTGGTTCGGCTTTTACAATGTTATGGCAACTGCTTGACGCATGATTTCAACGGCCGCGGTTTAAATTGCTCGATTTATAAAAATACTGTTATTTTTTCTTTACCACAGAATATAAAATCAAGTGTCCCCACCGCTGACCTCCCCTGCATCTTCGTAACCCTTGACCAGGTTTTCCAATATAAATTTGATGGTCAATTTGTAGATGTTCTCGATGTTTGGAGTGTATCTATCGCCAAGGGTCGTCTTCGCAGCTTGAAGGAATGGCTGCTCGATTTTCTGGAAAATAATGATTAGAATTTCATTATCATTGGCAGTTCTTTCAGCCCAATGCAATGGATCATGAGAGTTTTGGCGCCAACGTGAAAAAAACATGTCGCCTTGTTGTACCTACCTATTATTTTCCTAAACTTGTGTATTTTCGAGTGTTAATGTATTCTTAATGGTGAATTATTATTCATTAAGTGCTCGTGAACGTGCTCGAGTGTGGGCGAGTGATATAACGAGGTGAAACGTGTCTTTTCGTGTTGTTTCCAAAACTCCATAGGAGCCTCTTGTAAAGTCTCCACCGCTTTACAGGTGCATGACTTTGACTTGTCTATGACTTACTTAGCTTGACTCTGACTGTGACTATGACTTGTTAGGCGCTATTAAGACAATGTAAAAATGTTAAATATTACGAGTAAAGGACATTGAATCCACGCTCATGTTAATTTTAACAAAAAATAAATATAAAAGTAACCGTATAGGTACGTCCAGATAAAATCTCTTTCAAGCGTAGTCATTTGGAAAATCGATTTAAACGTACGGTACCTGCGAGATGCAATCTCTACTTTCGAAGATTGTCGCAGAGAAAAATGTGCAGAAGATTTTCTGCCAAGCGTTTTCAGTAAACTTTCTACCAAGCGCCGCATCGTAGGAATTAATGAACGAAAGGTATTTTATTCAATCGTTCCTTCCACTCTATCAATTATTTCTAAGCGATTGACTGTGCTACTGGAAGAATGAATTTAAATTAACTTCGAACCTTTCTTAACATTTCCAATCTCGCTATACAAGTAGGGTTACCATATCAAAATTTGAAAGGTCCTGATATAAAGCCGGACATTTCAATAAAAATTCGGACATTTTAGTATATTGGTTAATTATTAAAAATATTTTTTATTGTTTATGGAGACTTTAATCAATATACAGGTGGAGTTACCATAATTTTTTTTTCAAGTTCTTACATAAAGCCGGATATTTCCATAAAAGTATGGACATTTTAATATGTTGGTTAATTTTTAAACGAAGATTTTTGTTTTGTTATATAGAAATTATAAAAGATGAGTTTCGAAACGTTAATCAATATTTACTAGTATTACCGATGTAATACCCAAGCTAAAAAAGCCGGACAAATTACAAAGCCGAACATAATCCGAAAATGGTATAAAAGTCCATCCCTCTGGAAAAATCCAGACGGATTGTTACAAACATTTCTTTGTTTGTAATGTTACGATAGACACCAAGACATGATTTTGTTACTTTTTGGAAATTCACACTCATTGATTTTATATCTATACTATATATAATATTATCTATACTAATAGTGGATATTCGCCAAAGAACCAGAGTCACCGACATAGCTGTTAAAATTTGCAAGTTGAAGTGGCAATGGGCAGGCCACATCGCTCGAAGAACCGATAACCGATGGGGAAGAAAGGTTCTGGAGTGGAGACCACGAACCGGAAGACGCAGCGTAGGGAAGCCTCCCACTAGATGGACCGACGACATTGTGAGAGTCGCGGGCATCCAGTGGATGCAAAAGGCAGGCTGTCGTTCAGTGTGGAGGTTAAAGGGGGAGGCCTATGTTCAGCAGTGGACGTCTTCTGGCTGATGATGATGATGATGATGAATATTATAAAGAGGAAAGATTTGATTGTTTGTTTGTTTGCATTGAATAGGCTCCGAAACTACTGAACCGATTTGAAAAATTCTTTCACTGTTGGGATGCTGCACTATCCCCGGTTGACATAGGCTATATATCCCGGCTTCGCCCGTGCGAAGCAGGGGCGGCCTACTAGTAATATTATAAAGAGGAAAGATTTGATTGTTTGTTTGTTTGCATTGAATAGGCTCTGAAACTACAGAACCGATTTGAAAAATTCTTTCACTGATGGGAAGCTACACTATCCCCGGGTGACATAGGCTATAATCTATACCCGTGCGAAGCTGGGGCGGATCGCTAGTCTTCAATAATGTGAAATTGTGCAAGCGAGAGAGCTGCAGAGTGTATACAGGCCCCCTAATCTAATAAACCGCTGCCCGTAGGCATCGTTCCCAAAATGCTGGCCGCATTGCCGCGTTGTATTACAATACTAACACTACGGGCAGCGGTTAATAAGAGTGTAGTTTAATGTATTTTTATTTAGTGTATTTAATTTAAGTTATATATTTAAGTTTTCGTAAATTTCCTGTTTTTTAAGTTATGCCAAATAAGTAAATAAATAATTACCCAGAAGTTATCTGACGTGAATCCCGGCACCTGGTGGTGTGTGGCTCCTATATGCCTCACGTACTCGAAGAACGTGTCGATACTCCCAAGCCCCTTAATCCCTTCGTCCAGGGTATGCATCACCTTCATGGCGTGTTCTGCTAGCTCTTCGGAGTGGTGAAGCTCGGTCTTTGTCTTTAGGGCTTCAAACTTGTCAAAAAGGGTCAGCAGGTCTTCGTTTTCTTCAAATAATCTGGAAATATGAGAATAGACTTTAGAGACAGTTTAACGGCCGGCTATCTGAGTCGCGTAGGCAACAAAACGCTCCCTCAGCCCCCGCCAACTTATAGCGACGATGTATATTGCCGCGCTAGAGTCAGGACGCCCACGGGGGGAGTGCAACGACAAAAACGAACATAGGTCCGACCTCGATGACGCCTGGCGGGGCACTGACTGCGGCGCGCGAGAATTCACAGGGCCTTTTTACGGTTTTAATTTCACTAAAAAACTAAACTATTCACTATCAAAATTCTATTCAAATTAAAAAATGTTGAATAAAATTGCCCTTCAGTACATGCAATTTCCAGGTTGTTACGAGCTTTCATTAGAGCATAAAACGAAAAAAATAAACTGAGTCGACTTTGTTTCAGATTTTTTTTTGATCGAGGAAAGTTTATTCTATCGTGTTTTGAACCAAATCACAGACTCTAACACAGATGTATCTGTGACATGTATTTTTTTCCAGCTCAAATATTGTAATTTACCCGAAAAAAATTGATTTAAAACCGTCAAATTTGGTATAAGAAGCTCTTAATTAAATTTCGAATGTGCGGGACTTAAGATTTTTTTTTTGTTTTCGATGGGAAAATCTTCTATCGATTGCTATAGGCTGCATTGGGTGCAGCCAGGTTAATGGGCCTTAAGCCTACAACCACTCTGGTTGCATTTTACATTCGTCATGATCTCTTTTTAGAGCAACACCAGAAGCTAAGATCATAATCTTTATCAACTTTGTCACCACAACAGCTAGACTGCTTTTCATCATCGTCATCAACATCATCAGCCCTGAGTGACCCACTGCTGGGTATAGGCCTCCCTTTGTTTATGCCACTCTCCCCGGTCTCTCGCTATTAGCATCCACTCGTTCCCGACAGTATTTCTGATGTCGTCAGTCCACCTCATCCTCGGTCGGCCTGGGTTCCGCCAACCTAGTCTCCTGCTTTTCATAATCATCATCTAATATCTTCACCACTGGAGCAACTGTGCCAGCATCGCAGAGCCTCGTTTCGGTGTTTCAAGGTGCTGGGTTGGATCAGGTAGATGGTGGTAAGGGGAAATACACAATACATCCCAAGCGGCACTTCAGTGCAGACCTTATCGCCCCCATACCGAATAAGCATAAGATCTCTTTTTACCCTCTATGGCAGGGGTCGGCAACCTTATCTAGCTTAAGGGCTCATTCTAAAATAATTTTCTCTTAAAGGGCGCATGAATGGTTGATGAAAATAATATGTCATACAAAGACAAAACAAGATGACAAAACTGAAAAAACTGTATTAAAATAGTAAGTTCTTGGTCTTTTACTCATGTTAAAAACACAATTTAACTATTGATCTACAAATTATGTAACTAAAGTAACGACACTAATGCGGCTCAGAGTATCGCAGCGCGCTGACTCCTCTTGCGCGGCAGAGGGAGGTTTAGGTAGTTTTCACGCTTTAATACGGGGTGCCGTCACGAAAGACTTGCCGACTTGTACAGAAAGCCAAAAGATTGTTTATTCATAGAAACGACGTGATTTCTTGGAGGGCGCATCAAACGGCCACCACGGGCGCACGTGCGCCCGCGGTCACAGCGTTGCCGACCCCTGCTCTATGGGTATATTATAACAGAGAAGCTATGTGCGTGAGGGTAAGAGACGTGACTGCTTCAATGAGGAAAATATACGATAATAAGAGCTATCTTGAATTTTTACGACTCAACATCGTTTTAATTAAGACAAATCTTTAATCTACGCCTTTGTTGTGTTTATAGAAGCAAAGGACGGTAAACAAGTCTTTATTCAGTAATTAAGAACCTCATTTTGGAGGTTTAATTGCCTATTCCGTGATATGATAACGGTTTAGGTTATCGGTAGTGGTTTTTAATCTTTTAGAGATTTTGGCCATCTTAAAATATGTAAGTGATGTTATAGAATGTAGATAGATAGATCATCATCATCATCAGACCGAAGATGTCCACTGCTGAACATAGTCCTCCCCCTATGCCATCCACACTGAACGACAGCCTGCCATTTGCATCCACTGCTGATAAAGACCGAATCGCTGAAGGAACTGAAGGCTATTTCAAAAAGTGCTTTCCAGAAGTGTTTTGAAGATGAGAAAAGACGCTGCCAAAAATGTATTATATCCGACAGTGATTACTTTGATCCACATCAATAAATATGAGGAATAAGTTTTATTTTCATTTATTTACCAATTTCTTTGCATTTATTGATCGGCCTGTGTAAATACATGTGCTCCAAAGTGAAACCTCCTTGTTTTCTACAAATTGTTTAGTAATGAGTTGTTTTGGGTAAGTAATGAAATGGAAGCGTTTACCGTCCCGCAACGCGCTTAATGAAAATGTTTTGCTCCTAGTATGGGAAAGTTGTACCTTGTGGGTGGGTGGATTGTAGGTTGTTTTTAACCCCCGATGCCAAAATTAAGTTTTTAATGTAAAATTACATTAAAAACTTTTTTATATCTCCGATTATTTGGTATCAAATTATGAATTTATTTTCGTTTGCTATAACCGCGCAAATTGATGAAACTTAACGCAAGTTAAAAGAACTATATATTTTTTATCAACTCTTAGCCTTTATTGCCATGATAATCCTATCCATATCATTGCCATATTGCTTCAAAATTCATATTATATTTTAATGACATTTTTAAAACTGTCGTAACCAATCCTGAAGTTGACAACCCTACAACTTTAAACAATGGCGCGTCGTATCGATTCATTCAAGACAAGATCACGTCGGCGTACTTATAGGGCTGACAATGGCGCGGTTTGACTACTGTTTTACCTTTCGGGTGGTATGACGACATTTGTAGTGACCTTAACTTAGCACGCCAGTCATCGGGTTATTTCCAGACTTTCCATAAAGCGTACTAGTCTAATTTTTCGATAGCCACGTCCGATTTTGATGATACACATCTGGGGTGAGGCCATCGAGAAATACGGAGAGGCGCTCGCCGTTTACCTCGACATCTCGAAGGCTTTTGACAGGGTCTGGCATGACGGCCTTATTATCAAGTTCTCCTCGTTTGGTTTGTCCGCTGGTTTCATTACGTGGATATCGGACTTCCTAAAGGATTGATCGATTCGAGTTGTCATTGATGGCTGCTCTCGTCATCTCATCGCCTCGTCCGATCGAATGGCAATTAATGCCGGTGTCCCCCAGGGGTCAGTGCTCTCTGCAACGCTGTTTCTTCTGCACATCAATGATCTGCTAAAGCCCGGTACCTTTGGGTACGCAGACGACAGCACAGTAGTAGAGAGCTAAACATCTAACGCACGAACCAGCGGATCACAAATCCAGTATCTCGGAGAGGCCATGGTTGAGCAAATGAACTTGACCCTTAGGGCAGTTGCAGAATGGGGCGATGTCAACCTGGTCAAGTTCAATGCCGCTAAGACCCAGGCGTGTCTGTTTTCCGCAAAAAGGACGCCGTTCCAAATGGCTCCTACTTTCCAGGATGTATCCATTCTGATAACTGACCAGCTTGAGCTTTAGGGCGTTGCTCTGTCTCCTACATTTGGATTTGGATTGGGCGGGACATGTGGTGCGTATGCATCCCGCTCGATGGGCCAGGATCGTCACACAGTGGGTGCCTGGTGGACGACGCAGTCAAGGAAGGCCCAAGAAAAACTGGCGTGACGATCTTGACTCATTCCGGAGAGGTTGGCAAGAGGTGGCGGAGGACCGAGATTTGTGAAAGGAAATGGGGGAGACCTTTGCCAAGAAGTGGGACAGTATAGGTTAAAAAAAACAGAAATTTGTTTAAACGATGATGTCTAAATAACTATGCTGCAAAGCAATCGCAAAAATAACAGGCCAGGTTTGAAGCGCTTAATTGCGTTATACGCATACGCCATGCGTCACTGATGTTGTTTGTCATCCGCGCTGCGTCACGAATTGCTTTTGAATATTTCCCATAATACCCAAAAATAGCGATGGTGGCCGGCGGTAGCATGTGCGCTTTACAATCTGACGGCACCCAGTTCGAACATGCCTGTACAAATTACACATTCCTGCACCAATGACTTCTTTAGTAAAATAAATGATGTGTAATTTCGATGCTATCGTTCAGCAGCAGTGAAGGAAAATATCGTGAGGGAACCGATATGTCCAAGTCACTCAAAAGTTCAAAGACATAATATGACATTCAGCAACATGTACTAAACCAATGGGGATGAAAGGTTCTGGAGTGGAGACCACGAACCGAAAGACGCAGCGTAGGTAGGCCTCCCACTAGATGGACCGACCTTCAACGAAAATTTAATTTCGTCGAAGGCTCTACCTTGATTATGGGCTAGAGCCGCTACTATAAGTAGACAATAGATATGCATGCTCTAAATTCTAATCCTAAATTCCTAAGCATTCTACTCATTTCCGTTTCACGTTCCCCGATGAGTGACGTTATCGTCAAAATATATGCATGGGTCTGTGTGCATAACAGAATGAGACATGACTTTTAAGTCATTTATAAAAGACCTCTCAACAGAAAAAAAAATGAAAAAAAATATAGTCTTAAGAGTTTTTATTATATTTAAATATAATCTTTTTATCGCGAAAAAATCCGCGTTTGACCACCAACTCGCCTGTTGTAAGCAACGACGTGGTCGAAAATGAATCACGAAGACTTGGAATATACCTATTTATAAAGAGCCTACTCTAAATAGTTTTCTTAGATGAGGCAACGGAAAATCGCAAAATTGTGACATAAATATTAAGCTTTCGTTTAGACATGTCAGTTTTAGTTCCAATTTCCGTCGAAACTCCTTCGGAAATTGGAACTGGTCAGATGCAATCGCACGGAACTACCTACGTCTATAGGACAGACTGAACTACCGTCAGTCACCTACATCTCCCGGAAACAAGTCCAATGGTGATGGTACAAATGACCGAACACTATTGCCAGTTTTCAGGTCAATTCGGTACTTTGGGAGCTTCCAGAGTTCGCAACTTTTTATTGTTGATAAGCTTATTTGAGCAATACAAACCGGAAGACGCAGCGTAGACTGGTGGACCGGTTCTACAAAAGTAACAATATCAATGCCTTGGCTTTAGCATGCGAGGTAAGAGATGACTGATTCTATTGATCTGGGCGAAGGGTATGTCTCAATGTTAGTGCTTTTGTCTCATGAGCCAGACGTCGATTCCCGGCAGGACAAATGTTTGAATGATGAAAATAAATATCTGATCTCGGTGTATATTAGTTGAGACACACGTTTGTGTTACATGTCATTCGACACAGGAAATCTTATTTATAATAAAAGATCTGAAAATCTTCAAACGGCTAAACAGATTTCCATGAGTTATAGCTATAAACACTGTAGATTAAGTCACTGTTCAAATAAAAAACTAAATCACAATCAGTTTAGCCGTTTGGTAGCTACGATTCCACACACACTGCTACGTACTGCTGACACACAGATACGTACGTCAAACTTGTAACACCACTCTTTTTGTCTTGGGGGCTAAAAAAGGTATTCTTTTGAAATTTTGGTGGGTCAGCAATGTAAGAAAATTAAGCGTTGAGTTAAACCCTTAACGTACGTACTTAAACTACGTAGGTACTTAGTATACATGCATTTCTACATAACTCTAAATTTTAATGCATTTTAATATCCAATTTCCATAAAATTGAATTTCGAGTGACGGTTCTAGCGACAGATTCCCAACTTGCAAGTAGTATTAAACTAGAAATTGGCTAGATTTAGAATTTTGTACCGTTTTTTAATAATAATCCGCTATGGTTCCTTCCTTATATTTATTTTCTTTCCTGTACCCATTTTTCATGAGAGCCACAAAATTTAATATCCATTTGAAACAACAATGGCAATAATGTAAAAAGTTACCCCTCGCGTACCGGTCGAGAGCCATCACTAAAAAAAAAAATTGTGCGTGGAGTCCCTCCGCGCGGAAGAAGTGAAACTCTCGCTCTGTCTCTTTCAATTCCCCTCCCCTCCCTAGGAGCGTTAAACGTTTAACGCAACCTTATTGGAAGTCGCATGTTCTGCCATCTATGCAAATATTAGTGAACTAATAAACTATGAAAAGGATGTACAAGTTTCAAAATTTCCTCATAGATGGCATCTAAAACTCTCGCTCTGTCTCTTTCTATTCCCTCTCCATGGTAGCGTTAAACGTTTAACGCAACCATGTTGGAAGTCGCATAAGAAGTTTCACTTCAAAAAACAACTTCTCGTACCCCCTTCGTTCCACTAATAAGATCTAAAAATCGACTATTGCAAAGTTATCCTATGTGCGGCATCTATACTCGTATGTAGCTTTGGGTTTTGTCTTTTTCATAATTATGTCTAAATCAGATTCTGATGCAAACCAGGGAGTTTTGTTAAAAGAAAAAAAAAACGTTAAAAAATATATACTAGAAACAAACTTTTTAAATACCAGCTTTTACGCATCCTCCATATTGAATTTAGTGTGACGTCATTTTATTTTTCGTATTTAATTTTAACTAGCGACCCGCCCGCCCGGCTTCGCACGGGTGTAATTACGTGAGAAGCCGGGGCGGGTCGCTAGTTATATATATATAAACCTTCCGTGAAAATGTATCTAACTGATGGTGAAAACCGCATCAAAATCCGTTGCGTGGTTAGCGGCCATACAGACAGACAGACGCGGAAAGCGACTTTAATTTATACTATGTAGAGATAAGTATCCACTACCCATATCATGGGGTTGCATAAATATAACTGGTCCGCCATCGTTGGGAGTCCACCATATTGGATTTAGAATGACGTCACTAAGCTAACCATGCATTGTAATACAAACTAAACGTGTATGCAAAAATTTTGCTCAATCGGTTGAGGATAACTGTTTTAAAATTCAGTTGTAAAGTTTTACCCATACGTATAGTATATTTCTATATGAAACTACTGAGCCAAAATTAATGAAATTTTAGTGGAACCAAATCAAGAGCTTCTTCTACATAGTAAAAAAATCACATAAATCGATTCACAAATTGCAAAGTAATCAGTGTACATACATAAAAATACGGACCTAATTGAGAACCTCTCTCCTGATGTCGGTTAAAAATAAAACAAAAGTGTACTTTCAAGTTCTTGCGGATCAAAGATGCCTTTATAACCTACCAGTAGAAACTCTACCAGGCACAAGTTCGGTCGTGCATGGAGTACTGCTCTCACCTTAGTATATTTCTCTATGCCCATACTAACAAGTCAATTTAAATAAACATAAGCTTATAATTAAAACAATTTGGATATTTGGTTTGTTCATTTGACATACTAATTTCATTATAAATGCGTTTTGTTTATAGGTAATAAACAAAACGCATTTATAATGAAATTAGCTGCGTACCGCAGTATCATCTGCGTAGACGTTCCTTCCCGGAAAATGTACGGTAGATACCTAAACTATAGTTTTTCCGGGATAGAGAGTATGCCATGTCTATTATTTGTCTATCCCACTCTCCGGCCCTTCAACTACAACAACAACAACATAACAACAACAACATTTTTGTAACATGAATTTAGTAAACAATAAAAATAAAAAAACCAAAAACCACGCTAATCGGTTGCTCTGTCTGTTGCTGCGTGAAAAGTAACAAACAAACACGCTTTCGCATTTATAATATTATTTCGGTGCGTTGTCAGTTGTGACAAAAGATACTGGTTTCACTACAGTTACTTTAATGATTGAATTAATCGTTACTTTGCGGAAGTCCAAACTGTCGCTTAGGCGAATGTATGAATTCATGAGTGTATTTCCTCTTCAATATCGTATCAAAGAGGTAAGGGATAATCTATTAATTTTAATGTTTTTTTTTTTTTAAGTATTTTTATTCCAAAACATGTAAAATTAATGTCAGTAGATGTATTTCATTTTTTTTTTCAGATTAGGAATTTCTGTAAAGTTAAAAATTTAAATAAAAAAAACCATATCCTGTGTAGGTACGTGATACGAAATTGAAGCAGAAATACACTTGAAATACATCTGAAAAACAGTTTTCATAGCATTTTTTCTAACCTATACTGTCCCACTCCTGGGCAAAGCTCTCCCTCATTTCTTTCCAGACAGTGCGATCACCCGCCAGACTCGACCACTGTATCTGGAACGTGTCGAGGTCATCGCGCCAGCGTTTTCTAGGCCTGCCTTGGCTCCTTCGTCCGTTTTCAGGCGCCCACTGTGTGATCCTCTGGGCCCATCTATCAGGATGCATCCTGGCCACGTGTCCCGCCCAACCCCACTTTAAATTGGCAGCTTTGATGCCAACATCAGCGATAACCCGTAACCCCGTGCTTTTCGAATAACTCAGTCACACAGCGGGCAATGGAGAGAGCGATGCTCGGAGTTTCTTTGCGCGATAAAATCCGAAATGTGGATATTCGCCAAAGAACCAGAGTCACCGATATAGCTGTTAAAATTTGCTAGTTGAAGTGGCAATAGGCAGGCCACATCGCTCGAAGAACCGATAACCGATGGGGAAGAAAGGTTCTGGAGTGGAGACCACGAACCGGAAGACGCAGCGTAGGGAGGCCTCCCACTAGATAGACCGACGACATTGTGAGAGTCGCGGGCATCCAGTGGATGCAAGAGGCAGGCTGTCGCTCAGTGTGGAGGTTAAAGGGGGAGGCCTATGTTCAGCAGTGGACGTCTTCTGGCTGATGATGATGATGCTTTGAGCTAATTTATATTTACTTTAAATACTAACTGATTTACCTAGATGTTTTGATCGACACGTATCTAAACATAACATAACAATTATCAGGGCTTCATCGTACGGTAGATTAATTAGTAGAACACTATCGTAATCCGTAAGCAATTAACGCTTACTATTATTGATTTGCTGATTTGCCGGTGTCAATGGCAGAGTGTAGATATTATTCGCCTGGGAAGGAAAGGAGGCCAGCAGGCCTAGCATGGGCTGTGGAAAAATTGTCTTTCCACCGTTTTCATCCACGTCTAGACGCGACAAAGCTAGAATATGGATACGTTTGTCTTTTTCTCGCGGGATAAAAACGGTGGAAAGACAATATGTCCACGGCCCGTGCTGGGCCTGCAGGATTATGAAACTGATCAACCCATTTTTGCTTTTAGAAAAATTTAGAATTTTGGAGGTAAAGCTGGCGGATCCATCTAGAGCTAAAAAAAATATAGTACAAATGTGCAAGCCAAGCGAGCGAAAAAAAAATTTCTGTCAAAAAATTATTGATCCAACAAAAAAAATTGACCACATACGCTGAGTTGGCACCGGCTTGGGACAGAAACTATTTTTAACCGACTTCAGGAGGAGGTTATCAATTCGACTGATTTTTGAAGTTATACTTCTTATGCGACTTGCAAACAAGGTTGCGTTAAACGTTTAACGCTACTATGGAGGGGGAAGTTTTCTCTCTCGTATGGTTGCGAAATACGTATCTTTTTTTCGCGCTGCGAATAGCAGGCCCTGTAGTGTAATGGTGTCGCTAATGGATTGAGAAGCCTAAGAAGCTAGGTTCGAATCTCGAGAAAAGCATGTTTTTATATTGTTGATATTTTTTACCCTAGTTATAATTTTAGGGTTCCTTGTTGAAGTATTACTTCTTCCGCGCGGAGGGACTCCACGCACTATTTTTTTTATTTCTTTTCTTTCAAATCGACAATGGCATGAAAATCTAGTCCTCTAGTTCATCCATCATCAGTATATGTAGTTTTCATAATTTTTCAAGATGAAACATAGGTAAGTATCTTATGTCGATCCTCATAAAGATTGTGATGTGGAATTCAGTGTATTGCAAATCTACAGCATTACTGGAATGCGTATACTAAATTCACTATGTATAGAGATCACAGTATGGAATTATAGTAGCTAATATATTCATGATGACTATCGAATAGTTTGACGGTAGGTTTAATGCGTTCACAAACCAATATTGGTTACTGCCAATAACTGATAACGTCCGGTGTTGTTAATAACTTATTGTTCACTAGCTACGTCACGTGGTATCTTTTATTAACCATTATTTTTCGAATTAAAAAGTAGTGTCATGTTTATTACCTATACACATGACACTACTTTTCTTCTAATTCTATAATTTCTACATAGTATAAATTGAAGTCGCTTTCCGCGTCTGTCTGTCTGTCTGTATGGCCGCTAACTCCTCCTAAACCACACAACGGATTTTGATGCGGTTTTCACCATCAGTTAGATACATTTTCAAGGAATGTTTATATGTATAACTAGTGACCCGCCCCGGCTTCGCACGTGAATTACACCCGTGCGAAGCCGGGCGGGCGGGTCGCTAGTAATACATAATTCTAATAGTGAAAGTTTTTTTTTTTTTTATTCAACACAGTTTACATTTTTCGCGATTAAACAAATAAAACAACTAAGCAACAGCGGCTAATGGCATACATAATTATATCGTTTCAATTACCTACCTAAATAATAATTTTTATGACATTTTAAATTAGAAAATTTGACATTTTAAATATGACAATGGAAATAGAGTATATTATTAATAACGTTCCAATCCAAAACTATATAATTGTGATAGAAATAAAAGGCTTAATTATTATTAATTTTATTTTATACAACCACGATCATAATTCTGTAAATGTGTCGTCCAAGATGATAGGCCAACAGTCTAGAATGGGAATTGGCTCCCTCCAGAAATACGTGTTACCGTTAGGTGATTGGCAACAGCTTTACGGCTTGAGGGTGGCAGTTGGCCAAAGGAGCACTACGGAGTGCCACCACCAGCCACCAGAGAAACTTGACGGCGAGCTACGACTGTGATGCGTTATAACAAGCTTTATGTGGGCACATGGGCATCGTTTTGTCTATACAAACGTATTCTCGTGTTTCCTACCTGGATAATACCGCTAGAACAGTTGTATCTCCTCTATTGTCATGCTCAACTTCGCGTCCTTTGTGAGATGTTCACGAAAAATTAACCAGGAAAGAGGATACCTTGATTATGCCCATACAAAGGCTAAGTCTCACAAATGTACCCGAATAGTTGGCATACAACTATCTAACACCTTGCTGAAATCTATAAGGGACGCCTAGTCGTTAAATAATTGTGTGCCAACTATGGTTTAAGATTTAATTTATTCTTTATTCTCTTTTTATTGCAAATATGTACACTTTCTTCTTCTAAAAACTAAGTTTTAGAGTACATTGTGTAATATACCCTGCATAAAGGGTGCAGCAATGGTTAATGTTGTGGCTGGTCACAAACCAGACCACAGACATTGAATATATTTAAATCTTATAGATACACTTATAATTACGTCTATTAAATCTATTACATGATAATTATCTACTATTTAAACTTAACTTAGGATGAAGTATTCAATGCGATAATTTAGGTAAATTATGAAATGGAATGCAAACAAACTAAACCTACGGATGCTACCTTCTAACTAAACTTAAGAGATCGATGTTAATATTTTAATTATAATTTAATTTTATCGTTGAAAAAATCTTCTATCGCGTAATGACACACTACACTTACTTCACAACTATTCGGGTACATTTGTGAGACTCAGCCTTGTATGGGCACAATCAAGGTATCCTCATTCCTAGTTAATTTTTCGTGGACATCTCACAAACGACGCCAAGTTTGAATGAAGACATTGGTAACAAACATCCAAACATACATACAACTCTAAACACATACAAGTAGTTTCAGTTCCATCGTGGTTAAAAAATTATGGGATTGGATAAAGATAAAGATAAAGATAAAGATTATTTATTTGCACAAAACACGAGTAAATCATACACACATTTAAAAACGCATGCACAATAGGTGGGTTAAAATATTAGTCACTTTGTATCATGTTTTGCCTAGTTTGTAGGCGTACAAATCTAGAGAGATGGTATAAAAATACCGTAAGAATTATTTATATAAAAAAGTATTAATTAAAATAACTGTCGAAATAATTTCAAGAGTTCAAGTATGATGTTATTAATTTAAATAGTCAACAGATAGACATTACTATAATTGTATGATAAACAAATTGACCTACTGCAGTCATTACTAATATTTTTGGCTATAAAAGAAACAGAACGTAAATCACACAGCGATCATTCAGAATTATTACAGCGAGAGTTTCATTGCCGGGACTCGAATGATTCAAAAATAAACTTCAAATCAAATGACGTTGTTGTCTTTGGATCCCCCGGAGACGGCGACTCATCACACGATGATTTGTTTCATACAAATATTATCATTCTAAATCTGACTGAAGATTCCACTCTTCATTAAACCCACGGAACCGTTTAGCTTCGAAACTATTCTGTTTTATAGGTTAGGTACAATAAATTTCGGATCGATTTATGTTTACGCCTTCATACTTTTTATGGTTGGGCTGTATCTAGATTATCTTTGTATTGTTTTTGCAGATGGTTAAAGAAAGTTTTTTTTTTTTAATAATGGATAGGCTTGCGCTTGGCCGCCAACTCGCCTGATGTTAAGCGATAATGCGGCCTACGATGGAGCACGCTTGCCTAGAAGAAACCTTGATTAGGTTTCTTCTAAAAAATTCTTTATGAAAAATGGGCAGGAGGGAATCAAATCATGCAGATCTGTAGAACATCATCAGCCATTAAACGTCCACTGCTGAACAAGGCCTCCTTGTAGAGAGGGGTGTTGCCATAATCCCCACGCTTGGCAGGCGGCTTGGGGATCGCAGTACGTTCACCGTGTACGATCTGTAGCACACTCTCCGAAATGTATCCGATAAAAAACCGAGAGACTAGCAACCTTGCACCGATGCTCAAGACTAAAAAGCCTAAATTATAAATGCGAAAGTTTGTTTGTTAGTGTGTACTGTTAGTGTGGGTTATTATTTTATGCCGAAAAATCGGATCCTTTACATAACCGTTGTTTTATCCTCCCACGATCCTACGATAGCGGATGAAACCACAAGGCATTGGTATAGGTATCGATTGGCATTACTATATAATAGGTATCGATAATCAAATCAATTTTAAATCTTCTTCTGTGTTCATCATCACCATCATTTTAGCCATAGGACAACCACTGCTGGACATTGACCTACCCTATTGATCTCTAAAAGTGCCGGTTGGAAGCGACCTGTATCCAACGTTTCCCTGCGGTCTCTTTTAGGTCGTCTGTCCAATCTGTCCATCTTGTGGCTGGACGTCCTACGCTACGCTTACCGGCCCGTGGTCTCCATTCCAGAACCTTATAGCCCCATTGGCCATCTGTTCTGCGTGATATGTGCCCTATCCACTACCACTTCAAGTTATTAATCCGGTGGGCTATGTCGGTAACTTTCGTTCGTCTACGGATCTCCTCATTTCTGATTCGATCTCGTAGAGAAACCGCGATTCTTCCTCCTGCCCTGGTTTTTACTGTATTCATCATCATCATTATCAGCCAGAAGACGTCCACTGCTGAACATAGGTCTCCCCCTTTAACCTCAACACTGAACGACAGCCTGTCTTTTGCATCCACTGTATGCCCGCGACTCTCACAATAACGTCGGTCCATCTAGTGGGAGGCCTACCTACGCTTCGTCTTCCGGTTCGTGGTTTCCACTCAAGAACCTTTCTTTCCCATCGGTTATCGGTTCTTCGAGCAATGTGGCCTGCCCATTGCCACTTCAATTTGCAAATTTTAACAGCTATGTTGGTGACTCTGGTTCTTTGGCGAATATCCACGTTTCGGATTTTATCGCGCAAAGAAACTCCGAGCATAGCTCTCTCCATTGCCCGCTGAGTGAATCTGAGTTTTTCCAAAAGGCCAACAGTTAAGAACCACGTCTCAGTACCATGGCATCACTGGCAACACACACTGGTCAAAGACCCTCGTTTTGAGGCACTGCGGTTTCTTCTGTATTAACAGGCTGTATTTATCTACAAGAGCGTTGTGGAAAGACTTCGAATAAATAAACAGTGTGCGAAAGGTTTTCCCCCCTCGCGCATTGATTTCTTAGTTTTCTCGAATTATTTGGTTTTCTATTCAGCTTGGTGTATAGAAGTGTCTTTTTCTACAATTTAGTAACGAGACTAGCTAACTGCTCGTAAGCATAATTGCTTAAAACCACAGAAAAAAACAAATAAATGGAAGTTTCTTCTTTAGTACTTACACTGACCCCCTCGGTCGTCCATTCGATTACATTTTGATCATAAATCATTTGCAGTTGTGTACCGCTCAAAAGCGATTACCTAGTAACTATATATATATTACTAGCGGTCCTCCCCTGCTTCGCACGGGTATAGATTATAGCCTATGTCACCCGGGGATAGTGTAGCTTCCCGTCAGTGAAAGAATTTTTCAAATCGGTTCAGTAGTTTCGGAGCCTATTCAATGCAAACAAACAAACAAACAATCAAATCTTTCCTCTTTATAATATTAGTATATATATATATGTCAGAGTGGGCAATATGTGTTTATCTCGCCTTTCAGTTTTTAGTAGACTTTTTTCGGTACTAGCTCAAATCCAAACTAAATTATTATCAATGCTTATAACAGTTTAGTCAAGAGCAACGAAGAGTTTTGACCTTCGCAGTTCAAAATTTTGCGCGTCAATGCACTGTGCCAGTCACCCTGATATATTATGTATAAAATATCTTGATTTATAATTTAACTGGAGACATTGCTTTTTATGATTGCTAAGGTAAACAATTTAAACGTAAAATTTTGCGTTTTCAATCTAAATATATATTTTTCATAGTAGACTAAAACAATACTAACTATTCAGGCAATCTGTGGGTTTTATCTCCATTTGTTGTTGTAGTAAGCTAAATAAGACTTTGATGTAACTTAATTGGTTTACTTAAATTAGTTTAAATCTAATTAAGTTTTTTTTTTGTTTTAGATACATTTTTGATACATTTAGATCTTCTTAGTAAACTGAGAGCAAATAAAATTAGTAAATGGGTTGATCTTCTTCTTCTTCAAACTAAAGAAGTACTAGTTTGCTAGCTTACTGACACTAGCTTGCTATCCTAGCTTGAAAAACTAGCCTCGTGTATCCCGGGCATTACCGTTGTTGAGCGATAGCATTGAAACTGCATTTAAAAAAAAAAAAAAAAATAGGCTTGCGTTTGACCACCATCACGCCTGATGTTAAGCAATGATGCGGTCTACGTTGGAACACGCTTGCCTAGAAGGAACCGATTCACTCGTGATTTGAAGACACCCAGATTGTAACCATCGGGGAACACCCACAAACATAAGTCAGTGGTGCAGGACCGAGGATCAAACCGGGTGCTGACAGATTGTAAAGCGCACATGCCATCGTTCAGCCACTATCGCTCTAAGAATTACTTGTATATATTTTTATGACTTCATGAGTGAATTTTGCTCCGTTAGTAAATATTTAACCAAAAATATAAACAAAACATTCTTAGAAGAAATATCTGGTAATAGATAACAATTCCTCTAAAATTCACGTTACAGAATATTTTTACGGTCTGTTTTTCAAACTCTTCTACAATATGCTAAACAAACATACTCTAAAAACGGGATATTGTTTGTTATTTTATTATATTCACTAATATACTGTCGGGGAAGGTGCCAAACGGCGTGAAATATTGCTCAGGAACTTTGCACAATAAAATGGCTTTATCTTTTAACAATTTTGTTTTATTTTTCTTCTGCTTCTCTAAATGATTAACCATCAAGCTTTAATTATTATTATATTTCTTTAACTGGGCAAGTGCCTTTATGAACTAAACAAAATACAAACTAAAACTAAAAATACAGTTAGACTGCTCATAGACCGTTGAAGGTCCAAAGACAATCCAAATGCTCAAGCCCACTTTAGTTAATTTGCAATGTTATTTTAAATAAAATGTATTTTTTATCTAGTGTTTTTTTTTAAAAAATTTTTAAAGTGTTCGTAGCTTGTGGAAATCTGACTCATAAGTCTGATTAAAAGTAATTTTATCCTGCACCGGAAATTAAATTATCAGTTAGTGAAAAGCTTTTCTCTCACGTTTTCCCTCTCACCTGGGTATTTTCAAATGGTGTAAACACAATATTTCAGCTGTAGATTCCCCAGATTTGTCTTCCTACGTCATTGCATAGTAGTCAACAAGGATATCATTTACAGGTGGGTGAGCAGCTAAATACCGAGGAGAGTGGAAATTCATTGATAATTTATTGCTACTAATTTTAGGTTATTGAAGTGAAACTTCTTATGCGACTTGCAACAATGTTGCGTTTAACGTTTAACGCTACCATGGAGGGGGAATAGAAAGAGACAGAGCGAGAGTTTTAGATGCCATCTATGAGGAAATTTTGAAACTTGTACATCCTTCTCATAGTTTATTAGTTCACTAATATTTGCATAGATGGCAGAACATGCGACTTCCAACAAGGTTGCGTTAAACGTTTAACGCTACTATGGAGGGGGAATAGAAAGAGACAGAGCGAGAGTTTCACTTCTTCCGGGGGGGGGGGGGGGAGACTCCACGCACTTTTTTTTTTACTAAAGCGGCCTAAACGTAGAGAAATGACATTATTAACCGATTTCAAAAAGGGGGTGTTCTTAATTTGGTGGTTGTATGTGTTTTTTTTTTATATCCTTAGATCTCCAGCTTTTATGCACCGATTTAGTTTTTTTTCATATACTTTCAGTTGGTCCCATAGAAATTTTATCAAAAATGGTTTAGTAGTTTAGTTTTTGTATTAAAATAACGGGAAAATTACAAAAGGGAAGGTTTTGGTTATTTGGATGATTATAATACTGTCATCCAAATAACCGAAATTACGTATTTCACTAATTTTATGAATTCGGTTTTACAAATTGATAAATAAATAAATAAATATTCGGGAAATTTTTGCACACACGGTCATCTGACCCCAAACTAAGCTAAGCTTGTACTATGGCTGCCAGGGACTGATATACATACATGTATATTTTACTAGCGACCCGCCCGCCCGGCTTCGCACGGGTATAATTTACGTGCGAAGCCGGGGCGGGTCGCTAGTTATATATATAAACCTTCTTTGAAAATGTATCTAACTGATGGTGAAAACCGCATCAAAATCCGTTGCGTGGTTTAGGAGGAGTAAGCGGCCATACAGACATACAGACAGACAGACGCGGAAAGCGACTTCAATTTAATTTTGATAGCCCGTTAGTCGAGTTGGTAGTGAACCTGCCTTCTGAGCTTGGGGGCGTGGGTTCGATTCCCACCTAGGACAAACATTTGTGTGATGAACATTTGTGTTTGTTCTATATCTGGGTGTTAATATCTATTTAAGTATGTATTTAAACCTATATATGTATATATATCAGTCTCTGGCAGCCATATCACAAGCTTTGCTTAGTTTGGGGTCAGATGACCGTGTGTGCAAAAATGTCCCGAATATTTTTTTTTTAATTTATACTATGTAGAGATAGAGATAGAGATGAGATAGAGAATTATAATAAAACATAGTACGTACGTATGTTGTGTTTGCTATACTCGGTGTTTTTCTGAAGAGTCCCTGAAACTAAGTTATTCGCCAGAAAACCAAAGTCACCGACATAGCTCAACGTATAAGCAAGCTGAAGTGGCAGTGAGCCGGTCACACTCTTTCAAAGTAACCTGTAGGTATTATGAAAAAGAAAAAAAACTAATGCAACCCTGAAATCGTGAACAACTATGCCATAAAACACGTCAATGGCGTCGATTCTGTCATACCATTTACTAAACTAATCTGACAGGACTAAAATTATCTGCCTCTCTTTTCATTTTAATATGTGAGAGAAGGATGGCAACAATTTTAAAGTTGTCAAATTTAGTTTAGTTTAGAGTGTATAAGAATCGATGCAATTCTTACACAACGAAATGGAACAGCTGATATATTTTTTGCATTATCAGGGTTGGTCTTATCTTCGACCAAAATAAAATGAATGGACAGGCCTAGAAGAAGCACATTTTTGAAGATTACAAAATGAGCGCCGGCGCTCACTACGTTTTTAGTCGGTCTCTAGCCGTAGGAAGTGCAACACGAGTCTATTGTTACATGATAACGAACCATCTGACAAAATTATGCTTATGTGTGCTTTCCCGAAGTATAATTTTTTTTTGTAATAAATACAAATAATACAAATAATACAAATAATTTTATTTTCCAGTACACTTACTTAACCTAATTTACAAGAACATGTGCAATATTTAATGTAAAAGTAATTTAATTAATACATTAAGGTAGGCAGGAACGAGGCAAGCTAATGAGGGTTTACAGTACTTGTAGTCCCTGCACTAGGCGAGACGCCTGTGTCGCAGGGCCTACATTCTAGCGTTTACTTAGCATCAGTGCGGTGCAGTATCAATACATTTTATTTGACATTTGGTTTTGAAATTAAATACATAACGAAATTTAAATTAATTAGATTTGGAAAAAGATTAAGTAATAAGTTGGTTGATGCCTGAGTGTATGATGACATGGTGTGTGTGTGTGTGTTTGTGTGTGTGTGTGTGTGTGTGTGTGTGTGTGTGTTTTGTGTGTTTTGTGTGTGTGTGTGTATGTGTGTGTGTGTGTGTGTGTGTGTGTGAGTGTGTGCGAGCGTGTGCGTGTTTGTATTTGTTGTGATGCTGATAATTCCAGCGCTGTAGTCAAACATTTCCTTGACTGAGATATAACCAACCCCAGGTTAACTGACAATTACAAGTAAATTTTCTGTTTCACTATAAGTAAGTGAATGTAAATACTTGAACAGCAAGTATTTACATTCCCTCAACGTTGTATTGCGAATAAAACATTTTTTGTTAATTTTGTTGTATATGTACGGGAACCTAAACTCTGGGAGTCGCTGTGCAAAGGCAGTGTTTACACTCGGTTCAGTGATGCGTAGGAGTCTCCTCTTGGGTGTACCGACTTCCAGAAGGCCAAACTGCTGCCTATGTACTGCCAGTGTAACATTCTGGATATACAGTTGGCGTTCGCTCAGCATGCCTGTTTCAGCGTATAGGTCAGACGTCGGGTAGCGGTAGGGCAGCTTGTACATAACCTTAAGCACAGCGCGCTGTGCCCTCTCCACTTCGAGCATTGCTGTAACTCCGGCGCCTCCCCACACTGTTATGCAGTAGGAAGCAATCGATTCGCATAGAGCCACGTACACCATGCGAAGGACTCTATCGCTAGCTGGGTTTCGTAGTGCTTTCATCACGTGAGTGAGTTTACGAACTCTTTTACTTAGGGTTGATATGTGTGCTTTAAACGATAGCTGTTCGTCAATTGTGACCCCTAAATATTGTATAGATGGTGTCCGAGAGATAACATCACAAACACAGCAGTTTATGTTGCAGGAAGAGTGAATTTTTAGATTCAGCCTTTGATCTGGTTTGGAAGCTTTGGTTTTGTGAAAACATACGTATTTAGTTTTGCCGAGGTTCAGCGTAAGTAGGTTTTCATCTAACCACTGTTTTACTTTTGCCATACCAGATTCTGCTTTATCAAAAGCCATCTTCCAAGAATCTCCATGGAACAGAGCAACGGTATCATCTGCGTAACAAATAAGGTCTGTTTCTATGGGGCAAGCTGAATGAATATCATTCATATATAAAATGAAGAAAGTTGGACCGAGAACGCTGCCCTGCGGAACCCCGAACTGAATAGGCAGAGTATTGCTAGTGGTATCGCCTATCTTTACACACTGGCATCTGTCACTAAGGTAGCTTTGGAACCATTGAAGAGGGAGTCCTCTGATTCCAGAGACTTCCAATTTCTTAATTAAGATTGGTAACGAAATGGTGTCAAAGGCCTTGGCCAAGTCCAAAAACACACCGACAGACTTTTGGCCTTTGTCTAACCTAGTTGCTATTTTTCTAGTAAGAAGTTCAACTGCTCCTTCTGTCGATTTCCCACGTCTGAAGCCAAATTGATTATCTGAGATAAGATTGAACTTCTCCAGATAGGAAACAAGGCGATGGTTGACAATTTTCTCGAGCAGTTTGGAAAGAGTTGCCAGAAGCGAAATTGGTCTGTAATTTTCAGGGACATTTTTAGGACCACTTTTATGTATCGGGGTAACGCTTGCTAATTTCCACTGTTGTGGAAAAATACCCGTGGAAAGACTGATGTTAAATATGTGAGTTACAGGTGTTAGGATATCGTGTTTGATGGCCTTGATTAAAGCCGGTTTTATCCCATCTAAACCAGGAGCGCTATCAGTTTTCAGCTTGTCGACCAGTCTTCCGACTTCAGCTTCATCAGTTGGTTGTAAGAAAAAGGAATCAGGTGACTGGGTTAAACTGTAAGTTGGCTCTGCTGCTAGTTCTACTTCTGTTTTCCCGAGTGTTCCGAGTAAATTTCCGGCTAGCTGTGAACCCACATTCGCGAAATATTTGTTGCAGTGATTCACCGAGTCTAGACTGTTTGGTTTGCACTTGAGAAGTTCCATGGCAGGCGAAGTTCTGTTTGGACAGTCAATAATAGTCTTGATGGACTTCCATAATCTTTTTGGATCGCGCTTGTTTGCTTCTAGGTCGCTACTTTCATAATTACGCTTTAGTTTGTGTAGAAGGTTATTAAAAAAGTTTCTATATCTGTGGTAGACTAGTTTTCGCGTGGCATCTTCCGGGTGTTTCTTGAGATCTAGGTGCAATCTATCGCGATGTTTCATACATCGTATAAGGCCAGGAGTGATCCACGGTTTCAAGGTGAATTGCGACCTACTGACTCTCTTCTGGCAGCTATGTTTATTTATTGCGGATGTGATAATACTTTGAAATATTTCAACCGCTTGGTTAACATTATTTTCATTAAGTAAACATGACCAGTCAGTCCGATGTAGCTCACAAGACACAGCCTTGTAATCAGTTTTCAGAATATGCCTATTTTTAGGATATTTGTCGCCCAGAGTGGGTAATGACATTCCTAGAATAACCATGGCGTGATCAGTGACGGTGGTCTTACCAATAACTCCTACCATGTTTGGTGATTTACTTTTAATGAAAATATGGTCCAGGCAAGAGTTTTCTCTAGTGCAGTTAGTGATTACCGGTTGGAAGCCAAGTTCGCTCATCAAGCAAAGATATTCACTGCTATCTTCCTCTAATGGACCTATAATGTTTAAGTTAATGTCTCCGGCAACAACGACTGGGGTAACAGTTTTTATCTCTTCTAATGTACGACTAAGTGAGTTGCAAAAAGTTTCTGTGTTTCTGAAGGATGGAGAACGGTATATACCAAGAATTGTGGCGATATTTGGTATATCAATTTTAAGACATTCAGCTTCTTTAATTGTTGGTTCACTGACTGTGGCGTTCCAACAATTTTTAACATAAGTCACTACTCCTCCAGACCTGTTCTGGATATTATTAGTCCTATAACTTTCATAGCCAGGAAGTTGACCTATTATAGGATTGCTGCCGAGCCAGCACTCTGTTAAGATTATTATATCTATGTTTAAGTCCAGACGCTGAAAAGCAACTAAAAATTTGTGGAAGTTTTTCCTAATACTTCTTATGTTGAGAGCGAGAACTTTGAAATTGTATTTGTCAGTAATAATTTCCTTACAATTCTCCAACAAATCGCAAGTCTGACAATTGATTGTAAGCGCGATATCGATATCGTTTACAGTATCTAAATCAATGTTTGCCATCATAATATATATATATATATGTTTATGATGACGATGATTGTCAGACCCGCGTGTGATGGAAGAGAACTCAAAAGAAAATTTAGAAGATGGGTGAAGTACGCGAATTTGCAAGCTGGCTGCAGATAAATTTGCAATAGGCAATTGCTTTGGGGTTTGTAAAGCTCTATGGGTGTGTTCATGTGTATGTTTGTGAAATGTGGTCGCAATGTTAAATAGTGAGGTGTAGTGTGTATGTGTGTGTAAGTAGGATGGGTCATGTTGTTACTTTCAGGCATTATTTGATTTATGAAAAAAACGTATTTAGTAAAAGAGAGCTGAAGGCTCAGACCATGAAAAAAGATAACATGACTTTTAGTACTAAAAACTATCTTATAACTCAGAAGGTGCTGCTTGAGCAAGTCCCACGCGCTGGTCGAGATCGGAGTATGACTGAATAAGTAATGCAGGCTTCTGTTCAGACTGACGCACAAAAATTGCTCCGTTTCGTATCCAGCAGAAACGAAAATTATGTTGCTGGGCGCGAAGACGCGCTTCTTTGAACAGAACGCGGTTTACTTTTGTCAGTCTTTCATTTATGTAAAGCTTCTTAGAGGTGCCTTGGACCACGATCTCCGAAGTAAGATTTCGCCGGGACTTTGCTGCTTGAAGGATCTCGTCTCTTTTTGAACGGCGAAGGAGTTTAAGAACTACTGGCCTGGGCATCCAGTCCTTATTTGTGAGACTTTGAAGGTGCTTGATACCAGCTCTCGTGACGCAGTCTATGTCAGCGGCTGACAGTTCTACGCCAAGTCGAGAGGCCGTTACTAGCGCAACCTGTTCAAGGTTCTCGCTGCCACATTCCGGGATTCCTGCAATTTCCAGCTCGTTCCGAAGGTTGTTTTGTTCCTGAACATTGAGCAATGACCTCAAGCTGGCGAGAGATCCTTTTAGGTCAGCTATTTCGGTGTTTTGAACAGCAATTTTATTTTCGTAGGCGTCCAGGCTGGCTGCAATGGTCAGGGGTACCGAGGATAGGTTGTCCTTCAGTAAGAGGACATCTTGTCTCAACAGCGCAATTTCTTTGTTTTGCTCCTTGATTTCCAGCATTTCTTCTCTGAGTAGTCTAATTTCGTTTGTAAGCAGCGATATTTCAGAGTCATTGCCGCAGAAAAGCGTTGCAGTTGACATCTGTCTGCGACAAATGTACTGTACATTGTTATAGGTGTTGAAGTATATAATATGTCCGACGGTTTTGACTCGTTTTTACTGAGCAAGTTCAATGGTTATGGCCCGTCCATTAATTTTATTTTGATCGAAGGGTCTTATAGTAAAATTAGTTTATAATGACATAATTAAATTATGTTAAAAAATATATCGGAAAAATAAAAAATAAAAATCCAATGCCTTCCTTTTAGCTTAGTTTTTCGATACTAATTTAGATCAATTAGGTATGTGTATATACGAAACAAATTAATTTAAAAAAAAGCTTAGTACCACCAATCCGTGTAGTCCAGTCTACTTTACTTACTTGATAAACAGCAAAATGCCAGTCTTCTCAATCTCCCTGAAGATGCCCTTCCAGGATGCCAGCATGCAGTACTGTTGTTTCGTGGTCAGCGGAGAACGAGGGTCTGCCAGTGGAGGAGGCCTATCTATAATAGCATCATCGTTGTTCACCTCCGAAGACGCCAACTTTGTTAGTTCACAACCCATTTTGAATTTTCTTTTAAGTCACTTTTGTGTTTAGAGCTGGAAACACCGTTCAATGGTATTTTTTTTTTACTTAATTGTTCACTAAATCAGTAAATACTCGTAGTCGTTCAAGTTTTCACTTTTTGCACAATTTTTTTTCTAGCAATTTAATTTAAAAGCAAAGCAACACAGTTTTTTAAAGTGACGGGATTCGGTCTTCCATTTTCGTAGTTGACACTAAAATGTTATATATACCAAAAAAACTACTCGCCAAGACTTTTTTTTTTAATTTTTCCGATATATTTTTTAACAGCTCTTGCTCGTTACCTACTCGACTTTCCGCACGAGTCTCTAAAAGCTTTAAACGTAAAATCTAATGCAAATAAATTCTTCCGTTCCAATAATAGAACATTTTTGTTCTGTGCGTTTCTATGTAACGCTCGATATATTTTTTGTTTTTGTTCGTTCACTCTTCACTTAGTTTAAGGGGCGCGATTAAAAATCGATTAAAGCTAATACTATAACTCGTTAAATTTAGATAACGATGTCTAGTTATTTTCCGTTAACTGTTTAGAAGTATTTCAATTATTCGATTGGTATCGTACTGTCGCTGAACGCGTTTGATCACTTTTTGTCACTAACCACTAACGTGCAATTGCAGGCAATCGAATACTAGGGATGGGAAATTTGACACACCTGTTCCACATAATTATTAATTAATTATCTTTTTTAGGTATATTTTGAAGGGCTTTTGTTTAAATATTTTTTTACTGCGTCAACTTTTCCTATACTGTTTTAACTTAAAACTGCAATGAATAGTTATTGTTTTTTGTGTGATGTCATAATCTTTCAACATTTACATCGACTAATCGGGTTTTTATTGCCAAAAAATTGTCGCAGTTCTTATTCAACCAACTACGATGTTATTTTAATTTTAACCCACTGGAAATAAATTTCTCCGAAAACATTAATTTCATTTAACCGAAATTGAGATTCATTAAAAAGTAAACAGCGAGATAAAATCCTCGAGTTACGACAACAATATTCAAATTGGCCTTCGTTGAACCGACTTTATGAAGGTTTATCTTAAAAAACTGTAACAGAATAAAGATAATATTGGTAGAGTTCAGTTAGAAGTTTTTGTTATTCTAGCATCGTCAGTGTTGGCAGCAATTTCGCTTGAATTACGTTGTAAGTATTATTTAATCTGTGGCTTGGGATCCAATTTGTAGATTGAGTTATCATCCGGTGGCGATGCGACACGGGTCCGTGACATGAACGACACGAGATGGACTCGGTGAGTGTATTGCGGACGTCAAAATGTGACCACGTTATAGTAGAGTAATGAATAAGTGATTAGGTAAGTACCAGTTTCTGAGTATATTACCTATATAAAAATATTTTAGCTCATTGCTTTCTAAATAGTTTCAATATTGTTTTAGTGCTATGACGTACAAATAACCTTATACCCACCATATAACTTAATTATGGTTTTGTCGCCTGACACAATTACTCTTCCCTTTCCTATTCATCATCATCATTTCAGCCATAGGACGTCCACTGCTGGACATAAGCCTCCCCCATCGATCTCCAAAAGGGCCGGTTGGAAGCGGCCTGCATCCAGCGTTTCCCTGCGGTGTCTTAGGTCGTCTGTCCATCTTGTGGGTGGACGTCCTACGCTGCGCTTACATGTCCGTGGTCTCCATTCCAGAACCTTTCGGCCCCATCGGCCATCTGTTTTGCGTGATATGTGCCCACTGCCACTTCAACTTGCTAATCCGATGGGCTATGTCAGTGACTTTCGCTCGTCTACGGATCTCCTCATTTCGGATTCGATCTCGTAGAGAAACCCCGAGCATGCTTATGAGGCCCATAGTGAGAGACCACGTTTCAGTGCCGTATGTCATCACTGGTAACACACACTGGTCGAAGACCTATTACCCCACGAAAAATTACAATTTATATTTGGCTGAAATTGAATAGCTAACGCTTGCTTTATTCTTGCTTTATACAGAGTTAAACGGAAAGGAGGAACTTTTATATATTAAAACGACATTCACACTCTCAAAATATATGGAACAGCTGATATTTTTTTGCTATTTTAGGATTGGTCCCATAGTAAATAAATATTGTTCTTAAGGATGAGTATAATGGTCTCCTTTTGGATTGCCACAACCTTTCCGTGTCACCCTTTAAAATGTTTATAATAAATCTTAATGTAAAAAATAAATACGTAAATATTATTTTAATTAAATTCGTGTCTCATCACTAGTCAGGGCTGGCACGATACAATTTTATGACGCGGGTCAATTGTATGATAATGTTGTCTCCTTTTACAGTGCCATACGTCATAGCGTTTTGAGCTAAAATTACGTGCAATTATCAACTTTACCACTTTGTATTATGAGTCACCGATGTTGATATAAGAATTAGTTAAAAGCGAAGGATGTATGATTGACGGGACTGTACCATTAGAAGACCAAACCTGGCGGGTTTCTAACTTGGAAAAATGAGGTTAGCTAGCTAGATATCAATTAAAGCACCTATTTGTGATTTCCTGCTATTCATGGATACCTGGTAGTTTTATAATTATTATTATTATTTGAAAAATATATTAAACTAGCAACACCCCGCGGTTTCACCCACTCTCCCACATAAACTGTATTTTTTCTGGATTAAAAGTGATTAATCCAGAAAATGGTTTATAAGTAACAAAATATCATTGCAAAAATAAGAACTGTCAAAACTTTTACAATTCATTAGAAATCACAGGTATAATGTTGAGCTTGTGATGTTGATTTACTTGTACAATTTACTAAACTACATTTCACAGATTCATTTATTGAAATAAACTTACAAATATAATAAATAATATCAGTTTATTGAGATAGAAAAACACTTTTAGTTCATATTAAATTAGTTGAATAACAACCTGCGCATATAGATTAGTTGAGTGAAAATTGTAAGATTTGTCATTACATAAAAAATACTGGCTTGCGTTTTACCGACACCTCACCCCCTGATCCGTCTACGATGGAGTACGCTTGCCTAGAAGAAGGCAATAAATAATATTTAAAAAAAAACGGGGATTTTTTTTAAAAATACGAATGCTTGTGGGTGTGTCTGTGTGTTTATGCTTGTGAGAAGCCTTCACACGCATATATAAGTACATCGGCTTCTTATTATTCCTTATAGCTTAACGATTTCTATAGGAGAACGGGTGAAACCGCAAGGCCCGACAATGTTTGAGCTTAGGTAAATGAAAAATATACAAAATTTAGAGTTATTTATTTAAAACCAAATTAACACTTTATTACACCGATCTTAAATATTAAATTATATTATTACGAACAACACATTCATTGCATAATTAAATTATGTTATAAATACGTAATCTATTACATTATTACAATAATTATACAAATTAGTAACAATCATACAGTACTCAACTGGTAGTAACTTATTTTATTTTATAATATTAATTAACGTAAAGAATCTAGTAACCTATTTAAATATTTTACAAAAGTTTCACATTATGAAAGTGACAAAAATAGTAAACCGTCACATGCATGTTGAATATTACCATCGCATGTTATAAAAAAAGATACTCAAAATCTGTTTTTAGGGATAACCAATTTATAACAATCACTTCAAGGGAAAAAAAAGTGAAGTTGAAGTTGCAATGGGCAGGCCACATCGCTCGAAGAACCGATAACCGATGGGGAAGAAAGGTTCTGGAGTGGAGACCATGAACCGGAAGACGCAGCGTAGGGAGGCCTCCCACTAGATGGACCGACGACATTGTGAGAGTCGCGGGCATCTAGTGGATGCAAAAGGCAAGCTGTCGTTCAGTGTGGAGGTTAAAGGGGGAGGCCTATGTTCAGCAGTGGACCTCTTCTGGCTGATGATGATGATGATGACTTCAAAGGAATCGAGACATTTTTTCAATTCCATTTCGACTAGTAAGTTACTAACAAAAATACCATAATGACTCCAAAGGTAAATGAAAACTAAAGTCACGTTAAGGTTTTTATAGACATGTTCATTAATAACCCAAAAGCATGATATTTAGTAGGAAATGCTATTTTTAAAATAGCACGTGTGTAAAATTGATTGATTTGATTAAGGTACTGACAGACGTGCTCAAAAAAAGCATGCTAATAAGCTTGCTTAAAAATAGCATGCTCTGCAAACTGTTCACATTTGCTAGAAATAAGCATGCTTGTTTTAAAGAATACTCCTAAATAGGCATGCTCAAAGCAAGAGCAAACATATTCAGACGTGCTCGGATCACGCCCCCCCTACCCGCGCCTCAGGTAGCATGCTCGAAAATCAAACGTCGTTTGATTTTTGAGCACGCTCTAAATAAGCATGCTCATTACATTACACACGTGCTACTAATGAGCACTTGCTCAATAAAAGCATGCTATTGTGCTAGTAATGAGCACGTCTGTCCGTACCTAGCATGCTAAATCAGAGCAAATGTGAAAAGCTAAAGACTAAAGAGCATGCTAGTTTTAAGCGTCCTATATTACGAGCTTTAGAGGTAAAATTAAAATGTTTATAAATATCATAAAATAAAATTAGTAAAAATAACAGAATATTTATTACAAAACGATGATAAAAAACTCAAACAATAATTATCAATCATATGAGGTAACATTAAAGAAATTTAACTGATTTTTTTATTGCATTAATACAGAAAAAATTATCATTTACTTGGCACAAATTTGTGAAATATAGATACATAATACTATATTTCTTAAACAAGGGCTTCTATAACGAACTAGACTGAATTGGAATCAGATATTTTCATTTATGTGAATGTTGTTTTTCTAAATGTAAAACAGGTTTAAAATATGCATAGGTTTGGTTAGGTACCTAAAAATATAATCATTTATATCTTCGTATAAAGTCGTAGGTATCTATTATGTCCAATATAATAAATGGCTAACAAACAATTTCAAAAAGTATAAAATGTGTAAACAGTTGTGTTAATTAAATTGACATAAAATTGAATTCTAGAATTATTTACTTATGTAGGTACTCATATCAAAAATTTGGAGAGCCAGATAATTGAGGGCTTAGATTACAGGATTATTCACAACTAGGTATTTCTACAAACACCAATTATAATGTAATTAAGGGTTGAGGATATCTTCATTGTTTTTTTGCTTTAACAAGTTCAGTATAATACACATTTAGGTTCAAAAAATAGGTGCGATTTATAAATAAATCTTTTGTATCAACATTAATTAAAAAATTAAAGTAATTTTTATCCGTTAAAAAGTCTTAACGAGTAATACAATTTCATAAAATACAACAAAGATGACTGTTACAGTATAAAGTTTTCTAAAATTACGTGCATAACTTTTTTCATGTTTTTTTTTTTAAATGAAAACATAACAATAAAAATTGCTTTTAAACGTTATAGACTATAAAAAAATCAACGATAGGCAGGATTTCGGAAGCCGACAGGACAGTGACCGTTGCTTAGAAGCTTAAGGACAATACCTATGGGGGCGTTTAACCGATAATTGCGCCGAGAATCCAGCCGGTTGTCGAATTTTTTATTATCTATAACATTTAAAAAGTAAATATTGAAGTAAGGAACACTAGTTTAATGTATGTTTTGATAGGATCGCAGCTAAAGCTGCCGTTAGCTTGCACGAAAGTTATTTTAAAAGATTTGATTTAAAAAAAACTTCTAATAATTCAATATGTAGTTAAATATTACTTAAGTGTTCAATACAATAACAATACAATCAAAATAATAACGATGAAAAGTTGTTTTAGAAAAGCATTATAATTTTGTGCTAATTTTTATGACTAAAGAAATTATGACAAATCGACAAAAGAATAGTCGGAAGACATTTCAGTTAGTAAAACGTTCATAATTTATACAACAACTAAAATTATCAATAAAGTAAGTAACAATAGTTGGACCAGCCAAAATAATTGTGCTTATTAAGTAGAAACTAAAAGTTAGTTAAGTCTTAGCAATAAAATTATCATCTAATAAGCGCAGGTTGACACCTAGTTTCAAGTTTTTTGGTAAATTTCTTACTCGATACAATATCTCATGCTAAGATATCTACAATTGCTATATAAACTAACAAAAGCACACCAATTCATGTTCCCTGCTTACGTAATAATACTTCATTAAAACATGTACACATAATAATTATAATGGAACACAATATAATAATTTATGCTTATTAGGTATATTAGTCTGTATTACGAAAGAAGTCCGTCAAAGAACGCTTACTGCATATACCACTTTTTAGTAATTTAAATTTTGTGTTGGATTTAATACAGTCGACAAGACTACAAATATAGATTAGAAGTCATGAAGAAAACATTAAATCATCTACAAACTGCCTGCCCGCTTCCTTGTTTCCTGAGAGATATAATCTGGGCCTTTTCAAAGGCAGAGTGACTAGGTATCTTCTAAGTCTGCGTGCTTCATTTACGACGACATCGTCACCTACCAACAGGCGAGTTGGTGGTCAAAGAAGGACTTATCCACGTTAAAAAAAAAACTGTCCATATCCTCACTCTAAGCGCAGCGAATTGTTTTACTTAGTTGTAATAACAAAAATCTGCTGTCTCGTTTTTGTGTGTGAAAATTTTCAAAAGCGCGAAGTTTACTGAATGTAATTGAATTCAACTAACGTTTCAAAGTGAGGCCGTTTAAGTTTTAACAAAAAAGACAGATATAATTGATGTACTTTTTCAAAACCAACCAGAGGCCTTATTCTGTTATTGTGTAATGACGTTTTAAAAACGAATTTTGACATACACTATACACTATAGTTATCAAAACTCGCTAAGTCGGAAAATCACGCGAACGTGAACCTTAACGTAGATACGGCTTGCGGTCGCGCAACATTTTTTCATCACCTAAACTGGATTGCTTTAAACAGCTACGCGAGAAGTCGATAAAAAATGAAAAAATGGTCCCAGATGTGACCCTACAAAATAATTTTGCAATGTTATTCTGTGTTGTCAAAGAAATAGGTACTTTGTAGTTACAAGCACTATCAATTTGGTAGATATTTATAGATTTAGTACCTATTGGGTTATTTAAATTTAGTTAGCATTTGCTTTTGCCCAATAAGAAACTAACACCCGAACGTAATAAAACCGCTACTTTCCGCGGTGTTTCCGAGAAGCTACAACATGGGGTTCTTCAAAAGGCTAGAAGTTGTGACGCATCAGGTGTTACATGTATCCATAGGCGAAGGTGACTGCTTACCATCAGGTAGCCCATCTGCTTGTTTCCCACCTATGGCATAAAATATATATATAAAGTAAAACGTTTGATAATCGATTTACTAAATAAAAGAAATTAGGGATCTAAAAATTCGCCGGACTTCTTCCGTGAGACAAACTCTAAACAACGCTTTCACAGTGTACACAAACTTTTCACTTCGTTCACTCCCATTTTGGAAAGTTCAATTCAATTCTGCAAAGTTCAATTGACATGTTTCAATACTGGAATTGTATTCCGAGTTCTGTTTGAATTGAACTCGTTCGAAAGACGCAATTCAAGTTTCGTTTTAAAAATGGCGTCTTTAGCGTCCATTTCTGAAGTTCACTTTTTTATTTTTTTACGAACTATGCTCACGTTGTTTTGCCAGCTTTTTCATATCCTTCGACTAGCGTTTCTAGTATAAACTTTATAGTTATTTTGTAGATATTCTCCACGTTTGGCGTGTACCGGTCGCCGAGCGTAGATTCCACGGCGGCAAGGAAAGGCGCCTCAATTTTCTGGAAATAAAAATAGACGAAGTTGCAATATTTTGTTTGATAGTTATATTACATCGTAAAAAGTTAATGTTTCAGTCTGGCAGTCAAGAGTAACAGAAATATGTAGTAGCAGAAAGATTTAACTGGTGTTTTGACAACTCTGTCCTATTTATGAAAAGGGTCAGCTGATCTCGAGTAGAATGAATTCTAATCATACCTACTTGGATATTTGGATATGCTTAGATATTTTTTGTTAGAAAAACAGAATTGAGCGAATCCTTTTACTTTTTATAATAATGTACTTAATAACTATACGTATTGAGATTGTATTTCTTTTGATTTAGATTAAAATTTAATGAGGTACACGGTGAAAGGGCGAAATGTTTCATACGAGAACCATAGACGAAATACTAATACTTGTATGCGTAAATATGTATCAAATTCCATAAAAAATATTAAATAAAAATTTGTATGAAATTCGATACAAAAAACAAAAATACAAATACAAAATATTTTATTTTCCAGAACACTTACTTAACCTAATTTACAAGAACATGTGCAATATTTAATGTAAGACAAATTTAATGAATACATTAAGGTAGGAACGAGGCAAGCTAATGAGGAGATGAATAATAATACAGTACGACATAAAAGAGTAGAAAATAATGACTGTTTTAGTATGGTACCTACTAGCTTTTACCCGCGACTTCGTCCGCGTAGAAGTGGCTCTAATAGGATTTTTAATTGGTTTATTTTTAATTTTTATTTAATAGTAGGCTTGCGTTTGACCGCCAACTCGCCTGATGTTAGGCGATGATGCGATCTTCGGTGGAGCACGCTTGTCTAGAAGAAACCGATTCACTCCTGATTTGAAGACACCCAGATTGTAACTATCGGGGAACACCCATTTAGGCAGCGCATTCTACGGACTAGCAGTTCGCATAATAAAAGTGGACTCAAAGCGCTTCGTTCGGGTTTTTGGAATACCAACCATGAAGCGGTGTCGATTTTTTGTGCCCGCTTTGGCAGTCATAGAAAAATGGGCAGGAGGAAAACTAAATGAAACCTCTAAGACAAACTAAAAGAAAACTATAAGTATTATACACAACAAACGTCCCTATGAGCCTGTATCCCAAAAGTGCATAACCTCTTTAAGCTTTAAGAAACCTTCAAATAGGGTACTAATATAGTACGGAGTGACTTTCGAGATATTCCAATTTTAAAGAGTATGAGTATGAGAGTATTGCTTATGTTTTTAAAGTGTTTATAACACAACATAGCAGTGTATTACAGATATTTTAGAATTTTACTCTGAAGTTTGACAGATAATAATGTTAGTTCCATTTCTACACTTTTACGTCGCACTGTACGTATTTTACGCACATTTCCCCCACGGGTCGTTACATTTACGTTACACTTCGTCAGGTTGTTAGTTTTCAGCCGGTTGTTCGTAACCGGAAGTGCTCGTCGCGTCACTTCCGGTCCCTTCATCTACCTCGTTTACTTTCTATTCATATTTCGTTTCGTGTTTCCGATATTTAATGGAATGGGTGAAACGTTTGGACAGGGGCTTCAACGATGCAAATAGAGGGGTTATTCTTGTTTTCATAACACGTAAGGATAAGTAGAGTTTGAGTTGAAACAATCATTCAAACACAAATAAAGGAAAAGAGCTGCCGGTCAAAGAAAATATCGTAAGAAAATTAAATAATAATAATAAATAATAAATTAAATATTTAATTTTCAAGGCCAGAGTGAATAGGTATCTTCTAAGTCTGCGTGCTTCATCTTCGACCACATCGTCGCTTACCAACAGGCGAGTTGGTGGTCAAAAGCGGACTTATCAGCGTTAAAAAAAAAAAAAAATACTGGGACATTTTTGCACACACGGTCATCTGACCCCAAACTAAGCAAAGCTTGTAATATGGCTGCCAGAAACTGATATACGTACATATATATTTTTAAATACATACTTAAATAGATATTAACACCCAGACATAGAACAAACACAAATGTTCATCACACAAATGTTTGTCCTAGATGGGAATCGAACCCACGCCCCCAAGCACAGAAGAGAGGTTCACTACCAACTGAGCCACCGGGGCAGTCAATTGTATCACTGTTTTTGTTTCACTCTCTCGACTTTAGATAGAGCGAGAAATCTATCCCTCATGAAAATAATACGGTTGACAAGAGTAACTTAAAAAATTAAATATGACGAGACCGTGTTAAACTTCCTCCGGATCATATTAAATAAACCGGCCAAGTGCGAGTCGGGCTCGCGCACTGAGCGTTCCGTACCACCACAAAATTCAATAACGAAAATACCAGTAATAACTTGGTAATGAACAGAAACTACACTAACACCGACATAGCTGTTAAAATTTGCAAGTTAAAGTGGCAATGGGCAGGCCATCGCTCGAAGAACTGATAACCGATGGGGAAGAAAGGTTCTTGAGTGGAGACTACGAACCGGAAAACGCAGCGTAGGTAGGCCTCCCACTAGATAGACCGACGACATTGTGAGAGTCGCGGGCATCCAGTGGATGCAAAAGGCAGGCTATCGTTCAGTGTGGAGGTTAAAGGGGGAGGCCTATGTTCAGCAGTGGACGTCTTCTGGCTGATGATGATAATGATGATGATGAACAGAAACTTGTCACCAACTCGCATTTGGCCATTATTTATTATTTGTTGTTATACTTTACAGTGTGTTATATAATCATACTAAATTTGACGCTTGTACGTATTACCGTTTTTACATTAGAGCTAATACAAAAAAAAACGTTAAAAAATACGTTTGTTGTATATACTTTTAGTTTTTACTTTTAGACTTTTTTATTATTTGTTAGTTAACCCGCCGTAAAATTACATATTCTGTGAAAATTTCAACTGGTTATCTATTACGGTTCGAAAGGTACAGCCGGACAGACAGACAGACATACATCGTAGGCGTAGTAATATGGTCCCGTTTTTACCCTTTGGGTAAAATCCCTAAAAACTGATATTTGAATTAAAACTTTTTCATTTTATTTTAGTTAATTTATTAACAGAAAATACATACTAAATTGTCATTAATAATAATCATCAATCTAAGTTCAGAAGTATTTATTCAAATGATAATTAGCAAGAGCTAACAGTTAAGTCAATAGTCGAGGGGAGAGTGGGGTAATTAAGTCAATGACAGTTTCTCCACGTCTTCGCTAACAGTTCACGTTCAATTTGGTGATAGAGCACGCCTGATCTTTACTAAAGAGATATTTGTCTTTATGGTTGTGTACACGGTTATGCTCACAAAATATGAAATTATAGATAGTTTGTTATATTGAAAGAGAAAGTTTCATCAGTAAACGAATTTATAGAATTCATTCAGTCGATTTTATTTTATGATACTTCTGGTTCCCGAACTAATTATATACACTGTATTTCGGAAAACATCACCTATTGCCATGTCAATTATGTCAAAATATTTTCTTAGGATTTCACGATTAAACACGGCCATCATACCTCATGTATTTGATTCCAATTACTACTTATTATTAACTAATGTGACATTTATTGTCGTAAATTACAAGTAAATAAACTTGAATTGTCCAACAACCAACCCGGAAAATTTAAATTTAAACTTGATTAATTAATGGAAAAAATAGTATTACCAATTTAGTATTATAAGAATGCAATTAATACCCGAAAAAATGCGGACAAAAAAAAAAGATGTAAAATCCCGGGTGAAATCAGGTGGCTCAGTTAGTGACACAACTTTACCCAACTTCCATCTTTAGCGGGTTTGTTCATAACTTCAGAATTAAGTCAGTAACTTCACAATTTCATTCATTTTTCATTAATAATTTTCAAGCGAAAGTTTGCGGGACACAAAAATTAATGAAGGTTCTCGGAGTTTTGCCAATTATACATTTTTATGTGAAGTTTTTAGAACTTGTTTTTTTAGCAGTTTTCTCGCAGACTTGTAAATTGGCTTTTATAAGAAGACCGTATAATGATGTTTGAGATAAAATTTTAATACCCATCTCTGAGTAAACATTTGGGGGTGAATTTTTGGACATCATTATAAATCGTAGTAATTTATTAATTCATTCGCTTTCTAGAAAATTTTCCTTTTTGTGCCAAGGGGACAGAGCAGGGAGACTTTTTGAGTTTAGAGCCAACTCCGTTTGACTTTTTTTTTAAGGGCAAGGTTATATTAGACAGGCAAAAAAGATGTTATGATTTACCAAACGTGTAAAACTTTTTATAATGTACCTATTATAACTTTTTTACTGACCGGAAAAAAAAATAGTACAAAGTAAATAAAAAAGACCTACATCCTTGCCTACCTCCATAGTTGTAATAAGAATTCTATGCCTACCTCGCGCGATGTTCGGAATACAGTATTTTTGTTCACTTTTCGAGTTGTGTTTATTTTTTTGTTACCGTGTAAGTAAATTCAGCTATAAAATATATCACATTCATAAAAAAGTTTGCCAGCTAAAAGCTAAGGTCCACTGATAAAATTTTGATTGATAAAGGTCCCGTAAATGTTTTATTCCATCCGCCCACCGACTCCAGGCTATATTGCGACCTACTTAGCCTTAACATACTGGTTAGACGGTCCACTTTTATCGTCACTACCACAAAAGTAGCGGGTATCTTATTATTATAAGCATATCATGTTCCCACTGCTGGGTCAGCCTTATCTCAGAGAGAGAGAGAGAGAGAGAGAGAGAGAGAGAGAGAGAGATAGACCTAATACACCATGCTGGCCCAATGCATGTTGGGAAGAAAAACGAATTGTGACGTAATTGGTGCCTTAGAAATATTCTGTGGGCTGATTCTGTGATATAGACATTCTCTCTCATCTCTTATGTTGTCAATGAGGTGGGCCGGTAGAAATTCTTTGCAAATGGCGCTTAGAGTAGCCTACGCCTAGACTAGCGTAGCGTAGCCTTTTAAGTGTTTTTTTTTTTATGAAAACTTTCCATAGGTCGCTGGTTCAAATCCGGCTCGAAGGACCATGAACGATTCTTGTAGTGATTGGAGCCAGGAAACTAATTATTATTAATAAAATGCGGAGTTACTTGTTGCTAGTGTATTTTATTGGAAAAGAAGGGAGGAACGGGACAAATGAGTGAATGTCTCTGACACATATATACGAGTATATAGACAAAATTCCTGTAAAAAGGCACAATATATCGCCACTTTGACAGTTGCCCTATTTTCGAGGTTTCAGTGGCTGGCAGCGAACTAATAGTTAGCTGGTACCTGGTTATCAAGAAGTGGCGCTTTATGCGGTTTTAAATTATCAAATAAATGTTGCATATCAGTTCTGTCTGAACCAGAGTTTCTTTTTGGCAAACAGATTGTTTTATTCATAGTGACTTTACGAAATAAACGAATTTGAATCGATTTGTTGTATGAAACTAGCACGTTTATGTGTTTCACTTTCACCCAATGACAATATTACCACTATTAACTTTGGTTTCACCACCTCTTTATAGCATGCAATGTTGTAGCGCGTTTATGCAGGTACAGGCAAAGCTGAGCACATGTCCAATTTATGTGGTCAATGTCTGATTCAAATGAAGCTCGTCTGTACGGCTCGCGCCTCCATCAATTGAGTACGTTTATAAAATAAGGGTTCCGCCAGCAATAATGTTTCACATTTCTAGGGACGAATACGAACGAGATTGAGCGGAAAATCAATATTGTGATGACGGCTCGTTGGACTTGTAACCAGGGACACGGCAAAGGGTTATTTGCACACTAGGCATTTGTGATGAATTATGTGGATTTTATACAAACGCATCGAGCGATATTTAGTTTGTTGTTGAATACCTCAATAGGCGCAAATAGTAAAATAGTACTCTAGATTATATAGTGGGTAAATTTTTTGCCTTTTGGGGTCAATACCTTGGGACTTGGGTCCCAAGTAAGGGAGCAATTTTTATTTATTTGTCATCACGTCTGGTCGATGCAACACGTGACCAAAATGGCCTCTACTTTGCTCAAAGGGTGAGCATTGCTATGCAACGTGGTAATGGGGCCAGCGTTTTGGTCTTTTTTGTCTCAATGGGTTATGTTAATATTCAATAATATATATTCGGGACATTTTTGCACACACGGTCATCTGACCCCAAACTAAGCAAAGCTTGTGATATGGCTGCCAGAGACTGATATACATACATACATAGGTTTAAATACATATTAACACCCAGATATAGAACAAACACAAATGTTCATCACACAAATGTTTGTCCTAGGTGGGAATCGAACCCACGCCCTTAAGCTCAGAAGGCAGGTTCACTACCAACTGGACCAACGGGCTATCTAAATGTTGTCCAGAAATGATGTAATTTGTTTTAATTCGATAAAATATATCTACTAATGAATGTTTAAAAACGGAATAGGCAATGAATTTACTGCGGTATTGAAGTAAACCCTTTGTTGTTGTTTTGATATCTTTGGAAACTAAATGTCTGATTTTGATGAAATGTTGAGCTTGTAAATTTAATGGAATGGATGATTTATGAGCCTATCGTTGAGTTTGAGTACCTTAATTAACCTCGCCTCGATAGTTGAGTAATACCCCGAGCTTAAGGCTAAAGTAGAAAATAAGTAATAAATAAGAAGTGGCTTAGTGAAAATCCAATTTCAAGTTGATGTTTAATTTTAAAACTTTTTATTACGAGATATCTACTCAATGAACTATATGTACTGATATTAATTTAAAAACAGAAATAGGTACTCTATAAAATGAAAAAAAAAACTGTGGTAGCCCATTTGGGAGACCGCTAGACTTGAGGCGTGAGGTCGCGGGTTCAAACCCCGGGCCCGTACCAATGAGCTCTTTGGAGCTTATGTACGGATTTTCATACCACTGGCTTTTCGGTGAAGGAAAACATTGTGAGGTAACCTGCATACGTACGGAGAAGAAATTCAATGGCGATGTTAAATGTGAATCCACCAACCCGCACTGGGCCAGAGTGGTGTATATGGCCCAATCACTCTTTCGGGGGTAGGCTAAAAGTCCAGCAGTGGACTGTTAAAAGGCTGATTATGATGATGAAAATGAAAAAAAAACGGATGGATGGGCAACTATCTTAGATAAGAAATATTATTAATGCAATTTGTATATGACGAATTTCTAGTGTAATTCCACTTCTAGGATTTTGAAACGACGTAGAAGCGGAATTGCACTAGAAATTCGTCAGATACAAAATAAAATGGACTTCTGCAAAGTAACGCCTGGTTCAATCAACTATTAATGTAGCCTTAACTAATACCTAACGAAAGACAAACGAGCCCGGGCGAATAAAATATCCATTTTCGGGTGGAACCCTGGCTCTCTGGCAAATAGAAATCGATCATAACTCGATACATCAATATCTCGAGTATTGACACTTCGCCTTGCTTGGATGAAAAAGCTATTGGACACGTTACCCGACCTGGCGCACTAAGCTCTTTAGGTATGAAACTACAAGTACGTGGCGGGACCCGTCTAGACGAAACTGCCGCGCGATAGACAGATACTACGCAACTAGAGTTACGCGACAGAGTGGCAACTTCTAGGTTAATATAGCTGTAGGTAGATAGCGCTCGCACGTCCTGAATTGCACTTTATTGTGTTGTAGCAAGAGTCGCTACTTATTTAAATAATTTTGAAGAGTGAATTTTTATTATACTATTATGACGTCTTCTATGACGTTAGGCATTAGAAGCACTCGTTTTATATGACACTAGGTTGAAGCCATAGGCTTCAATCATGTTATGAACAAAACATGTTTACAAGAATAATAAGACTGTATTTTAATAATAATAAAAATACAGATTAGTAGTTTTGAAGGTTATAACTCAAACATATTACAAACATTACCTCGTTATAATATAAGTGTAGTTCAATTCAATTCTTTATTCTTTATTTATGGGTAACATTGGTCTTATAATTATTAGAATTGTACAGCCAAAATAACCTTAAATCAGGCATGCTAATTAACTATTAAGTAGGTATATAATATAACAGGTACATCTGGTACATACTTAAAAAAAAATGCTTAATATAATAATAATTGATATAAACATCCTTCGCGATAAACGTATAAGCAACACGATGTAGATGACGTTAATCTAAATTTAGTATTGGATGAGAGATATTTATTTTGCGTTCTCTACAGTATTATAAAATTAAAAACTTTGAAGTACATAAATGTTTGTACAGATTCTACCGCGGCCTTAAAACATCATCATAGCAACAAAATAAATAGCCGCCACTTATAATAATTGAACGTATCAAATAAAAGATTTTTGAAACTTAAACTTATATTTATAAATAAATAAAAACATTGACACTTTTTCTTTTGATCGGGTCCGATGAAACGTTAAAATTACCTAAGCGTTTTAGACAAAGTTATTTACCAAGATGAAAATGCCTCGGCCTCAAGAATTCAACGAACTTATAAAACATAAACTTATGTTTATAAATAGAATAAAACATTGACACTTTTTCTTTTTGATCGGGTCCGATGAAACGTTAAAATTACCTAAGCGTTATAGACAAAGTTATTTACCAAGATGAAAATGCCTCGGCCTCAAGAATTAAACGAACTTATAAAACATAAACTTATGTTTATAAATAAAATAAAACATTTGACACTTTTTCTTTTTGATCGGGTCCGATGAAACGTTAAAATTACCTAAGCGTTATAGACAAAGTTATTTACCAAGATGAAAATGCCTCGGCCTCAAGAATTAAACGAACTTATAAAACATAAACTTATGTTTATAAATAAAATAAAACATTTGACACTTTTTCTTTTTGATCGGGTCCGATGAAACGTTAAAATTACCTAAGCGTTATAGACAAAGTTATTTACCAAGATGAAAATGCCTCGGCCTCAAGAATTAAACGAACTTATAAAACATAAACTTATGTTTATAAATAAAATAAAACATTTGACACTTTTTCTTTTTGATCGGGTCCGATGAAACGTTAAAATTACCTAAGCGTTATAGACAAAGTTATTTACCAAGATGAAAATGCCTCGGCCTCAAGAATTAAACGAACTTATAAAACATAAACTTATGTTTATAAATAAAATAAAACATTTGACACTTTTTCTTTTTGATCGGGTCCGATGAAACGTTAAAATTACCTAAGCGTTTTAGACAGCGTTTTAAAATTATTTACCAAGATGAAAATGCCTCGGCCTCAAGGCGAAAAGTACCGAGTGACATGTCCTTTTTGTTTTTTGTCCAAACCCTCAACTCAGAAATTATTATCTCCTAGCAAAAAGGTAACAGATATCCTGAAAATAAGGTATTTCCTGGAAAAACATAACCTTTTTCGAAATACACGTGCGCCTTTGTCAAAACGTTGATTGAAGATATTGGAAGAAAAAACGATCTCTACTGTGGTGTATAGAATTTCAATCTCGACAACACTTTTTGTGGGTGGAAAATAAGTAGGTATAGAATACAAGAGTATAGTTTTCACAAGGAAAATATTTGAAGCGGTGGCTAGTGGGTATCGAATACCTTTTCTACAAATACCTAGTTCAAGCATCGAAGACGCATGACGCTTAACGGCCTCTTATACCAAATTTGACGGTTTTAAATCAATTTTATTCAGCTAAATTACAATATTTGAGCTGGAAAAAAATACATGTCACAGATACATCTGTGTTAGAGTTTATGATTTGGTTCAAAACACGATAGAATAAACTTTCCTCGATCAAAAAAAATTTGAAACAAAGTCGACTTAGTTTTTTTTTTTTCATTTTATGCTCTAATGAAAGCTCGTAACAACCTGGAAATTGCATGTACTGAAAGGCATTTAATTTTTTTATTTTTTTGGATAGATTTTTGATAGTGAATAGTGTTGCTATCCCCAAGCCGCTTGCCAAGCGTGGGGATTATGGCAACCCCCCCCCCCACCCCCAAGGCCAGATAATAAAATCATAATTACCCAAAAATACTCGACTTTGAAGCCCGGTATCCGTCTGTGGCTGGCGCCGACCTGGTGGATGTACTCGAAGAAGTTGTCCAGGTCGTCCAGCCCCTTGATACCTTGAAATAGAAACATTTCATTATTTTCTAGAATCATCATCATCATCATCAGCCCTGAGTGACCCACTACTGGTTATAGGCCTCCTTTTGTTTATGCCACTCTCCCCGGTCTCTCGCTAGTCGCATCCGCTCGTTCCCGACAGTTCTTTTGGTGTCATCAATTCAATTTCAGCTGAGGTTCCAATGAAAATAATTTCTTTTTAACCGACGTCTACTTAATAAGGTACAATAAATGTCCCCATCATCATCATCATCATCATCAGCCAGAAGACGTCCACTGCTGAACATAGGCCTCCCCCTTTAACCTCCACACTGAACGACAGCCTGCCTTTTGCATCCACTGGATGCCAGCGACTCTCACTATGTCGTCGGTCCATCTAGTGGGAGGCCGACCTACGCTGCGTCTTCCGGTTCGTGGTCTCCACTCAAGAACCTTTCTTCCCCATCGGTTATCGGTTCTTCGAGCGATGTGGCCTGCCCATTGCCACTTCAACTTGCAAATTTTAACAGCTATTGGCAAATATCCACGTTTCGGATTTTATCGCGCAAAGAAACTCCGAGCATAGCTCTCTCCATTGCCCGCTGACTCTGACTCTGAGTTTTTCCAAAAGGCCAACAGTTAAGGACCACGTCTCAGTACCATATGTACTGGCAACACACAATGGTCAAAAACCCTCGTCTTGAGAAATGTCCTGCCATTAGATAAATAATTACATACATTCCTAGTAAAAGTACTCGTAATTGTTTTTTTTTAAATTTAATTTACTTTTCGTTGGAATTAATTTGTAATTAATAGGCAGGAAAAAAAATGCTTCTAGAAAAAATAATTGATATCTAAAACTTCTTAAAATCAATTATCTATCTATACTTCTATACTAATATTATAAAGAGGAAAGATTTGATTGTTTGTTTGTATTGAATAGGCTCCGAAACTACTGAACCGATTTGAAAAATTCCTTCACTGTTGGGAAGCTACACTATCCCCGGGTGACATAGGCTATAGGTAATATATACCCGTGCGAAGCTGGGGCGGACCGCTAGTAATCTATACTAATATTATAAAGAGCAAAGATTTGATTGTTTGTTTGTTTGCATTGAATAGGCTCCGAAACTACTAAACCGATTTGAAAAATTCTTTCACTGACGGGTAGCTACACTATCCGCGGGTGACATAGGCTATAATCTATACCCGTGCGAAGCTGGGGCGGACCGCTAGTAATATTATAAAGAGGAAAGATTTGTTTGTTTGCATTGAATAGGCTCCGAAACTACTGAACCAATTTGAAAAATTCTTTCACTGTTGGGAAGCTACACTATTCCCGGGTAACATGGGCTATATTATATTTTCAAAAAAATTAGGGATCCTTACTTAAACTCCAATAATGTAACCCAAGGTGTAGAAAAATTTGTTAGTATAGGACGGGGGCCGTTATTTGTGTTGTAAAAGAAATCGTTATAGGTATCTTCATTAAAAAAAAATAGACATGATGATGTAAGATTTCTGTAATCGAAAACAAAAACGAACTGTGGGCTTACTCTTGACACTCGATTTCAATCGAATTTGGGATTGGGATCGAAAACATGCCATTTTGGTACTCTTGAATTCTAAACTAGCGCACGATTGGAACCGATAATGGTGGAATTTTATGGAACTAAATGAAATCGACTCAACTCGACGCTTTCGGTACTCTTGACGCGATTGAAGAGTACCAAATGGCATGTTTTCGATCTCAATCCCAAATTACGATTGAAATCGAGTGTCAAGAGTAAGCCCACAGGTCCGGGTACCTTTCTTTACATGGTTGTGGAAAAGATGATGGAAAAGACAATAATGGTGTGCTGCGGTGGAGTGGTATCACAGGTATTTAATTATTAACCGACTTTAAAAAACGTTCTCAGTTAGGTGGGTTTTAGGATTCCGTACCCAAAGGGTGAAAACGGGACCATATTACTAACGCTGCCTGTCTGTCTGTCCTACCTTTTAACGGCTGTATTTTTCAAACCGTAATAGATAGCCAGTTGAAATTTTCACAGAGTATGTAACGTTACGGCGGATCAACTAAGAAATGTAATAACAGTAAAGTTTCATATAGTAAAAACGAAAGGAGGTCATTCTTAGTTCTTAGCTCTAATTTAAAAACGGTAATATGTACAAGCGTCAAACTTGGCATGATTATAGTACATAGTACATAGTACTCTAAAGTGTAACAACAAATAATAATTTATGGCCAAGTGCGAGTCAATGACAAATTTATGTTCATTACCAAGTTATACTCGAGCGTCACTGTAGCAAGGAATTAAATATGTGACTGCGTTGCAACTACTTCGAAGGCGTTAAGCCTGAACAATAATTGGTTGTATTTTGTGGTGGTAAAGAACCCTCAATGCGCGAGCCCGACTCGAAATGCGTATTTTAGTAATTTTGAAGTCGGTCTAATCCCTAATGTTTTTAGCTTTACATAGATAAAAACTATGGACAGATGCGGGACTATAGCTACGATATAAGGGCGCGATAGGAGTAGGTTGAATTACGGTATGGGAGTGGAGTGGAGCGGACGGCTACGGGACTAGATCGGAAAGAGTGGGACTGAAGTAGATAGGATTACGGAACGGATGCGGGGCTGGATTGCAAAAAGGTGGAAAGAGAGTAAATTGGATTACGGGACGGATGCCGATTTGGATCGGAAAGGGCAGGCCTGTATTAGAGAAGATTATGGGACAAATTCAGGACTGGCGCCGTAAGGATGGGGCGGAAGAAGAGTAATTTTACGGGACGGATTCGGGCCTGGAGCGGAAAGAGCGGAACGGTAGTAGAGTGGATTTAGGGGCGAATGCAGAACTGGAGCAGAAAGGGTGGTACAGGAGTAGAGTGGATTACAGGATGGATGCGAGACTGAAACTAAAAAAACGGGAGGTAGTAAAGTAGATTTCAATACTACGCGAGCGAAGCCGCGGGCAACGGCTAGTATAAAATATTTGGAGAGCCTAATAACAACGAGTGAACCAGTAAATAAAGTACCTTCATCGAGCGTGTTCATCACGTTGTTGGCGTGTTCTGCGAGTTCCATGGAGTTGATCTGCTCTTCTTTCGTCCGACACTGGCGGAACTTCTCGAACATGTTCAACAGGTCTTGGTTCTCTTCGAATAATCTGTGGAAGAAAATACAATTGTAGTCACTTCATCTAAACTCGCGTGAGGATTCAAAAACCGATAAAACATAATCGTGATTTCAAGCCGGTGTTATAATAATTTACAATTGTAGTGTTGTAGATAAATAAATAAATAAATATTCGGGACATTTTTGCACACAGGGTCATCTGACCCCAAACTAAGCAAAGCTTGTGATATGGCTGCCAGAGACTGATATACATACATATATAGGTTTAAATACATACTTAAATAGATATTAACACCCAGATATAGAACAAACACAAATGTTGATCACACAAATGTTTGTCCTAGGTGGGAATCGAACCCACGCCCCTAAGCTCAGAAGGCAGGTTCACTACCAACTGGACCAACGGGCTATCATATAGATAATGAATTTTGTTTGTTACAGTTAATAATGAATAGTTGTTTGTCCGTGGTAGCCCATTTGGGAAACCGCCAGACTTGAAAGCGTGAGGTCGTGGGTTCAAACCCCGGGCCCGTACCAATGAGCTCTTTGGAGCTTATGTACGGATTTTCATACCACTGGCTTTTCGGTGAAGGAAAACATCGTGAGGAAACCTGCATACGTATGGAGAATGAATTAAATGGCGTATGTGAATCCACCAACCCGCACTGGGCCAGCGTGGTGGATATGGCCCAATCACCCTTTCGTGGGTAGGCTTAAAGTCCAGCAGTGGACTGTTAAAAGGGTTATTATGATGATGATGAGTTGTTTGTCAAAGTTATAATGAATAGTTTTTTTTCATAGCAAGGATGATAATCGTCCATGGTAATGGTGAATAATGATTAGTTGTTTGTCAATTCTGTCATAGTTAATAAAGAATAGTTGTTTGTCACAGTAGTTAATAATGATTAGTTGTTTGTCAATTCTGTCATAGTTAATAAAGAATAGTTGTTTGTCACAGTAGTTAATAATGAATAGTTGTTTGTATCAGTTAATAATGAATATGTGTTTGTCATAGTAAATAATGAATTATTGTTTGTCATAGTTAACAATGGATAGTTGTTTGTCATAGTCAATAAAGAAAGGTTGTTTGTTACAGTTAATATTGAATAATTGTTTGGCATAGTTAATAATGAATAGTTGTTTGTCATAGTCAGAAAAGAATAGTGGTTTTTTACAGTTAATATTGAATAATTGTTTGTCATAGTTAATAATGAATAGTTGTTTGTCATAGTTGATAATAAATAGTTGTTTGTCATAGTTGATAATGAATAGTTGTTTGTCATAGTTGATAATGAATAGTTGTTTGTCATAGTTGATAATGAATAGTTGTTTGTCATAGTTGATAATGAATAGTTGTTTGTCATAGTTGATAATGATATTTGTTTGTCATATTTAATAACGAAGGGTAGTTTGACATATCTTTTGTGAAGTACATTTAGTAAAGTTATATATATATATATATTTTTCGGACTAATAGGCTAGCGTTTGACCGCGATCTCGCCTGATAGAAAGCGAGATATATAATAATCACCCAGTATATAGTATATAATATTATTATGTAATCAATAATATATAATAATCATATAATAAATATGATTGTTTACGGGATATTTACCGAGGTAAATACCATTTTTCTATCGGACTGCCAGAGCGGGCACGAAAAATCGTCACCGCTTTATGGTTGATATTCCGAGAACTCGTACGAAGCTCTTTGATTCTACATTTATTATGCGAACTGCTAGTCTGTGGAATTCGCTGCCTGAATGGGTGTTCCCCGATATTTACAATCTGGGTGTCTTCAAATCACGAGTGAATCGGTTCCTTCTAGGCAAGCGTGCTCCAACGTAGACCGCATCATCGCTTAACATCAGGCGTGATGGTGGTCAAGCGCAAGCCTATTATTTATATTTAAAAAAAGGTAAGGTTGCGGAATGAGCTCTCGAACTGCGCCAAAATATCGGGAGCTCATTCCACAACCTTACATTAAGTTAGTTTTAACTTTTGTTGGTGTTATGTTGGCTCCAGGAAATATGGAAAATCTCTGACGCAAGGGATAAAAGTAGTTTAATAGGAAAAAATATTAATATCTCTTCTCTACATAGTATAAATTAAAGTCGCTTTCCGCGTCTGTCTGTCTGTCTATATGTCTGTATGGCCGCTAACTCCTCCTAAACCACGCAACGGATTTTGATGCGGTTTTTACCATCAGTTAGATACATTTTCAAGGAAGGTTTATATATATAACTAGTGACCCGCCCCGGCTTCGCACGTCAATTACACCCGTGCGAAGCCGGGCGGACGGGTCGCTAGTTAATAATAAAAGCGTCTCGTTGTAAAATGTTATTGTTCGTAGGTATTTAATATTAAAAGCACACATAATATATCAAATTACTGAAAAGAAAGTATAAAACAAGTTATAAAGAAAGCATCTATTCAGAAACCTTACTTTCTTTAATGTAAATAAATTACAGACCGTCCAACTTGTCGGCAGAGTTAGTCAAATGATGGAACTACGTCTTTTCCACGGATGGCTGTCAGTTTTGTTAAGGAAATACGATTGCAGCGCTGAATGTGGAGTCTACAGATTATTTGGTCGCACTGTATCGGAGAAGATTAGATGACATTCGAGGAAAAGGGACGCAGTAGGTAATTGAAATGTTCAATTGGATCCCTATGATTTCACGGGGCTTTCATTTTACCTTGTCCTCAAGGCTTTGATGAAATAGAGTCCTGTATTTCAATAAAGCCTCAAGGTGAAGCTGGAAGATATATTATCCTTGATTTTGTTTTGAAATTAATATTAAATTCTATTTTCCTGTAAAAAAAATATTTTAATGTGTATAATATTATAATATAATAATTAGGTAGGTAGTGATAGTTTTACTTTAAAAAAAAAAAAAAAAAAAAAAAAAAACAATACATAAAACAACACAATAAAAAAAAAAATCTTATGCTAAGACAGAAGCTACAGACGTAATAAAACCCCTAAGGTAATTTCGCACTCGAGCTCCAAGACACAAGCCGCGTGCTTAGTTTGGAGCTCACCGACCAAACACTAGATGTCTTACTAAACTACTCTTAATTGTAAGAGATTTGTCTAATAATTAGTTGCTCTTTCTATGTAAGTTTCCTTTTTGTGTGAATAAATTTATCTTATCTTATTTATCTTAAATACTGTGTTTTAAATATTTTTCGTGTAAATAAATACCGTTTATTTTCCTGTAAAGTTCAGGGCGAAGGAATAATATTTTTGGAATACATTTTTTCGGTGAATAAAAACGACTGGGTGACTTAATTAGAGACTAAACTGAATATATATTATTTCATTTCCATAATGCTCGTAAAGTTTTTGTTTATGCCTGGTGTAAGCGGACTAAAATGGCTTTTTATGTTCTAGTGCATAAAAAGCAATTTTATGATAAGCGCTTTGAAATTGTTCAAAAAGGTTCCGCTTGTTATATATGGTATTAATGTGGTTTATGGTGTTAAAGTTTGTTCGATTCTTTAATAATGTCCACGATCAGTGTATTATTAAAGACCCAGACATAACCTTCGACAAATGTACAACCTTACCTTAACCTTGGACATAACTTTTATCGAAAAAAAAAACATCATTCAAATTTCAAATTTGTTGTTGAATTTTTTTGCTAAAAAAACGGTGCATGCATTCCACGTGTAAATAAAGTCTTCACCACTTTACTGGGGCAAGAAATTTGATAAATATACACTGATCTAAGCATGTACTTTATCTAAGACTGGGGTATGACTTGGACTTGTATATGACTGCATATGCCTTGTTTGGCGATATCTACTAAATCCTGAAAATTATTTCACACTTGGCACTGCTAGTTAAAGGTCACGGGGTAAAATATTAAAGAAAAAAGTCCTAGCGGAGTGTTACCATCAATCCGCACTAGAAAGTATTTTTAGAGGTTGCTCGAATCCCGCGGTGTCAGTGAAACGAGATTGGATGTTCGATTGAAATGTTTGTTTGGAAACTTCAATAAATGTCAGAGTTTTGGCGCCAACGTGGAAAAGAACATGTCGGCTCGTTGGATTATTTTCCTAAACTAGTGTATTTTCGAGTGTTAATGTGTTCTAGGTGGTGAATTATTATTCATTAAGTGCTCGTAAACGTGCTCGAGTGTGGGAAAGTGATATAACGAGGTGAAACGTGTCTTTTCGTGTTGTTTCCAAAACTCCATAGGAGCCTCTTGTAAAGTTCCCACTACTTTACAGAGGCATGAGTTTGACTTGACCGTGACTTACTTACCTTGACTCTGACTATGACTTGTTTGACGTTATTAAGACTATATAAAACAGAAGAATAGGCGGTATGGCCTTAAAGGCTTTAGCCTGCCCGATGGGCGAATTATATTTAAAAAAAAAAAAAAAAAAAACAATAAATGTCACCTCCAGCTTTCAGCTATTTCAAAATAGCAAAAAAGATTGCACGTCAAAAGAATAACGTACGATTTAATTTTTTTATAGATTTACTTTGTACAAGTTCTGCATCAATAATTTTTATGTTATTCTTTATTTCACCGTAGCAACGTAGTGATCAATAATTATTAGTGTGTCCAATATACCTAACTAGATATAGGTAACCTAATTGCAGCTAAATCTTCACAGACATTGTACAGACCTCCCAAATAACCTTCAGGTTCTAAAGACACCTTACCAGTAGGTATTTTAATTAAATTAATAATTTCCTTCAGGCAGAGCCATTACTTCCAAAATAACGAGCTGAATCCGCCCTTTGCCGTAGAATCCATAACGTTAAATCAAGGAAGAATAGCTCTTATAATAATAATGTTAGGTGCCACAGTAGCAGATTGTTATCACTTCATAAACAAGTATCATCATCATCATCATCGTCAGCCAGAAGACGTCCACTGCTGAACATAGGCCTCCCCCTTAAACCTCCACACTGAACGACAGCCTGCCTTTATGGAGGTTAAAAGGGGGCATTTATGGAGGTTAAAAGGGGGGCCTTTAACCTCCATAAAATATCATGGCGGGGGGGGGGGTTGCCATAATTGCTTAAGCGGACAAACCAAATGACAATTGAAATGCTTTTTGTATTTTATTAAATAGATTATTAAAAAAAAATATTTCCCAGCATCTGTGTTTGTTACAATAAAATGGCAACTGTACAGTGACGTCATTGCGGGACAACTCCCAGAGCGCTAGACCTTGTTTTCTTGGATCATGCCTAGAACCAATCGATCCTTAGCATCGGATTCCGTTAATATCTATGTACCATTCAAATCAACTCGTAAATCCCTGTAGAGGTAATCGTAATCCCGCGACAAAGGTTCTGACGTCACATCCCCATGACTTCACCAAGAGCCCGAGTTCCGTTTCCTCTTTCATTACACTGAAATGAAATTATTTCTCGCTCTCGCTTCGACATTGTGCGTTACTTCCAATTATTGAGCGTAATTTGAAGGTAGAATGACCTAGTTTTGTGACGTTATTTTTGTTAGGTCGATTTTCGTTCAACGCTAGCCGGCAATCGTGATTTATCTACTAATATAGACTAAAAACACCAATAAAGGTAACTTATTTCACGAGATACATCTATTGGCGCACCTTTACTTTAAACCGACTCGTATGCCGTGACGAAAAACGATATAACGCTCTCTTATGCCGTCATTATGTTTCACATCTGCCGGGCGTCCCGTGATGGCCAACTTTTTTAAAATTTGTTGTATTTATTTATTTAAATATTATTTTACATTGAAAACACTGCTGTTAGCCAACATAATTAGGTAGATATGAGATAAATAGTTATACAATAGAAGATAGGCTTGGCCGCCATCTCGTCTGATGTTAAGCGACGATGCGGTCTACGATGGAGCACGCTTGCCTAGAAGAAATCGATTTACATTCGACTTGAAGACACCCAGATTGTAACTGACGGGGAAAACCCATTCAGGCAGCGAATTCCACAGTCTAGTTCGCACAATAAATAAGGAATCAAAGCGCTTCGTACGGGTTTTCGGAATATCAACCATAAAACGATGTCGATTTTTCGTGCCTGCCTTGGCAGTCCGTTAGAAAAATGGGCAGGAGGGAATAAAATAACTTGATATATCTAAACTAACCAGTGCCCCGTTGCAATACTAACTTAGGCCTGGGGCCTTACGGACAACTGCTATTGCGGCACCTAATCCGCTCAGTTGGAAAATCACGCGACCGCAAACCGTATCTGCGCGCGATAAGGTTCACGTTTGCGTGATTTTCCAACTGAGCGGATTAGGTGCCGCAATAGCTGTTGTCCTTAAGGCCCCTGGAGTCTGCATGGTTAAATAGTAAACTACTAAAGTAGAAAAAGTAGTGTAAATACATTTTTACTCAAAAGAAAATGATTAACTCGCAATAAACACAAATTCAAGCAACTACAAACACCTACCCATTATTTTATAGCAACACGTATAAAGTGATTGCTCAAAGTTATTTCGGAGGCGCTCAAAGCATCCGCTCTTGATTTACATTCTTCAATAGTTATACACCGAAGGCTTTAAACATAAAACTCAAGTTACAACCTTAAGTGGCTCTTCAAAACCTTTTAACACAAAGGAGTACTTAACATTCCACCTTGTGTTTCAGCGATTAAAGGCGGAATTTGCGCGGTGAAGATATGCAAGGTTTTTTTAATGCGAGCTATAAACTGGTTTATAGGGGTAGCGATATAGTTTTAGTAATAAGGTCCGAAGGTTAAAGCCTAAGGGTTAGGGGTTGAATATTTAATAGGTGACGTGTGTCGATATCGAGGGAAATAAGATAGGTTACGGACGCTGGATGTATTATGAAAATTGAAAAATAATATTATGGAACTTTTCGCCCACGCTCCGGTAATTTTGTTTACGTAGATAGTAAGATGGGTTGATTAAAATACGATATGATGTGTAGATTTTTTTTTAAATTTTGGGTTGAAATTTCCTATTTTTTTTAATAATTATCTATTTTTAGAATTAGGCATTGGTAGGATTTGCCATTTCGACAATTGGGCGTTCTGCGTCTGAACTGGGGCCTTACGGACAACTGCTATTGCGGCATCTAATCCGGTCAGTTGGAAAATCACGCGACCGCAAACCGTATCTGGGCGCGATTAGGTTCACGTTCGCGTGATTTTCCAACTGAGCGGATTAGGTGCCGCAATAGCAGTTGTCCGTAAAGCCCCTGTATTGCGCATCATTTTTAGGGTTCCGTACCCAACAGGACTCTATTACTAAACCAATTTGAATATCCTTTCAATTAAATTAATTTTCCAAATTAGTTCATAACGGAGTTCTGAGATAACAAACATTAAAAAAAATACTGGATTGAGAACTCCCTCTTTTTTTAAAGTCGGTTAGACTAATTGGTTAGAGTAGGAGACTACAGTTAGGGCCGGTTTTTTGATCCGTGGTCAAAATCGACATAACCATTAGTTAATCTGACTATAGTTAACCAATGGCTAAACCAGTTTTACGTCCTTTGATCCCATTTTAACTTTAGTTAAAGTTGACTATGGTTACTAATGTTGCCATTACAAGAGACACTAGCATTCCACAATATAAGTCGTAAATGCTCTAGGGAGGCATTTTTTGGTATGGTAATACGTAATAAAAGTTGTCACTTCGACGAACTTTCTACGTCACTGTCAGTTTGTCTAGTATGTCAGTGATATTTTTTTTGTGATAAGGTGATTACTGATAATATTTTCGTCCGTGGTATTTTCTAGTTTAACAAAAACTCCTTGTTCTACTTTTCTCATTTCTTCAGGAGCACTTCAATGCTACACACGCACGTAGCATTGCAATAAAATGTTAAAATTTGAGACAAATTTGTCTAGACACTGCGTGAATACTTTTGCAGGCAGTTGATTTTGAAACTCCAGACAAATCTCCGGAATATAGCTACATTATTGTCTGTAGACCGGAAGACGCAGCGTAGGGAGGCCTCCCACTAGATGGACCGACGACATTGTGAGAGTCGCGGGCATCCAGTGGATGCAAAAGGCAGGCTGTCGTTCAGTGTGGAGGTTAAAGGGGGTGGCCTATGTTCAGCAGTGGACGTCTTCTGGCTGATGATGATGATGATGATGATTGTCTGTAGCATAAAATCGTAATGTAAGGAATTACTGTTCCAGTGGTGTGACGCCATCATTCCTCGTAGTTGGCGGGCTTAAATCGCTTTCTGTTTCACTTACGATCCACGTCACAGTTTCATTCGATAATCTATAATGCTTTGAAAAATCTTAGTCATTCCACTAGTCTAGAGGCAGATTTCTTGGTTTAAATATCTTTAATCTCCTCAACATTTTTTTCATCATCAAATGAACTCTCCGATATATTAAGGTAACGCACAATATTTTAATTCAATAGTACGTGGTATTAAAACCACACGAAACAGCTGTTGCAACGTCCGTTAACTAGCCGCCATCTTGCTTAACCCAGCAAGGAGCAGTGGTTAAATATTGGGACTAATGGTTACATTTTTAACCATTGGTCAAGCTAACTATGAATAAAAAAACCGAATTATTGGGATTTTAACAATTTGTTACCGTTTTTAACCATTAGTTGGCTTAACTACGGATCAAAAAACCGGCCCTTAGACTGCCCGTAGTCCGTAATTGAAGTTTTAAAGACAATCTAAATTCTCAAGCCCACAATCAGTTGGTGGCGTGCTGGCGGCATTACCAATGGCGACTGGCAATGCTTATGCGTTGAGCCAGAAACACGCCATTTTAGTTTTTGTTTTGGTTTCATTTTTGGATTTTAGTTATGCGTCGCATTAACCAGGCGCTTTTATTTGACTGATTAAAGATTTTTACAGAATACTGACATAAATAAAGTTATATGATTATTTACGGGATTATTACCGTGGTAAGGTTGTGGAATGAGCTCCCGATATTTCGGCGCAGTTACATGCACCATTTTCACGGGAAGACGGGGAGGCGTGTTTAGTGAACAGCCGTGATAGTTTAAAACAGTGTTTAACTTATATAAATCAAGTTTAAACTTGATAAACCACAGAATTTCCAAATGCCTCGGCTCCAAATCAAATATTGTAGTTTAAAGTAATAGATTTTCCTTGATAAGAAGGATAAACGACGTTTTCGTTTTTCCTTTGAAAGGCTTCCGTTGCAATCCTTTTATTCAATCTGACTAAACGAAGGGGGGGGGGGGGCATTCCTTATTTCATTTCATGGGATACTCGATCAATTCGTGATAGGTTTGGAGAAGGCAAGTACTTTCCATAAAACCCTTGATACGTCTTCAGACTTCGCTATAAGATATACAGGGTGACGCAGAAATGTCCACTAGATGAACCGACAACGTGAGAGTCACTAGCATCTAATGGATGCAAAAGGCAGGCAGTTCAGTGTGGAGGTTAAAGGGGGACGTCTTCTGGCTGAAGATGATGAAAAAGCTATTTTTTTTCTGTTGGATTTTTGTATGAACTCGACACCATAATTCAAACAAATATATTGAAATCAGGCAAGGACAACGTTTATCGGGTTTAGTCCTGAATACATTGGCTATTGACTAGCTGTTGACGCGTACGTCTACCTAGGACAAACAGTCGAACTAGGTAGGTCCAACTTCAATAAAGAGGTCAATCGGCGAATCCAACTCGGCTGGGCAGCGTTCGGTAAACTTCGCAACGTCTTCTCATCTAAAATACTTCAGTGCCTTAAGACGAAAGTCTTCGACCAGTGTGTGTTACCAGTGATGACATACGGCACTGAAACGTGGTCTCTCACTATGGGCCTCATAAGCAAGCTCAAAGTAGCACAACGAGCTATGGAGAGGGCTATGCTCGGGGTTTCTCTACGAGATCGAATCCGAAATGAGGAGATCCGTAGACGAACGAAAGTCACCGACATAGCCCACCGGATTAGCAAGTTGAAGTGGCAGTGGGCAGGGCACATATCACGCAGAACAGATGGCCGATGGGGCCGAAAGGTTCTGGAATGGAGACCACGGACTGGTAAGCGCAGCGTAGGACGTCCACCCACAAGATGGACAGACGACCTAAAAGAGACCGCAGGGAAACGCTGGATGCAGGCCGCTTCCAACCGGCCCTTTTGGAGATCGATGGGGGAGGCCTATGTCCAGCAGTGGACGTCCTATGGCTGAAATGATGATGATGATGAATAGGAAAGGGAAGAGTAATTGTGTCAGGCGACAAAACCATAATTAAGTTATTTGGTGGGTATAAGGTAATTTGTACGTCATAGCACTAAAACAATATTGAAACTATTTAGAAAGCAATGAGCTAAAACATTTTTGAATGATGAATGATGATGATGATGACATTGGCTATTTTTGTATCCCAGTAAATATGCGGTTTCTTTAGTATATTGGGCAAAACTATGTAGAGCGTTAAGTATCGCTTTTAGCGGGTTCAGTAGCGAGATAGAAGCTATGAGCTATGAGTTTATAAAGTTATATTATTATGCTATCATAGAGTACTCTGAAGAGGACTTTATTGGGTTGAAATTGGGTTCCATATCCACACTCACTCGAGGCGAGGTAAAAGGGCGAAATTGGACGGTAATAAGGATGGTAGAATCCTGCAATGTCGATGATTTACTACTTGATGCAAGGCAATACGCTATTGTACGTGAGTAGCCTTTTTAGTAAATAAACCGGCCAAGTGCGAATCGGGCTCGCGCACTGAGGGTTCCGTACCACCACAAAATACAGAAAGTAGTGCACAAAGGTAATATCATGCCCAGGCACCCATCCAAGTACTGACCACGCCCTACATTGATTAACTTGGTCGTGAACTGAAATTTATCACCGACTCGCACTTGGCCATTATTTATTATTTGATGTTATATTTTAGAGCCAATAGCCGTGTTAGCCCATTTGGGAGACCGCTAGACTTGAAAGCGTGAGGTCGCGGGTTCAAAACCCCGGGCCCGTACCAATGAGCTCTTTGGAGCTTATGAACGGATTTTTCATACCACTGGCTTTTCGGTGAAGGAAAACATCGTGAGGAAACCTGCATACGTCATCATCATCATCAGCCAGAAGACGTCCACTGCTGAACATAGGCCTCCCCCTTTAACCTCCACACTGAACGACAGCCTGCCTTTCGCATCCACTGGATACCAGCGACTCTCACTATGTCGTCGGTCCATCTAGTGGGAAACCTGCGTACGTACATACGGAGAAGAAATTCAATGGCGTATGTGAATCCATCAACCCGAACTGGGCCAGCGTGGTGGATATGGCACAATCACCCTTTCGGGGGCAAGCTAAAAGTTCAGCAGTGGACTGTTAAAAGGCTGATTATGATGATGATGAGTGTTCAAACTACAACAGTAGAAAATATCCAATTTGTAGCGGTACAATTATCCACAATTGCTGCCCGCAACAATATAGAGGAAGACCGCCATCACAGGCTGAAGGGTCTATTTTACCTGCCTCAGATATAGGTCGAGAGGTTGCGGGAAACAGTGCTTTAACTCCTTACAAATTGGTATTTATTAAAATGCAGCTTTATACATAATTATATTGATTATTAAATTCCCACCTAGGACAAACATTTGTGTGATGAACATTTGTGTTTGTTCTATATCTGGGTGTTAATATCTATTTAAGTATGTATTTAAACCTATATATGTATATATATTCATTTATTCCAATTCATTTATTCCAATATTTATTCCAATATTTATAATTATACATTTTTTAACCTAACATTTTTAACAAGTCTAAAATTAACATTTATAAATAAGTACCTCTCTGTAGGTGTCTCGTAAGCAGCTGTTCTAGGAAGACCTGTGTTACAGCTGCTAGTATATATCAGTCTCTGGCAGCCATATCACAAGCTTTGCTTAGTTTGGGGTCAGATGACCGTGTGTGCAAAAATGTTCCGAATATTTATTTATATATATGTCAAGATTCCTAAAGGCATACGTGAGACGTATTCAGTTGGTCAGTATTCAGTTCCACCTTCAGTGTAGGTCGTACCGTCATCCATGATTATCAGCCTAAGTCCACTGCAGGACTATAGACTTCTGCTAAGACACGCCACTCAGCCCAATCATCATCATCATCACCATTATCAGCCTACTATGATCCCACTTCTGGGATACAGGCTTTCTCTCATAGAGCTCTAATTCACCATGTTGGCCCAGTGGATGTTGGTGAATGTCATTGACGTAGAATCATCATCATCATCATCATCAGCCAGAAGACGTCCACTGCTGAACATAGGCCTCCCCCTTTAACCTCCACACTGAACGACAGTCTGCCTTTTGCATCCACTGGATGCCCGCGACTCTCACAATGTCGTCGGTCCATCTAGTGGGAGGCCTCCCTACGCTGCGTCTTCCGGACTATTATTTAGTACGTATTGAAGGAAAATCAACAATGTGGTGGGCCGTCTACTTGTTGTTGTTTTAGGACTGGATACGTGCATACAATTTGATTCGATTGTCAGTCACTTCAGCTACTGTATGTTCAAAGTACTTGAGGCCGTTATATCCACAAGGTACGGTATTTAACGTTATCGGTTATCCGAGTCGCGTAGGCAACAAAACGCACCCTCAGCCCCCCGCCAAGTTAAAGCGACGATGTATTTTGCCACGCTAGAGTCAGGACGCCCGCGTGCAACGACAAAAACGAACATAGGTCCGACCTCGATGACGCCTGGCGCGGCACTGAACGCGGTGCGCGCAAATTCTCGCGACCTTGTTACGGTTTTAATTTCACTAAAAAACGAAACTATTCACTATCAAAATTTCTATCAAAATAAAAAAAAAATGAATTAAATTGCCTTTCAGTACATGCAATTTCCAGATTGTTACGAACTTTCATTACAGCATAAATCGAAAAAAATAAAGTAAATCGACTTTGTTTCAGATTTTTTTTTGATCGAGGAAAGTTTATTCCATCGTGTTTTGAACCAAATCATAAACTAAAACACAGATGTATCTGTGGCATGTATTTTTTTCCAACTCAAATATTGTAATTTAACTGAAAAAAATTGATTTAAAACCGTCAAATTTGGTATAAGAGGCTCTTAAGTATGGAGAGAGCAATGCTCGATATTTTCTCTGAGAGGCCATTATCCGGAACGATATTATGCCCTTTGAGAACTAAAGTCACCGACATAGTTCAGCGTATTAGCTAGCGCATTTTTGTTTTTATGTGTATTATGTTTCGATGTGTATTACATTACAATATGGCGTTTGCAATGCACACCTGCTGTTTGACGTGCGTGACGTCACCTGGTTCCAACGGAAGACCAGCGCTGGTTGTTTACAACCAATTAATTAATTTCAAAATATCTTTATTAATCATAAGTGTAACAAGTGAGTACAATTACCAGTGTACATAGATCCTGGTAGTACAGTGCAATGTGTTATAAACATTTTATCGGGCACGCAGGCTCTTTTAAAACTTACAGAACGGAAAATACTTATAAATCAAATAAATTGAAAAATATAATATTGATGGTACAATGTTAGGAAAATAGATAATTATGTATGCTTTAGTAAGAGCATTACATTTTTAACATATATAATATATTTTTAATTTTTAAAATCCGAAGGTAGGCCAGCTTGTTTACAACCAGCATTACGCTGAATTACCACCGGGTTTGTGACAGAAACTATCTATTGTGTTTCACTCGTAATGTCTTTGTATCATTTCTGTCATAAATAAATGTTTATCTATCTTTCCTTTTTTCTTTCAAATGCGAAAAATAATAATATCGAGCGAAGGTTTTATATTTTTAAGCGCCTTTTGAAAGGCGTGGGGCTAAAAATGAAAATTGAATTCATTTTGGCGCCCCTTGCTAACTGGCGCCTAGAGTTCACCTCGTTCATAGGGCTGCCACTGTGTGTATTAGGGCCCATCCTCTCTATCTAAGAAAAAATTACGTTATGTAAATAATATTCTTCTACACGACATATTCTCTGGGAAAATTGATAGCAGTGAACTTCTCTCTAATATTTCAATAAGGGTACCAACTCGTCGTACTCGACACACTACACCACTGTTTCACGTCCCTGTCGTACATACAAACTACGCTCGAAACTCTATCCTTTGTCGCGTCGCTCAAACCTATAATATTCATTACTCTAAACTAGACCTCTTTCACTTAACAAAAAATGCCCTAAAAAATTAAATTAAAACACAATTCTACACATCACCACACACCTTCACCCACATCCACCCCCCACACACACACACACACTCACTCACATCTCTGCGAACCCTGACTCTTTTGAGGACTTGTGTATCGTAGAGACGACAGACACACACCTCACACCTACACACCTATTAATAAGTTCGTGTGACTGTAATATGTTAGTCTATGTTAGTCGTAAAATTATTATTATTTACTTATTAAATTACTGTAATCTATTTTGGCCTTATCTTTAATAACTATTGTGAATATTATGTAGAATTTATAACGCTATTGATTACAAGAAATAAATAAAATAAAAATAAAATCTGCTATTTCAAGTTTCACTCATTCTACAGTAGGTACTGTTTCACTATTACACCGCGTGAAAAGCGTCATTGAGGGACGGTCGGCAAATTGAGCCGGAGTAAATACGGGCCGCAAAAAAGGCAATTGCGTTATTTCAGCTCATTTGCTAGTGATTAACAGGTACTTAATGTTTAATAGCTTAGTATAAAGCTCCCATCGGAGGGTATAGTTAGTAGTGGATTTCATTTTAAGGCTACTTTTACCTTACAAAGGGTACTACAGGGCTCTATGACTAAGAATGTGTTAAGTTACGGCGGAATAACTAAGAAATAAAAATAATAATAAAATGGCCAAAAGCGTGTCGAGACACGCATGTTGTAGGGTTTCGTAACATAAAATTGTGGGCACGTTCAGTTCAGAAATTTGGGGTTATAGATTTTTTTAAATCTAATCGGTTATGTCCATTATTAAAACCAAGTCAACCAACCTTCGACTAAGCCTGAAATCAAATCAATGCTATTTTTGCATAGAGATAGTTGAATAGCCGGAGGGTGACATAGGATACTTTTATCCTGGAAATGTACGGTTCCTGGGAAAATATCCACGCGAGAAAACCACGGGGCGTAGCTAGCTCATAATAACTATTTACTAAGCTGTGATGAATTGGTTCAGAACCACCGGAGGGTGGGCAGCAGTTTCCTATTAGTACACGGTGAACCTATACTGCGTTCTCCAAACCGCCTGCCAAGCGTGATTATAGCAACAAAAGTCTCCTTCTTAGATAGGGGTATCTAAAAGGGAAGCCTTTGTTCAGCAGTGGACGTTTACTGGCTGATGATGATACGATGTGATAAATTGCCACAGATAATGTGGTGATTCTTGTCAATAGTTGTAAATATGTATCAATATTTACATATGTAAATATGTATGAATATTTATAGGTGTCAAAGTCTAAATCAGCATCACTTGTCATTGGTTGTTGACAATTGCAGTAGGAGGGGCTAATTTAAGTAGAGAGGGAAGTATATATTGGGCCGTTCAGTGGCCGTCAGGACAGTCGAGCTGTGGATTGGAAGCCGAAAGGCTGAAGGATAAGTGCTGTGTAGTAAATCAGTGAAAATATACTTGTGGAGATACCATATAAACTGCTATTCGTAACAATAGTAACGAGTTAGTATGAATTCAGAGCGATCCGAACCGTCCGTATATATACAGATACCTATAGAGAAGTAGGCAGAATTAGGTCTTTATGCGCTATAAAAGCAAGCTTATGCAAAGCTTATGAGATGTTTTCTTGCCGTACTCCAAGAAATAAATTTCCGACGCAATACAAAACAAAGAAGCAACTGCCAATACCTTACCCACTCAACTTGTTGAAAAAAAAAAACTTTTATAAAAGAGTCTACGTGTTTGGAATATAAAAACGTCTATTTCATTTCACTGAACTTCTGAAGTGGAATGAACGTCAATACCTGTGTTTGTATTTTCTATTAGGTATCTACTTTGAACGCTTTGCTTTGTTAGTTTTATAGAGTTTTCTAAAGAATAGATAAGGAGATATATAACAGAGATAGGAGAGACGAGATGTATCGGTTTTTAATCGGATACATTTCGGAGAGTGTGCATCGGATCAGATGCCTTATTATAGATGTCTTATCGTGATTCGGATTGTAATCGTGATCGCTTGCCATCTCACTTACGCACGTGGTGCGAGTAAGTAGATGCGAACGGGACGGCGTGCAATCTCGATCACAATCAAACTTCTATAATAAGGCCGCTGCATGATTTAATTCCTACCCATTTTTCTATCGGGCTGCAAGAGCGGACACGAAAAATGGACACCACTTTACGGTTGATATTCCGAAACCCCGTACTTAGATTCCACATTTATTGTGCTAGTCTGGGGGATGCGCTGAATGGGTGTTCCTCGATAGTTACAATCTGGGTGTCTTCAAGTCGAGAGTGAATCGGTTTTTTCTAGGCAAGCGTGCTCCATCGTAGACCGCCAGGCGAGTTGGCAGCCAAATGAAAGCCTATTATTAAATAAAGATAAGTAAAAAACAGACCTATTATTTTATTAAATAAAATAATAAGTCTGTTTTTTACTTTGAGTAATTCCCGTGTAATATATATTTTATATTACACGGGAAATACTCACGTAAGATTAAGCAGGTTATTCTGACTATAGTTTCATAGAATTATTGTCATATTATTCCAACTAAATTATATCCTACTTCGCATTCTATTTGTATGTGCCCAGACTAAAAACTCATTGGAATTGTTATAATCCGGCCAATCTACTCTTACCTGTTTGTTTTCGAATGGAGACCAAACAGGGAAGAGTTGAATGTTTCACGGCGCTTGTACGTCCATGTCTCACCTCAAATTTACTGTAAGCGTTGAGCCTAAAGGTCTAATAGGAAACCAGCAGTTAGCGGTCAGTTGCAATAAGTGGCCCATTGTGTGCTCATTGGACCGTTGGGTTGCAATCTAGGACTAATTAATTACCAACCACGACATGCTTCTAAGATTGCTTAGATATACTATACGGGGTGTTATATAGGGGAACACTCTCGAAGCCAAAAGAAGGTAATTGTACTCATCATTATGAACAACTTTTACTATGGGACCAGCCCTGAAAGTGCGAAAAAAATATCAGCTGTTCTATAGAAAACGGTCATTGACACTCGACAAAAAGTATGGAACAGCAAATTTTTTTTCGCGATTTCAGGGCTGGTCCCATAGTAAAAGTTGTTCATAATGATGAGTACTATTACCTTCTTTTGACTTCGAGAGTGTTCCCCTTACATCCTGTATAGTATAGTCACCAAATTATCTCTTTTTTTAATAATATGCTTGCGTTTGACCCCCAACTCGTCCTGATGTAAAGCGATGATGTGGTCTACGGTGGTGCACGCTTGCCTAGAAGAAACTGATTCACTCATGAATTGAAGACACCCAGATTGTAGCTATCGGGGAACACCCATTCAGGCACCTCATTCCATAGACTAGCAGTTCGCATAATAAAAGTGGAACCAAAGCGCTCCGTACGGGTTTCCTGAATAATCTATCATGTTCTAGTGCATGCTGTTTAATCATTAAAGATAAAATATCTTCATTGGTTATTCTACTGGAAAGATTTTTTCGAAGGTAAACTTCTAAACTAAATTTTGTCTGAATCTGTTCAAACAAAACGTAGATCTATTAGAATAGGTCTGACGACATTTCATCAAACATGATAATAACTTTATCCTTAACTGGAAAACTGGAGAGTGACGCCAAAATCCTTCCAGAGAAAGAATAAGATAAAAGAAAATTTATTCCAATCCCATAAATTAAATCCCAGAAAATAATTACACCCGAAAATTCCAATCCCAACGTTTATCCCTAATTCTTTAAATTCCGATACAATTCCGAATTAATACGAAAATACCCGATGGAAAGCGATAATACCCGATGTAAAACGAAAAAACCCGATCGCGAGTCAATAAAAGCAGTGAATCGTGAATATTGCCTTACGCGGGATCACATGACCACTCTACCTTAAAATATTGTTATCGGATCCTTTCAGCCTCCTGAAGCCTTCTGTAGGCAGTTTGATTAAACAAATGTGCTGGTTGCTAGGCACAGCAGAACTTGAGTGGAACTCGAGACGAAGGCAATGTTTTTTAGGTTCGTGTTTGTTTGACGAAAAATGTGTTGAATAATACTAGATTCATGGTTGAAAACGAAAAAAGTACCTTGGTCCCATTACCCATAGAGTAAAGTAATATTATACCCAACTTATACTCTGTTCACAAATCTTAGATATTTTATGTAAACAAAGAAATGTCACAAAAAGTCACTGTCAAAGTGACATGCCAGTTGCTCAAAACATTTTACAAGAAAAATATTTTACTCATTTGTGGTGGAGACTTTACAAGAAGCTTCAAAGGAGCTTTGAAAACTACACGAAAATACATGTTTCACCTCGTTATATCGCTACCTACACTCGAGCACGATCATTAATAAATAATAGGCCACCACTATTAATCATTAACACAAGCTTAGGAAAATGATACAAAGAGACATGTTTTTTTCACGTTGGTGCCAAAACTCCTCGACAGATATTGCCAGAATACTTTATTGCCTAGATGGTAATCAAACATTTGTGAAGGAGTTTAGTATCTATACCGGCTTACCTATATCATGTTTACCTTGCCAGAATACTTTATTGCCTAGATGGTAATCAAACATTTGTGAAGGAGTTTAGTATCTATACCGGCTTACCTATATCATGTTTACCTTGCCAGAATACTTTATTGCCTAGATGGTAATCAAACATTTGTGAAGGAGTTTAGTATATATACCTGCTTACCTATATCATGTTTACCTTGCCAGAATACTTTATTGCCTAGATGGTAATCAAACATTTGTGAAGGAGTTTAGTATCTATACCGGCTTACCTATATCATGTTTACCTCAGGTAAAGACATACAAGTCTGTAATTCACAAACATTTTACAATAGAACCGTTCAACTCGTGTGGTAGTACTCAAGTGGACACTCGGACAGTTGCTAACAACTTGTATGCAAACAGTCTCGGCACAATGGACGTCACACGAGGTTTACACCCTCGCATACATCACTTCAAGACGACAGTAGTATTCCTATAATGGTTGAATCTGTAAGAGTACCGCTAATATAGCCTGTACCACAGAAAAGATAAGTAAATAGAACGGAAATACAAATACAAAATAATTTATTGTTATTAAACATAGATACAGAAAAAGTAAGTAACCCTGCCTACTGCTTTAGCGTTAGCTGTGATGCAGCAGACAGTGTCTTCCCAAAAATAAGAACAGTTACAACAAATATAGTAAATAATAGAATACATAGACAATTTAATAGGAACTAAATACAAAATAAAGGCTACATACACTACAAAGTAAACAATACACACGGTTTAGATAAGTAAAAAAAGAAAACAAAAATAAAGTAAATAATAATATAAATTTGCGAAAGCAATTGCTAGAATTTTGGATACCTATTCCACTCGTGTCAACATGTCTCCAGTTGATTTATAATCGAAATGTTTTAACCATTCATTTAAAGATCCTTTAAGTTTAAACCTATTCACTATTTTAAAGTTTTTGTTTAAGTTAAAGTAATTATATGACATGAGTGCCATGTGATTATAGTGCCTCCACGCCAATGCACATTTGTATTCTGGAACCGGGTATTTATCACGCCTCTTTCCAGTAGTAGGTAAGTAGGGGACTGTTTCTCTATAGTACCTTTTTATACATTGACTAACAGATTTTCCTTACAGAAAAGACTTCACATTCTTTGTAGAGATCAGTGGTAGGGTAAAGGGTATCTGAAAGGCAGGAATATTGTTACTTTGAGAAATGAGAAGGAAAATCTGTCGCCAGGCATTATGAGTGAACCTTGAACATTCTTATTTAGATCAACGCGTCGAACTCAGCATCACAGTTGCTAACTGATTTCGAATGACTGATGTTTCGTCTATATGGGTGCAACTGGCTACAACAAATTTCTTACAAAAATGCCTTGACAGCTGTTCTAATACAAAAAAACTTTTTTCTTTTCATTGGCCTTCGATAATTAACTTTTTACAACTTTTAGCAATTTTGTCTAGTTCCATGGATAACTATAAATTATAAAAATGGAAAGAAATCAAAATTGAATGTTTTATCTAGGAAACCGTAAAGACCACAACATTTTCAAACTGCTAGTCTGTGGAATGCGCTGCCTAAATAGGTGTTCCCCGATAGTAAATAATATTATTATGGGTGTCTTCAAGTCACGAGTGAATCGGTTTCTTCTAAGCAACCGTGTTCCGTCGTGGACCGCATCATCGCTTAACATCAGGCAAGGTGGTGGTCAAACGCAAGCCTAATAATAAAAAAGGTATACTTTCAAGTTAGCTGCGTGTTTAAGTAAAAACTAGTCACTGAGTTGCTACCTTAATACAATTACTAAGTAGGTACGATACCTCATGCTGAAAACCCTGAAACGCTAAAGTTTCCCTCATTGTTACAGCTTCCAACATTATCTTTAAGTTCTATAACTTGAAACCAGCAAACTTCTGACAAAGTTTAACGAAGAATATGCACCTAGCCATCAACTTACACGTTCTATCGTGTTTGTGATGTTCTTTCATTGAACATAAATTACAGTGAGTTTGTGGCATAGGTCTCAAAAGAATATTTAATTTTGTGTTCTTACCATGCTTACCTAGCTTTACCTAGTCTGTGGTCTAGTATTTGACAAGTTCGCGCCATCTGTTGAAATACTCATGTCTTTTTTTAATTCTTTCCTCTGTGAGGATTTTGGTGTCCCACGTCTTGTGCATTTGCCAATGTCAAGGTCAAGTTTTATAAAAAATCGTCAAAGAAGCTTTATTATTTACAGTCAGAGTCAAGCAAAGTATGTCATAGTTAATTTTAAGTAAAGTGGTGGAGACTTTACTAGATGTTTATCACTAGCTTACACTCGGGCACAGTACGTGCGAATTTGGTGTGTTTTTTCTTATCTTTTAAGAGCTTTAATCTTGTTAGAGGAGTAATCTTCAGCCTTTTTGGTCTTCAACTTTATCCTTAGTTTGGTCTGTATACGCTTTCTTTGGCCTACCATGGGGGTTTAGACAAGACCCACTCTCTGTTAGCGTTAACGACCACAGAAAGATGTAATTGTATGAAAACACTTAAGAGAATTTGAGAAAACTTGAGAGAACATCTCTCAAGCTAATGTCATTGTCAATGTCATTTTCATCTTTCCGTAGGCGTTAAGGCTAACAGAAAGTGGGTCTTATCCATGTCTTATCTAACCTCCCAGGACCTCTATTTGTTCCCAATGATCTTATATGTACTCTCATTATTTCTTCCTATATTGTAATGTAATGTATGCCAAAAAACAGCTACCTAACTGGCAAGACTGTGATTTTCCCCCAAAACAGCTACAGTAGTAGCCTACGCTTAAGAAATCACTTATAATTATTACAGAAAAAGCAGGTCAGCTGACTAGCTATTCAAACTACATCAACTTAAACAATAAGAGTGGAATGATTCCAGTATTCCACTGTTCACGTATCACATGAGACAGCTTTGTTGTTCACTATGCAGTATGTCATGCCCACGCTATTGTATCTCTTCAGTGCTTGTTTGTTAAAGGCTTCACTGAAACACTATTGTAACAAAATAATGTAATCAAACTTCAGATTAACAGGCAAAGAGGATTTTTCGGTTCGGTTTCAGTTGTTATTGCATGAATAAGTTTTTATCTATACTAATATTTTAAAGAGGAAAAATTTGTATGTAGTAAGTATGTATGTATATTGACTCAAAAAGTACTGGACCGATTTTAAAAATTCTTTCACCATTTGAATGCTATTATATAGCCTATTAAAATAGCCTATATTAATCAAAAAGTGAAAGAATTTTTAAAAGCAGTGCAGTATTTTTTGAGCCAATTTGTTACAAACATACTTACATACAAATCTTTCCTCTTTATAATATTAGTATAGATTAATATAGGCTATTTTAATAGGCTATATAACTATACCCGTGCGGAGCCGGGGCGAACCGCTAGTGCAAAATAAACATGAATATTTTCTAAAGAACCAGTCACCGAAATAGCTATTAAAATTTGCAACTTGAAGTGGCAATATGCAGGCCACATCGCTCGAAGAACCGATAAAAGATGGCCAAGATAGATTCTTGAGTGGACACCACGAATCGGAAGACGCAGCGTAGGTAGGCCATACCATCACATGGACTGACGACATCGTGAGAGTCGCGGGCACCCAGTGGATGCAGATGGCAGGCTGTTGTTCAGTGTGGTCTATGTTCAGCAGTGGAGGTTCTCTGGCTGATGTTGATGAAGTTTTTATGCATTAAAATATACGTATAGCATTTACAAAGATTAAAAACTTGGTACCTTGTTGGACTCGCCGTTATTTTTTTTTGAAGAATCGTATCTACTTGTAGAACGAAGTTATTCGCTAATTCACAATCGTAGTCAACGTATTAGCAAGCTGAAGTGGCACTGGGCCGGTCATATCTGTCACAGGACCGATAACCGTTGGGGTAGACGTGTTGAAGACTAAAAACCACAAATAGGCAAACCTAGCGTAGAAGATGAAACGATGCCTTGAGACTCGATTGGAAAGCACGGTTGTCCACAATATTAACATAAAAGAACGTATTAACCATCGAATTTAATCCACAAAAACAAAAAGACAATACAATGACTCTTTATTAAAATACCACAAAACAAGCATAACATTGTGAGAGCAGAGCATTTAGATTGTCTTTAGACCTTCAACGGTCTATGGGCAGTCTAACTGTATTTGTAGTTTTAGTTTTAGCTTGTATTTTGTTTAGTTAATAAAGGCACTTGCCCAGAAAAAAAAAAAAAAAAAAAAAAAAAAAGCATAACATAAACATTACAATAAAAATATTATCTAGACTTTTATCTAGGCTAAATATATAATAAGGTGAGAAAAGACGGTTAAGTCAGTCATGTATGGGTAACAACCATATTTTAGCTAGCTATCCGAGTACATTAAGCTAAAACTGGAAAATAAGGTCTTAAAAATTCAGCCTGAAATGAACATGATACTGAAAGCGAAAACAGCGTTTTATATAATCGTCGGAAAAGGATAAGCTCAAGGATGCAAACGGGCATAATGAGCCAGTCTAGACAGAAAAAAACAACCAAGTACAGACCATTGAGATGTACACCCGTCTATGCTACAGACTTGCATTCAATTTTCATTTGCTTATGCAAACAAGTGCAACTATATTTATTTTTTTAGTAACTGGTAGTGGGCTTGAGCATTTGGATTGTCTTTAGACCTTCAACGGTCTATGGGCAGTCTAACTGTATTTGTAGTTTTAGTTTTAGCTTGTATTTTGTTTAGAAAATAAAGGCACTAACTATATTTTTTATAAGTTTTATTTAACTTGCCCTGTTAGTATGTATGTACGTTCGCGGTATGTGTGGGACAAATCTTGCAACTGAATTTTAGACCAGTTATCCTCAACCGATTGAGCTGACCCGGGTATGTCCTAAAACTGTCACCAGAACAACCGGAGGATGGGCAGCAGCGTCCAATTTTTTTTTTCCTTGGCTAGCGCCTTTATTAACTAAACAAAATACAAGCTAAAACTAAAACTACAAATACAGTTAGACTGCCCATAGACCGTTGAAGGTCTAAAGACAATCCAAATGCTTAAGCCCACTACCAGTTGGCAGCGTACCCAGCATGCTGGCGGCATTACCACGTTGAATGGCAATGCTTATGCGTTGAGCCAGAAACACGCCAGCATTTTGGTCACGCGTCGCATTAACCAGGCGCTCTGAAAGATTTTTTAAAATGAGGTGAGCTCCCGGTCCCCAAGGGCCCAATGTCTCGACCCCAAACGCCTCAAATATATAACCACTGCCGAGGTTAGCATATTTGCGTCGCTTGTGCTGCTCTGCCGAATTGGCAGCCGCGCCAGCCCTACCCTGTGTCTCAGGAAGATGTGACGGCGCCAAAGTATCGACACAAGTTGCGTCCCATACAAGGGGCCGCCCCAACCTCCAGGGCACAAGTGTCATACCGTCAGGCCTCCTTCCATCGTCGCGCGCAAGACCACTCGGTTCGAGCACAGCTGCGACATTGGCGGTGGAAAGATCCCTGCGTATGATGTCGTTCAGGCTAGCGTGTCGGCCAATACGACCAGCGCTTCTCGAGCAAGAGAGATAAATTCAAGATGGCGGACAAAATGTTCTTATCTACCATCATGATATGGGTATCAAATGAAAGGGCTTGCGGAAAAGAATACGAAAAAGCTTGTTTTTTTATTACATTTTCAACTATGCTATACCAAAAATGATCATTCGTTTTTGAATTTAAACCAACTTAGCAATTTCTTAAACATTTTTAGGGTTCCGTACCTCAAAAGGAAAAAACGGAACCCTTATAGGATCACTTCGTTATCCGTCTGTCTGTCCGTCTGTCTGTCCGTCTGTCCGTCTGTCAAGACCCTTTTTCTCAAGAACGCGTAAAGGTATCAAGTTGAAATTTATACTAAATACTTGGGTCTACGGTTTCTACCGGCTGTAAAAAAATCAAAGTTGTAAATTAACGCAATCAAAAGATATGAACGTTTATGTCGCATATTTTGCGATTTCCCAGGAAAACCAAAACCTATAGGGTACTTCCCGTTGATCTAGAATCATGAAATTTGGCAAAAAGCAAGGTCTCATAGCACGTATATAGGAATAAATCTGAAAGTTACCAATTTGAAGTTATATCATTTAAAAATAATTATTTTGCTATTACAAACTTATATTTTGTAGTTGGAATGTATAGAAGAACCTTATAATCAACTACAAAGGTAAGTTTGTCTTTCAATAATTCAACTTTAGGTTTTTTTTTGGACTAGCGCTAAGAGGGTTCTGTCCAACAGAACCCTCAGAGCACGAGTCCTACTTGTACTTGTCCGGTTTTTCTATAAAAAATACATATTTATTGTAATAATAATGACAAAAGAAGTTAATTTAACAATTCACTTTGACATTACTTTGATAAGACTTACATAAGTCAATGTGATCTTTTAAATTGGCTCTACTTTAGGGCTTCAATTAAAACGGATAAATAGACAAAAATAAAATTTAAACAGTACACGGTAAAATATAAAAAAAAAACATTTGAAAGAATAAAATATTTTTCACCAACTAAATTAGTTTGCATTTAAATCTGGCTTACGAGTCGCTACGTAAATGCTACGCACGTAGCATATGCCTACGCTTCACCCCTACATAGAAGTAGTTACCAAATTCCGCTGGATTGAAGAATTGTCCTCGGACCTGCGTAAACTCCGTACCGACGGCAGGAAACTGCGTAGGACCGGCACAAAAGGCGTTTTACGGTAGGCAACCACAGAAGTAGTACAACGAAGCTACAAGTAGCCGACTTTCCGAACACGCTGCTGCGCGATAGACAAAGAAAACGCGACAAGAGTTACGCAATAGACAGAGAGGCAACGTCTAGATTAATATAGCTGTCGGTGGTTAGGGCTCGAACGTCCTGAATTGCACTTTATTGTGTAGTATAGCAAGAGTCGCCATTTTTTTTAAATAAATATAATACCTTGCCTTATAGCCTTGCGTTTGACCACCATCTCGCACGATGTTAAGCGATGATGTGGTCTACGTTGGAGCACGCTTGCCTAGAAGAAACCGATTCACTCGTGATTTGAAGACACCCAGACTGTAACCATCGGGAACACCCATTCAGGCAGCGCATTCCACAAACTAGCAGTTCGCACAATAAATGTCGAATCAAAGCGCTTCGTACGAGTTTTCAGAATATTAAAAATAAAGCGGTGATAATTTTTCGTACCAGCTCTGGCAGTCCGATAGAAAAATTGGCAGGAGGGAATTAGATCGTGCAAATCCGATGCATACTCTCCGAAATGTATCCGATAAAAAACCGATAGACTAGCAATTCTACGTTGATGCTCAAGACTAAGACTAACAACTACTTTCTGACTAATCTTAGTCGAAATAAGGAAAAGTTTCTTGGCACGTTTCTTTATAGACTCTAATGTCTCAAGCTGGTACTTAGCTGATCCATCCCAAAGGTGAGAGCAGTACTCCATGCACGACCGAACTTGTGCTTGGTACAGTCACAGCAACTGCTCCGACGTGAAGTACCGTCGTACCTTCGATAGGATACCCAGCTTTTAGGTAGCCAATTGAGTCTTGCACTCAATCTTATATGAATGATTTTGCGGAATGAATCTTCTGTACCTGTACTTATGTATATGTATTCTGTGGTAGGAGTTTAATTTATTTATGGTGGTTATTGCCAAAGAACCAGAGTCACCGACATAGTTGTTAAAATTTGCAAGTTGAAGTGGCAATGGGCAGGCCACATCGCTCGAAGAACCGATAACCGATGGGGAAGAAAGGTTCTTGAGTGGAGACCACGAACCGGAAGACGCAGCGTAGGGAGGCCTCCCACTAGATGGACCGACGACATTGTAAGAGTCGCGGGCATCCAGTGGATGCAAAAGGCAGGCTGTCGTTCAGTGTGGAGGTTAAAGGGGGAGGCCTATGTTCAGCAGTGGACGTCTCCTGGCTGATGATGATGAGTTATTGCAACATGTCAAATGTTGTACACATAGCACGTAGCTACGGAAGACCTACGTTTGGCCCTAGGGAGAGTTTACAAATGAAAGTTTACCGTGCAGTCGTACACTGCAGTGCATGGAAACTAGCACCGTTATTTTAATTACACTGCCTGGGAAACTGTATAAATAGCTCAAGGGAACCACAGAAGCTTTGAAATTTACACCCAGTCCCTTGGGCACCGTGCAGTGGTAAAGTAAACTGATTAGTCTGGCTTGGAGTCGTGTGGTTTTCAATCCGAGACAAGTGGCATCAAACGGCAACTTAATTAACAGAACAATTAATAATTACGAAATAATTAGGAGTAACATAAAAATATAGATAATAAATTGGGAACTGTATGCAAGGTTTTTCAACCACACACACACCACACCATCAGCCATTAAATGTCCACTGCTGAACAAGGCCTCCCTCTTAGAGAAGGGTGTTGCCATAAACCTCAACCGGTTTTTCGGACGGTTTTTCAACCGTCTGCAAATAATTCGACTTTTTTGTATCGTATGCGAATTTTTAAGAATCTTGAAATGAATAATATTAAAACACGATTGGTTTTTAAAATAAAGGGTTTACTAGCTTTTAGAAAAGTATATAATGCTAGAAAATTTCATCAGAAAGCGAGTTTCATCAAAATAGAACGATAAAAATAGTACGTTTGTGTGCAAAGAATAACAAAAGTATTTAAAAAAACCTTTCCTAGCCGTTTGAAATTCAATATACGGGAACGGTTCCCAAATTTTCCGCCCTTACCATTAGGTAACGTTACCTTATCTTACCATATCCATTACAAGGAATATTTCCTTTAAATTTCAATTCATCACGATTTCGAGACAGTCTATTCAATCTAAAAATCTGGGTGTCTTTAAATCACAAGTGAATCGGTTTCTTCTAGGCAAGCGTGCACCATCGTACACCGCATCAGAGGACATGGCGGCCGTTTGGCAAGCATATAATTTATTTAAAAAAAAAAAAAAAAAAAAAGGACGCGTTTTATTTTTACCCCACAATCACCTAAACAGAATCGTCTAAAACAGGTGACGGTATGGCGCTAGTATTTATATACTTGTAACGTGTAATTATATCTAACGATCGCACGCGAGCGAACGAGTTGCTATGGACATTAACTTTTTGTACAATTGATATCAAATGAGACAATTTCTTTTGTTTGAAAAATAGGCCCACCACAAACTAATACCGTATAGTAATGAAACTCATGTCGATTTGTTCCTCATAATCTCTAGATTTAGTGGTAATATTAGCTATATCCGATCAAACCGGAATATTGACAAAAGCCGATTACTATGGCCACTGTTGTAAAATATGGTCTATTTATTTTAGTATAAAAATTCCTAAGCATGCATCCTTTTTCGTATTAAAAACGTTCCGGTCAAGTGACTTTATAAGGGAAATGAATGAATTGTGACAAAAATCAAAACAACACATATTATTCTTTATATTATTATTCCGGTTTCATTTTTACCTTATCTTTCGTCCGAATGGTACAAAGAAAAACGATGAATTTTATAGTGTTACACCCATCAATATACGGTAAATTCGATAAGCCTAGAAAAAAATTTCTTCTTTACGTTATATTCTTTTTCGTTTTGCTGCAATAAGCTTGATGGCTAATATTTTTTTATTACCTCATTAAAAAGTTGATCATAAATAGAGCACATCAACGGCAACAAATTTAAAATTAGTTAAAAATATATAAGATAATTATAAGCATTTTAATTTCATGCTAGACAGAGACAGCACTATACTGAGCCGTGACGTCACGCCTCAGTTGCGCCATACAAATGCTATACTAACACACGCTTTGTGAGAAAGGGATAGAGCATCCCCTCTCTATCCTCACCTAAAACTTTAAACACTCATATCTCAGAGATTTGTCAGCCAATTTAAATTATTCTTCCATTATGTGTAATGTATTTAATTATATTCATCGCTAAGCTGGTTATTTGTAATAAATAAAACTTTTTTTTTTTTAAATAAATAATAGGCTTGCGTTTGACCTCCATAACGCCTGATGTTAAGCGATGATGCGGTCTACGTTGGAGCACGCTTGCCTAGAAGGAACCGATTCACTCGTGATTTGAAGACACCCAGATTGTAACGGGGAACACCCATTCAGGCAGCGATTTCCACAGACTAGAAGGACACATGGCAATTGACAATTTAGGCATGTGTCCTAACATTAGGACACATGCCTAAATTGTGGTAAGTAAACTGACGTAGTTTCCACACATGCTGTGTTTATTACGAGTGAGAAGGCTGTGCAACATAACAGCGATGCGAACAAGCGTGCGGCGTCCAGTCGGAGCACGAGCTTGTGGTCGCTCATAAGCGTTTGTTTGCAAGGTCTGTGCACGGCATTAGATACATCGTATGCCTCAGAGAACGAGGACACAAGCTAATATAGCTACAGTTACGACATGCACATAAACTGCACGCTACAGGCCCGAGGGACAGCGGCTTCGATTAACTCGAGTTAGCTATTCAGATGAGAACACATACTGTTACTAGTGTTAGATAAGTAACTGTGACAAAGATTGAGTATGGATTTTATATTAATCTTACAAAGCCTCTTTCATCATCATCATCAGCCAGAAGACGTCCACTGCTGAACATAGGCCTCCCCCTTTAACCTCCACACTGAACGACAGCCTGCCTTTTGCATCCACTGGATGCCAGTGACTCTCACTATGTCGTCGGTCCATCTGGTGGGAGGCCTACCTACGCTGCGTCTTCCGGTTCGTGGTCTCCACTCAAGAACCTTTCTTCCCCATCGGTTATCGGTTCTTCGAGCGATGTGGCCTGCCCATTGCCACTTCAACTTGCAAATTTTAACAGCTATGTCGGTGACTCTGGTTCTTTGGCGAATGTCCACATTGCGGATTCTATTGCGCAAAGAAACTCCGAGCATAGCTCTCTCCATTGCCCGCTGTGTGACTCTGAGTTTTTCCAAAAGGCCAACAGTTAAGGACCAAGCCTCTTTACAACTGCACAATTATTAACAAAGCCATTTTACAGCCGATAATGTGTCCCTATATTGTATAATTGTCATTTTAATTTTAAATTGTGATTTTTATTCTGTAAATGACGTCGTCAAGTGTATATTAGTTGTACCTAAGACCCGAAATAAATGAATTGAATTGAATTTAAACGGTCTAATTGTGGTAACAAAAAACTTTTATTTTGTTTTGTTAATAACGAAACAAGCTCGAAAAAAATTGGCTTCAATCAAATTAAACGAATGGACGGATGGATAACCATTGAATTTGCTCAATAAAAACGAGTCAAAACCGTCGGACATATTATATGCTTCTGTATTCATATAATACAAAACCATGTACATTAAATTTGTTTAAAAAAATATAGCGGTTTCAGCCGTAGGACGTCCACTGCTGGACATAGGCCTCCCCCATCGATCTCCAAAAGGGCCGGTTGGAAGTGGCTTGCATCCAGCGTCTCTTTCAGATCATCTGTCCATCTTGTGGGTGGACGTCCTACGCTGCACTTACCGGTCCGTGGTCTCCATTCGAGAACCTTTGGGCCTCATCGGCCATCTGTTCTGCGTGCTATGTGCTATGTGCCCTGCCCACTGCCACTTCAACTTGCTAAACCGGTGGGCATGGACAGGTGACTTTCGTTCGTCTACAGATCTCCTCATTTCTGATTCGATCTCGTAGAGAAACCCCGAGCATAGCCCTCTCCATAGCTCGTTGTATAGTTGTCATTGTAGGCAACATAAATTTACAAGTTTCTAAGTTAAAAAGATGAAAGCCCGATAACAGTATTAAATAATATTATTATCTTAATTTTGTTGACAAAATAAATTTATAATGTCGAACACGTTGGGAACTAATGGTGCGGACAGAGATATCAACTTTAGTGGATCAGATTTCACAAACGGTACACTTGATCACAGTATCGTGCAGGGAAGCTGCTTGCAGGAGATTCTGTACTTTATATAGGTATACTTTGAATGCAAAAATGTGTTTGTTTGTTTCTCAACAGAGCAATAGATGGACGTGACTTTTTAACCGACTTCAATAAGGAGGAGGTTCTCAATTCAACTGTATGATTTTTTCAATGATTGTTACGCGATTACTTCGCTAATTGAACTGCGCCGAAATATCGGGAGCTCATTCCACAACGTTACCACGGTAAATATCCCGTAAATAATCATATAACTTTAATTATATAAGAGCTGTTTAAGCTGATCCCGTCAACCAATTTCCGCCATAGGTCATCGAGGCGGACATTCCATCCTTACGTCGTGAACTTTGGTAAAGTCCGCACGCAGCGTTTCCAAAATTCCTTCCTAATACGAACTGCACAGGAATGGAATGCGCTTCCTGTCTCGGTGTTCCCTACAAGGTACAACCTGGGTCTCTTCAAGACAAGAGTGAATAGGCACCTCATGGGCAAGCGTGCCCCATCTTAGACTGCATCGTCACTTACCATCAGGTGAGTTGTGGTCAATCGCTAGCCCATTTCATCATTAAAAAAAAAAAAAAAAAAGAATTAATTTTAATGTTTTTTTTTTGTTTGTTAGGTCATACTTCAGAAATAGTCTCAAATAAATTTTATCGAAATTAATTGGCGCTTTTTGATATAATCAACAAATACAAAAAATATATACACAGCAGGATGACGTTTGGGTTTGTCCCGGGGTCCCCTTCAGCAAAAGTTTTGATTAGAACTTTCAATATCTGTTATAGCTGTAATTTTTCTACTTTTTAGTTTAAGTTTGTCTAAGCAGGAAAGTATTGAAGTTTTTTTGCTTCAAAAAATTTACTTTATTATTGTTTAGATACTTGTAGAGCCAGAGATATACATATAATACTTATAACCCTGGAAAAAAATACGGTTTCTAACAGAATGACTACGCAGGTAAAACCGCGGAACAGGTCTAGTTAAAAACCACCCTGTATACATTCTGAAACAATACCAGTAGCAATAAAGAGCCGTGTGTGTTGTACAGAAGAGTTTACGGTAATTGCTATCTTTATAGCGGTCGGAGGACGAGTAGGTAGAGAAGAGACCGAGATTGTCTCGAGGGAGTTATCTACAGTTTGTGTTGGTGAATTTTATTACAGGTTTAAAGGGTTCAGAGAAGTGGCGTATTGGTTAAGAGAACTACGCTGGGATTGGATAGGTATTGAACGGGCTTTGAGAGTTACCACTGTCAATTGCATTTTTTTTTAATGATGAAATGGGCTAGCGTTTGACCACAACTCACCTGATGGTAAGTGACGATGCAGTCTAAGATGGAGCACGCTTGCCCATGAGATGCCTATTTACTCTTGTCTTGAAGAGACCCAGGTTGTACTTTATAGGGAACACCGAGGCAGGGAGCGCATTCCATTCCTGTGCAGTTCGTATTAGGAAGGAATTTTCGATTTTTGAATTGCAAATATAATTATAACTGGTGTATAAATAAATAAATAAATATCTGGGACATTTTTGCACACACGGTCATCTGACCCCAAACTAAGCAAAGCTTGTAATATGGCTGCCAGAAACTGATATACGTACATATATATTTTTAAATACATACTTAAATAGATATATATTCTGAAATAAAATAAAATAGATATATATGTATCTCTGAACATATTCAAGGATACTATCATTGAACAATTTTATTATAGAAACTGACGTGGTTTTCACACGTTTTGTTTATATTACACGGGAATTACTCACGTAAGATTAAGCCGGTTACTCCGACTATAGTCTCAACCGCATTAGGCGGTCACGTGCGCGCCGCGCGGCGGCCCGAAGTGCAAAGCGAGACGCAGCCGCGTGCGCGCATTCACCTTGAAAAAGACCGCTTAATACGCCCCGTGTAATATAAATAAAATGTATAAAAACCCCGTCAGTTTCTATAATAACATTACAGTTTTTTTTATGTTTAATTTAAACAGCGATGATCAATGATGTAAAAAAATATCCAATATACAGTGTAAACTCTTTATAACGTCGTTCGTTATAACGAAAAACTCTCTATAACATAGAAATTAGTTCAATTTGGTTGGTTTACCACAAAACCCATACATTGATTCACTCTGTATAACGCAACCGCCATTCTCTATTACGAAGAAATATTTTCATATTTAGACATCAACAACATGTTTAACAATGCAATTGTTTTTATAATCAGCCTCGAAAACTAACCTTTTGAGGTGCCGAAATTTCTAAGAAAGACATCTGAGGTCATAATAAGCCGTTTCGGTTTTGTTTTTGTTAATTGCCTTAACATGTGTGCCATTATTCTTAAATTACATTGTCTGTAGGAAATTTTGTTACTAAACGTACCATCGTTACCTATCGTGTATTATCAGTCGTAAACCAACGTAGAAACTGTAACTGAACTGTAAGTTGAATTATGTATTGTAATCGGTTTAATTTGTTTTTTTTTTCTTCCCTCCCTATAACGAAAAAAAATGCTCAGTCCCTTGAAATTCGTTATAAAGAGTTTACACTGTATATTAAATAGCAACAAAGTTTTGCACCTTGCACTACTACCATTGTCCTGAAAATTAGAATACAGCCCGTCAATTAATTCCGAATTTTCGTCGTCATTCCATGGACTGTATAAGTAATCAACAGAAGGAATTTAACCAAAAATAAATTCAGGCCGAACTTTCCGTTCATTTCAGTTCAGAAACTCATCAAAACTAAGCGAAACATGGTAAACATGTTGAAATTACTTAACTTTAAGTACTAAAGTACGAAAATGCCTTGTACTCTGAGAATTTTTCGGTTCAGGACCAAAAAATATTTTTAAAACTTTTTTTTACTGGGCAAGTGCCTTTATTAACTTCGACCAAAATAAAATGAATGAACGGGCCCAGAAGAAACGTATTTTTGAAGATTACAAAATGAGCGCCGGCGCTCACTTCGTTTCCGCCGGTCTCTAGCCGTAAGAAGTGACACGAGACTATTGTTACATGATAATGAAACATCTGACAAAATTATGCCTTCGTGTGCTTACCTGAAGTGAAAAATACAACAAAAAAAACGCTTTTTTAAATGTACACTACATGGTTTTATTTAAGTGTTGAAGTATATGTCCGACGGTTTTGACTCGTTTTTACTAAGCAAGTTCAATGGTTATGGCCTGTCCATTAATTTTACTTTGGTCGAAGTTTATTAACTAAACAAAATACAAGTTAATATTAACACTACAAATACAGTTAGACTGCCCATAGAACGTTAAAGGTCTAAGGACAATCCAAATGCTCAAGCCCACAAGCGTGGTAATGCTGCCAGCATGCTGGGTACACTGCCAAATGCTAGTGGGCTTGTGGCATTTGGCTCGCCTTTAGATCTTCAACGGTTTATGGGCCATCTAAATATTTTTGTAGTAAGTGTTAATTTGTTGGGCTAATAAACACTTTTTTTTACATTACAAACTTTCTTGAACCGACTTCAAAAATGTAGAGGGATTCTTTTTTATGGTTGTTACCACAGAACTCCGTCATTTGTAAGATAATTTGGATAATCCCTTTTTATTTGAATGGATATAATTACTTTCAAATCGGTCCCATAAAAACAGTAGTAGTTTAGTTTATAAATTAAACTAACTGGAAGAAATTCGTCATCCAAGTAATAAAATTGCATATTTACTAATTTTACAGTCGGTTTTATAATAGATATTTATTATTTACTAGCGGTTGCCCGCGACTTCGTACGCGTAGACTTTCATATAGCATTCCAACCCCCTTTTGCCCCCTTAATCGGCCCTTTCGCAAAATCCTTTCTTAGCGGACCCTTTGCACCCCATAAGGGATCGACTTTCCAAATTTCATCTTCGTAGGTCAAGTAGTTTTGGAGATTTCGTGATGAGTGAGTGAATTTCGCTTTTATATTATATACTAGCGACCCGCCCGCCCGGCTTTGCACGGGTGTAATTTCCATGCGAGGCCGGGGCGGGTCGCTTGTAATATATAAAAACTTTCCGTGAAAAATTATCTAACTGATGGTGAAAAACGCATCAAAATCCGTTGCGTGGTTTAGGAGTTAGCGGCCATACAGCCACACAGACAGATAGACGCGAAAAGTGACTTTAATTTATACTATGTAGAGATAGGGAAGAGAAGAGATAGATTGAATACATACAAACTTTGCCATTCTGATGGTAGTTTAATTCTAAAGAGATAAACGAGAGAAAACATGTACCCAAACTAGAAAATAGAATTTTCCCTAAAAGCTTCGCATAATAATGTTTTAATAGTTATCATAACTTTTCCCAACTAAGCGTCGGATTTTAGCATAGAGTTATTAAAATTTCCCGAACTTCATGCGAGTCACGGAGACGTAGGAACTGAAAACAATTCCCAGTTTGTGCTCGTGAATTAATGAGGTTAAAAAAAGATTCCCTTTGGTTTTTTTTTACCGCGGATAATTCCGCGTTTGATCACCAACTCGCCAATTGGAAGCGACGATGTGGTCGAAGATGAAGCACGCAGAATAATATCATCATCATCTTCTCAGAAGATGATGATGATATTATATCTCTCAGGAAATAAGGAAGCGGGCAGGTTGTTCCAATCTTGGTTTCAACATTTCCAAGCCGTCTCGGTTGTCAAATGAATTCACAAATTCGAACGAATCTTCGAACAATAAACTTACGCATCAAACTTCTCATCATCATCATCATCATCAGCCCTGAGTGACCCACTGCTGGGTATAGGCCTCCCTTTGTTTATGCCACTCTCCCCAGTTTCTCGCTATTCGCATCCACTCGTTCCCGACAGTATTTCTGATGTCGTCAGTCCACCTCATCCTCGGTCAGCCTGGGTTCCGCCAACCTAGTCTCGGCTCCACGCCACACCACGGCCAAACTTCTCATAGAAATAACAATATTTTCTACCAACTAACAGCTAACTTATTGTCACAGTTGTAAAGTGCAATTTATTTCAAGCTCAAACAAGCTCTGGGGAAATAGACCCGTGACTGGAAGCTGTCGTCAGGTAATTGAAATAGAATTGTTAAGGACTTTGTTTAAGCTTGCGACAAATCGAGTTAAGTATCCTCTTTTTTAAGTCGTAGTTTAATTTTATATTTTTTTATCTTTCCTCTGTGAGGGTTTTGGCTTCGCACTTCTTGTGCATTTCCCATGGCGAAGTTATAAATTATTATGAAGTTTAATTAGTTATCGTCAATTAAGTCGTGACTGTGACGTTAGTTCAAGAACATTTAATAAACAATAATCCAATATTAACACTCGAAATAACTAAAGTTTAGGAAAATAATACAAAGAGGAGATACGATATGTTTTTTCACGTTCGCGCCAAAACTCCAGTGCAGGTGTTTTTATTTTTTCATGACCGCATGCATACAGTCCTTTAGCCGGAATAATCTTGCCCGTTGGTACAGTTGGTAATGAACCTGCCTTCTGCGCTTGGGTGCCTGGGTTCAATTCCCACCAAGGACAAACATTAATGTGATGGACATTTGTGTTTGTTCTATATTTGGGTGTTAATATCTATTTAATTATGTTTGTATATATTATGGGAGCCATTGCACAAGTTTTGCTTAGTTTTGGGGTCAGATGACCTTGTGTACGAAAAAAAAAAGATCCGAATATTTATTATTTATTTATTTATTATTATTAATTACCATATTCCATTCATATTGGACAATCTTTTCAACATAATGCAGAAGGCCAGTAAACTGAAGCGTCTATCAGATTGGTTGAGTGTTGATAAGCATCTTATCTTGTAGACTATGCATAGTACTAGCTACTAGATTACTCTTCAATACACAGCTCCGGCCCTAATATTCATCATCATCATCATCATCAGCCAGAAGACGTCCACTGCTGAACAAAGGCCTCCCCCTTTAACCTCCACACTGAACGACAGCCTGCCTTTTGCATCCACTGGATGCCCGCGACTCTCACAATGTCGTCGGTCCATCTAGTGGGAGGCCTCCCTACGCTGCGTCTTCCGGTTCGTGGTCTCCACTCCAGAACCCCTAAGGCCATATGGCCATCAAAATATTCAGTAAATTGCCATGAAATAAAATATAAGAAAATAAGTTACTTTTAACTTAAATCATTTAAAAGTTTTCTTAGAATCCAAACGTTATGTTACATCCTAAAAGAACTTTCTTTTCACTTATAATTTTGATGACATTGAAAAATAGCGTTTCGTGCGACGCTAATAGGTCTTATGTATTACTTTGTAGAACATGTAATTCAAGAATTTCATGTACCTAGAGCGCCGGTGGCCGAGCGGTAACATGTACACTTTACAATCTGACGGCACCCGGTTCGATCTTTGGCCCTGCACCAATTACTTATTTAGTAGGTACTTAAATAAATAATGTGCAGTTTTGATGCCATCGCTCAAAAACTGTAAAGAAAAACATCGTGACGAAAACAGTATGTCCAAGGACATTAAAAAAAAGTTCAGAGACATATGACCAACTTGTACTGGACATGTTTGGCATGGTGGATTAGGGTCAATCCTCTCTCTCTGAGAGAAGGCAGTTCCGGCCCAGCTGTCCCACAACTCAATTTAATACAGCTGTCCCACAGCTGGGCTGGGACATGATAGGCTAAAATGATCATAGTGATGATGTATTTATATAAGTCTGCAATAAAGTATTTGTTTATAGTTTCCTACTTTTTTTTTTTTTTTTTCTTTTCTCATAACTTTTTTTTATAGTATATTTATTACAAGTAAAATAAAAACTATCTTAAATTTAAATTTATAACTAAAACTAATCTAAAACTAAAATTAATCTAAAACTAAAATTAATCTAAAACTAAAATTAGTTTTAGTTTTAGATTAATTTTAGTTTTAGATTAGTTTTAGTTATAAATTTAAATTTATAAAGTATTGAGTGTTATTCAATATTTTGACTACATGATTGTTTATCAACGCCTGATGCCTTATTATAGATGTCTTATCGTGATTCGGATTGTGATCGCGATCGCGTGCCATCTCACTTACGCACGTGGTGCGAGTAAGTAGACGCGAACGGGACGGCATGCAATCTCGATCACAATCAAACTTCTATAATAAGGCCGCTGCTTGTTTAAACATTTAGATTGTCACTAAGATATTTTTCCCTCTATATAAGTTGTGGACATATACATGCGTAGGTAAGTAGATATGCTGTTTTTTATGTCATAGGTGGCAAACAAGATAACGGGCCGGCTGATGGTAAGCGATCACCATCTCCTAAGGATACCTGTAACACCAGGGGTATCACAGATACGTTGCCTACCCTTAAAGACTCTATTAAGAACTCCCTTTAGAAGAACCCCATGTTATAGTTAGTTTGAAAAGCAGTGTTCGGCTATAATTTATTACGTATCACTGGATTGTCAGTCAAATTTGCTTGTGTCTGTGTGCTGTGTTATGTGTACGTGTGATTTTATCAATTAGCATGTCAGTAGCAAAAACGTCGACATTGCACACCGCAGCCGCTGACTTTTGCCAGTATTGGAAATTTTCTTTTTTTTATGTGTTCTGATTTTATCTGCGATCAAGCTATATGTACTACTAGCGACCCGCCCGTCCGGCTTCGCACGGGTTTAATTTCCATGCGAAGCCGGGGCGGGTCGCTAGTTATATATATAAATCTTCCGTGAAAATTGATCTAACTGATGGTGAAAACCGCATCAAAATCCGTTGCGTGGTTTAGGAGGAGTTAGCGGCCATACAGACACACAGACAGACTGAAAGACGCGGAAACTGACTTTAATTTATACTATGCATTTATTATACAATGTATGTAGAGATAGAGATAGAGAATAGAGATAGAGATAGAGATAATCAGATGTCTTGAGTGCAATATGTCGTGTGAAGTTTGCCCTCCAGGGAGGACATATCTTTTTATGTATTTTCTTGACCAAATGGGGTCAATCGCTGGAGATAACGCACTTTTTTTTTACCCTGGGCTTGTATCTTTGTTCCGTGAGTTCAGCAGCCAAGCTATTAGGGTCTGAGCAGGCCACTATTGGAACTGATGATTTCAATAAGTTTAAGTATCGTGGACCAATATTCACTTTAATATGTAATAATAATGCTTTTATTGCTGTAACCTGAACTGTATAATTGACTAAATTAAGTTGGAGCCTTTTTTTTATGAATGAAATTACCTGTGCCAGAAGACTTTAACAAATGTGACTTTAAAAATGTAGGTAAAGTAAACTTACTTGACAAACATGCAGATGCCAGTTTTCTCCATCGCCCTGGAGATGCCTTTCCACGACGCCAGCATCGAATACTTCTGCTTCGCCGTTAGAGGCAGCCGAGGATCCGTCGCTGGTGGTGGACCGTCTGACAATGCTGCTGTGTTGTTGCCTCTCCTTTCGGAGGCAGCTAGCTTGCCTAATTGACAACCCATGGCTGTTCTCACAATCGCATACTCAACTAGATGTCAGTTGAATTACGTTAGTGTTTTGTGAATGTCATTTTTGTCACGTATCACTCATGATGACAGCTTTCACTTATTTTTATAGCTTTCACTTTAATTTACAGCTGTCACTTATTTTTTATGACTTTCACTCGTTTTTGTTTCACTATTATTTTGAGAGTATCACTTTGATTTATAGCTTTCACTTGATTGTTGCCTTTAATTCTCACTGGAAATATCAGATTTGGTTTAAATTTTTCTCTTTTGTTTTTTGTTAACTACGTCACTTACAAACACTTTTTTTCCTTTTTGTCACAGATTTTTAACATCAAACGTTTTTCCATCAATTATCACCATTTCACCCCCACTTGATCCCGTATTATCACTAATATCCTTAACGAGATTACACGATCCCGTTACGCTCTCAGCGCGTTTCAGTTCATTTTGGTAATGAAATATTCATTTGGTAAGATTTATCGTCGTCCTCGTCGCGTGTTTGAATGTCTTATCTTATCTTCAGAGGATGTGTCTGAAACAAAAATGTTGAAATTATGTTTGAGAATAATTTAAGAGTTTGAAATTATATACGGATTTTATCCCGTGTACCTATTTTATATAGGTTTAATTCCTGACGTTTCAACACTTTCTGTGTCTGTCGTCACAGGTCATAGAACACATATACCTACCAGGGAAACAACAACTACAAAATAGTGAATAGGTTTAAACTTAAATGATCTATAAATGAATGGTTGAAACAATTCAATTATAAATCAACTGAAGACATGTTGCCACGAGTGGAATAGTCATCCAAATTTAAGCAATTACTTTCTAAATATTTATATTATTTTTTACTTTATTTTTTTCTTTTCTTTCTTACTTATCTAAACCGTGTGTATTGGTTACTATGTAGCCTTTATTTTGTATCAGCTTCCTCTTAAACTGCCTATGTATATTATTAATTACTATACTTATTGTAACTGGAAATCGCACACTGTGCGTTTTACACGATCCTTCTTGCCTCATACCTGCAAAAAGTGGAATGAGCTACCTTCTACGGTGTTTCCGAGAAGCTACAACATGGGGTTCTTCAAAAGGCGAGTTAATCGAGTTCTATAGGGTCGGCAACGTATTTGTGATGCCTCGGGTGTTACAAGTATCCATAGGCGACGGTGACTGTTTTCCATCAGGCAGCCCGTCTGCTTGTTTGCCACCTATGGCATAAAAAAAAAAACTGTTCTTATTTTTGGGAAGACACTGTCTGCTGCATCACAGCTAACGCTCAAGCAGCAGGCAGGGTTACTTATTTTTTCTGCATCTATGTATTATTTAGTACTTGTGTTAGTTCCTTGAAGACTTGACTCCCGCGGTCACAAGCAGACCAGATGACGGATGTCTATAGAAGAGTTGTAAAATTATTTACAAATACCGCAAATGATTTCCCATAATTATGTACGATTTAGTCTCTCACGGTATCAAGAGGTCTTGCAGTTCTGCGCCGGGCTTGACATTTTATTCATTAGATGAATCCCAAGCATAAGGGTACATATCAACCATTCTCTCTATTAAAATGTTGATGTATTTTTTTATTTTAATAGCCTCACGCACAAATACAATGCAGTGTTCGAAAATTGGAAAAAAATACGCGCGATAAAATCTATGATTTTTTTTTATGTGTAATAAAAACTTAAGAAATCAATTTGAGAATTTGTTATTTTCTATTTAGTAAGTTTTATTGGACGTTTAGAAGCCTCGAAAACAACTCCATTGAATTTAAAAAACACAAGAGCCTGATAATCGTCAATCAATCTAAATTTATACAAGCCTTAATTCCTAATCCATCAAAACTCGATCCGAACCCTAATCCATTTCTGTCAGGTTCCCATTGTTCCTTAAACTCCTGATTCACCTGCCGTTTGAACGATGGCAACTCAAACAAATTCATTCATTAACTTAGAAATTCAGTATTCATTCAGTGTCTTCAGATTGGAACTTTTTAAGTGAATAATGTAGTAACGGAATTTCAATTTTGTTAAATTTGCTTTTGTATAGCGACAACATTTTGCACTCTGTCGTTGGAACCAATATTGGATGGGAGGTACAATGCCGTTCTAAGGTAAATGTGTTTTTCTTTGTAAGAGGCCATTAGGGTAAAATAAATAAGGTTAATCTAGGAACGCTGACTGAGGTAGGCACGTAATGTGGCACGAGGCAGGTCATTATCGTACTTAACGAATATACATTAGTTTTATTAGATAGTAGCCGTGTTAGCCCATTTGGGAGATCGCTAGACTTGAAAGCATGAGGTCGCGGGTTCAAGCCCCGGGCCCGTACCCAATGAGCTCTTTGGAGCTTATGTACGGATTTTCATACCACTGGCTTTTTGTGAAGGAAAACATCGTGAGGAAATCTGCATACGTACGGAGAAGGAATTCAATGGCGTATGTGGACATTTAATGGCTGATGATGATGTGTGTGTGTGTGTGTGTGATGTGAATCCACCAACCCGCACTGGGCCAGCGTAGTGGATATGGCCCAATCACCCTTTCGGGGGTAGGCTAAAAGTCCAGCAGTGGACTGTTAAAAGGCTGATTATGATAATGATGATTATTAGATAGACACACAGGCTTTCTCTCTGAGAGAAGGTCTAGGAGGGGACCTAAACCCAGTGCAAGTTGGTACATGTCTTTGGACTTTTTAGGTTCTTGGACATACCGGTTTCCTCACGATGCTTTCCTTCACTGTTTCTGAGCGATGCATCGTAACTGCAAATTATTTAATTTAGTCCAAAATAAGTCATTGGTGCAGAGCCGAAGATTCAACGGGTGCTGTCAGATTGTAAAGCGCATATGCTATATGGAGTAAAATAGTGACAATTACCAATTTTTTATTCCTCATTCTTCGTCGACAGTCTTTCGTCATCTTCGTTTTACTTCCTTACTTTTGCCCCCCAGGAAATGTGGTAAAACTGATCAACAAATGTACCACAAGGCAAGGTTCATGTAAGAAACTCTTTTACCTCTAGTAATAGATTGTTTTTTCTACTTTGACGCAGAGAGTGTTGGGTCGGAATCTTAAACAGCTAGTTTCCTCCACCCGAGGCTAACGAAATATTTCAATTTAAGGGAATTGAAACGTAGAGGACCGTAATAGAATAAAGGCACATCTTATTTTTTTATCATTAAGCTCTTTTTGAAGGAAAGGGATCCGGGTAACGATAAACTGATCAGCGACGCTGAGGGTCTTTTATAAACATTTTACTGGTGTTTTCAGAGATGTAACCTTAAAACATGAGCGGAAATTATCAACGAAATTGTAAATGGCAGAAATTGTTATTGTAGTACACGCCCAATATAAACGAAATTCTACGGCATACTGCTTTCTGATAAATACCTGCTGTCCACATGATAGGCTATACCTACCCGTATACCGGATGTAAGGGAAACGCTCTCGAAAACGAAGACTGTTAGTTAGTCAGTTTGGTCGTGATAGTGATTACTGATAGGTAGGATACCACAACAGGGCATGTTTTTTTTTATTTTACAACAAAATAAAAAACATTTTTACACCACACCAGCTTTGGGATAGTTACAATTGTTGTTACAGAAATAAAATTATATCTTTGATTTCTTTTGAGGTCAACGAACGACCTCCGCACCGCATGCAAGTCAGTGCCGCACGAAAGCTCGCACGCTTTTATACATACGCGGTGCATTGACCCCGAGTTTTGTTCGATTTACATTGCTGGTTTGCAAAATATTAAACAACCAAAACAACAATTATAAGGGTTTTTTTCGTAATGGGCTTGCGTTCGAGCGGTCTACGATGGATGGTATAGGTTGGGTTTACATAGTAAAATAATGGCTTTGTTTAACGGTATAACGGAGTCTGCATATAATATGTAACGGTATTGTTACTTAATTTAATATTTATGTTTTGTTCTTTAATGTATCAAAGTTTTTATATATATATATATATTTTTATATTTCACGTTGGTATGTATATTATATAACTATGAATTGACTAGCATAAAGATACTCGGTCCAAGTATTTATACCTACAATCATATGTATAAAAAATTATTTATTTCAATGCTTTTTCCAAAGTTATTGCCGTTGTCAAAACTAAAAAAAGAGTATAAGGTTAATCAAGCACTGAATGCAAAACATAGACAAGATTAAAACAACACCCAGTTCAGGTTGTAGTCAAACGCCTAGCCTGTGAACCGCAAAACACATCAACTTCATCATACCAGTCCACGCTTTATAAAAATACAAAAATAGAATAGGAGATAATTTTGTGAGGAAATTTTGGTTTCAAACTTTTCGTCTTAACTAATCAGTAACGATTCGAACAAATTCTTAGTTTACAATTCATTCTATACTGTGATTTTTTTATATAACTACGCAATACTTCTAAAAGAACCCTCGAAGAAAACCAATAAAACAAAGCGTCATCAAACTACGTTCCGAGCTGTACTGGGGAAAGTTGATCCCATTTTTCTTCCCAGTTTAAGGCCCTAGTCGTATTTCTTTCTTTAACTTGCGGACTTCGCGGATCAATCGTAACTTACGTCTATTTACCATGTCTTCGTAACTTCGAAACTAGTGGGAAAAGGCGTATTTTTGAAACTAGTCAAAAAGGCGTAACTGCGAGAGTAATAAATTGTGTAGTGTGCAGTGGAAAAATTTCACGTTATATTTCAACTAGCTGCGCCTGGTGCTTTCACCTGCATAGATAAAACTAGCCTTAGTTGATCTTAATATCATCAGGTATATGCCTGTGAAAGTCCCGTCAAAATCAGTTCAGCCGTTTTTGGATTCGATAGGGAACACACATATCCTAAACACTCTATGGTTCAGTTTCGAATCCTGAGGGTCGTCACATTTATACATGACATTGTATGAATTTGAGATAACTTTGAAACCATAACATTACTCTATACTAATATTATAAAGAGGAAAGATTTGATTGTTTGTTTCCATTGAATAGGCTCCGAAACTACTGAACCGATTTGAAAAATTCTTTCACTGACGGGAAGCTACGCTATCCCCGCGTGACATAAGCTATAATCTATACCCGTGCGAAGCTGGGGCGGACCGCTAGTAGTTATATAAGTCACTCGAAAATTTAGAGTGCTTGAATTTTATTTTTTCCCACAGAAGTTATATTTTCGGTTTGAGTAACTATTTATTTGCTTAAATCATGTCATCCGTGCCTCTTTAACAATATTTCAGTAAACTGTGAAGATATTTCTATATGTTTTTGTAAACGTGTTACACTTGTTTGTAAAGCTATAAAGAGTATCGTTTCGCTACAGACACATTAATTTCGTGTTTACCACTTCGCACCAACTCAATGTAATTTATCGCCTGAAATTCATATTTTCAGCACTAAACATGATTTTACGATGTCGGTACCTACAAGCAAGTATCTCTCTTGGAAGACAGGTTGACAACAAGTAGCAATATTAACAGTAACATATCTTGACACAATCGTTAAATTATATTACAATGTAAAAAAAAAAACATTTTGATAGTAAAACACAATCTTGATGCAGCGTTAGTCGTCTTAGTACAGTCCTGTGTATTACAATGCTAAAAAAACAATATCAGTTATTTTTTTTTAACTAAGGAATTTTGAAAAAAGTTTTTCTAGAACTTTTTCATCTTGGTGGTTGTGATAATGCAAACAACTATCAATCAAGTTGCCATTGTACTGTGTTGTAAATGCCCCTCATCCAAAACTAATCGAATCATCAGTTGCTTTACTTTGGTGATCTATGACAAACGTCAAGCTACGCTGCCAAGAGCGCTACGAAATTGCATTCATCTATTTTTATATAACATTTACGAATTGTAGCTGATAAGAAAATGATAATGATATAAATCATGATATAATAATATACTCCGCCAGGTATAGCAATCCGAGAAAAAAATTCCACGCGGGCGTCCCGCAATGATGTCATGATATCAATTTACAACAGGTTCGAGAGAGATGACGATACACCACGTAACAGCTGATTGGATATAGTGGCAACTGGACAGTGACGTCATTGCGGGACCACTCCCAGATTGCTAGACCTTGTTTTCTTAGATCATGATATAAATGATATTTAATGATATAAAATCCCGGGTATCCGGGTATGTCCTAAAACTGCGACTAGAACCACCGGAGGACGGGCAGCAGCGTCCTGTTAGTACACGGTGAACGTACTGCGATCTCCAAGCCGCCTGCCAAGCGTGGGGATTATGGCAACACCCCTCTCTCAGAGGGAGGCCTTGTTCAGCAGTGGACATTTAATGGCTGATGGTGTGATATATAATCCTCAAAGTAATAAAATTCTATCGAGCTGTCAGGTTGAACTGTCATGATGTCACATACTGTGTTAAAGTGTATGAAACATCATGCATTGCTGAGAATACCGTGACGAGACATGACAACCGTGGAGGACACGTAAATTAGGCGTTTTAGCAAGTATAATGAATGGAAATTACATACTTTGTGGACTTGGAAATGTATACAGCTTCTTTGAAGGAGTTTGCTTTAGTTAGCTATAATTACACATCTAAAAGGTGAACATAACTCTTGCGTTTTTAAGACGAACATTTTACTGTAAAAAAGGTTTGGTTTTTTTTTAATTTTTTTTTCTTAATTATTAACTCTCCACAGACAGTAGGGTCTGTGCCATTTTTTAACTTAACTTGTTTTTTTATTTGATTTAACATCACATCACATCAGCAGCCATTAAACGTCCACTGCTGGACAAAGGCCTCCCTCTTAAAGAGGGGTGTTGCCATAATCCCCACGCTTGGCAGGCGGCTTGGAGATCGCAGTACGTTCACCGTGTACTAATAGGACGCTGCTGCCCATCCTCCGGTTCTGGTCGCAGTTTTAGGACATACCCGGGTCCCATGATTTAACATATTTATCTTAAAATGTACATGGCGTACAGAAGGAAGCATTTTCTTATATACTATTAGAAAATGCTACTTAAAATTATTGTTCGTATTTTATTACAATTTGTCCAAGTAGCGTGTATATCTCGAGCAATCCAGCTCCCCCCGCAAGCGGCACGCGTTCACGAAGAATCCGAGTGTGAAGGTTTGGATATTTACCGTGATAAGGTTGTGGGTGGAACTCCCGATATTGCGGCGCAGTTACTTGCACCATCACGGAAAGAATGACGCAGTAACATTGTGCATGTAACTGCACCAAAATATTGGGAGCTCCACCCACAGCTTTATCATGGTAAATATGCCGTTTATAACCATGACCGGAAAAGATGGCGCGCTGAAGAGGAGACCTATACCCAGCAGTGGGTGGAGAATGGTTGAAGATGATGATGATGATGATGATAACCATACACGATAAAATAATATGGTGAAGATATTAAACAATAAAATTTTATTATGGAAACCGACATGGTTTTCACACATTTTATTCGTATTACACGGGAATTACTCACGTAAGATTAAGCCGGTCACTCCGACTATTAATAGTTTGGACCGCATTAGACGGTCTTTTTCAAGGAATGCACGCGCACGGCTGCGTCTCACTTTGCACTACGAAGCCTAATGCGGTTGAAACTATAGTCGGAGTAATTTTAGGTACGATGCCTGCTGGCAGCGGTTTATTAGATTAGTTTAGTTTTAATTTTGATAGCCCGTTGGTCCAGTTGGTAGTGAACCTACCTTCTGAGCTTGGGGGCGTGGGTTCGATTCCCATCTAGGACAAATATTTATGTGATGAACATTTGTGTTTGTTCTATATCTGGTTGTTAATATCTATTTAAGTATGTATTTAAAACTACATATGTATGTATATCAGTCTCTGGCAGTCATATCACAAGCTTTGCTTAGTTTGGGGTCAGATGACAGTGTGTGAAAAATGACAAAAAAAAAAAAAAATTTAAACAATTAAATCATAAAAAATAAAACAATATTTATATGTCAATAATAAAAATCAATATGATTCTTATGATTACGGTCCATCTGTTTCTGATTCTTATGTATTTTTTTAAAATAAAAATTGCGTTATCTTAACTCAAATTATGTTCTATTAAACGAAAAAAAATTTGAAGCACTATTTTAAACTATCAAGGTAGTTTCAGTAATGGGTCTTTTACGACTTTAGTAATAACTCAAAGCATGTATGAAGCCTATATGAATTCCTAAATGGAACAATAGTTATACCAGGCATTTCTAGACTTAATCTAGATTCCCTCATAACAAGACTACTAGTCAAATAGTATCTCACAACCTTGAGCAGAAATGTATGTCGTGTATGTTTATTAATTAACATAAATATACAAACATGAACGATGTTTGTGTGTAAATAACGCGTTATTGCTCTTGCTTCTCAAATTGAGAGGAGGTTGGTATTGTACGCGCACAGAACAAATAAGTTACAATGATAATAGATGCTTGAATAAATAAAATTTGTTTATCCTCGTCTCTTATTGGATTGTAACAAATATTTTGGTGAAGTAATAAGACGTAAATCAAAATTCAATAAACACAATCGTTTCCGAATACAACTCAGCAATGCAAGTACCGTTCTTTATCGATCGTCAAATTCGATAAAATGCCATAGAGTCGATCATAGCGAGTACTGATCAAATGGCAATTTATCGAATTTGAAGATCTCAAGGATCTATAAACACAATTTAAAATAATATAGTAGGTAAATTTGCGTTCTAACCGTGAGGAAAAACTCTCGAGACAAAAGCGCCGACCACCTTGAAGACCACTTTCACAGAATACAAAAAGGCGATTTCTTCCCATATGTTCGCTAACCTAGAGATAGTGTTGCCATGACTAAGAAATATTTTAAGGGGCGGGAATGTAACTATACTATCGTTGATAATTACGGTAACTTGCGTGAAGTAACATTCGGGAAAAAAAGTGAGACATCGTAATTTCAATTACTTTTGCGTTTGTTTTTAACGTTATTTACTTAAATGATTAATTATAAGTTAGCAAATTTATGGAATAATGTAGAATGCCAAAATTACCTGGTAAAAACAATTGGGTATACATTTATGTGACTTCATAGTATGAGACATCTTAGTGGGACACATAACTTTTGTATGGAAACCAAAACTATGCATTTATAAAAAATAAAAAATGTGCTAGTTAGAGCCAACCAATACGAGCTTAAATTATTTATATGCAATAACATGATAGTGTGAGCCAGAATCCACTTCAACCATAGCATTAAATAAAATAATGGAATTATTAAGACTCGTCATATGAACGGGACAGATTTTTCCAAATGTACAATTTTTGGCGGCCACACTCAATTATGTCAAATTTGACGATCGATAAAGAACGATACTTGCACTGCAGATCGTGCAGTTCGGAAAATCACGCGAACGTGAACCTTATCGCGCCCTGATACGGTTTGTGGTCGCGCAATAGTTTTTCATCACCTAAACTGGATTGCTTTAAACAGCTAGCTGTAAGGCCCCTAGGTATGGGCACTTGTATAAAATACCAAAACGTCTGAGCTTGATAAAAATTTGCAAAGCAGCAAACGAGTAAAAACCAGCAGAATGCTAGCGCATCTACGTCATTTCAAACTATTTGAAACAATGTAGCAATACATTTTCTACTTTATTTTGCATTCTTTAAAATAATTCTTTAAAGCGTTCTTTAGAGAGTATTCTGCATAATATTCTTGTAGCAGACTTGATGTTAGCAAAGTAATTACTTTTAATTAAGTTCAGTTTTATCATGTTCTCTCAAGTAAAGGGAATGAAAATAGCTGGAAAATCATAAATGTAACGTTATTATCCATTTTATGCGAATAATTATAACTAATAACTTTGTATTATGTGTTAGAGAATTGTAGGGAAATTTACATAAAGGTATTTTTACGTTTGAGTCATATAATTGCGGGTATATACTTTGACAGAGCAATTTTATGGCACACTAGCACCACCTCGCGGATTTACCCGCTATCCTAAAGAAACTTTTTTTTTTCTGTATTCAAAAATAGCCTATGTGCTAATCCAGTGTATAAGCTATCTACATGCCAAATTTAATTTTAATCCATTCAGTTTTTACGGAGTTGAGCACGGACAAACGTATATAGTATAAACATCACTTACACATACTTCGCATTTTTGTGATTTTTTAAAGGACTTTGTCAATAATTTGGAGTATTTTTTTACGAACAAGTGTCTTTAACTAAACAAAATCAAAGTTAACACTAAATAAGCACCAAATAACCAAAACTGTTACCAAAAAATCTATTAGGTATTTATTTTTTCATCCCGTTAAATAGAGCTGATAATTGGTAGTAAAGTTTGGTAGTGAACCAGCCTTCTGCGCTTGGGGGCGTGGGTTCGATTCCCACCTAGGACAAACATATATAAGATAAGATAAGATAAGATAATATAAGATAAGATAAGATAAGATAAGATAAGATAAGATAAGATAAGATAAGATAAGATAAGATAAGATAAGATAAGATAAGATAAGATAAGATAAGATAAGATAAGATAAGATAAGATAAGATAAGATAAGATAAGATAAGATAAGATAAGATAAGATAAGATAAGATAAGATAAGATAAGATAATGTTTATTTCTAAGCATAAGTTACATGGACATTAACACAGAATACAAACAGAAGTAGAGAGTTACACAGTATTAAAAAGATAAATAAAAAAGAAGGTTAATAAAATACATTTCTAAATTCCCAAATTCTAAATTGGAACATTTGTGTTTGTTCTATATCTGGTTGTTAATATCTATTTAAGTATGTATTTAAACCTATATATGCATGTATATCAGTCTCTGGCAGCCATATTACAAGCTTTGCTTAGTTTGGGGTCAGATGACCGTGTGTGAAAAAAATGTCACGAATATTAAAAAAAATAAAAATTGCAAACGGCTGAATAGATTTTCTTACAACAAGTCGCCATTCAAATAAAACAGATAAAAACTAAATGAAAGTCAGTTCATCTGTTTGGGAGATCTATATGTAGGTATTTATTTAAAACACCTCTTTTTACGTCGGGGGTAAAAAATAATCATAGATAAACGCCGTTATTTTGGTCAAGCGTCGCATCAACTATATAGACGTTTATAGCTTTTTCTTTCTATAGAAAGATTTACTATATGATTACAATGCAGCGGATTGTAGATCAGATAAAACGTGTGCCAACGTTTTAATATAATATTATATATTATATTTTAATAATATAATATAATATAATATAATATAATATAATATAATATAATATAATATTATATATTATATTAAGTAGTAAGTTTCGTGTGTGCTTCGTGTTATGAACCATAAAACGTAGTATAACTTTTTCGTAGCAACTTTTAGTCAGTTTGGAAGTAGGTACACGGTCATATAATCCACAATAATGGTATTTGCCTTAAAAGTTTTTGGTTTCTGCATTTACTATCAGGCGAGCAATTTGCTTGTATCGTCAATCAATCTTGTTAAATATCCACAGACAATTTTTTTTTTCTGTAAAGCATTTCTGTAAGGTTGTAGCCAGTTGCACCCATATATAAACGAAAGATCAGTCATTCGAAATCAGTTAGCAACTGTGGTGCGGACAAACAACTTTGAGACCTAACACAAAAAGGTTAGGTCCAAGTTCTTTGGATTCGGAGTTCGACGCGCTGATCTAAATAAGAATATTCAATCAAGGTTCACTCATAATACCTAGCGACAGATTTTCCTTCTTATTTCCGTTCTATTTACTTTTCTTTTCTGTGTTAAATATCTATGTATATAGATGTCTTAGAGCCAGTTTTTTTAAACTGGCAAGTGCCTTTAATACAAGCTTAACCTACAAAAACAGTTGCCCATAGACCGTTGAAGATCTAAAGACAATCCAAAAGCTTAATTCCATTTAAATCCAGTAAACTGCCATGGATTAGTTCTAAAACAGTACTTTTTTTAATCTACGTCAGGCTGTGCTTGAGACGCTTTGCAACTATTAATTAAATTGCTAATCAGGGTGTCAGAAACACGGGGTAGGACCACTTAGGTGGATAGCCACAGCCATGTCAAGTACAGAATGAACTATATTCAATAGAAATGTGATCAATTTCGAATGTAGAAGGAAAACGGAAAGAAAATGGAAATTACTGTAATATTCATAAAATTTGGTATAATATTTGTAGGTTTTTGTTGTCTTTATTACCACGAAAATTGCGAGGGGGATGAAAAAATGGAACCACATAATTTCCTTTATTATGTTCATGAAATATCGATTGTAACGCGATCGAGATAATCCGTCTTTGTCACTCTCATTCGACATCATGGTGGTGTGATTGAAAAGACAGATAAAATCTCAGGCTTGCCTAAATAGCGTTACACAGCGCGTACAGCATTTTGATAACGAATACAATTATTTAAATTAAATGTGAGTATTAACATAAGGCCTTTTGACGTGATAACGTCTTATAAATCGATGAACGCTGGCTGCACGCACGAAAAATTGTCACATTCCGCCTGAGCCGCGCGTGCAAGCGAGAGCGCGGAACAAGCGATAGAGAGGCACGATCGGCCTAAGCTTTATCACGTAAAATTATCGTCCGTAAACCGACTTTACAGACAACCCCTTTTTTGTTTCTATTTGCTAGTGTAAGGGCCTCGTTCATCATCTCAAAGTAAAGATACAAGTAAGCTACTCGGCGGTTAAAGTGGCAATTATCGGTATTATTAGTTTCATAATGTCCGAGTAGCGCTACTCGTCACATAAACTGGCATGTAACTTACTTGTTACTTCATCTGCCCACTAGCGGGGTTAACCGGCGAGTAAGGCATCATAAACTTGTGACTTGTGTTGTTTTCGTAAGTAATGTGCCAAGAATTTGTCAAAAATGGATTTGTTCGAATTTATTGAAGATCACGTAGAAGAATTAGAACGTCTTTCACCGTGAAGAGTTCCGAGAATCCGCGTTTTTATAGTTCGTGTTAATTATTTTATCGATCTTGATGAACACAGACTTTTTTAGTTTTTTTTTCGATTTCGACTATCTAAGAATGGTGCGAAACGAAAACCTAATAAAAAGTGACCTAACAATACATTTTATTTTTTTTATTTTTTGCATATTTAATTTTAGAACAATTTCCAAAACAAAATTAAATCACACGCTTCAGTTTCTTTCTTCTCACGGCACGTCAGCCGCCCGTCAATCTTGTCAAACATCAAAAAATCTTGTTGACTTTTGACATTTGTGACAGTAGTGACAACTAGAACGAACGTTGAACATTTTCATACATTCATTCGGCTAACCAGCACGTAGTTACTCGGAGCTATGTTTTCATTTGTGAAACTGACAAAAGTTACTTGGGACTTTAACTCGCCAATTACCACTACTCGGAAAGTAGCTAATCAACACTTTACTTTGAGATGATGAAAGAGGCACTAAGTGTTTTATATAATCAGCTCACTACTTTAGGCACATAGAAAATGTTTTTTTAAAGAGCTTTGTCGCATAGCGAATAGCGATCACTTCGCCTTGTGAGTGTGTATTGCGTTCCATTCCTTCAGTTCCTTTCTGTTCCGAAACGTTACGTTCCGTTCGTTCCAGTTCGTTCAGTTCCGTTCCTTATTACAAAACTGAATCATGGTTTTCACTGTGTATATTTTAGAATTGCAAGTATTTTGAAAAGTGCCTTAATTAACTAAAACGATTTTTTTTAAACCCGGCTGTATCACAGAAAATGTTTTTTTTGTTAAGGCTGAATCATACGTGTCATATAAATAAAATGTAAAACAAAACACACACAATGTACGTAATCTTTTACATAAAAACAGTTAAGTTCTTTAATTATTCTTGTTAAACTCTCTTAAAAAAAATAGTGCGTGGAGTCCCTCCGCGCGGAAGAAGTTATACTTCAACAAGGAACCCTAAAAATATAACTAGGGCAAAAATATCAACAATTTAAAAACATGCTTTTCTCGAGATTCGAACCTAGCTCCTTAGGCTTCTCAGTCCATTAGCGACACCATTACACTACCGGTTCTGCTAGTCGCAGAGCGAAAAAAGGATACGCATTTCGCAACCATACGAGAGAGAAAAATTTCCCCTTCATGGTAGCGTTAAACGTTTAACGGAACCTTGGTGCAAGTCGCATAAGAAGTATAACTTCAAAAAAAGCGGTCTTTAGTTGTCATGATTTCTCAATCCAAATAATTTCAGTACGTTTTGGCAAATGAAGAAGCTTGTGCCACAAGAAGTAGGTAAATATATACGTAGCTATACGACACGTCGGTCGTTTCTTGAGTTGCCAAGTTGTGTAGTTAATAGTTAGAAGGACGGGTCGTTATGTCCGTATTTAAATTTAATTAGGACCCCTTGAAGCATTCCTAGTGAGGTAATGTTTGAACTGGCTTCATTGAGAACGCGTTGGAGTTTGGAAGATGTTTCGTATTAAATTTTGATCAGGAGAAATTAAGTTTGTATTTGGTTTGTATAGGGTGATTGGTTAGTCTTATTGACATAGTAATTATAGCCGTGGTAGCCTATTTGAGAGACCGCTAGACTTGAAAGCGAGGTCATGGGTTCAAACCCCAGGCCCGTACCCCCAAAAGGGCGATTGGGTCATATCCACCACACTGGCCCAGTTGCGGGTTGGTGGATTCACATACTCCATTAAATTTCTTCTCTGTACGTATGCACGTTTCCTCACGATTTCTTCCGCACGTTTCCTTCACCGAAAAGCCAGTGGTATGAAAATCCGTACATAAACTCCAAAGAGCTCGGAGTACGGGCCCGGGGTTTGAACCCGCGACCTCACGCTTTCAAGTCTAGCGGTGTCCCAAATAGGCTAACGCGGCTTATGCGGCTTACATTTCACAAGAAAACTAAATAACTGTTCTACAGAAGCTCAACAAAGTTATTTCCTGTGCACTAAGCATACCGTTCTGACTTAATAGGCAATTAAGTTGAACAAGTAAGATATTACACACAAGTACTTGATCCTGGGATTCATGTTACTTTCCTTTAATTTATTTGTCTGCGATACGTTTTGATGTATGGCACTAGTTTTTGATTATCGTGCTTCGAAACTTAGTTTTGAAACAAGTCAAAGTCTTTGGAAAGGCGACACAGAACACTTTTCTGAGGCGTTTCCATAAATGTACGAATGCGAAATACGAATATATTATATCAATATAAATAATGCCAAGATATTTATAGTTGAACTAGCGAACCGCCCGCCCGGCTTCGCACGGGTGTAACTTACGTGTGAAGCCGGGGCAGGTCGCTAGTTATATATATAAACCTTCCTTGAAAATATATCTAACTGATGGTGAAAACCGCATTAAAATCCGTTGCGTGGTTTAGGAGGAGTTAGCAGCCATACAGACAGACAGACAGACGCGGAAAGCGACTTCAATTTATACTATGTAGAGATAGAGATGAATCTATACTCAATACTCTATAATTTATTGCATAATTATGAATTTCACAAACAGATGTGGAATGCGCTGCCTGAATGGGTATATAATGGGTTATTTATCAAAAACTAATAATAATATATATAAAAAACTAACATTTGTACGCTGTAACAGGCAAGGACATGAGATACGTCTCCATTATTACGACCATGTATGCTACTTTATATGTATGTGTACCTACCATGTTCTGACAAATAAATATTTTGAATTTGAATTTGAATTTATTCCCCGATGGTTACAATCTGGGTATCTTCAAATAACGAGTGAATCGGTTTTTTCTAGGCAAGCGTGCTCCAATGTAGACCGCATCAGGCGTGATGGTGGTCAAACGCAAGCCTATTAATTATAAAAAAATTAAAATAAAGATGTTAGGTAGCGTGTTTAAAGTAGGTAACACTTAATGACCCTGATTGGGTATGGCAATAAAGTGTGGAGCGAATCGATTTATTCCATAATTGATTTGTTTTCTAAATACTCGTATATGCTATAATAACATTTTGCTAGCAATATGTTTTTTAGGGTTTTGTCAAATTTATTTTCATTTTATAGACAATAGACAATATTTTATTTGTAACAAAAATCCATTATATAATACACATAAAGCTACACACAAATATAAAGTTAAATACGTTGGACTTTTGCCACAAACCGGCCCCAGCTCAGCATAATGCCGTTTGCTGTCAAACGGCGCTGGTCTTCCGATGAGGCCGGCAGGTGACGTCACGCACCGCACAGGTGCGCGTACAAGTAAGTACATACCTCAATCATACTCAATTCTAAGTAATTTACAATAATAATTTAATAAAATAGAACAAAAGACAAAATATGCTGTATAACAAGATAATATATATAAATGAATACAAAAATAACCACGTACAAATACAAATACAAAGTTCCTAATAAGCTAGCTTACCTATTTACTAAAGTTAAACAGCGCTTGTATCATTTCTAAGAAGTTCTTCGCCCTTTTGATGACTATAAATAAATATTTTAAGATAAAATCTAAAACATTGTATAGTTTGCAGGTTCCTTATTGGCGGAGGAATATTGTTCCAACACTTGGACGCAGCATAACGGAAACTGCCCCTGAAAGCGGCTGAACTGTGACGTTCCGTCAAGAGCTGCGTCGTGCATTGGCGAAGAGGTCTACTACTTGACTTCCATGACAACTTCTCGTATAGATAACTCGGAGATTTGTATTTCATGACACCAAACATTAGACATGCTAAATGTAACTTGCGGCGATGCATCATTTTTAAAAGTTTATGTTTATTAAGAAATGGGGTCACGTGTGACCTCAACGGAACCTCAAAACAAAAACGTGCACAGGCATTTTGAACCCGTTGTATAAGCTTCTATATCCTATATTATTTTCTATATCCTTTATCTGTACTGGTAGTTTATTATATATTTTGATGGCCATTGGATTTGGGCCGGAGCTATTTATTGTTAATTTAGATGTTGGTAAGATTAATTTATGTTAATAGTTAGACCTTATTCGATAGTTTCGGTTTTCAACAAAAAAAAAAAACAAAAAAAATGTGACCTATCAAATTTAAAATTTTCAAATATGGTCTATGGAAATTTAGTATACTGATGTCTAGGAGTTTGATATTGGCGAGGATACGGATGCATTTCTTCTGGACAACAAAGAGATCTGTGGCGTCTACACTATTGCCCCAGGGAGTGATGCCATAGTTGAGCCATGAAAATGCGTATGCGTAGCTGTGTCTAAGTCAGTAGCTCGGCGTAGTTCCCTACGTGCGTCCCTACTCAGTGTTACCACAGAAGACATAATAGACACAGAAGGTTCACTCCGCGAAGAAATTTAAATAAATAAGGACTCTATCTACGAGGCAATAAAGTAGCAATTCAACTCGCACAGCGCTGAGTACCGCCCACTATATTCGCCTAGAAGGCCGCTCTCTTTCTATCACGTAGCTCTATCTCTCCTGACGCTGCATGTGTACCGTTAGGGTTGTCTTCTTGATATTTACACAGAATCATCATCATCATCAGCCAGTAAACATCCACTGCTGAACACATGCCTCCCGAACATACCTAAACTCCGGAGAGCACCATGCCTGGTGTTACTTTGCGGAAGTTCACATTCAAAACTGTTTCTTTGACAAATCTCTAGAGTCCAGTCTATAGTGTCTCGTCGCATTGAGTATAATAAGGAATTTGGGATCGATTGTTTTTATATTATATTTATTTAATTTATAAGTCATTGTAATTAAGTACACAGTAATTACTTATTTGTTTCACATTTAACAAATATCATATTTCAGATTTTATAATAATAATTATCACTATTGCAGATTCCTTAAAATTAGTTTCAGGTAGGTATATATTTTTTTTGTTTCAGATTTTTTTCTTCATGTTTAATTAGTATCTTTAACAAAGTTAACTAAATTTTTATTTTTTTCAGGTTAGATTAATTTAGCATCATTGACAATTTTCTGTAGAGAAAAACAATGAATTCGTGGTTGTCATTCAGCTTTTTACAGTGTTAAAGCAGCAGTTAGAGCAATTTTATTCTAGCAAGTGCATTTGTTATCTAAATAATAGTATGAAACATGTATAGACCGTTGAAGATCTAAAGACATTCTAAATGCTCAAGCCCACTAAATGCTTGGACCGAGTTTTAGCTTTAAATTATATTTCAAGAAACTAAATAACTAAAATTTGTTGTTCAACGTATAAGCATTGCGATTCAGCATGCTGGGCACGCTATCCCAGCTGATAGTGGGCTTGAGCATTTGTCTTTAGGCCTTCAAAGGTCTAGGGGCAGTCGAACTGTTTTTGTAGATTTAGTATTAGCTTGTATTTTCATCTATACTAATATTATAAAGAGGAAAGATTTGATTGTTTGTTTACATTGAATAGGCTCCGAAACTACTGAACCGATTTGAAAAATTCTTTCACTGTCGGGAAGCTACACCATCCCCGGGTGACATAGGCTATAATATATACCCGTGCAAAGCTGGGGCGGACCGCTAGTTTGTTAATAAAGACGCTTACAATATTAAAGAAAAAAAACTAAGATGTAACCTACAACACTTGCCCTACTGCCAAGTAGGTACTCTAATGTTATCCGACCCTTCAGTTCTGAGCCCACGGTCGTGATAAGCCTAGTAGGTATTACGGAGGCACAACAATAGTCCCGCTGTCGACAACTTTTGTCGCTTCACACCCTGCGCGCTTAAGACCTACTACTGTACTGTCGTGATTATCATCTTAAGTATTTTGGGTTTTCTCGAACGCTATGACGTTAAGCAAAGAAAAGAGAAGTAAACAGAACGGAAATCAGAAAGAAAATCTCGTCTAGTGGGAAGGCCTACCTACCCTGCTGCGTCTTCTGGTTCGTGGTCTCCACTCAAAGACCTTATATTATAACAATTGTTATTTGAGATCGGTATGGCGTTGTAAACATTGCTATCGATATAAATTTATCCGAAATGAGGAGATCCGTAGACAAACGCAAGTCACCGACATAGCCCACCGGATTAACAAGTTGAAGTGGCAGAGCACATATCAAGCAGAACAGATAGCCAATGGGGCCGAAAGGTTCTGGAATGGAGACCACGGACCGGTAAGCGCAGCGTAGGACGTCCATCCACAAGATGGACAGACGACCTAAAAGAGTCCGCAGGGAAACGCTGGATGCAGGCCGCTTCCAGCCGGCCCTTTTGGAGATCGATGGAGGAGGCTTGTGTCCAGCAGTGGACGCCCTATGGTTGAAATGATGATAATGAACCTGCGAATAAATTTAAGTACATATTCGACTGGAAGATTCATTATCGTTTCAATGTGATCGAACTCGACAACGTTCGCAATCAACGTGAATGTGCTATTTGAGTGAAAACTCCGTGAGTTCCGCTAGTATCTTCTACATACATCGATTACGGCGCAAGGTCGCTTCAATCGATACCAGGCGGCTCACGTGAACTCGATATGTGACGATTAAGGTAAGAACACACTAAGATACATCACCTGACATGTTGTTATAAACTTTATAATCTATATCTTGTAACACGGTATGTTTAATTCAAATTTATTATTCAAAATCTAAGTCAAATTACAATTAAACTAATAACTATTCAAATAACCCACCCCTGACCGTTCCCGGCGCAAAGGTACCCAAAACACTCGCTGCGTTACCGCGTTGGATAGCAATGGCCAACCTTTGCACCAGGTACGAGCCGGAGCGGGAGTCACCACACTTTTCCTTGAGCCTGTGCCCTATCTCCGAAATGAGCTTCTTGGCCTCAGTCCCCCAACAACCCATGGTCTCCACGGCAACGGGCACAAAATTGTAAAGCGGCTCCAACGCTGCGTACTTCTCTCTCTTTTTATCAGCGGCATATTCCGCCGCTGCTGACGGTGAGCGGACGGTGCGACTCAGGATCTATATCTATCTATGTATATAAAATCAAATGCTGTTCGTTTTTCTCGCTAAAACTGATTTTGATCATTAAATATTTGGGGAAGTTCAGGGAACATTTAAACGGTGAGTAAACGGCTGGACCTATTTGGATAAAATTTTGTGTTCCTGGAGCAGGTCGTAGTAGCGACGCCAAAGGCCGAGATCTACGCTTACGAAGTAGCGGGTATCAGCTAGTATTATATAAAAATGAATCCCTATTTACCTTGGTCACGCCATAACTTAAGAACGACTTTACCGATTTCATTATTTATTTTTGAAGTTTTTTAATACTTGTAGAAGGTTTCTTACGGAAATAAAAATTAAGAAAATTGCGCAGAAAATTGGAAAATTTCAGAAAACTTAACGACTATTTTAGCTTCGCGCGTTTGTCAGTTCTAAGACAGGACGTCTGTCGGGTAAGCTAGTAGTTTATAAATAACATTACAAAACGTTACATGAGTAATAATTTGTAAAAAGTGGCAAAAACGAGCCGTGACAAATTGTGACCGTTACTGACGTGACTGACTCATCACAAAATCTCAAAAACTATATGACCTTCGAAACTGATATTTTCATCTGCCATAATCACGCGAAGCCAAAAGCCCCAATACGTGGAAAAAAAATAAAGAACAGGTAGATTCCAGATTACGTTACGAATAAAATTGCAAAAAGGCCGAATTGAGGGAGACAGAGGAGGGTTAAAAGTTAATAAGAAGTCTGCGAAGCCGCAGCCAATACTTAGCTAGTTTTTTTAAATTCCATAAGTGACAAACAAGCAGACGGGCTGCTTGATGGTAAGCAGTCACCATCATCTATGGATACTCGTAACAGAGGCATCATAACTACGTTGTCGATTCTTATATATCTATTTTATTTTATTAACTCGCCTTTTGAAGAACCCTATGTATGGAATGAGCTACCTTCCGCGGTGAAGGTAGCTCTTTCCACATTTTAGAGACCACGCATTTTGGGGGCATGATGGGGAGGCCTATGTCATCGACGTCCTATGGTTGAAATGATGAGGCAAGAAAGATCACGTGAATTGCAAAGTGCGATATCCACTGAATGATTATGTGGATGAGCTTTCAGGCGGCTAGAGAGCTGAAGCTAGTGAATTCATAATAATTATATATGTACAACTTGAAATATTACAATGATACAATGCACAGTCCTAGTGTAGTCTTATTTCACTCTCGATTGCAGCCTTTTTGTCTGACGTGCGTTCATTCGATTATTGCGTTATCGATAATCGAAAAGATTACCTGTGGATTTTATTAGGTGTTTGATATCGATAATATTTTGATGTTTGATATGATTTTGAGATAGAAATCAGTTTAATTTGTCCCAGGTAACTGTTTAATGTGCGATTAGTGATTAGTGAAAACAAGAACACTAGAACCGGTCAATCTCCTTTCCGAATGGAACTCCCGCCGTCCTCCTTGTTTGCTGAGAACGACAACCATTTTTTTTATTTTTTTTATGCCATAGGTGGCAAACAAGCAGACGGGCTGCCTGATGGAAAGCAGTCACTGTCGCTTATGGATACTTGTAACACCCGAGCCGACCCTTTAGAACTCGATTAACTCGCCTTTTGAAGAAACACTTCTCGGAAACACCGTAGAAGGTAGCTCATTCCACATTTTGCAGGTATGAGGCAAGAAGGATCGTGTGAAACGCACAGTGTGCGATTTCCACTGATCTATTATGTGTGGATGAGCCTTCAGGCGGTGGCGGCTAGTGCGATGGTAAAACCGCGACGCCGCCGCCGGCATCAGATCCTAGATGGAATAGGTTTCTTCTAGATCAACGTATTCCATCCTCAGCCACACCGTCGGTTGGAGCACGCTTGCCTAGAAGAAACCGATTCACTCTCGACTCGAAGACACCCAGATCGTAACTATCGGGGAACACCCATTCATATTTATATTATCGAAATAGATTCAGCGGTTTTTGAACAAAAAATATACACAGATGACGTTTTGGTTTGTGGTTCCCTTCAGCAAGTTTTGATGAGGACTATTAATCTCTGTTTTAACTGTCATTTTCTACTTTTTAGTTTAAGTTTGTACGTGTAGGTATAGTCTTGAAGGCGGTTTTGAATAATGTTTTTTTCCTAAAAAAATATTTTATCATATTTTTTTTAAAATTCAGATAAGATATTTTTTTTTTTTTTATCGCTGATAAGTCCGCGTTTGACCACCAACTCGCCTGTTGGTAAGCGACGATGTGGTCGAAGATGAAGCACGCAGACTTAGTAGATACCTATTCACTCTGGCCTTGAAAAGGCCCAGGTTATATCTCTCAGGGAACAGGGAAGCTGGCAGGTTGTTCCAAACTTTGGCCGTACGGATTAGAAACGTAGAATCGAAACGTTTGGTACGTATCCAAGGAAAATCCACAATGTATGGGTGGTAGTGGGCCGTTTTCCTACTTGTCCTGTAGTAAAAAGGGGATGGCAGGATAAGGTCATGTAGCTCTGATGCACATTCTCCGAAATGAATCCTGCGTATCGACCATCATCTTGTACCGTTTAATACTACAAAAGTTTGTAATATCTTACCACACATGTGTGACTGTGATGTTCTCAAAGTTGACGTAAGTGGCGACACCGAAAGTTGCGAAACTCATCAGTCAATTAGTCTTCAACTCGAAACTTTGCTAATTATGTTAGTTAACATCGATCCAGTTTGTACGAACTGATTTATGTAGGGTTACGCGTATAAACTGTACTAAGCCGAAAAGAGGTCATTGTACTCATCACTATAAAAACTTTTACTATATCAAATATCCAAAAAAAAAACAACATAAACAATTAATTACTAACCTATTTTTAAGTCTACTAATAACTCCAACTTGAACTCGGAAGGAAGAACTGAATCTCACGACACAGGACTCACCTAGTGTGAGATCCAGGGCTACTTTATTTGTTATTTTTTTTTTATTTACTTTTTTTTTTGTCTTCCCGTGAACATGGTGCATGTAACTGCGCCGAAATATCGGGAGCTCATTCCACAACCTTACCACGGTAAATATCCCGTAAATAATCATATAACTTTAGTGAACAACCGTGATAGTTTAAAACAGTGTTTTACTTTATTTGGAGTAGTTAGGTAAACATTTCTCAACTACCCACTAGCTATTTTTTTTAAATCTTTGTACCTTATAGGGGAGAGCGGGGTTGGTTCTAATGGAGGTAAGTATTGACAAGTCTATTCCTGCCAAACGGTTAACGTTGCAATTAAGATATTCTATTTTCCCATCATTATTTATGCCACCGAACATGTTGCGACTCATCAGTTGCCGGCCGCTTGTCTCTGAGACAATATGCACTGCACATAGAGCCCGGATTGACAGGTAAACGAATTTTTTGAACTTTGCAATAATTTGACTAGAGGCGTAGGTCACAGTTGACGATAGTATTGCATAAGCCGATGCTTCATTTTGTTGATATTTATTCTATGTATTGCGTATGGACAAGACAAAAATCATGTCGAATGTCCATGTTGAACCCGTGCCGATAGTCGTTGGGAACGATACTCTCGAAGTTGTTGACCATTACACCTATCTTGGACAGATTGTTCAGTTAGGTGAGTCCAACTTAGGCAAAGAGGTCGCCCGAAGAATCCAACTCGGACATCTTCTCGTCCAAGATACCACAGTGCCTAAAGACAAGGGCCTTTGAACAGTGTGTGTTGCCAGTGATGACATATGGTACTGAGACGTGGTCCTTGACTGTTGGCCTTTTGGAAAAACTCAGAGTCACTCAGCGGGCAATGGAGAGAGCTATGCTCGGAGTTTCTTTGCGCGATAAAATCCGAAACGTGGATATTCGCCAAAGAACCAGTGTCACCGACATAGTTGTTAAAATTTGCAAGTTGAAGTGGCAATGAGCAGGCCACATCGCTCGAAGAACCGATAACCGATGGGGAAGAAAGGTTCTTGAGTGGAGACCACAAACCGGAAGACGCAGCGTAGGGAGGCCTCCCACTAGATGGACCGACGACATAGTGAGAGTCGCGGGCATCCAGTGGATGCAAAAGGCAGGCTGTCATTCAGTGTGGAGGTTAAAGGGGGAGGCCTATGTTCAGCAGTGGACGTCTTCTGGCTGATGATGATGATGATGACTAGACTCAACATCCACATTTTGTGGATCAATGAAAATACCAAAGAACCGCATTCCGATTGATTCAATACAAAATCAAAACATTTGGCACATGGTGGTTATAAATACATCCCACTGTTTACGTGTTTGCACTGCACACCGATCCAGTCTGTTATTAAACTGTTATTGTATGCAGACAGACATGCCAATATTTCGCGGGGAACAGCTTCCAGCGTCAGATACTCTTTGTAGGTACTGTAATTATCAGGTTTGTTTCACACGGACCATAATATCGCTTTACTCCTTCTTACATTTTTTATAAGATTATGGATATTTATGGAGAGAGCTATGCTTGGAGTTTCTTTGCGCGATAAAATCCGAAACGTGGATATTCGCCAAAGAACCAGAGTCACCGACATAGCTGTTAAAATTTGCAAGTTGAAGTGGCAATGGGCAGGCCACATCGCTCGAAGAACCGATAACCGATGGGGAAGAAAGGTTCTGGAGTGGAGACCACGAACCGGAAGACGCAGCGTAGGGAGGCCTCCCACTAGATGGACCGACGACATTGTGAGAGTCGCTGGCATCCAGAGGATGCAAAAGGCAGGCTGTCGTTAAGTGTGGAGGTTAAAAGGGGAGGCCTATGTTCAGCAGTGGACGTCTTCTGGCTGATGATGATGATGATGACATTTTTTATAATTATGTAAAGAAAAATAAAAAAACTTTGTTGTCCCCATGTATATATTTTTTTTTTTTACTTTTTTATTATTTCTTAGTTAACCTGCCGTAACATTACATTATATTCTGAGAAAATTTTAACTGGCTATCTATTACGGTTCGAAAGATACAGCCGTTTAAAGGTAGGACGGACAGACGGACAGACAGACAGACAACGCAGGCTCAGTAATCATCATCATTAGCGAGAAGACGTCCACTGCTGAACATAGGCCTCCCTTTTTAACCTCCACACTAAACGACAGCCTGCCATTTGCATCCACTGGATGCCAGCGACTCTCACAATGTCGTCGGTCCACCTAGTGGGCCTACCTACGCTGCATCTTCCGGTTCGTGGTCTCCACTCAAGAACCTTTCTTCCCCAGTTCTCAGTTAGGCTCAGTAATAGGGTCCCGTTTTTGTTCTTACCCTTTGGGTTCGGAACCCTAACTAATAAACAATTACAGTTAACACGAAGTATTTTCGATTAAAATACTTTTCCTATTGACAAGATCTACGATCTCGTCGGCTATCGATCTCGTCGTGATTGAGTGTTTGCGTGTTTGATCAGGCTTCGGTTTGTTTGTGTTGGCGGCCTGTGAAGCCACTGGGGCCCTCGAGACCTCTTAGAGGTCTTAAGGACCGGAGCGTGCTTAAAAGCGATTGGTGACAACCCTACTCGTATTTTTGTAACGGAAAACCTTGTTTGTGTAGGTGCTTCGAAAGCTTCCAAGTTTTTTATGTTGCTGTTTTTGGTAAGAGCAATTTATGTTCAAAATGTTAAATCTACTAGGGATCCAGAATCCCAGAGCGGGATAAAGACTTTAGTTCCGGTGGCATTTGTGCTTAGTGGCCGGTGATTTTATATTTTCAAAAAATCAATCAAAATAATGTATTAGACTCAAGTTCCATAAACCTAAGATTATTATAATAAAAAATAAGACACAAAATAATAAAATCAATCAAAATCATTTATAAGACACAAATTCCATAAATCAAAGATTTTTATAATTAAAAATAAAATATGTGAAATATCAATCATTGAAAATGTTAGAGTGAGATAGCTGAAAAGAAATGCCTAAACCGAGCCTAAAAATGGAGTTTGTGTTAACTAGTTTTCATCAACGTGGATATTGGCCAAAGAACCAGAGTCACCGACATAGCTGTTAAAATTTGCAAGTTGAAGTGGCAATGGGCAGGCCACATCGCTCGAAGAACCGATAACCGATGGGGAAGAAAGGTTCTGGAGTGGAGACCACGAACCGGAAGACGCAGCGTAGGGAGGCCTCCCACTAGATGGACCGACGACATTGTGAGAGTCGCGGGCACCCAGTGGATGTAAAAGGCAGACTGTCGTTCAGTGTGGAGGTTAAAGGGGGAGGCCTATGTTCAGCAGTGGACGTCTTCTGGCTGATGATGATGATGATGAAGATGAGTTTTCATGGAAATCCGCAACAGTTAAAATAATTTCAAGTAAATATGGTACGGGTGGTGTATATGCATGGCTTATATTTTTTTATTACCTCATTAAAAAGCTGATCATAAATAGAGCACATCAAAGAAAACAAAATTCAAATTACTTCAAAAATAAATAAGTTATAAGTGTTTTAATTACATGCTAGACATTGCGCACTATACTGAGTTATGACGTCACGCCTCAGGCGCGCCATACATATGCTATAATAACAGCCGCTTTGCGAGAAAGGGACAGAGTATCTCTTCTCTATCCCCACCTAAAATCTAAGAGATTTATCAGCCAATTTGATATATTTTTTCTTTATGTGTAATGTATTTAGTTATATTCATCGCTATTTGTAATAAATTAAACATTATGATACATGCATATTCTCGTAGATAATGAAATATTAATATTACTATAGCATTGCGAGTAAAACCGTGGACTGCAACTGGTTTATAGAATAAAAATAAAAGTCTGGTAAATTACAAGCGTTCAAGTAGAAATTCCATCCCTAAACTAAGCCCTATTAATGCACTATTAGCTAAATAACCCTATTTAACACTCCATCCATTACAAATAGCTAGACCTATCTGTATAATCGATACCAGATGCCTTATTATAGATGTCTTATCGTGATTGGGATTGTGATCGCGATCGCGTGCCATCTCACTCACGCACGTGGTGCGTAAGTAGATGCGAACGGGACGGCATGCAATCTCGATCACGATCAAACTTCTATAATAAGGCCGCAGTACCTTATACGACCGATGGGGAAGATGGTTCTTGAGTGGAGACCACGAACCGGAAGACGCAGCGTAGGTAGGCCTCCCACTAGATGGACCGACGACATAGTGAGAGTCACTGGCATCCAGTGGATGCAAAAGGCAGGCTGTCGTTCAGTGTGGAGGTTAAAGGGGGAGGCCTATGTTCAGCAGTGGACGTCTTCTGGCTGATGATGATGATGATGATGATGACCTTATACTAGAGAGATAGATACTCAGTTTACGTATCAGATACCAAATTACTTGTATCGATTCCCTAATAATAGCTTTATCAAGTATCCCGGGCACACCGGTGGGATTCGGAGGGTCATTTTGTATCTGGTGCCGAAACCCGAACATAATTGAGATTCTGGTACGGATAATTAGGCAATTTTGAGGCTAATTAGACCGTTTAAGTGTTTGTGGTAGATAATCGTTATCTAAACTGGTGTTTACAATTTTAACGGTAGTGTATTGCTAGCCTATCATGTTTCCACTGCTAGGATACAGGCTTTCTCTTAGAGAGAGAGAGAGAGAGAGAGAGAGAAAGAGAGAGAGAAAGAGAGAGAGAGAGATAGAGTGAGGATGGGCTATCAGCTTTGACCAACCCAGTGCACGTCGGTGTTTTTTTTTAAATTCTGAGATTATAGGTAACATGTTTTCGAATGTGACTCATCTATGAATAAATAATAGCTTGAATACTAGCCAAGTACAAGTTCTTAAGGCGAGATTTTCCCACTGACCATAAGGTTTTTTTATTTTAGCGGAGCTAAACCATGTCGCTTACACAGTCGTGCGTTTCGCTAATTCTATTTTTGAGATTTTCTCATATTTTTCAAGAAGCATAGCTGCAATGGTACCTTTACGGTTCCCTCTATAATTGTATAATCTGTATATTCAGATATCGTAGACATCATTTAGTAAATAGGTATTTGAATGAATCCAAAAAACAGGGAGAAGAGCGCAAATCAGTGATACTTTTTTTCTTCTCTAGAGTGAAATTGCTAAAAATGGGAAAACAGGGCCTTAATAGTTTTTCATGGAAATACAATCACGTCTCACGTAGTACGTGACACGACATCTAGCTAGGACTCGAGTGGCGGTATATTGGGTTAGTGACGAGCCATATACATGTCCTACATCAAAATCTCAACAAAACATGATGTGAATTGTACAGAACCATATTTAGAATTTGCAAACCTTCAGAGACTAAGTATAACTCATGACATTTTCAATCAAATCCAAGTAACTGGCCAAGAATGAGTCGTGACATGCATATGGTAGGATTCCGTTGTCAAAGCCATATAATTGTGGCCATATTCATAGTTCAGAAATATAACTGGTAGCTATTAAGCAATTAGGCGTGCACAAAGTAGCACAACGAGCTATGGAGAGGGTATGCTCGGGGTTTCTCTACGAGATCGAATCCGAAATGAGGAGATCCGTAGACGAACGAAAGTCACCGACATAGCCCACCGGATTAGCAAGTTGACGTGGCAGTGGGCAGGCACATATCACGCAGAACAGATGGTCGATGGAGCCGAAAGGTTCTGGAATGTAGACCACGGACCGGTAAGCGCAGTGTAGGACGTAGATGGACAGACAACTTAAAAGAGACGGCAGGGAAACGCTGGATGCAGGCCGATTCCAACCGGCCCTTTTGGAGATCGATGGGGAGGCCTATGTCCAGCAGTGGACGTCCCATGGCTGAAATGATGATGATGAAGCAATTAAAACAAACGAAGCTACTTGGACTTGACCAATCAGATGTTCAATCCCGAATTTACGTAATACTTTTTATGGTTTAGTGAAAGTGAAAAATACTTGAGAAACGTTCTTTGTTGAGATATTTTATGAACAGGTCAAAGATCTTTGAATAAGAACGTCGTGAATTTATTACAAACCGCTATAACTGAAAAAGCGATAACTTAAAGAAAGTTTTTTACGCTGTAAATTTTAATGAGTAGGACATAATCTCGAGGATGGTCTCAAATACATTTGAAGAAATTATTTTGGCTCCAAGGGCCTTGCCTTGCCTTTCGCAATCGAGAAATCGGATGTTATAGTTTTGTAAAAATATATTACATCATACATAGCCCACCCGATTAGTAAGTTGAAATGGCAGTGGGCAGGGCCCATATCACGCAGAACAGATGGCCGATGGGGCCGATAGGTTCTGGAATGGAGACCACGGACCGGTAAGCGCAGCGTAGGACGTCCACCCACCAGATGGACAGATGACCTAAAAGAGACCGCAAGGAAACGCTGGATGCAGGCCGCTTCCAACCGCCCTTTTGGAGATCGATGGGGGAGGCCTATGTCCAGCAGTGGACGTCCTACGGCTGAAATGATGATGATGATGATGATGAAAAATATATTAATGACCTAGATAATGTGAAAATATGTACTTCCAAATGAACTAAATCAAATACATATAATATTTATTCTATTTAACCCACGCTCGAGATTTGTAACCTATTCAATAAAACCAATCCCGTCAACCAGTTTCCGCTGTAGGCCATCAAGGCAGTCGTTCCATCTTTACGTGCGCACGCAGTATTTCCAAAATTTCTTTTTAATACCAACTGCAAAGGAATGCGCTCCCTGCCGCATAAATAATTTCAATTACCAATCGATAGTATAACAGATGTCATCCACTTATTGGGCGATGCCATTTTTATCTGTACAATAATCTCTTCAAATATATCAACAGTTTTATCTCCTTATCAGTCATGTATTGCAGGTAATCTGGTATAAGTATTATCTATATTGTCATGTTGTCCATCTCACAATGTATAATGCAAGAGATTAAAACTAAAGAAGCAATTTTTCTCCTATTTATGGGGTTCCGTACCTCAAAAGGAGAACTTGGTGTACCCCGATAGTTACAATCTGGGTGGCGAGAATTCAAGTCGAGAGTGAATAGGTTTCTCCTAGGCAAGGGTGCTCCATCGTAGGCCGCATCATCGCTTAACGGCCGGCTACCCGAGTCGCGTAGGCAACAAAACGCTCCCTCAGCCCCCGCTATTATTATTTAACAGTTATATATAGCTATTTTAATAGCTATTTATATATATTTACTTTTATCTTACAAATAGTAATTATATCCAGTTGAAACTTCCACAGTATATGTAGGTAATGTTACGGCTAATTTATTAAGAAATAATAAAGCCAAAAAGTAAAAACGAAAGGGATTAAAATAAATAAAATAAATAAATATCTGGGACATTTTTGCACACACGGTCATCTGACCCCAAACTAAGCAAAGCTTGTAATATGGCTGCCAGAAACTGATATACGTACATATATATTTTTAAATACAAACTTAAATAGATATTAACACCCAGACATAGAACAAACACAAATGTTCATCACACAAATGTTTGTCCTAGATGGGAATCGAACCCACGCCCCCAAGCACAGAAGATAGGTTCACTACCAACTGAGCCACCGGGGCAGTCAAATCAGTCGGGGATGTCCCGATACAACAGTTTTTTAAACGTATTTTTATATTTCCTTTAATGTAAAAACAGTAAAACGTACAAGAGTCAAACTTGGCATGATTATAGTACACACTCTAAAGTATAACAACAAATAATAAATAATGGCCAGGTGCGAGTCAGTGGCAAATTTCTGTTCACCAAAGTTAAGCAACGTCGGGCACGGTCGGTACTTGCAAAAAGCACTGTTTGCATAACTTTTTTTTACTTTAGTAATTAACAGTTTATGTGGTACGGAACCAGTGCTCTAGCATGACTGGCACTTGGCCAGTTTATTCGTTAACTTCAAGTATATTAGACTTTCATGTACTTATTCACCGCAAGATTAGACACCTACACATATTTACTGTGAGAAATTCATTTCAAAAATAGCCTCAGAATATATTGCCCACGCGTTTTCGATAAATAGTAACAATGTTTCTATTTTTAGAAGCCAATTTCTTCGGTAATGGGATGGTATCTATTTCTTCTCATATCAATTTACAAAGTTAGAAGCAATCTTTTTATCCGACTATGTGAAATGAGAGGAATTTTAAAGGTTGACAACCGGTATGACTCAGTGGCAGAGATGATTTGGGCTTTATAGTCATTACTTAGTGGGCTTAGAGGTGTTTAGAGGTCCCGAGTTCGATCCCCGACTGGGCAGATGTTTGAATGGCGAATTTAAATATGTGTCTGGGTGTTAATTTACCGTGTTTTTGTTTTTATTTAGTTACTAGCTGTACCCTATGGTTACACCCGCGTGGATCAGGAACCGTACATATTTCCGGGATAAAAATAGCTTAAGTTACTCCATATAAAATCAGCTATCTGCCATTGAAAGTCCCGTCAAAATCGGTCTAGCCATTTTGGAGTCCATGGGGAACATACACACATCGATTTTTATGTCAAACTAGCGGTCCGCCCCACCTTCGCAGGGGTATAGATTATAGCCTATGTCACCCGGGGATAGTGTAGCTTCCCGTCAGTGAAAGATTTTTTCAAATCGGTTCAGTAGTTTCAGAGCCTATTTAATGCAAACAAACAAACAAACAAACAATCAAATCTTTCCTCTTTATAATATTAGTATAGACTAGGACCCGACAGACGTTGTCCTGTCATAGAACTGTAAAACGCGCGAAGTATAAATCGTGGTTAAAATTTCTAACAACTTATTTTTTTCTTTTTTGGTTTTTTGTTTCTGAAATTTTCCAAGTTTCTGCGCAATTTTCTTAATTTTTCTTTCCGTAAGATCCTTCTACAAAGAATTAGAAAACTTTAAAAAAAAGATGAATGGAATCGATACAGTCGTTCTCAAGTTATGGCGTGACCAAGGTAAATAGGGATTCATTTTATATAATACTAGCGACCCGCCACGGCTTCGCACGTAAATTACACCCTTGCGAAGTCGGGGCGGGTCGCTAGTTATATATATAAACCTTCCTTGAAAATGTATCTAACTGATGGTGAAAACCGCATCAAAATCCGTTGCGTGGTTTAGGAGGAGTTAGCGGCCATACAGACATACAGACAGACGCGGAAAGCGACTTCAATTTATACTATGTAGAGATAGATAGGTAGATAGATTGATAGTGCAAATTACCCTTATTAGCGGCCTTTGCCTTCAAAAAATACTGAAAACAATCTCTAAACTATGGATATCCTACATTTTACTACTATATCAAACAATAGCTATTTTATACAACCATAATTTTGCATAGTGGTACACATAATTCAGGAAAAGTGCTTATGATCACGCAAAGCGGTGAAATACACCGCCCACGTTGGGATCGGTTTTTCTAAGTTACAAGTCATGTTTGGTAATAACTTACAAGCATTTGTGGGGGTGTTGAGTGACATAAAATTTTTATACAGAACGTAGCGGAAAATTGTTTTATATTGATGGCGTAAAGTCATAGTCATTTTAGGGATTAATTTAAAAGCTAAGTAGCACAGGACGACGATGATAGCTGAGTGCTTGCGTGGGTGATTGCGATGTTGCTACCTACGCTACCACTATTGAGCCCACACAAAGATGTGGGTTGAAATTGCAAGGATTTTTGGCAAACTAAAATGTAGTTAGAATAAAACCGACCAAGTGCGGCTCGCGCAGGGTTCCGTACCACCACAAAATTCAATAACGAAATTACCAGTTATAACTTGGTAATGAACAGAAACTTGTTACCGAGATTTATTATTTTGTTGTTTTACTTAGGGTGCCTCCTTTATTTTGTGCTTCTTATGTAACAATAAATCAGTGGATGCAAAAGGCAGGCTGTCGTTCAGTGAGGAGGTTAAAAGGGGAGGCCTATGTTCAGCAGTGGACGTCTTCTGGCTGATGATGATGATGTAACAATAAATAAATTTTGTATTTTGTATTTTTATACTTTAGCGTGTGTACATCATGCTAAGTTTGACGCTTGTACGATGTACCGTTTTTACAATAGATCTTATACAAAAATACTTTTGTATAGATAGATAGATAGAAACTCTTTATTGTGTACACCAGAAATAAACCATATCAGCCACCGTTCGCATTTTTTTTTTTTAATTATTTCTTAGTTAATCCGCAGCTTTTCATTTCTATTTCATTGAATAAAATAAGCTTTTTAGGGGAATGGTATAATTTTTTTTTATAATAATCTAGGATCACACCTGTATGAATCATATTTTTAATACAGTCAAATATCCTATTGTGCAATGTGCAATGTGCATCCGGTCTCATTTGGCCATTTTCCAATTCAGCTGGGACTGGCAACACATGTTTCTTTAATTAATGAAAAGGTTTTGGCGCCAACGTGAAAAAACATGTCGGCTCGATGAATAATTTTCCTAAACTTTAGTATTTTTGAGTGTTAATGTGTAGTAAATGGTGAATTATTATTCATTAAGTGCTCGCATTATTTACGTGCTCGAGTGTGGGTAAGTGATATAACGAGGTGAAACATGTCTTTTCGTGTTGTTTCCAAACTCTATAGAAGCCTCTTGTAAAGTCTGCACCATTCTACAGAGGCACACTCTACAGTATAATAAAGAATAATAAATAATGGCCAAGTGCGAGACTGTGATAAACTTTTGTTCATTACCAAGTTATACCTGGTAATTTCTTTACTTGGACGATCTTATCATTCCAACGTCGACTTAACATTTCGCCGAATTGCCATATTTTACTAATTTTGAAGTCGGTTTTTTAATTGATAATTATTGTATTTTGTGGTGGTATGGAACCCTCAGTGCGCGAGCCCGGCTCCCACTTGGCCAGTTTATTTTCTATTGCATAAATAGATAATTATGTCTGTTAGCCTTTTTCTTTCATTTGCAATCGCAATTCTACTTTTTTAACCGTCTTCAGGAAGGCGGTTGTCAATTCGATCCGTTTTTTTTTGTTGCAACTCTCAAGGCGGTCCCTCAAACTTTGACTCAGTTTATGTTTTAGACAGCTTCAATAACATATATCAATACTTCTATACTAATATTATAAAGAGGAAAGATTTGATTTCCTGGGCTAGCGCCTTTATTAACTAAACAAAATACAAGCTAAAACTACAAATACAGTTAGACTGCCCATAGATCGTTGAAGGTCTAAAGACAATCCAAATGCTCAAGCCCACTACCAGTTGGCAGCGTACCCAGCATGCTGGCGGCATTACCACGTTGAATGGCAATGCTTATGCGTTGAGCCAGAAACACGCCAGCATTTTGGTCACGCGTCGCATTAACCAGGCGCTCTGAAAGATTTTTGAAAATGAGGTGAGCTCCCGGTCCCCAAGGGCCCAATGTCAAGATTTGATTGTTTGTTTGTTTGTTTGCATTGAATAGGCTCCGAAACTACTGAACCGATTTGAAAAATTCTTTCACTGTTGGAATGCTGCACTATCCCCGGTTGACATAGGCTATATAATATCCCGGCTTCGCCCGTGCGAAGCAGGGGCGGCCTACTACACATACGCACATCATCAGCCATTAAATGTCCACTGCTGAACAAGGCCTCCCTCTTAGAGAGGGGTGTTGCCATAATCCCCACGCTTGGCAGGCGGCTTGGAGATCGCAGTACGTTCACCGTGTACTAACAGGACGCTGCTGCCCATCCTCCGGTGGTTCTACTAGTAGGCGGCCTACTAGTAGGTTAATAATTCAAGAGCATTCACTCATTTTGAAGTTTGTTTTTTATAGATAATAATGACTTGTGAGATTTGAAAAAGTGATCTTAAATCCCCACAATAGCCTTCCGTATCCGTAAGTACCTGAACACCCAAAATACCCACATTTGTTTGGGGAAGCGTAGTCTAGCTGAAATTTTAAAGCCACGTTTACGTGGGACGCCTCTATGATAAATTATTCAGTGAATCGCTTTACGACACGACCGTTGTTACAAGCTTGCACGATATGGTCTCAATGGCTAAATAAATACTCAGGGTTACACAGAAAGATGGTACTAAACCGCATGGAGAACATTGTACTCATTATTATGAACAAATTTGGAAAACTCGAAAACTACAATACAATACAATACAATATTTCTTTATTACACACCGAAAATACAAATGAAACTTAAACTAACATAAAAAACAAATATACGGCAGTATAATGGGCGGCCTTATCGCCTTAAGCGATTTCTTCAAGGCAACCTTTAGATGGACAGGACTAAAGAAATTGAAAAACGGTCGGTGGTGTACATAAAATAAACCTAAATAAATTTATATATCCCTACATTTATGTATACAATAAATACACAATACTACATACATACTTAACTACTAACTACATACTAAACTACTTGACCTACGAAGCTGAAATTTGGCAGCTAGATTCCGTATGGGATGTAGAGGTCCGCTAAGAAATGATTTTGCGAAAGGGCCGAATTAAGGGGGGCAAATGGGGGCTAAAATGTCTATTTGAAAGTCTACGCGTACAAAGTCGCGGCTCCCTAATCTTTTTCTAAAAATAGTTATGATCATCATCAGCCAGAAGACGTCCACTGCTGAACATAGGCCTCCCTCTTTAACCTCCACACTGAACGATAGCCTGCCTTTTGCATCCACTGGATGCCAGCGACTCTCACTATGTCGTCAGTCCATCTAGTGGGAGGCCTCCATCTAAAAATATTGCCCGGACGTTTTTTAACGTCCTACTTAGTGTTTTTTTTTTTTATTTGCGATAGATATAGCTCTGACTGATGAGCGCGAAATTAAGTCAAAGCAAACAAAAGTACTATGTTAAGTGTTTTTCACACAATGCAACTAAATTGTCCAATATATATTAAGTAACGCGTGAACAAGGGTGTCAATGATCACGTAATTAAGTTTGTGAATACACCATTAATCAATATTATGGAATTTCTAAATATTTCGATGCCATCGTTCAAAGAAAATTAAGGGCATCCTGAAGATACTGGTGTGTCTAAGAAATCCAAAAGTTCAAAGTCATGTTATTCACCAACATACACTGGGTCAGCATGATAATGATGATGATGTAATTTCCATACTTATTTTATTTTTCATATGCAGGGTGTAAGGGGAACCCTCTCGAAGCCACAAGAAGGTAATTGTACTCATCATTATTAACTACTTTTACTATGGGACCAGCCCTGAATCGCGAAAAAAATATCAGCTGTTCTATAGAAAACGGTCATTGACACTCGACAAAATGTATGGAACAGCTGTTTTTTTTCGCGATTTTATGATGAGTACAATTACCTTCTTTTGGCTTCGAGAGTGTTCCCCTTACACCTTGTATAATTCCGATTTGCACAAGCCAGAGGATTGGATTATCAAAACATTCCTATGTTCAGCAGAGACTGTGAGATAAAATGCGATATATGTTGATGACGAATCTCTGTATTTATGAATATTTTAAGGTAAGCCATCATGAATGGCACGCAAACAATAATTATTATTCTTACTGCTCATAATTGGCTAGACCGTAGGTCAATAATTGCTTACTTTTAGGTTTGGTTTTCATGACGTATAATTGGACATTGTCGAGTCTGCCGGACGACGTCACTGCAGCCGTCAGCCTGTACGCCTTTAAGTCACGTGTCAAAAAATGACTGATCGAGCAATCTTTCTACACATGTGACGAATTTTATAAATGTATAATTTAATTTTGTATTTAATGGATTTTATTACATTAACTGTAATTTTTATTTTATAACCGACTTAATTTTTTATTATATAATTGATTAATAAAAAAAAAATCTTTTAGTCTAAATTATTATTGTTTTATCTAATTTATTATTTGATTGATATAATTTATTATTTGATTAGTTTGACATGTAAAATAACATTTTATTAATAAATGAATATGAATATAAGTGGTGTGAAAAACTATATTTTTTATTCTATTAGTTTGATTCCCTAACAATTTTTTATTGCTTTTTTTATTCTAGGGCTCAAGAGCAAGCGTTAAGTTACTAGGTCAAGGCTGACGGAGGCTTCGAACGCCCTAAAAACAAGAGCAGCCTGCTAGCACCGAGATTGTGTCTTAGGAAAGTTTTCTTTGCTATTTAGTTCTTTGTGGAGTTCGCGGCAGCTCTCTACTAATCGGTGTTAATCTGCAACTTTTGATGTAGTTTTTTTTTCTCGCTTTGTAATTGCTTGAGATTTTAGACCATGGTGGGCACAAGCCGTGAGACGTAAGAGGCATAGACGAGGCTCAGATTAATATATTTCACTAACATTTTATATGAAGGCGTAGGTGCCGGGGCACGGCCGAGCCTCGTCCGGGACGCAGACGAGTCACGGATCAACACTTTATGGACATTTTATATGAAGGCGTAGGTGCCGGGACACGGCCGAGCCTCGTCAGGGACGCAGACGAAGCTGGGATTAACACTTCATGAACATTTTATATGAAGGCGTAGGTGCCGGGGCACGGCCGAGCCTCGTCCGGGACGCAGACGAGTCACGGATCAACACTTTATGAACATTTTATTTGAAGGCGTAGGTACCAGGGCATGGCTGAGCCTCGTCAGGGACGCAGACGAGGCTCAGATTAACACTTCACGAAAATTTTAAATGAAGTCTTAGGTACTGGGGCACGGCCGAGCCTCATCAGGGACGTGGACGAGGCTCGAATTAACACTTCAAGAACATTTTATATGAAGGCGTAGGTGCCGAGGCACGGCCGAGCGTCGTCAGGGACGCGGACGAGGCTCAGATTAACACTTCAAGAACATTTTATATGAAGGCGTAGGTGCTGGGGCACGGCTGAGCCTTATTTGGGACGCAGAAGAGGCTGGGATTAACACTTCATAAAAAATATATTAAGGTGTAGGTGCCGGGGAACGGCCGAGCCTCGTCAGGGACGCAGACAAGGCTCGGTTTTACACTTCATGAACATTTTATATAAGCTTTGATTATATTTTGGTGTACACAGTCTATGTGGACTTAAATAAATAAATAACACTTCGGCCGCTACCTCTCACAAAATATGCATACGGATATGAAAAACGGTCTGAACGAGCATTTCCGCGCAAACTTGCCGGTCAGACCCAGAATCCCTGGCTCTTTAATATTCATTTTTCGTTCCAATTTCCGAAACTCACCCCTGGATTTCTCTCAGTTTGATAATATAAGATTTATACACGAGCCGTGTGTAGTTAAAGGCACGGAATAATCAATAGTTGAAGACTTTATTATTTCGACATGACATTTAAATAAATAGAAACTCTCGTAACTACTTAATGAAGTTAATTTTAGCGCGCGCAGCGGAGATACCGTTAGATATATCAACGCCCGCCAGAACAGCTTTAAAGTCATAAGTTTAGGAATCTCAATAAACCGGCCTTTGTTTGTAAATAAAATTACGTTTAAGTCTCATCATTTCAGCCATAGGATGTCCATTGTCCACTGCTGGACGTAGGCCTCTCCCAGCGTTTCCCTGCGGTCTCTTTTAGGTCAATGTCCATCTTGTGGGTGGACGTCCTACGCTGTGCTTACCGGTCCGTGGTCTCCATTCCAGGACCTTTCGGCCCCATTGACCATCTGTTCTGCGTGATATGTGCCCTGCCCACTGCCACTTCAACTTTCTAATCCAGTACGTTTCAGTCTAGACTTTCTAAAATTATCTTTTGTAATTGTTAATTTTATAATTATAATCAATTTAAACTAATCAAAGTGTTCGGTGTCATCTCTCAACAACGGTGAAGGAAAACATCGTGAGGAAAAGACATGGCTTTCACCAACCATGTGTTCAATAAAAAAAGACTACGTAAAAATTTATATTGAATTGCAATTATTTTGTTGTTAAATTAGTTATAGCTGACCTGAAGAGTTTTGCGTAACTAAAGATAGCTTTTTAGTTATCAAAATATACCCTTACTTACAATGTTTTTCCACGTTCTAAATCTGACACGCAAAGGAATCCAGATACAAGGCTAAGATCTAAAAACAGAGGATTTTAGTCTCAGCGTGATTATGATTGTAACTTAAAACTGCCAAAAACTGAGTTACGATGTTGTTCCTAGCAGGTGTCGATAAATTGATTATAAAGCATTTTTATAATTAGTGTTTTTGAAGAACTATTAAATACCAATGTTAGGGTAAGATACCAAGAGGTCTTCTTGTTTCTTCTCAATTCAATAGTAATAATCACTGTTTTCTTTGCTTCACATTATGACTATACTAAACGCATTACCATCTGAGTCGTCAGGTCATAAATCATTGCTCATCTCATCTCGCTCGCACCCACATGTCATATTTGTCTATCTCGCTCGCACTTACAGATCTTATGGTATGATGTTTATTGCTCGACGACTCAGTTGGTAACACGGTGACTATAGTCACAAAAATCATTTGCACAGTATGAAAGAAGAACTATAAACCGAGCTTTCAATGTTTCCTGAATGGAGTTAAATCCACTTAAGGAACGTTGGAACAACCAACAACCTTTTCAAATAATTTTAGCTTTGAAATAATTCCTAAAATATAACTTCAATTAAAACTTCATTTAAACACCTTAACCACTCCTTTACTACCGCATAACTGGCACGAGCTGTATAAAGGCCTCTATTCACTATTCCGACTCAATATCAACTTGATTCAATACCAACTTGACTCAATACTGATCCGATATAATAATAACACGACTCATTACTCACTCAAATCCGCATCCCGTACTTATTAAAGGTCTGTGTTTAAATCAATACTGGAACGACTCAATAACTACAAGACAATACGTAAAATGACTCAAATTAAGGCATGTGGAATTGAATTATGTATGGATGGCGGTTGTGAAACAACCGGGACCTTGTTATCTAGAAAACGTACCATCATCAGCCAGAAGACGTCCACTGCAGAACAGGCCTTCTCCTTAGAACGCCACTATGACAACAGCCTGCCATCTGCATCTACTGGATGCCCGCAACTTTCACGATGTCAGTAAGAAATCATAGAGACCAAAACAGATGTTGTAGCCGCCCATCTAAAACCACCTTATTGAACCAAATTATAATGTGTTTGGAACCGATTATCTACAATACTATACCGATTTCAATGAGGGATCTAAAACCGAGTCAACTTAAGATAAAACTAAAAAACTTTTAGTCGAGAAATGCTAATACAAAGTTAGTGATTTTATAAATGATAAATTTTAGTAATGACTGCAGTAGGTGGCAATGAGGCAATTTGTTTATCATACAATTATAGTAAGGTCTATCTGAACAATTAAAATAATAGCATGATATTAAATACTAACTATTGAATTTTATTTACAGTTAATTTAACTATTACTTTTTTATATAAATGATATTTCCGGTATTTAATACTATTTCTCTATATTTGTACGCCTACAAACTCAGCAAAACATGATATAAAGTGACTAATATTTTAAGGCTAGTTGAATCACGTCACGATTGCAACGATCAGTCTTGTGAGTCAGTTTTGAGTCCATGTAACGTGCAAACTCCTTTAACTCTGTTTAATATTCCCCGAATATTCCACATTCCTCTGGTCTCGAATAAATGAAAACCCGATTAAGGTAAACAAAGGGGCTCCCACAAACCGGGGTAATTTTGCTACGTGAAGTTTAAATCTCCCGACTTCCTTTTGTGTTTCATACTGATTTGGAAGTATGTTTCGGGGTCTGCACCATTTTTTTAAAAATATGTGTTATGAATACGAAATAGCTTTTTGTGAATCTTATCTTTGTTTTGCGTATAATCGTGTCTGCCATGACGAGCATGTTGCCGGCGTGATGGTATAGGGAGTTTATTGTGGTTTAACGTTAGATTTTTTGGGGAATCATAGAGTAGGTAGTTGATTGAATCAGGCGTTACTTTGCGGAAGTCCATTTTTAATTTGTATATGTCGAATTTTTTGTGTAATTCCGCTTCTACGTCGTTTCGAGTACAATAAGGATTTTAGGTTTTAAACTATTTTCTCTATAGATATTTGTGATGCTAATTTGAACCTAACCTGAATTTAAATATTAATTACATAAAAAAACAAAATTAACCTAACCTGAAACAAAAAGTAATTAAATCTGTAACAAAAAATTCGTTATAACAATTTGTACTAATGAAATTGACTTTAAATAAAATATATGTAAATTTTGAAATGAATATGAAATTACTATAAATATGATTTTATTTAAAATCAATTTCATTAGTACAAATTGTTATAACGATTTTTTTGTAACAGATTTAATTACTTTTTGTTTCAGGTTAGGTTAATTTTGATTTTTTATGTTGATCTTAATAATTATGTTCTATCAAGGTTCTGTCATAATGCCTGGAGACAGATTTTCCTTCTCATTTCCGTTCTATTTACTTCTCTTTTCTGTGGTGTTCACGCTCAGGGATGCTTAATTGCCTTTTATCTCAAATTAGTCTCGAATATACTTTAAAAAAATCAGTTTTTTGCATTTTTAGGATTACTATATATTATTATTCTGTAAATGTTTACCTAAATACTCAGTTCAAACAAATAATTTGCTCTGAGCCTTAATATTAGTACTGTTTTATTGGTGATGTTAAAACTTTTGTTGAGTAAAACATTATCGCATAAAAGATCGTGAGTAATTTCGATAAGAATTTTATTCGTTACCAATTTACTTTAAAAGCCGTGGTAACCCATTTGGGACACCGCTAGACTTGAAAGCGTGAAGTCGCGAGTTCAAACCCCGGGCCCGTACCAATGAGTTCTTTGGAGCTTATGTACGGATTTTCATACCACTGGCTTTTCGGTGAAGGAAAACATCGTGAAATCTGCATACGTACGCAGAAAGAATTCAATGGCGTATGTGAATCCACCAATTGCCATCCAGCGTGGTGGATATGGCCCAATCACCCTTTCGTGGGTAGGCTAAAAGTCCAGCAGTGGACTGTTAAAAAGGCTGATTATGATGATTATGATGTTACCAATTCAACATTATTGTTCACTGTTTTCGAAAACAGTAAGACACACACACAAAATACGTACCTATGTAACTCCCTGCGGTAATCCGGGATGTTTTCCCGTAAAATAATAAACAAGATGTCTGTATGGTGAATAACAATTGCTAATAAATTACCGGCTCTTCTAATAGATTGGTAACTGGTAATGCCTCTTCGTGGATTTATAGCTTATGGTTTTGCGGTTTTGTAAACAATGAAGCTACTAGCTTGGAGTTAAACTGTGGCATACCTACTGTAAGCAAGATTATATTTAATACTATTAGTTAATGGATTTGTTCTTCGTTCACGTCTTAACTGCTGTTCGTCGTTACTACTAGTCTGTAAAATGCGCTGCTTGAATGGGTTTTCCCCGTCAGTTACAATCTGGGTGCCTTCAAGCCGAGAGTGAATCGATTTCTTCTAGGCTAGTGTGCTCCATCGTAGACCGCATCGTCGCTTAACATCAGGCGAGATGGCGGCCAAGCGCAAGCTTATCTACTAAATAAATAAAAAATAGGGACAAATACAAAAACAATTTATTATTTTTAGTTTTAGTGTTTTAGGCCGTTAAACCAGATAGCACAGTTTTGAATGGCTTGTTCCCAAACTGGTCCAAAAAAATCTTACTAGCTCCAAAAAATATTTTAAAATGTAAGTAGAGATTCAATTTATTCCCAACGGGATCCAAGAGAACGGAGTAGAGTTAGCAAAAACACAGCTGACAAAAACTGTAATACATTTATCCGACTGTCCCTGGAGAAACGTAATGTTTTAAGTCACGTTCACTAAATTTTTTTAGCATCACAGCAGTTGTCTTTTTCTAAAATGACTAGCAACGCACCCCAGGTTCGCACGGGTGTAAGTCTTATTTTTTTACACCTTGGGTTACATTATTAGAGTTTTAGTAAGGATCCCTATTTTTTTTGAAAATATAATATAGCCTATGTTACCTGGCGATAGTGTAGCTTACCAACAGTGAAAGAATTTTCAAATCGGTTTAGTAATTTCGGAGCCTATTCAATGCAAACAAACAAACATTCAAATCTTTCCTTTTTATAATATTAATATACTTAGATTATATTACAAGAAAAAATCAGGTTTGGATTTAATTGCTATTGTTTTATTTTTTTTAGATGTTGACGATGTACTTATATAATTCTAATATATTACTATTTTTACACTAGAGCAAATACAAAAATACGTTAAAAACGCATATTGTAAAGGTAACAACTAAAGGTTAAGCTTTTGTTTTGACTTTTTGACGTTTTATTTGTTAGCAAATCCACCGTAATAAACATATTACTCTGTGAAAATTTCAACTGGCCGTCTATTACGGTTCAAAACATACAGCCGGACAGACAGACAGGCGGACAGGCGGACAGGCGGACAGACAGACACACAGCGGCTAGGGTCCGCTTACACCCTTTCGCTGTGGAACCCTAAGTACTCTCCGACTCCGGGGACAATATGTTCACATTTCTATACATTAGGCGCGCAGCCGTTCTGAAATACATCTTGTAGCTAGGCCTTTACTCATGGAGATGGCCTCTAAACATTAATTCAAGGCTCAACTGTAAAGATGAGAAGAGATTCGTTACGCGACCTGAAATCAAGTTGCCTTCACAACAAAACGTACCCTGTCACAATAAAAATACGTAACATTTTCTTCTACGAGTAAAGAAAACAGACAAAGGTTTTGTTGACAAAGGTCTTATAGCTGTTTGCATGTTAAAATGTTGATTTGAATAAACGTTTAAGAGAAGTATTGTTTGTTGATGGCCACTGAAAATGGGTGTATTGTTATGAAAATTGTTGGAAAAATCGACACCTGCTTGTCTATTTTTGAGTTTGAGTGAGCATGTGATAAAAATAATGATTCAGTAATATTTTTTCTTATTTATAGAGTAAAATTGATACCTACTTGCCTATAAATATTTATGCTAAGGCGAAACCCATTTTTCTATCGGACTCCCAAAGTGGGCACGAACCGACACCACTTTATGGTTGATTGATATTCCGAAAGCCCGTACTAAGCGCTTTGATTCCACTTTTATTGTGCGAACTGCTAGTATGTGGAATGCGCTGCCTGATTGGGTGTTCGCCGATAGTTACAATTTGGAAATACAGTTTCAAATTAAGAGTGAATCAGTTTCTTCTAGACAAGCATGCTCCATCGTAGACCGCATCATCGCTGAGTTGGCGGAAAACGCAAGTCTACTTTTAAATAATATTAAAAAAAAACAATTCTAAAATAGATTATACGATGTGTAATAGGAAAGGTAAAGTAATACTTAGGGGGTCGCTGTAACCATCAAAGTGAACAACTTGTAGAAAACAAGTTTGAAAATTTCACAAAAACAAAATGTTCTTAAGCAAAATGGATCGTGATAGGTAATTTTTTTATGAGGACGCATTTTTTTTTGCCTAGCTTCATAATGAAGTGTTTCCAAAAGGGTGTCTACAACTACCTCCTCGGTAGGCAGATCGAGAGATATTAAAAAAAAAAAAAAACAGAAAAAGTTGTTAAGCTCTTTGGAAGCTACGATGCAACAAAAAGATACAAAATACACACGTTAAACTTATAGCATCCCTCTTTTTGCATCGGGAGTTAATAAAAAACTGTTCAAAACACGGTTTTCTAGTTTATCTTTAGTATTAGTCAAATATTTCTAACATACTCGTTGGTACATAGAATGTCAAATTGTAGCAAACAGACCTAACGAATTGTTTGAAATTTTCAAACCCAGTCAGGCAGGTATGCCAAAAATTGTAGTTGCAGTTTGGTACGTTTTTTCACGTTAATAATTTTTTCTCTAAATGTTATAATTTTTTTGCCTGCGTTTGAAAAATATCAATACGACACGAAAAACTAATCAATTTTCCAGTATTTCCGCATTTGTATGTATAATAGTTGGTTGTACAACGAGAGCTTAAAGCAATTCTTTTTAGCCGATTTAAGTTGAGAATAAAATGAGTTTTATGCAATAGTTATCACTAGGACTTTTACTTTAATTGCGAGGAAATAAAACAGTGATGGACCCGGGTATGTCCTAAAACTGCGACCAGAACCACCGGAGGATGGGCAGCAGCGTCCTGTTAGTACACGGTGAACGTACTGCGATCTCCAAGCCGCCTGCCAAGCGTGGGGATTATGGCAACACCCCTCTAAGAGGGAGGCCTAGTTCAGCAGTGGACATTTAATGGCTGATGATGTGTGTGTGTGTGTGTGAAAACAGTTATACTATAATAAGCGGCCTTATTATAGAAGTTTGATCGTGATAGAGATTGCATACCGTCCCGTTCGCATCTATTTACTCGCACCACGCGCGTAAGTGAGATGGCACGCGATCGCGATCACGATCCGAATCATCCATAATAAGGCATCTGTTCTTACCTCTTTCATGATGTTTTTTTTTTAGACAAAAGTTATGCCAGGTCCTCTAATAATACCCTGCTCTATGGGTATTATTAAAGACCTAGGCAAACTCCCTACATCATACTTATATTATAAATGTGAAAGTGTGTTTGTTTGTTTGTTTGTTTGTTCCTCTTTCACGCAGCAACGGACCAACGGAACAACCTGATTTTTTGCATGGATATAGTTCAAGAGCCAGAGAGTGACATAGGCTACTTTTTATCATCATCATCATCACCACAACCATTTTTCATCACTACGCGGATGAAACCGCGGGGCGCAGCTAGTTAGATATAAATTAGAAACTGAACTTTTTTGAAGAGGTTCAGTTTATTTTTGTGCACAAAAAGCAGACTTTTCTGCTCAGAGCAAAAGTAATTTTAGTCTGAGATACAAGAATTTTACGAGCATGAGAAGTGAAAAACCTTTTTTACGCTAAGAAAAAAAAAACTATTTATTAACTTTAATGTGATCAGGATCGGTTCTGTCGTTTAGTTGTAGAAATATGGATACAGATAAAAAGTAAAAGCTTCTTTTATAAAATAAAGTGATAATATATGTTACATTATATAAATCAGTCACGATTTTTAATAAAAAATAGAGCTGCAAAAACAGTTAAAGCTAGTTTTCTACTTAACCTCCAGTAACATGATTACGTCTGAGTCTGGTTGCCAAGATAACCCCAACTGAGCACACTATTCTGTTCACGTATTTACTAAGCACCTTTATCGTTGGAAACTTTCGGAGCTTTGCCCTTTATAAGACCTTCAGTTAAAGTATCTATTAAACCTAGAGTATTAAATTTATTGTCAGTACTTATATAAGTTATACCAGTCCAGTGTACACAGACAAGTGATGACATACGGCACTGAAACGTCTCTCACTATGGGCCTCATAAACAAGCTCAAAGTTGGACAAAGAGCTATGGAGAGGGCTATGCTCGGGGTTTCTCTACGAGATCGAATTAGAAATGAGGAGATCCGTAGACGAACGAAAGTCACCGACATAGCCCACCTGATTAGCAAGTTGAAGTGGCAGTGGGCAAGGCACATATCACGCAGACTAGATGGCCGATGGGGCCGAAAGTGCAGCCTACGATGGAGCACGTTTGCCTAGAAGAAACCTATTCACTCTCGACTTGAAGACACCCAGATTGTAACTATCGGGGAACACCCACTCAGGCAGCGAATTACACAGACTAGCAGTTCGCACAATAAATGTGGAATCAAAGCGCTTCGTACGGGTTCTCGGAATATCAACCATAAAGCGGTGTCAATTGTTCTTATTGCCTTGCATGAACCTTTCTTGAAAAGTAATGATGTTCGGCGGAGAGGACCTTCGGATCGTGAAGCTCGATTCAGTGACAAGGTGGCAGTGGTGAGACGGTTGTGAGTTGCAACGTGGTGTAGTGGTAGGTCAAGTAGATTTCGAGATTTCCTTTTAATCAGTAAATAAATAAAAATTCGTGACATTTTTGCACACACGGTCATCTGACCCCAAACCAAGCAAAGCTTGTGATATGGCTGCCAGAGACTGATATACATACATATTATATATATACAATAAAAAAAAAACTAGGTTGCTCGGTTCGCTGGGCCGCAAGCGGCCCGCGAGGGCAAGTATCAAGCACAAGTGACGTACAAAAAAGAAAAAAAAAACTTTCTAGGTCGCGCGGTTCGCTGGGCCGCAAGCGGCACAGCCAGGCCAAGAATTTAACTTTAGATTTCCTGCTCATAAAGCACTGTGTACCTACCGACCATCAATATCCAGGATGAAATACATAAAACGTATTTAGTAGCGTCCTAAAATAATGCTTTTTGCCGAGAACTTCATAATTATTCCCTAGAACAACGCGGGCAAAGCTGCGGGTGGAAGCTAGTATTATATATATTTTTAAATACATACGTAAATAGATATTAACACCCAGATATAGAACTAGGTAACACAAATGTTCATCACATAAATGTTTGTCCTAGGTGGGAATCGAACCCACACCCCCAAGCGCAGAAGGCAGGTTCACTAGTTTCACTACCAACTGAACCAACGGACTAGCATACGAACGAACAATTGAACGAGTGGCTGGTATTTCGGTTTTAAAAATATAGATTTTAGGTGAGGTCACTGCGATATGATGTAGTAGGTTGATCAAGAATATGCAAACCTGCAAAATCTCGGTACAAACTACCAGAGACGGAGTGAAAGCAAGCTTAATGTATCTATAATTCGCCGACCGAGCTAAAAGGAATCCTTAAAGATGTCACTGCTTTGCATAATCCGTTTTGTAGCAAAATAATTAGGGTAACCATCGCTACAGCTGGACTTTTAGTCGGCGAACTCTCAATTTATCTCTCTCTAACTAACATAGAAGTTATTTTCTGTTCCGTTCATTCTAGTAGGGCTTGTGTGCGCTTGCCGTAAAAGTCTCCCGTCTGTGGTGGCCATAAGTGGAATTATCTCGTGCGTTTGTTCAGATTTAGCGTCTGTGGTCAGCTTTATTAAATCTTCAACGCCCTCTGTATTAAAGATATTACATTATTCGGGAAAGGAAAACCCCGGAAAGGTCGGAAGACCTTTTTTGGCCCGAAAGAGCGGTGGCTTTATTAATTAATATTCTTTGGGCGTTGAGAAATCAGCTTACGTCTTATACAGGGTTCACGGAACCATACTAAGCCAAAAGGAGGTAAATAAATAAAATATAAATATCTGGGACATTTTTGCACACACGGTCATCTGACCCCAAACTAAGCAAAGCTTGTAATATGGCTGCCAGAAACTGATATACGTACATATATATTTTTAAATACATACTTAAATAGATATTAACACCCAGACATAGAACAAACACAAATGTTCATCACACAAATGTTTGTCCTAGATGGGAATCGAACCCACGCTCCCAAGCACAGAAGATAGGTTCACTACCAACTGAGCCACCGGGGCAGTCAAGGTCATTATACTCATCAATATTTACAACTATTACCTACTATAGGACTAACTAAGAAATCACAAAACAATCTCGTTTAAAATTCGTTTTAATGTGAGTGATATTTTTTATGGAACACCTTTTTCTCTCAATTTCAGGGTTGCTACTAGAGTAAAAGCTGTTCATAATGATGAGTACAATGACCCCCTTTTGCGTTAACACCACCGTTCTGTGTTACCCTGTCTATTAGTCTATTATGTATCACTTCAGCAGCCATTAAACGTCCACTGCTGGACAAAGGCTTCCCTCTTAGAGAGGGGGATTTAGGGGGTGGGGGGGTGTCTATTATGTATCATGACAATCTTATTAATAATTTTTTTCATATTAAGTCAATCGTGCAGAATCAAGAATGAAACCGGGTGCCGTCAGATTGCAAAGCGCACATGTTGCTCGGACACGATCTTCATCAAAAAAATCATGATCTCTGTAGGACAGCGGTTAAAGTAACGGAGTACTAGGAGAACATAAGTTATTAAGTATGATGTAAACACATAAGACAAAGCTGCATATTGTAAGATCATAATTATTAATAGTATAGTTTTGACTACATTTGTAATAGAATGCACCATGGCGAACATTTTGACTATAAACAAATATAATACTAGACACGAAATCATATCACGAAAGATTGTATAAAAACAAATATAATAGATTAGACCTGTACACAGTTATTGACAGATTATACTTGTAAGTAAGTGCTTGGGACAAAGCTTGTATAGTAAAACGGCAGGAAGTGAGACCACAAGAATGCTGGAGGCGCTAGGTGAGTCCGATACCTGCCGTTTTGCCCAAGAAGTAAAAGTGAGTATTCCGTTGGAGTATTGTGGCGCACAGCCGTCTAGTGGTTTTTCTTAAGGGGCCTGTATACCCCCTGCAGCTCTCTCGCTCGCACATTTTCACATTATTGAAGATATAAAATCAATGAGTGTGAATTTCCAAAAAGTTACAATGTCTTGGTGTCTATCGTAAAATTACAAACATAGAAATGTTTGTTTCAATATCTTGTAATTTGACGGAATAACATGACACGAGAAATAAAAAATCACTTGTTACCTTTTTACTGTGTCAAATTAAAATATATCAAATTGACAATTTATTTGTTTGTAATGTTACGATAGACACCAAGACATGTTTTTTTTTTTTTTTTTTTTTTTATTTAAAAACACATTGTACGTTACATTTCGAGTTAGTAAGTTGTCTTAAAACCTATGTTAGATTTATCCAGACAACTGGTTAACTGGTGGTAACTGGTTGTTACTTTTTGGAAATTCATACTTATTGATTTTATATCTTCAATAATGTGAAAATGTGCGAGCGAGAGAGCTGCAGAGTATACAGGCCCCTTAAGTGCAGCTACTAAGCTAATTCCTCATAAGTTACTCATATTGTGTGGTGTTAACCTGGGAAGGTGGTTGCGAATGACGTATGGTATGTGTTAGTATATGTTTGTTCAGAGAGAAATTAAAAGCGTGACTGAACAAGCGTCCTGTGTGTTTTGAGTCCAACAATATGTACAATTTATTCGGCACAATAAATTCGCCATTAATGTCATAAATCACTTTGAAAAGGGTAACATTTAAACATGAGTTCGGGATGATAAATTGCCGCTGCACCTTTAAAGCTTCGCACAGATTATGACCTGTGTAACTATGTCGTCGACCCGTGTAGGTGTCATCTCCATAGCTGACACGATCCTATTGTGCTTTGAGGACGGACGGACAGAATGGTCTTCAGGGTTGTTAGTTGTACTCAACTATAAAAGTTGATTCAAATTATACGGCTACGTCGAACCGTACAGCTACAGACATCACCCGTACCTTCTTAAAAAAAAAAAATAGTGCGTGGAGTCCCTCCGCACGGAAGAAGTGAAACTCTCGCTCTGTCTCTTTCTATTCCCCCTCCCCAGGAGCGTTGAACGTTTAACGCAATAGTGCTTTCATACCCCCTCCATGGTAGCGTTAAACGTTTAACGCAACCTTGTTGGAAGTCGCATGTTCTGCCATCTATGCAAATATTAGTGAACTAATAAACTATGAGAAGGATGTACAAGTTTCAAAATTTCCTCATAGATGGCATCTAAAACTCTCGCTCTGTCTCTTTCTATTCCCCCTCCCCAGGAGCGTTGAACGTTTAACGCAACAGTGCTTTCATACCCCCTCCATGATAGCGTTAAACGTTTAACGCAACCTTGTTGGAAGTCGCATGTTCTGCCATCTATGCAAATATTAGTGAACTAATAAACTATGAGAAGGATTTACAAGTTTCAAAATTTCCTCATAGATGGCATCTAAAACTCAATACTCAATACTCAATCATTTATTGCATAATTATTATGAAGTTCACATACAGATGTTAGGTAGCATGTTTAAATTAGGTAATACATAACAATAACCCTGATTGGGTATGGCAATATAGTACTCTCGCTCTGTCTCTTTCTATTCCCCCTCCATGGTAGCGTTAAACGTTTAACGCAACCATGTTGGAAGTCGCATGAGAAGTTTTACTTTAAAAACGAATGACAGAAATTTGCCTGTGATGTCACGTCATGGAAAGTTTAAAAAAAATTGAATACCGAAACTTACTGATACCAAAACGTAGAGGGAAAAAGTAGCCTATGTAACAAAACTGTCGCCAACGCCACCTAGCGAGAGATAAATAACGCTAAAATGACACTTTGGAAACCACTCATTGTGAAAACCTAAAAATTAAGCATGTCGGTGACGCGAATCCATAAGTTTTGCCCCTACCAAAAATCGCTCAACGCGTCTATAGAAGTTTATTAGCATAGTTTTTGTCGAAAATTACGGTGGATATTGTATTTCAGCCGCTACTACATAATTTCACTGAACATGTCGAAGAAAACCAATAAAACATAGTAAAATCTGTAAAGTGCTATAAACTAATGCAATAGGGTTCGAGTCAGGGTGAAGGTCGATCACTGCTAAAAACCAATAAATAATAATTAAATAATAGGCTTGCGTTTGGCCGCCAACTAGCCTGATTTTGTGACCTACGGTAGAGCACGCTTAAACCGATAACTCGCGACTTGAAGACACCAAGATTGTAGGAACCTATCGGGAACACTCATTCAGGCATTCCACAGAATAGGAGGTCGCACAACATGCAATATTGTAATATTTTCAAAACTATCGCCGAAATTAATATAAAAATATTTAAATAACAATTAAAAGCATAAATAAAAGGTTGATAAAAAAAGCTTGATTTTCATTGTAAAATTGAATGTTTTGAAATATTGACAGTAATTTATGATGTACTCAAACTGTGAGCCTTTGAGAGTTTTTCAGTACAATAAAAACAATGCACAGCTTATTGATAAAAAGCTTTTTTTTATAATTAATAGGCTTGCGTTTGACCACCTGATGCCTGATGTTAAGCGACGATGCGGTCTACGGTGGTGCACGCTTGCACAGAAGAAACCGATTCACTCGTGATTTGAAGACACCCAGATTGTAACTTGTAACAAATTGTCTGATTGTGCTTTGATTATGTATGAAAGCAACTATACTCGTATACCGGCAACGGTCAAACACCCCAATCCAATCTAAAATGCAGATGCACACAAACACTACATATTTAAATACACCTCATAAAAATTCAATCATACAAGCTGAAAACGAAGTCGAGTTTCAGTCAGATTTCACTGTATTCGTATATATGGTACTATAATAATATATGTATACTCTTATCAAATCGTTCTACCCGTTGTATTTAAAATTTAGGTCGGAGACTAAAACTCTAGACATACAGAGGTAAATGTAAAACAACTTACATAATGACTAAATATTTTCACAAAACACTGTTAACACACACGGTCGTGTTTTCACAATATTCAGGCACATTTTCAGTAGAGCGACTTTGACCTCCAGCGCTCGGAGCGAGACTGGGACATTTGCAGATAAACGCCAAAGATTATGGGATATCGTATCGTAGAGTCACTGTATAATGGCGATGACTAAAGTGCCTATTTTATGTACAATTATCTGTATGTAAACGGACATAGTATGGATTTATTGCCTTCGTGATAAGTGGTTATTTTGTGAGTGCAATGTTCTGTTTTATGTTTGCTAATAACTAATGTTTTTTTGGGGTTTCTCGATTATTAAATAGTGAAATAACTAATAAAACGCAGGGGCGGCTTTATGGCGAGCCGTCGCCGTCGGTGAATGGCAACACTCACTACTACTCCGTGTGATGATGGTGATACTCCGATTCCATAGGGCTAAAACTCTAGAGACCCCGAACCCTGGCTTGCCTTAGCTGGCCGTCTGGAGGTGGAAACCGCAAAAGCTAAGAACCTAAGCTCCAGGGTGGAAATGTTAAAGGGCTTACGTCGCGAGTAGTGTTTAGGGAAAGTGGAGCACACCTCTCGACACGTTATCCCACCAAAGTTGTTCACCTCAATAAGCATTATCAGCCTTTTTAATAGCCCACTCCTGGACGCCTACTTCTGAAAGGGTGATTGAGCCATATCCACCACGCTATTTCTATTTCTATGGGACTAATCACAAAGAAATTTCCAAATCCGAACTGATATGATGGAGCTCTGAGGTAAAAAACACAAAACTATTTAGAGATTTTCCTTTTTTGAAGTCACTTAGAAATAAAAACATACCCAAAAACTCCTCGTTCTTTGGTCGGTTAGTCGGGTAAACATAGAGAGATCGTACATTATTTACCTACCTATCTCAGATTCAAAGCCAGATGTTCACTTTCATTCGTTACCGCACCTAAACAATGGGATCTAATAAAATAATTAACAAGCCTTTTACCATTGTTTGTTAGACCAACGTTAATTGGCTATAAAATCTTTTTTTAATTACATAATTAAAACGTGTAATTTTATGACACGTTTTTGTCTATAAACTAAACGAAATTTGATGTCTAAACTTTCACGCCGAAGAAAAAAGTCGTAAAATATAGCGTTTATTAGTCACGCCCGCGGCTGTTCCCGCTTTCTTGGCTAGAGGAACTGAATAGGTATAATTCACTTACTGGGTTGATGTTCAGTTTTTCACCCACTCTTGTCTTATCGCAAAATCTGCCAAAATTGCCTGTTAATAACTTTCACCATCGTGTGCCTATATCATTGAGCGGCGAGGGGTTGAAATAGAGCCTCGAAATTTACTCAGCGTGACCAAAAAATTGTCATAACTCCGCAACGAAAAGGGTTACACGAGTTACTTGCACATTGTCGTGTGGAAATTGAGGTGCTCTAAAAGGTTAACTAAGCAAAAAAAGTTACTGTGCCATGCCAATTCTACGAGAGACGTTTTCACGCTAAAAATACGCTAGTGTAGCAATACTTAGCACACTGACTTTTGCATAGAGATAGTTCAAGGGCCTGAGGCCTTACGGCTACATCTCAACGCAGGCTCAAAACAGCCCTGAAACAATGCAGTGCGGAAAATCATGCGAACGCACACCGAGATACGGTTTGCGGTCATGCAACTTTTCGCATCACTTAAACAGAAACGCTTAAAGCCGTAAGGCCCCTGGAAGTGATATAGTGTTTAAGATTTTTTGTGTAAAGTTAGTTACAATCGAAGAAGTTTATTTCTTTCGAAAATCCGTACAAAGCGCTTTGATTCCACTTTTATTGTGCGAACTGCTAGTCTGTGTAATGCGCTTCCTGAATGGGTGTTCCCTGATAGTTACAATCTGGGTGTCAAATCACGAGTGAATCGGTTTCTTATAGCGTGCTCCGTCGTAGACCGCAACATGGCGAGATGACGGCTAAACGCAAGCCTATTATTGAATTTCAATATTTAGAATTTTTAGAAAAAAAAACAACCGCCTTCATGACTATACCTACATTTACAAACTGACACTAAAAAGTAGAAAATATTGTTTAATATTACGACTGAAATACTTTGTATCCATGGTCATGAAAAATTTAACGAAAAACAACAGGGCCCGGTCGCCATGGAGACACTTCTTTGTTTTTTTGAAGTTCTGTTGTAGGAACAGCACAGATCTGTTGTGTATATCTGTGAGGAACAGTTCCTCTATGTTTGCTGTTCAGTTGACAGCGTCGCTAGTGGAGAACAAAGTATGAAATTCACCAAGAAATAACTGTAGTTCCAATTTTGCCCACCTTAACAGCTAAGTTGGTGGCACTGTACAATGTTTACATTGTACATTGAATTCGTTACTTATTGTCATGTTTTTGTAGATTTTTCAAAAAGCGCTGAATCAATGTCGATAAAAAATTATGGGACCACCTATTAGATAAGACCTACCAACCAAAAAAAGAATCATCAAAAACAATTCTTAATTGGCGGAGTAATCAGGTAACAAACATACATTAAAAAAAAAACATACAGTCGAATTGATAACCGCCTCTTTTTGGAAGTCGGTTAAGAACAAATATACGGGTCCTTGGGGAATGTCTACACGGGTAAAACCTCGGACCGCAGTTAACTATGAAATTAGGAATCATGGTCCCACAAGATCTGAGATTGTATCTGAGACTGTATCTATTCTATCATCTCATATAATGAAAGCAATATCTGATCACGAGAACTGAAGGTCCTTTCAACAATCGTACCTACTGTTCGGAGATGTCAAAGATAATTGGATTTTAGATAGCTATTAAGGAACTTCTTTCTAAAAACATAAAAGTTATATGATTATTTACGGGATATTTACCGTGGTAAGGTTGTGGATTGAGCTCCCGATATTTCGGCGCAGTTACATGCACCATGTAACTTTTTAACTGTTCGACCAACTACCCGCACTCTTCAGCCTTCCGTCTAACAATCCGTTTTGGAAACAATTCTCTTCAGTTTTCAATGGGCAGGCCACATCGCTCGAAACCAACAATCGATGGGGAAGAAAGATTCTTGAGTGGAGACCACGAACCGGAAGACGCAGCGTAGGTAGGTGTCATTGGCGGATCCAGCACACCATTCCATACATTTGACTCAGTTTTTCGATTTGATTCAGGTGCACTTTTACACAGCATACTCGTAGGTACCTATACTTGTCAGAATGGCCCCCCTAAAATGAAATCCTGGATCCGCCCCTGGTAGGTGTCGTCGGTCCACTAGATGGGCCGACGACACTATTGTGAGAGTCGCTGGCATCCAGTGAATGCAGATGGCAGGCTGTCCTTCAGTGTGGCCTCCCCCTTTAACCTCCACACTGAACGACAGCCTGCCTTTTGCATCCACTGGATGCCAGCGACTCTCACTATGTCGTCGGTCCATCTAGTGGGCCTCCCACTAGATAGACCGACTCACCTACGCTGCGTCTTCCGGTTCGTGGTCTCCACTCAAGAACCTTTCTTCCCCATCGGTTATCGGTTATCGGAATTCGATACACATAATTATATCAAATACTCTTTGAACACTGGTTTCATCACTATTACTGAACATACAGACATGGTTCATATACGCACCAAAAAATACAACCAAATTGACCACCCATCTCAGAAACCACAAAACCCCTGAGGTCAAAACCCCTTCCTTTTTTAAGCCGTTTGAAAATATGACAGACATCGTACTCTCACCATAATAAGCGTTTTACTTTGGAAACACAGTTTGTGTTTAGAAATACGCGAGCAAATATTTCCCAAGCATTTACCTGTCGGACAAAATTTACCTATTTTTCACTGCTACTGCATCGTTACTCTCTGCGGAGGCTGTTGTAGACCCTCTCGCTCGCTTACATGACGTAGCAATCTTTCGTCCCTCTCAAGCTAAACCGTTTGTTTGACGTATGTACTGAACACAACACACTACATAAGTACACAGACCAACTTATCTGTGCAGTTGGAAGAGGGAGCCATCATCGTAATTTCTTCATAAAATCTGAGATCTAAAAATGGAAAATTTTAGTTCCGTCATTTGGCCAACTTTCTAGAAAAGTCGGTCGCTCTGTAGGCGGGAAAATCACAAGTCAGATTTGCTATCTATTTTGTGGTCAGACTCAAGGATTTTGCTTTCATTAACTGACGTAATTATTTACTAAGTTAGGTGATTACATTATCTGTGGTTTGTGCGAGCGCTAACTATTTACAGCTATATTAACCTAGAAGTTGTCTCTCTGTGTATCGCGTAACTCTTGTAGCTTAATACCTAAAGTGCAGAGTACGCCACGGGCCTTACAGACAACTGCTATTGCGGCACCAAACTAACGTTAAATCCGCTCAGTTGGAAAATCACGCGAACGTGAACCTTAACGCGCCCCGATATGGTTAGCGGGCGTGTGACTTTCCAACTGAGCAGATTTAGCGTTAGTTTGGTGCCGCAACAGCAGTTGTCCGTAAGGCCCCAGGTCTGCTCGTGTTTTATGCAAATAAAAAAAAAATATTCCATGTATTTACCATGCAAAAAACATAATATTTCCTTTGTTTCAGAAAAAAAAGTGCGTGGAGTCCCTCCGCGCGGAAGAAGTTAAACTCTCGCTCTGTCTCTTTCTTCATGGTTACTTCAGGGCAAGGATGACTGAATGTCATCTAGATGTTTGTCATGTGTCATCATCATCATCAGCTAGAAGATGTCCACTGCTGAACATAGGCCTCCCCCTTTAACCTCCACACTGAACGACAGCCTGCCTTTTGCATCCACTGGATGCCAGGTTAATTGTATTAACCGACATTTTTGAAACTTTACACCAGAGCAGTTTAAAGTTTCGATTTTTAGAAAAAAATATATAACTTTAGCAAATCGCATAATTTTTTTAAAAAGAAGGATATTACTGTTTTTATAGCATATTTCCCATAATCGGATTCATATCTTTTTCTAATATTCTTATTTTAACGAAGATAAATGTCGCTTAATACAAAATGACCCATATTTAACTTTTTTTTGTTCCAGGCTAAATGACTGATCTGCCTAGGTTTATTGTTTCTTATTCCAGGCTAAATGACTTAACCACCTAGGCATGAAAATAATTGCTTCAAGCTAAGTGCTTTAATTAAAGAGTTGATAATATTTCAAACCTAAGTTAATTCAATAAATAAAGATTCATATACCATATCTTAAACTTATTAATGCTAATTAGTTTATGCAACTGATTTTATTTTTAATAAATTGTTTGTAATCATACTTGAATAATGGAGTTTGCTGAAATTAGCGGTTAAAACATTGATAAATTAAAAAGTACTTACATAGGGTGTACCTATACCTACCTATCTTGTTACTAATTATGAAATGAGAAATGAATGGCTAATTGTATGAAGCGACATTTCTACATATTTATAAGGTAAAGCTAATTGTATTAAGCTACACTGGATAAGAATTTAACAAAGGAGCTAATTGTATGAAGCGATATTTCTACATATTTATAAGGTCAGGCTAGATGCTTTAACGAACGTTGCTGTAAATTTTTGTTCCAGGAAAAAAAGTTTAAACGACTGTCTGGTATTTGGTAGTGAGCTTATGTACATAGTTCCTAAATTTGTCAGTATTTTGTGTCACTTCATACATTGCAGTCCAAAAATGGGCCCAAAAATGCGGTTGTATGAAGCGACAAAAAAGTGCTCCGATCGTCACCAAACCCAGCTCAAACGACGCAGAAAAATTCGCTGATCCAAATATGTATAAAAGTCTATATCGCCCAGAGTGTCGCTTCATACAATTAGCCCGGAACCCGTCGATATGTGATAGATGACACCTAAACAATTTTCGAAGATCAATGGCGGATACGTTAAACTCTCGCTCTGTCTCTTTCTATTCCCCCTCCATGGTAGCGTTAAACATTTAACGCAACCTTGTTGCAAGTCGCATAAGAAGTATAACTTCAAAAGTCACGTTAAAATAACAGTCAAAACTCAATGTCCTAAAACTGCGACCAGAACCACTAGGGGATGGGCAGCAGCATCCTCCTACTTGAATGGTGTACCCTCCTGCGATCCCCAAGCCGCCAAGCCAGGCGTGGGGATTATGGAACCCCCCCTCCCCTTAGGGGGAGGCCTATGTTCAGCAGTGGACCTCTTCTGGCTGATGATGATAACCTGTATGTTCAGAATGTAGCTCGTTTAATTTTAAGCTTTACTGAAAATGGAAATTTACCCTGTAAGCAACTTGTTACTGAAATTCATACGTTTCATGTGACAGTTCCCTGTTTGTAGCTTCTTCATTGCGTGTGGAATATAATAATCCAGGGTATATATAAAATCCTTGAATAATCCACTTTGTTACTTTGTTTTGTTTAAAAATTACCGTGTTTTTTGCTCTCAAAAATGTGGTTGTTTTTTCGCCTACGGTTACGATTGTGAGTGGGTGTTGAGTTTATATTACTACTAGTCTACCACCTACACTAAATTAGTGTAATAAGAATTAATAAAATTAGAGACAACGATATTCTTCACAAAATACTACTAGAAAAATAGAAAACGCTAGTGGACCCGTCAGTCGTCGTCCTGCCAGGAAAAGCAGCGCCATATTGCATATGATATTTTGAATAACAATCCAATTGTGCCCAATTGCGTTTTTAAGGGTCCTGTATACCCTCTGCAGCTCTCTCGCTCGCACATTTTCACATTATTGAAGATATACCATGATACCTACTACCCAAAGGGACGGAACGCTTCAAACAGAAAAAACGAGCAGAGCGAGAGGTACCATGTTTAGCCATTTGTCCCTTTCACACTACATGTCTTATATACAATGACATTCATGAACACATATTAGTGTGTGGTGTTGCCACTTTTGGAAAAATATTGTAACCGTAAATTTGGTATTAATTTGGGTAGTCCGTACATGATTTTATCAGCATCATTTTTAATTATTTATATTTTTATTTGTTAAACATAATATCTAAAAGAAAACTCTCATGGTTATTTAGGGTGCATCCGTTTATTATTGTAGTGATATAAATAAGGAATAAATTAGTATGTACGTGTGTTGAGTACTGCTTCCACCTATTCGACGGAGCAGCCAAGTACCAACTGGAAGCTTTAGATTCCGTAGACCGGCGTGCTATGAGGCTGATTGGTGACAGCAAGCTAGTCGCCAATAAATTACAAAGCCTTGAGCACTGCCGTAAAGTAGCTTGTCTATTTTCTACCGGATATATTTTGGTGAGTGTGAGCAAAGGCTTCATGACCTTATTCCACCCTCCCCCTTTTACTACAGGACAAGTAGAAGGACAGCACACTATCACCCCTTCCTCGTGGAAATTCCAAAAATTCGTACACAACGATTTGGGTTGTCTTTTATGATATGTATTGTCCAAGAATGGAACTCCCTGCTGTCCTCCTTGTTTCCTGAGAACTACAATCTAGGCATCTTCAAGGCTAGAATGAATATATTTCTTCTAGATCAACGTGTTCCATCCTCGGCTACACCGTTGCTTACCATCAGGCAAGTTAGTGGCCAAACGTAGATCTATTCTGTACAAAAATATAAAAAAGTATGAAAAGTAATGAGGAATTAGTATCAGTGATTATGTCAACACTAGAAAGGGACAAATGGCTAAACGTGGTACCTCTCGCTCTGCTCGTTTTTTCTGTTTGAAGCGTTCCGTCCCTTTGGGTAGTAGGTATCATGCTTGTTACCATTTTACTGTGTCAAATTAAAATATATCAAATTGACAATTTCTTTGTTTGTAATGTTACGATAGACACCATGACATGATTTTGTTACTTTTTGGAAATTCACACTCATTGATTTTATATTTTCAATAATGTGAAAATGTGCGAGAGAGAAAGCTGCAGAGGGTATACAGGACCCTTAAACCATCCAGAAACCCATTGAAATATACACACAAAATTTCAATTGGTCCAGCCGTTTTAGGAGTTAGGTTAGGTTAGGCGTACTTGTAGCAGTTATCTATACTTCTATACTAATATTATAAAGAGGAAAGATTTGATTGTTTGTTTGTTTATTTGTTTGTTTGCATTGAATAGGCTCTGAAACTACTGAACTGATTTGAAAAATTCTTTCACTGTTGGGATGCTGCACTATCCCCGGTTGACATAGGCTATATATCCCGGCTTCGCCCGTGCGTAGCAGTGGCGGCCTACTAATAATATTATAAAGAGGAAAGATTTGATTGTATGTTTGTTTGTTTGCATTGAATAGGCACCGAAACTACTGAACCGATTTGAAAAATTATTTCACTGTTGGGAAGCTACTCTATCCCCGGGTAACATAGGCTATATTATATTTTCAAAAAAATAGGGATCCTTACTAAAACTCCAATAATATAACCCAAGGTGTAAAAAAATAGATTTACAATTTTAACTTATATTAGCGCATAAGCATAAAAACAATAATAGCATAAAAACAACAAGTCCAATACGATTAATACTACACGATACATTCCCTTTGATCAGTTATAAGTACGGTTAAAATAGAGAAAAGCTACCTATTGTGTTTGTATTAAGGACCCTTATCGAATGGGACACAAAGGGCTTGCCATTGTCAGCATTTTTATGGAAAATCCGCAACGGAAAGTGATTTATTTTCTACTGGAAACAAAATACTATATGTATTAAGGTGTTAATGAGGGCTGTTCCCCCCGAGTATAAGTCTGCGTTTGTCTACCAACTAATATGAGAGCACGCAAACTTAGAATAAGAATAAGATATATTAATTGCTAAAAAACAAAAACAATTAACATAATATACTATAAGAAACATAAGGAGAAACAGTGTTTGGCAATAGGGGTAAGCTCAGCGCTGTACTGCGAGGTCCCGAAGGGTCACGCAGGGCTGGTTTTCGGCATACCCTTTTGCTCGGAAAAAAGATGGTAGGTGAGCATTAGGCGACGACGGGTATTACAAAATCAACTATATAGTAAACCATTTAGAGATATTGCCACACCGTGCCTCGCGCAGCCGTATTCCTGCGCGTTTCCGCGAGTAGCGCATACAACCATCTCGCTCGCACCTACGCGCTTTCCACGCTAGGTGTCTCCTTTACCGTGCACCGTTGCCGGCAGCGCGTTCTCCACCGCGCATGACAGTCGTCTCCTCTCATTCTATGAACCGACATGGTTGTACGCGCGCGCGCTATTCTACGAAACCACGAACTTTTTTCACTATTTTGTGTGTCTTTGGTGACCCTAATAAACTTTGTTTCCCTGAGACTTTCTCGTGTTTTAATCATATGAGCTAATCCACCTCATATGTGGCGCCCAACGTGGGGCCCGTAACAATATCTGTCGTAGAAGATAGATAGGTAGAAGATACCTAGATTAAATCAGCAGGCCTAGCACCGGCCGTGGACGAATTCGACCTTACTTATAAACGTTAATAAGTTAAGCAATGCTTAAGATATCTCTGTTCACTTCTTGCTGAAGAAAATTGTCACACATGAGCACGAGACAGAGCAATTTTAAGCATTGCTTAACTTAAGTAACGTTTATAAGTAAGGCCAATTGTTTTTCCACCGCTTTTAACCGCGCGTAGACGCAACAAATATTGCCACGTATGTCTCTTTCTCGCGGGATAAAAACGATGGAAATACAATCACGGCCCGTGCTAGGTCTGCTGGAAACAAAAAGCCGGCATATATCCATAAAGAATCTCAACAAAATATCTCCAATACTTTCAAGTAATAACAAACAATGAGATAATACTGGAGTATGATAATATTTATTGTCATAAAGTTATATGACTATTTACGGGATATTTACCGTGGTAACGTTGTGGAATGAGCTCCCGATATTTTGGCGCAGTTACATGCACCATGTTCACGGGAAGACAAAAAAAAATATCGGCGGAATTATTGTCATCTAACCGATTACCTTTCACGTTAAAAAAGCTAAACCCTACTCGATGTAAATTTGTGAACAGGCAGTGTGCTTTATGAGGACGGACATAGGATACTTTATATTTTTACAACGCGGGTATAATAACAAAACGCAACCATTAATAGTTTTCTGTCTACATGTTTGTTTACAATTTCAGTAATGCATTACCTAACTTGCTTTATATTACTACTAGCGGTCCGCCCCAGCTTCGCACGGGTATAGATTATAGCCTATGTCACCCGCGGATAGTGTAGCTTCCCGTCAGTGAAAGAATTTTTCAAATCGGTTCAGTAGTTTCGGAGCCTATTCAATGCAAACAAACAAACAATCAAATATTTCCTCTTTATAATATTAGTATAGATAATCGCCACGCTTGTTTTTTTGCCCCCAAAGATAATGTCCTTGCTCCGTCCCCAATTCCAATATTTTTCAGTCCGAATAATCGGAATATTTCACCAGTTTATTCTTCCGAAGCAGTCGGCCTCGCGGCCCGGTTGTATGGAAATTTGGGAACTTGGATTTACAATGTTGTGATTGAAAACTTCGATAATTTCTAGGAAAATTGGTGTTCTGTGACTCCTGCATATCTATATAATCTATACTTCTATACAATATTATAAAGAGGAAAGATTTGTATGTAAGTTTGTAACGAATTGGCTCAAAAAGTACTGGACCGATTTTAAAAATTCCTTCACCATTTGAATGCTACATTATCACTGATTAATATAAGCTATTTAAACAGGCTATATAACAATACCCGTGCGGAGACGGGGCGGACAGCTAGTTTTAAATAATTTGAAACTGAGACGGATTCCAGGCTAGACGTGTTCACCATCATCGACCGCATCGGCTGGGCTGTTGTCAACGCCTAGTCTGTTGCCAGTAAAAATATTACAAACTTTCACAATTAGTGGCCTTACTTATAAACGTTACTTAAAAGTTAAGCAATCCTTAAAATTGTTGTCAAATGGTTGACGGAAATTGTCACAAGTGAAAACAGGACAAAGCAATTTTAAGCTTTGCTTAACTTAAGTAACGTTTATAAGTAAGGCCGTTAATCTTTATAGTTTTTTAGGGTTTCTTACCTCAAAAGGCAAAAACGGAACCCTTATAGGATCACTTCGTTGTCCGTCTGTCTGTCCGTCTGTCCGTCTGTCAAGACACTTTTTCTCAAGAACGCGTAAAGGTATCAAGTTGAAATTTATACTAAATACTTGAGTCTACAGTTTTTTTCGGCTGTAAAAAAATTAAAGTTGTAAGTCAACGCAATCAAAAGATATGAACGTTTATGTTGCATATTTTGCGATTTCACATGGAAATCAAAACCTATAGGGTACTTCCCGTTGACCTAGAATCATGAAATTTGGCAAAAGGCAAGGTCTCATAGCAAATATAAAGGAATAAATCTGCAAGTTACAAATTTGAAGTTATATCATTTAAAAATAATTATTTTGCTATTACAAACTTACATTTTGTAGTTGGAATGTATAGAAGAACCTTATTGTCAACTACAAAGTAAAGTTTGTCTTCCAATATTTCAACTTTAGTTTTTTTTTTGGACTTGCGCTCTGAGGGTTCTGTCCAACGGAACCCTCAGAGCACGAGTCCTACTTGTACTTGTCCGGTTTTTTTTTGTTTTACTCTGGGTGTCTTCAAGTCGTTCATTTCTTAGCCAATCGTCGGCGTCACATCGTAGACCTCCGGCGACGGGCTGGCGGTCGAACGTCAAAAAGTCCATAAATATAACTACAAAGACAGTAATTAATACTTTGGATGGGTAAGCAAGACTAGTATTTACAACGTGCAATAAACGAGTGACTAATCTATCAGATATGAGTACTGCCGTATCTCTACATAGTATAAATTGAAGTCGCTTTCCGCGTCTGTCTGTCTGTCTGTCTGTATGGCCGCTAACTCCTCCTAAACCACGCAACGGATTTTGATGCGGTTTTCACCATCAGTTAGATACATTTTAAAGGAAGGTTTATATATATAACTAGCGACTCGCCCCGGCTTCGCACGTAAATTATAACCGTGCGAAGCCGGGCGGGCGGGTCGCTAGTTTTGGATAAAAAGAATATTCAAGGTCAAAAACTCTGACACTTAGTGTATAGCCAATCAGCCTGATTTCTATAACGAGGGGAAATCTTTTACAAATATCATCATCATTATCATCATCATTATCATCATTATCATCATCATTATCATCATTATCATCATCATTATCATCATCATCAGCCAGAAGACGTCCACTGCTGAACATAGCCCTCCCCTTTAACCTCCACACTGAACGACAGCCTTCCTTTTGCATCCACTGGATGCCAGTGAGTCTCACTATGTCGTCGGTCCATCTAGTGGGAGGCCTACCTACGCTGCGTCTTCCGGTTCGTGGTCTCCACTTAAGAACCACAAATATACCATATTGAAGTACAGTTGTATTGCATGTACCTTTGGTGACCTGCCTCTATTCCTGAGGACCTTGGGACATCCATAGGAACACACCGATACCTCTAGCACATTGCTTTGATGCTTGGAGCAATTATCGGCCTTCCTTCTACAACGGCGCGGAACGTTCGAAAGATAACGGCTTGTCGTTATCTTTCCGAGGTCAGATCCTCGAATCTAACCACCGAGGAGACCAAAGATGGCTTTTACGATAGGCAGGTGATACCGCAGCCATAGAACCTTAGCTCCAGGATCATTAGCCATCCAACCTACATAACAAGCAGCAATGACATAGAAACTGACTTTTATTTTAGTAACGTGTTCGCAAATCTATAAAACGTGTCACGAAAGTTCATTCATAATATCAAAACACTTTTAGTGCTATAAAAATAGTGACAAGGTTAACTATATTTTATTTTTATCTCCCAACTTCTGTCTCTATTAATGACCTGTCTTGTTTATTACGAATTCCGGATGTTATGTGGCAACATTTATATTGGAGTTGGAAATTATGGAGGCAACAGAGCGTATTTTCGTTTCGTTGACAAATTTTAATAAGTAACTTCATAGAAATAGAACTTAGACAGTTTTGATATTACAGCAAATTGATTAAAGCTATTAGGTTACATGATTGACTCTTATAGATTGATTTTGTGATGTTCTCTATCAGAAATCTATTTTTCTAAGAACTGATAAAAGGACGAGCAAATTGCTTGCTTGAGTTATATTAGGAGTTTCTTTGCGTGATAGAATCTGGAACGAGGATATTCGCCGAAGAACCAGATTCACCGAAATACCTGCTAAGATTTTCAAGTTGAAGTGGCCATGGCCACTTCTCTCGAAGAACCAATAACTGATGGGAGATAAAGGATCATGAGTGGAAACCATGAACTGGAAGACGCAGCATAGGTAGGCCTCTCTCTAGATAGACTGACGACATCGTGAGAGACAGAAGGTAGCTGCCGTTCAGTGTGGCGTTTTAAGGGGTAGGCATATGTTTAGCAGTGAATGTTTTCTGCTGGTCATCAATTAAATTACAGAGTGCACATTAATATTTGGCAAAAGGTGTAGTACTTTCGACGGTAGACTCAGCAAAAAAGCTGCTACTACTACAAAGTAAGCTAGATTAGCTTCGTTGGCGCAGAGAGCCAAAATGTAAATTGAATGTGCCTCGGTCTCTCTTCGATACTAAAAAGCGCCACCATCTCAATTACGCAAGTCTGCGCCAGGCATCGAGTTTCCATCAATCTTCTGCCACTTCATCTTTCCATCAATACTTTGGAAGACCGACACGCCTATACATGAAAAGATGAGGCACAAGAAATCTACGCAAATGGTGTTAAGAACATAAAGACTAGACTACACAGCCCTGCTTAAACGAGGCGAATCGAAATAACAGGGTGTATAGACACGAAAATTAGAAAATATATCGTATAATTTCCACACCTACAAAATGCAAAATATGTTCTCTTGTTATTTTTAGATAGATAGATAAACTTTGCATTGTACACATCAGAAATTTTACAAATACTTATTGTAGTTAGTTAATAAAATATTACGACAACTGGTCAAATATATTTACTAAGGTGGAACGTTTCACATATGGCGGGATATTCAAATTTCAAAAAGTTTTCTTGTCCTTGTAGTTAGGCCGGGTAATTATTGTCAGCGATCATGATGTTTGCGAAAATTGATTATAATTTTTTACAAAATCATGGAAAGCTATTTATCTCTAATGCACATTATTACTTACATTTGTCAATAAACAAATTTTTGCTGTTTTAAACTGTTTATTGATAAATGTAAGTAATATGGTGCGTTACTGTTAAATAGCTGTACATACTTAAATTTGTCAGTGTACATGATAATGTAAAGAACAACCAATTATTTTCGCAAACACTGCGTCATTTTAAAATAATTATCCGGGCTAGCTACAAGGAAAAAAAAACCCGCCATAGGTGAAACGTAGCACCTTAACATACACACACACACAGGCTTGTATGTACATCAAATGAACAATATAGTAAGGCTTATTGCTTATGAGTGAGTTGGGTTGGGTTGGTTTGGTTGATTGTGATTTTGCATCTTGTGCTGTAATTTATTATGATAAATGATAGTTTTACATTGTATATTGTGTATTTATCTTCAATAAATTCTCCGTCTCCTTAAAGCATCGTATCTTATCATCATCATCATCATTTCAGCCATAAGACGTCCATTGGTGGACATAGGCCTTCCCCATCTATCTCCAAAAGGACCGGTTGGAAGCGACCTGCATCCAGCGTTTCCCTGCGGTCTCTTTTAGGTCTTCGGTTCATCTTGTGGGTGGACGTCCTACGCTGCGCTTACCGGTCCGTGGTCTCCATTCCAGAACCTTTCGGCCCCATCGGCCATCTGTTATGCGTAATATCTGCCCTGCCCACTGCCACTTCAACTTGCTAATCCGGTGGGCTATGTCGGTCAGCATCGTATCTATTCACCCTGTTTAACGATACTACATATTACTTAGTCTACGTTCTTTAATTCTACGTCTTCAATCCCTGTCACTAAAGCATTCCATTTATGAGAGTCAAATGCTTTTAGACTAATCTTGTAGAGCCAAAGCTTAGTGTCGTGGTTGGTTTACTAGTGCGGGGTTTATCTGCAAGATTACGTGCGTTTACGTACAGAGATGAATCACTACTGTCCTAGACTTAGAAGCCTGGAATTATGACGTGGACTTGGTTATAAATGAGCTAGATTTTAGAACGTATAACATTATGCCTACGTACTTCGACCAAAATAAAATGAATGGACAGGCCCAGTAGAAGCGCATTTTTGAAGATTACAAAATGAGCGCCGGCTCTTATTTCGTTTCAGTCTGTCTCTAGCCGCAGGAAGTGCAACACGTGTCTATTGTTACGTGATAACGAAACATCTGACAAAATTATGCATTTATATGCTTTCCCGAAGTGTAAATACACAAATAATACTGGGATCTATTTTTTGTAACAAATATACTGTACATTTTTATAATTAGGTGTTGAAGTATATGTCCGACGGTTTTGGCTCGTTTTTACTGAGCAATTTCCTTGGGTAGGGCCCGTCCATTCATTTTATTTTAGTCGAAGCCTACGTCTGGTTTCAGACTAAGATAATAAATGACCACTTGATTGCGCATGTAGTCAAAATTCCATTTTGCAAAATGATGCCACGTCGGTCGCGGGGGCAGCTTGTGATTGGAGACTCGACGCGACTCGACGTTTGTGATTGGAGAATCAAAAGTCATTCATTCAATTCGCGCTCAGGATTGGCCCCGCTCGAAATAGGTTGACATGTTAGAAATTTTGGCTTATTAAAGGATGAGCAGTCAAGTGGTTATATTGTTATTAGTTTCAGAAAAGATTGAGAAGATACCTAAAAAATGAGTTACGAGGTAGGGATGAAAGTCTAATACATAGATAAATAGTTTAATTTTCTGTCAATGATCGCATTGTATGGAAAGAGGTGAGGGAGACCTCAGATTAGACAAACATGCCATAGCCATGCCAACAATTTGTAATGTGTGTATTTATTTCTATTAATTCTTAAAAATGTTTTATTTTCTTCCATAAATAAAAAATTGTCTATTGTCTATTGCCATAGGAGATATGCCATATATTTAAATCATCATCATCATCAGCCAGAAGACGTCCACCGCTGAACATAGGCCTCCCTCTAAATATGATATATAAATACTTACATTATATTTAAATACTTACAGTCAATTTAAAATTGTAATTCTACCTTTACTATTTAGCCTGAAAACTAAAGCAAAGGTTCTAATTACCAGCTATCGCAGACAAACAAAACTGTGCTCAAAGCTTTGACAGAAATGCTAATACTTTCCAAAACATTCAAATTAAAGTAATGCCGACGCTTAAAACAGAACGGTGACTAAATACCGAACTATACAAACAGTAGCCCAACTTTAAATGAATTATAGAATGGCGTTGATTCGGACTTAATTAAGTAGGTGGGTACCCTAAAACTAAATTTAAATTGAAGGCTTTAAAAGCCCGTCTCCGGGGCCAAGTATATTTTAGGCAATATTTCTGAGTGGGTGTTTAAAATTAACTGGTCTTAACACAATATTGCAAATGGCGGATAAGATAAAAAAGCGATTTTTAGATTTTCGCCAAACGACAAGAAAATTGCTACCAAAAAATTCTAATTTGATTCTTATTATGATTAAAATCGGTTTAAATAGTTCCGATCGTAATTATTTTCTCAAAAATGTACGAGAGAAACATATAGGTACATAGTTGTTCTCTTAATTCAAGACTCAAGATTGCTAGAAGTCTACAAATATGGAAATAGGGGTATTAGTAGATAAATGCTATGTAACTTTACTTCATAGACTGTGGTAGGTGCTGGCTACAACTGAATTAAATTCTATGCGGCAAGCGGCTTTACGCTTTTCCATTTTCCGGCCATTTGCCTCGGGATACATAAACGTGTCCTACGTGTAAATCCGCGGCACAATATTATGTCTATCCACATATATTATTCAAATCCTTTTAACCTTAACGTTTTCACAATAAGAACACTTTACACTGATATTACACATGCAAAAAATGTGTTTGTGTTTGTTTGTTCTTTCAGAGCGCCTGGTTAATGCGACGCGTGACCAAAATGCTGGCGTGTTTCTGGCTCAACGCATAAGCATTGCCATTCAACGTGGTAATGCCGCCAGCATGCTGGGTACGCTGCCAACTGGTAGTGGGCTTGAGCATTTGGATTGTCTTTAGACCTTCAACGGTCTATGGGCAGTCTAACTGTATTTGTAGTTTTAGTTTTAGCTTGTATTTTGTTTAGTATGTTTGTTCTCATTCAACCTTGAGCCCGAATCGGCTGAACGAATTTAAGTGAAATGTTGAATCATAATCAGCCTTTTTTAACAGTCCACTGCTGGACTTTTAGCCTACCCACGAAAGGGTGATTGGGCCATATCCACCACGCTGGCCCAGTGCGGGTTGGTGGATTCACATACGACATTGAATTCCTTCTCCGTACGTTTGCAGGTTTCTTCACGATGTTTTCCTTCACCGAAAAGCCAGTGGTATGAAAATCCGTACATAAGCTTCAAAGAGCTCATTGGTACGGGCCCAGGGTTTGAACCCGCGACCTTGCGCTTTCAAGTCAAGCGGTCTCCCAAATGGGCTACCACGGCTTGTAATGAAAATGGTGGATAATTATAATTGTTGTTGAAATGTTGAATAAAGGTAACTTATACTACCGTAGATATTTTCTATAAGTAGACTACTTTTTATTCTGGAAAAATGATTGATTCTTGTAATACCCGTTGTAATAGTGGGGCACATTTATCTCCTAACCTGGCCTGGCGCACTTTAGGTGTGAAGCTACAAGTAGCCAACTTGTCTGCCGTGCGATAGACGAGGCAACTTCTAGGTTATTATAGCTGTAGGTAATTAGCGTTCGCACGTCCTGAATTGCACTTTATTGTGTAGTAGTAAGAGTCGCTACTTATTTATATATTATGATTTTGCGGAGTGAATCTTCTGTACTTGTACTGTACTAAACGCATTACCATCTGAGTCGTCAGATCATAAATCATTGCTCATCTCATCTCGCTCGCACCCACATGTCATATCTGTCTATCTCGCTCGCACTTACAGGTCTTATGGTATGACGTTTATTGCTCGACGACTCAGTTGGTAACGCGGTGACTATAATCATTATATATTCTGTGTCCTAATTATGGTTTCATAACAGTCAGACTGTCTACGACTGACTCTACCTTATGTAGAGTCAGTCAGTCCGATGAGTTTAGATCGGTAGGTAGATAGGCTACTGTGATTTATTATGTATAGCTGCCAGCGGGCTCAAAAGTATAAAGTTTTAATCTGCTCCCTGCAAGTTGGAGCAGTTCTGGATATTAAAATAGTTAACGGGCCGACACACCGACAGATGTTTGTCTTAATTATACGGATTTGTTTGATTCTAACGTAAACTTTCTTGTCAGGAGACTTTAGTTTGTACGCACATCACTGGGAACTAAAGGATGTGATGAAAAACGTAAAAAAAAAAATAGAATTTGACAACCGTTGGTCTAATATTATTAATAGCTTGTGACAGTAAATAGTACATTAAAAAAAAAATTTTTTTTATTATTACAAACTTTAATTTCAGTAGTAAAGGTATTTCTATTGTAATTATTTACATGTTTGCAGTGTTCACATCTAAAAGGTCGTAGATTGCCATATTGTGGTCATGGCAGAATCGATGGAAGATCTCAGCATGGTGCTCGAAGGCCTCAATCGAGTCTCCCAACTCCCAACAATGAACATGGACAAGAAATGATGATGATGATTAAATATTTACTCTCCGACATGAACTGTATTTTTCTACACAAAATGTAGGTATTGTATTTTAAGCTAACTTCACTTCAAATTTGATCCAAATTCGATTACACGTTACGGAGTTGAGCGGTGAAAAAACAAATACACAATTTTCCTTGTAAAATGTGGAAAACGGTAAAACCGCAAAGTTAAAATAATAAATAAATAAGATTATCCTACTCAAAATACGAAGCTGTATGATTCGATGATTCACCCAATCGAAAATATATAAAAATTGGTTCACCAAAACAAAACAATAGAAAATAATCTCTGTTCTCTAAAATATTTGAAACAAATAACAAACAAACGATAATGTAAACGAAATATTACTAGAATCCATGCTAGAATGAACATAAATAATGTTTTTACGAATCAAAGAGTTACCTATACATTACTTATGACAGATTGAAGATTTTGTTTTGAAATTCTGTGCGATGTTTTTCTAATTTCAATCTGTCAGAAATAGATTTGGAAAAGTTGACCCAAATCTGAAATAATTTAACTTTTATTTTCGCTTTGGGAAAGCGATCAATTTGTTGTCGATTTGCCTGTCACTTTGTGTTACTGTTCTGTCCATGGTTTCACCTGCGTTGACAACTCATTAAAAACAGCTTTTTTTTCGAGATAAAGGTATTCTTACTAATTCATCACAGAGAAAAGAGCAGGAAAATAAATTTATTTTCTGTGATTCATCGTCACAAAATCGGTGTTCACGGGAAAGAGAGATAAACAAACACACTTTTTAACGGACTTAAAAAGGACGGGTTTAAATTTTTTATTTAATTTTGTTACCTCAGAATTTCGGCGTACATGAACCGATTTTTTTATAAGGATTTCAGATTGAAATCTATCAATGATCCATAGAAATTTTATCAAAATTGGTACAGTAGCTTGGTTTTTAAATCAAAACAACTGGATAAATATGTCATCCAAATAAACGAAATTGCGTACCTATATATACAAATGTTAAAGTTGGTTTTTTAAATTGATAATTATTAATAATCTTTACTAACTCTACACACAAGGAAGTTTGAAGTGCTATAGGTTTTTTTACATACGTTTTTATATAACTTAGAGGCTGTTTTTATATTAGCTACGTAAGACAATTATGAATATTACTTCCCTTACTTTATCCCTATCAAATATAATATTATCTCTATAATCTCTATCAATTGTATTTTCCCCGTCCTGTAATATCATTTCTCATTATTTGTTTTATATCTGGTAAAACTTTCTATAAAGCTTGTAATGATAAAACGATATTGCTAAAAGCTTAGTAATTTAATGAAAGTGGGGCGTTCCCGCTCCGTCTATTTTACAATGTAGGTAACTTTAGGTAATATTTTGGCGCACGTGGAAACAGGCCGCTATCAATCTTCTGTAGGAAACATTACACGTCATGGCTCTCGGAAACAATAGACTTTATAGCCGTCCCTCTGGTATTAGGGCGCGATGCCACTAGGATGTAATACGACGCGACGAAATATATATTTTGTTGTCGTGAAGCTAACTTTTTTTTGGTTTCGAGGGGGAAATCTTCCAAAGATCGGCTTCAGGGTGCAGTCAGGTTATGTGAAATTTTTCACACTAAAACCCCCTCCGGTAGCTTAGTGCTTGACAAGAGAGCTCTGGGATCTCCAGAAGAACGCACTGGAGTCCTCAGCGCTACGGCTCCTCCCGAGACAACCGTGTTGCCTCAGCCCCTCTGCCCACGACAACGTTGGTCAGTTTTTTACTTTACTTAAAGCTTTACGTTACTTTGACTATCCCGAGCCCAGAGGGTCCCTTTTAGTAGCCTCATCCCACAGAAAGGGGGTACCGGTGCCGTATTCTATTGCCCCGGTGCCAGGGCTACGTGAAGCTTACCAAGTCCACAGAGAGAGATGGAGAGAAAAACTAGTACACCAATATACAGTCATGCAGCCACCTACGATAGAAGGATTTTATTAGTGTTTGTGATTTAATTAGTGTTAGTGTGTCCCTTAGTGTTGGAGTTGTACGACATTGTTTCGTTCTACAAAGGTATTGTAATTTTTTATTGTCCGTATTGTAATTTTTTATTGTTTACTACAATAAATAATTTTTCATTTTCATTTTCACTGCTGGACGTAGGCCTCTCCTAAAGGACACCACAAGGCACGATCTTCTGCTTTTCGCATTCACTTGCCACCAGCCGCCTTTCGCAGGTCGTCGCTCCACCTGGCTGCAGGGCGTCCTACTCTACGTTTGCCGATACGCGGTCTCTACTCTAGAACCCGTCTACCACAGCGGTTGTCAGTTCTGCTACAGATATGGCCAGCCCATAATAATCATCTCCTATAATACAATGGTCATATAATGGCCATCTTATAATGTGTTTTAATTGTAATTTTGAAATGTCGATTGATTGAAGAGAGAAAGAATGAGAAAAATAAGAGAGACAGGGAAAGAGAAAGAGAAACACACACACACACACACACACACACAGAGAGAGACTGATACTCAATAAACAAAATAAAAATCAATACAATTTTTTTTTCGTCAGTAAAAAATTAGACCTCCGGCTAAGACAAAATCTAAATAGTTCTTTTGAATTCTTACTAAAAATATTGTTATCGCATGGTGTGGCGCGTCGCGTTTTGTAAACTAGTGCGGTGATACCTTTATAACTGTCCCTGGGGTATTAAAGCTCTTTGTTGCGCTCCTGTATAGTAAGCATAATACTGCTTGATAAATTATTTTGATGCTATGAAAAGTAATCAACGTAATAGATGTTTATTAATCCTAATTCTGGAACCCTCTCTCTTTCTAGTGGCAGGAAGCAGAAGCGCACGTAGCGTAGTTCGACTGGGTGTTTCTAACGCTGGTTTCACGCCGACGCGGATTGTTCCGTATGGGACTTGCCTCCACGTAGATCCCGTCTCCCGTAGTACGGGCTCCCGGAGCGGAGACATACGTGAGGCGCTAGAACATCGTTTCACAGCGACGCGGATTGTTCCGTACGGGACTTGCCTCCGCGTAGATCCCGTCTCCCGTAGTACGGGCTCCCGGAGCGGAGACATATGTGAGGCGCTAGAACACCGTTTCACACCGACGCGGATTGTTCCGTACGGGACTTGCCTCCGCGTAGATCCCGTCTGCCGTAGTACGGTCGACCTGCGCGGGTCTTCTGCAAACCTGTAAAACCATATGTGTGCGGTGTTCTAGATAGTATTAGTCACTTCATCAAAACTCGCGTGAGGATTCATTATAAATTATTATAACACCGGTTTGCACTCACGATTATGTTTCTCTTTTTTTTTTTGTATTAGTCACGTTGAAAAGAAGCCCATAGCTATCCATCGGCCGTGGTTCCACTCCACTAGACAACAGCTAACGACCGCGTACGTCTAGCGTAATATCGGTACATAACCAGTTACTAAGCTTTGACAAAGTGCTCTAAGGATAAGGGTTTAATTGGTTATTTCTTTAAAAGGCTTTTATTATGCATAACTTAAAAAACAAAATTACGTAAACTAAAACTTAAAATACTTATTTTATATACATTTAAATTAATTTATATTTATAGTCTTTACACATTAATAACTGATTTGTTTCACATTTAACTTTCTTGGTTCTGATTTTATAATAATTATTATCACAATTACAGATTAAATACAAATTGAGTTTCATATAAAGATTTTTTGTTTCAGATAGATTAAATTAGCATCATTCACAAATTTAAATTCAAAAATTGTTTGTTAATAATTAAATCAAAAATGATATAACGTCTTGCCAAGACGATTCATGATACGTTTAGTTAGTCACATTGTTTTGAAGAAAGCTTCGGCACTGTCTCTTCCAGTACTAACGTGTTACAAATAGGTTATTTCTAGCAAGTGTTGAAAACCATTTACCAATGTGTGATTCCAGCAAACCAGGATCTGTGTTACGTCGGTTTTTTGAATTGGTTGTTGAAAAATTGTTTATGTTATTGCTAAAGATGTTCTGATAGAAATAGCGTGGGGTACACCTGCTTAACTAGTGTACGGGCTAAATTTAAAATTACGAGAAAACTGCGTGATGGGTTTTTCTAGTGAGTGATTAAGCTACATTATTTTATGCCATAGGTGGCGAATAAGCAGACGGAATGCTTGATGGTCACCTTCGCCTATGGATAGGTACCTGAAACACCAGAGGCATCACGATAACGTTGTCGACCCTTTAATACTCTATTAAACCCTTTTGAATTAAAATTCTCCTTCTAAGTCATAAACCGGCCAAATACGAGTAGGACTTTGAATTTCGGCCCTCAGAGCGTGAGTCCAAAAAAAAGTTAAAATATTGAAAGACAAAACTTAACGTTGTAGTGGACAATAAGGTTTTTCCATACATACTAGTTATAAAATGTAAGTTTGTAATTGCAAAACAATTTTTTATATATGACATATATTTAAATTAACGACTTTCGTTTTTTTTTATATGTGCTGTGAGACCTTGTCTCTTGCAAAATTTCATGATTCTAGGTCAACGGGAAGTACCCTATAGGGTTTGATTCCCTTGTGAAAACGCAAAATATGCGACATAATTGGTCATATCTTTTGATCGCATTGACTTAAGTATAAGTTTGATATTTTCACAGCTGAAAGAAACCGTAAACCTAAGTATTTGATATAAATTTCAATTTGATACCTTGATGCGTTCTTGTGAAAAAGGATCTTGACAGACGGACAGACGGACAACAAAGTGATCCTATAAGGGTTCCGTTTTTTCCTTTTGAGGTACGGATCCCTAAAAAGGCATCAAGCCTGATTTAGGCCAGATGCGTTCACACCTGCCACGCCACCTTACCATATCTCCCGTGTTTGTTTGATCTGAGGTGACCACCTTTACTAATAAGTTAGTCGCTGTACCTTATTTATTTATCTATTCATATTTTTATCACCTCTACTTTTATTTGTCGGTCTCGAGTCGCGCTCGTGACGGATTTGTTAGACATTTATGGTATAGATGCAGTACGGTGTATGTACTATAGTCACCGTGTTACCAACTGAGTCGTATGGCCATAAACGTCATACCATAAGACCTGTAAGTGCGAGCGAGATAGACATATATGACATGTGGGTGCGAGCAAGATAGACATACAATGATTTATGACCTGACGACTCAGATGGTAATGCGTTTACTATAGCAATTATTTAGATAGAGTCAAGGATATCTTCATCATCGTCATAATCAGCCTTTTTTAACAATCCACTACTGGACTTTTCACCCGAAAGGGTGATTGGGCCATATGGTGCGGGATGATGGATTCACATACGCCATTGAATTCCTTCTCCGTACGTATGCAGGAGGTAGTAAGGATGTCTTATTAGAATAAAATTTCAGAATAAATGGTATCGTATGATACCTACGATGTTTTAACCGATTTCAAATAAGGTGGTTTGTACAGTTAAAGTAATTTTTTTGGGTTCCGTACCCAAACCGTGAACTCGATGGAGTGGTTTGTGGTACAGGGCCCAGTAAAAGGCAAGCGTAGCTATCAAAAATGCCACGCAGTCTACCATGGTGCAGTGTACTCGCAATGCAACCAGCCGCCAGAAATGGAGAAACATTGCGGTAGCCCTGGGAAGAGATGAAGACGACAGCGAAGAGCCTTGCTGTGCCATCTCCGCAATCACGACCACTCTGCCAAGAGTGCACGACTAAAAAGAGACCCAAAGGGTAAAAACCGGATTCTATTACTAAGCCTACGATGTCAGTCTGTCGACGTCTGTGTTATGTTTCGATATCCTGAAACATAACACAGTCGAATTGAAAATACCAAAAAGGAAGAGTTTATCTAGTCGACGCGTAAGTACCTATATTTTCTTTTTTTTTCTTTTCTGTGATTGCCGCGCCTTGGCGACTCGATGCCGTGACGGACGTGACGTCATGTTTCACACCTGCCGAGCGTCCCGTGAGGGCCAACATTTTTTTACATAGTTTTGAAGCCAGTTATAACAGACAGAAGAAGTGACATCGGTTCACAATGAGTGTGATAAGGAATTTGCAGTTCTATGAACTATCGACTATTGTTCTCTATGAGTGGGAGCGTTAAGTGGGTACATGGGCAGCGTTTTGTCCATACAAACGTATTCTCGTGTTTCCTCCCTGGTAGAGCAATTTTTTTTTTGATAAATTTAACTCCTGTTTTGTCATGCTTATATCATTTATTTTTTCTTCTAAGTTAACTACTATAAGAAATACGAGCCTTTAAATAACCCAAAAATATTTTTTTACCGCCATGTTCAGACGTCTGTCAAACAAATTTGACGAGTTTATAAAACAAAAATAAATAACAGAAGCATAGTTCAATCCTTTTCACAACTATTAATTAAAAAAATAATGAAATCGGCTTAGTTTTGAATGAGGAAACAGAAAAATACGAGACGATGATTTTGTCTTTTCGTAGGTATAATCGATCCGAGCTGCAGTTGTCCCTATTGCGCTCTACGGGGAGAGGCTTGAGGTCAGGGGACAGCAATAGATTTGCTAAATACCTATTCATCAAATTTCTTGGCCGTGGTATGCCCTCTTAATCGATTGAACCAAATACAACGGTCACTCGACATGCACGCTTGAAAGTTTCCATGCACCGTTCATAACGGTCACCTAGCAGACCAGATCAATGCGTCTTCACGTCACCTCACCTCGAAAAACGCGACGTCTAACTAAACAACTCGTAATCTAAGCAGCGTCTTAAGGGGACTGTTCCCGTCTGCAGCTCTCTCGCTCGCACATTTTCACATTATTGAAGATATAAAATCAATGAGTGTGAATTTCCAAAAAGTAACAAAATCATGTCTTGGTGTCTATCGTAACATTACAAACAAAGAAATTGTCAATTTGATATATTTTAATTTGACACAGTAAAATGGTAACAAGTGATTTTTATTTCTCGTGTCATGTTATTAATGTGAAAATGTGCGAGCGAGAGAGCTGCAGAGGGTATACAGACCCCTTAAGCGTAATCTTCTGTTTCACCAACCCATTTTCATAGGTGAATCCTTTTTTTTATAGAATAAATGGCAAACAAGCTACGGGCCACCTGATGGTAAGTGGTCATCATCATCATCATCAGCCAGAAGACGTCCACTGCTGAACATAGGCCTCCCCCTTCAACCTCCACACTGAACGACAGCCTGCCTTTTGCATCCACTGGATGCCAGCGACTCTCACTATGTCGTCGGTCCATCTAGTGGGAGGCCTACCTACGTAAGTGGTCACCGCTGCCTATATATAGACACCTACAATACCCGGGGCATTGTCAGTGCGTTGCCTACTTTGAGGACTCTATTCACCCTTCAATATTATTCAATATTGCACGCCCCGCCTTCTACCTTCTGTATGAATCCTCTCCATCCTAAGGTTGCCTGAAAGAGATCGTTCTTAGCGATAAGGCCGCATATTGTTGCACTAGCTTTTAAACTGTTTTATCACGTGTGAACAATAAAGAGTTTATCTATCTTCGTTTGAAGCAGTCCAAATTATACTTCGGAAGAAAAACCGAAGGTGGTAAGCCATTCCACAACTTACAGGTACGTGGCAGAAACAATCGATCAGATTGAACAGTGTGAGACTTCCACGCATCTATGATGTAATAGGTATAATGTATATAATCCTAAGCTGTAGACGCTTGCAGACGATGCGTAGTACAAGTAGGAAGTAGCTACTACGCATCACCTGCAACGTTTTGCTTAGCGCAAGTGGCAGTGACAGTGCTTAGTAGTACTGTGTGATTTGTGTGATTTTAATGTATTCTCACACACAATCAGTTTAACTGCGCCTTATCTGACGGAATCCACCGGTTACGTAAATATGTAAGGCATTGTGACTCGTAGCTTTTCTCACGAGGTCATGGACACTCTCATAGAACAATTAAAAGAACGTACAAACCGCAGTTGTAAATATACTTATGTTGCCAAGAAGCTACAACATGGGGTTCTTCAAAAGGCGAGTCTTAATGGGTCGGCAAAATAGTTGTGATGCCTCTGGTATTACAAGTATCCATAGGCGATGGTGACTGCTTACCCACAGGTAACTCGTTGCTTGTTTGCCACCTATGGCATTGTTTTATATACATTTTGTACTTAAAGTTAGTAAAAATATCTATACTAATATTATAAAGAGGAAAGATTTGATTGTTTGTTTGTTTGTTTGCATTGAATAGGCTCCGAAACTACTGAACCGATTTGAAAAATTCTTTCACCGACTACACTATCCCCGGGTGACTTAGGCTATAATCTATACCCGTGCGAAGCTGGGGCGGACCGCTTGTAATTTATAAAATATTAGCGGACCTGACAGACGTTGTCCTGTCTAAGAACTGTCAAACACGCAAAGTTAAAATTGTAATTCTTATCTTTTTACACCTTGGATTACATTATTGGAGTTGTAGTAAGGATCCCTTTTTTTTTTGAAAATATAATATAGCTTATGTTACTCGGGGATAGTGTAGCTAACCAACAGTGAAAGGAATTTTTCAAATCAGTTTAGTAGTTTTGGAGCCTATTCAAAACGAACAAACAAACAATCAAATCTTTCCTGTTTATAATATTAGTATAGATAATTACACGCGGTGGTAAAAACTACAAAAAAAATCCGGTAGAAAACAAGCTTTTATTTGAATGATGCTTTTAATTTTTATATAAATTGTTTTATCTGACCCATCACATAGGCCATATCAAAGACTTTATGGAAAAAAACGACAAACAAGCAATCGGTCCGACTGATGGTAAGCGGTAATCTTCGCCTACCTGCAACAATTTCGAGTACCTACTCTGAATACTAGGGTTTTGCCGCAAACGTAAAAAAAAACATGTCGGCTCGTATTATTTTCCTAAACTTGTGTATTTTCGAGTGTACATGTGTAATAATAGTGGATTATTATTTATTTAGTGCTCGTGAACGTGCTCGAGTGTGGGTGTGATATAACGAGGTGAAATATATATTTTCGTGTTGTTTCCAGAAATCCATAGAAGCCTCTTGTAAAGCCTGCACCACTTTACTGGGTCATGACTTTGACTTGACCGTGACTTACTTTGCTTGACTCTGACTGGGAATATGACTTATTTGACGCTATTTAATACTAAGTAAACTTGTTTAATATTACGACAGAAGGACTTTTTTTTTAAAATTATAAATAGGCTTGCTCTTGGCCGCTAACTCGCCTGATGTTAAGCAATGATGCGGCCTACGATGGAGCACGCTTGCCTAGAAGAAACCTATTCACTCTCGACTTGAAGACACCCAGATTGTCTATCGGGGAACACCCACTCAGCCAGCGAATTCCACAAACTAGCAGTTCGCACAATAAATGTGGAATCAAAGCACTTCGTACGGGTTCTCAGAATATCAACCATAAAGCGGTGTCGATACTTCGTGCCCACTCTGGCAGTCCGATAGAAAAATGGGCAGTAGGGAATCAAATCATGCAGATCTGTAGCACACTCTCCGAAATGTATCCGATAAAAAAAAACATACAAACTACAAACTCTGTATACTGAAACCAGTCTACATAGGTAAGCATGCAAGCAACCTACAAGACATTGAAAATAACCGAGAAAACTTGAGCTCATTCTCATAAAATAGGAAAAATGGTGTTAATAAAAGCTAAAGTCGGCCGTTAAAGGTAACCTTCTCCGTAATCTTTGGCTACGTAATGAGAGTCAAAAATGAAAGGGTTCCTTTGAAACTCGTTACGTTTTTAAGCTTGGCTTAACGAAGGACGAAAACGAGGTGAGGAAAACTCAAGGGGATATAGAAAAGATGTATTTTAAGACTCAAGTTTTGCTTGGCAAAGAAACTTTCAATCTTCAATTTTACAAAGCATGTACCTAAGTCCTGCAACTTGATAGTAATAATTATAATACCTACTGGCAAATGCACAGGAGTGCGACGCCAAACGCCTCACAGAGGAAATAACAAAAAAAAATAACAATATCACAATGGATATGATCAAAGATATGATAAAGACTGATTTGATAGCCCGTTGGTCCAGTTGGTAGTGAACCTGCCTTCTGCGCTTGGGGGCGTGGGTTCGATTCCCCCCTAGGACAAACATTTATGTAATGAACATTTGTGTTTGTTCTATATCTGGTTGTTAATATCTATTTAAGTATGTATTTAAACCTATATATGCATGTATATCAGTCTCTGGCAGCCATATTACAAGCTTTGCTTAGTTTGGGGTCAGGTGACCGTGTGTGAAAAAATGTCCTGAATATTTATGTCCTGAAAAAAATATTTATTTAAAGAGGACCATAGAATATTCCGTCAAATATCAATTACAAAAACCTATTTAAAATTTTACTGAAAAAACCCTATTCGATCGATCAACGACTTTTCAACATCCGCAGTCCGCACCTAAAATACCCAATTGATCAAACGTGATAATACCCAAATAGTAATTTCCTTGATCTATTTATTCACCCTAACCTGGCCAATCTCCACTCGATAGTAAAAACTTTTAATAATGAAAATTCCCAGAACCAGGACAACTAAAATGTACTCACACCCCCAAAACCATCTAAACCGCAAATTTTGTCGACATCGTTCATCATCATCGTCATTGGACGCCCACCGCTGGACATAGGCCTCCCCCATCAATCTCCAAAAGGGCCTGTTGGAAGCGGCCTGCGTTTCCAGCGTTTCCCTGCGGCCTCTTTTAGATCGTCAGTCCATCTTGTGGGTGGACAAATTCAAAGTCGCAGAATTAGCCATGGAGAGGGCTATGATCGGGGTTTCTCTACGAGAACGAATCAGAAATGAGGAGGAGATCCGTAGGCGAACGAAAGTCACCGAAACCGTTATAGAGCCGCAATTACAAACAAACAAATAAATAAAATTTGTTCGTCATATCTACATTCAAAATCCTTGAATCATTGAACGCGATTTCCAATTATTTACTTAATAATTATGCTTATATCGTATATTAAAAAAAAAACGTTAATTTTGTCAAAACCTTACCTTAAAGCCGTTACCAAAAAGGAATGAATAAAATACTCAAAAGTATTCATTAGCATCAGATCTTCATTCGAAATCCTTGATTTATCAAACATGATCAAAACAACCAACATTAATTAATACATGATTAATTAATAATCCTTATTCCTTATCATTAAATAACCTGTAAGTACCCGTAACTTTCATTTCACACGTTTGACAAAGCAAACGAAAATGAAGCGATCCCACTATACTATGTACGTAGATATTTACCCAAGCATCCAAGGCACTCACCGTCGATAAAGGTACATCCACAATCACATGGCACTAGGTATAAAGGTGCATATGTAAAGTACGGTTCACACTGACACGGCAGCGTCCTCCGAGAGTCGCGCACACACTGAAGGTTTCAGCGACGCGCGCCGTAACGGCGACACACTGAGTGCGTTGAGCTTTTTTCATTCTATAAAGTTGTATAAAGTTGTTTGCCTGAGAGAAAAACTAATATCTATCTCTACATAGTATAAATTAAAGTCACTTTCCGCGTGTCTGTATGTATGGCCGCTAACTCCTCCTAAACTACGCAACGGATTTTGATTCGGTTTTCACCATCAGTTAGATAATTTTTCACGGAAAGTTTATGTATATGACAAGCGACCCGCCCCGGCTTGGCACGTAAATTACACCCGTGCGAAGCCAAGCGGGCGGGTCGCTAGTAATTTATAATTTTGTGCTGAGTATAATTTTATGCCCTACTATCAGCGTATCGCAGTTTTAACGGCTTTTAATGTTCAGGAACTGTTATTATTTTGGAATGAAAAGTAGCGTTAATGTTTTAATCTAATAATACTAGAGTGTAAGCTACTCTAGAATTCCTACTCTCATTCAAAATTTCATCTAAATCCGTTCAGTGGTCACGTGTTGAGTACAAACATTTGCATTTATAATTTTTTTATAGTTTGATTATTTGAGGGGTCCGCAATTTGATTTAGTTCTTAAAGCGTTATAATGATTTAATCGAAAGAGAAACGTATTTTTTACTGCAATTAATTTTTGTGTAAATAATTGTTGCATGCAATTGATGCAATTATCTTTTTTTTATTTTAAATTCTACCACTGAACAAAGATCTCGCTTAATTGTTTTCATGAGGAAGTGGAAAAAGATCTGCAGAAACTGGACATTCATGCTTGGCATAAACTTGCAAGATAAGGAAAGGCGCCTTTTGGTATCACACACATTTAGGGTTGCTGCGCCATCGTAGTTAGTTTCTATGTTGTTCTGTTTTGATTATTTTTATATTTTTGTGTATTTTGGATGGCTATGGCTATCCAAGTATAAATTAAAAAAAATATATATACATATAATAATTTCCAACATCTTTAGCAGTATTTTTTATAGTATAAAAAAGCTATAAAAACTCAGTGTGTCCCGGTCTTAACTCGCAGGGTGAGTTGCGGAGTGGGGTAGCGTGGTGGACCCACTGGGTCGAGAGATGTGCTTATAAATTGTTTTTTTTTTTCACTGGAAAGTTTTTGTCACAAGGTAAATTAAATTTTTGCATGTCACATAGAACTATGAAGAATATTTGACACTGCTATAGGTTGTTCCAGTCTTGTGTACGTAGCAAGAGTACGCTACGTACGCTATGATTAAGTTCCTACGCAGGTTAGGATTGTTTTTTTTTTATTATATCATAATCAGCCTTTTAACAGTCCACTGCTGGACTTTTAGCCTACCCTCGAAAGGGTGATTAGGCCATATCCACCACGCTGGCCCAGTGCGGATTGGTGGATTCACATACGGCATTGAATTTCTTCTCCGTACGTATGCAGGTTTCCTCACGATGTTTTCCTTCAAAAGCCAGTGGTATGAAAATCCGTACATAAACTCCAAAGAGCTCATTGGTACGGGCCCGGGGTTTGAACCCGCGACCTCACGCTTTCAAGTCTAGCGATCTCCCAAATGGGCTACCACGGCTTTTTTTTTTTAATTATATATACAAATATATATATTTTTTATTGTATATATATTATATATATTGCGTTTGACCACCATCACGCCTGATGTTAAGCGATGATGTTGGAGCACGCTTGCCTAGAAGAAACCGATTTACTCGTGATTTGAAGACACCCGGATTGTAACCATCGGGAACACTCATTCAGGGAGCGCATTCCACAGACTAGCAGTTCGCATAATAAATGCGAAATCAAAGCGCTTCGTACGGGTTTTTGGAACATCAACCATAAAGCGGTGCCAATTTTTGGCCCGCTCGCAGTCCGATAGAAAAATGGGCAGGAGGGAATTAGATCGTGCAGATCCGATGCACACTCTCCGAAATGTATCCAATAAAAAGTAGTTGAGTATTTAAATTTTTTTCTTTCCTATAACTATAATTTTGTCAAACAATTACGAAGATTGAAACGGAATACTCTCAGAATTCATTCATTTACGTTTGAGGTTAGGTTAAAATAGTTTTTTTTTACCGCAGATTTCCTTTCTTTTTTCATATTTTTTTTTTATATCAAGTAGAGTTCTTAATATGAAAATTAAGATAGTTCTTATTATGCTTTCCTATGCCTGTATTGGGGGAGGCCTATGTCCAGCAGTGGACGTCCTACGGCTGAAATGATGATGATGCCTATATTAGACGAGTGCTGATTCAAGCTATTGTTCTTATTTACCCAACTCTTCCGCTGCGTGCTCGTGCATTGTTCCAAGTTAGGGTGCGCTATTGTTGACGCACCATTGTTAATGCATTGAGTGCATTAATGCAATGATACCTGTGTTTCTATAATCAATAACACTGCTGCAGAATCAGAATCAGAAAACATTTATTGATCAATTGATACATTATTATTATTATGCTAGATCATGGGTATCCAACATACGGCCCGCGGGCCACAATGCGGCCCGCCAAGGTTCCTAATCCGGCCCGAAACGACAGGAGTCAAATGGGTAACTTTTAACTTATTTTTAGACGAAATTTTGTAAAGAACTGCGATTCATATGTTCGTAAAATATTCAAACCATTGTAATATTAAACGTTAAATGTTAAAACGTTAAATATTATATCCGTTCTTAAAAAATTACATCGATCGATCACAATACGACTCGGCGATAACGTGGACGAGCATATCAGGAGAAACCAAAAAATACAAAACAAATGCCATTTTAATTCTTGGAATAACATCTGCGCGCGAAAACGTTATCATTATCGCCCCTCTCACCCACCCTCTCCCTCCGCACATGCAACGTACAGCCAGCCAGTCAATGGTGTCAGGTGTGCCTGTGAATGTGAAACCAAGTGAAACCTGCTGTCAATTCCGCCAAATAGTTATAATTATACCCTTTCTACCATTTTACTTATATTAGTTTTGATTTGCTCAGTTACGAAGCATCTCTTGACCCGCCATAGTTACAAAGTTAATAAATCCGGCCCGCCACATAATTTAGTTGGACACCCCTGGTTTAGTCCAAACATTTTTATTCTCTTGCTATGGAAATCGTCCCACCCACCCCCCGTCACCCGTCTCGTGTTCCACCGCAAACCGCATCATCGCTTAACATCAGGCGAGTTGGCGGTCAATTGCAAGCCTATTAATAAATAAATAAAAAAACAATCTTTGAACAGTCAAGTTTTTTTTTCCTATAAATAGGCTTGCGCGTGGTTTTCTTCATTTGTTCCACGAATTTAGGGCTTGTGTCACAACGATTTTGAGGTGAACAAGAACTCTCGAATTTCTACTACTTACCTACTCTTACTTTACCAACTTAAAGGTTCATCAAACAACTACGCATTACGCTGAGGTAGCACCGGCTTATTTTTTTTTCTCGTAATATCCTTGTATCTTTGTTTCTGTCATAAATAAATATTTATCTTTCTTTCTTTCAAACGAATAAAACTGAAAGACGCAGTTAGTACATCGAAAATCTTTTGAAACCGTTTCATATAAACTTTTTGCGCGGAGAAACTAGATTTTTTATCTACAAAGGAGAAGGTGACACATAAAAATGGAGTCTGCTTATCCCGACGAAAGCGACGGTCGGCCTGAGGGATTTACATTGGCACAATAAGGTGACTGATGCCAGGCGATTTTACTTATACATACCTACCTACTTTTATACTTATTAACAGCTTTAACACAGGTTTTTCCTAGTACGAGATACCTACTTGTACCTACTAAACTTATAAATGCTTTTTATTAATTGTTTTCATGACCATGGATACAGAGTATTTCAGTCGTAATATTAAACATATTTACATCAAGAATTTTAAAGGGAATGAACATCCTTGGTTTACATAGTATTAAACAGCGTCAAATAAGACATAGTTAGGTACAGTCAGAGTCAAGCAAAGTAAGTCACAGTCAATCACAGTCAAGTCAAACTCATGCCCCTGTAGAGTGAGGGAGATTTACAAGAGGCTCCTATGGAGTTTTGGAAACAAAACGAAAAGGCTTTTTTCACCTCGTTATAACAACCCACACTCGAGCACGTTCACGAGGACTTAATAAATAATAATCCACCATTATTAGACATTAACACTCGAAAATACTCAAGTTAAAGACATGTTTTTTCCACGTTGGAGCCAAAACTCCCTATTTTTAGTTAACATTTTAGAATCCACGGTCATGAAAATTTTGATACAAAAAAAAATACAAATACAAAGACATTCTAAACTTATTTATGTCCGGGGAAATAAGTAAATAGCTACCTATTGTATTTTAAAATTGCCTAAGTCAGAACCAAAGCTTCTGTCCAAGTTTATTCACAGACTTGAAGTTTGTCGTGAATAAACAACGGGATTATATTCCAGGAGACATTTCAAAAGGGAGAGAAGGGTTAAAAGAAAGTAGTTCTGATGTAAAGAGAATCGTAGTGTAGGGTCGGTACGACATCGGTTATTATAGTTGACAATAATTAAAACTCAGAACAGACAAACAAGAGAGATATGCCTTAGTACAATTATCGTGCGGGTTCAAATGTATACATTTTACATACTTTTTTTAAAACTAAACCGCTTTACGCAAAAACTGTTAGTACGGCTCACTTACCTACTCGTTTTTCACGCACACTAAGAAAATTGTAGTGACACCAAATGAACTAACAGTAACTAATAAGTGCAATAGCAAAAAAAGGCAAGGTCGTCTACTGGGTAAGTTCAACTAAAGGCATCAAGCCTAATTTAGGCCAAATGCGTTCGCACCCGCTACGCCACCATACCATATCTCGTTTGTTTATCTCTTCCCAAAAGCGTATCTAAGAAGAAAAACAGCTACCCAAAATAAAAAAGTCTAGGAATAAAAGGGAGCTATTTCCAAAAGTGTCTCGACGAGAAATAATTCCAAGCATAAAGTTTTGCAGGCAACTTTAAGAATAAATGAAGTTAGAGCACATTATCACCAAATACAAGAGAAAAGAAAAATAGTCCTTAAAGTATTCAGAGTCGTATTACATCCCATCTCAAGTCCCTCCAATATCTGGCGGCCTGAAGAAAAACAATTATAATTGAGCGCCTGATATAACAACTTAAGCAATTACTCATCAAAACAAATTGCTGGCGACAAAACTTCAGACTTTATAGGGCCTGATAAATTTAGAGGGAAATTTAAGGAACCGAGGGATCACGCTAATTGGAAAATGTCTTTGAATATATATTGAGATAAATCGATACTTAAATTAACTTACTTAAACTAGTTACCAGAATGCTGACTAAATTTAAAAAATCAATAAGAGTTTCCGGTGTCCTATCTATCTATCCTGTTGGTAGATTTTAGTTGTTTTTCTAATTTATCATACAACTTATTATAGAAGTTTGATTGTGATCGAGATTGCATGCCGTCCCGTTCGCATCTACTTACTCGCACCACGTGCGTAAGTGAGATGGCACGCAATCGCGATCACAATCACGAATCGAAGCACGATAAGACATCTATATCTAATAACGTCGAGCGAAAGGTACATATTTTTTACCTATATTAAATAATACGTGATAAGTCCCAATAAACATTTAAAACATCTATAATAAGGCAGCAGCTTTGACATCACGTATAAAACCCTGAAAAGAACGTGGTTGATTGAATCAGGCGTTATTTTGCGGAAGTCCATCTTCAAAACAGTTAGGTACTCTGACGAATCTCTGGTGTAGAGCTTCGACCAAAATAAAATAAATGGACGGGCCATAACCATTGAACTTGCTCAGTAAAAACGAGGCAAAGCCGTTGAACATATACTTCAACACCTAATTATAACCATGTACAGTATATTTGTTACAAAAAATAGATAGCGGTTTTTTATGTGTATTTACACTTCGGGAAAGCACGCGAAGACATGATTTGGTCAAACGTTTCGTTATCATGTAACAATAGACGCGTGTCGCACTTCCTACGGCTAGAGACCGACTGAAACGAAGTGAGAGCCAGCGCTCATTTTGTAATCTTCAAAAATGCGCTTCGTCTAGGCCCGTCCATTCATGTTATTTCGGTCGAAGGTGTAGAGTAGATATTTCCGCTTCTACATCGCTTTACGTCATCTTTGTCGTTTTTGCGTCATTGTTATATAATTATGTGTACCTACATATTTTGTGACCAATCTGGTTAATGGCGTAAGTCTGTCTGTAGGCTACCTACTACAAAATAAAACTGCTTACAAATCGGGCCTTGGTATTTGGTAGCTAATAGGTAGGTACGTACGTACTGAAAGTACCAACAGTCCTTAACTTATCCATATTTTTGTGATTCGAAGATAATTTTAAAGGCTTTTTTAGTTGGACCTTACCCGAGCTACCAGTCCTTACACAAAACCCTACTTAAATACCTCAGAAGCTCAGCTTTCTGGGAGTACCAATCGAGAATTCAACAAAACATCAAATAAGAAATATTTGCTATCTGATCTGAGTCTAATCCCCGGAGATACAGATCGAAAGCATTGTTCCAAAATGCGTAGGTTTGATGGTCTCCTTACAGGTATGAACCAAGGGAAAATAAAGAAACCGGGGATTTTGATTCCGGGAGTGCGTACCGTGTTTTTTTTTTGTTTCTTAGCTATCTGTAAAAAAGGTTTGTTTTTTTGTGTATGCTGTCTTAACTAGTCTTGCCGCCAGTTCATTTGTATCATAGATTCAGTATAAGCCCTCTACGATTTGTATGGTTTAGTCTTCCCCTTTATGCATCTGAATATTGCTTAATTTTTTCTAAAACTATTTTCGTTTGAAGAATATTTTGCAATTCTGTGTTTTTATGAAACCATTTTGTGACTTAGAACAAAGTACATATAGGTCAATGTCTTATAATGTATTTTTTTCTAATTATGTCTAATAAATCAAAATCAAATCAAAATAATTTTATTTCCAACTAAATTACTTAAAATAAAAGTTCCTGCTGATTACCTTACTAGGCAAAGTCTGTATCAAGGCAACCCGTATGCCTGATTACAAATAGTTAGCAAGGCAGTTTTAAATTATTTTTCTAAATTATCAAATCTGCTGGAAACTAAAACTAATACTACATGAAATTCCTTTTATAGTAAATAAAACAATTCACCTGGTAACTCTTAAAGCATCTTCTGTGTCATCATATGATAGTGATCTATATATATCTATATATATATGATGTGTCAATAAGGTACGTGTGGATTTGTTAGAGATACAATTTTATATCAGTGTACGTAGCAAGCTTTGACGTAACAGAAAATTTAAAACATACTAGCAGGTGCGAATCCTCCGAAGATATGTCTATTTCTTTAATATTTTGACTTGACTTGACTTCTTGGGTTTATGGCTTCTTCGACTATAGCGTCACAATTCTGCTAATATCCGTTTCGTGGCAGCTTCGTAAAATGGTATTATAAAACGCGAAATAATAGTTCGGTGTTTAGTTCACGAAATTTCGGTTGAATGTTGATTATTCTAAAACATGAGACACGTTTCATACTTAGTTTGCAAGTCAACGTTTCAACACCACTGTCGGTATAAAGCTGTGTATTCATTGAGAAACAAAGTTTCAGATACACAGTTTCTGAAACATCACGTAGATGTTTACCAGGGACGATGTTTTGCAAATTGTGCCGACCAAATCACTAGCTATTTATTTTAAAAAAAAACGTCGTCCCATAATTATCTAGATGTTTAATAAACAAGTGAAACATGGGCCCTTACTTGTATGCATCTGTTGCGAAACCTGTTTTGTTTATGTGCGGACATCGCGAGCAGGGAGCACAGAAACATGACGATAAATACGTAATATTTACCGATACAAAATGATGTGTTTCTGAAACAAAATGATTTTTTTCAGAAACACATTTATTTGTTTCTAAAACAGTGTTTATAAACAATTGTTTCTCTATGAATACATGGCTTTAAGCGATTGAAATCAAGAGGTCGTTAATACTTCTCCTTAACGCCCTCATAGTCTTTGCCCGATTACATCTCTGGAAAGTGTCTGCCACAGGTTCAGAGGTCAAAGGTCGTGGTTGGTACCTTCGTCTGGTTTTTGTCTGCCCGATGGGCAATAATTCGCACATTACAATCTATATTACAGCCTGGGTCTGACGTGAAAACTTTGGAAAATGTTTTAGTTAGGTAAACGGTGTCTTAGAGATAGACTTTCACAACTTAGCGGATTTAATAAATTAGAACTACGTATAGGTATACTTTTTAGGGTTCCGTACTCAATTACTAAGCCTACGATGTCTGTCTGTCCGTCTGTCCTACCTATTATATTTATTGCTCGTATATTATATACATATATAGCTCGTAAGTGTTTTCTGTTTGTAAATTTATTTTCAGTAATGTCATTTGTATGTCATTGTTATTCTAAGCTAACTGATGAAAATAAACAGATTTTCACTAAGATGATTCTATATTTGATATTGCTCAATTGAATCAGTTCACCACCACCACCTTAGAAGTATGTATGATATTTAAATAATGGTCACATTAATAGAATGTTTGAGAAGAATAAATTTTAATAGTTGATTGAATCAGGCGTTACTTTGCGGAAGTAGAGAAAAGAGTTTAACCAAAATCCTTATTGTACTCGAAGCGACGTAGAAGCGGAATTACACTAGAAATTCGACATATACAAATTATACATTTTAATGTCATTTATTTATAATAGGTGGTTAAAATTACATATAGTGATAAGATTTGAACAAACAATTGTATAATTGATTAACCAACAAACGCGGTAGGTGTATTTGCTAGTTCTTCATCATCTGTGAAAAAAATATTAAATAATTAATATAAAAAAAAATATATGCCCTAATTTTAAGGAGTTTGTATCCAAAGAGTCACCGACATAGCTGTTAAAATTTGCAAGTTGAAGTGGCAATGGGCAGGCCACATCGCTCGAAGAACCGATATCCGATGGGGAAGAAAGGTTCTGGAGTGGAGATCACGAACCGGAAGACGTAGCGTAGGGAGGCCTCCCACTAGATGGACCGACGACATTGTGAGAGTCGCTAGCATCCAGTGGATGCAAAAGGCAGGCTGTCGTTCAGTGTGGATGTTAAAGGGGGAGGCCTATGTTCAGCAGTGGACGTCTTCTGGCTAGAGTTCCTAGAGGAATCCTATTTCAGCACCTGCGACGTCTTTTCTGCCTTTAAAGGTATATTTTGAAGCTTAGCTAATAATAATTCCTGCATCCTGAGGTACTCCTCAATTTTAAATTTATATGCTTAGACTAGCTGTTGTTCACAACTTTGTACGTGTAGACTTAATTTTAAACTTTCAGCCCACATTTGCTTCTCTTAATTCAGCACGTCTTAAATCCTTTCTTAGCGGACAAAATGCTTTCTTCTTTCTAGATTCAGCTACGTAGGCTATGTAAGTTTTCGAGATTTCGTGATGAGTCAGTCAGTCAGTAAGTTAGTGAGTATTTGGCTTTTATAAAAGTATAGCGGTCCGCCCCAGCTTCGCACGGGTATATATTATAGCCTATGTCACCCGGGGATAGTGTAGCTTCCCGTCAGTGAAAGAATTTTTCAAATCGACTCAGTAGTTTCGGAGCCTATTCAATGCAAACAAACAAACAAACAATCAAATCTTTCCTCTTTATAATATTAGTATAGATATAGATGAATAAAGATATATTATAGATGACTGATTTGATTATGTGCACATGGAAAATTTCAATGACACAAAGAGAAGAGAAAAAGAAGGGATAAAAAGAAGGTAATAAGAAGAAGGTAAATAGAAGAAGGGTAGAAGGGCTCACCTCGTTAAGACGTTGTCTGTATGGATCCCATGAGTGGTGGATACTATTCCGTCGTTGCTCATAAAACATTTCAAGGGCTTTTTGTTTTGCTACTTCATTTGTTGCTTTTTTATTAGTAAGTCGAGCAACTTGCGGTAGAGTGAGAAACAACGTACTATAATCAACGGCCGCCAGCAAAGGCGTCACCACCAACCACAACAATACAGTTCTGTGAGATGTCTCGAGCAAGTTCAGGTATTCATTGTACGCCTTAAGAACGGCTGTTTCGTTGGCATTGTCGTTGTTTTTTTGGAAATCTTGGTAGCGCTCAGTTAAGACCTGTAAAAAATTGGTAAGTCATATTTTTGCAAGGATGTTTGATTCCTTGTAAGCGAAGCTAGCTGTCAGCTTACGCTTGGGTGAAAGGTTCTGTGAGAACCATCGCTGTTGTTCTGTGAGAACCATTGCTGTGTGGTACTGCAATTGACCAACTCGGTCACCGTGGTCTCTCTTGCTTTGGTCGAACTGGCCAACAAGCCAGCTTTAGCATCATCCATAGGGCTTTTCCCACTGTCAGCGTTGCAGCTGTATTAGAACCGAATGGTTTTGCGCGTGATGATGGAAAGAGGCCTGACAGTATAAAACTTGTTCTCAGAGGGCCTAGTGTGAGTTTTTCCAATTGCGTTTACATACTCGATTGTGTTAGCGTTAACTACGATTTGTATGAAATAAGGACAGCGCCATCTGACGCCATGTAGATGAAACTGCTCTTATTTCATTCAAATCATAGTTTAAAAATGCGATCAAGTAGATAGGTACACGCAACTGTAAAAACTCGCACTAGGCCCTCTGGAAGTTGGGACGGCCAAGTACGTGATGCGACTTGTTACTTTTATTCATATTCTTAACTAGAAATTCATAACCAGCTACGAAAAAAAAGTATTTCTTCGCTGTTTCATAACCAATTATTAAACATGACCAATATTCAGATTTGTTTTTCGATACCTTGGCGCCGTCGCATCTTCCTGTGACACAAGGTAGATCTGGTGAGGTAGCAAATTTGGCGCCAATTTCGGATTATTTATAGGCCTTCAATCATGGGTAATGTTTTTGTATTTGTGTTACTGTTAGGTTGTAGTTAACAACCAACCCATTAAAAAAATATGAAATAGTTTATCAAATAGTTTGAAATAGATAACAGTACCTTGTTCAGTATAGTCTGATCCTCGTCATTTTTGTCAAACCCATTAGAGCATTGTTTTTTAGGTCGAAAAACTGTTAACGTTCGGCATATGCCCAATTGGTGTGCTTCTTCGAGCTCACTTGGGTGCAAACACTGAGTCCCTGCATTCCAAAATCTTTTCATATAGCCATCATATTCTTCTATTGCCGCTCTCATAGCTTCTTTGTTATTGCTCTTTTTCATTGATATCAAATGAACCAAGCTTTTTTGAATTTCCTGCAACAAAGCTATCTCCTTTATTTCAAAAACAAATGTTGCTTAATTTTTATTAAACAAAATAAACATATATTATTCTATTCGCAATATTTTAACTATTACTTTCGGAGTAACAACACTAAGTACATTCAATGTGGTAAATGAAAGTAACGTATCCTATATTTTCAATTAACACATTTATTGATATTTTAGTACATAATATTATATTTTTTAATTAAATATTTTTTATTGTATTTAAATTGCGCTTTTATTTTATTTCGGTTGGGTATCAAACAAAGATTATCGCTATTGGTGTCAAAGAAAAGAACAAGATGACTCTTGTTCGCGTCGTCTTTGTTCGCGCATTCTTCTCTCCCACTCGCGTCTTTCTTCTTCTTCACGTCTTCGACGTTCCTGTTCCATTCTACGCCTTTCTTTTTCAGCTCTTTCTCTTTCCACTTGTCGGATTTTAAAGTTATTGAAATATCGAAGGTCACGGAACTTGTCTGCTATATTCTGCAAACAATATTCTTCAATACGAATAGGTTTTTTTTCCGTTTTAATTTGAAATCTATATCATAATTTCAAGACGGTGCTATAAGGACTAGAAAAATGTAAACAACTGTTTGACTTGTTATGAACAAATCCCGTAATTTTCTGTTGTTTTATTATTTTTGAGTTTATATACGTGTATATTACTGATGGCATAGATAACTAAACGAAGTACAAAAGGTAAATGTTTTAAGTCTTAGAAATATAGTTTCCTTTTCTATGGTACTAATATATACGTGATCAATATTACCTCGGTCAGGTTGTATTTGTAGACGTCTTCCGTGTAATGATTGGGAATGTTCCTCTTCGAATCAAAGTCTTGAAGAGCTTTCTGCAATGCAACTTTATGTTCTGTTTCGAATTCAGCATCAGACAGTGGAGGGTCAAGAGCAGTTTTTGCTTGCATTTTTTGCCAATACTCCATCCTAAGTTCAGTTACCACACTATTGTTATTCTGCTCATTCATTCGCTCCAGTAAATCATATTGCTTCTGGAATCCCTGCGAAATTAAAATTTTACCGGTTTATACTTTGAAATGTACCTACATTTCAATTTGTATAGTGATTCAATGAATCGAAGACATTAATAAAATTATTATATTACAAGCGTAGCGGGTCAAACCTATACAAACTGGTAGTGTCATACCTCTCGTTAGAGAGTAGTATATTCCTTGTGTCATACACAAAATAAAGATAAATGTTTCTGCTTTATCATTGACTGACATATTAGGACAGCAAAATCTCACATCTTAAACCGCTGGTCATAGAGACATGAAATAAAAAGATAATTATGTAAATGTTTCTTGTGAATTTTTAGGCGTCACTTAAGCAGACTTTTTGAAACTTCGCCTCTAATAGCGGAAAAGCGATATTAAAATTTGTATGAATATTGTCCATCAAAAGTTTAAGGGTCGATGAACATACATATAGCTTCTTCAATCGATTCCTAAAATATTATAACTCTGCCTACAAGAGTTCATTATTTTTCTTAAGAACAACGCGGGCGAAGCAGCGAGTACTTTAAATTGGCAGAAAAACGCTTAATTTCAAGTGAATTTCACCAATATAAATTTAACCCTTGGGCATTTTCCTTAATCTTTAACCTTAAGTTCTTTTCCCACTGCTATCCGCTTATACTTACTATAGCCAATAAATATGCTACTTATACGATAAGCAAGAGCCGTTTGTTTTTAATATTTGCTTGATTTTGGTTCATTCATAAACATACTTGTATAAAAGTAGCTCGTTCGTCTTCGTATTTCTGCGTGACCCTCTTTCTAGCTGCATCGTAAGTATTGGTGGCGGCATCTACACCTGCTTTGTGAACCTTCTCGAGGTCCAGTGCATGCACACAGAGTGGTTGATCTTTACTGATGTTTTGAATCGCCTCTTCATAAGCATCTTTGGCTCTGTAGATTGCAGCTTGGATCTTCGACAGATTGCTTTGTATGAACTGAGGTAGCCGTTCGTTAAGGCTCTGTAATAAATTTTAGTTTTCTAAAACAGTTTTTTATATTAAGGCAATAATAGAGCTATTAAATTTATAAAAAAATTAGTTGTATTTGTTGGCGCAGTACAAATATATCATTGGAAGAAATCAATTAATTTGTCAAAGACAACAACGCTAGTTTAGTACAGTGAATTATTAAACACAACTACTACTAACTATTGCATTAGTTAATAATTTAATATGCAATTTAACAAAGATGAAATATCTAACGTGAGTAATTCCCGTGTAACATATATAAAAAGATGAAATATGTTATACAAACTTAATCAACATGATTACCTTAGTAAGCTTCTCAAGATACTCGGCTATTTCTTTCGCAGAGCCCATCTTCTTCTTATTATTAAACGCTGCGCAAGCTAAAGCTACGTATTTTTCGTGCAGAAACTTCAGATCGACCGCTGGCACGCTGAGCTGCTTGATCCCACACTCGGAGTCCATTCCCTTCTCATAGATATCACGTGCTTCACTCACAGCCGACAAAAGACCAGCTTTCACTGTCGCCTGGTATAAACAATCGCGATATTAATTGATACTCGAAAATGCTTATTTTTTAAACAAAGCACAGTTAATAATGTTGGTTATTAAATCGAGTCACCGACATAGCTGTTAAAATTTGCAAGTTGAAGTGGCAATGGGCAGGCCACATTGCTCGAAGAACCGATAACCGAAGAATAAGAAAGAAGACCTGGGAAGAAAGGTTCTGGAGTGGAGACCACGAACCGGAAGATGCAGCGTAAGGAGGCTAGATGGACCAAAGACATTGTGAGAGTCGCGGGCATCCAATGGATGCAAAAGGCAGGTTGTCGTTCAGTGTGGAGGTTAAAGGGGGAGGCCTATGTTCAGCAGTGGACGTCTTCTGGCTGATGATGATGATGATGATTATATCGAAAGGTCTAGAAGTTAGAGGCAACAATATTCTAGGTAGCAATCGTTTGGCTGCATATACTTTGACAAATTTAAGAATACGATGTAGAGCACGCTTATTACAAAAGGATAGATTAATAAATTTCTCAGCTTTGGTTTATAATGGATCATCAATACAATCTATAGTCAATCTACATAATAGTAAGACTATAGATTATTTATTAAACATGAATTGCGATTGATGTTTACTGTTTTAGTGTAAATAATAATTAGATATTTTAGAAAGATAGGTACCACCAGTATGTTTGTAGGATTTGGAATCTCGTCGCTGTTAAATAACTCCATGTAAGTCTTGAAGTAATTGAAAAGGTCTCGAGCCTTGATTTGATCTCCGTTTATCGTTTTAGGGAGTAGTTTCTCCGGAACAAATATGGAATTTACCAAGTCTATCAGTTGCAACCTAAAGTCAGGATCAATATCTGAAAAAAGACAGAACTGAAGTTTGTTCGTGGACTTTAAAATGAACTTTTCATCTTAATTCTAACACGCACATCGATTGCAAAATTTTTTTTGCTAAAAATAATGATACCGTACCACTAATGTTTCCATTGAAGTTTGCTTTTAGTACTTTAAACCCGGGGTGAGGTATCAAGAAACAGGAGACCTTTTGGAAGCTTGAACGCACATGTTCTCTTAACTCTTTCATTTCTTTATCTAGATCGGCAGTAATCTGAAACAGATAAATGTTTGTCACTTTATTGACATTGTATTCTCACGTCACAGACTAGTTAAAGCTACTATTTGACTTATCTACTACGGAAATACTACACTTTTGCTTGATAGGCTTAATATTCCAGATTGATAGGCTATATTTGCAGTAGGTATAGTAAGATATATAATTATATATATGTATACTAGTGGTCCGCCCCAGCTTCGCACGGGTATAGATTATAGCCTATGTCACCCGGGGATAGTGTAGCTTCCCGTCACTGAAAGAATTTTTCAAATCGGTTCAGTAGTTTCGGAGCCTATTCAATGCAAACAAACAAACAATCAAATCTTTCCTCTTTATAATATTAGTATAGATATATACATAGAAACTCTTTGTGGACACCAGAAAAAAAACATTAAAATAACTTTAGAGCTAGTGTCCTTATCGTTACAAGCGATCACTTCCAGGCTACCATTACATATGGATAGAGTTTACGTATCAGTATAGACATTGTTCTAAATTTTATTAAATAAATACACATACCTATATCTTGATATAATTATGGGGAATAGAGGTAAAGCATCTAATATTTCAAGGTGACAAGCGCAGTGCTCTGTTAAGCTAAATTTTCAACTGTTGAAGTTCAAAATATATAATTCATAATACTTATATAGGTATTATAAAAAGTTACCTCGAGTTTATCTTGCAGCAAACGTTCTCCCCCAGCCGTACCGTAAGGATATTCTTCAGGGAACTGCCAGTCCCTCACGAGAAACTCCAGCACTTGGAAAGCCTTCGCATTTGAATCACCAGCGTTTACCAGCTTGCCGTACTCCGTGAATAACTAAAACATGTACGTTTTTCATGCAGTTGTTTTAAACTATGGAAACTCAGTCAGCTCGTGACCACGGCCATTGTAACATGGTCGAAACCTCGAGCGAAAGGTACGTATTTTTTTCCTAAATTAAATAATACGTGACAAGTCCCGATAAACATTTAAAACATGATTGTGTTCAAATCGCGAAAGTTTAAAAATTACTATGATAGCTTACCACATTTTGTGGCCATTATCAAAGCCATAATCACTTCAATTTTGTTTCGTAAAACACGGCACTTACGGGTAAAAACAACGAGTTTAATATAATAATAGGTACTATAAAAACACGGAAAAAAGAGAAAAAAAAGATCATTTTGAAAACTTTAATTCATTCTCACTCTCTTAAAATATATTAAGAACTAATAACCATAAACACGCAGAAGAAGTATTTTCTGTCTGAGAAGAACTGAGAAATAGAAGGGAAAATGAATTACGATAAATAAAAAAAAAAAAAAAACTTTTCTTTCTTTTCTTTCTCGTGTAATAAGTAAATCAAAATACTCATGCGAGTAGAATCACGTACCTCGAGATGTTGCAGGTCATCTTCTTTGATATCATGGGAGATGTTGTAAATTTGGATCGAAGACACCAGGGTGGAGAGTGCAAAGATTGTGGAGCAGTCACGAACGGTACTCGTACTGTCGAAGGTGCCTTGCGTGTCCACCAGCAGCACTGCCACCTGGTGGACAAACAACATTTATAAATTTAATTCGCTCGAAGAACCGATAACCGATGGGGAAGAAAGGTTCTTGAGTGGATACCACGAACTGGAAGACGCAGCGTAGGTAGACCTTCCACTAGATGGACCGACGACATTGTGAGAGTCACTGGCATCCAGTGGATGCAAAGGCAGGCTGTCGTTCAGTGTGGAGATTAAAGGGGGAGGCCTATGTTCAGCAGTGGACGTCTTCTGGCTGATGATGATGATGATGATTAACATTCATTTGTTACCTACTGCCAGCTTACTTTTTTTTTCTTCTAAAAACGTTTAATTTATATAAAATATACACTTATTTCCTATTTAATTTAGTTCTAAACATAAACTTTACATAAACCTTATTTCCATTAAGGAAAAGGACTAAGTTATCTTAGGCCTAAGTTACGATTTACAGTAGTTAAGGCTAAGAATAATATGTAAAACTGTTAGCTCCGGGCTCCAAACTAGGCAACAGAGCCTGTGCCTTGGGTGCACATTGGATCCAGTTAAACGTACTTAGTGAATTTCGTGCACAGCTTACTTGTACGTTGAAGTGACTTAGGACTGAATTAATAGGCGAAATTACAATACAACATGAGATTCTGTGGCAAACAAAGATAATATAACCATATGATCGTGCTTGTAGTCAAAATTCCCTTTTGCAGAATGATGCCACGTCGGTCGCGGGGCAGCTTGTGATTGGAGACTCGACGCGACTCGACGCTTGTGATTGAAGAATCAAGTCATTCATTCAATTCGCGCCTAGGATTGGCCCCGCTCGAAATAGTTTAGGTTGACATGTTAGAATCTATTGCTTATGCGGGGTAAAGGATGAGCAATCAAGTGGTTATAATAATATTGTCATTGTCTATATACTAATTATTTAAAAACCTAAATAGCTCTAATGCTAATCACATCTGAACATAGATCTATACTAAACACAAACCCCCTTATTAATAAAGTTAAACGTGAAGTAGTCTTGGAATAGTAAAGCCGTGTTTTGTCTTTTTCTCTCTTTCAAATTTTGAACTCGATCGAAAAAGACAAAAGGCGGCGTAACTATTCCGAGGCTACTCTACGTTTATTAATAGAAACATAGATTCCTAAGCTGCCTCCTTCTATCAGGCAGGCCAAGTCTCTTCCAATTTTCAAGAATCTTGTCTACAATCACTATCTTCCTTTATAATATATACTTTTTTAGTCTCGTATTTATATATTTCCAGTTGTTTAATTTGTAATATTTAGTTTTATACTTTTGTGTACTAGCACCATGACATGTGTTGCTATAAGTGATAACCTATGTTGGCCTACGTGTTTTTATTTTTTCTATATTTTTGTGTAAGAAGGCTGTTGGCTATCCAAATATAAATAAAATAAAATAAAATAAAATAAAATAATTGGTACGTATGTATGTATGTATTGGTAAATAGTATTATTTGCATATTCAGTATTTATTTGTATGTATGTATAATATAATATGTAATGAATATACCGCTGACCCTACTCCTGTCTCCGTTATGTCCATCCAAAGGTTGCCTGGAAGAAATCGATTAAGGCGATAAGGCCGCCTATTATACTGCTGGTCTTGTATTATTTTAAGTGACTTTTTGTATTTTTATTTGGTGTATAATAAAGTAATATATTATTATTATTAAAATGTCACAAAACCTTATCTCCAGATGGAAGCGTGGTGATGAAAGGCTCCGACCACATCAGGACGCCCATTGTGGTCGCCTTGATACCGCTGCGCCATCTGAACCCAGCCAGGGGTTCACTGTTTTCACCCAGCCACGAGCCGTCTTGACGAGCTGAAGGCTGAAACAATATTACGTTATTTTTGTGCCAAAAAATATCTCATCATCATCAACATAATCAGCCTTTTAACAGTCCACTGCTGGACTTTTCACCCGAAAGGGTGATTGGGCCATACCCACCACGCTGGCCCAGTGCGGATTGGTGGATTCACATACGCCATTGAATTCCTTCTCCGTACGTATGCAGGTTTCCTCACGATGTTTTCCTTCACCGAAAAGCCAGTGGTATGAAAATCCGTACACTTCAAAGAGTTCATTGGTACGGGGCCGGGGTTTGAAACCGCGACCTCACGTTTTCAAGTCTAGCGGTCTCCCAAATGAGCTACCACGACTTTTTAATCAAATTTTTAATCAAAAAATATCTGCTTATGTGTAAATTTGGTGATCATGCAGTTAAAACTCGCAAAACAATTAAATATAATAATAACGTTTCTTTTACTTTTTTTTTTACAAACTTATGAAATAGATACAAAGATAAAAAAAATAGTTAGTGGGTAGGTGTTTTTTTATACATTCCTACTCTAAATAAAGTAGCCCTGGATCTCACATACGGGGTGTAAGGGGAACACTCTCGAAGCCAAAAGAAGATAATTGTACTCATCATTATGAACAACTTTTACTATGGGACCAGCCCTGAAATCTCGAAAAAAATATCAGCTGTTCTATAGAAAACGGTCTTTGACACTCGACAAAATGTATGGAACAGATGTTTTTTTCGCGATTTGAGGGTTGGTCCCATACTAAAAGTTGTTCATAATGATGAGTACAATTACCTTCTTTTGGCTTCGAGAGTGTTCCCCTTACACCCTGTATGGGTGGGTCCTGTTTCGTGATATTAAGTGCCTTCCGAGTTCAAGTTAGTGTTATTAATAGACTTAAAAATAGTTTTGTACTCAATTGTTTTTAAAACACTGTTTTAAACTATAACGGTTGTTCACTAAAGTTATATGATTATTTACGGGATATTTACCGTGGTAAGGTCGTGGAATGAGCTCCCGATATTTCGGCGCAGTTGCATGCACCATGTTGACGGGAAGACTGAAGACTGCGGGTGGTTGATCGAACAGTTAGATAGGTGCAGACATAACGATCTACCCTCTTTCTTAGTCTACCACGGTAAATATCCCGTAAATCTATATATTAATACTATATAAATTATTATATAAAAGCGAAATTCATTCATCTACTCACTCATTCACTCATTAAACACGAAATCTCGAAACCACTTGACCTACGAAGCTGAAATTTGTCAGGTAGATTCCTTTTGAGGTGTAAAGGTCCGCTACGAAAGGATTTTGCGAAAGGGCCGAATTAAGGATGACAAAAGGGGGTTGAAAGTTTATATGAAAGTCTACGTGTACGAAGTCGCGGGCAACAGCTAGTAATCATATAACTTCAATTGTTATTGTTGTTTTTTTACATAAGGTAGCAAAAAATTATATAGGACTACTTGCAAAGTAAATAGGTACCTATTAAATGGAAACAAATTATCATTATGTGGGAATAGTCCTGATGGCTGAATTGACAGAATGCTTACCGGCGAGGAGAGGTATCTGAGGAAGAAGTTGAGCAGGAAGGACTTGCCGCCGCGGTAGGCTCCAGCTACGCTCACCACCACCACCGGCAGGTCCTTCACATCCTCTCGCAGCAGCAGATTCTGCAGCTTTTCTTCTTCCAGTACGTACGAGTGGGATTTCGTCACGCTTATAATTTGCAAGCCTTCTCCAGCTTCCGTCATATCTGAATATTGAATAGGATTGTGGTAAATCATAATCCAGTCCCACGTTTATGTAACTTTATTCATATTCTTATTCTATACTAGCGACCCGCCTGCCCGGCTTCGCACGGGTGTAATTTACGTGCGAAGCCGGGGCGGGTCGCTAGTTATATGTACATAAACCTTCCTTGAAAATGTATCTAACTGATGGTGAAAACCGCATCAAAATCCGTTGCGTGCGAGTTAGTGGCCATACAGACATACAGACAGACAGACGCGGAAAGCGACTTCAGTTTATACTATGTAGAGATAGAGACAAGAGAAGAGAAGAGATTCATAATAATTACTATTCAATACTTATTACAGTTTTCAAACCAATATGCTTTCGCTATCAACGCTCAAGCCAGACCCAAAATGCCTGTTGCCAACCTCCTACCGCATTATCTTTTTCCTACCCCCACTATTTGCACTATTGCTGAGACTCCCGAGTCAACACGTTTCCGACCGCCATTTTAAATAAAAAGACTGTTAGTCAAATTAGATACCAAATAGTTTAAAAACAAGAAATCACAAAGAAACAGTAATTTTTAAACTTTCGCGATTTGAACACATGTTTTAAATGTTTATCGGGACTTATCACGTATTATTTCTGTGCCTCCTGTGATGAGTGATTTAAGTCGAGTTGTACCCTTTTCGTGATTTTAACAAAAAAATGATGAGAAAAAAATTTCGATTTTTTTGGTCCAACTCACGTTTGTCTATCTGCTATAGTTTCGGAGATAATTTTGTGCAATGTGATATAAGTGCCAGGTTTTTGGCAAAAAAATCGTGAATATATGTCAAGTTGTAACCTCTTAAAGTAATTGATACACAAGTTGTTTTTCGTGCTTTGTGGTATAAAAGCGATTATATTAGTTTTCACATTTTATTTTTCAGTATATTTCTCGTGAATATTGACATATTTAGAATTAAATCGCTTTGAACCAATTTTTCTCAATACTAATTAGGGTACAATTCAACATGTACCGATTAATCCGAATCTAAATATTTGCTTAATTTGTGATAAGTGATACATCTTGACATAGACCATTCGACACAAATCAATTTTTTATGTGTAAACGAATATAAATAGAATTGTATCTAAAACTCAAACAAAATTAAAAAAAAAATATGAAGAACAAGATGTGCTAAATGATACAAGTGCGTACTGCGTACATGGCGAAAAAATCGTGAATATATGTCAAGTTGTAACCTCTTAAAGTAATTGATACACAAGTTGTTTTTCGTGCTTTGTGGTATAAAAGCGATTATATTAGTTTTCACATTTTATTTTTCAGTATATTTCTCGTGAATATTGACATATTTAGAATTAAATCGCTTTGAACCAATTTTTCTCAATACTAATTAGGGTACAATTCAACATGTACCGATTAATCCGAATCTAAATATTTGCTTAATTTGTGATAAGTGATACATCTTGACATAGACCATTCGACACAAATCAATTTTTTATGTGTAAACGAATATAAATAGAATTGTATCTAAAACTCAAACAAAATAAAAAAAAAATATGAAGAACAAGATGTGCTAAATGATACAAGTGCGTACTGCGTACATGATAAGGGGGGCGGGGATACGCGGGGCTGTGCAAGTGAAGTGACGCGGGCTCGGGGAAGCGCGGGCGACGGGCGTTAGTACCATCGCCAACAAGCACATCAGAAAATGCTAATCCTGGTTGTTCATTTTGGAAAAGTAACGGCAAAATAGTGATAGAAAAAAAGAAAAAAACAAGAAAAAGTGATAAAGAAAGAAGACAGGATAGAATAAAGAGAAAACTTTTTCGTAACATCATCATCATTATCAACCAGAAGACGTCCACTGCTGAACATAGGCCTCCCCCTTTAACCTCCACACTGAACGACAGCCTGCCTTTTGTATCCACTGGATGCCAGCGACTCTCACTATTTCGTCGGTCCATCTAGTGGGAGGCCTACCTACGCTGCGTCTTCCGGTTCGTGGTCTCTACTTAAGAACCTTTCTTCCTCATCGGTTATCGGTTCTTCGAGCGATGTGGCCTGCCCATTGCCACTTCAACTTGCAAATTTTAACAGCTATGTCGGTGACTCTGGTTCTTTGGCGAATATCCACGTTTCGGATTTTATCGCACAAAGAAACTCCGAGCATAGCTCTCTTCATTGCCCGCTGAGTGACTCTGAGTTTTTCCAAAAGGCCAACAGTCAAGGACCACGTCTCAGTACCATATGTCATCACTGGCAACACACACTGTTCAAAGACCCTTGTCTTTAGGCACTTTGGTATCTTGGACGAGAAGATGTCACGCAATTTCCCGAACGCTGTATATCCGAGTTGGATTCTTCGGGCGACCTCTTTGCCTAAGTTGGACTTACCTAACTGAACAATCTGTCCAAGATAGGTGTAATGGTCAACAACTTCGAGAGTATCGTTCCCAACGACTATCGGCACGGGTTCAACATGGACATTGGACATAATTTTTGTCTTGTCCATATTCATTTTAAGACCCACCTGTTTGGAAAGACTACTGAGGTCGCTGAGCATCGTATTTAGGTCCTCCAGCGACTCTGTCATGATGAGTATATCATCGGCAAAACGAAGGTGAGTGATGTATTCGCCGTTGATGTTGATGCCTAATCCGTTCCAGTCCAAGAGCTTGAAAACGTCCTCCAATGCATGCGTGAACAGTTTCGGAGAGATAACATCTCCCTGTCTCACGCCTTTCTGCAATTGGATTGGTTCCGTGCTCTCGTCCTGTAATCGGATCAACATGGTGGCGTTTCTATACAAACACTTCAACACTTCGATATACCTATAGTCAATATGACAACGCTGGAGGGACTGCAATACTGCCCAGGTCTCGATTGAATCAAAGGCTTTCTCATAGTCCACAAACGCTAGGCATAATGGCCGATTATACTCCTCAGTCTTCTGTATAATCTGGCGGAGCGTGTGTATGTGGTCTATGGTGCTCCAGCCTTTACGGAAACCGGCTTGTTCGGGAGGCTGAAAGTCATCAAACCTGTTTTCGAGACGGTTCGTAATGACTCTGGAGAACAACTTGTACACATGGCTCAGGAGTGAGACGGGTCTATAATTCTTCAATAAGGTGTTATCACCTTTTTTGAAGAGGAGCACCACCACACTCCTGTGCCATGCTTCAGGCGTAGTACCATCGAGTATGACTGAATTAAATAACTTCTGGAGGACTAACAGTACCGGTTTTCCACCCGCTCGCAGTAGTTCTGTCGTGATTCCATCATCACCCGGTGCCTTGTTATTCTTAAGCTGTTTCCGAGCCATTCTAATCTCGTACAGGCTGATGTCTGGGATGTCCTCAGTGAAGTGTCGGGTCAGTTTAGCTCTCTTGTCCTGAGCTGTACTAATACTGTAATTTTCGTAACACTGGCATCGAATACACAACAACGTCAGGATAGACGAAGAAAAGTCGTGAATTACGTGATCTTGACAACTGTCGTAAAAAGTGCAAAGAGAGGTTGCCAGTGCATTTAAGGTAAAATATTTCGATACGTATTGGAGTCTGGGAAGTTATGAAAGAAGAACCGAATTTATGGCGAAATGTAACACTTGTTTAATTGAATTTTGATAAAACTGTGCCTTATTTGTCAGTAAGTTAATAATTTTGAAGAAGATTAAGAAACGTTAATTATTTTTTCAAAACTTGTATTTATTTTCACAATAAATGTGCATTTTAATGAGGGGTATAACTTGACTTGTATCATTTAATACATATTTTAAAAGACTAGAATTTTAGCATACTGATACAATTCAGGTAAATTATGATAATAGCGAACAGATACGTAAAACAATCTAATCTTTATGGTAGTATTTTTATTATTTGTTTGAACAACATTGTGTTAGGTATATTATTCTAATGAGTTATTAGTTTTTTTTACTTCTTATATATCAGTTTACACAAAGACAACTTTTAGGTGCAACATAATTTAATTGTACTTGTATCACTTATCACATAATTCAAACACATATAAAAAATTAAAAAAGGTACATCTTACAGATTTTTCATGAATTACTTTAAAACAATAACATTTTAAATAAAAATAAAAAAGCACAGTGAAAGTGAATGTTTTTATCTACAAAAGAAGGTACTTAAGTGTAACCTAGCCCACTTAGTTCACGAACTAGATTTTTTTAAATCTTGTTTTTGCGCTCCTGTAAAGTGTTGATTTTTGACTTGTATCACTCATCACAGGAGGCACAGATTTAATATAGGTAAAAAATATGTACCTTTCGCTCGACGTTTCGACCATGTTACAATGGCCGTGGTCACGAGCTGACTGAAAACTGCGGGTGAGTCCGGCGAGAAGAGCGGATGTTTTGTTCTCCTACCCTCACTTGATCTTGAAAAATCGCAGGGTTGTCACTACGACACACAACACTGACTGTATCGGTAAATGATAATACGTGATAAGTCCCGATAAACATTTAAAACACAAAGAAACAATTGAAATAATATTGATATATAGAATAAAAACAGGATTATTAGTTGGATTTGGTTTGCTTGCCATATTAGCTTATGTGTCTTGCACTCAGCTCGTTTCTCTTGCGGAAAAAAAAATGCACGTATCATATACGCGGTTCCTGCACTTGCAAGCGCAATGTGGTTCTAAGTTGAACAAGTTATGCGAGACGCATTAATGTAAACTTTATGGCTGGGATTTGTTTAAATGCGTTTCGAAACGTAGGTATAATGTTCTGCCTAACGAATTGTTACAACAGGTTGATCTTACATTTAAATATCATCATCATCATCAGCCAGAAGACGTCCACTGCTGAACATAGGCCTCCCCCTTTAATCTAAACACTGAACGACAGCCTGTCTTTTGTCCTAATACCCACGCTTGGCAAGTGCCTTGGGGATCGCAGAACGTTTCACCATTCAAGTAGAAGGATGCTGCTGCCCATCCCCTGGCAGTTTTAGTACGTACCCGTGTATCAAATCAAGATCAAAACGGATCGAATTAAGAACATCCGTTCTTTTTGACGTCGGTTAAAAGTGTAACGCAAAACACAACACACACGTAAACACTGAACTACACAAAGACGAAAAGGCTGAAAGGCGCTCTTTTACCTCAACATTGTAAAATCTTTTTGGTACTAATGTGACTTTCCTTAAAATAGCTAACAAATATCCAGCGAAACCTGCTTTAAAGGAAAACCTATTTATGATTATAGAGGTGGTCTCAATAATAAAAGCTGTTTTTATTCGTAACAAGAGTCTCTTTCGGCCTTCATACCATTTCCGAATAGCGGTAGATACTATTAAATTTAATAATAATGAAACTTACCGAAAATTTTAGTTTTGTTCTGTTTGCAACTAAATACGAGTAGGTAGTACCCAAAGTACAACTGACGTTGCTGAAAATAATTTTCTATTTATATTAGCAGTTTTAGTTATCACCAGTGAATTTTATCTACGGTGGAGGTTGTGGTCAGGAAATAGAACCATGGGAACTTGACTATCGCCATTCTACTACTTATCAAATTTTAGCAATTCAACCGAAATAATTGTCCATGTCCCTGGCCTACATTATCTGTCAACGTTTAGTTTACAGATGCCATGTATATCGACGTACATACATAAGTAATAATAATAAAAATACTGGCCCAATTGAGAACCTTACTCCTCTTTCAAAGTTGGTTAAAAAGCTTAAAGAACAATATAGGTAAACAGATAAATTTCATATTCATATTCATATTTCATTTATTGCGTATGTATGGGTACATAGCAGATGGAAAATTTACAGTAAATGAACGCCATAATCGACCTTTCGGCATGCAAACAAAATTTTAGGATCTAAGGAAAAATTAACTAAATATTGAAAAATTATTATCACATTATACATTATCAAATTAGCTTGAACTACGGCGAATTCAACTACATCTCTTATTTTAATGGCTGTTGCCAAATTATACAAGTCTACTCAAAATACAACGTGGATATTCGCCAAAGAACCAGAGTCACCGACATAGCTGTTAAAATTTGCAAGTTGAAGTGGCAATGGGCAGGCCACATCGCTCGAAGAACCGATAACCGATGGGGAAGAAAGATTCTGGAGTGGAGACCACGAACCGGAAGACGCAGCGTAGGGAGGCCTCCCACTAGATGGACCGACGACATTGTGAGAGTCGCGGGCATCCAGTGGATGGATCCAGTGGAGGGCGTCGAAGGTGCGACGGTACTTCACGTCGGAACAGTTGCTATCACTGTACCAAGCACAAGTTCGGTCGTGTGTCTCTCAACTTGGAACCTTGGTGGCATTGGAATCTATAGAGAAACGGGCCAAGAAGCTCATCAGCAATGAATCCTTAGTTCGGACTAAGCTTCTTAGTCTTGAGCATCGACGTAAAGTTGCTAGTTTATCGGTTTTTTATCGGATACATTTCGGAGAGTGTGTATCGGATCTGCACTATCTAATTCCTTCCTGCCCATTTTTCTATCGGACTGCTTAACATCAGGCGTGATGGTGGTCAAACGCAAGCCTATTATTTATATTAAAAAAAAATGCTTTCAAGGTTGTAGTGGTAGATCTCCTCTGTAGCTTTTGCCTAGGGAAGAACAACACATTTTGAAGTTCAAAATCAAACGTCAAGTTTTTTGCATTTGATTTAAATAAACTTTCAGATATATTTTAATTGCTTGTGAATTATCACAACGAAAGAGTACAATGTGTAATGATAAGTCGTGATAAAATCGACCACAAACCACAGAGATAGTTATTTTCCCTTTAATTTAATCAGAACGGGGATTCCCCGTATGGAAAAACTAATTGAACCTTGCGGTTTTATCCGCTATCTCACAGGAACAGTTGTTATCAAGTGTGTTTTTTATGCAATAGGTGGCAAACAGGCTAAGCAACACTGTCGCCAATATATATATATATGTGACACCAGTACGCTTAGTCCCAGATTTGATAGTTTACGAAAACTCTTTCGTTTACTTATTGTTCCATACATTTTAATAAAGCGCCTCTATCGGAAACGTGGAGGAACTAAAATTGGTGGTAATTATAAATATAAATATCTGGGACATTTTTGCACACACGGTCATCTGACCCCAAACTAAGCAAAGCTTGTAATATGGCTGCCAGAAACTGATATACGTACATATATATTTTTAAATACATACTTAATTAGATATTAACACCCAGACATAGAACAAACACAAATGTTCATCACACAAATGTTTGTCCTAGATGGGAATCGAACCCACGCCCCCAAGCACAGAAGATAGGTTCCCTACCAACTGAGCCACCGGGGCAGTCATTTTGCGGTATTTTAGTCAATTGGCGGTATAGATTGCTTCACACTAATACGAAAAAAGTTTTCGAATACCTTTTAGCCCAGCAATGTATAAAACAATACGAAAACTAAAATAAAGACCGAGTAGTATCAAAACTTGTACTAAGGGTAAAGGAGCATCACAAATACTTTTAAGACTACATTAACTCGAATTTTGAAGGTCTTCCTGCCGAGTTTCAACATCAAGCGTTTCAAAAAGGGTGTCTACAACTACCTCTCCGGGTGGCAAAGCGCCGTCAATACCGCTAGTGTTGCAGGTTTCTATAGGCGGCGGTTTCTGCTTGCCATCAGGCGGATCGCATGCTTATTTGACACTTTTATAAAAAAAAAACTCCTTATGTTTGTTTAATACTTTATTGAAAAGAAAAAACTCCATATTTGATTGAATCAGGCGTTACTTTGCGGAAGTCCATTTTTAATTTGTATATGTCGAATTTCTAGTGTGATTATAGTGTGTTTTGTGTTATTATTTCTTGTGTGTTATTATTTTGTATAATTTCTAGTGTATTATTATTGTAGTGTAGTTGGAATTACACTAGAAATTCGACATATACAAATTCCATATTTGTTTGTTACTTTACTTAAAAAAAACTCCATATTTATTTGTTCAATACTTTATTGCTCACTTTCAAATTATTTAGAAATGTACAGACGGAAGACTTAATGCTAAACATTTTCTACCAGTCATCCGCCAGGTTGAAACAAATTGAATGTAGTCAAAATACGATACTTACTTGAAAGTCTAAATACAAAAAGCTGGTCAACTAACGATAATAAACTAAATAACTATTTTTATTTATTTTTTTCATTTTTATTATGGAACTAACGTGGTTTTCACATTAGACGGTCTTTTTGAAGGTGAATGCGCGCGCGCGGCTGCGTCTCGTTTTTTCCCCCGATAGTTACAGTCTGGGTATCTTTAAATCCTGAGTGAATTGGTTTCTTCTAGGCAAGCATGTTCCAACATAGATAACGAGTTGGCGGCCAAACGCAAGCTTATTATTAAATAAATAAAAAAACGCTCAATATTTATTGCGGTCATTTTGAAAATGTTGCAATATTGTATCCTACTAATATTATAAACGCGAAAGTTTGTATGTATGGATGTATGGATGTTTGTTCCTCTTTCACGCAAAAAATACCGAATGGATTTTAATGAAAGTTTACAATAATATAGCTATACATTAGAATAACACATTGGCTATAACGGGTAGTAGTGTAGTAGTGAGGCCGAAGGCCGAGCTCTTCGCGTACGAAGTAGCGGGTTACAGCTAGTGTTACATAATTGTATTGTCACCAGAACTAAAGGTGTATGATTTTTTTTAGGAAATTGATTAGGCGAGGTTCTGTCTAATTCAGCTTGCAAGATTTGATCTAAACAAACAAACAAACATTGCAAGATAAATAAAAGCTTGTAAAAAAAGTATTCGAGCTTGATATTTTTAACACTTATCAAGTAGACAGATAATTTTTAGCACAGTTTTAGCTTATGGAGCTCTAGCTGCGCCCCGCGGTTTCACCCGCATAGTGATGAAAAATGGTGACGATGATGATGAAAAGTAGCCTATGTCACTCTCTGGCTCTTGAACTATCATCATCATCATCATCGGCCAGAAGACGTCCACTGCTGAACATAGTCCTCCTCCTTTAACCTCCACACTGAACGACAGCCTGCCTTTTGCATCCACTGGATGCCAGCGACTCTCACTATGTCGTCGGTCCATCTAGTGGGAGGCCTACCTACGCTGCGTCTTCCGGTTCGTGGTTTCCACTCAAGAACCTTTCTTCCATCGGTTATCGGTTCTTCGAGCGATGTGGCCTGCCCATTGCCACTTCAACTTGCAAATTTTAACAGCTATGTCGGTGACTCTGGTTCTTTGGCGAATATCCACGTTTCGGATTTTATCGCGCAAAGAAACTCCGAGCATAGCTCTTGAACTATATCCATGCAAAAAATCAGGTCGATCAGTTGTTCCGTTGCAGCGTGAAAGAGGAACAAACATCCATACATCTATACATACAAACTTTCACGTTTATAATATTAGTAGGATTTTCCATTACATAAGTTTTGTACAAATATAGTATACCGTTATAATAAGCAATAACTAGAAATGTTTTAAAAAGTATTTTAATTTCATGGATAATTTTAGTTTTTTTATCGTGTCATAGTTACTTATTTGAATTTTTATGCCTTTCTTTGACTTTATGAGTACGTAACTAACTGATCGGCCGTAACTGGCACTTAATTTTGCTTTGGGTAGACAAAGAATATTAGAGGCCAAATGTACATGTAAAAACCACCTTGTTTACGCTAATAAACAGTTAGAGCAGTTAAGAGGGCATACCACGGCCAAGAAATTTGATGAATAGGTATTTAGCAAATCCATTGCTGTCCCCTGACCTCAAGCCTCTCCCAGTAAAGCGCAATAGGGACAACTGCAGCTCGGATCGATTATACCTATGAAAAGTAGACAAAATCATCGTCTCGTATCTTTCTGTTTCCTCATTCAAAACTAAGCCAATTTCATTATTTTTTAAATTAATTGAAGTGAAAAAGATTGCACTATGCTTCTATCATTTATTTTTGTTTTATAAACTCGTCAAATTTGTTTGATAGATGTCTGAACAAGGCGGTAATTTTTTTTTTTTTGGGATATTTAAAGGCTCATTTTTCATAAAGTAGTTAATTTATAAGAAGAAGTAAATGATAGAAAATGACAAAGGGGAGATAAATTTTATTTAAAAAAAATACAGTTCTAGCGGTATTATCCAGGGAGGAAAGACGAGAATACGTTTGTATGGACAAAACGCTGTCCGTGAGCCCACTTAAGAGGTCAAATTTTGGTAAAATTATAAATAATAACAAAAAAAAAATGTGAGCCCCAGGATTTTTTCCATCAAATCATTTGTTATAAATTGAGTGTACCACCTCAGTACCGTACCATTTCAGTTTGTCGGACTCTAGACCAAACACCCTGTATAGTATATTAGGTATTTGTGAGTTAGCTTGTATTTGATTCAGTTTAAAAAAAGAGCCTCAAGCAAGAGACCTCCAAGCAGAATACGGACACTATGCGATGGCGAGATGATCTAAATGTATTTAGCAAGGAATAGTAGGACATGGCACAGGAAAAGGATAGACGGAAAAAAATTGTATTGCGTGCAGTCCCTCCGCGCGGAAGAAGTTATACTTCAACAAGGAACCCTAAAATTATAACTAGGGCAAAAATATCAACAATTTAATAACATGCTTTCTCGAGATTCGAACCTAGCTCTTGAGGCTTCTCAATCCATTACCGACACCATTACATTACCGGGTCTGCTAGTCGCAGTGCGAAAAAAGGATACGCATTTCGCAACCATACGAGAGAGAAAAATTCCCCCTCCATGGTAGCGTGAAACGTTTAACGCAACCTTGTTGCAAGTCGCATAAGAAGTATAACTTCAAAAATTGGGGGCATTTGCCCAGCAGTGTGACAATATAGGCTAGCAAAAAGCCCTTGCCGTTATTACACTAAGACTTGGCTGTCACGGAACGGCCGGCAGATGTGAAACATAAGAGAGTGTAGGTCATGTCAGTCACGGCATACGCAAGGCGCGCCAATAGAACGTATACCGTTTTAACGGTAGAACGTTTCATAAATGGCGGGAAATTCAAATTTCAAACAGTTTTTTTGTCCTTGTAGCTAGGCCGGGTGATTATTTTGAAATGATACAGCGTTTGCGACAATAGTTGGGTGTTTTTTACATGATCATGTACAGTTATTTATTAGTAACGCACCATATTACTTACATTTGTCAATAAACCGTTTGAAACAGCAAAAATTTGTTTATTGACAAATGTAAGTAATAATGTGCATTAGAGAGATACATAAATTTACATGATTTTGTAAAGAATTAATCAATTGTCGGAAACATCATGATCGTTTACAATAATTACCCGGTCTAGCTACAAGGAAAAGAAAACTGTTTGAAATTTGAATTTCCCGCCATTTGTGAAACATTGCACCTTAAAAAAATATATGTCCCGTAAATAATCATATAACTTTAGTGAACAACTGTGATAGTTTAAAACAGTGTTTTAAAAATATAAAAGTACCTAACATAATTTTTGCAACGCAATTATGAAATTTCATTTACCAGTTATTACTTTGCAAGTTGAAGTGGCAATGGGCAGGCCACATCGCTCGAAGAACTGATAACCGATGGGGAAGAAAGGTTCTGGAGTGGAGACCACGAACCGGAAGACGCAGCGTAGGGAGGCCTCCCACTAGATGAACCGACGACATAGTGAGAGTCGCGGGCATCCAGTGGATTCAAAAGGCAGGCTGTCGTTCAGTGTGGAGGTTAAAGGGGGAGGCCTATGTTCAGCAGTGGACGTCTTTTGGCTGATGATGATGATGATGACTTAGATAAAATAAGGGATAGGTAGGTTCCCATTGGCAGTTTCCTGTCAACAACCACAACATAGCCGCGATATTTTTTTACAAATGATAACATTCTGCATAAAACTAGTACGGTATTGTCATGGACGTCAGTTTTGGTTGAATAACAGTACGAAACTGCAATCTTTCGGTGAGTTATTTTTTGTTCAGTAAAATTTGTTACAGTTTAAAACTTGCTTCAAATTTCAACTCAGTCGGTTGGGGATAACAGTTTTAAAATTTAGTTGCAAAATTTGACCCATACTAATAAGGCAAGTTAAATAAAAACTTGTAGAAATGCAGTCCATCCTTCTAAGGAACCTCTGTTTTTTGAAAGGTGCTCCATGTTGACTGCATTTTTTGTGTTTATGAACTTTAACACGAATTTATAAAGAAGTGTTTTTAAAATAATATATTTCAATAGTTAATAACTAAAACACGCTAAAAATGCTATTCCTGAGGATCCTAGTAAAGATAATTGGACAAACTAATTAAATTATTGGATTGTCATCGGTCCTTGATAAGTGGGCAACGTTTGAAATTAACCGACGTTTTGAAAAGGGTCTAAATCATGTTCAAAGATTCCGTTACATACAAACAAACATACATACATACATACACACATCTATCTATCTATCTATCGGCCTCTTTGACGTGTCCGTCAAGGAGGCCGATAGATATATAGATATACACACATACCAAGCTAATAAGAGCGTGTTAAAATATGCTCGATTGACCGGTTAGGGAAGTTACGCCAAAAAACGAAAAGCTGCTTTTGTTATTAGCGTTACCAATTAAAGACATTGCTTTTTGAAACTAAGAAATGACGGAAGCGGGGTACGGTTTGCAAATCCTGAATGTGACGGAGTCTCACACGTACGAGCTGGACGAACAGGAGCTGGATGAATTGCTGCTGCATGAAGATGTGAAGGACTTGCCGGTGGTGGTGGTGAGCGTAGCTGGAGCCTACCGCGGCGGCAAGTCCTTCCTGCTCAACTTCTTCCTCAGATACCTCTCCTCGCCGGTAAGCATTACCTACTGTTTTATAGTTGACAGGCTGAGACTTCGTAAGCAGCTTAACATGTTTTGATAGCCCGTTGGTTCAGTTGGTAGTGAACCTGCCTTCTGAGCTTGGGGGCGCGGGTTCGATTCCCACCTATGACAAACATTTATGTGATGAACATTTGTGTTTGTTCTATATCTGGTTGTTAATATCTATTTAAGTATGTATTTAAAACTATATATGTATGTATATCAGTCTCTGGCAGCCATATCACAAGCTTCGCTTAGTTTGGGGTCAGATGACCGTGTGTACAAAAATGCCGTTTTTTTTTTTGTTTTTTTTTTGTGTCCGTCCTCAGATACGGTATTATATTTTGGAGTAACTCAACCGACAAATAGGTTATTTTTTAAAAGGCAAAAACGCTGCATCAGTGCTATGTTTAGATTAGAAAGTACTGTTAGTTGTACGCCTTACTTCACTAAACGTAAAATTCTTACGTTTCCCTATATACGGGGTGTAAGGGGAACACTCTCGAAGCCAAAAGAAGGTAGGTAATTGTACTCATCATTATGAACCACTTTTAATATGGGACCAACCCAGAAATCGCGAAAAAAAAAACAGCTGTTCCATACATTTTGTCGAGTGTCAATGACCGTTTTCTATAGAACAGCTGATATTTTTTTCGCGTTTTCGGGGCTGGTCCCATAGTAAAAGTTGTTCATAATGATGAGTACAATTACCTTTTTGAAAAATTCTTTCACTGACGGGAAGCTACACTATCCCCGGATGACATAGGCTATAATATATACCCGTGCGAAGCTGGGGCGGACCACTAATATGATGATAAATTTTAGTAATGACTGCTGTAGGTGAATTTGTTTATCATACAATTATTATAGTAATGTCTATCTGTTACCTATTTAAATAAATAACATCATATTTTAACTATTGAAATTAATAGTTAAATTATGATGTAAATTGTTTTAACTATTGTAAATTATTTTAACTATTGAAATTGTTTCGACAGTTAATTTAACTAATACTTTTTGTATGAATAATATTTACGGTATTTTTATATCATCTCTCTAGATTTTTATGCCTATAAACTTGGCCAAACATGATACAAAGTGACAAATATTTTAACCCACCTATTGTGCTTGCCTTTTTAAATGTGTCTATGATTTTACTCGTGTTTAGTGCAAATAAATTATCTTTATGGTAAAAATGCTTTAGACTGGAACAATCTGGCTTCCAACGAATTCTGCTGCGCTCGAGATTGTCCCCAACAATAACATTGAATTTGTATACCATTGTCTAACTAAACTAAATTTTCTAAAACAGTTGACAGTTCTAAAACAGTTTTTTTCACATATTGAAATGAAAAGAGACGCAGATAATTTTAGTCTTGTTAGTTTGGTTTAGTTAATTGAGTAGTAAAGCAGAATCCCTCTTTTCTCGACCCCTAGATGTCAAGTGACAGTAAAACACACCTAGTCTAGAATATAATGGCTCTCAAGTGGAACACACTGTTAGGTTCTTGACGATAAATTTTCTGCTTAAATTACATGATCTCATATTTTCCAGCCTTCAGCTCGTGAAGACGGATCGTGGCTAGGTGAAAACAGTGAACCCCTGGCTGGGTTCAGATGGCGCAGCGGTATCAAGGCGACCACAATGGGCATCCTGATGTGGTCGGAGCCTTTCATCACCACGCTTCCATCTGGAGAAGAGGTTTTGAAGCTTTTATAAAACAATTTATCGCCCGGGTCATAAGCTTGGGATTTACTTACTCAAAACACATCGATATAGTCATCATTATTTTTCATTACATTGTTTTTTTGACAACTTTCAATGCGAGACGAACCCTGAAATCGCGAAAAAATATCAACTGTTCCATAGCAATTGTATTTAAAAAAAGTTAGATACACTCAGGTAACAGAAGACAGCAGATTTTTTTTCGCCATATTCGGGTTGATCTCGTAGTAAAAGTTCACTAAAACAATGTTTTCTTCTGGGCCTAGTATACCCCAAGCTTATAAAACTGTGGGTATAATTTAGTATCTATCGGCGCTGGACCAAAACATCCACACACGAATCTTTTACCAAATCTTCTTTGCTCAACAGGTGGCGATACTGCTGGTGGACACGCAAGGCAACTTTGATAGCAAGAGTACCGTTCGTGACAATTCTACAATCTTCGCGCTCTCAACTCTCATATCTTCAATCCAGATTTACAACCTCTCTCAAAATATCAAGGAAGACGACCTACAGCATCTTGCGGTACCTAAAAACATTAATCATCCACAGTCTTCCTTATACCACTGCTGGATTATCTCTCTCTCTCTTCTTGCCATCCTCTCTTCATCCGGCCGATCTCTCTTCATGCCATCGGCCTCGGTCCTGTGGTAATCTCGTCCAACTTCAGCTAGCTATCTTGACTAATCTCGCTGAATGACCAATACTCTGCTTACCTTGCGTCAGCCACCATTCTCTCACAACTTTACTCCACCTTTCATTAGGTATGTTCCGAATCAAGGAACTAGTTTTAAGTAAAAAAGAGCACAATATGGAATTTGAATGTTGAATGACCCAGAAACACGTTAGCATTTTGGTCACGCGTAGCATTAACCACCGGTCTCCAAGGGTCTAATGGCCAAACGGCTCAAATATGTAACCACTACCTATGTTAGCATACACCATTTGTGCCTTGTATCTCAAGAAGGTTTGACGGAGCCAAAGTATCGACACAAATCGCATCAAGTCACCAAGGACAAGTCATACCGTCAGGCCTCCTTCCATCGTCAGGCACAAGACGGCTAGGTTAGAGCACAACTGCAACATTGGCAGTGGATAAAGTCTTGCATTAGATGTCGTTCAGGCTGGCGTAAGCAGAAGCATAATCATTGTCATTCAGCGTGGCATTGCCGCCAGTATGCTAAGTATACTGCCAACAGTATAACAGTGGTACTGGACTGGATCATTTGGATTATCTTTAGATTTTTATTATTTATTTATTATTATTACTCTTTATTTCATAAAATTCACGGGTTTGACCCGGTCATTTGTTAGGCATTGGTGGAGTCGAAACCAACACCAAGAGGCCCTTTTGAATAAAAAATACAATTTCTATGGAATGTGTATAAAATGGAATGTAAAACTATTGTACAGTATGGGATAAAAAATAAAAAACAGGGCTATTGAGGTGAACTATTTGTGGGTAGTTGAACTGATCTATGGGATGAGAAACGGCACCTGCCTTATCCTGTCTCATCTCAAAATATATTTAGGCAGGTGATGACTTGCCACCCACTAAATGGGCCCCCCATAGAGGCTGCCGCATCTTGGCACCGGAGGGGCAACATTGGCGTGGGTGGCTTAGGGTGTCGAGAGGTGTGCTGCACTTTCACTAAGAGCTACTCGCGGCGTTATGCCCTTTAACACTTCCACCCTGGAGCTTAGGTTCTTAGCTCTTGCGGTTTCCACCCCCAGACGGCCGGTTAAGGCAAGCCAGGGGTCAGGGTCTCTGGGGTTTTAGACCCATGGAATCGGGGTACGCGGTGTCGCCACTCACCGACGGCTCGCCATAAAGCCGCCCCTGCGTTATTATTATTATTATTATTATTATTAACGGTCTATGGACAGTCTAACAGTTTTTGTAGAGTTAGTTACCTTGTGTTTTCTTTCGTTCGTAATGGCACTTGACAGTTAATTAAACGACAAGCAGGGAAACCAATTTGATTATATTTTATGCATCCATGACACCGTGATTGAGGAATTGCATGGTTTTTATCATTTAAGAAAATGACAGACTTGCTTGTTTTAACTTTTTTTACGGCATTACCGGCCATATTGCCATTTCATATGTCTTCTACTATTCTTTTAGTTATTCACGGAGTATGGCAAGCTGGTAAACGCTGGTGATTCAAATGCGAAGGCTTTCCAAGTGCTGGAGTTTCTCGTGAGGGACTGGCAGTTCCCTGAAGAATATCCTTACGGTACGGCTGGGGGAGAACGTTTGTTGCGAGAAAAACTCGAGGTAAATATCAACTGCTTTTTTTGTTTGTTTATATTACACTAGCTGACTTGACAGACGATGTCTTAGAACTGTCAAAGAAGCAATATTAAAATTTTTAATCTTATTTTTTACACCTTATTTTTTACCACAAAAAAATAGGGATACTTACTAAAACTCCAATAATGTAACCTACATTATTGGAGTTTTAGTAAGTATCCCTATTTTTTTTTTGAAAATATAATATAGCCTACCCGGGGATAGTGCAGCTTCCCAACTGTGAAAGAATTTTTCAAATCGGTTCTGTAGTTTCGGAGCCTATTCAATGCAAACAAACAAACAAATCTTTTCTCATTATAATATTAGTATAGATTTGTATTATACGTCATGATCATGACGTCAGAAATTTGGTTAACGGCATTTTTACAAATTTTTTTCACTTCCAATGTTTGTATGTTAGTTTGTTTATTTACGTCAAATCTTGCAAGCTGAATTAGAACCACTTCCTCTTATCCATCATAAGTTGGTTCAGTTCCGGTGAGAAATTTTCTTAAATCATAGTTAATAATACTGTTGACAAAGTCACCTTTAAAAAAAAAAAAAAAACTAAATCCAAATTGGTTAAGCCGATTGGAAGCTACGATGCTGCGAAGGCTTTCCAAGTGCTGGAGTTTCTCGTGAGGGACTGGCAGTTCCCTGAAGAATATCCTTACGGTACGGCTGGGGGAGAACGTTTGTTGCAAGAAAAACTAGAGGTAACTTATTGATTCGAATAAAGTTTAAAACATACGTACATGACTTCGTGAGAAGTGGACTGGTGGCGACGGCTAGACGATCTAAGGTTCTCTTTATCTACATTTAACATGATGAATATTTAGTTTACTTACATTTAAGTTATGAAATAGTTGTAAAAAATAGTCGGTTATATTTTTTTTTTAATAATTTAATTTCTTTGTTATTTTTGGTTAACTTTCTCGTTAGATATTCAAAGTGTTTAAACGACGGTAAAAGCATAAATAAACTTAAAAAAAAAATCCTCCCATGCTATGAAAAGCCGAACTTTTGGAAGGTTTATGGGACATAACCACAAAAATCTGGGTCCCAATCACTCAAAAGAGGACGGTGTCAAATCATATTGCAGCGGCTTGATCACTACAGCATTCGATCGCCAGGAGTGGAAAAAGTAGAGGGAGACATTTGCTCTGGACTGGGCAATCATGACAGTGAAACACACCATGAAAAAAAAGTCGACCGTGCGTTCTGTACAGTATTTTAGACTTCATCTTATACTTGTATATTAAACTGGACTAGCGCAATGTTTAACCTTGCCGTTTCAATATAAATTTAATCCTATAAATAATAGATTTAGCTATTAGTTAGTAATAAGTTTTTTTTATGTTTAGAAATACACATTGCAAGCACATATAAATTTTCTCCGAGAAGTTCTTGGCAAAAAATCAACACGCCAATTTTTTTTTACATTTCAGATTACTTCCGATCTTGCGAAAGAGTTGAAAGAGTTGCGACAACACATTCGCTCAAGCTTCGAAAAGGTCTCTTGCTTCCTGATGCCCCATCCAGGGTTCAATGTGCTAAAACCAACGTTCTCCGGCAATATTAATGGTACCATTTCTCTTGTAAAAGTTTGAATGTTAAACACGCAAAATTCCGTTTAAACTGCAACATACTCATTTTATTTATATGACACGGGAATTACTTACGTAAGAATAAGCTGGTTACTCCAATTATAGTGTCAACCGCATTCGGCGGTCTTTTTCAATGTTAATGTGCGCGCGCGGCTGCGTCTCGTTTTGCACTGCGACTCTTTTTTTGCAACATACACATTAGGTTTTCAAACGTCTCTCAAACAAGTTTGCATGACTCTGAAAGACTAGACTGGATTTTTTACTATGCAGCCAAGATTACTCAGGCAAGACACTGATAAGTAAATAAAGTGTTAACTGCTAAGTGCCTTACTATCGTGCGTTGTTATCACAGAAAAATAGAAATAAATAGAACGGAAATGAGAAGGAAAATTTGTCGCCAGCACAGAAAAGAAAAAAATAATGTGGTCGCCAGGCATTATGAAATATTTCTTTTCTTTTCTGTGGTTGTTATCATAACGTACTGAAATCATGGACTGACTAAGTATTATAAATAAATAAAAACTCTTACATGGAGGTTCCACTAAAGAAGTTCATACTGAAATCGAGTTGATTTAAACCTCATCATTTATCAGCTTATCTTTGTGTACTGATGGACATAGACTTCTCCCAAGGTTAACGACTCAGACTGATCCTTGATTGAGCAACTAAAAAACAAACAACAAATCAAATGCCACAACAAAAAAGACATAGTCATCAGAATCAAAAATCATGACATATTTTCAGAAATTGACTTGGACTTTAGGATTCAGCTGAAAGACCTGGTCAATTCCGTATTCGGTCCGGAGAAGCTTCTTCCCAAAATGATAAACGGAGAGCGAGTGAAGGCTCGAGACCTTTTCAATTACTTCAAGACTTACATGGAGTTATTTAACAGTGATAAGGTCCCAAGTCCTACAAATATAATGGCGGTAAGTGTTTACTGTTTTAGAATACCTGAAAATATTACGTGTCAGTCACATATCTATAGCGTCAATAGAAATTATTTCATTTTCATCACGACCAAACAACAGATTACAGTAAAAAAACTAATTATAATGCTGTTTTTATGAAGATTACCTTTATACTTTTCCCAATTTATTCTAGTCATTAAAAATATTAAAACTTAATATTTTTCTAAATATTTTGAAACATTAACTACGCAAAGTGACCAAAGCACTTTTCAAAAGTAGACAGTTATTCTATATCTTTAAAAAACATCAAAATGTGCGAGCTAGAACACTTAACAACCGGTAGGATTTGAACCGGCGCTATCATTGGGACACACGTCCCGGGCGTATACCCGATAAAGGCATACAAAGTTTCCCTTTTCTTTGTTTAATACATGATTTGACTTTGCTGAGCAGTTCAGTTTTATAGACACCAACATCAGCAAACTTATTTGAATAAAATAAAAATAAGATCCGTTGCGTTTTCTGCATTTTATTTCAGGCAACAGTGAAGGCAGGTCTTCTGTCGGCTGTGAGTGAAGCACGTGATATCTATGAGAAGGGAATGGACTCCGAGTGTGGGCCCAAGCAGCTCAGCGTGCCAGCAGTAGACCTGGAGTTCCTGCACAAAAAATACACGGCGTTAGCATGTGCCGCGTACACCAACAAAAAGAAAATGGGATCTGCAGAAGAAACGGTCGAGTACCTCGATAAACTTACTAAGGTAACCAATCGTACCCTATAACGTATATTACTATTTTAATGGGTTTTTTTAATTTCTTTAGTTTCACTTAGCATCCTTGGTATATACCGGCTCCCCTTAGTGAGGATTTGAATGTTAGTGGTAGAGGTTGTGAAAGATATGCTCACAAGCGTAAGGCTTAGTTGATCGTCTATATTTCATGACGTCTATATGTACGGATACCATTGCATTTCTTGGTTAGTCTGATATTGGGAAAAATAAACTCACAATCAAGCTTATACTCCTGCATCGCTTATAACGGTTCAAGTGGTCGTGGAAATTTTAATAACAAAGCTTGTTTCAGAATCTTAACGACCGTCTACCTCTGTTCCTACAAAGCAATCAGTCGAAGATTCAAGCGGCGATCAACAAAGCTCATGATGCATATGACGCGGCTATTCAAAACATCAGCAAGGATGAGCCACTCTGTGTACATCCATCGGACCTCGAGAAGGTTCACAAAGCAGGTGTGGACGCTGCCACCGACACTTATGATGCAGCTAGAAAGAGGGTCACCCAAAAAAATGACGACGAACGAGCTCTCTTCATTAAAGTTTGTAAATTTTAAAACTAATATGTTACTTGCCGTTTAGTTGGAGTGGCCAGATCTACTGACGCAATTTCAGGCCGCAAAGTCTTTTGATTTGAATGTATATTTTTATCTAACAACCGAGATCTACATTATAACGTGACTTTCAAAGCTCAGTAGCATCTCATTAGAAGTGACACCGTCACGAATGCTATTTTAGTTTTGACTGTATTTGACAATGAAACCAAGTTTGTTTTATTAACTCGGTTTTTTATAATTGTTATTATTTTCTTCTAAGTCTATATTTTTAGGGCAGATAATTTCGCAAACAGTATACCTGAACAAAAATGGTGTATATTTGAGGTTCATAAATAATATAAAACCGCAAATATTTTTTTGATACGCTTTAGCTTGACCGCCTCTTTTAAAGCGTTAGACATATGTTAAGCGATAATTTTAAAGAACCTTTCAATTATAGGTCAGATGAAGAGTTGCAGTTAATATAATTACTATCCGACTTCAGAAAAGGGAGGTTCTTAATTCTATCTGATGAGTGCCACTGACCGACCCTGAAGGATCGTTTTGCGTCGTCGGGTATAAAGTAGTTTCGATAACACAATAGTCCAGTTTCAATTTGCTCGTAATATCATCAATCCTTCTTGCTTGGCACCTGATGAGCTTAGAATAACGACAAGATTTATAATCATGTTCTAAAAAACAATGATTTTATTATCAATAACAGGGTTTTGAGAAGCAATATGAGTTGTTACGACGAAATAACGAGAGGAACAATAACACGGCAGTGAATGAGGTCTGGATGATGTATTGGAAGCAAATGCAGAAGAAAGCTGTTCAAGAACCTCCACTGACAGACAGCGAGTTCGAAGATGAACATACTACTGCACAGGCGAAGGCTCTCAAAGACTTTGAAACAAAAAGGAATATGCCCAATCATTACACTGAAGACACCAACAAATTTAACCTGACTAAGGTAATCAATAAAATTAACAATAATAATTATGTACGTGGGTTTTTGATAAATTAAATTAACAACGATACTTAGTAGGTGGGCCTAGCGCCTTTATTAACTAAACAAAATACAAGCTAAAACTAAAACTACAAATACAGTTAGATACTTAGTTATTCTAAGCAATACCAAGGCAATAAGTATGTCTAAAATGACCAAATAATTTATAAATGAAATTTTGTGGAACCTATTTCCTGGCGCTATTTTTGCCATATGAAATATTGTTATTTATATATATTTATGTATTCTGTAATACCTTGTGTAAGTAGGGCAATGTGTAATATTCGGCAATGTCAAACAGCAGTATTTCTGTGCAAAAAGTTATAAGGGAATACCGTTAACCGTTTAATATACTATAAAAAATAAGAGACAGTAAAGAGGCAAAGAATAAATAAATAAAATAGACGAAGTAGGAAACAAAAATGGCAAGATAAGTCCAGTATGCAACCAGTAGGCAACCAAATTAGTCTGTACGGTGTGAGCTTACGTAGCATGCTCCTAACGTAAAACATTGGACTAAGTTAAAGTTTGATCGCGATCTCCCCTGATGGAAAGCGATAATGTGATAAAAATAAATACAAATGTGGTCAAAGATACAAGATACGTTTTCCTAGTAATAACGTTATAGACACTCCAAAATTTTAATTTTAAGACGAAGACAAGGCTTTCCATCTTAACTTGGTAAGAGCAGAGTTGATACTAATACTATATTTCGTGACACTTATTTTCAATCAAAGTATGGAAACAGCCGAGGAACCAAAGAAGAGCAGTGTGACCACGATTGCAATATAGCTGCGTTTGAATTGCATTTAGGTGTGGAGACACCTAATAATATTACAATATTTTCATATTACATAAAAGATGTCCTTTTTTACAGGAAATTCAGGACAGTTTCATCTTTTTGAAAGCACTGAACAGGAGCAAGAACAAAGAGGCCATGCGAACAGCCATAGATGAGTACGATAAATATGTAAAAGGACACTGGAACGACTCGACTCAGTGCTTGCATCCAGACGATCTGGAAGAGATACACCGAGTGGGCATATGCCGGGCATTGACAGCTTTCCGTCCGAGAAAACAATGCTCTGCTGGTTTTGACTATAATGACGAGGACGAGACAACATTGTATGAGGTAATTTCTACGCTCAATTGCTCACAAACTATCTTAGTTTTGCAATGTTCGTTCATTGTGAAGAAGGAGATTCTCAACTTGACTGTTTTTACAAGCGTATATTTATTAAAATGTTTGTAGGTATGTGTGTTTGTTTAGGTCAAATCTTGCATGTTGAATTAGAATTACTTTACGGATTTGGAATTTTACATGTTGGTTTAGCTCCGATGATACTACATTTTTATTATAAGCATGACCTGAATCGACATTCAGGATTTGTCATTTAACAGATAAAGGAACTCTTTAATGGTCAACAGCACAGATACGAAATTTTGTGTACGCATTTAATTATGATAGCTGGTTTTAAATTTTACCATGACATGGTTGCTACCTCCTTCTCCTTAAATCGTATTCCTCATGTCTGAGGGTCGTGGCCACCATCTTCTATCAATATCTCTCTGATGATATCTTTCCATCCTCTTCTATCCTCAGCACCATGGAGTGCGTCGTAGACTGGGGTGTCGAGAGTGGTGCGTATCTGATCGGACCAACGTATTGGGCTGCGACCTCGTGATCTTTTGCCGTCGACTTTCCCTATCACCATCAACTTTTTCAGTTTGTCGCCTTGTTTCCTAGCAATGGTTGCTGCACTCAGAGTTGATTCCTGACTAGGGAACTCCTCAATGGTTAGCAGCACATACAAGAAATGTTCTATTCGCATTTTTTTATCTTCTTATTTTTCATATTAGTTTATTTATTTTAATGTGCATACCACACGCCCATTACTTAATTTAAATTTTTTATATGCCTACTGTTTAGTTTTTAGTTTCTAAATTAGTTTATATGGATGTAAATCTGGAATAAAAACATTTCATTTCATTTCATTTCAATGTATGTTACGCAATAACACTGTAATAAGGAATATTGGGATTGAATATCACGTCTCTATCATTAAAGATTTGGGTTGTGCATTGATTCTTAGAAAAACGTGTGTTCTTTTATATGGATTTATTTATAGATATTTCTATGGTTGCAGGTTATAGATCAGCGCCACCAAAGTCTAATAAAGAGCAACGAAAAAGCGAACGAGTCCACCGTCTCTCTGGCGTACAACGAATACGTCCGCTCGATGGAATCCCTATCCGGATTCTCACCCATGTGGTTGCTAATTGTACCGTATGTTATAAGAAACATAAATATATCTAAATACGATGAAGAATCTAAAAGTAAAGCGCTTGAAGTGTTCTACGCCAATAGACGTGAAAATGTCTACCACTCCTCGGATCCTTATAAAAGGCGCCTTGACCAGGTACGTGTATTTTATCTTTTTTATAATCTACTAGTAGGCCGCCCCTGCTTCGCACGGGTGAAGCTGGGATATATAGCCTATGTCAACCGGGGATAGTGCAACATCACTACAGTGAAAGAATTTTTCAAATCAGTTCAGTAGTTTCGGAGCCTATTCAATGCAAACAAACAAACAAACAAACAATCAAATCTTTCCTCTTTATAATATTAGTATAGACTAGCTGTACGCCATTACTCCGTAAGCGTAGACTTTCATATAAGCTGTCAACTTCCACATCTCTTATTTCGTAAAATCTTTTCTAAGTGGACTCCAGTTCGTTCGATTACATATTCTGTGAAAATTTCAACTGGCTATATATTACGGTTCAAAAGATACAGTCGCTTAAAGGTAGGACTTACGGAGAGACAGACATCGTAGGCTTAGTAATAGGGTCCCGTTTTTACTCTTTTTTTTTTTTTTTTTTTTTATGTATACATTTTTACCATGGACAAAATCGTCCATGCTTTTATTTGCTCATTTTTAAAGATATAAATATTTTCTAGTAAAAAATATAAATATTTATTAGTTATTATTATTCTTTGGGTACGTTCGTTTTTACTCTTTGGTTACGCAACCCTAAAAAGTAGTCAATTGAGAATTACTGAGTTACAGCTTAATATTTTTTTACTAGCTCTAATAATATCAAATATGTACGAGCGCTTACTCAACCTTTTTTTTAAGAGACAGTTATATAATGATAGATATGATAGACCAAGTAGTTTAGGTATTTAGTATTATGTATTTATTTTAGATACTAAATAAACTTTTTTTTCACAGATGATACAAAATTACTACGATCAAAATTACAAAACTCAAGATTGGTCGGCACTGAAGCCCTTTATAGAGACCCTGAAAAGTATGAAAGGTGATAACCAATCCCAGGAGTCAAGCGTTATACAGCCTTTATTAGACTCCCTGCAAAAAGAGAGTGGTGATAATCAATCGCACGACGCATCGTGGTTGCAGTCCTTATTAAAATCTCTAAATAAAGAGTCATCATAAATTTGTTTTGAGATGATTTCGTCAATTCGCCACGGCTACAAATCTGCACTACTTACTATGTCGTGGGTATTTTTTCCCCTTATGCACTACTGGACTTTTGGACTTGTATTTTCATTCCCCGTATTACTACTTACTTAAATTTCCTGATAATTTTCCTCTAATGGAATACAGGGTGTAAGGGGAATACTCGAAGCCAAAAGAAGGTGATTGTACTCATCATTATGAACAACTTTTACTATGAGACCAGCCCTGAAATCGCGAAAAATATATCAGCTGTTCTATAGAAAACGGTCATTGACACTCGACAAAATGTATGGAACAGCTGAATTTTTTTTCGCGAATTCAGTGTTGGTCCAAGTAAAAGTTGTTCATAATGATGAGTACAATTACCTTCTTTTGGCTTCGAGAGCGTTCCTCTTACACCCTGTATATTCAGTTTTACTCGACTTTTTATTATCTTAATTTATATTTCCGATTTTTTTCCATATAAATTTGCTTTGTTTTTTTTTCGATGTATTTGCTATTTCATTTACGTATTTTGATGATTTTATGCTATAAATTATTAGTTATCCGAGGTTATGGCTAAGTTTATGTATTTGATACCTAATAATAAATTAATGTATTATTCAGTTTTGATGTTTTATTTATCCCCTGGGAACGTGAATGGCTTCTGTAGGATCTGAAGTAAAACTGGACGTTGCAGCTAGTCAGACATTTTTATATAAGACTAGTTGAATCCCGTGGTGCTACTAGTTTCTAATTTTTGTAATTTAATCGTGAGTTTCTAATTTTTCCGCATTTTCTGGGAGAATAAGTACCCTATGTCCGTCCATATGATGTACACTATCATCCTGCCAAAATTCGTTAAGATCGGCTTAGCGGTTTAGTCGTGAAAAGCGAACAAACGTTCAGACAGAGAGACAGAGTAACTTTCGCTTTTATAATATTAGGAAGGATAAGGATTATAGTAAGTCTTACTTTGTCATTCTGCCAAAAAACTTGACTTAAAATTATTATTGTTTGAAAAACTCACTTTTTTAGTGATTCTTTTTGAATTTAAACATACAAATAGGAACCAGCACTCATTCACTTGGTGACGAAGATGATGATGGTGATGATGAAGCCACGATGTGGATAGTGTTAGTCTTGTTATGGGACATTAAAACAAATCAAATGAGCGCATACTCAAAGGATTTAAAGGAAAAGCTCCACTATCTACCTTCTACCAAATTTTTTTTTTTTTTTCAAATAAGTTTGATGATCATACTAATATTATTAACTAGCGACCCGCCCGCCCAGCTTCGCACGGGTGTAATTTACGTGCGAAGCCGCGGCGGGTCACTATTTATATATATAAACCTTCCGTGAAAATGTACCTAACTGATGGTGAAAACCGCATCAAAATCCGTTGCGTGGTTTAGGAGGAGTTAGCGGCCATACAGACACACAGACAGTCAGCTAGACGCGGAAAGCGACTTTAATTTATACTATAATATGTAGAGAAGATAGAGAAGAGAAAAAGATGTAGAGATGGGATGTGAAAAGTTTGTTTGGTTTGTTTGTTTGTTTGTTTGTTCCTCTTGCACGCAGCAACAGAGCAACGGATATACCTGATTTTTTAATGGGTAAAGTTCAAAGGTCGGAGAGTGACAAAGGCGCTGTCATCATCATCATCACCATTTTTCATCACCACACGAGTAAAACCGCGGGGCAGAGCTAGTACTAAATAATTGTCTAAATAATTTACGGATGACCGTGGACAAGATCACATTTACTTGCAAAGTTTCAAATCGATGTGACAATAAGAAGTATGCTAAAGCTGACTGTGATAAGATTTTATTTATATTACACGGGAATTATTCACGTGTTTCAACTACATTAGGCGGTCTTTTTCAAGGAGAATGCGCGCGTGCGGCCGCGTCTCGCTTTGCACTACGGGCGGCCGCGCGATGCGCACGTGATAGTAGCTTGACTATCAATTTTCTATCGAATAAATAAAGTTGACAATTTGAAGTAATATCATAAAAAAAATGCGAGTACAAATTTACTTGCACTTCGACGGTTCCGTCGAACGGAACCCTCGAAGCGCGAGTCCTACTCCTACTTATCCGGTTTTTTTAAGTTTTCTTATACTTTGTAGAAGATTATAACGGAAAGAAAAACTAAGAAAATTGCGATGATTTTTAACTCTTGGGTGAAACCGCGGGGCGTAAGTAGTACATAGATATATGAGCCCTAATAAAAACAAAACACTCCTTATTTGGGCAGTCATGCGTCGTGCTCTGTTTGTTTTATGTTTTCTTTAAGGACGTTATATATACCCTTTGGTTTTCCTTGATATAATCGATCCAGCCTCGCTTTGATACAGTGACAGTTTCCCTAGGATCGGCCTAATTAGTAACAATATATCACTGAAGTTATGATTTCAAATAATAAAATCATCATCATCATCATCAGTCAGAAGACGTCCACCTGTTGATATAGGCCTCCTTCTTGGACCTCCACACTGAACGACAGTTCGCCATTTGCATCCACTGGGTGCCCGCGACTCTCACGATGAAAATGAAATAGATTAGAAAGATTCTATTAACTGTATTTATTTTATGCTTAGATGTATACGTAGTATAGTAATAGATCGTTGATTTTATGTTAAAAACTAACAATTCTACGAAGCGCTTTGATTCCATATTTATTGTGCGAACTGCTAGTCTGTGGAATTCACTGCCTGAATGGGTTTTCCCCGTCAGTTACAATCTGGGTGTCTTCAAGTCAAGAGTGAATCGGTTTCTTCTAGGCAAGCGTGCTCCATCGTAGACCGCATCGTCGTTTAACATCAGGCGAGGAGGCCAAGCGCAAGCCTATCTAATATTGAAAAAAAAAACTCTCAGACTCTATTTCAAGCTATGTCCTTCACGAAAGCATCAATACAGTTTTCTAAAAATGTAGCACGTGAAGCCGATGGTGCTTCACCTGAGCCTCCGGAAGAGTCCTCGAACCCCCTTCATCCTTTGTTCCGCACACTCGGGAAGTTTCCTGAAATTTTACACGGCGTTTTCAGATAAATTTTAAAAGTGTAGAAAATTCGACCCTTTTTCGAACCGAACTTTGTTAAAATATTACGGATGCCATGTAACAGGTATCAAAGAACGTCCAAAGCTTTGTATCAAGTTCAAGTTCAATTTATGTTTGCCATAGGAACACAAGGAAAACTTAGCTATGTTGCAGATTTATCTTCAACGTAATCTTTAAACTATTCTAGCTCTAAAAGCGCGGAATGTAAACAATGAATGCAGGAACGGACGACGTGCAGACCACTTGCACTCCACCGTAGAACAAAACAATTATCATTTGCCAGCAAAATATAAGATCTTTAAATGTTAAGAAAACACAACGACTTGACGTTCTGCTGCAGCAGGAGTTACAGTGCGAAGTACTCGGAATTACAGAACACTGGTGTAGCGGTGATAACCTTAAATGCGTAAATTATTAACAAATTACTAAATTTAAAATTTTATTATTGCTGAGGAATGTAATCTTAATATAATAACACTATATTTTTTACATAATTTAATATTTTTAATTGTTTAATAATTTATTTAATTCAAATACTCATGGAATAATTTTTAACGTAGGTATTAATTATGTTTGCTTTGGTGACGTTTTATTGCATGCAGTAGGTAAACGACGCCATACAAATGTGTACAAACATAAGCGCATTAACAGAAGCTGTTAACTGGCTATAGGGCGCCCAAGATACAGGCTTTGCCTAGTTTGGGGCCCATTGGCACAACTATTTTTGCTGTTAGTAAATTATTATATAGTAGATATTCTATTGATTGTAAAATTTTAAATAACTGGATTCTGGTATTAAATAAATGAATTATTATGAATTATAAATATAAATGATATCTAGTTACTGTAGAAAACATAACGCGCACGGTGGTTCTTATTCGTAAAGGACGGTGTGAAAGCTATCGAATGTGTAGATTTTGTAAAACTATCAACCGAGCTATATTGTGAAGTGTCCGCTATTGAGCTCTTAGATTATAATATTATCGTGTTATGTGTATATAGGACTAACCTGGTTAGTGCCAATAGTTTTCTTGTTCATTTTGAAAGATCATAAAAATTTGTTCGGCCGTTCTCGAGTTATAGGTAAATGGTTTAACTAACCCGACTTTGTTTTATAGATATTGATTATATCGCTATAACTTCAAAAGTTGTAGGTAGTTGTAGGTACAAAATGTCTTTGTTGTGTATTATTAATTATTATATTATTATTATCTCTTTATTTAATTTTCTTCACGGGTCTAGCCCGGACCTTTGATAGGCATTGGTGGGGCCGAAGCCAACACCAAGAGGCCTTGTTGGGAGCAAAATTTACAATTATAGGTATAAAATGGAATATAAAACTATTGTACAGTAAGTATTGGATAAAAAAATCTGGGCTATTGTGGTGAATTCTTGATGGTATGTTCCTGGTCTATGGTATGAAGTACGGCACCCGCCAATTATACCTCATTTCAAGATATTTTGGCGGGTGATGACTTGCCACCCACTAAATGGGCCTCCCATAATGGCTGCCGCATCTTGGCACCGGAGAGGCAACATTGGCTTAGTGGTGGCTTATATTACATTATTTATTATTATATTAGCCTGCATCGACTCACAGCAGGGCAAAGGCCTCCCTTACTTCCTTCCATTTCTCTCTGTTTTGAGCAATTTGAGTCCAGTCCTTCAAGCAGGAGTCCAGTTCGTTCCTCCCGGCCGGTTATCCGAGTCGCGTAGACAACAAAACGCTCCCTCAGCCCCTGCCAAGTTATAGCGACGATGTATTTTACCACGCTAGAGTCAGGACGCCCGCGGGGGGAGTGCAACGACAAAAATGAGCATAGGTCCGACCTCGATGACGCCTGGCGCGGTACTGAATTCGGCGCGCCAAAATTCTCGCGATCTTTTTACGCCTTTAATTTCACTAAAAAACGACACTATTCACTATCAAAATTCTATCCAAATAAAAAAAAAATTAATAAAATTGCCTTTCAGTACATGCAATTTCCAGATTGTTACGAGCTTTCATTAGAGCATAAAATGAAAAAAAATAAACCATGTCAACTTTGTTTCAGATTTTTTTTGATCGAGGAAAGTTTATTCTATCGTATTTTGAACCAAATCATAAACTCTAACACAGATGTATCTGTGACATGTATTTTTTTCCAGCTCAAATATTGTAATTTAACTGAATAAAATTGATTTAAAACCGTCAAATTTGGTATAAGAAGTGATATGAACGATTATGATATGAAAATCTGCATATAACAGGAACAAAAAAAAAAGTTTTTTTTTTTAAATACTGTGGTAAAACTTAAACGCATCTACGATAAGGTTATCTGTACCGGGAATCCCCTTTGTAAAATTTTTGTGGAAATTGTTTTATTTGTGGCTTGCGGTCTTGGTTTTTATCATTATCTCTACAGCAAAAGTGCGTCAAGCCAACTATAGTACCTAATAGTCAAAGAACTTCAAGCTACTTGCAACTCTATTCTACGAGTAATTCAAGATCTTGTTACAAGTTGTGTCACTGCAAGTCAAGGATGTTAAACACCTGGGCTGAGTCGGGCTGAGTGGCGTGCCTTGGGTGAGGCCGATGTCCAGTAGTGGACTAGTGTGGGCTGATAATGATGATAAAATAATTAGAATAGACAAATGGACAGAATGAAATTATAACTGTTCCTTGTAGTACTATGGAACCCTTTAAAACGAAAAGAAAATGCAGACAATGCAGTTCCAGCGGCATCCACAGTGAGCGCGCCAGAGCATCCTTGCGCCACCCGCTATGCGCGGATAAACATATCTCAATGATTTGAAGACTTAGCGTAATAATCTATACTTAATAAATAAATAATTATTAATTATTAATGAATTAATTTGACATATGAAATACTGACATAATATATTGTAATACATTTTTGCTCATAATATTTTTAATTGAATAAGTTTTTATTTAATTTGAATTCATCATCATCATCATCATCATCATCAGCCAGAAGACGTCCACTGCTGAACATAGGCCTCCCCCTTTAACCTCCACACTGAACGACAGCCTGCCTTTTGCATCCACTGGATGCCCGCGACTCTCACAATGTCGTCGGTCCATCTAGTGGGAGGCCTCCCTACGCTGCGTCTTCTTCGTGGTCTCCACTCCAGAACCTTTCTTCCCCATCGGTTATCGGTTCTTCGAGCGATGTGGCCTGCCCATTGCCACTTCAACTTGCAAATTTTAACAGCTATGTCGGTGACTCTGGTTCTTTGGCGAATATCCACGTTTCGGATTTTATCGCGCAAAAAAACTTTGAATTTGAATTGTAATTGCAAATTTGAATTATGTACACATAATACCAATATTTTAACATATTATACTGTTCATATAAGTTTATATACATCGTTGTAGAAAGTGTACTGGAGAAGTTTGACTTGTAACTATGGAGTTATTAATAAAGAATTGTATTGTATTGCATTGTATTGTATTTATTGTACTTACTTTTTTGAATAGGCAAATGTCTATTCTATAAATTATGTTCACACATAAATAATTCGAAAATGAACTGGATACTGAAAATTGAACAATCCATCGAAACGTATTTGAGTATTTGCTACAAAACATATATTTCATAAGATAACTCATTAACTATAACATATACATATGTAATATTTATGAAAGAAACTTGACACATTTTATTAGCTTTCAAAAATAGTTTACATCTTTGAAATCGGTTCATTATTTATCGAGTTATGGTATAAAAACTAAAGTGCCCGGGCGCCATCTTTGATGAAAGGCAGCTCCCCTATTCGTTTCGTGTTCCTGACACCACAAGGAATCCAAATTAGTTTTCAATTGTTAGTTTCTTATCAAAATTGTTCTAATTTGCCAGGAAATGTCATCTCTGGCTTTTTGTACTTTTCAGGGCCTAGCAGGATCTATAGTAATTTACTAGACTATTAATTACCCACAAAATTGTACCCTATGATTTGCCTGATGGCAAATAAACGTATTGAGTATTGAATATTGAATTGTTTTTTTATCACTTTATACTTAAGAACCCATAGTAGATCAAGGGCTCTTTGAAAGAATTTGCTACGGACCCCGCGCTTGCTTAATCTGGTACTGTGATTGATTGATTGATTTTTGGCGATATCTAGGAAATAAGGAATCCTTATAGGATCACTTCGTTGTCCGTCTGTCTGTCTATCTGTCTGTCTGTCAAGATTCAAAGGAATCAAAACTTATAGGGCACTTCCTGTTGACCTGAAATGATAAAATTTGGCAAGAAGCAAGGTCTTACAACACATATTATAAAGGAATAAATCAGAAAGTTGTTAATTTGAAGTTATTATATCAAATAGTATTAAAAAATGCTATCACTAACTTACATTTTGTAGTTGGTATGTATGGGAAGCACATGTTTGTCAACTACGAAGTCAAGTTTGTTGTTTAATATTTCAACCTTTTTATCTTTTTCGTCGTAACTCGTGCCTTCTGCGTGCACTGGACACCCGCGACTCTCACAATGTCATCGGTCCATCTAGTGGGAGGCCTACCTACGCTGCGTCTTCCTGTTCGTGGTTTCCACTCAAAAACTTTTCTTCCCCATCGGTTATCGGTTATCTTCCAGCGATGTTGCCTGCCCACTGCCACTTTAAATTGCAAATTTTAATATATTTCAGCCTCCTTGACGAGTCCGTCAACGGGAACCTGACTAACGCTGGTTATGAGCGTGTATATGGCTGGGAAAGCCAAATTTAGTCTTTAAGGTCTTGTAGCAAAGCGCACAGTGCAACCATTAGCTGCTGAAATTTTAATAGCTATGTCGGTGACTCTGGGTTTTGGTCAAATATCCACGTTTCGGATTCTATCACGCAAAAAAACTCTGAGCATAGCTCGTGCCGTGTCGACCATTGCCCGTGACTCTTAGTTTTTCCAAAAGGCCAACTGTTAAGGACCAGGTTACTGATACTGATAAGGATACTGGTAACTAAATCCGGTGTGAGAGTCGCGGGCATCCAGTGGATGCAAAAGGCAGGATGTCGTTCAGTGTGGAGGTTAAAGGGGGAGGCCTATGTTCAGCAGTGGACGTCTTCTGGCTGATGATGATGATGATGATGAACTAAATCCAGTACATTTTTTATATCATCCAGCCCTTTCAAATGCTTTGTAATCACATATTGCTTCCTAAAAGACCTAAGTTTTGTATCAATATAAGTGCGTAGACCAGATGTCGCATCTCATGAGTTATAATGATCTGTCTTTTGTCAAGGTTAGTTTTGGTCATGATCAAAGAAAACAAGGTCTTCTACTCCGGCAGTTGTCCCAGAATTACGTCACTGCCCAGTTGCCACTTTATCCAATCAGCTGTTACGTGGTGATCGTCATCTCTCTCGAACCTGTTGTAAATTGACATCATGACATCATTGCGGGACGCCCACGTCACATTATTTCTCGGAGTATTATACCTGGCGGAGCATATTATTATACCATGGTTTTGGTATCACATGGTATCATATTTTGATGGAAAACACTCAACTTCACTTTATCAAGGTGGCATAGGTTGGATGAAGACACAACCATGATATTTAAATTTATCGAGACTTGTCTGTCTCAGAGTCACTCAGCGGGCCATGGAGAGAGCTATGCTCGGAGTTTCTTTGCGCGATAAAATCCGAAACGTGGATATTCGCCAAAGAACCAGAGTCACCGATATAGCTGTTAAAATTTGCAAGTTGAAGTGGCATTGGGCAGGCCACATCGCTAGAAGAACCGATAACCGATGGGAAAGAAAGGTTCTGGAGTGGAGACCACGAACCGGAAGACGCAGCGTAGGGAGGCCTCCCACTAGATGGACCGACGACATTGTGAGAGTCGCGGGCACCCAGTGGATGCAAAAGGCAGGCTGTCGTTCAGTGTGGAGGTTAAAGGGGGAGGCCTATGTTCAGCAGTGGACGTCTTCTGGCTGATGATGATGATGTCTTCCTTGCTCGAGATACATTACATCGAGATCAATTAAAATTTGTTAAGCAAGAAAAGAGTATATGAAAAAAAAAAACATAATTATGCATAGATAGAAATGTAAGGAATTGCAATGTATGGGAAACTATACCTACAGGTACAGTAACCTACTTCCGATTGATTTGCAAATGACCATATGTCACTAATTAACCAAAATTGATAAGGAAACCTTTATCAAGAATAAAGTTCCCACGGTTCAATTTTCTGACCACAACCACACACTAGATAGAATCCCTGAAGATAACATTCTGCATTTAAATATGAAAGAAATTGCAGCGAAGTCAGTCGTGTTCAGAGTTCTTCACTTGGTTCCGACGCTGCTTTTCTTTGCAACAGTACGAAAATTTTATTTCTCAGTGAGTTTTTTGTTATACTTATTTCAATTTCTGGACAAGTTTTTTTTTTAATTAGGGTTAGATACGTGATAAATAAATACAGTGTAAGATTATAATATATAACACAAACTGTTTGTGTGGTGGTCTCTGGGTGTGCGAGTCTGAATCACATTTGGCCGTTTACTATTTTTAGGGTTCCATACCCAAAGGGTAAAAACGGAACCCTATTACTAAGCCTACAATGTCTGTCTGTCCGTCTGCCCTACCTATTAACGGCTGTATAATTATTTCGAACCATAATAGATAGCCAGTTGAAATTTTCACAGAATATTTAATGTTACGGCGGATTAACTAAAAATACTAAAAAAAGTAATAAGAAAAGAGGGGTCCCCATACAACAAACGTGTTTTTTTTTAATTAATATAATTTAGCTCTAATGTAAAAACAGTAATATGTACAAACGTCTAACTTGGCATGATTATATTACACACACTAAAATATAACAACAAATAATATATAATGCCCAAGTGCGAGTCGGTGATAAGTTTCTGTTCATTACCAAGTCATAACTGTCATAAAATTTCGTTATTTAATTTTATGGTTGTATGGAACCATCAGTGCGCGAGCCCGACTAAACTTGGCCACTTTTTTGTTCATGTCCTTGTAGCTAAGCTGGGAAATTATTGTAAACGATCATAATGTTTGCGCAAATTGATTATTATTCTTTACAAAATTATGGAAAAAAAATATGGATTAAAAGCTATTTATCTCGTATGCACATTATTATTAAAATTTAGTCAATAAACAAATTTTTGCTGTTTCAAACGGTTTATTGACAAAATGAAAGCAATATGGCGCGTTACTGTTAAATTATATCTGTATATCATAATGTAAATGCGCAAACACTGTGTCGTTTTACAAAAAATCCCCAGCCTAGCTACAAGAACAAAAAAACTTAAAAATTTAAATTTTCTGTCATAAGTGAAACGTACCACCTTAAACAAAACTAGCCTTTATAAAATTTGCCTTCTTCACGACAAAAAAGAAAGCAAATAAAACACAATAATTACAATTTCGATTTTGAAATTTCAGAAATGACGGAAATGGGGCAAGGTATGCAAATTGTGAGTGTATCAAAGCACCAATTCATGCTAGAAGAGAGAGAGCTGGAACGGCTGTTACTCCAAGAAGATGTGAAGGACCTGCCGGTGGTGGTGGTGAGCGTAGCTGGAGCCTACCGCGGCGGCAAGTCCTTCCTGCTCAACTTCTTCCTCAGATACCTCTCCTCCCCGGTAAGGATACTGTTAATTTCTAGCAAAGATACAAAGTTTTTAAAAGTAACACCCATAATATACTAGACGTGGTGACGGCAGGTGGAGTAGAGCCCTGACAGAGTGCATACCAATAGCGGATAAACGTTCCGTAGGCAGACAACCAGAACGATGGGTAGATGACATCAGGCCCATCGCAGGTCATACGTGGATGAGATTAGCCCGAGACAGGGATCAATGGTGCAAGGGAGAGGAGGCCTATATCCAGCAGTGGGTTGATACAGGCTGACAATGATGATGATGAATGATGACCCATACTATACAGGGTGTAAGGGGAACACTCTCGAAGCCAAAAGAAGGTAATTGTACTCATCATTATGAACAACTTTTACTATGGGACCAACCCTGAAATCGCGAAAAAAATATCAGCTGTTCCATACATTTTGTGGAGTGTCAATGATCGTTTTCTATAGAACAGCTGATATTTTTTGGAGACTTCAGGGCTGGTCCCATAGTAAAAGTTGTTCATCATGATGAGTACAATTACCTTCTTTTGGTTTTGAGAGTGTTCCCCTTACACCCCGTATATTACAACATCCTAATATATAGTAACAACACCTCAGAATTTATAATTAACAGTAAATGACGATCCATCCACCAATCTGCACTGGGCTAGCGTGGTGGATATAGCCCAATCACCCTTTCGGGGGTAGGCTAAAAGTCCAGCAGTGGACTGTTAAAAGGCTGATTATGATGATGATAATGATGAGTAAATGACGCGTTGGTAGAAGAAAAAACTAGGTTCTAATTATCCTCAAAAAGACGTGGGATAGTTTTTTCTCTTGATATAGGGAAGATGATAGATAGTTCGATAATAATAATGTCTAATTTTTTGTTGCCAAAATGGTCTCAAAATACGTTAGTGTTTAACTGTTTGATTTTGAGAGAAATTGTAGTAAATAAATTAATAAATAAGTTATAATAATCTCCGATAATGGAGAGCACAAAATAATGGTGCAAGTTTTCTCCCAGAAACAGGGAAAATATTACGTGAACAGGGAATTTTAATCCTGATAAAAAAAGCACTCGTACATCACTAGAGAGAAACTATAGATTTTAAATACGGGTGCAAATCTGTTTATTTTCCTGAACAACAATGTACTATTACCTAACGGCACCAATCTTTTTAATTCAATAATTATGCAATCACATAAATTCACAATGTTTCAGCTATCGGCTCGTCAAGATGGCTCGTGGCTGGGCGAAGACAGTGAGCCCCTGGCTGGCTTCAAATGGCGCAGCGGTAGCAAGGCGACCACGATGGGCATCCTGATGTGGTCGGAGCCTTTCATCACCACGCTTCCATCTGGAGAGAAGGTTGATAAATTATTTATAGAATACTGCATCGGATTAGCAAGTTGAAGTGGCAGTGGGCAGGGCACATATCACGCAGAAACATAAAATTCTTACGCTTCCGTCGCTATATATATATAAGAAACTGCCTTAATGACTGCAGTAGGTCAATTTGTTTATCATACAATTATAGTAATGTCTATCTGTTAACTATTTAAATTAATAACATCATGTCTGAACTTTTGAAATTATTTCGACAGTTAATTTAATTAATACTTTTTATATAAATAATTCTTACGGTATTTTTATACCATGTCTCTAGATTTGTACGCCTACAAACTAGTCAAAACATGATACAAAGTGACAAATATTTTAACCCACGTATTGTGCATGCGTTTTTAAATGTGTGTATGATTTACTCGTGTTTTGTGCAAATAAATAATCTTTATCTTTACCTAGAACATATGGCCGATGGGGCCGAAAGGTTCTCGAATGGAGACCACGTACTGGTAAGGGCAGCGTAGGACCTCCACCCAGAAGATAGACAGACGACATAAAAGAGACCGCAGGGAAACGCTGGATGCAGGCCGCTTCCAACCGGCCCCTTTAGAGATAAATGGTGGAGGTCTATGTCCAGCAGTGGACGTCCTATGGCTGAAATGATGATGATGATTGCATCGGTGATGAATTTCTACCAAAAATTTAGCTGAAAAATTAACACTAAAAGAGGAATTTTTATAAAAAGATTCTTGCTAATTTGTTTTTCCTTTTTATATGTCAATGTAAGACAATGAACAGCTTTCAATAAAGCGAACACCTCCTTCTGAACAGATACGATAATAATACAAGTGAAACTGCCATGTTGACGACCATGTTGACATGTTGACAGGTGGCGATCCTGCTGGTGGACACACAAGGGACTTTTGACAGTAAGAGTACCGTCCGTGACAACTCTACGGTCTTCGCGCTCTCTACTCTCGTGTCTTCAGTCCAGATTTACAACCTCTCCATTAACATTAAGGAAGATGACTTGCAACATCTTGAGGTACGAATCCTATTCTTTGCAAAAATTTAATCTCTTTTAAGCTTGCCTCCCAATATGCCAGTGCGTAGAATCAGTATTAGGTTGTAATTTTTTTTTTAATGTACGTCTTAAAATTATAATCTTTTAAATAAAATACAGTGATTCTGTTCCTATTTTTTGTTGTGACTAGTGATCAAGTGTGAGTGAATCTATTCTGACATCCACCTGCATTCGTCAGCCCTGAAAATTGTGCAAGGAACGGCATTGAACTATCAACAGCACCAAAACATAAAAATATCTTAAGAGTACTAATTTTCATAAGTGTTTTTACCGTTTTTTTTTAGTTATTCACGGAGTATGGTAAGCTGGTAAATTCTGGTGATTCAAATGCGAAGGCTTTCCAAGTGCTGGAGTTCCTCGTGAGGGACTGGCAGTTCCCTGAAGAATATCCTTACGGTACGGCTGGGGGAGAACGTTTGTTGCGAGAAAAACTCGAGGTAAATATCAACTGTTTTTTTGTTTGTTTATATTATACTAGCTGACCTGACAGACGATGTCTTAGAACTGTCAAACAAGCAAAGTTAAAATTTTAAATCTTATTTTTTAAATAATGTAACCCAAGTTGGTTACATTATTAGAGTTTTAGTAAGGATCCCTATTTTTTTTTTTAATATAATATAGCCTACCCGGGGATAGTGCAGCTTCCCAACAGTGAAAGAATTTTTCAAATCGGTTCTGTAGTTTCGGAGCCTATTCAATGCAAACAAACAAACAAATGTTTCCTCTTTATAATATTAGTATTATACGTCACGATCATGACGTCAGAAATTTGGTTCACGGCATTTTTACAATCTTTTATTTAACTTCCAATGTTTGTATGTTAGTTTGTTTATTTACGTCAAATCTTGCAAGCTGAATTAGCCTAACTAATTATCCATCATAAGTTGGTTCAGTTCCAGTGACAATTTTTCTTAAATCATAGTTAATAATACTGTTAACTAAGTCACCTTTAAACAAAAAAAAAAAAACTATTTCCAAATTGGTTGAGCCGATTGGAAGCTACGATACTGTGGGTGACGTTGATATGTGGTGGTAGTTATAATTGAAACGGAATTTACGGAATAGATTGAATTTAATTTAGAATTACAAAACAGCAGAGATAACATAGAAAACAGTAAACAGAGAATATAACAATTTGCATGAGATATAATAAAACAATAAGTAAGCGCGCGTTAAAATGCCGGCGTCTCGAACCGCGCCTGCGTAGTTAGTACGCTCGCCTCTGCAAAACCAGGTTTATCTGAGGCAGAGTGTGCCATTATACAAATACAAAAATACAAAATAATTTATTGTTATTAAACATAGATACAGAAAAAATAAGTAACCCTGCCTGCTGCTTTAGCGTTAGCTGTGATGCAGCAGACAGTGTCTTCCCAAAAATAAGAACAGTTACAATAAATATAGTAAATAATAGAATACATAGACAATTTAATAGTAACTAAATACAAAATAAAGGCTACATACACTACAAAGTAAACAATACACACGGTCAAGTTAAAAATAATATAAATTTTGCGAAAGCAATTGATAGAAATTTGGATACCAATTCCACTTGTGTCAACATGTCTTCAGTAGAATTAGAATCGAAATGTTTTAAAGATCCTTTAAGTTTAAACCTATTCACTATTTTATAGTTTTTGTTTGAGTTAAAGTGATTACATAACATGGGTGCCATGTGATTATAGTGTCTCCACGCCAATGCACATTATATTTAATTTAATATTTACTCGTTTTGCCGAGGTGCGTGAGTTAGCACGCCACAATGCCATGGCCGACAGACAGATACACTAATACTAATATACGTACGTTAAATTTATAGCAACGACGACTTGGGTTAAAAAAGTAGAGATATTAAAAAAACTGAGTTACATTATATTCGAGTGCATAAGTTTTTGGTCTTCCGACCAGTAAAACATGTTCATCTCAATTTTTACTGTGTTTAGATTACTCCTGAACTAGCCAAAGAGATGAGGGATTTACGAGAACACGTACGCTCAAGCTTCGAAAAGGTCTCCTGCTTTCTGATGCCTCATCCAGGGTTCAAAGTGTTAAGGTCAACATTCAAAGGGAACATCAACGGTATTTATTCCTTATTTCTATTACAGTTTTAAATAGAAGACAAAAATGTGCTTATATACTTGGACCAAAATAGAATGAATGGACGGGCCCAGAAGAAGCGCATTTTTGAAGATTACAAATTGAGCACCGGCTCTCACTTCGTTTCAGTCGGTCTCTAGCCGTAGGAAGTGCGACACGCGTCTAATGTTACATGATAACGAAACATCTGACAAAATTATGCCTTCGTGTGCTTTCCCGAAGTGTAAATATACATCAAAAAACCGCTATCTAATTTTTCTAACTAATTTACTGTACATGGTTAGGTGTTGAAGTATATGTCTGACGGTTTTGCCTCGTTTTTAATGAGCAAGTTCAATGGTTATGGCCCGTCGATTCATTTTATTTTGGTCGTAACTTATATACGCGTAAAAATATAAGGAAGCACAAATGAATCTTAATACTTAAGAATCTAGCATCTGCAGCTCATCACTGTTGTTTTAGATATTGACCCAGACTTCAGGATGCAGCTGGTAGATCTGGTTAATTCCATATTCGGTCCGGAGAAGTTACTTCCTAAAACGATAAATGGAGAAAAAATCAAGGCCCGAGACCTGTTCAACTATTTCAAGACTTATATGGAATTATTCAACAGTGGCAAGATCCCAACTCCGGGAAACATAATGGCGGTATTTATTTTTGAAATGGCCAAAAATACCTTAGTACACTATCTTATTATCATAAACATACAGGTTCACTAGCTCATATTCTAGGCTAAATGCATTTACTATATATGATCACACCGTGACTTAACATTAGGTAGACAATGGCGTCGATTCTGTGATACCACTCCCTAAACTAAACCAATCTGACAGGACTAAAATTATCTGCCTCTCTTTTAATTTTAATATGTGAGAGATGGATGGTAACAATTTAAGAGCTGTCTAATTTAGTTTAGAGTACATCAGAATCAATGCCGATGTTGTGGTTAAAACACCTAGCCTGCCATAAAAAGACATTCTTATCATTCTTCACAGGGTATACGCCTAGACTCTCTATTGCTATGTCATCTGTCTCGGTTACGCTCGCATCGAGTCCAGATCCGATTTGCAATTTATACAATATTGTTGAGCCATTTCGCTGCCGATTGAACAACGTTCCGCTTCTTTTGCCTCAGTCATCACTCTATCACTTCTTCACTTATGAGCCACATGTCTTGCCCAGCTCATCTTGAGATTCATTTCTGCACTTATGTTTTTTTTGCTGGATTTCCGTGTTCCATATTCAATGGATCTCTCCATGGACTTCTGTAGAACTTTGCTTTGGTTTAAAGCCAGCGTAGCCAACAAAATGCAATTCATAACATTATCTGCTAAATTATTATTCTAAAAATATATGACTATCGCTCGATATTACATGAAATGAAAAAGGGGAGTGAATGTAGTGAATGAATGAAGTATGTAGTGTATAGTTTTTTAGTAAGGACGCTCTATAAAGTAGAGAAGAAGCGCCAGAAAGTAATTTATTTTGGTAGCTCCTTGCGGTACGCCGGTCATTTTTGCATTCCTGGTACGTTAGCTGTCAAAAACATTAAGCAAATCTTCATACAGACGCTATTTATGTTCTTAAAAAGTGCCACGTAGCCACGTGGTCAGGTAACCTTATTTCCAATAGCCCGTAACTTAGATTGGCCCGCAACATTATCTTTAGTTCTTATCTCTCAGAGAAGTCTTGTTCTGTCATTTATTATACCAAACAGTTCGTCTAGTTGATTGAATCAGGCGTTACTTTACGGAAGTCTATTTTAATTTATATATGATGAATTTTTAGTGTAATTCCGCTTCTACATCGTTTCGAGTACAATAAGTATTTTGGGATAAACTATTTCATTTTTATTTTTTTTGTGCGTCTATTACGTAATTATGTATTTAAAATTAAAAATATAATAATGTAATGGATATTACTAGAAAAACTTAGTTCAAACCTAGGTCTTGTCAAACTTGTGTCTTGTCTTGATCAAAGTTTCCTGATAAAACTTGTCAATGTTCCAGATGACTGTAAAAGCGGGTTTGCTCTCAGCTGTGAGCGAAGCCCGTGATATATATGAGAAGGGAATGGACTCCGAGTGTGGACCCAAGCAACTCTTTGTGCCACCAGTAGACCTGAAGTTTCTGCACGAAAAATACGTCAAGCTAGCGACCGAATTTTTCACCAACAAGAAAAAGATGGGGTCTAAGAAAGAAGCAACTGACTATCTTTCAAAACTCACCAAGGTAATAACTATGACTATGAATATTATTTTCTACAATGATAGCGACGTTGACAGGCTCAATAGCTTATCATAATTAAACTAGGATACGATGTTAAAATATACCTATATATAAAAAAAAACTATACCAAACACTTTTGCCGGCTTCACCCGCGTTAAGACCAAAACATAGCCTATAATGATGATATTATTCCAGATCAATTTTGCGAAATGGTGACTGCTTTTATTAAATTATGTTACTTGGTGCGTGATGGCTAATATTATGACCAATTTTGTCATTAAAAGGTCAGGTGTAGCAAAGAATTTCTACACGTAAGGACAACAATGACAGTTGCTATATACGCTATTTATGTATGTATGTATGTATGTATGTATGTATGTGTGTTTGTATTATTACATACATCTCACAAGAAGAACCTAGACAAAAAGCTACCTTCTTCTAGCTAGCTTCTTGTGAGACTAACATAGCCAATATTTTACTCAGGAATAGTGTAGCTTTTTATAAGTGAAATAATTTTAGAATCGGCTTAGTGGTTCCAAAGATTACCTCCTAAAAACATAGGAAGTCACAAACTATTCATCTTTATAATATTACTGTAGATGGAGAATTGAATTTCATTACTTGTCCAAAAACTAAGCATTTCGGGTGTCAGTGCTTCCAGTATTCTGGACCCTTATCATTCTATCAAAGGGCTTTTAAGGCTTTTTAAGATTAGTTTTTTTTTAAATAATTATTTGTTCTACGTTGTTTTAGGGCTCTTTTTTTCCAATATTGTAAGTATAATAAAAAAAAAAATGTGAATAATAATATAAAAATTAACAAAATAACGGCAAAATATGTTACAGGAGCTTGGTGAACGTCTCCCACAGTTTATTCAAAGCAACTTATCCAAGATCCAAGATGCGATCAACAAAGCTAAAGATATGTATGACGAAGTAGTTCAAAACATCAGCAAAGATCAGCCACTCTGTGTGCATCCTTTGGATCTTGACGGAGTTCACGAGGAAGGCTTACAGGCCGCCATTAAGATTTACGATGCAGCTGGGAAGAGGGTCACACAAAAAACCGACGAAGACCGCGCTAAATTTATAGATGTAAGTTTGAATCTTTCATCATACGATGGGTGCTAAAATACACTGACTTTTATCAGTACAGATCGTTATTTTTAATAATTAACTTTAACTATTGTCCTGTCGGCCTTGCACGGCATGGACTGCGTAGCCGTGTGGCTAGCAGTATGGAGAGCGTTAGGCCCAAATTGTTTAAGGGCGACTAGTGCAAGAGGGTGCACTTTGCTTGTCTGTGGGTTGTCTTATCTGAGTCAATGCTCTTTACTACCACGCCACATAATTCAGTTCGATCTCCGTTGCCTAGGCAGTAGCATGTCAAACGTCAATACAAAACATGCCAATGTTCACCATCATGGCACCCGAGCGGTAGCGTCCGTAGCATAGCCGCTTTATAATCTGAACCAGTTAAATTCTCGACCACGCACAAATGACTTATTTACTATCTAAATAAATTATGAGCAGTTTCGTTGCCATCGTGAGAAAACGGTGAAAAAAAAACCTCGTGATGAAATTGGTATGTCAAAGAACCTCAAAAGTTTAAAGACATGAAATTCATCAACATGCACTGGGCCATGATTCCGTTTCTTTAACACGCACATAACGCGCCACGTTAAGTTAACCTCTTAAAATTTGGACTCTATTCCCTAGGAATAAAGATCAACTTTTAGAGGTAAACTTAACACGGCGCGTTACGTGCGTGTTTGTAGTTACAGAATCAGGGCCCTGGGCCAGTATGGTGGGTTACGTTAGGTTAAAGGTCTGAGTTCCAGCAATGAGAACATTATAGGCTGATGATGATGAAAATTATAAAACTATAAAAACTTCTTGAAAGCAGTTGGCCGTGCAAGTGAAGTTAAACTACCACAAAATTGCTTTCGTAAGTAAGCACAGAAACTGCAGCACGCTGAGTTTTGAACAACTTAATGTGATCGCGGTTTCTATCAAAGGTCAGTGTCCTAAATTTAATGGTTGGAAATACCAATCTAATTTGCAGCGCTTTAAGAAGGAAAAAGAGGTGCTGTACCGAATCAACAAGCAGAACAACAATAATGCGGTGACCGAGCTTCGGATGGAGTATTGGCAGCACATGCAAATGAAAGCAGCTCTCGACCCGCCGCTCTCCGACGTTGAATTCAGGAAAGAACATGCCGCTGTACAAAGGAAAGCTCTTGAAAACTTTGATTTGAAGAGAAACAAACCCAATCATTACACTGAAGATGTCTACAAATTCTATTTGAGCAAGGTACCTAATAACAATCTCTCTCTCGCTTTCTCTATCTTTATTTCTAAGATGGATGTTGGCAATAATTGGTCGCAAAAAAGATAATTCAACAATTTATTGGCCGACAGGAAAGCGACCATAGGTCAGTGGCCAAGAGCAATAGGCGGGCATCTTCCCAAATCATTGCGAACATCTTCTTTGCGATCTTTTTTTGTTTGAATACCGTTGACGTAGGTTAGAGGTCATCGAATTTTAGAATTGCCTAAAACAATTTAGTAGTAGAAAACCTTACATATAAAATAAATAAAATCACTTTTGAGTTAGCAAAAAGCGACATCTCTCTGTCATCTTTAGTGCCTTTAACGGTTATTTCTGAATAATAAAATTCATATGAGTAATTACTTGAATGTAGCAAGCATTATAGATGCCACCACCTCCCTTGATATTGGTTGCAAAAAACGAGAATTCATGAATTTGGAGGCCGACAGGAAAGTGTTTGGGCTAAAACAATGTTTAGGTTACTTTGACCCGGATCGTTGAACAGGTTCGAATCCTGTCAGTTGATGAATTTTTGAATTGTCTAAAATAATCAAATAATAATCAAGTAAGTTTTGATACAATCAAACTAGAACCTTGTATTAATATGTATGTATGTATGATCTATATTTCTTCTCTTCTCTATCTCTTCTCTATCTCTATCTCTATCTCTACATAGTATAAATTGATGTCGCTTTTTGCGTCTGTCTGTATGTCAGTATGGCCGCTAACTCCTCCTAAACCATGCAACGGATTTTGATTCGGTTTTCACCATCAGTTAGATACATTTTCAAGGAAGGTTTATATATATATAACTAGCGACCCGCCCCGGCTTCGCACGTAAATTACACCCGTGCGAAACCGGCCGGCCGGGTCGCTAGTACTTAAATAAATTACTTGTAGCATGACAAAACAGCCATATATAACTTTGCGCTGAACTTGTTTTCTTATATAAAAAATATGTAAAATAATGTTATGTATACATTTTATTAAAATTGTTACTTAAAAAAAAATTGATAGTACAAAAACAAACTTTTTTCATTAAGCCTGATGCTATTGTTACAGGGTATTCAAGACAGCTTCATACAGCTGAAATTATTGAACAAGAGCAAGAACAAAGAAGCTATGGCAGCTGGTATAGATGCATATGACAACTACATGAAGGAACATTGGGACAAGTCGAATCAGTGCTTGCACCCGGCTGATCTTGAAGAGTTACACCGATTAGCCACATGCCGCTCATTAGAAGTGTTCCATCCAAGGAAGAAATGCTCTGATGGTTTCGACGATGATGACGAAGACGAGGTGAATCTGAAAACGGTATGTTTCTTTTTCCATAAATACTTAAAGAAAGAAAAGAAAGAAAATACATTTTATTCGACACCTTTACAAAAACTTATATCTAAAGGATACAATCAGTGTCGAATGGGTCCGTCTCGGCATTAATGCTGAAAGTCAACTATCAGCGCCGGTTTTCAGACGAACCCTGGAATTTACACTTACATTACACAAACACATACTTCTTACATTACACTTACTTCTTTCATTGTGTTTAGTTAGGGATAGTTAATGTTTCTTTGCGCGATTAAATCCGGAACGGAAATATTTGCCAAAGAACTACGGTCACCAACATATCTGTTCAGATTTGCAAGTTGAAATGGCAAAAGGCAGGGCAGGGGGAAAAGGTTCTTGAGTGGAGACTACGAATCGGAAGATACAGCGTAGGTAGGCCTCCCGTTAGGTGGACCGGTGGACCGACGACATCGTAAGAGTAGCGGGCATCCAGTGGATGCAGATAGCAGGCTGTCGTTTAGTGTGGAGTTCCAAGGGGGAGGCCCATGGTCACCAATATATAATCATGATATCCAAATTCAATTCATTGATCCCGTGGGTTACAAAGTTGGTATATGTGGAAGAAAATTAAAATTCTCCAGGTCTCGCTTTGTCAGCATACAAGCAGTAGCAGCCTTCGACCAAAATAAAATGAATTGTCGGGCTATAACCATTGAACTTGTTCAGTAAAAACGAATCAAAACCGTAGCACATATTCTTCAATACCTAATTATAACCATGTACAGTACAATAGTAATTTTTAAACTTTCGCGATTTGAACACATGTTTTAAATGTTTATCGGGACTCGAGCGAAAGGTACATATTTTTTACCTATATTAAATAATACGTGATAAGTCCCGATAAACATTTAAAACATGTACAGTATCGTGTACATGTCGTTGGTCCAGTTGGTAGTGAACCTGCCTTCTGAGCTTAGGGGCGTGGGTTCGATTCCCACCTAGGACAAACATTTGTGTGATGAACATTTGTGTTTGTTCTATATCTGGGTGTTAATATCTATTTAAGTATGTATTTAAACCTATATATGTATGTATATCAGTCTCTGGCAGCCATATCACAAGCTTTGCTTAGTTTGGGGTCAGATGACCGTGTGTGCAAAAATGTCCCGAATGTCCCGAATATTTTAGTATATTTGTTACAAAAAATAGATAGCGGTTTTTGTTGTGTATTTACACTTCGGGAAAGCACACGAAGGCATCATTTTGTCAGATGTTTCGTTATCATGTAACAACAGTCACGTGTTGCATTTCCTACGGCTAGAGACCGACTGAAACGAAGTGAGAGCCGGCGCTCATTTTGTAATCTTCAAAAATGCGCTTCTTTTGTGCCCGACCATTCATTTTATTATGGTCGAAGGTAGCAGCAGTAGTGATAACAAACATCTTTTGCAGATCATTAACCAGCGCTTCCAAGATGCAAAAAAAAACAATGATGACGCAAATGAAACTGCCGTTGGGAGAGCGCACAGTGAATACATAAGGGCGATGGAGGATAAATGCAGATTTTCATTATGGTGGCTATTATTAGTACCGTATTTAATAAATCGCGGTAATAGGGGCTCATTCCATGAAGGAGCTAAAGGTAAAGCGTTTGATATGTTCAATGGCGCAAGACAAGACATTGGCTACCACTCCTCGGAGGATCCATACAGAAAACGCCTTGAAGAAGTAAGTTTATACATTTTCTTACGCTTGGCCACCATCTGGCCTACAATCCGAGTCGCGTAGGCAACAAAACGCTCCCTCAGCCCCCGCCAAGTTATAGCGACGATGTATTTTGCCGCCCAAGAGTCAGGACGCCCGCGGGGGGAGTGCAACGACAAAAATGAACATAGATCCGACCTCAATGACGCCTGGCGCGTTACTGAACGCGGTGCGCGCAAATTCTCGTGACCTTTTTACGCTTTTAATTTCACTAAAAAACGAAACTGTTCACTATCAAAAACTTATCCAAACAAAAAAAAAAATGAATAAAACTGCCTTTCAGAACATGCAATTTCCAGGTTATTACGAGATTTCATTAGACAATAAAACGAAAAAAAATAAACTGAATCGACTTTGTTACAGATTTTTTTTTTTTGATCGAGGAAAGTTTATTCTATCTTGTTTTGAACCAAATCATAAACTCAAACACAGATGTATCTGTGACATGTATTTTTTTCCAGCTCAAATATTGTAATTTAACTGTTTTTTTATTTTATTTAATACTGTCAAATTTGCTAATAAGAGGCCGTTAAGCGACGATGCGGCACGATAGAGCACGCTTGCCTAGAAGAAACCGATTCACTCTCGACTTGAAGACACCCAGATAGATTTGTCACAGACATAGACTTTCTCATGGAAAGAAGAAGAAAGAAGATAGAAAATCAATAGATTTCAATGAAGATAGGAACATTTAGGAAATAAGCCGATATCCCGAGAGTTAAAAAACTTAGAATGACTTTAAATATAACGAGGTTTTAAAATTGATTGGGCAGATATATTTATTACTTTATTGCACACTTACAAATTATGTATACTAAATTTAGCAAGAAGATTTTTGATATGGGGTGTAGAGACCCGCTAAGAAAGGATTTGCGAAAGGTTGAATTGAGTGTGGCAATAGAGTGAATAGGTATCTTCTAAGTCTATTACTATCGCAGGTCGAACCTGGACTAGATTAGCACAGGACCGAGGCAGATGGCATAGCAAGAGAGAGGCCTATACCCAGCAGTGGGATAAGGAAGGCTGTGGATGATGATGATGAAGTCTACGGCCATCCAGTGGATGCAAGAGGCAAACTGTCGTTCAGTGTGGAGGTTAAAGGGGGAGGCCTATGTTCAGCAGTGGACGTCTTCTGGCTGATGATAATGATGATGATTAAGTCTGCGTGCTTCATCTTCGACCACATCGTCGCTTAACAACAGGCGAGTTGAGGTCAAACGCGGATGTATCCGCGAAAAAAAAACATAATTTTAGTGAACAACCGTTATTAAATATAAATAGTTAGTTAAAACAGTGTTTTTCATGACTGTTTTATTTGTATGTCAGAACATACCGCGCTGTATTATTAGATAGAGTTATACATACTTAGACAAGGTTGTACATTCGTCAAAGGTGATGCCTGGTGGTATAGTTACCATAGGTGATACCTCTCTCTATTTTATCTAAAGAATAACAATGCACGATAAATTCCGATAAACAATTTAAACCTGTGCTTTTTTCTGTAAGGAGTGCAATTAATAATATTATTTTTCTTTTACAGCTGATCGAAGAAAGCTATAAGAAATACAAATAATGATTGTTTCGCTCTTCTTTTGTACCCAGCAAACAATAAAGGATTATTCGTATCGCGTATTCGTATCGTTAAAGTTTCTTTTAATAATTGTATCTTATTAAATAAACTTACTGAAAATTATTTAAAACTTTTACTTTTCCTCTCAGTTTTTTTTAAAATGTTTTTGCGACTGAAAATTAAGTAAATTTAAAGTTAGTAGATTTCGTAGTGTCATATAAAATTCGTATAAAAAGTTGGTGCAAGTCACAGAAAAGAGAAGTAAATAGAACGGAAATAGAAAGGAAAATCTGTCGCCAGGCATTATGACAGAATCTTGCTTGAACATTCTCATTTATGTCAACGCATCGAACTCCGCATCCAAAGAACTTGGACCTTACCTTTTTGGGTTAGGTCTCAAAGTTCTTTGTCCGCATCACAGCTGCTAACTGATTTCAAATAACTGACGTTTCGTATAAATGGGTGCAACGGGCTACAAAAAAAATCTTACAAAAATGCCCTGACATCCGTTCTAATTTAAACAATTTTTTTTTTCTTTTCTTTGGTGCATGTCCACCATACACATTAGTAGTACTTGAAGTACCTACACAAAAACATGCAAAAAATTGGCTACCGGACTGTTATTTTTAAGCTGACCGTAAATAGAGCTGAAAACCGAAAGCAAAATAAAATAAGTTCAAAATTAAGCAAAAAATTCAAGCATATTAATGTTTTGCTAGACAGAGAGCAGGGGCCTTACGGACAACAGCTAATTGCGGCACCTAATCCGCTCAGTTGGAAAATCACGCGACCGCAAACCGTATATGGGCGCGATAAGGTTCACGTTCGCGTGACTTTCCAACTGAGCGGATTAAGTGCCGCAATTAGCTGTTGTCCGTAAGGCCCCAGGTATAGAAAAAGATTTAAACATTTCTTATACTTATGCTTTTAGTAAAGTCTCCAAGGCATGCATGATTTGGTATTGTCTGTGCTGTGACATAATTTATTGACTTTTTGCCTATCTATTCACAAAAACTTTAAATTATCGATTTATCAAATTGTTTTGTTAACTTTACACTGGCGAAATAAAGAAGACACATATACTTTACACTGGTAAATAGATTCTTTCCGATGTACCTATTATGTTTACTTAATGTTTATTCTAATTATTTAAGTTGAGAACCTATCACTCAGATAAACCTCGGGGAGGTTTTTTGGTGACAGAAAATAAGTAATCTATACTAATATTATAAAGAGGAAAGATTTGATTGTTTGTTTGTTTGTTTGTTTGCTTTGAATAGGCTCCGAAACTACAGAACCGATTTGAAAAATTCTTTCACTGTTGGGAAGCTACAATAACCCCGGGTGACATAGGCTATGATCTATACCCGTGCGAAGCTGGGGCGGACCGCTAGTATATAATATGTAACATTATGTCATAAATAACTCCTCATAGAGGTAAGATAAAAAAAATATCTGTGTAATGCGCTGTGGCCTTGTTAAGTAAACAGCAAACCCAAAATAAATCTTCAGTCCACCGGCTACCGGGATATAAATGAACTGGAATTTCTCTCCATTATTACTAATAGTAGAACATTTTCAGATCAGTATGGGAAAAACAGCATGCCGAAACGTAGATCTTGTATGATTGTAAGCTTTTCGAAAGAGATACGATATAAGAGACGAGTGAGTCGATGATTAAATTTTTTTAAGCTATTGCATAGCTTCTATCGCGGGCCTTGAGCGTGGAGACCGAATCCAGAAATTCCGTAACGAAAATAACCTAACACCCCCCACTCCGACCGGCACAGCGGTGATACTTTGACTTGGGTGTCGCGACAGGCTATATGCAATAGCTTTACCGCGGCAGTTCCCGAGTGCCACACGTCTTATTTTTTACCGAATAAACAATCGCAGACTAATCTCTTGCTACTAATATATCGACAGACATAAATATAAAGCTCTAAAATTTTCCTCATTCCTCTTCTCCTCGTCTCCAAAAAAGGTAAGTTGATTAACGGCATCCAAAATCTTCCAAACATGCCCAGCCCCATTAGGGTAGGGTACAGAACAAAGATAATATAACCACTTGATCGCGCATGTAGTCAAAATTCCCTTTTGCAAAATGATGCCACGTTGGTCGCGGGGGGCAGCTTGAGATTGGAGACTTGACGCAACTCGACGCTTGTGATTGGATAATCAAAAGTCATTCATTCAACTCGCACCTAGGATTGGCCCCGCTCGTAATAGTTTACCTTTGTCCTTGAACCTTTGTCTCATGCGGGGAAAAGGATGAGCAGTCAAGTGGTTATTGGTACAGAACGTGTATGTAAGATTGCGTCCACTAAAACCTCTTTGGGGGTTTGTCACTGTGCTTGACGGAGGGTACCTAAATCTTCATATTTTATTTTTATTATTATTTTTAACCTATACTGTCCCACTGCTGGTCAAAGACACATCTTCATATCATCATCATCATCATCATCATTTCAGCCATAGGACGTCCACTGCTGGACATAGGCCTCCCCCATCGATCTCCAAAAGGGCCGGTTGGAAGTTATATAAATAAATAATATAAATAAATATTTCGGGACATTTTTGCACACACGGTCACCTCACCCAAACTAAGCAAAGTTATATATTTATTTATTTATATAGTTTTAAATACATACTTCAATAGATATTAACAACCAGAACACAGATGTTGATCACATAAATGTTTGTCCTAGGTGGGAATCGAACCCACGCCCCCAAGCGCAGATGGCAGGTTCACTACCAACTAGACGGGCTATCAACGCAACTGTAGAACGCAACTGTGCGGTTCCATCTAGCACCGTGCCTGAGACAATATAGATACGCGAGCTATAAGGCACTGGCACTCCTGGCTTCGTTTAAAGAGGAGAAAAATCCCCAAACACCTGAAGACTCCCCTTTAATCGGCTCTTATAACTGGCAGGGGTTACTGAGGCCCTCCGTATGCCAGGGTCAAAAGACAAACGAAACTGGTCAAAATCCTAATGGTCCTGTATGATACTTACATTCCATACTGTTGTATGAAATCCTTTTTGATCTTATAGGGTTCCTCAGTTACGTAGGCGGGACGTTATAGATACCAATTATGAAGGTGCCGAACCCCTCGAAATGACTTTTTGTTGTCGTAGTTGACGATAGAGATGCCTAAATATTACTATACTTTCGAAAAATTATTCGAATAAAGCAGCATTCAATGAAGATTATATTGGTTTTAATTAATCTACTAACTTCTGAATAAATATTTTTAAAAACGGAGTAGTTATAGCAAAAAAACTTGGTTTCCATAGCAAGTATCAAAATTGTTTTGGCATATATACCGACATTTAGTGTTGAAGTTTGCCACCGAAAGAATTATTGTTTTTCCCCATTTTTCTTGTGGCTACGCTGGATTAACAAATTTTATTTGCAAAATGCCCATACTTAAATAAATAAAAATAAGTAAAGGAAATTGAATGTTTCAAAAGAGTCACATACCTACGTGTGTAAAATTTATCATTGTTTGGATTTTGTTATTGTCATATCACAAGTCATGTAGTTATAATTGCGATATGTGTAAGCTTAAATGCACGTAAAGATTTGTTCTTATTTAGCTTCATAACGACTGAACAGATTTAAATAAATGAGACAATTTCATTTGTTTGAAAATAGGCCCACCACAAACTAATACCGTATAGTAATGAAACTCATGTCGATTTGTTCCTCATAATCTCTAGATTCAGTGGTAATATTAGCTATATTCGATCAAACCGGAATATTGACAAAAGCCGATTACTATGGTCACTGTTGTAAATTATAGTCTATTTATTTTTATATAAAAATTCCTAAGCATGCATCCTTTTTCGTATTAAAAACGTTCCGGTCAAGTGACTTTATAAGGGAAATGAATGAATTGTGGCAAAAATCAAAACAACACATATTAATCTTTATATTATTATTCCGGTTTCATTTTTATCTTTCGTCCGAATGGTACAAAAAAAACGATGAATTTTATAGTGTTATACCCATCAATATACGGTAAATTCGGTGGGCCTAGAAAAAATTTTCTTCTTTGGTGTGGTGGCGTGGCTACTTTTCATCTCGAAAATATTATAATTTGGCAACTAATACGACCGATTACATCAGTAATACAGACTTATTATTAAATATACATTCAAAATTAGTTAAAAAATTACAATACAAAAAAAAATTGTGCGTGGAGTCCCTCCGCGCGGAAGAAGTTATACTTCAACAAGGAACCCCAAAATTATAACTAGGGCAAAAATATCAACAATTTAAAAACATGCTTTTCTCGAGTTTCGAACCTACCTCCTTAGGCTTCTCAATCCATTAGCGACACCATAACACTACCGGATTTGCTAGTCGCAGCGCGAAAAAAGGATATGCATTTCGCAACCATACGAGAGAAAAATTCCCCCTCCATTTGTTGCGAGTCGCATAAGAAGTATAACTTCAAAAATGTATTATGATGTCAAGACACAAACAATGACAACGATTCACATAAACGCTGAAGCATGGTAAATTGAAACTCATAAGATATTAGCAAAGCGCAATTTCAACTAATATTTAATAGCAAAAAGGTACTGCAAAAAAATGCTTTATAAAAATACTCAAATGGCAATAATACCCAATGAATCGTTCAAATGTATTTTGTATATGTCGAATTTCTAGTGTAATTCCGCTTCTACGTCGTTTCGAGTACAATAAGGATTTTGGTTAAACTATTTTCTCTATAGATAATTGTGATTCTAATTTGAACCCGTCAAAAACTTGTCGACAAGAGTGCACTGAAGAAACGGTTATAATTGTTTATCTCAATTAAATAATATTTATAGTAATTTCATATTAATTTCAAAATCTATTGTTTATATCATTCAAATTTCAATTAAATTATATTTATAGTGATATATCATATTATTTTCAAAATTTATTGTTTATTTCATTTCAATTATATCATATTTACATTAATTTCATAATAATTTCAAAATTTACATATATTTTATTTAAAATTAATTTCATAGTACAAATTGTTATAACGAATTTTTTCTTACAGATTTAATTACTTTTTGTTTCAGGTTAGGTTTTTTTTTTTAATGTAAATAATATTTAAATTCAGGTTAGGTTCAAATTAGAATCACAATTATCTATAGAGAAAATAGTTTAACCAAAATTCCTTATTGTACTCGAAACGACGTAGAAGCGGAATTACACTAGATATTCGACATATACAAATTAAAATGGACTTCCGCAAAGTAACGCCTGATTCAATCAACTATCGTTCAAATGTATGTTGTCATTCGAATGATTCGATTGTTATTATTCGAATTGCCAATCTCTATGCAAAGGTTGTACTTATTCCTTCTGGAGACTTGCACATTAGTTGGAGAAGTTCCTAATTGGACTTAGTATTTGAGTTTACCAGAACGTTTTGGCCGATAATAATCTTAGTTTCCGACTTTTTTTCTTTTTCTATCTTGACGCAAGTGAACTAAAGTAGTTTTGTTGTTTTTGTTGAAAGCTGCTGCTATAGTTCTCATGAAGTTTGCGCTACATTTGTGTTGACCATTGAACAAAATAGTAATTCGGTTTTTTTTTTCAATTCCCCCACTAAGTGATTTTATATGTTCAAAAAATGCGCTTTTAGCCGCCCCTTTGTATTTTTTTACAATAATCGTCTCATTTTGATGAAACTTGGTAGATGTAAAATATTAGAAATACGAACGTCCGATGTTATTAACTTTTTTTTGGGTTCCGCACCTCAAAAGGAAAAAACGGAACCCTTATAAGATCACTTCGTTGTCCGTCTGTCAAGACCCTTTTTCTCAAGAACGCGTAAAGATATCAAATTGAAATGTGTATTAAACACTTGAATGTATAGTTTCTTTCGGCTGTAAAAAATTAAAGTTGTAAGTCAACGCAATCAAAAGATATGAACATTTATGACGCATATTTTGCGATTTCAAAAGGGAATCAAAACTATAGGGTACTTCCCGTTGACCTAGAATCATTAATTTTGGCAAGAGGCAAGGTCTTACAGCACATATAAAGGAATAAATCTGAAAGTTGTTAATTTGAAGTTATATCTTATAAAAAATATTGTTTTACAATTACAAACTTACATTTTGTAATTGTTATGTATGGAAGAACCTTAATGTCAACTACAAAGTTAAGTTTGTCTTTCAATATTTCAACATCAGTTAGTGTTTTTTTCGTTCAACGGAACTCTCAGAGCACGAGTCCTACTCGTACTTGTCCGGTTTTTAAAAACCCAACAAGACAAAATATTTTTTCCCTTTTTTACTCGTTTATTAACCAATCTCTCTTGCACACAGTGATAAAAATCAATCATTGAAAGTTAAAAAAATCGATTAGGCATTATTATTTGAATAGTTGTCCAATCAAATTAGATGAAAAATTGATCTGGGAATCAAACATAATAAGTTTAAAAAATAAACTCTTAAATATATTTGTTTTGAAATTTTATTCATCATCATCATAGTACAAGAGATTACAGTAAAAAAAAGTGTTACTTTTGAATGAATAAGTAAAAAAATTGCCGATGTCCGGAGAAACCGTAACTGGCTTAGTAGTTAAGGTATTTAATGTTAGTGGACTTGTCAAAACACTTGCCCAAAAAAAAAAAGACAAACGTTAACAGCTTTTTAGTTTAGTTATCAAAACATTTGCCCAACAAAAATAAATATAAACGCTGGTTAAATACCAGTGTTAGTTAGCTTATCGTTTTTGTTAATTAAGGTATTTCAATTGTAAATTCCAAGTAAAAGGCACTTTATTTAAACAAGAAAACTACACAAGTAAAAGTACAACGTAGGATACGTTTACTTGGAATTTACAATTGAAATACCTTAATTATATTATATTTGATTTCGAAACGGCATTTTCATGTATAGGTAAGCCCTAATCGTTGACCAGATATATATGGCCATTATCAAAGCCCCTATTAGTAGCAGTGATAGGTAAGTAGTATAATTATGGAATAGAATTTTTTTCAAGATGGAATCTCCTTAATAACTACAACGGTGAAGCTCCCCAAGCGTTATTACGTAATCTTTTTTGTCATCCCCAGACGGCCGAATTAAGCTCATGTAGGGATCGCCGCAAAAACAATATACCGCCAGACACGTAGATAATTCATTTACAACATACAGGCTCGGATTCAGGGCTTGTAATGGAAGCAGGATGTTGAAAAGTTTGGAGTAAAAAACATTATGACAACATATGGCGAACTGTGCTCTCTGATCTTCTCGGACCTTGTAAGTCCAAGTAGTAAGACAGACTGGTAAGACGGGGCGCGGATTCGGAAGCCCTTTTATACCTAAGGTTGCGATCAATGGCCACAGCTAGCTCATTCACGAGATTACAATTTTTATGTTAATAAATTACTGAGTGAACATTTAAAAAAAAACGATTGTACATTATCTTTTTGCATTTTGGCATTATTTTTGTAAGTCGCACACTATGCAATTCACACGATTTTTTGGACTTAATCGAGTGTTCTTAGCTATGAATCATAAAAATCTGTTTAGCCGTTTAAAGATTAATCAGCTCTTTAATCGAGGGTAAAAACTATTCTTTCGGTTCTTGTAAGATATCGGGTGAAACCGTGAGGCGCTGCTAGTGATCTTATATTTTTTACACCTCTCACGTAGCTTGCCGTAACGCTGGAAATGTTGCCATCCAGGCTACATTCCTGTATTCGTTGCAGAATAGAAAAATGTAATCAACACTAAATCACTAACCGTGCGGAGTGCCTAAACCTAAGTCGACTAAGTAGACGAATATGGAATGGACGAATTCGGAATTGGACGACTCAGGAATTTTACAAAGACAACTTAGGAAAAGGACGTGTTAGGAATGGACGAATTAGGAAGTTGACAACTTTGAAAATTGACATGTTAAGAAGTGGACAAACTTGACCTGGGGCCTTACGGACAACAGCTAATTGCGGCACCTAATCCGCTCAGTTGGAAAATCACGCGAACGTGAACCTTATCGCGCCCAAATACGGTTTGCGGTCGCGTGATTTTCCAACTGAGCGGATTAGGTGCCGCAATTAGCTGTTGTCCGTAAGGCCCCTGTACTTTTTCATAAAAGATAATAATATGATTCCCATCCGTCATATAGACCTAATCCTAAGTGATAGCACGTGTAAATATTAACCAAATTATCTTTAAAATTGAATGAGGGAGCCACCATCTTATATTCTCAGCAAAAGCGTTAGCTTCCCATGGTAGTTCCATCATTTGGCCGTCTCTACAATTAATTTGGTCGGGCTGTACTTGCTTAATTGGATCTTCTAACCTCGAGAGGAGAGACTTTTTTATAAAATACCCACAAGAATATTCTAGGTTTTGGCAGCTAGAGATAATGGGGAATTTTATTCACAGTACTTATTGGATAGTTACAATACAGAACAAAATAACATAATAACTTATCTTAAAGAGCTAAAGTTTCTAATCATTGTATTTCCCGATAATAAAAAAACAACCACTTCAACAACCAACCAACCACCATTTTTTTTTTTTTTTCTTCTTTTGTTATATGTCTTTACAACTTTAGTTATATAACGTTATACGGGGTGTAAGGGGAACACTCTCGAAGCCAAAAGAAGGTAATTGTACTCATCATTATGAACAACTTTTACTATGGAACCAACCCTGAAATGGCGAAAAAAATATCAGCTGTTCTATAGAAAACGGTCATTGACACTCGACAAAATGTATGGAACAGCTGATATTTTTTTCGCGATTTCAGGGCTTGTCCCATAGTAAAAGTTGTTCATAATGATGAGTACAATTACCTTCTTTTGGCTTCGAGAGTGTTCCCTTACACCCTGTATGACTTTAGTAATAAAAATATTATATCATAATATTTCGTTGGTTCTTATCATTCTAAGTTATATGATTATTATAGGGAAATAGAATGATAACACCGTGATAAGGTTGTGGAGCTCCCGATATTTCGGCGCAGTTACAAGCACCATGTTCGCGGGAAGACTAAATAATACGGATGGTTGGCCGATCACTCAAAGTTAGGTGCAGACAAAGCAATCTACCTTCTTTTTTAGTTTTTTTGCTACGGTTATCACTGGAACTAGAACTCGAACTTAAGTCTCAACAAAACCAAAGGTGTTCGACCAACCCACCTGCATTCTTCAGTCTTCCCGTGAACATGGTGTATGTCATCATCGTCATCATCATCCATAGCCTTCCTTATCCCACTGCTGGGTATAGGCCTCTCTTTTGCTATGCCATCTGCCTCGGTGCTGTGCTAATCTAAGCCAGGTTCGACCCGTGATAGTAATAATATCGTCGACCCATGGTGCATGTAACTGCGCCGAAACCTCGGGAGGTAATTTGAAGTGGCAATGGGCCGGCCACATCGTTCGAAGAACCGATAACCGATGGGGAAGAAAGGTTCTTGAGTGGAGACCACGAACCGGAAGACGCAGCGTAGGTAGGTCTCCCACTAGATGGACCGACGACATAGTGAGAGTTGCTGGCATCTAGTGGATGCAAAAGGCAGGCTGTCGTTCAGTGTGGAGGTTAAAGGGGGAGGCCTATGTTCAGAAGTGGACGTCTTCTGGCTGATGATGATGATGATGAATTCCACAACCTTATCACGGTAAATATCCCGTTAATAATTATATAACTATAAAGTTTGTGACTTTGCAAGGACCAATATCAAGAGCTGCTGCCTAATTAAAAAATTAAGATATTCTAGGTAAAGATAAAGATTATTTATTTGCACAAAACACGAGTAAATCATACACACATTTAAAAACGCATGCACAATACGTGGGTTAATATATTTGTCACTTTGTATCTGTTTTGCCAAGTTTGTAGCCGTACAAATCTAGAGAGATGGTATAAAAATACCTTAAATATTATTTATACAAAAAAGTATTAGTTAAATTAACCGTCGAAATAATTTCAAAAGTTTAGATATGATGTTATTAATTTAAATAGTTAACAGTTAAAATATTTTCGTTAAAATATTTTTACATTGTATATAGAAACCTGCTCTATTGCCAAAAATATTACTACGTTTGTATACAACGCGAGCAAACCACGGGCAAGAGCTAGTATAACGTAAAGTTAGTAGAATAGTAGTTACCTTTACGCACAATCTTATGATAATTTAATAAAATGTTATTATCAGAAAAACCTTACGAGAATTGTTCCAAAGTTTCCTAATGTTTTTTATTTCATCTGAAAGATTTTCGCCACAGCTTCTAAACTTCTAGATTTCATATATTGCAAAGAAAAGATATGAAGAATATTATCTATACTTATATAATATAATATAATAATATTATAAAGAGGAAAGATTTGATTGATTGTTTGTTTGTCTGTTTATTTGCATTGAATAGGCTACTAGCCAAAACTACTGAAACGATTTGAAAAATTCTTTCACTCTCTAAAATACCTCAGTGCCTTAAGACGAAAGTCTTCGACCAGTGTGTGTTACCAGTGATGACATACGGCACTGAAACGTGGTCTCTCACTATGGGCCTCATAAGCAAGCTCAAAGTAGCACAACGAGCTATGGAGAGGGCTATGCTCGGGGTTTCTCTACGAGATCGAATCCGAAATGAGGAGATCCGTATACGAACGAAAGTCACCGACATAGCCCACCGGATTAGCAAGTTGAAGTGGCAGTGGGCAGGGCACATATCACGCAGAACAGATGGCCGATGGAGCCGAAAGGTTCTGGAATGGAGACCACGGACTGGTAAGCGCAGCGTAGGACGTCCACCCACAAGATGGACAGACGACCTAAAAGAGACCGCAGGGAAACGCTGGATGCAGGCCGCTTCCAACCGGCCCTTTTAGAGATCGATGGGGGAGGCCTATGTCCAGCAGTGGACGTCCTATGGCTGAAATGATGATGATGATGATGACAACTAAAACAAAGAGCAGCAATATCATTCTTATTCATTTTCCGCTAAGCATCCCTCGTCACATCAATCTTTTCCCGCCAAAATGCGCACCCTATCCATTGTCAGTCGTGGCCAAATCACAGATTACTAAAACTCAGATGTACAACTTTGAATGAAAGTAACAGTGACACTAGTGACAGACAGAAATGTTCCTAAAACATGAACCATAGGGTACGACCACAGAAAAGAAATATTTTTTTGTTTAAATTAGAACGACAGTCAAGGCATTTTGTAAGAAATTGTTATAGCCAGTTGCACCCATATAAACAAAACGTCAGTCTTTGTAATCGGTTAGCAACTGTGATGCGGACAAAGAACTTTGAGACCTAAAAGGTAAGCGCCAAGTTCTTTGGATGCTGAGTTTGACGCGTTGATATAAATAAGAATGTTCAACCAAGGTTCACTCATAATGCCTGATAACAGATTTTTGTTTTCATTTCCGTTCTATTTACTTCTCTTTTCTGTGGGCACGACCATGGGCAATTATGTATGAGCCAAGTACCGATTTTGAAAAAGAATTCACATGAGCTTGAGTTTTGAATCAATGCTTAAGTAGAGATTTACCTACACAGAGATCAGGCTTTACTTAGGAACAGTACTTAGCCCCGTTGGTCCAGTTAATAGTGTACCTGTCTTCTGTGCTTGGGGGCGTTGGTTCGATTCCCACCTAGGACAAAAATTAATGTGATGAACATTTTGTGTTTGTTCTATATCTGGGTGTTAATATCTATTTAAGTATGTATTTAAAAATTATGTTATGTATAAAGTTATATGATTATTTACGGGATATTTTTATCGTGGTAAGGTTGTAATAATCATTATAACTTAAGTGAACAACCGTGATAGTTTAAAATAGTGTTACGTTATGTATGTATCAGTCAGCGTATATTTCAAGCTTTGCTTAGTTTGGGGTCAGATGACCGTGTGTGCAAAAATATCTCGAATATTTATTTATCTATTTATTATTATTTATTCAGGAGAAAAATAATAACAGACACTATAACATGACCTCCTACCCCAAACGCATGTACTTTCTCCGTTCTGTCGCGGGGAAAAAATCAGAAGCAAACGTTTATAGGTTTACTACGTTTTATAATTATAGATTCCTTTTAGTTAGCTATCTGGTTGTGTGTATAGTCTGTATTCAAAATCACGGAAAACAATAAATAGAGGCAGCGTGGGCGAGATTGAACGTATTCGGCATACATCAATCACAATCATTTGCAGAGTTCTGTTTTGTTTTACAGTATGAATGGCTTCCTTTTTAATCTCCGACCCAAACAGGAGTGTTATAAGTTTCACGTGTGTACCTGTATGTCTGTCTGTGACATTGTATACGGAGTGTAAGGGGAACACTCTCGAAGCCAAAAGAAGGTAATTGTACTCGTCATTATGAAAAACTATTACTATGGGACCAACCCTGAAATCGCGAAAAAAATATCAGCTGTTCTATAGAAAACGGCCATTGACACTCGACAAAATGTATAGAACAACTGATTTTTTTTCGCAATTTCAGGGTTTGTCCCATACTAAAAGTGGTTGATAATGATGAGTACAATTACCTTTTTTTGGCTTCGAGAGTGTTCCCCTTACACCCTGTATAGCTTCCAAATGGCCAGACCGATTTTGATTTAGTTTCATTGGTTTGAAATTTTATTTGATCGAGAGTGTTCGTGGTTATGATTCAAGAAAATCTGTTTAAGCATTTGATTGTTATCAGCTCATTTATCAGGGGCCTGGATAACTGCAAGCCTAGCACGGACCGTGGACAAATTGTCTTTCCACCGTTTTTATCCCGCGAGAAAAAAAACACACTTTTCCATATTCTAGCTTTGTCGCGTCTAGGCGTAGATAAAAACGGTGGAAAGACAATTTATCCACAGCCCATGCTAGGCGTGCAGAGGTAATAAAGCGTAATAAAGGAGATTTAAAAAATCTACATGTCACCACATTAGGTTTCTGAAGAAAACAGTTCATCTTTTTTATTTTTATGTACAGTAATGGACTTGTGTTTGACCGTGCGATTTACTATAGAGCACGCTTGCCTAGAAGAAACCTAAGCTACTTATTTTTATGCGTTTTGTAAGTTTTGGTTATCCACAAATTAAACAATATTTGCTTGTAATAAAATGCGTATTATTGATCTATTAACTAATTACACTGATATTGTTCAAAGTCTCAGGCCAATCATCCCAAGAAATGAATTTGGTTAATAGATTTGTCAATACATATTTTTAATATTAAACAATTAATACGTCACAAACTACTTAATACTAATTATTCAAAAAAACTAGTCTCATCAAACAGCCCGCCCCGGATCGTTCCTGGTGCAAAATTGCCCATAACACTGGCAGCATTCCCGCTTCGAATGGCAATGGCCAATCTTTGCACCTGGAACGAGCCAGAGCGGGAGTCACCAGCGTTTTCTCATATTCTGAATTGTATTTCTGTTAATTAAAACGTTCATTATAGAATAAAACTTACTAAACTTTTCGACTCTATCAGCTTACCTACCCAGCCAAAGGCTCTCGTCCCTTCGCACCGATTGACCTATAAAAACTGATCGATAGTCCATTCTCATTACCATCCGTCGTGCACGGAGTAGTACAAGGGTACATTGGGTTGCCATATTTATTCATACTATACTAAGTGGATGCTCAGCTTAGGTACTCTCAGGAGTAATGGATATTATATTGCCGATGAATGTATCGGTAAATTGGTATTTTTCAATGCTTTTGGCTTTATTTGTAAGCTAACAATGTAAACAAATCGAATAAAGTCGACTTTAACCTACATCTAATTGTCGTAACGATTTGAAACTTTACAAGTGTAAGTGATTTAGATGAAATAACAATAACTTGGTACCATTGAACTGATTTGAAGATGAAGCGAGGAAGTAGATATCGGAACTCTTCAATGGGTACTAGTAAGCCCCTCGAGTTTGGAATCATTTGGTTTGTTTTAAAGAGTCCCATGCTAAGAGTTCCATTACCTCCTGACTCCATTATCAGCCCCTCGTCAAACCAAGTACCCTTCAGTATTGATTCATTTGGTTTGACGAGTCACAAAAGCGTTTTGTTTTAACTAATATACCAATAAATGTTCAAGTTACGTTTAAATATAAAGACAAAGGTGATTTACTAATATAAATTCATTCTAAGATTATTCTTATAAGAGCCGGTTCCTGTGACACCTTACGGGCGTCGGCAACGTATTTGTGATGCCTCTGGTGTTACAAGTATCCATAGGCGACGGTGGCTGCTTACCATCAGGCGACCTGTATGCTTGTACACCAGCGATGGCATTAAAAAAAACCTAAACTACTTTTTATTTTCGCGGAGTATATCGAAAAAAAAAGTTCAGATTTACGCCAATCAATCACGAGGTGCACCTGGCGCCACGGGTCATCGCTCGCTAGCCAGTTTGGACATCTTAACCACTGATTACTTGTGAACAGATGCAGAGGAGTGTTGGAGCGTAAAATTGAAATTATTGTAACTACATTGACTCTACAATATTGAAACTATCTTAAAACATCATTTGCGTGAGTATGATGTATAGATAGAAAACTTGTTACTATAGTTTATTTCAAAACAGTATTAGACCATTTTAACAAATTTTTTTGGGACCCGGGTATGTCCTAAAACTGCGACCAGAACTACCGGAGGATGGGCAACAGCGTCCTAATAGTACATGGTAATCGTACTGCGATCCCCAACTCGCCTGCCAAGCGTGGGGATTATGGCAACACCCCTCTAAGATTCTTTATGAGTCTTTGTTCAGCAGTGGACGTTTAATGGCTGCTGATGTATGTATGTATTAGAAAATTTTTGGAATCATAACAAACTTAACTAAAATCAATGTTCAAACTACAATAATTTAATAGATTGCTGCCCGCAGAAATCGTTCCCAAAAGCCGTATTTCTAAGACCCACAAAACAGGCGCCAAGTAATGTCATGTCGTGAGGCACAGAAGTAGGCCATCGAGGAGGTTTTAGTGGGTGTAATCTCACATTACCTGAGTGCAACGCAGTATTTTTTCAAATTTCCTCATAACATAGGAGCCAAATACAGAAAATAATATTTTTTGCCAGTTACGCCCATATAAACGAAACGTCAGTCATTCGAAATCAATTAGCAACTGTGATGCGGACAAAGAACTTTGAGACCTAACCCAAAAAGGTAAGATCCAAGTTCTTTGGATGCGGAGTTCGACGCGTTGACATAAATAAGAATGTTCAATCAAGATTCTGTCATAATGCCTGGCGACAGATTTTCTTTCTCATTTCCATTCTAATTACTTCTCTTTTTTGTGGAGCCAAGCAATCATTAACATTTATGTTATCAAGATTTTTAGCGTTCCGTACCCTTAAACGGGACCCTATTCGTAAGCATACGCTGTCTGTCCGCATCTTTTTTTAAGATGTGCTAGTTTTTTTTAAAGATTTTTTTTATTAACCTGTACTGTCCCACTCCTGGGCAAAGGTCTCCACCATTTCTTTCCTATAACGATTAAAATTGAGTCAGAGTTCTGAGACAAGCTAGTTGAACTACAATTCCAACACTCCGGCTATCCCTGACCTTGTCATCCATTAGCGCCGGACATAAAAATGCTCAAACGCTTCCACTTCATCAAGGAACACTCCAGTTAAGCTGATTTATATGGGGCCATAAAATTGCCGTTTATCGTTCGTGTTACGCTGGCTTAGTGGGTCACCGCACGCGAGCTCAAGGTCGATCTGTGGGGGATAATGAGAAAGAATCGAGGAATTAATGTACTATACACCCTTGCCTAAACTAATTCAATAAGCATGATCAAACTGGATTTCCTTCAACTTACTTTCTACGTTATTTGAGTAGGAGATCCCGTGTTCAATTCCCGACCAGGGGCCTTACGGACAACAGCTATTGCGGTACCTAATCCGCTCAGTTGGAAAATCAAACCGAACGCGAACCTTATCGCGCCCAGATACGGTTTGCGGTCGCGTGATATTCCAACTGAGCGGATTAGGTGCCGCAATAGCTGTTGTCCGTAAGGCCCCAGGCAGATGTTTATATGGGATATTTAAATATCGGCTTTGAGTCTGGGTGTAGATGTCTTTTTAAAAAAATAATACATCATTTATTTGGCGAAAGAGTTACAAAAGACTAGAAAACATAGTCAACTGGAATAAAAAGTAGAACTCCAATTATCCGAACTCCGACTATCCGAATCGCCGATTATCCGAATCACAAACAAGTCTTGACTTGACTTGTCTTAACTTGCCGTTGTGCCTACACTGACTTCCCCCCGCGTGTGTAGGCACAACGGCAAGTTAAGAGCGTCAGCCCGAGTGTGACCACTTGCAACTGCTCACCGTCAAGCGAATGCGTGACCTGGCTGCCCGAAAACGGTTGAAGACCGCAAAACAGCTTACATTGACGGAGATGTTTAAAAAACAATGATTTTTATTTCTAAACTTGTACATAAGTACATTTTATTTATATTTAAAACATGTGAAAATTTAATGTTTCTTTCATTTAATTCAATAAAAAAATAGTGCAATATCAAAACGTAGCTTTTATTCTCTCCAATGGCAATTTTTTTTTTTAAAAATCCGATTATCCGAATATTTGATTATCCGAATGGGTCCCGGTCCCCATTAATTCGGATAATTGGAGTTCTACTGTAATCCGATTTTCCTCAAACAAATAATGAGCTTCGGATTCCAAAACTAAGCTGCAGCTTGTGCTTCTTGAAGTTTTTCTGTGTTTTTGTATGTGTTCCTTTCACAAGGAAACCTAATGAGAAGTTACGTACTGGGTAAGGCGGTTTCTGTGACTTTTTAGTGAATCACACACAATCATTGTTGCCTACAGACTAACATACGTTGCTATAGCCACCCATTTTATTTGACTCCTTGGTCTGTAGCGATGGCAGTGTAGCAAAACTGAACCTTGTGGTCATTCATTAGATGAAGGACCGTCGTCACAGGCATATGTTTGCGTTTGACCACCTCCTTTTTTTAAAATATATATAATAGGCTTGCGTTTGACCGCCAACTCGCCTGATGTTAAGCGATGATGCGATCTACGGTGGAGCACGCTTGCCTAGAAGAAACCGATTCACTCGTTTTAAGGCGCTATAATATAGCAACATACAACATGTTATGTTGTAAATTGTAAATATTTTGAAATACGCGGGCGAGATAGAAGATGCACATAGCAATGACACACAAAACCAGCTCGTTAAAGGGGATAAAAAAGGGAACCCTAACTACGTAGGCTTCTAGGAGACTTGTGTACATGATACCTCTCCCATATGCTCCGGATTTATGCTCCACAAGTTTCGACATCCTTTTAGCTTCGACTTTTTCGGAGTTCGTCGGGAAAAAACAACGGAAGCTATAGTACTTTTACTTTGCAGGATGTCAACGAAGCTACGGTTATATGGTTCACTGATTGGGAAGGTACTTTTAATAGCTTTAGAAAGGGATACAAATACAAAAAATTTTTTTTTTTTTAATCATAATCATAAATCATATATTTCCGAAAGAACAGCACATAAAATTCCTAATAGACATACAATATAGAAAAAACACAAAAAAGAAGTCAGCATTGGGCCCCAAACTAGGCAAAGCCTGTATCTTGGGTACCCGGAAAGATCAGAACATACGAACTTCCAGAAATAGCGCTGACAGTATTAAACAGTTTCCAAATATTAGTGATAAGTGACTATAAATTAAAACGGAGAAGAGAACAAATAATTTTTACTATTTATCATTCTTATTATTATTATTTTTCTTTTCTTTTTCTAAAGAGCGAAGTGTCATAAATCGTGTAACGGTTTTCCGGGTTCCTAGACATAACACTGAACCTTGATATGACACCATTTTTATAAATTTAAGCTAATAATGTAAGTAGACAGACTGAAACCAGAATGATCAAAATTGCTAAGAGTGGGAAAAGAGGGCCTCAAGGCATACATAGTTTGCATATTGTAACTCCAAAATGTGTGTTTGTGGTGTGTGACTGAGTGAGTATGTGTGTGTGGGTGGTGAGTGTGTGTGTGTGTGTGGTTTGTGAGTATGTGTGTTTGGTAGTGAGTGTGTGTGTGTATGTGAGTGTGGGCGATTGCTTGTGAGTGAAACTGTGGATGCTTAGTATTTAAAGAAGCCAGCGTCAGGAGAACCGAAATGTATCTTGCGCAAAGACCTCTTTGCGCTTCATTTCAGAGAACCTCACTAGTCTTTCTGTTTGATCCCCGGATAGCGAGAGAAGCCATTTCTGTATTTTATTTTTAGATTCGGCGAATGTTTTGTTTTGTATGTCAATTAATTTACAAACAGAGTTATAGGTAAATATATGTACATATTTAGGTAGGCGGGTGGCAAATGTAGTATTTACTCTTGGAGAAGGCACATCACGAATCACGAAATACAAAATACAAAATAATTTATTGTTATAAAACATAGATACAGAAAAAATAAATAACCCTGCCTGCTGCTTTAGCGTTAGCTGTGATGCAGCAGACAGTGTCTTCCCAAAAATAAGAACAGTTACAATAAATATAGTAAATAATAGTATACATAGACAATTTAATAGGAACTAAATACAAAATAAAGGCTACATACACTACAAAGTACAATACACACGGTTTAGATAAGTAAAAAAGAAAACAAAAGTAAAGTAAAAAATAATATAAATTTTGCGAAAGACTGCTAGAAATTTGGATACCTATTCCACTCGTGTCAACATGTCTTCAGTTGATTTATAATCGAAAAGTTTCAACCATTCATTTAAAAATCCTTACGTTAATACGTTAACAATGTTTTTGAAAATATCTTACTATAATAATTCAAACGCAAAGGATTCTTTTTAGGGATGTAAGTGTTTCTTTTCACGCGTTAGGTAATCATGATGAAAAAAGGGGGTTGTCTGTAAAGTCGGTTTACGGACGATAATTTTACGTGATAACGCTTAGACCGATCGTGCCTCTCTATCGCTTGTTCCGCGCTCTCGCTTGCACGCGCGGCTCAGGCGGAACGTGACAATTTTTCGTGCCTGCAGCCGGCGTTCATCGATTTATAAGACGTTATCACGTCAAAAATGAAATGACAAATGAATACTAAAATAAAAACGGCACAGATTCATAAATGTATAGCGGATTTATAGAAACAGAGGTTTTATTCACTAAGTTTGTCATAACGGATTTTAGCTCTAGTAAAGTACCAAAGCATATAGTTTTGGCGCCAAATTGAAAAGTCGAGTGATATTACGAGATAAAACATGACATTTTGTTTTATTTCCAAAACTCCATAGAAGTCTCTACCAAAGTCTCCGCCACTTCACTAGCGCATGATTTGAACTTGTTTGTTTTAATATACTATATAATATATAAATACTTTGTTTTAATCCGACTGTGACTAGTTTTACGATTTATTAGAACTTGAAATTATTGATTACTGGCAAATGCACAAGATATGCGACGCCAAATATATTTCAAGGGGAAAGAAAAAAACAGTAAAATGCTATCAAAACGTCATTACTAAAAAGGTATCTGCCGTCATTTTCATTCATTTTGATACCTATTTTCTTTTACGTGAGTAATTCCAGAAATGTACAGCAGTTTATCCAAATGTTTTTGGTATCGTCTTGAACTGAAACAAATCGGTTACCTTATGACCCGTAACAGGGCAGAAATGCCATTTTATCATGCAATGCTTATAAAGACGTTATGATAAGATTGTTACGATGCCATAAAATTACGTTTATTTCTTACAGTTCTAAGATTACGGACAGGAATAAAAAAAAACAACGCATTCTGGTGGTCTGATTGGATTCTGTTCTGCTGTGTATTCTACCGGACGTCTAGTCTGACTGCTGACTTTGTGTGATCATACAAAATAGAGTTTGAACTGTTCTAAACGAATGGACCAATTTAAATCAGATAGCCCGTTGGTCCAGTTGGTAGTGAACCTGCCTTCTGAGCTTAGGGGCGTGGGTTCGATTCCCACCTAGGACAAACATTTGTGTGATGAACATTTGTGTTTGTTCTATATCTGGGTGTTAATATATATTTAAGTATGTATTTAAACCTATATATGTATGTATATCAGTTTCTGGCAGCCATATCACAAGCTTTGCTTAGTTTGGGGTCAGATGACCGTGTGTGCAAAAATGTCCCGAATATTTATTAATATTTAAATACATGAAAATTTTGTCAGTTCTGGACTAGCTCGGTTAAGGACGGTTCTATCTACGATCATGTATAAGATGAAATTTTTGAAGGTTACGTTTTGAGAAAATTAAATTCCGTATCTAATAAAATCATCCTTTTGTCTCCAAATCTATAGAAAATTAATTGAAAGCCAGCTTCGCCGCAGATACCAGCCACCGTTGAGGAAAAGGCTTACAAAATTACTCTTAAAATTAATTACTAATTAGTAAATGCACAAATAAAACCGATATCTATTTTTTGTAACAAATATACTGTACATTTTTATAATTAGGTGTTGAAGTATATGTCCGACGATTTTGACTCGTTTTTACTGATTAAGTTCAATGGTTAGAGCCCGTCCATTCATTTTATTTTGGTCGAAGATTAAACCTACATTAAATGTATTATATATTAATTACGTCAAAGCTTTTTTACAATATCTACATTTGTGGCTCTAATTCGTAAACTTTTTAATATGTATTTATAGGTACTTGACCTACCTAATTAATTTGTATTTATAAAATCAAGTACCTAGTATCAAAAATCTTTCTGAGCCGAAGAGAGAGGTAAATGTACCCACTACGTAGGTACGTACTACATTTATCTCAGCGTTCAGAGCGTCTCCCTAGGCCTTGAGAGATGTTATCTCAAGCTAATGTCATTTTCATACAATTTCATCTTTCCGATGGGCGCAATCTGTTTTTGTAGTGTTAGCTTGTATTTTGTTGAGCTAATAAAAGCACTTGCCCTTTTTAGGGTTCCGTACCCAAAGGGTAAAAACGGGACCTTATTACTAAGCCTACGATGTCTGTCTGCCTGTCTGTCCGTCCGTCTGTCTGTCCTACCTATTAACGGCTATATCTTTCGAGCCGTAATAGATAGACAGTTGACATTTTCACAGAGTATGTAACCTTACGGCGGATTAACTAACAAATAATACAAAAGCCAAAAATTAAAAACGAAAGGAACAGGAGGAAAAACGAAAACCCCACACGACTGTATTTTTTTAACGTATTTTTGTATTAGCTCTAATGTAAAAACGATAATACGTACAAGCGTCAAACTTGGCACGATTGTAGTACACACTCTAAAGTATAACAAAAAAATTATAAATAATGGATAAGTGCGAGTCGGTGAAAAATTATGTTCATTACCAAGTTATTATACTCGAGCGTGTGTAGCAAACTAAGTAGCAAATTACTCCGACAAATTTTGGAAGGTGTTATAAAAACTGAAAATTCGGTTACTTGGACAACCTTATTGTATTTTGTGGTGGTACAGAACCCTCAGTGTGCGAGCCCGACTCGCACTTGGCCTGTTTATTTAAATTTAGTACGCAGTACGTCTTGTCTGAAATGACGTCAAATGAGACCCACTGTCCGATGGAGCGTGATCCATCCTCATATAAATGGATATATTACAAGTTAATGTCATAGTTTCACTTGTATTATTCCACTCGTGTATCAAGACGACCAGAGTTTGAAATCGTTAAAAAAATTTGAACGAATTTAGCTTTATACATAAGATTGTTTATAATACAATACGTATACAGGGTATAAGGGGAACACTCTCGAAGCCAAAAGAAGGTAATTGTACTCATCATTATGAACCACTTTTAGTATGGGACCAACCCTGAAATTGCGGAAAAAAAATCAGCTGTTCAATACATTTTGTCGAGTGTCAATGGCCGTTTTCTATAGAACAGCTGATATGTTTTTCGCGATTTCAGGGTTGTTCCCATAGTAAAAGTTGTTCATATAATGAGTCCAATTACCTTCTTTTGGCGAGAGTGCGCGTTCTCCTTACACCGCGTATATAATACACTAGCGACCTGCCCCAGCTTCGCACGGGTGTAATTTATGTGCAAAGCCGGGGTGGGTCGCTAGTTATAGGTACATATAAACCTTTCAAGAAAAAAATATCTAACTGATGGTGAAAACCGCATCAAAATCCGTTGCGTGGTTTAGGAGGAGTTAGCGGTTATACAGAAAGATAGGCGCGGAAAGCGACTTTATTTTGACCTATGTTGAGAAGTGAAAATTTAGAATACTGTTATCATATATACTTCATCATATCATACTTCATCACTACATAGTATAAAACAAAGTCGTTGTCGCTGTCTGTCCGTCCCTATGTAGGTATGCTTAAATCTTTAAACCTACGCAACGTATTTTGAAGCAGTTTTTTTTATAGATACGAGTGATTCCAGAGGAAGGTTTATAATTATGTATAACTAGCGACCAACCCCGGTTCGCACGTAAATTACACCCGTGCGAAGCCGGGCGGGCGGGTCGCTAGTATATTATAAATGCGAAAAGTTAGCTGCCCCCCGCGACCGACCTGGCATCATTTTGCAAAGGGTAATTATGACTATATGCGCGATCAAGTGGTTATTTTATCTTTGAATGGATAATCAAAAGTCGTTCATTCAATTCGCGCCTAGGATTGGCCCCGCTCAAAATAGTTTAGGTTGACATGTTAGAACCTTTGGCCTATGCGGAGTAAAGGATGAGCAGTCAAGTGGTTAATTGTCATTGTGTATTCCCCTTTCGGCATAGCATACCCTGTCCTAATAACCCTGTATAAACTTACATTCATTAAATACCTCTTAAATACCTCACATTGTTTCTCATACAATTCCAAACTTGGTGAAATTTTTAATAAAACATACGTTATTGTTCAATGTTCACGGTTCCACGGCGCTGGGAAAGACAAACGCACTGTGCGTTTTAGTTAGCATTATCATAAACGCAGTGGTGGATTTACCAGCAGGCTGAGTAGGTTGGATCCTAGGGCGGCAGATTTTAGAGGCGGCAAATTAAAGGTCAATACTTTTTTTATATTTCTTACAGTAATAAATAGATTTATATAGCTAAATCTACACAAACAATTACACTAGCAACCTGCCCCGGCTTAGCACATGTGTAATTTATGTGCGAAGCCGGGGTGGGTCGCTAGTTATAGGTATATAAACCTTCCAAGAAAAATTATCTAACTGATGGTGAAAACCGCATCAAAATCCATTGCGTGGTACATGTAATCTACGTTTATCTATGATGTAATATAGCAAAAAATTTTTTTTTACAATTTGCGTATTCGCTTTTCGCTTCGGGCACGAGAACGTTCGTTAAGTGTGTCGACCGAATTGACTGCACGAATAATCTAATAGTGTTATCATACGTATGGATATGGTTGACGGACCGACGTCCAACCAACGGGAGAGAAAGAGTGAGAATATCATATTTCCCTCTCTTTCTCTCCCATTGGTCAGACGGCGGTTGAGATTAGCCGCGTTCGTGCGTCTATTAGCACTGTTCGAACTGATACATCAATCCGGTTCAGAATCATACTAATTACGGGAAAAGGGTGGTGTAATTAGAACGATAGCGTACAAATTATATAGATACAATTTCTTTGACAATAAAATAAAATTAATATGGTTATGAACTAGGGTATCGAATCGTAGTGGTCGGTAGGGGCGGCGAAATTTGAATAGCCTCCTGACGGTAAAAGTATAAATCCGCCACTGCATAAACGATACTTTATGTAAGGTTGGAAGTACACTCGGAACGATCTGTGTATATGTCTGTTCTGTGGCATTGTAGCTCCTAAACGGCTTAACCGATTATAATTTAGTTTTTTTTTTGTTTGAAAGTTTACTTGATCGAAAAATTTCTTAGCTATGATTCATGAAAATCTCTTCAGCTGTTTGGAATTATCAGCTCATTTTCCCTTTTTGTAATTTCAATTTAATACGCCGTTTTAAACTATCACACCATCAGCCATTAAATGTCCACTGCTGAACAAGGCCTCCCTCTTAGAGAGGGGTGTTGCCATAATCCCCACGCTTGGCAGGCGGCTTGGAGATCGCAGTACGTTCACCGTGTACTAACAGGACGCTGCTGCCCATCCTCCGGTGGTTCTGGTCGCAGTTTTAGGACATACCCGGGTCCGGAGCTTATTTCACAACCTTAATTAATACGATAAATATCCCGTAAATAATAATATAAATTCAATTTAACACTTCTAAAAGATAAAAAAACTGAATGAGATTAAAAAAACTGATTATCTTTATAACAACAATGGAAATGCTTACTTGTGTCGATAAGCAATTTTTTTTTAAACCTATGTTGATCATAAACAAACTTTTTCTTTCTTTCTTTCAAATTCCATGTTCATATTTTATAGGAAGAGGTTTTAAAAAAGGTATTAAGGTCAGAGGTGAACTTACGGACGAGTTTGAAGTAATCAGCGGATTCAATCAGGGAGTTACCTTGTAACTGTGCTGTTCAACCTTGCGCTGGAGCGAGTCGTCAGGAAACTTATGACACTTGCGAGCTCCAAGTCGCTGATTGGCGAGAGACAGTGCGACACCGGGACTGATAGCGTTCTCTCGTGTCAGAGGCAAATACCCACTTTGGGTCGCTTTGCCAGCAAAGTACTCATATTCTAGTAACCTTAACTATAATAAAAAATAACTGGCAGTGGCCTGGGCACATATCACGAAGAGCAGATGGCCGATGGGACCGAAAGGTTCTCGAGTGGAGACCACGGACGAGTAAGCGCAGCGTAGGACGTTCACCCACAAGATGGACAGACGACCTAAAAGAAACCGCAGGAAAACGGAAGGCTCTTTTGGAGATTGATCGGGGAGGCCTATGTTCAGCAGTGGGAGTTCTATGGCTGAAATGGTGATGATGATGAATCTATAATAACATTAACCTGTACCAGCCTAACCTACCTTTGTCATTCAAACGGCCCAGTCCGTCACAACTTTACCATAAATGCCTTTTATCCATGACCAAGTTTGAAACCCGAGATGGCCACAAAGGCTCGTCTGAAATTAATTAATTATTCTCTGTTTACTGTTTTCAGCTGGATTGCCAACGATACTATTCAATTGAAACAATGGATGTTATTATTTGACTGAAATGAGAAACGATTTCCATTTCATAACAACTAGGAAAAGGTCCAGAATTTTAGGTGCTGATTTTACTGTATTTAATTGTAAAGCAAGCGAAACGAAAAGCCTTATAGCCAAAATAGACACTTTTCAAAGGGCAACAGGAAAGCTGAGAATTAAGCTCAAAGACAAGTTCAGAAACGTTAGCATCCGGAAAACCACAAAACTGCTAAATTCCGCAAGCATGCTTTGCAGGCATAAGTGGAAGTGCGATGATTTGATATTATGATTTGAGATTAGTTAATAGTTATTATGAATTATCTGCGGATGAGTGAGTGTTCATATTTAGACAGTGGACTGCCTCTCAGTTTTTCTACCTCTCAGGTTTTTTCTCGTCGACTAATCCGTGGCCTGAGCCGTTCATGTGCCTGTCTGTGTGTATTTTCTTCTCGCACATTGCACTCACTGTGCCGTAGGTACTAAGCTGCAATGGTTTGATACAAATTAGTTAGTAGTTATAAAGAATTCTTTGCGGATAAGTGAGTGTTCACATTAAGACAGCGGACATCCTCTCAGTTTTTCTCTCTCTCTCAGTTTTCTCTCGTCGACTAATCCGGGGCCAGAGCCGTGTGCCTGCCTGTGTAGATTCTAGATCAAGACAGTTGCCGCCATTTGAAAGTCCATTATGCAATCAATCCCTAGAAATTTATAAACTTTCCAACAACATAGTCTAACACGTGAAAACCATACGAGGTTCAAAAGTCACAAGGCTTTTGTAATTAGGTACTCAGTCATTTTAAGTACACAATAACTCCTATTTATATACAGGGGTTACTGAAAATTAACTTTCAAACTTTCGCGATTTGAATACAATATGTAAAATGTGGAATGAGCTACCTTCTACGATGTTTCCGAGAAGCTACAACATGGGGTTCTTCAAAAGGCGAGTTAATCGAGTTCTAAAGGGTCGGTAACGTATTTGTGATGCCTCTGGTGTTACAAGTAAGCATCCATAGGCGATGGTGACTGCTTACCATCAGGCAACCCGTCTGCTTGTTTGCCACCTATGGCATAAAAAATGTTTTTAAGGTAGGTATTTTACCTAAATAAAACAATGCGGGATAAATCCCGGTAAACATAAAAACTATACAGGTTTTTTTATTGGATTACGAAAATTTTGCATACGTCACACAAAAATACCTATAAAAGTAGCTAGCAGACGAGACGGATTTGGTTGATGGATTGCCGCGCCGTCTGCCGTTGGTTGGATGGCGGCCATATATACGTCTGTTAGGGCTATAAATTCACCTGCAACGCGCTTACCCCGCGCCTCCCGTTTCCTATTCTGTCGGCCTATTCTCTGGCCGAACTTTTTTAAAACAAGCTTTTAGGTAGGCGTCTTCTCATCGCTCCACTAAAGTGCTTGGGAAGACAAATCCAACTTACCCAACCTCGTCAGGGTTACGTCGTTTCGTTTAGAAGTTCCTATGGTCACATTCTAAACATAAAGCTTGTAAAATGGAAATTACTTCAAAAGATATAAAAAAAGTTAAATATTTTCTTACTAACAACTAGCGACCCACCCACCCGGCTTCGCACGGGTGCAATTTACGTGCAAAGCCTGGGTGGGTCGCTAGTTATATATATAAACCTTTCGTGAAAATGTATCTAACTGATGGTGAAAACCGCATCAAAATCCGTTGCGTGGTTTAGGAGGAGTCAGCGGCCATACAGACAGACAGACGCGGAAAGTAACTTTAATTTATACTATGTAGAGATACTGATTATGTGTAAAAAAATTACAGCAGTAACCGGCTGGTAAAAACATTTACTCAGTGCTCAGTTAAATTATTAAAGAAATAACTTTTCTCTCAGTAAAATTTTCAAACAAATACTTGCTCTGTAAGCGAAATTTCATTCGCCGTCTCAGTCACGTCCCGTGAATTTATGAACAATTATTTGCCTAGTAGCTGCCCGTTTCGGTCCACTGTGCACTCAGGATATTCATAGAGCAACGTCCGGAATAATAAAATGTAGAAAAAATCTATGACGTTACTGGTTGAGACAACAATTACTATAAAAGCCTTTGTCACAATAATATGCATTAGCTGTATAAATATTGAAATTGGGTGGAAAATTTCAATTTTTATATCGAGAAAGGTTCTGCAGATATTATAGTAGAGCCTGGAGGTCAGCAATTATGTTTTTGAAGTACTCTCAACGCTGTATGATGCCATTTGGATTCACGGTGCTAGGGATTGGTTGTATTGATGTTTTCTTCTTATTCCTCCTTCTTTATTTAAGTCATGTCTTATGGTACCGAGACGTGGTCACAGAAGACATAATAGAACGTGGTCCTTTACTGCTGGCCTTTTGGGAAAACTAAGTGTCCAACAGTGGGCAATCGAGAGAGCGATGTTTGGAGTGGGACAAAGATATACGCCACAGAACCACGTCGCTCGAAGAACCGATAACTGATGGGAAGAAAGTTTCTCGAGTGGAGACCACGAACCGGAAAACGCAGCGTTGGTAGACCTCTCCAACTAGATGGACCGACGACATTGTGAGTCGCGGGCATCCAGTGCATGCAGGCTGTTGTTCACAGTGGAAATCTAATGGGGAGGCCTATGTTCAACAGTGGACGTCTTCCGGCTGATGATGACGAGTTGACAGATTATATAACAATGTAAATAAATAAATAAGACTATGTAAAAAGCTTGGGTTTTGGAGTTTTGGTGTTCAATATTTCAGTGCAGCTGTGTGCAAAGCACAGAAAAAAGAAATAAATAGAACGAAAATAAGAAGGAGAATCTGTCGCCAGGCATTATGACAGAACCTTGATTGAACATTCTTATTTATGTCAACGCGTCGAACTCCGCATCCAAAAAACTTGGACCTTACCTTTTTGGGTTAGGTCTCAAATTTCTTTGTCCGCATCACAGTTGCTAACTGATTTCGAATGACTGACGTTTCGTTTATATGGGTGCAACTGGCTACAACAATTTTTTTAGAAAATCCCTTGACAGCCGTTCTAATTTAAACAAAAAAATCTTTTCTGTGGTGCAAAGGCACTGTGGTTTGGCACAGAAATAAATTATTAAAGTTGAAATAAATAAACAGGTGGCTACATAATCTATAACAATCCAAAGGGTCCAAACTCGAGGGGTCATTACCCTGATGATGAAATTGGAAGGTGGATAGTAGAATTCTTAAATTGCTATTTATTAGTAATCCCGTTTTCAGGTGCTTGGATGGGTCGGTCTGGTTGACGCCACCTGTTTCAATCGATTCAAGCGAGACGAATTGTGGCTCTATTTTCAATATCAAACTTTAGGGGTTACTTCTTCATATGCTAGTCCCCAAAACAATAGAATCCTAGGTCACTAAACCCAATATCAATCAAATACTTCCAATAATAAATTTCAATACGCATATTTCCTGGAAGGTAGCGTGCGGCCCACTGTGCTACCGTATAGAGTTGCCAGAAACGTTACTTTAGTACTTTTTTCGTTACTTTTGTTACATTGCCGTAACTTCGACCAGATTCAAATTTTCATACATAAAAAAATATATTTTAACAGTTTCTGTGGTCACACGCCTAGTCTGTTTACCATGAAAAAAAGTTTAATTAAAAGTTGTTACTAACCAAAAATAGGTTTCCTAAGAAATTATTACTTGTATACATTATTTTATTATTAATTTTTGTTTTTTTTCTTTCAATATGTTTGTTGATCAATAAACTCATATAAACTTCTAATATCCTTCATTTAAACATAACCTCTAAATAAATATTTATTTTATTTTATTTATTTATTAAATACTAGCTAATAACCGGACAGAAATTTTCCTGTATTTTTTTTAATAAATTTGTTTTTGTGGTTTTGAGTTCATACAAAAATCCCATAGATAAAAGCATTTTCCCGTTATTCCCCGATATTTTAAATTTTCCGGACAATTTTTCCATAAAATATTCTTTCCTTAAAATTATTTATTCAGACTATTACAAACATAAAAATAAAGAATTAGGCATATAGGTCGAGCCGTTTTTAAGTGATGCGAACAAACAGAATTATTTTTTTGGTACCTATAATAGGTATGTAGAGGAGATTCAGGAAGATAAATTGTTTATTCAAAATTTTTTTATCGGCTTCTCAATTTGGTTGTATTTTTTTAAATGTTTTTTTACCAAAGGACTCCCTTATTAAACCGATTTGGAAAATTCTTGAAAGTATTTAAAAGGATATACTTTCAGATTGGTAGAAACTTTATCAAAATCGGTTCAACATCCAAGTATACAAAATTGCGTATTTAAGTAGGTACTAATTTTGAAATCGATTTTTTTAAATTGATAATTACTAACTGTCTTACATAATGTCTGTTACTTTTCGTTCTTATTTCAAAATGTTAATTTTACACGTGCCAACGATATTTTTGGCTGACAAACTGACATGTTCTGGAAGTACCATTACCATACTAACTCGCTAGCGACACTGGCACCACTGCTACCAGTGTCGGTAAGACGATCGCCGCAGGCGCATGTCTACGGAGAATATAGCGCCGCATATTGCGTGATTTCGTACTAACTGTTACACGATCTATGATACTTTTCTTACTAACTATGCATTATTCTGTGACTAAAGTTAAATAACTTTGCGGTAATCTGTGACGTGTTCCGTAGTAACTGTGGAATAATATATGATTGATGTTATAGTAACTGTTTCGTAATCTGTGTAGTGTACTGTGGTTGAAACTGTGACGTGATGGTTTAATCTGTGCTATTTATGAGCTTTGAAACGGATTTCGGTGAGTATTTTTGAGGGTAGTTTTTGTTCGCGTGGGAACCGGATGATAAGGGGTATTTACATTTGTATGTTACACACGTGGCGTGTCTGGTAGTGGATGGGAGAGTGTCTGGCGGTAGTATGTTTGAAATTAGATGAAAGTTAAGAATGAATTATCTTCAACATAGCTCAGCGTATAGACGCTTGCAGACGATGCGTAGGTAGTACAAGTAGCAAGTACGCGTAGCAAGTTCAAGTAGTAAGTACAAGTAGCAAGTAGCTACTACGCATCGTCTGCATAGTTTTGCTCAGTGCAAGTGGCAGTGGAAGTGTTACATCATCTGCATCGTTTTACTAAAGGCCCGATTGCAATTTTGATTAGTGTTTAGTGCGAGTGGTAGCGGTTAGTTGCACTTCCACAGCCACTTGCACTAAGCACAACGATGCAGGCGATGCGTACATGCGTAGTAGCTATTTGCAACTTGTACTTGCTACTTGTATTACGCATCGCCTGCAAGCGTTTTATTAGCAAGCTGAAGAGGCAGTGGGCTGGTCATGTCTGTCGCAGAACCGACAACCGTTGGAGTAGACGTGTTCTAGATGGAGTCCACGAATCGGCATACGTAACGTAGGAGGCCCTGTGACTCAATGGAGTGGCGATATACGTAAAGCAGCTGGTGGCTGGAAGAAAAAAGCCGAAGCTCTGGCTGAGTGGCGTGGGAGTGGCCTATGTCCAACAGTGGCCTATTATAGACTGATGATGATAATGATTATGATTTAACTCGACTAATTGTTTCTAAGACCACTAACAATCCAGCCAGTCTTTGGATGGGTGACATTTACAACTGAGCGCTACCGTGGGTCGGATGACACGTTAAATTGTAGGTCACAGTTGTCAACTAGCCAAGTTAGAGGCATTTGAACGGCGTTGAAACTCTGACATTAGGGCAGACCACTAGCACTGTAGCAGCCTGTTCGATCATAAGTACACAAAGAAATAAGAAATAAAATAAAATATTTAGAGAGAAATAATCAATGAAAATGTTTTTATTCTGCTTTTAACAGATTTCAAAAAGGGAGGATGCTCTCAATTCGACTGTATGTTTTTTTATGTTTGTTACGTGATTAGGTACTCCGCCAATTGTGAATTGATTTTGATGATTCTTTTTTTTTGTTGGTAGATCACACTTTCGAGTGGTGGTAGGCACCATTACATAATTAACTAAAATCGATTCATTGCTTTTTGAAAAAATCAACTAAATCTGGCTCAACTCATAAGCATTGCCATTCAACGTGGTAATGCCACCAGCATGCTGGGTACGCTGCCAGCTGGTAGTGGGCTTGAGCATTTGGATTGTCTTTAGACCTTCAACGGTCTATGGGCAGTCTAACTGTATTTGTAGTTTTAGTTTTAGCTTGTATTTTGTTTAGTTAATAAAGGCACTTGCCCAGGAAAAAAACTAAATCCAAAAATATATACACAGATGACGTTTTGGTTTGTGGTTCCCTTCAGCAAAAGTTTTGATTAGACCTTTCAACCTTAGAGCAATTATTATTTGTTCTGAGGTTTTTCTACTTTTTATGTAGCTAGGTAGTCTTGAAGTCGGTTATTGTTTAATTTATTCATTTAAAATACTTTATTTTTTATATCGCGTGTATTTTACATTAATTTAATTCTTGTTTTTTTTTATATATACATACTAGCGGTCCGCCCCAGCTTCGTACGGGTATAGATTATAGCCTATGTCACCCGGGGATAGTGTAGCTTCCCGTCAGTGAAAGATTTTTTCAAATCGGTTCAGTAGTTTCGGAGCCTATTCAATGCAAACAAACAAACAATCTAACAATCAAATGTTTCCTCTTTATAATATTAGTATAGATATAAAATAATAACTGAGATTTGTGTATCAATTATAATATAGGTACGTACATAAAACCATATAAAAATAACAAAAAATATTAGTAGGTCGGTAATGTTTACTTTTTTGCTTTTTTTGGTGTTATATTTTAACTTAATTTTCATTATTTTGCAGCATTAAAAATAATAATAGAGTAAAGTAAGTCAGGGATAATGACAGAAAATTACCCAAGCAATAAATTACACAGAAAAAATGCTCTACAAAACCTTCATCTCAAATCGAGCAATTACTCTCATTACAAAAACATCGTAAAAACAACAAAAATCTAGTTTGAACCGCTTCGAACCGGCCACGCCCTGATACAGAGAAATTAAAAAGTTGAAAAAAATTAAGATCTATTTTGTCCGTAATAAGCAGGCGGTGGCATCACTGTGCGGTTAATAGGCTATGAATTCTATGCATGCGCGTACGTTGGAATTCCTTCAGTGAATACTAAATAAGTACGCTGCTGTGTTAAAAAAAACCGTATAAGTGTGAGCAAGACTCACACCCTGAGGGTTCCGTACAAACTTAATAAATATGTATGTAGATAGTTCAACTATCCCGGGTAGCGAGTTTTGGAGTCTCGACGTTGAAATATTGATGAACAAACTTAACTTTGTAGTTGGCAAACAGGTGCTCGATCCCATACATAAAAATTCGATATAAAAATGTAAGTTTGACCTACATAATATTTTTTTAATGTGATGCTACTTGAAATTAACAAATTTCGGGTTTTCCCTTTATAAATTTGCTGTGAGACCTTGCTTCTTGGCAAATTTCATTATTCTAGATCAACGGATAGTACCTTATAGGTTTGATTCCCTTGACAGACAGACAACAATGTGATTCTATAAATAAAGGTTCCTTTTTCTGTTGAGGTACGGAACCCTAAAAAGCTCTGTTTTGAATATTATCTTCTATTTTTAGGCTGAGAAATGACGTCAACGTTTATAGTTTATTGGGCTTTACATTTATATGATCTTTTGGTGCTATTTTAAGTGAAAGAGTTTGTGTCTGGAACTTTAGTTTATTGTAATGGATTTGTTCTTATTGAATTTATTAGGAAGCATTTAATTTTTACAAATTACTCTTGCATTTATGTAAAAGGTGGCCTATCTGTTTACGGCAGCTTTACCCGCATTTCAATACTTTCTTATTACTGCACAAGGACACTGTAAATTATTTGTACCCAATATTTAATTACTCATAAAGTGATTATTTTTACACAATTTCACTTCCTTCGTCGGTAAAACATTAATAGCACATGTTATGAAAACTTACCTTTGTTTGTGGTAATTTTACTTATATTACTTATTACTTCATTTTATTTGTAAACATGGATTGTAAAGATTTTATCACCGGTAAATTATTGTGTAGAGCATTGTAGGGTCATTAAGCAATGGCTAATGTGTGTATAATCAAGATTTTAATTTGGGATTCTTGTGTCAAGAAATATATTATATTGACTTTTATTTACGAGAGGTACCTACGTACAGTTTTATTTATAAGAAGTGCAATCTTTATCATCATCATCATCATCAGACATCCACTGCTAGAGATAACAAACAAATAAATAAATAAATAAAGAGAAAATAATAAAGAGCGTGCTCTTTATTATTTATTTTATTATAGAATTAAAGTTAAAGAACATCTTTTTTGTATCGGAAGGAAATCTTCTAAAGATAACCAGCTTTATTGGTATCATAATCATCAGCCAGAAGACGTCCATACGCTGAACATAGGCATCTCCCTTAGACTTACATACTGAACGACAGCGTGCCATCTGCATCCACTGGATGCCCGCAACAAACACGATGTCGTTGGTCCATCTAGTGGGAGGCCTACCTATGCCGCGTCTTTCGGTTCATAGTCTCCACACAAGAAACTTTCTGCCCCATCGATTGTCGGTTCTTCGAGCGATGTAGCCTGCCCATTGCCACTTCAACTTGCAAATTTTAATAGCCGGTGACTCTGGTTCTTTGGCAAATATCCACGTTCCGGATTCTATCGAAACCCCGAGCATAGCTCTCTCCATTGCCGGCTGGGTGACTTTTTACTATAAATAATAGGCTTGCGTTTCACGCCTCTGTCTGAATTGGTATACAGCCAGATTATTTAGGATTGCACCTATTTTAAACCCCTCGGCTACACCAAGACGGGATACCGGGATTGGGATGGGAAGCGACGCTTTAGGAAAACGCTCGGAACATTTCACTTCTTCTCTCTACAATGAGCGCTCTCCATAGTCTAGCTGTTCTCGCAATAAAAGTGGAATCACGAAGGTCTTTGATTGAATGCGTTCAAGATATTGGAATATCAACCATGATATGGAAAACCCAACCACCGCCATGATATTATAAATGTTGATTTTAACACGATTTATTACGGTTTGGAGGTTTTGCCGCTGATATACCTATTTCAGTTTAATTCTTGAACAGTTTGATTTCCTCCGCATAATTTTAGATACAGTTTTCTTCTATACTTAAAAAAAAAAAAAAAAACTGGAGCCACTTTAAAAAATACTTTGCGATTTATCTGAAGATGTTTAATGACTAACTAAAAACTGAAAATATGTCTGCACCGTGATTTCACTCGCGTGCGCACAATTGCACAGAACCCTTGCATTTTAGACAAACAAACACATCTTCGCATTTATATTATTAAAGATTTATATTCTTGTTACAAGAAACTACAGAAGAGAGAGAGAGAGAGAGCGTATAATTATTTCGATATTTTTATTTTTTATTTTTTTATTCTTTATTTTATTTGAAGGAGTTTTGTCGATATTCGACCATGCCACTCCCGTAAGTCTAATAACATGATTAAACTATTTTTTACTTGCATACTATAACTAACTAATTACTTGAGATCGCTTAAAGCATCTATAGGCCATCTATAGGCCACGACGGCCCATAGGTACTTCAAGCGATCCCCAATTACATATTTATACATATAAATACTAAATTACCTAATCTACGTAATATATTTCATTCGTTATATTTTTAAGTACTTACTACTGTTAAGTTTTAGTTCTGTATCTAATAATTAGTTTTTTGGTCTATGTGCATATTTTTCTTGCCAATATATTATTAAGAAGTACAAATCAATAAATAAGTTTATGGGTACCTAACTCGTCTAAAAATAATCACCGTAGAACTTTAAATGCGCCTCACGCTGCACGTGTCTTTTATCAGAAGCACCATTGTTCAAAACCGAATGAACTAGGACAATGAATGAATGGAATGAATGAACGAGATCTGTGAATGAATGTGTCTGGTTGTCCTTTTGACGATCAAAACGCAGTTGCTGAGTAAAAAATGTATACAGAGATACAACTGCTAAAACTGTAAACACATCCTACGCTAAAATTACTGCTTGCTTTCAAATAGATAGAAAACGTTCAAATCAGCCGTTTTGGAGAAAAGTAGTAACAGAAATACATATATATACAAACGCTTACCCCAAACTGATCTCCTTTATTATCAACATGTCATGTGAGTTATTTGAGATCATCTCTCTGTGTCTGTCTTCCCCAAAAGTTATAATCCGGGGTTAGGCAAAAATATATTAGGTATTTCTTTGGCAAGCGTGCTACATCTTCGACTACATCATAGCATCCAGGTGAAAAGCATGCCTAGTCCAATGTTAATAAAATAAATCGGCCAAGTGCGAGTCGGGACAGCGCACTGAGGATCCCGTACCACCACAAAATACAATAAGGTCGTCGCCTCGTAACGTGCTCGTTGCCTGTTCTCCAAGCTCCAAGCTAGTTGTACGTAACACGTACTATGTAACCTAGTGTCACAGACTAGGTAAAGCTACTACGTAGCCTAGTATATAATTATGAGGTCGCTGCACATGTAGTGAAGTTGATAATTTTTTCTTCGTAGAAACTTATCTCTTTGTATTTTCTACTCTGTGCTCTAGCTGCGTGCAAAGCTTAGAGACAATGTAGTGAGTAACAATACGAGGGTTTAATGAAAAACATTTTTACAGCGTTCACTTTTATAAGGCTGATATCTCTACAGTCTATATGCGTATACCCTAGGTGTATGCAGGGGGGGGGGGGGAACTTTTAGTCACTTTGGCGGCCCATATTACACAAAAGATAAAAAAGTGATGTATGCAACCTTCCCTTAATTTTTAAAGACCTATTCAACAATATCCCTCACGACGGGTTGCAGCGAAAAAGATTATTCATCCCAAAGAAGTTAATGTACATTTACATCGATGATTCATCCCCATTTCACATGTACCAGAGCCACCACTAAAACTATTTTTTTTATATTTTTAAAATTGAGTTCTATACTAAAACTGTATTTGTGCAAAGCTTGTTGTTCAAGCACTTGCCTTGATAACTATAGAAGTAAGAAGGTTCTAAAAAATTTGGACGGAACGAATTTATAAGGGTTCCTTGTTGGACCTCTAAAAAGACAGCAATATTTTTAGTAAGATTATACCACTTCATGAAAACTCGCGTGAGGACAAGCCGGTGTTATAATAATTTATAGTTTATACTGTTACCTAAACCTATAAAATCGACCCAACTGTCATAACAAAATTTATAACCGATCCAAGCTGAATTGAGCCAGCTACTATTCCAAGTTAGTTACAACCGCCTTCGACCACACTGGCACATTAGAACTGCCCAACCATTAAAAATAACCGGTTAACTCTTTTTTTTATTTATTTAACCTATCTAAAACCCCTCTTAAACCGAATTAGTCTAAACTCACTAAACCCGTGCGTGGTCAAGCCAGTTTTAGTTTGAGAATTATCAGTAATTGCTTTACGCTCGATTATTGGGACTTATCTTACGGTATACCGTGAAAGAAGACCATTTTAAATCTGTGTACATTGTTAAAAAAATATAGTAAGTTTTTTAAAGCGCAAAACCATTATGGAGAAAAGTGTAAGTACATAATATATCTTACTTACGCTTTTCTCCATATTGGTTCCGCCATACAGAAAATGTATGACAAAGTTGCCTCACACCTAACAGGCCAGCAGCCAAAAAAAACAGCATGTTTCTTACCTCTTCAAGATTAAATGCCTAAATTCAAACATGCCAGCAGCCAAAAAAACAGCATGTTTTTTACCTAAATGCCTAAATTCAATGAGACTTTACCAATAAGAAAACATGGCGACATTTTACTATAGAACCTTTACAACTTTACAGTCTTTTACAGCCATCCCAGTATAAGTATTTCACATGGCATTTTTTATTGTTTTTCATACCCCAAAATCGCGCGTACATTTGCGTCGTTGCCACAAGACGGACTGATTCCACTCATGCTAATTAGCTTGTGTTTGTACAATAATAAATTCGTCGTGTATATTAATAAAAAGTTTTTTTTTAAATAATAAATAGGCTTGCGCTTGGCCGCCATCTCGCCTGAAAAAAAATATGTTACGTGACCTAATTATGTAATAGGTATATGTAATTTTTTGTATGGTTAATTTTAGCTAAAGCTAATTAGTGTTCAAACGGAGGACGCTGGTGCCTGTAGCACAGTTTAATTACTAGTACGGGTGCCAGTTCCACACACAAACAACATTGTAAATTTAAATTTAAATATTATCATTATGTCCAGTTCGATTGCTTTCTAACAATATGGTTGTCTTTTAATTTTTGATCAATAAACTATTTTACTATTACTATTTTAGCGACGATGCGGTCTACGATGGAGCACGCTTGCCTAGAAGAAACCGATTCAATACAATTCAAGTAAATCTAAATATCGGAAACTGTAACGTACACAGTTTAAAATCTAACAAGAAAAGGAAATTGCTTTAAAATCGGTGAGAGGTAACAAAGGCCGCTTAATGTGAACCTGTGCGTGGCCGAGGCAGTTTTGTGAATGAATTGCCCTTTAGAATTGCCTGTAATTGCCTTTGAGATTAGTGGCTTAGATTACCCTGCAATCGTATCGTGAACGGATGTGAATAAAGTTAGACGAATACTTGTAAACGGTAGAGCATTATGTTAAACTATTTTAATGTGGAAACAATAATCACATTGCACCATATTGTTGTTTCTTTATCATTCGCACGTTTTTTACTAAAAAAACTGTTTTAAACTATCACGGTTGTTCACTAAAGTTATATAATTATTTACGGGATATTTACCGTGGTAAGGTTGTGGAATGAGCTCCCAGGGCTTAGGGAAATAAAAAATCAAAGTAAAAAAATAAACCAAATATATATATATATATTAAGTTAAATATTCATATAACTTTAACTAGTTACTAGTTGATGTCGAGGTACTCCCAAAACGTGTTGTTTCCCAATTTCTTTCGATTTCAATGCACGGGGTTAAAGCGTCCGGTTTCTTCTAGGTGCCTACTGCCTACCAAGTTTGCTTCATTGTAGACCGTAAGCGTAAACGTACATATACCTACATACAATAAAAAAATGTATTTTTCTGAATGCTAAACTAAATGCAAAATTGTTTTTTTTAAGGATTCTGTGTAGGTAATACTAATAGATAGCCCGTTGGTCCAGTTGGTAGTGAACCTGCCTTCTGCGCTTGATGGCGTGTGTTCGATTCCCACCTAGGACAAACATTTATGTGATGAACATTTGTGTTTATTCTATATCTGGTTGTTAATAATATATATATTTAAGTATGTATTTAAAACTGTATATGTATGTATATCAGTCTCTGGCAGCCATATCACAAGCTTTGCTTAGTTTGGGGTCAGATGACCGTGTGTGCAAAAATGTCCCCTAATATTTATTTATTTAATAATTTAAGTTCTAAAGACTGGACTAAATTCGAAATTAAATCGATTCTGACGATTATCTCGATCTTAACTCTATGTAATATTCGTATGTTACGTGATATTATACTCAAATGTAATCAAAAAAGCAATCGGGAGCTCATTCCACAACCTTACCACGGTAAATATCCCGTAAATAATCATATAACTTTAGTGAACAACCGTGATAGTTTAAAACAGTGTCAAATGTAATCGTAGTGCTATGCTAAGTAATATTTTGGAGGTGGACTGACGACATCAAAAATACTGTCGGGAACGAGTGGATGCGAATAGCGAGAGACCGGGGAGAGTGGCATAAACAAAGGGAGGCCTATACCCAGCAGTGGGTCCACAGAAAAGAAAAAAATAATTGTTTAAATTAGAACGGCTGTCAAGGCATTTTTGTAAGTTTTTTTTTGTAGCCAGTTGCACCCATATTAACGAAACGTCAGTTATTTGAAATCAGTTAGCAGCTGTGATGCGGACACAGAACTTTGAGATGTAACCCAAAAAGGTAAGGTCCAAGTTCTTTGGATGCGGAGGAGTTCGATGCGTTGACATACATGAGAATGTTCAAGCAAAACACTATCATAATACCTGGCGACAGATTTTCCTTCTTGTTTTCGTTCTATTTACTTCTCTTTTCTGTGAGTGGGTCACTCAGGGCTGATGATGATGATGATGATGATGAAGTAATATTTTAGCTTTTTGTCGGCCCCTACGGTATTCTTTATTCACATGTTCTAGGAAGTTATCGTACTCATTGAAATATCTAGCTTCAAGAAAGCCCAAGATATGCTCAAGGACACCATTTTTTATTTGTCAAATAAGTTTGTTTTGCTACGGAATCCTAAAAATGTTTAGTTCCAATCTTCCAGTTTGAAATCTCACGTCAAAGTCTTTGGAAGCTTTCGATCGTGATATCGGCAAACTAGTTGACAGGTAATCCATCCAAACTATTTGCCGACGTGTCAGTAAAGTTTTACTGTGTCGAGGGGCTTTAGCATTTTGACATATTGCATGAAGCCCCTTTTTGTATAAAAATTTCTAACTTTTTCTCTGTCCCCGGCGGTACAAAGCTGCAAGAAAGTTGCGAAACAAAATCTCCACATTTTATTTTATTCCAATTAGCAGCAATATTAGGTACGAATAATTTATTATGATAACATAATTTGACTTTAAAATTAGGAAGCACTTGATAAAATATATTAATATTGCCAAATCAACAGGCGCTGGAACAAAGTGATTCTTATTTCTGGGGTTGGTGAAAACTACTGAGCCAAAATAAATGAAATTTTAGTGGAACCACATCAAGAGCTTCTTCTACATAATAAAAAAATCACGTAAATCGATTCACAAATTGCAAAGTAATACTAGTATAGTAATAGGTATAGGTCTAGTAATAAGTAATAATGCAAAGTGTACATACATAAAAAAATACGGACCTAATTGAAAACCTCTCTCTTAACATCAGTAAAAAAAAATGTACTTTCAAGTTCTTGCGGATCAAAGATGCCTTGATAACCTACCAGTAGAAACTTCTTATAAGGACCAAATCAATCTCAATAAAGTCCCTATTATTGTACAGCGTGGTAATGCCGCCAGCATGCTGGGTACGCTGCCAACTGATAGTGGGCTTGAGCATTTGGATTGTCTTTAGACCTTCAACGGTCTATGGGCAGTCTAACTGTGTGTATTTGTAGTGTTAGTATTAGCTTGTTCATTATAATCGAAAAAAAAAACGTACATTATACTAGTTAATCAGTTGATTAGTGCGCTACAAACAGGAAACATAATTTCCTCTAAACAAAAGGCCAGTTCTACAAACCGTCGGTTTCGAGGCCGGTTAGCAGACAGGAGCCGCTTCCTCAGTTAACTTATCTGGCTTGAGAAAGTGCGTGGGAAGTAAGATTAAAGGTAGCCTAAGTAGTTGGAAGTGAGACCAGGAACAGGTTAGGTTTCCGTGATAGCATCCGTTTTGTCTCGCATCAAGATAAGTATGTGATTCGTGAGACCGGCGGACAATAATCTCAAACAGAAAAAATACAGAAAAGTTTATTTTGCGATAATGTAATTTAAAGCTAAACAAAATATTTCATATATAAGTAGGTACATTATCACAAAAACCGGCCCCAACTCAGCATGTTGCTGGTTGTACACAACCAGCGCTGGTATTCTGTTGGACCCGGCAAGTGACGTCATGCCCAATACCTGTGCGTGCGCGCGCGTACAAATACATATAATATATTTATATATACAAATCGAATAAAACAACTAGAACAACAATTTTATACAGAACAACGATTACATATAGAAACACAATTGCATACAGAACAACACGGAAACGGAAGGATATGGTCATCGAGCATTTTCGTGCCAGTAAGTCTAGTATGTAAAAGTAAAAAGTAAAAGTAAAAAAGCCTTTATTCTATTACTCACAAAACATGCACAATCAACCTATACTATTACACTCATAATTATGTAAAAGTATTCTCACTAAAAAACTAAAAGAAACATAATTCAAATAATGGTAGGTACTGTTAGGTCATTAAGATTAGGTACATCAATCTTTTATATTATGGATTTACAGTGTTCAATTAAAATAATAAAACTCATAACGCTAAATGCAATTTATAATTTTACACCTAATATTACTTAGGCAGGTGTCTAGTTGTTATTATAAATTGATATTTGTTATATAATGCATACAGATTAAGAAGGTTGTTATTTTACAATAATATACCCACATAATGATTATTAATTCTTACTGTTTCTGAGCAAAATATTTTTTTTTCCTATATAGTTAATTGTATATAAATATCTAGTACATATTAAACTAATCATACCAAAATTAAATACATTTTTTTTGTGTTGTATGATTGGAATACCTACTTAAATTAGGTATATTGCATGCTTAAAATTCTGAAGTACTATTGTTATTTATGTATTTTGTTCATCCATATTTTATGATAGGTGTTTATTAATTTATTCTGAAGTTATCGAGTAAAAGTCGCCTAAAAGTCTAGTATGTATTATAACAGATATTATGGTCCTTAACCGTTGACCTTCTGGAAAAACTCAGAGTCACACAGCGGGCAATGGAGAGAGCTATGCTCGGAGTTTTTTTGCGCGACAGAATCCGGAACGAATACATTCGCCGGTATTATAGTGAATATTCAAGATACAGAAGCTATGTATTAGAGTGATAAACAGAGCTTGGTTTATGGACAGTTGCAGACCTCTATTTAAAACATGCAACATACTTCCTTTGCCATGTATGTATATTAGGGACATTTGTATTTTTATCAAGGAACACCCAGTATATGTATTTCCAAAAACGAAGTCAAGTTATTATCCGCCAAAAAAGAGCCAAATTCACTAACATATTATATCAACCTCTTGTCAGAAAAGCCTTGTACCTTTGGACGGTAATAAATTTAAAAAAGCATTAACTGATTAAGGAATTTATGGAATTTTTATATAATAACTAGCGACCCGCCCGCCCGGCTTCGCACGGGTGTAATTTACGTGCGAAGCCGGGGCGGGTCGCTAGTTATATAATTATTTAAACTATCCTATATCTCAAGTTGGATCGAACTGCACATGGTGTGCGAATTTTATTATAATCGGTTAAGTGGTTTAGGAGTCCATTGAGGACAAACATTGTGAATGGAGCCGTTCACCCCGTTCGAAGTATATACAATAGCGACAAAACGTATTGCTCCTAAGAAGAGTACTGATATTTATGGTTTGTCCGCGAGTGTACTAAAGACTGCTATAGGCCCGGTGGCGCATGTTCTTTGTCACTTGTTTAACTCGTGTATGCGGGAGGGCATTTATCCGGCGTCTCTAAAAAAGGTAAAGATATGCCCTTTGTACAAGGGAAAAGGCAAGAAAGCCGACCCCAAGTCATACCGTCCCATTTCTCTTGTCCCTGCCGTAAGTAAAGTGTTCGAAGTTGGCCTCAATAGAAGGATTATGAACTTTTTAGTGGACCGCAATAGTCTATCGGACAGGCAGTATGCGTATAGGGCGGGCCGCGCGACCACAGACATGGTGCGCGAGGTGGTGTGGCGAGTGTTGAGCGCGCGCGAGTCGAGGCTACAGGTAGCCCTGCTTTGCTGTGACTTGTCGCGCGCGTTCGACACAGCCGATCACAGCCTCGTCGCAGACAAGCTACAGGTTCACGGTTTTCGCGGTCCGGCTCTATCTATACTGACCTCCTTCATGTCCCAGCGAACACAGGTTGTGGTAGGTGACAGAGGGCGCGTCGAATCAACCGAGATGGAGAACGTGATGGGCGTCCCGCAGGGCTCCTGTCTGTCCAACACCAAGTTCAGCCTCCTCCTGAATGACCTACCCGATGCCATCGACGATGCTGAGATATACATGTATGCTGACGACGTTGCCGCCGTAATTATGGCGCCAACGCACGCCCAGCTGGAATCAAAGCTGAACTCGGTGGTAAACAAACTCGACGGATGGTTCAAGTCAAACGGACTAGCGCTGAACAGGGACAAGACCTGCTTCATGGCCTTCAATCTCAACGGCCACATGACAAAAACGTATTCGGTAGCAATAGGTCAAACTGCTCTCCAACAGGTCCCCTGTACCAAACTGCTAGGCTTCCACCTAGATAGCGCATTGACGTGGGAGACACATGTGGAGGAGCTGTGCAAGAAGCTCGCGGGCTCGTGTTTCGCCCTCAGGCGGCTCGCGAGCACTGCCACTCGCAGCGTCGTTCGCACGTGCTACTTCGCAACTGTCCACAGCGTCATCACGTACGGGTTGGAGCTGTGGGGCCGTGCTGCCGATCGTAATAGAGCTTTTGCGATGCAAAAGCGAGCCGTTCGTGCCATATGCGGGGTACAAAGTGACGTCTCCTGCGTTGAACTGTTTCGAGAGCTTCAGATATTGCCACTGCCCTGTGAACTAATATACCAGGTTGCCCTGTTCACTCACACACACCTCGATGCATTTCAGCGCAGGGGCGTGCATAGTACGATGAATCTGCGGAGCAACGTGAAGAAAGCGCAATTAGTAACGCCATCGCACCGGCTCGTCAAATCAGAGAGATCAGTGTACATCCTAGGGCCCGCGATCTACAACCGCTTACCTGCTTCCATCCGAGATGCACCATCCACCGCGTGCTTTAAGACTAAGCTTAGAGCGTGGCTACTAGAATTATTATTTTATAAGATTGAGGATTTTTTTAAAGAATAAGAGATTTAAGATTAGGAGAATTAATTTGACATATGAAATACTGACATAATATATTGTAATACATTTTTTGCTCATAATATTTTTAATTGAATAAGATTATTTAATTTGAATTATGTACACATGATAAGATTATTAACATATACTGTTTATATAAGTTTATATACATCGATGTAGAAAGTGTACTGGAGAAATTTGACTTGTAACTATGGAGTTATTAATAAAGAATTGTATTGTATTGTATTGTGACACGAGATTTATATATATTAAGATTAAGACTATAATTTAATAAGATAATAATATATAATAATACTTCGTAAAATATATACCTAACTAACAATAAAATAAATATATATCTAGCATAAGAACATTTGCACGTCTGCATGCAGATTGAATACTGTGTACCGAAAATAATTTTAAGACCTCAATGTAATTCTATGTATTCTAGCAAATGAATGATTTGATTGATTGATTGATTAATAACTAAAGGTTTAAAATATTTTATTCGACTTATAATATAACTTATAAAACAGAAAATTAAGGAAAACTTATATTAATAACTAAAAACTAAAACTTAAATCTAAACAAACTACAAATTAAAATTTAAAATAACTAAAGTAAATTAATTTATGTTAACAAAGTTATTGTAGTTAAGTATAATAAAAGTCACGGGTCAAAAAAAAGATATTCGCCGACGAACCAGAGTCACTGATACTATAGCTTAACATGAAATTTGGTGCGCAGATATCTACTACATAAAAATAAGTCGGGTTTTCCTTCCTGACGCTATAACTCCAGAACGCACGAACCGATTTCCACGGTTTTGCATTCGTTGGAAAGGTCTCGGGCTCCGTGAGGTTTATAGAAGTCATCTGGTGGCGAAACGGAGTTCGCCGGGTTTGCTAGTATAGTATAAAAATACGGGTACTTTTGGTCAGCGGGAGAAACCGCACGACGCAGCTACAAATTAAATAAAGGGGGAATTAAAGTTACTGTGTGATTATATTCCTTACGTAATAGGCTATGTTTACCGCATGCTTAACCGTTGTTTAACTGGCTAACAAGCTCTAACCCAAATAGCAAATGTGATCGCTTCGGGTTTGTTTAATTCCACGTTTTCACAGCTCAGTCACGATTGGGATCGGTCCTTCTACGGCAAACATGGTTTAAGGCTGCGCTCAACAGCTAATGGAATCGATTCTGATGTACTCTAAACTAAATTTCACAGCTCTAAAATTGGTGCCATCCTTCTCTCACATATTAAAATGAAAAGAGAAACAGATAATTTTAGTCCTGTCAGATTGGTTTAGTTTAGTCAGTGGTATGACAGAATCAACGCCATTAGCTATTAAAGTTATTTTATTTATAATAACCAAAAATATAAAATTTTATAAGGTTGTGAATATGGTTACCGCACCGAAATATCGGGACCTCCATCCACAACCTTATCACGGTAAATATTCTGTTCTGTTAGTAATCATAAAGAAGACAATTTTTTCTAGGCTCACCGAATTTACCGTATATTGATGGGTATAACACTATACAATTCATCGTGTTTTTTTGTACCATTCGGACGAAAGATAAGATAAAAATGAAACCGGAATAATAATATAAAGAATAATATGTGTTGTTTTGATTTTTGCCACAATTCATTCATTTCCTTTATAAAGTCACTTGACCGGAACGTTTTTAATACGAAAAAGGATGCATGCTTAGGAATTTTTATACAAAAATAAATAGACCATATTTTACAACAGTGGCCATAGTAATCGGCTATTGTCAATATTCCGGCTAGATCGGATATAGCAAATATTACCACTAAATCTAGAGATTATGAGGAAAAAATCGACATGAGTTTCATTACTATACGGTATTAGTTTGTGGTGGGCCTATTTTTCAAACAAAAGAAATTGTCTCATTTATTATAGCTTTAAAAAATATTTTTAAAGCCCCCGATAAAAAGACTGACAAGATTTTCTTGAATCACAACTAAGACAATTTCGATCAAGTCATTTTTAGCCGTTTGGGAGCTACGAGCTATGAGCTAATTGGTTTTTTAATTCATATCATTATACTCTGAAGAAAAACTTCAAAAACTTTGAAATGAGCTATTGAAATAGCACGTCTTTAGCTGCCCCTTAAGCAGGCCTTGTTATCTTAACCCGTGAAATACGATGTTTATCTTTGTAATAATGGTATTGAGTAAATAGCAAACATGGGTGTTTGTTCTTACATTCGCTGAGAAGGTTCTGAGACGTGAATTACGCTTCAGTTTGGCGTCAGCTTTTACTTCCACGCTGCAGTAGGCACAGCGGATCTTTGTCTCTGAAGTTGGGTGCAAGGCAGCGCAGCTATTTTTGTGTCGCAAGGGATGTGCTCACAGAATAATATAGAGCAGTGGTTCCCAATTAGTTTTTCTTGCGTACCACTTCAAGAAAGACCTCAAACTCGCGAACCCCTCGAGCTCGGCTCAAGCAGACCAAATGCAGTCCGGCCCGGTGCAGACTCAGTTTGTGAGGTCCAGTAAAGTATGAAATTCTATGAAAGACGGAAAGACGTCACGCTGTATGCAGTTAGTAATTGGACTACAAATGGACTGCATACGGTCTTTCATAGAATTTCTCTTAGTCAGGAGATTGCCGCGCTTACCTCTTGATGCAACTTGTACCACTAATTGATGGGAACTAATGATATAGAGCAATTTTGAATCCGTCACTTGATTTACAAAGCGTACAAGGCCGTCTGTTAAATAGTTTGTAATCTTTGGAGCCTTTTACAGTTCTCTAACTATAACCCTGCAAATTGCCGTCCTGTCAAAAATATATCTGTTTCGTTCTGGCAACAACAATTTCGGCATATGAGTAAAGAATGTAACATGTTAATTTGTTTATGCTAAATTATTACTTCTATTTTCACCTTCAAAAAACCATTCACCTTGAAAAAGGCCGTCTAATGCGGTTGAAACTATAGTCGGAGTAACCGGCTTAATCTTACGTGAGTAATTCCCGTGTAACATAAATAAAATGTATTACTTCTATGCTCTAGTCTTTCTTCTGAGCATGTGCTTGCGCAATGGTTCGCAGAGCCTAACTTTAGACACACAAAGATCCGCTGTGCCTACACCTAATAGTTATAGTCATGAATGGTCTATATTAGGTTGTTTCAGTTGTTTACGCATAACCTGGTTGTTTACGACCTTCATCGAGATATATTATCGAGATAATTTTTAACATATAACATTGCATATTCATTTACTTAGCATGTCTGTGCCATCTTTATCTGGATTAATTCCTAACTATCATAATGGACCAAAGATAATATAACCACATGATCGCGCACGAGTCATAATTTTCTTGTGCAAGATGTCAGCCGCGTCGGTCGCGGGGGGAGGAGGTATCGTATGGCGCTTGTGTTTAGAGAATCAAGTCATTCATTTATTTCGTGCCTAGGATTGGCCTGCTGCGAAAAATGTTATGCTGAAAAAGTGTAACTTTGCCTTATTATGGCGGGGTAAAGGATGAGCATAGTTAAGTGGTTCTATCGCCATTACACTGCACAATTCAGTTCGATCTTAGTCGTCATTAGAGTAGCACATCTCATCAATTTAAAAAATGCGTGTCAATCAAAGAAATTGGACTACCTACCTAAAAAGGTCAATTTTCTTTGGTGTCAATTTTCGTAAAACGTGGGATTCATGGGATTTGTCCTGAGTGCGCAAAACGTTATAAAAAAACTCTTTTAGAAATACTGCCAGAAAATATGAACCTTAGGTTACCAGAATAATACTAAATTAGGTACCTTGCAATAATTTAAGTATAAAGACTAAGTTACTATAGTTTTAGTAAGAATCCGGACGTTTTTGAAAGGATACATAGTTGTATACTCAAAGCTTTGAGATACTCAAAGCCAAATAAGACCTGGTAGATAATGTGTGTAAATATATATTATGGACATTACTTTGATATTGAATATTGCTATCAAACAATGGTACAGGAATACAGGTGGTAAATTTCAATAGAACTCAGAAGCTCGAACAAAACACAGGATGCGGCGGTGATTGTGGTCTATGGAATACAATAATATCGATCGATTTCATTGAACACCGGTCACCTGACCGTGTCCAATTGTTTTATAATACAGCTTTTCTTTAGTTTATATTTTGCTCTAAAACTTGCTATAACATTGTATAAACTTAAAACATTTTGAGATAGTCCGTTGGTCCAGTTAGTATAATGATAATGATAATGATAATTTTATTCATAATAATAATTACATGTCAACACTTAAAAATATAAAAAAAAATACATCATAGAATTAATAAAATTAAAGCAAAATAATAATAATTATTATAGTGAACCTGCCTTCTGTGTTTAGGGGCGTGGGATAGATTCCCACCAAGGACAAACATTTATGCGATAGACATTTGTGTTTGTTCTATAATCTGGTTGTTAATTAATCTATTTAAGTATGTATTTAAAAATATATATGTATATCAGTCTCTGTGGCAGCCATATCACAAGCTTTACTTAGTTTGGGGTCAGATGACCGTGTGTGCAAAAAAAATCCCGAATATTTATTTATATTAATATTTCGCTGGAATACACCGAGTACCTGCTACACTAGGTTTTTGAACGTAAGACAATTACGATTTATTTTTCGTTTCTGTTTAAAAGAATTCCCAAATAAAAACAAGTCTTGCTTATGTAGAATGACCGTAACCACACTAATAATTTTTATTCTCTTTTATAAAAGCTGACCATAATATTATAGGCAGCTATAAGACTAATCAAACTAAAACAAATTAAGTATAATGTATTCAAAACTAGCTGACCCGACAGACGTTGTCATGTCTCAGAACTGTCAAACACACGAAGTTAAAATCGTAGTAAATTTTTCTGAAGTTGTCCAATTGTCTGCGCGATTTTCTTAATTTTTCTTTCAGTCTTCCACAAAGTACATATTAATAAACTTAAAAAAAAATATTGTTATCGATAAAGTCGTTCTCAAGTTATGGCGTCGCCAAGGTAAATAGGGATTCATTTTATTTATAGCTATATTATATAGATTAAGGAACATAATTAGCATTCTTTTTTAACTTTTTTTTTGCAAACTATACTTACAAATTACGTCACTTGTAAGTATGTTATACAAACTCCATACGGACACACTTTGTGGAAAAGGGACAGAGCATCCCTTCCTAATCCGAACAAAAACTTTAAACGCTTATATCTCACAACTTTAAGAGCCGATTTAAATATCTTTTCACTATACGTATTTAATTAGTTTTTTCACAAGGCCTGTATTATTTTTAAATTCTATATTTTCTACAAAACAACCTTTCTCAGGGAAGTGTAATAGGTCCCGTACTATTTTTGCTCTACCGATACCACTTTTATTATCTCTACTGTAGGTTCTACGGCTCTACCTATCCTTCTTGTTTAATATTTTGTTAATATTGCATCTTGCGCGGGTTAGTAAAAAGTAAAACATCATAACTTTTTTTTTACTAGACAGATTCCTTATTAAAACAATTCTTCTAGTACCCAACTCAAAATACAATAACAAAGAAATATCAACTGAAATCGAATCTTGCCTACGCTTTTAACGAGTTATCTTCTCAGACACGCTCTGGAGATTCGAAAATAAAAATTAAAGAAACGTGCCTCCAGGGGCCAAAGCTTTCCCAAAGAAATACAAGAAAATATTTCCAATTTGTAACTTTTCAAATTGATACCTACCGTCAATTCGCTGCGGCAATACAAAGTTTTCAAATTGAACGAGTTTCAAATCTTCTGACAGTATTGACTTGGTTACAAGTTTGGAAGACTTTTGTAGAAATTATATATTTTTATAAGCTTTCTGGAGCTCTCTGAAGCGTTTTAGCATATATTTTTTTAGCTACAATAGTTACAATCTGGGTGTCTTCAAATCATGAGTAACCCGGTTTCTTCTAGGCAAGCGTGCTCCGTCGTAGACCGCATCATCGCTTAACATCAGGCGAGTTGGTGTCCAAACGTAAGCTTATTACAAAAATAAACCATTAACATGACGGGAAACACTCATAAAAAACGGTCATTCAAACTCAACAAAATGTATGAAACAGCTGATATTTTTTTCGCGGTTTTAGAATTGGTCCTCTAGCAAAAGTTGTTTATAATAATGGGTACTACATCGAGTTAATCGAGTTCTTAAGGGTCGGCAACGTATTTGTGATGCCTCGGGTGTTACAAGTATCCATAGGCGACGGTGACTGCTTTCCATCAGGCAGCCCGTCTGCTTGTTTGCCACCTATGGCATAAAAAAAAAAATATTATGAACCTCTTTCGCCTTAGTACCTATATACCCTTTCCGCGTTACGCTGCATAATAAAACTATTGTGAGACTAGACTGTACTGTTGTAGTAATGTAGTTTTTCTCATGTTCAAGTGTGAAATGTCACTTTTTCCAGTTGGGCCCATAGCGGCTTCGATGGGAGAAAATGCAAACGAAAAACATCAACCTCAATCAAGAACAAAGAAGCAAAGACAACGGTGATATACAGGTGAGTAGAAACAACGAGGGTGTGAAAGGAAATGCTTGGAGCTACTTGGTACAAAACGTACAAACTAGCTGCTCCCCGCTGTTTCACCCGTGTGCACATTCCCTCAAGAACCGTACAATATTGTATACTCTTCGGCCCTCTCCTCATCATCATCATCATCATCAGCCAGAAGACGTCCACTGCTGAACATAGGCCTCCCCCTTTAACCTCCACACTGAACGACAGCCTGACTTTTGCATCCACTGGATGCCAGCGACTCACTATGTCGTCGGTCCATCTAGTAAATGGTGGTGTAGTATTGGTGGAGGTCAAATAGGAATAGCTTATTCTAATTTCATTGAAGAGGAAGGTACTTTTACGGTATGTACATGTATGCAAATTAAATGTGGAATGAGCTACCTAACATGATGTTTCCAAGAAGCTACATGAGGTTCTTCAAAAGGCGAGTGAATAGAGTACTTAAGGGTCGACAACGAGCTTGCAATGCCTCTGGTGTTACAAGTATCCATAGGCGACGGGAGGCCTACCTACGCTGCGTCTTCTGGTTCGTGGTCTCCACTCAAGAACCTTTCTTCCCCATGCCCTCTCCTATCTCCATGCAAAAAAGTAAATCCGTTGGTCTGTTGGTGCGTGAAAGATGAACTAACAAACTTACAAACAAAGACACTTTGAATTTATAATACTACTAGAGCTTATCAGTTTATCATTGTTCTAGCTACGTTTTGCGATTTCACACTTTCCCAACATTTCAAGGGAAAATTTATCTTCTCTACGTCATATTTTTCATGATGCACACTATTTCCCTTGTAAAATTTCGTAAAAGTGTAACAATCCAGATTTATGGAGATGGTATTTACTTGTTTTTCTCATGTATTATTTATCAAGTAACGGTGTCTCCGACATGCGACTTTTTTTAAAAGTTCAACTTTTTGAAAACATTGAAAATCCTGAAAAATAAGTCTAAGGTGCTGCCCTCTAATAACCAAGGTATGCACTAATTACATAACTTACAACTCTCGCTGGTGTGAGAAACACGCTAAGAATACGCGTAGTACAAACGTCTTCTAACAGATGGCGCTGAAATTAATAAAAAATATTTGGAATGCTGCATTATTTCAAGGATAAATTTAAATAGCAATAATGTATGTTTGTTTTGTTAATATTTTTTTTTTGTTTACAGAAAATGTGTCGTCAAGAGCCCCAAGGGCTCCAGATTGAGGGTTCATTCACCCAGGCAGTGTGCATCAACCAAGTCACGTCAAGCATCGGTTCCACGTATTTCGGTCAGTATGCTTTATGAACAATAAATAACATTCAAATTGAGTGCAGATGCTTCACACGTTGTTCTTTGAACACGATCTGGTGATAAACTATCGAGAGCTCATCACCAGAATTTTTAAAATTATTTTTCTTACGGTTATTTACCTACCGTTTATAGGTACCACTAAGGAAAACTTTTATTTATTTCTGCCTGTCTCCATGAGCTGTGTTACCTGCATTTTCTGCCCTTATCTCACGCGAGAGGTAGTCAAAAAGAGTTTGCGCGTCTGCCTTTTCGCTTTCCCCATGAAGCAGTTGGGAATAAACCTAAACTTCCAGATTGTAAAAAATATTTTTTCGTTTGTTTCTATTCTATAAAACCTACTTGAGTTCACTTACAATACAATGCATTTCTGTATCAAATCAATATAGCCATAGGATCAACCATAAATCGGTGTCGATTTTTTGTGCCCGCTCTGGCATTCCGATAGAAAAATCGGCAGGAGGGAATTAGATCCGATCCGATGACACTCTCCGAAATATATCCGATAAAAATACGATAAATATCCGATCTTTCTATACGGCATAATAACTCAGTAATCATTCTAATCTTAAGCATAAGGTATTATTTACCTTAGTATAGGTAACCTATTTAAGGTACAAATCATTTAAAAGCCCGACTAAATCTGTATAACGAAACATCTACTCATAGATCCACATAGTTTCATAACATATCAATAGCAATCAGCACTTACCTAAGTACCTAATCATTAATTTACAAATCCATAGCTGTAGGTATATAAACTCTAATCTATTCAAAAACCCAGGTCAACCACCCTTGATCCTCAAAGGCATCATTCACTAAACCCTTGACTCCTGCCCGTGCCCGTATCCTATAATTTGAAACCTTCTAATTTTTTACTAATTTGGGCACCCTCACAAAAAAGGCTTCGCTTGCGTCTGCGCCGCACATGGCTCTAATTTATGCATGTTAGAGAGAGACAGACTTATAAACATACAAAACGTTTTCCAACTACAACTACTGGCGCAAAACTTCTAAGCTTTATATAAGGAAAGAACTGTTTATCGTCGTGAATCTTCTTGAATAAGTAAAGTATATTGTTAAGACAGTTTATTTTATAAATGCATGTGAATTTCCTCTTCTAGACTGTTTAAAGTTCTACGAGTTCTATTCATTCTCTACTTCTTTTTGCTCGATATACCTAACTGATATCAATGATTGTTTGGCACGGAAGAACACAGTGTCTCTCCGTGTCTGTGTTCCTCAGTCATTCGTTAGCGGTAGACGTAAGGTTCGTGATCAGAAAATTAATTCAGATAATAATCTTCAGTTCAATGGAAACCAACGTCTTGAAGAAATAATATTCGCGCAAAATAACCGTCCGAGAATTCGTGAAGTGGACTTTCTCGACGTTTTGCGAGTGTGTGAAAGTGATAAGTGTCTTGTTTTTGTTTTTAAGAAGTTTTGGGTATTTTAACAAACTGGATCCAAGAAGAAGAGGCATTTTGGGCTCGCCTACGAGCTACTTACCTGTTTCAAGTAAGTTTAGAACCTAAAAACTAATAGCACAATGGTTTTGCACACAAGTTGTTTTTGAACTCTAACCTCAAACATCTTAAAATTGATGTCAAGAACATTACAACCGTAAACATTCAGCCTAGAAAAATGACAACTATTAAATTTACCACATACACTTTGCTATCGTAGTTCATGATCTAGTTCACAGATGGCGTGAAATTAAACCAAGTTACGTGGTAACGAAGACTTTCTTATTAGGTTTATCTAGTCTGTGCGTGCTAATCAAATCAATTATCATATTTATCATAGATTCCTGCTAGTATTCCTATGGGTGTGGAGTGGAACCACAAAAGTTTTTTGGTATCAAAATAAATATCTAACAATACGCTGAATTTTTTAATTAATTATTTTGAATCCGCTATAAACATATACATACTTATTGTTCTTTCTTATCTGCTCATTCGACCGATGATGTACAGACGGGAAATTTCGTGGCGAATGCGGATTTGTCCGGACATGTCCGGACTTTGTCCGGCTTTGAAATATAAGTGCGCAGTGTTTGAATTTTGTAACTAAAATGTCCGAACTTTTATTGAAATATATATAATACCTATCTGGCTTTAGAACAAGACTTTTTACATTTTTATATAGAAACCCTAGCGCCTGCATCTATGTTGCATTGCACGTCATAGAGAAAAGTAGTAAACTAGACCGCAAGCATAATGGTGGTAAAGCGCAAATCCATTAATAAAACCGTCACGGCAGATGTGGAATATGAGCATAAGAAAGTGTCATAACGTTTGCAGTCACGGCACACGAGTCGGTTTTACTGCCAAGTCGCACCAAGAGATGTCACACATCAAAAAATATTAGAATATCATCATCATCATCATCATCATCATCATCCACATCATCATCATCGTCATCATCAGCCAGAAGACATCCACTATTGAACATAGGCCTCCCGCTTTAACCTCCACACTGAACGAAAGCCTAGGCTGCCATCTGCATATTCTGCATCCTCTGGATGCCCGTTACTCTCACAATGTCGTCGGTCCATCTAGTGGAAGGCCTACCTACGCTGCTTCTTCTGGTTCGTGGTCTCAAGAACCTTTCTTCCCCAGAATAGAAATCATATAAATAAATAAATAAATAAAAAGCCTTTTATTTCTCATCATTACAATTGCAATAGAATTAATAAATTTTATGGTATATTATGTCAAATTTTACATTAATTATAATTATTAAATATGAATTATTTGATTGATTACATTATTTTGAATTTATTTCACGTCATTTTTGTTGTCCTAAATTAAATGTTAATTGATGAGAACTCCTGTTGGGTATAGGCCTCCTCTAGAGCTTTCCACTTGTCCCTGTCCGTTGCTCGGTTAATCCAAGATGATCCAGCCAGCTTCTTGATACCATCTACCCAGCGCGCTACCGGTCGGTAATAGAAATCATACTAAGTTGTTACTTTTCTATCCAACCTATGTTATTGTCTCAAAAACGTATCGCCTCGAAAATCAGGAGAAACCTATGTTGCTTTTCAACAAAGCCCTAAAATTACATTAAAATTGAGTGGATTGCGTGTGGGTAAGTGAGATCGGCCTCCGCTTCCAATGACGCATGCGATCCTGTACAAGTAGTGTATTTATATACCTACTGCAACACAAAGTTACACAAAGAAAGATGGCCTAAGTCACAGAAGAAGGAAGGCTGAAACAATCAAAAAATTACAATTACTTGCAAAAAGTCAACGAATTCACCTCTAGGAAAGTAGGAACTGAGTTCGGCATTGTAACGAAAATTTTAATAGAGAACCACAGATAAAAGTTCTTAAGGTGGTTCGATTCACTTATGGCGGGAATTTTAAATTTTAAACTGTTTTTTCGTCCTAGTAGCCAGGCCAGGTAATTATTTATAAATAACACAGTGTTTGCGCAAAATGTTGGCTGTTCATTACATTACATAATTAAATAATTGTACATTACATTATAATGTACAATTATTTAACAGTAACGCACCATATTACTTACATTTGTGAATAAACCGTTTGAAACAGCAAAATTTTTTTTATTCACAAATGTAAGTAATAATGGGCATTAGGGATAAATAGCTTTACATGATTTTGTAAAGAATAATAATCAATTTGCGCAAACATCATGGTTGTTTACAATAATTACCCGGCCTAGCTACAAGGACAAGAAAAATGTTTGAAATTTGAATTTCCCGCCATTTGTGCAACGAACCACCTTAACAAGGTCCATCTGAAAACATTCAATATTTTGTAACTAATGTTTTTTTAACTAATGGAACAGTGGATCTTGATCTCTGAGAACAAGTAAATATAAAGAAAAACCACCGGCTTGGATTCAGTCATCAAACATCCAGGCGCAGAATTGCAACACCTCTGGACACCGTGAGCGACTGGACTCGTACATAATATGACGTTTTGATTGGTGGTAATAGTAAATAATTTTATGACATTTCTATAGACAGCCATTATGATTATCTAGTCTACCTGTAACCAAGGACATATTGTATACCCCTATCGCCCTTGCCACGGACAGCAGTGCTCGAAACGTCAGTAATTAAATCAATGTAAAACACACTCAATAAAATCCGTTGAAAGGGCTTAAAGTCAAATATAAAGCAAAATAAATTAAAAATAAGGCTAAACTACTTTTTCTAACTTCAAAAATGCTGGACAGATTTTGATCAAACAGAGCTGAGAATCATTGCATAAAACCTGCTTTCAAATAGAAAAAAAAAAAACACAAATCGGTCAAGCTCTTTTAGAGAATAGTGGTGAACGATTTACAATACGCACTAACCTCTTACCAAACGCGTAATTCCATCGTGAATGAGAAAAGACGTTACCTACTCCTCACAACGGTAACCTCATGGTTGTTCACTAAATTTATATGATTGATTACGGGATATTTACCGTGGTAAGGTTGTGGAATGAGCTCCCGATAATTCGGCGCAGGTATATGCACCGTGTTCACAAAAAGACTCTTCCCGTGAACATGGTGCATGTAACTGCGCCGAAATATCGGGAGCTCATTCCACAACCTTTCCACGGTAAATATCCCGTAAATAATCACATTGGTAACCTCATGCTCAACAGAATAATTAGTCTGCGGTCTTACTCCTTTACGAATTTTTTATTACTTGTACCGTACAGAAATAGGATCCGAAGGAATTCAAAATTATGGCGTAGGAGTCTGACCATCATATCCAAATTGCTCCTTTTGCTCCATAATTTAATATGAGTCAAAGCTTTTATTTTGAAATGTTATGTACAATGTATTTTTACCTACACTGGTGAATTCTGTTACACGAACTCCGAACTAATCTCATCATCATCATTTCAGCCATAGGACATCCACTGCTGAACATAGTCTTTCCCCATCGATTATTTATAACAACAAAAAACAGATAGATTTAACAATTCAAATGTACAGCTTAAAAAAACGAATACCACTATAGATTAGATATTTATTGTCTAAATTTTAATAGCGTTAGGTTATGCGTTCCTCTGGAGATCCCGAGCTCTCTATGTCAAGCACTAAGGCTGGTCACGGGGGGGTTTAGTGGGTATAATACCACATAACCTGGCTGCACCCCAATTCAGCCGGGTAAATTCCGAAGATTTCCTCCTCGAAAAAAAAAGTTACAAGCTACAAACCTTTTCTGTTTTTGTGTACTCAAAAAAGTTAGGAGATTTTGTTTTTGTTTATCCCGCTATCAGTGGGGATTGTTTTAAAATCGTAGTGGCCTCATTTTGATCGCCTACATACTTCCAAGTGAGAGGCCACGTTTCATTGCCGTATGTCACTGGTAACACACACTGATCGAAGACTTTCGTCTAAAGGCACTAGGTATTTTGAACGAGAATACATTGCGCAGTTTACCGAACGCTGCCCAGTCGAGTTGGATTCGCCGATTGACCTCTTTCTTGAAGTTGGGACCTGCCTAGTTCGACTGTTTGTTCTAGGTAGACGTACGCTCAACGTTAACAGCTTCAAGAACTGAGTTCCCAACTGATACTGGGGTTACTTGCAAGTTAGTTTGCAACCTTGGTGCGGCTGCCAATTCGGCAGAGCAGCACAAGCGACGCAAATATGCTAACCTCTGCAGTGGTTACATATTTGAGGCGTTTGGGGTCGAGACATTGGGCCCTTGGGGACCGGGAGCTCACCTCATTTTCAAAAATCTTACAGAGTGCCTGGTTAATGCGACGCGTGACCAAAATGCTGGCGTGTTTCTGGCTCAACGCATAAGCATTGCCATTCAACGTGGTAATGCCGCCAGCATGCTGGGTACGCTGCCAACTGGCAGTGGGCTTGAGCATTTGGATTGTCTTTAGACCTTCAACGGTCTGTGGGCAGTCTAACTGTATTTGTAGTTTTAGTTTGCAACCTTCACATTAGATTCACATTTTACATTCATTCAAACATTTTTACTTTCGATGACCCTAATGCCGTTTGCATGACCGTAATTCATAAAAATATCATTAAACTTAAAGCAAACTTGCAAAACACTTTAGAAATAACGATTAAAGCATTTAAACATACAAAATGCCAGCATAACAGTTAATCTATTTAACTCAAGGTACATCAACTTTTTATGTTACGATGCTATGAGCGCCAATTATTACTAAGATGAATATTAGGTATTAGTAGGTTAATAATACGTTACCTTAAATACATTAGCCGCGTCACACACGACGCATATAACATAAAATATGTCTACGATGTTGCCAGCTCCTGTGTTTTTATTCAGCCATATTTATGTAACTGTTCAAATGTCCATCATTCTCTTCGCACACGTATTTCTACTAGATTAATTTTATGTATTTTTTACACCTAGACTCTGTATTAGGTTGCTTGCTTCTGCTTACTTGATGGGTATGGAACAATAACAAACTTACAGTTTTAGGATACAGTGACACCTGAAATGGAGACAGTCTTATTTTTAAGTGACGCTTATTTTTCCCACTAAAAATAAGTACTTAAAGTAAAAATATTTAAAAAATATTTTAGCTACAAGGACAAAAAAACTGTTTGAAATTTGAATTTCCCGCCATTTGTGAAACGTTGCACGTTAACAGCTCTTTTTCAGTATAATTTTAATCCAAAATAACTCGCTGGAGATGGCAGCACTGGTTTATATTTTTTGTTATACGCGCGGTGTGTGACGCGCTTTATGTGATTATATTATAATTATGTTATGAACTTATATGATCCAGTTTTTTTAAGGTTGTTGTTATGTATTTATGGGATGATTATTGCTGGTGATAATAGCCATATCACCCAATATTATCTGCCATAATTTAATATTGGGTTTGATAATAGCATAGAGAAATAGTTATGAAATATTTTTAGGATTGTCTTACATAACGAACATCATTTTAAGGCTGTACTTTACTATTTTAAAGAGCCAGGCTGGTTTGTATCTTCATAATTAACAGTCCACTGTTAGACTTTTAGCCTACCCCCGAAAGGACGTTTGGCTCATATCCACCACGCTGGCCCAGTGCGGGTTGGTGGATTCACATACGCCATAGAATCCCTTCTCCGTACGTATGTAGGTTTCTTTATCTTTATATCTTTTTTATCTTTATCAACTTTCTTCCGGAAAATAACCTGTGTCAATTAGATATTTTCTTGCGAAAAATAACCTGTCAGATACTTTCATCTGTAAAATAGCCTGTCAATTACAGACTTTCTTCCGAAAAATAACGTGTGTCAATTAACCTTTCTCTCTAAAAGTTATCTGCCAATTAGACACTTTTCACTCGAAAAATAACCTGTGGCAATTAGATAATTTTTATCGAAAAATAACCTGTGTAGATCAGATCAGAATATATTTCCGCATCAATGAATACGTCCTGTACAATCGAACTGCCCGGAAAACCAGTGAACATAGTTATCGGTACATATATCCAGCGTTTTATTATAACAAATCAATATGGCCGCAGTAAACCCATTAATCTCTTGTCCAAATATGATCATTACATAACACCACGTGGGTGGACAGTTGTATAATGTCAAATTGATCGACAAACTATCGTGTAGAATGTAATCGTGCTTAAATCTTTAACTTCCTTGTAGTCACGTATAGTACAGGTGCAGTAAGGGTACTTGAGACAAATCTTAACTACTTTTAGAGTTCCGTACCAAATGATGTCCAATTGAAACTACTACATACTAAAGTCTACGCCCTCTGATCTTAAATTTTTTCCTGTCTTATCTTTTGATGAACTTTACCTATCACCCTACTAGTGTTTGTAAATCCTAGTAGTAAATCCATAATTTTTTTTTAAATATGTTTTATACCATCGAAATGTACCATCGGTAATTAAGTGGCTTTGTGAATAATGTCAAATATGTCATTAAGAACGTAGTAAAGTATAAATTGAAGTCGCTTTCCGCGTCTGTCTGTCTGTCTGTATGTCTGTATGGCCGCTAACTCCTCCTAAACCACGCAATGGATTTTGATGCGGTTTTCACCACCAGTTAGATACATTTTCACTGAAGGTATATACATATAACTAGCGACCCGCCCCGGCTTCACACGTAAATTACACCCGTGCGAAGCCGGGCGGGCGGGTCGCTAGTTTATTAATAAAAAAATTTTGCATTTGTGTAAAATTTTATTTTACACAAATGCGATAGGTGAAAAGGATGCACAAAGTCAGAAAACTGATTATAGATGGCGCGCGGTATAGACTTGCCAAGTACCTTTATTTTTTTCACCCGAAAAATAAAACAACAATAAAAGCAGTTGTATGCTTCTAATTCCGATAAAGTGTAAAAAAAATGCTCAGAAATTGAAATAAAACTGCGAAAAGCATTTGTTCTAAAAATAATCAATCATAGATAACTACTGCATGATATTAAATTAGTATTTTTTCAACATGGAGCGTTTTATAAAGGGTATCTACAAATAACTCTGCAGGCATGCAAAGCATCACAACGCTGCTAGCGTTGTTGTCTATAGGCGGCAATTACCGCTTACCATCAGGTGGAACGCTTTCCAGCTTGCCGTAGCTTTTTATAAAAAAAAACATGCAACATATTAATTAATTCAAAGTTAAGTAATAAGATTGATCACATCGAAATAACATGCCAAATCAAATTAGGTTTAAATGGACCGAGTCAAATGAGGCGTTTTGTTTCAAGATGATTTACTGGCTATTTTCATATAAGGTGAGTTGCGGCACGCGAATAAAAAAGTTAATCAGGCGACACCTACGTAATGGGTCAATTATAAGTCGGAAGAGGGCTAAATGATTAATAGAAATCGTGATCCCGAGCCAAATTCTGTCACAGACCTTAACCAAAGTAGATACTTACTTTGTTTTTTGACGAAAGCATGCCTAAGTAACTATGTGTTTGTTAGTAGATAAATAAAGTAGTTGAAATATTTGGCGATATACACACATCATCAGTCCGTGAACGTCCACAGATGAACGAAGGCCTCCCTCTTTTTTTTTTGTTATAATGTTCATGACCGTGGATTCAAAACTCCTCGGCCTCCCTCTTAGAGAGGGGTGTTGCCATAAACCCCACGCTTGGCATGCAGCTCGGAGATTGCAGTACGTTCATCGTGTACTAATAGGACGCTGCTGCCCAGCCTCTGGTGATTGTGATAATATGATTATATTATATATATTATATTAGAGCACAAAGGCGGTCTTATCTCTAAGAGAAGACAACCTTCTTTTTCAGTGCCTACCACATGTTTGCTAGTTGTTCAACCGTCAAGCAATAGTGTGCAAACATTACTATGCTTCGTATGAAGAGAAATATTAAAAAAGAAGAGAAGAAAAAAGTGAAAGATTGAATTTTTCTATGTGAAAAGATCTCTAAACGATGAACGCAGTAAATTATCGCGCAGGTTTTTTAAAAGTCTGGGTGGCACTTAACTGTTACGGCTAACGTGACGCTTACCACCAGGCAATGGCCTTCTCGTCACTCTGCTAAATAAAAATAAATAAAAATCTTGGTCAAAAATTTACTGCTGCAAAACAAGGTATCTTCGTGTTTAGAGCAATTTTTATGTATCTTCTAGATCTGCGTGCTTCATCTTCGACCACGTCGTCTCTTACTAACTAAGTTATCTTTGAAGTCGGTTGAAAAGTAATCCTGTTTATTGAACATTTCGTGACGTCGGTCGGCTACGGTAACTTTTTTTAAATTTAAATGCTTTTATTATGAACTAGCTGCGCCCCGCGGTTTCACCCGCGTAGTGATGAAAAATGGTGATAATGATGATGATGAAAAGCCTATGTCACTCTCCAGCCCTTGAACTATACCCATGCAAAAATTAGGTCGATCCGTTGCTCTGTTGTTGCGTGAAAGAGGAACAAATAAACCAACAAACCAATAACAAATTTTTCTCATTTATAATATTACTAGCGACCCACCCGCCCGGCTTCGCACGGGTGTAATTTACGTGCGAAGCCGGGGTGGGTCGCTAGTTATATACATAAACCTCCGTGAAAATGTATCTAACTGATGGCGAAAACCGTATCAAAATCAGTTGCGTGATTTAGGAGGAGTTAGCGGCCATACAGACATACAGACAGACGCGGAAAGCAACTTTAATTTATACTATGTAAAGATAGAGAAGAGATAGAGAAATATGATAACTACAAAGCTACGTAACATCCAACCTTCCTAACGTAAAGGTTTCCTAACCTTATTGTCCACTGTAAAATAGCCAACCGTCCAAAGCATCTGCCGAGGGTTGCAAATACCAAGGCTAAGACATAATGGATAGTAGTACACGGTGGAGCGGAAATGGTGCACCTGTGCATACACCCTTACCCTGGGGCCAGGAAACGAGCAAGCCTTTGTAGTGGCTTGTAATATCCTTTGTCTTAGATATACTGTCGCTATTATTGCTTGCTTCTTCGCGCTTGTAATTATTTCGGTCTCTGTCTCTCTCATTAGAAATGTCATCAGAGTAAGAGTAATAGAAGCTCTGGGTAGAGTTGTATCTGTTGTTTTGGTGATAGAAATAGAGGTACAGTACAAAATTTCTTTATTTTCTTAATCACATTGAAAACTCAGTCCAAGTATATAATATTATTATTTGCTTTGATAGGTGCTATAACATTGTTAAAATTAAATATGAATGAAAACCACAAATTCTGGTTACCTTTGCTAGGTCTTTGAACGTAAGACTTTAGCACGTACCCTATAAACTTCAGTGAAATATTAAAAGAAAATGATGATGATGATGAAAAGTAGCCTATGTCACTCTCTGGCTCTTGAACTATACCCATGCAAAAAATCAGTTGTTGTCGATCAGTTGTTCCGTTGCAGCGTGAAAGAGGAACAAACAAACAACAAGCATGATTTACGGGATATTTACCGTGGTATGGTTGTGGAAGTGGATTTCCAAAATGGTATTTAGTTGATACGCAATCGGAATTTTTCATGTGTCAAAATACCAAGATATATCATCATCATAGTCAGCCCAATCACCCTTTCGGGGGTAGGCTAAAAGTCCAGTCCACTGCTGGACTTTTAGCCTACCCCCGAAAGGGTGATTGGGCCATATCCACCACGCTGGCCCAGTGTGAATTGGTGGATTCACATACGCCATTGAATTCCTTCTCCGTACGTATGTAGGTTTCCTCACGATGTTTTCCTTCACTGAAAAGCCAGTGGTATGAAAATCCGTACATAAGCTCCAAAGAGTTCATTGGTACGGGCCCGGAGTTTGAACCCGCGACCTCACGCTTTCAAGTCTAGCGGTCTCCCAAATGGGCTACCATGGCTTACGTTACCAAGATACGTTTCAATTAAATTATTATGAGTGCACCGGTTTCAGGACCAGTTATATCAGCCACATCTCGCCTGTTCCGTGGACGCGTTATTAGAAAGCAGAATGCAGTAGACGTCGTTCTGGTTATTTTTGCAATGAAAGCTGCAACTAATGCATTTTTTACTCGGTCACACGGTTTTTAACGTTAATATTTTTAGAAGCATAGCAAGATAGATATTATGACTTGGACTTATTTGTATGTAGGTAACTTACTTATGCTTAAGAATTATCGAACGTGACTTACAAAACTAGCATGACTTCGCTTAACTCACACCCAAAGTAAAAAATAAATAGATAAATATTAACCATGTTACTCCAAATAAAAAAACAGATTATAGGCAATTTCAAAATATATCACCTACCACAAATACGTTTGTCTAGAGTCAAACTTAACTTTATATTACTGTCTAGCTAAAAGTTGAAACATTGATAGACAATCAATTTTTTGGTAGTCTAGTAAGATCGTAAAGTTTTTTAGAAACAACTCAACAACAACAACATGTACAACAACAACAACAACATCAAAAATACAACATCAACATCAACAACATCTTTAATACTCGCTTGCCTACTTTCGAATTCCCGTAGATTGATTAGCTGGTTCTAGTGTCAAGAGTTCTATAACGCTTCCTGACATGTTGACGAACTGTTGTTGAGGTTTTTGACAAGGTCTATCTTGAGGCTACTGTCATATTCTATCTATTTTTGAGGATACAGATATGATTTAACTATTGTTGAGGAAACAGACATGGTCTAACTATTGTTGAGGTTTTTGACAAGGTCTATCTTGAGGCTACTGTCATATTCTATCTATTTTTGAGGATACAGATATGATTTAACTATTGTTGAGGAAACAGACATGGTCTAACTATTGTTGAGGTTTTTGACAAGGTCTATCTTGAGGCTACTGTCATATTCTATCTATTTTTGAGGATACAGATATGATTTAACTATTGTTGAGGAAACAGACATGGTCTAACTATTGTTGAGGGTTGTGACATGATCTTAATATTGTGCTGGATTCTGACATGGTTGAATTATTTTTGAGGCTTCTGTCATAGTCTAGCTATTGTTAACGATACAGATATGGTCTAACTATTGTTGATAAAACAGACATGGTATAAATATTGTGGAGGCTTCTGTCATAGTCTAACTATAGTTAAAGGTTCTAGTATAGTCTAACTATTGTTAAAGGTTCTGACACTGGTATAACTATTGTAGAAGTTTTCAACATGGTCTAACTATTATTGAGGTTTCCAACATGGTCTATTGTTGCCTTCTATAACAATAAACAAACAATTGGGAACTATTGCTGATGTTTGTATTCTAAGAGTCAGTTTTCTATCAAATTGTGCAATATTCTCATTAGGATGTTGTTACCGCAAAAGCTAGTGGACTGTAAAATCGTGAAGAAGCCTATGCACACGCAAGATCAATAAAATTAGTTGAAAACAATATTGTACTCACCGAGATTAACCGCCGATCGCTGCCACCAAATAGTACCGACCGAACTCGTGCAACCTAACTGAAGCACTTGCAGGATGATGATGATCTGACAGCTGACTTTGACAGATTAGCTGCCTCTCTGATTGGTCGTCGGCTCTCGACGTGTGGTTGGTCGAGGGTATGGAGGACACAGACGCGCGAAATTTGAGAACAATAATGATTACAGCAAACTTCATCAATCTAGCGTGAACAGATGTTTACTACATTTTAAAACTGTTAGATACAATATAACCAAAGTTTACTATAATTAAAATAACTTCCGATTAAATTCAACGTTCATTTTTCAATTATCTATTTACTATCTTAACACAATATCTATATGTTAACGACACTATAATAACTATACTAACGCGTTTAAATGTTTAGATTTTAGATGTATATCGTGCACAGGTAGGTAACAGGGTTACACCCAAGGCGCCGATTTCAATTCATCATACGTACTCTTAACTGTATAATTAGTAGGTGTGTATCATTCTGGGACCTTGACTATGATTGATGTGGGTCAAACAAAATTTGTTTGTATTTCAGATTAAAATTAAGCACTTTATGTACAGACAAGACAAAGGAATCTTCTCTTAACAATAGAATAGATAAAAATGTTTGTTTGCTATCACAATATCAGATAGAGTTAGAGATAGATAATAAAATTGATCCACTTCTGCAGGCCTAGCATGGCTTGTGGATAAATTGTCTTTCCACCGTTTTTATCCACGTCTAGACGCGACAGAGCTAGAATATGGATACGTTTGTCTTTTTCTCGCGGGATAAAAACGGTGGAAAGACAATATGTGCACGGCCCGTGCTAGGCCTGGTGGTAAGTTTTTTTAATTAGATATGTATTTAAAACTATATTATGCGTGTCTTTGGCAGCCATAGTACAAGCTCTGCTTAGTTTGGGGTCAAATGACCGTGTGTGTAAAAATGTCCCGAATATTTATTATTTTTGTGTCGTTTTTTTTACAGTACGTTTTTCTTAGTTGATTGAATTAGGCTTTACAATGCGGAAATTCGTCTTCAATACGGTTTCTCTCTTTTTTTTATAAGTTACGGGGTTTTTTCGTTAGTCTTAGCTCATTTTTGTTCAGCAGTGCAAGTACCGTTCTTTATCGATCGTTAAATTTGACAGTTGAGATCGCCAAATTCGATCAGTACTCGCTTAGATCGATTCTATGGTATTTTATCGAATTCGGTGATCGATAAAGAACGGTACGTCGACTGTTTTTTTTTGTATGTTTGTTACACGGACTATTTATTATTCCGCCATTACTCCGCCAATCATAAATTGATTTTGATGATTTTTTGTTTTGGTTGGTAGATAATATTTCAAAAATGGTCCCATATAAATTTTATACACATTGATTTAGCACTTTTAGAAAAAATCTAAGACAAAACTAAGGAATGCAATGTACCTACAATGGTACAACGTACGTTTGTTGAGTGTGAATGACGGTTTTCTATAGAACAGCTGATATTTTTCTCTCGATTTCAGGGTTGGTCCCATTGTAAAAGTTGTACAGTAGTATAGTATGAAATCTTTGGTTGCACATAATGATGAGTATAATGGACCCCCTTCCGTTTGGTACACCCTTTCCGTGTAACTCTGTATAACTTCTCCGTTCCATGTTGGGTAAAATAGGACACCATTTGTTACATAACTGAAGTAATGTATGCCAGTTAACTCCATCCTGCAGTATTTCAAGTTGCGGTATGGATGTCATCATTACTCCTTCTATCTGGTAACTGATCATTATCCTCTCCATATTTGGCGCAAGCTATGCAATGGCTAACAAAATAACGAAACTATACTGAATAACACGCATTACAGACCTCGTACTCGCATAATATAACGTGAGGACCGAACTTGGTACTAATATTACGGTATACTTTTAAACTTTTATAAAAATGTAAAATGGATTTTTAGTTACTTCATAAAAACTCGCGTGAGGTACCCAAAACCGGTCGATCGTCTCGACCGATAAAACATCATCGTGAGTGCAAGCCGATCTTATAATAATTTGGATTTTTGGTTGTCCTGAATAAAATATTTTGAATATGAATTTAAATAAATAATCTTAATAATAGACCAGTAAAAAAAGGATTTTATAAGTTCATATTTTAAGTTTTGTAGTTACTTAGTTGTAAATTAAGAATCATGTTGTCCAGAATAAAAACAATCAGATTTTGATTTGATTTGCTTTTTTTCTTTCTATTTATATACCTACATTTATAGCACATTTTGCATAAATGATCAGTTGCTTAGTACTTTACAAGGCTTGTGTAGTACTTTCGGAAATATTTAATAAAAAAAATGCCTAGAAGCAAATTTTTTTTTAAAATATTTGTGGCTTTAGGTGCCATTTATTTTCGTCAAAGAAGATTCTTCAAATTGTAGACACATTAAATACTACTATGTTTCAAAAAAGTTGTTATGAATAAACAAAACAAAATTTAACGTTCTACTAAAGTATTCTGAATGTATTATGTCCAAAATGGTCAAACACAAACAAACACACAAATCAAAAATTACCATTTCGTTCAATTGTGCTCACTGAAAGCTTAATTTTCCATATGTATACTGTAAAACGTTTATGAAAAGAATATAATTTAGAATTCCAATGTTTAATATTATTTTCTGTTTTTATCGCTATCAGTATACTGTATTTACGAACCTAATGATAATTAACTAACTTCTAAAAGATAGGGGTTTTTGTTTTTCTACGGAAAGCAAATTAGTTTTCATAGAATTATAAAATGTATCTCTTTATACTAAGAGTAACGTTCCAATAACGGTTTTATAAAGGTTACTCGGTCCTCGAATTAACGCTATAATATGTTATAGCGTTAAATCTAACATCTTATTAAGGTTTTTTAACGATTACAGTAATTGCGTGAACTCGGTAACGTTTTAATTCGTTGTAAAGGTCTCCTCTCACTTGTGTGGACCTTCGAATATTTTGAACTGTATAAAACCTGATACATTATTGTTTATGTTACACTCGTAAATTGCTACGGAAATATTGGGAGCATATAACATTGAGGTTACTATTGTAAGTCTCGAGTAGAAGCTTAAAGTCTAATAAAGAGTCTATCGTTTAATTTTGTCTACCGTTTTTCTTGACATATTCTAGTTTTCCATGATAAAAGACCGAGCGAAAAGTCTCAGATTCTAATAGGACATGTTGGTGTTTCTATGTGTGTTTGTATGCTTGTTTGAAGATAACTTGCGTATCGTTGATCCGAACTTCATGAAATGTAGGAAAATAGTTGTAATCATCATCATATTCATCAGCCAGAAGACGTCCACTGTTGAACATATTGAACGACAGCCTGCCTTTTGCATCCACTGGAAAATTAGTAATGTTCAATGCGAATTTTAAATTTGAATATAGGCAGTCTTCAAAGGTAGGAAACGCATTGACAATATTTCGGGTATTGTTGATTGTAGGTGTCTATAAGCGGCGGTGACAACTTACCATCAGGTGGCCGGTCGCTAGTTACAACTTATTCTAAATTAAAAGAAACTGTTTGGAGTTAAAAATACAATCGAAGTAGAACCTCTTAAAAAAACCTCTTTCGGTAAAAAGAACAATAAATATCGCTCTCAGATAAGATAAGATAATTTATTCAAATAACGAAACTCCTAAATACCATTGCCTAAAAGCAATAATACCCATGTGATGCACGCTATGTCACGTCAAAAACAAAATACAAATCACTCAAATTCATATTAAAAATATTAAAAATTGTTATTCATAATAATTGTTACATATTCAAATTAATATGAAAAACTCAACACCCTATTATATAAATAAAATTTAATTTGATCAGCACTTGCTATGATCGATTCTATGTAATTTTATCGAATTTGACGATCGATAAAGAACGGTATTTGCATTGCTGTATCGCTAAATAAAGAACTACAGATTGCAAGTCGGTTTCTGTACGCACTGCCTACCTAGTGTGGGTACGGCTTTACTTGCGCAAGCGCCTAACTGCATGATTTCGCACTAGCCACGTCACAATCATTGAATTAAATATGACAGGTTTAAGAGCTTAATCTGTAAACATCAATTTTGCAATGGGTAGAGCAGGTTTAAGTGTCTGATTCCTAAATTAGTTGCTAGCAAAGTTGGTTTTGTAAATATTAGTTTGATTCGTGTCTGCACGGGTCACCATCATCATCATCATCATCAGCCAGAAGACGTCCACTGCTGAACGACAGCCTGCCTTTTGCATCCACTGGATGCCAGCGACTCACTATGTCGTCGGTCCATCTAGTGGGAGGCCTACCTACACTGCGTCATCCGGTTCGTGATCTCCACTCAAGAACCTTTCTTCCCCATCGGTTATCGGTTCTTCGAGTGATGTGGCCTGCCCATTGCCACTTTAACTTGCAAATTTTAACAGCTATGTCGGTGACCGACACCGACATAGCACGGGTACGAGTATTAAATTTGTTTTCGTAACATCACCGCAATCGACACCGCTTTATGATTAATATTCCGAGAACCCGTACGAAGCGCTTTGATTCCACATTCGTACTGCTAGTCTGTGGAATTCGCTGCCTGAGTGGGTGTTCCCCGATAGTTACAATCTGGGTGTCTTCAAGTCGAGAGTGAATAGGTTTCTTCTAGGCAAGCGTCCATCGTAGGCCGCATCATCGCTTAACATCAGACGAGTTGGCGGCCAAGCGCAAGCCTATTTATAATTTAAAAAAAAAGATGCCCTCTGACCGCTACGTGTCACACATCGAAAGTGCACTCTGTACGCCAAGCCATTAGTCTTAAACCAAATCGATTTCTTCTAGGCAAGCGTGCTCCATCGTAGACCGCATCGTCGCTTTACATCAGGCGAGTTGGCGGTCAAATGCAAGCCTATTATTAAATAAAAAAATCTTATTTTATTCACTTCGATTAAAAATGCTGTTAAATCCGTAACCATATTTTCTGTAGATATGGGTCCAAGTGGTGTCACCTGAAGATATCTTTTACGCTTGTTGGCGTAAAAAGAAAAAGAAGAGAAAAAAGACGTCGGCGGTCAAAGGGTTAAAAAAACAGCATCTCCACACATTCCGTGTTCCGTGGAGATGCAAAACAAACAATAATAATAAAAATGCTATAAGTAAATGAGAAAGTGTGTTTGTTTGTTTGTTTCTCTTTCAACAATAGAAAGCGATAGATCAACGTGATTTCTTGCACAGAGTTGGAAGGCTGGAGAGTGACATAGGATATTTTTTAACTAGAAAAGTATATAAGATAGGATACCAATACTTTCCGCCGAACAAGGTTGGTAAGTCATACATCATCATCATCCACAGCCTTCCTTATCCCACTGCTGGGTATAGGCCTCTCTCTTGCTATGCAATCTGCCTCGGTCCTGTGTTAATCAAGTCCGTTCGACCCGTAGTGATAATATCGTCAACCCATCTTGCAGTTGGACAACCAACGCTCCGCTTACCTTGCTTCGCCCACCACTCTGTTGAAACCAAACAAACAAACTAAAGTAAAACAAGAGCTCCAGCTGTGTCAGTTTACGTATTGAAATTATAAATATTCGGGACATTTTTTGCACACACGGTCATCTGACCCCAAACTAAACAAAGCTTGTAATATGGCTGCCAGAGACTGATATACATACATATATAGTTTTAAATACATACTTAACACATTAACAACCAGATATAGAACAAACACTAATGTTCATCGCATAAATGTTTGTCCTAGGTGGGAATCGAACCCACGTCCCCAAACTCAGAAGGTAGGTTCACTACCAACTGGACCAACGGGCTATCAAAACCATTATCCACGCTTGCCTGGTAACTACACCCTGTCAATGGAGTACATAACTTGAAGAGGTGCACAACATGTAAGAATTACCACATTATGTTACGCCACGCCACGCCACGCCACGCTCGGCGGCGCGTATCGTCCCGCTTCTGTGGTCAGGTGCCCATCTTGAAGAAGAAATCATTCGTAATGCACTGACATATAATAAACAATAAATTTGCATAGCGTAATACGGGTAGAAGGATCATTTTGGATCATAATTATAGGTTTAAAGGACTGCCCGTTGGCCCAGTTGGTAGTGACTCTGCCTTCTGAGCTTGGAGGCATGGTTTCGATTCCCACCTAGAACAAACATTCATGTGATGAACATTTGTGTTTGTTCTATATCTGGGTGTTAATATCTATTTAAGTATGTATTTAAAACTATATAATATGTATGTATATCAGTCTCTGGCAGCCATATCACAAGCTTTGCTTAGTTTCGGATCAGATGACCGTGTGTGCAAAATATGTCCCGAATATTTATTATTTTATTTATTAGAGGTAGCAATTTAGCGATAAATCACACATATTTGACCCGGTACAACTTGATAAATATTCCCTCAGATCATACAAACAATGGAGATATGCGTTGTACAATTATCGTTCGTGTTCAAATATCTCAATTTATTGTTGCTAAGCCGATTAACTCAAAAACTAATAACGGTTTACTTACTCAGTTATTACGCACACCAAGAAACTTGTACTTGTACGGACACCAATGAGCTAATATTCCACATAAAAAAAGGTAGTCAAGGTCGTCTGCAGGGCGAGTTTGATTAGAGACATTAAGCCTGATTTAGGCCAGATATGTTTTCACCCACCATTCCACCTTCCCATATCTGCCGTGTTTAACTGATCTGCAGTGCTAGTACCGTTCTTTATCGATCGTCAAATTCGATAAAATGCCATAGAATCGATCAAAGCTGATCAAATGGCATTTTATCGAATTTGACAATCTCAACTGTCAAATTTGACGATCGATAAAGAACGGTACTTGCACTGCTGAGTAGTATACCTTTTTGTTTTATTCTGTAGTCATAGTAATTTTACATAATATCGGCAATCGGGCAATTTGGGCATGCCATTAATTAAAGCCTATGGAAAATCACGTTTTGTAAAACTAAATTTATGTCAAAATAAATTACTCTGTTTGTTTGTTTGTTTATTAATTAAAATGAATTAAAACACTGCGAAAAAGTTTTTCAAGAATATATTTTTCTACTTACTGTTGACTTACTTCGATTTTATTCAGTTTTTTTAAATTTAAATAATGGCTTTACGCTTGACCGGTGTATCGCTTGTTGTTTACCGATGATACATTTTATGATTGAAAAAGCTAGTCTATAAGATACCGAATCAATCGCAACTTAAAGATGCCCAGATTGAAATTGTTAGAACTTTTATTACTAAAACTATTAGCTTTATGGGCAAGTGCCTTTATTAACTAAACAAAATACAAGCTAACACTAAAACTACAAATACAGTTAGACTGCCCATAGACTGTTGAAGGTCTAAAGACAATCCAAATGCTCAAGCCCACTACCAGTTGGCAGCGTACCCAGCATGCTGGCGGCATTACCACGTTGAAGGGCAATGCTTATGCGTTAAGCCAAAACACCCCAGCATTTTGGTCACGTGTCGCATTAACCAGGCTCTCAGAAAGATTTTTGAAAATGAGGTGAGCTTCCGGACCCCAAGGGCCCAATGTCTCGACCCCAAACGCCTCAAATATGTAACCACTGCTGAGGTTAGCATATTTGCGTCGCTTGTGCTGCTCTGCCGAATTGGCAGATTTATTAATTTGGTGTTTAAATATGTTTACTTCATACCTAGGTAGTATGTTAATTAGACGAAGATATGCTATGAGGTGGACCGAGACGTGCAGGAAGTGATGTACTTGATGAGATTCTTGCTTCACGGTCTACCAAACACGCTCCTTATGGTACAACCAACGTATAGGGATTTACTTTGAACTAGCTGCGCCCTGCGGTTTTGCCCGCGTAGACAACGCCCCAAGAACCGTTATTTTTTTCGTGATTAGAAACCATGGACTACTTTATGGACAGTGTGGACGGTAAGTCACGACCCCTTTCCCTCTGAACATCTAAATGCACAAAAAAAGAAAGAGACGCAAGATATTGTGAGAGTCGCTGGCATCCAGTGCAAAAAGATATTCAGCTATGTGAACCAGTCATTTACAGGTGCGTACAACACTGAAAATATAAATAACAATGACTTTGGGACTTTGAAATGACTTTGAATGGGACTTTTCTATTTAAGTGTATTAGCCGAAAGTGGATCTCTAAGGAACAGAAGCGAAACTTTTCTAAAAGTGTATCTACGGGGAAAGTGTATATCTGGGCAATAAATTATGCTACCGTGCTTTTTGCATCGGGAGTTAAAAACGACACTAATCTCATATCAGTTCTGATTTGTTTATATACTAGTCATCATCATCATCAGCCAGAAGACGTCCACTGCTGAACATAGGCCTCCCCCTTTAACCTCCACACTGAACGACAGCCTGCCTTTTGCATCCACTGGATGCCAGCGACTCTCACTATGTCGTCGGTCCATCTAGCGGGAGGCCTACCTACGCTGCGTCTTCCGGTTCGTGGTCTCCACTCCAGAACCTTTCTTCCCCATCGGTTATCGGTTCTTCGAGCGATGTGGCCTGCCCATTGCCACTTCAACTTGCAAATTTTAACAGCTATGTCGGTGACTCTGGTGCTTTGGCGAATATCCAGGTTTCGGATTTTATCGCGCAAAGAAACTCCGAGCTCTTTCCATTGCCCGCTGAGTGACTCTGAGTTTTCCAAAAGGCCAACAGTTAAGGACCACGTCTCAGTACCATATATACTAGTATTAGTATATACTAGTAAAGATCCTCATTTACCCTATAAATCTTGCTTGACAAGTCTGTCTCCATTATTAAGCAAACTGACTCTAAACTTTATAATTTTCTTGTGCTCGTCGATTTTCGTAGCTGTAGGGCTTATCAGTCCATAACGTAGCTTTCATCGAGGAGAAATGCCGCAATTTGAGCGTTTCTATTTAAATATTATAGTTAGGAAATGAGGACTCGATATCGCCTTTTTATTTACGGGTTACTTCTACTTTCTACCTTTAGGATAACCTCTCAGTAATAATTACGGACCAATTTCTGGAAAACGCCGCCAATTTAGAACAGAAAGAATTAAAAAAAAATGGCTGTCATTTGTTTAAATTAATTTTTTACAGGGTAAGTGCCTTTCTTAACCAAACAAAATACAAGCTAACACTAAGACTACAAAAACAGTTAGACTGCACATAGACCGTTGAAAATTTAAACACAATCCAAACGCTCAAGTCCACTAGCAGTTGCCAGCGTACCCAGCATGCTGGCGGCATTACCACGCTCAATGGCAATGCATCACGCGTCGCATTAAACAGGCCTCTGAAAGATTTTTGAAAATGAGGCGAGCTCCTGGTCCCCAAGGGCCCAATTAGGTATATTTGTACTTAGTATTTAATGAACATAATACTCCTAAATACAAAACTGTGTTTGCTTTCGTCACCAGATTATACAGAGCAAATCACAGTAATTTTTGAAAAGTTTAATAAAACTTTACCTACCTACGTTTTTTGCACATTTTCTAGAATATATTTTTGTACACACTTAAATGACCGAAGGAGGAACTCAGATGTCCAGGTACTACCATTCTTGAAGGATTGTCATCACAACTGAAACCGTTGGCTGGTCTTCTAATAAAAGTAAATCCCATGATTTTCCCAGTCCCATGGTGGTGAGTGGCGAGGTTCAACAGCCGTGGCTCCGGCCAGCGAAGCCCGACCGCGGAACATTACTGGAGGCACCCACGTGTGACGTTCAGTACTGCACCACTGTCTTGGAAATTGAGAAACGAGTAGACACGGCAATGGAAAATTGCCAAAAAAGCTTTTAGTTAATATAATTATAATTTACTAACTGTTGCCCGCGACTTCGTACGCGTAGACTTTCATATAAGCTTTCAACCCCCTTTTGTCATCCTTAATTCGGCCCTTTCTTAGCGGACCTCTACACCCCATAAGAAATCTACCTGCCAACTGTTGCCCGCGACTTCGTACGCGTAGACTTTCATATAAGCTTTCAACCCCCTTTTGTCATCCTTAATTCAGCCTTTTCGTAAAATCCTTAGCGGACCTCTACACCCCATAAGGAATCTACCTGCCAAATTTCAGCTTCGTAGGTCAAGTAGTTTTCGAGATTTCGTGTTTAATGAGTGAGTGAGTAGATGAATTTTGCTTTTATATATATAGATTTTAGGAAAATTTAAATATGAATAAAATCTGAAAAAAAGTTTTTTCTGCGATAGCACTCATCATCATCATCACCAGCCAGAAGACATCCACTGCTGAACATACGCCTCCCCCTTTAACCTCCATACTGAACGACAGCTTGCCTTTTGCATCCACTGGATGCCAGCGACTCACACAATGTCGTCCGTCCATCTAGTGGGAGGCCTACCTACGCTGCGTCTTCGAAAGCACTATAGGCGCATATTTAAAAGATCAAAGTAGCTAATGCAAAACCTCTTAAGGGCGGCTTTGGTGCATCAAGACTAACAACTTTTGATCTACAAGTTTACGAAAAAATACAGCTCTTCTATACAGTCACCTTTTCATTACCGGACGTCCAGACGAACGGCAAGGCGTCACCCTTACTTGGTCGAAATGCCATTTATTCGCACCAAGCGTTTTGACTCATCTTTCTTAATTAGAACAGCAAAACAATGGAACGCCTTGCCCCTGTCTGTGTTTCCGCAGCATTACAATCTTGGAGTGTTCAAGTCTAGGGTTAATAGGTTATTACTGGGCAAACGTGCTCCATCTTCAACTGCATTTTAGCTTTCCATCAGGCGAGATTGCGGTCAAACGTTAGTTCCTAAAAAAAAAAAAAACATAAATATCACCCCCGACATAATGATATAGCAGTTTTTTCCCTACTACTTCCAGTTTCATTTTTTTTCTTCATAAATACCCATTATTGTTTTACAACACATAGTACGTAAAATTCAATAGATCTTTTAACTTCCTTGCAAGAATCATTTATTGACATTTTAACAGCCATCACAAACTCCAACAAGACTTTAAACAAGATATAACCGGACAAAGACAACGGCATCTAACCAGCCACTTCCTCTGGACTTCCATACAGGGCTCTAAAGCGATAAATCTTCTACGTGGACACGTCATTGAGGAGTAAAAACATGTTGCCAATCTTGACTGAGATGGAAACTTGCCTAGTTACGTTACGTTATAGGTGAGTTTCTATTTTAGCCGACTGCCAAAAATGAGGGTATTTTTTTGTAGGGTGTATGTGTTTTTAAGGGTAAGTGCCTTTATTAAACAAAATACAAGATACTAACACTACAAATACAGTTAGACTGCCCATAGACCGTTGAAGGTCTAAAGACAATCCAAATGCTTAAGCCCACTATCAGTTGGCAGAGTACTCAGCATCATCATGTATGCTGACGTCATTACCACGCATTATGTGCTTGAATGTGATATCATCATCATCATCATCAGCCAGAAGACGTCCACTGCTGAACATAGGCCTCCCCTTTTAACCTCCACACTGAACGACAGCCTGCCTTTTGCATCCACTGGATGCCCGCGACTCTCACAATGTCGTCGGTCCATCTAGTGGGAGGCCTCCCTACGCTGCGTCTTCCGGTTCGTGGTCTCCACTCCAGAACCTTTCTTCCCCATCGGATATCGGTTCTTCGAGCGATGTGGCCTGCCCATTGCCACTTCAACTTGCAAATTTTAACATCTATGTCGGTGACTCTGGTTCTTTGGCGAATATCCAGGTTTCGGATTTTATCGCGCAAAGAAACTCCGATCATAGCTCTCTCCATTGCCCGCTGTGTGACTCTGAGTTTTTCCAAAAGGCCAACAGTTAAGGACCACGTCTCAGTCGTCAGGAATGTGATATCATCTCTTTTTTATTATTATTTCTTTATTGTAGTAATGTAAACATTGGTTTCTCTTACATCAGAACGCTTCGTTCGTTGATGCCATCTGCGATTCGGAACGCAATCATAGACCACATTGATGTTTTATGGTCTGTTAAATTTTTTCTCCCCCTTGTGGCCTAATCGGCTAGACTGAAAAGGGATTCTGAGGCGTCGTAAAATTTGTTTTGATATCCAGAGTGTTACAGGTTCTTTTTACAGTAGGTTTTTTTTTCAATAATCACTTGTTTACCTGTCTAAAGAAGCTATTATAGGACATTTTGATTCTAAGGTCTGAATACGTATACGGCCAAAGACACACCTTCTCGGCTTCTTTATTTCCTGTGATATAACTTAGGTCTTTCTAAGTACATATTAAAAGGGGTTCTTTAAGGTCTTTTTGCTTCATTTTCGATCACATCGTCTTTTACCATCAGGGGTTAAATCTTTCACTTTGGTAAAAATATACCAATCATTTTAGTTTCAGTGTCTAATAATATGTCGCAACCTTCAAACGACCTAAAAACTCTAAAACACGGTTGTGCAAGTTCACGATTATGAACTTAATCACTTTTTAATACCAGTTCACTGTAAAAGAACAAAAAAAATATATAGCAAAAAAAGATACCAGGCTCTGCTCAAACAAAAGACTTCAACGCGCACCAACTTGTTTGTTTATAAACTTAGAACTTCCATTCAAGCCAACCTTACATTGAAATCTTTCATAAAAATTACAACAACTCCACCAAATATGTGAATGACTTCTAAAATAACAGTACCAACATACCTAATTCATATTTTTACGACCACAATTGTTTGTTTAAGCGGTTTGAACGGAAGGCCGTGTCTGATTTTTCTCATGTCTACGTCAGAATTACGTCTACAGGCGAATCGCGACCCCCTAATGTAAGTAAGCCACAGACAGTCAGTGTGAGACCTGCGCTTGCGTCTCTCTGTGCTCTACTGTTCCGCGATAGACCAATCAGAGCACGATACGGAATTTAAAATTGGGAAAATTTCGCGCGCGGTTTCGTTTTCGAACTTGGAATTTATTAACAAAGTAACTGAACAATAAAATTTACTTACCTTATTTTATAAAGCCAGTGATACGTCTCAAAAGTGGGTGCCGTTGGTGTTTTTAAAAAAAATGTGAAGGAATTGTGCTAATACCAATATATTAAATGAAAACTTTTAAACCAAGTTTACCAAATCAAAGTGACTAAATAATTTACAGCAAATAACTGCAGTTTAAGTGATACTTGAATTTGAGAATTCTTAATACCGTTGATTCTTTGAAGATGCGAAGTCATTAGCATATACTTCGGTTTGTTGTTAAAGCATCGATTACTTGCTTGGTTTTGTTTATAGAAGCTTCTATTTATTTAGATATTCATACATTTTGGATACATTTCGGAGAGTGTGCATCGTATCTGCACGATCTAATTCCCTCCTGCCCATTTTTCTATCGGACTGCCAGAATGGGCACGAAAAAACGACACCGGTTTATATGGTTAATATTCCGAAACTCCGTACGAAGAGCTTTGACTCCACATTTATTGTGCGAACTGCTAGTCTGTGGAATGCGCTGCCTGAATGGGTGTTCCCCGATTGTTACAATCTGGGTTTCACAAATCACGAATGAATCGGTTTCTTCTAGGCAAGCGTGCTCCAACGTAGAGTGCATCATCGCTTAACATCAGGCGAGATGGTGGTCAAACGCAAGACTACTATTTAAAAAAAAGGAGTTTTAAAAACTTTATTTTAAACTAATTTCCTGTCGCGGTTCCCACGTGTACAATCCCAAACGAACCGTACATATTTCCGAGACAAAAAATTATCCTGTCACTCTCTGGTTTTCTCTTCTCTACATAGTATAAATTAACTAAAGTCGCTTTCCGCGTCTGTCTGTCTGTCTGTATGTCTGTATGGCCGCTAACTCCTCCTAAACCACGCAACGGATTTTGATGCGGTTTTCACCAACAGTTAGATACATTTTCACAGAAGGTTTATATATATAACTAGCGACTCGCCCTGGCTTCGCACGTAAATTACACCCGTGCGAAGCCGGGCGGGCGGGTCGCTAGTAGTATATAATTATGCAATATCACGTCGTTCCCCTAATCTGTTACTGCGTGAAGGAACAAACAAACACAATTTCTATGAAGTACAATATGGTATTTCGCTCTCCTGTGAGGATATTCAATCAATTTTTCTTATCAATTAATAAACTTGTTATTAAAAGCGTTGATCATGGCGTAGACTTGAATATATATTACTATCGTTTTTTTACTAGAGCCGATTAATTAGCTGTCAGATAAATTTTAGGGAAGGTATTTAAGTTCTCTCAGTTTTCAATTTGCATTAGTCCTAAGCTTCCATTAAAAACATAAGTCAAACGTTATTTTTTTTTATAGTAAAACTCATTACAAATTATGACAAAACTGCTTACATCCGCAGATTTTTATGGTTTAGATCCTCATGCGAGTTTTAATGAAGTGAAGGCTCAAATTGTGGTATCTTAAATAGATTTTAATACATCAGTAGCTTCGTAATTGTAGAGTTGATTGAACTTAAATAACACGAATTATGCACCTGAGAATCTATTAAGAGTACAATACAATGGGACATTAAAAATATGGTTAAAAGCTTTAAAGATTAGAAACTTATAATTTTAAATCGTTTTACATAATTCAGTTTTATTACAGAAGAAAAGTGCAGTACTTTATCTTCTGAACAAAAAAGAATACAAAGTAATATGGATAAAGATATAGTTATATTCGGTCCAACTTTATTACAGCTATGACAGCTGTATAAGTAAACATTTTAAAACATTCCGCTTTTTACAATTATTTAGAGCTAAATACTTGTAATGACAAGATGGACAGACGACCTAAAAGAGACCGCATGGAAACGCTGGATGCAGGCCGCTTCCAACCGGCCCTTTTGGAGATCGATAGGGGAGGCCTATGTCCAGCAGTGGACGTCCTATGGCTGAAATGATGATGATGATGACTTGTAATGAGTTATAACAAAGTACAAAAAAAAAACATATAGAAATATTGTATTTTTAATATTTCACTGTACCATATCGGCTACCAGTTACAACTTTTTGTTTAAGAAAAAAAAGTTTTGCAAAAGTGGTTAGAATTTACTGTTTTCATTTATTTTTAAAGTCGCTTGTAGCTATCACTTGCTAAAAAACTTGGATCGATCTTAAATTATCTTAATAAATTGAACTTTCTGATGCATATTTGGGACGCTAACCATTTATTTTATGCGACACTAAATGCAATACCATAGAAAAATAAATAATATTACAGTTTTATGATTAAAAAAGCCTGTTAGGTAGTCTTTGTTATGCACAACTTAAAAAGCAGAAAATTAATGAAAACTTAAATAAGTAACTAAAAACAAACTTAAAAACTTAAAATAACTAAATACACTAAAAACTTAAACTAAAAGACCATTAGTCATGAGAAAAAAGCCTGTTTATACGGAGTGTAAGGGGAACACTCTCGAAGCCAAAAGAAGGTAATTGTACTCATCATTATGAACAACTTTTACTATGGGACCAGCCCTGATATCGCGAAAAAAATATCAGCTGTTCTATAGAAAACGGTCATTGACACTCGACAAAATGTATGGAACAGCTGATATTTTTTCGCGATTTCAGGGCTGGTCCCATAGTAAAAGTTGTTCATAATGATGAGTACAATTTCGTCTGACTTCAGGCGGATTAGTATCAAGTTCATGTCCACATTTTGAACTAGTTGCGCTTAGCGGTTTCAGCTGCGTGGACATTAAAACGTCGACAGGTTTTTAGTAAATAATTGACATTAGTAATTCTGTGATAAATGAGCAAGTCATTCACCTAATGGTAGGCACCAGCTCATAGCCCACAGTGATCGAATTGCTACGCCATTTCGGAGGTGTCATTGTACTTAAGTAAGACACGGAACTTCAGTCGGATGCCTGCCGACAATGGACCGCAAAGTTACCTCCATAGGAACACATAAATTACTTCTCACTTAGGAAATAAGGCAGCGTTTACATACGTTGGATTTGTTTTTATGCAACACTAGCGACCCGGCTTTGCACGGGTTTAATTTACGTGCGAAGGCGGGGCGGGACGCTAGTTATATATATAAACCTTCCGTGAACAATTATCTCCCGGACCCGGGTACGTTCTAAAACTGCGACCAGAACCACCGGAGGATGGGCAGCAGCGTCCTGTTAGTACACGGTGAACGTACTGCGATCTCCAAGCCGCCTGCCAAGCGTAGGGATTATGGCAACACCCCTCTGTAAGAGGGAGGCCTTGTTCAGTAGTGGACATTTAATGGCTGATGATGTGAACAATTATCTAACTGATGGTGAAAACCGCATCAAAATCCGTTGCGTGGTTTAAGAGGAGTTAGCGGCCATACAGACAGACAGACAGACAGACGCGGAAAGCGCCTGTAATTTATACTATGTAGAGAAGGGAAGAGAAGATAATACTATGTAGAGATAGAGATAGAGAAGTGATGAGACAAGCAAGTTGCGTGTCAGACTAGAAGTCCGCTACTAGTTGGCAGCGTACCCAGCATGCTGGTGGCGTTACCACGCTGAATGCCAATGCTTATGCGTTGAACTAGAAACACAGCAATCTATTGTTCACGCGTCGCATAAACCATCTGTAAGATTTTTGAAAATCTTTCTTGAGATAATTTTTTGTTATTTTCTTAGTCTGCTACTTTTATGTCTGGCATGTAAAATAAAGAGTTTCTATTCATAATCATCATTCATTATTACAGCCATAGGACGTCCACTGCTGGATATAGGCCTCCCCATCGATCTTCAAAAGGGCCGGTTGGAAGCGGCCTGCATCCAGCGTTTCCCTGCGGTCTCTTTTAGGTCGTTTGTCCATCTTGTGGATGGACGTCCTACGCTGCGCTTACCGGTCCGAGGTCTCCATTATTTTTTACCATATTTCATCAAAATTTGTTCAAGCTTGTAGCCGTGAAACGATGACAGATAAAGGGACATAGACAGAGTTACTTTCGCATTTGTTTTTTCTGGGTGTCTTCAAATTATATTGTGTGAATTGGTTTGTAAGCGTACTGCATCATAAGCCGCATCTTTGCTTACCGACATGCGATATGGCCGTCAAGCAATTTATAAAAAAAAAGTAAATAATATCAATGTGATAATGTGGGTTTATTAACTAAACAAAATACAAATTATTATAACACCGGTTTGCACTCACGATTATGTTTTTATCGGTCGAGACGATCGACCGGTTTCGGAACCATTAGAGCCCCTTCCTCAGGGAATACGCGCGATTCTGGAGAAGGTCGCCCGCGTACGATCGTCTCGACCGATAAAAACATAATCGTGAGTGCAAACCGGTGTTATAATAATTTATAATGAATCCTCACGCGAGTTTTGATGAAACAAAATACAAGCTAAAACTAACACTACAAATACAGTTAGACTGCCCATAGTCCGTTGAAGGTCTAAAGACAATCCAAATGCTCAAGCCCACTACTAGTTGGCAGCGTACCCAGCATGCTGGCGGCATTACCACGTTGAATGGCAATTCTTATGCGTTGAGCCAGAAACACGCCAGCATTTTGGTCAAATGTGGGTAAGGCGAGAATTCTGAAAAATACGTGTTGTTGTCTCACACAAGTGGATATTGTTAAAAAGACATTTATATGAAATCAGGACATTCTTATCAGTTTTGTGTCTAGAATCTCTAGATTGTACTATTATGTAAAATATGAACGTTATTTGAATAAAAAACTTATTTTTATTCAACTGTTTGACATTATAACCTACTTCATAGTTACCATGTTTATAAAAAATCTAATAGCCGTTTCCTGCATATTTTTTTCTTCAATTTATACTTTCTCCTTCTTTATTCATCCCACATTATTAGACTTTTTGTAGGTTGGGTGGCTTTTTTTTAGTCTAGGAATGTAACATGTATTTACTTTTTAGTCTAGGATTCTTAAACATACTCCTATTTCAGTTTGTATATTTATCTATACTAATATTATAAAGAGGAAAGATTTGATTGTTTGTTTGGTTGTTTGCATTGAATAGGCTCCGAAACTAATGAACCGATTTGAAAAAACCTACTAATATCTTGACCAAAACGCTGGCGTGATTCTGGCTCAACGCATAAGCATTGCCATTCAGCGTGGTAGTGCCGCCAGCATGCTGTACGCTGCCAACTGGTAGTGGGCTTGAGCATTTGGATTGTCTTTATACCTTCAATGGTATATGGGCAGTATAACTGTTTTTGTTGTGTTAGCTTCTATTTCGTTTAGTTAATTAAGTGAATATATATAATTAAGTAATTATTTAGTGTATTTTTATCTTTAAAAAAACGAATATCTTTGCTCTATGGAGACCACGGACTGTTAAGCGCAGCGTAGGACGTCCACTCCAAGTTGGACAGACGATCTGAAAGAGACCGCAGGGAAACGCTGGATGCAGGCAGGTTCCAACCGGACTTTTTGGAGATCGATGAGTCTATGTCCAGCAGTGGACGATTTATGGCTGAAATGATGATGAATATATTTGCTCTAGAAGTGTGAATGCAGCTTTACCGACACCCTAATAGACAACAGTTAATTATTAAAACAATGGTGTACCGTTCACGCCGTAAGTTATGCAACCAATTACAATGTGCTGTTACTTGTTAGCCCTAGTTTGATCTCAAGTACTTATCACTTCGTGGAAACTGTGCCGGAGGCGGCATCTCATGGCAAAATGGAAAAAAACTAACATTAACCAGTTTATTTCTATGAAAAAGTAAGAACCCTGACAATTATACGAAACTAATTGTTTTAAAATCAATAATAAATTGCATCAAAAATTGCACTTAAATTATAAAAAAGTATCATAAGTTACAATTTGTCACAATTTGTATAACTAAACAAATTGCTTTTATATTGTCAATGAATTTCCTCAAAATTGAAAATTGACACTTTTGACACTTAAAGTAAAAAAGAGTTGATACTGGCTGGTAAACGCATAAGACCTGCGAAGCCAAAATAAATAAATAAATAAAAAATTTCAAAATTTATCTTTTTTTGGCTTTTTTTGAAGCCAAAAATTAGAAAAAAAAGAAACATAAAACGATAATACTGAACTAAAAATTACACAGATCTAAAAAAATATGTACCAAACTGTGTTGTATGATGTACCAAACCTCACATTTATAAATTTATTATGGTTATCAAGACTGTGGAGTCTTAGTACATAATTATACACAAGACTCAAAAACTAATGTTATTTTTTTAAATAGTAATAGGCTTGCGTTTGACCGCCAACTCACCTGACTGAAAACTGCGGGTAATGCGCGATGAGTCCTAATAGACATTTAAAACATGCGTTAAAACACTTTCGTAATGACCTCACAGTCCCAGATGCTTACGGAATTTTCTTTAAGGATAAACCTTTAAAAATATGCGTAAATCTAAATAAAGATAAAATTGTGACCAGCTTATAAAGGAGAATGGTTCGCCAACAAGGTGCCGTGGCCCGTGGGTGTATAGTGAATCAACATAGCAGCCCGTAGCTTTGATCAACTACTTCGATGGAGCTATTTTCAATGTTTTTATTTGTTTCAATCGGGGATTAGGTGGGCACATGGGCAGCGTTTTGTCCATATACAAACGTATTCTCGTGTTTCCTCCCTGGAAATACCGCTAGAAGTGTAATTTTTTTTTAAAATAAAATTTATCTCCTCTATTGTCATGCTTATATTATTATTATTTTTCTTATAAGTTAACTACTATAAGAAACACGAGCATTTAAATATCCCAAAAGATTATATTTGCCATGTTCAGACGTCTATCAAACAAATTTGACGAGTTACTAAAACAAAAATAAATAACAGAAGCATAGTTCAATCCTTTTTACAACTATTAATTAAAAAAAATTAAATCGGCTTAGTTTTGAATGAGGAAACAGAAAAATACGAGACGATGATTTTGTCTACTTTTTGTAGGTATAATCGATCCGAGCTGCAGTTGTCCCTATTGCGCTCTACTGGGAGAGGCTTGAGGTCAGGGTACAGCTATAGATTAGCTAAATACCTATTCATCAAATTTCTTGGCCGTGGTATGCCCTCTAAAGGTATTTTTATGCTTGGCAAGCTAGGCGTTTGATCATAGCTCGTATGTTAGTAGTAGAAAAGAGATAACATTATTGAGTATGCTCATATTGTATGTTGGCTTAGTTTCTAGCTTTTTCTATTGCTCGGTAAATGATCATATAGTAAATACGCATACTCAAGGGACACAGTAATATATATATATAAAAAAAATTCAATCTATATTTAAAAAAAAAAACTTTTTATTGGTAAGTGTATCACTCGAGGAAGGCTGGACCAATTTTTCAAATTTTTATTTTTATGTTCGTAATAGTCCGAAGTAGGTTTTTACGGAAAGAAAAATTCTCCGGAAAATTTGGAAATTCAGGAAAAACTGTGTGTTATTTCTATGGGATTTTCGTATGAACCAAAACTCTTTCGGACTAATTTGGACAGGACAACGTAATTGTGTCCAGGTCAGCTAGTAAATAATAAAAATGCATTTTCAGCCGAAAGTAGTGTAAACAAAGCTATGGGCTGAAAGTGGATTTGTTGTACGCTAATACTGATTTGAATCTGGCAAGACCAAACAGAACTAAGGGTTTTTTCAATGCTGATACGTTAAATGCTTTATTATAAATTTTAATAAGTTAACCAAACGTCTAATATTATTGAAATTCAACTCGGAAACGTAGCTCTTTGATATATTTTTTTATATTAAAGGCATTTTCTTAAAATGTTAATTTATTGCAGACAAACAAAAATACTCAAAAAATGCAAAATAAAATGTCCTAAACAACTAAATTTTTTTTTGTGTTAAAAACTTCATGACCTTGGATTCAATGTCCTTTAGTCGTAATATTAAACACACAGTTACATAGTATTCATAGCGTCAAACAAGTCATAGTCACAGTCAGAGTCAAGCTAAATAAGTCACGTTCAAGTCAAACTCATGCCCCTGTAAAGTGGTGGAGGCTCTTATGGAGTTTTCGAAACAACACGAAAAGCTAAACGACTCTATATTTTTTTTTTAGTTTCTAGCTTTTATACGGATTTTGTTTCAAACACGGGTTCCGCTAGGAACCCTAACACGCCCTATGAAGATTTTTTTCTTCATCACCACAATCATACTCTAAATAAAATTTACATAATTAAAATAAATAAATAAATATTTCGGGACATTTTTACACACACGGTCATCTGACCCCAAACTAAGCAAAGCTTGTGATATGGCTGCCAGAGACTGATATACATACATATATAGTTTTAAATACATACTTAAATAGATAGTAACACCCAGATACAGAACAAACACAAATGTTCATCACATAAATGTTTGTCCTAGATGGGAATCGAACCCACACCCTCAGGCTCAGAAGGTAGGTTCACTACCAACTGGACCAACGGGCTATCTAATTATACAATATGTAAGTTTTATAGGCCATAAAGTTAACTTTGCCACATTACACGACACGAAGTCTGCTCCGCCTAACTCGCGCCATATTAAGTTCGCGCGGACAAGGCAATAAATTCAAATCATTTGTTTATCGGCACCCACCTGGACAGGTCGCCTTTGTCAACTCTGAATTTGGCTCGAACCGGGAAGAGAAAGTTATAATACGTATAACGTAACAGTGTGAGATATTGTTATCGTAGAACAGTTGTAATATTAAGTGGAGTAGCACACTACATCTATTCAATATTATAAAGAGGAAAGATTTGATTGTTTGTTTGTTTGTTTGTTTGCATTGAATAGGCTCCGAAACTACTGAACCGATTTGAAAAATTCTTTCACTGACGGGAAGCTACACTATCCCCGGCTGACATAAGCTATAATCTATACCCGTGCGAAGCTGGGGCGGACGGCTAGTTATATCATAAGTTGAATTTAATTCGAAGACGATGTCAAAACATTTATCTATATCTACTAGGATAGTGAATGTGATGACACGGTTTTTTTTTAATCTCTGACAACAACATAATGTTCGTACATTCCACCTATGGTAGGAAATTAAAATCAAACAGTTTTTGTTCTTGACAAATTTTTTTTTTTACTGTGCATGTGCCTTTATTAACTAAACAAAATACAAACTAAAACTACAAATACAGTTAGACTGCCCACATACCGTTGAAGGTCTAAAGACAATCTAAATGCTCAAGCCCACTACCAGTTGGCAGCGTATCCAGCATGCTGGCGGCATTACCACGTTGAATGGCAATGCTTATGCGTTTAGCCAGAAACACGCCAGCATTTTGGTCACGCGTCGCATTAACCAGGCGCTCTGAAAGATTTTTGAAAATGAGGTGAGCTCCCGGTCCCCAAGGGCCAAATGTCTCGACCCCAAACGCCTCAAATATGTAACCACTGCCGAGGTTAGCATATTTTTGTTCTTGTAGCTAGGCCAATTGTTTATTTAGACACCCCCGGGTGTATAAATAAATAATTAACATACTTTTTAACCCTAAAAAATATACGATTCCTGTAAAATTGCAAACTAAATCACGGGAAGCTGCTGGTTAACATTAAAATAGGTTATTTAAATGCAGATTTCTTGTTAGAAAACTGCAACTAAGTTTTACATTGGAATCTACCTGCGAGAACCAGATTGTCAACATGTCGTGTACTGGAATTTGTTTGCATTCATGAGTACGTAGCTCGCTGGGAGAGCTGAGTATTATTTTTAAAATAATACATGAATGTTTTTTTTTTATATGCACATTAATATTCCCGCACTCTAAAAAGTAATACTCCACATAAAGAAACTATATAAAACAAATTTACATAAAATTACAATACATAAAAATGGCCATTTGAATATAAAAAAACTAATTCGCAAAACAACTAGATTCGGAGAAAAAACTAAAAAAACGTGTTTTAGAATCTCCTTTTATGTCGAATTATTCTATCGATAAAAGTTTCATCGATCTGTGTGTTACTAAAATTACATTAAACAAATTTAAATCCACAGCTACTTAAAGCCAAAATATGAGTTTGATACTGTTTGCCATAATCACGCAAATTGATGCAGCATAACCCAAGTTGACGACATATCGACAATAAAAGTTAAAACACTTTTCTAGAAAATAATTTAACCCAAATCCTTATTGTACTCGAAACGACCTAGAAGCGGAATTACACTAGAAATTCGACATTTACAAATTAAAAATGGACTTCCGCAAAGTAACGCCTGATTCAATCAACTTTTCTAGTATCGAGATACATTTACTAGCAACAAATCATTAAGTCCACATACATAAATGTTCAGGGTTGTTACCCAATTCTCAATAATTATAAATACGACATCGGCGTTTGCAATCCCATTGTAAATAGAGAATGATAAATCGTCGCCACTAATATGTTAATTTAATGTCAATCTGTCATTACTAATCTAGTGACAAGCGTGGCAGACATATGTACTTGAATCTAGTTAGATACTTGATTTAAGCAAGTAATCTCGAACTGTGGCAACCATAAAAACATTAACATTAATGATAATTAATCTTGTATTAAATCCGGTATTTATTTTTATAGATTTATGTTATTTTTTAATCTCGCCAAGACAAATTGGTCTTTGGATCATAAATCCATCTTTGCGTTAGAATAGAGGAAATGTCAAAGTATTTTTATAGACATATCGATGTAAAATAATGAAGTGATTATTTTTTGCCGGGGTTACAAAGACTTTTATGGCTTCTAATGTTTTTATATGTTTTATCCAGTGTCAATACATTTAACCATGATCTCGATTTTCTAGATTATCTTATTTGGCTTGTAACTTATTTCCGCGTCAACATATTTGCCAAGATAGCCCTAAAATTCATTCAATTTGTTTTTGTTATCATGACTAGATACTGAAAACGTTCGGAACTGGTATAAGGTTTTGAAGTGACTTAATCTTTAAATTGCAATTCAGACAAATAGGTCAATAAAACCGTGATCAATCTCAGAGCAAATACAGTTTACGTGTAGATGCTGTAAAGCATAAGCCTAATGCCTTATTGTTAGTATAGGTCAGTCATTAATTTATTACAAAAAATAACTACTTACGGACCTTTGATTAAGACCGTCAATAAACGGGATACATCTTTTAATTTTCCACTGCTAGAGGGTGGAATATCTTCTTTAAATTTAAATGGGACCACCCTCAAGATGCCTAATAATAAAACACCGTTTTAAACTATCACGGTTGTTCACTAAAGTTATATGATTATTTACGGGATATTTACCGTGGTAAGGTTGTGGAATGAGCTCCCGATATTTCGGTGCAGTTACATGCACCATGTTCACGGGAAGACTGAAGAATGCAAAATACTATACGCAGTGATACAGTGAGTGTGTTTTGTCGGGACTTAGGTTCGAGTTCCAGTGATAGCCGTAGCAAAAGACTAAGAAAGAGGGTAGATCGCTATGTCTTGTCTGCACCTAACTTTTTAACTGTTTGACCAACCACCCGCATTCTTCAGTCTTCCCGTGAACATGGTGCATGTAACTGCGCCGAAATATCGGGAGCTCATTCCACAACCTTACCATGCCTAATAATAGATCATATAAGAAGATCGGTTAAGAATCGGCAAAAATATAACGTTACATAGGTACACAAAAAAATTGTGTCGAAATGAGAACCTCCTTTTTTGAAATCGGTTGAAAATTGACATTTATCAGCTTATTGAACCCATTGTTTTAAATCAAGTTTTGCTGATGATAATTCCCACTAATTTAGGTAGGCGTGTGAGAAATATTTTCTTTCCAATCCATTTGTTTTGTTTTGTTTTCTATTAGGCAAAATTACACAATTGAAACACAGCACAATATGTGAGAAAATCTATAACAATCCGTATTGAATCCAACAGTAACAAAAGATTATGAAATCGAATTAAACAGACAGTTATGTATGTCAAATATATGATTCTATATATGGGAAAAATTATAAGCACCCTACGTAAAACAACTTGATTTAAATCTATAGTCATTGATGGACGAACAAACGTGGGCCGATGCGTAACCAAGGCCAATATACGTAATTCCATGAATGTCCAGTTGTCAGTTGTCGCCAAGGCTAGTATAGTTTCTGAAACGTTGCATTAAATTCACGTAAACATTTTCATAAATATGGGTAACTTTCATATTGGATCCACCTGGAAATGACTATAAGATTACTATTTATAAGATGTCAATAAGCTTTGGTTTGTTGCCCAAAATTGTCCGCAAAATTGACTCTAGCAACGAAACCGAGGCTCCGTCTTTCAAAGAAAAGGGGTTCTTCAAATCATGGACACCTTAAACACCATATTACAGAAAAAAAATAAGAGAATCAAATAAACTTTTTAAATGATCTCATCTTGTTAACCTCATTTTATTCTCAAAGGTTCAACATTAACTATTTTACCTGGAATTCTTGAAACACCTTAATCGATGCTTTAACATGCAACCTTTACTCAAATCCAATTATCCCCCTCCATCTAGCCAACAAAATGAACGAACATAAAACAGAATCAATCATCATCAGGTGATTGAACAATGTAATGGCCAGCAGGATTGTGAGGAAAGTAAAAAGGGAGAAGAAAGACATCGCTGCAAAAGAAAACTTACCTAGCATAGTAGTCACTCCACCGGGAAAAGACATGAAAATCAGAATCAAAAAACCGGGTGAAGAAAAAAAAGTAACAATAAGACCAGAAGTCACCACTACTGAGAATAGAATGGCAGATTTTAACGTAAACCAACTGATAGCAGAGCTATCAGAAAACTCAAAGGTGCCGAAAGGTGAAATCGAGCATATCCAAAGAAGATTACTCCAGCAAGCGAACGAAATATTGAAAGTAAACGCTTTTGCGAACCAACCGGTTCCTGAGCCGCGTATCATTGATAGTACACAAAAATACACAAACAAGCCTGGGTACGGCAGACTGCCATTGGCGGTGCCGAAAAATCTTCCAAATCAGAGCAGTGAAGTGAACCGCAATCAAAGCAATGAAATTTATCAGCCGAAACAGAGTAACAATAACGGATATCCAAATCAAATCAACGAGACTTATCTCAATCCCGGTGATATTGCGTGCCGCAACGCGAGCCTGGCTAGATCAGCGGACAATCAACTTGGAGACACACAACTAGTTCCAGAAAAGCTACAAGACATGTCCCAGGACGGCAGTGGAATGATAAACGCCGGGAATATGCAAAGGGTCGCCGCTGCGGAGGGAAGAGGCACTTTTTTCTACGAAACGGGTTCTGCCGTGGCCCGCTTGGCGAGCAGTGCGCGCGCCGCTCCCACGAGAGGTGAATGTCTTTTAAGTTTTTAAAATTACTTCAAAGAACTCAAACCCATTGATGCGATATTGTTTTTGTGTCCTTTCTTTTCGGCGAGTCATTCATTTGATTCGGGATGTTGGATTGTGTGCAAGTGCGAGCGAAAGTTGAAAGCTCCGTGTCGATGACTTGATTATTGTGATTGTAACGGTTATACTTCATCAGGTGGTTCGTTGTACACTACGGATTGTTTGGTATGTCTTTTACCTGTTTTATAATAGTTTTCCAGATCTTTCTTATAATCTCTAATATCTTTGATAATATCTCTAATATCTATATCTTTGACATGATAAACTATACTTTTTTTCTATCTGCAATCTTATTTGAAAAGAAGTGTATTGTCAAATTTAATTTTACTCGTAACCAGCTTTTGAACCTGGTCTGGTCTTTATTTATAAACCTTGTAACACAGTTACAAGGTTTATAAAGTTTTTATCGTGGATAAGTCCGCGTTTGACCACCAACTTGCCAGTTTGTAAGCGACGACGTGGTCGAAGATGAAGCACGTAGACTTAGAAGATAGTCATTTGGCCTTAAAGAGGCCCAGATTATATCTCTCAGAAATCAAAGGAAGCTGCCAGGTTCTTAACTAATTGTATCTCCATAATTGACCTGTTTTTTTGAAATCGCTTTATCGTTAATTTTATAAAAGTAAACATTTCGTTCCATACAATTATTTAAAACATATCATGTGATTATTCCTAAAGTATAGTTGTATTTCGTTTGCTCAGATAAATGTTCTAGTTTTCTGTGAGCAATGAACACCCATACTCTCAAATTACCAAATACTTATGACATTCTAATATCAACCATTTTTGCTTGTATGATGTTTCCGATGACCTTCATTGCTAAGTCCTCTAAAAATAGTGTCAAATTACACTCAGGTAGAGTCTAACTTTTTGCTAGACCTTACGAAATCCGGTCCAAATTCAACCACCAGAGTTGAGGGGTGTCCAAATTGGCCATCGCACGCATGACGATGACCGCATCCATTATTCAAACAAACAAGCATACTTATTTTTACATTGTTCTCTTTGCATCATGATTGTCGTATAGATTTGAACTTTGCAAGTATTATGACGTAATCCGATGGCAATACAATTAATTGGTACCTCCGATCTAATTTGATGATAGAGGGACGATAGTGGAATTCATCAAAAGTTCTGGAGTTACAAGCTTTTTAAGTTTGTGTTAACGAGTCTCATAACTACACTTGGTGGAGAGGGCCTGATGATGGAGCTGGCAGGTGGATAGCAGAACTCTTCGGTAGCTACCAGTAAGCTCGAGTTTGGAACCTTTGGTTTGTATTGAAGGAGTGTTTCTTAGTTTTTTAACATAAAATCATTAAAAAAATATTGGAAATTAGCTGCACCCCGAGGTTTCACTGGCGTTATAACCTCTTTGAAACAAGCCCCTTAGTAGCGACAGTAACCTCCTTCTACCAAAATCTTTAATGTAATAATTATGTTAATGTATAGACTTCAATTCTTATTTTAGTTTTTTAGGGAATATTAAAAAACAAGAAAAAAGTTATCGCTACCAAACTTTACAGAATCACTCGCTGGGCGAATTGACGGCACGCTTACAATCTGAAAATATCATCAATATTGGTCCAGCCTTTTCGAAGTTCATAGTAAATATTCATGCATACATTTATAGATACACACATCGCTATTTATATATAGAGATAGATAGATGACGTTCGCGCGACAAAATCGCATCGTTAGTGCGAACTGTGGCCAGTCTGGACACCGCCTTAGACGCGTTACAGTTCTAGACTTAATATAAAGTTTGTGTCAAGTCACGCATTGCAAATGAGCTCCTACGTTTTGGTCTGCTTTGAATAAACAAATCGGTTTGAAAGAAGCGAGCTTTTGATGTAAACCATATTATGTGTGATATGGCGTAGTCGTGGTAATCAGACATAATAGCCTGGAATGGAAACTAGCTCTACATTTAGGCTGTCGGAACACAATTTAACTTCAGTACCGAACGCTGGTCACTCAAAATAGTTCTAACAACAGGGGTGTATTCGATGAGGACCGGTACGGCGCAATGGTAGCACATCCGGCTAATAAGCCTGAGGACGCAGGTTCGATTCCCAGCTGGGTTTAAACGATGAATTTGAATAACTTTTAAATGCCAAAGGTGGAAAACAAGCTAACGGATCGCCTGATGGTAAACTATCCAGTGGATGAAGATGGCAGGCTGTCGTTCAGTGTGGCGTGTTAAGGGGGAGGCCTATGTATAGCAATTAAAGTCTTCTGGCTGATGATGAAGCATATCCGCATATCAGGAGAGCGCCCATAGTGTGAACCAAGGCTGTCTTGAAACGTGATCAATGATGCAGGATATCTGAACCACAGAAAAGTTTTTTTTTTGTTTTAATTAGAACGGCTGTCAAGGCATTTTTGTAAGAAATTTGTTGTAGCCAGTTGCACCCATATAAACGAAACGTCAGTCATTCGAAATCAGTTAGCAACTCTGATGCGTAGTTCGACGCGTTGATCTAAATAAGAATGTTCAATTCCAGCTAGCTAGTTAGCTTGTTCTAGCTGGGGATCAAGGTTCCCCCTCTTAATAATAATAATAATATATCACTTTATTATACACCGAAATAAAAATACAAAAGTCACTTAAAAAATAATACAAGACCGGCAGTATAATAGGCGGCCTTATCGCCTTAAGCGATTTCTTCCAGGCAACCTTTGGATGGACATAACAGAGACAGGAGTAGGGTCGGCGGTGTAGACAATACATATAATATACATACATACATACAGATAAATACTGAATATGCAAATAATACTACATAACTACTTACCCTACTACTCTTAATGCCTAGTAAAGATTTTTCTTCTCATTTCCGTTCTATTTACTTCTCTTTTCTGTGATATGAACCATCTCTTCTCTACATAGTATAAATTGAAGTCGCTCTCCGCGCCTGTCTGTCTGTATGTCCGCTAACTCCTCCTAAACCACGCAACGGATTTTGATGCGGTTTTCACCATCAGTTAGATAAATTTTCAAGCAAAGTTTACATATATAACTAGCTACCCCTTCCGGCTTCGCACGTAAATTACACCCGTGCGAAGCTGGGCGGGCGGGTCGCTATATAGTAATCCATAAGTTAATGTCCCATGTAACCTGCTATCGCTCAGGGCATTGTCTGTCAGCTGTCAGGGCGCGCCAACAATGGAACAGAGTGTCAAACAGTCGACAGCTGTCTATTGTGACTGGCTGGTCAAGGTCGGAAGGAAACTTTATATTTTTTACGGTTTGGTAGAGTACCTTCGCAGCTTCGTAATAAAACTTTTTGTGTGAAGGTTGGTCTATAAATAGGTGTTGCTAAGTAGGACTATAAAATCGCTGGCTCACTATTACAAGGTTCTATGTAATTTTTTACACGTTCTGTAACTTCAATTTTAAATTTTATTCACTCAAGCATAAACCCTGCTAAGTCAATATTTCTGAAAGTCAACAATTTAAAATTGAAGTTACAGAACGTGTAAAATATTACATAGAACCTTGTAATAGTGGGCCAGCGAAATGTATCCAAACTTGGAGTCTACAGGAAAAGTATTTTTTTAATCCTTTGTATTCACTGTTGCTACCAAGGTTGGTTTTCGGTGTAATGGCGCTATTTCCCAACAAGAAAAAGTTTTTTTTTTGTGTTTTTTTAATTTGATTTTAAAGTATTGTATAATCGTCATCCTCTTCTAAACTATAACTCTAGTTAATAGGGAAATTAGTTTAAGATCGATTTAAAATTTTGTACCGAACAGACAAACATTCAGACAAGAAAGCGAGTTAATAAAAACTTGGTAATCAAATTGATAATAATACCAATAAAGTAGGTGCTTACCTCAGAAAATAAAAAGTGCTAGATTGTTTTGTTTAAAACAAAAATCAACATCTGCTATGGAATCGGCTTCAACGTGATTGTTAGAAACATCAGATATAGCAAAAAGTTTTTTTTTATTAACCTATACTGTCCCACTTCTGGGCAAAGGTCTCCCCCATTTCTTTCCAGACAGCGCGATCACCCGCCAGACTTGACCACTGTATCTGGAACGTGTCGAAGTCATCGAGCCAGCGTTTTCTACGCCTGCCTTGGCTCCTTCGTCCGTTTTCAGGCACCCACTGTGTGATCACGAGCTTTCAAAAAAAGAAATCAAAAAGTTTTCACGAGCAATAAATGCTAGAGTTATGAATTCAGAAAAAAATGCCCTTTTATCCTATTTTCAGCACAAATAAACGGCCGATATAGAATAAGCTTCATTAAGATAAACATAATCATCAAATATCGCAAAAAGTTTTCCCGAGCATAACAGCTAGAGTCATTACCTCAGAAAATAAAAAGTACTAGATTTTGTTGTATTATGCCAAAAATCAACGGCTGTTGTGGAACCGGCTTCATTGTGATTGTTAGAAACATCAGATATCCCAAAAAGTTAAACTATGCATAACAACTAGAGTTAAAAACTCAACTAAAATAACTATAAATAAAAAGTGCCTTTTGTCCTATTTTTAGCAAAAATAAACAGCCGATATAGAATGGCTTCACGGAGATAAATAGAATTATTAGATATCACAAAAAGTTTTCCCGAGCATAACAGCTTGAGTTATAAGGTACATAATAATGCATTTGCATTGTACCTTCAACGGTCTATGGGCAATCCAACTGTTTTTGTACACAAGTAGTTTAGGTATTTAGCTTGTACATATTTAGTTAGTAAAACCGGAAGAGGCAGCGTAGGTGGCCTACCTACCAGGCGCTCTGAAAGATTTTTACATATTACTTATCTAAATCAAGTTTATTTTATAAAACACCAAAATTCCAAATGCCTCGGCCCCAAATCAAATAGTTTTAAAGATTTTCCTTGATAAGAAGGATAAACGACGTTTTCGTTTTTCCTTTGAAAGGCTTCCGTTGCAATCCTTATATTCAATCTGACTAAACGGGGGGGGGGGGGGGGGGGGGGGCATTCCTTATTACATTTCATGGGATACTCGATCAATTCGTGATAGGTTTGGAGAAGGCAAGTACTTTCCATAAAACCTTTGATACATCTTCGGACTTCGCTATAAGATAGGTATACAGGGTTACACAAAAATGACCACTAGATGGACCGACGACATCGTGAGAGTCGCGGGCATCCAGTGGATGCAAAAGGCAGGCTGTCGTTCAGTGTGGTGGTTAAAGGGGGAGGCCTATGTTCAGCAGTGGACGTCTTCTGGCTGATGATGATGATGATTATATTTAGTTTAATTATTAGACGCACTTGCCCGTTAAAAAGTTATTTATACCGTTCTTTTTGTGTTTTAGTAATAACTGCAGTACAGTATCAGGTCAATTTGTTTATCATACAATTATAGCAATGTCTATCTGTTAACTATTTAAAAAATAACATCACATCTGAACTTTTGAAATTATTTCGACAGTTAATTTAATTAATACTTTTTTTATATAAATAATTCTTACGGTATTTTTATACCATCTCTGTAGATTACGCCTACAAACTAGGCAAAACATGATACAAAGTGACTAATATTTTAACCCACCTATTGTGCATGCGTTTTTAAATGTGTGTATGATTTACTCGTGTTTTGTGCAAATAAATAATCATTCTCTTTATACCAGTTTCTTTTTCTTTGACATAAAAAAGCTTGTTTAAAAATGTGTTTTTTAATTAAAAGTTTGTGGTTGTTTTACCGACAACTCGAAAGAAGCATCGTCAAAGTAAACTTCGATTCGAAACGGAACCAGCCACAAAAAGCAGGTTGAATGCACCTGCCTCGAGACTTCCCACCCTATTTTCTAAACGTAGAAACCAATATCAACTTTGTAATTCAGTGGTAAAGTTCAATTTAAAATGATGACATTACCTTTGGTCACTTTAACCTGTAGTATAACTGCCATGCCTTAGACTTTGTTTAAGGAACCAATTTAGTTCGGTGTTCATAAATTATGTAAGTAGATATATGTAGTATTTAGTGTAATTTGTAACATAATTTTGTGTTAGAAAAGCTGTTTCTGTGATCACAAATTTATATTAAACTCTTTATACAGGGTGTAAATGGAACACTCTCGAAGCCAAAAGCTGATTTTTTTTCGCGATTTCAGGGCTGGTCCTATAGTAAAAGTTGTTCATAATGATGAGTACAATTACCTTCTTTTGGCTTCGAGAGTGTTCCCCTTACACCCTGTATAGATCGAATGAACCGTGTTACTCAACGTTGCGTTCTTAAAACTTATTCTAGTATTTACTAAGTATAAACAATGCACACAAAGTAAAAAAAAAAAGGCCAAGTGCGAGTCGGGCTCGCGCATTAAGGGTACTGTACCACCACAAAATTCAATAACGAAATTACCAGTTATAACTTCGTAATGAACAGAAACTTGTCACCGACTCCCACTTGGCCATTATTTATTATGTATTTTTATACTTTAGAGTGTGTACTATAATCATGCCAAGTTTGACGCTTGTACATATTACCGTTTTTACATTAAAGCTAATACAAAAATACGTTAAAACATACGTTTGTTGTATGGGGACCCAACCCCCTTTCGTTTTTACTTTTTGACGTTTTTATTTTTAGTTAATCTGCCGTAACATACATTTTCTGTGAAAATTTCAACTGGTTATCTATTACGGCTCGAAAAATACAGCCATTGGCATTGTGAACTATACTTATAATTGATACAGTATAATATATTATGTACAATGACGCTTGGACGTTTTTTGACTATTTTCACTGAGAGATTGTGACTCTATAGGAATTGTATCTCGATGCAGCCAACATGATACGCAAATAAGTATCTATTCTAAACTATTTGCTAACTTATTTGGATTTGAACAAAAAAGGTAGAAATTCTTTCACCTCCTTTATAAACAAAATAGCATGAAAAAAGTAGAGTGCGGAAGTTAAATTTGCAATTTGCAACTTTTGATAAAGTTCAATTTAGAAGACGGATAATATGAATAAATAATGCAGTTTTTTTGTTGTTAAAAAATCTCGACTATTTGTTTAACACTACGGAAGATCTTTTTACATAACTCAAGATGAACCAAGGAAGATAAGCAAAGTGAGATAGCTTGTTCAAAAAACTGATAATTTATTACGAACGGTATAATAAATTAGATGAGCAACTAATTGCTGTTTCGTAAGATTTTATTGCTTGGTTCATTAGTTTTAGTTTACCTACATTTTTATTTCCGGTTATTTAAGCTTAGATTTTTTATCGTTTTGTGATGGTCAGGACTTTCTCATTTTTACAAGACTCCAAGAAATAAGTGTTATGTTTTTCATTGTCATGCGTCATTCTGCCAGGTAATGACCAAAAAAATCGTCTACGTACGATACCACTAATCGTAGATTTTTAAAATTATTTTAGGCCACCTAAAATAATCGAGGAGTAAATTTTTTCCTAGCAGTTCTTACAACAGAAGACTTATTTCCATAAAGGCGTTACCATACAGAAGCCTTGCAATAAAAAGCTCCTGCCTTGCGGTCGGTAGGCGTTGCATCAGTTTGTAATACAACCCGCGTCGGTTAAGTATTCCCATCGTAAATAATAAAATAGTCAATTTATTGCTTTATCTGTTGATTTTTTTGTCTCATAATAACTGCAGCATGAGTTTTGGCGCCAACGTGAAAAAACTTTTCGTCTCATTGTATTATTTTCCTGAACATATGCAATTAATGTTAATGGGTTATCATGGTGGATTATTATTTATTAAAATTACAACGAAACATCAGTTATTCGAAATCAGTTAGCAACTGTGATGTGGACAAAGAACTTTGAGACCTAACCCAAAAAGGTAATATACAAGTACTTTGGATGCGGAGTTCGACGCGTTTATCTAAATAAGAATGTTCAAGTCAAGGTTGACCCGGGTATGTCCTAAAACTGCGACCAGAACCACCGGAGGATGGGCAGCAGCGTCCTGTTAGTACACGGTGAACGTACTGCGATCCTCAAGCCGCCTGCCAAGCGTGGGGATTATGGCAACACCCCTATAAGAGGGAGGCCTTGTTCAGCAATGGACATTTAATGGCTGATGATGTGTGATGTGAAGCAAGGTTCTGTCATAATGCCTGGCGACAGATTTTCCTTCTCATTTCCGTTCTAATTACTTCTCTTTTCTGTGGTCACAAGGACATACATTTAAGTTACTAAACTTTTCTCGCCACAAAATGAGGGAAAGCTGGAAAACGGGTAAAACCGCGGGACCCTGATACATGTTTGTGTATTTACAAACACTACCGTACGATAAGTCAGCTGTTTGTCCAAATCACCGGTCGTTGGCTCGTCGTGTTTTTGTCCACCGTGGAATCGAGCTTGATGGATTGGAGCAAAAAGTGGCGCGCTTTTTGATGGCGGGCAATTTATTTTACTGCGCATACTTAGGTTTTTTGGGGTATTTGAAGATGATTATAAAACGATACCTACTTAATATTCAAATTGAAAAATAATTAAGGTTACATTCATTCTCAACTCACACCTAAAAACTACTCGGCAAGACTTTAGAATTTGTTTTCAACTTATTCTTCTTTTTGCCCATAACCTGTGTTATGGGCAATAATTAATACTACTTACTACGTACCTACTTACTTATAACTAAAAAGTTATGATAACTTATGATTACACTGGCACGGATAGGATTTTGAGAGTCGCTGGCATCCAGTGGATGCAAAAGGCAGGCTGTCGTTCAGTGTGGAGGTTAAAGGGGGAGGCCTATGTTCAGCAGTGGACGTCTTCTGGCTGATGATGATGGATAGGATTTTAGAATTTGAATCTAGCCTACATAGGAAAAAGAGTAGGTACAGAAGAACCTTTTAATTTGATGAGTGGATCCCAAGGCGGTACTTGCCAACCATACTCTTCAAAGAAAAGTTTTTTTTTTTTGTTAAATTAGAACGGCTATAAGGCATTTTTGTAAGAAATTTGTTGCATCCAGTTGCACCCATATAACTAACTATTACTACCAAACATTAAAATTAAAATTAAAAAAACAACAAATTAAAACCTAACTATCACTCTATTAAACCGCTACCAGTGGGAACTGTTCCCAAAATGCTGGCCCCATTACCACGTTGTATGGCGATGCTCACCCTTTGAGCAAAGTAGAGGCCGGCATTTTGGTCACGAGTTGCATCGACCAGACGTGAAGACAAATCTTTGAAAATAAAGGAGTTAAATAGAGGATGGAATTTTGTATTAGCTTCGTCAGTCCTGATGGGAAAATCCATCTGGCACGTCGTTAAAGCTCGTGATTTATCTGTTTTAAAACTACAAATAACTGTAGCACAGCATAAGTAGGTAATGCAGCAACACACCGCGGTAAGTAAATGTACAATAATCCCATTACGCGATAATTTATCGCTCACTAGATTGCATGGGAAGTACCACGTCCGTATCATTGTGTCTAACCACTGCCAAGTGCCGGCTTTCTAGTGATGGTTTTACTTGCATTTAGCATTCCTATGGAACCTTAAAAGTTAAAACGAGAAGCAAGAGTATGCCCGTTTTCACGTCACCAAGAACAAGCTACGCTTAACTTAGGAACCCCTAATCTAAGGAAAGTCTTAAGCGTAATCTTTTGTTTCACCAATCTATTTTAATAGGTAACTAAGCTAAGAGTTGGTTAAATTTTTGACAGTTATCCATGGTTTTGATGTGGGTGAGCGAGCGTGGCGCGAGCTGTCAGTTTAAGAGTTGCCTATTGGCACCCCCGAATCAGTGTCGTAACTTTAGGTGACTAGTTACTAACGTCACTAGTTATTGATGAAACGTTTTTTACCTATTCCTAAATATTTAAGCATCTGATTTAGGAGATTCCTAGGGCTAGTGAAAACGGGCATATATTACTCTAGATTGTAGATTTTACCAAGCCCAGTCACCCAAAATCTAAATATCTTCAAATCTTGATTAAATTAAAATGTTTGAATCATTACGGCAATTATTAAATCGGTGCCTGGGTTTTCGTGAAGTGCAGCTCCGACGTCAGTGGCATAGTATTTTTACGCACAGCTGAACGATAGTGATGCTATGCTATAGCCTCCACACATTTCGGGCAGTTTTAAAAATGCGACACCGTTTCATGAATGATATTCCGAAAACCTGAATGGAATTCCCCGAAAGTAAAAATCTGGATATCGATTTAAGTCGTGAGTGAATCGTTTTCTTCTACGCAAGCAGTACTGGTAGATCGCATCATCGCCTAACATAAAGCAAGGTGGCAGTCAAACGCAAGCATAATTCTGTTATAAAAACATTGCCATAGTGCTTATAATGCAACCTGTAAGCTACACAACTTTTCTTTTACAAGATTACGCGTGCGAAAGCAAGTTGCACGTATGTAGGTAATGTGAGACGTACCTACACCTTCTGAACCTGTGTCATTGAAATGCGTTGTTTCCAGGACGCATAACTGTCACTGCGTCAGTGTCACTGCGTTATATCTACTGATGCTGGACTCAGGTTTTTCGGAAGTTCACCTATAGTGCTCTAAAATGCAAGCTTATTTAAACTTCACCGCAAAATATTTATTTAATTCTTCATTAATTTTTCCTCAGGTACCGTGGAAGGGGTTCCCCCGTACAGGATGCCGCCGACACCCGACGCAGCCCTGCCCGGCGCGCCTGCCCCCTCGCCAGCCGCCCTTCATACGCACTCCAACAAGTTCCCTGTAAGTACCACCCAGCTACGACATACCTCAAACCTGGACCCGCTCGTCACAGGGCTGAAGCAGCTGGAATAGCAAGAGAGCTTGTAATCATTGTAACACTCTTGTACTTATCTTTTTCTATTTCTCTACTTTATCTACAGCCTACATCGTTCTCTACTTACTACGTTGCATTGTTTTCTATTGACTACGTCGCTTCATTATCTACTTACTACGTTAAGCCGTTCTCTACTTACTACGTTTAGCCGTTCTCTACTAACTACGTCGTAGCGTTCTGTTCTAACTACGTCGTAGCGTTATCTCCTAACTATGTCACATCGTTTTCTATTAACTACGTTGAATCGTTCTCTTCTAAGTCGCAACGTTCTCTACTTGATACATTGCATCGTTTTCTACTGCCTACGTTGCATCGTTATCTACTTACTATGTCACACCGTTTTGTACTACTTAAGTTGTATCGTTCTCTACTTACAACATTGCATCGTTTTCTATTGACTACGTTGCATCGTTATCTATTAGCCTCATCACGTTATATATCATACCTTTTTCTACTACCTAAGTTATATCGTTCTCTACATACAACATCGTATCGTTTTCTACTGACTAAGTCACATCGTTCTCTACTAACTACGTCATATCGTTTTATTTTATTTTATTTTTTTCTACTACCTAAGTCGTATCGTTCTCTCCTTACGACATCGCATCGTTTTCTACTGACTACGTTGCATTGTTATCTACTTACTACGTCAAATCATTCTCTACTAACTACGTCGCATCGTTATTTACTGACTACGTCGCATTTTTCTCTACTCACTACGTTGCATCGTTATCTATTTACTACGTCAAATCATTCTCTACTGACTGCGTAGCATCATTCTTTACTAACTACGTTGCATCCACTAAGTTTGTACGGCTACTTTAAAAGAGTCAATTGGCCCTGTCTTAAAAGAGCCTAAGATAGGGTTCACCGTACCACGGTTTTTCACATAAAATACCATGATTACGCTTGCCCACTTTTCTCACACTCATAACAATAATAGAGACATTATCGTATTGTTACTTGTCAAAACACTTCCCAGCTTGTTGTCGACAATCAATCTGGCGTATAACTCCATAATATCCGCGATCTCTCCATACACGCAGTTTTTACATACGTTAGAGAGATCTAGTGAAAGTGACTATTGTTCGGGCACTTATCGTCTCTCCATCGGTGGTATTGGAGGCTTTATGCAGATTATAGATCGTTAAATAGAAGCTAGATTTATGTTTGTTTAATTTGGATTGGTGGATTTGTTTGTGTTTGATAGCAGTGTTGTAATAAAATTTATGACACAACTCAAGAAATCGTAAAAGAGAACAGAAAGTTTGTGTGTGCGTCGAAATCTCAAGCAAATTATATGTGTTTATATTTTTCATGTTGACTTGTGATAATAGTTTACTATTTATAGTGATTAGATTTGTTATTGAAAAAGAGGTGTGTTTTGATCATATTGGCCTTATTATTGATATTGAAGAAAAAGACATAATGGGTGAACTAAAGATGAGTTTGAAACAAATTGTCTCCCATATTAATAAACTCGTAACAATCTTGTAATAGTAATGTGGTGTTTTTTCTTTTCTCTCATTAAATTTTTGAACTAGATTAAAAAAGACACGACTAAATAAATACTCCAAGGCTACTGGCGGTTAAAAAGAGTTTATATCCATTTTCTCCTTAGTTTTTTGTCGAGCATGAAAATCGGTACAACCGCTTAGCCGAGAGTATGTGACATATTATTATTATTATTTTTTATTCGATAACAGCTACCCTTTGACCGCCATCTCAACGATAATGCGATCTACAATGGGACACACTTGCCTAAATTAGAAAAAAATATTCACTCGTGATTCAACGCCAACCCAATTGTAACCATCGGGGCAAAACCACTGAGGCAGTACATGCCACAGTCTTGCGGTTCACTCAGTGAAAAGGAAATCAAGCTCTTCGTTCGGGTTTTTGTAATGTCAACCACGAGACGATGCGTTTTTGTGTCCATCCTGTCCCATAGTAAATAGGGCGAAACGAAATTAGATCTTGCTATTTTTTTTTATGATGAAGTAGGCTAGCTTTTGACCACAACTCACCTGATGGTAAGTAACGATGCAGTCTAAGATGGGGCATGCTTGTCCATGAGGTGCCTATTCACGCTTGTCTTGATGAGACCCAGGTTTTACTGGTTGTATCTTATAGGGAACACCGAGGCAGGAAGCGCATTCCATTCCTGTGCAGTTCGTATTAGGAAGGAATTTTGGAAACGCTGCGTGCGGACTTTACCAAAGTTCACGATGTATGGATGGAATGTTCGCCTCGATGACCTATGGCGGAAATTGGTAGACGGGATCAGCTTAAACAGCAATCTGATTAACCCTTCGAAATGTATCCTTAACCTTTCTTGTAGATAAAAATACTTTCACGTATACCATTGCCTCTGCAGATAGAACGCGAAGTGATCCTGTCGTCGGGTGACAAGAACTCCAAGGTGCCGATCCTGCAGGAGGCAAGGAAGCGAGGCAGGTTGAGCGCTGTAGCCCCTGACACACCACCCAAAGCTCTCTCGGCTTGGACACACGCTGAGGTAAGACTTGATATTTTAGTTGAGGCTTATTTTATTCCAAAATAGGCTTGCGTGTGACGCGTAGATCACGCTTGCATAGAAGCTGATTCATCGGAGATTTGAAGAGACCCAGATTATATATTGTGGAACACAACGCGGTAACGCAGCGAGTGTTTTGGGTACCTTTGCGCCGGGAACGGTCAGGGGTGGGTTATTTGAATAGTTATTAGTTTTGTTTTAATTTGATTGGGATTTTGAATAAATACAATAATTAACTAAAAAAAAAAAATAAAAAAAAAACAAGCAATATATTAGTTTGTTTCTGGCTCAACGCATAAGCATATTCAGCGTGCTATTGCCGCCAATATGCTGGGTACGCTGACAAGTGGTAGTGGGCTTGAGCATTTGGATTGTCTTTAGACCTTCAACGGTCTATGGGCAGTCTAACTGTATTTGTAGTGTTAGAGTATTAGATTGTATTTTGTTGATTTGTTATAAGTAGGCCAGTAAAAAGAAACTGTCTAGTGGTTTGCACAATAAAAATGGAATCAAACAGTTCCGTTCGGGTTTTGGGCATATCAACCAAATTAATCAAAGTAGCTTTTTAGTTTTTCGTTAGTTACTGTGTTTCTTCGGTGAATATCCTCGTACCGGATTACAAATCTATCGCCAAGCGACCCGGCCTTCCGGCCTTCGTATCTTCGGCAATCTCCCTTGACGTTTCATTCTGAAGCCGCTTTCTACCACATACCTTGAAGATAAACTTTTATTTTAGCTGTCAACGCACACAAAAGAAAATTCTCTTCTCTTTTCTGTGGTCAAAGTCGCATTTTGTTTACGTTATAACTGTTATTAAGGGTTATAACGTAAACAAAATGGGTTATAACTCATCACGTCACCACGCCAGTTTCCATGGTAATTTTTTTAAATACAGCTAGATTCTGTTTCAAGCATGTAATTTTAATTTTCAATAACTATTACGTTAAATGATGTGAATCCCATAACGTTTAGTAGAAAGCTTGAATTCGAAAGCTGTTTAGATTATAGTAAAGTCATGGTTACTTCTCAAAACGAGTATTATCAGCATTTGACCGATGGATAATTGCAGAATCTAGTTACTTAACATTTCTTGAAGTTATTTTACGCTGGTTGCATAGGAATGTTTAACTGGAAAGGATCTAGATCTCGATAAATAAGTTATTAAAATATTCAAATGCAACATTGATTGAGGATATCCTCTTCCTATATTAATTTCCGTCTCAGGACTTAGGTACCAGAGTTGTCTGTAAGCCGCTGCAATAACAAGCTGCATGTGAAGCTCAGTGGCGTGAGTCAATAAATTAATATAATAACCTCTTTGTTCATTATATTACTGTATTTAACTGTCGCGTATAGCGGTAGTGTACGACAGGCTTGTAGTATTTATGATTTCAGTAATTTACATGTAAATATTGTTAACTAATAGTAATAGTAATAGTTTATTGATCAAAAAAATTAAAGACAACAATATTGTTTACAAGCAATCGAACTGGACATAATAATAACATTTAAATTTAAATTTATTATGTTGTTTGTGTGTGGAACTGGCTGGCACCCGTACTAGTAATTAAACTGTGCTACAGGTACCAGCGTCCTCCGTTTGAACACTAATTAGCTTTAGTTACAATTAAACATAAAAAAATTACATATAACTGCTACAATAGTTAGTGGGGTTAGGTGCATGTTGATGAAACTTGGTGTGAATCTAAATATACAATTTAGAATTTTAAAGCCGTTTATAAACAGAACCGTTAACTAGCTCTATGACAGCAAACGTCACGGCAAAATGTAAACCCGTGCGAAGCGCTTTGAATCTTGACCTTTATTGTGTACTAGCGACCTGCCCGCCCGGCTTCGCATGGGCGTAATTTACGTGCGAAGCCGGGGCGGGTCACTAGTTATATATTATAAACCTTCCGTGGAAAATTATATCGAACTGATGGTGAAAGCCGGATACCGGAGGATGGACAGCAGCGTCCTATTAGTACACGGTGAACTTACTGCGATCCCCAAGCCGCCTGCCAAGCGTGGGGATTATGGCAACACCCCTCTTTAAGAGGGAGGCCTTTGTCCAGCAGTGGACGTTTGATGGCTGCTGATGTGTGAATGTGTGTGATGGTGAAAGCCGCATCAAAATCCGTTGCGTGGTTTAGGAGGAGTTAGTGGCCATACAGACAGACAGACGCGGAAAACGACTTTAATTTATACTATGTAGAAATAGAAATAGATATGGAGAAGAAAATGCTTTAGATTGCAAAATGCGCTGCCTGAATGGGTGTTCCCCGACAGCTACAATCTGGGTGTCTTATAGACAATAGACAATATTTTATTATATTTATATATATTTATTTATTATATAGTCTTCAAATCACGAGTGAATCGTTTTCTTCTAGGCAAGCGTGCTCCATCGTAGACCGCATCATCGCTTAATATCAAGCGATTTGGCAGTGAATTGCAAGCCTATTACTAAATAAAAAAAAATATAGAGAGTCAGACGTAGTTTGTTAGTCTCAAGGACGTTTTTCCCTCTAGGGTATATAATTACAAGGTAAGGTTAGTCTAAATTTATGTAAACAAGCATGAAACGTTTTTCGACCAATGACAGCTCTGAACTTTACACCAGTGATTATCATTGGTTACCTTTTGGTTACCGATTCGCCATATTTCCTTACATAGTCAGCCTGAAGGAAACAGCCTGCAGAAGTAACTAATACGGAATTTAACTGTTATAAGTAAACCTAGATACCTTGTTCACACAGAAGCAAGAAAGTAAATTTTATATGGGCACACAGAAACCAACGGACGTTGCTTATTTCAATAGTCGAGTTGTCCGCCAATAGGAGAGCAAGTTAAGACCCACTTTGCGAAATGACTAGTCCATTATCAAGATCAGCTAACGGACCCGATCCCGATATCTTAGATTATAGCTACACTTAAAACGGACGGACTCAAATCTCATTGATTGAGAATGCAAACCATTGGATTCAGTAATAGAAAGTCACTTAGAATAGTTTCAAAACGAAATATAATATTATTATCTAAAATCCTTCTTGAAAAATAATACGTACGACGAATGAAGTATTATAAACTTACACTAGCCGTTGCCCCGACTTTATATGCGCAAACCTTTCATTTAAATTTTCAACCTCCATTTGGCCCCTTAATTCAACCCTTTCGCAAAATCCTTTCTTTGCGGACCTCTACATCCCCAACTTTATAAATTCAGTTGCCTTTATTAACTAAACAAAATACAAACTAATACTAACACTACAAAAACAAATGCAGTTTGCTTGTGTAGATGCATTTAAAGTGTAAGGTAAGTAAACTAGAGTTATTTTAAAATTAAAAGATATATAAAAAGGGTTGACTCGTGAAGGATTTGAACCTCCGCCCTCCGATGGTCAAGTGAATTTTTATATCGGTGCTCTAACCTACTGAGCTAACGAGTCTTGTGATGCACTCGACAGAAATAATGAACGCAGTCGGGAATATGACGTCAAAATGACGTAGGTACTGCAATGTTATCGGTATGACAAAAAAGTGATTCATATGGGAAACCCCGTTATTACATTCACAGTTGGAAAGTTAAGCCTTGTCCATTCAGTGGCATGGTAATGCCGCCAGCATATTGGTTATACTGGCAACTGGTAGTAGGCTCGAGCATATGAATTGTCTCTAGACCTTCAAACTCCTACAACGGTCTTATGGGCAACCTAAATGTTTTTTTGTTTATTATGCTAAGTAGCTTAGGTATTTAATGTTAGTTTGTATTTGGATTAGTTAATAAACTGGCACTTGACTGGAATAAAAAAAAACAACAAAGTATAGTAAAATTGTATTAGCATAACAACTAATCAAACATAATGAAAACCTGTAAATCACAGAGAGCTACTAATGCTTTACAAAGACTTGGTGAGAAAATAAATGATTATAAAGCAAAGCATTCCTAGTTTACAAGCTTTAAAAGTTTGTCCTAAATAAGGTTACAGATCAAAAAAGGGTTGACTCGTGAAGGATTTGAACCTCCGCCCTCCGATGGTCAAGTAAATTTTTATATCGGTGCTCTAACCTACTGAGCTAACGAGTCTTGTGATGCACCCGACAGAAATAATGAACGCAATCGGGAATATGACGTCACGATATACATTAATGCCAAGATTTCTAGATCATCACAATCTATTAAAAAACTCATTCTATATACCATATGTTTGTAATCATAGACGTACGTTACAATACATACTACATTGCAGCAGCTTAGAACTACATAGTTCCAATATTTACCAAGATTAATATTTCAGTTAGGTCAAAATAACGATTTAACTATTAGAGGAATTAGCTAAAAACAACTTGACCTGACATGAACGAAATATGGATAGATTGCAAAATCAATGGTTACCAGTCGTTGGTTATTCTTCGCCTACTATAAAAAATAAACTTATGTCTCAAAAACCCAGTAAAAGGTTGACTCGTGAAGGAATTGAACCTCCGCCCTCCGATGGTCAAGTGAATTTTTATATCGGTGCTCTAACCTACTGAGCTAACGAGTCTTGTGATGCACCCGATAGAAATAATGAACGCAATCGGGAATGTGACGTCACGATATACACTAATGCCAAGATTCCTAGATCATCACAATGTATTTTAGATACTATAGTATTCATAGACGTCCATACTACATTGCAGCAGCTTAGAACTACATAGTTCCAATATTTACAAAGATTAATATTTCAGTTAGGTCAAAATATCGATTTAACTATTAGAGAAATTAGCTAAAAACAACCTAACCTGACTTGAACGAAATATGGATGGATGGGAAAAGCAAAGATTACCAGTCGTTGGTTATCTTTCGTTTACGTTTGTTTAAAAAAAACAGTAAAAGCTGACTCGTGAAGGATTTGAACCTCCGCCCTCCGATGGTCAAGTGAATTTTTATATCGGTGCTCTAACCTACTGAGCTAACGAGTCTTGTGATGCACCCGACAGAAATAATGAACGCAATCGAGAATATGACGTCACGGAATACTGTTTATTTATATAGTAACCAAACCTAACATGTTCTGAATTTATAGATAATGCAGCTGCAGTACCTTGTCCAGAGTATACCTACCTATGTGCATGCATGACGTTTCAATGGGCTCTTGATAGATGATTAGAATCAATTGCAAGAATTCGATAAAATAATTATATCACTTTTCTATCGGAATGCCAGATATATTCGTAATATGGTTGATATTCCGAAACCCCGTACGATGCGCTTTGTTTCCACTTTTATTATGCGTACTGCTATTTTGTGGAATGCGCTGCCTGAATGGGTGTTCTCCCATAGTTACAATCTGGGTGTCTTCAAATCACGAGTGAATCGGTTTCTTCTAGGCAAGTGTGCTCCATCGTAGACCGCATCGTCGCTTTACATCAGGCGAGTTGGCGGTCAAACACAGCCTATTAATAGATTTAAAAAAACTCATTTAAAAGAGACATGAAGTCAACCTTGATGGTTGGCGTTTCTTTGTCCACAAGCTTTCATCCACATTTCCAACAAAACTATTGTTACAAAAATATCAGTAAAAGGTCGACTCGTGAAGGATTTGAACCTCCGCCCTCCGATGGTCAAGTGAATTTTTATATCGGTGCTCTAACCTACTGAGCTGAGTCTTGTGATTCACCCCACAAAAATAATGGATGCAATCAGAAATATATTATGACACAAAAAACTATATCAGCACGATAAAACGAATGATTCACATAATACAATTCACTAATTGAGAATTTCTATGATTAGTATAAGTACTTAGTTATAGATAGAGGAGATAGAGATTCGTGTTGATACTCCTTTGATTTCCATCAAAACATCCTTTGATCCTTCTTCTTCTCCTTTTTTCTTTTTCTTTTGTTACTTTTTTTTCCTTTGAATTCCTTTTTGATTTGTGTTTCATTTGTATTTACGGTATAATAAAGAAAAATTGTATTGTATTTCCAAGCTATTCTATAATATTAATTAAGCATTAATTAATATTTTATAATTTTTAAACGAGTAGCTGGCATCCAGTGGATGCAAAAAGCAGGCTGTCGTTCAGTGTGGATGTTAAAGGGGGAGCCAGTAAACGTCAACTGCTGAACAAAAGCCTCCTTCTTAGAGACGAGTGCTGCCATAATCCCCACGCTTGGCAGGCGTCTCGGGAATCGCAGTATGTTCACTTTGTACTAATAGGACGCTGCTGCCCATTCTTTGGTGGTTCTGATCGCAGTATTAAGACATACCCGGGTCCGTAAGAAACGTTCAAAATACCTAGGGAATAAAAAAAAACTGACTCATAAAGAATTTGAACCTGCGCCCTCCGATAGTCAAGTACATTTTATAAGGATGCTCCAAACTCCTGAGCTGAGTCTTCGCAAGAAGGGAATAATTTTCATCAAGTATCGATGATATGACGTCATGAGCTGATTCATCCCGATTCTGCAAGCTGACCTTCATACATGACTCACTAATCTTAAACCATCTGTATTTTTTGTAGAATAAGGTTTCATTTGCTGCAAATGTATTTGGATTAGAGTAGATCAATGTAGTGTAATAGCAGTGACCGGCCTGGAATTTTTGTTGTTGATGTCAAGAATGTTGAGGAAAACAATTTGCAAGTGCTATTTTTACTGTGAATGCAAAAAAATCTGCGTCAATCGATTTTATTTTTAAATCAGAAGCACTGCAAAAAAATGCAATTAAAATCACAACAGCGCAAGCACCGTTCTTTATCAATCGTCAAATTTGATAAAATGCCATAGAATCGATCATAGCAAGTATTGATCAAATGACATTTTATCGAATTTGACAATCTCTAAAATTTACAAAAACTGTAAAATTTACGTCGATAAAGAACAGTACTTGTACTTCAGATAAGACTGATATAAAGACTATATACCATCAAGTTCCACTTGAGTCTAATTACGGTGTGGATAGCATGAGCAAGGGCAAAGAACCTTACAATCGTAATGGCTGACTCGTTACGGCTGATGGTTACCAGGAAGACGAACGGACGGACAGGTCGCATAGCGAAAATGGTTAGACGTCTTCGCTGTCAAGTGGGCGGGTAGATTCCATTGGATGACTTTATAAATGTAGTTATTTTATGAAACAGAATTTTGAGCAATGGTATTTTTTATTTATACAATGACTAGATGTAAAGTTAAATTTAAAAAAACGGTATTACTGACTAGTACATACTTATAAATTACTAGCGGTGTGCCCCGGCTTCGCACTGGTATAGATTTATATAGCCTGTCACCCGGGGATAGTGTAGCTTCCCAACAGTGAAATAATTTTTCAAATCAGTTTAGTAGTTTTTGAGCCTATTCAATGCAAACAAACAAACAATCAAATCTTTCCACTTTATAATATTAGTATAGATTATAACACCGACTTGCAAAATAATGAATCCTCACGCGAGTTTTGATGAAGCCAGTGCATACTTATTAATACTTCTTGCGCCGGTACGTCATTTTGACGTCTTATTCCCGATTGCGTTCATTATTTCTGTCGGGTGCATCACAAGACTCGTTAGCTCAGTAGGTTAGAGCACCGATATAAAAATTCACTTGACCATCGGAGGGCGGAGGTTCAAATCCTTCACGAGTCAACCTTTTTATTTTCTTTTGCTGTATACTTTTTTAGGAAAAACTTATAGAACTTGTAACTTAGGAATGCATCGCTTTATAATCATCTATCTCCTCACCAAGTCTTTGTAAAGCATTAGTAACTCTCTGTAATATTCAGTTTTTCATTATGTTTCATTAGTTGTTATGCTAATACAATTTTACTATACTTTATGGGTTTTTAAAAAAAAAAACAGTCAATTTATTAACTAAACCAAATATAAGTTAACTAACATTAAATACCTAAGCTACTTATCATAATAAACAAACAACATTTAGGTTGCCCATAAGAAGCAGTTGAAGTAGGTTGAAGGTCTAGAGACAATTCAAATGCTCGAGCCTACTATACCAGTTGGCAGTATACCCAATATGCTGGCGGCATTACCATGGCACTGAATGGACAAGTTAACTTACTTAAGTTAGGACTTAACTTTCCTTAAACAACTGTAATTGTGATAACGGGGTTTCCCACATGAATCACATTTTTGTCATGTCGATAAAGTTTCAGTACCTACGTTATTCTGACGTCATATTCCCGATTGCGTTCATTATTTCTGTCTGGTGCATCACAAGACTCGTTAGCTCAGTAGGTTAGAGCACCGATATAAAAATTCACTTGACCATCGGAGGGCGGAGGTTCAAATCCTTCACGAGTCAACATTTTACTGGTTTTTTTTTAAATAAAATTTACTTGATGTAATAGGCGAAGTCTAAGGACTAGTAAGCTCTCTTCTGTGAGTAAACTAATTACTTTTGCCATCCATCTATATGTGGTCCTTGTATCATCCATCTATATGTAGTCCTTGGTCTATTTTTACAAGTTTTTTACTTAGTTAGAGGAAAGGTATCGACATAGTCAAAGCACACAAGGTCTTAAAACTGTCTAATCAACTAATCAATGTACCTACATTTGATTTAAGACCAACTTAGAAAATAAAGATTTATTATTTTATTATTTATTATTGTCCGGTCATGTTTTTTTTAATCTAATGCCTCTAATAGTTAAATCATTAGGTATTGTCCGGTCATGTTTTTTTTAATCTAATGCCTCTAATAGTTAAATCATTAGGTATTGTCCGGTCATGTTTTTTTTAATCTAATGCCTCTAATAGTTAAATCATTAGGTATTTGACATAACTGAAAATTTCTCTGTAAATATCGGGACTAGTGCTAAGCTGCTGTAATGTAGTATGGACGTCTATGATTACATATAGTATGTAGAATACGTTTTTAATAGATTGTGATGATCTAGGAATCTTGGCATTAGTGTATATCGTGACGTCATATTCCCGATTGCGTTTATTATTTCTGTCGGGTGCATCACAAGACTCGTTAGCTCAGTAGGTTAGAGCACCGATATAAAAATTCACTTGACCATCGGAGGGCGGAGGTTCAAATCCTTCACGAGTCAACCTTTTACTGGTTTTTTTTAAAATAAAAATTTACTTGTCGAAATAGGCGAAGCGAACGACTAGTAATACCTATGCTTTTGTCATCCATCCATATTCGGTCCTTGTCAGGTCAGGTTATTTTTATCTAATTCCTCTAATAGTCTAATAGTTAAATCATTAGATATTTTGACCTTACTGAAATATTCTCTGTAAATATCGGGACTAGTGATAAACTACTGTAATGTAGTATGTACGTTTATAGTTACATAACATAGAATCTCTTCCTCCTCAGTTCGTTTGCTCAATGCTGAGCGTCATGATGCTCCCGATCTTTTGTAATTTGGAGACAAATCTGCTTCCATCTCTGATGGTCTCCAGCCTGATACATAGCGTCAGAGATGTTCATGCCGAGCTCTTTTGATACATGGTCGATCCATCTTGTTGGGCTACGCCCCATGAGTCTTTTTCCTTCCATTTTGCCCACTATTAATTTCTCCAGGTTGTCGAAAGGGTTTCGGGCGATGTGGGGAAAATAGTATCTAGAATATGGTTTTTAATACATTGTGATGATCTAGGAATCTTGGCATTAGTGTATATCGTGACGTCATATTCCCGATTGCGTTCATTATTTCTGTCGGGTGCATCACAAGACTCGTTAGCTCAGTAGGTTAGAGCACCGATATAAAAATTTACTTGACCATCGGAGGGCGGAGGTTCAAATCCTTCACGAGTCAACCTTTTTTTATATTTTTCCTTTTTTTGGCCTTTTTTTATAACTGATGTGGTTTAATAACTATACTAACGTGGAAACTATAATCAGAGTATTCGACTTAAACTTACTTTTCTTTTATTATTATTATGTAATTGTTATAGGTATTTATAGTTCAGCCAAGGGATTTTTTAAAGTAATTTTTATTGTATGGCTTTTTACTAGTTTGCGTGGCCTTAAAGGTGTGACAATGGGGGTCAGTTTGAAGATTTGTGGTTTCATTTTAAGAGCAATAAGTTCAAAATTAGCATTGGTGTGAAATGTTTAAATCAGAGTACGAACGTCTTTTACAATCATTAATCGTTAAGGCTTTGTGGATTTCCGGAAATCACCTACACAGAGGTGAACGAACAGTTCTAAAAATATACATAGGCAGTATTAAATTGAGTTCGTCCTTGGGTACAAGAGGCTATAGCCATAGGAGTAGTAATAAAAATTCATGGAGCGACGCGGCGAATGCTCGATGAGTTGCTTCGTACTGAGAATACAACGGTCGTAGAGTGGAAGCGCAGGCTTGCTGACACGAATGTGATATAACGTCGTAACTCTATTGTGACGTGGGCTTGAACCCTTTAGCCTTCTTCGTGACGTAGTAGTAGTCACAGAAAATAGAAGTAAATAGAACGGAAATGAGAAGGAAAATCTGTTACCAAGCATACCTATGAGTGAACCTTGATTGAACATTCTTATTTAGATCAACCCATCAAACTCCACATCATAATTGCTAACTGATTTCGAATGACTGACGCTTCGTTTATATGGGTGCAACGGGCTGAAATAAATTTCTTACAAAAATGTCTTGACAGCCGTTCTAACTTAAATAAAAAAAACTTTTCTGTGGTAGTTGTTATAAGAAAAACTTGTTCAGATTCCCGGGATACAGGCCTAGTTCGGGAATTGCTGTGTTATCATACTTACCCAACTGACTCATAAGCATAAGCCTTACTATATTCATTTATTCTTGCTTCTTTCGATTACGTTAACAATGAAGTATGAACGTAATTATCTACCCTTATAGGTAGATTATGTTCTCCAAATTTAAATGGGACCACTTCAAACATAAAAAATATAATACTTCCCGGTACGCAAAACAAGGCTGGAGCGGCGGCTGAATCCGCAGAGGGCCTCAAAAGGCGCAAATATAGTAGCCTAGATAGTGGGTATATGTTTGAGCCTTTTGGGGTCGAAACTTTGGGTCCGTGGGGGTCGGGTGCCAAAAACATTTTCAAAGATTTATCCAAACGTCTGGTCGAAGCATCTCGCGACCAAAATGCTGGTCGGTATCTTGCGCAACGTATAAGCATTGCAATACAACGCGGCAATGCGGCCAGCATTTTGGGAACGATGCCAACGGGCAGCGGTTTATTAGATTAGTTTAGTTTAATATAATATATTTTTATTTAGCGTATTTAATTTAATTTAGTTTAGTATTAGTTTTTAATTTTGTAAGTAATTTTAGGTTTTATTTTTGTTTCTATTCTAATATGTGTAATTTTCTTGTTTACTGGTTAAACTTATATAATCAAATGTGTGAAAAATATAATTATAGCCTGTTCACGAACGTCGGAGAAATCACGTAACAACACAACCAAAAAAATCTGTCTAATTCAGAACCTCCTTCTTCTAGTGTTTTCATTTTTGGAATCGAAATAGATATTACAATATGCCAGTTACTTTTAACACTGAGACAGAATGCTATAACCCTGTCATGTTTGGCGCAGTGAGGCCGTACGTCGATAGTGCGTTCGGGTACGGATGCCGTCGCATCCGGTCGTGCAGCCGACACCGCCGCGGGCGCTAGTGTGCAGCCACCTTTATGCTTGTTATATTTTTTTGTTTTCAAAATAAATTGTGTTGTGTTTCGATAGAAGTGCTCGCAGTGAACTTTGCGTGAGAATTACTTTACTGTGTTACGTCTGGTAGAAAACATTTTCAATGTGAAACTTGACGTGGGTTTTGCGATGAAAATAATAACAATAAAAAAAATATCATAATTAAAGACAGAGCTAACGATTTTTTACAGATAATAAAAAAAAACAATTCATTAAAATTAAATTTTAACTGAAAAAAACGTATAAGACAATAATGCACTAAATTATTTGTATACAAGTGCTGTGAACACAAGAAAATGGTCGAGTTCGCTTTGGAAAATGTGGGTAATCGCGTATTACATGTATTTTTCTTATTGTCTTATGTAAATATGTAATTATGGTCTCTTTACAAAAATGCACCCGTGCTACTGCAACTATTTCAGTGATATTAGTGGTATTTAACGTAATTATTATTTTATCTCGGGATATAACGCAGTGCTTTTCCATTTGCCGCGCAGGATCTTTTACTGTCGAAGTTCAAGTTCTAGGTGGCAACGAATGTTATAAGCATCATTCATTTGCATTTTTACAACGTTATTATTAACTCGCTGTCTTGTTTGTACGTTTGTGTGTTCGGAACAAACACACAAAATTTTCCATCAGGAGAGCGATTTGATTATTTCGACATGCATGCGCATTTACCACGTTTTATTAACTCGCTGTCTTGCCTGTACGTTTTTCTGTTCGAAAACTAACTAGCAGCTCTCGACCTCTGATTGTCTCGTTATTTATCTGCATTTTACCACGTTTTTATTAACTCGCTGTCTTGTCTGTTCTTTTCTCTGTTTGGAACAAATTTTCCATGAGGAGAGCGACTTGATTGTTTCGTCATCCATTTGCATTCTACCACGTTTTATTAACTCGCTGTCTTGTCTGGCCATTCGTGTGTTCGGAACAATTTTTCCACCGGGAGAACGTCTTGATTGTCTCGTCATTCATTTGCATTTTTAGCACGTTTTTTGTTGACCTACTCTCTTGTCTGTCTTTTTGTCTGTCAATTTAAACTAATTTACTAATGAGCTAGTGACTTTGAACGGTAAATAAAGATCAAAACTGGATGACAATGAAATATTTACTTTCTTCATAATTAATATTTAGCCATTATTAATTTTAACGTGGTAATTATATGTTAATTACCACGTTATATGTTTTATAGTAATTATTTTTTGCAGTGGCCTGTGTAACAAAAAAAAAGAGTTAACATAAGTTAGAAAAAAGGTTTGATGAAGTATGATGATGATGATGATGATATTAAAGACATACCACAAAGTGAGATAGTAACGCGCCTTTAGCTGCTCCTTAAATTGTGGAGTAGGTGAGAGACACAGGCTAAGCAGATGCTATCTACAGCGAAATCAGAAAGACCTTTCTCATTTTACCTCAAACGTGTCCATTGTCTACATAATATCTAATTTAGGATAACAATATCATATTGTTTGAGTTCCAACGGCGGTATACCTTTCACCAGCCAAGATACACAACGCAGAACAGTTACGCACCGTGGAACCACCATCGCCACCGATCTCATTCCTTCGTGGCAAATACAAGCAATAGACCATTGTCTTCTGGTTCCCACCAATATATTGTTAGTTGTTAGCTATTTCAGCTCAGACATTTCTCAAACTTATTGCGCCGCTTGGAAATAACTTGGTGTGAGCCTATGTTGTTAATTTGTCTTCAATGTTGATTGAAACTGTTAGAGTCGTGAAGAAAATAGGCTATGTTTATAGCCGAAAGTACAGTACAGAGAAAACAATTTAACAAGTAGTTGTTAGAGCTGGATCAAAACATTAACACAAAGTCGAATCTTAACCATCAGATGGCCAAAAAAATTAAAGTCGGTTCGTTATTCTGCAGTGGTTTAACTAAATACGAGTGCGAAATAATTATATCGACAATTTCAATCCAAATCAAACATTAGATAGATAAGCATAATTATAAACTCTTTATTGTGCACAACACCAATAACAATCAGCAGCCTTATCTCTAAGAGTGATCTCTTCCAGGTTGCCATGGAATGGAGAGGATTATATAGCATTATTAGTTTCATGTTGCAAAAATATTTCTGGCTTGACGTTAGAATAGAGCTCAAAAAGGTTTAGAACAATATTTAATTATATATTTTTCTTCCACAGAACCAACAAGCTGGCACATCGGGTGACTTCCGTCAATTCCAAGAGTACGGTTACGCCATGCATCAGACTCAAGGCGCCGTGGCCAGAACCCAGAACTACGAGTCTCCAAAGCCCCCAGTCCCAGCCAAAACCTACGGCAAACCCGAACAAAACAACTCACAAATGATTACCGTCACCGTTGAAACAGGCAAAGACAGCACAAGAGATGCGCCCAAAAGCAACAAATCTGTCAGCAAAACATACCACACACTCAAAGACATGATCTCAAATAGATTCAAAAGCAAGGAAAGTGTTGACGAAAAGAACAACGAACCTGAAACGAGTCTGAATAATAGCGAAGAAAGGAAAAGACCGGAACCTGAAGTGACTCCAAGAGACGCTGGTGTAAGGAAAGTAGATCAAGGAATTTATGGGAGACCTGTGTTGCAAAATAGACCAGAGTTACAAAATCGTCCGGAGTTAATGAATCGACCTGAACTCCAGAACAGGCCTGAACTTCAAACCAGGCCTGAGATGCAATATAGTCATGGCATTCCTAATAATATGGCGTACCCTAGTCCGTCACCTCACAGGTAAGCATAAAAAATAGTGACGCTATTATCTAATATTCATTATCATCTGTCCACATCAATTTGCAGCTGGAAAAATGCACTCTACTTGTCCCGTTCGTTAAATTCTATTACTTTGCCAATACATATTTTTAAGAAAATGATTAAATGTTCAATGTGCAATCTAAGCATGGTCATGATTTCTTATGATTTGATTTGAAACAAGCTTTTTGTAATCCTCGACTGGATTTACAAATTTTCCATAACTTTTAAACCATTGAACGAATTTTGATCAAATATAGCTAAAACTACCACAGTAATATATGGTTTCATATATAAAAAAACATAGCCAGAAAAAAACATTGCTTGGACTTGACCACTTCTTACTTTGCATGAGTTATGACTTGTTTGATGATATTATATAACTTGGGGGAAAAAATACGTGACAAATGCACAAGATGTTGGACGCTAAAATCATCACAGGGGGACAACACCAAAAACCAACTAGCATACAACCTTTTACCCCAACCTTTATATTCTCCTGTTTGTCGCTCGTGGGTAAAAAAAGTACTTGATGCCATCGTCATATTCGGAATTTAACAAACATTGCTCTATACATATAGGTACATTTTACCATGAACAGCCTTTTCTCTTCCAGACAACTCATAACACAGCAGCAGATAGTTCAGCAGCATATGATGCTAAACCAGGCCAGAAGCCAGGAGATGATTGCATCCCCTCATCGAAGTCAAGAGATGCTGTCGTCACCACACAGGCCGCAAGCGTTAGGAGCCGATGCTTTATACCAGCAGTACGGACCACCTGGACGGAGGAGCGCAGTGTACCAAAGGGACCTGGATGTACGATCCATGGCTAACTTCACGTCATTAAAGACTGGACCTCAAAGTCAGGTAAGGACTTTTTTTTCTGTCTTGTAGCTGCAGTTTCACCTATCTAATCCTTTTAGCCAGTGCTGAGTACAGAATATTCAAGTAGTCAATAATGTCAAGTTTTAGTCTTTAAATAATTTGTACTTTCGTAGTCACAAACAAAAAAACAAAAGTTTGTCACAGTCAAGTCAAAGTCATGCTCCAGTAAAGTGATGAAAACTTTATTAGAGGCTTCTACGGAATGTTTGGAACAACACGAAAAGACGCGTTCCATCTAATTATGTCACTTGCCCGGACTCGAATACGTTAACGAACACTTAATAAATAATATTCACTTTAGGAAAATAATACAAAGAAGCGACATGATTTTTCATGTTGACGCCAAAACACTTCGTTATTCAAAATCATTTGTCACTGTCAAAAATAAGTTGTTTATTTTAAGTTTTGGCTCTAGACATTCTGTCTGTTTATCTGTCTCATGTTGGTGCTAAAAGCCTTGTTCGACTTGGGGGTGATAAATCCTACACTGACGTTCCGCTTGAGGTGTTATGTGTACTGTGTTGGTAAGAACTATTTGTCATTACTTTTAACTTATTTAATAAAGGAACAAAATGAAAACTAGCCTCGGTAAAATGAACTTCAAGCATTCTAAAATAGTTGGCAATGAATTCTGAATACCAAATCGTTAATTGACTGAATCACGCGCAGAAACTCGGTCAAATTTGAGTGTGCAATTAGTTGTGTTATACAATGTTTGTTTTACTTTGAATTTTCTTTGTTTCATCATCATTCACAGCCTTCTTTATTTTATCCCAAGTATTGTTGTCGATTCTGTTTAACTTTCTTTCCATTTTCTTAGGTAAAATCAATTAGGCAACGCTAAAATGGGTGTCATCATTTTCGGACATATTGAAATTAAATGATACGATGATAATTTCAGTTCTAAAGTAGCGCTAGCATAGCATATTATCTTTTGTTGTAGAAATTTGAAACGGGAAAGCAATAATTATAATTTTTAGAAAAAAAAAGAACCGACTTCATGACTATACATACCTACATTTACAAACTGAATATTACGACTGAAATACTTTGTATCCATGGTCTTGAAAAATTTAACGAAAAACAACAGGGCCCGGTCGCCCATGGCGACCGGGCACTTTGTTTTTTTGAAGTTCTGTTGTAGGAACAGTTCCTCTATGTTTGCTGTTCAGTTGACAGCGTCGCTAGTGGAGAACAAAGTATGAAATTCACCAAGAAATAACTGTAGTTCCAATTTTGCCCACCTTAACAGCTAAGTTGGTGGCACTGTGCAATGTACATTGAATTCTTTGCTTATCTTCTTTTTTTTGTAGTATTTGTAGATTTTTCAAAAAGCGCTGAATCAATGTTGATAAAAAAATTATAGGACCACCTATCAAAAACAATTCTAAATTGGCGGAGTAATCGCGTAACAAACATACATAAAAAAACATACAGTCGAATTGATAACCGCCTCTTTTTGGAAGTCGGTTAAAAATTACATGGATTTTCCTGAGTTGTCGGTGCAGCAGCGGTACGGTATCGGCACGGTATACGCGGTACCGAAAGTTTACCGAGCGCCTACCTACTTCAATGAGAGCTTCCTGGGTCCCGAATCTATTAAACCAAGTGTTTTTAAATTGTTATTTTATTTTATTTTATTTTAATTGTTTAATGTATTGCGTCAAAATTGATAGTTTTTTAATACTAAGTTATAATAATAAGTGGTGGTATTTTTCTAGTATAAAAATAATTAAAAACTGTAAATTTTGAGGCAATTCATTAAACAATTACAATTTAAAAACAATTGGTTTAGTAGAATCGGGGCCCAGGAAGCTCTCAATTATAGATAGGCGCTAAATTAATTTTTATTTTGAGGCAATTATTTAAAAATTAAAATAATTACAATTTAAAAAAAATTGGTTTAGTAGAATCGGGGCACAGGAAGCTCTCAATGATATAGATAGGCGCTAAATAAATTTTTATTTTGAGGCAATTATTTAAAAATTAAAATTAAAATAATTACAATTTAAAAACAATTGGTTTAGTAGAATCGGGGCACAGGAAACTCTCAATGATATAGATAGGCGCTAAATTAATTTTTATTGTAAGGCAATTATTTAAAAATTAAAATAATTACAATTTAAAAAAAATTGGTTTAGTAGAATCGGGGCACAGGAAGCTCTCAATGATATAGATAGGCGCTAAATAAATTTTTATTTTGAGGCAATTATTTAAAAATTAAAATTAAAATAATTACAATTTAAAAACAATTGGTTTAGTAGAATCGGGGCACAGGAAACTCTCAATGATATAGATAGGCGCTAAATTAATTTTTATTGTAAGGCAATTATTTAAAAATTAAAATAATTACAATTTAAAAACAATTGGTTTAGTAGAATCGGGGCACAGGAAGCTCTCAATGATATAGATAGGCGCTAAATAAATTTTTATTTTAAGGCAATTATTTAAAAATTAAGAGTCCGAGCGACCCTATGCCGTATCGCTGCTGCACCAAGTCAGGAAAGGGCTTAAGGCAAAAAAAAAGAGGTCCTTACTCAACAAAGCAAATCAAATCGAATATTTATTTATTGACTAAAATTATACTTACTTACAAGTTCTGCTTTTTATGAACCTAAACCTAGCCTACCAGTCAGGGTTCTCCGTTTTGTAAAAGGGCCTAGATGCCAGTGTTGTGTTGTGACAATTTAAGGGTTGCAAGGCAATGATCTTGTATGATTTAAACTCATTGTTGCAAGATCATAGTTCGGGGCCAAAAAAACTCCTCGTTATAGTTTTATTAGGTACTAGCGGTCCGCCCCTGCTTCGCACGGGTATAGATTATAGCCCATGTCACCCGGGGATAGTGTAGCTTCCCGTCTGTGAAAGAATTTTTCAAATCGGTTCAGTAGTTTCGGAGCCTATTCAATGCAAACAAACAAACATACAATCAAATCTTTCCTCTTTATAATATTAGTATAGACGACTAGCAACGCACCCCGTGTAAATCTTATTGTTTTACACTTTGGGTTACATTATTGAAGTTTTAGTAAGGATCCCTATTTTTTTTTTTAAGTTAATATATCCTGTGTCACCCGGGGATAGTGTAAGTTCCCAACAGTGAAAGAATTTTCAAATCGGTTCAGTAGTTTCAAAGCATAATCAATGCAAACAAACAAACAAACAATCAAATTTTTCCTCTTTATAATATTAGTATAGAGTTTAGATAGTATAGATATAGATATACGTATAGATTCCATTATTTGACGAATTCTTTTAACACTATAATAATAATAAATATAAATAATAAGTAGTAATAATAAGAGTAGCATTGGAATAGTTATTCAGTTTTTTTGTCATTTGCGTTCTAGTTAAAAAATTTAAAGATAGAAAAAGACAAAACACGGCGTAAATATTCCAGGAATACCCACGTTTATTAGTAAGGGGGTATGTGTTTAAACTTAAACCTCACAGTAATAAGATGAGTATACTAAATGAATACCAAAAGTAACTGGTACGGTTTCCCAACAGATTTCCAGCGATCCTACCATTCCCAGTAAGACAATGGGATCACCTTCCCACCAATTATCTGATTCCCACGGCTGGCCAATTATGGAGTAACAAGTGCCGGCTGGTTGCTACATTTTCATGAATTTTGATTGGATTATTAGTGCATTTGGAATTACGATTTGTTTCTCTGGTACTGTTGAACGCTACTTTCATTTGGTTTCATTTTGTGCCCTAATTCTCAGTAATATAAAAACCAATTTCTGACCAGGCAAAGCGAAAGTCTCAGAGTGTAAGTAAATAAGCGTTTATATATTTGTTCAGTAAAGACTTGCGTACCATTGTTCTGAACTGTGGGCTTACTCTTGACACTCGATTTCAATCGTAATTTGGGATTGGGATCGAAAACATGCCATTTTGTACTCTTCAATCGCGTCAAGAGTACTGAAAGCGTCGAGTAGAGTCGATTTTATTTAGTTCCATAAAATTCCATCATTATCAGTTCCAATCGTGCGCTAGTTTAGAATTCGAGTACCAAAATTGCATGTTTTCGATCCCAATCCCAAATTACGATGAAATCGAGTGTCAAGAGTAAGCCCACAGATTCCAGTAAAATCTGAGACCTCGCTTCGCTCAGTCAATAATAGCATGCATGAACTATACTAGTCTGTGAATCCTTGACTATAACAAACATTATTGTCCCCGTAGAGCAAAAAATCACTAAGTTGAAATTTTAGACTTTCATCAAAAATAATTATCATTTTAAAAAACCGGCTACAAAATTATTAAATTCGCAATTTCATTTAAGTACTTGTTTTTTTTTATTAAAAATCATACTACTGAACCGATTTTGGTGAAATTTATATAGGAATAAATAATCTGGAAGTATAAAGTATTCAAATGAAAAAATAATTTTCTTAATCGGTTTATGACCGACGAAGTTCTGAAGAATCAAACATTAAAAATAACCGAATTGATTACTGAATTAATCAGTTTTTGAAGTTTTAAAAACTCGTTTAAGTTTTGTATTACATTAATCGTGGTTTTACTTTGTAGGAAATACAACGAAACTTTAGGTAAACTAACTATTAAACAATTTTGTATAACCTTTTCTTAAAAATATTTTCATCATTCAATTATTCCTCAAATTCTGCGCCTTGGCTGTAAGTTAGTGATTTTTCTCATGCGCTTAATGATTTTTGGTCTACCATCAAATTGACTTGGTTAACATTCGGCTTCATTATTAGAAATCCTGCATCCAACGTTTCCCTGCGGTCTCTATAAGGTCGTCTTTCCATCTCGTGGGTGCATGTCCTACGCTGCGAATGAATGAAATGAATGAATGAATGAACTTACCTAGTTGATTTTCTAAATCGAAAACTATGGCCTACACTGATTTCATTGAAAAGAGGTAAAAATTTGTCATTTTAATGATATTACTAACCCGATTAATGCTTCACTCTCACCAACAGATACCAATCAAAGTATCCGTATTTATCAACGGAAATCTACCGTTACGGTCTAATGGAGTTCCTCCAGCTATTATTAAATGATTACTCGTAAGTGAGTCATAATCTGATTTAACTGTATCCTTCGCTTGAAAACCTTGTATCGAAAGGAAATGCTTCGGCAATCGTTGCATCTTATAAGAATCGGATTTTAAGAGAGATTACAGCGTTTACCTACTAGCCTGATATATTATGTTCAAATTCAGATTCAACTACATGATACATGATACTTTTCCCACTTTTAGCAATTTTGGTACTTTTAGTATAAGTTTGTCTACTTCCCTAATTAGCTTAAAAAATCATAAATGGTGTTAAGTAGGTATATCAAAATTGAATGTCTATCTGGGAAATCGTAAAGACCGAAACACGATAAAAGATATTACGCCTGATTTATTTTTTTACCTGTTTTAACTAAGATGTTTCATATGTTAAAAGTAACAAGCTTAGTGGAGAATTAATGAATCATCATTATTTCAGCCGTAGAACGTCCACTCCTGGTCATAGGCCCCGCAAGTAAGTGTAAACTCAAGGGTTCGTCTGAAAACCGGCCATTCGACACTGATTGTATCCTCTAGATATAAGTTTTTTGTAAAGGTGTCGAATAAAATTTATTTTCTTTCTTTCTCGCCCATCGATCTCCAAAAGGGCCGGTTGGGAGAGGCCTGCATCCAACGTTTCTGTGCGGTCTCTTTTAGGACGTCTGTCCATATTGTAGGTGGTGATCTTGTGGGTAGCCTATCACATTATATTTTGCTATATTTGCTATAAATACCTGTGTTTTGTCTTTACAGTTCGAAAATCATTCTCGCCCCGATCTCAGAAGCCCTCAGCAGTTGGAAAGAGAAATAGTCAGACAACGAGGCTTAGTCGAAGGAAGACGGGCATCATCACACCCTCACCTTCTAGACGAACCCCCGCCAAGACCTGAACTCACCACACCTCAGATACACGACAGATCTAGAAGGAACTCTCACGGCAATTTGCTAGAAGTAAATGAAAGTCCCCAAAGACTTGATGAGAGAGAATCTGACGATGGAGGCTTTAGACACAGACTTGCGGCTCACGGAAGGTTGAACTACGAAGAGCGAGTCAGAACAAGTGGAAGGTCAATAGAGTCTAGAATTCAGGAGAATGCTTATAGAAGAACTCCCGAGAGTCACAGAGAGAGAAGAACGCCAGACAGTCACAATGAAAGAAGAACTCCTGACAGTCACAAAGAAAGGAGAACTCCAGACAGCCACAAAGAAAGGAGAACTCCTGATAGTCATAAAGAGAGGAGAACCCCAGACAATCATAAAGAAAGACGGACTCCCGACTCAATAGCTCAGAAACAGAAAGACGAAGGTCAAGTGAGTCTAGTAGATGAAAGTGCTAGTCAAAAATCAGCCGATAGTGTGTACAATTCCAGTGGGAAACCTGAGGCTTATAATCCTCAGCCTTCGTCTTCAAGGCAGACGCCAAGCAGGATAGAAGATCTGAAGAATCATGGGAAAAAAGGTGCCGGGTCGGGAGCCAGTTCAGGTGAGATTTGTAAGTTGTACAGCATTTGATTTGTCTTGATGAATTCATAAACTAACTAAAGCTAAATTAAACGACTGCGTGGCTATCTTTAAAAGCTGTATTACAAAATGCAATCGTTCGACTTTAGATGTTCGCGATTTCAGAGTTGGTCTCATAATAAAAGTTGTTCATAATGATCGATATTATCCTTGATATTAAGAACCCCTTTCGGCTTATACGCCTTTCCGTATAACCATGTAAATCCAAAAGTATGCGTTTGTTCCTCTTTCACGCAGCATAATAACAACGGATTGACGTGATTTTTTGCATAGAGATAGCTGGAGAGCCAGAGAGTGACAGAATACTTTATATTCCGAAATAATTACGATTCAAACGAGGTGAACCCGCAAGACGCAGCTACTTCAAAATTAAACAAGCAAAAGGTTGTCGTCATAACATGAGCTGTGAGAAAAAAAACATCGTCACTAAAATCTGAGTTAATCTTCTTTCCTCCTTGCTTGCTTGCACAATATTATACTCATCATCATCATCAGCCAGAAGACGTCCACTGCTGAACATAGGCCTCCCCCTTTAACCTCCACACTGAACGACAGCCTTTCTTTGCATCCACTGGATGCCCGCGACTCTCACAATATCATCGGTCCATCTAGTGGGAGGCCTCCCTACGCTGCGTCTTCCGACCCGGGTATGTCCTAAAACTACGACCAGAACCACCAGAGGATGGGCAGCAGCATCCTCCTACTTGAATGGTGGATCCTCCTGCGAGCCCCAAGCCGCCTGCCAAACGTGGGGATTATTGGCAACCCGCCCCCCCCATGCTAGACAATATTATACTATCCTCACATTATTATGAAAATGTTAAGGGTATAATAATGATTAAATTCTTCCAGATTACGATAAAAACGGCGGTCAATCGTCAAACGTGGACTCCGGTAGAGGCAGCGTGGCGTACTCTAGCGGTAGAAGACCCGAGGCAAGCCATGACACTTCGGCTGACTCCGATGCTGTGGCCAGACAACCTCCGTCAGGGACCAGCCATCAAGTGCCGCCGGGACCTAGTAGGTTTTATACTTAAACCTTAACTTACCCTAAACTCAATAAGCTAAAAGAAATTGTCGGGTGCGTCTGCAATAAAAGACTGATGGGTGAGCACGGTTGTTTAGGCACATCTTCAGCTGGCCTTTGGACTTCTGGAGGAGGTCAGGTACTCATTATTATGAAGAACTTTTATTATTAAACCAACCTCGATATTTAGTTGCTGGTATTTTTTTGCAATTTTAGCGTATTCCAATAGTATAAGTAAGTTGTTTATAATGAATAAAATGACCTACTATCGATTTGATACCACTGTTCCATGTCACCCTATAAAAAGATTATTCTTGTTCAAGATAGTGGCGAAAGTTCTGCACTGGGTTAGTGGCTATTCCTGCTTTTTTTTTAATGCCATAGCTGGCAAACAAGCAGACGGGCTGCCTGATGGTAAGCAGTTACCATCGCCTATAGATACTTGTAACACTAGAGGCATCACAAATACGTTGCCGACCCTTTAGAACTCTATTAACTCGCCTTTTGAAGAACCCCATGTTGTAGCTTGGTGTATACTGTGCATGTCCTCCTACCAACATCCCGTGTTAGCACCTGAGCCAACTCAGCTCCTTGAAATACCTAAGCAAGTAAAATAAGCTGGCACTGTTGCTCCAGAGGTGTTAATTATGATGAGAAGCAGTCAAGCTGTTGTGGTGACCTGAATGACGATGGCGCTGCTTCATACAACCCGAAGGCGATTCTAGTTTCTTCTGTGGCTTCACAATGTCCCAGCACATGCTAAACAGTTTCATTTTTCTTCATGCAGCCACGACACAGCTTAGCTTAACTTTATACAAGTGACTTTCCAAGTTGCAATGAGAGGACCTTCGCCTCTTTGCTAACCTTAGAATGTTGGCTGTTGGAGAAATTATACGATCGAGCTTGTTTTTATGAACTAACTACATCATGAGGTTTGTACAAAATACAAATGGCGAAATTGTCTGTTTGAAATTGGTTTGAAACTGTTTGTCGTTGTGAACGAGACGTCGATCGGTACTGCGATGTGCTGACCGCTGACGCTCTACCTGGCGTTCAGACATCGTTGGAATATTTACGCTGAAGTCGGACACATACAGGGGCGGATCCAGGATTTTATTTGGGGGGGGGGGGCATTACGACAAGGCTCGAAGGAACCAAATCAAAAAATTTAGTTGAATGTATGGAATTGCTAGGTGTTTTGTTAGGACATGGGGGCTATGCCCCCCCCCCCCTGGATCCGCCAATGGACACGTATAGTATTTAATAGGAGAACGTTCCTCTATTTGGTTATGACATTCTTCCAATCGCATCCATTTTCCTGCTGCCTTTCTAATGTCGTCGAACCACCTCATTCACAAACTTACTTATTTTTTCAGCTGGTGAAAATGAGTGGGCAGACCTGGTGGAATGTGAGCTCCGTCAGATCCTGGAGCCGAAGCTGGCTGGCATGAGGCTGGACTCCTCAGGCAGTTCCGACAGCTCCGTCACTCCGCCGCTACCGCCACTGTCACCTTCATCTGATATGCATAAGAGAAACAGGTAAGTGATAAATTGATAATACATCTTGCGTTAGGTAAAAAATGTACTTTAGAGGTATTTGATGCCTCAGGTAACGTGTTTTAGGAGTGCCGGCAAGTTACTATGGAGATCCTGGTGCCCATCGTCATAAAATGTCAATTAATGTCAGAAACAAAGAGGCAATTCTATCTAACTCTTCTGCACCCCAATGCAGCTATCTATGAAATGACTCTGGGTCTTTGAATACGACTTTGGTTTATACTGCCTATTGTAAGAGCCGATTAATTGGGAACCTTTTGGGCTCATGTGTGCATGGTCAAATTTGGTAATCTGACCTATGATACAATCAAGCCCAGGGAACACAATGGTACCGTCTAGCCGGCGCCATTGTAGAGGGAAGAAGGGGAAATGCTATGTATGTTTCCCAATTTCCCAGTTTTTGTATTATAATTGTATAGTATTGTAACCTGCTTATACCTCAATACAGATAGTATTATTATGGTAGGTATCTATAGGAGATTGCTTCCCCATTACCTTAAAAAAGAGTATCTTGGGAAGATGTTCCTCCGTCACAAAAAAGTATGCACCATGTACATAATGCATCATCATCATAATCAGCCTTTTAACAGTCCACTGCTGGACTTCTAGCCTGCCCCCGAAAGGGTGATTGGGCCACAACCACCACGCTGGCCCAGTTGCGGGTTGGTGGATTCACATACACCATCGAATTTCTTCTCCGTACGTATGCAAGTGTGCTCACGATGCTTTTCCTTCCCCGAAAACCCAGTTGTATGAAAATCCGTACATAAACTCCAGAGAGCTCATTGGTACGGGCCCGGGGTTTGAACCCACGACCTCGCTTTCAAGTCTAGTGGTCTCCCAAATAGGCTATCATGGCTAATGCATGATCTCTCTATTTTATTTGATTCCAGTTTACCGGGCCGGTCAGCTGAGTACCCGGACGAGAGACGACGAGGCCGCGAGTCACCACGATGGCACTCACATAAGAAACACTCGTCTAAACGAGACCACCATTACAAGAAGCACTGTTAGTTTGTATACATTTTATAATGACATTGGGCAACACTCATATATCACTCACCGGCATATTAACTATCTCTATGCAAAGAATCACGTGGATCCGTTACTCAGTTGCTGCGTGAAAGAATGACAAACAAAGAAGACGTCCACTGCTGAACATAGGCCTTCCCCCTTTAACCTCCACACTGAACGACATCCTGCCTTTTGCATCCACTGGATGCCCGCGACTCTTACAATGTCGTCGGTGCATCTAGTGGGAGGCCTCCCTACGCTGCGTCTTCCAGTTCGTGGTCTCCACTCCAGAACCTTTCTTCCCCATCGGTTATCGGTTCTTCGAGCGATGTGGCAAATTTTAACAGCTATGTCGATGACTCTGGTTCTTTGGCGAATATCCAAGTTTCGGATTTTATCGCGCAAAGAAACTCCGAGCATAGGTCTCTCCATTGCCCGCTGAGTGACTGAGTTTTTCCAAAAGGCCAACAGTTAAGGACCACGTCTCAGTACCATATGTCACAACACACTTTTGCGTTTATAATATTAGTTAAGTTTTTGTATGTTTTCATTTCATTCCAGTATTCGGGCTGGACACAACTGACATGACATCGACTACAACTCGCAGCCTGGACCTTTCTTCCCTCCTCGACGCTCGTACAGACAGTGATGCTTCAGGAGGCGACGCGAGGGCCATCAGACGGCAGCTAAGAGGGCTCGAGAATATGTACGCGGAGGTATTACAGCTGTTGGGAGTGAGGAAACCAGCCAGTCTTACGAAACATCCTGCTTGGGAGGCTAGGTGAGGAAACAATAATATTTCTTGTAAAGTTACTTTCAAATGGTATATTCATCATCATCATCCAGAAGACTTCCACTTCTGAACATAGGCCTTCCCCTTACAGCGCCACACTGAACGACAGCCTACCATCTGCATCCACAAAATGCCCGCGACTCTCACGATGTATTCAGTCTAGTAGGAAGCCCATCTACGCTGTGTCTTCCAGTTCGTGGTTTCCACTCAGGAACCTTTCATCCGCATTGGTTATCAGTTCTTCTTCAATGTGGCCTGCCCACTGCCACTTCAACTTGCAAATTTTAATAGCTATGTTGGTGACTCTGGTTCTTTGGTGATTATCCAGGTTCCAGTTCAGTTCAGTATCTTTATTTCAATTGGGTACAAATACAAGTACACTTTCGAAAGGTTTCCGGATTCTATCGCGCAAAAACTACGACCATAGCTTTCTCCATTACCCGCTGTGTGACTAAGTTTTTCCAAAAGGCCTACCCATGATTTAATTGATACATTTCCAGGTTATCATCGAAGCGTCGTTACGGAAGCATGTCATCTCTACCGTCGAGTTCGGTCAGCAGTCGTCCCGTCCGGGACAAGAGACGCAGTTCCAATGAGCACAGGAAGAAACATGACCTCAAGGTACTACCCGTTGCACCGCTGCATACTGTATATTATTTTCATTAATTACTGATTGGCTTGGCATGAGGAGATCCGTAGACGAACGATAGTCACCGACATAGCCCACCGGATTAGCAAGTTGAAGTGGCAGTGGGCAGGGCACATATCACGCAGAACAGATGGCCGATGGGGCCGAAAGGTTCTGGAATGGAGACCACCGACTGGTAAGCGCAGCGTAGGACGTCCACCCACAAGATGGATAGACGACCTAAAAGAGACCGCAGGAAAACGCTGGATGCAGGCCGCTTCCAACCGGCCCTTTTGGAGATCGATGGGGGAAGCCTATGTCCAGCAGTGGACGTCCTATGGCTGAAATAATGATGATGATGATGATGACTGATTCTCTTTCTGCTGCTGATACCATTAAAAGTCAAGACGGGAAAAGATCACACAGCTAATTAGGCTGTGTGGTCTTTTGGCATCTTTTCTGTCTTAAAAAATTGAAGATGTAGAAAAACTGACTGGTCTGCCTATTCTCTGCTCAACTCCTTGCCGACTGTAATTAGAAAAGAGTAGCTGAAAGGCTCAGAAAAAGTTTTTTTTCTAAAACCCAATGGCTGCAATATAAAATGTATAACGAATTGTTTCACCTTCCCCAGGGTATAAACAAGCGGTTCCAACGGCTAGAGTCCCACGTGGTCACGCTCGCGCGGTCCGTGGCCCATCTCTCCAGCGAGATGCGGACACAACACCTCGTGATGCAGGAGATGGACAACATTCGAGCAGAGATCGCAGCACTTAGACATATGTACAAGTAAGTCACTAGTCCTAGTCTGATTTTCTTTCCTATTGAAAAGATTTTGGGGTTGCACATCTTGTGCATTTGACAGTGACTCTAAGCATGTGATCGAGTACAAACAAAAAAGACATCAAATTTTTTTAAATATTGAAAGATAAACTTAACTTTGTAGTGGACATTATGGTTCTTCCATATATTCAAACAATATTCCATATATACTACAAAATGTAAGTTTGTAATAACAAAACAATATTTTTTAAATGATGTAACTTCAAATTTATGACTTACGGATTTATTCCTTTATATGTGTTATAAGACTTTGCCTATTGCCAAATTTCATGAGTCTAGGTCAACGGGAAGTACCCTATAGGTTTTGATTCCCTTGTGAAATCGCAAAAAAATGCGTCATATCTTTTGATCGCATTGACTTACAAGTTTTTTTTTTACAGCTAAAAGACCCAAGTATTTGATATAAATTTCAAATTGATACATTTACACGTTCTTGAGAAAAAGGGTCTTGACAGACGGAGAGACGAACAACAATGTGATCCTATAAGGGTTCCGTTTCTTTCTTTAGATGTACGGAACCCTAAAAAATACCTCATCATTATCAACAACATCTGTAAGGATCTTTCGTACTTCCAGATCGCAGCAGTACATCAGATCAGGCCACCAGCGCCACTCGGACCCGTTCTCGTTCAGCAACCCGGAGCGAGTCAAGCGACTGACGAAATTCTTCGGAGACGAGCCGCCGCTGATGAGGCTGTTCCTTAAAAAACTGGGATACGAGGTACTACATAAGATGCTACTAATTACCAAACTTAGTAATCAATATTTTAAATATTTTTTCCCTATTTTTAAAATGTTATACAGTGGACCCCCGGTAATCCGGCAAACATTATGAAGGGCAGTGTCGGACTATCGAATTTGTCGGATTATAGAGCACTGCCTAATAAATAGTAAACAATGAACGCACGCTAGGCCGTACCGCTATCACTAGTAGTCAAATTCAAACTAAGTAAAACAATGCATACGCGTCGAGCACAATAGCGGTGGCGTGTACGAGTTGTGACCTGTTCAAACCTGCGTGATCTATATGTATTAGCAAAGATTGTCAAACATACATGTAATTCTAAGTCATGTCGGATTACAGGGGGCGCCGTATTAGACAGGGGCCGGATTATCGGGGGTCCACTGTATTGCTGTTTTGGTATAATTAATTGATACATTAATAGGAGAAGCTATTGGCTCCCGTCTCACAGTCTCTGACTAGTTCGGAAGCCTCTGGGATCATGACTATAGCTTACCATAAATTATGCCCGAATAAATGATTTTGTAACTTGTATTTTTGTATTGAAGAAGAATGACAGTACTCGTCACATGGCTTTGACTTGCCATTATCCCACGGTTTCACCCTCGAGCGAGGACTTTTCCATCCTATGTCACTCACCGGCTCTTCAACTATGTACGAGTATCTCTAAGCAAAAAATCACGTTGTTTCATTGCTCTGTTGCTGCGTGAAAGAGGAGTTAAGTTAATAATACGCTTTTTAGGATTCTGTACCTGAAGGGTGAAAACGGGACCCTATTACAAAGCTGTATTTTTCGAACCGTAATAGCCAGTTGATATTTTCACAGAATATTTAATGTTACGGCGTATTAACTAAGAAATAATTAAAACGTCAAAAAATATAAAATTAAAGGGCCTCTATATAAAAACGTATATATTTTTACGTATTTTGGTATTTGCTATAGTGTAAAAATGGTAATACGTACAAGCGTCAAACTTGGCATGATTATAAATAATTATTATAATACACACTCTAAACTAAAGTACATACCTATATAGCAAGTGCGAGTCGGTGACAAAATTCTGTTCATTACCAAGTTAAGCAACGTATTCGGTTACTTGAACGACTTTATTATTTCTATAGCCGAATCGAAATTACATATTTTATAATTTTAAAATAAAATATATTCGTGACATTTTTGCACACACGGTCATCTGACCCCAAACTATGCAAAGCTTGTGATATGGCTGCCAGAGACTTATATACATATATATAGTTTTAAATACATACTTAAATAGATATTAACATCCAGATATAGAACAGACACAGATGTTCATCACATAAATGTTTGTCCTAGGTGGGAATCGAACCCACGTCCCCAAACTCAGAAGGTAGGTTCACAACCAACGGGCTATCAGTCAGTTTGGGTTTGAAGTTTGTTGTTTGTGGTATTTTGTAGTGGTATACGGAATCCTCAGTGCGCGAGCCCGAATCGGACTTGGCCAGTTTATTAATAATCAATATTAGTTATTACTTAATTATTAAGTATGCGATATAAGTTTCGGACGGTCAAGAAACTGACATTAGATTTAATCAATATTCTCCTTTCCAGAAATATGCCGCTCTCTTAGAAAAAGAGAAGGTGGGAGCAGCGGAACTGCCTTACGTGGGAGAAGACAAGCTGCGAGCCCTGGGAGTGCCACTGGGGCCCAGGATGAGGATCCTGAAGGAAGCCGGCATCCACCAAGACCTCCACATGACTCGAGACGACCACAACACTACCACTACCTTAGCTATAGTGTGAGAATTAAGGCCCAACCTTCAGATAATACAATGCGGTAACAGACTGATTATGTTTATCGTCTATATATAAATGCTGACCACAAATAGAACCTATCACAGAAAAAAAAAAATAACGCGGATATGTCTGGCTTTGATCACCAACTCGCCTGTTGGTAAGCAACAATGTGGTCGAAGACGAAGCACGCAGACTTAGAAGATACCTACTCACTCTGGCCCTGAAAAGGCCCCGTTTATATCTCTCTGGAAACAAGGAAGCAATGGCAGGTTGTTCCAATCCTTGGCTGTACGGATTAGAAACGTGAATTTGAAACGTTTGGTACGTATCCAAGGAAAATCCACAATGTATGGGTGGTAGTGGGCTGTTTTATTAAGGAAGTTATAAACATTTTAATATCTTGCTATACAGAGAGCGCACTATAAACGCGCCTTATAAACTCCACACTGAACTTCTTCGTCAGGGAATACGCGCGCTCCCGAATACGTACGGACGGCAGGTCGCCCGCCTCGCGCAAATTTTGATGAAGTAGAGGAAGGTAGTTATCATAAATAATTGGCTACGTACCTACGTAGAGTTACGGGTACTTATTACTATAGGTTGTCCTTAAATGAAGAAATCTCTCTGCAACGAAAACATGGCAACATTCCACAACGAAACTAAGACTTACAACTAGAAAATATATGTAATAATGGGTACCTTTTTAAGAAAACAAGTTTTGTACTAATAATAATTGTACTCACTACACTTAAGTTAATATTAAGTTGAACACAAAAATAATGATATTCAATAAGCTTTATATTTTTTATATTGATGTTTCGATTTAGAAAATAATTAGTTGTTAAAGGAATGTATTTTGTAACTACCCAAATGTTTATCTAAAGTCTAATACTTAACAATAAATTAATTATCATTGTATCGATTTTTTTTTTCTTCTTAATATGTAATTAATTGGAGAAAAAAAATATGCTGAATAAGTAAAACATTGTTCTTAGGTTAAGGTAGGATTGAATTGTTTAATAGGGTTAGACAGAACTGCTGTGCTAAACTGAAAGGATTGAACTTATTACTATGATAGTCCGGTAATTTTTACGCACCCTGCAATGGTAAGCCAAAGAGATTATTCCAGTGTGTGTAAAAAATTTAAATAATATTGTGTATAAAGATATTTTATAAAACGTATCATTGACCCAAGCTTGTAAATAAGCAAACAAATTAAAAAGGCAAATGATTTACTTAAATATTTGTAATACTTAGATAGGTACTTTAAGTTACATAATAAAAAATATTCATGTCATGAAATCGTACTTCTGTGTAATTATATACTTACTCGAATAAAGAAGTGTTATAATATACAGTATTCTTTATTTTATTACCCGACTATGGTAAAGGGAAGGTTATGAATGTTCATGTGTTCTAATCTCATAATCTTTGACCAATGAGGTATCTATCGAAGCGTTTTAATACTCTTCGGGTCATAGGTTATATGACGTCACGCTAAAACCAATATAATTTAATATAATTTTTACCTTCATATTATGTTTCTCCTGACTTTCACAATTACGCTGCTATTTGGGTCAAAACAGCTCGATATGTATCAAATCTCATTTTCCTTATAGATAGTAAAATACTCAGAATCGTATTTGTTATTGTTGTATTGTCAAAATACCCGGTAAAGCAGCTTTGGATTTTACACATAATATTGGCAATAGGTAAAATAAAATGGTAAATAGCTTTCCATGCGGAAATCAGTGGGCGAAGTACCACTAAATATCTATTAGATACGTAAAACACTTATCGAATTCCATACATATTTCAATTATGAAATAAATAAAAAATATGCTATAAAACTGATACACAGTGAGGTGTAATATTAATAATAGAGACGTTGTAGGTGAACCCAGAGTCACACAGCGGGCAATGGAGAGAGCTATGCTCGGAGTTTCTTTGCGCGATAAAATCCGAAACGTGGATATTCGCCAAAGAACCAGAGTCACCGACATAGCTGTTAAAATTTGCAAGTTGAAGTGGCAATGGGCAGGCCACATCGCTCGAAGAACCGATAACCGATGGGGAAGAAAGGTTCTGGAGTGGAGACCACGAACCGGAAGACGCAGCGTAGGGAGGCCTCCCACTAGATGGACCGACGACATTGTGAGAGTCGCGGGCACCCAGTGGATGCAAAAGGCAGGCTGTCGTTCAGTGTGGAGGTTAAAGGGGGAGGCCTATGTTCAGCAGTGGACGTCTTCTGGCTGATGATGATGATGATGATGTAGGTGAACCACACGGCTTTAAAAACTGACTAAACGCAGCATATAGGTACTGCATATACCTACCATAACATAGCATAGCTTACGTATACGCATATATGATGTGCATTTTGTGAAATAAGGGAAAGAATATGAAAGAATCTTTACGCTATATCTGTTGTTAGAAAGAGACAATATTTTTTATTAAAATGGAGACATTTTAACACAAACGCCAATTGTACTAAGGTATATCTCCCTTCTGTCTGATTTCTTATGTTTTTTTTTTAATTTGTGGTAAAAACTAAACCTAAAATAAAAAGCTGTTAAAATTAGCAAGTTGAAGTGGCTATGGGCAGGCTACATCGCTCGAAGAACCGATAACGGATGGGGAACAAAGGTTCTGGAGTGGAGACCACGAACCGGAAGACGCAGCGTAGATAGGCCTCCCACTAGAAGGACCGACGACATTGTGAGAGTCGCGGGCATCCAGTGGATGCAAAAGGCAGGCTGTCGTTCAGTGTGCATGTTAAAGGGGGAGGCCTATGTTCTATGAGCAGTGGACGTCTTCTGGCTGATGATGATGATGGTCAAAACGTATACAAGTTCTCAATTTTACATAACAATTAGTAATAATATCAACACCCGTCTGAGAATAATATGAATTATCCTAATTTATGTATTATTCTCCGATTCATTCACTGATGTCAAATATAATTCGTTATAATAAGTAGCTATATCAATGGCCGGAGTTTAGCTGTCCGGGTCATGTCAAAATGATAAGGCGAAATGAGCTATGTACGTCACCGTTATCGTACACTGTAACAGTAACTCAACTACGCACAGGCTCTAGTATAGTATATTTCTCTATGGCACAGGCCACACAAATAATACAGAATACAACACTATAAATTATACAAAATTTGAAAATTCTTCCTTTACTTTAATCCTTTTTTTACGTTTATTTAATAGGCTTGCCTGATGGTAAGCGGAGTTGAAACCGAAGATGGAACACGCAAAAATTCCCTTTTTATATTTTTCTTTAAACACCAGTAGCTTGCTGGGTATCCGATCCTGACCTATAACAACTTGATCGCGCATGTAGTCAAAATTCCCATTTGCAAAATTATCGATGATGAACGATGAATGATGCCACGTCGGTCGCGGGGGGCAGCTTGTGATTGGAGACTTGACGCGACTCGACGCTTGTGATTGAAGAATCAAAAGTAATTCATTCAATTCACGTCTAGGATTTGCCCCGCTCGAAATAGTTTAGGTCGACATGTTAGAACCTTTGGCTTATGCGGGGTAAAGGGTGAGCAGTAAACTGGTTAATATATTGTCATTGGTACATAGTAAATCGCTCCGTGTCCATACTCTTCTGCCATGATTGTGCATAGTTTAGGTACTGTTTATCACGCTGTATTGTGACCCTGCCCTCTCCCGTAAGATAAGTACTCGATTATAAAGAAATCATTGGACTTCGAGAGTGGAATACAAAGACTAACCACAGTTCGCTTCGGGACCTTGCCGGAGTCAGGATGGCGCTCTCCCATTTCGTGTTACTTTCTGTGCTGCTCGCTGGAGCTGTGGCTAAAGTCGTCGTACTAAATCAGTGTCCGGGTGGTAAGTACCATACTGTGTATAGTAATTACGGTGATTGGTATTTTATCGGGTACATTTTAGAGAGTACCTATGCCTTGGAAGTGCACAACATTATGTCACTCGCCACGCAACCGATTCGCCAACTGTACATGGTGGATATATTGATTGTAATAATTCTGTTTTAAGGTTCCGTAGAAAAAATGTAAAAACGGGACCCTATTACTAAGCCTACGATGTCTGTCTGTCTGTCCATCCGTCGGTCCGTCTGGTATCTTTCGAACCGGAATAGATAGCTTAGAGAGTAGTTATAGCGGTATAGTGAAAAAGTGGGTGAAAAACATATTATGCGTAGTACTACACATATATACCGATAGTGAAACACGAACATTAGATCACGAACACGGCATAAATATAGGTATAATATTCACTTGAAAGTGATGCACACTTGCGCCGCTTGGCGTCTTCTGCGGCCTTCGCCGCGGCTCCGGCCTTTTGAATTGTCCCCCTGAGGCTAACGTATGGACGCATGTAGCGTCCCAAACGAGAGCCCTTCCCCGCTCCCAGGGGATCAGGGTTAAGCTATCAGGGCGCTTGCCATCATCCCGAACTATCCCCACTGGCTGTTGATGGTGGCAAGCGCCCGTTTGAAGATTATTTATGGAGCCGTGGCAGGAAAATCTACCGTCATCATTGGCAGTAGAGTCTATGAAGTTCATTGTCGTCGAGGCCGCTTCCACAGTTTTAAATTATAAATAGGCTTGCGCTTGGCCGCCAACTCGCCTGATGTTAAGCGATGATGCGGCCTACGATGGAGCACGCTTGCCTAGAAGAAACCTATTCACTCTGGACTTGAAGACACCCCGATTGTAACTATCGGGGAACACCCACTCAGGCAGCGAATTTCACAGACTAGCAGTTCGCATAATAAATGTGGAATCAAAGCGCTTCGTACGGGTTCACGGAAAATCAACCATAAAGCGGTGTCGATTCTTCGTACCCACTCTGGCAGTCCGATAGAAAAATGGGCAGGAGGGAATCAAATAATGCAGATCTGTAGCACACTCTCCGAAATGTATCCGATACTAACCGATACCACACGAACACAAATTTGAATTTATTTTGAAGTAGGTTTTTTTGATAATTATATGGTAATGTGGTTTTGTTCCAGTATCCCAGGAACACTGCTCGGTCACAGAGGTCCGCGTCTCGCCGTGTGTGAAGGAGCCGTGTACTTTAAAGCGAGGAGCAAACACTTCTCTGTCGTTCGACTTCACACCTAGTAAGATGTTCTATTCTCCCACGCTCGAGATTTTCTCGTGACGACTTTCTGTTGCTAAGTCTCTTCATATCATCATCATCATCATCATCAGCCAGAAGACGTCCACTGCTGAACATAGGCCTCCCCCTTTAACCTCCACACTGCACGACAGCCTGCCTTTTGCATCCAATGGATGCCAGCGACTCTTCATATCATCTACATAAAACAAAGTCGCTGTCGCTGTCTGTCCGTCCCTATGTATGCTTAAATCTTTAAACCTACGCAATGGATTTTGAAGCGTTTTTTAGAGTGATTCAAGAGGAAGGTTTATATGTATAACTAGCGACCCGCCCCGGCTTCGCACGTAAATTACACCCGTGCGAAGCCGGGCGGGCGGGTCGCTAGTGTATAATAAACGACAACGATTCAGCCCGAACGATTTGAGCCCGTTAACTCAGTTGGTAGTGTACTTGCTTACTGCGCTTGGGGGCGTGGGTTCGATTCCCACCTAGGACAAACATTCATGTAAAGAACCAAACTAAGCAAAGCTTGTGATATGGCTGCCAAAGACTGATATACCTATATACATAATATATTATATATTTTGAAATACATACTTAAATAGATATTAATTAACAACCAGATATAGAACTATTTAAGTATGTATTTAAAAATATATATGTATGAACTTTGTTTTGCTTAGTTTGGGCCTATTAGGTTTTCTGTGTCATTACTAAACCTACGAGTATTTACAGATTTCTCAACATCAAACCTGAAGACTATGGTATACTACAACGAGATGGAGTTCGCTGGGTTCGGCAGTGACGACGCTTGTCTGTACACCACCTGCCCCACCGAGTCTGGCGCTTCCCAGACACTCAGCTACGAACTCTTCATTAGCCCAAAGCTACCAAAGGTCTGTATAAAAAATAATTAGAATTTTTAGAAAAAAAAAGAACCGACTTCATGACTATACCTACATTTACAAACTGACACTAAAAAGTAGAAAAAAATGTTTAATATTACGACTGAAATACTTTGTATCCATGGTCATGAAATTTTTTACGAAAAACAACAGGGCCCGGTCGCCATGGAAACACTTCTTTGTTTTTTGAAGTTCTGTTGTAAGAACAGTTCCTCTATGTTTGCTGTTCAGTTGACAGCGTCGCTAGTGGAGAACAAAGTATGAAATTCACCAAGAAATAACTATAGTTCCAATTTTGCCCACCTTAACAGCTAAGTTGGTGGCACTGTACAATGTTTACATTGTACATTGAATTCGTTATTTAATGTCATGTTTTTTGTAGATTTTTTAAAAAGCGCTGAATCAATGTCTATAAAAAAATTATGGGACCACCTATTAGATAAGACCTACCAACCAAAAAAAAGAATCATCAAAAACAATTCTAAATTGGCGGAGTAATCGCGTAACAAACATACAATAAAAAAAACATACAGTCGAATTGATAACCGCCTCTTTTTGGAAGTCGGTAAAAAATAGCATCGCTTATTTTGCCCGCCATTTTTCAGAATCTATTTATTTTTTCAACAGACTTCAATTCTCCCTTACTCCCCCGTATTTCTAAATTATTTTACATCAGAGAGGCTAAGTCCACAGAACTTCGTGCGTTCGCATTTTTCTATAACCACCAATAAAATTCCTGGACTATGAATGTGACTACAATTTTATATTTGGCTACGGAACCCTACCATATGCGCATCGCGACACGCTTTTGGCCAGTTATTTCAATTCAATTCAATTCTCACATTTTTCAATAATTCAGTTATTTAATTTTAAGACTATAAAAAGTACTTATTTTTATATTTCTTTTATTGGTTATCGATAGCTTATGCATAAGAGTAAGTGTAGGTCTACCAAGTGTATGTACCTAAGTGAATCATAATTAGTTGTAATAAATGTTCCTATTTTTTTTTCAGGGTACTTACCCGATAGTTTGGAAGATAACGAACGGAGACAGCCCTGGCCAGATCTGTTGCTTCACAACCAAAATCAAACTCAAAAAGAACGAAATACATTAGAATACCTAACGTTTATTACTTATCATTTAAAATGTGTTACTTATAGTTCAAAAATAAATAAGATCCAACAGATTGTCCTACATGACATGCAATGTTATAACATAAATAAAGGTGACCTGGAATATGACCAGCTATAGTGAACGCATTACCATCTGAGTCGTCAGGTCATAAATCATTGTCTGTCTATCTCGCTCGCACCCACATGTCATATTCTGTCTATCTCGCTCGCACTTACAGGTCTTATGGTACATGACGTTTATGGCCCTACGAGTCAGTTGGTAACCCGGTGACTATAGTATGATATTTATTACGTTACTTACAATATTCTATTTTAAAGTAGGTACCTATACTAAGTTATGTATAAAAATATATATAAACATATATAAATATATACAACGCGCAGCGCGGCGCGGCGCGGCGGTCCGTAGTGCCAAGCGAGACGCAGCCGCGCGCGTGCAAAACTGCCTTATGCGGTTGAAACTATAGTCGGAGTGACCGACTTAATCGTACGTGAGTAAGATTGTAATATAAATAAAATGTGTGACAACCACGTCAGTTTCTATAATAAAATATATATATGTATATAAATATATATACATACTATGTAGTGATTAGTGATATAGCGTTGATATATATATATATATAATATATATCACCTGCGAGGGGAAGGGTTATAATATGTTTTTTTATATCCATGCATATCCATGTATCACAATAAATACAGCATACACAAATATAATTATAATACAAAAATATGTAATAGTAATTCAGATATTTAGATGGAGATTAACATTATTTACAGGTCACGTTTGTATATATGGGTATCAAATGAAAAGGTTTAAGTACTGAAAGGAATACGAAAAATAAATTGACACTAAATTCAATATTATGGCGAATACCTCGCCAAAAAATACCCTATATGGGGACACAAAATTTTCTTATCTAACATCATGATATGGGTATCAAACATATATCAAATGAAAAGGTTTGCTCTAGAAATATACGTTTTTTTAAGTTTTTTATTTATTAATGTATATATCTACATCTACACTAATATTATAAAGAGGTAAAGTTTGTAAGTTTGTAAGTTTGTAAGTTTGTTTGTTCTGTTTTAACTCCGAAACTACTCATCCGATTTTAAAAATTCTTTCACTAATAGAAAGCTACACTATTCCTGAGTGCCATAGGCTATGTTTTATAATGATAAAGTTTAGTTTTCTACACTAAATAACCGTATTAGTAAAACATGTCGGAGAAAAATTAGCTGATTGGCATCTTTTTCGGCGTATGCTGATCTAACGGTTTGAGATAAGTGAGTACTATGTTTGACAAAAATATAGTTCTTAAGTAGTTTAAAAAAAAAGTTCGCGGTAGCATATATCTAGCTCTTATAAGAAAACCACAATAACGATAATAACCGGTTATTGTGTTCAGAATAAAAATTAAAATTATAAGGTCATGTTTAGACGCAGTTTTGTAATCTAATTTATGAATCTTTACAAAAATAAATGAATTTATTATCAGGAGTACTTAATGTAGATAAATTTTGCCGTTTACAGTATGTTTAGTTTAGTTTATTCAGTAAGACTTACATATTACAAAAATGTTTACTTAAATAATATATATTTTTTTAACTTAGTCTAGATTATAAAAACTACCTGTTGCGCCCTAGACCCTACACTAGGCGAAGCCTGTGTTGCAGGATCTAGTCTCTTTCGTGTTTACTAAAGAATTTGTAACAAAGAAAATATGAAAAACAAAGTTAATTTAACTGAATAAGTATTTAAATATTATAAAGTTACCCATGCTAAATTCCTGGCATTGGAACACTTAGGTATTGTGTAGAGTGTTGTGTAATGTGTTTTCTGCGTGTGTAAGTTAAACTTCACTGCATAGCACCAGCCTCAGAAGAGTTGGGCTTGCAGTAATGTCTAAACGTGTGTGAGGAGAGGAGCGGTATGTAGTGAATGTGTGTTTGAATGTGGGAATGAGAGTGGGAATGCGTAATTAAGTGAAAAAGTGTAAGAAATATGACGAATGATGAAGATTGGGGCTGAAATTGTTTAAAACAAGAAACTGATGACGTGTTAAGCGTTTTGTATTCAATTTGTCAGGCGACAAGGATCATGTTTACTTGAGTAGAATTGAGCAGAACTAAAATATCAGCAGGGCTGGGCCTGAATCATCGCCCTACATAGGCGATGGTCCAGGCCCTCCGTATTAGCTTGGTGGGTCAATAAATAGTTCGGTCTCGTTGTAGCCCAGGGATTTCAAGTAGTTGCAAACTTTTCGTTTGCAACCTTGTCTGGTATCTCGAATTATTTTTAGTTTTTTATTCAGCTTTTGGTAAATAAAAGCTCCCATATACGCGAAAGACCTTTGCGCAAAGTTAGATTTGGTTGTTGGGAGTGTCCAGGTATTTCGACGAGAGGACTTCTGATGATCTGATATAGTGCTACAGGCTGTTTTGTGGAATCTGAGTGTTGTGGCCATTATGAACAGCTGTCTTACATTCAGGTGATTAGTGTCACGGTATAGATCATCGCTGGGGTATCTAAAGGGTTTTCGATATGCTACTTTTAACACGGCGCGTTGCGCACGTTCAAGTTTTATGAGTAAAGTCTTCACAGAAGATCCCCAGCATGTTATCCCGTAGCTTAGTATAGATTGGCATGTAGCAAGATAGACAATTCTCAATGTGTCAGGGTCTGCAACTGCTCCAAGTTTTTTGAATATATGAAGTAATTTTCTGAGCCTATTACAGAGGGACTCCACTTGCCAAGTCCATGATAATTTGTGGTCAATTATGATGCCCAAGTATTTGAGTTTTTTGACCTCTTCAATAACTGCACAATTGCAAGGAAGTCCATCTGGATAATGACATTGGTGCAACTGTAGTTGTATGGGCGTTAAAGGTTTTGTGCGATCTGATATTCGGAATGATAGGAATTTGGTCTTGCTGGTGTTGAGAGTGAGGAGGTTGTTTTGTAACCAACCAGCAATGGAGGATAGGCCACTTTGAGCTACATCTTCAACCTCTTTCCAGTCATCGCCGTGAAAGAGTAAAGCAGTGTCGTCAGCAAAAGCGAAAATTTCTGTTTGTTGTAGTCTAAGGTTACAGAGTGAGTTTATATAGGTCAAAAAGAGGGTCGGACCTAGGACACTTCCTTGTGGGACCCCAAAGTCGACATAAGCATAATCACTTTTGGTAATACCGACACGAACTTTCTGCTTTCGATCAGTCAGGTACGATCGGAACCATTCCAAAGGGAGGCCTCGGACTCCTAACATTTCAAGCTTTTTCAGAAGGATAGGCCGTGAAACGGTGTCAAAAGCCTTGGCCAGATCTAAGAAGACTCCGATACACTTCTTTCCACTATTAATATGATTGACCGCTGTGTCAACTAAAGTAACCACTGCATCCTCGGTAGATCTGTTGCGTCTAAAACCAAACTGATTAAGTGACAGCAGGTTGTTGGTCTCTAAGTAGTTCAGCAGACGCTTGTTTATAACTTTTTCTAACACCTTAGAGAGAGTTGGAAGTAACGAGATAGGCCTATAATTCGAGACTGAAGTTTTATCACCAGCTTTATGAATGGGACTGACGACAGCGGTCTTTAGAGATTTAGGAACTACACCTGTGAGCATGCTTAAATTACAGATATACGCAATTGGTTCAGCTAAAACATGCTTAGCTCGTTTCAGTGTTTCGTTACTTATACCATCCCAGCCTGGAGCCGAGGATGATTTTAACTCGGAAAGAATCTTCGTGATTTCGAGTCGGTCTGTCGGACATAGAAATAAAGAATTATTTGGTGTGTCATTTTTCGGAATTTCGTTAGTCAGTTGTTCTTCAGTTTTGTTTAAACGTTTAAGTGTGATGTCAGCTAAATCCTTGCCAATATTTGAAAAAAAATTGTTTGCATCGTTCACTGAGTCATGAGGGGACGCACACGACCTCAACAGATCTGACGATTTATGTTTAGTGGGTTTCATATTACAAATGTTTTTTACAGTTTGCCATAATTTTTTACTATTTCCGCTGGATTCTTGGATGGCATCATGGTCATGCTGATATTTAATTTTTTTTATAAGAGTGTCACAATAATTTCGGTAGCTTTTGTAGTTATTTTGCAAGGCTAGGTCAGTTAAGTTCTTTTTGGATTTCTGGTGTAGTGCGTCCCGTTTTCTAACGCATTTAAGTAGACTTCTTGTCATCCAAGGCTTACATAAGAATTTTGCACTGTGTCGTTTTACTAGTTGAGTGTTATTTATAAGACAATTTGAGATTTTGTTAATGAAAAAGTCAGTTGCTGTTTCAACATCATTGTTGTTATATAGTGTAGTCCAATTTGTGTGTTCGAGGTCCGATAAAAGAGTACTATAGTTTGTTTTTTCTATATATTTTGGTGTATCTGAGTTTGTTAAACGCGATGCCAGAACAGTCAATATTGTGTAATGGTCTGTTATGTCTGAGTCACATACGAGTACCTGGGCTGGCGATTTGCTTCTAATGAGTGAGTGATCGAGACAGGTGAGACTATCTCGTGTTGGTAACACGTGTCCAGGTATGAAACCATAGTGTGCTGTGACCTCTAGATAGTTAGGTGCCTTACTATCTTTAGAATTTGGTGTAATGTCAATATTGAGGTCACCAGTAATGATAACAGTTCCGTTATCCTTGGAAATAATTTCCTCTAAGGATGCCATGAACCTGGTAGTGCAATTAAATGATGGGGAACGGTATAAGGCCAAAATGGTAAAAGAACTTCCAATTTTTATAACAAGGCAGTTTGCATCACAAAAGTTAGGCTCTTCAACAACCACAGATATATCATTTCTAGTATAAACCACAATCCCATCATTTTGGTTTAGGTATTGTGTTGAATAATGGCACGTGTAATTAGGTATGTCCGTTGGGTTATAGGTATCGTTCAATCTACATTCCGTAAGTACAATAACGTGTGGTAATAGTTCCAGCCTTCTGACGAATATAGAGAGAAAATCAAGATTTTTCCGAATACTCCGGATATTTTGGGTTATTATTAAAAAGTGATTGTCAATATCCCCTATAATATGTTTACATTCTTCCGGTGAATAGGTTAGATAGTTTTCAATTAGTGTCGTGTCGTCGATGCTTTCAATTAAATCTACACTACTCATGCCTGAATAATAACTTTGTTTTTAAAGCAATTTGTAAAATATACAAATTGCAGGGTGTGAGAGTGAGACAGCAAGTGACGACTACTACATAATTTTGGACCACCGAATAATTCAGCATTTTGGATTTTGTAAACATGACTACAGTACAAAATATGTTATATATTTTACAAAGTACCTCTTTTGTGAGGTTGGGGATTTTTGATAGCTGGTTTGGGTGGTAGAATTTAACTCCTGCACTCATAGTGCAATATAAAGTGAATATTCTGAATAGTCCTTCCGCAGCCGAAGTGTCATAAGCCAAAAGAGTAATGTAATTAGAAACATTTCCCGCCGCGATCAACTGTGCCCGCTTCTTATCTGTTCCGTTGCTACCTGTCGATTTATACCTATGCCAGATGGAGCTTACATAGAAGTAACAGTTGCAAGATAACCGGCAGTCGGCGTGCTCGCAGGGTTTGTTACAAAAAGTGCTCGGTTTAGATACAGTTGTAGGGTGAATTTCCTTGACCATTGACTCATAATAAAATTTAATAGTTTGATTATTTCTAGAAAAAACGTGTAGGTACTCATAAGAAGCTTGTAATAATATTAACGACAAAATACGCGGGTTGCAAACTACATTTAGTGAATACAAGTTGTATTTTCCATTTCTGTTTATTTTTTTATTACAGCTTGTGGGGAAAAAAAGCATAGGTACTTTTGACATGCATATTATATGGTTTGTGTTTGTGTTAGTTGTTGTGTTGTGTGGTAGATGTTGTGTATTTTTGTGTTCAAATGCCAAGCCTTTCATCAAAGCTACGCTGGGCAGAAAGTAGTAAGCAAGTATAACATATAGTAAGGTAAGTTCCAAAATCAGCTTATGTAATAAGGTTATATGACAATAATAGTTATCAGTTTCGCAATATATGGTGATATCAGCATGCATAAAAATCAATAAAACCATAAATCGCCAAAAACTAAGTACAAGTAGTCATTTGTTAGATTTAGTTATTAGATCTTGCAGTTGAGATTCATTTTTTACTTGTATAAATTGAGCACCTTCACTTATACGCAAAAAAACTTTGCCGCGAGATACCCAGCAGTAGGCATAACCCTCTTTTTTGCTGAATTCACGGGCTAGGAAATAAAGTTTCCGTGTCTTCGCCGTCTGTCTTTCTGAGATGTAAATAGGAACAAGGTCTTGTTCCGTCAGTCCAAGATGGGACGAGTTGAGCTGTCCTCCCGGATGCTCCTTGTTGTATTGTCTAGCAGCTTTTATTTTTTATTGTGGTTGGTATGTGGTTTAGTTGCACAGTTCATGAGATAATGTAAAATTAAAATAACGCGAGCATTATAATCCGCGCAGCGCCTTCATACTGCACATTATTATGTGTTTAGTAGGTAATATAATAAAATAATCATTATCAACACCATAAAAAAGATATTACAACAAGATTGCATTAAATACGGGAACAAAAAAAACAGCCTTATCGCTATGAGCGACCTCTTCCAGACTACCTTCAACAATGGTGTGCGGCGGTGGAGCGGTGTCACAGGTATTATTAACCGACTTTAAAAAAGGTTCTCAGTTACGTGGTTTTTAGGGTTCCGTACCCAAAGGGTGTTAAACGGGACCCTATTACTAAGCCTACTCTGTCTATCTGTCTGTCGTACCTTTTAACGGACTGTATTTTTCGAACTGTAATAGATAGACAGTTAAAATTTACACAGAATATGTAACGTTACGGCGGATCAACTTGGAAATGTAATAATAGTAAAGTCAATAAGTGAAAGGGGGTCTCCAACCCCCATACAATTATTTACTAATTTTTTTAATAGCTCTAATGTAATAATGATAATACGTACAAGCGTCAAACTTGGCATGATTATACTACACACTCTATAGTCTAACAACAAATAATAAATAATGGTCAAGTGCGAGTCGGTGACAAATTTTTGTTAGTTATAATTGTGTTATACTCGAGCGTCACTGTAGCAAAGAATTAAATATGTGACTGCGTCGCAATTACTTCGACTATTTCAGACAATAACTGATGGTTGTATTTTGTGGTGGTAAGGAACCCTTAATGCGCGAGCCTGACTCGAAATGCGTATTTTACTAATTTTGAAGTCGGTCTCTTCACTAATGTTTTTAGTTTTACATAGATAAAAACTATAGTTTTGTGCTAAACAATACTATAAAAGTAGGCATACCATTCAGGTGAAAAGGGCGGGACTAAACTAGAGTGGATTACAGGACAGATGCGGGACTATTAACGAAAAGGGCGCGATAGGAGTATATTGGATTACGGTATGGGAGTGGAGTGGAGCAGACGGCTGCGGGACTAGATCGGAAAGAGTGAGACTGAAGTAGATTGGATTACGGAACGGATGCGGGGCTGGATTGCAAAAAGGCGGAAAGGGAGTAAAGTGGATTACGGGACGGATGCCGAGTTGGATCGGAAAGGGTGGGACTGTATTATTAGAGTAGATTATGGGACAAATGCAGGACTGGTGCAGTAAGGATGGGGCGGAAGAAGAGTAGATTTCGGGACGGATTCGGGCCTGGAGCGGAAAGAGCAGAACGGGAGTTGAGTGGATTTAGGGGGTGAATGCAGAATTGGAGCGGAAAGGGTGGTTTAGGAGTAGAGTGGATTACAGGATGGATGCGAGACTGAAACTAAAAAGACGGGAGGTAGTAAAGTAGATTTCAATACTACGTGAGCGAAGCCGCGGGCATCAGCTAGTATATATATATATATTATAACCCTTCCCCTCGCAGGTGAACGAAGGGATGTTATCCACTTCAGTAGGGAAATATGTAAGTGTATTTTTATTTGGCTACCAGTTATACAATATACATGCCTCCGTTTTGTGAGAAAACGCCGTGATAGGGACAAATTCTAACTAAAGTAAGGTCACAGGTCCACATAAACAGTTGGACTGCCCATATACCGTTGAAGGCCTAAATACAATCCAAATACTCAAGCCCACTGCCAGTTGGCAACATACTCAGCATGCTGGAGGCATTACAACGCTATATCACTAATCACTACATAGTATGAAACAAAGTCACTGTCGCTGTCTATCCGTCCCTATGTATGCTTAAATCTTTAAACCTACGCAACGGATTTTGAAGCGGTTTTTTAAAATAGATAGAGTGATTCAAGAGGAAGGTTCATATGTATAACTAACGACCCGCCCCGGCTTCGCACGTAAATTACATCCGTGCGAAGCCGGGCGGGCGGGTCGCTAGTATAATATAAGGCAATCCTTATGCGTTGAGCCAGAAACACGCCAGCATTTTGATCTCGCGTCGCTTAGAATGATTTTTGAAAATGAGGTGAGCTTCCTGTTCCTCATACAAGGGCCCAATGTTTCGATTCCTAACGGCTCAAATGTGTAGCCACTGCCGAGGTTAGCAAATTTGAGCTGCATGTGCTGCTCCATCAAATTGGCGGCTGCACCAGCCCTATCTTGTGTCTTAGGAAGATGTGATGGCACCAAAGTATCGACACAAGTTGCGTTTCATACAAGGGGTCGCCCCAACCTTCAGGGCAACAGTCTCATACCGTCAGGCTTCTTTCCATCATCACGCGCATCTGTTCGAGCACAGTTGGCTATGGAAAAACCCTGCGTATGATGGCGTTCAGGTGGGCGTGTTCGCTAATTCGAATATGGTCATTGGTCACCAAGGCTAAATGCTGTCTAACTTTTTTGCTCAGATGGAACTGCCATCGCATTGTCTAACCAAAACTTAGGTGTTATTTTTTTTTCTTATCTTTACCTACTCTATAATCTATAGCTTACAACTTGTCGCAGGCAGCTTGTCTACATCATACCAAACAACTTTTGTTTCATGACTTAATACAAAACTCAACTTAAGGGGACTGTTCCCGTCTGCAGCTCTCTCGCTCGCAGATTTTCACATTATTGAAGATATAAAATCAATGAGTGTGAATTTCCAAAAAGTTACAAAATCATGTCTTGGTGTCTATCGTACATTACGGCCGAGTATCGAACCGGGTGCCTCCACGCAAAAGGTTAATTTTCTCATTATATTACATTATAGGTACTACAATTCATTGACGTACCATTATGAATACAAGCATAGATACATAGAGTTAACAATAAAACCACTTGTGCACATATTTATTTAATTACGCTCCTATTTAATTAGTGTAATTAAGTCTGCATCCTTGCGTACGTAGTACAGCCGAGCTGGTCAAAGAGTGAAGATGTGGTTAATATTCTTGGTTTTATTCATTACTGTGAACGCCGACCCCCAATATGTGACGAAAAAATTCTGTAAAGATGGTGAGTAGAACTTTTATCTGTTGTTTAATTAATGTTGGTAACCACGTTGATTACAAAGGTCAGTGGCCGTTTTACTGGTCAAAAAATAGAAACTTTGTGATAGTACTTGACTTTTGTAACGTCGATGGTTAAAGCAAATACTCAATTGGTTTTAATATATACTACACTAATGAAAAGAGGTAAAGTTTGGAATAGTCTACACCTAAATAAGAAGGTAAAGTTTGGAATAGGTCTACACATAAATAAGAAGGTAAAGTTTGGAATAGGTCTACACATAAAAGTTACACATAAGTCGAGAGTGAATAGGTTTCTTCTAGGCAAGCGTGCTCCATCGTAGGCCGAATCATCGCGGCGAGTTGGTGGCCAAGAGCAAGCCTATTTACAAAAAAAAAAGAATTGGCATGCTTGCGATTTACCTGATGTTAAGCGATGATTCGCTTTACGATGGAGCTCGCTTGCCTAGAAAAACAGGTAGGCAACCCCGGGTATTGTAGGTGTCTATAGGCACCGGTGACCACTTACCATCAGGTGGCCCGTAACTTGTAGGCCGCTTATTCTACAAAAAAAACTAATAACTCCGCTACTTGAAGACACCTAAATTTATATACCATCGAGGAACACCCCTTCAGGCAGCGCATTCCACAAACTAGGCTCTAGCAATACGCACAATTAGAAGTGGAATCAAAACGCTTCATTCGGATTTTTGGAATATCAACCATAAACGATGTCGCCTTTTCGGGATAGTGGATGTCCGATAGAAAAATGGGCAAATTCAAATTCAAATTCAAAATATTTATTTGTCAGAACATGGTAGGTACACATACATATAAAGTAGCATACATGGTCGTAATAATGGAGACGTATCTCTTGTCCTTGCCTGTTACAGCGTACAAATGTTAGTTTTTTATATATATTATTATTAGTTTTTGTTAAAGTTAAAAAAATTACGAATAACGGCAGGAAGGAAAGAGGTCATGCAAATTCAATGTACACTTTTCGAAATGTATCCGATAAAAAATCGATAAAGTAGCAAGATTGCGTCGGTATTCAAGACTTTGAAGCTTCGTCTGAACTAGGCATTCTTTGCCGATGAGCTTCTTGGAACATTTCTCAATGGACTCCAACGCAGCAAGTTAAGTTTCCCTCAGGTATGTGGCTTTGTACCTACGTACGTCTATTCTAATAGTAAACTACAGAAATACACATCACACACACATCAAAACATGTTAAAGGTTATCTATTTTAAATAATCGCTCGAAGAACTGATAACCGATGGGGAAGGAAGGTTCTTGAGTGGAGACCACGAACCGGAAGACGCAGCGTAGGTAGGCCTCCCACTAGATGGACTGACGACATCGTGAAAGTCACGGGCACTCGGTGGATGCAGATGGCAGGCGAATTCAGTGTCTAAGGAAGAGGCTTATGTTCAGGCAGTGGACGTCTTCTGGCTGATGATAATGAGAACTAAGCTGATCAGCGTGCACTGGGGCCTTAAGGACAACTGCTATTGCGGCACCAAACTAACGTTAAATCCGCTCGGCTGGAAAATCACGCGAACGTGAACCTTAACGCGCCCAGATACGGTTTGCGATCGCGTGATTTTCTAACTGAGCGGATTTAACGTTAGTTTGGTGCCGCAATATCAGTTGTCCGTAAGGCCCCTGATTAAACGGTTTGAGATAAGTATAATCATGGTGCATCAGGAAAGTTTAAAAGTATTTGTTCAGTTGAGGACTGTACGCTTAGTCCCAGATTTGATAGTTTACGAAAACTTTTTTCATTTACGTATTGTTCCATACATTTTAGTAAAGCGCCTCTATCGGAAACGTGGAGGAACTAAATTTGGCAGTTATCGGCGGTATAGATTGCTTCACTCTAATACGAAAAAAGTTTTCGAATACCTTTTAGTCCAGCAATGTATGGAACAAGACGAAAACGAAAAAAGTTTCCGTAAACTATCAAATCTGGGACTAAGGGCACTGGTAGCTTATTTCTTATATATGATTGCAGTGGACCAAGACCAGTGCACCGTGTTCAGTGTATCAGTGGATCCCTGCAGCCAAGGACCTGCTTACTGCAACCTGAAGAGTGGCAACAAATACTATATGACCCTCAACATGACACCAAGTACGTTCATTGGTTATCTTACCTCATTGTGTTGGCTAGGCGCGATAACCCCGAAGTGGATCTTGGCCGCTCACCGGCCACAGCTATCTCTTTCGCACACTTTAACAGATAAAAATTCGCTATGTCTGAACAAAAAAAATTCCATTGCGGTTTTTTTTATAACATTGCAAACTTTTTTTTATGTTGATGTTTTATTTTAGGCTATGACAAAACGCTCACTTTATGTTTATATGTCGAGACGAGCGACCAGTTTCAGTGCCATTAGAGCTCCTTCATCAGGGAATACGCGTGTTCCCAGAGTGGTGCAGACGGCCGCCCGCGTACATCATTATCAGCCTATCATATTCCCACTGCTGGGACTTGGGCCTTTCCCTGAGAGTCTCTGTCTGTCACCTGCGCACGCGCGTTAGTAATGGATCCTCACGCGAGTTTTAATGAAGCAATGTTTTATTTTGGCGGACGAACTTTTTTTCTATCTTCTCCGCCATTCTTTAAAATATCAGTACGAAAATTGCACAAAAGCAATCTAAAGATAATATTTTTCTCAAAACACAGTGAACTTTAATAAAAAAAAAAAAAAAAAATGTGTTAAAGTAGGTACTGTAACTGACCGGTGAGCACCGGCCTTAAAGACGCCACTCCTCACGGCCCTGTGCAAACATAAGGTTATTTATGTCGTCTATGGCTCTGTGAGGCCTCATCACTGTCTGTGTGGACTTATGCCGATCGGACAGATGTAGCTCACACAGCGAGCCTAAAGCCTAATGCGAGTTCCAATTGCCTTTACCCATCATAATCAGCCTTTAAACAGTCCACTGCTGGACTTTTAGCCTACCTTCGAAAGAGTGATTGGGCCATATCCACCACGCTGGCCCAGTGCGGGTTGGTGGATTCACATACGCCATTGAATTCCTTCTCCGTACGTATGCAGGTCTCCTCACGATGTTTTACTTCACCGAAAAGCCAGTGGCATTAAAAAAAACCACTGCCTTTACCCATTGAAACAATATTAACCGCTATTGGGAAAACTCACACTAGGCACTTCAGTTTACATGGCGTAAGACAACTTATGACTCCCTGGCGGCCGATGTTAAAAAAATACCCTCACTTCAATTCGTTCTTTGTTTGATAAAACATAGGTGTTATTTTTACATTATGGCTTACGGGCAAACGTCTGCCCGTTAGCTGTTTGGTGACCACTTACCATCAATCCAATTATGGACTGCAGTAGGAAGACGATGCAAGAAATCCGCTGCAGTTTTTTTATTGAAATAATAGTATTGCGTTTGACCGCCAACTGCGATGATGCAGTCTACGACAGAGCATGCTTGCCTAGAAGAAACCGATTCACTCGCGATTTGAAGACACCCAGATTGTTACTATCGGGGAACATCAACTCAGGCAGCGCATTCACAGACTAGCAGTTCACACAACAAAAGTGGAATCAAAGTTCTTCATAGGGGCATGGCATTAAATGCCATACTTGTCCATAACAGTTGACTGCCTTGCCTCCCAAAATTAAGTTGGACTTGTCAAAAGTATTGTTTAATATTTTAACAAGATGAAATGAAATATTGCTACCTTTACCAACGCCTACTTATATCTTGGTTATATTTACCAATTTACAGAAAAAATGTGCATGAAGAAAACAACATAATAAATCAACTCTGCAAAATTGTTTTGCAACTTTTTGAAATTATCATTTACTTAGTTCCATCTAGTATAGTATATTTCTCTATGGTTCCATTCACGTCCGAAAGCCAGCTGTTCAAATGTCATATAAATTATCATTATTTGTACGTAACCTACGCTTCTGAAAACTGACGTGGCTTTCTTACACTTTGTTTTCACTTACGTTAATACATAGTCACATTAAAAGCCACATGCGATAAAAGTGAAAATATAGTCGGAGTATCGTGTAAGGACCTGCCAGTGATGACATAATGGTACTGAGACGTGGCCTTTTGGAAAAACTCAGATTCACACAGCGAGCAATGGAGAGAGCTATGCTCGAAGTTTCTTTGAGAACCAGAGTCACCGACAAATGGCAAAGGACAGGCCAGATCGCTCGAAGAATCGATAACCGATTGGGAAGAAAGGTTCTTGAGTGGAGACCACGAACCGACCTCCCACTAGAAAGAGGAACCCGCAAAGAAACTCCAAGCATAGCTCTCTCCATTGCCCGCTGTGTGACTCTGAGTTTTTCCAAAAGGCCAACAGGCTGAGTCAGTGCTAGGTACCTAATGCATTACCTACTGGTATAGAGGTTGGAAAATAAGAAGATACCTACTTTCCCGATAGTTTTCTTTTATACATTACATACTAAAGTTTGTATTTTTATATATGTATATATATATAAAATAAACAGCTACTAATTAACACAGAATAAGTAGCTATCAGAACTAAATTCACAATTATACGAATTAAATTATCTATCACACACATCATCAGCCATTAAATGTCCACTGCTGAACAAAGCCTCCCTCTTAGAGAGGGATGTTGCCATAATCCCCACGCTTGGCAGGCGGCTTGGTGATCGCAGTACGTTCACCGTGTTCTAACAGGACGCTGCTGCCCATCCTCCGGTGGTTCCAAAAATCTCGGGTAAATTATTATCTATATCAGACATAAATTCTCACTATCAGAATTTTCTGCTGAGAAGCTCAAACTGGCTATCAATGGAGACGTGAAGAACGATGGAAGCTTCTCGCGCGTCATCAAGAGCCCTAAAGACGGCTGCGGATTCCTGACCTGTCCTGTGCGGGCAGAAGATGGGAGGCTCTTCGACGTCGACTTCACCTTGGATAAGACCGTTTCCGTAAGTATTATACACTTCATTATCATTATTTTCAGCCATAGAACGTCCACTGCTGTACATAGGCATCCTCATCGATCTCCAAAACGGCCGGTTTCAAGCGGCCTGCGTCTAGCGTTCCCCTGCGGTCTGTTTTTAGGTCGCCTGTCCATCTTGTGGGTGGACGTCTTATGCTGCGCTCCGCTGTCCGTGGTCTCCATTCGAGAACCTTTCGGCCCCATCGGCCATCTGTTCTACGTGCTATGTACCCTGCCCACTGCCACTACAACTTGCTAATCCGGTAAATTATGTCGGGTTATACAGGATGTGACTGTTATTTATACTGTGGCATCAGATCCGCATTTAGTGAACGCAAGAATAATATTTTTTTTAGTTTACGCAATTTAGTTTCCTGACCTGTCCCTGCCCTGAATTATCACAGGTTACTTTTATCCCAGAAAATATTATGGTTCCCGTAGTATAGCAGATGAAACCCCGGGGCGTTGCTAGTTGATGACAAATGAAACGGCAATATGTGCGCCTGCGACAATATTATGAATTTGCCCGCGAGTGTTTTACTGTAATTTCTTGTACAAATGTTGTTTACTTTATTCATTTCAGGGCAAATTCCCAGTCAAAGTGAAGTTATGGAACGAAGAGAATGAATCACAAGCTTGCTGCTTTACTTTTACCGTTAAAGCTAATTAAAAAGTACTCATATGGATTTCTTCAATAAACTTTATGCACGCACGATTTTTTAGAAATAACAACAAACTATACAAATTGCTTATAAAGTTTGCGATAGCAGCGTCACGTCTGCGGAACAAGAAAATTTAATGAAACTTGTAGGACGAAGATGTATTTTTTATTATGTTGATACCTATATGGTTTGCCAAATAAATCAATATGTTTGATTGTAACTAGATTAGATTAGATTTTTATTGCTTCCATAAAGTACAAGGTGGTAAAAAAACATGAAAATTTAATTAGTACAATAGTTTCATAATTATGGACCCTGTCGGGCACAGCACAGTAGGAGTGAGGAGGACGGTTATATTTATTACAATTTTAATATCTATTCAATTATTTAAATTTTTTCCCTAGTTGTTTATATTTAATTATTATATCAAAGTCAACTAAGAAACTTAATTTATTGATTAGGAACTTTAAAAAAGAAAATTAATGAAATCTTAAAATATAAACTAAAAACTAAAACTTAAAATAACTAAATAAAAGCTACAATTAAACTAAAAGATGAATGTATAAAATATACAAACATGTAGTACCTACTACAAAACAAAAACGCCGTCGAGATCACCACCGTGCGGCAGGGTTCCCAGAACACTGGCCGAGTTGCCCCGCTGTATAGCAATACTTAGCTTTTGAGAAAAGTATGTGCCAGCTCTAGGATCCCCCGAGGCGAGGACCAGCCTAGACGAAATATCCTTGCAGATTTTTTTTGTGTCGGACGACCACGGGCCCATTGTCTCTACAGCTAGCGCCACAAACTCATAATGTGCGCTGAGCTGTGAGTACTTCCTGCGTTTGTTTAGTTGGGCCTGTTCGGCCGCAGCCCCGACACTGCGAGCAGAACTGGCGACATGAGAAGGAGCCAGGGTGTTCACGCAGGTGACATCCCAAACCAAGGCTCGGCCAAGACACCAAGATTCAATTATTTAGTAGTATGAAATTACTATAGGTAGGTACAGCAGCTTTTTTTTTCGCAATTTCAAGTTAGGTCTTGAAGTAGGTAGGTATAAGTTGTTCATAATAATGATTATATCCTTTCAACTTAGTATCGCAAAAATTTTGCATTGCCATTCAACGTGGCAAGTTTTTATTTAGTTATTTTAAGTTTTCGTTAGTTTACTGTATTTTAACTTGTGCATAATCAAATATATCATCATCATCATCATCAGCTAGAAAACGTCCACTGCTGAACATAGGCCTCCCCCTTTAACCTCCACACTGAACGACAGCCTGCCTTTTGCATCCACTGGATGCCCGCGACTCTTACAATGTCGTCGGTCCATATGTGGGAGGCCTCCCTATGCTGCGTCTTCCGGTTCGTGGTCTCCACTCCAGAACCTTTCTTACCCATCGGTTATCGGTTCTTCGAGCGATGTGGCCTGCCCATTGCCACTTCAACTTGCAAAGTCGGTGACTCTGGTTCTTTGGCGAATATCCACGCTTCGGATTTTATCGCGCAAAGAAACTCCGAGCATAGCTCTCTCCATTGCCCGCTGAGTGACTCTGAGTTTGTCCAAAAGGCCAACAGTTAAGGACCACGTCTCAGTACCATATGTCATCACTGGCAACACACACTGGTCAAAGACCCTCGTCTGAGGCACTGTGGTATCTTGGACGAGAAGATGTCACGCAATTTCCCGAACGCTGCCCATCCGAGTTGGATACTTCGGGCAACCTCTTTGCCTAAGTTGGACTTACCTAACTGAACAATCTGTCTAAGATAGGTCAAATATAATTGTATCAATATTTATAAACCCGCAAATTTTAGGGAAATACTCCACATGTTAATGTGGAAAATTAGAAGATGAAACTCGTTAATTGAACTTTTTGTAGAGTCGATTGTTTTTTTTTTAATTCTAAGCTGCTAATGTAAAAGTATTTGAATTTAGATGAGTGCCCCTTGGCTGTTGGCCACCTCCGACAGATGACCACTTTCCTTCCCACGGGGTCACGCGGTGACCGGAGGTGAACGGCCCGACACAATACAGCTCTTGTTAGAGATAACTGGAGAAATTGCGATCAAGGCGATGCCGATAACGGCTTTACTGTTATTGGTTCTTCTGAATTAGATAGTAAGTACTTAGTCAAGCATATTTTGTTACGTACTTAAAGCACCAACATTCTCATGAGAGCCTCAGCGCAAAAACCCCATACCGATGCGGTATTCTATTGCGCATCACCAGATTCACTTGGTGCTAGCCTGCTGGCACCAAGGCTGTTCTAGGGATGGTTTCCTAACTCGAATGCAACAAGAAAACAAGAAAAGTGCCCATACATATTTAGAATGCCAATAAACTTACCTAAATTTAAACTATATAATAATTATGTATTAAACTATATATATAACTGCTAACTCCTGCTAAACCACAGAAAAGTTAAACGATTTTTTTTTTCTCTTCTGTGTGCTAAACCACGCAACAGATTTTGATGCGTTTTTCACCATCAGTAAGATATTTTATCGCGGAAGGCGAAAAATTGATAATGATAGAAATTGGTGTTTTTTTTTTGTTGTAACTAGCGACCCGCCCCGGCTTCACACGTAATTTACACCCATGCAAAGCTGGGGTTAATATGATGACTTTAATTTATAGAGATAGAGATAAATCAATTGCCGAGGGTCAGTCTCGCAAAAACTTGAAAAAGGGTTTGACCGATTTGAATTTGCTTCTGTACATGTGCTAGGTATATTTAGATTTTATTATGAAAGATGACGTGGTTTTTACATATGCATAACTAGTGTACTAATATTATAAAGAGGAAAGATTTGATTGTTTGTTTGTTTGCATTGAATAGGCTTCGAAACTACTGAACCGACTTGAAAAATTCTTTCACTGACGGGAAGCTACACTATCCCCGGGTGACATAGGCTATAATATATACCCGTGCGAAGCTGGGGCGGACCGCTAGTATCTAATAATAAAACAACTAGAAATTACTTGAAAAAATACATACCTACAAACTAGTACTAAAATATAAAACTAAACTAATAAATCGATAAAAACTAATCTAATAATCTGTCGTGGTTTTTAGACTGTTCATTATGTTTGTTTAATTGTTTATTATGCTTTTGATACGCAACATTCATTGAGAATGTTATGCCGGTCCAGCTCAAAGAACCCATTAACTCGTTAGTGTCCAGCATCCAGTCCTGTTATATGCTATATTATGTTTAGCATTAGTTGCAGAACCGGGATCGCAGCTTGCAGGTTCGGAATGCGAGGTGAACGGACCACAGTGCCCTCACCCAAGGGCTTTCACATTTCTCTACAGGTCTACTCGGTGTGTTGTCAATATCATAACATTTGCAATATTTTCAACAGACTTCCAAAAAGGAGGTCCTCAACTTCACTCGATTATTTTTTGTCGGAAAACAAACTGCATTAAAAACGTCTAATAAAGTCGGTTTAGAGACGATTCTTTTACGTGATAACGCTTAGGCCGATCGCTTGTTCCGCGCTCTCGCTTGCACGCGCGGCTCAGGCGGAACGTGACAATTTTCCGTGCTTGCAGCCGTCGTTCATCGTGTTATAAGACGTTATCAGGTCAAAAAAAACAGACTACAACAATTTTTTTTTATACTCTATACTCGATAATATCAAATTGTTTTAATTTTCTACCCTCTATGAGTTTTGAAATAGGCAAGATGACAAATATTTTTTATTAACTCATAAAAAAACTGATCAACGAAAACAAAATTATAATTAGTTCAAGAATAAATAAGATAATATAAGCATTTTAATTTCATGCTAGACAGAGAGCGCACTATACTGAGCCGTGACGTCACTCCTCAGGAGCGCCATACAAATGCTGTACTAACACACGCTTTGCGAGAAAGGGATAGAGCATCCCCTCTCTATCCCCACCTAAAACTTTAAACACTCATATCTCAGAGAATAATCAGCCAATTTAATTTATTTTTTGAGTATGTGCAATGTATTTAGTTATATTTCTTGCTAAGCCGGCTATTTGTAGTAAATTAAACATTAGGACACATGCCTATTTTAGCCCACTTTGAATATTGGAACTTGGCTAACCTTGAAAGTTTTTAGCCAAGTATAATCATTACCATCATTATCATTGCCATGCCTATGTTGAAGTTAATTTTATCCTCCATCAAACTTCATTAAACAGCCATAAGCTCCACAAATTCCAAGCAATTTGTGAACCGAAACTAATTGGAAGTTTGTCTACAATCTACGGCAAACGAGTTATGAATGCTTTGCGGTTTTAATACTCCAATCTCCACAACAGTGTAGACTACTTCATTGTGTTTAGACAAGCAGGGACTTGCGGAACTGACTGAATGCAAATCTATTATTCTGATCAAGTAAGTATTTTTATGCCATAGGTAAGTGGCCGCCTGATGAATCTGATGATAGACGATAACCGTTGGCGTCGCCTATGAAATGTTTTTTTTTTTTTTTTTTTTTTTTTTTTTCAACGTAGAACTGTCACCTAATGCGATAGAGTAGCAAATTTACAATTTATCAACAACATTGTGACAATAACACTAAATTTTTTAATAATATAAAACCTTTAAAGCTATCTTTGTAAATTCACTCAGAGCACAACTAAATAGGTCTATTTCAACGGCAATGACGTTGACAGTGCGAAGTGCTCGTGTAAATGGTGCCTCCTGCACACAGATCTAATATCTGTGCTCCTGCAGAAGATTTGTTCGCGCGCGTGGCACTGATATCAATTTTGGCAATCTTCGCCGCCCCACATACCTATAAGTAAAGTGTAACGTAACACTGAGTTTTTTTTTTTCATATATAAAAAGAGTGGCCAACAAGCCTGCGGTCCGCCTGATGGTAAGGGGAAACCGCCGCCCATGGACACCTGCAACACTGGCGGTGTTGACGGTGCTCTGCCAGGAGGTATCACAGATACTTTGGGTTCTATTATGAAATGATGAAATGTTTTAGGTTCATTGTACCTACTTGTTAAACCCGGTTAACTTGTTGGACCCGGGTATGTCCTAAAACTGCGACCAGAACCACTGGAGGATGGGCAGCAGCGTCCTATTAGTACACGGTGAACGTACTGCGATCCCCAAGCCGCCTGCCAAGCGTGGGGATTATGGCAACACCCTTCTCAAAGAGGGAGGCCTTTGTCCAGCAGTGGATTTTTAATGGCTGCTGATGTATGTGTGTGTACTTGTTAAAAACCTAAGATTTACAGTAATTTTTCTATGAAACAATTTTCTTCGTGAAGTTGCTCATAATGATGACTAAAATTAAGTCCTTTCGGCGTAGTAGGTACACCCTTTTCTTGTAACCCTGTATGTCTTGCCAAGTCGTACTTGCAATAAATTGTGGCAAGTTCTTGCCAGAGTATTCGACACTTTAGACGCATCAAATTATAGTCGGTTTCGGGCATGTAATTACATAAAATTGTATATAATTAAATTATTCAGTCTGACTGGAGGCGATTCCACATCAATTTGTGGGTAAACTTTCATACGAATTAATTCAAATTGCTGTTTTTGTTATGGTCAGTGAGACTAAGTGCTTAAATTTAACCAAGATTAAGTAGAAACAGAAGATCCATATCTACATTTTCATCACTAAACGTACTTACACGTTCATTATCGTTATCAATCATTTTCTACCCACTGCTATAGAAGTATACGTCACCTCTTCAGCGCTCTATATTTTCCTCTTTATTATATGTTGTCTTGAGTCAGTCTCGTCAAAGGATTGGCAGAAGAAGAAGACGGACGGTAGACCAAAGCAGTCACAGAATGGTGGCCGCGTAACGGAAAGCACAACCTGGGTCTCTTCAAGACAAGAGTGAATAGGCACCTCATGGGCAAGCATGCTCCATCTTAGACTGCATCGTCGCTTACCATCAGGTGAGTTGTGGTCAAAAGCTAGCACACTTCATCATAAAAACATCGCTAAGGCGGCAGGCAAGCAGGGGGACTTACTCTGATGATAAAATAGTAAAAAATTATTAGCATAGCTAAGGTTTAGCTGTATTCCTCCAAACAACGCACAAATGCAACGTCTGTATTGGAGGTTAGTCGACGTTTTGTTTTGCTCATATTGAAAATTTGTGATAAATGTTAATAGCTGTGCCTAGCTTACTTGGAGTGCTAAAATCAATCAAATACTGTGCAAGTGCTAGAGTAGTGATATTGGATAATTAAATATTACTCTCGGTGAAACGTATTTTGCAAAGTAAATCTCGATGTGACGGTGTTTCGATAGTCGCCGACGTGCACTGTGTCGACTGTGTTGCTTGTTGGAATTCGTTTGGATCTGTGCCGTGCTAAACGTGGTTTCTCTGCAGTACTACTGTTTATTCTGTGGCTGCAAACGCGGCCGCCTGCAGTACTGTGGTGTATACTGTGACGTAACAGCGGGGATGGCGTCTAAGGTACTCGTTTGCGCTGGTTGTCGCAGCGCTGTAGACTCGCGCTGTTTTCTGACCTGCAGTATCTGTGCAGGTGTGTATGACTTGGAATGCGCGAATGTATCCGAGACGCGCTTCTTTGGCACCCTCACAGGTGAAAAGAGAAGTGCATGGAAGTGCCCCGGATGTGTGAGTAAGCAGCCTAAAACTGGAAACGTGAACACTCCGGTAGGCGCTGCGCACAGTTCCGGGCTGCGAGGTAAAGTAAACCAGCAAATAAGCCCTCATCGGATAAGTCCCGTGTCCAGTGATAGTGACACTGATCAGACGGGTAAAGTAAATATGGTGCGCGGCACCTACGGCGCTGACCGGGGGCGAGAGGTGGACCGCTCATACATGGAAGATACCTATTATCTGGAGAATTTGCGTACAGTTATTCGCGATGAATTCGAGCGCATTTTGGATGAGCGCGTGTCAATGCTGATCTCAAAGGTGGTCACTGAGCAAGTGTCTCTGCCATTGTACAAGATAATTTCTACCCTCACTGATAGAGTTAGTGAACTGGAGAGTCAATTGAGAGTGTTCAAAGGGGAGAAGGAAAATACATCCGAAACTAATGATGTAACCGTTATTCAATCTTTGCCGCACCCTGCGCCTATAAATGATGAAACACCTTCCCAAGCTGTACCGAGCTCATTAGCCTTTGTTCCAGTTGCCAATGAGTCCAGCTCTGGTCTTCCAGCGGTCTTTTTTTTTTTTTTTTTTTTTTTTTTTTTTATAGAATAAGTGGCAAACAAGCTACGGGCCACCTGATGGTAAGTGGTCACCGCTGCCTATAGACACCTACAATACCCGGGGCATTGTCAGTGCGTTGCCTACCTTTGAGGACTCTATTCACCCTTCGTTTGAAGCAGTCCAAATTATACTTCGGAGGAAAAACCGAAGGTGGTAAGCCATTCCACAACTTACAGGTGCGTGGCAGAAACAATCGATCAAATCGAACAGTGCGAGACTTCCACGCATCTATAATGTGCGGATGGTCTTCCAGTCTACCATTGCTAACACTCAGTGGACTGATGCAGCGAAGAGACGTCCTCGCAGTGGTCCGACAGGCGTCACGCGGGGTGCAGCGGCTGCGGGTGCTACCAAGCTGGAGGCAGCGGAGCGCCGCAGGCACCTACATCTCTATTACTTGAAGGTTGGCACTACCGTAGAGCAAGTTCAAGATCACCTGAACACTATCTGTGCGAACAGTACCTACGGAGTGGTAGCTCTGAAAGCAAGAGGAAATTACGCATCATTTAAATTGGATGTCCCCTCCAAGCTGGCTGACGTCATAATGACTCCTGTTAACTGGGCTGAAGATATCTGCATTAAGCCTTGGAAGCAGTCCTTTCGGCCGGAAGGTAGAGAAAGTAGGAAAACCCAAATCTAAAAAGAACGTACATCTATATTATCAGAACGTGCGCGGCCTTAGGAGTAAAACTGCAACGTTCTACAATGGTGTCTCGGCAAGTTGTTCCGATATCATTGCACTCACTGAGACGTTTCTAAAGAGTTCCATTTACGATGGTGAATTGTTTCCTCCAGGATACGTAGTGCTACGAAAGGACCGCGCTGGCGATGTAGGGTGGGGTGGAGTTCTTTTGGCTGTGCGTGATAATTTTTCAGTAAAGCAGGTAACTGATGTGGACGGATTGACTGATGATAAAGAAATGCTAGTGGCCAAAATTGTGTGTAAAAATATTAAATTCTTAGTTTGTGTTGTATATTTACCTCCGAATTACAATGATATGCAATATTTAAATGTTTTAAGCTGTATTGAAAACATGGTGTGTAAATACTCGACAGCTCTAGATATTATTGTAGTCGGAGATTTTAATCTAAACTCGTGTAGTGCTAATGTTAAGTTGCAATATGATATGTTGGTAGAATTTTGTAAATTAGAACAGTCAAATATTATTTTCAATTGTTATGGAGGCATGCTGGATCTCGTGTTAGCTACCATAAATACTTGTTGCGTGTCTGTGACTGAGGACGTTGAGCCTTTGGTGCCGGTGGACGCTTACCACCCTCCTCTCAAGATAACGCTGTCGTTCTTGCGTGGATCAGATTACTCTATCGCTACTACTTCTTCTCATAATAATGTTGGTTATGCTCCTGATTGGAATTTTCGCAAAGGAGATTTTCACGCGCTATATAGTAATGTAGCTGCTATCGACTGGTCTGACTTGCTTCTTCAGCAGGATGTTAACCTGGCTATAGAGCTTTACTATGCAAAGTTAAATGATGTTATTAGCAACCATGTGCCCTTAAGGAAAGCGCGCCCTAATGCGCAACTACGCCAATATCCACCGTGGTTCACATCTGACATCATTAATAAGTTAAAAATAAAATATTTTCATTTCTGTAAATACAAACAATTAGGTTTAGATTTCAATTATGAAGTATTTAAGTACTACAGATCCCACATTAAAGAATTAATAGAAGAAGCGTACAAGAGCCATATTAGTGTGATAGAGTCAAATATAAATCGGGATCCCACGCAATTTTGGACACATATTAGAAATAAACGTAGAGATAGGAACCAGTTAAATGAATATACGCATAATGGAGAAATCGTGACAGGGCAAAAAGCAGTAGATGCTTTTGCCGCATATTTCAGCTCCGTATTTCTACCTAACATCCCGGTGCTGGATGCTGAGGCAGCCGCGCACTCTGATGAGGTTGACTCTCGTCTCGTGAGCGTGGATAGCGTCACTGTAGCCGATATCCGACGGGCTATTCTCCGTCTAAAGCCATCTTCAGCAGCTGGACCAGATTCTATACCACCGTTTCTGGTAAAGGACTGTTCTTCTTCGTTAGAGATACCGCTCCTACATCTTTATAATCTTTCCCTCAGCACTAGTTGCTATCCTGATAGATGGAAAATCTCCAGAGTAACTCCAGTACCCAAAGTGGCTTCATCGATAGATGTTGCTACGTTTAGGCCGATTGCTGTACTAGGAGTTTTTAATAAAGTGTTTGAGTTTATCATCAACCAACATCTATCACGTCAGCTCCAGGTCAATCTGAGTGACGCGCAGCATGGTTTTCGTACCGCCCGCTCGACAACCACGAACCACATCGCCTTCGTGGACTATGTCTCTGCACACATGGATGCCGGCAGACAGGTCGATGCTGTGTTCCTTGATGCTAGGCGTGCATTTGATGTGGTAGATAATGATATACTGCTAATGAAGCTGTCAAGGTTAGGTGCATCTCCGAAGCTCTTAAATTTTTTTGCCAGCTACTTAAAAGATCGCAGACAATATGTGCAACTACATACGCATAGATCAAATGAATTTTACACAAGATCAGGCGTCAGCCAGGGCAGCACTCTTGGGCCAAGCCTGTTCTCGTTTGTGGTCGATGACCTTCCTAAAGTACTGAACACAGCTCAATGTTTGATGTTCGCTGACGACTTGAAAATTTATAACGCAGTGAATCAAGTATCAGACTGTACAGACTTGCAGCAGGATATAGAGTCTGTGGAGAGGTGGAGCCGTTTAAATAAACTTTCTTTTAATGTTGCCAAATGCAAAACAATGACCTTCTCTAGGTTACATGTATGTACCTTTAACCTCGCCATACACTCTAGAAGGCTCAGCACTGGAGAGAGTAAATTCCATTCGGGACCTGGGAGTTACCTTGGACTCCCGTCTTGACTTCCGTGAACATATTATTTCTACCTGTAAAACGGCAAATAAAACTCTTGGGTTTATAATGCGTATGGCATCCCAGTTCTCGGATGTTAGAATTGCTATGGTGCTGTATAACGCCTTCGTTCGTAGCAAATTAGAGTTCAGTGCCATGATTTGGGACCCGAGGGAGGCCAAATATACTTTGATGGTGGAACGGCTCCAGCGGAAATTCGCTCGATACGTATACAAGCGGAGATACGGTTATTATCCATATCTGTATCCATCGTTATTTGTATCTGCGATGATAGGGCTCGATACATTAGAGCTTAGGCGGAAGCAGCAGCTGGTCACTCACTACATACTAATACTGCGCAGTAAAGTGAACAGTCCACAAACTTTGAGCAGTATTGGGTTGTTTGTGCCTGACAACTATCTGCGCTGCGGAACCCGCCGCCGGCATCAGATGCTCGCGTGCTCCGTGCCGCGGACGCACCACGCCAACAACACGCCCACGCGGCGGGCTGTGGCGCTACTCAACGCATTTGCGCGTGAATTCCAGCATGTTGACATTTTTTATGACAATATTAATATAATTTCCTCATATTTAGGGTTATTTCTTAGTAGGTAATTAAGTAGAATACATAATATTTGTTATTTAAATAGTTTGCGCTTTGGTTTAACTGTAAGCATTCTGTTGATGAATAAATAAATAAATAAATAAATAAATAAATAAAAGTAAATAAATATATATATTAATTTGGATTAGTTTGATATATTCTTAGACAATTGAATAGATTTTAATTAAATTATAGTAGAAGTTAGTTATAGCCACTTAGAACTGGAGCCTCTGATTTCATTTCGTTTCCTTAGGGCGTGCCAAAGCCACTAAGCCCTTTTTTAAAATAAATATTACTATCAATTTAAAAACCGACTTCAAATTAGTAAAGAAAGTTTTTTCGGTTATTTTTATTTAAAAGCCAAACTACTAAATAGAATTTAATCAAATTTCTAAGGAACTAATCTGAAAGTATATCCTTTTATATTTCCAATTCGGTTCATAAATGTCAAAGCTCTAATGTAACAAACAAAAAAAAAATGAGTTGAGAACTTTCCTCATTTGAAGTCGGTTAAAAATAAAAATAGAGCCTATGGGCGCCCGCTGTCCAGTAATGTGTCCAGTCTATGTGAACACAAATAAGAAACTATAACTTACGAATGTCGAAACTTCCACATAAACCCTTTGGGGCATCACAGAAAAATTCAAGATGCACCTTGATTCCACTTTTAATGTCCGAGCCGCTATACTTTGCATTCTACAGAATGCGTTGCCTGATTATGTTTTGGTATTTCCCGATAGTTACATACTTACTGGGGTTTTTTTTATATTTTTTATATTAGTGTGCAAACAAGCGACGGGCCACCTGATGGTAAGTAGTCACCGTCGCCTATGGACACCTACAATACCCGGGGCATTGGCGGTGCGTTGCCTACCTTTGAGGACTCTATTCACTCCTCGCTTGAAGCGATTGAGGTTGATGTTGGAGGAAAAACCGAACGGCTGGGTGTCATCAAGTCGCGAGTAAATCGGTTTCTTCAAGGCAAGCGTGCTCCACCATATACCGCATCATCGCTTAGTGAAATCTCGCAGCTGTCAGCAGGTGATTCATTGTGATTCATTCCACATTTATTGTGCGAACTGCTATTCTGTGGAATTCGCTGCCTGAACGGGTGTTCCCCGTTAGTTACAATCTGGGTGTCTTCAAGTCGAGAGTGAATAGGTTTCTTCTAGGCAAGCGTGCTCCATCGTAGGCCGCATCATCGCTTAACATCAGGCGAGATGGTGGCCAAGCGCAAGCCTATCAAGAGAAATGGCGGTCAAGCCCATGTACATTATTCAATTGAAAATACCACAGGATGCACTTTCTTAAACGTTAGTTAGGCAATTAATTGTCTCCTCTGCAGCCTCTGTCAGTAAATATAATGACTTTTACTCTATGGCATTCGTTAACACATGCCACATACTTTCTCACATCGCCCCCGCGACTGTCCGTCAAGTAATCACTCTCACTGTTCAAATTACTACGTAGATACAGCACGAGATTAATAACATTAGCATAATACAGTTCTTTTCTATTTCATTCATATTCACACGATATGTAACATGAGGAAGGCGTAAGAAAGCCGATTGTGGAACGCAGACAGTATTCATTACCACCTTATCTTAGGAAAAGTTGAAAAAGACTATTGCCAATGATTCTACCAAGGGCGTCGCCAGCCCGTGTAGGATGTAGGATGAGAAAAATATGAATTATAGGAACAGTCTAGTTTTGAATTTTGATGTGCGGGATTTATCGCCAAAGCAAGACAATTGCACGGTCTTAGGAATTTGGTTTATTTGCATTTGGCAAAAAAAAAAATACTCTATCTATAGCGGCAGCTACCCCTCCCTGCCGCCCGCCTTGGATTCTACCATCATACAATGAGCAATATCCACATTCCACCTGTACATAGATATATAGAAAAGTAAAGCTAAAATTTATAGAAAAAAGAATCTGACAATCAAGGGAGATATGGTAAGGAGTTGTGGGTGCGAGCGCACCTGACCTGCATTACGCTTGATGCCTTTTTTTGACTAAAGGCATCAAACCGATGAACACTAAAAACGTCGATATCTTCTCAAAATAAAAACCAGCCAAGTGCAAGTCGGGCTCGTGCACTGAGGGTTCCGTACCACCTCAAAATTCAATCACAAAATTACCAATTATAACTTGTTACGATCAGAAACTTGTCACCAACTCGCACTTGGTCATTATTTATTATTTGTTTTTATACTTTAGAGTATGTACTATAATTATGCCAAATTTGACGCTTGTACATATTACCATTTTTACATTAGAGCTAATACAAAAATACATTTGTTGTTTGGGACTCCCCTTTCATATTTTTTTTTTTTTTAATTATTTCACAGCTAATCCGCCGTAACTTTATATATTCTGTGAAAATTCAACTGGCTATCTATTACGGTTCGAAAGATACAGCCGTTACTAGGTAGGACAGACGGACGGACAGACAGACAGACATCGTAGGCTTAGTAATAGGGTCCCGTTTTTACCCTTTGGGTACGGAATCCTAAAAAAGGAATCAGACAATCAAGGGAGACATGGTAAGGCGTGGCGGGTGCGAATGCACCTGGCCTAAATTACGATTGATGCCTTGATAAAGCGTAGAAACGTCAATATCTTCTCAAAAAAAAAAACAAGAAATAGCAAACGCCAAAACCAAGCGATCAATCGGAGACTTATACCGAGCTATTAGATTTTCTATTCATAATGTTGCTTGATCTTATGATCATCGTAAATCTAAATCCTTATGAATGGTCTTGAATGCAACTTGACCCATGAGTCACGTGGTGACGCGACTGGGTTCAGAAGTGCGACGCCCGAGCTTTTACACTTTGAAACTGGATCTAAGCTGACGTAATCTTTGCAAAATTTATCACAATATAAGGAAATATGTGGAATTTTGGACACCGTCACTAATTCCTCGAAATGCATGGTCGTGGTCCTGTTATTTCCGTCTTTTTATATTACCTAATAATTGCCACTTTTCGGGAAAAATTTATTCCTATCAAATTAGTCACCAGTAAACTTTAGACCCTGGTCTGTGGACTCTGAAATCCTTAGTTAAAGAACTTACGGCAACGGTCTAGCTGCTTGGCTCTGCATCTTAGATTGCAAAGGTACAGAACAGTAAAAAAGGTTGGGTGGAAAGGCTAAGTGTTTGATTGCAGTTCAGCAGAATATCTAAGACCGTGAGCATACCAGTAATCTGTAGTATGGAGATTGGCTATTAAATAACGCTGTAGGAACACACCATTGCTTTCTGAGACATAGAGATGCACATAAGTTTCCTGTAACCTGTACCTTCATCATCTTCATCACCTTCATCCTATTTGATGTTCGTCCTCTGCTGGGCGTAGACCCCGCCTAAAGAACGCAACAAGCCACGATCTTCTGCTTTTCGCAATCACTTGCATCATGTCACTTCATCTGGCTGCAGGGCGTCCTACTCTACGTTTGCCGATACGATGTCTCTACCATTGACCCCGTCAGTTCTTGTACAGATATGACCAGCCCATTGCCACTGCTGGTTGCTAATCCTTTAAGCTATGTCGGTTACTGTTACGGATAATTTCATTTCTGAATGTACCTCACAAGGATAAAATTGCTGCCAACCAAAGATGTATACTCGAATAATACCTATGTACTTAGACAAAAATTTATCATCATATTTCTCTTATATCGACCATAATCTGTCAATAACCAACCAATTACCAAACCAATTACTTCCATAACAGGTGTCCGATCAATCAAAATACCTATCTAACGAGATCTGCCGCCTGTGTGAACAAAGCGGCTCGTGTATCGGTGATTATACTTTCTAAAGCTTTATTGTGTTTGTTGTAATCGCACATGAAAGTTGGGAGTTAATAGCTTCTAATGATGATGGGAGACCACCGGTAGAGATGACACAGTATGCTTTCAATCCTTCGTAGTTTCTGAACTGTGCGGTTCACACGATCCTTCTTGCCTCATACCTGCAAAATGTGGAATGAGCTACCTTCTATGGTGTTTCCGAGAAGCTACAACATGGGGTTCTTCAAAAGGCGAGTTAATCGAGTTCAAAGGGTCGGCAACGTATTAGTGAAGCCTCTGGTGTTACAAGTATCCATAGGCGACGGTGACTGCTTACCATCAGGCAGCCCGTCTGCATGTTTGCCACCTATGGCATAAAAAAAAAAGTACTGGTCATCTCTCCTAGACCCCTATGGTATGGCCAACTCTCCCTAACACCTTACCTAGATGGCCAGTCATAATTTTTTATTTTTGCTTTATATATCTCAGTTTCCTTGATTTTGAGACTTAATTATAATTAAGATTCCAGAAGAAATATAACCAAAGGTAAGTTTTTGTTTTCCCAATGTAGCTGCACAAATTTAATAGGCAATCTCCCCCGGACTTACCCTAGATAGATTCTTAATATTTATTTTAGGATAAGGGCATTGACTTGAACAAAAGTGAGAGCCCTAAAACTAAAAAATTAAGTCTAGTTAGTTGCTGGGGTGGATTTATTAAGCCCGAGCCCCGAACGGTGATAAGTATAATCTCTTCTCTTCTCTATCTCTATCTCTTCTCTTCTCTACATAGTATAAATTGAAGTCGCTTTCCGCGTCTGTCTGTCTGTATGTATGTCTGTATGGCCGCTAACTCCTCCTAAACCACGCAACGGATTTTGATGCGGTTTTCACTATCAGTTAGATACATTTTCACAGAAGGTTTATATAATAACTATTTATTATATATTACTATCTAATAACTAATATTATTATATATATAACTAGCGACCCGCCCCGGCTTCGCACGTAAATTACCCCCGTGCGAAGCCGGGCGGGCGGATCGCTAGTAATAGATAAGATTCAGTAACTATGTCTATGAATGGACCCAGACCTCCGCAGTAGGACAAACTGGTTCATTACCGATGCATCGTATTGTCGAGCTGATAGATTAAACCATAGTTAGTAGGATTGTTAAGCTAGACGGCCTTTGTGCGCCTTCTGCGGTCGACCTGCCCTGGAATGCCGCGAATGACTCAGCTTACTGGTAAAGTAAGCTACGTCTACTGACCTCATGTCGTAATGACATGCCAGCTATTGAGGAATTTGCGAGGGAGTCTACCTTAGATTTATAGGTCAGCAGGCCTAGCATGGGCTGTGGATAAATTGTCTTTCCACCGTTTTTATCCACGCCTAGACGCGACAAAGCTTGAATATGGATACGTTTGTCTTTTTCTCGCGGGATAAAAACGGTGGAAAGACAATATGTCCACGGCCCGTGCTAGGCCTGCTGTAGAGTCTACCTATACGGGCAGCGGCTGGATACGGTGGAGTAACCTAGTAGAAGGTAATAGTTTAATTTTTTACCTAGAAAGGATTATGGCATTGCACGACTTGTGCATTTGCCACTGTCAAGCATTTATATTATTCACCCCTGACGCAAAAAGAGGTGTGTTATAAGTTTAATGTGTGTGTCTGTGTGTGTGAGTATCAGGGTGTGTTTATGTCTACACTAATAATATTAATATTATAAAGAGGTAAAGTTTGTAAGTTTGTTTGTTCTGTTTTAACTCCGAAACTACTCATCCAATTTTAAAAATTCTTTCACTAATAGAAAGCTACACTATTCCTGAGTGCCATAGGCTATGTTTTATAATGATAAAGTTTAGTTTTCTACACTAAATAACCGTATTAGTAAAACATGTCGGAGAAAAATTAGCTGATTGGCTTCTTTATCGGCATACGCTGACCTAACGGTTTGAGATAAGTAAATACAATGTTTGACAAAAATGTAGTTCGTAAGTAGTTTTACAAAAAAGTCCGCGATAGCATAATTATATCTAACTTTTATAGGAAAACCACAATAACGATAATAACCGGTTATTTTGTTCAAAATAAAAATTAAATTTATAAGGTCATGTTTAGATGCAGTTTTGTAATCTAATTTATGAATCTTTACAAAAATAAATGAATTTATTATCAGGAGTACTTAATGTAGATAAATTTTGCCGTTTACAGTATGTGGTTTAGTTGCACAGTTCATGAGATAATGTAAAATTAAAAAAACGCGACCATTATAATCCGCGCAGCGTCTTCATACTGCACATTATTATGTAGTTAGTAGGTAATATAATAAAATAATCATTATCAACACCATAAAAAAGATATTACAAAAAGATTGCATTAAATACGGGAACAAAAAAAAACGGCCTTATCGCTATGAGTGACCTCTTCCAGACTACCTTCAACAATGGTGTGCTGCGGTGGAGCGGTGTCACAGGTATTATTAACCGACTTTAAAAAAGGTTCTCAGTTACGTGGTTTTTAGGGTTCCGTACCCAAAGGGTGTTAAACGGGACCCTATTACTAAGCCTACTCTGTCTATCTGTCTGTCGTACCTTATAACGGACTGTATTTTTCGAACTGTAATAGATAGACAGTTAAAATTTTCACAGAATATGTAACGTTACGGCGGATCAACTCGGAAATGTAATAATAGTAAAGTCAATAAATGAAAGGGGGTCTCCAACTCCTATACAATTTTTTACAAATTTTTTCAATAGCTCTAATGTAAAAATGATAATACGTACAAGCGTCAAACTTGGCATGATTATACCACGCACTCTATAGTCTAACAACAAATAATAAATAATGGTCAAGTGCGAGTCGGTGACAAATTTTTGTTAGTTATAATTGTGTTATATTCGAGCGTCACTGTAGCAAAGAATTAAATATGTGACTGCGTCGCAATTACTTCGACTATTTCAGACAATAACTGATGGTTGTATTTTGTGGTGGTAAGGAACCCTTAATGCGCGAGCCTGACTCGAAATGCGTATTTTACTAATTTTAAAGTCGGTCTAATCACTAATGTTTTTAGTTTTACATATATAAAAACTATAGTTTTGTGCAAAACAATACTATAAAAGTAGGCATACCATTCAGGTGGAAAGGGCGGGACTAAACTAGAGTGGATTACAGGACAGATGCGGGACTATTAGCGAAAAGGGCGCGATAGGAGTATATTGGATTACGGTATGGTAGTAGAGTGGAGCGGACGGCTGCGGGACTAGATCGGAAAGAGTGAGACTGAAGTAGATTGGATTACGGAACGGATGCGGGGCTGGATTGCAAAAAGGCGGAAAGGGAGTAAAGTGGATTACGGGACGGATGCCGAGTTGGATCGGAAAGGGTGGGACTGTATTATTAGAGTAGATTATGGGACAAATGCAGGACTGGTGCAGTAAGGATGGGGCGGAAGAAGAGTAGATTTTGGGACGGATTCGGGCCTGGAGCGGAAAGAGCAGAACGGGAGTTGAGTGGATTTAGGGGGTGAATGCAGAATTGGAGCGGAAAGGGTGGTTTAGGAGTAGAGTGGATTACAGGATGGATGCGAGACTGAAACTAAAAAGACGGGAGGTAGTAAAGTAGATTTCAATACTACGTGAGCGAAGCCGCGGGCAACAGCTAGTGTGTAATATAGGACAAATACCAAAATGCAAGCCACTCTGCGTATACGATCATCATCACCATCATCATCATTTCAGCGATAGGACGTCTACTGCTGGACCGAAGGCCTCGCACTGATCTCCAAAACGGCCGGTTGTTCATAATGATGAGTACAATGACCTCCTTTCGGCTTAGTACAGTCGCTATATGCGTAACCCTGAATATTAAAACGAAAATTACTCTGTAAAGTTATAATAGTTAAATAGCAAAACATGGTTTTGTAACTTTTTATAAATTCACACTTTTCTATCATCATCTCTTTTAAATTCTATTTTATATCATCAATAATGGGGAAATGAGCGAGCGAAATAACTGCGGATGAGAAGAGCCCCCTTAATCGGCCCGTCGTCTGACCTAGACACCAGGGCCGTCCGCTGAGCCATATGGTCGCCATACAAGGCATTACCATTGTACTTCGGCTCTGCTCATGTTGTCCACACGCTATTGTGACTTCAAATGCACTACTTATTGAGTAACACTAAGTACTACTAGCGACACGACCCGACTTGGCGTGTCTTCCAATGCCTGCTTTTGAGAGTGTCTTACAAGAGTTCTGGTGAACTGTTCGATCTGATGCCATCATCGCGGTTTTATCATCGCACCAGCCGCCACCGCCTGACAGTTCATCCACATATCATAAATCAGTGGAAATCGCACACGGTGCGTTTTACGCGATCTTTTTTGCCTCATACCTGCAGTAATTTATAGGCATGATGACTAATATTTTATTATTACTTCATAAAAAAGCTGATCTTAAATAGAGCACATCAACGCAAACAAAATAATAATTAGTTCAAAAATAAATGAGATATAAGCATTTTAATTTCATGCTAGACAGAGAGCGCACTATACTGAGCCGTGACGTCACGCCTCAGGCGAGCCATATAAATGCTATACTAACTCACGCTTTGCGAGAAAGGGATAGAGCATCCCCTCTCTATCCCCAACTAAAACTTTAAACACTCATATCTCAGAGATTTATCAGCCAATTCAAATTATTTTTTCAGTATGTGTTATGTATTTAGTTATATTCATTGCTAAGCCGGTTGTTTGTAATAAATTAAACATTAGTCATCATGCCTATTATGTGGAATAGGCTCCCCCTTCCTGCAGAATTTCCGAGTAACTATAACATGGGTTTTTTCAGCGCGTAAGGCCCCTGGCGGAGTATTATTATTTATACCATGCTCGGTACAAAGTCATTGAGTACAAGTTTTCAATTTACCCGATAGGAATCTCTACCAAATTCGGATGAAACTGTGACGTTCGACCAGCACCGATTAATCAAAACCTTTCTAACATCACTTTCTCGTGTGTTTATGGGTCTGTAAATAGCAGACCGCCCCGGGCGATGGACCTATTATGTTACCTACAACTCTTGTTGTTGGGAATATCTGCTTTCTATTCATTTACAAAAATCTGATAAAAAATTGGTGTTGTTAATTTTATCCACGACGGAACGGAGTTATAACTTCTATGCCCAACTCCTTACGCCCAACTCCAACTAACGCGCAGTTCGGTAAATCACGTTTGTGGTGGCGCAATTTTTTTTCATCACCTAGATTGGATTGTTCTTGACAGCTAGGCATAAGGCCCCAGTTCGATGTCCAGCAAAACGGCTGGACTTATTTGGATGCAGTTTGTTATTATTTTAAAACGAGTTTCATTGCTGTAATTCTTAACTGTATGATTTTAAAAAAAAACAGTCGTTGAAAAGTAATGAGCTGTTAACCGTATTGGTCGTTCACGAGGGATGTTCTTAATTCTGTCAGTATTTTTTTTATATCCAAAATTTGTTAACCTAATTATGTGGCTATTCAATTTACCTTAGTATAATTTATCTGTAAAAATATGTGTAAATGTTTATACAGTAACAAAAAATTTTTTTTTTTTCTTTTTTAATTTTTCATTTTCATTTTTATTATGTAGCAACCAGCAAGGTAGTGTTACAAATTTGCTCCATTATTGAATAATATTTTTCGAGCGCCTGTTTATTTGGCAAAAGCAATAATTTTGTTCGAGCGCTTACCTTACTCATTTTGAACTCGATTTTTAGCCCTCAACACAATAAGAGGGGTCGGAGTAACCGGCTTAATCTTACGTGAGTAATTCCCGTGTAACATAAATAAAATGTGTGAAAACCACGTCAGTTTCAATAATATAATAAGAGGGGTGTTATAAGTATAACGTGTGTATCTGTGTGTCTGTATTATAATTTAGTTTTTTTTTTGTTTGAGAGGTGACTTCATTGAGAGTGTTTTTAGCTATGATTAAAGAAAATATGTACAACTGTTTTTATGGGGGTTTAAAAAAATCAATATTATCTTTATATATATATTATATTAAACCTACTGTTTATAATTTGTAAATTTTTATTGGTGTTGTGAACTAGTCTTAAGCATATTTAACCAATAAAAATTACAAGTAAAATAAAAACTATCTTAAATTTAAATTTATAACTAAAACTAATCTAATGTTTGTCATTGATAGGAACATTGTTTATGAAGGGTTAGCTAGATTTTAAGTCGAAGTTTTCAGAGATCGGGGTCAGTTTAATGTCATCCAAAGTACACAGTTATAAACGTAAAACTAACGTTTGCCAATACGTGGCCCGCGCTATAGATAGAATGTCTACCCACCTCCATGCCCATGACGCTATCTTTGCTCTACCCCAACGCTTATCGGTTCTGCGACAGATATGACCGGCCCACTGCCATTCAGTTAGGTTACAGCCTAGCTTGCTGATACGCTGAGCTATTTCAGGACAATACTTTTTTTTAATTAACCTATACGGTCCCACTCCTGGGCAAAGGTCTCCCCCATTTCCTTCCAGACAGCGCGATCACCCGCCAGACTTGACCACTGTATCTGGAACCTGTCGAGGTCATCGCGCCAGCGTTTTCTACGCCTGCCTTGGCTCCTTCGTCCGTTTTCAGGTACTCACTGGGTGATCCTCTGGAATACCATAAACAATCAAATTTGACTGACATTGGTACTCTAAGATTTCCACAAATCAACCAGCATAGCGTGGCACCATGCAATCTAGATTAACAAAGTTTTTCCTATCTCGCCCTTTCTTCTACGCTGTCTATCTCGCCTAGCATGACTACTACCTACGCAATTTAGATCTGTTATGCAAAACAACTTTCCTTCAACTGATTTCAACTTTAGCAATAAATCTTAGGCTATCAGACGTATAGTTTATCTAAACCTAGACTAGAATGTTGGTGCTTGTTTCGAAGTTTCACTCTGGTGGTTCACCTTGGCCCATGCATACGAGTCTATATTATCTTTACACACAAGCGTTGACGACGCGTTGATTATTGATTTGAACTACTTATTTGTGGCGTGTTATACTGGGTAAGCCGAAAGGGCCAACATATGATGAGTACTAGTAGGTAAGTACTCATCATTATGAATAACTTTTACTATGGGAGCAGTTTGATATTGATAGCCCGGTGGTCCAGTTGGTAGTGATCCTACTTTCTGAGCTTGGGGCGTGGGTTCGATTCCCACCTAGGAGAAACATTTACGTGATGAACATTTGTGTTTGTTCTATATCTGGTTGTTAATATTTATTTAAGTATGTATTTAAAACTATATATGTATGTATATCAGTCTCTGGCAGCCACATCACAAGCTTTGCTTAGTTTGGGGTCAAATGACCGAGTGTGCAAAATGTCTCGAATATTAATAAAATTCTGAAATTGCGAAAAAAAATCTGCTGTTCTATACATTTTATCAACTGTGAATTACCTTTTTCTATGGAACAGGTAAATAATAAATAATGGCCAAGTGCGAGTCGGTGACAAAGTGGTCACAACGTCGGGCGCGGTCGGTACTGGAATGGACGGTGACCGCTTGGGCGTGATCTTGTCTTTTTGCACTACTTTTTGTACTTTGTGGTGGAACGGAACCCTCAGTCCGCGATCCCTTATTTTGTAAAATTGCATCGACCTGTCTACCTGCCCGGCCGCGGCTGACAGGTGCGATATTGATGACATACCTATAGGAATCGGCATAGTAGAAAAATTATTTAGTGCTAACAAGTTTTTGTGCTGACAGATGGTAGGTACACCATCAGCTAAAGATCAGCTGTTACTTTCTCGATCAATTTCAATCACCTGCTACATAATGCCACAGTTTTTTGGGCTGGATCAACGATTTTTAAAACCATAGATTCAACATCGACGCACCAAAAACTGCCACAAAATGCACTGCTTGAGTATGCAGCAAGCACGCGCGCATTGGAGAAATGTATCGTACGGCAATAGGCAGGTTTTTGTGAATGCTCTAATCTGGTTCGACCACACGGGTCGTATGCCCAAGCCGTCGTCCTTGATAGGACCTGTTTCTGACCAAAAAGGACTTTTGGACGATCATATTTTGTCCAATGTTATATGCCAATGCAATGTACAAACAAGTAGGTAGGTACAGCAGGCGTCAGTGTATCGCAGGCATTGCAGAATTCAAATTACGAACGCTGACAAATAAAATAAATAGTTCCCGCAACCGCCGCCGCCACACAACTTCGCCTCTTTCGCACGCAGCGCTCTGCCACAGAATCTAAAGTGGTACACTATGGCTCTTTACTACGTATATACTAATCTGTGATCGCTACTAGTGAAGTGACCAAAGACCGGCATTGCCAGATGCACCGTAATTACAGTATATCTGCCGCATTTTCATGTCATCTACCTGGCCCCCGATTCTACAAAAGAAATTGTTTTAAATTGTAATTGTCTCAATTTTATTTTTTAAATAATTGCCTCAAAAATGACAGTTTAAAAAAAAATATACTAGAAAATTACCACCACCTAATATTATAAGTTAGTATAAAAAAAAATTACAATTTGAGACAATTATTTAAAAAATAAAATTAAAACAATTTATAGTAAACCATTTAGAGATGTTGCCACACCGTGCCTCGCGCGGCCGTATTCCTGTGCGTTTCCGCGAGTAGCGCATACAACCATCTCGCTCGCACCTACGCGCTTTCACGCTAGGTGTCTCTTTTACCGTGCGCCGTTGCCGGCTGCGCGTTCTCCACCGCGCATGACAGTCGTCGTCTCTCATTGTATGAACCGACATGGTTGTACGCGCGCGCGCTGTTCTACGAAACCACGAACTTTTTTCACTATTTTGTGTGTCTTTGGTGAACCTAATAAACTTTGTTTCCCTGAGAGTTTCTCGTGTTTTAATCATATGAGCTAATCCACCTCATATGTGGCGCCCAACCATAAAAATAGCGCCCGCGCCGCGGTCGTGTATACCTACAAACCGTGTATTTTAAAAAAGTGAAGTCTTTTGTGATCTACAAATTCTACAATGCAAACAAGGAGTCAGCGGAACGCGAATGACGCCGCCGGCGCCAACGGTATGGACACTTCCAGACCGGCTACCCCGACGTCTCCGCCCGCGACCCCAGAAGACAACACACCCGCCACACCCGGTCGCAACGACGAGCCGACACCGCAGCACCATCATCGCCGCGTGCCGGACGACAGCGCACCAGTAACGTCGACTCCGATGACCTCCGAGGCGACGTTTTCGCAGGCCAGTGTGTCAGCTCTTTTAACTGCATTACAAAGATCGCAAACTGAAGCCTTCCGGGATATCATAGAATCAGTAATGAGAATACCTCCTGTTGTCAGTGACTCTCAAACCTTAGCTCGCTGCCGAGCCAACTTCAGCGGTTCTACATCAGAGTCCGTGACTGCTTTTATTGACAGTGTCGACAGCTATATCGACTGTTGTAAAGTATCAGACGCGAATGTCATAAAAGGTCTCTCTATGCTGTTGCAAGGTGAAGCTGCAATCTGGTGGCAGGGCCTGAGAGAACAAATTACTGACTGGGCCGAGGCGAAGAAAAACTTAATTAGTGCTTTTGGAGACCGCCGACCGCCCCACAAGATCTACCTCGATATTTTTAACAACCCACAACGTACCGAGAATACCGATTTATTCGTGTCCAAAATTCGATCGTTGTTTGCAAAACTTCCAAAACACGATATATCGGAAAATGCCAAATTAGACATAACATATGGCCTTCTACACACGAGAATTAAAGTGAAGCTCCGAAGGGAAGAGTTCTCGTCATTTAGCCAGCTGTTACATTTAGCCAGGGACATAGAAGATTCCTGTGAAGAAGAGCGAAAATCCGCGCGAAACGATCACGCGACGCGCGCCCCCCCGCCCGCTTCCAAGTCATCGAGTACATCGGTCGCGCAGGCGGCGCAGGCCGCGCGAAATCGCATGTTGCCATCCGCACCGCTCCCGCCCCGCGCCGCGCCCGAGCTGCAACGCGCCTTCACTGCTACATCGACACCCGTCGCTACATCGCCGGCTGCGAATACCGACTCCACTGGCGCCAAAAAGCATCGCCCGCAATGTTCATACTGCAAGCGTTTCAATCACACGCGGGACCAGTGCCGTAAGTTGGCGAGTCGAGGTGAGTCCAGCCAAAATAACTTTTCCGCGGATGTTCGTGATAGTGGTGATAAGGGTAAAGAGAGCTTTTATAGTATCGAACTTCCAAGTTCGCGTAATAAAAATGAGTGCGTAAATTCGGGTGACAAGTGCGTACGTTCTAAACGTGGTGATCTGTCAAATAATAATTTGAACGTAGTAAATTCTAGTAATAATTCTAAAATTACTGCTAATAATGTTAACCATCATTTGTGTTCATGTTTGTCTGTTGCGAATGATGCAAGTAACTATTTGGAAAATAGTTCAGACCTCCGTAGTTCCGACCTTTGCCTCCCGCGCAGAAGTGCGAGTGCGTTAGAACAAAAATCACAAACGACGAAGTATCCGTCGGTCAATGCTTGCAACATTCAAAGCAATATTAATGTTTGTTATCGAAATTGGGTCCCGCATAATAACGCATGTGCATGTACTCGCTCCGAGAAAAACACGGACTCCGATTTTGTGTGTGTTGCCGAGCCAAAACATTTGTGTTGCCACAAAATCAAAGACGTGTCGCGTTATAGTGCGAGAGCCAACTGTTCAGAAAAATTACCTGTTTGCGTAAATAGTTCGGGAGATAACTGCGCAGGAAAATTACCTGTTTGTGTAGATAGTTCGAGAGCTAACTGCATGGAAAAAATACCCCATAGTATGTGTTCATGTGAAACCATTTCTTGTCATGGGGACGTCACAAAAAACGAATGTAACTGTGAAATTCAAAAATCTCGGAATTTGTTTACGGGAAAAAATGATGTAAATAATTTAGCTATGAGTGGTATTTCTGATGACTGTATATGTAGCGGAGAGTTTTCAACGTCCAGGAACAGTCGTGAGAGGCCCCTTACATGCCGCGAAATTCGTCCAATTTTCAAAATCGAAATTTTGGGTGTTAGTGGTACAGCTTTAGTAGATACCGGCGCAAAGCATTGTATTGCTGGCCATACACTGTATGCTCTCCTTCTACGAAAGGGTCAACCCCTTGTTTCCTCGACACGTCAAATCAAGCTTGCTGACGGTCATGTACGGAACATGGATGTACTTACGGCTACATTGGCGGTAAGTTTAGACCATAAAGTCATTACGATCCCTTTTCTGATTTTTCCGGATTCCGACAACAACGAAACGCTTCTGGGCATCGATTTCATCACTGCTGCAGGAGTCGTCATAGATTTTCATAGAGAAATCTGGTATTTCAGCAAAAATAACACCAATAAACATAAACTGCTTTTCGAGCCCACCTCACGGCAAATATGCTGCTCCTCTGCAAATGTTCTACGCGATGATGAAGGTGCTCATCTCAATCCAGCAGAGCGTAATGCTCTCGCTGAAGTCCTCGTCAGACACGAGAATATTTTTGAAGCAGGGGGAGGTCCAACTCCATTCGCTGAGCACTGCATCGAGACAGGTAATCATCCACCGATAGCCGTGCCTCCGTATCGTCTCAATCCAGCCAAAAAGGAGCTGATGAAGCAGGAAATAAATAAATTACTTCATGAAGACATCAAGTTCGAGTATACCCCGGGAAAAGCAAACGTCGTAGCAGACACACTCAGCAGACCAATCTGTTCAAGCGAAACTGTCAACGATTGCGGTATTTGCTCTATAGTCTGTGATCTTCCTACGAAGTCTCCTAACCAGTTACGACAGGAGCAGCTGTCCGATCCCGAGCTCACAAAAATCATCAAAGATCTCGAAGGTACTGATGAGGTCGCTTCCCAGCGATGGTATGACCGAGGATATCTCATGAACCAGGGTGTCTTGTATAGGTACAACCCGGATTCAGAGAGCGAGTCTCCTCAACTTGTTATACCTGCTGACCAAGTGGTGCATATTCTTAAAGAACTGCATGACTCTCCTTTAGCAGGCCATCCAGGAATCGACCGCACATACCAAAAGGTAGCGCAACAATTTTACTTTACAGGAATGCGGAGAGTAATAAATAATTATGTTGGGGCCTGCATTCACTGCCAAAGATACAAAGCATCCAACGCCAAACCTACTGGCCTTCTACAAACTCCGGTGATGAGTCAACGGAACGAGGTGCTTGCAATAGACCTGTTCGGCCCTCTTCCAGAAGGAGACCAGGGGGAGCGTTGGGTTTTTCTTATCGAGGACACAGCGACCAGGTGGGTTGAACTATTTGCCCTCCAAGACGCTACGGCAGAAGCCTGCGCCCGTGTCCTTATTGAAGAATATTTCTTGCGATTTGGCTTGCCTCGCCGTATAATATCCGATAACGGGGTCCAATTCGTTTCTGCAGTCATACGCCAGTGCATGTCTGTCTTGGATGTAAAGCAGAATTTCGTGCCTCTTTACCACCCACAGGCAAACCCTGCAGAACGAAAGAATCGGGACCTGAAGGCGATGCTAGCACACCTGGTAGAAGAAGACCACACATCTTGGCCAAAGAAGTTGCCGCTTGTTCGCTTTGCCCTCAACGGTTCTAGGTGTCGAACAACAGGTATGTCACCAGCCTATTTGACCTTTGCCCGGGAAATGAGGTCTCCTACCGAAGTTACACATGACATTCGTGCTATTTTGAGCAAAGATAATTTCGAACCACAAATAACTCCTTACCTAAGGAAGTTTCTTAATTCACTTTCTGCGATTCGCGAACGTGTTGAAATTGAACAAGACAAAACTAAAGAATATGCCGACCAATCTCGTCGTCCCGCAGTAACCTTTCAGGTAGGGGATTTGGTACTACTTAAGTCCCACGTGCTTAGCAGCGCCCGGAAGAATCTGACTGCAAAGTTTGCGCCAAAGCGTGACGGGCCGTACCAAATATCAGACAAGGTCAGTCCAACAACTTATATTTTGTCAAATGTAAACAGTCCAAATGAAATTCTTGGAAAATACCATATTCAGGACCTGGCATCATACAAAGGTAAAGACACCTCATTGCCTAACCCTATTATCCCAAAAAGGAAGCGAGGACGCCCAGCTACAGATGCTAAAGTCCTAGTCCAGCAACGAGGACGTCTCCCTGGACTAGAGGGGGAGCATATAGTAAACCATTTAGAGATGTTGCCACACCGTGCCTCGCGTGGCCGTATTCCTGTGCGTTTCCGCGAGTAGCGCATACAACCATCTCGCTCGCACCTACGCGCTTTCACGCTAGGTGTCTCTTTTACCGTGCGCCGTTGCCGGCAGCGCGTTCTCCACCGCGCATGACAGTCGTCGTCTCTCATTGTATGAACCGACATGGTTGTACGCGCGCGCGCTGTTCTACGAAACCACGAACTTTTTTCACTATTTTGTGTGTCTTTGGTGAACCTAATAAACTTTGTTTCCCTGAGAGTTTCTCGTGTTTTAATCATATGAGCTAATCCACCTCATAAATTACAATTTAAAAACAATTACTTCAGTAAAATCCTGGACAGCTAGATACTTTTTTTGTTTACACTGTATTTTTTTAGCAAATCAAAAACCATAAAAATAAATAAATTCGTACTGGCCCTGCCTCTAGGGCTTCTGACATGGGTGAATATTATTGTCGATAATTTTGTGCGACCACGGATTGCAACTTACCAAGACGTACCAACACTGCGGAAGTTAGGAGGGTATGTAACCCTAATCCTTGTAGGTATTAATATTCTATTCTGTACCTCAATACCTATGTAAATTGTAGGTACCTCTATAACCTACGTCACTATACTTTTGTAGGGGAATAATGATAAAGTCGAGGTAATGCACACTAGTAAGGAACCGTCCATTAATCATGTTAGGCTTGAAAGGGGAGGGGGAGGAGAGGGTGTTTAGCAAAAATCACGAAATATCACAAACAATAGTCTTAGACCTCACCAAGGTTGGGTTAAAAGTGCAAAAAAAAAACACGTGATTAATAGACGGCCCCTAAGTTTGTCCAATCCAACCAAACTTCGTTATTTTTTGCCTGAACTGTGGACTTCTAGAGCCCTAAATTCACGATCCTGTTACCGATTTTTATTATTATTAAATTTAAGCTTGTAATTAAGTATATTTGTACTTATAAACTTGTCTACAAAATTCCAAGAGGGTCAGATCAACAATACAACGATACAACAATACGCAAGTAATCGTTGAACAAATTTAAACATACATACAAGCGCTTATAGGCATAAAAGTTAACTGCTGTTAGAAATCCATAGCAATCTAGAACTTTTTGAGATGTCATTATTTTGACCGTAGTTTAGTACTCACCGTACCATTGCCAGAGCAAGCAACATGGCAACCCTAAGTGGCGCTAGTGCAGCGTTGCCAGATACACTGTAATTACAGCAGATCCACTGTATTTTCCCACGATCTACTGTACACTGTAATACTAAAATTACAGTGTATGGAGAACACTGTAATTTTTCTACAGGTAAAATTCTATTTAATTTAATGTAAACTGAACGCAGCCTTAGTAAAAAAAATAATTATGAACTTGTCGGAACGCAACCTCACGCGCCACCCCTCTGCTTAGGTCACAACCCTTGTTCCTATTGCAATAAGAACGAAAATGTCTTATTTTAAACGGGTATGAATAGAGTGCGGTGGATACTATGCGGGAATTTCCCCGCATAGACTAAGAATCACTTCGTAGTATTAACCGCCCAAATTGTGTCATACGTTTTAAGTAAGTTTTCAAGCCTATTGGGACCAACTTAAATTAGTACCTATAATTGTAAATTGGTTTATAAGCAACACATTACGAATTTGTTTAAAATCGTCGTTGAAAATGTGTATTTTAGTTTAAACTTAAACAATAAAAGTTTCTCGAGATCTGCTGTAAAATACACTGTATTTTTTTTTTACTTTTACTGTAGTTTTGTCTCAAACACTGTAATTTTGAGCACCAAACACTGTAATATCAGGTTTCTCATCTGGTAACACTGCGCTAGTGTCACCTGAACCGCTGGCGCGCGAGGTCTTGCGTACGCGCGATATCGAAGGTCAAAACTCTTTACGTAAAATTGTAAATAGTTTTCGATCAAATTCAACTAAATCTAAGATAGTGGTAGTGAAAAACAGTGCCTAAGTGTTGTTCAGTGGATTTTTGTAAAGTTTTCACGTGATTTTGTTATAAAATTGCGCGTAAAACGCATTTTAACGGAACTGGTTTCTGGCTTCTTGGATTCTGTGACGGATAGTCCCAGAGTTTTGGTTTTTTCGGTGAGTAGCGTTTTGTTATGGTGTTCAGTTTCATGGTGGTATAACGGTGGAATTACGGTAGTTTATGATTACAAAGCAAGTCTGTGGTGTTCGTTAATTTTCGCATTGTTTTTAGATGGTAAGGCTAAACAATGTTGCTGACATTATAAAGTTCTCCGATCTCAAGGGTCATGAAGTAGAATAAAGTTTAAAGTTCACCAAACCAGCAGTGCAAGAACGGTATTTTTCTTTTCATCTGAGAGGATTTTGGCGTCGAACGTCTTAGCATTTGCCAGTGACAAGTATTTTTTTTAAATCGTCTTCGGCGTTAATACCTATGAATCGTAGGTTTATCTTCTCCAAATTCTGAAACTAAAACACTTATCGATGGCATACATATCATAACAATTATCTAGTACTGTACTTGCTCTGCACTGGCCTACCTAAGTACCTACCTATAGACAAAATAAAAATAGGATAGAATTAGGTGTGCAGCGGCTGAGCAAAATCTAATAAAGATATATATACAATCTTGTAAAAACACTCTTTTTGTGGTAAAAATCCACACCTACTTTTGTTGGTCGATCAAATCAACATTGCTTCAGTAGTATACCTACCTACTAATAATGTAGGAGACAGACGCCTTATTGTTAATATCTGCAGCTTCACAGCCAATTGTAGCTCGGCAGCAAGCCAAATACGTATCATACTAATATTATAAATGAGAAAGTGTGTTTGTTTGTTGGTTTGTTCCTCTTTCACGCTGCAACGGAACAACGGATCGACCTGATTTTTTGCATGGTTATAGTTCAAGAGCCAGGGAGTGACATCTATAGGCTAATTTTCATCATCATCATCACCATCACCATTTTTCATCACTACGCGGGTGAAGTCGTTGGTCGTCCAGCTGCAAGATGGGTCGACGATATTATTACTATCGCGGGTCGAACCTGCACTAGATTAGCACAGGACCGAGGCAGATGGCATAGCAAGAGAGAGGTCTATACCCAGCAGTGGGATAAGGAAGGCTGTGGATGATGATGATGACGCGGGTGAAACTGCGGGGTGCAGCTAGTTTCTAATAATTGCTCGGGTCGGCTTTGTTGTTCAACATGTACCTCTAAATCAAATATGATTTTGACTAATTATCATTGGCGGTTGTAAATAATTTAATAACATTTGTATAGACATCCGTCATCTAGTCTACCTGTGACCACGGACACTGCAGTTTTCGAAACATCAAGAATTAAAAAATGCAAAATACAAGCATTACTACCCGTTAATATCTCCATAGCTTCGATACGGAATGCCTCTGTGGTGTGAGCCTTCAGACGATGCCACATTTGAAGGAGTGGCCAGCGTTCCCTACAACTAGGGTTGCCATCTGTCCGAACATGTCCTGACTATTAGATTTTTGTCCGGCATTTTTAGTTCCGGCAATCTAATAAGAGTAAATCTTGATTAACATGTCTCTAAACAAAAAACTAAAATTTTCTTTTAAATATTAATCAACATACTAAAATGTCCGGCTTTATATCAGGACTTTTGATATGGTTACACTAGCTACAACCTGCACTCTAAAGAGTTATGGCACCACTTGGAAAAAAACATGTCGGCTCGTTAGATTATTTTCCTAAACTTGTGTATTTTCGAGTGTTAATGTGTACTAAATGGTGAATTAATATTCATTTTGTGCTCGTAAACGTGCTCGAGTGTGGGCAAGTGATATAACAAGGAGAAACGTGTCTTTTCGTGTTGTTTCCAAAACTCCATTGGAGCCTTTTGTAAAGTCTTCACCACTTTACAGGGGCATGAGTTTGACTTGACCGTGACTTACTTAGCTTGACTCTGACTGTGACTATGACTTGTTAGACGCTATTAAGACTATGTAAAAATGTTTAATATTACGAGTAAAGGACATTGAATCCACGGTCATGAAAATTTTAACAAAAAAAAAAACCTGCACTCTGAACGGCCTGCTTAGTGTACCTAGTGCTAGTGCTTAGTAGTACAATTCCACTGCCACTTCAATAAAAGCAAAATGTTGCAGACGATGCATAGTAATTACTTACAACTTCTACTTGCTACTTGTACTATGCATTGTCTGCAAGCGCCATTACTTACAACTTCTACTTGCTACTTGTACTATGCATTGTCTGCAAGCGCCATTACTTACAACTTCTACTTGCTACTTATACTATGCATTGTCTGCAAGCGCCTTAATCGAGGCACTGGGTGCCATTACCGTAACCAAATTCTGGTCCGAATCCTTGATTTAAAATGTTTATATTTTTATTCACGAAAAAAGAACTTCTAGAGACTTCACTACTCAGCCAGTATTAAATCAGCCAATTTTAACATTTTCATCTCACAATAATAAATTAAATTTTAGATTCTTACATAAATAAATAAATATAAGTACTTAATTTAAATATGTATGTTATTGTAAGTATGTATGTAGTATTGTGTATTTATTGTATACATAAATGTAGGGATATATAAATTTATTTAGGTTTATTTTATATACACCACCGACCGTTTTTAAATTTCTTTAGTCCTGTCCATCCAAAGGTTGCCTGGAAGAAATCGCTTAAGGCGATAAGGCCGCCCATTATACTGCAGTATATTTGTTTTTTATGTTAGTTTAAGTTTCATTTGTATTATCGGTGTGTAATAAAGAAATATTATATTGTATTGTATTGTAATTTTTAGACTTTTAGTAGACTTTTCTGTTGTAATTCCAGAAGCAATAAGTTTTTTTTCATAAACTTACTTAACTTAAATTAATTTCACAAGTGTAGGTTATTAAATACAGTAAATACTAGCTAACTTGATTCTGTATTTGCGAAACCTTTCAGAATTTTAAATTTAATGTCAATAATTACCTGTTTCAGATTTGAAAGCTTTTATGAATGTTTCAACCTGTTTTTACAAGAATTATAAATAAAAAAGTTAATTAACTTTAAACCACAGAAAAGCCGCTTATCGTTATGTCTGCCATATCCGAGTCACGTTTACTTAATTCTGTAATATTATCTCGAGGACTGGCAAGGGAGGGCGTCGACCTAAACATAAACAGGTATGGTTTGTAGGCACTTTATTTTATTTTCTGGCGACTAAGACCGCACCCGTCTCGTACTGTGGTTTAATCTATGACCCCGTGAGGCTTGTAGTTAGGTAGGCACTTAGATAAATTACTACCGGACATCCGCGATTTTAAAGTTCTCCGCATTTTATCGATAAATGTCGTAGGTATATGTGAATCCATAGTACTTCCACATTTATGTTATGTTACTTACCTACTATTACTATCGCGGGTCGGACCTGTGGGCTTACTCTTGACACTCGATTTCAATCGTAATTTGGGATTGGGATCGAAAACATGCCATTTGGTACTCTTCAATCGCGTCAAGAGTACCGAAAGCGTCGAGTTGAGTCGATTTAATTTAGTTCCATAAAATTCCACCATTATCGGTTCCAATCGTGCGCTAGTTTAGAATTCAAGAGTACCAAAATGGCATGTTTTCGATCCCAATCCCAAATTCGATTGAAATCGAGTGTCAAGAGTAAGCCCACTGGACTAGATTAGCGCAGGACCGAGGCAGATGGCATAGCAAGAGAGAGGCCTATACCCAGCAGTGGGATAAGGAAGGCTGTGGATGATGATGATGATGACTTACCTACATCCCGTTCCGTTTAACCGATGCACAGCTGAACACAAATTAGTTATTTGATGTACCTACTAAGCTGCAAAGTTGTTATTTGGCGCGAGTTCCTTGTCCACTGAGCTAGCACAACCTCAAAAAAAAAAAACTTATAATAATCTTACATTGAACTTTATCTTTATTCTCACTCTCTCGTTTAGAGCAAGAAAACATTCAATGTAAGTCTTTGATAAAAATATTTTTGAGGTTGTGGTAGGCCCCCTGCCTCCCGATTCTACTTTTAGTATTGTTTTTAAATTGTAGTAATGTTTTTCAATTTTATTTTTTAAATAATTGCCTCAAAATTGACAGGAAGTATTTTTTTTATACTAAGTTATAATATTAGGCGGTGGTATTTTTCTAGTTAAAAAAAAATTCAAACTGTCAGTTTTGAGGCAATTATTTAAAAAATAAAATTGAAACAATTACAATAAAAAAAAAACTTTAGTAGAATCGGGGCCCTGGTATTGAAGCTTGAGCGCAGCTATGGATCAATTATTGGTAAGTACCTACGTAGGTACGAAACGCAAATATTTTTTGCAACTCATCATAATCAGCCTTTTAACAGTCCACTGCTGGACTTTAAGCCGCTGGCCCAGTGCGGATTGATGGATTCACATACGTCATCGAATTTCTTCTCCGTACGTATGCAGGTTTCCTCACGATGTTTTTCCTTCACTGAAAAGCCAGTGGTATGAAAATCCGTACATAAGCTCCAAAGAGCTCATTGGTACGGGCCCGGGGTTTGAACCTGCGACCTCACGCTTTTGAGTCTAGCGTTCTCCCAAATGGGCTACCACGGTTTTTGCAACTAAGTGGAGCAAATCATGCATACATGGATCACTAGCGAGAAAAGTAGTATTTTATTATTATTTCGCTGTATTTATATTGAGTTAAAATAGGAACCTCCTTGAAACAAGCTGTTTGAGGTGCTATTCAAAAAGTTTAAAATGTTTTAATACCTCTGATAATGTGAAGGTTAGAAAAGTTCGTCACGTTTGAATTTCAAATTTATTTTCGCGCTTGCGCGTGTAAAAACTACTTTTTACGCGAAGATTAGGTGTTTTCGAGCTTGTTGGAATAAAATAAAATTTTCAACAACCCGACAAAACACAATTTGAATATTATTTCCATTACTCATTGACAAAACAATCGCGATCTTCAATACTCGATAAATAGTATTAAAATAACGATAAAAAGAACTATTTTTGACTAGGAAGTGACGCAAGTGGTAACGTAACACATCGACATTGATTCTAGGAATTTATCTGATAAGTGTAAAGTGAATATAATCCACTATCAGTGTTATCAACATTATTTATGTTATTCAAATAGTGCTCACTATATATACCTACCAAAGAGATACCTACTTGATAGGTGATTTGTTTCGATACGTAACTAAATTATTATAGCTGTAGCAGCATCGAAAATTTTCCTGTTTATTTACAATAAAAATTAAATATAAAATAAATAATATTCGGGACATTTTTTCACACACGGTCACCTGACCCCAAACTAAGCAAAGCTTGTGATATGGCTGCCAGAGACTGATATACATACATATATAGTTTTAAATACATACTTAAATAGATATTAACAACCAGATATAGAACAAACACGAATGTTCATCGCATAAATGTTTGTCCTAGATGGGAATCGAAGCCACGCCCCCAAGCTCAGAAGGCAGGTTCACTACCAACTGGACCAACGGACTATCAATTGAAATAAATTGACGTTTTATTTTTTCGGAAGAGGAAAAAATATTATTTATCTGATTTTATTTATATTTGACGGGCCGCGCGCGTGTGCGCACTTGAAAAAGACTGCCTAATGCGGTTGAAACTATAGTCAGAGTGACCGGCTTAATCTTACGCGAGTAATTCCCGAGTAATATAAATAAAATGTGTGAAAACCACGTCAGTTTCTATAATAAAATTATTTTTCTCCATCATAAGATATCAACACGAAATTTGCTATACCATTTGCAATGCATTCGAAATTCTAAAGACAGCTAAAGTCCAATCGATTTTCTTTCTAAAAATTACCACTCTTATACCACTGATTTATTTCCTAAAATGTTGAAAATGCGAAAGATGTAACTGGCCGTTGAGCGCGACCTTAAAGACCTGTTGACGTCGCCTAGTGGGTTGACGCAGGATGCCATTTACGTTGACGAATTGAATAGTCAGCTAGCCTTCCTGAATGTGTCTGGCCAAAACTGGACAGAGCCAGGGACCGGTTATCGGCAGGTATAATTTTAACTTAATAGCATTTAATTTTAACATTGAATCATTTAATTTTAACTCTATAGCATCATCATCATCATCAGCCAGAAGACGTCCACTGCTGAACATAGGCCTCCCCCTTCAACCTCCACACTGAACGACAGCCTCCCTTTTGCATCCACTGAATGCCAGCGACTCTCACTATGTCGTCGGTCCATCTAGTGGGAGGCCTACCTACGCTGCGTCTTCCGGTTCGTGGTCTCCACTCAAGAACCTTTCTTCCCCATCGGTTATCGGTTCTTCGAGCGATGTGGCCTGCCCATTGCCACTTCAACTTGCAAATTTTAACAGCTATGTCGGTGACTCTGGTTCTTTGGCGAATATCCACGTTTCGGATTCTCTACTCTATTCGGAACTCTATAGCAGTGGTTCCCAATTAGTTTTTCCTGCGTACCACTTCAAGAAAGACCTCAAACTTGCGTACACCTTGAACTTGGCTCAAGCACAGCAAATCCACTTGCAGTCCGGTCCGGTGCAGACTCAGTTTGTGAGGACCAGTAAAGTATGAAATTCTATGAAAGACGGGAAGAGCAGACGCTGTATCCAGTCCGTTGGATGCAGACGGACTACAATCGCACTGCGTACGGTGTGACGTCTTTCATATAATTGTGTACTTTACTTTTCCTCACAAACTGCGTCTGCACCGGATCGGACTGCAACTGGATTTGGTCCACTCCAGCCTTTATTGCAGTAGGCCTAGCACGGGCCGTGGACTAATTGTCTTCCCACCGTTTTTATCCCGCGAGAAAAAGCCAAACGTATCCATATTCTAGCTTTGTCGCGTCTAGGCGTGGATAAAAACGGTGGAAAGACAATTTATCCACAGCCCATGCTAGGCCTGCTGGAATGATAAATAAAAAATTTAATACTGGTACCGGGATACTGGTAAAATTATCTTAGTCAAGATAATTTTACCAGTATAGGTAGTCCAAAATTGGAGCACCCAAAAACAACTCTACCGTTGTAGTAAATTACAAATAGCCCACTCAAAACAAAGCCAAAGTTGCCAGAATATCACCTCCCTACTCCTTATTTGAACATCCTAAGGACATTATGTACAAGAAATTAAACAAGAGTGTTGTGATCCAAAAATGGTTTCTTGAAACCTAAAGTAGCTGTAAGCAAGGCACCTACGCTACAAGCAAAAGGTCTGAACGTATGCCGTCATAATTGAGTTTAGTAAACTTTAAATTGTCTAGGCTAGGACCTGTATCGTGTATATTATAATATAACCAGTGTGAGCCTTTCCAAGTACAGCTTCTAAAAATATTTTTATGAATGTGAGTAAAGACATGTTTTCAGGGCAACAACAGCAAAATTGTTACTATACAACAGTGACAAAAAAGTAAATTTAATTAAAATAGAATGCCTTCATGCTAATGAGTTTTTTTAACATCGGACTAGGCTAACGTTTGACCGCGATCTCGCCTGATGGAAAGCGATGATGCGGTCGAAGATGGAGCACGTCTACCCAGTAATAACCTATTAACCCTAGACTTAAACACTCCAAGATTGTAATGGTGCGGAAACATAGACAGGGGCAAAGCGTTCCATTGTTTTGCTGTTCTAATTAAGAAAGAGGAGTCAAACCGCTTGGTACGAATAAATGGCATTTCGAGCAAGTAAGGGTGACGCCTTGCCGTTCGTCTGGACGTCCGGTAATGAAAAGTAAGTAACTTAACTTACTAACTTAATTGCACTTTACAATCTCGTCAAATCATCCCGTTAAACCAATCTCGTTCGTGAGAACGTTTTAGTCAAAAGATACGTAAGTACTCCACTTAAGACATGATTAAGAAATGCATTCGCGTGCGATCTCTCACGACTTGCTCTTGCGCAGTGTTCGAGTTCATTTTGTTCAGACACCGGACAGACTTCAGTTGGAGCCTTGGGCTTAATGAGTTCGTTGATATTTGGGGTGAAACCATACGTCAAACGTTCACTTTTCATATGCGTTATTATTGTGCTTCCGAGATATCTCTTCTCTACATAGTATTAAACTAGCGACCCGCCCGCCCGGCTTCGCACGGCTGTAATTTACGTGCGAAGCCGGGGCGGGTCGCTAATTATATATATAAACCTTCCGTGAAAGTGTATCTAACTGATGGTGAAAACCGCATCAAAATCCGTTGCGTGGTTTAGGAGGAGTTAGCGGCCATACAGACAGACAGACAGACGCGGAAAGTGACTTTAATTTATACTATGTAGAGATAGAGATTAAAGCCGCTTTCCGCGTCTGTCTGTCTGTATAACCGCATACTCCTCCTAAACCACGCAACGGATTTTGATGCGATTTTCACCATCAATTAGATAATTTTTCACTGAAGGTTCATAAATATATTATAACTAGCGACCCGCTCTTGCTTTGCGCGTAAATTACACCCGTGGGAAGCAGGGGCGGGTCGCTAGTTATCAATAAGAGTTATTATGCTTCTGTTAATAATTAAATCATAATCTATGTGTAAGCGATTATAATTATTATGATTATTAATTATAATATAAATAAATAAATATTCGGGACATTTTTGCACACACGGTCATCTGACCCCAAGCTAAGCAAAGCTTGTGATATGGCTGCCAGAGACTGATATATATACATATATAGGTTTAAATACATACTTAAATAGATATTAACACCCAGATATAGAACAAACACAAATGTTCATCACACAAATGTTTGTCCTAGGTGGGAATCGAACCCACGCCCCCAAGCTCAGAAGGCAGGTTCACTACCAACTCGACCAACGGGCTATCAAAAAATATGACAAGCGAGATCGTGGAAAAATATCGCAGAGTTATTTTACCAAAAGCTACAACACGGGGTTCTTTACAAGGCGAGTTAATAGAGTCTTTAAGGCTCGGCAAAGTGTTTGTAATGGCTCTAGTGTTACAAGTATCCTAGGCGACGGTGACTGCTTACCATCAGGCGGCCCGTCTGCTTGTTTGCCACCTATGGCATCTCTATCTCTATCTTCTCTATATCTATCTCTTCTTCTCTACATAGTATAAATTAAAGTCACTTTCCGCGTCTGTCTGTCTGTCTGTATGGCCGCTAACTCCTTCTAAACCACGCAACGGATTTTGATGAGGTTTTCACTATCAGTTAGATACATTTTCAAGGAAGGTTATATAATATACTAGCAAACCCGGCGAACTCCGTTTCGCCACCAGATGACTTCTATAAACCTCACGGAGCCCGAGACCTTTCCAACGAATGCAAAACCGTGGAAATCGGTTCGTGCGTTCTGGAGTTATAGCGTCAGGAAGGAAAACCCGACTTATTTTTATATAGTAGATAACTAGCGACCCGCCCCGGCTTCGCACGTAAATTACACCCGTGCGAAACCGGGCGGGCGGGTCGCTAGTTAAAAATAAAACGCGAAACATGCGTTTTTATAAACAGAATAGTAAATACCTTGTCTAAAGAAGCTAATAGCCAAACAAATACTAGAATCGTGCCAGTTTCATTACTTCGCATGAATTTCTTGTCCCGTCAAGCAATGTGCTTACTTGCTCCGACCTTGCAGTGCAATACAATACAATACAATGCAGAGAGCGGGTGTTACTCATAGCGGAACAATGCATTTTAGGCATCATTGTTTGGCGAAATTAGGCTTGTCAATTAGCTTGATGGTTCATCAATCTACAGGGTTGATATCAGTTCCATTTTCGAAAAGAAAAAAAAAACGGCCAAGTGCGAGTCGGCTCGCGCACTAAGGGTTCCGTACCACCAGAGAATACAAAAACAAGTGCAAAAAGACAACATCACGCCCAGGCGGTCACCCGTCCAAGTACAGACCGCAACTGAAGTTGCTTAACTTGGCGGTGAACAAAAAAAATTTACCGACTCGCACTGGGCAATTATTGATTATTAGTTGTTTTACCTAAGAGTGTGTACTATAATCATGCCAAGTTTGACGCTTGTACGTATTACCGTTTGTACATCAGGGCAAGTACAAAAATACGCTTAAAAAAACGTTTGTAGTAACGCTAGACCCCCTTTAGTTTTTACTCTTTCATTGTTATTTAATTGTAGTAGTAGTTATTGTTATTCTGTAAAAATTGGCTATCTGTTACGGTTAGAAATATATAGCCGTTAATAGGTAGGACAGACAGACAGACATACAGACATCGTAGGCTTAGTAATAGGGTCCCGTTTTTACCATTTGGGTACGGAACCCTAAAAAATATGAAAGTTCACGGATGTTAAAAGGATCGGTCATCTCTATCTCTACAAAGTATATATTAAAGTCGCTTTCCGCGTCTGTCTGTCTGTCTGTCTGTCTATATGGCCGCTAACTCCTAAACCACGCAACGGATTTTCATGCGGTTTTCACCATCAGTTAGATACATTTTCAAGGAAAGTTTATATGTATATCTAGCGACCCGCCCTGGCTTCGCACGTAAATTACACCCGTGCGAAGCCGGGCGGGCGGGTCGCTAGTAATGTATAATTTTTTGTTGAAAACGTAACAAGGATTAGGTAACTGTATTCCCATTGAAAGTTAGACCGCAGAATACTGATTTCACAAAAGGCTTTACAGGCCTTATGGCTGCCATTATCCAATGAGATGCCCTTGACTCGTCTATTGTGAGACTAGCTTACAGATCTTTGCGGCTTGCACAGGTCATCACCGTCTTTTTATTACTCGATGGACTTATTTATGCAACTAAAAAGAGTGACATGACGAGCAAGTTACTCGCCTGGTGGTTAGCCCACGCTTGTCAATAGCCCAGAATCTTGCACTTTATCAGATTTGAAAATACTGCGCAGTGCATTGTCGCACTGCGGTCGTCGCATAATTATGCCTAGTAATTTCTCTGGAAACATTGCCCTTCAATTGAAAACACAATAATGTTTGCGCACTACTGCTTGTCGTTTGAATAACTGACGAAAGTAACTACATAATTATACTACGTAAGTAACTTACATATTTTCCCAAGCGGACTCTGCAAAAGAGTACTAAACTACAAAAAATATTTAAAACCCTCGATAAAAGATATGATAACCTTCAAAAAGCTGAATAGATTTTCTTGAATTATAGCTAAGAATAGAATACACCTGATTAAGTCACCTGTCAAATAAAATAAAATAAATATATCGGTTCAGCCGATTGGGAGCTACGATGCCACATACAGACACGTACACACGTTATAATATAAACTTATAACATCCCTCTGTTTGCGTCGTGATTTTTTTTATATTGTAAATAGGCTTGCGCTTGGCCGCCATCTCGCCTGATGTTAAGCGACGATGCGGTCTACGATAGAGCACGCTTGCCTAGAAGAAACGGATTCCAATTGGTTAAAAATAACCTGTAGCACAAAATGTATTATCTATACTTATATTATAAAGAGGCAAGATTTGATTGTTTGTTTGTTTGTTGGCATTGAATAAGCCCCGAAACTAAAGTTAAATGATTATTAACGGGATATTTACCGTGGTAAGGTTGTGGAATGAGCTCCGAAACTACTGAACCGATTTGAAAAATTCTTTCACTGTTGGGAAGCTACACTATCCCCAGGTAACATATGCTATATTATATATTTTTTTTTATAGGGATACTAAAACTCCAATAATGTAACCCAAGGTGTAAAAAAAACAAGATTTACAATTTTGACTTTGCGTGTTTGACAGTTCTAAGACAGGACAACGTCTGTCAGGTTAGCTAGTTATTAGATATTTTGTCCACTCATTGTAAAGGTAAGTACACAATACCAACAGTATACAATATGTTGCCGGATAACATCTCTAATTCTCCGAGTCTAACTTGCTTTAAAGTTCGCCTAAAACGCTGGCTTACCGAGCAAACGTTTTATGACTTTGACGTTTTTAAAGACGCACAAAATTAAAGTTAATTTATGTTATTAGTCAATAATATTATCCATTTAATTTTAATTGATATTTATTTGACTTATTTTATTATAATTTGTTGTGCATGACTTTGATTATGATTTTTTATGACATCTTACTATTTTTTATATTTTTTATTTATTTAAATAAATGCTATTAATTATTTTAATTTGATATTGCTATTAATTCATATTTTTTTCTTTTTCTTGATTTATATAATTATTGTTATTAAAATGTAATTACGCGCTTAATTATTTATTTATAGTAATCATTACATTAAGTTCATTTTTAACCTATATTTGACATGTATCTTTCTGATATTAATAAAATAACTATGAACTATAGGCACTACAAACGCAATACCTTTAAGCCTTAAACCGATTGTCCATCACTTGGCACGAAATCAATCTCCTTGAAAGAACCATCGTCATTCAGAATTAGAGTCGGTGTTTCCGGACCGACAACTGTTACTACTAAAAGGTACTGTCTAGGTACATAAAGTTACATAAAGATTACGAACGCATTATGTTACAGAGTATGTCAACCTCCGAGGTTACTTTCGTTTCCACTTTCGTAAGTACTTAATTATGTAAATAGATTGATTGTTTTGGAATGAGATCAATGATCTAGCTTTTGAAAGCAGTTGCTTTGAGATCGGTGATTGCCCTAATTTTGATAAATGGTTATGAGTTTTTAAATTCAATCTTCTTTAGGTTATTATTCCACCTAATATTCTTACTACGGCTTCTCCAGCAGAGTTTCTGGAGTCACATAGGGCAAACCATAGACCTATATCTAAGTAGACTTCACAAGCGGTCCAAACTGTATGAAAACTAAGCGTGTGAAATTTTTCGTACCTAAAGTGAAATGAAATAATTATCTTTATTCTGTCGGCCAACTCTATTTGCGGTATTCTTACAACTCAGTATTGTACAATTACCCATTTTCTTTTCAAACTGACACGTGTTGTTACCGATTGAGCAGACTGATTTTAGCCGGACTCAATTATGACGATTAATCATAATTGTATTGGAAATATGACATGCAAGGTAGGTCTACTTGGATATAGATCTGTGGGCATACCAATTGAACCTATCATAGGTACTTAATATTATAAATTTGATTGAATAAAATTGAGGTACTTAATATTTTGAATTTGAATTTTGAATATTATAAATGTGAAAGTGTGTTTGTTGGTTTGTTTGTCCTTCTTTCACGCAGCAACAGAGCTACGGATCGACATGATTTTTAGGGTTCCGTACCCAAAGGGTAAAAATGGGACCCTATTACTAAGCCTACGATGTCTGTCCGTCCGTCTGTCTGTCGTCCCGTCAATAATAGGTCCCGTCCCCCAGTAATAGGGTCCCGTTATTACCCTTTGGGTACGGAACCCTAAAAACGCACCAACGAGTGACACTGAATCCTTGAAAACACGTCTTTTTCCGTTTTCATCAGATTGATCCTACGAGTAGTTAATTACTTTTCCCACCAAACATGATATTAGTATTAGTGGGACACCTGTTATTAAAACCGATGACAATATACTGCTTCTCATCACCTCGAGAAATCTGAATCTGTCTGGCTGACCCCGAGTACATACGGCCGATTGTTTGCCGGTGAAATGAAAGGCGTGCCGGTTCGGTTCCCGTGCTTACAGTTGCTAGTTACTTTCGCCTGTCCCATCTGCATACAATACTCTATGGTTGCTGTGGCTGTGAGAAGAGCGAATTAAATAAATAAATAGATATTCGGGACATTTTTACACACGGTCATCTGACTAACTAAGCAAAGCTTGTACTATGGCACAGAAGACATAATAGACAACTATGGCTGCCAGAGACTGATATACATTGTTTATTTTTAAACGCATACTTAAATAGATTTTAACACCCAGATATAGAACAAACACAAATGTTCATCACATTAATGTGTTTCCTAGGTTGTTGTCCTAGGTTGGAATCGAACCCACGCCCCGAAGCGCAGAAGGCAGGGTTCACTACAAACTCGACCAACGGGGCTTTCGAGGGCGAATTAAGGCAGGAGCTGTTCTTTCCCTCCTGAGGCTTAAATGTAATTTTTTTGTAAAGATCTGAATATGATCAAGAATTTGCTTTTAATTTTATTATTTGGTCACTTTCATCTGCCCCCTCTGCATTGAATGAGCTAGGAAGCTGTTATTTCCTTCTCTCTGCCCCCAACCTTAACAAATGTCTGCGCTTCTTAGACGTTTGAAACCCTATGTAATAGATAGAAATACACCAGACATAATAGTTACAGATAAAGAAAAAGAGCCACAAGTCGCGGCCTTATCGTTAAAAGCCATCTCCTCTAAGCAACCATTGGATGGATGGAATTTAATGTCTGGATCTAAATTCATTTCAGAACAAATTGAATAAAAAGATAGGTACATACATACACAGTTCTAAAACGAACCATCTCTGAATAGAAGACCTTTTGTAGTCTACTTGGGTCACATCCAGTTCTGTTTTCGATATCTCCAAATTCGCCAACATCACTTGCGTTTCTCTGTGTAATATTGCCAGACGTATATGTACTCGTAATAGAGCAGGTTGATATCGCGTTTCATTGATCAATGCTATCTATATCATTGGAAAGATCATCTCAACTGCTTTGTTCTGAAACATTTCATTTACAATTGATGTTGTAACACTGCACTGTTCGCAAAACATGGCAATGTTGCCATCTCAATGTCGTTTACGTGGCGCTGACATTGACTGCACGGTTCAATGCTGAATTTTAATTAGCTTAGAACTGCTTTATGTTACGGAAATTCCCACATTCTTGTACAAACACGGGCTTTACCGGGGCCGGAGCCTACCAACAAATAGGTACCTACTTCGACCAAAATAAAATGAATGGACGGGCGATAACCATTGCACTTGCTCAGTAAAAACGAGTCAAAACCGTCGGACATATACTTCTACATCATAATCAGCCAGAAGACGTCCACTGCTGAACATAGGCCTCCCCCTTTAACCTCCACACTGAACGACAGCCTGCATCCACTGGCAGCCCGCGACTCTCACAATGTCGTCGGTCCATCTAGTGGGAGGCCTCCCTACGCTGCGTCTTCCGGTGCGTGGTCTCCACTCCAGAACCTTTCTTCCCCATCGGTTATCGGTTCTTCGAGCGATGTGGCCTGCCCATTGCCACTTCCACTTGCAAATTTTAACAGCTATGTCGGTATACTTCTACACCTAATTATAACCATGTACAGTACATTTGTAACAAAAAATGGATAGCGGTTTTTTGTTGTTATTACACTTTGGGAAAGCACACGAAGGCATAATTTTGTCACATCTTTCATTATCATATAACAATAGTCGCGTGTTGCACTTCCTAAGGCTAGAGACCGACTGAAACCAAGTGAGCGCCGGTGCTCATTTTGTGATCTTCAAAAATGCGCTTCTTCTGGGCCCGTCCATTTTGATCGAAGCCTACATACTTAGATAAGTTGGACTCGTACTTTTCCTCAACTCTTTGTATCAAACCTATCTTCAACTTTTGGGTCATCATCATCATCATCATCAGCCAGAAGACGTCCACTGCTGAACATAGGCCTCCCCCTTTAACCTCCACACTGAACGACAGCCTGCCTTTTGCATCCACTGGATGCCAGCGACTCTCACTATGTCGTCGGTCAACTTCTGAGTGCTTATGGCTAAATCTGAGGACGACTCTTGTCAATTTTTTTGTTTTTTTTTTAATCTTTTGTATTTTGTAGCCTCGAGTGATGTAGCATATTGTTTAGTTTTTGCGCACCCGAATTAAGTAGGTAGGTATATAATTCAGTTAAGTATACAAAAACCTGGCGCCTCTATTGTTTTTTTTTTTGTGTTTCCGAGATGCTGCGCTCCGACGCACTCCTACGCACACTTGCGACTGCGCACGCCCTACTCAGGGTTGATACAAGAAAAAAAAAACTATTTTTGTGTTCTACTCTTTATAGAGACACTGCTGGTGCACAAACCCGCCTCTGGCTATCTTCTTTCTTAAAATCTTGGAAGCTAAAAAAAACTCTCTTATCGTTTTTTTTATTGTGAGATGATTTTAATTTTTTTTTCCTGGGCAAGTGCCTTTATTAACTAAACAAAATACAAGCTAAAAATAAAACTACAAATACAGTTAGACTGCCCATAGACCGTTGAAGGTCTAAAGACAATCCAAATGCTCAAGCCCACTACCAGTTGGCAGCGTACCCAGCATGCTGGCGGCATTACCACGTTGAATGGCAATGCTTATGCATTGAGCCAGAAACACGCCAGCATTTTGGTCACGCGTCGCATTAACCAGGCGCTCTGTTTTTTTTTATTAGTTTTTAATTTATTATTATTATCTGATTTTAATAGTTTTACTGGTGTCAATGCATTCAAAATATTGTTCAAGTCAATCGGATGTACCGATTTTGACGATATCTTGACGACGTGTTAGTGTGCGCATGGAAAGCTTTTCAGAATATTTGAAATAATTGCAAAATTGCTAGAAGACCTGCCAAGCTACTACGTTGTCAAGATATCTTCAAAATTGGTGGTGGTAAATATTTTCTTTTAAGGTGGTTCGTTGCACAAATGGCGGGAAATTCAAATTTCAAACAGTTTTCTTGTCCTTGTAGCTAGGCCGGGTAATTATTGTAAACAACCATGATGTTTGCGCAGATTGATTATTATTCTTTACAAAATCATGTAAAGCTATTTATCTCTAATGCCTATTATTACTTACATTTGTGAATAAACAAATTTTTGCTGTTTCAAACGGTTTATTCACAAATGTAAGTAATATGGTGCGTTACTGTTAAATAATTGTACATTATAATGTAAAGAACAGCCAACATTTTGCGCAAACACTGTGTTATTTAAAAATAATTACCTGGCCTGGCTACTAGGACCAAAAAACTGTTTAAAATTTAAATTTCCCGCCATAGGTGAATCGAACCACCTTAATTAGAAAATTAAGGAATTTCCGTTTTCATCGCACATTCAAGTACTTCAACTACAATCGTGAGTTTTTTTTTTCTAAATTCATGTTACAATATTTGTTTAAACTAATGTCGTACCAAAAAAGCACAGAGCTGATTTGTCCTGGGGCCTTACGGACAACAGCTAATCCGCTCAGTTGGAAAATCACGCGACCGCAAACCGTATCTGGGCACGATAAGGTTCACGTTCGCGTGATTTTCCAACTGAGCTGATTAGGTGCCGCAATTGTTGTCCGTAAGGTCCCTGGTACCAACTCAACATTAACTCTGCGCTGCTGATAAAAATTAGTTTAAACGGTGCGATGAAAACGAACCTTAAATTATGTGTGCTAGCAACCGTTAAACCGTTAATTAATCTCATTTGTTATCGTGAATCACTTAAAAATTAGGCAAAAACATATAGCTGTATAAATAAACGCGAGTATGTTTCAGCGGACGCGATAAGGGGTACGGAAGGTTGGCAGCAACTGTTTATGAACATTTCTGCTATCGCGGTTATCGAATCACTTGGTGGCCTTGTACATACATTATAATATTTTGGCATCAATACAATACAATACAATATTTCTTTATTACACACCGAAAATACAAATGAAACTTCATCATTTCAGCCATAGGACGTCCACTGCTGGACATAGGCCTCCCCCATCGATCTCCAAAAGGGCCGGTTGGAAGCGGCCAGCATCCAGCGTTTCCCTGCGGTCTCTTTTAGGTCGTCTGTCCATCTTGTGGGTGGACGTCCACAAATGAAACTTAAACTAACATAAAAAACAAATATACGGCAGTATAATGGGCGGCCTTATCGCCTTAAGCGATTTCTTCCAGGCAACCTTTGGATGGACAGGACTAAAGAAATTGAAAAACGGTTGGCATCATGGCGTTATTATATACTAAACTATAAGATATCATTTCAACTAGTAAAAATTGCTTTTTTAAACCGATAGAAGAGCTGATAAACTTATACGGCTGAACAAATTTTCTTATATCATAGCTAAGAACAAAAGACCAAGTTACTTTTAAAAAAAAAATCGTTTCAGCCGGGAGCTACAATGCAGACAGACACACAAATACACGTACTTTTTTTGTGACCTGGGTTAAAAATTACAAGATAATTCAAACCTCGATGGTTTAGTCCTCGTATGGATATGGTTGACCTCAACCGCCGTCTGACCAACGGGAGAGAAAGAGAGGGAAATATGATATTCTCACTCTTTCTCTCCCGTTGGTTGGACGGCGATCCGTCAACCATATCCATACGTGTGTTAACACTATAAGAAAGGATAATATCAGCTTTGGTGGTAGAGCGTGATTAGATGTCACATCGCATGTTGTGGGTTGAAACTAAACTCCCTCAATAAGCTTTTACGAAATTAGCAAGAGCATTAAAAGATTTTGCCACATTCTTGAGGTTAGGTTTAGATGGGGTGTAGTGGTAGACAAGAGTTAACGAAAGACGGATATATAGAGAACTAGCGACCCACCCGCCCGCTTCGCACGGGTGTAATTTACGTGCGAAGCCAGGGCGGGTCGCTAGTTATATATATAAACCTTCCTTGCAAATGTATCTAACTGATGGTGAAAACCGCATCAAAATCCGTTGCGTGGTTTAGGAGGAGTTAGCGGCCATACAGACAGACAGACAGACGCGGAAAGCGACTTCAATTTATAATATGTAGAGATATACAGGGATATATAGGGAATGTACATTTGCTCGTCAGTGGGCGGTAAAGGTAAAAATAAAACTAGGATGGAGCTTGTAGTGTGCACGTGTTCTAAAGTGGATACCAATCGACAAACGTAAAGTAAGACGCCAGACTCGATGGAGTGACGATATACGTAATGCAGCTGACAGTGGCTGGAAGCGAAAAGCTGAAGATCGGTGCGGAACAGTGAACTGAGATAGGTTGATGATTGTGGCGCTTGCACAGCCCTACGTGAAGCGCCTGCGCCCGCGCACCGTGCGTGCGATGTAACGCTATGACGCAACGGTGCGTGCCGGTATGTCCTAATGTTATCAAAATATGACCGCTTTACCTCTGATTCGTGGACTTTACAATCGTTAAACATTGAAGAAAATATTCTACTAAAAAGGGAAATATTCTAGACATTTTGTTATTAACTCGGCGTTTGCTGTACAATCTTAAATGTGCTATATATACTGTATTTTAGGGTCCCATACGTAAATAGTGTCAACGGGACCCATAACTAAGCCTATGCGGTCTGTCTGTTCTACCTTTTAACGGCTGAATAGTTTTTTGAAACTTTCATAAAATATGTAACAAATTACAAAAATATTTATTTGTCTCTTTATAATCTACTAGCGGTCCGCCCCAGCTTCGCACGGGTATAGATTATAGCCTATGTCACCCGGGGATAGTGTAGCTTCCCGTCAGTGAAAGAATTTTTCAAATCGGTTCAGTAGTTTCCGAGCCTATTCCATGCAAACAAACAATCAAATCTTTCCACTTTATAATATTGTATAGATGTATCTATACTAATATTATAAAGAGGAAAGTTTGTATGTAAGTATGTTTGGAACGAATTGGCTCAAAAAGTACTCGACCGATTTTAAAAATTCTTTCACCATTTGAATGCTACATTATCACTGATTAATATAGGCTATTTTAATAGGCTATATAACTATACCCGTGCGGAGCCGGGGCGGAGCGCTAGTAACAGATACACAAGTCAGGCTAGCTAGATATACAAGTCAGGTGAATCTCTGACTTCTATGCTAGGTAGATTACCTGTTTTATAGAAGTCAATTCCTAAGCAACAACACGCGATCGTGTCAAATCCAAAATATCTGACGTTTTGCATTTTTTAAATTTCATGATCTATCATCATCATCATCATCAGCCAGAAGACGTCCACTGCTGAACATAGGCATCCCCCTTTAACCTCCACACTGAACGACAGCTTGCCTTTTGCATCCACTGGATGCCCGCGACTCTCACAATGTCGTCGGTCCATCTAGTGGGAGGCCTCCCTACGCTGCGTCTTCCGGTCATGATCCATACTCTGCTTCATATAATATGCAGATAATCTTTCTTTTTAGGTTCATGATCTGGGGGGTTAGACAAGAGCCACTTTCTGTTAGCGTTAACGCCTACGGAAAGATGAAAATTGTTTGAAAATTACGCTGAGAAGACATCTCTCACGCTAATGTCATTGTCAACGCCATTTTTATAAAATTTCATCTTTCCGTAAGCGTTAACGCTAACAGCCAGTGGGTCTTGTCTAACCACAGCAGGCCTAGCATGGGCTGTGGATAAATAGTCTTTCCACCGTTTTTATCCACGCCTAGACGCGACAAAGCTAGAATATGGATACGTTTGTCTTTTTCTCGCGGGATAAAAACGGTGGAAAGACAATTTGTCCACGGCCCGTGCTAGGCCTGCAGATCTACTAGTGTGTCTCTTTTAGAAGTTCTCACTTTCTTTCGTGATAATCGATGTCAAATAATGGTCATGTTAAGCAGCTGGCCTCCCAATGTCCTTTATCACACAGTAGGTATCGATAGTTCCTGCTTTCATATCTGATACCGAGCGATAACGATAGCTGGCGACCTTTTCACTGTCGTTTCGATTTCCCGCTGTTATTGTTTCCTTGAGAAAGTTTCGAAAGTGTTTATCAGATCTTGCATTGGTTGATAGAAAATTAACATGTTTTTAACGACTTCAAAAAAGGAGAAAAGAAGGGGGTTCTCAATTGATTTGTATTTTTTGTAAGTACGTTACATGAAACCGTTTTTAACCGATAAAAAAAAAGTTTCTTTTGTCGACGCGTTTTTTAGGGTTCCGTACCCAAAGGGTAAAAACGGGACCCTATTACTAAGCCTACGTTGTCTGTCTGTCTGTCCGCTTTCGAACCGTAATAGATAGCTAACTGAAATTTTCACAGAATATTGAAAACAGCAATTGAATTTGAATTGATTTTTGAAATTTTTGAATTTTTTCGTTACAGCGGATTAATGAAGAAATAATAAAAAAGTCAAAAAGTAAAAACGAAAGGGTGGTACCCCATACAAAAAGGTTTTTTTTTACCTATTTTTGTATTAGTTCTAATGTAAAAACGGTAAAACGTACAAGCGTCAAATTTGCTATGATTATATCACACTCTAAAGTATATCAAGAAAAAATAAATAACGGCCAAGTGCGAGTCGGTGGCAAGTTTCCGCTCTTCACTAAAATGGTTTAGTTTGGTCTCGCGTAACCAGTTTGGCGTAAGGCCCTTGCCTTGAACTCTACGCGGCAAATAACAACCAAATTGCTATTTACTTGTAAGTAAACAAAAATATTTACTTATGTCTATACATGAACAGTATGTAATGCTTGCACTCTAAGCACAATTAACAGAGCTTACGTCACAGACTACGAGATAGACGAGGGTCTTTGACCAGTGTGTGTTGCCAGTGATGACATATGGTACTGAGACGTGGTCCTTAACTGTTGGCCTTTTGGAAAAACTCAGATTCACTCAGCGGGCAATGGAGAGAGCTATGCTCGGAGTTTCTTTGCTCGATAAAATCCGAAACGTGGATATTCGCCAAAGAACCAGTCACCGACATAGCTGTTAAAATTTGCAAGTTGAAGTGACAATGGGCAGGTCACATCGCTCGAAGAACCGATAACCGATGGGGAAGAAAGGTTCTGGAGTGTGGAGGTTAAAGGGGGAGACCTATGTTCAGCAGTGGACGTCTTCTGGCTGATGATGATGATGACGTCACAGACTAGGTAAAGCTACTTTAGTCTTTGGCTTACGTAATCCCCAGTACAATAGTTACCTACAGACTTACTGTCATGTCAATTCAATCAGTCTTATATTTATCTCTAGTATTATGCAGTTGTACGTCGCGTCGTGCAACTCGTGCACCGCGCATTATCGGTATCACATGTTTAGATCTGGACCAGACGTCAGAGCACCAGGATTTTCGTGACCATAACTTTAACAGGTTTGGAGATATATTTAGAAAAGTCTGTCAAAGTCACAGAAAAGAGAAGTACTTAAATTTTTTGAAGTTATACGATACTTCTTATGCGATTTGCAAACAAGGTTGCGTTAAACGTTTAACGCTACCATGGAGGGGGAATTTTTCTCTCTCGTATGGTTGCGAAATGCGTATCTTTTTCGCGCCGCGACTAGCAGATCCGGTAGTGTAATGGTGTCGCTAATGGATTGAGAAGCCTAAGGAGCTAGGTTTGAATCTCGAGAAAAGCATGTTTTTAAATTGTTGATATTTTTGCCCTAGTTATAATTTTAGGGTTCCTTGTTGAAGTATAACTTCTCCCGCTCGGAGGGACTCCACGCACAATTTTTTTTTTCTTATTATTTTCTGTGGTCAAAGTAATCAGAGAGCCTGCATGAGGATAACCATATGTGAACGTCATGAACGAAGGCTATATCTGAACTAATGTACTATGACTATGACTAAGCCCTTTCCTGTTAGGTAACTGTGGTTCTTTAGCATCATTTTTAGGGTTCTGGAACCTCCTATACGACTCAGTATTGATTCCAACCGGCCCTTTTGGAGATCGATGGAGGAAGCCTATGTCCAGCAGTGGACGTCCTACGGCTGAAATTATGATGATCATACATAAACTTATTCTTAACTAGCGACCCGCCCGCCCGGCTTCGCACGGGTGTAATTTACGTGCGAAGCCGGGGCGGGTCGCTAGTTATATATAAAAACCTTCCTTGAAAATGTATCTGAATGATGGTGAACAAAATCCGTTGCGTGGTTTAAGAGGAGTTAACGGCCATACAGACAGACAGACAGACGCGGAAAGCGACTTCAATTTATACTATGTTAGAGATAGAGAAGAGATAAAGAAGAGAAGAGATGCTTACATGAAATATTTAAAACATGAAGTTGCGTATGTATCTGCATGTTACGAAATGAAACTATTAGATGGTTGTTTCTTTAATTACTCAACTAATTAAGTTATTGCACTATTATGAAGTTAAATTATAATTGACTTCCGTGTTGGAATGTTATGTTTAGAAAGGTGATATTTTATTGCTGCGTTGGGTTTGCTTTCAAACGTTTATTTATTTATTAGTTGATTAAATCAGGCGTTACTTTGCGGAAGTCCATCTTCAAAACTATTTGTTGTACACTAGTGTATTTCCTCTCCTACTATATAGAACAAATAGTTTTGAAGATAAATAAATAAATATCTGGGACATTTTTGCACACACGGTCATCTGACCCCAAACTAAGCAAAGCTTGTAATATGGCTGCCAGAAACTGATATACGTACATATATATTTTTAAATACATACTTAAATAGATATTAACACCCAGACATAGAACAAACACAAATGTTCATCACACAAATGTTTGTCCTAGATGGGAATCGAACCCACGCCCCCAAGCACAGAAGATAGGTTCACTACCAACTGAGCCACCGGGGCAGACTAGACCGGGGATGACTAGATGACTAGTGATTCGTCAGTAAAACTGTTTATTTATTGTAATTTTATGACGTACTAGCGTTCCGCCCCGGCTCCGCACGGGTATAGTTATATAGCCTATTAAAATAGCCTATATTAATCAGTGATAATGTAGCATTCAAATGGTGAAAGAATTTTTAAAATCAGTCCAGTATTTTTTGAGCCAATTCGTTACAAACATACTTACATACAAATCTTTCCTCTTTATAATAGTATATATAGTATAGATGCATATTATTCAACCTGTTCTTGTCACACTTATTAATATCCTAAAGAGACTGCTTATAGCGATAACACTGTCAGATCTTACACTAGTTTTAAGGCCGCGCTCAGCGCCTTGTGCAGCCTGTTTCGCACATTTTCTTTCAAAAAATTATTTATATATTAGACTAGCGGTCCGCCCCAGCTTCGCACGGGTATAGATTATAGCCTATGTCACCCGGGGATAGTGTAGCTTCCCGTCAGTGAAAGAATTTTTCAAATCGGTTCAGTAGTTTCGGAGCCTATTCAATTCAAACAAACAATCAAATCTTTCCTCTTTATAATATTAAGTATAGATTAATAAAAAAAACTGATGAAAGGGGATGAAAGGGCATCTTTAGAATAATGTTGCACAAGTTACTACTTGGAGTGAACACAGCATACATAAAAAAACGTTTAGTACCCTTTAAGAAAATGGGTACCTAATCAACATGAAGTACCTATACAAAAAGAAATACATTTTTAAACCCTCTATAAAAGAGCTGAACCATTTTTTTTAATAGCAAAGAACACTCTCTATTAAGTCACCTAACAAAAGCAAAAAACAAAAAAAAAATCGGTTCAGCCAATATAGAAAGAAAAGAAAACAGTATCTACTTAATACAAGCAAATAAATAAACACCCGGGTATGTCCTAAAACTGCGTCCAGAACCACCGGAGGATGGGCAGCAGCGTCCTGTTAGTACACGGTGAACGTACTGCGATCTCCAAGCCGCCTGCCAAGCGTGGGGATTATGGCAACACCCCTCTCTAAGAGGGAGGCCTTGTTCAGCAGTGGACATTTAATGGCTGATAATGTGAAATAAACACCACAGAGCAGTCCAATTTGAGTTTTTTTTCATCCCGTAAACAAAAACTGTTAGCTTACTTTTCACGTCAAGTCCATTATTTACATCACACCTGGTTCATTCATCCTTATGTATTTAATTGTTTTTTACCCACGAACGCCTATCATTATCAATTGAACCAAATTGATTACTCGCTCCCAATCATCAAATCTGATTGCTCAATTACCGACACCTACAAAAACGTTGCCGGTCACTGACCGGTGCCGAAATACCAACTGCTTGCTGGAGTTCGTTATGCATTTTATGAAAACAACTTTATTGTTCATCATCATAGGCAGCCTTTTAACAGTCCACTGCTGGACTTTTAGCCTACCCCGAACGGGTGATTGGACCATATCCACCACGCTGGCCCAGTGCGGATTGGTGGATTCACATACGCCATTGAATTCCTTCTCCGTGCGTATGCAGGTTTCCTCACGATGTTTTCCTTCACCGAAAAGCCAGTGGTATGAAAATCCGTACATAAGCTCCAAAGAGCTCATTGGTACGGGCCCGGGGTTTGAACCCGTGACCTCACGCTTTCAAGTCTAGCGGTCTCCCAAATGGGCTACCACGGCTTCACTTTATTGTTCATGCTAGGTGGCAAACAAGTTAACGGGCCGCCCGATAGTAAGCGACCATCGCCTTTGGAAAACCGTTCAAATCAGACAAACAAGGGAGATATTTAAGGTGGTATGGCGGCTGCAAACGTATCTGGCCTAAATCAGCCTTGATGGTCGAACTCACCCAGCAGACGAACTTGTCGCCCTTTTTTGGATGTGGATTATCAGTTTTGTAAGTGATCCGCCGTAGCATTACATGTCATATTTTGTGAAAATTGCAACTGGCTATCTATTACGGTTCGAAAGATACAGTCGTTAATAGGTAGGACAGACGGACGGATAGACAGAAAGAAAGAATACATTTTTTCGACACCTTTACAAAAACTTATACACACAGCACTTAGCTTTACTTACAGCGTAGGCTTTGGGTCCCGCTTACACCCTTTGGGTCGGAACCCTAAAAACATAGATTCAGTATAAGTACGCTTTCTCCCTCTACGCCTAAAAAGGACAGTCAGGTGATAGCTGGTAGCCAGTGCGCCACTGTTACGTGAACATTTGACATTTTGGAACGTCGCAATCGGCACCTGAAGGCGAATCGTATGTGCCAAGAAGCCTTCGCGAAATGTTAAGGAGAGCACTTGCCCAATATCCTTATTATTGCATAGGTGTTACCGCAACATTAAAAATAAGCTAAGAAATAAGAAAATAATGATGGTTGAAAAACATGCTCATGTGAGGAGCGTTTCTAAACAAAAGAGGTTTACTATAGTATTTATGTTTTCGATTAGTTTTTTCTATACTATAATAATATAATATTATAAAGAGGAAAGATTTGATTGTTTGTTTGTTTGCATTGAATAGGCTCCGAAACTACTGAACCGATTTGAAAAATTCTTTCGCTGACGGGAAGCTACACTATCCCCGGGTGACATAGGCTATAACATATACCCGTGCGAAGCTGGGGCGGACCGCTAGTAATATTATAAACGCGAAAGTTTGTATGTATGGATGTTTGTTCCTCTTTCACTCAAAAACTACCAAATGTATTTGAATGAAAGTTCACAATAATATAGCTTATACATTAGAATAACACATAGGCTATAACAGGTTGTAGCAGCGAGGCCGAGCTCTACGCGTACGAAGTAGTGGGTTGCAGCTAGTGTCATATATGTTGTTAAACTATTGAGGTTCTTTAGACATGCCGTTTTCTCCACGGTGTTTCCTTCACCGTTGTTGAGCGATGGCATTGAAACTGCACATCATTTAGGTACTAAATAAGTGATTGGTGCAGGGCCGAGGATCGAACCGGGTGCAGTCAGATTGTAAAGCGCACATGCTACTGCTCGGCCACCATCGCTCTATTTTGAGTGCTAATTGAGTTATTTGTTGTTGACAGGTAGTCGCGATGGTGTGGTGAGCCCGGCGTGATGATGAGGCTCGAGTCCAATGAGAAGCAGCATCGGTACCACAACCTGCTGAACGATGACCATGCCAGTAAGTACCTACTTATCATTTATCATCACCACATAAAATACTGTTAAAGCTCTTCCGTTTTCATCATCATCAGCTAGAAGACGTCCACGGCTGAACATAGGCCTTCCCCTTTAACCTCCTCATTGAATGACAGCCTGCCTTTTGCATCCACTGGATGCCCGTGACATCCGTCCATCAGAAAAGAGAAGAAAAAAGAACGGAAATGAGAAGGAAAATCTGTTACCAGGCATATGAGTGAACCTTGATTGAACATTCTTATTTAGATCAACGCGTTGAACTCCGCATCCAAAGAACTTGGACCTTACATTTTTGGGTTAGGTCTCAAAGTTCTTTGTCCGCATCACAGTTGCTAGCTGATTTCGAATGACTGACGTTTCGTTTATATGGGTGCAACTGGCTACAACTTTCTTACAAAAATGCCTTGACAGCCGTTCTAATTTGAACAAAAAAAAAACTTTTCTGTGGTACATCTAGTGGTCCATCCTTACACGTGGTTACACGGAACAACAGTACTAAGCCGAAAGGAGGTAATTTGCACCCATCATAAACAATTTTTACAATACAAGAAGAATATGTCAGAGATAAGTACAAAAGCTACAGGGTTTTATAAATGAATCTATAGTTAACAAAGTTAACTTTAACACGTAATAGCAGACTGCTTTGCCTTGACCCCGACCTTACAAACAATAGATATATAGTAGAGTGGATTCATACAATAGTGGAGTCATAGATACGAGTACGTGTATTGTATAGATGTATGGATGAAGTCACAACTTGACTAACGTCATTAGGAATCCCAATACTTTTTTACTAACTGCAAAAAACGAATACTTTATTTTGAAAAATGCAACGCGTGATTATTTTTTTTATTAAACAAAGAGCTTGCGTTTGTCCGCTACCACGCTTGCATAGAAGAAACCGATTCATTCGTGATTTGAAGACACCCGGATTGTAACTATCGGGGAACACCCATTCAGGCAGCGCATTCCACAGACTAGCAGTTCGCACAATAAAAGTGGAATTAATCCATGTAGTAGTAGGTTGGCCTCCCACTAGATGGACCGATGACATTGTGAGAGTCGCTGGCATCCAGTGGATGCAAAAGGCAGGCTGTCGTTCAGTGTGGAGGTTAAAGGGGGAAGCCTATGTTCAGCAGTGCACGTCTTCTGGCTGATGATGATCATCATCATCATCATCATCATCATCAGCCAGTGGAGTTAAAGCGCTTCGTTCGGGTTTTAGGGATATCAACCATGAAGCATCTAGGCATCTTCAAGGCTAGAGTGAATAGATTTCTTCTAGATCAACGTGTTCCATCCTCGGCCACACCGTCGCTTACCATCAGGCGAGTTGGTATCCAAACGTAATCTCATCTATCTATAAAAAGCAGTGCCGTTTTTCTGGCTCAACGCATAAGCATTGTCATTCGCCATGATAATGTAGCATGCTGGGTACGCTGCCAACTGGTTGTGGGTGCGAGCACTTGGCTTGTCTCTAGACATTAACCTTACATTCAATGGTCTATGGGCAATCCGATTGTTTTATAAGATTCGCTTAGTAAATTAGGTACGTATTCAGTGTTCATTAGCTTGTATTTTGTTTAGTTCAAGCATAATACCAAGCGTGGGGATTATGGCAACACACTCTCCAAGAGGGAGACCTTTTTCCAGCAGTGGGCGTTTAATGGTTGCTGATGCAATTTAGAAGAAAACATTTCACTACTAAGATTTATTTTTTATTTTTTGAGCTTATGTTGCTCAGATATCTTTGCCAATTGTAAACCGATTTCTTTATTTTTATATAATAGAAATTAATATCTCAATAAAATTGTGACCGTTGTGACCACAATTTGGCTTTGCATGTCTCGACGCGCTCTTGGCCAGTTATTACTGCAGCAGCCCGATTTTAACGATTTTTTTTTATTCATTAAAAAAAATGGTTTACATCTTGATGTTCCATTAAAATTTTAAGAAAACATTTCACATCTAAGAAAGGAAAATTAAAGAATGAATCCCGTTTTTAGAACTTTCCGTAAAGTCTGTTGTTATTTTGTGTGTGTGAAAGCATTATACACTGTAAAAAAAAAACAGGTAAACCGCTAATGATCGATTGAAACAGTTACAATGTAAAGAAGCAAGCAAAGGCCTTGCATTCGACTGAGTCGACATAATGGCTGCCCATTGTCGGAGGATTCCCAGGTTTCTTGTACAACGAGCCGTGCGTGCAACTATAAAACGGTACAGTCGTCGAGAACTAGTAAAAGCTTACAATAAATATTTAAATACTAAATAAACGGTAAAAATTTGCCAAATACTTGAAGCATTTATTGTCCGAACTGGTAGTCCGTGGAATGCGCTGCCTGAATGGGTGTTCCCCGATGGTTACAATCTGGGTGTCTTCAAATCACGAGTGAATAGGTTTCTTCTAGGCAAGCGTGTTCCAACGTAGACCGCATCAGGCGTGATGGTGGTCAAGCGCAAGCATATTATGTATTTATAAAAAAAAAACAAACCGCATCTTTTCTCGACTGCGTCCAAATAACAACCGACTTTACTGAAAGTTCTACGGGATTCATTCATTAATTTTCCATTCTTAAAGGTGAAATGTTTTTTTTTTAAATTTTAATGGAACCTCAAGATGTAAGCTATTTATTTAATAAAAAATTTGGACTGCTGCAGTTATAACTGGCCAAGAGCGTGTCGCTCGCATATGATAGCCAAAAATAGATATTTGAATAGAGATTTGATATAGATTAGCCAAAGCCATATTGTGATCACAATGTGGTTACAATTTGCCTTCATCATGTCACAGTCACATGTGTTGAGATATAGCGTATTCAATTACATAAAAACAATGAAATCGGTTCACATTTGGCGAAGATATCTGAGCAACATAAGCTCAAAAAATAAATCATACAAAAACCTACAGTCGAATTGAGAACCCAGTTTTTAAAGTCTGTAGAAAAATCAGCTCTTATACAATCTCAAGCCACTGTTTGTATAAGAACAGAGATGTGATAGCTATAAACATTTCTATAAGAATCTCAAAGAATTGTTTGATCTGATGCCGGCGTCACGGTTTTATCATCGCACTAGCCGCCACCGCCTGAAATTCCATCCACACATCATAGATCAGTGGAAATCGCACACTGCGATTCACACGCACATCTTTCTTGCGTCACACCTGCAAAATGTGGAATGAGCTACCTTCAGCGGTGTTTTCGAGAAGCTACAACATGGGGTTCTTCAAAAGGCGAGTTAATAGAGTCCTTAAGGGTCGGCAAATTTGTGATGCCTCTGGTGTTACAAGTATCCATAGGCGACGGTGACTGCTTACCATCAGGCAGCCCGTCTGCTTGTTTGCCACCGATGGCATAAAAAAAAGCTGTCAAACTGCATTCAAAAGGCGAGTTAGGGTCGGCAACGTATTTGTGATACCTCTGGTGTTACAAGTATACATGGGCGATAGTGACTGCTTACCATCAAGTGGCCCGTCAGCTTGTTTGCCACCTATGGCATTAAAAAAAGCTGTCAAACTGCATTCAAAAGGCGAGTTAGGGTCGGCAACGTATATGTGATACCTCTGGTGTTACAAGTATACATGGGCGATAGTGACTGCTTACCATCAAGTGGCCCGTCAGCTTGTTTGCCACCTATGGCATTAAAAAAAGCTGTCAAACTGCATTCAAAAGGCGAGTTAGGGTCGGCAACGTATTTGTGATGCCTCTGGTGTTACAAGTATACATGGGCGACAGTGACTGCTTACCATCAAGCGGCCCGTCAGCTTATTTGCTACCTATGGCATCGGGACCGGAGCTTCAAGTCTTTTCTATAACGTTAGCATGAGAATGGAATGGTGAGATACTATATCATTAGCAACTTGGGAACATAATCTACTGCCGCTTCATCGCTTATCGATGTGAAATGTGACCTGCGATCACGCTGATAAACGTGAAACTAGCCGTGGGAACTGAGCTGCGAATTCTTATTTTCACTTATTACTGAGTTTACTGTGCTAAACTCCACAATCTTCATTATGTAATTGACGTGGTTTACACACATTTTATTTATATGACAAGGGGGAATAAATTACTCATTTATTTATTTATAGACAAATACTCGTCACACTTACACGTTGATAGCCCGTTGGTCCAGTTGGTAGTGAACCTGCCTTCTGACCTTAGGGGCGTGGGTTCGATTCCCACCTAGGACAAACATTTGTGTGATGAACATTTGTGTTTGTTCTATATCTGGGTGTTAATATCTATTTAAGTATGTATTTAAACCTATATATGTATGTATATCAGTCTCTGGCAGCCATATCACAAGCTTTGCTTAGTTTAGGGTCAGATGACCGTGTGTGCAAAAATGTCCCGAATATTTATTTTATTTATTTTACAGCTACGCCAAGGCGTGTAACGAGTCATTTTATTAAAAAATACATAAAAATTACGAATCCAGTATACAATAACAATAAAATTAATTTGTAGGTAGGATAAAGTAAGAATGTCAATATATTCTAGTAACAATCATAAAAATTCAAAGTAAACTTTATCATATAAAAATGTTAATTCAATATTATGTAAATTAAGTCTGTCAAAATTGACACAAAAAAAATATATAAAAATTAGAAACACGTATGATTAAGCCGGTTAGTCCGACTATAGTTTCAACCGATTTCGGTGGTCTTTTTCAAGGGAAAGATTTCGCGATTTTATGGTTAGTTTCATAGTAAAAGTTGTTCATAATGATGAGTATAACGAACTCCTTTCGGCTTAGCAAACCCTTTCCATATATGTAATAGTTGTTTTCAATGAAAACTAAGTAGTTTTAACCAGCACCTCGCGTTTTGTCTAGTTTTTCAAAACTTCTACAAAATATCAATAACTTCGATCATCTATAATAACCAGTTGCCACCCTAGCAAGTCATGCGAGCACCTGACATCCGGTCGGCTGCATCCGGTACTTTGTGCGAGGGAAACTAACAGACCTGTGACGTCACGCTTAGCTGCCCTGTGGGTGGATGGTAAGGGACAGGCACAAAGGTTTTGGTAAACAAAACCAAAAGTTTCTTAGCTCAGAAGTTGATCAATTGAACATTTGCCTCTATAAGATCTGTGCAGTTTTATCACCCATATCCACTAACGTAAATAACAGAGAACTTAACTCCTTTAGGAAAAACTCAGAGTCACACAGCGGGCAATAGAGATAGCTATGCTGGGAGTTTCTTTGTGCAATAGAATTCGAAACGAGTATATTCGCCGAAGAACCGTAGTCACCGACCTAGCAATAGGCAAGCCACATCGCTCGAAGAACCCATAACCGATGGGAAAGAAAGCTTCTTGAGTGGAGACCACAAACCAGAAGACGCGGCGTAGGAATGCCTGTACTTGAGACAGACAAACAAACATACTTTCACATCACACACACACATCATCAGCCATTAAATGTCCACTGCTGAACAAGGCCTCCCTCTTAGAGAGGGGTGTTGCCATAATCCCCACGCTTGGCAGGCGGCTTGGAGATCGCAGTACGTTCACCGTGTACTAACAGGACGCTGCTGCCCATCCTCCGGTGGTTCTGGTCGCAGTTTTAGTACATACCCGGGTCATAATATTAGTAGGATCGCTGGTTTAACATAGAAATGAGGCAATTGGGACGCAAAGCAATCTAACCCTATAAATGCGAAATTTTACAACTCCTAATTGCGTCGCACAGTAAAGATGGTTGTTACCAAATGTCTCATTGTGATTGTGCAACCGGGCGGCTGTTGTCATCGGAAACGAGTATTGGTTATAATTGCTGCGATTAAGGTCGGCGTGCACTAGGCTGCACTGCGTGACATGATGACACGACAAAACATGTTTTTTTTTTGCTCAACCTCTGTCGGTGCCCGAGGCCTTCCCCCATTCCACGCATCTCCACCAATTTGGGTAAAAGGCGCGAAGATCGACAAAATATAAAACAATATTTTTTTCCTGACTGATCCAACTGCTGAAAGACTGACGGGCTGACAAACCAACTCAATTTAGATCAAAATCAGATGGATAAGATTGTATGCGTCTGATTCAAGTGCAAGAAATTTAGCAATCACTATCACTACTCACTACATAGTATAAAACAGTCGCTGTCGCTGTCTGTCCGTCCCTATGTATGCTTAAATCTTTAAAACTACGCAACGGATTTTGAGGCGGTTTTTTATAATAGACAGAGTGATTCAAGAGGAAGGTTTATATGTATAACTAGCGACCCGCCCCGGCTTCGCACGTAAATTACACCCGTGCGCAGCCGGGCGGGCGGTTGTATGCGTGTGATTTAAGCGCAAGAAATTTAGCAAGGTCTTATGAAATAACGAGCGTTGATCGATGAAATATGAGCGATGGTGGCCGAGCGGTAGCATGTGCTTTTTACAATCTGATGGCACCCGGTTCGATCCTCGGCCCTGCACCAATGACTTTTGTGTGCAGTTTAACGATGAACGAAAACATCGAGAGAAAATCATATCACCTTCTAATGCCCGGATGATTAGCTACTAGCGATGCTATTAGTTAAGAAAAATCTGTCGCCATCGCCAAGCGCCTAGGTACTTAATTCAGCCACCTAACAGTGTTTAATTTCAATGTAATAATAGCTACAATCTAAGAAATCTTACCTAACAGGTCTGGCGGCCTCACTTGAGAGTAGTTCCTATTCCAGGCTAGGTGTATTTACCATCTATGACCACATTAACCACTTAACATCAGGTGAGCTATGGTCAACCATTAAAAAAATATTTTTTGGTCGCAATGGATAGTGGTGAGTTGCCCTGGCCGTGGTCTGGTGGCTGGTTGGTATGCCGCTGCCGCCCACCATGCGTGTCTGCCATTCAACGGCCGGTGACATGTCACTGTAGGTACAGTATGGGCTGTACCACAGAAAAGCGAAAAATTTACATACGACCCTTGAAGATGCCTAGATGCTTGATGGTTAATATCCCTAAAACCCGTACGAAGCGCTTTTTTTCCACTTCATCATCATCAGCCAGAAGACGTCCAATGCCGAACATAGGCCTCTCCTTAGAACTCCACACTGAACGATAGCCTGCCATATTCATCCCTGAATCCTCACGACTCTCACAATGTCGTCGGTCCATCTAGTGGGAGGCATACCTACGCTGCGTCTTCCAGGTCGTTGTCTCCACTCAAGAACTTTTTTCCTCATCGGTTATCGGGTCTTCGAGCGATGTGGCCTGCCCATTGCCACTTCAACTTACACATTTTAATGGATATGGCAGTGACTCTGGTTCTTCAGCGAACATCCAAGTTCCGAATTCCATCACGCAAAGAAACTCCGAGCATAGCTCACTCCATTGCCCGCTGTGACTCTAAGTTTTTCCAAAAGGCCAGCAGTAAAGGACCATGTCTCAGGGCCATATTTAATCAGTAGAAACACACACAGGTTGAAGACCCTCGTCTATAGGCACTTTGGTATTTTAGACGAGAAGATGTCACGTAAATCCTGAACGCTGCCTATCACACAAACACAAATGTGATAGACACAAATGTGATAAAGTATTGACAGACGCTTATCTCTAGCGCAAAGCATGCTACTAAGTAGCTAATGCTATTTAGTAGTATGTGTGTACAAACATTGCTAGTAATGAGTATGCTCATTACCTATGTATCTATCTATTATGTTAATATTTTAATATTTGCTCTATGCGCCGGCGCCGGTGCTAGCCCACCACTTGTCAGGCATTGTTTCATTCTCACTGTATGGTAATAACAGTGCCGAGACTGCTGGGACTGCTGGCATGGTTGTTATTTCATTAATTTACAGTTTGATTTTCAACTTTATATACTTTGGTTAAAAGTTACGTTTGCTTCATTTGATTAGTGATATAATTTGTAGTTATTAATGTGGGATGGATATTTAGTTCATTGACTGAATTCCGCAGTTCTGACATTGAATGGTAATTCGCTGTCAAATACGCACATATAATTGATATTATTATTGTAAGTTGTAAAGTCTCGTGGGTGTTTCTCCTTGGATGTTTTAGAAGTAAGAAAGAAGATTTCGGACTGTTGGTTCCGCTGCTTGGTTCCACAAGTAAGTCCAGTAGGATTTTCTAGTATACGTGTCTCCACAATTTAATAGAGGTGCAGCTGTTAGAATTTCTCAATACTTTTTTCTCCACTCGGTTCCACTAGTAGGTCGAGTAGGATTTTCAGTATTTGCTTAAAGGTAAGATTTGCTAATAAATGCATCAGGATATGTGAATAATGTTGTCTCCACTCCTACTGCAAAGAACATGTTTTGTGAAATCGGCATTAGCATGCTCTAGCAGTAAAAGAAGTTTTATAATACTATTTTTGATATTGGCTCGATTGATTATAAGATTGATTTTCAAAGAGACAAAATGCTAGATGGTATTGAAGGCAGTAATTGCTACCCGATAGCTAGGCAACTAGTTTTTGCTAGCCATGCACACCTACTTAGGTCTTAACTGTTACTTTGCACTTTTCTTAATGCGCAAGGTCGAGTACATGATTAGTTTGCTTTTTGTGGTCGTTAGTAGACGCAATGTCAGTAAAGTGAGCATTGATTTTATTGGGATTTAATGACGTGGTCATTACTTTTGTAATAAATGATAAAACATCTTTTTTCCATTAGTTGTTAATCTCCTCCAAGGGCGGAACCTCCTAGCCTCCTACAGCTTGGAAGGAAAATGTTCGTAAAAATAATATCATAAAGAAATTTTTACCAATAAAATGCCGTAGGTAGCAAACAAGCTAGAAGCCAGTCTGATGGTAAGCATTCATTGTCGCCTATGGATAACACCACGAGCATCACAGATACGTTTCCAATCTTTAGAGACTGTTAACAGCCCTTTTGAAGAACCCCATGCTATAGTTACTCAGAAATGCTGCAGGATGGGCTCGTTCCACTTATTGCAGATGAGAGGCAAAAAGATCGTTCGAACGTGCGTGAGACTTACACAGATCTATGATATGTAGAATGTAGATGAGTTTTCAGGCGGTGGTGGTTAGTGCGATGATAAAACCGCGACACCGGCATCAGATCAAACAGTTCTTCAGAACACTCCCCGTTGTAAACAACTTATATTACTTACTTGCTTCCAATCTAATATACCCCAGTAGTATGACCCACAATAAGATAATGTAAATAAACGCTATTAAATCTAATATTATCATCTGGAAACAGACTGCAATTAAGATAAAGATATTAGCATTCCAAAGATACTTTACCTAGATACTGTGCAAGAATTTATACTCGTAAGTTCACTGTCATAAGCCGATAAGTTCCTTTAGATAAGAGTAAGGAATAAAACATATATTATATTATTCTGAAATTAATCTTGTATTTTTAATTGTTCGTTGTTTTACTCAGTGTCTGGTCCTCTAGTTTTAGAGACTTTAGACCGCTTGTAGGTCTCTGACATGCTGAAAGTATAATAAAGTTGTGGTAAATAATCTACCGAACTGATTATTTTTTATTGTATTTTAAAATGCTGACCATAAATAAATATAATATTTTTCCAATGTCGGGTACCAAGTTCACACAGCTATAAATTAGTAACCTTAAAATGTGTTCAAAATAAGGAAGCTATAAACAAGCCTAGCTATACAGCGCAAATGATTTCACTTGTAAGTATACTTGCAAGTAATTCTATACAATTTCTATATTTTTAACAAATCGATATCAATAGGCAACAATAGGCTATCGGACAGGCGTCTTTTAGCAGCATCTATATTATATAGGTATCATCTACCTTTGTGTCATTGATCTATGTTTCGCTTTCGGGTCAATCACCACCACGTGTCCCTGATGAAGAATTATGCTAGATTCATTTGTTATTTTCGATACCTTTTTTCTTTGTCTAAATTGAAATCTAGATCAAATATAAGAAATTGACCACTTCATTTCTTTGATTTTTCTCTCTACTAAAATGTTTATCTTAACAAATCGCAATTCTATTATCAGCAATCAAGATTATAGCTCTTCTGTATACGAATCACAACCCGACACCGAAGGTCAGAAGACTACAGGTATTCAATTGAATGATGTCAAATATTACATCACCAATGACCTTGGTGGCCAGAGCTGGTCTATCGTTTACATAAGACACGTATAAATGGTTGAGTAAATACAATATGTTTACGTAAATACATATTATGTTACAGTTGTACTAAATCGCTAGTGAAACAAATAAGTCCTAGGATATCTCCCTGAAGTACTCTTTTTTCCTTTAATCAGTTCTTGGAAACAGATTTACCTTAAATTTCACCATGGTATGCTACCTCGTATGATTTTAGTTTGAATCTCTCTAGAAATAGTTACCAATTTTATTAATTATTTTGCTAAAGCAATTATTAGCACAGTATACAGACAAAACCTTGAAATTTTACTTCAACAAATGATTCATTAAACCAATATCGCCATTTTACTCAATGGAAGCATAAAATAAAAAGTTATGTTCGAAACAATACTCTGTAAATTCGTGAGGACAATATTAATGAAAACTCTGTAAAGCTTTGAATATTCATGAAATGTGGGAAATTCCAACAATTTTAATGGTTCTTTAAACATACGATCTATTATGGTGCGTTTTACAAGAATCATATAGCTATGCATCGTGGTTTCGTTTAACTTCGTAGTTCATGTGTGGCTTCTAAGTAATTCAAATAAGGTATATGTACTCAACTGGCGTATTTCCTTGGTTACTGCTTGTAAATCTTCAAACAATATTTTCAAATATTTACTACTAGATGTCACAACGCATGTGCTCAGAATCCTAGCAGACGAATTTCTATTCTTTTCTTTTCGGAATAAAGTCTAGGTTTAATATGACACTTTCCAATTTCGAAACCCCATTGTATGCCTGCGATGCTTCACGCATGCGCGTCGCCTATCCCTCCTTATATCGACAAAGTCCCGGGAATTTCTCTGTTTGCAACTTTCTACTTTCCACCCTACGTCATAAGGTGGTTTTCTATTTATCTCATCTTAATTTGGAACTGTATCGTCTTGTGTTTAATCAGCTGTGTGGCCCCAATTGATAATTCAGTTAGAGGAGTTGAGGCTGCCGGTAACGTGCATTTGCCAGGCTTTTCTTGAAAAATTACAATTTCAGTGATATTACCTGCTATACTTTTGTATAGCGTAAGTTTTTGTGACACAAGTCCAAAATTTTCGGATTTAAATCAAGAACAAAGGTGAAGTGAATGAAAAAAAACGGTGTTGACGTTAATTTAAAGTGGTTTGGTCTGTTTTTGTTTACATAATATGTCAAGAATATTTAGTTTTTATGTGTCTTCATTAGAGCTGAAGCTATTTTAGTGGGTCCATATGCTAATTTGATTTGCGGCGCGCCATGACCGGTCAATATGGAACCAGACTATCAGAAATGGTTCGAGAGTTGGAGAGTAAACAAAAAGCTTATCTCCAATGTTTTGTTACTAATTTCATTCCACAAAGATTCTACAGAATTAAATTTTTTGAGGAACAAAATAACCAGACAAGATGTCACTGCGGAGTTGCAATCTACTAAAACCTTGTATGGAGGAACATATAAAGAGATTGTAATCTCAATATTTGATAAGATTTGCATTTGAATGCGACATTGCATGGCGATTGTAAGTATTGTAACTCGTCAGATTTAAGACAAACGAAACTGATAAATTCATAATATTACATTTTGTATCATGCATGGAACATAAAATCAGTAAAATATCCTACCGAATAATAGTTAATGGATATCGTTTATCCGAAATAATTCGTTGAAACAGTTTTAGCATTTGAGTTACAAATATGAACATATGTAAAATTTATTTTAATGTGCAACAAAATGTTTTAAAAAGAAAACCACTATTTGCAAAAACAAATTATTTCCCCAAATAACAATTTCGTGATTGACGCAGAACACTCAGACAGGTCATTTGCTTTATGATTATAATTATGACTGTGACGTAGGTTTCATGTGAGGTCGTGCTATATTTTCACGAAGGCTACCAAATCTAGGTATAGGTCAAGGATTATTAACTTTTTTATCCATCCCTTATTAGTTAGTATATTAAGGTCCATGACGACCATGACCCTGAAACCTGTAGTGGAATTTAGAATATAATATTTGATTTAGTAGAAAACGAACTCTATTAAAAATATAACTTATGCAAAACTTAACTACCAAAAGTCACTCAAGTCACAACACAACTAATTATAGAATGCCAAATTTTAAATCAATATAAATGGATTGCCAATACCAGTTCTGCAAGTCTACCTACTAAACTACTAGAGAAGCTTGTAAATATTTGCCTCAAATATTATGAACCTCTCTGACATCATCAACCGTGAACTAAACTAAGATTTGATGGCTGATGTGCATCATAATAATTATCTTAACGTGCCTCGTGTAGCTTATTACACATTGTTTGTCTTCTTAATACTTCGTTATCATTTTGTTTAAAATGTAATCTAGGATTTTAGGTTAAACGTGTTTCAGTTCATAAACCTTTAAGTGGCGCGGTAAGATTACTTTTTTCATTACTATCATCAATTTGTAAATGATAATTCTTAGTTTCCTCCGTACCTGTCATGATTAGTAGTTTAGGTCAAACGTGGTCAATTTCAAGATCGAGCTAACCAGTTAAATGTATCTCTATATCCTCAACATTACTTATTACTTCCTCTATTTTCGTCGTCAATAACTATTCCCATTACTCTTCACTCAGTTCCTGTGTCAGTCACGACTTCCTGTATTACAAATGAGTCATTTCCCTAAATTAGGTACTTAGTACTTAGCGTGATCACGATATCTATTCGTTTCGCCAATTTGAACTGTTGACTTTATCGCCTAGTTGGATATATTTATCGGAACGCGAGGTCTTTGACTGCTTAATTACTATAATACATATAAATAACTGTAAACACGCAAAATGATACCTAATTGTTCCGTACGTTCTTTTTTCGCCTGTGATATTTTATGCGTACCCACTTACCCAGTAAGTTTAGATTTAAACACGAGAAATATATTAGTTACATTTATAACACTTCCCATTTTATTTTCACTGTCAATTCCACCAATATGTAGATTACTTGGTACAGTTGTTACATATGTTTCATTGTATTTTCTACTTCAAACAGTAGCTGCAACCACTTACTCCAATATGTTCGATGGATTGTCAAAATTCCAATTACTTAATATGCAAAGCATGTCCGACGTTCTGTCATACGATAACAAACAGTCGTTTTCAATACCTTTACAGTGGAACATGACGTGTGCTGCATTACCTACCTGAATTGATATTCCTTCGCTGTCTAGTGATTTAGAATGCTGCTCAAGTTTCATCCTTATATGACCTAATGCTGATTAAAATGTATTCTAGTATTTTCTAGTCGCGTACTAATTAAATCAGTAAGACACAGTTTTTACGGATATGGTCATTCCTACTCCACGAAGAATGGCGTGTTATTGTGCAGTTCTAATAATGTATAGACAACAGTCAGCACATCACAAATCTAGGACTAATCTATCTTGGTCCTATCTATCTTGGTCTTGGTATATGTGTCTTGGTCCGATGCGATCTATTATGACTATGTTTAGCAAATTTCCCGCCAAAGTCCGCCATCTTACCTTGAAAGTTGTGAGTAAAATGATCTGTTTCTAGGCAAGTTTCCTCTCTACATCTGTCGTCTGATTTGATTGACAAGCCTATCATTTGCTCTTATTTGCTTTCCATTCAAATTATTGTTTATCCACGTCACGCGTGGCATGATCGCATGCGCAGATTTACTATTAGTTATACCTGTCATTAGTGCAAGATTCACACTACATCGCTTTACAGTAGCTAAGGTTGCCCGTTACGAAAAAATACTGCATTTACTTCACTCTTATTTAATGTCATGCACATCTTAGATCTAAACTGTCTACATTTTTAGGCGAAAAGAGAAATCTTCTTGTGTTTGTGTCACATGACAACAAATCTTATAATACTAGCATAGTATTATAAGATTTGTGCTAAGCATTTATTTGCTCTGACAGCTGCACTAACATTGCATGAAGCCGAATGAAAGCCACCTATTCTGATTACTTTTTTCTGTTTCTAAATGTAAACTCAAATAAAACGAAAACGTTTACGGCTATAAACGAAAATACCCGATTTCCGAGCAAAATATTTTTATTCAGCTTTTTACAATGTTATCAAGCCGCAATGTTATCAATGTTATGCAACTGTCAGAACAATTATGCTTGGACTGAGATTAACATTATGAATGCGAAAGTGTGCTTAATACTTTTTGAATAACCCAAACAAAATTACATTGGTATTGGGTCTCTGGTATCTTTAGTGTCTGTAGTGTTGCCTGCCGATAAAAATAGAAATCATGGCGTGGTGACGTCACGTCCGGTGGACACTCCATGGTGTTATTATGGTATGAGATGTGTTATGGAACTGGCGATGGTCATGTATAGCGAATTTAGGATTGCTATCTTTAGGATTAATGGTTCTATTGTCATAAATTCGATCAGCTAAATCTTCCTTATCTATCACCTCCTCTCCCAGTTTGAGCTATATTTTAAAAGTTAAACTTTTAAAACATCAAACAATATCAACATACTATGTTGGCACTATATAGTATACAATACTAGCGACCCGCCCCGTCTTCGCACGGTGTAATTTACGTGCGATGCCAGGGCGGGTCCCTAGTTATATAATTATATAAACCTTCCTAAAAAAATATCTAACTGATGGTGAAAACCGCATCAAAATCCGTTGCGTGGTTTAGGAGGAGTTAGCGGTTATACAGACAGACAGATACGGAAATCGACTTTTTGTTGATAGAGATGGTGAACATAGTGCCAAGAGAAACGTACTCAAATGCAGAATCAGAAACTTTAGCCTCAAAAAGGCCATATTATATAATACAAAAAGACTTGTAATTTGGGTAACTGATTAAAAATACAGTGTTTTCTGACCAGAACTTTGATTGACAAATAAAATACGGTTTATATGCCTTATTTGGGCTGTAGCTATTTTCTTCTAAGAGAAAAAATATTAAGCTACTCTCATAGGTTTTTGTCAAAGTAGACTTGCATATATTTAACTTTTAGCCCCTTTTGCTTCTCTATAATCGGCCGTTTCGCAATATACTTTCTTAACAGACTTGTGGCCCCTACCACCCCACCCCATAAGGAATCTACCTGCCAAATTTCAGCTTGGTAGTTCAAGTAGTTTTCGACGTTTCGTGATGAGGCGATGTCAAGTGATGATGCGGTCTAGGATGGAGCACGCTTGCACGATATAATAGCATCATAATCATCATTATCATTTCAGCCGTAGGACGTCCACTGCTGGATATATGCCTCCCCTGCTGGACATAGGCCTCCCCCATCGATCTCCAAAAGGGCCGGTTGCATCCAGCGTTAAATATACTTAACGATATAAATATAGGTACTTGCTCTAAATCAGGGGTTCCCAAACTTATTTTGTCTACTGCCCACTTTGAAAATAAATTATTTTTTAGCGCCCCCATGGTGCTATATTAGCGGAGATTAAACATTAATTCTAAACGAGACTTTTACTATAACTCACAAGAGTTAATTTGAAACCTGAGCGCAGTAGGGTCTCTACACATCGCCCCTATTTTTTTTCTGGGTCTCTTATCGCCCCCCTTTATGCCTTCAGCGCCCACAAAGGGGCGTTATCGCCCACTTTGGGAAAGGCTGCTCTAAATTGAGGAGGCAGAGCCAACGTCCTGCCGGGCGCCCCGGTTACGGTTGCCAGGCAGTATCGTCTAGACATCGCGGCGCCTTCCTCAAGTAACCAGGGAAATAACAACGGGAACGGTTTACCCCACTTCACCCCTGGAATGGGCGCGAAAAGGTCAACTGTTTATTTTTATTAGCGGTTTGATGTTTTTCGCTCGTTCTTGTTGGCTTTTGGGGTTTACTTGTAGTACTGGTTATTCTGTGGGAAACATGATTCCTTTCAGTATTTGGACCTTTAGATACGTCAGTAATGAGTAGGTCAAGTCAAAGTCGAAGTTTCTATTTGCTTTGCACCTTATACAAATAAGGTCATAAAATATTAAATGTTCATCCATTAACAGCCCTAAGGGTAAGGGCGTGCAAAATTGTATTAGTTTATAAATATGACAAAAGAATTAATATAAATAACTAATTAAAAACTATAAATTTATCAACAAGCCAAATCATAAGAAAAACGACACGCCATTTTCTTTAGGAATTCTTCCACTTCATAGAAGCACTCCTTTACCAACCACTTCTTCAACTGAGTACAAAAACGCCTATATGGGAGATGTACCACTTCTCCTGGAAGTAAATCAAAAATTAGAGCAGCCATGTGAACAGAGTTATTTCTGAACAGCTCGAGCCTAGGTTGAGGTACTGGCCTGTATTTTACCTCCATCCTACCATTATTAATTCACCCAGGTGGATCAAAGGTAAGTTCACCTAGGTGAACAAGCTAGGTGAACCACCGGTCAGAAACGATCGTCAGAGCTTATTAAAATTCTAAACAAGATTTTAACTCTTGAATCAGTTATCCAAAGTCATACTGTCGGAATCACATCACACACACACACATGATCAGCCATTAAATGTCCACTGCTGAACAAGGCCTCCCTCTCAGAGAGGGGTGTTGCCATAATCCCCACGCTTGGCAGGCGGCTTGGAGATCGCAGTACGTTCACCGTGTACTAACAGGACGCTGCTGCCCATCCTCCGGTGGTTCTGGTCGCAGTTTTAGGACATACCCGGGTCCACTTATACTGTCGGTATACTTAAAGCTTATTCTCACTTTTCTTAGTGCAAATCATCGCATTACTTTGCAAACACTTCAGTTATCTTCATAGATCACTGATTCCTCACTTCGATTGGTTCCTATTGTCTCCGCATAAAGCTCACAATCCTATCAATAGAACTAGAAAAAGTTGAACTCCCAAAGATCTCACGAACGCTAACTTTCTTACTCGTGGGAAAAGTAAGCACTTTTGTTTTTACAATAAAGGTGTGACACACTGCAGCTCGAGCGATGCGACTCGCCTTACGACAAATTATCACAAGTTGCGTCCCGGAGTTAAAAGTAATTTTTCACATAATCAAAATAAAAGGAAGTAAAATCAATAGGTATATAGGTACTCAATAATTTACTTATTGCCCTCTCGGGGTAGGGCTAAGTCCAGCAGTGGACTATTAAAAGGCTGATTATGCTTTGAAATTTACATACAGTTCTTAGGCAGCATGTTTAAGCTAGGTGTCACATAATGACCCTGGGTATGGCAACAAAGTGCTTTGCAACAAAGTTGATTTATTCCATAATTGTTTTTTTTTTTTTTTTAAGTTTAAATATTTATTTATCGACAGAATGTTTAATGTAGATCCACTTACGAGTAAAATACACGATTTCTCTAACAATAAATGTAAATATATTTAAACAAGTGCAAAATACCAAACATAATTATTACTTCATCACAAAACACAGAATTGGAACAAAGATAAGAATGATAATTGTACAAAAAAGGAGTAAAATTAAGGGAAACAAATACTATAAAAAACGTATTTACAAAGTCTTAAACTTACTCCTAAAATGTTTGAAGTGCCATCTTCGACCATTTTATCGCTTACCAACGGGCGAGTTAGCGGTCAAACGCGTACTTCTCGTTAAAATAACTACATGTACATATTGTACATTGCCATTCTGTAATTTAAAGGCGGTTACTCACCGAGAGCATGCAATGATGCAACAAAAAATAATTTTCTTATAATGTAACAAAATCTGGGAGCTAAGCGAACGGACGAAGATACAACAAGAAAAATGTTTTTTCGACTAGATTACATTGCACGTTGTGTTGCAAAAAGTTCCAAGCTATATCATAGAAAAAGAAATAATATTATCCTTAAACTTATAGCTAAATCTGCCCTTTCCAGAATCTGTCATTTCTAGAATCTGCCGTTTACCGAATATTTATAATTTAAACTTTACTTTCCCGGACCCGGGTATGTCCTAAAACTGCGACCAGAACCACCGGAGGATGGGCAGCAGCGTCCTGTTAGTACACGGTGAACGTACTGCGATCTCCAAGCTGCCTGCCAAGCGTGGGGATTATGCCAACACCCCTCTCTAAGAGGGAGGCCTTGTTCAGCAGTAGACATTTAATGGCTGATGATGTGATGTGATGAAACTTTACTTTATCGCGTGTCGCGCATCGCATCTTAGTGCGGTGTTACCTTTACAATAAAACTAGTGTATCTCTGCATCGTGTGACTGGGTGGGTAAACGCTCATTTCCGGCTAACGTGATTTACTTTTGTTACGTAATCACGTGAACACTTGTTACTTTTGTTAGAAGGTAAATGTTTGAGAGGTCTCGGTACAATGTAAAGCTGGTTAAGGTGGTTCGTTGCATAAATGGCGGGAAATTCAAATTTCAAACAGTTTTCTTGTCCTTGTAGCTAGGTCGGGTAATTATTGTAAACAACCATGCTGTTTGCGCAGATTGATTATTATTCTTTACAAAATCATGTAAAGCTATTTATCTCTAATGCCCATTATTACTTACATTTGTGAATAAACAAATTTTTGCTGTTTCAAACGGTTTATTCACAAACGTAAGTAATATGGTGCGTTACTGTTAAATAATTGTACATTATAATGTAAAGAACAGCCAACATTTTGCGCAAACACTGTGTTATTTAAAAATAATTACCTGGCCTGGCTACTAGGACCAAAAAACTGTTAAAAATTTAAATTTCCCGCCATAGGTGAATCGAACCACCTTAAAAACACAATACAGCATTCAACACATAGTTGCACTGATTGAACATACATTTACACTACATATATACAATATAGTACGTCGTATCTACCACTGTCTGCTCGCAGTTTACTTAAAACTCTTTTAATTTATATGACACGGGAACTACTCACGTATTAACGGCCTCTTATACCAAATTTGACGGTTTTAAATCAATTTTATTCAGTTAAATTACAATATATGGAAAAAAATACATGTCACAGATACATCTGTGTTTGAGTTTATGATTTGGTTCAAAACACGATAGAACAAACTTTACTCGATCAAAAAAAAAAAAACTGAAACAAAGTCGACTTAGTTTATTTTTTTCATTTTTTGCTCTAATGAAAGCTCGTAACAACCTGGAAATTGTATGTACTGAAAGGCAAAATTTTATTCAACATTATTTTTATTTGGATAGATTTTTGAAAGAGAATAGTTTCGTTTTTTGTGAAATTAAAAACGTAAAAAGGTCGCGAGAATTTGCGTGCGCCGCGTTCAGTAACGCGCCAGGCGTCATCGGGTCGACCTATGTTCGTTTTTGTCGTTGCAATCTCCCCGCGGGCGTCCTGACTCTTGCGTGGCAAAATACATCGTCGCTATAACTGGGCGGGGGCTGACGGAGCGTTTTGTTGCCTACGCGACTCGGATAATAGGCCGTTAAATAGGTACTTCAAACTCTATATGCCTTTTTTCCCACATTTAACAATTTTGGTCATTCTAGTTTTAGTTTGTCTACTAACATGGTTAGCTTAAAATTATAAAAACTGTGAATGTGTGTGTGTGTGTGTGTGTGTGTGTGTGTGTGTGTGTGTGGTTGTGTGTGTGTGTGTGTGTGTGTGTGTGTGTGTGTGTGTGTGTGTGTGTGTGTGTGAGTGTGTGTGTGTGTGTGTGTGAATGTTTTATCTAAGGAACTGTGTAAACCGAAACATGATTGACGACATTTCGATCAATAGATTTTATTATTATTAAAGTAACAATGATTTCCGCTTTTCTCCCTGTTTTTTTTTTATTCATTCAAATACCTATTCTCTTCACCTTTTCTCTGCGATCTCCAAGCCGCCTGCCAAACGTGGGGATTATGGCAACACCCCTCTTTAAGAGGGAACTAATAAGAGCACTTATTAGTTTTTTTACGCACACTAAGAAACCTACACTAACTAATAGTCCACATGCCAAAAAAGGTGATAAACTCAGTAAGGCATCAAGCCTGATTTAGGCCAGATGCGTTCGCACCCGTCACGCCAACTTACCATATCTCCCTTGTTTGTCTAATCTGAGTTTAGTTCTTTATTTATTTCTTCCCTAGTGTCAGTTTTTGACTGACTAGTTAACCTAATGCCCTCCTAAAGTTTTAAAGTCTTCCATACAAGTTCATACAACTGTTTCTTAAACTTGAGGTGTGACGGAGATGTTCCAAACCTGATCGAAGCAGGTCAGCTGGTCATTTGCATTCCACTTGCTGCACTTGCACAAAGCTCATTGGGGGCCGTATTGGAACAGAATAGGGGACGACAGATGGACGTCTCTAAAAGCATTTGTCATCAAACTCTCTGAGAAATGTTTTAAATGTTTATCTGTACTTATCGCGTTTTATGGGTACCTATTTTATAATAGTATAGTAGATACAATAGTAGTAATAATAAAATAATGCACGATTAGTCCCGAATCCCGATAAAAATTTAAAACATGTATTGTGTTCAAATCCCGAAAATTTAAAAGTTAGTTCTTAGAAACAATACTCCCCTCAATTTCTACGCACTAATTGTTAGTGCATGCACAAACCCAATAATTCATACATTTTGCAAAAAAAACGCCTTCAAGGATCATTAATTCAGGATCATCCATTCCCTAACTATCCACTAATAGAAGTAGAGTTTTTTTATTCTTTAATTTTATTCACGGGTCTAGCCCGGACCTTTGATAGGCATTAGTGGGGCCGAAACCAACACCAAGAGGCCCTGTTGAGTACAAAATACAATTACTATAGAATGTGTATAAAATGGAATGTAAAACTATTGTACAGTATAGGATAAAAAATAAAAAACAGGGCTATTGAGGTGAACTTTTTGTGGGTAGTTGAACTGATCTATGGGATGAGAAACGGCCATAAATTAAATTAAATTCCCATAATAATAAAAAAAAAACTTATTATTATGGGAACAATCTTGAAAAACACAATAAAAAAATATTAAAATCTGTTTCCAATCGGCCGAGATGTCGCTTAACATAACACAAAAGAAATACAACTGAATTAATTCCAAAATCAAATTCAGCCAAACTTTCCTTTTGAATAATGATTGTCTTTCTTAATGCTGTAGATTTTCAGCGTCTCTATTGTTTGGACTTATCCATCTGTTCCTCTATAATCAGCAGTATAGGAAACCCGTCGGATTCCCGCATGCTGTGGAATTTGGTGATAACGGTACATTTACTGTTCACTATTTGCATAGAAACTGCGGCCATCGGCCGTGTCTCCGGGTAACTGTACTCGCACATCCCTGACCATTGATAACGTAATAATGCCAACTGATGCCTCCTAATCACCTTATCTTTACATATGAAGAAGTTCAAAATCAAAATATATTTATTGCAGTTTGTTCAGATTCAGATTCAGATTATATGATAGCCCGTTGGTCTAGTTGGTAGTGAACGTGCCTTCTGAGCTTGGGGGCGTGGGTTCGATTCCCACCTAGAACAAACATTTATGTGATTAACATTTGTGTTTGTTCTATATCTGGTTGTTAATATCTATCTATCTATTTAAGTATGTATTTAAAACTATACATGTATGTATATCAGTCTCTGGCAGCCATATCACAAGCTTTGCTTAGTTTGGGGTCAGATGACCGTGTGTGCAAAAATGTCCCGATTTTTTTTTTTTTTTTTTTTTTTTATTTATTCACCAATATAACGTGTTCGTCATATGAGGCAAGTCAGTTTACACGAGTGCTTATTTCTAGTGTTATTAGTGTAAGAAAGTATAACAATTTTGCCTTATAATTACAATTATAAGTCACACACGATGCTAGGACAGAGATAAAAAAAAAATACGTCCACATCAATATTAAAAAAAAAAAACGAAAAAAAAAGTCAATGCTATTTAAAAAATAAATTAAACATTAAATGTCAGCAATAAAATTATAATAAGAATGATGTCAACATATTATTTTTTCTTTGTTTACAGTCAATAATACCAAAATGAAATTAACAAAATTAAAACAATATCCATGTAATCTAGACATATGAAAAAGATTGTTCACTTAACTTTATGTCCGTATATTCTGTCAGTTAATAAAATGCATTTTTCACAAAGAATGGTTTGATTTTCCTTTTAAAATCTGGATTGGGTAAATTGGCGATGGATTTAGGTAGTTTATTGTATAACAATATTTTATTAAAAACGCCATTTTGGTAAACCTAGATGTAATACAGAATATAGTCTGTTCTTAAGAGTTCCGAAAACAAACTTGTCTCTAAATGGACATGCAATATTGGCACTGGCATACTCACTAATTATTAATAATATATTTAAGTTATTAATTTATAAGTTACTAGCGGTCCGCCCCAGCTTCACACGGGTATAGATTATAGCCTATGTCACCCGGGAATAGTGTAGCTTCCCGTCAGTAAAAGAATTTTTCAAATCGGTTCAATAGTTTCGGAGCCTATTCAATGCAAACAAACAATCAATAAAATCTTTCCTCTTTATAATATTAGTATAGATATTATAAGTTATTAGTATTGTTAGTGTACAAAGAAAGTGTCATAGTATAGTAGTTATTTTAAATGTTTATCGGGACTTATCACGTATTATTTAATATAGGTAAAAAATATGTACCTTTCGCTCGACGTTTCGACCATGTTACAATGGCCGTGGCCACGAGCTGACTCAAATCGCGAAAGTTTAAAAATTACTATAGTAGTTATGTCAAGTTAAATAGGTACAATGTCTACAATGTTATAACGTCACTATTAGTTAGTTAACAAATATATTTTTTGCTAAACCTAAGTTTGGGCAAATGAGCACAACGAGCTATGGAGAGGGCTATGCTCGGGGTTTCTCTACGAGATCAAATCAGAAATGAGAAGATCTGTAGACGAACGACAGTTACCGACATAGCACACCGGATTAGCAAGTTGAAGTGGCAGTGGGCAGGGCACATAGCACGCGGAACAGATGGCCAATGAAGTCGAAAGGTTCTCGAACGGAGACCACGGACCGGTAAGTGCAGCGTAAGACGTCCACCCACAAGATGGACAGACGACCTAAATGAGACTGCAAGGAAACGCTGGAGGCAGGCCGCTTCCAACCAGCCCTTTTGGAGATCGATGAGGGAGGCCTATGTCCAGTGGACGTTCTATGGCTGAAATTATGATGACGAAAAAGATACAAATATTATCTCCACCACAGAGAAAACCTAGTGGGAAGGCTATAAGAGTGAATTATGTTAGTTTGATTAATCCTATAAAAGTACTTATTGATAAAAGTAATGTGAATAATGCCTAGGTATCTAAACAGTAAGCAAACGGGAGAGCATGTCAGAAAAGTAACTGCATGTCACAACATGGTAAAACTTTATGATTGATGCCGCGTAAAACACCAAACACAGTTACAACTTTGTTTGGTGTTTTATATCTGTCACGATTCACGAAATACCATCCGTCCCGTTGATTTATTAACCTGAATTTCAGCACTATTGGCCACGCAATAACCATGCAGAAACATAAATCATAACTGATGATTAGGACAAATAAATAATAAAAAAAAAAATTTGAAAAAAAAAATAGTAACAAGACTTTAGGGATCTACATGTACAAACAAAATAAAAAGTAAAAACGACAAGGAAAAAAGGCGGAGTAATCGCGTAACAAATATACAAAAAAACATACAGTCGAATTGATAACCTCCTTTTTTGAAGTCGGTTAATAAGATACTAAAATTAACCTGTATTGTCAAAGTATAAATATCGGACCTTTGATAGACCTACCGTAGAACATAGAAGCATATAAACACAAAAGCAGACCAAAACCAATACTGTGTAGTATATCAGTGAAATAAATAAAAAAAATAAGTATGTGCCCCAAGTGCCAGTAGAACTGTGAAGATGGAGAGTCTCACAGACCGGGACTCCAGAAGCTCCAGAGCGAGTGACTCGCCTGGAGACACCATGAACGACGTCTATGCAGCTTGGCGTGAGTATCTTTTCATTCGACAATAGGTAAGACCGCCCGTGCCTTCTCGCCTGTTTCCCATTCACTCGCGACTAGAAGACGCTATCTACAAATTAAAACTACGCTCGCAGATAAAGAGAGGCCTGACGGTATGACACTTGTGCCCTGGAGGTTGGGGCGGCCCCTTGTATGGGACGCAACTTGTGTCGACACTTTGGCGCCGTCACATCTTCCTGAGACACAGGGTAGGGCTGATGCGGCTGCCAGTTCGGCAGAGCAGCACAAGCGACGCAAATATGCTAACCTCGCCAGTGGTTACATATTTGAAACGTCTGGGGTTGAGACATTGGGCCCTTGGGAATCGGGAGCTCCCCTCATTTTAAAAAATCTTTCAGAGCGCCTGGTTAATGCGACGCGTGACCAAAATGCTGGCGTGTTTCTGGCTCAACGCATTGCCATTCAGCGTGGTAATGCCGCCAGCATGCTGGGTACGCTGCTAACTGGTGGTAGGCTTGAGCATTTGGATTGTCTTTAGACCTTCAACGGTCTATGGGCAGTCTAACTTTATTTGTAGTGCTAGTTTTAGCTTGTATTTTGTTTAGTTAATAAAGGCAGTTGGCCGACAAAGCAGATAAATGAGTCTGTGATGTTGCATTGGGAAGCCACACGTTGGCACATTTGATGATTTAAAATACTCATTTATTTATCGTCATTATTATTGGTGTGTGCTTTACACCTACTGCAACGCAGAATATTTGATTATTTTCTGAGCGCAGAATCGAAGGAACTGAAAATCACATCAAAAACCATATTTATATAACCAAAAAGGCACTGCTTAGCTTACTGCAAATAATATGCACGAAAGAGATAGACTCAGCACTATACGTGTTAGAGAGAAACAGATTGATTTTATTAACTCTCTTCCAACATGTGAAGGTTTATCTGCAGTACCTAATAGAATCGCAAAGAAGAAAATCGATTAGTTCTAGAGAAATTCATTCTAAGTAAGACATACAATAGTAAGGCGAGAATTAAGTATACCTAATAGTTTATGCTTGTTTTTTAAAAATAAATTATAGGCTTGCGTTTGCCCACCATCACGCCTGATGTTAAGCGATGATGCGGTCTACGTTGGAGCACGCTTGCCTAGAAGGAAATTCACTCGTGATTTGAAGACACCCAGACACCAACGGGGAACACCCATTCAGGCAGCGAATTCCACAGACTAGCAGTTCGCATAATAAATGTGGAATCAAAGCGCTTCTTACGGGATTTTCGGAATATCAACCATAAAGCGGTGACGATATATTACAAGTCCAATGCCAATTTGTTACTATTTATAGTACTCTACGATTAAAATGCAAAATTCTTATGCAACTGCGATAACATTTGCGATAATGGGCATAAACAATTCATATAGATAACCAAGTCATTAGAAACACTCTGCGTATCAGGAATTATTCTACTCATATCAGAAAATTACAGTTCAATTTGAACCGTAACTTTTTTTTTTTTTTTTTTTCAGGCATAAGTACTAGTTTATTCAGTAAACAAGAAAATTACACATATTAGAATAGAAACAAAAATAAAACCTAAAACTACTTACAAAATTAAAAACTAATACTAAACTAAATTAAATTAAATACGCTAAATAAAAATATATTATATTAAACTAAACTAATCTAATAAACCGCTGCCCGTTGGCATCGTTCCCAAAATGCTGGCCGCATTTGTAACCGTAACTTAGACTTCAGCATGCAACTGTCATGAACCATTTTCTTTATATTCCAATGAGCGCACTTTGTCGCAATAAATTGGCGGGAAGATTAATAACGATTTAGATGACAACACTGAATGTAGGCATTAAAACAATCCTTAATCTTAATTCATAGGTATTGTTATTGTTCAAACTTATACACGGGTCTTAGCCCGGATCTTTGATAGCCATTGGTGGGGCCGAAGCCAAGAGGTAGAGGTTGAGTACAAAAACAATTATCGGTATAAAATGGATTATAAAACTATTGTACAGTATTGGATATAAAAATATGGGCTATTGTGGTGAATTCTTGATGGTATGTTCCGGGTCTATAGTATGAGGTACGGCACCCACCAATTATGCTTCATTTCAAGATATTTTGGCAGGTGATGACTTGCCACCCACTAAATGGGCACCCCATAATGGCTGCCGTATATTGGCACCGGAAGGGCAATATTGGCTTAGGTGGCTCAGGGTGTCGAGAGGTGCGCTGAATTTCACTGAGAGCTACTCGCGGTGTTATGCCCTTCAACACTTCCACCCTGGAGCTTAGGTTCTTAGCTCTTGCGGTTTCCACCTCCATACCATGGAATCGGGGTACACGGTGTCGCCACTCACCGACGACTCGCCATAAAGTCGCCCCTGCGTATTATTGTCATTATTAGTGTAATAAGTTTTTGTGTAGTGCTAATTTGAATAAACAAATTTTAATTAAAAGGTAACCAATTAGAATGGCAACTAAGGAAACCAGGGTCCTGATTCCGTATACCTCAAAAAATGTCAACTCTATTTACTATGGAACAAAGGGCTACTTTTAGAGGTTAACTTGCGCCGCGTTACGCGCGTGGCCCATGGCGCAGGTACCGCACTTATGCTAATCCGAATAAAAATTACAGGTGACAAAATTAATATGACAGGTCATGGAATAGCCTACCAGCTGTTCATAAGTTTTTTTTACAACATGTAGACAAGATGAAAACACGCCGATTACTGTAACTACAAAGTTTTAGATAAACAAAGTTCCAACAAAAAAAAAAACAAGTCCAGCGTGGCCTACCGTATAGGAGCATTGTTTCAAAGACAATGGCGTGTCACAAGGAGTTAAATTTGCAAGTGTTGCGACCTGAAAGTGAGTTATTTGCACAATGGTGTTGCGACATTGCCACCGGACGAGTCTAACCTCGTTTGACAAATGACGAGCTGTCATCGCTTGTCAAACGAGATTTGCTTGTTTGGCAAGAAAGGGTCAGTTGGTTTAGTTATATTGCATTGTCATCATTGGGCATACGACAATTGACGAGATGCTTTACGACCACTTTACGACAGTGGTTCCTTTTGATGCCGCGTTGCTATTGAAGTACTGACGTTGTGATTGTGACCGGGCCTTAGCCTGTTGGGCTATCTTAACTATTTCCATAATCACTAATAGTTCATTGGGTTTTGAAAATATGATAAGAATCGGTGGATAACAAAATTTGTTATATCCATCCATAGTAGGTAAAAATGTTTTATGGCAACACATTGACAATGCCAGTATGACAGAGTTTTGGCGCCAACGTGGAAAAAACAAGTCGGCTCGTTGGATTATTTTCCTAGTCTTGTGTTATTTCGAGTGTTACTGTGTAATAATAGTGGATTATTGTTTATTAAATTATCTTGAACGTGCTCGAGTGTTGAAAAGGGATATGAGGTTAATCATGTATTTTTGTGATGTTTCCAAAACTCCACCAATTTACTAGAATATGACTTGGATTTGACAATGACATACTTTCCTTGAATCTGACTGTGACTATGACTTGTTTCTTATGACGTTATTTAAGCCCTTGTTAACATTTTTACCATCCCGACTGGAGGACCCTGTATCTATGGTCAGAAAAAAAAAGTATAACAGCGGTTTTGGCGCGAACGTGAATAAAAACATGTCGCCATATTATATTACTTTCCTAAACAGGTGTTATTTTTCTGTATTATTGTTTATTAAGTGTTCAGAACTTAACAAATAATAATAACACCTTAAGAGGCTTTCGCTAGACGGTTGGGTCAAGGGTCAGATGCAGAAGGCGGCGCGGCACCCAGTTTTTAAGTTTTTTTTTATATTTCACTAGCAAACCCGGCGAACTCCGTTTCGCCACCAGATGACTTCTATAAACCTCACGGAGCCCGAGACCTTTCCAACGAATGCAAAACCGTGGAAATCGGTTCGTGCGTTCTGGAGTTATAGCGTCAGGAAGGAAAACCCGACTTATTTTTATATATTTCATGTAAAAAACTTAAAAAATAAGCTAATAAATGAGCGTGTGAATAATAATAAAAACTTAATAAAGAAGAACCAGAAACCTTCACCCATAGAGAAAAATCAGTACCATTATTTCTATTCTCATGTGAATAAACTCTCTGAAATAAGTTTTTGACCCGAAAAGCCAACAGTCGTATAATCGGATATGTCTGCGCGCAGCCAAGCGCGCCTCCCGCCACATCTACCATATTCCATCCATTGTTTGAATGGAGCATACTGGCTATAACGGTTTCCACAGAACAGATATAGGTAGGTATGTGACTGTTTCTCATTCCTGTGGAATAAAAACATCAATTATTTGATTTTACCAACGCAACTGCGATGGTAAATGTATTTGAAGGGGGTTGTGTGTTTGTAGATCTGTAACCACTTTTTCCTAAAATTACAGGGAAACGATACATAAATGTATGGCGAGAAAACAGTCATAAAACGTCCAAGCGTCATTGTACATACATTGTATCAATTATATATTTGCGACATTTACTTCAATTTAGACGTTATGTCGCTTGCACAGTGTTCAACGTTAGTTGTTCGCTATGTCATCGTAGCTCTGGCATCGCGCGGCGTTGTAATCGGATCGTGGTTACCTTGTAACTAACCAAATTGTCTGCGCAATTTAGCAAGTAGCGTGCGCCGAGTTTTGGTTCGGGTTTTTTTGGCACCTGACCTGACCTGCATTAACCTGAATACCGAATTTCATGTCCCTAACATTTAAAACATACAAACTTTCAACCCCCATTTCCCCCTCTTAATTCGGCCTTTTCGTAAAATCCTTTCTTAGTCGACCTCTACACCCCATAAGGAATCTATCTGCCAAATTTGCGCTTCATAAGTCAAGTAGTTTTCGAGATTTCGTGATAGGTGAGTGAATGAGTGAGTGAGTGGATGAATTTCGCTTTTATATAATACTAGCGGTCCGCCCCAGCTTCGCACGGGTATAGATTATAACCTATGTCCCCGGGGATAGTGTAGCTTCCCGTCAGTGAAAGAATTTTTCAAATCGGTCCAGTAGTTTCGGAGCCTATTCAATGCAAACAAACAAACATAACAAAAATAATTTTAAGACCTCAATGTAATTCTATGTATTCTTGCAAATGAATGTTTTGATTGATTGATTGATAGATATTCATAGTAAAGTAGCACTCTCGTAAAGTAGTAGTAGTCTTCTAGATGTTAAAAAACTTTTTGCGAGTTTACCAATATGTTTGTTTAATAGTCTTGAACAATGTTTAACTAAGCTTTAAGAGTTTCAAGGCTTATTAGACGTCCTCTAACGTTTTGGTCATTACTTGTGTTCCCACGCAAATGGTAAAATTAACAAAGCAAGGTCCATGGTTATTTTTGAGTTTCCTGACGGGCCAAATAAAGGCTTGCAAAAAGATACATTTGCGTATGACATTGGACAATTTTCTTTACTCCATACTCTGGTGTTCTGTTCGCAGAAAAGAAAATGTTTTTTGTTTAAATTAGAACGGCTGTCAAGGCATTTTTGTAAGAAATTTGTTGTAGCCAGTTGCACCCATACAAGGACTTTGTATACCCTATACAAAGTCCTTGCACCCATATAAACGAAACGTCAGTCATACAAAATCAGCTAGCAACTGTGATGCGGAGATCTACGCGTTTATCTAAATAAGAATGTTCAATCAAGGTTTCTCTCACTCATTTCCGTTCTATTTACTTATCTTTTCTGTGGTTCTGTTAGTAAGGTTAGACTTAAATTAAAAATCTTCCTCCTTTACCGACTTTTAAAAAGTTAGGTTTCCATAGGCGACGGTGATCTTTTACCATCAGGCTTTTGTTAGCTTGTTTGCCAACTATGGCACAAAAAACTTTTTATTATATTTCAAACATTAGATAGATAGAAAATCTTTATTGTGTGGGTACGCCACAAATACCCCCTTCGACACTGATTGTATCCTCTAGATATAAGTTTTTTGTAAAGGTGTCGAATAATTTTTTTTTTCTTTTCTTTCTTCTTTCAAATAAATATTACAGATAGAAAACACTTACGACCTAGCGGCTGAAAACAATCTCTTCCAGGCAACCATTATTGATCATAATTATATGAAATATCATTGAAATTTGAGATATTTAAAACTAAACCTATGCCCCCTAAATATGCAGTGTAATCTCTCAAGAGAAAATAATGTAACTTAATAAAATATATAATGGAGATGCACGCAGTCAGCTAGAATATGTGAAAAATTGATGTGCATTCTACCTCAAGTGTTTTCAGCTAAATTTATTTCCCTTTACAGCTAATTACCGCTCAAATTGTATATAAAAAAAAACAAGTTTATTTATTTATTTAGTTTATTGGCACACAAAACAAAATATGGTCAAAACAATCTAAACTTAGAGTAGACTACAAAATTTTAAACTAAACTTTTTTTTTTTTTTTTTTTTTTTTAATTTTAAACTAAATTTTGATTTTTAACTACTTTAGTATGCACCACAGAAAAGAGAAGTAAATAGAACGGAATTGAGAAGGAAAATCTGTTACCAGGCGTTATGAGTGAAACTTGATTGAACATTCTTATTTAGATCAACGCGTCGTACTCCGCAGCACAGTTGCTAACTGATTTCGAATGACTGACGTTTCGTTTATACGTCCTTGGTTGTAGCCAGTTGCACGTAGCAACGTGCAACGCAGCGTGCAACTGGCTACAACCAAGGACGTTGTTCCCTTTATGGTATATACGTATAAGATCTTTGGCTACAACAAATTTCTTACAAAAATGCCTTGACAGCCATTCTAATTGTTTTTTTTTCTGTGGTATTCACCCTATGTTTCTGCATACACCTCAAGTTTTGTGTAGATGATGCAAACCTCGTAAAGTTTGTTCATACCACTCACCATTCTCTTTCTGAACTTCCAGATGAGATGCTAGAAGGCGAAGGCGCGGGTCTGGCGGGCCGCGTGGCCGAGCTCGAGGTGAAGTGCGCCAGGCAGGCTGAGGAACTGCTCTGCCTGCGGTCCACACTCGCAGATGCCTTGCGAAGACTGAACGCGTTGGAAGGCAGAGCACCCAGCGCCCCCACTACACAGAGAAATGGCTCTTACACAGGTGAAATAAACCGCTTTTTCAATGACAGTTTGGCCATGGCCACGTCGGTAAAATTTGATGTCCATAGTAAAGTAAGAAAAAGAGCGATGGTGGCCGGGAAGCTTTACAATCAGACGGCACCTGGTTCGATCCTCGGCGCTGCACTAATGACTTATTTACAATTCCAATGCCATCCCATCGATCAAAAACGGTGAAGGATAACATCGTGAAAAAACCTGTATGTCTAAGTACTATACAAGCTAACGGGCCGCCGGATAGTAAGCGATCACCGTTGCCTGTAACACCAGGAGCATCACAAATACGTTGCTATTAACTTTAGAATAACTATATATGTATATACTATGTGTAGTTAATCTAAGCTATTAACATTTAACAGACTTAATTTGCGAAAAAAACAGTCAAATTCGAATTCAAACTTAGCGAAGATCTGACAAATTAAAATATTATAAGCATATACATTATACACGCCAATCAATCCTAATCAGCGGTTAGATAACATCCACTCTTTATTTATGGCCACATAATACATCTGTCTGGACCACATATCGAATATCGGAAACCGATACTGTTTGGTAACAGCCTTTGATCTGTTACGACATGGTGTCCTTTCACTGTCTTACCGCAATTTTTGTCGGCTTGTTCAATTGGGCTTATGTGCAATCGAAAAAAGAGACATTGGAACGCCTTGCCCCTGTCTGTGTTTCCGCAGCATTACAATCTTGTAGTGTTCCAGTCTACGGTCAATAGGTTATTACTGGGCAAACGTGCTCCATCTTCGACTGCATCATCGCTTTCCATCAAGCGAGATCACGGTCAAACGTTAGCCTAGTCCGATGCAAAAAAAAATTGTGCAGAGCCACCAACTTATCTGTAAAGTTGGTCAAAAGGGAGTTGGAACCTAGTCGTTAAAAGAATGAACAATATTAAAAGAAACCACTAAAACATTTCTGTCTCTTTCATTCCAGGTTCATCAGGCACGCCGACGCGAGAACTGCGTATTCGACAGCCTTCCTACAGAGAGACTGCCAAAAGAACGTCCAGCTATGGCTCCAGTGCGTCTTCTCTACCACAGAGGTAATCACAGATTCTACACAGGGTGTTAGGATAGACTATAGACAAATTCGAGGATATGATAATTTAGGACCCACTACTCTACCAAAATCCTAGTAAACAATTTGTTTTCCAAGTTCTGGGCGTGACGTAGCAAAACTTGAATAACCGCGCGATCGCACGTCCGAAATTGGTCAAAGCGATGCGACGTCAGTCACTGACCTTCTTACAAGTGACCGCTTCTACCAGCTGTTAAGGTCACCAATCTGCCAACAGATCTGTCAAACGGGTCGGGTCAGTCATTTATTATAAGTCATCTTTTTGACGATCTAAATGAAACCGCAGGGAAACGCTGGATGCAGGCCGCTTCCAACCGGCCCTTTTGGAGATCGATGGGGGAGGCCTTTGTCCAGCAGTGGACGTCCTATGGCTGAAATTATGATGATGATGATCTTTTAACCGACTTCAGGAAGAAGGTTCTCAATTCGGTAATTTTTTAACCCCCGACGCAAAATTAGGTGTGTTATGAGTTTAACGTGTTTTCGTTGGTTTTACTTGTATATATGTGTGTCTGTAGCATCGTTTCAAAAGGCAATTTTGAATTAGTTTTTTTTTTTTGTTTGAAAGGTGACTTGATCGACAGTGTTCTTAGTTATGATTCAAAATTCAGCCGTTTGAAGATCATAGCTATTTTATGGTTAAAAAACAAAACTTGTATGATAAAAAAATATCATTTTTATCGCTTTATTTTAGTTCTTGTTGCAGCATGTACCAACAATGTTGCATGCGTTAGGGTAGGGCCTGATTGGGTAACCGCCCAGGGCGCCAGATATAAAGGGGTGCCGCAGTCGCCTATAAAGGGGCGCCTTAGAAATCTCGCCCAGGGTGCTGGTAGTGCTAAAACCGGCACTGCACAGACCTTCTCTCAGAGAAAGAGGGTGTTTCGTAATCCACCATGTTGGCCCAGTGTATGTAAGTGAATTTATTAACTAAACAAAATACAAGCTAAAACTAAAACTACAAATACAGTTAGACTGCCCATAGACCGTTGAAGGTCTAAAGACAATCCAAATGCTCAAGCCCACTACCAGTTGGCAGCGTACCCAGCATGCTGGCGAATGTAAGTAAGTATGTGAGTGAGTGTCATGTAAGTGAATGTCATATGTTTTTAAACTTCTGAGGTTCATGGACATACTAGTTTCCTCACGATGTTTTCCTTGATTTTGAGCGATGGCATCGAAACTGTAAATAAGTCATTGGTCAAGGCCGAGGATCGAACAGGGTGTATGATATTCTAAAGTGCACATGATACTCGGCTACTATCGCTTCTCAGAGTACTAAAAAAGCGAGTGTAAAAGGCGAGCTGATAGAGTCCTTAAGGGTCGGCAACGTATTTGTAATGCCTCTGGTGTTACAAGTATCCATAGGCGTCGGTGACTGCTTACCATCGGCCCGTCAGCTTGATTGCCACTTATGGCATTAAAAAATAACTTATACTTGTTTCTGCTAGGCTGTTAATTTTATTGTATCTCATTCCAGACGCGGTCCCCAGCACCAGTCGACAGGGTCGCTGCAATCTGATTCACCTGCGTCATCATCATCGTTGTCCCCCGCGCCGTCCCCTTCCCCCCGCGCTACCCCTGCGCCGCACGTTCAGCACACACCTCAGCCTTACAGGTTAATATAATCATAGATAAAGCATAGCAAGTTGAAATGGCAGTGGGCAGGGCACATATCACGCAGAACAGATGGCCGATGGGGCCGAAAGGTTCTGGAATGGAGACCACGGACCGGTAAGCGCAGCGTAGGACGTCCATCCACAAGATGGACAGGCGACCTAAAAGAGACCGCAGGGAAACGCTGGATGCAGGCCGCTTCCAACCGGCCCTTTTGGAGATCGATGGGGGAGGCCTATGTCCAGCAGTGGACGTCCTATGGCTGAAATGATGATGATGATGAGATAAAGCATAGATTACCTTTTTTGACACAACGGAAAATCTTTACAAAAGAAAGGGAAAATCTTTACAAATTAAAAAGTGCGTTACGGTTGAACAGGCGTAAATGTGGGATTGCAGAAAGAATTCTCTATTATGGGGATGGGAAACAAGGGCACTTTTTTATAAATAATAGTCTTGCGCTTAACTGCCTACTCGCCTGATGTTAAGCGATGATGCGGTCTACGGTGGAGCACGCTTGCCTAGAAGAAACCGATTCACTCGTGATTTGAAGACACCCAGATTGTAACTATCGGGGAACATTCAGGCAGCGCATTCCACAGACTAGCAGTTCGCACAATAAAAGTGGAATCAAAGCGTGTCGTGCGACAGGTTGACGTCTGTTTTTGACAGCTGTCAATGTACCGCTTGGCAGGTATACAAATATAGCTGACGTGCCGAATGAAGAACCTAGATTATGTAAATTTGAAGTGCGTCCATTCAATGGAGTATCCTTGGATGGCACTCACTGAAACCTTTGACGGACGAACTTGGAAACACCAGACCTTATGTAGATTTTGACAACATATCCAAGTATTGGCCGCATCTGGAAACAATTATTGTAATGGTAGACTAAGACCAGGTAGACCTGGGGAAGTACCGTTCCTGTGCCAGTTATACAGGGTGTAAGGAGAACACTCTCGAAGCCAAAAGAAGGTAATTGTACTCATCATTATGAACAACTTTTACAATGGGACCAACCCTGAAATCGCAAAAAAAAAAAATCAGCTGTTCCATACTTTTTGTCGAGTGTCAATGACCGTTTTCTATAGAACAGCTGATATTTTTTTCGCGATTTCAGGGCTGGTCCCATAGTAAAAGTTGTTCATAATGATGAGTACAATTACCTTCTTTTGGCTTCGAGAGTGTTCACCTTACACCCTGTATAACCGCTAAGAAGTAGTGTGCAAACGTTACTATGGTCCTGTTACAAAGCGTTTCCAGTGAAATTACTGGGTATAAAGAGTTTTAGCATCTGAAATCTCAGAGTGACTTTGAACTAAAGTTCTATATTTTGGGTCGCTATGGACTGTGATGGGCAAGCGCTTACCATCAGGTTAGTAACTGCCTCTTCTCGCCAGAAATGAAAATTATTATCTAATTGCATTAAAAATCCAGAGATCGACATACTTTGAACCAAATGTATAAAAAAATCGACACCTCTGAAGAACAGGCATAAAATTAGTTTTTTTTTAAATTAATTAGAATGTAAAGTATAGAAGTTAAAAATGCAAGATACACACCCCCTTCTCTCACACACACACAAACACTCTCTCTCTCTCTCTCACACACACACACACACTCACACTCACCCACCCACCCTCTCATGCACACTGTCACCCCACACACTCCGCCTCCCACACATACCCACACACATGTACACAACATTTATTATAGTATACTACTGTAGGTAGTTATTAGATTAGTAATATAATGTAAATCCTTAATTGGCCGTAAGTTAAGTTCGTAGTTTATTGTTTTGTTTTTAAAGGCCTGTGATTTTGTTAAAAAATAAAATAATAACTGACATTTTAGGGTGATGGATGCTAGAGTCATCGTCATTGCCAAAATACTTGAAGATAGTTACATCGATTATTCATATCCAGTGGTTTAGTACATTATTGAAATAATCAAGAAAGAAAAACTAACAGCATCGGGTAACTATTCACCACATCTTTGTAGAATCTATCAAGAAAATATTGCTAAAAAATCCTTACTGCAGTGTTATTTTTGTCTATACTTTTTTTGGTTATTGATGCCTAGTTGCCTGTTGCTATTAACTAAAGCTGTATTCATAGCTAGCTTTGCGTCAATGTTTTTCTTTGTTACAAAGACCTGATTTACTTTAGTAAGACAGTCTATCTCTCAACTTCCTTAGTTAGGTAGGATTTTTCAATGAAGAACAATGTAGAGTAGCGGTAACTTTTTTTTACTAGATTTTGTTACAAGCAAGGATGTTGTACCTATGGGCACTTTAGGGTATATATAAAATCCTTGGTTACAAGGCATATCATTATAATGCTCACATTTTTGTCTATTGTAAATGTTAAGCAAAGTGTCAAAACTGTTTTACTGCCAAGTTTCCAGTGTTGCCATCTACAAAATATTAATTTACAAAATCCTTTTTAAAACAAGCTTTTCTTATTCTTCTCAGCAAAACCTTTCATTTGATACCCATATCATGGGCGTACATATAAAATAACTGGTGCATCTTTGGAAGTCCGCCATATTGGATTTAGAATGACGTCATGCAGCTAACCATGCATCTAAACTAAACGAGGATGCCAAATTTCAGTTCAATCGGTTGAAGATATCTGCTTCAAAATTGAGTTGCAAGATTCCACCCGAACAAACATAGTTACATACTTACATACAAATTAAATAAAAGCTTGTAATAAAAACCCGCCTTTTCTTGTGACAAAATAAGCTAGTTTACCTATAGTATGTTGCTAGTAGTGGGTAGTTCAGTCACAATATAACCACTTGACTGCTCATCCTTTAGGCTCGAATAGAATGAATGACTTTTGATTCTCCAATCACAAGCTGCCCCCCCCGCGACCGACGTGGCATCATTTTGCAAAAGGGAATTTTGACTACATGCGCGATCAAGTGGTTATATTATCTTTGGTGTAGTTAGTGGAGCACTGCCTACCATTGTTGGTGTGCCAAAACCCCGACGATGCAGTGTGACTTCATCGCAGACCTTCTCTATTTCCCTAGTTAGTACAAAGAGTAGTGTTAGCCAGTATGTAGTGTAAGGTAGTTGGCATTGTTGTTAGATCGCGGAACAACTCAACTTCCAGTAACCAGAGCGCGTCGCCAGGCGGGAACAACCTTACGAAGCGGTGGAACTCTACGGGAGACTTCAACGCGCAAGGACTGCTGCCGAATAGCAGGTCAGTGCCACTGGTTTAACTATTCTCTCTTGTTTTATGTTTATCGGGACTTATCACGTATACCGACGTTACGTTTACCGATACAGTCAGTGTTGTGTGTCGTAGTGACAACCCTGCGATTTTTCAAGATCAAGTGAGGGTAGGAGAACAAAACACCCGCTCTTCTCGCCGGACACACCCGCAGTTTTCAGTCAGCTCGTGACCACGGCCATTGTAAAATGGTCGAAACGTCGAGCGGAAGGTACATATTTTTACCTAAATTAAATAATACGTGATAAGTCCCGATAAACATAAAATATGTGTTCAAATCGCGAAATTTTAAAAATTACTATTCTCTCTTGAAAAAGAACTTTTTAACAGTCGAGAGTTCGACGAATCTTCCGCAATGTCTTTCTTCGAAAAGACAGCTTTTTCGATCACCCATAGCAGGTAAGCTTTCGGGTCCTATAATAAACAACTGAAACTGTTTAACGCGCTTTTCAAAATAAGCTGTTGGAGGTACGTGCTCAGTTGTAGATGCTACAAGAAGTGGCTGATTTTAACTATGTAATATAGCTATGTAACAATCAATATAATTTTTGTCACTATCGGCGAAGAATGTATCTAAAAATATCTTCAGTGGTTTCTGAAATAATATGTCAATATTGCATAAGATGTAATGAGATATGGATGAAGAAACCTTGAATTGAAAAGGTGCTACACTGGCAATATTATTATTTTCCACGTGATTGCGTGATTGTGAGAAACACTGATATTTGCCGGGGATAGTAGAGCAATCTGGTTCAATTCTTCGAAATTATTGTCTCTAATTGCTCCATAAATATTCTGTATCGCCAATATAAATTAATTGAATGCATTACAAATTCTTTTACAAAATTGCTTCATATCGCCCGATAGCCCATTTAAATGCACCTAAAAATTTACAACTAGATCTGTATGTAACCAGAAAGCGGCGGCGTGTTTCGTATTTTTAGAATTGGTCGAGATGGTTGTACATTATTTTCGTTATGATAGATATTTTCAAACAATAAAAGATTGCTTTATTTTGGCTTGCGCACAAAACTGCACCTTATTGTCCTAGCTAGATTTAATGTTATCTAAATACATGTGCTCTTTAGACCCTGTTTAGTTATTTCTGAGCTATTTCTTTTGTCTAATGTTGTTTTTCGTGTCCTCTAGATTCACTACGACAAAGTCGTTGCTTAACTTGTACAAGCCTTCGCAAAACGGACCTATAATGAAACACGGGTAAGTCACCGGTGAATTTCTGGTGATGGGGCTTGTCGATGTTATAGTTGTAGACAATTGGGTCATACAATAAAATTATTGCTATTATAATCAAACCAGTAAATTTTGTCTCGAGAAAACGGGCATATTTTTTTTTAGATTACAACACTGAATGTGATATTAACCATAGACACAAAATGTGGGCAGGATAAACAAATGCCTTGTGGCAAAATATACTGGTTTGACTATAGTATCTTATTGCGTGGTGTCGGGAAATAGATGTCCACATTCGTGTCATTTATGGCGTATAACATAAACCGATTTTTAAAGAGTCACTGTTCTGAAGAGTCGAGCTGGAAGTGTTCTGAAGAACTGTTTGATCTGATGCCGGCGTCACGTTTTAATCATCGTACTAGCCGCCACCGCCTGAAAGTTAATCCACACACTAGATCAGTGGAAATCTCACACTGCGATTCACTCGATCTTTCTAGCCTCACACCTGCAAAATGTGGAATGAGCTACCTTCAGCGGTGTTTCCGAGAAGCTACAACATGGGGTTCTTCAAAAGGCGAGTTAATAGAGTCCTTAAGGGTCGGCAAATTTGTGATGCCTCTGGTGTTACAAGTATCCATAGGCGACGGTGACTGCTTACCATCGGGCGGCCCGTCTGGTTGTTTGCCACCTATGGCATAAAAAAGAGCTGTCAAACTTCTCACAACACTGTCGCGGAGACTTTGGCAGTAGAGTGAAAGGGGGACGAGCCGGTGGGATCATGAAGTTTACAGATCACCCTAATACACTCGTTAAACAAATATAAATCCATGAATATAATTGTATTAAACTAGCGACCCGCCCGCCCGGCTTCGCACGGGTGTAATTTACGTGCGAAGCCGGGGCGGGTCGCTAGTTATACATATAAACCTTCCATGAAAATGTATCTAACTGATGGTGAAAACCGCATCAAAATCCGTTGCTTGGTTTAGGAGGAATTAGCGGCCATACAGACAGACAGACGCGGAAAGCGACTTTAACTTATACTATGTAGAGATACAAGATATATTTAATGAACCCGTTGACTCCGAATTAGTGTTACTGTGTTTTGGGAACCAATGGCTAATAACCAATGCTAATCTGACAGATGTCACATGACACACATTTTTCGTTGACATTTGTCAGATCGGTACAAAAATGGTAAAACGTCGTAAATTATTGAAATGTGGACGTAAGTTATTGGTGACGGTTGTAATATATGGTGGTGGGCTTTTCAGGTTTTATAGTTTTGTCATTATGCAGGTAGAATTAAGTAAGTATTTATTTATATTGGATTTAAGTGTATGTTGCAGCAATATCTTTTGTAAAGCACCAATGTGTAGAGACAAATCTATTGTTTTAAACCGACTTCAATAAAGTAGAGGGTTTTTTTATGTTTGTTTCCTTGGATTTCCATCGTTTATAAACTTTTTTGGAAAAATCTTTTTTTATTTGAAAGGATTTACTTTTGGATTGGTCCTATAGAAATTTCATTAAAATCAGTTTAGTAGTTTAAATCGATATAACTTGAAAAAATATGTCATCCAAGTAAACTAAATTGCTGTATAAAATATGTTTTACTAGCTGCGCCCGTGTCGCTTGGATATATCTTCAGGAACCACACATTTTTCTGGAGTAAAATAAAAAGTATCATATATTATCCAACCTTTTAATTATATCTGTGTAAAAATCACGTCAGTCCGGTGCTCTGTAGCTACGTGAAAGAGTGAGAAACGAACACACTTCTGTAGAAATGGAACTCCGAAGATATGAAAATCAGTAATCGTGGGTTTCTGTTGAAAAGAAAATATGTAGACATGGTAATGTGTAGACATGGGAATCTATAGACATGGGAATCTGTAGACACGGGAATCTGTAGACATGGGGACAATTCCTTTATTGCACACTTATAAATAATGTAGTGATGACATACGGCACTGAAACGTGGTCTCTAACTATGGGCCTCATAAGCAAGCTCAAATTAGCACAACGAGCTATGGAGAGGGCTATGCTCGGGGTTTCTCTACGAGATCGAATCCGAATTTAGGAGATCCGTAGACGAACGAAAGTCACCGACATAGCCCACCAGATTAGCAAGTTGAAGTGCCAGTGGGCAGGGCACATATCACGCAGAACAGATGGCCGATGGAGCTGAAAGGTTCTGGAATGGAGACCACGGACTGGTAAGCGCAGCGTAGGACGTCCACCCACAAGATGGACGGACGATCTAAAAGAGACCGCAGGGAAACGCTGGATGCAGGCCGCTTCCAACCGGCCCTTTTGGAGATCCATGGGGGAGGCCTATGTCCAGCAGTGGACGTCCTATGGCTGAAATGATGATGATGATGAAATAATGTAGAAATGCACAAATGGAGGACCTAATGCTAAGCATTTTCTGCCAGTCATCCACCAGGTTGGAAATAATAGCAAGCAGGGCGTAGGTGTTAAAGACAAAGAGAGAGCTGATCAACAAAAGAAAATAATCTACGAAGCCGAAATTTAGCAGATACATTCCGGGTGTAGAGGTCTGCAAAGAAAGGGATATTGTGAAAGAGCGGAATTGCAGAAATGCATAATATAATAGACAAAAAAAAATTACCCATTACGTTAGCAAAGGTCGAGACCATAAAGTTCACTATCCGTAAAATTGTGTTTTTAAAATTATGGACACATTAAATACCATGTTTGACAAACATATCGTAGTCTCATGTCTACCACATAACGGAAGATCTATAAATTAAGATTGACTGCTCTACCGCCTACTTTCATTATCATGGCACTTCTACATAGTACCTATATACCTATATCATACTTACGTCACAGAAGAAATAATAGTACAAGCCTACGTAATTTGGACGGCCAGTAACAGAGTAGGGACATAAATCATGGCTTTGTGGCTTGGACATTAAAAAATTACGAGTAACCCGCCTGCGCCCGCGCATCATCGCATGATTGGTTGATAGGTGTGTGCTGGATATTATTTTTAGGGTTGTCCATTGCAAGTAAATTACAACAAAGCTTTAGTCTCAAACATGCGATTTAATGTGTCCATTTTTTGAAGCGCTTTTGGCAAATATTGGACTTTAAGGTCTAGACCCTTGCTAAATTAATTTGTGGCTAATTTTTATCTCCTCTAATTAGTTTCAAAATGTTTCAATATGGTTTTGCCACTATAAAGCGGCAAATGCACAGAGGTTATGTTAGAATTTACAGACAACAAATTTTTGACATTTTCAGATTTTTCTTGTAATTGGCTCATTGTTCAAGCCACAAGTGATTTTGATTTCGATGTTTGGTTTGCTGAAAATTACCCCAAAATGTTTTTGTAATTCACTATCGCTCTCAATGCGCTGGTCAATCTACCTATATACTACTAGTAGGCCGCCCCTGCTTCGCACGGGCGAAGCCGGTATATATATTACCTATGTCAACCGGGGATAGTGCAGCATCCCAACAGTGAAAGAATTTTTCAAATCGGTTCAGTAGTTTCAGAGCCTATTCAATGCAAACAAAGAAACAATCAAATCTTTCCTCTTTATAGTATTAGTATAGATGGAACGCCGATGCGTTGCTCTGTTTTTGAAATGCGTCAAAGGCGAACAAACAAACAAGATTTATGATTTTAGGGGCAAAAAAAAAAGTTGGATATTGAATACTCTACTACTCTACCTACTGACAGGACTGACATGTACATTTTTCCTTCTTTAAGAAAAGAAGGCTTTGATTTCCTTAGACAGTACCACAGGACAGTGCCAACAATAGCCCGTGATGACACTTTTAAACTGCAAACTATCCTCAACGATTGCTACGTCATCCATCACTTTGCATTAATGCGAGATGACTCAAAACACCTCTACATTCAAGATACCATCGACCATAGCTAACACAATTTTTAAAAGAAGTTAAAATGCTAGTGTTAGCAGCACACTACTGGTTTTCATTCAACACACTAAGAAAATACCTAAAATCCACGTAATGGTTCAGATACAAACCGTAAAGTTAAAGCAGTTGTTCTTTCGAAACGCGGTCACGGCTATCGTTACTTTGCGGCCAGTCTGTTTATGTTTTCCTCGGTGACTGGCTGTATATGCCAATTTACCGAAACCAAAACCGGATTTAAAAAAGGTTCAGGCTGCGTTTCGTTTCGGGCCCATATTTGGAAAAAAGTTAAGTTTAATCGTTTCGTTTCGGCGCTATGGACGACAGGTATATTGAATTTAAATTTTTAAATGTGTAATTGTTTTAGGAAACGTTAATTGCGTAGTTTTTAGAGGTTAGAAGAAGCCGGCCTTTTTATGGGCCTGTTATTGGTTCACATATTTTTTATTTTCATAAACGAAAGAGGTTTAATGATTAAAATATTGTACTCAATAGAATAAAATTGCTGGTGGCACGATGTTCATATTCAATAATAATAAAATCAGTCATCAAACAAAATACAAAGGCTTATCTTTTATCAGTCATAACAATGATCAATTAGTGCGTCACCCAAAACCACACGCGATCTGTCCTGCTATGCTACATCTGTATTTTGCTTTTAGATCGGTTTCAATCGGCTAACTGGGCTAACGGTGGCTTCACGTTCGTAATTTTGAAACTTTGGACAGAGTGCGCTTTGACTGAAAATGTCATTCACCTCTATGTAAGTCGCCTGCGCAATATTTTTGCGAACAAAAAAGGCTTGTCGTGCGGTATTGTTAACAAAAATTTGTGAAATCTGTTTTTTTTTAAATCGCATGTTTAATTTGTACTACTGCTTTGTTTGTTTACTAACTTTGTACGTATATATGAGTTCCTAACAAATGTAGTATATCTTTAATATCATCATCATCATCATGCTTCATCAAACCTTATTTTTAATTTAATCTGAACTCTTTTTCTTACAGGCCTCTGACACACAGGTTTCTGAATTTAAAAATTATTATCGAATAGAGTAGGTAAAGTTCAGTGGCCTGTGTGTAACAAATAGAGTTCAGATTAAAATAAAAATAAAGTTTGATAAAACATGATGATGATGATATTAAAAGATATACTACTAAACAAAAGGTTGAAATAATTTTGTATGAAATGTTTTCTAACAATATTTTAAATATTATCTACAAAGGTACTAACTAATGTATGAACAAGGAATTGAAATAAAGCTGAAATACCTAATTTTAATGCTTATTCCGATGAATAAATTCAGCAGAAATGTATATTACTAATGCTTGTCTTGTTAATATTTAACCGAACACCGCGTCATGATATTTAAACTAAATCATACCGTCATTATTATGCTGTCATGTTTTTACTAACATTTATGATATATGTACATGTCAATAAAATATATAACAATATCATTGTATTTTATACTATTAATGTTTTCCCTTGTATTGTATACTTCAAGCATATTCCAGATTAATCTTATCCTAAACCCATTTTAATACAATTGGACACTTTGAAATGTAACAATTTCACTAAAGTTATATGATTATTGACGGGATATTTACCGTGGTAAGGTTGGGGAATGAGCTCCCGATATTTCGGCGCAGTTACATGCACCATGTTCACGGGAAGACAACTGCGCCGAAATATCGGGAGCTCATTCCAGAACCTTACCACGGTAAATATCCCGTAAATTATCTTATAACTTTAGTGAACAACTGTGATAGTTTATAACAGTGTTTTGTAACAATTTCGTCAGTGAACCCATAGTAAAAAAAATGTCTATATTGTACTTCCTGTTTATTCCTTTCTCCTTTAACTAGTTCTTTGGCATAATCTTCCATCTCATTCTAGCACCAGCACCTGCCAGTACAATGAAGAGGATGGCGCGATGCGGATGTACCTCCGAGGCCGTCCCGTCATCCTGTACGGGCCTTCGGACCAGGACACCCTGGACCCTGCTAAAGTGGCGCCTCCTCCTCAAAACAAACTCAAGTTAGAGTGGGTTTATGGATACAGGTGAGGACTTTCTCCTACAGTCCAGCCGCTGATAAAATGCGTCTGACAGTTGCAATAACATTGTAAAAATTAGAATGGAAACATTTTCCTTTAATATTTCCCTGTAGTAGATATATTGATTAACAGCTACAAACTTACTTTTCAAAAGCATGTAAAAGTGGTCCGAATTTACTGTTTTTGTTCAGCTTTTTTTTATCGTTATGACAACTGTCAGACGCATTATTTCTGATAATTTAGTAATTGAATTTCGGTAATTAAAAATTACAACACTTTAGGCAACAATCGATCTACAAACTTTGTTGCAAACTCAAATATTCCGCTTTAATTTTATATCTTGCATCATTCACAAAGTTTTTGATAAAAGTACATATACTGCAAGAAAAACAAAAGCAGTCCTAAAATACTTCCTTGTGGGGCACTCCTTTGAAAAATTCCATACGAAACTCCACCTTTGCAGTATTTTAGTCACTTTTCATGTGAATCATGTTTCCAATGCTCTCTGAATAAGTACAGTCGTATTGTCAATCAATTTCCATGTAAAATAAACGATTACGAGTGCTGACCATTATCCAATGCTATTATCGATTCCATGGACCAGACAAGGTCACCCCATTTGATAATAAAGTATATTGTACACAGGGGACTAAGAGGACACGTCATGCTTTCCACGCCCAATGTTGTCACGGTAAAATGGCGTCTATTTTGTTGATTGGTACTATAATTAAGTATCCATGAAAATAACATTATTTTAAAGACGTAATTTAGTCGCATCGTTTCTCCAAACTTGTAGAGATAGTAATCTCAAATGGCTCTATTTGCTATAAACTATTACCATAATTTATGGTCATTTCCCATTTTGTTAGATTTATTATCTCGCCTTTGTTAAAATGACTAAAGAATCGTCGGTAGAATATTGCCAAATGTATTATTGATAACTATTTGTAACATTTTACTATTGATTCTCAAACAATTTAATATCAGCTACGTGTTTTGATGTTTGATAGCTTTTTTGAGTTTTTCATAATTTTCTTATATTATAGCAGTTACAGTTCATACAGTTCTTTTGTCGAAGCCAAATTAAAAATTCAGATTTATTTTATTCAGTAATCGGTACATCTCCACTCGTATATCGCACTAATGATCAAACTAGGTGTAGTAAACACCTGTATCTTGGGAATTCTCTTCTGTTTATAAATCAATTTATTGTTTTGTACACTTCGTCATTGTTATTCTTTTAGACTCAACTTTAATTTACGTACATATTAATTATATTTCAAAGTAAGTTACGATACAGTCTAAAGTTAGAGATAAGATACGTCACGTTTAAGTATTGTAATTTCATGTTCCATTGTACAGATTTCTTACAAACCACAGATAGAAAGTTATTAATTTCACATTGACTACTCATAGTCTGCTATACCTAGTACACCAATATGTTTGCTTGTTTCTCTTTCTTCATCCATTTTTGTGTCACGTTTGTTAGCGAACTGAGCTCTGTATCCACTGAAATTCATTGGGACAATTTACCAATTGTCTTATCCAATTACTGCCTACGCGAGTTGCCCAACATGGTCGTGATCGCTTCCGAAAATAAAGTGTCACCGTTTTCTGTTAAGTACGCTTTAACAAATTACAATAGGGAAGTGCTTTTAAATGAATTGTTATTGGATAAGGATTTATCGTATACTTTAATTTTTTTGCTTTGGTCTGCTCTATAATTTAAAAGTCTTGGTCAGATGTAAATAGGTTGGCAACAAGATTTAAAATACGCTTTGCATACAAATTGCACTTCACTTGATTCTCATCGAAGCTTAGTAGAGTATGTATAATGTGATTTTTAATTAATCGCAGCGGATACGGTGGTAGGTGGTTGAAATTTAGACCCTGCAGCCGGGGTCTTAGAATACAGCGTCAGTACCCTCTGCCTACAGTAAGAGTACAAAAGAAAAAGACCATTGGACTCGTGGTCAAATTTGGGAATCTTACCTCGTATTCAAACAAGCTCAGAGAAGAAGACGTAAAAGGAAGAAATACTGAAATCCGAGCGTTTCCCGGCAGTGTACCCTCAAACAGCGTGGTAGAGGGTAACTGCTATCCTATGGAGATCTTGGTGCGCTCTGTCAAGCACAGTTAAGCAGCACACCGAGGGGGTTTTAGCAGGTGTTATCCTAAATAACCTGGCTCCTATAATACAGACGGTTAAATGTAGATAGAACGGTAGATAAAGTTTTGACGTTGACATTATAACTCACTAAAATCAAAATAAATCAGATAACTTTAGCTCATACACTGTTGAAAGTCAGATTATCTTTGCCATATTTTGGAAATAAAACGTTTAAGTTCATATTTATAGAATGCTTAAAAAATGCCCTTAACACCATTCCTCGCATACTCTTGCAGTTAAAGTGAAAGATTGAATCGCGGTGACCTGTGTCAAGTTGCAGCAGGTTTTATAAACGAGTGTGCGGTAAACTGTCATTGTCTTATGACAGCCTCATTACAGGCCAAGGTTGGTTTTTGTCTCCACAACGCTTGGCCGGCCAACCTTTACTCCCAGTTGTGACACTATGATGGAAATGTAACCACCACCTTGGTCGTAACAACCGGATTTTGCACATGTTTTTATTCAAGCCCTTGCTTAACAGTTTCACTGGGTTATTTCCAACTGAGACAACATATGCCCGCTACTTTTCTCATAGTCGATGCCTAAGAATAATACATTCCTTTACCTAGACGGTACATTTAATTGCCCTAGGAATGTATAAGTAATTATTGACCATCGACCTCAGAGCAAATTTTGCTCTGAGCCATCGACAAAAATTGTTTATCCCTTGACGCAAAAAGAGGCGTATTATAAGTTTAACGTGTGTATCTGTCTGTATGTATGTGGCATGGTAGCTCCCAAACTGCTGAACTGATATTGATTTAGTTTTTTATTTTATTTGAAAGTTGATTTAATCGAGAGTATGAAGATTATCAGCTCTTTTAACCAGGGTATTAAAAAAGATGATTAAAAAAGATGAATTTATACATGTTATAATAGGCTTGCGCTTTACCACCACCTTGCCTGATGTTAAGCGATAATACTGTCGACGATGGTGCTCGCTTACCCAAAAGAAACTCGCGATTTGAAGACACCCAGTTTGTAACTATCGAGGAATACCCATTTGGGACATCCGACATCCTATATTGATACTCTTATGAATGGAGTGAATAGAGATGACAAGTGATAATAGTGATCGTAGCAGCTAAATAATTTTCGCTGGATCGTAGCTTTTTTGCAGTTCTACAATAAAACGTAATAAAAGGCATTTTCGCTTCATAAATATTCAATGAATAAAATACATGCAAAGAAACCAGTTTGACCCCTTTATCAAAGCCTAACAATCGCTACAACCTGAGAAAATCTACACGTGTCTGTAAACGGCAGGGTTCAAAAACCCTATCAACCTAACACTTAAATAACACCTAATTGCAAAGCCTCGAGCACTGCCGTAAAGTAGCTTGTCTGTCTATTTTCTATCGGATATATTTCGGCGAGTGTGCGCAAGATCTTATTCCACCCTCCCCTTTTACTACAGGACAAGTAGCAGGACTGCAAACTACCACCCCTTCCTTGTGGAAGTTCCCAAGATTCGTACTTAGCGATTTGGGTCGTTATTTATGATACGTACTGTCCAAGAATGATCTCCCTGCCTCCTTGTTTCCTGAGAACAACAACCTAAGCATCTTCAAAGCAAGAGTATACATTTCTGCTAGATCGACGTCTTCCATCCTCGGCTACACCGTCGCTTACCAGGCGAGTTGATGGCCAAACGAATATACAGTCCATATAAAAAAACCTACTGATATAAACAATTAAACTGGCCCTTTTTTCTATGCCATGAAGTATTACTTAGATCTGAAACAACGATTAGAACGGACTTATACTCGAGGTCAGTTACACGCAAAATGTAGGACGACCGCAACACGCGTTCTCTGCCAAGGACTTCCTTATCGCATACGGAATTTAGAACTACGTGTAATTATTGAATTTTGTGTTTAGCAAATGTATGCCGAACCTAGTCAATAGACTGAAAACTCGTAGCTCAGTTTGTATTTACCTTTATGGCGTTAAGTTACAGTTGTTTTTAAAGCCTCCCCCATCGATCTCCAAAATGGCCGGTTGGAAGCCTGCGTCCAGCGTTTTCCTGCGATCCCTTTTAGTCGGTCCATATTCTTAGCACTGCTTGTCTGCCGTTACCGTGACTACCGTAGCTAGGAATAGCGAGGCTGCCGGGTCTGGGGGCCTGGTCCTTTTTGCATTGATCAGAGGGGGGAATCCAATCCCAGAATACGCGCACACATTAATATGCGTTATTAACTCGGACAAAATAATGCCCCCACCATGTACATTATCATGTTTAAATGAATGTTTGTGCAATACCTGCCGAGTTTGCGGACGACCACAATTTCGTTACTTACCGGTTTACTGGCATCTTGCAAGATGTTATCATTAAATCTGCAGAGCGTAACGACTACAATCTGGTCTGCGGATTAATTAAACTACGTAGTTTGTTTTGAGTCCTACGTTTGGCAATCAAGTTGCCTGATGGTAGGCTGCGATGGTGTGAGGATGGATAACGTCAATCTTGAAGAAATAACTCTATAGCCCTGAAGATGGCTGCACTGTAGTTCTCAGGAAAGTATGGACGCTTATACCTTTACAACATGGTGTCTATAGGATAGCGAGTGAAACTGCAGGGCGCCGATAATAAATTATTAATGCTTCACACTTATAGTTCCCCCCCCCCCCCCCTCTTAGGATTCTAAAGAACACACACAAAGACACGGACCAACTAACACCCACACCCAGAGTTTGAGTTTAGTATCCATAAGCGACTGTGACTGCTTACCATCAGGCAGCCCGTCTGCTTGTTTACCTATGACATAAAAAAAAGACAGAGATATTTATACTACCACTAAACCGTCATCACAAATGGCGACCTTGAGTCCTCTTTACACAGTCTATCTACAACTTACCTAGTATTTCTCTACTACATAACATGGAGACCAGTACAAAAGATGGACGCTTCACAAATACCTCCACGTCCCAAGGCCGCTGCGCTCCAGTGGTCAACTGTAATGATGACCGACGTCGAGTCACTGTGACAGCCGGTCACCTTGCCACAGGAAATGTGGTTTTTGTAGCTATTCAGTAATTGGTGGAGTGAAAGGATTTCTCGGCCTTGGGGTAATCCTGAAAATATGACAGATAATGCTTTAGAATTGAAGTTGATTCTTAACAAAGTGTTTTTAGACTAACGATAGCGAAAAATAAACTAATAATTATTGAAATAAGTAAATACTAGGCATTGATTTACAAAGAAATGCTGGGTACAAACTTCACAAGAAAGTGCCTGTGTTAATCAATTTAAGCATATTAAAATTGTCGACATAGTTAGTCAAAAGTAAAGGTAGTCTACTTTTGGTGCGTTTTTTTGTTGCTGTTATGCATGAGGTAGCATTAAAGATAACGGGCTGCCTGATGGTAAACGATCATCGTCATCTATGGATAGCTACATCACCAGGGGCAAGACAGATATTATGTTGCTGACATTTAAAGAACTCCATGTTAAAGTTACTCGTAAATGCCGCAGGAAGCTCATGCCACATTTTGCAGGTGTGAGGCAAAAAATATAGCGTAAAACGGACAGTGTGCGATTTCCACAGATCTATGATAATATGGATGAGCTTTCTGGAAGTGGCGGCTTGTGCGATGGTAAAACTGCGACGCTAGCATCAGATCGAACAGTTCTTCCGAACACTCCATTGTAAAATGCGCTAAAACATACAGAGAGACCAAACATAACATGCCCCATAATTTCTTTTTCAGAGGTAAAGACTGCCGAAGCAACCTGTACCTCCTCCCTACCGGCGAGATCGTCTACTTCGTCGCATCAACCATAGTGCTGTTCAACGTAGAAGAGCAATGTCAGAGACACTACACCGGGCACACGGACGATGTCAAGTGTCTAACGGTGCACCCCAACAAGCTGGTCATAGCGAGCGGGCAGTGTGCGGGCCACGACCGGCTCGATGCCAGGGTGAGAGTCTATCTGAAGAACGTGACTACGTTAGTGGCGGCAAAAATGAGAGCGTATGAAGCGATCATCCTCGCACCCCTTTGTCCATTTTGTGCTCGCCTCACGCGTCTCTGTTGACTGCCACAAACGTAGCCTCTATATGAAGAAATCCCTTTCGTATGAGCTTGGTAGCCATCTTTAATCAGGGTCTTCAGGCTGCTTGAAGACCGAATCCATCTAACATATTTTAATAATAGTTTTCCAAGAATTCACTAACAATATGCGGGAACAGTTATGTAAGTGATACGAATTCGCATTATAGGCTGGTTTTCGTCGGCTGACGATGAGAATGCAATATCTGTGCAGATTCTGCCGCTTTGCCATTCGGCCCATGTTCCCTAATGTATTTGGCGTTTGACCGACTCGCCCGATGTTTAACGATGGCGCTGTCTGCGATGGAGTATGCTTGCCTAGAAGAAACCGCAACCGCGAAACTCTCAAATTGAAGACATAGATTGTAACTAACGGGGAACACCCATTCAAGCAGCGCATTCCACAGTCTAGCAGTTCGCACAATGAAAGTGGAAAGTGTGAAAAGTTTTTAAAATGATTGATTGATTAACTCTTTATTGTTCACACCGTTAAATTAGATACAGAAGACAAAAAACTCTTAAAAAAAACTAGTGTAACAACTGGCGGCCTTATCGCTAAAAGCGATCTCTTCCAGACAACCTTAAATGATTAGGTTTCGGTGAACTTCGCCCTCAAATACCATCGCGAATTCTGGCCAATAATTGCTTCATTTTTATTTTTTCTTCTACAGCCCCACATCCGAGTATGGAACTCAGTTTCCCTCGCCACCCTGGCCGTCCTGGGCGCCGGCCAGATAGAACGAGCCGTGGCGTGCATATCCTTCTCGAGGGCTGACGGCGGCGCGTTGTTGGCCTGCGTGGATGAAGGACCCGACCATACGATCTCTGTCTGGGAGTGGCAACGGCCCGAGAAGGGACACTGCTTGGCCGAGACCAAGGTACTTCACACTATTCTCTTCTGTATATAACTCACAATATTGTTGCTAAAATAATGCGAGTTAAGATAAAGTTGTCTGTGCCGTAGATCTATTTTGTATTCTGTGTTTTCGTTCAGTTTTGTCTTATTCGCCACTCTTAGCGCCATCTCAACTTCTCATCTCATCACTTTGGGACTATCTGAAAGCGTCTACGCAATTTTCTGAGTGAATATAAATCCTCTATATTGGATGGATATAGGACGCTTGCCAAGCGTGGGAATTATGACAGTACCCCTCTCTAAGAAGTAAGCCTTTGTTCAGCAGTGGATGTTTAATGGCTCATGATATGATGCGTGTGTGATATAGGATGGATCCTAGCTAAAAATTTAACTGTAGTAACTGGGCGAACGATATGCAAAACCTTTCTGAATACAAATTGTCATCCAAATCGTTACAGCCGTTTGCGAGATCATCATCATTATCATCATCAGCCAGAAGACGTCCACTGCTGAACATAGGCCTTCCCCCTTTAACCTCCACACTGAACGACAGCCTGCCTTTTGCATCCACTGGAAGCCAGCGACTCTCGCAATGTTGTCGGTCCATCTAGTGGGAGGCTTACCTACGCTGCGTCTTCCGGTTCGAGGTCTCCACTCAAGAACCTTTCTTCCCCATCGGTTATCGGTTCTTCGAGCGATGTGGCCTGCCCATTGCCACTTCAACTTGCAAATTTTAACAGCTGCGTCGGTGACTCTGGTTCTTTGGCGAATGTCCACGTTGCGGATTCTATCGTGCAAACAAACTCTGAGCATAGCTCTCTACATTGCCCGCTGTGTGACTCTGAGTTTTTCCAAAAGGCCAACAGTTAAGGACCACGTCTCAGTACCATATGTCATCACTGGCAACACACACTGGTCAAAGACCCTTGTCTTTAGGCACTGTGGTATCTTGGACGTTTGCGAGATACACGAAATAAATGTATATACAAGAATTTTATTGTAGCACTGCACTACTTATAACTGACGTTTTCATTGTATTTTCTAAACAGTGGCTTTTGTTTGTCCAGTGTTCAGTAGACACAGTAGTGGCGGTAGAGTTCCACCCCCTCGACCGCAACCAGATAGTAACGTGCGGTAAGAATCATATAGCGTTCTGGACGCTCGACCAGACCAACATGCTGTACAAGAGGATGGGCGTGTTCGAGACTCGGGACAAGCCGAAGTATGTCACTTGTCTCGCGTTCAATCATAACGGTGAGTTTGAAAATTTATTACTGTTTCTTTGAAGGATGTCTAGTGTATTTCTGCTTTAACGACGCATTAACTGCAGTGAGGAATTTGGGATCTATTATTTTGTTTTACTCTACAGAAATTTGTCAATGATGCTTTTGCAAATTTCTGCAATGATTATTAACAGTTTTGGGTGTCCCGTTTTCATTACTAGATTATTGTGCATTATTACCCTGGGTGGTATTGCAACAATTATGGGTAGGATGAACGTTTCTCTTTAAGTGTACGACTTGCTCGTTACATTCGCGCTCTCTTGTAAACCGACGCGCATAAGACACCTCTGAAGATCAGGTTGGAATAAAAAAGTTTTCTCAGATTTTCGGAATAGCAATAAATATCTATCTATAATTACATAACTTATTAAGTTTCATCCAAAATTGAATGAGTCATCATTCTATTCCCATTGCTGGGACACAGGCCTTCTCTCGTAGACAGAGGATGTGCTCTAATCCACCACGCTGGCCTAGTGCATGTTGGTGGATGTCATGTCTTTGAACTACTGGTTTTCTCACGATGTTTTCCTTCACCGTTTTAGAGCGATGGCATCGAAACTAGCAACAAAAATAGCATGAGAAGTTTCCAATTAAAAAACTAGTATAAAATCTGACCCACTTTCTGTTAGCGTTAACGCCTACGGAAAGATGAAATTGTATGAAAATGACATTGACAATGACATTAGCTTGAGAGATATTATCTCAAGCTAATGTCATTTTCGTACAATTCATCTTTCCGCGGGCGTTAACGCTAACAGAAAGTGGGTCTTGTGATCTTGTCTAACCCCCCTGGCTACCTGTTTTAAGCGATCTTTCTGTTCTGTTTAGATGATGAGAAAAGTTGCGCGACCGCAACTCGTATCTTGGCGCCTTAAGGTTCACATTTGCGTGATTTTACGAACTGTTGTTTCAGCGCTAATTCGAGCCTGCGTTAAGAGTTAGCCATAAGCCCCCAGATGTCCAAAACAACGTAAATTGTATCCAAAAAGATAATGATCATCATTATCATCAGCCAGATGACGTCCACTGCTGAACACAGACCTCCCCCTTTAACCTCCACACTGAACGACAGCCTGCCTTTTGCATCCACTGGATGCCAGCGACTCTCACAATGTCGTCGATCCATCTAGTGGGAGGCCTACGCTGCGTCTTCCAGTTCGTGGAATCCACTCAAGAACCTGCCCCAAAAATCCATCCAAATCCATCCAAAAAGATACTTTGAGCTAATTTGAACTCCCCAGGTGACGTGTTATCTGGTGACTCGAGCGGTAACATCATAGTGTGGGGTCGCGGCACCAACACCATCCACAAGCTGGTGCGCGGAGTACACTCGGGGCCGGTGTTCAGCATCGCGTGTCTGAAGGACGGCAGCGTCGCCTCGGGCGGCGGCAAGGACGGACGCATCGTCATGTTCGACGCTGACGTCAACGCTATGGGCCGAGACAGCGTGGTCAGCAAATACTTTTCTCTTCTCTACATAGTATAAATTGAAGTCGCTTTCCGCGTCTGTCTGTCTGTCTCTATGTCTGTAACTGTGGCCGCTAACTCCTCCTAAACCACGCAACGGATTGATGCGGTTTTCACCATCAGTTAGATACATTTTCAAGGAAGGTTTATATATATAACTAGCTACCCGCCCCGGCTTCGCACGTAAATTACACCCGTGCGAAGCCGGGCGGGCGGGTTGCTAGTAATATTATAAAAATATTTTAGTATTAAGTTGTTAGTATTATACATAGTATTTTATTAACAACTAGCGGTCCGCCCCAGCTTCGCACGGGTATAGATTATAGCCTGTCACCCGGGGATAGTGTAGCTTCCCGTCAGTGAAAGAATTTTTCAAATCGGTTCAGTAGTTTCGGAGCCTATTCAATGCAAACAAACAAACAATCAAATCTTTCCTCTTTATAATATTAGTATAGACAAATTAAACATGCGCACAATACATTTTTTTTTTCTCTTCAATACATTATTTAATACTTTCACCCCGCTATCTCAAAGAACGTTTCAAATTTTTCCATCCAATGGTTACCTGGAAGAGATCGCTTTTAGTGATAAGGCCGCCACTTGTGGCACTAGCTCGTAAGTGTTTTCTATCGTGTTGTAATTTTTATTTGTGGTGTACACAATAAAGAGTTTCTATCTATCTATCTATCTACAGTTACACGTCACAGAAAAATAAATGGTAGTAAAAAACATAAATTCGGATCAAACCAATAGTTTGTAGGTGCAATCATAGTACCACTATGCTAACTGTTAAAATTATTACAATAACATAAAAGAAACTAGTTGAATCCCGCGGTGTTACCCGCGATTTTCTAATTTTTCCGCATTTTTGGGGGGCAAAGTACCCTATGTCCGTCTTCGGGATGCACACTATCCTCCTGCCAAATTTCGTTAGATCGGCTTAGCAGTTTAGTCGTGAAAAGCGAACAAACATCCAGACAGAGAGACAGAGGTACATTCGCTTTTATAATATTAGTAAGGATTACATTAAAACAAACAAAACAGAAAAATAATAGTATTAATAAATAGTAAAAAAAAAAAGTTATTTTTTTGTCACGTCATTGAAATTATAGACCTGTTTGACAAGCCATTTTTTTTAATTTAGGTTTGAAGGACTCTCTCTGTGGAGCTAATGATGTTCTTGTGTGAGAACAAACTCACCAACACAAACATTTTGAAACCCTCATCATTATTTATCAGCCTATCAGGTCCCCCCACTGCTGGGACACGGCCATCTCTCAGAGAGAGAGGATGGGCCCTAATCCACCATACTGGCATTACTGGCCCGGTACATGATCGTGAATGTCATGTTTTTGAACTTTTGAGGTTCTTACACTCACTGGTTTCTTATGATTTTCTTAATTTCTATGGATTTTACTACAAAAATATTACTCAGACATACTCGTATATATTCGCGCGTTTAATTTTTTTGTACAATATAGGTAATTAGATTTAATTAGATTAAAAAAATAAAATTATATACTATACCGAGAACCAGTTGTCTGGATATATCTAACATAGGTTTTAAGACAACTTACTAACTCGAAATGTAACGTACAATGTGTTTTTAAATAAATAAATAATTAAAATTTAAACAGGATGTCTTTTGAGTCGACAAATAATACAAAAAAAATATATGTTTCAGATTGAAGGGCACTACGGTGGCATCAGAGTGGTGTCCGAAGGTCGTGGCAGCCAGCTCTTCATTGGCACAACTAAGAACTGCATCCTCCACGGAGACATGGAGCTTGGATTCTCACCCGCTGTCTTAGGTAAGGTTCCATAAGCAGATTAGTCCGAGTGAAACTTGAGAACTTTTCTGTGCTATATAATTGGAAACAAACATGTAGGACTGGAAACAATTTTTTTTTTATTTATGTTACACGGGAATTACTCACGTAAGATTAAGCCGGTTACTCCGACTATAGTTTCAACCGCATTAGACGGTCTTTTTCAAGGTGAATGCGGTTGAAACTATAGTCGGAGTAACCGGCTTAATCTTACGTGAGTAATTCCCGTGTAACATAAATAAAATGTGTGAAAACCACGTCAGTTTCAATATTTTTTTTTTTTTGTAAGAAAGTATGAAGGAAAAGTTTATTTGTGACAAACAACGTTAAAAAAATCACTAAAGGTACAATCGCATCGATTCTGATGAACTCTAAACTAAATTTGACAGCTCTAAACTTGTTGTCATCCTTCTCTCACGTATTAAAATGAAAAGAGAGGCAGATAATTTTAGTTCTGTCAAATTGGTTTAGTTAAGTGTGTGGTATGACAGATAGGCCTCAATGTTTAGCATTAAGTCCTCCATTTGTACATGTCTATACATTACCAATTTTGTAAGTGTGCAATAAAGTATTAAATAAATTAAGAGTGAATTGGTTTCTTCTAGGCAAGCGTGCTCATCGTAGGCCGCATCATCGCTTAACATCAGACGAGTTGGCGGCCAAGCGCAAGCCTATCTATAATAAAAAAAAAAAAAAAACATAAAAATAATAATAATCTGTGAATTTGTATGAGGTTTTATAATCATAATTTGGCTGTTATATATTCCTTTAATCCTTTTTATTTCTGTTAATTCAATTTAATATCAAATAAATTCTTAATTATGTTAATACTACTTATCAACTCTTACCTACTGTCTAAATTCTATTTACCTATCCAGGCCCAAGTTGGTGTTGCAAAGGGGCATTTACACTATGATTCATAGGTATTAGGTATTTAAGTTTAGGCCGTGGTAGCCTATTTAGGAGACCGTTAGACTTGAAAGCGTGAGGTCGCTGTTTCAAACCCCGGGCCCGTACCAATGAGCTCTTTGGAGTTTATGTACAGATTTTCATACCACTGGCTTTTCGGTGAAGGAAAACATTGTAAGGAAACCTGCATACGTACGGAGAAGGAATTCAATGGCGCATGTGATTTCACCAACCCGCACTGGCCCAGCGTGGTGGATATGGCCCAATCACCCTTTCGGGGGTAGGCTAAAAGTGGACTGTGGACAGTGGACTGTTAAAAGGCTGCTTATGATGAGGTATTTAAATTTGAATTAGTGAAAACGTTAAGTTTTTTGGCTTTTGTTTTACTATTTATCGCGTATCTACCGTGTTTGTTAGCAGCTGTTAGTTTTCCATGTAAAATAAAATAGGGTTTTTTTTTATGCCATAGGTGGCAAACAAGCAGACGGGCTGCCTGATGGTAAGCAGTCACAGTCGCCTATAGATACTTTTTTTTTTATTTTTTAAATAAATAATAGGCTTGCGTTTGACTACCAGAGGCATCACAAATACGTTGCCGACCCTTTAGAACACGATTAACTCGCCTTTTGAAGAACCCCATGTTGTAGCTTCTCGGAAACACCGTAGAAGGTAGCTCATTCCACATTTTGCAGGTATGAGGCAAGAAGGATCGTGTGAATCGCACAGTGTGCGATTTCCACTGAACTATGATGGTAAGGTACGAGTTGTGGTTCCCAGGTCACGTGGACGAGCTGTGGGGTCTGGCAGCGCATCCCACCCTGCCGCAGTTCGTGACGGCCGGCTGGGACCGGCTGCTGCAGCTGTGGGACGGCATGAGCCACTCCACGGTGTGGAGCAAGGACATCGAGGTATCCATCACTACCCCCTTTTTACCCAAATGCGAAACGCTTTGACTCCACATTTATTGTCATTCCACGTTTATCATCGCTTAACATCAGGTGTGATGGTGGTCAAACGCAAGCCTATTATTAATTTTTAAAAAAAATTGCTAACTCCTGGTCTGTGGAATTCGCTGCCTGAATGAGTTTTCCCCGTCAGTTACAATCTGGGTGTCTTCAAGTGGAGAGTGAATCGGTTTCTTCTAGGCAAGCGTGCTCCAACGTAGACCGCATCGTCGCCGAGATGGCGGCCAAGCGCAAGACTATCTACTATAAAAAAAATGCTCAAGTTTTTTTTTATTCAATTGGCTTATGTTTGACCGCCAACTCGCCTCGCCAAAGTTATGTTTTTCGAGCGTATGTACCTATGTTTGTATTTTGTATGTCTGCAGTCCAAGTACCGTTCTTTATGGATAGTCAAATTCTATAAAATGCCATAGAATCGATCATAGCGAGTACTGATTAAATGGCATTTTATCGAATTTTACGATCTCAACTGTCAAATTTGCTGATCGATAAAGAACGGTACTTGCACTGCTGTTTCGGAATATCAATCATGAAACGGTGTCGCCTTTTCGTGCCCACCCTGACCGTCCGTTAGATAAATGGGCAGGAGGGAATTAGATGCGAAATGTGTCCGATAAAAAACCGATAAACAAGAGACTTTGCTTTTGTTATTAGTTTTTCTAATTTTATTCTTATTTTTATTAGGAAATCTATTTAAGTTTAACAGTTTGTGAGATAAATATTAGTGGAACTGTCCGTTTATAAATTCTCAATAAATAATTTGAAGTTATAATATTATTTACGCGATATTTACCGTGGTAAAGTAAATAAAACAAATAACAATAATATAACTTTAGTGAACAACCGTGATAGTTTAAAACAGTGTTTTAAATAATTTGAATTAGCGTCGATGCTCAAGACTAAGAAGCTTAGTCTGATTTAGAGATTCGTTGCTGTTAAGTTTGTTGGCATGTTTCTCAATGGACTCCAACGCCTCACACTGGTACTTCACTGATCCATTCCAAGGATCCCATGAGAGCAGTACTCCATGCACGACCAAACTTGTGCTTGGTACAGTGTCTGCGACCGACGACGTAAAGTACCGTCGCACCTTCGATAATAAACTAAAGACATAGAAGTTGATTGTCCTTTACATACACACCTTTACTAATAAACATGGAGTAGCCTTAGAATAGTCACTCCGTCTTTTGTCTTTTTCGATCGAGGTCAAAATTTTAAAAAGAGAAAAAGACAAAACACAGCGTGACTATTCTAAGACTACTCCAAGTTTATTATAGTTACCGCGTTACCAACTGAGTCGTAGGGCCATAAACGTCATACCATAAGACATGTACGTGCGAGCGAGATAGACAGATATGACATGTAAGTGCGAGCGAGATAGACAGACAATTGATGTATGACCTGACGACTCAGATGGTAATGCGTTTACTATATATGTATATAGTAAGGGGGATAGAGTGTAAAATATTGTGTTGTTTAGGAGCGCGCACAGTGCTGCGCGTGGTCCGCGGACGGAGGAGTGATCGCCGTGGGCTCGCTGAGCGGCCGCTGGATGGTGTTCGACCCACACTCGCGGGAGATGCTCGCCTCGCACACTGACGGGTTCGTTTCACTACTAGTATACCTGTATCTCTACACGACGGAAGCGTGCTCCGCAAGGGAAAAAAATGGTTATAGTGGGTTATTCCTAAGAGATAGACATACTATTGCAGATTTTTGTAGATATTTTTAAGGTGTACAATACTGTAGTACATTATTTTGATTTATGTTGTAGGGTTCAGCCAGCGTTTGCAATGTAAGCGCAAAAAAATTGTTTATTTACGACATCACATAAGAAACCTCTAAAATTATCAGTGTTTCTGTATTATATTATGCATGTATTATACATATAAACCTTTCTCTTGAATCACTCTGTCTATTTAAAAAACCACATCAAAATCCGTTGCGTAGTTTTAAAGATCTAAGCATACATAGGGACAGACAGACAGACAGCGGGAAGACTTTGTTTTACACGATGTAGTGATGATTAAATAAAAATCATAATTCTTACCATAGTTTAATTTGTTTCCAGTTCGGAGCCGATCCAGACGATCCAGTACTCCCCCGACAACAAGCTGATGGCGCTCGGCTCCCGGGACAACTTCATCTACGTGTACCGCGTGGAGGACGCGGGGGGGCGCTACAGCCGCGTCGGCAAGTGCCTTGTACGTACAACAACATTATTGTACCTTACTTTTAATATAAATGTTTGACATGTCATTCAAATGAGTTAATGGTAAAAAACTTTTTTTTAACAAGCTGTTAGGTTTAGCAAGGAAAATGCAAGGACGTTTTATACCCTTTTAGTGTATACAACGTCCTTGGGAAAATGTAATCGGCCATCTTGGAGCGGCGGCCATATTGAATTTAGTGTCTTCCCTCATTTTATCTTTTCCTACTCTTCAAGACCTTTCTTTTGATACCTATATTAACATGGTTGACAAAAAATATACACCATCCGCCATTTTTTGGCAGCGGCTATTGCATCGAGTAGCTTATTGACAATGGCTATGAGAACAGAATATCTGAAAGTAGTTTTGTTGTCGATATATTTTATTTTTACCAAAACTCGTCGTGCAACCCTTAAAAATCAGTTCTTAACGGGCGTTTATCCAAGTCGCGTAGGGAACAAAACGTTCCCTCAGCCCCCGCCAAGTTATAGCGACGATGTATTTTTCCATGCTAAGTTAGGACGCCCGCGGGGGGAGTGCAACGACAAAAACGAGCATAAGTCCGACCTCGATGACGCCTGGCGCGGTACTGAACGCAGCGCGCCAAAATTCTCGCGTTCCCTTCACGCTTTTAATTTCACTAAAAAACGACACTATTCACTATCAAAAATCTATCCAAATAAAAAAATGTTGAACAAAATTGCCTTTCAGTACATGCAATTTCCGGGTTGTTACGAGCTTTTATTAGAGCATAAAATTAAAAAATAAACTAAGTCGACTTTGTTTCAAATATTTTTTTGATCGAGGCAAGTTTATTCTATCGTGTTTTGAACCAAATCAAAAACTCTAACACAGATGTATCTGTGACATGTATTTTTTTCCAGCTGAAATATTGTAATTCAACTGAATAAAATTTATTTAAAACCGTCAAATTTGGTATAAGAGGCTCTTAAAACCGGCATTCTATTTAAGTTGTTTTTAAGTATTACGTTTACTTTAAAAATAAAACTACATAATATAATATATTTAACCGCTACCAGTGGGCCCCATTGCCACGTTGTATGGCAATGCTCACCCTTTGAGCAAAGTAGATGCCGACATTTTAGTCACATCGAACAGACGTGACGACTATACTGGGATATCCGGAAAGAGTGTACTAAGCCAAAAGGGGTCCATAGTACAACTTTTACTATGGCAGTAACTTTCAAATCGCGAAAAAAATATCAGCCATAGAAAACGGGTCATTGACACTCGACAAAATGTATGGCACAGCTGGGTTTTTTTAATCATGGTCCCGTAGTAAAAGTTATTCATAATGATGAGTATAACGGACCCCTTTCGGCTTAACACACCCTTTCCGCGTAACCCTGTATTACATACCCTCTGTTTTATTTGTGTTTTATCATTACATTTGATTTCATGCCATCTAGTGCACGGAGAAAAAACGTAGAAGGGTAACATGAACAATAACTATTATTTCTAGATAGGGCATGGTTTGGCTTGTAATCAGATTATTTAGTCTTTTCAACCCTTTTAACTATAAATTAGAACCTATCCCCTTATAGCCAAAAAGTATGCAACTAGGTTTATTTTGTTCATGAAGTAAAGCTTAGCATAATATCCATTATCCACTAACTTTTCTTTTTACAATATTTTTTGATAACGTCTAACAATATAGCAGATTGGCCACTAATGACTACTTAAATCCGCCATATTTGTTTACATATTTAAACAAGTAAGAAATGACAGATTTTATTTGTAATCAAGCTTCAAGGGTGAAAATAGAATTTAAATAGTTTTGCTGTAGTATTTAGATGTATATGTATATTAAAGCAAGCATTAGTATAAAACCGCTAGATTAGACATGGAGCTACGTACCATAGTGGTAAGCGATGATGGACGAGTAGTAGCATGTTCGCTTTACAATCTGACGGTACCCGGTTCAATTCTTGGACCTGCACTAATGACTTGCTTATAAAATATTTAAATTACATGCAGGTTCGAGGCTATCGCTCAAAAACGGTGAAAGAAAACATCGTGAGGAAATTATGTACAAGAACCTCTAAAACTCAAAGACAGATATTCACCAACATGGACTGGGCCAGCATGGTGGATTAGGGCCAATGACGATATAACCGCTTGACTGCACATCCTTTACCCCGCGCGATGATAATGGATCATAATTTTCACAATATTTTTTTAAATCTTTATTTTGAAATGGGGTTTTGTCATAAACTGACTATGCCTCCCCGTAAAGCTAACGTACACACAATCACACAAACACTTAACTAACAACAACCACACGGGCACTTATAATCTTTGAATAAATGGTACATTTGCATCAGCATCCTGGCTTCTCTGGAACCAGTGGGCTTACTCTTGACACTCGATTTCAATCGTAATTTGGGATTGGGATCGAAAACATGCCATTTGGTAATCTTCAATTGCGTCAAGAGTAGGTACCGAAAGCGTCGAGTTGAGTCGATTTTATTTAGTTCCATTATATTCCACCATTATCGGTTCCAATCGTGCGCTAGTTTAGAATTCAAGAGTATCAAAATGGTATGTTTTTGATCCCAATCCCAAATTCGATTGAAATCGAGTGTCAAGAGTAAGCCCACAGGTTTTTTTCGAGCGGGCCAATCCGAGACGCGAAATGAATTAATACTTTTGAGTCTCCAATCACAAGCCGCGACGACCGATGACCGACGTGGCTTACTCGTGCAAAAGGGAATTATGACGACATGCGTAATCAAGTGGTTATATTATCATTGATTAGGGCCCATCCTCTCTCTCTCTCTCCCTCTCTCTGAGAGAAGGCCTGTCCCCCAGCAATGGGAACACGAAGGCTGATATTGTGTGAGTGTAGGTAACAGTAAGTAATGTTGCAGGGCCACTCGAGCTACATAACGCACCTGGACTGGTCCGAGGACAGCCAGTACATTCGCAGTAACTCCGGAGACTACGAGTTGCTTTTCTGTAAGTTAACTGTATTTGATTTTTGCTGTTTCCGTTTGTAGCTCTTTCGCTCGCACTTTTTTTTACTTTATTGAATAGGGCTTGCGTTTGACCGCCACCTCGTCTGATGTTAAGCGATGACGCGGTCTACGATGGAGCACGCTTGCCTAGAAGAAACCAATTTACTCACATTACATTTTTGAAGATAAATATAAAATTTTAGTGTGAATTTGCAAAAAGTTAAAAATACATGTTTTCTTGTCTATGATATAACATACATTAGAAAAAAACAATTGAATATATATTTAAATTTGAATAACATAGTATTTTGCTTATTACTATGTTTATCCGTCAAATAAAAAGATATTAAAACAAAATGCTTTTTTAATGATGAAACGGGCTATCGTTTGTTTACAATTCATCTGCCGATAAGGTGACGATACGGTCAAAGATGGAGCCCGATTACTCTATAAGTTGCCTATTCACTCTTGTCTTGAAGAGAAACAGGTTTTTATCCCATGAAATCGGTTTTAGTTTTTCTGTTTAAAAATATTCTTAATTTTAAAGTTATATGATTATTTACGTTATATAATTATATTATAATTTTTTACAATTTATTTTATAAATAATTTGGTCAAAATAATAATTGTATTTTTTATAATCATATAACTTTAGTGAACTACCGTGATAGTTTAAAACAGTGTTTTCTTATTTTATTATACAAACTGATGTGGTTTTCACACATTTTATTTATATTACACGGGAATTCAGGAAATATTATTTTTCTTAATTTTAATTAAACATGTTTTTACTAATTGCGCGTTATGATTTCTAGGGAACGCAACAACCTGCCGCCAAGTGACGTCATCGACGTCGTTGCGTGACGTCACGTGGGCTACCAACACTTGTCCCATCACCTTCCACACCATCGGCGTGTGGCCCGAGAACGCAGACGGAACGGACATCAACTCATGCACAAGGTAATATTGTTGACACTTTAACACAGGGGTGTCCAACATACGGCCCGCGGGCCACTATGCGGCCCGCCAAGGTTCCAAATCCGGCCCGTGAACGAGTCAAAAGTTGGGTAACTTTTAAGTTTTTTTGACGAAATTTTGTAATGATCGACGCGTCATATGTTCGTAAAATAGTGAAATGCCGTTTTTAAAATTACGTCATACGATCACAATATGACTCGGCGAAAACGTGGATGAGCATATCGGGAAGATAATAAATCCAGCCCGCCACAAAATTTAATTGGACACTGCTTTAACACATCTTGAATCCACAGTGCTGTTTCCGATAATCGACGACAGTGGTTCCTCATTAGTGGTACGCGTACCCCTAGGGGTACGCGAAGTTGCATCAAAAGGTACGCGCTGCAATCTCCTGACTAAGAAAAATTCTATGAAAGACGTCACACCGTATATGCAGTCCATTTGTAGTCTGTCTGCAGTCCAAATGACTGCATACAGCGTTTCATACTTTACTGGACCTCACAAACTGAGTCTGCACCGGACCGGACTGCATTTGGTGTGCTTGAGCCAAGCTCGACGGGTAAACAAGTTTGAGGTCTTTCTTGAAGTGGTACGCAGGAAAAACTAATTGGGAACCACTGAACTACGATATTGTTTCAGGGATTCCGGTGTCGCTCCAGAGAATCCACAATGTTATTCCAGATAATCTGCAATGTTCTTACGTTGATCCGCGGAAAAACGCGTCGGGTTTCATCTGGTAGATAACCAGTTGGTCTAGTTAGTAGTGAACCTGCCTTCTGCGCTTGGGGGCGTGGGTTCCATTCCCACCTAGGACAAACATTCAAGTGATGGACATTTGTGTTTACTCTATATCTGGGTGTTAATATCTATTTAAGTATGTATTTAAAAATAAATATGTATGTATATCAGTCTCTGGCAGCCATATCACAAGCTTTGCTTAGATTGGGGTCAGATTACCGTGTGTGCAAATGTGTCCCGAATATTTATTTATTATTTACTAGCGGTTTCACCCGCATAGTGATGAAAAATTGTGACGATGATGATGATGATTATAAGTAGCCTATGTCACTCTCCAGCCCTTGAACTATATACCCATGCAAAAAATCAGGTCGAGCCGTTGCCCTGTTTCTGCGTGAAAGAGGAACAAACAAACCAACAAACTTTTCGCATTTATAATATTACTAGGACAACTATTTATGTGATGAACATCTGTGTTTGTTCTATGTCTGTTTGTTATTTTAAGTATTTATGTATAGTTTAAAATATAATGTCAATATTAAGTACAATCGCTAGTAACGTACCTTCTCCCCGGCATTGGTACATGTCTCGCAGTAATGCTGGCGGATAGCACGGTCTGACCTCGCTGCAACCATTCTCAGGACGGTGTTAAATGATCGTCTTGTTTGTTTTCAGATCGCACGACAGCCGGCTGGCCGCCACCGGTGACGATTTTGGAAAAGTGAAACTCTTCGCGTACCCCGTCACTCAACCTAAGGTAAATATTGTTATATATATATTTTTTACTTAATAGTCGACTTGCGCTTGACCGCAACGTCGCCTGATGTTAAGCGATGATGCGGCCTACGATGGAGCACGCTTGCCTAGAAGAAACCTATTCACTCTCGACTTGAAGACACCCAGATTGTAACTATCGGGGAACACCCATCATCATCATCATCAGCCAGAAGACGTCCACTGCTGAACATAGGCCTCCCCCTTTAACCTCCACACTGAACGACAGCCTGCCTTTTGCATCCACTGGATGCCCGCGACTCTTACAATGTCGTCGGTCCATCTAGTGGGAGGCCTACCTACGCTGCGTCTTCCGGTTCGTGGTCTCCACTCAAGAACCTTTCTTCCCCATCGGTTATCGGGGAACACCCACTCATAGCGAATATATTTTTCGCATTTGGCATTTTGGCGCCCCTTGCTACCTGGCGCCTAGAGCGACCGCTCCTCTCTCTCTACCCTATGGCCGCCACTGATGTTGCGGAAACACAGACAGAGGCAAGGCGTTTGTAAGGCCATTGTTTTTGTTTTTATTTAGTTTAGTACAAATAACACTAAAGTATAAATAATAGATAGATTCGTACAAATTATTATTGGCTATAGTAATCAGGTCACGTTTTGTTGTCCGCAGTCCCTCTGCCACCAGTACGGCGGGCACTCGTCGCACGTCACCTGCGTGCGGTTCCTGCCCGACGACTCGCGGCTGGTGTCCACCGGGGGACTGGACACCGCCGTCATGCAGTGGCTCGTCGACTAAACACACGTGCTGACACGACTCACGTTAACTTGTTTGTACACTCACGTTAGTTTGTTTATGGCCCCACGTTCATCTGTTTATGGAGCCATGTTGATTTGTGTACAGTGTCCATCGACCGTGTTTGCCCCAAGAATGTCCATGAGTATTTTCTTCAACCATGTTTAAAAAAATATATTTTAACACTGCCTTGCTTCAACACACGACACACGTTAACTTGTTTATAGACTCACGTTAATCTCTTTATGGCCCCACGTTCATTCATCTGTTTATGGCGCCATGTTGATTTGAGTGTTTGTCTCAGGGTTATTCTTGAGTATTTTTTTCAACCAACTTATAAAAGGAATTTTTCAATTAGACTTTTTTTTCTTTTTTTTTTGTGTATGGTACGCGATATCTTAGCGGATTGTAAATCGTTTTTTTTTTGTTTAAATTATTGAATACGTTTGGTGTTTCTCGAAGGCGGTCCCATTTAAATTTGAAAATATTCTATTTCTAAAGGTGTTAAATTACTTGTCTTTTTATTGTTTTTGACCTATCTGACTTAACGGTCATAAATACTGCAAAGAAATTTCAAAGTGTAACTTACAAGGTTATTTCCAGAACGTTTCAAGTAAATCAGACAGGTGAAATACCAAAGGAACTAAAACAACAGATTGCTCGAGAATGAACTTGGTGCAAGCACTGTCAATGTGCGGACGTAGTATTTCGGAGTCGAGTACTAGCTGGCTAGTCTTGTGTATAGACGTGGTTTCTGTCCCTATTTGTACTTATATCAATCAGAATAAGGGCGACGGTGACTAATGTCGCAGATCCTAGAATAACACCCCCGGCCTGATATGGACCCGAACTGACTTGTTTATAGATTCACAATGGCCTGCTGATCTGAATTTAGGCCAACTGTATCCACTGTAATTTAGATGCGATATTTTCTCCAGTGACCGCTTATGACCAGTGGTTAGGTACAAGCTATATCTACGGACAATTTCTGATCTTTTACTTTTTATATAAATAATTATCGTAACTGTAAAAAGTATGTGTGTATATACATTACATTTACTTATTATGCCGCGGTCACACATTGGCAATGTTGGCCCCAATGACGATATAACCACTTGACTGCTCATCCTTTACCCCGCCGTAAGCCAAAGACACTTTTTCAGCTTAATCTTTTGCGAGCGGACCAATCCTAGGCGCGAATTGAATGAATGACTTTTGAGTCTCCAATCACAAGCGTTGAATCTCCAATTTCAAGCGCCATACGATCCCCCCGCGATCGACGTGGCTGACATCTTGCACAAGCAAATTATGACTCGTGCGCGATCAAGTGGTAAAATTATCTTTAGTTGTCCCCAAGATTACTCTCGACATTATTTTGTTTTAGTACCATCGGTAATTGGCCAGTCCGGTTTACTATAAAAATTTCAAGAAAAAAGTTTGAAATTGAAATCGAGTATTTCCAGATAAGTTAGCGTAAGCGGGATAGTTCAAAAACCGAAGGCACAAAAACAAAAAAAAATCGCCAGGACATTCTTGGGGCAAAGACGTCCAATGTGGATTTAGGTTGAAAATACATAAAAACTAGAGCTTTGATTCATCATTATGAAACGCCAGTAGAATGTTTGAATGTTAATGTAAAGTCGATTAATATTTGTGATCTTTAGAACAAAAGTGAGTTCACTTTTGCCATATTCTTTCTATGTAGTAATCGAGGCCAAAGGCAAAGAAGATACGATAACAGGGACCATTTTGATGGAGTAAAGAGCTAAGAATGCCCCCGCCTTGTTTTAAGCAGATATTTTATAAACTTGCCTTGTTAATTACCTATACGAATTGACTTACAAAAAGGCCTAATATTTGATAAAATGTCAAATTACTTGAATCATTCCTTTGCACATGTAATGTTCTAATACCTAGTTTAATGATTACGCGGTTTTATACTGGTAACATGATTCCAAACATGTTTTGTAGCGATTTTATTTAGGGAAATGACAGCTTGGCAACTCTCGGCATCGCCTTGAGTCCGTGAGTATTACTGCAATGGCATCTCAAATGAGTCAATCAAACGCTAGGCTTGTAACCGAAGTGGCTTTTAAGAGCCGTTACCATAAGACGTCGGCTTATGGTCATAGCTCTACATTTTGTAGCGACGCGCTTTGGCATAGGCCATGTCATGTAGCAAGATGTAATCATGTTGCGGTTTAAAACCATGTTAGAATGGCACGGTTGTGATCACGAAAGCGATAATGTTAAGGAAAATAGTGCTTTAAGTAACTAATATTTTATTTTTATTGACCTCTTATCATAAACCCTTAGTACCGAGGATGGGGTTCAATAAGTGACAACTATTTATCTGAAAATGGTTATGTAGCAATTAATTTAGATTATAAAATTGTGATTTATGTACAAGCGCGTTTTTTTCTATCAAAAAATTATAACATTCAAGTTTTTGAGAAACAATGCTACACCTCAGTGAGTTGGAGGCCCATTCTATGTACTGTTATGGCTACCACAACCGTCGGATTTTTATCGCTGCAAGCCTAGCATGGGCTGTGGATAAATTGTCTTTCCACCGTTTTTATCCCGCGAGAAAAAGACAAACGTAATCCATATTCTAGCTTTGTCGCGTCTAGGCGTGGATAAAAACGGTGGAAAGACAATTTGTCCACAGCGCGTGCTAGGCCTGCAGGACTGTCTCTTTCATTCAACTTGCACAGATTTTATCTCCCATCCGTCCTCCCTTCTCTGTCTCACTCTCGTAGAGTTAATGCGGAATAAAAATCTGTTGTTTGTGGTAGGTATTTAGCAGTATGTGGTAAATAACCATCGATGTTGTTTATTTCTATTATAGCCAAGTGTGTAACTATAATATTAAAATGGCTTGTCTACTCTTTACATTACTCGTAATTGAGCAAAAACAAATCAAGTACAACACGAATTTAATATTACAGAAAATAATTGCCGATTCCGTCGATTTTAGCTATGTAAGAAATTTATGGCACCATTTTTTGTGCATTTATAGAATTTGCAGCACTGCTTATTTTATGATCAAGCTTTCATGCGTAATTTTAATATTATTTAAATGTTATAATTTGCGCGATAAAATCCGAAACGTGGACATTCGCCAAAGAACCAGAGTCACCGACATAGCTGTTAAAATTTGCAAGTTGAAGTGGCAATGGGCAGGTCACATCGCTCGAAGAACCGATAACCGATGGGGAAGAAAGGTTCTGGAGTGGAGACCACGTACCGGAAGACGCAACGTAGGGAGGCCTCCCACTAGATGGACCGACGACATTGTGAGTGTTGTCGCGGGCATCCAGTGGATGGAAAAGGCAGGCTGTCGTTCAGTGTGGAGGTTAAAGGGGTTAATGTTCAGCAGTGGACATCTTCTGGCTGATGATGATGAAGTGTTATAATAATAATTTCGAACCTTTTATCATAATGTATTGTAAGCCATAATTTTATTGAATGATACAAATTAGTTTTATTTTGGTTTAAAGTTTTTGTCTGTGAAAATGATTTGTAATTGCGATTATTATTGTATTACATGGCGAATATTAAATTTGTTTTCACAGCAGATTATTTTATCGATACAGACACTTTATTTTAGTTTTTAGTACCTAAATCGTGGTTTTCTAACCTAGTCACATGTTAGGTTCACTTCATGTCTATGTCTCATCAAGTAGTTTTAGCACTAATATTTTGTATAAGTTTTTGTAAGTTGTGTTGTAAATATATTATGCGGTAATTATCCGTCATTTTCGATGTGCCTCTAATAAAAAATGTTTATTTCAATTTGCATTTTTATTTTGTTACTTTTACCTTCCTATCACTTCGGGCGATGATGCGGTCTACGTTGGAGCACGCTTGCCTAGAAGAAACCGATTCACTCGTGATTCAAAGACACCCAGATTGTAACTATCGGAGAACACCCATTCAGGGTACGGACAGACGGACGGACAGAACGAATATATAAGGGTTCCTTGTAGGACAATGGAACCCTAAAACTGTGTGTCTGTCTGCTTGCTATATGTGTGTAGTTACGGCGGATTAACTGAGAGATAACTTAGAAATAATAAAAAAGTCAAAAAGTAAAAACAAAACGGGGGTCCCCAACAAACATACACACAACAAACGTATTTTTTTACGTAACAACAAATAATAAATAAAGGCCAAGTGCGAGTCGGTGACAAGTTTCTGTTCATTACCAAGTTATAACGGGTAATTTCGTTGTTGAATTGAATTTCTCTTTATTGGTGGTACGGAACCCTCAGTGCGCAAGCCCGACTCGCACTTTGCTGGTTTATTATTCTGCATTATACAAAACTACTGCCGCTGTCAGCTTAAACATTTCAGACCGAGTACGCATTTGGTAAGCCTTTCTCTAAGCCTCAAAAGCAAGACCATTTCATCTATAATAATATTATAAAGAGGAAATATTTGTTTGTTTGTTTGCATTGAATAGGCTCCGAAACAACTGAACCGATTTGAAAAATTCTTTCACCGACGGGAAGCTACACTATCCGCGGGTGACATAGGCTATAATCTATACCCGTGCGAAGCTGGGGCGGACCGCTAGTTATGAATAAACAAAAAAAAATATTTCTAAAATAAAACAATTTATTAAATAATAATAAAACATAAGAAATAAACTAATAACGTTAAAAAATTAACATAAACTATTACTCGAAACGTAATGAAAACTTGTAAAATCCTGAGATGCGAACCGGGAATACAACTACGTATAGTACCGCCTGGCATCATGTCTCATGTGGCAAAACACATTTCATGCTATTTCTATGGTTTTGTACATCATATTATAAATGCGAGCCTAATCCAAAATTACAACTAAGTTTATCTACAAATTTATAATAACTACCGCTAACTTCATCGCCATAACAGGACTTTACAATAATAAATAAACTTATCACAAATCCCTGGGGTTCATTAGCTGACGCTAAACTGTTAACCAAAAACTGTTCACTTCTCAATTATTAGCGTTATTTACAAAATGGCTTACAAACACACGCGACTCACATATCATATATTTGAATTTGACATTTCAGTCAAATTGTAACATTTCATGATAGGATCGCAGTCTTGAGGGTGGGAGAGTTCAATGGGCATTGAAACCAATCCGGCGATGTCAACAAGTTTTAATTCGTCTATTTAACTATATCAATTGTTCGACGCTGTTGGCGGACAGTTCTAGCAGTCTCCACGCTGCCTTAGCGTTCAACTCCTGAGGATCTCTGCACAGAACCCAAACGTAGTTAACTCTCATCACTTTGTCTGGATCCCCTTCGATAACGTTGTTCTTGGCGTCTCGGACGCACATTATCTGTTGGGACTGGAATGTGATGACTAAAACGGGGCCTTGGTCCATCATTTTGCCCATGACTAGATCGATTTGCTCTATATCTAAGATCTTGGAGTCTAAATGGTATCCCAGCTGCTTGCATTGCTTGATCGGGGCGGAGAGGATGTTGAAAACTCCTTCGTAACACCAATCTTTGAGGATGACTAAATCTCCCCGGACCATGGCTTCTAGGATGTTCGGTATGATGTCGTTAGCGCAGTCTTCGAGGAACTTCTGTGAGGTGAATGTGGGGTCGATTTTGCAGATTTCTGTGACCGTTTTGGAGAGTTCGGTCTTTTCGAATACGTTGCCGAGAATGCTGCCGACTTTTTCGGTGAAGAAACGTGAGGCTCGCACCACGGCGTTGTCGGACTCTTCGTATTTCAGCTTCCAGTCTATTATCTGAAGCAGACAACGTACTTTATTGGAATCCACATCTTACTTTATGATCGGTTTGAACTGTGGGACTTCGGAGAGGGGAAAGAGACAAGTAATAAAGGAAACTCATAAGGAGTGAATGTAACAAGTAGTATGTCAGGCTCATGTCACCGCATCTATTTTGTATTGGTCACCATCACCATCCATCTCATTGTAGATGGGTTTGAAGAGACTTGACTGCCATAGAATACAATAAAAAAAAACTGCCTCTGAAATTTTTACATATAAAGGTACCACAGAGGCACCACATTACTGTCACTTAATCAATTGTCTTTACAGTGGGGCCTAAAGGTACACTTAATCAGTTGCACCGTGACAGTAGAAAGTGCCGCGCTGCAACTGATTAAAATCATTAATAATTTAGAAAATTGGATAGTCTGAGTAGCTGATGTCAGAGATTTGAGGCTGCTTGAAGAACCTCTGACATGGTTTAAGTTGTTGTTACAGACAAACAACCATCACTGGATGTATGAAACTGCCGACCAAGCTCAGTGGCGTGCATCAGGAGAGACCTATGTCCAGCAGTGGACAGTGGAAGGCTGATGATGCACCACGACGAACGTTTGTACAACAGTATTATAGTGAGGCTTACCTTGTTGACATATTGGTTGTTGTTCTTAAAGTTCTCCCACTGTTGGTAGAACTTGGAGTCCTTGTGCAGCTCCACGCCCATTGTTTCCGTGTCGGGCGCAAACGTACGGTCGTCCGTCGCGATCTACACAAGACATAAGGGTTTGTAGCTACATTTGGATTTCACTGTACACTGTTGCGTGAAGTATTTTAATAAAAAATATTGGTTGTCTGTAAAGTCGGTTTACGGACGATAGTTTAACGTGACAACGTCATAACAAAATATTGATGAAATATGATTGCATATAGATGCGGCGATAACCGATGGGGAAGAAAGGTTCTGGAGTGGAGACCACGAACCGGAAGACGCAGCGTAGGGAGGCCTCCCACTAGATGGACCGACGACATTGTGAGAGTCGCGGGCATCCAGTGGATGCAAAAGGCAGGCTGTCGTTCAGTGTGGAGGTTAAAGGGGGAGGCCTATGTTCAGCAGTGGACGTCTTCTGGCTGATGATGATGATGATAGATGCGGCGCAAGCTAAACGCTCAAGCCGATCGTGCCTTTCGCTCGCTCGTGTAGCGCTCAGGGGCCTTACGGACAACAGCTAATTGCGGCAGCTAATCCGCTCAGTTTGAAAATCACGCGACCGCAAACCGTATCTGGGCGCGACAAGGTTCACGTTCGCGTGATTTTGCAACTGAGTGGATTAGGTGCCGCAATTAGCTGTTGTCCGTAAGGCCTCTGGTCGTAATGTTACAATGAGCGTAACGGGACAATGAGACATCCTTTTCGTGCGTGCAGCCGGCGTTCATCGATTTATTAGACGTTGTCAAAGTCAAAAAAATATTTGTTTATTCAGAAAACGTACAGTGGTATATAAATAATATACAAAGAATTTTGATAGCACTATTAACACGTTTCCGCATATAAAAATCTAATTAACAGCTTGTTTACGCTAAAAATTTACTATAGGTCAAGGTAAGTGTAAAAGTATAAAAATATAGTAGATAGGAGTGCTAGATTAGTAATGACATAACCTATATACGAGACAGTTCAAAAATCGCACCAAACCAGTTCTTGAAGACTGTAGCTTTAAATTTGTGTGGAGATGTATTAAATAAATCAAACTCGGGAAAATCAAGTATGTTGACGTTATGAAAAAAGAGTTTTGCCTGTAGTTTGTAGAACTACTCATTTAGAACCTTTACAGGCCCCAAAGTTGACTGAGAAAAGTCGCTTTTTCTTGAAAATTTTATATTGAACACTTGATTTTAATTCCATAGAATCATATAAACCATGAGAGAAACAAAGAGTACAGAGACCAAGATATTCTGGAGAGCTAAAAAGTAAATTCATCATCATTTCAGCCATAGGACATCCACTGCTGGACATAGGCCTCCCCCATCGATCTGCGATCAGCGTTTCCCTGCGGGAGACCGAAAAGAGATTTCAAATCGTCTGTCCATCGTGTGGGGTGGACATCATCGGCCATCTGTTCTGCGTGATATGTGCCCTGCCCACTGCCACTTCAACTTGCTAATCCGGTGGGCTATGTCGTGACTTTCGTTCGTCTACGGATCTCCTCATTTGTGATTCGATCTCGTAGAGAAACCCCGAGCATAGCCCTCTCCATAGCTCGTTGTGCGACTTTTTGAAAAGTGTAATGTTGGAGTAAAATGATTGGAGATACCTCGACCCGCTTGCGCAGCGCCATGGGTGCCATGTAGACGCGTCCCTCCAGCCCGCGCGGCTGGATCTCATTCTTGACCACTTCCGTCGCCTGGGAACAATGCATGTACTAATTTAAATTGGCTGATAAACCTCTGTGATATAAGTGTTTAAAGTTTTAGGTGGGGATAGAGAGGGGATGTTCTATCCCTTTTTCGCAATGCGTGTGTTAGTATAGCATTTGTATGGCGCACCTGAGGCGTGACGTCACGGCTCAGTATAGTGCACTCTCTGTCTAGCATGAAATTAAAATGCTTGTATCTTATTTATTTTTGAACTAATTTTATTTTTGTTTTTGTTGATGTGCTTTATTTATGATCAGCTTTTTTATGAGGTAATTAAAAAATATTAGTCATCATGCCTATTTAGGAACAGCTTTAGTAAATCCAGGTTATATTAAGCTCCAATACCTCCATATACCTCCAATACCTGAATACATAATTTTATTCCCTTCCGTTCAAATGTTTAATAGCAGAGTGTGGACTCACATACACTCTTACATAATTATTTCTCGCATTTAAAATATCAGTGTAATTTATACCGGGGCCTTACGGATAACTGCTATTGCGGCACCAAACTGACGTTAAATCCACTCAGTTGGAAAATCACGCGAACGTGAACCTTAACGCGCGTAGATAAGGTTAGGCAGTTGTCTGTAAGGCCCCAGATGGAATTTATTTTAGTAATCTCACCTGTGAAATAGTTCTGAAGGCGGAAGTCTGTCCGAGCTTCTGACTCCTGTCTGCTATGCTCTCGGCGGCATCCTTCGCCGATTTCGATATGTCTTCGGATAATTTACCTGGAACACATTGAACATGATCATCCGCTTTATGGTTCACTAGCGACGCATCCCGGCTTTGCACGGGTGTATTTTTTTACAACTTGGTTTACATTATTGGACTTTTAATAAGAACCCCCTATTAAAATAAATATATATATATATAATATAGCCTATGTCACCCGGGGATAGTGAAGCTTCCCAACAGTGACAGAATTTTTCAAATCAGTTAAGTTTCAGAGCCTATTCAATGCAAAAAAACAAACAATCAAATCTTTCCTCTTCATAATATTAGTATAGATATTCTAAAAACCCGTATGAAGGACTTTGATTCCACTTTTATTATGCGAACTGCTAGTCTGTGGAATGCACTGCCTGAATGGGTGTTCCCCGATAGTTACAATCTGGGTATCTTCATATCGCGAGTGTGTCGGTTTCTTCTAGGCAAGCGTGCTTCAACGCCGACCGCATCATCGCTTAACATCAGGCGAGTTTTACTTACTTTGCTTGACTCTTGACTTCTTTGATGTAAACTTGTTTAATATTACGACTAAAGGACTTTGTATCCACGGTCATGAAAAATATAACAAAAAAAAAACAACTAATTAATCATATGGATTTTAGAGACATTTCGATTGCCATTTACATTATAATAGAAAACAGGTACAGCCAGCAAAAAAAAATGTAGCTGTTCTATTCTGTTCTATATGGGATCAACTTTCCATACATATAGCTCTAACGGTTAAGGCCTTACCCTTAGTATCTCTATTAAAGTTTACCCTGTATATACTTAAAGATTCTTTGTATTTCCACAGCACCCAATAAAATAATAATCATACCAGCTTTTTTCGCGATGTCAGTTTTGCCTGCCTCCTCCAGTACACTGCCGACTCTCCCCTTAATGCCTTCCAGGGTCTCCTTCAGCACTTCAGAGCTTTTCGATGCTTCTGATTCTACTGCGTGGAACTTTGCTCGCGCTGCCTGAGATGTAAAAGGAAAATTATTAATTATTTTATGATAAGGGAGCAGCATAGTGCTTGTGTTGCCAGTGATGACATACGGCACTAAAACGTGGTCATTCACTATGAGCCTCATAAGCAAGCTCAAAGTCTCACAATGAGCTATGGAGAGGGCTATGCTCTGGGTTTCTCTACGATATCGAATCAGAAATGAGAAGATCTGTAGACGAACGACAGTTACCGACATAGCCCACCGGATTAGCAAGTTGAAGTGGCAGTGGGCAGGGCACATAGCATGCAGAACAGATGGCCGATGGGGCCGAAAGGTTACCGAATGGAGACCATGGACGGTAAGCGCAGCGAGGACGTCCATCTACAGGATGGGACAGACGACCTAAAAGAGATGGCAGGGAAACGCTGGATGCAGACCGCTTACAAGCGGCCCTTTTGAAGATCGATGGGGGAGGCCTATGTCCAGCAGTGGTGTATTTTGCGAAAGAGCCGAATTAAGGGTGACAAATGGGGACGGAAAGTTTATATGAAAGTTTACGCGTACAAAGTCGCGGGCAACAGCTAGTCTTTTATATAAGAAAACTAGGGACCCACCCGCCCGGCTTCGCACGGGTGTAATTTACGTGCGAAGCCGGTGCGGGTCGCTAGTTATAAATACTAATATTATAAAGAGGAAAAATTTATATGTAAGTATGTTTGTAACGAATTGGCTCGAAAAGTACTGTACCGATTTTAAAAATTCTTTCACCATTTGAATGCTACATTATCACTGATTAATATAGGCTATTTCAATAGGCTATATAACTATACCCGTGCGGAGCCGGGGCGGACCGCTAGTAATATATATAAACCTTCCGTGAAAATGTATCTAACTGATGGTGAAAACCGCATCAAAATCCGTTGCGTGGTTTAGGAGGAGTTAGCGGCCATACAGACGCAGACAAATCATCATACAACATGATTAGTCATTAAAATTTCTGGTTTACATTCCAATGTAGGTAGAACTCCACAAGTTAGTCATTGGAATTACAGCTGAATATGATGCAATATGTAAATATTACAATGCTGGAAAAACTCAGTCACACAGCGGGCAATGGAGAGATCTATGCTCGGAATCTCTTTGCGTGAAAAAAACGTTTTTCTGGAACGTGGATATTCGCCAAAGAACAAGAGTCACCGACATAGCTGTTAAAATTTGCAAGTTGAAGTGGGCAAAGGGCAGACCACATCGCTCGAAGAACCAAGAGCCGATAACCGATGGGGAAGAAAGATTCTTGAGTGGAGACCACGAACCGGAAGACGCAGCGTAGGTAGGCCTCCCACTAGATGGACCGACGACATTGTGAGAATCGCTGGCATCCAGTGGATGCAGATGGCAGGCTTTTGTTCAGTGTGGATGTTAAAGTGGGAGGCCTATTGTTCAGCAGTGGACGTCTTCTGGCTGACGATGATGATAAGATAATAAGATAAGATAATAATTTATTTCCAAAAAAAGAGCACATAAAAATTTACAATAGATATACACAATATGAGAAACCTAAATAAAACATTTTCGGTGGGCCCCAAACTAGGCTAAGCCTGTATCTTGGGTACCCTGAGAACAGAACATACGTATTTTTTGATCAGCGCTGACAAAATGGAACACAACTAATTAATTACTTACAATTTTTCTATTTATGTATATTTAATTTAATTTAGTATAAATATGACTATAATCATGCGTGCATCTGTGCAATATGAGTGTTTATAATTCTCTAATAAAATCAATATTAATAAAATTCAAATTTTAAAACTACATGTTGATGACTACAATGTTGACAACCTCGACAAAGAGTAACTTGTCCACATGTTAATATTTAGTTAATACTCGAACCATGCTAAGAAAATGTCTAACAGCTACAGTAAAACATTTAAAGCAGTAGTGCAACTTGTGAAAGAAAACCTTAACTTTTGATCACTTATGCTAGTTTTTTTTGACGTATATTTTATATTTCGCTGCCTATACGGAGTGTAAGGGGACCAGCCCTGAAATCGCGAAGAAAATATCAGCTGTTCTATAGAAAACGGTCATTGACAAAATGAATCGACAAAATGTATGGAACAGCTGGTCCCATAGTAAAAGTTGTTCATAAGTTGATGAGTACAATTACCTTATTTTGGCTTCGAGAGTGTTCCCCTTACACCCTGTATAGTACAGTGAAATAATAAAAGCAAATGTTTTCAATCTCTTTTTACTATGTTGAGATAACATCTCTCATGCCAATGTCATTGTCAATGTCATTTTCATACAATTTTATCTTTACGAAGTTGTTACGCTAACAGAAAGTGGGTCTTGTCCCCAAGTACTGATTCAAGAAGTAGTTACTTTTAAAGCATCTGAGTTTTCCAATTTCTGAGCCTCCTCACGGAACTTCTTGATGTTATCCTTCATCTCTTTGTTCTTGGCGATATCTTCTTTTATGTTCTCTATGATGGACGAGAAGAAACCTTTCCGCGCGGAGTACTGACGGCATTCTTGTAGAGGATACTGAAAATTACAGTCAAATCAAGTTACAACAAAATCCAATCAATATGTCTGTTTTAACTAAAATTTGTGTTCTCTTGGTAAGTTAATTTTGTTTAAAGATGTAAAGATTCCATGTAAAGAGTTTTCACATAAGTTTAGATGTAACCTTTTTTGTTATTTAATATGTGGCCGAGATTTGCCGCCCTTTTTCAGTCAGTAAATAATTGACATGTCACTTAGCCCAGTTATAATCGGCCTTACTAAAGTTAAACAATCCTTAAAATTGCTCTGTCTCATTTTAACGTGTCAGTATTCCCATCAAGGCGAATTTAACAGAACAATTATAAGCATTGCTTAACTTGAGTAAGGTTAAAAACCTTACTCAAGCAAGGCCATAAGTGTTTAACAAAAAAAAAAATTGTGGGGCCACCTCGAGTTTCCTCTAGTCTACATAATGCAATAAAACCTGGTTTTCTTCACACCCCATGTCCAACAACAACATACCTGTTAGTTACCATTACTAACAAGTATGTTGTTCTGGAACTGGTTGCCGTTAACGGACTCACTCTAGAGATATTTCAAAAGCATGTTTACCTAGACTAGGGCAGATGCAAACTAGGCTAATTAATATAGAAGTTAAAAAAAAAATGGCCCGTCGTCTCGCCTGATGTAAAACGATGATGCGGTCTACGATGGAGCATGCTTGCCTAGAAGAAACTGATTCACAATTTTGAGGCACAAGAAGTATGCATTTGGGCTGGAAACCATTAGTAAAACTGCATCTTATGAATGGATACAAATAGGAATCTTGTCATCTATCACGCAAAGTCTAAAGGTGAAAGTCCAAAAATTTACCAGTGTGTTTACCTGTCAGAGTTCGATACGTGGAAACCTACAGTTGGAAGATCAAGGTTGCTCAGTGAGCTATGGAATGAGCTAGTTGTCGTTTCTCTGGGGGATCATATCCAGAATTAAGTAATCAGGTAGAAAACCAAAGTCACTGACATGGCTCACAGTATCAGTAAGCAGAAGTCGGAGTGGGCCGGTTATATCTGATGCAGACCGATAACAGTAGGGGTAGGAGTATGCTAGAGTGGAGACCTCGAATCAGCAAACGTAACGTAGGACATGGGAGTGATAAATGTACATACACATCACATCATCAGCCATTAAATGTCCATTGCTGAACAAGGCCTCCCTCTTAGAGAGAGGTGTTGCCGTAATCCCCACGCTTGGCAGGCGGCTTGGAGATCGCAGTACGTTCACCGTGTACTAACAGGACGCTGCTGCCCATCCTCCGGTGGTTCTGGTCACAGTTTTAGGACATACCCGGGTCCTAAACCTGCGATAAATGTACAGCATATGGAAATGGCTGGAGGTGAAAAGCCAAGGACCAGGCTTGAGTGGAGAGCCTTGGTAGAGGACTATGTTCAGCAGTCGGTTAAGATAGGCTTAATATGATGTAATAAAAGTAATTATTATGGTTTTATCAATGTCCTTTTAGTAGGAACCTATATTGTGTGAATGCTTGCTCAGAACTGTTTAAAAAACAGAATGAAAATGCAGCCAATAATAACACGGATTGAAGCTAGTTATTGTTGTTGTGGTCTCTCATTATTCCTATTATTTATTCTGTGAACAGGAACTATATTATTAGGTAGATCCCTACATAAACATTGTTAAGTGGATTTTCTAAATTCGATGAATGGAACATATGATGTATTGGGGCAAATTCCAACTTAGAGCAGACCTTGTTTCGAGCCCTAAATGTAAAAAGATACTGAAAATTCTTAGAATAATTTTTGAATGAATTTAAAAAATACAAACCTGATCAGATTTAAATGCGAGGACTGTAGGCTTAATATGAATTGGCAGGGCACATTTCCACCGAGCTGAACTATATAGTAACTGTCGACAGGAATGCTGAAATGCAGCAAAATAATAATAATTAAACGAATGTCCATCCAAGGATATTGCACATTACCTAACCTCAAAACGAAGATATTAACCATTTCTTTGTAAAACGCACAGGTGCTTCACTTATGACTTTATACTGATTAATTAGTTATTGTTCTATTGGGAATTCACTGTGTGATAAAATAAAATGTATTTTTACGACTTCGGCAAAAATTCGTTCATATTATTTCCTTTCCGTAGGAATTTCTGTCAAAAAAGACCACAGACTATCATAATAAAATAAAAAGACGTACAAAAAGACAATTTTATATTTTAATTTTTTATTTAGTTATTTGGATACTGAATCCTTCAGTCGGAATAGTATTCAGGTTACATGTAACATTAAACAAGTCACAGTCAGAGTCAAGCAAAGAAATTCACAGTCAAGTCTAAGTCATGCTCTAGTAAAGTAGTAGCTTGCTCCGAGATTTAGTTTTTGGTAGACTTTTTCGGTACTAGCTCGGGATTAAGGTACATCCAAACTATTTATCAAAGGTAAGCACACTGGAAATCATAGATAACTTCGAAAACAAGACAAATAAATAAAGTCACTTCCTGTCGAATTTTCTGTCAATAATTTTAACATTTTTCGTTTGTTTTATTTTATTGCACAAAATAAATCAGAAATTTTCTGTTTCTCAATCAAGACTACCTAATAGAAATGAAATATATTATCCGCAATAATTATTCAACAATTCCACAATGTGATGATCGCCATTTCATTTTAAAAAAAGTTGCGTTTCCGGTGTGAAGGCAGTTTGAGAAACGAAAGTGTATTTTTCATTTATTTTCTGTCGTCATTTTAGCCACGAAAACGTGTTGCAGTTGAAAAACTAATTATTTTTTTCGTTAATTTATAGCAGATTGTAAAACGCGTTTGATTTTCGTTTGTTGTGAACAAGGATCGAGAGAAAAATAGGTGGTTCGTCATTGACAGTGGAAGGTAGCTAGCGACGTAATATCGAATATCAATCCCTTATTTACAACTACAAGCAAAGCGAGTATTCATCCTCGACACCACGTTTTCGCCAGCTGGTGCGGGCATTGCGGGTGTAGAATTTGGTTAGAACACTTGGATATTGTTGGTAGTAGTGTAGTGCGCGGTAAATGAAGCAGATAGAGGTTTCTAATAAAGTTGGTGTTGTGACAGGTCGGTGCGCCCGGCGCGAGTGGCAGTCCAGTGGTGCACGTCCGCGAAGCCAGGTCAAGTTCCTCCCGTTTGTCAGGACTCGTCCATCTGGGCGTTACCGTTTTATATGACTTTAGCAAGATATACAGGTTAGTGTAACTCAATATTACATTCACTCTTTTAGGGTTACATTTCGTGAGAATTTGCAAATGCCGGCTTCACTTTGCGACGTTGCCAAGGACACATCAGTCTGCTTTGGTCTTTGGTAATGGTTTTCACTAGTTTCTCACAGAATGAAAGTGTTCGAAATTATTTATTAGATTCTCATACATCCTCAGGTGTGCCTATTAATGTATGAAAATTAAAAGCTCAAGTGGATTTTCATTCACAAATCAATGATTATCCTATAACCTAATTTTGGTATGTTCTGCAATTGCATGAAAATTCTCTTACTAAATATTTTTGGTGAAAATAATGATGAAATCTCAGAGTGGGGGATTTAAAATAGAAATTCCAAATAGAAATGCAACTTTAATAGTATGGTGCCCACCGCCTTAAAAACAATACAACAGTGTTTAAAAGACAGCAAACTTAAATAGTATACAATGAGGCCTATTCTGTCATACCACTCACTAAACTAAACCAATTTGACAGGACTAAAATTATCTGCATCTCTTTTCATTTTAATACGTGAGAGAAGGATGGCAACAGCTTTAGAGCTGTCAAATTTAGTTTAGTTTAGAGTGCATCAGAATCGATGCCAATGTCAAATACAATGGACAGATTCATTTGCAACTAGTGGTTAGATTTTCAATTCGTCATCTAAAATGTTATTGATTATACTCAAATAATTACTAATTTTTTATTTTATGTAACAGTTGCAATATCCTTGTATCCAGCTCAATAAAATGTTTTATTTTAACATTTATCTGTAGTTCCTCTATAGTTTATCTGTATCCATACCACCTACCAGCTTAAATGTTATATTTAAAAAATTCCGCTTTTTAATGTCGTCTGCAGAGATAAAAACACTTGGGGCAGGAATCGGTTAAACTCTCCACTCAAATTTTTGTACCAGCTGCATCTTAGGTCTGCACATTTGTGGACCCTCTCACAGGCACCGTTGATGATGATGTTGTCCACATTATGTCCGATGATGTAGAATGGCTATTTCCTGGTGTTTGCACATATGTGGCTGGCAAGTCCAAACTTCGTCATAAACACCCAGTCACAAGTTGCGCATCAACCTTTGGCCCGCGCCGTTGTATGTGTACTTGTAGGAAGGTTTTGGTCGGATTTTACAGGTTTACGTTTGAGGTCTTATTAAAAAAGTGAACGCTTTCTTAATTTGTGAAGCCTTTTTTTGACATTCGAATGCCAAATTGATTTTGTGTGGGCAGCCTCCTCGAACTTTTCGGAGGACAAACTACATGCAGCCAAATATCTTTTAAATCCTTGTAAAGAAGGAACTGAACACCGGAACTGTGCTTTCCTTTCGAAAGTTCTGAGTAGAAACATCTTTTTGGCAGTCTGCAGTCATCCATTTACTGGAAGTGGCCGCACACACGTATCACAGCTGTCCCTTCATCAATAGGGCCTCCATGCTGTGGGTTTGTGAGCGATGAAGAACAATCAGCATTTGTAACCGGGTAGCCAGAAGAATCTACCACTTGATGTGTAATATAGAGTGCAGGCACCTTATGAGCGTCCTAACTTTTTAATATCAACCTTATACAGCCACCAGGTTTCTGAGGTGTGCATAATAAAAGGCAGTTCTATGACATGGTACACTGCCAGCTTTGTTTGCAGGGTGATAATGGTGTGCTGACGGTGTGGTGAATGGTGTGGTACGCGCTGATTTAATTTCCTAAAGGTGGCAGCAGCTCTTGCTATACGTGCAGGGATTTTGTACCCCAGGTGGTTGTCTTTTCTAATCTGTCTGACCAGATACCGGAAGTTAGGGACTTCTTCCAAGTTTTTCCCATTTATAGTCAAAGTGTTAGTATCCCTCTTGCAAGTTTTTTTAGCATCTGGGTCTAGGAGACACTTATTACTAACCCAAACTTGAGGCACGAGTCCTGTAAGGCATCCATAAAGTATCCAGCCCTCTATTTCTTTGCTTAAAAGGTCACTGTGATCCACTGCTCTGTTGCTGCATAAAACAAGACCTTTTTGCTCGCACCTTTAGGATGGATCAGATAAGTAGCTTAGGGATGTTGAAGTCCATTGAGAAATGTGCCAAGAAGCTTATCAGCAATGAATCCCAGGGTTAGACTGAGCTTAAATTTTGAACATAGGTTTTTTTATTTGATATATTACATATTGGAGCGTGGGCTTTGGATCTGCAGTCCCTTGATTCCACTTTTTGATTCCAAGAACCACTAGTCTGTGGAAGGCGCTGCTTGAATGGGTGTCCCCTAATAATTTTGGGACATTTTTGCACTCGCGGTCATCTGACCCCAAACTAAGCAAAGCTTGTGATATGGCTGCCAGAGACTGATATACATACATTATAGTTTTAAATACATACTTAAATAGATATTAACAACCAGATATAGAACAAACGCAAATGTTCATCAAATAAATGTTTGACCTAGGTGAGAATCAAACCCATGCCCCTAAGCTCAAAAGGTTTAGGATTTAGGTAACAAAGTTTAAAATGCTATGTAGGGTACAAGGCTGTGAGCAGGCTACCTGATATCTTGGTGTAAATATATCCTAATTCCTCTTCTGAATACGCATTAAATGAATACCTCAAGCTTAAGGTATTAGAACACTAAAAAAATATTGACACAGAAAGATCCTTTTAGCTATCTGAATAATTCATATTTGGAGCACATCCCAAAGCTTCCATTTGCGAGTTTTGCGCTATCCCGACCCAACGCCTGTACACATGTAAATTTGACAAATTTACATACAGATCCTGCGTCCCACTGAGAGAGCTCAGGCTGGCGCACATTGTTAACACTATTCCACTCAAAAGAGCTTTGAATTACAATAACACTTATTAGATATTTAGATAGCCCGTTGGTCCAGTTGGTAGTGAACCTGCTTTCTGCACTTGGGGGCGCGGGTTCGATTCCCACCTAGGACAAACATTCATGTGATGAACATTTGTAGTTGTTCTATACAATGGGGTTTAATATCTATTTAAGTATTCAAAAATATATATGTATGTATATCAGTCTCTGGCAGCCATATTACAAGCTTTGCTTAGATTGGGGTAAGATGACCGTGTGTGTAAAAGTGTACCGAATATTTATTTATTTATTGACACCACAAAAAAGAACATTATAGAAGTAGGTACAAAAATTGGTCATTTCGCTAAAAGTGACCTATTCTGGACTACGTTTAGATGAGTGGATGTAGTTTTTTTTTTTACTAAAAGGTTTGCAATTGTCTTCAAATAAATTTACTCAAGTTGATGTTGATATACGGTGTGCGAGCATCTTTACACAAGTCTGAAGTCCCTCTACTCGGTTCATATTAATCTCTTGGTAATATATTCGCATCGTAGAGATCTTTCGAACGATGGGGCCTTTTGTATGAAGCTTTAGACGGAGTGCTTGGATTTCTCAGGATCTTACGCCTATTGACGATTTTGCCTTTCAGCCGGTGATATTGAAGTGAAGTTTTGTCTATTTCTCTATTCAATGTGTCTGAATTAGAACATGGTACTATTATGTCCCACATTAAATATCTTGGCGAGGTAGAAGGAACCTTATGATCTCATGTATTAGGAATATTGCTTTTTAACGTTCGTTGTCGATATAATAAAGACCTAGTTTCGCATCACGCAGTTATTCTAGTTTCGCGTATTTTTTTATGATATATGTATCTATAACTAGCGACCCGCCCGCCCGGCTTCGCACGGGTGTAATTTACGTGCGAAGCCGGGGCGGGTCGCTAGTTATACATATAAACCTTCCTCTTGAATCACTATCTATAAAAAAACGCTTCAAAATCCGTTGCGTAGTTTTAAAGATTTAAGCATACACAGGGACGGACAGACAGCGACAGCGACTTTATTTTATACTATGTAGTGATAGTTAAGTGATGATGTTTTTGAGTCATAACTTCAGAATTGTTTGTGTACCAGAGATTTTGCTTCTGACTGGTTTACCGTTAGTTCACTAAAACCATCCACCGTTTTTTTTTTTTTTATAGAATAAGTGGCAAACAAGCTACGGGCCACCTGATGGTAAGTGGTCACCGCTGCCTATAGACACCTACAATACCCGGGGCATTGTCAGTGCGTTGCCTACCTTTGAGGACCGTGGCAATGTATCCAGAAATCTTTCATCACTCCCATTGAAATGAACCCCTCTTCGTTAGACGTGAAACTACGAGTAGCTTTATTTACGCATCCGTCTAGAAACTTGGGAAAATAAAGTCCCATAAAAATTCACGAGTCCTCTTTTCTTAACGTCATGTAATTAGGCCTTACGACCACTTAATTTGATTCTATTTCACCCTCGCGCTGGAAAGTTATTTTATTTTATATGCATGAGTTTGCGATATACGCTTTATGGCGGTTGGAATGGTGAGGTAGCGCCCGCTTTGAACATTGGATTTTTACGGTATTATCGTGAAAATACAAAACTTGGCGTGTAATGAGATTACTGCGGGTTTAGCCAGAGTGAAACTGGCTATGTGTGCGTTTCGGAACTCGTCTTGATATTTATTGACTAAATTTTCCGAATCTTTACGAAATAATATAAAAGCAAAAGCCCTAACAGACGTGTGGATTTGGTTGACGGACCGCCGTCCAATCCAACCAACGGGAGAGAAAGAGTTAGAATAACAAACATAATTATGTCCCTTTCTATCTCTCCCGTTGATCAGACGGCAGTTGAGGTCGACCAAATCCACACGTCTGTCAGCACCATAAGGAAACACCTGTTTTCTCTGATTATATAACAAACTGGATGAATCCCGCGGTGTAACCCGTCTTCAAGGGGAAAAGTACCCTATGTGCGTCCTTATGATGTACACCATCACCACCATGTACACCATCATCCTGCCAAATTTGGTGATCGGGCTAGCCGTTAAGTCGTGAAAAGCGAATAAACAGACAGAGAGATAAGAGTTAATTTCGCTTTTATAACTTTAGTTATGATTATATCTTTTCAATGATCTTTGCTCAGAAGTGGGATCTGACAGATTAAAATATGCGGCTACTATTTTATTCGTGGTTTAATTAGAAATACAATTTTGTTGCTTGATTTAAAACTGTGTAATTAGTTATGACACAGGTTAAGGGTCCTTCGGCCGAGGTGGTTTACTAGTTTTGGTTGCTTTTCATGTTTGAAGTCCCCCAGACGCGGCCCTGTCATCGCGTATTGATCAGTGCCATTCCTCGAGCAACACCTTTAGACATCGTACACGACTCTATAATGATGGCAAATTAATAAAAATCCTACTAGCGTCCAAACACAGTAACAACTTGTCAACTACAACATTGGAAATATATTTCCGCTTTTTGCCGCGGGACTTCAATATGGAAAGCATTCTAGTTTCGTTGGAGACGTAATTCGTGCGCCATTTATTGTAGAAGAAGTCATTATATTTAAAAAAAGTTTAAATAAAAAAAATATGGGTTGTAACAATATTAAATAACGTGACCTAACTCTTTTAGTATGATTGAAGCTTCGATCTTATTGGAATCTATTCAATGAGACTGGATAGCGCACTGCACTCTGCATCCCCCTCCCATCCCCCCCCCCCCCCCCCCATCCTGACTCGATCAATAGTCATCCTACAGCCCATATAACTGTCTCACAGCCTCTCGAGGCTCAAATAGCCAGTGTTAGAGATCACCGATCAGTCTGGCTGGACGGTGACCGCGTGTAGCATTACGACAGAATTTATCTTTTTTAATGGCATTTATACATTTTTCTAAGCTATATTTGTAAGTCATTCAACTCAACTCAAGGTCTAAAACTTGCTGAAATGAACAACTTGTAGCGTCAAGAACTCTTTCGATAATGTTCGCAAACGTCAAACGTCAACGTCAAGACGTCAAATGCTTGTCGATAGCTAAATTGCTCGCTAATAAATTAGTTACCATTCGTCCGGATTTCCATAGGATTTATTATTTCATTTCTTGACTAAAATGTCGTAGGGTTCCGTACCCAAAGGATGTAAACGGGACCCTATTACTAAGCCTATGTTGTCTGTCCTACCTTATAAAGGCTTTATCTTTCTAATCGTAATATAGCCACTGACATTTTCACAGAATATGTTACGGCCGATTAACTAAAAAATAATACTAAAGTCTAAAAGTAAAAACTAAAGGACTTCATCATCATTAGCCAGAAGACGTCCACTGCTGAACATAGACCTCCTCCTTTAACCCCCACACTGAACGACAGCCTGCCATCTGCATTCAATGGATGCCCGCGACTCGCACGATGTCGTCGGTCCATCTAATGGGAAGCTTACCTACGCGGCGTCTTCCGGTTCGTGGTCTCTACTCAAGAACCTTTCTTCCCCATCGGTTATCGGTTCTTTGAGCGATGTGGCCTGCCCATTGCCACTTCAACTTGCAAATTTTAATAGCTATGTCGGTGCCTCTGCTTCTGTGGCGAATATCTACGTTCCGGATTCTACCGCGCAAAGAAACTCCGAGCATAGCTCTCTCCATTGCCCGTTGTGTGACTCTTGGGTTTTTCTAAAAGACCAACAGTTAAGGACCACGTCTCAGGTTCTACAATTAACAAAATTCAATCAAGGTTTGTTTGCCGGCCAAGTGCACGGCCGCCGTTGCAGATTGCGCTGGCGCAGTAAATCCTTATCACGGTTTCCCATTTCACATTATTAGTTTAGTGCTGCACGTCACGGCCGGATCGCGAGAGAAACTTCGGATTTTTCAACTGCCCATGTTCAATCGGTGATTTAAATATTCTAAGTTCGATGCTCATGTGAAGTAACTGCTGTATAAACTGTGGCTTGTTGTCGTATCTTTACAGCTTACAACACTTGTGCTGCTTCAGCAGTTGTTCCAAAACTGCTGTTTGGAAGTTGAAAGCTTTGTGGTGAGTTCCTTTGCGTTGGAAGTGTTAGTGACCTAATTTTGGGATTGTCTTCTATTCATATATTTTCTAGCTAGGGTGGCGTATATAGCCAAAATGGGCGTAATTTTCCATTCTGTGCAAATTCCTGCTATAAAAGCTAGCCTAAGTTCCTTCCACAACCCCTGAGCATTCTTATTTTAATGTTACATTGAACTAGTACAGTGTGTGAACTTTGTCGCTATCTCTCCTGTTGTGAGAGAGAGAGGGAGCGAGAACGAAAGGTATACAAGATTGAAATCTATCTATTTATACAACAGCGTTTCTTTTCATTAACCAGCCACCTCTTAAGTGTACCTTTTGTACATCATACCAAACAACATTTGTTACTACGATTATTGATAATTTGCAAAAAGCAATGCTATAAAAGGTTGTTGTAAACACCAAGGAGCTCTCTGCCTGCTTTACTTGATCGTTCAAGCGCGGCATTCTTTTCATTGCTTTAATTTTCTAATCAACTGCATCATCAGCCAGAAGACGTCCACTGCTGAACATAGGCCTTCCCCTTAGATCTCCACACTGAACGACAGCCTGCCATCTGCATCAACAAAATGCCCGCGACTCTCACGATGCCTTCGGTCCATCTAGTGGGAGGCCTACCTACGTTGCGTCTTCCGGTTCGTGGTGTCCACTCAAGTACCTTTCTTCCCCATCGGTTATCGGTTCTTCGAGCGATGTGGCCTGCCCATTGCCACTTCAACTTGCAAATTTTAATAGCTATGTCGGTGCCTCTGGTTCTGTGGTGTGTGTTCCCTTTTATAATGTTTTAATAGCGTTATTACCTTTAATATTGTTCTTTCGTTTGTTCCATTAGACTAGTGTTTTAATCATTCTCTCTAATGATGGTCCTCGTTAACCTTCGATCCGAGTCGCGGCGATAAGGACGTTCTCGACCACGTTTCGGAATCAATACAATGAATATCTGCTTGTACTGCCCGCGCCGCGCGTTTTCACCACGTGGCGATTCCCAGAGGAATACACTTTTCCGGGGTATAAAGTATCCTGTCACCAGTCTCGCAACTATTCCTGTAACAAAATGACGTTGATCCTATGCATTGATGCTGCTTGAAAGAGAGAGCAAACACCAACAATAAAAGAACCTGGCATTTCCAATATTACCGTGATTCTACATTCTTGGACTCCTTAGACTAAAAAAAAAACAACCAATTTTTACGAGCATTTGGTAGAATGGGATGGAAATTATCGTGTAATAAAAACTTGTTAAATACCTCTTGATGTTTTGATCATGTTGCAATGATTATGGTCACGAGACTCACGAGGACGAGCTGTCTGAACACTGCGGGCGAAGAATAACGACTCAAAGTTCAAACGTTTCTTGTCCGACATTCACTCCTTACTTCGTCAATTACTTACCTTACTTAATTTATTTACATCGCAGGACCTGATTAACTCAAGATAGATATAAGGCGTACCAAGAGAGGAGAGAGCCTCTACCTCAAGGTTTCTTAACCTTTATACACGCTTTGTATTATATTAACTCACTCTGCGGACCACTTCCTTTTTATTGAGTCTAGCCTAATACTTGGATGAGGAAGGCTGTGGATAATTATGATAAATAACCTTTATTGGGTAAAAATATTCGATATTTTTACATCGTCGATCAACGTCACTTTTGGCCCCCAAATCGCACTTTCCGGGCGTCAGCTAATTATAATTACGTCAGCCAATCCGTCGAAAGCAGTAAACGGCTTATCTGATATGCCGTACACGTCAAACAACACCTTATACAGTCCAACTTACGTAGTAGCTATTACTTAATCTCTGCGTTAACGTTGTTTGCGTGGCGCCTTATCCATCGTCTACCTCCAGTTTACTTTATGTCCTAAAGTATTTGCTCAAATCGCTGGAAACACTGGGCTAATTTTAGCACTGCAGTTGCCACGCGCAAGGAAAAGTGAAGCGACGAACGCACTACTAAAAGTGTACGTGTAAAAAATAGACTGTCTTAACCTCAACTCGCAGGCAGTTAGTATCTTGTGCCGAAAATGTATGTTATGTGATGGAGGTCGTCGGCCTCCTTTCATGGCTGCACTATGGTCGTGCGGTCTGTGTTGCGGCTGCCGGTGACGTCATACGAGGTCGGGTGGCCTTGGAGAGCCAGGACAATAGGCATGGTCATGCGGGCTGGTGGAACAATCTGGCTAGACGGTTTTAACCCCCTTTATAAACTTTACAATACGCCTATATAATACGCTGTATATTTTCGGGATTTGCTCCCATTCTAGCTAAATATCAGGCTATAGTTTAAACTACATCCGGTGGCCTTGCTAGGAGTGTGCTGGCGATTTTTTTAAAGGTGGCACACAGGCAGACGGGCTGCCTGATGGTAAGAAGTCACTGTCGCCTATGGATATCTGCAACACCAGAGGCATTACAAATACGTTGCCAAGCTTTTACTTGGCAACCATTAACTCGCCCTTTAAATACCCCGTGTTGTAGCTTCTCGCAAACAAAACACATTTTAACGAAAACAGATCAAGTGGTCGTTTCTGAAGTCCTCGTGACTCCAGTATTAGACGGAAGCTTGAATGGGGCCGGTCTGAGCTAAACAGACCTAGTCTAAACAAATTCGTCACCCTCTCAATCGAAGCTAGAACCGTCCGCGTGAAACCAGTTAGGTAAAGAGACAGATTTTAAAACGGCGTTTTGTAACCCGGTAGTATCTTGAATCTCGCAATGAGCATTGATTGAACACTAGGTCCGTGTACTTAGCAACAATTTGATAGACCTGTCTCTTCCGTACGCTTTCGAGCTTTCTCCTTGCCTTTGCAATCACTTGTGATGTAAGAACACCTGTCCAAACCTGTTGAAAAGCTTTAAAAGCTTAGGTTAGCTTTTGAATAGTTAAAATCTTTGAAATCAACGGGACTTGGTTGCCCCATGTCGTGATTCCGTGAGCCAGCTACGATTCTATTCCATCGGTTGCCCCTCTTGACCCTACCAGTTAATGTGACTCCAAGGTTGTCTTCAAATGTCACCCTTTACTACGAGCGTAACCTCGAAGATTCGCGGATACTGCAGTTCGTTGACCTGGTAAAGCACGACTGGTGCTGTGTAACGCAGCTTCTTAGGACGGGCATGGTTCGGTAACTTTTATGTCAGAGTTCAGAGTGCTTTGATTTGGACTATGTTAGCTATGCAGTATATACTTGAACGATCTGCTGAAAAATTACTGATTTGTGCGTGACGAAAATGGCTAATCTTCAGTTTTGGGGATTATCCCCAATCCAATTCGGTAATGTCATCATTTCATTTCATGATGTTGACAGTGGATCGCTATTTTTCGGCTCTTGCTCAATATTGCTTTGTAATAAAATATTTGATTAAATTAGTTCTCATTTCCCAAAGGACAGAGTTTAAGTACTGGCTAGCTTGAACTGTTTCTCTGTTGCGAACACCTCTTGCATCCTAATGCAAAGCCATCAGATGTTCGCTTAACTCACGTGGGAACAAGTTGTCTTACTTAAAGTAGCATGCGATTAGCAAGTACCCAATATTTTTATCGTCATCGTTACGGATATATTTTGAATCCCACTTCTGAACCATGATTTTGCATGTCCCTAACATGTTCTTGGTCTTGCTTAATCCCATCATCAACCTAGACTATCGCATAGCTTAATTAATAGGCAGAAAGAAGTAGGCATCCTTGTAATATTTAAAGTAACCTTGAATCATGTGGTGGTATATTTTTCATCTGCTAGTTAAAAATCTTTCTCCAACAGGGCGGTTCTTTCCGATAAAATCGATATTTCCAAACCCAATTCAAAACTCCATTACGCCTTATCATATGTGCTACCCTCTCTTTTACATATAAATATCTTGGAGTGATGAATAACAAAGTTACGATGGCATTGCATTGACTCCCCTTTATCTAATCTTCGTTTCGCAAGCTCGTGTTGCTGACGTAACGTCTGGTAACCATTCGCGATGTTTCATTGACCTGTGCCTATCGACTCGCACGCCTTGCCCAATATCGAGACTTGCTTAGTAAACTGTTCTATGTTCTAAGCTTCGTTTGTCGTTTGTTGTCATAGGCTAAGTTTTTGCTTTCTCCCTCTACGTTTGTTGTAATTTATTAGTGTGTCAACTAAGTACAGAGATGACACGAGTGACCCGTGATTTCGAATGTAGGACTCTGGCACTAACTACAAATCAAACCGAAGCGAAGTAGTAGGGTTATAACAATCTGGAATTTAGTCACCAATACAATATGTCACCAACAATCTTTTTCTGCACATTGTTTTATCTAATCAGCGTTTCGTGCACTCAAGTCTGACGTTGTTGCTAACTTCAACTTCTTCATATTAATGTGAGTGGAGACCACAAACCGGAAGATCAACGACATCGTGAGAGTCGCGGGCATTCAGTGGATGCAGATGGCAGGCTGTCGTTCAGTGTGGAGGTCTAAGGGTGAGGCCTATGTTTAGCAGTGGACGTCTTCTAGCTGATGATGATGCTGTCATTTCTGGTGTGAACAATAAAGATTTGTCTCAAGTTTGGTTAGACTCTAAAAAATCTGTTACAATGTATTTCTCAAAATGTGTTTCATGTTCTTCTAGAGGCAACTTTATTAAATCACAAATGTATGACCCGGAATGCTCGGCAAGTAAGTAATTGAATGAGCCTCTTAACGTCTCCCGACCCATTATCTTGCTTTCTGAAGTTTTCAGGGAGATCAATGACCCTCGTTCGAGAGGTCTCCGTTTTGTTGCCATTTTATTTTTCCTCTATAGAGCTTTTCTATTGTCTTCCGAGGCTTTGTGCGATCTTTTAGTTGTTTCAATCTTCTTTCGTGACATTATGACTTTCTTCAGATGTTTTTATAAAATGATTGAAAAGGTATACGTGGGCGGAGCGAATATTGTGCGCGTGGGTGTTCGAATATGTTCAATCATATGGAAAATAGGATCGGAATTGGGATTCGTCAAGCGAGGAAAATTAGGCACGTGGAAATTCGTTACGCCTATTTGATGTAACTGGGTAACTGGTAATGTACTGTACATTATTTGGTAGATATTAAAAACAACATCTGCTTTGGATTTTTGATTTGGAATCGGCTACAATGTGATTGTTAGAAACATTAGATATCGGAAAAATTTCCGAGCATAACTGCAAGAAGTTATTTTTCTCTGAAAAAAGTGCTAGATTGTCTTGTTTTAAGTGAAAATCGACGTCGTTGTGGATTTGATGATTCCGATGACTGTTCGTTGTCCATCGTCACGATTGCGTTTAAGAAGGCGTAATTTTTTCCTTTTTTGACCCCCGACGCAAACAGAGGTTATAAGTTTAACGTGTGAATCTGCGTGTCTGTCTGTGGCATCGTAGTTCCCCAAATGCAGTCCTGTTTTTTTAATTCATCTTGTTTAAATTAGCTATAACATAAGAAAATTTAAAATTGTTCGGCCATTTGAAAAGGTTCATCTCTTTTATCGGGGTTAAAAATATACAGGATGTAAGGGGAACACTCTCGAAGCCAAAAGAAGGTAATTGTACTCATCATTATGAACAACTTTTACTATGAGACCAACACTGAAATCGCGAAAAAAAATCAGCTGTTCCATACATTTTGTCGCCTGTCAATGACAGACTGTTTTCTACAGAACAGCTGATATTTTTTTCGCGATTTTAGGGCTGGTCCCATAGTAAAAGTTGTTCATAATTATGAGTACAATTACCTTCTTTTGGCTTCGAGAGTGTTCCCCTTACACCCCGTATACATAATAAATGTTTTTTTTTCCTGTTTGTAATATTAAACCTTCTAATAATGGATAAATCTGCTCTGCTTCCTGAATTCGTGGTATCCACAACACTATCTTAAACATCCCCGTCTTTCTACCCTATTACAGGAAAATGAAGGGAGTAAATTCTCGCGGAGTATTCACAGCCGTCATTACATCATTCATTCGGCTCAAACGCTTACTCAACATTTGCAATTTGTCATCTCGCAAGCGGGGAAGCCTGGAGGCTTTGCAGGACTAGTCCCCCGTCCCCCGTGTTCCCCAGGGAGAGGGGTCCGCATGCGCAGTGCGGCGGGACCTTGCCGCCCTATCGATTCTACCGCTACCTCTCTACACATGTATACTTTAAAATGCATCCCGATAGAGATTTACTAGGCAAATGAATTTTATTCAGTAGGAAGGCCTCTGAACGGCTGCCAAGAAATTAGCAACTAACGAGCTTACTTATAAACGTTACTTAAGCTAAGCAAAGCTTAAAATTGTCTCGTTTTCACATGTGACAATTTCTGTCAACGAGAAGTTAACTTTTAAGTAACTTTTATAAGTAAGGCCTTATATCTTTTGAATTGGGCAGGAAAATCGGATAATTGTGTACACAACATAATTATTGATTTGATTAAAAAAGCTCATCACGCAAAATAATTCTGCTTATAAAACAAATGCATAATCGGTGCTAGGTCCATTACGTCGATTTCCGTAATTAGCTTTTATTGATGCACTTTGTGACATCACGTCATCGATTAAGAAAAAGTGTGTGCTTAACCGCTTAACCACACGACAGAAGTAAAAACTTCATCAAGGTTGACTATATCTCTCTCGCTCTCTTAGTCGACTCTAGCCGACTTTACCCGAACGAAGATCTGAGCGTTACGGTCACGCGAGTTCAGTGCTTTTTCCCCATCCCAAAAAGTGCCCAATGTGCCTAAGGAAGTTTTCACTTCAAAAATCTAGACGATTCGGAGTGTTTCAGTGTCTAGCAACCGTGTACTGGATATTTCCAAAGTATCCGTTCAATCTTGGAATGAAAATAACCTTGACTCGTGTCACCTCCCGAACAGTACCGTGTGACGTCACGATGCGTGTCACTGTTTAACATGTCTTTCGGTTTACGCATATCATTGTGTCAACATTTGAAACAGACATTTACCTGAATAGACACAGCAAGCATGTCACCCGTGCCGTATTTGTTGTACCTACTATAACGACACGATAGCAATGCAAAATGTAGAATGAGCTACCTTCCGTGGTGTTTCCGAGAAGCTACAACTAGGGGTTCTCAAAAGGCGATTTAATAGATTCTTAAAGGGTAGGCAGCGTAGCTGTTATGCATCTGGTGATACAAGTATCATTAGGCGACGGTGATTGCGCTTACCTGATAGTAAGCGCAGTCTACTTGTTTTCCACCTATAGCATAAAAAATAGTTTAAAATAGTTTAGGTTAACTCCATTCGCACGGCCAACTGCTTTCGAAGGATGTTTACAGTTTACTATGCCGCAATTTTTCATTTTTTGTATTGATGTCTGACGTGCTGCCAAGACGACGGAGATTGAACTGAATTGTGCGGGGTGCTAGTTGGAGCATTGCTCTAACTTAAGACAGGCAAGAGACCCGGGAGAGGAGCATGAACAATGGGAGGCCTATATCCAGCAGGGGGTTACTAAGAGCTTATTATGAAGCTAGGCCACAGACATGCAAAGCAGAACTCGCTGTGTCTATCTTGGGAAGGTCTATGATTTGTATGGTAACTTTGTCACGTCAACGTTCATGCTTTCAGAATTCCACCATGTGGTTATATCCATGTTGCATGTTTCATTTAACTTTCAAGGTAATTCGACGCGTGTATCATGGGTCGGGTTTGTTTGATGTTCTTTGAGGCTTTAAGTATGCCGGTGCCTACAGCAGTGTCACGTAAACAGTCTTAATGGCACCTAATAGCACGCAACTTTGTCGTAACTACAGTTGAGTGAAATACACGAGTGGGCACTTTGTTTTAACTATGGTTGAGTAAAATACACGATTACGCAATTTTGTCGTAACTTCAGTTGAGTAAAATACACGATTACGCAATTTTGTCGTAACTACAGTTGAGTAAAATACACGATTACGCAATTTTGTCGTAACTTCAGTTGAGTAAAATACACGATTACGCAATTTTGTCGTAACTACAGTTGAGTAAAATACACGATTACGCAATTTTGTCGTAACTTCAGTTGAGTAAAATACACGATTACGCAATTTTGTCGTAACTACAGTTGAGTAAAATACACGATTGCGCAACTTTGTCGTAACTACAGTTGAGTAAAATACACGACCACGCAACTTTGTCGTAACTACAGTTGAGTAAAATACACGTGGTCGCGTACATTGTCGTAAACATAGACTTTGTCACATCGTTATCAAAATAGCATTATTAGCCGGCACCGAAAAGTCATCATCATCAGCCAGAAGAAAGAAAGAAAGAAAAGAAAGAAAATAAATTTTATTCGACACCTTTACAAAAAACTTATATCTAGAGAATACAATCAGTGTCGAATGGGTCCGTCTCAGAAGACGTCCACTGCTGAACATAGGCCTCCCCTTTTAACCTCCACACTGAACGACAGACTACCTTTTGCATCCACTGGATGACAGCGACTCAAAACGTATGTAACGTTTTAAGTCATCGGTCTTTTTGATCTTTGCCTATATGTTCAACCAGCTAAACTGTTTGGAAAGAAAATGTTTGATTAGTTCACCATCATCAGCCCTGAGTGACCCACTGCTGGGTATAGGCCTCCCTTTGTTTATGCCACTCTCCCCGGTCTCTCGCTATTCGCATCCACTCGTTCCCGACAGTATGTTTGATGTCGTCACTCCACCTCATCCTAGGTCGGCCTGGGTTCCGCCAACCTAGTTTCGATTAGTTTTTTAGTCTTAACTTTCTTTCTTAAAGTTTTTTTAGTCTCGATTAGTTTTTTAGTCTTCCATTAGTTATTTAGTGTTAACTAAAATATCCAATCGTCCCCGACAGTATTTTTGATGTCGTCACTCCACCTCATCCTATGTCGGCCTGGGTTCCGCCAACCTAGTTTAGAATAGTTTTTTAGTCTCAAGTATTTTTCTTAAAGTTTTTTAGCCTCGATTAGTTTTTTAGTCTTTCATTAGTAATTAAGTCTTAGCTAAAATATCCAATCGTCGTCTCCTAAGCATACGCAAGATTTAAACTCCCTGCGGGAGACCGCTGTCTATTTACGTCGACAAATCGTAAATGTTTGGAAATGAGTTTGCTAATGTTACAAGGTGGGCTTGTTGTTTCAAATGTATGTAGCTTTCAGATGTTTTTTGATAGGCAATAAATTGTAGTACATTTATATATGTGGGATTAAATAATAATCTCACTCGCTTTGTCTAGATCGTTTATTAGCGTTTAGTTTTATGGTACTTATCTTTAATTAATTGTTACTTTATAATAAAATCCACTGTTCACTCGCGCACACCGTTCACGCCATCTTCTTCCCGAATCCTGTCTCATTCTTTCTTTCTCTCTTTCACATGTCTCATTCCCTCGTTCACTCGTATGTTTCTTTCACTCGTCAGTGCTACCATCCTACATCCTATATATACATATATATTGGTAGGCGTTCAGTTGTTTTACACAGGGTTAGGGAGAGGGTATGCTATCCGAAAGGAGGCCATTGTACTCATAATTATTTTATTTATTTGTTGATAGACGAGCAGCATTATGCTGATGTGCCTATATTACACAGTGTCAAAATTAAGTAATTATCTGTCAAGATAAGATTATGTTCTTCAATCTTATCCATCTGTCCAGTTGGATTTCCACTCCAATTGTTTTTAAACCCATTTATTGATTTTGAAGCGACCACCTCCTCAGGCAACCTGTAAAACAACAACTGTTATAATCAACTTTTACTATGGGATCAACCCTGAAATCGCGAAAAAAATATCAGCGGTTTCATAGAAAACGATCATTGACACAAAATGTATGGAACAGCTGTTTTGTTTTCGCGATTTCAAATTTGGTCCAATAGTAAAAAAAAAACATAACGATGAATTTAACGAACCCCTTTCGGCTTAGCATACCTTTTCCTTATATCCCTGTATTCTTGATTGGCATCAAACCCGTAATAAACATATTCCTCGGATGATTGACTTCGCGTTGCCGACTCTGTCTCATTGCAAGGCAAAAGTCCTTCCACTTTTCTATTTGTTTAAAATGTATGCTTGCTTGCTTTTTGTCGTGTAGGCTGAATGGATAACCCTAGTGTCAGATTTTAAAAGGATTATAGTAATTTTGTAAGTGAGTTATAATTATCATTCTTCTATTTATCAGTTTTTTTTAATGATCAACAACCAGTACTTGTACAACAAAAGTGTTCTTTTCTGCTGTAAAAACATCAACACCCCAACCTCTTATTTTAAGGAATCCCCTACTTTTGATAGCCCGTTGGTCCAGTTGGTAGTGAACCTGCTTTCTGAGCTTGGGGGCGTGGGTTCGATCCCCACCTAGGACAAGCATTCATGTGATGAACATTTGTGTTTGTTCTATATCTGGTTGTTAATATCTATTTAAGTATGTATTTAAAACTATATAATGTATGTATATCAGTATCTGGCAGCCATATCACAAGCTTTGCTCAGTTTGGGGTCAGGTGACCGTGTGTGCAAAAATGTCCCGAATATTTATAAATTTACTTTTAAATGTGGCGGGTCTTGTCTATAAATCAGTAATGTCCAGGTGGCCGGTCAAGGGTGAGATGGTTTCGCAAATTGGTTTCTACCTTCCGTCCCTGGTGGACCGATGTAGGTCGATACCTACGAGCGGCTGGCTTCCATCAAAGTAACAATGTAAAAATAAACAATGACGGAGAGACAGCTTCGAAACCGTCGAAAACAAAGTAAAAACGAGGAATGCCTTTTTAAGCCTTTGTGGCGACGTGACGGAAAGTTTAGCTTGGTTTAGTCCGGTTTTCGTCTTTTTCTTGCGGTTTACCTGCGATTAGCCGGTTTTCCGTATTTTCCACAGTAAAAAGTAACTGGTATTCGTTGTCATGGTGCGCACAATTTCCTTGCTTCATCAAGATCAGCTCAGCTGTTTAAAAGTTGTAGGTAAAGAAAAAGAAACTAGCTTTAGCGTTTTAGTTTCATAACTAACATTGTTTATGTTACATGCGAAAGTAACTCTTTGTAATTGTAACATTTCATGACAAACTGACTGAACCAAACTTGATGAAATCTTGCAGAGGAGTGGTCTGCATCAAGAAGACAGATTTAGGATACCTTTTTTTTAATGTTAATTTCAAGAAAACTAAAATGGCGAGGCTCATCTAGTTCATTAATGTTAGTGTAATTTTTGTTCATAATATAGTAACCGTGCCACCTGGGGGCCGGCCTCTGAGACCGGCTATTGTTTTTATGGCTGCTTTTATCATTACGGCAATAAAGAGCGTCTGGCTGTCAGACTTAGTGGCGGCATAAATTCTCGCAAAATATAGTTCAACACTTAGGCCTTATTTTTAGAGCTTTATTTTTTAGACGTCGTTTATTTGGGAAGGTAGTCGTTTTTCCATTTAATATGTATGTTATTCTTCCTTACCTAGTACGCGATAATTACAAAAAAATGCCACCAATTACATTAGCAACGGTCAAATTATAACCCTTTAATTCCAATTTTCGTAGAGGCGTTCGTCAAAAAATTTACACTTTCAATACTGTTTGAGAAAAGATTTTAAGGCTGCGTATAAAGAAAAATTTCTGATTTCACCCGCGCGTCTCGCATCACCCGCATTAGTGTGAAACACAACCACGGCAGCGCGGCAGTCGCGCGCAGCTAAAGTGTACACACAACTCGCGCACTCGACCTTGTAAAGCGGCAAGGAGCAATAACACAGGATAAGCATAGTGTTGGTGCACTTGGTGTTTTGGCGATTAGCTGAGTTCGGTCGCGGCGCGCAAAACCGTAAATTGTTTATTTCACTTTTCAAAATTGTATTTGTTATTTATTTTTAGGTTTTCTACAATATAAAAATAATAAAGTATATAAATTAAATTGATATAACCTAAATAAATTCTCTAATTAAAATATTACGCTGGAGACAGTTTCAGAAAGCTAAACATTAAACTAAACTAAACTAAACTGAACTATTTTATGCTATGCTTTGCTAGGTTGAACTTGCCCGGGATAAGACCAAAAAACCCAAAAACCTCGTGGCACGGGGTACCCGATCCCGGGTCATATCTCCTAAACCAGACATTTAACCCAAAAAAAATAAAAAAAAAATATTTAGATTTTTACTTTTGAAATCAGTGAGAAATACATTTAAATAGAAATAAAGAGGGGTGAAAACCACCCCCTACCACGCCCAAATTTTGGCTCGAGGTAGTAAAACTCATTTTAAATTTTAGTAATTTTTTTGCAGATTTTTTAAGGCTGTGGTTTAGGAAATATAACTAGTTCTAGTTTTTAGTTTATATTATAGTCTAAGTTAGGTCTTAAGATTTTGACGACGTGAAATACCCGGCTCCTCAAACATTTTGTCCCAGGTCAATCCAGGCAAGAATAGTTAGCTTCACTGGCTATCCAACGATAGGTCATTTAGTATTTTAAGACTCGTAGGTACATAGTAACTTGAGTTACTAAGTAGCGTGGCGGACCCTAAATACCCGATTTTTTGAAGGTCCATAACTTTGGACACAAAGGTCCAATCAAAAATCTGACGTCATAGGCATCATTTTTTCTGGCAGACGAAGACGTTAAAATCAAAAACTCGGCTTTAGGACCTAACCCTAAAGACCCCAAATTGGGTTTGAAATTACGTAACCGGAATTTCATGTTAAAAATAACAAAAATTTTCAACACAAAAAATTCAGCCAAAAAAAAATTATAGTCTATTTATAACAATAAATAGACTATAAATTTTTTTTTGGCTTTCTACTCTCACAATTTCAGGAAATAAATAATATTAAAAAAAATAAAAAAATGTATTTATTTAGTTGGTAGGCATAAATAATAATAAAATAGAAACACAGTAAACACACGTGTGTAGAAAATAAAAAGACGCGTCTGATAAGCCCAAATTCGGCTATTTTTGTGCAAAGGATGCCTTTCAAAATACTAAAGCGCAAAAATCCGGAAAATTTTCGTAATTTTTTTCAAAAACCATCGATTATCTCAGAAACAGTACGTATGAGGTCATTTTTGTAAAAAAAATTGGAAATCGGATGTCAATCCGGACTTTAGTTTATAACATTTCCTGAAACTTTCCCCCCCCCTACCTCCCAATTTTTTCAAAAATTTCGGAGCGTCGGAGACAAATTCTGACCGGATTTTGTGTATAGATCAAGACTTGGTCTTCTTACCCGGACCCCCCCTCACCAAAATCCCACACACTAGCCCAAAATTTTAAAAATTTTAGAAAACTTTACCGGATCGTTCCACATGCCATCAGTAGCCCACGGACATACCCCCGCCCGCCTTCAAACAACTTCCGTAAATGCATACTATGCTATTCTATGCTATGCTATGCTAAGCCATGCTATGCCATGTTATGCCATGTTATGCCATGCTATGCCATGCAAAGCTATGCTGTGCCATGCTGTGCCATACCATGCCATGCCATGCCATGCCATGCTATGCTATGCTATGCTATGCTATACTTTACTATACTATACTTTGCTATACTATACTATACTTTGCTATGCTAAGCTATGCTATGCTATGCTATGCTATGCTTTGCTATGCTATGCTAGGCTATGCTATGCTATGCTATGCTATGCTATGCTATGCTATGCTATGCTATGCTAAGCTAAGCTATGCTATGCTATGCTTTGCTATGCTATGCTATGCTATACTATACTATACTATACTTTGCTATACTATACTTTGCTATACTAAGCTATGCTATGCTATGCTATGCTTTACTATGCTATGCTATGCTATGCTATGCTTTGCTATGCTATGCTATGCTATACTATGCTATACTGTACTGTACTGTACTGTGCTAAACTATACTATACTATACTATACTATACTATACTGTACTGTACTGTACTGCACTGCACTGCACTGCACTGCACTGCACTGCACTGCACTGCACTGCACTACACTACACTATACTAGACTATACTGTACTGTACTATACTATACTGTACTATACTATACTATACTTTGCTATACTAAGCTATGCTATGCTATGCTAAACTATACTATACTATATTATACTATACTATACTTTGCTATACTAAGCTATGCTATGCTATGCTATGCTATGCTATGCTATACTATACTATACTATACTTTGCTATGCTATACAATACTATACTATACTTTGCTATACTATACTATGCTTTGCTATACTAAGCTATGCTATGCTATGCTATGCTATACTATACTATACTATACTATACTATACTATACTTTGCTATGCTATACAATACTATACTATACTTTGCTATACTAAGCTATGCTATGCTATGCTATTCTATGCTATACTATACTTTGCTATACTATACTATACTATACTTTGCTATACTAAGCTATGCTATGCTATGCTATGCTATGCTATACTATACTATACTATACTATACTAAAATAAACGAAACACGCGAAAGCCCGTTGGTCCAGTTGGTAGTGAACCTACCTTCTGAGCTTGGAGGCGTGGGTTCTATTCCCACCTAGGACAAACAGTTATGTGATGAACGTTTGTGTTTGTCCTATACCTGGTTGTTAATATCTATAATCTATTTAAGTATGTATGAATTATTTAATTTAATTTAAATTAATTTATGAAATTATTAATTTAAAAAAAAAAAAATTGTTAATTATTATTATATTTTTTTATTCAACAAAAATTATATTTTACTTAATAATTTTGATTTTTAGTAGTCTTTCTGACTATCTCTCTCTCTATCTCTCTCTCAGCTTTCTCCGTCTGTCTCTCTCTCTTTCTCTCTCCACACGAAACACTTAGACTCTTATAACTATATTACCGAGCGTACATAATAATAGATGCGTTAGGTAGGGCCTAGTCGTATCCATAATTATTAATACCTGTAATTTTTTCATAGTAGCTTTACCTAGTCTGTGCTCTAGGTCATTGGCAACACTTGGTTGCCGCATCAAATGGTCGCGTTCGAGCCATAGATTTTTTATGTTATCCATTGTTTGAAAATACAGTAGGTGTTGATATAATCGCACTCGGAAGATAAATCTAGGCGAATAGCAAGCGCGTGCGTCCTTCCCCGTTGGAGCATAGTGCGGTACTGAGGTTGAACGGAGCGTGTTTCGCCATTTAGATACAAAGCGCAACAGAATAAGGTTGAATATCGGACTTGCCGTTTGACCGAATAGTTGCTTAGAACTAAAGGACGTAAGTCTCAAATCGAATATAATTTATTATGAGAGCACTAATTAATCTAGGTAAATTTTGTCTTAGCACTGGAAAACAAACTATATTTTCCTTCGATGAGTATTTATTTTAGATATGTGACTGAAGTTCTATCCAAGAAAAAATCAAAAAAATCAGCAAAAAGGCACCATTTTGAAAACAATAAAGTATCGAGTAAATATCTTGCTATTATGTTTCTGTCTTAGTGCCGGAAAGAAAATGAATTGAAAAATCACATATATCAATTATTACGTTGATAGGATATTTGGTTTAGTTAGAATATCATGGCAAATTAGCATAAAATTTCGGAGGCCCCCTCTTAAAATACATCCCGTCGTTCATTTGTTACGGAATTATCATCAATATAATATCATCATCGTCAGCCAGAAGACGTCCACTGCTGAACATAGGCCTCCCCCTTTAACCTCCACACTGAACGACAGCCTGCCTTTTGCATCCACTGAATGCCCGCGACTCTCACAATGTCGTCGGTCCATCTAGTGGGAGGCCTCCCTACTCTGCGTCTTCAGGTACATGGTCTCCACTCCAGAACCTTTCTTCCCCATCGGTTATCGGTTCTTCGAGCGATGTGGCCTGCCCATTGCCACTTCAACTTGCAAATTTTAACAGCTATGTCGGTGACTCTGTTTCTTTGGCGAATATTCACGTTTCGGATTTTATCGCGCAAAGAAACTCCGAGCATAGTTCTCTCCATTGCCCGCTGTGTCACTCTGAGTTTTTCCACAGTTACGGACCACGTCTCAGTACCAAATATCATCACTGGCAACACACACTGGTCAAAGACATAATATGTGAGATTCTAATGAAACTAATTATCATTTAACAACTGTCCGTAGTATTGAAAACAGCCTCTTGCAATGCCTCGAGCGACACGTCGCGACGTCTGTAACGTGATATTAGTCTCTGAGGCGCGGCAGACCGAAACCGAGAGAACCTGTCATCCGCACTCCTAATCATACCATTATGCAAGCTGCGATTACGGCTGATGTCATTTATCAACCGGCACTGAAGTGACACGCACTTGAACTGTGTCCATATGAAGCTACACTGTGGTGTTGATTGTGGTCACGATTTACAGTGCCACCAACTTAGCTGTCCAGCAGGCCTAGCACGGGCCGTGGACATATTGTCTTTCTACCGTTTTTATCCCGCGAGAAAAAGACAAACGTATCCATATTCTAGCTTTTTCGCGTCTAGGCGTGGATAAAAACGGTGGAAAGACAATTTATCCACAGCCCATGCTAGGCCTGCAGGTGGGCAAAATTGGATACAGTTTTTTCTTGGTGAATTTCTTAGGTGGCAATACTGGCAATACCAAAGACGACCAGTAGCGACGGAGAGTTTTGGCGCCAACGTGGAAAAAACATGTCGGCTCGTTGAATTATTTTCTTTAACTTGTGTATTTTCGAGTGTTAATGTGTACTAAATGGTTAATCATTAAGTGCTCGTAAACGTGCTCGAGTGTGGGAAAGTGGTATAACGAGGTGAAACATGTCTTTTCGTGATGTTTCCAAAACTCCATAGCCTCTTGTAAATCTCCACCACTTTACAGGGGCATGAGTTTGACTTGACCGTCACTTACTTTGCTTGACTCTGACTGTGACTATGACTGGTTCGACGCTATTAAGACTATGCAATCTGATTAATATTACGAGTAAAAGATATTAAATCCACGCTCATGAAAATTTTAACAAAAAAAATCACAGCTAGGATCGTGGGACTGTAAATCGTGACCACAATCAAATGGGATCCATTCTGAACTGTTTCCAAAAGCCCATGCTACAACCTTCTAGCGAGTGACCATTTGACAATAACGTTTTTTTTCATAAGAGAATTTTGGCATCCCGCGTCTTATGCATTTGCCAGTATCAAGTATATTGAAATATTTTTAAGGCTGCGTATATGGCAAGAAAAATTTCTGATTTCACCCGCGCGTCTCGCATCACCCGCATTAGTGTGAAACACAACCACGGCAGCGCGGCAGTCGCGCGCAGCTAAAGTGTACACAACTCGCGCACTCGACCTTGTAAAGCGGCAAGGAGCAATAACACACAGGATAAGCATAGTGTTGGTGCACTTGGTGTTTTGGCGATTAGCTGAGTTCGGTCGCGGCGCGCAAAACCGTAAATTGTTTATTTCACTTTTCAAAATTATATTTGTTATTTATTTTTAGGTTTTCTACAATATAAAAATAATAAAGTATATAAATTAAATTGATATAACCTAAATAAATTCTCTAATTAAAATATTACGCTGGAGACAGTTTCAGAAAGCTAAACATTAAACTAAACATTAAACTAAACTAAACTAAACTGAACTATGCTATGCTATGCTTTGCTAGGTTGAACTTGCCGGGATAAGACCAAAAAACCCAAAAACCTCGTGGCACGGGGTACCCGATCCCGGGTCATATCTCCTAAACCAGACCTTTAACCCAAAAAAATTACAAAAAAATATTTAGATTTTTACTTTTGAAATCAGTGAGAAATACATTTAAATAGAAATAAAGAAGGGTGAAAACCACCCCCTACCACGCCCAAATTTTGGCTCGAGGTAGTAAAGCTCATTTTAAATTTTAGTAATTTTTTTGCAGATTTTTTAAGGCTGTGGTTTAGGAAATATAACTAGTTCTAGTTTTTAGTTTATATTATAGTCTAAGTTAGGTCTTAAGATTTTGACGACCTGAAATACCCGGCTCCTCAAACATTTTGTCCCAGGTCAATCCAGGCAAGAATAGTTAGCTTCACTGGCTATCCAACGATAGGTCATTTAGTATTTTAAGACTCGTAGGTACATAGTAACTTGAGTTACTAAGTAGCGAGGCGGACCCTAAATACCCGATTTTTTTAAGGTCCATAACTTTGGACACAAAGGTCCAATCAAAAATCTGACGTCATAGGCATCATTTTTTCTGGCAGACGAAGACGTTAAACTCAAAAACTCTGCTTTAGGACCTAACCCTAAAGACCCCAAATTGGGTTTCAAATTACGTAACCGGAATTTCATGTTAAAAATAACAAAATTTTTCAACACAAAAAATTCAGTGGTGTAATAAATAGACTATAAATTTTTTTTTGGCTTTCTACTCTCACAATTTCAGGAAATAAATAATATTAAAAAAAAAAAATGTGTTTATTTAGTTGGTAGGCATAAATAATAATAAAATAGAAACACTGTAAACACACGTGTGTAGAAAATAAAAAGACGCGTCTGATAAGCCCGAATTCGGCTATTTTTGTGCAAAGGATGCCTTTTAAAATATTAGAGCGCAAAAATCCGGAAAATTTTCGTAATTTTTTCAAAAAACATCGATTATCTCAGAAAGAGTACGTATGAGGTCATTTTTGTAAAAAAAAAATTGGAAATCGGATGTCAATCCGGACTTTAGTTTATAACATTTCCTGAAACTTTCTCCCCCCCCCCCCCCCCCCCCACCTCCCAATTATTTCAAAATTTCGGTGCGTCGGAGATAAATTCTGACCGGATTTTGTGTATAGATCAAGACTTGGTCTTCTTACCCGGACCCCCCCTGCCATGCCATGCCATGCTATGCTATGCTATGCTATACTATGCTATACTATACTATGCTATACTATACTATGCTATACTATACTATACTATACTATACTATACAATGCTATGCTATGCTATGCTCTGCTATGCTATGCTGTGCTGTGCTGTGCTGTACTGTGCTGTGCTGTGCTATGCTGTGCTATGCTATGCTATGCTATACTATACTTTTCTATACTATACTATACTATACTTTGCTATACTATACTATACTATACTATACTATACTTTGCTATACTATACTATACTATACTATACTATACTATACTATACTATACTATACTATACTATACTATACTATACTATACTATACTATACTATACTATACTATACTATACTATACTATAATATACTATACTATACTATACTATACTATACTATACTATACTATACTATAATATACTATACTATACTATACTATACTATACTATACTATACTATACTATACTATACTATACTATACTATACTATACTTTACTTTACTATACTATACTATACTATACTATACTATACTTTGCTATACTAAGCTATACTATACTATACTATACTTTGCTATACTATACTATACTACACTATACTATACTATACTGTACTATACTTTGCTATACTAAGCTATACTATACTATACTTTGCTATACTAAGCTATGCTATGCTATGCTATACTATGCTATGCTATGCTATACTATGCTATGCTATGCTATGCTATGCTATACTATACTATACTACACTACACTACACTACACTACACTACGCTACGCTATGCTACGCTATACTATACTATACTATGCTATACTATGCTATACTATGCTATACTATGCTATACTATGCTATGCTATGCTATGCTATGCTATACTATGCTATGCTATGCTATACTATACTATGCTATGCTATGCTATACTATGCTATACTATGCTATACTATACTATGCTATACTATGCTATACTATGCTATACTATGCTATACTTTGCTATACTAAGCTATACTATGCTATACTATGCTATACTATACTATGCTATACTATACTATACTATACTATACTATACTATACTATACTATACTATACTATACTATACTATACTATACTATACTATACTATACTATACTATACTATACTATACTATACTATGCTATACTATGCTATACTATGCTATACTATGCTATACTATGCTATACTTTGCTATACTTTGCTATACTAAGCTATACTAAGCTATACTATGCTATACTATGCTATACTATGCTATACTATGCTATACTATACTATACTATACTATACTTTGCTATGCTATACTATACTATACTTTGCCATACTATACTATAATATACTTTGATATGCTATACTATGCTATACTATACTATACTATACTATACTATACTATACTATACTATACTATACTATACTGTACTATACAATACTATACTATACTTTGCTATACTATACTATACTTTGCTATACTAAGCTATGCTATGCTATGCTATACTATACCATACTAAAATAAACGAAACACGCGAAAGCCCGTTGGTCCAGTTGGTAGTGAACCTTCCTTCTGAGCTTGGAGGCGTGGGTTCGATTCCCACCTAGGACAAACAGTTATGCGATGAACGTTTGTGTTTGTCCTATACCTGGTTGTTAATAACTATAATCTATTTAAGTATGTATGAATTATTTAATTTAATTTAATTTAATTTATGAAATTATTAATTTAAAAAAAAAATTTTTTGTTAATTATTATTATATTTTTTTATTAAACAAAAATTATATTTTACTTAATAATTTTGATTTTTAGTAGTATTTCTGACTGTCTCTCTCTCTATCTCTTTCTCAGCTTTCTCCGTCTGTCTCTCTCTGTCTTTCTCTCTCCACACGAAACACTTAGACTCATTAAACTATATTACCGAGCGTACATAATAATAGATGCGTTAGGTAGGGCCTACTCGTATCCATAATTATTAATACCTGTAATTTTTTCATAGTAGCTTTACCTAGTCTGTGCTCTAGGTCATTGGCAACACTTGGTTGCCGCATCAAATGGTCGCGTTCGAGCCATAGATTTTTTATGTTATCCATTGTTTGAAAATACAGTAGGTGTTGATATAATCGCACTCGGAAGATAAATCTAGGCGAATAGCAAGCGCGTGCGTCCTTCCCCGTTGGAGCATAGTGCGGTACTGAGGTTGAACGGAGCGTGTTTCGCCATTTAGATACAAAGCGCAACAGAATAAGGTTGAATATCGGACTTGCCGTTTGACCGAATAGTTGCTTAGAACTAAAGGACGTAAGTCTCAAATCGAATATAATTTATTATGAGAGTACTAATTAATCTAGGTAAATTTTGTCTTAGCACTGGAAAACAAACTATATTTTCCTTCGATGAGTATTTATTTTAGATATGTGACTGAAGTTCTATCCAAGAAAAAATAAAAAAAATCAGCAAAAAGGCACCATTTTGAAAACAATAAAGTATCGAGTAAATATCTTGCTATTATGTTTCTGTCTTAGTGCCGGAAAGAAAATGAATTGAAAAATCACATATATCAATTATTACGTTGATAGGATATTTGGTTTAATTAGAATATTATGGCAAATTAGCATAAAATTTCGGAGGCCCCCTCTTAAGTTTAAACTTGTTGATTTGAAACCACTCCAGCGACATGGATGTGAAAATTGTTGAATTCCAATCTCTCGTAATCCTTTGAATTGGTAATGTTTCTGTTTCACGCTCCATAACCACAATAGCTACCTTTCGTCGGAAACAACGTCCGCATGTCGATCGGATCGTCTGACAACGTACCGTGCACAATGTGCCTCGGTTACAATTAACGTTATGTTACCCGGTCGAACGGCGTGCTTATCTGATGCCGCCGGAAGCTGGTTTACCTACATTAGCTTGGATGTGCCATTGTCTGGCTGAATATTGACATGCCTCGTCGGGGCTTTTGTTACGGAAGATCGTTAGGTTCTCGATTGACGGTCATTTTGTACCATTCAGTTTGTCTCTTGTAAAGAAATATTACGGGATCTGATTGCGGTTGAATTATTGAGGAGGATTTTGAGGGTGGTAGGTAGACTAGCTAGCTAGTCTAGCATCAGAAAGGGCTCTAACACCGTGCTATGGTTTCCTCATTATGTGGATTATGATCTATTTATATCTTCTACTATAATCTCTACATAGTATAAATTAAAGTCGCTTTCCGCGTCTGTATGTCTGTATGGCCGCTAACTCCTTCTAAACCACGCAACGGATTTTGATGCGGTTTTCACCAACAGTTAGATACATTTTCACGGAAGGTTTATGTATATATAACTAGCGACCCGCTCCGGCTACGCACGTAAACTACACCCGTGCGAAGCCGGGCGGTCGGGTCGCTAGTTATATATAAAAATGAATCCCTATTTACCTTGGTCATGCCATAACTTCAAACGAATATCGATTTCTTTTATCTTTTTTTTTTTAATTTTTCTTATACTTCGTAGACTGTTATTACGAAAAGAAAAGTTAAGAAAATTGCGCAGGAAATTGGAAATTTTCCGAAAACTTATCGACGATTTAACTCGCGGGAGAACCGCAGGGCGCAGCTAGTAGACTTATAAATCTTCAGCATCCACAATCTTTCTCAAACATCCTATAAAACAGACAATCGTAAAATCTCGTACCATGTAAAGACACGTGGAAAGAATGTCGGTGAGACATCGACGTTTGTTTGGAATAACTCCCGCCATAGCGTACGTATGTAGTATACTGTAGAGGATGCGGTCTGCACGTAGTTGTCTTTGTAACTTCCTGTTATTGCGGGACACTATTGAACGTTGGCTGTAAGTTGGACGCTAGGTGGGAACTGCGACGTGGGGAGGACTAACCCTCTACGATACAATGTTACTAGAAATAGTCATCATTTCAGCCATAGGACGTCCACTGCTGGACATGGCCTCCCTCGATCTCCAAAAAGGCCGGTTGGAAGCGGCCTGCATCCAGCGTTTTCCTGCGGTCTCTAGGGTCGTCTGTCCATCTTGTGGGTGGACGTCCTACGCTGCGCTTACCGGTCCGCGGTCTCCATTCCAGAACCTTTCTGCCCCATCAGCCATCTGTACTAGAAATAGTAAATAGAATTAATTAATAAATAAAGACCAGAACCACCAGAGGATGGGCAGCAGCAACGTTCTACTTGAATGGTGGATCCTCCTGCGATCCCCAAGCCGCCTGCCAAGCGTAGGGATTATTGGCAACCCCCCCCCCCATGACAGACAAACAAATACGACGGCCCCCAGTCCCCGGCAGCTCCTCTATCCCAGGTAGCGGGCCAGGTAACGGTGGAGTAGGGGGTGCTAGGAATCTCCGGCATTTGCCCCGCTACCACCCCCAACGCAGCGTAGGGAGGCCTCCCACTAGATGGACCGACGACATTGTGAGAGTCGCGGGCACCCAGTGGATGCAAAAGGCAGGCTGTCGTTCAGTGTGGAGGTTAAAGGGGGAGGCCTATGTTCAGCAGTGGACGTCTTCTGGCTGATGATGATGATGATGAATAAATAAAGAATTTATTGCAAAGCATAAGCTTGCCAAATTTAGGGTATTACAAAACAGAGGAAAATATAGGCTAGCATTGCAAGTTTTTGCTTGCTCTGACGATAAATAATCGGACAGTGAGTAATTTACCTTTTTGCGTCACATTTCATAGAAATCAGGGCCAAGAACCCTTGTGTAACTTGACCCTTATGTCTAAGTCGTAGTTCTGAGGTAGATCGAACTGTTTAGTCTAGGCTGGAGTCTTGATAACTAAATATTAGTATAACATAATTATCGTTTGTTCAGAGAACATCAATGCGTTACGCGTCTCTGTTTCGGCGCAGACAACGTTCGGAGAAAGTCTATTTGTATCTAGTTGATATTGGACGTGCTTTAGTGATTAGCTGGACAAATGGAGAGAGCAGTGCGCGCTTTGTAAAGGCGCTTGCAGGCGATGCGTAGTACAAGTAGCAAGTACAAGAATGGGGTAGTTTATAGGTTGGTAACTTATTATGCTTATCACAGATTTAAATAGATTATGTTACCGGGATGAACAGGTGCTTGCTTGTGAAATTGTAATACAGATACCTACATACTTATTTGTAGGCGTTAGGTTTTTTTTTTTAATATTAAAATTTATTTAAGTTTGCGCTATTATGTCAGTGCGTATAGTGAAGCTTAGTATAATTACAAACAGCTTAGTTTTTCGATACTAATTTAGATTAATTATGTGTTTACACACATAATTAATCTAAACACACTACACCTATCTTGGACAGATTGTTCAGTTAGGTAAGTCCAACTTAAGCAGAGGTCGCCCGAAGAATCCAACTCGGATGGGCAGCGTTCGGGAAATTGCGTGACATCTTCTCGTCCAAGATACCACAGTGCCTCAAGACGAGGGTTTTTGACCAGTGTGTGTTGCCAGTGATGACATATGGTACTGAGACGTGGTCCTTAACTGTTGGCCTTTTGGAAAAACTCAGAGTCATTCAGCGGGCAATGGAGAGAGCTATGCTCGGAGTTTCTTTGCGCGATAAAATCCGAAACGTGGATATTCGCCAAAGAACCAGAGTCACCGACATAGCTGTTAAAATTTGCAAGTTGAAGTGGCAATGGGCAGGCCACATCGCTCGAAGAACCGATAACCGATGGGGAAGAAAGGTTCTTGAGTGGAGACCACGAAGCGGAAGACGCAGCGTAGGTAGGCCTCCCACTAGATGGACCGACGACATAGTGAGAGTCGCTGGAATCCAGTGGATGCAAAAGGCAGGCTGTCGTTCAGTGTGGAGGTTAAAGGGGGAGGCCTATGTTCAGCAGTGGACGTCTTCTGGCTGATAATGATGATGATGATGTGTATACATAAGGAATAGGAGTGAATAGGCATCTCATGGCAAGCGTGCTCCGTCTTAGACTGCATCGTCACTTACCATCAGGTGAGTTGTGGTCAAACGCTAGCCCATTTCATCACTAAAAATATATATATATATATATATATATATAAGTTGCTACTACTTGCTACTACGCATCGTCTGCAAACACCTTAACTGCGTGTCGGGTGCCTCGTGAAACTCGGGCTAAGAAGCGTCCAAGTCTAGCACGTGGCTAATGATTTACCACGGTGTGGTCAACCACATAGTCTGATGGCTTTAACAGTCCATGCTCCGTGCGTCCCTCTATCTCGTTCACACATTTCAACTTATAAATAGAATAACATTACAGGAAAAAAAAATTATTCGAATAAATTTTCCTTCGTAAATATATATTCTAGTAAAAAAATAATATTATGATTAGTATATGAACAAGTCTAGCTATTTCTAGTATTAGTATTAAAATTGACCAAGTGCCTTTTTTAACTAAACAAAGTACAAGCTAATACTAACACTACAAATACAGTTAGACTGCCCATAGACCGTTGAAGATCTAAAGACAATCCAAATGCTCAAGCCTGCTATCAGTTGGCAGCGTACCCAGCTTGCTGGCGGCATTACCACGCTGAATGACAATGCTTATACGTTAAACCAGAAACACGCCAGCATTTTGGTCACGCGTCACTATTATTATGTCTAGAAATCAGAGCAATATTAATTATATTTCGACATGTTTTGATATGTAGCAATATAAAGTCACATATAGTTGAAACGCGCCGAGGGGGAGCGCGGCAATGGCGCACTGCGACTTTTCTACGTAATTGGAGAGCTGTACCCCGGCGCAGCACACGTACCAGTAACACAACTCTCGAACAAATATAAAAACGCAAAAAAAAAATCGTGCGTGGAGTCCCTCCGCACGGAAGAAGTGAAACTCTCGCTCTGTCTCTTTCTATTCCCCCCTCCATGGTAGCATTAAACGTTTAACGCAACCTTGTTGGAAGTCGCATGTTCTGCCATCTATGCAAATATTAGTGAACTAATAAACTATGAGAAGGATGTACAAGTTTCAAAATTTCCTCATAGATGGCATCTAAAACTCTCGCTCTGTCTCTTTCTATCCCCCCTCCATGGTAGCGTTAAACGTTTAACGCAACATTGTTGCAAGTCGCATAAGAAGTTTCACTTCACAGAATATCGTTATTTTCTTTGATAGTCTGATCTCCTATTGGTTTTAGTTCAGTAAATTGCTATATTCTGTTTTTTTTTTAACTACACGTGACCAGAGTCACCGCCCTCTCAACTGTTACCAAAAAGAATTGCACACAGTTTTTTTTAATACTTTTTGCCAGAGGTTGGGATTCCGGAGCAGTTCGAGTGAAGATCGTGAGTCACTCAAGATATTTACTTCGGAGTCTTTGCTCGTTACCAGCAATTGGGTCGCCTGGTTTAGAGCATGGAGTTCAGATTGGAAGACCGTGCATTCGGACCGTGCTTTGCCGTTCTCCCACCAGGTTATCTTGCTGCCATCTGCTGCATTGTGTAGATTTGGGGTCCTACGAGCTGGTTGGAGGTGATTTCTAGGAGCTCGATCTCCACAGATGTGTCTGGGTGGACGGGCGAAATTAATCAAGATAAAATTATCTAGAAGTATTTTGAAAGTAACCCTACTGTCCTTACTGTTCACAAACTGTGGCGCGCGCCACACTCGGCGAATGTGTGCTACGAAGCCTCAGAAATGGAGCCTCCGCTTCATTTTAACGAAGTACGCTCGATGGAATCTCTACAAAGACAACTTTATTTTAACCTAAACTTAGCAACACTTCCTCTGATACACAGTTTACAATCTACTATAAAGAAACCAAATTTAAATGTAGGTACTGAGAATAAGAATAACGTTTATTGCTTAAAACTGTGTACAAAGGTGTTGCATAAAGTTTTAGACCCAACAGTCTATCCTAGCGGACGTAATATTATAAAGTGATTAACAGGACCGGAAAAGATGGCGCGCTGAAGAGGAGACCTTATACCCAGCAGTGGGTGGAGAATGGTTGATGACGACGATGATGAAGTTTATATATTTATAACTAAGGGCTAATATATGAAACTACTGTCCCGATTTTAATATTCACGTAATAATTTTGAGTGATAGGAAACCTTGGGAGTTCTACGGGGGAAGCCTATGTTCAACAGTCGATGTCTTCTGGCTGATGAGGATGATAGAAAACCGTAGTTTTCGACTTTCCATAGTTTGTAGGATTTTAACCGTCCAAATTTCACCTACGGGTAATGTAGCCCAAGAAAACCTTAGTTTTCGACTTTCCATGGTTTGTAGGATTTTAAGCGTCCAAATTTGACCTACGGGTAATGTAGTCCAAGAAAACCTTAGTTTTCGACTTTCCATGGTTTGTAGGATTTTAACCGTCCAAATTTGACCTACGGGTAATGTAGCCCAAGAAAACCTTAGTTTTCAACTTTCCATGGTTTGTAGGATTTTAAGCGTCCAAATTTGACCTACGGGTAATGTAGCCCAAGAAAACCTTAGTTTTCAACTTTCCATGGTTTGTAGGATTTTAAGCGTCCAAATTTGGCCTACGGGTAATATAGCCCATATCGTTAGGATATCACTAACAAGAGTACTTTAGCAACAAAGCTATCTAAAAAGTGCACTATGTGATATCGCTTATCGGAATTCACTGATAAAAGGTTTCACTAAAGTAAACAAACGCTCTTCGCTTTGAATGCGTCGTGAGTACAACTAGGAATTTGGACAAGAGACTGTTGGAATAGCATGGTGACAATTTTTTTTTTATAACCTTATCGAAAAGCTTATCATAAATAGAGCGCATCAACGTAAACAAAATTGATATTAGTTCAAAAATAAGTAAGTTAAAGTATTTTAATTTCATGCTAGACAGAGAGCGCTCTATACTGAGCTATGACGCCTCAGGCGCGCCATACAAATGCTATGCTAACAACGCTTTGCTAGAAAGGGACAGAGTATCCCCTCTCTATCCTCACCTAAAACTTTAAACGCTCATATCTCAGAGATTTATCAGCTAATTTAATTTACTTTCTCAGTATGTGTAATGTATTTAGTTATATTCATCGCTAAGCCTGTTATTTGTAATAAATTAAACATTTGGACACATGCCTATTGGGAAGCCAATGAAAGACATATTTTATCGTTTATTCCACTCTGTCCGACTAGTAGTTCGATGATCGAACTGGTTGGACAAAAATATTCCAATCTGTCCGACTGGCCAGTCGAACAATTTGGACACGCAAATTTCGTTCCAAATAGTACTACTGGCAGTAAAGTACAGTGAAAACAAAAATGTTATATGTTAGTGTCGGCTAATTGCACATAGAAATTGGCCGACACTCAAAGTCAAAATAGTAGAATAAAAAAAAATTGTATAACATTTTTGTTTTCACTGTACTTTACTAGCAATAATTTCTATAATTTCAATAATTTCTATGTGCAATAATATAGCACATAGAAATTAGCCGACACTCAAAGTCAAAATAGTAGAATAAAAAAAATTAGTACAACATTTTTGTTTTCACTGTACTTTACTGCCAGTAGTACTATTTGGAACGAAATTTGCGTGTCCAAATTGTTCGACTGGCCAGTCGGACAGATTGGAATATTTTTGTCCAAACAGTTCGATCATCGAACTAATAGTCGGACAGAATGGAATAAACGTATTTTATGATTTAAAATAATATTTATTTATCGTCATCAGCAGGAGAGGAGTGTGTGCTCTCCACTGAGAGTGCTGAGGCGCCGAATCGACGAGACTAAAATCTCAAACCTTAGAAGGTTACCAAATCTATACAAACAATAAGGGCACCGTTTAGTTTAATGTAAATAATATGTATGAAAGAGAAAGACCCAATTATCGACATGTTAGAGTGAACCAGATTGATTTTTGTAACACTATTCCATATATTCCAACAGAGCCCGCACTAATAATAATTAATTTCGCATTACTTTTTTACAACGGACTAAGCTAGGCGTGCGTTTCACCACAATCTCCCCTAATGGAAAGATATGATGTGATCGAATATGTAGCACTTCTCTTCTTGTTGTATATATTATTATGCACATATATTTATTTTCATTCTTAGATTATTATTATATTATTATTATTATTTGATAGCCCGTTGGTCCAGTTGGTAGTGAACCTGCCTTCTGAGCTTGGGGGCGTGGGTTCGATGCCCACCTAGGACAAACATTTATGTGATGAACATATGTGTTTGTTCTATATCTGGTTGTTAATATCTATTTAAGTATGTATTTAAACCTATATATTATTATGTATGTATATCAGTCTCTGGCAGCCATATCACAAGCTTTGCTTAGTTTGGGGTCAGATGACCGTATGTGCAAAAAATGTCCCGATATATATATATATATATTTCTTCATGTTCTTTTATTAATTCCTAAATAACTCTTGAATGACGTGAATTTCCAAAAAACGCTTATACAGCTGACTTTTATTTCTAAAACAAAACGACCTCCACGTTGCTAACTTACAAAAATTACGAACTTTCATATAAACCTTTATTCCTATAACCCTCATACGGAATGAATTTTTCAAATATCCTTTCTTAGTGTTTATTTTCTTTAATGCCTTGGGAGAGGCCTATGTCCAGTGGACTAGTATAGGCTGATTATGATGATGATGAATCAGATGTTACATTTATATTATTAGTATATATAAAAGTTTTGTTTACTACATTACAGTTGTTACTAAGTAAAGCACAATAAATACATATTATCTATTAACCTACAACCTCTCTTGTATGCGGCGAAATAATAGCTATTTGCTGCTTGTATGTCCTTATGTTTGTTTTAACGGCCGGTTATCCGAGACGCGTAGGCAACAAAACGCTCCCTCAGCCCCCGCCAAGTTATAGCGACGATGTATTTTACCGTGCAAGAGTCATGACGCGCGCGGGGGGAGTGCAACGACAAAAACGAACATAGGTCCGACCTCGATGACGCCTGGCGCGGTACTGAGCGCGGCGCGCGCAAATTCTCGCGACCTTTTTACGCTTTTAATTTTAATAAAAAACTGTTCAATAGGATTGCCTTACAGTACATGCAATTTCAAGGTTTTTACGAGCTTTCATTACAGCATAAAACGAAAAAAATAAACTAAATCGGCCTTGTTTCAGATTTTTTTTTGATCGAGGAAATTTTATTCTATCAAATTTTGAACCAAAGTTTAAACTCAAACACAGATGTATCTGTGACATGTATTCTTTTCTAGCTCAAATATTGTAATTTAACTGAATAAAATTGATTTTAAAACCGTCAAATTTGGTATAACAGGCCGTTAAGTAAGCAGTAATTACCTCTACCCACTCTATAAAAACAAAGCATTTGCATTGATTTACTTGTGTAAACAATACATTGACGTCATTTGTTTAATTGTTATCTGGTAAGCTCTAATATTAATCAATTATACTCTCACTTATTTATTTTGACTAAAGCCGACTTTTGCAAATTTTTCCATAGTAATGTGGACTTTATTACAAAGTCCAAAATGAACAATGTTAAGCAGCCAAGATAATAGTGTCTATTCTGTTGTACCATTATCTAAACTAAACTAAATTTGACAGCCTTGAAATTGTCATCATCATTTGCTCACATTTTGAAATGAAAAGGGACGCAGATGATTTTGGTCCTGTCAGATTGGTTTAGTTCAGCTGGTGGTATGACAGAATCGACGCCATTATCATTAAAAATACCAAACTTACGTAAAATCTTTAAGTATAAATTATTGGTCTCGGTCAATATTTGACACTGGTAAATGCATAAGTAATGCGACGCCAAAATCCTCACAGAGGAATAAAAAAGGCCAACAAAAGCCAAAAAAATTTACATGAATACTCTACCAAAGCAGAGCTAGAACATTTTTTCCAAGTTTTTTTAGAATTATTTTTTTATAAATACTTGCGTTTGACCACCTTCTCGCCTGATGTTAAGTGATGATGCGGTATACTTTGGAGCATGCTTGCCTAGAAGAAACCGATTCACTCGTGATTTGAAGACAAGATTGATTTGATTTATAAACAAGAACGTCTCCCTTTGAAAAATGAAGACATCAACGTCTTCATATTCGTGAAGACTCCGCTCAGATGGATTGTGAGTGTCAAGGCCTGAGCCGTGGTGTAATGTGCGTTATGTGTTGTTACAGAGACATCAGTACAGTGCGAGGAGTGTAGTCGGTGTGTCGCGACCAGGAGGCCGGCCCATCGCCGTCGAGCGTGCATGACGCTTCACACATCTAGAAATACTGCTCGCAGGTAATCACCCTCATCAACATGATCATCTAAGCTGGAGCTGTTGCGCTCCGATATTTCAACACTGGCTGTGCTCCTTAGTAAGCCAATAATACCACTAAGTGAGGCGATAACACCCCTAAGTAAGCCAATAATACCACTAAGTAAGCCGATAATACTCCTTAGTAAGCCAATAATACCACTAAGTGAGCCGATAACTCCTCTAAGTAAGCCAATAATACCTCTAAGTAAGCCGATAACACCCCTAAGTAAGCCAATAATACCATTAAGTGAACCGATAACACCCCTAAGAAGTAAAATCTTAGCAGTTGAACCAGGGGTTAAAGACCCTTGTTAACCCCACGGCCTGCTCTGTTGCATAAGTTCAGAGAACCAGAATTTGGACAACAACCTAAAGTGGTAACCTTTTTTGTCATCCTATTAGTTTCCCAATGTCAAGGACATGCGTTGAAATCAATGTAAAAATAATTATACGTCTTCCAAATAGCATCACACTTGACAGGTGGTTTGACAGTACGATAGAATGTAACGTGATTCGTAAATATTGAATGTGCCGTCACAGCACTAAATTTAAGATATTTTTTTTCTGCCAAAACATAATGACTAAGCTACTATGAAAACTAGTCTGTTAGTGGCGGTTGTTTGTAATGTTACGATAGACACCAAGACATGATTTACTAACTTTTTGGAAATTCACACTCATTGATTTTATATCTTCAATAATGTGAAAATGTGCGAGCGAGAGAGCTGCAGACGGGAACAGTCCCCTTAAGCCTTGGCCAAACTAACGCATTCAGCTCGCGTCCGCGGTGGCGATCACGCCGCGGCCAATCAGAAGACATCGATGCGTCTTCTGATTAGCCGCGTCGCGCACGCCACCGCGGACGCGTGTTGAACGCGTCCTTGTCGAATAGCATGGCTCTTGATGAAGTGAAAGTACTGGGATAACATGAACACGGAGGGTTCTCGCGTGGAACGCCCCATGAACTGCCGGTGCCGGTGTGTTCGCAGAACATCAAAATTTTGCAGTAACAGACATCGGAAGCTGCTGCCGCTGCGGCAGACGTGACTGGCGAGCGCCGCGGCCCGCCGCCGCATGACTGCGTCCTCGCGCCACCGCTCCGCGCACACGTCCACACACTCGCCGAGCTGCCAACAAGGTCACCACCACCTTCCATTACAAATAAGAGATTCTGAGTGGGTGTTCCCCGATAGTTACAATCTGGATGTCTTCAAGTCGAGAGTGAATAGGTTTCTTCTAAGCAAGCGTGCTCCATCGTAGGCCGCATCATCGCTTAACATCAAGCGAGTTGGCGGCCAGGCGCAAGCCTATTTATAATAAAAAAATAAAAATAAAAAAATGGACGGGCCCAGATTAGAAGAAGAGCATTTTTGAAGATTACATAATTGAGCGCCGGCGCTCACTTCGTTTCAGTCGGTCTTTTTTTTTTTAATTATATATAGGCTTGCTCTTGGCCGCCAACTCGCCTGATGTTAAGCGATGATGCGGCCTACGATGGAGCACGCTTGCCTAGAACAAACCTATTCACTCTCGACTTGAAGACACCCAGATTGTAACTATCGGTGAACAACCCATTCAGGCAGCGAATTCCATAGACTAGCAGTTCGCATAATAATTGTGGAATCAAAGCGCTTGGTACGGGTTCTCGGAATATCAACCATAAAGCGGTGTCGATTCTTCATACCCACTCTGGCAGTCCGATATAAAAGAAAAGAAAAGTCTCCAGCCGTAGGAAGTGCAACACGAGTCTATTGTTACATGTTAACGAAACATCTGACAAAATTATGTCTATAACATGCATGGCTATCTATTTAATGTTGAAATTAAGTTGTCAAACTCCAGGGGCCTTACGGCTAGCTGTTTAAAGCAATCCAGTTTAGATGATAAAAAAAATTTGCGCGACCGCAAACCATATCTAAGCGCTTTAAGTTCACGTTCGCGTGATTTTCCAAACTGAGCTGTTTTAATGTTAGTTTGATACTGCGTAAGCAGTTTGCTGTAAGGCCCCAGGTGGGGTACCATAATCTCAAAAACATTCTTATAATAATCCAACTTTTTTTTTTTTTATGCCATAGGTGGCAAACAAGCAGACGGGCTGCCTGATGGAAAGCAGTCACCGTCGCCTATGGATACTTGTAAACCCCGAGGCATCACAAATACGTTGCCGACCCTTTAGAACTCGATTAACTCGCCTTTTGAAGAACCCCATGTTGTAGCGTCTCGGAAACACCGAGACTTTACTTACTTGTACTTTTAAATTTGGCTCGTTGTCTCGGCTAATGAGAGTGCAAGAAAACATTTAGTGTAAGGTTATAATAAGAATGTTTTTGAGAATATGGTAACCCACCTGATCGTCCAGAAGCTTAACTTGAGATTTCCCAATCCGGACTAGGGCTGCCACCATGCTGTTTAAATATAAAAACATAGCAAATCTATCTTAAATTACCAACGTTTTCTGTTTCAGATCCAGTGTAAATTTGTAAAAATTGAGTAATATATAGGTCGGGGGAGAGTCTGCGGACTTTAGCGTAGTTAATTGTACATATTTAGTGGAGCTCCCTCAACATGGGGACCCTTAATGTGAACCGGAATGTCGCCGACGCCTTCTATCGGTACAAGGTGAGATCTACTATATTATATATACCATAACCATAACATACTCCGTTTATTAATCTTAGATATTTTATGTATTTTTTTGTTAAAATTTTCATGACCATGGATTCAATGTCCTTTGGTCGTAATATTAAACATGTTTACACAGTATTAAAAGCGTCCAACAAGTCAGAGTCAAGCAAATTAAGTCACAGTCAAGTCAAACTCGTGCCCCTGTAAAGTGGTGGAGATTTACAAGAGGTACCTATGGAGTTTTGGAAACAACACGAAAAGACGTTAACGAGCTCTTAATAAATAATTATTCACCATTTACTACACATTAACATTCGAAAATAAGCAAGTTTACGAAAATAATTCAACGAGCCGACATGTTTTTTTCCACGTTGGCGCATAAAAACTCAGATATTTTATGTAAACAAACTGGAAAATATCTTTCATATTGGTAGTTTACAATATTTGACCAAAAAAGTAATTTATTATGTTTTTCTAGTCGTAACATGAACACATGTTTTAAATGTTGTGTGTTGTTGTTTTAAAACATGTGTTTAATATTACAACTATAGTCACCGCGTTACCAACTGAGTCGTAGGGCCATAAACTTCATACCATAAGGCCTGTAAGTGCGAGCGAGATAGACAGATATGACATGTGGGTGCGAGCGAGATAGAAAGACAATGATTTGTGACCTGACGACTCAGATGGTAATGCGTTTACTATAGTATAGTACAAACGCAACACTAGTAAGAAAAGTAATCTAAAAGAAAAATAATCAAACATTCTCTTCGCTGATGAAACATAGAAGCATTTTCCATATTCAACCCAATGCTTTGTATGTTTAAAGTGCATTTTTGTGTGCAGATGCCGAGGATATGCGCCAAGGTGGAGGGCAAAGGCAACGGCATCAAGACGGTCATTGTGAATATGCCCGATGTGGCGAAGGCACTCGGCCGGCCGCCCACTTGTGAGTACTTTATCCCTAAATTTTCAAGACCTTCCTAAACTATTATCGAATGCTGTAGATCTTACACTCTTTTAGACATGAACAATTGTATACTATCACTAAAAGTCATAATTAGAATATTAACGGCCTACTATGCGAGTCGCGTAGGCAACAAAACGCTCCCTCAGCCCCCGCCAAGTTATAGCGACAATGTATTTTGCCGCGCTAGAGTCAGGACGCCCGCGGGAGGAGTGCAACGACAAAAACGAACATAGGTCCGACCTCGATGACGCCTGGCGCGGTACTGAACGCGGCGTGCGCAAATTCTCGCGACCTTTTTACGCTTTTAATTTCACTAAAAAGCTAAACTATTCACTATCAAAAATCTATCCAAATATATATTTTTTTTTTAATAAAATTGCCTTCAGTACATGCAATTTCCAGGTTGTTACGAGCATTAGAGCATAAAACGAAAAAAATAAACTAACTCGACTTTGTTTCAGATTTTTTTGATCGAGGAAAGTTTATTCTATCGTGTTTTGAACCAAATCATAAACTCAAACACAGATGTATCTGTGACATGTATTTTTTCCAGCTTAAATATTGTAATTTAACTGAATAAAATTGATTTAAAACCGTCAAATTTGCTATAAAAGGCCGTTAACACAGGCTATTATTATTTGAAGCCATCTTGCGGCGCGCGCGCGTCGTCTGTCCTCCAATCAGCGGCTCTCGTAGTGATATACCGCTAGTGCAGTGACGGCTCGCTCGGTCAATAATACCACGGAAAAGTTTTTTTTTTTTGTTTATATTAGAAAGACTGTCAAGGCATTTTTGTAAAAAATTTGTTGTAGCCAGTTGCACCCATATAAACGAAACTTCAGTCATTCGAAATCAGTTAACAACTGTGATGCGGAGTTCAACGCGTTGATCTAAATAAAAATGTTCAATCAGGGTTCACTCATAATCCCTGGTAACAGATTTATTTTATTCTATTTTTTATTTTGAAAGTTTTGGGAATCTTACAGCTAAATACAGTACAACAAATTAATAAATGCCATTTAAAAGAATCCACAGATAACATTAACAAAACACATAACATTTAAACAGACAAAAAATAAAATATATAACATACAGTAAACTAACCGAAAAAAGCGCTCGCCAATAACCGCTTCAGCTGCTCGGCTGATATGTTGAAAAGATTCCTTCCATATTATTTTCCTTCTCATTTCCGTTCCATTTTGTTATTTTCTGTGGTCGTATTGGCAGTAGCCAGTAGCACGTCAGATGTCAATATAAAATGTCAGATTGCCCAGTAGTAAAAAAAAAACTCAGAAAGCAGTTGGCCGTGCAAATGGACTTACTCCGTGACGTCATAGTAGCTACAATAAATGCGACAAGCTAGGCTTTGATACAATATGTTGAAGATAATTATGTGGTCTGCGTCGTGTCACATAGTGACGGGAATGAGCACAGTAGTAATGCAACATTGTGCGTGTTGCAGACCCGACGAAGTACTTCGGGTGCGAGCTGGGTGCGCAGACGCAGTTCGACTTCAAGAACGAGCGGTTCATCGTGAACGGCAGCCACGACTCCGCCAAGCTGCAGGACCTGCTCGACGGGTGAGACACTGCAGCATTCATGCTACACTACGGATCATCCATTCATCATCATCAGCCAGAAGACGTCCACTGCTGAACATAGGCCATGATCAAAGAAAACAAGGTCTTCTAATCTGGCAGTTGTCCCAGAATTACGTCACTGTCCAGTTGCCACTTTATCCAATCAGCTGTTACGTGGTGTATCGTCATCTCTCTCGAACCTGTTGTAAATTGACATCATGACATCATTGCGGGACGCCCCCGTGGAAATTTTTTCTCGGATTGTTATACCTGGCGGAGTATATAATATACCATGACATAGGCCTCCTTCTTTAGTTCTAGGATAGACGAGTTTACCATATTCGACCACTTCCTCACTTAATATCGGTTGAGCTATGGTCAAACGCCTAGCCGTCAACCATAAAAACATACCTAATGTATTCCTGAGAATTAGCAAGGGTAAAGCGGTGACTCTGGCATAAAAAATACGGAACACGTGTCTTCAGACATTTGATTTGCGATTTCTATGTTTTTTTTGTTTGTTTATTCTTCTAACTAATCAACATCATCATTATAATCAGCCAGAAGACGTCCACTGCTGAACATAGGCCTCCCTCTTTAACCTCCATACTGAACGACAGCCTGTCTTTTGCATCCACTGTATGCCAGCGACTCTCACAATATCGTCGGTCCATCTAGTGGGAGGCCTACCTACGCTGCGTCTTCCAATTCGTGGTCTCCACTCCAGAACCTTTCTTCCCCATCGGTTATCGGTTCTTCGAGCGATGTGGCCTGCCCATTGCCACTTCAACTTGCAAATTTTAACAGCTATGTCGGTGACTCTGGTTCTTTGGCGAATATCCACGTTTCGCAAAAGAAACTCCGAGCATAGCTCTCTCCGTTGCCCATCAATCATCATGTAACAATCTGTATTTATCCCCCAGGTTCATCCGCAAGTTTGTGCTATGCCCCGAATGCGACAACCCCGAAACTGAGCTGATTGTTTCTACCAAACGGAACACCATCTCTCAGGGCTGCAAGGCTTGCGGCTACCACGGGGTCCTAGAGTTCAACCACAAGCTTAACACGTTCATACTGAAGAACCCGCCCACCATGGAGCCGGCGCAGGTAAACTACTGGTCTGATCAGCTGACTGACTCATGTCAACTATAGTGCTCACAGTTTCTCGCTGTAGCATGGGTCATAAAACGTCGGAGAGCGAGGTACAGTAGAATCCGTTTATTATGACATGAATATGGCAAGATAGCCCGTTGGTCCAGTTGGTAGTGAACCTGCCTTCTGAGCTTAGGGGCGTGGGTTCGATTCCAACCTAGGACAAACATTTGTGTGATGAACATTTGTGTTTGTTCTATATCTGGGTGTTAATATCTATTTAAGTATGTATTTAAACCTATATATGTATATATATCAGTCTCTGGCAGCCATATCACAAGCTTTGCTTAGTTAGGGGTCAGATGACCGTGTGTGCAAAAATGTCCCGAATATATTTATTTATTTATAAAGGAATTGTCAACCACGTCATAATAAGCGGACGTCATACAAAGCGTTTTGTGAAAAAAAATAACATTTTTTATGTAAATATGTAATTTTAATAGAGAAACATAGTATGTTTACATACATATTAAATCAAAATAAAAATTGCATGTAATGCAGTAACATACATATTTTTTAATTTAGGTAATCTGTAATTTTTGTCTGCTTTTTTTTTTTTTTTTTTTTTTTTCATTTTATTGTAAAAACAGTTTCTAATACTATTGTGTATAGAAGACATCGCCATGGTCTAATTATCATTTTCAATATTGCTATGAACAAATTGAAATAATAATTCTGCAGCGTTTAGATATAATTTTGATCACAGTACATACAATGAAAACGACTAACGAAAAACAATGCGTGACCTTCAAATGTCAATTACTCACTGAGATTCAAAACAAAAACGTGCCACGTGCCGAACGTCGTCGGGAATCAACTAATATTACCTATGTCGGTCATTATAACCGGACATAATTTATAAAAAAATGGGTCATAATAAGCAACATGTCACTGTAAGGGAAGTCATTATATTCGACTTTTTTATAAACAATTTTATATGAAAACCAAACTTCGTAGTGTAATTACGTCATAATAACCGGTTGGTCAATATAGGCGTCATAATAAACGGATTCTACTGTATATTGCGCGCTCACTCGCACTTGCAGGCCTTATAGCAACGCATAGTCTTGTGCGGTGTTTGTGTCATTATATTTTTGTCAAGCCAAATACAAACAATAAATAAAACAGTTGTCTCTAAACCTAGTATAATAATTGGTTCCTATTAAACTATACTTTAAATGGTAATACAAGTATAAATTGAAAAACTCCCGATAAAAGAGCTGATTATCTTCAAACGGCTGAACAAATTTTCTTGAATCATAACTTAGATCAATCTCGATCTGTGGCCTTACGCCAAATCCTTACGCGGTCTCAAACTAACTTTAAAACAGCCCAGTTCGGAAAATCACGCCTCGTTCGGATAACCTTCACGCACCCATAATACGGTTTGCGGTCGCAATCATAAATTTTCATAATCTAAACTGAATAGCTTAAAACAGCTAGCCGTAAAGACCAAGGTTAACTTTATAACAAAAAATACCAAATCAAAATTAGTACATACGTTTGGAAGCTACGATGCCATAGATATTATAATAACATCATTGCCTGTAAGCTGAAGACGTTATAATTACGGTTATATTTAATCCATGTTCACTGATTACCATTGTAACTATTCCAGGGCACGTCAGTGACGGAGGGTAACCGCAGCAAGCGCTCGAAGCGGTCCGGGCCGGGCGCCGACAAACCCGCCAATGGAACCCACGACGGAGACAATGACAACAAGAATGTGAGTATTCACACCTTCCTTGTCGTGCAGCCGCCACTTTCTATGGTTTCTTGTCATACAGCCACCAATTTCTATGGTTTCTTGTCATACAGCCACCATCTTGCTATGGTTTCTTGTCATACAGCCATCAACTTCTATGGTTTCTTGTCATACAGCCACCATCTTGCTATGGTTTCTTGTCATACAGCCACCAACTTCTATGGTTTCTTGTCATACAGACACCAACTTCTATGGTTTCTTGTCATACAAACACCAACTTCTATGGTTTCTTGTCATACAGACACCAACTTCTATGGTTTCTTGTCATACAAACACCAACTTCTATGGTTTCTTGTCATACAGCCACCAACTTCTATGGTTTCTTGTAATACAGACACCAACTTCTATGGTTTCTTGTCATACAGACACCAACTTCTATGGTTTCTTGTCATACAGCCACCAACTTCTATGGTTTCTTGTCATACAGACACCAACTTTTATGGTTTCTTGTCATACAGCCACCACCTTGCTATGGTTTCTTGTCATACAGCCACCACCTTGATCTGGTTTCTTGTCATACAGCCTAGCCTACCATACTTACTATATCATTATAAATACGAAAGTGTGTTTGTTTGTTCCTCTTCCACGCAGAAACAGATCGACGTGGCTTTTTGTATAGAGATAGGAGGGTGGGAGAGTAACATAGGACACATTTTGTCCCGGAAAACTATACTTACAGGTCATGAGATACTGTCCACGCGGATTAGACCTTGGGACGCAACTTGTCTACTAATATTATAAAGAGGAAAGATTTGTTTGTTTGTTTGCATTGAATAAGCTCCGAACCTACTGAAAACTACTGAACCGATTTGAAAAATTCTTCCACTGTTGGACAGCTACACTATCCCCGTGTGCCATAGGCTACATTGTATTTTAAAAAAAAATAGGGAATCCTTACTAAAACTCCAATAATACTCGAGCGAAGCCGCTAGGACCGTGGACCGCTAGTCTATACTAATATTATAAAGAGGAAAGATTTGATTGTTTGTTTGTTTGTTTGCATTGAATAGGCTCCGAAACTACTGAACCGATTTGAAAAATTCTTTCACTGACGGTAAGCTACACTATCCGCGGGTGACATAGGCTATAATCTATACCCGTGCGAAGCTGGGGCGGACCGCTAGTCAGTAGTAAAAATGAATGTGTATTATGACAGGAGAGCGAGCCAGCGACGCCCACGACGCCCAACCCGAAGGAGAAGTCGCACAAGAAGTCACACAAGAAGCACGACGGCGATGACGATGATGACGGCACCTGGACCGTCGACGTCAGTGAGGCGGCCGTCAAGGCGCGCATGCAAGGTACCGATATACTCGACCATACAGTACTTGGTTAAGAGTGCATTTCCACAGAGGCGAGCGGAGCGGAGAGGGGACGGTCCGTGACTGAATCGACCAATACATACATTATCATATTCGTTCATTCATTTTTTTTATTGGTTTGCAAACTGGATGTTACAGCATTTAGTGTCGCCGCACACGGGCCACCGGCCACAGCCACAAACGCCGCCACAAGAAGCTAGAAGTACTAGGAGTGTTTGTAGCGTGTGGCCGCCACCGGCGCCAACCGTGTGCGGCGAGGCCATATAAAATGTACGAAAATTACAGGAAATATGCCAGTGGCGGCGTTTTGTGGTTGTGGCCGGTGGCCCGTGTGCGGGAGCCCTTAGATGTTACAATTGCTAAAGAATACAATTCTAGAATACAAGAATAGAATTCATTTTCATATTCATTCATTCATTTTCATATTTATTCATAAAAATTTATTTCACATGTCAAACCTTGTTATAAATTATACCAAGGGACCGTCTATTAATCACCTGAGGCTGGAAAGGGGGGGGTTTAGCAAAAATCACGTAACATCAAGTGATTGAACGGCCCCCAATCAAATAAGAAATTAGATCAAATAGGTACTACATACACGAATCTTCAATCTGGGTGTCTTCAAATCACGAGTGAATCGATTCCTTCTAGGCAAGCGTGCTCCAACGTAGACCGCATCATCGCTTAACATCAGGCGTGATGGTGGTCAAACGCAAGCATATTATTTATAGAGAAAGAAGGAATCAAATAAAAAAACATAAAAAGTCTGTCATAATAAATTAACAAGAAAAATTACAGTTAATGTAATAAATAAATTCATATAAAATAATTCAGCCAGTAAACGTTCACTGCTGAACAAAGGCCTCCCTCGTAGAATGGGGTTGCCATTATCCCCACGCTTGGCAGGCGGCTGATAAAACGCTAATAAAACGCTGCTGACCATCCTCCCGGACCCGGGTATGTCCTAAAACTGCGACCAGAACCAACGGAGGATGGTCACATCACACATCATCAGCCATTAAATGTCCACTGCTGAACAAGGCCGGAGTCCAATCGACCAATAACATTGGTAGAAATACATGCAGGATGGTAGTGTACATCATAAGAGCTGACATGGGTACTTTCCCCCCAGTAAATGCGAAAAGTCGAAAAATCGCAGGTAACACCGCGGGATTTTTTGCTAGCTATCTATAATTAATAATAAATGTTTTGATTCCACATTTATTGTGCGAACTGCTAGTCTGTGGAATGCGCTGCCTGAATGGGTGTTCCCCGATGGTTACAATCTGGGCGTCTTCAAATCACGAGTGAATCGGTTCCTTCTAGGCAAGCGTGCTCCAACATAGACCGCATCATCGCTTAACATCAGGCGTGATGGTGGTCAAACGCAAGCCTATCTATCTCTATCTCTACATAGTATAAATTAAAGTCACTTTCCGCGTCTTTCTGTCTGTCTGTATGTCTGTATGGCAACTCCTAAACCACGCAACGGATTTTGATGCGGTTTTCACCATTAGTTAGATACATTTTCATGGAAGGTTTATATATATAACTAGCGACCCGCCCCGGCTTCGCACGTAAATTACACCCGTGCGAAGCCGGGCGGGCTGGTCGCTAGTTATCTATAATTGTAGAAAATAAAATAAAAAATATATTTCAATTATTGTTTTTGCATTTTTCGCCTCTATAACATAAATGTACGATTGATGTTCCAGATCTGACGGAAGGTGTGAAGTCCATGACGGTATCCGAGGACACGGAGAAGAACGAGAAACAACGCATGGACCTGTTTTACGCGTACCTCAAACAACGCGCCGCTACTGGGGACGTCTCTACTGGAGACCTCATACACGAGGCTGAACGGTGAGACAACGCTTCAGGAGCATAGCTTCCACTAGAAATCCTCGTCCCGGGGTGCTAAAATGTGGGACCACCCTCATCATCATCATCATTTCAGCCATAGGACGTCCACTGCTGGACATAGGCCTCCTCCATCGATCTCCAAAAGGGCCGGTTGGAAGCGGCCTGCATCCAGGGTTTCCCTGCGGTCTCTTTTAGGTCGTCTGTCCATCTTGTGGGTGGACGTCCTACGCTGCGCTTACCAGTCCGTGACCACCCCTAAAATCACGGGAAAATATTGATGTTCCAAATTGAACAGTTATTCACACTCGAGGAAATGTATGCAACACCTGATATTTTTTCGCGATTTCAGATTTGGTCTCATAGTAAAAGTTGTTCATAATGATGTGTACAATAATCCCCTTTCGGCTTAGTACACCCTTTCGCGTAACCCTGTATTAGCTGCCACCAGAGAAGTTTCTTCTGGAGACGCCATACATGAGGTTGAAGTTTATTTTGGTACTAGATAGCCCGTTGGTCTAGTTAACCTGCCTTCTGCGCTTGGGGGCGTGGGTTCGATTCCCACCTAGGACAAACATTCATGTGATGAGCATTTGTGTTTGTTCTATATCTGGGTGTTTATATTTATTTAAGGTGGTTCGTTACATAAATGGTGGGAAATTCAAATTTCAAACAGTTTTCTTGTCCTTGTAGCTAGGCCGGGTAATTATTGTAAACAACCATGCTGTTTGCGCAGATTGATTATTATTCTTTACAAAATCATGTAAAGCTATTTATCTCTAATGCCCATTATTACTTACATTTGTGAATAAACAAATTTTTGCTGTTTCAAACGGTTTATTCACAAATGTAAGTAATACGGTGCGTTACTGTTAAATAATTGTACATTATAATGTAAAGAACAGCCAAAATTTTGCGCGAAAACTGTGTTATTTAAAAATAATTACCTGGCCTGGCTACTAGCACCAAAAAACTGTTTAAAATTTAAATTTCCCGCCATAGGTGAATCGAACCACCTTAAGTACTAGCGGTCCGCCCCAGCTTCGCACGGGTATAGATTATAGCCTATGTCACCCGGGGATAGTGTAGCTTCCCGACAGTGAAAGAATTTTTCAAATCGGTCCAGTAGTTTCGGAGCCTATTCAATGCAAACAAACAAACAAACAAACAATCAAATCTTTCCTCTTTATAATATTAGTATAGATGTATTTAAAACTATGTGGGTACTAGCTGCGCCCCGCGGTTTCACCCGCGTAGTGATGAAAAATGGTGAAGAAAAGTAGCCCATGTCACTCTCTTGCTCTTGAACTATACCCATGCAAAAAATCAGGTCGATCCGTTGTTCCATTGCAGGGCCATTATTCCGTAACTTTAACACGCACGTAACGCGCTGCGTTACATTAACCTCTTAAAATTTGGACTCTATTCCCTAGGAATAAAGACCAACTTTTAGAGGTTAAATTAACACGGCGCGTTACGTGTGTGTTTCTAATTACAGAATCATGCTGCAGCGTGAAAGAGGAACAAACATCCATGCATACAAACTTTCGCGTTTATAATATGTAGCATATCAGTCTCTGGCAGCCATATCACAAGCTTTGCTTAGTTTGGGGTCAGATGACCGTGTGTGCAAAAATATCCCGAATATCTATTTTTTATTATTTACTATACTGTAAATTTTATCATTGAAACTGACGTGGTTTTCACACATTTATATTACACAGGAATTACTCACGTAAGATTGAGCCGGTTACTCCGACTATAGTTTCAACTGCAGAAAAGAAAAAAATAATTGTTTAAATTAGAACGGCTGTCAAGGCATTTTTGTAAGATTATTTTTGTAGCCAGTTGCACCCATATTAACGAAACGTCAGTTATTTGAAATCAGCAGCTGTGATGCGGACAAAGAACTTTGAGACGTAACCCAAAAAGGTAAGGTCCAAGTTCTTTGGATGCGGAGTTCGATGCGTTGACATAAATGAGAATGTTCAAGCAAAACTCTGTCATAATACCTGGCGACAGATTTTCCCTCTCATTTCCGTTCTATTTACTTCTCTTTTCTGTGGTTTCAACCGCATTAGACGGTCTTTTTATATACTGTAAATTGTTTATTTGACAGCCTGGAGGTGAAATCCAAAGCGCCCCTGGTGATCTTCGAGCTGCTGATCCGCGCGAACACCATAGCGGCGGACGTGCGCAAGCACCGCAGCCTGCTGCGTCGGTTCACGCGCGGCGACTCGCGCGCACAGCGGGCCGCGCTGCACGCGCTCACCGCCATGTGCGCGGAGAACAGCGCGCTGCTGCCCAAAGTACCCGCCGTACTCAAGGTAAACAAACCTTCACACACAGCTCTACGCTCGGCGCCTTTGTCTTGCTCAAACTATATTTTATTTTATTTTATGTTTATTTAAGACCAACAGCACAAAAATATATACATAGTTTTAAATAATTATTTTAAATTACAGCCATTAATAGGTCTATACTAGTGATATAAGTAACATTGTCATGGAAAATCACTACTAAAAATCATATATGTATTGCAAACAAGCGCTAAAAAGCTAAGCTTCATAAGTTAATAAAAAAGGTAATTAACAAACAAAATTAAGCACAATTATACTTATGTAGCACATAAAACAAATACTAGCTTAAAATTATGCTTGGGTATATTAACATAAAAATGTGCAGGTAATAATTATTTTTCCAGTGTCATTGCTCAAAAGCGGCGAAGGAAAACATCGTAAGGAAACCGGTATACCCAAGAACTATATAATTTAATGACACCAGAATGGAAACACTGGGCCAGAATGGTGGACCATCCGTCCTCTCACTGAGGGAAGGCCTGTGTCCCAACAATAGGACCTTGAAAGGCTGATAATGACAATTTTATTACAAGCGACCCGCCCGCCCGACTTCGCACGGGTGTAATTTACGTACGAATCCGGGGCGGGTCTGTAGTTATACATATAAACCTTCCTCTTGAATCACTCTATCTATTTAAAAAAACCGCTTCAAAATCCGTTGCGTAGTTTTAAAGATTTAAGCATACATAGAGACAGACAGACAGCGACAACGACTTTGTTTTATACTATGTAGTGATGATAATTTAAGAGAAAGTTGTGAAGTGCAGTAAAAGAGAAAGGGAGAGAGAAAAAAAAAAGGATATTTAATTATAAATAGTCAATAAAGATTGACTCATTAGTATTTAAGTTTAATTTAAGTCTTGTTATTACGCCTAAGAGAAAAAGTAATATTTTTTTATTTTTTTTTAATATTAGAAAATATTTATATTTTAAAAAATGAGCAAATAAAGGCATGGACGATTTGTCCAAGGTAAAAATGTATCTAAAAAAAAAAAAAAAAAAACTTCAGACACCCGTATTAACAAAATTACCACGTTTATCACATTAAGCAAGATGCGGTATACGATGAAGCACGAAACCGAGACCAACCTAGAAGAAACCGATTCACTCTCGACTTGAAGACATCCAGATTGTAACTGACGGGGGAAACCCATTCGGGCAGCGAATTCCACAGACTAACAGTTCACACAATAAATGTGGAATCAAAGCGCTTCGTTCGGGTTTTCGGAATATCAACCATAAAACGATGTCGATTTTTCGTGCCCGCCCTGGGGGGGTTAGACAACACTTCCTGTTAGCGCTGACGCCTGCGGAAAGATGAAATTGTATGTAAATGACAATGACATTAGCTTGAGAGACGTTATCTCAAGCTAATGTCATTTTCATACAATTTCATCTTTCCGCAGGCGTTAAGGCTGGGTATAAGGCAAGAAAAATTTCTGATTTCACCCGCGCGTCTCGCATCACCCGCATTAGTGTGAAACACAACCACGGCAGCGCGGCAGTCGCGCGCAGCTAAAGTGTACACAACTCGCGCACTCGACCTTGTAAAGCGGCAAGGAGCAATAACACACAGGATAAGCATAGTGTTGGTGCACTTGGTGTTTTGGCGATTAGCTGAGTTCGGTCGCGGCGCGCAAAACCGTAAATTGTTTATTTCACTTTTCAAAATTGTATTTGTTATTTATTTTTAGGTTTTCTACAATATAAAAATAATAAAGTATATAAATTAAATTGATATAATCTAAATAAATTCTCTAATTAAAATATTACGCTGGAGACAGTTTCAGAAAGCTAAACATTAAACTAAACATCAAACTAAACTAAACTAAACTGAATTATGCTATGCTTTGCTAGGTTGAACTTGCCGGGATAAGACCAAAAAACCCAAAAACCTCGTGGCACGGGGTACCCGATCCCGGGTCATATCTCCTAAACCAGACCTTTAACCCAAAAAAAATTACAAAAAAATATTTAGATTTTTACTTTTGAAATCAGTGAGAAATACATTTAAATAGAAATAAAGAAGGGTGAAAACCACCCCCTACCACGCCCAAATTTTGGCTCGAGGTAGTAAAGCTCATTTTAAATTTTAGTATTTTTTTTGCAGATTTTTTAAGCCTGTGGTTTAGGAAATATAACTAGTTCTAGTTTTTAGTTTATATTATAGTCTAAGTTAGGTCTTAAGATTTTGACGACCTGAAATACCCGGCTCCTCAAACATTTTGTCCCAGGTCAATCCAGGCAAGAATAGTTAGCTTCACTGGCTATCCAACGATAGGTCATTTAGTATTTTAAGACTCGTAGGTACATAGTAACTTGAGTTACTAAGTAGCGAGGCGGACCCTAAATAGCCGATTTTTTGAAGGTCCATAACTTTGGACACAAAGGTCCAATCAAAAATCTGACGTCATAGGCATCATTTTTTCTGGCAGACGAAGACGTTAAACTCAAAAACTCGGCTTTAGGACCTAACCCTAAAGACCCCAAATTGGGTTTGAAATTACGTAACCGGAATTTCATGTTAAAAATAACAAAAAAATTCAACACAAAAAATTCAGTGGTGTAATAAATAGACTATATTTATTTTTTTGGCTTTCTACTCTCACAATTTCAGGAAATAAATAATATTTAAAAAAAAAATGTGTTTATTTATTTGGTAGGCATAAATAATAATAAAATAGAAACACTGTAAACACACGTGTGTAGAAAATAAAAAGACGCGTCTGATAAGCCCAAATTCGGCTATTTTTGTGCAAAGGATGCCTTTCAAATATTCGCAAAAATCCGGAAAATTTTCGTAATTTTTTTCAAAAAACATCGATTATCTCAGAAACAGTACGTATGAGGTCATTTTTGTAAAAAAAATTGGAAATCGGATGGCAATCCGGACTTTAGTTTATAACATTTCCTGAAACTTCCCCCCCCCCACCTCCCAATTTTTTCAAAATTTCGGTGCGTCGGAGACGAATTCTGACCGGATTTTGTGTATAGATCAAGACTTGGTCTTCTTACCCGGACCCCCCCTCACCAAAATCCCACACACTACCCCAAAATTTTAAAAATTGTAGAAAACTTTACCTGATCGTTCCACATGCCATCAGTTGCCCACGGACATACCCCCGCCCGCCTTCAAACAACTTCCGTAAATGCATGCTATGCTATTCTATGCTATGCTATGCTATGCTAAGCCATGCCATGCCATGTTATGCCATGCTAAGCCATGCTGTGCCATGCTGTGCTATGCTGTGCCATGCTGTGCCATGCTGTGCCATACCGTACCATACTATACCATACCATGCCATGCCATGCCATGCCATGCTATGCTATGCTATGCCATGCTTTGCTATGCTATGCTTTGCTATGCTATGTTTTGCTATGCTATGCTATGCTATGCTATGCTATGCTATGCTATGCTATACTATACTATGCTATACTGTACTGTACTGTACTGTACTGTACTGTACTGTACTGTACTGTACTATACTATACTGTACTTTGCTATACTATACTATACTATACTTTGCTATACTATACTATACTATACTATACTATACCATACCATACCATACCATACCATACCATACCATACCATACCATACCATACCATACCATACCATACCATACCATACCATACCATACCATACTATACTATACTATACTATACTATACTTTGCTATACTATACTATACTTTGCTATACTATACTATACTATACTTTGCTATACTATACTATACTTTGCTATACTATACTATACTTTGCTATACTATACTATACTTTGCTATACTATACTATACTATACTTTGCTATACTATACTATACTATACTTTGCTATACTATACTATACTATACTTTGCTATACTATACTATACTTTGCTATACTATACTATACTATACTATACTTTGCTATACTATACTATACTATACTTTGCTATACTATACTATACTATACTTTGCTATACTATACTATACTATACTATACTATACTATACTATACTATACTATACTATACTATACTATACTATACTATACTATACTATACTATACTATACTATACTATACTATACTATACTATACTATACTATACTATACTATACTATACTATACTATACTTTGCTATACTATACTATACTATACTTTGCTATACTAAGCTATGCTATGCTATGCTATGCTATGCTATGCTATGCTATGCTATGCTATGCTATGCTATGCTATGATATGCTATGATATGCTATGCTATGCTATGCTATGCTAAGCTAAGCTATGCTATGCTATGCTATGCTATGCTATGATATGCTATGCTATGCTATGCTATACTATACTATACTAAAATAAACGAAACACGCGAAAGCCCGTTGGTCCAGTTGGTAGTGAACCTACCTTCTGAGCTTGGAGGCGTGGGTTCGATTCCCACCTAGGACAAACAGTTATGTGATGAACGTTTGTGTTTGTCCTATACCTGGTTGTTAATAACTATAATCTATTTAAGTATGTATGAATTATCTAATTTAATTTAATTTAATTTATGAAATTAATAATTAAAAAAAAAAAAATTGTTAATTATTATTATATTTTTTTATTCAACAAAAATTATATTTTACTTTATAATTTTGATTTTTAGTAGTCTTTCTGACTGTCTCTCTCTCTATCTCTCTCTCAGCTTTCTCCATCTGTCTCTCTCTCTCTCTTTCTCTCTCCACACGAAACACTTAGACTCTTATAACTATATTACCGAGCGTACATAATAATAGATGCGTTAGGTAGGGCCTAGTCGTATCCATAATTTTTAATACCTGTAATTTTTTCATAGTAGCTTTACCTAGTCTGTGCTCTAGGTCATTGGCAACACTTGGTTGCCGCATCAAATGGTCGCGTTCGAGCCATAGATTTTTTATGTTATCCATTGTTTGAAAATACAGTAGGTGTTGATATAATCGCACTCGGAAGATAAATCTAGGCGAATAGCAAGGGCGTGCGTCCTTCCCCGTTGGAGCATAGTGCGGTACTGAGGTTGAACGGAGCGTGTTTCGCCATTTAGATACAAAGCGCAACAGAATAAGGTTGAATATCGGACTTTCCGTTTGACCGAATAGTTGCTTAGAACTAAAGGACGTAAGTCTCAAATCGAATATAATTTATTATGAGAGTACTAATTAATCTAGGTAAATTTTGTCTTAGCACTGGAAAACAAACTATATTTTCCTTCGATGAGTATTTATTTTAGATATGTGACTGAAGTTCTATCCAAGAAAAAATCAAAAAAATCAGCAAAAAGGCACCATTTTGAAAATAATAAAGTATCGAGTAAATATCTTGCTATTATGTTTCTGTCTTAGTGCCGGAAAGAAAATGAATTGAAAAATCACATATATCAATTATTACGTTGATAGGATATTTGGTTTAGTTAGAATATCATGGCAAATTAGCATAAAATTTCGGAGGCCCCCTCTTAACGCTATCAGAAAGTGGGTCTTGTCTAACCCCCCTTGGTGGCAAATAGGCGTTCATGTATTCGCGTTGTGTGTGCATCGGCTTCTTTTCTGCCCACATTTCCCATGTTTCTGTCAATATTCATAATCTTATGCTAAGTCCGACCTCACTCGGACTCGGAGTACTGCTCCCATCTTTAGAACGGAGCACCCAAGTATCAGTTTGACCCACTTGATGCATTACAACGTAGAACTGTCAGAATTGTCGACGATCCCAAGCTCACTGAACACCTAGAGCCGCTCGGAAGAAAAAAAGGCAGGAGGGAATTAAATCATTTAATACGTGTTTGCAATATACGCGCGCTAATATCAGCTTGTTAACCCTTTCCTATATCAGTGTAATGAAACGTTGGTTGTTGTCCCCCCAGCTGCTGTACGACGAGGACATCGTGGAAGAGAAGGCAATCCTGGAGTGGGCCGCGAAGGGTTCCCGCAAGTACGCCGGCAAGGAAGTCGCGGCCGACGTGCAGAAACGAGCGCAGCCGTTCCTCGAGTGGCTGCAGCAGGCCGAGGAGGACTCCAGCGACAGCGAGCCTGAGGACATCGAGGTACGTACCGCCAGCGCCATCTAGTTACAACACGGGGACGACGTGCAGACACCAGGGGCCTTACGGACAACTGCTATTGCGGCACCTAATCCGCTCAGTTGGAAAATCACGTGAACGTGAACCTTATCGTGCCCAGATACGGTTTGCGGTCGCGTGATTTTCCAATCTGACTCCAAACTAAGCAAAGCTTGTAATATGGCTGCCAGAGACTGTAATACATACATATATATTTTTAAATACATACTTAAATAGATATTAACACCCAGATATAGAACAAACACAAATGTTCATCACACAAATATTTGTCCTAGGTGGGAATCGAACCCACGCCCCCAAGCTCAGAAGGCAGGTTCACTACCAACTGGACCAACGGGCTATCTAATAATGTTGAATGCTGTTTCATTGTTATTGTGTGGTTTGTGTAGATCGAGTACAACGACCGCGCGGCGGCGACTCCGATCAAGGCGCAGGTGACGGCCGCGGCGGCGCCCAGGCCGCGCCCGCCGGAGGATGACGACGCTGACGACGTCGACATCGACGCCATATAACGACCCACCCGACCCCACGTCACGCCACGCCACGCCGCTACTTACACGGATGCACGGTACAAAACACTAGTGCATTTACCCGTTTAACTTGCTATGATAATATGAATAACTGGTCTATAATAAGACTTCTTTTACCGGCTGTATTCTTCACTATTCACCCTCTTTCAAATACATGGTATCTGTAAAATAACTTTGTTTCTTGGGTAATCTAGTCTTATATGACCAACCCCCCATATTACCTCGGCTGAACACTCGTGGTATCTGGGCCGAGATTTTAAGCTAAAATGCCCAGAAGGTATCACCTAACACACTGAGAACCGACGAGATCCTTTGCCTTGGGCGCGAGATCCCGCGAGGCGAGACTATAGAAAGCGTTTATAAGCGTATACATTTTAACGCCCGAAATAACCTCAGATCTAAAAGCGTTATGTTATCGCTTTCCGCCTATCTCGGGGTATCTCGGCGAGTGTGGCTTACACGTAATAGTAAACATGAATTTAAAACCTAAACTTTGATCCATGTTATATTTCCCGTTTGTAGTGTTTTGTAGTGTGCAACTTTGTAGAAATCGACTCTCATGAAATTATTTATGTGTTGCGACAGTTTTTATACAAAACATATTTTCCTTCCAATTGAAAGTCTACCAGTTTAGGTATACGAAAACTTTGAGAGCCACTGTGTAATATTCGAGCATGATGTCGCAACACAAATAATTATCTTTCAATTGTAATCAATTTTGCGTTAACTCTTTCAAAAATTCTAAATTATTAGCTTGTAGAGTATCAACGTCAAATCAAACCTTTTGGAACCATCCACATTTTAACTTAGTAAATAGGTACTTCTAAATTAAATGGCGAGCGCAATCTAACAAATAATTCATAGATTACGGTTTAAATACGCGGAAGATTCTATTTCAAAGATGTGGAATCTTAGTGATAATCCTACTACAGTTTCTGGCCATAAATATAGCACGTCAAAAGCGAGTAATACTGTCGACAGCAAAATTGGTCCTTCGAGCTATGTTTTACCGGCGTGCTAAGTTTCTGGACAGGCACTGTAAACTTCCTTTCTCTAATGTTGTCTAGCACTGTATCCAAGCTTACGAATAGGATGTTTTGAGATGCTATTTATTTTTCTTTTTTCTAAACTATGTTCCTCTTTGTAGATTCCAAATTATCCGATTCTTATTACCGATGTATATTTTGGATGGAAGTTTGTATAACTTTGTGTCAGCGAGCGCGGAGATCTGTCCGACTAAACAGTCACAAAAGGCGTGTAATGTCAGCAATATGATGGCAATATGAATGTATGGATATTTATAAAATTAAATAGCAATTGGTTTTAGTATTTAAATTGTAAAATCGTCAGGACGCGCGGTACTCTGTAACTAATGATCATCCATAAAGGGGAGACCCGGGATATGCATTTTGATAGATTTTAGCAAAGATTAGTGGCGACTAGTTGTAGAGTGCCGCGCGTCTATTTACTTATGTATGTAACGTAGGCTAGTGTACTGCGCACGAGTGTGCGTCATACGTATATGTAATATATTCAGCCCGCACCGGACAGACGGACGGGCGGTACTTCTCTTCTTATTACTATTATAATTATAGATTATTTTAAAAATTGCCATCTGACAATTTTATTAGATCGTTTTGTATTCAATACATTTTGGATTCTGAAGAGAGGCTTGTTTTATTTTGACACCCTTAGGCTCATGACGAATCTGGGATTACATATTCCAAGATTTGTCCATTGGTCGTCCAATCGTCTATTCAATAGGGTATTTGCCAATTTTTACGAAACGGTATCAAATATTCCCGTCTTATTTTTTATTACCTTACATAGAGCTCATCAATGAAAACATAATTTAAATTTGTTTATAATGAGTCCCAAACGATCCCTAAGCCGCCTGCTAAGCGTGGGGATTATTGGCAACCCCCCCCCCCCCCCCCCCCTCATGACAGACAAACAAATGCAAAAGGCAGGCTGTCGTTCAGTGTGGAGGTTAAAGGGGGAGGCCTATGTTCAGCAGTGGACGTCTTCTGGCTGATGATGATGATGATAATGAGTTGAATAGAAGGCCAAATGACTAAGTGACGTCACTACATAGTAAAAAAGTTGACCCTACAATTGTTGCCCCTATTACTTGCACGTGACGTCATATGAGCATTCGGCCGATAATGGGGCGTTAGCAGTCCAAGTCCACGACATGTCATCAGCTCAAATTCAGGTTTTACCTCTGCACGAAGCAGTGACTAAAATATGCTATCTACGCCTGCAGGAACGTATACGCACGAATCGGGACCTGCCTCAGAACTAAATTACGGAAGCGACATATGCTAAAAACTTCAAATTACTCAAGAATTATTTAAATTTTTAAATAAAACAAATTTACATTAAATTTCATTATTCAAATAACCATTAGAATATGAATAAATAAATTGTTACGAACTTCCAGACGCGGCGAAAAAACTTAAAACGTGTTTTAGAAAGCCTGTTTTCACCGAATTATTCTATCGAGAAAAGTTTCACCAATCATGTTTCCAAAATTACATTTAACTGAATTGTATACTTAACTATTTATAACTAAAATATGAATTTATTGCTGTTTGTCATAACTGTGTAAATTGATGCAACACTACCCAAGTTCATGACAAACAAACTTTTTTTTTTTCGTATTTTTCAATGTTATGCAATGTCTCTATAAAAAACTAAATCCTAAAGTGAAATCATTTTAAATAGCGAGTGAATTGCGATCGGCATGTATGGAATTGGGTAAGTAAAAACATTTATTTCCTGTACAAATTATTTATTTACAGTTAATTTATTTATTAAGTACTTCATAAGGCACTTTACAGAGATGTGTAAGGGTTTCGTTACATAATAACACAGAGATTGAGATCTTATCTGGATTAGAGATTCATATTTATAGTAGGAAAAATAACTTCCAGAAATCTTGCTGATATCGGTACATCGGGTCCTAACCGACCACCCGGTAGACTGCTGGTTGTCTCTTAAGAACAAGTTTTCCTAACCGACCACCCAGGTGAACAGCTGGTGGTCTGTTAGGAACAAGCTTTTCTAACCGACCTCCCAGGTGAACAGCTGGTGGTCTGTTAGGAACAAGTTTTCCTAACCGACCACCCAGGTGAACAGCTGGTGGTATGTTAGGAACAAGTTTTCCTAACCGACCACCCGGTAGACTGCTGGTGGTCTGTTAGGAACAAGTTTTCCTAACCGACCACCCAGGTGAACAGCTGGTGGTATGTTAGGAACAAGTTTTTCTAACCGACCACCCAGGTGAACAGCTGGTGGTATGTTAGGAACAAGTTTTCCTAACCGACCACCCAGGTGAACAGTTGGTGGTCTGTTAGGAACAAGTTTTCCAAACCGACCACCCAGGTGAACAGCTGGTGGTCTGTTAGGAACAAGTTTTCCAAACAGACCACCCGGGTGAACAGCTGGTGGTATGTTAGGAACAAGTTTTCCTAACCGACCACCCGGGTGGATGGTTATGGCAGACAAGCTCAAAAATTAACACAATGAAGTATTTTGTAGGTACAGAGATACCAACTTATCTGTGCAGTTAGAAGAGGGAGCCACCACAATATTTTCTTATTAAAACCCAAGATTTGCGAATGGAAATTTTTAGTTTCACCATTTAGCCAACTGTCTAGAAAAGTTGGTCGCTATGTAAGTAACTTTACATAATATATATTATGCTTAAAGTCTTATGTAAAACTGGTACAAAAACTTAATAGTTACTTTAAATGGCTCATTTTGTCTACCAATACTTAATAAAAATTTGATGTGTGTGTGTGTGGACTGAGAGACCACATAAATCTAAGTTTTTTTGGTAGGTTTTCAAAGAAAAACGTTCAAATGGAATTATTGTTTAGTTCTAAAGCGGGTGAAGGTGTATGATGAATCGATCCTTATGACGCTCATCTTACAGTTCATTATTGTGTAGACAAGCGGCCAATTAGAGTATTAAATGCATGAATATTCTTATTCTATGACTATGTAAATGCCTGAAATGTGAGCAATTTGAGCAAACACAAGATACAATTATTTTACAACGAACTAAGCGTTTGACTACTATCTCACCTGATGTTGTCGAGGATGTAGCACGATTGAGGAACAATGACGATATAACCACTTGACTGCTCATCCTTTACCCCGCCGTAAGCCAAAGTCACATTTTTTCAGCTTAACCTTTTTCGAGCGGACCAATCCTAGGCGCGAATTGAATGAATGACTTTTGAGTCTCCAATCACAAGCGCTATATAATACAACCGGGACCAACGTGGCTGGCATCTTGCGCACAAGCAAATTATGACTCGTGCACGATCAAGTGGTTATATTATCTTGGTTTAGGAAGGACTTACACTTTTTCCTGAACAACCGCGGATTGTATCTGTCCGGTAAGACAGACGCTACCCTCTGATGTTCTGTTCAAAAAAGTGGATTGGAAACGCTTGGGTTACCTTACCAAAATACCTACTATCTTACAATAAAATTTTATTTTATTTCAAGATACGAGTAAGAGTCTGTGCAAAAAGGAACCATCGGTCGTGGCAAAACTAAAAACAGTAAATTGTAACACATGCGCGACCTCTAACCCTCATGCACAAACTCTAGTATTAGATAGAGTAAGATTTTTGTTTAAACTTTGACATTTTGGCGGAGTAAAAAAAAAGTGCAGAACCAAGTTATAGTTTTAAGGTGGTTCGATTCACCTATGGCGGAAAATTTAAATTTTAAACAGTTTTTTGGTCCTAGTAGCCAGGCCAGGTAATTATTTTTAAATAACACAATGTTTGCGCAAAATGTTGGCTGTTCTTTACATTATAATGTACAATTATTTAACAGTAACGCACCATATTACTTACATTTGTGAATAAACCGTTTGAAACACCAAAAATTTGTTTATTCACAAATGTAAGTAATAATGGGCATTAGAGATAAATAGCTTTACATGATTTTGTAAAGAATAATAATCAATCTGCGCAAACATCATGGTTGTTTACAATAATTACCCGGCCTAGCTACAAGGACAAGAAAACTGTTTAAAATTTAAATTTCCCGCCATAGGTGCAACGAACCACCTTAAAATCTTATTTTAAATCATTTACCTGAATAGATCAAAGTGGCACTGCAAAAGTTGTCCGCCATATTTGTTTACAATGGACTAGTAAAGAAACAAAACGTCCCAACAAGCTAGGGTAGTGTTATCCCGTGGCCACGGGCGTCGTGGCCACGCTGAACGAGGTGATGAAAACATTGACGATGGTGATGAGGAAGATCCCCAGTACAGTGAAGTTGTTGATCTTATCGGCTTTGCAGATCTCTTTCTTGTCGTTGACGTCGTATCGGCTGTTCATTATGAGGCCTACGCCAACCGCGATCTGAAGGAATTAATGCTCAGAGTTAGTACAGAAGCCTTACGGCTAACTCTTAACGCGGGCTCGAAACAGCGCAATTTTCACTTGCAGAATTGTTTAAAATAGGTAGCTTGCCTACTATTAAAACGCTGACATATAACGAGCTATCGTAATATAATATTATTATATTATATTATCATCATCATCATAGTCAGCCTTTTAACAGTCCACTGCTGGACTTTTAGCCTACCCCGAAAGGGTGATTGGGCCATATCCACCACGCTGGCCCAGTGCGGATTGGTGGATTCACATACGCCATTGAATTCCTTCTCCGTACGTATGCAGGTTTCCTCACGATGTTTTTCCTTCACCGAAAAGCCAGTGGTATGAAAATCCGTACATAAGCTCCAAAGAGCTCATTGGTACGGGCCCGGGGTTTGAACCCACAACCTCACGCTTTCTAGTCTAGCGGTCTCCCAAATGGGCTACTACGGCTTACAGTATATTATATTAATTCTATTGATTTGTAACTGCACGCCAAAAAACAACGAACTTTTTAGCCAAAGTAAAACTTGTCAGAGTTTTGACATATCGCATAGCTTGAGTTATAGATAACTAGCTACGCCCCGCGGTTTCACCCTAGTAGTGATGAAAAATGGTGAAGATGACGATGATTAAAAGTAGCCTATGTCACTTTCCGGCCATTGAACTATATCCATGCAATAAATCAGGTCGAACCGTTGCTCTGTTGCTGCGTGAATGAGAAACAAACAAACCGACAATCTTTTCGCATTTATAATATTATAGTATCGTCGACCAAAATAAAATAAATGGACGGGCCCAGAAGAAGCGCATTTTTGAAGATTACAAAATGAGCGCCGGCGCTCACTTCGTTTAAGTCGGTCTCTAGCCATGGGAAGTGCGACACGCGTCTATTATTACATGACAACGAAACATCTGACAAAATTATGTCTTCGTGTGCTGTCCTGAAGTGTAAAAACACTACAAAAACCGCTATAAATTTTTTGTAACAAATATACTGTACATGGTTATAATTAGGTGTTGAAGTATATGTCCGACGGCTTTGACTCGTTTTTACTGAGCAAGTTCAATGGTTATGGCTCGTCCATAAATTTTATTTTGGTCGAAGATTAGTATGATATAATGTATATTAAAGGAAGGCCCAAGAAACGCTAGCGTGACGATCTTGACTCATTCCGGAGAGGTTGGCAAGAGGTGGTGGAGGACCGAGGTCTATGGGAGGAGATGGGGGAGACCTTTGCCCAGCAGTGGGACAGTATAGGTTAAAAAAAGTACCTATATTAGCGACATTAGTGTCTTATTACCTGAAATATGATGCTAAGCGAGATGAACACGAGGCTGGAGTAGTAATACGGATGCGAGCTCTTAGACTCCAGCACGTACCGCAGCTGGTTGGCGTTAGCCGAGAGCAGAGCCAGGTCCATCATGCCCTGAGCCAGGTTCTTCTTCTGCTGGTACGTGTTCACGTCGATCGCCTGCGACGAATATATCTAATAGAAATATAATGTTAGCTGAGACAACCCCACACCAAGCACAAAACAAATACTCACATAAATACATCACAAACAGCATGCGTCATCACCAGCGTGTGCATCTATCACTATCAAGGAATACAGGCTACAGAGAGAAAAGGCATGTCCTGCAGTGGACTGATAAATGAGCTCTCAATGATGATGATGAATCGTCAATGATCGGTCAACTAAAATTTCAATGTGCCTACTAAACGCGGTAGAGCCCATAAAGCACGCGCACCCTTTGAAATCCAATTAGTCGAAATTTCTCAGACGTGTCGTTTATAAACCATACCTAATATCAGTGAATCTAAAAAATAAATACGATGTTTAAATTACTTTAAAATAGGAAGTTCTAGTTAAAATTTGCAAGTTGAAGTGGCAATGGGCAGGCCACATCGCTCGAAAAACCGATAACCGATGGGATAGAAAGGTTCTTGAGTGGAGACCACGTACCAGAAGACGCAGCGTAGGTAGGCCTCCCACTAGATGGACCGACGACATAGTAAGATTCGCTGGCATCCAGTGGATGCAAAAGGCAGGCTGTCGTTCAGTGTGGAGGTTAAAGGGGGAGGCTCTATGTTGAGCAGTGGACGTCTTCTGGCTGATGATGATGATGAGGAAGTTCTCAAGTCGAGCGTATTTTGCAAGTTACGTTATTGTTAACCGATGTTAGATTCTTTTTTTCATCACATATACTATTTCTCGAGGGTTATCGATATCTATACTTCTATACTAATATTATAAAGAGGAAAGATTTGATTGTTTGTTTGTTTGTTTGCATTGAATAGGCTCCGAAACTACTGAACCGATTTGAAAAATTCTTTCACTGACGGGAAGCTACACTATCCCCGGGTGACATAGGCTATAATATATACCCGTGCGAAGCAGGGGCGGACCGCTAGTATTTAATAAAATTGGCTATTTCTTGAGGGTCAAATAGACTATTTTACCTTTAGAGGTGGAATGTGTTGGGTTGAAAAATTAGAGAATGAATGCCCTTTATTGAATTTCGTCCACTTCTCAAGCAGTTTTTATTTTACTATATTATTTTTTGACAAGCGTGAAGGACTTATGGGGGTTCGGACAAACTTTGTATGAGGTCTGTTAACGTTTTCGGTTAACCGATCAACTAGCAGCAGACTTCGTTCAAATTAAAACCACTCTTAGTGCCTTAGTGCATATCACAACACAAATCAGCGTGGTATACAGCGGCCTTATTATAGAAGTTTGATCGTGATCGAGATTGCACGCCGTCCCGTTCGCATCTATTTACTCGCACCACGTGCGTAAGTGAGATGGCACGCGATCTCGATCACGATCCGAATCATCCATAATAAGGCATCTGGAAAAAGCTTTAGAATAGCAAATATAGCAATGCGTTTGTGCCAAGCCAAGACCAACATTTTTGTGACAAGCTTTTAGGAGATTTGCGATGAGACTTACCGATGGCACCGGTGACACGGGTCGGTCGTCCAGACCAAACCTGGGAGAGAGTCCATTTGTGTGATCTGAAAACATATTTCATCAGTAAAGGCACTCTGGTACTGTAGCTTCCCCGCCGAAGTATACAGGGCTATAGCCCTGTACCTATACTTCGGTAGAAAAGGCTGGTTAATTAAAAGTATGGTTTTAATTAACAGAGCCTCTTATACCAAATTTGACGGTTTTAAATAAAAAAAATTCAGTTAAATTACAATATTTGAGCTCTGAAAAAAATCTGAAACAAAGTCGATTCAGTTATTTTTTTTTGTTTTATGCTCTAATGAAAGCTCGTAACAACCTGGAAATTGCATGTACTGAAAGGCAATTTTATTCAACACTTTTTGGTTTGGATAGAATTTTGATAGTGAATAGTTTGGTTTTTTTGTGAAATTAAAACCGTAAAAAGGTCCCGAGAATTTGCGCGCGCCGCGTTTAGTGCCGCGCCAGGCGTCATCGAGGTCGAACCTATGTTCGTTTTTGTCGTTGCACTCCCCCCGCGGGCGTCCTGACTCTAGCGCGGTAATAAACACCGTCGCTATAACTTGGCGGGGGCTGAGGGAGCGTTTTGTTGCCTACGCGACTCGGATTGTACATTATAACCAATAACAGCTTTTGTTTCTATAACTTGAAAATAATAATTCGCAAAAAAAAGCTTCAATTATGGGGTTCTTCAAAAGGGCAGTTAATAGAGTTTTCAAGGGTTGGCAACGTATCTGTGATGCCCTTGGTGTTTCAGGTATTCATAGGCGACGGTGATCGCTTACCATCAGGCGACCCGTTAGCTTGTTTGCCAGTTTTGCCACATATGGCATAAAAAAAGCTGTTCCATAGAAAAGGTTAATTTTTTTGCGGATATTCAAAAGCCGTACCTAGTTACAAAAGTTGTGTTATGATGTACCTACAGAAGCTGTCTGGTGGTAGCTTAGAGAGAGATTTATCGTAGAGTTGACGAAAACGTTTCCACGCAATGAATTCAATTATTCTCTCTATTATACTACGATGTTTCCACAAGTTTATTTCGAATAATACCTACAGTGAATCAACAAGTAAATGTACATGTTTGGAATGAAAATTACAATAGAAAATTAGAATTACTTTTCACGGAATATTCCTTTTTCTATGGTCCTTTTGTTTAGAAAAAACCTCCATAAATAATTCGGAATCGATAAACATAGATTTTAGTCACACAGAATCCTATTACATAAAAGTCTGGGTGATTCGTGCGCCATGCAGTTTTATTGGTAAATTTTATCAAATCTTCAACATGTCATGCAGTTTGTTTTAATTTTTCTCATGCGGTTGTAAACCCAATGCTAAGCGCTAAGCAATGCTTTCATTTTAATTAATTGAATGAGTATTATAACTATGGACCCAATAAGTACTTTACACAATACTTAATGGCCCATGACTATAACTCACTTTCCACACTGACAACTTTTCTTTTCGTGATCAAAAACTACACGTTGAATTGTAAGCTCTGGAATTTTGTCTTCAGAAAATCATGTAAGTCCTTTGGCTAGCCTAGGGCAGATGGCTGGATATTGCCAATATTTACTTTTCACCTCGGTCTTTTTGGAGACTAATAGGACTCTTTTGCAGAGTCCTATCCTTGCCAGTTTTTGAACCCCGAGGTGTTACTGCGTTCCATATTGAAGAACAATGTTTTTAGTGAAATTACTGGACACAAAGAGATTAACATCTACCTATATATTGTATATATTAAATCTCTTGCATTGCGCTCGTCGGCTTGGTACTTCTCGGGCTGACGCACAGTACATTGTCGCGCAGTATTTTGTTCTAAATGCCAGCATGTCGCTTACCATGATGCTTAAAACAAGTTTGGAAACCAGTTCCAAGTTTTTAAAAGAAAGTTTTGTCTGTTATTATTCCCCATAAAAAAAAAACGAGAAATTTTTGCACACACGATCATCTGACCCCAAAATAAGCAAAACTTGTGATATGGCTGCCAGAGACTTATATACATTCATATATAGTTTTAAATACATACTTAAATAGATATAAACAACCAGATATAGAACAAAGACAAATGTTCATCACATAAATGTTTGTCCTAGGTGGGAATCGAACCCACGCCCCCAAGCTCAGAAGGTAAGTTCACTACCAACTGGACCAACGGGCTATCAAATGGAGGTGATCAGCTAGTAGATATTATCAGGTACGTATTCAGTGTGCAAAGTGTGTGCAGAAGGTGCTGCGAGCCAATCACCGTGAGGATAGTCGGGCTCGTCCGCGGAACGCCACCATTTACCGTCTTCAGTGGCGCCGTCATCGTGGTCGCCATCTTCATGCTTCTCATCACCGTCCTTGCTTGCATCTGAAATGATTGCATAATCCTTGTTAATTCCAGCTGGAGACATGTAGAGAGTGGCTTAGGTACCATCGTCACTTAGCGCGATTCTATGAGTGTTGTAAGAAGGATGAATAGAGTCCTTCATTTTGGCTTTTGTGTAACTATTGATGTCATATCTACTGTGTTGATTAGCTTTTGTTTGTTTTCCATCTATACTAATATTATAAAGAAGAAAGATTTGATTGTTTGTTTGTTTGCTCCGAATAGGCTCTGAAACTAATGAACCGATTTGAAAAATTCTTTCACTGTTGGGAAGTTACACTATCCCCGAGTAACATAGGCTATACCTATTACTTTAAAAAAAATAGTGATCTTTACTAAAACTCTAATAATGTAACCCAAGGTGTAAAAAAATTAAGACTTACACCCGTACGAAGCCGGGGTGCGTTGCTAGTGTAAAATAAAGGTAAACAACGTACTTCCAATGCTCCGGGTATGGTATTGTGACCAATTACCTTCAGGGATTAGGTGGCCCGTCACTTGTTTGTCTTTCTTTATATGGTGTGTTGTTTATGTACTCTAACAATGAAAACTCAAAAATATCTTGTACGTACAAGTTGTTTGAATCAGGCATCACTTTGCGGAAGGCAATTTTTTATTTGTATATGACGGATTTCTAGTGTAATCCCACCGTAGAAGCAGAATCACACTAGAAATTGGTCCTACAAATATCTTGTACTAGATATTTTTATATTTTAATCCGTCTTAGACGGATTTAGGTTTGTTTGATTATGCGAGCATACAATACCTACCTATCTATAATAACTATGATACAATGACTTTATTGGTCTGTGAAACTAGGTAATAATATAATTATGTTACATAGATGTCAAAACAGTTGTATGTGCTCTATCTAGCTTCTACCTAGAAACTAAGACGCACCTTGATATTAATACTAAGCTATAGGCAATAATTTCATAAAAAACAAGCCCCCGCACCGCATTTCTCGCTTGGGTGTTCGCATCGCGTATCCCAGATTGTTTTACAAACAAAACAAACAGTTGTTTTTTTTGTTTTGTTTTGTTTGTTTTTTGTTGTTTTACATTGTGAAATAGTCTTGCTTCTGACCGCCACGTCGAGTGTTGCGATCTACGATGGAGCACGCTTGCCTACAAACAGATTCACTCGCGCCTTGAAGACACCTAGATTGTAACTATCGGGAAACACCTACCCAGGCAACACATTCAGAATTTAGAGATTTGCACCATAACAGTGGATTCAAATCACATTTCCCAACCGCCACGAACGGAGTCCCATGTACCTATACATATCTAAAGATATAGAGATAGAAATATGGAGATGGGAGGTGCTTTTAATATCATATCCAATACATTTTCATTGCCTTAAACAAAGTCATATTCTACCTTATTTATTATTTTTAACGTCTCACCGATAGGAGAAGAATCGTGTGTAAAATTATTTGTCACACGGTATTATTATAACGTATATAGGTAGTTATTTACATGCCACTCTCTACCCTATCTTGCCACAAAATAGGTAACAATAAAGTAATGTTATTATAACCACATCCCGTAGGTCAGATAGCGAGCTTGACCTCAACGTACTGTCTTTATTTATCTATGAACTTTAAAACAAATACAGCTGTGCCCTGTTGTCATAATTATTATTTCATTCGAGCATTGGTCGGACAGTCGGCTATTTTTAGAAGTTTTTCCCCCGTTACAAAAAGGCATGTTACCGACATAGGTCAAAGGATTGGTAAGCTGAAGTGGCAGTGGGCCGGCTACATTGCCCGAAGAACTGATAACCGATGAGGTAATAAATAGTTCTAGAGTGAAGACCACGTTTAGGCAAACGTAGGACACCCGTAGGACACCCTGTGGCCAGGTGGAGTGACGATCTGCGTAAAACGGCGGGTAAAAACTGGATGTATAAAACTGCCGACCGAGTTCTATGGAGTGCATTAGGAGAGGCCTTTGTCCAGCAGTGGACAAAAAATGGACTCGAACCATATTTTTAGCGTTCGTCCATCAAAAGCGCCTTTGTCTGCTGCAATAGTGATGTATAACCTACCTGAATAATTTGTTTTAATGGATTTTATTACATTAACTGTTATTTTTAGATTTTAATTCATTATGTGACTTATTTTTTTATTATTTAATTGATCTAATTTATTACTCTAATCTAGTTCTAAATTATTTGTTTGATCTAATTTATTATTTGATTTGTATTATTTTAACTTAATGTATAATTTTATTAATAAAATAACATTTTATTAATAAAATAACATTTTATTAATAAAAATGAATGTGAAATACCGAAGGACACACTAACACACACAAATATCACTTTCTTATCGATGTCTTCAATCTTCACAGCACTCTGGCAACATGCATCATCCATCCTCTATGGCGATCAAATGATGGGGTAATAGGTTCACTAAACAGGCAACACTTTTCCTATAATAATCAGCGTGTTTAATTTGTTGGCATTTCAGAAGATTTCAGAAGTAACAAGATAAGGGTGAGACGATAGGTTTCTCAATACTGGCGCTGGCGCCCAACGTGTGGTTTGTACATCTGGTAAAAAAGTACAGAAAAACAGCTGCAACGCGCAGTCGTACTTGCTGGCTTACTTGAAGCTATTAGTGTCACGCTAAGCAAGAATGTGTTATATTGATTACCTACTTGCAGCTAGGCCTTCAAGATACTTGATTCAGCAAATATAAATTGAATAATTCTGAAAACTCCCGATTTAAGAGCGATAATCTTCAAACGGTCAAACAAATTTACTTGAATCATAGCTAAGAACACTCTAGAATCCCCTCCGGCCACTTGGATCGGCGCTCTCTGCAACGCTCTTTCTGCTGCACATCAACGATCTGCTAAAGCCCGGTACCTTTGGTTACGCAGACGACAGCACAGTAGTAGAGAGCTGTACATCTAAAGCACGAACCAGCGGACCACAAATCCAGTCTCTCAGAGAGGCCGTGGTTGAGCGCATGAACGTGTCCCTTGAGGCAGTCTCCGAATGGGGCGATGCCAACCTAGCCGAGCCGCTAAGACCCAGGCGTGTCTGTTCTCGGCCAAAAGGACGCCATTCCAACTGGCTCCTACTTTCCGAGATGTATCCATTCCGTTAACTGACCAGCTTGAGCTTTTAGGCGTTGCTCTGTCTCCTTCCCTCAACTTTGGCTCCTATATTGAAAACAAGGCTCAATTGGCTGCCAAAAAGCTGTGTATCCTATCGAAGGTGTGATGGTACTTCACGTCGGAGCAGTTGCTGTCACTGTACCAAGCACAAGTTCGGTCGTGCATGGAGTACTGCTCTCACCGTTGGGATGGATCAGCTAAGTACCAGCTTGGGACGTTGGAATCTATTGAGAAACGTGCCAAGCGGCTCATCAGCAATGAATCCCTGGTTCAGACTAAGCTTCTTAGTCTTGAGCATCGGCGTAAAGTTGCTAGTAGGTATATCGGTTTTTTATCGGATACATTTCGGAGAGTGTGCATCGGACCTGCATGATCTAATTCCCTTCTGTCCATTTTTTTATCGGACTACCAGAGCGGGCACGAAAAATCGACACCGCTATATGGTTGATATTCCCGACAACCCGTACGAAGCGCTTTGATTCCACTTTTATTGTGCGATCTGCTAGGTGGAACACGCTGCCTGAATGGGTGTACCCGATAGTTACAATCTTGGGTGTCTTCAAATTAAGAGTGAATTTCTTAGTTTTCTTCTAGGCAAATCCTGCTCCATCGTAGAACGCATCATCACTTAAAATCATGCGATCTGGCGAGTTGGCGGCAAGCTTATTATTAAATATTAAAAAACCTGCCGGCTTCCTTGTTTCTTGAGATATATAATCTGGGCCTTTTCAAGACCAGAGTGAAGGAGTTTAGAGAAGGGTTGAGGTTGTCAAGGTCGTCTACAGGGTATTTTTTTTTATCGCGGTTAAAAACCGCTTTCCGCTTTTTACCATCAACTCGCCTGTTGGTAAGTGACGATGTGGTCGAAGATGAAGCACGCAAACTTAGAAGATACCTTGTCACCTTGTCAGTAATACCTATTCACTGTGGCCTTGAAAAGGCCCAGATTATATCTCTCAGGAAACAATGACGCTGGCAGGTTGTTCCAATCCTTGGCCGTACGGATTAGGAACGTGGATTCGAAAAGTATGGTACGTATCCAAGGAAAATCCACTATTTATGTGTGGTAGTGGGCCGACTTCCTACTTGTCCTGTAGTAGAAAGGGGATGGTAGGATAAGGTCATGTAGCTCTGATGCACATTCTCCGAAATGTATCCTGTAGAAAATTGTCAGATTCACTAGTTTACTGCGGTGTTCTAGACTGAGAAGTTTCTTAGTCACTAACTTCTCATCGCCTATAAGTCGAGCAGCACGCCGGTCTACCGATTCAAGAGCTTCGAGCTGGTATTTGGATGAACCGTCCCAGATCGTCCGAGTTCGACTAAAATCTGATTTAGGCCAGATGCGTTCTTGCCACGCCACCTTTCCATATCTCCCTTGCTTGTCTGATCTGAGGTATATGCACTCACCTACGTCGATGATGTCTGGTTTCTTCTCCCCCGGGTCCAGCAGTCCATCGTCGATACCAACAAAATTGTTGTTGTTGTTGTTGTGGGAAGCCACCTCGTCGTCCAGGTCGTCGATTTCTGGACCTGCAATGAAGTTTCATCATTATCATCATCAGCCTATTTGATGTGCGTCCACTGCTGGACTTAGGTCTCTCCTAAAGAACGCCACAAGGCACGATCTTCTGCTTTTCGCATCCACTTGCCACCAGCCGCCTTTCGCAGTTCATCACTCCACCTGGCTGCAGGGCGTCCTACTCTACGTTTTGTCAGGTCTTCTACAGATATGGCCACCTATTGCCACTTCAGCTTGCTAATTCTTTGAGCTATGTCGGTTACTTTAGTTCTTTGTCGGATAATCTGTCGGATTTCTGATTCTATCTCTCAAAGAAACGCCAAGCATAGCTCGCTCCATAGCTCGCTGAGCGACTTTAAATCGATGGACCAGCTTACACTACACACTACACTACACTACACACACACTACACTAGCTGAAACCCGCTCCTTCGTACGCGTAGAGCTCGGCCTGCGGCCTCGCTACTACAACCCGTTATAGCCTATGTGTTATTCTAATGTATAAGCTATATTATTGTAAACTTTCATTAAAATCCATTCGGTAATTTTTGCGTGAAAGAGGAACAAACATCCATACATACAAACTTTCGCGTTTATAATATTAGTAGGACGATAACGAAACATCTAACAAAATTATGCTTTCGTGTGCTTTCCCGATAAATACACAACAAAAACCGCTAGATATCTAGATTTTGTAAATCTACAAAAATAGATAGCGTAGTAATACATAAAAATAAAAATATATAAATATAAAAACAGATTATGTTATGTAGGAAAATAATACGAGCCAACATGTTTTTATTTTACATTGCCGTCACAAATGTACTGTACATGGTAACAATTAGGTGTTGAAGTATGCGTCCGACGGTTTTGACTCGTTTTTACTGAGCAAGTTCAATAGTTATGGCCCGTCCATTCATTTTATTTTGGTCGAAGGGCGCAGCTACCTATAGAAATTATTTTGACGTCGAGTGGATGATTCATACGGTAAAACCATGCAATCACGACTTGGAAAGTGAAATGAATCGTTTAATTCATTCAATGTAGAGCATACAAGATTAATGGTAATGAAATATTGCAAATTTTTACCGTGTTTCTTAGCTCAGAAATCTGTCATTTATGAACAGATTTCATCGAGGTACAATAGGCATGATGACTAATATTTAATTTATTACAAATAACCGGCTTAGCGATTAATATAACTAAATACAGTAGAATTCATATATAACGACTTCGCTTATAACGACTAACCTATTTTAGCAACGATATTGTTTACTCAAATTAGGTTTCATAATAAATGTACTCAAGAAATAATCCTGCCGTTTTGTGCGTCATCCGGTTAGTACGACATAGTATCGCCGGTCCCTTGAAGGTCGTTATATCCAGATTCTACTGTACATTACACATAATGAAAATTTTATTTGGCTGATAAATCTCTGAGATATGAGTGTTCAAATTTTTAGGTGGCGATAGAGAGGGGATGCTCTATCCCTTTCTCGCAAAGCGTGTATTAGTATAGCATTTGTGTGGCGCACCTGGGGTCCTGAGCCGTGACGTCACGGCTCAGTATAGTGCGCTCTCTGTCTAGCATGAAATTAAAATGCTTGTATCTTATTTATTTTTGAACTAATTTAAATTTTATTTTCGTTGATGTGCTCTGTTTATGATCAGCTTTTTTATGAGGTAACAAAAATATATTAGTCATCATGCCTGTTCATATAGAGACAAATAATCTGTCAGTGATAACAGTCAAAAAACGTCCGAGCGTCATTTTACATACATTTTATCATTTTATATATTTCACAATGCCACATTTACTCCATTTTAGACGTTATGCCGCTTGCTTACTGTTCAACGTTAGTTGTCCGCTATGTCATTGTTAGCTCTGGCATCGCGCGGCGTTATAGTCGGAACGCGATTACCTGGTAACTAGCCAAAAAGTCTGCACAATTCGTAGTGTACGCCGAGTTTTGATTCAGTTTTTTTTTGGAACGATTGTGACTCTTTATGTATTGTATTTCGATTGTTCTGCAACATTATATAACAAGCCTGCGCCTGCCACTTTAGATTGCTTTATTAGGGAATGCAAACTCGTTGCATCGTAGAATGCACTTGTAATTTCAATTCCTAAACACACAACTACTTATAGTGTTCCACATGAAACGGACGACACATTAGCTACTTTATGCTTTTTACGAGCGTACTTCCAAAAGCTGTCACGGTTGTATCGGGAGCTCATTCCACAACCTTACCACGGTAAATATCCTGTAAATAATCATATAACTTTACTGTACTTCCAAAATTTAGATATTCATGTAAAAAGACTAATAATTATTACAGACGGCATCGTACCCAAAATGCTGGCTGCATTGCCGCGTTGAATTGTTTAGTTTTATATTTGAGTACTAGTTTGTATGTATTTTTGTAAGTAGTTTTTAGTTGTTTTACTATGAGATACTAGTTATACATATGTTATCTATACTAATATTATAAAGAGGAAAGATTTGATTGTTTGTTTGCATTGAATAGGCTCCGAAACTACTAAACCGATTTTAAAAATTCTTTCACTGACGGGAAGCTACACTATCCCCGGGTGACATAGGCAATAATCTATACCCGTGCGAAGCTGGGGCGGACCGCTAGTTATTATTAAAGAGACCTCTTTGAGATACTTACTTAGATTACCTATAATTATTTAATGTTCAGACAATAAAGAAGACTGATTTGATTAACAAAAGTTGTTATACTTAAATATATTATCATAAAATAATACATCTTATTTTCCTGTCAAGTATTATATTCCTAATATTGTGACAATTTGTAAAAAAAAAACACCAACCTCTCGAAATAACGTAAATCACGTGATCTTTACGATCTAGCGAAAACTATCGGTTTCGCCTAAATGTCGCGAGATTGCATTCCCTATTGCTAATATCTATCAAGTCGGTGCACAAACGCGCGTTTGCTGACAAACACAGACTCATCACGCTTGCTTCTATTATTTGCTTCCAGTTTTCCTGCCTCATCTGCCGGCACTACATTAAAAATAAATATATAATAATTATACCAGGAAATTCCCGAGGATTTATTACCGCATTGAGGGCACGCAAACTCTGACACAACAATACAAAGGAATACCGCAGCCTACCCAAGAAGTCCTTGGTTATGAATCTCCAAGCTTCATGACAAATTAATCAGGTAGTACTTGTTTACTTATTAGTATAATCTATGCCTTTTATTTCATAGACATTTTAATTGCGCACGGCAGTATACTAACTAGTGTTTTTTTTTTCTGGGCATGTGCCTTTATTAACTAAACAAAATACAAGCTAAAACTAAAACTACAAATAAAGTTAGACTACCGTACTACAGACCGTTGAAGGTCTAAAGACAATCCAAATGCTCAAGCCCACTACCAGTTTGCAGCGTACCCAGCATGCTGGCGGCATTACCACGTTGAATGGCAATGCTTATGCGTTGAGCCAGAAACACGCCAGCATTTTGGTCACGCGTCGCATTAACCAGGCGCTCTGAAAGATTTTTGAAAATGAGGTGAGCTCCCGGTCCCCAAGGGCCCAATGTCTCGACCCCAAACGCCTCAAATATATAACCACTGCCGAGGTTAGCATATTTGCGTCTATACTAGTGTTTAACCTGTAATAAAATTATACTACCACTTGCATACGTAGCTAGTATTTATATGGTTGGTAGGTCAGGTAGTCTGTTATCACTGCATATTAGTATGTTAAAGTGTGTACATACCTTTTGCGACGACGCTTCCTACCTTTACTTACTTTGCTTGCTACCTTTTGAGTGACGTCAGTTGTGCGGAGGCATGGCAGAAACACGTTAGGTTAGTATTTAAATTTATATTGAACTAGCCGACTCGACAGAGGTGGTCCTGTCTTAGAATTGTCAAACGAGCGAAATTAAAATCGCCGTTAAGTTTTCTGCAATTTTCCTTTTTCTGCGCAATTTTCTTAATTTTTATTTCCGTAAGAACCTTCTATACAAAGTATTATAAAGCTTTAAAAAAAGATGAAAGAAAATAGTAAAGTCGTTCTCAAGTAATGGCGTGACCAAGATAAATAGGGATTCATTTTTATATATAATAGAATTCTGTTAACTAGCGTATGTAAGTGCGAATGTTTGTATATAGGTCAGGGGCGGATCCAGGATTTCATTTGGGGGGGGGGGGGGCATTCTGACATTTCTGACAAGGTTCGAAGGAATCAAATCGAAAAATTAAGGCGAATGTATGGAATTGCCCCCCCTGGATCCGCCAATGATATAGGTGTGTATCTTTGTCCGCTGACTGGATTTAGATGAAAAGTCCATGGTTTCTGAAGGATAGCAGGTGTAACCGCGAACTCTAAACGGGGAAATCTATTACAATATGCATATTCTGACTGCGTGCATATAAACAAGTAAAAGTAAAACACAAAACCCCGACAAAAAAGCTGATAATCTCCAAACGGCTGAACAGATTTTCTTGAATCATAGCTAAGAACTGCCAGCAACCTTTCTAATCAATAAATAAACGAAATCGGTTTAACTGTTTGGGGATGATGAGACAGACAGATACACACGTTAAACTTATAACACGTTGTTTACGTCGGGGGTGATGAAATCATTTTGACGCTGACTGTACAACTGCTGAACTGCTATAGTCTGTGGAATCGCTGCCTGGATGGGTGTTCCCCGTTAGTTACAATCTGGGTGTCTTCAAGTCGAGAGTGAATCGGTTTCTTCTAGGCAAGCGTACCTACTCCATCGTAAACCGCATCATCGCTTAACATCAGGCGAGATGGCGGCCAAGCGCAAGCCTATCTATTATAATAATATGTATGTATATATAAGTATGTTATATTTATTTGTAGTCTATTGATTGTTTGTTGTTATTTGCATATTTACTTTTGTTTTTTTTTAGTTAAGGTCACAATTTTTTTTGTATAAGTCCTTTCCATGCACGGTTGCCTGGAAGAGATCGTTTTAAGCGATAAGGCCGCCTGTTAAAAGCCTAGATAATATTTTTATTGTAATGTTTATGTTTTTCTTGTTTTGTGGTATTTTAATAAAGAGTCATTGTATTGTATTATAAAATAAAAATAAAATAAAATAAACTGTACAGCCTCGGGTCTCTCGCCCGAGAGCCCAAAACTACGTGAGATAGACCCAGCATCTTCAGCGAGAGCAATACTCTCTCTATAGAAGTGTCTCGTCGAGAGCGCATCCAGGCCCAGTATCCTTAGTCTCAGATTTGATAGTTTACGAAAACTTTTTTCGTTTACGTATTGTTCCATACATTTTAGTAAAGCGCCTCTATCGGAAATGTGGAGGAACTAAATTTGGTAGTTATCGGCGGTATAGATAGCTTCACTCTAATACGAAAAAAGTTTTCGAATACCTTTTAGCCCAGCAATGTATGGAACAAGACGAAAACGAAAAAAGTTTTCGTAAACTATCAAATCTGGGACTAAGAGCACAGATGTATGCCGTAGACTGTAGTGTGTTGAGAGCTGAATACCGACCTGCAAGCGGAGGCTTCTGCTTGTCTCGGTCGGGCTCCAGCAGGGGCTGCGAGTGGTCGTCGCCGTGCTTGCTGTTCGCGTGCTGCAACAAAATAAAAACACCGCTATACATAATCATATACTTCATTATCAGCCTTTTATGTTCCCACTGCTGGGACACAAGCCTTCTCTTAGAGAGAGGATGGGTCCTAATCTACCATGCTGGCCAGTTTTTTTGCGCGATAAAATCCGAAACGTGGATATTCGCCAAAGAACCAGAGTCACCGACATAGCTGTTAAAATTTGCAAGTTGAAGTGGCAATGGGCAGGCCACATCGCTCGAAGAACCGATAACCGATGGGGAAGAAAGGTTCTTGAGTGGAGACCACGAACCGGCAGACGCAGCGTAGGTAGGCCTCCCACTAGATGGACCGACGACATAGTGAGAGTCGCTGGCATCCAGTGGATGCAAAAGGCAGGCTGTCGTTCAGTGTGGAGGTTAAAGGGGGAGGCCTATGTTCAGCAGTGGACGTCTTCTGGCTGATGATGATGATGATGATATGTTTTTGAACTACTGAGGTTTTTGGAACTCACGATGTTTTCCTTTATCGATTTTGGGCGATAACATCGAAACTGCACAATCTGCACATACCTTAATAAGTAAATAAGTCCTTTATTGGCTCTATCAAGAATGATCCTAAATAAGCCGAGGATCAAACCAATTGCCTTCAGATTGTAAAGCGCACATGCTACCGCTCATCCATCCCCGCTCCATTACATACTTATAACAATATTACAGTGGACCCCCGATAATCCGGCCCCTGTCTAATACGGCGCCCCCTGTAATCCCACATGACTTAGAATTACATGTATGTTTGACAATCTTTGCTAATACATATAGATCACGCAGGTTTGAACAGGTCACAACTCGTACACGCCACCGCTATTGTGCTCGACGCGTATGCATTGTTTTACTTAGTTTGAATTTGACTACTAGTGATAGCGGTACGGCCTAGCGTGCGTTCATTGTTTACTATTTATTAGGCAGTGCTCTATAATCCGACAAATTCGATAGTCCGACACTGCCCTGCATAATGTTTGCCGGATTACCGGGTGTCCACTGTATATTTATTACCTAAAACAATGGTTTTGCATGCAAAAATGCGGCGTACCTACCTAAGTACTGTACTACCCGGGTTTTAGGTTTTCAACCCATTTCCTGTTACCAGACTGTCCCAGACCTTTCGGCCGCCATGTAACTGTGTTTTTTGCCTGTTACATAGTAAGAGGCAAGCGTGCTCCATCGTAGACCGCATCGTCGCTTAACATCAGGCGAGATGGCGGCCAAGCGCAAGCCAATCTACTATAAAAAAAAAAAAACTCAATTCTCGTCACCAGTTATAAATATTTCAATATAATAATCATGAAAGATTGTCTGTTCTTATTTGGTAGCTAATCTTTTTACCTAAAACGACCTATGAAGGGAAAAACAAAAGATGAACGGAAACAAAAGAACCGAAGGAAAAAATCTAATTAATAACGAGTTACAAAACACTGTTACTATGGCAGCCGAAAGGGTCTGAGGACGGTAATGTTTTAGGGAACCATGATTTCTTTTAATCTAAACGGTATAACAGATTTTGGAGTAACATACGAGTTGTCGTTAGATACGTCATTATTTCGTCTGGAAGTGTTATCTAGCTACATTTTATGATAATAATTACAGCAACTTCTTTTGAATGCTGGTTATAGGAGAAAACAGGAAAATCTCTTGAGTTTTCTAAGATATTGTTAACTAAACTGTTATGAGAAATATTTTGCTACGTTATTGTCCAAGAGTAGATACGTACCATATGACATTATGGTACTGAGACGTGGTTCTTAACTGTTGGCCTTTTGGAAAAACTCAGAGTCACACAGCGGGCAATGGAGAGAGCTATGCTCGGAGTTTCTTTGGGCGATAGAATCCGGAACGTGGATATTCGCCAAAGATTCAGAGTCACGACATAGTGGCAATGGGCAGGCCGAAACTCTTCTCGGAAACTCGGATTCTTGAGTGGACACCATAAACGCAATTAACGTATGTATATAGGCCTCCCACTATTTATGCCGGCGACACCGTGAGAGTTGCGGGCATCCAGTGGATGTATATGGCAGGCTGTCTTTCAGTGAGGAGGCCTATGTTCAGCAGTGGCCGTCTTCTGGCTGATGATGATGATGAGATACATAGCGCGTCATCTTAGAAAGCGTTTTTCCCCCATTGCCGCACCGCTGATCCGTTTTATAGCCGATAAGTTGTCTACTTTCTACCACATTGGGATTCCCACAATTGGGCGATGAATCATGGATAAAAGTCCATTGCAATCTTGTTTTCTGGTCATCGTACTATTGGTACTGCTAATAATGTATATTATGCAGGACATCCCCGGCCCCTGCAATCACTGCAGCTTCGCTGTGACATCATTTCCGTTCTAATTAAAACAATTAAATTACCGGTATCTTAATGGGGCTTCCCTATAAGAACTGGTTAATTTAGCGCTAATTATTGTATGGTATTTGCGAGGACATTTCGGACGTCATGCGATTAGCTAAAGCTACAAGCTTACAAAATGCTCGTTATAATTAATACCTACGTTTTTATTTCGTGTGAGCGATGGTGGCCGAATGGTAAGGGTGACCGCCTGGGCTTTGATGGGATGTTGTCTTTTTGCACTATTGTTTGTACTTTAGTAGCTATCAAGTTTTGTGGTGGTACGGAACCCTCAGTGCGCGAGCCCGACTCGCACTTGGCTGGGTTTTTTTTAAAAGTTTTTTTTACTACAGGATATTTTATGGATCAATTCAGTCCATTAAATAGGTAGCTAATAAAGATAAAGATTATTTATTTGCACAAAACACGAGTAAATCATACACACATTTAAAAACGCATGCACAATAGGTGGGTTAAAATTATTTGTCACTTTGTATCATGTTTTGCCTAGTTTGTAGGCGTACAAATCTAGAGAGATGGTATAAAAATACCGCAAATATTATTTATATAAAAAAGTATAATTTAAAGTATGATTCTAATAGTTAAGACATGATGTTATTAATTTAAATAGTTAACAGATAGACATTACTATAATTGTTTGATAAACAAATTGACCTACTGCCGTCTTTAGGTACTAAAATTTATCATTTATAAATCACTAACTTTGTAATAACATTTCTGGGCTAAAAGTTTTTTTAGTTTTATTTTAAATTGACTAATGTCCATTATAATTTCTGATCTTAGGGTCACCTTCAAATAACTCAGACGAAACAAATATTAGGGTCGCCTTATCATTAAAGTAGTACTTAATGAGTAAAAATAATGACCGTGTTACTATCTGCCCTTGACATTAATTGCAGAAGTCTTTATCTTAGTATTGACATTTGTTTAACTCCAATTATTCATGCAAATGAGACAATTTCTTTTGTTTGAAAAATAGGCCCACCACAAACTAAATCCCTATAGTAATGAAACTCATGTCGATTTGTTCCTCATAATCTCTAAATTTAGTGGTAATGTTAGCTATATCCGATCAAACCGGAATATTGAGAAAAGCCGATTACTATGGCCACTGTTGTAAATATGGTCTATTTATTTTGTATAAAAATTCCTAAGCATGCATCCTTTTTCGTATTAAATCGTTCCAGTGTGAAAAAAAGTGACTTTATAAGGGAAATGAATGAATTGTGGCAAAAATCACATATATTAATTCTGTATATTAATATTCCGGTTTCATTTTTACCTTATCTTTCGTCCGAATGGTACAAAAAAAACGATGAATTTTATAGTGTTATACCCATCAATATACGGTCAATTCGGTGGGCCTAGAAAAAATTGTCTTCTTTATAAGAATTTAGTTATTTACGTAACAAAGTACCCATTGTACCTATGCCATATAATATATTGCTTTGTTTTTTTAAGTAATATGCTTACGTTTGACGGCCATCTCGCTGCGATGTTTTATGATGGAGCACGCTTGCCTAGAATATACCGATTCACTTGTGATTTGAAGATTGTAACTATCGTGGAACACCCATTCAGACAGCGGATTCCACAGACTAGCAGTTCACACAGTAAAAGTGGAACCAAAGCGTACGGGTTTTCGGAATACCAACTAAGACGCGGAGTCGCCCTTTCGGCCCGCTCTGGAAGTCTGATAAAAAAATGGGCAGGAGGAAATTAGATCATGCAGATCCGATGCACAGATGCACACTCTCCGAAATGTTTTGTTTTAGAACTTTCTTGCTAAGTTCTCTTGTAAGTACTAGAGAAGTTTACATTTCTGCCATTATTCAGCTGCGAAACAGTAGTGTGCATTATTACTGTATTATGGTTTGACAAGCGTATTAATATGGCCTCAGAATAATATTAGTCCTTCTTCTGAGGAAATGGCACGTAGAATTTTGAAGTAAAAAACTGGGCGGTGTCTATTGCATGTGGCGCTTACTATTTCCTGAACGAGCTGCTCGTTAATTAATTATTGTTATTTTGTTTATTGTAGGTAATCTTGTGACATTTGTTATGATTTTGTGTTATTAATGTCATTAGTGTAAGTCGTTTTTGTTCGGTGCTAATTTGAAAAAAAAAAATATATATATATATAGTATTGTCTGTCTGTGGCATCTTAGTTGCCAAACGGCTAAGCCGTTTTGTTTGAATGGATGTATAAGTTTTTTTTGTGGTCATATCAATTTGTGCCAAACCGTGTCAATCACAATTTTACTAGCAAGGGTCAAATTGCTTTAAAGTCGTTTAATATCGCTAATTGTGCCGTATTCGTAAGCACCTAGAGTAAAATATGGTATTTCTCGGACGAGAAAAGTCCAACAAAGCTCTTTTAATTAATAATAAATTATTATGTAGGTACTCTCGGTCCACTGTAAGATAATATTTTGAGTATAGAATATCTCTGTAGGACCCAATAAATTAGAATTATTCATGTAATCGCAGTGTAATGCAATGCAATGGTATAGGACCGGAATTTGTGGAGGGAAATAGGGAAGACCGCTGCCCAATGCGACAGTGAGACATTTATTAGATACCTACGTTAAAAAATATAGAATGATTATCACTACCCAGGTACTCAGTTTTACATCATTACGAAATATCGACGCAACGCTCTCTTAGCGACGGTTCTTCAAACAATAGTCATCCGTAGTCAGTAGATTTTTTGTGTGTATGAAGGTCATACATTACTAGTCAATACCTACTACTACCATACTCTGGGGGCTCTGTTATTGCTAACCGATTGAGTCAACACTGTTGTGTGGGCTGGGGTTAATGTACTAATCTACCTCCCGAATGTATTACAACGAAGCACCAATATTTTAAATGCGAAAGTATTTACTACCATCTTATCTTTAGTTGACCAAATGATAGAACTGCAATTTAAAACAGAGATCATCTGTTTAATTTAGCTTAAGGATGTTACTTAGTTATTATTGTATCTATTAGCTTCCAAAATACTTATCCCGCGCGAGGAAAATCGTTGAAAAACAAATTTACGAGTACATTTCAGTGGAAGAATTCTAAATTCAAGTCTAGGGTTAATAGGTTACTACTGGGCAAACGTGCTCCATCTTCGACCGCATCATCGCTTTCCAACGGGCGACATCGCGGTCAAACGTTAGCCTAGAACGATGTAAAAAAAATATTAAGTCGTTTCTACGAATGAACCGAAAGAGCTGTTTACGATTCAGTTGTATATTTATTTTTCACCTCAAAACCTTCGATCAAAATAAAATGAATGGACGGGCCCAGAAGAAGCGCATTTTGAAGATTAGAAAATGAGCGCCGGCGCTCACTTCGTTTCAGTCGGTCTCTAGCCATAGCAAGTGCAACACGAGTCTTGTTACATGATAACGAAACAGTTTTGTCTCGTTTTTACAGAGCAAGTTCAATGTTTATGGCCCGTCCATTAATTTTATTATGGTCGAAGCTCACAACCTCGGACAGATTCTGTTTATCATTCGAAATCTGATTGCAAATTAATGTGCATTTTAAATACGTTAGCGTGGAAAGATTCAAACCTATCTATTCTATAAATTTCTATACTTTAAATGCTTTTTTTTTTTGCTACGGTCCCTTTGTTTTTTGGGGCAATTTTGCCATTAACAGTGAGGGAGGAGATAGTGAGTTTGTCTAAAGACGAGGTAATCCTTGTTGATGACACTACTAACAGAAAATAACAAATGGATAAACTAAAAACGGATATTATTAGATTGAATAAAATTACATAGCTAATGCAATAATTCCTTTTTTATTTCGGTATGAGTGTAGAGAAGAAAAGAGACAATTTCTTTTCTTTGAAAAATAGGCCCACCACAAACTAAATCCGTATAGTAATGAAACTCATGTCGATTTGTTCCTCATAATCTCTAGATTTAGTGGTAATATTAGCTATATCCGATCAAACCGGAATATTGACAATAGCCGATTACTATGGCCACTGTTGTAAAATATGGTCTATTTATTTTTGTATAAAAATTCCTAAGCATGCATCCTTTTTCGTATTAAAAACGTTCCGGTGTGAAAAAAAAGTTACTTTATAAGGGAAATGAATGAATTTTGGCAATAATCACATATATTATTCTGTATATTATTATTCCGGTTTCATTTTTACCTTATCTTTCGTCCGAATGGTACAAAAAAAAACGATAAATTTTATAGTGTTATATATTAAAAGTAGTATTATACCCATCAATATACGGTAAATTCGGTGGGCCTAGAAAAAATTGTCTTCTTTGTAATGAAGGAATTATGTGGTCTATGTAAGTGGCAAAACTGCCAGAATTTTGTCCACCTTTCCTTCCACTTTTCAACAAACGAAAAAAGACGAGGTTCGTAAGTCGACGCGTAGGTATTTTTTTTTAAATGTATATTTTAACTTTGATTTTTTTTTCTTTCTTTATATAAATTTGAAGTAGTAAGCTTTTAATTTTAGTTCTTTATTATTTTAAATAATAATATGTAGTTTTCTCGGGTAAATATATTATGTGTGATTTGCATAGGTATCGGCATTACAAATATGCAAAAACAGGAAGTAAATTCACAGGAAAATACGAAACATTGATTGTTTTCAATAATAGTTACTCAGATTTTTTTGCATTGACGCATGCTTTGTAAATTTGCTTTATTGCTAGCTTGCTCATTGCGGTAGCATGTCCCTTAACAATAATGCTATAAGAAGTCAGCGTGTTACTTATATCGTGCAAATATGTTTGAACGACAATGTTCAGTAAATATTCAAGAGTCTATAACACGGTATGGCTTAGAAAGTTATACTTTCACGAAATATTTCCAATTATTTATTAATTTATAATTTTGTTTATATTACGGAATCTTTATACGTAATTAATAACCATAATATGATTAAATCTCAGTTGATAGGTTATTAAACCTTTAGTAATTATTTGCAATACACATTTACTTAGAACAGAAAAAATCATAATCAACTCAAAGTTACCTTTTTATTCGGTAGAAGTAAAAGCTTACTTCCACCAAGAGGCTTTTAGATTAGTTAAGTTTTTCAGAGGTTTTAATTTAAGTTCTTAATTATTCTCAATAATAATATGTATAAAATACACGGCTTTAATTTTACATCATCAGCCAGAAGACGTCCACTGCTGAACATAGGCCTCCCCCTTCAACCTCCACACTGAACGACAGCTTGCCTTTTGCATCCACTGGATGCCCGCGACTCTCACAATGTCGTCGGTCCATCTAGTGGGAGGCCTCCCTACGCTGCGTCTTCCGGTTCGTGGTCTCCACTCCAGAACCTTTCTTCCCCATCGGTTATCGGGTCTTCGAGCGATGTGGCCTGCCCATTGCCACTTCAACAAATTTTAACAGCTATGTCGGTGACTCTAGTTCTTTGGCGAATATCCACGTTTCGGATTTTATCGCGCAAAGAAACTCCAAGCATAGCTCTCTCCATTGCCCGCTGTGTGACTCTGAGTTTTTCCAAAAGGCCAACAGTTAAGGACCACGTCTCAGTACCATATGTCATCACTGGCAACACACAATAATAATATGTATAAAATACACGGCTTTAATTTTACATCATCAGCCAGAAGACGTCCACTGCTGAACATGGCCTATGTATGTCCCTCTTTAACCTCCACACTGAACGACAGCCTGTCATCTGCATCCACTGCATGCCCACGACTCTCACAATGTCATCGGTCCATCTAGTCCTACGCTGCGTCTTCCGGTTCGTGGTCTCCACTCAAGAACCTTTCTTCCCCATCGGTTATCGGTTGTTCGAGCGATGTGGCCTGCCCATTGCCACTTCAACTTGCAAATTTTACAGGACCAGCTTTATTCAGATATATGCTACAGTTAATAGACAGTAATTAGTTTATTTTGAAACTCTCGTGTTATCAGAGACAATAAATTATCAAATAAGATAGGCATACCTACCGCCATACCATATACTTACTTGCAGCTAGGATTTAAAACGCATCTTCACGCTATAGAGCTGTAATATTTTAGTTTTCCTTTGTAAATAGTATCTATCGCTAAGTAGGTGGGTACGTCCGTCTTTATGGTACTGGTTTCATTCATCAAGATATTATTAGCCGTTTAATGGTGAAAAGATAACATAGGCTGACAATGAAATAATTCTCTATTAATTACTGTAAATTCTTACTTACGTTTATATTTTTATTACCAGAGCCATTCTAGAGATATATAAAATTTCAGATCATCAACATTCAAATTAATGCAGACAAATCATGCAAATTAAGGGGTTTCACAAGATTTTGATGAGAAAAATGAGTCACCAGTTAAACCAAACAATGCGAGCGGTAGAGGCAATGTGCCTGAAAGGTTTACCTGAAATACTCAAATGTTTTAGGGCTCTACATTTTGAAATCAGTCCTTTTGGTGGTAAGTTTCGGAATAATCACACAATAGTTCCGCGAACTATTGCGTTGATCATATTGAGAGATTATCAAGGAACATTATTACTCCTAGCGGAGGACATCATACTGAGACGATGTGATGTTCTGTTGAGCTAACGAAATAAACTGAAATTGGATTAGAGTCTGTCCAATTGATTGAATCAGGTGTTTCAAATATCTCTGTATTCTACTTCTAGTGTATTTTTATGTCTGGCATCACTCGTCCACAGACTAGGTAAAGCTACTAACGTAGCTTTGCTCTCGTCTCTTACTCTCCTCTCCGTAACTCTCCTGTCTGTATTTTTATATGTCTGCTACCTTTTTGCGTCATGCTGAAACGGCTCAATCGATCTTGATGGAATGTATCGAGTATTATGCATAACGTAGGTACGGACGGACATATCAGTACATAGAATAAATAATCTCAAAAGTTATATTGAGAGTCCTCAAAGTAAGACAATGCACCGCCAATGCGCGGGTATTGGAGGTGTCTATAAACGACTGTGACCACTTACCATCAGGTGGCCCGTTGCTTGTTTGTTTACTATAATATAATATAAATTATATATTTCTGTTACAATACACAAAATTAATAATAAACGGGGAAAAAATACGGAAGCAGTAGGCCTCAAACTAGGCTAAGCCTGTATCTTGGGTACCTACCCAGAGATAACAAAGCATAAATATTTTCTGACTTGCGCTGACAATGGGATCAATGTTGCGAAAGTTTAGCTGACAGTTTTAAACTTACTAAAAATAAAATTATAATGATTATTTACGGGTTATTTACCGTGGTAAGGTTGTGGAATGACCACGGTAAATAAGTATACCGTAAATAATCATATAACTTTAGTGAACAACCGTGATAGTTTAAAACAGTGTTTTACTAAAAATATTGCTGTCTTTTATTTCAGGCTACGAAATAAGGAAGTTACTTTCCTTCCTTTACTTTTATGTAATTCAACTAAACCTTCAAATTCGATCCCAATGTGTAAAACAGTTTCCGAATTGCAAATTTTAAAGTCATATTTAATTGATAAAATGATAACTAATGTACGTGACTATAATCATATATTGTACATACAACATAATCCAAGCAATACCAACAAAAAAAAAGTACTCTTTCTCCCGAAAAATGCGGAATAACTGGAAATTTGCGAGTGAAACCGAATGGCACATGACCGAGACCATGCAATAATGTGCCCTTGAAAAAGTTATAAAACTTTTTGGTGGGGTCACCTTGAGTCATTATTATTCTAAACTAAACAATTAATACACTTGGTAATTTAAAATGAGATAATGATGACTTACAGGTTTACTGTGGCTCCTTTCAGTGTTAATCAAATGTGAACCCGAAGCGTTGGATTTTGAATTAGGCGAATTCGGCTTCCCAAAAACTTGCTCCAAAGCTTTAGAATCCAAATCTTTTCCGGAGCTTTTTGATTCGTTCACGATTTCCAGTTTTGTGTGTTCCGACATTTTCACTTCACTTTTAATTTTTAATTAAATTAAGGAATAAATGCACTTTTGTTTAAGAAAAGCTTTTTAATATTGTTTAATGGTACGTTGTGAGGAGTGACGTGTGTTACGCGTTACTATTTCTCAGAGACTGCCGGACAGTGCCGGAGATCGCGTCTGTCGGCCAACTTGTTTGCACACACGAATGATTTAATGAGTTGGTTTCTAAAAATACCTATCTGTTCACGCGACTTAATTCTGCTGTTAACTGGGCATCAATGAACTGTGGAATTTCTGAACGCATTTTTTAACGATTTCTGAATTGCGTGAATAAAACGTAGTTTTTTTATTTTTTATTGTTTATTTATATTCTCCACCGACTCCTGGGTCCGTGCCCTTTGTTAACTTTTACAATTTATTTTTTAACTATATTTGATAATACATAAAACTAATGACTATTCTAAACGTAGATTTCAATGTTTATTACTATATAGCATACTGCGATAACTGAACAGGGTTAAACGGAAATGGCCATCAGGCGAGTTGGTGGCCAAACATAGATCTCATCATCATCATTATTTCAGTCACAGGACGTCCATTACCAATCTATCCAATAACCATCGTTATTAACTCTGTTAATTAAGACCGTTAGTTTCACTAAGATAATAAAAATAAAATAAAATTATAAACAACTTTTACTATGGGACCAACAATGAAATCGCGAAAAAAATTGTCAGCTATTTATTCCCTTTGACATAGACTGACTTTCCAATAGACAGAAAATCTTTGGATATTCCATACATTTCGTCGAGTGTCAATGACCGTTTTCTATTGACTTAGTTCACCTAATCCTCATTGTATTATATTGTTCGGTATTTGTATACATTAGTATATTATCATAATTATAAGTAATATGTATTATTATTAATTTTTATTTTCAAAAATCTTTCAGAGCGCCTGGCCAAAATGCTGGCGTGTTTCTGGCTCAACGCATAAGCATTGCCATTCAACGTGGTAATGCCGCCAGCATGCTGGGTACGCTGCCAACTGGTAGTGGGCTTGAGCATTTGGATTGTCTTTAGACCTTCAACGGTCTATGGGCAGTCTAACTGTATTTGTAGTTTTAGTTTTAGCTTGTATTTTGTTTAGTTAATAAAGGGCTTGCCCGTTAAAAAAAATATTATTAGATTGTACGGTTTATATATTTTTTTTACTATTGCACGCCCGCCTTCTATCTCCTGTAAATCCTCTCCGTCCCAAGGTTGCCTGTAAGAGATTGCTCTTAGCGATAATTGTTGCACTAGTTTTTTAAGCTTTTTTTAAATTAAAGTTTTTATGGTGTGAACAATAAAGAGTTTATCTATCTATCTATCTTGTCAGAAAATCTCTATTCTTCATCTGAAGAAATTCCCAAAAAGGTCAAATTCCTTTGGAAATTCCTAAATCACAAGTGACGTGTGAAGTGTCACAGTGACACTTGATTGTTCGATCAAAGATCTAAAGCTATCTACGAGTAAGTACTTATCAATGGTCTAAGGTACTTATTGGGAGTTAGGAGTGATACAATTTACATTAAACCCAAAATTAAACCACATAAATTATGTAGTCACTTCATAACCGGTCTATGGGAAAAACGTAATACTAATAAATGCGTCACAGAAGTATGCACGTATTTTATTAGCTAAGTAATTTAGCATAGATTTACAAACACAATGAAGGTTGGGTATAGAGCAAAATTCATGGAACAAGTGTCCTAAAGTTCACTATAGAATAACGCTATAAAAAATGAAAAAATATTAATTTAATAAATCGACTTCAAAATTTATCAAATATTACGCACAAAATGACGTTTGAGTGATTCTAAAATAAAAATAAGACTGCTTCGATTTAACACAATCATAGACATACTTTTTATCCCAAAAAATGCGGTTCCTGTGGCATAGAGGATGAAACTGCTGGGCATAGCTAAATAAAAATATTTAAGACTAATACAGTAACATCTACAGTACAGTAATATAAATCAGAAAAAAGGATACCAAAACCTTAATACTACAGTAGCAGCAAATACTAGATCAGATGAAAGATAGCAAGCGAGAGAGAGATGTGGTTGAAAAATTATTCTGTGTGGGTAGTTTATAAGTTGTTTGAGATATATTTATAGGTAAATTCGATGGCAAGTCTGTTTGTATATGGAACCGCTGCCGTTGATTGTCTAGCTAGCTGATATAAACCAGGGGCCTTACGGCCAACTCGGTATCAAACTAACGTTAAATCCGCTCAGTTGGAAAATCACGCAACCGCAACCCGTATCTATGGGCGCGTTAAGGTTCAATTCGCGTGATTTTACAAAAAATAAGCGAAAATAACTCTGTCTCTCTGTCTGAATGTATGTTCGCTTTTCACGACTAAACCGCTAAGCCGATCTTAACGGGCGGTTATCCCAGTCGCGTAGGCAACAAAACGCTCCCTCAGCCACCGCCAAATTCAAATTCAAATTCAAAATATTTATTTGTTAGAACATGGTAGGTACACATACATATAAAGTAGCATACATGGTCGTAATAATGGAGACGTATCTCATGTCCTTGCCTGTTACAGCGTACAAATGTTAGTTTTTTACATATAAGTATTATTATTAGTTTTTGTTAAAGTTAAAAAAATAACGAAATTATGTCTAAGTTAGAATATTGTTAGAAGAAGCCAAGTTATAGCGACGCCATGCTAGAGTCAGGACGCCCGCGGGGAGAGTGCAACGACAAAAACGAGCATAGGTATATCCGACCTCGATGACGCCTGGCGCGGCACTGAACGCGGCGCGCCAAAATTCTCGGGACCTTTTTACGGTTTTAATTTCACTAAAAAACTAAACTATTCACTATCAAAATTCTATCCAAATAAAAGAATGTTGAATAAAATTGCCTTTCAGTACATGCAATTTCCAGGTTGTTACAAGCTTTCATTAGAGCATAAAACGAAAAAAATAAACGACTTTGTTTCAGTTTTTTTTTGATCGAGGAAAGTTTATTCTATCGTGTTTTGAACCAAACTACAGACTCTAACACAGATGTATCTGTGACATGTATTTTTTTCCAGCTCAAATATTGTAATTTAACTGAAAAAATTGATTAAAAACCGTCAAATTTGGTATAAGAGGCTCTTAACGAATTTTTGCAGGATGATAGTGTACATCATATGGAAGGACATAAGGTACTTATTCTCCCAGAAAATGCGGGAAAATTGGAAAATCGCGGGTAGCACCGCAGGATTCTGCTAGTCTAGATATATAATTAATGTCTGTATTTAAGCTTCGACCAAAGTAAAATGAATGGACGGGCATAGAAGAAGCGCATTTTTGAAGATTGCAAAATGAGCGCCGGCGCTCACTTCGTTTCAGTCGGTCTCTAGCCGTAGGACGTGCGACACATGAATTTTGTGACATGATAACGAAACATCTGACAAAATGTTATGTCTTCGTGTGCTTTCCCGAAGCGTAATAACACAACAAAAACCTAATGGTTATGGCCCGTCCATTCATTTTATTTTGTTCGAAGTATGTATGTATGTAAAAGTTGTTTATAAATGACTCATCATTATAAACAACTTTTACTTTAGGACCAACAGGAAATCGTGAAAAATCAGTTATTCCACAAATAACGTCATGAAGGGTAGTGGACGGCTAAAGCAGCGAGCTTCCACGAACTTCCTTACCGGTAAAATGTAAAAACACACTTAAGTAGTAATCAGGATCATTCTTTTAGTCCTGCAAAGTGTGGAATGAGCTACCTTCCGCGGCGTTTCAGAGAAAAAGGCGAGTTAATAGAGTCCTTAAGGGTCGGCAACGTAGGTATTTGTTATGCCTCTGGTGTTACAAGTACCTATCCTTAGGCGACGGTGACTGCTTACCATCAGGCGGCCCGTCTGCTTGTTTGGCCGTCATTTCATCTATGGCATAAAAAATATAATTTTAGTCAAAAATTCAATATTTTGTAAATATTTTTTGTACTGTACAGTATTTTACTATGAAGAAAACATAGTTACTAGAAAAGAATCATTAACTAATATTATAAATACGAAAGTGTGCTTGTTTGTTTGTCCTTCTCTCGAGCAACGACATATCAACAGATCGATGTGATTTTAGCAAAGATATGGTTGACTGGCCAGCAGTAACGAAATATTTTCTTAAAAATTTACGGTAACTGAAGGATTGTCCACTTGAAAGAAACCGCGATACACAGCTAGGCTAGAATACGTATAGCTCGTGCTTGGATAGTAAAAACGCCTGTAACTTTACAAAAGGCAAAACACTTCAGAGCATTACGGTTGTAGCTTTTTATTTGAAACGGACTATACCCTATGTCACCCGGGGATAGTGTAGCTTCCCAACAGTGAAAGAATTTTTCAAATCGGTTCAGTAGTTTCGGAGCCTATTCAATGCAAACAAACAAACAAACAATCAAATCTTTCCTCTTTATAATATTAGTATAGATTAGTATAGATGAAGAAACTGATTTTTGATTACCCTTTGACTATGTATCGTCAGAGCTCTTGCATTATTCCGTATGGGACAAAAAACAAGTTTTCCCTGAAACACGCCCTATAACTAGGATTTTTGTGTCGTAAATAAAGCAAAAAGCTTCTTAGATACAGCATACAGCTGTCTAATACAGCGTCATACAGAGTTACATCATGAAGAAATTGCCAGCGCTGGACAAAGATTACAAATTACAACAATTAGACTTAAAAAGAAAGTATCCGACTACAAAATGCGGCCTATCACTCTGGGCATGAAGAGTGAAGACAGGTTTGGTCAAAAAATAAGAAATTTATATGCACCTAGCATACACTTAGCACTACCTATGCCACTTCTTCTTTTAGCATTTCTTTAGCCTTACCTATTCACTTAGACTCGGCAAAATGTATTAAAAGCGTTTAAACCTTTATTATGGAGAACGCAACTACATTATATAGTATTGCTCGTTTAATATATAAGGGTTTGTTGTTTTAGAACTGGCTACCGCTACTAGAGATAAATTTAATAATACTAGTAATTCTACTCATATAAAAAGAAAAGGGTTGCCTGGAAGAGATCACTCATAGCGATAAGACCGCTTCTGTATCTATATGTTTAAGATATTTTTCTTCATAAATAATAGGCTTGCGTTTGACCGCCACCTTGCCTGAAGTTAGGCGATGTTACGATCTACGATGGAGCACGCTTGCCTAGATGAAACCGACTCACTCGTACTTTGAAGATACCCAGATTGTAACTGTCGAGCGGCACCCATTCAGCCAGCGCATTCCACAGACTAACAAGTTCGCAAAGTGGAATCAAGTGGAATCAAAGCTCTTCGTAATGGTTTTCGGAATATCAACCATGAAACGCTCATGTTCTTGTTACAATACAGAGTTATATTGTAGTGTAGTGTAGGTACTTTTTATAGGGAAGGTGTAGTTAGGTACCTATAGATACGCTAACTTATGAAAACCAACTGCATTAGTTTAATACTTTAGAGGTCATCATCATCATCATCATCAGCCGGAAGACGTCCACTGCTGAACATAGGCCTCCCCTTTAACCTCCACACTGAACGACAGCCTGCCTTTTTCATCCACTGGATGCCCGCGACTCTCACAATGTCGTCGATCCATCTAGTGGGAGGCCTACCTACGCTAAGTCTTCTGGTTCGTGGTCTCCACTCAAGAACATTTCTTCCCCATCGGTTATCAGTTCTTCGAGCGATGTGGCCTGAACGAAACGTGGATATTCGCCAAAGAACCAGAGTCACCGACATAGCTGTTAAAATTTGCAAGTTGAAGTGGCAATGGGCAGGCCACATCCCTCGAATTTAGAGACAACACCGAGACGAGAAGCAACATTATTTTAAGCACTTACTAATTTGATATACAAATTATTATAGAACAGACAGGTAGGTAAAACTGTTTTAATAATATCATTGGCCTTTGATAAGATAACGAGCCGTAGCTTGTTGGCAACAATACATCGATAGGTGGTGATTAGAAATAAGCATCATTATTTAAGGAACGATTTAGCTGGTAGTTCTGGTACACTAGTACTTACTACTTCTGCACACTACTCTCCTATGTATAGTTAGGTCCCATTCACATTAACCTACCTAGGCGTAACAGTTACAAAGTTTATTCACCTTTTTCTCAATCTGTTTAATCGTTAATACAATATAGATTATTTACATAACGTAAACATTATTTATTTGCACAAAATACAAGTCAATCATACAAACATTCTAAAACGCATGCACAATTAATTAATTAGTTATTTTTATCATCTCTACATCGCTTTCCGCGTCTGTCTGTCTGTATAACCGTTGCAGGCGATGCGTAGCAGGTACACTATATAGGTACTTGCAACTTGTACTATGCATGGTCTGAAACGAGCTAAAGATAGAAACAATAGGTAGTTGATTGAATCAGGCGTTACTTTGCGGAAGTCCATTTTTAATTTGTATATGTCGAATTTCTAGTGTAATTCCGCTTCTAACAATAACAACAACAAAATTTAAACAATAGGTACCTAGGTATAAGTCTTAAGTCTAGGTACCTACCTATATATCCGAATTGTGGGTTATTTTTTTAGTTTTTGTTCTCATTTGTATAAAACTTTTAAAGTGATTTACTGGTAGTTTAAAACACTAGAGCTTTACTGTCAATTCCTATCCCCTATGAGTGTACGTTAAACGTAATTTATAACTAAGTCCATGGTATTCCACATTCTAGATTACTATGCAAATAAATCGGTTTACCTCTTGTGGGTGGCAATAAGCCAAAGTGAAACATCATTATGTCGACTTTTTTATTTATATCTTCTAATGTACCTAAAAATTCCTTCTTTCAGGGGGTGACCTATTTACGTTTAAAACACACCTTTGCTCTTGAATAGTTATTTTTAGAACAATATTTGGAGTAACTAAGTCAGGTATTTATACCTAAGTGCTTTATTTGTAAGCAAGACACAAAGGTTCGCTTTTATTGTGCGAAAGCAGTCTGTAGAATGCGCTGCCTGAATGAGTCTTCCCCAATAGCAATCTGGGTGTGTTCAAATCACGAGTGAATCAGTTTCTTTTAGGCGTGCTCCATCGTAGACCGCATCATCACTTTACATAAGGCGAGTTGGTGGCCAAACGCAAGCCTATTACTAAATTTAAAAAAAAACATATCCGTGGCAAAAATTGGTTATATACCTACACATTTTACCTAAAATACGTCTGAAAATTGCGGAAAATGCTGGCTGACCACGTTGCCTTGCCTGATTGCGAGGCTAACTTTGTGACCAAAATACAGGCCCGCGTTTTGATCACGTACCTAAAGAATATTTCAGTCTCCCCGACAAATCATTAAACATTAAATTAAAATTGAATTCTTAATAAACAATATAGTTGTTGCAATCCTTTTCTGACGCATTGAAATGAAATAGACGCCGATAATATAATTTTAGTCCTATCAAATTAGTTTGGAGAATCATACAACAGAATTGATGTCACGTGGCACCTTTTGTAAGGAACTTACTTTTTCGGTGCACCAACACACAAAAAACAGCAAAAATGAAGTTCAGAGTTCACTCTTTGAACTTTTTTTTAAGGGTTGAGAAGGCTAGGTGGCTCTTAGTTACGGCATTTAAACCGACAATATGACTTTCTTCTGGTGCTTGTTTGCCGCCTCTACTATTTTATTCTTCTCTTCTCTCTCTTTTCTTTCTGTTTTCCTTTTTGTGTATTGTTTACCTTTTTTCTTATTTTTTTTCTCGTTTTAGTGGGCGTTTTGCGAGCTTTTTGTCTAGTTCATCACATGGGGTTCTTCAAAAGGCGAGTTAATCGAGTTCTAAAGGGTCGGCAACGTATTTGTGATGCCTCTGGTGTTACAAGTATCCATAGGCGACGGTGACTGCTTGCTTACTTACTTACTTAGAACACGCAGACAGGCTGCCTCATCAGGCAGCCCGTCTGCTTGTTTGCCACATACGGCATATTTTTTTTTTTAAATTGCGTGTGTTCAAGCCAGGCGTCAACGTTGAGTTTCCGGTTACTGTCTCTTCATCTTTCTATCTATTGGTTTGGTAATAATAATAACGGTACAAACGCATAGCTGCCACTAGGCACTTGGGGCGACGGCCCTTGGAACCGATATGGTCAACTCTAATCATGTGTGACCATATATTTTGAAACAATCTTGATCTTGTCTGATTGCCTTATTGGATGAAAATATTTTTATCTAGTAGACATACTGTACTGCACAAAGAGCTATGGAGAGCGCTATGCTCGGGGTTTCTCTACGAGATCGAATCAGAAATGAGGAGATCCGTAGACGAACGAAAAGAGAACCTAAAAGAGACCGCAGGGAAACTCTGGATGCAGACGTTTTCAACCGGCCCTTTAGGAGATCGATGGGGGAGGCCTATGTCCAGCAGTGGATGTCCTATGGCTGAAATGATGATGATGATGATACTGTCAAGGTAGACGTAAATGTTCAAGTCCTTACTTTTGAGATCTTTGCATCTACGATTTCTAAGAGTTTTATCTGGCGCGCTTCTCCTATGATCCTACCCTTCAAGTTAAATGAATAACATTGGACAGACACCGGAGGTTGGAATCGTAGCAGCTGTAACACAGGTCTTCCTAGAACAGCAGCTTACGAGACATCTACAGAGAGGTACACTCTTAATGAATTGTTAATTTTAGTCGTGTTAAAAAGTTGGGTTAATATTGAAAAAAAATAGATTTAATCTTCATCACCATAATATATATAGGCCCTTACAGAGTTCTAAAGCCGATATTTTGAGGCGGATATTGGCTCCGTCAGCTTAGGAATGACAAAATGTGCCATTTCCTATTGCATGCACATTTTGGAGAAAGATGACTGAATTGTTTAGTCAGTTGTTATCGTTTTTGAGGTGTGGTCCCAGTGCTAGTTGTTAGCGATGTACCAACAAAATATAGTGTATTGTACATTTTGTAAATTTTCAATACAAAATGTTATTTTCCTATCGGGCTACTGGTTAAAAATAAATAATAAAAATATTAAATTAATTAAAATTACAAAGTACTTTCGTATTTAAATATTGTTTTACACTCGGGTCCTTTTTTTTTATAAATGATCGCTCGCCTTCATAGAGACCAAACCTTTCGCGATAAAATTCATAATGCCTTTCAGAGTGAGAAATATCGCCAGTTGTTTGATAAACGCCTCAGTTCACAAACGTGTGCTTATTTTTTAGTTCTTATCTATAGGGAAAACAAAATAGATAACTCAAAATGGGTTGCGGTGAATTCCTCGTGAAATATATCCTGTTTTTCACCAACTTGGTGTTTGCGGTGAGTTGTTTGTCCAGATTTTTACTGATAAGCTTCATGGGAATGAAGAACTCCAATTACAAGGTGTCTAATCGTATAAAATTATCTTTTGTACAGTATGATAGGTAGGAAGACTATGGAGCGGCAATAGCGGTCAGTATCACTACAAAATGTTCATGACTCTAAATGTTTTGTAATTAAAATACGATTTTAATTTTAAAAGAGGCGTTGCTAGCCCAATAAATTCATTTATACAATATTGGCATACAATCTTTTAAACTGTGTCTAGTTCATAAGTACTTTGTAAAGCTTTGATCTCTTGATCGGAACGCACAACGCTGCGGTACACATTATGCGGTGTCGGACACTGAATTGTAAGAAAAATCGTCTAGATTGGTCTGTCGTTACGTCGAAACATGCGTCAGTGGTGAAGGGCAGAGATTGACGTTGCGTTGGAACTCCTCACCGCAGTGTTTTGCGTTACGTTACGTTAAGAAACCTATACGCTTAATGTTTACGTTACATAACGAACTTAACAAAAAAGTCGCTCCACAGTCTTCCTACCTAACACAATTGTATAGAAAATGGCTTGGCCTGACTGTGTCACATTGACATTATCATTTATCTCCACAGCAACTACTTCGATGGCAATGCACACTATTTGAACACGTCCTAGCATGTCAGCAACAAAAAACTACGTAAAAAACAGAGTATTAGAATAACAGTAGCCGTAGAGTTCATGAAAAGTAATTTTTATTTGATTTTCCTAACATTTCTTTCGAGCGATGTCAGACTGGCCGTCACCGGACACAATACGGTGCTATGGCATAAGGACCTCTTCGAAGAAATTCTTTATACGATGCTATTGCTAAATGACCCAACCCTGGAAAGGTTAACATTTAAATGTTTTGATGAGCCTGATCATCGAGATATGGTGTGTGATCTGATACATTAAAAAATCAGTTTTCTACGCAATTTCTGTGATGTTGCCGAAAAATCATTCGACGTGAGTTCGAAAGAGGTGCAAAATAGCAATGTCAGTAACATTACCATACATTTATCCCTTGCTCATCGATTTGTCCCAAAGATCCCAAATACTTCATTCTGATTCTAACGCATTTTTTAACATTTTAAATCCGTAGCTATCGGAAAAATATTGATTGATTAACTCTTTATTGTTCAGACCATTAAACTAGATACAGAGGACAAAAAAACTCTTAAAAACTAGTGTAACAACTGACGGCCTTATCCCTAAAAGCGATCTCTTCCAGGCAAATATCCTCATTTTCTTCTGCGAAGTTGTAAAAGAAATGAAATCATGTATGAGTAAATATGTGACTCATATTCCAATCACAGCCATTTATCTAGCTCAGGGGTGTCCAACTAAATTTTGTGGCGGGCCGGATTTATTAACTTTGTAACTATGTCGTTGTCGGGCCAAGAGATGTTTTGTAACTGAGCAAATCAAGACTAATATAAGTAAAATGGTAGAATGGGTATAATTATAACCTTTTGGCGGAATTCACAGCAGGTTTTACTTGTAACTGCATGCACAAGCACACTGATATAGATGATATATATATGAATCGCCGCTCTTTACAAAATTACGTCTAAAAAAGTTAAAAGTTACCCAACTTTTAACTCATTCGCGGGCCGGATTAGGAACCTTGGCGGGCCGCATTGTGGCCCGCGGGCCGTATGTTGGACACCCCTGATCTAGCTCGACTTTATCTGATCTACATTGATCAAAGTAAAAATACTGATTAAATAATAGTTTCAGGGTAATAGGCTTTTCAAATTAGCATATATGCTTTAAATGAGTATAGTAAAAATGCCGATAAAAATGTCGTAACTATACTCATATGAGCACGCGGACTCGCCGCTACTTCAAGTAATGGAAAAACACACACTTCACATCTACAAACGCTGGAATAAAATGGAAAAATAAACTTTGCAGTTCACATATAAAACAGCTGAAATTACCATTGTTCTGTAGCCCCATCATCATCACTACATCATCAGCCAGAAAACGTCCACTGCTGAACAAAGGCCTCCCTCTTAGAGGAGTGTAACACCTTCTTGGTTTATCATAATTTCTTTCTACCAAATTAATAATCATCATCATCAACCCTGCTGGATAGACCTTCCTTAGATTCTGTCACTTTCCTCTGTTATCGTTATCGGTTATGCCTATCGCATTTAAGCCATTAAAATTACAAAAAATTGTTACCAAATGCAGCCTCACTCAAATAGTGTTGCTTGGCCTCACTTGACACGAAAAAATTCGGACACTACCCAAAAAGGTAAGGTCTGAATTCTTTGCTTGACACCCAGTTCTTATACCAGAGACGAGTTCAAGATTTGGACCACCTACCCCCTAAACGCAAATAGCATGGCACTTGGCAGGTGTTTCAGAGTACGATAGAATGTAACGTAATTCGTTAATATTGAATGTGAAGTCACAGAACTAAATTCAAAATTTACATTTTGCGACGACAACATAATAACTAAGCTACTAGGAAACTCGTCTGTTGGTGGTAGATGTCAGTTCCATGTTATTTGAAAAGGACTATAGATGTTCACCAACTAAACCACAACGTCTGATAACTTAATCACGGCGTGAGCTGTAGTCATACGCCTAACCAGTCAGTAAAATTAAACTGATTATGAAAATGATTTTAGTCATCTATCTACTTTTGTATTTATCATCAATTGTAAATATGTTTTGGTCAAAGTCGGTCACACCTATGCATAGCCTGCGGCGTTGATAACACTGATAAGATAGCGCCATAGTCTACAGATAAGGTAAACGCTGGCTATTCGATATAGATATCGATTTCTTCCCAGAAGCACTCACTACTCTATACTAAACAACATTAAAAAGTACGGATCGAAGGGGGTATAATGGCGGAATGAGTCTTTGTACGAATAGGACATTTCCCGAATAAGGCATATTGCGAACAGGTTCATATAAAGACTATAGGTCATTTTGCGAATAAGTAGGTCCAATGTCGACTAAACCATATTTTTTACTAAAATGGTTTGGTCTCCCACCCCTTACTAATAAAAGTGGAGCAGCCTTGGAATAGTTACTATACGTCTTTTGTCTTTTTCGATCGAGTTCAAAATTGAAAAAAGAGGAAAAAAAAACACGGCGTAACTATTCTAAAACTACTCAACGTTTATTATCATATTACAAAATACATCGCACTCTTAATAAAACAGTGACCGAATCCAAAATCGCAACTTTTTGGCAATCGACAAAAAACAATTTTAACTGAGTAACAGCGCGCAAGGTGAGGGACGGATAAATACTCAAGTAGTTATAAACCTCATTGCATATAGAAAACAGGTGTTTTTAATCGCCTAGATTGTAGAGCATGCTTTTTTAGGTCGATATTTTACTAAAACTCAATTTGCCAAAATTTCGTGTTCGGTCATTGTTTTATTAAGAGTGCGACATGTCACTTTTTAAATCAATATTTTATAAAAATTCAGATTCAGATTCATAACCAATTCATATGAGGCAAGTCAGCAGTCAAGCAAGTCAAATAACAATAACTTAATAATCGTGGTCTCACAAGAAACGTGGTCTCCCAGTATGGGTCTCATAAGCAAGCTCAAGTCGCACAACGAGCTATGGAGAGGGCTATGCTAGGGTTTTCTCTATGAGATCGAATCAGAAATTAGGAGATCCGTAGTCGAACGAATGTTACCGACAGCCCACCGGATTAGCAAGTTGAAGTGGCAGTGGTCATGGCACATAGCACGCAGAACAGATGGCTGATGGTAGATGACGATTCAATGTTTTCTTAATTTTATTAGGCCATCATCATCATCATTATATCAGCAGCCATTAACCGTTCACTGTTGGACAAAGGCCTCCCTCTTAGTGAGGGGTTTTGCCATAATCCCCACGCTCGGCAGGCGGCTTGGGGATTGCAGTAGTTCACCGTGTGCTAATAGAACGCTGCTGCCGATCCTCCGGTGGTTCTGGTCTCTGTTTTAGGACATACCCGGGTATGTCCCAAAACTGAGACCAGACCCAGGGCGAGCACAAAAAATCGACATCGTTTTATGGTTGATATTCCGAGAACCCGTACGAAGCGCTATGATTCCACATTTATTGTGCGAACTGCTAGTCTGTGGAATTCGCTGCCTGAATGGGTTTTCCCCGTCAGTTACAATCGGGGTGTCTTCAAGTCGAGAGTGAATCGGTTTCTTCTAGGCAAGCGTGCTCCATCGTAGACCGTGTCGTCGCTTAGCATCAGGCAAGTTGGCGGCCAAGCGCAAGCCTATCTACTATACAAAAAACAATTAAATAATAATAATAACATCATCGGGTATAAGGCCATGCAATAAGCTTATTTTAAATTTCAGTTGGCAGGGATAGCCTTGCTCGGTCTGGGTATCGCCGTCCAGCTGCAGATCACTGCGATCACCCACCTAGCAGATGGCCTCGAAGTGGCGCCCATCTCCTCGATGGTGGTGGGCGGGATTGTGTTCCTGGTCGCGTTCTTCGGCTGCTGCGGCGCGATAAGAGAGAGCAACTGTATGCTCGTCACTGTGAGTACCTACTGTCGCCATTACAGACTTACATAGTGCGTGCAACCAGACTCACGCGATGATCTGTTAGCGTTAACGCCTGCGGAAAGATGAAATTATATGAAAATTACATTAGCTTGAGATAACATCTCTCAAGCTAATGTCATTGTCAATGTCATCTCTATCTCCTCTCTACATAGTATAAATTAAAGTCGCTTTCCGCGTCTGTCTGACTGTCTGTATGTCTGTATGACCGCTAACTCCTCCTAAGCCACGCAACGGATTTTGATGCGGTTTTAACCATCAGTTAGATACATTTTCCCGGAAGGTTTATATATATAACTAGCGATCTGCCCTGGCTTCGCACGTAAATTACACCCGTGCGAAGCCGGGTGGGCGGGTCGCTAGTTTTTATACAATTTCATCTTTCCGCAGGCGTTAATGCTAACAGAAAGTGAGTCTTGTCTAACCCCCCAAATTATATATTTATTTATTTTTACTACTAGCACTGTTTCGACCATTTAAATATCTAATTTAAAAAATCTTATTAATATTATCAAAGTGACTAAAATACATCGTTTTAACACCAATTGTGCATGCGTTTTTTTATGGGTTTGATTTGATCGTGTTTTGTGAAAATCTATATTTTTATTTATTTATATAAAAGCGAAATTCATCTACTCATTCACTCACTCACTCACGAAATCTCGAAAACTACTTGACCTACGCAACTGAAATTTGGCAGGTAGATTTCTTATGGGATGTAGAGGTCCTCTAAAAAAGGATTTTGCTGAAGGGCCGAAGAGCAAATGGGGATTGAACGTTTATATGAAAATGAACGCGTACAAAGTCGCGCTCAACAGCTAGAGTCTGGCTAATGAAAGAGACTTTAAAAAGCGCGGCAAATTTAAAAATATCCGCATTGAAACCCCTAAAATTATTATGAAATGCCTGGAATAATCTCACTTGATACTTGTGAGTTATTAATTTTTATTGTAACACAGTCAGAACACAGTAATGTTTGCATTTCATATTAATTTTGGGGTTGCAATGCGGATTTTTTTAAATTCGGCGGGCGTTTCAATCTCTACTTTCATTAGCCAGACTCTAGTTAATTATATAGGTATACATACATACATACATCATCAGCCATTAAATGTCCACTGCTGAACAAGGCCTCCCTCTTAGAGAGGGGTGTTGCCATAATCCCCACGCTTGGCAGGCGGCTTGGAGATCGCAGTACGTTCACCGTGTACTAACAGGACGCTGCTGCCCATCCTCCGGTGGTTCTGGTCTCAGTTTTAGGACATACCCGGGTCCGGGATATATATGTATTATGCAATTAATTTGCCATATTAACTTTGTTCCGTTTCCAGTACTCTATCACGATGATGATTCTGATGATCGCGAAGCTGACGCTGGCTATAATGATCTTCGTGAGGCTGGATGACGTCATCGCCGCGGTGCCCAAGTGGTTGAACGAGGCATTCACCGCCAACCAGCAGTCCTTCCACGAAATTGAAAAGACGGTAAGGAACTTCTCACACTGACGCAAATATAGGTACAACAAAACAATGGAACGCCTTGCCCCTGTCTGTGTTTCCGCAGCATTACAATCTTGGAGTGTTCAAGTCTAGGTTATTACTGGGCAAACGTGCTCCATCTTCGACCGCATCATCGCTTTCCATCAGGCGAGATTGTGGTCACACGTTAGCCTAGTACGATGTAAAAAAAGGTACTTTTTCATCACACCTATTCGAAAAACAGCAATTGGATTTAGAGGATAGTGGGAAGCAAATTCAAATTCGTTCCTATAGGAGTTTGAGCTTTCCCTCTTCTGATTGGTCCGCGTTCGTGCTTCTGGTAAATTAGCGTAGTTATAAGTGCAGTCCCTGATTTCCCTATTCTCAATTAACAGAGTATGGGTTGGAGCCGCTCGCGTAAAGGTTGAATGTAAAAAATATCTATATAATAAATATCACGAGCTATAAAGAGAACTATGCTCGGGGTTTCTCTACGAGATCGAATCAGAAATGAGGAGATCCGTAGACGAATGAAAGTTAACGACATAGTCCACCGTATTAGCAAGTTGAAGTGGCAGTGGACAGGGCACATAGCTCACAGAACAGATGGGTAAGCAAGGACTGGTAAGCGCAGCGTAGGACGTCCACCCACAAGATGGAGAGACGGCCAAAAAGAGACAGCAGGGAAACGTTGGATGCAGGCCGCTTGCAACCGGCTCTTTGGAAATCGATGGGGGAGGCCTATGTCCAGCAGTGGACGTCCTACGGCTGAAATTATGATGATGAAAAGTCCCTACTTATTTAAATGATTTTGCAGAGTGAATCTTCTGTACTTGTATTAATCTGTAATTAGTCTTTATGTCCCAACTGGACTATTTCGGAAATGTACACCGCTCTTCAGACCATCTGTCTCATCAACTATCGGCAAAATCGTAGCTTTATCGTTCGTGCGTGTGGAACCTAGTTTGTCTTAGTTTATTTAGAGTCTATTGTAATGTTCTACTTCTATATTTTTATTCACTATATTTTAGCGTTCATATAATGTACTCTGTTTTTCATAAGTAGAAACGTTTAAATGGGTCCTTTGTCTTTGGCTAATTATTAACTTTGATAATTAAGATTTAAGACCGTTAGTTTCTCTAAGATAATAAAAATAAAATAATATGATGTGTTCCGTGGTCTTGTATTCCAGTTCCAATGCTGCGGTCCGACTGGTCCGTTCTCGTACGGGGCGCCGCTCCCGACCCTCCCCGACACGTGCTGCCCCACTGCCCCCTGCAACCTGGTGACCGCGTACAAGGGCTGCGACGACCTCATCAAAAACTTCTTGAGCTCCTTCGGCACGGCTCTAGGAGCTGTACTTATCGTCGTCGTGGCCATTGAAGTAAGTCTATTTGGTTCTAGAGATATCAAATGTATCTTGTCCAATAAAAAAGCTCCTCCTCCTTACGCACCGTTGGTGAAACCGAACCATGAAAAGGGCTGGCAAATGGCAAAGGGTGTATGTGTAATTTTCTTAAGTGACAATAACTATAATGTAAAATATATAGTAGAAACTCTTTATTGTGTACACCAGAAATAAAAATTAAAACACGATAGAAAACATTTACGAGCTAGTGCCACAAGTGCCACGTAACTTTTTATGCATAACAGAAAATAATTATTTCTAATGTTGGCTTACTGTGCGCTTTGGCTTTGCTGTAGGCACAACAAGCGTTGGATCTTAAATAAAATAAATAAATAACTAAAGCGTATCCCTTTCTTTGTCGAAATTTTATTTATTTGCACCAAGCGTTTTGCCTCCTCTTTCTTAATTAGAACAGGAAAACCATGGAACGCCTTGCCTCTGTCTGTGTTTCCGCAGCATTAAAATCTTGGAGTTTTCAAGTCTAGGGTTAATAGGTTATTACTAGGCAAACGTGCTCTATCTTCAACCGCATCATCGCTTTCCATCAGGCGAGATCGCGGTCAAACGTAAAAAAATTTAAAAGGGGGCTATTAACAGGGGGATTTTCAGACTCGATTTTTTTATAAAAGAATCCTGGCCAGCGCCACATCCTTTATTATGACTGTCAAATGTGGTTAAATACCAGTGATCGACTTATAAAAGCTTTTTTTGCCTATAATTGCTTCACATTGCACAAAAAAAACACCAGGCGCTTTGCGAATAGCAGTCGAATTAAGGGTAACATAACCCAGGAAACCTACCGCCGCACCATGTCTTAGTGCGATCACATCATGTAGACTAAAGCTGTACTACCCCTGGATTGCTAGTGTCTTCACAAAGGTTGTGTTTTGTCTGTTTCAGCTGGTGGCCGTAGTATTCGGTCTGTGCCTGGCCAATCACGTCCGCAATAAGAGCAGAAGAGCGCGCTACTGAATGATTTCCGAAATAGTCTTAAGATATAAACATTAGTTCTATTTGTAGTTTTATAACTGTATGTAGGTATGTACCTATTTTATTAAATAAATGCTTATTTTTACGCTGCTGGTGAAGTAGCGGTTTTTAAATGGTGGTTTTGTCATAATTATTCCGCTACCTTTTCAAATATATAAGCCTATTACCTGATGCCCGCAATTTCGTACGTATAAACTTTCATATAAACTTCTAACCCCCTCTTGACCCCCTCAATTCGACTCTTTCGCCTGATCTCTACACCCCGTAAGGAATGTACCTGCCCAGCTTCGTAAGTCAAGTAGATTTCGAGATTTCGTGACGAGTGAGTGAGTGGTATTTTGTTTTTGTATAGATAGAAGATAATTGCTTTATTTTACAAGCTTGCAATTGATGTATGTAACTGTTTGTTCGGGTGGAATCTTGCAACTGAATTTTAGACCAGTTATCCTCAACCGATTGAGCTGAAATTGGGCATACTTATGTAAATTCAGTGACAATGCAATGTTATTTGCAACTAACATTTGTACGCTGTAACAGGCAAGGACATGAGATACGTCTCCATTATTACGACCATGTATGCTACTTTATATGTATGTGTACCTACCATGTTCTGACAAATAAATATTTTGAATTTGAATTTTTTGAATTATGGTATCATCGAGCTGGTCTGATGATGGAGACAGAAGGTGGCCATAGGAACGCCTAAGCGAAATGACGTAACCTCGTTGAGTTTGGGTTTGTTGGATTTGTCTTCCCAAGCACTTTGGTCCTAGATGATAAATTCAATATGGCAGACGCTCCAAGATGGCGGACAAAATGTTCTTATCTACATAACATGACATAGGTATCAAATGAAAGGGTTTACTGAGAAGAATACGAAAAAGCTTGTTCTAAAAAAGTATATATTTTATTAATAAAGCTTATTTAATAGACAGGTATCACTTGCAAGAGGTTTAGGGCTAGTTTTTTCATACTACAAGATAAACAGGGTTGTTGACCTGGCTAAATGGTCAATAACCCTGTATATTTTGTGACACTGCTTACACCTTTTGGCAGGTAGCTTTCCTAATTCATATTAAATCAGGTTCACCCATTTTTTTTTATTTTTTTTTTATTTTATATTATGCAAGTTTCGGCTCCTAATCTTCGACTAGGCAACCGCGTTTCTTCTCATTCGAAACCGCAGTAAATTTTTGTTTTTGTCTATATCTACTAATATTATAAAGAGGAAAGATTTGATTGTTTGTTTGTTTGTTTGCATTGAATAGGCTCTGAAACTACTGAACCGATTTGAAAAATTATTTCACTGACGGGAAGCTACACTATCCCCGGGTGACATAGACTATAATCTATACCCGTGGGAAGTTGGGGCGGACCTCTAGTTTGTAATAAAAATAATAATTTATTAAAATAGCTATATATAAAGTAGATTTGCTGCCTACTACGAGAGGCACTAATAGAGCATATTATTAATGACCTAGTCTATAAGTATTCACGTGGAATAAGAACTTGCTGCAGACAACGACCTGTCAACCGCTGCGCCGGCGGCGCCGCAGATGCTGTGACGCGGCGCGCGCGCAGTGACAAGTTGCGTGGATGCGACCGGTCGCCGTGTAACGGAACGTTGACCGGTCCACCGGCGCCGGCGCAGGCGCATGCTAGCTGCTACAGCGCTTCTTGATAACTGCTACTAGCAAGGTCGCTTACTTATAAACGAGGTTGTGAAAATGAGAATAGTATGCCCTAGTCTAGGCTAGGAACAAGGTATATAAAACCTACGCTTGAGGTGGACGGGCGGTGGATTTTCGTCCATGTACACCAGCGAATTAATAATTACACAGTCATGTACCTCGTCAGCAATTAATAAAAATAAAATATGAATTCGGCATTCCCTGCTCTAAAATCGTAGCTAATTAGTACAATTTTTTTTCCATATATGTATATAGGATGTAAGGAGAAAACTCTCGAAGCCAAAAGAAGGTAATTGTACTCATCATTATGAACAACTTTTAGTACGGGACCAACACTGAAATCGCGAAAAAAAAATCAGCTGTTCCATACATTTTGTCGAGTGTCAATGACCGTTTTCTATAGAACAGCTGATATTTTTTTCGCGATTTCAGGTTTGGTCCAGTAATAAAAGTTGTTCATAATGATGAGTACAATTACCTTCTTTTGACTTCGAGAGTGTTCCCCCCCGTATACACATAATTGATGTAAATTAGTATCGAAAAACTAAACTGTTAAAACTAAGCTGTTTTAATCGATACTAAGCTTCACTATACGCTCTGACATAATAGCGCAAACTAAAATAAATTTAAATATAAAATAAAAAAAACTATTTACTTTACTAACTATTTAACTTTTTATAAAACAAACCAGCCAAGTGTGAGTCGAGCTTGCATGAATCCATACTGAGGGTTCCGTGCCACCACAAAATACAATAATTATCAATAAAAAAAAACATTTTCAAAATAAGTAAAATATGGAATTTCGATTCGGTGAAAGAAATGAGGTCTTCCAAGTAACCGTATTACCAGATCTAACTTCGTAATAAACAAAAATTTGTCACCAACTCACACTTAGCCATTATTTATTATTTGTTGTTATATTTTAGTTTGTACTACAATCATGCCAAGATTGACGCTTATACGTATTACTGTTTTTACATTATAACAATTACAAAAATACGTAAATTTATTATTTCGACCACATCGTCGCTTACTAAAAGGCGAGTTAGTCATCCACGTTAAAAAAACGTAAAAATAATACGTTTGTTGTATGGACCCTTCTTATACTTTTTACTTTTTGACTTATTTATTATTTTTTGTTAATCCGCCGTAACATTACATATTCTGTAAAAATTTGAACTGGCTATACTTATCTATTATGGTTCGAAAAGGTATAGTAAACGAGATTATGTACTTAAGCTATACACATTTATTATATACTAGCTACGCCCCGCGGTTTCACACACGAGTTAAAATCGTCGTCAAATTTCCTGAAATTTTGCAATTTGCTTCGCAATTTTCTTTCCGTTAAAACAGATTAGAAAATTAAAAAAAAATAATTATGAAATCGGTAAAGTCGTTCTCAAGTTATGGCGTGACCAAGGTAAATAGGAATTCATTTATATATATATAGATGTATTTTATATATATATGTATACAGATTTTCGCTACTATTACTACTGTCAAAATTCAGCGCTGCAGCAGCTTTTGTCTCCACCAAAACAAATATCGGAATCGGATGTTAAATTAGCGCCATTCGAAAAATCAATATCACAAAAACTTGTCTCGAAATATAGCAGAAGAGATAACGGTATAAAGCTTTTCTGTGCCAACTGCGCCACAGTATAAATAATAGTTAAATACACAGTACTTGAGTGAGGTCGACGGCCGAAGGTATTTCATAACAGCATTACCATGTAGGTAAATATAAGGTTAGTTATGTTATGGGCTTCGCGGTGAGGTAGATAGAGCCTTTCGTGATTGCTTCTCATAACAGTTTCTTAAGTCGCTGCTTGGTAAGATCGATGCTCCACGTATATTTAGATAAAGAAGTTTGTTGCGTTTAAATGAGACAATTTCTTTTGTTTGAAAAATAGGCCCACCACAAACTAATACCGTATAGTAATGAAACTCATGTCGATTTGTTCCTCATAATCTCTAGATTTAGCGGTAATATTAGCTATATCCGATCAAACCGGTATATTGACAAAGCAGATTACTATGGCCACTGTTGTAAAATATGGTCTATTAATTTTTGTATAAAAATTCCTAAGTATGCATCCTTTTTCGTATTAAAAATGTTCCGGTCAAGTAACTCTATAAGGGAAATGAATAAATTGTGGCAAAAATCATAACAACACATATTATTCTTTATATTATTATTCCGGTTTCATTTTTACCTTATCTTTCGTCCGAATGGTACAAAAAAAAACGATGAATTTTATAGTGTTATAACCATCAATATACGGTAAATTCGGTGGGCCTGGAAAAAATTGTCTTTTTTGTTTGTCTTAAATAGATTTCACGTCATGACATTGTCCCTGATACGGCTTAACGTATGTAGTATATAAAAAATCTTTGGCTTAATGGTCGTTAGACAAATCTTTATGTGTCTTTTATCGCATTTACAACGGGTAATGTTCTGAAGAACTGTTTGATCTGATGCCGGCGTCGTGGTTTTATCATCGCACTAGCCGCCACCGCCTGAAAGTTCATACACATCTACACTAATATTATAAAGAGGTAAAGTTTGTAAGGTTGTAAGTTTGTAAGTTTGTTTGTTCTGTTTTAACTCCTAAACTACAGATCCGATTTTAAAAATTCTTTTACTAATACTCATACTCATACTTACTCATACTTATTTATTCATAACAATAATAGTTACATGTCACAGTGTATAAATTATTATTATCTTTTACATAATCATCAAAAATTAAAAAAAAAACATGAAAGAAAAAAAAAACATTCAAATAATACAAAAAAATATTAAATAGAATTATTAAATTACATAATGTCAAAATTAAATTAAACAATTAGGATAAACAAATAATATTAGTCAATAAAGAATAATAATTTAAAATGTCAGTTTTACATTAATAGCAAAATATTGTAAATAATGAATGAATGCCTACTCTACCTTATGTAGAAAGTCATCCACCTTATAAAATGTTTTCTCAACAAGCCATTTCTTTGTTCTAAATTTAAATGAGTGTCGTGACGGTGCCTCCTTTATGTCGTCTGGGAGACGGTTGTAAACGTCCGTCGCCATTACGTGGACCTGCTTGGACATCTTCACTAGCCGGCGGGTGGGCGCGCGCAGCACGCGCTCGCGCCGAGGGGCATGTGCGCGCTGGTCGCCCAGGCACGAGTATTCATCCAGGTGGTCTCGAGCGTACATGGCCGCTTCCAGAATTACCATTGATGGAAGAGTCAGTATCCTCATGGACCGGAACAGAGGCAGTGCCGATGTGTCCTGTGGCACTCTCACTATGGCTCTCACTGCTCTTTTTTGCATTCTAAAGGCACGCTCCCAACTAATAGAAAGCTACACTATTCCTGAGTGCCATAGACTATGTTTTATAATGATAAAAGTTAATTTTCTACACTAAATAACCGTATTAGTAAAAGAATTTTTAAAATCGGATCTGTAGTTTTGGAGTTAAAACAGAACAAACAAACTTATCTTGTATTATATAGATTGGTGGAAATCGCACACGGTGCGTTTTACGCGATCTTTTTTGCCTCACACCTGCAATTTGTGGAATGAGCGTCCTGCGGCATTTCCGAGTATAAGTAACATGGGGTTCTTCAAAAAGGCTGTTAATAGAGTCTTTAAGAATCAGCAACGTATATTTGATGCGCCTGGTGTTACAGGTATTCATAAATCGAATAGGTGATGTTTTAATTTTAATAATTATTTCTTGAATAATAAATAAATAAATAAAATAAATATCTGGGACATTTTTGCACACACGGTCATCTGACCCCAAACTAAGCAAAACTTGTAATATGGCTGCCAGAAACTGATATACGTACATATATATTTTTAAATACATACTTAAATAGATATTAACACCCAGACATAGAACAAACACAAATGTTCATCACACAAATGTTTGTCCTAGATGGGAATCGAACCCACGCCCCCAAGCACAGAAGATAGGTTCACTACCAACTGAGCCACCGGGGCAGTCATAATAAATTATGGTAGTTGAATTTTTTTTTTTTTTTTTTTTTAATGTAGCAACACTGATGGCTTACACACACTTATGACTTATCATCAGGTGGCCTTAAAGCAAGCATGCAAGCCGTGTAAACTTAATGTAGGCGCCAGACCAGTGGCACTTGGATCGTTCCAAATACGCACACAACAACAAAAACATACCAATGGCAGCGAAGACGAAACAGGAATATATACTAATGTAAACTCTTTGCTATGCAGCCTTTCATCCAGTGTAGTTTTTATGTTAATCATTATGAACTAATTTTACTACTTACGACACAAATATTATCAGATGTTCCATACTAACACTACTACTACTTGTTGTTGTTGCTTAGGGGCGTGGGTTCGATTCCCACCTAGGACAAACATTTGTGTGATGAACATTTGTGTTTGTTCTATATCTGGGTGTTAATATCTATTTAAGTATGTATTTAAACCTATATATGTATGTATATCAGTCTCTGGCAGCCATATCACAAGCTTTGCTTAGTTTGGGGTCAGATGACCGTGTGTGCAAAAATGTCCCGAATATTTATTATTTTATTTATTTATACATTTTGTCGAGCGTCAAGGACCGTTTTCTATGGAACAGCTGATAATTCAAAGGCGTGAGTGAATCGGTTTTTTCTAGGCAAGCGTGCTCCATCGTAGTCTGCAGTCCGCATCGTTGCTTAACATCAGGCGAGGTGGCTGAAGATTATACAATAAAAAAAAACAGGTAGCTCACCTATTTTTTTTATTAACTAAACAAAATACAAGCTAATACTAACACTACACATACAGTTAGACTGCCCATATACCGTTGCAGGTCTTAAGACAATCCAAATGCCCAAGCCCACTACCCGTTGGCAGCGTATCCAGCATGCTGGTGGCATTACCACGATGAATGACAATGCTTATGCGTAGAGCCAGAAACCAGGGGCGGATCCAGGATTTCATTTTGGGGGTGGCCATTCTGACAAGTATAGGTACCTATATGAGTATGCTGTGTAAAAGTGCACCTGAATCAAATCGAAAAACTGAGTCAAATGTATGGAATTGCTAGATGTTTTGGGGGCATGGGGGACATGCCCCCCCCTGGATCCGCCAATACCAGAAACACGCCAGCATTTTAGCGCTCTGAAAGATTTTTGAAAATGAGGTGAGCTCCCGGTCGCCTAGAGCCCAATGTTTCGACCCAAAACGCCTCAAATATGTAACCACTGACGAGGTTAGCATTTTTTTAATGCTACAGTCAAACGTCCTCCCATAGCCGATATTCAATGAATATTCTATTGAAATATCAGTGCTGAATCTTTGATCTGAGGATGGGCAGCAGCGTCCTGTTAGTACACGGTGAACGTACTGCGATCTCCAAGCCGCCTGCCAAGCGTGGGGATTATGGCAACACCCCTCTCTAAGAGGGAGGCCTTGTTCAGCAGTGGATATTTAATGGCTGATGATGTGTGTGTGTGTGATCAGTGCTGAATCTCAGAAAAGTCGAGGCACGCGTTGATGTCTTTTGCACAATGTGTTAAATAGACATCAACGCGCGCGAGCACACTATTTTTGCTGCGCTTGGGAACTCTTTCCAAAACGTCTATTAGTAGTTCAATCAACAGTTCAATTCATTGAACTACTGAGATTTTTTAGTCACACTAGTCGAATATTTAAAGACCTATCAGGGCGACTGGTCGAAGCTACTCGTGACCAAAATACTGGCCTTTATTTTGCCCAAAGAATAAGCATTGCCATACAACGTGGCAATGCTGCCAGCATTTTGGGAACGCTGCCCACCGGTAGCGGATTGTTAGATTAGTTTTAGTTTTAGATTAAGTTTAGTTTTAGATTAGTTTTAGTTATAAATTTAAATTTAAGATAGTTTTTATTTTACTTGTAATTTTTATTGAATAAATAAATGTCACACTAGTTCAATGAAATAATTTGATTGAACAAGTGAGACTCAAAAGTTTCAGTAGTTCAGTTACCTGTTCAATTGATTGAACTGCTGAGCCTTGTTAGGCTATATTAGATTTTTCTACGGAATCATTTTATACGTGGTCTTTCACACATTTGTCCGCTTTCGCTATTTATGCTGCCGTGGATATTAAACCGACTAATTAACAGTTAAAATTTCAAAAACGATATGCGATTATAACGGTTTGTAAAACTAGTATTCACGGAGGAAATAGCCGCCGAATCCAAATATTTGCTTTGGAACTAGGCCCTGCTGGCACACATTTGATTAACTAGCAATACCCTACGGGTTTGCTCACTATTGTATAGGGTCTGGAAACCACGGAACGAGATTGAATAACGAAATGTTTCTCGACGTTTACTCATCGACATTGAAAAAAAATCACTTACATCCTACTTCGGTGTGGTTCCAATGCAGTCCAATGCCACGCCCAATATCAAGCCCAAACTCCTGGTCAACTCTGGGGAACCACATGCTCGATCCGTTACTGAATTATATAAAACTCCTTATTTGCACTCTGTACTGTTATGTCAGTTGATTACGGATTTCAAGTTTTTTCCCACCACTTTTTGTGTATCAGCAGTGCAAATACCGTTCTTTATCGATCGTCAAATTTGTCAGTGGAGATTATTAAATTCGATATAATGCCATTTGATCAGTACTTGCTATGCTCGATTCTATGGCATTTTATCGAATTTGACGATCGATAAAGAACGGTACTTGCATTGCTGTTACGATATGGGTCTGATTGAAAACAAACATTTCTACAAAGTTATATGATTATTTAAGGTATATTTACCGTGGTAAAGTTGTGGACGTGGTCGGGAGCTCATTTCACAAACTTACCACGGTTTTTTTTTAATACATAATAGGCTTGCGTTTGACCACCATCACGCCTGATGTTAAGCGATGATGCGGTCTACGTTGGAGCGATTTGAAGACGCCCAGATTGTAACCATCGGGGAACACCCATTCAGGCAGCGAATTCCACAGACTAGCAGTTCGCATAATAAATATGGAATCAAAAAGCTTCGTACGTAAATATCCCGTAAATAATCATACAACTTTAGTGAATAACCGTGATAGTATTTCTACAAACTTATAAACATACCCATTATTTTTCATTTTCATTAGTGTGATTTCTGTTGATTAATAAAATGAATGACGTCGATACAGGTTTAGCGTGCTGACCATGTAGGTATGCATTGAATACGGTTTACCGTATCCTTGATTGAAATATATCGTGATTGTTGAATCTTTATGGCACTTTCTCCTTGCTTGGCTGAACAACTAGCATCTAGAGCAGGGGTCTCTCATCATCATCATCATCATCAGCCAGAAGACGTCCACTGCTGAACATAGGCCTCCCCCTTTAACCTCCACACTGAACGACAGCCTGCCTTTTGCATCCACTGGATGCCCGCGACTCTGCAGGGGTCTCTATTCTATATCTATTATTATATTTTTCGGAACGATTGTTTCTGCATAAATTTTTTTGTAGACAAAAAAAGTATTTGTAGTTGTACTGTAGGTACTGACGTGCCATTGCTGGCGAAAGTCCCCAAAATTAATAAAGAATTAAAAAAACCTCGTCATCAGCCGTCCACTGTCCACTGCTGGACACAGGCTTCTCTTATCTTAATGCACTGAGCTCGGTCAGCAGTTCTCTGCTACCAGTTTTTACCCGCCGTTTTACGCAGATCGTACCTCGACTTGGTCGCAGAGTGTCCTACAATACGTTTGCCTAAACGTCGCCTCCACTCTAGAAAAAATATGGTTTTTTATAGATTTGGTATGGTGAAGCTATCAAAATCTGTCATGGCGAAAGGACATTGTCCATTGTTGGCTCGGCGTGGACAAGATGTTCATAAATATTTAATTTAGTCAATAAAACAATAAATTCTTAAAAATTATTATTGTGCTATATTATTATATCCAGGTGAAGTTAAAAAAAGTTTTTAATTTTTTTAATCTACTACATTTATCAATAAAAATTACAAGTAAATTAAAAACTACCAAACATTCTGAGACAAAATTATTGTAATATTCTAATACCTACTGATATAAGTTATTATAAGCCTACATCATAATTATACCAAAAGTCACACGCCAAGTCATAATGCCCTAGCAAGTGAACAATGTCCTTTATAAATAAGGCACTATTTTCTGGACAATAAAAAAAGATAAATGGGTAAGTAATCTTAATATACAAAGTAATACTGTATACTTTAATAATATGTTATTTAAACTTTGATTTGACTTAAAGTTATATGATTATTTACGGGATATTTACCGTGGTAAGGTTGTGGAATGAACATGACATGTCTTCCCGTGAACATGGTGCTTGTAACTGCGCCGAAACATCGGGAGCTCCACAACCTTACCACGGTAAATATCCCGTAAATAATTATATAGCTTTAGTGAACAACCGTGATAGTTTAAAACAGTGTTTTTTGATTTGACTTGTTAATTGCTATTTTATCAATAAATTACTTATGACTTAAAAAATTATAATTATGCGACAAAAGGTCTTCCATTGAAGCTTTGCAGGTCGCTTATATTTAGGTTTAATTTTAAATAGAACTTGCAGCGTGCAGTCCGTGTCCACTGGGATTAAAGTCTTACAGATTTGTAAGTGAAATCAGCCATATTTACAACGAGTATTAACAACGGTGTTAATGTCAAGGAACTTTCCAATTAGCAACTTTCTTATCCCTCGACCCTCGCGCCTCGCTCAGCATTCGTGATAATGGAGTTAGCAGACGGAGAGCGAAAGTGCCTGAAATGTCACACACACACTATCGCGCGCTAATCGGAAGAAATTTAGACTTAAGCCCGGTGTCGACTTAAGTGACATAATAAATAACTAAACTGCAGTCTATTTTTTTTGTTTATTTTGCTGCTCCATGGATTCCTGGGTCCGTGCCCTTTGTCAACTTTTACTAATGACTATACAAGAGAAAATATATAAAAAGTTCGCCATATTTGAGGAAAGAGGGCGACCCGCCACACGACGCCGCCGAAAGAAGGAGCCTTTAAGTGAGCGTGAGTGCTCTGTGTATACACACAATACTTAAAACTACAATCACATATACTTATTACAATGCTTAGTCTATTTAACAAAAAACAACCTATAGTTGGATTGTCCATAGAACGTTCAAGATCTAGAGATAATCTAAATGCTCGAGCCCTCTTTTTGCTTTATACAAATGTTTAGATGGACATCGCAGCTAAGTAGCAAGTACCTTTGCGAGAAGAATAATGGTATGAAATAGAAATTGTCCTGCCATAGATCATCTGACTCAATTTATCTATCTTAGATTTCTTATGGGGTGCAGAGGTGCTAATAAAGGATTTGCGAAATTAAAATAAAGCAAGGCATGTCTCAGGATTTCTTGACAATCATTTCCTATACGGGGTTTAACGGGAGTTGTTGTTTTTGTATGTACAGAGAAAAAATAAACTAACTACTCCAAAACTAATCTATTACCGCTACCAGGGGGAATTGTTCCCAAAACTAATCTATTACCGCTACCAGGGGGAATTATATCCAAAACTAATCTATTACCGCTACCAGGGGGAATTGCTCCCAAAACTAATCTATTACCGCTACCAGGGGGAATTGCTCCCAAAACGAATCTATTACCGCTACCAGGGGAAATTGTTCCCAAAACTAATCTATTACCGCTACCAGAGGGAATTGTTCCCAAAACTAATCTATTACCGCTACCAGGGGGAATTGTTCCCAAAACTAATCTATTACCGCTACCAGGGGGAATTGTTCCCAAAACTAATCTATTACCGCTATCAGGGGGAATTGCTCCCAAAACTAATCTATTACCGCTACCAGAGGGAATTGCTCCCAAAACTAATCTATTACCGCTACCAGAGGGAATTGTTCCCAAAACTAATCTATTACCGCTACCAGGGGGAATTGTTCCCAAAACTAATCTATTACCGCTACCAGGGGGAATTGTTCCCAAAACTAATCTATTACCGCTACCAGGGGGAATTGTATCCAAAATGCTGGCTGCTTTGTATTTTTATTAAAGAACTAATATTTTATTTAAATTGTTGTTATGAAACTTTGTGAGTATATATTACGAAAATAATAAACACGTGTATCATCATCATATATCGAGCAAAGAAACTCCGAGCATAGCGCTTTCCATGGCCCGCTGTGTGACACTGAGTTTTCCAAAAGGCCAAAAATTAAGGACCACGTCTCAGTACCATAGACCTCACTGGCAACACACACGGATAAAGACTCTTGTTTTTAGGTATTTTGGACGAGAAGGTGTCACGTAATTTCCCGAACACTGCCTATCCGAGTAACACGTGTATAATTGTCTGAAAAGCAAGGAAATAGGGGGTGCAACCGCGGAGCGCTGTTTGTGTAGTTAACAGTTCCTCAAGGTTGCGGTCGTCTCTATACAACAAAGATAATATAAATCGTCATTGCTATACACTTTACAGTTCATTGTTTGATGTAAGTACTAACATCGATGCACTCAATACGTTTCGCCTTAACTGACACACTTGGCTCTCTACACTAGGTCTAGCTGTTTAGTAATTCATTTAGTCTCGTTTGCGACTCTTAGAGCCACTTAAGAGACAGGGCAGAACGCTCGTAGAATAGGAAATCCGAAGTTCCAAAACTCTCTTTACATCTTTCTATTCAAGTGAAGTAAAAATGTTCCATCATTAAATACGATGATGGAACATATGAACTTATTCAGATTATACAGAAACAGAAATGTGCAATGTGTTTGATTATCGATTGCTTACATACACTACATCGCTCGAAGAACCGATAACCGATGAGGAAGAAAGGTTCTGGAGTGGAGACCACGAATCGGAAGACAGCGTAGGTAGGTCTCCCACTAGATACACCGACAACATTGTGAGAGTCGCGGCATCCAGTGGATGCAAAAGGCAGGTTGTCGTTCAGTGTGGAGGTTAAAGGGGGAGGCCTATGTTCAGCAGTGGACGTCTTCTGGCTGATGATGATAATGAGATTTATTGAGTCATAGTTACATTTGAATTTATTGTTGAAATGTATAGTTTGTTTGAATAAAAATTAAGTTAAGTTTATATTAATTAACTAGCAAACCCGGCGAACTCCGTTTCGCCACCAGATGACTTCTATAAACCTCACGGAGCCCGAGACCTTTCCAACGAATGCAAAACCGTGGAAATCGATTCGTGCGTTCTGGAGTTATAGCGTCAGGAAGGAAAACCCGACTTATTTTTATATTAATTAATTAGTTAATTTGAACTTCGGTGTCTTCTTGATAAATTGAATATAATACAGACATGCCTGATTCTTTTTGGACCGCATCGTCACTTCCATCAAACGCATTATGTCCTGCCCATTTAGCCATAAATGTAATCTTTATTTTACAGTCGTTAAAAAAAAGGGTTCTCCATTCGGTTGTATGTATTTTTTATGTTTGTTACCTCATACCTCCTTCATTTATAAACCGATTTGATATTTTTTTGTCAATGGTCTATGCAACTCGTGACCAAAATGCCGGCCTCTACTTTGCTCAGAGGGTGAGCATCGCCATACAACGTGGTAATGGGGCCAGCATTTTGGGAACAGTTCCCACTGGTAGCGGCTTAATAGAGTGATAGTTAGGTTTTTTTTTAATTATTTTAATTTTAATGTTTGGTAGTAATAGTTTTACGTTTTAAATATCTGTGTTATTTACAATGCTAATGTCAATTAAATAAATAAAGGCATTTGTTAAATTAGATTGGCCCCATAGTTTCAAATTTAGTTTAATTTTTAAATCAAAATAAGTAAATGGAAAAAACATGTCGTCCAAGTAAACAAAATTGCGTTACAAATTTTAAATTGGTAATTATTATGTTAAGGGTCCACGACAATTTTTAATTGATGCTACACGAGTAATCGTCCTCTCGGTCCTGATTGAGAACTTGTTGAGCGCGTGATACAAACCTATTGGCCCACTCTCCGTGCCATCGGCTACTCTACTTGCATGGGCTGATTTGTTTTCCTCTCGCAACACCACTTCCTATGTTTGTCTTTCGTTTGCAAAATGTTTAATTTATTAACTCTTTATTGTTCACACCATGAACTTTGATATAGAGGACAAAAAACCTCTCAAAAACTAGTGTAACAACAGACTGGTGGTCTTATCGCTAAGGCAACCTTAGGAAAGGACTAATAGAAAACGTAGAAGACGGTGTGTGCAATAGACTATGAAATTCTTTTGAATTTGTGTTTAAGAGTATAAACTCATAAGAACCGATTTTTTTTACTGATTATAGTGCCTATAACGACTAAACAAAATACAAGCTAACCACTATAAAACAGATTGCCCATGCCCATAGACCATTGAAGGTTTAAAGACAATCCAAATACTAAAGCCCACCACCAATTGGCACGTACCCAGCTGTATCTTGTCTGCAAATCACGAGTGAATCAGTTACTTCTAGGCACGCATGCTCTATCCTTAGCATCAGATGAGTTGCATTGCAGGCGATCAAACGCAAGCCTGTTACTAAATAAATAAATAAATCCTGGCGGCATTACCACGCAACATTATCAATTATTCAATAAAATTGACAATGTAGTTAATTTATAAGTACAGTATAAGTATTTATAAGTACTGTAGTTAGTTTTTTGTACGTAAGTTAATTTTATAAGAGATTCCGCAATACCTTAGAGACGAGTTTAATACAAATACTGAGGAAAACCGCACCGCGTCGCTGAACGTATGTAAACATGTGTAGGTGCGCTCTTGCACCGTTACCCGTTGCGTATAAAGGCGTGATGCGGCGCATGCGCGCCACACCGCGCTCCACCATGACCTCGCTCGCGCACCTGCTGCTCGTGGCGTGCGCGCTGGCCGCGCCGCTCCACGCTGCCTCTATACCTCACGCACAGAAGAAGATCTCCGCCGCTCTCCCTGAGGACATTAAAGATCCCGTACCAACTAATCACGAGGTCATCGCCCCTGAACCCGCTAAAGAAATCGGAAACGAGCTCCGCGTCAAGCCCGAGGACATCCCCGTCGAGGTAGTGGTCGATAACGTGGAGTCCGCGGTGAAGCTCAACGAGGTCGACGATGAAGAAATACAACGGCCCGCCGTCGATCTCCGGAACCCGGGACCACCACAGCGGCAGGAGCACGAGACCCAAAACCCAGAGCGCCATTCGGACGAGCAACTCAAAGTTTCAACCATCAAAGAGAACATCGAGCGAACTCAGAATCTGCTGAGAGAAAGTTTCCAGGACGTCTCGGACAACATTCAAAATTGGCTCTACAAAAATGAAGATCAGAACATAATCCAAAAGAACATTCAGAATCTTCGGGAAGCCTTTACCGGCCAGATTCAAAAGTTGAACGACACGATCCAGGCGTTCGTCAAGCCCGACGCGTCCGAACCCATCGAACACCCAGGAGATGAGTCGCAGAAGGACTACAAAAAGATCGAATCCCGACTTAAGATTATAGAGGATAATTTCAATAACGATGTAGAAACTTTGTCCGCCGGTGTCGAGCTGGTCGCTAGCCTGAGGTCGAGTGCGGGTGAGGGTGAAGTGATTAAGGACGAAGCCTCCGCAGCACCCGACTCCCCCGCACCCCCTGCGCCTCCCGCCAAGCCCGCCGCTACAACACCACTAGGGCTTTTTATGGACACGGTTACTGCGATCCGCAATGGAACAATTAATAATTTAAACAATTTCCTGGCTTTATTTCCGGGAGGGTCGAATCAAGGATCATCGGCATCGAATTCGCCGGCCAACACGCAGGCCGACGCACCCGTTGTGTCGCCAGTGAGCACTTGGCCAAACCCCTTTGAAACCATACAAAGTGCTTTCTCAAATTTCACTCAGAACTTACAGTCAAACAACGTACTCAATACAAGCTTGACCATCCTCCAGCCATCAAATCTGTTCAGCGGTTTCACGTTAGGCCCGAACTGGTTTACCCGTCCCGGAGCATCGACTGCGAAGCCGGCTGTGGCAGCTAGCGGCCCGGCAGTAGATAATTCGGCGTCCAAACCTCAAGGCTTGGCGGACAAGCCAGCGCAGGAGGCGGCTAGCTCCGTCCCCGCGCCCGCACCACCCGCTGCCGCCGAGCCCGCTGCTGCCGAGCCTGCTGCCGCCGAGCCCGCTCAACCTGAGAACCCCATCAGGCAGTTCCTGAGCAACATCCCGGTCGTGCAGCGCATACAGAGCTCCATCACAAACCGCGACACGCCCCGTGTTCCCGTCGAGAAGAGCGACGGCCAGTCGAAAGGTGGCTGGTACGGACCACCACGGAGACCAGGAGGCTCCGGTAAGTAATTTTTTTTAATTACTTATTTTTGTGTCATCTAGCACTACGAATACTATAACCTACTCGTAACGGAGATGATGGAGCACGCTGATACAGGGTTGCGTGGAAAGCGTGTTGGTACTAAGTTGAAAGAGGTCCATAATAACTCATTAATAAGAACAATTTTGACTATGGGACCAACCCAGAAATCGCGATTTTAAATTTTTTGTTTGTTATTCCATAGAAACTTCTATGAAGCAGCGGATATTTTTTTGATCATAATGATTAGTAATATTTCGCTTCTCTTTCGGCTTAGAAAACCCTTCCCGCGTAACTCTGTATAGGTAAAACCTTCTTCGATTCTAGCCTATTTTATAATTACGAGTACCTACCGATAAAAGCCTACCGCAGGAAGCATCTCTACATTATATTCGATCCATGCCTTTAGTAAAAAAAACTTGCGTACAAAGTCTACTATATAAAGTCTTTGGTACAAAACAAAAAATATATATAGGCTAGGATGGTGAATAGGATGGATTTGCCATTATTATAGGGATAGCCATTATTATTAAACAAGTGAAACACATAAACGAATGAAAACCAAACCTGAAAACATTTGAAAACAAATTTCCCAAATGTCTGTCAAAGAAGTAAAATATAGTCTCTTTCTTTGTCATCTTCGACGAAAGTAAGTAAATTCGTCATAATTTGTCATGAAGGGTTTTTACAAACATTTATCCTAGTTTATAAATAATTAGATAAAGGGTTTTTATTAAAAAAAATATGTCTCGTATTTATATACTTCGATAGAGGGTTTGTATAAAAATGCACCTGTATACTTCGATAGAGTTTTTATAAAAATTTACCTGTATACTTCGATTCGATAGAGGGTTTTAAAAAAATATGCTGTATTTATATACTCAGATACAAGGTTTTTAAGACGACTATGATCGTCCTTGTATTGATATTAGAGAGATTTTTGTTTTTCTCGCATTTTGTAGACATTTAACTTATTTAGATGTCTAAATTATCGTTTATTTTCCGTCTGTTCTGATCTGATTTCCATGGGGGTTACAGTGCTTGCATGGAGCAACTTCGTGAACAGCCTGGTGGGTACGATAGGGGCGGTGGTAAATGGCTCCATCGCCTCAGCCTCCGTGGCCATCAATAGTGCTATCAACACTCTCGGCACCAACATAGAGGTACCCCCCGATGTGGTAACCATTTGTGTGGCTGGGGGCTTTGTGTGACTCGCTTTGTGTTGTACTTGTCTATGTGTTTGTGTTGTCCGTCTATGTTCTCTGTTGTGTGCAGGTTGTCTATGTTTTGTCTATATGGTCTATCCATGGGTCTATCTACGTATTTAGGACGTCCCCTGTAAATATTGTCGAATATGGGATCATCAAAGATCTTATATATACCTACCTACCCTAAGAACATCCTTGGGGATCATAGATAGCTCTTGCTTACCTACTGATTTCATGTCATTGTTCGTCGTCTGCATGTATTCTAAGTAAACGATTATTGGAATCATTACCAAGTCATGGAATTTATTTAACCAGGTTTTTAGGCTTGATTTATCAACGCGTGACGGCGCGGGCGGTGCACTTGTGCGCTGGATAGCGCATATCCATCGTTATTTTGTAATGAATGACATGCGATCACTAATAGACCGCATACCTACTAGTAGGTACTTAATCGCGGTCAAACGTAATTTAAATCTAATAACATTGGGTTGCGTTGCGACCAACCAATTTTTAAGTAGGCTACCATCGTATTCTCAGTAGCCGAAGTACTTAGTTACGAATGTTTCAATAAGTCCGAATTCTATGCCTATTTTTTTAAGTCGATATACGACACTTTTTGTATGGAATTCGATACATATTTTTCGTATCGAATTCGTAGGTACCTACTCTCCCACAACATAAATAATAATTATGATAATCGTTGTCGGGAAATATAGAAAGAAAGAAAATAAATTTTATTCGACACCTTTACAAAAAACTTATATCTAAAGGATACAATCAGTGTCGAATGGGTCCGTCTCGGCATTAATGCTGAAAGTCAAGGACTATCACCGCCGTCAATATACATTCATTGAGACTTGTTTTCTTTTAACTAATTTGTAATTGTATAAGTGCGGGGTATTTGTGTGAAGGTAAACATCTGATCTCTTCGTCGTGACTGAAACCTAGGCTCTACCTTTACCTAGGTTTACTGGGTAGGCTAGCTCAGCACTGGTGGGAGTAGCGGGTGCTAGGGCTGGGTGAGCCTAAAGCTTTATATGTATGGTTACGGTTACTCTCATATTAATAGATGTAATAAAGGTCACTCGAATCCTCACTTCACCCTCAAGTGATGTTTTTTTTAATGCCAAAACACCACTTGAGAGTGACGTGAAGATTCGAGGTAGGCCTCTATTTACGTCTATATGAGAATTACACTTTACAGAGTCCTAACGCACCCTCGAGATTATCTCAATCACACTCTGATGACATTTCTGTCAGAAATATGTATTTAATTTTCCAAGAATCTTGCCGACATAATCTCGAGGGAAGGGAAGGTCCCCGTAGAATACGTCTACTGTAGGCAAAGCACAATTCTCACGTACGTAAAATAGGTACGTTTCGAATTCTGTACAAATTAGAAATGGAAATTCGATACCTACGTATTTACGCGTGTAAATATTCGTATTGCGCCCGCTATTAAACGTCAGTCTTGCGATGCTCTAATTCATTTTTCTTTATTTCCAGGGGATAATAACGACAGCGGGGTGAGTGCTCAGAAATCTGAAGAAGTAAAAGAGGCCATCAAAGAAGAATCCATGAAAGAGGAATCCATTAAAGATGAATCAATCAAAGAAGATTCTAAGAAAGAAGAAGAAGTCAGACCGGAATCGGTTGCAGAGAAGACTGAATAAGTCGTACTTACCTAGTGTGATACAGATAGGTTTATTTATTTTAGAGTAAGGTTTAATGTAAATAAGTTAAGTTATATTGTGAAATGATTTGGTGAAAATAAAAAAGAAAAATATCCTAACATTTGTTTGTTACCAATACTAGGTATCTATAAGGTAAAGCTCTAATAACTCCACACCTAAAGCCGCGAACATACCTATAAATAAATAAATATTCGGGACATTTTTGCACACACGGTCACCCCAAACTAAACAAAGCTAGTGATATGGCTGCCAGAGACTGATATACATAGATACATAACATACGTACATATAAATTTTTAATTAAATAAATACTTTAATAGATATTAACACCCAGATTTAGAACAAACACAAATGTTCATCACATAAATGTTTGTCGTAGGTGGGAATCGAACCCCCAAGCGCAGAAGGCAGGTTCACTACAGACTGTAGGTACCTACAGCAGTGCGATTCTGTAAAAAATCACGGGTTATCACCTACGTTGGCCTTACGCCGCGCGAGCGTTTATACAGAAATTAATACAAGGTAATTGCTATTGTCCACACGTAGGGCAAGTCGCAGTGGTGTAACTACACCGTTGAGGCCCGTGGCAAATTCATCAGATGGGGCCCTCCCGGGCCCCATCAGTACGTTATTTACGTGTTGAGGGATCAACACGTAAATAACGTACAAAAAGCAGGGACAAAACGGTTTTAAACTCGTAATTATTGTGTGAATTTTTCATTGATAATGTAGAAACTTTTAATTCAAAAAGTTCTTTGGAATGAAGTAATAAAAAAAAATTATCAATTAGGTACTCTAATTCAAAATTCTATTTAATTATTTTTTTCGAGCTTTTCAGTACCCTTAGTCCCAGATTTGATAGTTTTCGAAAACTTTTTTCGTTTACGTATTGTTCCATACATTTTAGTAAAGCGCCTCTATCGGAAACGTGGAGGAACTAAAATCGGTAGTAATCAGCGGTATAGATTGCTTCACTCTAATACGAAAAAAGTTTTCGAATACAATCAAAACCTGTACTAAGGGTACTGTTCATCCGACTTTCTGTCTATCCGTCTGTCCGCGAATTATTATAGAACCATCAAAAATTTTCTTTCTTTTTAATTTTCCATTTTAGCGACGGCCTCATATTTAGTTCTGGATGGCATGGCCTGGCCTGGTACATGTGAAATGGTGATGATTTTTATGCACAGAAAAGATTTGTTTCGTTTTTTTTTTTTGCTGGGACATTTCAGGTACAAAACGTCTTGTTTTTATCTCTGAGACAGGAAACTTCGTCATAGGTTTTTATCCACAAGCTTAGGAAAATCAGCTGAAAGTCGGTGTGGCCTTAATGGCTTTAGCGTGCCCACAATAAGCGAATAACAAAAAAACATTATACAGAGTTTTGGCGCTAACGTGTAAAAAAATGTTGTCTTAATGTACTTGTTTAGTTGGATTTTTATTTATTATGTATTGTCGAAGGCTTTAAACTCTAAAACATTCACCACTTTACTAAAAAGGGCACCAAGGACTTATTAGCATTCCGACTGAACGACTATGTAACAGTGGTCATAAAATAATCTGTCAAACTTTGAAAGTTTGATTATTTTGAATTAGAGGTTACTTTACTTTTCGGCCTTTCGCTCCAGCTGATAGTTTCTAAAGAATTGTTTTCGACGAAATTATAATGATATGATACAAGTAATAGTGTTCCTTGAGCAATAGTATTCCGTGCTTACACAACCACACGTAGGGTAACGTATTTAATATACCAGTAAATTCAATCATGACCCAGCCAATAACAAATCGCGGTGGCGCGAACAGGCACAATAACATAGGATTCCCTATTGCCATCAAAAGTTTCTCCCCAATTACTACAGGTAAGCAAGTAACATCTAAAGTAGGAAACCAGAAAATATTATGTATAGATACCTATTATTGGGCAAGTCTAATAAGAAATGCATAGAAAAGCAACCTAATAGGTAACTACAATAAAAGTGGCGGGCATGGAACTGAGTTCAGATCTTCAAAGTTGGATGGATCTTCATTGGTAGTGCACCTAAGGCTGCAGGTTTAGCAGCATTCTCTAGCTAGCAATGTCAAGTACAATAAAATTCGTCCCATCTAATACATGCCCAAACTTATTTTGTACAAAATGTTTTAGATGAGAAACACTCTGCAATAGAAAAGTTCATCAATTCAAAATCTGCAGAAGAGCAGCTGAGAATCTTAAAAAGTATAATTGAAGAACAAAAAGATTCAGTTAATGATGGAGTCATTCAGTTCCTTGCAATTGTATTTTATGATGCACCAGCGAAACATCCAGTGAAATGCTTTTTATCCAGGTAAGGTTCCTAAATCCTTGTGTAGAACCAAAGATTTATAAAACTACTAGCTGTCTAGCTGCTTTTATCATAATTATAAATGTTGAGCCTCCTTTTGCCCCCTTTATTTCGGCCCTTTCTTAGCGAGTCCACCCCATAAGCCTACCAAACCTCAGCTTTGTAGGTAAAGTAGTTTTTTGAGATTTTGTTATTGAGTCAGTGAGTAGAAATTATTTTGCTTATGATCAGAGAGCGGAACGGAATCTAATGGCAAAACAGCTTAAATGTTAGAGATAGGTCCTACCCGCAAAGTTAAAATTGTAAATATAAATTTTTTACACCTTGGGTTACAATATTGGAGTTTTAGTAAGGATCCCTTTTTTTTTAAAAATATAATATAGCCTATGTCACCCGGGGATAGTGTAGCGTCCCAACAGTGAAAGAATTTTTCAAATTGGTTCAGTATTTTTGGAGCCTATTCAATGCAAACAAACAAACAATCAAATCTTTCCTCTTAATATTAGTATAGATAATGCACAATACAAAAATACTCAAAGATTCAGTTTTTTTTATTTTCATTCATAAGCTTGGGCCACTTGGCTTGGAGTTGACCGCCAACTCGCCAGATGTTAACCGAAGCTAGATGTAAATTGTTGTATATTGTTCTGAAGTTTACACAGTGTGGTTGTTTTCTACAGTAAACCTTAATTCTTATTACAGGCATGTAACAAAATGTACTGCAATCCAGAAATGTTTTACCAACTTCCTTACGACACATATTGTGGCTGATATAAAGGAAAATGTTAACGACGAATATAGTTACTACTCAGAGAAGGTTCCTAAAATAATGATGTGTATAGAAAACTTTACTTGCGGAGCGCTGGCTGTGGAGAATGTCGATGTAGACTTGTTGATGAAACTGTTTATGAACTATTTCTTCTGGTGCAGAACATGTTTGAGGTAGGTATTATATTTTTCCTATTTACGGTAGTATTTAGCTGACGCAAAATGGGCCAGTCAATGGCCTAGTTGCGGAAAATGCCCGCTACACAAGTAAGTAAGTAGGTAGTATTTAGCTTTACCTTCAAAATATTTAGGTGTTCAAAATTGGCTGTCTATGATTGTAGACAGCATTGGAAGCACCAAAAAAAACCAATGATTACTTTGGTGTTGATTAAATACCACAGAAAAGAGAAGTAAATAGAACTGAAATGAGAAGGAAAATCTGTCGCCAGGCATTACGACAGAACCTTGATTGAACATTCTTATTTATGTCAACGCGTCGAACTCCGCATCCAAAGAACTTGGTCCTTACCTTTTTGGGTTAGGTCTCAAAGTACGCATCACAGTTGCTAACTAATTTCGAATGACTGACGTTTTTTTATATGGGTGTAACTGGCTACAACATATTTCTTACAAAAATGCCTTGACAGCCATTCTAATTCAAACAAAAAAAAATCTTTCCTTTGTTCAATACAATATTAAACTATGCATCTACATTATAGATAATACCGTGTGAAAGTAACTGTCTGCAATCTGCATGTCACATTTTGGATGTAATTTGGCAAGGAAAGAGACATATCTTGCGCGTGCGCATCGATCCTTTTTCAGAAAACTGGTAAATTATAGGTAAAATTGCGGGGCGCAGCTAGTTTTACTCTTTTCATAGAAAAATTACATATTATCTATTGATTTAACCCTAAGTGTAAAACAATCTTGAATTATGAGCGGTTGTAGACACTGCATTGTACAAACCAAACACATAATTATATTAACGAAAAATATATGTTAATTCCTGACTTTTTGAACACTGCAGTGTTGGTGGTCGCACTTAGACTTCACCAGCCTGTCCTTGTGGTTTTAGTTTTTGATTATTGTCCAGACATGTTTTGCTGCACTGAAATATCCATAGATATAATTTCGTGGCAAGAGGAAACAGCTAGCTTTGCGACAACAACCTTGTGGCAATGCCGCCCATGAGCATACTGTGTAGGAGCCAAGTAGGAGCCTAGTAAATGGCAGAGCAAGTTAGGCTTTGAGTCTAATGTACAATGAGGTAAAAAAAATTGTGCGTGGAGTCCCTCCGCACGGAAGAAGTGAAACTCTCGCGCTGTCTCTTTCTATTCCCCCTCTATGGTAGCGTTAAACGTTTAACGCAACCTTGTTGGAAGTCGCATGTTCTGCCATCTATGCAAAAGGATGTACAAGTTTCAAAATTTCATATTGAATTTTGTACATCCTTCTCATAGTTTATTAGTTCACTAATATTTGCATAGATGGCATCTAAAACTCTCGCTCTGTCTCTTTCTATTCCCCCTCCATGGTAGCGTTAAACGTTTAACGCAACATTGTTGGAAGTCGCATAAGAAGTTTCACTTCAAAAAATCTTTACAGAGAATCAACATTGTCGCCGACGAAAAAGAATGAAATGTTCAATTTAGAGCATATAATGCTACGACTGATTGTTCATATTATACAGAAGCTTCACATAAATGTAGATGACCAGAGCCATATCTGGTTATTGTCTGGAGGATTACACAATATAATAAAATGTATAGATATTCTGATATCTGATGAAGAGGTACCGATGGATTCCAAGTCCTTGAGTGGGATATTACTCTTGTATACAGAGAATTTAATGAAGGACGGCCGGGAGGAGGCTTGGGAATCGGTAAGTCAATACTAATCAGCCTACTATTATAAAATGCTGGCGCACTCCGCACTTAAGGTGTGAAGCTACAAGTTGCCGACTTGTCGGACCTGCCGCGCGATAAACATAGATTACGCGATACACAGAGAAGCAATTCCTAGGAAAGATAAATAGAGATAAAGATCATTTATTTGCATACAACATGAAATTTTTTGTGCACTTTCATGCACAAAATATGTTAAAATTAATAAAAATAGTCCTAAATCACGTTGTGCCGGTCAGGCGTACAAATGTCAGAGTGATGGCACTATGCTCGTAACACTTTTAATTTTTTATTTTTTTTTAAATCCCTTTTTTAAAGCAATCTGTCTTTTGAAGACAATAAGCTTTATTTTGAACTGTTGTCTTAAGTGACGCGTCTTGTGTGGAATACGCCCATTGACGCATCCATCCTCATAAGTTTTCTTATTTTGTTAGGTCTTGGGGTGTCTTGGCGTAACACTAATGTTTTAATATTAATCATATCTAAATTAACAATTTCATACAGATAAAAAGTTGAAAAGAAAAAAAATATATGTAATTATAAAATACCTTAAATACCTAAAATACCACGAGTCACTAACTTATTTAAATAATTTTGCGGAGTGTATCTTCTGTACCTGTACTTTTATGTATTCTGTGCAATTGATTATTTGGTTAATACATATTTGTTAATCTAGGGTATGAGCTATCTCCACACCAAATTTTATTCAAATACATTGAGCAGTGGCGGAGTTGAGAGTACAAATTATTATAATGTCTTTTCCAGCTGTTGGTAAGAAGTATTAATGTGCTACCGGAGGCTGGCAACGACACCTTCAACCTGGTGCTAAGGCATAAGATGGGGCGGCTGGCGGTATACTCTGCCATCGCAACCACAATCCCCATGGAACAGCTCCAGAAACGTCTCTTCTCCACCACAACTCCAGCTGTTCTGCTCCTGCTGGAACAACTATTAAGCTATGCGGATGGGTAAGACCTCAAATCAAACAAACAAAGAAGATATGCCTTAGTGCAATAAGCATGTGTCCTAATGTTTCATTTGACTGCCCCAGTGGCTCAGTTGGTAATGAACTTGCCTTCTGCGCTTGGGGGCGCGGGTTCGTTTCCTACCTACGACAAACATTCATGTTATGAACATTTGTGTTTGTTCTATATCTCGGTGTTAATATCAATTTAAGTATGTATTTAAAAATATTTATGTATGTATATCAGTCTCCGGCAGCCGTAATACAAGCTTTGCTTAGTTTCGGGTCAGATGACCGTGTGTACAAAAAATGTCCCGAACATAAAAAAACTAGCAACGCACCCCGGCTTCGCACGGTTGTAAGTCTTATTTTTTTTATACCTTTGGTTACATTATTGGAGTTTTAGTAAGGATCCTTTATTAACAATATATAATATAGCCTATGTCACCCGGGGATAGCTGGTGTAGGTAGGTAAGGTGTAGCTTCCCAACAGTGAAATAATTTTTATAATTGGTTCAGTAGTTTCGGAGCCTATTCAATGCAAACAAACAAACAATCAAATCTTTCCTCTTTATTTTAATATACTGGCTGCGCCCCGCGGTTTCACCCGCGTAGTGATGAAAAATGGTGATGATGATGATGAAAAGTAACCTATGTCACTCTCTGGCTCTTGAACTATAGCCATGCAAAAAATCAGGTCGATCCGTTGTTCCGTTGCAGCGTGAAAGAGGAACAAACATCCACACATCTATACATTCAAACATACAAACTTTCGCGTTTGTGATATTAGTCTATACTAATATTATAAAGAGGAAAGATTTTATTGTTTGTTTGTTTGTTTGCATTGAATAAGCTCCGAAACTACTGAACCGATTTGAAAAATTCTTTCATTGACGGGAAGCTACACTATCCCCGGGTGAGGCTATAATCTATACCCGTGCGAAGCTGGGGCGGACCGCTAGTAGGATATATAAGTATAGACTATACTATAGAGTATAGATAAACGTTATATACCACCTTGAAGCAACCTCCTTTGACTTTGTAAATTTTTCTTTGTATGATGTAACATGTAAGGTATTGTAGGCGCGTATCGGAGCCAGCGGTAACGGTAGCGGTGACGCGCGCCTTGCTGCAGCTCAGCCGGTCCCTGGGCGCCCTGGAGACAGAGCTGGGCGGCCGGCTCCTCGCCAAGCTGCTGCCCTTCGTGTGGACGCACCTCGAGTTCCACCTCGACAGCGTGCGCCACCTGGCGAACCAAATACTGGCCGCGTGCCTCGACTTCTGCGCGGCTCGGGATACCCGCGGTGAGAGCTTCATCATCATCATCATCATCATCATCAGCCAGAAGACGTCCACTGCTGAACATAGGCCTCCCCCTTTAACCTCCACAATGTCGTCGGTCCATCTAATGGGAGGCCTCCCTACGCTGCGTCTTCCGGTTCGTGGTCTCCACTCCAGAACCTTTCTTCCCCATCGGTTATCGGTTCTTCGAGCGATGTGGTCTGCCCATTGCCACTTCAACTTGCAAATTTTAACAGCTATGTCGGTGACTCTGGTTCTTTGGCGTTCTGTCCACGTTTCGGATTTTATCGCGAGAGCTTCATCATTAACACCCTATCGTGTTCCATTCATGAAAAAAAAAAACCGGACAATACGAGTACGCTCTGAAGGTTCCGTTAGATGGAGCACTCAGAGCGCGAGACCAAACAGAAAAAAAAATCAACAAAAAAGTTGAAATATTGAAAGACAAACTTATCTTTGATTCCTTTGTGAAATCGCAAAATATGCGACACACGCGGTCATATATTTTAATCGCGTGTGAAAAAATCAAACTTACAAGTAATTTTTTTTCACAGCTGAAAGAAACCGTAGTTTTTTTTTTTTTTTTTTATGATAGTAATATAGCTTATACATTAGAATAACACATAGGCTATAACGGGTTGTAGTAGCGAGGCCGAAGGCCGAGCTCTATGCGTACGAAGTAGCGGGTTTCAGCTAGTTTGATATAAATTTACAACTTGATATCTTTACGCATTCCTGAGAAAAAGGGTCTTGACAGACGGAATGACAGGCAACAAAGTGATCCTATGTTTCCGTTTTTTCCTTTTGGGGTACGGAACCCTAAAAACTACTGAATAGAATACAAAAATATTGAAATCAGTTTCATAAAATAACCTAATCTACTGTAACGATGCAGATTTCAGGCAATAGTTCGAATCTAATTGAAGCAGCAACGTTTCACCCCTTTTGCCCGCCTTAATTCGGCCCTTTCGCAAAATTCTTTCTTAGCGGACCCCCTACATCTCATAAGGAATCTACCTGCCAAATTTCAAATTCGTAGGTCAAGTAGTTTGCGAGATTTCGTGATGAGTGAGTGAGTAAGTGAATTTCGCATTTATATATTTACTAGCCGTTGCCCGCGACTTCGTACGCGTAGATTTTCATATAATATTTAAATCCCCTTTTGCCCCCTTTAATTCAGCCCTTTCGCAAAATCCTTTCTGAGCGGACCTCTATACCCGAAAGTAATCTACTTGCGAAATTTCAACAAAAAAATAATCTCCTATTTCTCATCATTAATCCGTCTTTTCCGAAAAAATATATACAGCATTTATTTATTTTAAACTATTAACCTGAATACCAAATATCATGTCCCTAACATCAAAAACAAAGGACTTTCATACAAACTTTCAACCTCTATTTGCCCCTCTTAATTCGGCCCTTCCGCAAAATTCTTTCTTAGCGGACCTCACAACACAATTAGGAATCTATTTGCTAAATTTCAACTTTATAGGTCAATTAGTTTTCGAGATTTCGTGATTAATGAGTGAGTGAGTAGATGAATTTCGCTTTTATATATATAGATATATAGACTAGCAACGCATCCCGGCTTCGCACGGTTGTAAGTTTTATTTTTTTATACCTTGTGTTAATCCCTATTTTTTTGATAATATAATATAACCTATGTCACCCGGGGATAGTGTTAAAGCTTCCCAAAAGTGAAAGAATTTTTCAAATCGGTTCAGTAGTTTCGGAGCTTATTCAATGCAAACAAACAAACAATCAAATCTTTCCTCTTTTATTTTTAAATAGATTACAAATGATTCTGTAACATTTCAGGTGAAGGTTCACTGCTGGAATCACTTCTGAAGTCAGTAAAGGCGTTAGGGGAGGCCCGCAGTTTCTACTGGGCCGTGTCTCACGCAGTATCGGTTCTGGGCGCTTCGCGGGTCTTGACAGATTTGTGTAACGTGCGTACCCTACTACAGGCCGCAGCTACACCGCATTTACAGGCCGCCGTAAGTGATATCTTCCATTAAAATAAATAAATATTCGGGACATTTTTGCACACACGGTCATCTGACCCCAAACTAAGCAAAGCTTGTGATATGGCTGCCAGAGACTGATATACATACATAATTATATAGGTTTAAATACATAATTAAATAGATATTAACACCCAGATATAGAACAAACACTAATGTTTAACACATAAATGTTTGTCCTAGGTGGGAATCGAACCCACGCCCTCAAGCTCAGAAGGCAGGTTCACTACCAACTAGACCAACGGGCTATCTCATTCTCATTCTCTTTATCGCTCGCCTTGAAATCTATCTTTCTCTTCTTTCCAAGACCCGCAACTTGTAAGGACTCTCTTGAATCAAGTAGACCATTGCTTTTCACGCTTCGGCCATATTCGAAACCAAGCTGCGAAACTAGTTTCGGAAAATGAATAATTATTCTGTTTCTGAAACTGGTTGCCAAGTAGGAACTATAATTCTATTTCCGAAACTAGTTTCGATAAAAGACTTGCAACTCTTCATTCTAAAATCCTTAGTCCTAAATGAAACAGAATAAAGACACTAAAAAGAAATACATTCCTGGCCACTGACATACTTTAGGAATACGATTTAGAAAAAAAAAACATCTGTCACTATAAACTACGATAGACGTCTGGTAGTGGCACGGTAGTGGTAATTCCAATTGTTATTGCAATGGGCATGATGACTAATATTTGATTTATTACAAATAACCGGCTAAGCGATTAATATACCTAAATACATTACACATAATGAAAAAATTATTTAAATTGGCTGATAAATCTCTGAGATACGAGTGTTTAATGTTTTAGGTGGGGATAAAGAGGGGATGCTCTATCCCTTTCTCGCAAAGCGTGTGTTAGTATGGCGCACCTGAGCCGTGACGTTACGGCTCAGTATAGTGCTCTCTTTGTCTAGCATGAAATTAAAATGCTTATATCTTATTTATTTTTTAACTAATTTTAATTTTGTTTTCGGTGATGTGCTCCATTTATGATCAGCTTTTTTATGAGGTAATAAAAAAATATTAGTCATCATGCCTATTATTATAACACCCCTTTTTCTCTTCTTTGTCTATACTAATATTACTAAGAGGTAGAATTTCTTTCATTAATAGAAAGCTACACTAATCCCGAGTGACTTTTAGAGCTACTTTTGTTGCGCAGTGTACGGAGGCGAAACAGCGATTGGAAGGCTAGTAATTATATATTAAGTTTTTTTCTCATTAGTGTTTTTATTAAGTTTCATTTAGGACTAAGGAGTTTCGAATGAAGAGTTGCAAGTCTTGTATCGAAAGGTCTCGGTAAGTGTAGTCTCTGTCTCATCATCATCATCATCAGCCAGAAGACGTCCACTGCTGAACATAGGCCTCCCCCTTTAACCTCCACACTGAACGACAGCCTGCGTTTTGCATCCACTGGATGCCAGCGACTCTCACAATGTCGTCGGTCCATCTAGTGGGAGGCCTCCCTACGCTGCGTCTTCCGGTTCGTGGTCTCCACTCAAGAACTTTCTTCCCCATCGGTTATCGGTTCTTCGAGCGATGTGGCCTGCCCATTGCCACTTCAACTTGCAAATTTTAACAGCTATGTCGGTGACTCTGGTTCTTTGGCGATTATCCACGTTTCGGATTTTATCGCGCAAAGAAACTCCGAGCATAGCTCTCTCCACTGCCCGCTGAGTGTCTCTGAGTTATTCCAAACGGCCAACAGTCAAGTCAAGTCTCTGTCTGCACGTGGTTATTTGTTCCCGGTGCAGGCGAGTGCGGCGGTCTCCGCGCTGCTGGGCGGCGGCGCGTGCGCAGGTTCAGCCACGAGCGAGATATTCGAGTGCTGGGTGCGGCCCGCGCTGGGCAGCTCGCCGGCACTGCACGCGGTGCTGCCCGCTGCCATTGCCGCTCATCCTGCCTTACTAGATTACATGTGAGAATACTGCTAGAGTCTGACTAATGAAAGTTGAGACTGAAAATGTCCGCCAAATTTTAAAATATCAGCGTAACATCATCAGCCATTAAATGTCCACTGCTGAACAAGGCCTCCCTCTTAGAGAGGGGTGTTGCCATAATCCCCACGCTTGGCAGGCGGCTTGGAGATCGCAGTACGTTCACCGTGTACTAACAGGACGCTGCTGCCCATCCTCCGGTGGTTCTGGTCGCAGTTTTAGGACGTACCCGGGTCCAGCATAAAAACCCCAAAAAATATTATGAAATGCCTGGAATCATCTCATTTGATACTTATGAGTTATTAATTTTTATTGTAAGTCAGTCGGAACACAGTAATGTTTGCATTTCATATTAAATTCGGGCTTGCAATGCGGATTTTTCAAAATTTGGCGGGCGTTTTCATTCTTAACTTTCATTAGCCAGACTCTACATTACAAACTAGGGACCGTCCATCAATCACGTGAGGCTTGAAAGGGGAGGAGGGGGTTTAGCAAAAATCACGAAATATCGCAATCAATACACAAGCAATACTCTTAAACCTCACCAAGGGACGGGGTTAAAAAATGCGAATAGATCACGTGATTAATGGACGGCCCCATACTATTTAAAACTGGAATACTGTGCTAGTAAATGATAGAAGAAAATAAGTTAATAGTAAACTTTTAGCCCAATGATGATATAAACACTTGACTGGTCATCCTTTACCCCGCCGTAAGACAAATTGTAAAAAAAATCAGCATAAATAAATATTCGGGACATTTTTGCACACACGGTCACCTGACCCCAAACTAAGCAAAGCTTGTGATATGGCTGCCAGAGACTGATATACATACATATATAGTTTTAAATACATACTTAAATAGATATTAACAACCAGATATAGAACAAACACAAATGTTCATCACATAAATGTTTGTCCTATGTGGGAATCGAACCCACTCCCCCAAGCTCAGAAGGCAGGTTCACTACCAACTGGACCAACGGGCTATCTAATAACCTTATTCTAGCGGACCAATCCTAGGCGCGAATTGGATTAATTACTTTTGAGCCTCCAATCACAAGCGCCATACGGCACCCCGCGACTGAAAAACTGGGCTCGCGCACTGAGGGTTCCGTACCAACAAATTACAATAATTATCAATTTAAAAAACCGACTTTAAAATTAGTAAAATATGCAATTTCGATTCGGTGAAAGACATAATAAGGTCGTCCAATTAACCGAATTTTCCAGTTATAGCTTGGTAATGAACAGAAATTTGTCACCGACTCGCACTTGGCCATTATTTACTATTTGTTGTTATACTTTAGAGTGTGTACTATAATCTTGCCAAGTTTGACGCTTGTACGTATTACCGTTTTTACATTAGTCTTAATACAAAAATACGTTAAAAAAGACGTTTGTTGTTATAAACGACTTTTTTATTATTTCATAATTAATCCGCCGTTACATCTCTACATAGTATAAATTGAAGTCGCTTTCCGCGTCTGTCTGTCTGTCTGTATGTCTGTATGGCCGCTAACTCCTCCTAAACCACGCAACGGATTTTGATGCGGTTTTCACCATCAGTTAGATACATTTTCAAGGAAGGTTTTTATATATAACTAGCGACCCGCCCCGGCTTCGCACGTAAATTACACCCGTGCGAAGCCGGGCGGGCGGGTCGCTAGTTACATATACTGTGAAAATTTCAACTGGCTATCTACTACGGTACGAAAGATACAACCGTTAAGAGGGCATACCATGGCCAAGAAAAGGCTCATATTTCTTATAGTAGTTAACTTATAAGTAAAAATAAATTATAGAAGCATGACCAATGGGGAGATAAATTTTACTTAAAAAAAATTACAGTTCTAGCGGTATTATCCAGGGAGGAAACACGGGAATACGTTTGTATGGACAAAACGCTACCCGTGTGCCCACTTAAAAGGTAGAACATACGGACTGACGGACAGACAGCGTAGGCTCAGTAATAGGGTCCCGTTTTTACCTTTTGGGTACGGAACCCTAATAAAATAAAATATTCGCGCCTACTGCTGCTAGCGAGTGAACTATCGATGCAGGGAAAGATGTTTGTTTTTTTTTTTTATTTTTTTTTTATTTATTTAAAAACACATTGTACGTTACATTTCGAGTTAGTAAGTTGTCTTAAAACCTATGTTAGATTTATCCAGACAACTGGTTCTCGGTATAGGATATATATATTTTTTTTTAATCTAATTAAATCTAATTACTTACATTGTTGTGTGTGTTCACCCTCATACACAACACACACACACACATGATGGTACATTATTTTGTTTAGCTATAGTGGCCGGCAAACAGCATGTCGTTCGCGCATCGGCCAATCGCGTGGACGCCGTCGTGCCGTCGGAACTCCCCCGCGCACCTCTCTTTCCACCAACGATACCTTAAGAGCCTCTTAAACCAAATTTGACGGTTTTAAATCAATTTTATTCAGTTGAATTACAATATGTCAGCTGGAAAAAAATACATGTCACAGATACATCTGTGTTAGAGTTTATGATTTGGTTCAAAACACGATAGAATAAACTTGCCTCGATCAAAAAAAAATGTTTTTTATTTTTATTTGTATAGATTTTTGATAGTGAATAGATAGTGTCGTTTTTTAGTGAAATTAAAAGTGTAAAAAAGTCGCGAGAATTTGCGCGCGCCGCGTTCAATGCCGCGCCAGGCGTCATCGAGGTCGGACCTATGCTCGTTTTTGTCGTTGCACTCCCCCCGCGGGCGTCCTGACTCTAGCATGGCAAAAAACATCGTCGCTATAACTTGGCGGGGGCTGAGGAAGCGTTTTGTTGCCTACGTGACTCGGATAACCGCCCGTTAAAATCTTGTATTGCGCACTCAAGGTCATGGCTCAAGTTGTGTGCCGGTTACTGTATCAGTATGATGTGAATAATTTCGCGTGTGATTGTCCAGTGGTTCCAACGTGCACGGGCGCGCGGCGCTGGCGTGCGTGCGCGCGGCGCCGGCGTGCCGCGTGTGCCTCACGCAGCGCGCAATACGCGCCGCAGCCATCCACAGGGACGATGAGGTACGTCACTACAGACTGGACTACGTACGACCACGTCACATTGCAATGCAAACCAACAAGCAATCAAATATTTCCTCTTTATAATATTAGTATAGATGAGTATCTGTATATGTAATGTTTGTATGTATGTGAACAGACGCGCATGCTAGCCCTGTCGCTAGTAGCGGAGTGCGGTCGCAGCACAGAGCCCGTGTCGCGCGCGGAGCTGGACTCCGTGCTGTGGTGGCTGCGTCACAACCTGAGCGCGCCGCGCCCGGGGCTCCGCACCGTGCTGCTAGCTCACACCAACAAGGTAACCACCGCAGCACAGAGCCAGTGTCGCGCGCGGAGCTGGACTCCGTGCTGTGGTGGCTGCGTCACAACCTGAGCGCGCCGCGCCCGGGGCTCCGCACCGTGCTGCTAGCTCACACCAACAAGGTAACCACCGCAGCACAGAGCCCGAATCGCGCGCGGAGCTGGACTCCGTGCTGTGGTGGCTGCGTCACAACCTGAGCGCGCCGCGCCCGCGGCTCCGCACCGTGCTGCTAGCTCACACCAACAAGGTAGCCCCGCCGATGTCGTCCACCTTCAACATGCCTCTACAGCACTGCACAGTCCACCTCCCAATTACTTTGTCCCTGCCGAAAACCTCCGTCCAAGCCAAGGGCGTCGCCAAGGAGGGGCAGGGAGGGGTAGCTGCCCCCCCCCCTCCTAAAAAATGTTGCCAACTGTAAAGAAACCAAAGTCCTTAGGCCGTGCAATTGTCTTGCTTTGCCGATAAATCCCGCACGTCAAAACTCGACTGAAACCAGCACGTCAAAACTTGACTGTAGCTACTTCATATTTTTATCATCCTCCATAATATTAACTTGCCCTCCCTGGGCCACGGGCTGGCGACGCTCTTGCCCCAGGCCATAAAGAACCATGGCCCACTTGGAAAACCCTGAACCGACTTCGGTCCCCAGTGGGCCGAATTCGGGATAACATGGCAAACTGGGTTTATATAAAGGGCTCTGATACCAAATATCTTTCTCGTGTGAACCGTCAGACATCACACTTGATGCAGCGTGCTGTACTACCTGCTCACTGGACGACCTGAGTGAAGCCACGGAGAGTGACAGTGCGTGGCCAAATTTTGGTCCAGAAACTATTTATACCCTCTCTAGATTTGTACGCCTACAAACTAGGCAAAACATGATACAAAGTGACAAATATTTTAACCCACCTATTGTGCATGCGTTTGCTAAATGTGTGTATGATTTACTTGTGTTTTGTGCAAATAAATAATCTTTATCTTTATTCACCATGTTTTAGCGTTTATGTAATGTACTCTGTTTTTTATGAGTAGAAACGTTTAAATTGGTCCTTTGTCTTTGGCTAATTATTAACTCTGTTAATTAAGACCGTTAGTTTCCCTAAGATCATCATCATCATTTCAGCCGTAGTACGTCCACTGCTGGACATAGGCCCCCCATCGATCTCCAAAAGGGCCGGTTGGAAGCGGCCTGCATCCAGCGTTTCCCTGCGGTCTCTTTTAGGTCGTCTGTCCATCTTGTGGGTGGACGTCCACCCAGAAACTTAATATAAAAATAAATTAATAATTTACGAATTGCCTCCACGATATTATCATCGCGGGTCACACCTAGACCAAGGGTCTTACGGCTTTTTATTTATGTTACACGGGAATTACTCACGTAAGATTAAGCCGGTTACTCCGACTATAGTTTCAACCGCATATAGTTTCAACGGCCTTTTTCAAGGTGAATGCGGTCTTACGGCTACCTGTTTTGAGTGATGAGAAAAGTTGCACGACCGCAAACCGTATCTCGGCGCGTTTGCTTGAATTTTCGAACTGCGCTGTTTCAGCGCTAGTTCGAGCCCACGTTAAGAGATAGCCTAGACCCTGCATTTTCTGAATGAAAGAAATGTTGTTTGCACAGTTATTGAAGCGACTGGAAGACAGCCACCGGGCGCTGAGCCGCCGCGGCGAGTCCGCCGACCACTACGGGCCGTTCATAGAGCAGCTGCGAGCGCTGTGCTTCGCTGCAGCGCTGCGCGGCGCCAGCCACGGCCGCCGCAGCGCAGCGCTGCAGCTGCTGGCGGCCACCAGCACTCTACTGCCTACTGTTACTAGGTACACTACAGTAATGCCAAACTAACAAGTCACTCTTGACATAAGCATCTTGACATGACCTCGTTTATCTTGATTATATTATATCTATAGCAGAGTCAATTTCCGCAGGACGTGGAAAGTGGAGCAGGTGGAGACATTGGTACAGCACCTGGACGATAGTTACGACACAAACAAGGCGACCGCGCTGCAAGTGCTTCAACATTGTCCCATACAACTGCTCGAGGTAACTGGATACATTATTACAGCACCTGGACGATAGTTACGACACAAACAAGGCGACCAAGGCGCTTCACGTCACGTGAGCATTGACTTGGTCAGTTATATAGCGTTAAAATATTCGGCTCTAGTAAGTCCCACTATTTTCAAAACAAATTTCAATCTGTGAATATTTTTTTTAAACTTGGAAAATCAGGTTGTAATAAAACAATGCCTTCAGGTTGATTTTGGTTGACTTTACCGACACAAAACACTAAATGAAACACTTTCAGCTCGAATATATAAAAAAAATAGAGCAAAATGTAGGTAAACAGCTTATGAACCTCATGATGATTTGCTTTGATGCTTTACATTATTTCTCATACCCACTTTTTCAATGCCATTTAGCTACCTCTAAACATAATTTTTAACAAAAATTTGATTCAGCACAGTAGTGCCTATAGTTTCTGAATAAAAGTACCGTGATATACAAACGGACGGCCACGGCAAAACTATAAGAGTTCCTTAGTTTACTATGGAACTCTAAAAACCGTCGCTTGCTGTCGTCTCAGAAGTCTGCCATTAGAGCCACTCCGTAGAGAATAGGCATAACTCTAATGTAAGTGTGGGACCTTCTCTCAGAAGTGGGATACAAAAATAGAAACCTGCAACTTGGAATGACCTTCCCCCAAAGGTCTTCCCGCCAAGCTTCAAAATGTAGCGTTTTAAAAAGGGTATCTACAAACATTTCTCTAGCTCGCAAAGCATCGATAACTCCACCAGTGTAGCATGTGTCTATAGGTAGCGATTACCGCTTACCACCAGGTGAGCCGATAGCCTGTTTGCCGCTAGTTTCTATTTTTTTAATGTTTGTCTATGAACAGGATTGTTCGCGCGAGCTGACCTTGTCCGCGGTGCTGCGCGGCGCGGTGTCGCTGCGTGCCGCAGGCGGCGCGGCTGCGGCCGTGAAACTACAGTTGCTGCTGACGCGGCTACCGCACCGCATCGTCCCTCTGCCGCAAGACATTTGTACTGTCCGGTCAGTTTGCATTTCTACTATGAACCACCACACAAGAGCACGAGCTGGTACTGCTGTCTACCAACTGGGTACAGCTGCGACGTGACCAGTTCATATGGCAGCAATATTGATACAACGGCTTCGACGAGGGTCCTGGTTGCAGCTGCCGTCTGCTGTAAACTGATTAATATCGATACAAACATCTTAGTTTTTCGATACTAATTTAGATTAATTATGTGAAATAAATTAAATAAAAGAATTAAAAAAAAAAAAAAAAAATTGTGCGCTGCTGTGCTGCTGATCCGTTCTTAGCCGTAAAGTGTGTATTTTGTTTTCTATACTAATATTATAAAGAGGAAAGATTTGTAGGTATGTTTGTAACGAATTAGCTCAAAAAGTACAGGACCGATTTTAAAAATTCTTTCACCATTTGAATGCTACATTATTATTTATTAATATAGGCTATATAACTATACCCGTGCGGAGCCGGGGCGGACTGCTAGTAATTAATAAAGCTTACCAAAAAGGCCGGTTCTAAGCAGCCCGCATTCAGCCTTTTCATTCGGCCTTTTTGGAGATCAATGGGGGAGGCCTATGTCCAGCAGTGGACGTCCTATGGCTGGAATAATGAAAAATCTGATCCTTCAGAAAACCACGCTGGACCTACAGTTTCTGTTTAGACTCGCTAATGGGAACTGTTATCTATATATTTATAATATAATATTTAGAAGAAAAATATATATATATATAAATAAATAAATAAATAAATAAATATTCGGGACATTTTTGCACACACGGTCATCTGACCCCATATATATATATATGTACATATATACTTACTCTCTAAAACAAATTAGAGATATAACATTACATTTATTTACATAACTAGCTACATAATACCTATTTATCTATCTATTCATGTTTTATAATTCTCCTGACAATATTGCATAATTATGGTTATCTAAATTGGCCAATTAAATGTTTAAAAAACAGAAAATTGCGTAAGCAACATGTTCAGCTTGACAATGTCCCCGGCTTGTGTTGGGGGAAGTACAGGTGGAACAACAAAAAAAAATTAAAAAAAAAAACTGTTATTTAATTCGAACTTCTCTGCGCCAACTAAGTCGATTAGGGCATCTTGTTACAAGCTTCGGAGCTGCTCCAAATAGAAAATGAATCTGGCCAAAAATTACCTCCCATAACAGGATAATTAGGGAGTTTAATGTTTTCCCCTTTATAGCAAAGTATCAAACGGCTGTAAAAGTATTGTTTTTTCTCAGACTCCCTCTGTTCAGTTAAAAAATTTGAACTTATAATATACTAGCGGTCCGCCCCAGCTTCGCACAGGTATAGATTATAGCCTATGTCACCCGGGGATAGTGTAGCTTTCTGTCAGTGCAAGAATTTTTCAAATCGGTTCAGTAGTTTCGGAGCCTATTCAATGCAAACAAACAAACAAACAATCAAATCTTTCCTCTTTATAATATTAGTATAGATATAGACTAGCTGCGCCTTGCGGTTTCACCCGCGTAGTGATGTAAAATGGTGGTGATGGTGATGATGATGATGAAAAGTAAGCCTATGTCACTCTCCGACCTTTGAACTATACCCATGCAAAAAATCAGGTCTATACGTTGCTCTGTTGCTGCGTGAAAGAGGAACAAACAAACACACTTTCGCATTTATAATATTAGTATGATACCAACATAGGTATAAGCAAAACGTTAACTCTCGTTTTAAGGCAAATAGCGTGTAGTCTGCACCTATTTGTGTTTGTTCTATATCTGGGTGTTAATATCTATTTAAGTATGTATTTAAACCTATATATGTATATATATCAGTCTCTGGCAGCCATATCACAAGCTTTGCTTAGTCTGGGGTCAGATGACCGTGTGTGCAAAAATGTCCCGAATATTTATTTATTTATTTATTTATTAATTGTGGTGACGTTTATTTGCGATGCAATGGCGTGCAACATGCATGTTGGTGCTCATTAATTTAAAAAAATAAAGCTTTAACAAAAGTAATGCCATCTTTAGAGGATCGCCTTTAAACTTGGGTTGTTTTTTATCTCAGGGAGGAGTCGCTACGTCCACACTACGCGTTATTGCAGACGTTGTTGAAACAGTTGCGCCACGTGGGCAAGTGGGACATGTGGCAGGAGGCGGCGGAGGGCGGAGCGCCGGGCACACTGCACTGCCTCGCCGACGTACTGCGTACCACCAGGTAACTATAACCATAGACAATAACATACCAATTGGTTTCAACCATGATCAAAGAAAACAAGATCAACAATAATCGAGTTCTAAAGGGTCGGCAACGTATTTGTGATGCCTCTGGTTATAAGTATCTATAGGCGACGGTGACTGCTTACCATCAGGCAGCCCGTCTGCTTGTTTGCCACATATGGCATAAAAAAAAAACAACAAGGTCTTCTACTCTGGCAGTTGTCCCAGAATTACGTCACTGTCCACTTGTTACTTTATCCAATCAGCTGTTACGTGGTGTATCGTCATCTCTCTCGAACCTGTTGTAAATTGACATCATGACATCATCGCGGGACGCCCACGTCACATTATTTCTCGGAGTATTATACCTGGCGGAGTATATTATTATACCATGGTTTAAACCTTAAAATTTTTTTGTCTTTCTGTTTAAACAAAATATTACACCCTATTTAAATATTAGCATTTGTTTCTAAGGATTATTTGTAATTGGTGGCACAAAGTAATTTTTTTTCTTTGAAAGGCGACTTAATCGAGAGTTTTCTTAGCTATGAATCAAGAAAATCTGTTCAGTCGTTTGAAGATAACTAGCTCTTTTATCGGAGGTTTGAAAAAAAAATTATTGTGTACTACTTGTTTTTTTTTTAAATAGTAGATATAAAAAAAAATTAAATAAATAAAAATTAATAAATAAAGTAAATAAAAAGTAAATAGTAAATAGTAGTAGATGGTGGCGCTTGGCCGCCATCTCGCCTGATGTTAAGCGACGATGCGGTCTACGATGGAGCACGCTTGCCTAGAAGAAACCGATTCACTCTCGACTTGAAAACACCCAGATTGTAACTAACGGGGAAAACCCATTCAGGCAGCGAATTCCACAGACTAGCAGTTCGCATAATAAATGTGGAACCATAGCGCTTCGTACGGGTTCTCGGAATATCAACCATAAAACGATGTTGAATTTTTTGTACCCGCCCTGGCTGGATTTTTTGGCCCTTGTATTTTCATTGTTCGAACCGGTAGTGTAGATCTTCAATTCGCGAGTGAATCGATTACTTGTAGACAAACGTTCTTGTAGACCGCATCTTCGCTTTGGTGTTCAAACGCAAGCCTAATATTGTTTTTATTTCATATTCTGTATTATGCAGCTTGGCACACTGCATAGCAACACACAGAATATAAATCTTTATTGTTTTAATTTAGGCTTGCTTTTGACCGTTTTTGGCACTCGCCTTCTTCTTCTTTCGAGTCGATGTTCCGCTGATGTTAACAAAATGGTAACAAGCTCAAGATAATGTGTATTTCTATTTGAAGATAGTTAGGGACTAATATGCTAAGTTGGCCGATTTGTGACTTTCTCACCTAGGTGCTGTGTCTTTTAGTGAATTTTAAAGCGTTGTGTGTCACAAATATACATTTTAGAGATCTGTACCCAAACGGGACCCTATTACCTACTACGAATAATATTATTTGCCTACGATGTCTATCTGTCTGCCTGTCTGTCCGTCTGTCCTACCTATTAACGGCTGTATCTTGCGAACCGTAATAGATAGCCAGTTGAAATTTTCACAGAATATGTAATGTTACGGCGGATTAACTAACAAAAAATAATAAAAAAGTCCAAAAGTAAAAACGAAAGGGGGTATATCTATATACCCCCATACCCCATACAACAAACGTATTATTCTAACATATTTTTGTATTTGCTCTAATGTAAAAACGGTAATACATACTTACAAGCGTCAAACTTAACATGATTATAAAACACACTCTAAAGTATAACAACAAATAATAAAAAAATGGCTAAGTGCGAGAAGTGACAAGTTTCTGTTCATTACCAAGTTATAACTGGTAATTTCGTTATTGAATTTTGTGATGGTATGGAACCCTCTCGCACGAGCCCGACTCGCACTCGGACGGTTTTATTTTTCAGTATTGGCTACCAGCTATTATATTCTTATGTTAAATTTTTTGCAAAAGAAATCGGTATTTAGTTTTCAAAATAGGCTTTTCACCATTAACTGTTGTTACCATTATTAGGTCATCTTCATTTAGAAAATGCAGATGGCATTTTTCGTCATCTACATTTTCTCGGTAGAACTAAAAATCAAACATATTTAGAGCGGGCTAAAATAACTAAACCAAAATAAAAGACTAAAATAACAGATGTATGTAAATGACATTGACAATGACATTAGCTTGAGAGATGTTATCTCAAGCTACTGTCATTTTCATACATTTTCATCTTTCCGTAGACGTTAACCAACCTAACCCCCAAGGTGTGTTGTTGTACAGTGCGGCTGATTGGCGCTCTGCCCCGTGGTCTGCCCTGGCGGTGCAGCTACACGATCAGTGCTTGCGGACGTGCGCACGCGCCGAGCCAATCGTGACTCACCACGCGCCCGAGGGGTATCTACCCGGCTTCCCGGGCAGGTGGGTAACTACCACATCATTTCAACCCTTATCGAACCTGGGGCTCGATTTTTTTCAACCCATGAATTTCTTTGTATTCGTGATATAATGACGAGTGACATTATTTTCTTATTTCTTATTTTTTTATCATTCGGATTCTGGATTACTCTTTTTCTACAACCTATACCCTGGACACGGGTATGTCCCAAAACTGCGACCTGAACCACCGGACGATGGGAAGCAGCGTCCTGTTAGTACACGGTGAACGTACTGCGATCCCCAAGCTGCCTGCCAAGCGTGGGGATTATGGCAACACCCCTCTCTAAGAGGGAGACCTTGTTCAGCAGTGGACGTTTACTGGCTGATGATGTGATGTGTGTGATTTTTCTACAAAATATTTAAAATACTGTGATTTTTGCATCGTCGAAAGAAACGCGAATTAAAAATAAAACTACGGACAATTTTTTACTCTGTGCAATGTCAAACATCTCTCTCAACTCATATTCTGTGTAATGTCAAAAAAATAAAGCAATCAAATATTTTGTAGTCTGTGTAATGTCAAAAAAATAAAGCAATCAAATTTGATAGACCCGGTTAGTCCAGTTGGTAGTAAACCTGCCTTCTGAGCTTGGGGGTGTAGGTTCGATTCCCACCTAGGACAAACATCTAAGTGATGAACATTTGTGTTTGTTCTATAACTGGTTGTTAATATCTATTTAAGTATGTGTTTCATGTGTTGAACATTTGTGCTTTTTCTATATCTAGGTGTTATCTATTGGAGTATGTATTTAAAATTATATAATAGTAAATCAGTCTCTGGCAGTCATATCACTAACTTTGCTTAGTTGGAGTCAGATGACCGTCTGTGCAAAAATGTCCCGAATATTTATTTATTTAATCATTCGATGTCTAATCTGGATAAAAGTGCGAAGGTGCGGTAGTGAGGACCTTTATTGTGCGATCCGCTAGACTGTGGAATGCGCTGCCTACATGGTTGTTCCTCGATATTTACAATCTGGGTGTATTCAAGTTGCAAGTGAATAGGTTTCTTCTAGGCAAGTGTGCTCCATCGTAGGCCGCATCATCGCTTAACATGCGAGGTGGCGGCCAAACGCTATTATTAAACAAAGAGTCAAGAGTCGATATGTTGTCAGCTCAAATCAGAGTTTTGCCCCTGCGCGTAACAGTGACAAATCTATGCGATCTACGCGTGCAGGAAGAGATACGCACGAGTCGGCGCCCGCCTCAGAACTAAATAACGTAAGCGACAAATGATAAAACTCCGGATTACAAAAGAACTTTATAAATAAATAAAATTACATTAAACTAAACTACATAAATTAACATAAGAATATGAAAAAAATAATTGTCAACGACTTCTAAATTTGAAGATAACACTAAAATCGTGTTTTAGAAGGCCTGTTTTTGACGAATTATTCTATCGAGAAAAGTTTCACCAAGTTTGTGTCTAAAATTACATTAAACTTAATCATATCCTCAAGTAACCTCCTCCTCATCATCATCATCAGCCAGAAGACGTCCACTGCTGAACATAGGCCTCCCCTTTAACCTCCACACTGAACGACAGCCTGCCTTTTGCATCCACTGGATGCCAGCGACTCACTATGTCGTCGGTCCATCTAGCGGGAGGCCTACCTACGCTGCGTCTTCCGGTTCGTTGTCTCCACTCAAGAACCTTTCTTCCCCATCGGCTATCGGTTCTTCGAGCGATGTGGCCTGCCCATTGCCACTTGCAAATTTTAACAGCTATGTCGGTGACTCTGACTTTGGCGAATATCCACGTTTCGGATTTTATCGCGCAAAGAAACTCCGAGCATAGCTCTCTCCATTGTCCGTTGAGTGACTCTGAGTTTTTTGTTAATGACGATGATTACCAACTTAAAAAAAAAAAAAAATTTACTCCGACTATAGCTTCAACCGCATTAGACGGCCTTTTTTTGTCTAATGCGGTTGAAACTATAGTCGGAGTAACCGGGTTAATCTTATCGCGTGAGTAATTCCCGTGTAATATAAATGTGTGAAAACCACGTCAGTTTCAATGATAAAAACATATATTTTAAAAATTTGTTTCTCCAGTGCGATAGAGGTAGAAAGGGGGTACCTGCCTGCCCAGGTAGTGACCGCGCAGATGGTCCTAGTGTGCGCGTGGCGGACTGTTAAAGAAGCCTCCGCGGTGCTCGGCCTGCTTGCCCCGCTGGGAGGCCCGTGGCAGCGCCGCGAGGCGGGGGAGTACCTGGTGAGCTTGCTGGTGGAGACGAAGCACCGCGGCGCCGTGGAGCAAGCCGCCGTGGGACTCGCCGCCGTAGCGCATGCGTAACTATTTTACATACTTTTCATTACTCAACATCACCATTCGCATTCAACATCGCAAATGTATTTATTCCTAAGATAAGAGTGTATGACCAGTTTGGTGAACCAATAAAAATAAAAAACATCGCATTTTTTTGTAAAATGTACCCAAAATTGATCAAAGTATAAGTTTCTATATCTTCTGTAATATTCTAATCATCCTTTCGGGGGTAGGCTATATATACATATATATATATATATACACTAGCTATTGCCCGCGACTTCGTACGCGTAGACTTTCATATAAAATTTTCAACCCCCTTTTGTCATCCTAAATTCGGCCCTTTCGTAAAATCCTTTCTTAGCGGACCTCTACACCCCATAAGGAATCTACCTGACAAATTTCAGCTTCGTAGGTCAAGTGGTTTTCGAGATTTCTTGTTTAATGAGTGAATGAGTAGATGAATTTCGCTTTCATATATATAGACTATTAAGGATTTAAAATTATTGTAAGTACGAGTATGTGGTTCCATAGATGCTGGTTAGACGAGTCCAGCGCGCACTTACCTCGGCTCTGGATGCGCCAGTTACTGGCGCTAGTAACTCGCACCGCGGCGCTCGCCACACGCCGCGGGGCCGGCCTGCCTGCCGCAATACAGGTACCTATTATGTCAATAAGGTGGTACATTACACCTGTGGCGGGAAATTCAAATTTTAAACAATTTTTTTGTTTGTTTTTGTAGCTAGGCTGGGTAATTATTTTAAAACTAGCGGTCCGCCCCAGCTTCGCACGGGTATAGATTATAGCCTATGTCACCCGGAGATAGTGTAGCTTCCCGTCAGTGAAAGAATTTTTCAAATCGGTTCAGTAGTTTCGGAGCCTATTCAATGCAAACAAACAAACAAACAAACAATCAAAGCTTTCCTCTTTATAATATTAGTATAGATGACACAGTGTTCACGCAAATCGTTGGTTGTTCTTTACATTATCATGTACAGCTATTTAACAATAATGCACCATGTTACTTACATTTGTCAATAAACAGTTTGAAACAGCAAAAATTTGTTTATTGATAAATGTTAGTAATAATGTGCACACACACACACACACACACACACATCAGCAGCCATTAAACGTCCACTGCTGGACAAAGGCCTCCCTCTTAAAGAGGGGTGTTGCCATAATCCCCACGCTTGGCAGATATATAAATAGCTGCATTAGATATAAATAGCTTTACATGATTTTGTAAAGAATAATAATCAATTTGCTCAAACATTATAATCGTTTACAATAATTATCCGGCCTAGCTACAAAGACAAAAAAACTGATAGAAATTTGAATTTCCCGCCACAGGTGAAACGTACCACCTTAAGCCATTCATTTGTTCATGTCATTAAGCCTCATTTTCGACTACAGCTGGCTCTAGAACGGTGACGACAGCGAGGTGCTAGTGAGAGAGAGAGAGAGAGAGAGAGAGAGAGTGCCCTCATTTCAATGATACCTCCCAGCTGTTTCTCGATTACTAAACATTGAAAAGAAATACGGATCGAATGGACACCCTTCGTCTGTTGAAGTCGGTTAATTAGCAAGTACCCGATATACTATAGTGAAATATTAACATAAAATGCTATCAGCTTTTTACAATTTTGTTACATCTGGCCCCGATTCTACTAAAGAAATTGTTTTTAAAATGTAATTGTTGCAATTTTATTTTTTAAATAATTGCCTCAAAACTGACAGTGTTAATTTTTTTTATACTAGAAAAATACCACAACCTAATATTACAACTTAGTATAAAAAATGTAGAACAGTCAGATTATAAAAAAAAAAAAAAAAACAATTACAATTTAAAAAACAATGGACCAAGCATAGGTTGAAGATTCGTGCGTAATAGGAAATATAATGTTATTTTCTACAGGCACTAGTATCTTCGGAGGTGAGTGCGACGGGCCACGCCGAGTGCTACAACGAGTGCATGGCCGAGTTGTTGAGACTCGCGACCGCTGACGCCTCTACTGACGGCTCCGCTAATGCTGACGCCTCCACTGACCGCTCTGCTGACGCCTCCACTGACCGCTCTGCTGACGCCTCCACTGACCGCTCTGCTGACGCCTCCACTGACCGCTCTGCTGACGCCTCCACTGACCGCTCTGCTGACGCCGTCGCGCGGCGGACGCTCGCTGCTAATATTCTTCGCGCTCTGTTCCGGTAACACGTCTTCTCTAACTGAAAATATTATTAATTATAAGAGATGAGTGAGTGAAAAGGGTTTTTTTTTTTTACTTTCATGACCGTCGATTCAATGTCCTTAAGTCGTAATATTAAACAGTTTACAATTTATTATTAGCGTCATACAATTCAGAGTCAAGCTAAGTAAGTCACGGTCAAGTCAAACTCATGCCCCTGTAAAGTGGTTGAGATTTACAAGAGGCTCCTATGGAGTTTTGGAAACAACACGAAAAGACAAGTTTCACCTCGTTATATCACTTGCCCACACTCGAGCACGTTAACGAGCACTTAATAAATATTAATTCACCATTTACTACACACGAACACTCGAAAATACACAAGTTTAGAAAAATAATCCAACGAGCCGACATGTTTTTTCCACGTTGGCGCCAAAACTCGAAAGAGGAATGAGACACTAAAATGTTTCCATCAATCTATGTATAAGAAAAATTAGGAATGCAAAATTTTACATGAAAATCTATTCGTACATCGCCTCGGATCATAATATAATTCAACTTTAATGGTGAGATAATAACATAGCTGTTAAAATTTGCAAGTTGAAGTGGCAATGGGCAGGCCACATCGCTCGAAGAACCGATAACCGATGGGGAAGAAAGGTTCTGGAGTGGAGACCACGAACCGGAAGACGCAGCGTAGGGAGGCCTCCCACTAGATGGACCGACGACATTGTGAGAGTCGCGGGCATCCAGTGGATGCAAAAGGCAGGCCGTCGTTCAGTGTGGAGGTTAAAGGGGGAGGCCTATGTTCAGCAGTGGACGTCTTCAGGCTGATGATGATGATGATGGTGAGGATGATGATGATGATGGTGAGATAATAAGGTGTATTTTTTAGGCATGCCGCGCTAGAGAAAGTGTCACAAGCGCACTTAGCGGCGGGATTGCGACTTGCGCTGCAAGGATTCGAAGCCGCCACTTGGTCGGTATGTAATATATCCTGTATTTTCAGACAACATTTATTTTTACGTTGCCGTTTCAAAATATGAAAGCTTTATTTCATTTATTGCGTACTAGCGGTCCGCCCCAGCTTCGCACGGGTATAGATTATAGCCTATGTCACCCGGGGATAGTGTAGCTTCCAGTCAGTGAAAGAATTTTTCAAATCGATTCAGTAGTTTCGGAGCCTATTCAATGCAAACAAACAATCAAATCTTCCCTCTTTATAATATTAGTTGCGTATATATGGGTACACAGGAGATGGAAAATTTACAGTTAAAGAGCGCAAGCAGCAGGTTCGCCAAGTGAGGTGCCAATACAAAGATTTAAAAAAAGTTATTTAATAATTGGTGGGTGTTCCTTTCTTACCCGGACTGGTGGGTGGACCCGGGTATGTCCTAAAACTGCGACCAGAACCACCGGAGGATGGGCATCAGCGTCCCATTAGTACACGGTGAACATACTGCGATCCCCAAGCCGCCTGCCAAGCGTGGGGATTATGGCAACACCCCTCTCTAAGAGGGAGGCGTTTGTCCAGCAGTGGACGTTTAATGGCTGCTGATGTGTGTATGTGTGTGTGTGTTCCTTTCTTATACTCTTCACTCTACTTCAAGGAAGGTTTTTAAACTATTCTTTGATATAACAAAAATCTTTATGTCAATTTGACATAAAGATTTTTGTTATATCAAACTGGTTATATCAAACTTGAAAAAAACTGGTTATTAATTAAAATTATAAAAATATTGAGCCTCGATGTAAATAAGTCAACAAGCTGAGAAAGGTTAGATTTAAAGTTATTAAATGTACACAAAAAGAAAGAGTTTCCACGATCATTCAATTTCAGGTAAATATCGCGCGGCAAGTCCGACAAAACTCCAAACAACAAAAATCTTTATGTCAAATTGACATAAAGATTTTTGTTATATCAAACAATATTAATAATTATCTTATCGATTATTATAATTTTTCTTAACCAGCACTATGGCAGGCCTAGCGCACTCCGCATGACTCACTTGATGATGCAATTCATGATGCACTTTAGGTATGAAGCTACAAGTAGCCGACTTGTCGGACTTGCCGCGCGATATTTACCTGAAATTGAATTATCGTGGAAACTCTTTCTTTTTGCGTACATTTAATAACTTTAACTTTTTTCAGCTTGTTGACTTATTTACATCGAGGCTCAATATTTTTATAATTTTAATTAATAACCAGTTTTTTTCAACAAACTCTCAATATAAGACTAACTCGTACGGCTCTGTCATCTTTTTATTAGTACTATCTTTGATACTTATTAATACTATGTTTTCTTCTCAATTTCTCTGTTTAATGTTGGTTCTTAGTCTCGTATTTATTTATATATATATATATATATATATTTCCAATTGTTTAATTTGTAATGGGAACCGATGGGGAAGAAAGGTTCTTGAGTGGAGACCACGAACCGGAAGACGCAGCGTAGGTAGGCCTCCCACTAGATGGACCGACGACATAGTGAGAGTCGCTGGCATCCAGTGGATGCAAAAGGCAGGCTGTCGTTCAGTGTGGAGGTTAAAGGGGGAGGCCTATGTTCAGCAGTGGACGTCTTCTGGCTGATGATGAATTTGTAATATTTAGTTTTATACTTTTGTGTACTAGCACCATGACATGTGTTGCTATAAGTGATAACCTATGTTGGCCTACGTGTTTTTATTATTTCTATATGTTTGTGTAAGAAGGCTGTTGGCTATCCAAATATAAATAAAATAAAATAAAAAAATCAAATAAGATACATAGAGATACCGCGACAAGACTTACGCGATGGCAATTTCTAGGTTAATATAGCAGTAGGTAGTTAGAGCTCGCACGTCCGAAATTGCACTTTATTGTGTAGTAGCAAGAGTCGCTACTTATTTAAATGATTTTGCGGAGTGAATCTTCTCTACTTGTATGATTGTCTTCTGCGGCTATGGTATATCAGTCTAGTGGACGTTTATCAGTTTTTATTTTATTTTTTATTATTATAAATAGGCTTGCGCTTGGCCGCCAGTTCGCCTGATGTTAAGCGATGATGCGGCCTACGATGGAGCACGCTTGCCTAGAAGAAACCTATTCACTCTCTATTAGGCAATGGCCTAAGCGAAACTATTTTATAACGCTTCACTTGTATAACTAACAATCGATTTTAACCTACTTCTAATTGTTATATTGATTTGAAACTTTGAAAGTATATGTGTTGTATACAATACAATAATTGTATACAATACATAATACAACATACATACATACATACATTACATACATTGTTAATATCTATTAAAGTATGTATTTTAAACTATATAATATGTATGTATATCAGTCTCTGGCAGCCATATCACAAGCTTTGCTTAGTTTGGGGTCAGATGACCGTGTGTGAAAAAAAAAAAAAATGTCCCGAATTTGGTAGCATCGAACTGATCTGATGATGGAGTCAGGAGATGGAGCTCTTCAATAGCTACTAGTAACCCAGTCGAGTTTAGGCTGCTTGAGTTCGTTCTAACGTTTCATACTTTTTACTATAATCATTATTGTATTGTGTTTCGTCTGATTGTTACAATAATGCGTACATGGACTGCACAGGAGCGCACGGCGATGTCGTTGCTGTTCTGTGCGCTGTCGGTGCGCGTGTTCGGAGTGACGCGCGCGCGGGGCTCCGAGCTGCACGCGCGCAACACCATGCCCGCCAGACTGTTCTTCCAGCGGTACCCGGGGCTCTATGACCTCATGCTGGTGAGTCGCATGTTGGGAGTGACGCGCGCGCGGGGCTCCGAGCTGCACGCGCGCAACACCATGCCCGCCAGACTGTTCTTCCAGCGGTACCCGGGGCTCTATGACCTCATGCTGGTGAGTCGCATGTTGGCAGTGACGCGCGCGCGGGGCTCCGAGCTGCACGCGCGCAACACCATGCCCGCCAGACTGTTCTTCCAGCGGTACCCGGGGCTCTATGACCTCATGCTGGTGAGTCGCATGTTGGCAGTGACGCGCGCGCGGGGCTCCGAGCTGCACGCGCGCAACACCATGCCCGCCAGACTGTTCTTCCAGCGGTACCCGGGGCTCTATGACCTCATGCTGGTGAGTCGCATGTTGGGAGTGACGCGCGCGCGGGGCACCGAGCTGCACGCGCGCAACACCATGCCCGCCAGACTGTTCTTCCAGCGGTACCCGGGGCTCTATGACCTCATGCTGGTGAGTCGCATGTTGGGAGTGACGCGCGCGCGGGGCTCCGAGCTGCACGCGCGCAACACCATGCCCGCCAGACTGTTCTTCCAGCGGTACCCGGGGCTCTATGACCTCATGCTGGTGAGTCGCATGTTGGCAGTGACGCGCGCGCGGGGCTCCGAGCTGCACGCGCGCAACACCATGCCCGCCAGAGTGTTCTTCCAGCGGTACCCGGGGCTCTATGACCTCATGCTGGTGAGTCGCATGTTGGGAGTGACGCGCGCGCGGGGCTCCGAGCTGCACGCGCGCAACACCATGCCCGCCAGACTGTTCTTCCAGCGGTACCCGGGGCTCTATGACCTCATGCTGGTGAGTCGCATGTTGGCAGTGACGCGCGCGCGGGGCTCCGAGCTGCACGCGCGCAACACCATGCCCGCCAGACTGTTCTTCCAGCGGTACCCGGGGCTCTATGACCTCATGCTGGTGAGTCGCATGTTGGCAGTGACGCGCGCGCGGGGCTCCGAGCTGCACGCGCGCAACACCATGCCCGCCAGACTGTTCTTCCAGCGGTACCCGGGGCTCTATGACCTCATGCTGGTGAGTCGCATGTTGGGAGTGACGCGCGCGCGGGGCTCCGAGCTGCACGCGCGCAACACCATGCCCGCCAGACTGTTCTTCCAGCGGTACCCGGGGCTCTATGACCTCATGCTGGTGAGTCGCATGTTGGCAGTGACGCGCGCGCGGGGCTCCGAGCTGCACGCGCGCAACACCATGCCCGCCAGACTGTTCTTCCAGCGGTACCCGGGGCTCTATGACCTCATGCTGGTGAGTCGCATGTTGGGAGTGACGCGCGCGCGGGGCTCCGAGCTGCACGCGCGCAACACCATGCCCGCCAGACTGTTCTTCCAGCGGTACCCGGGGCTCTATGACCTCATGCTGGTGAGTCGCATGTTGGCAGTGACGCGCGCGCGGGGCTCCGAGCTGCACGCGCGCAACACCATGCCCGCCAGACTGTTCTTCCAGCGGTACCCGGGGCTCTATGACCTCATGCTGGTGAGTCGCATGTTGGCAGTGACGCGCGCGCGGGGCTCCGAGCTGCACGCGCGCAACACCATGCCCGCCAGACTGTTCTTCCAGCGGTACCCGGGGCTCTATGACCTCATGCTGGTGAGTCGCATGTTGGCAGTGACGCGCGCGCGGGGCTCCGAGCTGCACGCGCGCAACACCATGCCCGCCAGACTGTTCTTCCAGCGGTACCCGGGGCTCTATGACCTCATGCTGGTGAGTCGCATGTTGGCAGTGACGCGCGCGCGGGGCTCCGAGCTGCACGCGCGCAACACCATGCCCGCCAGACTGTTCTTCCAGCGGTACCCGGGGCTCTATGACCTCATGCTGGTGAGTCGCATGTTGGCAGTGACGCGCGCGCGGGGCTCCGAGCTGCACGCGCGCAACACCATGCCCGCCAGACTGTTCTTCCAGCGGTACCCGGGGCTCTATGACCTCATGCTGGTGAGTCGCATGTTGGCAGTGACGCGCGCGCGGGGCTCCGAGCTGCACGCGCGCAACACCATGCCCGCCAGACTGTTCTTCCAGCGGTACCCGGGGCTCTATGACCTCATGCTGGTGAGTCGCATGTTGGGAGTGACGCGCGCGCGGGGCACCGAGCTGCACGCGCGCAACACCATGCCCGCCAGACTGTTCTTCCAGCGGTACCCGGGGCTCTATGACCTCATGCTGGTGAGTCGCATGTTGGCAGTGACGCGCGCGCGGGGCTCCGAGCTGCACGCGCGCAACACCATGCCCGCCAGACTGTTCTTCCAGCGGTACCCGGGGCTCTATGACCTCATGCTGGTGAGTCGCATGTTGGGAGGGATGGCAATACAATGATGCGGTCTGTCGGTTGTAGAAATTAACGGCTTCCCGGACATTGACTCGGTTTTAGAGAGCCGTCAAGTGCCCGAACAATGTGGCCAGCACATCAGTGCCCTTAGTCCCAGATTTGATAGTTTACGAAAACTTTTTTCGTTTACGTATTGTTCCATACATTTTAGTTAAGCGCCTCTATCGGAAACGTGGAGGAACTAAATTTAGCAGTTATCGGCGGTATAGATTGCTTCACTCTAATACGAAAGAAGTTTTCGAATACCTTTTAGCCCAGCAATGTATGGAACAAGACGAAAACGAAAAAAGTTTTCGTAAACTATCAAATCTAGGACTATGGGTACTGCGCTGGTTGCGCCCCGCAGTTACACCCATTTCCCCAGGATCCGTACATTTTTCCAGGATAAAAAGCCCTCCCAACTATTTCTACGCATACAATCCCGTCGTCCCGTTTCTCTGTTGCTGCGTGAAAGAGAAACAAATAATTTCGCATTTATAATATTACTATGGTGTCGAAAATAGCGATGGTGGCCGACCGGTAGCATGTGCGCTTCACAACCTAACCCGGTACCTGGTTCGATCCTCTGACCTGCACCAATGATTTATTTAGTACTTAAGGTTGCCTCGAAGAGATCGCTTTATGCGATAAGGTCGCCGATGTTGCACTAGTTTTAAAGCTGTATTAAGTATATATCGTGTGTGTAATTTGTGGTGTGAACAATAAATAGTTTATCAATATACACCAACAGTTACCTACCATAAATATTAATACCACCTATCAAAACATAATAATACGAAAAAAAAATATGTTTTTTTTTTTTTCAAAGTACGCTTAGCCACTTCCAGGTACGCTCGATCCACAGCATGTTTACGTTTAGCGAGCCCGGAGTAGGGTTACCAGATGGAAAATTTAAAAGTCCGGAGAAAAAGCCCGTTTTCCATTGAAAAATCCTGAGTTTTTGTCGCAATTTGAAAACTTTCTCACAATCGTAATTTACAAGTTTGTTGAAATTTTCAAATTATTGTTGGTTTTTTGCTTATTTGATAGGTACTTATATACTAAAATAATAGAAGATTATTTTTTGTTTTTGTAACTTTGTAAATGTAAAAGATCTGTAAAATCTACTCTATTTTATTGAAGATTCTAAAAATCCTAAGATTTCCTGAGATTTACAAAATCCGCCAGCAATCCTAAAAAAGGCCAAAAAATCCTGAGATATGGTAACCCTAGCCCGGAGTCACCGGCCGCCGCCGGCCGTATTGAGTGAACAGACCGCCTGATATTGATAAGATTGTTTTTACCTACCCTCTAATGTACGACGAAAACAATTTTTTTTTAATTTTAAGTTATATTCTCATGTAAGTGAAATGTATTTCTTTATGAGAATAATAAATATCTTTAACCACAGTAATTTTTAAACTTTCGCGATTTGAACACATGTTTTAAATGTTTATCGGGACTTATCACGTATTATTTAATATAGGTAAAAAATATGTACCTTTCGCTCGACGTTTCGACCATGTTACAATGGCCGTGGTCACGAGCGGACTGAAAACTGCGGGTGAGTCCGGCGAGAAGAGCGGGCGTTTTGTTCTCCTACCCTCACTTTTTTCAGTCCGCTCGTGACCACGGCCATTGTAACATGGTCGAAACGTCAAGTGAAAGGTACATATTTTTTACCTATATTAAATAATACGTGATAAGTCCCGATAAACATTTAAAACATCTTTAACCACATCTAAATGATGTGCAGTTTCGATGCCACCGCTCAACCATGGTGAAGGAAAACATTGTAAGGTAACCGGTATGTACAGGAACGTCTAAAGTTCAAACACATATGACATAACCAACATGCAGTAAGCCAGCATGGTGGATTAGGGTCTATTCTCTCTGAGAGAAAGCCTGTGCCCAGCAGTCACATGATAGGATGATAAATGCTGAAAATACCCGACGTCCAAGAGCTGTTAAGGCTGGGTATAAGGCAAGAAAAATTTCTGATTTCACCCGCGCGTCTCGCATCACCCGCATTAGTGTGAAACACAACCACGGGAGCGCGGCAGTCGCGCGCAGCTAAAGTGTACACAACTCGCGCACTCGACCTTGTGAAACGGCAAGGAGCAATAACACACAGGATAAGCATAGTGTTGGTGCACTTGGTGTTTTGGCGATTAGCTGAGTTCGGTCGCGGCGCGCAAAACCGTAAATTGTTTATTTCACTTTTCAAAATTGTATTTGTTATTTATTTTTAGGTTTTCTACAATATAAAAATAATAAAGTATATAAATTAAATTGATATAACCTAAATAAATTCTCTAATTAAAATATTACGCTGGAGACAGTTTCAGAAAGCTAAACATTAAACTAAACATTAAACTAAACTAAACTAAACTAAACTAAACTGAACAATGCTATGCTATGCTTTGCTAGGTTGAACTTGCCGGGATAAGACTAAAAAACCCAAAAACCTCGTGGCACGGGGTACCCGATCCCGGGTCATATCTCCTAAACCAGACCTTTAACACAAAAAAAATTACAAAAAAATATTTAGATTTCTACTTTTGAAATCAGTGAGAAATAAATTTAAATAGAAATAAAGAAGGGTGAAAACCACCCCCTACCACGCCCAAATTTTGGCTCGAGGTAGTAAAGCTCATTTTAAATTTTAGTAAATTTTTTGCAGATTTTTTAAGGCTGTGGTTTAGGAAATATAACCAGTTCTAGTTTTTAGTTTATATTATAGTCTAAGTTAGGTCTTAAGATTTTGACGACCTGAAATACCCGGCTCCTCAAACATTTTGTCCCAGGTCAATCCAGGCAAGAATAGTTAGCTTCACTGGCTATCCAACGATAGGTCATTTAGTATTTTAAGACTCGTAGGTACATAGTAACTTGAGTTACTAAGTAGCGAGGCGGACCCTAAATACCCGATTTTTTGAAGGTCCATAACTTTGGACACAAAGGTCCAATCAAAAATCTGACGTCATAGGCATCATTTTTTCTGGCAGACAAAGACGTTAAACTCAAAAACTCGGCTTTAGGACCTAACCCTAAAGACCCCAAATTGGGTTTGAAATTACGTAACCGGAATTTCATGTTAAAAATAACAAAATTTTTCAACACAAAAAATTCAGTGGTGTAATAAATAGACAATAAATTTTTTTTTGGCTTTCTACTCTCACAATTTCAGGAAATAAATAATATTTAAAAAAAAATAGTGTTTATTTAGTTGGTAGGCATAAATAATAATAAAATAGAAACACAGTAAACACAAGTGTGTAGAAAATAAAAAGACGCGTCTGATAAGCCCAAATTCGGCTATTTTTGTGCAAAGGATGCCTTTCAAAATATTAAAGCGCAAAAATCCGGAAAATTTTCGTATTTTTTTTCAAAAAACATCGATTATCTCAGAAACAGTACGTATGAGGTCATTTAAAAAAAAATTTGAAATCGGATGTCAATCCGGACTTTAGTTTATAACATTTCCTGAAACTTCCCCACCCCCACCTCCCAATTTTTTCAAAAATTTCGGAGCGTCGGAGACAAATTCTGACCGGATTTTGTGTATAGATCAAGACTTGGTCTTCTTACTCGGACCCCCCTCACCAAAATCCCACACACTACCCCAAAATTTTAAAAATTTTAGAAAACTTTATTGGATCGTTCCACATGCCATCAGTAGCCCACGGACATATCCCCGCCCGCCTTCAAACAACTTCCGTAAATGCATGCTATGCTATTTTATGCTATGCTATGCTATGCTATGCTAAGCCATGCTAAGCCATGCTATGCCATGTTATGCCATGTTATGCCATGCTAAGCCATGCTGTGCCATGCTGTGCCATACCGTACCATACTAGACCATACCATACCATACCATGCCATGCCATGCCATGCCATACCACGCCACACCACACCACACCACACCACACCACACCACACCACACCACACCACACCACACCACACCACACCACACCACACCACACTACACTATACTACACTATACTATACTATACTATACTATACTATAGTATACTATACTATACTATACTTTGCTATACTAAGCTATGCTAAGCTATGCTATGCTATGCTATGCTATGCAATGCTATACTATACTATACTATACTATACTATACTATACTATACTATACTATACTATACTATACTATACTATACTATACTATACTATACTATACTATACTATACTATACTATACTATACTATACTATACTATACTATACTATACTATACTATACTATACTATACTATACTATACTATACTATACTATACTATACTATACTATACTATACTATACTATACTATACTATACTATACTATACTATACTATACTATACTATACTATACTATACTATACTATACTATACTCTACTATACTATATTTTGCTATACTAAGCTATGCTATGCTATGCTAGGCTATGCTATGCTATGCTATACTATACTATACTATACTATACTTTGCTATACTATACTATACTATACTATACTTTGCTATACTATACTATACTATACTATGCTATGCTATGCTATGCTATGCTATGCTATGCTATGCTATACTATACTATGCTTTGCTATACTATACTATACTATACTATACTTTGCTATACTATACTATACTATACTATGCTATGCTATGCTATGCTACGCTATGCTACGCTATGCTACGCTACGCTACGCTACGCTATGCTATGCTATGCTATATTATACTATACTATAATTTGCTATACTAAGCTATGCTATGCTATGATATGCTATGATATGCTATGCTATGCTATACTATACTATACTAAAATAAACGAAACACGCGAAAGCCCGTTGGTCCAGTTGGTAGTGAACCTACCTTCTGAGCTTGGAGGCGTGGGTTCGATTCCCACCTAGGACAAACAGTTATGTGATGAACGTTTGTGTTTGTCCTATACCTGGTTGTTAATAACTATAATCTATTTAAGTATGTATGAATTATTTAATTTAATTTAATTTAATTTATGAAATTATTAATTTAAAAAAAAAATTTTTGTTAATTAATATTATAATTTTTTATTCAACAAAAATTATATTTTACTTAATAATTTTGATTTTAGTAGTCTTTCTGACTGTCTCTCTCTCTCTATCTCTCTCTCAGCTTTCTCCGTCTGTCTCTCTCTCTCTTTCTCTCTCCACACGAAACACTTAGACTCTTATAACTATATTACCGAGCGTACATAATAATAGATGCGTTAGGTAGGGCCTACTCGTATCCATAATTATTAATACCTGTAATTTTTTCATAGTAGCTTTACCTAGTCTGTGCTCTAGGTCATTGGCAACACTTGGTTGCCGCATCAAATGGTCGCGTTCGAGCCATAGATTTTTTATGTTATCCATTGTTTGAAAATACAGTAGATGTTGATATAATCGCACTCGGAAGATAAATCTAGGCGAATAGCAAGCGCGTGCGTCCTTCCCCGTTGGAGCATAGTGCGGTACTGAGGTTGAACGGAGCGTGTTTCGCCATTTAGATACAAAGCGCAACAGAATAAGGTTGAATATCGGACTTGCCGTTTGACCGAATAGTTGCTTAGAACTAAAGGACGTAAGTCTCAAATCGAATATAATTTATTATGAGAGTACTAATTAATCTAGGTAAATTTTGTCTTAGCACTGGAAAACAAACTATATTTTCCTTCGATGAGTATTTATTTTAGATATGTGACTGAAGTTCTATACAAGAAAAAATCAAAAAAATCATCAAAAAGGCACCATTTTGAAAACAATAAAGTATCGAGTAAATATTTTGCTATTATGTTTCTGTCTTAGTGCCGGAAAGAAAATGAATTGAAAAATCACATATATCAAATAATACGTTGATAGGATATTTGGTTTAGTTAGAATATCATGGCAAATTAGCATAAAATTTCGGAGGCCCCCTCTTAAGGGGACTGTTCCCGTCTGCAGCCCTCTCGCTCGCACATTTTCACATTATTAAAGATATTAAATCAATGTGTGTGAATTTCCAAAAAGTAACAAAATCATGTCTTGTGTCTATTATAACATTACAAACAAGTTGCCCCCCGCGACCGACGTGGCATCATTTTGCAAAAGGGTATTTTGACTAGATGCGCGATCAAGTGGTTATATTACTTTGATAGCGACTCAATAATGTAAAGAGTTTATATATAACTGCTCGCTTGAACACAAATTATTACCGAATTTCCATATGTTGCAGAGTAAATTGCAAGAGTTCGATCCGAGCTCGGCTGCCGGCCCCGGGGTGCTCCCGGTGTTGTTACTGCTGGCGCGACTTTACCCTTCCGCGGTCGAGGGCGCAGCCTCCAGCCTCAAGGTGAGTACAGGCCTTGGGAGCCTGGGATTGACCTGAGACAGTTGAAAACTAACAAAGCAGAATTATGGAAAAATCCAAGTATGCCAAAAGAAGTATAATTAACATAAAATTAATCGACAAAGTAAATTTGGGGATAATCAAAAAGAAGACGAAAACTAGAAACATAACATATGTAATCTATATTATAATGAGGAAAGATTTGATTGTTTGTTTGCATTGAATAGGCTCCGAAACTACTGAACCGATTTGAAAAATTCTTTCACTGACGGGAAGCTACACTACCCCCGGGTGACATAGGCTATAATCTATACCCGTGCGAAGCTGGGGCGGACTGCTAGTAATATTATAAAGAGGAAAGATTTGATTGTTTGTTTGTTTGCATTGAATAGGCTCCGAAACTACTGAACCGATTTGAAAAATTCTTTCACTGACGGGAAGCTACACTATCCCCGGATGACATAGGCTATAATCTATACCCGTGCGAAGCTGGGGGGACCGCTAGTATGTAATAAAACAACAAAATTGGCGTTGGACTGGTCATATGCTCAGGAATAAACAAGGAAAATGGAATAGGGATATATTAAAATGGTACCCAAGAGAGGGGAAACGAAATAAAGAAAGACAGCAAATAAGATGGGAAGATTCAGGTTCTTTATTAACCAATAACATGTTCGTCATATGAGGCAAGTCAGTTTACACGAGTGCTAGATGAAATTAGAAAGAGTGGCTGGCATAAATTAGAAACAACTGACACAAAAGAGACATGAATGGAAGTCCCAGGAAGAGGCCTATGCCGGGAGGCAAGCTAGAAAGAACACGGCGGAGCCGATGTCAATGACTAATTAATAATATTATAAAAATCAGACATCTAAAATATTTAAATAATAAAAATATAATAATTAATAAATTTTACAGTAAAATAGATAATTGACATCATTGCAAGATGAGAAGCAAGAAACTTGATCAACATAAAAGGCTATAAAAAAATATATATAAAACAAGTTGGAAACGAACCCAGAACTTGCGCATGCCGTGGCGGCTTTTTAAACAACGACTAACGGCAAGTGACAGAAGAACTAAAGCAATCTTATTATGACATATTTTTTTTTTCGTTATAGGCTTGCGTTTGACCGCCAACTCGCCTGATGTTAAGCGATGATGCGGTCTACAGTGGAGCACGCTTGCCTAGAAACCGATTCACTCGTGAATTGACTAGATTGCAACTATCGGGGAACACCCATTCAGGCAGCGCAAGTTGTTCACTTTGATGGGTAGATCAACACATATTTAAGTTTTTTTGTTTCTTTTTTTTTTATATATAAATCTTTATTTTATTGACAACTAGCTGACACCCGATAAAAATTTAAAATTGTATGTCTACATAATATAAATTTTACATAATATTATTGTGACACCTTTCTCTTACACGTTGTATGTTGTTGTGTCCAGATATCGACATTTGTCCCGCTGGTGCAGCGTTGCGCGTGCGCCGCCGAGATGCGCGTGCGGCGCCTGGCCGCGCGCGCCCTGCCAGCGCTCCTGCCGCCCTCCGAGTCAGTTTATATCTGCCCTTATTATTCACACTACAATGTATTAATAACGACTCTACAATAATTACTAAATGTCTTTAGCCAATTACTCCGACTATATTTTCAACCGCATTCGGCGATCTTTTCCCGTGTCAAATAAATAATGTTTTTATTTTAAATTATAAATAGGCTTGCGCTTGGCCGCCAACTCGCCTGATGTTAATCGATGATGCGGCCTACGATGGAGCACGCTTGCCTAGAAGAAACCTATTCACTCTCGACTTGAAGACACCCAGATTGTAACTGACGGGGAACACCCACTCAGGCAGCGAATTCCACAGACTAGCAGTTCGCACAATAAATGTGGAATCAAAGCGCTTCGTGAAATGTGTGAAAACCACGTCAGTTGCTATAGTAATATATGAGATTGTTTGCGAAACAACTTGTTATCTTGCAGGCACTTGTCGTACATGGAGAGATTGTTCGTAGCTATATCTCGACCAAACCTGTCACACAACCACTGGCACGGGGCTCTGCTGACCATCGCGAGCCTGCTCGAGCGAGCGCCGAGCCCCAGCGAGGCCCACGGGTCCACCAGTGGGCCTCGCTGGAGCCCTGGCTTCAACCTGGCAGACAGCATGACGGCGCTGACGCAAGCGTTAGAACCGCGCCCGTGCTACGTGATAGCAAGAGAATATGTCAACGTACTAAATCTGCTCATTTGGAAGTAAGTTTAGTATTCGTTAATTCTTTGGTCAGGTTTTTTTCAGCCAAATTGAGCGAGCAAATCATTCGTGAGATGGTAAGCGTTACATCTTATTATAATAATAGGGATGATGACTAATATTTAATTTATTACAAACAATAGGCCGCCCCTGCTTCGCACGGGCGAAGCCGGGATATATAGCCTTATGTCAACCGGGGATAGTGCAGCATCCCAACAGTGAAAGATTTTTTCAAATCGGTTCAGTAGATTCGGAGCCTATTCAATACAAACAAACAATCAAATCTTTCCTCTTTATAATATTAGTATAAACAACCGGCTTAGCGATTAATATAACTAAATACATTAAACATACTGAAAAAATAATTTAAATTGGCTGATAAATCTCTGAGATATTATGAGTGTTTAAAGTTTTAGGTGGGGATAGAGATACTGTATATACTTTATCTCTTTCTCGCAAAGCATGTGTTTGCCGTGACGTCACAGCTCAGTATAGTGCGCTCTCTGTCTAGCATGAAATTAAAATGCTTATATCTTATTTATTTTTTAACTAATTTTAATTTTGTTTTCGTTGATGTGCTCTTTTCATGATCAGCTTTTTTAAGACGTAATAAAAAAATATTAATCATCATGCCTATTGCAGTGAGACTCTGGTTTCAAAATTCTGAAATGACGATATATCTGCTTGCTTCTTATTTATCCTCCTTAAGTCGTATTCATCATGTCTGATCTTCTATCAATCACTCTCTCTCTGATGATATCGTCGCAGGAAAGGCAAATTTACTGAAGCTCCAAATGACCATTTCGAGAAAAAGCCGTTTTAAGTTTTTTTTTTTCGTTTTTAATTCATAACTTTTTTCCCAGCACAAGAATTTCGATGACGTCAAGGTAAACTTTTATTAATTTGTCATTTTCTATGTCCAGAAGTACAAACCATAATAAATGGACTGCTGGTTTGTGATATAGTGGCGCTTAAGTAAAAACCCCTTTTTTCCTTTTACTGAAACGCCAAAATAGTGCTCGTATCGTTATGGGACCCAGACTGATCGACGCAGAAAAAAACGCTGATTCCGAATATCTATATAACTCCACTACTACTTGCTACTGAACAATAGGATTGATAACCCTACTGCGTTGTCTCTATGTGCGTTGTACGTCCCGGAGTGGTCGGTGGTAGCGCGCGTGCGCAGGCGCGGCCGGCACCTGCCGCCGCTCGCGCCGCTCGTCCCCCCGCGCACAGATACCTCCCCACTACGCACGCACTCACACTGCTCAACGAGCTAATCACTCACCAGCCTGATATCGATTTGTTTTTTAACAATATAAATGTTATGCTTCAGAATTGTATTAGTTATTTTGGCTGTAACTCGATATTACATTCTAGTAATACTTCGTTGGGATAACAGGAAAGCAGTGGACAAGACTAGCACAGGACCGGAAAAGATGGCGCGCTGAAGAGGAGACCTATACCCAGCAGTGGGTGGAGAATGGTTGATGATGATGATGATGATGATGAGTAATACTTAGCTGCGATTTCTTTTTTTATTAATAAGTTTTTTATTGTCTCAAAAATGTTTTGGTTTTAGCTGTAAGTTTTTGAGAAATTGTAATAAAATAAATAAATAAATAACTCAATATGCCTATTTTGGCGCTTCAGTAATTCTGCCTTTCTTGCGACGATATCTTTCCATCCTCTTCTATCCTCAGCAACATGCAGTGCGTCGTAGACTGTGGTGTCGAGAGTGGTGCGTATCTGATCGGACCAACGTATTGGGCTGCGACCTCGTGTACTATTGCCGTTGACTTTCCTTGTCACCATCAACTTTTCCAAATACCTCATTGCCTTAAGACGAGTCTACTTTTTTTTTGTTAAAATTTTCATGAGCGTGGATTCAATGTCCTTTACTCGTAATATTAATCAGTTTCATCATCATCATCATTATCAGCCAGAAGACGTCCGCTGCTGAACATAGGCCTCCCCCTTTAACCTCCACACTGAACGACAGCCTGCCTTTTGCATCCACTGGATGCCAGCGACTCTCACTATGTCGTCGGTCCATCTAGTTGGAGGCCTACCTACGCTGCGTCTTCCGGTTCGTGGTCTCCACTCAAGAACCTTTCTTCCCCATCGGTTATCGGTTCTTCGAGCGATGTGGCCTGCCCATTGCCACTTCAACTTGCAAATTTTAACAGCTATGTCGGTGACTCTGGTTCTTTGGCGAATATCCACGTTTCGGATTTTATCGCGCAAAGAAACTCCGAGCATAGCTCTCTCCATTGCCCGCTGAGTGACTCTGAGTTTTCCAAAAGGCCAACAGTCAAGGTTAATCAGTTTACATAGTCTTAATAGGGTCGAACCAGTCATAGTCACAGTCAGAGTCAAGCTAAGTAAGTCGCGGTCAAGTCAAACTCATGCCCCTGTAAAGTGGTGGAGACTTTACAAGAGGCTCCTATGGAGTTTTGGAAACAACACGAAAAGACACGTTTCACCTCGTTATATCACTTGTCCTTGACTTGTCCTAGTTGACTTGTCGAGCACGTTTACGAGCACTTAATGAATATATATTCACCATTTAGTACACATTAACACTCGAAAATACACAAGTTTAGGAAAATAATCCAACGAGCCGACATGTTTTTTCCACGTTGGCGCCAAAACTCCACGAAAGTCTTCGACGAATGTGTGTTGCCAGTGATGACATACGGCAGTGAAACGTGGTATCTCACTATGGGCCTCATAAGCAAGCTCAAAGTCGCACAACGCGAGCTATGGAGAGGGCTATGCTCGGGGTTTCTCTACGAGATCGAATCCGAATTTAGGAGATCCGTAGACGAACGAAAGTCACCGACATAGCCCACCAGATTAGCAAGTTGAAGTGCCAGTGGGCAGGGCACATATCACGCAGAACAGATGGCCGATGGAGCCGAAAGGTTCTGGAATGGAGACCACGGACTGGTAAGCGCAGCGTAGGACGTCCACCCACAAGATAGACGGACGACCTAAAAGAGACCGCAAGAAAACGCTGGATGCAGGCCGCTTTAAGTGGCCTGCATCCAGCGTTTCTTTTGAATTGAATATTTATTAATTTATGATAAAATAAATTAATTTAAAACAAAATAATTTATTTTGTCAAAAAGACAAATCATGAATTTTATATTCATTATTATTTTTATAATAACGTCATTTTCTTTAAGAATTCTTCCACTTCATAGAAGCACTCCTTTACCAACCACTTCTTCAACTGAGTACAAAAACGCCTATATGGGAGATCTACCACTTCTCCTGGGAAACAATAATTTCTATCTTTCTAACAACGTAACAACTATTAGACCTTTTAAACGTTAAAGTTAAATTATTATTTACGGGAGCTCATTCCACAACCTTACCACGGTAAATATCACGTAAATAATCATATAATTACCCGGCCAATACTACCGTACCAATAAGCTCTTTGGAGCTTATGTACGGATTTTCATACCACCAGCTTTTCGGTGAAGGAAAATATCGTGAGCGTGCATACGTACGGAGAAGGAATTCAATGGTGTATGTAAGGTTGCCTGGAAGATATCGCTTTTAGCGATAAGGCCGCCAGTTGTTGCACTAGTTTTTTTAAGAGTTTTTTTGTCATATGTATCAAATTTAATGGTGTGAACAATAAAGAGTTAATCAATCAATCCACCAACCCGCACTGGGCCAGCGTGGTGGATATGGCCCAATCACCCATTCAGGGGTGGGCTAAAAGTCCAGCAGTGGACTGTTAAAAGGCTGATTATTATGATGATAAATCATATAACTAGTAAACAACCGTGATAGTTTAAAACAGTGTTCTTTTAAACGTTTTACAACCCTCGTTTCAGATTCCCAGGAATGGTACCAGAAGAGATGTTGTCTAGTGTGACGCAGTATCTGGTCAAGGTGTCAGAGCCGACGGGAGCCCCGGCCGCCGCGGACAGGGAGCCGTGGCTTGCGGACTGCACCCTGCTTCACTTCATCCTGCTGCATTCTAAGTCAGTATTATGTTACAATATTCTTAACCCCCGACCTAAACAGAGTGATGTTATTGTACAATAATAAATATATTTTCGGGACATTTTTGCACACACGGTCATCTGACCCAAACTAAGCAAAGCTTGTGATATGGCTGCTTGAGACATCCATACAGAGACTGATAGACATAAATATATAGTTTTAAATACACCTTAAATTGATATTAACAACCAGATATAGAACAAACACAAATGTTCGTCACATAAATGTTTTTCCTAGATGGGAATCTAACCCACGCCCCCAAGCTCAGAAGGTAGGTTCACTACCAACTGGAACAACGGGCTATCTTAGCCCGTAGCTTATAATGCAGATAGCGCAGGTATATCAGGTACGTGTATATAATTTATATACACGTACCTGAACGTCTTGTGGTGTGTACCCTCAGACATCACACTTGATGGAGTGTGCAGCGTGTCCTACAATACAACCTGCACACTAGACGACCTGAATGAAGCCACGGAGTGTGCCATTGGGGTGGCAAAATTTTGGTCAAAAATTTAATTTGAAGACAGAATAATAATTTACGAAACATTGACTCGAAAGAAGAAGAAGGTTACATATAAAAAGGATTGAATTGTTTTTTTTTATAGTAGATAGGCTTGCTCTTCACCGCCATCTCGCCTGATGTTAAGCGACGATGCGGTCTACGATGGAGCACGCTTGCCTAGAAGAAACCGATTCACTCTCGACTTGAAGAAACCCAGATTGTAACTGACGGGGGAAACCCATTCAGGCAGCGAATTCCACAGACTAGCAGATCGCACAATAAATGTGGAATCATAGCGCTTCGTACGGGTTCTCGGAATATCAACCATAAAACGATGTCGATTTTTTGTGCCCGCCCTGGCGGTCCGATAGAAAAAAGGGCAGGAAGGAATTAAATCATGCAGATCTGATGCACACTCTCCGAAATGTATCCGAACTATGTACTAAAGTAGATGTTTCTTTTCAGAGAGAAACAAGAGGACCGAATCTTGGATCTCATAAACAACACACTACGACACCCTTCCTACGAAGTAGTGGTGGCCACGCTCGACTACCTGCTCATACAGAACGAGGCACACACTGACATGGAACTGTGTCACTTCCGGAGACACCTACTGGCAATCCGTGACCTCGCCATACTTCACAAGCAGAAAAATACTTCAGAATATATGATGGTACTCAGTAAACTGGCTGACTGCCTCCACGATGTTAGTAAATATACAGAATGTCGTCTCAAAAGCCTCAAATTGCTAACATTACATGATGACACACAACGGCTAATAGTAAAGGAAACTGCACCAACATGGATATCTAAACATGAGACATGGTTAGCACAGAAACTCGTACATAGAATTGAGGATGCACACAAACTAATAAAGCACATGTACTTGGAAAGTCTTTTAAAGCTGACCAATGAAAAGTTTAAATCATTAGATCGACCGTGTCTTTTACAAATATATCGAGTTATATACGATTGTAGTTCGGCAGATAATACTGTGGACAGTAGACTGGCGGTGGTTTCGTATTTAGCCACTGATAACGGATGGTTGGAGATGGCGATTTTGGACAAGTTTGCGCCGTCGGAAAAGTGTGAGTATTGTGTTTAACCGACATCAAAAAAGGCATTATTTTTATTATAAAGTAAAACTTAACTTTTTGGGATGCGGAAAAAGCACTGAACTCGCGTTACCGTCACGCTCAGATACTCGTTCGGGTAAAGTAGGCTTGAGTCGATATTTTTCTCGCGATTTCAAGGTTGGTCACGGTTCATAATGATGAGTACAATTACCTTCTTTTGGCTTCGAGAGTGTTCCCCTTGTGAACCCTCAAACAATGACACACTTGATGAACTGTGCAGCGTGTCCTACAACTTGCACACAAGACGACCTGAATGAAGCCACGGAGAGTGCCATTGGGGTGGCAAAGTTCTGGTCTAGAAACTTCATTTGACAATAGAATTGTATTTTGCGGAACATCGACTCGAAAGAAGAAGACCCAGTATAAAGGGCTCTGTCAGCGAATGTCTTTGTGGTGTGTACCCTCAGACAATGTCACACTTGATGGAGTGTGCAGCGTGTCCTACAACTAGCACACAAGACGACCTGAATGAAGCCACGGAGAGTGCCGTTGGGGTGGCAAAATTTTGGTCTAGTAACTTAATTTGAAAATCCTACTAATATTATAAATGCGAAAGTTTGTATGTATAGATGTATGGATGTTTGTTCCTCTTACACGCTGCAAAGGAACAACGGATCGACCTGATTTTTTGCTTGGGTATTCAAGAGCCAGAGAATGACATACTTTTCATCACCATTTTTCATCACTACGCAGGTAAAACCGCGGGGCGCAGCTAGTAAAATAAAAATTTACGGAACATCGACTCGAAAGAAGAAGAAGTACAATTTAGGAATGAGACGAGAAGGGTGCGGGCCTTATGGTTAGCGCCTCGCTTGCCCATAACAGTAAATGATAGAATGTGTATTTTTTCAGTCGAATATAACGCGTTAGTAGTTAGCGCGTTGGTGACGTTACTGGAAGATGACGATGACGTCATCAGACAACGAGCGGCGGACGTCATCGTAAGGATGCCCTCTCACACCGCACTACAGGGTGATGGTAATTAATTGCTGTCCGTGTATTTGTATAAATCTTTTTTTATAGAATACTAGCGACCCGCCCAGCTTCGCACGGGTGTAATTTACGTGCAAAGCTGGGGCGGGACGCTAGTTATATGTATAAATCTTCCGTGACAATTCTATATACTAACTAATTACATCATAGTAATATTATAAATGCGAAAGTGTGTTTGTTTGTTGGTTTGTTTTTTCCTCTTTCACGCTGCAACGGGACAACGGATCGACTGGATTTTTTGCATGGGTATAGTTCAAGAGCCAGAGAGTGAAATAGGCATACTTTTCATCATCATCACCATCACCATTTTTCATCACTATGTGGGTGAAACCGCGGGGCCCAGCTAGTACTAACTATAACAATTATACTAATTTTATAATTCTATATCTAGCTGATGGTGAAAACCCCATAAAAATCCGTTGCGTGGTTTAGGAGTTAGCGGCCATACAGACAGACAGACAGACGAGGAAAGCGACTTTAAATTATACTATGTAGAGAAGAGAAAAGAAGTGGCAATTAAGCTATGGGCACCTGATGGTAAGTGGTCACCGCTGCCTATAGACACCTACAATACCCGGGGCATTGTCAGTTTGTTGCCTACCTTGAGAGAACTATTCATCCTTCCCTCCTCAAGAAAATCTTAGCTACACCCTTGCACCCCAAGCTAATAATCCATCCTAAGGTTGCCTGGAAGAGATCGCTCTTAGCGATAAGGCCGCCGATTGTTGCACTAGTTTTTAAGCTGTTTTATCGTGTGTATGAAATTTGCGGTGTGAACAATAAAGAGTTTATTTATTTATTTATGAAATACATACATTGAATTTTTTTGCATTACAGTTTCCCAATTCACCCATTCAAGTTCAATTCAATTTATTTATTTCGGGTCTTAGGTATACTAATATACACTTGACGACGTCATTTACAGGATAAAAATCACAATTTAAAATTCATCATTATCATCATCAGCCAGAAGACGTCCACTGCTGAACATAGGCCTCCCCCTTTAACCTCCACACTGAACGACAGCCTGCCTTTTGCATCCACTCGATGCCAGCGACTCTCACTATGTCGTCGGTCCATCTAGTGGGAGGCCTCCCTACGCTGCGTCTTCCGGTTCGTGGTCTCCACTCAAGAACCTTTCTTCCCCATCGGTTATCGGTTCTTCGAGCGATGTGGCCTGCCCATTGCCACTTCAACTTGCAAATTTTAACAGCTATGATAATTTAAAATTAAAATTATACAATTATACAATATAGGTACACATTATCGGCTGTAAAATGGCATTGTCAATAATTTTGCAGCTGTAAAGAGGCTCTGTAAAATTAATAAAAATTGAAAAAAAAAAGTTTAACTAAAACTAAAAATAAAAAACTTTATCTATCTAATAACCCTGTATGTGTGCCACAGCAGATGACGAGAGAGTGGACGTTACTCTCGAAGACGCCGCCTCGCTGGCTACTCTCTCCCGCGCGGTGCGTGACAACGCGGCCGACGGCGTGATAGCGAGCGCCGGCGGCGAGCTCCTGCGCTCGTACGTGGCGACAGAACACGGAGTGCCGCTGCTCTTGGTGCTGGCGTTATTGGACTTCCACTCGGAGGTGTGCTACACGGATGAAATCACTGAAGAGGTGAGAGACAACCCCGGGGCCGTGGTAATGTTTTTTTTTTTTTTTTTAATATAAATAATAGGCTTGCGCTTGACCGCCAACTCGCCTGATGTTAAGCTAACAACTTAACGAAAAATCGTCACCGCTTTATGGTTGATATTCCGAGAACCCGTACGAAGCGCTTTGATTCCACATTTATTATGCGAACTAGTCTGTGGAATTCGCTGCCTGAATGGGTGTTCCCCGATGGTTACAATCTGGGTGTCTTCAAATCACGAGTGAATCGGTTCCTTCTAGGCAAGCTTGCTCCAACGTGGACCGCATCATCGCTTAACATCAGGCGTGATGGTGGTCAAAAGCAAGCCTATTATTTATAAAAATAAAATAAAAAACTGAATTTTTGCTTGATTCCAGTGCAAAGTGTTCGACCAAAACGAACGATACAACATATTTCTAGAAGAATCCGTGTGGACGGCGGCTTGCGCGGACAAGATCATCCAAATCCACGGAAATGAACGCGCGGACCTGATCGACGACGCGCTCTCTACGATCCGCGACCGACAATACTCGGACACATTTGAAAGGCTTTGCAATGACAACGTTAAACTGTTTGAGAAGATGGCGAAAGGTGATTTCGTTGCAGACGAAACTGTGAACCCTAAAATTGAAATTTTAATTAGAAAACTACGCAGATAGTGAAAATAAGATGTGGAGATGCGGCTTAGAACAAAAGCAAAGCTTTTGTGGCGCCGCCCCAAACTGGCCCGGAAGTGGAATAACAAACATTGCTGTCATAGTGTCTTGGCCTCTGGTAACAAAAAAAAACACCTTCCTCTTTCTTGCGCATGTTTAGGCTAGGAAAAGTGGCCCGCAGTGCAAAATAAAACGACTCACGCGCGTACTTTAAACATAGTAAACAGTAGGTATTATAAAGACAAAAACAGTATGGGCCGCTCACAGATGGAGAGGCCTATTAAAAATAACTCGGTCCGTGCGTGGATCCTAATTTTTGTTCGGGCAACTATAACCAACGTGGTAGTGGTTTAAGATAATTAGAGTCTGGCTAATGAAAGTTGAGATTGAAAATGTCCGCCAAATTTTAAAATATCAGCATAAAAACCCCAAAAATTATTATGAAATGCCTGGAATCATCTCACTTGATACTTGTGAGTTATTAATTTTTATTGTAAGTCAGTCAGAACACAGTAATGTTTGCATTTCATATTAAATTCGGGCTTGTAATGCGGATTTTTTAAAATTTGGCGGGCGTTTTCAATCTCAACTTTCATTAGCCAGACTCTAAACACTTTATTTTTCCAAAACAAAGAGTGGTTTAAGAAAATAAATACTTTATTTTTTCAAAACAAATAGTGGTTTAAGCAAATGAACACTTTATTTTTCCAAAACAAATAGTGGTTTAAGATTATTATTTTTTCCAAAACATATAGTGGTTTAAGAAAATAAACACTTTATTTTTCTAAAACAAATAGTGGTTTATGATTTTTTTTTAAACATATAGTGGTAAAAAAAAAAAAAAAAATTTTTTTTCAAAACAAATAGTGGTTTAAGAAAATAAATACTTTATTTTTTCAAAACAAATAGTGGTTTAAGAAATTAAACCCTTTATTTTTCCAAAACAAATGTTTAATTTTTCATCCGCCACCTTAACATACTTTATTTCTTGTGTAAAAAGTTGACAACCTTACATGAGAGTCAAGTCGCGCTGGCAGGAGACGTTATCCATGATGACAGCAGACCAGCCCAGCACGACGGGTCGACATCTGGGGCCTTACGGGTACCTCTAAACGCAGGCTCGAAACAGCGCTGTGCGGAAAATCACGCGAACGTGAACCTTAACGCGCTGAGATACGGTAGCGGTCGTGCAAATTTTCGCATCACCTATAACACTAGGTAGCCGTAAGACCTAGGCCATATTCTTGTGCATGCGATATTGTATCTGTTCCCGTCGTACTTATGTCAATTAGAGTGAGCGTTTGACTGCCAACTCGCCAGATGTTAAGCGATGATGCGGTCTACGATGGAGCACGCTTGCCTAGAAGAAACCGATTCACTCGTGATTTGAAGACACCCAGATTGTATCGGAGAACAACGATGTAGGCAGCGCATTCCACGGACTAGCAATTCTTTATTATTTTTATTTAGTAATAGGTTTGCGTTTGACCGCCTACTTGCCTGATGTTAAGCGATGATGCGGTCTACGATGGAGCACGCTTGCCTAGAAGAAACCGATTCACTCGTGAATTCGCTCGAAGAACCGATAACCGATGGGGAAGAAAGGTTCTTGAGTGGAGACCACGAACCGGAAGACGCAGCGTGGGGAGGCCTGCCACTAGATGGACTGACGACATTGAAAGTCGCGGGCATCCAGTGGATGCAAAAGGCAGGCAGTCGTTCAGTGTGGAGGTTAAAGGGGGAGGCCTGTGTTCAGCAGTGGACGTCTTCTAGCTGATGATGATGATTCACACGTGATGTTTTTTTGAGTTCGCTAAATAAAATTGGAATCATAGCGCCTAGCTTCCATATGCCTAATATACTCCCTGTAAAGGCAAGGTAGGCGGAGCGTTGGTCGTCCAGCTGCAAGATGGGTCGACGATATTATTACTATCGCGGGTCGAACCTGGACTAGATTAGCACAGGACCGAGGCAGATGGCATAGCAAGAGAGAGGCCTATACCCAGCAGTGGGATAAGGAAGGCTGTGGATGATGATGATGATGATGATGAAAGCACAAAAACTTAATCGATAATAAGAAAAAAAAAACAACGAAAATCTGGTAATGTTAAAATTATCTCTATCACAGTCTTTAGCTACGGATGCCTACTTACCAATTTTATAACACAAATTATAACAGAAAAACTCACAGTAGGCCCGGCGTAATCGGCCTATATCCGTCCCAGATGCCTTATTATAGATGTTTCGGATCGTGATCGTGATCGCGTGCCATCTCACTTACGCACGTGGTGCGAGTAAGTAGATGCGAACGGAACGGCATGCAATCTCGATCACGATCAAACTTCTATAATAAGGCCCCTGGTTCTAAGAACACAAGCTATGAGCGCATAATTTATAATAATTGCAGGGCCGAGGATCGAACCGGTGCCGTCACATTGTGAAGCGTACATGTTACCGCTCGGCCACCACCGCTCGTAGTCGATAATATAGCCATCCAAGACTGCCCCGGTGGCTCAGTTGGTAGTGAACCTATCTTCTGTGCTTGGGGGCGTGGGTTCGATTCCCATCTAGGACAAACATTTGTGTGATGAACATTTGTGTTTGTTCTATGTCTGGGTGGTAATATCTATTTAAGTATGTATTTATAAATATATATGTACATATATCAGTTTCTGGTAGCCATATTACAAGCTTTGCTTAGTTTGGGGTCAGATGACCGTGTGTGCAAAAATGTCCCAGATATAAAAAAAATATATATATATAAGTAATAAAAGATAATTAAAGATTGATGTTTTATTTACAAATACATAACTATTATCACTATTTACAACTTCAAAGTTACGTCATAATGTCCATGTCGTGAACCTCTCGTCCAGGGAATAAATAGCTTCACTCGCAATACCCAACAAAACAATAATATTACTTCTCAGATTTTTACTAAGACCAGAAAAGGAACTACATATTAAAAACAAATGAGATAACAAAACATCTACGAATAACGTATGGAAAAATAGCTTCCCATATGCCCGTAAAAAATTAGAACCTTAAGTGGCCAGAAACATTTTTTTTTTTTTTTTTTAATTTATGACTGGCCAGATAATGACCTTTCAGCTTAATACCAACATTAGCCAACATACTTTGTATCCATGTATAATACCTCATTCGTAGGGTTGCATTATTTTTCTCTGGTAACAATATTAAACTATAATTGGAATAACAAACATTCAAACCAGACTAATTTGAATACATTATCACTACTAACTCCCTTTTCTAGCTACAACACTTGACATTCGCACGTTAAAAATAATATACAGTGTAAACTCTATATAGCGACACTTAAGGGACTGCGCATTTTATGGCGTTTTTGAGAAATTTCGTTAAATCGAGAGAAGATAAATCAATATTCTTTTACAATTATAGTATGTATTTGCTAGTAAAGTGTAAAATTTACAAACAAGAAACATTAATATTGACACCAATAACAATGCTTATTGCGTATAGTCTGTTATCTTCGTCTGACGTTTTTTGCTGTTCCAATATTCTATTTTAAATACGAGGTGTTCGAAAGAACTGTTTTAACTGTTTATTGCTTACTATTGACGCATTGTTGTCTTTATTTAGAGTAAGTGTGATGCAACAGAAAACCTAAAGGGTCGGCAAAGTATTTGTGATGCCTCTGGTGTTACAAGTATCCATAGGCGACGGTGACTGCTTACCATCATGCAACCCGTCTGCTTGTTTGCCACCTATGGCATAAAAAAATATACAAAATTAAACATAGATTTCCTTGTTGTTCATACAATGATACACATCATTGTATGAACAACAAGGTAAACCAACCAAAGTCAAGTATTATATAATTATATTATGCTTTTATTGTGTGAACTGCTAGTCTGTGGAATGCGCTGTCTGAATGGGTGTTCCCCGATAGATACAATCTGGGTGTCTTCAAATCACGAGTGAATCGGTTTCTTCTAGGCAAGCGTGCTCCACCGTAGACCGCATCATCGTTTAACATCAGGCGAGTTGGCGGTCAAGCGCAAGCCTATTATTTATTTAAAAATAAAATAAAATATGTCGACGTTTTAGAGAGTTTGTCGTTAAATCGAGTGTCGCTATATAGAGTTCACACTGTACTTGGAGATGTTTTAATTATTTCAGTCTGCATACAGTCACACCATCTTGTTCCTTCGTATCCTGTACACTTCGCTAGCCACCTGACTATTTTTATACTTAATTGGCCCCTTTTTCTCTTTCTCATCAGTCACATTTTTCTTCACACTACTTTTATCAGAGTTTTCGGACAATCTTTCTTTGGCTTTCTCCGTAGTTTGTTCCTCCTCTTCAAATAAATCTTTCACGGACAGCAATCTGTGCGAATTTCCGACTCGGAGCAGTCTCTTCAAGCCTCGAGTTGTTTTCCTCTCAATGAGTCCGATAATACCCCAGTCGTCGGAGCGCTGGTCTTCCAAGCTCTCTAACTGCCAGGCTGCATTCCTCACTTCTATTTTAAGTCTTTCACATTCTTCGTAGCTGACATTTCTACTAACATTCAATGTTTGTTCCAGAGGATTCTGTATGTATAGAGGGAGGTTGTTAGGTTTCCTGATTGCGGTGCCTTCATTAACAGATATAGCTTTGTTCTGGAAGTCGAATTGTGAGTAGAATTCGAAGAAGTGTAGCAGTAACGTCTCTAGGGATGCGTCGGTCTGTCCGTAGCAGTCAGCTCGAATTCTGTTCATGTCGCGGGCGAATGTGCAGTTTACGTTTTCTTCCGCTATCCGGACGTCTTCTTTACCTGTAATGAATATAACATTATTACTAGCCCGTTGATCCAGTTGGTAGTGAATCTGCTTTCTGCGCTTGGAAGCGTAGGTTCGATTCCCACCTAGGACAAATATTCATGTGAACATTTGTTTGTTCTATATCTGAGTGTTAGTATCTATTTAAGTATGTATTTAAAACTATATATGTATGTATATCAGTCTCTGGCAGCCATATTACAAGCTTTGCTTAGTTTGGGGTCAGACGACTGTGTGTGCAAAAATGTCCCCAATTTTTTTTAGCACTCACCAGCGGCCTTGAAGAGTGTGTTAATCGGTGGTAACACTTGTCCTCGGTCACATTGCTGCAGGAAGAACAGCACCATCAGTGTGAGCGGAAAGTTAGTGATCCACCGTCCTGGGTGAGGGTTGGTGAGGGCGGCTGCCTGCGCCCAGCGCCGCACTGCGAATGTTAGCGGGCGGACGCGCGGGTCCAGGGCTCCCAGAGACCAGAGTAGCTCCGACATGTATACACCTGACCTGAAATTAAAGAAAAAATCGTTAATAAAGATCACGGAAGCTTCCAGATGGCACAACTTCATCTTGAAAGTCTTCAACCCTTCTAAGCCGGTTGATCAAAGCTGGTTTAGACCAAGAGAGAGCCACGGGGTAGTAGTTCATCTGAAAGCTTATTCATGGCACGACGAAATAATAAAACAGAACTAACGCTAATTAGTGTAACAAGAGAGGACTACTCAGAAGTGGGATAATGAAACCTGCTGAAACGGCAATGCAATATACATCATCTTTGGCCTCTCCATCACTCATCACCGGCTAATAACCCAATAGCAATAGTGTTAATTAGATATTGGCGATAGTTCATATAGCAACCATAACAGATATTTCTTTATTAAGCAATTTTGATTAGAAATATACCACCCAGGTGAACAAGCAACAAAAGTGCCTGTAGTCCATCCAGGTGAACGAGCAGGTGGACCATGGGTTGGGCCAGAATGAAAGAAAACATATTTTTGGGTGCAGAACCCTCAGTTATTTTTTAATATGACCCAAAGTGTGGAGCAGCCAGGAGGACGTCCACTGCTAAACATAGGCCTCTTAGAACTTTACACCAATTTGCATCGACTGAATGCGACTCTCACGATGTTGCCGGTCCACCTAGTGGGAGACCCCCCTACGCTGCGTCTTCCAGTTCGTGGTCTCCACTCCAGAACCTTTCTTCCCCATCGGTTATCGGTTTCTCGAGTGATGTGGCCTGCCCATTGCACTTCAACTTGCAAATTTTAGTCCCATTATGCAATGCGATCACGCCAGTCACTCTTCACAGTATGAAGTATGTATGGAGCCCGCCGAATCAGGTCAATCAGGGAAAATAACATAGTTTGCAGAGCGTCGGCATATTAAAACGTCTATATGAGTACCTGCAGTGAGTCGCTGGCATCCAGTGGATGCAAAAGGCAGGCTGTCGTTCAGTGTGGAGGTTAAAGGGGGGGGCCTATGTTCAGCAGTGATGAGTATGGCTGATGATGATGATGAGTACCCACATGTTATTATAACAGAGATCACAGTCGAGGCCGGCGAGCGTGTGCCGGTACTTGACGATGGGCACCCGCGCGTGCAGCACGCGCGTGACGCGCGCCGCGCCCGCCGCCCGCAGCTCCAGCGCCTCCGCCACCAGCTCCATGTGCCGCTGCCAGGGGCTGCGCCCCCCTTCACACTTCTTCTCTTGGTACACGAGCCGTTTCGATGGATCACTCTACAACATTTCAAGTTATGCTAGTTTTATGGTATTTAAGAATTTAATCGCAATGTAATACACTGCAGCATCAGGAAAAGACTAACGTGAAAAATATACGGCGAGGCGAAACCGAGCCACACATAATATAATATGTGAGTTCATAGGTGCTCAATTCTCGAACACAATGTATATGTATTTTTGTATACAACAAGCCCTCTCAGTGTTGGCTTTGGCCCCATTGATGCCATAATCAATTCAATTCTTCAATTTTTCAATTCTTATTTATCCCTAAATACTTATACTTATTTACTCATATCATAATACAGTTTGTTTGGTTAGAAGAGGGACATACTTTGGGAGGCTAATCAGTACATTTACGTACATTTTGAACCAATCGGCTGACTACGACCTTCTGGGGCATTACGGCTACCTCTTAACGCGGGCTCGAAACAGCACAGTGAGAAAAATCACGCCAACGTGAACCTTAACGCGCCGAGATACGGTTTGCGGTCACGCAACTTTTTGCAATCAGAATAGCTTAAAATGCAATTTTAAGCCATGTAAGCCCAAAATTCTCATATTCTCGAATGTCCATTGTCTATCCAAGCACCCGTTGTTATAAAAAAGTTACCATTACATTATTGACCACATTTGTGAGCACTAGATCCAAATCACAGCCGAGCTTTCCGAACCCATTCACAGATGATCCAAATGGGTATATGGCTATGTTGGCGTACAAACTGTCAAATATGCATTCTACCTGAAAAAAATAAAGTGTTTTAATTGTATTGCTATTTTACTAATACCTTTTGAAGAAGTGTCAAACAAATTTTGTACAAGAGAGCTGATTCATTCCTCAGACAGGAAATTTCTTTGGATAATCAACAAGGTAATTCAGGGACAGCATTCCACCGACTTGATTTTGATTTTAGATTTTTCATTTTCATGATAGGCGAGCAGCATAGGCTGATGTGCCTATATCACACAGTGATTATTTTCTTCATTCTTATCCATCTGTCCAGCCCGTTTTTAAACGCATTTACTTAATTTGATGCGACCACATCTTTGGGCAACCTGTTCCAATTGAAAACGTCTCTGTTGCTGAGGATGTGGTGTGCAGTGTTGGTCTGTGACAGTGCACGCCACAGTAGGGTTTATTTTAAAATATAATAAATTGTTTGAAGTTATATGTTTTATAGTTTTACTAGATGCGCCTCGCGGTTTCACCCGCGTAGTGATGAAAAATGGTGATGATGATGATGGTGATAAAAAGTATCCTATGTCCGTCTCCTGGTTTAAAGCTACCTCCCCACCAATTTTTAGCCAAATCAGTTTAGCTGTTCTTGAGTTATAAATAGTGTAACTAACACGACTTTCTTTTATATAAATATATATATCTGTGCCTCCTGTGATGAGTGATACAAGTCAAAAATCAACACTTTACAGGAGCGCAAAAACAAGATTTAAAAAAATCTAGTTCGTGAACTAAGTGGGCTAGGTTACACTTAAGTACCTTCTTTTGTAGATAAAAACATTCACTTTCACTGTGCATTTTTATTTTCATTTAAAATGTTATTGTTTTAAAGTAATTCATGAAAAATCTGTAAGATGTACCTTTTTTAATTTTTAATATGTGTTTGAATTATGTGATAAGTGATACAAGTACAATTAAATTATGTTGCACCTAAAAGTTGTCTTTGTGTAAACTGATATATAAGAAGTAAAAAAAACTAATAACTCATTAGAATAATATACCTAACACAATGTTGTTCAAACAAATAATAAAAATACTACCCTAAAGATTAGATTGTTTTACGTATATGTTCGCTATTATCATAATTTACCTAAATTGTATCAGTATGCTAAAATTCAAGTCTTTTGAAATATGTATTAAATGATACAAGTCAAGTTATACCCCTCATTGAAATGCACATTTATTGTGAAAATAAATACAAGTTTTGATAAAATAATTAACGTTTCTTAAACTTCTTCAAAATTATTAACTTACTGACAAATAAGGCACAGTTTTATCAAAATTCAACTAAACACGTGAGTTACATTTCGCCATAAATTCGGTTTTTCTTTCATAACTTCCCAGACTCCAATACGTATCGAAAAGATTTTACCTTAAATGCACTGGCAACCTCTCTTTACACTTTTTACGACAGTTGTCAAGATCACGTAATTCACGACTTTTCTTCGTCTATCCTGACGTTGTTGTGTATTCGATGCCAGTGTTACGAAAATTACAGTATTAGTACAGCTCAGGACAAGAGAGCTAAACTGACCCGACACTTCACTGAGGACATCCCAGACATCAGCCTGTACGAGATTAGAATGGCTCGGAAACAGCTTAAGAATAACAAGGCACCGGGTGATGATTGAATCACGACAGAACTACTGCGAGCGGGTGGAAAACCGGTACTGTTAGTCCTCCAGAAGTTATTTAATTCAGTCATACTCGATGGTACTACGCCTGAAGCATGGCACAGGAGTGTGGTGGTGCTCCTCTTCAAAAAGGTGATAACACCTTATTGTAGAATTATAGACCCATCTCACTCCTGAGCCATGTGTACAAGTTGTTCTCCAGAGTCATTACGAACCGTCTCGAAAGCAGGTTTGATGACTTTCAGCCTCCCGAACAAGCCGGTTTCCGTAAAGGCTGGAGCACCATAGACCACATACACACGCTCCGCCAGATTATACAGAAGACTGAGGAGTATAATCGGCCATTATGCCTAGCGTTTGTGGACTATGAGAAAGCCTTTGATTCAATCGAGACCTGGGCAGTATTGCAGTCCCTCCAGCGTTGTCATATCGACTATAGGTATATCGAAGTGTTGAAGTGTTTGTATAGAAACGCCACCATGTCGATCCGATTACAGGACGAGAGCACGGAACCAATCCAATTGCAAAAGGCGTGAGACAGGGAGATGTTATCTCTCCGAAACTGTTCACGAATGCATTGGAGGAAATTTTCAAGCTCTTGGACTGGAACGGATCAGGCATCAACATCAACGGCAAATACATCACTCACCTTCGTTTTGCCGATGATATACTTATCATGATAGAGTCGCTGGAGGACCTAAATACGATGCTCAGCGACCTCAGTAGTCTTTCCCAACAGGTGGGTCTTAAAATAAACATGGACAAGACAAAAATTATGTCCAATGTCCATGTTGAACCCATGCCGATAGTCGTTGGGAACGATACTCTCGAAGTTGTTGACCATTACACCTATCTTGGACAGATTGTTCAGTTAGGTAAGTCCAACTTAGGCAAAGAGGTCGCCCGAAGAATCCAACTCGGATGGGCAGCGTTCGGGAAATTGCGTGACATCTTCTCGTCCAAGATACCACAGTGCCTAAAGACAAGGGTCTTTGAACAGTGTGTGTTGCCAGTGATGACATATGGTACTGAGACGTGATCCTTGACTGTTGGCCTTTTGGAAAAACTCACGAGTCACACAGCGGGCAATGGAGAGAGCCATGCTCGGAGTTTCTTTGCGCTATAGAATCCGAAACGTGGATATTCGCCTAAGAACCAAAGTCACCGACATAGCTGTTAAAATCTGCAAGTTGAAGGGGCAAGGGGCAGGCCATATCGCTCGAAGAACCGATAACCGATGGGGAAGATAGGTTCTTGAGTGGAGACCACGAACCGGAAGACGCAGCGTAGGTAGGCCTCCCACTAGATGGACCGACGACATAGTGAGAGTCGCTGGCATCCAGTGGATGCAAAAGGCAGGCTGTCGTTCAGTGTGGAGGTTAATGGAGGAGGCCTATGTTCAGCAGTGGACGTCTTCTGGCTCATAATGATGATGATGTACGAAAAAGTTTTCTCTTTATTCTATCCTGTCTTCTTTCTTTATCACTTTTTCTTGTTTTTTTCTATCACTATTTTGCTTTTACTTTTCCAAAATGAACAACCAGGATTAGCATTTTCTGATGTGCTTGTTGGCGATGGTACTAACGCCCGTCGCCCGCGCTTCCCCGACCCCGCGTCACTTCACTTGCACAGCCCCGCGTATCCCCGCCCCCCTTATCATGTACGCAGTACGCACTTGTATCATTTAGAAAATCTTGTTCTTCATATATTTTTTTAAATTTTGTTTGAGTTTTAGATACAATTCTATTTATATTCGTTTACACATAAAAATTGATTTGTGTCGAATGGTATATGTCAAGATGTATCACTTATCACAAATTAAGCAAATATTTAGATTCGGATTAATCGGTACATGTTGAATTGTACCCTAATTAGTATTGAGAAAAATTGGTTCAAAGCGATTTAATTCTAAATATGTCAATATTCACGAGAAATATACTGAAAAATAAAATGTGAAAACTAATATAATCGCTTTTATACCACAAAGCACGAAAAACAACTTGTGGATCAATTACTTTAAGGGGTTACTACTTGACATATATCTATATTCACGATTTTTTTGCCAAAATCCTGGCACTTATATCACATTGCACAAAATTATCTCCGAAACTATAGCAGATAGACAAACGTGAGTTGGACCAAAAAAATCGGCTTTTTTTTCTGATCATTATTTTGTTAAAATCACGAAAAGGGTACAACTCGACTTAAATCACTCATCACAGGAGGCACAGATATATATTTTTTTTTATAGTAAATAGGCCACCATCCACCACCATCTCGCCTGATGTTAAGCGACGATGCGGTCTACGATGGAGCACGCTTGCCTAGAAGAAACCGATTCACTCTTGATGATGTATTATTGTGTTGGTGTGTGAACTACAACAGCAAGCTTAGCACAAACAATGGTGTGATATAATTTAGTTCCTCTTTTTGTTGTAAAGGGTGTACAAAATTCTTGACAAGCATGCTGAGCCAGCAGAATTATGCTCAGTTCACTGTGCTGTTACCCTGAGATAGTAACTGTCAAGTCTTGTTATGCTCCGCAAGCAATTACCGTCGCAACCCCGTACTTAAATAACTCAAAAATGCCACAAGAAATGCATCATAACCAGCCTTTTAACAGTCCAATGCTGGACCTTTAGCCTACCCCCGAAAGGGTGATTGGTCACAAGAAATGCAAATGTCTGAAATTACTTCAGACACTAGTTTTGTCTACTTTCTTCAATAAGCAACTATGGTGGCAGACTTTAAATTGTGTGACTGTTAAAAACAAACTAGACAAATTAATAAGAAAATGTTATTAACAAACAGAAATACCTACCGTATTTCTGCAGTGTGTGATATGGACATAACCTAAGCTGCTCATCATCATCAGCCAGAAGACGTCCACTGCTGAACATAGGCCACCCCCTTTAACCTCTACACTGAACGACAGCCTGCCTTTTGCAGCCACTGGATGCCAGTGACTTTAACAATGTCGTTGGTCCATCTAGTGGGAGGCCTACTTACGCTGCGTCTTCCGGTTCGTGGTCTCCACACAAGAACCTTTCTTCCCCATCGGTTATCGGTTCTTTGAGTGATGTAGCCTGCCCATTGCCAATTCAACTTGCAAATTTATGCTAATCTACTCACCAATCATCAAGAAAATACTTCTCCAAATAAATGAAACCTCACCTGCCTAGCCACCATGTACCGCAGGCGTACTCCCAGATCATTCAGCGTCGTGCGGTCGTACAGCAGCTGGATCTGATCAGACACTGTCTTACATTGCGCCAGCTCTTCAATCAATACATCTTCATTGACTTCCATCTGAGCATCTTTCGTCACTAATGATAGGCCACTGGGAAGATTAAATTTCTCCTTTTTGCCTGCAGCAGCTCTGAACCATAAGAAAGGGGATTGTAGTGCCATGACGTCTAAGTCTTTTTGGTGAGTGCCGCATACTTTGATAACTTCTTTGAGGCATTCCTCTGTACTGAACTCGATGAGCATGAAATGCTGAAAATGGAAATAAATAAATAAAGTTTTACACTCATAGCAGCGCTAGGATACTTACCCGATTAAAAGAAAATATTTCTCGAAAAGTATTTGTGGGAACAACTTGAAATTAGCACCTGTTTGAACATCAATGAAAAAAAATATGAACCCCAAAATAGATTAGCGCTAATCTAGTGACCGAATTGGTTAATACTAACCGATTTAATGAGATAGCAGCAGCCCTGGCCCTGGCATTTTGGCACCCTTTGCTATCTGTTGCTTAGAGCTACCGCTCTTCTCGCTCTACCCCAGGGCCGGTGCTGGATAACAGTCTTACCTCCCCTCCGGAATTCTTGTAATGATGAACTCCATTGATGCTGGCGTATTTAGAACAGTAGCCATGTAGCTCACTGAATGAAGCCTCTGAATTCACCTGGACCACAAGACTTCGCCGCGCCTCCGCTCTTCTCTGAGCTACAATCTCGTCGAACGTCACGAATTTCTTAGCAATATCTAAAACATACAACATGCAAAAGCTATAAGTTGCACATAACCTCGAAAGCACCTTCAAAAACTTTTTATTGTATACTATCACATTACCTGACTGCTTTCGTACAAACAAGCAATTACAGGCTGAGGATGATAAACCTAAAGCATTTTTAAAAGGTAACCGTTTTCCTGAATTTAGTAATGACTGAAACACGGTCATTTTTACTATTTATTACCGAAAATTCGAATTTGTTATGTACTTTTTTTTTTGTTACGTTTATTAATGCTAAAGACAATGACATAAACTATAATTTGACACTATCGGTGACAGCCAGGATTGGTAGGGACACTTTTTTCTAAATGTCAAACTAGGAACGGTAAATAAAAATAAAAAAACAAAGTGAGAGACGGGACTGTTTTTAGGTTATTTTATTTTACAAGTTAAATGTTAAATGATTTCTTTAATTTCTACGTGAATTGTTCAACAAATATGAACAGCCGATCATAATGGCTTCTAGGATATTAAACCGTCTTTTGCCGTTAGCAGTTAATTCAAGAAGTGCTCTAACGTTTGCTCGCTATACTCGCAGCACCGAAAGCGCGGTTGTAGCCAGTAACTTCCACTTTACCCCAATCAGAAACTATGCAAAGAGTAAGGACAAGGGTAAAGAGAAGAAAGGAAAGGGCACCAAAGTATCCATTAACATGGCAGAAATGTCGGAACTAATTCCAGTAGATAAATTACGAAACAGATGTACATCTGCTATTGAGAATATGAAGGAAGAATTCGCCAAAAATCTATCATTGCGCTCAACTACCGGATCTATAGAGTCGCTGCCAGTCAAATTTGAAGGGAAAGATTATGAATTACAAGAACTGGCGCAAATTGTTAGAAAGAATCCTAAAACTTTAGTAATAAACTTTTCTTCTTTTCCGCAAGCTATACCTGATGTGTTAAAAGCCATCCATGCCTCTGGACTAAATCTAAATCCACAACAAGACGGGACCACACTATATGTCCCTGTACCAAAAGTCACCAAGGAGCACAGAGAAGCTTTAGCGAGAAATGCCAAAGCTTTGTTCATTAAATGTAGAGATTCCATCAAGGATGTAAACACAGATTACACAAAAAAAATGAAGAAACAAACTGGCGTGTCTGAAGATGTGGTCTTCAGCGTGTTAAAGCAAATTAATTCAATGTGTGAAGAATATCACTTAAAGGCAAAAAACCTTTATGATATTAAGCATACAGAACTGGTTGGAGGAAAGTAACTGATAAAGACAAGGAAATTAGCATGGACTAAGATTGATCATTAATCCAACCAGATTTACAATTTACTAAAATTCTAATCGTGTTATTTTATAAGTAGGGTGCGATTTAATGTTCTAACACTTATTATAAGCTGAAATATAGTTGTTGCATGAAAAGCAAGGAATTAATTTTTCCCAGTGTTGGTACTGAAACGGTAGCACTGAGTAAACAGGAGTTAGATTTTTTTGATAAAATATATTTGCTCAGTCAACACATTCACAACATTTTTTATGTCACAGAAAGATTGGTGGCATGGTGGGGGTAACCTTTGTTAGTGGCACTTTAGCCTCGGATCAACTCTTGCTGAGCTAGAGCCCACTCGGAATTTGACACAGGGCACCCCAACTTAAGTGGGTTAGGTTCGATATGAGTGAATCCAATCTGACACGGAGCACCCCGATGCAACCTAGTCTTATGGTCTCTACCCCTATGGTATATATATTAAGAAGCTGTTGTCGCCTTGGTCGTACCTGAGTGTTGCATTGCCACACTTGACCTTTACTTCACTATGGAGGTCGCCGGCTCGCTTTGCTCGCCACCTCCCCCTTTGCTCCATTCAATCTTGTATAGCCTACTCTCAGTCAAGACTTCCCTTGAGCTTCTAGTGCAACCCCTCCCGGAATCTGACACAGGGCACTTCGACTTGAGTTGGTTAGGTTCGAAATAAATAATCAAATATTTCACCTGTAGTCACATAGACTGAAGCGCATATATAAGCTCATGGTTCCCTTTGATCTAGGTAGTTTAGTGGTTCTTTACTTTGTGGCTGTATGTGATGTGATTGGATACACAGATACACAGTATACTGGTTAATGCAAAAAAAATATTACACTGCTCGGGAATATAATACGTAATATCACGGACAGAAGACATGGACATGAGGGAGGACTATATTTAGCAGTGGATGTCTTCTGGCTGCTGATAATGATGACAATGGACAATGGTGGTCCTAGGTAAATATTAGGGTGGTGCGAGATCTCAAGTTAGCGCCTTTCGAAGCACAAAGATAGAGCTTCGTTATTAGACGGTCGGTGGTTGGGTGTTGTTGGCACCCCTCACCATGACTGCGCTCGGTGCGGTTACACCGCCCTAAGCCCGCTACTGTGATGAGAACATAGACGTAATGGCTCCAAATTAAACCTAAATATTACAGTGAGCTGAGTAAATGTCTGTGCTATAATTATAATTAATAAATAAGAATCTAAATACGTAAGACGATGCAGTATGGCCTTAATGGCTTAAGCATACCTAGTAATGGCCAATAACCAAAAAAAATAGTTTATATATTTTAGTTGAGCAAGTTGATGATTTTTGGCGCCGAAGTGAAAAAAAATCTGTTCACCCTGATTATAATATTTTCACTTGTGTTATTTGTAGTGTCATTGTGTAATAATGGTGGATTATTGATTATTTTGAATGTTTTTGAGAATAAGCAAGTGATTTATTGAGGTAAACATGTATTTTCGTGATGTGTCCAAAACTCCACAGAAGCCTCTAGCTACAGTCTCCAATAATCTATTAAGGTATGACTTGGACTTGACCGTGACTTACTTTGCTTGAATCTTACTGTGGCTTTGACTTGTTTGTCGTTATTATAAATTGTAAATCATAACACAATTATTCCGACTGAAGAATCCTGTATCAATGGTCAGGAAATAATTATTTATAAAAAGTGAATTGACAGTTAATCTTGTTTGTTTTTGTTTGTGTTCGTTTCGAATTTTTGGTTTTAACTTCTTGTGGAACTTTTGGCTTGTAAAATAATGGACAGAACCAAAAAATATGCTATGAATAAGTACGATAGAGTCATGCCTCGAGTTTACAAACAATCTAGAAGCAGTCTAAAATCAACTTCTTTCGTCACGCGTCACCAAATACCGTCTTCGCCAAGTCTTGGCGGGAAACCATCTGTTTCTAATGTAAGTTCCGGAGTGTTTAACGATCTTCCGGTTGTGTTAAATGATTATAAGTTGGAAGCGTTCCCTGAGAAGCCCCCAAGGCGACCATTTGTAGTGAAACCGCGTAGGACGTTGAAATCGTTGGATCCTGCTCTGTCGCCGCCGCGGTCGGTGCGGCGGTCGCAGGAGCTCAGGCCGAGGCCTGGTGGTGTGAGAACCAGAGGGTCTGCACCGTCGGTGCTGGCACACGGAGACGACAGATGGCCCGAATCACACATAAGACAGTGTCTTTCCAGCAGATCTCATACCAAGCTAAAGGAGCTAAAAGTGAGTTGGTTTTTATTGGTATCTTTCATAAAAAGTCTCTGTAGATTTGTATTCTTTATTATTACTAATTTTGTTGATAATATTCTGAAAACCCGTACGGTGCGCTTTGATTCCACTATTATTGTGCGAACAGCTAGTCTGGAATGCGCTGCCTGAATGGGAGTTCCCTGTTATTTACAATCTGGGGGCCTTCAAATCACAAGTGAATTGGTTTCTTCTAAAAAAATAATTATTTGAAGAAAATACTGTCTGATCTTTGTAGTAGCCATAAAGCGAGAAACCAAACTAATAATATTACAGGAAATCTGATAATTTGTATATATTTTTTTAAATGGTTCGGAAACAAATTGTCGGATTCTTGTCAAACTTTGTAATTACATATTTATATTTTAAATCACATCACACTGATATAATTTTTTTTTTTTCATTATCTTAGAGAAACTAACGGTCTTAATTAACAGAGTTAATAATTAGCTAGAGACATAGGGGCCATTTAAAAGTTTCTACTTAAAAAAAAAAAAAAAAACAATTCCATCCATGATAATATATAATATCACATATTATGTGAAAGTTTGTGTTTATATTTGTTCCTACTCAACTCTCTGACATCCACAAATGTAGATTAATTTAGATGTAGAGATAAGATTATTTATTTGCACAAAACATGAATAAATCATACACACACTTGTAAAGCTGATTCGATTTTGTGTACCACTTGGTGGAGGGTTGTTCCATTGATTTGTACCTGATTGGATGGCCTGTTGATTCACTGCAGATATGTCCAGAATGTCCAGAGCCTCCCATTAGTAAAATAATAATTAATTAATCCGGTAGCGGATTGTTAGATTAGTTTTAGATTAATTTTAGTTTTAGATTAGTTTTAGTTATACATTTAAATTTAAGATAGTTTTTATTTTACTTGTAATTTTTATTGAATAAACATAGATTAATGAGATTAATAAATAATTTTAAAAGTATGTCACGTGGAACTTTCAGGACGAGATCAAAGCATACCAAGAGACAGAGAAGCTGATGCGTCACCGCAGTCAGCTGTACAAGCGCTGCGGAGTGGTGCTGGACGACACGGGGCAGCTCGCTGAGGACAAGGCTGTGCAGGTGGAGGTGGCAGCAGGTAAATTTGTTCTACTTCTATCTTAGTTTGTATTCGGTCAGCAACCAGAAAATTATTATTTAAAAATTATAGACAACTAGCTGCGCCCCGCGGTTTCACCCGTGTTGTAATGAAAAATGGTGATGATGCTGATGAAAAGCCTATGTCCGTCTCCTGGTTTTAAGATACCTCCCCACCAATTTTCAGCCAAATCGGTTCAGCCGTTCTTGAGTTACAAATAGTGTAACTAACACGACTTTCTTTTATCTATACTAATATTATAAAGAGGAAAGATTTGATTGTTTGTATGTTTGTTTGTATTGAATAGGCTCCGAAACTACTGAACAAATTTGAAAAATTCTTTCACTGTTGGGATGCTGCACTATCCCCAGTTGACATAGGCTATGCATCCCGGCTTCGCCCGTGCGAAGCAGGAGCGGTCTACTAGTATATGTATATAGATATAGATTTAAAAATTTGGTAACCGGAATGTGTCGACACATCAATATAACAAGCTTTTATTGTCATTTAAATGTTTCATTTGGTGGCCATTTTGAAAATACATATTCCAATATTAGGCATTGCATATTGTATTGTCACCAGAACTTAAGGTGTATGCAGAGTTACAGCAAATGGCTAGGAGGAACTAGTTCTAATTCAGCTTGCAAGAATTGATCTAAACAAACTAACAAACATTGCAAATTAAAAAAGTTTGTAAAAATTACTTTCAGTAATTAATTTAAAGTGAGTCTTCAATGTACTTTCCGCAGAGTCTGGAATCTCGGAAATACAGCAGTTGGAAGCTTATTCCAAATGGGCAAAAAAGAGCATTTAGTATTTAAATTTACTTCGCAAGGTTTTGTGAATGTAATGAAATTGCATTCGAGTAGCCACTCAAATGCAAACTTGAGGCACACTTTTCTAAACCAAAAAACCTTAAAATGCAGATGAGTCTACTTATTGCATGGTATAATTTAAATAATAATTGGGATGTTGCCAGCGAAATAATAACTATCGCTGAAATATAACTATGTATTATGTTGCACGTAATATAATTTTATTGTACTGTGCCCTTAGTCCTAGATTTGATAGTTTACGAAAACTTTTTTAGTTTACGTCTTGTTCCATACATTGCTGGGCTAAAAGGTATTCGAAAACTTTTTTCGTATTACAGTGAAGCAATCTGGCGTGTTTCTGGCTCAACGCATAAGCATTGCCATTCAACGTGGTAATGCCGCCAGCATGCTGGGTACGCTGCCAACTGGTAGTGGGCTTGAGCATTTGGATTGTCTTTAGACCTTCAACGGTCTATGGGCAGTCTAACTGTATTTGTAGTTTTAGTTTTAGCTTGTATTTTGTTTAGTTAATAAAGGCGCTAGCCCAGCAATCTATACTGCCAAATTTAGTTCCTCCACGTTTCCGATAGAGGCGCTGTACTAAAATGTATGGTACAATACGTAAACGAAAAAAAGTTTTTGTAAACTATCAAATCTGGAACAATATACTGACCTATCACAATTTTTTAAAGACAGCGCCATCTATGTTGCACACTTTAATTCCAGAAATATCGTCCAGGTGGCGCTACATGTATCCTTTTGTTGTTGATTTTTTCAGAAAGTCCTTTTGTATCTAGAATACATGGAAACATGTTTTAGTAAAATGCAGCTTACAATATATTTATTAAAACAGTCCAAATATTGAAGTTTGGGAGATCCTGTATAATACTGCTAGATAAGAATAAAAAAAAAATACTGACGAAGTTACTGATTTGACGAGGGTCAAAGTCGATTCGCAAACCTTATTTTCTTGCTCTTAAATTTAATAACATGTATAAATGAAGATTAAAAACATCTTATCATACTATAGTTTCAAAATGAACCTGCTTTTTATTTTCGCCTTATATATCACAGCCGAAATAGCTCAGTTGGGAGAGCGTTAGACTGAAGATCTAAAGGTCCCTGGTTCGATCCCGGGTTTCGGCAATCCTTTTTGCACTGATCAAAGAATCTCTTGCCAAATCTTCATAAGCCATCCTTCTTACACAAACCATAATAATACGTTTTTTTTAAGCTAGATTTCACCCGCCCTTCACTTTGGTCTTTCTGCTGAGATGTCCTAGCTAGGGGGAGAATTGACTGCTGTGATGCTTCTCTATCTCTACTATCTACATAGTATAAATTAAAGTCGCTTTCCGCGTATGTATGTCTGTATGGCCGCTAACTCCTTACACGCAACGGATTTTGATGCGGTATTCACCATCAGTTAGATACATTTTCACGGAAGGTTTATATATATATATATATATAGAGGAAAGTCACCAAATATGGAATACCATTTTGTTTTAGGGAAATAAAAAAAAAAGTTCATAAAATTTTTAACAGTTTAATGTTATTACTAATCAGTCATATATTTCTTTGTAGTAATTAACGGTCTTTAATCAAATATATCAGTAATCAAATTAAAATCTAACACAAAAACAAAAATCACAAATGAGTAACCAAATATGGAATAGGTACCCATATATGGAATATCAACAATCATTAACAAAAATAGACGGAAATATCTATGAGATCAAATAAATGCAAATAAAATGTTATGATAAATGAAAGAAGTGACTTAATTCACTTGCAAAAGTCACAGATCCAACTATCAAACTCCGGACCAGCACAATCATAATGTGCCCAGAGCCCACAGGTTAAGAATTTTATCCAGCTTTCTCCACGTTCATCCATAGAAAAAAGTCTCGAACAGAACATACATTCAGCATCAGCAGAGTCAGGAGATACTTGGTCCATCAACTCATCATGTTCACTGCCATCATCAAACCGGATATCGTCCTGTTCCTCAATATTCCATAATTAGACACCGACGACTGTCCATATTTGGATTTTTATACTAGTTCAAACTCGTCTGAATATTTTTTAAGTCACAATATTTAAATCACAAAATATCACAAAATGTTAAAAATAAACATGATATCGATATACTAAATGGTTTAATAATAATATATACCTATCTAATTACAGATAATACTAATTTTTTACTTACCTTTAAAAATTTCTGTGGGACAACAAAACAAAACACGCCTGCCACACGTGCAGCGTTCGCGTAACTTACACAAATGGTATGAGTGCGATATCAAATAGACCGAATAAAACCGTAGATATTCGTGTTTTGCGTTTCATACTTATATTCTTAGAGAAATTAAGAAATTCCATATTAGGATACTATTCCATATTTGGTGACTTTCCTCTATATATATATATATAACTAGCGACCCGCCCTGGCTTCGCACGTAAATTACACCCGTGCAAAGCCGGGCGGGCGGGTCGCTAGTTTGAGATAATATGATGTTAGAGTCACATAGAAAGCACTTCCTGCATAATAATTGTCAACTAGCTGCGTACCACGGTTATACCCGCGTGGACTTTTTTTTTTTTAAATGTACATAGGCTTGCGCTTGGCCGCCATCTGCGACGATGCGGTCTACAATAGAGCACGTTGGACATCCCCGTACTTATACATATCCGGGATAAAAAGTATCCTATGTGCTCACTCTCCAGCCCTCTAGTTCTATCGATCCGAATCCGATACTCTGTTGCTTATGTTATTTTTTTAAATCTTTGAAAGCTCATCCACATACTATAATTTTTCTTTTATCACGGATATATCGCACTCTTAATAAAACAATGACCCAAATCGAAATTTTGCCAAATTGAGTTTTAGTAAAATATCGACCTAAAAAAGCATGCTCTACAATCTAGGCGATTAAAAACACCTGTTTTCTATATGCAATAAGGTTTATAACTACTTGAGTCTATATCAGTCCCTCACCTTGCACGCTGTTACTCAGTTAAAAATTGTTTTTTGTCGATTCCCAAAAAGTTGCGATTTTGGATTCGGTCACTGTTTTATTAAGAGTGCGATATGTCTGCGCTTGACCACCAACTCGCCTGTTGGTAAGCGACGATGTGGCCAAAGATTAAACACGTGATCAGTGGAAATCACACACTGTGCGATTCACACGATCTTTCTTGCCTCACACCTGGAAAATGTGGAATGAGCTACCTTCTACGGTGTTTCCGAGAAGTTACAACATGGGGTTCTTCAAAAGGCGAGTTTATATCTATACTAATATTATAATCTATACTTCTATACTAATATTATGAAGAGGAAAGATTTGATTGTTTGTTTGTTTGCATTGAATAGGCTCCGAAACTACTGAACCGATTTGAAAAATTCTTTCACTGACGGGAAGCTACACTATCCCCGGGTGACATAGGCTATTATCTATACCCGTGCGAAGCTGGGGCGGACCGCTAGTATTCTTGTATAAAGGGTCGGCAACTTAGTTGCCTCTAGTGTTACAAGTACCTACTGTAAGCCTATGGATGGCTACAGTGACTGCTAACCATCAGGCAGTACGTCTGCTTGTTCGCCACCTATCATTAAAAAAGTAACTCGTATCTATCTACTACTTCGTGTTTATATTAGTATAATGGTTTCAATTGTTTTGTATTTTTGTTTCAGATCTAAATCGGAACATAGAAAGGTAAGACCTCCTACAGAATACTTAAAAAGGTTTTTTTTTTCAAAAGGATTTACCTTGTTTTTTTTATTTATTTTGTGTTATAATACGTCCAAGGGTCCTGTAAGGCAACTGTACTTCGTACAAACTAGACATCGATTTTAAACAGATTATCTTGTTTACTCACGGACCTTTAGCAGGGTAGACCCCGCGTGCTCGTCAACTTGAATGAAAATCCAGCGTGCCGCATTCTTTGTATTTACTATGACGTTACTAGAGCAATTTAAAAAAACAACAAACAACCATCAGCACCAAAACTACCAAACTAAACTATTATTTTGTTGTTTTTAACTCGTACTGTTTATGTATCTTTTGTTTCTGTAATTTTTCTTCCAATGGAGTGGTTTTTAACTACATTCGTGCGGCCAAATGCTTTCGAAGAGATTTTACAGTTTACTAAGGTTCAATTTGTCATTTTTTTTATTGAAGTCTGACGTACTGAAATAATAAGACGGAGATAGAAGTTACTTACGCGGCGTGTTGGAGCATTGATCCAAATTAAAACAGGCCACTGACATGCGAAGTGAACTCGCGGCATCTCTACTGATAAGGTCTGTGTTCATACGACATATTTCACACAAAACAAAAAAAAAGTTGATCAACATAGGCTCAGTTCTTAGATTCGCCTGTATTAAGTACTGAAAACCGCCGCCTCTTTTGCATGTATCGTGTCGGGTAGGACAGCGAGGCAGTCCATAAACGGAGATCCCGTATTTCGCGCGCCATCACATCGCCTCTTTAGCTCAGTGGTAGAGCACTGGTCTCGTAAACCAGGGGTCGTGAGTTCAATCCTCACAGGAGGCATCATTGGCTCGTTCATTTTATTCGCTTGAGCTAGTGGTTACATTTGTTTTGTTAGGCATTATTATTTTTACATAAAACTAAATTTATTTAAACTCATTCAAGTGAGATATACGGAGTCTTTACCACACCGCAGATTAGGTAATAATAACCAGAGGACCGTTATTCCATGCTCACGCTACGGTAAATATAATCTGTGCCTTTTCAAGGCCAGATAGTCTTCTAAGTTTGCGTGCTTCATCTTCGACCACATCGTCGCTTACCAACAGGCGAGTTGGTGGTTAAACGAGGACTAATCCGTTTGCATTGTTTGCAAATTTGTTTGCATTGAATAGGCTCCGAAACTACTGAACCGATTTGAAAAATTCTTTCACTGTTGGGATGCTGCACTTTCCCCCCCCGGTTGACATAGGCTATAATATATATCCCGGCTTCGCCCGTGCGAAGCAGGGGCGGCCTACTAGTTGTAAATAAATAAGAAATATTCCTTTTATAACTAGAAGGCAAGAGTACTGAAATGAAATACTGTATTTTCCTTGCCTTCTTCATATCTATCACGATTAGGTATGTATGAATTTCACTGTTATTTAGCAAAGGGAAGTGCATAGAGAAGTGCGCCATTTTGTTCTTCTATTAGGTATCATATTTTTCGAAGTTTGGTTGCTATAGAATACGAAAATTACACCAACATATTTCCTGTCGTGCCCTGCAACTAAAGATTCCTTCTTCTCACGTCAATCTTTCCCACTGTAAGTCCTTCACTTTCCAAGCTGTCCTGCTGTGGAATGCGCTGCCTGCTTCTATCAGGCAGGACAAATCTCTTCCTAGTTATAAGAATCAAGTATACATTATCATCACATCACATCATCAGCCATTAAATGTCCACTGCTGAACAAGGCCTCCCTCTTAGAGAGGGGTGTTGCCATAATCCCCACGCTTGGCAGGCGGCTTGGGGATTGCAGTACGTTCACCGTGTACTAACAGGACGCTGCTGCCCATCCTCCGGTGGTTCTGGTCGTAGTTTTAGGACATACCCGGGTCATACATACATTATCATATTTCATGTTAATTGGTACGTATGTTTATATTTTATTTATAATATTTATGTTATGTACGTAGCACTGTGTATTTATTGTGTACATTTATGTAGAGATATATATTTATTTATATTTGATGTGCACCACCGAATTTAACCGTTCATTCGTGATTTGAAGACACCCAGATTGTATAAGTATATGTGAACACCCTTTCAGGCAGCGCATTCCGCAGACTAGCAGTTTGATCAATAAAAGTAGAATCAAAGCTCTTCGTAAGGGGTTTCGTAATATCGACCATGAAATTGTGTCGCTTTTTCGTGCTCTGGCAGTCCGATAGAAAAATGGGCAGGAGGGAATTAGATCATGCAGAGCTTCTGCACACTCCGAAATGTATCAGATTAAAAACCGATAGACTAGCCATCTTTGCGTCGATGCTCAAGACTTAGTAACCAGGGATTTGTTGCCTATGAGCCTCTTGGCACATTTCTCAATAGACTCCATTGCCTTTATTATCTCTGCCGTACTAAGGTGGTAAACAACACTTACATTTATTTAAGTTCTATAATATTTGAAAGCTTTTTTAACATTTTGGTTTGGTGGTTGGTTTTTTATTCAAGTGTTATTCTTGTGCTAAAATCTAGCACGTGTTAGAATCACATATTTTGTCCCACGCCCCATAAAGCCCATATCAACATCAACACCGTCAGTTACGAACTTGAGACTGAGACAGCAAGTGTATTGACACGAGCCAGTGACGTCACTTCCGTTTCCCCCGTGCGCGTGCGCTGGACCGCTTCCAAGCTATTCCTGCTCTTTACGACGGGCTAGCTGTTGCCTGTGACACTGCTTTGATTCATTCTCTTCACTTGAAGATTAATTGGTTTCCGGTGCAGTTGCAAGGTAACCTAGTAAGTAGATAGTTAATTCCGTTCTCACGGTGCCATTGATGAATATAATGAGAGCCGGGCAAATGGTATCGACTCAGTAGTGTGTCCAAGGCAAGCATATAGCGCCCCAGTGTGAACAAAGTGCCACGATGACTTCGTTGATATGCGGTTCTACAGTATTTTAGAGCATACGAAGTACTTAGTAGAGATTTCGATAGATGGCGTTAATTTTTCAAGTACTAGATGCACAGAAAAGAGAAGTAAATAGAACGGAAATGAGAAGGAATATCTGTCGCAAGGCATTATGAGTGAACCTTGATTGAACATTCTTATTTAGATCAACGCGTCGAACTCCGCAATCAAAGAACTTGGACCTTACCTTTTAGTGTTAGGTCGCAAAGTTCTTTGTCCGCATCACACAATCAGTCTCCAGTCATCGCTAGGTATAGGTAATTTCGATCACGTCTCCCTTTGCTGTCCTGTGGTAGCCTCTCCCATTGCATTTCATAGCAGCAAGTCACCAAGTGCCATCTTCATATTGAAGTTTGGAGATCAGTAGGCCAAACTTCGATTCCGAGCTGCTATAATCAGATCGTGGTAACTCAATCTATATCTATACTAATATTATAAAGAGGAAAGATTTGTATGTAAGTATGTTTGTAACGAATTGGCTCAAAAAGTACTGGACCGATTTTAAAAATTCTTTCACTATTTGAATGCTACATTATCACTGATTAATATAGGCTATATAACTATACCCGTGCGGAGCCAAGGCGGACCTCTAGTAGCAATTTAAAAACCATTAATTGTAAAATTCGATCGTTTGGGATGTTTACCGACTCGGGTTTACGTCACTTCAGGTAAACAACTTTTCGCCATGTTTTTAATGGCATTCCCGGTTCCTGTGCTAGATGATCTCTAATTTGTCGTAGTTAGTAAATGACTGATGGACTGGACGTAATGTCAAACATTCTCGTAGTCATGATGCACGTGTGACCGTACAGGCAAGTGGTTGGTGTAGGAAATGCTTCAAAAACGTTACATTAGAAATATACTGGAATCACAGACCACTAGCTCAGACCACTAGTGGTATCGATCTTCTTCCTGCTGGACTTTGTGTCATATACTTGGGGGTATGTCTTCCTTGTCCCCATATTTGTATTGAGCTTTTTACCACCACTGCCTAAAAGGAGTGTTATGTTTTTGTATGTCTTGTCCTAGTCTGTGCTTAGGGTTCATGTGTGTATGTATCTGTGTTGGTTTATAAATTCCACCATAACTTCTGAACGCCTGAACCGATTTTGATGTGTTTAGAAAATATATTATTATAGCCGTTAGATTGACGACATTGCGCGATAAAATTATTCGGCCGTCGCGTCGTGTTTCACTTTTATTATATTGCTTGTTTTGTGTTTGTGAGGTCTTCGTCCGTTGGATGGTTGTCCACGCGTACGTCCCATTATGAGCAAGCCTAGTGCAAGCTTCACCGTGTGATCCTCTCTAGTGGTTCTCTGAGAGAGAAAACAATGTAAACATTCCATAACATATGTTTCTTTTGCATGATGTCACATGGGCGCAGCAGATAGACCGCGCGTTCAGGACTTGGCACGCCTCGCAGATGTATCGGTATTCCCGTACTCTGACTCACTGCACTGGCTACGTTTCGGATACATTTACTTCTATTGTTGAATGGAGACATTAAAATGCTATTAAACTGTCTTCAGGTGAATTTAACGATGATATCAACATGTTGGAAATGTTGAAATGTCTTTATCAAAGCGGGTATCCTTTTAGCAGGCTGGTATTAGTTCTATGTGTTACTCACGGTATCATTATAAAAACGTCTAACACATTTTTATGCACGTTAGTATCGATCGATTTGAAATTATGGAAATTCTGGTGACGATACAATCATTTTATATTGTGGCTAGTCGTAAAGGGCCCACGATGATATTTCGAGAGGCATCGTTTGACCTTTCCGTAACCTTAGCATATTTTTGTATAATATAAAAGACATCTAGCAGAAGGCACACCCCTCAGTTTAACTTGTTTTTTTTTTTTGTTTTCTCGCGTTATTACCGAGATACGTTAAGTGTTATGTATACTATACGTGATATGCGCTAATTCTAAAAAGAACGCACAATTGGTTTTTTTCCTTTCTTACTTCATCATCATCCCGAAGAAGTCCACTGCTAAACATAGGCCTCCCCTTTGTCTTCTACACTGAACGACAGCCTGCCATCTGCATCTGGATGCCCGCGTCTCTCACGATGTCGTCGGTCCATCTAGTAAGAGACCTACCTACGCGTCTTCCATTTCGTGGCCTCCACGAACATCATGGTCAAGTGCCATGCTATTTGAAAAGGATCATCTATAGTGTGCTTCGACCAAAATAAAAAGTAAAAACGAGTCAAAACCGTCGGACATATACTTCAACACCTAATTATAACCATGTACAATAAATTTGTTACAAAATGATAGCGGTTTTTGATGTGTATTTACACTTCGGGAAAGCACACGAAGGCATAATTTTGTCAGATGTTTCGTTATCATGTAACAATAGACGCGTGTCGCACTTCCTATGGCTAGAGACCGACTGAAACGAAGTGAGCGCCGGCGCTCATTTTGTACTCTTCAAAAATGCGCATTCTGGGCCCGTCCATTTATTTTGGTCGAAGATAGTGTGTTGTGTTCATACAGTTTCTTTTTGTCTGTGGAAGCCTTTACTTTCGCATTTATAATACGAGATTAACTTGTTATGATCTAGCTGTGACTATGTCTGAGTTTCGTTTTTGCAGCGTTAGAGCCTAGATGGTTAAGTTAGGTCCCATAGAAGGCGAACGACTGGCTCTACCCGACCAGGCGAGTAGCTAAACTACTGGTTTAGTTAGGTACACGTCTACTGGCATGTTGCAAGTTCTATACACGCTCTATGAGACTAGTTTCAAGGCAGTGGCTATAAGTTGCAATATTAGCTTACAAGAAAAGTGTGTGTAGGCCGCTGACCAGCTGATATCAGTTTTTAGGCCTCTGAAATGGTTTAGCGGTTATTTTTACACGCTTTATAATATACTAGCTGAAGTAGCTGACCTGACAGACGTTGTCCTGTCTTAGAACTGTCAAACACGCAAAGTTAAAATTGTAAATCTTATTTTTTACACCTTGGGTTACATTATTGGAGTTTTAGTAAGGGTCCCTATTTTTTTTTTTAAATATAATATAGCCTATGTTACCCGGGGATAATTTAGCTTCCCAACAGTGAAATAATTTTTCAAATCGGTTCAGTAGTTTCGAAGCCTATTCAATGCAAACAAACAAACAATCAAATCTTTCCTCTTTATAATATTACTAGTAGGCCGCCGCTGCTTCGCACGGGCGAAGCCGGGATATATAGCCTATGTCAACCGGGGATAGTGCAGCATCCCAACAGTGAAAGAATTTTTCAAATCGGTTCAGTAGTTTCGGAGCCTATTCAATGCAAACAAACAATCAAATCTTTCCTCTTTATAATATTAGTATAGATAGTATAGACTTGGTATAGACTATGTAAGTTTTGGAAGTCGATTTTCACCTATTTCAAATTGTATCGATTTAAAACTTAGCAAGTATAATAACTATGTAATTCGGATGGCAATGTAACAATTTGATACCATTGAACTGATCTGATGATGGAGCCAGGAGGTGGATAGTGGAACTCTTCAATGGTAAATCACACTGACAGAGCCATCTAGCGGGAAAGACGCCAACCATCATACCGCATGTGCTGAGCGACGCGATTACTTGTCATAGAGAAAAATAGGGAGGATGGGATAATGCTATGAACCTCTTGCGCCTTGTCAAAATAAAAATCGGTTACCATGCTTGTTTAGTCGGGAAAATATTACAAACAAACTGAAGGATATATGGTTATGGTTCCTTAATTTCGTATTTGCAATATTACTGTAAAGTTTGATACACTCCTCCATTAATTTGTACATAAACTCGGTTCAACCATTTATTTACTCTGGCAGGTGCAATAACAAATTACACCTTTCCATTTCCATATACCACAGCTATGTTAAGTCTCGTGCTTGTTATATATATAGAATGGCGTAAAAACTGCAAACAATACACAAATAAATAGGACGTAAAATGCAGTCTGCGCCCGTAAGTCGCAGAGCATTGCGGTCGAAATGTGGAGGGCGGTAGGGAACTGCGCCGGCGCAGGGCTCCAACACATGAGTATACGTAATAGCTCCGCAGGGTAACGACCCGGTCGGCGACCCCGGGGCGCGCCCTTCGCCTCTGCCCCACTAACTATTGTTTATTCTGTGCCAAGGTATCGTCTTGGACCCAGAATGTAGGATGACGAGGTGCCATACAGGGTCATCTGCTAAGTTGTTATATTGTTTGACAGACTAGGCATTTATAGTTCACTTGTCGATAGTACCTATCGTATATTGCCTAGACCTGGGAACTGGATTTGAATTTCATTACGTATCGGGTGGTATGATGTAGAGTGGAGGTTATGACAGGTTTTTTTTTTTTTTAGTTTATTTGGTTCACTGTTTGGAATATACAATTATACACATATTTTATAATAAACACTTACACAAAAAAAAAGGTTTAATGCAACAAGTACAATATTATTTATACAAAAAGTTTTTGCTCATATTTAAACATCAAAATTGTACATGAAGGAACTACATATTTTAAAGAAAGTTTCTTGAAGATCAGATAAATGGTACTCAAGATATCACTGAACAAATATACAAACAAAAAAAAACGTCATAAATAAACGTCGATTTTTCCCAATAGAATCTGAGACCTCTCTTCGCTCAGGCAAATATTGGTGAGGTTCATGAAGGGATTATACCAGTCTATCCCCCGTAGATTCAATACGGTAGGTAGTAGGTACTGCAACTGGGCTTGTGTGACATTGTAAAACTGTAGAGGCGCTTAGCAATTTGGAGTTTTTTTTTTTAGAATTGGAGTACGTCGGATCATTCGAGAGTTATTATAGCGATGGCAGTGGGCATGGGCACCAGCGCGGCGTGTGATCGTGGATCGCTAAGAATCGCTTTGAGTACCTTTACGGACTACGTGGCTACTAATATGGACGGAGGGTCGCAGGTAGATGTGGTCTACACTGATTTCGAGAAAGCTTTCGATCGTGTTGATCACGTTATCTTGTTACAAAAGCTTTACGAGCTAGGTATTCGCGGTGCCTGTTAAGATGGCTAGAATCTTATTTATGCAAACGCTCTCAGGCTGTTGTCGTGGCCAGGTGGTTATTGCTCTAGTTATATAGATATAACATCAGGCGTCCCACAAGGGTCCATATTGGGTCCCTTGCTCTACGCATGCTATTTATATGATGTCGGTGAATGTATTCAGCATGCCAAGTTTCTAATGTATGCAGATGACATGAAAATTTTTATGAAAATTAATAATGAATCTGACTGCATTAAACTACAGGCTGACCTAAATCGCCTTGGTGTATATTATTTGCAAAATCGTATAGGTGATAATGTGAGTAAGTGTCACTACGTTTCCTTCACGCGTAAGAGAAACTCTATAAAATTTGACTATCAGTTATCTAGTGTTAATATATCAAATTTTACTTGACTATAAACTAACTTATTCGGAACACATTGAATCTATTATCAATAAATCTTACAAAAGCCTTAGTTTTATTATGCGTGTCTGTAAACCGTTCTCAGACATAAATTGTATTAAGTTACTTTATTACTCATATGTCCGAAGCATTTTAGAATATTGCAGTACCATATGGAGTCCCTCTTACATTACATATATCAGACATATGGAAAATATCCAATACAAGTTTATTAAACACCTTAACTATCGAACCCACATATATTCATTAGGTTATGAAGATTCTTGTAAATATCACCAAATAACTAGCCTCGAGAACAGACGTACGATTTTGGATATGGCCTTTCTGCATGGCTTATGTAATGGATATATTGATAGTCCTGACCTGATCAGTAATGTTCTGTGTTCGTACACCAATGAAACGCACTAGACATACCAAATTATTTGCTGTCACACATTCTCGTACTAACTACGCGCCGAATTCAATCGTTAGTCGTCTACACAGAACTAACAACATGAAGTTTAATAATTTAATTGACATCTTTCACTCTAAAAAGCAAGTTTTTAAAAGTGATGTCTTTAAAATTATACATGACAGAAATGCAAGTTAAATATCCACTCACACACTCACGCACACACACACATACACACACACACACACACACACATACACACACACACATGCACACTATCACCCCACACACTCGCCTCCCGCATACACCCACAACATGTACCCATAACTTGATTATAATATACGACTGTAGGTATTAATTAGATTAGCAATATAATGTAAATCCATTATTGGCCGTAAGTTAAGTTCTTAGTTTATTGTTAAGTTTTTAAAGGGGTGTGGATTTTGTTAAATAAATAAAACCAAAAATATAAAAATTACATCTGTTTACACTATAGATATATTATGTAATTTGTAGCTTTGCTTAAAACTAGCAACGCATCCCAGCTTCGCACGGGAGTAAGCCTTTTTTTACACCTTGGGTTACATTATTAGAGTTTTAGTAAGGATCCCTATTGTTTTTTAAATATAGTATAGCCTATGTTACCCGGGGATAGTGTAGCTTCCCAACAGTGGAAGAATTTTTCAAATCGGTTCAGTAGTTTCGAAGCCTATTCAATGCAAACAAACAAACAATCAAATCTTTCCTCTTTATAATATTACTCTTTATAATACTCTTTATAATATTATTAGTAGGCCGCCCCTGCTTCGCACGGGCGAAGCCGGGATATATAGCCTATGTCAACCGGGGATAGTGCAGCATCCCAACAGTGAAAGAATTTTTCAAATCGGTTCAGTAGTTTCGGAGCCTATTCAATGCAAACAAACAATCAAATATTTCCTCTTTATAATATTAGTATAGACTAGCGACTCGCCCGCCCGGCTTCGCACAGGTGTAATTTACGTGCGAAGCCGGGGCGGGTCGCTAGTTTTACATATAAACCATCCTATTGAATCACTCTATCTATTAAAAAAACAGCTTCAAAATCCGTTGCGTAGTTTTAAAGATTTATGTAGTGATTATTAGTATAGATAGGTACATAATAATTTGTCTGATGACTCTACAAAATCCTTGGCATCTTGCACCTTTGGCAATACCATTTAGATTAGCATTTTCAACTCCCCTAAAATAATAATAAATAAATAAAAATCGTTTAATTCAGGCAACTTGACCCATAGATACCCGGGTATGTCCTAAAACTGCGACCAGAACCACCGGAGGATGGGCAGTAGCATCCTATTAGTACACGGTGAACATACTGCGATCCCCTAGCCGCCTGCCAAGCGTGGGGATTATGGCATCACCCCTCTCTAAGAGGGAGGCCTTCATGCTCTCTAGTCCCATCGGCATGAACTAGCAAGAGATAGGGACAAAAGCAAACCAAGAAGAACTTTGCTCAGCAATCGCAAGCAACTAAGCAAATCTACTCAAATCTGAATCGAAGAACAAAGTGGACGTTTCCTAAAGATGGTACGGTTCACCTATGGCGGGAAATTCAAATTTTAAACAGTTTTTTGGTCCTAGTAGCCAGGTCAGGTAATTATTTTTAAATAACACAGTGTTTGCAGAAAATGTTGGCTATTCATTACATTATAATGTACAACTATTTAACAGTAACGCACCATATTACTTACAAATGTCAATAAACCGTAAGAAACTGCAAAAATTTGTTTATTCACAAATGTAAGTAATAATGTGCATTAGAGATAAATAGCTTTACATGATTTTGTAAAGAATAGTAATCAATTTGCGCAAACATCATGATCGTTTACAATAATTACCCGGCCTAGCTACAAGGACAAACTGTTTGAAATTTGAATTTCCCGCTATTTGTGAAACGAACCACCTTAAATAGTAAAAAAAACCCACCGGTGACAAATAAATGACCTTGTATGATTGATGATGACACTATCATTTAGACAAGAAGACTCTAAGAAGACGATACTGATCATGAAATAGATCAGCTATCAGTAGATTTGTTAAACTATCTCTCTGACGATAAGATTGGAATTTGTGACAGTGACCGACAGAATAAAAAAATATGTAACACCATGTACTAGAAATAGAGGTTGTAGCCCATTTTTATATCAGTTACCATCCACTTTATACTTACTGCTTGATGTTACTCATAATGGCCAAAAATTAGAACAACCTGCCAGCTTCCTCCTTTCCTGAGAGATATAATCTGGGCCTTTTCAAGGCCAGAGTAAATAGATATCTTCCAAATGCGCGTGCTTCATCTTCGACCACATCGTCGCTTACCAATAGGCGAGTTGGTGGTCAAACGCTGACTAAATCCGCAATAAAAACAAAAATAACCTGCCGCTATCTATACACGCATATTATTAATTTCCATTGGTTTAAAAAAATTCTTCAACATCAACATCTTGTTAAAGATTTGTCTTATGAGTATATTTTATGCTAATCTGATCTTTCATCATCATCATCATCATCAGCCAGAAGACGTCCACTGCTGAACATAGGCCTCCCCCTTTAACCTCCACCTGATCTTTACTAATATTAAACTGTTTGTCTCCAAACTTCACTATCGTTATAAAACAATTTTTACCCCAGATATCAAGTTTCAATTTATTTTGGAAGGTAAGAGATTGACTTGAATAGAGTCGCGGGCATCCAGTGGATGCAAAAGGCAGGCTGTCGTTCAGTGTGGGGGTTAAAGGGGGAGGCCTATGTTCAGCAGTGGGCTTCTTCTGGCTGGTGATGGTGATGATGATGAAGAGATTGACTACAAATTATCCTCCAGCAGGAACTCTTGAAACGAAACGTCATTGTTGCTTCAAAAGACTATCAAAACTGAGACAGGAGAATATCAATGTACTGTTAGTAACGTCTTCACGTACAGTAACAGCGACATTGTGCTTACTGACTAGCAATTACCTTACATTACAGGGTTGCAGAGTTGTTTTTCAGCTTTACATTTAATTTATTTATTTGTGTATATAAATAAGTTTTTGTAATATGCAATTTATCTTCAAGCATATTATTTTCAACTCAAGAGACATTTTCCAATTTTATGATCTTCACTATACTTGACTTGGATGGAATGTATACTGAATTCTTAATAAGTAAATTATAAAACCCTGCCCCGTTAAAAATAAATATCATCATCAGCCTCTAACTGTCCACTGCTGGACATGGGCCTCTCCCAATGCACGCCACTGAGCTCAGTCGGCAGTTCCTTACATCCAGTTTTTACCCGCCTTTTTACGCAGGTCACCACCTCCACTCCACCTGGCCACAGGGTGTCCTACACTAAGTTTGCCTAAACGTGGTACCCACTCCAGAACTCGTCTACCCCATCGGTTATCTTATTAAAAAAATAATTGCATTTTACAATCGTTTGCCCAATTTGCCACCCTGCTTCCAATAACTAATTTGCAAGAACCATCTGCATTCCCTGGCCTCCTTTAGCTTGTTTAAAAACCACGTCGTCGTCCCAGGAGCATCCTGAATGCGCAACAGAAACGAATGCAAATGGCCCCACATCTCCCAATTAACGATTCAGAAAACGAGCTCAGAAGGTTGCATAAAGTTTCTATTGCTAGTCAAGTAGTCACACGAAGTACTAACGCCACTTCCTCAACGAGATCTGACTTCCGAGCTGATGCTCCTCAACATTAGTTTAATACACCGAGCACGCCGGCAATGCGACCATAAAATAGCCCACCACACGTGACGCTCGATTTCAATTTCAATTGTCATTTCTGATAAGCCATTCGTATTCATAATAGCAAACGCATCTCGAATTCAGTTGCTGACACGTTTTCGAATGTAGGCTTTTGAATGTTTGCCGAAAATTTGTCTTGTGTATGTTACGTCAGTGACTGCAAGATTTCACTTTCCTCTATGATCACTACAAATATTTTGAACCATTGAACGGTATAAGATTTGCCTGTAAGATTGCGTGTTAGATGTTGATTCGAAACATCAGTTCCACATTACGGCTCCATATCGGGTGAGTGTGGCGTAACGAATGCACTCACTGCCATACCTATCGGAACAAGTTGCGGATTCCTGACATAACTTATAATATAACACATACAGAAGGTGACTCCTGTTTGACTTCATAAAGGCTATATACGAAAGACAATACGTTTGCGAAAAGCTTTTTCCTGTACCTATGCTAATGTAAAGGTTAAACAAAAAACATCGATGAATTGATGTCCGTTTACACATCTGTTTTGAGCAGGTGAAATGAAATGTGGCAGAGCCTTATGTGACGTCATGAAGAAACTGACGATATTTTGACATTGGATTGACCTACAATGTACAATATCATTAGTCCCTTGCCAATCGCATCCTGCTGCTTTTCTAATGGCATCAGTCTACCTGGTTCTCGGCAGGCCTAGTCTGGACCTGTCTGTTACTGCCACTTCTGACCCAGCTTCATTTTAGATCCTACACCTTTCTTCGATGTCCACCAGTCAATTTCTTACGACGCACATGACAAAACTGAGGTTGACGTTTTTTGAATGCGGTTTTAATGAATACGTGTCGTCTTGGAGGAACGCAGGTTGCTATCACTTTCATTATTATTCGTGACATTCGTAGCATCCGATCACCTGTCGATGATTTAACCTGCAACCTCGTGACGAACAACGGAATGAGAAACACATAAGACTTGTTGCTTTAGCTTGGGTCACGTTGCGGTGATGCAACCGTCGCGACCGGCGAGCGATATCGTTGGAATGCAATTATACGTGCCACCGTGACGAACGCCTTATCGCGGGACCTTGGCATTGACATTGCACGAGCCAGGCCCGTAGTTAATGCCACCGTCATGGTGCCAGCTTCCATGGCATAACACCTTTGGAGCGCTTAGCCTCTATGCGTTTCTCTAGCAAAAGTCTGCACTATCAGCAATCTGGTGCCTTAACCTTTGTTAGAAACTTAGTTTTCTCGATCGTTTTCCATAATTACCATCTTTAGAATCAAAGAATATTTATTCAGAATTTCTGGTTTTTTCTCAGGTAGGTATATTATTTGCTAACACAGCACGTTTTGTTTTCTGTTAAGGTATAATCATGAATTAGAAATTCCTCGTGTGTTCGACTACTGCAGTCTCAGTGTATCCTTTTGTTTTAAACATGGATTGGCTGCTTGCAATTAGGAAGTAATTACGGAAAACGCCGTACGTTTATTCATGCAGGGCCTGCAGCGGACCACCAGCGTATTATTAAACACTTAAATGAAATTCCTATGTAAAAGAGACGCATTTTTAATAACAATGGGGAGTCGAAATTCTGTTCCATGTAGAGTTGAAAAGGAATCTTCTACACACAAAATATTATATTTTTTGCTCGAGGCTTTTCTTGCCAAGAATGCGTAGTAATACAAGTAGGTACGTATGATTCTTTTCAAATTATCTTTACGATGATGTCTCGCGTCCAATCCATTAACAACAATTTGGCAAACTTTGAAGTGTAATAATATTTGTCGTCGCTAATTACTACGTGACATAAACTACAATAAAACAATTCTGAGTGGAGACTGGTTATCTCTGTTGCATCACCGCACGTAGCCGCGACTGTTGTATCTCGTACTGTATTGTAATCATAGTTAATTGCACGTTGTATACTACTCGTTTCATTTACCTACTCCACACGGTTATGTAACCACAATTGTCACTAGAAAATTGCGTGATCTTCCTTTGAGAACACAGATTTCTCGGCACGATCCACATTATATCTCATATGATTCATTTGACCGTTCTTCATAATTTTATGTTTATTTATTTTCTACAATAAGTAATATATTTTTCACGATCGTTTTCCAGTATAATGGCAAGGCCAAGGTTGGCTTTTATGAATATTTTTGTTATGTAACTTTGTCTGTGTAATTCCACTTGGAGTTTGTATGCATATATGTTGAGTTACACGAGCAAACATTTCGACGTTTTGTTTTAGGTAGGAGTATGTTCGTTGGGTAATAATCCTATGTTTTCAAAATGTATTGGTATGACCTTGAAGTGTATTCGCGATCACTTCCTTCTCGAACTCTGCAGGATTAATTCTCTTTAAAAGTTTTCCTTGACAACATGCAGCATTTACGTGTTTGTCGACAGTACCAGCACTATAAACCAGCTCCATCCATCATTAATTCGCGAATATAACTATTACTTATGTATTCATTTGCAATTCAAGGCACACTAGTTGCCTGTTTTGGTACACTTTTATCGCCTTCGTACTGTTGTCTGACAATAGCGTGTTCTTTGTCTTTGTCAAGGTCGTGGCTGACTCATTACACGTTGTACCTAACGATTGTGTCGGAGCCTTTGGTCATGCCATAGTAAACAAATAGTATGGACCCTAGAAAATACCAACAATTTCAGGGAAACTGCGAAGTAAAACAATGATCGTGGTACCGTTAGGTAGACAAGCTTTTTTTATTGATTATCATATGAATTACAAGTCAGGCAGTACAAAAAAACCGGACAAGTACGAGTAGGACTCGTGCTCTAAGGGTTCCGTTGAAAGGAATCATCAGAGCGAGAGTCCAAAAAAAAACAAACTGAAGTTGAAATATTGAAATACAAACTTAACTTTGTAGTTGACAATAAGGTTCTTCGATACATAACAACTACAAAATGTAAGTTTGTAATTGTAAAACAATATTTTTTATAATATCATATAACTTCAAATTATCAACTTTCAGATTTACAATACAATACAATACAACAGACAGATTTATTCCTTTATATGTTTTGTAAGACCTTGCCTCTCAAAATTAATGATTCTAGGTCAACGAGAAGTACCCTATATGTTTTGATTCCCCTGTGAAATAGCAAAATATGCGACATAAACGTTCATATCTTTTGATTGCGTTGACTTATAACTTTTTTTTAAAGCCGAAAGAAACCGTAGGCCCAAGTATTTAGTATAAATTTCAACTTGATACCTTCACGCGTTCTTGAGAAAAATAGTCTTGACAGACGGACAGACAGACGGACAACGAAGTGATCCTATAAGGGTTCCGTTTTTTCCTTCCGTTTTTTCCCTAAAAAGGATAAAAATTTGCTATAGGTACAATAATATTAAGAGCTTCCTTAATACAAAGTCATCATACATATACATTACACATACGTGCACTACATTCATAGATGGTCGATATGACAATTAAATTTAGTAAAATAAGGAGTCAGTCGGGGTGTGGAATAGTATACGAAGTTTCGATAATTAATAAAAAGAGTAATATCTCAATGACAATGTGAATTTGGAAGATACCCGACATTATGACAAAACTGTTCGTTTTTTTTTTTAAATAAAATAAACATGGCTGCTTGTTGTTAAATAGATAGATAGAAACTCTTTATTGTGAACACCAGAAATAAAAATTACAAACAGATAGAAAACACTTACGAGCTAGTGCCACAAGTAGCGGCCTTATCGCTAAAAGCACTTAGCACGTAGGTTTACAATTCCATTTTGAACATATTCAGCAGCATGCTTTAGTATGTTGATTTTACCTTTGTCTTCAAAATGCGCATACGCATTTACATGGAAATTTGTATGATTATATTCAGTCGCATAGATAGTTTCCATTCAAATCCTATTTTTGTGTTTTCTTTTCTCCCGTTACATAATTATGGCTGTGGTTATATATGTATATACCAAATAGAAGTACACGCACAGTAAAAATATTACGTCGTACAAGGTTGTTTTTTTTATGCGTACGTGTACATGTTTATCAGTAAGCAATTAGCATTTCAAGAATTGCTATTAGTTCTACATAAGTGAAGTCAAATGTTACGCGTTCCATATATTTGTTCCCAATAGCAGTTTCCCAAGAATTTAATGTTTGATTACATTCTAGAACTGCCTGTCTGTACACGTAAACTGCACTGACTGACTGGACTGCAAGTAAGATTGTGAAGTCCTGCTGACGTTATCAGAATTTCGCTGAATTCTCGTTTCTGTAATTTGCCGGAAAGTTATCACCAGCCACTTCATCATCACTACTAGTAGTGTTCTTCGTTACGTTTTTGCCTGTGATCAATTATCATGATTATCATTTCGAAACCGACAGTCACTGTTGGTTTGCAGACCTCAAAAGCATTGGTTAACACGGTGTTGATGTTTAAGCACACGCCACAGGTTACACAACAGTATCTTGTGTAGTTGCGTAACATGTTGTGCTCATCGGTTGTGCAACCCGTCAGCCTCTTGCCTTCGAGAACCAGTCGTCACTTCTCAAACGTGTTTGGCTTAGTCTATGGTCAGTTATCTGTTATCTTCTTGGCACCATTTTGCTTTATCTCCACTTAAGTTCCTATATTTAAACAGTTAAAAACAATATTCATTGGATGTTTATGTATTGTTACAAGTATTTGTGTCGTTTGTCCGATTCGAATGTTAATTTGTTAAGATAATTGTATCTGAACGGACGTGTCTTTGAATTTACGTAACGCCGTATCGGCCGATTCAAGGCTCCTCAGTTGAGTAACACCCGTTTACGTGTCGATACAACTTCACATACTCACGACACTCATATAAAGTAACACGAACCGCGTGCCGTATCTTCCGCGCGGCCACAACACGTACTTATAAACAAACGTTCAAATAGTGTGACCCTATTTCATTGAACTACGAGCATTTCGAGCGTTCAGAATGTACTCGACCGGCTGCCATTTAGCGGGGAGCATTTGAACCCCTTCACGTCAACTAGGCTAAGGCCGGCCGTCGAACTGTCATACAACGTCGCACAAAACATGCTAGACCTCCTCATATTTCCATGTCTGTAAGAACAGGTGGTGCCGCTACGTGTCACGCTACTTTGGTCGTTCGGGATAACGACTGGTATTTTTAAGTGCGTGAAAGGAACTGTGCACTGGCAAAAGAGAAAGGTGAGGCGGCTGTCACGACTGCCTCGCGGAGCCTGTTTTAGAATCAAGTTTGCAGGTACAGGCTATGCTCGTTTGGCTCTCGGATAGGCGACGTATTGGATGGCGTGCATTCCACGGGCTGGAATATCTTGATACTGAAGGTATTTCATGACGGCGTTAAATGCAGCAGTTGGTTTACGTTCACAAGTTTCTAGCTTGTATATATTTCACAAAGACGTGCTCGGTTATTATTTTAGATATCATCATTTTGTTTAATACATCACCTGTGTCCTCATTTGAGAGGTCTGCAACGTTGTACAATTTCAACAATATCGAAGCTAAATGGCCATGAACGGAAAAAACAACATTCCTTAACTATTTGGAACGTATAAAGTACGTCATCGATTAGGAAATCCTGAACGTTGAGATGCGCGTACTGTAATGGCGACCTTTTCAAGTTCGTTGACCATTCCTCTCACAAATACCGCGCTGCACCTCTCGCCGCGAGATCCGGTTGAGACAGCCGCCCGACCAAATCGGTCACGACTCACGAGCTATTTCTGCCTTCCAGTATTCTGATAATCGTGTCACAACTTTATCGGAGATGTTATCAAATATACGTGCCGTGCGCCGCTTGTGAAATCAGGTCGTGTGTACAATTTTAATCTGTCTCATTTTCGTAGTTTATTAATAACATTTTGAATTGGAATAGTACTTTAGACAACTTAAAAAATTTGATGTTGACAATTGACATGGTCTCTTATCAATATGAGTGAATTTAACCAGACCGCAATATCTAAAAGTCGTGCTAATGTGAAAAGGTTATACCTAACCGTTTCTTCATTCTGTTTGTTTAGTTAGTAACTTTCTTGGCAAGCATTTAGGTTGTTGGCTTTAGGCCATCGATAAAAAGAAGTGCCGCTAAAGTCTACTAAATTCCTTATTCCACAATGATATCCACAGAGGTACTTACGAACTAAGCATTGGCCCACCGTGATGTCACTTTCTATCAGGTGAAATAACGGTTTAATGTAAGTCTTTACAGAATTTTAAACAGGTTTCTCGATTTTATACTTACAAGGTGCATCTTAAGTACATATCTTGTAAACCTTAATTTATGTTTGGAATTGAGAGTCAACCTGTGTCCTGCGAGAATCTACATTGAGCTTACAGAGTCAACTAATTAAGTTACCGCCAGTTGTTACATTCGTTTTTAAGAGTTTTTTGTCTTCTGTATCAAATTTAATGGTGTGAACAATAAAGAGTTAATCAATCAATCAACTAATTAAGTTAGACATTATGGCGAAGAGAACGTGATACCAGATTATATTCCCTTTGACAATAAGAATTATAAATACACTACTTTATTAGCAGGAAACGTAGTGGATGAAATTGGCATCGTGTAACTAGGACTCGGTCACGCGACTCACAGAGCGTAAGAGGAGATCTATGTACAGCAGTGGGTATTCACTAGTCAACCAATAGTTGATCATGGCGATATTTTAAAGTTCTTGACTACCCTTTAACTAACGTAACGTGTATCCACCGAGATAGCGATCTCAATTGGCAAATTGAGGCATCTAACAGTTGAGGTTTGAATTTCCGATAGTCGTAGGGTTGTGGACTGTCTACAATAATTTCGAGAACTATAAGTGTTGTTAACTATAGTGATATTGAAGCAGATAAGACGAGGAACGAGTGGCCAGTGAAGGCTGCGAGTCGTTATGCACGGCGGGCGGCGTCGCAGCGGCCGCGACTGGTTACGTTGCTGCGGCTATGTCTATCTCGTTAGGGTTGCCAGTTGCCACGTTTCTTTTATCAATGATGATATTATTGCTGGGAAAGGGATGTCTCCATTTCCCTGAACTTGCTAGCAATAATCCGTCTTGTAGAATACATCCAGATTTTTTCGACTTTTTCGCCTAATAAGCGACCGTTTCATAAATACCATGGCTCTAATTTTTGCGTGCATTTGACATAGTCTTACGTTAACCTCATAATTGTGTTTAATATTATTCCTTTATTTCCAATCTAGGCATTTTCAAGGCTAGAGGGAATAGATTTCTTCCAGACCAACGTGTTCCATCTTCGGCCGCAACGTCGCTTACCACTGGGCAAGTTGGTGGCCAAACGTAGATATATTCTATTAAAAAAGTCCTTTGTGTAAATATTATCGTTATTGAATATTGATATGATAAAAAACTAAACTCGTAAAGAAAAATACCCATTTCTGTTTCCACTGTACTTTGCTTGTTGCGCTATCATTATGATCCGATTAAATATTCTAAGACAAAGAGTAATTACTTTAAATGATAAAAATAATGTATCTGAAAAGGTGATATGACCTAATTGAAACGCAATCTCAACATTTCGAATTGTCATTCTGTTAGGCAATTTCTAAAAATAAATCCTAGAACTAACTCCAATAGTCAATATCATCTTAACCAAATTGTTCTGTACCTTTGCGGATAGCTAGTATGTTTTTGGTAGTTTTAGTATCAGCCCTGATTGCATCGAGGTCGTCGACCCCGATGCGTCGTGACGCAAGCACGGCAACTTTCTAAACACATCGTCGACGTCAGCGTTCACAATCTGGTTAAGGCCGCACGTACACCTTCACTCCACCCCCACCACGCGCGTGTGTAACCTGCCCAGCCCCAGCACCAACCAGGGCAATGATCCCGATGCGTGACTATTTCGATATTATTTTTTATCTATAAATAACTAGAACAGACTGAAGCTTCTCCATCTAGTCCAGTTGGAGTGGCCTGGACGGAAATATAATCAATTTCGTTCCCGATGCGTCTGAACTTCGAAAGCGTTACCATTAAGATAATACTAACAGAACAGATTGAATTTGGGTCTTCATGTTCCTGGTTATAGTTATACAGTTGAATTAAGCACTGCCTAAAATGGTACAATTTCTATGACAGAATATCTTCTGCCTTATTGATGTGTGTGAAAAGTCAGCAGAAGCCAGGCAGGACCTCCTAGGCTAAGAAAATAGTTGTAATGTCTGCATCCACGCGAGATCACGACTTTGAGTCACGAATCCAAACCCCGGAGCTGGGGCTGAATAGATTCTATTTGTAAATGTCGAAACCTTAACCACAGACCTATTACAATTTGCAATCAATGAGCTGTTACCTGTTAGGTATGTTCTTTTGTGAACCTTTAAAAGTCAATGTGCTTTCATATAATCACCTCTAAGCTTCAAGCTTGGAATTGGGAATGCCATGTCAAGAGCTGTGTTTACTGTTCATAATCACTACTTTCTAGAGGGCTTAAGGTTCCTAAAGGCGTATCAGATCTTTGTCAGATATACCAAAGTTTACGTAAGCTGTAAAAAATTAGAATATTTTGCGCAATGTTTTTCACGAAGCTGCGCTCTGCTTTCCTCTTTTCCACAAAGTATTTTTAATTCCAGCAAGCGTCCGCTGTCGACAGTTACTGAAAAAAGAGGCGATGTATTATGCATCTACTCCATCTTACTTCGGTCGACAATTGCGTCGTTTTTCCTCCAAGTCACGTCTTACGCTTAGCCACGGACGCCGCGCTCGGAGCATGTGGGTCGTACAACGGTAAACCCGACTTTCTTTTTTATTTCATCCACTTCTATAAGCGCCATGTCTTCTGACGTATTCTGGCTTCGAACTTGACATGATTTACTGATGTTTGAATAGCTTTAGCATACAGATTGTTTGCGTCACAGCCTTTCTCCTCTTTTGTCGTTATGCTTCACAAAACCGTCGCATATTTATTTCTAAATCTTTGATTGATTCTTCAATGAAATAAACTAAGCAAAAGGAAAGCTACTGAGATTAAAAACATCATGCCAACAATGACTATAATCATAGATTACAGTTATTTTCAATATGTGCAGCAGATATTTACGGTGACTTAAATATTTTGCTATCCATGTCTTATCATTATAAGTGTTTATATATGTAAGTACTGATTTTGTATCTTAGTGCGTAAATCCTTAATCAGTTGTGATAAATGTTATCAGTAGAATATCCACTATCTGAGATACTTGAGCACCAAATAGACATGTAGTAACGATTGCAGCATGTACAAAAATAGCATTATGCAATCGTACTTCGGTAGAGAATACACTAGTTATAGAATGTGTTTTTTAGAATGGAATTTGAAAGATTTGTTAGTCTTCTCTGAGCCAAGTTTCAAATACTCGCTTTATTTAGTTTAAACTGAGTTGAAGTACTGTAGTCGTTGATTTGGTTTTGTACATGACTTATTTTATCTCTGTTATCTTCTGCTTTAGTTGCTAATACTCTACCATTGTCAATAGTTACGTAAATGTTACCGTTCCAATATCGGATTGTCAAGTTAATCCGTTGCTGACGCATTGTCATGTGATATTAACTATTTATTGCAGTCTTTATCACGTCGGTATGAGGCAGGTATCAAGCAGGTATCTTATCAGGACTGTCGAGTTTGTCGAGCAGAAATATTTGTTCGTCGAATTCCGTGGTTGGTGTGTTGCCTTTGTACATTGTTTTGAGATGACGTGAGTTGTAGTTTGATGATGTTGTTCCAGTTCTGAGATTGCTTACGTTTCTCCCAAGCAGAAAGAGAGCTCCTTCTCTTGTCTTTGCTCTAGTTCATGTCCAAAGCAATAATTTATTACGATTATTTCTTAAAATTGTCTCATCATACCTTCTTTCATCCTTATTATCCTTGAGACAGCAGCCAGCTTTGTTTGCTCGTCTAAGTTTTTGTTTCGTTTTAACTCGGCCAGACAAAGGAAACTTGAATTTAGATGGGAATAAAATTCCATTGTGATTATTCAATTGAAACATTCAACTTATTATTTCAAGCACAGAAACCGCCAATCAAAAATCGGCTTATGCAAATTTTAAGGTACGTTCACACAGAAGCGCAGGCGCCGGTGCGTGGCGCGCGCGGGCGCGTGACGGCCGCGGGCTGAGAGCGTCACATCCCGTGACGACGCGCTTGACCACCGCCCGTGACGGTTCCGTTCACCGACACGATGACTCGCATTTGTTTCCATTTTATTTATTGATCGCAGGTTTTTGCCTAGCGGTTGGAAACTCGCTTTTTAAACGGTAATCTCCGGGATTATGGATGAGATGGACGCTCATTTGAACACAGTAATGCGGCGGGAAAGTACTAACCGAGTGAGGAACGATCGTTTATCATGCTAATAAGTTGTTGCCCTTTTTGCGTTACAAACTCAGTGGCATCAAACAACATTTCATTGCAGAGTAACCAAACTCCGCAAATAACGTGCAACAGTTAGAACATTTGAAGGAGACTCTTTGTTTCAATGCTGATCAATAGTTTTCTGTCTTGGTAGTTTATCAAACATTTATTTTATTTTATTTATTTCTTGTAATCAACAGCGCTATAAATTCTACATAATATTCACAATAGTTATTAAAGATAAGGCCAAAATAGATTATAGTAATTTAAAAAGTAAATAATAATGATTTTTCGACTAACATAGTCATATTACAGGCACACGAACTTATTATAGGTGTGTAGGTGTTAGGATTTGTGTATGTGTCTGTCGTCTCTACGATACACAAGTCCTCAAAAGAGTCAGGGTTCGCAGAGATGTGAGTGTGTGTGTGTGTGAAAGTGTGTGTGGGGGTATGTAGAAGGTGTGTGTGGATGTGGGTGAAGGTGTGTGGTGATGTGTAGAATTACTTACCTAGCTTGTAATAATTGTAATATCAAAATTGTCATAGGTTCCTCGTATGTGACCTTTTCTTTAAAGCGTCAGAACACACAATCCATGTACGATATGATATGTAAAACATTTTCATATGGCAGCTGATATAATCAGCTTTAAAATACATAATTATGAAGTAATCTTATCAATTTCGAAACCAGCCAAATAAATATTATAATTGTTCGATACATAAATTATTTAAAGAAAATACGACTATATAGTTCTAAAATATATGTATCTTGTATAAAGATAAGTATGCCAGCGTGGTCGTGTGCAAGAAATAATAATTATATTCTCATAAGTGTATGTTATATTATGAGATGTTCACATGCATGGTCAACATGCTGGTTAGAAAGCGCATCGCTTCTCGGTTGGCTCGCGGAGCGCGACGCGTGGGAGCGACACGCCACTGACCGAGAGGCAGCCGCCCATGTCTGTTTGAATACTCCTTTATGATCACGTCCAAGTTCGAGCCCTTCTAGGAAATTTTGCAATCGTTGAGTTGTGCATTTAGATCGTGGAATCTACGGTATAACTATTTAATGCATACAGCCACCAGTGCTTCCTTTCTTTTCAACACCCTTCGTCGTAACACCGAGTTCGTCGTATTCGACATGAATTGCTGTAATTTCCCATCATTCTCAATTCAGCCGACGGAACGTAATAGCCTCTCGCTCATAACCTATTCCAGGCGTGTTGGCTCTCGCTGCCGCAATTCCAACTCAATAAAATTTCATAGAACACTCTCATTGACATTCAGGAGCTGGAGCGCTTTCCTCTTTACCATGTGTTACCATTAGTGCCGATGCTGACACAATGTCCTTAGTGGAGGCACGTTTTAAGGGCTGCGATTAAAAGTGGGATAAGAAAAGCTCAAAAGTGGCAACTACTTATTGTAGCAAGCTCTGGTACGGCTGGTTACTCGCAAATAATGCAATAATTTCTCATTAATTAAATTTACACATCAGAAAAGTTTACGAGTTTTGCTGTTACATTGGCAGAAAAAGAAAAACATGAGGTCTCACTTCTAATTTTCTTAACGTTCTGGTTTATCTGCTATGTTAACAAGCTAGACAGTCACCCCTATTCAGTAGTACCAAGGGGGCGTTGACAGAGGGCGTACGAGTGTCAACTGGAGGAGGGAGGGGGTTATATTGGCGCGATTTCGGATTTCTGCTCACGCTCTACCCGGAGCGCATCTGTCCGTGCGGTGCCTCGCGTCCTTCGCGCGTACGCCCTGCGAATACGCCATTACTATTCGCACAGGGATGGACTGCGGCACGATGTAATGCTTGATCTAAAATGAAAAAAGACAACCATATTCAAGAACCAAAAAAATTAAAAAAATATCTCTCCAAAATAATCTAAACTATTGATTGTTTCAAACTGGACTTTCACGTCCTACGTCACAAGTCGTACTTTCAACACCAAGCATCAATCAAAGTTTATATTTAGCTGCCGAACGATTCTGTGCACTATTTACGTAACTAGTTTCATGAAATATGTATGTACTCAATTCTACTTTGGAAGATCAGAAAATATCGATAGTTTGTTTATTATTGAAACTGGCCATAAGTAGTATTTCAGTAAGGTTTACGCATAGTTCCTATTTCTTTTTTACTGGACCTGCTACTGGCCGCTGTTTTATAGTCTGGCAAATTTTCTTAATAGCTTTCTGCCTACGCACTTCCGTCGATCGATCCGTCGATAATTAATACCTACCATAGCTCTTTTTAATTAGTTTTTCTGCCGGTGTTTAATTTCTTGTTCATTACCGTTAAGTTTGCTGTTTTGTAAGTTTTGGTTTGTCTTTCAACTAACTCAATTAAACGTTTACAATTAAAGAACTATAAATATTTGATGTTTTTTTTTACCACATTATAATTTTACCACTTTTGAGTTTCTTAGGTTCTCTATTGTCAATCGTAACTAATGTTATCACTATTTGCTTTTCAATATCCCTTTCATCATGCTGCATTACACGTGTTCCTAGGATATGCCAATTTTATTTCATGCATTTATTGCTAACAGACGTCCGGCGTCTCCTACGCATCATGGTTTCCTCCATCGTAAATGCCAAGCTCGTTTACCTCATAATGATGTAACGCCCAATGACTGATTTTATTGTTTACCTCAAAGCCTGTGTTATGTAAGTTGCATGACAAGGCATCATCTGAATCATCGTGATCTCCACCATGTGGGTGAGTTTATCGGTAGTAACGGATCTGAGTATCTAATGAGGTGTGATTCGTCAATTAGAATGTTTATCATGCGCGGGGTAAGGACCGAGATACCGTGATGGTGTGAGAGAACAACAACTACTGACGTCAATACTTGTGTGTACAGAGTATTAGCGACGTTGCGCCAACTACCCTAACATTTAATGCGAACGAATTCTTTGCGTCAATTGCATTAATACACTTAACGTATCTTGTGCAAATATCAATAGGAAGATCACGATTTCGTACATTCTGTCCCTTGATTGCACCTGCAGATTTACAAGCTCTACCGGTTGAGATATATCGTAAACTAATTGTTAACTGTGGAACGGGTTTGGAGTTGCACGTGATCGTGACTCGTTGCTGGTCATTTTCCTTTGTTACTCACGTTTATGTAAATCCATTTACCGCGTTTAATCACTCCAAAATATTATTTTTATATGTTTACACACACCTCTGCCATTGTTATGAGCTTTATATTCGGTTATTGAATAAAATGACATCGGACTAAATTACAGCGAGGAGACAATTAGTAGTTTCAATAGGTAATTCGGTGGAGACGTTCGGAGTTCGGAGCAATAAGTATATAAATTAAAATTTCAAAAACCCACGACCAATTCGGAAAACTAAGAAATTGTAAGTTGTTGTATCCAGTTGCACCCATATAAACGAAACGTCAGTCATTCGAAATCAGTTAGCAACTGTGATGCGGACAAAGAACTTTGAGACCTAACCCAAAAAGGTAAGGTCTTTGGATGCGGAGTTCGACGCGTTAACATAAATAAGAAGGTGCAACCAAGGCTCTGTCATAAAAAAATTGGCTTGCGTTTGACCACCAGCTCGCCTGATGTTAAACGATGATGCGGTCTACAGTTGGAGCACGCTTGCCTAGAAGAAACCGATTCACTCGTGATTTGAAGCCACCCAGATTGTATAATGCCTGGCGACAGATTTTCCTTCTCATTTCCGTTCTATTTACTTCTCTTTTTGTGGTTCTTACAAAACTGTTATTATAAGGTACTGACTGCGTCCCTGCCGAGCACATCTACACACCTCGGCTAAAGCATGACGTAGTGTCGGTACGTTTCGCGAATGCCAAACGTGGCCGCCGCCGCCGGAATACTGATGCGGCGATTCCCAGTGAATGCAGAGTGGTGCCGTGGAACTGCCTACATCGGTCCTTGGCAGCACGTGACCGGCCTGCCGATGCCTCCCGCATTGGTCCTTGGCACTGCGTGCCGAGAATGCCTAATGGCTCGTAATGCGATGTCGATGGATTTATTGTTCCATGCGCTCTTTGTGCGGATTGAATTTTCCTCGTCGTAATCGGAAAATGTGCGGCGGAGCTTGCCTGATTGGGGATTAGGGACGCTCGATTTAAGCTACGGTATACTGAAGAAGCATGCATTTCAACGGGTGGGTTTTTGTAGCACTTTTCCTTTATGATCATTATTATCCTTCTCTTTCCGCGGACCTCCTTGTCCTAATCCTGTTTTAAGCCATTCTCTTGGTTTACCTTCTGACTTGTTGATCAAGTCCAGGTTTTTTTGAGTATTAGTGTTTAGTTACAACTGACCCAGCAGTCGGAGACGGTGATGACACCTACATAGCTTGGTTTACACTGTAGAGGTTTACGGCTAACCCATAAATCCATTATGTTTACCAATGATACCGTTGCCTTATATATTAATTATTTCGTAAAGACAGGGCTATGGAACTTATTTTTATGTCATCAACTTAACAATGTGTATAAGTATATTTTTCTTCAGTTCATACATGAGCACTCGTCATACTTGAGAGTGATGCGACGTAAAGGATCCGATCTGACATAGTAAGTAGAATCCTTCCACTAGATGGACCGACGACATTGTGAGAATCGCGGGCATCCAGTGGGTGCAGATGGCAGGCTGTCGTTCAGTGTGGAGATTAAAGGCGGAGGCCTATGTTCAGCAGTGGACGTCTTCTGGCTTATGATGATGGTAAGTTGATATTTCGACAGGTGGCGTTAATTTTTCAAGAGATATATATACTGGGACGCAAATGTTCTAATGAACATTTGAACATATCCTTAATTCTGATATCTTTGTTTGGTACAAACATTGACCTATATGTACTAGGTACAAACAAAACATAACACACAGGCAAAATTCCTGTCTCGTTTTCATGTGTGACAATTTCCGTCAGCGAGAAGTTAACAGAGCATTTTAAGAATTGTTTAACTTAAGTACCGTTTATAAGTTTAGTAAGGCCGTTTATTATCATCATCATCATCATCATTTCTGCCGTAAGGGCCTCCCCCATCGAATTCCAAAAGGGCCGGTTGGAAGCGGCCTGCATCCAGCGTTTCCCTACGGTCTCTTAGGTCGTCTGTCCATCTTTCCAACCATTCGAGAACCTTTCGGCCCCATCGGCCATCTGTTCTGCGTGCTATGTGCCCTGCCCTCTGCCACTCCAACTTGCTAAACTGTGAGCTGTGTCGGTAACCTTCGTTCGTCTACGGATCTCCTCATTTCTGATCAAGGCCGTTTATGTTTGAATAGAATCGAGAGTCATGAAACCAATAGAATGCAAGTTCCTAAAATAACACAGTCGAGTGCGTCCGACGTCTACAATATACGATATTGTTCATCGGAACCAATCGACCCTGTTCAGTGTAATTCCCCATGCCGCCGTGAACAGCACGTGATGCTCTGATTCCAATCAATACGGCAGACAGAGTCGCTCCATGCTCCGTCGGCGTGATCACTCACGCTCGCACCCCATTAAACTGATATAACGTGGGGAATATGTGAATAGACGCTTCGACCAAAATAACATGAATGGACGGGCCATAACCATTGAACTCGCTCAGTAAAAACGAGGCAAAACCGTTGGACATATACTTCAACACCTAATTATAACCATTTACAGTAAATTTGTTACAAAAAATAGGTAGCGGTCTTTTGATGTGTATTTACACTTCGGGAAAGCACACGAAGGCATAATTTTGTCAGATGTTTCGTTATCATGTAACAATAGACGCGTGTCGCACTTCCTACGGCTAGAGACCGACTGAAACAAAATGAGAGCCGGCGCTCATTTTGTAATCTTCAAAAATGCACTTCTTCTGGGCCCGTCCATTCATTTTATTTTGTCGAAGAATAGACGTATCTAACTGCTCAGAGCAAATAAAAATACAGAGTCCCTACGGCGCACTGCCAAAGTGACGCCAAAATCGCTTCCAAAACTACGTGAATTTCTTGTCAGAACGTTGTACTGAAAACATCCGTTTTAAAAAGAAACAATGACTTCTTGCAGTGTTAAGAACTGTAAAAATAACACAAAAGTAAATAAGAAGAATGATGGAATATTTCCACATTTAAGTATTTATGTTATCACTTATTTTGATGAATTACACGACACGAACTTCGACTACGCACACGTTTCAAAAAGTGGCTTCACTTTTCGTGCTCGCGGTAGTCCCTCTGTATTTTTATTTGGTCTGAGTCTAGCTGATGAAAACTTCATCGACCCAGCGAGCCTCGTCTCTCGGCCAAAAGAATACCACATCAATGCTTCGACCAAAATAAAATGAATGGTCGGGCCCAGAAGGAGCGCATTTTTGTAGATTACAAAATGAGCGGTCTCTAGCCTTAGGAAGTGCAACACAAGACTATTGTTACATGATAACGAAACGTCTGAGAAAATTATGCCTATTGTGCTTTCCCGAAGTGTAAAAACACAACAAAAAGCCGCTATCTATTTTTAGTAACAAATGTACTGTACATTGTTTACTTAGGTGTTGAAGTATATGTCCGATGGTTTCGACTCGTTTTTACTGAGCAAGTTCAACGGTTATGGCCCCTCCATTAATTTTAATTTGATCGAAGCTTCAATGCGAATAATTCACTTTTTATGTATCACCAAACCAAACATTAATTAAAAATGTGACAACTGGCATTCTTGTCGCTAAAACTGCTAGAATACTAGACACACCGCACTCTTAATTAAACAGTGACCGAATCCAAAATCGCAACTTTTTGGGAATCTACAAAAAACAATTTTTAACTTAGTAACAGCGCGCAAGGTGAGGGACAGATAAAGACTCAAGTAGTTATAAACCTTATTGCATATAGAAAACAGGTGTTTTTAATCGCCTAGATTGTAGAGCATGCTTTTTTAGGTCGATATTTTACTAAAACTCAATTTGCCAAAATTTCGAGTTCGGTCACTGTTTTATTAAGAGTGCGACACAGTTGCAGACTCGAGACATCTCTACATAGTATAAAGTGAAGTCGCTTTCCGCGTCTGTCTGTCTGTCTGTATGTCTGTATGGCCGCTAACTCCTCCTAAACCACGCAACGGATTTTGATGCGGTTTTCACCATTAGTTAGATACATTTCCAAGGAAGGTTTATATATATAACTGGCGACCCGCCCCGGGTTTGCACGTAAATTGCACCCGTGCGAAGCCGGGCGGGCGGGTCCCAAGTAATTTTATAATTGTGCGTTTCTTAATTTCAGATCGGCCCTTCATTTCATTCTCTATAATATTCTTCCTCTATTGTGGAAATACTATTTCACTCATCAATCGAAATAGGAGCTCTTTCATAATGTTTATTTCCTTCCATTTAACTAAATAATAATAGGGTAGATTCTATTCATAACTCGACGTAGAAATCAGCATTCAATCCTTGCAGAGTCCTACTCAAAACATAAGATTTGAATGAGTAAAGAGGAAGACGAATTAAAATGTACAAGGTCTGAGCCCTTTGATGGCCCTTCCGCAAAAAAAATCAAAGCGGTTTGTGACCTTGGCGGCATCTGTTGCCTTATGGCCTTACTAGTTACTAAGAACTAGCAAGGGCGCCCGGATTCTAATATGTTTTATGTCAACGTTTATATTTATATTTAAAAAAAGTTATAAGGTTTAAGAACTAAACATTTTTACACTTATGATTTTTCTATAACATATTACGTAATAGTTACCTATATGATGATTTAACATCATCATCATCATCATCAGCCAGAAGACGTCCACTGCTGAACATAGGCCTCCCCCTTTAACCTCCACACTGAACGACAGCCTGCCTTTTGCATCCACTGGATGCCCGCGACTCTCACAATGTCGTCGGTCCATCTAGTGGGAGGCCTCCCTACGCTGCGTCTTCCGGTTCGTGGTCTCCACTCCAGAACCTTTCTTCCCCATTGGTTATCGGTTCTTCGAGCGATATGGCCTGCCCATTGTCACTTCAACTTGCAAATTTTAACAGCTATGTCGGTGACTCTGGTTCTTTGGCGAATATCCACGTTTCGGATTTTATCGCGCAAGGAAACTCCGACCATAGCTCTCTCCATTGCCCGCTGTGTGACTCTGAGTTTTTCCAAAAGGCCAACAGTTAAGGACCACGTCTCAGTACCATGATGATGATTTAACAACCGTGAGCAACTGTAGTGAACAAACGTGATAGTTTAAAACAGTATATTACATTATTTTCAATATTTACATTTAAACTGAAATTTAGATTAGATTTTCACTTAAACTGAAAGTCGTAGGCAGCGTAGCGTCGCAGCGTAGAACGTCCACCCACAAGAAGGACAGACGATCTAAAAGAGAGCGCAGGGAAACGCTGGATGCAGGCCGCTTCCAACCGGCCCTTTTGCAGATCGATGGGGGAGGCCTATGTCCAGCAGTGGACGGACGTCCTATGGCTGAAATGATAATGGTGATGATGATGATGAAACTGAAAATGGAAATTAAATAGTTGCCCGTGTAGTAAAGTACCAAGAAAGCTGGCTGCATTCCTGCCTTGTAGAGCCAAAGAAATTATCTGCGCCAGGAATGAGCCAGCTCTTACCATCATGCAGCGGCGACCAATCGTGGCGATAATTACGAGAGATTATATTCTGTAAATATACCTAAACGTTTTGTTGGAATAGATTAAATAGACGACATCAGCCCCTTATACCAAATTTGACGGTTTTAAATCAATTTTATTCAGCTAAATTACAATATTTGAGCTGGAAAAAATACATGTCACAGATACATCTGTGTTAGAGTTTATGATTTGGTTCAAAACACGATAGAATAAACTTTCCTCGATCAAAAAAAAAAAATCTGAAACAAAGTCGATTTAGTTTATTTTTTTCATTTTATGGTCCAATGAAAACTCGTAACATCCTGGAAATTGCATGTACTAAAAGGCAATTTTATTCAAATTTGTTTTATTTGGATAGATTTTTGATAGTGAATAGTGTCGTTTTTTAGTGAAATTAAAAGCGTAAAAAGGACGCGAGAATTTTGGCGCGCCGCGGTCAGTGCCGCGCCAGGCGTCATCGAGGTCGGACCTATGCTCGTTTTTGTCGTCGCACTCCCTCCGCGGGCGCCCTGACTCTAGTCCTGACTCGCTATAACTTGGCGGGGGCTGAGGGAGCGTTTTGTTGCCTGCGCGACTCGAATAACCGGGCGTTAATGACACAAAACAAATATTTCATGTGCTTGAACTTGTAAACAAATATGTACTTAAAAACGTATTTCCCGATCAACTGATCAATTATGCTAATAGTATTGACAGAGTTACCCGGTGACGAATAAAATTATATATTCCTCAGTTTTATGCCGCGTCCACGTCGGCTGTGTTTACCCCAAGATCGCTTTCGGAAGTTTTTCGTTTTCGGCTTTTGACTTGTCTAATTAACTTAAACGCTATAGAAATGCAGAAGTTCGATTTCAAAGCATAACCCTAAAAGTTTTACTTCCAGAGCGTTTTTAAGGTCAAAAACCGAAGGTAAAAAACACGAGAACGATTTTAGGGTCAATACGGCCAATGTATAGACGCAGGTTTACATACGTCATATCGTTGACCTAGAGCCGTCCTTAACACATAAATTATAAAGTCATACATACTACACATATTATTTAACTTATTTACTGTAACTCAAGGTAATATCTCCATTTCCGGTGTTAAAACTATTTTAATCACGAATTGACCTCCAATGCCTCGAAATAAGGAAAAAATAATCGACTGGTTCACATTGTATGTATACGTGGTATTATAAACGTTATAATATAATATCATGTGCATAATTATACGTCCCGATACGGTCAATGTCAGTTTTTAGGGTTCCGTACCCAAAGTGTGAAAACGGGACCCTATTACTAAGCCTACGCTGTCTGTACGTCTGTATATCTGTCTGTCTTACCTTTGAACGGCTGTATTTTTTACCGAACCGTAATTAATAGACAGCCAGTTGAAAGTTTTACAGAATATTTGTAAAGTTACCGCGAACTAAGAACAAAACAGATAATAAATTATAATAATCAAATTTTTTTAACTATAGCGTCAAACTTGGCATGATTATAGTACACACTCTAAAGTAAAACAACAAATGAGGAGGTGAAGAACAAAACCTCACATTTCCAGTTTTTCAAATTTAAGAGAATACATAAAAATTTCTCAACGGAATTTCTCTTTTTCAACGGAAAAGTGTAGTTTTGTTCGAAACTCTCGATTTCAAATGAAAATTTATGTAGGAAAAAAGGTGTTTTTGACAAGGTTTTACTTACATGCTTCAATCAATTAGTCATTTTTTGCCAAAAGAAAAGAAAAAAAAAAACGAAACTTTCAAACGTGGACAAGTGAGTTTTTGTTTTTCTCCTCCTCAAATAATAAATACTGGCCAAGTGCGAGTCGGTGCCAAATTTCTATTCACCACTGGTTCTCGTACGATCAGTGAAGCTGTCGGTACTTGAATGGGCACGATGTCTTTTTGCACTACTTTTTTGTACTAGTTAACAATTTATGAGGTGGTATGGAACCCTCAGTGCGCGAGCCCGACTCACACTTTTTTTTTTAAATTGAAAACATCATTTATGTTGCCAACACCTTTTACGGGAGACAAGTCGATCTTATTGATATGGCAGTTGAATAAGCTTCCACATTTAGTACATGCTAAGTGTTAACGCAATATATATGTACGTCTGAGGTCTTTGGCTTTGTGTTGCATCGTCACGACCTACTTCTGAAGCTGTGACATTTGCGATGAGCTCGAGTGACAAAACTCGTGTGTGACGATCGGACTAGAGCACAGTATTTTTTTGTTTATACTAGAACGGCTGTCAAGGCATTTTTGTAAGAAATTTGTTGTAGCCAGTTGCACCCATATAAACGAAACGTCAGTCATTCGAAATCAGTTAGCAACTGTGATGCGGAGTTCGACGCCTTGATCTAAATAAGGATGTTCAATCAAGGATGTTTTGACTACCCCGGTGGCTCAGTTGGTAGTGAACCTATCTTCTGTGCTTGGGGGCGTGGGTTCGATTCCCATCTAGGACAAACATTTGTGTGATGAGTGTTTGTTCTATGTCTGGGTGTTAATATCTATTTAAGTATGTATTTAAAAATATATATGTACGTATATCAGTTTCTGGCAGCCATATTACAAGCTTTGCTTAGTTTGGGGTCAGATGACCGTGTGTGCAAAAATGTCCCAGATTTTTTTTTTTTTTTTTTTTTTTATTTTAAGGTTCTGTCATAATGCCTGGTAACAGCATTTTCCTTCTCATTACCGTTCTATTTACTTCTCTTTTCTGTGGACTGGAGAATGGGTGGAACAAACGTCGATAGGTCGTAGTGCGGTTCGATCTATCAACGTTCTACGCCAATGACGTCGATTCTGTCATACCACTCACTAAACTAAACCAATCTGACAGAACTAAAATTATCTTCCTCTCTCTTAATTTTAATATGTGAGAGAAGGATGGCAACAGTTTTAGAGCTGTCAAATTTAGTTTAGTTTAGAGTGCATCAGAATCGATGCTTTGTCTCACTTTGTCCTCATTTGACGACTAACAATGACAAACATGAGCCCGGCTTGAAGGACCAACAAAGGAAACCTTAGCAAACTGACTCAAGCAAGAGAGACTCAAGACTCAAGGTCCTTTATTCAAGGTACCATTATTGCGATTATAAATAGGGGGGTTAGATACCTAAAAGCCCCAACAGACTTGTCGGATTTATTTCTCGGCCCGCCATCTGAACAACGGAAGTAGAGAATTTTTTTCTCTTATCACTAAAGTTAGGTATATGATTATTTAACCGTTCTAACCTTTCTTCTGACTGCCCCGGTGGCTCAGTTGGTAGTGAACCTATCTTCTGTGCTTGGGGGCGTGGGTTCGATTCCCATCTAGGACAAACATTTGTGTGATGAACATTTGTGTTTGTTCTATGTCTGGGTGTTAATATCTATTTAAGTATGTATTTAAAAATATATATGTATATCAGTTTCTGGCAGCCATATTACAAGCTTTGCTTAGTTTGGGGTCAGATGACCGTGTGTGCAAAAATGTCCCAGATATTTATTTATTTATTTATTTATTTATTCTAACCCGCATTCTTTCAGTCTTCCCGTGAACATGGTGCAAGTAACTACGACGAAGTATCGGGGGCTCATTCCACAACCGTGATGGTAACCGAAACAGTACAGTAGTCTCACGTCTGTTTGTATTGTTTCGAGGAAACCCTTGGTCCGTGATATAGTCGATGCAATTTGTTGCAAATCTGTTTTGAAGGTGCAATATTCAAATATAAATAATTTATATCCTCACCTAAATATTGAATCTGCGTCATCTCAGTTCACCTTCACATTTCATTACATCATACAAGTTTTGGCTATAATCATGCAAGTCTAGGTGCAAGGCTATATCTATCTATACTAATATTATAAAGAGGAAAGATTTGATTGTTTGTTTGTTTATTTGTTTGTTTGCATTGAATAAGCTCCGAAACTACTGAACCGATTTGAAAAATTCTTTCACTGACGGGTAGCTACACTATCCCCGGGTTACATAGGCTATAATCTATACCCGTGCGAAGCTGGGACGGACCGCTAGTTAAATAAGAAAGAGAAATATCACGGCCAGGATGACGAGGAACCTGTTTTATAGTAATATAATAAAATGTTTATTCGTTCAAGATAAATTAGGGTTGGTTGCACCATAGTTGTAGCTAAAGTAACAGTTTATAACAGTAACGACAATAAACAGTGAAATAATTTTTCTAAACGGTTCAGTAGTTTCGGAGTCTATTCAGCAGGGCAATCGCGCTAAAAAATTACAGACGAATCGTTGACGAATCGCAACCGCTCCACTACTTTTGGTCGATTTCGTATCGCGCTAATGATTGTAACCATAGACGAAACGCAACCCGATCACAGTTGGAACGTAGACGCTGTCAAACGAACGTTTATGATAAAGTTAGAAAACATCAACTTTTTCGCGCCGCTACGAAATCGACCTAAAGCTGTGGAGTGTTTGCGTTTCGTCAACGATTATTCGTCTGTAATTTTTTTAGCGCGATTGCCCCGCTGTATTCAATGCAAACAAACAATCAAATCTTTCCTCTTTATAATTTAGTATAGATTAATACTGTATTGTACTGTACCCAGGTAAATTGTACCTTACCGTTTGAACAACCGCGCAAGTTTATACGCATACTAGCGGTCCGCCCCTGCTTCGCACGGGTATAGATTATAGCCTATGTCACCCGGGGATAGTGTAGCTTCCTTTGATGTAGCTTCCCAACAGTGAAAGATTTTTTCAAATCGGTTCAATAGTTTCGGAGCCTGTTCAATGCAAACAAACAAACAATCAAATCTTTCCTCTTTATAATATTAGTATAGATGTGTAGTCCGCGCAGGGAGCATAGTTTAGTTCGCGCAGTCTTTTGTAAAGACAGTGACACAGTTGCGCGGCACACTGGACGCAGCGCAGTCCTGCGTCGTGCGCCGCCCCGCACTCGAGAGCCGAGGCAACGCGCAGCCGCGGCTTCCTTTGTTTTCATCGTGAAACTGGTATATAATAATCATGGAGGACCTCATACAAATAGTACGGGAACATCCAATATTATATAACACAAGCCACCAGGACTATTTGAAGTTGTCATTAAAGGAGTCCGTGTGGCAACAGATAGCAGATGAACTATTGGAGTACGAAGACGGTAAATATATTTTATTTAAATGGATTTTTGGCATTGTGCACATTTGAAAATGTATTTGAAGTATACTCGGTCCAAGTTTTTTTGCGCTGATTTGCAAAACATTTTACTGAAAAATTATTATTATGTTATATCATTATCATCATTTCGTCCATAGGACGTGATTTTTTAAATTAAGATATTATTATATTCACAAAAATACAATAGTTAAGATAAGAAAAAATTACTCTTTATTAAAAGACCATAAAAACAAGGATAATATACATTACAATAAAACTATTATCTAGCCCTTTAATAGGCGGTCTTATCGCTTAAAACGATCTCTTCCAGGCAACCGTGAATTTAAATTAATTATGGGTGGATATAGTCTTGAGAAAATGTATAATTGTAGTGACAGAATACGCATGCACACACACATGTGTACCTACACATCCTTTCGCGGGTTTGATTGAAAAAGCCGTGGTAGACTATTTGGGAAACCCCTAGACTTGAAAGCGTGAGGTTGTGGGTTCAAATCCCGAGCCCGACCCGTACCAATGAGCTGTTTGGCGTTTATGTACGTATTTTCATACCACTGGGTTTTCGGTGAAGAAAACTTCTTGAGGAAACCTGCAAACGTACGGAGAAGAAATTCAATGGCATATGTGAATCCACCAACCCGCAACTGGGTCAGCGTGGTGAATATGGCCCATTCGTCCTTTCGGGGGTATAGGCCTAAATCCAGCAGTGGACTATTAAAAGGCTGATTATGCTATGCTACTTTGTATGTTTGCATGTGTATCTAGTCTACTATATTTTGACAAATAAATTGCATTTGGGACCTTTGCTTTACTTTGCCAATTATCTGTACTGTACGCTAACCGGTTGCAATGATTTATTGCCACCTTGTCAGATAACTGGAAATGCCAAAATACTGACCTTTTTATTTCCAGGAGCACAAGTAAAGGCAGCCTGGTTAAAGCTACGCAACTGTCACAGGGATGCTCTTAGAAGAAAAGAAAGAACCAGAGCGACAAAGCCTTGGAAATATGAACGAGAGATGGAGTTTTTAATTAAATTCATGGCTGTTGCTAATAAAACAACAACAGAAAATGTTCAAGATCCATTGAGCGATAATGATTATTCATTAGAAATAAAAGCATCCAACCAGTTTAGTGCTTGCAAGAAACGGAAGAAAACTGACAGTGAAACTTATGAAACACAAGCTGAGATACCAAGAAATCATCAAGAACTGCAGAAAGAGGAAGCCGATAGAAGCCAGAACGCCTATATTGCTGAGAATGATGAACTTTATCACTTTTTTATGTCAATGTATAATGTTACAAAAAAATTGCCACAGAGCCGACAAATACAGATAAAAAAAAACATATTTAACCTCGTTACTGAGGAACAAGAACAAGCATTGTGTAGCACTAGCAGCGCTGCGGCGGTCATGCCCGCGCCTCTCTCACTGGAACATTATTTCGGGATAAAAAATGAGACTGAATAAATAATTATCATAGTTTAAATAAACAGCGGCCAAGTGCAAGTCGGACTCGCGCACCGAGGATTCTGCCACATCAGCACTCAAAAATGTGTTTTATTTAGACAATAAGTAATTAAGAGATGGCCGCCAAGCGCTTATTTTAGAGTTTTCCTTGCCGATGAGCCGTTTGAATTTCCATTCAAATCTGTAACGGGTAAACTGTATGGATGAAATTCAGCATCATAATTATCAGCTCTACTGCTGCATGACCATATGCCTCTCCCGCAGCACGCCACTCAGCCCGATCTTCGGCTTTTCGCTCCCAGTCACTGCAAGCTGCCTTACGTATATCGTCACTGCATCTAGTCTCAAGGTGTCCTAGTCTACGTTTACGTTTGTGTTTTGTTTTTATATCTCATTTTTTGTAATATTTCCCCTGGAAGCAACGGTCGTTTGACATAGACATAGACATATCTTTATTAATAATTACAGGAATTACAAGTCAGGCAGTATACAAAATAATATTATGATAAAAATTTGCTATACAATAGTATTACTCGCTATCTTAATATCGAAAAAGTCACTACATATATTAAAAGCTTGCGTAATAAGCCACTTATTTAATTTAATTTTGAAAGATGCAAAGCTCGGAGCATCAATGGCCGTCTGTGGAAGTCTGTTGTAAATATCAGGTCCCATTACGTGGAGCATTTTAGACGATTTGACCAACGACCGTTTTACGGTAACTAACTTGTTTTCATATCTGCTACGGCGTGGTAGCCCTTCTCCTCGTTTAGTGTACAAGTGCAGATTGTCCCGTGTGTATGTAGCTGCTAGCTTAGTCAATGAATGCTTTCCACAGCTCTGTGGTTATCATCCAGTAGCTCACGTTGTAGTTGCGCAAACAAGGATGTTAGCTCAGGTGCGCTTGCGCAACTATCCTCCGCTCACACCTACTACATAACTGCGATGTGAGTCAGGCGATTAAACTCTCCGATTACCACGTGGATGTATCACATCGACCGGTAAACTTTACTCACAGTTGACTGGTTTTCAATTAAAACATTTATTTTAGAGTTTTTAATTTTAGAAAATGATCCCAACAACAATCATTAAAATGAAAATAAACTTATGGATGCTGTCACTTATGTGAAATTATGATTCTCATTGCGTTTGTATGAAGTTTTGTATGGAATAAGTATAGAAAACAGTTATTAATGATGATTATGTTATTAATGTTGATGTTGTAGGGTTTTGTGATTGCTGGGATTTGAACTCAAGTCTGTGGCGTGGAACTCGCCAACTACTGAGCTATCATCGCTACAATATTCGAAGCTTGAACTTTTGCTTGAGCTTTTGAAAGACAAAGCTATTGTAATGGGTAGTCCACTGAATAATAAATAATACATGTTCCGTTAGGGACATCCTTTACTATGCCGACTAATTGCAGACTACCCTTCCACGGACAAAGGCAGGCCATTGTCCAAAACTGGACCACTTCCTGAACCGTTGTTATTCTGGGACCTGTTGCTTTTAAAAGCCATTACACTTTCACTATTCAAAACGAAAATACCGTCAATGATACAATGTACAATTTCATGTTATTTGCCCAACCTTGTTCCTTGTTTCTATTTTAAAAGCTTTGTCTAAGAGGGAAAGTATTTCAATTACTTTGACTGAAGCGTTATTATACGATGTAACTGTAGCGAATTTTATGGTTTCCAACAAAGCTTCTTTGTATATTACGAGCGGTCTTTCGCTTTTATTGTTTGTGTAAATTTTATTAGGTCTCGACTCTAGGTTAACACTTTTGTATTTTGAGCTGGGTTTTGGGGATCCTTTACGATGGTAACATTTAACAGGTCAATTTAACATTTGAGATTTCTAGAATGTTGGTATTGTTTATTTTGTTTAATCCATTATGATATTGATCACCGATCTGATCTAGATCATGTTATTTTCTTTTTCTCTGTCTCTTCTGAAGTTCGACTTATTTCACTTGAATAATATCTTTGCTCAGTTGAACACAAACAACACGTTTTAGAAGAATGTAACTTGTTTGTATAAGATAAGTGCAACCTTGGGTAACGATGGTAATAATGCCGATTATTTGATTCCCCAAGGTCCGTTTTTGTGTTATTCGTTCTCGTCGTTGAATAATTCCCGGTATAGATACGTGCAAGTGCAAACAACGTTATCTCTGTATTTACTCGCTGGAGTGATCGAACGGTGTTTACGTTACGATCCAGCCTTGGCACTGGACGAGGCTGTGACGTCATCTCCACCGATATAATGTTATTCCATTTTATGAATTTGATATCCAGTTAGGAATAATATTCGTGAAACTGTTATTTAAAATTTTAGTTAAATGCTCGGCATTTCCTAACAAACGACTTACGCTTTGAAACTATGAACTGAAGTATCATTGACTGTAAAAGATAGAAAAACTGCTTATTACAATACACTAAAATAAAAGACTGACATGCCGATATAAATTGATTTAAAGCCTTATAATTCCAGTGACATAACAAGCGCTAGCTGTATATTAGATAATGCTGGAATTTTGTTTTACTAACTCCAATAACTAAATTCAGCTTGAATAATGAATTAATGATGTTACCTACGTCAATAGAATTTTAAATAATCTGCAAATCATATAGAAATATGTATATGCTAAATTAATAAAATGTTAAAATTTCCAAGTTGAAGTGGCAAGGGGCAGGCCACATCGCTCGAAGAACCGATAACCGATGGGGAAGAAGGGTTCTTGAGTGGAGACCACGAACCGGAAGATACAGCTTAGGTAGACCTCCCACTAGCTGGACCGACGACATTGTGAGAGTCGCTGGTAGCCAGTGGATGTAAAAGGCAGGCTGTCGTTTCGTGCTGATGATGATGATGAATATAAATAGAATCGAAATTTTACACCAATGACTTTAAAGGTTACATAAATATTAAATATTTCTAGTACTAATTTACTTAAAAATCTAATATGCAAAATTTCCAACTGAGTCGCAATAGTTAAAATGTCAGTAATTATTTGACTATTAAATTAAATATAGTAGGTATATACTAGTATGATCATACCTACTATAAGACTATGTTTTCTACTAAATTTTATATAGTTTGCCAGTTTACCCCCGAGGTAAAGGCTTATGATTAGCAGAACATACATAGATTGTCATCATCATCATCATCAGCCAGAAGACGTCCACTGCTAAACATAGGCCTCCCCCTTTAACCTCCACACTGAACGACAGCCTGCCTTTTGCATCCACTGGATGTCCGCGACTCTCACAATGTCGTCGGTCCATCTATTGGGAGGCCTCCCTACGCTGCGTCTTCCGGTTCGTGGTCTCCACTCCAGAACCTTTCTTCCCCATCGGTTATCGGTTCTTCGAGCGATGTGGCCTGCCCATTGCCACTTCAACTTGCAAATTTTAACAGCTATGTCGGTGACTCTGGTTCTTTGGCGAATATCCACGTTTCGGATTTTATCGCGCAAAGAAACTCCGAGCATAGCTCTCTCCATTGCCCGCTGTGTGACTCTGAGTTTTTCCAAAAGGCCATCAGTTAAGGACCACGTCTCAGTACCATATGTCATCACTGGCAACACACACTGGTCAAAGACCTTCGTCTTGAGGCACTGTGGTATCTTGGACGAGAAGATGTCACGCAATTTCCCGAACGAATCATAGATTGTATTGTTCCATAATTAAGTTTATCCACAACTAACTAATTGTACATTTTAGATTTATTATTTATAGATTGTGTTATTATAATCTGCACAGTAACGGTGGCTGATTATATTATATGTGGAAGTGCGGTGTCCTTGACAGTGGTACCACCGTGACGTCAAACGCGTGCTATTTCTGTGCCCAACTCATAAACATTCGTATTTCCTAGTTGTACAGCACGCTTTTTAACCGGTATTATAATCTATGTGTGATCGCCCATGGGTTTTCTATTTAATCTGGGTTACATTATAAGGCATTGTCATTGTTATATCTAAGCGTAACACGTATCGTAGCCATTCAATCATCATGTTTAATTAGTTTTTTTTTTTATCATATAGGAATAGGCCTGCGTTTCACTGCCAACTTGCTTGTTAGGCGATGATGCGGTCCACAGTGGACGAAACTTGTCTAGAAGAAATAGATTCATTCGTGACTTGAAGCCATCCACGCATTTGTAAATTGGGAAAGGTCCGAAAAGTGTGATTTTGAATTCATTCAATAGTTGTAATTCAAAGCCATTGACTAAATACATGTATCTAAGTTCGAAGCAAATGACAACTATAGCGAATGTATGTGGTCAACCGCAAGCCTATTATTTATTATTTAAAAAAAAACCTAGTCTGTCGTAAACCATAAAAAACATAATTTATGTCTTGTTAAATTACTGTATAATCGAATACATGAAGATCTCACAGGTGGATAGATAGATAGATAGAAACTCTTTATTGTGTACACCAGAAATAAAAATTCAAAATTCAAATTCAAATTCAATTCAAAATTACAACACGATAGAAAACAATCGTATCTAGATAAATAAATAAATATTCGGGTCATTTTTTCACACACGATCACCTGACCCCAAACTAAGCAAAGCTTGTAATATGGCTGCCAGAGACTGATATACATGCATATATAGGTTTAAATACATACTTAAATAGATATTAACAACCAGATATAGAACAAACACAAATGTTCATTACATAAATGTTTGTCCTAGGCGGGAATCGAACCCACGCCCCCAAGTGCAGAAGGCAGGTTCACTACCAACTGGACCAACGGGCTATCTTAATCTTATCTTATCTTAATCTAGAGTATAAAAGTTTATATATTGGCCCAGTGAATTATAATGCCTACAAATAATTTTTCCACAATAGTCATCATCATCATCATCATCCACATTTTTATAGGCAGCGGTGACCACTTACCATCAGGTGGCACGTAGCTTGTTTGCCACTTATTCTATAAAAAAAAAAACCCTTCCTTATCTCACTGCTGGGTATAGGCCTCTCTCTTGCTATGCCATCTGCCTCGGTCCTGTGCTAATCTAGTCCACAATATTACAAGGTTTTATTCGTTCTGCAAAAAATATTGTACTATAAACACACAATTGTGGTAATTATTAAAATGGTAAACCTAATGCGTAAAACACCATTAATTGTAACAACTAGTTCGTTTGATAATACCTATTTATAATAAAATACCGCAAAAACATCTGAATCAGTAGAGGGAAAACTGTGGTTTAAATACAGCAAGCAGGACGAATATGGCATCATAGTGAGGCCTCGACGGACCGGTTCTGTGCCAACTGCCAACCTGCCGACCGACGTGGGGTTACGTACGTGGCGGTGGACGGGCGTATGCTTGGTGACCACATCAAACCGCAAAGTTTGTTTTATCCATACAGACTGTCACCGCTTCATTTGTGGAGGAAAGTTTGAATCCTGTTTGGCTGATTGCGGAAAAACCTGAAATTTGTTTCATATTGGTGTTACCTGTGTGTCATATAATAATATAATGCAATATCATAGAGACTCAATTATCCTGTGAGCTAAGATATTAGCAACATTAATAGCTTAATCATACTAATAATATTATAATTATATTATATTATAAATAATATTATATTGTTCCTCTTTCACGCAGCGGAAACAGAGCGACGGATTGACCTGATTTTTTGCATGGGTATAGTTCAAGAGCCGGAGAGTGACATACTTTTCTTTTCATCACTATGCGGGTGAAACCGCGGGGCACAGCTAGTATCTTAGTAATTCTTAATAATATAAAACCAGCGAGTTATATTTCGATATCGATTGATTCCAAGCTAAGTTCGCAAGTTTGGCACTGAATTCATAATGAATCCCAACTGATTAAAAACATTTTTTTGTAATCTTTTGAAATAGGTACACGAAGTCTAGCAAAACGCTAAACCTCGAATATTCTAAACAATAGGTCTTTAGCACTAACGGCTGAATTAATTATACTATTGTTTTTCTATTTTGTATGAAAATGTAATTTCTTTTATAATTATTGTAATAGTTTTAAATTATTTTATTATCAATAATTTTCTGTGACGTGTACCTGTAATTTGTTACCAATAAAGTACTATGACTATGACTATGTATTATACGTAAATATATTTGTTACAGTTAACAACATACGAAATTAAAATACTGTCCAAATCTTACATCATCGCTTAAATATTCCACCCAAATAGGTTTAAACTTTTGTGCAAAATACCAGATGTTTTTCTTTTATTGAAAACAAGTTTCCGTTGCCGTTGGCTGATTCGAAACATCGAATATTCTCACGATCTGTTTTTCTAAAGACATAATCTTATTTTATACACTAATCTTGATATTTTTTATTTGCCACGTCAAGGCTTTCAGGTGCCAAACATTCTTAAATTTTAATCTTCAATTACAATATAAAAAATAAAAATGTTTTAAACTATTCCGGTTGCTTACTAAAGACGGGGATATCGGGAGCTCGTTCCACAACCTTACCACGGTAAATATCACGTAAATAATCATATAACTTCATAAAAAAAATGTTATTAAAATTTGCATCCATAATACAATAAATTATTATGTGGTAGGTAAGGTACTAGGGCTACGGATATCCATCCAATGTCTTCATGACAAGCAATCAAAAATTCTGCATTATATCTCATTATTTCTGCTTTTTTAGAATATTTTTTTTCATGGTTGCATATATATCATCTACGTATTTTAAAACTAAGCTAAAATATCTACACACTAAAAAGAAATTGATATTCAATGAAGAAACGGGCAAATAAGTGGTCTCTAGATCCATGCCAATGATGTTTACAAAAAAAAAACTGTAATTTACACGTGACATATCAACTTTGACATCGTTATATGCCAAATGACGTCAAACGAAGGATTCGCAAGTTATTGGATGTGTTTTCAGCTTCGCAAGTGTCATGAAACGTTGAATTATACAAAACATTTGTTTTCTTCGCTGGCGGCGAGCCATCGCTCGGGAGACGTTGCTAATTCGCAGAAATCACGGAAATAATGCCTAGGGTTTATTAATCAATTACGTATTTTTAACATGAAGACATGTGCATTTATTTCTGCAGATAACTTTAATACAGACAAGTAATATAGAGAATACTAATGTACATTGATGAGAGTTATCTTATTGTAGCCAAGGCTTACAAGGTCCTGGGGTCTTACGGACAACAGCTAATTGCGGCACCTAATCCGCTCAGTTGGAAAATCACGCGAACGTGAACCTTATCGCGCCCAGATACGGTTTGCGGTCGCGTGAGTTTCCAACTGAGCGGATTAGGTGCCGCAATTAGCTGTTGGCCGTAAGGCTCCCAGCTGGTAAGGTAATTAGGGTAAATTATTCATCAATATCTTCAGCCAGAAAATTAACTAGATCTGAATCTGGAGAATCTGAGTGTCTTCAAATCGCGAGTGAATCGTTTTTTCGGTGAACCGTGCTCCATCGGAGACCGCATCATAGTTGGCGGTCAAACACAAGCCTATTATTTAATAATAAGAAAATATCATTTCATTGGTGGCGCTTAGTCAAACCTAGGAGTTGTTCGTTCCAGACAGCGGCCTTATTACAGAAGTTTGATCGTGATCGAGATTGCATGCCATCCCGTTCGCATCTATTTACTCGCACCACGTGCGTAAGTGAGATGGCACGCGATCGCGATCACGATCCGAATCATCCATAATAAGGCATCAGGTTTCACGACGGTTGCTTTCTACAACTCCAAGAGGTCTGATGGCTCGTCTGTCAGAATATTACGTTATATATGCGTATAATAATAAAATCCATAAACCATGGAATATTTCAGTCAAGTGAATTCCGCTTTAAACCATTTACAAAGAGCTTTATTTAACCTCGCATGGATGGAAAGAACACGTGAATGAATCATCAATATAAATAAGACACGAAACAGATGTTGCTTTACAATAAGAATGACGCCTTTGAAAGCGTAATAAACGAACCAAACAATGAATACAAACAAAAATTGGATATTCAGTTGGTATGAATAATGTTCGTATACATACTTACTAACGCATATGACTATGACGTAAACCATAGAAAGTTTATTTTGTATAACAAAAGCAATAGTGATGTTATTTGTGGACACATTCCAATGTCAAACTACATATTATAAATATTTAATGGAAACTAAGTGTTCGAGAGCGATGTGGCCTGCCCATTGCCACTTCAACTTGCAAATTTTTACAGCTATGTCGGTGACTCTGGTTCTTTGGCGAATATCCACGTTTCGGATTTTATCGCGCAAAGAAACTCCGAGCATAGCTCTCTCCATTGCCCGCTGAGTGACTCTGAGTTTTTCCAAAAGGCCAACAGTTAAGGACCACCAGAACCGATAACCGATGGGGAAGAAAGGTTCTTGAGTGGAGACCACGAACCGGAAGACGCAGCGTAGGTAGGCCTCCCACTAGATGGACCGACGACATAGTGAGAGTCGCTGGCATCCAGTGGAAGCAAAAGGCAGGCTGTCGCTCAGTGTGGAGGTTAAAGGGGGAGGCCTATGTTCAGCAGTGGACGTCTTCTGGCGATGATGATGATGATGATGAAGTGTTCGAGACTTGCCGCTTTTGATAAATAGTGGACATGTGAAAAAGTGATCGATGGACTGACTTGTTCGTATGAGATAAAATTATTATTTAATTAAAATACAGACAATGTTGATGACGTCAATAATATGTTTCAAATTGATACAGGTCGTGTAATAACAATTGACCATTCATTCAAATATTAATATGCGGGTGGATATGAAAATATTGACATGAAATTGAAAAGTCATCGTTTATTCGGCAATAGTGCTAACTATAGAAAATCGTTGTCACGACGCCGAAGTTTGGGAGATTTTCCATACTTCGAGGGCATGTAATGAAATCACAATTTACGACGACAGATGCTGAGGTTATCATTAATCTGGACAATTGATATTCCAGACCTTGCTAATCAATAGACACAGAAAAACTCAACATTCAAAGCAACAAAAAATCTGGTTGCCATATGGCAACAAGAATTCAGTACGAGCATTTTATTAAAATAGTGACAAACAAGCACATACTGTTTTAAACTATCACGGTTGTTCACTAAAGTTATATGATTATTTACGGGATAACCACAACCAACCACCACCTTACCACGGTAAATATCCCGTAAATAATCATATAACTTTAAACAAGCAGATGCCATCTGATTAGAGTCTCCCCCGCCTATGGACAACTGCAACATCAAAAGAGTTGCCGGTACATTACATAATTTTGAATTTGATACTCCACAGGGTAAGAGAACTAAGAGAAAACACGAAATGGTTACGATCATTGTGACGTCCTGACTGTTAAGCAGCAATTGATCAATTCCCAACATTGGCTTGTTCTCGTTAATTTCCACCCTCGTTTACTCTCCCGTACTAATCAGCTGATCGTGTAGTCCCATCATGTAACCATCTGGTGGTCTTTGAAAGCACGTGACTAATCTTGTTAGCTTGTCCATCAGATATAAATAGACCTGTCGCAATTACTTCTACAGTGAGATCATGAGGTCACGTACTTAATTAACGCTTATTATACTTTTTGCTTAACCGTCGCGTCATCCGGTAGACGTCATCCTGGTCATCTTTAGTCTTTATAGGTCATATCATAATAGCCAGATGTCCATGAGTCAGCATTGCATTTTAGGTGTGCATCATCGATCTTTAGTTATGTTTTTGGTCAATTTTAATTACTTGCGGGATAAATATAAGTAGTAATAACAATTTATCACTGTCTAAACACATGTAATTATATCACAGAGTCTTCACTCGGAATATGGCAATTGTACTCAGAGCATTGATTGAGCGTTTTCTAAAGTGGTTACGCATTTCACAAGTAGTCTTGAACCAAATAGAACTTGTTGTTTGACCCTAATGATTTCAAATGGCTGTGCTTCCAATAAAAGTTTCAACATTGGAAGTGTTTCCCTCACGCCATCGCCATGAGCTCCATGTCAGCGATGTTGATCACGAAATGTTACCGTTTAATGTCAACAGTCATGGGTGTAATATAAAGTTTAAACACGATACATACTCCATGTACAAAATAACGAAATTGAAGGACAATAGAAGACAAAGCGCACGCAGAGGTACCGTCATTTCTCATCTCGTAGTAATGAAAGAAAAATAAGGAAGTTTAGGCGTTGTTGGCCAAAATCGGCCGGGATGGCATCACCATCATCACTAAGTACTGGTGCCAAACTGGTGCTAACTCTCTTTGACCTACTTGCATCTTGCTCGGTAATGACAGTATCACCTGGCGAAATTTGCATTGTTTGGTTTTCTTTAGTATCAGTCATTCTAGTATGATTGTTGCGATGAGACAAATTTGTTTGTACTCGTTTAAAAAAGTTATAATTTTAAATGTAACGAGTTTTCCAAAATTGAATATCAACCTCATTTTCTAAATTTCCTGATTAAACAGTTAATTCAACTGATTTCAACTGCAACAGTACATTCCGAATGCCATGTATTTATATCACATTGCATGCCTTGATAACATTTAGGGAGGCCTTAGTTCGTCCCGAAGACGATTTCAGTCACGTAACCCCGGTGTTTTAGGAGTACCCTCACGTGAGTCGACGGCACGGCGCGCGGTGGACCGACACGAAATGTCAATGTTGGAAATGTTATTCGTGAAACTGTTTTAGGAAAGTGTTCAGGGGGAAAAAGCATCTACAAATTGCTTAAATAACTCGTCGTTCATCGTTTGTGTAGTGTAGATAAGGGTCGTACCAGGAAGGTACAAATTGTGATTGTAGGATCCCAAATACGAAAAATTTACTGGTAGGTATTGAAGATTTCCACTATTCACTTTCTGGGTCCATTATTAAACCCTCGTCACGAAATGTATGGGACTCGTTAAAATACACCAAATCAGTTCAAACTCGAGGGGCTTACTAGTAGTCATTGAAGAGTTCCATTATTTACCTCCTAGCTTCATCATCAGATCAGTTCGATGGTACCAAAATTTTGTATTGTCATCTGTCACATATACTTGCAAAATTTCAAATTGATACGACATGTGAAAGTAAGAGTTAAAATCGTCTTCTGAGATTTGTTTACATAGTTACAACTGAAACTAATAAAAGCGTGTCAAAAAGGAGAACGTCACCCAGTCTCTAAATAAACAGTACAGCTTCTGAACTCCTGTACCTTTTTTTTGATTTTAAAGTAAGCTCGTCATAGTTAACAATCTGGGTGTCTTCAAATCGAGAGTGAATCGGTTTCTTCTAGCTAAGCGTGCTCCATCGTAGACCGCATCATCGCTTAACATCAGGCGAGTTAGCGGCCAAGCGCAAGCCTATTTTATGATTAAGAACCCCCGACGACATTTTGTCTACGTTGAGAATAGGCCACCGAAGTACCATGACGTAAACTATCGTGTAGCAGCTCCATTCCAAGTATTTACCAGAGTCATGGCGATTACCTTCCATTAGCTGGTGGCGGATGGACATTAGCCCAAATGCACGTCCGCTGTTACGAGACGTCCGTCCACGGATCAGTTACTGCTGTAACTGCTGGCTGCACTGCGCATCTTTCATGTCACGAGTCACGGGTAAACTAAACAAATGTTCCTCTCAAATATTTTTTACATTTGAAGTATCGTTTCACACTATTGGAAGTGTTGAATATAAAGTAAATCAGTAAAAAAGTGTCATCTCTCAGTCAGCTCTGGGACTTGAAGGTTCTAACTGAGTATAGTTGCATTGCAGGTAGTAAGAATTATAGATGACGTAACCAACACTTAGATTGGTGGCAAACACAACTAATAACATTGCGGCCGACAGAAGAGCGGCCGTAGCTTAGTGGATATAGTGCTCGGGGCTTATACCCGATGATGACGCAAGTTCGAATATAACATTTAAATAATAGTTCCTCTGTCTTGTAATCCGGAAAATTATCATAGAATATAACAATTTAAACACCTGATTACTAAGTTTGACGATGATTATTCAATGAGAAGGTGATAAGTTCTACCCTGACGTACATGGAATTTATAGCTCATATCTTCCCGCTAGTGTCTAACCCTTAGAATAACTACACAAAGAAACCAAGTACATTCGCAAAATTTAAGCCATTCAAATGGTGTCACATATGGCTCCAAAAAAAAATTTACTATGACAATTTGCGCGGTGAAATCGTACCACAAAACAATCAGAAAAGCAGCATAAGAGTTATGGTGTGACATTCCACAGGTAATCCATTAATTTTCTTGCTTAAATCGTTTAAAATACCAATCGAAACGTAAGCTACAAAGAGAATTTGTAGCTTACGTTTTGAGAAGGCGTTGTTTGGAAACCTACCTTCTCTGAGTAGTTATTCTAAGGTCTAACCAATCCATCTCGATTCCCAGCCACATCCCAGTTCCTCTGCCAGGGCTGCTCCAGTGGCATAATTAGAGGTAGACGCTGCTACTTACTCTAAACAAATTGATAACAAAGGCCAGCTGTAATTAAAATGGAGCCACCAATCACATCATCCCCGTGGCAACGGTGGCTGTCACGTCACAACTGAGCCGACGACAGCGGTGCGTGACCACGCTTTCTACCACCCCTCGCGTGCTCGCGCTAATTTGTGGTAATTCAGCGTTGCGTGCCATCCCACCACCTACCATCTATCTGGCGCTCTAATGGCACTCGAGCACGACAGCCGACAGCCATTCCTCGTGCCGCGTCTAATGATGCTCTATAGATGGTTATCGTTACCTGTGTTTTGGTGTAATGTAGTTGTAACTTACAGGCTTAATCTGCTTCTTTGTTGGTTTTGATGTGTGATGAACAGCCATTGGGAAAGGAAAGGTCCATAATGAGTCCGGGCTTTCTTGAATTCCTTACACTTTTCTAACTTGAATAAAGACATATATAATGTAGTTGTAGAAAGCTGTGTATAAAATATGTTTTAACAGTTTTTTTTACGTCGGACTAGGCTAACGTTTGGCCGTGATCTAACCTGATGGAAAGCGATAATGCGGTCGAAGATGCAAGTGCTGCATAGTAATATAATAACCTATCTATCCACCCGAGAATTGAACACTCAAAAATTTTAATTTTGCAGGAATAGAAATGAAGGCTAAGCGTTCCCATTGTTTCGCATCTGAAGATTTGCAGTTCTAATTAAGAAAGAGGAGGCTAAACTATTGTTTTTAGTTAATTTAGTGTTTTTAAAATTACAATACCAATTATCCGGTCGCGTGCGGTGTAGGTCAGACCCTGATTGGGTATTCGTATGATGGTAATCATTAGACTGGAAACATCTCCGACGCATCCGCGTTTTATTTTATTGAATGGTGGAATCCATTCAATAAAATAAAATCTGAATTAAGTCACCGACATAGCCCACCGGATTAGCAAGTTGAAGTTGCAGTGGGCAGGGCACATATCACGCAGAACAGATGGCCGATGGGGTCGAAAGGTTCTGGAATGGAGACCACGGACCGGTAGGCGCAGTGTAGGACGTCCACCCACAAGATGGACAGACGACCTAAGAGAGACCGCAGGGAAACGCTGGATGCAGGCCGCTTCCAACCGGCCCTTTTGGAGATCGATGGGGGAGGCCTATGTCCAGCAGTGGACGTCCTATGGCTGAAATGATGATGTTGATGATTATTTAGTTTATCGGATTCTACTAATTTTCCGTTTATTCAGATACTTGTACTATTGTTTCTTCTGTGGACAGGACGAATCATTAAACAGCATTATTCTGTTATGCTACTAAAATTATATATATGCAGAATTTTTTTAATGATACAGAAACAAAACCAATGGCAATATTTTAATTAAATAGGTAAATGTATTATTTATTCCATCGTTCCCCGTAGAAATGTGCCAGTGACGTGCAACACGCCACGCGGCAGACTCCTCGCGTGCGCTGAACTGACACGAACGGTCGCGTGGATGGTGGCATCGCTGGCTTCTTTATAATACCTCTATATTCATGGAGCTGTACTCAAAGCCTCGAAAAGTAGCTGACACATGGGAAATACCCGCAATACAGTTTCACCGAAGAACATTTTACAGCGTCACGAAATGTAATTTCTTTCAGACTTGACAGTAATAACAAACAATTGTTACATAATTTAAATTATTTGACAGGAATGTGTATTCGTGGCAGGAGTGTGGCGTATGTGAATCCACCAACCCGCAACTGGGCCAGCGTGGTAGATATGACCCAATCACCCTTTCGGGGGTAGGCTAAAAGTCCAGCAGTGGACTGTTAAAGGCTGATTATGATGATGATGAATGTGGATCCGTAGATCCCGTTTTCCATATTTACGAGTAGGCACAATATAATAAGCGGTAAGCGCAGCGTAGTACGTCCACCCACAAGATGGACAGACGATCTAAAAGAGACCGCAGGGAGACGCTGCATGGAGGCTGCTTCCAACCGGCCCTTTTGAAGATCGAACGGGGCAGCCTATGTCCAGCAGTGGACGTCCTATGGCTGAAATGATGATAATATAATACCATTGTAGCCACAGCTAAAGATGCATACTAACAAGCTGGACCCCCTTAGCCTCCTAAAGAGATGTGGCTTCCCTCTGCATTTTCTATCGGTTGTTTTACGGGGAATGCTCTGAAGAGCTTTTGATGTAGTTCCTGCGTCAGACTTTCACAACCGCACACCCTGACACCGGCCAAAATTTCACCCCCACATCTTGCAAAACTGGAAATCCCACACCGTCCGATTTTTCCGTTTCTTTATTCCGCGGACTTGCAAGGTGGGGATTTGTGGAATGTCCTTCCCCCAAAAATCCCCGCCGAGCTTCAACATCAAGCGTTTCAAAAAGGGTGTCTACAATTACCTCTCCGGGCTGGCAAAACACCGTCAACACCTCTTGTGTTGCAGGTAGTGTTTGAGAAACCCTCAAAAAAGCTTTGACGAGAATATTTGCTCCTTACACCTTCAAAGTTCATTATTATCACTATCACAAAACTTTTTTTGTATCATGTTCCTGTTCCTACGGTATATTACCGTTAGGTACTACTTTTTACAATATTCCGAAGCAAAGACCACCCAAGATTATGTAGCTTTTGAAATTAATTTTGATGATCCCCTTTTTACTGGGGGTTTTAGACTGCTCTTCATAATTGTTTCGCTTTATTCTTTTGTGTTGCACTATTTTTTGAGATTAGACAGTCATTTCCTACCTTGTGTTACCTAGTAAACAAAAAAAAAACATACAACGGAACTACTACATAAGGTTGGATTTATTAAAACACTGCGTTATATGTACCTCTATGGTACACACTTTTGTGAACAATACCGTTAGTAATAGTACCCTCTCTTTTGTTGCAGGTAAGCAAGAAGAAAGTCTTTGTTTCAACCCCTACAACAATACATCCAGTTAAGAATTCACGTATAGCCGATGGGTTTTTATACAAGCTCACTAATGCGATCATCTACAGTCATAATAAACGGGATCTCTTTCAAAGGGAATATTTTGTCATGTAAGTCGTTTATTGACAAAATCCATACTGGTTACTTCTCCATGTACTACTTTCTTATTCAACTGCCGAATCTGCGTTATTCAACTGCGTCGGTATTATGCGTTGCTCTATTTTTCTTAAATTTCACGTTTCTGTTTTATTATTGAATCGAACATTTGGCTTAGCAAATGCAATGTTGGGGCAAACTATATTCTACGCGCTATATTTTTGTAATATTATGCTCATAACTCTTTGAAAATAATGTCTATACGTGTGAAAGTATTGTTTATTACATACTAGCGACCCGCCCGCCCGGCTTCGCACGGGTGTAATTTACGTGCGAATCCGGGGCGGATCGCTATTTATATATATAAACCTTCCTCGAAGATGTATCTAACTGATGGTGAAAACCGCACCAAAATACGTTGCGTGATTTAGGAGGAGTTAGCGGCCATACAGACATACAGACAGACGCGGAAAGCGACTTCAATTTATACTATGTAGAGATTTACGTCATATAATATTACTCAGTGACATAGTTATTACATCACTTTAAAATTGATAGAAACCCATGTAAATTTTCTAAGGGGCCGTCCAGTAATCACGTGAGGCTTGAAAGGGGGGGAGGGGGTTTAGCAAAAATCACGAAATATCACAATCAATACACAAACAATAGTATTTTTTTAAATAAATAATAGGCTTGCGCTTGACCGCCAACTAGCCTGATGTTAAGTGATGTCTTAAACCTCGCCAAGGGGAAGGGGAGGAAATGCAAAATAAAAACCATCATGTGATTAATGGACGGCCCCTTATTGTGCCAATAGGGTTGATAAGAGACTTTTTGCTTTTTCGACTAATCCGAGTCTGATTTCGTAAATATTCATCCTATTGTGATGTAGACTAATAACTTGAGCTGTTGATGAATACCAGTAAAAACTTATATATAAGTACCAAGACACTGTCATCCATCGCCATAACAAGCAAGTACAGACAGTGAAGACAAACTCCAACGCAATCGGGTAATCTTTTTTGTATTGCGGCCATAGATCAAATAGAGACACGTTCCGGGTCGGTCACGTTCTTTTTTGCTAAGCCAAATAAGATACGTTTTGTGTGTCCAAAACCGGCTGCGTCAAGGCCGACCGCCTCGGCAATTGAATACTTGATGTGGGAATCGTGGCCTTACTCAGACCCCATTTAGCTGCTTTTGTCGTCTATAAATATTCTGCGTTGAATCTCAAGTAGGACTTGCTATGATGTAGGTATGCGAACTTTTTTGTCCACGAACTGTGAACCTTTATGTAGAGTATTTTTAGAAAAGCTGCTACATTATTAGGCCTATTACTTCTGAGTGACTAGTGCGAGTTATCCGAACTGCGCTGTTTTAGCGCTAATTTGAGACCGCGTAAGGAGTTGGCCGTAAGGTCCCAGTTCTTAATATCATCCAGCAATATTTGTCTCTGTCGTCGTTGGCTTCTTTTCCCCAGAATTTTGCCCTTGAGATCACAATAAACATTATATTATTAAATTAAGTCATTGTTACTCTAACTTAAGAATGATAATTACAAGTAAAATAAAAACTATCTTAAATTTAAATTTATAACTAAAACTAATCTAAAACTAAAACTAATCTAACAATCCGCTACCGGTGGGCAGCGTGCCCAAAATGCTGGCAGCATTGCCACGTTGTATGGCAATGCTTATTCTTTGGGCAAAATAAAGGCCAGCATTTTGGTCACGAGTAGCTTCGACCAGTCGCCCTGATAGGTCTTTAAATATTCGATGGGCTCCTGGTCCCCATGGTCCAGGTTGATGTGTTGTCATAGTAAGAATAAGAACTTCTACTGTTAGCTTGCTATTAAACTTACTGATTCGTGAGTCCAGATGATCAGACCAGTACGTCTGATCATGTGCTAGGCAAATTGTTGTTAATTGTTGTTACCTATGGTAATTATACACAATTATTGCCTACTCATCTCTCAGTTTAGTTTCTATTTATTGTCGGCAAAGATGTAATAGGGATAGGGATAGTTCTGTGATTGTAAATACCTTCTTTATTCGTGTTTTTATGAACTCTGTTTGCTTTTCATTCTACACCTCTCTCGTCTAAGTTTAAAGTACTCTCGTGAGGTTTTCTCATGTCATGTAACAAACTTATTTCCGATGTTCAGTCACGCGACCATGCCTAGCCTATATCCCCCTATCCCCTAATCGTCTTATAATACAGGTACAGCGTGGGGCGTGACGTTCTTTGGTCGTGCGACAGCCGCCCGTGATACTATCACGGTGATAGTTGCGTGCTGACGAGCCAAAACTGTCGCGCGTCCAAACGTTAGAACTCCCCTTCAACAACTACTCGTAGGTCGTTCGTCACATGACACAAACATAGCCAAATCTCGTGTTCGGCAAATAAAACAAACTGTAAATGTTCAAAATTCAAGGGAATCCATCAACACTGTCTGCGGCCTCAGTGTCGCTTTAATCTCGAGAAAACAATTAAACTATTAAATCAAACTAGATAAAAGAGCTTGTGAAATATAGGGCGTTTCTTTTGACCTCTGTGGAACCGCCGGACCGGTTGTAGCCACTTCAATGCCTTGTGAGAACCTTCTCACGGACTTATAGGAACTCGAACAAACTTACCCTACTTGTGGCGGAGAGTAGGAAAGTATTAGATTTATACTACTTCTATTTACTCTGAGCTTATTACACGGGTAAGCGTAGACTTTTATTCGATATCAATTTTCTGACAAAAAAGCTAAAAGGTAAAATAAAGGACTTTTATTGTGCGAACCGCTAGATTGTGGAATACGCTGTCTGAATAGGTGTTCTCTGATGGCTATAATCTGGGTGTATTCAAGAGGCGAGAAGTTCTTTTAGGCAATCGTGCTCCCAAAGACTACAAGATATAATATACGGAGACGTGCTCCATCGTAGACCGCATCATAGCTAATATAGCGGAATGACGATCATGGTCAACACTATGCGTTAAATAATTCGAGTCAAAAAGTCACTGGTACAAATTTTCAACTAAATACAACTTGTAATTGTAACGAATATAATTATATCAATAATCAAAATTCAAGAAATATAAATGTAAACGAAATCTCAGACATACTGGCAAATTCGCACATGTTATTAAAAGGAAGTGCAAAGTAATTAAACTATAATTATCTATAAAAAGACGATGATGCAAGCAAACGCGAACCTGAGAACCATTGTCAATGTGTCGGAATTTGTCTGACAATAATTGGCGCAAGATTTCCAGTCTAACAATGCACCAACGTCTAGGGAACTGATAATCATTTCACACGACCAGTGGAAGAAAGCCGTATGTGTCGTATAAACATAGTGGAAACTGCGTCTTTTCTTGGCAGGCAGTGCGAATTAACGCAATACTTAATCACGCAAGCGGTCGCAGCACGTGAGAAAAGTTGCACTTGCGCAGGAGCTGTTGCCAAGAAAACGATGCCTACAGTTTTGTTCCACCCAGAGGGAGAATCTGTAAAGGACAACACATCTGTAGGGTCACTATCGTATTTTCTGAACAAAACAGAAAGCAAACTTTCAAACATTTTTAGTTCCTCATTTGATCACCTCGCTGGACATCTTAGTACTACGGATGTATTCAAAGCTTTAAAATATCATTGAAACCTTATTATAGGAACACGCGGAGTAGCCGCTGAAGGATTTGCAATGGCGGTGTCAACCGATAACAAGTTATTAGTTTTCAGTGTGGTTGTGAATGAAAATAGTTTTCTTATTTCGAGCTGGTAATATTTTTATAATGACGGAATTGAATAGTTTTGTTGTGAGACTCTGAATAGTTCCAGTATTCCAGCTTGTTGCAAGAAAGGTCCATTGTTGCAGTATAGGTATTGAATTTTCACTATTATCTGCCATCTGCAAAGTTACTTTATAGGCCAATCATATAAATGTATCATTATCTCATTCTGTAAGTCTTCCTTCGCATTACTCGTTCATATTTGCAGTCGCAATGAATGGCGTTCAATGTCTACTCTCTGTGAGTTTGTTCGGTAATTCATGCGTCATTAATACCCGAGACGATACTAATTTCTTTCAAGAATTGCATCGGCCGAGCGATTGTTTTCAATCGTAATTGTTCCATTCGGCCTCGCACCGATACCCTCAGGGTCCACGACCGGTCCAATGACAAACTGTACGTATTTAATGTTAATCCACCTCGCCGTAACCCGATTAAATTTAGAATCGAAATCAATGATTGTCTAGTGTTCTAAATTAGAACTAGAGGCGAGTGTACACGAGCGCTCTGAGAAGTGTCATTGCTGGCGTCGCGGCAAGATGGCGGCCGCGTGACGTCACCGTGCGTTTCCTTTCGCGTCGCCTTCACCTTGACATTTGAATTTGATTCTTGAACGTGTCGCCGCGCGATGTCCGCTCATCCGAGACGCGTGCCGCATAATTACAACTATTCGCGGAACGAACGCTTTTATTGCGCCATACATCTTATTGTTATTTAGTTTGTATTGTTTCTCTCAGTCAGACTGCACGGTAAAGGCTACCTTCGTATCCCATTCACTCTATTACTGTATTTAGTGTAATTTGAAGCTATCTTTTTAATAGAAGTTAAATTTATTCATAAACCTCCGCTTGGGTCTTACGCGATGTCGTTTTCGATGTTTTGGGAGATATTGAGGCCTATTCTGTCATACCACTCACTAAACTAAACCAATCTGACAGGACTTAAATTATCTGCCTCTCTTTTCATTTTAATGTGTGAGAGGATGGCAATAATTTTAGAGCTGTCAAATTTAGTTTAGTTTAGAGTGCATCAGAATCGATGCCATTGTGTGGTGATTTAAGACCACTTAATATGTTTCTGAACGCACCCTGTATGTAATCTGTCGGTCATCAATAAATGTTTTTGCAACACAATCCCATTCTCAAATCAACAGAGTCCGCTCGCACAACACTTCACTTTCGCACTCTTGACACGGACCAGTCATTAAAATAAACAGCATTTTACGACCAGTTTGAAGCATACGTGAAATTCCTCGCGATGGAAAATACTGTGTTTATTTTTCCTCTTGACAGCGAGTGTAAGCGTTTCCAATATGTAAATACGGCGCATTATTACGTTACTATAATAATAAGTAAACTGCGTGAAATTGAAGAGGATAAGGCAGTGGGAGACGCAGTAGCCGATGACCTCTCACGATCCCTGAAACTACGTGAGGTACGTGACACCGTCTGATATAAAGCGAGATGGTCTCAAAGGGGTTATCACATGTCACGACGCCTTTTCGTAAACATTGATAAAAATTATATCCATATAGCGATTCCATACTACGTCTCTCCTGCTACATAGTTCTTTATAGGTATTGTACGAGATACGTACCAAACGATAGGAGACTCGCTATTTTATTATAACCACTGATAACGCGTATATAAAACGTATGTCTGTTCGCCTGTCAACGTAATTTGCTATACTTAATAATAAACTCGCTGAAAAGATAACTATTTATGACCGCTAAATCTACTCCTCATAAATCTTCGTCTTTATGAATTTAGATTCCGAAAATGTTGCGAATCTTCTGAGTAATAGTCATTGCCAGTATATTAGATTAAATAAAACAGATGAAATTATTGTCTAAGAATAACTGGTCTGGATCGCTTTCATCTATAGAGTATATCTATTCATTACGTTTACCTTGTTGTATGTATGTAAACGTATTTTGTTTTTCCTCGGTGTAAATTTGATTACACTGGATCAATAGCTTTCAAATAAAGTTATTTGGTTACCGAAATACCATCTTCAAACACAAATATAATAATGTAAACAGCTTGCAACAAATATAAAAAATAATCTTTCCATTACATAATAACAAAACTACAGAAATTCACAGAATCGTGTCTATATTTTCCTTATCGTTATATTATACCATATCTAAGTAGGTATGTACTTAACTCTAAAAATATATGCACATCTCGTTCGCTTATCATACCACTGAACAGTGAGTGGGTAACTATAACCAGCATGTAGGTGCGTGTGTGTGTATACGCACGTGAGAAGAATATTCCATATAAGATTTAATCTATAGACTTATAAAATACTTGCGTTTGCCTGCGGATTTGCCAAAATTGTAAACAAAATACATAGCTTATGTCTCTCAGGGATAGCGTTGTTGTCTATCAGAACAAGAATTTTGAGAATCGGTTCAGTAGTTCCAGAGATTATCTCGAACAAACACACAAACTTTACCTCTTTTAGTGTAAGTACATTATGATTTAGGCTGTTTCTAATATGTGCCTATAAATCGATGTTAAAAACTTTACGGAATTACGGAGATCTAGCAAATTTTTAGCTACAATATGACACTGCACAATATGTGTTGCTTTATATGGGCTTTATGGTTTTAACGTAAGAATCTGTTTTTTGTCGTTTAATAAAAATAAAAAAACAGTATAAATATTTGAAATTATTACTTTGTGTGCACATTATTTTACATCCTGAGACAAATTAGTAGTTCAGAAATAGTGCAGTTTGGTTAAACCCCTCATCGAGTGCAAAAGCTAGTGTTTTAAAACAGATAAGACCACATTGTATGTATATGAAACAACCTATTTTAAGGCCTGTGACTTCACCGCGATAGCGATAAGGGAGTGATTGACGCAAGTCACGTATCTTATCGAAGGTACAGGGCCGATGCTAATCCCGCAGGTGACAATGCGCTAAGTGGCAGTGACATGCTGTCATCTGGTTCACGGCGAATGGATCGCGCGTGTGCAACCCACTTTGGAATAGGTTTAGTAAGGCTTGGCAACTAAAGGAGATTCACTGAAACTTCAGGCTGCTTAGGGTATGTGGAACAACGTCCTTTATCTACAAAAAAACCAGCTTGAGGCATTGGAATCTATATAGAGAAACGGGCCAAGAAGCTCATCAGCAATGAATCTTTAGTTCGGGCTAAGCTTCTTAGTCTTGAGCATCGAAGTAAAGTTGCTAGTCTATCGGTTTTTTATCGGATACATTTCGGAGAGTGTGCATCGGATCTGCAAGATCTAATTCCCTCCTGCCCATTTTTCTATCGGACTGCCAGAGTGGGCACGGAAAAAACGTCACCGCTTTATGGTTGATATTCCGAGAACCCGTACGAAGCGCTTTGATTCCACATTTATTATGCGAACTGCTAGTCTGTGGAATTCGCTGCCTGAATGGGTGTTCCCCGATGGTTACAATCTGGGTGTCTTCAAATCACGAGTGAATCGGTTCCTTCTAGGCAAGCGTGCTCCAACGTAGACCGCATCATCGCTTAACATCAGGCGTGATGGTGGTCAAACGCAAGCCTATTATTTATATTAAAAAAAAACAGAATGTTATATTTATATATAGAAGAAATGCATATTTATGGTTGTGTATGTTACGTGGTCTCTCAGTAAGTCAGTATGAGCTATGAAAAGGGAAATGAGGAGATCCGTAGACGAACGAAAGTTACCGACATAGCCCACCAGATTAGCAAGCTGAAGTGCCAGTGCGCAGGGCACATATCACGTAGAACAGATGGCCGATGGGGCTGAAAGGTTCAGGAATGGAGACCACGGACCGGTAAGCGCAGCGTAAGATATCCATCCACAAGATGGACGGACGACCTAAAAGAGACCGCAGGGAAACGCTAGATGCAGGCCGCTTCCAACCGGCCCTTTTGGAGATCGATGTGGGAGGCCTATGTCCAGCAGTGGACGTCCTATGGCTGAAAGATGAATGATGATGATGTTACGCGATATCTTCGACGATTGTGAATCTATTTTAATGTTTTATTTTTATTTTCAATAAGCTATATTTCAAGGGATAATATTTGACACCTCTAAGGGTTAAATTAGGCACTGAATCCCGTTTATAACTTTCCGTGAAGTCGTTCGTTCCTTTTTTACAGACTTCAAAAAGAAGGGGTTTCCCAATTAGTTTTTTTTTTATGTTTGTTACCTCAGAGCTTTGTCATTAATAAACCGATTTAGAGAATTCATCTTTTATTTAAATGGCGCTTGGATATACTTTTAGATTGGTCCTATATACATTTCAAAAAGTTTTTAATACAAAATTACTGGAAAAAATATGAAATATGTCATCCTAGTAAACGCAATTGCGTATTTACTAATTTTGAAGTAGTTTTTTTTTTTAATTCATAATTATTCCTAGTTATTATCTATACTAATATTATAAAGAGGAAAGATTTGATTGTTTGTTTGTTTGTTTGCATTGAATAGGCTCCGAAACTACTGAATCGATTTGAAAAATTCTTTCACCTACGGGAAGCTAGACATAGTGACATAATCCGGGTGACATAGGCTATAATCTATGCCCGTGCGAAGCTGGGGCGGACCGCTAGTAATATTATAAAGAGGAAAGATTTGATTGTTTGCTTGTTTGCATTGAATAGGCTCCGAAACTACTGAACCTATTTGCAAAATTCTTTCACTGTTGGGAAGCTACACTATCCCCGGGTGACATAGGCTGTAATCTATACCCGTGCGAAGCTGGGGCGGACCGCTAGTTTATATATAAGTGCAAAGTATTCGTTTTGTTATTTACTTGCTACGCAGATTTTGTTATCTACATTGGCGAAGCGTTGTGATTGGTCTCACAATAGCAGAAAATTTATTGAAATTTTCGCACGCGGTAAAAAATATTTTAAATGTTATATATAAATGAACGGGAATCTTATTTCACAACATTCAACTTATCACGTTAGCAAATAAAGTGATAAACCAATGAGTACCTTTACTATCACTGTCGCTGATAACGCGATAACAGTAAAAACCACTTATCACGACGAATTTAACGAAAATATTCAGATAATGGTTCTGTAACGAACTTCTGCAGTCTAATCACATCTGTTTACAGGATGCTCAACTCAAAGAAAAATGTTGTCACCAAAACAATACTTCCACTACTATCCACCAACCCGCACTGCAGGCCTAGCATGGGCTGTGGACGCCTAGACGCGACAAAGCTAGAATATGGATACGTTTGTCTTTTTCTCGCGGGATAAAAACGGTGGAAAGACAATTTGTCCACGGCCCGTGCTAGGCCTGCTGGGCCAGCGTGGTGGATATGGCCCAATCACCCTTTCGGGGGTAGGCTAAAAGTCCATCAGTGGACTGTTAAAAAAAAGGCTGATTATGATGAAAACAATACTTATTTTAGTCTGCGTGCTTCATCTTCGACCACGACGTCGCTTACCAACAGGCAAGTTGCCACCAGCTAACGCGAGCTTATCGGCGATAAATAAACCAGCCAAGTGCGAGTCGGGCTCGCGGACTGAGGGTTCCGTACCACCACAAAATACAATACTTATCATTAAAAAAACTGACTTCTAAATTACTAAAATATGGCATTTCGATTCGGTGAAATGATAACCGACGTTACAATAAGATCGTCTAAATAACTAAATTACAAGTTATAACTTGGTAATGAACAGAAACTAATCAACGACTCGCACTTGGCCATTAATTATTACTTGTTGTTATATTTTAGAGTGTGTAATATAACTTTGCAATAACACTTGTACCTACGTATTACCGTTTTTACATTAGAGCTAATACAAAAATACGTAAAAAAATACCTTTGTTGTATGGGGACCCTTTTCGTTTTTACTTTTTTATTATTTGTTAATTCATCATCATCATCAGCCAGAAGACGTCCACTGCTGAACATAGGCCTCCCCCTTTAACCTCCACACTGAACGACAGCCTGCCTTTTGCATCCACTGGATGCCCGCGACTCTCACTTATTTGTTTATTAATCCGCCGTAATATTACATATTCTGTGAAAATTTCAACTGGCTATCTATTACGGTTCGAAAGATACAGCCCTTAAAGGTAGGACAGACAGACATCGCAGGCTTAGTAATAGGGTCCCCTTTTTAACCTTTGGGTACGGAACCCTAAAAAATACTAATTATAATAATTTTGGTAATACCATACTAGCTGTTGGCCGCTACTTGGTACCTTACGTACCTACCTAGATTTTCATATAAACTTTCAATCCCCTATTGTCCCTCTTAAATGGGCCCTTGTGCTAAATCTTTTCTTAGCGAACCACTGCACCCCATAAGGAATCTATCTGCCAAAAACAGCTTTATAGGTAGGTGAAGTAGTTTTCGAGATTTCGTGATGAGTCACTTTTATAGTATACAGAAAAGAAAAAAGGTTACATACGCCCTACGTCATGGGTTATCGTTGCCACTACATAAATTGATTAATTGGTTGATACTTTGACCTATGTTGTGGCTCGGCGCGGACCGGTCGGTGTCGCATGGCGGTGGCGCCCGCCTTGTCGGAAATAGACTCGTGTCATAGTAGGTAGATTTCTACTATGCTCGTGTTGTGTATGTCCGTCTCACTCGTAGATGCGAAGCCGCTACGAACATTGACGAAGGATGGCCGCGCGGGCAACGAACGCAGCCAGGCAGGGACGGGGAGTCACGTCTGTCCGCTGACGCGCAGCGCTGTGCTGTGTGCGCGGTAATCTCGCCCGCACTGCACGTTCAAGTCAAATCGTATTTGCGTTGGGCGCGCTTTGCATACCTAGTCTACTTGCTTAGCGGGTTTTGTACATCACGTGAGCCCACGTCATGACAGCTCAACCCTCGCCCGGCTGCTGTGAGACTCTACTGGAGCGGTTGATAGAAGCGGTGCGCAAACGGCGACCACTGTGGGATAACTCTACGCCCCTGCACAAGAACGTGAGGGTACTAATGTATTGTTGGCAACAAATTTCAGAAGAGTTCGGCATAGACGGTGAGTTACTTTACACCGCAGTCATAGCATAGGTCGTCTATCAATCACTGTGGTCGTTGTGTCCTTCTGTACATTCTGATGTCACACAACATCTTTTGTACGTATGAACCAAAGTACATACAACAAACCTAATTTTTGACGCGACAACGTCCTATAAATCGATGAACGCCGGCTGCAGGCACGAAAAATTGTCACGTTCCGCCTGAGCTGCGCGTGCAAGCGAGAGCGTGGAACAAGCGATAGAGAGGCACGATCGGCCTAAGCCTTATCACGTAAAATTATCGTCTGTAAACCAATTTACAGACATCCCCTTTTTTAACGTATTTTTGTATTAGCTCTAATGTAAAAACGGTAATACGTACAACTGTCAAACTTGGCATAATTATAGTACACACTCTAAAGTATAACAACAAATAATAAAAATGGGCAAAGTGCGAATCGGTGATAAATTTCTGTTTATTGCCAAGTTATAACTTGTAATTTAGTTATTTAGACGACCTTATAGTAACGTCGGTTATCATTTCGCCGAATCGAAATGCCATATTTAACAAATTTTGAAGTCATTTTTTTATTGATAATTATTGTATTTTGTGGTGGTACGGAACCCTCGGTGCGTGAACCCTACTCTCACTTGGCCGGTTTACTTTATTAGTAGTCTCTTGGCTGCCCGCGACGCGACGCTTCGTGCGTGATAGCTAGGTAGGTATGCGCATTTTTCTCGCAGCAAACTGTAAGAAATACTATTCAACGAGTCACATTTTTTTTTTCAACCATAGTTTTGTCACCTGTACTTTAATCTTCAATTATAGCTTATGTATTAATGCAGATTACAGGATGTACCCAAATAACATTTGGAATCCGTTCAGTCGTTAAGGAGTTAAATGGTAACAAACATACGTACGAAGATGTAATGATAGTTGTAATTTGGATAAATAAATAAAATAAATGTACTGTATATTGCAGCAGGGAAACGCTGGATGCAGGCCGCTTCCAACTGGCTCTTTTGGAGATGGGGGAGGCCTATGTCCAGCAGTGGACTTCCTATAGCTGAAATCATGATGATGATGACTGTGTATTATTGATGTAGTGCTATTAACTCTGTTTGCTAAGCTTGGGTTAGTTACGTTAGCTGTAGATAATGATGATGCTGTCTATGATAGTGATTATAATTACCATCGTTGGCTGCACCACGTGTTCTCTCTCATAGGTACTTCGAGTCTGAAAACGGTGAATGAAAGATGATGTCTAGTCTACTAGTATAATAGCTACTAGCTACAGTAGCTACTAGCTACGCTACTTTCGCGATGTGAATTGAACTTAACGTATCTAATTTACTCGCATGAAGCGTGAATTAGACAATAGCTCGTGAAACTTCATATACGGAGCTATTATCTGTCCCCAAAATTTCTTTTGTATGCTTAGTTGTGTTGTGTTTAAGAAATGTAGTAGTTTATTCAATATTTTTTAAATCAATGCTTTGAATATGAATGACTATTATGTTTGGTGACTTATTCACTCAAATTAAACTGTTATGCTTCACTTTGGTCTTATTCATGTACTAATTGTTATATATTTTTTTTAGAAAAATTCATTAAAAGGAAATGGAAAAGTATAAGAGAATATTTTTTTAAACAAGTGAAAGAACTCGAGAAAAAAGGTGTAGACGTTAGAACCGATGATGGCGTTGATATGAAGTACATTGATTGGCCTCTGTATAACCGGCTTAAGTTTCTGATGGCAAATACACAAAGTAACAATAATTCCAATGATTACAAGATGAGTGCAGAAGAGCAAGCAATGCTTGAAAAAATTACCGAATCTCACAAGCGAAAACGGAGCGGTATGGAGACGATTATTTACCACGTCCCATCTCCCACGACAGAGGATGTAACGCAGGAAAATTCATCTGAATCTCCACCGATCTTATTGATTGAAAATAAACTTGAACAGAAAACAGAGGACCAGTCGAAGCTATCTCAAACGCCGCCGTTGAAGGTAATCAAACCAACATCTAACACTCTTCAGGAGAAAGGCATTATACAACCAGGAACGACAAACAAGGTGACGCTAAGTGATCCTCCGCCGCTGAGAGTATTCAAACTTGCACCTAACATAAAGGAAACAGAATCTCTACAAACGAAGCTAAGATCAGAATATAGCCAGCCCCCGCCATATAAGAAATTCAAACCTACGCCGAAGAACGACTCTAAGCAATCGGAAACAACGAGCGCTACAGAATTAGACGCCGATCTTCATTTCTTCAAAAGTCTTTTGCCATTCATGAGGGCATTACCTTTGAAAGACAATCTTCGGGTACGGAACGGGATCCAAGATTTAATTATGGGGGAACTAGATGCTCTTAGAACTAAAGATAATATGCTTGCTATGACAAGTCGAGCGCCGTCGAATGTCTACACAGACCCATTGCCAACGCTGGGTGATGAAGATGCAGGGTTTGATCAAGAATATCATCCGAATCGACCTATCATTGTAAAGGAGGAGTTTGAGGATGATCAAACTCTTCTATTTGAAGTTGAATCTAAAAAATTCACTTATGAAGAAGATGATAATTATTGTGGTGACTGATGACCATCGTACATAGAATTTTGGAAATGCATGCTACACTTTTTTGTGAAAAGTAATTAATATATTGTGCCTACTTAAAGTTAAGTTTAAAGCGGACTAATCCGCGTAAAAAAAAAAGTTATTAGTAAATGTAGGTAACGCTAAACTGATTGATATTAAACACTTGCACGTGTATTATACATTATTTTAATTCCTGACGTTTCGCACACTACACTTTCGTATTTTTGCTCCTTACTTTTTACCCACGGGGACGGGGAAGGTAGAAACTGTCTGTCCGTCCGTCCGACCTACCTTTAAACGGCTGTAATCTTTCGTACTGTAATAGATATCCTGTAAAAAAATTCACAGAATATGTAATGTTACGGCGGATTAACTAACAAATAATAAAAAAGTCTAAAAAGTAAAAACTAAAATTACGTAAAGAACTTCGTTAGAAGGTTAGTTTTCCAACAGATTTTTTTTCTTTATATTCTAGTCCTTAGATTTTGACTATCATCTATACTAATATTATAAAGAGGAAATATTTGATTGTTTGTTTGTTTGTATTGAATTGGCTCCGAAACTACTGAACCGATTTGAAAAATTCTTTCACTGTTGGGATGCTGCACTATCCCCGGTTGACATAGGCTATATATCCCGGCTTCGCCCGTGCGAAGCAGGGGCGGCCTACTAGTGTTTTATAAATTACCGCTATTTGACATTCTTCGCCTTTTATGGAGAATGAATGTATAAATTATGGCAATCAAATTTGCATTCCAAATTTCTGTGAAAATAATGCGCCGCTTTCTTGTATTGAATTGTATAATATAATTGTTTTCTGACATAGGAAATATCTACTTTTGATTGATAGCGTTGACGTATATCTGATAGACTCATCTGAAATACGTCGTGGTAAGTATAAAAATACTCGTCAACTCGTCACATGACTGGTATTTCCGTTATCACGATGATTAACGGTTATTTGTTGACTTCAGCTATTCTGACATATTGTTTCATAACAATTTCGACTATGAGTACAGACCTATAGTCTGTGAGTTTGAGTATAGAAAAAGACTATTATTTCGGTGGGGACTGGGGACATAACATAACCTACTCATCATCATCATCATCATCATCAGCTAGGTACTAACTAACCTACTCATACTCAACTCAAATAATTTATTTGGTTGAGTAGTTTTGAAACAATAGATACTAGACGTACTACTAACTAAACTAGTTAAAAAAAATACAAGTAAGCAAATAAGTGCTACGATTCTTCGCTTTTGGCTGCGCACTTCTATATTCGTAATCATTTTTTCGCGGGAAAATCACTGTTAGAACCAAAAAAGCTATTCTAATAATAAGTAAGTCATGCATTTTTGTTTCTACTGTACCTACATAAAATTAATGTATTTCACACAGATAAGAAAAAAAACTCTTTTCTGTGGTATTTCATCACCCTTTGTTGTTGGCCAGTCCAGGGCAACTTTTAGGCGCATTTGAATGCTATATAATCTTTGGTGTTGGGTTCCAATTTTGTTCAGGTTTGTGTAATAGTTTTTGCTGGTCTTCTGGGGCTAGGATTTCCCCCGCGACGCGTATTCAACTGTAATTATATCCGCGACGAATTGTATTATGTTTTCATACCTCCTTTTTTCTGCATTTTTTCATTCTAGTTCGCAGCCAAAATGATGTTGACAACCGTAAACTCTTCCACTGTTATTACGTAATTATTTATTTTCGTCCCTACACCTCTGGCTTTAAAGATAAAGCCGTAGTAACTATGTATTATTTATTTTGTGATAAAGCTATCGAAGAGACGTGGCTAATTGGGCGACCTCTGCGATAAGAGATGGTCGACAGTTTGTAAATACGATGTGGCACGTCCGTCTGCGTGGAGATAAGGACACGTAATGATGCCGATGAGTTACGTTACGTATTACGTAGTACGTAGACAGTTCGCTTGTGTGAGTGGAGGTCGAGAGAGATAACCTATTGGGAAGAAGCTTTACCTGACTTGATTGACTTGAGCTTGATCGGTAAATCGTCATTGTGGTCTTAGGAATAGGTAAGACACCGCAGAATTATTCACGAAATCTGGGAATCTACTTGATAGACCTGAGTGCTGAGACTTGGTGGAGCTGAGATAGGTAATCCTTGTGGAGTGTAGAGTAGACACTGTAAAGAAAGTATTTTACGACAGGGTCGAACAAAAGTGTAATATAAACCACGCGCACGAAGTTGCGGGAAATAGCTCATCATTGGACGTTTAGCAATTATTTTAAACAGATAAACATTTTTATTGATAATTGTGTGAATTATAAGTCAGTCAATAAAAGTACATTAAAAATTATTCAAAATAAGTTACATTAAATTTAGTAGTAGGCATTCCTTTGCTTTGACCGACAGCTTGCCTGATGTTAAGCGACGATGCGGTCTACGATGGAGCACGCTTGCCTAGAAGAAATCAATTAACTCGTGATTTGAAGACATGTTTGGATGTTTTGCTACTTGGAGGTTTCGATCATAAATCCAGAACCACTTTGTAAGTGGTGTATCGTGGTGTTTTTTTTTTTTAAACCTATACTGTCCCACTGCTGAGCAAAGGTCTCCCCCACTTCCTTGCACAAATCTCGGCCCTCCGCCACCTTTTGCCAACCTCTCCGGAATGAGTCGATAATTAATATTATATAATATTACAGGCAAGGTGGGCGGAGCGTTGGTCGTCCAGCTGCAAGATGGGTCGACGATATTATTACTATCGCGGGTCGAACCTGGACTAGATTAGCACAGCACCGAGGCAGATGGCATAGCAAGAGAGCGGCCTATACCCAGCAGTGGGATAAAGAAGGCTGTGGATGATGATGATGATGATGAATATTAATACTCTGCGTATTGTTAGATTATTTAGTGTCTTGTCTACTCTGTTCACACATAGCCACATTGATTAGCACATCCCGTCGACGTTTAGGTAAAATATCTGTGCCTCTGGTAGTTATCTCTGTGTAGGTAAACATCCTGCTGAAACGCGAAATCGCACGTCGATACTATGTCACTGTTTGTTGATAGGGCAACGTTTACGTTGTCGAAATAGATTGTTGTTTGCAATAATCTCCTCATAGCAAATTTCTGAAAGTATAGGAAAAGAAAACTAAACATTGCTTGCATTGCTTAACCTACGATGTAGCTTAACAATGACGTCAATGATTAAAAAAAACGGAACTACAAATGCTATTGTATTACTTGACTATTGCAACAAAGAATTTGTAATAGTGGTCAGCTAGTGTCATAAGTGACAGATAAGGACCACGGACCGGCAAGCGCAGCGTAGGACACCTACCCAAAAGATGGACAAGAGACCGCAGAAAAACGCTGGATGCAGGCCGCTTGCAACCGGCCCTTTTGGAGATCGATATGGGAGGCCTATGTTTAGCAGTGGACGTCCTATGGCTGAAATGATGATGATGATAGTGTCATAATAAGGCCTCTGCTCTGACATGCGACTTAAAGATTGTTGTTCTAGCACAATGGAAATGTTCAGTATTAGACGTCACACGCAGTTAGAGTTAGCGATCCGAAGAGTGGATCGTCCGTTGCATCAAAATGCGCCCAGTAATGGTGTACCAATGTAAAGCAGGCATTACGTGCGCGATACGGCAGCAGTGGAAAGTTCCTCCGGCTCGCTGATACCGCTTATCAGCCACGCGGCTCTGACGTGCCGATTGTGACAACTGCTAACTAGCCGCGTGCACGATACGATATATTATTTACACAATATCTTGTTGAATAACTTCAATAACAACGTGATTAAGTGAGGGATGTGATTACTACAGAGGTTTTCGGAGAATTTTGAGGAGCGACCGAAAATGTCATCATCATCATAATTTCACCCATAGCGGGAGGCCTATGATCTCCAAAATGGCCCGTTGGAAGCGGTTTGTATCCAGCGTTTCCCTCTCTCTCTCTCTCTCTCGTGTTTCTGGTTTTATGGTTGGTTTCTGTTCAAATCTCTCTCGTCTCTTTTAGGTCGTCTGTCCATCTTGTGGGTGGACGTCCTACGCTGCGCTTACCGGTCCGTGGTCTCCATTCCAGAACCTTTCCGCCCCATCGGCCTAACAATTGTCTCATTGGTGTAATTGGCGCAAGCCGTACTAAATGAATAAACAAATACAAACAAATACAAATCTGTTCTGCGTGATATGTGCCCTGCCCACTGCCACTTCGGCTTGCTAATCCGGTGGGCTATGTCGGTGACTTTCGTTCGTCTACGGATCTCCTCATATCTGATTTGATCTCGTAAAGAACCTCCGAAAATGTGCTGGTGGAATCTTTAGAAGAATGAAGAACTATAGTGTTTTTCAAGTTGCACGCTTGGGCTTCTACCATAGACTACAGAACCGGCCGCGTTACTTACTTTTTTATAAGATCTATGATTTTAACTCCAGCTGATAATGCAAAAAAGCGTTTTCACCTACCTATACTGTATTTGCCTTCTTTTTTATTTAGTCTAAAATTCTCCTTAGTCTTCCTGGTCCTCTCTTTCTTTCTACCTTTCCCTCCAAGGTGGTAAAAGCAAATTAGAAAATGATACCTATAATAAAACAATGAATGGCGACAACATAACAATAAAAGTTAACGTGATCCATAATGATAATGCCGGCCAATGTTCTGGGAAAAAGGCGTGCGCAGTGACAACATCACAGTCGTAACAGTAACGCAATGAGCTCGTCTTACCTTCCACTAAAACTGCGCAATATTAGCCTCTATATTCAAAGCGATAAAGTTGTCATCGGGTTTGTTGAACGTGTTTACAAATGCAGATGGGCCGATGCTCTTGAAAACATCATTACTGATGTCAGCTGTGGTTGTTTGGCAATGCGGGCCTGACATACTGCTGACTTCCTCGTCGACCCTCAAGGATCAGGATATGATGTTCATGACATAGTTTATCTTGCAATTTCAACGAACACGTTGGGGAAATATGCTGTTGTTTGTATGAGATTTTGACAGCTGAGATCGAGCATATGCAGCAAAATTTGCCAAAAACTAATCAAATTTATTCATTTGTCAGAACATGGTAGGTATACAACATATACGTATAAATCAGCATACATGGGAGGTTAGACAAGACCCACTTTCTGGTAGCGTTAACGCCTGCGGATAAATGAAATTGACAATGACATTAGCATGACATATGTTATCTCAAGCTAATGTTATTTTCATACAATTTCATCATTCCGCAGGCGTTAACGCTGACAAACAGAAAGTGGGTCTTTTCTAACTCCCATGGTCGTAAGAATGGAAACGTATCTCATGTCCTTGCCAGGTACAGCGTACATATGTTAGTTTTTTTATAAATACATATATTTAGTTAAATTTAAAAAAGGGGAAAAAAAAAAAAACACTATCAATGCACAGCAGACGAAGAAAGAAAGCCTGTCTTAGTCAATTTTATGTTTGATGGCTGGTGGATGTAACCGTCACCTATATGTGTACGTCCGGTACGCCACTAACGCCATTGAGGGCAATTATGGCAATTATGATCTCTCGTTTAAAATGTACAAAATTAAAAAAATAAAAGTAGTACTTAACTCAAGTAGAGTAGTGTCCTTGAAGGTAAGTCAAACATTGTCAATCGCGCCACTATTGATAACCGCTATCTGCACTAGTATATAACAGAGGTGCAGTTATGTAACCAATGTAGAGCTTGTTTGCATTAGATACAGCCCGTAGATAAACCGTTAGGTGAAGTACATGCCCTCTAAGCTGTGATAACATTGCTATAATCAAGAAAATGAATCGATGCTTTGCAACCTGATTCAAATGTATTTTTGATAACTGGCAATTTTTGTTTTTATCAAAGGTTTATCACTTTTAGTTATGGGCTTTTAGCATCTCTTGTTCAATTTATTTTTTGCATATCATTTCCCTAGCTTCATTCTCCAAATATAATTCTTCAACTATAATGTATAATATATTGTAGTATTGTCGCGTAACTTTATCTATTATGCATAAAGGAAAATAATAATCTGTAATGTTGGCTTGCTGTGCGCGTTGGCTTTGCTGTAAGCACAACAAACATTGGAGCTTAAATAAAATTAAAAATTAAAAAAAGGTCGTTTAGGTCTACAGATCATCATAGACAACTTGTTTCAGCGAAGACAATGAAAGTGAGTTTATTGGTTAAATGAGGTAAAACAGCGCTGAAGTCGATAATCTATAGACTGATCTAAACTGAGAGCGAACAGCATCTTCCCCATGGTAGGTACTAGGTACATGTTTGGCCACAGCTTGCGGTCGTGGTGACCTCATCAATCAGGCTTTGTTTACTGCCGACTAGTTCGTTGACGCCTGTGTCACTGTCGTCACTCAGCCTCTTTATCAAACAAACGCTGCCAGGCCTGCCAGTAGGTATGCCAGCCATGAGTCTTCAATTAAGTGCGCTAGGTACAGATTCTTTGGTAGCTTGTGGCATAGTTTGTGGTCGGATTGAATTTCCTGTTGTATTCAATACTTACCCAGAACTCGTATTGTTACACATTAGATTTATAAGTCACGAATTTATTTTCCATTATCTGCTTTTCATTTTTAACCCCTGATGCAAAAAAAGCAGTATTAATTTATAATACGCGTTTATTAGACGCGTTTACTTCTGTGAAGTTTCTTTTTGTGTTTGAAAGGTGACTTGATCGATTGTGTTTTAGCTATGATTCATGGGACTCGCCAGTTCAGCCGTTTCAAGGTTATAAGTTTTTTTTTCCATTAATTTGTACTTTTATATCGCTTATACCCAAACTTTAGTATTCAAATCCAAGTAAGATAGGTTGAATAGTGACCATAATTCAGTCTGTAATGTTGTTTTCTTCATTGTATATTACAAATATAGACGGAATGGAGTAGGGTAATAACACAACTTGCAGATTAGAAGTCTTTCAATGCAACAGTCATGTGTAGGTATAGGTTCTTTAAGCAAAACAAATGTGTCTAAATTCGTCTATATTTTACCCAGACTTCCTCATTGTTGCGCACTGATGCGTAATAACGATAATAAGACAATGGTACTAGAATCCAGGGTCTACAGCTTCATTTTCATATGCAGTTCCGCATATACCTATATATACTTGGATAATATTACATTGAACAGGCTGTCAAAGCTGCACGAGAATGTGAGAGGTCAAATTTCGCACGACCGAATTCGATCTGACCTTTTGCGTTTTTAAGCCTACGTGCTGCCAATGTTAGAGATTGTTTCAAAGACCTGCTTGGTCTTTGTAGTCTTTGTACCGCCCGTCTTACCGTTACTTTCGGAGCTGTGTGAATGGTACTGTTTTTCGGGGAAACTGTTCTTCTTAGTTGGTCGTTCTGTTCGGATGAAACTTATTTTAAAGCTGCTGAGATGGCATTCATAGTCTCAGTTTCATTTCATTAGCCAAAAGTCGCATAGAATTACTGATGCTTCGTTTCAAAAGATCACTTCAAATTCATGTACCTGTTAATCTTCATCGGCTGCTTTAAATGAGCTGACCCATTGCGCCAATCTTGCACAGGCCTTCTGAAGAACTGTTTATCTGATACCGGCGTCGTGGTTTTACCATCGCACTAATCGACACCGCCTGAAAGCTTTACGATCTTCCTTGTCTGACCTGCAAAATGTGGAATGAGCTACCTTCTGCGGTGTTTCTGAAAAGCTAAAACATGGGGTTCGTGGGGGGAAAGGCGAGGTAATATATTCTTAAAGGGTCGGCAACATAGTTGTAATTGTGATGCCTCTGGTGTCACAATTATTCATAGGCAACGGTGACTGCTTACCATCAGGCAGCCCGTCTGCCTATTTGCCACATATGGCAGAAAACTATATTAGACTTTTTAAACAATGTTTGTTGAGTCATAACTACCTATAAGTACTTATAATAATATTATGTTTAGTGATATTCCGTGAACTGACACAAACCAGTCACTCTCCGACAACAAAGAGGATGCTCGTATTTGTCATCAGACGAGCACTATCGCTTATCACCGCTATTTGCATACGTTCTGCAACGGCGAGTGTGCGATGTTGCATGGCTTTGGTGCAGGCTGTTTGCATTCAGCTCAGATTAGCATGCAATGTTGATATAGCATGTGTCAGCCCGTCGAGCGCTTTGTCTTCTGCTCGTGTCCTTGCTTTTACTGTCTCGTCGTGTTTGCACTTAGTTTAGCGAGAGGATGTGCTCATTTGTTTTATCAGGACTATTTATAAATATAAGTGTAGTTTTTATAAATTTCCTTAGAAAGGCTTGAAAAATGGTAAATAATATTTTAGTTTTCATCATCATCAGACAGAAGACGTCCACTGCTGAATATAGGCCTCTCCCTTTAACCTCCACACTGGACGAAAGCCTGCCATTTGCATCCACTGGATGCCAGCGACTCTCACAATGTCATCGGTCCATGTAGTGGGAGGCCTACCTACGCTGCGTCTTCCGGTTCGTGATCTCCACTCCAGAATCTTTCTTCCCCATCAGATATCGCCCATTGCCACATGTTTTTCAATATTTCAGTTTAAAAGTATTCTTATTCTGTGACTTGTGGGTTCCGGGCCATTTCGTCGTGACGGTTTTTAATTGCTGCTACAAAATCTGCCCAAATTCGTAATTTATCAAAGCTAACCAATGTTTTGAAAAGGGACGTGGATATCTTTATTAAAATACTCATGATATTTGGTCTGTTCAACTCAAAAGTAGTTTAACTTTAGTAGCCGTCAAGCATTGTCACGAAAGAAATCGCTCCTGCTTTTTACTTAATTTGTGTGTGTGCTAAAATAAGCTGATGCCACACAAGGCCCCACTATGTCTATCGTAAGCCTGTTGATACCAAGAAGTAGGTATACTACTTGGTGTTATCGCTGTTGCTAACTGTTTGCTCACGATATCGGATTTCCACGAGCCTTGGAAATGTTCCAAGATATTACAGAACAAGTATAATTTTGGCATTGTTGACAGGCATATAGTATCCTGTGTTGTCTTCTTTAAATAAATTTTAAACCATAAAAGGTGATTTTCAGTTTTGTTTCTCATCTAATAATAGGCTTGCGTTGACCGCCAACTTGCCTGATGTAAAGCGACGATGCGGTCTACGATGGAGCACGCTTGCCTAGAAGAAACCGATTCACTCGTGATTTGAAGACACCCAGATTGTAACTACCGGGGAATCGGGGAACACCCATTCAGGCAGCGTATTCCACAGACTAGCAGTACGCATAATAAAAGTGTAATCTAAGCTCTTCATACGGGTTTTCGGAATATCAACCATAAAGCGGTATATAATTTTATTCAATAAAGTTACAATCAATCGTTAGGTATGAAATATCTCGTGTTGGTACCACACCACACCATTTTGTGTTTACAGTGTGGAGGTACATATATTCTGCGTCATATTTATGGCATAATGTTCAGTTAATTAGATTTTCCTTAGTCGACTCAGTGAGTTAGTGTAGCTATCGTTTCAGGATAATGCTTACGTTTTCCTCTCCCTCGCAGCAAAACAGGCAAACCGCAAATTCTTATCGCCGGAACAATGCATAGCTTCATAAAACTGCGGTTGATGTGACTTATTATTAAAGTTTTAACAGTATTTACAATAAGAAATACTGTAAGGTTTGGGACTTCCCAAATGTCTCGTTTGACAGCTGGCTTTCCTTTCAAGCTAAAGGTCATGTGGTTAGGAGCTTCCAGTTCATCATCAAACTAGTAATACTCTTAACCATGTTAGTAATAGATCTTATTATATTTCTTTACTGTCGTCATTCAAAATTATGTGAACCATCATCGTATGATGGCGTCACATCACAACCACGCTGTTCGATAACTGTACCTTACATACATCCCAAAACTATACTCTGTTTATAATAAAACAACCAGTAAGTCTTTGCGTAACATCAAACGCAATCATATCGTGAATTAAAATATATAAATATTCTTTGTTTTTAAATTCTAGGCAAGTGCCTTTATTAACTATAATTATAAAAAACAAGCTAATACTAACAACTGTATTTTTAGTGTTAGTATTACTAACACTAAAAATACAGTTAGCCTGCGCATAGACCGTCGAAGGTCTAACAATCTAAATGCTCAAGCCCACTACCAGTTGGCAGCGTACCCAGCATGCTGGGTACGCTGACTCAACGCATAAGCATTGTCATTCAGTGTGTTAATGACCACGCTGAATGGCAATGCTTATGCGTTGAGCCCGAAACACGCCAGCATTTTGGTCACGCGTACATTAACCAGGCGCTCTGAAAGATTTTTGAAAATGAGGTGAGCTCCCGGTCCCCAAGGGCCCAATATCTCGACACCAATTGAGGTGCCTTTGTCAATATTTTTCTCGTCCAGCATAGTAGTGTTCGGTTATTCCCATTAGAACATAGGGGCATCTGGACATGTCATGATGTTTTCCTCGCTAGCGGGCCAAGGATAACCCGGCCGGGTATCGATCCCTGACCCGGCTCTCCCGTCCCGCACTCGGGTATTGATCTCCGACCCGGATGCTGCACCCTTAACTTATTGCGACTTTGAACTGCACCGATCTTTGCTCTAAATCAAGGCTACACAGCGTCATCCCCCGACGTAAACAGAGGGGTGTTATTAGTTTACATGAGTTATGTGTCTGTCTATGGCATATCTCCCAAACAGTTAAACCGATTTTTTTTTTTTTTTTTCTTTTGCAGGTGACTTCATCGAGACTCGAGAGTGTTCTTAGCTTTGAATCAAGAAAATCTGTTCAGCCGTTTGAAGATTATCAGCTCTTTTAGCGGGGTCTTAAAAAAACAATTTATAAAAAAAATATGTATTTTATGATCTTATAATATGATCAAAACGTTCGAGCCATTTATAATAACAAAAACTTATACGTAGGTACTGTATACGCAGTAGTCGCTATCGGTGTCCAGAGGAGTTGCAGTTCTGCGCTGGACTTGTTTTTTTTTTTTTCTGACTGGATCCAAGTCATAGTAAAAATATTTTTTACTATGTCCAAGCATGCGAGTATTGATATTATAAACCTTATCACAAAGAATTCATTAATTGTATATATTTTTGCAAGGGAAATAACGGCTATTCGAAGTCGGGGTTTTTTCATCAACAAGCTCCCTCACATCGCATCTGCGTGATTATCTCACGTGCAAGGTTTTTTTTTTACATTTCCCACACTAACCTAAAACGGCGACAGGTGTGTCAACAAAATTGGAGCAACAGGTAAAGGCCTCCGTGATATAGAACGAGGCCAAGGATGCTGTGGTGCCGTACGTAAGCTAGAAAGCAGCCAATTGACATAAGGTCCAAATTAGTCCAACGTAAGTTGACTGCTTTCTAGCTAAATAGAGTATACTAGACAGGGGTCAACTTAAATTGGGACTTTGTGTCAGTTAGCTGCTTTCTATCTAACGCTCGGCAGTGTGCCTCTCTGGAACTGGCCCGGCCGACTGCTAATAGCCTCGCCTTTATTGCTTTACCCGTAACTTGATCAAGGCTTTCCTACAGGGCTTCGATTAAAGTGAGTTTCCATTAACTGTGGTCAGCACTGATGTCAGGATTTTGAGACCGCGCTAAGTCCTCTAATTTGACCGTTGTTGTTATAGGACCAACCACCGGGACGTACCATGGATCTTTTTTATTTTTTTACATCGGACTAGGCTAACGTTTGACCGCGATCTCGCCTGATGGAAAGCGACGATGCGTTGATGTTGGATCTGGGTTAGGTCTTCGATTAAAATCAATGTAGGTACTAGCGAAATAAATTTTGAGAAAAGTAGCATTACAAGTATGATGTACAAAGTATTTGATGATGAAATATGATGTCATGATGATACAATGACAACAGAACCAGCTGCCTACTCAAATGCAAGCGCTTCGTCAAAAATTCGTTCTCAGTTTTCATTGTTGTCTGGCTGAGGGTCCAACATAAGGTCTTCAACTCTATGCGTCATTCACTGGCTTTTAATGGAATAAAGCAATAAAGGAAAATAGAAAGTAAAATATTGATCTTAAGTGAAAATTTTTTTGAGCAACTGGCATGTCACTTTGACAGTGACTTTTCGTGACATTTCTTTGTATACATAAAATATGTAAGATTAAAAAACGGAGTAAACAGTAAAATGTCTGCTGTATTTTTTACGTTTGCTCAAATGTCCAACCAAGCTCAGTGTAAGGTTATTATAAGAATGTTTTTGAGATTACAGTAATTAATTTATAATTGAAATATCTCAGAGATTTAAGCTGTGTATTGTAGTTTGACGGAGGTCAGTATTTCTTCTGTTTTTATTTCTTCCAATAATTATGTAAACATCTAACCCTAAAATTAAAAGATAGCCCTTTGGTCCAGTTGGTAGTGAACCTACCTTCTGAGCTTGGGGCGTGGGTTCGATTCCCATCTAGGACAAATATTTATGTGATGAACATTTGTGTTTGTTCTATATCTGGTTGTTAATATCTATTTAAGTATGTATTTAAAACTATATATGTATGTATATCAGTCTCTGGCAGCCATATCACAAGCTTTGCTTAGTTTGGGGTCAGATGACCGTGTGTGAAAAATGTCACGAAATATATAATTAAAGTCTTTCATAATGAAGAAGGTTCAATTTCTTCATTATTATTAACCGAACAAAGAGTTGTGAGGTCACTTGAGGTCTCAAATTCTACCGGAGCAACTCGGTATATTTGTTGTAATATAACTTACGAACCGTTAATCTCATCGTTGTGAAATTTTGTAGTTCAGTCAAATACAGTTTGAGCATAATCGAGGTTGTGAAGATAAAGCAAAGTCACCATCAGGGGACAATTACCATTTAGAAAGAGGCTAAATCTCTTGAATACGTCTGAATTACTTATTTCTGAATTATCACATGTAATAATATATTCTCAAAATTGTTTGAATTAGGTACATCATCACAAGACGTTTGTAAAGGAAAATTCTATTCCAGGATTAAAGTCGAGTAACCACATCATATATGCATTATGCCGCATCATCATACCAATGATTCCATAAACAATAGTTGTGGCTATTATATTTCCACTACAAATGACGAATTAATCCAGAATGATGTCAGTAATCGGTACTATAGACTTAATCGGAACATAATGAACACCGTTATTCGTTAATTAGTACCTACATTTGTCAATATACTGCGTAGTGTGGAATGAGTCAGAGTGCATTAGCACTGGGCCATGTAGCCTGGATCAGCAGTCACGTTGTTGTTGTTATATTAAACAGTTACGTATTAAACATCCTGTTATTTTCAACGGTTACTTAATTTAATTATCACATATTAAATTCAACCGCTTTTACATTCTCATGATTGTTTTTGTGGACGAATAACCAGTTGTGTAATAGTCGCGCAGAAATTTATTAATTCAAATGGTAAATGTTTTTCTTGAATATTTACTAAACTCTTTTGGTCCTGTTATGTTCTTGAGACGGTATAAATGATTGAGTTATATATTTTAGCTACGATTTAGCTAGTTCTGTATACTTAGTGTTGGTTTATAGTTATTTTTAAATTTTGCATGTGTGTCATCGTTCTGTCTGACTATAGTTTCAAGTATGATTGTTGTCTCCATATTGATCCTCTGTATTTAATTATATAATCATCACTGTTCATCATAATCAGCCTTTTAACAGTCCTCTGCTGGACTTCTAGCCTACCCCCGAAATGGCGATTGGGCCATATCCACCACGCTGGCCCAATGCGGATTGGTGGATTCACATACGCCATTGAATTCCTTCTCCGTACGTATGAAGGTTTACTCACGATGTTTTCCTTCACTGAAAAGCCAGTGGTATGAAAATCCGTACATAAACTCCAAAGAGCTCATTGGTACGGACCCGGGGTTTGAACCCGCAACCTCACGCTTTCAAGTCTAGCGGTCTCCCAAATGGGCTACCACGGCTTCGATCATCACTGTTGCAACCACGCACTTCGACCAAAATAAAATGAATGGACGGGCCCAGAAGATTACAAAATGAGCGCCGGCGCTCACTTCGTGTCAGTCGATCTCTAGCCGTAGGAAGTGCGACACGTGTATTGTTACATGATAACGAAACATCTGACAAAATTATGCCTATTGTGCTTTTCCGAAGTGTAAAAACACCGCTACATAGTTTTTGTAACAATTGTAGGTAGGTTATAGGTAATTAGGTGTTGAAGTTATATGTCCGATGGTTTTGATTCGTTTTTACTGAGTAAGTTCAATAGTTAAAGCCCGTCCATTCATTTTATGTTGTTCGAAGGCCATACCCTGCGTATATGTCTATGCGTAGTATATTCTGCGGTACGTGTTTCAATCTCTTCGTAGGCAAAATATGACCTGGGGCCTTACGGACAACAGCTAATTGCGGCACCTAATCCGCTCAGTTGGATAATCACGCGAACGTGAACCTTATCGCGCCCAGATACGGTTTGTGGTCGCTTGATTTTCCAACTGAGCGGATTAGGTGCCGCAATTAGCTGTTGTCCGTAAGGCCCCTAGGTACATAGTTATTTTCAAATAGCATGGCACTTGACAGGTGGTTTGATAATACCATTGAATGTAACGTGATTCGTAAATATTGAATGTGACGTCACAGAACTAAATTAAAGGTTCACATTTTGCGGCGAAAACATATAGGTAAGAGCTACAATGAAAAAAAGCGGTGAAAACTTGTCTGTTAGTGGTGTTATCAAGTGCCATGCTATTTGAAAAGGATTATAGTACATAAGGCCGCATTGCGTTGCGGTGGAGGCCACCGCGTCCCATCGCGCGGGCGGGGTCGCGAGGGCAAAGCCCGGGTCGCGCACTCCGCTGGGCCAAGGATCCGGATATGCAACTACCACTCTCCTGTTATGACCATTGCACGGCGATGCCATTTTGTTAGGCCGTCGATCGATGTATATCAATAGACCGATGTGATGTTCTTTGATGATAATTTTGGGATATTCTCATATAGGTATGATGCTGTATTTTAGGATTATGGTTTTCTTTATGCCATAAGTTGCAAATAACCTGACGGAACGCATCACACGCCTATTGTTGTAACAATATTTTTGTGATTTCGTCAAATGGCTGGTTGGTTTCTTTCTCTTAGATCAGTGATCATTAGTTCTTTCAAAGATAAAGATCTACAAATGATTGTTGGAATAAGACTGACACTTTATAGTCGTACTAGCTGCGCCCCGCAGTTTCACCCGCGTAGTATTGAAAAATGTTGATGATGATGAAAAGTAGCCTATGTCACTCTGGCTCTTGAACTGTACCCATGCAAAAAATTAGGTCGATCCGTTGTTCCGTTGCAGCGTAAAAGAGGAACAAACTTTCGCGTTTATAATATTAGTAGGATTTTTATTTGTGACAGCTAATAACGAAATAGGACTAAATAATGCTAGCGGTGGAAGTCGCGAGGGCAAAGTCCGGGTCACGCGGCTCAAACCAGGCCAAGGATCCCGTGAGATGCAGCTATTGATCGGGAGGCTGTTGCTATAGACTCTGACTCATGCCTGGAACAATCACTGAGGTCAATCAAGTTTCACAGGGACTTAGTTCCGTGTGATCGTTCTGTCCGTCCGTCCTAATCCTTTAATATCTTTTAAATTTATAGCTATTAAGAGCATGATTTATTTATTTTTAGTTTTGGTATAAATCTTATTTTAAAAAAATTACGTAATATTTAAAAAAAACATTTAAGGGGTAGCTCTAGTCTGGTATACTTACAGGAGTGTATTCTTTGCAAAATATAGTCCGTCAAAGTGGAAAAAGTTGCCACCAAGTATGTTGCAGTTTGGAAACTTACTGTATATTTTAACGAAACTCTGTCATACTCTTATCTCGACACGCTTTTTACCATTATTTATATTTATTTTTTCTCGTCAGTACATAATATATCTATCTATTTATTTCTTTTAAAAAGCTACACTTTTCGTTCGCTTAATTTCACTATTTCTATAAAGAGCCTCTTATACCAAATTTGACGGTTTTAAATCAATTTTATTCAGTTAAATTACAATATTTGAGCTGGAAAAAAATACATGTCACAGATACATCTGTGTTAGAAATTTTTTAACTTTCGCGATTTGAAAGGTACATATTTTTTTTACCTATATTAAATAATACGTGATAAGTCCCGATAAACATTTAAAACATCTGTGTTAGAGTTTATGATTTGGTTCAAAACACGATAGAATAAACTTTCCTCGATCAAAAAAAAATCTGAAACAATGTCGACTTAGTTAATTTTTTTCATTTTATGCTCTTATGAAAACTCGTAACAACTTGAAAATTGCATGTACTGAAAGGCAATATTATTCAGCATTTTTTTAATTGGATAGATTTTTGATAGTGAATAGTGTTGTTTTTTAATGAAATTAAAAGCGTAAAAAGGACGCGAGAATTTTGGCGCGCCGCGTTCAGTGCCGCGCCAGGCGTCATCGAGGTCGGACCTATGCTCGTTTTTGTCGTTGCACTCCCCCCGCGGGCGTCCTGACTAGCATTGTAAAATAACATCGTCGCTATAACTTGGCGGGGGCTGAGGGAGCGTTTTGTTGCCTACGCGACTCGGATAACCTCCCGTTAACTATGAATATCAACTACGAAACCCTACCGTATGAGTGTCTCGAGTCTCGATACGCTCTTGACCAGTTATGTAGTAGGTTTGTACGATTCAGGCAAATTAATGGCTACTTGATATTGTGAGCAATGATTCGTTTGCTAACAGTTCAAAATTATTGATCTCTGATACCAATATCAGTACCTACGTTTAATTCAACATGGCTAAACAACGAAGCTATAACATGAAGTTCTGTAAAGGCGTGTTACAGTCCGGCCACTAAGAAAATAAGTTTCACAGTTGCAACAACATTGTAAAAATCAGAAAGAAATCATTTTCTTTTAAATATATTTTTACTGAAGTATATTGGTATCGGGTACAATGTAACGTTCAAAAAGCCAGTAAAAATGATCAGAATGTCCTGTATTCGTTCAGCTTTTTACAACGTTGTTGCAACTGTATGCATTCTTTCAGCGGCCACATTTATAATCGAGTTTTAAAAGCTCGATAACGTAATTGTGATCCTTCCATCTGGTGTTTCAAGTGTGCATAGACGTCGGTGTATACTTATCGCGGCGGTTTTACTTATGATTTTTAATGTTACCTGTAAGCTTTAAAAATCATTAGCATTATCTTTATCATCCCCGTCATCTCTGAACTGACCACAGCTCAGCATAGCCTTCTCTTTGCCACTCCCTTTAATTCCATGTCATAAGCCTAAAAAGTATTCGTTTCTAGTCTCTTCTCGCCTACACAAAAGACCTGACCCTCGGGTATTACAGCATACCTACGCGGCAATCTAAATCGTTGCATCAGAATTGCCAGACGCATTAATACCGTACACGGCGGGTTGTTTAATAATTCAGACAAGCTGCCGAGCGGGGGCTAGTGGCCCGCATGCCCCCACGTGCCCCCGCGGCATATTGATCGCTTGCACCGCTGCGCCACCCACTCCCTGGTATACCAGTACTCTGTAGTAGTGATGTCTATAGGTAGCCAGCTTCGGTAAAATATCAGGATTTTACAGAGGAGGTTATTATGCATAAAAGAGGCCTTGCGACTATTTAAGTTAGACTAGGGAACAATAAATAATGTGGTGCACAAACTCCGGACCACGTCACAAATTCTATCTGTTAGGTAATATGCTACGTAATTATTTTTATGTACTGCTTGCTTCGATCATAAATTTAGAAGTTTTCGAAGACCACTTGGAATAGTTGGTACTAGTAAAATTGTTCAAGAACCATTAATTTACCGCATTGAAATTTCGCCAAAGATTCTCCATGCTGATTTTTAGACAAATTATCCGTTAATATACCTAAAAACAATGATAGCCTAATTTGTATATATGTCGAATTTCTAATATAAATATGATATATCACTCTAAATATATTTAGAGTGATATATCATATTATTTTCAAAATTTATTGTTTATTTCATTTCAATTAAATCATATTTATAATAATTTTACAATTTACATATATTTTATTTAAAATTAATTTCATTAGTACAAATTGTTATAACGAATTTTTTGTTACAGATTTAATTACTTTTTGTTTCAGGTTAGGTTAATTTTGTTTTTTATGTAATTAATATTTAAATTCAGGTTAGGTTCAAATTAGAATCACAATTATCTATACAGAAAATAGTTTAACCAAAATCCTTATTGTACTCGAAACGACGTAGAAGCGGAATTACACTAGAAATTTGACATATACAAATTAAAAATGGACTTCCGCAAAGTAACGCCTGATTCAATCAACAATGATAGCCTAACTGATGCCACGCGATATTATTTTTCAAGACTTAATGAAGGCTAAAGAACTTCTGAGTAGTGAGTTGTTATATCAGATTCCTAAGTGCATTCTAGGAAAATATAAATGCTTTCTAGAAATTACTCAAAAAATATTTCACCACCTCTTAAATAGTTCAGAAAAGTTGGTTCACAGTCATCAGTTCTAACCTAACCTAACCTAACATCAAAATCATTTAGAAATAATTGTACCAAAAGCCACCTATGACTTTGGAAGATGTATGAATAATAATTAATAATGCGATATCGAAAAAAAATTAAAATTTGTGTGGAGGTTAAAGGGGAAGGCATATATTATATATTATATAGGATATTCAGCAGTGGACGTCTTCTAGCTGATGATGATAATATAAAAATTGACACTTGTTCAAGTTCATGTATTACACATAGTCCATCGGTCCCACCCGTCATTAGGGCTCGAGTGGTTTGCGAGGACAGGCGCGTCGACCCTGGAGACTAGATCAATGATCCAGAGCATGCGCACCTAACACCACTCCACACCCTGTTCGATACTCGGCGGGTACACGTCACCCCGCTGCCGAAGGTAAACGACTCTTGCACGTTATGATAGGTCTAGATGTCAATAAAACCAGCGGATTATGAATAAGGAAACGAGTAATAGAAGGCAGACGCTCGACGGGAGATAAAGAACTCCAAGCAAATTATGAGAGAAAACGCAATTACACCTTATCTGGGTAACTGCAAATTGAAAAGGAGGATTTCGTGTAGGCGTTTGATTTGTTTATAATGGGGCCTGACGTATGGAAAATTCCTTTGAATCCAGTAAGCCTCTGAAGTTACTGATGAGCGTCGATAACGATAACCTGCGGATACATTCCGATAAAATGACAGATAGCAATTGTTTTCGCATATAAATTGGCGTCACTAGATAACGGCGTTATTGAAACTTGAACGTTGTATTGTATCGTAATGGCTTGGTGCGGTTTGATAAGCCAGACAAGGCTGAAAGGAGATATTTTGTCATTTCTTTACGTAGCTGGTTTGGTCATCTCTATGTAAGCGTACGGCCTTGGCGACGGCATTAATCAGTAGAGTTAGAGAATGTATTCATTTGTATCAGTTGTCATCATATCCTTGAATGTTTTCAAATTGGTTGCAACAAAAGACAACGTAGAGAAAGAGAGTATAATCAGGCAGCTAAATAAAATACTGTGTATGCTACTTATTGTAAAAATAACAGAAATATCTCACTGACCGTACTGTGTTACCTCGCATGAGCTTTCAAATTCGTAGAATTAATAGCATTCACGTAACGATTGCGACTGTTAACATTCCGGGGAATAGCGGTCATTAAAATTCTAATGAAATTACGACCCTTGTAGGCGCCTAGGCAATCGATCGATAGACTTGCGTCGCGGCAGCATAGCGGACTCCAGCGGACACAGATTAATATTATAGTTAGTACACGGTAAGGTGCGTGACGTCACCGATCGATAAATGCCGCTCCCAGCTCCTCCCCTCCGTTCGTGCTGGCTGGTGATGTAACATAGGATTTTCGTGGGGTTGTTGTATCCATGACTCATGTAACGGTTGTTTTCAAGGGTGGAAACCATTGCGGCTACCAATCTTAACTTTGTATCCACTATGTTCTACATTTTAGCCGTCTCTTCATCGACGGTTCCTTTTTATTTGTTTTGGTCTACCGTTGTATGAATGTTTTGATCAATGTTCTTCTCCACCACGACGTGTCCTATCCGTGAAAGTTGTCTACATTTTAGTTAACCTTCATGTCCATCATAAATCTACTAAAACTTGATTGCTTTGTTTGTGTCACTATCTGATCAGTCTCGTGTTTTATATATATATTTTCATACAGGTACTTTATAACGGAAAGCCGGTTGATTCGACCAAAATAAAATCATCGCAACCATGTGTTGTCACATAAAAACTTCACAATAAAAAAAAGTATTATTTTTGTTTAACAGGTTTTTGAGTCACGTGTTTTACTTTTAAGCATCAACTTATACTGGTTTGTTAGTGGTTTTCCATTAATAAATATAAGTAAATAATTCTCGAATAAATTTTCCGTCTGGTTATTAGTAGTTCTTGGTCTTCGTCTTCGAAATTCTGTGCAACAATTTAGGTTTTATCTGTTGATACAATGTCATGTTTACTCAAAAATAATATTGACGTTGATTTACTTAATTAGGTATTTAATAATTAGTCCAACGGTGGCGAGATGACATAAACGAAATTTGTAGAATTTAGTGGATGAAGTTAGCGGCTAAACAAAGAATATTTGCGATAGATCCAGACATATGCCCATACTGCGAGGTACTGCTACTAAGCTGCTAATGATGATAAAGGAGATTACTAGTATGTTGTCTGATTATCAAGACTATATCACAGCTGGACGGAGCAGCAGATTTTACCTACACCTAAGTTAAAGCGTATAGGAACGTCAAAGTTCAATAGTTATATCTAATTGGTCTCCACACCATCTCCATGGTACGTGCTCGGAACGTAAATAAACAGAGACACGTGGAGTGGGTGCGGAGGCGCGCGTGCGCCCTCGGGCTCCGACATCGATCCGCCCTCGCCCGCGCCAGAGCTCCCCGACACAATATACGTGAGATCTATAGCGGAGAACAGTCTGGACTTCATAGCGTTTTTGCGCACACAGCGCATCATCAGTCTGGCGTTATTGTCCAAGCTTACTACACTTGTATGATCTTTCGTAAATAAATGGGTGGTTCTGGGACCTATGAATGACAGCCGGAGTTTAAAAGAGTTAACAGAACTTTAAAAGAGAAGATAGAGAAGAGAAATAGATTTTAAATACAGGCTCCGGTAGTTAAGAATCAATACGAGTATGTAAGTTACGTAACATCAGGTCTCGTATGACCGCAGGGTGAGACAGGGTAAGACCGCAGGAAAACGCTGGATGCAGGCCGCTTCTAACCGGCCCTTTTGGAGATCGATGTGGGAGGCCTATGTCCAGCAGTGGACGTCCTATGGCTGAAAATGTTGATGATGAAGTCTCGTATGACAGACACTCCGACAAAGAAGACAAAATTGGATATTTGGAATCCGGTATGAGTACCTAGATGATATTATGATAGCGTTCGCTTACAAATGATTGGTAAATACTATCATTATTTTGTAACACAATTTAAAACAGATAACTATTAATATAAGTAAAGTATACAACATGCAAAAACAATCTAGCAATACCTACTTATATCAGAAGGGCCGCCACCTGGAATGCGCTGCCTGAATGGGTGTTCCCCGATAGTTACAATCTGGGTGTCTTCAAATCACGAGTGAATCGGTTTCTTCTAGGCAAGCGTGTTCCACCGTAGACCGCATCATCGCTTAACATCCGCCGAGTTAGCGGAAAAACGCAAGCCTATTATTAAATATAAAATAAACCTAAATCATACAAAGAAAAATAAACTCGCAGGCAATTAAAGCAACTAGTAATAAACCCATATTTTATGGAAAGAAAACCACTAAGCATGAAAGTAATCGATTATATGACACAGTTCCACCGATTTTATCGAATGACATAAATTGCTGTTTAGTTACAGTACTTACAGCACACTCAGCGGTATTTATTAATATTTTATATTCGGATTTAATAATAACTGAAATGATTACTTTTCAGTTGTTACCCTATTCGACACGAATTTAGATAAACCGTGAATTCGTATATCTAGTGTACTTTAAGCAGGAGCCAAAAAGTAAGTGCCACGTCTGCCACCAGTCAGTCAGTCAGTGCCACCTAATCATTGGGCTTCAAAATTTTGCGCGCCTCTGCATTGTGATCCTCAGCGTCACTCAGACTTTATTTTCAATTCTAAAATGTTTGCTCTGTTATACTTAGCGATTGATTAACTGTCAAAGGTGTGGTATCAGTGGTACTTCAAGTTGACTCTACAAGAGTCCTAACAGTACAGTAGTACTCCATGTCTAAAATTTAATTTTCTGCAAGCAGAATCCATAGCGCATAGTCAAGACTGGAAAATCAATAGCAGGACAAGGATGATGCCAGTTCTCGTCAATGGTATGTGATCTTTAGTTTCAGCACCTCTAATTAAAGTAATGGAATGTTCGGTTGTGATGTCTGAGACCCGGCGCGTCCGTCGCTACAGCTAAATGTAAATAAACATTCGTAAACACGTGTCTTGTAGTTTTAAATACGATAGCATAGGTAATAGGAGCGTCGCACGCCTGCGCAGTCGGCAGGCGTGCGACGCTCCTATTACCGATATTGTGGACATCGTCTTTGTCATCATTACGACTACTAGGCTCTCTCGATAGATCAGTAAAAGCAACCATCGATGCGGTGTCTCTAGATTGGTGATCACGGTTTCATTTAGAATTGAGAGCTGTGTTTTAGATGGAAAGTTGATTGTCGGTCTTTGACGTTTGTTCTGGATCAGCAATCTTGTTGGTTATGTCGGCAACAGAATTGGTCGTATCTGACTTTAGAGGGAAAACACTTTTGGGGTTAGCCACTCAGAACTTCGTTTTCGTGTTCATTGCATGTATGAAAGCAAGCAAACATTAGACTATTTAACTCCCAGTACTTCATGTTACGTCAATTATTTTGCCTACTTCCTGCGACTGTAGATTCGGTTCTAATTAGATTTTAAATTAAGGTCTATTTAAGTAATATTTATGTAGGTATATGCTTCCATGTATATCGACGATGACGTGGTTGTTATGTTGACCCAAAAGTCTCAAAACAAAGATAATATTGTAAAGTTAGTGATAAGCACAGAACGCGCGTACCTACTTTGATATTTATTTTGTCAAAAACAACTAAAATAAATACCATAATGATTAGATATCGAGTATCGTTGTCGTCTCAAGTTTATGCTGATAAATGTGCTATTTTAGTGTTGCATCGCATGGCTCTAATAAGTGTTCGTTAATTTTACCAATCAGTTGCAGCACTTGCAGCGGTTTCATCATCAATTTGTCATCTTTGATACTATTTATTAATGTCGTTATTATTTCAACGTTTCCAGTTTCTAGTATTTCACAGATCTAGAATCATAGAAAGATGTTTCTTCTACATATACATACTTATAAAAGGGAAATTCACCTACTCACTCACTCGCTCATTACGAAATCTCGAAAACTACTTGACCTACAAAGCTGAAATTTGGCAGGTAGATTACTTATGTATAATGGGGGTGTAGAGGTTCGCTAAGAAAAGATTTTGCGAAAGGGCCGAATTAAGGGGGAAATAGAGGTTGAAAGTTTGTATTACAGTCCTTTGTTTTTTTATGTTATGGATATAAAATTTGGTAGGTATTAGGGCTAATAGTATATAATAAGAAAAAATACTGATAGATAATTTTTACAAAAAGGAAGGATTAAGGAGGTGGAATTGGAGTATGTATGTTGTACTGAAAGTTATGCAACTACGAATCTGTAAATTGGCAAGTGGGGAATCCACTTGCCAATTTACAGATTCGTAGTAATGGGGTGTTATGTAGACATCCACAAAACATATTTTGAGAAAGGGCCGAATTAAAGGGTCTATAGGGCTGTTGAACGTTTAGGTGAAAGTCTACGCGTACACAGTCGCGGGTAACTGCTATTATTACTTATATTAATGTGAAGTCAGCTGGTTCTCTCATTTCCAATCTTAAATGAACATCTTTTAATTAAGACACAAATATTTGTACCCATGTCATGAGCAATTACGCAAGTATTTTCCTAGGCAATGTGAAAGAAAGACATTAACATCAGTTCTCTCAGTAAATTGCTTTGTACGAGATCTAATTATTCCATAGAAAGTAATATGATTATTTACGGGATATTTACCGTGGTAAGGTTGTAGAATGAGCTCCCGATATTTCGGAGCAGTTACATCATGTTCACGGGAAGACCCGTGTCTTCCTGTCTTCCCTTGAACATGGTGCATTTAACTGCATGACTCCGTATCCCAAGCTTTGCTTAGTTTGGGGTCACATGACCGTGTGTGCAAAAATGTCCCGAATATTTATTATTATGTATAACTTTAATGAACAACGTAAATATTATTTATATTAAAAAAGTATTAATAAAATTAACTGTCGAAACAATAAGATATCATAACTATTATTAAAATAAATAAATATCTGGGACATTTTTTGCACACACGGTCATCTGACCCCAAACTAAGCAAAGCTTGTAATATGGCTGCCAGAAACTGATATATACGTACATATATATTTTTAAATACATACTTAAATAGATATTAACACCCAGACATAGAACAAACACAAATGTTCATCACACAAATGTTTGTCCTAGATGTGAATCGAACCCACGCCCCAAGCACAGAAGATAGGTTCACTACCAACTGAGCCACCGGGGCAATCAATATTAATTTAAATAGTTAACAGATAGACATTACTATAATTGTATGATAAACAAATTGACCTACTGCTACAGCCATCATTACTAAAATTTATTTATTTATCATTTATAAAATCACTAACTTTGTAATAACATCTCGACTAAAAGATTTTTTAGTTTTATCTATGTAATATGTACCTATAAATAATGAATAATTATTTATACCTATTCTTATTGGACCCATGTTTTGAAATGTTTTATTGGTGTTGCTATGAGTAATCTGCACAAACAAACCAACCACTTAGTTTTCCAGAGCTTGCTCTAATTTGACATAAATTTGCTATTATTATTTAATGCGCCCACGCATCTTTCCAAGAATGTTTACTACGGATTAGTGAGTTATCTTCGCTGCGTCTGTAATCCACATTCACCGGTTCGTCATCAGCTCACGTCTACCTGGCCGCCGCAGTCGCCGCCGCCGCATAACTGTTTTTCTCAGATCCTCAAACGTTTACAAAAAGCATTGCGCCTTCATTATTATTATTATTAAAACACAAAAGCGATGAGCGGCAACATGGCGGCACTGCGACGTTGCCGGTCCGCACGCTTGGCTGACTCGTCACGTGACGTCACGTCTCAAGATGGCCGCCATACCGGTCGTGCTGAGCCCCCGCCCCCCGCTGCGCCGCGCTGGCTCCCGTCCCCGTCCCGTCTCACAGCCGGATCGAAACAAGTAATAATAATAATTTAGAATGCAGCCGTCATGTCAGAAAGGAAACCGAGCGAGAATAGATTGTAATTTAATGCATCGAACACCTCGACTATACTCGATAAAACTGATTGTTATTCTACAGCAGAAGCTGTTTACTTTCGTTGAATAACATAGATACCTAGTAGTTAGCGGAATCGAGAGCCTCTACAACATGCGTGGCGCACGCCCGCGCCGCCGCCGCTGCGTGATTCATTTCGGCAATGTTCTAATCAAGTAAACATTCTAAAACCGCCAACAATCTATGCCATTGGCTGCTGGATTCATCAATTCATAATGTCTTCCACGAGCTTGTTTTCAAAGGTTGATAATAATTATGCACTCATACCTAGGTACCTAGTGTAGCTACCTACTTATATGTATTTGTTTTACACCCATTGAGATAAATCTCAATACTATTACCACCATTATTTATTTGCAATCGCAGAGCTTTTTCACAATTTTCGTTACAATATTTACTGTTGATTGATTTATATTTAGCTTTCTAAATTCCATGGTTTTTTTTTTCTTTACATATCCGGACGGAAGTGTCAATCTGTTAGGTTCATTGATGAGTGGTGTTAAATTTAGAAATAATATTACAACCGGTGGGTAGGTACTAGGAAGGTAATAACCCCATTGCATCTGCTAAGCGGTTTGTATCGTTTTCATGTAGTGTAGGCAGTGAGTTCGTTATCGCGCGATAAGCATGTTGTCGGGGCGGGAGGGGAGCGGCTGCGGCGGCGGGCGGCGCATCCGCGTCGCGGCTAACGGCGCGTCGTCGTCGTGGTGCGCGCGCTGACGTCACCGCTCGATAATGGCCGCCGCCGCCTCAGCCCCCCGCGGTGGCACCGCGCCGAGCTCAGTCTCTCCTCGACCTGCTTACGAAGCGAGTGCCTCACACGTTCCGCATCCCGGCTTTCAGCGTTCGCGGAGCCGTATGTGAAAAATATTTTATCAGTGCTCTTGTGTAATATGGTGACGTTGTTTTTTCTTAACCGATAATAAAAATCAGTGACAATTTACAAGAGAATCGAAGAAGGCCGATCTCTCGCGCTCCGAGCTATACCCGGCGGCGAGATGTCGGTGATGCAAAAGCGGCAGCACTGCTACTTGTGCGACTTGCCCCGTATGCCATGGGCGATGTTGCATGAGTTTTCGGAGGCGGTATGCAGGGGCTGCGTCAACTACGAAGGCGCGGACCGCATTGAAGTTGTACTGGACACAGCTAGGCAGCTGAAACGCGCTCATGGCTTCCAGGAAGGCCGCGGTCCCTCACATGCCAAAGGGGCTCACAGAGCACCTCTAGAAGCCCACCAAAACGGAGCCGAAACTGCGGGCAGGGGGCAACCGGCTCCGCCAGCTCACCACGTCCACACTCCTACATCTGGATTTACTTTACATCATCAGCGCCCAACTGCCAGTGCTGGTCTTTTAGCAGAATATGGTGGGCGACGAGACGATCACGACGGCAGGAGATTGACACATTTGCCCGCTCACCACCTGCCGACGCACGGTGCGGCTCGGCTGGCGCCTGGTCTAACTTTAAAAAGGCCTTTGGATGAGGATGATCACCAGAACCATCATGAGCCAGCCAAGCGGCTGCTCGATGATCACGCCCGCCCACCTCTAACTCGCGGAGATTCGTTGCCGGCGGTGTCCCTTGCTACATCTTTCGCGCCTGATCGATTCGTCAAGCAGGAGAAACATCCAATACGCACACCGTCTTTTGACGCTTCTTCTTTTAAATCAAACGGTGAGTCATAATTTTACCTGTCCAAAATTTATTTCAATCTTCATAGTCACCTACCAAAAGCCTATTTCACACTATATACTATGATAACTTTGTGGTTTCCTATTCAATGACAATTTTCTCAAAAGCCGGAATTGCCTGCGCAGTTCTAAATGTACGTTGTGATTTTGCTTTTTTTTTTGTAATTTATAATATGTCATTTATAGTCTGCATAAGTGGTTTTTCTATTGTTCATATCATTTGCATAGGTCTCTTCATTCAAAGCATATTTGTTCAACACGTTGATCAAATTCATTGTCATAGAAATACGTTTATTATTAGGTAATTATTTTCGTAGTAATTACGTTATTGTACTTCACTACTTGCCGGGCTGCTAAAAATAATGTAAACATACATTATTTTGATTTAAATTTAACGTAGTTTCTAAAAATTTGAATCATAATTCAAATGTGAATCATAATTATAGATAGAGAAACTCTTTATTGTGTACACCAGAAATAAAATATACAACAAGATAGAAAACACTTACGAGCTAGTGACACAACCATTGGATGGAAAGAATAACTCAATTATGTTCTCACATATTTACTTTTATTAATGTAACAAAATCTGTCGGTAAGTACATAATTATATTTCCAAAATGTCATCTGGGCACAATATACCTAGGATGCTTCTCTTTGACTCGGGATTATTTTGTTCGTTTTTAATTTGATTACCAGTAAAGTTGTTTTAGTATTCTCAGTACGTGCCTACGTAGAATACAAAGCTACTCAAACTATGAAGTACAGAACTATATAGCTAAAGAGTAGCTTTGGATTTCATTTGTTATTTCTAGGTTCTTATCTATGCTCAATGCCCATTAGGAAAATATTGCACCATTTACCCATTTTAAAATCTACGTTCAGAAAATGTATTCTAATGAGAAGTCACGGTTTTGGCGTAACATAATAAATAGCTGATAAACGTGAACGTGGTCCCATAGTCCAGACGGATGAGCTTGGTTGTTTTGCGCAAGCAAACGTCCGCCACGGGATTCATAATATCTATGTAGGTGCATTTACTCAGTCCATAAATACGAAACTGGTTAGACTGGTTGTTTGAGCGTTCTCGAAAGCGAGCCCGCGCCCGCGGCCTCTCGCACACAAACTCGCTACGTACAAACACCACCCACACGTAATGTAAACGCGGCACCGTGCCGCGCCGTGAATGCATGCACGACACGCGGTGTGGCAACGTCGCGTGACGACATTTTCGCTCGCGTACGTATGTAGGTAGGCCGACGGGCAAAAAATATAGCGCCTGCCTACGCTTGGCAGAGTCGCTCGACCACATTCCGTTGGCGTGTGTACCAGAGAGCGCGGCCGCGGCCGCCGCCGCAAGCTGTCGTCGGCCAAAAAGGTCACCGAGCGTGACGTCATCGCTACCATATGGGCCGTGCCTTCGCGCCAACAACAGAACTACCCGACCATAACTTATGCCCTTTGCACGCTATTATGAGATAGCAGTAAACTGGAGTAGACACGTAGATTTTTACATTGGTTGATTTATAACTGACTCGGAAAAGCATAATCATCTAAATAGGTATGTTAAAAGCAATCCTTGTTTTTGCATCGATTTCTAACTTGGGACTTTTTATAATAAATTGGTCAATTGAATGTAAGCTCGTTATTTTAGTACTGCTAAAAAGAAAATTATCATATTGATACTAGGTAGCCAAGCGTAGTGCAGCACACATGGCAATTTTAATTTTCCAGAAGACTTTACTTACATCCATTAAAATTAACTGTACCTAGGTGATCGATACCAAAAAACAGTTAGTGGCAGTGCGAGCATTTAGTCTAATGTTGAATGTATCACTACGAATAAGTTGAATATATCGCAATGAATGATTTATAACATAGCAACGGCCGAGTAACCACAAAAAGATACGGGACCCACATCGCGCGCGGTTTGGCAACGTCGCGCGCTTGGTACTCGTTCGTGTTACGACTCGGTTCACTGTGCATGTTTGAGTGTGCAGTGTGGAACTCGTATCACTTCTTTAGTATACTTACCTACCCGTCTACTGTTGAAGTTGGACCGAAAGGCCGGCCGGTCGAGCGCCATGTTCTATGAGTGACAAAGCAGTGACACATCACCGCTCACTACGTAGCGCGTATTAACAAACGCTATATAAATAACATTGTATGCGTGTGTGAACGTGTGTTTACTATCCGTCGGTCCACCGCAAACGATGTGTCATCCAACATTGAATGTGAGGTTATTCGGACAAATTGAAACGATGCCGAGGGAGTGCGGTGCCGGTGGTGGCGCAGCGCACCGACGAAAGTGGTTTGATCTAGCGCCGCAAATCACGTCTCGTGCCAGTTACTATTTCTATCGCTGACATCTACAATTAATTTTACTTTTCTTCTGATGTATGTACACAACATTATTACATCTAACATGCGTCGTTATCCGCTAATCGAATTATCGTGATAAGGTTATGGCATACGTGATCATTCTTTTGACGTACACTTCGTATTATAGGTATATCAATATCATCATCATGATTCATGGTGGTAGATTGTTTTTTTTTTTTGCTTTTATCGACAACAAAGACATTACCGGCATTTGATGTATATTATTTAAGTATAGGTATTCTTAAAACCACATAATGTTTGCTTCCCATTATATTACACATAAAATATGTAGTAACCGCGCCCGACCAAGACAAATTATTCAATAAGAGGATAAATTACTGACACTAGTTCATCAAAGAAGGATATAAATTCGCTTCCTCTTCGGAGAGTTACCCATGGAAAATGGATTCAGTTTTTTTATAATATGGATAAATGATTTCAGGCTACGCTAGCGCGGCTCCGCTGACAAATGGCTCAGCTGGGTCCCCGCTGGGGCGTGCGGCCGGCTCGCCGCCGGTGACGGGCGCGAACAGCGCTGGCCCTAGCCCAATGGCGGCGCTGATGTCGGTAGCCGACACGCTGCCCCCTGGATCTCCGCGCTCTGCTGGTGGCTCACCCCCACAGCCTCCGCCGCAGCGCTCAGCTAGCCGCTCCAGCCAACATTCGCCTAACTCTTCAGGTATTCATCGGCTCTTTACACCGGTCGCATTCAACCAACATAGAAATCATTCTCTTTAAAAACCATCAAGATAGACGCCCCTAGACAATTTTGGTTGAATATCAACATTTGCGTGATCTTGATCGACATTTTTAAAGACTTATCGTACCTGAAATCATCCTAAATATTAGTTGAAATGTGGATTAAATTATTTTATCAAACTCATCCGTGTAACGTGTGAAAAAATATGAGTTATCAAAGCGTTACTTTTTGCAACAACAACCAGAGCTGATTATTTAAACGGTACATCGTGTTCGTAGTCTATACGATATCGTATGACGGGTCGGACTCGGGCGGGCGTCCGGCCGGCGTGACGGCGACCCGACGACCGCTTGCGCCCAAACCGTCCAGCTACAGTCTGCTGTAGAGCCCGCGTAAAACTTTAAACTGCAAAGTCCGTTTAGCAGACAGTAGCTAACAATTGGTCTCCGGTCCGACAGGGTCGAACGGCGGGCGGCGGTCGTCGGGCTCCCGGCACGTGTCGTCGACGACATCGGTGTCGTCGACGGAGGTGGGCGAGGGCGCGGACGCGAGTGCGCCGGCGCCCGCACCGCTGCTCAAGTGCACGCTGTGCCAGGAGCGCCTCGAGGACACGCACTTCGTGCAGTGCCCCAGCCAGCCGCATCACAAGTTCTGCTTCCCCTGCTCAAGGGACTCTATCAAGCGACAGCAAGGATCAGAGGTGAGCCCTCGTCATTTGTTTTACTATTTTTAATGGCCGTTTTATTTGACAGTGGACAGAGATATCATAGAACCTTTCTTTTCCAGGTTTACTGTCCGAGCGGCGAAAAATGTCCGTTGGCCAATTCGACTGTCCCGTGGGCTTTTATGCAGGGCGAGATTGCCACAATCCTCGGTGAGGAGTTCAAGCCGAAGAAGGAGCGCGAGACCTAGAGCGGCGGCGTGACCTCTCGAATGTTCCTCTTGTCCCTCTTGTCGTGAACACGACGGGAGGAGTAGCCGTGGCACGAGGCCGCAGGCGCCTAGCGCGCGGCTCCGCGGCGACGCAACGCGCACTCTCGCGTGTCAGCAAAGATTACTTGTATATAATATCTTGTAAATAGTACACACTTATTTAGTTGACTCATCGAGATCGAGCGACAATTCCGGTCCGGCTATGTGCCCCAGCGAGGGCTCTGTGACTATGACATGTTGAACTCTTATTTATTCTACTATGCCGATGTGGCGTTTTCGATCGCTCCGGCTTTCTCATATATCTGTTTTGGAAAAGTTTCGATCATTTTACTATTTCTGTGTATCCGCACTACGCGGAGAGATCTAAAGCAGTTGTTGGGTTGAGGATGGAGATTTCTTCGGATGCCATTTTCTTAGTTACCTTTAGGTCCCGAACCATAGTGAACTTGGCATTTATTTATGTGATTCTTATACTGTACGAGTATTATGCGATATATTTGATCATGACATTTTATTATGTAGTCGAAAGTACTGATTGTAAGAACGTAGTTTATGGAGATTGGAAGCGCACGCCGTGTAGACGGCAGGCGGTGTAAGTATATTTGTATTTTATACTTCGGGGCGTGCGCGATCATTTTTATTTTGCTATGAAGCGATTTATTCAGAGTGGATCGAGTTCCGTTACTGTACTACGTTCGACGACACATTCGGCCTGGTGATGATTCTCCATTGCTTTATGTTCTTCTTACTGTCAAAGATCATCATTATTTTCAATTGGAAATTCATAATTGTGGTTTGTCGTGTACATCTTGGATGTGCTCGTTATTTGAGTTGATTATTTTGTAAGAATAAGTTAATGTTACTCGGTAGTGTGATGCGCGCGCTTCGCAACTGGCGCCCGAGCGGGAGTGACTTGCGGCGCGCGCGCTGGTGGGATGAAGTATTAGCGAGATCGCTATGCTAACGAAGGAGGGGGCGTACCTAGTCATTTTGTGAAATGTCAAATTGTCAGAACCGCGTCCACGCGGCCGTTGTAGGAACTCTTAAAACTCGCTGCTATATTTGTATAAAGTGAAGTAATCATTATAAATTATCATTATATATGGCGTAATGTTAAACGATTCGTAGTGTGCGTCAATTTCGAAAGCTATCAGTCTACGACCGTTTATATTCAATTTTGTACGATCTGATCTATTTTTTGATGTTAGATTGTCTTTTTCTTGATTGAACGTTACTTAGTCGACTTATTTCGTAGTCGAGTAATTGACGTTTGATGTTAACGTATGGGATTCTAGTATAATATTGTAAGTCTCGTCTAATAATATAATTTATGTATTAACTGTATCTACTGGAATCACATTAGCATGTATCTATGTATTGAGACGAATAATTTTGTCTTTAAACATTTTCACATTAGTACATTCAATTAAATTGAAATGTCCATTATTTATTTTAGATGGTATTTATGTGTAAATACTTACCTTGTATATACTTTTATCTATTTGTAAATAATTTTAATATCGTGGTTTCGAAACCGATACGGACGTAATGGCTTTTACTCAAGGACTTTGTATACCCTTATATAAAGTCCTTGCTTTTACTCCAGTATTAGTAGATGTCAACTTGATTTATTGTTTTGTCATATTTTTTTTTACATTATTTATGTTAATTATTTGAATTTCCTTCTAACTTGTTAAAATTTCTCCGTCTTTATATCGTTACAAACTTTTATCTTATTTGCTTACAGTTGACTGCAACTTTGTTTTTAGTAACTTGTTTAATCTATATTATTAAGTGTTTTGTATTAACACTTTTCACGATGTCTTCTACTTATTGTCGTTATCTGATAGATTCGAAATTGATATTTAGTATTATCAATGGAAGTCACCCGGAATGGGTTTGTCTTGTATTAGTTGTCGCCGAAAGTGGCAAAGGTAAATATTGTAAGCACGAAGTGTGCAAATTACTTTTTAACGCTTTGATATGTTAAATGTACGTGTTATTTATTTTTATAAGAAAATAAAATTGTGTTACTTTCTTGTAATGGAGCATTTCAGGGATCATTGCTTCTATCTTTCTCTAGATATTATTCGTATTAAATTCTTTTGTACAACTCTAAATTTTCTATCTTTACAAAATAAACTTAATGGAATTTGTTATTGTGAATTAAAATCATTCGGTGTGCCCCAAGGTGTGGTTCGGAGACCGTTGCTATATCTAATATATGTGGCTTGTCGTACATTTAACATATCAAATGGTTTTAGTCCGCCTTTACCCTTAGGCTTGTGTGTAGAGTCGACAACCACGACAAAATCTGTATAATTTTCTAACTGTAAGCAGCAAGTGAAATGCTTCGTTTAAGACGTTCATGTACATGTTGGTGAAATACAATTGATGTGATTTTATAATTACTGGGTTCTTTTACTTTCCCACCTTTTCCTATATGACAAAAACTTTGATCTTGCTAGTACCAGAGTTACTATTGATGATAATAAAAAAAAACCTATGTGACATTTTATGTACATGCAATTGGACAGATTTGACCGAAACTTGTTGGTGTAATCTGAGAATCTAATGTAACTTGCAATTCCTGCAACTAAAACTAGTGGTCAACCATGTTTGCCAAATAATATTGTTAACAAGATAGCTTAGTAAATTTGCTATATTGAGGTTTGATCACAGGGTTTCAATATTCGTTTCATTAGGACTCATCACGAAATGTACTTGACCTACGAAGCTGAAATTTGGCAGGTAAAAAAAGAAAGTAATTTTGATAGAGCTGAATTAAGGGAGGGGAGGAGGGGGGGGGGTTGAGTCTAGGCGTGAGAAGTTGCAGGCAACAACTAGTCAAGTATATACTGATGAGTTCACTTCAGGCTCTTTTAGGTTATCTATTCGGTCTTTCTAGTTTAATACATATACGGTACTATAAAAAGGGTGTGGAGGAGCCTAAAAATAGTAGTAGCAGTAGTATGTTTGTAAATATATCGTAAATTGTGCTGGATTGATGAGCTTAGATATTTAAAATCAATAATCAAAATATAAGTTGTATTTAAACCCACGAGCATCCCGATTTAGGATCCTGCCCTAAATATGAAAGCACTTAAATCTGAATGAAATTTTCACTTGTCCTCCAGATCGGAGCGGCCCCAACGAGAGGATGCCGGAACCTCTGTGTCTGACGAACAGATGAGATCAGGCGCACCTCGGTATCCAGTCGATCGATATTTGGTTAGTATTCTCAGTACAAATTGACACAATTCTAGGCGAAATCTACCTGCGGGCCTACCACCTTCGATCACACCAACTAAATAATATTCTCAATTTTGTTATCTAGCTATGATATATTATTTTGACAATGAGACAAATTTTATTATAGGCAGTAAGTAGTAGGTATGTTCAATTTCGCAAATATAATTTTACAGGTTGAGAGCAGCAAAAAGTTCGAAATGGTCAGCATCATAGACTACGACATCTGGAATCCCGAGCCCGCACTAAGGCCAGAAGATGAGATCATTCTAAGGAAATTGCATGAGATGCTGCAATCGACCGCTGACGACTTGAAGCTGCTTTCCGGGGGACTGTCTAAATACCACGAGCCCGGCGTACAGGTGAAGACGGCGCCAACTCCCCTCGATGAAGAGTTCAACGAAAAAGTTCACATCGAGGAGGTTGTCAATGCGAAGTTCCATGGTTACAAAATAGTCGAAAAGCCGCTTCACGTACCCGAAGTCAAGCTGCGAAACGACTCGATTGACGGAGTTAAAATAAATCGGACAGCTAAAATAATAAATACCGATGTCGGAGCTAAAACTGCACCGACGTCCAAGAGGCCAGTTATTAATAGAAACTTAGGAATATCTCGAACTAGAATAATACAAATCAATGGTGAGAATCAAGTTAGTTTGAATGAGAAGCTTAACAATGGTAAAGTTATCAATAATGCACCTGCAGTAGCTTATAATGAATTTTCTTTCAAATATGTTGAACCTAAAAAAACTCCGCGAAAATTATTACAAGTTCAATATATGCCAAGCATTAATATAAGGAGTGAATTGCAAGAGCAGAAAGTGTTACAGTTAGATATTATGCCTGATATCAAAGAAGCGAAAGAAACAAATACGACTAAAAGTAATGTCTCGGTAGTTGCAATATCGCACGATATTGTCATAAAGTCGGCACCTGTCAAATCATATGAAGCTGTGCAATCACTGAAATCAAATTCTAAAAATCAGCCTGTAAGAAAAATATCTAAAATGTCGACTTGCGAGAGTAGTGGATCTACAAATAACGTCGATTCTGATGCGCGAGCTATGCAAAATACTCAAAAACGTATAATATCCGCGATGAGAAATTCGCCGAAAACATCAGGAAGAGAACGTGTCAAAAAACTTACTGCGGTTAAAAAAGAAATAGATAAACGACGACTTAATGTGGATGAGTGGAAGAAAAAACTAAATGTAGTATACGGATCCAGTAGTTCCAAAAAAACTAAAATACCAACGAAGACGTCTCCAAAGAAGTCCAATATTACTAAAAGACGGACTGCATTAAATAATGTCGAATACATACCGTATTCACACTTAACATTAGGTGGAGTTAGAGTAAGTGATATAGAACGAGAAATATCAGATATACCTAACAAAACTGATATACCTCTAAGTCCTATTTTGGACAAAATCTTAAGCAGTAGGGAAAATTCATTTCACAAAGACAGTCCTAGAAAAAATCACAAAAACAACAATAGTAATCCTATTTTAACAACATCAGATGAACATTTACTTCAAGAAGTAATTGACATCGAGCGAAGCGTCTGCAAGACATTATCTAATAATCTAAAGAAAAAAGTGAACGGGCCAGGTGAAAAAACTAAGAATGTTGCTAGCGAAAGCAATAATGCCGATGAAGATAATGATAGTTACGCCGATGACTTTGAAGATGAGAAATCTGAACAAAGTGGAAAGTCCTACGCTCAAATACCTTCATCTGATGACGACCCAGAAGAAAATTTAGGTAAAATAAACTATGATGAAAAAGACTATATTTCTTCTGAAAACGATGACAATGCTTCTAATGATGAAACTAAACCAGGCCAATCTAATGTAAAAAATACTACTTTTAAAGCATCTACCCTCTCATTTAAGGACTCCGTAGACATATTTGAATTTGTACATTTAGTTGAAACACACGACACTGCTACTCAAAGTAGCGGGACCAATAAAATTACACCCAAAGAAACGCAGACTTCTCCACGCAATGACAAACCAAATATTCAACCGATCCACAACGACTTGTGGCCTTCAATTGACCCACGGCGAGAAGTGGAAAAAATGTTTGAACTTGAGAAAGATTTCATAAAAAAGCTAATAATAGACGAATACGGGGACTTGCTAGAAAAAAATATCAACAAACCATCTACTTCCAACGAAAACACACAGGAGGAGCAAAGGAAAAATGTGACCGCATTACAAAAAAACACTCAAACGTCGCCAGCGCACGTAAAAAGCGTCATGACTTCGCCAAAAACAACTAAGACTAGACCCACATCACCCTTCCTTTTGTCAGTCCCGGTTCATCAACAGACAAGCCCGATGGTTGTAATCACAAACGAAGAAGAACAAAAAATTGAGATCGGAGTTGAAGTAGACGATATATCGGTTAATTTATCGTCACCGCGGTTTAGCTTGCGCCTACCGCAGAATTCTCGCGAAGTTCTATCCAATCTAGGAGAACAAACTCCATCTCAGACTAAAGTAAGTATGAGGAAATATAAACTGAATAATAACACTTTAACAAAAACGTCACTCAGCAGCTCAAGTTCAGCAGATGCTGATAAATCCTCATCGGAAATTAGCAGTTTGGGAGAGGTAAGAATGAGGAAAAAACTAAAGAAAAGAGCCCCATCGATATCAGAATACAGTTCATCGTCGACAATTTCTAAAAACAGCTATGATTTGCATTCTGTCGGAATTTTGCCATTAAGAAGCGAAGGAGAAGTTAGTTTAGGACAGATTTATAGGAAAAAAATACAAAAACGAAACAATAGTGACGGTGAAACCAGTTTTGGCCATAAATGAGTTATCTTCTAAGTAATAGGCTGTCATGTCATTCCTTTAGTGCCTTATCGAGTTTATAACAGGTAATAAAATAAAATAATTCATTGCATGATTGAAGTTTACTCGCCGTAAGTACAAAATGTTGAAAGTTAACGCATATTAGATATAAGTTAAATATACCTAGGTACTAAAATATTGTTCGTTCTATGTAAATAGTTTAAGATTTTTTTACTACGCCAGTAGTACCTATAATTGGTTAATTAATAAAGATTATGTACCTAAATAGGTGTTTCCCCCGCATTTGTTGGAATAAAAAGTTGTGTTCGGAAGTTTATTGGTTTTCTTGCTCTTCCTACTTTACTTTGAAAATAATCTCGGTAAAATACTTAAGAAGAGGCGTTATGGCTTTAAAGGATTAGCCTGCCCAGTAAAGGGCAAAAAATAAAATAATCTCGTTATAATACGTAAGAAGAGGCGTTATAGCTTTAAAGGGTTTAGCCTATCCAGTAAAGGCCGAAAAATTGCAATGACGAAGTTTTTTTTTATTTTTTCCTCTGGAAGAATTTGGCGTCGCACTCTTGTGCATTTTCAAGTGTCAACCTTATAACGTCCTTGATAATTACTATCAAGTTTAGTAAAATCACGGTCAAGTTAAAGTTATGCCCTAGTGTATATAATTATATTGTAGTCTTCGGTCTTCGGCCCTATTTAAGTGGTAGAAACTACAAGAAACTTCTTTTTCTTTCTTATATTCTTCTTTTTTTCTTCTGTGTTTTACTGCGTTACCTATATTAACGTCCACGAACAACTAATAAGTAATAATCCATAATTATTACGCATTAACTCTCGAAAATACACAAGTTTAGAAAAATAATACGAGACGACATTTTTTTTCACGTTGGCGCCAAACTAAACCTGAACTCAATGACTGTGTCAAACTGTGATCTGTCATGTGAGTGCGTTCCGTAATGTGTCAAAAATAAGTTTTTAGGGCGCTCACGCAGTGTTGGATTTCGTAGTATACCATTTGTACCATTATTTCATGATGTGTAGTATCATAGATAAACATAGATAAATATACGGTAGTATGTAGGATCGTAATGTCAGTATGTTACGCTAAAATACCATAATTTTATCATCAGGCCGACCGAGTTATATGAGTCCTTTTGCTTATTAATATAGGTACCAACCAATATTTCTGACAAAATCGACTTTGAATTAAAGTGCAATGAGGGTAAAGGATTAATGTTTTACTATCTGGTCGTTCTGAGAGTAGGATGGATGTATTCTATAAATGAGTGTGAGTGAGATGATAAGTACAAACATAGAAATATTTTCGATTACTGCAAGCCGGTACTCAACAGTGAATATTTACTTGCAGTATGTTGAATTAATTTGAAATTTTGCACACACTCGCTACATACTAAATACTGTTCGTGTTGTTATTTCTTGTTCTTTGTCAATTTCGAATGAAATTGTATTTCAATCCAAAATAATAACGACGAATTAATACGAAACGTAGAAATAATTTTAGACCAAGTATATATTTTTGATTTCCAATTTTCCATAGACAAATTTTTTCCGAAGGTCTGAATCCAACACTGCGCTTACGTCACGCCACAGTCGCCACACAGCGCCACGACGGATTTCGGAACGCGCTTTGTTGTATACTGTTGGATAAACTGTGAAACGAACGTTTGTTTTCAAGTTTATATCTACACAAAGGCGGATAAAATAAATTATTCCTATTAGGTGTTTACCGACATAGATTCCTCATTATCGTCAGCGCAGTTTTAAACAACGGATTCATATATCCGCTGTCCGCCGCCGAGAATTGTAGTGTATTAAATCCAAGAGTGCATATCTCAAAATGAAGTTCTTTTATATTTTGCTCATGATAGGGCTTTCCTCGGCGAAGTTTACACACTTCCATACCTTGGGCCCCCGTCCTCACTACGATTGTGCTTATTGCCAGCCGGAGCAGGTTCACATCGCATTCGGAGGTAAGCAGTTACGCTACGAAAATGTTAAAAGATTCAGCGGTTATTTTCGTGATACGTACTCCAGATTTTCTCCCGTAATTTCTTTTTTAATTGAATAATAGGCTTGCGGTTGGCCTTCACCTCGCCTGATGTTAAAGGCGATTGCAGACGATGCCTAATACAAGTTGCAAGTAGCTACTACGCATCGTTACTATGCATCGTTTTGCTTAATGGAAGTGGTTCTTGTACTACGCATCGTCTCCAAGTGCCTTATTGATGACGTGACTACAATGGAGTATACATGCCTATAAGAAACCGATGTTTTCACGGACAGAGGCAAAAATAACATGGGATCTGGATGTGGTTACCAATCGCCTGAGCTTGGAATCACGAAGTTAGTTGCCCTAAATAAGACCACAACTGCACTGCAGGCGGAGGCGATGGGTCTTCTGCTAGCGGCAAGAGAGGTACTCGCAAGAGACTGAACATAACATACAGAACAAAAACGAGCAACTGACGTTCACTACTGACAGTGCAGCCGTCATCTATGCACTCAGAAAACTTACAAGTAGGTCTAAAGTGATATCAGAATGCTACTCCCGTCCAAATTTGTGTTCACGGGACAATCTCCTTTGTATAATGGTTTATCCCAATACGTTGCATTGGCGAAATTGTGGTGGCCCCACTCCACAAAAGAGGCCATTAAATAAGAGTTGAAGTTGAAGTTGCTTTACAAAACTTAGCAAAGACATACAGTAGAATCTGGATATAACGACCTTCAAGGGACCGGCGATACTATGTGGTACTAACCGGATGACGCACAAAACGGCAGGATTATTTCTTGAGTACATTTATTATGAAACCTAATTTGAGTAAACAATATCGTCGCTAAAATAGGTTAGTCGTTATAAGCGAAGTCGTTATATATGAATTCTACTGTATAATGTTAAAGTTCAATGGACAAACTTTTCAAAAGTACCTAACATTACATTCAATTTCTCGCATTAGCAAATGTTTTCATATGATTTTATGGAAACTCCGAGTTCATTCCGACAGCTAAAATTGTATTGGGTCGCTAAAGACGAACCCCGGACCTACACTGCTATCACAGATATCTCGAATGCATGCAACTTATTATAAGATCCAACCCACCACTCCCTTGCCACCCCACACATGGTCACATGTCATTAAAAACAGTCATTATACCTATTTAGCTAAACAACAACTGTGACTGTGAATGTTATCCCGGAAACATTCACTTAAGTTGATTGTGATTTTGAATTTTATTTCCATTGCAACAGGTAGTTATTCTCTACATAGTATAAATTAAAGTCGCTTTCTGCGTCTGTATATCTGTATGGCCGCTAACTCCTCCTAAACCACGCAACGGATATTGATGCGGTTTTCACCATCAGGAAGATACATTTTCACGAAAGTTTTATATATATAACTGGCGACCCGCCCCGGCTTCGCACGTAAATTATACCCGCGCGAAGACGGGCGGGCAGGTTGCTAGTTTAAATATATTTAATGGTTTATTTGTTAGACACTCATGCATGAGCCTTATGTTTTTAACAAAAGATAAATAATTATGCAGACACATACATAGTAAGCATCCTAGTTAACTTGTTTGTTTAAGGAAAATTTCAATAATAATACATTATTGATAACTTGTTGATAGGTTAGTCATGATAACAGTGTATTATTATAGTTACAACTAGTATCTACTAATAATAATTTGGGACTGTTGTTGTTTGGTCAAATTAAAATAGTTCGATGAACTTTATTGGCTTCAGACTCAGAATGAGTTACTAGTAAAATTGACAAAATACTGAGCTAGGCTTGGTAAAATAATTTTTTTTTTTTTTTTTAATACATATTAAAAATTATATTTCTATGATATTCATCCCCTAGCCTTTCCACCATTAGAGATAGAATATTTTCTTTTAATTTAAATGGGTCCAACATACAGATTATAAAAAAAATAAATTGGTTTGCAGTCGGCAAAGACATAGTGTAACATTCGCACAAAAAATAAACACCAGATTTGCACTTTACACATATAAAACAATGTGGTGTGTATGTATGTATCCCTATGGATTCCAAAGCGGCTGGACCGATTTTAACGGGACTTTCACTGGCAGATAGCTTATGATATAAGGAGTAATCCATGCAGGTGAAACCGCGGGGCGCAGCTAGTTCTTTATGTTTTTTGTTTTTTTTTTATTATTTCAAAACATGTTTAAACCTCCATTGATTTTAGTTTTTCCTTGTAACAGATAAGACCACAGACATAGTGGTAACATGGTCGACGTTCAACGACTCGCTGTCATCGCGCGTGCAGTACGGCAAGGTTGTGATGGACCAGGAAGCCACTGGCTCCTCCGAACTGTTCACCGACGGAGGCAGCCAGAAACGCCACCAATGGATACACAATGTGGTGCTGACAGATTTGGAGCCTAATACTAAGTATGGTAAGACTCATGGTAGTAGCAGAGAAAATCACAGACTTTGACCACTGTTATTGTAGTAGTATGATCACTGACACAGCAGCACCATAACTACAGGCATCGTGACCAACAACACTGGTAACATGACCACCAACGTTATGTTATCATGAACATTGATATTGTAGTATTACAATCTCTGATACTAGTACCATGACTACAGGCATTGTGACCAACAACACTGGTAACATGACCACCAACGTTATGTTATCATGAACATTGATATTGTAGTTTTACGATCTCTGATACTAGTACCATGACTACAGGCCTTGTAGCATGGCCAACAACACTGGTAACATGACCACCAACATTATGTTATCTTGACCATTTATATTATAGTACTATGATCACTGACACTAGTACCATGACTACAGGCCTTGTAGCATGACCAACAACACTGGTAACATGACCACCAACGTTATGTTCAAATTTCAACAAAGGTTTCAATCAGGTCACCGTGCAAGCATCTTTCTTCTAGGTAGTGAGCCTCAGAGCTTTTAATCTTTCTCCGTAGTCCGGAATGAGAAAAGACTGACGCGCCAGCGTTTCGGCTTTTCTTACCTACCAATAAAAATGTTCGTGATTCTGTTAAGATATACATCGTGATAAGTGTTATGTTTGCAACTTTCGAGTCTGCTCAACAATGTATGGTGGTTTTAATGTCATAGAAAAAGAAATACTATCGTAATCGAATCTTGTTTTATGTTGCGCAAAGCGGGTAATTGGAATACTTATAGCGCTTCTTGGCCCACTAGTTCGCCAACGAGAATGTGTAAGGACTTCACAAGGGCAAAAGTACCCAAACAATTATGTACTGAAATCTACCAACGTTAATTTTTACTATTGACCCGTACTAGTTATTATTCATTCATAATAATCAGCCTTTTAACAGTCTACTGCTGGACTTTTAGCCTACCCCCGAAAGGGTGATTGGGCCATATCCACCACGCTGGCCCAGTGCAGATTGGTGGACTCACTTACGCCATTGAATTTCTTCTCCGTACGTATGCAGGTTTCCTCACGATGTTTTCCTTCACCGAAAAGCCAGTGGTATGAAAATCCGTACATAAGCTCCAAAGAGCTCATTGGTACGGGCCCGGGGCTTGAACCCGCGACCTCACGCTTTCAAGTCTAGCGGTCTCCCAAATGGACTACCATGCTTCATATTATTCATTATTCAACTTTAATTTAAACGAAACTTAAAAACTAACTAATAGGCAACTTGAGCGATTATTTTTTATTGCCTCATAAAAAATCTGACTGTAAATAAAGTCGATCGACAAAACAACATTAAAATCGGTTCAAAAATAAGGAAGATAAAAACATTTTATTTCACACCAGACAAGGAGCGCACTTTTCTAAGATATGACGTCAAGCCTCTAGGTATGTGTACCGTGCAAAGCGGATAATAATACTCGCTTTACGCAAAGGGGACAGAGCATCCCTTCAGTTCTCAATGCCCACCAGAAACTTTAAACTCTTATAACTCAGAGCTTTACCAGCCCATTTAAATTATTTCTTCAGTACATGATTTATAAAATCATTGTATTTAAGTTAATGCTCTTATTTTTATTAGTCAAACACTAGTCAACGAGCCTACTGAATATCGTTTATAGTATTTATAGACAGCGAAAGCCTATAGAGATCAAAATTAGAAAAACTTAGAATCGCGTGGCTTTGTCGCTTGGTGCCCACTGCCCAATGCACCAAGCGCCAAAGCTAGACGCTTGATCAAGGTTATCTATTGTATTCGTGACAGTGTTCACGCAGTTTAAAATTTTCCTTACTCAGTTATTCCACATACTTATGGCTGGCTATACCTACAGTGGTTAGCAACAAACATTATGTATAGTTATTTATGTACTCATACAATGAAACATGCATACTTCACTCTGTACTCATCGCCGGCCCTGGGGTACAGCGAGAGGAGAGCGAGCGCTCTAGGTACCAGTTAGCAAGAGGCGCCAAAAAGCCCAAAGGCGAAAAAAAAAGAGCTATATTTTTGTTGGCGTTTCTTGTTTCGAGGAGGGGGCGGCGTGGCAGGCAGCGGGACACACTTGCATTGTTTTTAACACAGAAAAGAGAAGTAAATAGAACAGAAATGAGAAGGATAATCTGTTACCAGGCATTATGACAGAACCTTGGTTGAACAGCCTTATTTATATCGCGCGTCGAACTCCGCATCTAAAGAACTTGGACCTTACCTTTTTGGGTTAGGTCTCAAAGTTCTTTGTCCGCATCACAGTTGCTAACTGATTTCGAATGACTGACGTTTCGTTTATATGGGTGCAACTAGCTACAACTAATATCTTAAATTCAAATCCCTAGACAGCCGTTCTAATTTAAAAAAAATATACTTTTCTGTGGTTTTTAACCATCATAAAATTTTGATGTGGAAATAGCACATAGGCTACTTTTTATTACGGAAAAATTAACCATTCCTGTACGATAGTTTTCAGAACTGAAATGCGCCGATAGACAATCTCGCTCTACCCTGATTAAGGCCAGGGCCAGCGTCTTTACTGTCACTTAAAATAATGAATTATCTAGCAACATGATAAATAATAAATAATAAATAAATATTCGGGACATTTTTTGCACACACGGTCATCTGACCCCAAACTAAGCAAAGCTTGTGATATGGCGGCCAGAGACTGATATACATACATATATAGTTTTAAATACATACTTAAATAGATATTAACAACCAGATATAGAACAAACTTAAATGTTCATCACATGAATGTTTGTCCTAGGTGGGAATCGAACCCACACCCCCAAGCTCAGAAGGCAGGTTTACTACCAACTGGACCAACGGGCTATCAAATGATAATTTATATATGTATAAATCTTATATGATTAGTTAATCTATGCTTGGTATCCCCATTTCTTACAGACTTGGGTATCAATAGTTTGTAGTAATAATGAAAATTGCATCAAATTCCATTGTGGAAGCTAATTATTTCTCGTATCATAATATATAAATATATATATATTTTATTATAAATAATAGGCTTGCGTTTGACCACCATCACGCCTGATGTTAAGCGATGATGTGGTCTACGTTGGAGCACGCTTGCCTAGAAGTAACCGATTCACTCGTGATTTGAAGAGCTGAGATTGTAACCATCGGGGAACACCCATTCAGGCAGCGAATTGCACAGACTGGCAGTTCGCATAATAAATGTGGAATCAAAGCGCTTCGTATCCATCCCTATTTCCATTCCTTAAATTAATATCGTGAGGAAACCTACATAGCTACGGAGAAGGAATTCAATGGCGTATGTGAATCCACCAACCCACACTGGGCCAGCGTGGTGGATATGTCTCAATCACCCTTTCGAGGGTAGGCTAAAAGTCCAGCAGTGGACTGTTAAAAAGGCTGATTATGATGATGATGATTCCTTAAATTGCGAGTACATAGTGTACTCGCATAACTTTATATTTTCTTACTATGAGTGTGATTTGTAAATAGTTCATCTATACTCTATACTAATATTATAAAGACGAAAGATTTGATTGTTTGTTTGTTTGTTTGCATTGAATAGGCTCCGAAACTACTGAACCGATTTGAAAAATTCTTTCACTGTTGGGATGCTGCACTATCCCCGGTTGACATAGGCTATATATCCCGGCTTCGCCCGTGCGAAGCAGGGGCGGCCTACTAGTCAATAAATAATACGTATCAGTATAAAGTAACATATTAGTGTGATTCATTAATCGTATTGAAAAGGGAACACAATAGACTTAGCAGTAACAATATGGACTAGAGTTCATAACGGCTATTCATACAGAAACAAAGCTAATGTGTCATATCATATCGCTGTACCTGTTTGTATTTTGACTCATGGGTTGTGGACCCTTTAAAAAGGCGTCAGCGGAGCGGACCCAAAACCAAGAGGTCCATAAAAAAAACAGGTTTTCATTTTACTTTTATATTTCTCATTTAGCCTAATTTTTTAATTTATTAAATTTAGTCAAACAGCTGTCCAATAGTATATAAAAAACATATTTTTAGGGTTCCGTACCCAGAGGGTAAAACTGGACCCTGTTACTAAGCCTACGATGTCTGTCTATCTGTCTGTCCTACTTATTAACGGCTGTATCTGAAGATTGAAGATATGCTATATAGTTTACGTATTTGATAAAATATTATGGATAGATCTATTGAAACACCTAACCCTACTAAAAACACACGCCCATGTTATATATTTAAAATTTTAATGAATATTTTTATTGTTTTGTATGTTGTGTTCTTTTTTTTTCTCTTTTTGGCTTTATATATATTGATAAATTTATATAATAATTCTAAATTCTAAATTATATTTTGTATTTTGCATGATTTAGGTAACTGTTTGCTTTGGCATAATTGTACTGATATAATAAGAGAAGCCACTGGCTCCCGACACACAGTCCCAGACTAGTTCGGGAGCCTATGGAAAATCACGTTATGTAAAACTAAATTTATGTCAAAATAAATTACTTTGTTTGTTTGTTTGTATCTTTCAAACCGTCATAGATAGCCAGTTGAAATTTTCATAACATGTAATGTTACGGCGGATTAATTAAGAAATAATAAACAAAACTCGAAAAGTAAAAACGAAAGGGAACCCCGTACAATAAACGTAATTTTGTATTGGCTCTAATGTAAAAACGGTAATTCGTACAAACGTCAAACTTGCTATGATTATAGTACACACTTTAAAGTATAATAATAAATAATGGCCAAGTGCGAGTCGGTGATAAATTTCTGTTCATTACCAAGTTATAACTGGTATTTTCGTTATTGAATTTTGTAGTGGTACGGAACGGTAAATTTGCAAGTTGAAGTGGCCGATGAGGAAGAAAGGTTCTTGAGTGGAGACCACGAACCGGAAGGCGCAGCGTAGATAGGCCTCCCAGTAGATGGACCGACGACATAGTGAGAGTCGCTGGCATTCAATGGATGCAAAAGGCAGGCTGTCGTTCAGTGTGGAGGTTAGAGGGGGAGGCCTATGTTCAGCAGTGGACGTCTTCTGGCTGATGATGATGATGAATAAAAAAACTCGCAAAGTAAAAACGAAAGGGGGTGTGTTATACAACAAACGTACTTTTTCAGCTTATTTTATGATTGTAGTGTATTGTAGTGTGAGTGTAGTGTGTGTATGATTATACACACACTACACACTTACACTCACTTTAAAGTATAACAACAAATAATAAATAATGGCCAAGTGCGAGTCGGTGATAAATTTCTGTTCATTACCAAGTTATAACTGGTATTTTCGTTATTGAATTTTGACGTGGTACAGAACCCTGAGGGTTCTGTACCACGTAGGCGAGGGAGGCGCGTGCCCGACTCGCACTTGGCCGGTTTTTTAAATATTGTAATTTGTTATGTGCACTAAGTCACAAGGTACGTTTGTCCGTTGCAGTGTACCACGCGGGCTCCGAGTACGGGTGGTCGGACCAGTTCACGTTCAAGACTCCGCCCGCGGGACAGGACTGGGTGCTGCGAGCCGCCATCTACGGAGACATGGGCAGCGAGAATGCACACGTGAGACTTATTGTTGTCTTTCTTTTTACACGACTGCGCAAGGAGGGTGGGAGGGAGGGTGAATAGAGTCCTCAAAGGTAGGCAACGTATTGACCCGGGGGTATTGTAGGTGTCTATAGGCAGCGGTGACCACTTACCATCAGGTGGCCCGTAACTTGTTTGCCACTTATTCTATAGAAATGGTAAGGGGCGTGGGGGGTGCGAACGCATCTGGCCTAAATCACACTTTTTTTTGCATGTGGACTATTAGTTATTTCATTGGTATTTTCTACAAGTTTTTTAAAAGCCAGTATCCCAGCCGCGCGATGTAGTTGTCAATTATCAACCCTGACTTGTCTGGTGAGAGTACATCAATGTCCCGACGTAAGCGACATTTCGCGCAAACACGAACGCGCTGGTTCACTGTTTGGATTTTTATACTGTGATCTGGGTGTCTTCAAATCGAGATTAAGGAACTACAAGCATGCTTCAATCCGCGTTTTTATAGATATTAGGCATGGTGTAGACCACGGACGTAGCCAAGGGGAAGGGTTTAGGGGTCGTCGTCGCTCCCCCCCCCCCCCCCCCCGTGCCCAAATATTCAAAATAGTACATTAATATGAATAATTGAAATAAGGACAGGCGAGGACGTATTTCGTGCACATTTTTGTTGTTTTATTTTCTGGACCCCCTGATACCTGAAATATATGCAAAATATGCGACATAAACGTTCATATCTTTTGATTGCGTTGACTTATAACTTTTATTTTTTTACAGCCGAAAGAAACCGTAGACCCAAGTATTTACTGTAAATTTCAACGTGATACCTTTACGCGTTCTTGAGAAAAATGGTCATGACAGACGGACAACGAAGTGATCCTATAAGGGTTCAGTTTTTTTTCATTTTGTGGTATGGAACCCTAAAAAACAATGTAATTCCAGTCGATGTCGTACTTACAAGACGAGGCGCAACGCGGCCACTTCGACGTGATCCTGCACGTGGGAGACTTCGCGTACGACATGGACACCGACGAGGCGCGCGTCGGAGACGAGTTCATGCGCCAGATACAGCCGCTGGCGGCCACCGTGCCCTACATGACGTGTCCGGGGAACCACGAGGAGAGATAGTCAGTACTTTTACTATTTTTTTCAGTACTACTACGGTTTATGTACAGTTTGTATATATTAAGCACTAACCTCATTCATGTCTGCTCATTTTGTTTTTATGTTGACACATATTTTTAAGTTACAATCCAGATCTGGACCGATAACAGATATAATGTTTTATAAGATTGTAATTTGTGTTGTGAATAAAATAAAAAATAAAAGTACAGGGGCTCTAGACAAGACCCACACACTGTTAGCGTTCACGCCTGTGGAAAGATGAAATTGTATGAAAACTAGCGATCCGCCCGCCCGGCTTCGCACGGGTATAATTTACGTGCGAAGTCGGGGCGGGGGGGGGGGGGGGGGGGGGCACCGGCGGATGGCCGATCTTCATAAGATTATTCTTGGTTTCTTTGGCGTGAGTATAGCGGCCGAGGAGAATGAGACATCGCACGTACATTGACACAGTTTTTATTTCGAAGCGCTATGGTTACTAATTACAATATCAAATTACTTGGGGACAAGGTGTTCCGACTTGTAACGAACGCTACCACTCTCCAACCCGCAATCCAAATTCCAAACACAAAGTAAAGTGAGCTCCTCCGAGCCTCACGTCACCGACGCATGTCCGCGCGCGATCACTAGCGCCTCTGCCGGTCGGTACCCAAACTTGCTAAACTCTGATTGGTTGTCAACGACACAACTTCACACCGTAAAGAACTTCAGTAGAGTAAGTTACTGCAGCGTTACACCAGTGATGTCGCCACCTCCATCACTAGTCCACCAAAACAAAGCTAGGTGACGCCTACCTACATTATCTAAGCCTTAAAAACTAGGCGACGGTAGTTGCGCTCAAATGCTGAAACGTCAACGCGCCGACATTGTATATAAACCTTCGGTGAAATTTTTTCTAATTGATGGTAAAAACCCCATCAAAATCCGTTGCGTGGTTTAGGAGAGATGACATTGACAATGACATTAGCTAGAGAGAAATTATCTCAAGCTAATGTCATTTTCATACAATTTCATCTTTCCGCAGGCGTAACCCTAATAGAAAGTGGCTCTTGTCTAGACCCCCTGAGGGCTTGCCCACATCACAATAAAAAAAAACCGGCTAAGAGCGAGTCGGACTCGCACTTAGCCGGTTTCAAACAAAATGTGTGAAAACCACGTCAGTTTCCATAACACGTAATATTAGTTACTGTATGTATAATATGTATGTATATTGCAGTAACTTCAGCAACTACGCGGCGCGTTTTTCGATGCCGGGCGCGGACTCCAGTCTCTTCTACAGCTTCGACCTGGGGCCCGTGCACTTCGTCTCCATCTCCACGGAGGTACGCATCATTGCCATTACATCTACTATGTACAAAAATATTTCATCGTCATCATTGTCATTGTGGTGTACAGCGGTAACTGCGTGGTTGCCGAGACTAGGTTGGCGGACCGAGGATGACGTTGACTGACGACTTCAGAAATACTGTCGGGAAAAAGTGGATGCGAATAGCGAGAGACCGGGGAGAGTGGCATAAACAAAGGGAGGCCTATACCCAGCAGTGGGTCACTCAGGGCTGATGATGATGATCATTGTCTGCCTCATTGGCAGTGGGCAGGGCACATAGCACGCAGAACAGAATATGGTCGATGGGGCAGAAAAGTTCTCGAGACCACGGACCGGTAAGCGCAGCGTAGGACGTCCACTCACAAGCTGGACGGAAGATCTAAAACAGACCGCAGGGAAACGCTGGATGCAGGCCGCTTCCAACCGGCCCTTTTGGAGATCGATGGGGGAGGCCTATGTCATGTATCTCATATGTTAAGTGGCGTCATCATTTCAAAAAAAACAACAGCTATATTAAAAGTTAAGTAAATAAAAAATTTACATCTCTAGTAGTCGGTCGAGAATGTAATGAAGTATTTTTGGAGTATTATTTCTAGTAACAATGTATTGCATAGGTTATAAAACGTAGATTAGTTAAATTGACGGTAATGCGTTTTGTAACTATGTATTATGATACCTTATGCTACTAAAAATTATATTATAGTTAAAAAATTACTTACCTGTGGGTGTTGAATTTTTATTTACTTGTCTTTTAGTATACCTGTTATGCTTTTTTTTAAAATGAGGGCGCCACTTTATCTTACCTTTCTACAATTTTACTGTATGATTTTTATCTGTGGTTCCCAGGTGTACTACTACATAAACTACGGCGCCAAACTGATAGTCAACCAGTACGAGTGGCTCAAACGCGACCTCGACCGAGCTAACCTGCCGGAGAATAGGTAACTTTACCTTCATAATAACATCAATCATAATTCATAATCAATTCCTTTCCAGCCAGCAGCTTTATTATGATACCTGTCACCCGCAATTGCGATCGCCATTCCGCTCGAATGCACGGCGAGAGCGCATTGGCATGAATGGAATGACACGATTGCGATTAGCAGCTAATGTAACCAGGCTGCAAATTTCAAACACATCTCCCTTTAAATGTGGAGTTTATGGAACATAAACGTGCCAATGCGCTCTCGCCGTGCATTCGAGCGGAATGGTTATCGCAATTGCGGGTGACAGGTATCGTAATCAAGCTGCTAGCTGGACCGGTATCAAATGATAAGATATCAATTGTACAAAATTTATGTATACTTATTTTTTTTTGCAATATTCTTGTTCAACTCACCCCCTTCGTTTCGCTGAAGCGTCAACCAAAGCTGAGCGGAGCGAAGTTGGTTCGAAATGTCTAATTAAAAGATGTGCACAAAATAGACCATTATATGCCGTCATGTCAATTTCATTCAATTTTATTGGTCAACATAGACATAGACATAATTCATTTGTGGCAAAAAAATACAATAACACACATGTAAAATAAAACTAAATAAAAACTCTGCTCAGTTTCGGTTTAGGCTTTATCTAACAAAACACTTGTACACTGACGACAGTCACTGTGCCAGTTGTTTATATACTTTAAATGCTTTTCCGTTAGTACTGTAGTCTACATCTACACTGATAAAAAGTAAATTTCACAGTCGGTGTTAATCTCTAGAATTACAGACCGATTCAAAAAATCCTTTCAGTGATTCTAATTCTAAATCGAAGTGGCTCTGACATCCCGCTTGGGGTGTATTCTGCATTTGCCCCTGCCAGCCTACACAAACCAGCCGAGCTACTTAAAATAACGGAGCATTGATTTGGGTCACTGCCTTTTTTTGTGATAGAAAGATAAATTATCTCGTGGCTATATTTTGCACTGTACGATGTTGAAGCCGCGCGTAAAAGCTATTCTAATACGATTCCAGGGCGGTCCGTCCATGGATAGTATTGTTCGGTCATCGGCCCATGTACTGCGTCGATTTACATGACCACAACAACTGTATACACGAGCTCACTAGAATCGGTATAATGGGCGCCTTCGGTGAGTCGCGCGCAGTGACGGAGTAAGGGGGGCGTTTTGGGGGTAATGTTGGTCAAACAGTCCCCGTCAATATTGTCCATTCTCGATAAAGGTTACAGAGGGCAGAAATAATATTTATTGCGTTTAACCCCACAGATCAGTTCAATGTGTCGCCATACAAATCTTCATACTGTCTGTTTGTTACCTTTTCATGACCAAACCGAACCAATCTTGATTAAATTTGGCAAGCGATTAGTGTGCATTATGAGGAAAAACGGAATGTAAAACCGAATAGAAAAGTAATCCAGTGTGGGATTACAGGGTGGCCCGGCCTTGGCTCGTGATTTTCGGCCACCGTCCCATGTACTGCACTGCAAGGAAAGAATGTAGTGACGAGTTCACTAGAACTGGCATTATGGGCTTCTTCGGTGAGTCACGCACAGTGACAGACCCAGGGAGATATTTTGGGGGTACATTCTCCCATATTTTTAAATCGATGCGAAGGTCTCTGACATGGCTTAACGTTTGTACTTTTTCTTTATATCACGCGGAAAACACTAACGCAAGATTAAGCCGGAGACTCCGACTACGGTTTCAACCGCAATCGGCGGTCTTTTTAAGGTGATACCGGTGGCACTTTCTTTTGCCACTCGCCTATACTCGCCTGTCTTAGGTGATTGGATCTATCAAATAGGCCAATTCGGTCACTAAAGCTGCAATACTAAAGCCAGTTACATATCTCGAGCATTACAGGGTCGCCCGCCCGTGGATTGTACTGTACGGCCACCGGCCCATGTACTGCAGTGACAGTCATGACCCGGACTGCACAAACGAGTACACTAGGACCGGCATAATGGGCGCCTTCGGTGAGTCACGCACAGTGATGGACCCAGGAACACTTTTTGGGGGTAAAATCAGGAGATTCCAGGGGTCGAAAACTTAAAGCGTCCTTTCAAATGAATAGACGGTGTAGATTTTTTTTTTATGAAATCCCTGAAGCGACACCTTTGCTGCCACCTTAAAGCCTACACACATAAAAGCGGTGCTGTCAAATGTTGCTGGATTGCGGCAGGCAGCGTCGCCGATCTTAGCGATGCGATGTCTCGTCGCATCGCACCGCTTTTATGTGTGGAGTTAGACGCTTATTGGTTTACCACTAATGAGGTATAGGTGGAATTTTGACAGCTCTAAGGGTCGAATAACAAAATCGAGTCATTTTAATTCAGAGATACGACGGGAATAATATTGGCCCGCATTTTTACAATCATAATTTAATCATGCCTCTGATGTTACAAGTATCCATAGGCAACGGTGACTGCTTACCATCAGGCGGCCCGTCTGCTTGTTTGCCAACTATGGCATAAAAAAAATCAAAAGAAAATCAATCATTAAAGATTGATAAAGTTTTCTTCTTTTTACGTGGCTTACCCCCAAAATGTACCCCTGGCTACGTCCGCTACACTGTCTTATTTCGGTGATCGCAACAACCCTGGGTTTAGTTTTATTCCTACTTACTAATGTAACTGCACGATTGGTTTCAATAACTCGCATGGTTGGTGAGATTTGTTGCCAGTTTATTATTTAGCTGCTGATGGCGTTGCTTCGGTGCTATTTCTCAGATCGTGTCTTTTTAAATGTCCAAATTTTGTTTTTTATGTGAACTAATGGCGTTTTTAGACCAATGACAGCTCTGCATTTCTTCGCTAGTTATCATTGGTTGCCTGTGCGCCAAATTTTTTACATCGTTTTTTTATTTTGCTGTCTGCTCTGATCAATCAGAACATTGAATATATTAATGTTGCGAAGCTGGAAAAGTTTCCAGAATTTGAACTTTGGAACAGACATCTTTTGGACATGTAAAAAGAAACAGACTAATTTGCATGGGGTAAGGTCTTCTTATTCGAGATGGGGGCGATAAGTCCTGCACTGACGTCTCGCTTGGGGTGTAATGTGCATTTCCCCCTACCAGAGCCAACCCATCTCCTTGAAATACCAGAGCGAGGCTCTATTGGCGTAGATGGAAGTGTAGATGACGATGAAAGGAAGTAGCTGTTGTGGGGATAGGGATAAGGTATATTTTTGAAGGTTTTAGAAATAGTTGTACGTTTCGATCAGCAGAGGATTGTTATCTAGAGGAAATCCAATTAACAGCAGGTATGTAGTTGGTTTTTCTTGCAGCTGTCTCACATCACGTCGCCGTCGGTGCTCTGATTCCTGTGTTATAAATTTTGACAACCCAAAATGAGTTATTGTCTCCGACAACACTTTTTTCAACAGTTTCAATTAGATATTTTTATGTTTCTGTAAGTTAGGCGATATCTTAGACATTGATGATTCTTTTTCATTGAAGAGATCTCGAGGTTGATCCTATTTGAATTTGAAGAAAATTGGGAAATGTAGTCCCGGGTATGTCCTAAAACTGCGACCAGAACCACCTAAGGATGGGCAGCAGCGTCCTGTTAGTACACGGTGAACGTACTGCGATCTCCAAGCCGCCTGCCAAGCGTGGGGATTATGGCAACACCCCTCTAAGAGGGAGGCCTAGTTCAGCAGTGGACATTTAATGGCTGATGATGTGATGTGATGTGGGAAATGTAGAGGATGAGTCCCATTTATTGAATTTCACCCATTTCCCGAGAAGTTGGTATTTCTTTTTTAATAATTTAATTGCCCTGTGCAGTCATCCTGCCCCAGGATATTCCAGCCATCATGGTCAAAAATATGGATCTACTTTACAACTTTTTGCAGCTTAAAACTGTTTTAAACTATCGCGGTTTTTCACTACAGTTATATGATAACCCGGGTATGTCCTAAAACTGCGACCAGAACCACCGGAGGATGGGCAGCAGCGTCCTGTTAGTACACGGTGAACGTACTGCGATCTCCAAGCCGCCTGCCAAGCGTGGGGATTATGGCAACTCCCCTCTCTAAGAGGGAGGCCTTGTTCAGCAGTGGACATTTAATGGCTGATAATGTATGTATGTAATGTATATGATAACCGGAAAAAACCCCAAAATACCACAACAAAATAGACAAACATATAAAGATCAAACACAACTCGAACAAAGTAGAATCGAAATATCGGTCGCTCCATCGACAACATTTTCTTGAAAATTTTTCCACCTTAGTTTGCTGCGATATCGAACATGGCAAATGTAAAGCGTGATTAACTCAAGTGTTTTTTAAGAAAAAAATGCATTATTATTGGTAATTTTGCCATTTCTTGCTCAGTATTAAATTCTTTGAAATTAATTCCAAAGGGTGTCATTTCTTGCCCAACAGTGGAACTGGGGCCTTACGGCTACCTCTTAACACGGCCTCGAAACAGCCCTGAAACAGTGCGGTGCGGAAAATCACGCGAACGTGAACCTTAACGCGCTGAGATACGGTTTGCGGTCGCGCAACATTTCGCAATCACCTAAACAGAATCTCTTAAAACAGGTAGCCGTAAGGGCCCTGCATAAGTTAATAATTTCAAATTTAGTGTGCTCCAGCCATAATTTAGTTTCTTTATCATCAGCAGCCTATGATGTTCCCACTGCTGGGACACGGGCCTTCTCTCAGTGAGAGGATGTGCTCTAATCCACCATGCTGGCCTGGTGCATGATGGTGAATGTCATATTATGACTTTGAACTTGAGTTTCTTTATAATAATTAGTACGACGAAAACTAATAATAATATATTTAAAAAACTAACATTTGTACGCTGTAACAGGCAAGGACATGAGATACGTCTCCATTATTACGACCATGTATGCTACTTTATATGTATGTGTACCTACCATGTTCTGACAAATAAATATTTTGAATTTGAATCCTTAGTTCGGATTAAGCTTCTTAGTCTTGAGCATCGACGCAATGTTGCTAGTCTACCGGTTTTTTATCGATACATACATACATACGGAGAGTGTACATCGGATCTGCATGATCCTGCCCGTTTTACTATTGGACTGCCAGAGTGGGTACGAAAAATCGTCACCGCTTTATGGTTGATATTCGTACGAAGCGCTTTGATTCCACTTTCATTGTGCGAACTGCTAGTCTGTGTAATGCGCTGCCTGAATCCCCTAGTTTCTTCTAGGCAAGCGTGCTCCATCGTAGACCGCATCGTCCATTAACATCAGGCATGTGGGCGGTCACACGCAAACATAAAAAAAAATATGAAGGTCTCTAATCCACCAAGCAGGCCCAGTGCATATTGGTGAATGTCATTGTCTTTGAACTTGAGTTTCTGTTACCAACGGTAATTGTTGTGTGCTGCGTGCACAGTGCACCACATATCCCTCCATCCCGGTTTTACCACCGAACCGGTCGCCATCGCCAGAAATGCCATCCGCACATTATAGATGCGTGGAAGTCTCGCACTGTTCGATTTGATCGATTGTTTCTGCCACGTACCTGTAAGTTGGGGAATGGCTTACCACCTTCGGTTTTTCCTCCGAAGTATAATTTGGACTGCTTCAAACGAAGGGTAAATAGAGTCCACAAAGGTAGGCAACGCACTGACAATGCCCCGGGCATTGTAGGTGTCTATAGGCAGCGGTGACCACTTACCATCAGGTGCCCGTAGCTTTTTTATCACTTATACTATATTTAAAATATAAAAAAAACAGCTGGAAGGGAGCAGGTAGAGTATTATGGTACAGTAGCGTGGCTCCACGTTACAGGAGCGTCCGGCCCTGGATCATAGTGTTCGGCCACCGGCCCATGTACTGCAGCAACTCGGACGACATCGTCGACTGCGCCTACGAGTACACCAGGCAAGGAGTGCTCGGCTTCTTCGGTGAGAACCATCGCACTCGGCATTATTATAAACTATAGTCACCGCGTTACCAACTGAGTCGTCGAGCAATAAACGTCATACCATAAGACCTGTAAGTGCGAGCGAGATAGACAGATATGACATGTGGGTGCGAGCGAGATGAGATTAGCAATGATTTATGACCTGACGACTCAGGTGGTAATGCGTTTACTATAGCTGGGGGTCTAGACAAGACCCACTTTCTAATATGACATATCTACAATGACATTAGCTTGAGATAACATATCTCAAGCTAATGTCATTGTCAATGTCAAATTTTCCAATTTTCTGCCCAATTTTCTAAATTTTTCTTTCCATAAAAACCTACAAAGTATTAGATAGCAAAAATAAATAGATGAATGAAATCGGTAAAGTCGTTCTCAAGTTATGGCGTGATCAAGGTAAATAGAGACATTTTTATATATATAGATTTGAAAGTTTGTGTGTGTGTGTGTTATGTTTCTTACTACTTCACTCCAAAAAAATTGAAAATTTAAATGAAATTTGGAAGGGAGACAGCTTACACCCTGGATTTATTAATCCATTCACCCATTAACCTGAAAAACAGGTACAATCCGGGACTATCTTCGAACAGAAACAATCTGGGGTTGTTAATGAAAAAAGTAAATAGGTAATTCCTCAGAAAAAAATAATGGAAGTGTTATCCTACAGTTTTATCTTTAGCTGTTATAATTGGTCATCTCGTTTCCAGTCAAGTTGTGTGCCGCTCAGTATTGAAGTGTGCGTTTGTAGAACTAGTAAGATACTTCATTGGAGGTGCATGCACAATACTCAGTCTAAAATGTATTTGTCCATTTAATGCATGTTTTCACTGATTTAGAATCCAGGGCAAGGCTGGAAGAGGCATGTTATGTGTCCAGCAGAGTCGATACGGGCTGAAATAATTGTCTGGTCAGCAAACATAATTATATTATGCACGATGGCAAGCTAATACTACTAATAAATAAATAATAATAAATATCTGGGACATTTTTGCACATACGGTCATCTGACCCCAAACTAAGCAACGCTTGTAATATGGCTGCCAGAAACTGATATACGTACATATATATTTTTAAATACATACTTAAATAGATATTAACACCCAGACATAGAACAAACACAAATGTTTGTCCTAGATGGGAATCGAACCCACGCCCCCAAGCACAGAAGATAGGTTCACTACCAACTGAGCCACAGGGGCAGTCTAAAACTAATATTAGGGACTCTTTTGCACAGTCCGTCTGTAGTGGTATCAAACCTTAAAAAAACTATGACGAAACAGCTTAACCCGTCGAATGCGAGCGAAAGAGTTTTTTTATGGCTAAAATGGGGAATTTCACCTACATTTCAGATAACTAAAAAAAAAGTATAAATACGTGCATAATATTATATACCATTGGTATTGTGTATAAATCTTGTTACACACAATACGCACGTCGGCACCGTAGAAGTTTCGCCCAGGGCGCTGGTAGTGCTACAACTAGCACACTAGACGACCTGAATGAAGCCACGGAGAGTGCCATTGGGGTGGCAAAATATTAGTCTAGAAACTTATTTTGAAAATCTCTACATAGTATAAATTAAAGTCGCTTTCCGCGTCTGTCTGTCTGTATGGCCGCTAACTCTTAAACCACGCAACGGATTTTGATGCGGTTTTCTCCATCAGTTAGATACATTTTCACGGAAGGTTTATATATAACTAGCGACCCGCCCCGGCTTTGCACGTAAATCACACACGTGTGAAGCCGGGCGGGCGGATCGCTAGTTTTCATACAATTTCATCTTTCCGCAGGCGTGAACGCTAACAGTGTGTGGGTCGGGCGGGTCGCTAGTAAAATAAAAATTTACGGAACATCGACTCGAAAGAAGAAGATTGAGAATTGTGTGAGTAATATCAAGTGTAAGTATATATTTGTAATGCCGTTTCTATGTATATGCAGGTCTAGAGCCGTTGCTGAAAGAGTACGGCGTGGACGTCGTGATCTGGGCACATGAGCACTCGTACGAGCGCACGTGGCCGCTCTACGACAACAAGGTGTATAACGGGTCCTACGACCATCCCTACGTCAACCCCGGGTGAGTAGCGCGGCTGGTTCTTGCTTGCGGGGGGCACTTCGGGACTGCTACTGTTCAATGTTTGGGCAAATTGGGAGTGTGTAAAGCTTTTTCATTAGATTGTACATCACACTAATATTATAAATGCGAAACAATGCGAAAGTTTGTATGTTATAGACATAGACATGATTTTTATTTGAGGCACAAAATACGATATTTATAATAGTAAAAAAAAAACTTTAAATTTAAACAAATCTTAACTACAGCCTATTATATTTTGTGTGTGTATGAGTGTGCGTGTGTGTGTGTGTGCGCGCGCACACGTGCGTGCGGGCGTGCGTGTGTGTGTGTGTGTGTGTGTGTGTGTGTTATTCCTTCAAGCTGAAAAGGTTGGACGGATTTGGATGATTTTTTTAAAATACAGATAGCTTATATCCTGGATTAACACATAGGCTACTTTTCATCATTATCATCATCACCATTTTATATCAATACGCGGGTGAAACTGCGGGGCGCAGTTAGTACAAGTTTAAAATCTCCTGTAAAAGAGCATATAATCTTCAAACACCTGAGCAGATTTTCTTGAATCATAACTAAGAACACTTGACCAATTCACCCTTCAAACAGAAAAACTAAATCAAAATCGGTATTCCGATAAAATATATTTTCTGTGATAATAATATTTAGCTGTGTTTTAAACTATCACGGTTGTTCACTAAAGTTATATGATTATTTACGGGATATTTACCGTGGTAAGGTTGTGGAATGAGCTCCCGATATCTTCCCGATGATGAGTCTTCCCGTGAATATGGTGCATGTAACTGCGCCGAAATATCGGAAGCTCATTCCACAACCTTACCACGGTAAATACCGCGTAAATAATCACTAACCCGGTTTCAGTGCTGGTCCCATAATATAAAAAAACATAATGAGCATAACAGACTACTTTCTGCTTAGTAGTTAGTACACCCTTTCCGCGTAACTCTGTATAATAAAAAAGAAGCATGTAAATCGGTTCATAAATTGGAGTAATGGCGTATACATTAAAAAAAACAGATCGAATTTAGAATCTCCTCTTATGCCGTTTGTTAAAAATACCTTCATATTCAAAATTGATTTAAGTTTTGTTATGTAACATGCAACGTATACCAATCTTGCTTGGGTATGACTTGTCCTTAACCATGGTGACATAACTTCATCTTATCAACTCCCGGTGTAAAGCGAGTATTCACTCGTGGGTGCATATTGTGTGTGAAATTAATACGCATTGAAATTTGGCAAGGTAAATACACATTTTGTTAAACGCTGTTTGGTCAGTGAATTCATTGCTTTTTTGTATACTAACCCGATAACTTACCACTTCAAAATTTTGATAATTTCCTCCAAATAAAATCATTGTGCTTAACATCTGACGGTTATGGCTAACTCATATAAGTCTTTAAGTACACCTAACCACAGCAATAAGCTATCAGACAGGTGTTTGATATGTCAAAAATAACAGACTCAGTGAAAAATATAATTAAATTTAATTCACTTACTGAAGAAACTTTTTATTTCGGCTAATAAAGTTCTAATATACAAGCGTTTAAAGTTTTTGTTCCGATTAAGAAGGGTTGCGCTGTCCCTTTCTTGCAAGGTGAGTGTCAGTATGGAGTTTGTATGATGTACTTACATGTGATGTCATATATAAGTATAGTGCGCTCTCTGTCTAACAAAACATTAAAATACTTATATTTTCTTTAATTTTGAACATATTTCAATTTTGTTTTCGGTGTTCAGCTCTATTTATGGTCAGCTTTTTTATAAGATAATAAAAAAAACTGTCCGATAGCTTATTATTATTACCTCTTGCTAATTTTTAACTAAAATAAACGATTTGTTCTTATCGAAGTAGCTTCCTTCAATATATCTTATATAGAGTTTGCTTGCATGTATTGCAGTGTTGGTGTTATTTGTAAAGCTAACTTGGTATTTGGTTTCAGTGCTCCGATCCACGTGGTGACTGGGTCTGCCGGCTGCAGGGAAGATACCGATAAGTTTATACGTAAGTCATGTTTTAAATGTTTATCGGGACTTATCACGTATTATTTAATATAGGTAAAAAATATGTACCTTTCGCTCGACGTTTCGACCATGTGTTCAAATCGCGAAAGTTTAAAAATTACTATACGTAAGTCACTAACTAAATACTTAACATTGATCTAATAACACATGGATATCGGGTCCGAACTAATGTACGACTGAAACGTTATATTTTTTATAGTTTACTAGCTGCGGACTGGTAAGCGCAGCGTAGGACGTCCACCCACAAGATGGACAGACGACCTAAAAGAGACCGCAGGGAAACGCTGGATACAGGCCGCTTCCAACCGGCCCTTTTGGAGATCGATGGGGGAGGCCTATGTCCAGCAGTGGACGACCCATGGCTGAAATGATGATGATAATGACTAGCTGCGCCCCGCGGTTTCACTGGCGTAGTGATGAAAAGTGGTGATGATGATGATGATAAAAAATATTCTATGTCCGTCTTCTGGTTCTAAGGTACCCTAAGGTACAAATTTTCAGCCAAATCGGTTCAGCTGTTCTTGAGTTATAAATAGTGTATGTAACTAACACGACTTTTCTAGATAGATAAGCTTAAAAACATGACGATTTTCAAGATTTGAATACATAGTAACTTACAAGAGAAGCTAATAAAAGCGTAGCAGTGTAGTAACAAATAAGGCAAAAAGAAATATATGCGAATCTACACAAGGCAAAAAATTGTTACAAGAAAAGAATACGAGTTAAATAAAATAAAATAAAGATTTACGTTGAAGAAGGAAATTGTTGCCAAATTAGACTTTGATTACATCGGCACTGAACTGTTATGGGCAACTTGCTCATCGCTCAATTGCACAAAAAAACATGATTTAAAATTTATTGACTTAGTCTAACGATATTTCTATGCATCTCTCAATCTACTTGCATTAATCCATGTGTTGGTATATCGATGAGTTTAAACGTAAGTTTTCAAAGAACTCGAGAGTCTTAAAATGAGGCAAGTTATAAATACAAAAGTATTGGGTTTTTTTTTTTTCTAAATTTCCATGTCCGTGCATTCAATGTCCTTTAGTCTTAATATTAGACATGTTTATATAGTATTAAAAGCGTCAAACAAGTCATAGTCACAGTCAGACTCAAGCAAAGTAAGTCACAGTCAAGTCAAACTCATGCCCCTGTAAAGTGGTGGAGATTTACAATAGGCTCCCATGGAGCCAACACGAAAAGACACGTTTCACCTCGTTATATCACTTGCCCACACTCGAGCACGATTACGAGCACTTACATCATCAGCCATTAAATGTCCACTGCTGAACAAGGCCTCCCTCTTAGAGAGGGGTGTTGCCGTAATCCCCACGCTTGGCAGGCGGCTTGGAGATCGCAGTACGTTCACCGTGTACTAACAGGACGCTGCTGCCCATCCTCCGGTGGTTCTGGTCGCAGTTTTAGGACATACCCGGGTCCATCGTACGAGCACTTAATAAATAATAATTCACCATTTACTACTCATTAACACTCGAAAATACACAAGTTTAGGAAAATAATCCAACGAGCTGACATGTTTTTTTCTCACGTTTGCGCTAAAACTCCAGTATTTGTGTAAATCTGTCTGTGTTGCTACTGAACTGTATGGTGATGTATGTTGTTCCAGCGAACAGTCCCGAGTGGTCCGCGTTCCGGTCGAGTGACTACGGATACACCCGGTTCAAGGCGTACAACAAGACGCACATCTACATGGAGCAGGTAACTGATCACTCACGAGCTGTCTCATCTGATCACCACTCACCTGATGACAAGACAAGTAACGGTGTAGTCAAATTAGTGTTGCAAATTGATTTTTTTTTTTCAAACAAAAACTTTTTTGAATCACTAAGTCAAATACAGTGGACCCCCGGTAATCCGGCAAACATTATGCAGGGCAGTGTCGGACTATCGAATTTGTCGGATTATAGAGCACTGCCTAATAAATAGTAAACAATGAACGCACGCTAGGCCGTACCGCTATCACTAGTAGTCAAATTCAAACTAAGTAAAACAATGCATACGCGTCGAGCACAATAGCGGTGGCGTGTACGAGTTGTGACCTGTTCAAACCTGCGTGATCTATATGTATTAGCAAAGATTGTCAAACATACATGTAATTCTAAGTCATGTCGGATTACAGGGGGCGCCGTATTAGACAGGGGCCGGATTATCGGGGGTCCACTGTACTGGGCCCGATTCTACTTAAGAAATTGTTTTTAAATTGTAATTGTTTCAATTTTAAAGTTATATGATTATTTACGAGATATTCCACAACCTTACCACGGTAAATATCCCGTAAATAATCATATAACTTTAGTGAACAACCGTGATAGTTTAAAACAGTGTTTAAATTTTATTTTTAAATAATTGCCTCAAAACTGACAGTATACATTTTTTTTATATTAGAAAAATTCCATCACCTAATATTATAACGTAGTATAAAAAAGAACTAAATTTTGAGGCAATCAATTAAAAATTAAAATTGAAACAATTACAAATTAAAAACATTTTTTTAGTAGAATCGGGGCCCAGATACACAATACAACAATACAATGACTCTTTATTAAAATACCACAAAACAAGAATAACATAAACATTACAATAAAAATATTATCTAGGCTTTTAACAGGTAGCCTTATCGCTTAAAGCGATCTCTTCCAGACAACCCTGCACGGAAAGGAATTATACAAAAAAATTGTGGCCTTAACTAAAAAAAAAAAAGTAAATATGCAAATAACAACAAACAATAGACTACAAATAAATATAACATACTTATATATACATACACTGTTAGACACTGCCGTGTACTCTGAAATGGAAGCTAGAGAGTAAACACATGCACGTGTCATGATAAGTTGCCGTGTCGGGGAAAACTATAACGTTCAATACATTGCGGGACACTGGCATTGTTTCAAATCGAATATGTACTCTAAACTAAACTAAATTTGAAAGCTCTAAAATTTTTGCCTCTCACATATTAAACTGAAAAGAGAAGCAGATAATTTTAGTCCTGTCAGATTGGTTTAGTTTAGTGGTATGACAGAATCGACGCCATTGTATCGTGCAGAACAAGTCCAGTGCCAGCCGTTTTATCCCAATTTTTTCAATGTTTGCAATGTAAAAACATTGTCAGCTATGTCGTGCCGGTCGTACTAAATACTTAACCGACCGACCGAATACATCACGATACTACCGACGTCGTGCCGTCTGTCTCGGCGATGAACGTTGTACTTTTACCACGACGTGACAACGTGTCGTAGCACAGCAACCTAGACGAACCTACCTATATACTGTATCTAACTTCTTATTCTTATTCGAGATGGGGGCGATAAGTCCTGCACTGACGTCCCGCTTGGGGTGTATTGTGCATTTCTCCCTACCAGCACCTACCTGAGCCAACACAACTCCTTGAAATATCGAAGTGAGGCTCTGGCACAGTTGCTCCAGTGGCGTAGATGGTAGTGAAAATAATGATAATGAAAAAAAAAGATGTATGTAACTTATAAAACCCTGTTTAATACTATCACATACTAGGTATACTGCATTTGTAAAAAGACATAAAAACATTTATCTCTTCCTTCCAGGTTGACGTAGACCTCGCGGGTAAAGTGATTGACGCCTTCTGGGTAGTGAAAACAACTCACGCGCGTTACAATATATAACGGGAACAAACGTGCCACTATAATCACAATTATAGACAAACACCTCGGTTCCTACTCAACAAACCCATCCACGTGGGGCGTGTAAGGAGGTGTAAAGTGACATAAAAAAATATTTTTTAGTTTTTATTTAGATATACGTTTACCTTCTTCTTGCGTACCTCTAAATGCGTAGTTAGTTCCTTCGGAATAGTTACGCAGTGTTTTGTCTTTTTCGATCGAATTCAAATTTTCAAAGATAGAAAAAGACAAAAAATTGGAGTAACTGTTTTGAGTCTGTGACTTTGTTAATAAGGGGAACATATTTTAAAGATTTAATATTATTCCTATACATTATGATACTTATTTTAATTATTATTATTCATTTTATGACCAAAGAACTATTTTTGGTAGATATTTCAATGATCTGAAACTGTTCAAATTTAAGCATTTTGTTCAAATTAACGCTGGAATTGTGATATCGTTTGTGATTTTCATAAAAACTTGAAAAAGCTGTCTGATAATGCAAAGACCTGTCTGCTCAAAGAGTTACCATAATAATTATACAATATACTTAAGTAGCACCATTTTAGTAGTACTTATTGCCAGAATACACACAATTGAAAAATATTAATGATGTTTTATTGTTTGGATGAAAAATGGAACGCAGCGTGCTGGGTATCAAAAGAATGGACAGAGTCCGCAACAGCGCGCTGCGCTCCATAACAGGTGTGGTCGACGTTGGCCAAAAAGCTGCCAGACTAAAATGGGATTGGGCGGGACATGTGGCGCGCATGCATCCCGACCGATGGGCCAGGATCGTCACACAGTGGGTGCCAGATGGACGGCGCAGTCAAGGAAGGCCCAAGAAACGCTGGCGTGACGATCTTGACTCATTCCGGAGAGGTTGGCAAGAGGTGGCGAAGGACCGAGATTTATGGAAGGAGATGGGGGAGACCTTTGCCCAGCAGTGGGACAGAATAGATAAAAAAAAAAATTGTTTGGATTGCCTACGCTGTAGACTACTTTATACAATGAACATGCTGTTACAAAAATAGCTACTGACACCACCCAGCACTGGAACAACTGATGTCACTCCACACTCATAACTCCAACTGGAAGTCCCTGCGTCGGGGATGCCATGCAACCCAAATACGGACACCTAACATGCACACCCAGAGAAGATATTTAAATTCATCATTTAAACTTCTGCCTCGCCGGGAAGCACACCCGGTACTTTTTGCTCCTAAGCAAACGCGCTACCAATGAGCTTTACCGGTCGTCAAAAAAGTAATTATGCAAGATGACATAAGCATGGGCGTAGCCAGGTTTTAATTTAAGGTGAGGCATAAAATTTACAATACATTTAGAGTTTTCTTTATTTAAACAATAATCATATAAACAACTATTCTAACATTGAAACTTTGCTAGTTTGCCTGGTGGATCCAGACAGTCCGTTGATGCCGATCTTCCAGTGAATCCAGACACTCCGTTGGTTCCGAACTGCCCGACCTCATGGGGCCCCGAAAGGCCGACTTTAGATAATCTACAAGTATTTTGTTTTAAACATGTTTTTCTTTTATTTTTATCCTCCGACGCAAGCAGAGGGGTGTTATGATTTTAATGTGTGCATCTGTGTGTCTGTCTGTGGCATCGTAGCTCACAAACGGCTGAACCGCATGTTTTTTTACAGCAGTTCGATTTTGATGATTTCTTTAAATAGATAAGATATACATAGAAGTTGGTCATAAACCCAACTGCAATATGAAGCCGGACATTCCGGAGGTGAAGACGAATCAAACGACACCTCGCACTTCGAATTCAGTCCAGCCATTTAGGCCACAGGAGTATCCTCTATATTATCTGCCCGAGTACAGACATACATACATACTTACATACGAGTACACTAGAAATACATAACCCTCCTAGGCAGCCGGTAAAAATACGATTTGCTTTACTAATGGACAAGTAAATACATAGTGTATGTTCCCGATCCAAACAAGTTGAGTATTGTATCATAAACTACTGGCAAGTGGCATTAGTGTCATTATGTTTTACCTGTATAAATATTGGGGCTTCCAGTGGACCAGTGCACATCATCACGGGGTCGGCGGGATGCAAGGAAGGCCGCGACACGTTCAAACGTAAGTCATTACAAGTATTACAACAAGTACGCTTCTAACTCGAACACCTCGATCTTTCACTCGGTACATACTGGGTTACGCGGAAAGGGCGTACTAAGCCAAAATGGGTCTATAGTAGGTAGAGGTACCCATCATTATGATCAACTTTTACTATGGGATCAACGCTGAAATCGCGTTGAGTGTGAATTACTGTTTTGTATGGTACAACAGTTGATAATTTAAAGTTATATTACTATTTCCGGGATATTTATTTCCGTGGTAAGGTTGTGGAATGAGCTCCCGATATTTCGGCGCAGTTACATGCACCATGTTTATGGGAAGACCAATCGAACTAGTCTTTAGTGAACAACCGTGACAGTTTAAAACAGTGTTTTGGTTGATATTTTTTCGCGATTTCAGCGCGGGTTGGTCCCATAGTAAAAGTTTTTCATAATAACGGGTACTATGGACCCTTTTCTGCTTAGTACATCCTTTCCGCGTAACCCAGTATAATGTAAGGATTCTAACGATACTGCACACATATCTATACTAATATTATAAAGAGGAAAGATTTGATTGATTGTTTGTTTGTTTGCATTGAATAGGCTCCGAAACTACTGAACCGATTTGAAAAATTCTTTCACTGTTGGGATGCTGCACTATCCCCGCTTGACATAGGCTATATATCCCGGCTTCGCCCGTGCGAAGCAGGGGCGGCCTACTAGTCTGATATAAGTCGGTTCAGGAGTTTAGTAGTTATGATGAAGTTAGGAAACTCGCAAACATCATACTCAAATTCAAAATATTTATTTTGCAGAAACATGGGTAACATGCAGATGTTAATGTATTTACATAATAGACCACCGTGCTCTAGCATCATGGCATGCACAATTTATAACATCCTTTTATTTTTTTATAATTTAACTTCAAAATAATTAATTACACAATTTGTCATTCGGCGCGCGAAAATAGGGACGGGGCCATACGAAAAGTTGCGTTGCGCGACCGCAAACCGTATCGCGACGCGTCAAGGTTCACGTTCGCGTGATTTTCCGTGTGTTTCAGTGCTTTTTTTTATTTTTTATATAGTATAAGTGACAAACAAGCTACGGGCCACCTGATGGTAAGTGGTCACCGCTGCCTATAGACACCTACAATACCCGCGGCATTGTCTGGTTCGAGCCCGCGTTAAGAAGTAGCCGTAAGACCCGTGATAAGTGTTGATGGTGTATTTGTCTCATATTTCAGATAATCCATTCCCGTGGTCTGCGTTCCGGTCACAAGACTACGGCTACACCAAATTCGCAGCCTTCAACAAAACTCACATCTATATGGAACAGGTATGTACCGCTGGCTGCCCGCAGCACAGCACCCGACCCGAACCCGGGGATTATTTTGAAACTCCACATTTGACGCATAATTATGTAGAGGTACTGCCAAAGTAGGAGACCGGAGTGGATCCCTCCCAGGGGGACTCGGGGCCCTTCCGTCTCCCACACCAGGTGATCCCTATACTGGGCTCGGTGACTCATCATTCACACCTGTACCATCCTGTACTTTATGGCTTGGGAGCCTTGCATGCTGTATTCTCCACACGAGTAAAATTACTAAAATTCTGCTTACGTAATCTATAGTAATATTATAAAGAGGAAAGATTTGTTTGTTTGTTTGCATTGAATAGGCTCCGAAACTACTGAACCGATTTGAAAAATTCTTTCACTGTTGGGATGCTGCACTATCCCCGGTTGACATAGGCTATATATCCCGGCTTCGCCCGTGCGAAGCAGGGGCGGCCTACTAGTACTTAAATAAAGCCTTAATACTACATTGTAGCCGTGGTAGCCCATATGGGAGACCGCTAGACTGGAAAGCGTGAGGTCGCGGGATCAAACCGTGGGCCCGTACCAATGAGCTCTTTGGAGTTTATGTTCGGATTTTCATACCACAGGCTTTTCGGTGAAGGAAAACATCTCGAGGAAACCTGCATACGTACGGAGAAGGAATTAAATGGCGTATGTGAATCCACTAATCCGCACTGGGCCAGCGTGGTGGATATGGCCCAATCACCGTTTCGAGGGTAGACTAAAAGTCCAGCAATGGACTGTTAAAAGGCTGACTATGATGAACTAAAATCAGTTCATACTTTGAAACATAACATACTATCGGCTGTAATCCGATAAAAATTCAGTCGAATTGAGAACCTTTTTTTGTCGATTGAAAAACTTTGTTACCTATACCAAGGATCCATAATTTCCTTGCCTATACTAACCTACACTATATATTTCTAAAACCGCTTCCATCGTCCGAAACGTAATTTTTTATTGTTAATTGTTTTTGTTTGCGATTGTTATTTTACATTTTAAATTGCAGGTATCCGTAGAGCTGTACGGACAGTCCATCGACTCCTTCTGGCTCGTGAAGAACAAAAAACTACGGTTTGATTAGCTTTATCCATTTCTAGTATAATACATATAAATATATGTAACTAAAATACTCACAAACTTATCAAATATAAAAATCCACCTTACTTTCGACCCTACTTAGATTAAAGATGTTAGTTGAACTTTGTCTCGTTTTCGAGTGTTACAATTTCCGTTGCTACACTAAAGTCCTACGAGGGAGTGTATTTCTAAGTGTTTTGTTGATGAATTACATTTTTTAATGACATTCAGATCTTTAATTTATATTTCAAGCTTAGCAAAAACTTCGCTCATAATCAAAAGTTTTCAGAAAGAAGAAACTTTCAGAAATAATTGTCATCCAACCCTTCAGCATATGACATTCATCATAATCAGCCTTTTAAGTCCACTGCTGGACTTTTAGCCTACCCCCGAATGGGTGATTGGGCCATATCCACCACGCTGGCCCAGTGCGGATGGTGGATTCACATACGCCATTGAATTTCTTCTCTGTACGTATGCAGGTTTCCTCACGATGTTTTCCTTCACTGACATGACACACATATGACATTACTAATAAAATATTTAGTAGGTACTAGGTACTCACTAGGTACTATGTACCTATCATAAGCATTTCTGGATGCTATTGTGGTTCTCAACGTAGCACGCCCACCCACAAGATGGACAGACGACCTAAGAGAGACCGCAGGGAAACGCTGGATGCAAGCCGCTTCCAACCGGCCCTTTTGGAGATCGATGTGGGAGGCCTATGTCCAGCAGCGGACGTCCTATGGCTGAGATGATGATGATGATGATTGTGGTTCTCTCGGCCCAATGATCATTGCAATATTTATCTATATTGTGCTCCAAACAATTTCTGCACGACAATAAAATTGTCGAATTGGAGACACTTGCACTTGTCAGATTATTCTCCACGTCATATTTATACAAATTAATTAAAGTCTTTGGTCACTCTTTTTAAATCTTCATACCTATCTTGATTCATCCGTTTTTGTATTTACAAGCGTTTATTTAATTTGCACTGTTTGAATTTAAATTAATTGAAAAAAAATTGTTTCCGCTTTGACGAATAAGGGGAAAAATCTGAAAAAACTATCACAAATATTTATTTTATTTAAGTTTAAATGCTTGCTGTGCTTACAGCAAAGCCAACGCGCACAGCAAGCCAACATTAACAAAATATTCTTTTCTATTACAAAGAAATTATTCCAACAGATAAAATTGTCATTGAACCAAAATTTTACACTAGGTAATCAATTTTAATTTAGTCATAGGTTTGCGTTAGACCGTGTTACCACGTTAGAGTTGAAACTCAAAATATTGACATTGTTCATCATCTTTTCAAATTTGTTTTCTATTCAATTCTTATATCTATTCCTTTTAAAAAACTGCACTTGTCGTTCTCTCTGTAAGACTTTGCAGCACTCCTGAAGTTTTCATTAAATTTAAGTGTTGTAGTGACTCTCCAAGCGCAATTATCATTGAGCATGAGGAGACTTTGGATGCACAAAGCTGTTACATTAATGGGTTTCGTGATATTATTATCTATATTACTTTTATACAAATCAAACTCAGCGGGCACACTATCCAAGTGCTCAAACATACTTTTGTCTACAGACTGTCCTAAAAACGGACTAACGACGAACTCCTCAAAATCGAAATTTTCATAATACTCGAAAAACGCGCCTAGAATTTCATACAAGCTTTCATTATTCTTCGAAACTATGTTCCGCTTTTCAAAGGCGACATTGAAGTGATTTGTGCCCGGTAATATATGAGCGGGGACGTTATTCTGTAAATCCACTACCGAGGGAAGTATAGAACGCTGTTGGAGAAAGAATATCACCAACATCATCATGCCGTAACTCGTCAAATATTTCTGATAAATCAGTTTGTGTAACTTCGCCCAATACTTGACTATGATGGCGAGGTTCAGAGCCCTTTCGTCTAAATGCAGCAAGTAGTGCAGGAGACTGCTTTCAATAGTTTCGAAAGGTTCAACCCTAAAGTGGATGTCACAGGTGACGTCTGCTGGTGCAAAGTATAAAACTATGGCTGGTAGCCGGCTCCTTATGTGGATTTGCTGGTAGATGTGTGGGGAGGCTTTGAAGGCTACTATCGCTTGGTGGATGACTTCATAGTCAGGGCAAATGCCTCCCGACAGTGTGACTGAAAGGTCCGCGTCGCTGGTGGGAGACCCCAGCCCGGTGGACAGAGATCCGAACAACTTTACTTTGCTGCCTAAAATGAAAGAAATAAAATGACAGTTATTAATATCTTAGGAATGAGAGAAAAGTAAATAGATTATCTGTAATACGCTTGCGTTTCAACGCCATATCAAGGTCAACCTACACTTTGACCAATATAAAGTAAATGAAAAAATACATAATTACAAAAATAGGTAACTTCATAATTGGTCGAAGGACCAACAGTTGAGTTAGCCGCTCTACCGCTAGTTGTTACCAGGCCACACGGTGTTCAAGGTATCTTCAACGGCTCGCTGTATGCTGGTCAGGGACTCGAGTCGATGTGCTGACGCGCTCACATTTCCCAACAGCTTTGCCACTTGAACGTCGAAGCAGTTCTGCAGACTCCCAGGGTCAGGTTTCAGCAGAAAAGCGCAGGATGCCACAATCAAAACTGCTCCTGCGTATAAAATAAGTGAATTAATTAGTTGATCCTTTTGTTACTCAATGGAAGCCTGTACAGGCGACTTCGAGTGAGGAGGCGTAACGAAGTAGCACGCTGATTGGTACAACTTGGCTGACGGTAGAGATGTGAGGAAGCAAATGGGGAAGGTCTTTGCCCAGCAGCAGGACGAGTCAAGCTGAGCTAAAGAAACCCATCATAGGCTTCGACCAAAATAAAATGAATGAACAGGCCATAACCATTGAACTTGCTCAGTAAAAACGAGTCAAAACCGTCGGACATATACTTCAACACCTAATTATAACCATGTACAGTACATTTGTTACAAAACATAAATAGCGGTTTTTTGTTGTGTATTTACACTTCGGGAAAGCACACAAAGGCATAATTTTGTCGGATGTTTCGTTATCATGTAACGTAACATGTAACGGTAAGGTCCCTAAAATACTAAGTATAGTTGGTTTTAAGGACTTCTCCGTATAGCAGAGCAAAATTGACCAACTCAACTTTGTTTATGCACTCACACAAGATAAGAAACGCTTTCGTATGAATGTTGTCTGTATACTTTATCAAAATAGATGTATAAAAACATTGTCCTCAATGTATAAGAACATACAAATAAAATATCGAAGGTACTTGTTTAATTCTTACTACTTATGTAGGTACCTAGATTTCATTGCCTTCTGTAGGTAAAGAAACTGGGATAGACCAAGCCTTATTCTACAGTAGAACCTCTATAAGTCGAATATCAACGGAGACGCCAAAAAATCGAGTTATAGAGTTTTCGACTTACAGAGAATTTCGACTTAGGCGGATTTTGATTCGACATAAAGAGGTTGAGATTCATTCTTTTAATTTTGAGTTAGGAAACAATGGTCTATTACACTGTTGGCGAATTCTTAAAGTATGTAACTTATTTTTCTTCGAACTATAGAGGTAATAAGTCTCAAATATTCGAGTTGTAAAGGTTGTAAAATAAAAAATTGCTATGTTCGAGATACAGAGGTAAAATTATTTTTTTCGAGTTATGGAGGGAAAATATGTACCAAAATGGCTTTGAGGGACTCACTGATTATTTCGACTAATAGAGGGTTGAGATTTCGAGTAATAGAGGTTTTGTTGTTTGAAGGGAAGGGAACAAAACATATTTTCGAGATTTGGAGGTTTTCAACTTATCGAGGTTCGACTTAACGAGGTTCTGCTGTATTACCCAAAGGGAACAAAACGTCCTTGGGATAGACTCACTACGAGTAGGCGTCACGTTGACGTTGCCTAAAAGCAATAAAAGTAAAATAGTAATAGTCAAGATACTCAACGGAGTATCTTGACTATTGCAAACCAATATTCAGAGAATATGCAATCTTACCGCTCCCTTGCTTAAAGGTACATTTAGAATGTTTCTTTGTTTCTGAACGAGATAACCCTGAGTTGAAAGACTCCTACAGGCCACTACGATACGAACTGTCTGTCTGTCTGTCTGACCTACCTTTCAACGGCTGTATCTCTTGAACCGTATAATAGCCATTGGCGGATCCAGGGGGCATGGGGGCCAGCCCCTCCCCCCCCCCCCCCAACACCTATCAATTCCATACATTCGACTCAATTTTTCGATTTGATTCCTTCTAACCTTGTCAGAATGCCCCCCCCAAATGAAATCCTGGATCCGCCCCTGATAATAGCCAGTTGAAATATTCGTAGAATAAGCACGTAATGTAGCGAATTACCTAAGAAATAATAATAAAAACAAAAAGTACAAAATAATTCCTCCCCATATAATAAACCAATTTTTATCTTTGCACTAGTGTAAAAACTGAAATACACGCGTACGCACACGCGCAAAAGTTGGCATGATTATAGCACACACTCTAAAGTAAAACAACAAAATAATAAACACAGGCAAAGTGCGAGTCGGGCGCGCGCTCCCGAACAGATTGAAAGAAATAAATTTTTTTGGGTGCGTACTTATTGTACGTAACCCTCGGTACGCAAGTCCAACTCGCACTTGCTTATTCTACATGTTTTGCCAAATAAATTGAATCTAAATAACAAACACCAACTTGCACATGCACATTTTTAGGGTTCCGTACCTCAAAAGGAAAAAACGGAACCCTTATAGGATCACTATGTTGTCCGTCTGTCTGTCTGTCCTTTCTATCAGAAACACGTAGAGGTATCTAGACTATAGTTTCAACCGCATTAGACGGTCTTTTTCAAGGTGAAGGCACGCGCGCGGCTGCGTCTCGCTTTGCACTACGGGCCGCCGCGCGGCGCGCACGTGATGCCACCACCAGCTGCTTATCGGGTGCGGGGGTGCGTAGAGAAATATGTTGCGTCGGCGCACACTGGAGCTCTTCCCCACTCGAATCTCTATCCTTTTCACGTTCCACTGTTAAAGCGATTCTCGGGTGGATGCTATTCAAGTAAAACACTGTTTTAAACTATCACGGTTGTTCACTAAAGTTATATGATCCCGTGAACATGGTGCATGTAACTGCGCCGAAATATCGGGAGCTCATTCCACAACCTTACCACGGTAAATATCCCGTAAATAATCATATAACTTTTGCTATTCAAGTGTTCCAAAAACGGATCTACCATATCTCTACGTATAATAGCAAACACGTCGTCCACATATCGCCACCAGTGTCTCGGTTTATAGGAAGTGTTCAGTAGTGCATACTCTTCGAACCACTCCATAAATATGTTGGCTACCACTGGAGCTATAGGAGAGCCCATCGCAACGCCGTCAACCTGTAGGTAGAAATCCCCTTTCCACACAAAATTTTATCTTACGTAAGTAATTCCCGGGTATGTCTTAAAACTGCGACCAGAACCACCGGAGGATGGGCAGCAGCGTCCTGTTAGTACACGGTGAACGTACTGCGATCTCCAAGCCGCCTGCCAAGCGTGGGGATTATGGCAACACCCCTCTCTAAGAGGGAGGCCTTGTTCAGCAGTGGCTGATGGTGTGGTGTGAGTAATTCCCGTGTAATATAAATAAAAAGCTTATGCTGAGTTGAGGCAATTTTTGTGACAACATTAATACTTAAGCTCTGGTCATATAATATTGCTCACCTGCCATAAAACTTTATTAGCGTTGCTGTTGCAAAACAAATAATTTTTTTTTTCCTTCTCTTTAAGTAGATATTTGTGAAAGAAGTTATTACCTACCATGTATTTTTTCCATCACTAAGAAGTAGGTGAGAGGAACAGGTAAACCTCTGTTCCGTATTGTTCCTTTTTTGTTTGCACTCACTTCCGCAATTCTGTTTGACTGAACGAGTGTAAAGACGCCGTCGAACTAAGCTCTCGGAAGAGAATGATGGATCCTGGAGTACAGAAAAACTTCAAGGTACAGTGCGACTACCGTAACTAGAGGCGAGCCGCGGTGATCTGCGTCACTGAGCAAATCTCTTTACAATGTACCTACATATCGGGCTTGGGCCATTGACTTAAACAGCAATGTTATGAATACTATAAGGCCGGGCCAATGGAACTTTTTAGAGGTAGGTATCGACTTAGTGCTAAGGTACTGCTTAGTGGTAGGTATACACATAGGTAAGCACACAAGTTCCTCCATTGCACACTAGTATGAACATATTCGCACGTATTTGAACTTGAGAGAACGACGAGACGAGGGTTGAGCTCTAAAGCTCCCAGGAGCCTCCGGGTTCCTTCTACACTATACACCTAAACATCACATTCGGCTCTCCTACTCCTTAGAGAAATAGAGATCCAACTGATTGTACTAAGTAGAATTTATTACACGTAATCTATACTAATATTATAAAGAGGAAAGATTTGATTGATTGTTTGTTTGTTTGCATTGAATAGGCTCCGAAACTACTGAACCGATTTGAAAAATTCTTTCACTGACGGGAAGCTACATAGCCCCGGGTGACATAGGCTATAATATATACCCGTGCGAAGTTGGGGCGGACCGCTAGTAATAAAATAAGTACAAAAAAGTTGTCAAGGGCGTGTCGAAGTACGCATACAGGGTTTCGTAGGCATGTTACAAAAATGCTTGAATGATAAGTTATTTCTTCGTATGTTAAACTCCATCCAAACACTAATTTGCTCTGACAGCTGCAATAAAAACAAAAAGAATGAAAACCACGTAATCTGATAAATTTAGCTAGATTGTTGAACGTAAGACTGTAGAAAGCACTCGATATACTTCAGTAAAATGTAAAAAAAATATATATTTTAAAACACTGTTTTAAACTACATATTACGTTTGTTCACTAAATTTTATTCATCAAGACATCTTTCTCTCAATTCATAGATCCCAAGAAGGTATTCTATGTATCACAATGATTCTATTTGCCATGTTCCAAAAGCCCTAGACGCTGGAGAAAAAGAACATAGCAAGAAAACTCAGCGCCATCATTATTCTTTCGAATAATGATTCATAACAATAAACCAGTACGCTCAGTCCCAGATTTGATAGTTTTCGAAAACTTTTTTCGTTTACGTATTATTCCATACATTTTAGTAAAGCGCCTCTATCGGAAACGTGGAGGAACTAAAATCGGTAGTAATCGGCGGTATAGATTCATCATCATCATCATCATTTCTGCCGTAGGACGTCCACTGCTGGACATAGGCCTCCCCCATCGATCTCCAAAAGGGCCGGTTGGAAGCGGCCTGCATCCAGCGTTTCCCAGCGGTCTCTAGCGCTATAGATTCCTAGCGGTATAGATTGCTTCACTCTAATTCGAATACCTTTTAGCCCAGCAATGTATGGAACAATACGAAAACGAAAAAGTTTTCGAATACTATCAAACTGTACTAAGGGTACAGTACACTTAGTACAACAGTAAAACACAATATAACATCAGCAACATAATAACACATTTGTTAAACAACAAAACAATACTTAACTTGCCGAATGTTGGTCGTTCGCTCGGACTAACGACACTTGAATTAACTATACTAGACTGACCACTTTATATACTTTTGGTTTCTACAGCTTGACCGGACTAGTTAGCGAACGAAGAGTGCGTTCGGCATAACTTGGTGATTTAAGTTTTGGGCGACTGGCACAAGGGCACCTCGAAAGTACGAACCTCGGCTAGGGCCGTCGCCGGGAGTGGGGATCAGACTTGCCCAGGCACCCCAGAAGGGGTGTGCCCTGGAGCCCTAGCGGTTTGTTGAACTGATTGATTATTTGGAGAGAATCTCTATCTTCTAACAGATCCTGGGGAACTACGATCCCGCCGGCGGGATCGCTGTGTGTGTGTGCCTCTGGTAACCGACGCCTGTACCAAAAACGGAATATTGCCTATTGCAAGGAGCAGTCGGATCGGAGGGATTTGACATTATTACTTTTATAATCTACTAGCGACATGGCCGCCCGGCTTCGCACGTAAATTATACCCGTGCGAAGCCGGGACGGGTCGTTAGTTATTTATAAAAACCTTCCGTGAAAATGTATCTAACTGATGGTGAAAACCGCATCAAAATCCGTTGCGTGGTTTAGGAGGAGTTAGCGGCCATACAGACAGACAAACGCGGAAAGGGACTTTAATTTATACTATGTAGAGATAGAGAAGAGAAGCTTTGCTTTATTACGCTTTATATAATTCAATACACTTATTAACTAATTAATGAACACAATTATAACCCGGGACCGTGGACCCGGGTATGTCCTAAAACTGCGACCAGAACCACCGGAGGATGGGCAGCAGCGTCCTGTTAGTACACGGTGAACGTACTGCGATCTCCAAGCCGCCTGCCAAGCGTGGGGATTATGGCAACACCCCTCTGTAAGAGGGAGGCCTTGTTCAGCAGTGGACATTTAATGGCTGATGATGTGAACACAATTAAACAATATAATTACGATATACCTACGACAATAAAACATCACTATAAATCCTCAATCTAACGTGCATGCCTATGCATGATAATGTGAAAATGTAAAGTCGTTACACTCGCATTAGGTACAAGTTGTCTTGTGATTAAGACCAATGGAGCTATTAAAATGTAAGTAGACCTATTATATACTACACAAATATCTGGAAGGGATCGCTCTAAGGGTTATAAGCCTTCCAAGCTTCCACCTCCTATCAAATTATGTTCCCTACTTTAGAGAAGCATTTGTAGCAATGTTTTTAAAAGTTGTATGTTTTACTTAACATAAGCATTTCTTCTATGTAAATAAGTAAGTTACTTCTCTATCTCTACATAGTATAAATTAAAGTCTCTTTCCGCGTCTGTCTGTCTGTATGGCCGCTAACTCCTCCTAAACCACGCAAGGGATTTTGATGCGGTTTTCACCATCAGTTAGATACATTTTCAAGGAAGGTTTATATGTATATATAACTAGCGACCCGCCCCGGCTTCGCACGTAAATTACACACGTGCGAAGCCGGGCGGGCGGCTCGCTAGTATTTGATAAAGTTCCAAAAGTACCTACTATTTTATTCTGAGTCTTAACACAATTACATCTATAAAAAAAATATACTACAACTAACTCTAACTAACTTTATTATTTAAATAAATAAACTATTCATTGCGTTTTTTTTAAATTAATTATGGTAATTTGCCCGGAAAATTAGGGAAAACCCAAGGAAGTTGCAAGGAAAGGAACGCTTTCTATCAAAATATTCCCATACAAAACTAAACCTTAACGTCTAACGATAAGGTTCATAATAATGTGGCTAGGAACATGGAGGTAAAACGAGCTCACTGAAATAGCTACCACGGAGGAAGTGTATCCCTTTCTAAAGATTGCCATTACACAAAACATATGTTTTAGTAAAACTCTGTTTTAAACTATCTCAGCTGTTCACTAAAGTTATATAATGTTGTGGAATCTCATTCCACAACCACCACGGTAATTATCCCGTAATCATATTTTAGTAGTTTTACTTATTCAATCGGACATACCAGGCAGGCCCTATTTTGGGGTGTAAACATAAAATTACTACCAATGAAATAAAGATAAATTTTTATTTCCATTTTCTAACGGATATTAATGTAGATAATATATCTAATGTATCATGTACCTATTTAAATTTTATTTTTAAGTAACCATGTAGGTTCCTAGTATAATTACTAGGAACCTTCATGGTTCTGCTGAACCATGAAGCTACTGGCAGCATTACAACATGACGTTTTTGATTGTTTGCTTACTATATTTTGTTTTTTCAAGCATGATTTTTGAATATTTATTTTAAAATTGTGAAAAATTGCTGTATAAGAAACTGTGCTAGTGAATCATTCGGTGGCTGCGGCATATCTTTTCACAGGTAGGTACACAAAGCTTGAAATACAAGAAAATGTTTACTAGGGTGTCCATACACGTGTGAACATGAACAATATTTTGAACAATGAACAATTATTTTTATACATTATGTTTTAGCATGACCTAGGGATATTTTAAAGTAATTCGCATTTCGGCGAGTGTGCGCAAAAGCTTCGAGCCCTTGTTCCACCCTCCCCCTTTTACTTAGGAAAAGTAGAATGACTGCACATGCACACTACCCTCCCTTCCTAGTGAAAATTCCAAAGATTTGAACTCAACGATTTGGGTCTTCATTTATGATACGTACTGCCCAAGAATGGAACTACCTGCCGTCCTCCTTGTTTCCTGAGAACAACAAACTAGATATCTTCATGGCTAGTGATAGATAGTGACAGTGATAGTGATAGTGTGATAGTGACTGCTAGTCTGTGGAATGCGCTGCCTGAATGGGTGTTCCCCGATAGATACAATCTGGGTGTCTTCAAATCACGAGTGAATTGGTTTCTTCTAGGCAAGCGTGCTCCACCGTAGACCGCATCATCGCTTAACATCAGGCGAGTTGGCGGTCAAGCGCAAGCCTATTATTTATATATAAAAAAAAAAGATATGTATAGATAGATATGAATAGATTTCTAGATCAACGTGTTCCATCCTCCGCCACACCGTCACGTACCATCAGGTGAGTAAGTGGCGAAACGTAGATCTAGTACCACCATCCAACGGTGAACCGAGCTTTCTGTGTACAGTTGTATCGTTCAAGGGTGTTTCGACGAATCGTACGGGAATCATTCTAAATATTACATAAAAAATGAAAGTACCTAAATTCATCGCTGAATATATTTCATGTTACAGTATACCAACAAAAGAGGATGTAAGAAAAATGTGGTTGGAAGTAATTCTTAGTCGAACAGCAAGAATAACAAAAAACTCCAGGGTGTGCAGTTTGATTTTATAAAGACACTAGCGACCCGCCCTGGCATCGCAGGTGCAATGCTAATACTAAAATAATACTACGGAATGTCTTTATATACCTACAACGTTCACAGCTTTTTTGTCATTAGGCAAAACAAACATGTTTTCTTTAGAGGTTACTCTTTAAAGAGCGACATTATGATTGGCCATGTGAAAAACACGCCGCCGGTACCGGCCTGTTGCGGTACTGGCCGGGGGGCCGGTACCGCCGCAACCGGTATGTCCCTGCATTTTAAATCGTTAATATCTTCGAAAATGTTCATTTAAATTACATGCTGTAAACGGCCATATTGGTCTATATTAAATGCACAATGTATTTAAGGTACTTAATTGGATAAAGATTAATGCTGTATTGCTTAAAATCCCTTCGTTATCACGTAGGGTTTAGCCAGCGTTTGCAATGTAAGCGCAAAAAAAATATGTTTATTTACGACATTACATTAGAAACCTCTACAATTATCAGTGTTTCTCTACTATATTATGCATGTATTATATATATAAACCTTTCTCTTGAATCACTCTATCTATTTTTAAAAAACGCATCAAAATCTGTTGTGTAGTTTTAAAGATTTAAGCTTACATAGGGACGGACAGACAGCGACAGCGACTTTGTTTTATCCTATGTAGTGATAGTGATAGTGATGTAGTGATGCTTTCGACAAACTTTGAAAATGAATGTAGTTCGATGTCATTTTCCCGCAGTAAGTAAAATATGCCAAATAGTAGTCATGCCAATCTTCTATATTTATAAAAGCTAAATTCACTCACTCACTGACTTGTCACGAAATCTCAAAAACTATTTGACTTACGAAGCTAAAATTTGGCACGTAGATTCCTTATGGGGTATAGAGGTCCGCTAAGAAGGATTTAGCGAAAAAGCCGAATTAAAGGGGGCAAATGGATGTTGAAAGATTATATTAAAGTCCTTTGTTTTTGATGATACTCAGGGATAAAATTTGGTATTCAGGCTAATAGTTTAAAATAAATAAATACTGTTATAATATTTTTACAAAAAAGAAAGAATAAGGAGGTGGAATTGTAGTTTGTATGTTGTGTTGAAAGTTATGCAACTACGAAATTGTAATTTGACAAGTGGGTGTAAAACTTCATTAAAAATATTTTACGAAAGGGCCGAATTAAAAGGTCCAAAAAAGGTTGAAAGTTTACGTGAAAGTGTACGCGTACGAAGTCACACGGGTAACGGCTAGTTTATTATAAATACAAAAGTTTGTCTGTTGTATGTGAAAGAGGAACAAACATCCATACATACAAACTTTGGCGTTTATAATATTAGTAGGAAGTAGGATAGGATGCGAAAGTGTGTTTGTTACTCTTTTACGCAGCAACAGAGCAACAAATCAACCAGATTTTTTGCATGGGTATAGTTCAAGGGATGGAAAGTTATAGGCTACTTTCATCATCATCGTCATCTACTAGATGTTGTTAACTGATCACCGAATTTAAGCAACGGACTACACGGTCAATCTTAGGTAGGGTGATTGCAAGTGGCATTTAGAAACCGAATGATCGAATAAAAAGTTAACAATCTGGGTGCCTTCAAGTCGAGAGTGAATAGGTTTCTTCTAGGCAAGCGTGTTCCATCGTAGGCCGCATCATCGCTTAACATCAGGCGAGATGGCGGCCAAGCGCAAGCCAATTTATAATTAAAAAAAAATATATGTCACGTGACCCGTATGTCCCGGTTGAGTCTTATAACAATAGCCGCTAAGCCATCTCAGAGGCCTTCAGGCGTCCTGGCGGCCTAAAATTCTGACATTAGCGCTCGTCACTGGGCCTATATGAACTTCCTGTATTTACTGAGAGTACCAATACGATGATTTTAGGAATTACCTACAATGTCTTCGTTTCCTCAAAATCATGAACACCCTACAAGAAAAGGACAAATTACTCCGTGCTCGCTTTTCCCTCGGACCGTTTTTTTAGCATGAGTACTCAATCCAGGTCCCTTTAGGGCTTATATAAAATCCTTGGGAAAACCAGAATGTGCTTTAATCTGTTTTTTTTTTTTTGTTTTCTAGCCTTTTTACCGAGTGCATAAAGGATGAAGTAATCAATTCGACTGTATGTTTATTTTTATTTTTTGGCGAGACTAAAGAACAGCAATTGATTTTTATATAGGTATTTATTATGTGTAGGTATTAAATTATAGAGCTCTAAAACTCTTTTTTTTTAAAGTGAGTAGTTCACGAAAAAAAGTAATTCCATATAAGATTTGGCGCCAACCTGAAAAAACATGTCGGCTTATTATATTGTTTTCCTAAACTTGTGTATTTTCGATTGTTAATGGTAGATTCGAGTAAACAAGTGATATAAAGTGGTAAAACATGTCTTTTGTCGCCTCTAAAACTTTATAAAACCCTCATGTAAAGTCTCCACCTTGACATGGGCAAATGCACTCGTGTGACGCTAAAATCCTCTCAGAGAATATATAGAAGAAGAAAACTAAGTAGCGTAATTTTGTTTATTGTACGTAAACATTAATTACATTTTAATTACAGGTAAAAACTTGCTAAAGCTAACAAACAATAGCTCTATGTTGAATAGATAGTCATGCAAATGAATCCTAAATATTCGCGAATGCTACTTCGTATCGATGAAATTAAATAACAATGAATTATTTATGTCGTCATCGTCAAGCGAAAGACTGAGTCAAGAGAGAATTTTGTTTAAATTTTTGGCATAAGGACAAAAATTTGCACACTATAATACTAAACCAAAAGCTTTTACAGACCAAAATTAGCACAGATTGATAAGAAGCAGCGGCGTGTCTGTGCATTTTGACTGTGTGAATGAGTTTGAAATCCATACATAACTACTTTCCGTGCATCGCGGTCGATCGCAGTCGTGCGCGTCTAACGCCACAAACGGCAAGTCTACCTTCAGTTTTATAGACCCTGCCATCTTTTAACAAGGATAGTTCTACCAATACAGCAAGTAGGAAAAGATTTCCATGTTGCTCTATCAATATAACACACAGAAAAATGAATTACCGGTTGTTTAACCAATAGAACAAGTCGGAAAATAATTACCGATTGTTCTACCAATAGAACTTAAAATAAAATATGGGGTGTGGCCGTGTCGTGGACACGACCGTGTGTTTTGCGTGAATTTGTTATTATAATTTTCCTTACATCAGGTTCAGGAAAGAAATTTTTATAGATCCGTAGCGTAACCTTTATATTTTGTTATGCGAGTTTAACCGTCCGCCCGTTACTTTGCGCTACGCGTCGATACGAATTCTTTGATCTTTTAGCTATCGAGTGATGTAATTAAATTTTGCCTGTAGATGATAGATATGCACATTAAGTAGCTGCAGCATCAAACTGTATCCCCTGATTTTGTTATCATCTAGTATTTTGAATTGCCTCCCACTATAGAAGCAAATTTATAAATGTCAAACCTCAAATAGCTAATACTAACTTTTAAATTAAACCGTTGTTATGAAAGTGTCGTAAATTGTTATTATTAAAACTGACGTGGTTTTCACACATTTTATTTATGTTACACGGGAATTACTCACGTAAGATTAAGCCGGTTACTCCGACTATAGTTTCAACCGCATTAGACGGCCTTTTTCAAGGTGAATGCGCGCGCGCGGCTGCGTCTCGCTTTGCTGACAAAATCTTACGTTAGTAATTCCCGTGTAACATAAATAAAATGTCGTAAATTGGTTTGTGTAAATAAAGACACGGGCGCGTGAGCCTGTCATCCGCGGTCGCTTGGCTTGATGCACTGCCGTGTGTAGCTTGTGTTGAACTTGGCCCGACACGCTGCCGTGTGCCTATATATATAATAATGTGAATATGTAAAGTCGTTACAGTGGCATCAGGTACTAGTTTTGATACAAGTTGTCTTGAGATTGAGACATTTGAGACCGATGGAACTATTAAAATGTAAGTAGACTTAGACATATTATACATACTACACAAATATCTGGAAGAGATCGCTCTAAGGGATAATGCCTTCCAAGCTTCCACCTCCTATCAAATTAATATTGATAATTGACTAATTGATTGTATATTTAAGTTAAGTTATTGTAATTCTTTTGACTAACTCTTAGATAGATGTATATTTTAGTATTGTAATTTGGACTAATTCTAATTCCTATATTTAACTACTCTATTGTATTAGGAATTAACCTGTAATGATAGAAGTAATGTTTTAATAAATAAATAAATATGTTCCCTACTTTAGAAAAGCATTTCGTAGCAATGGTTTAAAAAAAAGTTAACATACGTAGGTATTTCTTCTATGTACATAAGTACGTAGGCACAGAATCTATTATTTTGTGAATTAGGTAACTACTTATCTGATAAAGTACCAAAGGTACGTACTATTATTTATTCTGAGCCTTAACACAATTATTATTATAATTATGTATTTAAAAAAATTTCTATTTAAGATAAGATATATTTACATTTCGGAGAGTGTGCGTCTGATCTTCATGATCTAATTCCTTCCTGCCGATTTTTCTATCGGACTGCCAGAGCGGGCACAAAAAATCGACACCGCTTTATGGTTTGTATTCCGAAAACCCGAACGAAGCGCTTTGATTCCACTTTTATTGTGCGAACTGCTAATCTGTGGAATGCGCTGCCTGAATGGGTGTTCCCCGATAGATACAATCTGGGTGTCTTCAAATCACGAGTGAATCGGTTTCTTCTAGGCAAGCGTGTTCCACCGTAGACCGCATCATCGCTTAACATCAGGCGAGTTGGCGGTCAAGCGCAAGCCTATTATTTATATTAAAAAAAAAAAAAATACAAAAACAAAAACAATGTACATATACTATTAGAAACATAAGGAGAAACATTGTTTGGTACTGTTTGTATTTATTATTGTAATTTAAAATGAATTATGGTATTGGCGTGTGTTGTGTACCCAAGTGCTGACGAGTGAATTAAAGTAATCATAGGGGTTGTGACTTTAAAACCTCTTCGTTTTTTTGTTCTCTCTTTTGCATGTTCGTCGACTTATAACTGGATAAAAATCTAGTATTTTTCTCAGAGCTTTCTGAACTTATTTGTTAGTAGTATTTTTCATATGTTGCGGCGTGTGGTGGGCGGACGGTGCCGTAGTGTCGGAGACGCCAGAGGGCGGGTTCCCTGAGGAGGCCGCTCGGCTGCTGCAACACATACGCATGCCGCCGGCGCGCGCCAGCCTCGCGGCCGCGGTGCTGAACGACTTGGAGGATATCTTGCAGCCTTTCTTTCCGGGTAACTAGAAATATTGAATTACAGTGAACTTGGGCCTTAAGGACAACTGCTATTGCGGCACCTAATCCGCTCAGTTGGAAAATCACGCGACTGCAAACCGTATCTGGGCGCGATAAGGTTCACGTTAGGCCCCAGATCAGTAAAGTTGAATGATGTATGTTGTGAACAAAACTGATACCTACCCATTTATCCTGTGGATTTTTTTTCCATCACTTGGCCAATTATACAGACACGTTTTTGTAGATTTTAAAGTAAATGTATTTTTTTGTTGTTAAGAAAATGCATATCTACCATTTATCTTTTTTCCTCTATTGGGTCCTATAAGGCTTCGCGCGATCAGTGCATATCAAACTAACTTTTATCGTGGTAAAGAGACAATATTACAATAAACAAATTAGGACACAGAAAAAACAACAGAAAATATTAAATTTGATGGACGGATCAAAAGAGTGGAAAAGAGAATAAACAAAATCTTTTTTAAGAAGAATTATATACTGCGAACATCGATCTAAATGTACTACGTATTCTTCTTTGACTGCGAAGAGTTTTTATATTTGTAGGTAACTGAACACAGCTATATCAAGTCATCGTAACAATAGGCACGGCCTTTTAATATAATTGCCTTTTAAATTACAAGATAAAAATCTGAAAGCTAAATCGGGTTTTATGTTGATGTTACAATACAATACATATTACACACTGAAAATACAAATGAAACTTAACTAAAATAAAAATAAAACAAATACGGCGGTATAATGGGCGGCCTTATCGCCTAAAGCAATTTCTTCCAGGCAACCTTTGGTTGGACAGGACTGAAGAATTTGAAATACGGTCGGATGTAGATGTTGTAGAGGAAAGTCACCAAATATGGAATATCTTAATTTCTCTAAGAATATAAGTATAAAACGCAAAACACGAATATCTTCGGTTTTATTAGGTCTATTTGATATCGCACTCACACCATTCATGTAAGTTGCGCGAACGCTGCACGTGTGGCAGGCGTGTTTTGTTTTGTTGTCCCGCAGAAAATTTTAAAGGTAAGTAATAAATGAGTATTATTTGTTATTAGGTATGTATTAGTATATCGATATCATGTTTATTTTTAACATTTTGTGATATTTGTGATTTAAATATTGTGACTTAAAAAATATTCAGACGAGTTTGAACTAGTATAAAAATACAAATATGGACAGTCGTCGGTGTCTAATTATGGAATATTGAGGAACAGGACGTTATCCGGTTTGATGATGGCAGTGAACATGATGAGTTGATGGACCAAGTATCTCCTGACTCTGCTGATGCTGAATGTATGTTCTGTTCGAGACTTTTTTCTATGGATGAACGTGGAGAAAGCTGGATAAAATGCTTAATGTGTGGGCTCTGGGCTCATTATGATTGTGCTGGTCCGGAGTTTGATAGTTAGATCTGTGACTTTTGCAAGTGAATTAAGTCACTTCTTTCATTTATCTTTAACATTTTATTTGCATTTATTTGATCTCATAGATATTTCCGTCTATTTTTGTTAATGATTGTTGATATTCCATATATGCGTACCTATTCCATATTTGGTTACTCATTTGTGATTTTTGTTTTTGTGTTAGATTTTAATTTGATTATTCATATATTTGATTAAAGACTGTTAATTACTACAAAGAAATATATGACTGATTAGTAATAACATTAAACTGTTTTAATTTTTATGAACTTTTTTTTTATTTCCCTAAAACAAAATGGTATTCCATATTTGGTGACTTTCCTCTAGTGTTTTGTGCGCAAAATAATTGTTTTTTTATTCTTTTATATATTTTTGAGGTGGGTCATATAGGAGGTAGTTTTTATCGTGGAGGGTATTAAAATTTTGCTGACGACTCGTTGAATGCTTTCAGGGTGTAAAGCGGAACTGTTTGGTTCAATTGCGATGGGACTGGCTATCGTCGAAAGCGACGTCGATGTCTGCATAACAATTCAGAACCAAACGGACACGACTTCGGCCGAACTCGTCTTACAAGCGAAAGAGATTTTGCTGCTGCATCCAGATTTGTTCCAGGTGACCAAGACGGTTACTCAAGCAAAAGCGCCCATACTGACTGCCACACATCTGCCGACAAGGTTCAGTGTAGACGTCAGTTTCAACAACTACAACGGCGTCATGAATTCAAAGCTGGTGCATTATTTGATGAGCTTGGACGATCGCGCGAGGGACTTGGCACAGATCCTAAAACATTGGGCGAGGCTGCACATGGTCACAGGACACAAAATGCTCCCGAGCTATGGAATCGTCACTATGGCAATATTTTTCTTGCAGCAGAAGGAAATCTTGCCGACAGTCGCATCTATTCAAAAGAACGCGGAAATGTTTATAGTTGACGGTTGGAACATGGGGTTTACGAAAGAAAAATATGCGACAACAAACGAAGATTCGCTGTGCGCTCTCTTGGGTGGATTTTTTAAATATTACAATGTGTTTAATTACAAAAAATTTATGGCATCTCCATTTATCGGGCGACCGGTAGAGATCGAACTTTTTAAAGATTTAAACACAGTTCCTGAACATTTTGAACTGTACAAGAAAAATGTAGGTTTAAAATTAAAGAGACCGTTACGGTTAAAGATACCGATTGTTCAAGATAGCTTCGAACATAACGTGAACTTAGCTTACCGTATAGATATTCTGCCTAGATCGATATTCGTGACATCGATCCAACACGCTGCGAGGAAGTACAAACAAGGATGCACTGGATTTCTTAGGGCAATATTATAGCAAAGCATTGAAAATTGTGTAGGAACGTTCATGGTCCTATAATATACGTACGTGTATTGCGTACTAATTAAAAAAAACGGCCAAATTCGAGTCGGACTCATGCACCGAGAGCTCTGTACCATTCCAAATTTCCAATGTTTTGTGTTATGTATAAAAAAAAAAAAAGATGTTTCTTTCGGCTCGAGTTGGGGATCATTCTGGGGTTTACTACACCCTAATCACATTGAAATTTGGCGCATATACTTATAACTGACTGTGATTAGTGTTTTTATAATAAGAACCCATAGACGTTTTTTGTGTTCTTAATTTTTTTGATATTTTTATTATTTGAATATCCGCTACATTACCACATACCTACCTATCCCTCCTCTAAAAATTATCGGCGTCGTACGAACTGTCAGATGGCGAGAGTTTGTAACGATTTCGCCCGCATTATGACACAATTAACTATTTAATTTCGTAGTGATTGAGTCGCATACTGATGCTGTCCATTACGGAGCTAGCCTGTTAGCATAGACAATTTCAAAATATTCCTGATGGTTCTGTGTTACAGTTCGTACCTATAAGCTCCCAAATATACGCCTTTTATAGAACGTCAGACGCGTTACAATTACAACGCTGAACTTGGCCGGACACTGCCGCCGTCGTTTGAGAGTAGTTTGTGACCGCAGTAGGTAGGTAAGTATTATCTTTTGATAATGATGTTTTGATGGCGCAGTGATGACAGGTGGAGTAAGGTTTTAACAGAGTGGTGGCCCAGGCAAGGTAGGCGGAGCGTTGGTCGTCCAGCTGCAAGATGGGTCGACGATATTATTACTATCGCGGGTCGAACCTGGACTAGATTAGCACAGGACCGAGGCAGATGGCATAGCAAGAGAGAGGCCTATACCCAGCAGTGGGATAAGGAAGGCTGTGGATGATGATGATGATGATGAATGATGTTTTTAGTTAAACGTAGGTACCTACCATGTCTTAGAATAGGTAAGTTACTTGTACTATTAAAATTTTAAATGAATGCAACTTTCTAAATCAATTAGTTTACCTATAAAATGAAACCACATTTTAAAAATTTTAAACATTGGTTAACTAATGGCCTTACAATGATCTTTCCACTTCTACGACACAGACAACCACATAAGTACCTAAACTAAGGCACGTTTTTAGGATTCCGTAGTACTACAAGGAACCCTTATAAGTTCGTTATGTCCATCCGTCCAATTTTTTTAGAACCTTCTTAATTTTATAGTCTAGGTTAACGCACGTAACGCGGCGCGTTTAAGTTAAACTCTACAATTTGACCTCTATTTCCTAGGGAATAAAGGTCAACTTTTAGAGGATTACTTAAAGCGCCGCGTTACGCGCGTATTTAAAGTTAGGTATGGAATCAGGGCCCTGGGGCCTTACGGACAACTGCTATTGCGGCACCTAATCCGCTCAGTTGGAAAATCACGCGACCGCAAACCGTATCTGGGCGCGATAAGGTTCACGTTCGCGTGATTTTCCAACTGAGCGGTTTAGGTGCCGCAATAGCAGTTGTCCGTAAGTCCCCTGTGCATGAAACTTTGCACAATTACAGTTTTAGAATAGATCTCAAATTTGGAGATTTAAAAAAATGGGTGGCTCTTTTACATGTGAAATGGGATGAATATGTTTTTCACTTCACCTCCTCGATTTTAATAACTTTTTTATCAGTTTGAAAAATACCTACGTATTTTTTTACGAAATATGGTCCATATAATATTAGACAAACTTGTAACTTGTCATACTGATAGGATATATTAATAAACCGACCAAGTGCGAGTTAGGCTCGCGCACTGCGGGTTCAGTACCACCACAAAATGAAAATAATTATCAATTTAATTTAATTTTAGTAAGCTCCTTAGTCTTGAGCATCGGCGTAAAGTTGCTAGTCTATCGGTCTTTTATCGAATACATTTCGGAGAGTGTGCATCTGATCTTCATGATCTAATTCCTTCCTGCCCATTTTTCTATCGGACTGCCAGAGCGGGCACAAAAAATCGACACCGCTTTATGGTTGGTATTCCGAAAACCCGAACGAAGCGCTTTGATTCCACTTTTATTGTGCGAACTGCTAGTCTGTGGAATGCGCTGCCTGAATGGGTGTTCCCCGATAGATACAATCTGGGTGTCTTCAAATCACAAGTGAATCGGTTTCTTCTAGGCAAGCGTGCTCCACCGTAGACCGCATCATCGTTTAACATCAGGCGAGTTGGCGGTCAAGCGCAAGCCTGATCGATAGGACTGCTTCTATGAAACTGAAGAATTCTTAAGGAAAACGGCATGTCGTTTTTATGCGTATGATGCTTGTTGGTAATTTTTTATTTTTTTTATTTTTTTATTTAATTCATACAGAAACACCAACAGTACACATATTAAATAATACAAATAACACTCATTTATAATTGATACAGTTCTGATATGTGCACCTTTAACAGGTGTTTACAACGTTCACAATTAAAAGTGGTAAGACAAAAATATGAGATAAAAATGATATATGGGTGTTTACCCATATATCATTTTTACCAGTTTATTCTTGAATACGTTCAAAGAGTCGTGAAAGATATCGAGACCGCTTATGGAAGCACTAATTTCGTTATATGTTCGACATATTCTTAATAAAGGAGAGTTGTAAGCTAAGTTTGTTTTAGCATAAGCTACATGAAAAAGTTTAGAGATAATGCGACGTGGATAATGGCAAGGAACGTATAGGGAAATATCTTTCAAAATTGAGGAACAATCAGTGAATCCATGAATTAGTTTAAAAAGAAATGAAAGGTCTCTGACTTTTCTCCTGTCACGCAAATTATCCATTTCAAAAAAAGATAAGCGATTTGAATATGGACTTCTGTGTGAGATTCCAGGGCAAGAAAATGCCAAGGATCTTGTGAAGGCTCGTTGAATGCTTTCAATGCGTTGAGAGTGTACTGCGTAGAAAGGGTTCCACGCCACACTAGAGAACTCCAGGCAGCTGCGAACCATAGAATTGTAAAGTAGAATCTTAGTATGATATGATTTAAAACTCCTGGAATTTCGTCTAATGAAGCCTAGTTGTTGGGTCGCCTTTTTAACTATTGAGTCAAAATGAGCTCTGAAAGATAATTGGCTATCAATCAAAACTCCCAAGTCCCGTATTTCTCTTACTTCCTGCAGAGATACATCATTTAGTGTATAGACCGAATTTATAGGGTTTTTCTTGCGCGTGTATTTGATAAAAAAACATTTTTGGACATTAAGATGCATTTGGTTTCTGTCACACCATTCTTTTATATTGTTAATGTCACTCTGTATGAGATTGATATCTGCGTTACTGTTCACTAATTTATAAATTTTAAGGTCATCTGCGAATAATTTATAATTGCAATGTTTTATTTGTGTAGTAATATCATTGATAAATATTGAAAAGAGAATTGGACCTAGGTGAGACCCTTGCGGAACTCCTGACTTAGCAAAATATCTTTCTGATTCGAATCCATTGGCAACAACTATCTGTTCTCTGTTCGTAAGGTAAGACTGAAACCAATTTAGAAAGGATCCGTGAAAACCGATGAGTTCTAGCTTTTTAATTAACAAAAAATGATTTACTTTGTCAAAAGCACTGCTAAAATCTGTATAAACTGCATCGATTTGACGTCCTTTGTCTACTTCTTGAGCCAATTCAGAGACAAATCCAACCAAATTTGTTTCTACAGAGCGACCCTTTTTAAAACCGTGCTGCTGTTCTGATAAGACGTGACAGGAAAGACGAGATACTATCGGACATAAGAGCGCCTCGAACAATTTGGAAAAACAAGATAAAATTGAAATCGGTCTGTAATTTTTTACGTCATTTACGTTTCCTTTTTTATGAAGAGGTATAATTTTGGCTTTTTTCCATTCATCAGGAAATTCCCCAAATGACAAAGAATGGTTAATTATTAAAGATAGAGGCAGTGCCAGTGCAGGGCCACAACGCTTGACTAGGAGAGGTGGGATGCCGTCAGGACCTGGTCCTTTGTGGACGTCTAATTGCTTGATTCCCTTCAATACTTCGCGTTCAGTAAAGTTTACTTTGCCAATGCAATTATGCTGTAAATTATCATGGGGTGTGCTGACAGCGTGTCCGTTTGGCGCATGCAAGGTAAATGCATTTGAGAAATTTTGTGCTAACAGGTTAGCTATGTCCTTCCCTGTTCTGGCAAGGTTCTCTTCCATTCGCATTTCTGCTGGAAGCGAAGACCGCGTCTTCCGTTTGTCTTTAACATAGCGCCAGAAATCTTTTGGGTTCTTTGCAATACTCTCTTCAGTTTTCTTAAGATAATTTGTATAAAGCGTGTCAAACAACTTATGGCTGCGTTCTCTCAAAAGATTAAAAAGAAGCACAATCATTAAAAACCGCATTCCAATCAGTATTTTCCAGACGTAACGAGATGCTATTAAAGTCAGCTTTATAAAAATTTAATTCAATGGATGATTTGGGACGTAGATACTCAAATTCATTGTTAGGTAGTGTAAGTAAAATCGGGGGGTGCTTGACATCGAGTTTACTTAAAAGGTCAAGGGGTTCTATTAAGGAAATGTCTGTTATTGTGCTCATAGCAAGGTCCAATGTTCTGTCATCCTCGTTGCGTATGTTGTTAAATTGGTACATGTTGGAGATAGAGATGAAGTCAACTAAAGCATTGCCCAATGAGTTGCCGTAGTTACTTGGTGTTGTAAAATTGTTACATTTTGTCCATTTTATAAAAGGTAAATTAAAATCACCAACCATCACAACCTCATCTACCAGGTTAACAACATTATTGGCATTATCCAGAAAAACATTTAATGTATCCACTTTCACAGGAGGAGGGATGTAGACAGCACAAATAGCAACTTTCTTTATGTTTTTTCCAGCACGCATTTCCACCACTACCCAAATATCCTCACAACTAGATTCCCAGGCTTGAACGCGAGTTGACACAAGTTTGCGTGAGACTGCTATCAACACTCCCCCTCCATCCTTCTTTGCATGAGAAGCAGAGCTAGAACATACACGATCACGTCTGTACACTACATATCGAGAATCTATAAATTCACTACTGTGAACACCTGAGTTCAGCCATGTCTCAGAAATTTATATGTAGTTTTTAATTAATTATTAATACTTTTGACATATTTGTAAATTAATATAATTTTGCACGCCCTTACCCTTAGGGCTGTTAATGGATGAACATGTAATATTTTAAGACCTTTTATAATTGGCAAGCAAATAAAAAACTTTGACTTTGACTATTATTTATGAAAAAAAAAATATGGCACTTCGATTCGGTGAAAGAAATGATAAGGTCATCCAAGTAACCAAATTACCAGTTATAGCTTCGTAATGAACAGAAAATTGTCACCGACTCACACTTGGCCATAATTTTATTATTTGTTGTTATACTTTAGAGCCTACCCCCGAAATGGTGAGGGGTAGTCTGAAAGTCCAGCAGTGGACTGTTAAAAGGCTGATAATGATGATGATGATGATACTTTAGAGTGTATTAATTAATCATGCCAAGTTTGACGCTTGTACGTACGTATACAATATTTAATTTTGATGATTGAATGATTGATCAAATAAAATATTTGATCTGATAGCTTAGCCCTGTTTTTTTTTTTTTTTTTTTATAGTAGATAGGCTTGCGCTTGGCCGCCATCTCGCCTGATGTTATGCGACGATGCGGTCTACGTTGGAGCACGCTTGCCTAGAAGAAACCGATTCACTCTCGACTTGAAGACACCCAGATTGTAACTAACGGGGAAAACCTTATGAAGATAATGCCAAATTGTTTATATTAAATTGACATTCAGTGCGTTCGTATCTTTTTTTTTTAAGCGTAGACTTCTATGGTATACTTTGAAAACATTTTTGATTATAAAAAATACTTTATTTTTACTTTTTAGTGTATAGGTAGGTATATATAGGCACTGGATACACGAATTATTTTACCACGTGAGAACCAACACGGCACGAAGAAAGTTTGCAAGTGCCGTGTTGGTTCTCTTTAGTGCTGTTACAACTGGTTTAATTTTTATTTATTTACGCTCAAAAATGAGCACCTAAATAAATTGTAACAAAATATTTTTTTGACATTCACATCTGTACATTTATTTCAACAAGTTTTTACAATACCCATTAATTAACTAAAATTAAAACCCTATCATCATCAGCCAGAAGACGTCTACTGCTGAACAGGCCTCCACCTTAGAACTCCACACTGAACGACAGCCTGCCATCTGCATCAACAAAATGCCCGCCACTCTCACGATGTTGTCAATCCATCTACTACGCTGCGTCTTCCCGTTCGTGGCGTCCACTCAAGAACCTTTCTTCCCCATCGGTTCTTTGAGCGATGTGACCCACCCATTGCCACTTCAACTTGAAAATCTGAGCAGCTATGTCGGTGACTCTTGGTTCTTCGGCGAATGTCCTCGTTACGGATTTTATCGCGCAAAGAAACTCCGATCATAGCTCTCTCCATTGCCCGCTGTGTGACTCTTGAGTTTTTCCAAAAGGCCAGCAGTTAAGGACCACGTCTCAGTACCATGTATTATCACATCACTGACAACACGCACTGGATCTTTAGACACTGTGGTATTTTTGACGAGATTTCGCGCAATCAAAAATCTAAAACTACTTAAAACTAATGTATAAAGAAATAAAAAATAAACTATGACTACCTAATCTAGAAGCACCATGGTGAGAGATAAATTATTCAGAATTCTGGCAGCATTGCCTCATTGAATGGCAATGCTTAATTTTGGGACAGAGTAGGCGTCAGCATTCCGGCCACCAGTCTTCTCTTTAGGGTTCCGTAGTACTACAAGGAACCATTGGGGTCTAGACAAGAGCCACACACTGTTAGCGTTAACGCCTGCGGAAAGATGAAATTGTATGAAAATGACATTGGCTTGAGATGACATCGCTCAACCTAATGTCATTGTCAATGTAATTTTCATACAATTTCATCTTTCCGCAGGCGTTAACGCTAACAGTGTGTGGCTCTTGTCTAGACCCCCTCTTATGTTAATTCTGTCCATCCGTCCTAATTCTTTAGAACCTTCTAACTTCTATAGTTATTGAGATAAATGCGTGAAACTACACAATTAAATTTTTTTGTATAAAACTAAATTTTCAAAGTATATAAACAATACAATTTATTATTTTAATTTATAAGATTGCATCCACCAAAAATAAAACCACCAAAAAATACAAAGCAAAATAAATATTGCCTTCTTATCAACCTCATTTGACTCGGGGGTGACGAGTGTTGGAGAGGGGCTGGCGTACCGCAAGGTGTGCGTTACGTAGCCGCCGCTGTACGGGTACTCTGTACGGGGAGTATTGTACATTCTCACTGTGGACCCTCTAGGGCTGTACCGTGCATTATTTGAATAGTTCGGTTGGGCAAACTCATGATACAGGTGTGTATATTTGTTTCTAAAATTTGACCCACATTCTGTTTGTACCATTGAGTCTTCAGGCTCATAAACAAGTTTATGAGTGAACATCCCTCTTAGAAAATCATCACGCGTTCTTTCGTTAAACCGTCTGAGAACAATTGCAATGTGTCCTTGAATCCTTTTGAACAATCCTGAAGACACTGCCACAGTACAATTCCTGCTGTGGTCGAAGGGGTCTTGGATACAGACAGGTGTGTCTGTCTTGATGAAGTTGCATTGTTCTCTGAGCAAATTTCGTCGGTACAGACTGTATGCACTTGGAAGTCTATATAAATCCCTCAACTGTTGTTTCTTCACAGGATGTCCCAAATATGGCGATATCACATAATGTGCATAGTCAAAACTCTTGTAGAAAACAAAGAATCCACCCAATAACTCATAGAACGATAGGGTGTTGTAACTCACACATGTAAAGCTATCGTCGAATGAGGTGTCCCATACATTTACCAATTGGCATTGTGTGTGACGTTGTAGCTCTGCAACCGAGGGCAGAAAAGACTCTACTTGCAAGTAGAAAATTACCATTAATGCAAAAGCATAGTTTGGCATTAGGTTCGTCCCGGTTAAATTATACACTTTTGACCAATATTTTAGAATTATCGCTAAAGGCAAAGCCCTTCGATCCAGACGTAGCAAAAATGCTATTAGTTTACTATTTCTAACGCCACTAAAATTACTAAAATTAATATCGCACTTGAATCCTGTCGGTACATGAACAAACTTCAATATCGGTACTCTGGCTTTAGTGACTGCAAATGTTTGTGTGAATCTGGATTTGTCCTTCCTGAGCTGAGTCCTGGCGCGTGTCACTGGGTTCTGTGGCGGGTAGTCGAATGGTGCCTGAATGTAGCAGTCCACATCACTGCTTTTGATTCCGAGCCCGGTGACTATTGAGCCGAACATGTGGATTTGGACAACTGAAAGTGGAGAAGGAATAATATTATTCTTTCAACAAGTTTGTCATAGGTTTAAAGAACCAGCAGTGTAAGTACCGTTTTTCGATAGTCAAATACGATAAAATGCCATATAATCGATCATAGTGAGTATTGACTAAATGGCATTTTATCGAATTTGACGATCTCAACTGTCAAATTTGATGATCGATAAAGAACGGTACTAGCACTGCAGTGTAGGCTTACTGTCCACGGAGGCGACGCTTCATACACGCGTATTCGTCATTATACGCGTGGTGCACGCCTGCTTGCTGCTAACATAAACTACGCTTCATGGCGCGTGACATACGCCGGTCCACATAGAACGGAGCTGCGTATGTGTTTATCTACATCTACACTAATTATAATCCACACTATATAATAGATAGTTTTATATACTAGGCCAGTGAAGCCGCGGACAACAGCTAGTTTGTACTTTTTATTTATTTTTTATTTTTATAAATAGGCTTGCGCTTGGCCGGCAACTATGTCCCCGGGCCCCGGGTATGTCCTAAAACTGCGACCAGAACCACCGGAGGACGGGCAGCAGCGTCCTGTTAGTACACGGTGAACGTACTGCGATCTCCAAGCCGCCTGCCAAGCGTGGGGATTATGGCAACACCCCTCTCTAAGAGGGAGGCCTTGGTCAGCAGTGGACATTGTGGCTGATGATGTGTGGCCGGCAACTCCAACCCGATCCGCTCTAGTCTTTTGGTAGTTTGTATATAATTGGCGGGATTCTCACAAGTTAGACAAAATGTACATTTGCACTTGTCTTTTCGTGGACAAACTTTACTACGCCAGGCCTCACAGCTTAGGGACACCTCCATGATTAGTAGCCCTATCAGTTTATAGAAGTACCTGAAGACAGAACTGACAGACAACAAGATACTTGGTGGACAGGGGTCACTAATAATGCACAAATGCAAACATTTCAGCTATTTCGGTCAATGTACAAACTGCACATAGGTACGGGATATTTACCGTGGTACGGTTGTGGAATGAACATGGTGCATTTAACTGAGCCGGTACACATAGGTACTATACCAGGGGTGTCCAACATACGGCCCGCGGGCCACAATGCGGCCCGCCAAGGTTCATAATCCGGCCCGCGAATGAGTCAAAAGTCGGGTTAACTTTTAACTTCTTTTAGACGTAATTTTGTAAAGAATGGAGATTCTATCTATATCAGTGTGCCTGTGCATGCAGTTACAAGTGAAACCTGCTGTGAATTCCGCCAAAATTATACCCTTTCTACCATTTTACTTATATTAGTCTTGATTTGCTCAGTTACAAAACGTCTCTTGGCCCGACATAATTACAAAGTTAATAAATCCGAACTACATATCAAAACAAACTTAAGTCACAAGTCTCTTCCATAATTTTTTGTTCTGGTTCTTTTTATAATCCCTTTTTTAAAGCAATCTGTCTTTTGAACACAATAAGCTTTATTTTGAACTTCTTCTTCTTTCGAGTCGATGTTCCGCAAAATACAATTCTATTGTCAAATCAAGTTTCTAGACCAGAACTTTGCCACCCCAATGGCACTCTCCGTGGCTTCATTCAGGTCGTCTTGTGTGCAAGTTGTAGGACACGCTGCACAGTTCATCAAGTGTGTCATTGTTTGAGGGTTCACACCACAAAGACATTCGGTGTCTGAGCCCTTTATATAACCCCACTTTGCCATATTATCCCGACTTCGGCCCACTTGAGACCGTAGTCGGTTCAGGGTTTTCCAAGTGGGCCATGGTTCTTTATGGCCTGGGGGAAGCTCTTCGGCAGGTACAATGTAGTTTGGAGGTGGACTGTGCAGTTCTTGCCACATGGCAATTCGAGCATCCTTGGGGTGACCGTCCAGAGCTATTGTTTGGCTTAAAAAGTTTCTGCGGCTTTTGAGACGGCTGTTACGTGTGTCTACGTTAAATAAGGAGTGCCGGTAGTCTCCTTCCTGACGGCGCTTTTCAGCGGCGCAGGCAACACTTCTGCGAGCTGCTGGTGGTGCGATGCCTGCAAGTGGGTACAGTTTATTAAGAGGAGTCGGTTTCAAGCACCCTGTTATTGTCCGACATGTCTCATTTAAGGCTACATCTACCTCTTTTGCATGAGTAGAACGATGCCACACTGGGCATGCGTACTCTCCAGCAGAGAAGCAGAGTGCCAATCCGGTAGTCCGGAGAACATGTGGAGCAGCTCCCCAGGTTGTTGAAGTGAGGCGCCGGAGGAGGTTGTTACGGGATTCAACTTTCATTCGTGTCTTATGGCAGTGATTTCTGTATGTTAAGGTCCTGTCCAATGTAACGCCTAGGTAAACTGGGTTGTCGCAGTGTAGAACTTTGGTGCCTCGCCACGAAATGTTAAGCTTTCGGTTAGCTTGGTGGTTGCGCAGGTGGAAGGCACAACACTGGGTTTTAGATGGATTAGGTCTCAAGGAGTTCTGATCATAATATGAGCTGAGATAATCCAAGGCTATGCTAAGTTTTTCTTCGGCTTCTTCAAATGTGGAAGTTTGGACGGCTAGTGCAAGGTCATCGGCGTACAAAAATCTTTCTGTGTCAGGGGGTTTTATTTGGTCGTTGGTGTAAATGTTAAACAGGATTGGTGCAAGTACACTTCCCTGGGGTAAGCCGTTTTTTTGGGAGCGCCACCTACTTTTGTTGGAGCCGAGATGAACTTGGAACAGGGGCGTAGCTACCGCCGTATTTGCCGTATCAATTATACGGGGCCCCCGGGCCACGGGGGCCCCCAAAGTGTGTAAGGAAAAAGAATAAAAACTTTCTAATTTATTTTATTTTACAAATGACAAAATTCTATAAAGCAATTCCTTTTTTTCCCGCCTTAAGCGTGCGTTCAAAATTTGGCAACACTACATCGTTATGGCGGGCTGCGGGACTTCCCCGTTTTACTTACTTCATCTTCAACTCAGCGGGGAATCCCCGGGAATCCTTCATCGATATCGCGATGTACGTGTACGTTGTTGTACTTTGCATTGGATGTTAAACCACGGAGTGCAGTGCACTGTTTATTTACGCGCTTTATATAAATGTGCATTACATTGTAATTCAGTACAAACAATATTGTTCTTCTGGTTTAGCAGTATTAGTAACGATTTGTAAAAGAAATGAGTGAAAGGAAAAGAGATTATCCCAGCGGCGCTGAAAAAAGAAAAATTAAACAGAAAAGGGACGAGGTTATAAAAAAAGTGCCCAAAATTTCTTAATTTTTTTAGAGACAAGATACTGTGAGTGATTTAGATTGGAAAGGTAAGTACTACACTACTACCCAACCCATTTATTAGGGGCCCGTAGTGATAAACAAGGAAATCTTTTAATTTCGGTCTGTCCATCTGTCCGTCACAAAAAGTTGTCTCCCCCCTCGATTTTCACAATTATACTGTTTTTAGGGTTACGTGCCTTGATTAAAAAAAACAAAATTCTAACTTATCTATAGGATAGATTTGTTTTGTTGTTTGTTTATCAGTCCGTATCGTATCGTTAATTGCGTGTTGAGAACTTCAGATGTGCAGACTCGCTTTCGGGGTATGTGATAAATAAATATTACTTCTCACAATATTTTTTTTCTTTTGTGAAAAATCTTTACCTCTCATAAGGGCCTCCAAAAAATTTTTTATACGGGGCCCCGACAAGGCACGCTACGCCACTGACTTGGAAGCGCCTGTTACGTAGCATTTCACCCAGGACCTGTGTGAAGCATTGGTCTTCGGTGATTTGTTGTACCTTTGACAAAAGCCGTTTGATGTTTACGGTATCGTACGCAGCTGACAAGTCTATCAAGGCTACACCCGTTATTTTATTGGCTTCAAATCCATCCTCGATGTGTTGGGTAAGTCGAAGTGTTTGACCTGCGCAGGATTTTCCTGGTCGGAAACCGGCCTGTTCTGGGATAATTTTAGGGTCAATAATATATAATAATAATATATATAAATAATATATATAAATAATTATATAAATAATTATATAAATAATTTTGAACTGTTGTCTTAAGTGACGCGTCTTGTGTGGAATACGCCCATTGACGCATCCATCCTCATAATTTTTCTTATTTTGTTAGGTCTTGGGGTATCTTCCTTTTAAGTCTCCTTGGAGGCCTTCTTGATATCAACATCTTTGCTAGTTCATTTGGATGATTTTGCAGTCGTTTTTGATAAGTTAGGGCGTTCTGGTTCTTAACACCATGCTTATCATGATTTACCTGGCCAAATGCAGCCCAAGGCGTGAGTCAGGTCATCCCGCAGGCATTGTATGTTGTCCACTTCTCTCTGAGTCAGACGTACACGAGCCAATATCACCTTAACTTGGTTGATGAAATCTCCTTCAAAGGGAAGTAGGCTGGCATCCAGGAAATCAACTGAAATTTTAAATTGAAAATCTGTGCATCGGTTTGAGAGTTACAATGCTACAGACAGATAAATAAATAAATATTCGGGACATTTTTGCACACACGATCATCTGACCCTAAACTAAGCAAAACTTGTGATATGGCTGCCAGAGACTGATAAACATACATATATAGTTTTAAATACATACTTAAATAGATATTAACAACCAGATATAGAACAAACACAAATGTTCATCACATAAATGTTTGTCCTAGGTGGGAATCCAACCCACGCTCACTTCCAACTGGACCAACGGGCTATCAATGGATATATGTTAAGCAAGGACGTACATCATGTTAGTGTCCATAATAAAATAAAAAATAAATAATATAAAAATATACATACACCCCTCTTTTTGCGTCTGTGGTTAAAAACACTGTTTTAAACTATCACATTTGTCATGATATTTACAGTGATAAGATAATGGAGCTCCCAATATTTTGGCCTAGTTACAAGCACCATGTTCACTAGAGGATGTCTTCCACCCATCGTGGTAAATATCTTGTTAATAAACATATAACTTTACTATAGAGCAAGTAAAACAGTAACTGACCTTCTCTCAGTTTAGCGAGGTCTGCTTCAGAGTCTATTCTAGTGGGTAGGACATCATCATTCTTTCTTACATAAATGTTTCCATTTCCATATCTGATGTACTTGTAATTATTCGCCTTTACGTAATTGTAGGCTTGATACAAAAGATTTTGTTTTTTAGATGTCATTATCTCCGACATAATTGGCCTCACAGATCCTTCAACCCCAACTTTACTGGTGGCGAGTTTGCTTTTTCTATAAGCCATCTTGTGGTTTATTTATGGTCTGAAGAAATGTTCTTTGTAGAGATCAGCTTGCTTTAGTAGGTTGGTTGAGGAGCAACTGTAGTAACTAAGTGAAATGTCCGAGTTGCGGTTTGTTCTGAGGTTCAGAAAATCTCTACATAGTATAAATTGAAGTCGCTCTCCGCGTCTGTCTGTCTGTCTGTATGTCTATATGGCCGCTAACTCCTCCTAAACCACGCAACGGATTTCGATGCGGTTTTCACCATCAGTTAGATACATTTTCAAGGAAGGTTTATATATATAACTAGCGACGCGCCCCGGCTTCGCACGTAAATTACACCCGTGCGAAGCCGGGCGGGCGGGTCGCTATTAATATACAATAATGTCACTTTACAAAATATCTTCGAAACTCTTAGTAGACAAAACAATCAGTTTTTATTTACAGAAACCAATATTTGAACGACCAGTCTCGAAAAGTCTATCGACATTTATACCTGTTTGATTGACAATAACTTGCGTTCCATTGATTGAATCACTATGAAATTTTGTGGCCAAGTGATACATGCAAATACAATATGAGCAAAACTGGTCCCGGGTCCTGGTCACAGTTTGAGGAGAGCAATTACTGAAGTTCAAATAAATTAACATGCTATCTATGAAATTTAACCAGATTACCTTGTTATAAATAATAATAATATCATTGAATGCAATACTCTTCTATTCTTTATTTTAAGCGTCCTTGGGTGTCGCAGACTAGCGACAAGAGAGTAGGTGCATTTTATAATGTGCTTTGGTACCGTTCGTCACAGCTTATTGCAATTATCACGGCTTTTTCTACAAATTGATGAAACATTGAATTAATATATTTAAAATGGAACCAATAAACCAAAGATTTCATACTAATAAACTATACTGTACAAAAAAATCTTTGCATTATGATAATATCTTTCAAACTTGAAACTTTGAAACAATCCCAAACAAAAACAGTTTTTTATTTTTTTATAGATAATTTTTATTTTTTTTCATGATCTTGGATACAACATTCTTCAGTCGTAGTATGATATTAAAATATTATTTATCATATTAAAATCTTTCAGAGCGCCTGGTTAATGCGACTCGTGACCAAAACGCTGGCGTGTTTTTAGCTCAACTCATAAGCATTGCCATCCAGCGTGGTAATGCACCCAGCATGCTGGGTACGCTGCCAACTGATAGTGGGCTTGAGCTTTTGGATTGTCTTTAGACCTTCAACGGTCTATGGGCAGTCTAACTGTTTTTCTAGTGTTAGTATTAGCTTGTATTTCGTTTAGCTAACAAATGTTCATCACTTATATAATTGTCCTAGGCGGGAATCGAACCCACGCCCCCAATCTCAGAAAGTAGGTTAACCACTAACGGGCTATCAAATTAATTAAATAATTCTTTTTCTATCTACCATCTACCTGATTTTATCATCTCAGGTGACATAAAACTATACATTTTATTTATTTAATCTCTTTTACACTGATCCGTCCATCATAATCCTTTCTAATTTTCGCATATCTTTTATTTTCTTGGAGAGAATGCCGGAGAGAAAGTACTAGTGATTGTACCTGACATTATTAATATTAGACTAGAAAATGTATTTGTGTGTTTTGTTTAATTTAATTTGACATTTAATTTAATTTAATTTGAGTGCTATGACTTTATTTTGTTTTATATTTTATTTCATTTTAATTATTGTGTAATTATGGTATGGGTTTCGTAGCCTGAAATAAATGAATTTGAATTTGAATTTTACCTACATAACAAAACTTAAAAAGATTTGTACATGGCAACTGCGTCAATAATAACGCGGAGTCAAAAGCCCCAATACACGGAACAAAAAAAAATTTGTTATGAAAAATTTAAAATGTCATTTTGACGTTTGACGTCTGCATTGGATTTTATCAGATTTTATTCAAGGAACATTAATACTCCTAGATTTTATTATAAAGTCGCTTTGTTGTTTTGATTTTAGTTGATTATAAGAGTGGCGATCAAAGAGAATATAAATACTACGATTTAAAAAAAATAACATTACTGGAGAGTGGCGAGAAGTGATAAAATGTAACGTGACAGATCACGCGAGACGGATAGCGTAACTTTTGTGCACTTTTATGAATAACCATGAGCTCGCCACAGGGTAAAGTATTTTTCAAACGTAATATACCTATCCTGTGCATAACCTTTGTTGTGCGATTCTCCATCTTCGTTTCATTTTCTTAGATGATATCCTGGATGCCAGCCAACTTCCCTTCGAGGGAGATTTCAACCAACAAGTGGAGGAGTTGTTGGCCCGCGTCCGCCTCACTCGGAGAGAAGTGGAGAACCTACAGTGCTTGCTAGATGACCTGTCCCATACCTTGGGTTATATCTGGCCAGGTATACTGCACTATTTCAAACTGTAGTTAACATTGTAGGCCAAGCGGGAGATAGAACAACATCAATTCTTATAGTACACATAAGTTTTGAGCAGTTTCAACAAACCTTGCTCTAGAGATCTCACTCTCAATTTTTTTTTCTCAGTTATTTTGGCAACAGGCATTACAACCTGCACTGCTATTTCTCCCGTCTTGCCCTCACTAGCGGTGTACCCATTACAAAACTGATTATCTTCTGCTATCTAGTGCTAACACGACGCTCGAATGCGGCTGACGGATCGATGTCCAACCAATGGGAGAGAAAGAGTGAGAATATCATATTTCCCTCTTTCTCTCCCATTGATTAGACGGCCGTTGAGGTCATCCGCATTCGTGCATCTGTTAGCACTATTACAAAGAAAATACTGTTTAGGTTTATCTCTTGTACTCACTCATTCCTTCAATTTTCAGGTAGTAGAGTCCATCCCTTTGGTTCGGTAGTCACTGGCCTGGGAATCAAAACAAGTGATGTGGACTGCTACATTGAGTTACCACATGACTACATTATACACAACCCAGTCAAACGCGCCAAAATAGAGCTCAGTAGAGATAAGTCAAGATTCGCACAGACATTTGCAATCACTACAGCCAAAGTGCCCATTGTAAAGTTCATTCATGTACCAACAGGATTTAACTGTGACATAAATTTCAGCAGTTTAAGTGGCGTTAGAAATAGTAAATTAATAGCGTTCCTATTAAGTCTGGATCAAAGGGCATTGCCTTTAGCGATTATACTTAAATATTGGTCAAAGGTGTATAATTTCACTGGAACAAACCTTATGCCGAATTATGCGTTAACCATGATGGTCATATTCTACCTGCAAGTGAAGTGCGTTCTGCCCTCGGTTGCAGAGCTGCAACGACACGCACAGTGCCAGTGGGTAGAAAATTGGAATACAGCATTCAATGATAACTTTACATACATATCTGACAATGCTCAATCTCTGTATGAATTATTGGGTGGCTTTTTTGATTACTACAAGAGTTTTGACTATACACAATTTGTGATATCACCATATTTGGGATATCCTGTGAAGAAACAACTGCTGGGAGACTTAAATAATCTGCCAGTAGTATACGGTTTGTACAAAGAAAATGTGCTGAGAGAACAGTGCGATGTGATCAAGTTAGACACACCTGTGTGCATCCAAGATCCATTTGAACATAGCAGAAATTGTTCCGTGGCAGTGTTTGCAAAATTATCCAACAAGATTCAAGTCCACATTAAACTTGCTTTCCAAACATTTCACGAAAAACCATGTGATGATTTCTTGAGAGAACTGTTTACTATGAATGTACCAAAAGAATCAAAGGTGCCTAGAAAGGGCAAGCCCAATTCCAGAAAAAATAACAGAGGCATACATAAAAACCCGAGACATTTACAAAAAGAACATCTTAGAAAATATTATAGACAGTTCCAAAATTATAAGTGTTTTAGAGGTGCATTTCAATAAAAAAAACTAGGTAGGTTCATAATTATCTAAATGTTAAGAAAGACTGTCAAAATATAGAAATTAAGATACATACATTACAATTATCTTCTAACCATTTACATGTGCGGAAATAAAGTATTTTGTCAATTTAACTTTTTTTAATACCTTCCATAATTTTTTGAGTTGTTTTAGCACAACAGACTTGTGTAGTTGAGACGAAACGACTTGTGTAGAGGATTTACTGTAATAAATGTTAGACAAAAAAAAAAAAAAACAGTATTTGATCGTGTCATCGGTATCCAGCTAACTCTTTTATTGGGGGGTTTAATTTTTTAAGAGTCCGCGTGAAATTAATGTTTCCGATTTTAATGTACTTTTCGGTGATATCATAGAGGTGATATATAGCATAGATAAACATATATACTAGAATTTATAGTCAAGATTTCTATGATTGAATATAAATTATTAATCAATTTTCCTATTATGTTTTGCAAGCATTCCTTCTAATTTCATGGATCAATACATCGGAGTTTTCGATTTCATTCTTACACACCTCCATTTTCGGTGCTATTTATATCTGTTCTGATTCGGGGATTTTTTGACCATGATTGTTGATTAAAAAATCCACAGGACTCAATTCAATGACTACATAAATTACTTCTGCTTCCAACGAATAGGCATGTATAATTTATTACAAATAACAGGCTCAGCCATGAACATAACTAAATACATTACACATACTGAGAAAATAAATTAAATTGGCTGATAAATCTCTGAGATATGAGCATTCAAAGTTTTAGGTGGGGATAGAGAGAGGATACTTTGTCCCTTTCTCGCAAAGGGTGTTTTAGTATAGCATTTGTATGGTGCGCTTGAGGCGTGACGTCAGAGCTCAGTATAGTGCGCTCTCTGTCTAGCATGAAATTAAAATACTCATAATTTGTTTATATTTGAACAAATTTTAATTTTGTTTTCGTTTATGGGTTCTCTATTTATGATCAGCCTTTTTATGAGGTAATAAAAAAATATTAGTCATCATGCCTATTTGCATAAGCCAAATTACAAAAAAAAAACCGGTCTAGCATAGGACAACAAAAATGCAATATTAGCTACAAAAAATAAATGTTATTGATTGACGTCACTTAAAATAAAAATAACATTGTTTGCTAACTCCCTTTTCAACATTTTAGTATAACAAATACCAATTGAGTGACAAGTAACGTTGAGAATAGCTACGAACGTGCGTTATTTAACTTTCATCCACTTATTATTAATCTAAAGTCATCTAAACTAAAATACAATACAAAACGAGTTTCAGTGGTCAAACAGACAATTTTCTCACACAAGGGAGCGAGATTACAGTTAGTTACCTATTTAATACTTAGAAGAATAACCCGCGCAGACGACATACTTAGGATCACAGTTGATATGTCCGCAAACAAAACACAAAAAACAAACAAACAAATACATAAAAATGAGCAGTTTACATCAGTAATTTTTTTCATTAACTACGATTTCATACCTAATTAATATATTATAGTGTCAATCATTAATTGCCAAGCCTATGCTCTCCGTTTGTCTGCCCTTCCTTTATCGTGGAACCGTAAAGGTAGTCGGTTGAGATCATTACAGAATATGCATTTGTAACACAAAATAAAATAAAAAGTAAAAAAAAAATAGGGTGCCCCTCCCCATACGAAAATGTTACTTTCGTTTTTGCTTTATCGTTAAAACGATAATACATAGCAATGCATATGTAATGTAATGTAATGTAATGTGACTAGCTACTATTATTATTATTTTCCATTGATATTGTTTTTTTTGATTTGTATGAGTCTATGTTACTTGAAATAAATGATTATTATTATTATTATAGCGAAACTGCTCGGTTCGCCAGGCATCTATTTACAAATATTGAACTGGTGAACCATGTTGTGAAAAAGTAAAAGGAACTGCGGCCTTTTTATAGAAGTTTGATCGTGATCGAGATTGCATGCCGTCCCGTTCGCATCTATTTACTCGCACCACGTGCGTAAGTGAGATGGCACGCGATCGCGATCACGATCCGAATCATCCATAATAAGGCATCTGCGCAAAATATAGAACTAACATGCCAAGGTTCATCAACGCACGCGACAGACATTAAGTATGTCGCGTGCGTCTTCCTATAATAATATACCTTGCATATTACGTCAGTGGCAAATTAAATCTTGTACATCGAGTCTGTGGCGATTCACGAACATTTACCACGCTTCGAATATTCTCAAAGGTCTCGACACCTCGACTCAAGTGTTGTCTGCGCAGGTTATAAGATAGTACAAGTCAAACGTAGAACAAGGTTCGTCAGCGAGGTTCTTTCGTAGAGTCGTCAGAGCTGTCCGAATCCGAGTCGAGTGTAACAGCATTGAAGACTCGATTAATGTCAGCGGGGTCTAACACCAGGCGCGGCGTCACGTCAGCCGGGTCAAGCACCAGCCGCGGGGGTGAAGCAGGCCGCGGGGCCTCGCGCTTGAACTTGATGGTGCACTCTACCTTCCCAGCCGAGCGCTCCGCAGCGTCCGCCAAAAGCGCTTGATTCAAGTCCTCGCTTAGCGGCGCCAGATGCGGCCGCAGCAGCACGCTGAACCAGTCGAACATGACCGTGTGAAGGAACGTCACTGCAAGCCTGAACGCGTCCATATCTCCGTTGGTCATCTTGAAGGTCAGGTTTAAAGCCCTCGGCTCGTCCCGGAACCACAGCTCCAGTGCGAACTCCAGAGGGGTCACGAGCGGACCGGCGAGGATCCCTTCAGTGAGAGCCGCTTGGCGCGCGACCAACTCCTCGGGCTTCTCCAGCGCCGATATCTGGATGGCGTGCCCCTTCTTCCGGCGCCACACCGGCTTCGACGTCGACCCTGAATACCTCTCTTTTTCGAATTTGCTCGGCCGTCGACCGCGTTCCTTTTTCCCCTCCTTGTCATCCCGTTTCAGTCGCACCTTGAGAATTTTCTCGAATATCATATCGATGATGATCTTTCGCAAGGTAGCGCGCCAGTCCGGGTCCGCGATGTGACCTCGCATGCGCGGGATCAGGGTCACGCTGGTGGTCGGAATCACTCGATCGGACCTCAACTTCGGCCGAGTCAATAATATTGTGCGCAGGAAGTTCCGGCAGCCGTTAGCTCGGTCCGCTGCGTACGTCGCCGCGGCAAATTTAAAATATGCTTGGATGTCGTTCGCTAGTTTCCCGCTGACGGACGAGGCGACGTTGTGGCTCTGTTCGAAGGGGTCCTGAACACAGAAGGGCGTGGTGTGCCGGATCGGACTGGCGATATTATCACGGACGTTGGCCACGTACCGAGCGAACTCCGCCGGTAACGTGTCGGCCGATTCGAACGCAGTCTTCGGCACCTCAGTACCGAGGTACGGACACACAACTTGTTTCTCAAAGTCAAAGCCGGCGTAGAATTCGAAAAACCCTCCCAATAAGTCTGGTAAGGTGACCGAATTGGGTGCTCCGGGCAGCATTCGAGACGAGAACCCCGCATTCCAACAGTCAACGATGTACCTCGAGGACGGGTCACGCTGCAGCTTCTCCACGGGCGGCACGAGCCCCACCGCTGGCTGTTGGAAATAAAATATGACCATCATCGTCAGCGCGTAGTTGGTCAGACGCCCCGTGCCGGACAGGTCGTGCACCTTCGCCCAGTATTTGATCAGCACCGCGATGTGCGTCAGCCGAGGATCGTGCTCCAACAACAGTTTGATCAGTTTGGAGTTCTGTGCTCCGAGTGGTGTTTTCGCGCTGACGTCGCAGTGGAACCCTGAAGGCACGTGCCGGAACTTGACTATGGGCGTGTTGGCGCGGGGGATGGCCACGAGGTGGGTGAACACGTTGGGGTAGTGGTGCAGCAGGCGGCGCACGCGAGTCACGAAGGCCGCGGCGCCGCCGGCCGAGCCGCGCGGGCGGAGCGCCGCCGGGAGCTCCACGTAGCAGTCCGCGTCCGACGACTTGATGCCGAGCCCGGTGGGTATCGACCCGAACGGGATCGCCACGCAACCTGCGGGGAATTATCTCGTTAGCTACACTTCTACATTACCTACACATTTTTTGTGGTCTTTTAGAAGATCCGTTGAAAACGAAACACTGGCCCAGGTTTGGTTTGTCGCCAGGCCAACATATCCTCCAACATGCCCATAACCTCTTCAAAACTAAATCAGTGATTTACTACTACTCTCAGTAACTTTTTACCTATTAGACTAACAGAATATTATGAGACACGTAAGTGTTATAAATAAATATAAATACAGTGTAAACTCTTTATAACGAAACCCAAGGGACTGAGCATTTTTTGTTGTTATAGAGAGTTATCGTTATATGGAGTGAACAAAAAAACAACCAAATTAACAAGGATTTTCGTCAACACTAATCGCTTTCCGTTTACTGGCCATTTTAACAGTTTCAAAGTAGGTTTACAACTGACAATACGATAGGTACCCAGTATGCTTGGTCGAAGACCATCACTTCCGAGAAAACAATGCGTCATACTGCACGTGTTCAAGGCAATTAAGGATAACAAAAGCTAGGCCGACCTCGGATGTTTCGGAGCTTCAAAGTCTTTTGTTACCTGATAACATAACATAAACAATAATACCGATACTAAATATTTACTGTCTAAAAATATGAACACATTTCTTCGTAATAGAGAATGGCGTATCGCTATAAAGAGTGTTTCAATATGTGGGTTTTAACGCAAACCAACCAAGTTGGGCTCACTTCAACGTTACAGGCAGTTTATTGTTATAAAGGATAACGTTATAAAGAGTTTACACTGTAATAAATATTCAGAGACATTTTTCACACACGGTCATCTGACCCCAAACTAAGCAAAGCTTGTAATATGGCTGCCAGAGACTGATATACATACATATATATTTTTAAATACATACTTAAATAGATATTAACAACCAGATATAGAACAAATACAAATGTTAATCACATGAATCTATGTGGGAATCGAACCCACACCCCCAAGCTCAGAAGGCAGGTTCACTACCAATTAGACCAACGGGCTATCATCGGTTTTATGCTCTTTACATATAGCTCTCGCCAACAGCTTCACTCGAACAAACGTTGTACTGTTTATCGCAGACTTGGTATTCTGCAGTGAGTCTTGCTTCGGCATTGTGAACCGAATCGCGCATACAAGATGTTAACCTGGCCACTCCTTCTGCAGCACCATCTCGAGGTCCACGTACAGGTTGGTGACCGCCTGCACCTGCTCCCGAGTCAGCCGGATAGCATTCTGGATGTTCTCCAGCTGTTGGAAGAAGTCGCCCTTTAAATCGATCTTGTTCGGCATTGTTATGTCTTGACCTGGAATACGAAACAAGATTTCATGTAAAGTAAATAATGCAACCGCTGGGGTAGACGGGTTCTAGAGTGGAGACCGCTTTAGTGGAGAGTTATGGTCGATATAACAGAAATATGGACCCGGGTATGTCCTAAAACTGCGACCAGCCTGCCTAACATGCGCACCGCGACAAAATCTTGTCGTCACTTTTTCAAGCGAGAACGCGTTAAGACGCCTACGTTTTTGTATATGCCTGTCACGCTTTGGCACGATAAAAAGAGTCGACAAAATTTTGTCGCGACGCGCATGTTAGCCCGGCAGAACCACTAGAGGATGGGCAGCAGCATCCTCCCACTTGAATGGTGGAACCTCCTGCGATCCCCAAGCCGCCTGCCAAGCGTGGGGATTATGGCAAACCCCCCCTTAATGGGAGCCCTATGTTCAGCAGTGGATGTCTTCTGGATGATGATACAGACTGAGTGTATGTATATTATGGCTTTAATATTTTGTATAGTTACCTTTCTGTGTTGAAATGACTTTCCTATAGGCCCGGTATAGTTCGTCCACATGCGTGGGGTTGGTGTAAGTCTTGATCTCCACAAACTCCCCGTAGATGTTGACATCGAACGAGGCTTTAATAGCGCTCTTGGCTTCTGCCTCGCTGTCAAATGTCACGACAGCAAGTCTGTTCCGGCAGCTGTCAACTTGACAGTTGCCGAATCTTGACAGGACTCGAGTAAGGTCTTGTGAATGCGTGTATGCTGGAAAACCTGAAATTTGTCAGATCACATTAATAATACATTGACATTGATCCAGCTTTGGTGCCAGGGGTGGTCACATAGTCGTGGTCAAGTCACAAGAAGTTATAATTTAATTTTCATATTAATTAGTGGTCCACCTAGGTCCTGGAGCCAGCCCAGGGGGGTCATGACCCCCTGGGTCCGCCCTTGAGTAGCTGTGTTTCTCTCCTTTCAGTTTAGCCTTTCTATGAGAGTATAGGCGGCGTCGCGACCTGCAATCTTGCTCATAATCATAATCTTTATTTGGCACAAGGAAAAATTACAAACAAAACAATTGAATCCACTGGCTCCGAACTAGTAAAACACTGTGTTTCGGAAGCCAGTGGCGTCTCCCAGTATTTAAAAATTTAATTGTATGTCCTAAATAAAGATATAAAATTAAATTTTCCTTCGTAGACTGCACCATCGCTTAACATCAGACGAGATGGCGGTTAAACGCAAGCCTATTATTTAATACAAAAAAAATAGAGCGCGCGTCCCGCCTCTACTTTTCTAAACTAGCGTAAACCGTAAAATTGACTTTTCCATAGCTGTTGTACGCTGCGACGCAGTCTCGACGCTATCCAGAATTGGACCTTCACAATTTTAATGAAACCTGACGTCATGATAGCTGAACATAGAACGCATAAACACGGCATTTTTTTTAAATGAAACAATAAAATTAATGACCATTCTACCTTCATCTTTCAATTGACTAACAGTCTTATTTGAGTTGGTCAAACAAGGACTTATACTCCATTAGATAAAAAGGGGAACATTTTAATAAAGATTTGCGTCTCATTTCCTCACGGGACACTTCTCTTACAACGTAACAGACACGTCTGTTAGAAGATGACAAAGTACTTTCTGGCACAAGTTAGCTTATCGAATGTTTATGAATAAGGAGGTAAGTGTTAGTGTTTAAGCAACTCACCTGAGACTAGTACTTTTCTTTTAGGGTCTATTTCATCAACACTATCATCGTTGGGCTTGGACCCTCCCGCATGGCAGCGCCAGTTGCGATTGGACCCACCCGCATTAGAGTGTGCATTTTGCGCTCCCTTAGCAGGCTGTGTGGAGGTTTGCGGGCCGTTCGCGCCGCGCTCCCTATACTCTTTGAATGATTGCGCCACTCGTGATGAATTTTGTTTCCCAGGACTGTATTTAGGACTCTGTCCAAAGTTCTTTTTCTCTAGTGCACTTGAGTTTTGCGCTTTTGGAGTCGGCTGTGCTAACATCTCAGATGTGGTTTGTTGTGCAGTGATTCCCGTTTGTGGCGTTGTTTTATCTACGTAATTATGTCGTTTAGCGACCAGTACGGACCGTTTAGATGACATCTGTTTAGGATTGTTCTGGCGAGTTGTGTTATAGAATGTATATTCTGGGTATGATTGACTTTTAGAAATCGTTTCAATTTGACTTGTGGAAGCTTTTTTTGTTTCACTTTTGCTTGATATCTGTTCGAGGCTTGTAGATGCTTCTGTGCTATTTGTCATGGTTTGCTTTATTTTATATGTGTCTTTATGTGGCAAGGAAGTGGTTTGAGGCTTCGATGTGTCTCGAGTTGTATGAGGCTGCGAGGTTGCTGCTTTTTGCAAAGATTGAAAAGGTGCAGGCAGAAAAGTTTGGGGTGACAGTGTGGTAGCTACAAACATCGGTGGCAGTGGGTGCTGAACCATTGCAGGGGCTATTGGTGTCGGTTGGTTGATTGAGGTGTTCGTATCCTCTGACATGGCTGTCTGCTTTGACCGCTGGACGGTCTCGAACGCCATTTGCAAGAAGTTTTGGACCGCCGGTAAAGTATGATGATTGCTTACTGCTATAGTTTCCTCTAGCGATTTTTGTTCTACAAAATTTCTAGGCGGCGTATGTGGGGTAACCGCGTTAGCCCTTCCCAGTGAGTCTTGGGCAGCTTGAACAATGTTTCTAGGAGGTGTGGCTGCAATAGCTCTTTCTAGCGAGTCCTGTGCAGCTGTTGCAATGTTTCTAGGAGGTGTGGCTGCAATAGCTCTTTCTAGCGAGTCCTGTGCAGCTGTTACAATGTTTCTAGGAGGTGTGGCTGCAACTGCAATAGCTCTTTCTAGCGAGTCCTGTGCAGCTGTTACAATGTTCCTAGGAGGTGTGGCTGCAATAGCTCTTTCTAGCGAGTCTTGTGCAGTCGTTACGATGTTCCTAGGAAAGGGTTGAGATGCTGTGTTGTTCTTGGGTGAAGCCTGACTTGATAATGCGCTGGGTTGGGCTGGAGGCGCGGGAGCGGCAACTGCATCCATAGCTTACGGGTACAGCTGCTCACCTGCAAATCAACACAAAACCGATAAATAAAGTACTATGAATCAAGATATAATAAATATGTACACAACACAGTTACATGTTAACTACAATATGGATCAAAATAACAAGAAAGCACATAAAAAATAACTTTTTTATATAACTTTAGTTATAAGCGATACTCTCAAAGTTGTTGACCATTACACCATCTTGGACAGATTGTTCAGTTAGGTAAGTCCAACTTAGGCAAAGAGGTCGCCCGAAGAATCCAACTCGGATGGGCAGCGTTCGGGAAATTGCGTGACATCATCTCGTCCAAGATACCACAGTGCCTCAGACGAGGGTCTTTGACCAGTGTGTGTTGCCAGTGATGACATATGGTACTGAGACATGGTCCTTAACTGTTGGCCTTTTGGAAAAACTCAGAGTCACTCAGCGGGCAATGGAGAGAGCTATGGTCGGAGTTTCTTTGCGCGATAAAATCCGAAACGTGGATATTCGCCAAAGAACCAGAGTCACCGACATAGCTGTTAAAATTTGCAAGTTGAAGTGGCAATGGGCAGGCCACATCGCTCGAAGAACCGATAACCGATGGGGAAGAAAGGTTCTGGAGTGGAGACCACGAACCGGAAGACGCAGCGTAGGTAGGCCTCCCACTAGATGGACCGACGACATAGTGAGAGTCGCTGGCATACAGTGGATGCACAAGGCAGGCTGTCGGTCAGTGTGGAGGTTAAAGGGGGAGGCCTATGTTCAGCAGTGGACGTCTTCTGGCTGATGATGATGATGATGATGATAACTTTAGTGAACAACCGTGATAGTTTAAAACAGTGTTTTAAGACAGCACATTTTTATAGGCAACTATCTAATTGTACTTTCTGATAATTATTAATGTTGTATGTAGGTGATTAATTAACGATAATGATGAATGGCCTTGGTTACTAGAATAATGAATAAAGTACCTAATCTAATGAGTTCAAACAGCTATAGAAGTATCAGTATCCAAATAGAGACAAATGGGTAACTTGTACTAGCTCAGATGTAATAGGAATAGATTAAATAGGAAGTAACTCTGTAAAATCTTTATGTTTTTGTATGTATACCGTACGAAGCGCTTTGATTCCACTTTTATTGTGTGAATCGGTGGAATGAGCTGCCTGAATTCCCTAGTTACAATCTGGGTGTCTTCAAATCACGAGTGAATCAGTTTCTTCTAGGCAAGCGTTCTCCAACGTAGACTGCATCATCGCTTAACATCAGGTGTGATGGTGGTCAAACGCAAGCCTATTAATTATTTAAATAAAAAAAATTGTTCTAAATTAATCCAGCACTTATAGTGTCTGGCGACTCCACAAAGTACCTATATACTATAACAGTCCAAGGCAAGTCAGGGTTGCCAGGTAATATTAAAAAAATCCTCAAAATAATACTTCAAAAAACGTATAACATTATATTTCTGTGAGGACACGGGGGGTTTGGGGTACACAATGAACCGAACATTTTGTGTGTAAAAATAATTAAAGAGGCAAAATAAAATTTCGAAGGACATCATATCGACACAGAGTAATTTGTTTAGTGACATTTATCATTGTTACCTACTAGCCTACTACTACTTCTGGACCGCGCTTTAGTCTAACTGACAGCGCCACGCTGTTTCACCCGTTATCCTACAGAGGCCATGCATTTTTAAGTACCTACACGCAACTTACAGAGACCTGTGTAATTAAGAAAAAAAACCTTACATTTATTATTTAAAAAGAAATCCCCAAAAACTACCAGCTTTATTACTTTTTCCCCAAAATCGCAATAATACCACGATCTGGCAACCTTGAGCTTAGTGCAGGCAGACTGGCAGAGTAAACAAATTCCATTTGATAAATAATTCACGAATGTGTCATTACAGAATGACATTATACTGTTAGGGGATTCCCAGAAATAGGTTACATTACAGAATGACATTATACTGTTAGGGGATTCCCAGAAATAGGTTACATTACAGAATGACATTATACTGTTAGGGGATTCCCAGAAATAGGTTACATTACAGATTGACATTATACTGTTAGGGGGATTCCCAGAAATAGATTACATTACAGATTACAGGGTCGCATTCAGAAGAAACACCCGGGAGCACCCAGATTGCATCTTTGTCGTTAGTGTGAAAAACAACCGTGACATAACTTGGCTGTTCCAAATTCCAAGTATTTGAGTGTACACCTAAGTTGCAACTACACGACCGTCGCTATCGATGGTTAAAATCACTCTCTTATTGACGTTTTTACAACCAAGTTTGTTTTTGTTTTTAACTCCCGACGCAAACTAGGGGTGTTGTAAGTCTAACGTATCTGTGGCCTGTGGAATTGTAGCTCCCAAATGGCTGAACCAGTTTTGATTTAGTTTTTGTATGAAAAGTGACTTGATCAATTAGATCAATCAACAAAATCTGTTTAGCCATTTAAAGATTATCAATTTTTATAACTTGTTGTCTTGAATGTCTGACGAGCTATTGTCAAGACCGCAGAGGTCAGTCCATCAGTCAGTCCAATTGACTGAATTAAGCGGCGCGCTATTGGAATATTGGCTTAAGACAGACCACGGACATACAAAGCAGGTGAACATGCGGGGTCTATATTTGGTGCACTTGGACAATGTGTTTCATAATGAATTTTGACATCAATTCAACCTCAATTACTTGTAAGTTGTAAGTCTTGTTAGTTGTTACACATCGATGTAAATGTACTATTTGTTGTTACACTATTCAAATCACATGCTTGTGTAAGATGTTGCAATATGTTTTTACCTGACAAAAACAAAACATACACCTAGGAATATTGTAGTTAGCGTATATTGTATGTATGCTTATATCACATCAGCAGTCAGTAAATGTCCACTGCTGAACAAAAACCTCCCTCTTAGAGGGGTGTTGCCATAATCCCTATGCTTGGCAGCTTGGGGATCGCAGTACGTTCACCGTGTGCTAATAGGATGCTGCTGCTCATCCTCTGGTGGTTCTGGTCGCAGTTTTAGGACATACCGGCTCCCGAGTATGCTTGTATGCTCATACCTAAAGACTAAGCGCCATGAACTTTCATCTAGGTACAAGGATGGTCTCTGGGCAGGTGACGTCATCATAAATACAAAATGGCGACAAATAAAGTAAAGTGGGAAAAAATATCACATCCCCTCATATTATATCATATCAATGAATACATAATGAAAGTAAGGTTTGATACATCATTTTTACTCAGGTGTACCGTTTGCAAAATTTGTTCCGCTAAAGTTGACAATGTGCCTGTCCTCACCTCTGGGTTTCTGAACTGTTTGACATTATGAACTTATCAACAAAATAATATAGGCGATAAGGCCGCCCATTATACTGCCGTATATTTGTTTTTTATGTTAGTTTAAGTTTCATTTGTATTTTTGGTGTGTAATTAAGTAATATTGTATTGTATTGTAATATGACTGTTATCGGGTTATATGTTAAATAGAAACTCGAAAGGTAAGTGGTTAATTATTATCGCAGTGATATGTGGTGATATAAATGAAAGCAACATCATAGCGACATACCAGAGCTGAGTTTGACAACTTTCAAGAAGTATTTCCGTTCTATATATCCGCTTTCGTCACCGCTTGAAAGTATAACTCCATTTTCCGATTCATAGAACTTTATGCCTTCAGAGAGAGCTTTTGCTAAGTCTACATAGATGTAGATTTGTGTGTCGCGTCTCATACCACTTATGACTGTCTTATCGGCAAGAGTTCCTTTGGCAAAATGGATGTGTTGCCGTTTCATACGGAAAAGACCTTGTACTTTAATCTGAGGCCAGCATTTTAAGTATGTTCCATGGATAACTGTTCTGTATGTGGGCTGAAAGTGTGGACAGTAAAATATACATACATACTTATAGCATAGATAAAAATTACATTAAAATTAAAAGATATTGAAAACTATAGATTCGACATCGACAAACGGCAACAAAATGCAGTGCTTATAGGCATAGGCATGCAATTACTTCAGTCTCACATTTCTCAATTGAGACGTAATGGTATAGTATTACGTTTTATTATAGAAACGACGTGGTTTTCACATATTTTATTTATATAACACGGGAATTACTCATGTAAGATTAAGACGGTTACACTGACTATAGTTTCAACCGCATTCGGCGGTCTTTTTCAAGGTGAATGCGCGCACGCGGCTGCGTCTCGCTTTGCAATATGTTTTGTTTTTATCCATGGTTGTTTGGCTAATGGGTCCAAAACCAGTGGATCGGTCCACAATTTTAATAGTTTTTGGGTAATGAAACTAATGTTGAATTTATAGTTTTAAATATCATTAATTGGTACACACATCACACATTACATAGATACAGATATGAACTGAGTTTTAGATGGTGAGTATTCTTTTTTTCCTTGTTTTTCGGTAAACATAGAATTTTACACATATTATTTTGATTCATATATGTACTTAGCAATATCTCAAATATATCAGTTGCCAGCATGCTGGGTATGCTGCCAACTGATGGTGGGTTTGAACATTTTGATTGTCTTTAGACCTTAACGGTCTATGGGCAGTCTAACTGTACTTGTAGTATTAGTATTAGCTTGTATTTTGTTTAGTTAATAAAGGCACTTGCCCCGTTTAACAACATGAATGATGTATGTTTAAAAAAAATACTACTATATTTTGTCAACTCTGCAACGACAGCTCAGTGGTTGGAGTTTTTAAATTCGAAACAGCAGGGTGTGGCTTCAAATCCCATATTATTGTTAGTTATTTCAATTAGCTTTGTAAACAACGAATTACACTAATGATAATAGGGTATTAAAAAAATAATTCATGCTAGTGTAATCCTAGATAATGTTATAAAATTATTTACTAAAAACTAAATAAGTTGAAATTATTAGAAAAATACAAAATAAAAATATGTTTTTCATTGATCACGTGACGTGACTGCAAACACTTTGTAGTCAACACTTTGTATGTCCTTATGACGTCACAGAAAAGTAAATAAAGGCAGAAGAATACATTTGCTATGTGTGACGTCAGTAATGTCACGTGACCCCATAAATGCCAAAGGGAGCGTTTACGCGGTAGTTTAATAATTTGTATTTTGATCTGCCACAATTACTAATTATGAGGATTATATCACAAGATTGCTTTATTTTAATACAATAAACGGTTTCTTAAAATCAGTCAAATACCCTATTTGATAAGCTGGTGAGCTGCCGTTAGAGGAAAATGTAGTGAAGAAACCATAGCATGATGCACTGGGCACTTTCCAATGCCCAGCTGGCTAGCTACTACATTCAAGGTTGAAAATCTGTCACCAAGCACCTAACGGTGTGTTCTGGCAACATTACTTGAGAGCCAATTCCGATTCTATGCTAGGCATGTCCACACCAACCACACCGTCACTTAACATCAAGACAACCACAGCAAAAGTAACATATAATAAATATTAATTAAATAACATTTATTTAATTAAAAATCCACATTTTCGCTTTGGCCACTTTAACCGTAGATCTTTTGGTGTTAGACATTATTAAGGAAAATATTTATAAACATATGCTTATACCTCCAAAATTGGTGTTAAATCTGCAGTAGATACTTCACTAATGGTATGCCCCTGGTTTGCTTTTATCTCCAGCACATGAGTGGTTGGATTGGACCTCAGTTTGAACCTTTGTTTATCATTATTTGTTACCACTCTCTCTATATCAGGCAACGTGTATACACCCTTGAACGTTTTATAGTTTAGTATTTGTGTAACTTCTATGTATCCCTCAGGGCTGAAACAGTATTGTAAAGACTTAGGCCCTGCTCTAGAAATATAACAGGGGAAACAAGCTAAAAAAAAAGAGTTCTGTAAGAAACTTGCAGCCTTACTTGAAAACGTTACATATTATGTTAAATGCTTAAAAACGGCATCATACTTGTAATTTTTGTGCAAAGCCGGGGCGTGTCGCTAGTTATATATGTATATATAAACCTTCTGTGAAAAATTATCTAACTTTTGGTGAAAATGGCAGTAAAATCTGTTGTGTGGTTTAGGAGTTAGCAGTTTATACAGACAGACAGACACATATTCTATGTATATGCCCCACATGGTCTCTGACAAAGCAAAATTATGGGAAAACCCAAGTATGCCAAAACATCATGGAAAGAAGTATGATTAACATAAAATGAATCGACAAAGTAAATTTGGGGATAATCAAAAAGAAAACAAAAACTAGAAACATAACATCTATACTAATATTATAAAGAGGAAAGATTTGATTGTTTGTTTGTTTGCATTGAATAGGCTCCGAAACTACTGAACCGATTTGAAAAATTCTTTCACTGTTGGGATGCTGCACTATCCCCGGTTGACATAGGCTATATATCTCGGCTTCGCCCGTGCGAAGCAGGGGCGGCCTACTAGTATGTAATAAAACAACAAAATTGGCGTTGGACTGGTTATATGCTCAGGAATAAACAAGGAAAATGGAATAGGTATAATATATTAGAATGGTACCCAAGAGAGGGGAAACGAAAAAAAGGAAGACAGCAAGTAAGATGGGAAGATGAAAATAAAAAAGTGGCCGGCACAAATTGGAAACAACTTACACAAAAGAGACATGAATGGAACTCCCAGGAAGAAGCCTATGCTGGGAGGCAAGCTGGAAAGAATACAGTGGAGCCGATGTCAATGACTAATTAATAATATTGTAAAAATCTGACATCTAAAATATTTGAATAATAAAAATATAATAATTAATGAATTTTACAGTAAAATAGATAATTGACATCATTGCAAGATGAGAAGCAAGAAACTTGACTAGCATAAAAGGCTATGAAATAAAATAAAAATAAAATGTATAGGGCTACGTTCAGGAAGAACACACTCAGGTTGATTTTTGTTGGACGAATGTCAACTGTTGTCTATGATTTTCATCCGACCTTACTGAACGGTGACCATGGCTGTTTTTCCGGTTAGGTTAGATTAAACAAACTAATAAACAGTATACTATAATCAATTGTTTTTGTTTTAGTTTACTTTAAAAAAATACTATGGAAAATTCACGGTGGACAACCAGGCGAGGTGGTGGTCAAAAGCGGACTATTCGCGATTAAAAAAAACACCGTTGTGCTCACCGGCCAATCTCCTTCGTTTGATGGTCTATCTCAATTACGTAACATTGGCGAATGGGCGAAATCATGAAAGCTCCTCCACGAAAGCCATTAAATTAAGAGTTGAAGTTGTGATGAAACTGACAGCGGTGTGATGTGCACCCACCGATTTTACGGTATGACGAATGCGATTGCTCGACGATGATCGATGAGCTTTTAGAACAACGAGGTGCAAAACACACTGGCTTGTTGAACGGGTCATCATCATGTGGCGTCATCGAGCAATCGTCCGACAATCTAACTGAACGCGGTCTAGAAGAGAATAGATGGGAGCAACATTTGGCACATTTTTTATCCTTTTTAAAAGGATATGTTGATATCAAGAAGGCCTCCAAGGAGACTTAAAAGGAAGATACCCCAAGACCTAACAAAATAAGAAAAATTATGAGGATGGATGCGTCAATGGGCGTATTCCACACAAGACGCGTCACTTAAGACAACAGTTCAAAATAAAGCTTATTGTCTTCAAAAGACAGATTGCTTTAAAAAAGGGATTTAAAAAAAAAAAAAAAAAGGATATGTACAATAATGGTATCCAATTTCATGTACTTAGATTTAACAAAGCAGAAGTTGTGATTTTGTGACAGTGGGACGGACAGACACAATGATTCTATAAGGGTTCCTTGTTGAACTATGGAGAATCCTAAAAACATGTTAAGCTTGTACTAGAGGCTACCCATTGAACGTAAGTTACAAAGGAATAGAAAATACAGGGGCCTATCCTAGGTACTTAATTTTTTTTTTGTGTCAAGAGACTTTAAACTCAAACAGGTTTACCAACTTGAATGAGTTGCATAATGTCATTTTCTCCTTTGATTCTATGTAACTAATACTCATTCCATTCATATGTAGGCAACTTGATAACAAAATCGTAGGTAAGTATTTGATGAGTATTCAAGTATAGCTATTAGTCCAGTGAAAGTCTTCTTTTCTCAAAGAGTGAAAGTCACCAAGTCACACCAAGGGCAACCAAAACCTTAAGTAGGTACATAAGAGATGTAAAATTGTTAATCGTTTGCGCTTAGTCTTAAAAATATTCTTGACTCAAATTCCAGCTGTAGTTACAAACACGTAGCTATAGAATACATAGCTAAACAAATACTTGTCAATAGTAGGTAGGTACTAAATGTATTGCATTCTTTGACCTTTACGTACCTCAAATGAAAGCCAGCTTGAACAGCTCCGTGCCTCAGGAGCCAAGACAAGGATTTACTCAGCTGAATGTCTTTATTATTCCTGTAAAAAAGCAGAAACACAAAATTTCACAACACTCGACATAGCACTATGAACGAACATACCGAACGAATTCCCTACATACATCTAGTAGGTTGAAACAAAGCTTGTGTGGCAAAAATCACGCGGCTTATTTCAAAATTTGGTTTACGATGATTGTAAAAACATTTTTACTTCATTTTAGGTACTGTTTATTTGAATAATTTTATGAGAAAAGATAAATATCAACTCAGTAACTCCCCTTGACCTTTGCCAAAAAACAGAGAGAAAGAGAGAGAGGGTGCTGAGGAAGGAGAGGAGAACGATTAATATTGTCTTTGTCTTGGTCTTTGTCCATTTTTTGACTATGCTTTGGAATAACAAACGCAATGAATTGTGTCTGAACGTAGATTACCTACTCTAACTATGTTTTTGAACGGTTTTTTTTTTTCATGATTATTGATACAGCGTCCTTCAGTCATAATATTATTCAAATTTACCCAGTCATAGTCACAGTCAGAGTCAAGTAAAGCTAAGTAAGCCGCTGTGAAGTCAAATTCATGCCACAGTAAAAAGGTGGAAGCCTAACAAGAGGCTTCTATGGAGTTTCGGAAACAACACTGAACAACACAAAAATACATGTTTCAACTCGTATAAATCAATGTTTCACACTCAAGCACGTGTGCCCTTAGTCCCAGATTTGGTAGTTTACGAAAACTTTTTTCGTTTACGTATTGTTCCATACATTTCTGTGGCGCCCCTTTATAAGCGCCTACGGCGCCCCTTTTTATCTGGCGCCCTGGGCGGTCGCCCCACCAGGCCCCACCCTAACGCCGGTACTGCAACCACTTTAAATCATACGTGACCCAAAAAGGTGAAGTTCTTTGTCCAAGTTCTTTGTACGTGACACAAGATAGATAGAAAAGACGGCCTGAGGCCAAAACTTAAACTAAAAAAAAACATTTTTCTTTTCTATTCTATTCTTGAAATAATAATACATACACTGCAAATTAAGCCGTAAAGTGCTATGTAAGAAAGTTTATAGTGCTCTATCAAATTTAAACTCATGACACACGTTGCACAGAAAATCAATGAAATGAGTAACCATAGACAATGAGGCAGAGACTTTAGTCAGCTGACTTCATTTTTATCATCGGTCTTGTGATAAGTTGTGAATCTCCGCCATTCTCGGTTCGTCTTTTCCACCTTTCTCGGCCTGTGAGTTGAATTTTTCTATTAGAAATACCATTTAGATTTATTATTTGGTTGGTTTCTACTGGTGCTTGTGTTGTTCGTTGTGGATATTAATGTAATTGGTTCTCATTTTGGTAAGATTGTTCATGATTCTACCATCGTCAAATTTTATTGATGCTAAGTAGTGTCACTCAGTAACTCGGCTATCCGGTGTATTTTGACCATTATCTACTGCATAAAAAGATTATTAGAAGCTTCCAATCGAGGTTTCCAACAATTCTTTCGGCAACAGAAATGTTGGTAACAGATTTCATCGATTGAAGTGCCCACCCATTTATCATGTGACTGCAAGTTTGTCTCCTGAATTTATATCTATGTAATTACTGTCTGTTTCTCATTAAATATCATGAAATTTTCTTCCCATCCTTTATTAAATTAGTACATACAGAAAATCATTGGAATCTATTTTGTCTGTCAAGGCTGCATAAAATCTGACCTAGTATTCCCTGTAAAAATCTCTAACCACATAAAATGCAAACTAAACTATAATATTCCATAATATGTTATTTCTTAATGCAGCAGGCAATTTATTTGATTTCATTAAGTGAAATCAAATAAATTCACGGTCTAATGAAAGTGTTCTAGTGTAGAAGAAAACAAGAGATATGCATATAACCTTCTTAGGTACTTCCAGTACAAAATGTTAGTAAGGCAGACTAAACAAAAGTACCAAATTTTTTTTTACTAGTATATCTAAAGGTTAACTGCCGTGGAAAATATCTTCCATAAATTATTTAGTTCCGGCTTTTTGCTGATCTGAAAGCTGGCCATTTAACCTTTATTAATTAACCAGAAACACCTATTTTAATAAACTTTTTTGCTTGGGTTCAGGTAGCTACATGGCATACTGTGGCTGTATGTATCAAAGAGGATATAACAGCTAAAGCTGAATTTGTGGGACTTTCATAGAGGAAAATATTTATGAAACAAGTGCGACTCCTGTAATGAAGTGAGACATATATAGACAAGGTTATACGTTAGAATAAGATAGAAAATGTAGAAGTTTGATTTCGCACCCGAACATACGTACGAAAATTTTATTCTTCTTCTTTCGAGTCGATGTTCCGCAAAATACAATTCTATTTTCAAATCAAGTTTCTAGACCAGAACTTTGCCACCCCAATGGCACTCTCCGTGGCTTCATTCAGGTCATCTAGTGTGCAAGTTGTAGGACACGCTGCACGTTCCATCAAGTGTGACGTCTGAGGGTTCACACCACAAAGACATTCGGTGTCAGAGCCCTTTATATAACCCCACTTTGCCATTTTATCCCGACTTCGGACCACTTGAGACCGAAGTCGGTTCAGGGTTTTCAAACTTCAATACAAAATTGTATTGAAGTTGTGCTAGTCTGGTATGTATGCTCAAGTCCTGTCAGTCACCAGATATATTTGAATTGTCTATCACTATGGCCTACGGTTGCTGGTTATTATTTTTTAAATACATTTTATTGCTTATGTAACAGATGATCAATATTTTATGCAGAAGAATAAGTAGATAACTCAAAACATGAATTTGATTGGAAATGTCTCCTCTGGAGTGATTGACAGTGATTGATGATGGTTATCAGTATTGGGTGATAGAGCCAGTTACCAGTCAGCTGATCGGACAGTCTTAGTTGTTATTGGAGTTAGCTGTAGTAAGTGCTGTATTACCAACATTTTATTTGCCTTGACCTGTTACATAACTCTGATTGATTGAACTGCTGGAAAATATTGTAGTATCAAGCAAGGGCGTAGCCAGGATTTCATATCGGGGGGTACAGAGAAAATAAATAAATAAAAAATTAAATACTTCCTTGCCTCTTCTTATTTCAATATAATATTAATGTAAATTTTGAATATTTCAGGGGTGGTTGAGGTGTTGCTCCCATAGTAAAAGTTGTTCATAACGATGGGTACAATACAATGTGTTGTATATTACTAGTGTCTACCTTCAGTATTTTGTAGATTTTAATATTGTGATGAGGTTACCCACATTATATAAATAAAGTTAGTTTGTTTTCGACTCAACTTAATGGCGTTTACTTTAATGGCGACTTGGATAATTAATTAATTTCGGCGAAGAAATGGCATCTAATGTGGCAAATATTGTGTTCCCTGGGCAGTTTAACCCGAAAACTGACAAATGGTGCGATTACAAAGAACTTATGTTATGTGCACTCGACGCGGCGGGTTTTGCCGACTTCACGGTGAACAAGGCGCGATCTTTGTTCCTATCGCAATGTGGAAAGGAGACTTTCGCGCTGATCGCGTCGTTGCTGGTTCCCGCCCGCCCTACAGCAGTGCCGTTAACGAGAATTATCGCAGTTTTGGATCAATTCTACGAACCTGAAGTTAGCGAGATTTTGCAAGCGGGAAAGTTTCATAGACGCTCACAGTTGCAAGGAGAAAGCGTGCAAGACTTTGTAGGAGCTATAAGTACACTCGGTGCCAAGTGCAAATTCGTGGATTTAGAGCGTCAGTTGAGAGACCGGCTGGTGCTAGGGGTGCGTGATGAACGTTTAAGGAGGGATTTGCTGAAGACGAAGGATTTAACCTATGAGATGACACTGCAGATGTGTCTGAATTATCAAGCAATATTTCCCGACCTGTACCCGGAGGCCGCCGAGTCTAAACAAACTCACTCGGGTGCTGCCGAGCCTATGGAGATCAGCAAAGTTAAATCGGTGGTGTGTAACCATTGTGGTCGGCAACATAAGGCTGATGAACGTTGCCGGTTTGCAGCGTCAAAATGTTTTTTTTGCAAGAAGGCAGGGCACATAGCAGCTGCATGCAAGAAGAAGGCTGCAAAAATACACCAAGTTGAAGAAAATGAGGGGTCAGTTGATTTCAAACTGAGAGAAACGGAAAATGGAATGATGGGGTTATATATGTGCGGGGTGGGAGATTATCTGCCTCCAATATTAACCGATGTTACCATTAATGGAGCTAAATTGGCCATGGAAATAGATTCAGGAGCATCGAGATCTATTATATCGGAATCGACATACTTGAAACTGTGGTCAGCACCACCTCCGTTGACCCCAACCAATATCAAGTTGGTAACTGTGACTCGGGAAGCATTGAAAGTCCTGGGATTGTTACATGTACGTGTGGTACTAGGTGAGAAAGAAGCACAGTGTGAACTTCTGGTGGTGGCACGGAGTACTCCTAGCTTGCTGGGAAGAAATTGGTTCAACGCTCTCAACATTTCTGTAGCTGGGCTGTGTTGGGCCCAAGACAGAGTGGCGCCACTGATGCAGGAATTTCCAGAGCTATTTAAAGACGGGCTCGGGAAGTACAATGGGCCAGAGGTGTCGCTACATGTTCGTGCAGATGCGGTACCAAGATATTTCAAAGCACGTCCGGTGCCATTTCCACAGAAGCAACAAGTCAATGAAGAGTTGCAACGGATGATTGAAGATGGAGTGTTGACTCCAGTCAAGTATTCAAAATGGGCTACACCGATAAGGGTGGTTAAAAAAGATGATGGGTCACTTCGGATTTGTGGTGATTATCGAGCTACTGTGAACGCCACTATTGATGTGGACACATATCCACTCCCTACTTCGGTAGAAGCATTTGTGAAGTTAAGCGGAGGGCGTGTTTTCAGTAAAGTTGACTTGAAACAAGCGTATACTCAACTAAAAGTTGACAAGGAGACAGCAGAGCTGCTCACACTCAATACTCCACTCGGATTGATGAGAATGAACCGTCTTGCTTTCGGTGTGAGTGCAGCGCCGGGAATATTCCAACGAGTTATGTCTTCAGCGTTCGCAGATATGGATGGTGTAGCTTGCCTGTTAGACGATGTTGCCATTATGGGAAATAATATGGAGGAACATAATCAAAGACTTCGGAGAGTACTGTTCAAATTGAATCAAATGGGGTTTACACTGAATGTAAAGAAATGCATTTTTGCATCGGAGAGTATAACCTTCCTTGGCCATATGATAGACGCTGAAGGGTTGCATCCATCCCCTGCAAAGGTCAAGGAGATAAAAGAGAAACCGGCCCCTACAAACAAGGAGACTTTACGTGCCTTTCTGGGCCTATATAACTTTTATGAAAAGTTTTTACCAGACAAAGCATCATGGTTGGAACCTTTATACCGGCTACTCGAAGCAAAAAGACAGTGGGTGTGGACAGAGAAGGAGCAAAAAGCATTTGAAATGGCCAAGAAATTGATATCATCAGATTTAACATTGGTAGGAGATGATTTGAATAGGGAACTGTTGCTGATTTGCGATTCATCGGAGTACGGTTTGGGTGCAATTATTGCTCATGTGATGGATGATGGGGTGGAACGACCAGTGATGATGGCATCCCGAACAATGCAACCCCATGAGAGACGGTATGGTCAGATTGACAAAGAAGCATTAGCCATTATGTTTGGGCTTACTAAGTTTCATGACTTCTTGTCGGGTCGAAAATTCGGTATTGTCACAGATCACAAACCATTGGTGGGATTGCTTAATCCTGGGAAACCTATTCCAGACCAAATTTCCCCAAGGATGCTAAGATGGTCATTAAAGTTGGGGTGTTACGACTATACGATAAAGTACAGGTCTGGGAAGTTGATAGGCAATGCAGATGCTCTGAGTAGGTGGACTGAACCTACGACACCAGGAATCTGTGAAGATCCTTTAAAAGAAGTACTGTTGCTGGAGGATCAACCAAATGGATGGGAGATGGATGCTACTAAGATTGCAACGGAAACCAAAAAAAGATCTAGTGCTACAGAAGGTTATGTTCCATGTTCTGCATGGGTGGCCACGACACAATTCTGATCCAGAGCTACAACAGTATTGGACTCGAAGGGAGGCCCTTTCACAGAGTAAGGATTGCTTATTGTGGTGCAACAGGGTCATCGTGCCAACATCCCTCCAAGAGGAGGTGCTAGCACTGTTGCATGCCCCACATGCGGGGGTAGTCCAAACTAAAGCGTACGCTAGAGGATATGTATGGTGGGTGGACATGGACAAACAGATTGAAAGAATTGTAGCAGAATGTGAACAATGCCAGATGGTGAGAAACAACCCTCCGAAAGACCCACAGATATGGATAGCCACCGAAAAGCCTTGGAGTCGGGTGCATGTGGATTTTGCTGGGCCGTTTCAAGGAAAGACTTTCTTTGTTGTGGTGGACAGCCATAGCAAGTGGCTGGAAGCAGAAATTGTGCCATCTGTGAGTAGTGGAACTGTGATCACAATGCTTAGAAAGATATTCGCTTCTCAAGGCCTGCCAGAGGTGCTGGTTTCTGACAATGGCAGAGCATTTAGTTCAGCGGAATTCAACGATTTTCTTAAGAAAAATGGAATAAAACATTTGTACTCGCCTCCCTACCATCCCGCGACAAATGGCCAGGTGGAGAGAGCAATACAAACTTTTAAGAATAAACTGAAGAAGTTGGAAAGCTCACAGATGCCATGGAGTGAGAAGATGTCAAAGGTTTTGTTTCACCTAAGGACAGTGCCTAATAGTGTCACCAATAAAAGTCCCGCAGAGATGCTAAATGGACGAAAGTACAGAACAGCCATATCAAGGCTCCATCCAGAGAACTTGCCAACACGGGCAGATGCTCAATTAGAAGCAGGGGCACAAAAGCCACCAGCTAGGCATTTTCAGCTTAGTCAACCTGTTTTGATACATATGTATGGACCTGGCAGAAAATGGCAGAGAGGCACAGTGGAAGCCATAGAGGGCCCGAGCACATACAGGGTGAGGACGGAAGGTGGAGAATTGCATCGCCGACACGCGGACCAAATGCTGGCGCGAACGACACGCCAGGGAGAGGCAACACCTGGACCGATAGATCAAAGACGGCTATCTTGGGATCGTCCAGACATAGATATGGATCAAGCATCTACAGAAGAGGTGCCGCCTGACATACCAGACTCTAGCTTGTGGCCAGAAATCATCGGTATATGAAGTTCAATTATGTGTGAAGATATGTTGTATATTACTAGTGTCTACCTTCAGTATTTTGTAGATTTTAATATTGTGATGAGGTTACCCACATTATATAAATAAAGTTAGTTTGTTTTCGACTCAACTTAATGGCGTTTACTTTACAATGGAACCCCAAAAAAATATATTTTGTTTGAATTAGAACGGCTGTCAAGGCATTTTTGTAAGAAATTTGTTGTAGCCAGTTGCATCCATATAAACGAAACGTCAGTCATTCGAAATCAGTTAGCAACTGTGATGCAGTCAAAGAACTTTGAGACCTAACCCAAAAAGGTAAGGTCCAAGTTCCTTGGATACGGAGTTCGACGCGTTGACATAAATGAGAATGTTCAAGCAAGGTTCTGTTATAATGCCTGGCGACAGATTTTCGTTCTCATTTCCGTTCTATTTACTCCTCTTTTCTGTGATGGACCCCTTTCTGCTTAGTACACCTATTCCACGTAACTGCATTTTTCTTTCTTTCTGTGTTCTAATTTTATCTGCAATCAGATGTCTTGAGTGCAATATGTATTTTCTTGATGACCCTTTGGTCAATCGCTGGGGATAACTCGCTTACTTTTTAGCCTGGGCTCATATCTTTGTTCCGTGAGTTCAGTAGCCAAGCTATTGGTGTGTCTGAGCAGGCGATGTCTGTAGTTTTTGCCAGTTATCACAATTTCTTCTTTCACTGTGCTTATCTCTCGATTGGGGATTTCTGCATTGGTTGTTTACCAGGACACTTCGCGTATGGTTCTCAAAATAGTGTTTTGCATTCTTTGGATAACTGAGATGTTTGAATTACAAGCGGTTTCCCACAAATGGATACTGTACATCCATATTGGCTTTTCCTATTACAAGTCTGGTCTTATCCGACAAACTAAGGAGCGAAGGATTTTGGAACCAGATACCTTATTATGGATGATTCGGATCGTGATCGCGTGCCATCTCACTCACGCGCGTGGTGCGAGTAAGTAGATGCGAACGGGACGGCATGCAATCTTGATCACGATCAAACTTCTATAATAAGGCCGCAGTTCGCCTGTTCCTGTGTGCTCCTAACAATCTAGTTCATTAGCAAACTACACAAGACTATTGCGTCGGAGGCCACCATACTGTCTGTAAACCCATAGGCTAGCCACTCAGTCTATTGAAACTTACTGCGTACATTACATTCATAGCTTAACATCACGCGGGATGGCGGTCAAATGCAAGCCTATTATTTAATAAATAAAAATATATATTTTATGTACATGCTAATTTTATTTTTATATTTTTGTGCAATCTATTTGAATTTCGCACACAAATCTTCATATTAAAATGTTAAAGCCGCTGTGCAAACATACACATTTTTTGTTACCGACACGGCACACCAAGTACCAATCAAGTGGAAGCAGCTGGATACAGAGTATGTGCAGGGAGTGGATATGAAATCTCATATTCATACTGATTATATAGAAATCAAATATTCATTAAAAGCTTGTGTCCGACACAAGGCAAAAGTGTCTCCGTTTGCGCCCTGCCTAAAGGATGCTTCAAATTGCTCTGTCACTTCTCTTTGATGGAAATTGTCAAACACGAAAATTCGATAGCAATTTTAAATATTGTTTAATTTAAGTAACATTTTTTAGGCTGTAATTGTTTTGCAAATATATTTCAAACATTTTCCTCTGTTGTTTCAGAGCAAAGAATATAATAATTCACAATGTCGAAGGGGCTGAAGACAATCGCTAATGAGGAGCAGGAGGGGAAGTTCGGATATGTCTTCGCCGTATCTGGACCCGGTAAGTACAAGTAGCTGCTTTTCTTAAGGCTCCACGTGGGCACTTCTTGGGCACAGAATTGTATAGTAGATTCAACAGAATTACAAGCTTTAAATTGCTGTGCTTTTACCTGTATATTTGAAGATATTCCATGGTTTTTTGAGGCATTTTGATGGCATTTACAGTTTGGTGGAAAAATCAAGTCAAGTCAAGATTTTTTCGCTTTTGACAAAAACTTAGTCATCGCCATTCTATTCTGTTCCTTGTAAGGATTTAAAGTCTGTATGAGACTAACTTCAGTAAAGAGTACTAGAACTTAAGAAACGTCAAAATACTTTTCCATATATTGCCTAAAATAGTCGATCATTGTAATTCAAAGTAGTAGAACGGAAGCATTTGAATTCTTTTTTTTACGTATAGTCTTGCTTCTATTTCTAAAGGCTTTGCCAGCCTACCAGCCTTTGGCATCATTACAGATTTGGGTCACTGGCACAATGTCACTGACCCACCCTATTACAGTTACCATACAGTATATTTTTTCTTCATTAGATCTCCGAAAACTATTAATAGCCTGGACTTGCCTGAATTTTACCTATTTAACATATATCCGAATAAAGTCAGCAAATTACCTTCCGAAAATTGGTTTGACGGTGCCTCTTAACTCAGGAGTTTCATAAATAAGAAATGTATTTAATTTCTTTTCTTTTATGTATTTTCATAGTAAACAATTCAATCTACACTGTAAATGCGAAAACTAAAAAAATGCTAAATTGTGTTTAGAAATAATATTAGTCATAACCCAGATAAGAATAACAACACTGTACGTTTTCCGAGTAAAATAAATGAAATATGTGTAAGATAGTAATGCAGTGTTTGTTTGTTAGTGGTGACGGCGGAGAAGATGTCCGGCTCGGCTATGTACGAGCTGGTCCGCGTCGGATACAACGAGCTGGTGGGAGAGATCATCCGTCTCGAGGGAGACATGGCCACCATCCAGGTGAGATGCGCTAATTACACCACCCCTGGTGTAAATAGACGGTAACACTTAGTATTTTATCCAAGGTTAGGGGGGGGGGGGTGTCACTCTGCAGTTTAGGTACATTCGACCGGCGCGCCTTTCGGCCAGGCGTATGGCAGGGCCGCTCGGCTCGCACGCTAGCTACGTCGCGCGTTATTAAGGGTCCTATTACATTTTAAAAAAAGCATCGAAAAACGATTTTTTCGTATAATTTTTCTTACAACTAAAAAGATCTTTAGATAATTCAGTTGCTGTATTAAATAGATCTGTATTTTTTATTGAATGTACCGGCTTCAGATTTTGGTAAAACTCAACATTATCAATTTGTTACCTCCAATTTACAAAAGTAGTTTTTCGTAAAACCTTAGGAGGGAAATTTTGAGAATGGATTTTGTTAAATTACTGTCATAAAATAAAAATAAATATGTTATGGTTCACTTATTATTTGTTATGGTTTATATTTATCTTGAAAATTACGGCTTTATTTATTTGTTTTATGCCAACAAATACAAATATGTACTTAAAATTGAACAGTTCATTTTGTAATAGGCCTCTTAAGAATCTTTTTTTATGATTTTTGTTCTACGAACAGTGACTTTAATACGCCCCAAGCAGGTTAACAGTGCAGGTCTTATCACCCCACTTTGAATAAGAATTAGAGATTAAGATTAGAAGATAGAGTCCTTATTTATTTAAATTTCTTTGCGGAGTTATCTTTCTGCTTTCTAGTATATTCTGCGGCTAGGCAGTAAAATAGTGACTACACTTTTTGACTCTATGGTCGCTTATTCTCAAGCAGGACACCAGCTTGTTTTCACAGCAATTATAAGATAGAAATAAAAAAAAACATTGTGATTGGTAACCCGCAGGTATACGAGGAAACCTCAGGCGTGACAGTGGGTGACCCCGTGCTCCGTACCGGCAAGCCCCTCTCCGTGGAGCTCGGCCCCGGTATCCTGGGCTCCATCTTTGACGGCATCCAGCGTCCGCTGAAGGACATCAATGAGCTGACGCAGTCCATCTACATCCCCAAAGGTGTCAACACTCCGTGCTTATCGCGTGAAATCGCATGGGAGTTCAACCCTTTGAATGTTAAGGTATGTAAGACTTGTACACTCCATCATAACTTGACAGCATGCTAATTAATATTCAAACATAAACCTGTTCAGTAATAATAGGTATATCACTTCGACAAAAAAAAATGGACGGGCCCAGAAGAAACGCATCTTTGAAGATTACAAAATGGGCGCCGGCGCTCACTTCGTTTCAGTCGGTCTCTAGCCGTAGGAATTGCGACACGAGTCTATTGTTACATGATAACGAAACATCTAACAAAATTATGCTTTCGTGTGCTTTCCCGAAGTGTAAATACACATCAAAAAAACGCTATTTTTGTAACAAATTTGCTCTACATGGTTATAATTAGGTGTTGAAGTATAATTATGTCCAACGGTTTTGCCTCGTTTTTACTGAGCAAGTTCAATGGTTATGGCCCCTCCATTCATTTTGTTTTGGTCGAAGGTATATCCTAATTATTTTTACAAGCTTTTAATTTAACTTCACATGTTTGTTTGTATGTATCCACTTCCCAGCGTTCAATTGAGTTGAAATTTGGTACTATTATTTTATGTTTTTATGGTGAAATGGGCTAGCGTTTGACCACAAGTCACCTGATGGTAAGTGACGATGCAGTCTAAAATGGGGCACGCTCGCCCATGAGGTGCCTATTCACTCTTGTCTTGAAGAGATCCAGGTTGTACCTTATAGGGGACACCCATGTTACTTGGATAACAATGCATTAATACGGAGGTTTTCTGATGGAGTAGGAAGGTGGTCATAGGAACAAATGAACGCAACAAGATAACCCCATCATGGTTGGGCTCTTTAGAATAGTCTTGATTAGTACTATACCCGTAGGGGATATTCAAGGTCTTAAAAAAACCGTTCCTGTGGGATAGTGGGTGAAACCAAGGGGCACAGCTTGTTACATTATAACTATGATTTAATAGTGTAAACGTAATAAGATAGTTTTTTTGTCACCTGTATACCTGACTTTCTCCAAGTGTTGCCGCTCGGGCGAGCATTAAGAGACTATTTATATTTGTTTTATTTGTGCAGGTGGGGTCTCACATCACCGGCGGAGACCTGTACGGTATCGTGCACGAGAACACCCTGGTGAAGCACAAGATGTTGATCCCTCCTCGCGCCAAGGGAACCATCACATACATCGCACCCAGTGGCAACTACAAAGTCACTGTGAGTATATCATCACCTGGGGTTATATCATCACCTGGGGTATATCATCACCTGGGGTTATATCATCACCTGGGGTTATAATCATCACCAGGGGCTATATCATCACCTGAGGTTATATCATCACCTGGGGTTATTTCAGAACCAGCAATGTTAGCTTTACCACCTGTCACTTATTGGTAATGACATGAGAGAGATGTGGACAGCAACAATATGGCATGCATAATAGTTTAGTGAGCACCATGTCAAACCAACTGTGGTTTTTTGGTGCAACAATATGCAATAAACTGTATTAATTATGTAAAGTAAATAAAAAAAATATTTAAAAGTTGACCAGTGTATGTAATATCTCTCTACTTTGAATTTTAGGGTCTTTTTGTCTGTAGGCTCCACTCCTATCAGTTGGGCAGCATTAGGGTAATTCAGTCGAGACTGCCACTCTACATAGTGAGATGGTGCTGCAGCCAAACCACTACCATAGGTCTTTGGACCAGAAGTGCCACCTGCAGAAGTGCCGGCACTTCATTTTATGTGATTATACATATTGATGTACATTTGTTATGAAGCAAGATTGTCAAATTATAGTTGTTCTCGAAACAGAAACTGGTTTGCAAAGTTTTTGCTCCTATAATAAGTACATATTAAATATAGTGCATAATCAATAACATTTGAAATCAGCTTTTTCTTTCACATGGTGCTTTTACTGTTTGTTTAGGGCCCTTATTCACTAACTATAAACACGCTCGTAACGCGGCGCGTTAAGTTAACCTATAATCAAATTTGCCGCCCATACCATTTGTAAATTTGTTTTTTTTTTGGCATTTTTTTTATTGATTTGTTATTTGGCCTCTATTCTCTAGGTAATAAAGGCCAACTTTAAAAGGCGCGCCGCGTTACGTGCGTGTTTTAGTTGGTGAATACGGGCCCAGAATTCAGATTTTATCGAATACTAGCGGTCCGCCCCGGCTCCGCACGGGTATAGTTATATAGCCTATTAAAATAGCTTATATTAATCAGTGATAATGTAGCATTCAAATGGTGAAAGAATTTTTAAAATCGGTCTAGTTCTTTTTGAGCTAATTCGTTACAAACATACTTACATACAAATCTTTCCTCTTTATAATCTCTACATAGTATAAATTGAAGTTGCTTTCCGCGTCTGTCTGTCTGTCTGTATGGCCGCTTACTCCTCCTAAACCACGCAACGGATTTTGATGCGGTTTGCACCATCAGTTAGATACATTTTCAAGGAAGGTTTATATATATAATTAGCGACCCGCCCCGGCTTCGCACGTAAATTACACCCGTGCGAAGCCGGGCGGGCGGGTCGCTAGTATTGTATAGATTACTATAGATGGTAAAGAAATTCAAATTCATTCAACCAGTTTCATTCGGTCAGGTAATCAGGTCCATACAGTTCAGAAACTACTCGCGGCTTAGCTTAGGTTCTTATTATTATATGTTACATTCCACAGGACGTAGTACTGGAAACTGAGTTCGACGGTGAGAAGAACCAGTACACCATGTTGCAAGTGTGGCCGGTGCGACAGCCGCGACCGGTCGCGGAGAAACTGCCCGCCAACCACCCGCTGCTCACCGGGCAGCGCGTGCTCGACTCTCTCTTCCCGTTAGTACCCATCACCGCTACCGGCACTCTTACCACCGTCCCACCATACTGTAACTGTGGCTAACATGGCCATCTTTGGGGCTGTCTATTAATCACGCTGTTTTTTTTTGCATTTTTTTATATTGCGAGGTATAAAAAATGCAAAAAAAAACAAAAATTCGTCTTTTAAATAAAACTTTTTAAAGATAAGATAAGATATCATCATCATCATCATCATCAGCCAGAAGACGTCCACTGCTGAACATAGGCCTCCCCTTTAACCTCCACACTGAACGACAGCCTGCCTTTTGCATCCACTGTATGCCAGCGACTCTCACTATGTCGTCGGTCCATAATATATACACATAATAAAAAAAAAAAAAAAAAACATAATTTATTGGTAAACACTTATGTACAAAAAAGTTAGTGGTTCTGCCTTTGCTTTAGTGAAAACACTGTGTTGCAAAGGCAGCGTCTTCCATAGTACAATGATAAATAGATTTACAATGATCTGTTCATTATAAAAAAAAAATATACATAAATACAATGGATGGAAAACAATGGACATATAAAAGTTAAATGATTATTAACGGGATTTTTACCTTGGTAAGGTTGTGGAATGAGCTCCCGATATTTTTTGAACATGGTGCATGTCACTGCGCCGAAATATCGGGAGCTCATTCCACAACCCTTACCACGGTAAATATCCCGTTAATAATCATTTAACTTTAGTGAACAACCGTGATAGTTTAAAACAGTGTTAATGGACATATACTATTAGACATAAAGAGGACAAATGCGATATAAAACCTTATCTCCATACACATGTGGTTTAATATTGTATGCTTGTGTACAGCTGTGTCCAGGGAGGTACCACGGCCATCCCCGGGGCCTTCGGTTGCGGCAAGACTGTCATCTCACAGGCGCTGTCCAAATACTCCAACTCTGACGTCATCGTGTACGTCGGTTGCGGAGAGCGTGGTATGTATTATGTTACTATCCTAGGGGTGTATACAAGACCCACTTTCTGTTAGCGTTAGCCTGCGGAAAGATGAAATTGTATGAAAATTACATTAGCTTAAGATAATTTCTCTCAAGCTAATGTCATTGTCAATGTCATTTTCATACAATTTCACCTTTCCGCAGGCGCTAACGCTAACAGAAAATGGCTCTTGCCTAGACCCCCTATTCTGTCCTGTACCGTGTTTCAGTGGGTATATATATATATATCTAAAAAAAAAACTACGAATAATGATTATGCAGAATTGTAACTAATGCATAAGGTACAGCACCGGTGTCACCACAGTTTTAATTTAGAACGGCTGTCAAAGCATTTTTGTAAGAAATTAGTTGTAGCCAGTTGCACCCATATAAACGAAACGTCAGTCATTCGAAATCAGTTAGCAACTGTGATGCGGACAAAGAACTTTGAGACCCAAAAAGGTAAGGTCCAAGTTCTTTGCAGAGCTTGACGCGTTGACATAAATAAGAATGCTCAATCAAGGTTCTGTCATAATGCCTGATGACAGAATTTCCTTCTCATATCCGTTCTATTTACTTCTCTTTTTTGTGGGGGTCATCACATCTTTCCGACAGGCTCCACTTGTGATTTGAAGACCTGATTGTAACTATCGGGGAATACCTATACCTATACACCTTACACCTTTATTTGGTCACAAATAATCTTTTTCTTTCTTTCTTTTCTATACTAATTTGAGTAAATCGTTTGTCCAGGTAACGAGATGTCAGAAGTACTGCGGGACTTCCCCGAGCTGTCTGTGGAGATCGAGGGCGTCACCGAGTCCATCATGAAGCGTACCGCGCTCGTCGCCAACACCTCCAACATGCCTGTGGCCGCCCGAGAGGCCTCCATCTACACTGGTCAGTTGTCACCATCACCCACCACCACGCAAACATATTTTATTCAAGAAAGTATTACAATAATTTAGAATTAATAACATGATAAGCCATGATCAAAGAAAACAAGGTCTTCTACTCTGGCAGTTGTCCCAGATTTACGTCACTGTCCACTTGTTACTTTATCCAATCAGCTGTTACGTGGTGTATCGTCATTTCTCTCGAACCTGTTGTAAATTGACATCATGACATCATTGTGGGACGCCCACGTGGAATTTTTTTCTCGGATTGCTATACCTGGCGTAGTATATTATTATACCATTTGATAAGCCATGTACACATCTTGTTAACATGGCTTATCATGCTATTTATTATAAATTTTGTGGGCTCTAAAATTAGCTAAGCCTTGTATATATCATAATCTATACTAATATTATAAAGAGGAAAGATTTGATTGTTTGTTTGTTTGCATTGAATAGGCTCCGAAACTACTGAACCGATTCGAAAAATTCTTTCACTGACGGGAAGCTACACTATCCCCGGGTGACATAGGCTATAATCTATACCCGTGCGAAGCTGGGGCGGACCGCTAGTTATATATATATATACATATACATATAGTATATACATACATATCATATATATATACACACATATACAAGGCTTATATATCCTTGCCATTTTAATCAACCTTGATATGATTAGAGAAAACTCTTTTTCGTGAATTTTTCTCTCAACCCACGTAACTGCCCTTCGGCTGTGGGTTACTATAAGTAAAGTAAAAATTTATTTCGAAACGCTTTAACATTAGCATAATTATATTGTATATACATAGGCAAAAATGTATCTAAAATAGTCTACATTGACTACATTAGCAGCGGGCCCCAAACTCGGCTAGGCCGGTCTCTTGGCGACCCGAAAAAGATTTGCCAATTTTAACTCAACGCGCGCGCTAGGAGCTACAAATACAACTTAAATTTAAACTAAAGTAGGTAAATTAAGAGTACGTACAATTAAAGTTAATTATGTAAAAAATAAGGTACAGAAGAGTTAAAATATGTATGAAATATGCTTATTGAATGAACTTTAAACCAATGGACTAAAAATTATTAAAAAAAAAAGTGTTTGAGGCATTGCTTAATAATGTCTCAAACAACTTGTGACTTTTTTTTTTTTTTTTTTCTGTCCGGGCGCCTGTAGGCCTTGCCCGCGAGCTACCTCTGACATGGTCAGAGCCTTTTGTCTTTTCTTAGCCTATATTACATCATGTATTTTATTTATTGTTTATCAAAAGTTGTACATTATTAATATTAGTTACATATTTTCTTATAATATCTTTTCCTTAATTATTATGTCTATCTTATATCTAGTTGTATATATGTAACTTACATACAATTTTATTCCATGCTGGTTATATATATATCATAATAATATACATTCAACATGATATAGCTATGATGATAGCCCGTTAGTCCAGTTGGTAGTGAACCTGCCTTCTGAGCTTGGGGGCGTGGGTTCGATTCCCACCTAGGACAAACATTTATGCGATGAACATTTGTGTTTGTTCTATATCTGGTTGTTAATATCTATTTAAGTATGTATTTAAAACTATACATGTATGTATATCAGTCTCTGGCAGCCATATCACAAGCTTTGCTTAGTTTGGGGTCAGATGACCCTGTGTGAAAAAATGACCCGAATATTATAAAAAAAAAAAACATGTTTTTTCTTTATCTATGTATTTGTAACTTTTGACTGTTAAGTATGAAGCGTTATTCATTATTTAATTTAGTGAATGTTTCGTACAGGCATTACCCTGTCCGAGTACTTCCGCGACATGGGTTACAACGTGTCCATGATGGCCGACTCCACGTCCCGTTGGGCCGAGGCGCTGCGTGAGATCTCAGGTCGTCTGGCAGAGATGCCCGCCGACTCCGGCTACCCCGCGTACTTGGGCGCGCGGCTGGCCTCTTTCTACGAGCGCGCTGGACGAGTCAAGTGCCTCGGAAACCCCGACAGGGAAGGTAAGATAACACCGTTTCGGCGGTTTAGGACCACAAATAAAAAAGACCACGTCTTTAAATGACCACTTCTACAAATGACCACACTTGAAATGATCACTTCTTGAATGACCACTTTTTTAAATGACCACTTTTTAAATGACCACTTTTTTAAATGACCACTTTATCAAATGATCTTTTATTCCATATCATTATCGATGCATGGAGAATGTTTTTTACCCAACTACGGAAAACCCATGCGAAGGAGGAAATTGAAAAGGATGATTTCGTGATGAAAAATCAATTGAAATTTTTGCATAAAGAAATATCCTTTGAGCATTTTCTCGAAAAGTTGCGATAAAAAGAGCTACCACACACCGACTTCACTATGTACAGTGTGTTATTTGTTGTACGGTTTGGCTACACGCCTCCAACATCACAACAAAATACCAAACGCATTGATAAAGTGAGTGTGTTTTGTGCCTTTCGTCCACGTTTGCTACTGAACTTTCGTAACCAGCTATGAACGTTAATTTTTTCTTGTTTGGTAACCAGCTACGAAAACAGAATAAAATTGCCGTTTTCTTAACCGATTTTCACAACCAGCTACGAAAATGGGTTTATTTTTCTGTAATAAAATACAATGAAAGGAAAAATAAATTCCTAAACCACATTCGTAGCATAAAAATTCTTTATTTTTAATGTGCCTTTTCAAAAGCCAAACAAAATTCTAATTAATAATAAAAAGAATACTTCGAAGAAAGGTTCAGAAGTTCGTGGGCTGTTTTTCTTTTCCGCCATAACGTATTTGGACAACTTTAGTTAGTTAAGCTTACAAATAATTTGAATAGACGTCCTTTTCTCTGTTTGGTATTAAATTATGTCCAAAGTAAAGATTTCTGTATGTTTATTTTCCAAGTTTACTTACAGTAATTCCCCTTCTCCCCCAGGTTCCGTGTCCATCGTAGGCGCCGTGTCCCCCCCTGGTGGTGACTTCTCTGACCCTGTGACCGCCGCCACGCTTGGTATCGTGCAGGTGTTCTGGGGTCTCGACAAGAAATTGGCGCAAAGGAAGCATTTCCCCTCCATCAACTGGCTCATCTCTTACAGGTGAGGGATTATACCCATTTTTTTCTCCCCCTAGGTAAATGAGCTTCTTTCAGCTTAGTACACTCATTCCGTTAACCCTGAATAATAGCGGAGGCATCTGAACACCGACCACTCGACCGATCAATCTTCGATCTGTCGACCGGTATGGCTTAGTGGTAGCGAGTCTGCCTTATGACTGATGTACTGGGTTCGATCCCCAACTAAAACATTATTTATAATTTCGTCTTTATATCTGGAGTGTTAAAGGCTACATTTTGTAGTTGTTATTTTTCTTTTAAATCAAATCAAATAATTTTTATTATCAGACATAAGTTCCATAAAGAATTGCAATTAAAAAAAAAAACAGAATTATATAATTAATGTTATATGATTATTTACGGGATATTTACCGTGGTAAGGTTGTGGAATGAGCTCCCGATATTTCGGCGCAGTTACATGCACCATGTTCACGGGAAGACTGAAGAATGCGGGTGGTTGGTCGAACAGTTAAAAAGTTAGGTGCAGACATAACGATCTACCCTCTTTCTTAGTCTTTTGCTACGGTTATCACTGGAACTCGAACTCGATCCTAAGTCCCGACAAAACACACTCACTGTATCACTACGTATAGTATTTTGAACACATTTTGAACGCGAGCTTTTATTTTGAAGGCAACCTAATACTGGATTCCACGCACTGGCGAGTTGAAAACCATCACCTCGATTGAAATTCTGGCATTTCGAGATCTCAATAGTTTCCTTTACTAGCCTTGGTATGTAATGGCGTTCGGTGGACAGGATTTCAGGGTTGTGAAATTCAATCCAGTGGTTAGGACCTGCGTCCAGCAGATGCTCAGCTATCCCGTAAATAATCATATAACTTTAGTGAACAACCGTGATAGTTTAAAACAGTGTTTTATATAATTAATGTTACATACAATGTCAACCATGAAATGAATTTTTGTTTCTCTTAATATTTATTCTTGTTATGTATTTACCATAATTAGATGATATTTTTGTATTCCAGCAAGTACATGCGTGCGCTTGATGACTTCTATGAGAAGAACTACTCAGAGTTCGTGCCCCTCAGGACTAAGGTAAATACCTATTATATCCAAATAAACAAACAAATAGAAAAAAAATGCTAATAAAAAAATGGGGGAAAGTAAAACACTTCGCAGAGGTTATTGAACACAAATCATCATCATCAGCAGCCATTAAACGTCCACTGTTGGACAAAGGCCTCCCTGTTAGAGGGGTTTTGATACACATTTGGAACACAAATAATTTGAAAATATTAACAGTCACTGCAATATTTATATTATGTATACTACTAAAACGATCGACAAAATATACAAGAAATAGGAAAAAAAAAAGAAGTAGGATAGTAACGATTTGTATTTTATTACAGTTATTAAGTTAAAAAAATATTTATTTATGTTTTAATAACCAGTTATGAATAGAGAAAAACAAATCAATTTTCGTAGCTGGTTATGAAAATTGGTTACGAAAACGGCAATTTTATGTTTTCGTAGCTGGTTATCAAACAAGAAAAATAAAAACCATGTTAGTAGCTGGTTACGAAAGTTCAGTTACAAACGTGGACGAAAGGGAAAAGGAGTATAATTAGGGTTACAATAACATGTGATGTCTATCGGTTTTTTATCGGATACATTTCGGAGAGTGTGTATCGGAACTGCATGATCTAATTCCCTCCTGCCCATTTTTCTATCGGACTGCCAGAGCGGACTCGAAAAATCGTCACCGCTTTATGGTTGATATTCCGAAAACCCGTACGAAGCGCTTTGATTCCACATTTATTGTGCGAACTGCTAGTCTGGGGAATTCGCTGCCTGAATGGGTGTTCCCCGATGGTTACAATCTGGGTGTCTTCAAATCACGAGTGAATCGGTTTCTTCTAGGCAAGCGTGCTCCATCGTAGACCGCACCATCGCTTAATATCAGGCGAGTTGGCGGTCAAGCGCAAGCCTATTATTTATATAAAAAAAAAAAAACAATTTTCGTAGCTGGTTATAAAAACGGCAATTTTATAATGTTTTCGTAGCTGGTTATCAAACAAGAAAAAAAAAATGTTAGTAGCTGGTTACGAAAGTTCAGTTACAAACGTGGGCGAAAGGAAAAGGAGTATAAGTAGGGTTACAATAACATGTGATGTACATCGTGGAACACGTGGGAACACGGACCTGCGGCCTTATTATAGAAGTTTGATTGTGATCGAGATTGCATGCCGTCCCGTTCGCATCTACTTACTCGCACCACGCGCGTGACTAGTGAGGTGGCACGCGATCACGATCCGAATCATCCATAATAAGGCATCTGTTATTGACATATTATTATTTCTGATTTCTTATTTAATGACATTAATTATCCTTTGAGTATTTTTTCTAATTTTAGTTTCTTTTAAGTATCATAATATTGTGTGACAAATTTCTCATTGGTGTAATTGGCGCAAGCCGTACTAATTGAATAAACAAAAACAAATACAAAAAATCGCTAACTGGTGATATGTTCCTCAGGTAAAGGAGATCCTGCAGGAGGAAGAAGATCTGTCTGAGATCGTGCAGCTGGTGGGCAAGGCGTCGCTCGCCGAGACCGACAAGATCACGCTGGAGGTCGCCAAGCTGCTCAAGGACGACTTCCTGCAGCAGAACAGGTCAGCTTGCCTCACTAATGCTTCCATAGGACCAGTACCGGCGTTAGGGTAGGGCCTGGGTGACTGCCCAGGGCGCCAGATAAAAAGGGGCACATAAAGGGGCGCCGCAGGTATCGCGGTTTCTTCTGGGCAAGCGTGCTCCAAGCGTGGTTGATATTCCGAAAACCCGTACGAAGCGCTTTGATTCCACATTTATTGTGCGAACTGCTAGTCTGTGGAATTCGCTGCCTGAGTGGCTTTTCCGATGGTTACAATCTGGGTGTCTTCAAATCACGAGTAAATCGGTTTCTTGTAGGCATGCGTGCTCCATCGTAGACAGCATCATTGATTAACATCAGGCGTGATGGTGGTCAAACACAAGCCTATTAATTATAAAAAAAAGATCTATAGATCTATTCTTTGCATTTTTTCGGTTTGAATGGCCGTAGAAGTCTCGCCCAGGCGCTGGTAGTGCTAATACCGGCACTGTTCAGGACTAATGGCAAAAAGTTCGTGGCGAGGCGGGTAACTCATCATAATCAGCCAGAAGACGTCCACTGCTGAACATAGGCCTCCCCTTTTAACCTCCACACTGAACGACAGCCTGCCTTTTGCATCCACTGGATGCTCGTGACTCATGATGTCGTCGATTCTAACCGAAAAATATGCAAATTTATAATCGAAACAAAACATCGAAGTTTTGATATAAAAACATGTTTTCCTTTTATATAAAAAAGAGCATTTATTAAAGTTATATGACTATTAACGGGATATTTACCGTGGTAATGTTGTGGAATGAGCTCCCGATATTTCGGCGCAGTTACATGCACCATGTTCACGGGAAGACTGAAGAATGCGGGTGGTTGGTCACATATTCGTGGTCAAGTCACAAGAAGTTATAATTTAATTTTTATATTAATTAGTGGTCCACCTAGGTCCTGAACCCAGCCCAGCAGGCCTAGCACGGGCTGTGAATAAATTGTCTTTCTACCGTTTTTATCCACACCTAGACGCGACAAAGCTAGAATATGGATAAGTTTGTCTTTTTCTCACGGGATAAAAACGGTGGAAAGACAATTTGTCCACGGCCCGTGCTAGGCCCGCAGGAGGAGGTCATGACCCCCCCCTGGATCCGCCCTTGCCTACTTGCACCAGTTTCTGCTTGTTTTAACGACGCCCTATGTTTCCAGCTACTCGAACTACGACCGTTTCTGTCCGTTCTACAAGACCGTGGGCATGTTGAAGAACATCATCTCGTTCTACGATATGTCGCGGCACGCAGTCGAGTCCACGGCGCAGTCCGACAACAAGGTCACGTGGAACGTGATCCGCGACGCGATGGGCAACGTACTCTACCAGCTGTCTTCCATGAAGTTCAAGGTACGTGGCTACTGGATGGACACTCGACATTATAAACTGCAATAATAAAAAAAAATACGTCTGGCAAAGTGCCTCTATAGATGGGGAGATAATATATCGTCAATTTATACCATTTTTATCATCATCATCATCATCATCATCATCAGCATCATCATCATCATCATCATCATCATCATCATCATCACCACCACCATCATCATCATCAGCCAGAAGACGTCCACTGCTGAACGTCTCGCGGTTTCACCTGCGTGGGCATTTCCTCAGGAATCGTACGTTTTCCGGGATAAAAAAGTATGAATGTATGTTGATATATTATATCCATTCAGCCCTCCTACCAAAGAGTATATAACCTCCTACTATCTCCACGCAAACAATCTCATAGAACAGTTGAAAGGACAAAGACTTTCTCAATTATAATATTATTATGATTCTGAAGATGAAATGGAAAGAAGGAAGGAAGGCCTTTGCATCGCCATCATCATCATCATCAGCCAGAAGACGTCCATTGCTGAACATAGGCTTCCCCCTTTAACCTCCACACTGAACGACAGCCTGCCTTTTGCATCCACTGAATGCCAGCGACTCTCACGATGTCGTCGGTCCATCTAGTGGGAGGCCTACCTACGCTGCGTCTTCCGGTTCGTGGTCTCCACTCAAGAACCTTTCTTGCCCATCGGTTCTTCGACGAGCGATGTGGCCTGCCCATTCCCACTTCTTGCTCTATAATTTCACTGGAAATATTGCCCTCTTTTATCACAATGACATGAGGGCAATGTTTCACCATACATGATGTTTTTGATATAACATGAAACATTTTGTTCCCAGGATCCCGTGAAAGATGGAGAGGCCAAGATCAAGGCGGACTTTGACCAATTATTGGAGGACATGGCAGCCGCCTTCCGCAACCTGGAGGACTAAGGCCATATTACCACCATAGAGACGTAGCTTACGGCACTGCACGGAAACGTCACAAACTGACCTAGCACCATACCTGTCAACATTATAATTATGTGTAAAATATAGTATCTATTCTTACTTTTGTATTCACTAGGAAACAATTCAATCTAACCGTATTCACTGCAAAGTTTATTATGTTTCAAAAACATGATATACTGTTGCAGTGAATTCAAGAAACGTGCTTTTTCCGTGAATAGTGTTGTTGTGAAATTATTGTCTAGTAGTGAATATAAATTTAAGCAAAATGAGACTGTATGCCTAATATACCTAAGGCACATAATCGTGTGTAATATGGTTGTGTAGGAAGGAAGTCCGTCAGTGCAGTAATATTGTTAATAGACGTTAAATATGTCGAGTGGACAGTGTGTATAGGGTTAATTATGTTACTCGTGTTTTAAAATATTAAAATCATAAAATTCGTGATTCCATTTGTTATTTGATATCTGGTTTAGAACCGCCGCGCGTTAAACTACGATAATTAACCCCAATGTATATAATTTTCAGTCTATATGCTGTCGTTTAAACGCGCGACCCCTGTTACTTGTTATTTATTTTAAATGATAATATATACATTATTTATATACACTAACGGTTTGTATTCGTCCGTCGCCGTGTGTCGAGCACCCTCTTGCATTCCACGTTAATATTAGAGCACTTATTCAAGTGTACTATGTTGAAATTATAATAAAAAAAACATGCTTTTTATGCTTTTCATGTCTCGATGCCATTTAACAGTGAAATAAAGAAAATAAATGATATATTTTAAGAATTCAGTATTATGTACCTATTTGCCGCGCACATATAAATCTGTTAGGAAGTAAGGTTTGTGTGTACAAATACCTGTAGTAATCATACGCGATACGTATATATACTTGCTGTTTGAACTTCTGTGACGTGTTGGGAGGAGATAAATATTATAAATAAATAATATTTAAACGATACTTTGTATTATTGCTAACAAGGTGCATCACACTAGGCTCAAGTCACACCGAGACAACAGCGTTGATTTAAATCAAATTACAAACAATATTGCGTGCGGCCATTAAACCCACAGAAAAGAGAAGTAAATAGAACGGACATGAGAAGGAAAATCTGTTATCAGGCATTATGACAGAACCTTGATTGATAATTCTTATTTAGCTCGCGTCGAACTCCGCATCACAGTTGCTAACTGATTTCGAATGACTGACGTTTCGTTTATATGGGTGCAACTGGCTACAACAAATTTCTTACAAAAAAGCCTTGACAGCCATTCTACTTCAAATTTTTTTTCCAAAAAAACGGTGATTAAACCTACTGATTATTATACCACATTTGTACTAGCTTTGTGTAGGTCAAACTATGCAAGCTGAAATAGAACCAGTTCCTCCTGACTGACTGCTGAAATTTTGCATACACCTTTAGTTCTGGTGGGTCTATTCCACTTTGGTCACCTGTCACCAGGGTGATCATCACAGATATACACAACATAGGTAGTAGATCTGTGGTGATCATAGGTTTTGAGATTATTTTGAGTGTGTTTTGAAATGTGTTACATAACATTACATACCTATTTGGTTCGATCCAGCGTCACTGGATACTTTTCTCTAAAATTAGAGAAAAGAAGAACGTTTTCGTCAAAGTTTTCGTTGTCGAACTGTCATTTTTGAGAGACAGAATTTGCTAAAGATCTTTCGTGAGGGTATTTTAATCGTTATTTATTATTATTTTACGTAGTTATTTAGCATTATAGCAAAAATGCCGCACAAGCTACGAGGGAAATCTCCGGCGGACGAGCCCGTGATGAGCGACCTCACGATCCTCGTGAGCGTGGAGGACCTTATTAACATCGCTATGGGGCCTGCGGAAGTGAGAATCGTTAACAATATGTGTAGTTTTTTATGTTAACAAGCTGACGGCCCGCCAGATGGTACGCAATCACCGTCGCCTATGGATCGTTGCCGACGCTATTAACGGGCGGTTATCAGAGTCGCGTAGGAAACAAAACGGTCCCTCAGCCCCCGCCAAGTTATAGCGACGATGTTTTTTGCTATGCTATAATCAGGACGCCCGCGGGGAGTGCAACGACAAAAACGAGCATAGATCCGACCTTGATGACGCCTGGCGCGGCACTGAACGCGGCGCGCTAAAATTCTCGCGTCCTTTTTATGCTTTTAATTTCACTAAAAAACGACACTATTTACTATCAAAAATCTATCCAAATAAAAGAATGTTGAATGAAATTGCCTTTCAGTACATGCAATTTCCAGGTTGTTACGAGCTTTCATTAGAGCATAAAATGAAAAAAAATTACTAAGTCGACTTTGTTTCAGATTATTTTTTTGATCGAGGAAAGTTTATTCTATCGTGTTTTGAACCAAATCATAAACTCTAACACAGATGTATCTGTGACATGTATTTTTTTCCAGCTCAAATATTGTAATTTAACTGAATAAAATTTATTTAAAACCGTCAAATTTGGTATAAGAGGCTCTCCGGGCTATAGTTACTCGGAAATGCCACAGGAAACAACTCATTCCACAAATTGCAGTACGCTTAGTCCCAGATTTGATAGTTTTCGAAAACTTTTTTCGTTTGCGTATTGTTCCATACATTTTAGTAAAGCGCCTCTATCGGAAACGTGGAGGAACTAAAATCGGTAGTACATAATCGGCGGTATAGATTGCTTCACTCTAATACGAAAAAAGTTTTCGAATACCTTTTAGCCCAGCAATGTATGGAAAAATACGAAAACGAAAAAAAGTTTTCGAATACTATCAAAACTTGTACTTAGGGTACAGGTGCATGTGAGGCAAAAAGATCGCGTAAAACGCACCGTGTGCGATATCCACCAACTACAAGTAGTTGTTGTAGCCCTTGCCGTTCTGTGAGTTCTATGAATCATAACACAATGGAATGATGTCATGGAACTGATGGACTGGAGCTTAGCGCCGTCTGACAGGAGTTCGCACAGCGCCGCGAGCTGGCGTCAAAGCCAAGATCCACTTAGGTCCCAAATGAAGGGCAAAGATTTTTCATACTTAAAAGAAACAAGAAAGCTCGCATTCACTTAATTATAATATTTTATATTATTTATTATTATATATTATATTTATTTTATTTTTATTTATTTATATTATATTTTTTAATTATTATAGGTACTAGCTGTTGCCCGCGACTTTGTACGCGTAGACTTTCATATAAACTTCCAGTCTCCATTTGCCCCCCCTTAATTCAGCCCTTTCGCTAAAACCTTTCTTAGCGGATCTCTAGATCCCGTAATGAATCTACCTGCCAAATTTCAACTTCGTAGGTCAAAAAGTTTTCGTGATGAGTGAGTGAATGAGTAGATGAATTTCGCTTTTATATATCTACCTAAATAAAGAAGAAGACTGATTATAAGTTATTAAGTACTTATTACAATACAATGTTCCTAGGAGCTAAATTTAGCCATACAATCCTGTTCTCGCCTCTTTTCGGCAAACTTATTTTCCTATTTGCCTTAGGCGCGTACCTATTTATTTCTTTTGTGCGCCTGCTTAACCCGGGAAATCGGAGATTCCTATTTTAACTTGAAAAAATTTATTTAATTTGAAGTAATCTGTTTTTTAATGGTTTTCCCAGTAATTGTTTAAACTCTCAAAAGTGTTTTAAATCTATTCTAATATCCGAGCTGCGTGGTTTTAACCTTAGTTTGAGACCACGTAAGGCGTTGGCCGTAAGGCCCCAGGTAGAAGCTACCTTACAAAGTTAAATCAAGACGAGTCGTAGCTTCCAATACCATGGATGTTGGACGGCCCAGCAAAATATACGCTTCTGTTTCCGGATGAATTTGGGTAAAACCAAGGTCATGCACAACTAATTTCGGGGATTGGTTGCTATAAAAGGGTTCATTCTAGAGATCGTTCGTAAGTACCTATGTTTTCCAAGGCAGATGCTCAAACCAGGCAAAAACTATTTTGAGAGTAAAGTCTAGACAAAATTACAGCGGGACTGGAGGGTTAGACAAGACCCACTCTCTGTTAGCGTTAACGCCTGCGGAAAGATGAAATTGTAAAAAAATTACATTGAAAATGACATTAGCTTGAGAGATGTTATCTCAAGCTAATGGCATTTTCATACAAATTCATCTTTCCGCAGGCGTTAACGCTAACAGAAAGTGGGTCTTGTCTAACTCCCCTGGGCAGCTTTCACCCAAGGTCGGAGATATAATGTAGTTGAGGTTGTCAAAGAAGATAACGGTTCCGGTGCTGTCTCTGCCTTGGATCCATCTGTGTATATCCTCACTACCTGCTATATCAGCTGTCGCAGCGTTCCTCATGTATTTAGATAGTGTAGCTCTTGGTGAAGATTTGGAAGTTAGAGCTAAATTGAGCTGAGTGTAAAGGTAAAACCGTATGACCGTATTGAATGTAGCAAATACCTATTATTTATCAACCGAATGGCCAGTGCAAAAGAGTTTGGGGAGTAGTGATCCGAAACTGTAATTTGGTGCATCTAAAGACCCTTTGATAATGAACCTGTATAATATGAATGATGAGTCAAAACTCGCAATGTTTTAATTGTTTCAGGGAAATACTGTAAATTACAAAATGATACAAACAGTACTGCACATCTTGGCTCGCCAGATGCGTTTGTTGGAGACTAAAGTTGATATAAAAATCGCAGATAGTGCACACCTGCGGAAGAAGAAGAAAATGGAACCACATTCTTCAGAGTCTCCCTCATCTGATAAACACGTGGAGGAAAGTGAAAAAGAAAAGAGTCTTAAAGGCGCTAAAAAAAAAGACAAATCTTCTAAGGACAAAGAAAAAGATAAGGATGCCAAAGAAAAGGAAGATTCTGATTCTGACAAAAAAGAAGAAATGACTGAGGCTAAAGAAAGGGAGAAAATGGATGTTGAAGAGAGGGAGAAATTTGATAAAATGTCACCAAAAGAAAGAGAAAAAGTAATGCAAGAAAAGGAGAAACAAAAAAAGTACAAAGAACAAACAAGTGATTATCAAGATGACAGTGACATCAAAGAGACAACTGAACAAAGAAGGAAAAGTATTAAGGAAAAGGAACAAAAAGTTTTAGAAAAAATGACACCGGAAGAAAAGGCAACATATATTAAACAGAAGGAGAAAGAAGAACAAATTATGAAAAACATGTCACCCAAAGAGAAGGAGAAATATCTTAAAGAGAAAGAGGTGGAACTAAATAAGCTGCAAGAAATGACGCCAAAGGAAAAGGAGAAACATTTCAAAGAGAAAGAAAAGGAACTAAATACTCTTGAACAAATGTCTTCCGCAGAAAAAGAAAAATATTTTAAGGAAAAGGAAAAACAAAAGTCTACAAAAGAAAAAGAGACAGATAAAGAAAAGGAAAAGGAAGAGCAAAAGTCTAAAAAAGATAAAGAAACTTTTCAAGATAAAGATAAGGGAGAGCAAAAGTCTAAAAAAGATAAAGAAACTTATCAAGATGAAGAAAAAGAAGAGAAAAAGTCTAAACAAGATAAAGAAACATATCAAGGTAAAGAAAAGGAAGAGCAAAAGTCTAAAAAAGACAAAGAAACCTATCAAGATAAAGAAAAGGAAGAGCAAAAGTCTAAAAAAGATAAAGAGACATATCAAGATAAAGAAAAGGAAGGAAAAAAATCACAAAAAGAAAAGGAAGCAACAGTTTTAGAAAAGATGTCACCAAAAGAAAAAGAACTATATCTAAAACAAAAAGAAAGGGAAGAGAAAGCTCTACAAAAAATTTCACCCAAAGAAAAGGAGAAATATTTTGAAGAAAAAGAAAAGGAAGACAGAGCTCTAGAAAGAATGCCACCAAAAGAAAGAGAAAAATATTTACAAGAGAAAGAAGAGGAAGCAATATTATTAGAAAAAATGACACCTACAGAACAAGAAAAATATCTCAACAAAAAGAAAAAACAGGTGAGTACAGAAAAATATGCACAGTGCGGCCGGAAAACACCTTGAGCAGAAAATAAGGTGTGGGAAACATTGGAGTGTTGCAACGTAATCCTACCCCCTCATTTTTGCTTTGGTTGTAGTGTGTTAACTGCATGTGTACCTACGTGTGTACACATGCGCACACTACAAAAATTTTTGTGGCTTGCGAAAGACCACCATCTCGCCTGATGCTAAGCGATGATGCGGTCTACGTTGGAGCACGCTTGCCCAGAAGAAACTGATTCACTCATGATTTGATGTCACCCAGATTGTAACTATCGGGATATAATCAAAGCTATCGGGGAACACCCATTCAGGCAGCGCATTCCACAGACTAGCAGTTCGCACAATAAAAGTGGAATCAATCAAAGCGCTTCGTACGGGTTTTCGGAATATCAACCATAACGCGGTGACGGTTTTTCGTGCCCGCTCTGGCACTCCGATAGAAAAATGGGCAGGAGGGAATTAGATCGTGCAGTTCAGATGCACACTCTCCTAAATGTATCAATCTCGCATACTCGGGTATCCGGAATGCCCCTTCGGTTTGCCAAAGATACCTAAATATCGAGGCACAGTCAAGGTAAATTTTAGGGTTCCGTATCCAAAGGGTAAAACAAGACCCTTTTACTATTAAGTCTACAATCTGTCTGTCCGTCTGTCCTACCCATTACCCCTACGAGTTAGATAAAATTATGTTTGGTCATCATCATCAGCCAGAAGACGTCCACTGCTGAACATAGGCCTCCCCCTTTAACCTCCACACTGAACGACAGCCTGCCTTTTGCATCCACTGGATGCCTGCGACTCTCACAATGTCGTCGGTCCATCTAGTGGGAGGCCTCCCTACGCTGCCTCTTCCGGTTCGTGGTCTCCACTCCAGAACCTTTCTTCCCCATCGGTTATCGGTTCTTCGAGCGATGTGGCCTGCCCATTGCCACTTCAACTTGCAAATTTTAACAGCTATGTCGGTTATTCTGGTTCTTTGGAGAATGTTATGTTATTTTTGGTACTAAATAATTATTATTTTTCTACAGACAAAAGCAATAGCTACTGGTTCTGGGACAAGCATTGCCATTACAGGTACCTTTATATTGTTATTGTACTTGATATTGTTACTTTATATTGTTTTTCTTAACGGTTACATCATATTTGGTAAATAGATATTACACAATGGGTAGTTAGTCTAGTTTAAAATTGTTGGCTAGTCTTTTTTAACTACCCTTTTTAATATGGAAGTTGTTTCCTGAACTAAATTGATTGATTGATTTACAGAAGTGGAACGGCAAAAGGAGAAGATTTTGATTGGTGGGTTAGCAAAATACTGTTCTTATTATTTTCTGTTTGGAGGTGTATCCGATAATTTTGATTAATGTTCTACTTATCATATTGCAGTTGAAAAAGGTCCCACCACACGTGGTAAGTGCTTATTTAATGGAAGTTAGTTTCCAGTCAGAAATTCTCAATCGAAGAATGTTTCTACTGTCTCTCAAACTATTACGACTAAGACTTCTAGAGTTAGTTTTAAAATTTTAAATCTTTTCATTTCTACTGAACTGTCTACCATTTGCCTCAAATGTATTTTAAGCACTTTGTCCAAGAAAGAAAGTGATAACCGGAAAATCAGATGGTCAATTGTAAAGTCGAGTGAAAACGACTGCGAAGTCGCAGTCCAGTATGTTGGTCCGGCCAGATCCCAACTCGTTGGACCTCTGTGGATGCTCTGAGTATCGAAGCAGTTGGCATAAATTGATCAAAGAAAGAGACTGATAGTGCAGGTCATAACCAAAACACGAGAGCTCCATAAGTGGCTGCAGTCTGGACAGATTCTCAGCTGGAGAAAGAGAGGAGAGAGAGAGAGCACAATTGGAGGAGAAAAAACTATCATGAACTTCATGTTCACCGATAGTTCATCATAACTATCGGTGAACATTCATTTAGTCAGCGCATTCTAAGGACTAACAATTCTTTATGACATAATTTCTTACAAAAAAATAAATAATCTGGTATGCATATTTTGATTGTACATTTGCAATTTTTGCTGGAACTGTAGCGACATTCAGTGTGTATAAGGGCTTATACATAAAGGCCTAGCCTAGGGCTTTTTAATACCTACTTTATTTTGTCCTCCTTGCTTTCGTATAATAATTTAAATTAGACAATAATTATATCGTTCTATCTTTCTAGCATAATGGAAGAATGAAAATTAACAATTAATATATCATATGCTTAACAGTAGGTAATTCACTGTGATGATATCTTTTTGGTCCCGAATTTAGCAGCGTCAAAGACTCGCGTGGGCAGCATAGAAGTGGTCACCGTTTCTCAGTTCAACCTGCTGAAAGGTGAAGTGGAACGGCTGAAACAGACCGCCGCTCCGCTGCCGATGCCAGCCCTGCCTGATAATAAGAAACTGAAGGCCGACCTGGTTAAAGGCAACGCATCTCTGACTGATACCATGCAGGCTATGCAGGTGGGTGGGAATGAGGGTGGCATGTACCGGCAGTGTGTGTGCAATCGTTTCTTTGAGATCGTGCATCACTGAGGAAATATGGTAGCTTCTAAAGGAATCATTCCCATTATCCCTACCAAGGTAATGTCACCAGTGGATATTGTTTTTTTTTTTTTAATTATAAATAGGCTTGCGCTTGGCCGCCAACTCGCCTGATGTTAAGCGATGATGCGGCCTACGATGGAGCACGCTTGCCTAGAAGAAACCTATTCACTCTCGACTTGAAGACACCCAGATTGTAACTATCGGGGAACACCCACTCAGGCAGCGAATTCCATAGACTAGCAGTTCGCATAATAAATGTGGAATCAAAGCGCTTCGTACGGGTTCTCGGAATATCAACCTCGTACCCACTTTGGCAGTCCGATAGAAAAATGGGCAGGAGGGAATCAAATCATTCAGATCTGTAGCATACTCTCCGAAATGTATCCGATAAAAAACCGATAGACTAGCAACCTTGCGCCGATGCTCAATACTAAGAAGCTTAGTCTGAACCAGGGATTCGTTGCTGATGAGCCTCTTGGCACGTCTCTCAATAGACTCCAACGCCCCAAGCTGGTACTTAGCTGATCCATCCCAAAGGTGAGAGCAGTACTCCATGCACGATCAAACTTGTGCCTGGTAGAATGAAAGCAACTGTTCCGACGTGAAGTACCGACGCACCTTCGGTACGATACCCAGCTTTTTCCATGATTCCCACGTAGTTGGTTATTATACTGGTGTAAGGGAAACGACAACGAAGACTGGCAATAGTGCCAGGTGTGTGGTAGTGATTACATTAGTGCTACTTTATATGTATGTGTACCTACCATGTTCTGACAAATAAATATTTTGAATTTGAAAAAAAAAAAAAATTTACAGGTATCGTACAAAAAACACTAGTACTAATTAAATATTGCATTTTGTACCAAAACCGGCTTTGGAGAGATAAATAAAGTTAGTTTGATAGAAACTCTTTATTGTGTACCTACACCAGAAATAAAAATTACAAATTGATAGAAAATACAAAAAAAAAACAAAAAAAGTTATACTAAAAATATATAAATATTTATTTTGTTTTTTAAAGTTTACAATGTAGCACCAATTATATCCAGCTGCTGACGCTACAGGTCAACAAACGACCTCCGCCCGCAAACACAGTGTAGCTGTAGTCCTTACGTACGCTATACATTGCTGGTTTGCAAAATACTAAACCACTAAAACAACAATTATAAGACAATGGTTATTTATTTTATTTATTTATTAACTAAAACGGCACGGTAAATTGGCGTTGCAATTACATCAGTCAATCAAAAATTAAAAATTAAAGTTGTACAGAAAGAAATAATGATATAAAATAACAATGGAATAAAAATTAAAAATTATCACATATTGTCAATACAATTAATTCAACTTAGCATAGCAAAAAATATAATTAGAACACATTATAAAATAAAATAAAATTAAAATACAATTAACCGGCACTTAATGTCTAATACCATAATAATTTTGGTATAGTCATAGTCAACCAAGTAGTCAAGTTAACCTACCCTAAAATTAATTAAAAACAATATAAATAAAATTAATTCAATGTCAAAAACAAAAACAAAAATTTATTGGTATTAGATATTATAATAATATAATTATAGCGTTTCAGCTTCGGGGGTTATTGAGTATTGATTATTGCGTTTCCCTTACACCCGCTATAATGTAATGACTGTTTTTTATAGATCACAACTTTGTGAACATCGGACTTTGGTCGTAAATTATTGAGGATGCAGACTCTGCTAGCTCTTCTTCCATGTGATCCTCATCAAGTCATACAACAAAATACTCGTTAATTCATCATCATCAGCCAGAAGACGTCCACGCTGCTGAACATAGGCTCCCCCTTTAACCTCCACACTGAACGACAGCCTGCCATCTGCATCCACTGGATGCCCGCAACTCTCACAATGTCGTCGGTCCATCTACTGGAAGGCCCACCTACGCCGCGTCTTCCGGTTCGTGGTCTCCACTCAAGAACCTTTCTTCCCCATCGGTTATCGGTTCTTCGAGCGATAAGGCCTGCCCATAGTGCCCATTGCTACTTCAACTTGCAAATTTTAACAGCTATGTCGGTGACTCTGGTTCTTTGGCGAATATCCACGTTCCAGATTCTATCGCGCAAAGAAACTCCGAGCATAGCTCTCTCCATTGCCCGCTGTGTGACTCTGAGTTTTTCCAAAAGGCCAACGTATACCAGACTACTTGTTACCAGAGTAGGTACTTATTAATAGTGGGATAAAAAAAAAAAAAAAACATCAGTACGTCTTCTAGGATCTCTTTACCAAAAGGTTGGTGTTGTAGGTATCCGCGCGAGTGCAGGCGGCCGAGGCAGGCCTAGCGCGCATGGCAGGCCTCCTCACTCAGCTGGCGGCGTCCGGGGCCTTGCCAGAATCTTTCGCTGGACAACTCGAGAATGCCAAATCTGAGATGGAAGCATTGAGGTCGGATTTGAAAGACGAGGTAAATAGCAAATAATTCATGGTAAATAGCGATATTATATGCCCATTCTCTTCTTTGAGTGATGGTTAACGTTGAGATTTGTGGGCACATTTAAAGGCACATTTATACAGGGCTACATGGAACGGTAGTGCTTAGCCGAACGGAGTCTTTGTACTCATTATTATAAAACAATTTTTTAGTAGTAGAAGTTTAGTTTAGAAATTTGTTTTAGTTAGGGCTGGTCCTGAAATCGTGATTCGTGATAAAAGTTTTGATCTAGTAGTAATTAGTTCATATTTATGATTTATGTACTTACCTATACTACAAATAAGACAATTGACAAAGAAGTACCTACCCCACGTTTTCTTCTATTTGCTTATAGTGCAAGCGTGCAATGAATCATATTATTATTATTGTTGCGATTTATTTGCACAAAACACGAGTAAATCATACGCATATTTAAAAACGTGTAATGATGCAAGTTTTAAGAAATTGTTCCAACAAAAAAAAGTTTAAATCCCCTAAAAACTACCCTACGAAGCAAATAAAGCGAACTATTCCGGCGTCTTAAAATGAAACCGGTACCAACCGGCTGACACTAGCTAGGCATCCCCTTCCCCAAACGAGAATATAGTTTGCACCCGGCACTACACAAAAAGATGTATAGATTGCATAGACTGTATAAAACACTCATGAGCCACCAAAATCTCCTAATAAGGCAACGTAAAGATCGAGCGTCTTCCCCTTGCCGCGGGGATGAGGAAATTAGTACATAAAAATAAATTAAATTGGCTGCTAAATTTCTGAGACGAGCGTTTCAAGTATTATGTGGGGATAGAGAGGGGATACTCTGTCCCTTTCTCGCAAAGGGTGTGCTAGTATAGCTTTTGCATTTGCTAGTATAGTTGTTAGCACTACATTTTTGCCACCTTGTATTTAGCTCTGCCTCTGGATTTTCGACTAGAAATCTAAAGTTCTTTTGCTAAGTTCTAATTGCAGCTTACTTTCCTACATCTTACAAATTTTACTGGTTTCACCAGACACGTCCTGCTCCAAAAGGGCCAAGCCTGGCCGCACAAGCCCGCAAGTCCGTGGCTATAGACCCGTTGACCATGAAGCAGAGCCAGCTCAGCGACGAATCTGTGACGGGAGCAGGGACAGGGACTGGGACGTCTACGGGCACTAGGCCCTCGAGTGTGGGGACGAGCACAAGGCCTTCAAGTGGGGGGGCGGAGAAACGGGCCTCCGTCGGCGCCGTGATGGCCTTGCGACACTCCCGCGCCTCAGTCGCGGGCCGGTCGATTGCAGTCACTAGAAATGAGATGGAGTAAGTATTCATCCACATTCCTGTCTTGTAGTTGTAATCAAAGTTCGATCCACGAACAACTTAGACCCAATTCTTATGGTTTAGTATCATCTGATGGAACGGTCAAAGCTGGGATAAATAGCTTGGGATAAACGAACCTCGATTGTGCGGGGCAGCTTGAGTCTAAAACCAATCGCGCTGCTCCTTGTGTGAAGGGGCGAAGTATTGTGATGATACTGATATACGACCGATACACCGACCGGCACGACCGATACACCGACCGACACGACCGATACACCGACTGACACGACCGATACACCGACCGACACGACCGATACACCGACCGACACGAGCGATACACCGACTGACACGACCGATACACCGACCGACACGACCGATACACCGACCGACACGACCGATACACCGACCGACACGACCGATACGTTTAGTCTTGGTCTCTCCGACCTTAGTGGAGAAGGAGGACGTGGGAGAAGAGATGAACAGAATCTCATTAGATGATTGAAACTTATTTTGGGTATTTAGGCTTAGGTAGGTATATGATACAAAAAGGATTTTATTATTTTCTATTTGATAAATAAACTATTACCTAACTCTATATGAGAGTTACTAAAATATAGATACATGCACGAACGCATGCGCAAAATGCCAATGCTTCGAAAACGCCCGACACACAATCTGCTAAGGTCTCGCTGTTAGCAGATTGACTCCGAAGTTCTGGCAGCAGATCAACTCTGTCAAATATTAGGATTATTTACTTAGGTACATTTGGGTTTACAATCATGTGCCGAATTACCTCTCAAAGTATGTCCATCGTCTAATCGAACACCCTTGTGTATAATATTTATCTTTGGGACACAATTGTGTCAATATAAAAGTTTTGATTGTGTTTGTCCAGTCTGGAGTTTGATTTGAGTAGATCATTAGAGTGACCTGATTGATCGTAACAGCGATGCCATCCAGTCGCTGCGGGACGATATGACGAAGAGTATGCAGGCAATGACGTACCGAGCAGCGTCTTCTGCCGAGACTGCTGCCGGCACTGCCAAGGGGATCTGTAAGTTATAACTGTGCTGCTACCACAGAAAACATGCTGGTTAGTCAGTAGTAAGAGTAAGCAATTGCCACGGGTCTCGCGTGTGGGATACCATCACATAAATGTGAAAAAAATAAACTACCAAGATATGGAACATCACCCAACGTCCAATGTCTGAGGTAGTTAAAGATCTATGAGCTCTCGCAGAAAGCTATTAAAATTTTGTATGTAAAAAAGCGAGTATATGGTGTTCTCTAAGGGTCCCGGTAATGTAACCCCATTAATGCTGAATGGTTGCTCTCTTAGCAGAGTGAGACATTTCAGATACCTGGGCCATATTATCTGTAAGGATCTGAGTAATGAAGCGGACATAGATAGGGAGCGCAGAGCGTTGACGGTGAGAGCGAATATGCTGTCCAAAAGATTATCTTCCTCGAATGAAGTCAAAATTACGCTTTTTAAGGTCTACTGTCAATCATTCTACTGCAGTGGCTTGTGGACAGCGTATGCTCAAAAATCCCTCGACGCTCTGCGCGTCCAATAGAATGCTTTCAGGATGCCGATGCGGCTTCCACGGTTCTGCAATGCGTCCACCATGTTTGTGGAAGCTAGCACTGATGACTTTGCAGCTATCATGCGCAAAAAGGGCGCCTCGGATAGTGGCAACAGCATTCTGAAAGCAGTCACCGATAGGTTTAATTGTCCCATCCTGCACCATCACATCGGGGTATTGTTTAAGTAAATTGACCTAATATAATGTAATTTCTTTTGTTGTAATTTATTTCAAGATTGACATTGTCTGATAGTAAAAATTATTTGATTTTTAACAGCTGTCGAAGAGTGTCTAGGTTTCATTTTCAGAGGTGAGGGCGCTGGGCGACGATAGAACCATGTCGAATTTTATGAATAAAGGACATCATCATCTGACATGAATTACCATCCTTTCGACTATTTTGATCAAGGTTTTTCCTCCACTCGGTATAATTGTTCCGGGGCTAGCCACTTGCACATGCTTTTCAATGATTCTTTTTTAATTAAGGGCCTTCTATGCCATGGTCTCGGTCGTATTAGATAAGCGTAGGGACTCTGGTCCCTTTTTGATTGTGTAAGTTACTTTGAAAAAACGGGGCTGGCATAATCGCAAAGCGACTATAGCCTCAAACAAAAATTTGATTAAAAAATAATTAAAAAATAGGCTACTGGCTGTGCCCCGCGGTTTCACCCGGAACTCCCGCGAGTTATGATTATCTTTATGTTTTCTGAAATTTTCAATTTTTCTGCCCAATACTCTTATTTTATCTGTCCGTAAGAACCTTCTACAAAGTATTAGAAAACTTAAAATTAAACATGAATTAAATCGGTAAAGCCGCTCTCTCTTCAGCCGTTATGGCGTGACCAAGGTAAATAGGGATTAATTTTTATATGTAGGTACCTAATAGGTATCAGTGGGTAACCTTCAAGAATGGAAATTTAGTGGATACTTCCCGTGAAGTCAATTCTTATTATTGTTGTTGTAAAAATGAATTAATTGTCATTACAGCGGATAAAATGGAGATTGCCCTGAACCTGAACGCTCGTATCTCGGACTTGTACGCGCTCACTTCTGACTATGCCGAGCAGCTGAGCGGCTTCGACGCTGGACTTACCACGCAGGTACACTCAGAATACTTGTACTCACTTCTGACTATGCCGAGCAGCTGACCGGCTTCGACGCTGGACTCACCACGCAGGTACAGTCAGAATACTTGTACTCACTTCTGACTATGCCGAGCAGCTGAGCGGCTTCGACGCTGGACTCACCACGCAGGTACAGTCAGAATACTTGTACTCACTTCTGACTATGCCGAGCAGCTGAGCGGCTTCGACGCTGGACTCACCACGCAGGTACAGTCAGAATACTTGTACTCACTTCTGACTATGCCGAGCAGCTGACCGGCTTCGACGCTGGACTCACCACGCAGGTACAGTCAGAATACTTGTACTCACTTCTGACTATGCCGAGCAGCTGAGCGGCTTCGACGCTGGACTCACCACGCAGGTACAGTCAGAATACTTGTACTCACTTCTGACTATGCCGAGCAGCTGAGTGGCTTCGACGCTGGACTCACCACGCAGGTACAGTCAGAATACTTGTACTCACTTCTGACTATGCCGAGCAGCTGAGTGGCTTCGACGCTGGACTCACCACGCAGGTACAGTCAGAATACTTGTACTCACTTCTGACTATGCCGAGCAGCTGACCGGCTTCGACGCTGGACTCACCACGCAGGTACAGTCAGAATACTTGTACTCACTTCTGACTATGCCGAGCAGCTGAGTGGCTTCGACGCTGGACTGACCACGCAGGTACAGTCAGAATACTTGTACTCACTTCTGACTATGCCGAGCAGCTGAGCGGCTTCGACGCTGGACTCACCACGCAGGTACCGTCAGAATACTTGTACTCACTTCTGACTATGCCAAGCAGCTGAGCGGCTTCGACGCATACCGCATAATTCAGTTCGATTTCCGCGCCTTAGCAGTAGCACGTCAAACGTCAATACAATTGTTATTATACCCACTGTAAAAACTCTTTGGAAGCTATCTTGAAGATCTAGAAGTTGGCCGTGACGTCATAGTGAATACAAAAATGCTGGGTTTATAAATAATAATTAATAGCAAACAAAGTTCTGTGCACGTTATTTCCGCATTTTTCATCGATCAATGAGACATCAACCCAGCTCTGCTCCACACAGCTTTGGTGGACACCGGCACTTAAGTGGCTTGTGTGATTATCAAGTTGATAATTAGTAATGTGTAGGACCCGAGTATGTCCTAAAACTGCGACCAGTGCCATCGGAAGATGGGCAGCAGCGTCCTATTAGTACACAGTAAACGTACTGCGATCCCCAAATACAGCCAAGCGTGGGGATTATGGCAACACCCTTTTCTAAGAGGGAGGCCTTTGTTCAGCATAGGCTCTGGCTGACGATGTGAAGTAATGTGTTGCAGATGCGAAGCTTCCAAGAGCAGATGGTACAGATGCGCGAGGATCTGAGAGCCGGGCTGGTACATCTCGATATGACCAACAACAACGCGGAGACCGCAGGTTCTGCACACACCTTTAATAATAATCGTACATTCTCTGAGGCAACTGGAACCTCGTTACATATTATGCGTATGCATTCATTGCTACAACATCTGCTGTTATTTCAATAAAAACAATCTATCTTTTTTATTATAGAAACTGACGTGGTTTTCACACATTTTATTAAATTATTAAATGGTCAACAAGAATTAAATTTAGATATACAAGAAACAAGTCTAAATTGAAAAATGTGTTAATTGCCAGAACGTTTTAAGCCAGATAGGCAAAAACCGAAGGTACAAAAACAACAAAAACTTTGCTCGAAAACAATCTGGGTGTCTTCAAATCACGAGTGAATCGGTTTCTTCTAGGCAAGCGTGCTACACCGTAGACCGCATCATCGCTTAACATCAGGTGAGTTGGCGGTCAATCGCAAGCCTAATATTTATAAAAAAAAACTTGCTGCAAACACTTGCAGTAAATTTGCAAGATTCTACTTGCACTTATTCTTATACTATTGCATTATTTGACTTTCAGTTTTTCTGTCGGAATGCGTCGTAATGGAGTTCTAAAGGTTTGGCCACGTATTTGTGATGCCTCTGATGTTACAAGTATCCATAGGCGACGGTGACTGCTTACCATCAGGTGGCCCGTCTGCATGTTTGCCACTTATGGCATTTAAAAAAAACGACTAATGTGTGGACGCAGGTTTAAAAAAATCATTAAATAAGTGGGAAAAAAGCTACGGGCCACCTGATGGTAAGTGGTCACCGCTGCCTATAGACAACTACAATACCCGTATTGTCAGTACGTTGCCTACCTTTGAGAAATCTATTCACCCTTCGTTTGAAGCAGTCCAAATTATACTTCGGAGAAATTATTCTTTCGGGTGAAAGTGGCAAATGTATCGATTGGTATCTGTGGGTATATTCCAGCTGTACTCGAGCTCACGGAGCGGTTTAACGGGCTGCAGAACGACCTGGAAGTGAGCCTGGTGGAGCACCAGCGCCTCACCGCCTTCCAGAAACAACTCGGGGAGGAGCTGCGGGTGAGATCCATACATTCTTGATCTTCTGTAATCTTGCAGTCAGTAGCTTTTTTTTAGGGGAAAGACGAAATGAATAAAAAGCCGTGGTAGCCTATTTAGGAGACCGCTAGACTTGAAACTGTGAGGTCTCGGGTTCAAACTCCGTGCCCGTACCAATGAGCTCTTTGGAGTTTATGTACGGATTTTCATACCACTGTCTTTCCGGTGAAGGAAAACATCGTGAGAAAACCTGCATACGTACGGAGAAGAAATTCAATGGCGTATGTGAATCCATCAACCCGCACTGGGCCAGCGTGGTGGATATGGCCCAATTACCCTTTCGGGAGTAGCCTAAAAGTACAGCAGTGGACTGTTAAAAGGCTGATTATGATGATGATGAAATGAATGGTGAATGACTTCCTGCAGGCAGCGACCTGTCGTTGCTCATGGGGAAGTTGATAAAACGACTCCGAGCCCAAGTGGGCCGCTGCTGACAAAGTTGGGATACAGTGAGAAGGGACAGTGCGATTGTGTTGCGCCTGCACAGACAATGTCGCACCTACTTTCGCAACCCCGCTGCCCCATCTTCATCATCAGCCAGAAGACGTCCACTGCTGGACATAGGCCTCCCCCTTTAACCTCCACACTGAACGACAGCCTGCCTTTTGCATCCACTGGATGCAAGCGACCCGCTGCCCCAACCCTTGTTTACTACAAGGCTTCCCCCTGCGGCGGCGCTGTGCCCAAATACTGAAAAATAACATAATATTTTTGAATCATCGACACGGCGGTTAAGAAGAGGAGTTATATCCTCCAACGCTCCTTGAGATTTATAGGTGGCTGATGTTTTCGTAATTGAAGGGTAGGTTCAATACTGAAGATGTCATTATGATAAGTAATTATGAGCTCCTTTTAGCATAGCTGTTCTAACTACCACTAAAGTGCACCCGTGACGTTATAGTAGTTACATAAAATGCATTGCATTGGTTTTACAATACAATATGGTACAAGTTGACGTGCTTGCGGAATCTACGTTGATCTGAGGTGGTTGGGTAACTCTAGCTTGTGTCTTGCGAATGTTGTCCAACACCTTGTTCCAGGGGCTGGTGGAAGCTGTAGAAACGTTGAAAGAACAGAAGGCGGACCGCGATGAAGTCTGGGACGGACTGCGAGACAAGGTCACTAAGCAAGGGCTCTTCTCTCACTGACTATAGAGGCGGAGCGAGGCCAAATACCAAGTACTTGAACAGTAGACGAAGTATGAATAACCACCACAGTCTGACCAGACTGGGCCGGAAAGGCCCGGCTCTCCACAAGCCCGAGGCCCGAGACTGGACTGGAGACTGGCTTGCGGCAAGCCCCGCAAGCCAGACCCGTGGGGGGCTCGTGCAGTCTGGGGCCCGGCTGGCAAACACCACGTCGACTATTTGTGGCCAGTTCCACGCTAATAGTATATATGCGGAACTGTGTGTAAGTGTTTATATTTGTAAGCACTTAACTCCCTTACAGTTTTGAACGGATTTGAATGAAATACTGGATGCCCGTGACTCTAACGGTGTCATCGGTCCATAGCGATGTGGCCTGCCCATTGCCAGTTTAACTTGCCATTGCAAATCTGAGTAACTTTGACATTGATTCTTTGGCGAATATCCTTGTTTTGGATTTTATCGCGCAAATAAACTCCGAGCATAGTTCTCTCCATTGCCCGCTGGGCGATGTGTTGCCTTTGATGCACAGCTTTCAATGTATCCCTCTTATTTGAATGTATTCTTTCAGGCGGACCTGGCGAAGCTATCGGGGCTGCTGACGGAAGAAGACTTCGCCCTCTCTCGCGCCGAGCTCGACGAGAGGCTCGAAGTCTGCTACAAGAAATTCAACCGACAGGAGAAGGTTTGGATGGTGAGTTCCTCTCGTGGTTTCTCATTGGTTGTTTATGTACGATTCGAGCGGATAGGGGGTATAACCGCGGGGCGCAGCTTATTTAACTTATAAAGATATCCTTTATTCTTATAAAGGCTATCTTTTTCAGAAACATAATTTTAAATGCTAACTGTGCCAATGGCTTCCATATCAAAACGAAACTCAAATGTCGTGCACGTTGCAGACAGCGATGAAAGACCTGAACGAGATAGCAGAAGACAAAGCGGAGATCATGCAGTTGCTGTCTGTAAAAGAAGACGCCCAGGATCAGCTCCAAGACGTGCAGGAAAAGCTGCGCGTGCTAGCCTTACAGCTGGGAGAACCTAAGGCGAGTACCTAACGTTCAGCGGTGGCGGTGATGCCACTGACTTTTATCGGTTAGACACCGCGACCATGTCAGGATGTATGAAAACTCAGCGTGCCACATCTTCTGTACCTACTATGACATCGTGATAGAAGGAGTTGGATTTGTAAAAATAACAGGCTTATTGAAATTTAAATCAAATGTAGTACATAATGCTGAAGAAATTATTTAAAGCGGCTCATAAAGTTTTGAGATTAATTTATAGTTTTTGGTCAGGTTAAGAAGCGATGACTGTCCCTTTCCAGCAAAGTAAGTGTCAGTAGGGTGTTTGTATGGCGTACTTACAAGAAGTGGCAGTTGGCAGGGCATATTATAGAACGCAGAACAGGTGGCCGATAGAGCCGAAAGGTTCTCGAATGGACACCGCGGACCGGTAAACGTGCTGTAGGAAGTCCACCCACAAGATGGACAGACGTCCTAAAAGAGACCGCAGGGAAACGCTGGATGCAGGCCGCTTCCAACCGGCCCTTTTTGAAATCAATGGGGGGGGGGAGGGTTTTGTCCCGATTAGTAGATGAAGTAGTGGACGATTTATGGCTGAAATGACGAATCTGTACCAATTGCAGGCGGCGATTCTGACACGGCTGCTGTCTAAGGACGGCAAGTGTGGTGCGTGCGTGGTGCCTGCACTGATGGAGGGGGTGGAGCGGCTCGCGGGCATCCCACACCAGCTGCCGGCGCTGCGCCCTCCGCCCGACGGGCAGCCCTGCGTGCCTGACTTCACGCCCATCGTCATGGAGGACGAGAATACCAAGTCACTCTTATCTTACATTTGTATAACACCGGCTCGCACGCACGATGATGTTTTTAGAGCCGTTTCCCCTGAGGAAGGGGCTCTAATGGCTCCGAAACCGGTCGATTGTCTCGACCGATAAAACATCATCGTGAGAGCAAGCCGGTCTTATAATAATTTATAATGAATCCTCACGCGAGTTTGGATGAAGTCGCTCTTTTATACATTGTCTTTACTTATAATTTTTTATATAATAATAGACACCTCGAAGGCTTTTGATAGGGTTTGGTTGATCAAGCTCTCTTCGTTTGGCTTGTCCTCTGGTTTCGTTGCGTGAAATTTGGACCAGAAGGATATGTTCATTCGAGTAGGTAGTTATTGATGGCTGCTTATTCGATCGAGTTGCTACTAATTCCGGCGTCCCCCAGGGGTTGGTGCTATCTGCCATGATCTCCCTGCTTCTTCACACCAATGATCTGTTAAAATCGGGTGCCTTTAGGATGATAGCAGAGTTGTAGAGCTACGTGTATATCCAATGCCAGTGGAATACAAATCCAGCGTCTGAAAGAGGCCAGGGATGAGCGCATGAACTTGTCACTTATGGCAGTTTTCAATTGGAGCGATGCTAACCTGGTCAAGTTCAATGCTGCTAAAACTCAGGCGTGTCTGTTCTCCGCCAGGAGGACGACATTTCAACTGGCTCTTACTTTCCGAGATGTATCCACTATCCATACCAACATCACCCTCAACTTTGGGCGCCTATATTGAAAACAAGGCTCAATTGGCCCAAAAACTGGAATAGCCAGAAGAAGATATTACTACGATTCACGTGTAATACACACAAAAATCTTTCAACAAAAGTCTTTTTTTGAAAAAGTCCTGGTTAATGCGACGCGTGACCAAAATGCTGGCGTGTTTCTGGCTCATAGCATAAGCATTGCCATTCAACGTGGTAATGCCGCCAGCATGCTGGGTACGCTGCCAACTGGTAGCGTTTGGATTGTCTTTAGACCTTCAATGGTCTATGGGCAGTCTAACTTTATTTGTAGTTTTAGCTTGTATTTTGTTTTGTATATAAATAAATATAATATCAAATCCCGTAGGTCGCACATCTGCAAACGCTGGGTGGGCGGATCGCACACGCTGCTCTCCAGGACGGAGCCACGCGAGGTTGCGCCCGGGCAGCTCGCGCCTGCGCACCCCGTCCAGAAGTACGTCGGGTACGGAGCCGATGGCAAGGTGAGCTCCACCAGCCGCGACCTGGCTCCATAAGACCGAGGCAGATGACAGTTATAGAGGCCTAAATTGTACCGTGCCTGTGGATGGTATGAAGGTATTGAAGGATGGAAGGTAACGTGACCAGAGTGAAGGGTACAAGGTAAGCACATCACACTAATATCATACACTAGCTGAGACCCGCGGTTTCACCCGCGTAGCGATGAAAAAATTGTGATGATGATAAAAAGTACTTGGCCTATATGTTAATCCAGGAAATAAGCTATCTATATTTTAAGTTTCATCCGAATCCGTCCAGCTATTTCAGCGTGAAAGAGTAACAAACACAAACACACACACACACACACACACTCACAATATGTCTATGTCTGTCAGTCTGTCCGTCCGTCTGTATCTTTCGAGTTGCACAACTTTTTTTTACTTTAGTAGCTAACGAGTTATGTTGTGGTACGGAACCCACAGTGCGCGAGCCCGACTCGCAATTGACCGGTTTTATTAATTTATCAACAATTTTGAAAACTTGCGAAACAAAGCTAGCCGTTGCAACTGAACTTAGGAGTATTGCATAGATCAGCTTGAGGGTCTAGTACCTACCAACCTGTTCATGTATGACCTTTTAAGAGATATCATAATATGTGATTTGTTTGCACCAGCTGTACAAAATGGAAGAGGAGCTGCAGCCGTGCATTGAGTGCAACAAGCTGACCACAGACGAGCTCCAGGAGGCAGGCGCCGGGGACACTGCGCGTGAGTCCTTCTTGCTATTATGCCACTGCACTGCACGTTAAATGTTTTTCTCAAAAACCACGTGGATATTTACTTAAAAATAAACAAATATTTTGGGATTCCTTAACACTCGAAAATACAACGAGACGACATGTTTTTTTCATGTTGGCGCCAAAAACTCTCTTTAGTGTTTCTTACATGCATTTTTGTATTATATTTGTCGTGATAACGTCTTATGAATCGATGAACGCCGGCTGCACGCACGAAAAATTGTCACGTTCCGGCTGAGCCGCGCGTGCAAGCGAGAGCGTGGAACAAGCGATAGAGAGGCACGATCGGCCTAAGCCTTATCACGTAAAATTATCGTCCGTAAACCGACTTTACAGGCAACCCCTTTTTAACAGACTTCCAAAAGGAGGAGGTTATCAATTCGACTGTATGTTTTTATTTTATATGTACGTTACGCGATTACTCCGCCAATTTAGAATTGTTTTTGATGATTCTTTTTTTGGTTGGTAGGTCATATCTCATAGGTGGTCCCATATAAATTTTATCGACATTGATTCAGCGCTTTTTGAAAAATTTACAAAAACATGATATAAAGCAACGAATTCAATGTACATTGTACAGTGCCACCAACTTAGCTGTTTAGGTGGGCAAAATTGGAACTACAGTTATTTCTTGGTGAATTTCATACTTTGTTCTCCACTAGCGACGCTGTCAACTGAACAGCAAACATAGAGGAACTGTTCCTAGAACATAACTTCAAAAAAACAAAGAAGTGTCTCCATGGCGACTGGGCCCTGTTGTTTTTTGTAAAAAAATTCATGACCATGGTTACAAAGTATTTCAGTCGTAATATTAAACAATATTTTCTAGTTTTTGTTTCAGTTTGTAAATGTAGTCCTGAAGTCGGTTCTTTTTTTTTTCAAACAATTATTATTTATATATATTTTTGTAGCGAAAGTGTGTGATTGCTGGCCGGGAGTGGAAACTGTCAAGGAGCTCGCCAGGCTCAACCCTGCGCACGCCATCAGTAGTCATGATTGATCGTGCCTACCTGTATACAGACACAGTTATTGATTGGTTTTATTTTGTTGTTTACTTAATTTAATTACTTACTTATTCAAATTATGGCTGTTATTATTTTAATAAATGATTTAATTTGTTTATTGTTTTTTTACTCAGTTTGATGCTCAAATAACGTTATTGTATTATTGAGACACACCTGAGGATTACGTTAATAGTTTTTTTATGAAGTTGATTAGGTATAATTTAATGTTAGTGGCAGTGGGCAGGGCACATAGCACTAAGAACATATGGCCGATGGGGCCGAAAGGTTCGCGAATGGAGACCACGGACCGGTAAGCGCAGCGTAGGACGTCCATCCACAAGATGGACAGACGACCTAAAAGAGACCGCAGGGAAACGCTGGAAGTAAGCCGCTTCCAACCGGACCCTTTTGGAGATCAATATGGGAGGCCTATGTCCGGTAGAGGACGTCCTACGGCTGAAATGATGATGATGAATATTAGTTATACCTAATATGAAAATGTTACAATGACATTAGCTTGAGAGAAATTATCTCAAGCTAATGTCATTGTCAATGTCATTTTCATACAATTTCACCTTCCCGCAGGCGTTAACTTTAACAGAAAATGCATCTTGTTTAACCCCCTGGAAGTTACTCCACCGACTAGCTATGCTCTTAAATGTTGAATGAATGAAAAGAATAACAGTAATTTTAAGATATATTTATTAAATTATAAAAATAAATAAATAATTTACAGTTTCCTCATGAAGCGTATTTACATCTTATAGCGTAATAGGTATTCATAATTTGTTAAAATTTAAATATGAACACTAAAACTAAATATAATTTAAAATGTCAATACTCCAGCCTCCGGCGACTTATTTCGACAAATCTAGCATGATTCATATAAACATTAATATAATTATGAATTAAAACGATTGTATAAGTTATATTATTTGGTAACAATAAATACATAGTTTTGTTTTTATTATATTTAAACAAAATGTGTAAAGACCACGTCGGTTGCAACAAAATACATAATATGCTGAAATATAGGTACAGAGCTTTACAAAAAATATCATTGTACTATTTGTATTTACAAAATTTAATAAAAGTAGGTAAGGCCGAATGAAAAGTGTGAAAAAATAAACGGACATAAAGGAACAAATTTTAGGAATTTACATTTTATGGCGAAACCAAAGAAATTGGATTTTATGTATTTACATTTTGTCATAATTATGTCACATAATTTATTTGTATTTGCTAATGCTACATTTTATGCATTTCTCGTAGCATTGGCTAATTTTAACCAAATAAATAGTGACCCGTTCTTGTATCTTACAAAATTAACTAACCCTAGAATAATAATAATAATATTCAATAATTTAAATAAATAATTTGTTAAATCACTTTTACATTTCACTGAGAAAATGTTCTATGATCGTTAATTTTCATAAGAACTTTTAATCTTACCGTTTAAACAGATAAATGAAATAATAACGAATCATAAATGTCCAGATTTTCATATTTCTACTTTAATTATTAATAATAAGTATCTTATTAGATAAGAGTACGGCTTACTACGGTGGCTATCATTTGTAACAGTACCTAATAGGTAAAATTAGAATCTATAATAATATATACATAAAAGCGAAATTCATCTACTCACTCACTGACTCACCACGAAATCTCAAAAACAACTTGACCTACGCCACGAAGCTGAAATTTTACAGGTAGATTCCTGGGATGTAGAGGTCCGCTATGAATTAATGGGGGCAAATGGGGACTGAAAGTTTACATGAAAGTCTACGCGTACAAAGTCGCAGGTAACAGTTAGTATTTTAATATGACCAAGGGCATGGACGATTTTGACAACGACGTAAAAGTTAAAAAAAATAATTATATCTATACATTGGTAGGTGTGAATGTGTGTAGTAATGTAAGTTTGTCGTCAAAAGTAGCGTAGGACGCCCTGATACTCGTTGGAGTGACGGTACACGCAAGGCAGCTAGAAGAGGAAAGCCGAAGATCGGGCTGAGTGGCGTGACTTGGGCGTACCTATGTCGGCGCTCCGGTCAACCAAATCCTGTCTGTTAGCACTATTTGATCTATATCCTAGTTAGTCGTATAAAATGTCACCTATTATTGTACCAGGAAGAGCATTGTCCATTAAAATACTGCAAACAGCAACTTCAGAAAATAAAACAATTAAACAGATAATTTGTGTTCCTATTGGGAATAATAATAATTGTTCTCCACAGCATTGGTTTAAATTTTCAGGCTGTATATTACCTTGTAAATCTACTATATAAAAATAAGACGGGTTTTCCTTCCTGACGCTATAACTCCAGAACGCACGAACCGATTTCCACGGTTTTGCATTCGTTGGAAAGGTCTCGGGCTCCGTGAGGTTTATAGAAGTCATCTGGTGGCGAAACGGAGTTCGCCGGGTTTGCTAGTTACTTATATGAAAGAGGGACACATAATCTATGCGGAGGTTATTTTAAGTTAAAATATCACCGTAGCAAGCCGCAGTTTTATTCCATTCTATCAATAAATTACCTTGGTATCGTACAACGATAAAAAATAACTCGAATCTTTACGTGTTTGTATGTCACGTAAATACTGTCACTTAGTTTAATTTTAATGTTCTTTTGATGAATTCACGCAATGATTTTGCAGTTTCCCATCTCGTGCTTCCTTGTTCTTTTCCTGCTACTCGCACTAACAACTTGAGATCGAGTCGCTGATTCAAGTAACAAAAAAGAATCAGTCGTAGGACTGTACGTCAGAAGTGAAAACATAAGTAATTCAACTATTCCACAAGAGATGGCTCTATCTGTGCGTGACGGTCACGCGAACTCGGTGCTTTTTCCCCATCCCTAAAAGTACCGGGCTAAAAGAAGTTTTCACTTCAACAAGAAGAAAATCTGTTCAATGGAAAGTTGCAAAACCATTACTGAAGGCTCGATTCACTTATTTTATCACACGACTATCACGTAATCGACACGAGCATCTGCGATCAGAAACGCAATCTTGTCTACGACCGCTAAAGACCACCCACGATCGACGTTGATCGCTCGCTATCGGTCGGGACGTTCACGATTGCTCACGATCGATCTTGGACGCTCGTAGTCGATTATGGTCGCTCACGATCTATCATGGTCAACCATGATCGACCATGGTCGATCAGGGCCGGTCGCAGTGGAACCGCGTGCAGTCGTGATCCCTGCTGGCCGCCATGACGTCACCGAGCTGGTGAGCCACTGTTGATGCACTGTCATCGTTCCCCAAGGAGATCCTGGAATAGAAGAGAAAAACGAAAGTCAGAGAAGCTCTGCAAGTAGTTTCGAAATAAGCATACAACCTTTCCAAATATGACAACAATATCTGGAATATCTCGTCTATTCTCAGTAGTTTAATCAACAGTTCATTTGATTGAACTACTGAGATTTTCTAGTTTCACTAGTTCAATGAAATAATTATTGATAGAACTAGTGAAACTTAAAAGTCTCGGTCATTCAATGCAGGATTTTTTGATAACTCTGAACACTCAAAAAACTCAAAAAGTTGAAAACTCTTTTTTTTTTTTGCCTAATAAATGATTTTGATTTAAATTTTTGATTTGATTTGGTTGAAAAGTGTTCTTTCTATTCTATCTCTACTGAATATTCTACATAACTGCGACTCAGGCGCCAGGGCTGAATTTACTCGCGATTATCGAGTGTTCTGTCCTATTCCGGGAGTTGAATTGTTATTCAACTGTATACTTAGATTACTATGTCCCCGAAAGTAGTGTACACTGGAGACCGACAGTTAAGTGACCGTAGCTTAGTAACCAGAACATTCGAGGAATCGTGCAGGTTCGAATCCGGTCGACAAATATTTAAAAGAAAAATTGTCTTATTACGTCCTACATAATATAATATGTACCTACTATATTTTTTCTAAATTATATCAGCATAGGGTCAACTGTTTTTGTTTGAAAAGGTTACAAACAGAGATGGGTACTACCTAATTATTTTTGTATTTATATCGTAGTAGTGTTATGTGATATTAATTTGCAACAGAATGAGATGCTGCGGAATCTTCCGCGTTGCATTTTACTTTCATCATCGTCACATCCCAGCATTTCCCCAGGTTCGTTCAGAAACCAGTATTACGTCGGAATGTGGCTGGCTCACTTTCACCGCTGCCAAACATTGCATAATGTTGAGGTTACGAACGCACCTCTGTTTTTTGGCGGCACGCCGTCTGACTCGCCACAGTATGTTTTGTACGATTATGTAGCCAATGGTCATTTCAAACTACGTATTTTGAAGATAAGTCATTGTAAATTAATCTTACGAGTTATCGCAATAAGGTTCACAGAGTTGGCAAATTGAGAATGCTGTAATAGCGGATCAAATGGTAGAGTTTATATAAATTGGCAGTTGAATCGTCAGATAGTGTTGAAAGGTGACAGGTATTAATGATGGTATTACGTGGGAAAATACCAGGCTTTGATCATTCCGGCGATGGTTATTGAGTAATTTCAGTTATTTGATAAGTGGGAATAACTACATTACACAACATTAAAGAAGAGCCTCGTGAGATTGTAGAGTTCTGCATAGTTATGTCAGGGAGCTGCAATATTCTAGATTGGGGTCAGTATTTTTAACCGAATTAAATAAACCGGCCAAGTGCGAGTCGGGCTCACGCACTGAGGGTTCCGTACCATCACAAAATTCAATAACGAAATTACCAGTTATAACTTGGTAATGAACAGAAACTTGTCACCGAATCGCATTTGGCCATTTTTTTAAATTTGTTGTTATATTTTAGAGTGTGTACTATAATCATGCAAGTTTGACGCTTGTAAGTATTACCGTTTTTACATTAGAGCTAATACAAAAATTCGTAAAAAAATACGGTTGTTGTGACTTTTTGTTCATTACCAAGTTATAATAGTGTCATACTAGAGCGCCTGTAGCAAACTGCGTAGCAATTACCCCGACAGATTTTGGAAGGCGTTATAATAACTGGTAATTCGGTTACTTAGACAAGCTTATTGTATTTTGTGGTGGTACGGAACCCTCAGTGTGCAAGCCCGACTCGCACTCGGCCGTTTTTTTTCTTCATAGTTGTATGATAATCTCTACATAGTATAAATTGAAGTCGCTTTCTGTGTCTGTATGTCTGTATGGCCGCTAACTCCTAAACCACGCAACGGATTGTGATGCGGTTTTCACCATCAGTTAGATAAATTTTCAAGGAAGGTTTATATGTATAACTAGCGACCCGCCCCGGCTTTGCACGTAAATTACACCCGTGCGAAGCCGGGCGGGCGGGTCGCTAGTCAGTGATAATTTCAACAAGAAATACCCATCTGTTAAACAAAATAAACCTCACAATAAAATAGTGTAACGAAATTTTTTAACGAAACTTGACTTGACTTTTTTTTGTATAACGAAAGTTTGAATTCAAATAAAAAGTAGAGGTGTTCACCACCCGAAATTAAACGTGAAACTATTTCATTTATTTCCGAAGTGGTCAACGAATGACGTAAGAGTTATAATAGAGAGACCGCAGCTGCGTGCAAGTCGCGTTACTGATTCGACACCATTTCTAGGTTATGATAAATGGCGACCCGGATTTGGTCTCTTCGGTCTTTTCGTTTGAATGCGTGTATTCGCTAGTTTGACCCGGACCCGGGTACGTCCTAAAACTGCGACCAGAACCACTAGAGGATGGGCAGCAGCATCCTCCTACTTGAATGGTGGAACCTCCTGCGATCCCCAAGCCGCCTGCCAAGCGTGGGGATTATGGCAAACCCCCCCTTAGGGGGAGGCCTATGTTCAGCAGTGGACGTCTTCTGGCTGATGATGATGATTCGCTAGTTTATTGATCTGATTGTTGCGAGTGAGTCAGTTGGCCGGTCGGCTGTGAAATAAGGCCATTACAGATGATTGTTTTCTGAACGAGTCATTTTGTTGATTTGATTTGACTTTTTTGGGGCGTAGGCATAAAGGCAACATCGATATTAACAAAGATGCTGAAGTTTTTTTATGAATTAAAAACCTAAATAATATCATGTTTTTTTGTATGTTTGTTACGCGATTACTCCACCAATTATGAATTGATTTGATGTTTTTTTTGTTTGTTAGGTCACATTTCAGACATGTTCCCATATCATCATCATCATCATCATCATCAGCAAGACGACGTCCACTGCTGAACATAGGCCTCCCCCTTTAACCTCCACACTGAACGACAACCTGCCTTTTGCATCCACTGGATGCCCGCGACTCTCACAATGTCGTCGGTCCATCTAGTGGGAGGCCTCCCTACGCTGCGTCTTCCGGTTCGTGGTCTCCACTCCAGAACCTTTCTTCCCCATCGGTTATCGGTTCTTCGAGCGATGTGGCCTGCCCATTGCCACTTCAACTTGCAAATTTTAACAGCTATGTCGGTGGCTCTGGTTCTTTGGCGAATATCCACGTTATATGTTCCCATATAAATTTCATCAAAATCGGTTAAGTAGTTTAGTTTTGAAATCAAAATATCTGGAAAAAATATGTCATACAAGTAAATGAAATTGCGTATTTTACTAATTTTGAAGACGGTTTTTGACCGACTTTGAAAAAGGAGGAAGGTTCCCAATTCGGCCCGTATGTTTATTTTTTAAATAGATAATTATATATCGTTATTATTAGCGTATCATCTTTTCACTGCTGGGACACAGACGGCCTTCTCTCAGAGAGCGAGAGAGAGAGTGGCCCTAACCCATTATGCTGGCCCATGGTGCATGTTGGTGAACGTCATATTAGTTTTATTATAGAAAGAGTAATACGTAGGTGAGTAATTCCCATTCAGCGTAGGTAGGCCTCCCACTAGATGGACCGACGACATAGTGAGAGTCGCTGGCATCCAGTGGATGCAAAAGGCAGGCTGTCGTTCAGTGTGGAGGTTAAAGGGGGAGGCCTATGTTCAGCAGTGGACGTCTTCTGGCTGATGATGATGATGATGATGGTGAGTAATTCCCGTGTAATATAAATAAAATATCATATTAGTTGTTACGTCTTTAAACTTTTGAGGTTCTTGGATTTACCAATTTCCTCAAAATTTTAAACGTCTGACGTGTTACTGTGGACGACAGAGATCGAACTGAACAACTGAATAATAAAGTTGGAGCACTGATCCAATTTAAGACGGGAAACAGACACTCAAAGTAGGTCAACTCGTGGCATCTAACTTAGTATAGTAATACAAATCTGTGCCTTCATATATATTTATGTACGTAACAGTCAAGTATAAACAATTGCATAATACAGAGCTTTTTATAAAAATCTACCTATTACTTTTCAGAAAACAATCAAAATATGCTAGTGTTACCAGCGTTACGAAACCCAGTACCGTAATGTCGCCTAACAGTCGATTAAGTCACCTGAATGCCTCAACCTGCTACATTTACCGCATAATGCTGAATACTGGGCACATTAGCGATTACGTATGTAAACACTTTCACTGTCGTCCGTCTGTCCGTCGCGTAACCGCGCACGTACCTCCCGCGTCGTGACCGCCTTACTGATCCACACTACTGCTGACGCGCCATACGGGTACTAGCAGAGAACCAGGTCGGCATAAAACCATAGGATCGAGGAAAGTTGGAGCGATGATAGCTCAGTGATAGAATACCTCGTCTCTGGCCTCAATATCAGCGATGAGCCTTGAGGTTCCAGTGAATTAATACATCGCGAGGAAAGCATAGAGATAGGGCATTTTTAATTTCTCTACCACTCTCAAGTCAAAAATCTGTCGTCTAGCTCGCAAAGTGTGTTACGTTAGCTTCACTTGTGAGCCTAGTTCCCAATCCAGGGCAGCCGTGTGTTATTTGACTAACTACAGTATCACTAACTGGTGAGCTTTCGTTAAATGCTTCGCTCGCCGGTCATTACGAACGGGCCATTCACATCTGCTCCACACGCGCGTTCAATGTGAAAACCGCTCGAAAATTATTATATTCTTGACTATTTCTATAACACACTTTTTTTTTTAAACAATCACCAAATTGTTAAAGTATAGGTAAACAGTACTGTCAAAACACGCAACGTGCGATGCGAGGAACACGACGAATACAACGATAGAACAATTTTTGGAAAAAACTTAGTGTTCAGAACGCATCAACCTGCGTTTGTAAAGTGAACGCCTAAAAAAGAAATATAGATAAAATAGGTAATAGAATTAGAGTAAAATGGGGGTGAAATGTGACAAACGTTAGGGATGAATGGAAGAAACATACAGCTTTTTGTTGCATAGACTCTCCGTGGAACAGTATCTGCGTGGTATCCGTATGAAGCCAAGTTACTGCTGTTATTCTATAGAGTCAATGTTGAAAATGCACGTACCATGAAATCGGTGTGCCAAGGAATCTGTTTTATATGTTTTTGATGACACCACGCACAGTGAAGCTGTTTTGAAAGTGTTAATAGTGCTATTTGATGAGATTGTGACATTTTGATTGCGTTTCTAGTACATTGTAGTGTAGCATGTTTATAGTTTATTTTGATTCTACTCATGGTGTTGGAAACATTGGAGTAAACCTACTTGGAATCTTTTAGTCATGTTTTGGTAACTTTTGTACTGTTCAGTACGGTTCTTTTACGGGGTTTTACAGTTTGAAACGAATAAAACTTGAAATAACTCTTTTTCCTATGTGGCATAATTGACTGCTACGTGCTTTAAAGTCTTACAAAAATACTCCCAAAAGCTCCGTTTGTTTACGAAGGAATGACAAAACATTATGGATTTGTATTATGTAACGAATATGTATAAATCAGATTTATACGAGTACACCTATCTATTTGAAATGCTAAGAAGTTTTTGTTAGGTATCAATACGCCCATCGATACGTCTAGTTTTTACTGAAAAAACTACAAAAACCACTTGGCGTGTTTCGTTAAAGACTTTCATACGTGCCGCTTCCTGCCTTTTTGTTTTACAACGTTGTTATTTAACGACTAGGTATGGTGAGCAAATAAACGTAGGTGTTAAAGCAAGCAAGTAATTATAATTAGCGGTATCTTTGTGTTTAAATCTTTGGAAAGTAGAAATCATTAGTCGAAAGTTTCGGAGACGAAGTAAATTGAATTTGTTTGATTGCTTACCTACAAAATGCATTAACAAGTTTAGTAATAGTCAGTTAACACACACAAACAACAGGATAAAAAATAAAAAACAGAACTATAAACATAAACTAATTTTAACAACCTCTAAATTAGCAATGCATAGATCCGGCCCAAATCCAATGGCCATCAAAATATATAATGAGCTACCAGTACAGATAAAAGATAGAAGAAAAAAAATGACAAAACCGAAAAGTTTTTTTTTTTAAATTTAATAATAGGCTTGCACATAAATTGCTAGCAAAATGTTATTATAGTCTAAATGAGGTTTTTAGAAGACAAATCAATTACGAAATAATTTGATCCCCTCTGCACTTTATTGCCATACCCAATCAGGGTCATTATGTGATACCTATCAAGATCGAAGTGTATTTCATAATGTGCAATAAATGACTGAGTATTGAGTATTGCCATAGATGAATATACTATACTAGGTATTGCATAGAAAGGTACCAATACTTTCCATATACTTGGTTATGATTAAAGACACGGCGGAAGTATAATTCCTCTTGAATTTCCAAAGGTTTTTTTTTTTTTTTTTTTTTTTAATTCTCCACGGACTCCTGGGTCTGTGCCCTTTGCTAAACTATAACATAAAACTAAAGGTATTATTTTGAAACGGGTAGTTACTGAGGTATCTTGTAAAATAATTTTATTCACGATGTCGTTTATCCTACTAATTTCTGCTGAAGTTCTTTTCTATGTTAAACCATAAGACATTTACAAACTTGCCCAAGAGTCTGTACAAAAAACTAGAAGTCGAAAGTCGAACTAAATGCTGATCGATTACAGTGAATCATCAGCAGGGATAATCGCTGTCACTAATCACTGCTAACACTAAGCTAACCTGTCACAATAATCTATCATGGAATAATGAAATCATGAGTAATCTATACACTGTTTAGAAAAGACTGTTAGCCGGGATTTGGGCTCAAACATAATTACAAGTACATATTTAAGATACTGAACAACATCAATATTCTAAAGATAATTCTATTTTTAATTTTCTTCATTTTTATTTTTTTTGTCTCTGTTGTCCATCTGACCCATCACTATTCGATTGGTGGATTCATGGGAACTAGTAAATAGAACCCGTGATACCACTGGTAGGCACACTGTTGTATGGATTTGAGGACCTGGGGCTACCACGGGTCCGAATCCAAGATCCTGAGGCACCTCCAGGGGTGCCTTGAGTCCGGAATGATAAAGCCGTAAGCTTCTTAAAAAGTGGGGAAAAGATACTTGGTGCCAAATTTAAACTCAAAGTTCAGCCATAATCAAAGACTGCCAACTGAAAACCAAACATGTACTTTCTTCCGCGATAATGAAAAGTCAATCTAGTTTACTTCCCAATCTAGTTTATTTTCTAAACTATTTTTATGATTAATAGGCGTAACTAAAATTATCTCAAATTTAGATATTAACTAAACTGCAACGGAGTTAATATTACGAACGGGTCAAAATTCAATTTTATCTTGTTCTTGGTTCTGGTGACAATATAATATGCAATATCCAATATTGTGATATTTACAAAATGGCCACCAGAACATAAAATAAAAATTAAATCATCATTTAAATAAAGGCTTATAAAAAAATATTGTACAAGAGCATGTTTTAAGAATTTTTTTTTAGATCTAAATAATATTTTTTATAATGATTATTTCGACATTTTTATAGTAGGTATTCTCACCTAAGCAGAAGATCGTGTCTTGTGGCGTTCTTTGGGAGAGGCCTACGTCCAGAAGTGGACGAACATTAAATAGGCTGATGATGATGATGATTCTCACCTACGAGCATAGTATACATTGTCTATTCACGTCTCATTTGTCATTAAAACGTTGCAACAATAGTATTTACATCTGAGTACGTTTTGGCAGTCGTCCACCGATGAAAGTGAAAGAAGATCATTGAACCTGACGCCGCGACTTGTACAACTAACCTTAGATTTCTACGCTGGCGTAAAAAGTGGCATTGCCTTATCGTGGAAGGTGGCAGCCAAGAAACTCACTGACTGACATCTAACCGGTCCGTGCTGTATGGACCCGGGCTGACTGTTGACCCCTAGAAAGCGAGATTACTTCACGCTGTCGTTACAAATAGGGCTGCAAGCTCATGACCAGAAGAGAGAAAAACATATAAAGAGACGGAAATAGAACAAGGTATACATACTCTGAAACAAGAATGCCGATGACAGCTGAATTAAACATACAACATCGTTTTATGGTTGATATTCCGAGAACCCGTACGAAGCGCTATGATTCCACATTTATTGTGCGAACTGCTAGTCTATGGAATTCGCTGCCTGAACGGGTTTTCACCGTTAGTTACAATCTGGGTGTCTTCAAGTCGAGGGAATCGGTTTCTTCTAGGCAAGCGTGCTCCATCGTAGACCGCATCGTCGCTAAACATCAGGCGAGATGGCGGCCAAGCGCAAGCCTATCTACTTTATAAAAAAAACATACTCTAACATAAAAATGCTAATGACAGCTGAAATAATATTGTTAAAAAGCTAAATGAGAACAGTAAATTTCTTGAAGTTTCATTCATAAATTATTATTTGCGCTCATATTCAACTATATTTGAGAATCAAGAAATTTCTAACCTCTGCAGCGTGCGTTTACTATTTCTCTCGCGTATTTCAACATATATTAAGATAAAATGACTGAATTCTAAGATCATCATCATAATCAGCCTTTTTAACAGTCCACTGCTGGACTTTTAGCCTACCCCTGAAAGGGTGATTTGGCCATATCCACCACGCTGGCCTAGTGTGGATTGGTGGATTCACATACGCCATTGAATTCCTTCTCCGTACGTATGCAGGTTTCCTCACGATGTTTTCCTTCACCGAAAAGCCAGTGGTATGAAAATCCGTACATAAGCTCCAAAGAGCTCATTGGTACGGGCCCGGGGTTTGAACCCGCGACCTCGCTTTCAAGTCTAGCGGTCTCCCAAATGGGCTACCACATCATAACACATAAAAAAAATTGCATATAGGCTAAACAAGTTTCATACATAAACCCGGAATAAAAAATTGTAGGTGAACCTATTTTCATTATTATATGAGAGCATAAGTAAGGATTGATTGAGCATTAATTGTATATCTTCAGCAGTATCTTTATAGATCCTTAAATAACATTGATAAATCTAAAATAAACATCTCTTTAGTAAAGTTTATGTACAACAATATTTCGAAATTAAAGAATAAAAAAGCCATTCAAAACATTTTTAATTTTGTTTAGCTCAAAGCAGTAAACTGGCAACCCTCACTTTACGAGTCAAACTTACGTGAGCCTCGGTTTCGTAACTTCAAACAACTTAGTGCTCAGCTAAGTGATATAACTCAGGAAGCGCTTCAGTGTGAGTTAAGTTAGAGTTAAGTGCCTTCGAAAGCTAAGCCCAGCTGTTTATTTATTTACGAGCCTCAGAGATTGACAATGGAGTGTTGTTCAATAGAAGGCGTGGTAAAACCCTCGTAAATGTAATAGAAATTTTGAATAATTGCTCTGGGAATTTGAATAAACATGCTCTGTTATAATAGTGAATACGTACGAGCGTGAGTGCGTCACGTTTGGCAAAGGGAAATATAAATGTCGCTGGGATATGATCCATTTAGATATTTCATCAAATTCCGAAACTGATTCACTGAAATGATAAAAATACAATACCTAAGATTTAGAAAATATTTATTTAAGTAGTAAACACTCTAAGTCAGTCAAATATTTATACTTTTTAGGGTTCCGTACCCAAAGGGTAAAAACGGGACCCTATTACTAAGCATGTATACGATGTCTGTACGCTTGTTCTACCTATAATTAACGGCTGTATCTTTCGAACCGTAATAGATAGACAGTTGAAATTTTCACAGAATATGTAACGTTACGGCGGGTTAACTAAGAAATATAAAAAGTCAAAAAGTAAAAACGAAAGGAGGATCCCCATATAACAAACGTATTTTTTTAACGTATTTTTGTATAAGCTCTAATGTAAAAACAGTCATACATATAAGCTTCAAATCAAGCTTCTGTTATCATTTTCACATAATATCTCGTGAATTGATCTTACTATTTCTCTTAGGGATTTGATCATGTCTCCGTGTTTACCATAACCCTGCGACATAAATATTCTTTGAATATCCAGACCTAAACGTTGTTTGATACCTAATAGGATTAAAATAACCTAAAAATATTGAGAAATCTTACTTAACAGGACTTTACATAATCCTATTGATGGGGCAAGTTGTTTGTAGAAACTTATGAGTTTTGTATGACACTGTTCAAACATTATCAGCTAACGCCTATATTTTGACTAAACAAATATCTATCCCATCAAGGCTCTTTTTTTAAAACAATACAGCAATTTGTGAATACATAGATATGTCAAATGTCACACATATTGGCAAAGGTCTGGGAACGAATACCGATTGTCTCATATTCTAGAGTAGAATATCTACAGAGATACAGCTGCGAAGAAAGAAAATTGTAGATATTGCACTACATGCGCAGCGATGTGTGCGTGCATTGGCGTTCCATTCTTACGCACATAAGTAATCCTCAGGGGGTTTAGACAAGACCCACTTCTGTTAGCGTTAACGCCTGCGGAAAGATGAAATTGTATGAAAATGACATTGACAATGACATTAAGAAAGAGATTATTGAGAAAGAGATGCGGCTCGCTGGTGCGGCGGGTGCGGGGGAGTACTAACAGCATGCTGGCCGCGCTCGCGGACAGGCTCGACTGCCCTTACATTGCTCACTGCTGTAGTATGCACGTTACACACACATAATTTTATTTTTAGGGTGACAATTTATTAATTAATAAATGTTAATTGTTTGACATTTTAAGTAAGAATATTTTAAAATTAATTTGATTTATTTATTTGAATTATTATTAGCTTGAGAGATGTTATCTCAAGCTAATGATTGATAGCCCGTTGGTCTAGTTGGTAGTGAACCTGCCTTCTGAGCTTGGGGGCGTGGGTTCGATTCCCACACATTCCCACCTAGGACAAACATTTGTGTGATGAACATTTGTGTTTGTTCTATATCTGGTTGTTTAATATATATTTAAGTATGTATTTAAAAATATATAAGTATGTATATCAGTCTCTGGCAGCCATATCACAAGCTTTGCTTAGTTTGGGGTCAGATGACCGTGTTTAAAAAAAAAAAAAAAAAAAAAATCATCTTTCCGCAGGCGTTAATGCTAACAGAAAGTGGGTCTTGTCTAACCCCCCAGGCCTATATAGGCATGCGCGTCGCAACAATATATCAACTCTATATGCCGCCGTACTATTCTCATGTTTTCGCACGACAAAAAATATATACAAAATATTGTTGAACGCGATGTTGAATCAGGGTCTCACGTATGCGAATCCGTCAGCATTTGCATTACTCGCAAACATATATAGTTGCACATATGGAAATATGTTCAACTTTGCGTTTAGAGCTGTTGTTCTGTACATTTCATAGCTCCTCGGTGCTCATATTTTAATAACGCCAGTGCCTTCCGAGCCTCGACCCTTGACTCCGCGAATACCTTCGAGCCTAGTCACGAGCTGGCTAACATTTAGCTCATTGTTAGCTAAGTAAAGGGTTAGATCTGGAGATATGATGACATGCTGTATGGGCCTTTAGGAGAGCGTGACCCCTGCTCTGTGGCTTTATATTACGAGAGAGATTAAGTTTCTGAGTACCCAGGCAAATTTTTCATGACAAAGAATTTTAAAAGATTTAGTAAGTATTGCAAAGTTTTCATAAACCCATTATGACGAGGGAATGAGACCACTTTTTGTAATTTTATGATATACAGTCTTTGGATGTTAATATAATTTGTCATTGGAAGTTTGTATAAATCTTCGAATCTATCGAATCTGTTAGTATCTAATGTTAATGAAAGCAAGGCATCATGCCTTGATGATATGTGAATGATATGTTAATTAAAGAAAAAGAGAAGTAATACTTACATTTTAAGAAGAGATTCCATCTTCTTCTCCATAGCGAAGATGGAGTCGGACGACTGTGACGTCAGCACCTTGCAGAAGGTGAACTTAGCACACTGAGAGTCCCTCCAGTCTGTTTGTTTCACCAGATCCATGGCCGCTGATGTTAAGGATGACGAGCTTGTGTGACCGTCCAAACGTTGGAGGTCTTCAGGCATGTCCTCGTTCAAAGAGCGTTTCACCACGTGTTTTCTCTTCACCCTTTTCAAAGCTGTACCCTGATAACTGGGCCCTTGGAAGAACCTCAAAACGTCTCGCTTAGCACGACCACCTTCGCTGCCTTCCGGAGACATCACTACGTATACATTCTCGCTTGGCATTTTGTAGTTGTCATCGTATACTTTCTGGCTACTGATGATTTGGCTGTCGATGTCATAAGGGTTGATGGCGAATGATCTTTTGTGTTCTTTCTCGATTTCGTCTTGGATATCTTCGTCTGTGAATCCAGCGCTGCGCATCAAGTTAACGTCAAGGAGTCTGCCCATAGCGACAGCCCCAAGACCTAATGCCGCTCCTCCAGCCATGAGACCGATAGCCGGCAGCATAGCAGGTCCAGCACCTGCGGCCGCAGCGGCGACTCCGATCTTATCCTGAGCATACCTCTGAGACTGTTGTAGAGAGTTGGGCTGATAAAGTCCGAGATTGCTCGAGATCTTCTGAGTTGCTTCTACAATGGGATCGAAGACGGGCTGTGTCAGACGAGCTATCGGATCAGTTATTGGCCTAGCTAGCGATTGAACAGTTTGAGTTGCGCTGTTGAGGGTGTCTTTCATTGAATTGGTGAACCTCTGCCATAGAGACGGTTCAGGTGCTCGCTTGATGTAGGTATAGCTGTTGTAAGGGTACCGCTGATTCTGTTGAGGGTTGTAACTGTTCTCGTAATAATTAAACTTGTTGTATTCGTCTTCGTAATATCTGTTCGCATTGACGTTGGAACCGGAACGTTGTTGGTTGTACCCGTTTATTGGCTCCATCGGGTAAGGGTGTGCGCTTTTCGGCACGTTGGTGTAGTACTTCACTTTCCGTTCCTGCGTGTTTTCAATGTTATCTCTGGTAGCTTTCGCTGGCTGTATTCCTAAATCCGGGTGAGCATACTGGAGAATAGGATTCCTCACACTTTCATCGAATGATGGCTTTGTGTTTTTAGAAGAATACATCGCCGAATTGGGGAAGTTTACTTCTCCAGGGTGCAGCAACATACGTCTCTGGATGTGGCTCTCGGCATAATCCAAGTCTCCATTGTTATGCGACCGCGAGCTCCGTCCGCTGAAATAATCCCGCTTCAGCTCCTGGTCGTTGATCTGCTTGATGTACTCGATCAGTTTCGAGTTGGCTACTTTCGAGTTGTCCGCTTTGGTGAAAGGACCGTAGCCAGATTTTAGGTAATAATGATCCTTCTTGTGCTTGTACGCAAATATTGGGTTATCGCTCGTCATGTACGGACCGGTACTGTCTGAAGATTCGAACTTTATGACATTGTCGAATTTGGTGAATGGACCATCTTTAGGTTCGAAATTATCGTCCTTGGTGAACGGACCGAAACTCTGAGGATCTGCGGCGGCTAAGTCAGGGTATACGTCTGCTTCGGGAATCGCCTTTGGTGGTGTGTAGCCTTTAGGGTAAGGCATCAGCTCCCCGTTAACAACTCTAGCATTACGCCACGTCTTTTTATCTGACTCGTCATCAGGCACTCTCACTCCATGTATTTCCGGTACACCGTCATCGCTGACTTCGAAAATAGATCTGCCGCGCTTATTGTACTTTTCAATAGCTTTCTTGATGTACATTGGTTCCGAACTTATCATCACCGGGTCGGGTACTGAGAATGACTTCCCCTCTCCCTCAGACACTTTGGTGCTGACCACTTCAATGTACACCGGGTTCCTGTCGTTTTTGATCACCGGGTTATGAGGGTCGAACCTGTAATTCTTTATCGGGCCTCCATAATTTGAAAAGCTGCTTGACGTGATGTAAACTTTCTTATTTTCAACCTTTCTTTCATTGTCATAGGTCGGATAGTAGCTTGAAGTCTCAGGGTCGTCTGTTTCAGGTTTTTTGCCGTCTTCTTGAATGTGGGATTCTGGGTAGACAGACACAGGTGACCAATTTCCATACTCTGCTTTAACGTCAGCTAGAGTTTCAGCGTTTTGGTTTCGGTTCATGTAATAGTCGTAACCAGCTAGATCGCTGTTGACCGTTCCCATGAAATTTAACTTTCTCTGGTCTCTGCTTTCAGTTTTATTATTTCCATCAGTTATATTTGATAATTTGATGGAGTCAGTTGTCGGGGCTGGAGTTGTGCTGCTGAGCGTGGTGGATTTTGCGTCTTTTTTCTTGACGATTAGTTGAGTAACGTGGCCAGACTTGGAGCGAACGTTCAAGGTTTGCGTGTCGTGCGGATTGAGACTCCTGGATACTTTGAGCTCTGTTCTGGTGGTTTTGGAAGGGAGGATAGTGGTGCGGATGGTCTTGGTGGTGGATGTGGTGTTTTGGTCCTCGGCGGCGACTGCGCACAACAGCCAGAGGATGGCCCCGGCACGTATCACGGGATGCATCTGAGACAAATAGATAATGCATGTTATAATATATGCATAAGAGCTTTAGCGACGACACACCAAAATTTAATTGTTTTTAAAATAAGGTAATTTCATAATCTTAAAAAAAAAATTACAGGAAGCGAATGAAATTTAACAAACGGTATTTTATCCAATAAATTTAAATTAAAACTCATGAAATGTGGCCTATTAAATAAATAAATAAAGTTGGTTTACGACCGGCGAAAATATCGTGTAAAATTACACATACAAAAAATACAATCAAATTGAGAACCTTTTCATTTATGAAATAAGTTTATTAATTTCTCTGGCCAAAGATATAAGTAGGTTTATATACAGTAAGAAACATTATGTATAATAAATAATAGCTACACCTACATAATGAAATAAAAATTAATACAGCAAAGTTAGGCGTAGGTATATAAAACCACTAGCTGTTGCCCGCGACTTTTTACGCGCAGCCTTTCATATAAAATTTCAACCCTCCATTTGCTCCCTTTAATTTGGCCCTTTCGCAAAATTCTCTCTTAGTGAATCTCTGCACCATCTTATAAGGAATCTAGGTGCCAAATTTCAGCTTCGTAGGTCAAGTACTTTTCGAGATTTTATGATGAGTGAGTGAGTAGATGAATTTTGCTTTTATATTTGTAGATTCGAAACTGTCAAAGTACTAGCTATACTAATTTCGTTTCTAAAACACCTATAAATCGTTAGTTACACATCTAAGTGAAATGTGTAAGTTAAGCGTTAACGTGTAAGTTGAAAAAGAAACTTCAACGATCTAATTCAGTACTTACTCAATTGATACCTATTCTCAAGATTACAAATTACAATAAATATCTAGTGATAATCCCCATGTCTTGGTATTCAATCTCACGTGATATAAACTGCGCGGTAATCCAACATAATCATAGAGAGATCAATATAATCAGCTCATATTGACTGGGAGAGAAAGGGGAAAACCGAATAAGTCTTCAATCAACAGTCATTGATACAGTTATACATACTTTTACAATAAACTAGCAACGTCTATAGGCTACGAACATTCCAAACTATGTGAAAACTCTGTTGATGATAATCACAACAAAAAATAAGAAACTAGCTACTGTCTCGGATATACATATATTGCAGAGAAAGGCATCGAATTACATTTTAAAACATAAACTCTAACTATGGAAACTCCTGGAGTTATCCAAACTTCTCACAACTACCAGATAATGGTGGTAGGCTGAGAGAGCTCACCCACGGCCGTCATCTGCGAATAAGTCTTCACTGAGCTTTAGACAAGTTCATAAAATACCTTGGTTTGCATATGCTGTTGCTACTACTACTATTTACTTCTTCTTCTTTCTAGTCGATGTTTCGTAAATTTCGTAAATTATAATTTTATTTTCAAATTACGTTTCTAGACCAAAATTTTGCTATCCCAATGGCACTCTCCGTGGCTTCGTTCAGGTTGTCTAGTGTGCAGGTTGTTGGACACGCTGCACAGTCCATCAAGTAAATTTCAATTTCAAAATATCTTTTTTAATCATAAGTGTAACAGATGTGTACAATTACCAGTGTACATAGATCCTGGTAGTACAGTGTAATGTGTTATAAACAAACATTTTATCTGGCACGCAGGCTCTTTTAAAACCTACAAAACGGAAAATACTTATAAATTTAATAAACTGAAAAATATTATTGAAACTGACGTGGTTTTCACACATTTTATTTATGTTACACGGGAATTACTCACGTAAGATTAACCAAACCTTCACCTTGAAAAAGGCCGTCTAATGCGGTTGAAACTATAGTCGGAGTAACCGGCTTAATATTACGTGAGTAATTCCCGTGTAACATAAATAAAACTGAAAAATATAATATTGATGGTACAATGTTAGGAAAATACATAATACAAGTCCATCAAGTGTGATGTCTGAGGGTTCACACCATAAAGACATTCGGTGTCAGAGCCCTTTATATAACCCCACTTTGCTATATTATCCCGACTTCGGCAAACTTGGGACCGAAGTCGGTTCAGGGTTTTCCAAGTGGGTCATGGTTCTTTATGGCCTGGGGGGAGCTCTTCGGCAGGGACAATGTAATTTGGAGGTTTACTATTTACTAATCCTGTTGCTTGAACTTTCAGGTAGTTTCCTTCAAATCAACATGCCATCCGGCGCTAACCTCGTCGTTACAAATGTGGTTAATTACAATAGTTCTGAGAATCGGTTCAATAAAGCCGATCTAATTGTCCACCATTAGCTGGAGGAAACGACAGCCGAGCGAAAGTACACTAATTAGGTAATGACTACTGAAGCCACTTCACCGCCAAAGGAGACGTGGTCATCGCCACTTTTTGTTGACTGCCCCGGTGGCTCAGTTGGTAGTGAACCTATCTTCTGTGCTTGGGGGCGTGGGTTCGATTCCCATCTAGGACAAACATTTGTGTGATGAACATTTGTGTTTGTTCTATATCTGGTTGTTAATATCTATTTAAGTATGTATTTAAAACTATATATGTATGTATATCAGTCTCTGGCAGCCATATCACAAGCTTTGCTTAGTTTGGGGTCAGAAGGCCGTGTGTGAAAAATGTCCCAGATATTTATTATTATTATTTATTACTTTTTGTTTCAGGGTTTTGTGTGTTAAATATGCAGCCTTACTTAAATACTAGTTAAGTTAATCTGTGCTTAAAATCGGTCTATCAACTCCTAGGTCACGGCTATAGTTACGCCTGAAAACAGCAATTTATAGAGTAACGTTCAAAGGAAGCCCGATTGTGTCTGAACTTGCTGAAGTATTACATAGAATACTTTAGTCATTACTAGCGACCCGCCCGCCCGGCTTCGCACGGGTGTAATTTACGTGCGAAGCCGGGACGGGTCGCTAGTTATATATATAAACCTTCCTTGAAAATCTATCTAACTGATGGTGAAAACCGCATCAAAATCCGTTGAGTGGTTTAGGAGGAGTTAGCGGCCATACAGACATACAGACAGACAGACGCGGAAAGCGACTTCAATTTATACTATGTAGAGATAAGCTACAACATGGGGTTCTTCATAGACTCTCAAAAGGTCGGCAACGTATTTGCTACGCCTTTGGCGTTACAGGTGACGGTGCTTGTTTGACATCAGTCTGGCCGTCTTCTTTTTGCCACCTTTAAAAATTTGGTTGTAATTGTAACTAATTATAATAACTACAATAACGCAAAAGCTGGTTAGTCATAAATGCTGTCAATGGACGTAATAAAACCTGATGATACAAGAAGAGGACATATAAAACAGGCACCGTGTCCGTGTGGCTTGACCAGATGCAAGCGGACGTACACGGCCAGTTCATTTCAATTTGCGTATCATTTCTAATTGCTTCAGTCACTTCAACCACCGTATGACATAACCGTAATGCACACACATGACACGGTTTCGGGATGTAAGATTTAGTTCCGAAAATAAAACTGATCATAACATGCAGTAAGCGCCCTTTTAGCGCTTTTTCTCTTTTGTAGCTGCTATTTGTCTGATGTATTTTTGATTGTATTATTTTGTTTTATTAGACTGTATTTTTGTATGTCCGCTGGTCGGACGACATCGTTAGGACAGCAGGAAAGCAGTGGACAAGACTAGCACTGGACCGGAAAAGATGGCGCGCTGAAGAAGAGACCTATACCCAGCAGTGGTTGATGATGATGATTTTTGTATGTATATTACGTAATATCTTGAGCAATTGAAAACTGTTTGTTTTTTATTGAAAAGGCTATAATATACAATCACCCAATAAAATTTTAAGAAAATATTACTCCTGTAAGTGTAGAAAATTATGTGATAAATCCTGTTTATTGCTTCTCCCTTTTACTACAAGATAAGTAGACGGACTGAACACTACCACCCATTCCTCGTGGAATTTCCAAAGATTCGTACACAACGATTCGGGTTGTCATATATGATACGTACTGTCTAAGAATGGAACTCCCTGCTGTTCTCCTTGTTTCCTGAGAACTACAATCTAGGCATCTTCAAGGCTAGAGTGAATAGATTTCTTCTAGATCAACGTGTTCCATTCTCGGCCACACCATCGCTTACCATCAGGCGATTTGATAGCCAAACCTAGATCAATGGTATATAAAAAAGTTTGAATTTTTTGCTAACCTATATTATTCCATAAATCAATATAATAGTAGAAAAATCTAGGGTATAATGAGTCGGTAAAAGTAATTGTTCTTGTCGTAAATATCTACGTTTGAAACCGGTAAAAGTTCACAAAAACTAATAGAATTAAGGAACTTAACATTTTAATCAACCGTCGTTATTAAAAGCAGACTTAACCATAGACGTAGCACGTGGTTATGTTTCGTGAAACGCAACGTCAACGCAGCGTGATCGGTGCGCGTCACTGATTTGGTGAAAATTACTGGTGAAAATGGCGGGAAAATGGTTGACACGGACCGAAAGAAAGTGTCTGATGGAGTGTAGCTGTTGGAAAACACGACAACGAGAAAGTTTCTTTAAAATGACTTCGTCATCAATGATATAGAACGTAACCATTACCCAGGCGAAGGTCAGAATGGAGTCTTTCTACTCAAACTCAATTAATAGGTAAAAGGTGATATTTTGCAACGCAAGCTTATAATTTAACATAGTCGTGGTCAAGAAGAAGTTATAATTTAATTTTTATAATAATTAGTGGTACACCTAGGTCCTGGAACCAGCCCAGGGGGTCATGACCTCCATGACCCCCCTGGATCCGCCCTTGATTCCCAAAATATCAAATAGCTTTATGCATCAGTCATTTCCTTCTACCAACATGTGTGTAAACAAGGCAAAGGCTGTTGCACGAGTCTCGCACTTCCATTCAACGATTACCTACGCTCTACTTCCTATGCTTATCAATAGCCAAAATGTACCGTAACACGTCGACTCAAGGTGCAAATATTTATTTATTTTGGTACATCTATAGCACAATGACAAGCTTTTCAATAGGCTTGTCATTGTAAGTAGGTATTTTGTGTAACAATGGTTGTGCTAATATTTGTGGAACAATTTTGCATTACTGTGTACTGTTATGTCAGATGAGGACATCGGACCGCTTTGTGTACATTTAGCAATACAGATTGACTACTATTACTTACTTTTGGATTGATTACTAGATTGTCTACCATTTGTCTCAAGCGAATCTTGGAGTACTTCGGCCATATTGCGAGGAAAGACAAAGACAATCTAGAAAAGTTAATAGTAACAGGCAAAGTCGATGGAAAGCGATCTCGAGGCCGCAGCCCGATGCGTTGGTCTGACCAGATTCGCACCACCCTAGACACATCAGTATACGATGCGCTGCATGTCGCCGAGGATAGGGGAAGATGGAGTAAAATCATAAAGGAGAGACTGATGGGAGGTGGGGGTCACGACCCTCAGACATGAGGAGCACGACGCGAGGAGGGAGCAATACAGATAATAGTGTACATTTAGCATATAAACAATATATACAGGGTTAGATGGAAAGGGTGTACTAAGCCGAAAGTACTCCGTTATAATCATCATTATGAAAATCTTTTACTCTGGGATCAACCCTGAAATCGCGACAAAATTGTGTTTTGTTTCAAGGTTGGTCTCATAGTTAAAGCATTTTTTTTTATGATACTAAGTGACGAGACGAGCGAAGTCGCTCGCCTGATGGCTCTTCACGCTTGCACATAACAGCTCAACGCCACTCAGAATTTTGAACTTCAACAGTTCAAAACCCTGGATGGCAATGCACTGCGCTCGTCACCCCGAGATATAAGATTATGTATTGTGTATTATGGATTTCTTTCGGTTTAGTACACTCTTTCCGCGTAAACCTGCATATAAATAATAATAATACGACCCACTTTTTTGTCTTCTTTTTTACTCCCGACGCAAACAGAGTGGTGTTATAAGTTTTATATTTCTTGGTGCGTCACACGGTTTACTAGTTTTCTCCAATTCTCGTAGCTATAAAAGTGTTCTAAACTTTGGTATTTCTATCTTTTTAATGCAAAATTTCCATGTAAATATTCATCAAGTTTATTTCAGTCAGATCAGAAACAGAGAGACTGACTGAGAGAGCCATGTACTTTCGTATTTATAATGTTTTAAATGTTTATCGGGACTTATCACGTATTATTTAATATAGGTAAAAAATATGTACCTTTCGCTCGACGATTCGACCATGTTACAATGGCCGTGGTCACGAGCTGACTGAAAACTGCGAAAACTGTGTTCAAATCGCGAAAGTTTAAAAATTACTATTGCTAACCGTATTTATAATGTTAGTGTAGTTAGTAAGTACTGTAGATTACGACCAAACGAAAGCCTATAATTTAATACACTAACAAACTACGAAATTGGTTTAAAAATGAAGACATTACTTGTATAATATCCCTGCAAACGCGTGCATGAGTCATAAGCCTGCGTGACGTCCATTGTAATTTCTCTGGTGCTCTGGTAACTGGAGCGTTCAGTGAAAATGTATGTACAGTAGATTATAATGGATTTAAATGTTGAACAAAAACTATGTGGTGCTTCTTGTTGTAACGAGATTTATTTTTAGATATACTTAGGGGTGTTATAGGGTAAAATAATTTGTTTTTAATCAAAATCTATGTCAATTCGAACTGATTTTTATTATACGGAATGATAGAACGTGTCAGTTGCTTTCTTGACAAGCGTCCCGCTTGACCATAACAGTTCAGTAGCTTTTCAAATTGATTGTATCGTAATATTGTTAGTAGTTCTATCTGGAATAAATTTTGCGTGTCCAAATTGTTCGACTGGCCAGTCTAACAGATTGGAATATTTTTGTCCAAACAGTTCAATCATCCAACTACTAGTCGGGCAGAATGGAATAAACGTTAAATTTTAACTGCAACGGTTTAAAATCCTGCGCGACAATGCACTTCCCCGTCATTCTGAGGTATTGGTTATGTGTGTATACAACTATACATAATCTACTATACATAATCTACTGATTCACTCTTACTATATCAAATTTGACAGATTCCTATTTAGAAGTCAGCAATGTTTATCATAGCTGTTAAAATTTGCAAGTTGAAGTGGCAATGGGCAGGTCACATCGCTCGAAGAACTGATAACCGATGGGGAAGAAAGGTTCTGGAGTGGAGACCACGAACCGGAAGACGCAGCGTAGGGAGGCGTCCCACTAGATGGATCGACGACATTGTGAGAGTCGCGGGCGTCCAGTGGATGCATATGGCAGGCTGTCGTTCAGTGTGGAGATTAAAGGGGAGGCCTATGTTCAGCAGTGGACGTCTTCTGGCTGATGATGATGATGAATGTTTAACAAACAGAGAACAACAACAGAGAGTTGCAGAGAACTGTCGACTGAGCTCAGGAGTGCATTAGGAGATGCGTTCAGCTGAACAGTGGACAATAAGAGGCTGATAATGATGAATGTTCCTTTATAAATACTTGACAAGGACTAATTTATTATTTACTAGCGACCCGCCCGCCCGGCTTCGCACGGGTGTAATTTACGTGCGAAGCCGGGGCGGGTCGCTAGTTATATATATAAACCTTCCGTGAAAAAATATCTAACTGATGGTGAAAACCGCATCAAAATCCGTTGCGTGGTTTAGGAGGAGTTAGCGGCCATACAGACATACAGACAGACAGACGGGGAAAGCGACTTTAATTTATACTATGTAGAGATTTATTGAAGTCCACCTACACTGTGTACATCAATACAATTATCAAAACATTAACCACAAACAAATATCATCATCATCGTTTTAGCCATAGGTCGTCCACTGCTGGACGTAGGCCTCCCCCATCGATCTCCAAAAGGGCCGGTTGGAAGCGGCCTGCATCCAGCGTTTCCCTGCGGTCTCTTTTAGGTCGTCAGTCCATCTCGTGGGTGGACGTCCTACGCTGCGCTTACCGGTCCGTGGTCTCCATTCGAGAACCTTTCGGCCCGGCCAGGTTTTGCGTGATATGTGCCCTGCCTACTGCCACTTCAACATGCTAATCCACAAACAAATATATTGGAAACTAAATGTCATAATAATTACAGGTGAAGGCAGCATGAATAAAATATTTATTTTGTCACTTTGATTGACCATTCTTGTAAAGAGAAACGGATAAACCAGTGGTTAAATTAACTAATCAAAATTAACTAATCACTTTGTTATTGTTTGAACATAGGCAAATTCACGTAAATTTACAAATCAACCTCATGTTGCTCAAAAACAAAATTGGTTTAAAATTCAATAATGCATCTTCAAGGCTAGAGTGAAAAGATTTCTTCTGGATCAACGTATTCCATCCTCGGCCGCAACGTTACTTACCATCAGGCGAGTTGATGGCCACACGTAGATCTATTCTATATTAAAAAAACTTTTTCTATGTTACTTTTCTAGTCTCAGATTACGTACAAATGTGCTAAGAGAAAGATCTTACTACAATGAAGTGTTATTACTATAGAATCCCATGTTTCAAAGGTTATTGCTTTCATATCGTAGAATTCTATTGACACAATACCTCCCATATAATTATCTTGTAACGGAGATGTAACATCGATTAAATATTATCTATACCGGCATTGTTGTTCTTTTCTCTTTCACAGGGGGTTTCCTCTTTGCAGAAATCTAATTGTTTTCTTTTAGAAACTGTGGCCTATATTCGCAGCGATTAAGTATTTTCTGCTGTCTTTAACCTGATTGTACAAGGTTGAACGATTAGTATTGTTACGTGACTCAATGGAGCAGTCACTGGTAATGCGTCTTGTACACAGTGCAAGTAACTTGCACAACATGAGGAAAATCATGCATGGAAGAAAAATCTTCTTGTAACGGTAGCGCATTTTTGAAGATTACATTATTTAGCGCTCATTTCGTTTCAGTCGGTCTCTAGCCGTAGGCAGTGCGACACGCGTCTATTGTTACCTGATAACGAAACATCTGACAAAGTTATGCCTTTGTGTGCTTTCCCGAAGTGTAAAAAACCGTTATCCTTTTATTGTAACAAATGTACTGTAAATGGTTATAATTAGGTGTTGAAATATTTATGTCCAACTGTTTTGCCTCGTTTTTCCTGAGCAAGTTCAAAAGTTATGGCCCGTCCATTCATTTTATTTTGGTTGAAGTATTATTGTCTTTATACATTCAATGGTCTATGGGCAGTCTGTTTTTATTGTGTTAGCTTCTACTTTATTTAGTTAATAAAGGCAAGAAAACTGACGTGACTGGTGTTCACACATTTTGTTTATAATTCTGTTTATATTATACGGGAATTAGTCACGTATAATTAAGTCGGTTACTCCGACTATAGTTCCAACCGCATTCGACAGTCTGTAACAATTTTGTTAGTTTAGTTTGAATGACAACCCATAGTCAGCAAAATGACGTCATTCAAAATCTAATATGGTAAACTCCCAAAGATAGCGGATCAGTTATGTTTTATGCACCTCCATGGAATGGGTATTAAATGAAAGGATTTGCTGAGAAGAAGACGAAAAGTTGTTTAAAAAAAGTTAGAATAAATAATTTTATACAGAGTGTAAGGGGAACACTCTCGAAGCCAAAAGAAGGTAATTGTACTCATCATTATGAACAACCTTTACTATGGGACCAACACTGAAATCGCGAAAAAAATATCAGCTGTTCTATAAAAAACGGTCTTTGACACTCGACAAAATGTATGGAACAGCTGAATATTATTTTGCGATTTCAGGGTTGGTCCCATACTAAAAGTGGTTCATAATGATGAGTACAATTACCTTCTTTTGGCTTCGAGAGTGTTCCCCATACATCCCGTATGAAATTATTTATTCTAAAAAAATTTAAACAACTTTTCGTATTTTTTCAACCTGTATAAGTTGCGGAATCTTGCACCGTGTGCGAGACGCATTATAGAGCTAATGTGCTAACATTGATTTTAACAAATGTACCCATCTCTGATTATTTTAAACGGCTTAAAAAAAGTAGTTTTCTAGTGCGTAAAAAGGCTAGACAATGACACGCAATTCGTCTCTTTTCCATTCTAATCTATTACTAGATTCCGTGATATTTAACCCCCCAAGTGTTGTGGTACGCAGTGCATGCCTGCGTAAGTGAAAAAGACCTGACGCGCGATACGCAGTAATGCGGTGCGTATGCAAATAAATGGCTACTATTCGTCAATTTATTTCAGCTCGAACGATTGGTCTAACAACGATTTAAGAATAAACTTTTGTAAGAGAATGAGATGGAAAAGAGCTGATAATCGTTAAATGGCTGAATAGTTTTTTTTAAATCAGAGTTAAGGCTATGACAATCGTAATCAAGACATCTTTCAAACAAATAACTAAATCAAAATCGGTTTAGCCGTTTATTATCTATGATGATGGAGATACAAAAGGAAGCAGTTACACAGTAACATACACACGTTAAATTTATAACGCCCCTCTTTTTGCGTCGGGAGTTAAAAACAATGCGGATATAAGCACATAAAGCCGCATAGACACAGGCAGGATACACAGTAGAGTCGTGCTAGACCGTCTCGATGCTCACAGTAACCCCGATACCAATCGGGACGGTTACGACTCTCATCCCAGAGATTTCACTTTCCTTTGCTCGTTGCGCCGGTGCAGTGGCGGGTGATACCAGTAGACCAACTTTACATAATTTAAAAAATTAAAAAAAAAACAATATATTGAGCACATCTGTTGAGTAATTGCTAGACAAGTAGATGAAATACAATGCAATATGGATCGAAATACCAACTTCAAACAAAGATAATCTGCCTCCTTGTTTGAAGTCGGTTAAATGGAAAGTAAACCATTTTTTATCACCCATATTTTAACTTCACTTCACTCGTCATCATAATCTCTACATAGTATAAATTGAAGTCGCTTTCCGCGTCTGTCTGTCTGTCTGTCTGTATGGCCGCTAACTCCTAAACCACGCAACGGCTTTTGATGCGGTTTTCACCATTAGTTAGATACATTTTCGAGGAAGGTTTATATGTATAACTAGCGACTTACCCCGGCTTCGCACGTAAATTACACCCGTGCGAAGCCGGCGGGCGGGTCGCTAGTTAAATATAATTATCATAATTACAGCCTATGTTCCCATTGCTGGGAACATCAGAAAAAGAGATTGTCCAGAGAAAGAGAAGATGGTCTGTAGCCCAACCCTTTACCTTCCGGTAACTAAGATTTTTACTGACTTTGTTGAAAATTTATATCTATCCATAAATGATAAGACCTTGCTTGATCCCTTGCCTTGACATGGTTTATAGCTTAGATGAAATCGGTAATATCAGTACAAAATATTTATTTAGTCGTGGTAGCCTATTTGGGAGACCGCTAGAGCTGAAAACGTGAGATCGCGGGTTCAAACCCCGGGCCCGTACCAATGAGCTCTTTGGATTCTATGTACGGATTTTCATACCACTGGCTTTGCGATGAAGGAAAACATCGTGAGGAAACCTGCATACGTCATCATCATCATCATCATTTCAGCCATAGGATGCATACGTACATACGTACGGAGAAGGAATTCAATGGCGCATGTGAATCCACCAACCCGCAACTGGGCCAGCGTGGTGTATATGGCCCAATCACCGTGTCGGGGGTTGGCTGAAAGTCCAGCAGTGGACTGTTATATAGGCTGATTATGATGATGATGATATTTTTAAGAATCCTTATAGCAAGAGCGATGGTGGTCAAGCAGTAGCATGTGCGCTTTACAATCTGATGGCACTCGGTTCGATCTTCAGCCCTGCACTAATGACTTTTATCAACAAAATAAATTATGGTCAGTTTCGATACCATCGTTCAAAAACGGTCATGGATAACGTCGTGAGAAAACCAGTACGTCAAAGAACCTCAAAAGTGCAAAGATATGACATTCACCGATATGTACTGGGCCAGCATTGTGGATTAGGACCCATCCTCTTTCTCTGAGAGACGGTATGTGTCCTAGGAGTGGGATTCCAGTACAAATTCCCAGATTCCGTGTCTGTTTAAAATGTATAAAAACCAAAAGAATCTGTTAGTTTTCATTCAGTTTCCCGAATAAGTTCTTGTATAAGTTGCATAGTTATCCCGCCCATCGTCTGCCCGTCTGTGTTGCCATACCGCGTTATCTCCGCATCTCACGCTAATTACCGGTTCATAATGAACTAGCCGCAATTACCCGATGGCTGATAGTGTTTGTTTGAATTGTGTGAATGTGTAAGGAGGTTAGACGTTAATTGATTGGGGAAGAGTTGTGATGTTAATCTCTATTTCTACTTGTTCAGGGTTACACTTATTTATTTGGCTGTTCATTTGTTTCTATTGTATCATGTATATAGATACCTACAGGGCCGTATACTTGAACTAACTTGTTTGACTTGTAACTATGGAGTTATTAATAAAGAATTGTATTGTATTGTATTGTACACATTTTTGAACGACGACGGTTTAAATAAAAATAGTCTGCCAAATAAGGAATTTTGCTATATTCTAAATCAAAATCAAAATATCTGTCAAAATTAGTAATGACAAAATTTGTGAATCAGTCTTATTTACAAGCAAAATAATGTGGAGCTTAGATTAGTAAGACATTTCTGCAGTATTGCACTTGCGCCACTTGCAGCAAGTGCATTTGTCGGTTTGTTCCTCATGCACGAAGAAACAGAGCAACGGATCGACGTTTGTGCACTATATAGTGAGTAAGAGAAGTGACAAGTACTTTATCTATATATGTATGTAAAAAAAATCCCTATTTACGAAAAAAATCCCTTTTTTTAGTCACGTCATAACTTGAGAACGACTTTACCGATTTCATTCATAAGTTTTCTAATGCTTTGTAGAAGGTTCTTACAGTAAAGAAAAATTAGTAATTGCATAGAAAAATTAAATTTCAGGGAACTTAACGACGATTTTAACTTTGCGCGTTTGACAGTTCTAAGACATGACAACGTCTGTCGGCTAGTCTATCTATACTAATATTATAAAGAGGAAAGATTTGATTGTTTGTTTCTTTGTTTGCATTGAATAGGCTCCGAAACTACTAAACCGATTTGAAAAATTCTTTCATTGTTGGGAAGCTACGCTATCCCCGGGTGACATAGGCTATATAATATTTTCAAAAAATTTTGGGACCCTTCTTAAAACACGAATAATGTAACACAAGGTGTAAGAAAAAAAAAGATTTACACTCGTGCGAAGCCAGGGTGCGTTGCTAGTCTACTATATAAAAATAAGTCGGGTTTTCCTTCCTGACGCTATAACTCCAGAACGCACGAACCGATTTCCACGGTTTTGCATTCGTTGGAAAGGTCTCGGGCTCCGTGAGGTTTATAGAAGTCATCTGGTGGCGAAACGGAGTTCGCCGGGTTTGCTAGTATCTTATATAAATGATCAGTTCCTAAAGAAGTGATCAAGCGGGTGAAACCGCGGGTGCAGTTAGTATATAGACCATGTAATTGCTTCACGCAACACTCGACACACATACATGCAACACGCAACAATTTAAAATGATACGATGATTATTTTTGTTTTTTTTTAATGAACATTTAAACAATATTGATAGCAAAAGTTTAATTCAAGTAGATTTGTTGCTTGAACTTGACTTTGCTGAAGAGTTCTGATTCATTCCCTCACAATTACCCAGTTTTCAATATTTGTACGTGATGAAGTGTATTCCGTAATCAACATTAATCCGTATCTATTAAGACGTTTCACCGTAACTGAATATCAAACTTTACAGCGATGTTCAGTACAGCTTCGACCAAAATAAAATGAATGGACGGGCCCAGAAGACGCGCATTTTTTAAGATTACAAAATGAGCGCCGGCTCCACTTCGTTTCAGTCGGTCTCTAGCCGTAGGAAGTGCGACATAAGACTATTGTTACATGATAACGAAACATCTGACAATATTTATGCCTTCGTGTGCTTCCCGAAGTGTAAATACACAACAACAAAACCGCTATCTGTTTTTGTTACAAATAATTCATAATAATTCATAATTTATTCAAAAATATAAAAAGGTCTGACAAAAATACAAAAAATAAATAAACATAATTAGGTCTATAAAGCACGTGAGCCTGAACTAGGTAATCCTGTGTTTCAGGCGAAAAGAGCTTAATAATAAGTGATAAATAATAACATGAATTATTATAATCTAATAATCATTATAATCTAATTTAAACATAAAACAAGTTAATCAATTGCCTAATTAACACAATGTAACTACAGGTACAAAACATAAAACATGAAAGAAAACAATATTAAGTATATCGAATAACAATGTCAACGTCCGAAATGTACTGTACATGGTTATAATTAGGTGTTAAAGAATATTGCCGACTGTTTTGACTGTTTTACTGAGTAAGTTCAATGGTTATGGCCCGTCCATTAATGTTATTTTGGTCGAAGCAGTACAGTTCAAGATCGTATTAGAAAACAAGTTAGAAGTGCGGCCGAGCGCCGAGCGCGTTGATGTCTTTTGTATGAAGAAATGTGTCTTAGAGAAAATCAGCCTTATTTTACACGTTCGTATCTTGATCGTATCTTATATCTACGTTCGTAGATTTTAGTAGTTTTGCGCACCTAAATACGCAAAAATAAATCGATAAGGACAAGCTGAGGCATTCTGAATCTTATGTAGCTAGGAAACAAGGGCGGATTCAGGTTTTTTTCTGGGGGCACAATGGGCGGACGGGTAAAACACGCTGATTATCATCTTTCATTTGCAAGTGCGTGAAAGGGATTCTGTTATTTTATTCATATATTTTAACAACTCTGATAATTTGATTTGCTTCTAAGTACGAGTATGTTCTGTGATGGAATCTCCACAGTACACAAAGATACCTATCGGAGAGGGAGGGGGGGGGGGGGGTGACGTGCTCCCGTGCCCCCCTTAAATCCGCCCTTGCTAGGAATAATCAATATATTTTGCATCTCAATCAAAACATCATTAATAAACCAATCACAATGTTTCCAAATATAGCATCAAAATGCGCATTCAAATGTGAATCTAAGCCCGCATATAACTTGATATATAACCGTAAACACGCCCGTCCTGAACGGAAGTGTTATGACGGTCCGAGTTACAGTAGAGCAGTGTTACGTAACGCGCGGAAACCAATACAAAATAAGAAAGCATTGCATTCCGATATAATTACAAAATCGGAATCGGCAAGGTATCGGCGAAAGCGTTGCGTCATGTTGCGACGGACGTTGCAACCCGAGTGTCGCCGGAGATGGCCGAACGTTGTCGAAAGCAGCCGAAAATAGCCGATGTGTCACGGAGATTGGCGACGTTTGACAGGTGCGCCTGATAACACTATCGGTGCGTGATGCCCCAGTTAGGTTCACAATAAACCTTTTGTTCGATTGCTTACATAATCGACAGGTAAAAGAGTTGGCACGACTGTACGGCAGGTACTTAGGTATTGTCAAAAACATCATAGTAAGTATATTATTGCAGAGGCAACGTGGGAAAATGTAGGCTGAACCAAAACAGAGGCACACATAACATAATGCAGGTCCATGAATGACCAACATTCGCCATTTTTTTCGTATTAGATTTGGTGTTTTAGGAATAATTCTCTGTATTCTGTGACCCTAACAGCACTCTCCGTGACCTGGCACGCTCAAAGACAACTGCTACCAAAATTTGTATACATTGCGACTATATTATGAGAAAAGTTTGATATTTATATTGTGATGTATTAGAAAACAACCGCTTACGTGTGTAATTATAAAATATGCGAAAGTAAGCGTATCTCACATAAACCAGTTTCAAACAAGATGTATGATATAACAATAATTTGCACGGAACTGGAAATAAACGTTTCATAATCGAAAGATTTTTCTAATTATAATGTAGGTTAGAACTCGACGACTGAGAAATTTAATATTTAATGAGGTTTTAATGATTATATTATGCCGTTTGTTATTTTAGATGCGTTGTTGTTAAACCCTTTACTAATTATGTGTAATTTAGCTAAAAATTAAATAAGACTTATTGAGGAAGGAAGTAATACTTACTTTTGTATTCACTATATGCAGCATGCCCTTATCTATACTATAATATACTATCTATGTATAATATTATAAAGAGGAAAGATTTGATTGTTTGTTTGTTTGCATTGAATAGGCTTTGAAACTACTGAACCGATTTGAAAAATTATTTCACTGTTGGGAAGCTACACTATCCCCGGGTGAGATAGGCTATATTATATATTTCTTTTAATTAGGGATCCTTACTAAAACTCCAATAATACCTGTGTTAAGCTGGGGCGGACCGATAGTAATTTTATACAATGATACTTAAATTCAAATCTAGGGCCCACACCAATGAGTCTTTTGGAGTTTATGTACGGATTATCATACCACTGGCTTTTCAGTGAAGAAAAACATCGCGAGGAAACCTGCATACGTACGGAGAAGAAATTCAATCCACCAACCCTCAACTGGGCCAGCGTGGTGGATATGGCCCAATCGCTTTTTTGGAGGTAGGTTTTAGTCCAGCAGTGGACTATTAAAAGGGTGATTATGATTATGTACTTAAGTGCTGAGTTCAATGAAGAATTAATACAGTGTTGTATTGTGTTTCATACAAAGACTGTTTTGAAAAGGGGGAAGACGCGTGACATCCAAACATTGTACCCAATAAATATGGCTCTGTTTCGTCTCCAGTCAGAGGCGACGTTGACGTCTACACTGTAAACGTCAACTTCACCGCTCCATTAGACACTACACTAGACCATAGAAGTACATGTAAAGAAAATTAAGGGGCCTGTATAACCTCTGCAGCTCTCTCGCTCGCACATTTTCACATTATTGAAGATATAAAATCAATGAGTGTGAATTTCCAAAAAGTAACAAAATCATGTCTTGTTGTCTATCGTAACATTACAAACTTAGAAATGTTTGTTTCGATATCTTGCAATTTGACGGAATAACATGACACGAGAAATAAAATTCACTTGTTACCATTTTACTGTGTCAAATTAAAATATTTATCAAATTGACAATTTCTTTGTTTGTAATGTTACGATAGACACCAAGACATGATTTTGTTACTTTTTGGAAATTCACACTCATTGATTTTATATCTACAATAATGTGAAAATGTGCGAGCGAGAGAGCTGCAGAGGGTATACAGGACCCTTAAGTTAATTGTTTTTAAGTATTTACGAGTGTAAAGTAATGCCGTGAAACTTATTTTTTGTCTTCGAACTGTTGGTGCACCTTGTGAAAATGCAGGAAGTAATTTTTGCTGCTTTATTTCACAAAATTTTGACAAGTAATTCACGTGCTATCAAAACGACAGTTTGATTGTGACTGAAGTTGATTAGGCCCTTGAGCCTAATTTATGCGGTCCACGTCAAAAAGTGCGTCCCGTATCTTCCCCCTATTTACTTACATCAATGGTTTTATATACAAGTACCATAGACGTCATACCTGTCGAAATCTTTGACAAGTGCTTTATATGCAACTTGAATTAAACATTATAGTTCACCTTGTAAGTACAACAACTTATTTGGGGCACATACGATTGCATACACAAGACGTGAGGTCCTTGAATCCACAAGCGTCAACAAAAACTTACTAAACGAATTCGGCAAACCAAATAAAGACAGGTGGGTTCACATTTTATGTTCTTTCAATTATTGGATATAATTATTCTTATTTATTACCAAAATTGGCACGTCATTTAAGTCTAACAGCTGTCAGCAAAGAATTAAATAATTTAAAAGGTAACTGGAGCAATACCTATTTCAAGATTTTGATCAAAACCTGTTTGCGATGTCTCTTTTTAACCGACGAAAGGAGGAGGTTATCAATTCGACTGCATGTTTTTTGTATGTTTGTTACGTAATTACTTCGCTAATCATGATTTGATTTTAATGATTTTATTTGTTTGGTAGGTAGAGGTGGTCCTATATAAATTATATCAAAATTAAGTCAGCGTTTTTTGAAAAATTCAACATAAACCAAAAATACATACACAAATGGCGTTTTAGTTTGTGCTTCAAAAGTTTTGATGAGGACTTTCAATGCCTGTTTTAATATGTAGGTATATAGTCTTGAAGTAGTTTATTTTTTTGTAAAAGGTTTTTATAATGAAGAGTACAACGACCTCTTTTAAATTTAGTACCACCGTTCTGGGTAATCTAGTACACTAGTCGACTAAACTAAGCAAGTCTTCATTTTAACCAAACTTGTACAAAACCTCTGGTTTTATTCTCAACAACGTTGCATTCGTCATAGCGTCAAGTTTTTTCTTGTTATTTGTAACATGGCCCAGTTCACCCGCGGGTTCGATTATGTAATACAATTCACATGGGAAGCACTTGTCTTGCAGCTTACTTGCACAATTCCGATTTGGCACAATACACTGCATGTAAATACGATTAGTTAAACGATTAGAAACGCTGTTTGTACGGAGATTAAGCCGGTTTTACTTTGTGCTCGTGCCAGTTTTTGCTACAGTTGCGTACCCTTTACAAAGAGTTGAGAAAAGGTTGTATGGTTTGGTTGCATAGTGTACTTTTAGCTATATTACTCAATCTGTAGGTTGAGTCGTTCAACCACTAGCAGTGCCATCTTTGGTAGATTGGACATTCTATATTGGGTAATAAGGGTACCTATACATAATATCGGATGGGCAGCGTTCGGGAAATTGCGTGACATCTTCTCGTCCAAGATACCACAGTGCCTCAAGACGAAGGTCTTTGACCAGTGTGTGTTGCCAGTGATGACATATGGTACTGAGACGTGGTCCTTAACTGTTGGCCTTTTGGAAAAACTCATAGTCACTCAGCGGGCAATGGAGAGAGCTATGCTCGGAGTTTCTTTGCGCGATAAAATCCGAAACGTGGATATTCGCCAAAGAACCAGAGTCACCGACATAGCTGTTAAAATTTGCAAGTTGAAGTGGCAATGGGCAGGCCACATCGCTCGAAGAACCGATAACCGATGGGGTAGAAAGGTTCTTGAGTGGAGACCACGAACCGGAAGACGCAGCGTAGGTAGCGGCCTCCCACTAGATGGACCGACGACATAGTGAGAGTCGCTGGCATCCAGTGGATGCAAAAGGCAGGCTGTCGTTCAGTGTGGAGGTTAAAGGGGGAGGCCTATGTTCAGCAGTGGACGTCTTCTGGCTGATGATGATGATGATGATGATACATAATATAATATATTATAATATTAAAATATTATATACATAATATAATATATTATGTATATGTACCCTTATTACCCAATATTTAAGGTACCTTTATTACCCAATTTGAATATATTAGGTATATTCAATCAATCAAATATTATTGTGACACTATATTTTTTTTTTGTATTTGTTTATTACAAAACGGCACGGATTTTCACACTCGTTACGTTCGTTAGTTCAGTTTTTAATAATAATAAAAAACTGAACTTTATAGATAGGCAAATTTTTATACCATAAAAATAAACAGATCCTGTAGACGAGCAATCTTAAACGTAATTTTTTTTCCAGAACACATAAGTTTGAGAAGAGACCTTCAGTCCGATCGGTATTTTTGCCAGATTTTTTTTTTCCACCACAAGCTTAAAAGGTAACAGTATCTTTGGGTAACAGTAAGAAGAGGCGTTGGAAAGCAAACCAGAAGTGGAGAGAGTCGAGTTGTACTACAACAGGACAAGAAGGAAGTCGGCCCACTACCATTACCACTGTAGATTTTCCTTGGATACGTACCAAATGTTTTGATTCTACGTTTCTAATCTATACGGGCAAGGATTGGAAAAACCTGCCGGCTTCCTTGTTTCCTGAGAGATATAATCTAGACCTTTTCAAGGCTATAGTGAATAGTTATTTTCTAAGTATACGTACTTCAGCTTCGACCACATCGTCACTTACGAGTTGGTGATCAAACGTGGACTTATTAGCGATAAAAAACCTGGTACAACTCGATCCTCTACAAAACGGTCGATGATTAGCCAGGCGTTCCAGATACCGCTGTAAGGATCAAATGAAGAAAGACTTGAGTGAACTCAAGGTCAACTTGTGCCAGAGGGCAGGAGAGGATACGGCGTCATTCTAGTGAATATGTTTTTACTAGTTGTGCCCCGTGGTTTCACCCGCTATCTCACAAGAACCGTTATTTTTTTGGGATAAAAGTAGTCTGTGTTAAATCAGGGTATAAACAGTCTCCATTCCAAATTTCAACCAATTCCAATCAGTCGTTCAACCGTGAAGAAGTAACAAACATACACACATAAACTTTAGAAAACTTTAGTGTGATTGAATGGCAAATAATAATGCATGTTTTAAATGCGAGGAGTGTAAAAACCACTATACATTATGCATGCAGGTTTCATTGGGTCATTCTGCATGCTGCAATCACCCCTATTGTGACCCTTTTTAATATTAACAGCAAGTCTTCTGATTGTGAATAAATGTTGAGGTATGCATAACTAATGTACTTTTGCGTATATTTGATAAATGAAAAAAGCATTTAATAACTGCGGGTGAACATAATATTGGAATGGCTGCTTCGTATTCTTTTTTTTTAAATAAAGTAAATTCATAACTCATTTATATACTGGGTTAAATAGAATGGAAACTTAATGAATAATTAACCACCTAATATCAAACTTTCCATACATTTCCTTGAGTGTGAATGTCATTTTTGTATGAAAAACTAGATTATATATCGCATTTTCAAGACCCATATTAAAAGTTTGTTGATAATAATGATTACAATGACATTCTTTCTGCATAATACCTTCGTTAATTAGCAAGTTGAAGTGGCAGTGGGCAGGGCACATAGCACGCAGAACAGATACCGATCCGATGAGGCTGAAAAGTTCTCGAATCACTCGACCACGGACCGGTAAGCGCAGCGTAGGACGGACAAGATGGACAGACGACCTAAAAGAGACCGCGAAAACACTGGATGCAGGCTGCTTCTAACTGGCCTTTTTGGAGATCGATGTGGGAGACCTATGTCCAGCAGTGGACGTCCTATGGCTGAAATGATGAATACCCCCGTCCTCTGTAACCCTGTATATACAGGCTTGTCATGTAACAAGGACGACAAAAATAATTTTTTTTGTGAAGTTTCGGATACCGAGTTGATTTGAGATCAATTCATCATCATCATCATCATCAGCCAGAAGACGTCCACTGCTGAACATAGGCCTCCCCCTTTAACCTCCACACTGAACGACAGCCTGCCTTTTGCATCCACTGGATGTCCGCGACTCTCACAATGTCGTCGGTCCATCTAGTGGGAGGCCTCCCTACGCTGCGTCTTTCGGTTCGTTGTCTCCACTCCAGAACCTTTCTTCCCCATCGGTTATCGGTTCTTCGAGCGATGTGGCCTGCCCATTGCCACTTCAACTTGCAAATTTTAACAGCTATGTTGGTGACTCTGGTTCTTTGGCGAATATCCACGTTTCGGATTTTATCGCGCAAAGAAACTCCGAGCATAGCTCTCTCCATTGCCCGCTGTGTGACTCTGAGTTTTTCCAAAAGCCAACAGTTAAGGACCACGTCTCAGTACCATATGTCATCACTGGCAACACACACTGGTCAAAGACCTTCGTCTTGAGGCACTGTGGTATCTTGGACGAGAAGATGTCACGCAATTTCCCGAACGCTGCCCATCCGAGTTGGATTCTACGGGCGACCTCTTTGCCTAAGTTGGACTTACCTAACTGAACAATCTGTCCAAGATAGGTGTAATGGTCAACAACTTCGAGAGTATCGTTCCCAACGACTATCGGCACGGGTTCAACATGGACATTGGACATAATTTTTGTCTTGTCCATGTTCATTTTAAGACCCACCTGTTGGGAAAGGCTACTGAGGTCGCTGAGCATCGTATTGAGATCCTCCAGCGACTCTGCCATGATGACTATATCATCGGCAAAACGAAGGTGAGTGATGTATTCGCCATTGACGTTGATACCGAGATCAATAAAATTAATCTTGTTTATATCGCCATCGCACTCATGTGTATTATTACGAGAGAGTAGTGACTAATTTGCTGGCAGGATATCCGCTAATGGTGAGCGCTGTGCTACAGTGCCACCTAAAGCGTTGAACTGTAAAGTTATGTGGCCTGCATTGCACTTATCATATCAGAACATCATGTTTTCGCAATCAGACTAGTATTAATGTTCATGTGTTAGTGTGGATGTGTGTCACACTCTACTATGTTGCAGCTAAATGTGTTTTGAATGATATTTGGTATGGAGGTAGTTTATATCCTTGATTAACACATATTTTTGACCCCGGAAAAGTACAGGGTTCCTGTAGGATGCCAGGTGTAGTCACAGGGCGCTGCTAGTTTCTTTATAAGAATATAGTGAACGTGTGAACGTACCTAAATGTCGTCTTTCATACGAAAGCACTGCTTAAAACACAAACAAATTACCTACTTCCGGTACTTTCTAAAAATGCAGTTTTAGCTTTTGTGTGACACCTTGCCACTTTTTTAATTTAACTCAAATAAAATGGAATATTATTTTACTAGCTCTACCAAATACTGGCTCATCACCTCTCCGTTTTTTATGTTTACTTATATGACAAGTACTCAATAAATAATACCGTCAACGTGGATGAGTTCTCATTTCCTTACTAAAAGCTAATTGAATGTATTGCGCAACGCGCGGGGTATCTGCACTCACCGTTCGATATGTCCCGCGTATAGAAAGTGAAACCCTCAGCGTGAGCGCATACCCTCACTTTCCTGCACTCTCACTTTTTAGTCCCTTGTTATTTAAAAAAATAAACAAGAAAATGTCTTGTCACAATATATTTTTCAAAACACAGAATTCGCGGTTTGGAATATATCAAATTTCGAACGCGATTCGTTTGGTGGCGCGGCGGTTGGTCGTGCGATGTCGGAGCGTCAAGTGCGACTGCGCGCTGGCTGGCGGTCGGCGGTCGGAGAGCCGGTGAGAGTCGCAGGTGTTGTGTAACGATGAACGCGGGCGGCGCCGTGTGCCGTGTGCCGTGTGCCGTGGGGGGAACAAGGATTTTGGTTAGCTGCATCTGCGGTGTTCGAATAACTCAGATTTGTTGACCCCAATCCCTAATTTACAAACATTCGCTAGCAAGCATACATTTAGAGACTGTAGTTTTACAGAAGTTTGAACATGAGTGTTATATTATTTGTAGCATGCTGTGTTTACCTCTAGAAGGTTGTGCATTCATCGCATTTAACAACGCAAATGTATTTATTCCTAAGATAAGAGTGTATAACAAGTTTGGTGAACTAGTAAAAAAAAAAACATTGATTTTTTTTGTAAATTGTTCCATAAATTGGTCAAAGTACAAGTTTCTATATCTTCTGTAATATTCTATATCACCCTTTCGGGGGAAGGCTAACAGTCCAGCAGTGGACTGTTAAAATGCTGATTATGACGATGATGATGATTTTCTATGAAATGTATATTTTTTATAGTTTATCCCCATTTCGAGCTGTCGTATCGAAAGTTCGAATACCGCTGTTGATAGCCGACGAAAGAAGTAACAAATTACTTCTCTTCATCTTTTTACGATCAATTAATTCAACATTATCAATTCTAAATAGGTCATATTGTAGTAGGTATTTTGTAAACCCCGACGCAAGCAGCCCTGTGTTTGCTGTGTTATAAGTTTAACGTATATCTGTGTCTGTGGCAAATAGTGTATACGGGGTGTAAAGGGAACACTCTCGAAGCCAAAAGAAGGTAATTGTACTCATCATTATGAACAACTTTTACTATGGGACCAACCCTGAAATCGCGAAAAAAATATCAGCTGTTCTATAAAAAACGGTCATTGACACTCGACAAAATGTATGGAACAGCTGATTTTTTTTCACGATTTCAGGGTTGGTCCCATAGTAAAAGTTGTTCATAATGATGAGCACAATTACCTTCTTTTGGCTTCGAGAGTTTTGGCCCTTACACCCTGTATGTGTGGTGTCGAAAGTGTTCTTAGCTATGATACCAGAAAATCGGTTCAACCGTTTGAAGATCAGCTCTGTTATTGGGGGCTTAAAAATCAATTTAGACATGTCTATACTAATATTATAAAGAGGAAAGAAGATTTAATTGTTTGTTTGTTTGTTTGCATTGAATAGGCTCCGAAACTACTGAACTGATTTGAAAAACTCTTTCATTGTTGGGAAGCTACACTATCCCCGGGTGACATAGGCTATAATCTATACCCGTGCGAAGCTGGGGCAGACCGCTAGTAAATTATACTTTTCAAGAATTCTATGATAATTGTTTAAATACTCCGTGTCCACACGCTGCGTAGACGCAGCGATGACGTAACTAACAGTCGCTGGGTAGTGCGGCAGGACGCGGCGATTGCGGAGAAAAGCTCAAGAGTCGCGCGGGCGCCGGACGTAACACGCACACAGGCGTGGATACACGTACACATACATACTGTGACAGTATACTTGCACCTTGTCAGATATTTTTGTGACGTATAACATTCCTGCTACTGAAACTATTCACGAAAACTATGGAACACGTGACGTCCCTATTCATTCGACTTGACAAAATTGAAATTAGTTCAAAAATAAACAAGTTATAAGTATTTTAATTTCATGCTAGACAGAGAACGCACTATACTGAGCTATGACGTCACGTCTCAAGCACACCATACAAAAATGCTATACACACGCTTTGCGAGAAAGGGACAGAGTATCCCCTCTATCCCCACCTAAAACTTTAAAGCTCATATCTCGGAGATTTATCAGCCAATTTAATTGTTTTTTTTCAGTATGTGAAATGTTTTTTGTAATCGATCACTGTCTCCCGCGATACAGGCTAGCCCTAGTGCGGGGAGTACTAGAAAACTGTATACTTATTTTGCATTTTTAAAGTAAATAAAGATATTTGTATTTTTATTTAGTTATATTCATCGTTAAGGTTGTTATTTGTAATATATTAAACATTAGGACACATGCCTATTCTGCAGTTTGCCGTGGGACATGGAAAGTACTCTATCAAAGTGGGTTATTTCACATTCCGGCAAAACCACATCTTACGACAACAATCCAGCCATTCTGCATTCATTCACGTAGATTACGAAAGTTACATCAATTTCTTAACTAGTTATCGTTTGAATAGATTTAATAACTCAGTTATGTATTTGGCTAAAATTGTTGAGTAATGTTTTATTATTATTTGCATTAGAAAACTAATCATTAAGCTGCAACTTTCAATGTAAACGAAGTCAAAATCATAAACTCCTTTGAAATCGGCATGAAGCATTCTTCAAAGCATTTTCCTTACACCAATGATCAAGATCGAAACGAATGAATGATCGAGTGAATTGGTTCCTTCTAGACAAGCGTGCTCCATCATAGACCGCATCGTCGTTTTACATCAGGCGAGTTGGCGGTCAAACGTAAGCCTATTAATGGACAAAGACAAATAATTGTTTTGACTCAAAATCATTGGCGCTAATTGTAAATAATTTCCAAGGACTTTGTATACCCTTTATGTTTACCCTTTATGGTATACAAAGTCCTTGGTAATTTCATAACATTTATATAGACATCCGTCATCTAGTCTACTTGTGACACCCAAGGACTTTTTAGGGTATATAAAGTCCTTGGTGACACCACGGAAAAGAAAATTATTTTTTGTGTGACACTGCAAACTTTTCCAAGCACCAGGAATCAAAAATAATGTTAAATACACGCAATAAAAAAAAAATATTTGTATTTTTGAAATCTTTATATTTAGCGCTGTGCATTTAAGAGTTTTATGCAAGAAAATTACAAATAAAATTATATATACATATTTATACATATGGCCTATATTTGAAGTTGCGTAGTTTTAAGTTTTAACCTATATTTTAACCCCATGTTCTGTGAAATAAATAATTTGAATTTGAATTTAATTTTAGTTCATTAATGTAAATGAAATTGTCTTATTCTTGGTTTTTTTTTTTTTTTTTTTTTTTTTTTTTTTTTTGTATATATGTCGAATTTCTAGTGTAATTCCGCTTCTACGTCGTTTCGAGTACAATAAGGATTTTGGTTGTTTAACCAAAATATTTTCTGTATAGATAATTGTGATTCTAAAAAATTCGACATATATACAAATTAAAAATGGACTTCCGCAAAGTAACGCCTGATTCAATCAACTATTATTCTTGGGTAATATAGTTTTCTCAATTTATGTGCCTCCTAGACTAGACATGTAAAGCCGTTCTGTATCAGCGAGTGGCGACGAGACGTCCCTGTACTGACTATTATGTCTTCTGTGCCTGTACTGTTGACACGACGCGGCGGTGTCATCTCGGCGGCACTTTCTCTTCACTGTTTTTGTTTGTAATTACATACTCACTGTTACTTAACAGGGCGTACCACGGCCAAGAAATTTGATGAATAGGTATTTAGCAAATCTATTGCTGTCCCCTGACCTCAAGCCTCTCCCAGTAGAGCGCAATAGGGAAAACTGCAGCTCGGATCAATTATACCTACGAAAAGTAGACAAAATCATCGTCTCGTATTTTTCTGTTTCCTCATTCAAAACTAAGCAGATTTCATTATTTTTTAAATTAATAGAAGTGAAAAAGTTTGAATTATGCTTCTATCATTTACTTTTGTTTTATAAATTCGTCAAATTTGTTTGATAGACGTCTGAACATGGCGGTAAAAATTTTTTTTTTTGTGAAATTTAAAGGCTCATATTTCTTATAGTAGTTAATTTATAAGAAAAAATAAATGATAGAAGCATGACCAATGGGGAGAGAAATTTTATTTAAAAAAAATTACAGTTCTAGCGGTATTATCCAGGGAGGAAACACGGGAATACGTTTGTATATGGACAAAACACTACCCGTGTGCCCACATAGCTCTATTACCCTTTTTCGAATGTAATGTTTGGTGTTAATTGCTGTCGTCTGTGGTTTTAATTGCGTAAACCACAAAAAGGTTTGAATACCACTTAGCCTACAAATAGGTACTCCTATCAAGGCTCGACCAATAAATTGTAATAAAATAAATTAATACGTGACGTTAGAAGCAAATCGTTCACGATTCGTTCGATTGTAATCGTTAATCTTATTTCTTTCAGTGGATTGGTTTCTTATGCATGCTATATTTTCCTTTAACGGCTTGATTATAACCTCGGCATGATTGACCTTTTAAATTAGATTAAAATTAATAAAATGTAACCTTAAATTCTATTATCTACAATAAAACCATAACAAAAGCTTTTTTAAGGACATACATCCACAACATAATCCCAAATTTGATATCATAAATTCTCCACAGAGCGTGTGAACGAAGGTGAATTAAAGTTTTTGTTCTTTTATAGGCTTTTAGATTGTTCGAAACTTTATGGGCATGTGAGTAGGTAGTTATTGGGCACGCTGGACCACTTTCAGTTAGCATCTCAAAGATTTTGGGTACTCCACCTTTCGCTTCGCTTCAGGTGGAGCACCCAAAATCTTTGAGATGCTAACTGAAAGTGGAACAGCGTTCCCAATAACTAATTAAGACTCGTATTAATCGCGTTCTATCGTTGTCATAAATTTTTAATAACCTTACGCGTTCGTTTGCGTCCGAGTATAAATTCGTGTTCTCGATCACTGTCGAAACCAATCACACCTTGGTTATGACATAATATTCTATTGTATGAAATTATTGAAACTGATATGTTGTTATTCAACTCTTTCTTGAAGTCTCTGCGTCAATAACAAGGTAAAGTTTTGTCAAGATAGACATTTAGATAGTTAGGTATATCACTCACCTAGTCGATGGTGTAATTTATAACTTCGTTTTTGAATACAAAGTCACTTTCACACCACTTACTACTCTTTAAAGCGATGGTGAAATAATAACGTGAACATAATGTGCATGAAACATTGTGTCTAAGAAAGAAAACTAGACAAAGTGATAATTTCATAGGTACTGTTCAGATCAGAATAGATTTATTGTAACTGGTTTGCTATTACTTCTCGAAGTCTCTGCGTACTGATTTTCATCCGCAGAGATAACACAGGAATATCAGGAAATGTGCACCAATTTCATGTGCGTACTAATGATCATCCCCACAAGAAATTGGTACATGGTCTGCAAAAGTGACTGCGTACTAATTTTCGTCCCCAGTCGTTAGATTGCAGTAATTTCCACCCTACATACATCAGAAAATGTGCTCGATTTCAGTGTGCGTACTAATTATCATCCCCACAAGAAATTGGCACATGTTCTGAAATAATGACTGCGTACTAATTTTCATCCGCGGTCAGGAAATAAATAGCGAAACCAAGGTAACTTTAAATTCTAAACTTGAAGCTGAACGATATATACCCACTAAAATCACAAAACATTAATTAAATTTAAATATTTATTTCACCATCACTACACAACTTCACAGTAGAAAAATTACTAAATTGTAGCTAACGTAATATTGTGTGTGTACGTGTAAGTAGTTGACATAGACACTCCAGGCTCCTGTATACTAATGCAACTTTATGCTTTGTCTGTAAGTTTTATTACGTATTCTGTGCCTTGTCTGTGCCTGTGTGAGAACGTTGTAAATTTGATATCACTCGACCTCATTTCCTAATTAGGGTTCACCTATTACTTTGTGATTTTGAAAACGATTTTGCAAAACATAGAAAATATGAATGCGATGGATTTGCATAAATTTTCGCGTAGCTAAATTCATCTTATGCATATGTGTATTATGTATGTATATTTTGTTTTAATTTTACACATCTACCTATATTTCATAAGTAGGTAAGTACTAAACTAAAAGGTACTAATTACATTGTTATTGATGTATAAAAAACAAATAGGCATACAAGATTTCTAAGTCTCACTGGGATACAATCCGGGTCCTGTGGGTATGATTTGTTTACGATTCCTGACTTATTTCTAAATTATCGTTAAAATCGTGAGCGAAACCGCGGGCGTAACTAGTTAATAGGTTATATTAAGCAGGTGTTGCATTGACGTCAATTACTTGTTTTAAATGTGTGCTGTATGCGTGTCAGCACTTTCATGTAACACATACGTAAATCCTATGTATTTTACAGCACCGTGGGAATGCCTAAGTCATCAATTTTCCTACCTAAAGCCTCGTAAATGCGGAAGTCTACAATTTCAAATCGATGCATGTATGATTATGATGTAAGTAATTAATTGCTTTTAAATTAGTAGTCATTGATTTGATATTATTATCATATAATATGTGACTTAAGCTCTTTTGTTAAATCATAGCATTTTACATGATTTTACGTATAAAACTCGAACCTGAAGGAATTGTTTCATACTGAATTCCGACTTCGACGTGGACGTCATCAACTTCGGCTTCACCAGCATCCTGAGTCATCATCATCATCAGAAGTACCCTGAGTGACCTCGAGTGAATTTAAATTCATCATGTAAGTGAGTAACTTACCTTACTTTTAATTTTCGATATAATTGGGTTGTCTTGAGAAAGCTGATTGTGATGTGGTAAATATCACACGTACTATTAATATTTAGTACTTACTTAATGTTTCAGTTATTTACTTAAAGTTTCAGTACTTTTAATTTATCATGAATTAAATAACTGCGCACAACGCTTGTCATGTTTGACTCTATATATTTCATGTTAGTAGCAATTATAAAGTTTGTAATCAAATGGTTTTTTTTTTTCAGGTCTGATTCGGAACTAGAAGCAGTACCCATCGTCATCCCTGCAGCGCAGAAAAACAAGAGAGGGAAGAAATCTGCGGAAACATCTGCCAGTATCGGGACGAAAAGAAAAGGAGACAAAATTACTCAGAGGTATTTTTATTTTGTTACTTATTTATTTTAATTTTTACATACATTAAGTTCAGATAGGTTGAATGCTCAACCCTGGTTTTATAAATTTTATGTTACCTGAGGGTTTTTATTTGTACTATCTTTATTTTATTATTTATTATGTCAGTTTGAATTTGTAGACAAGCGTTAAGCTAGTAATCCTTTTACTTTGTAATTTATTGTATGGTATTCTTATAATCTATGGGTTTACTTGTTAAGACTTATAACATCCATTAATTTTTTATTGATTGTTACAGCTTACGCAGAAAATCTCAACGCATGGACATTTTCGGACTAGAAGAAGCCCCTGAAGAGACACCACTATCCAAAAAATCAGCTATCATCAGCAGCTTCGTCAACCGCGTGGCTAACGGCTCACAGCGACGAGTCGCAGACACTAAGGGTGATTATTTCATTGACCTTAAAATTTATGACTCTGAAGATGCTGATTCCACTGCTCCAGAGGAGCGGTGGAAAAAAGCACTGGTAAGAGCTAAGCTCAAAATTGAAGCAGACTCGTCGCAGTGGAGCAAGCTCCAGAGCTTTGTGAGGGATGCTCACAAGCTTTTTGAAGCATGTGAGCCAACATTTTATTCCGACAGTGTTTATTTCAAAGACAAGTAGTAGGGTTGATTTGGAGTGTCCTATCATTTGAAAGGTCAATCTTTTCATCATCATTATTTTTTTCTTTGTATTGTGTCCTTTTCTCACTAGATACATTATGCGGTATAATTAAGTGTACTAGATTTAATTTGTACTTTTGAACTATTTAGATAGCTTTAAGTGACCTTATTATTAAGAAAATAAATAATTATAAACAATATACTAGTATTGAATATAGTTTCCACCTTTTAGGTAGTAAATAAATTTGATATTCCATATTGCAAAACATAATTATAATGATCGTCACACACTGAGCTATAATAATATTTGAATATATTATATTTTTCGCACTATCTTTTTTATATTTTCTATTGAAGTATACTAAAAGAAAACATAATATTTAGATTTTTTTACTACCAAAAATGTTGAACTAAAGATATAAAATATAAATTATTGCTCAGTGTGCTATGTGCTTAATAGACATTGCAAATAAGGAGGCATGGTCGACTAATTTTAGCTAACTTCATTTACTTTCTATAATTGAGTGAACTTCAAACTAGATTTTATTCCTGTCGCAAATAATTTAGATACGTATAACTAGCATTAATTATAATTAAAGAAACGGATAACATACTAAATTACTTGTAGGTATTGAATAAAGTTTCTAAAGGATATAGGTAATTGTGAGAAATTGAAAATGCCATTCTGCAAAACCTGTAACGTTGACGTTGAAAAAAAATGTTGGTTAGGTCACACGCGTAGTACTAACCATAAGAACCGTACATTTTTACCGATGTGTGATGGTATAGACATTATTGAGTCAGCATTTCGCAATCGTATAGCGAGTTATAGAGTCAAAGTATCAGACGATAAGGAAGGAATTTGTGTACCCACTTTCTTTAATGCTATTCGCGCAAAGATTAATTTGCTTATAGATCAATCGCTTCAAACTCACACGTGCATTAAAGTGAATTTTGAATTGTTTTCTATGTTTCTTATGTTTAAAAATGATACACAGGAAATGAAATCTTTTTCAACTACTAATTTTACACTTCATCTAAACTATGATTTCAATAACTTATACACCATCGTTTTGAACAGTATCATGAAAAAGATAGAAGAGTTTCAAGAGAGAGACAGTGGGTGGACATTTTTAAACAATTGTCATCTGGAAATAAATATTTGTAAATATGAACCACTGCGGGGTTCAAATTTCATAAATTTACCAAATGTCATACAAAACAAAAAAGCGTGTTTAAACATTAAAAATAACGATGACTACTGTTTTTTGTGGTGCGTTATCGCTGCGCTTTACCCCGCAACCGAACATGCAGATCGGGTTACTTCGTATCCTTGTTTTCAAGACAAACTAAATATCAAAGATTTATCATTCCCTATGACTATTCCAGATATTTCTATTTTTGAAAAAAATAATCCTGACTTTAGTATCTACGTTTATGGTCTAAGAGATAGTAAAGTTATAACGGGACCTTTGTATAAATCAGAATCTAAGAGTTACAAACACCGAATTCATTTATTGTTCCTTGAAAATAACACGTCGTCGCATTTCTGTTTAATAAAAGATTTACCTCGTCTTGTAAGAAATCAATTAACAAGACATCATGGAAAGTTACATTGTTGCGAAAATTGTTTATTATTTTTCCCTTCATATGAAGAGCTCGACCATCATGTTTGTGGGGGTATCGTTACTATTTTACCTGAAAAAGGGTCAGTAATACAGTTTAAAAACTATAATCGCAAGCAAGATGTTCCATTCGTCATTTACGCTGACTTTGAAACAATGTTACGTCCTGTACAAGGTTGTGAACCTGATCCCAAAGTGTCCAGCACATCTGATCGACATCATCACGTGCCTGTCGCTTTTGCATATAATATTGTTTGCGTGCTAGATGAATCATATAATCGGTTCGTAAGCTATCGCGGAGAAGATTGTGTTCCAAAATTCATAACTTCACTACTTGATGACGTACATAAAATTCATAAGATCCTTAGCAAAAATACTCCAATAATATTTAACCAGCAAGATGAAAAAGTATTTCATGAATCGATTCGTTGTCACATTTGTGGGCATTTAACGTGGGGTTGCAAAGTTCGCGATCATTGTCATTTAACTGGAAAATTCCGGGGGGCTGCACATGAGATGTGTAATCTAAATTACAAGCTACCAAAATTTATCCCAATTTTTTTTCATAACTTGTCCGGTTATGACTGTCACTTATTTATAAAAGAATTAGGAGAATTGCCTGGTTCGATTAAAGTAATACCAAAGACAAAAGAAAATTACATTTCTTTCACTAAATACGTGGAAGTTGACCAAGATGAATACCTGCAGCTACGTTTCGTAGATTCGTTCAAATTTTTGAGCACTAGTCTGGACAAGCTATCTCAAACACTAAACTCCAACGATTTAGTGCATATGCATACCCATTTTCCGGACAAAAGCCAATTCGAGTTACTGACTCGGAAAGGGGTTTACCCTTATGAGTATATGACAAATTGGGAATGCTATACGGAACCAGCTTTACCCCCACAGGAAAAGTTTTATAGTTCTTTAAACGATACAAATATATCTGACGCTGATTACTACCATGCCCAGCTAGTTTGGTCGCAGTTTAACATCGAGAATTTAGGTCAATACACAGACTTATATGTTAAAACAGATGTTTTACTATTGACAGACACTTTTGAAAAGTTTCGTAGAACAAGTAAGATGCATTATCAGTTAGATCCAGCCGCCTACTTGACTCTCCCTTCTCTATCATTCGATAGTTTTTTATTAGGTTCTTCCGTCCAGTTAGAGCTAATCAATGACCTGGCAATATTACGTATGATACAAAAAGGAATTCGCGGAGGTGTGTGTATGTGTACGCACCGCTATGCAAAAGCTAACAACAAATATATGTCTAACTATAACCCAAATCAGGAGGATTCATTTTTAGTATATGTCGATTGTAATAATCTGTATGGGTATAGCATGTGTCAGTCACTTCCGCTGTCAAACTTTAGATTTTTAGACCAACAAAAAATCAAAACTTTGGATGTAATGAAAGTATTAGACAATGCTGATGAAGGTTACATTCTTGAAGTGGATTTGGCTTATCCAGATAACTTGCATTTATCGCATAACGATTTGCCGTTCTGTGGGGAAAAATGTATACCCCCACACGGAAAATGCATGAAACTCGTTCCAAATTTGTACAATAAGTACCAGTACGTAATTCATTATGTCAATCTTAAGAAATGCATAGAACACGGTCTAGAATTGCGGAAAATACATCGAGTGATCGCATTCAATCAAAGTTCTTATCTGAAAAGATACATTGAGCTTAACACAGTACTTCGTCAAAAAGCTGAATCCGTGTTTGAACAAGATTTTTTCAAACTTTTAAATAATAGTGTTTTTGGTAAAACGCTTGAAAACACAGAATCAAGAGTCAAAGTGCATCTTGTAAATCAATGGAACGATGAAAACAATGTTACTAAAAAAAGAACAAGTGCCGATAAATTGGTTAGTAGTCCAAACTTTCATAGTGCATCAGTTTTTTCTGATAATTTAGTAGCAGTTCAAATGAAATCTGATCGAGTAATTCTTGATAAACCAATTTATATTGGATTTTCAGTCTTGGAATTGTCTAAGGCACACATGTACAACTTCCACTATAATGTTGTCAAACCAGTGTACAATGATTGTGTTCAATTATGCTACACAGATACCGACAGTTTTATATACTTCATAAAGACACCCGATTTTTATCAAGACATGAAAGACGCGTTCTTCAATTATTTTGACACAAGTAATTACGAACTTGAAAATCAATACAATTTACCGTTAATGAACAAAAAAATTCCTGGTTTGTTTAAGGATGAAATGGCTGGAAGTATAATAACTGACTTTGTTGGATTGAGATCGAAATTATATTGCGTTAAAACTGAAAAACGTACAATAAAAAAAGCTAAAGGAGTAAAGACATGCGTGGTTCGTAATTTTGACTTATCAGATTATCAAACCGTGAATTTCAATGAAAGCATTGTACGTAAAAAGAACTTATTGTTTAAATCGATAAAGCACGAAATATTTACTAAACAGGTAAATAAAATAGTTCTTTCCGGAAACGATGATAAGAGACGTATTTCTAGAGATAGAATATCTACCCTGGCTTGGGGTAGCACTTATATTTTAAAGTCATGATTAAGTATGTTATAATTATAACCTAAGTATTAGTAAATAAGTACCTTATTATTGTATCCTTCAAAGATAATAGAATATGATGTACTTACTTAGTACTTATAGTTTGTAATGTTTGTAATATTAGTTTGTAATTTAGTATGATAGACGATAGAAATAAATGATGTCATGTAATTTTGACTTTTACTAACTCTACTGCTTTATCCAATCATACCAACTTTCCTAAGTAGGTAGGACATCAATTTTAGTAGGAGAATGTAAGTTCTAAATATGAGCAACAAGTTGAAACATGTTTGATTGTCAGAGATAAAATAGATATCCATTCTCGTAATTTAATAGGTAAGTATTATAGTTGGGCTGATATTTGATGCGTAGTGAAGGAGCCGACAAGTTACATCCTGCTCTTTCCCGATTGATGTCAGCATTTTTTGTATTTAATATTATTGTAGTTTTGCGTGTTCATTTATTATAACCTAGACTACAGGCCGGACGCTTGGAAAAATAAAGTTTATGTTTTTTAACTCTCTACATAAATATTTAGTATTGATTCGCATACTGACGTTCAACATTTGATTCTATTAAGGTGAGCATTTTGATTGATTTAGAGAAATTTATTAATGTTACTTAATGTCACTAACGGTGCATTTTTCTTATTTATCTCATATTTTTTTTCAGATCAACATGTCAACTGAAAATGACGATTACTATAACTTGCCTTGCGCACAGGATCCGTTAGCTGGTTGGGACTCGTTTGAGGCAGAACAGCGAACCAAACGCAAGCTCGAACTAGCTGAAGCTAAACTCGCTAAAGTTGAGGCAACTAAGAAGAAAAGATTGATGAAAAAAAGTAAGAAAGAGACGCTTTCTTATGTTATCAATAAATCTTCAGAGAGAGGATATAAAATGCTGAAAATACAAGTATACGATTTCAACGAAGGGGAAAATACCTACAGTGAATCTGTAAGAGTGCAATACATAGTGACTCATCCAATAGATGAAGTGTTAGACTCAGTTCAAAGTGTTGTTAATAAAATTTCAAAACGTTTAAGTAATGATTCTCTGTGAATTAAGGAAATGTAAAAAAAAAAACTTAATTTTAAAGTTATTTTAAATTAGTTAAGTTTTTGAATTAATGTATCTATCCATATTTATATTTATAAATAAACTACTCAAGTAATAAATAAGATTTTGTTTCTTTTTAATAAAACAATTTATTTTTTAAACATATTTATTGATCATTATTACACATGATTATATTTTTTATCATAATTGGTAACATTTATCTTGATAGTATACAAAATTGATTAGAATAAAATAGGTTATTGTATAATATTATAATATATTGCAATAGATATCTATAAACCTCATTAATTATCAACACAATCATAACCACCAGATTCGCTAGAATCACTTTCCTGTTTGTCATTTTCAAAATTATTGTTTATTCCCTTTTTGTGATTATTTTCAATGAAGCTTTCGAAAAATTTGAACACATTCATATAGTTATCAATAAACCATTTTTTAACTATAATAACATTTTTTAATGCACAGTTCTGTTTATGGTAAACACAATTTATAGCGGTGTTATCTTCTGAATTATACATTTTTATCAATTGCAATAAATTAGGACAGCCCTTTTCTCCAATATCTATTACATCACAATTATTATTACATATATTTTTTAACCACACAGCTTTTTCTGCTCCTTTAACAAAGATTTTTTTCTTGTTTAAAATGGTCATAATGACACATTTAAATTCACGATAATCAATGTATCCTTCACTCCATTTTATGCCGTGATATCTTTCTAACCAAGAAACTTGTTTTTTTTCTTTGTCTAAGAGTCGACAGAATGGGTAAGGTGGTTTCACTAAAAAAACTTGAGTGTATTCAGCAGTTGCTAGCGCTAATTCTTTTACGATAAAAAAGTTATTGACATCTTTAAATCCTTGCAAATCTACTATAATGTATTTCGAGTTCATGATATTTTCTTAACAGTACTACTCAACGGATTGTATTCAACGATGCAATCGTTTAGAATCAAACAATATGCTGATGTATTTTCTGGAAACTCTATGGCGGTTTCAAGTTCAATTCGCACGTCTACAGGTCCTGATTTAAGAGTTTCGTTTTGTCTTGAACAATCTATCACAAAAAGAGGCGCCCTAGACTTAAAGTCTTCGTAACTTAATAACGGTTCTGGTCGTCGGTTATAATACGACTGTTGAAATCTAGTGTAGTGTTCATATATAAGCGAATAGTTATCGTCAGCGAACCTGGTGTTCAGATTTTCATATGGAAAATAACAAGAGTTTAAAAAAACCCTTAAGTTTTCTATGTCACAATGGTCAAACTGAGACATATCGGCATCGGCACGACGCATGCGGTTTGTTTGAAATCCAACTATTACATATCGTGGTTTTTCTATTTGGGAAGAAGTTTTTACAGACCACGTATGTTTTCTAGTTTTTGGAAGAGCAGGATATTCATAAAGATCCCAATTTCTATAAACCATACTGATAGAACGATCTCTTTCCAGGAATTTGAGTAAATTAATCCGTTCACGATCAGATACTCTCACATGGGGTACGCGCCAGTTTATGTTTTCTATTTCAACATTATTAACATATTCACCCGTTTCTAGTTTTATTGCATTGAGATTTGTGCTACTCCGAAGTAATATCAACTCATGTTTACAATTCATAATAATCTTATTATAATCTTCAGCAAAGCCTAGTATTTTATTAAGAGGTATAGACACTGAAAAATTACCTGCCGCGTTATTTGTGGTACCATTCATATCCCACCCCCAGAACTTCGACATCTTTGACTCGTTATCATTAATTGAAATTAGAGATTTCATAGTGGTAGTAATACCAGCATTTTTTATTTTATCTATTTCTATTCCATTTAACTCATATCGAATGTCTTGAAAGAAAAATAATACTGGGTTATTTGTAAAATGAACTTTGGATACAGCAGCTTTTGTATCACGTTTAATCACATTTACAACGCCTTTTATGTATAGAGTACTTGCTGAAGGTAGTACGCATAGATCTTGTTGATTAATAGGTATTCTTATTTCGTCATTTTCTCGAAAGCTATTGACATATGGCTTATATGTATGATATTCTATGCTTTCAATAGAATTATCAACATGTATTGTATCTGCTATACTGAGAATACTCATTTTAATAATCCGATTAGTTTCAAAAACTTCTTATTTTCTTTTGTTAGTTTCACTCGAGGTCTTCTTTTGTTGATGACACGGTTTGAAATGTGTTTATTTAGTGTTTGTACTATGATTTTATTGTGGTCAATCATTTTCTTCTTATATGTAAGTATAGTTGTATATCTTCGCCACGTAAGTTTACTAAGTTATTCTTAGCATCCAATATTCTGACGGTAATTGAGCTGATATTGTTCTGGTTAATTGGAAAATAAATAATGTTCTTGGGAATTTCAATAATTCGGTAACCAGGAGGTACGTTTGGAGGAAATTCGTGAATTATATGACTGGGTTTGCCGTCCGTGTATGATCCGCTTATAATGTCACATTCGATTCTTAGCACGGTCGTCGAAAGAATGTTGACTGGATAAGAAGATTCATTTAATATATTTGCTTTTAAAGTTTCTTGATTGAAACCAAACAGTCGAGCTAGCAAAGGACTTTTTTCAAAATGTATATCTTTAGAACATACGATGGAAGTTTTTAACGTGTTGTTATTACAAATTAATTTAAAAGAACAGTCTTTCATGTTTTCTTCCAAGTAATCATTTATATCACTCAGCTCATACGATCCTTCGGGTATTACAACGACTTCCTTATCACCAAAATGTAACTTGTTATTGTTGCTATCGATGTTAGGTATAGAATTAAATGTTGAGAAGTATAGCAGACCACATTCATATTCGCCATTGAGCTCTAAGCCAGGTGAATAATTTATTGTAGACAGTGGACTGGAGCTTGATATGGATAGTGTAAAAGACATTTTGATACTGACAACAACTTAACAATTCTTTAACTTAAATGAGATTTCCAGAAGTTCTTCAGATATTTTAAGCATAAGTGTCCGCAATTCACAGTATCGTAACTTTGATATTTCAGGTAATTATAATAAATTTCATGGTTATTGAAATACCTCAGTAATTCTAGCGGAGGTTTTAGATCTCCAAAACTGTCAAAATACTCGCAATATTCATTATTTTTTACATAGGCTACCCAGTGAGTGCCAGGATTTTGATGATCATCCAGATTAATTATACCACATTCAATACGCTTGGGTTTTTTTGGTAATCTATCTCTCATGTAGACACCTCTAAAATAAGGTATATTGGCACTATACGTCATTATATCAATGTCAGTCAGAGCGCGGTTGGGTAGCCTTGTATTCAGTTTTTTGGAGCTTTAAGAAACAATCCACTTCCTTTTTTATATGGTTTTAAATAGCATCCCTTTCCTAGTGCTATTGCTTCCATTGTTCTATTATGACGTTCGGATTCCTGTAGATCATTTTTTGCTGATTTATAATCATTCACAGCTTTTGCAACACCTGCAGCACCGCCAGTTAGAGCGCCCAACGCTGATAGAGCCGCAAATATTGGTATTAACGGTAATATACCTCCAGTTTTTGGTATAGGTATAACACGCGGTACACGCACTCTATTTTTTGTAAATACTTTTTTTGCTACAGCATAAGCAATTTTAATGGCAGCTTCATTATTTTTAGGTTTTAATTTTTTCAGCTTTCTACTAATTTGAGTAGTTAAAGCCTTAAATTTTTTGACACCAGCGCCTAATTTAAGCTTTGATTTCATAGCTTTATTTACTACCCAAGAAGCAATTTTTTCTCCAGTACTGGCATCTTTAGATTTTATTCGCCTCTTAGTCATGTTAATGAGTTCTATATCAGCTTTGTGACGATCACCTAAGTTAGAATTATTTGAGTATGCAATGTCGTGTTGTTTACAAGCTTCGTCCAGTTCATTAACTCCCCTATCACCACGCAATAGCCGTTTTTGCAATTTTGTACCAGGACCACAATAATTATATCCAGGTAAATGTAATTCAAACGGTAATTTATTTATCACTGTGTTAATGAGACCACCTCCCTCCATCAATGTTATCATAATGATGTTTATTGTACGTACTCATCCATTTTATATACAATGTTAAAGAGATGCATTTTTATTAATCCACGAGTTTTCACTTTCACTAAAACCTAACCATTTAACATATAGTTTATTACCTTTTTGTTTCAATACCTTTTCTACTAAGTATACGCCAGGACAATTAGTCTTTTGGAGTTCTTGTTTATAAAATGAACCTAATATTTTCTCATTATGTTGATCTTCTAAATGGTAAGTTACTGGCTTTGTTTCATTAACTTTAATAATTTTAAACAATTCAGTAGACCAATTTGGTGTGTAACCTTTTTGAAAACATCCTTTATATTTGCTAATGCGAACCTGATCTCCAACATTGAAAGTTTTATTCTTTGTAGAAACATTTTTTTGACTTTTTTGTATATTATTCAATACAACAATTCTATTTGCGCTACAAACATTTTTTGGTTCTATTTTAATAGTTCTATGTATTGAGCTATTATACGTATTGATTATTTCTTGTACAGGCTTACCTATCCACTTATAATTTCCAACTAAACTGAAATATTTGTAAAGTTTGTTTTTAACTGTTCTTATAAACCTCTCTACAATAGATGCTTTTTTGATAGAATGTGTAGAATAATGATTAATTTTAAATTTTAAAATTTGTTTTTTAAAAGCTTTGTTGTAAAATTCAGTTCCTAAATCAGTTTGCAAATTAATTGGAATCCTTCCTTCATTTATTACTTTTTCAAACGCGATTGCTATTTCACACATTGATTTGCTTTTAACAGGAACAGCCCAACCAAATTTGGAGAAAGCATCAATTATAACTAAAATATATTTATAACCGGAATTGAATACAGATAATTTTTGAAAATCAATTAAATCTGCTTGCCATAAGTCGTCAATGTCTTTGATTACCACGCAGCGCCGCTTATAATTCCTTCGTGCTTGTTTGTGGATTTCGTTCACTATTTCTTCCTTGCTCATTTTTAGTATCAAGTATGCTTGGATGCGCGGTTTGTTCACTTCGATTATGTCTGTTATTACTTTTAATTCTTTTTTTTATTTCGTCAAATTTTGCATCTATTTCTTTCTTTGTGTAGAAATGGTTTTTAATAATCTGTTCATCAAACTCTAAAGCAGATTGATTAATAACTTTTTCGTGTACACGTAAACGTTTATGAACGTGATTTCCAAATTTGTCCACATTCATAGCAGCAGAGGTATTGATAGCTGAACAGTTGAAATGAATCTGTAGATACTAATAAAATAATAATGCTTTTATTTAGCTAATAACACCACATTCGCGAAGTTCTTCGATTATTGATATTATTTCATTATCTAAATTTGAATTTCCGGCATCGCGAGATGCTATTAATAGCTGTAATCTTTCAACTAATTCATTAGGATCATCCCAATAAATGTAGTCCACTTTTGGTTTTACTTTCTTTAATACAGGCAATAATCCAGTGCCCTGTACTTCTTGATCATGACTTTCAGCACTCGTTGTACTTATTGTTCTGTCTTTTATATACTTGAAAAGTGGTTTTATGATGTATTTGTATTTGATACCCTTATTGGTTTTGATTGGCTTCTTTGGATCATAATCACGGCGATGTACATTTGTATCCATTAACATTTGTTTATAGTTTTGCTTATCGTCTTCAGTTATTTTCGAAATATCAGGTGTTCTTTTAAATAATAACTCATACATCCCGAATGTTCGAGGATACTGCTGTCCCCCTACTGATATTTCAAAATCTTTGAGGGAAAAAATTGCAGATCCCATTCTAAGTTTTCCGCGGTCTAATCTCACACCAAACGGAATTTCTTTAGATGTGGCCTCTGCTAAGCTCCAAGACATATCATTGGAGTCTAGGGACTTAAAAGATGAGGTACTTAGATTTTGACGATCAGTGTTTTTATCTTCAATACCTAGATCTTCAATTTCGTCAGAACTTTCTGAGTCGACTTCACTTGATTGCGTTTCTAATGTGTTTACAACAGGTACATCAGACATTCTGTGTTTTTTAATGCCTTCATCAGACTCACTGGAATCCTGGTATCGAACTTTTTTGAACCGTTTAGGTGTCTTTTCAGTCTTACTCTCATTTGATGATACTCTGTTTGCAATTATTTTATTAAGAGGTTCCGTTATTGGTTTTAACGCAGTTTCAATAACCAAATCACTGTTTAATTTTAAATGTTTCATCAACTTAACTTTTTTTTTTACAGCATCTGCTGATTTAACAATTTGCTGTTTTAATATTTTTTCTGAATTATACATAGTATATTTTTTACTGTCATGCGACCTGTTCTTTTCGATGATGCGTTAATAAATGAATTTGATATTATTGTTAATGTCGTTATATATTATTTCTATCAAACTAGCTATGCAAAACAACAAACGTATCAAAATTTTTCCTATAAGCACCATTATTTTTTTCACAATCCTTATTTATTACTAAATAATTAAATGGAATACTCCAGATTTCTTTACACATTTCACGAAACTGATTCCAAGACATATCTGTATTGACATGCTCATCGTAAACATGTTTAAGGTTAATATCGTCTTGTCTAAAAAGAACAATCATATTAGCGTTGTCCCTGATTAATTGTTTTGGTATCTTGCTATATGTTTGGTTTAAATAAAAACAATCAATATTTTTATGTCTCCCTGTAGCAAAATAATCTCGAATATTATTCTGCTTTTCGCAAGCTACATCATCAAATATAAACACTGAATCGGTTTTTGCATCTGCTGTACTCAATATTTCATCGTTTTCTTTATACTTATATAAATTTACGGCTGGTACCATTTTGAGAACATTATCGAAAAACATATACATCGGTTGAAATAAAGTTTTGGAGAATATGTATACATTTAAGAATTTTAATCCGTGCTCATGTAAAAGGAGCCCAATCATTAAATTGGTTTTGCCACAGTTTGACGGACCGCAAATTAAGCAGCGAATCGTATTTGGTAGAAGTTCACTATGTCTGTGTTTGTTCTTTTCTGACGGTAAAACACATAGTCTGTTTAAATTTAATGTGCAAGGCTGTTTAATAAATAACATGTTTAAGTTCCTTGGCTATTAGAATAGAAATGAAAGATTAGAAAGTAAATGCATAATATATACTTTCGATGAAAAAAGCTTTACTGAACGCAATGTTTGTTTAGTATGTATCATGTAGTTGAATTCTCTACTCAGAACTTTCGAAAGGTAATCTCAGTTCTGGCAGGCAGCAGTATCATCATTGCAAGAACGTATTTAAAAAAAAATTTAGTGCGTCAGTTTCCTCTAAAATGGGAGGAGGATTTATGACAACGATAGAACGCGATTAATACGAGTCTTAATTAGTTATTGGGAACGCTGTTCCACTTTCAGTTAGCATCTCAAAGATTTTGGGTGCTCCACCTGAAGCGAAGCGAAAGGTGGAGTACCCAAAATCTTTGAGATGCTAACTGAAAGTGGTCCAGCGTGCCCAATAACTACCTACTCATGTGAAAAGAGACGTTTACAACAAAGATTTATTGTTTATTTTTAGGGAAAAAAATATATTTATCTGTTGGTTGGAAACAAACAAATGCTTGTTGAATCATCATCATCATAATCAGCCTTTTAACAGTCCACTGCTGGACTTTTAGCCTATCCCCGAAAGGGTGATTGGGCCATATCCACCACGCTGGCCCAGTGCGGCTTGTTGAATGTACTGTAGGAATTAGTTTATATTCAAGCAATAGATATGTCAGTCACGTGACGGGAATAAAAATAAATGTTGCTTTGACTAGAATCAGCCCGCTGGTTTTAGAGATATCGAGTGTGTAAGTATCAATTACAGTACATTATTAGCCTATCATGTTCTCTGCTGAAACATATCACTAAAAGAGATCTCTTCCAGGCAAACTTTGAGTGAAATTAACTTGATCTATGTTTATAGGCATGATAAGGAAAGTAAGAAGAGGGCGGAACCCTTTAAGTATAGAAATCTATACTCAAAGGCGGAACCACTTGTCTTGTTTTCACTTGACTCGAAGTTATAATGTTACGAGTAGTAGAGGCCCGGCGGGACGACCTTGCGGGGCGTTACCCGCTTCATTCATAAAGTGGTTTCGTATTTGAAAGTTTGTTTGTTTGGCATACATTTAAGATCTGTTGCCTAAGGAACCGAATTTGGGTTGCATGGTTTACACTTGCGTTTAAGAAAAACACACTGAATGAAAATTATGAAATCTCTGTGGTGTCCATTGCTTCCTCGATTTTTCCTCTTATAAAAATCATCATCATCATCATAATTTCAGCCGTAGGACGTCCACTGCTGGGCATAGGCCTCCCCCATTGATCTCCGAAGGGCTGGTTGGAAGCGGCCTGCATCCAGCGTTTCCCTGCGGTCTCTTTTATGTCGTCTGTCCATCTCGTGGGTGGACGTCCTACGCCGCGCTTACTGATCCGTGGTCTCCATTCGAGAACCTTTCACCTTGAGTACCTTATAAAACTAAATGATGCACATATGGATAATAAAAAAATCATTTCATTTCAATGCTCGCAAATCATCATCATAATCAGCCTATCATGGCCCACTGCTGGACATAAGCCTCTCCCGAAACACGCCATTTAGCCCAATCTTCGACTTTCGCTTCAAGCCGCTGCCGGACGTATATCGTCACTCCATCGAGTCTCAGAGCTTCGTACGCTACGTCTATTGATTTGTAGTCTCCATCCATATAAAATATACTAAACCTTGTTAAGTACTCGATTAAAAATAAAGATGTATATTTTCTAAAGATGCGTCTTTATTGCAGTGGCCATCCCATTTATCAACACTACTTCTCTAATAAATCACCAGTTCTCTGACCCACTTTTATCCGTCAAATAAAATATTCTCAGAACGTTCGTTTAGCATAAATACATCATTATTTATCCTAATTTAATTAATTCATCATATTAAGAGAACAGCCGAAAGTGGAGCGTGTAATATCCTCGCACTTTCGTTTTTTAATGAATTTAATCATACATTTTCACTTTTCATTGTCAATTTTATTGTAAATTGCAGTTCTTTTGTTAATTGTAAATAGTAGTAATAAAGCATGTGGCATGTCATGACGCGTCGGTTATTGTGTAATATTTAATTGGACGTCTTCGAGTGCGAGGACCAATCATTTCCGATTATAATGCAAAGTGACAAACATACTTTCAAAATTTGTCATTTGGTCATACCTACGCGGACAACACGACTGTTAGAGGCTCCACATACAACGAACTTTTTCTTGGCTGAATATTTCTCTCTCTCGCCCTAACTAACGTTTTCCAGTACTTCATACTCTCTCAGATATTTTAGGGGACGACGAGAATGCGCTGTTATCCATGTCTACGCATTACAAGTCGTGAACTGAACAATATGCGATATTGTTGTATAATCAAAAGAAAATTATGTGATAATTTCTAATTCATTTTTAAATCCGATTTTTATTCAGATTTGTCTCATGGCTGGTTTATCCGATCTGTTCTGGTAGGTTTCTGGTTGCAATATTTGATCATGACTTCGTATTGTATAACAGTCAATTTCTCTAACAAAATACAATTCATTTGCAATGAATTAGCAAGATAAAATGCATAAATGTGTAAGTATACATACATTTGTTTTTTAGGCTTTTTCACATTTTCCGTCATAATGGATTCAAAATTGGTTATAAATATGAAAATTTTGAATTCAAATCATGTGAGTAGATGTCCATTTACACCTATATGTTACTTACTGATAACGTTTCCTGTTACCGTCATGACAGTCTTGCTATTTGTTTAGGTGCGTCCCTATCAATATCATTGCGGATATCCGATTTATATTTTGCAAGTCGGTTAGGCAAATATAGCCGGGGATTGGAATATCTCTGTTAGTACAAGATATTGAAGTTTTTAACGATACGTACCTACTTACTCTGCGGTAATTAGATAACAAAGTGGTAGAGAGGCGAGTGAATAAACAACTATATGATTTTTATAAGCATTCAATTTGTATATTTTACTAAGAAAAATAATGAAACGTATAAAACGTACCTTTATGAGATTTACAAAAAGATATAATAAAAACATCACATTTTTATGCATTTAGAGCGTGGACAGTTTTTTAAAAATTAAATAGTTTATTTAAGATAAACCATTAAAAATCAACAATTAACGTCATCAAAAAAGTCAAAATAAAAAAAACAACGGGGAAAAGGAAAGAGTTTTTTTTATCAGAATTTAGTCACATGTAACATAAGAAATAAAAATTGTCCCATGTTACTACTGGAGTAGTTATTGGTAATATGGACAAAAATACCCTTACTATGGTAACAGTATTTGTCCATGATCTGTGCTAGGTCTTCTGCTTATGAAAACAGTTTTTTTTTTACAATAAGATATAAAAAAAAAAAAACTTCCTTTTATAAAAGGTTTCAGAGCGCCTGGTTAATGCGACGCGTGACCAAAATGCTGGCGTGTTTCTGGCTCAACGCATAAGCATTGCCATTCAACGTGGTAATGCCGCCAGCATGCTGGGTACGCTGCCAACTGGTAGTGGGCTTGAGCATTTGGATTGTCTTTAGACCTTCAACGGTCTATGGGCAGTCTAACTGTATTTGTAGTTTTAGTTTTAGCTTGTATTTGTTTAGTTAATAAAGGCACTTGCCCAGGAAAAAAAAGGTACTTACTCAAATTTTTACTTGTAGTTGTGAACGCAAGATGAAAAAAAAAAAATTGTTATGCGGAATCAAGTATGTACATAAGTTTTGATCTAAACTGCATCTAAATCATGCACACATAGGAAAACCACACCCAAGACTTTTTGGTGCGCGTTGAAGTCTTTTGTATCGAACCATATTTTCCACTTCTTTCAGCCTTGTTTTGTCATTGACTCATCGCAGAACTATTTTGATTGGCATAATGTAGGAGTAAATACGTTTATATATAATTATGACTAGTTAATTAAACCACCGTCGGAAGTTGGAGGCACTCGCGGCACGTCCGGTCGACCTCCTATGTTTAGTTGAGTTAACTGGTAGCACCCCGCGGATTCACCTGATACTTTTCAGTTTCACTGCATATTCTTGTTGTGAATAAAAGGAAAAAGAGGACCGGGAAGACTAAGAAGAGTATTCTTAGACCAAATAAAAGAGAAGGGAAATGTTATGTCGTATAGGGAGGTGAAAACGCTGGCAGACGACCGTCAAGCCTGGAAGTTACTCCACCGACAAGAACTATGCTCTTAAATGTTGAATGAACGATTAAAACTAATATCAGTGTCTAAAATAATCACCCACAGTTTCACCAAAAGTCAACAGTTTAGAGCTACTTCCACTATTTATTATGCGAACTGCTAGTCTGTGGAATTCGCTGCTTGAGTGGGTGTTCCCCGATAGTTACAATCTGGGTTTCTTCACCTCAAGTCGAGAGTGAATAGGTTTCTTCTAGGCAAGCGTGCTCCATCGTAGGCCGCATCATCGCTTAATATCAGGCGAGTTGGCGGCGAAGCGCAAGCCTATCGAAATTTATTTTTTTAACAAATGTTAGGAATTAAGAAAAACATAATTATAGGTGAAAAAATTTGTATGGACATATTGGACATTAAATAATTTTAGAGGTTAGAAACGTGGAAATTGGCGTTAATGCTTTTGCTTACAAACATGAATCAGTAGAATTATCTTCTTTCCTAAAAGGAGTAAGGGATAAAATTATGTATGAAAGTTTGACAGATTTTGCGTTAGGGCAGAATTCAGGGAGGAAAATTGAGGTTGAAAATTTATTAGTAAACCTTCGCATACGAAGTATTTTACAACAGCTAGTTGTTTATAAATTAGTTTGACCATCTAGTTTAAAAAAATCACTAACTCAAACTACTCAGTTTGAGTTAATGATTTTTTACATATGACTATACTTACGTCTGATCGTGATCTCACCTGATGGTAAGCGACGATGCAGTCGAAGATGCAGCACCTTTGACTAGTAATTAACTTCCACAGACGGTCATTGATGCTCCGAGCTTTGCATCTTTCAAAAATAAACTAAATAAGTGGCTTATTACGCAAGCTTTTTATGAATATAGTGACTTTTTCGATATTAAGATAGCGCGTAATACTATTGTATAGCAAATTTTTATTATAACATTATCTGACTTGTAATTCCTATAATTATTAATAAAGATATGTCTATGTCTAATAACCTATTGACGATAAACTTGAACACTTCAAGATTGTAATGCTGAGGAAACACAAACGAAGGGAATATCAATAAAAAGCAATTATTTATAAACAAATGTATAAAATCAACATATAACATTATCTTATCTATCAGTGTGTTACCTATTTATTAGTCTTGTTAATAGTATTGGTAGTAAATTATGTTATTTTAGGTGTATTGTCCGTTTTGCGAGAGCCGCTTGTACTCTAGCAGCCATCGTAGAGTCCTGGCCAGGGCTCCAGTGTCCTCGCAGTGGATCTTGTAGCACTGCTTGCCTCGACGAGTCTCAGAGCTAGAAATAAAATAAATCAGACTATACAGTTCTCAAAATGTTTTTTTTAAGAGCATCTTATACCAAATTTGACGGTTTTAAATCAATTTTATTTAGTTAAATTACAATATTTGAGCTGGAAAAAAATACATGTCACAGAATACATCTGTGTTAGAGTTTATGATTTGGTTCAAAACACGATAGAATAAACTTTCCTCGATCAAAAAAAAAAATCTGAAACAAAGTCGACTTAGTTTATTTTTTTCATTTTATGCTCTAATGAAAGCTCGTAACAACCTGGAAATTGCATGTACTGAAAGGCAATTATATTCAACATTATTTGGATAGATTTTTGATAGTGAATAGTTTCGTTTTATAATGAAATTAAAAGCGTAAAAAGGACGCGAGAATTTTGGCGCGCCGCGTTCAGTACCGCACCAGGCATCATCGAGGTCGGACCTATGCTCGTTTTTGTCGTTGCACTCCTCCCGCAGGCGTCCTGACTCTAGCATGGCAATATACATCGTCGCTATAACTTGGCGGGGGCTAAGGGAGCGTTTTGTTGCCTACGCGACTCGGATAACCGCCCGTTAATGTATTAATAGGATTGCGTTTGGCCGTCAACTCGCCTGATGTTAAGCGACGATGCAGTCTACGATAGAGCACGCTTGCCTAGAAGAAACCGATTCACACTCAGCTTGAAGACACCCAGATTGTAACTATCGGGGAACATACTCAGACAGCGAATTCCACAGGTCCGATGTAGTATTATGCCGATTCCTAAAATTTCGGTTTTAGCCTCTTATAACGCGAACAGGGTACAAACAGACTTAGATAGAAACACATAGAGGAGTACACACATCTCTGCTAGCTTGTAATTCTTCTCCGAGTGTAGCTCGCATAGCAGCCGCCGCCGGCACCGCTCGCTGATGACGGGCAGGCTCGTTACAGGGTCCGAGCGACGGAACATGTTGGAGGGGTAACTGCAACGTAAATAATCACATTTTATCATCATCATCATCATCATCACCACCATCATCATCATCATCATCAACCATTCTCCACCCACTGCTGGGTATAGGTCTCCTCTTCAGCGCGCCATCTTTTCCGGTCCGTCACATTTTATATTATTGCCATATTATGCCATAAGGTCAATCTGGTCTATTGACCTTATGTTATAATATGGTAGATAGTTTTTGAAAAGAATAAATATTATAGTAGGATGGAACTCATTGGAAAAGGTATAGAATATAACAAAAATTAAAGGAAAAATAATTTACGGGCGATCTGAGGTCGGGAATTGGAAGGGAACATTTACCGTAGTAATGTATATTTTTTATACCATTAGAAAGTAGAGATTTCAACGAAAAAAGCCCACCGACTTTTTAAAAAAAACTGATATTTTGACGTGAGAATTTTCAAATAAAAATTAGGATGCTTTTTCGATATTAAGTCAAAATAAGGTAAAAAAAAACTGTGTTTGTGACTTAAAAAGGTAAGTCTTCATTAAATTTCGTGTTTTTTTTTTGTAAAAGATAAAAATAAAAAACCAAAAACTTGGTTATTTGAATTTTTCAGTTTATGTGAAAAAAATGTGTAGACAAAAATTGTATTTTTTTTATTACCTACAACTTTTTTCCATAGGACTTGTAGTTTTGTCGGAAATCAAGATAAACCGTTTTTTACGTTTCGATTATACGTACGAAAAGTAGACAAAATCATCGTCTCGTATTTTTCTGTTTCTTCATTCAATACTAGGCCGATTTCATATTTTTTTTTATTAATAGTAAAAAAAATTGAACTGTGCTTTTGCTATTTATTTTTGATTTATAAACTCGTCAAATTTGCTTGATAGACGTCTGAACATGGCGGTAAAAAAATCAATCTTTGGGATATTTATATAGTAGTTAAATTATAAGATAAAATTTAGATAGACCGTTGGTCGAGTCGGTAGTGAACCTGCCTTCTGAGCTTGGGGGCGTGGGTTGGATTCCCACCTAGGACAAACATTTGTGTGATGAACATTTGTGTTTGTTCTATATCTGGGTGTTAATATCTATTTAAGTATGTATTTAAAACTATATATGTATGTATATCAGTCTCTGGCAGCCATATCACAAGCTTTGCTTAGTTTGGGGTCAGTTGACCGTGTGTGCAAAAATGTCCCGTTTATTGTATGACAATAGAGGAGATCAATTTTATTAAAATAATTTACAGCTCTAGCGGTATTATCCAGGGATAAAACACGAGAATACATTGTATGGTCAAAACGCTGCCCGTGTGCCCACTTTAGTAATGAATGAAAATAACACTGTAGTGGTGACGACCAGTTTGTCACATCATCAGCTCGGAGTGGAGGTGGACCGAGAATGTGAAACGGGCGTGTTATACGAGCCGTTATATAACCTCTCCACGAGAAACATTATGAGTTTGTGTAAATTAAGTATTATTGAGGATATGACAGATGTTATTAATTTTTAATGAAAAGATTAATTGCTTTTGCATTTTTTTTCTCGAAGATTGACCTAAATTTTTCATACTTTGCTGCTCTAACATTAAATAGTATTTTTTACTGATTACGATCTTTATTAATGTTAACGTTCAATAGGGTTGCTTTGAATTGCGATCGTAAATCATACTACTATTATAAATGTGAAAAGTTTGTTGGTTTGTTGATTTGTTTGTTCCTCTTTCACACAGCAACAGAACAACGGCCTGATCTGCAAATCCGGTCGTTGGACCTAATTTTTTGCATGGGGCTGGAGAGTGACATAGGCTACTTTTCATCATCTTCATTTTTCATCACTACGCGGGTGAAACCGCGGAGCACAGCTAGTCTTCTTATATATTTATAAGAGGTGATGTATGTATATAATTATGTTCCTTATGGACTCCAAAACGGCTGGACCAAATTTTACGGGACTTTCACTGACTGATTGATGATATAAAGAGAAATTCACGCAGGGTGCAGCTAGTATGAGAATAAAATGTGACAAATTGATAAGACAGGAAAAAAAGATACAACAAAAAAAAAACTACTACTGGTGTAAATTATTTTGTTACACTGTCTAAACTAAATTAATCAAACAAGACCACCAACAACATTTTTTTTCGTTTCAATCATGATGCCAACAATTTTGGTGCTATTATTTAGTTTAAAAATGTCGCAGCAGAATCGACACTTTTATTTGTGCAATTATGTTATATTCAACTGCAATTTCTATTTTCATAGTATCGTAGTAATTTCGTGACTATATTAGTGTGTTTACTTCACAAATGCTAGTTAAAAACGTGAAGAAATGAATGGTTTTATAAGCAAAGATTAATTACAATTTCACTTAAAAAACCCGATCAATTAGTTCGACGTATCGCACTTTTTCAGGAGTAGACTTCGTGCCAAACTTAATCACCGCTTTAAGTTCTGGTAATTGGTACCTACTCGCTTCCACAAAATTTCAGCCGTACATAAAACCCGCACATCACTCTATCATTCTATCGATACACCTTATCTGCGAAGGAGAAACGAGACAGCTCGAAATGACCTTGTTAAAAATCTTGTAGTAGAGTTTTTAATATTTATTTATTAAATACGTTGAACATAGGTATAAAATACAATATTGTGATGACGCAACGGCACGATGCGTTATGTGGTTATGTTCAGTTCATATATCTTTATTTCAAATAGAAATACTTTCGAAATGTCCCAAAAATACAAAGCTAAATATATGAAAAAAATTACAAACATATGGTAGAAATTTTAGAATACAATTCGAACTTACAGCTTCACAACAAGGTGTTCCCAAGTGTCAGTGATCAAACCGGGTATAAAATTTGGCATGGACTATATTGGAATATACTGAACAGATTATCACGCAATGCAAATGCGTGAGCTTACTTTTACTTCGCATCCGTGTTCACGGTGTGGGTGGCATGCACTGCATGCAGCCAGCTGCCCAGTACTGAACTATGATACAAAATAATGCGGGAAGTTGGTCGCGCTTACCGTCAGATGAGCGACTTGCTCATCTCTATTCTCAATTTTACCTATATAAGAGTATATCTTTAGACATGTTCGAGGATATCATTGTACTTATAATTATAAACGACTTTTACTATGGGACCTACAGTGATATAGCAAAAACAAAATCAGTGATCAGATTTTTTTATTTACACTTAAAAGGACGCTATATACGCATAAAGCATTACCATCAGCCTTTTAATAGTATACTGCTGTACTTTGGCCTACCCCCGAAAGGGCGATTGGGCCATATTCATGACGCTGGCCCAGTTGCGGGTTGGTGGATTCATATACGTCATTTAATTTCTTCTCCGTACGTATGCAGATTTCCTCACGATGTTTTCCTTCACCGAAAAGCCAGTGGTATAAAAATATGCACATAAAATCCAAAGAGCTCATCAAAAAAAAAAAACTTTCATTTCATGGGACCGGATTAGAACCCGCGTCCTCACGCTTTCATGACTAGCGGTCTCCCAAATAGGCTACCATGACTTTTTTACGGAGCTGATTTTGTTTTTACGATGACAGGGTTGGTAAAAGTTGTTTATAATGATGGGTAGAATAATATCCTCGAATGTTGAACTTATCTAAAACTATTAATCGTTTTACTGAATCCTAAAGTAACACTTCTAGGTATATAATATGACTCTGTAAAAGAACACTTCTATATAAAATGACTCTGTGTGTGTGTGTGTAGGTACTAACGCGTGTCCCTGCACGTCAGGGCCCGTGTGCTCGATGGTGATGAGGCTCGGAGTGAGCGCAGAGATGATCAGCCCCACCGGCAGAAACGCAGTCACCAGCCGAAGGAAGTTCTCCCACGGGTTCACGCTGAAACGGACAAGGTTCTTCAGTCACCAGAGAGCTGTTCTCACGCAGCAGAAGATAAGCTACAGCATGGGTTCTTCAAATGGTAGTAAAATAAAGTAGTTCAAGTAGTAAGTTATTACATTCTTAAAGGGTCAGCAACGTGTTTTTTTTTTTTTTTAATATATATAACTATCTGAAACCCGCTACTTCGTACGCGTAGAGCTCGGCCTTCGGCCTCGCCACTACAACCCGTTATACCCTATGTGTTATTCTAATCATCATCATCATCATCATCATCAGCCAGAAGACGTCCACGTTATTCTAATGTATAAGCTATATTATTGTAAACTTTCATTAAAATCCATTCGGGAGTTTTTGCGTGAAAGAGAAACAAACATTCATACATCCATACATACAAACTTTCGCGTTTATAATATTAGTAGGATAGGTTTGCCTTTGACCACCATCTCGCCTGATGTTAATACTTCTGGTGTTACATGTATCCATATGACTGCTTACCTTTAGGCAGCTCGTCTGCTAGTTTGCCACCTATGGCATTAAAAAATCCGCAGCGGTGGACTTCTTTAATCTAGAGCCTAGCATGTTTCCTTTACTCGGTTATCTAACAAAAACGTTGTAAAGACGAGTGGCGAGGCGCCGTAGAACTTTTTGTTCTAGACCTCTCTGACTGAGCAGACTTTGAAAACTCTCTTCAAGTCAAGCTAGGCTGTATAGACCCTAATCACGCCACCAGAGCCCTAATTCATAAAGCGACAAATCATAATAAAACTACAAATGTCAGTGGAATACGCCTAACCTGCGTTTCATCTTTGATTATGTACTTACATAATCAAAGCGTTTCCTGTATTAAACATTGTGAGGAAACCTGCATACGTACGGAGAAGGAATTCAATGGCGTATGTGAATCCACCAACCCGCACTGGGCCAGCGTGGTGGATATGGCCCAATCACCCTTTCGGGGGTAGGCTAAAAGTCCAGCAGTGGACTGTTAAAAGGCTGATTATGATGATGATAGTTTCATGAAATAGGGTCTGCTCTCTGCTGTAGTGGTCTAGAACATGATTTGTTACATCATTGTTAAAGAGTATTTTCTTTACAATATTTAATCGGTAGGTGATTGTATAAAACCACAGGAAACCATTTCACCAAATTGAATGAACTAATAAAACACACAATTTGAATGTTATTCGATCAACATCGATCTTTTTAATCGATCGATTGACCTCGATAATGGGCACTTCCATCTTCCCAAACTAGTTCTTATTCGATTTACATATAATCGATTTAGGCGCATTACGATCATAATCGATATTAGTTGCAATGAATAATGGGTACTGTGCTAACATACTTAAGATCGATTCCACCAAGGAACCTAATCTATGGTTAGGAAAACAACTTACAGGTCTGTGGGTAAGGTTTTTTTTTGCTCCTTTTGGGTGAGATAAAATCGCCATCAACTGTGAAGGGAAGCGTCAGGTACTACTTACTGATATAGAAATGTATTTATTTGACATTAAAATAAGTCAAACAATTTCTGACCTTTAACTTTAACTGCTTTAACTAACCTTTATTATCATAAAACCTTTAGCGTTTATATTGTACTAGCTGCGCCCCACGGTTTCACCCGCGTAGTGATGAAAAATGGTGATGATGATGATGATAAAAAGTAGCTTGTCACTCCCCGGCCCTTGAACTATACCGATGCAAAAAATCAGGTCCATCCGTTGCTCTGTTGCTGCGTGAAAGAGGAACAAACAAACTAACAAACCACCAAAGTTTTCGCATTTATAATATTAGTATGATTATAATTATGCAAAATTCTTATAAAAGAAGAATACCACAAACCACACTTAAACTTCCAGTATTTAATGGATTTAATGGATCCATCTTGACCTACACATCAAAAAGCTTTAAATCAATTAATAACACTTAAACTTTGTTTAAGCAAACCATCGTCTATCGTCAATCTCCGGTTATGCACCGATAAAGCCGGTCCCTGAACGCTGGTGTCCGGTTGGCAGTGAAAGGACTCGCGGAGGAGGGCGTCGTCTTGTCTTGCAATTACAGACGTTACTTTCCACGTCGCCTTGTTTTATTTCATTATACATCGCACGCCGCCCAACTGAGTAATGTGACCATTTTTGTAAGGAATGCTGAGATTACGTAAGTTATCACACATAAGAATTATTAGCCCGTACGGCAATGCAAAAACTCAGAGCTTTTGGAAAAACTCAGAGTCACACAGCGGGCAATGGAGAGAGCTATGCTCTGAGTTTCTTTGCGCGATAGAATCCGAAACGTGGATATTCGCCAAAGAACCAGAGTCACCGACATAGCTGTTAAAATTTGCAAGTTGAAGTGGCAATGGGCAGGCCACATTGCTCGAAGAACCGATAACCGATGGGGAAAAAAGGTTCTTGAGTGGAGACCACGAACCGAAAGACGCAGCGTAGGGAGGCCTCCCACTAGATGGACCGACGACATTGTGAGAGTCGCGCGCATCCAGTAGATGCCGATGGCAGGCTTTCGTTCAATGTGGAGGTTAAAGGGGGAGGCCTTTGTTCAGCAGTGGACGTCTTCTGATAATGATGACGGCAATGCAAATAAAGTCATCCTTATTATTTTCTTTCCATTTCTTCTTCAGAATCATACTAATATTATAATTGAAAAAGTGTTTGCTCTTTCAACAACTGCAACTGCTACTGCAACTGTTCTATGAGAAAAAAAAAAAAAAAAAAAAAAAATATAGATTGTTTGCGTGGAGATAGTAGGAGGGCTGGATGGCTATAATATCAACATAATTATGATATTTTTTATCCCAGAAAACGTACAATTCCTGAGGGAATGCACGCAGGTGAAACCGCGAGACGCTGCTTGTTAGAAATAGGAATACGTTACAATATTTATTCAAAGATACGAGTAAAGTACATTTATTTTATTTACTCTAAGATTATTAAGGATTTTTCTCTTTTTATGGCTGATCTTTAGAGGAAGATAATAATTTTTGACAGTATTTACGCAATTTAGTCACCTTGCACGCTATATAACTATTGAAATAGAGAAGTATTACATGTTCAGATCAAGTAAAAAAGTACGTTTGTTGCATGGGGACCCCCTTTCGTTTTCACTTTTTGACTTTTTTATTATTTCTTAATTTATTCGCCATTACATTTCATATTCTGTGAAAATTTGAACTACCTATCTATCACGATTTAAAAGATACAGCTGTTTAACGGTAGGACAGACGGACAGACAGACAGTCAGCGTATGGTCTCGTTTTTACCTTTTGGGTACGGAACCCTAAAAACACCTACTTAGTTATTTTGTAATTTCATCACTTACCGTTTCTTAATAGCACTATCACCGTCTTTTCCATCCTCAGTAAATCCAAGTCCAAAGTCATCATCATTCTTTCCAGGTTTCTCTTTGAATATATCATCATAGTTATTTCCTGGCTTTTCTCTGAACGGATTTTCGTATTTATAAAACCCTCCTGCTGGAACTTTTACTGGTATTTCCACTGTAGGTTTGGACTCCAAGCTGTCTGGTCTTTCGTATCTCCAGGGGTCTTTGAGCCGGGTAAGGATGGGGCTCTCAAATTTGTACGGGAATTGCTTGTGGGTTTGCAACATTTGTTTTGGTATCTTCGTGAATGATGAACGAAAGTCGTCTTTGCTTGAGCTGATGGACAGAAATAGCATTGTTTAATTTATTCTTATTGTATATTTAGGCGTGTCTATAATTATCATTCCTTAAGTTTTCTGCGAATTTTAAGTGTAAATCGGCCCTATTTTGTCTGACCTCTACAAAAAATGCCATATCGTTCGTTTTTATATCCTCACGTAAGCCATAAGAGCTTTCATTCAAAAACTTGACCAATTCATTGAGATACATGTCCCATTATAACTTTCGACTTACAACTTACCTTACAAAACCTGATGTCGGTTTCTTTACTGGTGTGAAAGACTCGAAGCTGGCTCTTGTGGGGGTCACTTGAAGATTGTCTTCATCGTAGAAGTTACCCAGATGTTGACTGGGCTTAAATTCCTTTGTGTCATTCTTTTTTACATTCACACCTTCAGTAACATTCTCTTTTTCATTACTGTCATCAAGTTTGGAATTCGCAAACGCTGCATCTATTTTCCACACTGTTGCATCGATTATTGATTTATCTTCTTTGGAATTAGTATCATTTGATGCGACATCATTTGCACTATCAGTTATCTGATTCTCGTCTATCTTCTCGATGTTTGTGGTTTTATTTAAAGAATTGTTGTTAGGGTTTTGGGAGATGGGGTAGAGGGTAGTGACGTTTTGGAATGCTTCTGGTCCGATGTCTTCGGTGCTCTCGAACACTTTGTGAGCTCCTGTGGCTGTGATGAGTACTGTCCATAATATCAACTGGAATTAAGACGAACTTTTGATATGATCAGAAGAAAATTTGAATACTTATTTTCATCATCATCATCCACAGCCTTCCTTATCTCACTACTGGGTATAGGCCTCTCTCTTGCTATGCCATCTGCCTCGGTCTTGTGTCAATCGAGTCCAGGTTGGACCAGCGATGGTGACAATATCGTTGACCTATCTTGCAGCTGCACGACCAACGCTCCGCTTGCCTTGCCTGGGCCACTATTCGGTCAAAACCTTACTCCACCTGTATTCACTGCGCCTAGTAACGTGTCCTGCCCACCTCCACTTGAGTTTCATTGCCGTGATTCCAACGTCTCGAACCTTTGTTCTTCACCAGATTTCGGGTTGTTAATTACTTTTTATATTACTTAGATATTAGTTATTAAATAAGTTTATTCATGTTTGAGTATTAGGTTTTGCTGGTGGTCTTTTTCTCATACATATTAATGGTTTTCCTCATTTCTCTCAGCTAATTGATCTGTCGAAAGATAAAATCAGTCTCGATGTATTGGAGACTTACATATACTTTTAAGACTTACTAAAAATAGTAGACATCAATATTGCATAAAGTTTCGGCAGTAACTAGTTGACAAATAATAACTACTTTATATGCCCGTTATTAAAACACGCTGCACCCGCGATGCTACTCGTGGTTAGCCCGTTTTTGTCTCTCATTCTCGCATCTCGCAAAAAAGTGACTACCTACTTACAACTTTTTTACTATAGAACAAGATCGGTTGTCGTGAAAATGTGAAATCCTATGGATTAATGTTGAATTTATTTCTTGATTTATTATGTACTAGTCACAATAGTAATTCTTTTTTTTAATTATTATGATTATTTTTTATTGACATAAAGTTATTATTTAATGTACCTACTCATATAAATATTATTGTAATATTTCTCATAAAATAATAGTATTTAGCACTCTGTGATATATTATAATACCTATAATGAGTATGAATAGAGTATAAAGTATGTCCGTAAAATTTTATCTAAATATGTTTTTTTCCCTGTTGTTAAAAGACGATGTAGCCGAAGATGAAGCACGCAGACTTAGAAGATACCCATTCACTCTAGCCTTGAAAACGCCCAGATTATATATCTCAGGAAACAAGGAAGCTGGCAGGTTGTTCTTATCCTTGGCCGTACGGATTAGAAATGCAGAATCGAAACGTTTGGTACGTATCCAAGTAAAATCCACAATGTATGGGTGGTAGTGGGCCGACTTCCTACTAGTCCTGTAGTAGAAAGGGGATGGTAGGTTAAGGTCATGTTCAGCTTTTACGGGGCTGGACAAAAATCATGAACGCTTACAACATTAAAACTGTTTTAAACTATCACGGTTGTTCACTAAAGTTATATGATTATTAACGGGATATTTACCGTGATAAGGTTGTGGAATATCGGGAGCTCATTCCACAACCTTACCACGGTAAATATCCCGTTAATAATCATATAACTTTAGCTTACAACATTTGTAATTAGTACGTTAAATTGAGGCTCGGTCGTACAGTTCTCACCAAGTAACGACCACCCGATCGCAGATGATCGTAGATACAAGATGACATGTGATAACACTTGCCTGTCCGCGGTCAGTGACATACTGTTTGGGTGAAAGTGAACCGCTCTCCGTTACGCAACGCACCGGCGATGTAACGACGCGGCAGCGGACACTCAGGGTCGCTCAAATAGGAGAAGTGAAGAAGAGCTTGTCACAAATTTTCTATACCAAAGACTATTAGCTTTACCTACTCTTTGGGGGGTACTTATATTCGGGACATTCGGGACATTTTTTTCACACACGGTCATCTGACCCCAAACTAAGCAAAGCTTGTGATATGGCTGCCAGAGACTGATATACATACATATATAGTTTTAAATACATACTTAAATAGATATTAACAACCAGATATAGAACAAACACAAATGTTCATCGCATAAATGTTTGTCCTAGATGGGAATCGAACCCACGCCCCCAAGCTCAGAAGGCAGGTTCACTACCAACTGGACCAACGGGCTATCTTCTATATAATAGGGGCACAGTGGAATAATACTATAATATCACTAGTATAGACCTATTAATTAATGGCTGTAATTTAAAATAATTATTTAAAACTATGTATATATTTTTGTGCTTAAATAAACATTAAATAAAATAAAATAAAAAATACTCCGCCAGGTATAGCACTCCGAGAAAAAAAGTCACGTGGGTGTCCCGCAACTACGTCGTCAATGTCATGGATACACGTACGCGTGCATAAGCAAGAACAGAATAAGTAATTTACAACAAGTTCGAGAGAGATGACGATACACGATATAATGGCGGACTCTCTATGAAACAGCAGATTTTCTGTGTTATCGGGCGGTTATCCGAGTCGCGTAGGCAACAAAACGCTCCCGCAGCCCCCGCCAAGTTATAGCTACGCCATGCTAGATTCAGGACGCCCGCGGGGGGAGTGCAACGACAAAAACGATCATAGGTCCGACCTCGATGACGCCTGGCGCGGCACTGAACGCGGCGCGCCAAAATTCTCGCGTGTTTTTTACGCTTTTAATATCACTAAAAAACGACACTATTCACTATCAAAAATCTATCTAAATAAAAGAATGTTGAATAAAATTGCCTTTCAGTACATGCAATTTCCAGGTTGTTACGAGCTTTCATTAGAGCATAAAATGAAAAAAATTTACTAAGTCGACTTTGTTTCAGATTTTTTTTGATCGAGGAAAGTTTATTCTAGCGTGTTTTGAACCAAATCATAAACTCTAACACAGATGTATCTGTGACATGTATTTTTTTCCAGCTCAAATATTGTAATTTTACTGAATAAAATTGATTTAAAACCGTCAAATTTGGTATAAGAGGCTCTTACAGTAGTTTGAAATTATAACTCCCCAATATCCGTATATTAACTGTGGGAATCCAATAAATCAATCTGGTTTTGATAAATATTGTGTTTAATATATTCTATTCGTGCTTTGATTGAGCGGGCAAACCAAATGACAATTGAAATGATTTTTGTATTTTATTTAAGAAATTTGTTTCCCAATATCTGTATATGTTACAATAAAGTGGCAACTGGACAGTGACGTCATTGCGGGACAACTCCCGCAGTGCTAGACTTTGTTTTCTTGGATCATGAGGAGCACGAAAAACTATTTTATCTGTCGCAGTTGCAACGTCGTTGACGCTGTTATTGTTTATTTTTATAAGCAATGAACAATAATTATTAAAGGCTCGGCAAATTAATTGTGATGCCTCTGGTGTTACAAAGCGACGGTTACCTATCCATAGGCGAAGGTGGTAGGTAACCATATCAGGCCATATAAAAAAATACTGAAATTTGCCTACTTGGGTATCAAATCATTTTCTAGAGCTTTATGATTCCTAGTACCCACACAGCATTTAGATCCTCTGCCACAGATAAAATATGGACGTAAGAGTCAGTGCTTCGACCCTTGCCCTTTGATTCTAGCCCTACGCTTGGCACTTTCCCAACATGTTTCTATACTAAATCCTATACCTTTCTACCATTGTAGTTATGAAGGGGGTTTGTATCCACGGATCCCGGTATCGGTTTGTGTATCCACGGATCCGGGCGAGTTGTATCCAACGATAGCGTGACCCGTTTCCTTAAAAAAAACAATTTTAATTTTACCCGCTGATACCGGTATCCGTGGATACAAGAAATAAAATAAAATCGTTTTCGAAACGTATCCCGGCGTACAGAGTACTTTTTTAATGTTTTTTCCTAAAAGGAAAGGAGACGGACTTAGGCCTCTCTTAGAGGGTAAATGTGGGCGTTGACAGATGTCAGTGTGACAGATGTCAAACTTGGTTGGGCGATATCTCGGAAACTGTCAATCCTGGACCACCAGTTCCTTAAAAAAAGTGATAGATCTCGTCGAAACCAGGAAGGTAGCAAGTCATGGATGCGACTAGCAAGAGATGGATGGAATGGCAGCAACAAAGGGAGGTTTATGCCCGGCGGGGGGTTACTCAGGGTTGATTCATCATTATCAACCTATCATGTTCCCACTGCTGAGACACAGGCCTTTTCTCACTGAGAGAGGATAGGCCCTTATCCACCATGCTGGCCCAGTGCATATTGGTTAATGTTATATGTCTTTTACATTTAAGGTTCTTGGATATACCTACCGGTTTCCTCACGATGTTTTTCTTCACCGTTGTTTAGCGATGGCATCGAAATTGCACATAATTAACTTAAGTGCTAAATAAGTGATTGGTGCAGGGTCGAGGATCGAACCGGGTGCCGTCAGATTGTATAGCGCACATGCTACCGCTCGGTCACTATCGCTCGTTGATTGTGATGATGATTATGGTATTTTGAGAACTTGTTGAGCTTAAGGTATACAATTTGGTGAAATGAGGTTTTTGTGAAATAATGACAAACGATAATCCAATCAAATTTGATATCGTAAATACTATTGTTTATGGTGAAATGACATTTACATACAAGTTAATAGTCTTCTTTTCACAAAGAAGTTAATACAATATACATGAACTATTGACCCGCACGGGTGTAATTTACGTGCAAAGCCGGGGCGGGTCGCATACATAAACCTTCTGTGAAAATGTATATACCTGATGGTGAAAACCGCATCAAAATCCGTTGCGTGGTATAGGAGTTAGCGGCCATACAGCCATACAGACAGACAGACGCGGAAAGCGACTTTAATTTATACTATGTAATTGTAGATAAGAGATAGAGATAAACATGAACTAAAATTAAAAACCTAAAAATCCTCCTAATCAAAATTAATATTTAGTAAAAAAAAAAAAATTATAAGCCCCTTGGTGAGAAAGGTCGCAAGAATGCTGGCCATAAGAAACAAATGAAAATATGAATTTATTATTATTAATTTATTTATTATTCAGAGGTGTTTGCAATTATACCTATTTATAAGCAGTTGAAGTCACTTTCAGTGTTTATCGTAAACAATCATAAAAAGTAATTACTTACAGATAAATTTGATATTTTTTTGTATATCGAATAATCCTGTTTACAGCGGTGTCGGCCACACCTACACCCGCGGTGTAATTAAGATATCAGTACACAATTTGCATGTTATCGAACCCAGGAATGCCAGTTTGTGACATCACATCTTGCGTATCAAATTACTACGGAACCGCACCTGTGTCTACAGATGCGGTAATAGTTACTGCTGTGACACTTTCCTCAAACTTGCGATCTTTTGCGCATGGACGGTTCTTTTTTCCTATTTGTGATTTTGGCTTCGCGTGATTGACGCATTTGCAATGTACAAGACATGGGCAGTCATAGAGTACCTTTGTTTTGTATTCTGATCCACAGAAAAGAGAAGTAAATAGAACGGAAATGAGAAGGAAAATCTGTCGCCAAGCATTATGACAGAACCTTGATTGAACATTCTTATTTATGCCAACGCGTCGAACTCCGCATCCAAAGAACTTGGACCTTACCTTTTTGGGTTAGGTCTCAAAGTTCTTTGTCCGCATCACAGTTGCTAACTGATTTCGAATGTCTGACGTTTCGTTTATATGGGTGCAACTGGCTACAACAAATTTCTTACAAAAATGCCTTGACAGCCGTTCTAATTTAAACTAAAAAAAAACTTTTATGTGATTTGATCAGTGAGAATTTTGGTGTCACACTTCTTGTGCGTATTCCAGTGTCAAGTATTGAAATATTATCAAGTTTTATGAAATGTCGACAAACAAGTAATAGGTAATCTTAGTCAAAAGATTTGTTTCTAAGTTAGAGCTTGGTGATGGCCAATTGTCAGAGTGAATGTTCAATATAGTTAATCTATATTTTTTTTAAAGATACCACTCACTCACTAACTGGCCTACGATTCATGAAATAACGAAAATTACTTGACATTTTTTTTTTTTTATATTATGCCATAGGTGGCAAACAAGCAGACGGGGTGCCTGATGGATCTACCTAAGCTGAAATTTCGCAGATGAATTCCGAGATTCGATTTTCCGAAAGGGCTGAATTAAGCGAGGCAAATGGAAGTTGAAAGTTTACATAAAAATCTAAAGCCGCAGACAACAGGTAGTATAATATAATAATCTGGTTTATAAGGTTTGTGGCAAAAGTCCAACGTTTTTAACTTTATATATGTGTGTAGCTATATGTGTATTATAATTATATATAATGGATTTTTGTTACAAATAAAATATTGTCTATTGTCTATAATCTTCTTCTAAAGAGCAACGTAACATCGTAACATCTTGCAGCACAAGATGTACAGACGACCTAATAGTGACCGCAGGGAAACGCTGGATGCAGGCCGCTTCCAACCGGACCTTTTGGAGATCGACGGGGAGACCTATGTCCAGCAGTGGACGTCCTATGGCTGAAATTATGATGATGAATGATGAAAGAGCGCTGCTTTCGTCGGATTAAAGTCCTGATGCCTTATTATAGATGTCCGTTCGTGATTTGGATTGTGATCACGATCGCGTGCCATCTCACTTACGCACGTAGTGCGAGTAAGTAGATGCGAACGGGACGGCATGCAATCTCGATCACAATCAAACTTCTATAACAAGGCCGCTGCTTTCGTGAATTTCGGTAAAGTAACGTTTTACGAACGTATGATATAACAATGTTCGAACTAATAAAGGATCTAAAAGTATAATAATTTGTATAAGACTCACCATGTTCTTCCCACGTAGCCAGCACGTAGGTACTACGGTCGGGCGCGTCACCGCGGCATATTTATAAAGTTTCCTAAAGTCGCGGTGAAAACGACGATTTGCCGCCACCTTGCTCGTGCACAGCTCTCATTGTTTGTACACGTGTAATTACTTCCATGTCGCATGCAATGGGGTTAGCTAACTTTTGGTCACTTACTACTGGTTAAACTATTACAAAGTCTCTACTAAAATTGTAAGGAGGTAAAGTTTGTGCCTTCATATGTTTGTGTGAGGTATGAGGTAACATCTGGAAATGGACCCGGGTATGTCCTAAAACTGCGACCAGAACCACCGGAGGATGGGCAGCAGCGTCCTGTTAGTACACGGTGAACGTACTGCGATCTCCAAGCCGCCTGCCAAGCGTGGGGATTATGGCAACACCCCTCTCTAAGAGGGAGGCCTTGTTCAGCAGTGGACATTTAATGGCTGATGGTGTGTGTGTATATAAAACGTCTTTCACTGGAAAGCTTATTTTTATGCCATAGGTGGCGTACAAGCAGACGGGCTGCCTGATGGTAAGCAGTCTCCGTCGCTTATTGATACTTGGAACACCAGTGGCATCACAACTACGTTGCTAACCCTTTAACTCGCCTTTTGTAAAAACCCCATGTTGTAGTTTCTCGGAAACACGGCGGAAGGTAGCTCATTCCACATTTGCAGGTGTGAGGCAGGGAAGATCGCGAGAATAGCACAGAGTGCTACATTATAATTGAAATTAAACTCTTTTAATTGAGTTTATTGAGTTATTTTATCCTCTGACGCAAAAAGAGTAGTGTTATAAGTTTAATGTATCTGTGTGACTGTCTGTGGCATTGTAAATTTTGTTTCTTTTTTTTTGTTTTAAGTTTACTTGATCGAAAGTTCAATTCAATTCAATTTTCATTTATTGCGTATATATGGGTACACAGAAGATGGAAAATTTACAGTAAATGAGCGCCATAATCGACCTTTCGGCATGCAAACAAAATTTTAGGATCTAAGGAAAAATTAACTAAATATTGAAAAATTATTATCACATTATACATTATCAAATTAGCTTGAACTACAGCGAATTCAACTACAACTCTTATTTTAATGGCTGTTGCCAAATTATACAAGTCTACTCAAAATACAATTATTATATAAAATAAATGTCAAGTCTTGATTAAATTGGTATGTCAAAGTAAATTAAAATGTATCATTCAAGTACTCGTCAACATCATAATATGCCTTGCTTTGAAGGAAGCATTTAAGTTTGTGTTTGAGAATGTGGGTAAGTTCAATGTCAACAATACATTTTGGCAAATGATTATAAATCATAGGTAGCATACACACTACACTGTTATTTAGCAATGCTGTCTGATTCGTGGGAATATTGACTTTCTGTCTATGTCGTTTAGATTTTAAATTACTGAACAAATTTGAATTGTTACGTACAAACATCACACCACACCACACCATCAGCCATTAAATGTCCACTGCTGAACAAGGCCTCCCTCTTAGAGAGGGGTGTTGCCATAATCCCCACGCTTGGCAGGCGGCTTGGAGATTGCAGTACGTTCACCGTGTACTAACAGGACGCTGCTGCCCATCTTCCGGTGGTTCTGGTCGCAGTTTTAGGACATACCCGGGTCCGGACATACCCGGGTACAAACATCACACACTCATAAATTTATAGACTGGGAAGGGTTAAAATTTTTAAACTTTGGTAATGTGGTTTACAAGAGTCTCTTTGTCGCAACTTACAAATAGCCCTAACACATTTTTTCTGGGCTTTAAAAGCTTCTTCATTTCTGGTACTGTTACCCCAGAACATTATACCATACCGAAGCAATGAGGAGACATAGCCGTTGTACGCTGCAAGGACTGTAGCTCTACTGACGGTTTTAGAGAGCATGTACAATCCATAAGAATATTGGTGTATTTTATTTATCAGACTACCTACATGATTCTTCCAATTCAAATGGCAGTCAACATTTAGGCCTAAGAACTTAGTTGTAATAATAGGCTCCACTTTATGTCCAGAATAATCAATGTCCAAATTATTTAATTTATAACTCTACTTTGGAATGTACATTATATGATCTTATTTAAATTAATTTTTAAATTTTTTAATGTCAACCATTGAATAATATTATTAAGTGTTATAATTATTTCATTTTGCATTTTTAAACTGTCCCTTCCGGTAAACAGTACAGTACTGTCGTCTGCGAAAAGAATAGTGGGATGGTCCGTCGTAACCTTCGGAAGATCGCACAGAAATAAATAATAGGGTAAATAAAAGAGACGGAACCCTAAAAACTAAAAAAAAACTCGTGTAAAATATAGCTTCATAATTTGTAATATTAACATTATTTATTTATTTAATATTTTTAATATATTCTACTTTTTATAAATCCTGTCTTCACATAATAAATTCATCACATCGTAAGTAAAAAAACATAATAGTACAGTAATTCGAGATCATTATCATAAACAGAACTATTCCAAAACACTTACCAATAAGCAGTCACCAACATGGCAGATACCAATAATGGTTCATTAATAATAGGTAAGCAGTCACCAACATGGCAGATACCAATAATGGTTCATTAATAATAGGTAAGCAGTCACCAACATGGCAGATACCAATAATGGTTCATTAATAATAAGTAAGCAGTCACCAACATGGCAGATACCAATAATGGTTCCTTAATAATAAGTAAGCAGTCACCAACATGGCAGATACCAATAATGGTTCCTTAATAATAAGTAAGCAGTCACCAACATGGCAGATACCAATAATGGTTCCTTAATAATAAGTAAGCAGTCACCAACATGGCAGATACCAATAATGGTTCCTTAATAATAAGTAAGAAGACCAGCAAGTCTTCTCTGCAACCATACTTGTATCACCTCGCATGGACAAGTGGCGAGCCCTGGTGTTTAGGGCACGTAGTAGTTGGGAAGGACGCGGTGTCTCATGAGTCGCTTGGCGGTTTCCGTGCGGGCCTCTATCATCATCTGTTGCCTTCTGCTGTTCACCACCGACGCGAAGTAGTACAATGTTACTGGAACAAATAAGATAAGGGATAAAGAATGATAGAGAAGAAAGAACTGTACAAGGTTACGCAGAAAGAGTGTACGCCTTGGCTTGGGCAGTCGCACATAGAAGTATTTACTATAAAAAAAACGGTGACTGCTTACCATCAGGCAGCCCGTCTGCTTGTTTGCCATCTATGGCATTAAAAAAAGCGGTCAAAAGTCGAAAATATCAAATTAGTCTCAGAGCCACTTGAGCCTTAAAGCTTAATAACCGGGTCGTAAAACGGTAGTTGCTAAAGTCACCCCCGTGTTTGCCTCTCCCGGCTCTCCGCTATGGAAGTCTGAACTAAAGAGTACCTTTTAAAATATTAAAAGGTACTCCAATAGGTCTGAACTTTGCCATCGTTTAAACCGCACGTCTTTTGGCAAGTGATCCCCACTTGCAAGTGATCACTTGCCATGGCACCAAGGGGTGTGCCCAAGGGCCCTAGCAGGTTGTTGAGCTGGTTGATTATTTGGAGAGAATCTAACCGATCTTCTGACAGATCCTGGGGGTGAGTCTATGACTCCCAAAAATAACGCTACAACGGAAAACAGGAAAATCATGTGTAAAATATCTGGATAAAGATAGCTAGTAATCAAAATAACATTATAAATGCGAAAATGTGTTTGTTCGTTGATTTTTAGTTCTTTTTTCACGCATTAATAGAGCAACGGATCGAAGTGTTTTTTTTACCTTGAGATATTTGAATGGCGGAAAGTAACATAATGATATTTTATATCTCGAAAAATGTACGATTCCAGGGAATATCCACAGGGTGCAACTAGTTTCATAATCTATATTTATATAAAAGAAAGTCGTGTTAGTTACACTATTTATAACTCAAGAACGGCTGAACCGATTTGGTTGAAAATTGGTGAGGAGGTAGCTTAGAACTAGGAGACAGACATAGGATATTTTTTATCATCATCATCACGATTTTCATCACTAAGCGGATGAAACCGCGAGGCGCAGCTAGTAATCGATAAAAAAGAGATGTAAGTCAAATTTCCAAAACTCACATGCGTAGATGAAGTAGAGTGAGATGATGGTGGTGATCTCAGCCGTGGTGTCCGGGTTCCGGTTGTAGTTGATCAGCACGATGCCGGCCACGGAGACTACCATTAGGCAGATGGACTTGAACCAGCTGACTGCCGCCCACGGCCATGTGAATTTAGGCTCACGCTGAAAGGTAATAATTAGAGCCGATTTAGAGCTACACTCTCAATGTCGGGTAATGCGATTATAAAGACAATATACGACCACTGTTTTTATTTACAAAAATTTTGGTCCAAGACTTTAAAGTCTAATATATATAAATCTTAAAAAACTACATGTATAAACATAATTTGTAATTCTACATGGATCTATGTTATCTTTAATAAAATGATTTTGATTTGATTTGAATTTGATTTGAATAAAGAATCTTTTAAAAAGAAACATTTTCAGAATATTTCATTTTAGGCTGTCTTCAATGTCGTTTAAAAAATCTTCCAAAGGCAATTTTTAGGGTTTCGTACTCAAAGGGCAACAAACGAGACCCTACTACTGAGCCTACGTTGCTCTAATATAAAAAGGGTAGGTAATACGTACAGGCATCAAACCTGGCATGATTATAGTACACACTCTAATGTATGTATAACAATAAATAATAAACAATGGCGAAGTGCGAGTCGGTGACCAATTTCTGTTAATTACCAAGTTATAATTACCTAGTAATTCTTAACTTGGATTACCTCCTCATCATATCACCGAATCGAAATGGCATATTTTCATCATCATCAGCCAGAAGACGTCCACTGCTGAACATAGGCCTCCCCCTTTAACCTCCGCACTGAACGACAGCCTGCCTTTTGCATCCACTGGATGCCCGCGACTCTCACAATGTCGTCGGTCCATCTAGTGGGAGGCCTCCCTACGCTGCGTCTTCCGGTTCGTGGTCTCCACTCCAGAACCTTTCTTCCCCATCGGTTATCGGTTCTTCGAGCGATGTGGCCTGCCCATTGCCACTTCAACTTGCAAATTTTAACAGCTATGTCGGTGACTCTGGTTCTTTGGCGAATATCCACGTTTCGGATTTTATCGCGCAAAGAAACTCCGAGCATAGCTCTCTCCATTGCCCGCTGTGTGACTCTGAGTTTTTCCAAAAGGCCAACAGTTAAGGACCACGTCTCAGTACCATATGTCATCACTGGCAACACACACTGGTCAAAGACCTTCGTCTTGAGGCACTGTGGTATCTTGGACGAGAAGATGTCACGCAATTTCCCGAACGCTGCCCATCCGAGTTGGATTCTTCGGGCGACCTCTTTGCCTAAGTTGGACTTACCTAACTGAACAATCTGTCCAAGATAGGTGTAATGGTCAACAACTTCGAGAGTATCGTTCCCAACGACCACTGGCACGGGTTCAACATGGACATTGGACATAATTTTTGTCTTGTCCATGTTCATTTTAAGACCCACCTGTTGGGAAAGGCTACTGAGGTCGCTGAGCATCGTATTGAGATCCTCCAGCGACTCTGCCATGATGACTATATCATCGGCAAAACGAAGGTGAGTGATGTATTCGCCATTGACGTTGATGCCGAATCCATATTTTACTAATATTTAATTCCGTTTTTTTAATTGACAATTATTTTATTTTGTTGTGGTACGGAATCTTGGTGCGTGAGCCCAACTCTCAATTGACAGGTTTATTTAGTTGCTTGATAGTACCCACTTAAGGGGCCTGTATAGTGTATACCCTCTGCAGCTTTCTCTCTCGCACATTTTCACATTATTGAAGATATAAAATCAATGAGTGTGAATTTCCAAAAAGTAACAAAATCATGTCATGGTGTCTATCGTTACATTACAATTAAGAGAAAAAAAATAGTTTTACTTCTCTTTTCTGTGGTAGTAGTGGTTTCCCTAAGATGATTTCCTTACTGTTTTGAGCGATGGCAATTGCGCATAATTTTTAAAGTAGGTACTAAATAAGTCAATGGTGCAGGGCGAGGATCGAACCGGGTGCCGTCAGATTGGCGAGCGCACATGTCACCGCTCGGCACCATCCAGGCTATTGTTCATGCTATTTTGACGTTATACGGAACAGGCCTGTATCTCTGTTTTATTTGTGAAAACTTTTAAGGCTTGTTTGTTCTTATTTTTTTCTTGTTATATTTTGTGTTGTTAAAGTTGTTTGTTTTTCGTAAATAAATAAATAAATTATTAAAGCAAGATAAACAATGGCGTCGATTCTGTCATACTAAACTAAACTAATCTGACAGGACTAAAATTATCTGCCTCTCTTTTCATTTTAATATGTGAGAGAAGGATGGCAACAATTTTAGAGCTGTCAAATTTCGTTTAGTTTAGAGTACATCAAAATCGATGCCATTGGCATAGATTCTCAAATTTAGTTTAGTTTAGAGTACTCTAAATTAGTTTAGTAATTAGACAGCTCTAAAATTGTTGCCATCCTTCTCTCACATATTAAAATGAAAAGAGAGGCAGATAATTTTGGTCCTGTGAGATTGGTTTAGTTTAGTGAGTGGTATGACAGAATCGACGCCATTGTCGATTACCAGAGAAGTAGTCCTCACCGTGAAGGCCCCGTATATCAGCAGACACCCACAGACGAACTGCGCCATCCCCGTGGCAGCCATGGCCACGTAGAACGCCCAGCGCACCGGCGGCAGCTTCGGTTGGACAGCTGCAGCTGTGCCGTACGTCAGCACTGTCACCGCTGCTGTGACCTTGTATTCAGTAAAAAAATAATTATTATAGTCGGTTTACAATCGGCGGAGATATCGCGTATCATTTAACGGGCGGTTATCCGAGTCGCGTAGGCAACAAAACGCTCCCTCAGCCCCCGTCAAGTTATAGCGACGATGTATTTTACCACGCAAGAGTCAGAACGCCCGCGGGGGGAGTGCAACGACTAAACGAACATAGGTCCGACCTCGATGACGCCTGGCGCGCTGAGCTGAGCGCACATTCTCGCGACCTTTTTACGCTATTAATTTCACTAAAAAACGAAACTATTCACTATCAAAAACCTATCCAAATAAATTTGATAAATAAATTTTTGAATAAAATTGCGTTCATTAGAGCATAAAACGAAAAAAATAAACTAAATCGACTTTGTTTCAGTTTTTTTTTGATCGAGGAAAGTTTATTCAATCGTGTTTTGAACCAAATTATTTAACTCAAACACGGATGTATCTGTGACATGTATTTTTTCCAGCTCAAATATTGTAATTTGATTGAATAAAATTGATTTAAAACAGTCAAATTTGGTATAAGAGGCCTATGAGAAGTCATGTAGGGAATAGTATGCTTTAGAAAGATCTCAAAATAATAAAATAATAAATAATATGAATCTCTGAATACATTCAACCTATTTTTCAAGTTCAGTTAACAATTGATCGTGTTAATTTATTATAGATTATTGATGCCGTACAAAACACACCTTTTAACATTAGATACCACTCACCTACACTCTCTCCAGGCGGTCGTAAATAAATATTTATAAAATCAATGTTAGGTATTTAATTTTGTTTGTATGTAATGGATTTCGTATTATATTTTTTTTCCTTTTTTTTATAGGCAAGTACTTTAGCTTTTTTTTGCGCGATAAAATCCGAAACGTGGATATTCGCCAAAGAACCAGACCGACATAGCTGTTAAAATTTGCAAGTTGAAGTGGCAATGGGCAGGCCACATCGCTCGAAGAACCGATAACCGATGGGGAAGAAAGGTTCTGGAGTGGAGACCACGAACCGGAAGACGCAGCGTAGGGAGGCCTCCCACTGGATGGACCGACGACATTGTGAGAGTCGCGGGCAATCAGTGGATGCAAAAGGCAGGCTGTCGTTCAGTGTGGAGGTTAAAGGGGGAGGCCTATGTTCAGCAGTGGATGTCTTCTGGCTGATGATGATAATGATGATGACTTTAGCTTAATTTATCGGTACCTATAGTTTAATTTAATTTTAATTAATATTTTATATTGTGAATCCCACTTGTAAGCGCGTGCGATTTATGTAAACAGGAATTGCTTGCTCATCGGAACGAGACACAGGCTGAGCCGAGTTTGGGGCCCTCAGACAATTCTCAAATATAATGTAAATAAATCAACACTACTAAATAGGTATCTATTCAATAGGTAGCTGTGTAAAATTATCAAGTAGGTATCTAGTTGAGTAACCAAGATGTCGAGTACTGAGTAAGTAGTGGTCACGATAACGAAACAAATAGTCACTATATACCTATGAATAATACAGTTATTTGGTAATAGATAATGATAGTTTTGGGAATTGTATGCGACTTCATGAAGAAAATAACTTCTACTGTAGGAGGAAAACAATATCAAGTTTCCAAACTATGTTTTTTGTCAGATCGTTGATGGGTGCAGTTACAGGGGCAATATAAATAGCTGAATTCTGGAAAATTATGACGTCTTTACAGCGTTGTATGTAGCATGTATTTACACCCATCCCTCCCACACAAACACACACACATACATACATGTGTTAATTTTTTTAGTGCGGATACGTCCGCGTTTGACCACCATCTCGCCTGTTGGTAAGCGACGATGTGGTCGAAGATGAAGCACGCAGACTTAGAAGATACCTACATGCTACATGTTTTTTTTGTATGATGTGTGATGTATTTTGTTGCAATTGTAACCGCCACAGGGCATACCATACCGAGCGATGTGGATCATCAAACTAAACTTTACGCATCAGACACGAAACTGTTGCGTTATCTTATAAAATATCAATTGCTAATCCAATATTATATTAGATAGTAGGTACTAACTATTGTTCTCCAATAAGTAGGACGCCAGAATTGTTCTGTAAATAATCCGGGCTTTCGGAGTCGTTATCAAGAGTGCCCTTGCAAAATAAATATTTATTATGATTTAAGTAACACTCGCAAAGTGATTGACCTTCACCTTTGACTCCCTTAATGCGGCCTTTTTGCTAAATAACTTCTTAGCAGATATCCACATTCCATGAGAAAAACCTGCCGAATTTCACCTTCGTATATAGGTCAAATAGTTTTCAAGATTTTGTGATGAGTCAGTTACTATTTACTCTGTGAGTGAGTGTGATATTTCGCTTTTATATATCTATATATAGGTATAAAAATTTATCTATTTACCTTGGTCACGCCATAACTTGAGAACTACTTTACCGCTTTTATTCGTCTTTTTTAAACGATTTCTAACATTTTGTAGAAGGTTCTTACGGAAAGAAATATTAAGAAAATTGGAAATTTATAGAAAACTTAACAATTTTAACTTCGCGCGTTTGACTGTTCTAAAACAGGACAACGCCGGTCAGCTAGTGTTATATAAATAGAGAAAATAAAGCTTGTCAGAAAATTAGTTGGCGAGCCCCGCGTTTGTCCATTTTTTTATTTAGCCGAGACAAGCTAGCAAACAAAAGTGCTAACAGACAAAGCCATTCAAGTATCAGTAAGCGTGCTTATGATATCTCCACGTCTTACAGGATTACGTAGATATTGTGTTTATTATACAGGAACCACTTCAGTTTTCATAACAGTATGACGTACCAAATTTGTCGTTAGTTGGCACCAAGGTATGTAAAAAGGGTCGGCCACACAGCTAGTAGTCCAAGTAGAGTTCCAAATTCTGCGTTAACTAAGTAAATGCGTAAATTGTAGTGAAGTATAATAAAAGTCACGGAACCTGGTGTCCGGTGAGTTGATTTTAAATAAAAAATAAAAAAAGTGTTTTCACACTTATGTAGTTTTTTTTTTATGCCATAGGTGGCATTCAAGCAGATGGGCTGCCTGATAGAAAGCAGTCACCGTCACCTATGGATACTTGTAACACCCGAGGCATCACAAATACGTTGCCGACCCTTTAGAACTCGATTAACTTCAAATAGATTCAAATAGATGTTACGGGGATGAACAGGTGCTTGCTTGTGATATTGTAATCAGGTACCTAAGTACTTATTTGTAAGTATTATTATGTCAGTGCGTATTAGTGAATCTTAGTATCGATACAAACAGCTTAGTTTATCGGTACTAATTTAGATTAATTATGTAAATATATGAAATAAATAAATTAAAAAAAAAAAAAAAAACTCTCGCCTTTTGAAGAACCCCATGTTGTAGGTATGAGATGGTTTGAAACTTAAAAAACACAGAATATCAGTCAATCCACGGCCGAGTTCATGTGATTCTAGTTCAAAGGAAGAGTAAAATAGAGTTGAAAAACCTTTAATAATCATCATTCCAGAATTTCTTGAATTAAAGCCTGGAACAACCGCGATCAAGTCACATTTCAAATTAAAAAAAACAGCCAATCGCGAGTCTGGCTCGCGCACTGAGGGTTCCATATTACCACAAAATACAAAAAGTAGTGCAAATAGATAACATCACGCCCTGTCGATCACCCATCCAAGTACCGACGGCGCCCAAAACTTTGTTATATGAGGATCCCCTTTAGTTTTTACTTTTAATTATTTTTTTTGTTAACCTGCCGTAACATTACCCACATACTTTTTTCATATTCTTATTTTCTTTAGTAATATACCGTATTGTGTAAACTAGCTAGTTTCTATTAAGTTACGAAGGTACCAGCCGTTAAAATGTAGAATGGACGGACAAACAGACAGACAGACAGCGTAGGCTTAGTAATAGGGTCCCGTTTACACCCTTTGGGCACGGAATCCAAATCAAAGGGAGGTACGATGTCACAGACAGACACACACGTTAAACTTATAACACCCCTCTGTTTGCGTCGTGGGTTAAAAAAGAACAATCTCTGAAAACTACTAGTCAGTGGAATGCGCTGCCTGAATGGGTGTTCCCCGATAGTTACAATCTGGGTGACTTCAAATCACGAGTGAATCGGATTCTTCTAGGCAAGCGTGCTCCATCGTATACCGCTTCGTCGCTTTACATCAGGCGATTTGGTGGTCAAACGCAAGCCTCCAATAGATTTAAAAAAAAAAAACTCCGAGAAGTTTAAATGCAACTCTAGACCGCTGTGGGCCGAAGTTTAAGGGTTTAACTTTTTTTCATCTATAATGCGTTCACTTTCACCACAATTAAACACTTTTTCTCAGAGTGTGTTACCATGTAAGAAAAAAAAAACTGGTGGAAGACATGTAAGGGTTAACTATAAAAAAAAAAAAAACCGGCCAAGAGCGGGATGGACTCGCGCACAGAGGGTTCCGTACAAACTTGTCAGAAAAAAAAACTGGTGGCAGACATGTAAGGGTTAACTATAAAAAATCTCTAAATTAAACTCACAGTGCAAAATATACTAATGATCTTGGTTCCAACATTCAAAGTGAAACAACAGCAGCAGTTGTTCACCGACAGACACATTTTAACTGATTAAATTAATTAAATATCAATTAAAATCTACTAATAAACCACTTGTTAAAATCCAGTGTATCTTGTAAGGAATACAAATCAATACTGATTAGATTCTTGGCGCCTTTATTAAAATTGCTATCGTCGATATTCGAGTAGATAAGCTTCAGAGAATGTAATATTGTAGTAACTTTGGGGTTATTTACCTGTAGGTATGTGATTATCAATTATTTTACGAAGAACTAGAGTTTTTTGTCGTTCCAAGTTAATCTATATGGTAGATAGCTAGATAGGTAGTACCACTTATTTACTAACCTAAGCCGATGGGCATCATATTTGGTATTTAAAAAAATGCTACGTGGAGAGCATTCGCATATGGTTGCTCAAAATCATAATAGGTTTTACCTAATTATACGTAGCCCTATTAACACCATAAGGCGAGGTTTTGCTAACCAAGGCGAGGTTTTGCCACTTAAGGCGAGGTTTTTCCACTGTTAAGCAACGCTTGTTTTACTACATTATAAGGATGGAGTCTATAATCCTTGCTACAAATGACGATAACGTTTAATATATTGTATTAAAGTTGCATTCAGCATTTAGTGGAGCAAAACCATGGCGCTTACATACAGTCGTGAGTTTCGCTAGTTAAATTTTTGATGTTTTTCTCATATTTTTCGAAAATTATAGCTGTAATATAAAATGTACCCGCTACGGTTCACTCCATAATTATGATAATTATTAAGATATGCATAACATTCGTAAAGTAAATAGGTATTTGAATAAATAAATAAAAACATGGGGAAGAACACAGGGAGAAAAGTTTTCATTGCTACTTTTTTTTTCTATCCAGCGAAATTTCCTTAATCTTATTTCGGTCTTTATGGTTTCCTAGTTAGAACATTCAATTTTGATATGACACCATTTTTATCATTTTAAACTAACCATGGAAGTAGACAAACAAAAACTAGAAGCCCGTACCATGAGTGAGCTCTTAAACACGATTTAGTTTATAGGAGACTGCGACCTACAGACAGACTGACAGACATCGTATAGGCTTAGTAATAGGATCCCGTTTTTACTCTTTGGGTACGGAGCCCTGTGTTGCTGCGCGTAAATAAACAAACAAACAAACAAACTTTTACATTTTATAACACTAGTTAGATTACAAAACGATGAGTAAGACGCTGGGCCAAGTCCTTACTATGACCTGGATACTAGATCTGCCATTACGGACAAGTATCTAGATCAAATAACGCAGGAGCTGATAACACGCGATACCTAAACACTTATGATAGCAGAAACACAATTAAATATCGATGGTTACATTGTCACTTTGCTTAGTAGATACCTACATCATAATTACATCTCTCCATGTTGGCAAAGCATTGACACCACTAGTGTTGCAGGTGTCTATAGGCTTCGAATATCATCAGGGGGCCGCACGCCCGTTTGCCGCTATTTTAGTGCAAAAAAAACACAGAAAACATTTTTTCTTATTTACGTTAGAACGGCTTTCAAAGCATTTTTGTAAGAAATTTGTTGTAGCCAGTTGCACCCATATAAACAAAACGAGAGTCATTCGAAATCAGTCAACAACTGTGATGCGGACAAAGAGCTTTGAGACCTAACTCAAAAAGGTAAGGTCCAAATTCTTTGGATGCGGAGTTAGACGCGTATGTATATAAATAAGAATGTTCAATCAAGGTTCACACATAATCCCTGGCGACAGATTTTCCTTCTAATTTCCGTTCTATTTACTTCTCTTTTCTGTGAAAAAATTACATCTAGATTATCTTTGAAAATACAAGTACTACTGTAAAATAGCGTAGTGCAGCTTCTAATCCTATCTCGAGAGCTCATAGGTCATTGGTTAATACTAGGTATAAAATACATTATTATTTTAGGTAGGTAGGTAATCTTGAGGGAGTTTACTAAACATCTATTTTTAGAAACCATAATAGACCGTCGTTCTCCGCACGCAGGAAAACTGTTATATTAACGAATACCTACCGAGACTTAGGTCAGTATTATAATTAGATAAGAACTCCACCGAACAGTAGATCAGTTATCAAGTTATCATAGCGAATCCGACTGAAAATTATTGTTATCAGCAGTGATAAACATCCTTCTGAAGTGTGCGAACGTACGATGTGATCTCAACGAATTTACCATATATTTACATTTTCTAGTCATTAAATAAACAATTTCATGAGTTTGGATATACGAAAAGAAAATGGGTGTGCCGATGGTGAACAGTTGCTGCTACTGTGTCAGTCTTCATACAGGCACATTGATTATAGGATATTTGTACTCGGTACGTAAGATTTGACGTTTTGTCTAGGTTACAAGCATGTGCTGTTTGTTTTTCTTAGCCTTGATGCGAGGTAACGTTGTAATGATTGGTGAAACTCAATATGTAAGTGTGAAATGGTTTAAAAATTACTTGTATCACCCAACAACTCGACAGACCAACTCAACAAAATACCTCAAAGAGCTCTTTGTACTATTTATTGCCACAACCAATAAGCACTTCGGCATTACAACTGTAAGCGCCTGGACAAGTTATTATATCAAGTCATCCCTGTTCGTTGCTCGAACAATTTCTTGAGGGGAGTCATTTACTCATACGTTCCATTTCATGTCCATACAATTTTTCTTCCAATGTAAAATGTAGAGCAAAAGTCTCATTATAGCCATATTATAATTATATCATGCATTTAAAAACAAAACTTTGCCCTTTTTCGGTTTGAATGGCAGATTGGGGTGCGCCGTAGAAATCTCGCCCAGGGGCCTTACGGACAACAGCTAATTGCGGCACGTAATCCGCTCAGTTGGAAAATCACGCGACCGCAAACCGTATCTGGGCGCGATAAGGTTCACGTTCGCGTGATTTTCCAACTGAGCGGATTAGGTGCCGCAATTAGCTGTTGTCCGTAAGGCCCCAGGGCGCTGTTAGTGCTAAAACCGGCACTGGTTAGGCGCCAATTCACAAAACTAACCAAGTAACTAATTAATGTTCCAGATTTGGGCTCTCCTAGAACTGGCCGGCTACAGCCTCTTGGTGACATTAGTCCCCCTCGGCAAGGCGGGGAAGGTCTCCACACACAAGTACGCGTTGTACATCACAGCGGCAGTGGTCAGCGGCACGCATCTGCTGTGCTCGGTGCTGCTGGTGTTCGCTGCTTATAAGGTACAACATTTTGTGCTTTGTTCAATTAGCTCACTCTGACATGGGTTTTTGAGGGTTGGTAATTGGTAAAGTAAAGCAAAGTTACATCATGATTAAGTACGTGATATATGGGTACCTACTGTAAGTCACAACTATAAAGTAACCCAAAGGACGTTGACTTGGAAACATTGAAATTAACTCATGCAAACCGTGGAAACTCAGCATAATTATCTTCTCTATCTCTATCTCTTCTCTTCTCTATCTCTACATAGTATAAATTGAAGTCGTTTTCCGCGTCTGTCTGTCTGTCTGTATGTCTGTATGGCCGCTAACTCCTCCTAAACCACGCAACGGATTTTGATGCGGTTTTCACCATCAGTTAGATATATTTTCAAGGAAGATTTATATATATAACTAGCGACCCGCCCCGGCTTCGCACGTAAATTACACCCGTGCGAAGCCGGGCGGGCGGGTTGCTAGTACAATATATTATTATAGCAACGTGAGATAGGGGAAAACAGTAAAATGAAGCTTATCAAGTAACTGCAGTACGAACTTTAGTAAAAGTGACCTTTGCTATTGGTATTAGTGTAGGCGTTTACCTGTTAATCAATACCATGTTTTAAATGTTTATCGGGACTTATCACGTATTATTTAATATAGGTAAAAAATATGTACCTTTCGCTCGACGTTTCGACCATGTTACAATGGCCGTGGTCACGAGCTGACTGAAAACTGCGGGTGAGTCCGGCGAGAAGAGCGGGTGTTTTGTTCTCCTACCCTCACTTGATCTTGAAAAATCGCAGGGTTGTCACTACGACACACAACACTGACTGTATCGGTAAATGTCCTAGTACCTACACCGCGGTTTGTACAAAAAAAAAACATCTTAAAATTAGAAAACATCGCAATTTCAACCTGGAAGATGGATTTAAGTTAGCGGCGTCGTGGAATCCCGTAGTGAGCAAGTGTACAAACCGCGGTGTAGGTACTAGGACATTTACCGATACAGTCAGTGTTGTGTGTCGTAGTGACAACCCTGCGATTTTTCAAGATCAAGTGAGGGTAGGAGAACAAAACACCCGCTCTTCTCGCCGGACTCACCCGCAGTTTTCAGTCAGCTCGTGACCACGGCCATTGTAACATGGTCGAAACGTCGAGCGAAAGGTACATATTTTTTACCTTTATTAAATAATACGTGATAAGTCCCGATAAACATTTAAAACATGTGTTCAAATCGCGAAAGTTTAAAAATTACTAATCAATACCATGTTTGAGAAAAATAAGTCTGTGTCAGCAAAGATATTCATGAGGATGTATACTGTTGTAAAAGTTAAAGGTGTGCAAAGAGGATTAATATAATTGTCTAAGGAGTTTTGTTATTTGTTGCAGAGATTGGCCTCTTTAACTCTCCCCTGGACGATAGTAACGGGCATCCTGACGGCCATCTTCTTCATCATGTGCCTCACAGGAATCAGCCTCATCCTGCAGGACACGGGCGAGATGTTGGAGGTCGAGTCCATCGTCATTTGTGTACATTTGGTCAGGGCTTGTGAGTACAAAATATATAACAAACCACTATCTTTCACCTCATTATTTAAGCCTGCATAGCCGTTTATATAGTAAGGTTCAAATATGTAAAGCGGTATCGCGAAAAAAGGACTGACGGGAAAATCATACTTACTTAATATTATAAATTTGAAAAGTTTGTTGGTTAGTTTGTTCCTCTTTTACGCAACAAAACGGATCAATCTGATTTTTTGCATGGGTATAGTTCAAGGGCCGGGGAGTGACAGGCTAATTTCATCATCATCATCACTATGCGGGTGAATACGCGGGGCGCAGCTAGTAATAGATAAACGGGAAAAACGCTTTATAAATTGAAACTGAAGTGTAGAGCTTGTCCTGATAATTGACTCTACATTATGTTTTCATAATGGAGGAAATCTTTGGAAGATGCATGACTGAAATGCAACTGGCATTCTTATTTAGGTACCTACTTACAAATTTTTTACATACTTAAGGTAGTTCGTTGCACAAATGGCGGGAAATTCAAATTTCAAACAGTTTTCTTGTCCTTGTAGCTAGGCCGAGTAATTATTGTAAACAACCATGATGTTTGCGCAGATTGATTATTATTCTTTACAAAATCATCTCTAATGCCCATCATTACTTACATTTGTGAATAAACAAATTTTTGCTGTTTCAAACGGTTTATTCACAAACGTAAGTAATATGGTGCGTTACTGTTAAATAATTGTACATTATAATGTAAAGAACAGCCAACATTTTGCGCAAACACTGTGTTATTTAAAAATAATTACCTGCCCTGGCTACTAGGACCAAAAAACTGTTTAAAATTTAAATTTCCCGCTATAGGTGAACTGTTTGCCATGGTGCCTGACAGAGGACACAATTTAAGACGAAATATGCTTCAAATTTGACGATTCGTCCTCACGAATATTCAAAAATAGACCTTGAAAATCGGTTAATTAACATTATTTCTTTATGTGTAATAAATGTTCTTGAAATATTTTATTCGGACGTGATCACCGATACACGATTAAAGAAATTTGGCAGAATAGTACTTTCCTAAAAAACACCCTTTTTATATTCTCCCTTCGATGGATGGAATCAACTTCATTCGGATTCTATACAAGATATTTTTATTTAAAAATAATGTGTGTAATCCTAACAATCATTCAGATACTTTAGTGATTGTAGTTTTTTGGTAAAGCGTAAGATAATTTTAAGAAAATAAAGAAAAAATAAATATTGAAAATATTTGCAAGCGCGCACGCCGAGTATGGAAGCATTACCGTCAAACAAGTGCACGTTCTCTACTCCATGGTATAATAATATACTCCGCCAGGTATAGCAATCCGAGAAAAAATGTCACGTGGGTGTCCCGTAATGATGTTGTAGGGCCTGCGAGTCCTACCTACATCACGTCATTGTTATTATAAACATTTTGATAAAAGCGCACCAACATTCAATGTATAACCAGTCATTCGCTGGCGCTCAAATAAAGCGCACGTACTTAATCCATCTACTAGAGTTTCAATTACCCACGCACATACATGTAGGATAGCCTTCGACATCAAATATAAGTCAGATAATACAACCCAATAAAATATCCTACAATGTCATGATGTCAATTTACAACAGGTTCGAGAGAGATGACGATACACCACGTAACAGCTGATTGGATAAAGTGGCAACTGGACAGTGACGTCATTGCGGGACAACTCCCAGATTGCTAGACCTTGTTTTTTTAGATCATGCTCTACTCTATTTAACGTAGTCGTGCAGGCCAATTTTTTATGTGTGAATATTTAAAAAAGTTCTTTGGTTCAAAGCTTGTTTTGTCTTCCAGGTATCTCAGTGTACTGCATCGTAGTAGTCCACAGCCGACACAAGCAGATCATGCATGAAGAGGACGAGACACAGTTCCAGTATTCAGCGAGGCTGTACCAGGCGGTCAGGACGGCCGACCATGTGTTATAGGGATTATGAGTGACAGCTAGAAGGGCTCATGAGAGACCGTTTTGTGTCCCCGGTTTGACACAAGAAGGAAAAAGAGTATTAAAAAAAAATTGTGCGTGGAGTCCCTCCGCGCGGAAGAAGTGAAACTCTCGCTCTGTCTCTTTCTATTCCCCCTCCCCAGGAGCGTTGAACTTTTAACGCAACAGTGCTTTCATACCCCCTCCATGATAGCGTTAAACGTTTAACGCAACCTTGTTGGTAGTCGCATGTTCTGCCATCTATGCAAATATTAGTGAACTAATAAACTATGAGACGGATGTACAAAATTAAAATTTCTTCATAGATGGCATCTAAAACTCTCGCTCTGTCTCTCTCTATTCCTCATCCATGGTAGCGTTAAACGTTTACGCAACCATGATGGAAGTCGCATAAGAAGTCTCACTTCAAAAACACAGTCAAATTGAGAACCTCCTCCTTTTTAAAGTCGGTTAAAAGGCATTATAGGTACACGAGTTATGAGCTATGGAAGGGCCTTGAAGAAAATAGTAAATGCGCTTACTAGTCCAATTTTTTTTTTACTATTTATTTTAACTGAGCTGTAGATAGGTTCGATGGCCTTGGTAGGTACAGTATACTTTTCGTGGTTAATAGTGTCTTCTGTGTCAAATAGACAGTAAGCATCTACAATTAGGTATACCAGAGGTAAAAGTGAAATGTTCGCGAAAAATTATTTAAAAAAAAAAAAACATTTAATTAAATTAGCCATTCATCACTACCGGACGTCCACACGAACGGCAAGGCGTCACCCTTACTTGGTCGAAATGCCATTTATTCGCACCAAACGTTTTGACTCCTCTTTCTTAATTAGAACAGCAAAACAATGGAACGCCTTGGTCCTGTCTGTGTTTCCGCAGCTTTAAAATCTTGGAATGTTCAAGTCTAGGGTTAATAGGTTACTACTGGGCAAACGTGCTCCATCTTCGACCGCATCATCGCTTTCCATCAGGCGAGATCGCGGTCAAACGTTAGACTAGTCCGATGTAAAAAAAAAAAAAAAATGGGTATTAAAATTATTTGTCTTCACTTATCAGTTAGTTATCTATACTTCTATACTAATATTGTAAAGAGGTAAGATTTGATTGTTTGTTTGTTTGTTTGCATTGAATAGGCTCCGAAACTACTGAACCGATTTCAAAAATTCTTTTACTGTTGGAATGTTGTACTATCCCCGGTTGACATAGGCTATATATCCCGACTTCGCCCGTGCGAAGCAGGGGCGGCCTACTAGTTACCTATTAAAATAGTTGGCAGATGATGTGTCGGAACACCAGACACATGGTACCTCCTTCCTGGAAACCGTCCCCGTGCAACGGCTCAAATAAAGACTCCACCACTTTACCAGGCCATGACTTGGACTTGACTGTGTCTTACTTTGCTTGATTCTGACTTGTTTAACGTAAACGTGGAAAAAATATTGTCGGCTCGTTGTATTATTTTCCACTTGTGTATTTATTATGTAAAAATGGTAGATTATTATTAATTAAGGTAGTACGTTTCACATAATATACGAAAACACAGTGTCATTTACAATAATTACAATTACCCCGACTTGCTATAAGAACAAAAAACTGTTTAAAATTTGAATTTCCCGCCATAGATAAAACGTACCACCTGCTTGAGTATAGGAAAGGGATAAAACGAGGTGAAACATGTCTTTTCGTGTTGTTTCCAAAACTCCATAGAAGCCTCTTGTAAAGCCTCCACCACTTTACTGGGGCATGAGTTTGACTTGACTGTGACTTATTTTGCTTGACTCTTACTGTGAATAGGACTTGTTTGACGCTAAACTTGTTTAATATTACGAAGGGCTTTGTTTCCATGGTCACGAAAAATATTAACAAAACAAAACGTCAATTGTCAAACAAACAAAACTGAATGAAGTTGACACAGGACTTGACAGTTGATAGAACTGAACTTATTTATTTTACAAACCATTAACCAATGCTCTATGAACTCTACGAAGTGGAAACTATTTAAATTCATAAATTCGTACGTAATTATTTATGGATTTTCCATCAAGCAGCGAGCAGCGAAGAAGTCCTTACGGTTTTGTTATGGACTAGATTGTGTTGTGTGTTGCGAGACTACAAGACAATTAGTTGATTCTAGTTGGGTTGGATTGGAGACTTCGAGATTGCTTTGAGTAAATAAATCATTTGCCAGACGACGACGTCGGATATTGCATTCAGGTTTCAAAGGTTAGTGTCTACTATAATATATTTGCAATGTCAATTTTTTTTTTTGTAAAATAGTGTATGTTCAAATAGTTGTACGACTGATTGTTTTAAAGTTGAGTAAGATTCTCTTGTCTTGGGTGCGAATTCAATGTTATATCAAGGACATTCACAAAACAAGCTAGCTAATAATACAGTGCCTTGTTTGTTCTGTCTGGCTCTCTGTTTTGGCTATAATAATATCAGGCGTAAGTTGTATTCTCGGGCGGTCGAAATCATTGGCGGATCCAGGGAGGGAAGGCGAGCATGAGGGCCCTGGCCCCCTGGCCCCCTGGCCCCCCCAAAACACCTAGCAATTCCGTACATTTGACTCAGTTTTTCGATTTGATTTAGGTGCCCTTTTACACAGCATACTCATAGGTACCTATACTTGTCAGAATGGCCCCCCCCCCAAAATGAAATCCTGGATCCGCTTCTGGTCGAAATTACTGAAAATATCGTCGTTCCCCCTTAGGCCCGCCAAAGAGTCCAGGTAAAGGTAAGGGTTATCAGTATTGTGTAGCAGAGTGTATCCAGGATTTGCACAACTTGATCCCATCCCACCAACCCTTTTTTATTGGACACCCTAATAAACGTGAATGGAGTTTGGTTTCCCCAAGAAACAATATTATACAGTGTAAACTCTATATAGCGACACTTAAGGGACTGCGCATTTTATGGCGATATTGAGTGTTGTCGTAAAATAGAGAAAAGAAAAATAATATTATTTTATAATATGTATTTACTACTAAGTAAAGTATATAATAACAATATTCTAACATAGACATTATTCCCTTTTTTAAACTTTAGCTAAGTAATAAAAAAATAACATTTGTGTGCCGTACCTGGCAAGAACATGAGATACATTTCCATAAATGTAAAAATAACAAACATTGATATTGATATATACTTATTGCGTATAGAATGTTATCTTCGTCTGATGTTTTTTGCTGCTCCAGTTTTTGTGTTATTTTAAATATGATTCATTACAAAGTATTGTTTATTGCTTAATAATAACATATTGTTGTTGTTATTTAGAGTGGGTGTGGCTACATAGAGTGTGTCATTGTATTGATTGTATGGACAACAAGGTATACCAACCTTAAATTTTGATTTTTTAGGGAGTTTGTCATTATATTAAGTGTCGCTGTATAAAGTTTACACTGTAAGTGGCTTCAATAGGTTGCTTCGATTTGAGAGCAAACAGGTTCCTTCTATGCAAGCATGCTTTATTCTAGTCCACGTATTTGTACTATCAGGCATGATGAGACAAACACGTAATTAACAATAAATGAAAATATAAGCATGAATTTGTAGCTATCAGATCAGCAACTACTTTGAAACTCAAGGTTGAAGTATGCAACCAAATTTTATATCAATGTATCCTAACTTTCTGGTCTAAACTGGTCTTTGTCATTATATTACTTCAGGTCATTATACCGTACATGTATACATGTGTGAATTGAATGCTAAATATATCTAGCATGTTGTCATGATTATTGATGAGGATCTGATGGCGTTGTTTCTATGTTTGTCTCTCTTTAACACTAAATAGAAAATGAGACAACAACATAATGATCCGTCACAGTGTGGCAACTAATTTGCAAATAAAATATGTTAGATACTAGGCTAAGGATTGGAACAACCTGCCTGCTTCCTTGTTTCCTGAGAGATATAATGCCTTTTCACGGCCAGAGTGAATAGCTATCTTCTAAGTCTGCGTGCATGGTGGAGGTCAAACGCGGACTTAAAAAAAAAGATACTAAGTTATATAGATGGTAGGTAGCTTACCAACAAGCAAGTAGACCTACTTCACCTCCGGAGAGAGGTTTCCTCTGGATCTTCTACCACTTGCTTTTGGAGAATGCTCCGAGAAGCTTTTTGATTTTATTCCTGCATTGCAATTCCACTACTGCTCATCAACATCATTAAAAAGTTCATCCAATCATCTTGCAAACCTGGAAATCCAACACTGTCAGGTTTTTCTGTTCCTTTCTTCTGAGGCTTTCTTGTCATCATCATCAGCCCTGAGTGACCCACTGCTGGGTATAGGCCTCCCTTTGTTTATGCCACTCTCCCCGGTCTCTCACTATTCGCATCCACTCGTTCCCGACAGTATTTCTGATGTCGTCAGTCCACCTCATCCTCGGTCGGCCTGGGTTCCGCCAACCTAGTCTCGGCTTTCTTTTGCAAGGTGCGAATGATGAACATGGAGTGTTTTAAAAAGGATATCTACAAACAGGTCTCCATGCTGGCAAAGAAACGAAGCAATGCAAGTGTTGCAGGTGTCCATAGAGGACGATTATTGCTTGCCATCAGGCTATCATACCACTGGCTTTACGGTGAAGGAAAACATCGTGAGGAAATCTGCATACGTACGGAGAAGAAATTCCATGGCGTATGTGAATCCACCAACCCACACTGGGCCAGCGTGGTGGATATGGCCCAATCACCTTTTCGGGGGTAGGCTAAAAGTCCAGCAGTGGACTGTTAAAAAGGCTGATTATGATGATAATGATGATCAGGCTACTTTACATTCCTGTTTGTCACTCTTTATAAAAAATAGTCGCTTTCCGAGTCTGTCCGACTTTTTGTCTGTCTGTATAACTGCTAACTCCTAAACCACGATTTTCGCCATCACTTAGATAATTTTTCACGGAAGGTTTATACATATTTATCTAGCGACCCGCCTCAGGTTTGCACGTAAATTACACCTGTGCCAAGCCGGGGCGGGTAACTAGTTTTATATAAAAAAGCCCTATCTGGGCTCGAGTCCAACGTGAATCATCTGTAATCCAGCCGATTCCAGCCAGACATGTACCTACAATGTATTCATTCAATTAGTTAAATTAAAACAACCTTGAAACTGGGTAATGTTTGGGATTCCATGAGATCATCCATTCTCGACATAACTACCTTTATAGTCTACTTTGGTTTAATGGAATTTAGTATTAACAACAATTTGTTGCCTAACACAGACAAATTTTTATTTCAAATTAACTCAACGGCCAACTGCTAACGCAGTATCAAACTAACGTTGTTGTTGTTTTTTTATTATAAATAGGCTTGTGCTTATAAATAGGCGATGGAGCACGCTTGCCTAGAAGAAACCTATTCACTCTCGACTTGAAAACACCCAGATTGTACCTATAGGGGAACACCCACTCAGGCAGCGAATTCCACAGACTAGCAGTTCGCACAATAAATGTGGAATCAAACCACTTCGTACGGGTTCTTGGAATATCAACCATAAAGCGGTGTCGATTCTTTGTGCCCATTCTGGCAGTCCGATAGGAAAATGGGCAGGATAATCGACGCAGTTGGAAAATCACGCGACCGCAACCCGTATCTGGGTTTGTTAAGGTTCACGTTCGCGTGATTTTCCAACTGAGCGGATTTAACGTTAGCTTGATACTGCGTTAGCAGTTGGATCGAATCGAAACATTCAACAACCTATTATTTGATATAGTAGTAGTTTCGCCCTGCGGCTGTACCCGCACGTTTCCGGGATCAGGGATGTCTTTTATATCTCCTTTTCAATCAGATATTTTGATTTAATCTGCTGTGATTTCTCTAAAAGTCGTAGATGAATGGATGCATAAAAAGGTTCATACTAAATGAAAATGATACATTTTGAAACAAGATAAACGATCTGCACACATAATGCACGCTACTTCTTTGCCAAATTTCATCAAATTCGGTCCAGCCTTCAGAGGCTAACTCGGACAGAACAGAGTTTACGCATTTATAATATTAGTGTGATTCTATTTCTGTTTGTACTCGATCCAAGTTTATTATAATTGACAGTTGCAAACATTAACATTGTGAAAAGTTGCATATGTAAACATTTTTATCTAAATATCACTGTAGTATATCTTCTACCAGCTACAATCATCACGTTAAAAAAGTAATTATGTAAAAAAAATATGTTAAAATAATAAAAAGTATGTAATCAGAATTTAGTTCTCAGACTCTCGGTGCAAAACAGAACAATCGCATAAAAGCACGCGGAAAATTCCTATTTTATTATGGGAACTGAAGTGGTTTTCTCACATCTTATTTATATGACACGGGAATTACAAAATGAATTAAGTGGGCTCACGGGCAGCGTTTTGTCCTTACAAACGTATTCTCGTGTTTCCTCCCTGGATAATACCGCTAGAGTTGTAATTTTTTAAAATCAAATTTATCTCTTCTATTGGCATGCTTATATCATTTATTTTTTCTAATAAGTTAACTACGATAAGAAATATGAGCCGTTAAATATCCCATAAATTGTTTTTTTTTACCGCCATGTTCAGGCGTCTATCAAACAAATTTGACGAGTTTATTAAACAAAAATAAATGATAGAAGCATAGTTTAATCCTTTTTACAACTATTAATAAAAAAAATAATGAAATCGGCCTAGTTTTGAACAAGGAAACAGGAAAATACGAGATGATTTTGTATACTTTTCGTAGGTATAATCGATCTGAGCTTCAGTTGTCCCTGTTGCACTCTACGGGGAGAGGCTTGCGGTCAGGGGACAGCAATAGATTTGGTAAAATACCTATTCATCAAATTTCTTGGCCGTGGTATGCCCTCTTAATTTACTCAGAGTAACCGGCTTAGTCATACGCGAGTAAAATGTAACCACGCAACGGATTTTGATGCGGTTTTCACCATCAGTTAGATATTTTTTCACGGTAGGTTTATATAGGTATATAATAAAACTTACACCCGTGGTAAGCCGGAACGGGTCGCCAATATATATATTACGTAATTTTTATTTTTTATTTATTTAACATATAATAAGGTGGGCAGTTACAGGGGGCCCCAATTCACCCACCCATGGATATAATAAAAATTACACCTTAAAATCTATTAAAAAGTAGAGAAATAAAAATTACCTGCAAAATTAAATTAAAAAATAGCATGTATAAAAATATATATAAAATTATATTTTATATAACGTCTCACTTGAGCGATAATTAATTACTGCCGTAGAAATTTGTGTCCAGTGGGGACAGAATACGGTCTTCAGTCATATTTTACAATCTACTGCAGCTGTCAAGTTAAAAAACCTTGGACCGAGCATAAAATAAAATCACATTCTGAAGAGCGTCAGTGGCGGCCTTATCTATGACGGATGGACGGAGGAAACGATGAATACCACTTCAGATATTCCGAAATAACAATACCTACAGTCCGGCTCAGATACAGACGTTAAAAAAAACAACGAATAAAAATATACAAAAAAAAACCCCCATTTGTACGCTACACCTGGCAAGGACATGAGATACGTCACCGCTTTACGGTTCATATTCCGAAAACCCATACGAAGCGGTTTGATTCCACATTTATTGTGCGAACTGCTAGTCTGTGGAATGCGCTACCTGAACAGGTGTTCCCCGATGGTTACAATCTGGGTGTCTTCAAATCACGAGTGAATCGGTTTCTTCTAGGCAAGCGTGCTCCAACGTAGACCGCATCATCGCTTAACATCAGGCGAGATGGTGGTCAAACGCAAGCCTATTATTAATTTAAAAAAAAACGTTTACATTTGTATGACCCTCTATGCTACTTTGTAAATCAAATTATTTACCTATTTGTCAGAACATGGTTGCTACTTATACACTTTGTATGTATAAGTAGCAACCATGTTCTGATAAATAGGTAAATAATTTGATTTCATTTAAAAGGTAGGACGGACGGACAGACAGACAGCATAGACTTAGGTAACAGGGTCCTGTTTACACCCTTTGGGTACGAAACTCTAAAAATGAAAGTTATGCATATGTCGTAGAGAACCTGTCTCCGAGAGGTTGTTAGTAAATTACCAATAACCCTGTAGAGTACAGCATGTGTCAGTAATCGATCAGATGAGATCCGTCCTTGTACTCGTAAGTTCAGTAACGTTTGCGCGGAGCCCAACTCATAGGAGATAATATCGATGTCGGTGGGTACATACTCATCGAAAACGTCCTGTCCTTGTATTGGAGTCAGGCAGAAGAGGAACTTGGCTTTAGGTACATACCGCCATTCTTGGTAATAATCATCATCATCAAGTTAAGCGGCCTGCATCTAGCGTTTCCCTGCGGTCTCTTTTAGGTCGTCTGTCCATCTTGTGGGTGGACGTCCTACGCTGCACCAGCTTACCGGCCCGTGGTTTTCAATCGAGAACCTTTCGGCCCCATCGGCCATCTGTTCTGCGTGCTATGTGCCCTGCCCACTGTCACTTCAACTTGCTAATCCGGTGGGCTATGTCGGTAACTTTCGTTCTTCTACGGATCTCCTCATTTCTGATTCGATCTCGTAGAAAAACCTCGAGCATAGCCCTCTCCATAGCTCGTGTGACTTTGAGCTTGTTTATGAGGCCCATAGTGAGACACCAAGTTTCAGTGCCGTATGTCGTCACTGGCAACACAAACTGGTCGAAGACTTCCGTCTTAAGGCACTGAATTATTATGCACGAGAAGACGTTGCGAAGTTTACCGAACGCTGCCCTTGTTTTCTTGCTAATACTAACCGTCAAGGCTGAAAAGAAAATAACGTTGTGGAAAATAAGAAAGTGAGCCTCAAGTCTCACATTCGACGTCTTCGGCTGACCGACTTGATTCGCTAGTCATTTGTATCTTGTATGCGCTAGTAATTACTAGATTATAGGCTAGCCCACAGGTAACCTGTCGCCGCAAAAACAGCGCAAAGCGTATTAGCAGGCGCCAGGCGGGTTTTGTTTTGTTTTCATTTCGGAGAGTACGGGACGGGCCGGTGCGGCCTTCAGCCACTTGTAGTTCACTGCTCAAACGCGATGGAGCTTCCAAATAACCAGTAAGTTTCCATTTCTATTGTATTTTATGGGAAGCGATTACCATTGTCGAAAGTGCAGCACTATCTATATTTTAGGGTTCCGTAGTCCTACAAGAAACCCTTATAAGTTCGTTCTGTCCGTCAGTCGGTCCGTCGGTCCGTATATCACGTAAATTTATTATGTATACGCTCCAATATGAGACTGTATTTAGTCCTTAACGGTAGCATTAAATTCGTGCTGGCTTCGGACAACTTTTAGTTTCAAAATGCAAATATTGGCATAAGATAAGATAGCACGATATAAAATGCATATTGTCCCTTATCATTGTTGTTTCAATATTATACCGTGGCGACCGGACTGCTCTATAAACAATACAATAATTATTTCATGGCCTCTAGTAGACATTCTGTTGACAATGCTAAGTTTAATTCATTTTAACCGACTTTAGGAGGAATTTTATTAATTTGGTCCGTTTTTATGGTTCCGTACCCAAAAAGTAAAAACAGGACCCTATTACTAAGCTTACTTTGTCTGTCTATCCGTCTGTCTGTCTGTCCGTCCTATCTTTAAACGGCTGTATCTTTCGAACCGTAATAGATAGCCAGTTGAAATTTTCACAGAATAGGTATGTAATGGTACGGCGGATTAGCTAATCTCTACATAGTATAAATTAAAGTAGCTTTCCCCGTCTGTCTGTCTGTATGTCTGTATGGCCGCTAACTCCTCCTAAACCACGCAACGGATTTTGATGCGGTTTTCACCATCAGTTAGATAAATGTTCACGGAAGGTTTATATATAACTAGCGACTCGCCCCGGCTCCGAACGTAAATTACACCCGTGCGATGCCGGGCGGGCAGATCGTAAGAAATAGTAAAAAAAGTCAAAAAGTTAAAATGAAAGCGGGGTTCCCATACAACAATAGTATTTTTATAACGGATTTTGGTATTAGCTCTAATGTAAAAACGGTATATACGTACAAGCGTCTTTGGTATGATTATAGTACACACTCTAAAGTATATCATCATCATCAGCCAGAAGACGTCCACTGCTGAACATATGCCTCGCCCTTTAATCTCCACACTGAACGACAGCCTGCCATCTGCATCCACTGGATGCCCGCGACTCCCGTAATGTAGTCGGTCCATCTAGTGGGAGGCCTACCCTAATTCGAACACTTTTTTTAATTTCTTTTTTTAAATAATAACCTTGCGTTTGACCACCATCTCACCTGATGTTAAGCGATGATGCGGTCTACGGTGGAGCACGCTTGCCTAAAAGAAACCGATTCACACGTGATTTGAAGACACTCAGATTACCCTAACTTCATACTTTCATACTTATTTTCAAATAAGTATCGTTTTTTTTTTTATTTTTTTTTATGCCATAGGTGGCAAACAAGCAGACGGGCTGCCTGATGGAAAGCAGTCACCGTCGCCTATGGATACTTGTAACACCAGAGGCATCACAAATACGTTGCCGACCCTTTAGAACTCGATTAACTCGTAATCGTTTTGTAAATACTCTAATTGACTCTACCTTCAACACGTTTTCCTATAATTTCCAGAGCGGTGCGTGTTCCGTCAGCCGCGATGGGGTTTCCGCATATAACGTCGTTCTGCTGCTGCATGGGGCTCGAGATGGGCTCCAAGCTCATCGGGTTCCTGCACTTGGTAAGACTATTGGCTTTGTAACACATCACACACACACATCATCAGGCACTAAACGTCCACTGCTGAACAAGGCCTCGCTCTTAGAGAGGGGTGTTGCCATAATCCCCACGCTTGGCAGGCGGCTCGGAGATCGCAGTACGTTCACCGTGTACTAACAGGACGCTGCTGCCCATCCTCCGGTGGTTCTGGTCGCAGTTTTAGCAGTGACTTTGTAACATCGAGACACAATACATGGGTATTGTATCTCAATGCTTTCAAACCACAGAAAAGAGAAGTAAACAGAACGGAAATGAGAAGGAAAATCTGTCGCCAAGCATTATGACAGAACCTTGATTTGAGAACATTCTTATTTATCGCGTCGAACTCCGCATCCAAAGAACTTGGACCTAATCTTTTGAGTTAGGTCTCAAAGTTCTTTGTCCGCATCACAGTTGCAACTGATTTCGAATGACTGATGTTTCGTTTATATGGGTGAGACTGGCTACAATTGACATCCTTCTAATTTAAACAATTTTTTTTTTCTGTGAATACGTTATACGGACAGAGCCTTGTGAGTACGGAACTCTAAAAATAGCGATTGCATATAGACCGTTGAATGTCTAGAGAAAAGATTGCTCAAGCCTGATTACTTCGCTATTGTACTTGTCTTAGCATATGACGTTTAATTCCAGGCGGTGTCCATAACCCTGATCATCGTGTGCTCCGTGTTCGCTGAGCACGCGCACGGCTACATGGGCACGCTGGAGGACGCCGACCACCTGTACACCACCTGGTACAAAGTGGCCGTGACCGTGGCTATCGTCACCACGCTGCACGTGCTGCTGGCTGCCACGCTACTCTTCTCTGCGTTTAAGGTAAACTCAATGTAGGACTAGTGTTGGACCTACATACTACTGGCGCCATCTAGTTTCGAAACTGAGTAACAATACATACTAGCCACATCTGGGACTCTACTTTGTATCGCTCGTATGATTTTTCACGAAAATATGCGAAATAAAAGTTTTTCAAGTGATAGAAAAGCATGTTCGAATGGTTCGGTGGTACGTGAAAGAAGGAATAAGAAACGGACAAACCAACAAACACAGTCGCATGTATAATATTAATAATGGTCCGCTATACGGGGTGTAAGGGGAACACTCTCGAAGCCAAAAGAAGGTAATTGTACTCATCATTATGAACAACTTTTACTATGGGACGAACCCTGAAATCGCGAAAAAAATATCAGCTGTTCTATAGAAAACGGGCATTGACACTCGACAAAATGTATGGAACAGCTGATTTTTTTTTCGCGATTTCAGGGCTGGTCCCATAGTAAAAGTTGTTCATAATGATGAGTACAATTACCTTCTTTTGGCTTCGAGAGTGTTCCCCTTACACCCTGTATAAAGTGACAAAAAATTGGAATATTGGTGCGTTCGAATTTTTCCATATCCACACATTTTTGGACCCTAAAAGGTGTACTTTTCATTTTTTGCTTGGTGTAAAATGTTTGAAAACGGTAGTTGTGACCTAATGGGTCCGTTCCGCAGCGCAACTCGACTGGTCTCCGCATATGGGTGTACGTGATGAGTGCGCTGTACGTGGCGGCCCTACTCTACATCATAGTGGAGATGTGCTTGCACGGGACCTCCGACTCCGGCTCGCACATATTCCTCTCCTTCCTCGAGGGACTGCTGTTCTTCGGTGAGTGGTTCGGGAGACACTATAACACACTACACATAAATATTCGGGACATTTTTGCACACACGGTCATCTGACCACAAACTAATCAAAGCTTGTGATATGGCTGCCAGAGTCTGATATATATACATATCTCTTCTCTTCTCTTCTCTATCTCTACATAGTATAAATTGAAGTAGCTTTCCGCGTCTGTCTGTATGTCTGTATGGCCGCTAACTCCTAAACCACGCAACGGATTTTGATGCGGTTTTCACCATCAGTTAGATACATTTTCAAGGAAGGTTTACATGTATAACTAGCGACCCGCCCCGGTTTCGCACGTAACTTACACCCGTGCGAAGCCGGGCGGGCGGGTCGCTAGTATATTTCTAAATACATATTTTAATAGATACCTATTAACACCTAGGTATAGAACAAACACAAATGTTCATCACATGAATGTTTATCCTAGTTGGGAATCGAACCCACGCCCCCAAGCGCAGAAGGCAGTTTCACTACTAACCTCCACACTGAACGTCAGCCTGCCATCTGCATCCACTGGATGCCCGCGACTCTTACGATGTCGTAGGTCCATCTAGTGGGAGACCTACCTATGCTGCGTCTTCCGGTTCGTGGTCTCCACTCAAGAACCTTTCTTCCCCATTCGTTATCGGTACTAAGACATTGGTCATTGGTACAGTATTGTGGTTAGATAGTATAATAGTAGCGTTTTGGCTACGGAAGCATTTCCCGGTATATCTATTTATTTATTTAGTTTATTAGCACACAAAACAAAATATGGTCAAAACAATCTAAACTTAGAGTAGACTACAAAATTAATATAAAAAAGGTGTTGTCTGTAAAGTCGGTTTACGGTCGATAATTGTACGTGATAACGCTTAGGCCGATCGTGCCTCTCTATCGCTTGTTCCGCGCTCTCGCTTGCACGCGCGGCTCAGGCGGAACATGACAATGTTTCGTGCCTGCAGCCGGCGTTCATCTATTTATAAGACGTTATCACGTCAAAACTGTATGTGATTCTATTCTAATTCCCAGCGGCCCTGGCGTACAGCATACTCTGCGTGAACAGCTACTACCTGATGCTGAGGAGCGCCGAGGACATGGAGGGACCCGGCAAGACTTACTATTAAACAGACGCGGGAACGCAGTGTGTGTGTGACGGTTTGTATGTAGTGGTGCTCTACAGGACCAGCTCGATCCTTACCCGACTGCCCAAAAATTAGGGTAACGTTTTTCGGACGTGTGTATTTTTTTTACATTTTTTATGTTTTTTTAACTTTGTCTTACACCGCAGTCTTGTAGATACGCGATTTTTTCTAGTGAACATACGCAAGCTCTGTCGTTGAAGTGATAACATTCGTTTTCGATTGTATAAGATACGTATACGTATTCCACAATCTTACCACGGTAAATATCCCGTAAATAATCATGTAACTTTAGCGAACAACCGTGATAGTTTAAAACAGTGTTTTACGTAGTTTATGTATTGAATTATTCGTACTTCTCTCAGAGCTGTCAGTTGTTTTGCGATCGTGCTTGGAATCCTGCAGTGCACTTAAGGGGCCGTCCATTAATCACGTGATGTTTTAAATAATTTTTTTTTGCTTTTTTTAACCCCCCCTTGATAAGGTTTAAGACTATTATTTTTGTGTATTGATTGTGATATTTCGTGATGTTTGCCAAATCCCCTCCCGTGATTAATGGACGGTCCCTAATTAACCGATTACGGCAAACGAAAGGATAATGATTTTAATATTAAATTTGCATTTGTGATCGTGTCTATTTATTGATGCTTACGTACTTATAACTCGAAATTTGTACTGAGACACCGTTGTTTCACGACCGCGCCACTCTGCGATCTACGGGCGGAGAGGCTGGCGGGTCGGTGAACGTCGAGTTTTTCCCACTTTTAAGTAACGCCTATACTACAGATGACCATAAGGCTTGGTTTATTGTATTAAAGTCGCATTTAGCGGAGCAAAACCATGGCGCTTACACACAGTCGTGCGTTTCGCTACATCTATTTTTGAGGTTTTTCTCATGTTTTTATAGAAAAGTATAGCTGTAATGTAAAATTTACCTTTGCGGTTTCCTTCATAATTACGAAATCTGTATATTAAGATATCGTAGACATAATTTAATAAATAGGTATTAGAATGAATCCAAAAAACAGGTATAAAAGCGCAAATAAGTGTTTCTTTCATATTTTATTTCTATGGATAGAAATGTCCTTAATCGTGTGTCGGTCTCTGTGTGTTCCTAGATAAAACATTAGATTTTGATATGACACTGTTTTTATAATTCTAAGCTAACCATGGAAGTAGACACACTTAATCTAGAATGATCAAAATTGCTAAAAGTCGGAAAAGAGCGTCTTAAACAGTGACTCAGTATGAAAATCGTTTCATTATTGTACATTGTTTTATTGTTATTGTATGTTTATGGTTTCACTTTAATAGACAAGAGATATTATTTGTGAAAAACTCACACAGCGGGCAATGGAGAGAGCTATGCTCAGAGTTTCTTTGCGCGATAGAATCCGAAACGTGGATATTCGCCAAAGAACCAGAGTCACCAACATAGCTGTTAAAATTTGCAAGTTGAAGTGGCAATGGGCAGGCCACATCGCTCGAAGAACCGATAACCGATGGGGAAGAAAGGTTCTGGAGTGGAGACCACGAACCGGAAGACGCGGCGTAGGGAGGCCTCCCACTAGATGGACCGACGACATAGTGAGAGTCGCGGGCATCCAGTGTATGCAAAAGGCAGGCTGTCGTTCAGTGTGGAGGTTAAAGGGGGAGGCCTATGTTCAGCAGTGGACGTCTTCTGGCTGATGATGATGATGATGATTATTTGTGAGAGTATAAACAATGTTTGGAAACTTATCTATATTAATATTATAAAGAGGAAAGATTTGTTTGTTTGTTTGTTTGCATTGAATAGGCTCCGAAACTACTGATCCGATTTGAAAAATTATTTCACTGACGGGAAGCTACACTATCTCCGGGTGACAGGCTATAATCTATACCCGTGCGAAGCTGGGGCGGACCGCTGGTTTGTTAATAAGTTTCCAAATATTGTTCTCTCCTCTCAGATATATATTTAGCAATAATTACAAAACTACTAACCTGGCCAAAGAGTATTGTCCATTACATGCCTTGTAAACAGTAAGTTCAGAAGAAAACAATTGCTGTGATAGTATCAGTCCGCGCTGGGTCATAACAAGTGGATGGTGTTTTCATTCGAGTGTCAGTCAGTCAGTCAGTTCGTCTGAGTTTCCCTGCCCTTGGCAAGGGAAAATATTTTATTTGTAACAAAAATTCACTACAGCCACTTTTATTTAAAGTTAAAAAAAAACGTATTTTTGCCACAAACTGGCCCCATCTCAGCATTATACCGTTTTTGCCGACTATAGTGGATCCAGCCATCCTGTCCATAGCCTATTCTGGCTGTCTTGCTAATAAATCATTCTCGGGGATTTTCTTGGCTTGCCCTCCCGTTGTTAAATGGTCGCAGTTTATTAGTCGATGTTATTCATAATTGAATTTAATAAATACGACGAAGAATTATTGAAGTTATACTTCTTATGCGACTTGCAAACAAGGTTGCGTTAAACGTTTAACGCTACCATGGAGGGGGAATTTTTCTCTCTCGTATGGTTGCGAAATGCGTACCCTTTTTTCGCACTGCGACTAGCAGAGCCGGTAGTGTAATGGTGTCGCTAATGGATTGAGAAGCCTAAGGAGCTAGGTTCGAATCACGAGAAAAGCATGTTTTTAAATTGTTGATATTTTTGCCCTAGTTATAATTTTAGGGTTCCTTGTTGAAGTATAACTTCTTCCGCGCGGAGGGACTCCACGCACAATTTTTATTTCCTATTTCAGTTTTGATAACAGATCAACCCCACTCCTTACTCTTAAATACACTTAATAGTATTTCTTGTCTATTATATCTCAACTGCGCCATAAACATGTGCCGTAGTACTCGAATTAATTAAGATAAAATGTTAAGACTTCTGTATGATTGTGTAAGTGTTAAACATTCGTAGAAAAACAAACATATATATTCTATTAGAAATTAATAAAACGATCTGTGAAACTGTAATAATGCCTTAAATTAAAAAAAAAACAAAGTGCCTAAGGACTTATGAATGCGGCAAGTCAACGCTTAATTTCCGTACACCTGGGGGGTTTGACAAGACTTTCTGTTAGCGTTCACGCCTGCGGAAAGATTAAATTGTATGAAAATGACATTGACAATGACATTAGCTTGAGAGATTTTATCTCAAGCTAATGTATTTTTTATACAATTTCATCTTTCCGCAGGCGTGAACACTAACAGGAAGTAGGTCTTGTCTAACCCCCCCCCCCCCCCCCTTTTACGAGAACTTGACAAGTAGTTTGTTAGTTTTCATTAGTTAAGGATGTTCAGTGATGCAAATAAAAATGGTATTGTTTTAAACAATAACATTCCTTCAACCTCCCACAGATATAGGTATTAAGTATAATAAAAATAAAGATCTACAAATAACAGTACCTACTTATGATAAATATGTTTTAACTAAGTAAGGTACGAGCAGACTCGCTTGTTAACTCTCTGATAGACTAAGGGCTATATTTCACCGGGACACCATGGCGGCGCAACCAGTCGCCGCTACCAACAAAATGTATACAGCTCTATAGAGAATTACTCACCTGGTGTCCATTTTTATTTATTTATTTAGTTTATTGGCACACAAAACAAAATATGGTCAAAACAATCTAAACTTAGAGTAGACTACAAAATTTTAAACTAAACCATATTCCTAAATATGTATACACAACATGTTTCTTTTTAATGCAGTATTTTTATTTGGTTGCGCAACCAGTTTGGCGGCGCCACCAACTCGGTCGCGTGCACAGAATGTTACTGGTTGCGCCGCCACGCTGGTCGCGCCACCACTAACTACTATAGCGCTGTATGGTGTCTCACTCACTCGGCCGCCAGTCCGGCCGCCAGGCGCCAGTGACGCCCCCACCAGTAGCAGTGGTGCTATCTCTTCGAGGTCCATTTTGATACTGTCTCAGTGTGGTGTGGCGACTCTGGTGTCTGTATGGTGTCTAGTTTGGTAGCTTACGGACACAGCGCAACTGGTTGCGCCGCCGTGGTGTCCCGGTGAAATATAGCCCTAACTTAAAGTTTAAAGTAAACAGCTAAGTTCAAAGATTCAAACGTAATGTAAGGCTTCAAGTAATAATAGTGAATACATACCATCTTTTCTGTAGAGTTGGATGGTGGCGCCACCATAGTATTTCCCGTGTACAACCGCAGACTCCCATGGACATTTTAGTTCCATCGCTTGGCCAACTCTACAGATTAACTCTGTCTACTCTAAGTTGGTCGCTCTTTAATTCAATGTTTGTGTTGTAAATGTGCTTAAATATTTAGTATAATTATACAGGATGTTGCGTATCCATGTTCGACCCGCGATGGTTGCTAGTCAGTATCGAGGTATCGATTAGTGATCCTTTGAACAAAATTAGTCAAAAAATCTCCCATTAAAAAGTAATTCAATATTCAATAGTTACTTACATAGGTAAGCTTAGATGGTAAGTCGCGCCAGAATGTCGGACGGTTTTGTCGGACGTCCGCACGCTCAAAGTCAGCCCAAGGTTACGTCCGATAGTTTGCACATCTCAGTGTACATTCATTATCTAGATACCTTTATGTCACGTCCGTCAGCCGCGTCCGATAATTTGATTCCAGCTTTATGCGGTAGTGGTGCTCCCATTATCTTGTACTGGCAAACTGCACAAAAGCAAGTGTTCATTACAAAGTGGTACCTCCTGTGGCACTGTAGTCCTGTAAAGTGCCTAGAGATGGCGTTAGCTGTCGCACAAATAATACGATTTTTTGATAACAATGTAAAGTTATTGCAATCAAATATTTAAAAAGATAATAATAATTATGTATACAAGGTGTTACATCATACTAAAATAAATATACATTTAAAAACTATTGGTTTAGTAAAAATTGATAGCTGTTATGCAATGAAAAGAAAAATATTTAAATAGTAATTATTTATTTTAAGATTTATGAGAACAATGTACATGCATCTATTTGTCTAGATATTTTATAATATTTTTTTATAATTATTTTACCTAAAATTAATTCCTAATGATGGTAAATTGTAAAAAAAGTTGAGAAGAATCTTGTTCATTAATTTTATGTAAATGAGTAAAGACTTGAATGCTGAAAAAGCCACAGAGACGTTTTTGTACCAATTTTATGAATTTAAACATTAATTGATCCAAACGCAAAAGTCTGATTTCCCGTTCAATGAGCCAAAACATACGACTTATAAACGTGTTATATCCTTAGATACTACTGTTGACATGTCGTCTCTTTCTCTCCTGGTTATGCGTAGTTCTGGAAGAGATCGCTTTGAGGGACAAGACCGCCAATTGAAGCCGTACAGGTTCTTAGTATCATTATTGAAAGAAAGAAAATAAATTTTATTCGACACCTTTACAAAAACTATTATATCTGGCAACTATTGGTAGCTATTGGTATCTTTGGCATCCCTATCTCACTCTCGAATATATTTAGCCTGTGGTTCGACCGCGTGGTTTGATTCATCGGACTACGTGAACTTTTACAAAGACCTTTAAGGTCGTAGTACGTCCGTAAGGTCGTACGGCTCCAACGGAAGACCAGCGCTGGTTAACAGCCGGCATTATGCTGAGTTGGGGCCGATTTGTGACCTTATAACCTGTGTCTATAAGCTATTTAAAAAAAAAAACTAATTTGGTCACAAATAAACATTTTCTTTCTTTTCTTTCTTTATTAGTTGGACTATGATAACTTAAGATCTTTGGAATACTATTCCGCAGCAAGCACCGTTCTTTATCGATCGTCAAATTCGATAAAATACTAAAGAATCGATCATAGCGAGTACTGTTCAAGTGGCATTTTATCGAATTTGACGATCAATAAAGAACGTTACTTGCACTGCAAGTTAACTGGTCGTTGTGGTCTATGAGCTTGAACTGTGTTCCCGAAGTTTAATAGTCCGGTGGAAGGATTCTGAAATAGAATTTATTGGAAAAATAGTTCACATAGTCCGATGGATCGAACCACGTGGTTCACGGTGATATTGGAGGATATTGCACGGTTAAGAGGGCGATAGTGTATAAGTATAGTTATATAGTAAGCATTTCGATATATTTTGTATTATTCGCAGCTATTGATGTTCAATAAATTGCTATTTGGCTTTGTTTTGGCCAAATTTTGTAAAAAAAATCTTGTTTTATTGTAAATCTTTATAAGTTATGAATGGCTAGGCCAAAGGTCTGTGTCATCATAATTACTAATAGAACGCAGCGTGCTGGGTATCAAAAGAATGGACAGAGTCCGCAACAGCGCGTTGCGCTCCATAACAGGTGTGGTCGAAGTTGGCCAAAAAGCTGCCAGACTAAAATGAGATTGGGCAGGACATGTGGCGCGCATGCATCCCGACCGATGGGCCAGGATCGTCACACAGTGGGTGCCAGATGGACGGCGCAGTCAAGGAAGGCCCAAGAAACGCTGGCGTGACAATCTTGACTCATTCCGGAGAGGTTGGCAAGAGGTGGCGAAGGACCGAGATTTATGGAAGGAGATGGGAGAGACCTTTGCCCAGCAGTGGGACAGTATAGGTAAAAAAAAAAAAAAAAGACGTGTGGATTTGGAGAATTTTTTCTCTTTCCCTCCCGTTGGATGGACGGCGCTCCGTCAGCCAAGTACGTACGACTCATTTGGGCCCCGATTCTACTAAAGAAATTATTTTAAATTGTAATTGTTTCAATTTTATTTTTTAAATAATTGCCTCAATAAAGTGCCAACTAATAAATTTTATTTGCAACTTGATCTGACATAATGAATTATTAGAAACTTTATCTGATGAGTCCTTTTTAATGATTGTGAAACGCAAGTACAGTGTTTATGTAATACATAAGTTCTGGAACGTTAACCTTTAGCTTAAGCCTTTTTTTAACGCCTTAGTCACTTTTATAAATCAAAGTTAGTACAGTTTGAAATGAAATATTAAAATAATAAAATACATTTTGGTTTTTACAGGTTTTTATTCATCATAATGTTAAATAATCACGATGAGTTCCCGCAACTGTCAATTAATTCAATAAATATATTACAACTCTATGCTTAAGTACAGGTAAGTACACTGGTAATGTAAGTTATTTTAACTTATTGTAAGTAATGGATAATGCTTTCTCTAAATATTTTGTTGAATGTCTACTTCGATCACTATTACACGTGTCCGAAGAATATCTGAGTAAGAGACTTCAGAAATATCAGCACAATGCTACAAATAATAAATGCTGCAAAATGCAAAACGTTTCTCCACGATATTAATCTTGAAAAGATTATTTGTAACGTATGTATGTATTACATAAAACAATATTCATGAAATGTATCTCTGCATTACATAAATTATTAATTGATCAATAATAATAATCATTTTATATTTTAATTAGGGAATGTTTTCGATGTGTAAATTCGATTTTACGAAAACCAATTTTTATAATAAATATATTCAATTTCGTTGTTGAAGATCGCTTTTATGCAAATTAAAAAATACGTAATAACATCACATGGTATGCCTGAGAAAGGTACGTACACAAGAAAGTCTCATTTTTATATACTTTTTGTTACTTGTAACAAATATGGCAGAATTATAACTAATGATAATACGTCCCGTTGGTTGTCATTATTTGCCAATCTGCCATATTTACTCACACCTCAAGAAAAGTTTAAAAATGTCTTGAATTCATTTACAAATTACGTTCAATATGAGATCGGCAACTGTTAAATTGTCGATAGCAATAGCTATTAGCTTTTCTTATGGGAATTCTCTTTACGTCATTATGGGAATTACGTCACTATGACATTTGACATTATACAAATACAAAAGAAACTTTGTAAAGGTACGATCTGACTACTTTGACTGATGACACACTATACGTACATGGTGTAAGGGGAACACTCTCGAAGCCAAAAGAAGGTAATTGTACTCATCATTATGAACCACTTTTACTATGGGACCAGCCCTGAAATAGCGAAAAAAATATCAGCTGTTCTATAGAAAACGGTCATTGACACTCGACAAAATGTATGGAACAGCTGATTTTTTTTTCGCGATTTCAGGGTTGGTCCCATACTAAAAGTTGTTCATAATGATGAGTACAATTACCTTCTTTTGGCTTCGAAAGTTCCCCGTACAACCTGTATATGTCAAGAAAGAGTCCGTTAGCATATCGTTACGGAAAATGTGAAAAGTTAGACACTTTGTATCTATATTTGTATTCTTGTAAAGAAACAAAGACCAGCCCCAGTCATTCTAGATCAGATACTAGATAAAGAAGTAATGGTATCTTCAGTATCATCTGTACGAAACTCATTCACAACACAACTAGGTATTAGTTCATAGCCTCTTTAAAATTATTTCAACTATTTAGGTCGACAAATTCAACTTTTCCAAAAATACCAACTGACAGGCCATTCTTACACAAAATCTTTATGATTATTTTTATTCTTATTTAGGGCCATATTTCCAAACTTGAATCACAATAGTCTTTTGTAGGTTCGACATTTCTTATAATTAGATTTACAACAAAGTTCAATTATTTTAAATACTAATTAAATATCTCTAATATTATAATTTTATAATGGTTCATACAATAGTGTGATGTAACTCAAGCCAGCAAAATAATAATATACTTTTTTGACCGCCAATAGATTTTATCAGAGTATAGATTGGTAAGTAATGTAAGACTAGGGTTACCATATCTCAGGATTTGTCCTGAGGTCTCAGGATTATTTGGCTTTTTTCAGGATTGCGGGCGGATTTTGTAAATCTCAGGAAATCTTAGGATTTTTAGAATCTTCAATAAAATAGAGTAGATTTTTCAGATCTTTTACATTTACAAAATTACAAAAGCAAAAAATAATCTTCTATTATTTTAATATATAAGTACCTATCAAATAAGCAAAAAACCAATAATAATTTGAAAATTTCAACAAACTTGTAAATTACGATTTTGAGAAAGTTTTCAAATTGCGACAAAAACTCAGGATTTTTCAATGGAAAACGGGCTTTTTCTCCGGACTTTTATATTTTCCATCTGGTAACCCTATGTAAGACGTACTTATCATTATACTTGCTGAGTTGAGATACATCGAGAATACATCTAGGTGCTCTGGGATCTTTATACAATGTCTCCAACACAGGTCTACACAGATAAATACTTAACTAAGTGTATTGCACGAAAACTTGGAATTAAATACGCATAACGTCAACAATTTACATAATTACACTTAAATTACAACTGTTTTTGTATGCACTGAACTTGGCCGTTACAACACATTTGAAATAACCAATCAAGGTGCGTCTGCTACCACGCGACCAATCGTAGCTGTCATTTTTCGTTAATCAGAGTTAACGTCCAATCACGAGAGCTTGATTGAATCACAGTCCAACGACAGCTGGGTGTCAGTGCCTCGGCTGTTTGCAGCCTTAGGTGTAAGGTTGTCAGTACAGGTGAGCAGGGTGATGGTGCGAAGGCGGCGGCTCCAGGGGCGGGGGCTCTGTGCCCACGTCGATGTCCCCTGGCCCGTCCTCATCCGCCCCTACAGACGGCGTGCCCGCGGGGGTGCGGGTTAGACCCCGGACCTGGAAATTCATAGACGACACGTCAAACAGAGAAGATCGTAGATGCTACATAAAATCCTGCTCTCAGGCTGGTATCCACAATTTCACTACTGGATGTGCGTTATGATCGAAGATATCGCAAAATTATTATGGGATTTTATTGTACTTAGTGTAATATATACTAATATTATAAAGAGGAAAGATTTGATTGTTTGTTTGTTTGCATTGAATAGGCTCCGAAACAACTGAACTGATTTGAAAAATTCTTCCACTTTTGGGAAGCTACACTATCATGACATAGGCTATATTATATTTTCAAAAAAATAGTGATCCTTACTAATTTAATACTCCAATAATGTAACCCAAGGTGTAAAAAAAAATTGAATTATTCCCGTGCGAAGTCGAGGTGCGTTGCTAGTAAATAATAATTAAACAAACCCAAAAGTGTAAACACACACGTCTGGTTGACAACCGACGACACAATGAGCTGCATTTTTTTGCTCTTTAGTACAATAGACTATATGTTAAATATAAAATGGCTACCTGTAAGAGTATGTTGTTGGACAGTATCCTGGCCTGGTGCTCCTGAGCCTTGGCCCTGAGGCACGCGATGCTGTTGTTTCTGAAGGCCTCAGGGTCCTCGTACGTCTCGCGCGCATCAGGAGACGCGCGCCCCTTCGCTGATGAGGAGGCGGTGGTGCTGCTAGCAGGGGAGCTCTGGGCCTGCAAATTTGTATGGAGATTAGAGAAAGGGCAGTGATATCGCTGAACAGGGACTGATTTGATTTTACCGCATGTCTTTGATTACTTAGTTGTAGGAGACGGAAGGTGTGAGAATATTTTGTGTCTTAATTCCACAATTGTGTTGATGTTGCGATTGCAGACGCCGAGGCCAAACCATTATCCTGATGAAATAGATACGTTTTATTTGCTGGCTGCGGTCATTTCTTCACCAACTCTTCTTTGAATCTTTCTAACAATGCAGTATGAAAGAAAGAAAGAATTAAATGAAAGAAATATATTTATTTTACAACAGCAACACTAATCATAACAAAACGGTACATATCCAGGTAAGGTAATTTTTTAATGCCATAAGTGCCAAATAATCTCATGTTGTAGCTTCTCGGAAACACCGTGGAAGGTACTTCATTCCACATTTTGCAGGTGTGAGGTAAGAAGGATCGTGTGAATTGCATAGTGTGCTATTTCCACTGATCTATGATGTGTGAATGAGCCTTCAGGCGGTGGCGGCTAGTGCGATGGTAAAACCGCGACGCCGGCATCAGATCAAACAGTTCTTTAGAACACTCCCCGTTGTAAATGCGATAAAAGATAAAAAGAGACCCATCGTCTCTGCGCATGCTGAGCGGCTCTAGGTGTTCAGTGAGCTTGGAATCGTCGACAATTCTGACAGCTCTACGCTGTAATGCATCAAGTGGGTCAAGCTGATACTTGGGTGCTCCGTTCCAAAGATGGGAGCAGTACTCCATGTGAGGTCGGACTTGCGCTTTGTAAAGCAAGAGTCATCATCATCATCATTATCATCATCATCATCATTTCAGCCATAGGACGTCCACTGCTGGACATAGGCCTCCCCCATCGATCTCCAAAAGGGCCGGTTGGAAGCGGACTGCATCCAGCGTTTCCTTGCGGTCTCTTTTAGATCGTCTGTCCATCTTGTGGGTGGACGTCCTACGCTGCGCTTACCAGTCCGTGGTCTCCATTCCAGAACCTTTCGGCCCCATCGGCCATCTGTTCTGCGTGATATGTGCCCTGCCCACTGCCACTTCAACTTGCTAATCCGGTGGGCTATGTCGGTGACTTTCGTTCGTCTACGGATCTCCTCATTTCGGATTCGATCTCGTAGAGAAACCCCAAGCATTGCTCTCTCCATAGCTCGTTGTGCTACTTTGAGCTTGCTTATGAGGCCCATAGTGAGAGACCACGTTTCAGTGCCGTATGTCATCACTGGTAACACACACAAGCAAGAGTCTTCTCTCCATAACGTAGATGTCAACATTAGGTCGAGGGATAAGGATTAAGTAGTTTGAGTTAATTGCATGGTAGAGGTCTGTACCGTCCGGTGCCAGTCCGTGGCCGGCAGTGGACTGATGCGAGCTGCTACTGTTTTTTTTTCAATGACTTCAGTCATTATATCGTCGCAAGAAAGGCAGAATTACTGAAGCGCCAAAATAGGCATATTGAGTTATATAGATATTTGGAATCAGCGTTTTTTTCTGCGTCGATCAGTCTGGGTCCCATAGCGATACGAGCACTATTTTGGCGTTTCAGTATAAGGAAAAAAGGGTTTTTTTCATCAACCAGAGTCCTTAAACGACACTTTTTTGGCATTTTATTCGTGCCTGTCACCTAAGTAATTTTGTATTCCTGCAATAAATTTTAAGTAAATTTGGCTCTCCGGCAATTTAAAAGCTAATATTTTAGAGTTATAAGTAATTTTAATTGCTATAAATATTTGAATCAAATGGCGGTTAAGAAATTTTGCTTTACTGTAAATTGAAGTCATTTTTCCTTAAGCGCCACTATATCACAAACCAGCAGTCCATTTATTATGGTTTGTACTTCTGGACATAGAAAATGACAAATTAATAAAAGTTTACCTTGACGCCATCGAAATTCTTGTGCTGGGAAATAAGTTATGAATTAAAAACGAAAAAAGATAACTTAAAACGGATTTTTCTCGAAATGGTCATTTGGAGCTTCAGTAAATTTGCCTTTCCTGCGACGATATTGTTACTATTTTTATGTAATATTTATATGTCAGCCTATGTTATCAGCCCATTTCATCTAGACATCAGTGGTTGTAGGTAGTGGTTGTACCTGGTTGTCGTGGTTGTCGTGAGGGCGCGGCGAGGCGGAGGTGGCACGGTCGGGCTCCGGCTCGGACCCCTCGCGCTCCGAGCCCGACTCCTTCAGGTGCTGTGCCGCCTCGATCGACTTGCGGTGCATGCCTGCAACCAATGCACTCACATTACTTGAAGATTCTCAATAACATCAACATCTGTAATAACGTAAACTGAGAATGGGCCGGTAGATACCCTAGGACTGCACAGTGACCAACTACCGGACAATGCGTGTCGTGTTGAGGGTCACTCACTGCCTTTTGCATACGAGCCTCAATCCAACCTATTCGCGTGCCAGGCCTTCTAAAAAAAAAAAGCTTCTAAATCGGCAAATGAACGATTTAGCGGTCTCTAGTTTTGACATGACGAGAAAAACGAACAATCTCTCAGAGTATATAGCCAGCAGTCTATAGTAATAACATTGTGTTCAACATCGCAAGATGGAAATTCAAATAATGTTTAGAAATTTCAATCACATACAACTTTTAAGAAATTTTTGTCACACTGAAATTCAACTCAAAAAGTGCTTAGGTTATTTTATTTTACATGGAAAACAAACAGCTGTTAACAAACACGGTAGATACGAGATAAATAGTAACACAAAAGCCAAAAAAAGTTTTCACTAATACAAACTTAAATACCTAATACCTATGTATGATAGTGTAAATGCCCCGCTGCAACACCAACTTGGGCATGGATAGATAAATAGAATTTAGACAGTAGATAAAACAGTTGATAAGTAGTATTAACATTTTAAGATATTAAATTGAATTAACATAAAGAAAAAGAATTCATGGAATAGATAGATAACAGCCATATTATGAATATAAAACCTCATACAAATTCACAGATTATTTTTATTTTTATGTTTTTTTGCAATTCTATTTTTAGTATTATTAAATTTAACTTTTGTTGTGTCAAAGAATTGTTTAGAAATTGCATTTTTAAAAGTGTTTTGCCTCATCATAAATAGGTCAACGTTTAACGAATAGTTGCGGTTAAAATTAATTAAAGTGCGAATAAAGAAGGAGTTTCTACGATAATTAGTTTCGTAACGTGGAGTATACAGCTGAAGATTATGTCTACGAGGAGTTGAGCTTAGAGGAGTTACAAGACCTATCTGAGACAACAATGAAGGACAATCGATCCTACTGGATAATATATTGTGCATGAAGGTCAGATCGGCAGCCTCTCTCCTTAGTTTAACAGGCAACAATTGGTGTTGAAAGCAAGACTCATCATACTCAAAGTCGGAATTCCGTATTTTAGCCTTGTAGTTGATAAAGCGTAAGAACTTCTTTTGCGGCCTTTCGAGGATTGAAATATATTTGTCATAACAAGGGTTCCATACCTGCGAGGCATATTCCAGCTGACTACGAACTAAAGAACAAAAAAGAATCTTTAAGGTCTTGATGACCTTAAAATCTTTAGTAACTCGTAAAATGAAGCCCAATGTTTTCATAGCTTTGGCCGAAATATTCTCAATGTGCTTGTCAAAGAGGAGTTTGGAGTCGAGGGCAACACCAAGATCAACAACTGCATCACTTCTAACCACTTTCTTATGGATTGTATAATCGAGCGAACTTACTCTTCTGCGCAGCAAAAACATGCTGCAAAAACCGAAGAATCCTCGACAATAATTAGATGATATTTCTGTCACCCTTGGGTAACTACAGAGGGGACTGAAAACATAAGCAATGCCATTTGCTCTGAATCAGTTTGCATCACAGATTATCTAGCTAACTGAATATAAAGAATGCCTGAAAACATAGACTCCTCCAATTTGTTCAGCCCACGAAACCGCTATTAATTTCTAAAGTATTCCAGATTTAGTCGCGATCTCCCGCATTCCCTCGTGCTCCCCATTAATTCTACCCCTTCATAAGTTGAAATATAAAATGCAAGCCCATAAACCGTACGAAGTACCTACAAGTTCACATTATTCATGTAAGTGTAGGGTTGCCAGTGGTAGGTCATTTCCTTTAGTTTACAGGAGGATTTTCAACGTGCGTTTCAAGTAAATTTGAGTTTGAGGTCCTAAGTTTAGTAGCACGTCTTGGTCGCCTACCGATGTTCAGCAATGAACTAGGACTATAAAAGTTAAGATTCTAGAAGAAAAATTGAACTAGTTTCCATAATACTATTTACTATCTACCGATCTTCTTCATCGCTCGAAGAACCGATAACCGATGGAGAAGAAAGGTTCTTGAGTGGAGACCACAAACCGGAAGACGCAGCGTAGGTAGGCCTCCCACTAGATGGACCGACGACATTGTGAGAGTCGCGGGCATCCAGTGGATGCAGAAGGCAGGCTGTCGTTCAGTGTAGAGGTTAAAAGGGGAGGAGGTTCAACAGTGGACGTCTTTGGTGATTATAATTATGATTTGATAATTTATTCTCTACACGAATGAAACTATGTTAATCACATTAAATAAAGTACTAGCTTTTCCACTAAGTATTTTCTATTTTATCTATTTGTAATAACTTCATGACTAACTGAGAAAATAGTAAGTATGCATCATGGGGACGCACATTGGCAACTGTTTATATCATGGGAAACAATGGAACGCCTTGCCTCTGTCTGTGTTTCCGCAGCATTACAATTTTGGAGTGTTCAAGTCAAATGTTAGCTTAGTTCGATGTAAAAACTTCAACCAAAATAAAATGAATGGACGCTCATTTATGAAGATTACAATATGAGCGCCGGCGCTCACTTCGTTTCAATCAATCAATCAATCAAATAATTTATTTGCTAGAATACATAGAATTACATTGAGGTCTTAAAATTATTTTCGGTACATAGTATTCAATCTGCATGCAGACGTGCAAATGTTCTTAAGCTAGATATATATTTATTTTATTGTTAGTTAGGTATATATTTTACGAAGTATTATTATATATTATTATCTTATTAAATTATATTATATTAAAAATTCCATAAATTCCTTAATACTATAAAAACAATTCTTAATCTCCTTCTTTCTTTCTTTATTTTCTTTCTTTATTTCTTTTTCTTCAGTCGGTCTCTAGCCGTAGGAAGTGCATCACGCGACTATTGTTACATGATAACGAAACATTTCACAAAATGATGCCTTCGTGTGCTTTCCCGAAGCAATACACAACAAAAAACCACTATCTATGTTTTGTAAAAAAAATACTGTACATTGTTATAATTAGGTGTTGAAGTACGAGTATATGTCCGACGGTTTTGGCTCGTTTTTACTGAGTAATTTCAATGGTTATGACCCGTCCATCATTTTATTTTGGTCGAAAGTAAAAAAGAGAAGTTATAGGGAAACATAAAAACCTGAGTACTAACCTAACTGTACCTTGCCGTAACCAAGCAGTTATTAGGCTAGCCACGCAACACCACAGGCAAGAACGAAGCAATAACGTAGCTTGTTCAACTTCCAACCTTCAGTGACAGCCCTGAGCCTGGCGTGTCTCCGACTCCACATCTTAGCAGTAAATAAAGAGCCTGATTAGGTATGCGCCGCTGGTGACGACTCGGGCTATAAAAATCTCGTAAAAATACTACAAGTTGAGATATTGAGCTTACTCTCTCGCCTTGCTCTGGAGAGCAGTTTCTTTATACCTATCTACAATGTACATGCCTACTTAGTTAGAAGTTCTTGAACCGAGTGGCCAGCTTAGTTAGTTCTTTCAGGTCGTTTGAAGGTTTTTATTATGTCAATTTATAACAGATACTATATCTATTAGGGCATTCAAATAGGTGAAAAAAATGAAAATATATTTATTACTTTATAAACATTTACAGATATTTTTACAGATAAACTAAAGGTAAATTGAACATGTTTGCACAGGGATTTTTTGCCCTCGATAGAATTATCTAACGGTCCTCACACCAGGCACAGCCTGTATCGTGAGGACCTGGATACGATTACAACGATCTACGAGTTCGCAATCTCAGCTGACTTAATTTTACAATGACTTATTAAAAAAAATACATAGCTACTATATATATAATAATAATAATTTGACGCTACTACAAAAACTAAATATATAGAATATGGCTAGATAATTTTAACAACAGTAAGGTTTTATTATAATATAAACTGTTTTTGTATAAAAGACTAAGTAGTTTAGATAGTGTTAGTTAGCTTGTATTTTGTTTAGTTAAAAAAAAACACTTGCCCGATTTAAAAAAATAAGCAAGTTAAGTAGTCACTTAGGTAGTTATACGGAACTGATTAAGGGCCCTGTATACCCTCTGCAGCTTTCTCTCTCGCATATTTTCTCATTATTGAAGATATAAAATCAATGAGTGTGAATTTCCAAAAAGTAACAAAATCATGTCATGGTGTCTATCGTAACATTACAAACAAAGAAATTGTCAATTTGATATATTTTAATTTGACACAGTAAAATGGTAACAAGTGATTTTTATTTCTCGTGTCATTTTATTCCGTCAAATTAAAAGATATCGAAGCAAACATTTCTTTGTTTGTAATGTTACGATAGACACCATGACATGATTTCGTTACTTTTTGGAAATTCACACTCATTGATTTTATATCTTCAATAATGTGAAAATGTGCGAGCGAGAGATCTGCAGAGGGTATACAGGACCCTTAAGGTGAAACTTTGTATCGTAGCAGGGATAGAGTAGGCAGAGACGAGAGGCATCCCTCGCTGCGCTCATTACCATGTTCGGTTGTAGAGAGCGGGCGGGACGAGATGCATGTTTATGAGGTAGCCAGGGGGTGTCATAAGTGAACCTTAGTTACTAGTTAGTGTCGATACCATTATGGATTAACCGAAAGCAAAAAATGAAACTATCGTTTTAAACTATCACGGTTGTTCACTAAAGTAATATGATTATTTACGGGATATTTACCGTGGTAAGGTTGTGGAATGACCTCCCGTAATTTCGGCGCAGTTACATGCACCATGTTCACGGGAAGACTATGGGGAGCTTTCTAACAACGATGGAGTCACAGCCATTTGACGAAACGTGATTATGTCATGACTGCATTAAAATATATTGGTTGATTTAATAGTTATATTCCGGGAAAATGTTTGGAGTATCTATTACCTATCTAATAATAAGTAGTAAAAATTGTAAACAATCATTTAAATCATCGTTTCTAATGAATCGTCCAAAGATCAACTAACCGTCCATGACAGAAGGCCGGCCAATCGTTCTCTACATACCTAAATAGTTATTAGGATACCCGGGAGCCGGTTACCCGGGAACCGGTCCGGATAATGGCAAGCGGTCTGATTTCCGGATCCGGACATTAGTGTTTGCAAGTTTCTCCATTAGAGCTCGCACATAAATCCAGTTGATTTAGGTAAAGTAGTTTAGTTTTACTCTGATATATTGGTTGGTAATTTGGGTGCTCATCGTGTTGATTAAATACATAATTATTATATTAATTACTACATTGACAAAATTTACAAAAAAAAATATGTTTCTTCAATTTCCGCAGAACTCTCTGTGACAATATAAGTTTTTAGAAACACGCCGATTCGTTTTATAATTTAATGTTTTACCTCAGTAAGTGCCAAATTATTTACCTTTTTTTGATTGAGTGCTAGTTTTTAGGTAATTTTGTTGCCCAAAAAGACTTTTTTAAAATTTATTTCTTGAAGATTTAACTTTAAGCAGCTACTCAAAAGATTAAAGTCACATTTTTACTCAAAAAGTGGTACTCAAATTCATCTTAGTCGTACAGATCACAATAGACTAGAAACAATGACTAAAATTAAATACTCTAATATATAGAGTTTCAATTTTACTCCATTCAATAATACCTAGTTTCTTTGATGCAAAGTGCAAAATTCACTCACATGATGAAGGAAAGAGTGCTTTTCGACTCTTGTGTCTGTAAAGTCATATTTTTCACTTTAGATAATGGATGTGGGTATTCTTGTGTCATTTGTCGGCGAGATGAAAGCGACGTGCACAAAGCAAGTGGTTAATAGGCAGATAATTCTATAACTTGCTCTCTAGATACATTAGATTCCATTTGTCTGAGATTTGTAGTGACGCGTCTACGCGCACCACTTACTCTTTGATATTCAATTTTTAATTTTGAAGATCATTCATTGTCACCTAGTGTTTGTTTTTATTATAACTAATGCATTAATGGACAGTTATTAAAACCTCATTGTAATTTCAGAATTGAAAAAAAAAACAGAGCAGAGTGATTCGTTTGTTTCATGATCAAAGAAAACAAGGTCTTCTACTCTGGCAGTTGTCCCAGAATTACGTCACTGTCCACTTGCCACTTTATCCAATCAGCTGTTACGTGGTGTATCGTCATCTCACTCGAACCTGTTGTAAATTGACATCACGTCATCATTGCGGGACGGGAGTATTATACCTGGCAGAGCATATTATTATACCATGGTTTGTTTCAACTCAAATCCAATAAAGAGTTATTTTATAAACTAACTTTAAATATGATCATATTTAAGTTTATTATGATTCATTATTTTATCAATTATAAGAAAAAGCGATGTAGTAACTAGTAACATAAAAAAAGTAATTTATTTGAAATGTAGGTTAGTCACAATTGATAGATATAACATCTAGATTAGAATCCAAAAATATATTTAAACACTATATAATTATATTTAATTTTATTTATATTACACGGGAATTACTCACGTAAGATTAAGCCGGTCACTCCGACTATAGTTAATCTTCTAATGCGGTTGAAACTATAGTCGAAGTAACCGGATTAATCTTACGTGAGTAATTCCCGTGTAATATAAATAAAATGTCTGAAAACCACGTCAGTTTCAATAATATAATTATATTAAAGTTATTTGTTATGGATTATAACAATACAATCACTTTACTTGGTAAACATTTCCAAAGAAACACCTTATTAATGCAAACGTATATGACACCACCTCCCCAGTGCATCTGGAAACCCCCGACATAAATAATATAAGCCTTAAACCTCGAATACAAACCCAGTACCTAACCCTCCGCTAAAAAAAGCCCTAAGTACATAATTAATATGTGAGCCTGCCAGTGCTCAAATCTGCGGTAATCAACGCTTAGACAATGCCGCCGCCATCTTGCTTTCCCCCACCCTCCACCCACGAGGGGGACGTGCCCCCCTTGGTCCCCGCGCCCAGGCTTAAGGGGGAACTCAGCCTTTATTAATTCATATCTGTGCAACTCGTTTTCGTTGCGTGTTTAATTTTATACGCGTGTGACAGTGCAAGTTAATCAGATTACAAGTTTTAAGAGATTTTGCAATTATGCTATAATTACTAGTTTTACTAATAACTATAATAGGTGTTAGCATAATTAGTGGTTTAAAAATTTTTGAATTGAGTTTTTGTCGTAGACGTTTGCTACGACAGTCTACGAGGCGCTACGAAATGTCTACGCACTTGACACAACTTTATAACGATTATATTTACTTAAATTATATGATTATTAACGGGACATTTACCGTGGTAAGGTTGTGGAATGAGCTCCCTCCACATCCTCCACTCTCCTTGGCAGCTCATTCCACAACCTTACCACGGTAAATACCCCGTTAATAATCGTATAACTTTAGTGAACAACCGTGATAGTCTAAAACAGTGTTTTATATTTACTTAGTTAATGTTTATCAAGCAATAAAATAACATAAAAGGCAACTCATTAACCTGATGTAAATACCATAACTGCCCATATAAGTTACTAGCGGTCCGCCCCAGCTTCGCACGGGTATAGATTATAGCCTATGTCACCCGGGGATAGTGAAGCTTCCCGTCAGTGAAAGAATTTTTCAAATCGGTTCAGTAGTTTCTGGGCCTATTCAATGCAAACAAACAAATCTTTCCTCATTATAATATTAGTATAGACAACACTACTTGGAATTATGAACTTATAAGAAACAATGGTGTTGTTAATCTATTGATATATTTGTTTCATCATCATCATCATCAGCAGCCAGAAGACGTCCACTGCTGAACATAGACCTCCCCCTTAACCTTCATACTGAACGACAGCCTGCCATTTGCATCCACTGGATGCCCGCGACTCTCACAATGTCGTCGGTCCATCTAATTTAGTTTTAGTTCCGTCAAATTTTGTTTAGTTTCGAGTTATTCATTCAATTGTTTTCTAACTGCCAAGCAAGCTTTTTGATTGTTAACCAACTTTTCTTTTTTCACATGTCTCCTTCACTTTTCAAGTCCATCTCCCAAGAAAAGCACTCCCGAAACGAAAACACTGAAAGAGCCACATAAACTATATATCAACCTGAATAAACGTCCCTTCACGCATCCTCTGAAACAAATAAAGCCTCCTCATAAGCTGTCAGTGGTTTCTTGTTTCCGTAAACAACATCAAACACCTTATAAATTCCTTATTCAAACAGAGATAACGTCGAAATTTCAGTGAGTGCACTGTAAAAAGTAAGGTTGTGAAGAGACAAGCCTTCTCGCAGTGAAAAATGAACATCTCTTGTTGTTGGGATTAAAAATTATACGAAGCTTTGTGTGTTTGGTTTTTAAGCGCTGCAGCGCTGCGGGCGGCACATAAAGACACTTTATGTAGCTGTTACGGCTATGCTTTAAAGGAGCTCTACAGTTTGTCTTGGAGAGTTGGTATCTTGATTGTGGGAGTGAGGTTTATGAACGCCGAGAAAGATTTCGTGCAATATTGATTCACGAAATATGACTTTGTTTGTTTGGAAATATTGTTCGTTTTTATTGTTTTTATGATTATGTACTTGTAGTTGGTTGCTTGGTTGGTTGGTTGGTCGCTTGTTTCTGGCTGCTCTCGGGTTTCAGTTTTATACGGAAACGAGGCAAATATTCATCATCATCATAATCAGCTTTTTAACAGTCCACTGCTGGACTTTTTGCCTACCCCCGAAAGGGTGATTGGGCCATATCCACCACGCTGAATGAAACCGCACTGGGCAGTGCGGGTTGGTGGATTCACATACGCCATTAATTCCTTCTCCGTACGTATGCAGGTGTCCTCACCGAAAAGCCAGTGGGTGTGAAAATCCGTACATAAGCTCCAAAGAGCTCATTGATACGGGCCCGGGGTTTGAACCCGCGACCTCACGATTTCAAATCCAGCGGTCTCTTAAATGGGCAATTAATTAATTAATTATCAACGGCTTCAATTAATTAATTATTATAATTAATAATTATTTAATTAATTACATACTTTTAAAGTAATGAAATGAAATGTTTGTAATATAAACATTATGTTAACACAGCAAAAGTTTGAAACTAACTGCTTTAGATAAAACAACGTTTGCTTATAACACCTGGTTTCTTTTTTACTTATATTTGCTAAACTTTCTAGCCACTGATCAAATGGAAGGTACCCAATAACGAATTGATAGCTAGCAGAGTCGAGCACCCTACCACTCGCGCACTATCTTGTAATGATTTTGTTCGAGAGCCAAGCTAATTATATAAACAAAGCAGAGACGAATGGTATGCATGTGTGGGACTCACCGGGGTGTGGTGGTCGCGAGGGGGGGTGGGGGTCGCTAGTGGCGCCCCTCTGTCACTGCGCTCGACTCTTGAACAAAATCAGCACGTAAGATATTGGGCCTAACTTCTTTGCCATGTTTTGGGTCTTCAACACCATCGGGTGTTTAGATGTTAGGACTAACTTCATCTGGACATTTCCCGTTTATGGTAAAAGTGCCTTTTCCATGTGCCTTTTTTGGGGTATACAGTTGTAACATTGACTTTAAGTTAGGTTTGCTAACGTGCCTGTGTCTAAGCCAGTCTAAGTCTTCATATATAATATATTTTCTAATTGTCGTGAGCAAATTCTTTATGATGGAGATATCATGTTGTATGTACATTTTAACCCATAGATATTTGAATTAACAAATATATAAAAAAATAGTGCGTGGAGTCCCTCCGCGCGGAAGAAGTGAAACTCTCGCTCCGTCTCTTTCTATTCCCCCTCCATGGTAGCGTTAAACGTTTAACGCAACCATGTTGGAAGTCTCATTAGAAGTTTCACTTCAAAAATACATTATTGTTTTTATCCACTTACCTGGAGCTGGTATTCATGACACTTAGTTTCTCATCTTCTTTGAGTATTCTATAATTCGGCTTGATCGTTGGAGATCAGGAGCCTTACGGCTAACTGTTTTTAGCGATTCTGTTTAGGTGATGTGAAAGTTGCGTGACCACAAATCGTATTATATAATATAATCTATACAATATTATAAAGAGGAAGGATTTGTATGTAAGTATGTTTGTAACGAATTGGCTCAAAAAGTACTGGACCGATTGTAAAACCCTTTCATCATTTGAATGCTACATTATCACTGATTAATATAGGCTATTTTAATAGGTTATAAAACTATACCCGTGCGGAGCCGGGGCGGACCGCTAGTAATAAAATCATTATTGACCAAAAGTTTTTAAAATTAGACAGTAATAATAATTGTATATAGGCATAGAACAAATAGTATTTGCGTGATTTTCCGCACTGCGTTGTTTCGAGCCCGCGTTAAGATGTAGCCATAAGGCTCCTGGTCTTCTGACGTGGTCGAACGATTGTCGCCCTTCACGAGTCATGAGCAGTAGTTAGAAAGTTTATTTTAAAGCCTATTTCCATTCCAGACTTAGAGCTCTATACGGGATGTAAGGGGAACACTCTCGAAGTCAAAAGAAGGTAATTGTACTCATCATTATGTATGTTAATTGTAATATCATATTTTTAGCGATGCAGGGATAATGCAGATGATATACAGGCTGTAAGGGGAACACTCTCGAAGCCAAACGAAGGTAATTGTACTCATCATTATGTATGTTAATTGTAATATCCTATTTTTAGCGATGCAGGGATAATGCAGATGATATACAGGCTGTAAGGGGAACACTCTCGAAGCCAAACGAAGGTAATTGTACTCATCATTATGTATGTTAATTGTAATATCCTATTTTTAGCGATGCAGGGATAATGCAGATGATATACAGGCTGTAAGGGGAACACTCTCGAAGCCAAACGAAGGTAATTGTACTCATCATTATGTATGTTAATTGTAATATCCTATTTTTAGCGATGCAGGGATAATGCAGATGATATACAGGCTGTAAGGGGAACACTCTCGAAGCCAAACGAAGGTAATTGTACTCATCATTATGTATGTTAATTGTAATATCATATTTTTAGCGAAGCAGGGATAATGCAGATGATATACAGGCTGTAAGGGGAACACTCTCGAAGCCAAACGAAGGTAATTGTACTCATCATTATGTATGTTAATTGTAATATCATATTTTTAGCGATGCAGGGATAATGCAGATGATATACAGGCTGTAAGGGGAACACTCTCGAAGCCAAACGAAGGTAATTGTACTCATCATTATGTATGTTAATTGTAATATCATATTTTTAGCGATGCAGGGATAATGCAGATGATATACAGGCTGTAAGGGGAACACTCTCGAAGCCAAACGAAGGTAATTGTACTCATCATTATGTATGTTAATTGTAATATCATATTTTTAGCGATGCAGGGATAATGCAAATGATATACAGGCTGTAAGGGGAACACTCTCGAAGCCAAACGAAGGTAATTGTACTCATCATTATGAACAACTTTTACTATGGACCAACACTGAAATCGCGAAAAAAAATCAGCTGTTCCATACATTTTGTCGAGTGTCAATGACCGTTTTCTAACAGCTGATATTTTTTTCGCGATTTCAGGGCTGGTCCCATAGTAAAAGTTGTTAATAATGATGAGTACAATTACCTTCTTTTAGCTTCGAGAGTGTTCCCCTTACAGCCTGTATATCATCTGAATTATCCTTGACATCGCTAAAAATATAAATGAATAAGACTTGGTTTTCTTCACACGCTGTCCAGCTTCCAGCTTACCTGTATTCAGGCTGACGTAATCTAACCTGGCCATTGGATAGCCAGTGGTCGGGGTGTGATGATGATCAGCTAGGAATGGTGTACAGCGACGTCACACCATACACCGTACTTAAACCTAGAGCTGGTAGATATAAGACGTTCTCACCGCACTCACCTAACAGCCAGGGCGCCACTTGATCATTCTCCTTGGCGCTTTTGAGGATGGTCTCCGGAAGTGGCAGAGAATGGCGTACCATGGCGCCATACAGCCCGTACTCGGCCATGATGGTCGACCGCCCCCAACACTTTTCAGTTTTCCTCCATTTCGCGCGACGGTTTTGGAACCACACCTGATAAAGAAAAGTGAAACTTAACAATTATGGAAATGGACAACTACACTTATAATTAAAGTTATATGATTATTAAAGTTTTTTTTATATTTTTTAAAAATAGCTATAATTTTAGGTTTTGATGTTTAGTTTTAACAAGGATAATATATAACTTTATCATCGTGGCCTGGTTCGTCCATCAGGTGAAAAAAGCAAAGCAAGTCAAATGTTCACGCTCGAAAATCTTTCATTAACCTTTTGTGTTTATTAATTTTACTGGATTAGCAAGTTGAAGTGGCAGTGGGCAGGGCACATATCACGCAGAACAGATGGCCGATGGGGCCGAAAGGTTCTGGAATGGAGACCACGGACTGGTAAGCGCAGCGTAGGACGTCCACCCACAAGATGGACAGATGACCTAAAAGAGACCGCAGGGAAACGCTGGATGCAGGCCGCTTCCATCCGGCCCTTTTGGAGATCGCTGGGGGAGGCCTATGTCCAGCAGTGGACGTTCTATGGCTGAAATTATGATGATGATGATTTATTAATTTTACTTTTTATATATTTTTAAACAAAAGGCTTGTGCACCGCTACCTCATCTTATGTTAAAAGATGATGCGGTTTACGATGGAGCACGCTTGCATAGAAGAAACCGATTCACTCGCGATTTGAAGACACCCAGATTTTAAAACTGACTTCGTATAGTAATTGTGCGGTGGTATGAAGGAGTCCTACATAGATTGGCAACCAGCCCGTGCTCTGCTGGAAGCGCGACGCTCACAAATCGCGCTCGGGACTAAGCGCCGAAAACAAACCAATTAGTGGGGACAAAGCAACTAAATTAAATTTTCAAATTCACCGCCGGCGCTGTGTTTACCCACCTACTCGGCGCAGGGTTGTCACTTCTCACATACCCTACTTAATTAATTCTATCAAACAGTTACGTGCACAGATTTCTTTATTTAAAAATATTTAAAATCCGACAACGGTTTTTGGGCGGATTATATCTCGCAAACGACACAAACAGTTATATTGTGTATGAAATATAATAAATAAAAAAGACTTACTAAGTCTCACTTTCATTTTAATAAACTTAGGTACTTAATACCTTTTCAATAATAATGTCACAAGAGGGGATGCCGTCGAATATATTTTTTTCATTCTCATCATCATCATCAGCCAGAAGACGTCCACTGCTGAACATAGGCCTCCCCCTTTAACCTCCACACTGAACGACAGCCTGCCTTTTGCATCCACTGAATGCCAGCGACTCTCGCTATGTCGTCGGTCTATCTAGTGGGAGGCCTACCTACGCTGCGTCTTCCGGTTCGTGGTCTCCACTCAAGAACCTTTCTTCCCCATCGGTTATCGGTTCTTCGAGCGATGTGGCCTGCCCATTGCCACTTCAACTTGCAAATTTTAACAGCTATGTCGGTGACTCTGGTTCTTTGGCGAATATCCACGTTTCGGATTTTATCGCGCAAAGAAACTCCGAGCATAGCTCTTTCCATTGCCCGCTGAGTGACTCTGAGTTTTTCCAAAAGGCCAACAGTTAAGGACCACGTCTCAGTACCATATGTCATCACTGGCAACACACACTGGTCAAAAACCCTCGTCTTGAGGCACTGTGGTATCTTGGACGAGAAGATGTCACGCAATTTCCCGAACGCTGCCCATCCGAATTGGATTCTTCGGGCGACCTCTTTGCTTAAGTTGGAAGTTATACGCTGAAGGTCATACAGGTATATGCGCCGACCTCGACATACCCTGACGATGAAGTAGAGGCGTTGTATGAGGAGATATCCGAGGCCATACATACCTCCGAAGCATACTTCACCGTTGTTATGGGTGACTTTAACGCAATTTTTTTTTATTCTCACTTTATATGTAATACCAAGACCATGCATGGACTTAGAGGAATCTATCGACACCTTGTTTATCAAAATCGGTCGAGGCATTTAGACTGTAAGTGGAAACATACAAACATAATATATGAACGTTAAACACAATAATCCCTTTATTGCATTGCGTCGTCGGGTAAAAATAGTTTAATATTCGTTGTTAGTAGTACAATATAGTACTTTTACGTAGTAATTACTAAAAAAAATAACCAACGCGTCTGATTGAAGCATTTTGTGATCAAAATACTGTCCTACACCTTGTAATACTTGTTAAAAAATTATATATATAAAAAAAATACACGTTTCTTTACAATATACCTCCAAACAGATTGTCGTTTTTTTTTCTTTCAATTATATACATAGTACGTTACATTTCATGTTAGTAAGTTGTCGTAAAACCTATGTTAGATTTAACAATAAAAAATAATAATAATAAAACAAAATGCAATTGTTACCACCCCTAGAGCTCATGTGCCGACCACACAGGCGCGTCTCGTCCTACAAAACAGTTAATTTATAATTAAATTCGTTAATTAAACTCTATCACGCTCCGCCGGATAAATTAATACTACTCTGGTGTTATGTTACTGGCTTTACCGGGAGATGGTGGTACTCGGTATATCGCGTGCACCTGGACAGTGTGCAGTGGACTATTTGAAGAGATTACTTATTTAATCGTTTTGTTTATTTTTTTAACATAAAGAGAATATTGGCATATTGACTCAGAACAGAAGTAAACAGTGGACAAATTTATTTATATTATCTTTAGGCCTTTATCGTGACTTGACCAATCGATTGGTAGGTGCGTCGGGTGTTCAGAATGCTGGCTTTTTTTTCGCCCAGAAATTTAGCATTTCTATTCAACGTGACAATGCTGCCAGCATTCCGGGCACCTTTACCTCCACTAATGGTGGACTAGTGGTTTTAGTTTAAGTTTTATTTAGTTATTTTAAGTTTTAGTTAATAAAGATTTCGTTAAATTTCTGTTTTTTAAGTTGTGCATGATAAAATATCAGATATTTACCTGAATAATATTATTGGAATCTTGTTATTAGCTCTTTTCTACTATATAAAAATAAGTCGGGTTTTCCTTCCTGACGCTATAACTCCAGAACGCACGAACCGATTTCCACGGTTTTGCATTCGAAATGTTCGTGGAGGTCTAGGGAAGGTTTAAACGGTGAGTAAACGGCTGGACCGATTTGGATGAAATTTTGTGTTCCTGGAGCGGGTCGTAGTAGCGAGGCCGAAGGCCGAGCTCTACGCGTACGAAGTAGCGGGTATCAGCTAGTATGTTATATATTTTTTCTATTTCAGTTACTTAATGAGGGTAGTTTCTCAAATTTTTCATAAATAAACAGCTCGGAATAGAGGCAAACAGTGGACGAGATATAGACCCTTCAGAAACAAAACTCAGTATTCGTGGGAAATTGACAATGATGAACTGAAACTACAACTAAGATCTTGACTCCTAACTTAGTACCTACAGTATCTTGTCTATTACTGAAAAGGGTTGCTTCAGCTCTTAAGGGCGTTTTATCCAATTAAGTACTCCCTTATCTGTTGTTGATGAATCAGAGATTACCGAGATTTGCGAACTAATTTGCCACAGGCGATAAAGAACCGCTCGTGGAGTTAGTAGGTGATTAAATTAGATACTATAGATAATATTTTAAGGTGCTTTTCTCGTACTTCGAGTTGACGTTTTATAATCAGGCATCCAGTCTGCTTGATTGCTCGCAAAAAAAAATTACTGCACTCATGTAATGTATCACTGAATATGTCTTGAAAATGAAACTGAAGTTTCGTAATATTTTTTTTGAATTATTAATTACAGAACGTAGCGTAGGACGTCCACCCACAAGATGGACAGACGACCTAAAAGAGACCGCAGGGAAACGCTGGATGCAGGCCGCTTCCAACCGGCCCTTTTGGAGATCGATGGGGGAGGCCTATGTCCAGCAGTGGACGTCCTACGGCTGAAATGATGATGATGATGAATTACAGAACAAGTTATTAATTAGCATTGCCATTCAACGTGGCAATGCTGCCAGCATTCTGGCCACTTTTCCCTCCACCGAGGGTCTTTTAGATTAGTATTTTTAATGAATTTTTTATTTAAAAAAAAAATTATAATTTGTATATCTGTATGTATAATAATTAGGTAGTGATAGTTTTAGTTTTTAAATACTGTGTATATACTGTGTAATATTTAAAAACTTATATTTACAATATATTTTTTACATAGTTTAACATTAGTTTTTTCCGTAAAATATTTAAAAAAAAACATGAATTAAAATTAGCCTACAGTTTTTTTTGGTTCACGTTGGCACCTAAATTCTAAGCTCTTTTATCATTGCACACAAACAAATTAAAATCAGTTAAAGTAACACTACAACAATTACCGCCTTACGAAACCAACCCTTGATTGTTCGCGACAAATCGCCAGGAGAGTCGACAAGACAAGGGTTAATCCCCACAAGTGCCGGAGCTTACTGTCGCTACAGAAGAGAAGACAATCAATATAATGTCGTGTGGACAGAGCTTTACAGATTAAAGGGTTAAGTATTGGTAATTGTCGTATTGAGTAGCTGTGGAGTTTGTAAGCCGCCTGAATGCGGGTGGCCTGAGCCTTTTTATTTATAAAAAAGCGATAAACAAGCATGCGGTCCGCCTGATGGTAAGACACCGAAACCGCCGCCTATGGACACCTGTAACACTAGCGGCGTTGAGGGTGCTTTGCCAGCACGAAGAGGTGTTGTTGAACCTTTAATATACCTGAACGATAACTGAACCCAAAAGATGATAAAGGTTTTATTGTTTTAACTGGATTAGAGATGATGGCGGAGCGGTGGCATGTGCGTTTTAAATCTGACGGCACTCGGTTCGATCCTCGCCTCTGCACCAATGACTTAAATACTGATGTACAGTTTCGATGCCATCGTTCAAGAACGGCGAAGTAACATTGGGCCCTATTCTGTCATACCACTCAACTAAACTAAACCAATCTGACAGGACTAAAATTATCTGCCTCTCTTTTCATGACAAATTTAGTTTATGAAGAAGGATGGCAACAATTTTAGAGCTGTCAAATTTAGTTTAGTTTAGAGTGCAACAGAATCGATGCCGATGCGAGGAAATCGATGTCTAAAAACCTCAAAAGTTCACAGATACGATATTCACTAATATGCACTGAGCCGACATGGTGGATTTGAATTAAATATTTTTTTTCTTTTTTGTTTATTTTATTTTTTTCTCTTATTTTTTTTTTTAGTAAACCAGTGTCCCAGCAGTGGGAACGTGATAGGTTGATATTCTAACATTGTTTTAACTAGACAACGTATTTATTTATCTGATACTAGCAAACCCGGCGAACTCCGTTTCGCCACCAGATGACTTCTATAAACCTCACGGAGCCCGAGACCTTTCCAACGAATGCAAAACCGTGGAAATCGGTTCGTGCGTTCTGGAGTTATAGTGTCAGGAAGGAAAACCCGATAAACGCCAATTTTTGATAGGCATCTATGTTTTATTTTTCGAACGGGTAACACGGGTAGAATTTGTATAAATTATTTTGTTACACAAACGCGGTGCTTCAGTTAGAATTTTAGTCAGTATTTTAAATGACAATCATAAACAGATATGTAAAATAAAAATAAAAAACTCAAGGGGACTATTTTAGTTGAACGTGCTCTCATACCCCTAGTGGTACAAATACTGACCTAACGAGAGCATTTCCAGTTAAAATCTGAACCTTTAACCATCTTTGACTGTCTGAAAGTAATAGCCGAGTAAAAAGTAAGTTTTTTAGAGTAATGATAAACACCCTTGCCGATAAAGAGATATTCACACATTTATTAATAACTTCCCCATTATAAAGGTCCCAATTTAATAAGCAAATGACACAATACAAGCGATTAAGCTGACATGTCCCGAGAGGCTCGATAATCAAGCTAGTGTGAACACTGTCCCCAGTGCTACTCGCTTAGTGTGAACACGGCTTTATCCCTTGGGTAATGGATAAGATTTAGTGATGTTACGGATTGTTAAATTATAACCTAGTATCGATATTATAAATACAGTAGGTACCTACTCCTATTTGTCACATTTATCGGTAATGAAATCGAACTCAAAGTTATACCATATATATGTATATTGAAAAGTAATGTCATTGACAATAAAATAGATTTCGAGATATTATAGTAAAACGATACTACACATGACAGTATCTTAGATATAATATGTATATTGTAATTAAATTTATTATGTAATATTATATGAGAATATTATTATTATTTATAATGTATGAGATATAATAAAATAAACTAAAATAATCACTGGCAACTGTTTAAGTGTTTACATGCTATAAAGGTATATTAGTAAAACAATTATGAAAAATAATGCAAGAAAATCCCTTAAATAATAATTATAATTTTTTTTTGCATTGGTTATTTCAACATTCACGTAACTGGACTGTATCTGTCTTATTTATGAAAACTTTTAAGGGTTGTTTATTCTTATTTTTCTTACTATATCTTATGTTGTTAAAGCTGTTTGTTTTCCGTAAATAAATAATAAATATTCTACCCTAAACAGTTGATTATTGTTTTCGCCTAATTTGAGTATCAGTATATCCTTTATGATTGATTAATCGACATAAGATCAATGAAAGCTTCTGTGATAATATTCGGAACATTATTGCACACACGGTCATCTGACCCCGAACTAAGCAAAGCTTGTAATATGGCTACCAAAGACTGACATACATACATATATATTTTTAAATACATACTTAAATAGATATCAACAACCAGATATATAACAAACACAAATGTTTATCACATGCATGTTAGTCCTAGTCCTAGGTGGGAATTGAACCCACGTCCCCAAGCGCAGGCAGGTTCACTACCAACTGGGCCATCGGGGTCACAATGTCAATAACTTTACAAAATGTCGATATCGATATTTTACCTACCTCTGAGAGTGTATGTCGGCTCATCTCTAGCATGTTGCAATGTGAACGAGCCGCTGCCCCTTGTGGCGTGTACAATGGATTAGGGAGAGTTGATGCTATTGTTTGTTTTGATCGCGCTTTTTAGGGAGATTACATTTATTGGTGTGATGGTATCCCGGTTCAACGAGACACCGATTATGTTTGCTTGCTTGTCGTGTTGAGTGGCTTGTCTTATAGTGAAAGAGCTTGAAAACATCTGGACATCGTCTTGGGTAATTTTTTGCACACACGGTCATCTGACCCTAAACTAAGCAAGCTTGTGATATGGCTGCCAGAGACTGATATAATTATATATATATATACCACCGGGCTATCATTAACAACCAGATATAGTGATCGTCATCATCTACATCCTTCCTTATCCCACTGCTGGGTAGTTCTCTTTCTTGCTGTAATCTGCCTGTCCTGCGCTGGTTTAGTGACTGGACCAGCGATGGTGACATTGTCGTCGACCCATCTTGCAGCTGGACAACCTACGCTCCACCTACCTTGCCTTAGCCACTACTCTGCTACAACCTCAGATCAAACAAACAAGGAAGATATGACTTAGTACAATTATCGTTCGTGTTCAAATGTCTCATTTTTTTTACAATGACGTTCGGACGTTTTTTTGACCTTTTTTCACTGAAAGATTGTGACTATAGGAATTGTATATCGATGGCCATAATACCTATATACTTTATAGACTTATAGAGTCACTCATAATCTTCCTTGTAATTTCTACATCCGTTTCAGTCAGTGTTACCTCCACCTCCAATCCTAACATAAATTCCTCTCCCGTTCAATACTGGCAACATTACGTAGGAATGCAATATGTCGGTACGGGCAACACCAGTACTAATTAACACGCGCGCAAAGGTTCGCCTTAATTGTTAATTTGGCACATTCGTGAGCGTTAATGACGCGTAGCTCGCGTACTGACTGCTACGCACACTGTGGCGGCGCGGGCACACAATTTATTACTCGTATGAGACGGGAGCCAGTGTAAGCTGAGACGTCCTGGGGGGTTAGACAAGACCCACCTTCTGTTAGCGATAACGCCCGCGGAAAGATGAAATTGTATGAAAATGACATTGACAATGACATTAGCTTGAGAGATGTTATCTCAAGCTAATGTCATTTTCGTACAATTTCATCTTTCCGCAGGCGTTAACGCTAACAGAAAGTGGATCTTGTCTAACCCCTCTGAGCTCGTCGGAGCCGCGGTGGCTGTGCCACTGGAATCAATAACAGATTCTGATATCTTCGCACTCTGTGTCCAGTTACTATGAGAAATTTTACTTATAAAGGAATGTAAGTAACTTTATGAACAATATTTTTTGTATGGGACCGGTAATCTATAATAAGATGCCTAGAAACCTTAAAGATCTAAATACTAATCTGTTCAAATTGAAATTAAAGAAAATACTACTGACTAAGTGCTATTACACTGTAAAAGAATTTATTAATGATAAGAAATTAAATTGGAATACTAACATTGACTAACTAATAGCATATATAAATAATTATACTATACTAGAGCTAATAGTGACATTATAACATTGTAGACATTGTACCTAATTAACTTGACATAACTACTATACTATTTACTACTATTATTGTGACATTTTACTATACTATTACTATGACATTTTCTTTGTACACTAACAATACGAATAACTTATAATTAGAAAATGCCAGTGCCAATATTGCATGTCCATTTAGGGACAAGTTTGTTTTCGGAGCTCTTAACAACAGAATATAGTCTGTATTACATCTAAGTTTACCAACAAACTGCAATAAATATATTTTGATTTGATTTTGATTTGATTTGAATAGCTAATGGTCTAACCGGTAGCACAAGTTTATTTATCGTAGTAAAGTTTGAGTAAACGCTTTAAGAAACTGGCAAATTTGTATGAGGTTAACCAGGTTAGAATTCAAAATGAATGCTCCTGTGCTACGAGAATTCTATGCTACAGTATTGTGTATTTAAATTCTTGACATATATGCATTAAAGCTCTGATGGCCGAACAGCTCTGTCACAACCTAAGTTTGGATTATACATGTCATTCACATGGCGCACTTTAATGACAAATTAGTGGTCAAAATGGAGGAACGCACCGGAACGTTCCGGTTAGTGAAATCACCGTTCCGTTTGAATCCAATGACAACTCACTCGTCAAAATCTGTCAAGCAGTTTAGGCTATAGGAGGTACTACAGGAACCCAGAAACATACTAACATGCTTACATACAAACCAAACCCTCTTCTTGCTTTACCCTCCTTCTTGGACAGTTAGTTAAAAGTTGGCAAGATTTGAAGGGAAATGCGTTCCGGTAAACTCCACTGTGACAAATAAAACTAAGCTTGATCATAAGTGGCCATACTTATAAACGATGCTTAAAATTACCCTGTTTCATTTTCACCTGTGACAATATCCGTCAACGAGAAATTAACTGAGCAATTTTAAGCATTGCTTAACTTAAGTAATGTTTATAAGTAAGGCCGTAGAAGTTTACCATCGTTTTGTTATGGTTGGTAAGTGGATAAATACCTGCTTCCGTACTTAATACCTACCGTGCAAAAAAATTAGTATCCCTTATATAAACGTCAGAGTCAGGGGTTGTGGGAGGTCTATTTATTCTGGTCGCATTACTTTACGGGTATTTCTAATGTAGCTTGTGAAACAATTTGCGAGTGTGGATTTCGGGACGCGTCGATGAGTTGCTAGTTCTGTGTTTTGTTTTGCTAATTGACTCTTGTATTTGTTCAAAAGCTTCAAAATTACTAAAAAAAAAACAACGTCCATTATTGAAAGCAATGATACGCAAATCTATACTAATATTATAAAGAGGAAAGATATGATTGTTTGTTTGTTTGTTTGCATTGAATAGGCTCCGAAACTACTGAATCGATTTGAAAAATTCTTTCACTGTTGGGAAGGTACACTATCTCCGAGTGACATAGGCTATATTATATTACCAAAAAAAAATTGGGATCCTTACTAAAACTCCATTAATACCCGTGCAAAGCCGGGGCGGACCGCTAGTGTGATATAAATATGTATTTGTACGCGCGCGCACGCACAGATATTGAGCGTGACGTCACTTGCCGGGTCCAACAGAATACCAACGCTGGTTGTGTACAACCAGCAACATGCTGAGTTGGGGCCGGTTTTTGTGATAATGTACCTACTTGTATTTGGATCATTTTGTTTATCTCTAAATTTCATTATCGCAAAATAAACATTTCTGTATTTCTATTATTGAAACCGTAACGCGGTATGAACATCCATCCTAAGGTTGCCTGGAAAAGATCGCTTTTAGCGATAAAGCCTCCGATTGGTGCATTCCTTTTTAAAATTAATAAGGCTAAATTGTAATACTTTCTTACACTCATAACACTAGAAATAAGCACTCGTGTATGAATCTGGATCTGAAAGTTTTTAACCGACTTCCAAAAAGGAGAGAGTTCTGAATTCAGCATTTTTTAATGTTTATTACCTCAGAACTCCGTCTTATAAACCGATTTGGAAATCAGATCAAGATCGTGAGTTTGGCATTAAAATCAAAATAGATGAAAATAATATGTCCTCTAAGTAAACAAATTTAACCAGGCGTGTGGCTATCTTGGATCATATGAAATATGCATTTAATAAGCAACGGTTTTTTAATCTAAACTTACAAATACTTTCAAATATACTAAACTAGCTGCGCCGCGCGGTTTCACCCGCGTAGTGATGTATAATGGTGATGATGATGATGAAAACTAGCTTATGTCACTCTCCGGCTCTTGAACTACCCATGCAAAAAAACAGACCGATCCTTTGCTCTGTTGCTGCGTAAAAGAGGAACATACAAACCAAAAAACTTTTCCCATTTATAATATTAGTATGATTTAAGTTTTTATGATACTGTGGTGCGAGTATTTTGAGATAGCCCGTTGGTCCAGTTGGTAGTGAACCTGCCTTCTGAGCTTAGGGGCGTGGGTTCGATTCCCACCTAGGACAAACATTTGTGTGATGAACATTTGTGTTTGTTCTATAGCTGGGTGTTAATATCTATTTAAGTATGTATTTAAAACTAACAAATATGCTAACCTCGGCAGTGGTTATATATTTGGGGCGTTTGGGGTCGAGACATTGGGCCTTTGGGGACCGGGAGCTCACCTCATTTTCAAAAATCTTTCAGAGCGCCTGGTTAATGCGACGCGTGACCAAAATGCTGGCGTGTTTCTGGCTCAACGCATAAGCATTGCCATTCAACGTGGTAATGCCGCCAGCATGCTGGGTACGCTGCCAACTGGTAGTGGGCTTGAGCATTTGGATTGTCTTTAGACCTTCAACGGTCTATGGGCAGTCTAACTGTATTTGTAGTTTTAGTTATAGCTTGTATTATGTTTAGTTAATAAAGGCACTTGCCCAGAAAAAATTTTTAAAACTATATATGTATGTATATCAGTTTCTAGCAGCCATATTACAAGCTTTGCTTAGTTTGGGGTCAGATGACCGTCTGTGCAAAAATGTCCCAAATATTTATTATTTATTTATTTATTTTAAGCGTTAAACATTTTGCGAAGGCGATGTAATGGACCTAAAGGCTATCCACAGGAATCTCTTCACACTAACAACTATACCATGGAACTCACAATCCACTTAATCTTGCTCTCTCCATATTTTGAAGTCATATTTCTCAGCAAATAAATGGCGCAGAAGGCAATTAAACAAACAGAACAGAAGGCAGCCCCGAACAGGTAAATAACGCTAAGTAATGGAGTCCATTCACCACTCCTGGCAGCGATGTCTGGTGACTGGACACTTCGTGAATTCATTATGTTAAAACGCGACGGGACAAAGGCGGTGTTTTACAGTTGCAATAAGGTTGCCATGTTGCCAGATTAGGGCAACACTGCTGAACATAGATAAAGCAAGTTCAACAGAGTGATCAGGCTCAAAATTATGTCCAGGGGGTTAGACAAGACTCACTTTCTGTTAGCGTTAGCGCCTACGGAAAGATGAAATTGTATGAAAATGACATTAGCTTGAGATAACATCTCTCAACCTAATGTCATTGTCAATGTCATTTTCAACGATAACGCTAACAGAAAGCGCACAGCGGGCAATGGAGAGAGCTATGCTCGGAGTTTCTTTGCGCGATAAAATCCGAAACGTGGATATTCGCCAAAGAACCAGAGTCACCGACATAGCTGTTAAAATTTGCAAGTTGAAGTGGCAATGGGCAGGCCACATCGCTCGAAGAACCGATAACCGATGGGGAAGAAAGGTTCTTGATTGGAGACCGCGAACCGGAAGACGCAGCGTAGATAGGCCTCCCACTAGATAGACCGACGACATAGCGAGAGTCGCTGGCATCCAGTGGATGCAAAAGGCAGGCTGTCGTTCAGTGTGGAGGTTAAAGGGGGAGGCCTATGTTCAGCAGTGGACGTCTTCTGGCTGATGATTATGATGATGAACAAGTTTAGTGAATGATTGCAATGTGTAATAATTGCGAAAACCTAAGAAAAACTGAAAGTGAAATGTTCAAGTTGTCAGTGATCCTAAGTGCGACCTCACCTCTGAGGTAAAATGAAGTACAACGCAGCAACACCGTCACAACCAGTCTTATTTACGGAGTGCATAATTCCATTTCTTCGTGAAACAGGGGGAGGTGGTGGGAGGCGTGTCGACCAATCAGGTGCAGGCGCGGAGAGAATGGAGTCCCGGTATTGCGGGTCTGGTCCCAATTTTGTGCAATTTGCGGGACAATGCGGTCCCGGCAGCGCGCCTGGTAACAGGTTATTATTCAATTTGGGGTGCGTCCGACACATTCTGATTATTTGATTAGTTACCAGATGATAGGTTTGAGGTGACAGGTTAAGCGGATCGAGTTAAAGCGACGGTTACCAAATTGGTTACTTCGATTGGATCAGTTGTGAAATACGTTAAAATAAGTCAGTATTTATAGGTTGAATTACAGACATAACGATTATATAATTACTAGCAACGCACCCCGGCTTCACACGGGTGTAAATGTTTATTTTTACACCTTGGGTTACATTATTGGAGTTTTAGTAAGGGTCTCTATTTTTTTTGAAAATATAATATAGCCTATATCACCCGGGGATAGTGTAGCTTCCCAACAGTGGAAGAATTTTTCAAATTGGTTCAGTAGTTTCGGAGCCTATTCAATGCAAATAAACAAACAGACAAACAATCAAATCTTTCCTCTTTATAATATTACTAGCGGTCCGCCCCAGCTTCGCACGGGTATAGATTATAGCCTATGTCACCCGGGGATAGGGTAGCTTCCCGTCAGTGAAAGAGTTTTTCAAATCTGTTCAGTAGTTTCGGAGCCTATTCAATGCAAACAAACAAACAAACAATCAAATCTTTCCTCTTTATAATATTAGTATAGAAGTATAGATTATATTAATTAGAAGTATAGATTAGATTATATTAATTAGGAGTATAATATAATCTATACTGTACAATTACGTAGTACAATTGTAAATCTTATCTACATCTTGGTTGTCATCTATATCTATACTATAGATGACAACCAAGATGTAGATAAGATTTACAATTGTAATTATTTTAGGTTTGTCACCGTTTAGATTAGGTAATCAGGCTTTTAGTGGGTCACTGGACTTTGGCATACCCTCGAAAGGGCGAATGGACAAATCCACCACGCTGGCCCAGTTTGCGGGTTGGTGAATTCACATACACCATTGAATTCCTTCTCCGTACGTATGCAGTATGTTTCCTCAGGATTTTTTCCTTCACCGAAAAGCCAGTGGTATGAAAATCCGTACATAAACTCCAAAGAGCTCATTGGTACGGACCCGGGGTTTGAACCCGCAACCTCACGCTTTCAAGTCCAGCGATCTCCCTAATAGGCTACCACGGCTAATAGATGATATGAATATGAGTAATATCTATTATCTCAGAATAGCGTACCTGCCTTGTTATTGAATTTCTATGGATGATTATAGTGATCGACTTTTTTTTATAGAAATTTAAAAAAATAGGTTATATACTTTAATATCAGTTAAGGGATATTTACCGTGGTAAGGTGCATATGGATGGAACTCCCGATATTTTGGTGTAGTTACGATATGTATGCACCATGTCAAACATGTACCTAATCATAATTATAACGGAGAAATATTGAACACTAGCGACCCGCCCGCACGGCTTCGCACGGGTGTAATTTACGTGCGAATCCGGGGCGGGTCGCAAGTTATATATATAAACCTTCCGTGAAAATGTATCTAACTGATGGTGAAAACCGCATCAAAATCCGTTGCGTGGTTTAGGAGGAGTAAGCGGCCATACAGACATACAGACAGACAGACAGACGCGAGAAGCGACTTCAATTTATACTATGTAGAGATATATAGAGAAGAGATGACCGAGGTTATTGGTCTTGAAAAAAATAGTTTACATTTAAAAAAAATATATAAAATCCTTGTAAGGTTTTTGACGCCTGTTAGGAAATAACGTTATTCTTTAAGTCATGTTTAATAATCCATAATATCTGCGCTTCTTAAAGATAACAAGAGAAGTTACCGTCGCCTTTCACCCCACACGTGGGTAGCCAGTGGATAAAATCAATATCGCCGCCCATTCATACTCCATTACTGAATTTTATTTCCTTCCCCAAGTTCCTTATAATCGGGGAGATTGGTCTAATGTTGTGAACCAATACAGTTAAACAGATATTTTTTACAGAAAATCTTGTTGATATTTATTACATCTAATTACTTTATTTATTCGTGGCTTCATCTATAACTATACTATATATATAAAAGCGAAATTCATTCACTCGCATCACATCACATACATCATCATCATCATCAGCCAGAAGACGTCCACTGCTGAACATAGGCCTCCCCCTTTAACCTCCACACTGAACGACAGCCTGCCTTTTGCATCCACTGGATGCCAGCGACTCTCACTATGTCGTCGGTCCATCTAGTGGGAGGCCTACCTGCGCTGCGTCTTCCGGTTCGTGGTCTCCACTCAAGAACCTTTCTTACCCATCGGTTATCGGTTCTTCGAGCGATGTGGCCTGCCCATTGCCACTTCAACTTGCAAATTTTAACAGCTATGTCGGTGACTCTGGTTCTTTGGCGAATATCCACGTTTCGGATTTTATCGCGCAAAGAAACTCCGAGCATAGCTCTCTCCATCACTCGCATCACGAAATCTCAATACAATACCATACAATTCTTTATTAATAACTCGACAGTCTCGAAAACTACTTGACCTACGAAGCTGAAATTTGGCAGGTAGATTCCTTATAAGGTGTAGAGGTTTGCTAAGAAAATATATTGCGAAAGGGCCGAATTAAGGGGGGCAAAAGAGGGTTGAAAATTATATGAAAGTCTACGCGTACGAAGTCGCGGGCAACAGCTACTAAATAATAATTATAGTTAAAAACAACTAAAACCAGACTTATGTGACTCAAATAACTAATCAAAGGAGACCAAACTCGAGGGATCGTTACACTTGGTGACGAGAGTCTGATGGTGGAGCTGGGAGGTGGATAGTAGAACTCTTGGTATCATCATCATCATTTCAGCCACAGGACGTCCACTGCTGGACTAAGGCCTCCCCTATCGATCTCCAAAAGGGCCGAAGCGGCCTGCACCCAGCGTTTACCTGCAGTCTCTTTTAGGTCGTCTGTCCATCTTGTGGGTGGACGTCCTACGCTGCGCTTACCGGTCCGTGGTATCCATTCGAGAACCTTTCGACCCCATCGGCCATCTGTTCTGCGTGCTATGTGTCCTGCCCACTGCCACTTGCAAATCCGTTGGAACTCTTGATATGGGACAAATCAAATGACCTTAAGCGCGAGGGGCTTACTAAAAGCCATTGAAGAGTTCTACTATCCACCTCCTTGCTTCATCATCAGATCAGTTCGATGGTACCTGATTATTGTATTGTCATCTGAATTACATCCTCTTGTAAAGTTTCAAATACAACAACTAATTTTACTGTCGTAGTTTTAACCTACTTCTATAGACGTAGGTTAAAATCGATTTCCAATATTTGATTACAGTGTTATAGTGTTATATATAGTTAGTTAAACAAGTGAAGCAGGGTTAAAAACATGTCACATACTTAGTGTTACGTAGTCACAGTTTTATTATATGTGAAAAATCTATATCATTCTAATATTATAAATGCGAAAGTGTGTTTGTTTGTTAGTTTGTCCTCTTTCACGCAGCAACAGAGCAACAGATCGACCTGATTTTTTGCATTGGTATAATAAGTTCAAGGGTCGGAGTGACATAGGCAATTTTTTTTTTTTTAATAAATAAAAGGCTTGCGCTTGACTGCGAACTCGCCTGATGTTAAGCGATGATGCGGTCTACGGAGCACGGAGCACGCTTGCCTAGAAGAAACCGATTCACTCGTGATTTGAAAACACCCAGATTGTATCTATCGAGGAACACCCATTCAGGCAGCGCATTCCACAGACTAGCAGTTCGCACAATAAAAGCTCCTTTTCATCATCATCAACACCATCACCATTTTTCATCACTACGCGGGTGAAACCCCAGGACGCAACTAGTATAAATATATACTAGTTCACTTTCACTTCATCAAACAACTAAAAAATATGTTTTAATGTGTCTTATTACCTGCATAAAATACTAAACAATTCGTTATTCAATTACTTCATAGCACACAAATTGATAAAAAATATATATGTAAACAGTTGACGCTCGATCGCCGTTACTAACGAAACGGAAGTCGCTCACAAATTGCCGTTAAAGAGCCACTAATCAATTTAAATAGACCGTCAAAATGACGGCCAAATGACCGGGGAAACGGCGACTCATTCTGTTAACAATGCGCAGGATAATAATGTAATGAAAATATAGTGTTAACGAGAAAACGAGGCGACTTCCGACGTCGAACGTAAAGTCAACAAGACGGCGCATGGCGGCCGAGTGTCGCGGGCGCAACACACGGGCGGCAGTGGGAGCGATCGCACCGATCAGGCCTTACTTCTACTTCATAAACGGTACAGAAAATAATTAATACATAAACATACAGTTAACATACGGTAGTGGGGATGTGTTAGCATCCCCCGTCGATTCTGTTACGTAAATTCTTTCCATCCATTGGTTGCCTGGAAGAGATCGCTTTTAGCGATAAGGCCGCCACTTGTGGCACTAGCTTGTAAGTGTTTTCTATCGTGTTGTAATTTTTATTTCTGGTGTAAACAATAAAGAGTTTCTATCTATCTATCTATCAAATAAGAATTTCCTTTTTAAGTCGGTAGAAAAGTTTAAAGCATATATTATTAAGTTTATGCTAAAAACTAGAATGTAATTAGTTGGTCAATTAACCTAGCTAGGTACAATTCAAAAATCAAAATTCATTTATTTCAGGCTTAACCCATAATTATATTTATCCATATGTAAAATTATCCATTATAAAAAAACAAAACATAAACAATAAAATACAATACATTGCTTGGTATACCTATGACAGGAGCATTAGTGTAACATGTGTGAAATATGGACATTATACTCAAAGGATCGTATATATTTGTGGTTGTACTTTATGAAATGTTTTAATTACAATTAAAAATTAAATAAAAATGTACTTGGAAGTCGTAGCTAAGGATAATGTACAACAGAATCATAAACTACCTACCTACCTAGTTAAATCAAAATGACACAAATCAATACAAGTGTACAAAAACATTTTTTTTTATGGAATCATGTAAGTTATAATATGCTAAGTTTTTGAGAAATAAATATTATTATTAAACAAAACAAAAAACTATTTGTGACTGACTCATCCACATTCATCATTATAGGCGCTGATATTGTGTAACACGTATTGTTTAAAACTACTTTGAAATAAAACAATAGAGATAGTAAAAAGACAACAAGCAGCCATGTTTGGAGGCTAGAGTTAGGTACTGAAAGAGTATGTTACGGTACCAGAGGCCTTACGGCTACCTCTTAACGCGGGTTCGAAACAGCGCTGAAACAGCGCAGAGTGGAAAATCGCGCGAACGTGAACCTTAACACGCCGAGATACGGTTTGCGGTCGCGAAACTTTTTGCAATTACCTAAACAGTAGTGCAAGTACCGTTCTTTAACGATCGTCAAATTCGATAAAATGCCATAGAATTATATATATATGCCATAGATCATACCGTGTACTGATAAAATATTTATTAACTAAACAAAATACAAGCTAAAACTAAAACTACAAATACAGTTAGACTGCCCATAGACCGTTGAAGGTGGTCTAAAGACAATCCAAATGCTCAAGCCCACTACCAGCTAGCAGCGTACCCAGCATGCTGGCGGCATTACCACGTTGAATGGCAATGCTTATGCGTAGAGCCAGAAACACGCCAGCATTTTGGTCACGCGTCGCATTAACCAGGCGCTCTGAAAGATTTTTGAAAATGAGGTGAGCTCCCGGTCCCCAGTCCCGACGAGCCCAATGTCTCGACCCCAAACGCCTCAAATATATTATGTAACCACTGCCGAGGTTAGCATATTTGCGTCGCTTGTGCTGCTCTGCCGAATAAAATGGTATCGATTCTAATGATAATATCGAATTAGACGTTCTCAACTGTCAAATTTGACGATTGTTAAATAACGTTTCTTGCACTGCAGAATCGTTTAAGCAGTTGGCCGCAATACCCCTGTAATAAACCAATTGTGTCACCGACTGTATGTTTTATTTATCACTCCACCAAATTATATCCTTATATTTATTTTCCCGCGCTCGCTACCTCTCATGCATTGCGCCACTGTCGAACAGCTGCGCTAACTAGGCAACTAGCGGCAGTGAATAAGCAATTTCGGGCAATCGCGATCCCCGCAACAACGACCGTCCGATCGACGATCGACAATCGACACGGTGAAGATCGCAGCATCGATTTAATATTCTAACACAGACATAATTTCCTTTTTTTACTCAAAAACTAATAACACCGCCGTAAAGTAGCGAGTCTGTAAATTTTCTACAGGATTCATTTCGGAGAACATGACCTTATCCTGCCATCCCCTTTCTACTACAGGACAAGAAGGAAAACGTCCCACTACCACTTACATTGTGGATTTTCCTTAGATACGTACCAAACGTTTCGATACTAATACGTTTCTAATCCGTACGGCCTAAGATTGGAACAACCTGCCGGCTTCCTTGTTTCCTGATAGATATAATCTGAGCCTTTTCAAGGCCAGAGTGAATAGGTATCTTCTAAGTCTGCGTGCTTTATCTTCGACCACATCGTTGCTTACCAACAGGCGAGTTGGTGGTTAAACGCGGACTTATCAGAGTAAAAAATAAAATAAATAATTCAAATCACGAGTGAATCTGTTTCTTCTAGGCAAGCGTGCTCCACCGTAGACCGCATCATCGCTTAACATCAGGCGAGTTGGCGGTCAAGCGCAAGCCTATTATTTATTTAAAAAAAAAAAAACTAACATCTGTACACAAACGTAACAGGCAAGGACATGAGAAACGTTTCCATTCTTACGACCATATGCTACTTTATATGTGTACATATAAAGATAAATGTTCAGACAAATAAATGATTTGATTTGTAAATCACATAACTCTTGATGTATTTACCTATACCTACTATATGGAAGAGGTTATAATTGTAAAACTGTTTTATAAGTGTTAGACAAAACTAATTGCCAAAAATAACGCATAAATCATCAGTGTACGTGAGTTTACACGCGATGGTGGCCGAGCGGTAGCATGTGCGCTTTATAATCTCGCTATAGGTTCGATCCTCGGCCCTACACTAATTACTTATTTAGTATCTAACTAAATAAATTATTTGCAGTTTCGCTTAAGAAGGAATATCGGCGAAGGAAAATAAACGAGAAAACCGGTATGTCCAAACGCTCAAAAATTCAAAGACTGACATCCACCAACATGCACTGGGCCTGCATAATCGACAGGGCCCGTCCTCTCTCTCTCTCTCTATCTCTCTGCGAGACGGCATGAGTCCCAGCAGTGGGAACATGATAGGCCGAAATGAGTGAGAGAGTGAGTTAGAATGTGCGTTTTGCAAAACCAACAAATTGTCTTGTATAATTACTTTTTTTTTCGACTGGGCAAGTGCCTTTATTAACTAAACAAAATACAAGCTAAAACTAAAACTACAAATACAGTTAGACTGCATATAGACCGTTGAAGGTCTAAAGACAATCCAAATGCTCAAGCCCACTACCAGTTGGCAGCGTACCCAGCATGCTGGCGGCATTACCACGTTGAATGGCAATGTAAACATGTAATAATTACTTAATTTATTTCCCGTATACCCGAGCAGCAGATGTATCCATAATCCTCAGCTTGCAGTACCGCTGGCCACTCTGCGTTTCTATAATCTAGCTTTAAAAGGTACTTGAGGCCGCATTCCTGGAATCCGATTATCCACTCAAAGGGTCTTCTCTGGCTGTCCTTAATAATGTTTTTTAATTATTCGCTCGCGTAGCAGTGTACTACAGTGGGGCCGGACAGATGGACCAATTCCAATGTTTAGCTGTGTTTCTTTGACCGATTTGAATTGTTGTACAAGTTAAATTCAATATTAAAACTGCTTATTTTGCTTTGTCTTCCACGTTTGTTTCTAATTTTGTCAGAATTAATTGTTTCTAAGACCATTATAAAACGTTAAAAAAAATTAAGTACACTAATTTACCTAAAACATCAATGCATTGCCATTATCAGTCATGTCAAGAGAAGGTTCAAAACCCCCTTATATTGTTTTATATATCTATACTAATATTATAAAGAGGAAAGATTTGATTGTTTGTTTGTTTGTTTGCAACTACTTAACAGTTTTTATTGTTTTTTTTTAATTTTCCACGGACTCCTGGGTCCGTGCCCTTTGTCAACTTTTACAATATATTTTTAACTATATTTGATATTACATAAAACTAATGACTATACAAGAGGAAAATACAAATTATTAGTGAACCGATTTGAAAAACTCTGTCACTGTTGGGAAGCTACACTATCCCTGGATAACATAGGCTATATTTCTATACCCGTGCGAAGCCGGGGCGGGCCGCTAGTATTAAAATAAGGAGAGGAAAGGTCGCATTTCATGCACATTTTTGTTTTATTTTATTGAATATGAAACCAAACCTGGTTACGCCCGTCCTAGAAAATAATTAAAACGATCAAATTATTCAAAAAAAAAATCGTTTATTTTCATCGCGACTAAAGAAGAAGACACAGAGAGAAGGCCATCGTTAGGCAGAGAACATCTGATAAAAGACGCCTGAACTGAAAGCCAGATTGAATTTAGATACGTACAAAAGGTCATCCAATGCACGTCATTTAGCAGAACTTGGTGAATCTAGTAAAACTTGTGTCATGACCGCTTGCTACATTTATTCAACTGTGTCCCACAGTCCACAGGCGGCTTGCAGCGATGTGATATTCATACATCCGATTATGATATCCGATTTGGAATCGGTTGCAAATCGATTGGACTGCGAGCGAGCTCAGTATCGAATTAATGCCGATTACTATGATGGCTTCCATCGTACACAGAACTGGAAGTTTCACTCACTTCTGCATAAATTGGGTCGTTGAGAAGGCAGCAAACTGTCTGTACAAAAAGTTTTAAACTATCACGGTTGTTCACTACAATGTTGATTTTTACGGGATATTTACCGTGGATCGGGAGCTCATTCCACAACCTTACCACAGAAAAATAATAATATAATTTTTTCGTAAAAAGATAGTGAAAATGTGTAGTTAGTTTATCTTTAACATTGTATTTAATGTGTTCATAATTTTAAGAACCCGCTTCTTCGAAAATTTGACTTTACGGCCTCGACCGTTGCTAGCGAAATATTGGTGACTAATTATTATCTTATCCGTGCATACCAAATTTTTTAACTGCAAAGAGGATTGATTAAATTTTTTCACTAAAAAAAATTAAAAGATGTTAGAATTTATAAACAACAAATTATTGACATTTCCAGGTGGTGTTCTGGGATTGGCTCGTAGTACTAGCTCTTACATAGTACCTATTTATATTCTCTCTGGTACAAGCCATGAACGTACTATCATAACGTTCTTGGTACAAGCCATTAATAGCTGAGCCTTATCAGGTTATCCTGTTCAAAATGTTTTTGTTGGTAGTTTTGTTGCTAGACAACGTTTTGAAATGTGAAAGCCCCAAAATATTTATGCATCTTTTTCCATGAATATCAATACAATGTTTCAGAAAAGTAGCAACCTTGACCTAGCTCTTGGTGGAAACACTGACAACTGACCATTTATGGACTCAAGTATGCTGGACTCGGCTACACCTCAGCCCACTTTTTCTGCTGGACAAAGACCTCCCTCTTAGAGAGGGCTGTTGCCAGGCCGCTTGGCAGGTGGCTTGGGGATCGCAGTACGTTCACAGTGTACTAATAGGACGCTGCTGCTCATCCTCCGGTGGTTCTGGTCGCAGTTATATGACATACCCGGATCCATATATTAAAATACGAAAAAAAAAGAACCTCCCATGGCAAGTCCCGTAGTACCGTCGACTGGAAGCCACCAGCACTGTCCACTGTTTGCGTTACCCACATGGGCTTAATAAAACAAACTCGATTCACAACACGCCACAGTAGGTAACGATAACCAAACACGTAATTTGACAAACCAACAGAAGGCAGGACAGCCGGAATGTGGAGGCAAACAGGCTACGGCCACTTGTGCCAACATAATCAGGCTGATTGTTCCTATTAGCTGGGAGAAGAATTGTTTCTATACTGCAGCTAACTGTCATGTACTCTGTGGTATAAGGTATTAGGCTAATGTTTGAATGGGCTGCGTCGGAGTTGGAACAGCTTTGTCTGACGACGCTCTGGATGGCTTCAGCAAATACTGCACAGGACAGATTGAATCAATATATGATGGAATAAAAATATGAAATTTGTCTGTTCGTTAAGCATAATCGTAGTGATTTCTTTAATTCTTCAAACCGAATTGATATTTTAAGGTCTAAATACAAAAATAACATTTTCATTCCTCAAGCAAATAACGCCCTATATCAGAAAAACTCATACTTTACTGCAATTAAATTTTTTAACAATTTACCTCATGATATAAAACTTTTAGAAGGTCCTATTTTTAACAGAAAATTAAAGAAATGGCTATTGTCGAAGGGTTTCTATGACCTAAAGGAATATTTTAATGATAGTAATAAAGATTATTTATCATTTTATTAATTTATTATTATGCTTGTGTAAACTTTTGCTTATATAATTATTCTTTAGTTTCATTGATCTCGTTTAGTTTTATCTATGTACCTAATTTTAAGTTTGTATAAATGTAACTATAGGTGTTTTTCTTTTTTTAGCTTGTGTATTAGATGATGTATCATCATCATCATCATCATCATCATCATCAGCCAGAAGACGTCCACTGCTGAACATAGGCCTCCCCCTTTAACCTCCACACTGAACGACAGCCTGCCTTTTGCATCCACTGGATGATGATGTATGTCAGTGCCTAATTGTAAATGCAATATTATTATTGTACTTATCGAGATGTATATAATACACTCAAGTATTGCACGTCCACGAGAATAAACTGTTGAGACTACCTTAACTTACTCCACCATTATACACAGTGTTATGCAATAAAATTTTACTTTACTTTACTTTATCAAATTTCTACGTTATTTTCTTGGTGAACAGAGAAAATTCTCGCGTGTCAGTCCAGAATACCTTCCCAAGATCTTCTTATAAGTAGTTGCGCTCTTGGCAGAATGGTTTTGATTGTCATGTAGCCGTAGTAATGGACGGGGTAGATGGAAAATGCTTCACGATATCTTGCTCTCTCTGCTAGAGGCTGGCTGCAGTCATTTAAGGTAGTACGATTCACCTATGGCGGGAAATTCAAATTTTAAACAGTTTTTTGGTCCTAGTAGCCAGGCCAAGTAATTATTTTTAAATAACACAGTGTTGGCGTAAAATGTTGGCTGTTCTTTACATTATAATGTACAATTATTTAACAGTAACGCACCATATTACTTACATCTGTCAATAAACCGTTTGAAACAGCAAAAATTTGTTTATTCACAAATGTTAGTAATAATGTGCATTAGAGATAAATAGCTTTACATGATTTTGTAAAGAATAATAATTAATTTGCGCAAACATTATGATCGTTTACAATAATTACTCGGCCTAGCTACAAGGACAAGAAAACTGTTTGAAATTTGAATTTCGCGCCATTTGTGAAACGAACCACCTTAAGGGACCACTCCCTGCAGATTTTCACTGGTTCGCTTCGTGGGGTTTAGTACCTTCCACCGTTCCCTGGACAACTTTTCCAAGATATCCGACATCCGTGTATATTGGGGAATGCCGTCAGGGTATGTCAAAGATGTAAGGTTATCTATGATTGATGAGTCAGGGACTCGAAGGAACTTGTCCAAGAGACATCACGTCATTGGTCCTGACCATCTACGAGACCAGCCATTTTGACCAGAATCAGTTCCAAGGTCACCACCATCTATGAAACCCTTCTAACGAAATAAAAACCCGTATCGCAACGAAATGAAATAGACACTTGACTAAATCTACCAAAAACCAATCAATTATGTAATTGATAAAGTACTAGCTGCAACCCGCGGTTTCACCCGCGTAGTGATCAAAAATGGTGATGATGATGATGAAAAGTAGCATAAGTCATTATCCGTTCCTTGCACTATACCCACGCAATAAATCAGGACGATCTATTGCTTTGTTGCTGCGTGAAAGAGGAACAAACAAACCAACAAACTTTTCGCATTTATAATATACTAGCTGCGCCCCGCGGTTTCACCCGCGTAGTGATGAAAAATGGTGATGATGATGATGAAAAGTAGCTTATGTCACTCTTTGGCTCTTGAACTATACCCATGCAAAAAATCAGGTCGCTTCGTTGTTCCGTTGCAGCGTGAAAGAGGAACAAACATCCATACATCCATACATACAAATTTTCGCGTTTATAATATTATAGGAGGAAGTATGATTTTGTCTAAAGTTTAATATTTTTAAAAACCTCACATTTATAACTTTATACAAATTACCTCGTTAATTGAATAACACTCCAACATATTGAAGTAGTGCGTTCACTCGACAATAGTCAACATCAACAATTACGTTGCCAATTACCGTCCAATCACCTAATAAGACAGCGCATTAGAGAGGATGACCACACCTTCCTCGAACTCCTCACAATTACGAGGTTATTTTCATTCTAAACTTCAGCTGACACTCCGAGATGGAACCCATGTCATCTCTTTGTCTAAACCACCAACCTACTATTACCATTCATCAAACAAACTTTCCAACTTCACCACGCTTATATTTAGACGCGTAAGATTCAACTTTGTTTAACGAAAGAGTTTGATAAGTGTAAAGTTATGTTGGTATGTGAATAAGGTGCCTACACGTTCATTAGCGTCCAATACAAATATATTCGTTTCGTTGAATAATGGCAACAATATAATATGTAATAGGTATAATAAGGGATAATGGGAGGCTTTGTACGGCAAGTCTGGGGATGAAGATGAAGTATTGGCACTGGAACAATTAATTATGTTGCAATGAACTGCAATATTCTTATTAATATGTGCTCTCTCGGCTGGATACCCCGAGACAGGCCGAGAGCTAGTGTGCTTAGCTCTCTGTGCTCTCGCTTGTTTTTCACTTCCACACGTCATGGCAAAGAGAGACAGGCAACCAGGTGTGTGCAGCCGGCATTAGAATAATTTGAATAGAGTCTGGCTAATGAAAGTAGAGACTGAAAACGCCCGCCAAATTAAAAAAAAAACCGCATTGCAATCCCAAAATTAACATAACATGCAAACATTACTGTGTTCTGACTGTGTTACTATAAAAATTAATAACTTACAAGTATCAAGTGAGATGATTCCAGACATTTCATAATAATTTTTGGGGTTACAATGCTGATATTTTTAAATTTGCCGCACTTTTTCTGTCTCTACTTTCATTAGCCAGACTATTTGTTTTTGATATTTGGTGCATTGTCTTCATATTGGTTCTCAAGTTATCCTCTACTTCTTGTATTATGTCTTCCGATAGCCCGTTGGTCCAGTTGGTAGTGAACCTGCCTTCTGAGCTTGGGGGCGTGGGTTCGATTCCCATCTAGGACAAACATTTATGCGATGAACATTTGTGTTTGTTCTATATCTGGTTGTTAATATCTATTTAAGTATGTATTTAAAAACTATATATGTATGTATATCAGTCTCTGGCAGCCATATCACAAGCTTTGCTTAGTTTGGGGTCAGATGACCGTGTGTGAAAAAATGTCCCGAATTTTTTTTTTCCGCTTTCACATACCATAGGAGGAGATAGTCCGAGAAGCTACAACATGGGGTTCTTCAAAAGTAAAGGGTGGGCAACGTAGTTGTGATGCCTCTGGTGCTACAAGTATCCATAGGCGACGGTGACTGCTTACCATCAGGCAGCCGTCTGCTTGATACTAGCTATGGCATTTTTATAAAGCAGGAAAATAAATATTGTCAATTTCAGGATATGTAGACTAGACTGTAGACATGGCCTACCTTTACACGATAATTCACAAGTAGGAATCTATATACTGTGGTTAAGTTGAATTGCGACGAATTAAAAGTGTTTTTTTTTTTTTTTTTTTTTTTTTTTTTTTTTATTGTAATATTATTATTTACTAAAACATAGAGTAACAACTAAATTGAATTTAAATAGTATCTAATAATAAAACAACTAATACGCATTTATTTTTGTATGTACATAGGTAGGTATAACAAACAAAGAAAATAAAAAAAAGCCTTAACTATTACTAATTAACACTAATATAATCAAAAATCAAAAACAAGATGTTGCCCGTGTGGTAAAGTGCCAAGAACGCTGGCTGCATTCCCGCGTTGAATTGCTAAAGAAATTATCTGTATGTTAAAGTGTTATTCGTTTTTATTTACACTATGATTCGTACACAAAAGCAGAGTCGACTCTACATGTCCAATCTGAACATTATAAGAGTATGAGACGGCTAATTGCGCGAGTGGCCGAGTCCGCGGGAGGTGACTAGTGTTTGTTTAGGGCGCGGACTGTTACAGACGTAGATCGTACTGGCAACAATGTGGGAGTGTTATGTTGGTAAATTCGAATATTTTTTTAGAATTTCACGGAGCTTTGGTGGCCTAATCAATGTTTTGTTTGTTATTATTGTATGGATAGATATTTTAAACCGGTACCTGCTTATAACTATGAAAATATATGTGATGTAAGCAAACGTTTTCATCATCATCAGCCAGAAGACGTCCACTGCTGAACATAGGCCTCCCCCTTTAACCTCCACACTGAACGACAGCCTGCCTTTTGCATCCACTGGATGCCAGCGACTCTCACTATGTCGTCGGTCCATCTAGTGGGAGGCCTACCTACGCTGCGTCTTCCGGTTCGTGGTCTCCACTCAAGAACCTTTGTTCCCCATCGGTTATCGGTTCTTCGAGCGATGTGGCCTGCCCATTGCCACTTCAACTTGTAAATTTTAACAGCTATGTCGGTGACTCTGGTTCTTTGGCGAACCATTGTGATATTAAATTTCACTAATATTATAAACGCAAAAGTTTGTATGTATAGATGTATGGATGTTTGTTCCTCTTTCACGCTGCAACGGAACAACGGATCGACCTGATTTTTTGCATGGGTATAGTTCAAGAGCCAGAGAGTGACATAGACTTTTCATCATCATCATCACCATTTTTCGTCACCACGCGGGTGAAACCGCGGGGCCCAGCTAGTTGTACATAAAGTTTTGGTCCTTATAACAAAAAAGTTATTGTTATTAATAACCGGAAGTATATGTCATATATGTCACATGTATACATCACAAAACATATTTTTATTACGATCAATGTATGAAAACTGAAAAAAATAAAAGCACGGGGTGCTTCAGTTCATTACAGAAAAAAAAGTTTCGAGTGTTAGTTTCGTTTGTTGTTTTGTTGGTGTATGTGTATGTGTGTTTATGAGTATAAACACACATACACATACACACATATACTCATATATTTATAAGTAATTGTATGCAATTACTTATAAATATATGTAGTAATATAAAAATATATTAAAAAAAAAAAAAAAAAAAAGATAGTAATAACCCTAAGTGGTTTTTAAATGCTGTTTTATCCTATTTGTATACTTTTCTTGTTTTAAATGAAAAAAAAAAAAAAAAACTTAGAGTAATAATATTATGTAATTTTTTTACAGACATAATAAATATTAGATGTTTTCTTAGAAGCTTTCATATTTCCATTGGAATAGCGGTAATATATTGAATCTAGAGATATTAACTTTTCCACAATACACAGTTGCTCGGACAAATTAAATCAAGTACCACAATTCACCCTCCACGATAAATATCATCAAATCAACTAACTTTTCCGCATTTCCAGTAATTCTATCAACGGGCCGATACATCAGGAGCCCTGAGGGGCACACGAGGGGTATCACAAGGGCGGGGAGGGGAGGGATCATAATGCAAGCTACGTTAAATAGACAATAGACAATAGACAATTTTTTATTTATGGAAGAAAATAAAAAATTAGTAAATTATTCGTTAGTGGTCAATCTAGTGTTCTAATTGATTTAAGTAAGTGATTTGGAGTTAGCTTAAAAAAAAAACTGAAAAGTGAGAATATGGGTACTTACTTAATTTTCAAATTATACTAAAACCTTGCCTAGCACCAAAATTACGAAAAAATATTTTTTTTTCCAATTGGTAACATGACAAGATTTGATGTTATTATTTTTTGTCTCTAAATTCTTACATGACCTCTATGCATTCACCTCTTTTTAGTGAAAAAACTTAATCAAACCTCTTTGTACATTGACTTATTGTACGCACTTACAAGATAATCAGAGGACATAAAAATTGGCCGAGGCTTTAAAGTCAGCATTAGCGGTTATAATATTCTGTTTGCATATCAGTAGAAGTGTGTTCTTCAATAATTACATTAAATACCTTGTTTGAGAAAACTATGGAATATTTCACCGAGGGCAAACATTCATGAGATGAACGTTTGTGTTTGTTCTATATCTGGGTGTGAATATTTATTTTAGTTTAAGTATTTTAAGTTATAAGTATATTTTTTTTAGACAAGACATGTTTTTTTTTGGAGAGAGCTATGCTCGGAGTTTCTTTGCGCGATAAAATCCGAAACGTGGATATTCGCCAAAGAACCAGAGTCACCGACATAGCTGTTAAAATTTGCAAGTTGAAGTGGCAATGGGCAGGCCACATCGCTCGAAGAACCGATAACCGATGGGGAAGAAAGGTTCTGGAGTGGAGACCACGAACCGGAAGACGCAGCGTAGGGAGGCCTCCCACTAGATGGACCGACGACATTGTGAGAGTCGCGGGCATCCATTGGATGCAAAAGGCAGGCTGTCGTTCAGTGTGGAGGTTAAAGGGGGAGGCCTATGTTCAGCAGTGGACGTCTTCTGGCTGATGATGATGATGATGTTTTTTTTTTTGGGCAAGTGCTTTTAAAAATACATGGTAAAACTAACACATCTATTTAAGTATGTATTTAAAACTATATATGTATGTGTCAGTCTCTGGAAGCCGTATCACAAGCTTTGCTTAGTTTGGGGTCAGATGACCGTGTGTGCAAAAATGTACCGAATATTTATTTATTTCGTACCAAAAAGAAAATAAATGTTAGTTTTACATCGCTCCATAAACATTTTAAAACGTTATTAAATTATGTAAAACGTGCCATAAATGGCGCGGCAGTGATTCAATAAGGCCCCTCCGCCATGTTTGTTCGCGATAGACAAATGATATGATGTAACGAATCGCACCACGCGCTGTTCAGCCGACCAGGCGACGCCGGGGGCGACGCAATGCACAATGGAAAGTTACTTAGTCATTATGCATTAAGTGGTCTAAAACGATAGTGCATCATGAAATTAGTTTTAAGTATGTTACATAACACTTTATTAGAATGGTAATTTTTCAACGTCCACGACACTACTGTTATAAATGCGTCAGTAACAATCTTTTTTCCCTGTATGTTTGTTCTTTTGTTTCCATCATCTCTTCTCTATCTCTATCTCTATCTCTATCTCTACATAGTATAAATAGAAGTCGCTTTCCGCGTCTGTATGTCTGTATGGCCGCTAACTCCTAAACCACGCAACGGATTTTGATGCGGTTTTCACCATCAGTTAGATACATTTTCAAGGAAGGTTTATATATATAACTAGCGACCCGCCCCGGCTTCGCACGTAAACTACACCCGTGCGAAGCTGGGCGGCCGGGTCGCTAGTGGAAAATATATTTCTAAACGAAATAAACACTTTAACGGCCAACTCTATTAGGATGAAATTTTGTAAGACATTTTGTATTTTTATAACGTAGTCCGATATAAACATGAAGCTGAAAATAATTCAAGATTAGATAAAAAGTATTTTTGAAATTTTATCAAAGTCAAAGTAATTTTTTCTTTGCTTGCTAAGTAATCAAGGTCTTAAATGAATAATGCCTATCCACTCCTTATAGGCGTGCAAAATTAAATTAAATTAGTATCAAAATATGTCGAAAGAATCATAATTTACAATAATAATTATGTATGGACCCGGGTAATAATTATGTATAGCCGTGGTAGCCCATTTGGGAGACCGCTAGACTTGAAAGCGTGAGGAAACATTGGTAGGCCCCTACCAATGAGCTCTTTGGAGCTTATGTACGGATTTTCATACAACTGGCTTTTCGGTGAAGGAAAACATCGTGAGGAAACCTGCATACGTACATATACGTACGTACGTACGTATAGAAGGAATTCAATGGCATATGTGAATCCACCAACCCGCACTGGGCCAGCGTAGTGGATATGGCCCAATCACCCTTTCGGGGGTAGGCTAAAAGTCCAGCAGTGGACTGTTAAAAGGCTGACTATGATGATGATGATGATGATGGACCCGTGTATGTCCTAAAACTGTGACCAGAACCACCGGAGAATGGGCAGCAGCGTCCTATTAGTACACGGTGAACGTACTGCAATCCCCAAGCCGCCTGCCAAGCGTGGGGATTGTGGCAACACTCGTCTCTAAGAGGGAGGACGCCGAGTTTTGGCGCCAAGGTGGAAAAAAACATTTCGGCTCGTATTATTTTCTTAAAGTATTTCCGAGTGTTAATGAGTAATAATGGTGGATTATTATTTATTAAGTGCTCGTGAACGTGCTCGAGTGTGGGTAGTGATATAACGAGGTAAAATCCCATTTCGTGTTGTTTCCAAAACTCCATAGAAGCCTCTTGTAAAGTCTCCACCACTTTACTGGGGCATGTGTTTGACTTGACCGTGACTTACTTTGCTTGACTCTGACTGTGACTATGACTTGTTTGACGCTTTTAATACTATGTAAACATGTTTAATATTACGACTAAAGGACATTGAATCCACGGTCATGAAAATGTTAATAAAAAAAAGAGGCACGCCTTTGTTCAGCAGTCTGGTGATGTAATTAAGTATGGCAATCTATTTTGTCAACAAACCCTATCATCTTTATCTAGATCGCATCAACATCTAATTTGTTCTATGGATATACACCAAAGTAATGGCTTTATCAGTTCAAAGAAATTCTCCTGGTATAAAGTGGTAGAGTGAAATGTAGAAAGTGTCACGCTAACCGTTCGTTTGTCGTGAACACGTCGCAGCAGCTTCATTACGTGATTGCAGTCTGGTCGCGTGACAGACGCGGCCTCCGCATTACCAAATGAACTCGTCCGCCGTCTGCGTGCCGCTTTGTTCCATCCAGTAATGCGCTAATCGATTTTACAACCGATTGTGCGCCGCGGAACAATCGATTTGCTTAATCGCCCCGTAACGCTGATAGAAGTGGGTTTGTGATATCGTTTAGTTGATTGTTTTATTGCAATGGCAACTCGATATTATCTGTTTGTGGAGTTTGCTTTCAAAGTGCGCTTTTTTTCTTTTGTTTTTTAATGTCATAGGTGGCAAACAAGCTGACGGGCTGTCTGATGGTAAGCAGTCACCGTCGCCTATGGATACTTGTAACACCAGATGTATCTCAAATACATTGCCGACCCTTTATGACTCGATTAACTCGCCTTTTGAAAAACCCCATATTGTAGCTTCTCAGAATGCCCCATGTTGTAAATTTATTAGTATTTTGTGAAACAGCAAGCGTGAAGGCGCAATCGGCGTGTTATCTTCCTTAGCAATTAACAAAGTGTCTTCTTCTCTTCTCTACATGAAGTACATAGTATAATCTAAACCACGCAACGGATTTTGATGCGGTTTTCACCATCAGTTAGATAATTTTTCACGGAAGGTTTACACAGGTGTATAATAAAACTTACACCCGTGCGAAGTAGGAGCGTGTCGCTAGTTCTTCATAAAAATATGGCTTTTTTAGTGGATTATATTACGCAAATAGAAGGTATACACCTGAACAAAAACTATGTGCCAAATCTGTTTCATTTTAAAAATCTATTTAATGATAAGACCAATTTTCTTTTATTCCCATTTTTAATGTCTCTACATTTGAGTGACAACTAGGAGTCCTAGTATATAAAAAAAAGTTTGAGGTATTTCGGATAAAGGTGGGAATATCTACCGCGAGCTTAGGATATTTTTTTGTAGCCTTGGGTGTGTTTTTAAGACCTGGTATACCCATTCGCAATCAAATAAAACTTTGGACTTTGTATACAGTAATTAAGCAAGATATCGTTCATTGTAATTTTGAAATAAGATTGCTAGAAGTAGTAGGGGTAGACCCCATGCACTTATTCATCATCATCATCATCATCATCAGCCAGAAGACGTCCTGAACATAGGCCTCCCCCTTTAACCTCCACACTGAACGACAGCCTGCCTTTTGCATCCACTGGATGCCGCACTTAACTTACTTAACTTACTTTACTTTTTGGATGTTGCACTCATTACAAATGATTAAATAGACAAAAATATACAGAACGCGAACCAGACACAAACATTGTCCCGTCAGGTATGAATACCGCATTTTATTGAATACCGGTAATTGATTGCGCCGCGACAACTGTACCAACACAATTAACTGTCGCAGCGTGGATAAATGCCATTCGACACGCAAATACATTCAATTATGCCTTCCTTGTGTTTGTACGGAGTTCATTATCTCCAGCCAATTGCCTGGTCCAGCCTTTCGAGGATAGTTGTCAATATACAAGTGGCTCAAGAAGCCTTAAATTTATCTTTAAATATTGTAAGATAGCAACGCCTCGCGCCTTCACTTGCAATCCTACAAAAGACAAAATAAAATCGATACTAAAATGTAGCCTATGTTTTTACCCCCGACGTAAACAAAGGGGTGTAATAAGTTTAATATGTGTACACAGAGACGAGTCTCCGGATTGTAATTCTAACGTACCCAACTGAGCTATAACCGCTTCAAATATATTATGGTAATTATAAGCCCTTCTTTTCAAATATAAACTTATATCCAGCAGTGAGATAGAGGTGATGAATGCTGATGAAGGTGGATGATGATGATGAAGCTAAAATGAAAAAGTCTGTATGCGAAGGTTTGCTCCATCTCATCCTTAACAAGGAGATAATATCTTCGCTAACAACTATCGTGGATTACGAATTACATCAGGCTGGATCCCGGTTATTTACCGGTTCGGTCTATTTGCCGGCCGGTTATCCGGTACACTGCCGGTGTCGCTCGCAGCCGGATTACATCTATCCGGATATTTGCACTGCACTGAATACTGTTTATTCAGTCGGAATAGCGATAAGACGTCGATTGTTGGCTGATCGATCTTTTATAATATCTAGAAAACTTGTTGACGCAAGCAAAGAGATAGCAACCGAGTAAGTGAACTTCTGCGGTGTAAAACAGGAGCAGCAACTGTCGTCTTGTTAGTTTTGGTATTTATGAACTTCTGCGGTGTAAAACAGGAGCAGCAACTGTCGTCTTGTTAGTTTTGGTATTTATGAACTTCTGCGGTGTAAAACAGGAGCAGCAACTGTCGTCTTGTTAGTTTTGGTATTTATGAACTTCTGCGGTGTAAAACAGGAGCAGCAACTGTCGTCTTGTTAGTTTTGGTATTTATGAACTTCTGCGGTGTAAAACAGGAGCAGCAACTGTCGTCTTGTTAGTTTTGGTATTTATGAACTTCTGCGGTGTAAAACAGGAGCAGCAACTGTCGTCTTGTTAGTTTTGGTATTTATGAACTTCTGCGGTGTAAAACAGGAGCAGCAACTGTCGTCTTGTTAGTTTTGGTATTTATGAACTTCTGCGGTGTAAAACAGGAGCAGCAACTGTCGTCTTGTTAGTTTTGGTATTTATGAACTTCTGAGGTGTAAAACAGGAGCAGCAACTGTCGTCTTGTTAGTTTTGGTATTTATGAACTTCTGCGGTGTAAAACAGGAGCAGCAACTGTCGTCTTGTTAGTTTTGGTATTTATGAACTTGTTGATGTGATCTATACTAATATTATAAGGAGGAAAGATTTGATTGTTTGTTTGTTTGTTTGCATTGAATAGGCTCCGAAACTACTGAACCGATTTGAAAAGTTCTTTTACTGTTAGGAAGCTACACTATCCCCGGTTCACATCTATACTAATATTATAAAGAGGAAATATTTGTTTGTTTGTTTGTTTGCATTGAATAGGCTCCGAAACTACTGAAGCGATTTGAAAAATTCTTTCACTGGTGGGATGCTGCACTATCCCCGGTTGACATAGGCTATATATCCCGGCTTCGCCCGTGCGAAGCAGGGGTGGCCTACTAGTGTTCAATAAATTGCAGGGAACTTAATGGCCTGTTTGGCCAGCTCTACTCTTTTCTCTTTTCTTGAGGTTGGTTTTGAATATACTTCAATGAAGTTCACGGAATCCTCATTTTTGTAAGTTTGGTCAGTTTAATTGTTTGTGTGGTTGAGTTTTTGAGTTGTTAAATTATCGTTGTTTTTAGTTTTTTTGTTTTTTAAGTTAGCTGAATTTTATTTACCTCTTATTTATAACATATTCCTTGTAAAATTTACTTGCCTATAATGTTTAATGTTTTTATGGTCAATAAATATTTCTGATTTCTGATCTTTAAGACCGCCACTAGATTTCTAATAATATGGTCTAGAAACATATACAGCTGTGAATGCCATTTGCAATGGACTGGGTTATATATTTGTATTGACTCAGGTCGACTGTAGTAGAATTTTACTGATCTATCGGGTAGTTGTGATGCACCACCAGTTGTCACTGCCACTATGTGCCGCCACACTGTCTTGCTCCTCGACCAGGAAACATACAAACGTCGTAAACATCAACCTGTTGTCAGAGAGGGCTGTCAACAAGGCCCACATGTATAATAGAGTAAGCACCTCTCACAAGGCTCACGGCAGGACCGCGTCCTCCAAGACGCTCCAGTGGCCAAACAACCTTTGAAAAATTTACAAAAAACGCGTCGCCCCTCCAATTTGTTGATAGCGCACGAAAGGTACAAATTGGACGGCTCCTTGTACCCCTGAAGGGTTGCCGGGGTCTGTGGGACCACAAAACTATTCCGAGAGGTCGGACCGAGCTGAGAAATGGTCCTCGTTATTCTGTTTTGCTATTCAGATGTATTGCTCTAAGGGTTAAGAAGTAGGCCCTACTCGATTGAATTAGGCATAGGAAGGCTACAGTGCCACCAAAATACAAAATTGAGTACTTGGCACAAAGAGTTTTTTTTCTTATTTATTTTAGGCTTGCGTTTGACCGTCAACTTGCCTGGTGTTAAGCGATAATGCGGTCGACGATGGAGCACGCTTGCCTAGAAGAAACCGATTCACTCTCGACTTGAAGACACCCAGATTGTAACTATCGGGGAACGCACATTCAAGCAGCGCATTCTACAGACTAGCAGTTTGAACAATAAATTTGAAATCAAAGCGCTTCGTACGGGTTTTCGAAACATCAACCATAAAGCGGTGACGATTTTTCGAACCCACTCTGGCAGTCTGTTAGAAAATCGGCAGAAGGGAATTAAACCATGCAGATTCGATGCACACTCTCCGAAATGTAAGTGATTTATCAAAATCAATTCAGCTGTACGGCTGAATAAACAGACAGAGAGACAGGCAACGTGAGTTATATAGCGAAGGTAGCTCCGTAAATAACATATAGCTGTGGGCAGAAGGAGTTACTGTCATGTTTATATTCGTACCATTACATAGTGTAATTCGAATATTATAGTCTTTCTAACTGACTGTTCTCACTCGTCTAGTTTTTAATTTAACTTTTCCTTTGAATAGGTGCTAAGATAAATAAATAGCGCCGTCGTGGCAGTGTCGGGAACTTTAACAACTCCTAACTAGGCGCAGCTCCATTATTAACTTCTAAACTCGCGCCAGACTCGCGCCGCGCCGCGCGGTACACTCGGCGGCACGCACAACTAAACGGGGCAGGTTTCATAAGTATTCCTTAGGTTTTAGCAATTATTAAAACCCGTACGAAGCGCTTTGATTCCACTTTTATTACGCGAACTGCTAGTTTGTGGAATGCGCTGAAACGCAGGCAACTTTTGAATTTTATTTAGTAATAGGCTTGCGTTTGACCACCAACTCGCCTGATGTTAAGCTATGATGTGGTCTACTGCGGAACACGCTTACCTAGAAGAAACCGATTCAGTTGGGATTTGAAGACCCAGATTGTAACTATCGGGGAACACCCATTCAGGCAGCGCATTAGTTTTCGTTCTTAATTCTGGGTGCCACTGAACTGTTATGGACAAGCGTGACGCTTACCATCAGGTAAGTGACTTGCTCTTCACTCACTAGCATGTATATACACATATAATTAAACAGGAACAGTATAGTGTTGTCGAGTAAAGGATGTGTGCTAGGAACCGTTTACCATTAGACAAGCCGTATAATATCCTCGTTTTTTTTATTCGTGTATAAAGGAGATTCCTAATCATATTTAACCAAAACACTGTTTTAAACTGTCACGGTTGTTCACTAAAGTTATATGATTATTTATGGGATATTTACCGTGGTACGGTTATAAGGAAATATCGGGATCTCATCCCACAACCATACCACGATAAATGTCCCGTAAATAATTATATAACATATTTAACTACTTTAATTTAATATATCATAATAACGTATATGTATCGTATTTCTTTCGCTAAAATAAATTTTTATCTAACAAATTCCCACATTAATAACTAAACATTTCTAACTGCCTCTTTAATTTTGCACGTAATCAATCCTTAATAGCAACTCCATTACACGATAGCGGCCACAAATTTTGATAAAAAAGCGTCATTAACAACACAACAACAATAACAAGATAGTTGCAACAAGGGAGCAACACGCGCTCGCGGCGGGGCGCCGGGAAACTCTCTCGTTAGTGACCCTACCGCGCAAGAGGGGGGATGTTCGGCAGGTCAGCGGTGACACGCGCCGGTCCCAGCGACTCTAGTAATTATGACAAATGAGACAGAATGCCGGAGATATATAGATAGGCGGGTGGTATGCTATCATACGAGAACAAAGAGTATGGTATGAGCACACACCTAAAATCAAATCTAATTCGTTTACCTCATCATCATCAGCCAGAAGACGTCCACTGCTGAACATAGGCCTCCCCCTTTAACCTCCACGCTGAACGACAGCCTGCCTTTTGCATCCACTGGATGCTCGCGACTCTCAGAATGTCGTCGGTCCATCTAGTGGGAGGCCTCCCTACGCTGCGTCTTCCGGTTCGTGGTCTCCACTCCAGAACCTTTCTTCCCCATCGGTTATCGGTTCTTCGAGCGATGTGGCCTGCCCATTGCCACTTCAACTTGTACTATGTTTCGGGAACCAATGACCCCATGACTTTTAATTTTTTTTTACGAAATAGTAATGCTAAATTTAAATTAAACTTCCATTCGATATAATAACTACTGCGTAATCAGATATTAATCATCATCATAAGTTTTCGTTCATCCTAAGGTTGCCTGGAAGAGATCGCGATAAGGCCGTCAGTTGTTACACTTGTTTTTAAGAGTTTTTTGTGATCGTAATGTATCACATTTAATGGTGTGAACAATTAAGAGTTATTCAATCAATTTTATTAATGAATCGTTCTTTGAATTTGGTTCTTTCCACGATCCTTTGGGATGTTTTATAGTAGTTATTTTTATGTTTCTGAAGCTAGTTCAGCTCACATAATGTTAGGTGACGGTGTGGTCGAAGATGGTAAACCTAATGAAGTTGCAACGACAGGACCTTCGTCTGATAGTAGGCCTTATAACCGGACATTACATTGAATAATCACTTGTATAAGCTAGGAGCCACGGACAGTCCACTGTGTCGTGGCTGCATGAAAGAGAACGCAACTGTAGAGCATGTGCTGTCGCATTGTGAAGCCACAGAAGAAACTAGAACCACTACCAGGTCGCATGGGGCACCGTTGCCTCTTTCATCCACGTCGCCACAACAGCTGGACTGCTTTTCATCATCATTACTTATACTACCATCTACACCACTGGAGCGTGTGTACCAGCGCCCAAGAGCCTTACTCCGATACTTCAAGGAGTTAGGTTGGCTCAGGTAGGTGCTGGTAGAGGGAAAAGCACAATATACCCCAAGCGGGACGTCAGAGCAGAACTTATCGCCCCCGTCTCGAATAAAAATAAAAATGGTAAACCTAGCCTGAAATCTGTCTCTCAAGTGAACAAACCGTTACTTTTATTAAGGAAGAAAGACTTTATAATGATGAATCCTTGGCTGAAGGAAAGGCTATCTAGCCTTAGGATGAACCTAAATAACAGGGTAAAGTTAGGATGTAGAGACAAAACAGGTTGCGATTTATACTACTTCAATTGAACTAATCCAAAAGACATTTAAATATGTTAACAATCCATTTAAATGCATTTTGTGACGCACGTTTCTTTTCGTTTAATTCATGATAGTCACGTGCCAGCCCCAGCCTGTGTGATGACGCCTCTCTACATCCCTTGAGGCGATGATTTGTAAATAATCAGTAGAAAGTGGTCGTTAGTGTGTTTGTTACAAGGGATCTATGTTCAGCCTGAACGGACGAGTGAACTTTAAAATAACAAGCTGTTAATTACTGGTGTGGAGTCTGCTGGGAGAGCGTGGAATCAGTGATAATCTTTTTGTTATTAGGTAGACCTACATTATTTTGTGGTGAGATCAAAGGTAAATATATTTTAGCTCTTTGATTCCACATTTATTGTGCGAACTGCTAGTCAGTGGAATGCGCTGCCTGAATGGGTGTTCCCCGATAGCTACAATCTGGGTGTCTTCAAATCACGAGTGAATCGATTCTTCTAGGCAAGCGTGCTCCAACGTAGATCGCATCATCGCTTAACATCAGGCGAGATGGTGGTCAACCGGAAGCCTATTACCACCAGCAATAAGCAGAAACACCAGCGCTGGTTGTGTACAACCAGCAACATGCTGAGTTGGGGCTGGTTTTTGTGATAATGTACCTACTTGTATTTGGATCATTTTGTTTATCTCTAAATTTCATTATCGCAAAATAAACATTTCTGTATTTCTGTATTATTTATAAAAAAAAGAAGATATGAGGTCAAACGTAGGTCTTAAAATAAAATTGTATAAGCGAGTGCAAGTGCAGTATAGTCAACGCTAAGTACTTCATTATTGTACTCTTGGCGACCTATTTTCAACTTTATGGTAACACTAGTTAAATACATATTTAATCATTGGTTCCATGTAACCAGTGGTCGAATTGGACTTACTCATGAACCGGAACGCATTTCCCTTCAAAACTTGCGAACTTTTAACCGACTGTCAAAGAAGGATGGTAATATTTTTGGGTTGTATGTAAGCATGTGTTTCTGGGTTCCTGTAGTACCTATAGCCTAAACTGCTTGACCGATTTTTGACCGTCGGATTCCTTTACGAAACGGAACGGTGATTTCATGAACCGGATCGGCATTCCGGTGCGTTCCGGTCCATTTCGAGCACTGCATGTAACAAAACACGAAAAAGAGAAAGTAGAGTCTCTAGAATGAAATGGAACTTATTTCTATAATATTAACTCAAGTCGTGCAGACATATTGCGTTGTAAACAAAAGTACAACATATGCATACGTCAAGTAAACAATTCCATGTTCTACAATAGTTCCTTCCACACTGCCATTAAAAATTTTAATCATTTGCCTACAGAATTAAAGTCATTAGATATAACACAGTTTAAAAAAAAACTAAAAGCTTGGCTAATGGTAAAAACGTATTATAGTCTCAAAGAATACTTCGATGATAATTAAATATTTATTGAATATAACTAATTAAGCCAAGCGTCATTGTAAATACTTACTTTTATTTATAATTAATATTTAGTTTTATGAGTAATGTGTAGTGTAAACACTTTATGTGTACCTAATTATTGTTTAGTTTTTAGTTAGTTTTAAACATAAAAATTGCACGCCCGAAATGGGTAATCTGTTGATACTCTAGTTAATAAGAACATCTTTTGTACACAGTTATTGCAATAAATTTATTCTGATTCTGATTCTGATTCTGAATCCATCATTATTGAGCCGTCGCTTCTACTATTTGTTAGTGTTGGAAGGCGTAGCAATGGCGGCCCTTACAAATCAGAGAGCAGTTACGTGTTTTTATTTTTTTCGTTTCCGCAAACAAGGAAACAAAAATAAAACGTCCACTTGCATTGAATAAAGGGATAAAAGCCATCAGTCTTAATAAAATGGCGGCCCTCTCGGCATTATTCTTGTGTTATTTACGGCAGGACACTTGATCCAGTATTGTGGACCCGCCCATGGCAGCTCAGCTCCGGACTTGAAGCGAGCCAGCGGATCTTGATTGAAGGAATGAAAGTGGTCCCTGGTTCAGACTAAGCTTCTTAGTCTTGAGCATCGGCGTAAAGTTGCTAATCTATCGTTTTTTTATCGGATACATTTCGGAGAGTGTGCTACAGATCTGCATGATTTGATTCCCTCCTGTCCATTTTTCTATCGGACTGCCAGAGTGGGCACGAATAATCGACACCGCTTTGTTGTTGATATATACGAAGCGATTTGATTCCATATTTATTGTGTGAGCTGCTAGTCTGTGGAATTCGCTGCCTGAGTGGGTGTTCCCCGATAGATACAATCTGGGTGTCTTCAAGTCGAGAGTGAATCGGTTTCTTCTAGGCAAGCGTGCTCCATCGTAGACCGCATCATCGCTTAACATCAGGCGAGTTGGCGGCCAAGCGCAAGCCTATTTATAATTTTAAAAAAAGTGATGCAGTTGGTTATTTATGGTCAGTGAGGAAGCCAGTTTGCATTTTGGTAGTTGTTTATAGTATTATTTTGGCTAAGCCCAGAGTAAATAGGAGTAAGTACATAATTATTTGGGTGACAAATTTACAACAAATCAAAAAAGAGTCTAACAGCATGGAGACCCGTATCATGTGAACAGCCTGTATGCAAACAACGTGGTGTTTTCCAGCAAAAGCATTTTTAATGCCATAGGTGGCAAACAAGCAGACGGGCTGCCTGATGGTAAGCAGTCACCGTTGCCTATGGATACTTGTAGCACCAGCGCCGTCACAAATACGATGCCGACCCTTTAGGACTCGATTAACTCGCCTTGTGAAGAACCCCATGTATGCATCATTCCATTCCAGATTTTTTTTAGACAATGTGACATTAATATGCAAAATACATAATGCAGAGAAACTGGAAAATTGCAACTGCAACTGCAATCATGTTTTTATTACTGTTTATCTTTATTCCAAATAAACAACATAAAACACAATGGTCCATTATCCGTTATTTGTCCCTCATTATGGTACAACAGATAAACGGCGGACCGCAGGCGCAGTGCGCACTACCGCGCGTACAATGGGGATGCGCGTGCGCCGCTGGTGCGCGCGGTAATTGGACGGTAATGTGGGTTCAACGTTTCATGTGGCTAGCTGTAAAGCTCAGCAAGTTGCTAATGTTTAAACAACTTGTGGCACCCCCCGGCTTCACTCGCTATCCAAAAACTCCAGTATTTGTTTCTGGGATAAAATGTTAGGGAATACGCTACTTTACAAAATTGCATTCAAATCCGTTCAGACGTACTTTTAACTTACGTTTACACATAAAAAATATTCTGTGGACAGTCATTCACAAATTCACAAATCCTAAGAGCACAAATAACTCATTTTAAGATAAAGCAATGTAAAGTTTATTACCATTAAATAGGATAGACACCGCGGGCACGAGCATAGCGAGCCGCATTCATTGTACCTACTATGACGTCACTAGAGCATTGTAATGGTAGTTTAACTAAACTCGCACGGCCAACTTCTTTCCAAAGGTTTTTACAGTTTACTGGCGCTAGTTGACATTTTTGTATTGACGTCTGGCGTGTTACTGCCAACACGACGGAGATCAAACTGAATTATGTTGGAGCATTGATCCAACAGATCACAGACACGACAAGTAGGTATCTATACCGATAAACGTCTGTCCGTGAATCGATATTGGATATTAATATTCCGCGGATACTCCAGACGTATCATCTTGGAGTGCATAGAACGATTTTCAAAATGTTCTTGTCACTAGCTGACATGCTCTAAGTAAGATTTTTTTTTTATTTTTATTTTTTTAACGCTGATAAGTCCGCGTTTGACCACCAACTCGCCTGTTGGTAAGCGACGATGTGGTCGAAGATGAAGCACGTAGACTTAGAAGATACCTATTCACTCTGGCCTTGAAAAGGCCCAGGTTATATCTCTCAGGGAACAGGGAAGCTGGCAGGTTGTTCCAAACTTTGGCCGTACGGATTAGAAACGTAGAATCGAAACGTTTGGTACGTATCCAAGGAAAATCCACAGTGTATGGGTGGTAGTGGGCCGTTTTTCTACTTGTAAGATAAAAATAAAAAGTAAACTCACAACTGCTTTTAAACATTTCTCTACCAAAAAGCATACTTTACACGTGAACAGTTTGAACCAGCGCCGACATTGAGGGATGGTAGCGCGCGCTCCCGGCCTCGCTCGCGGGTCAGTAATGCGCGAATTATGGATGTCTTTACCGACTGACATTAGTGCATAGTCAGAGAGCAGCCGAAATATTTAATTACGAGTGGTCAAATGTTTTTTTTTGTGTACCTTAGGTACGTATAGTACTCACTACCTACTTAATGTTAAATTAAGTTTTTGACTGTAGAGTTAACTTGTTTGACTACTAACGAATCATACCCCTGTCTCCAGAGCTAGCCTGACTCTACACGTGAAGAGCTGTAGAGTTATTCGATAATTGTTATTTAGATTATGTCATTATGAACTTTTATATTGTTTGAACCGCGTAGTTTAAGCGCTATTATGCAGGAGCAGAACATATCTTGTCCTTTAAAAAAATTGGGTGGGTACTCCAGTCTACTCCACCCACACGCTACACTTCAGTTTTTTTTGAACGTGAAAAATTCTCACGTTAAATGGGGATTGCCCAAAATTTCTGCCCTTATAGTTTTAAATTATTTTCTAAAAATATTAATGTGTTTTTGTGGAGACCATGGGTTGTTGGGGGACTGAGGCCAAGAAGCTCATTTCGGAAATATGGCACAGGCTCAAGGAAAAGTGTAGTGACTCCCGCTCCGGCTCGTTCCTGGTGCAAAGGTTGGCCATTGCCATCCAACGCGGTAATGCAGCGAGTGTTTTGGGTACCTTTGCGCCGGGAACGGTTAGGGATGGGTTATTTGAATAGTAAAGTTATTCGTTTAGTTGTAATTTAACTGATTTTTAGAATAAATTCTACTAATCCAATATAGAAAAAAATACAAATTATTGATTATGATATTATTTTCTATTTTAAGATATCGATTTGAATACATTTGTTTTTCTTACTGAAATTACAAAAAAAAGATTGTATTTTTTTATGTGATAACGTCACCATCGCAATAAAATACACAAAACTTTCGCATTAATAATTTAAGTGAGGAGTGAGATAGAACTCTTAACTGAATGGAACACTGTCTCCTCGACTAGGCTGACTACCACACCGAAGTCCCGCGGCAGTCCTCTCGGAGAGTGTCTCATGTGAACGTTTATTCTGTTTATTTAGTCAGGGTGTTAATGTTTGGGGCACTCGGGTTTTGTTAGCAGCTTTATTGATAAAATCAATTTCATCAGTCAATCTTTTTAGATCATTACTAAGGTAAATGTACATAATTATATTTACACAGTAATTTTTTGTAAATTATTTTTTAACACGTCAGTTTTTTTTTCTTAATCCAATGAGTTTTTCTGTTATAAAAATAAAAAGTAAGTGCGATCCACATCGATCATAATGTTGAAAAATTGTTCTCTTATGCATTCCTATGTCTGGCTGTGAGTCATAAAACTTGTATAAGCCATTCTTAATAAACAGATCCATCGCTCAGAATTAAAACTTTTAACTCATCGTACCAGTCCATTAATAGGGGAAGAACGCACCCCAATATCTCTTTCAAGGGCTCACTTGTCCATCTATTTACTATCAACACACTCCAAAACAAACCTTCCTACCTTGAGATTAGGTTACACAAAAACGCATAAAAATAAACTGTAGTTTTACTTTACAATGTTACATGTTGCCGTTAAGTTTATAGAAAATAAACCTTTTCTAGTTAAATTAGAGTCTAAAGAAGGGGCAACGATAATAAAGCTTAATAGTAATTTATAGTTTATCACATAAATTGATTATTACACATGAAACGAGTGCGTAAATCAGGCAAATCCGATTACTGTCGCTAGTTGTCAGTCGTTGTGGCGGTTTATATTGTTTTGTATGAGTTTTATTATGATATATGGGAGTCAATTTGTTAGTAATGTTTCAGAGAAAGTTGGAAGATAAATCTTCATGTTATGTATTAAGTTTTTGGCAAAGTTTTCCGGTAATTCAATACAACAAAACTAACTATGGTAGGTTTATTTATGCATGTCTTCTAATTTATTTTACCAGTTATTTGTGTCTTTGTTTCTCTGTCTGTCTGTAGGTTATCTTTGCTAAGAAGCGCTCATCCACAAGTTTTGAGGACAGTTGACAAAACTTCCTGCGATCCTATGCTGTGTTCAGACCAGTGGGCTTACTCTTGACACTCGATTTCAATCGAATTTGGGATTAAGATCGAAAACATGCCATTTTGGTACTTGAATTCTAAACTAGCGCACGGTTGGAATCCTGCAGCGTCCTGTTAGTACACGGTGAACTTACTGCGATCTCCAAGCCGCCTGCCAAGCGTGGGGATTATGGCAACACCCCTCTTTAAGAGGGAGGCCTTTGTCCAGCAGTGGACGTTTAATGGCTGCTGATGTGTGATGTGTGCACGGTTGGAACCGATAATGGTGGAATTTTATGGAACTAAATAAAATCGACTCAAATCGACGCTTTCGGTACTCTTGACGCGATTGAAGAGTACCAAATGGCATGTTTTCGATCCCAATCCCAAATTACGATTGAAATCGAGTGTCAAGAGTAAGCCCACAGTTCTTAATTTCACCCAGCTATTGTCGTCTCAGGCGTTCTAAGCCTCTCTGCCGCAGATTTAGTCTCCAGCTAGAATTTGCGTACGTGGCGCTAGCGACGGACAACAATTCAGTAAAATTGTTACTTTTAAGTGAGGTTAAGTGTGATACCCACGATTTTAAACTACAAAATCCTACGAGGCGCAAAATGTTGAAATTTAATCTAGAATTTTCACCAAAGCCATGAAGATGTTTTGCAAAAATGTTCTTTGTATAGGTGTTTTTAATGTTCTCCGATATTAAACAAATTTATTTAAAAAAACTACTTTCTTATCAAGATACCCTAGAATAATGTGCCTTTATTAACTAAACAAAATACAAGCTAACAGTAACACTACAAAAACAGTTAGATTGCCCATAGACCTTTGAAGGTCTAAAGACAATCCAAATGCTCAGACCCACTTTAGTGGGCAGCGTAACTAAAACTGAATTTACAGATCAGAGGAATTTACTGAATAATATTTTTTTGAATAATATAATCTAAATTATATTACCCTGTAACCAATTATGAAATACCTTCCCTCCCCGCGGATAAGACAGCCCGCCCGGGTGGAGACGTGACATATCGCCAAGTGTATAATCCCCCCGGGTAGTGGGTACTTAGAGTGCTCAAGTAGGATCAGTTGATTATGCCGTATGTCGCGACAACCAGATCTGGGTGAGGGACAATTAGAATGTCTACAGATATTTTAATTTGTTTCTTTTGTATTTACCTATTTACGCCTCATGTGTTGTTACTAGAAATAAATTATTTTATCTTTATCGTATTTATTGTACAGATTGTGTTGAAAGACAAGACAAGCAGGACGCTCGTTTGATGGCAAGCGATAAGCTAGTCCACGCGATAAGCGAGTCGCTGGCACCCAGTGGATGCAAAAGGCAGGCTTTCGTTCAGTGCGGAGGTTAAAGGGGAAGGCCTATGTTCAGCAGTAGACGTCTTCTGGCTGATGATGATGATGACTGATGTTTCTTTTTCTATTCTTGCATACAGTGACATCCAGAATTTTTTACTACCACTTTACTGTTCAAAGCGCTACGTGGTATTGTTTGAATACGTCACTCTAACTATATACATCACATTACACATTATGCCCTATAATAATAATTTTACTAGAACTATTACATAACTAGGGTTTTTTTATAATAAAAGGCTTGCGTTTGACCACCATCTCGCCTAATGTTAAGCGATGATGCGGTCTACATTGGAGCACGCTTGCCTAGAAGAAACCGATTCACTCGTGATTTGAAGACACCCAGATTGTAACCATCGGGGAACACCCATTCAGACAGCGCATACTAGCAGTTCGCACAATAAATGTGGAATCAAAGTACTTCGTACGGGTTTTCGGGATATCGACCATAAAGCGGTGACGATTTTTCGTGCCCGCTCTGGCAGTCCGATAGAAAAATGGGGGCAGGAGAGAAGTAGATCGTGCAGATGCGATGCACACGCTCCGAAATGTGTCCGATAAAAAACTGATAGACTAGCAACTTTACGTCGATGCTCAAGACTAAGAATCCAAGTCCGAATTAAGGATTGTGATGAGGTATATGAGTAAGTATGTATAATTGTTTACGAATACAAAAGTCTTGACTAAGGAGGTATCAATCCAAGCGAAATATGCTTACTCATTCAATTTATAACAAATTTAAATCTTATTGCGACCCACACAATCTCTGAGAGTACTAAAGCCTGAATTTCAAGCCTATTTAGAGAGCTATAGTGCAAACTATTACGTATTCTGCGGGTAAAAGGTCCGCGAATTAATTGAGAATACAACAATGGGCGAAACCGGTCGAATGGCCCAATAACTATCAAATAATAAGCTATAACGAGTATAGCTGGCAGGATCCAGGGCACGCTGCGAGCTGCGGTGACCAGACCTTGGCAAACTTGAAGATATTCACATTTCAACTCAAAAACTGATCGCCAAGGTGTAACGATGGCTCCTTACAGGCTTACCCACTTAATATTCGGTTCCTAATCCGGTGAGCTGCTTCTAGAGCAATCGATATTGTGTCTGTCTCTGTCACTCCAACTTTAATCTTAACAAGAGATACAAGTTATTGAAATAACAACCATTGTCCCAGAATAGCCCCCACCACCATCCATCTATGTACATAAAAATGTATGTGTGTATGTTCGCTATGGACTCTAAAACGGCTGGACTGATTTTGACGGGATTTTCACTGGCAGATAGCTGAGTTATAAGGAGTAATCCACGCGGGTGAAAGCGCGGGGTGCAGCTAGAATACAATAAATAATCTTCATTTGCACATCTAAAGGTTGTCTGTAAGATATCATTTTTAGTGATAAGACTTGCCATTTCTAATGGACCTATTAATCTTGTAATGTTTGTTTAGTGGTACCATAGATAAATATACTATAGTAGTACCAATGAAGTATTAAGTATTGTATTGTAACAGACCCGCCACGCCACGCCACGCCACGCCACGCCACGCCACGCGACATTCGACCTCACAAACATTGACATTACTTACTCCGTTCAAATGTCATTTACAAAAACAAAAAAGTAAACGACAATGATCAAGTTCTTTTAGACAATCAGTTTTAGTGGTAACTCTTAAAGTTCCCAAAAAGCCAAACGCTCAGAATACCGATTCCCGATAAAAATAATTTGGAGGCAGTAAAGAGATTTATTCTGGCATGTCCGGTAAATTCCAGCCGGACTCCGGACCGGCGCTAGGTGGCTATTACGTCCGGGCCCGGAATTTGCGCACGCACGCTAATTGCTAAATTCGCCCCGGACTCCCTCCCCCACCCTGCCCCCTCGGCGCCCTCCCTGCCGGGGGCTTATTGTCCTCGCCTCGCCGGGAGGTCGCAAGTTTGTTATGATTTTATGAATTTACGCTGAAATACGAGTATTGGACGAATTCAGTTTTGTATGTAATTAAACAGTTGTAAGGGATGCTCGTTTACTGAGGGTTTTTGGTTGTATGTTAAGATGTCTAGAATTGCAGCTAAATCTGCAGCAAAGTGGTGATAAGAAAGTTAAGTTAATTTTCTTTAGTTAATATTGGAGTACTAGCATGTACCTACCTAACTATAAATATACCTACTTTACCTACGTATGTGGGTACATACAAACAACATATTATAGGGTACATTCGAGAATTTGTGCGCTTAACTATTAGTAAGTTTTTTTATGTAATGCTAGCTGCGACCCGCCGTTTCACCCACGTGGATTTCTCCTTATATCATCAGCTATCTGTCACTGAAAGTCCCGTCAAAATTGGCCCAGCCGTTTTGGAGTCCATGGGAACATACATATTTATATTATACATTCACACATTGCCTCATACAGGGTTACTGGTAATCTGTTCCATACGTCAAAACAAACAACTTTTGTTCTACGATTTACCAAAATTCGAGAAAAAAAGTCAGGTATTTTGTATATTTGTCGGGAGTGATTGTTTTTTTGTATGGAAAGGCAGATTTTATTCCACGAATTTCGATAATTCGTAGAACAAAAAAATTCACAGCTCGGACGGAGCCGAGACTAAAAGCTGATGGTACATTATTATGTAGACTTTTTAACGAATGTGTAGAGTTCAAAACGTTGAAGCAGCAAATTGCCAAATTTGCAACTTCTTGCAAGCTATAAAGCAGTAGTACTGTAGATTATCTAAGATAAAGTGCACTCTACTCGTCTGAACGGCCGTAACTGGCGGGAAATTGGTAGAGCGACGTAGTGCAGCCTCCAGCTCGGAGCCTCCGCCCCACTGAGGCTGCTATTCACGAGATATTGAGCTTGAGACACACGTTGGCACAATCTTGTTGATAGAACAGAGTCATCGTACTCTGGGTTGTAATCACGTCGGGATCAACACACACTCTTTTTGTGATGAAATACATAGATAGATAGATAGATAGATAAACTCTTTATTGTTCTCACCACACATTTCGTACACATGATAAAACAGCTTAAAAACTAGTGCAACAATCGGCGGCCTATCGCTAAGAGCGATCTCTTCCAGGCAACCTTAGGATGGAGAGGATTTATACAGGAGGTAGAAGGCGGGGCGTGCAATATTAAATAATGTGATACAGTTATAATATAAACCGTACATTCTAATAACAATACATACTAATACTTCATCATCATCAGCCAGAAGACGTCCACTGCTGAACATAGGCCTCCCCCTTTAACCTCCACACTGAACGACAGCCTGCCTTTTGCATCCACTGGATGCCAGCGACTATACTAATACTTATATTACTTAAAATTACGATAATATACTAATACATAAAATATAAAATCTATATCATAGCGATTATTACCTAATCGTTTATAAATTGCTTTACGTCTGTTTTGCGGTAACACCGGTTGACGAAAAAATCTGCGAAATTATGACTAAATTGAAATATTTGTTCTCATATCTGGATACTATAAGTACTTGAAAACTTCAATTGCATTGCATCGTTTTTAAGATTGACTAGGTACTCACTGATTTGATAAAGTCATCACCGTCTCTTTCGACAGATTACTTATTATTTTATTAATTTAAAACTGTAATAGATAGATAGATAGAAACTCTTTATTGTGTACACCAGAAATAAAAATTACTACACGATAGAAAACACTTACGAGCTAGTGCCACAATTGGCGGCCTTATCGCTAAAAATGATCTCTTCCAGGCAACCATTGGATGGAAAGAATTTACGTAACAGAATCGACGGGGGATGCTAAAACACTTTTAATTAATACGTAATATATTTCATTTCATTTTTCATTACGTTTTGTTCGTTTTGTTTCGTTTCTTTTTCGTTTCGTTAGTTGTGTTTTTGTTTAATTTATTGTTTGTTTTTAAAGATGTCGAATAAAACTTATTTGCTTTCTTTTTCTTTATCCTAAGCTGGACTTAGGTCTCCTTGTAATCCAATGTGTAAATAAAAAAAAACCTTTCAACATATTTACTATAATACCTTCTATATGGTGGTCAAAAGCAAGCCTATTATTTATAAAAAAAGTCTGACATTTAATTTAAATTCGTGCGCCAATATTGCTTCCATCTCTTTTCATCTCAATATGTGAGAAACGGATGGCAACAATTTTAGAACTGATACATTTAAGTTAATAATTAAGGTTTATAAAATGGTACAAAATGGAGTGAATTGAATTCAATAATGGTCTTTTCTAGAAACTGGTGTTGATAAGGCTCGCTACTCACAGTAGTACGGCGACGACCGAGCGCACGTAATTGCCGAGAAACGCGATTGAAACGCGATCGCGTCGCCACCGAGCTGTATCGATGCATTTCAGGAGACGCTATTGAGTGAGGGTTTGAGTTTGGTGCTGTATTTACGTTCCGCAAAATAGAGCAAGTGGTAGTTTAGTTGTATTGTGAGTAAAGATGTTTGGAGTGCTCATAAAATTCCACTACTGGGATTATGATTATTTCTTCCTTTATAACTTTTATTCTATAATTAATGTAGGTAATTACTACCTAATTAACGACTAATGCATAGGTAATGCGCTATTTATTGGCAAACGAATAAAGTAAATACTTCCAGTCTACTTTTTTAAATTTCTTTTTTGATCTTAATGTGTGTGTTCTTCAATAGTTTTCATCTACCCGGTGAATTCAAATCATGAGTGACTAGGTTTCTTATAGGCAAGTGTACCTACTTTATAGACAATCATTGGTTATCATCGGGCGAGGTAGTGGTCAAATGCAAGTCTAAGTATATTATACAATAATAAAATAAAACGTCTGGATCTTACTTTTTATTTGCAAAAATATCAACCTTAACAACAATCTGCCTTCTCGTATGGTATGTAGTAAACAATATTTAAATACGCATTAGAAATACTTGCGTGCAACAGAATGTATCCATCAATCACTAAATTCGTTTTGGAGATCAAAATGGGATAGACAGTATACCTACCTACAAGTAGGTTAAAAGACTTTAGATAGAAAGGAGTGGGATAAAAATTTCTGGTTGGATATAATTCAAATACAAATCTTTTTTCTTTTTGTGTATGTACATAATTATTTTGTTGTGCTGTTACCATTTTCATTGGGTAATTATGTAGTATTATGGTAAGTATAAGTTTATTTGAAGAGCGATTAAATATCATCCGTAGGCGAGTTCCCCTGAATAGAAGATTCAATATCTAGTTACCTCCAATACGTATTTCAAATTAATAGGCAGTAACGGATCCGACGGCTAGAGCCGGCGCGTAATTGGCGAGCAACGCGACCCGGCGCATCTGCACCCGGCTTAATATCCGGAACGGGTAACCGGCTCAAATGGAGACGGTGCGATGCACCGCGTATTTTCCTGATTATTTGAGAAGTAAGCCATACTCAGAGGTTTTACTAGTTTTTTCTGGGTTTTACCGAAATGACCGGCAGGCCAAGAAAAAGAGTCAGAATCAAAGGGGGTGAATTAAGTACTAGCAGTGGGTATTACTAAGGTAAGTAATTCAGGATGTGATGATAATGGAACAGTCAATGAACAGAGCACAGCGTATCTCTTACGACAACAACCAACCAACTGTGGTTTTTTGGTGCAATAATACTTAGGTATGCAATAAACCATTGGCAGATCCAGGGGGCGGAACACCTAGCAATTCCATACATTCGACTCAGTTTTGCGATTTGATTCAGGTGCACTTATACTCATAGGTACCTATGCTTGTCAGAATGCCCCCCCCCCCCCCCAATGAAATCCTGGATCCGCCCCTGCAATAAACTGTATTGTTTGTGTAACGTAAAAAAAAAAAAACAATTCAGCACTGTCGTTTGACCGTTTTGCTAAGATTGAACAAAATACCTATCTTATTTAACTATAAATTTAGAGTAATCAAATAGGTAGGTAAGGACCTATTAGATACCTACTTATTTATTTTTTAAATAACATGTTTCACATGCTATTCTAAATCATCATTTCATGCATCCAAATTATTAAATATAGATGACTCATGTATCTGTGCTAGTGGGTTTAATTAATTAAGTTAAAATAGTTGTGCCCAAGTGTACCTACCTACATCAAATTAAATTTAAAATCACGATCACAATCGGCGTGCTTATAGACAATTTCACACGGAACCCGCTTCATTCGGCTGCCACCTCAATCTCACTAATTACTCCGTCGAGCCCATCACTAATTAACAGAAACAAATCACTTTAATGTAACACGTCAGCGCTCATATCACTTATGTAGCGCGAAAACAAAACGCGTAAAAAGACGCGAGACAGAGCGCGGCCGCCGCCGCCATGCCGGTCCGAGGGCGGGGCTAATCATGAAAGAAAACTCTACTTGAAAAGCCTCTACTCACTTCGCCACGCAACTGAATATAAACTCTATATTTACCACTTTAAAGTAGTATTTGAACTGCACCGTGGTGGCAGATAAGACGTTAAGTTTCGATGTGAAAAAGCAAAAGTGGCCAATCAGCGTGTGGTTGCCATAGCGACGAGTTGAGGCCAGTTGTCGATAGATGGCGTGACTTGGCACTAATTTCAATTTGTCGTCGACAACGGTCGAGAATTTTTCTATCGCCTCGTGTACGTTCTTGATCAGAATTGTGTAAATTGATTTCAATTTATGTAACTAGTAGGTACTTATAGCTATGAATTTTAATGGGTGACTGTGATTTTTAGGCAAGTGTGTAGTTAGGTACCTAAAACTTTAAATTTTCAGTTTTTTACCAGCGGATTATTTTTTTACTGACAATAAGAAATAAGTATGGACTCTACCCTCCTCTCTCGCAGACAGAAGGGCTGCCTGTGTCACAGCAGCGTGAACTTATTGGCTGCCAAGGATAATGATGATGAACTATTCGCTAAGTAAGTACCTACTTTGTGCTACATTATATTTGTCTGAAGAAATTTTTCGAACATTTACTACCAAAAGGTCATATTAATACATTACACATTTCTAATTTATATTTGTAGTTTATTTAGGTAGGTACCTATAATTATGACATTAGATTGGTTTAATCTATACTAATATTATAAAGAGGAAAGACTTGATTGTTTGTTTTCATTGAATAGGCTCCGAAACTACTGAACCGATTTGAAAAATTCTTTCACTGTTGGGAAGCTACCCTATCCCCGGGTGACATAGGCTATAATCTATACCCGTGCGCAGCTGGGGCGGACCGCTAGTTATACATAATATGTAAGATAATAATGTGTGTATCTCTGTTCTATTTGTGAAAACTTTTAAGGCTTGTTTGTTCTTATTTTTGTTACTATGTTTTATGTTGTTAACGCTGTTTGTTTTCCGTAAATAAATAAATAAATAATTAGATAATGAAACTGTTTATGGGTAAGTAATTAGTTTTTGTCGCACGTTCTAAATTTACTTTAACTTAATGGTTCATAATGCATAGGGAGATTAGGTAGATAAAAAATACGCTAAATACTTATTAGTTTCAAAAATATATTATTTTTAAACAGGATAATTTAAAATGAGATCCTCTTACATCGGTTTACAAAGGGATATTCGGAGCAACGAGACGTTTGATTGCATAATAATCCATTTATTGCAGCGTCTCACAAACCGCCCCAAAATTGGGGAAACCTAATCCCTGGCAAGCCATTATACCGAAAATTCAACTACCATCACTCATAGCCACATGAATTTACTTCAAAATAGACTTAAAAGACATGACTGTACGTGTTAAAATCGCGTGGAGAGTGTAAAGTTTTCCTTCTTGTTGAAATTAAGTGGCAATAAGCTTTACGCGGTGAGATTAGGGTTTAGTTTAGTTTGCAAGGGTGAGGTTTTGAGAAATGAAATTTTCATAAATGTCGGTGTTTGCGGGGGTGGGTGCGCGGTGGGGCGGGGTGGGGAGAGTGGGGTGGCTGTATTTGTGTTTTCCCCGCAGTTTCCGAGCGATACTCAAGTCCCGTTGTGTGTCCACGGAACTATTCATAATAATTACGAGTCTACCAGTATGCGTGCTATTATTCTAGCTAGCTTCTCGACGCGGCTGCACCTGCTGCTTCAAAACAAACATACAATGTTCAACATTATAAGTAAATTAAGGACAGTTCAGTTCAGTTCAGTTTCAGTTTTCAGTCAGCTCGTGACCACGGCCATTGTAACATGGTCGAAACGTCGAGCGAAAGGTACATATTTTTTTTACCTATATTAAATAATACGTGATAAGTCCCGATAAACATTTAAAACAAATTAAGGACAATCTTTCGCTCTAAAACCTTTGTTGCAAATCATCACGTCGGTCGAGCCACAGCTCTGCCGTGACGCAATAAAATATTTAAAAACAATCTGGCAATAACCACTTATTTTCGCGCTTACAGTATTGCTGAGGAAGCTTTCCAGACTCTTAATTAAATTTCGCTCTAACACCTGGTATTATTTAATACATTTAATTACAGTCGATATACATTCTAAACAAGTATTTTTTTTTTAATCTGGGTGTCTTCAAATCACGAGTGAATCGGTTTCTTCTAGACAAGCGTGCTCCAACGTAGACCGTCAGGCGTGATGGTGGTCAAACGCAAGCCTATTAAAAAAACCTGCCATAGGTGATTACCTTATTCCATCCTCGGCCGCAACGTCGCTTACAATCAGGCGAGTTGTTGGACAAACGTAGTTCTATTTTACATTTTAAAAAAATGGCTATGCGTATTATAGATCAAGACCTTTAAACTTTCCAAGGGCAAACAATATAACAATAGCTCTACCACTAAACATTGCAAAATAAATCTATATCCAATCATCTGAAGACCGTTATAGAGTTCCCTAAAGTTCATAAAAAAGGTTTCCTTCCGCGAATCGTTCTGGTTTCTTGAGCAAAGTATCGAGTTGCCGGCGCGGGTGTCGAGTTCACTACAACAGCGATTAGGGACGGTTTGTACAACAAATACGCGGGATACGGCAAAAAGTGCAGCTAAAAGGTGAGGTTATAATTCCATTAAAACTTTTGTAAATTAATGATAATATGAAATGTGTAAGGAGTATCGACATTAAAAGAGTTAGTAAAATTCTCACCAAAATGTTGAATAGGTTTAAAAAAATGTAGTTCTGTCTCTCAATTTTAAAATTTAATTACTTATTCATTATCTTCATCGTTTTTGCCTATCATGTTACCACTGCATGGACACCAACCCTCTTTCAGAAGGAGAGAGAGAGAGAGAGAGAGCGAGAGAGAAAAAGAAAGGCCGACTTCTTACTTATTCGATTGTAGATAAAAACAAGCACACGACAGACCTGAATTTAAGACTTCAGCAAGGTTGACTATAACTCTCTCACTCCCTTGGTCGACTCGAGACGACTTTATTGTTTACTAGCGATCCGCCCCAGCTTCGCACGGGTATAGATTATAGCCTATGTCACCTGGGGATAGTGTAGCTTCCCGTCAGTGAAAGAATTTTTCAAATCGGTTCAGTAGTTTCGGGGCCTATTCAATGCAAACAAACAAACAAACAATCAAATCTTTCCTCTTTATAATATTAGTATAGATTAACTAAAACGGCACACAACGCAAATTACATCAGTCAATCGAAAATTAAAATTGTACATAATGAAATTATAATATAAAATATATTTTTTTTCAAAAACGACTTTATCCCTACGAGTATCTGAGCGTGAGGGTCAGGCAAGTTCAGTGCTTTTTCCTTATCCCAAAAAGTGCCCAACGTTAATCAAAACTAATGATTGAATAAATCACGTAAACCCTAAAAGTCACAAAATCAAGGCTATCAGAACTTATAAAGGCTATATTTACCTGACAAATCAACACCTACCTGAAAATGAATTAAAATGATTGAACCATTGCTAATCACCAATTTATCGTCAGTCAATCAAGTAGGTAACTCAAGCCCACGCATCGGAATATAAAAAAGTATTCAAGGATATGTACAACAATGGGCACAAAAACTGTATTGTGCTTGTAGTGAAGGATGTCGCAAAAACTCCATTATGAGACGATTAGCGCGTCAATTGGCAGCTATTGATGTCGGCTTGATGGTAACTTGACGCTTGACGAGTCTCCGCCTGAGCGGCTGCCAGACGTGGATCTAAATCTACCTACCAGACCTTACCTTCTTTACCTACTAGATTACTGATTTAATTTAACTAACAAGGTATCTAAATCCAACATATTACTTTTCTCAAAAGCTAAGTATTGCTATACAGCGGGGCTCTGCCAGTGTTCTGGGAACCCTGCCGCACGGTGGTGATCTCGACGGCGTTTTTGTTTTGTAGTAGGTACATGTTTGTATATTTTATACATTCGTCTTTTAGTTTAATTGTAGCTTTTATTTAGTTATTTTAAGTTTTAGTTTTTAGTTCATATTTTAAGATTTCATTAATTTTCTGTTTTTTTTTAGTTGTCTGTTTAGTTCCTATTCTATAAATTAAAAACAACAATCCAACAAAAAATTAAAGAAAAAAATTAAACCTAAAACACTGTTTTAAACTATCACGGCTGTTCACTAAAGTTAAATGATTATTTACCGTGGTAAGGTTGTGGAATGAGCTCCCGATATTTCGGCGCAGTTACATGCACCGTTAGATTAACTACACACACTACACAAACTACACTATGTAGTTCTTCTAAGCATGCACCATATTCACGGGAAGACTGAAGAATGCGGGTGGTTGGCTGGTTGGTCGAACAGTTAAAAAGTTAGGTGCAGACATAACGATCTACCCTCTTTTTTGTCTTTTTTTTTGTTAAATTAAACCTATTTTACAAATGTTTTATTTCGCAAACCTACAAAACAAAACCAATACCTGAACAAGAAAATATGTACCGAACCCTTTGACCGAACCCACTTTCATTTTAAAAGACATATTTCTATGATTCGTCATTATGAATGATGGAGTGACTGAAACTCCTTTTTATAATAACCCTGTAATGTAGTCTCAAAAAACAAATATAGTAGCCTAGACAGTGGGTATATATTTGAGCCTTTTTGGGTCGAAACATTAGGTCCGTGAGGGCCGGGTGCTTAAAATATTTTTAAAGATATATCAACTCGTCTGGTCTAAGCATCTCGTGACCAAAATGCTGGCCGATATCTTGCACAACGTGTTAGCATTGCAATTCAACGCGGCTATGCGGCCAGCAATTTGGATACGATGCCTGATGGCAACGGTTCATTAGATTGGTTTAGTTTTATATTTTAATACTAGTTTGTTTGTATTTCAAGTTGTTTTCCTATATTTAGCATAAAAAAACATAATCACAACGAGATGAACGCAGAGTAATTTGCAAACGACGTAATTCTAGTTCTATACTCGCCAATTGCTTTCTGATGCATCATTGCATAGTTCGATTGCGTCCTATTAGCACACGGTGTACTTACTGAGATCCCCAAGCTGCCTGCCTAGCGTGGGGAATATGGCAACACCCCATACGAGGGAGGCTTTTGTTCAGCAGTGGACGTTTACGGGCTGATGTTATTATTGCATAGTTTTCGCCACTACGGGTGTCTCGGGTGCAGGGAGAGCACCTCACTCGTCCAGCTCGTGTGAAGGAAGGATCGTCCTGCAAGGTTCCACTCACCTGGATCCTGTCCTCGGGCAGGTCCGTCTTCAGCGAGAGCATCTCCCGCGCGTACACGTCAGGGTAGTGCGCGTCTTTGAACGCCTTCTCTAGCTCGTCCAGCTGGTATGATGTGAAGATTGTCCGGCTGCAAACAACAAAAACTATTATACTTAATAGCTCAATTACTACCTTACTACTAGCGCTAGAGGCTTAAGTGGGTCTTGGCCTCTTCAAGGATCTTCTTCAACTTTGTTCCGTCCCTGTCCTCCCTTCGCCAAGATGTTTGATGTGTGAGTTTAATTGTATAATCTGGGTGTCTTCAAATCACGAGTGAATCGGTTTCTTCTAGGCAAGGGACCGTCCATTAATCACTTGATGTTTTTTTTATAATTTTTTAACCCCCCCTCCCCCTTGGTGATAACGTGGTGAGGTATAAGACTAACTACAATATAATTTTATTCTGGAATTAAGGCCCATGACAAAAATGTTGCAGGTTGTTTTTGATTGGCAAAGTCACGCTACGCGCCGGTTTTCGGTTTAGAAATCGTGCGTTTGACGAAAAAATAAATACACGTGATATCTTACTACACCCCCCTCCCCCCTTGTGATATTTTGTGATTTTTTGCAAATCCCCCCCCCCCCCTTTCAAGCCTCACGTGATTAATGGACGGTCCCCAAGCATACTCCACCGTAGATCGCATCATCGCTTAACATCAGGCGAGTTGGCGGCCAAGCGCAAGCCTATTATTTATTAAAAAAAACCGTTAGAGTGTGGAATGCGTTGCCTGAATGGATGTTCCTCGATAGTTACAATCTGGGTGTCTCCAAACCAAGAGTGAATCGATTTCTTCTAGACAAGCGTGCTCCATCATAGACTGCATTATCGCTTAACATCAAACGCAAGTCTCTTATTTCCTTTTTTTGTTAATTTTTCACCAAGATGTTTCATTGTTTAAGTTATAGTTATTAACATTTAAATATAATCAAAATGATGCCGATTATTTGGTCCAATTTAATAGCATATCAATTTAACCATCTCTGACAAGATGAGCAGTATTGAAACGTCTATTCTCTCAACCATGAACAAGTATTCCAGCATGTTATATTATGCCATCATAATCTGGTATTTGTTTAGAGCATTAACTCCATAGAATAGACTCCTGTAACAACGGACGTGACGTTGCCTGCGAAACTACGAATAACAGCCAGCCAGCCGCCATGACACACTCCCTCACGCCATGCCACTGTCAAGCTCGCCATGCCACTGTCAAGCCCGCCAAGCCTTTGAGGGGAGTGTATATAAGCCAGCCTGCGAGCCAACTATCTCTCTGTTCATTTCGATTGCTGAATAAATGAAGTAGTCGCCACTCTATGTGTTTTATATGTCATCACGTTTACACTCCCTAAAAATCTAGATATTAAGCTGATACAGAAGCAGTAACAGTAAGTTCTGAAAGGTAGGATCGAATTTGGACAAAATTAGTTGCGAATTATTCACAGCTCCACCTTCTGCTAGTAACACTTGTAGTTACCTGTGTCTCCTTTTTTTCTTCTTCTTCTTCCCGTTGTAGGCGGTGAGACCGTCGACGGTGAAATCTTTGGCGGCTTCCAGAGACGATACTCCTGGAACAATAAGTATAACTTCAAGACTCAAAATAACTCAAGATTACATATTAGAAAATTAAATACATATTAAGAACGATTAATAATTAAAATCAAAACCTGAAACTACTTAAAACTAAACTAATCCACTTGGTGAATGCTGAATGCTGGTAGCATTGCCACGCTGTATGCACCTGCTGTATGTATAGGCGCCACCATTCCAGCCACCAGTCGCCTCCACCAAACTTTTGGCCAGGTCCAAATATAATTCGTGAGCTGCCAGACCCCACAGACCCCAAGTCCTAATAGTCCTATAGACTCCAAGTGACACAATCATGTACATCATGTATAAATACCCGTATTATATTTACTTCACTGTTGATTCTAATTTATTTTACCTATTATTACTGGTTATAGAACTTCATGACCTTATTCCACTTTCCCCCTTTTACTATATGACAAGTAGATGAACTGAACACTACCACCCCTTCCTCGTGGAAATTCCAAAGATTCGTACACAATGATTTGGGTCATCATATATGATACGTACTGTCCAAGAATGGAACTCCATGCCGTCCTCCTTGTTTCTTGAGAACTAAAATCTAGGCATCTTCAAGGCTAGAGTGAATAGATTTCTTCTAGATCAACGTGTTCCATCCTCGGCCGCAACGTCACTTACCATCTGGCGAGTTGGTGGCCAAAAGTAGATCTATTCTATTTAAATAAGAGATGAACATGTCATAATAAACTACCTAAAATATTGAAGCTAAAAACCATGACGAGTGTAATATGTATAAAGAAGTCGAAGAGTATTAACAAAATTCGTGAATATAAACTTTATCTTTCTAAAATAAACACGAAATCCGAATTAATCGAAAGGCGAGAAAGGGTCGGCAACGTATTTGTGATGCCTCTGGTGTTCCAAGTACATATGCAACGGTGACTGTTTACCATCAGGCAGCCTGTCTGCTTGTTTGCGATCTATGGCATTAAAAAAAACCCCGCAACTGTTCACTAAACTTTCCTATCCACCAAATTCCCAGCTTCCAAAACTAGTGGCAACACTTCACATCTCCCATAGTCACATAATTACCGCAAGCGATTGCCAAATGAATTACTAAACACACGGGTTAACGGGATCCATCGGGTAAACTCCCCGGGGATATTAGGTCCCGGGAGCCGGGGACCCCGGCCCCGGGACACCCTGGTAATTGAATTTGGTGACAATGAATACGACAATGAATTATTAAACGGGCGACTCTGTGGCGAATTTATTACACTCTATACACTTCTCGGCCAATATCGGAGTGGTGAAACACTGTTGGAAATAAAACTGTAATAGTTGTGTGAGTTTTGTATTTCTTGTCGTCGGTGTGACGAATTTTTGGAAGGGTGTTTGTCGTGTTGTGAGGTCAAATAACATGGTGATAATCGGAAAGTTAATTGAGTCGTTTGTGATTAAAAGGGTTAAAAAATATCTAAGTGATACAAAACTAGGTATCAGTTCACACTTTCCATAAGTTTTGAATTTCATTCCATTTCACAATGGTACAGATGTAAGCTGTGACCGAAACTGCAGTGCAAGTACCGTTCTTTATTGATCGTCAAACTCGATAAAATGCCATAGAATCGATCATAGCGAGTAATGTTCAAATGGCATTCTATCGAATTTGACGATCACAGCTGTCGATTATCAATAAAAAACGGTACTTGCACTGCTGGTTCTTAAAAATTAAGCAATATAAATGACAAAATATTATTTCAATTATTCTACATACACTATTATTATATAGATGTAAAATTTGTGACATTGTATGTTTGTATTTTGTTTGTTAGTTTGTATAAAGCTAGTTGTTAATAAAATACTATTTTATACAGAAATTATTTAAAATGTTCTGCTAGGTCTGTGGAATGCGCTGCTTGAATGGGTGTTCCCCGATAGTTACAATCTGGGTGTCTTCAAATCACGAGTGAATCGGTTTCTTCTAGGCTCCATCGTAGACCGCATCCGAGTTGCTACTCAAACGGCTATTAATAAAAAAAGGTGTTTGGTGAAAAAGTAGATATAAATGAAGACAGTTTTGATTAGATAGCGCAAGTTTCCAAATAAATATAAGTAAATATTCAAAAGTGATAGTCAAACTATCATCATCATCATCATCATTTCAGCCATAGGACGTCCACTGCTGGACATAGGCCTCCCCCATCGATCTCCAAAAGGGCCGGTTGGAAGCGGCCTGCATCCAGCGTTTCCCTGCGGTCTCTTTTAGGTCGTCTGTCCATCTTGTGGGTGGACGTCCTACGCTGCGCTTACCAGTCCGTGGTCTCCATTCCAGAACCTTTCGGCCCCATCGGCCATCTGTTCTGCGTGATATGTGCCCTGCCCACTGCCACTTCAACTCAAACTATATTAAGTTTAAATTCAGTTGTCCAAGCGTGGACAAAGTACAACAACATGTGTTTGATTTCACGGGCAGCGGCGCAGGCGGGCGTGACCGATGGCGGCGGCTAGTCATCGATTAGTCACGTCACCACGGACCCGTTTGTTTTTTAATCTCGTTTTATGGCAGCGCCACAGGTTAAGTAATAGATGTCCAGCGGGCCATCAGCGGGCGGGGGGTGTCTGCGACAACATGTGCTTTTTACAAGTCACTTATTTTATAGTTTGTCCCTAAATACGTACAAAAAGTTTCATCAAATCACTTAAAGAGAGTAGCCGCGTCAATCCGCGCCGTGCTCCCTGGGGAGCCCGTGTACTGGCTCCCATCACTTGGTACATTCCATGGATTTTCTTCATGGTTATAGAAACAAATAGATTGTGGAAAATTGTATGACGGTATAATTTGTGGAACAGCTTCGGTTTATCCTCCGAAATACAATCGGGGCTGCTAACGAAAGGTGAATAGAGTTCTTTGAGAGCCTCTTATACCAAACTTGACGGTTTTAAATCAATTTTATTCAGTTGAATTACAATATTTCAGCTGGAAAAAAATACATGTCACAGATACATCTGTATTAGAGTTTATGATTTGGTTCAAAACTTGATAGAATAAACTTGCATAAACATATAGAATAAACTTGCCTCAATCAAAAAAAAAAATTAAACAAAGTCGACTTAGTTTTTTTTTTTTCATTTTATGCTCTAATGAAAGCTCGTAACAACCTGAAATTGCATGTACTGAAAGGCAATTTCATTCAAATTTTTTTGTTATTTGGATAGATTTTTATAGTGAATAGTGTCGTTTTTTAGTGAAATTAAAAGCGTAAAAAGGACGCGAGAATTTTGGCGCGCCGCGTTCAGTGCCGCGCCAGGCGTCATCGAGGTCGGACCTATGCTCGTTTTAGTCGTTGCACTCCCCCCGCGGGCGTCCTGACTCTAGCATGGCAAAAAACATTGTCGCTATAACTTGGCGGGGGCTGAGGGAGCGTTTTGTTGCCTACGCGACTCGGATAACCGCCCGTTAAAGGTAGACAACGCACTGACAATGCTCCGGGTATTGTAGGTGTCTATAGGCAGCGGTGACCACTTACCATCAGGTAGATCGTTGCTTATTTGCCACTTATTCTATAATAATGTAAATAGGTTGTTTTATTCTTTAGCACTTACACCTAGAGTCGCTGAGCATGCGCAGAGACTTTGGGTCTCATTGTATCTTTTATCTTTTCTTCTCTACATAGTATAAATTTAAAAAGCTTTCCGTGTCTGTCTGTCTGTATAACCGTTAACTACTCCTAAACCACGCAACGGATTTTGGTGCATTAGTTAGAAAAAATTTCATAGACGGTTTATACATCTCTACATAGTATAAATTGAAGTCGCTTTCCACGTCTGTCTGTCTGTCTGTATGGCCGCTAACTCCTCCTAACTCAAGCAACGGATTTTGATGCGGTTTTCACCATCAGTTAGATACATTTTCAAGGAAGGTTTATATATATAACTAGCGACCCGCCCCGACTTCGCACGTAAATTACACCCGTGCGAAGCCGGGCGGGCGGGTCGCTAGTAAATAATAAAACTTAAACCCGTGCGAAGCCGCGGGTCGCTAGTAAATTATATCATAAGTTTTGTCCCAAAAAAAATACAGTTCCATCAGGATATAACCGCGGGCGCTGCAAAAATAAAAATTATCTCACTAATAGGTATCATAAATGCGAAAGTGTGTTTGTTGGTTTGTTTATTCCTCTTTCACGCAGCAACAGAGCAACGGATCGACCTGATTTTTTGCATGGGTATAGTTCAAGAGCTGGGGAGTGACATAGGCTTTTCATCATCATAATTATCACTATGCAGGTGAAACCGCGGGGCGCAGCTAGTAATTATTAGTTATACCATTTAATTCGCTAAATTTGACTCCATAATACTTAACAACAACAATAAAAACTAAACTAATTGAAGATCGTTTATACTATGTATAAGCAACGAAGGCTTATAATTCCATTCCATTGGCTTTTAATTTCAGGCAGAGTGCCTAAAATGCTAGCCGCGTTGCCTCGCTGGATTGCGAGGCTAACTTTCTGACCAAAATACAGGCCAGCATTTTGGTCACGTAAAGAAACTTTCAGTCTCCCCGACATATGCTTAAAAATTTCGAAAGCACTCGGCCCCCACGGTCCAAGTGTAAATAAATATATTGTAATATATTTATTTACACTTATATAGTGCTAGTAATTAAATATATTGTGAGTATCATTATACGCTGCCATGCAACAAATGTTCTAAATGACTACCAAACTCTATCGTCCTGACAGTTCGATACAAAATGTGTTGGTTCTTTGAACCACTTCTCAGACTAATGTTTTTAGTTAATTAATTTGCTGAGTAACGTTTTAATTAGAGTAGAAACTAACGGCAGGCGTCGCTGTCAGTATTGAATTCGTGAAACGGCGGCGTAGCGGCGCGCTACGAGACTGCTACGAGTCGATAAACGTACGAGAGATTGTTGCTAACTGAGTTTTAACCGTAAAACAGTTAACTTAGAGGTGAAAATCGTTTGAAAGGCTAATTTAAACGTTTTGACTTGGGGTTTTTAATTAACTGCTTTACAAAACTATCGTTAAGGTAATCAATTTATTATCACATCACATCAGCCAGTAAATGTCCACTGCTGAACAAAAGACTCCATCTTAGAGAGGGGTGTTGCTATAATCCCCACGCTTGGCAGGTGGCTTGGGGATCGCAGTACGTTCACCGTGTACTAATAGGACGCTGCTGCCCATCCTCCGGACTAATCTGCTGCTGCCCATCCTGGTGGTTCTGGTCGCAGTTTTAGGACATACCCGTGTCCATCCTACTTCCTACTAATACAATAAACGCAAAAGTTTGTATGTATGGATGTATGGATGTTTGTTTCTCTTTCACGCAAAAACTACCGAATGGATTTTAATAAAAGTTCACAATAATATAGCTTATACATTAGAATAACACATAGGCTATAACGGGTTGTAGTAGCGAAGCCGAAGGCCGAGCTCTACGCGTACGAAGTAGCGGGTTTCAGCTAGTAATATATATATTTTTGTATCTTGTACGAAAACAGATAAGTTAAATATTACAAATGACGAAGTTTTCTAGTGGCACTGATATTTTTCGTATACATCACATCACACGATGTGTTTTCGAGTCCACTCTCTCTCTCTCTCTTGTCTCTGGTCGCCCGGGCCTGGCCTCTCGGTTATTAAAACATAATATAATAACTAAAAGTGTAAACAGACTAAAGTACGTCTCAACAAAAGTACCTAATAACAAAGTGCATCATTTATATTATTCAGTATTTAATTTTTATCCATCTCTATATTAACAGAAACTGACAGTGTGTTTTGCATCAAGCTTATACAAAACTTAATATAGAAAGTAAAGTTGATTAAGTCATATGAGTACTGTCATATAAAACTAACTGAAGTGACGTCTGTAGAAATAGCGATCCACATGAGAAATAATCCACACACACACCACACCATCAGCCATTAAATGTCCACTGCTGAACAAGGCCTCCCTCTTAGAGAGGGGTGTTGCCATAATCCCCACGCTTGGCTGAAATAATCCACAAGAGTTAAATTATAAAACATAGATCCAGGTGCTAGCGATGAGTGCCACAGATAAAAACAGGACAACGTCACATAAGTAGTGCTTAGATCCATACGTTACGCAATTCACTACCGTCTGTCTATTTATTTAAAGTATATAATAGCCCGAACTTTACGCTAGGAATATAACTGAAGAGAGAGGGCCCCCAGGCGGGAAGTGTCGAAGCTACTTGTTCCGAATATTGCCACTTTGCAGATACTATACTGCACATATCAAAACACACAATTCAAAATACTTATATTTTTAGACAAGTAAAACAAATCAATACAAAAACATTACCAAGTTTACATTACCTTCTCAAAATGTCTTCATCATACCACCCACACAATGATTATTGACAACTATAGCTCAGTGGATAGTCGCCAAAGAACCAGAGTCACCGACATAGCTGTTAAAATTTGCAAGTTGAAGTGGCAATGGGCAGGCCACATCGCTCGAAGAACCGATAACCGATGGGGAAGAAAGGTTCTTGAGTGGAGACCACGAACCGGAAGACGCAGCGTAGGAAGGCCTCCCACTAGATGGACCGACGACATTGTAAGAGTCGCTGGTATCCAGTGGATGCAAAAGGCAGGCTGTCGTTCAGTGTGGAGGTTAAAGGGGGAGGCCTATGTTCAGCAGTGGACGTCTGCTGGCTGATGATGATGATAGCTCAGTGGTAACGTGAATGCTTACTTTGATTCCATGGTTTGATTCCAGGATGGGGAGATATTCGAGTGGGAGAGCTATGAATGTGAAGCGCTTATTTTTATTCATTACTTCCTGTAACCCGCGATTTCATATGCGTAGATTTCATTTAAACTATATATCAACTTTAATTCGGCTCTTTCGGAAAATTTATACTTTGTCTATCTACCTGACAAATTTCAATTTTGATCAGAGTCAGTCAGTCAATCTGTGAGAGGTATTTTATTTTAATATTTACAGATTCTATAGTAACCAACGCCGGTAATAATAAAATGTATGACACATGTAATCCCCCGTGGCACCTCCCTGCGCTCGTCACCCTGGTATAAGCTTTTAAACAGATAATAATTTCCAATTAATTAATTCATAAATTATGTAAAGATTTAAGAAAGATTAAATTACATTACATCCGTAGCTATTTAAATAACATTTCCTATAACTTAATCATTATAATTTTTAGAAAAAAAAGAACCGACTTCATGACTATACATACCTACATTTACAAACTGAATATTACGACTGAAATACTTTGTATCCATAGTCTTGAAAAATTTAACAGGGGCCCGGTCGCCATGGAGACACTTTGTTTTTTTGAAGTTCTGTTGTAGGAACAGTTCCTCTATGTTTGCTGTTCAGTTGACAGCGTCGCTAGTGGAGAAAAAAGTATGAAATTCACCAAGAAATAACTGTAGTTCCAATTTTGCCCACCTTAACAGCTAATTTGGTGGCACTGTGCAATGTACATTGAATTCGTTGCTTATCGTCATTTTTTGTAGTTTTTGTAGATTTTTCAAAAAGTAGATTTTTCAATGTTGATAAAAAAAATATGGGACCACCTATGAGATAAGACCTACCAACCAAAAAAAGAATCATCAAAAACAATTCTAAATTGGCGGAGTAATCGCGTAACAAACATACATAAAAAAAAAACATACAGTCGAATTGATAACCGCCTCTTTTTGGAAGTCGGTTAAAAATGTCGTCAACTGTGTAAAAAGTATATTAATCTCTCCATGCATCCTATATTTATACTAGAAACATGAATCCTTTAAACTTCACAAGAAATTATTGATCATAACTCAACTCAAGTCTCATAACTACCAAAAGCGTGGTAAGTACAACCCCAGCCACACCCGACAAACGAGGCCTACTGCTAATAACACATACTACTAGTTTAGATGAAGAGTCAAACAAAACCAACTCATTATCCGTATCCAAGGTAAACAATAGACTAGGTGGGAAGATAGATTTTTTAAATAAACCTGCCCCAAAATACATTCGACACAACAGTGTTCGTTTCCATCGAGTCAGGACCTGCTCCAAGCAGGTGGACGTTACATATTCCATCCGTCGTCCGCATAAACGTTGGACGGTGCAATTTGCTCGCCATTCACGTTCCCTCGCCGGCTGACCACTCGCACCCTGAATAGGACGCTTTAAGTGAAGCTACCGGAGTGACGGCTAGTTCCGCGTATGATTTACCAGTTAAAGGTGTCTGGGTGATTGGTACCAACAAGATGTTTAGGTCAAAATGTAGCGTTACACACGGTGCAACTAACCTGCACAACTTAGCACAAAAGCATGCACGTGAGAGCAGGATATAGGCATGTCTATGTGTGTATCTTTCTCTAGTTTTTTTTTTTATCACAAATAATTTTTATCATCATCATCATCAGCCAGAAGACGTCCACTGCTGAACATAGGCCTCCCCCTTTAACCTCCACACTGAACGACAGCCTGCCTTTTGCATCCACTGGATGCCCGCGACTCTCACAATGTCGTCGGTCCATCTAGTGGGAGGCCTCCCTACGCTGCGTCTTCCGGTTCGTGGTCTCCACTCCAGAACCTTTCTTCCCCATCGGTTATCGGTAATTTTTATCGCCTGTTGTTAAACGACGATGTGGTCGAAGATTAAGCACGTAGACTTAGAAGATACCTATTCACTCTGGCCGTGAAAAGGCCCAGATTATATCTCTCAGGAAACAAAGAAACCAGTTTGCAGCAGGCTGGCCGTGCGGATCGAAAAAGTAGAATCAAAACGTTTGGTACGTATCCGAGAAAAATCCACAATGGTGGTAGTGGGCCGACTTTCTACTTGTTCTGCAATAGAAAAGGGGTTAGCTATAGGTGCGTGTGCAAGACGCATACAACTCCTCTTGCAGTCGCTAGTTCATTGCTGAGCACGATCTCGGGACAATCTGTTGCCATTTATGCTGATCATAGATATTTGTCGTGATTTCTAGAAAGGCGTATGTTCAGACCTTTGTTTGGACTTTAATACCTAGACCTACATAGATTCGTCATTCATTCAGCCCGCCCAACGCACGTCTTGAATAGTAAATAGGTATCATCATCAGCCAGAAGACGTCCACTGCTGAACATAGGCCTCCCCCTTTAACTTCCACACTGAACGACAGCCTGCCTTTTGCATCCTCTGGATGCCAGCGACTCTCACTGTGTCGTCGGTCCATCTAGTAAGTGGTGGTGTAGTAATGGTGGTGGTCAAATAGGAATAGCTTATTCTAATTTCATTGAAGAGGAAGGTATTTATTACGGTATGTACATGTATGCAAATTAAATGTGGAATGAGCTACCTAACTTGGTGTTTCCGAGAAGCTACAACACGGTATTCTTTAAAAGGCGAGTTAATAGAGTCCGTAAGGGTTGACAACGTGTTTGTAATGCCAATGGTGTTACAAGTATCCATAGGCGACGGTAAATGCTTACCATCAGGCAGCCCATTTGCTTGTTTGCCATTTATGGCATAAAAAATTGGATAAAATAATAAAAGTGTAAGAATTCCAAAGATCGTAAAATACAAAATAAAATAAAACCTTTCTACTGGACCGCATACCAAACGTGGAAATTCAACGAAGGATGAAAGTCAAAACATGGTTAAACGGATCATGAGACTCAGGTAGAGAAGGGCGGGACACTTGGTCAGAAGGGAAGACGGACGGTGGACTAAAGCAGTCACAGAATAGTGGCCGCGGAATGGAAAGCGACCACCGGGCAGACAACCACCCTGCTGGTCAGATGACATCGCTAAGGCGGCAGAGACTGACAAAAGACCGGAAAAATGGCACGCTGAAAAGGAGACCCATCAGTGGGTGGAAAGTAGTTGATGGCGATGATGATGGAAAAGAAATAAAATACCAGAAACAAACCAAGTTTGGAATAGAAGAATCGTCAATATGAAGATTTATTTCGTCATGAAACTGCCTCACCAAACAGAATAAACCGAAAATCGCTTCACAAAGCAATTTCCAGAATATAATATAAGCAATATCCTATCTCGTGCCTTATTCTATATTGGGCCAATCGTCAGGAGCAGCATCAATTGGCAATCGCGCCGCAGCCAATTTTCTGATCCGCTCAAACTGCTCAAAGTGCTCAAATCTGATTTGTTTGCGAGCGAGCGCCTCGAGCGTGCTGACATCGCGAACGTGACTCGCGACGTGGCACCGTGACTCGCGTGGAATGTTGTAGCGTCACATGTACATATGCTGCTGTTATTGGCTGCAAGAAGATTTTTTTATTATTTTTATTCATCATCATCATCATCATTTCAGCCATAGGACGTCCACTGCTGGACATAGGCCTCCCCCATCGATCTCCAAAAGGGCCGGTTGTTTATTTTTTATTATGGAAACAAAATACAAGCTTAAACTAAAACTATAAATACAGTTAGCCCATAGACCGTTGAAGGTCTAAAGACAATCCAAATGCTCAAGCCCACTACCAGTTGGCAGCGTACCCAGCATGCTGGCGACATTACCACGTTGAATGGCAATGCTTAGAAGAATTTAGATGTGAAGTATTGCAGATATCATCATCATCGTCAGCCAGCAGACGTCCACTGCTGAACATAGGCCTCCCCCTTTAACCTCCACACTGAACGACAGCCTGCCTTTTGCATTCACTGGATGCCAGTGACTCAAAGATTGCAGATATAAATCCTACTAATAGTATAAACGCGAAAGTTTGTATGTATGGATGTTGGATGGATGTTTGTTCCTCTTACACGCTGCAACGGAACAACGGATCGACCAGATTGTTTGCATGGGTATAGTTCAAGAGCCAGAGAGTGACATAGGCAACTTTTCATCATCATCATCATCATTTTTTATCACTACGCGGGTGAAACAACGGGGTGCAGCTAGTACTCCATATTTGCAAAATCAACCTGCTGTGGGTAAAGTGCTACGATACCTGGCACAGCGGGTGGAGTGGTCGGACGCTCACCGCAGGGTGTGGGTGCAAGCCCCAGCATTTGTTTTCAGTTTAGGAAACCATTGTGCGGAGAGCATAGTAGCTAGACTCGCATTAGAAAATGCTCTAACACTAGCTACGACATTTGGGCATTTTTCTTCTAGAGACAGCGACTTAGTAACTCTCTGTAAAAGCACCTTAGTCAAACCTAAGAACTGCTGTTTTATAAATCCAATTTTACCTACGAGAGGAATGTAGCGATAATAACTCAGTGGTTGGCGTGTTCGGATTCGAATCAGCAGGGTGTTGGTTCAAATTCCAACCATATGCTTGAGCTGGCGGTGAATGAAATCATCGTGAAGAAACCATATTCGTGCCTAGTGGTAGAGCATTTCTTATACCCACTTCACGTGGGTGTATTCCGGAAGCATCATTTGAGAGCTAGTTCTCAATCTAGGCTATGCGTGTTAATCATACCATGCATAATTTTTCAGTCTTTGGTGAGATGTGGTCAAACACTGAGCCCGTCAACCAAAGAAAAAGTTATTTTCTCTCCAGAGTATCTCGGGTACTCAGTTCCTTTCCATAAAAACCTAATTTGGACTATTACGAACATATACAAAAAATTGCCAAGTCAGTCCAGCCGTTCTTAATTCTTACCAACGAACCGCATTTAATTTTTTTATATATACGAAGATATAGACCGGTATAACACTATTTAAATCTATCACGGTAGTTCACTAGAGTTACTTTTCTGCGAACCACCCGCATTGTTCAGTCTTCCCGTGAACATGGTGCATGAAACCGCACCGAAATATCGGGAGAGTCCACCCAAAACCTTATCACGGTAAATATCCCGTAAATAATAATATAACTGTAGGTATGTTGCTTCAAGCCTGTCTACCTCCCTGTGATGATATTTTGATTCACGGGCAATTCCAATTTTACCCCAAATAAGCGTTAATTTGGCAGAGAATATGAAAAAGCGCGCAAATTAAAGAGAAATCTCGTAAGGAATATGCCGAGACGCGCAATTAAGGCAGAGCGCACGAGAAATTGGCAATTTTCCCGCAACGGGCCAATTGTGAGGCACGCGCCCTCATTCGATTTGTAGTCGGAGTGAAGACTTGCCTGCGGCGACCTCTCCCGTCTCTCTAGACATGCAGACTTGCAGATACAACACAGTACTGTATAGTGTACTCATAGCTGCTTGCTAAATACGATTAATTACTCATTGGTAGGTATAATTAGACCGCACGTAAACGCTAGATGCAGGCCGCTTCCAACCGGCCCTTTTGGAGATCGATGGGGGAGGCCTATGTCCAGCAGTGGACGTCCTATGGCTGAAATGATGAGGTATGATTAGTACATAGTACCAGTCTAACTCTCTCCCGACCCTAGGTATGACACTTAGCCCGACTTCTTGCGCGTTTGGTGCCGCAAACCATATATGATAATAAAAATAATTCAAGTAAATTATTGTTGTTTGCTATTAATTTGAATCCCGTGATACATATTGCTTTTGCACAGTGTGAATAATCACGCGAAAGTGAACCTTAACGCGCTGAGATACGGTTTGCGGTCGTGCAAATTTTCGCTATCACCTAAACAACACTGCAAGTACCGTTCTTTATCGATCGACAAATTTGACAGTTGAGGTCGTCAAATTCGACAAAATGCCATTTGATCAGTACTCGCTATGATCGATTCTATGCCATTTTATCGAATTTGACGATCGATAAAGAACGGTACTTGATTTGCAGAATCGCTTAAAACAGGTAGCTGAGTTTCAGTGCCTAAAAAACTAACCGTTATTATATTCTAAGTGACACTAAAGCGATGCTTTAAAGTTCCATCTTTTTTAATATAAGTAATAATAAATATAGCTTTCTCTCTCGCTCCCCACCGGGACCCCGAGTCGGAGATGTCGTGGTATGAACTTGAACAACTAACACCAGACAAACCAGCAGTGCAAGTACCGTTCTTTATCGAACGCCAAATTCGATAAAATACCATAGAATCGATCATATCGAGTACTGATTAAATGGCATTTTATCGAATTTGACGAACTCAACTGTCAAATTTGATGATCGATAAAGAACGATACTTGCACTGCAGATATATGAAATACAACATTTTATCCGTGACAAGGACTCTCTTCGCTAATTATTTTCTATACACTTTACAAATGACTAGGTTATATAGGACATTGTTTTTTTTTATTATATTTGTTATAATCATCTTTTAGTATAATTGTAGTTTTTATTTAGTTATTTTAAGGTTTAGTTTTTAGTTTTCTATAATTTTCTGGTTTTTAAGTTGTGCGTAATAAACAGCATTTTTTATTTAATTTGATGAATTTATCAATGTATTCTGTTTTTATTATTTTTGACCTTTTGCTTTGTTTTTTTATTGTGTTCTAATTTTTTTAAATAATCTGTTGTATATAATTATGTTGTTTTTATTATTATATTGTCTAAGTGTTGAACTTATAAAGGTATCTATACAAATATTACATTGATGTCTCTAAAAATTATGTTTATGTTGTTCTGGCTTTCAAAAGTGTATATTGTATAGTAGTGTTTGATGAATGAATTTGAGGAAATGAATGATTTGATTTGTAATTTAATTTAATTAATCATTAGCTTGTTCGGGAATAGCATCCGGAACCATATGTTTGTAAATGAGACATGGTACCGATGAGCCATACCGGTTTTTTTTACTACAGGCTCTTTCATCCAATTCTGATATACCAACATAATGACCACACATCCGTACACTTCGTACAACGAATGAAATGTGTATGTGTGTGTGTGTTGTGTAGTCACTTATTATGAACAAAAAAAAATTATTATGAACCTTCTCCTTTTTTGAAATCGATTAAAATTTGTTTGCATCGAACAGCAAACAATTTTTTTATCGATTTCAAAAAAGGAGGAGGCTCATAATAAGTTTTTTGTTTGTTACTTACCTCTGAACTCCTTCATCTATTAACCGATTTGGAAAATTTCTTTCTTACAGATTGGTTCAATAGAAATTTAATCAAAATCAGTTTAGTAATTTGGCTTTTAAATCAAAATAACTGAAACTCGGTTACTTAAACGGCGATATTATGTCATCCAAGTAACCGATATAGCGTATTTTACTAATTTTGTGATGTCGTAATAAATACAGTTTTAAACGATCACGGTTGTTCACTAAAGTTACATAATTACTTACGGGACATTTACCGTGGTAAGCATATGGTGGCATGTGGTGGTATATTGGGAACTCATTCTACAACCTTACCACGGTAAATGTTGCGTAAATAATCATATAACTTTCGTAATAAATAATTATGAAAATACTAATATAAAAGCGTGCTCTTTCGTAGACCGCATCATCGCTTTACACCAGGCGACGTGGCGGTCAAACGCAAGCCTATTAAGATATAAAAAAATTAAAATAAATATGAAAATACATAATAAAATCTTTATTTATTAAAACCGGTGTCAGAATCACGACGAATACGAATGGAACGTTGCTAGTTAAATTATTAAAAAACACGTAAAGCAAGATAAATAAGCACAAGTATTTGAAAACATAAAACAGCAAACGTAGAAATTACCTGAATAAAACTGTCGAACCGCTACGCATACATGAAACAAACAAAAATTTCATATCAGAACAGGAAAACGGCAAGATAATATAACACAGTAGGTATACAAGCACTAAGTCTTTACGTAGTTTTCAGTTTTCATGCAGTACATGCTCCATCGCTCGCTGTTTATAAAGACCTTGTAAAACAATTTTATTTGTCGCAATTGCCACCTTGTTAGCGCTGTTGTTGTTTATTTAACTGCTCATGTTAATAGATTTTATATTTTATGTATTAGTATATTATCGTAATTTTAAGTAATATGAGTATTAGAATGTATTGTTATTAGAATGTACGGTTTATATTATAACTATATCACATTATTTAATATTGCACGCCCCGCCTTCTACCTCCTGTATAAATCCTCTCCATCCTAAGGTTGCCTGGAAGAGATCGCTCTTAGCGATAAGGCCGCCGATTGTTGCACTAGTTTTTAAGCTGTTTTATCATGTGTACGAAATGTGTGGTGTGAACAATAAAGAGTTTATCTATCTATCTATTTGGTAACAACAAACAAGCTTGTGAGTCGATCGTAGTGTGGAGGACCTGGGACCATCATGTAGTCTAGTACAACTTGGTTACGCCAAGCTTGATTACGCTTGGTTGGTACTTGGTACGGATACAGGCCGCTTCCAACCGGCCTTTTTGGAGATCTATGTTTTGCAGAATTGAAAGAATCACTATGAAATGAAGCCTCATTGGTCTAGTTGATAGTGAAGCTGCCTTCTGCGCTTGGGGGCGTAGGTTTGATTCCCACCTAGGACAAACATTCGTGTGGTGAACGTTTGTGTTTGTTATCTATTTAAGTATGTATTTATATAAGTATGTATATCAGTCTCTGGCAGCCATATCACAAGCTTTGCTTAGTTTGTGGTCAGATGAGTGTGCAAAAAGTCCCCAATATTTATGGCCAGCAGTGGACGTCCTACGGCTGAAATGATGATGACAACTTGGTTACAGGGACATGAAAGTAAGTGAACTTGGCGTTAATTCTGAATAAATGTCTGTCGATATTAGTTTTTTTTACTTTTGTACTTGCATTATTGGCAAGTATTGTATTCAGAACGTGTGCTACCTCCGAACCATCTTTCCATCCAAATCTATCCAAGAGCTGAACTAGGACATACATACTTTCGCAAATATGTACATTGCAAAGTTATATGATTATTAACGGGATATTTACCGTGGTAAGGTTGTGGAATGAGCTCCCGATATTTCGGCGCAGTTACATGCACCATGTTTACGGGAAGACTGAAGACTGGTGCATGTAACTGCGCCGAAATTTCGGGAGCTCATTCCACAACCTTACCACGGTAAATATCCCGTTAATAATCATATAACTTTAGTGAACAACCGTGATAGTTTAAAACAGTGTTTTATGTACATTGTGTTAATAGCTATTCGTGTGATTATTTGTCAGATGAGCGAACGATATCATTCTTCTCTCGTTTCCACGAGTCCTCTCGGCCTCGACTAACGCGTACTCCAGCGCGGTATCGCATTACAGAGTGTTGTTCTCACGCGACCGTAGTCCCACTGTATTCACATTATTCTGTGGCTCAGGTGTTAACAAAAATGGAGCAAGTCTGCGGACAAAGGAGGCTCGGTGAGACGGCTGCCAGATATTGTGATCTTGGGTTTTTGCGGCGTTTTGGTTGTGTTTTTGAGGTTTGACCTTAAGGTGATGCGGGTTTGTGTTTTTGGTAAATTATTGCTCGTAATTATAAGAATTTAATAAGTATTAGTTTAGATAGTTGATTGAATCAGGCGTTACTTTGAGGAAACGGTTATAATTGTTTATTTCAATTAAATAATATTTATAATAATTTTATATTATTTTCAAAATTTATTGTTTATTTCATTTCAATTAAATCATATTTATATTAATTTCATAATAACTTCAAAATTTACATACATTTTATTTAAAATTAATTTCATAGTACAAATTGTTATAACGAATTTTTTTGTTTCAGATTTAATTACTTTTTGTTTCAGGTTAGGTTAATGTTGTTCTTTTATGTAATTAATATTTAAATTCAGTTCAAATTAGAATCACAAATATCTATAGAGAAAATTGTTTAACCAAAATCCTTATTGTACTCGAAACGACGTAGAAGCGGAATTACACTAGAAATTCGACATATACAAATTAAGTAGATATTAGTTTAGTAAACACAACGTAGAACTACAAGCTAATACAGAACACAGTTTTCAATGATTTTGAAGTACCTAAGTTACGCAGTGGAGTTATTTAATATGGTAGAAACTTATTTTAAATATTGCCTAATTGACGTTTGACTTCAGATATTGGATGAAATTTAAGTTCGTTAATATCTACGTGCTAGTTCAAATTTCTCTGTATAGGTATAGCCCTAACAGATGTGTTGGACTTGTGAAATGCAAGAAAAAAAATTCTCTTTCTCTCTCGTTGGTCAGACAGCGTCTCTCAACCAAATCCGTCACGTCTGTTCCCTTATTTATTATTTCGGAATATTTTTGGGTTTTTCTATATCTCTTTAATTAGAGTGTATGTGGGTACATGTATTTCTTTACATTGTATGAATTTCCAATTATCTATAATGAAGGGCATTGTTATTAAACTAATATTATTCATTACGTACGCCACTGTCGATCGGACAAACAGCCAGTAGTGCTCATTAACATGGTATATAAGCAATGTCTTACAATGTGATTCAATTAGTAACGTTTAAATAGAGCAAATATGTCTCGAGTAGGGATGACACCCGTCCGGACACATCCGTCCTGTAACCGGCAATAACAACTATCTTAGGTGTTATCTTACCGTGAAGAGAGACCTTAAAGAGTAAGTATGGGTATCCGGCAATGTTTCAGCATAGAGACTTGAGGAGAGATATTGCTCCAGTTTTTTTTTTATCGCGGATGTATCCGCGGTTGTCCACCAACTCGCCTGTTGGTATAAGTGACGATGTGGTCATAGATGAAGCACAGTCATATGCACACAGGTGACTTAGAAGATACCAATTCACTCTAGCCTTGAAATTTTTTTGTGATGTATCTTCTCTTTTTGCTTAATTTGCACCTGTGTACATTTAACATAACTCAAACTGTAAAAATATAATTATGAGCTACGCGGAATCTTCATATTTTACAATATAATTTGCACTTACAATGCATAAACTACGTTTATTCGTATAAAAAATATTTTTGTCGGAAATCCATGTTCTCAGTCATCCGGCAACCGGCAAAACCATTTTACCACATCTCTAGCGAATATAATCAATAGGATAACTATTAACTAAGCATTTACGCAATGAGTACGAATTCTAATTAAGAGTATTGTTCAATAATTAGTGAATTTGTTCATGTGTTCACTCCGCACGTAGGTACTTAGGTCCTGTTCACACATGCACGTTTCTTTGGACACAGGTGTCGCCTACATTACATTACTGAGGTGGTTAGAGGGTAGGTATGTTGTTATTAAAGGTACAGTTAAATAAGGCATAAAATGTATTAATTATGTACAGCTGCTTCGTGTGAGCAATCAATAAATGTTAGTTATTCACTTCGCGTCATTGTCTTGTTTATCACATTAATATTGACGTAATAATTTTTGTTCAATTTATATTTCAATTGATGCTATGCGTGTGTTATTTTTGTCATGACGCTTAAGGTAATATTTTATCGGGTAAGTGCCTTTATGACTAAACAAAATGCAAGCTAAATAACACTACAACAATAGTTGAATTGCCCATAGATAGATGACCGTTTACGGTCTAAAGACAGTTGAATGGTGGCGCCCGCTACTAGTTGGAAATGTGATTTTTTTTATCCAAGAAGTTAAGTTGCAACGCGTTTCGTTTATTTTGAATCTTCTTGGAAGAATTCTCAGAGCAAATAAAAATACAGAGGCACTACGGCGCACTGCCAAAGTGACGCCAAAATAGCACTACGTGAATTCCCAATAAATACACGACTCACGCACACATACGCATTCAACACTACGTGAATTTCTCGTCAGAAAATTGCACTGGCAACACTTCGTCTACGCACACATGTTTCAAAAAGTGGCTTCACTGTTCGTGTTCGCCGTAAATACAGAGTCACGTATTTTTATTTGCTCTGAGGATGAATTAGACATTGTAATTTCGACTAGATATGCCCAGCCGCAGTAGGTACTTGATGACGTAACAGTTCTTGTTAGGTATAGAACAATCTAATTAAGAGGTAAGTATTGAAATAATTTCTGACTTTGCTACTAAAGTAAAAGTAAGCTCGTATTGACCGTAGGCAGACAACCAGCCCGATGGGTCGATGACATCAGGCCCATCGCTCATACGTGGATGAGATTAGCCCGAGACAGGGATCAACGGCGCAAGGTAGAGGAGGCCTATACCCAGCGGTGGGTTTATTTATTTAGTTTATTGGCACACAAAACAAAATATGGTCAAAACAATCTAAACTTAGAGTAGACTACAAAATTTTAAACTAAACCATATTCCTAAATATGTATACACAACATGTTTCTTTTTAATGCAGTAATTGGTAAAGTATTGGGTTGCCACAGGCTGACGATGATGATGATGAATGATGATGACCGAGTGACCAGCCCTAACGTCAAAGTATTTATTGTGCCAAAGACCTTGCCGCTTCCAAGAACATCAAATCCCAAAGCTGTAAATTTAACATTACCATCTATTTAACGAGGTAACGCCGTAACGGCGTTAAGTCGCGAGGGGCGCACAACGCATCGGGAAAGCCGGAAAATCATTTTTTGGGGCGCGGGGTGAAGTGAGTATTATTTAATCTGTGGCGCCCCGTGGGGCTCGTTACTCCAAGGGGTGGTAGGGGGGGGGGTTTCCGCAATTTTTTGAAAACGATATTGTTGAGTGGAACCCCCGACGAGGGTAGTAATGACGTAAGAATATACGCGCCATGAAACCCTACTTTCTGAATAAGTATAATGTTGTGGAGATTTTATTATTTTATTTGTAAACATGTGTGATTCGTTGTATGTAAAGAAAGAAAGAAAGAAAAATAATTATTTATGACAGAAACAAAATATATAAACATTATGAATAAAATTAAAACAACAAAGTAATAATTTCTGTCACAAGCCGATCCCAACTCAGCGTATTGCTGGTTGTAAACAACCAGCGCTGGTCTTCCGTTGGAACCGACAGGTGACGTAAGTGAGGTAAGCGAGTTTCCTAGAAGCGAGTATGTAATAAGATTTTCACATTATCATCATCATCAGCCAGAAGACGTCCACTGCTGAACATAGGCCTCCCCCTTTAACCTCCACACTGAACGACAGCCTGCCTTTTGCATCCACTGGATGCCCGCGACTCTCACAATGTCGTCGGTCCATCTAGTGGGAGGCCTCCCTACGCTGCGTCTTCCGGTTCGTGGGCTCCACTCAAGAACCTTTGTTCCACATCGGTTTTCAATCAATCGGATTTTCACATGAGTCATTATAATAATATTAATAAAAATAGGTCAAGTTCGAGTCGGGCTCGCGCACTGAGGGTTCCATACCGCCACTAAATACAATAAGGTCGTCCAAGTATACGAATTACAAGTAACCAGTTATTGTTCAGCCTTCTAAAATAGTCGAAGCTATTGCTAATCAATAAAAATATGGCATTTCGATTTGGTGAATTGATAAAGTCGACGTTACAATAAGGTCATCTAAATAACGAAATTACCAATTATAACTTGGTAATTAACATACATTTGTCATCGACTCGCACTTGGCCATTCTTTATTATTTGTTGTGATTACTTAAGAGTGTGTTCTATAATCATGCCACCTTAGCTATCTATTATGGTTTGAAAGATACAGTCGTTTATAAGTAAGACAGACGGACAGACGGTGTTAGTAGGTATTTATTTAGATATACATTTAAAAATATATATGTATATCAGTCTTTGGCAGCCATATCACAAGCTTTGCTTAGTTTGGGGTCAGATGACCGTGTGTGCAAAAATGTCCCGAATACAAAACAATACAATACAATACAATGACTTTTTATTAAAATACCATAAAACAAGAATAACATAAACATTTTTTATTTATTTTTTACTAACTTATACTGTCCCACTCCTGGGCAAAGATCTCCCCCATTTCTTTCCAGACAGAAAAATAACAAACATAAACATTACAGTAAAAATATTATCTAGGGTTTTAACAGGCGGCGTTATCGCTAAATGCGATCTCTTCCAGGCAACTATCCACGGAAAGGAATTATACAAGAAATTGTGGGGTTTGTGGTGTGGTTTGCGGTTGTTTGTACAATAATTATTCATTTATAAAAAAAACAGACATTCATACTTTCAAACACCCGAAATAACTCTCGTGTTTAGACAGTCGGGTAAAAGAGTCCCAGCGCATATGATCCGGATGTAAGCCGCAGAGGCGTTGGAGAAGAATTATTTAATAAGAACATTGTGTGATCACCCGCGACCCGCGGCTCGGCTCCACTGGCTTGGAACGTTCACAGAACCCTAATCTAATGTTAACATTTTCGTTTTTAAATAGTTAATAATTGCTGATATTGTCAATTGATTTTTATTTTATTTTATACACTTTTCAGGGTTCCGTACCGCAAAAGGAAAAAAGGAACCCTTATAGGATCACTTTGTTGTCCGTCTGCGCGTCTGTCAATACCCTTTTCTCAGGAATGCGTAAAGGTATCAAGTTGAAATTTATATCAAACACTTGAATCTACGGACTCTTTCAGCTGTAAAAAAATTAAACTTGAGAGTCCACAAGATCAAAAGATATGACCGCTTAAGTCGCATATTTTCGCATAGTTTGCGTAAGTAAACGTGATCAAAACATATGATCGTGTATGTCGCATATTTTGCGATTTCACAACGGAATCGAAACCTATGTGTATTTCCCGTTGACCTAGAAACATGAAGTTTGGCAAGAAGCAAGGTAAGTATTATGTTGTTGATATTACAAACTTAAATTTAGTTGGTATGTAAGGAAGCACCTGTTTGCCAACTACAAAGTTAAGTTCAAATCAATATTTTGACCTTTTAAACTGACTTCAAAAAGCAGCAGGCCTAGCATGGGCTGTGGATAAATTGTCTTTCCACCGTTTTTATCCACGCCTAGACGCGACAAAGCTAGAATATGGATACGTTTGTCTTTTTCTCGCGGGATAAAAACGGTGGAAAGACAATTTGTCCGCGGCCCGTGCTAGGCCTGCAGAAGGTTATCAATTCAAATTCAAAAAATCCCTCAAGGTGCGAGTCCTACTCACACTAAACTTGTCCGATTTTTTTACTATCCCACTAAATCATTTAACGCAAAAAACTGTAAGTACATACGGAACACTTAAACTCATTTTTCACGCACACTGAGGAACTTGCAACGTTGGTTCGTAGCTCAGATCAAACAAACACCTAGATATGGTAAGGTGGCGTGGCGGGTACGAACGCATCTGGCCTAAATCAGGCTTGATGTTAGTTCAAATCACCCTCCAGACCTTACCAACACAATTTGTTTGCATGTGGACTATTGCTTAGTTCACTGGTGTCACTACATGACCGTCACCTTCCCTGATGCGATGCGATGATGCGGTTTACGATGGAGCGCGCTTGCCTAGAATGAACCGAAACGAATCGATTCGATTTTCTTAGTGTGCGTGAAAATTTGTAAGTGAGCCGAGCATACTGTTTTTGTGTAAAGCGGTTTAGCGGTACAGTAAAAAACAAAACAAATGAAAAATGGAGACATTTGAACACGAACGATGATTGTATAAGGCATATCTCCCTTGTTTGTGTTATCTGAGGGTGGAACTATTTTGAACGTATGGAAGGGTTGACTTTTCTACAGCGACTTGTTCGCCGCGACGTCTAGGCGTCCAACAGAGATAAAACGAGTGTTTTTGAAGAATCAATATATATATCAACGTCTTTTTAACTAGTCTTCTGAAGCTTAGGACATAAATGTAACATTATTCTATTGTCAGAGGGTGAAAAAAACATCATTATTGATACAGGCGAATGAGCAGCGAGCATCGACGCGGGAAAATATAATTGTTTCGTAGGATACTGCTCCATTGATGCCACAGTGCACGCAGAAGGTAAACTTGAGACATGTGAAATTTGTCAAAATACTCTCATAATGAAAGGTGTGCAAGGGAGATAGTTTATTAGTTATTTAAAAAAACAATAATAAACTAAATAAGTAGGTAACCCAAATATGTATATTTAAAAACGATACTAAGACTGTCTTTATAAATCAGTGATGGAACCTAAGATAGGTTTAGTGATTCTGAATATTTTTTTTTCACTAAAGGGTGACAAATCTATTAGGTCATTATATTAATGGTAAGCGCGCTACGCCTGCCTGTACCAGTTGGAATAAACTTCAATCTCATCGTCTCTCTTTATAATTCTGAATGTTATACGTCTCCAAAATACATTTAATGTTTGTCGTTTATGTTATTAGTGTAATTGTTATAAAACCTAAGTGCTAGTGAAATAAAGAGATACAAATTATGTACATTTCCAATACATTATTTAGCAAAAAAATAATTATACATTGATAATATACATTTAACTTAAACTAACATCAATGAAAATATGCGTCAGTTTAATGGGTGACCTTATCGCCTAAAGCGATTTCTTCCAGACAACCTTCGGAATATTAAAGGACAATGAAAATTACAAATAAAAATGTCAGCAACATTTGGCTCTGAAATAGAAAAGATTGTAGCCACACGAACATGTTAACGATATTTCAGCATCCACTAACTTATTTACTTACTTAGGCATGAGATACTAGTGAGTTACTCATTTTACTTAGGCATCAGGGTCCCTTTAGGTATATATAAAATCCTTGGGCATCAGTTACTGCCGTCACAATATGTCACTCACGGAGATAGACAAAGATTGACGGGACATAGACAATTGCTCTAAGAAGTCTAAAGTTATCACGCTGAACTGATCTGAACATGGCCTACTGTCCGCACCTGCACTGGCTCGCCCGAGGAGCGATGGGGGGGGGAGTGGGCGGGGCCGAGTCCGACACTGTAACTGCCACTTAGTATTGGCCACTTTTATATCGACAAGGTAGGTGGAGGTCCTTCCTTCCATTGGGCGAGTGAAACGAGGCGCGAACGCCTATATCGTGTTTACTTTTTACGACGCACTCGTTTCAACGTAACAAGTACCTTGGTAGATATACAAATACATGTAGAGCTAGATATAGATAGTGGAAGCATTCTGTGGAGTTCACTTCTATAAATGAATTGCCAAAATGTTAAGGGATTCTAGACTAGAGCCACTTTCTTTCTTTCTTGTATGAAAATGGCATTAGCTTGAGATAGTTTATCTCTAGGTAATGTCATTGTCAATGTCATTTTCATAGAATTTCATCTTTCACAGGCGTGAACGCTAACAGAAAGTGGCTCTTGTCTAGACCCCAGGCCTGCTTGATTTTGGATGGGTGACCGTTAGCGGCCCTCTCAATTGAGCAGCACTAGAATGTTTTGGGTTGCATCTGAATTAATAATGTTTCGGCAACTTTTCTTAGGTTTTTTTTTTAAATCTACATCGAAGGTCTTACGATCTAAAACCTCTGACGCAACCCTAAAACATTTCAAGTGCCTACAAGATAAATACCTAGGTATATGGATTGCAAGCAACTGGCCCCGGATGCAACTGTTCTTTAAATCAATAATCATCATCATCATCATCAGCCCTGAGTGACCCACTGCTGGGTATAGGCCTCCCTTTGTTTATGCCACTCTCCCCGGTTTCTAGCTATTCGCATCCACTCGTTCCCGACAGTAGGTATTTCTAATGTCGTCAATCCACCTCATCCTCGGTCGGCCTGGGTTCCGCTAACCTAGTCGTCCGCTAAACTAGTAAATCAATAATATATGTTCTTAATTTTGGGTCATTCAGTTAAGGTAGCATTCTGATCGCGCGACCAACTGCTCAGTATGAATTTTTATGGAGTGCTAAACAATGCAAGCGACCCACACGTCGTCTCTTCTCTATTCTCTACATAGTATAAATTAAAGTTGCTTTCCGCGTCTGTATGTCTGTCTGTATGGCCGCTAACTCCTCCTAAACCACGCAACGGATTTTGATGCGGTTTTCACCATTAGTTAGATACATTTTCACGGAAGGTTTATATATTTGATAGCCCGTTGGTCCAGTTGGTAGTGAACCTGCCTTCTGAGCTTAGGGGCGTGGGTTCGATTCCCACCTAGGACAAACATTTGTGTGATGAACATTTGTGTTTGTTCTATATCTGGGTGTTAATATCTATTTAAGTATGTATTTAAAACTATATATGTATGTATATCAGTCTCTGGCAGCCATATCACAAGCTTTGCTTAGTTTGGGGTCAGATGACCGTGTGTGCAAAAATGTCCCGAATATTTATTATTTATTATTATTTATTTATATATAACTAGCGACCCGCCCCGGCTTTGCACGTAAATTACACCCGTGCGAAGCCGGGCGGGCGGGTCGCTAGTATAATATAAATTCATACTAAGCAGTGGGTCGTGTGACGCGGCTGCTGCCACCGGTCGCGGTCGCAGAGATCGGAATGCTACCTAGATTTATCTACGAGTAGGTATGGGACGGCTCCGGCCATTCTGAATCTGTTTCAAGAAGTAAAAATAAAAATGTCTGAAAACAAATTGAATCCGTTTCCATCGGGGACAACAATAACGTTTTACGATTAGAACCCCCCCTTCCACACCCCCTCACCCTCCGAGGCCACTGATCGCATAATGAATCTGACCTTTACAGAATAATAGGCTCTATCACGACACAACAAGGTTGTAAGTGGCGAAGTGAGGCAGAGATCCAAAACATCAACGAGAAGGCTCCTTGCGCAACATATTTTTTTGTTGGCAGTAGGAAAGGTCAAGCGTTTTTCATCATCGGAAACGGATGACACTTCGTCAAAAATGATAGAAATCATTTCAATCATTTATTGCACTAATCGGAAATCTATTTCCGCCCTTAGCTCACTAATTGACGTTCACAGATTGTATAAGTTCTTAGCTACTATTGCCCTTTTTTCGGACTCGCGCTCTGAGGGTTCCGTCCGACGGAACCCTCAGAGCACGAGTCTTACTCGTACTTGTCCGGTATTTTATACTTGTTTATTAAGTATGACCGACATAGCCCACCGGATTAGCAAGTTGAAGTGGCAGTGGGCAGGGCACATATCACGCAGAACAGATGGCCGATGGGGCCGAAAGGTTCTGGAATGGAGACCACGGACTGGTAAGCGCAGCGTAGGACGTCCACCCACAAGATGGACAGACGACCTAAAAGAGACCGCAGGGAAACGCTGGATGCAGGCCGCTTCCAACCGGCCCTTTTGGAGATCGATGGGGGAGGCCTATGTCCAGCAGTGGACGTCCTATGGCTGAAATGATGATGATGATTAAGTATGACAGATGTTCCTGCCCCCGGACCCGCTTCGCGTCCTTACTGTCTCCGCCGGATCTAGTCCATTAGCAATTATAATAGAGTGATCGGCAGCAAGTGGCTGCTCGTTACGTGGAGCCTCGCTGGATACTCGCTGGAGACTCTTCAGTACTCGCCACTGCTGGCCTTCCGGAACATTCCGCATAAACTACGGCTCAGAGCGCGCACGAGACAAACATTGTTAATATTAGTGCTAGAACTAGAATACTTGCAGAAATAGGGGAAGTTCCACACTGTTTTTTTTTAATAGTAGATAGGCTTGCGCTTGGCCGCCATCTCGCCTGATGTTAGGCGACGATGCGGTCTACGATGGAGCACGCTTGCACACTGTTATCTCAGAGCAAATAAAAATACAGAGTCCCTACGGCGCACTGGCAAAGTGACGCCAAAATCGCTTCCAAAACTACGTGAATTCCCTATAAATACACGACTCACGCACACATACGCATTCAAAACTACGTGAATTTCTTGTCAGTACGTCGTACTGAGAACATCCGTTTTAAATATAAACAATGACTTCTTGCAGTGTTAAGACAGCGTTTTGTCCATACAAACGTATTCTCGTGTTTCCTCCCTGGATAATAACGCTAGAACTGTATTTTTTTTTTAAGTAAAATTTATCCCCCCATTGTCATGCTTCTATCATTTATTTTTTCTTATAAATTAACTACTATATGAAATATGAGCCTTTAAATATCAAAAAAATGATTTTTTTTACCGCCACGTTCAGACGTCTATCAAACAAATTTGACGAGTTTATAAAACAAAAATAAATGATAGAAGCATAGTTCAATCTTTTTCACAACTATTATCTTATCTTGCTGCATCCGGAACGCCAACAAGCTGGTCGGTATCCCACGCTCCCTCACGAAATCCAGTAAACTGACCCACGTTATGGGCCCGGAGGTATACAACATGTTGCCGGATACAGTAACAACTGCTCCAAGTGCGAGCTGTTTTAAAAGCAGACTCAAGCGCTGGCTTATCGAGCAAACATTCTATGACTTCAATGAGTTCATAGCCAAATAAAATAATATTATAATAAATAAAATAAGTAATATAATTAATAATAATACATAATGTAAATGTATAGAATTTTTTAATACCATTGACGTGTAAATTTATAATTATGAATAAATGACTTTGACTTTGGCTTTGACTTTGACATTATTAATTAAAAAAAATATGAAATCGGTTTAGTTATGAATGAGGAAACAGAAAAATACGAGACGTTGATTTTGTCTACTTTTCGTAGGTATAGTCGATCCGAGCTGCAGTTGTCCCTATTGCGCTCTACTGGGAGAGGCTTGAGGTCAGGGGACAGCAATAGATTTGCTAATTACCTATTCATCAAATTTCTTGGCCGTGGTATGCCCTCTTAATAACTGTAAAAACAACACAAAAGTAAATAAGAAGAAGGATGGAATATTTCCACACTTAAGTATTTATATTATCACTTATTTTGATATGAATTACTGATTTCTGGCTGATGATGATATTTATCTGTTCCCTTTCTCCCATATCGGGGCTTTTGGCTTGGCGTGATCGGCGCATTTGCCATGTTCATTTCCACATGGCTTTGGCTAATTTTATGAGTGAATGACCCAGTATTTCCCTGTATATTATATTAATTTGATATCTACGAAACAACGTGTTAAACACTGCTTTAAACTATCACGGTTGTTCACTAAAGTTATATGATTACTTACGGGGTTTTTTTTCTTCAATTTTTGTCTTTCCTTGAACATGGTGCATGTAGCTGCGCCGAAATATCGGGAGCTCATTCCACAACCTTACCACGGTAAATATCCCGTAAATAATAATATAACTTTAACGTGTAAAAGCCAATATCTGTAGACGACAGTGTAGGTAGGCACGCCGCGGCGCCGTGTGTTCGTTCTCACGGACACACGGCGCGGCCGGTAACCGGACACCGCGCAATCAGTCGCCACTTACCGCCCGCGACTCCTCTACTCACCGTGTTTACTCAATTATACACTTCGTTTGCTACTCTGAAGATACATTCTGTTTGTGCTAATAATTAATACATTATCATCATCATCATTTCATCATCTCAATTTTAACTTAGCTCTATATTTTTTATTTATTTTTTATCTATTAATAGGCTTGCGTTGACCGCCAACTCGCCTGATGTAAAGTGACGATGCGATCTACGATGGTACACGCTTGCCGTTGCGTCGCTTGCTTGTCGAGATTTGAAGACACCCAGATTGTAACTATGGGTGAACACCCATTCAGGCAGCGCATTGCAGTTGCACAGACTAGCATAATGTACATATTACAATTTATTAATGTAGGTACTCCATAAATTTGGCTAAATATTGAGCTAAAATGACTGAACTATTTAAGCTGTACAACAGACGGCATTAAAGACATTGCCCTTCTTTATGGGAACTCTCCTGAACATTGTGTACCGAGCACGCAGTGTACGGACCTACCTACCTCATTAATAACCTAACACCTACTTAATAGAGTGTTGAAAGTGACATCAAATCGTTTGTGTAAGAAAGCAGAAAACAACCGACCTGCAACCCGATATCCAATCAACGGCGAGGGACTGACAAACGTTCATATACTGCTTGTTATTTCAACTTGTCCTCGCTCAGCGGGCGAAAACAGCGGTTTCTGTGACATTTGACACTTTCACCAAACTCTCCACCCACAAACGACCTTATTATATGTACTGTAGGGTAGAATACAGCTTGTTTAGTGAGAGAGTACAGAAGTGTCAACAGGAACAGCCGCTACTTGTCTTGAGCGTCAGAAAAAGTTGTTTCCTCTCCAATGTAGCGGTAATGGAGACGCTTGTGGCGGCGCTTAGCTCGGCCCGGCGGCGCTTCGCCGTCCGGTAAATATTGTTATCGGTCATTTTATTAAATCCTTGAAGTGTCATACTAAAACATTAAATACTTTTCTTCTTCATGCTAATCTATTCTACACATAATAAAAGCAAAATATTGTTCATAACTGATTGACTGACTTATCTCGAAATTTCGAGAACTACTTACCTGGTTTTAGGCAGAGAGAATATAAATTTGTTTTAGGTATAGATCAGGTAAGCTACAACAATCTCAAAAACATTCTTATATCTTACATTTTATTTTGTCTCGTCTCGTCTCTCATTAGTCGAGAGAGCGAGACAAAGCTCAATGTAAGATTATTATAACAATGTTTTCGAAGTTGTGGTAGCTCCCCTAATCCAGAAAACTGAAGTTTGTTAGGGTGATTCATAAGGTATACAGGTCCGCTAAAAAGGATTTTGCGAAAAATTTGAATAAAGGGGAACAAAAATGCAGGTTCAAAGATTATACGCGAGATTATAATATACGGGTATGAAGTCGTGGGCAACAGCTAGTCTGTTCTATAAATGATATTGACTCGCTTTGTCACGTGACACCAGTCGTCAGCGAGAAATTGTCAGGTCATTTTATTGCCTAGAAACGCTCGAACGTTTATGTATAAGAGGTGTAACTTATTAGTTGTTTAATTTATTAGTTGTTGTTTTTGCTACGACAATTTATGAGTGATGATTTATTAGCTACACGGTGTTTTCAAATACTTTAGATTTTTCCCATACCTACCTATATAAAAAATATAAAAACATCCAGGTCCTGTCATATGTTATGAAAAGTATGAAAAAGTAACACATGGATAAGCATATAAAGTTATTATTAGTGTGATATGCCTAACTTTCTAACCCATAGATAAGTAAAATATCTATTAAAGTTAGATGATTATTTACGGGATATTTACCGTGGTAAGGTTGTGGAATGAACCGTAAGAAAATCAACAACAACTAACCGAAAAAAAAAACAAATTCAATCAAGCAATTGTGGAATCATATAACTTTAGTGAACAACCGTGATAGTTTAAAACAGTGTATATCTATTAAATCTAAAATAAAGAGACGTCATGTCTCTCTCGAGGTGGAACAACCTAATGGTAACAATTCCACCTGAGTGGGCTTGTGGTGTTGGATGTCAAACTTGTATTCCTAACAAATTGAGATCAGACAAGCGTTATTAAATCAATTTGTTTTGTGTAATGTCTCTCTACGGATATTAAGAGCTATAATTTAAAAATTCAGGAACATGTATGTCTATGGTTTTTACTCTAGATACCTACTTTGGATACGGTTTATTTTTACAAATGAAACTTTCAAATTCTAACAACAATTTCACCCAATAAACGTAAGGCCAAATACTCACAGTTGACTCCCCAATCCCAATAGAGTGCCTACCTACCCATGATAACAACAGGACCCTAATTTCCAAATTAAAAATGGCGCCGTTCTAAACAATGGCAAGTCGAAAGACCATCGCTCGCATTGTTTTAGAAACAATAAAACTGCGTACAGCCATCATGAAACGTCAAATCTACCGCGAATTCCACCCTGCGGCAACCAAATATGAAATTCCCGCGCAAAAATGGCGGCGAAGGTAATTTTTACAAATGGCTGCCGTGCGGGGAGCGTCAGGTGGTCTGCGGCTCGCACGGTAGGGTTGATAAACACACACTGCGAATCACTTCTATTTGTAAAAGCTACTTTTCATTACCTTCCCTACCTTCCACTGAGTATTTCAGCTGCGGATTTAACCTTCCAAATTCCAATAAACAAAGAACGAACGGGCACAGAAATTAAGTAATTCGAGCCCTCAAACTTATATCTTTATCAACCTCTAATTTGCGTTAACAATTTTCTAAGCGTCACGTCTAGGCGAATTCCTACTCCGCCACGTCGTATAACGTCTTAAATCTCAAATCAGTCATCTGAAAATGTGTTTTAAGAACGGAAGTCGAGGGTCTAGTTTCCGATAGCTAATAGATGTGTGTTATGATTAGTGGTGTCGGGCGGGCGGTGACGGTTGCCGTTTGGCGGATTCATTACTGAGACAAAGGCAGGGGCGGAGGGGGGGGAGCGAGGGGAGCTCACGCACCCCCCCCATCCCCACCGAGAGCCACTTTCCTAAATCACTGGCAAATGTATTGTTTGCCGTAGTTGGCTGGAGCCAGGGCAGGGAGGCTGCCAGATCACGTATCGATTAGTCTCAATAATGGAGGCGTGATTAATGGAAGACAAAAGATTTCACTTCTATAAAATTAGGAGCTCATAATGAGCTTATACCTTCGTATCAAGTGCTAGGTGAATGACCAGCGCTGGTGTCAACGTTTAAAGGCCTACTAAAGGTCTAAACATGTCTTAATACAATGACCCAAAACTTTATCATGTTAAACCTCTGCCTAAGTAAAGTTAGATTTTTATTTCATTGCTCAAACGTACCAAGAAGACTAGAATACATTAGTTAGATAATGGAATCGATTCTGATGTACTCTAAACTAAACTAAATTTGGCAGCTCTAAAATTGTTGCCATACTTCTCTCACATATTAAAATGAAAAGAGAGGCAGATAATTTTAGTCCTGTCAGATGGGTTTAGTTTAGTGAGTGGTATGACAGAATCGACACACATTGACTATTTATGTAAGACCTAGTCAATACTACAAAATACTTTCAATGTAACAAAATAAATACTTATACGTCATTTTTATTCCACCTAAATTGACAAAAGAAAATTTACTTAAGAAATTTGTCCCTTTTTTGCTTGCGTTTGACCTCAGAAGAAGGACTATTCTGTGCGTTTGAACATAGTTAGACAGCATCTCCCTGATATCTAGGCTAGTCAATGGAACTTCTAGAATATGTAACGATATATCAACACAAACCGGGGTATGTCCTAAAACTGCGACCAGAATCACCGGAGGATGGGCAGCAGCATCCTGTTAGTACACGGTGAACGTACTGCGATCTCCAAGCCGCCTGCCAAGCGTGGGGATTATGGCAACACCCCTCTCTAAGAGGAAGGCCTTGTTCAGCAGTGGACATTTAATGGCTGATGGTGTGTGGTGTGATATCAACACAAGTAGTAGGTATGTCATAAAAGTAATAAAGTAATCAGTTAATGAATACAACGACTTATTTATTAGGTGGTAGAACCGTGGTAGCCCATTTGGGATATCGCTAGACTTGAAAGCGTGAGGTCACGGGTTCAAACCCCGGGGCCGTACCAATGAGCTCTTTGGAGTTTATGTATGGATTTTCATACCATTGGCTTTTCGGTGAAGGAAAAACATCGTGAGGAAACCTGCAGACGTACGGAGAAGAAATTCAATGGCGTATGTGAATCCACCAACCCGCACTGGGACAGCGTGGTGGATATGGCCCAATCACACTTTTGAGGGTAGGCTAAAAGTCCAGCAGTGGACTGTTAAAAGGCTGATGATGATGATGTATAGTAAAGAGCAGTAAGTAACTCACCCGAGAGATGCGGCTGGGAGGAAGGGCTGTACGGCGACTTGATCTGCGGGAACCCTGTGAACAATTAACTTAATTTACCTTAATTAAGCAACAACCACCCGAGGAATTCCAATTTAAAACTGCCCGACGCAGATTCACTTACTAATTTACTTTTATCACAGTCGGCGTTTTGTAATGCTTTAAGTGCACAAATGGACGAGCAAAAACTTCTACTATTTGTTAGACGGCGGATTTGCTTTTACAAATCTCTTCGTTTTTACGATTTTCTTGCTTGTCTATTTGACATTTATTAATAGAAATTGGCATTTTCTTTAAGGAAGGTACAACTGGTTGGCTACACTGGCACTCGCAACTTTGGCAGTTAAGTAAAGAAAAAAGGGCAATACAAAGATTACATAAGTACGTAGTATAGGTAGTGTGAAATTTTTGGGCAAAGTTTCCCGTGCAATTACAAAATATAAAAATATTTTTACACCACCTACTGTCCAACTATGTATCATGCAAATCTATCCCAAAGTAAATAAGCAAAAAGCATTTTTTTATTTACACATTTGTATTTGATTGCTGGTTAATTGTTTAATTTAAAACCTCATTTATATGAAACCTAATAGAGAACACCAAAAAGATCTCATTCTTAAATCGAACTGGCCGCTTGTACATATGTACATGTACACCTCAACTTCGATAAGCGTTCCAAATAAAACTGCCATATCCGTGAAAACTAATCCAGAATTATTTCCGGCAATACCTGACTTAGCGGTGAAAAACCGTAGAGACAAACAGGCGTCGTAATCACCCATCTAAGACCTCCTGTAATGAACGACAGTATAATGTGAATTGGGTCTATTATCTATAATACTCTACCAAATATAGATAAAAAATAAATAAAAATGCCGCGTAACTTTATAACAAAAATAATCAAAAATGACGATGGCAAGAGACCTGATGGCATGACGTTAGTTCCCTGGAGCTGTGGGAGGCCGTTAGTGTGGGACGCAACTTGTGCCGACACGCTATGGCGCCCTCTCACCTCCAGGGCACATCAAGAGCGGCTGGTGCAGCAGCGGAAATGGCGGAAAGCCTCAAACGGGGGAAATATGAATCTCTCGGCGAAGGATACATATTTCTTCCGTTTGGAGTTGAAACCATGGGTCCGTGGGGTCCGGCCGATCAGGGTTTGGTTAAAGAGTTGTCCAGACGCCTCGTAGATGTGACAGGTGACCAAAGAGCTGGTACTTACCTTGGCCAAAGAATAAGTTTGGCCATCCAACGTGGTAATGTCGCCAGCTTTTTGGGCACCCGAAGACAGCGACCTCAATGCAGTTTTTTATTTATAGTTTAATATTATTTAATTGAAATGTAAATTCATATAGTATTCGAGGCTTATTCGATAAGCTAGGTATATTTTAAGGGTGATCCTAGATACTTTTTATTAATAATTTGTCAAGTATAACATTTCATTAAATCAAAAATTATAGTGAATGAAAAATTTTAGTTTGGTTGCAGTAAAATATCTCTTTGTCTCTGGTCACCTGGAATCCCTGCACTTATCGCGACACTCGGGAGTCAACTCTAGAATGGTTCGTTACGCTTGGTATTCAAATGGACATGCGTCCGTGAATAAAGACACTGCTTATCGACTTGATGAATAATCTACTACTAACGTTGTTTAACGTAACTCAAACGTTTTTTAACGTAACTCAAACGTTTTTTGCGATATCTCAATAAAATCACTAAGTTATATTTTGTTTTAATTCAATATTACCTACTAAGCACCGAAATATCATAAATTACCTCAAGTTTTTTTTTTGTTCTAAACAGAACTTATTTTTCTGATAAATGTGATTTCAGAAAATAAGTTCGTTAAAATAAATCTATTTTATATCCTACTAGCGACCCGCCCGCCCGGCTTCGCACGGGTGTAATTTACGTGCGAAGCCGGGGCTGGTAGCTAGTTATAAATATATATAAACCTTAAAATGAAAATTTATCTAACTGATGGTGAAAACCGCATCAAATTCCGTTGCGTGGGTTAGGAGGAGTTAGTGGCCATACATACATACAGACAGACAGACAGACGCATGTAGAGATAGAGAAGAGAAGAGATAGAGATGTAAAAGACAATCCAGATCATTCTGTCTCGCTCACTCTTAGCCTACCAATGAAAGCTCTGAAAGAGACGGCGACAGATAATACAATTATTGTCGATTGATAATAAACTCGTAGAAAGAAAGTTTATCTCTGAAAGTGTTCGTCGAAGAATAAAATTTGCAAAAAATTAGATCCTGTAGATACGACCTAAGACTGAAAGATATAAAATAATGTTTACTTTGTCGATAACAGTTTGTGCTCGAGAGTTTTATCAGTTATTTCTAAGAAACCCCAAGAAATCGAGCAAGATGTAGGCCTATTAGATTACGCCAAAAAACAGCACAATCGGACAAAGGCGCTGTAATCGAATATGAACACAAATCTCGTCGAATTTCGCGTGCGAGAGACAATACCAGACTTCGGACGGAATAACGTCTATTCACTGCTCTAGTTTGGGGTTCCGTAGACACGAGGTGAAAGCAGCCGTGAAGAACTGACTATATATAATCATAATACATCTTTGAATTAAATTAGACAAAACATTAGCAGAAGCTGGTTTGGTGTGTCTCCCTGACTCTCTTGTATTTCATAGCATAAAAAAAGTATATATTTATTTTATTTCTACTGTTTAAATTGCATAATGACTATTCTAACATATATCTTTCCTTCATATCCATGCGCAAAAATATATTGTTTCAATATGCGAAAACTGCTAAATAGTAATTAATTAATTAATTGTTTAATTATTCAATGTATCAGTAATATAGTTATTTATCACTGGATGTTAAAAAAAAATATACATCTATACTATCTATACTAATATTATAAAGAGGAAAGATTTGATTGTTTGTTTGTTTGTTTGCATTGAATAGGCTCCGAAACTACTGAACCGATTTGAAAAATTCTTTCACTGACGGGAAGCTACACTATCCCCGGGTGACATAGGCTATAATCTATACCCGTGCGAAGCTGGGGCGGACCGCTAGTAATATTATAAAGAGGGAAGATTTGATTGTTTGTTTGTTTGTTTGTTTGCATTGAATAGGCTCCGAAACTACTGAACCGATTTGAAAAATTCTTTCACTGTTGGGAAGCTACACTATCCCCGGGTAACATAGATTATATTATATTTTCAAAAAAATTAGGGATCCTTACTAAAACTCCAATAATATAACCCAAGGTGTAAACAAATTAGATTTACAATTTTGACTTTGCGTGTTTGACAGTTCTAAGACAGGAGGACAACGTCTGTCAGGTCAGCTAGTATTATATAAATAAAAAAATTGTGTTGGTCGTTCGTAAATGCATCACTTGAGAACGTCTGGACTGAGTTGTTTTTTTATGTTCGTAATAGTTAAGGTTTTTAGGGAAGAAAATTTTAAAAAGTTGCGTATTGCGACCGTTAAGCGCCACTAGTGCACTTTATTTCGATTTACATGAAAACTTTTTAGATAGGTAACGAGCAACGTGTACAGAACCCTGAAGCCAGGTTCACATCATCAAGACAACTTTCCAACCACATACAAAAAAGAAAAACACGAGAGACTTAAAGACTTCCTCAATTACATGTGCCAAGATAAATAAAGTAACTGGTGCGTGTAAACGAGGCATTGTCCGGCACATCCGACCTCCACTATCTCTATGATTATCTGTGATGTTTCTATACTAACTAATTTGTCATCTGTGGAACTGTCTGTAGAAATTATGAGACCATGACGAGCGCTTACCATCTACAAATCTGTAGTTTTACTATACTAACTCCTTGTTATGGTGTTTCTATAGTGACTTGTTGATAACCTGTGGTGCTGTCCGTAGTACCAATTTGTTAGGTAGTCTGTGGTGCATAATAGAACTGCATCGTAACTATGGAAAGTAGAAAACACAATGGTGGATATGTGGAAATATTTATGCATTTGTCATTGTGTGAGGTGAAAATGTACATTATTTAATAATAGGTCAGGTAAGCTGTATAGACCTACCTTAGCTTAGCTTATGTTTTGAGATATTATATACAGTACAGATATTATATACAGTACATAGGTACCTACTACAGACTTTATTTCTCACAGAGAAAATTTAAGTCATCAAAATTAAAATCTAGATTCGATTCATTTTGCAAATCCTTAGCCAACTATTGTCCTGCTGGGTATTAAAAATAATCCTTGTGATAATACAGCATGTGCATTTGTTATTAGTAAATAGCTTTGCGTTTGGCCACCAACTCGACTGATATTAAGCGATGGTGCGGTCTACGATGGAGCATGTTTGCCTAGAAGAAACCGATTAACTTTCCATTCATTCCATCCTTTCATTCCATTGACTAGCAGTTCGTACAATAAAAGTGGAATCAAAGCGCTTCACTTCTGCAAATTTTTTTTATGCCTAAAATTCTAAATTTGGATGCCGGTTATCATTGCACCTTTGACCATTGTCTTAGTAAAGTAAAAAAATATAATTATATAAATGTCCTAATAACACAAAATGTCCTGATAAAAATATTCACCACACGAGTACGAATAAAATCAGGACCAGCTGCCTAAAAAAACTGTACACGCATAGAGTCCCAACATTCCGCCCATACATACGCACACACCCCGGTCGTCTACAAAAAAGCTCTACAGTCCGTGCCAATGTTTACAGCCTCTTAGAAATTCTCGCTTGTAGTACCTATGTATTGTCGGGATTATGGCAAAAATAGCTTACAGAGGCAAATCGATGAACAGAATAGCACCACAATATGGTGAGTGGGAATTCGTAGAATGATATACTAATTCGGATATTTGTGGGAGAAATATATACCTACAGGCTGAATTTTTCAAGTAGGCGTGGATGGTCAAATCCTAAACTAAGAGGAATAGCAAAAAGTCCTCAAAGGAGTCTCGAGCCCGATTTTGATGAAAACTAAAACTCCAACATCGAATGTTGGAGTTTTAGTTTTCGAATTCTGGGAAGTAATGACATACGGCAAAACTCATTTTAACCATACTTTTTAATGGGTTTTATTCCTGGCTAGGAATTTTAATTTTACAAAAATCCAATCTTGAAGTATTAGTTTTCATCAAAATTATACTCCTTTGTGTACTTTTCGCTATTCATCAGTTTCGTATTAGGCCATCCACACCTACCTGAAAAATTCAACCTGTACAAGTGTATAATATATGCATCGTCTACAGAATCTACTCCTTGTCGTCGGTTAAAAACTAAGGAATTTCTTGCATCTTAGTGTATGAGGAATGGGGATTATAGAATGTACTCCCTTTTAAGGGTCGGCAAAGTACTTGTGATGCCTCGGGTGTTACAAGTATCCATAGGCGACGGTGACTGCTTTCCATCAGGCAGCCCATCTGCTTGCTTGCCACCTATGACATAAAAAAAAAAAAAAAAAAAAAAACGTAATCACGCTAAATGCGTATAAATACGGTATGCGGTAGCAAAAGTCAAATAAATCCGATCAGTGGGCTTACTCTTGACACTCGATTGCAATCGTAATTTGGGATTGGGATCGAAAACATGCCATTTTGTACTCTTCAATCGCGTCAACAGTACCGAAAGCGTCGAGTTGAGTCGATTTTATTTAGTTCCATAAAATTCCACCTTTATCGGTTCCAATCGTGCGCTAGTTTAGAATTCAAAAGTACCAAATTTGCATGTTTTCGATCCCAATCCCAAATTACGATGAAATCGAGTGTCAAGAGTAAGCCCACAGATCGACAATTGTTAAACCCAGTCAGAGGATTATAACTAATATAGCTGGCTACTAAACCTTCATGGCAAGTAGCAATTCACGTCAACAAAAGGTATAAAAGTAAAGGAATTGTCGAGTTATATCGAAGTTAGATAGTAACCTGTTTAAAAAAGTTTAGGCGTTGGAAAGTAGACCTCAAGCTTGCAAGCTTCAGAGCGGTTATAAAGTTTGTCGCAGAGTGTGAGTCTGTACAATGAAAGCGTCGTGTTACACGCACTCGGTTCAAGTTAACAATAAGTAAGAGGATTACACGCTCGAGCCACTTGGCTTGTGTCACCGGCCACTTAACTTACTGCCTACTTGATAACTTAACTCAATTTGTAAAGGTTGCTTCGGCACAGCTTTTGTTTTAAGATGTTGACTTTGAAGCTAAGATTGTACAAAAAAATATAGCTCTATATCTCGTCTCATTGAAAATTTTCTTCCACACACCTATCCAGATAAGAAATAATTATGTATACCCAGGGCCGGATTTAGAGGTCCAGAGGCCTCGGGGCAACAAAGGAGCGGAGGCCCCCTCGCCCCAAATTATTTTCCAAATAAAGTAAAAAAAGTTTTATTGTGGGGGGCCCCCGTTTGTGGAGGCCCCGGGGCTTTCGCCCCGGTTGCCCTCCCCTTAATCCGACCTTAAAGTAATGTATGTACCTTAGCAATTTAGTGATAATTTAACTCCATTCGCATGGCAACTGCTTTCGAAGAATTTTTACCCCTTACCTTTAGGTACATTCTTTTTTACTTTACAGTTATAGCGCATTTTTATTGACGTCTGACGTGCTACCGCCAAGACGAAGGAAATTGAACTGAATGGTACTTTAACATATTTTTTTCACAAATAGCAATTTTCTGCGCCTAGTACCTGTTTTTGGGCGTTACAATACTAACAATTAAACTATGATGCCCGCGTAGCGGTTTTACCATCGCACTGGCTGCCACCGCCTGAAGGCTCATCCACACATCATAGATCAGTGGAAATCGCACACTGTGCGTTTCACACGATCCTTCTTGCCTCATACCTGCAATATGTGGAATGAGCTACCTTCTACGGTGTTTCCGAGAAGCTACAACATGGGGTTCTTCAAAAGGCGAGTTAATCGAGTCCTTAATGGTCGGCAATGTATTTGTGACGTCTCTGGTGTTACAAGTATCCATAGGCGACGGTGACTGCTTACCATCAGGCAGCCCGTCTGCTTGTTTACCACCTATGGCATTTTTTTAAACCAATACCGACAAAAACTTTCTTCAATTCTGATAATTAAAATTAGTTAAATAATCATCATCATGCTGTCTAATAATTAAACAATTATTTAAATAATTAATACCCCGATAATAGAAAGCTTGGAGTCAATTAATATTATATTCTTACAGTACAACAACCACTAAACATTTAATCAACAAAGAGCGGCTTATACAACATTCATCTTCAAATTTCTATTGTCAATCCGTATCGAATTCCATCATTAATTGATAGAGCAACAGATTTAATTGTGTTCCCCTTAAACCGTCAGTCTTCCGTCAAGCCGCCGTCAATAAAGCTGTGTAACGAGCTCGAGGATAATAGAGTAATGAGTCATGACGACTGAGAGTCTATCAACACCGATTAAGCTGTCGGTTAATGATTAAGGTAATGTTTTGTAGGTAACGGTAATTTTGGATTTGGTTGTAGAATCAAAATCCGTTATCGTTGGATTTCATATATGGATAGAAACTCCATGCAAAACAGAAATATTTTTATCAATTTAATCATAAACATAATATTTTTTTTGCAACAGTTGGTACAGTCAAATATTATACAGATTAATGTCAGATAGGTATAAAAAGTAAAATTAAAAGAAGGAAAGGATTTATGAAGTAAAGTGAGTGTGATACTTAAAAAAACAATTAATTAGGTAGTGTAATCAAAATAAATATACAAAAACATGTCAATACAAAAATAATTACTGCTATATAGCAATATTATAGCAAGCCTAATTTAGACCAAATTCATTCGCAGTCGCCATGCTACCTTACCATATCTCCCTTGTTTGTCTGTTTTGAGGTTATGATATAGTTTTCACCAAAGATTATAAATTAGCATCGATTCTGATGCACTCTAAACTAAACTAAACTAAATTTGATAGCTCTAAAATTGTTGCCATCCTTCTCTCACATATTAAAATGGAAAGAGGGGCAGATAATTTTAGTCCTGTCAGATTGGTTTAGTTTAGTGCCATATGACAGAATCGACGCCATTATGTAGTAGTATAGTATGAAATCTTTGGTTTTCACTTTGGCAAATGCGAAAAGTGGCGAATAAAGCCGTAGATCACACCTAGTATATAGTTACAGAGAAGTTAATTATTCCAACACTGTCGCAAGTAACCTATTAACCGTTAATTCGTGCCAGGATTCATTAGCGTCGCAGCGGCCATCTTGATGTAAACGTCACATTTGAATTCAGAACACGTTCCGCGGCACTCACGCTCGCGGCGCGTTGTTGGCGCACGCATCGCCTCGTAGCGAGCCTCTCGGTGTACGCTCTCCCGCACTTTTATATTTTAAATTAGAATTAAAATCACTCGAGCACTTTTGTGAAAGTTTAAAGTTACCTAAGATGTACATTGGTTATAGATATAGTATGGCATCTAGTACATTACTGCAGCGGCATGCAATAGAATCCGTTAAGGAAGAACATGAAATCGTGGGCCGAGGCCAGCATACGTCAGTCTATAACATGCTTAGTTGCCGCCAAGGCTTTTATAGTACTTTTCGGATACATGGGATTGAAATTCGCGTAGGTAATAAATATGCATAATTATTTTGGGATAACTTTTACATTTTAAAACGTTGCCTAACAAACAAACTCCAAAAATCATAGTTATTTGTGTTACAAGGGGACAACGTAATACTTTATTATTCGAGGGCATTTTTTGAATCCTGAGCGTAGCGAGGAATATATTACAATACAATATATTATGCCGCCCGAGAATAAAATATTTAGGCATATTTTTTTGTTTTTTATTCACACTATTTTTCATCACTATCTATATACCTATGAGAAAAAGAAAAAGCTACGAGTACCTAATAGGTATAGTAACGATTGAATAAATATCAATTACTATCATTACTCAAACTCATTGTTAGGGACCGTACCCAAAGGGTAAAAACGGGACCCTATTACTAAGCCTTCGATCTGTCTGTATATCCGTCCGTCCGTCCTACCTTTAAACGGCTGTATCTTTCGAACCGTAATAGATAGCCACTTGAAATTCCACAGAATAATATGTAATGTTACGACGGATTAACTAAGAAATAGTAAAAAAGTTTTAAAAAGGGGGTCCCCATACAACAAACGTATATTTTTTTACGTATTTTTGTATTAGCTCTAATGTAAAAACTGCAACGTATTAGCGTCAAACTTGGCATGATTATAGTACACACTCTAAAGTATAACAACAAATAATAAACAATGGCCAAGTGCGAGTCGGTGACAAATTTCAGTTCATTACCAAGTTATTAACTAGTGATTTCATTACTTGGACGAGCTTATCATTTCACCTAATAGAAATGCCATATTTTACTAATTTAAGTAACCAATTTATTTATTCAATAAAAATTACAAGTAAAATAAAAACTATCTTAAATTTAAATTTATAACTAAAACTAATCTAAAACTAAAATTAATCAAAAACTAAAACTAATTTTACTAATTTTGAAGTCGGTTTTTTAAATTGTTAATTATTATATTTTGTGGTGATACGGAACCCTCCGAGTCCGACTCGCAGTTGGCCGGTTTCATACAATCTTCACACGGGCGACTCCAACCTAACTACCTACACTAATCTATCCAGAAGCACGTTAACGGAACGGAAGAGAGAAACTCAAACTCCCATGGGAACAAACTTGTTTTTTTCCCCCGCTATCCTCTAAAGCCAATTGTTGTTATTGGAATAGGTGTGATGAAAAAAAAAACATTTTCAGAGGCTAGATAAGGCTGTATACGATAAGGAGCCAATTTCAATTATTTATGTAAAATCTAACGTAACCAGCAATTCTGGGTTAATTTTTTATTTATTTTTATATTAGATAGGCTTGCGCTTGGCCGCCATCTCGCCTGATGTTAAGCGACGATGCGGTCTACGATGGAGCACGCTTGCCTAGAAGAAACCGATTCACTCTTGATTTGAAGACAACCAGATTGTAACTAACGGGGAAAACCCATTCAGGCAGCGAATTCCACAGACTAGCAGTTCGCACAATAAATGTGGAATCATAGCGCTTCGTACGGGTTCTCGGAATATCAACCATAAAACGATGTCGATTTTTTATGATGTCGATTCAGATATTTTGAGTATTACCGTAAAAAAACTACTTTTAAATTAAAAACAATTTTATGTGTAAGTTCAAAATCCCCTCATTGTCAGGATACCACCCTATATTAATATCCAATTGAGGCGTTTCTAATTGAACTGGGTGAACTTGTAATCCTACAGGAATGCGCTGCTGTAACCCACACCCAGTGTAAGCTGACCTCCGCTGACATGCGCGCTATGGAAAACAGTGACTCGATTCTTTCAAATACAGAATCTATACAACAACAAAAAATCGTTAGATCATCATCTAGCACATTTCGTTACTAAATCGTCACCGTCGACGACAAACCCAAATTTGAAGAACACGCCTGATTCAATTTTGAGGCAAAATTGGCAATGCAGTTAGCTAATTTTGCTATCTTCTATCTTTCTTCTGATATCTTTTTATAAAACAGCTATAAATAAAAACGTTAGTAAGTACATACTTAACTTTTTTTTTTTTTACTATAGGTAGGATTGCGCTTGGCCGGCAACTCGCCTGAACAACATACTTAACTAAATGCTCACTATAAGATACCATAATAATTAGTGATCAAATGAACTTACCCAAGTATGTGAAGTTCGATCACTATTATATGAAGAACTTCATTCGACGCGATTTTTCTTTCTTCTACATATTGTAGCTGAAGCCTGGGACTCAGCTACAATATGTAAATATAATAGAAGAAAGAAAAATCGCGTCTAATTAAGTCGAATATAATACGACTCAACTAGGATTATCACAAACACAACGTCTCAAACGCTACCAAAACTCTTCCTAATAAGAACTGAAGCAGTTTACACCATGACCATTTATAGGGAGAGGCCTGCACTGTCTGGTGGAGTACCGTCTAATGCGCTGCGCTATTTCAATTACCGCCGCCTTCTGTCGGCTAATCCACCAACAAAAGCGCTTTATACGGCTAGTATGCGATCACGCGGGTCATTGCAATTTTATTGCAAGAATTTTGATCCACTTGACAAATGGGGTAGACCTTGGCTTAGTGCATACCGATGGTAATTGCGGTACCAGTCAAGACGGCATTTTTTGTGCCACACGCAAACAAGAAGACGTGCTGTGATGGTAAGTAGTCACTGTCGCCTATGAATCTCTGTGACAGCAACAGTTGTTAACTTTTAAAGACTCTATTAACTTGCCTATTGATGAAACGCTTGTTGTAGATTCTCGGAAATGCCGTGAGATATACTCGTCCCAAATTTTGCAGGTGCAAATCAAGAAGGAGGTCGTAAATTTAAGAGTGCGCTATTTTCACAAATACATTATATGAGGATAATCTTACGGCGGTGTTGGCTAGTGCGGTAATAAAACAGCAACGCCAGCATAATGTCGAACAGTTCTTCAAAAAAATGTTTATGTAGATAATAGGTATATTACATTATTAAAATTTGACAATATAAATAGATTGAGTTATAAATAATGGATTAATTGATTCAAAGTCGAGAACAATGGCGCCTTATGGATGCTAGTTGATAAAAACAAATATATAAACTACATGCCATAAAACAATGCCTTACAGTTTTTGAAGGCATTTAACTTTACTGCCTTGTTTTTAAAACCTACGTATATAACCCTCTTCTTCTTAGTCGTTTCGCTCTTGGCAGAGCGGTCGTGGTCGTCATGAAGTAGTATTGGACGGGGCAGATAGGATGCGCTTCACGATGTCTCGCCATCTCTCTCTGCTGGAGGTCATCCTGCTACACTCGTTTAAGGGACCACCCACTGCAGACTTGATCTGGTCGGTCCATTGCATGGGTGACCTCCCGCGCGGTCTAGTGCCTTCCACCTTTCCCTGGACAACGAGGCGTTCTATGGACTGATAATCTTGTCTTGAAACGTGTCCGAAGAAGGCTAGTATCCGTATATAACCCTAGCTACCTACATTTATAAATTGGGGAGGCATGAGGAACCTGGGTCTCTTCAAGGCAAGAGTGAATAGGCACCTCATGGGCAAGCGCACCTTATCTTAGACTGCACCGTCACTTACCATCAGGTGAGTTGTAGTCAAAAGCTAGCCCAATTCGTCATAAAAAAAGGACACTATGTTTTATCAAATCACTCGAAATCTTAGTAATAACCACTGGAGAAAAGATCAGTTCGAAAACAATATTGGTCACGTTATAATAACTACAAAATTGGTTCTAATGCCAGTGATATTCGCCCAGACATATCGAGACAAAAAAAAACGGTAGCCCAAGTCAACAATCTGTTCCATGAACTGATCCTATGAAAACTTTGTGGCGACGATAGCGCCACTACTCAAGCGAACACTGCACGCGAGAGCGAGACGGAGAGCGCCCCGATCGCGATTGTAAATCCCGCGCCGGGCCTCTCTAGCGCTAGTCAGCGATTTGCCTCCGCTCGTGACGCACGCGCTATCGCTGCTCCCCTCAACCTCTCGCGCGCACCGCACTATCCTTCGTACCTATTGTGAACTATTCAAATACTAAGTGAATATACGTGTTCTACCGAGACGGGACTTTTATTGGAGCTCCGACCACCCCGTAGAAGCAATATCCCGTCCGCACAACACATACACTTCATTGGTGACCTTCCGACTTTCACGCGTAAACGTGAAACGTGAATACAAGACAATTCGTTTCACAAACAGTGCACGGTGCAGTGACTCATAAACAAACCAAAAACACGCGCGTCACCCCGCCTCAAGACAGCAAGTACTGAGCTCGTTCCCGTTCATACCTATTCTTCAACATCACAACGAAACGGGACCGACGCGCTCGCGTTTGCCTTCACATGCTTGCTTCGTGCCACGTGTCAGTTTCGTTCCTGCCGCTACGTCACGTACCTACATCAACACCGAGCGCAGACAAGAAACGCCGACGCGACGCGCCAACTCGACACCCAACGCACGACACAACGACAACAGACAGAGACAGAGATACCAGCGGCGCGACGGCATGCAGACAGCGCTCTCTCTAACAACGATTCGTAACTCAGATCTAGTCGTGCACATCGTTAAAAAGGGAGTATACCTACTACAATCCCGGTGAGCGAAGTCCAATATCTAAATATCTGTCACATTGCTATTAAAGATTTTGATTAAGACCGAATTTTCGTCTGCAATTTTTTTGTGTTTACGAATTAGATTTAAATTGTTAATTTTAAGTTGTATTTTTAGGTACACGTTGTGTACGTTGTGTATTAGCTTGTTTTAGCATGTAACACGGTCACTTCCGGTAGTAATCCTCAACTTCCGGTTATTTTTTGTCAACTTCCGTATATTGTAATTTTGTCATTTCCGGTTCCTTGTTCTCTACTTCCGTGCATTGAAATTTTGTCATTTCCGGTTCATATTGCTTTAATTTCCGTTTTCCTCACGACAATGGCAACACCCGAGGAACAGATTGCACTGCTTCAGGAGCAGCTTAATCAGCTTATGGACAGACAAGACAGACGGACAATGGCAGTAACGGTCAAATTGCCTACCTTTTGGGCCGACAAACCCACTGTTTGGTTTGGCCAAGTAGAGGCACAATTCGAAATTGCTGGCATTAAACAGGACCGGACTAAGTACAGCCACGTGGTGGCAATGTTGGATTCAAAAATTGCCGGCGATGTAGCCGACATTATTGAACACCCACCAGACACCGACCGCTACATACACCTCAAAGCCGAACTCATAAAACGCTTATCCGCCTCAAGTGAAGACAGAGTCAGGCGGCTTCTCGGAGATGAGGATATCGGAGACAGGAAGCCATCGCAATTCTTGCGACGCCTCCGCTCCTTAGCTGGCTCGGAGTTCAACAACGACGATATCATCCGGCAGCTGTGGATTCGCCGTTTGCCAAATAACGTACAGGCGATTCTAGCCGCACAGGAGGACTTGGCTCTTGAAAAGGCAGCCGACATCGCAGACAAGATAATCGAAGTTGCAACACCCGCGGTACACGCCGTTGCCGCGCAGCCATCTGAGCTAACACAGCTGTCTCTTCGGGTGGAGCAACTCACGAAAGTTGTCGAAGCATTAAGCGCAGACTCTCGTTCAAGATCACGGTCGCGCTATGATAAAAACGAATCGAGATCGAATACCAGGTCATCATCACGTTCCTCCTTGTGCTGGTACCACCACAACTATAAAAAAAAGGCAATTAAATGCGCTAGCCCATGCAGCTGGAAAGAGCAGGGAAACGCGACCAGCGGTCAGTAGATGCGGCAACTGACCGTGACATGTCCTGCCGCCGCTTATTCGTAACAGATAAACCGACTACACGCAGGTTCCTGATCGACACCGGTAGCGACCTTTGCTGCTATCCTCAAAAGTTAGCCAAAGGTCGCACCACATCACCCACGGGATACCAGCTTGCAGCAGCAAATGGCAGCACAATTAAGACCTACGGCAGCATTTCTCTACGCCTCAATCTGGGCCTACGTCGCGACTTTCAGTGGAATTTCACAATCGCTGACGTAGAGACTCCCATAATAGGTTCGGACTTCCTTAGTTACTACAACCTGTTACCCGACCTTCGCCACAAACGCTTAATCGACGGGAACACGAGTTTGACTACTTCTGCTTCAATCGCCCAGATTAGTCAAGTGAGCGTGAAGGCCGTGACCATTGACGAGTCCTCACCTTACTCCAGGCTTCTCCTGGAACTCCCAGACTTGACCCGACCGCCAGGCCTTCCTCGGCAAGTGAAACACACGACGGTTCACCACATCGTAACAACCGATGGCCCGCCGGTTTCCTGCCGTCCACGCCGCCTCGCTCCGCAGAAGCTAGTCGCAGCAAAGAAGGAATTTGACGACATGTTCAATTGTGGTACAGCTAGGCCGTCAGATAGCCCTTGGGCTTCGCCACTACACATGGCGAAGAAAGGAGAACAGGGATGGCGACCATGCGGGGATTATCGGGCTCTGAACGCTAGGACCGTGCCAGACAGATACCCCGTCCGGCACATCGCTGACTTCTCGCATAACATCTCAGGGGCCACCATCTTCAGCAAAATTGACTTGGTTAAGGCCTATCAACAGGTACCTGTTCTGGATGCTGACATCTGCAAGACCGCCATCACCACGCCATTTGGTCTGTATGAGTTTCCCTTCATGACTTTCGGTCTGCGAAACGCTGGACAAACGTTCCAGCGTTTCATTGACGAAGTCGTGAGGGGACTCGACTTCTGTTATCCTTACGTGGACGATATGCTCGTCTATTCACACACTCCAGAACAGCACCTGGAACACCTGCGCATCATATTCCAGCGCCTGGCTGACTATGGTGTCGTAGTAAACGCATCTAAGTGCGTTTTTGGCGCTGACGAGGTTACTTTCCTTGGTTACCGCATCAACAAAGACGGCACGCATCCACCTACGCAGAGGATAGAAGCACTGCGGAGTTACCCCTTGCCGAAAACTGTGCAAGGCCTTCGCAGATTTCTAGGCATGATAAACTTTTATCGCCGATTTCTCCCTAAAGCGGCTGAACTTCAAGCGCCGCTTATAAATGTCCTAGCTTCTACTAAGCTCAAAGGAGCGAAGCCAGTGCCTTGGACGCCTGAACTAGAACTCGCGTTCCAGAAGTGCAAGGATAGCCTTACCAATGCTACCCTTCTTGCTCACCCAGTTAGCGATGCTGCTTTGGGACTCTTCACGGACGCCTCTTCTGTTCACGTCGGAGCTTGCCTCCAACAGAAGTTTGGCGACGACTGGCAGCCATTGGCCTTTTTCAGCAAGAAACTAACGGACAAACAAGCCCAGTGGCCCGCATACTATCGTGAACTTCTCGGTGTGTACGAAAGTGTCCAACATTTTCGCCATCTTCTCGAGGTTCAACACGTCACGATTTATACGGACCACAAACCGCTCATCTATGCTTTCACCCAACGCCGCGAAAAGCTTCCTCCTGTACAGCTCAACCAGTTGTCCTTTATTTCCCAATTCACAACTGACGTTGTACACGTGAAGGGAGAGGACAACGTCGTTGCTGACGCAATGTCAAGGATCGAAGCCATCTCCATTGAGGAGAGTTTCGCAGCGTTGGCAGACGAACAAGCCATAGACGATGAGCTCAAAAATGCCATGACTAACTCTTCCCTTAAACTGGAAAAAGTTTGCATTCCGGGGTCCAACATATCCATTATCTGCGACACGTCAATCGGAAAGCCACGACCATTTGTGACACCTTCCTTTCGTCGCAGCTATTTCAACAAGATCCACAACTTGAGCCACCCTGGCGCGCAGGTTTCTGCACGTTTGGTGGCTGATCGTTTCGTCTGGCCCTCTATGAACAAGGATTGTCGCAAATGGGCTCGTGAATGCATACCATGTCAACGTAGCAAAGTGTCCAGGCATACTCTAACACCTTTAGGTAGTTTTTCTGCCCCAACCAACCGTTTTCGTCACGTCCACATCGACATCATTGGACCGATGCCTTCAAGCAAGGGTTTCCAGTATTGTTTAACGGCTGTGGACAGATTCACCCGATGGCCAGAGGTTTGGCCCATGATCAGCATCACAGCAGAAGAGGTGGCTGAAACATTCACAACCGGTTGGATTGCTCGTTTTGGCGTCCCTTCCATCATTACAACGGATCAGGGCCGTCAATTCGAATCCGCCTTATTCAAAGCTCTTTTAAATCAGTGCTCAGTGCAACGTACACGCACCACCAGCTACCACCCATGTGCTAATGGTATGGTGGAAAGGTTGCACCGCCAATTAAAGGCAGCGCTCATGTGTCATGGAGGCACGTGGTGTGCCGCTCTGCCATTGGTGCTCCTAGGCATGCGAGCAGCTTTAAAAGAGGACCTTCGGACATCGGCTGCTGAACTAGTTTACGGCGAACCTCTCAGACTACCCGGAGAATTTTTGAGTCCAGCAAATGGAAACGACACTCTTGAAGACGTACATAATTTCACGTCACAACTGCGAAACCATATGGCTGATCTAAAACCAGTCCCAGGATCGCACCATTCTCAACGTCGTCCATTTATATTCAAGGACTTGCCCACTTGCACACATGTGTTCCTACGGGATGACTCCGTAAAAGCATCACTGAAGCCTCCCTACACAGGACCCCATCCAGTAATTAGCAGGAATGATAAAACCATCTGCATTACTGTGGGAAAAAGGGAAGTTCAAGTCAGTCTGGACCGGGTGAAGCCAGCGTTTATCGAAGAGGAACTCACATCTACACCACGCCCTCTTCCACTTGTTCCACTCCACACTTTACCTGCACCATCAGCCTCAAACCCACCCAAAACTTCGGCTCAGGCCGATCCACAGTTAGTCCCCAACACACCTTCTCCCAAGTATGTGACTCGTTCAGGACGTCATGTTCATTTTAAGACGCCCATTGACGTTTAATTATATGTAAATAGTTAGTTATAAGCATACTGTACATAGTTTTAAGTACTACTGTGTTTCTAATATTTTGTTTTTTGTACTGTTTAACTTTTATTTTGTATTTTGGGGGTACTTTTCTCCGTGGGTGGGTGGTGTGGCGACGATAGCGCCACTACTCAAGCGAACACTGCACGCGAGAGCGAGACGGAGAGCGCCCCGATCGCGATTGTAAATCCCGCGCCGGGCCTCTCTAGCGCTAGTCAGCGATTTGCCTCCGCTCGTGACGCACGCGCTATCGCTGCTCCCCTCAACCTCTCGCGCGCACCGCACTATCCTTCGTACCTATTGTGAACTATTCAAATACTAAGTGAATATACGTGTTCTACCGAGACGGGACTTTTATTGGAGCTCCGACCACCCCGTAGAAGCAATATCCCGTCCGCACAACACATACACTTCAACTTATTATAAAACGTTCACGTATTATTATGCTCTCAAAGATAAGTACAAAGTGAGTGTTAAACAAATAGTCAATTTTTTTTTTTTATTCGCGTGTTATGCTTTTCAAAAGATGTTCGAATGCTGTTATGAGTATTCAATATTTTGTCCACGATTTTTTTATAATAATAATTTTTGAAGCAGTTTTTCGACTAATATTTTATTTTACACCTTACATCTAACTTAACTTAAGGTTTACAGTTTTTTTTAAATTCAATAATAGGCTTGTGTTTGGTCGTCAATTCGCCTGATGTCAAGCGATGATGCGGTCTACGATGGAGCACGCTTGCCTAGAAGAAACCAATTCACTCTTGATTTGAAGACACCCAGATTTGGGACAGTTGCATTAGATATATTAGTTTAAAAAAAATTCATCACAGTCAAGGTTCTAATTTTCTCGACAAATAATCAATCCAAGATGCTGTCTCTTAAATTGTGTTTTTTTTTTTAAATATAGTTTCAACCTGGTGTCACAATTACGGCACTTAATAGACTCCGGCGCTGTTAGAGGTGAAAACAAAAATAAGTGACACCATCTTCCGTTTCAGTTAACGCTAACTAACAATCAATGGGAACGTATAGCACGAGCGTTCAAAGAACTCTGTTGACAAAGAGCAACAATGCGACAAGGGCAGGATAGTCAATAGCTTCCTTCAGCTCCAGCCGGCGCGGTAGCGAGGCGGGACCGGGGCTGATCCGCCGGCTCTCGACTCGGGGCGGACCCCGTGTCACAATATTATGGGAATTGGTAATCCGGTGGATCGTTAGTGTTCTGTGGTGCTCAAACTTTTCGAGGCTCCATGTTAGCACGCAACTTCATACTCCGAAATTCAGATCCGTGTATCCCAAAATTTGATTTGCATTACTAGAAGCGCCCCCGTTTTCACCGCCTATTCTAGAAGGACCATGAACTTTTCCGGCATGAAAAAAATACTGTAGTGTTACTGTATTTTTATTTTTATTAAATAGGTCTATAGTAGTTAGTAGTTTTAGCATGTCACAACTTTACACTCGACAACTTTTTTTTGTGCTTATATTTAACCTTTTAGAGCACTTCAATATCCACATGACAATACACAAATAACCCGTAAATAGCTCGTGTAACCCTTTCCATTGCGAAGTTATGACAAAGTATTTGGTCGCGCAGAGTGAATTTCGTGGCTCTCAGACCGTATACAACACCTTGACGATAGTACCCTTGAGACACGATATATTAAAAAAAATTGCCACAATAAAAGCATTTTAACGTTAAAAGCAACAATCCATATCATATTTCATTCAAATTAGTTTAGATTTTACAGCGTTGAACGCAAACAAATACCACGTTTGTAACTGAATTTTCATTACATCTTTTTTTTTTCTTGTTTGATAACCAGCAACGAAAACAGAATAAAATTGCCGTTTTTATACACAATTACATACAGACTTCCGCATTTACATTATTGATGTGATTGATTACAGTCGCTTGTTCAAAAATTATGACAGAACCCAAAAAACTAGCTTGACGTTTTACCAATATTTATAGTTGTAGAACTCAGCTTCAAATTCTTCAGCCGGATAATATTATGTAAGCATACAAAAAAACATACAGTCGAATTGATAACCTTTTTTTTTAAAATAAATAATAGGCTTGCGTTTGACCACCATCACGCCTGATGTTAAGCGATGATGCGGTCTACGTTGGAGCACGCTTGCCTCCTCAACCTCCTGCTTGCTGCTTAACCTCCTCCTGAAGTCGGTTAAAAACTAAATAATATACACAAAATATTCTTTCCGATCATTCATATCCCGGGTCAGATTCTTTAGAATGGCATCCCTTACAGTTGAGAGCCGCTGTCTTAATGGGTGTTTTTCACTAAGCGCCCACTTAACAAAGGGTTAGCACATTACTGAGCAAATTGTTGCTATTCCCTTTTGTTAATATCGGTACACATGGTGTTTATATTAATTCAGAGTCCCTTTAACTGAATTATAATGTTTATAATTCATTATTCATTAAATTATATGTTAATCCTTCCTTATTCTAAATTACATATTTTTATAGGCATGTTAGGCTGCCTGAAAACTCTGACACTAGATCCAGCCCCTTAGCCCATACGACCAGCAATAATACAAAAAAACGACGTTGTAGCGGAATGTACACGTAGTACACGTACGTACACAAGACAACCAATCACGTGGACTCGGGTGAACGAAATTACTCAAAATTCACTCGTCCTGTATAGGCCTAAGAAGAGAGAAATAAAAAAAAACAACTGGCTATCTATTACGGTTTGAAAGATACAGCCGTATAGACGTAGGATGGACAGACAGACAGACAGACAGATAGACAACGTAGCCGTAGTAATAGGGTCCCGTTTTTACCCATTGGGTATGGAACTCTAAAAAGGGACATTAAAATCGATTACGGTTAAATTTTTAAGATATCCAGCAACCATATACCTACTTAAGTGATATTTTTTTAATATACCTTAATATACTTAATATACCTTTTTTACCTACTTAAGTGATATTTTTTTAATATACCTTAATATACTTAATATACCTTTTTTACCTACTTAAGTGATATTTTTTTCATTTAAGAAAGTCCATCCATTGTGACCTGGAAGGTGTTGTTATGAGAAGCCTGCCGTTATTGAATGCATACTTTTCATTAATTGAGGATGTTTTTATCTAGATTATTAATAAAAGCGCTCAGCGCGGATCATTTATCGGCCCCATTGAAAAGCCTCGGGAGCCCTCGTCTTGCTTTGCCAGAATCTTTAGCCAAAATTCAATTTCATGCATCACTTCAAAATTATACTTTGACTATATCGAATTAGGGATTCAATTAGTTCGGCGGAATATGACAGGAATAATGAAATAATGGTACGAGGGAATTAATATCTTATTTGGTGTACGTTAGAGTGTCATTTAGTTTGGTTGGAGGAGAGGTGACGGCCTCAGGCGGCGAGAGCCGTAGTGATGCGATTTGAAAGCGCTACTTTTATATTTTTGCTAATTAGTTAGTGAGGACCGACTCGTTCAGATTTGGGCGAAGTTTTTATTTCAAATTCTGTATGTTTTGTTTCATTGTGTGTGTTGAAGTAAGTTTTATTGAGCTTAATGTACCTAGTTTAAGTTTGGTTTAGGAATTTAAAAAAGGTTTTAACTTTTGTTTTCGCTTAGATCATACTCGTAACAAAAAGAAATAGTTTTCTCTCAAGTTTATAATAATTAAGAATCCTACTACCAGTATCAAGTTTCAGTCGATTGAGTCGATTCCAACAAGATTTTATCCTGGTTTAGTTTTGTTTGTAATTTTTTTAATGCCATAGGTGGCAAACAAGCTGACGGGCTGTATGATGGTAAGCAATCACCGTTGCCTATGGATACCTGCACCAAGGGCATCACAAATACTTTGCCGACCCTGAAATACTCTATTAACAGCCTTTGAAATTACTAAGTAGAATAAATGTTGCTAATAAGTTCCTAATTAGGATAACTAATTAGCTTCATTGAACTAAGCAGTCATATTCACGAGCAGCACACATCACTAGGTAGAGTAGGGGTCGAACGGAGGTAATGGCAGGCAGTTAGGGCTCTTTGTAGTACGTGTGAAGAGACCACTACTGCACACGACTGTGCCGTCACCAGCGCAACATGACCTACCGAAGGCCGCCGAACTGGGATACAACAGGAGGAGTGAACCGGCTCTGGCGCAGTCGGGAGGATCAAGCTATTCTGGGCGTTAGTCAATAGCTTACAGAAACCAAAAAATATTAACCTCTCTTTCGATTGCTGCTGTAGGCGATAGAAGGTCGAGGTATACTGGGAGAGTGGTGTAAGACTGGCTCCAGGCGAGCCCGCGGGCGGACTACGGTGGAGGGTATTTGTTTCGTGTTTTTACACTCGATGCTCTAATTTTGTTTGGTCGTGGTGTTCGGGGAAGGTCGATCATGAGTCGGCCTTTGATAGCCAAATTCCGTTAATGTTACGGTGTGGCGGTGTACGGTGGTTAATGGTGTGGTGTTTTCGCCCGCAGTGTTCAGTCAGCTCGAGACCACGGCCATTGTAACATGGTCGAAACGTCGAGCAAAATGTACCTATTTTTACCTAAATTAAATAATACGTGATAAGTCCCGTTTAATATTTAAAACATGTGCTCAAATCGTGAAAGTTTAAAAATTACTAATATTACGATGCTACAATTTAACATATGGACGATAAGTGGTAGAAAAAATAGTAATTTAGCAATAGAAATTAAATATTAAGCTCATAGTTTTATTTTGTTTTTATTAATAGAAAGCTTTTGTTTATAGTTAGATAATATTATATGTCAAATTGTTAATAAGTAAAATTGCAGCGCCCTAACAGGGTCTTTGTACCAACTTGTTGTTTTAAGGACCTCATGTAATTTGTGTACACTGGCAAATAAACGAAAATAAAAAATAAAAAAATAAAACGTTAATGAAGTGCGTGCTAACCTCAGATCAGAGAAACAAGGGAGATCTGCTTTATTACAATTATCGTTCGTGTTCAAATGTCTCAATTTTTAATACAAACATATTTCAAACTTACTAAGATACTTGCAGTACCACTAATGAATTAACTAATAGTCTGTATAGACTATCTGTCTGTGGAGTATTCCACATGCAAAAAAGGGCAGCAGGTTCGATCGTCGACATTTACATAAAAACACAATTCGCAAAGCAAACTAAAATCACACGCTTCAACGAATCGGCACTTGTTTCGTCTAATGTTACGTCAAAGTCTTCAAAGATCAAAAACTTTGACGTTTAACATTTGTAACAGTGACAACTAAATCAGAACAAAATTTGTTAAACATTTTCGTTCATTCATTCAGCTAGCCACCAAGTGGTTACTCCGAGCTTTGTTTTCACTTGTGAAACTGAAAAAAGTTACTTGTGACTTTTAGTCGCCAATTAGCACTAATCGGAAAGTAGCTAATCAACACTTTACTTTGAGATGATGAAAGAGACCCGTTGTTTTTAAGATATCAAACACCTGTCCGGTAGCTTGTTGTACCACGTTGTACTAAGTATTTTACTAATGTACCGACAGAGTACCGAATTATCCCAAGCATACATAGAAATAAGCTGAGCTGCCCGAGCCGGCGACGACGCCCACCGAGTGGAGGAATCATACAACTCCAGAAAACGATAAAAAAAACAATTGGCATTCGCGTCGGCGAGCTTTGATGTCCTCGTAAACACACGCAGCTCATCATGTCTGCACAAACAGAGGATCAAGTAAAACATTTCAGATCTTAAATCGAAGGCGGTAGAGCTGAAGATCGAACGGTGTCAGGAAGAAGTCCAACATTGTTCTCGTATCTAGGTCTGACTGAACTTCATGGCGAGTTGTGATATTTTCTCTGAGTAATTCAATTAGGAGCTTGTTCTATGATATAATAATAAAAACGACGGCAAAAAATATCTCTTCTTCAAATTCTTCAGAATAAATTTGTTGAGCGTACTCGTTCGGTAATGTAAAGAGCCTCTTAAAACGACAAGTATTTTCTTGATTGTGACTAAATATTTACCTATGTTGATTTTTTCATAATATCAATATTTTTTAGATCCCTTTTCAATACTAAAAACCAAGGACGTTGTACCTAAGTTACAAAACGTCCTTGCTAAGAACAGAAATTGACATCGATTTGTTTATTACCAAATACCAGTTTACAAAGTAAAAGAAATTGAGCAGCTCTATAATTGTATCTCTCTTTTAATTTCAGTTTGTTAGACCAGGATAAGGCGCGGTCTGATCACGATTTCAAATTCGTTTTTCACCCGCTCACGCCATGATCTATTTGCTATCTAAAACGGCTTTGTTTAAAGTCGTAAATCGTATATCATCATATTTGATGATGATGATGACTTTGTGCTTGTATTTATATTATTTTGAGGGTTTTTATTTAATTTATCAAACTATATAAATGAATTTCAACAATTAACTGGTTAAAGTTTTAAATGACTAGTCTGGCTATACAATTCGTACAAAAAAATATGTTGTTGTCGCTGAAAATTCAGAGTTCTTCAATTCAGAAGCTATTTTTATTGTGCAATTTGTAATATGTTTTTTTAAGAGTCTAGACAATTTTTAAAAAAATTATTCGGTTAAGATTATTACCAAGGGGTTTTTTCTACTTGTAGTATTTTTTTTATCTGATCAGCTAATTTTGTCACGTCACACAAAGCGTTTAAAAACACTTCTTTTGGTAAGTTTTGCGATTGTACCGCGTCTTAAGTCCAGTCTTTATTTCTGTTCGACAGAATTGGCAACATTCTAAAAACAACGCTAAGTTTGTAATTGACAAGACTAGGTACCTACAGTTGATTGAACTAACCAATTCTTATTAGTTAGTACACATACCTATATACGTGTTGCCAACATAACAGTCGCGCACATATACCTAGGCAGTGCCAACACTACGGCGGTAATTGCCGACGTGGCGACAATTAACCCCGCATTGACTGCCGATGCCATTTACTTAATTCATTACCTATCTAGAGATGGGATATTATGGGGCTACACGAAAATATTCATCGATAATATGAATGAGTGACCAAAATGCTGGCGTGCTTCTGGCTCAACGTATAAGCATTGCCATTCAACGTGGTAATGCCGCCAGCATGCTGGGTACGCTGCCAACTGGTAGTGGGCTTGAGCATTTGGATTGTCTTTAGACCTCCAACGGTCTATGGGCAGTCTAACTGTATTTGTATTTTTAGTTTTAGCTTGTATTTTGTTTTGTTAATATTTCATCGATAACAATTTTGTTTATGAAATATTTTTCTTAGGCACCTAACTTTAATTTCTTTTCAGCAATCACGAAAACAAAAACAAAAACGTTATAAAATTAAGTCTATGTTAGTAGTACGAATGTTATTTTTAATTTTGTGTTTTAATTCTTATTTTTATTCACATTTAATCACAGGAAATAAAGGTAATTTATGGTGAGGATTTTATTCTGAAATAAAATATTTTGTCGCAATTTTATCTTATCTCAAAAGATTTATACCCCATCTCTACCTTAAGACAAAGTCCAGTGTTTCCCAAAGCTGCGCCGCTTTGCCCCATTAATCTATTAGCGACGAGGCGAGGCGAGGCGAGGCCGGGGGCGATTGTCTGCGAGGGCTCATTAGGAGCCACTGGATTACCGCGTCTCATAACAAAATTGCGGTTTTATAGTGAAGTGGGGCGATTTCAGTAAAGATGCTGATACACTCGGACAGCGGCAGGTCTTGGACATCGAACTAAACATTCGACTCAGACGACTTAAGAACTAACATAAAGGTAATGAATCTCGTATTGATTAGACGAGTCCTAGTGACATAGTTCTTAGTTCGCCTGAAGGCCTGAAATATGATTTAACGATTATTGTTCTAAAAATATAAAAAAGTCGGACCCGGGTATGTCCTAAAACTGCAACCAGAACCACCGGAGGATGGGCAGCAGCGTCCTATTAGTATATTGTGAACGTACTGCGGTCCCCAAGCAGCCTGCCAAGCGTGGAGATTATGTAAAATACCCTACTCTAAGGCGGAGGCCTTTGTACGGCAGTGGACATTTACTGGCTGATCATATGATGCGATGAAGATGGTTTAAGAAAACAACTGGAATCTACAGATAAACAGATACGGTTGCGGTCGCGTGATTTTCCAACTGAGCGGAATAGGTGCCGCAATAGCTGTTCAGGCCCCTGAGCCAGCTTAGTGGATTAGGGTCCATCTGCTCTCTCAGAGAGAAGCCATGATTCCCAGCAGTGGGAATATGATAGGCTGAATTTACTTATCATCCCATTTACTGCTCAGTGAACTAAGTGATTAACGGGAGGTTATCCGAGGCGCGTAGGCAACAAAACGCTCCCTCAGCCCCCGCCAAGTTATAGCGACGATGTATTTTACAATGCTAGTAGAGTCAGGACGCCCGCGGGGGGAGTGCAACGACAAAAACGAGCATAGGTCCGACCTCGATGACGCCTGGCGCGGCACTGAACGCGGCGCGCCAAAATTCTCGCGTCCTTTTTACGCTTTTAATTTCACTAAAAAACGACACTATTCACTATCAAAAATCTATCCAAATAAAAAAATGCTGAATAATATTGCCTTTCAGTACATGCAATTTTCAAGTTGTTACGAGTTTTCATAAGAGCATAAAATGAAAAAAATAAACTAAGTCGACATTATTTCAGATTTTTTTTTGATCGAGGAAAGTTTATTCTATCGTGTTTTGAACCAAATCATAAACTCTAACACAGATGTATCTGTGACATGTATTTTTTTCCAGCTCAAATATTGTAATTTAACTGAATAAAATTGATTTAAAACAGTCAAATTTGGTATAAGAGGCTCCCGGAGTGGCTGATGATGATGATGATGATACTTACTTATCAACTTGGCTCTACTGTTTTGATTTGGAAGTTATAAAATTCCTTAACAAAAAGTTCATTCATATTCAGTTAAAATAAATATTATTATGATGGTCACAGATAGACGGATAGAAGGGCTGTTAATAGAGTCTTAAAAGGTCAGCAATGGTCGGTGATCGCTTACCATCAGGCGCTAGGCTTCTTTGCCACCAAAGCCAAAAAAAACTACACTACACGGATATTTAAAGAAACTAAAATACTCGGTGTGCCAGCTAGTGACCTGGTTGTGAGTTTGCTTCGCAGTTAATTAACAATGCAGACGCGCGGCCCGCGGCTCTTCCGCTGCCGCACCGGGCCGCACTAGGCCGCTCTGGGCCGCACCGGGCCGCTACCGCCGCACAAGGAATGCATCCTAAAGTTACCTTGGAAATACACAATTTCTATTTTGTAACACGAGCGAGGGAAGAGTTAGCTGGCGTCATCTCTACCCGTCACGTATGTATCTATATCTACCTGTATCTATGCGTTTCCAAACGTAAACCTGATAGACATGTTTGTGTTTTAACGATATTTTTACTACCTATCCTTCAGTGTCTAACTATTAGGCGAAGTTCGTTTCTTATCACCTGTAAAATACTATCTACAGAACATATATATGATTTTTATATTTATCTAACTGATACTCGTTACTTCGTACGCGTAGAGCTCGCTCGCTTCTATAACAACCTAATCACCTAGTGGTATGAAATATACGACCTATTCTCATACCTACCAAATATTATAGAAAGAAAACCCATAAAAATTGGTCAAGACGCTTCGGAGGAGTGCGACCACAAACACCGTGACACGAGATATTTGTATCTACACTAATATTATGAAGAGGAAAGATCTGTTTGTTTGTTTGTTTGCATTGAATAGGCTCCAAAACTACTGAACCGATTTGAAAAATTCTTCCACTCTTGGGAAACTACACTATCAGCTGACATAGGCTTTATTAAATTTTAAAAAAAATAGGGATCCTTACTAAAACTCCAATAATGTAACCCAAAGTGTAAAAAAATAAGATTTACAATTTTAACTTTGCGTGTTTGACAGTTCTAAAACAGGACAACGTCTGTCAGGTCAGCTAGTATTAGATATATCTTCAATTTCTGGCGAAAACAAAAATCTTAGTAACAAATATCTTCCCTCAGAAAGTTATTCATTCTTATTCGTATCTAGACTCACTTTATTGGGAGAGGGATGTGCTGGGCAGATAATATGATACGATATATTAGAGAAGTCAGGAGGTTGTCACATTATCTAAAAAGTATATTTTTTGTATACCTAAATATGAATGCAATGAAGTCCATCAAAGTACTATTCTCAAATGCCGGCTACAAAACGAAACATTTTTTCATTAGTTGTTTGCCTTTGTGACCACGCGACCCATAAAGGTCACGTTTTCTACCCCTGATCAAATTTCATAAAGGACAAAATTAGCGTAGCTACGCAAGTTATATACGAATACTAGTGACCCGCCCGCCCGGCTTCGCACGTACCTAAATTACACCCGTTCGGGTCGCTAGTTAAGTATATAATAATATAAACCTTCCGTGAATATGTATCTAACTGATGGTGAAAACCGCATCAAAATCCGTTGCGTGGTTTAGGAGGAGTTAGCGGCCATACAGACAGACAGACGTGGAAAGCGACTTTAATTTATACTATGTAGAGAAGAGATAGAGATGTAGAGAAGATACAAACTCACAAACACCATTCTGTTCCATCTGTTCCCTTAGATCATTCGCTACGCTCGGTCAGTAACCAAGTAATAGTACTTTAAGGATTTAATTAAAATAGATGCCGCGTAAAACGTAAGCCACTCAGTGCAATATTTAACCTGAGAGTAATGAAGTAGTTCCAGCGACAGGTTAATTATTCCGGCAGCCCCGGGCGCGGGCGCGGGCGCGGCCGGTGCGTCTGGTATTCCAACAATTAATGTAATTGTGCCACGACGGCCGGTACCTTGCTGCTGTCTGCTGAACCCTGACCCAGAGAGGGCAACCTTCGCCTGCTGCTCTCATAGGGAAGTTCTTATATTGTTTTAGATGCCTCACTCGGTGGATTCGTCTTCAATCAGTCAAACATGACTATTATTGATTCGAATTTATGGACTATGAGAAAGTGAAATTATTAAATAATAAAACATATTGAATAATTTTACTGTGCTATTTTTCAATTACAATATTAATAATATTCGGGTTTTTTTTTTCACACACGGTCATCTGACCCCAAACTAAGCAAAGCTTGTGATATGGCTGCCAGAGACTGATATACGAGTACATACCCAGATATATAGTTTTAAATACATACTTAAGTAGATATTGACAACCAGATATAAAACAAACACAAATGTTCATCGTATAAATGTTTGTCCTAGGTGGGAATCGAATCCATGCCCCCAAGCTCAGAAGGCAGGTTCACTACCAACTGGACCAACGGGCTATCTAAAAACAACAAAAAAAATTTACTCATTGAAATTAAACCCTCTTAACGGATTGCGTGTATTTTACATTATTTTAATTCCTAACGTTTGGAACACTGCATTGCTGCTACAGTGTTGTGTGTAAAAAATGAAACTACATATTTAAAATTCCATAAAATCCGTTATATCCGATAAAAATGTTTAATTTCAATGCGACAATAACACTAACAATTTTCACTACTAATAATCTTGTCTGGACGGTACTGAACTTGCCCTCCTGATTAATGTTTGAAATGTTGAATTCGTACGATATAATGCTGTCAGATGAATTCTGTAGTAGGGCTCTCGTGTTTTATTATTACTTATTTATCGAGAAGCCTCAAACTCATACCAAAACCAACAACTGTCAAATGTCCAATATTTATAACAAGATTCCAAAAACCGTAACGTTTCTCAACGCCACTCAAAGACAAAAGCGTTCCGTTTCACGCTCCGCGTCGAGTCCCGCCGCACTCCACAAAAAACATTCCTTTCCACGCATTGTCCGTAAACCTGCTAAATGCTAATCCCCAAACATTCGGGGGCACCCCTCCCCGCTCCGTCCCGCACCCCCCGAGTGCGATTCTAATGGAGTTTTTTAAGAAACGTACAATAATCGTTACGAGAAGGAAATTAAGCCATCTTGGGTTAAAAAGTCCAAAAGTGGAGTGTGTCGAGGGTGCGGGGGTGACACGGGGAGCAGGGTGGGCGCGGGAGGTGGGGTGAGGTATAGATTTTTCGGGGTGCGTTTTGTAGCTGTGAAAACAAGCGTTTAGACGCGATCCGGGGGTGTTACATAACAATCGGAATGACTAACAGACAATTCATTTTTGGCAATAATCTTCAAATTTAGTCATTTATTACTTGAAAGAACACTAAATATATAACAAACACATTTTAAAACAGTTAAATTCTAAATTAGATCCTTTCACCCAAAACATCCAAACCGCAAACCACAATTTTAATATTCAAAAGCGTCAAATACTTATATCAGCTTACTCTTCCTACCTTTATCATATTTATCCTAGGATTAGGTAAACACCTAATTATAAGAAATCAGCTGATTTTCAATCAAAGAAGTAAAAATGAGAGAGTACTCAAACTTTAAACAGTCCTTGCAGTAGGTAAGGTAGTAGTTAGATAGTTTTCTACGTAGGAAACTACTAAAGCCATAAACAATAAGAAGCCAGCAGAACATTCCAGCTCGCAGCCCTTATACATCAGTTGGCATTACAATATTACAAAACATCAACATAATAAATTCATTACGCGCTTTAAGCGACGATAAAATCTACATAATAAGATCATCGAGTGATCGTGTTAAATAACTTATTGTATAAAACCTACCAATTTGTATTCACGTCGAGGGGAAATTATCATAATCCGGGCATGAGAGAGGGATGCGAGATACCAACCTAGTTAACCGTAGAAAGGGACGGAGGAAGGAGCTATTTGGCACTGAAATATGGAAGAGCTGTTAGGTTTTATTAAAGTTTTCAGAGGGTAATGAGGTATTATTGAATATCAGACGTGTTAAATGGGGCGCGTTCACGTGAGTAATAGCATCCAAGCTGAATTTATTGCTTGATTAGATAGATAGACAGATATACACTACATTTTATACTTAGATCAGAAGTAGAGGGAGATTATTATGATAGGTGCCTAGCCTATGTAAACGTATATAAAATAATTATGTGTTTTTTTTTTTTTTTTTTTTTTAAATTTATTTAAGGATCAACAAACAGTATGCAACAAAATTTAAAACTAAAGAGGTATACAGAGAAATAACTAGTTGAAATACCAGCATCGTTGACCACGGATGTGTTTTCTGTTTTTAGCTTATTGTTGACTATTGTGACACCCTGTCTGATGTCCTAACTCATAACATGAAAAACGTAGAGGCAAATAAGGAATTAATTCATCATCATTATAATTTCAGCCGTAGAACGTCCACTGCTGGACATAGACCTCCCCCATCGATCTACAAAAGGGCCGGTTGGAAGCGGCCTGCATCCAGCGTTTCTCTACAGGTACAGATTTGCCATGTACACGTGGGCCTTAAAATGAACATGGACAAGGCAAAGGTCATGTCAAATATCCATGTTGTGCCCACTCCAGCATCAGTTGGGAACTCAGTTCTTGAAGCTATTGAGGAATTAAATAATTGATGATAATTTGTATCATTTGGTGTACCTAAACATTACATTGTATAATATTTATATCATCATCATCATCAGCCAGAAGACGTCCACTGCTGAACATAGGCCTCCCCCTTTAACCTCCACACTGAACGACACTGTACTGTATTTATATATGTATATTTATAGTTACTGGGCCGTACTGACACTATATTCAACGAAAATATTTATCTATACTAATATTATAAAGAGGAAAGATTTGATTGTTTGTTTGCATTGAATAGGCTCCGAAACTACTGAACCGATTTGAATATTCTTTCACTGTTGGGAAGCTACACTATCCCCAGGTGACATAGGCTATAATATATTTAAAAAAAATAGGGATCCTTACTAAAACTCCAATAATATAACCCAAGGTGTAAAAAAAAAAGATAGCGAAGCCGGGGTGCGTTGCTAGTTAAGTATAAAAAACTCAAAAACACGTTCTGTTATTGAAGAGATCGTATCCACTCGGCTCCATCATCACATCAGTTCGAAGATATCAAATTATTGTTTTGTACTCCGGATTACATTATTATGTATCTTTAAAACATCAGCTATCTGTCAGTGAAAGCTCCGTCAAAATCGGTCCAGCCGTTATGGAGTCCATAGGGAACATAGATACAGTCATACACATCACCTTTCACAAGAAGAAGATCATGTCATAATTTGAAGATTCAATATATCGAAGACTTGTTGGCTAGTTGATGAGGAATAATAATAAATAATAATAATAATAAAAACTTTATTTCCATCTAAGCCTTAAAAATTAGTTAGCTTAGATCTAAGGTACAATTTACAGTGGTTAAGGCTAAGAATAATGCGTAAAACTATTAGCTCCGGGCCCCAAACTAGACAGCGAAGCCTGTGTCTTGGATGCCCAGTGGATCCAGTTAATAGCTTCAGTATTTAATTAAAAGTCAATTTCTTATTTTTCCCTACAAAGTGCCGAGCGCAGCACTTTACTTAAAAAACTGAATATCAGTGGAAATCTCACTCGGAGGTCGAGTATCCTCTATTATAGCACCTCCCGTTGTAAACTGAGCTCTATTACCAAATAATAAAACTTAAAGTTCGTTCCTTGCCAGATAGTTTCGTTTTCAAGCTAATTAGACGAGGGAAGCAATCCCAGAGAGTAAATAAATTTGAACTCTGTATAAAGGAATTAGGATGTATTTTGAGTTGGGTTAGTTGTAGATAGTTGATTTTCTGAAAAAAATTATTTGTTTGTAAATTTATAAAGATGTCTAGAAAGAGGAAATTAATCGGTTTTAAGCCTTGCTGATGAATCTTAGATAAATATTCTTAAGGTAATAAAAACTTTCATATTTATAAATCTTATCTTATCAATCATCATCTCATATTCTTATTTTAGTAGTTATATAAACGGATAAGTAATTAAACCATTAATCTATGAGCATACGAAGTTCATGTGTTTTTTCTGTTCCATATAAAACGGCCATTGTCACTACAGAATGTATGGAACAGCTGATATTTTTCTCGCGATTTCAGGGTTGATCCTATAGTAAAATTTGTTTATAATGATAGATACTATGGGCCCCTTTCGACTTAATACACCGTTTCCGCGTAACCCTGTAGATAAAAAAAATACTGAGTATACTCGGCCCAAGATTTTTTTGCACTGACATCTGTAGTAGTTTGAGGGTGAATGAATGCCGTAAATTCTGTTCACTCTTGTTGACTATGTTTTTGATCGTAAAATGATGGCTGATGAAATATGAAACGATGATGAAACCCGTACGAAGCGCTTTGATTCCACTTCTATTATGCGTACTGCTAGTCTGTGGAATGCGCTGCCTGATTGGGTGTTCCCCGATAGTTACAATCTGGGTGTCTTCAAATCTAGGCAAGCGTGCTCCACCGTAGACCGCATTTACATTAGGTGAGATGGCGGTCAAACGCAAGCCTATTAATAAATAAATAAATACTTATAAAAAGAAAATGTTTTCATTAATATTTTATTTTATTTCAGCTGTCAGAGCTAAAAAATACTTGGACTGAGTATGGGTTCCAAACATGCACCAAAATAAAATAAAAACTATGATGACAAGCAAACCACCTCGCCACTAGCTAGTAGTGCGAAACTAGCTATTACGGCGCGGCTTTGTCTGGAGGTGTCGGTCCGTGCACTCTTCACACCCTCACCCACACCCGCTCACACGATAATCAACCATAACAACCGCTAACAGAGCTCACATTTGATGCTAAACAACAGGTTACTTAACATCCAAACAGGTACATTTGATAATAGTTTTAATTACGTTTAGAATACGGGTCAAAATGGATAATATGGGGTTGATAGGTTATATTTTGCTTTGTAAGGTGAGGCAAATATTGTTGTACAACGGGCTTGGTCGAGACTGAGATAGGCATACATCGATTGAGCTTTATACACACTTTTAATTTCAGTAAAATATAAAACATCCAAGGTATGTAATTTATCTTTAGGTAGGTTGGTTTGTCGAACTAATCATTAAAGTCATATGATTAATTTATTTAAAAAAAAAAAAAAAAAACGGGATACCGTGGTAAGGTTGTGGAATGAGTTCCATATAACTGGTGCTGGTTGTGGTCATTTAACTTTAGTAAACAACCGTGATAGTTTAAAACAGAGTTCTTATCATTAAGTTCAGTTACAGCAAGATCTATATGTACGTAGTACATAGTATAGTATGAAACGGGCTGTTTATTCGGGAAATTGCATTAATTTCAAATTATTCATGTGTCTAGAGTTGACGAGACATTTTAAACAAATTAATTTAAATCCTCTGTCATCGTGCAGTCTCTTATTGCAACAAAATTTAATGTAGACTAAATGCCAAACTAAAACTATGAAGCTATAAATAATATACCTTAATAGTAAGTGTGGTTTTAATCTACTTTTGGTTCGGATATTTTTGAGCGCTGACCGCATACAATTTTTTTTATATAATATGTATCTTGTATTTGGGCAAATGAAACCAAATTTCGGGTAAACTGTTTGAGAATGTGTAAGCTACTAAATTTACCTATTTAAAACTTTCTTCACATTTCTCGTAAAAATCATATTGAAACTACATCCAATATTCGTAATTTACATTAAAGCTAAAATATTGCCACCACATTATGAAGAGTGTGAATATCATCGAGATAACAATAACACACATCCGCAGCTATTCGCGTGTTATGGCAAGCAATAAGGAGTAGTGGGTGCAGTTCACACCTCCCCGCGACCGCCGCCGACAAATTGCTCCACTGTGAAAGGTAGGGGATGAAGCGAGACGCTGCGTCTTGTGACAAGGGAGGATGCAAATCACTGTGTCTCATAACTACTCTGTTAATTAAGACCGTTAGTTTCTCTAAGATAATAAAAATAAAATAAAATAACAGGAAAATAAGCAAATCACTATGTTTTGTGAAAGGAAAGAAAGTGATTCGTTATGTTTTTTAACAGGAAATGAAGCAAATCGCTATGTTTTGTGACAGTAAATGAAGGAAATCGCTATGTCTTGTGACAGGAAATGAAGCTAGTTGCTATGTTTTGTGACAGTAAATGAAGCTAATAGCTATGTTTTGTGACAGGAAATGAACCGAATAGCTATGTCTTGTGACAGTAAATGAAGCAAATCGCTATGTCTTGCGACAGGAAATGAAGCTAATTGCTATGTTTTGTAATGGTAAATGAAGGAAATCGCTATGTCTTGTGACAGGAAATGAAGCTAGTCGCTATGTCTTGTGAGAGGAAATGTAGCGATACCCTATGTCTTATGAAAGGAAATGAAGCAAATCGCTATGTCTTGCGACAGGAAATGAAGCTAATTGCTATGTTTTGTGACAGTAAATGAATAAATTGCTATGTCTTGTGACAGGAAATGAAGCTAATTGCTATGTTTTGTGACAGTAAATGAAGGAAATCGCTATGTATTGTGACAGGAAATGAAGCTAATTGCTATGTTTTGTGACAGTAAATGAAGGATATCGCTATGTCTTGTGACAGGAAATAAAGTAATTGCTATGTTTTGTGACAGTAAATGAAGGAAATCGCTATGTCTTGTGACAGGAAATTAAGCTAGTCGCTATGTCTTGGGACAGGAAATGAAGCTAGTCGCTATGTCTTGTGACAGGAAATGAAGCTAGTCGCTATGTCTTGTGAGAGGCAATGTAGCTGTGTCAGGGGCCAGAACAAATTGCTGTGATCTGTGGAACAAATAGTTGTGTTTTACTGCCAGATAGAAACTGTGTTTGCAAATTATTATGGGTTTTGTCTAATTATTTTATTTATTTCAACTTCTTTGCCATATCAAAATTAGTGACTTAGTATTTTATTGAGTTTTCTGAAATAACTTGGGTGCTATTTACGTAAGTGCGAATTAGATTGATGCTGGAGTAGGAATACCACACATTTACTGTGGCCCGATAATAAGCGAGTGGCGAGTTATATGACTAGAAGTCGTATATCGTAACTCGCTACAGTATATCGCTTAGAGCACACGTCACACCGCGCGCGGAAGGGTTGCGAACACGTGTGGGGGTGTGTGGACCAATAACCGAGCCCTTGGAGTCAGGGCACAGGTTCAATAACAGTTACTACGCCCTTGGGATGGCCGCAGATTATATCATAGGTAATATGCATTTGGAGTTCAGTGGAGAGGTCTAGTTGTTCTTGTACCTACTACATTGGTTCTCAAGTTGAAAGTCTGCAACCGACTTCCAACTTGAGAACCAGTTGCATTCTATAGATAAAACTTTCTCGTAGAGCAGGTAGATACAGCCGGGGGCCTACTACGATTTTTTGTAGTATTCTTAGTTCTATCTCACATTGAATTTTGTCTCATCAACTCTACTGTAGAGAGCAAGGTCTTTTTTTAAATAAATAATAGGCTTGCGTTTGACCACCATCACGCCTGATGTTAAGCGATGATGCGGTCTACGTTGGAGCACGCTTGCCTAGAAGGAACCGATTCACTCGTGATTTGAAGACGCCCAGATTGTAACCATCGGGGAACTATTCAGGCAGCGAATTCCACAGACTAGCAGTTCGCATAATAAATGTGGAATCAAAGCGCTTCGTACGGGTTTTCGGAATATCAACCATAAAGCGGTGACGATGTTTCGTGCCCGCTCTGGCAGTCCGTTAGATACTTTCTCGTAGATCAGGTAGATACAGCCGGGGGCCTACTACGATCTTTTGTGGCATTTTTAGTTCTATCTTACATTGAATGTCTCATTAACCCTAGTGTAGAGAGCAAGATCAAAAAATTAAAAAAAAATCACAACACCTGTGATATATTGTGAATAGTTTTTTTTATTTTTTTATTTAGCTTTCTCTCGATACCGTTTTTCAATCGATCAATGGGATTGGGTCCCCTGAATTGATCCGTATTCGGGGTCAGCCTTCCTGATACGCTTTTATCGTGCTTGACAGTTTTGCGTCATTTCGGCGGTTAGGCCTAAAACAATTTCTTTAAAAAAATTGTGTGGTTGACAGCCTGGCTAGGCGTTTAACCACAGCTCAGCTGATTTTAAGTGATGGTGTGGCTTTTAAATCAAAATAAGTGGAAAATTCGGTTACTTGGATGACTTAATATTGTCATCCAAGGAACCAAAAACAAGTAAATCAATTTTGAATTTATATGAGATTCAGATTCAGATTCAGATTCTTTATTCTTTATCTAGAGCAATCTGTAAGTACAGTCAGTACAGTATCAGTTGGTGGACAAACGTAGACTTATCCGCGTTAAAAAAAAAAACAATATAATGAATAAAATAAATAATAAAATATTTTCCAAATCGGTTCATGAATGACAGAGTTTTGAGAAAACAAACATTCCAAAAATTATATTACAACCGAATTGAGAACCCCCTCCCTTTTTGAAGTCGGTTAAAAATAGGTAGGTGGTGATCTATGATGGTGGTGTTTTTGATGAGTATTCACTAATATACGTCACAGAATAAATAACAGTATCCCTGATTTATTGCCTTAACTAGGGTTCCGTACTAATATCCCGTGAAACGCTTGTCTAATTGTACCGGCGGATCAATACGGAACCCGCCCTGACCCATATCGCTCTCACACGGGCTGAATGCGGATCTCTGGAATTGGAAGTCATTAGATTGTACTGTCTACATGCAACCCAACTTAGCTGTTGTTGTACTGTTAACTGGGCGCCACTATCGTATTTACTGAACAAATTATACATTTTACAAAAAAAATGGACAATAGTGAGTAGAACTAGCACCCTGAGGGTTCCGTACAAACTTAATAAATATGTATGTAGTGTAGATCAATCCTGGAAATCAAGGCATGACGAAAAAAGGTGTTGAATGACAAACTCCATTTTGGAATACAGGTACCACGTATTATACCAACAAAAAAAAATAAGTTTGTAACATTTTTTAATTTTATTTGATGTAATATTAAATTAACAATTTTCGGACTTTCTCATTTTTTTTTTCTTTTTTTTACCGCGTTTTTTTTCCTGATGCTTCTTGCAAAATTTCATGATTCTAGGTCAACGGTAAACTTTATTTTATGGTCATCTTTTCCGTGTGATAAAAAATAATCAGTCCGGAATCCTATTACCATGAAGTAGCTATTGATATGATTTATGTACTTAGTCCATAGTTCACTATTGTCTTAGTATAACTCTGACAGACGTAATTAAACCTCTACACTAAGAAAAGTTGCAAGTTGAAATAGCAATGGGCAGGCCACATCCCTCGAAGAACCGATAACCGATGGGGAAGAAAGGTTCTGGAGTGGAGACCACGAACCGGAAGACGCAGCGTAGGGAGGCCTCCCACTGGATGGACCGACGACATTGTGAGAGTCGCGGGCACCCAGTGGATGCAAAAGGCAGGCTGTCGTTCAGTGTGGAGGTTAAAGGGGGAGGCCTATGTTCAGCAGTGGACGTCTTCTGGCTGATGATGATGATGACTAAGAAAACATTTTTTTTCTTTTTATGAGTTTTTTTTTCAGTCTGTCTGACTTACACTAAGATAATAGTGAACTATGAACTAAGGACATAATTATATCAATTGTTACTTCAACCACATCATTTGTAAAACGATGTTCTCAACTTAGTTGAAAAATACCACCACCTAATATTATAACTTAGTATAAAAAAGTATTTAAACTGTAAATTCTGAGGCAATTATTAAAAAAAAACGAAACAATTACAATTTAGAAACAATTTCATTAGTAGAATCAGGGGGGTCAGATTAATGCGACGCGTGATCAAAATGCTGGCGTGTTTCTGGTGGTAATGCCGCCAGCATGCTGGGTACGCTGCCAACTGATAGTGGGCTTGAGCATTTGGATTATCTTTAGACCATCAACGGTCTATGGGCAGTCTAACTGTATTTGTAGTGTTAGCTTGTATTTTGTTTAGTTAATGGGCAAGCGTCTTTATTTACTAAACAAAATACAAGCTAAAACTAAAACTACAAATACAGTTAGACTGCCCATAGACCGTTGAAGGTCTAAAGACAATCCAAATGCTCAAGCCCACTACCAGTTGGCAGCGTGCCCAGCATGCTGGCGGCATTACCACGTTGAATGGCAATACTTATGCGTTGAGCCAGAAACACGCCAGCATTTTGGTCACGCGTCGCATTAACCAGGCGCGTTTAGTTAATATTTAGTTATGCACTTAAAAACATGTGTACTAGCGCCCCAGTTCCAGTACAACACGAGCAGAGCAGAGATAAATACATGGAAGTATTATTCACCGTACACATTATTAAAACATGTGTACTAGCGGCCGAGTTCCAGTACAACACGAGCAGAGCAGAGATAAATACATGAAAGTATTATTCACCGTACACATTATTAAAACATGTGTACTAGCGGCCGAGTTCCAGTACAACACGAGCAGAGCAGAGATAAATACATGGAAGTATTATTCACCGTACACATTATTAAAACATGTGTACTAGCGGCCGAGTTCCAGTACGACACGAGCAGAGCAGAGATAAATACATGGAAGTATTATTCACCGTACACATTATTAAAACATGTGTACTAGCGGCCGAGTTCCAGTACGACACGAGCAGAGCAGAGATAAATACATGGAAGTATTATTCACCGTACACATTATTAAAATATGCGTACTAGCGGCCGAGTTCCAGTACAACACGAGCAGAGCAGAGATAAATACATGGAAGTATTATTCACCGTACACATTATTAAAACATGTGTACTAGCGGCCGAGTTCCAGTACGACACGAGCAGAGCAGAGATAAATACATGGAAGTATTATTCACCGTACACATTATTAAAATATGCGTACTAGCGGCCGAGTTCCAGTACAACACGAGCAGAGCAGAGATAAATACATGGAAGTATTATTCACCGTACACATTATTAAAACGCCATAAACAAACGAAGAGCGAATGACCACAGCATTGTGCCGCGCGTATTCACTCGCCTCTATCAAACTGACAAAATCTTATTCAAACAAATACTCCTTTATCCATCCACCATTGAACTCACAAAAGGCCATTCTCGTAGGTGTGAGCCCTTTCAACGTGTTAAGGCCATAAAGGCCTATTTAAGGCTTTGTTGGACCTTTTTCCAGAGGTGTTGCTGGTACTGACATGTGGAGTGGAAGCCTTGCTTTAATTTGTGATTGTAATAGGTGTGAGATAGAAGGCGATTGTTCAGATCGCCATTGTCTTCATGTTCTTTCATGTTTCAAGGAGATTCTATAAATATTTAAATATTGAACTAAGGCATGGTTTTTTCATTTTTTTTTATGGTTTCGTACCCAAAGGGTAAAAATGGGACCCTATTACTAAGCCTACATTGTCTGTCAACTAGAATATCCACTAAATCATAATACTTAAGGCAGTATTCTGTTTGCTTCGTTTTATTTCTAGTATAGTATATTTCTCTATGGTTTTATATATTTCTCGACTGCCCCGGTGGCTCAGTTGGTAGTGAACCTATCTTCTGTGCTTGGGGGCGTGGGTTCGATTCCCATCTAGGACAAACATTTGTGTGATGAACATTTGTGTTTGTTCTATGTCTGGGTGTTAATATCTATTTAAGTATGTATTTAAAAATATATATGTATGTATATCAGTTTCTGGCAGCCATATTACAAGCTTTGCTTAGTTTGGGGTCAGATGACCGTGTGTGCAAAAATGTCCCGAATATTTTTAAATTTAAAAAAAATATACCTTTGTACGTAAATTAAGTAAACTTTTTTTTCCATGATAATTTTTGACATGTTAATAATATTTATAAAATAAATGAATATGAATATGAACGATATTTTTAATATAAACTGGCATAGTGCGAGTCGGTCTCGCGCACTGAAGGTTCCGTACCACCACAAAATTCAAAAACTAAATTAACAGTTATAGTTTGGTAATGAACAGAAATTTGTCACCGACTCACACTTGGCCATTATTTATTATTTGTTGTTATACTTCAGAGTGTGTACTATAATCGTACCAAGTTTGATGCTTGTACGTATTACTCTTTTTACATTACAGCGAATACAAAAATACGTTAAAAACCGTTTGTTGAATGGCTACCCCCTTTTAGTTATTTTAGACTTTTTTATTATTTGTTAGTCAATCCGCCGTAACATTACATATTTTGTCAAAATTTCAACTGGTTATCTATTACGATTCGAAAGATACAGCCGTTAATAGGTAGAACAGACAGACGGACAGACAGATGGACGGACAGACAGACATCGTAGGCTTAGTAATAGGGTCCCATTGAGTACGGAACCCTAAAAAAGTGGTTGAGACATTTTAACACGAATGATAATTAGGTCGCCAAAGAACCAGAGTCACCGACATAGCTGTTAAAATTTGCAAGTTGAAGTGGCGATGGGCAGGCCACATCGCTCGAAGAACCGATAACCGATGGGGAAGAAAGGTTCTGGAGTGGAGACCGCGAACCGGAAGACGCAGCGTAGGAAGGCCTCCCACTAGATGGACCGACGACATTGTAAGAGTCGCGGGCATCCAGTGGATACAGAAGGCAGGCTGTCGTTCAGTGTGGAGGTTAAAGGGGGAGGCCTATGTTCAGCAGTGGACGTCTTCTGGCTGATGATGCCCCCCCCCCTTCATGACAGATACATGGAAATATAATTATTAAACTTATTAAAACTATCACAAACTTTAGGAGCGTCTGTCACCATCAAATCAAAATATATTTTTCCTATTCAGGCTTTAAACCAGTGCTACTAATTAGTTTCACTTCATTAGTTTACTCGATTAAAATAAATAAATATTCGGGACATTTTTGCGCACACGGTCATCTGGCCCCAAACTAAGCAAAGCTTGTGATATGGCTGCCAAAGACATATACACATCATCATCATTTCAGACGTAGAACGTCCACTACTGGACATAGCCCTCCCCGTCGATCTCCAAAAGGGCCGGTTGGAAGCGGCCTGCATCCAGCGTTTCCCTGCGGTCTCTTATATACACACATATAATTAAATAACGAATAATTACTTTATCATACAAAATACGTTACGACGCCGAGGATAGAGGGACGTGCAAAAGAAGATCCTACCACCATGTGGCTATATAGTCTAGGAGAGAGAGAAAGAAAGGTAAACAAAATGCCTGTTAAAATGGTAGTGAAATTAACTAAAACGATTTTTCGTTCCATTTCCATTTGAAATATGCTCTACCATTGATTTATCACTATTGCGTGTATCGCCTACTGGGCTGATATATATTTCGGGAAATCCATAATTGTTTATGTATTTGTCATAAAAACCGCTAACTACAGGCAGAATACACTTAGCTTGCCTTCTCCCGAGCAGCTGGGCCCAGTGCTAACAATACCTACTCCGAGGCCGTGCGCCCGCGCCGCATTGTGCGCGCCTTTTGTCCTGCGCAGGAGTCGAGTGCACTCTGTTCCTGCGGTTTCATCTCATTTCGTGAACTGCAAACTGTGCCTTGCCTTTGCCCATGATTTAACCTAACGCTAGGTACCTAACCCTTCAGCAATGCACTGCACTCCTCACCCTGGTATACAAGATGTCTAGAATCACTTCATACATATCAATAATGACATAGTAACTCGGCGGTTAAATAGATAACTACGAGTAACAAAGGTCATACATCCCCAGTCATACATACCACTACAGATATAAAATTGTGTTCTTGGTCTAATTTTATTTTATACTAGGGGTCCGCCCCAGCTTCTATATTCTATATTATACTTAGCCTATGTCACCCGGGATAGTGTAGCTTCCCGTCAGTGAAAGAATTTTTCTAATCGGTTCAGTAGTTTGGGAGCCTATTCAATGCAAACAAACAAACAAACAATCAAATCTTTCCTCTTTATAATATTAGTATAGACTAGTGGTCCACCCCAGCTTCGCACGGGTATAGATTATAGCCTATGTCACCCGGGGATAGTATAGCTTCCCGTCAGTGAAAGAATTTTTCAAATCGGTTCAGTAGTTTCGGAGCCTATTCAATGCAAACAAACAAACAAACAAACAAATCTTTCCTCTTTATAATATTAGTATAGACTATTCGGAAAACAAACAGCTGAAACTAACTAATTATAGTAGGTAGATAGTAGAAGGAAGCCATAAAAAGTTTTCACTTATAAGGCAACGTAGTTGTGATGCCTCTGGTGTTACAAGTATCCATAGGCGACGGTTAATGCTTACCATCAGGCAGCCCGTCTGCTTGTTTGCCATGGCATAGAAAAAACAGAATACCCTGAATTTATCATTTTGAAACGCACGGACTCTGCATTTCTATGAAACATAAATTGGACAGGCCTAAATTCATTGAGATTGGTTTAGCTTGGTTGTGCCTATAACGTCTATTTCCTATTACGTATATATTTTATAACAAATGTTCTATGTGAGCTTATATACGTCCCTACGCCAAAGTTACCTGAAGCTTTAGCATAAAACATTATTTTAAATCAATATCACATACGAAAAGAAAATATTTTTTACATAAATCAATCTTACGTTAGGAATAAGTGAAGAAACTTAAGTGAAGAAAGTAAGTAAACCTTAAACTTACGCAAACAATGATATTAAGATTACTTAAAACACTGTCTTAAACTGTCATGGTTGTTACTTAATGTTATATGATTATTTTCCCGTAAATAATCATGTAACATTAAGATAACGTAATATCTATTTACAATAATATATATACTAAATAATATTGGAGAGTGTTTTGTGATTACACTAATGTTATTAATTGTAAAGGTAGTGTGTAAGTGTCCGTAACTCAGTAACAGCTGAACAAATTTAAATGAAATTTAGTTTGGAGATAGTTTACACATTTTATTCCACAAAAAATCATAGTTCCTGATATAATATATTAGCAGGTAAAACTGCGGGCGGTTTCTTAAGAATGTATGTAAAGTTAATAAAGGTATATGATTATCACCGGGATAATTCTAATTTACAACCAAATAAAAATAACAATGAAAATGCCGACGGCATTCAGTTCAATTCCTTCAAGCGTGACGTTTACTTTACAACTAATTCACAGAATAATTACTACTACTACTGTATAATATACATAATATATCGACGTAATTAAAACGAAAAATAGTAACCTTATCCTACTAATATTATAAACGCGAAAGTTTGTATGTATAGATGTATGGATGTTTGTTCCTCTTTCACGCTGCAACGGAACAACGGATCGACCAAATTTTTTGCATGGTTTAAGAGCCAAAGAGTGACATAGACTTTTCATCATCATTTTTCATCACTACGCGGGTGAAACCGCGGGGCGCAGCTAGTTTTCCATAAATTGGTAGTGTTATTAGGTACGTACTTGTAGATATATTCTAATATCAACATAAGTATCGAAGCATATTTTCATCGGAATAACAATAAGTAATCAGTAGTTAATATTTTATACTATTTGTTTGTATACCATTGTTAGACACAACTATTCAATAGAGCACATACAATTGTCACCTATACAATGAATTATCCTACCTTACAGATCAATAATGTCATAGACTGCCCATAGACCTTCAACGGTCTATGGGCAGTCTAACTGTATTTGTAGTTTTAGTTTTAGCTTGTATTTTGTTTAGTTAATAAAGGCGCTAGCCCAGTAAAAAAAAATAATGTCATTGTACAAAATATTACCTAAATCTATATCGTCGCAGGAACGGCAAATTTACTGAAGCTCCAAATGACCATTTCGAGAAAAAGCCGTTTTAAGTTTTTTTTTTTCGTTTTTAATTCATAACTTTTTTCCCAGCACAAGAATTTCGATGACGTCAAGGTAAACTTTTATTAATTTGTCATTTTCTATGTCCAGAAGTACAAACCATAATAAATGGACTGCTGGTTTGTGATATAGTGGCGCTTAGGTAAAAATGACTTCAATTTACAGTAAAGCAAAATTTCTTAACCGCCATTTGATTCAAATATTTATAGTCAAAATTACTTATAACTCTAAAATATTAGCTGTTAAATTGCCGGAAGCCAAATTTACTTAAAATTTACTTGTAATTAATTGCAGGAAAACAAAATTACTTAGGTGACAGGCACGAATAAAATGCCAAAAAAGTGTCGTTTAAGGACTCTGGTTGATGAAAAAACCCCTTTTTTCCTTTTACTGAAACGCCAAAATAGTGCTCGTATCGCTATGGGACCCAGACTGATCGACGCAGAAAAAAACGCTGATTCCGAATATCTATATAACTCAATATGCCTATTTTGGCGCTTCAGTAATTCTGCCTTTCTTGCGACGATATCAGACGAAAGATAGATAACCTGTACAAAATAGTATCGAATCATTCATCAGTCCCCAGCAAACAATCGTCCTTATTTCTATGTTATCTAACTCAAGCACTTGAAAATATAAAGGACACTGATTATGATTACCCATCCCCGTGTCAAGCCTACTAAATTACAAATCTATAACACTAAATTCCTCGAATCACGCTAGCACAGTGTGCTGCACACTCGACACCAGTGAATAGTGCAACCCGAGCCGGCGGCGGCGCGCCCGACCCACTGCGTCCCGCGTCATTGTCTCTCCATAAAGGACTAATTATAAAAGGATAAAGGCCTAATTATAGTAATCGCTAATTAAAGCGTTGGAAGACAAAGAATAAGGCGTCGTCGAGCCGCCGCCGCCGCCGCCGCCTCGCTACGTTCGGGCTTCAAGTTAAGCCAAGGCTAGGCATAACAGTTTAAATAAACTAAATGCAAAAAACATCCTACCAATTATTATTACCAATAGGTAGGTTATAAGTTAAAATGTGTGTAACTTCCAGTACGTAACAGGTCTGTTTACTTCTAATTTTATTCTTCTCTTATTGGAATTTGCAACCCATATCCATAAACAGTTATGACGCAGTTTGGTAAAAAAAAACTTTGAACAAATAAATGAGGTTAAATAAAAAAACAGCTAAGCTGCGTAGGTATTGGAATTAAATCGTTTTATAAAATAATACGTTGTATTTATTCCGCCTACTTATAAAACCTACCTATCTACCTACAATGTTTTTTATACGGTTATGATGTAATTAAATCGTTTTCTTTCAGACAAGCGTGCTCCATCGTAGGCGGCCAAACGCAAGCTTATTATTAAATATCTAAATAAAATTAAATAAGTTAGTACCTACAGTAAAAGTGTACATTATTACTTAGTGAACGGCGTCTCTTTGTTTAAATTACTTCATCACCAAAATAAATAAACAAAAGCGCTCAAGACTACATACTCTAAAATTAATTTTGCGAATCAGTTGCGAGATAATATATGTATCTATCCATTGCAAACCGCATCATCTCTTAACATCAGGTGAGGTGGTGGTCAAGCGCTAGTCTGATAACTAAAAAAGTCTAATAATTTGCCAATTTCAATAAGATATGGAATAAAATTCAATATCTGGATATGGTGAAAACAAATGAGACGAAAACGTGAGTTAGGTAAGACGAGAAAATAATGTGACTGCACATTACAAGAAAATTATCGGAGAATTATTTACAGAACTTATTTTAGGTAGTAGAGACAAGCCAACTCACCAGGAGGTGGATGCAGCAGCGGCGGGCCGGGCAGGAAGGCGGCCGCCACCGCCGCCTGTGCGTTGAATGCGGCCGCGTACGCAACCCTGCTGGCCATCGACCCTGGCAGCGAGAACTGCGGTGCATATGCCGATCTATCTCTACTCTCCGACAGGTTCAGCACTCGGTCCCTGTCATCCCTCTCGAAGTACCGCTCTCTGCTGTCGCGGTTATCAGACAGGCCCAGCAGTTCTTGGATGCCGAACGGTGACCGCTGCGGCGCTCGCGGCGCGCTCGCGTTCGCGCTCATCGCTTGCATCGCGCCGCTTGTCTGCTCTCGGCTTTACTTTACATTACTGTTCTGTACAGTTCGCAACACTCAAGTTTTTTTTTTGTAATTTTACCATCACAATTTTTTCATTGAGGTCTTTTAAAACACACTTTTTAAGAAGTTCTAAAAATAGGTTTTTAGTTTCAAAAATTATTCAATGTTATGTTAGGCCTAAACATGTAGGCAGCAATTAATAAAAAACGATAAAAGGTGTATGCAAATTTTCTTCGAAGGTGGAAAATTTACGAAAAAACGTCTGTGTCGCGATCGTTGACGTGACGCGAGCGCTCTCCGCGACGACCGAAGCGCTTGTGCCGGCGGCGCCGCCCGTGCTGTTGTAAAAACGAGAGAGCCCCCCTGGAGCCGGAGCCGGGCCTTCACTGCCGAACCATCCTAATTCACCACCCCTCGGGCGCGACTTACTGCCTTCTCGCGCCGGCCCGCGCTCTGAAGCCACAGCGCGAGAACGGCTCAAGTCGACGTCGCGCTCGCGGCTGTTACGCCGTTACGAGTCGCGACTTGCGCCCCCCACCCCGCGCGGGCGGGGCCTGCTAATAGCCAATCCGGATATTTTGTTACCGCACTGTATTGGCCAGATTTGTTCGTAGTCGGCACGCCCCCCGCGCACCTGCCACGGGAAATGCGACCGTCCTGCGTTCCATTAAACTACAAAGTGAGAGTCGTGGCCGGCGGCTGATTTAATTTTGATTAATTGTGAGAAATGAATAGCGCGGTCGAGGGGCCGCGGCGCGAGGCGGTGGGAGTTCGATTCTCGGAGCGGGCACTGCGAGGCGGTGGCAGGTGCTCTATGTGTTATTATGACGTCTCGATGGCTTCCTCGAGTGTGGGTTACACGTCCGCTGCATAATGCACCATTATCAGTCACTGGTACCACGCTCCACCTGTAACTCTACCTGCCTGCCTCCATACAACGCTTTCACATTAGTTTAATTTAAAAAAAAACTACGTCATCATCATCATAATCAGCCTTTTAACAGTCCACTGCTGGACTTTTAGCCTACCCCCGAAAGGGTGATTGGGCCATATCCACCACGCTGGCCCAGTGCGGGTTGGTGGATATCTACATATAACTGCTTATTCCAATTAGAAGTAAAAAAAAAATACAATTAATGCACAGTAGCTAAAAAATATGCAAATTCAGTATACTAATATAAATTATTATGCGAAAGTGTATGACTGTTTCTCATTCACGCAGCAATATAATTCAAAGGGTTGAATTTTTATTTTTTCATTTCTCCTTTCCTCTTGAAGGTGTTTTGGTGTCACACTACTTGTGCTTTACTAGCTATAGTGTCGAGTATTTAAATATTTTCAAGATTTACAAAATATCGACAAACAAGTCAGAGTCAAGCAAAGTAAGTCACAGTCAAGTCCAAGCCATGCCCTAGTGAAGCGTGGAGATTTTACTACCTGTTAGGTAGAGCTTCTATAATGTTTTGTTCATTTACTTCCAAAAAGCAAAATATTCTTTATGGAAGTAATAAAACAATTAAGATATTATCTTATTTTTTTATTACTTTAGTTTTGAATTGCACAAACAGAATTTATTTCTTCTTAAAAGACAGTATTTTTAGCAGTTTTTTGTTTATTGGTTCTCCAACAGGATTATACAATATATCATTTATTCATGAGTATTAAAAAAACGCATACTATCGATACTTTATTAAAGACTAGCGGTCCGCCCCGGCTCCGCACGAGTATAGTTATATAACCTATTAAAATAGCCTATATTAATCAGTGATAATGTAGCATTCAAATGGTGAAAGAATTTTTAAAATCGGTTCAGTACTTTTTGAGCCAATTCGTTACAAACATACTTACATACAAATCTTTCCTCTTTATAATATTAGTATAGAAATAAACTTGATCTGTGATTTTGTGTATACTAATAAGTCATCATCATCATCAGCCAGAAGACGTCCACTGCTGAACATAGGCCTCCCCCTTTAACCTCCACACTGAACAACAGCCTGCCGCCTGCATCCACTGCATAGATGCCCGCGACTCTCATAATGTCTTCCGTCCATCTATTCTAGTGGAACTAAATAGTACCTAAAAGTAATGATATCAAAAACAAAAAACTTGCTTTGACATGGAAAATCAATTTTGCAATTAATTTCAAGACTTCAAACTATGTAACAAAAAATTACCTATAAATAATAAAGAAAAGTATCAACACAATCTCAGGTAGGTTGTTTGATACTTTAATTAATATTTATTCGAGTAAAATAATTATTTTATTTATGTTACACGGGAATTACTCACGTAAGATTAAGTCGGTTACTCCACGGTGAAAACCACGTCAGTTTCAATAATAAAATTAATATTGTTATAACCAGACTGCCTCAAAAGGAGAGTCATGTTATTATGGTGGAATATTTGAGGTCATTTGAGAAAAAAATACATGGAATTTAACTAAAATAGTAATTTAGTCTTCTTTGCCTGAATATGGCCAAAATTGTACACAATACCTTGGCGTTCAAAATATGTGGGTAGATAAAAATAAAAATTTGAAATCCAATAAAGAATAATATTTTTAAGTGAGTTACGTTTAAGTACTTGTGCCAATTTTTGTAAACAAATTAATGAAGTAGCTAAGTAAACTGGCTGCACCCCGCGGTGTAGTTGAGACAGTAATTTTCTCCGAGATCTCTCCGGCCTTTTAACATACATGCAAAAAATCACGTCAATCCTTTGATCTGTTACTGCATGAAAGAGGAATAAAAAAACACTATTCGTATTTATAATATTAGTATGATTCATGAAGTTTCTAGTTAAGTTCTTTTTTACCAAGATTGAATAAATTTAATTAAAAAGATAGATATATATATTTTATACTAGCTGAAACCCGCTACTTCGTACGCGTAGAGCTCGGCTTGCGGCCTCGCTACTACAACCCGTTATAGCCTATGTGTTATTCTAATTTATAAGCTATATTATTGTAAACTTTCATTAAAATCCATTCAGTAGTTTTTGCGTGAAAGAGAAACATACATCCATACATCCATACATACAAACTTTCGCGTTTATAATATTAAGTAGGAAGAATACTGACATTCCTAATTTTATTATAATTATGTACGAATATGTATTAAACACTAAATGGTGTGCCTAGACCCGGCACTAGTTTGTAAAGTTTAAAGATATTTCCAAAAAACAACAAAAACAAAATCTGCAAAAAATATTCAATAATCCGTGTGAACGTGCGGCCGTGTATTCATCTCCGCGTCCACCTGAAGCAGCGGAGGAACAAAGCCGGGAGAGGTATCACGTTGAACGTTGTTTGATATCACAACACCACGGTTTTTGCCTCGTAACCTGAAACCGACGTCTCCAGAACAAGCACGTCACCGGAGAACACGTCAATAGTTCCACTAAATAAAAATCAAATAATGAATTGATCTGAAGAGACAAAACATTTGAAGTGATTGTAAACATCACCACAGATAAATCTTAATATATATAAATCTCGTGTCACAATGTTTGTCCTCAATGGACTCCTAAACCACTTAACCGATTATAATAAAATTCGCACACCATGTGCAGTTCGATCCAACTTGAGATATAGGATAGTTTAAATAATTATATAACTAGCGACCCGCCCCGGCTTCGCACGTAAATTACACCCGTGCGAAGCCGGGCGGGCGGGTCGCTAGTCTACTATAAAAACTGAACCCCGAGATTGATTAAATGAAGCCCAAATCTGAATAAAAAGGCAGCTGATTTTCATTTTCTTTCAACTACCTAGCTACCTACCAATAAAAGAAATACCTGAATATATATCAGTAAATTTGGACGCACATGTCACACGTAGTAAGATTAGATCCTTGTTAAAGTCATCGTCGCAGAAATCCATTTTAAAACTAAAAGTTTTCACGAAGTGAAACCAAATCATATTTGACTTAAGGTGGTACGTTTCACAAATAGCGGGAAATTCAAATTTCAAACAGTTTTCTTGTCCTTGTAGCTAGGCCGGGTAATAAATGTAAACAACTATGATGTTTGCGCAAATTGATTATTATTCTTTACAAAATCATGTAAAGCTATTTATCTCTAATGCACATTATTACTTACATTTGTGAATAAACAATTTTTTTCTGTTTCAAACGGTTTATTCACAAATGTAAGTAACATGGTGCGTTACTGTTAACTAATTGTACATGATAATGTAATGAACAGCCAACATTTTGCGCACACACTGTTTTATTTTAAAATAATTACCTGGCCTGGCTACTAAGGCCAAAAAACCGTTTAAAATTTGAATTTCCCGCCATAGGTGAATCGTACCACCTTAAGGGTCGGCCACGTATTTGTCATGCCTCTGGTGTTACAAGTATCCATAGGCGACGGTAACTGCTTACCATCAGGCGGCCCGTGTGCTTGTTTGCCACCTATGACATAAAAAAGACTGTGTGTGTTGGTCTATTCCACTTTGATCACATGGGTGCTGCTGGGTAAAGTTGTTTTTTTTTTTGAAAAGTGTTATTAACATTGATACCAGCTACTGCATTGAACTCCGTAGCACCATTCGTAGCACAAAATGTAGCAAACCGTAGACGTTCTACGCACAATAGATAAAATACCTAAGTGTTTATTTAAAAAAAAACACTCATTTTATCATTGTCTAAACCTGATTGTACTCTTTCGGCTGCATGGTATGCCAAGCTAGAGTTGTATACCAACTGACAATGAATATATTTTTAACCAGGCGATATAAAAATTAAGTAAATTTTTACAAAAAAAACCTACTTTAATTGAAGTGGGTGAAATTCAATAAACGAGGTTTATCCCATAATTTTCCACCAATAAAAGTGGAATATTTTCATCAAATTTAAATAGGACCAACCTTGGGCCGTAGCGAAAAAAAATATATCGCGAAACATATAGACACAAAAGATACTGTCGAATTGAGAATATCTTGTTTCAAAGTCAGTTTATCAAAACTTACAAATACTATATATTGTAAACTAATAATAATATATATAAAAAACTAACATTTGTACGCTGTAACAGGGGCAAGGACATGAGATACGTCTCCATTATTACGACCATGTATGCTACTTTATATGTATGTGTACCTACCATGTTCTGACAAATAAATATTTTGAATTTGAATTTGTACACAGGCTACAATAGTTTATAAGTAGTTTCAGAAGTAACAAACAAGAGAAGGCGCCGCGTGTCCGTGCTTTTAAACTGAAGCTTTTACCGAGTTGCCGACGGAGATGTGCATCTTCGATCATAACGGTTTCATGTTATTTACTGGGACCCCCAACTTGTATTTGTTCATTACTTGGAAAAGTAAAGCGGCATATTGAAACTTAAAATCTTACTTTTCCTAATTTATGGCACGTATTAAAAAAAAATATTGGTAAGTATTTTTTTTCAAATCGCGAGTGTGTCGGTTTCTTCTAGGCAAGCGTGCTCCAACGTAGACCGCGTCATCGCTTAACATCAGGCGAGGTGGTGGTCAAACGCAAGCATAATAAAAAAAAGTGACCGTGGAAATTGTCTACTTTACTCCTTGACGAAAATGTTCAGTTTCTTTTGCTATTCTGACTTCAGAGAATACTGCTTAGGAAAAAAACAACACAATATATTAAACTGACATGAAAAAATTAAATCAGATAAGATAAAATAATTTATTTTCCAAAAATACGAATTAAAAAAATGTTTTATACACAGTTTAAAATGTTTAATAGAATGTTTTAGACTTTCGTGAATGTTTGAAACATTTGAAAACATTTGAAATGGTATTTCAATTTTTGAAAGTCCTGAAAATCGCACTGAATATCCGTTACCTAACCTAATACTACGAGTATTTCAAATGTGAAAATTAGTTAATTATTATCATACTAACTAGACGAATATTTTTCATAGTTATCTCAAAATATTAGACTCAAAAACTTAAATTAAAAAATTCAACGCCATTTCAGAGAAAAAATATATTTATGTAACTTTTTACTAAGTTTGATAGCTTTTGTAGTTCTTGTAGTCAGGTGTACCACACAAACAGACAAAGACAGTACACTCTCTAAAGTAAAACAACAAATAATAAATACTGGCCAAGTGCGAGTCGGTGACAAATTTCTGTTCACCACCGGTTCTCTTACGATCACCGAAGTGAAGCAACGTCGGGCGCGGTCGGTACTTGGATGGGTGACCGCCTGGGCGTTGATCGGATTGTGTCTTTTTGCACTACTTTTTTGTACGTTGGAAGCTAACAAGTTATGTGGTGGTACGGATACCTCAGTGCGCGAGCCCGACTTGCACTTGGCCTGGTTTTTTTAAATACTGTATTGTTTTTTTAATATAAATAATAGGCTTGCGTTTGACCACCATCACGCCTGATGTTAATCGATGATGCGGTCTACGTTGGAGCACGCTTGCCTAGAAGAAACCGATTCACTCGTGATTTGAAGACATCCAGATTGTAACCATCGGGGAACACCCATTCAGGCAGCACATTCCACAGACTAGCAGTTCGCTTAATAAATGTGGAATCAAAGCGCTTCGTACGGGTTTTCGGAACATCAACCATAAAGCGGTGACGATTTTATTCTAGATGAACATGTACATGGTTAATTTATACGTTTTCTAGCTGGGTCTCGTGGTTTTACCCGTGATTCTTTTCCCGCAATATTCCGTGGAGGTGGGGAGAAGGGAGGAGCGTCCTATGTCCATCCTCGTGATGCACACTACCGCTTTTCCAAATTTCGTTAAGGTCAGTTCAGTTAATTAGACGTGAAAAGGTAACAAACAGAGAGACTGAGCTACTTTTGCATTTATTACACTAGAGCAGGGATTTCCAACATACGGCCCCCGGGCCACAATGCGGCCGGCCAAGGTTCCTAATCCGGCCCGCGAACGAGTAAAAAATTGGGTAACTTTTAATATTTTTAGACGACATTTTAAAAGGACGAAGTGTCATATTATGCTAATAAAATATTAAACGCCGTTCTTTAAAAAATTACGTCAATTGATCACAATACGGCTCGGCGAAAACGTGGACTAGCATATCGGGAGAAACCTAAAAAAAAACGTAAATACCATTTTAATTCTTGGAACAATACCTGCGCGCGGAAACGTTAACATTGCCGCCTCTCTCACCCACCCACTCCCTCCGCGCATGCAACGTCCAGGCCTAATATACCCTTTCTACCATTTTACTTATATTAGTCTTGATTTGCTCAGTTACGAAGCATCTCTTGGCCCGCCATAGTTACAAAGTTAATAAATCCGGCCCGCCACAAAATTTAGTTGGACACCCCTGTACTAGAGTATTAGTAGACATCGTAAGAGTCGCGGGCATCCAGTGGATGCAGATGGCAGGCTGACGTTCAGTGGGGAAGTTTTAAGGGGGAGGCCTATGTTCAGCAGTGGACGTCTTCTGACTAATGATGATGATGACACTAGAGTAGGTACCTATATTAAAACTAAAGATTTGTTAGAAAATCAGTTTTGACGATGGACTTCCGCAAAGTAACGCCTGATTCAAGCAACAATAAACGACCTCTGTCGATACTTTGGCGCCGTCACATCTTCCTGAGACACAAGGTAAGGCTGGTGCGGCTGCCAATTCAGCAGAGCAGTGACGCACCGGGAGCTCACCTAATTTTTTTCACCTTTCACCTTTCAGAGCGCCTGGTTAATGCGAGCCTTAACCAAAATGCTGACGTGCTCCTGGCTCAACGCATAAGCATTGCCATTAAGCGTGGTAATGCCGCCAACATGCTGGGTACGCTGCCAACTGGTAGTGTGCTTGAGCATTTGGATTATCTTTCGACCTTCAACGGTCTATGGACAGTCTAATTTATTTGCAGTGTTAGAGTGTTAGCTTGTATTTTGTTAATAAATGTTACTAATAATTTTTTTTTTTAAATAAAGGCACTTGCCCCAGTAAAAAAAATTATATGCGTAACAAGTTTTATCTATAGAAAATGGCGTGGTTTTCACACATTTTATTTATATTACACGGGAATTACTCACATAAGATTAAGCCGGTCACTCTGACTATAGTATATGACCGACTATGTAGTCGGAGTGACCGGCTTAATCTTCCGTGAGTAATTCCCGTGTAATATAAATAAAAAGTTTTATCTAAATTAGATCTACGACTAGCCAGCCAATCGCCTGATGGTAAGCGACGGTAAGGGCGAGGATGGAGCACGTTGATATTTTAAAATATTTTTTTTTACTCTCTGTTCACTTCAGCCGTGATGCCTGGATACGAGTAGTTCTCAGGAAACGGCAGCAGAGAGTTACATTCTTGGGTAGTGCGCATCACGAATGTGAAACCAAGTCGTTGTAGACGAGTTTATATCCAATTGCGTTCGTTGTCTTGTTTATTGCTGACCTCAGATCAAACAAACAAGGGAGATATGCCTTAGTACAATTATTGTTCATGTTCAAATGTCTCCGTGTATCCACTATATACCGCTGTACGTGCGGCACACTTACTTATTTTTCATATAGACTAATAAACCTTGCTGTGACACCAATGAACTAATAGTCCACATGCCTAAAATAGGGTGACAAGTCATCTGCTGGGTGAGTTCAAATTAAGGCATCAAGCCTGATTTAGGCTAGATGCATTCGCACCTGACCACCACCTTACCATATCACCCTTGTTTGTCTGATCTGAGTTGTTGACGAATGTTCGGAGGAGCCTTAACTTGTCTATTTTAAAGTCTCTACGATTGTAACGCACAACGTGCACTTCATCTACCATTCCTACTACAGAAAAAAAGGGGTTACTTGTCTGTAAAGTCGGTTTACGGACGATAATTTCACATGATAACGCTTAGACCGATCGTGCCTCTCTATCGCTTGTTCCGCGCTCTCGCTTGCACGCGCGTTTCAGGCAAAACGTGACAATTTTTCGTACGTCAAAATGTATTATACCTATGTTCATGAGAATACACTTACTATCACTCAAAATACCAGCTCACCGTAGCTGAATAATAAAAGTGTTGAAAGTATAATAAATTCCACCAATAAGCAGGAACTCTCTTCCCTAATCCTCTCGAAGCCGCAGCCCTCGCAAACATTTGCACAGCGACAACCCTACCAGCCACGTAGGGCTGCCACTACGTCCACGTCTTGTTGTCTCGCAAGTTTTGTTGCTAGCCCTATAAAGGCTTCTAAAAGTCGAAAGCAGCAACAGCGGTAACGCAGTGATACAATGTGTTTTGTCGGGACTTAGGATCGAGTTCGAGTTCCAGTTATAACCGTAGCAAAAGACTAAGAAAGAGGGTAGATCGTTTTGTCTGCACCTTCTCAACCAACCACCCGCATTCTTCAGTCAACATAGTGCATGTAACTGCGCCGATATATCGGGAGCTCAATTACACAACCTTATCACGGTAAATATCCCGTTAATAATTATATAACTAGTGAACAACCGGCGTGATAGTTTAAAGTAGTGTTTTCTAACAATGTTACTGCGAAAGTTTGTAAGTTCTGATGGTAAGTGACGATGTGGCCTACCTGTTTTTTTATTATTATTATAAATAGACTTGCGCTTGGCCGCCAACTCGCCTGATGTTAAGCGATGATGCGGTCTACGATGGAGCACGCTTGCCTAGAAGAAACCTATTCACTCTCGACTTGAAGACACCCAGATTGTAACTATCGGGGAACACCCACTCAGGCAGCGAATTACACAGACTAGCAGTTCGCACAATAAATGTGGAATCAAAGCGCTTCACTGAAAACCGGTGCTGGTAGTCCTTGACTTTCAGCATTAATTCCGAGACGGACCCATTCGACACTGATTGTATCCTTTAGATATAAGTTTTTGTAAAGGTGTCGAATAAAATTTATTTTCTTTCTTTCCTTCTTCGTACGGGTTCTCGGAACATGATCTATAAAGCGGTGTAGATTGTTCGTACCCACTCTGCTTGGTCCAGTGGCAGCCCTGGGAGCACCGTAGGGCCGGCACAGCCTCCACTGCTTCCCGCCGAGTGCCGCGACCCCGCGAGGGGTGAGGGGTGCATAATTACGCGCCTCTATGCAACCTGCCAAACTCAGTTAAGTATAGCGTTTTGCAATGTACCAGCTGGCGCTGGAACTGGACCTGGCGGTGTTAGCTGGGTATGTAACGAGTTCCAGATCAGTTTAGACAAATAAATGATAAAGTATCGACCGCGCCCGACGTTGCTTATCGTCACCTTAGAGTGAAAACGTCGGGAATGCAATTTTGGTCATTTCCTTATTAATAAATGCTTTGCGAGGTTTTCTTCCCAGAAATGTATTAATAAGGAAAGGACCAAAATTGCATTCCCGAGTTTTCACTCTAAGGTGACGATATTTAACTTTGGCGATCGTACGGTACCCGGTGGTGAATACAAATTTGTACCGAATCGCACTTGTCTATTATTTATTATTTGTTGTTTTAATTTAGAGCGTGTATAATCATGCCAAGTTTCAGTTGACAATATGACAAATCGATAATATATGGTCATCCAAGTTTGTAACAAAATTTTACTACTAAACCGATTTGATGAAATTTCTATGGAAGCAATCTGAAAGGTAATAATTTTCCGAATCGGTTCATAAATGTTTTTTTATTGTTTGTAACCACAGAACTCCGAAGTATTAATAAACATTAAAACAACCTACCTGATTGAGAACCCCCTCCATTTTTGAAGTCGGTATGTTTTTAGTGTTAATCTAGGATATAAGCTACCTGTATTTTAATTTTCATCAGTATCTGATCAGCCGTTACGAAGTTGAGTAGGAACTATATAGATAGACGAAATTTCACGTTTAATATTCATTCCGTTGTATATATCTAGCAGTACAGGATTTTGAGTTTTGTAATTGTTGATGGCATTGCAACTGTTTTAGCAGACTTAACATACACATCACATCATCAGCCCGTAAACGTCCACTGCTGAACAAAGGCCTCCCTCGTAGGGGTGTTGCCATAATCCCCACGCTTGGCAGGCGGCTTGGGGGTCGCAGTAGGTTCACCGTGTACTAATAGGACGCTGCTGCCCATCCTCCGGTGGTTCTGGTCGCAGTTTTAGGACATACCCGGGTCCCGACAGCAGACTTAACGCTTACTATCAAACAAGCAACTTTCTCGTGATAATCTGATTGAATCATGATACTCTGATATAGTAATATTAAACGTATATTCATTAGGAAACAGAGCAGACACGTTGATAGATTGATCTCTTTCGATATTATTTTTTGGTCAAATGTGCGTGAACCTAAATTCGCATATCATCACGCAGTCACGTGACTTACATAAATGTTTCTTAGTTAATATTACTACCTTGGAGATATTATTTATTTTATACACGAAATTGTTGAAAGTCCGTGAAACAAAAAAGCAGACCAACGTTTTTTTTTTTTAATCTTTCTTCGTGAGAGATTTTGTCTTGTGCAATTAATACTTCCAATACTTGCACGTTGTGCCAACGTGTCAAGTATTGGAACGTTTTCAAGTTTTACAAAATATTATCAAATAAATCATAGTCACAGTCAGAGTCAAACAAAGTAAGTCATGGTCAGGTCAAGTCCAAGTCATGTCCTAGTAATGTGGTGGAGACTTTACTAGAGGCTTCTGTGGAGTTTTGGAAACATTATGAAAATACATGTTCATCTCATGATATCGTCCGTGAACAATGTAAATAATGATCTACCATTATACCTATCTATACATATCTCGAAACAGAGAAAAATTATACAATGAGGTGACATGTTTTTTTTTTACCTTGGCGCTAAAACTGGGTGCCATTCCTATGGGAATTTTGTCGATATGACATAAAAAAAACACTTAAAATAATTGGCCAAGCGCGTGTCGAGACACGCATATTGTAGAGTTCCATTTTTCGTAGTTAAAGTCATATAATTGTGGTCATAAATCATAGTTCAAAAATTGGTGGCTACAGACCGCATCATCGCTTTACATCAGGCGAGTTGGTGGTCAAACGGAAGCCTATTATTAAATAATAATAATACTGAGTTTTATACCTACTAAAACTGTAATTATGCACAGTTTCATGTACTTGCCGTAATAACTATAGAAGTTAGTACACAGGACAGATAGAAGGATGGACAGAACGAATTTATAAGGATTCTTTGTGGGACAACGGAACCCTGAAAAGGTATGTATAATAATGCTAGCGCCATCTATAAAAATCCATCAAGACAACCTCGTTTGCTCTTTAATTAAACAAATCGAAAGCAACAAATCAAAATATATTAAAGTTGGAACAGCACACTCGAGGTAAGTAAATACCTGAGTACATAGCAACATTGACTCCAAGTAAACGCATTACGGCGTATTATAGCTAGGTAGCTATAGGTGTACCGACCACTCCATTATGCGGCATACTAATGACAGGGGCGGTTGATTAAAAAACCTAAGGTGCGGGGCGGGGCAACCCTACCGCCACCCGCCACCCCCCTGCCCGCCGGGAGGGGGCTAGGGCTGCTACCGCTGCTTTACTTATCGACAGACTAGTGATCTCCAGTGAATTACACCTATCCAATATGCAGCCATCGAAAGAGCTTTTCGGCTGTCCCAGACCAAAACATACTAAGCCTCATTTGGCAATTTTTGTGAGTATTATCGACAATGTTATGAACAGTTTGACCAACTACGACATAGTAAGGGACGTTTCACTTACCGCAGTATTATATAAAATATAATACTGGTAAGTGAAATATTTTATTATATATTCAAAGTCAAAGTCAAAGTTTTGTATTTGCTTGCCAATGGGTATAAAAGGTCTTAAAATACATGTTCATCCATTAACAGCCCTAAGCCCTATTATATTATTTATTGATATATTTTATTATATTTTCAAAGATTTGTCTAAACGTCTGGTCGAAGCATCTCGTGACAAAAATGCTGGTCACTGGAAAAAAAAAATCTTGCGCAACGTGTTAGTATTGCACTACAACGCGGCATTGCGGCCAGCATGCAGGGAACAATGCCTGCGGGCAGGTTTATTAGATTAGTGTAGTTTAACATATTTTTATTTAGTGTATTTCATTTAGTTTAGTATTAGTTTTTAGTTAGATATTTAAGTTTTCATAAATTTTCTGTTTTTTTAAGTTGTGCCAAATAAGTAAATTAAAGCATTTTCCAGTAAAAAAAAAATACCAATAGTACCCGTACCTGGTATACTTTTAGTTATAATTGGTAGTACAGTAATAGGGACATTACACAAATAAAAATGTATAATTGGTATTAAAACAGACTATTACATATATTTGACAATTAAAGAAACTATACCCAGTAAAAAAGAAAAGTGAGACTGTAGTTTTGTTCAGTAAAAGCAATAACTAGGTTTGGAGTGAACTTGTATTGTAGTTTCTAATAGACACGGAGACCGGCAAAGATGAATCAGGATCACCAAGTCTTTAATCAAAGAACCAAGTTTATATATGAAAAATTTGTTTTATTGCTTTTTGGTTTGAAGCAGCCGTTTTTTTTTCTAAAGGTACTTGATACATTTTTTATTTAATTAGTAGTCGTATTAGTTAATTGAGCTACTCTGCAATTATACTATGAATAATTATTAAAAATCAGACAAATAAATAAAACCATAAAACCATGTTTTTTTTTTTTTATAAATAATAGGTTTGCGCTTGACCGCCAACTCGCCTGATGTTAAGCGATGACGCGGTCTACGTAGGAGCACGCTTGCCTAGAAGAAACCGATTCACTCGTGATTTGAAGACACCCAGATTGTATCTATCGGGGAACACCCATTCAGGCAGCGCATTCCACAGACTAGCAGTTTGCACAATAAAAGTGGAATCAAAGCGCTTCGTTCGGGTTTTCGGAATACCAACCATAAAACGGTGTCGATTTTTTGTGCCCGCTCTGGCAGTCCGATAGAAAAATAGGCAGGAGGGAATTAGATCATGCAGGTCCGATGCACACTTTCCGAAATGTTTACCATAATGAAAGGTTTTACCATAGAGTTCTAAACAATTTCCGAAATAAGTTTTTTTATGCCATTGGTGGCATACAAGCAGACGGGCTGCCTAATGGTAAGCAGTCACCGTCGCCTATGGATACTTGTAACACCAGAGGCGTCACAAATACGTGGACTCTATTATCTCGCCTTTTGAAGAACCCCATGTTGCAGTTTCTCGGAAACACCTTGAAGTATCGCCGTCGCAAGTATAATTGCGTTCCATGGAAAACTGTTTTTAATGTATCCGAGCCACACACACCATAATGTGGGCATCGTCAGCCAAGTTACCTGTAGCAATGATGCTGTGTGATCACAAGATGTCTTACACCTGCGTTCAGCTGCGGACACAGTAAAAGCCGAACAAACAAGAAAGAGAATAAGCCGACGGCTATTATCATCATCATCATCATCATCAGTCAGAAGACGTCCACTGCTGAACATAGGCCTCCCCCTTTAACCTCCACACTGAACGACAGCCTGCCTTTTGCATCCACTGGATGCCCGCGACTCTCACAATGTCGTCGGTCCATCTAGTAGGAGGCCTCCCTACGCTGCGTCTTCCGGTTCGTGGTCTCCACTCCAGAACCTTTCTTCCCCATCGGTTATCGGTTCTTCGAGCGATGTGGCCTGCCCATTGCCACTTCAACTTGCAAATTTTAACAGCTATGTCGGTGACTCTGGTTCTTTGGCGAATATCCACGTTTCGGATTTTATCGCGCAAAGAAACTCCGAGCATAGCTCTCTCCATTGCCCGCTGTGTGACTCTGAGTTTTTCCAAAAGGCCAACAGTTAAGGACCACGTCTCAGTACCATATGTCATAACTGGCAACACACACTGGTCAAAGACCTTCGTCTTGAGGCACTGTGGTATCTTGGACGAGAAGATGTCACGCAGAGCTCATGTGACCCCATATCTCAACAAACATTCCATTCTTAAAATGAAGCACCGACGCAAACTGCACTTAGCATGTCTGCTATTTGGTGTTTTAAAATATAAACAGCCTTCCTATCTCTACGAGAAATTGACTTGGATGTACAGTCATAGATCCCAGAAGTCCCGTCTGTGTGCACCAGTTCTCTCCACGCAACGCCATAGGTCAGCCGCTTTCAGAGGTAGTTTCCGGTATGCTGCTAGTAAATGCTGGAATAATATTCCTCCGCCGTTGAGGAACCTGCAAAATGTTAAAAGTTTTAGTTATAAACTTAAAAAATTTATTACTGCACATCAGCAACAAGAGGAAACTCAAAAGCATGACACGAGTGCAATATAAGGAACTATGTTTTCAAAGTATATAATATAGTATAATATATAATAATTACCTCATTGTCATCATATTAGTATTTGTTTTTAGATTGGTTTATTTATTATTTTATTTATATTTTTATTTGGTCGTGTGTACTGTATGTGTGCTTGTACCGAGACATCACCAAACGGCTCCAACGGAAGACCAGCGCTGGTTAACAGCCGGCATTATGCTGAGTTGGGGCCGATTTGTGACCTTATATTATAACTAGTCAATAAGCTATTTTTTTTAAAACCTAATTTGGTCACAAATAAACTTTTTCTTTCTTTCTTTCTTTTTTCTTTCTTTCAATTTCCCGAACGCTGCCCATCCGAGTATCATCTATTATCATCTATCTATATATAAAAGGTGATTTGTGTATGTAGGTATGTATGCTCTTTATGGTTTCCGACGGCTGGACCGATTTCGACGAAATTTTCAAGCAATTTTCATACTAGCCCAGCGAGTGATCCTTAGAAGTTTGGTAGCGATTGGATTAACACACAGTGTGGATTAACATATTTATTGCGTTTTTAATTCAATTCTTGTTTTTTTTAAAGGGTAATATACCCTTTAAAAAAACAAGAATTGAAGTCTTCATCAGACTAGCGCAAATGCAATACAAATGAGACAATTTCTTTTGTTTGAAAAATAGGCCCACCACAAACTAATACCGTATAGTAATGAAAATCATGTCGATTTGTTCCTCATAATCTCTAGATTTAGTGGTAATATTAGCTATATCCGATCAAACCGGAATATTGACAAAAGCCGATTACTATGGCCACTGTTGTAAAATATGGTCTATATATTTTAGTATAAAAATTCAATACCATGCATCCTTTTTCGTATTAAAAACGTTCCGGTCAAGTGACTTTATAAGAGAAATGAATGAATTGTGGCAAAAATCAAAACAACACATATTATTCTTTATATTATTATTCCGGTTTCATTTTTACCTTACCTTTCGTCCGAATGGTACAAAAAAAACGATAAATTTTATAGTGTTATACCCATCAATATACGGTTAATTCGGTGGGCCTAGAAAAAACTGTCTTCTTTCGAATGTATGAAACGGGTGCGAAATCAAACGTTATCTACGTTTGCTATCTTACTCTGACGTGTAAGGTTGTGTCTATAGACATCCCACTTCATTATAGGCGTCGCACCCGTTTGTTAAATAGTATTTTCTAAGGAAGTCCCACCACCAGCGTTAGCGGTTATATTCTCTTTGGTATACATTGACATATTATTGCATCATAGAAAAAAAACTGTCATCTAATCAAAGGATGTTGCTTCAAGGAAGAATATGACGTGGGTGAAACCGCGGGTGAATCTATTAAGTCATATAAGCTATAACATGGCTTATTAGATTGTTTGACCACCTACATATCTCATCTCAGTAGTGTTAAGAATACGACAGTGGCTCTACCTGTCTGTGTCTCTGTCTGTTTGTTAGCGGAATAGACATAAATAATATCGGCAGTTTATATGTTTCAACCTCAGCAGGATTATACACAGCGTAGGTAGGCCTCCCACTAGATGGACCGACGACACTGTGAGAGTCGCTGGCATCCAGTGGATGCAGATGGCAGGCTGTCGTTCAGTGTGGAGGCTAAAGGGGGAAGCGTATGTTCAGCAGTGGACGTCTTCTGGATGATGATGATGATGATTCGATAGACGCAGCTAATCGCTAAATTAATGAATGACACGTAGACCATTTTTAGAGACAAATTCTCAATTTTCATTGGGGATAAGCATACAGTTACAGTTACCTTAGATAGCCCGTTGGTCCAGTTGTTTGTGAACCTGCCTTCTGAGCTTGCGGCGTGGGTTCGATTCCCAACTAAGACAAACATTCATGTGATTAAAATTTGTGTTTGTTCTATATCTGGTTGTTAACATTGTCTATTTAAGTATGTATTTAAAACTATACATGTATGTATATCAGTCTCTGGCAGCCATATCACAAGCTTTGCTTAGTTTGGTGTCAGATGACCGTGTGTGCAAAAATGTCCCGAATATTTATATTTGTTTATCTGTACTAATATTATAAAGAGGAAAGATTTGATTGTTTGTTTGTTTGCAGTGAATAGGCTCCGAAACTACTGAACCGATTTGAAAAATTCTTTCACTGTTGGGATGCTGCACTATCCCCGGTTGACATAGGCTATATATCCTGGCTTCGCCCGTGCGAAGCAGGTGCGGCTTACTAGTAGTTAAATATAAAGGAAAACGCTATATTTTACACACTTACCAAATAATATCAGTATCCCTTTCAACTCGAATCTGCTCTGAACATCGACAAACTTTTGAAATACATAGTCACATAAACTAACAACTATCGAATATCACGACGCCATCGCAACTGGCGACTCAGCAAATTGGACAACAATCACACGTAGCCGCCATATTAGCAATCAAGCGGCACTATTGTTTCACGCGGGCCAATAATTAGTAGCGCGGGAGCGGCGCGGCCAATCAGCGGCCGCCGCGAGTGGCGCGGTCGACGCCCATTGGCCATTTCAAAATTGGAATTTGGAATTAAACGTTAAAACGCGCGGGAACCCCTAATTAAATTGATTGAGCATTCAGCGAGCCGGAAGCGCGGCGCCGACGGAATGTGATTATTCGACAGAGTACCCTAATGGGGATTAGAAGCCTTTTCAATAGAGATTTAGTTATTGTTCGAGTTTATTTCCATTCATTTAGTGTCAGTTGTTCAGCTGGAAACAATTGAATAGATAATTTAAGAGCTAAATAATTCTGTTACCAAGGTGGTATTTGGTTAAAACATATATGTTAATGAAAACCCAGGAAACATTTACCTGAACATTAACTTCCTTTGTAAAACACTGTTTTAAACTATCACGGTAATGTTGTATCGGGAGCTCATTCCACAACCTTACCACGGTGAATAATCATATAATTTTAACTTCCTTTGTGTTTGTTGTTGGTGATTTTGGTTAGATAAATACCAGTTGTAAATTATGTTCATTAGTTACTACGTCCTGAAGATCAATCTCAAAAAAGCCGTTCATTTTCCCTATTTACCTATAACAATTATCCATTATACCCATATTTTATAACAGGAGCATGTAAACGTTTCTTCAAGGCAACAATCAAGCAACTCTACTTGCGCGTTACAATAATTATGATCATCATCACCTCAGCCATAGGACGTCCACTGCTGGACATAGGCCTCCCACATCGATCTCCAAAAGGGCCGGTTGGAAGCGGCCTGCATCCAACCCCCCTTCCCCCCGCGGATCTTTTAGCTCGTCTGATCATCTTGTGGGTGACCGTCCTACGCTGCGCTTACCGGTCCGTGGTCTCCATTCCAGAACCTTTCAGCCCCATCGGCCATCTGTTCTGCTTGCTATGTGCCCTGCCCACTGCCACTTCAATTTACTAATCCGGTAGGCTATGTCCTTAACCTTAATAATATCCTTAATACCTTAATATCTATTCATAAATGATAATAGTTTGCTTGACCATTGACATGGTTTATATCTGAACATAGATGAAATCGATAATATCAGTACTAAATATGTTTAAGAATCCTTATAGCAAGAGCGATGGTGGTCAAGCAGTAGCATGTGCGCTTTACAATCTGATGGCACTCGGTTCGATGGACAGGGCCACTGCCTCTTCAACTTCCTAATCCGGTGTGTTATGTCGGTGACTGTAGTTCGTCTACGGATCTCCGGATTTATGGTAGAGTTGCATAAGATAATTATGAGAGAAAAGTGTAGGTCAGAGTAGTTATTCCCGTCAGATGGACCTGTAAGAGTGTTGAGGTGGCAACACCATCCCATCCTGCTTCTCAGAGCAACAGCCTTCACAGTTAAAATGTCCAACCAGGCCAGGAGCACTAGGCACAAGTACGTACTTACGTTACTTAATGTTATGTTTTGTTCCTTAATTAAGTAGATTACTTACCTCCAAATAAACTTTATATAATAATTTTCAATCACTGAGGTTCCCAAGACATGGGCCTAGAGCCTAGTGTGGGGCCACGGCATAAACGAAACCTGAAGTTTTTTTTTTTTTTATTATTATTATAAATAGGATTGCGCTTGGCCGCCAACTCGCCTGATGTTAAGCGATGATGCGGCCTACGATGGAGCACGCTTGCCTAGAAGAAACCTATTCACTCTCGACTTGAAGACACCCAGATTGTAACTATCGGGGAACACCCGCACTCAGGCAGCGAATTCCACAGACTAGCAGTTCGCACAATAAATGTGGAATCAAAGCGCTTCGTACGGGTTCTCGGAATATCAACCATAAAGCGATTTCATCAACCATAAGTCGATTCATTATGCCCACTCTGGCAGTCCGATAGAAAAATGGAGGGAATCAACTCATGCAGATCTGTAGCACACTCTCCGAAATGTATCCGATAAAAAACCGATACACTAGCAACCTTGCGCCGATGCTCGATAATATTTTATTATTGAATACTTAAAGGTCTTAAAGTATGAACTTTAAAGAAAGAATTCTAAAGAAATTATCTCAACCATCGAAACGTCTATCAGCAAAACGGTTGAATAAACCCACTAATTTGAAATATAGAACAGCCACTCGCGGCTCCTCCTCTCCGCTGCAGTGGACTCCAGTCCTGACCGTCCACAGCTCCCTGGCTAGCCAGCTCCAGAGCTGGTAGCTCCAACAAACCTCTCCGCTGCAGTGGACTCCAGTCCTGACCGTCCACAGCTCCCTGGCTAGCCAGCTCCAGAGCTGGTAGCTCCAACAAACCTCTCCGCTGCAGTGGACTCCAGTCCTGACCGTCCACAGCTCCCTGGCTAGCCAGCTCCAGAGCTGGTAGCTCCAACAAACCTCTCCGCTGCAGTGGACTCCAGTCCTGACCGTCCACAGCTCCCTGGCTAGCCAGCTCCAGAGCTGGTAGCTCCAACAAACCTCTCCGCTGCAGTGGACTCCAGTCCTGACCGTCCACAGCTCCCTGGCTAGCCAGCTCCAGAGCTGGTAGCTCCAACAAACCTCTCCGCTGCAGTGGACTCCAGTCCTGACCGTCCACAGCTCCCTGGCTAGCCAGCTCCAGAGCTGGTAGCTCCAACAAACCTCTCCGCTGCAGTGGACTCCAGTCCTGACCGTCCACAGCTCCCTGGCTAGCCAGCTCCAGAGCTGGTAGCTCCAACAAACCTCTCCGCTGCAGTGGACTCCAGTCCTGACCGTCCACAGCTCCCTGGCTAGCCAGCTCCAGAGCTGGTAGCTCCAACAAACCTCTCCGCTGCAGTGGACTCCAGTCCTGACCGTCCACAGCTCCCTGGCTAGCCAGCTCCAGAGCTGGTAGCTCCAACAAACCTCTCCGCTGCAGTGGACTCCAGTCCTGACCGTCCACAGCTCCCTGGCTAGCCAGCTCCAGAGCTGGTAGCTCCAACAAACCTCTCCGCTGCAGTGGACTCCAGTCCTGACCGTCCACAGCTCCCTGGCTAGCCAGCTCCAGAGCTGGTAGCTCCAACAAACCTCTCCGCTGCAGTGGACTCCAGTCCTGACCGTCCACAGCTCCCTGGCTAGCCAGCTCCAGAGCTGGTAGCTCCAACAAACCTCTCCGCTGCAGTGGACTCCAGTCCTGACCGTCCACAGGTCCCTGGCTAGCCAGCTCCAGAGCTGGTAGCTCCAACAAACCTCTCCGCTGCAGTGGACTCCAGTCCTGACCGTCCACAGGTCCCTGGCTAGCCAGCTCCAGAGCTGGTAGCTCCAACAAACCTCTCCGCTGCAGTGGACTCCAGTCCTGACCGTCCACAGCTCCCTGGCTAGCCAGCTCCAGAGCTGGTAGCTCCAACAAACCTCTCCGCTGCAGTGGACTCCAGTCCTGACCGTCCACAGCTCCCTGGCTAGCCAGCTCCAGAGCTGGTAGCTCCAACAAACCTCTCCGCTGCAGTGGACTCCAGTCCTGACCGTCCACAGCTCCCTGGCTAGCCAGCTCCAGAGCTGGTAGCTCCAACAAACCTCTCCGCTGCAGTGGACTCCAGTCCTGACCGTCCACAGGTCCCTGGCTAGCCAGCTCCAGAGCTGGTAGCTCCAACAAACCTCTCCGCTGCAGTGGACTCCAGTCCTGACCGTCCACAGGTCCCTGGCTAGCCAGCTCCAGAGCTGGTAGCTCCAACAAACCTCTCCGCTGCAGTGGACTCCAGTCCTGACCGTCCACAGGTCCCTGGCTAGCCAGCTCCAGAGCTGGTAGCTCCAACAAACCTCTCCGCTGCAGTGGACTCCAGTCCTGACCGTCCACAGGTCCCTGGCTAGCCAGCTCCAGAGCTGGTAGCTCCAACAAACCTCTCCGCTGCAGTGGACTCCAGTCCTGACCGTCCACAGCTCCCTGGCTAGCCAGCTCCAGAGCTGGTAGCTCCAACAAACCTCTCCGCTGCAGTGGACTCCAGTCCTGACCGTCCACAGGTCCCTGGCTAGCCAGCTCCAGAGCTGGTAGCTCCAACAAACCTCTCCGCTGCAGTGGACTCCAGTCCTGACCGTCCACAGCTCCCTGGCTAGCCAGCTCCAGAGCTGATAGCTCCAACTAATAAGTTCAATAAGCGAGGCAGCGGCGCCGCAGTAATGCTCATTGCCGCTAACGAGGAAACTCGCAACACTCCCTCCCCTCCCTCCTCCCTCCTACACCCACCTAGATAGCGGCAATCAATTTGTACAGGGTGCCCGGAATTATTTTTTTATCTGGTATAATAAATATATAAATATAATAAATAAATTTTATAAATACCGAAAATAATGCGCGCAATAATAAAAACTAAAATTGACATTCTTAAAGTTTTCCTCTTTAACATAAACAAAGTAAGTATTATTTAATTTAGATTGGTATGTACCTACCTTGGTTGGTATTAGATGTATAAGACAGATCTTTATCAAGCCGCATGTCCGTCAAATTGTATAAAAGTAAGTAACTTTTAAACTTTCGCAATTTTAACACAAATGTTATAAATGTTTCTCGCGACTATTTTGTGTTTTTTTTATAGTTCAAGTAAGGACAGGAGAACACAACACTTTCTAGCAGTTTTCAGTCAGGTTGTGACCACGGCCATTGTAACATGGTCGAAACGTCGAGCAAATGGTAAAAATATATATTATTAATAAGTAATAAAGATTAATTGAGGTATTTTTGAGCAGGCCACATCGCTCGAAGAACCGATAACCGATGGGGAATAAGAAAGGTTCTGGAGTGGAGACCACGAACCGGAAGACGCAGCGTAGGGAGGCCTCCCACTAGATGGACCGACGACATTGTGAGAGTCGTGGGCATCCAGTGGATGTAAAAGGCAGGCTGTCATTCAGTGTGAGCTTAAAGGGGGAGGCCTATGTTCAGCAGTGGACTTTTTCTGGCTGATGATGATGATGATGATAAGGTATTTTTATCTGACTATACAATAATGCACGATACCTAAGTACAAATTGTATGAAATCAAGCGTAGCATATGTTCCGTATATCGCGAGAAATAATTATAGTCCTCCACTCGCACGGTCAACTGCTTTCGAAGAGTTTATACAGTTTACTGTGACGCAATTTGACATTTTTGTATTGACTCGCTGCCTGAATGGGTGTTCCCCGATAGTTACAATCTGGGTGTTTTCAAATCACGAGTGAATCGGTTTCTTCTAGGCAAGCGTGCTCCACCGTAGACCGCATCATCGCTCAACATCGGGCAAGTTGGCGGTCAAGCGCAAGCCTAATATTTACAAAAAAAAATACTTTATTCTGACGTGCTACTATCAAAACGATGGAGATTGAACTGAATGAGAGCTTTCATCTAATTAAAGATGGGATACAGACACGCGAAGTTGGTGAAAACACGCCATCTATAACTTGAGATAGATCACATAAAGGCAGGTAAGCGAGGTTTGCTAGATTAAAATGTTTAATTTATTACTGGAATATTTCAGTAAGGTCTTGATGAAAATTTAACTTCGGCAACAAAAAATATTTAGTTATTAGGTATTTATTGAATTTAACGGAGCCCTGGGACATTAGGCTTTCTCTCAGAGAGAGAGGATGGACCGTAATCCACCATGCTGGCCCAGTGCATGTTGAAAATAGAGATCACTTAAGTACCTAAAATATAACAAAAATTACATACCATTTTTAGTTTTGGATTCGTTAAAAAAACAATGGTAGGTACATACTCTTGCTTATTAGGTAGGTAAGTAGGTACTTATTTATCTCACGCAGAGACCTAATGCTACCTCAGTATCTGTTCTGTACATATACTGTATTCAGTAAAATATCTGCAAAACTAGATATTTGACCATGTGGAGACCTTGAGACATACTGTAGAGCCAAAACACAGTTTTAAAATATCACGGTTGTTCACTACAGTTGTTAAGGATATTTAAAAAAAAAAAGATATATATGAAGTTTTGTCGGCTCCTTACTTTGAGCTGTTCTGCCAACCATCCGCATTCTTCAGTCTTCCCGTGAGCCGCATGTAACTGCCGAAATATTGGGAGCTCCATCCATAACCTTATCACAATAAATATCCCGTTAATAACCATAGCTACCTATAATTTAGATAGCCCGTTGGACCAGTTGGTAGTGAACCTACCTTCTGCGCTCGGGGCGTGGGTTCGATTCCCACCTAGGACAAACATTTATGTAATGAACATTTGTGTTTGTTCTATATCTGGTTGTTAATATCTATTTAAGTATGTATTATTTAAACCTATATATGCATGTATATCAGTCTCTGGCAGCCATATTACAAGCTTTGCTTAGTTTGGGGTCAGGTGACCGAGTGTGAAAAAATGTCCTGAATGTTAAAAAAAAAAAAAAAAAAAAAAAAAATACTGTAGTAGCGTCAAACCTTCTCGACCTACAAAATACATTTCAGAGCACCCTGTACACCAAATCAGAGCTAAAATGATCGTCAATACATTATGATATAAAATAATTTGCGTGACGTGGGGCGGGGATGCGGCGGCGCGGGGCGGCGCGCGCGGGGCGGGGCCGCGGTCGAACGGCACGATGTCACGCACTCGCCTGCGGGTACGCGTGACAAGTTACTCATTGCTGTCCTGGCGACACTGGCTGTGCCGCCTGGTTTCACACACTACTAACTCGCTTTTAGGGTTCCGTACCCAAAGGGTAAAAACGGGGTTACTGAGTACGTTGTCTGTCTGTCCGTCTGTCCGTCCTACCTATAAACGGCGTTTCTTTCGAACCGTAATAGATAGCAAATTGAGATTTTCATAGACTATGCAATGTTACGGTGGATTGATTAAGAAATTAAAAAAAAAGTAAAAACGATAGGAAAAAATAGTTTTTTTTGTAATTGCTCTTATGTAAAAACGGTAATACGTACAGGCGTCAAACTTGGCATGATTATAGTACACACTCTAAAGTATAACAACAAATAATAAATAATAGCCAAGTGCGAGACGGTGACAAATTTCTGTCATTACCAAGTTATGCAACATATTTTGCTACTTAGATGACCTCAACATTTGTTTCAGTAAATCGAAATGCCACCATAGTTTTTTAGCCACTAATTTTGAGGTTGGATTTTTAAATTGTTACTTATTATATTTTGTGGTGGTATCCCTCAGTGCGTGAGCCCGACTCACACTTGATAAAATTCTGAGATATAGGTAAGCGTATAAAATTTTTGGTGCGGATTGAGAGAGGATGCTCTGTCCGTTTCCCGCAAAGCGTGTAGTATAGCATTTGCATGGCGCGCGCAAGGCTTGACGTCATAACTTACTAATAGACATTCTCTGTCTACCATGAAATAAAAATACTTATATATTTTTGAACAATGGAGTGGATCAATAATGACATTTTTTTTTAATTACCTCTTTTATAAAAGCTGATCATAAAACCCTTGAGCAATAACAAAATTTCATTGTTTTTGCTGATGGGGTTTATGATCAACTTTTATAAAAGAGGTAGGTAATAAAAAAATATTTGTCAATATGCCTCCAGCCTTTCAGAAAATCACGTCGTTGTCGACGAAAATCGTTGCTCTGTTGCTACGTAAAAGAGAAACAAACAAACATACTTTCGCATTAATGAAATTGATTAGTATGATGATATTAGTGTAAGTTAGTGTGGAGGGGCGGAGTCCACGCCGAGCTGGAGCCGTGCGACCGCCGCGGGCGCTGCGACAGCGCTCCGTCACCAATTACCAAATACAAAAGTCAAAACTCATTTAGAAGCTGATTTAACTTATTTCGTTGTTTTTGGATTTATTCTCCTGCAGTTAGACAGGCGACCGTATCGTAGGGACGATACGGTCGAATATACGTTTAATTAAACTGAATTATTTGCTTCTTACTAACTCACAGTAGAAAGACGGAAGGTATTAGGGTAAAACGCATCGATAGCTAAATAAAACTTTATCTAAAATAGCTCTAAAATATCGATTTTTAGGATTCCGTACCTCAAAAGGAAAAAAACGGAACCCTTATAGGATCACTTCGTTGTCCGTCTGTCCGTTTGTCAAGACTCTTTTACTCAAGAACGCGTAAAGGTATCAAGTTGAAATTTATACTAATACTTGGATCTACGGTTTCTTTCGGCTGTAAAAAAATAAAAGTTGTAAGTCAACGCAATCAAAAGATATTAATGTTTATGTCGCATATTTTGCGATTTCACAGGGGAATCAAATCAATTTTAGTTATTTTTTTTTTTTGGACTCGCGCTCTGAGGGTTCCTTCCAACGGAACTCTCAGAGCACGAGTCTTACTCGTGCTTGTCCGGTTTTTTAGCTAATACATTTCTGAGTGTGCATCAGATCTGCATGACGCAATTCTCTCCTGCTTTTTTACTATTGGATCACCAAAGCGAGCACAAAAAAAACGACATTGTTTCATGGTTAGAAAATATTCCAAAAACTTGTGAGTAAAAAAACTACCAAAAACGATAAGTAGTTGACCCTGTAGTTACAATCTGGTTGTGTTCAAGTTCTGAGTGAATTGGTTTCTTCTCCTTTCTTCCATCGTAGATTGGATCCCTTATAACGTCGTGTGCAAAGAAAAGAAAAAAATTGCATCGTATGTGATCGCTATCAAACGCAAGACTATTTACAATTGGAACATTAGAAATTGGTAATTTGTAAATCACTGTTTTAAAAATATCCCGTAAATAATGATATAACTTTGGTATTTGTCTATACTAATATTATAAAGAGGAAAGATTTGATTGTTTGTTTGTTTGCATTGAATAGGCTCCGAAACTACTGAACCGATTTGAAAAATTCTTTCACTGACGGGAAGCTACACTATCCCCGGGTGACATAGGCTATAATCTATACCCGTGCGAAGCTGGGGCGGACCGCTAGTATTTTATAAAAATGTATTGTCTTCAGGTGAGTTAAGTGTCGAACGCTGTTGACTGTAACGAATTTTGGTCACCAACTGGGCCCAGGTCATGGCTGCTCGGGAAATACTCTCCGCTTCAGTCGCAGAGTACCTATTTTAAGTACACCCATATAGGGTAGCTTTTTATGAATTCGTCATATGTATTTATTTTGCTAATTGTAGGAATTTATGAACTAAAACACAAACTAAACTGTTGGCTATCCAAATATAAATAAAATAAATAAATAAAATAAAATAAAAGTTATCTCAAATTCTCACTTTGCTAAGGTTCTCTGTGTTGTTCCTTCAAGCCTCCCATCATGTTGGGTATGGTTCCTCGTCTCTCTCATCTTCAGTCACACCACAAATGAAAACAAAGTTAGATATTACATCATAGATGACGTCATCAGATCTGTAGCCATTATATATTGCAAAGATTTCAAAGCAGAGATTTCATACTATAAGTACGTATAGTAACCCACTTTAAGGTATATTTATGTACCTACCTATTGGTCTGTCGCTGAAGTTCTCCATAGTTAGATATAGAAAATTCAAAAGATTGTTGAAAATGGGTCCATTTTTACTGTTTTAAAGATAAACTTTCGCAAAACAGTGCGCTTTAAATATCATTGATTGAACCAGTTTTTGTTTGTTTTTTAGTAAATAAAATAGTTTTTTCATTTTTCTAGTTTATGTGCTGATTATTTTATAAATACCCGCATAGTTATAATGATAACAGAGCAACTGGAAGCGTTAAGCAGATTGTCGCGAAGTACTCACCCCTATACTCCAGCCTGCCTTGAAGGCTCCGATGCAATCGAAGGCGAGAGCAATCATTCAAGGCGAGGACCCTTCTCAGCCGCCAGTGGCTTTCACTTACAAACCCTTCTGGCCCTTATGATGGCTTGTATGTTTCTAGTACACTACGAGTCGACAAATTATTGCTTTTTATGTTATTAAATCGTACCATCAACTAATTCACCATGGCGGATACTTGAAACAACAACAACTCAGAACATTTGTTTGTTGAATATATACAAAAAAATATATATATTTTTTATAAATTATAGGCTTGCGTTCGACTACCATCACGCCTGATGTTAAGCGATGGTGCGGTCTACGTTGGAGCACGCTTGCCTAGAAGAAACTGATTCACTCGTGATTTGAAGACACCCAGATTGTATCTATCGGGGAACACCCATTCAGGCAGCGCATTCCACAGACTAGCAGTTCGCACAATAAATGTGGAATCAAAGTGCTTCGTACGGGCTTACGGAATATCAACCATAAAGCGGTGACGATTTTTCGTGCCCGCTCTGGCTGTCTGATAGAAAAATGGACAGGAGGGAATTAGATCGTGCAGTTCCGAACAAAGATATGGAAAGGAATAGATAGGTCAATAAATAATTAGTCATAATCAGCCTTTTTAACAGTCCACTGCTGGACTTTTAGCCTACCACCGAAAGAGTGATTGGGCCATATCCACCACGCTGGCCCAGTGCGGATTGGTGGATTCACATACGCCATTGAATTCCTTCTCCGTACGTATGCAGGTTTCCTCACGATGTTTTCCTTCACCGAAAATCCAGTGGTATGAAAATCCGTACATAAACTCCAAAGAGCTTTGAACCCGTGACCTCACGCTTCCAAGTCTAGCGGTCTCCCGAATAGGCTTCCAAGGCTTTTTAAATAGGTAAGTACAAAGAGACAATGGCAGAATGATGTCAGCATTATTTTTCTGGAAAGAAGTCTTGCGTTTGTGTAACGAAGGTCACTCAGCTATAGGTACGATGAGATGAAATGGTATTGGCACCATCGCAGGTCGAGTCTAGACTAGGATTGAAGTTGGCATAGCAGGAGAGATGCTATACCCAGCAACAGCATGAAGACAGCGTGGATGGTGCCATTGATGGTGAGGGAGGGCTACAGTTTATTGTTCAGGCAGAAATCACATACATGATCTATTTAACGGTTACAAAAACCCGTCGAGATATTGTAAATATTAAGTTATTTATTATTAAGAGCTCAGATCAGACAAACTAGGGAGATATGCCTTCTTACAGTTATCGTCCGCGTACAAATGTCTCCATCACCAATTTTTTTCAGTATACCACTAAATTGCTTAACGCAAAACCTGTAAGTAGGTCACAATTACCTTGCAGCGGCACCAATAAACTAACGAATAGTCTTCATAGTTGATTGAATCACAGGCGTCACTTTGTGGAAGTCCATGTTTTATTTGTGACGAATCTCTAGTATAATTCCGCTTCTACGTCGCTTCGAGTACAATAAGGATTTTGAGATACATTTTCTAGATAAGGTCGTCTGCAGTATGAGTTTGACTAAAGGTATCAAGCCTGATTTTGTCCTGATGAGCTTATACCCGCCACACCACCGTACCATATCTCTCTTGTTTGTTTGATCTGAGGTTAAGTATCATCATCCTCTTCTTCCGTCTATGTACCTCATGTTTGTCCACCGCTGGATATAATTCCAGGCCTCAAGATGTAGCCTTAACAACAATGTATTGTTGTTAAGGCAACATCTGGTACAAATTAGTGTGTATCCACTATCTAGTGTTCGTTCCAGCGCTGTCTCCAGTAAGTAGAAAGCCTCTCATCTCTAGAACCCGCTGCACGTGCTGACTGTACTCCACAAAATGGCGGACTCATATTTACCCGTTTTACAGCCGGGGGGGGTATTCAGCCCTCTATGTAAACATTCACAATAAAAATGCGCCATTACTATTTGCATTCATATCTAAAGAAAACATACATGCTAAATATTGCGAGAACAATTTTTCCGACACACAACGACTCAAACTCTACTCTAATGCTTCAAACATAAGGTTTATATTTTCATGTCTGGTAGAAACCCCATTCGTAAATTCAAATGCACAAAGCGTGAATGCGTATCGCCCGTCCTTGTCTAACTTGCAGAGAGAGCTGGAGTGTCTCGCTCTAGCATCAAGTAAAAGGTGGGATGATTGAGACGTAACTGCCAACTGCCACTGGTCCCATTATACTTGTCGAGAGTAAACACACTATCGACTAGAATTTTATCGATAAAAATGTTAGTTGTACGATACGATGTTAGTTAAATACAGACGTTAACGCCCTTAACATACCTACTAATGCTATGCTATTTGAAATTTACTATATAGTTAGGAGTTTGTGCTCAGCCATGTACCTACCTAAAATGTTTTTTTTTTTGTCAAATTCTAACTAATAACGTCCGTGTTTTGATCCTAGCTGAATTTAGGATCGGTAGTCACAAGTTTTACTATTTTGGATTTTACATTAAACCTAAAAGTCCTACTGTACCTAGTACAAATCAACGCACTGTTTTTTTTTTCATTTCTTTATTCATATAATAATTTAATTTAGTTTCTGCTAATTTGTATAACACTGTCTCACAAAAATTAAACGTAGCTTTATATAACATAAATAAGTTCCTAAAAGTAAGTACATGGTGTCATTCTAAGCTCTATAATTTTTTTTAATGGTAAATGAGGGTGTTTTTTTTATAAATAGTTGTTTGAATAAGGCTTTACTTTGCGTTATTCAAAATTTATTGTTTAGTCATTTCATTTCAATTAAATAATATTTATATAATTTTTTTTATTATTAATAAATAATATTTATATAAATAAAAAAATATAACTAATACAAATAGGTATAACGAAATTTTTGTTACAAATTAAATTACCTTTTGTTTTAGGTTAGGTTCATATTTCTCTTTTATGTAATTAATATTTTATGTCAGGTTAGGTTTAAATTAGCATCACAAATATCTATAGAGGAAAATAGTTTACACCAAAATCCTTATTGTACCTACTCGAAACGACGTAGAAGCGGAATTACACTAGAAATTTATCATATACATATTTTTGATAAATATTTTTGCTCACAGAAATCGTTATGACCGGTTACTTGCAGGTCACACTCACGCACCGAGGGCGTGGCATCTTCACCACGACACAATAACAAGCCCGACTCACACTTGGCCGGTCCTTGTTGTTTTACTGTAGAGTTAACACTATTATCACACTAAGTCTGACGCTTGTGTGCATTACCATTATGACGATAGAGCCAAAATCAAAAACAAAAAACACCTTTTTTTGTATTTCATGGGAATACCCCTTCATTTATAACAAATCAGTCATAATAACACATATTTTGTGAAAATTTAAGCCGTATCTAAATACCTACGTATATTTAGTTATACTTAATATTAAAACATAAGTACCTAAAGTGACAAAAAGAAGTGAGAGTGAGTAAAATATTCTATAACGATAAAAAACCACTAAAGAGGCAAGCTTATAAAAAACTAATTGGTTTAAATGTAACGCTGAATCTATACTAAATAAATAAGGATAATAAATAAGGAATGTTTAAAATCTATATATACCTAGGTACGATCTCAATAGCCATCGTTTTTTTAAAATCGATAATTTTAATAATATTTTATAATTTTAAGTTAACGATATCTTTCTTACAAAATAACTATCGATAACATTGTCCCATCTCTATCACCCCGGGCACCCGTTCATCCAACCATAACTAATAGTCGTGAATAAATCGCTGGAGTCGGCACAAAGACGATTTTTTTCACCGCTCGCTGTCCGACCAATCACAGCGCGCCATCACGCCATCGCTCCGCCAATCAGCGGCCGAGTTTCGAAAAAAGAAACTCAAAATTATGCGCGGCTCAATTCACCACTCGTGTTTTCACTTCAGCCTCGGGCTTTAGGTCGCGGTTTTAAAAAACAAATCTAGATACTCCACGGTTATTGGATTTTTAACTTTATTATGTTGAAGGAAGGGCTGCTGTGGCGGTACAGGTGTTGCGTCCTGAAGGTAGAGAAGCAGAGGAAGGGTGGCAGTAATTTTGATTGCGATTGCAAATGGCGTCGGCCGAGGGAACACGCACGGGTAATCAAATAAGAAAATTGCTCGGAAGTGATTTTTATTAGATGTGAAGAGAGTCATGTTAGAGAGCGCTATTACTACGCTAGTGCAAACGCTAGTGTCACCCTTTTACAACTGGCAGACGAGCATATTTCACTTATGAAAATCTATTCTAGTTAATGACTACTTTTTTAGGAGATGTGTAAAAATTACGTTACTAGCCTTATTTTCAGGTAATCGATATTATCTCTATCACGACGACGAGCCTGACATCATCGGCTGCTATTAGTACTACCAACATAATGTGTGTGTTTACGGAAACTAACATATTTAGATGCTATATTATTTCTTTAAAAAATAGTTACTGTTTTTTTTACTATTAATAGGCTTGCGTTTGACCGCCAACTCGCCTGATGTAAAGCGACGATGCGGTCTACAATGGAGCATGCTTGCCTAGAAAAAACCGATTTTACTCGTGATTTGAAGACACCCAGATTGCTACTTGATACTTACTAAAAATAAGATATTGGAACTGCATAACTTCTAAATAACACAATTTCTTTCTTCTTTACTCAATTTCAAAAACATTATCTGCTAGATATTCGAAATAATCAGATGATGTAAAATATTACATTTAATTCGGCATTAAGTGCCATTCAGCGTAGTAGTATGTTGGGTACGCTGCCAACTGGTAGTGGATGCGAGTACATAGATGGTCTATAGAGTTTCAACGGTCTATGGGCAGTCTAACTGTTTTTGTAGTATTAGCTTTTTTCTATACTAATATTATAAAGAGGAAAGATTTGATTGTTTGTTTGTTTGCATTGAATAGGCTCCGAAACTACTGAACCGATTTGAAAAATTCTTTCACTGACGGGAAGCTACACTACCCCCGGGTGACATAGGCTATAATCTATACCCGTGCGAAGCTGGGGCGGACCGCTAGTAGTTAATAAAGGCATTTTCCAGTTTAAAAAGTGTAAACACGTGAGAGATGTGTTTCTATTTCAACAAGATAAATCCAACGATCTATTATTTGTTGAATCTAGTTCCTTATTGAAACACAATATACTTCTTGGGTAGTTTATATTTAGGATTTACAGCAGTTATTAGTTAATACAATGAAAATTACTGAAAGTATGTTTGCACCAGACATTTTGTTTCACCGAAGAGACCATAGACATATGTTAGAGAGGAGATGGCGATATGGTAACCATAGAGTAATACGGATATGCCACCATCAACATTATTATACTACTAGTAGGCCGCCCCTGCTTCGCACGGGCGAAGCCGGGATATTATATAGCCTATGTCACCCGGGGATAGTGTAGCTTCCCAACAGTGAAAGAATTTTTCAAATCGGTTCAGTAGTTTCGGAGCCTATTCAATGCAAACAAACAAACAATCAAATCTTTCCTCTTTATATTATTAGTATAGACGATCCTTTATCTAAGAATAAATCATTCAGATTAAAATGTTAGCCGACTAGCTCGTGTTCTTGAGACTTCAGTGCAAGACTTATTAATAACTCTCTTCAACTATCTACCAACAATACAAAAGAAATCATTCCGTAATAGTACTCATATGATTTGCTCAGTGTTCACGCGAGAAAAAAAAATTTGAAGCATGACCATTCCCACACCCACACCAATAATAATCGCCAAACACAATAACGCCTCTCGGTCTGATGTTGTCAATGTCACAAACTATTGAGACTGGCTTAATACACTGGACGCGTAGAGCCAAATTAGAAAAAAAAAACGCATTAAAATGACACAACAACTTATAATGTTACAAAAGATCACATTGTGCTCTCATTTCACAACAAATGCGCTCGTCTTACAACACAGTAACTGCTACTGCATCTGTGGTGAGCCAAAGTGCCGACAATCTGTCAACATGACTTGACACAATCTATTCACAAAGTGGTCGAGTTTCAAAGAAATCGCAGATAAGCTGATAAAGGACGTTACCTGCAGCTGCTTCATTGACCGCCGAGTATCGTTTTTATGGCTAAGCACGGTTTGTACATTTAGCCATTGTCATTTATCGAGTATCTCTAATTGTATTAATCGATGCCCATTGTTGGGGTCATTGTCCGTTTGACAGTTGAAGAGTGCGAAGTTTTTCTTGCGTTCAGCTCTATAATTGACAGGTGTCGATTGTCACTCTCAGATTCGATAAATAATAAAAAGGCGCATCTCTAAATGCGTAATACGCGCGTAACAGAATACTTCCGATCGATGCTTTGTTTAAGTCGATCGATTACGATCAAAGGGTGTTTGTCTTATTGATTTCTTTGTGTTATTCGATCTGTTTATTTGTATTGAGTGAAACAGGATGATCATCGGTTAATACAAAACAAAGGTTAAGTCAGTATGTATACAAACATTCCCTGGCGTTGTGAATTTTTGTTGGTAATTTTTAAGGGTTAAACGAAATAATAATTTTATCAAATTGAATTTTTTGCTAAGCTTTGGTCGGGAAACTTATTTCGCACAGATTGCGTGACAAACGAATTACTTTATTAGATATCTTTATATTTTTAGGCCACCTGTAGGCCTCCGGTTCAAAACTACGATGAATCAAGCTGATAATATTTTTTTTTTATAAAACGCTACAGATTCTTTTGCATTCAGCTCTGTGACAGCTGAAGATATTTTGATGAGATGCGAGAGAAATAATTTCTTGGATACATAAATACTTAACATTCTTTATTAAGCCGAGAAAAAAAAACAGGGTAACAAACTGTTTTTTTTTCTTCTACATACACCTGGTGCATGTTATACGTATGTAGACTTCGTAGCACTACGTAGACACCGCTACGCTCCGTAGCATTTCATGTAGCTACGACCGACGCTAGAATTTGTGTGGAACCGAACCTTGAATTTTACATTTCATTCTCCCTAATAATATGCTATATAAACATATTGTGTATTTTAACAACACTCGTTTATAAACGCAAATCTATCCCATTTATCAAACATACTTTAGAATATTGCCCCTTAAATATATAATTTGTGTATTCTCAGCCCCAACAGAGCCGCCCGACGAATTAAAATGCTTATCGCGTCCGAATCATTGTTAAAAATCTATTATGTAAATAACAAAACGTAATAATGTATGATGAATGTATGTTTGTATTGTGTGACGGGACAAAACGTGTCATTGGAGATGCAATAATATAAGTAAGGCCGGGCGCACACCGAGCCTCAGTCACGTCTACCGTGGAGCAACCTTCATCCTGAACTTTCGTTCAAACCGACCCGTGCTGCCATCCGACTACTAAAAGACCGTTAAGTGACATTGCCACAATGTCACTTAACGGTCTTTTAGTAAATAAATTATTGTTCAAGGCCTAAATCTACTAGCTTATATAACAATTTGGCATTGTCGGAATCGGGACAGGTTAAAATAGGGAGCTTGATTTATTTGTGGTGGAAATGTACAGGTATATTAATAATAATTTATAAGTACGCCAAAGCTGGCGTACTTATAAATTATTATTGTATGGTTTAGTTTAGATAATAGGGTTTAAAGTTATAGTAGTTTTTATACAATTGTTAGTATTTATTTAAGATTTTGTTCAATGTTTTAATTTAGGTCTGTTTTTTTTTAGTTTGTGCTGTAGTTTTTATTTTTAGTTTTAGTTAACCTTGAATGGGTGAATTGGGAAACTGTAATGCCCATTCAAGGTATGTATTTCATAAATAAATAAATAAATATTCTTTTTTTCTCGGGCTGGCGCCTCATTTTCAAAAATCTTTCAGAGCGCCTGGTTAATGCGACGCGTGACCAAAATGCTGGCGTGTTTCTGGCTCAACGCATAAGCATTGCCATTCAACGTGGTAATGCCGCCAGCATGCTGGGTACGCTGCCAACTGGTAGTGGGCTTGAGCATTTGGATTGTCTTTAGACCTTCAACGGTCTATGGGCAGTCTAACTGTATTTGTAGTTTTAGTTTTAGCTTGTATTTTGTTTAGTTAATAAATATTCTTATAAACAATATAACATGGATAGATGCAGCAGGACAATGTGACGTACCACCCGAACCAGGATAGCGCTCCGTTATACTACTATATAGCACTCATCGTATGACTATCCAGATAAAAATGAGTTACTTAATTTTCAGATTCAGATTATATTTATTGTTCAACTGTGTTACAAGTCAGATCTTAATTAATGCTTATAAGTATCAACAGTCAGGTTCATTGCGAACATACAATAATAATTTACTTAAACTAATTTCACGCATTTATTAAATTAAATTATATTCCAATTACAATTACACCTCTTTCAATTACAATGTACACAAAGTTATTTAAAAAAAATAACAATTTACAATGTCACAATTAAAAATATCAAAGAATCGGGTCAAATAAGAATGTCAGCTTAAATTTTGCCGACCAGTGGCCACCAATATAAAGTTGTTTGCTCACGCGATTGCTTGCAGCGTGCGGTGTGCCTCCGCCCTGATAGATACAGTATGTGTTGTTGTCACGCCTCCGTGGCGGTAAGTAAGCCCCAGTGAGGGCCTGTCACGCTGCGTGTCGAGATCTCGCGATAACACCCGGGAAATAATGAGTAGTGAAGCTTTTATCCAATTACATGTTTGGGTTTGTTTTTGTTTGCGACGATGTATGTTTGTGAAGTTTGTTTGGTTGATGCAACGCTCGAATTTCCAGCTACTTACTTCAATAAAAAATAATACATTTCAAAATCTACTTCTAGGCAACTCCTACTTATTATCGACATCGTTTTATGGTTGATATTCCGAGAACCCGTACGAAGCGCTTTGATTCCACATTTATTGTGCGAACTGTGTGTGGAAATCGCTGTCTGAATGGGTTTTCCCCGTCAGTAACAATCTGGGTGTCTTCAAGTGGAGAGTGAATCGGTTTCTTCTAGGCAAGCGTGCTCCATCGTAGACCGCATCGTCGCTTAACATCAGGCGAGATGGCGGCCAAGCTCAAACCAATCTACTATTAAAAAATACTTACTAAAACACTGTTTTACACTGTTACTAACAATTACTACAGCTCCATCAGTACAGTGTACTGTGTGTCGTGTGTAGTTCAGTTGTACAGTCACTGTTGTTACTGTTGTTGTTTGTCCTACTTACCGACTACTTACTAAAAACATTTGGAATACTTTTGATCCTGGAGAGCTGCTAGACATCCGCTGGAAGGCAGCTGAACATGACGGGCTTCAGACCATCACCGATCATTCCGAAAAATATTTAAGTCTTTGTAAAAAAACCACTTACTACCTCTTTCTAAAAGAAGAGAGATTGCAGACATGACTTTTTTGTTTAAAATAACCTCAAACCATATTGACTGTCCTGAACTTTTAAGCAAGCTTTCAACTTTCAAGCTTAATACCCCTCATAAGGCTATTCGTTTTTGTCCTCTTATTAATATACCAAAATTCTACACAAACTATAGACGTAATTCATACATGTTGAGAGTGAGCAAGAACTTTAACACCATCGATAAGCGCTTAGCGTTGGACCTATTCTGTATGAGCGTTGTGGCGGTTAGGCAGCTGTTGAGTAGGGAATTCTTTGTTTAAGCCTATTTTTATGTAATTTAAATTTTACGACAAACACATATTGTGTAACTGCGTAATGTCACTTAAACTGTTACTTTTTAAATTTTATCCGCGAGGTCCTTTAATTAGCTTCTGTATCTATTAAGATTGTTATACTTTTTTATGGCTGTTGGTCTTCCTTGGAAATAAATAAATAAATAAATCACCTATGTATATTTTTAATAATTTTTACAAATACAATTTAGACGCCTCCCTTTCTACTATATTCTTGTTGCGTGAGGTCGCGAGAGGGCGTGCGATCGCCGCAGATTGCCAATAACCTGATTACACGACCCTCTGCCCTCCCACGACTATTTATTCACCACTCCATCTACATTGCCTCGAGATATCGAATCTTCGCAATTTGCGCCCAATACACGCGTAAAGCACCTTGGAAATTGATTTGGGGATCAATTTTCACAACCCAATAAAAATAAATCTAAAGGCAATCTACAAAGACTCTATAGATAACATTTAAATTCTAGATCTTGCATATAGAATTTAAATTTTATCTGTAGAGTATTTTGTTTACTAGGCAGGCACAGTTCTGCTGCTGGCGCGTTCCAAATCAAAGTTAGTGATGCAAATTATTATTTTTTTCAAATCGTCACTGCGCAAAAATGAATTACACTAATGGCAATAATAATACTGCTTACTAAACAGTCACAAAAACAAGATAATGGCAATACAACAGCGGCCTTAATTATAAATGTTACTTAAATTAAGCAAAGCTTAAAATAAATTGCTCTGTCTCGTTTCCACCTGTGACAATTTCCGTCAACGAGAAGTTGACAGCAATTTTAAGCATTGCTTAACTTTTAAGTAACGTTTATAAGTAAGGCCGTTAATATATATATTCAAACTTAGTAAGCAGAAAATTATGTTGAAAAATGTGTTGTTTGGCAGTAAGGTAGCTGGCTCAAGTCGTCGCCGGACAGCCAGTAACGAGTTGACAATCCAATATCGACCTAACGACCTCTTCCGACACATTACAATGAAGGTACGAAATGTCACTACCATCATGCCTATATAAATATAATAATTTTAAACACTTGTATTTATTTGACATATTTTATCTTTCATCTTTTGTAACAAACGCAAGCCTATTATTTATAAAAAAAAAAAACTATTTGCGATTTATTTTAACTATTCGTTTTTAACCGACTTCATTAATTGGTTCTTAATTCAGTCCGTATTTATTTTATTACCTTATGTACATCGATTATATCGCCATTTTTGAAACCATTTACATGTATTCTTATTTATTATGCAGAGAATTATATTTAGGTAGTCCACAAACATTTCATTATCCCTTGGCTCAGTAGTTTAAAACCAGTTTCAATAGTAAGAATAATGTTGTTAAAATGCCGGTTGATTTGGCAATCAATTAAAAAAACCGACAAACATTCAGCCCATATTTTGAGGTATAAATCGGAAAATATCGATCATTTATGAAGATTTTTTTTACCAAAATTGTAGGAAATTTAATTCTAAACAACTTTTGTAAAGAATGGATTTTAAACGATCAAGTCCACAAAAATTAACCCTTAAAATCAAGATGGCGGATGACGCAACGGATCGAGTACCACGCAAAACAAAATTTTGAATACTAAACAACCCGCAACGAATTCCGAAGGAAAATTGCAACAGGTTTTTTTTTCCGGGTTTGCCCCTTTTTGAGTTAATTCAACTGGGCTAAAACTAGAACGATTTAGACAGAACACAGGCTGTATTGCTATTTTAATTTTGTTTTATATTTCATCAGCTAACCATTTAAACAAATGGCTTCTTCTTTAGTAGATACCAGGAAGACAGCAGCTTACATCAAGTGCCGCATTACAACTACATCTCGCTTCCTACCTCCTCTACGCCGAGGCGAGCCTCACGCGGCCGATTTGCGATTTTCTAAAGAGTGCTTACCGGAAGCACCCTCCACGTAACCGGTCACCTCCCGCACCCCGCCCACACCCCTCGTAGCTGCGGAGAGTCCTTCTTAACTCGAGTCACGTCTTTGCGTCGTTTTTTCCAAGCCTTTGATAGTTTTCACGAATTTCCCCGTTACAAGTGGCAAAACGTTTGTTGACTACAAAATGATTTCTAAAAGCTCCTTTTCTTTTATACTATGTTATATAGAGTTTTTTATTATTAATTGAAGATGTCTACCATGCATATTGCGTCGTGCATGTAAATTTAAAACACCAATTAACATACTCATGAAATACGATAAAAACTAAAAGCTAGAGAGATTTTATTATTGAAACTGACGTGGTTTTCACACATTTTATTTATATCTTAAACATATATTTTTTTTTATTTATCTTACGTGAGTAATTCCCGTGTAATATAAATAAAAAGCTAGAGAGATGTTTTGTATTTTGGAGTTGCTTTTTCTTTGCGTTAATTTCAGGTTTTTAAACAGGTAGATAATCGGAAAATACTTTTACTCCTGGCAACATTATTATCTTCATCCCTGCTGACTCGATTCTCTAAATCTTTATGTACATTTGTGCGCAGGAAATATAAAAAATTGCAAGCTAAGCTAGTTGCACAATCTCGTTGCCCCTAATTGAAATCCAATTTCCGTGAGTCCCGCCTCGTTGAACCCCGATTTGGAAATCGTTCTCGTTTTTGCTGACTTGTATGTACTCTGCTTTATTTATGTTTTACCGAACCATGTTAACTATATCGCAGGCTTTTTCTATTTTTATGTATTTTTAGTGGAGATAAGAAAAACATGGTCGTGCTGGTGTCTCGTGCACCTTATGCCATCTGTATGTCGTTAATTTTACCAGTGTTATAGTAAGGCACGCGTTATAATATGGTGTAGTAATCACAACATGACGTAACATTCAAATTACAAATGCGAAAGTTTATGTGTTAGTGTATGAGTGAGTGTGTTGGTACGAACTCAACTCAGTAACGGATTTGGATGAAATTTGGCATCTATATTAGACTCTAATTATTTCTTTATTTTATTAGGAAAGCATATAGTGATAAATAACTAAATTACTGATACATTTTATAATTAAACACCATTTAGCAGTTTTCGCATATTGAAACAATTTTTGCGCATGGAGATGAAAAGAAAGATATTAATTAATATTATGATATAATAAAAACAGAATAGGTATATTGTACTTTTTTTTTGCTATCTTAACGTTGAGAGAAGTTTTTCTCCTAAAACGGAAAGTTTTCCTGTAATAGAGAGTCGCTGAAGTCGCAGGGCTCTGCTGATACTGTATATACATTTATCAGGACCTTCGTCACCCGTTTAAATTTTAAAATACGAAAATAGTATGTGTCTCATACAAACTATTGTAATATTTGTATGAACACACCACAACCCAAGTGTGAAAATATTTGAAAGAAAGAAAAGTTTATTTGTGACCAAATTAGGTTTTTTAAAAAATATCTTATTGACAAGTTATAATATAAGGTCACAAATCGGCCCCAACTCAGCATAATGCCGGCTGTTAACCAGCGCTGGTCTTCCGTTGGAGCCGTTTGGTGATGTCTCGGTACAAGCACACATACAGTACACACGACCAAATAAAAATATAAATAAAATAATAAATAAACCAATCTAAAAACAAATACTAATATGATGACAATGAGGTAATTATTATATATTATACTATATTATATACTTTGAAAACATAGTTCCTTATATTGCACTCGTGTCATGCTTCTGAGTTTCCTCTTGTTGCTGATGTGCAGTAATAAATTTTTTAAGTTTATAACTAAAACTTTTAACATTTTGCTTTTGTGTTGTGTAGGTGAATAAATTTGAAATGATTATGTGGAATACGGCAATAATAAAATTGATATAACGAATTATACAAAAACTAATATTTAGATCCCATCATCGCAGCGACCTGCAACAGAACAATTATGGACAAACGCGAAAATGTGGACTAAAGATTCTGCCAAGATTCCTAGTTTCCAAGATTTTGAATTTTTTAGCATTGCTTTTTTTATTTACCAATAAATTGCTTAAATATTTTGGGATAACATTCACATTTCATTAAAACGTTGCTTCAATGAAACTGAAGGAAAAAAAACATTTTCAGATGGCTATGGCTTATACCATGAGCCAGTCGTATAATGAGCTGTGCTTTCACTTCTTTTTAACCGACGTCGAAAAAAGAGGAAGGTCCTCAATTCGCTTCCCTTTTTTTTAAAATGTTTTTACAGCCATTACGTGGCATCTGTAAACCAATTTGCATGTTTTCTTTTATCATGTAGAAGAAACCCTCGAGGTGGTCCTACAAAAATTTCATTAATTAGGGTTCAGTAGTTTTTAATCCAACTCAAATAATATCGATTTTTGCTAGAACGTCTACGAATGTCGCGATAACAAATCACAACAATACTTTTGTTTGAATCAAAGCAAAGAGGTATTCATACATGGATAATCATATCAATACATAAACTAGTAATTCGCCCCGAACAGAGTTAAAGAAGGTTTTGAGCATTCCACTAACATAGTTGTGTCACAAGATGTTCAAAAATAATTTATATTTAAAAAAACGACTTCTAAGACCCACAAATAACAAACATTCTAAGTTAATATGTCACTACAAAGAAGAAAATAATATTTTACACGGATTTTGAAATTTTGAAGTTTTGAATCTTTTTTCACATATTGAAATTAAAAGTGGCGCAGATAATTTACTCCTGTTTCAAATTAGTTTAGCTTAGTGTGTGCTACCACAGAAGCAATGCTATTATTTATTTATCTTTATTATAACGTGTCTATTATAGATGTTATAGACATAATTATATATACATTATAAACCTCGGTGGGCTGATGTGGCTTCTTTTCATATAGTATATCAATATAATTGTGTATATAGTAATTACTGTTTAGCTATTATTTTTTACATCTCTGACTTTAGATCTGGATCGTAATCATCTTTCGATTTTATAAGTGAAAACTTTTTATGGCTTTTGTCTACTATCTACCTACTATAATTAGTTAGTTTCAGGTGTTTGTTTTCCGAATAGTGTAAAATAAAATAAAATATATCACTACAGCAAATAAAAATATCCAAATACAACCAAAATAGCAGCAAAATGGACACCTACCGACCGACTGTCAACTCCACTGATTGACACATTCTGGTTACATTGGGGTATTGTAAGAGGAAACTTTTGTTTGCAGCGTGCGGGCGGAGCCGGGCGGCTGCATTTGTATAGTGTTGTACTGCTGTCTATGAATGTCATCTTTATACATCGACATAAAGATAAGGTGAAGGCAAAAAACACACAAGACTTATATACGATAAATATTTATTACACAAGATAAATTATACCTTTCCTTTCATCAAGGGGCTTTTACCTAATTTTTCTCTCTTTATATTGCTTTTAGTTGTAGTTTTAGTTTTATATTTCAGTTTTCTAATATTTCTAGAATCGGTAAGAATCGCCCACCAACAATTTGGTGTTATTTCTTTACTGTTAACATTCTGTTAATAAATAAATATAAAATAATGTTTTTTCGTTGAGATTATTTATAACCGAACCGTGCAGAGCCAAAAATTAAATAGAAACTCGCGTTATGAACTTTTATAGAAATTTTCATCTAAAGAGACTAAGAAAAGATTGACCTCCCTTCACCCCCCCCCCCCCCCCCTTCTCTATATCGTAGAGTAAACATTCACGAAAAATTTTGATCATGTGTGAACTACCAATTTTGAAGTTGGGTGGATTAAGTTGGGTGGAAAAGCCACCAACGCTAAAGATCTATTCATTTACCTCTGCGTAAAATAATGTTATTATTGAATGTCAAAATAGATTAAAATTTACACATTAATACTATTATTTGTATACTGTATTTATAATTAAATAAGAATTAATTTCAATTAAAGCGTTGTTAGTTTGTCAGCTCAATGTATTCCAGGAAATGTCTGAATGATTGAAGCCACATTTGCTTCCTCACACAGCAGTAAGATGTTTATTTATCTCCAGCCATTAGCGGATCTTCAGATATCGGGTGGATGATTACAGTTCAAAGGCAGAATGAGTAGAAACTGCCCACTTCCCGGGATGGCGTCCACAATGGAGGAGGAGCACAATGGAAGCAAGCTTGCTCGTTAGATAACCCGCGTACACTGCCTGCCGTGACAGACCAACTCGCTAACAATATTATACTAGTACGGCTGAAACTGACCACAGTGATGAATTTTGCACAGTACCTGCTCAAGAAATGCGTTGTTTTTTTTAAATAATAACCTTGCGTTGACTGCTAACTCGCCTGATGTTAAGCGATGATGCGGTCTACGATGGAGCACCCTAGGCAAACGTACTCCATCGTAGATCGCATCATCGCTTAATATCAGGCAAGTTGGTGGTCAAACGCAAGCTTATTATTTAAAAAAAACGCATGCCTTGAGCAGCCTCTATGCAAGATTTATTTCAAACTAGCTGACCCGACAGACGTTGTCTTAGAACTGTCAAACGGGCGAAGTTAAAATCGTCGTCAATTATTCGTTAAGTTTCTGAAATATTCCAATTTTCTGAGAAAATTTTCATATTTTTCTTTCCACAAGAACCTTCTACAGTGTAACAGAAAACTTAAATAAAAATTAATGAAATCGGTAAAGTCTTTCTCAAGTTATGGCGTGATCAAGGTAAATAGGGATAAATTTTTATGTAGTTAAATTTTTTTTTTTACTGGGCAAGTGCCTTTATTACTAAAAATACAAGCTAAAACTAAAACTACAAATACAGTTAGACTGCCCATAGACCGTTGAAGGTCTAAAGACAATCCAAATGCTCAAGCCCACTACCAGTTGGCAGCGTACCCAGCATGCTGGCGGCATTACAATTACAGGCGCTCTGAAAGATTTTTGAAAATGAGGTGAGCTCCCGGTCCCAAAGGGCCCAATGTTATTTTTTTTAAATATGTATATAGATATGTATAGATTTAAATAATAATACAACTACGTGTATAGATAAAGCTTCGTTTTAGTTTGACAGTGGAGGGTGTGGAGTGAGTAGGTATCTGGTGGCATGCAGTGTAACCGCCGCCGATATTTACAAAGCAGTATTGTGAACCGATTGGAGTGGATCCGCGGAGACGACTCATTTTTCATTTCCACATTATTTTGTTTCGTGCCGCTCCTGCTACGTCGTCAGTACTGAAGCTTCTAAAGGACGAGTACATTTTCAAAAATCTTTCAGAGCGCCTGGTTAATGCGACGCGTGACCGAAATGCTGGCGTGTTTCTGGCTCAACGCATAAGCATTGCCATTCAACGTGGTAATGCCGCCAGCATGCTGGGTACGCTGCCAACTGGTAGTGGGCTTGAGCATTTGGATTGTCTTTAGACCTTCAACGGTCTATGGGCAGTCTAACTGTATTTGTAGTTTTAATTTTAGCTTGTATTTTGTTTAGTTAATAAAGGCGCTAGCCCAGGAAAAAAGCACATACATAATTTAAGACTATCTCTAATTTTCATGATCACTTCTTATCACCTGTCTTTAAACTAACTTTTTCTATATTACTAGCGACCCGCCCGCCCGGCTTCGCACGGGTGTAATTTACGTGCGAAGCCGGGGCGGGTCGCTAGTTATATATATAAACATTCCGTGAAAATGTATCTAACTGATGGTGAAAACCGCATCAAAAACCGTTGCGAGGTTTAGGAGTTAGCGGCCATACAGACATACAGACGCGGAAAGCGACTTTAATTTATACTATGTCTCTACATAGTATAAATTAAAGTAGAAGAATGAAAGAAGATAGAGAAGATATTGTTTATAAACGCAGCCGCTTTTTATGAATAAAAAGAGGTTGAATGCGGTGCGGATAAGTGTGCGTTCACCCGAAATGCATAATTTCGGCCACGAGCGCTACAACATAGGCCTCTCCATCCTGATCAGTTAAACCAGCAGCACTAGGAGTACGAGGGGACAAGGGGTGGGGGGAGGGGTCAAGTCACTTTCATATAACTGCTAGCGGCACCCCGCAGTTTCGACCACTATCCTACAGGAATATATATAGAACTAGCCGAATCCCGCAGTATTTCGCATTTCTGGGGTGAAAAGTCCCGTCTTAATGATGGCACACTATCTTCCTACCAAATTCCGTTAAAATCAGCCTAGCTTAGTCGCAAAAAGCCAACAGATAGAGTGACAGAGCTACATTCAATTTTATAATATTCGATAATTTTTTCATATTACACGGGAAGTACTCACGTAAGATTAAGCCGGTCACTCAGACTATAGTCGGTCGACGACCGGTTGGCGTCCAGTTAGTCGGAGTGACCGGATTAATCTTACGTGAGTAATTCCCGTGTAATATAAATAAAATGTGTGAAAATCACGTCTGGTCCACAATAATATTAGGTTTAGATATACCGTGTATGATTTTTGTCGATATATAAAGAGCCTAATCAATTAAATATATGTTGAGTGCGTACAGCCTTACACACATACACATTTTTCGCATTCATAATTATTATTAGTGTGATCAGACCACATTGTTTGTTGGTACCTCCAACTCTGCTCGACTCCAGTTTATAAGTTTCGCCTCCTTTCCAGCGGACCCTCATTAACGAAGTCGACTTCAAAGGCCAGCTCTGAATTTCAGATATTGAAATGGGAACTTTTCTTTGTAAATTGGACGTCGTTATTACTCGTTGTATAATTTATTTCTGATTTCGTGGGCGCGGAGTAAATAAGGGGCGGATTGTCGGTCCTCATTTCATCCTTTTGATTAAAGATTTAAAAATATTCACTTTATTTCTGAGTTTATTTTTTTTCATGTGCGCCTTTTAAATAATAATACGTAAATATTTTTGAAAGCGTGAAGGGAATTCTTTGACATGAAGAGTAATCGAAGATGCCATTTGTCAATCTGTGATGAACATTTACCATCAGGTATAGTACATACTAATTGCTACATGAAAAATATATAAATTTGTGAACGACATTATTTACATACAGAATAAATAATAAAACCATAATATAACATATCATAATTAAAAATGAAAAACTAGCTACGCCACCGTAGCCACATCTACGATATTCAAATGAGTGCGTTGAAGTCTTTTGTACTACGCGTAGTCTACGGAGCTACGATGTTCTACGACGCCAGTCTACGACATCTACTAAAATAATTGAAAACGCCATAAACTAAACAAAAAATACTTTAAAAGTCATCGCATAAAAAGCACTTCATTATAAAAATGAACCTGTCAACATCTCTACTGTTAGATGTACGTAGTACTGTAAAATGAAAGAGGGGAAGAAATACATATAGAAGCTGTTTGTGAGTTGTAAAGTGCAGTAGTTCTTGAGCGGCCTTTTATTTAAATTTCCCTTAGGCGAGCACTATCGGATATGAAGCGCTTTCGTTTAGCCCTCCGCCATTTCTTCACGCGAGCGAAAACATCGCGCTAATGTTATTATATGGAACACGAATAGAGATGATGCCATGTGAGGAGGGAGGGGGAACAATAATAATTGTTCTAATGAACAAAGATTGGTTTAAAAAAAAACGTAGTTTCACCCGCGCGTGGACTTTCCATCAAGAACCTTGCATTTTTAGGGACTTATTTAGGGAGAACTGCGCCCGCGGTTTCACCCACGTAGTGATGAAAAATGGTGATGATGATGATAATGAAAAGTAACCTTTGTCACTCTCCGGCTTTTAAACTATACCCATGCAAATAATCGAGTCGATCCGTTGCTTTGTTGCTGAGTGAAAGAGGAACAAACAAACCAACAAACTTTTCGCATTTATAATATTACTAGGTGCGCCCCGTGCTTTCACCCGCGTAGTGATGAATAATGGTGATGATGATGATGATAATGAAAAGTAGCCTATGTTACTCTCCGGCTTTTGAACTATACCCATGCAAATAATCAAGTCGATCCGTTGCTTTGTTGCTGAGTGAAAGAGGAACAAACAAACCAACAAACTTTTCGCATTTATAATATTACTAGGTGCGCCCCGTGCTTTCACCCGCGTAGTGATGAATAATGGTGATGATGATGATGATAATGAAAAGTAGCCTATGTTACTCTCCGGCTTTTGAACTATACCCATGCAAATAATCAAGTCGATCCGTTGCTTTGTTGCTGAGTGAAAGAGGAACAAACAAACCAACAAACTTTTCGCATTTATAATATAATAGTATAGTATAATAAAGAGTATGTATGCAAGTCTCTCCGACCTCTAATTATATTGCCAAAAGTGCTTGGAAATATAATTGCCAGATATTTAAGTAGCTAAAGTCATCGTCTTGGTTGTTCTATCTCCATCTTCAAGACATGATTTATCAAATAAAACATGTATTTACGAAGAACAAGAACAGTCCACAATAACAGCACACACATACAAGACAATACAATTTACTAGGAATTTGCTTAATAATATACAATTTCAAATGAACTAAAACTACTTAATAATATTTATACCTACTCTAAACTAAAACAAAAAACGAATCTAAAAGTCCCTTGGTGGAAGGACAAGTGGCCAGTATGCTGGCAGCATCGTCACGTTGAATGGCAATCACTAAAACTAATGTTAGTATTAATATTAATGTTTATGTGTTATGTTATTTAGTCATAGTCATAGTACTTTATTGGTAACAAATTCCAGGTTCACGTCACAGAAAATAATTGATAATAAAATAATTTAAAACTATTACAATAATTATAAAAGAAATCACATTTTCATACAAAATAGAAAAACAATAGGATAATAATAATCAAAAATAAAATAAAATAATCAAAATTAAATTAATTTCATCTTTGTCACGTCATTGAAATTATAGAATGCCTGTTCGACAAGCCAGTTTTTTAATTTTTGTTTGAAGGACTCCCTCGATGGAGCACTTCTCACCTCTTGCGGTATTTATGTAACGTCCGAAGTACATCTGCGCTCATGCGTAAGCCAATTCGATAGCTACAGATACGATATTTTTTTTCCATGAAATCTCTATTAGCACGCAATGTAGTTTATGTAACACAGGCATGTCCAGAACTTAGGTCTAACTAACCGGCGGAGCAGCGAGAGTGTCGACTCCTGTGGGTGGGAGACACGTGTGGTACCATGGTGTTGTGATGCCAGGTCAGCGGCAGGACCTGACTCGTGCCTTATGTAGGTACTGAGACGTGTTCCGAGTTTTCCTTTTCTGATCATGGTGGTGTTACAGTTGAAGTCTGCAACACCATCACGTGCCTCCGTCGGTTCCCACGACGCCTGCCACTAGAGGGAAGTATTTTGCTACAAGTTGAAGCCAAACTGCAATATAATAGCCACCCTGATATTTACAATGTATATTATCTAATATCTCTAAACACCATGAGGATTCTGTTTTAAACTATCACGGTTGTTCACTAAAGTTATATGATAGTTCATTCCACAACCTTACCACGGTAAATATCCTGTAAATAATCATATAACTTTACCATGAGGTTTCTTCCATCCAGCCTAGTTCCAACAGTGTTATTTGATATCCATATCTCAAGATAATCTTAACATCTATATGTAATCAAATCCTGTCATTAGGTAGTAAAACATGTTTGTGTTGCTATTTACTTGAAATGTTACCCATCTCTACGAGGTGACGCTGATGACTGCGCTCGAAGGAGGGACGCAGGGAGGGAGAGGGAGTCATTAAGGAGGAGGTCGTTACGGGGCGGAACAGTCGTTAGCTATAGACAAAGACGAGGCTATGTACCCAGCCAGTTCCGATATGAAACCTAGGCTAGGAGCTAGGCGGGCTATATGCCAGCCAGTTCCGATATGAAACCTAGGCTAGGAGCTAGGCGGGCTATATGCCAGCCTGTTCTGATATGAAACCTAGGCTAGGAGCTAGGCGGGCTATATGCCAGCCAGTTCCGATATGAAACCTAGTCTAGGAGCTAGGCAGGCTATATGCCAGCCAGTTCCGATATGAAACCTAGTCTAGGAGCTAGGCGGGCTATATGCCAGCCAGTTCCGATATGAAACCTAGTCTAGGAGCTAGGCGGGCTATATGCCAGCCTGTTCTGATATGAAACCTAGGCTAGGAGCTAGGCGGGCTATATGCCAGCCAGTTCCGATATGAAACCTCAAAAGGCCCCTCCTTTTTTGAAGCCGGTTAAATAGATGTTAAAAGTTAATGGAGTATTTACCCATTATTTCTGCATACTGAAAAGCAGATTATGGCGCTCTTTTTTTTGTTAATTACCACCTGTTTAAACATATGCAATAAATGAAGAAAAAAAATTGTAATAAAAATAATTCATTCAAATTCAAATTATTTATTGAGAATAAAAACGGACAAATTCCACTAACATTTATCTCACATACTGTTCATATTTTGTTCCCGGTAGCTCCTGTACTATTCTTATTACATAGTCCACCTACATGGTCGACGTCATCACATTCGTTAGCAAATGCATCCGTAATGAGCGTTTTGTGCCAGCAAATGTAAAATATATAAAATGCACTATGGAATAACGCAGGATGATTCTACGCCGGCCCAGGGGCGGACTAAGTGGTTGGATTCTTAACAAATTCATGTCACTGTTTTTTCGTCAGATTAGATTACATAATTTTATATGTAATGTTTTATCTTTCTAACCTGTAAACAATGTCGTTCAAGGAATCTGATTTATAATAGACAAAAATTTGTTTTGTTTTGTACAGTTTTCTAGTTAGAAATGTTATTAAGTATGCGAGATTTGTCTTCGCCAAGCACAGAGGCAGGCCACTGGAAGCCGAGTACTCCCACTTAGATCTTACTTTTATTTGGGCAACTTACCAAAAGTAAATTAATGTTATCACAAGTCCAGGCAAGCTAAAAAATGCGTTTACAGAAAATTCTGACTGAGCGTTGGGGAGGCTGGAACCTACCACACCAACGTCACCAACCACACCAAAACTTAATTTTTTAGATGAGCACGTCACTCGCCTGATGTTAAGAATTGTTTAACTTAACAAAAATGAATGAAAGAGGTCCTAAGTCCATCTCATCTGGATAACGAGCAGAGTAATCACTCGCGGCAGTGTGTGCGTGCCTTTATATGCCTGCCACTGCAGAGCGCACACATGCGCCTTATGTGCTTGTTTAGTACCTACCACATATTTATAAAGGTAATTTATTTGTGCAAAACACTAGTCAACCTATATTAATTTAAAAATACATAGTAGGTAAATATTAGTTACTTTGTATCATAATGTATGTACAGAAAAAAAACAGTAAATGATAACCTAACTACTAAACTAATATATTAATCTGTTACCAGTCGGAATTGTTCCCATAATGCTGGCCTCATACCACGTTTTATGGAAATGCTCACCTCTTGAGCAAAGCAGAGATTGGCTTTTGGTCACATGTTGCATCGACCAGACGTGATGACAAATATATAACTCAAAACATATTTATATAAGTGAAATGTTTTTAGATCCAGTAACACGAACCTAATATGCAGTTAAAGGGGGGTGTTAAAGGGGGAGGCCTATGTTCAGCAGTGGACGTCTTCTGGCTGATGATGATTGTTATTGTTTATTAACTAAAACGGTTAACACCAATTACATTAGTTAAATTATATAAATTAAATTAAATATTAAACATTTCACAATATTCGTCAAATTAAATGAATTAAAATAATAATGTTGTACAATGTCAAGATGAATAAGTAATTTTACTTACAGACTATAAACAAAATGAATTAAAAATAATTATTATAAAAGTTATGCTAAATATAAGTCATGAATATTAAATAAATCACAGAGCCATTAATATAAAAAGTCACTATCTGATTCTGTATCTTTCACCTTGCGTACCTTCTCCTCGCAGTACTGCAGACACATCGACAAAACACTCTTCCATTCATCCGCAAGCACATCACATTCAGGCGTCCTGGCCATCATGAACATGCAGTTATCAGATACAATCTAGAAGTCGTCACAAGGTGGCCGTTTTACTATTCTATCGTTCTGAATAACTATTGATAAATAATACAAATGAAAACGTTTTTTTTTTTTTTATATAAAGATTTGTTGACGCCAGCCTCAGACAGAGACAAGTGGAAGCAGTTGGGAAAACTGTACCCAACAGTGAGACAACGCAGGTTAACATAAAATTGTTATATTCAAATTCAAATTATTTATTGAGAATAAGAATGGACAAATTCCTCTAACATTTATCTCACAAACTGTTACACTTAAATAGATTTCCTAGTTAAAATAGAAATAGAATTAAAAAAATACAACGAATTGCTGTAAAAAATATGTCATCAATACAATACAATACAATACAATATTTCTTTATTACACACCGAAAATACAAAAGAAACTTAAACTAACATAGAAAACAAATATACGGCAGTATAATGGGCGGCCTTATCGCCTAAAGCGATTTCTTCCAGGCAACCTTTGGAAGGACAGAACTAAAGAAGTTGAAAAACGGTCGTGCGGTCAACATACAAGTATGTCATAAAAAATCATCATAGTCATCGGATTGTTTGCTCTTGTTAAGAGATTGCAATTACATGGTTTTAAAATTTAAATTGCGACATGCGCTAAATGCATCGTTTAATTTATTTTGAGTTCTACTGTAAAGTGAGTGATGTTTTCATCTCACCATCCGAAGCCAATTGTAATAAAATACAGCAATCAAACCAACATGTCCCATCTATAATACAAATCGAGCGAATGAATAGGTATCAGCCCTCGAGGAGCTCACCAGCAATTACCGTAAGAGCCTCCACCACGGCACTGTCTCCACAATGCAGACCGCACCAATCTTCATTTGGAAACGGACTCAACTATTCACAACAAACGATAGCTTACAACCTTGTCACTGTAACATAGCAGTGGCTCACCCATCTTTTACAATAAGAACGTGATTTATTTACTATGATATGGCACTAAAGTGAGGAGTCTTCATCAGGACAATCTAAGAATATTTCAGTAAAAGAGTCGCTACGGGCATTGGGCGGCTTTTATTGGAAAATATTACAATTGCTTGAGTGTATTAAATGTTATTTAATCGATGGAAGTTTGTTGAGTCGGTTAGAAATTAAATCTTCCATAAAAAAAATTACATTGCGGTCGTAACACTGTGTATACTATGTAATATTATAAGTAGGTTTTCCTTCAAATATTTTTTTTATAAATAACGCTTTACATTTATATTTCCTCGCAAGGATTCCGGATGTCACGGAGCGTCATGGAAAATACTAAGACAGACAATTTGTTAGTTAACAAACACATCCATAGCAGATATTTACTTTCATCTTTCAAACATCTGTCGGGAATCGAAACCTGCCTGTAAACTAGACACGCTACCACTAAACCATACCAGACGTCTTGTTTAAATAAATATTAGGCTTGCGCTTATCCGCCTACTCGCCTGATGTTAAGCGATGATGCGGTTTACGGTGGAACACGCTTGCCTAGAAGAAACCGATTCACTCGTGATTTGAAGACACCCAGATTGTAACTGTCGCCGTGAAGAGGGTGATCTGGTCCAGTCCCGGATTCAGTCCATCCAGGTAGTAGCCAGGTCCAGGAGCAGCGTCAGGAGCGCAGCGTATTATAAGAGGGACGTAGTGGTCTCCATGTTATTTTTAAGTTACGGTGGTCTTTAGGGCCACCGTTAAAACCTCAATTTTAAATTAAGTTTGGGTTTCGAAGTTGCGGTGGTATCCAGCACCACCGTTGAAGTGACGTCCACCAAAGAAACGTCCATCAAAGAAACGTTGGAGAACATAATGCTAGAAAACTAAAAAAATAATAATAAAAGCAAATCATAAAACTTAAGGTGGTACGTTTCACCTATGGCGGGAAATTCAAATTCCAAACAGTTATGTTGTCTTTGAAACTAGGCCGGGTAATTATTGTAAACGATCATGATGTTTGCGCATATTTATTATTATTCTAAACAAAATCGTACTAAGCTATTTATCTGTAATGCACATTCATTTGTCAATAAACTATTTTTTTTTGTTTCGGTTTAACGGTTTATAGACAATTAATGTTAGTAATGTGGTGCATTACTGTAAAATACCTGTACATGATAATGTAAAGAACATTAAAAAAATTGCGCATACACTGTGCAATTTTAAAATAATTACCCAGCCTAGCAACAAAGACAAAAAACTGTTTGAAATTTGAATATCTCGCCATAGGTAAAACGTACCACCTTAAAGTTAAAAAGGAAACCACTGTTACAAAAAATATATTTTCGCCTTGTGTGTGCAGAGCTCCTCCGCAGCCGGTAGAGGGCTCTCGATCACGTCGCTAATGGCAATCTATTTGTCGCAAATAATCCACTCCGCTCCGAGCAGTCGGGCTGGCGAGGAAAGAGGCTGCCAGTTGGATGTGGGCTACATTTATTTATTGGTCGGTTACAAAACATATTTAGGAATAATCAAAAAATAATGAAGGAAAGAAAAAGCTTAGTGCTTAAATCAGTGTGCGACCTTCGTCGAGTATATTTTACTTCTTTCTCCTAAAAGTCACGAGTCAATCACGAGTGAATCGGTTCCTTCTAGGCAAGCGTGCTCCAACGTAGACCGCATCATCGCTTAACATCAGGCGTGATGGTGGTCAAACGCAAGCCTATTATTTATTTTAAAAAAAAGTTTCAGCATTGAGAAAGTGCTTCTCTATAAACTAAACACTGGCCAAGTGCGAGTCGGATTCGTGCAGCAGGGCACCCATAAAATGTGTTTTCTTTTATATAACGGATTTTATTGCATGTATTTTACACTTTTTTTGTCAAGTACCACCTGCTTCATCTGCAGTAATCAAATTAATAAAATGTCCAGCCCGGCTCAGTATTTCAAGTTCTGGACACCGTGAGCGACTACAGCGTACCTACACAGGAAACGTTGTGATTGAAAATTGACGGTACTTGTAAATAATTTCTTAACGTTTGTACAAACATCCGTCATCTACCTGTGACCACGGATACTTCAAATTACAAACGTCGCGATTTAAACATAAACATAAGTACTTTATTTAATATTATAAATGCGAAAAGTTTGTTGGTTTGTTTGTTCCTTTTTCACGCAGCAACAGAGCAACGGATCGACCTGATTTTTTGCATGGGTATGGTTCAAGGGTCGGAGAGTGACATAGGATAGGAGAGAATATGCTTTTCATCATCACCATTTTTTATCACTACGCGGGTGAAACCGTGGGGCGCAGCTAGTGTTAAATACACGCGAAATACGTTAAAATTGTTTAATTTAAATGTTATTTAAATTTTCAAATATTTAACATACCTAGGGTTATAGGGAATTGCTACGAATTCTCGTAGCACTTTATTACATCAACCAAAGTAGATGTTTTTACCTTTTTCGGTTGTTGTCCCGTGTATTCATCCGTACAGCCGGTAAACTACCAAGTAAGTTATTTATATTCAACACTTTTCCATAAGAATGTTCTCGAAGGTTCTGCAAATATGATAACGTCCTGATTGCACAACACGACCGAGTAACGAGCTCAACTATATTCCGTCCGCGCTGGAGCTTCAGCTATGCTAGCTTCAAACGCGACCAAATACTAAATGTTTATTTATATTTACATAACTTTGGAAATGTTGGGAATAAGAAAAGTTGCTGGGTAGTTTTAGGCGAATGTAGAGAAATGATGTGATAGAGGTATATAGATAGCTCGTTGGTCCAGTTGGTAGTTTAGTAGTGAACCTACCTTCCGAGACTGAGGGTGTGGGTTCAATTCCCACCTAGGACAAACATTTATGTGATGAACATTTGTGTTTGTTCTATATCTGGTTGTTAATATCTATTTAAGTATGTATTTAAAACTATATATTTATGTATATCAGTCTCTGGCAGCCATATCACAAGCTTTGCTTAGTTTGGGGTCAGGTGACCGTGTGTGCAAAAATGTCCCGAAATATTTATTTATTATATACGTTCACAGAATAGGTACGCCCATACATTTTCAAGTACTTATAGCTATGAGTATGTATCAAGTAAGAAAATCAATAATTTCATTATAGATCAGGTTTCTAGTCTTTTAATTTCTGTTCAAAAAAAATTGTTTTATAATTATCAAATTAAAAATCAAATTCGTAATTAGTAAATCATCATCATCATCATCATCATCAGCCAGAAGACGTCCACTGCTGAACATAGGCCTCCCCCTCTAACCTCCACACTGAACGACAGCCTGCCTTTTGCATCCACTGGATGCCCGCGACTCTCACAATGTCGTCGGTAGTACAATTAGTAGGACAATTAGTAAATACCTACGTAATTTCGGTTAATTGTATGACATATATTTTCCAGTTACAGTGTAAACTCTATATAGCGACACTTAAGGGACTGCGGATTTTATGGCGTTATTGAGAGTTGTCGTTAAATGGAGAGATGAAAAATCAATATTATTTTACTATTATAATATGTATTTACATTTATATATTATATGTAAAGTATAAAACTTACAAACAACAAACATTAATATTGATAGAAATAACAACGCTTATTACGTATAGTCTGTTATCTTCGGCTGACATTTTTTGCTGCTCCATTATACGAGATGTTAGAAAGTACTGTTTATTGCTTAATAATGACGTATTTGTTGTATTTATAGTGGGTGTGATGCTACATAGCATATATCATTGTATAGATAACAAGGTAAACCAACCAAAGCCAAATATTTGGGACGTTTTAGGGAGTGTATCATTAAAGTAAGAGTCACTATATAGAGTTTACACTGTATTTTGTCGTTAAATCGAGTCTCTATATAGAGTTTGCATTGTAAAAAAAAAAAACGACCCAGCCAACATTCAGCAGAGTTCGAACCTGTACAACGACCTGGGTAAACGCTCTTATTTCTTTAGCGGCTGCAGTCCCCTTCCTGTCAGTTCTAACTTCTTAATAAAAAAATTCGCAACCCTTCTAAACGTTTATGGCACCACTACATTACATTGTGTATTGCTACATGTGAGTAATTCGGTGCTCGGCTAGAACCGTTACAGCCGCCAAACCGTGCTCCATCGTAGCCCACATCATCACCTACAATCAGCGGACACAAAAATCAACATCGTTTTATGGTTGATATTCCGAGAACCCGTACGAAGCGCTTTGATTCCATATTTATTGTGCGAACTGCTAGTCTGTCGAATTCGCTGCCTGAATGGGTTTCCCCGTCAGTAACAATCTGGGTGTCTTCAAGTGGAGAGTGAATCGGTTTCTTGTAGGCAAGCGTGCTCCATCGTAGACCGCATCGTCGCTTAACATCAGGCGAGATGGCGGCCAAGCGCAAGCCTATCTACTAAACCGAATACCCGCTGCCGTGCGGAATGCTCCTTCCACTGCGCAGTTCAAAACGAAATTTAAGTCCTGGCTACACGAAAACCTATTTTACGAAATAGCTGATCTCTTAAAATTGCCGGACCATTAATTTGTTAATTAATCTAATTAAAATTATTATTAAATCTATTTTAAATTTTAAATTAAAGTTTATACAATTTTACAATTATTATAAGGACCGAATTCAATGTAATTATAATAAGACAGAATGTACTGTTTTATTGACATGTAATATAGGTGTTATCAATAAATATTTGTATCTATACTAATGTTATAAAGAGGAAAGATTTTATTGTTTGTTTGTTTGTTTGCATTGAATAGGCTCCGAAACTACTGAACCGATTTGAAAAATTCTTTCACTGATGGGAAGCTACACTATCACCGGGTGACATAGGCTATAATCTATACCCGTGCGAAGCTGGCTATTGACCGCTAGTTATTTATAAAAAAACAGGTGAAGTGGCGGGACACTTATTTGTCTTGTTATTATTCCAGGATGTCTGAGGATGGTATCAAAGACCTACTCTACAAAACAATAAAAATCATTGAAAGATGCAATCAGTGGTCTATTTGAACAGTACCAGCTAAATCCCACACATACAACTTGACTTAACTATCATGTAATCTGCACCATTACCCAATCACCTCGGGCCCACTTCCTGCGTCAGGCCCTCACTGGATGATTGGACGGAGTGAGGCAGCGTGCGCCACTGTGGACCGATTACCTCGTAATAGACGTAATAGGTCGCAAAATGTCGCAAATTACATCGTTCATTTTGACTGTAAATTTAAACGTAACTTTTTGGGAGGCAATTTAACTCGACAAGCCTGTTAAAATAACTATTGTACATAACAATCTAATAAAAATAAAAAAGGTAAGTTTTGATAAAGTGATCTAATTGAATTATTATACTATTGTTTTGAGACCGTAACGTAGCACTGTTTGCACGCTACTACTTCTATTGGCAGAATTTCTGACAAAAGCCTAGCTTCATCTAGAAAATCATGAATAAATTGTCTTAACCTAAGCAATGTTATATTATCAATAAATTATTTATTCACCATATAATATAGTGTACTCGCTGCGCTCCGCAGTTTTACCCGCGTGGACAGTCCCTCAAAAACAGTAAATTTTCGGGTATGTAAGTGGGTATCACGTGTTGCTCTACAGCCCTCCAAATACCTCTGTGCAAAAAATCAAGTCGATCCGTTGAACTGTCGCATGAAATAGAAACAAACAAACACACTTTCACATTCTTATTATTAGTAAGCTACAATACATCTGCACGATCTACTTCCCTCCTGCCCATTTTTCTATCGGAGTGCCAGAGCGGGCACGAAAAATCGTCACCGCATTATGGTTGATATTCCGAAACCCCATACGAAGCGCTTTGATTCCACATTTGTTGTGCGAACTGCTAGTCTGTGGAATGCAGTACCTGAACAGGTGTTCCCCGATGTTTACAATCTGGGTGTCTTCAAATCACGAGTGAATCGGTTTCTTCTAGGCAAGCGTGCTCCAACGTAGACCGCATCATCGCTTAACATCAGGCGTGATGGTGGTCAAACGCAAGCCTATTTTTTTTTAAAGTTCTCTGTATACTGTACCTGAAAGAAAGGCACGACGCTGCTTTTATATACCAAACGAGTCCAGTCGCCTCCACTACAATGACGTCCTACTACAGAGTACGCGATACCGACAGCAACAAAACTATACCAGCTAACTTATAAAAAAGGGTAACTATAAATGAGTAAATTATTTTAGTTAAATCGTATACATCTATTTTCGGTGTTTGAATAGTTTTCCAATAAGTGAAGTGATTAAATATCATCATCATCATCAGCCCTGAGTGACCCACTGCTGGGTATAGGCCTCCCTTTGTTTATGCCACTCTCCCCGGTCTCTCGCTATTCGCATCCACTCGTTCCCGACAGTATTTCTATACGATTACACAGATTAAATATAATAAGTTCTAATTTAGTTTTATTTTTTATTTTATTTTATTTTCCATGTAAATTGTATTATTGTATTTTTTTGCTACAAATAAATTATGTCTATGTTATGTTTTTATTATCTTTGTAATGGCCGAATAGATTGTGATAAAATTGTGTGTACATTTATATAAATAAATAAATATTCGGGACGTTCTTGTACACGCTGTGATCTGACCCCAATCTACGCAAATCATATATATTATTATATTATTTAATTAAACTGGGATTAGACTTTTTCTTTATTCCGAAAAAATATTGGAAACTATACATAACCAAAAAAATCAAGGGCTACCAAACCCTAAAACCACCAAAACAAATGGACCAAATGGCTCCAAACGGACCGAACGGCTATGGGTGGAATGGTGTTGGGCTACCAAATGGATAAAAAAAATATTCCACAAGACCTTTACTATTTTTTTTTTTCAAATACACGTGAACTTATGTAATGTGTATTTCGGTACTTGGACATAGTTCCGCACGTCACAACTCCACATAAGGAGCACATAGTCTGTAGCACAATGCCTCCGCCCTCAGAGCCCGGGCCTCCTGTGTACTTCGTATTCATGTATTCACCATTCAGCGCTCGCCTTTTTATATGCATAATGAGGTTCCAGCACGGAGCTGGTTCCGCCGGCGTGTACTGCCTCCTTACATACAAGAATATCTAGCGAGGTATGATACTCTGCATGTGCAACCGGAACGCCTCTCTACAACTCTTCTTATCTTTTTTACTGTAGAGAAAAAAAAGAGGTCTGTAAAGTCGGTTTACGGACGATAATTTTACGTGACAACGCTTAGGCCGATCGTGCCTCTCTATCGCTAGATCCGCGCTCTCGCTTGCACGCGCGGCTCAGGCGGAACGTGACAAATTTTCGTGCGTGCATCGATTTATGGTGTTTATATGTCAAAAATTAAATCTAAAACGAATTAAAATAAAACATAAATGATGTTAGTGAACTAGGCTACAAATAATACAAAAGTGAAATACCACTACTACTGACTGACTCAAATACTACTCGACCTACTGAGGAATACATTCACCTCCTCAGAAGTAAATATATTCCTTATGGGGTTCAGACATCCGCTAAGAATAGTTCATTACTTTACGCGGGAGGTTACTTTATAAATGAACAGATTTTAACTAAGATGTAATTTGCGGCACGCGCAAGTGGAGTAAGTGCCGTAAATCATAAGATATTAATTGTTTTTTTACACACAAACGTTTGGGTTCATAATAATAAAATTATAAATGACGTAGTTTAGCTAACACTACCACTCAAACAGGATAACTTTATGGGGAGACAGTTCTGATGCTGGACAACTTTTCAAGGTGTAGAAGATGGTAGAAGGAATCGCCAACATTCGCCATTGCACTACATAGTAGTAAGCCCTACAAGAAACAAATGCCATGCAAACATCGACACCTATATACACACCTGATATTTAAATATTTTTTTTCTTTTCTGTGTCCAATACTAACTCCGCATACATTATTCAAATTCAAATTCAAAATTAATTTATTTCAGGCTTAACCCATATAAGTACATTTTATAAAATTAATTACCAGACGAGTTAATAAATCGCAGGGATTAGAAATAATCAAAAATGTTTCTCTGTGTGACAATATCTGGCATGACATGTGTCAAAAACAAAACAACATCATTGAGTATTTGTATTGTTTTTAGACCAACTTTAGACCTTCAACGGTCTATGGGCAGTCTAACTGTATTTGTAGTGTTAGTATTAGCTTGTATTTTGTTTAGTTAATAAAGGCACTTAAAATAAATATATACCAACAGCTAAATTATAAATACCTAAAAAAAACAGATCAAACTCCGTAAGTTTCTAGGCCAAAAGTGTTATATTACGAGATAGATGACATTTGTTTGATAAAATTTAGTTAAAATATAAAATGTTGATCTCTCATGTTTCTTCATAGACATCGTTTATTAAGGTAGGTTTTTTTTGATATAATTTCATTGCTACGTCTTACAATTCAACTAGGCAATGGGGCCAGCATCTTGGGTTCGACGCCTGCTGCAAGCGGTTTATTAATTTAGTATAGTTTTACATTTTAGTACTACTTCATTCTAAGTTTATGTATGAACTAGTAGGCCGCCCCTGCTTCGCACGGGCGAAGCCGGGATATATAGCGTATGTCAACCGGGGATAGTGCAGCATCCCAACAGTGAAAGCATTTTTCAAATCGGTTCAGTAGTTTCGGAGCCTATTCAATGCAAACAAACAAAGAAACAATCAAATCTTTTCTCTTTATAATATTATTAGTATTAGTAGATATAGATAGGTTTTTAAATTATAAGTACCACATACTGTGGTCTGGTACCCAAGTGTATTGAACCCTTTATGAATATAACATAGTTTTTGGAAAGAAAGCATACTTATTTTGCAATTAATAAAGAATAAAATGTCGAGTAAGTACAATAATACAATACCGCTTGAGAAAATACACGAGTGGAAGTCTTGCTAATAAAAAACTTTTGCCGTCAACTAAGTAACTGAACTAACTTCTAGTGTAGGCCTAAACCAAAGGTGTCTAAATAGATCACTGTGTGCCTGTTGTGCTCGTAATATATGCTGCCGCGAGTAGAGTGACTACACTCAATTGTAGGCCTTATTTAGTTTAACAAAATGTTTATAATATATCGTGACACGATACATTGTAACAACGTTTTTATGTTAATCTGGAAATGTTCAGTTTGCAAACACAGTTTGACCTCTGTTCTTGTCAATTAAACTTTGTCTACAACTTGCATCATTATGTAATATTTATTTGACTACAAAATAGATACTTGTACTAACAACGAACTCCACCGACGAGCTCCAGCGGAAGACCAGCGCTGGTTAACAGCCGGAATTATGCAGAGTTGAGGCCTATGTGTGACCTTATAACCTGTAAAGTTATATGATTATTTACGGGATATTTACCGTGGTAAGGTTGTGGAATGAGCTCCCGATATTTCGGCGCAATTACATATGGTTACATGCACCATGTTCACGTTTACCATGTTTATTCTACAACCTTACCACGGTAAATATCCCGTAAATAATCATATAACTTTAGTGAACAACCGTGATAGTTTAAAACAGTCTTATAACCTGTGTCTGTTATGTATTTAAAAAATACTTAATTTGTTCACATATAAACTTTTTTCTTTCTTTTTTTTTGTAACACTACAAAAACTGTTAGACTGCCCATAGACAGTTGAAGGTCTAAAAACAATCCAAATGCTCAAGCCCGCTATCAGATAGCAGCGTATCCAGCATGCTCGCGGCATTACCACGGAACTAAATTAACTCTTAGCAAGGAAGTAAAATATCTTGGTATATGGTTGGACAGTAAGCTTCTGTGGGGCAAACAACTCGACCATGTTACTACTAAGGCTACAAACACACTATGGCAGTGCACCAGAGCGGTAGGCAAGGACTGGGGACTGAAACCAAACCTATGCCGATGGCTGTATACGGTAATGGTCAGGCCGGTACTTACATACGGCAGCATAGTGTGGTGGCCTAGAACGAACCTGGTGACTACAATCACTAAACTACAAAAAACACAAAGACTGGCATGTTCACTAATCAGCGGATGTGCGAAATCAACACCGTCTGTCGCCCTGGATATCATCCTGGGCCTGACTCCACTGCACTTGCACATACAGCAAGAAGCGATGGCGGCGGCATTAAGAATCAAATCAACTAACCAGTGGAGAGGCACTGGGTCAAACACAACCCACTGTAGAATTCTAGACAGAGCAACGAAAATCGTCCCTGACGCATGTCAAGGCACGGACAGAGTGGCCAGTACGTACTTGGACAACAAGTACTATGAGCTGGTTACGGAAGAAAGCGCCCGACTGGACATCGTGAATAATGAATACAATGTTTTCACGGACGGAGCCAAAAACAACAAGCGAGCTGGATGTGGCTACCACTCGCCTGAGCTTGGATTCACGAAGTCAATAGCCCTAAATAAGACCACAACTGCACTGCAGGCAGAGGCGATGGGTCTTCTGCTAGCGGCTAGAGAGGTACTCGCAAAAGACTCTGAACGTAATGTACAGAACAAAAACGAGCAACTGACGTTTACTACTGACAGTGCAGCCGTCATCTATGCACTCAGAAAACCTACAAGTAGGTCTAGAGTGATATCAGAATGCCACTCTGCCTTACAAAACTTAGCAGACACATATAATGTTAAAGTTCAATGGACAAAAGGCCATAGCACATGTGAGGGAAACAATAAGGCAGACTCACTCGCTAAGGAAGGCGCAAAGCAGGAAATTAGTGCAGAGGTTGCAAAACTGTGCAAACCAACGGCTATGGAGGCACGGAATCTGCTAAGTCTCTACACAGAAAAAGAACAGCAAAATATCTGGAATAAAACAAAAGACTGTAAACACGCAAAAGCTTTCTACCCGTCAATAGACAAGAGAGTGACTAACAAACTACTAAAGCTAACTAGGTCGGACCTTCGACTGATGATAGGTACTATCACAGGTCACTGTGACCTAAACTATCACTTATACAAAATTGGAGCCACAGACAGCCCTCTGTGCCGAGGCTGTCTACAGGAGAACGAGACCGTGGAGCATGTACTACTACATTGCAAGGCCACAGAAGATATACGATTAAGGTCGAGACTACTTGAAGAAACTCAACAACTACAAGTCTCCAATACCACAACACCTGGTGAAATAGGGGTTGAGCGGTTTAGTCAGCGACCCAAAGCCGTGCTTCGTTATTTTAAGGAGCTCGGCTGGTTTGTGTAGGCTGGCGGGGGCAAATGCACAATACACCCCAAGCGGGATGTCAGTGCAGGTCTTATCACCCCCACTTTGAATTAGAATTAGAATTAGAATTACCACGCTGAATTGTAAATTTATTTAATGTATTATAATTTAACCTATTATATATTTGAGTTGACTAGTAATTTTTTTTGTGATGTTTTGAACTTTATATAATTAACGTAAGTGGTTTACCGTTCTAATTAGTAAGAATAATTGTGTTTAGAATAAAAATATGTATCGAACTCTATACAAATTTCTAATTCAACATAACTTTTAAATTTGTATGGAATTTTATAAATATATTTGTACTTCAAACACTGATCTGGCAAATTATTGTGGCGATAGCCTCCTTAACAGGAATTTACTAATTCATGCATGACTTTTACGTATGTTGCAGAAAGAAGATTTAACGAGTGGTTTTTAAAAGCGCTTTTATCGGTGGTTAAACCAATCAGAGAGCGGCCTCCACACCTTGTGCAGCTGTATTTGTACTTCTTTGTGTATATGGACAGATGGATTAGCGCTTCTGATTTCTTATTATACCTGTGTATATGTACAAATATTGATAACATCGTCAACTGATAACATCGTGCAACTCGGCAGAAGTTACACTGACAAGAAGACAAGCACAGTGCACAAACTGTCTTTGCAAACTGGACACTTTCATTTTGGATTCGTACTTCGTCAACAGATCACATCATCTAAATAATTATTTCGTTAGTAATGATTTGCTAGTCACCATCGTTAGCCTTTCTATTCAACTTATATCCATTGCCAGGAACTCTTCCTTTATATCGCAATCCCATAGTGTTTTCGACTTTTTTCTGGATAAAAAATATTATTTAAGTATTACGTTGTCATGAAGCACAGCATTTTCTTTCCTTTTACCAAGATCCATGGAATGTTTAGTTTCATTTATTGTTCTTACGGGCATGTGCCATTATAAACTAAACAAAATAACCAATAGAAAAACCAGTTGAATTATCCACAGACCGTTGACGACCGCCAGCGGTATAAAAAAGGGTTTTTTTGCCCATCCAAAAAAAAGGTTGGTCAAAAGATAATCCAGATGTTTTTTTTATGTTACACGGGAATTACTCACGTAAGATTAAGCCGGTAACCGACTAACCGGTGACGGAGTAACCGGCTTAATCTTACGTGAGTAATTCCCGTGTAACATAAATAAAATGTGTGAAAACCACGTCAGTTTCAATAATATAATCCAGATGCTCGCGCCCACTACCAGTTGTCAGCGTACCCAGCATGCTGGCGGCATTGCTACCCTGAATGGCAATGCTTATGCGTTGAGCTAGTGAATCGGCAGCAATTTGATAACACGTTGGAATAACCAAGAGCTCTTGATAGGTAGCTGTAACAGAAGACGATCTATCAAACAAGCTATAAATATATACCTGACGTGATGGTATGAAACGTGATGTGATGATTTAAGTATTTAAAACCATCTTCTTCTCTTGCGTAGAGTATCTAGTGGTAAAGGCAAGAGCCTTTATTAACTAAATAAAATACAAGCTAATAGTAATTAGTATTTTAAAGCATAAGAAGTATAAATTTTAATTTAAAAAAAAGGGCTGTGAATCTTCAAAAGGCTGAACATAATTTTCTTGAACCATAGCTAAGAACGCTTTCGATGTCACTTTTTAAACAAAACAAACTAAATCAAAATCAGTTCGATGACGACGATGACATACAAACAAATACACACAAAACTTATAACACCCCTCTTTCTGTGTTAGAGGTTAAAAAGGACACGGATTGAGTGAATAAAGAATAGAGAATAGAGATTTCAGTCGAGCTCCGAGAATCGCGTACCGCTAAATCATACATTCTAAGAGTATTTTACAATATATCTAAATAAATATATTGTATTATAGAAACTGACGTGGTTTTCACACATTTTTTTTTTACATCGGACTAGGCTAACGTTTGACTGCGATCTCGCCTGATTGAAAGCGATGATGCGGTCGAAGATGGAGCACCCTTGCCCAGTAGTAACCTATTAACCCTAGACTTGAACACTCCAAGATTGTAATGGTGCGGAAACACAGACAGGGGCAAGGCGTTCCATTGTTTTGCTGTTCTAATTAAGAAAGAGGAGTCAAAACGTTTGGTGCGAATAAATGGCATTATTGTGCCAAGGGAGACGCAGCCGCGCGCATGCATTCACCTTGAAAAAGACTGCCTAATGCGGTTAAAACTATAGTCGGAGTGACCGGCTTAATCTTACGTGAGTAATTCCTGTGTAATATAAATAAAATATATTGTACTTACTACGTGGCTCCATACTGAATACTGACCATTATCCAAAAACTTGCACTTAGAATGCTTAATTTTAACACAAAAATGGCTGAGCGTACTTGTCACAGCATCAATAGCATTAAATACGCATATCATTAAAAGAAATACATGGAGACTGGAGACTGGAGAGTACATAACCAAACGATATTAAAAACCGACCCACTGCTTTCAGAGTCGAGGGCCTCGCGATATAATAATCCAAAGCATTAAGGGGGGTACCACCCTAACCACTGCCTGTCCCTCTCTCCCACGACCTGAAGTATAGCGACCTCTCGCTCCACGCCGAGCAAAAAGAAATCATTTATGGCAAGAAAGGTGTAGTATATCATTAACTTAAATAATTATGTTAGCGAACTGCAACCCCGTACTCCGGCACACGGCTTGCGTTTGTGTTTTACTTTCTCAGATGTTTTTGAAAACTCAACCAAATAGTTTTAGATAAGCAGCTCCTGTTACTATCGCGGGTCGAACCTGGACTAGATTAGCACAGGACCGAGGCAGATAGCATAGCAAGAGGCCTATACCCAGCAGTGGGATAAGGAAGGCTGTGGATGATGATGATGAAGCAGCTCCACAGCACGTACCTAATGTTTCACGTATTTGTCATTAATCAGACGAGGATTATTTAGAAAAATACTTATTCAACTTATTTGACTTAATTGATACTTTTTTATTATAACTTTTTTTTATTACATACTAGCGGTCCGCCCCAGCTTCGCACGGGTATAGATTATAGCCTATGTCACCCGGGGATAGTGTAGCTTCCCAACAGTGAAAGAATTTTTCAATTCGGTTCAGTAGTTTCGGAGCCTATTCAATGCAAACAAACAAACAAACAATCAAATCTTTCCTCTTTATAATATTAGTATAGATATAGATTTATTGGTGTGACTAGTTGCACCCCGGGGTTTCAGCCGCGTGGACATTTCTTCGTGAACCGTAATTGTTCTCGGGATTAAACTTATCTCTCTCCAACTATCTCTATGCAAATTACTGGCCAAAAGCGTGTCAAGGATATACATATGATAGGGCTCCGTATTCAACGACATAATAATAATATAATAAAATTATTGTGTCCACATAACAATAAAGTTCAGAAATTGGTGGTTCTATAACAATTTTAACGAAACTTGGTGGACTTTCCAAATTCCTAAAATGCAAAAATATTTTAATATATATTATGTTTTTATTAAATTGAGATCTATTATCTTGAACTGTAATTATGCAAAGTTTCATGCACTTATCGTAATAAGTTTGAAAGTTCTAAAAAATTAGGATTGCCGGACAGATGAACATAGCTAATTCAAAAGGTTTATAGTACCTACTACAGAACCCTAAAAATCACATCGACCCGTCACTCTGTTGTTGTGTAAAAAAACGATAAACAACTCAACAAACAAACAAACACGCCTTCTCATTTATTAGTATGTTTTTTAATGATATGATTATTGAAAATAGACATGCGTAATAGATCGGACAAGTAGTTAAAAAATTACTCGTTACGTTTATGTGAAGTCGTAGAAGTTTTTTAGAGAAAACATGCAGGTATAGAGCCTTGGCATAGTCATGAAAAACAATTTTATGTTTCTGTCATATTTCTGTCTAAAACACAGATTAGGTAAAGCTAATACGTGTCTAAAATAATAATATTAGTTCCGTGCAGTCGTAGAGGCTCACGTACCGGGTGCCGGGGTGCTGGGTGCTGGGTGCCTCCTGCAGCCGAGGTGAGGTGGATAGTTCCATGATTACAGTTTCGCATAATGGAGAGCGGAGTGGAGTGTCGCCCTCTCTCTTTAATCATTGGGGAAATATTCCGCCGCGGTGCGCGGAAACGAGAATTATGTTTTTCCGCTGTGTTTTGAGTTCGGTATTACTCAAGTTTTACATAATGAAAGCGATCATTATCGCGATGATTAAAATTTTGTGTTTAGCGTCTGTCTGTTGTTTTTAATTTCATTTTATATGCAACTTGTGCGCTGCCTGAATGGGTGTTCCCCGATAGTTACAATCTGGGTGTCTTCAAGTCACGAGTAATCGGTTTCTTCTAGTTTAGCATGCTCCATCGTGGATCACAAACACGTTGCCGACCTTTTAGAACTCGATTAACTCGCCTTTTGAAGAACCCCATGTTGTAGCTTCTCGGAAACACCGTAGAAGGTAGCTCATTCCACATTTTGCAGGTGTGAGGCAAGAAGGATCGTGTGAATCGCACTGTGTGCAATATGATATGATAAATATCTATTATTAATCCGTGGTCAACGATGCTGGTATTTCAACTAGTTATTTCTCTGTATACCTCTTTAGTTTTAAATTTTGTTGCATACTGTTTGTTGATCCTTAAATAAATTTAAAAAAAAAAAAAAAAAAAAAAACTATGATGTGTGGATGAGCCTTCAGGCGGTGGCGGCTAGTGCGATGGTAAAACCGCGACGCCGGCATCAGATCAAACAGTTCTTCAGAACACTCCCCGTTGTAAATGCGATATAAGATACAAAGAGACCCAACGTCTCTGCGCATGCTGAGCGCCTCTAGGTGTTCAGTGAGCTTGGAATCGTCGACAATTCTGACAGTCCCGATAAACATTTAAAACATGTGTTCAAATCGCGAAAGTTTAAAAATTATTAATTCTGACAGCTCTACGCTGTATCTCATACCATCTATATGACATCAGATATCAGATATCATCTGTATCTTATACCAGCTATAGATCATACCATCGCTTTACATCAGGCGGGTTGGCGAACAAAGCTTGTTATAAAAAAAACTTGCAGCAAATGTACTCACAGATCACCCACAGATCTAGTGATTCACGTTTAAAATATTTTGTGTATTTTGTTTTAAATAGCGATTGTAAACTAAATTGTGAATAAAAGAATATAATAAAAAACAAATACACTCTATTTTCATTGGTTTTAAGAGAAATCTTAAGTAATGGTGTCATTATTTAAAATCAACACAAGGACGTTATATATACGGTAAAGAATCAACATCACATCAATGACGTTTTATCAGCATCCCGTCAATACTGTCTATGAAGGTAATAATATTATAGTTAACTAGCGGTCCGCCCCGGCTCCGCACGGGTATAGTTATATAGCCTATTAAAATTAATTAAATTAATTAAATTATCCTATATTAACCAGTGATAATGTAGCATTCAAATGGTGAAAGAATTTTTAAAATCGGTCCAGTACTTTTTGAGCCAATTCGTTACAAACATACATACAAATCTTTCCTCATTATAATATTTTATGTATGTATAGATTCAGGTACCTAAGTACAACATTATAACTAGCGCTTAGTAACTGATGATTCAATTGGCTTCTGGCTCCAATGCTTCGAGCTGATATTTAGCTGAGCTGTCATGTATCTACCTACGGCATGATTTTTTTGTCTCAGATAACAATTTCGCTAGAAGGGCTTGAACTGGCAGGTAACGAAGCGCCACCGGTCAGGTCACAGATATGGGGGAGGGGCTCTGCCACTTATCTACCAATAGTTAAAATGTTCATCATGAAAACAAATCTTATTGACTAATGGAAGTGACCGAAAATCAAACAATTATTGCTTGTTTTTTTCTTTCTTATAATTTTGCGTTCAAAGTTTAGTAAAACATTAATTTCGTATGTAATTTTTTTTTTATTAAAATTTCGTGAATAACTTTTTATGTCTAGGTAGGTATTATAGTTTCACCTTGATTGTATTTTTTTTTAAATATAATTATAACAATATAGTAGTTTTATTGATAGTTTTCAAATGTGTGTATTTCCGACACAATAGTAAATAATAAATAAATAAATATTCAGGACATTTTTGCACGCACGGTCATCTGACCCCAAACTAAGCAAAGCTTGTGATATGGCTGCCAGAGACTGATATACATACATATATAGTTTTAAATACATACTTAAATAGATATTAACAACCAGATATAGAACAAACACAAATGTTCATCACATAAATGTTTGTCCTAGGTGGGGATTGAACCCACGCCCCCAAGCTCAGAAGGCAGGTTCACTACCAACTAGACCAACGGGCTATATAGTGTGGTATAATCGAGGTATGTTATGATGATGGAGCTCGCAGGCGTGTAATGGAACCGTTACAAGGCTATCAGTAAACACATTCACTTTAGGCTCATTTGCTTCATCTTCACCAGTATTTCATTGTGATAAAGCGTATCTACATGTTTTACTAACTCTACAATTATTTTTATTTTATTTTGTTTATTTAACAAAATCCACAGCCCTTTAAGAGGGCATGCCACGGCCAAGAAATTTGATGAATAGGTATTTAGCAAATCTATTGCTGTCCCCTGACCTCAAGCCTCTCCCAGTAGAGCGCAATAGGGACAACTGCAGCTCGGATCGATTATACCTACGAAATGTAGACAAAATCATCGTCTCTTATTTTTCTGTTTCCTCATTCAAAACTAGGCCGATTTCATATTTTTTTTTTTTATAATAGCTGTGAAAAAGATTGAACTATGCTTCTATCATTTATTTATGTTTTATAAACTCGTCAATTTTGTTTTATAGACGTCTGAACATGGCGGTAAAAATTTTTTTTTGGGATATTTAAAGGCTCATATTTCTTATAATAGTTAACTTAGAAGAAAAAATAAATGATAGAAGCATGGCAATAGAAGAGATAAATTTTATTTGAAAAAAATACAGTTCTAGCGGTATTAGCCAGGGAGGAAACACGAGAATACGTTTGTATGGACAAAACACTGACCATGACCCCTCTTAAAACAATAAACTATGAACTTAACTCGTAAGTTATTGGCCGTAGCCAATAATGTATTTACATTATATTACTAATCTAATTAATACCTACAGTCGTATATTATAATCAATTTATGTGTACATGTTGTGGCTATGTGTGGGTGTGTGCGTATTAAAAAGTGTTTTCTTTATTTGATGAATGGGTAACTCTTTATTGTTCTCTATGTATAATGATCACACCAAGAAATTTGATACAAACCGACCCGATACTTTCACTGAAAAATGTCACCTTCTGCCAAAAATACCAATACTTACATCAAAGCTGTAACTGCGAGGGTCGCGGAGACCTCTCCGATCCCTCCGAATTACCATATCAAGCACCTCTCGATCACCCCTCCCCGCGCACCCCCACTCCACCCCCGAGGGGTGACTTCTATTAACTGATCAATCCGATTGTGAGTATTCGGTGGTGATGGTCGTCACAGCGTGGGTAGCTGGTATCCAGTGGCGTAGCGTGCCTTGTCGGGGCCCCGTATAAAAATTTTTTTGGAGGCCCTTATATGGAGGTAAAGATTTTTTTTCCTTACACACTTTGGGGGCCCCCGTGGCCCGGGGGCCCCGTATAATTGATACGGCAAATACGGCGGTAGCTACGCCCCTGCTGGTATCGTAACCTCACTGCCTTGCAGTCACACGGGGGAGGGAGTTCTTAGTTATTGTTTTACTTCAGTAGGTACGTAATGTGATATTACCCCCTCTCCGGGCTGGTAGAGCATCACCACCACTAGTGTTGCAAGACTAGTCCAGAGCTGGCGGCTTACACTTACCATGAGGCGGTGGACAGGCACAAAGATAATTGTCATTGGGCAGGCCGTATACATATTTGCCCTTCGTCCAAAATAAAATGAATGGACGGGCCCAGAAGCGCATTTTTGAATAATACAAAATGAGCGCCAGTGCTCACTTCGTTTCAGTCGGTCTCGAGCCGTAGGAAGTGCAATACAAGACTATTGTTACATGATAACGAAACGTCTGACAAAGTTATGCCTTCGTGTGCTTTCCCGAAGTATAAATACACAAAAATAAAACGCTATCTATTTTTGTAACAAATGTACTGTATTGTACATGGTTATAATTAGGCGTTGAAGTATATGCCCGATGGTTTTGACTCGTTTTTACTGAGCAATTATATATTGTTGGTCGAAGTGTTTTTCTTATTTTTTTAGTCTTTTTTTATTAAAAAGTATGTGCAGTAGATTTTGGACACCAAAAAATTTTCTATTGTTTATAAAACATATAAAAAATACAGATTCGAAATTATAAATGAAGTCTGTTTTGTTTTTATGTATTGACGAACAAACCACGACAAAGGTCTTCTAAGCCACAGATCTAATACCTATATGTGTGTATATACCTATATATACCTATATATTGTGTATATCTGTGTTCTAAGCTCATTGCAAACCACCAACGGTGACATGACTGTGTCGTTGATTACGGATCACCCAGTTATTGCGGCAAAATGCGATAATTGCACATAAAACTTCGCGTTTATAAATTAAGATTAATATTCTTAATATTCAGCGACTGGTTTGTGGCGTCAATTTACATCAACAGCAACATTTAAATGCAAACAACAGTGACGAAGCAATTTCGCTTCATTCAGTGAAAAAATATAGTGAATAGACGCTAAATGGGATTCATTAGAGGCCAGGACGGAGCCCACGGAACCCGCGGGGTCGCAGGAACCAGAGCCGGTGGGTGCGTGCGAATTATGCAATTTCATTCCAATCTACGGCGCTCTCGGCGTCCCGTCCGCCGCCCCCGGGCTCCCGGGCTCCGGGAGGCATCGACTCGGCTGCACACACGACAAACCACACACTTTTTTACCACCCCCCATCTTTTCCCCCATTCTAAAACACACCTTATTTCAATCGACACAAATCATAAAACATCTCAAGCTCACGTTGATTAAATTATTTCTCCATTATTTGATTCGCCACCTCTTTCAAAATGGCGGCAAAAAAACCGCGTCGCGTGAATAAGTGGTGGAGAGTATTACATTGAGTGCAGTCGGCTCGCAGGCGGACTCCGCGACTCTAGATGGCGACTAATTACTCCACGGCGACACTTCGCGTTTTGGGCTGATTTTATGTGTGTCCTGGCCGAGACCGTAACTATGATGGTTCTCACTCGTTGCGGAGTTCCTACACTTACCTTTTTTAGCCAATTGATAAAATTAAAGGAACATTACCTAATCGTGGCTTGTGTTTGAAAAGAAGATAGTTTGTAGACAGGTAGGTACTGCGTAGATACGTTAGGTACGTACCTAGGTAACCACCGAGATAAACTTTTAGAAATAGGACCTAGGACCTAGGTAGGTCCTATGTCTAGTCTAGGTACTAATCCAAATACAAGGCAACTAGGTGGGTACCTACCTACGTGCATTTAGTTAGGTAGAAATGTAGTCTACACCTATAATTATAATTATATAACATGGTTCTATATACCATGAACCATATATAACCTTCGCGTCGAAAATGTATCATGCTGGCCAAGATAATACACATTTATAAATGCATTTGGGAAGTTTGTAGACCTAGATAAGTAGGTAACATATGTGATGTGGGTGACTCAGTACCTACTATAGGAAGGTAAGTACCTACTCAGTCACCCACATCAAAATTTTGTGTGTGGGTGATTGTTTTGACCATATTTTGTTTTGTGTGCCAATAAACTAAATAAATAAAAAATACAGATTATACCTACCTACTCAGTCTGATAATTAGGTACCTATATTTTGTCGAAATAGAAATATTAATATTTAAAAAAAAACTTTTTTGTTCTTACGATAGTTAGGTATAAGAAGTTACTATTTTATCGATAGAATATTCATTCATAACCTTGTATTTATATTTTCTCAATGTCTAATGTTATTATGGTGTCTAATGTCTATATTCATGTTTAAAATAGATAAATAAATCCTTAAGTAGGCATTACTAACTACGACTAAAATCCAATAGGTATTGTTAGGTATACTATTATGTAAATCATTGAACAATGAACATATTGCACATGTCCCCGACGGACTCGGAACTTAGGTTCTAGCTGCACTATTCGTACAGTAAAAACGAGGCAAACCTATGGACATTATACTTCAACACTTAATTATAACCATGTACAGGTAAACTTGTTACAAAAATAGATAGCGGGATAGGTATTTACACTTCGGGAAAGCACACGAAGGCATAACTTTGTCAGATGTTTCGTTATCATGTAACAATAGTCTTGTATTGCACTTCCTACGACTCGAGGGACTGAAACGATGTGAGCGTTGGCGCTCATTTTGTAATCTTCAAAAAATGCGCTTCTGGGCCCGTCCATTCATTTTATTTTGGTCGAAGGGCAAATATGTATACGGCCTGCCTGGCAGCTTGTATACACCGGTCAATATTGACAGGGCACCAATGATCACGAATGATACTTAGGTAGGTACCTACTTATACGTATTAATATATAAGATTAACCATAATTTTAATTTTCTTTTTTCCCAACAATGAGTTAGTAAAGTTTCGCGAGTTTGCCATTCGCTCCCACAACCCCCGACTCCGCTCTAATCCCGCCACAATAGCCGTCACATGCCAAAACATAATTCTCTAATAGATGAGTAGGTAAAAGGCTGCATTGTCCCGTGACAGACAGACGGACAACAAGCGCACGCCTTCAATCGCACCTGAAATGGATCCGCGGGCGCGGCCGTGTTTGGACAGCGAGACAATATCGCCGGATGGGAAAGAAACGAACCTTTATAAAGTAAAGTTAGTGAGCTGCTGCCGAGCGCCGAGTGCCGAGTGCCGAGTGCCGAGTGCCGAGCGCCGAGGTGTCGGCCGCTCGCGACGCTAATGATGCGGCGACGGTAACTAGAGACGCACTCTTTTGTCTTGTCTCCGAAGTTATTGGGTTACCTTTAATCTCGGAGCTTCTCTAACGACGCTCAATCAATATCCGGTGGTGCGATGTAATCAATACGCCTTTCCTTTATTGAATCTCATTTCCGGTGGCGATTGGACTTTCTTTGAGATTTCCAGATTTGATGGTTATCGCGTTTCGCGCTCGCCTATTATCTGCACTCGTAATAGAATATTGTAAAAATTGACATCACTAAGAGGAAAGACGATTTTTTTTTTCTGAGCAGGATAGGTTTCTGGTAGGTCCTTTACTACAGTAGTTGTATACCTACTTAGGTATATTCAAGTAAAAATCGGGTAAACCAAAAATCCACTTAGAGCACACTTAGAGCTTAGTCATTCTTGGTGAGTTTATTGGTTCTCATGTCATCTCTTACGACGTGAAGCCATCATCGATTTGGTCGGCCACGAGGTTTATCTATGTGTAGGTATTATAGTTATCGCGAAATCATTGTAAATCGAATATTTGATTTATTTCGTTACGTATATAGGTAGGTATACAGTTTTATACGTAGGTACCTACATCGAGCCATAACTATTAAATTAAGATGAAAATTATTTCAAGCGAAAACTCAAACATTCATGAATTATTATTATAATTTTGATTGAATTTCCATTTTATACCTAAAACAATTAATTGACATAACTTGTATTCAATTAAAATGGATGATGATGATGATGATAATAGTAAATGATATAATATATTTTTTAATAAGGCTAATTTGATATGTAATATTTTTATTATTATTTTATACTTACATTTACCTATACTTGCCTCTTATGTTTTTGGTTGGATTTAACATTAATTATGCATGTTCTTTATTCTTGTTAAATTTGATGCCCTATTTATAATTGATTTACCTACCTATGATAAGTATCTGTGACGTGCCTAGTGATGTCGTAAGTTATTATAAGGGTAGGTACCTAATAAAATATTCCATTCTATTTTACCTAACTAGGTACATTTGATAGGAAAATCCGACACACCAAACTGAGTATGGGGTAGTCGAAGACGTACTTATGTCATATTATGATGGAGTGTGTCCGGACAGAGGCTGAAAGGTTCGACTTCAACCAGTATACCAACCTTAATTTAAATGATGTTGGGTGGTGTAACAGTGTGCTGGCTGATCCCTTATCGGAGGAGTGCAGAATACTGTGCAAGATCGTGACATTATGTATTAAACGAAGGATATAGATGAGCCAATGTGCCATGACCATGCCGGTCATGTCTGACCAAACCCTCTATAGTTTTGGCTTAGTAGTATTTAAACCAACTCCAACAATAAAAATAATTTTGCTCGAGCGCCTACTAACATGGCATAGCAAATAACTAGCTAACTACAATAGTTTTGTCCGAACACCTCGATCGGGTCAAAACAAGCATCATCTTACATATCAAGCAAACAAGCATCATTTACATCTTTTAATATGCTATATCATTTTGAAGTCGGTTTTTCAAATTAAAAAATATATCAGCATTGTTCAACACTGGTTCTCGTAGGTAGGTACCTACAGTTATAAAGTTAAGCATGTGTGAATGTGCCGAGTATGGGCAAGTTATATAATCTGGTAAAAAGTATGTTTTCATGCTGTTTCCATAACTCCATAGAAGCCTCTAGTAAAGTCTCCATTACTTAATACTTAAGTAATGCATAAGTGAGCAAAATACATTAGACATAGCGGTATGGCCTTAATAACCTAAGCCTGCCTGGCCTGGGTAAAGAAATCATTAAAAAATCTGTCACTGTCATTACAAATATTAATGTTATTGTCAACGTCAAATATCAATAATAAAAATAAAAACCTAACCTATATCTAATTAGTCCACTGAATTCCAAGCATTTAATAAAATGTTTAAATCTTTGTTTAGCAGGCTAAACCCTGCACAACTATCATGCGGTTTCCATACCACAGCGTGCTTAAGCGAAGTCAGACTCTTGACAAGATTGCGTGTCGTGGATAATTCCGAAATCGGCAAGCGAGCGATGGCCGAGGGTAAACCACCCAAAGTTATCTGTGTTTATAATAAAAAACGTAAGTTTCGACAAATCAGCAAACGAATACCTACATCTATCATTGCATGCAGCTGCCTGTAAACAGTCTTGACTTGCTCCCACTAGCTAGACCACGGAACACTATTACTCCTAGACCCATTTGTACTTATTCAAGCAGGAATCAGGATGTGTATAGTTTCAAGCCTATTGTTCAAATACTTATGCAGCTAATGAACAATTTACTATTTCCAGGCGTGGGCTACATCGGCGATCGAGTCATGGTTGCGATCAAAGGCCAGAAGAAGAAAGGCATTCTCGTTGGCATGAAGCAGACACAGAATGTTAAAGTCCCTAAGTTTGACAGCAACAATATTGTCCTAATAGACGACAATGGGACTCCTTTAGGCACCCGCATTCACGTACCCATACCGACTATCCTGAGAACTATCCTAAAAGAAAGGACCCATGCCAAAGGGGCAGACTACACCAAGTTATTAGCTATAGCCACTAGATTTGTTTAGATTATTATGTAAGTAGGAAAAGTAGTGTAAATAAATTGTGAATATAAGAATTAATACAATTTTGTTTTACTGATTATTAGGGTATAGGAGTGATGGCGGCCGAGTAGTAGTATTTGTGCTTTACAATCTGACAGCACCTGGTTCAATCCTCTGCCTTGCACTAATTACTTAATAAATTATGTGTAGTTGCGATCCTAACACTAAAACGAACGAACAAACGATGAAGGAAAATATTATGAGTAAACAGGTATGTCCATGAACCTTAAATGTTCAGACATGACATTCACTTCTGGTTGCACATTTCAGGCTCATCAGTTAGGCCTAGCAGTAGACTGGTGCTGATCATGTCCTGGAGCAGATTGAACATGGAATTATTCTTTTCTCATTCGGAACTATGATCAGGAAACATGTTTGCGTTTGCAAACTATCTAGTTCTGCCGCTGAAGATGTTTCCTTTCGGTTCTTTCACGACAACCTGCCTCAGTGAGGTGTCTGGCACTGACCCGACAGACTATATGACTGACGGCGATGATTCACTAAGTTTGTTAGCTCACTTGCACCGATTAGGACATGCAGACACAGATATACACAACCATGCAGAGTATGCTTACTGTCAACAATGAAATATTGTGGATTGCACCGTTATGCCAATATTGTTCCACAAGAAGAAATTGGTCCGGGAACTATTATCGTCTAAAACGACACACCTCCACCTAACAGGGTAGACAAGAGCTGAGAAATTACCTATTATAACTATTTTTATTGTGAAGGGGCAAATAAAAATACAAATTTGATTGAAATTTGAAAATTTAATAAAACTTCAGTTCCACTTGAGAGTAGAGATTTACTTAACTAGACACGCTACCTACCGATGGAGATGAGCAGACGACACGACATCCACGTTACAGCGTATATCACGTTTCATTACCGCGCCAGACAACGCGACCGCTGCCCACAGAACTGCAAACTTGTTTCTAAATCACTCAGAAGTGGGATACAAGCATACTTGTCACCGCAGTTGTGTCTCTACTGTATCAAATAGGGTCGCATTTGGCGGAGTAAAACACTGTTAAGCAAGGTGTGTGTACAACTTGGATTTACAAGGTTTTTCACACATTTCTCGAAGAGTAAGAAATTTGGCATTTTCTAACCAGTATAAAGCCTTATCTATTGCTCTAACTTTTTAATGGTGGCATGATGGAATCTCTTAGCAGCTCATTTATGTTTACAACTGTTTAAAATATTTTTTGGATCAACTTTGATAAACTTTCTATTCTTTAGATTTTTTTTGCAAGTAAATATTTTTTTTACTTGATTATAAAAACTGCATAAGCACTGCATGGACGTCGACGGGTCCTTTTTTTAATAAATACATGGCAATACGAGAGTTCGAGTTAGCCTGGTGGTAAGTGTTACGCTTGCTCATAACAGAACAGTGCTACCAAACATTTGAAGTTCAACAGTTCATAATCGTGGCACAGCAATGCACTGCGCTCGCTCCCCGAGTTATTACATGCTACATCTTTTTATGCCCTAATTTTGAATATTTCACTGGGAATTTATTCTTCAATCAGACCCTTAAAAACAGGCAAGATTGAGAGCAATAGAAGACGTTATTATTATTGTGCGCTAGTTAGACGGAGACTTTCTGCACATAAAAGTCCCTCCGTATGCTGCAGCTACTTCTAGTGTGTGCACACATTATCAACTCGCCATAAGATTAGAAGTCGTCGCATCAGAGCTTTTCAAGACAACAGTTTCAATTGACAAGTTTTAACGTGATTCGGATTTCAGTTTTTAGTTTGTTTCTTTGAGCAGTGGCGGTTGTCTCCGCGATTTATCATCTAGGTCAGTACCTAGCCGTAGTATAGTTCACATAGAGGCGGGCTCCGGGCGGTTACACCCTGCACTCCTACTGCACATGTCCGTTGAACACCCGCGCCGACCCGGCTGTGCGGCGTCGGGCCGTACCCGATATAGACAGTAGACATGTGAGCTCCACTATAAGAAAGAGTGCAGGCATGTAACACCACAATCCCTTAAGTATAAGGCTTTAGAATATAACCTATTGCTAAATTTTAAACATTCATTTTGTTAAAGCTGTGAACGATACCTACGTAATACTCTTCCTAGAAGTTATTCATAATATATATTAACACTATCAACAATGTGACATGACCCTTGTGACACTGAACAAACAACATGTATTTCCACTGCAATCAGAACAATGGTCATACACACCGCGTCTGTGATCTGGCGATGCTGTACATGACGCGATGTGCTCGAAGGACCATTACAACTCGTTTGTTTAACTCGCGTTGGTGGGGCAAATGGCTTCTATAGACAACACTCGCTAAACGTAAATAAGTTATTTATTCGGTGTCACACATCCCCCCGCGACTGATTCCACTTACGAGTAAAAAATAAATGATTTCCGTAAGTATATGAATGCACAACAGCTGTGACTAGATTCCAAGATTCCCGTGCGCGCCCGGCGGCCGCGTGCCGAGTGTGCCGTCCTCGGTAACATGCTGACGCTCAACTTTAAGCAACACACGACTAAACAACTCACTATGCTAAATTATTCATAATTAAAATCTTTTATAATAGAAAAAAAACTATCCTTCTCATTCGGAAATATTCAGAAAATTATCTTACCATTATCTTCCGAGTAAGAACGTATTCTGAGAACATTCCTTAGAACATGGTGCAACCGAACTGAGCGCATCATTGTGTCGTTCCTTTCAAATTTACCAATTATTTCTTTCAAAAACCAATCTATTTACTTTGTTAATAAAAATCGCGTTTGACTGCGATCTCGATCGCTTTTAATAGCGATCAGTATAGTAGCAACAAACGGCCGCTTTGTGCATGTAAACAGTGAACCGTCACACGGTCCGTCCAGTTGCACCATTAAACACTTAAAACTGTTAATTAAAATATAACACAAATATGTTTTCATTAAATTTGTACAATCGTCGACGTTAGATCTAAAGGCCTTCGCACACCACACGAACTCGACACCGACCCGTCACGTCACGTAAAATAGCGACGAACAATAATCATCATTCAAATTTGAAATTCTTCGACATGATTATAAAGTTCACATTTGGATGTTTCGTGCCACGTCGGCGGTGAGTGGGAGTGATGTGCAAACTCCATGAAAATATACTAATGAGGAAGACACTGGCGAAGGGTTCCTCAGGACTTGGTGCGAGGTTATTTTGAAGACAGCAGGACCTGCGGAGGTGGATAGTGGAAAGGTGAGGACAGAGGTTTGTGGACATGCGGGCCTTACGCGTATTGACTATTGAAGCTGAGAACTAAACTGGCTTCTAAACACTGATTCTTTATGGGAAGAACTATCTGCATGAGCCGTCAACGGGCTCGATTATCTGTGGCTACAGGCTTGATTATCTGTGGATACAGGCTTGATTATCTGTGGATACAGGCTTGATTATCTGTGGCTACAGGCTTGATTATCTGTGGATACAGGCTTGATTATCTGTGGCTAGAACCTTGTACCAAGGCGCCAGCGGTAATCAGTTCAGTAAACAATAGTCGGGTGAGGATAGGAGAGGATCTAAGGAATACGACACAAAGCGTGACGCCGTCTACGAATAAGTACTTTGGCGAGGGGAAAAGAACCGTTTTTCGCTAATCTAACACATTTACTAACTCATGAGAAAAATGCTCCTTTTCCACCTTCATATTTTAAGGATTACAATCTAGTTAAGGACAGCTATACATTACAAAACGTACACTTCACAATAGTTAAAACAGAGACCTAATAGAACAAGCCAATCTCATAAAGTTGTATAAACATTCTGATAAGGCGATAACATCTGTATTGTAAGAAATGACCCAGAAACCGGAGCGAAAGCGTGCAAACAAACATCAACCTTACTGATGTTCAAATAAAGTACCTTCGAGAGTGTCAAAAGAAATAGAGATGTGACTTGATATTAATTATAAGAGATGATATTTGCTTGGCACCTGCGGCGAGAGCCTCGCCGGACCCGCCCGGGCCGGGCCGGGGCGCCGGGCCGGAGGCGGAGTGACACCCTCAATGTCACATTATGTACAGTCACGAGAAATAACAAACTGAGCTATACACTGAACACAGCGAGTAGTACTGTATCCACTTTTTTTATCGCGGATAAATCCGCATTAGCCAACCAACTCGCCTGTTGGTAAGCGACTATGCGGTCGAAGATGAAGCACGCAGACTTAGAAGATACCTATTCACTTGAAATAATGAACGAATGCTTTTACCTTAATTATTTTAAGCATATTATATTGGCATTATTATTATGAAATTAACTCATAAATCAAATACCATCAGACGAGTTGATGTTCAAACGCGCAAAACAAATTCAATCAGCAAATGAAAAAATATATGAATGCACATAAAGTTGATTCAAACTAATTCACTTCATTTAAAATCCACTGGACAATGAATGCTTGTTTTTTTTAGCTCTGACAGATGTAAAAACCTGAAAAGCGGACTGAAAACACTTCACTGTACATGTTCTTCACTGTGCATCTCTCAGAGTTAAAGAACTTGGAGCGAGGGTACAGCTTGTATCTATCGTGACAGCACTCCTACGAGGCTGCGGAGAGATGCTGCCTCCCTCACTGGATATCTGCTCGCGACAGGTCACCTCACAGAGCACGTGCTGGCCGACATCCAACTCTATGTATTCGTAACAAAAGCGAAAATATGCTACAAGGCCAATTATATTGCTTTTTGATAAAATGACAAATCGAAAAAAAAACATGGTCTTGTAACACTATGAACCAGACCAACGTGTTTTATCTCTTTTACTCTCGTTTAAATTAAAGTGAAAACGAAAGAGATAAGATATGACATTTGGCTGCTCTCGTCCATTTTGGCAAAAGAGTTTACTCGATAGATAGGAGTTCCTTGTGCGATGTTAGATTCCCTACAAGACTATCGTGTGATTGCATTGATATGAATACATAAAATACTAAATAACAAACTAAAATTATCGCAACAAAATAATAGAAAATACAAAAAAAAAACTCTATTTGATTTGACTACGATAGTTCTAAATATATTGTATAACTATAATATATGTATAGGTATACTTAGACTTACATAGAGTTAAAATGAAAGGGCTGGCGGGGGCGCGGCGCGGGGAACAAACGTATTTTATACTGAAATATTATTATGTCTTTGGACGAAATATGTATAGTATAAATGTAGCGCAAACCGGCGCGATGTCTCGCACGCTGCGGTGGCGGTCGCGGTCGCTTACTTCACACCAAACTATTCAGACGCAGGCACAACCGCTCAAACACCGCAACCGCTACACACGACGTGATCGTTTATTCAATCTCCGTATCATTACGTTTTTTGATAAAGATGTATTTTAATATCAAGTGTTTGAGGTATAAAGCACGTGTAACGTTCGGTCCCCGAGACGACGCCGCGCCGCCGCGAATTGTATAGTGTTCTAGCTAGAGCGAGAGGATCGAACGAGTCGACGAATGGGCGTGTCTACTGTCATACACACATACGCTATTTCAATGTAAACGTCGTCTTGGCGTTTACGTCGCTCAGATGTACATATACGTCGTGCAGGCGTACATCACACCGCCGTTTTAGGTAGATTACAAATAGTTACATTCTTAATCTCTAGTATGATAAATATAATGAATCAAAGAAAAATCCATTGTGAATAAACATATTTTTTTTAACAAACCGAAGATCTTTAATTAGCAGATTTGAGGTCAAATGCGAGTCCATTCCAAATAAACTAAACATGAAGTACATTGCCAAAACGAGATTACTTTTAAATTCACAACAAACAATATACCGAACTCAGCGCCGCCGCATGCAACATGGCGCGCGTGTGTGACAAGTACACGTCTCCGCGACGTAAAATACGCCCAGACGGTGACGTCTGGGCGTCAAGGTACACGTGTAGACGTCCACGAGCATCTTTATGTGTATGTATGACAGCACACGACTAGGCGTCGACGTCTGGACGTCAAGATTCACGTCTAGACGTCGACGACCATTTTCTTGTGTATGTCCGTATTGCCGACGACCTGGCAGAACTCCTCGAACGATATTTTCCCGTCCTCGTCGCGGTCGGCGAACAGGATCGTCTTGTCGACTATCTGCTGCAGCTGGGTGTCCTTCAGGTTGTTACCCACCATCATCTTGAGTACCTGGAAGTAATGTTCACTTGTTACGCTTTCAGTAGCCACACCATTTACTGTGATCGCTTCCATGCACGCGCGCAACGTTCTGTTCTGTGTTAGTTTTATAAAATCAGAATAAAAACATCACATCCTGGTCACCAGTCCTGGATTTGTCAATAGGCCGTATAGGCCGCGGCCTAGGGGCGGCAGCGACCAAGGGGCGGCCGATTTCAGAGGACGCTCACTCTATTTCAGATGATAAGAGTCAAACAAGTTCACTGGTGTTCTCATGTTTTTTTTTTATACTAATACGTTAAATCCCTATAAAAACTCATTCCCATCAAAAATTATCAATCCTAGGTACCTACTGTTATTGTACCTATTTTATCTATATAACTGCGTAAGTGATGGATGAGAGCGACAGGCCGAAAAATTTGTGATGGAAGAAAGAGACTTAGTGGTGCTGAGTACAGGAAAAAGGCCAAAACAAAAAAGACGAACAAGAACTTGCACTTCAGAAGATCAGAAAAATAGAAGCTTTTTTTTAAAGTGAAAACAGCAACGAAGCTTTACGTATTGCACAGGAGAACTCGGGGACTAGTAATAAGGAAAATCAATATGAATCTATCCCGATTGAGGTGAAGAGTCTGTACCATCCCAATCAGTCAGATCAGTCGTGCTCAGTAAAACCTGCTCACTCTCCTGATTCTGACACCGAAAGACCTTCAACAAGTGGCAGTAATTTAAAACAGACAGCGAAGAAGTGGCTATAGTTGCGACATTTACTGAAATTCAATCAACCACAAAACTAAACACAGATCCAGCCTTATGGGAAATAAACGATTATTGCAAGAAATGGTTTCGAACAAAACAAATCCTGTGATTTCACAAAAAGTGGGAGAATGCATACCGATCATCGCCGTTGTTTAACAAAAAAAAATTTTTTACAGAAAAATGAAGAATAATAAAGTCAAAGAAAGGAATTGGCTTGTCTATTTGGAAAGTAAAGGCTCGGTATTTTGCGGACCCTGTTTGGCATTTGGATCTATTGAGAACCGGACACAGTTTGCCGAGCAAGGATTCAATGATTGGAAGAATGCAAAAGTTCGAGTAGCTCAACACGAAAACTCTCTAAATCATAAATCCTGTATTCTCGCTTTAAGAGCTAGAGGTATGATTCACGGCAACATCCAATCTTCCTTAACTGCCCAACTTAACGAAGAAATTTCTTACTGGAAGAACATTTTAAAGAGGAGGAAGTGATGAAAAATTTGGTGACTATCACAGTGGAAATTACATTATGCTTCTAGAAATAATAGCAGAGTTTGACCCATTACTAGCCAAATACAGCTACCTATCGAAAACTGTCTGCGACTAATTCATTTATTTAATGGCTGAAAAAGTACTGAAATAGTGATGAGATAAAAAAAAGCAAAGTACTTTTCTTTGATTGTGGATTCTACACCGGACGCAGCACATATAGATCAGTTAACACTTGTGATTCGATATATTTTAGATAATGAAGAACCATGTGAAAGATTTATCAAATTCTTACCTTTTGTAGGACACAAAGGCTCAAGAAATGTTTGATGCCATTACTATAGAGCTGGAAAAGTTAAACATTAATCTCAAAGATTGCCGTGGTCAGTCTTATGATAATGCCTCTAACATGTCAGGGATTAACAATGGTTTACAAGCTAAAATTCAAGAACAAGCACCATTTGCTATGTTTGTTCCTTGTGCAGCTCATTCATTGAATTTGATGGGAACCTCGGCCGCTGAGTCTTGTACAGAAGCCTGTAATTTTTTCATGTTGCTAGAGGAGGTATATACTTTCTTCGTGAAGTCAAGAACGTTGGAAAAAATTAGCGAATGAGATAGGAAGAGGAAAGACACTCAAGAGAGTGAACCTCACTCGTTGGTCGGCTAGAGCAGATGCCTGTAAAAGTCTAAGAGATTCCTGGGATGAAGTAATTAAAGTTTTAAAAATGATTGAAAATGACACTACAGAAAAACCCGTCCCGCGAAATGAGGCAAAGGGAATTCGCATCAAATTAGAAAAATTTGAAACTGCCTTCATGATCGTATTTTGGAATGATATTTTGGAAAGGTTAAATAAAGTGAGTGAAATTCAGGGCTCATCTCTTGATGTATTAACGGTATCTGATCTCTAGTAGAGTTCACAATAGCAGAGCGAGAAATTTTTGACTATTTCGAAGAAAAAGCAACTGAGATGAGCGCACTTAAGCAATATCAAGGTGAAATAAAGAGGCAACCTAAAAGAAAAATATAAAAAAAAAAAATACCTATAAATATATACCTAACTAACAATAAAATAAATATATATCTAGCTTAAGAACATTTGCACGTCTGCATGCAGATTGAATACTATGCACCGAAAATAATCTTAAGACCTCAATGTAATTCTATGTATTCTAGCAAATAAATGATTTGATTTGATTTGATTTGATTTGAAAAAAAATGTAAGATGAAACATCGAATAAAGATCCTGAAATACCCTCCGGCTCCAGAGATTATTTCAGAGTGAACACCTTTTTGGTCATCCTTGATAGACTGAGGGCTGAAATACAGAGAAGGCATAATGCTTACTTAAACTTTAAAGAATTTTTTTCATTTTTAACTAATATGCCTGAACTTTCAACACAAAGAGTTACAGAAAAAGCCCAGTCTCTCGTGAAATACGATACCAATGATTTAGAGGACGATTTGGTTCAAGAATGTGTGCATTTTCACAGTCACATTTCCTCTAATAAAACTGGAGAATGTGCAGTGAAGCCTGTATCAAACTTGCTAATCAGTCTCTCAACGTTTTTGAGAAATCAATGTCTATATAATGTTTACCCAAACTTGGATATAGCTCTCTGCATCGCACTTTCCACTCCGGCTACAAATTGTTCTGGGGAAAGGAGTTTTTCCTGTTTAAAACGCGTGAAAAATAACCAAAGGTCTTCATTGTCTCAGGAAAAAATGAATTCATTGGTTCTTCTCTACATAGAAGCAGAGATAATGAACACCATAAACTATGATGATATTATAGAAGATTTTGATAGTATAGTCTCGGTTTTTTTTTTAATTCTTGTTTCTTTTTTACGCTCTTCTCAATGGCTTCAGTCGTTTATTTAAGTTTAGTGCCTTTCTTACTACAAATCGAACATTATTTTACAAAAGTTAAATGGGGCGGCGTAAATAAAGTGGCCTACTCTCATAAAAAATATAAATCCGGCACTGCTGGTCACCATTCATTATTTGCCAAAAAAATCATATTTATTACACACAGTGACATGAGTTGGCTACGTCACATGTATAGCTGTACGCTATAATACTGTGCGATAACTGTATGCTGATTCACTCGTGATTTGAACACACCCAGACAGTTCGACACCACCGGACACTCCGGCAGGCATGGCGCACTCCGGACTTTAGGTATGTTCGGCCGGTGTCCCTTCCCAAGAGGGTCATAGCAGGGCAATCAGTAGCCGCTCGGCTCGCGCCCGGCCCGCACGCTACGCTAGCCACGTCGCGCGTAATTAAACATCTTTTCTGTCAGGGACCTTGACCAATTATTTTCAACAGAATCTGCAAATTAGAGCTCCCAAATGAGATCTCCATGTTTCATGTAATTTTTACCGAAATATGCATCGGAATTGTGATCTTGTAATAGGCCTCTTAAACTTATACTTTTGCATGATTGTTATTGGAAAAAAATTCGGAATAAGCATTATTTTTTTTGTGCAGGATTAAATGTCATTCCAATTAAAGGAGAATATAAGTAATAGGTAGGTACTACATAGGCTACATAGCTGGTAAGTAAATAGTTAAATACTAATAAGTAATCTGTGTAAAACCCCTCTCGAAGAGGGAGGCATGTGTTTAGTAGTGGACGTTTACACGTGCCGCGTCAGGAGAGATAGAGCTACGTGATAGAAAGAGAGCGGCCTTCTAGGTGAAATTAGTGGGCGGTATCCAACGCTGTACGAGTTGAATTGCTACTTTATTGCCTCGTGGATAGAGTCCTTATTTATTTAAATTTCTTCGCGGAGTGAACCTTCTGTGTCTATTATGTCTTCTGTGACTCCGGTCCGGATCCACCGAGCAGTCCGGAAGATTAATGTTAGGATAGTTGTTTATCTAAATTGTTTAGCTAGAGACATTTCTGAATATACTCTAAATTTTAATTTGTTGCTTCATCTTAAATTAAAACCAGATGCCTTATTATGGATGAAACGGATTGTGATCGTGATCGCGTGCCATCTCACTCACGCACGTGGTGCGAGTAAATAGATGCAACGGGACGGCATGCAATCTCGATCACTATCAAACTTGTATAATAAGGCCGCTGGCTTCGCCCATGTACATAACTATAGTGAAGTTCAGAGAATAATTTCCTTCAGCTAGTTAGTTCAGCAGTAGATAAAGCCCAATTATTTAATCATTTTTTTATTAAGCATAACATTGCAGATGATGCGTAGTAGGCAGTTGCAACTTGTACTTGCTACTTGTACTACGCATTGTCTGCTACGGCCTTAGCATCAGGCGAGTTGGCGGTCAAACGCAAGCCTACTACTATTATATAAAAAATACCTCGTAACACAGACAACCTCAATCTACCATTAAGTACTAACTGTGACGGTTATCATTTTTGTTCTCGGAGACACAAAGCAGATACATAACAGTATACAAATGTCACGTGACGGTGACTGGCAATGAATGCGGTACGGAGGCTGCGGCCGCGCTTACCTTGTGTTATGTTAACTAGGATTCAACAATCTCTTATATTCTCGGCACATGACGTAATACATATATAACAAATGCTTATTACTTATAGGTATACAATGGTTTACAGTAAATGTTATGTCATCATCATCACCGTCAGCCTGCATCTCCCTTGTGCTATTATTCCATCTCCGACATATCGCGATGGGTCTGATGTCGTCGACCCACTGGTTGTCTGCCGACGGAACCATCGTCCGTTCCCCTCCCACCCCTGAATGGATCACGTAGTATGGGTACGTTCCTTTAGATGTTCTCAGTCAGTGACATGTGTTTGGAGCACTCTGGTTTAGCCAGGGGGGTTAGACAAAACCCACTTTCTACGTAATTATGAAATTGTATGAATATGATATTGGGAGCGTTCAAGTATTACGTAACGCAATTTTGGGGGGGAGGGGGTCTCGTAAAACGTTACGATGCGTTACAGGGGCGGGAGGGGTCTTACTTACAACACGTTACGTAACATTGTTTCAAAAAAATTAGGAATTAAAACTCCATAACTGGCAACCCTTTTCATTTACGTTACGGGGAATCCCTCGATTGTATTAGTCTGGTCGTCATTTTGTTTTTCATTTTCGCAATTTGGCAAACCTTTTCGTTTATATACGAACATTTCGTGTGTAGGTAAAGCCAAAAATTTATAAAAAAATAAACAAAATATGCAGGTGTCGCGAATTAAAATTCTCTTTTTTTATTTAGTAGATTAAAACTTTAAGTGTAAAAACCATTACAGAACTTTTTACGACTTTAGGGTAAAAATTATTACTTGAGTGTTACGTAACGTTTAGAGAGGGGGGGGGGGGGGGGTACAGAAAAACGTTACGGTGCGTTACAAGGGGGAGGAGGGTCAAAAATCTTCAAAAATTGCGTTACGTAATACTTGAACGCTCCTATTGACAATGGCATTAGCTTAAGAGAAGTTATCTCAAACTAATGTCATTTTGACACAATTTCATCTTTCCGCAGGCGAGAACGCTAACAGCAAATGGGTCTTGTCTATTTAGCCTATTTTTCAACCCCATAAAACGTTAGGTACATGTATTGTATACCTGGAAGAGCTCTCCGTTGGAGATAAACCCGTCGTTGTCCATATCGTAGATGCGGAACGCGAACCGCAACTTGGACAGCTTGTCACCCTTCACGCTGAACTGGGACACGCCCTGGATGAACTCCTTGAAGTCCACCTGGAAACACGACACAAACACCTGTTATCCAGACCTTATACTTATTTCTCCTGGCCTAAATAAAGGTAGGTACATACTGCGCAAAATATTAGGGCCCCAGTGCGTAGAGATAATGGCAGCTGAATGCTAAGTCGAATATACCGGGGAGGTGAAGGCATACAGGCTGCAGAGGCTGTCAGGTTGGTCTCACTGTTATTGTGCGAGCCGCTAGACTGTGGAATGCGTTGTGTGTTTCTCAATAATGTTGGGAAACTTGACTGCGATACTAGCGCTACGGTAATTTGTAGAACCCTTTCGTACGCTATCTGACTGCAGCGCTTACGGAAGTTCGAGACAACCTATAGCACGCTCAAATTGGGGTGCCATCTAAGTTTATACTATTTTTAGGCAAATTTCCGAGCTACGCTCTAATGTTCCGCTATTGTCTTTCCTTTTAGTCTATCTTCCTTGGTAACACCAACAGTACTGGCATGAACGCGGAATGAAAGTAGCTAGTAGTAGTAGTAGTAGTTAGCTGTGAACAGAATATAAAGTGTAATACCTCTCCGTTGCCGTCTGCGTCGAAGATGTCGATGACGCGCTGCACGAGCGGGTTCTGCTGCAGCTCCGGCAGCGACATGAACTCGTCGATGGAGAGCGCGCCCGAGTTGTCCAGGTCCAGCTTGCGGAACCGCTTGCCGAGCCGCCGGATCTCGTCCGCGTCGACTACAATAACACCACATCCTGGACTACCTCTCCACTCCACCCGCAGCACGCTACTGGTACCTACCCACTACACACCGCTTGCTTGAACCTGGCGCCGGCGCTGCACTGCACGCGCACTACTCATGTGTATTACACGCGAGACACACGTGTCGGTCTGAGGTTTAGTTATTCAATATTGCCGCCGAGGCTTGTGTAGTCATTTTATGAAACATTGCATTGATATTCACGTTACTATAATTATGCATATATATTTTGGAGTTACTTCTAATTTAAAAAGTTTGCCTAGCAACCGAACTGCAACAAATAAAATCCCATTCCGGACACCGCGGCACCCCTAGAGAACACCCGTGGGGGTGCCACTAGTCCGAATTCAAGTTCCCGTGGCACCCCCAGGGTTGTCCTTCAGGGGCGCCGCGGGTCCGGAATGAAAACTCCCGATGGCTTGTGCTCAGACTATGAGCCATCACAGGACACCACCTGTTTTTTTTTGTTAATTCTTACATAACCTCTTTGAATTCGCCTCTTTTAATGGAAAAACAATAGAAAAGGTAACAAAAAAAAAAACAAAAAAAAAACGTACGGTACGGTGTGATGGTAAAAAAAGGTACGGTGGTGCGGTGTATATACGCACTTACGAGATAATCAGCTGAAGCTAAAATTGGCCACTAATAATTATTCTAGGAACGGTCGAGGCCTTAAAGTAAAATTTTCGAAGATGGTTCTTCAAATTATGAACACATTAAATACAATGTTACAGAAAACTAACTAAACATCACGCAAAACAAAGAGACGGTCAGCAATATTTTCTCTAGTTTGGTATGTTTTATAACTACCTTCAAAATCGACATCGTTGTTTGAATGCGTGTGACGTCACTATTATCTACGTGCGCCTGATCAGACGTCAGTTCACACGGCGCCAGCTTCAAATAAACCATCTGTGCTACACGACAACTAGACACGCCACTCAAAAACATTTCCTAAGGACATTCTAACTTTCTGCGGACACCTGACTTCCGTCTGAGGTAACAGTTTGGAAAGAGGTCTACTGAAAAATGCATTTTATTAAACTTGTGCGTTGTGTTGTGATGTTCTGTATAGCTCTTACAAATATTAGTACAACATTGTTATACAGGTAGTTTGTAGTTCAGTGAATTTCACTTGTTGATACAGTTTACATAAACACAGGTGGAGTGAAGTTATTGTTTCAAATATGATTCAAATGCTTCCATAGGACATATATGTATCAAAGACTGATTAAAATACAAAATCTTAAAGGAATCGCAATATTTGTAAAACGTCGTTTACTTATAAAAACACCTCTACTGCGACGTTTTTAGGGTCAAAATGTAAATAACCTCATGAATATTCTTTACAAGTCGTTACTTGTCATTATCGCTAACAACATTTACATAGAATGAGTACAGTCAGCGACGCAGGATGTTTGCACGTTGGAGCTAATCTCGCGCCGTTCACACGATACTTACCTAGGTGCAAACAATATGCACACACATAATATTTTCAACTTTAAAGTGCACTAAATAAAGGGCAGAATCAACATTGAAAATTCACAGCATTTTAACTGGCCTTCGTTGCTAACTGTATTCTATAAATAACATACAAAGCGATAGTCTAGTTTCCAATGCAGAAAGCGGCCGCTTTTTGTCAGCTTTTGTTGGGCCAAATTGACTCTTTTGGAGACAAGTCGTCTCTTATTGGCTAGTTTATATGAGAACAGTCAGGAAAAGAAGAAACAGTTTGAATCATGTGAAATGGGAAGAAACTAGAAAAATGATGGGTAGATAATCTGTTAGCAAATAAAACCAAGTGTTAAAGGAACTTGATTTACAATACACTGAGCCCAGACAGACTGACAAGCGGAGAAACATGACCCTTATTAAGCATCACACAGGGCAGAATTTCAAATGACAAGAGATCATTTAAGGGGCTTCGTAAATTATGCTGTATGTGACACACAACAAGGCTCTTATTTGAATGCTCGTGTCTGCAGTCAGATATTAAGCTTTACAGTAGTGATGTTCAGAATCGGGATATGCAAGACTAGTCTCATATGAACTAGAAGTCAGGAGCCACCAGTGATGCTCCACTGACGCAGTCTGCTCACGAACAAAACCAACAATCATAAAGCTGTGGGAGGGGTCGGCCCGGACCTAATCACCTATTATACTGTATTTACATTTTCCTCATTATTAATTGCAGATGGCAGATTAATATTTCAGAAATATATTTATGTTTCAGGCATCAGTACAGTTATCACATTCAATACTAATATGGAAGTACGACTTCCTACTTTAAAAAATATGTACATCATTTTCAATTCTCCCAATAACTTCATATTGAATCAAGTTGTGCTATAACAGAGATGCATGTGTATTGTACTGGTACGTGGCTGGTTGAAGCTAGAGACGAGTGCAAGCCGGCGAGCTCGCTGCACGGACAGACCTCTCCCACCTGCATAGATTCCTCGCACCCGAGTGATAGCAGCGTTCTAGAACATTCATCGCATTACCTCCACTAGAACTAGCAGCCAACGTTACGCGGGATGCACTAACAAACAGTTATGAACAAATGTTGTCTCCATCCAGAACAATTTTTATATTAACATCAGGGTGGAGGAATTATGCACAGTCATCATAAACAGAAAACACCTCATTGTAAGCCAATATATATATAATGAGGAAACACAGGACAGAAAGCTCAACTGGAAGAAGAAAGAAGTAAAAACGGCAAGTATTTTGTGACAAAAACTTGGCACGGATCATGTTTTGAATAACAGATCTGATATAAGTGACAGGAACAGTTGCCCGAGAGAGGCGTTATGATATGAACAGAAAAATTGTTCTGGAGGCTAGTGGTGTGTTCGTGCGGTCTAACATGGAGATGACAATGGGACCCGAGTGGCACTACGACACTCACAGTTCTCCACCTTAAAATCAATGCAGTTAACACGCGCTGAAAACAAACCTTCCGTTACCCTCATCTCATTATGCACACCCTACGTACAAGTGGTGGACAGTAAAGGCACTGGAGAGAGACTCGGACACACATGTAGTATCATATAAGTTACAATAAAAGCACTGTTAGTCATGAAAGTTAGTATTTTAGAAACATTGATACAGCTTTACTGGATAAAGCCAATTAGATATACTAATATTGATTAGGCAAGTAAGCAATTAGTATATTGAAGTTTAAACAAAAGGACGAGGAAGACTGATCGGAGCGTGGATGAGAACAACAATACTTACAGTTGGTACACAGTTCCATCGGAAGTGAGTTCTCGTTACCCTGGAAATTAACACTTCTATCTAAATATGACACATCAGCATTATTGTAGCTGCAACATGCGGCCTTATTATACAAGTTTGATCGTGATCGAGATTGCATGCCGTCCCGTTCACATCTATTTACTCGCACCACGTGCGTGAGTGAGATGGTACGCGATCGCGATCACGATCCGAATCATCTATAATAAGGCATCTGGTAGCATCACTCCTCTGCCACTAGAGGCATATATGAGTGAAAGAAAAACAGTAGCTTGTAACTAGTGGTTGCAAAATGTGATATTCAAATAAAATTCTATTACAAAATTGACAATGAATCCTGATGAACCTATACATACTTCGTAGTCCTTAATATTTACTTTGGCAATTAAACAATGTGGCTGAGTTTCAGTTGTGTTGTTATTAATAAGTATTCACATGTCAATAAAGTGTCAATTAAATATTTATTGAGAATCACCCCACACACCATCTTTACACACAAAACATACATGACTGACTGACACAAAAAGTTACTGTCCTAAAGAATACTTATATTTAGGTAAACAGTCTTAAATTACCACTTAAAGATGTTTTTCAAATATACCTACATAGTGTGAGATAGGGTTACGTTGTTTTGCCAGAAAACCAAATGTTCATATTCTTTTGTAAAATAAGTATTTTTTTGTTAAGACTATTCTAAGATGAGCGACATTATAATTTTTGCCAATTGCAGGGCAAAGGCCCCCTTTTTCCTTTTCCAATCCCTCATCATATGTCCGCCTGCTGCTGCGGGAGTCAAGCTTGTCTCAATATTGATCAGCATTATGTCGTGAAAGCAACTGATACCAGAGCAACATACCTAGATTATTAGGAAATAGAATACTAACTGCGGTACATATTCACGCTTTGAGAAAATATAGATATTTGTGACATCTGCGTAATCATATTACTTGCAATAATCTAAGTTAACAGTAAACATTGAGTGAAATAGGTTTATGATTCTACTATTGATCAAATTGGGCTTGATCGTTATTTTTTTGTGTATTCACGCGTTGATAAGATTAAACCGGTATTTAAATAGCCATTTTAATAGAAATTAAACAAAACCGGTGCTAATACTCAGCCATGGACTAGGTTTTCTGCTCTTGAGGCTATCGGAAATCATGCGAAGGAAGACCAGAAGCACCAATTTACCATTTTCATTGCAATCGTAATTCTACAGACTTCACTTACCATTTTGGATTATTAATTTATTTCACCGACTCAACTATGATAAAAGGGCCAGAAACCCTGTGAAAACGTAGAATCAGCAGGTTTTGCAATACGAAACTCGATGCAATGCACCTTCCTAGTTCCTTCCTTTCCTTTTCTTTTTTTATTTTCAATCGATTTAGATAAATTTCCCTCCGCAACCTACAAGTGCTGCCACTCTTTTTTTATTTTATTTTTTTGGCGTTGCACTTCTTGTTTATTTGCCTGGGTCAAGTATTAAAATAAGTCAAGTTTGATGAAATGTCATGAAACAAGTAAACCTGTGAGTCAGTCAGTCAAGCAAATTAAGTCATGGTCAAGTCAAAGTCATGCAGTAGTTAATAGGATAATACGTGTTTACAAGCAGAGCAAGGATTTTGTACTTTGAGGTAAACAAAATCCTTGTTTTACAAGAGGCTTCTACCTAAAGTAAAGTAATATACCGTATAATAAAGTAATAAACCAGGCATTCTATGGAGCTTTGCAGTACCTAGTGATCGTATTGTTTATCGATATTATCTATTATAACTAAAACTTGAAAATATTTCAATCAATTATTTCATAATTTTATAATCTTAGATTTCAATACTTGATATTGTCAAATAGACTATACTAGTCGGGTTAGATCATAGGCTAAGTATGGAATGGTTGGATCAACGATGTTTTCCGCAGACGATGAGTAGTGCAAATACCAAAATCTGGCCAATAATACTAAATAAATACCAAAAAATTTACGTGCTTGTGCAGCTTGCTCTTGCCACTGGCCCGTCTCCGGTCCGAGTGAAGAGGGTCCGAGCGTAGGCTGAGCCTATTACAGCAATAATAAACCTCAACCGTTTAGTTTAGTTACTTCCAACCGTGTTTTTCAAAGTAATCAAGCATAGCATTAGGCACAGCGCGAGTGGATGCCCCACAGAACTATATGCCCTATTGCGGATGAATCTGATTTCTGCGTGAATCGAAATGGTTACTTGATTTAGCTGTCAAGCTAATGTCAATGTCAATGACCTGCAGTACCCTCCCCGTCACCATCCCTCCCCTTCCCCCTCTCTTTCCGAAATCAACCATGGCGGCCGGGGTAGGTTGATTTTTTACCGTAAAATATCTTGACAATCGGGATATAATCTGGATGGTCACCTACTCATTACCCCCGTCTGTTACCCCTCTAACGCTTACTGTATTTATTTTCGTAGGTACTTTATACTTATCCGGAAAACTTCCGTGCTTACAAGGCGTTGATCGCCGCACAGTATTCCGGGGCTGATGTGAAAGTAGCCCCTAACTTCGTATTCGGTGAAACAAACAAGTCATCGGATTTCCTGAAGAAGTTCCCGGCGGGTAAAGTGAGTGTCTTAACAAGAACGGTATAAGTGATAAATACAGTGATAATAATGTCGACAGATGTGAGGGTGACGTGTAAATTGTGTTGTAGGTGCCAGCCTATGAAAGTGCCGATGGGAAAGTGCTGCTCTCCGAGAGCAATGCCATCGCTTACTACGGTGAGTCCCTTCATCATTTCTAGCATTACTATCTAACCCTGCATCATAACCTCAAAACTGTTATTTGTATGAAATAACTGCTCAAATCCTCGTTATTATGCGCCTGGGATTCACTTTCTCTGTGTTGTGCGCATAAAATAGTGATGAACAGCTGATCAAACATGATTTCAAGGTTGACATGTCACAGTGCTTTTCGTTATCAATTGTTATCTCCAAAAATACACATTGCAGTCATTCATTGCTTTCCCTATATGTATCTATATCATCTGTTGCTGGCAACACCTCCCAATAATAATAATAATCATTTATTTCAGACAATGTTGACGTTACAAAAAAAATAGCCAACAAAATTTTATTATATTACTATTAGTTTTACAAAAAATTTCAAATTTATTATTGAAAGAATGAACTAACGTAGAAACTCCAAGGCGGAGGTCATGGTAACAGCAGGGCAAGGGGTGCGAAGAATCTAAGGATGTTACAGAGGTGGTTTTATCAAAACCAAAGTCTGAGTTATCTAATTTGGGTTGTTGAAATTGGAGTTGACAAATACAAATTTGTTACAAACAACCGCCGCCGTTTCCCACTTCTGATTCAAAAATGTGGGAATTGGAGGTGTTATAAATATCAATTGGAAGTTCCGACTTCTCCGAATCGAAATGGAACCTTTGTAACATCCAAGTAATTATGTAATTGTACGCATCATTATGTATTTTTTTTACTATCGGAGCAACCCTGAAGTCGCGAAAAATAATCAGCTGTTCTATACATTTTGTTGAGTGTCAATGCCTTTGGAACAGCTGTTTTATTTTTTTAAGTTTGGATGTGTCTTTTATTTAGATATGTTGACATTGATGACATCATCTACTCAGTGCTTAAACTACTAAACTTACATCAACACCTCATTTATCAAAATTGGTTAAGGCTCTATACACCATACTATACCCTGCATGTTGCTTCAATACGCTTACTTACTGACTACCTATGTTATATCTACCTGATGTTAAACCTTTGATTATTATATTGTCATAGTGTTGAGCTAACTTACTTGTATACATACAAATGTTACATTATTGTCCAAAAATATATTAAGTTATTCTGACATTCAAATCATAAGTGTACAGTAGTGCACCCATTTGAGAAAATGAAATGATTTGAGTGTAGTCTAGGAAAAAAATAAATAGTTACTAATACATAAAATTGTACCGTTCCAGTGGCGGACGCTGCGCTGCGCGGGGGTGACCTAGCGACGCAGGCGCGCGTGTGGCAGTGGGCCTCGTGGGCCGACTCCGAGCTCCTGCCTGCCTCCTGCGCCTGGGTCTTCCCCTACCTTGGCATCATGCAGTTCAACAAACTGGTACAACATCATTAGTAATCCTATCCCGCACTAGACAAGCAAATGACAACTGAACTGATGTCAATCATATAAATGCCTCTAGTTACCGAGCATGACATAGGACCGATGATTCCCTCAACTGATACACCTCATGATCAGGGCTCCAATAGAAATCGGATATTAGAATCGGGACCCAGTAATTACCATACGGGCACACCCCAGTGGTTCAGGGTGCACGGTTAGTTTCTGGAAGCCTAGCATTGTGCAACGTGACTCACAGCAGTGAGTGGGTATCAGAAAATGTTCACTAGTCTGCATATATGGGAATGGTAGAGTATTAAGGGCTCTTGCTACGCCAGATATCATCTATGGGTGGGAAATTGTTGTAGTCGCGACTTTCAATTTCCAAAACCCTCCTCAATTGCTCTTTTACCTGGTTCCTCACTCTGCAAACCTATAAAAATAAGTAAACAAGTTGCCTTAATTAACCATTACAGTTTTTCTAAGAAGACCATCAAAGGAGTTCCGTCTAAATCAGAAACCCAAAAAAAGATTTTCTTAAAACACTGCACTGAAATGAGTTGGACCAGTACAAAGTGTTTGAATGACTCGTCAGCTTCGTTACACCACCGTGTAACCCTGTTCATGTTTCTGAATAAGAGAGTTGATAATGTGACTGTGATGTCCACAGAATGTAGAGCGTGCGAAGCAGGACCTCCTGTCTGCTCTGCAAGTGTTGGACGCACACCTCCTCACGCGCACCTTCCTGGTCACGGAGCGTGTCTCGCTCGCTGACGTCATCGTCTTCTCCACACTGCTGCACGCCTTCCAGGTAACAATATTATTATATCTAACCTCCTACTACTGCTTGGGTTACATTATAATTCAAGAAATTTAATTTTACTATTGACTAGCTGCGCCCTGCAGGTTCTCCTGCGTGGACGTTCCTACTGGAATCATTTTTGGGATATAAAAAGTATCTCATGTCATTCTCCGGACCCACAACTATCTTTGTAAATGTGAATCTTGATTTTCCTACTTGGTAACTTGGATACTACAATAATAATAGTTTCTGAACTATGAATGGTGATCACAATATTGAACATATTATGGCTTTGGCTATTGAACTCTACTGTGTCCCGACACGCTCTTGGTCAGTTATTTATATTAGGTACAAAAAAGAAGAGAAAGCTTTGAAAAAAAATTACAATCCAATTGGAAGCTTTATAATCTTTGACTAAGTTCTTAGCAAACACCAAAACAAAATTGCAGCAAAATGTGTGGGCTAGTGATATTTGGATCTGTGCCAAATTTCAATTTGATAGTTTTTATAGTCCCCGAGGTAATGGCCTGTGACATACAGACGGACAGACAGATGGCGAACCCTGACATGACACTATGTTTTGTGACAATCTAGATTTATTGTTACTTCTGGATGGAAGAGACATTGTGGAGGAATGCCTGGAAACTTGCTTCATTCATTTACAAATTTTACAATTCCTCTAGCTGACGTGACAGACATTGTCCTGTCCAAAATAAATTTAGTTATGGTCCTTAGTTCATACAAAGATCCCGTAGACAAAAGACATTCAGTTTTTCTCGAATTTTAAAAGTTTCCCTTTTCTAATTTTCTTTCATATAAACCTCATCATCATCATCATTTCAGCCATAGGACGTCCACTGCTGGACATAGGCCTCCCCCATCGATCTCCAAAAGGGCCGGTTGGAAGCGGCCTGCATCCAGCGTTTCCCTGCGGTCTCTTTTAGGCCGTCTGTCCATCTTGTCTTCATCTGTCATCATATAAACCTAATCTAATACAAACCTTTTGAAAGAAAAAAATAGCCATATCAGTCCAGCCGTTCTCAAGTGGATGTGCTTACCAATTTACCAATTTTTTAAATTATTTATAATAGTATAGATTGTTCAATTATTCTAGTTTCATATATTTGTTGGTGGCTAACATCCTACAAGACATGTGACTACACTGCTATATGGGGGATAAGAATTAATTGCATGTGCTCTAGTACTCCCACATGCTTGAAGTTTAAAGCTGCTACCATCAGTCGAGCGGATTTCTTGTCTCGTCACTCGGTTATAAAAGAAGGCTACATATGAACATGTTGTGATTCCAGCATGTGCTAGACCCCTCAGTGCGGTCGTCCCTCGTGAACGTGCAGCGCTGGTTCCTGACCATCGCAAACCAGCCCCAGGTGAAGGCAGTTGTTGGAGCGGTCGTGCTCGCGGCTGCTGCGCCAGTCTTCGACCCTAAGAAGTTTGCCGAACTAACACAGAACAAGAAAGTAAGAGTAAACTTTATAGTACCTATCAGTAATAAAGGTGACGTGGATGTGCGTAGAGGTCAAGAATGAAAATGATGAGAGTGAAAACCAACTCCCTTCTCCCTAGCGTCGGGATCAAAGCAAGTGGAGAAGGAGTTTCTGGAACTACCCGCCTCGTGTGCTCTCATTCCCACCCATCTCATGATGAGAAGTAAATATGGTCTTGATAGTGTATTTGTATAAAATATTCTGCCAACCACCCGCATTCATCAGTCTTCCCGTGAACATGGAGCATGTAACTGTGTCGAAATATCGGAAGCTCCATCCATAACCTTATCACGGTAAATATCCCGTTAATAATTATATAACAGACTGTAGTGAACAACCGTGGTAGTTTAAAACTGTTCTGTCCTCATCTGTATGTTAAAACACTGAATGTTTGTGTGCGTGTGTAATTATTGACACTTGTTATCTATACTAATATTATATGTTATAATCTAATAATATTCTCTCTATGTTCGAGAATATAATATATTAGAAGTGGCGACATTGGTAGACCAGCAAGCATCAGCCTTGAGTCTGATTGTTTCTGCCCCAACTATCATTTACAATTTCTTACTAACAAAGAGGATTAAGAATGTCATGTTCTTTATCCCAGTGGCTGGTGCAGGCCTCTCTTGTGCTATCTGCCTCAGTCATGCGCTAGTTGGTCCAGTATCCCGGTACAACCCTGATGTTAAGAATAAATGTTTAATTAGAAAAAATCATGTATTCCAGCCGGAAGGCGCCAAGAAGGAAAAGAAAGAAAAGGTGGAGAAGAAGGAGGCCAAGAAGGAGGCTGAACCCGTTGATGACTTCGAAGATGAGAAGCCCAAGGAATCCAAAGACCCCTTCGATTCCATGCCTAAAGGGTGAGTTGTACAAAAGAAGATAGATAAACAGCGTTTCAAATGTTCTGCCACCACAGGCGCAAATTCAAAATGAGTGTAAAATAGTCCTCAAAGATAGGCAACGCGCCGCCAATGCCCCGGGTATTGTAGGTGTCCATAGGCGTCGGTGACTACTTACCATCAGGTGGCCCGTCGGTTGTTTGTATACTATCATATAAAAAAAACTATTAAATATAAAATTTCCGCAGAAATCTGAGTGGTCTTTTCAAAGTCTGAGTGAATAGATATCTAATATATATCGCTTTACATCAGGCGAGTTGGTGGCCAAATGCAAGCCTATTAACAGAAGAAAAAAAAAAGATCTAAAACTGCATGCTTCATCTTAGACCACATTTACCAACAGGCCACAGGCATCTCATATAAATTAAATGTTTTTTTAATTTAATTTAATGTATTTTTGCCATTTTCATTTCTAATTATTTTTAGTATTATAAAATTTTTGAAACACTTTTGATGTGTCAAAGATTTTTTTGGAAATTGTATTTTTAAAAGTCATGTCATAGTCAGCCTTTTAACAGTCCACTGCTGGACTTTTAGCCTACCCCCGAAAGGGTGTGATTGGGCCATATCCACCACGCTGGCCCAGTGCGGGTTGGTGGATTTTTAAAAGTATTTTACCTCATCATTAATAGGTTGTATTCAGTAAATGAGCCATATTCTATTGTAGTTGATACTATGTTGTTTGCTGTAGAAGTAATGTACAGTTGAATGGCAAGTAATGTGTAACGTCCAACGAAGCCTGCTCCCCTTGCAGCACGTTCAACATGGACGACTTCAAGCGCTGCTACTCCAACGAGGACGAGGCCACTTCCATCCCCTACTTCTGGCAAAAGTTCGATCCCGCCCACTACTCCATCTGGTACGCAGAGTACAAGTACCCCGAGGAGCTCGCCAAGGTCTTCATGAGCTGCAATCTCATCACAGGTATGTTCCATATCACCACTATTTAAGAGCCTCTTATACCAAATTTGACGGTTTTAAATCAATTTTATTCAGTTAAATTACAATTTTTGAGCTGGAAAAAAATACATGTCACAGATACTGATTTTGATCAGATCTGTTTGAGTTTGTGATTTGGTTCAAAACACGATGGAATAAACTATCCTCGATCAAAAAAAAATCTGAAACAAAGTCGATTTAGTAATTTTTTTTTTGTTTATGCTTTAATGAAAGTTCGTAACAACCTGGAAATTGCATGTACTGAAAGGCAATTTTTTTTTAGTTAGTTTTTTAGTTTAGTTTTTTAGTGAAATTAAAACCGTAACAAGGTCGCGAGAATTTGCGCGTACCGCATTCAGTACCGCGCCAGGCGTCATCGAGGTCGGACCTATGTCCGTTTTTGTCGTTGCACTCCCCCCGCGGGCGTCCTGAATCTAGAGTGGCAAAATACATCGTCGCTATAACTTGGCGGGGGCTGAGGGTGCGTTTTGTTGCTTACGCAACTCGGATAACCGGCCGTTAACGGACACCACAGACTAAAGACTCAGTTGTTGGGTGCATAACACCTGCAACTTGTGAGAGAGAGGAGAAAAATAACAACTTGCTCATTCTAATACGACAACAATATTCTAATATAAGTGAAGTTGTGTGTAAGTCGGGCTCCTACTCCACATATAGACTCACGTACTCAGCGCCCACACAGGGTGTTGTACAGCTGAAATGACAGACTTCCCAAGCAACATCAAATCCTTCGTCTGTGGTGACCTGAATCTTACATACAATTTATTTGCTACGAAAAAACTATGATCTACAAATCTAGCTGCCCTGTCATAGATGTTTAGCGATACTAGCAACGATCCGCGGTTCCACCTGCTCGCCTACAGGACACGCACATTTTATTGGATTAAAAAGCGATGTTTTAAATTCAGGGTACAAGCTACTTCCACACCAAAAATCACCCTAATGCATTCAGCCGTTACTGAGTTGAATGAGAACAAACAAACTTTCGCATTTGTTACATTAGCAGTTTTTATTTAACGACGATGCGACGACTGACTGATGTGTAGTGAGACGAGCATGTTGCTCACTTGATGGTAAGCGCCACGTATAACAATTGCACTACCACTTAAACTATTGAGCTACAGTTCAAAGCCCTGTGCAGTATTGCACTATGCTCTTCTAATATCTGAAGGATGTTGGATCATTTAAAACCGTTATTGCGTAAGTCTTCCTGTAATGGTGTTGTACTTCATAAAGCCCAGTCTAGGTTTCTTGAAAGCCAAATCCACTACCAGAAAAGTTATGTATATAGTTAGAGTAGGTATATAGATAGTGTGAGTAATATAGTGTAAGCCTGTCTCAGGTGTCTCAAGGCGCTGCCACTAAGGCGACCGCTTGTGTTTCAGGCATGTTCCAGCGGCTAGACAAGATGCGCAAGCAAGCGTTTGCTTCAGTCTGCCTGTTCGGCACAGACAACGACTCCACCATCTCCGGCGTGTGGGTGTGGCGAGGCCAGGAACTCGCCTTCCCACTCTCGCCCGACTGGCAGGTAACTTACCATCCCACTCCCGCCCGCCTGGTCATGGCGGCCGGCCTCGAATGTGGGTCATTGTATGTTCTGGCAGCGTTACATTCATATAGGCCAAGCAGGAGTGTTAATCTTTAACCACATTGTCACTTGACCTACATCTGGTGAGCTGTGGTCAAATGCCTGATAAATAAATAAATAATGAAGTAAACATTTTACAACATTGGAGCGCTGTGGCTGTCACTCCTCGAAGCACCAGCAACACGGGGGGTGACACAATATGCAAGTCTCCTCACTCCCTATATTAATAAGGACATCATTTGTAAATTAATTGTTAAGTAAGCTGGGAAGCTGGTGGCAGTTTTAGGAATTGTGCAATGTACCTTATATTGTATAACTTATTGTGTAAGCGTATTGCACAAGGCGGTTTGCGAATTATTTAAAAAATGCTTCATTCAACTGTTCTGTATGTTGATGGAATGGGAAGTTTAACTGTTCTGTATGTTGATGGAATGGGAAGTTCAACTGTTCTGTATGTTGATGGAATGGGAAGTTCAACTGTTCTGTATATTGATGGAATGGGAAGTTCAACTGTTCTGTATGTTGATGGAATGGGAAGTTCAACTGTTCTGTATATTGATGGAATGGGAAGTTCAACTGTTCTGTATGTTGATGGAATGGGAAGTTCAACTGTTCTGTATATTGATGGAATGGGAAGTTCAACTGTTCTGTATGTTGATGGAATGGGAAGTTCAACTGTTCTGTATGTTGATGAAATGGGAAGTTCAATTGTTCTGTATGTTGATGGAATGGGAAGTTCAACTGTTCTGTATGTTGATGGAATGGGAAGTTCAACTGTTCTGTATATTGATGGAATGGGAAGTTCAACTGTTCTGTATGTTGATGGAATGGGAAGTTCAACTGTTCTGTATGTTGATGGAATGGGAAGTTCAATTGTTCTGTATGTTGATGGAATGGGAAGCGCCATCTGAACTTGACGTGTGAATGAGGCGGAAGGTAGACGCACTGTCTCAAGCACCTTGCTTGCGGTTTATTTGTTTTGATTGCATCACTTATTTTATTCCACATAATATGACTGATTGGTGCATATTATTTGGTGCATTTACCTAAAGCTCATATTCATTTTGTTTCACAAACCTTGTCTCAAGAAGTGGAATGAAGAGTCCTTCAACAATGTAAATATTTTGCTTTCCATTTTGTATTTAAATGTTAGTTCAGTACATTCGTATGTATCGGACCTCGCGTCTGTGGCCTGCTGCGGCGTGACGTATGTAACGGACGTCGCGTCTGTGGCCTGCTGCGGCGTGACGTATGTAACGGTCGTCGCGTCTGTGGCCTGCTGCGGCGTGACGTATGTAACAGACGTCGCGTCTGTGGCCTGCTGCGGCGTGACGTATGTAACAGACGTCGCGTCTGTGGCCTGCTGCGGCGTGACGTATGTAACAGACGTCGCGTCTGTGGCCTGCTGCGGCGTGACGTATGTAACAGACGTCGCGTCTGTGGCCTGCTGCGGCGTGACGTATGTAACAGACGTCGCGTCTGTGGCCTGCTGCGGCGTGACGTATGTAACGGACGTCGCGTCTGTGGCCTGCTGCGGCGTGACGTATTTAACAGACGTCGCGTCTGTGGCCTGCTGCGGCGTGACGTATGTAACGGACGTCGCGTCTGTGGCCTGCTGCGGCGTGACGTATGTAACGGACGTCGCGTCTGTGGCCTGCTGCGGCGTGACGTATGTAACGGACGTCGCGTCTGTGGCCTGCTGTGGCGTGACGTGTTGACGTGGTACTTACTGCATGACTTGTATTACACGGGCACATGGGTTCACACACCTGCCTACAGCATTATAATATCTAATAAACGTACTAGTGTTACAAATATAAAATGCCATGAAACTACATTCAACATTTATTTCCAGATTGACTATGAGTCATACGACTGGAAAAAGCTTGACTCCTCAAGTGAAGAGACGAAGAAACTAGTCCACGACTACTTCTCCTGGTCCGGCACAGACAAGGCCGGGCGCAAGTTCAACCAGGGCAAGATATTCAAGTGAACGGCCCGGAGGACTTAGATCGATGCTCACAGGCACCCCGCGACTGAGACTCTCCTTTATTCATAAAAATGTAATGTCTAATTAACCATATTTGGGTATAAAATGTTTCTGTCGTTTGCAAAGCGAGACAATACACATTTATGTTAGCTAAGTTTGTTTTCAGAAGTGGGATCTGACTATCTGATAGATTTTCTATCCCGCTTAGTACATTTTTATGCATAAGGGCGATTCTCGACATCCCTCCACCAGCTACAATAACTTTTAGATACAGACTGCCATTCCAGAGGGCAGCGCGGTGTCTCGCCTCTCCGACACTTGTAAGAGCGAAGTGTCTTATTTGTACATGTATAAAATACTTGCATTTATTGTGAACACTCGAACACCTGATCATTTGTCTCCTTTGTACGAAGCGTGTAATTAAAAATGTTTTTTTATTTATGAATTTGGTTTTTTCAATATAAATTTCGACTAATAACCCATAGTTATAACACAATACTACACAAAATCAAACACATAACAGAAAGCAAATTTTATATATTTTACCTTTGTTTCAGACTTTTGCCAAAACTGATGACTTATTTTTTGTTTTAACATTATTACATAAATTCACATAAATATTGCAAACATGAAACCGACTAAGGCCTGTTACACGAGACGAGGCAACTAGCCGGCGACCCGCGACTCTACTTTCTGTTTAATTCTAGTTAAAAGGCTTCACATACCATATCGACTACACCCTCCTGCCTTCCTTGTACTGTGCAGTCCAATCCAGACACTGGTTGGAGCTGGATTATATTTCTGTCGTTCATTTACAATTTTACTTTAAAGCTGACATATTAAGTTCTTTTGCGTCAGATGTGGTGTGTGAATATTTAGCTATATTAAAGTTGCGCTTACACGGGCAATTTCAATTGCTCAATTATGAGCAATACTGATCGGTTGTGACGTGATATAAATATCAAGCAATTTACGGCAACGGTAACAATTTAGCCAAATGTTTAGCACGGCAATATTGAGCGATATGGAGCAACTCCAAGAAACTAGGCAATATTTTTATACACAAGCAATTAACTATAATTGAGACTGTCTGTTGCTACTTGCCCGTATAAGATCAAAGAGTCGGGAATGTCTGTTGCTACTTGCCCGTATAAGATCAAAGAGTCGGGAATGTCTGTTGCTACTTGCCCGTAAAAGATTAAAGAGTCGGGAATGTCTGTTGCTACTTGTCCGTATAAGATCAAAGAGTCGGGAATGTCTGTTGCTACTTGCCCGTATAAGATCAAAGAGTCGGGAATGTCTGTTGCTACTTGCCCGTATAAGAGCAAAGAGTCGGGAATGTCTGTTGCTACTTGCCCGTATAAGATCAAAGAGTCGGGAATGTCTGTTGCTACTTGCCCGTATAAGAGCAAAGAGTCGGGAATGTCTGTTGCTACTTGCCCGTATAAGATCAAAGAGTCGGGAATGTCTGTTGCTACTTGCCCGTATAAGAGCAAAGAGTCGGGAATGTCAGTTGCTACTTGCCCGTATAAGATCAAAGATTCGGGAATGTCTGTTGCTACTTGCCCGTATAAGAGCAAAGAGTCGGTAATGTCTGTTGCTACTTGCCCGTATAAGATCAAAGAGTCGAGAATGTCTGTTGCTACTTGCCCGTATAAGAGCAAAGAGTCGGGAATGTCTGTTGCTACTTGCCCGTATAAGATCAAAGAGTCGGGAATGTCTGTTGCTACTTGCCCGTATAAGATCAAAGAGTCGGGAATGTCTGTCGCTACTTGCCCGTATAAGATCAAAGAGTCGGGAATGTCTGTCGCTACTTGCCCGTATAAGATCAAAGAGTCAGCACTGTCTGTTGCTACTTGCCCGTATAAGAGCAAAGAGTCGGGAATGTCTGTTGCTACTTGCCCGTATAAGATCAAAGAGTCGGGAATGTCTGTCGCTACTTGCCCGTATAAGATCAAAGAGTCGGGAATGTCTGTCGCTACTTGCCCGTATAAGATCAAAGAGTCGGGAATGTCTGTTGCTACTTGCCCGTATAAGATTAAAGAGTCGGGAATGTCTGTCGCTACTTGCCCGTATAAGATCAAAGAGTCAGCACTGTCTGTTGCTACTTGCCCGTATAAGATCAAAGAGTCGGGAATGTCTGTTGCTACTTGCCCGTATAAGAGCAAAGAGTCGGGAATGTCTGTTGCTACTTGCCCGTATAAGATCAAAGAGTCGGGAATGTCTGTTGCTACTTGCCCGTATAAGATCAAAGAGTCGGGAATGTCTGTCGCTACTTGCCCGTATAAGATCAAAGAGTCGGGAATGTCTGTCGCTACTTGCCCGTATAAGATCAAAGAGTCAGCACTGTCTGTTGCTACTTGCCCGTATAAGATCAAAGAGTCGGGAATGTCTGTTGCTACTTGCCCGTATAAGATCAAAGAGTCGGGAATGTCTGTTGCTACTTGCCCGTATAAGATCAAAGAGTCGGGAATGTCTGTCGCTACTTGCCCGTATAAGATCAAAGAGTCGGGAATGTCTGTCGCTACTTGCCCGTATAAGATCAAAGAGTCAGCACTGTCTGTTGCTACTTGCCCGTATAAGATCAAAGAGTCGGGAATGTCTGTCGCTACTTGCCCGTATAAGATCAAAGAGTCGGGAATGTCTGTCGCTACTTGCCCGTATAAGATCAAAGAGTCGGGAATGTCTGTTGCTACTTGCCCGTATAAGATTAAAGAGTCGGGAATGTCTGTCGCTACTTGCCCGTATAAGATCAAAGAGTCAGCACTGTCTGTTGCTACTTGCCCGTATAAGATCAAAGAGTCGGGAATGTCTGTTGCTACTTGCCCGTATAAGAGCAAAGAGTCGGGAATGTCTGTTGCTACTTGCCCGTATAAGATCAAAGAGTCGGGAATGTCTGTTGCTACTTGCCCGTATAAGATCAAAGAGTCGGGAATGTCTGTCGCTACTTGCCCGTATAAGATCAAAGAGTCGGGAATGTCTGTCGCTACTTGCCCGTATAAGATCAAAGAGTCAGCACTGTCTGTTGCTACTTGCCCGTATAAGATCAAAGAGTCGGGAATGTCTGTTGCTACTTGCCCGTATAAGATTAAAGAGTCGGGAATGTCTGTCGCTACTTGCCCGTATAAGATCAAAGAGTCAGCACTGTCTGTTGCTACTTGCCTCGCGTAACATTGGGTTAACTTATAGTGATAATGTAAGCGGCGGTACTGATTTTGGTTCATAAACACCGACAGAAACAAATAAAGAATCAGCATCTGACATTGAGCTTCACTGATTCACTTAAAAGCTCCTTAATTCTTCCAACTTGTCTTGTCCAATAGTAATCAAACTTTGCTCCAACGCTCCAAGCAACCTGTCAACTGTTTGTTGTACCATAAGTACTCGATCGGGTGGATCGAGTATATTTTGTTCGTAGCTTGTGCGGTGTTGCCGATACTCGATCCACTGATGGTGTGAATCGTACTGATAGTAGCAGAACATTGTGAAAGCCTGAATACGTGTCAATTGATAAATATTACAGAGCAATATTAAAAGACAACTTTTTATATTTGCAGCTTTCAGAGCGATTTTTAGTGTGGATCCGAGTATATACAACTCTTAGAAAATAATTATAGATCAAAATCATAAGTATAAAAAATAAAAAGCTATATTTGCAGTAAGTAATGCAGTTTTACATAAACAACATGAACGAGTGCAAACATTGAGAGGTACTCTGTTCAAAAATAATAAATGCATTGTTTGCGCACAACGCGAGCGACTCGCAGGCGCAGGCGCAGTGCTTGCTGATGAAACTTCTCGGGCCAACACAGCATCGACTTCCGGGCGCACCGTGACAACGTATGCTTGTAGCGAGTGTCCGCACTCCGCAGGTCGGCCGTCACTAGGAAATATGCTATACGTGGTATGATATAGGACGCATATTAGAATGTTCGATCCGAGTCGAGTCGATACAGTGTGCGATGACCATATAAAGCAAGCAACGTTTACAGACGAGTAGGTATTTGGCATGTGAATACTTCCCTATGGGTAAATAATGGAACGATGCTGCAAATAGTTGCAAAATACTTACGCATCTATTAAAAAGACTTGAGAGATAAAGTTCTATTGTGTGCGAACAAGGTGCTGCTCGTACGATGTAAATATTCTTTATAGATATGAAGGTTCTACTGATTTGCGGCAGCATCCGCCTGGCACAGAGCACGACAGTGAGCGAGGGGCGCTACGTGGAGTCTTGCAGACTCGCTAGGTATCACTACACGTCACTACGACGCGGGGATTCATATTATATTCGTAATTTACAATTTACAGCGATACATATATTTTAAAATTGCATCCAAAGTCAACGTACACCTCTATTTAGGTCCTCACACACGGACAGTTATCTTGCGCAATCTTGACGACTTAGTATGTAATGGTAGGTATATGGTATGTACAACAAGCTCTTTGCATACATTCCTTGCCTTCGCCAATAAATATTTCATGCTGGTATTGAAATTAGTTAGAAAAAAATATATTTTTTTTAATTATTGGCTAAAAATGTTTACTTTCAAAAGACCGAATATTTGAACTGACCGTGTGTGAGACGCTTTGATAAATATCTATCACAAAACCTTATGGGATACTATTATTGCACTGCAAGTAACATTAACTCTATTGCTAAATAATACAAAAAAATTAGATTAAATTGCCAATATTTTGTTCATAAATTTTCCTAAATAACTATTAATTTCAATAAGTAACATCGTAACAGTCAAAAGAATAGTCAAGTAGGTACTTTTGTAAAAAGTAAGACGTGTAAGTAGACAAACATAGTAACAAGTTTGATCGATAGGATTGAAGGTAGACAGAGAAAGCTTCGAGTTGCCACAGGTGATTACTTCTAACGGGTGCTGCCCGGTCCTCGGACAGAGCACCCGGGTCCCTCTTTACGATATCGATAACTCCAACAGGAATACCTACATAATTAACAACTCAGAACAAATAAGTAAATGAAAGCTCTCTCTATAGGGCCTATATTAAGTGTGAAATAATATTCATAGTGGGTCAAAAGCGTCTCACTTTAGAATAAGTACTATAATATTAAATAACATAATTATTGAATAACATTGGTCGTGCTGTTGAGAGTGTGAATTGTACGCGAGTTCAGAGTGGCGTGCTGGCGTCCCCAACGCTGCGTCGGCGTCCTGAACAAACCCACCCGGTGCAGGCTGGGGGCGCGGGCGACACACGCTGACGTCACGCGGCACGACCGATAAGGCAGCATGTCGCTGGACGTTTACAATTCACAATAGGCGGCCACGCAACACCGCAATATTCAAATACGCGTCGAACAATTCAATAAACATCAAAAAATGCAAAGTGGCTAATAGGAGAGATACAAACGTCGCTATAAACACGATTTATACCTAATGAACGGGTAAATTTACATCTCAAAAAAGATAACATCTCGTCCGAGTCAATAGAATACGATTTTATAAAAGGTGTCTAGAGTGGTATTAGAGTTGTGAGTGGGACGCAGCCGGCTAGCTGCCGAGCGCGCCGCGCGCGGGGGCCGGCGGCGGCGACAGCTGCGGCGGCGGCGACAGCTGCGACAGCGGCTCCGAGTCGCCGCACTCCGCGGACGACGAGCTGCAACACACGCAGTACCAGTACAGGCATACGTACCACGTGCAGTACTCACCTTAACAGACCTAACTACTCCATAAACTAATCAAATTAATAAACCTACTTATAACCAATTAATTGCGATAATTTAATATTTTTGTGTGTTACTACGTTTTGGTGAAATAGGTAGATACGTAGATTACGTAGGTACTTGCATAAGTGCTTCGCGACACGGTGGAGATGCTGGGATTCAAGACTATCATAATATGCATTCTGTGCTTAAAGTTTAATCCCAGCATCTCCACCGTGTTGCGAAGTAGGTAGATATTACAATTTTTATTTTTTTATAAATATAAAAAAATATTAGAATAATTAAAAACACAGGTAGTATTAAAAAACAAATGATAGTATAAAGTAAATAATAATGTGAAAGTGACATGCATGTGAGCAACCAAGCTTGTGAAGTGGCTCTGTGAGCAACCAAGCTTGTGAAGTGGCTCTGTGAGCCTCTTTCTTGAAACAAGATAAACGAGCATCAAAATCAAGGCTCGGGTTATTTTTGTACAAAGTATTGTAGCTGTTAATGATACGGTTCAAAGGTGAATTGTAACCTGGAGTACCTAAACTTAGACTTGTAACGATATTACTACCCTCATTATAATTATTTTAAATCGCACGCTATACGGTGCACAAATAATAACCAGTTTAATTTGAGTACCGTATGTGAATAATAATATATAGAATTGTAAAACCGTATCTATTTATGGTTTGACCGTGGTAAAGCCCTTCGAACGCGAACGCACCTACCACAGTGACTATGATGTCGTACCTGATGATGGAGGCTCGCATGTCGTCCGTCAGCAGCGGCAGCTGGTCGTCGGTGTCGGGGCGCGCGTGCGCGTGCGCGTGGCACTCGCAGCGGCAGTGCTCGGGCTCCACGTAGCTGAAGACGAGCGGTGCGGCGCCGGCCGAGCCCGCCGGCAGGGTCTGGATGCGCTTCGGCTGCTTGCGCCGCTCCGGCACCTCCTCGAAGTCGATCCACTCTGCCTTCGATCGCGACTCGCCGCCTATACACGCCAAAACGTCATGTGGTTACCTAGCTAGCGTCAGCCTGCCTCTGAACCGAGTACTTTTATAGGATGCTATTGGAAAGATGGCTACAATGATAACCCGAAAGATATTAGATAGTATGGTAACTTAAACTTTTCCCTTATCCATGACGCCCATGAGAATTGCGAGGAGGAAAAGGGCGAGGTAAAAAATCGACGGAAATATCGAACAAACGAATCTATATACCTACTGTACCTACTTCCGCTTCAATGTATATACCTGCCTACAACAAAGAGTCGACGAAATTAGTTGCAGCACGACGTTGATGTTCTAAGTGAAAATTGTGTCCGATGTGAGAGAGTAATCATTAGCTGTAGAGAGTGCATGACGTATTGATTGATCTCTTACCGCTGCTGTCGCCGCCGCTGCGCGTGCGCGGGCGGTCAGGGCGCGACGGGGCGGAGGCGGAGGCGGGTCGCGGGCGGCGCGGCAGCTTGATGCGCAGCTTGTCAGCCTGGTGCGGCGGCAGCGTCGCGGGCGCGGGAGGCTGCGCGCGCGCAAGCGGAGCGCCGGCGCGCGGCCGCTGCACGCCTGACACGCGCACGCCGCCGCGCTCGCGCACAGGCACCATCGGCAACGCCACCGACCGCTCCTGCGGCAGCGTCGTCGGCACGTACGGCAGCTCCTCCTCGAACGACTCCTGCGCGACCTGTCGGGGCGACCACGATACAGCTGTCGGTCCTGGGGAGCGCGAGCCGCGAGTGCGAGCGAGGCCAGGACGAAGCGGACTCACCACGAGGACACGCTTCTCGACGTCGTTCCCGGCGCGCGAGGGCGCCGCCTCCGAGCTCGGCTCCGACTCGGAGGAGTCGCGCGGTGCATCTTGTGGTGTCGCGGCGCCAGACTCGCCTGCGGTGGACGGCGAGCCGAGAGCGAGGGCGGCGGGGGCGGGCTCCGCCGCCGGCTCCGCGATATGCGTGTCGCGCAGCGGCGCCGGCGGCTCGCTCTCTGCGAAGCTCGGGAACGAGCCGGAGATCTCGCTGGTGACGCTCGGCGTCTTCGTGATGCTGAACTGCGTGCTGAACACCTGCTCGCGGCTGCCGACGTGCGTCGTGAACACGAGCCGCTCCTTGCGCCGGCGGTGCGTCTCCTCACCCGCCGGCGCACCCGCACCGGCCGGCGTGGGGCTCGCGTCCGCGGCGCGTACCCGCGGGGAGGTTCCGGCGGCGGCCTCGCTGCTAGCCGCTGGCGTCGGCTTCTTTGCCGGCGCTGACTCCGGTCGATGCGTGATCGTTTTCGTCTCCTCGATCGGCTTCGTGGCCGGCTTCGATTCCCGGACTCGGGCTATCCCCGGAAATTCGGTTTCAGGGGCTCGCTCCGTGGGTGAATGGAGCGGTATGATTATGCTTCCATCGGGGAGAACGGTGCGGTGCATAGGCTTCGAAGGGAGGCGCGTCGCGGAGGGCGGGATCCCCCCCGGCTCGGCGCGCATTCCCGACTCCGGCTCGCCAACGGCGTCGGCCATGGCGCGGGGCTGCGGCGCGGAGGCGGGGCGGGGATCGCGCGGTGCGGCCGGCGCAAGCTCGGCGCCGGAGGAGCGCCGCACCGCCGCGACGCCGCGCTCGTCGGGCGGCGTGCGCAGGGGGATGTGGATGATGCCGTCCTTCGTGTCCTCGTAGTACTTGAGGCGGTCAGTGCGGCGGGTGTCGGGCGGCAGCGCGGCGGGCAGCGGGCGCGCGCCCTGCACCACCGGCGAGCCCTCGCGCGACCCAGGTGACGGCGAGGTGCCGGCAGCGCTGCGCCGCGGCGTGCGGAACAGCGACAGCACCGAGCCGCGGATCTTGTTGCCGGAGGTGGGCGTCGCGGAACGGTCGCGGCTCTTGCTCCGCGACCGGCCCTCGGTGAGGCTGCGCTTGCGGCGAAGCGCCTCCGACGGTGACTCGGGAGAAGCGATCGTCTCCCGCGACTTGAACAGCGAGCAGAAGGAGGACTTGCGCGAGACGGGTGGGCCGGCGGGCGAGGGCGAGCGCCGGCGCGAGGGCGTGGGGCTGGCGCCTGTCGGCGCAGGGCTGGCGCCTGTCGGCGCAGGGCTGGCGCCTCTCGGCGCAGGGCTGGTGCCCGCCGACGCCGCAGGGCGCGCCGCCACACCGAGCTCCAGAGTGATCGGCTTGCGCGCCGCCTCCTCGCCGCGACCTGCCTCCTCCTCCTCGTAGCTGTCGTCTGGCCTCAGCTTGATGCGAATGATGTCCTTCGATTTATTTCTTGTCTTGTACACCTCCGGCTCGGAGGGTTCACGTCGAATGCGCGGTCGAGCCTTACGTTCGTCGGTTCGCGTTTGGTTCTTTGCCTCTTTTTCGTATTTTTCGGTGTCGAGGGAGGGTGCAGTCGCCTCGGGGCGTGCGGGCGGCGGGGGCGCGACGACCGTGACGGAGGGGGTGATCGGTACAGTCCGCGCGCTCTCCACCGTCACCTCGGTGCGCACCTCGCGACGGTCTCGCGCGTCTATTGGGGCCACCGGCGGCACCTCGTGCGCCGCCGACGCTGCGGTGGCGGCGGGGACACACGCGGCGGGCGCGGGAGGAGAGGGTGCGGGTGACGCGAGTGGAGGCAGCGCCGCATCGTTCACTATGCCGAGGATCTGCTCTACGAGCGCACCCGCGCTGATCTCCGGGTCGGTTTCGATCGGCTTCGGGCCACAGAATGAGGTCTCGAGCAGCATCCGGTGCGGGGAGGGGGAGCGCGAGGCTCCCGACACGACCGACAGCCGCGACACACGCGACAGCGCCGAACATTGGCTGCCGACGCTCGAGAGACGCGACGTGCGCCCCGACACGGCCAGCAGCGCCGCCTCCGAGCTCTGGCTGTCCTTGCGCGAGTGTCGGCGCTCGGGCGGCGCGGGCGGCGGCGCCGGGGGCGCGGCGGAGGAAGGCCGCGGCGGGGGCGGCGCGGGCGCGGGTTCTCCCGGCGCCGGCTCCAGGAAGGCGAGCTCCTCGGTGGACGAGCGCAGGTCGAGCGCGCCGTCCTCCCGGAACGCCAGCTCGAGGGTGGCGCCGCCCGCGAACAGCGCCAGCTCGGGCGAGGAGTCGCGCGAGTCGTGGTGGCTGGAGCTGGACGCGCGCGAGATGTCGATGCGCGGGGCCGGGGGCGCCGCCAGCGCGCCCGCCGCCGGCGTCGAGTGCGAGCGCGCGCGCTGCTCCGGCGGCGCGAGGCACTCGGCGCTTGCTCGCGCTCCGTCCTCGCGGATCTCGGGCAGCCGCGCCGCCGTCAGCTTGCTCTCCGGGCTGGACTGCGGACACGTCACACACACGCACGGTGAGTAGGTACGACAGACATGGCGGCGCAGCTGGCGAGCGACCAGTGCGGAATGAGGAAGCTTGTAATGGAAGGTATAGAGAGATACATACGGGCTTGCTCACCTCGTCAGAGCCGTCGTGGTCGAAGGAGGCGATGGGCGCGGGTCCGCGGCGCGGCTGCCGCGCGGGCGCTCCGCTGGCGGCCATGCGCGCCGCGAGACCACACACCGCGCGCCACGAGACGGACCCTGCTGAACAGACCGGCTCACTTCACACTCGTGGACTAAATAAAAATATAAAAAAGGTACATATGTGTTAAACGGAAGACTAGGTACTGTGAGCTGTTTGACACAGTTTAAATAGTAGCTTAGTAACTTTAATGGTTTGTCAGTAAGTAAAGGTTTAGAGGTAATTTACGTTACCAAAATGTTAACTAAGACCTGGGTTTTATGTCCGAAGAAGAGGAGTATCACAGGGAGGTAACACGGGTTAGTTCTCTTTCACTTTGCAACAGTAAGTTTGTATAATGTAGCTCACGTTTTTCGTAATTCAATGTCCGGATTCCGAGACACATAGGTACCTAACCCTAATGACTACACACCTTATTTCATCCGTTGGCGTTACACAAAAGGAGGTGACTTATAAGTCAAACGGAAATTATCCTCTCGCAGAACAAGTCTGTGGAAATTTGTCAATCTTCGACTTTTTGATTCCATTTCTACAAATCGATTGAAGACTGGGAACGTCAGTTTCCGGCACTTGGCCACCGTCCCAGTCACACTTTGATACGCAGCATGGTGGATATTTACATTTGAGAATATTAAGCACTAGAATGTCGGCTCCACCTGTGTGAGGAGTGACGGTGGCCCCGAGTTCAGAGCGGTGGCGGCCTGTCGGCGCGAGGGTGCTGCGCCCTCGTCTCGCGCCTGCTGTCAGCGGCGATCGACGCGGCTCGGGCCTGCGCCCTTACAGCTCGCCTTCTACGCATGCGCCTCGCCCCAACACCTCACATATTATATTTATCACACTAACTGCACCCCGCGCGCGGTTTCACCCTATCAGTCCATCTTGCAGGATGAATAGTCACTCTCTGGGTCTCCAACTATCTTTGTGCAAAAATTACGTCGATTCGTTGCTTGCCTCTAACTAAATTAACAACCACGTACAATATCGTATTTATACCTATAATATTAGTGAGGATCTGGAAGTATCTGGTATGGGTGTCATTCAATCCTTGGTTGTAACCCATACCAGATTTTTTTACAGCCTTTGGAGCGATTGGTTTGATATTTTGTCGATTCCGTGCGAAGGCTGTGCCAGGGGTCGGCGGCCGTTCCTGGTACAGCCGAGCGCCGACTCGATCGATCGCACACAGCAGCCCTTGCCTTCGGCTTGCATTCACATGTTCGCTGGAAATTCTGATAACATAAATTATTTAATTTTTGTTGTTATTTAATAGGCGATTCCTTTCGATAGATGCCAATTTTCTCCCCAAATACAGAAGCGACGTGTTAGGGTTATAAATAGAGCTTGGTTTCTGAATAGCTGCAGACCACTATTTAAAATATGCAACTTGTAATTAAACTTTACAATTTAGTAACGTTATTTAGTAACTTTGTGTTTCGTGCATAGATAATACTCAGATGGTTTGATGTATAGTTCTCACTGGAAGTAGTTGCTGGTACCTATCTAGTTGCTGGTACCTATCTAGTTGCTGGTACCTATCTAGTTGCTGGTACATATCTAGTTGCTGGTACCTATCTAGTTGCTGGTACCTATCTAGTTGCTGGTACATATCTAGTTGCTGGTACCTATCTAGGTGCTATGGGATTCAAATTTGAATGGGAAAATGGGAGTTCTCTTTTTTCTGGTAAATTAATATTCTTCATAAATTTACGATTTGGGTCGTGAAGTCTAAAATTAATTTTTTCCCTAATGATTGTATAGGTAGTAGGTACTCTTTATGGCAATAAAAATCATTTATACGGTCAGTTTATATTGCAGTTGTAAATCTAATCCATTCCGCTGCATGATATGGAATTGTAGGTGAAATTTGTTTCAAAGGATACTCTGTCTAACTCATTTACCTTGCGAATGTAGTAATTCTCATGATAGTCCATGTAACTAAATAGCTTGTCGAAAATTTGCCAATAGAATTTCTAATCGTCATCAGTTTAATTTATTTTAGGTATAGTACTTAGTAATCTTAAGTTGTGCTATTATGTCTTCTGTGCTTAAGTCTCAAAAGGAAGAGTATTAAAACAATTTGATTGGACAATCATAATTTATTGTAATGACAACATAACAGGGTCCACCGCGTCGGTCGGTACTGTGCATGCGAGCATACATCGCAGACTAGACTTCTGGCGCTTCGCAGCATGTCTGCGCATTATCTACCTTCAATCCAGGAAATATAAATAGTTATCGTTTCAGTGTCGCATAGTATATATATATATATTATTATATGTGTAGCATTCAATAGAGTAGGTATATATAATATAATAGAGTTGTACCTACATAGTTATAACTAGTTTATTTCCTCTCAGTTATTTTTTACATTATAATGAGAAAAGGAGAATACATTTTCTCGTCGTTTATTGATTAGGTAAATGCCTAATATTAATAATATTTGTTTGCATGACAACTAGTGATATTATATAACTTAGAATGTTTTACAACGTCACATTCCTATGATTACATACACTTAATGGGAATCTGAGTTGCCATTTCTACATGTGAAAACATTCGAAAGCGCCACGTAGCAAAATATACTTTTAGTTTAGTTGAAATTTCAACCTAGTGTTAAAAGTGTTATTTTAAGGTGAATTATGTTGGAGCAACGTTTAGTTATCCTATAGCAGCGGTAGGTATGGAACAGTTTGTGCTTCGTAATAATACTGTCCTAGCTACGCACCATGGAACACACGAAGAATACTACGGTTACATATAAGTAGTACAACGAGTAACATTATTGCTTAAACCTCTAATATACACCTCAACAATAACTGGAATGAATATGTACCTATATCACAACAGCAGTGTCTATTATATGAAGGAGTCATCCGAACACTAAACTGCACGAGTCAAGTAGGGTAATATATTAGATACGATAACAACATATCATCTCTTGGAATAACGAACAATATATCTAATGTATTGTATATAGAATAAACGTATCGATTTTAACTTTTCCCTTTTACGTGTAACAGAAAAATCTCTTGGTCTTTACACTACCCATATAAATTCTCTTTACATAATATTTTATATTCTTACGCTATGACTAGACATCAACGGTGGGGATTCGTCCTTCTCATACACGAAATACATATTCGATTAAATTTATTATTTATTTACAATTTCAACCGACCTTGCAGTATTCTGCACTCACATTCTGGTTTTCGTGGAGTTTCCGCTATACCTATTAAATAACTATATAGGCAACGTATTAAGTAACAATAAACAATATAGGTAACATGTATTAATACAAAACATTAATTCATAGATATAATGTAAACGTACCTACTTACAAACATGTGTCCTAAAGAAACTATTTCTAAAATTAACCGTTTCGACTTAAAAACAACTTCAGTATTAAAGTACGTAGGTAACTGAGGATTTTTACAAATAATTACATCTGGTCCATCTCGTTTATCCGTCAATGCAAAATTACAAATCTACTGCTAGTTTAAGTAGCCTTTCGTACATGGGGTCCTCGTTCTTTTCCTCCAGTCCGCAGTCAGAAGTGGGATCCGCTGACACTCGTGTATCTTCTCGTCATCCACGCTCTACCGCTCCCGGGAAGGGTTTAGTCGGAGTCCGAGTCTGAAGAGGGCGGCTGCGGGACCGCGGGTGCCGGTGCCGGCTCAGGCGGCGTCTCCGTCACCTTGGCTGCCACCGCGTATGCCGGCGCACTTTGACCTGACGTTCGCTCGATGCCCACACTGGAAATAACAAAACAACTGTCAACTACAACACAGACTGCACTATAACAACTGTGTGTATGAAATGAACACACAGTCCAGCTGTCCAGATCCAGAAAAGATAACTGTGATTATGACTGAATCTGAGTTGAATTTATTGAATCTTCATTTATATTATAATATACAAGCAGCGTCCCGCGGTGGCCCTTATCATAGTCAGTTTCTCAAACATTACATGAATATTCACGTACAAATCTTACATACACAAACGTTTGTAACAAATTGGTAGATAGAGAAGTATAATATACTTCTCTATCTGCCTACCATAATATATTATATTTATGCATATACTCACATGTACTCGTGTCGTGCTAGGTAGCGCACGTACTTCTCGGGCGGGTCTCCGTCGTGGTTCTGCAGCGAGACGGAGCGCACGGTGACGTGGCTGGCCTGCGTGGCAGGCATCGTGAACTCCACGAACGCGTTCCGCGCCAACTCCGCTGGGATCTGGTCGTACGACGTCAGCGCCATGCGACACACCAGGTTGTGCGTCGTATACGCACCTGCATTCATATCACAAAGGTAAAGATTCAGTGAAACATTCCGAGAAACCGTAATTGCACTTAGAGTGATGACTTCAGTGCAGCTTAAGATATTGTTTAGGTAGACCTAGCGACTTAGTATCCCATCAGGATCTTAATCAAAACTATGAAATTAACATAAATTAGTTTACTTCTGAAAATCCGCGCAGGAAACACATGAAACATTGGCAATGCATGAGACATTCAACAATCTGTGCCGGGGTTGCTCAAGGTTCGGTTGTTAGACCTGTATTTGCTAGTAAATGCACGAGTTATACAGTTCGCATAGTGTATGTTAGTAGTTATGTATGATATCTGTGTAGGTAACCTTGTCCTTCCTTGGGCAGACGCGGCATACGCCACACGATGGCGCGGTGCTGGTGCTCGTACTTCGCCTGACCCGACGTCACCTCGATCAGCGACTCTTGCAGTGCGTCCACTGTGCCCAAGAACCGCTCGATGCCCTTGATCTTGCCCGTTCGTCTGTTATGCAAATAATCTTCACTTAAATTCTAACAACTTGTATTATAATTACTATCTAATCCTTTGTTATGCCAATCTCCGATACGACTTCACTTGAGAAAATGAGGAAATGGTAAGTTTCGATGTCGTATCGTTGTTCACGAATATACCGATAGAGGACACTATCAACATTATATCTGAGTTATTAGAATGCATTCCCATACCTATCGAGTATATAGAGTTGATACGATACACACTGGCTAGTGGATATTTTGTGTGGAAATGGGATTTCTACCTACAGGTTGACGGCATTTCGATCGCTCTCCTATAGCTCCACTGGTAGCCAACATATTTATGGAGTGGGTCGAAGAGGATGCACTACTGAACACTTCATATAAACCTAGACACTGGTGGCGATATGTGGACGACGTGATTGCTATTATACGCAGAGATAAGATAGATCCCTACCTTTTCTTTATGTGTTGGTAAAACGTGATTCTAATGGCCGACTGTCTCACACGCTATAGGTACCTACTGTTAACCAACGCACACGGATATATATCGCACAGTCGATTCTCACCATCACCCAGCACATGTATAGCATCAGTCAGTACCACGTACACTTATTAACAGAGCATTCAAACTCTGCGATTACGAATACCTGGATACTGAGCTGTATCACATCAGAGGTGGGCTGAATAGCAACGGGTATGAATGGAAGCAGAGCTGGCGTATTGCAAACGCGACGGCCGGGACATGTCTGACATCGGTAGGGAGAGCAACAGCGTATTTGCCGTATGTTAAAGGAGTGACGGATAGTATCGGAAACTTGTTACGCCGGACATACAGCATCAAGGCGATCTTCCGTCCTATAGGCTATTAATAGGTCCTGTGATTCTTCACACCTAAAAATAAAAGCACTATAGTCGTAAAATGTATCATCAGTAACAAATAAATGAATACCTGTGTGCAGATTTGACGGATCCGTATCGGAAATGCTTCTCGACGCGGAACAGGTAGATCCAGCACTCTGGGATGGGGAATCTGATGGAGACGTCCTCACACGGCACCTGCCCCAGCTTGCGCGACGCGAACCCTGGCACCAGCACGTCGGCGCGTAGCTCCACCTGCAGACACACACGCACGCTATATCGGCAGCGCGGTGACCAATGCAGAATCATGTGCAGACGACCTCTTGACCACTGGCATCCAGGTCAATGTCTACATTATTAAGTATACGTTGCGAAATATAGGGTTGCAAAAGAGCCTAGGTGTAATGTATGGTTCCGTAGGCCTGGGACTTTATACAATAGATCTACGTTTGGCCACCAACACGACTGATGGTAAGCGACGGTGTGGCCGAGGATGTAACACGTTAATCATTCTAGAAGAAATCTATTCACTCTAGCCTTGAATTTGCCTAGATTGTAGTTGTGTGTTATTTTACTTTATTAAAATTTATTTATTTATTAAGTTTTTTTTATAAGACGAGTACAAAAACTACCTGATATCTAATACCTAATGTAAAACCAATACATCCAGTGGATGCAGGTGGCAAGCTTTCGTTCAGTGTGGTGGTTAAAGGGGGAGGCCTATGTTCAGCAGTGGACGTCTTCGGGCTGCTGATGATCAGGTAAAACCTTATAAGCTAGGGGAACCTAGTGAAGATTCTACCGACGATGCGTGCCGTGTCGAGGATGACTGCCTTCTGTATCGTACCCTTGACCCAACCGTCTAGTCGAATATGTGGGAACATAATTATTTTACTATCTAGCCAGAGAGAGAGAGATGAAGACATTGGCTTGCCTTATTCCCGGTGACGCACCACTGCGCCTTCAGCTGCAGCGGCAGCTCCCTGTTCTTGGGCGGACGAATGCGGAACCGCATCAACTCGATGTAGCACGCGTCGGGCGGTTTGAACCTGAATACAAATGAATCATTACTTACTATACAGACATTGTGTTATTGTAAAGTAAGCAGAAGTTATATAGCGAGTGACCAGTGGGTTGTAGATATATAAACGTGGAGTGCGGACACTCACAGTGGGAGCTGTTTGCAAGTTTAAACTCGCCCAGCTTCCTGTGCTCGGCATTTCTCTGAAGGATCGGAGTAGTGCGGATCCGGAACGAAGTAATTCGTCAGAGAACTAAAGTCGCCGACGTAGCAGCAGGCTATAGGCTATGAAGGGCAGAGAACCGAAGATTGGCTGTCGAATCCGGCTCAGTGGCGGGACTTGGAAGAGTCGTAGACTGAATATAATGATGTAGCTGTGTGCGCTCGCTATTTGCGCGCGTGTCGAGTAGTCAAAGGTAAATATGAGGAGCATTTATAAGACCCGGGCAGTATGCGCACAACATAGGTAGGTACAGTGACGGAATTGTTTGATAGCCGGGCTTATTTCAGTGTAAGCCATTTTCTGACGAAAAGTGGTCGAGACGAGAAACTAAATTCAGATGAATCTCTCAGTAACACCAGGTTTCAAGTTCAAAGTTCAAGTGGCTGGCAGCTGGGTACTAATACCTATTGGCGAGGGTTTGTTTACTTGATAATCTGCGTGTCGGTGAAGTCCTGCGGCGTGACGCACGCGTGGAACTCGGGCACCTCGACGCGGATCCACTCCTCGGTGACGACGGGGATGATGTCGTGGCGGCCCACCACCTCGCGTCCCTGCCGCCGCATGTCGTTCACTCCCAGCTCCACGTCCGGCATGCCTGCAGGGGAGGCGTGTGTTTACTCCCCGGCTGTACTCTCACACTGACTGCTCGCTGTAGGTAAGGTACTGACCGCTGAGGAAGCCGAGGAAGAAGACGCGCACGCGTGCGATCTGGCGCTGCACCGCGCCCTCCGCGTCCTGCTGCACGTGCAGCTCGTCCACCGCCGTGATCTGCACCTGCACACGTCACAAGCACCTCACTCACACCCTCCCTCACCACCGACACCCAGCTTCTTATACATTCTATCTGTTAGCCTTCCTTTGAACAGATCTATGATCATATGAACCGGACATACCTAAACACAACTACCGGAGTAAATAGTTTTCCTCAAAATTTACCAGCTCTTAAAGTAAAGTTACATAAGTTCTCGATGAACTAGGTACATGGTTTTCATAATGGAAGCTTAACTTAGGTACTCAAATCTGGTTTCAAACTAATGAGTTTATAATTACCCAGATTAGTACCGAAGGGCTAGTGGGTTGATACTGTTTTCACCGAATATTTATAGTAAGCAGCTGGCAGGCCGGACCTAGCGGCGCTGGCGGACCTACACTTCAAGAATTCAGAAATTCTACATCTACATAATTATAATTTCCTTCACCGAAAAGCCAGTGGTATGAAAATCCGTACATAAGCTCCAAAGAGCTCATTGGTACGTAGTACGTAGGAGAAGAAATTCAATGCCATATGTGAATCCACCAACCCGCACATGGCCAGCGTGGTGGATATGGCCCAATCACCCTTTCGGGGGTAGGCTAAAAGTCCAACAGTAGACTGTTAAAAGGCTGATTATGATGATGATGATAATTATGATGGCACTACTCCGGTCCTGGTGTAGGTCGGCATGTAATTTTATTGAAGTGTAAAATCGGCAGTCAACAATTTTCAAATCTAATACGAAAATATGACCACAGACCCGACCAGGTAAAAACGATATGACTGTCATAAAAAATACTTTAATTTTTTCGCGCGCATTTGTTTTATATCTACACGTTCATTAATTTACATAAAAAGCATCGATATGCAATAGGCATTGTATCGGCGGAAAGTTGTAAATAGTAAGTAGGTATATGATACCTCCTCCATCTTGTAGGTGAGCGCGCGGTCGCGGTGCGCGGACAGCCGGAACAGCGCCTCCTCCACGCAGCACGAGAACTGCTTCACGTCCTCGTAGCTCAGGGAGCCGATCTTGAACAGCTGCGACACCTGCACGCGACATGTGCCACATCACTACCTACTACCAGTGGTACACCCACACAACTATCGGGGATAATTCTAATTATGGGGATTTAATATAGTTAATTTTTCCCTTTTCACAGCTAATCGACTGAACCGATTTCAATCTTAACCAAGAATTAGGATGGACATGGGATACCGAAAGAGAAATCTAGTAAATTGTAGATCAAATTTCAAGGCGGTTCTAGTTTGTCTACAGACGTGAGTACGGATGCTGTGAGCGTGGAATGTAAATAAATAAATATTCGGGACATTTTGGACACACGGTCATCTGACCCCAAAGCAAAGCTTGTACTATGGCTGCCAGGGACTGATATACATACATAATTATATAGTTTTAAATACATACTTAAATTGAAATTAACTCCCAGATATAGAACAAACAAATGTTCATCCCATGAATGTTTGTCCTAGGTGGGGATCGAAGCCACGCCTCCAAGCGCAGAAGGCAGGTTCACTACCAACCGGACCAACGGGGCTAACAAACCTACGAGAGGAGAGGTTACCGCCACGAACGTGTGCCCTTAGTCCCAGATTTGATAGTTTATGAAAACTTTTTTCGTTTAGGTACGTATTGTTCCATACGTTTTAGTAAAACGCCTCTATCGGAAACGTGGGGGAACTATATTTGGCAGCTATCGGCGGTATAGATTGCTTCACTCTAATACAAAAAAAGTTTTCGAATATCTTTTAGCCCAGCAATGTATGGAACAAGACGAAAACGAAAAAAGTTTTCGTAAACTACCAAATCTGGGACTAAGGGCAGTGGTCTCTATTTTTGCTTATAAATTGGCAGTAAAACTACTGCTAGAGGATTGATTTGTTAAAGGATCGGCGGATCCAGCGAGTGACGTCCACGTGGCAGCTCGGCTCCGAGTACCTGCGGCGCGTGCTCCACGGGCAGCCCCAGCTTGCGCAGGTCACTGCCGAACTCCTTCACGCCCTGGTAGTCGCCCTGGATGGCGTACGCAGCGAACTGAGACAGCTTGTTCGTGATGCGCTCCGCCTTCGTCACCTGCCCCGGCCTGGAGACAAATAACCTCAACATTTATATACTTACGTAAAGTACCCACTTGCTCAAATATGTTGAGAGGATACGTGACTAAATTGTCTGATAGTCATGATTGTCATGCTCAGCTATCTCAGCGGTCTCGTATTCAAATTCAAATTCTTTATTTATTTAGTAAATAATATTACAGTTTTTACCAGGGCATTATTTACTTTAGAGAGAAGTGTAGTAAGCAGACACTGGTTTCCATACCTGACGCCGGGGCGTTCCTTGTAGAAGACATACTGTAGCTTGACGGTAAATATCTTGCCGAACTGGTCAAACTGCTGCGCGCCCACCTCCGAGACGGAGTAGCACGCCTGCAGCGGCAGCTCCTGGAATGGCTCCTTGTCCGTGGGGGAGTTGGAGAGCTGCACCACCGGGGCGTCGCCCACCAGCGCCACGCGGACGAAGATCTTCTTCCAGAACCTGACCACAGTATAACGATTAGATATACCGACAGTTGGACTCGGAACTTTGACAAAATATAGGGTCATTGCTTTTTATTCAATAAAATTAAATAATACTACGTAACTCTTTTTCTTAAAAGTAGGTATACTCTACATTTTCTAATCGGTTGAAAAAAATATACCTACCACCTACCTAGCAAAACATTTTTTACAACAGAATAGAATATTTACAAATGAGGTTGCTCTTAGACATCTAGTAAGTTACAGAATTGTCCATGTTACCAGGTCTTTGGAGTGAGTGTTTGATTTGATATTATGTATGTGTGTACTCGCCTCTGTCCAGTGATCTTCTTCTTGTTGGGCTGTCGCAGGTGCATCTCCCAGCCGGGGCCTTGGTACTTGGTGCGCGGAAAATCCTCGAGCGGCTGCGAGACGTCGTCGTCAAACAACGGAGTCGGCGGGGACTCCCCACCGCTCGGCCGCCGCTCGGCCTCCGCTGTGCAACACACAGAGTCGCTTTCAAAAGTGCGTTTGAACGCGCCCAGACCAGACAGAGAACAACCATACGGAATTCAATACGTCAAGTGCGAGAAACAACCGTGGTGGGGCAACTTGGTCGCTCCGAGTGTTTGAACGTAATCTCGGTCTCGGACTCGATTGCATTGAAATGCACAGTGTAACGGCGGCGCCCAACGTTGAATACGCAACACCGCAAAATAATATACGTTGGCTTAAACGACAAAAGAAGTAAAATTACCCATCTGTGTGTCGACATGCGGTAGTTCGAAGCCGCTCTTGTCAAACGGGTTGACTCGCGGCGAGTCGGGCGCGGCCTGCGGGCGCGGCGGTGGCGCCAGCGCCGGCACCGCGGCTTCCTCGCCGCTCGCTTCGCTCTCCTTCGGCCTACGACAATACTTGGTCAACATGAGATCTCACATTATATCACGCATCACAAATAACGGAAACGTATGACCTACCTAATGAATACGGAGAAAGTATCATCCGTGGAGTCCCTGGAGCCCTGGTGCTCGAGGCGTGGCGTGGCGGCGGGCGGCGGCGGCGCGCCCATGCTCAAGAACGGGTCGAAAGCCTCTGCTTCGAACCCGGCCACCTCTGGCACCTGTGCGCTGCTGTCGTCACCCCACGCACCTGGGTAAGATGTGTTGATCATATTAACGTCACATTGATTAGTATTACAAACAGGTAAGTAGGTACACCGCTGTGTTTTTCACTTACTCGTATTCATGTGGTTGGCAGCAGTGTTGTCGAATTTGGCAGAAAATGCATCGAAAGCATCTTGAGATTCTGGGAAAGCATCCTGCATCATAGCTTCGGACGCATCACCCCACCCCGGGTCGGTAGACACTACGGCTTGACTCACTCCGTAGGCGTCATCTTCCTCATCACCGAAAGCGGCGTCCATTCCTGTAGCGAAAGCATCTTCCACTCCAGTGGCGAAAGCATCACTTTTATCATTCCCGAAAAGTCCTGAAGATGCATCTCCGAAAATATTTGCTTGCGGTGTTGCGTATTCAACGTTGGGCGCCGCCGTTACACTGAAACCATTGCTTTCCGTGTCGCCGAATACGTTGGGACTGGTTTTCATCGCGGTATCTTCAGACTCCACACCGAAGATATTAGTACCGTTATTCACAAATGAATTCGACTCTTCTTTCCCAACGGTCTCGAATGGGTTCTTATCTCCTTCGGCTAGCTCGTGAGATTGAAAACCATCGGTTACCGATTCCGCGAAAGGAGAAGTGTTCGATAACGCCGGAGTAAGGTTAGTCGACGGTGGCTCCGAGCAATCCATTGGAGCTACTGCGTCTGCTGCAGTAACCGGGCTAGGGCTGAACAGTGTTTCGACTTGTGAAGCTGGTCCATCCGATGCAGCGGTCGGACTTTTATCAAAAATCAGTTCTGCAGCTACCGGAGCCGTCGATTCGAGATTACAAATGGGAGTTTCTTTTGCGGTTTCGGTAGACATATCCTCAACGATGTCATCACTCAAGAAATCAATCTGTTTATCTTCTTTTTTCGGTACTGAGTACAAACTCAGAATTGCCTCCTTGGTTGGCTTCAAAACCACGGGTGCTGGTGCGTCGAAAAGATTAATCTCGTTGTCTGCATTTTGCGGTGGCGGAGGCCGTTGTGGCTGATGGGGCACCGGCGGTGGTGCGGGGCGTGGGGGAGGAGGTCGTGCGACGGGTGGTGGACGCGCTGGTGGAGGACGAGCTGGTTTTGCGGCAGGGACTGGCACGGGCGGTGGTCTCGTTGTTTCAACATTATCCAACAGTGAGTCCTCAGGCAGCTCCGGTTCCGGGGTGGGGCTTGGAGAATGGATATCGCGGACTGAGACAGGACTAGGCGTGCGTGTAGGAGGGATGCGGTCAAGGAGATGGGAACTTGTGAATTCCATCTGCCCGGTCACACTCAGAATCAAATTTTGTGTCTCTGGCGGGAGAGGCCTCGCATGTTGTAGTTGGTTGCAATCGTCTAAGTTAGGAAATGAATCGACTGTTGTAGATATCAGATCGAGTTCTGTAGGTTTTACCGGTTGACTTCCGAAAGGATCCATGTTGACATCGGACTCGAAGACATTGAAGTGCTTGGCACCGGTTTGCTCCACACCTCCGAAGATATCTGCAGGCACAGTATCTCCGGCAGGAGGTTCATAACCCCCTCCAAAATCAGAGAAAGGATTGCTCGTTACAAACGGGTTGTCATTACCACCGAACGCATCTGTCTCTGACTCTTCAGACATAAATGGATTAAGAACTTCAGCTGTTACCGGTGCGGCTGGCTCATTCATACTCAAGAAAGGATTAAACGCCATCTTTTCTACTTTTGCTGAAATCTTTAGTTACTTAAAAATTCCGATTCAAGCAATTTTAGCTCTGTTCTTCCAGGATTAAGATCATCAGCAAACGAAGTGTCGAAAGGATCGAAATCTTCCTGTGTTTTATTCCTATCCGGAGGCTCAGGGGATAATGCTTTAACTTGAAAAAGGTCGTCTGCAGGTTCTAATAGATCTGGCTCTCTTGGTTCCAAACAATCAGAATCTTCGCAGGAAAATTCTTTGGCCAATAGTTTTAATTCAGTTCTTCCGGGTGCGATATTGCTTGCAAATGAAGTATCAAACGGATCAATGTCCGGTTTCTGAACAGGAGCTTTGGGCCCTGATGGAGTGAGTACTTTAGTTTTTATTTCACTGTGACCACTATGCAATAAATCAGTTGCTTTTACTTTGTTAGGTTGAGGATTTTCTGAATGCCTTCGTTTCGCTTGATAACTAGTTTTCGGTGCTAAGTCTTCGTCAGAGCGAGTTCTCGTTAAAGTATCCGGAACAGTATCAGCAGCTTCCGCTTCTTCGTTCAAATCTTCAGTTATAGAGAGTTCACGGGTATAATAAGGCGTTAATGGATTGTTAATTTTTACTTTTGAGTCTACTTCTAGCGACGTGTCACCTTCAACGTTAAATACAACACTTTTACTGACCGTGAGATTTTCTGGTCTTGATGGACGTCTTTCAGATTTAATTGGTTCTTCTGCACGAGGATCGAAATCTGGATCACTTGGGACTCGATAAATAGGAGCTGGAGTTGGTGTAGTTCCGATCAATTCTTGTTCCAAAAATTTCAACTCGACTTTACCAGGCGCTACAATTTTATCTATTAAACTGGTATCGAAAGGGTCAAAGTCAATATTAATGTCTATAGGATTCAAAGGTGAATCTCCTAATTGAGTCAAGTCAGTTGTGCTTCCTCCTAATAAATCACGCGAAACTTGTTCTACCCCCTTATTATTGACGATGATATCGTCTGAAGTTATAGATTCCCGAATACCAGAAGGATCTGTCAAATGAATGCGAACGGATGATTTTCGTCTGTTATTCAATCTCGCTTGCACTTCTTCTGCACGAGGATCAAAATCGTCGTCTTCTTCTAATACAACAGCTTCTTTTTTAACTTCTTTTATCTGAAAGGCAGGTACAATGGCGTCAGCAAAACTCGTATCGAAAGGATCGTCTTCCCCGAGATACGGATCTAAAACGTCGTTTTCGTCTTCAACTATACCGTCAGCGAATACTGATTCATTTTTATCAGCTTCAAACGCCGACCAAGATTCTTGCACAACCGGTTCAAGTTCAATTTCTTTCTTATTTAACTTTTTTGCAACTTCGCCGCTAACTTCCAATGATTCTGTCGCCAGCAAAGTAAATTCATCTATTTCATCGTCTTCTTTAGTAACATCGTCCAAGTTTATTTGTGTTGCCGAGAATAGGTTGTTTTCAGTGTTTTGTTGAATTAGCGAAGTGTGCAGGGATACACTTAGATCTATAGGACTGTAGATGGGTATGTCCGAATCGAGATCTAGTATACTCTTCTCCACGAGATCAGGCACCGCTGTGGCTGCAGTGAAATGAGAAGTGGTTCCAGTAGAATCTTCTAACAGAAGATCGCCAGGTATAACTCTCTTAGACGGTCTCTTCGTTGCGATCGTAACGTTGTCAATTCGACCTGTGAGTACTTCAACTGCAATACCGATATCGAGACTTTTTTTCCCTTTCGAAGTCTTCGCTTCTTGTCCTCTTATAATCGCGTCGACATGAGAAGTGTCAAATATATCATCATCTTGAAATTCCTCGGGTGAATCCGGAACGTAAGCAAGTTTGACCTCACCTCGCTCGACAGCCTCTACATAAGAAGTATCGAAGATGTCGTCCTGTTCATCCTCCGACTCATCGTCGGTGGCTCCGTATTCGCTCCTGTCGTCGTCGGCCTCCGCGGCCGCTGCCGCCGCTGCCGCTGCCGCTGCCGCCGCGAGCTGCGGGAAGTCAGCCTCGGTGATCTCAACCACTGGCCGATGCGGCTTCTGCTTCGGGGCCGGCTCGACCTCTTTCACTCCCGCTGGAACTCTTTGGAAGAACGAAGTAGACTTGATTCGATCGAGGTCCCCTTGAGTTTTCTTAAGGATCGAGTCGACACCAGTAGTCAAATCCTTGAACTTGGACCATTCCTCATTTTCCTTCGCGGTTCCTTCGCTGGTCTTGGAACTCTGCTGCTGATGTTCTCTTCTATACTTTTCTAATTCCTCTTCGGTAAAGAGCTCCTGCTCTCCTTTGCGCTTTGACTTTTTTCCTTTCTTTTTCTTTTTAAGTCCTTTGGGTAATTTTAGCATTATATGTCTTTCGAGGTAAATCTCTGGGTTGCTGAAACAAAAATGTCCAATTTGGTCATATAATAGGTAAGCACTGAGTACCTAGGACAAAGTTATAAAAATTTAATGTCCTCTATCGCACAAAAACTACGTAACATTATCACTCTCGATAATAATCTTACAGATTACAAAAAAAAAACATCTGAATGAAATAAAAAACACAAGAATATGAGGTCCCTAATACGGTATTGATCGCTCAGCCGACGTAGTTCCCGTCGAATGGCTGGCTGTATCCGAACCTACTCGACGGGTGTAGAATAGGCGAATATAGCATTCACTTGCCGTCTACTGAACCAATATGACATGATGTTATTTGAAGAAAATGAACAAGTGGCTTCGATTACTCAATCTCAGCAAACTACGGAAGAAGACAATCGAAACGAGAGCAGAAGTTTACGGTTCAGAGATCAAAATCATGCAACCAGTGAACAGTATGGCGGATGAGATGTCCCCGTGACGGGACGGGATGTGATGCGATGGCGGCGGAGACACAGCGGCTAGCTGCGGACACGTACCGGGCCACGTCCAGCCGCTGCCTACAGCTAAGGCATACCACTACCGCGCTACGGACAAAGGGTCTCTATACCTTCATCGCAACACGGACGCGAGGTGCGGGCTCGAGCGGGGACCGACCCTTGTCGCGGCCGCTGCAGGACTGGCGGCTGGGCGGGCGGCGCGCCGGTGCCCCGCGGCGCATCGATCGTCTCCGGAGCCTGCGCGCGCATCGCGCACACAGTTCGAGTGTCACATCGAATGTCGTTCTCGCACACGGTTACGTAACGCGCCCTGCTATCGATGACGTGTTCTGCGCGACCTATGCCTCCTCTCACCGTAGAACGCATCTGCTGACTCTCGAGATGTTGCATCACAAGAATGTGTATCGGATGCTCTCCGCGGCCCCGGGGACTGACATGACACGATGACTTGCACTCCTCCACACTAGGAGCAACCGTCGCGTGTAGGAGACAAGCGGTCGATGCTCATTAGATCATACTATTGGTATTTTTTGCGAATTATATAGATATATATCATTTGGTTTTTGTATGTACCTAATAGGAGGCAAACAAAAGGCAAAATGAAGGAACACATCACATGAAACATGAAAATGCGCAACTTTAGGGATATGTATAGGTACGTACCTATTCGCGATTCGAGAGTCGCTGGCATCCAGTGGATGCCAAAGGCAGGTTGTCGTTCAGTGTGGAGGTTAAAGGGGGAGGCCTATGTTCAGCAGTGGACGTCTTCTGGCTGATGATGATGATAGGTACCTATTACCTTTCATAGAATTCATTTGCCCATTTATAGGCAGGCACGTACCATACACATAGGTACCTATTTAAAAATTATGCATACTTGGGATGTACCTAGTACCTACTTAATAAACCCTTTCTTTTTAGATAAAATACGACAAATTTACAACGTAAATTTTTAATAATAATTTGCATATTTTTAAGGTAAATTTGTCGTTTATTCTATATAAAAAAAATTAGGTACCTATTTAATGTAAAAGTTGTTCATAATGTTGAGTACAATGACCTCCTTTCGGCTTGGTAGGTAGTCTATATGCATAACCCTGTTATGAATTCTTTCGCTTCGCTCTGAATTCGAAATAACGCCCTCGAAGAACAAAATAAGTCCTAGTTGTCCGCTCAGCATGCGATGCATGCAACATCGAGGAATGTTCTGACGTACTGTTCGATCTGATGCCGGCGTCACGGTTTTACCATCGCACCAGCCGCCCCGCCTGAAAGTTCATCCAGATATCATACTTAGATCGGTGGAAATCGCACACACGGTGCGTTTTACGCGATCTTTTTTGCCTCACATCTGTAATTTGTGGAATGAGCTCGGAACCAGCGGCATTTCCGAGTAACCATAACATGGGGCTCTTCAAAAGGGCTGCTAATAGAGTATTTAAGGGTCAACAGCTTTTTTGATCGAAGGTCGGCAACGTATCTGTTATGCCCCTGGGGGGTTAGACAAGGCCATTTCCACTTTCTGTTACCGTTAACGGCTGCGGAAAGATGAAATTGACAATGACATTAGCTTGAGAGATGTTATCTCAAGCTAATGTCATTTTCATACAATTTCATCTTTCCGTAGGCGTTAACGCTAACAGAAAGTGGGTCTAATCTTGTCTAACCCCCATGGTGTTGCAGGTATCCATAGGCGACGGTGATCGCTTACCATCAGGCGGCCCGTCAGCTTGTTTACCACCTATGTAAAAAAATGTGTATCACAAATAATATTCTGTACATAAACTCGGAGGAATCTATCAAAATCTGTTCAGGCGTTTAAGATAGATAGGTCTGTAGGTAATGAGTGCGTTGGTTTGGTAGCTGCGCTGATGATGGCTGAACGCGCAGCTCCAGGCCATCTCACAGATAGGTCTGTAGGTAATGAGTGCGTTGGTTTGGTAGCTGCGCTGATGATGGCTGAACGCGCAGCTCCAGGCCATCTCACAGCGCGGTCAGCATGCAGCCCGCGCATGGACAAGCTGAAGTAAAGGCCGAAAGTCGAGGCCTTTACAGCGCGGAGAGCAAGCAAGGGCTGCAATGCTGCGTATTATAACCTATTGGTAGAAAAGAGACCTACCAAGGCTCGTTTTATTTACTTGATCTACAACTTTAATATTTTTTATAACATATACCTATTTACTTAAACTGGGCCGGGTTACTCGGAAAGGGTGTACTAATAGACCAAATAAACAGATACCTACCTATTTATTTTGTGGTACGTAGTTACCTTCGACCAAAATAAGATGAATTTATTTTGGTCGAAGGTAGTTACTAGAGTCTGGCTAATGAACGTAGACTGTTGACTGGGCGCGGTAAAGGTTCACGTTCGCGTGATTTTCCAACTGAGCGGACGCAATGGCTGTTGTCCGTAAGTGCCGTAAGGCCCCGGAACGCCATCACCATCACTAGCCAAGTCGGCGGCGGGTTGCGGGGCAGTGCCACGCAGTGCGTACGGTAGGTACTTGTAGGTACACTCACCCGCAGGAACACGCGCTCTATACTATATACTTAGTATAAAGCTGGAAACATATTATCGGACGCGTCTGACGGACGCGACATAAAGGTATCTAGATAATGAATGTACACTGAGCTGTACAAACTATCGGACGTAAGTCGTGGACGTAACCTTGGGCCGACCTTGAGCGTTAGGCCGTCCGACAGAAATCTGGCGCGCCGGTTGTTTTTGTCAGCCGTTGCTGTGTTTTGAAAGACTGTGCACACTTATCAGTCGCGTCCGTCAGCTGCGTCCATCAATCGCGTCCGATAGTTTGCTAAGTACCTACCTTCAAAGACTACATTATAATATAATAATACTAGCGATCCGCCCGCACAGGTGTAATTTACGTGCGAAGCCGGGGCGGGTCGCTAGTTATACATTATAAAAAACTTTCCTCTTGAATCACTCTATCTATTAAAAAAAACCGCTTCAAAATCCGTTGCGTAGTTTTAAAGATTTAAGCATACATAGGGACGGACAGATAGCGACAGCGACTTTGTTTTATACTGCAGTACGTATAGTGTTTTATAGTGAAGTGATAGTGATACGGAGACTGATTATATGGAGACCTACCGTATTACCACAGAAGACATAATTGGATAATAGCACACTTAAAACACCTACCGAATGTTTATCAAAGCCTAAGACAACAGAAAAGAAGAGTGGTGCATAAGAACACAGAATACATAATAATATTAGTACTACCTATGACAGTAAGCATTGCCATTCAACGTGCTGATGCATGATGCCGCCAGCATGCTGGGTACGCTACCAACTGGTAGTGGGCTTGAGCATTTGGATTGTCTTTAGACCTTCAACGGTCTATGATCAGTCTAAATGTTTTTTTTTTTTTTTATTGTAGGTAGGCTTGCTATATTTGTAGTGTTAGTTTTAGCTTGCATTTTGTTTAGTTATTAAAAGTAAAGGCACTTGCCCAGAAAAAAAATTACAGTAAAATACTTAATACGAGGCGGTATGGTCAAATAGCTTTAGTCTGTCCATTAATGGGCGGAAAAAAACGACCTTAGCGCTTTTTATTCACCTAGTGGCAGACATATAGTACTATTTTGTCAAAATAGCTTACACCCGACCAAATTGAAAATACTATGTCTTCCGTGTCATTCAACCGGACCTCTCGCTCTATTTTGCATTTTTGCAGGAAGCTGTCCTTGTTAAATTTTGCCAGACAGCGCTTCGAAAATTTTCCGCATTCTCATCGCGAGGCTACGTACGTACGTCGTAACATCGCTTACGTTCGTGTTTTTTGAGAGGAAAACGTTATTAAACTCGCAATATCGCGACAGGAATTGTTAAAATGTGGTGCAGAAGCACTGGTGGTGCCATTCAGTCGAGGTGAAACAGTGTGCGCGCGTTTGGAGGAGCGAAACGTGGTGTGCACGGGTCGCGGGCGCGCTGCGCTGGTGTTGTTATCAAACAGGTCTGCGATGGCCGAGGCGGCGCCGCTGGTGATCGTGAAGGAGGGCTGGCTGCAGAAGCGCGGCGAGCACATCCGCAATTGGCGCGACCGCTACTTTATCCTGTTCGACAATGGTGACCTGGTGGGGTTCAAGACGCAGCCCGAGCGGAACAACTACCGCGACCCGCTCAACAAGTTCACGGTGCGCGACTGCCAGATCATGGCTGTAGACAAGCCCAAGCCCTACACATTCACCATCCGCGGCCTGCAGTGGACAACTATCATCGAGAGGAACTTCTCTGTTGATAACGAGAAGGAACGGTCAGTCTCCACTTTAGTCATAGGTAACAACATATACAATTGTTCTTCATGCAACCCTCACTGACATCCACACGGCGGTAAAAAATTACCTGAGAACTCATTAAAACGTGGTGGTGACTTGAATTCAAATAATTACAAGTGCTTGGGTGACCCTTGACCTCTCTTCATTCACATGCCGTGTAAGCTTGTTGTTTTATAGCATTATTGTGTTTGTTAATCGGTGTCAAATTAGAAACAACAAAATGTTACAAGGCCTTGTTGTTGTTTACAAGTCCGCTGTCAAATGTTGTTATAGATACAGTTTTTCATACTGAGTTATATTTAAACTTTGTGGTAAACGATACTTACTTATTTTGAAACATTCAAATGTTATTTTAAAAGCATTCCAGCTGTAAATTGGAGATATCATTTGTAATGTAGTTGCTCTCTTTGAAGCCAACAGTGCTGCTGCCAGGTCCCACATCATGAGATAATAATTGGGTAACCAACTTCTATAAAAATTAATGTTTTGAATTTATAAACATTAACAAATATCAGAATAAAGTATATACCTCAAGCAGTGGCATAGCTATTGGAGAAGTAGGCGGTCGAGGATCGTCAAGCTCAGGCCCTCGGGCCCTGTCCAGCAAACCTTAAACTGAACTTGTGATACGGCTACCTGTTTTAAGCGATTCTGTTTAGGTGATGGGAAAAGTTAAGTGACCGCTAACTGTATCTCGGTGCGAGGGGGTCTAGACAAGAGCCACACACTGTTAGCGTTCACGCCTGCGGAAAGATGAAATTGTATGAAAATGACATTGACAATGACATTAGCATGAGACAAATTGTCTGAAGCTAATGTCATTTTCATACAATTTCATCTTTCCGCAGGCGTGAACGCTAACAGTGTGTGGCTCTTGTCTCGACCACCCAACACAACTTTAATCATGGTAACTCATACACATGCATGTAATGAGTAGCTTAACTTTGCACCTCTATAGTATTCATATAATAATTATAATAATATTTTTACTTGATAAAACCTAACCAGTTATGATAGGGCCCCAATTTCTTTTGCACCAGGGCCTTTGCTTACCTAGCTACGCCACTGACCTCAAGGCTGGTTTGGGATACCTTGAAATGCCATGAATTGGCTCACCTTGATGAATACATGATATTATGAATCTAGGTATTTTGGCAATACAATGGGATTCTGTACATACGAAAGGGAATAAATCTAGATCAAAAATCTATAATAATTGAAAACTAAATACATACTACTCACTGAATCATTGTGAGATCTCAAAATCTACTTCACCTATGAAGCTTAAATAAGGAAATAAGGCAGACGATTCCTTAAAAGGTGTAGAGGGGTGGTGGGGTCTGCTGAGAAGGAATTTTGCAAAATGGCCGAAGCAAGTGTTGCACACTGGCAATGGCAATAGAGCTTCACTGTTGGCCATCATGCGATACGTATGAAAGTGTTCATACATGTTGTACAGTATCTGCGCACACTGAGCGTTCTAGTGGTTGCTTCCGAGCCACAAGCTCAGCGCTGGTTTCTTGTGGCCATAATATATTGCCCGCTGCCACGCACACATAACCACAGTTGCCGGCTTCATCTCCATTTTTGTTGCAAGCACGGAAACACCGCTTCATGTTACTCGAAGGTAATATTCATTGAAATAAACTACAAAAGAAGAGGGTAGGTACTCATTTAGATGATGAACCTTATAAACACGATGAATAGAAATAATATCTCCATATTTAATTACTTACATTACACATTTATAACTTTACTATATAGCCTTCTGTGTTGGTCAAGTTGCTTGCTTCTCATCTTGCAATGATGTCAAATTTATAAATTTTTCTGGCAAATTAATTATTCTAGTTTGTCTTATCTTATTTAACCATTTTGAATGTCGGATATTTATAATATTATAATTAATTTTTAGTCATTGACATCGGCTCCGCTATATTCTTCCCAGCTAGCCTTCTGGCATAGGCCTCTTGCTTTTTTTGGGACTTCCATTCATGTTTCTTTTGTGTTAATTGTTTCCAATTTATGCCATCCACTTTTTTAAATTTTTCTTCCCATTTTACTTGCTGTCTTCCTTAATGAAAAAAGAAAATCGAATAGGGATATATTAGAAAAGTACCTAAAAGAAGGGAAATGGAATAAAAGAAGACAACTATAAACTAGAACATAACTGTACAAGGGACAGGATATAAGATTTCAAACAAGCCCTCATCACCCCGCAGCCAATGACCATCTCAAAAAATCAGGCAGTGGCTAATTTTAATGTCTCTTAGCCAATGTATTAGAAAATGGGGAAAAAAAGAAACCCACCTCATCCCTATTTTTTAATTTGATTGTAGTACAGCATTAGCAGAAAGTTAAAGAGGAGGGAGCAGGTGATATCAGCAGGTAGGGCTCCGGGGCGTACCTCTTTTTATTATTATCATTGTGTGAAATATACTATAGGAATTCCTATACTAGAAAACAAATAACATTTTGTTGTTTTTGGTGCGATTGTCATGAGTTTTGTCTTGTTTTTTCCTTATTTTCAATATTCCATAACATTCCTTCACTGAACAGTTGATCCTAAAATTAAATGACAAGGAAAAAGTGAGTGGTGCATTTAACAAAACAACAAATAAGTAGGTACCTACCTGGATATGTTGGGGAACTCCTAACAAAACTATAATGTCATCATCTTGACTCACGGGTTCAATCATTATTGCAGTTTAAACTATCATGTCGTCATCTTGACTCACTGTATTGTAGTTTAAACTATCGTGTTGTCATCTTGACTCACGGTTCAATCATTATTGCAGTTTAAACTATCATGTCGTCATCTTGACTCACTGGTTCAATCATTATTGCAGTTTAAACTATCATGTCGTCATCTTGACTCACTGGTTCAATCATTATTGCAGTTTAAACTATCATGTCGTCATCTTGACTCACTGGTTCAATCATTATTGCAGTTTAAACTATCATGTCGTCATCTTGACTCACTGGTTCAATCATTACATACAAAAATAAGTAGGTAAAATAAATATTATTCTTTCCAATGATTATCTATAATTTTTGTTGAATAAATAAAACTCTGCTCCAGTTTAGTGAAGAAATAGTGTAAACGTTTGTAGTAGAGTATGGTTAGAAAATAATATTAGATAATTCGCTGGGCCCATAACCTTATGTTGGAGTAAGGTTTCCAATAATACTAATATAAATACACTTCACGTTATTTTACAGGCTTTCATTAAATAGTTTAGATATTTATCTTTAATACATTTTTCACACTTGACACTATATCGACATCTCATAGATTGGCACTCTAAACTAAAGTATAGTACGAAATCTTTGTTGGCGCTAGTCAGAAGGACTTGTATAGAAAGAGTTCTATTGAGAAACCATTAGATGAGGTTGTACTCTCACAGAGTAGTATTCAGGCTCAGTAGTAGGAAGACGAGCAGCAGTACGAGGACGTGGTGGTCGTGTTGCAGGGAGGAGTGGGTGGCCGCCATCCGCTACGTGTCCTCGCAGCTGAGCGCGGCGGGCTGCGGGGGCGGCGCGGGGGGCGCCGGCGGCGCGGGGCTCGCGGGCGCCGTGCTCATGGAGAACAACGACGACATGGCGCAGCTCGGCACCAGCTACAAGGACCCTCGGAGGATCGTGAGTACTGCACGGAACCTTCTTACTACTACACACTACTTGATACCGTTCTTATTGCAATCTTATGCCGAGACAGGTCGAGGGGACTGAGCATGATAGTATACTGGATGCTCCGCTGGGTCTGGTAAGATCGCGCCGTCTCAGTATGTTGAGCCTGATTCAAGGAGGAGTCATGTGTTCTCCAGGAGGCTGAGACCCTTGTATTTGTTATTTCCCCTGGATGTCTCTACACTGAACAAGCGAGGATGCTACTCGAGGTTGAGCTTCCAGTATTCATTACAGTTACAATGAACTTGTGTTTTTGTGATAGCAATATTTAATCTTCTCTATCTCTATCTCTTCTCTATCTTTATCTCTACATAGTATAAATTAAAGTCGCTTTCCGCTTCTTTCTGTCTGTATGTCTGTATGGCCGCTAACTCCTAAACCACGCAACGGATTTTGATGCGGTTTTCACCATCAGTTAGGCACATTTTCACGGAAGGTTTGTATATAACTAGCGACCCGCCCCGGCTTCGCACGTAAATTACTCCCGTGCTAAGCGTGCGGGCGGGCGGGTCGCTAGTGTATACTAATTGCGGAGCCGTTTCGGAGTCCATAGGGACATACCTGCATACACACATCGCTTTATATATAGCGATATATAGATTTGTGTGTTTAACATAAGGTGCCTAGCTTTGATAGCCCGTTGGTCCAGTTGGTAGTGACCCTGCCTTCTGAGCTTGGGGGCGTGGGTTCGATTCCCACCTAGGACAAACATTTATGTGATGAACATTTGTGTTTGTTCTATATCTGGTTGTTAATATCTATTTAAGTATGTATTTAAAACTATATATGTATGTATATCAGTCTCTGGCAGCCATATCACAAGCTTTGCTTAGTTTGGGGTCAGAAGGCCGTGTGTGAAAAATGTCCCGAATATTTATTATTTATTTTGATAATCGACCTGTACATCATTATTAAATATAAATAATAAATAATAAGCTTGGGTTTGACCGCCATCTCTTCTGATGTTGAGCGATGATGCGGTCTACAATGGGGCACGCTACCGATTCCCTCGCGATTTGAACACAATATCTAGATTGTAACTATTGGGGAGCACTCAGCTTCAGGCAGCGATTCGAACATGTAATTTGATCGAAGCTATGACCGTTTTCTATTCGATTTATTTTTCACGATTTCAGGGTTAGTTCCATAGTAACAGTTGTTCATAATACAATACAATATTTCTTTATTACACACCGAAAATACAAAAGTAACTTAAACTAACATAGAAAACAAATATACGGCAGTATAATGGGCGGCCTTATCGCCTAAAGCGATTTCTTCCAGGCAACCTTTGGATGGACAGAACTAAAGAAGTTGAAAAACGGTCGATGATATGTACATAATGATGAGTACAATGACCTCCTTCCGGCTTAGTACAGTCCATATACGTAACCCTGTATTACTCTATCTAACTACTTATTGAATGAACCCGCGGTAAAAGGTATAAACTACGCGCACTCGCGCCTACCTTGCTGACTCAATTACAACTACTCAATGAACTTGTAGGGATACAATAGGTAAAACGGTCAGTGGAATGGAACCTGTCTGCAACTGTCCGGGCTGCGCCTGCGCTGCGAACATATCGAACGAGCTTGCATCAAAAACGTATGAGATAAAAAACCGGCCAGGTGCGAGTCGGGCTCGCGCACTGAGGGTTCCGTACCACCACAAAATTCAAAAACTAAATTACCTGTTATAACTTGGTAATGAACAGAAACTTGTCACCGACTCGCATTTAGCTACTATTTATTATTTGTTGTTATACTTTAGAGTGTGTTCTATAATCATACCAAATTTGACGCTTGTACGTATTATCATTTTTTTTTTTTTTTTTTTTATAATTTTTTTTTTAATTATAGGTTCACAGAACTGGAAATACACAAAAAGAACTTAATTAAACATTACACAATAATGAGCGTTAGTGTATGTCCTACTTGGAGTGAACACGGCATACATAAAAAAAAGGGTTTGGTACCCTTTAACAAAATGGGTACCCAATCAACTTACATTAGACCTAATACAAAAAAACCGTGAATAAATACGTTTGTTGTATGTATAGGGACCCGCCCTTTTGTTTTTACTTTATGACTTTTTCATTGTTTGTTAGTTGATCCGCCGTAACATTACATATTCTGTGAAAATTTCAACTGGCTATCCATTGCGGTTTGAAAGATACAGCCGTTTAAAGGTAGGACAGACGGACAGACATCGTATAGGCTTAGTAATAGGGTCCCGTTTTTACCCTTTGGGTATGGAACTTTAAAACTGGTTTCGACCTGTCCTGCTCCGTAATAAAACTTTTGAAGATAGACTTTGAAATTAAATTTCATTATTTGTATTGTTTATATAAGTCGGATATGTCCTAAAACTGCGACCAGAACCACCGGAGGATGGGCAGCAGCGTCCTATTAGTACACGGTGAACTTACTGCGATCCCCAAGCCGCCTGCCAAGCGTGGGGATTATGGCAACACCCCTCTTTAAGAGGGAGGCCTTTGTCCAGCAGTGGACGTTTGATGGCTGCTGATGTGATATAAGTCGGATAGGTCAAAATAGAAGGAACAAAACCAATGTGCGAGACGATGTTGATGCACCACAGTGGAAGCACACAGGCGCCGCCGTGGTGGGTACCGCGGCCCTCTGCGGACCGGTACTGTCACAGCTGTGTGTCAACTGACCTGACTCACTCCGCGCCGCGCCGCCTGCCGCCTGCCGGTGTGAGGATAATGACATGTCTTGTCTAAACTCCACACTACACCGGGCGCCTTCTTATTATGTCATCATCATCAGCCAGAAGACGTCCACTGCTGAACATAGGCCTCCCCATTTAACCCTCACACTGAACGACAGCCTGCCTTTTGCATCCAACTGGACGCCCCCGACTCTCACAATCACCTATGTACGTGTATGTATGTGTATCTTATTATGTACACTTACTCATTTATCTACATTCAAATATACACACTTTTAGCGAATTTTATCGCGTGTAGTTTTCGTTATTTAACCGACTTCATAAAAGAATCTCTCAATCGGTTTGTTTTTATTTTATTTGTAATGTTTGGTACCTCAGAACTCCGTCATAGCTATATGAACCTTAAACATTTTTTTTTATTAAAATGATATACTTTCAGATTGGTCCCATAGAATCAATCATCAAAAACGGTAGGTACCTATACTCGTAGTAGTTTGGATATCAAGTCAAAATAACAGGAAAATTCTGTCTTCCAAACAACATTTTCCAGTTTTTATAGTATTAGTACAGTTAGTATAATATTACGTCATCCAAGTAACCGACATTGCATTTTTTTAAAATTTTTGTGGAATTGTTTTTAATGTTTGACGCTCGGAACAGTTTGCAGGGTCTGTGGCTCCGCCAGGAGTACTAGTGTTCCGTGGTCTGTGGTCGCAAGCAGACTAGATGACGGATGTACACACCCTTCGTTAGAAAGTCACTCCGTTTGATATTTTCGTGCGATATATCATACGAGCGTTTCAAAAATGGTGGTCCAGAAGTAAGTGTTGTTCTTGGAGAGGCAGGCAGGTACTACTCGTCACGTGCAGTGTGCTCGGTACAGTAGGTGTGTAACAAATAAAAGTGTTATTTCCTTGTAAGCATTCACTTTCCGCCCTGTTGTCCATATTAGGCCAATGTTAAAAACATGGGATTCCCGTCCGAAGGAAAAACAAACACCTTTCGCTCCGTACGATGCCGCGTGTCGCGTGTCGCGTGTCGCGCGGGTCGCGGTCGCGGTCGGCTTGAAGGATACCACAGTGACGTTTCTCACATGAAGGCAGCGCCGCCGTGTGTTGTGTTGACGCTTTAAAAGTATACATTTATTGTGTTACTTAGGCAAGTTTATGTACAGTTTCACGTAATCAAGGACAAGGCGCCACAACCAAAAAACAAAAAAAAATATCTGCTTATACTTTTATTAATTTTCAGTTGACGTCACGTCTTTGATTATGAAACTAGTAGGATTAAAATAAACTAAACTTTTCAAGTTTTGGAACTTTTGTATAGTTGCTCGATTCAACCGCGAGTGAATCGGTATCTTCCAGGCGAGCGTGCGCCATCGTACAGCTCATCATCGATTAACACCAGGCGAGGCGGCGGTGAATCGCAAGCCTATTAGTTTGGTGAGAATGAGTGAGAGCGCCACGCGCCGCGGCAATGTGCACTGCACTCGCAGACTAGGCACCACGTACACTGCGCTACACTCGCTGTTACTTTACTGCGGTCTTCGACCTAAATAAAATTAATGGACGGGCCCAGAAGAAGCGCATTTTTGAAGATTACAAAATGAGCGCCGGCGCTCACTTCGTTTCAGTCGGTCTCTAGTCGCAGAAAGTGCAACACGTGACTTTTGTTACATGATAACGAAACATCTGACAAAATTATGTCTTCGTGTGCTTTCCCGAAATGTAAAAACACATCATAAAACCGCTATCTAGTTTTTGCAATTTTACAATTAGGTGTTGAAGTATATGTCCGACGGTTTGACTCGTTTTTACTGAGCAATATCAATAATAATTGTTATGGCCCGTTCATTAATTTTTTTTGGTCTGCTGTCTTAGAGAATTGTCGTGAGGCAGGACGCGCGAGCCGAACGCAACGCACTAATATACATGCACCGGTCAATTAGCCCGCTGCAGGCCTCCTGCAGGCCTCCTGCGGGTGAGTCACGCACGGCGCGGGCCGCTCCGGCGCTGCGCACACTACCGACAAACACGTTTCACTTTATGCACTCTGCGCCGCCTTTATGAACGCGCATATTCGGGGAGGTCATTGTCGTATGTCATTAGCTCCTTGTTGTAATGTATTTGCATATATCTACCTGACCGGCCAGTAGAGCGAGTCGCACAGACGACGCCGCACGTGTGGAGGGTGATGAACGAGGCGAGTACGAACCACAAGGCGCGTGTGTCGCCGGCGGCAGGCGGCAGTGTCGCCGACAAAGCTCGCGGTGACTCAGGTTGTTTGTGTCGCGCTCGGTGCGAATCCGGACATTCCACCGCGCCCCTCCCGCGCGCTCCGCACCTCGCGCGGTCCACTGATAATAATGCTTTCGTCTCAATCTTATTTAGGCGGTTTTATGTTTATCGAGGGCTGCATGTAAGAGCTTTACTTTAACAGACAGTGTTGGTACCGCCGGACCGCCGTGTTTTGCCGTCAACATTTTTATTATTATTTTTTTATCTTTCATCTTAATAGTTATAGAAGATAGGTTCTAAAAAATTAGGACGGATGGACAGACAGACTAACCCCTAGGAATTCTATACATTCGACTCAACTTTTCGATTCGATTCAGGTGCACACATACACAGCACACTCACAGGTACATCATATCAGGAAACAGAAATATATATTTTTACTACAAATGATTTTTTAGTTGTCATAACAAGCTATAAACATGCACATAGACCTTAGTATCACTAGCGAGCAACCCACCCCATGACCACGTCTGAGATATAACACCCCTCTTTTTGCACCGGGGGTAAAAAGTAATTTATATAAATAAATATTCGGGACATTTTTTCACACACGGTCACCTGACCACAAACTAAGCAAAGCTTGTGATATGGCTGCCAGAGACTGATATACATACATATATAGTTTTAAATACATACTTAAATAGATATTAACAACCAGATATAGAACAAACACAAAATGTTCATCACATAAATGTTGGTCCTAGGTGAGAATCGAACCCACGCCCCGAGCGCAGAAGGTAGGTTCACTACCAACTGGTCCAACGGGCTATCTGTAAATAACTGAATATAACTGTATTTGCCTGATACGTCAGGCAAATATAGATAAACACCTGTGATTGATATTTATTTATAAAGATACGCCAACAGTGAACATATTACACATTCTTAAAAAATACAAAAAATTTATACATACATACATATACATTGATACGCTGATGTTACATTGCAAGTGACAGAGAAGCGCTGCCACACGTGAGCCGCCCTGCCGGGTTTCCGGAACTTTTCTACCGACTTCTAAAAAAGAGGTTCTCAAATCGACTGTGTAGTGTAGGTATTTCACGCGATATCTTCATCGATTGTGAACCGATTTTAGTGATAATTTTGTAATGTAGGGCTATTTAAAAAAATATGATAGTAGACAAACAAGCGACGAGCTGATGGTAAGTAGCCACCGCCGCCTATGGACACCTACAATACCCGGGGCATTGACGGTGCGTTCCAACCTTTAAGGAGTCTATTCACTCTTTGCTTGTAGCAATTGAGGTCATATTTTGGAGAAAAAACCGCCACAGTGGCAATGGGCAGGCCGCACCGCTCGAAGAACCGATAACCGATGGGGAAGAAAGGTTTTAGAGTGGAGACCACGAACCGGAAGACGCAGCGTAGGGAGGCCTCCCACTAGATGGACCGACGACATTGTGAGAGTCGCTGGCATCCAGTGGATGCAAAAGGCAGGCTGTCGTTCAGTGTGGAGGTTAAAGGGGGAGGCCTATGTTCAGCAGTGGACATCTTCTGGCTGATGATGATGATGAAACAATACCTATAGGAGTAAACATCCATATGTGAGTGTGTGAGTGAGTGAGTGTGTGTGTTGTCGGCAGACGCTGGAGAAGTTCGAGTTTGTGAAGGTGCTGGGCAAGGGTACGTTCGGCAAGGTGGTGCTGTCCCGCGAGAAGGGCACCGGCCGCATCTACGCCATGAAGATCCTCAAGAAGAACCTCATCATACAGAAGGACGAGATCGCGCACACCAACACTGAGAACAGGGTCCTCAAGAAGACCAAGCACCCCTTCCTCACGGTAACTATATACCTACCCAGCTTCTACTGTCACTTGGTAACGTGGAACATAACACAAGCTACCTGTCGAGTTAGTTATAATACGGTATTTGACTGTTCTAAGAATGTATCTCCAATTGTATAATTATAATGTTATTATTTAATCCTCATAATTTTCGTTGAGGAGTTTTAATAAAACGCCTCATTATTAAGACCCGTCCGAAGCCTTGCTACACCTACACACACAAAGCTGATGGTCAGTTGCACTGTGCGCCTTGCAACAGGATCTTTCAAACTAAGTTTGGTTTTGCCAGCCATATACGCGCTCATAACCGGCGCTAGTCAGGTTCGCCGCTGACGGACACGTCGAGGAGGCCGATATATATCTAAATAGAACGTTTGCAGTGTAACATGATAAATAATATATTCTTGTTTAGTATTTTTCTGTACACCAGGCCTTTTTTTTATTTTTTATTCAGTTTTTTTTTGGGACTTATATAGTATTCTACATGTCAGTCCCATTGTATATTCTAAACTAGAGGACGCATACTTAATACATAAAAAACAGACAACAAACAAACACAGGGTCGATGGTCACTTGAGGTGACTCATTTGTTGTAGTTTTTACTAAGTAATTAATGTTTATAAATAAGAATGTTGTACGGTCAGTAACGCTTGTCACGTGGCGTGGCGTGGCGTGTTGCAGGCTCTCAAGTACTCGTTCGAGACGGCGGACCGCGTCTGCTTCGTGATGGAGTACGCGAACGGAGGCGAGCTGTTCTTCCACCTGAGCAGGGACCGCACCTTCAGCGAGGAGCGCACGCGCTTCTACGGCGCAGAGATAGTGTCCGCGCTCGGGTACCTGCACTCCGAGGGCATCATCTACCGGGACCTCAAGCTGGAGAACCTGCTGCTGGACAAGGACGGACACATCAAGATAGCAGACTTCGGACTCTGCAAGGTACACTCGCTGCCACGTGTCATACCGACCCTGCGCGTGTCATACCGACCCTGCGCGTGTCATACCGACCCTGCCCGTGTCATACCGACCCTGCGCGTGTCATACCTACGCTACCTACCTACGCTGCGCTTACCGGTCCGTGGTCTCCATTCCAGAACCTTTCGGCCCCATCGGCCATCCGTTCTGCGTGATATGTGCCCTGCCCACTGCCACTTCAACTTACTAATCCGGTGGGCTATGTCGGTGGCTTTTGTTCGTCTACGGATCTCCTCATTTCTGATTCGATCTCGTAGAGAAACCCCGAACATAGCCCTCTCTATAGCTCGTTGTGCGACTTTGAGCTTGCTTATGATACCCATAGTGAGAGACCACGTTTCAGTGCCGTATGTCATCACTGGCAACACACACTGATCGAAGACTTTCGTCTTAAGGCACTGAGGTATTTTAGATGAGAAGACATTGCTAAGTTTACCGAACGCTGCCCATGCAGCCGAGTTGGATTCGCCGATTGACCTCTTTCTTGAAGTTGGACCTACCTAGTTCGACTGTTTGTCCTAGGTAGACGTACGCGTCAACAGCTTCAAGAACTGAGTTCCCAACTGATACTGGGGTGGGCACAACATGGATATTTGACATGACCTTTGTCTTGTCCATGTTCATTTTAAGAGGGGGCCTCCGAAATTTTATGCTAATTTGCCATGATATTCTAACTAAACCAAATATCCTATCAACGTAATAATTGATATATGTGATTTTTCAATTCATTTGCTTTCCGGCACTAAGACAGAAACATAATAGCAAGATATTTACTCGATACTTTATTGTTTTCAAAATGGTGCCTTTTTGCTGATTTTTTTGATTTTTTCTTGGATAGAACTTCAGTCACATATCTAAAATAAATACTCATCGAAGGAAAATATAGTTTGTTTTCCAGTGCTAAGACAAAATTTACCTAGATTAATTAGTACTCTCATAATAAATTATATTCGATTTGAGACTTACGTCCTTTAGTTCTAAGCAACTATTCGGTCAAACGGCAAGTCCGATATTCAACCTTATTCTGTTGCGCTTTGTATCTAAATAGCGAAACACGCTACGTTCAACCTCATTACCGCACTATGCTCCAACGGGGAAGGACGCACGCGCTTGCTATTCGCCTAGATTTATCTTCCGAGTGCGATTATATCAACACCTACTGTATTTTCAAACAATGGATAACATAAAAAATCTATGGCTCGAACGCGACCATTTGATGCGGCAACCAAGTGTTGCCAATGACCTTGAGCACAGACTAGGTAAAGCTACTATGAAAAAATTACAGGTATTAATAATTATGGATACGACTAGGCCCTACCTAACGCATCTATTATTATGTACGCTCGGTAATATAGTTATAAGAGTCTAAGTGTTTCGTGTGGAGAGAGAAAGACAGTAAGAAAGACTACTAAAAATCAAAATTATTAAGTAAAATATAATTTTTGTTGAATAAAAAAATATAATAATAATTATTATTTTTTTTAATTAATAATTTCATAATTTAAATGAAATTTAATTAAATAATTCATACATACTTAAATAGATTATAGTTATTAACAACCAGGTATAGAACAAACACAAACGTTCATCACATAACTGTTTGTCCTAGGTGGGAATCGAACCCACGCCTCCAAGCTCAGAAGGTAGGTTCACTACCAACTGGACCAACGGGCTTTCGCGTGTTTCGTTTATTTTAGTATAGTATAGTATAGCTTAGCATAGCATAGCTTAGTATAGCAAAGTATAGTATAGTAGTATAGTAGTTAGGTTAGGTTAGTATAGTATAGTATAGTATAGTATAGTATAGTATAGTATAGTATAGTATAGTATAGTATAGTATAGTATAGTATAGTATAGTATAGTATAGTATAGTATAGTATAGTATAGTATAGTATAGTATAGTATAGTATAGTATAGTATAGTATAGTATAGTAAAGTATAACATAGCATAGCATAGCATAGCATAGCATAGCATAGCAAAGCATAGCTTAGTATAGCAAAGTAAAGTAAAGTATAGCGTGTGTTTACTGTGTTTCTATTTTATTATTATTTATGCCTACCAACTAAATAAACACAATTTTTTTTTAATATTATTTATTCCTGAAATTGAAGAGAGTAGAAAGCCAAAAAAAAAAATATAGTCTATTTATTACACCACTGAATTTTTTGTGTTGAAATTTTTTGTTATTTTTAACATGAAATTCCGGTTACGTAATTTCAAATCCAATTTGGGGTCTTTAGGGTTAGGTCCTAAAGCCGAGTTTTTGAGTTTAACGTCTTCGTCTGCCAGAAAAAATGATGCCTATGACGTCAGATTTTTGATTGGACCTTTGTGTCCAAAGTTATGAACCTTCAAAAAATCGGGTATTTAGGGTCCGCCTCGCTACTTAGTTACTCAAGTTACTATGTACCTACGAGTCTTAAAATACTAAATGACCTATCGTTGGATAGCCAGTGAAGCTAACTATTCTTGCCTGGATTGACCTGGGACAAAATGTTTGAGGAGCCGGGTATTTCACGTCGTCAAAATCTTAAGACCTAACTTAGACTATAATATAAACTAAAAACTAGAACTAGTTATATTTCCTAAACCACAGCCTTAAAAAATCTGCAAAAAAATTACTAAAATTTAAAATGAGCTTTACTACCTCGAGCCAAAATTTGGGCGTGGTAGGGGGTGGTTTTCACCCCTCTTTATTTCTATTTCAATGTATTTCTCACTGATTTCAAAAGTAAAAATCTAAATATATTTTTGTAATTTTTTTTGGGTTAAAGGTCTGGTTTAGGAGATATGACCCGGGATCGGGTACCCCGTGCCACGAGGTTTTTGGATTTTTTGGTCTTATCCCGGCAAGTTCAACCTAGCAAAGCATAGCATAACATAGTTCAGTTTAGTTTAGTTTAATGTTTAGCTTTCTGAAACTGTCTTTAGCGTAATATTTTAATTAGAGAATTTATTTAGGTTATATCAATTTAATTTATATACTTTATTATTTTTATATTGTAGAAAACCTAAAAATAAATAACAAATACAATTTTGAAAAGTGAAATAATCAATTTACGGTTTTGCGCGCCGCGACCGAACTCAGCTAATCGCCAAAACACCAAGTGCACCAACACTATGCTTATCCTGTGTGTTATTGCTCCTTGCCGCTTTACAAGGTCGAGTGCGCGAGTTGTGTACACTTTAGCTGCGCGCGACTGCCGCGCTGCCGTGGTTGTGTTTCACACTAATGCGGGTGATGCGAGACGCGCGGGTGAAATCAGAAATTTTTCTTGCCATATACGCAGCCTTAAGGCCCACCTGTTGGGAGACTCGATTGAGGCCTTCGAGCATTATGCTGAGATCTTCCATCGATTCTGCCATGACCACAATATCGTCGGCAAACCGAAGGTGAGTGATGTACTCGCCGTTGATGTTGATGCCTAGTCCTTGCCACTCCAGGAGCTTGAAGGCATCTTCCATTGTGGCAGTGAACAGTTTCGGAGAGATAACGTCTCCCTGTCTCACGCCTCTTCGCAATGGATTGCCTTCGAACTCTGCTCCTGTACTCGGATCTCGGACCGACATGGTGGCGTTATTGTACAAACACTTCAGCACTTCGACATACCGATAGTCAATACGGCATCGCTGGAGAGACTCGAGCACCGCCCATGTCTCGATCGAATCAAAGGCTTTCTCATAGTCCACAAACGCTAAACATAGTGGCAAGTTATATTCTTCGGTCTTCTGTATAACTTGGCGTAGCGTGTGACCACGGACCGGTAAGCGCAGCGGAGGACGTCCACCCACAAGATGGACCGACGACCTAAAAGCGACCGCAGGGAAACGCTGGATGCAGGCTGCTTCCAACCGGCCCTTTTGGAGATCGATAGGGGAGGCCTATGTCCAGCAGTGGACGTCCTACAGCTGAAATGATGACGTGTCATACCGAGCCTGCATGTCCCGAGTCACCAGGGACGCACGCGGCGCCTCATTACCTCAACATCTGCCAATACGGGTTTACAACTATATATAACTACCATTCAATTTATTTACTTTATTGGCACACAAAACAAAATATGGTCAAAACAATTTAAAGCTATTGTCGACTATACAATTTCGAACTAAACCATATTCCTAAATATGTACATGGTTTTTTTTAATGCAGTATTTGGTAAAATATTACAAACAAATTTAGATACAATAATATAAATTAAATTTAGCTACTTTTATTATGGACCATAAAATAACCCCATGTGAGTGGGTTATTTTTGCATTATCTTGCTGCCACAACTGTTCCACCGTCATGTCGCCAGGTGTGGTGGTACCGGAGAGTAGTTGGACTCGCTGCCCGCATGCCTCCTGCGTGCTGCAGTGTGCACAGTGCACGGTCTCGTCTCCTGGAGACAGTCCCGGCACTGACTACTGTCTGTTATGTGCAAGGGATAGTTTAGCTCACAGTGACCTGTGATGGTTTATATAATTATATCAGCTGGAATATTTAGACATTTGTTTAGTTGTTGTTGTTTGTGCAATAATGTATCAGTGTGGTGTGATGTGGTGTGCAGGTGAACATCAGCTACGGTCGCACGACGCGCACGTTCTGCGGCACGCCCGAGTACCTGGCGCCCGAGGTGCTGGAGGACACCGACTACGGACCCGCCGTCGACTGGTCAGTACCGCAACCAACCGCGCCCCCTCACCTGGACCGACTGGCCTCTGATACCGAATGTGTTAGTGGTGTGAACCCTCAGACATCACACTTGACGACCTGAGTGAAGCCACGGAGAGTGACAGTGGCGTGCCTACATTTTACTCCACAAACTTAATTTACAAACAATTTAATAATTTCTGTAACATCTACTCTGAAGTAGAAGACCACAAGCACTCGATATCTGACGTGTCAGCCGCTACCAGCTACCACCTCACATTCTATTGTTGTTGTACGTGACGAGACTCATTTATTATTAGTTTAATTAACTACGGCATGCGTCTGCGGAGCATCCGTAGACGTGCGCACCAACCAGCGGCGCGCGCGCATGCCGCCGCAACTTCTCTCACTGCTTGTACAGTTTACTGTAAATATTATTGCGTTGACGTCTGATGGCCTGATTGAGTTGATTTAGGACATTTGGGTAGACGCAGCACAGATCTCGTCAGGGTTGAGATGTGTGAGGTACGCTGACAGCGCGTGTGTCCGCAGGTGGGGCGTGGGCGTGGTGCTGTACGAGATGGCGTGCGGCCGGCTGCCGTTCTACAACCGCGACCACGAGGTGCTGTTCTCGCTGATCGTGAACGAGGAGGTGCGCTTCCCGCGCGCGCTGTCCGCCGCGTGCCGCGCGCTGCTGGCCGGCCTGCTCACCAAGGAGCCGGCGGCGCGCCTGGGCGCCGGGCCGGACGACGCGCACGAGATCACCACGCACCCCTTCTTTGCGTCCATCAACTGGGCCGAGCTGGTGGCCAAGCGCATCCCGCCGCCCTTCAAGCCGCAGGTGGAGTCCGACACGGACACGCGCTACTTCGACTCGGAGTTCACCGGCGAGAGCGTGGAGCTCACGCCGCCGGAGCCCGACGGGCCGCTGGCGCGCATTCAGGAGGAGAACTTCCCGCAGTTCTCTTACCAGGTAACCACTCCACTCCTCGCCTCTGTGCCATGAATGTACTGCATGCGACCACTTGGATTGTCTCTAGACCTTCTACGGTCTATGGGCACTCCAACTGTTCTGTAGCTAGTGACAGCATTCATTAATTAGTGAATAATTTGATTCATTAATCAATGTTACATGAATGCTAGGTCCACATCAAGAAGGAAATGCATTTTGCAAGATACTAAGTGTTGTTTACTAATTTTAAGATAGTCTCTATTGTATTTCCAATTTTGTGGTTATTCAATAAAAAAAACTGTCGTATAATAAGCTATTGATAATGACTGAAACCGACCGGAGTGAAGTCCCCGCCACCCGGCGCCGGCGCAGTTATAACATGGTGCGCACTTGTTGCAGGACATCTGCTCGTCGGCGCACTCGGCGCTCTCTCACCTGTCGCACAACTCGGCGGCGCGACACTAGCGGCGGCCGCGGGGGGACTCCACTACATGTACATACCACACTCTGCCCGCGTCTGCGGACTACACCCGACGTTACACCACTGTTATAATAAATCACATGAAGCTGCCACACGTCACCTCCGCGGAGACACTCTGTTCGAGCGCAGACTCCTTGGGTGAACATTTTGACGTTGACAGATGACTCATTGTAAAAATATATGTACAAAGTGGTTCTGCGCAGGAGCTCGGCGCCGACCTTCCTCCGAGCGAGCGTACTCGCGCCGCCGCGCCCACTCTGTATACAAGCTGTAGCTCTACAGCGGTCGGATATATCCCTCACTTCATTATTACCTATGGAACGAGACGCAGATAATTCTAATGCTCTGTCAGATTTGTTTACAATGTTACAACAACACTCGACTCGACGCAGAATGTTACAACAACACTCGACTCGACGCAGAATGTTACAACAACACTCGACTCGACGCAGAATGTTACAACAACACTCGACTCGACGCAGAATGTTACAACAACACTCGACTCGACGCAGAATGTTACAACAACACTCGACTCGACGCAGAATGTTACAACAACACTCGACTCGACGCAGAATGTTACAACAACACTCGACTCGACGCAGAATGTTGCAACAACACTCGACTCGACGCAGAATGTTACAACAACACTCGACTCGACGCAGAATGTTACAACAACACTCGACTCGACGCAGAATGTTACAACAACACTCGACTCGACGCAGAATGTTGCAACAACACTCGACTCGACGCAGAATGTTACAACAACACTCGACTCGACGCAGAATGTTGCAACAACACTCGACTCGACGCAGAATGTTGCAACAACACTCGACTCGACGCAGAATGTTACAACAACACTCGACTCGACGCAGAATGTTACAACAACACTCGACTCGACGCAGAATGTTACAACAACACTCGACTCGACGCAGAATGTTACAACAACACTCGACTCGACGCAGAATGTTGCAACAACACTCGACTCGACGCAGAATGTTGCAACAACACTCGACTCGACGCAGAATGTTGCAACAACACTCGACTCGACGCAGAATGTTGCAACAACACTCGACTCGACGCAGAATGTTGCAACAACACTCGACTCGACGCAGAATGTTGCAACAACACTCGACTCGACGCAGAATGTTGTAACAACACTCGACTCGACGCCATTTAAGAATAATTTTTCTTACCGAATTAACTATCTACCTCGTGATGGCAGACTGACAAAATGTTAGACCCGTTACCACAGAATATATAACACTACGTCCGATTATAAACATTATAAAGGAATTATCAGTGTAGGACATGGGCTCCTATATACGACCTTACGATCGAAGAGCTAGCAAGTAATCAGAATTTACGGGTTTCATTCTGCCTTTTACACTATTGCAGCTGTCGGAACTAAACAATGTTTGGACCGAGTAGAGTGTAGATGTTGAGAGCGGTCGAGTCGCAGAGTTGTGACCCGCGGAGGCCGGGGCGGCTCGCGGAGTCCCGGGCGGCTCGCGGAGGCCCGGGCGGCTCGCGGAGGCCCGGGCTGCACGCGGAGGCCCGGGCTGCACGCGGAGGCCCGGGCGGCTCGCGCCCGAGACACTACCAACATTATATAAAACGTATTAACGACACGTTCCCAACATCATTTCGAATTCGAATTTTTAAACTTGGAATTGAATCGAAACCAAAACACAAAAATAATAAAGTTGCCCGAGAACGATGTCGGGTTAAACACAGGCAACAGTGCGGCCGCGGTATTGAGGTCCCGCTACACTGGCGACACTGGAGTACGTCCCGCACCCCGCGCCATCCCCCCGCCGCCGCCAGTTGTCACACAGAGCAGAGGAGGGCTGCGTGGTACAGTTGAGTGAAGGCAGGCGTGTACTTGTCTGCATCGGACGCGGACAAGGGAACTGTGCCGAGCCCTCCGCTGGACGTGGAACACCGACAGACGCGCGCCGGGACGGAAGCATGGCGGCCGCGGCCCGCACCGCGTGTGTCGCATATGAAATAATAACTTGAGTGTATTTTAACAATCGATATTTAATTTTAAGGCTTAATTATGATGAGTGACCGCGCGACGGCGGGCGCGTCCGACGTCCAACTAGTTATAGTGTAAAGTGAACTAATCAAGCCGCATGAACCGAGTGCGCCGCGCGTGACGTCACGCGCGAGCCGCGGCCGTGCGCCACGCTCGTGACGTCACACGTGCCGCGGCCGTGCGCCACGCGCGTGCCGTCTCGCGCGCCGCGACCGTGCGCCACGCGCGTGACGTCACACGCGTGCCGCGGCCGTGCGCCACGCGCGTGCCGTCTCGCGAGTCGCGGCGACGCTCCGCTATGTATTTCCTTTTGTATATATTAAACTTAGGATTAATGCAAAATGTTGTTTCATTTGCTGCATATTCTCCGTTTCACAGTATCAGGTATCTCTACTGACTGCACGCGACACGACGCGAGGTCGACAGTACGTCGGTATGGAGAGAGCGGAGACGCGACGCCCTCCTCCTGTGCGATTCTTACTCGTACAAGTTATGACTATTTGTCATGTTACTGAGTTATCCTTAGATAAATGAGAAACATTTGGATAGTTACAGAAACTTGCCCAGAGTGGCGCCTCCGGTGTGACTGGCCGACGCACACGACACGCTGGTAGAGGCTGGTCCCACCTGCGTTTTATTTAATACTAGCGGTCCGCCCCGGCTTCGCACGGGTATAGATATTATAGCCTATGTCACCCGGGGATAGTGTAGCTTCCCAACAGTGAAAGAATTTTTCAAATCGGTTCAGTAGTTTCGGAGGCTATTCAATGCAAACAATCAAATCTTTCCTCTTTATAATATTACTAGCGGTCCGCCCCAGCTTCGCACGGGTATAGATTATAGCCTGTCACCCGGGGATAGTGTAGCTTCCCGTCAGTGAAAGAATTTTTCAAATCTGTTCAGTAGTTTCGGAGCCTATTCAATGCAAACAAACAATCAAGTCTTTCCTCTTTATAATATTAGTATAGATTATATAATATAATGTCTATAGTATAGATTAGTAATGGGCTTTCTTTTGACCGCCAACTCTGCTGATGATGATGTGGTCTACGTTGGCGCACGCTTGCCTAGAAGAAACCGATTCACTCGTGATTTGAAGACACCCAGATTGTAACTAGGGGATTCAGACGGCGCATTCCACAGACTAGCAGTTCGCACAATAAAAGTGGAGTCAAAGCGCGTCGTACACCGATCGTATGACAGTTCGACTTGAATAAGATCTTTTTGGTGCAGGTCGCTATGGTAAACATTGTATATGCAGCGGGTTATAATGACATTCAGTACAACATTATTGCCCGGCTGGAACGTAGGGCAATAATTGCTTAGACTTGGTTTACATGACCATGTAAACCAAGCCAGACCATATAATTGACCATTGTCGAGCAGATGATGTGAAAATTGCTTTACATGATTTTGTAAAGAATAATAATAAATTTGCTCAAACATCATGGCTGTTTACAATAATTACCCAGCCTAGCTACAAGACAAGAAAACTGTTTGAAATTTGAATTTCCCGCCATTGGTGAAACGTACCACCTGAAATTGAAGGATTCGTTGCTGATGAGCCTCGATTGCCTATAATTTTATGATAGCAAAAACTCGATTGTTAATTTTTGTGAAAAGTTTCCTGTTTTTTTTTTTTTTATATCTAAAAATGCGCGAGATAAAATTACAGATTTCGAGATGCGGTGGCGCAGCTTGGTTTCTATTTTGACTTTGACGCACGAAGTCTGTCGCGTGCTGTGGTCGCGTGCATTGGTATTACTATTACCTAGTTGGATGCGTGGCAAAAGTAATTTTTCTATGATAGCAAGCGAGCCGCGATAAAATGTTATCAACCCTCGAGAAAAATACAGACGTAGGTATATATCTATATTATTCTAGTTCGTTGCGTCGATGCACGGATGTACAGGGAGGATAACATTTGATCGCTGCGCCTGGTTACAACGTCACTCATTGTAATAGGATTCTCACTTGTCTAAGGAGTTATAAACGTTCAACTGTGCGTTCAGCAGTGCAAGTACCGTTTTTTATCGATCGTCAAATTCTATAAAATGCCATAGAATTGATCTTAGCGAGTACTGATCAAATGTCATTTTATCGAATTTAACGATCTCAACTGTCAAATTTGACGATCGATATAGAACGGTACTTGCACTGCAGACTAGGGGTGTTACGGAGTTTCGATTCCGATTCTGAGAAGTCAGAACTTCCGATAGATATAACACCTCCGATTCCGACGTCGGTTCCGATAAACCCACCTTCGTAACATCCCTAGTTCGGAGTAAGAGTTGCGTCAGGACCCGGGAGGGTGTTACGACACGTCAAGAAAGCAGCTCGCAGGAAGGACCGCGTGCTCGGAGCTGGACCGGGACAGACCCAACGTCTCTGCGCATGTTGAGCGACTCTAGGTGTTCAGTGAGCTTGGGATCGTCGACAATTCTGACAGCTCTACGCTGTAATGCATCAAGTGGGTCAAGCTGATACTTGGGTGCTCCGTTCCAAAGATGGGAGCAGTATTCCATGTGAGGTCGGACTTGCGCTTTGTAAAGCAAGAGTCTTTGTCTCGACGTGAAGTACCGCTTCGCCTTATTGAGCACACCAAGTTTCTTAGAGGCGAGCTTGGCCTTACTTGCGATGTGACCGCGGAACTGTACATTCGTAGTAATGTCGACTCCTAGGATTCCAATATAATATGCTTTCCGAAACTTTGAGTCGGAAAGTCTTTGAGTGTTCTGAAAGTGAGGAGCTACAACGACTGTACGCTTAGTCCCAGATTTGATAGTTTTCGAAAACTTTTTTCGTTTACGTATTGTTCCATACATTTTAGTAAAGCGCCTCTATCGGAAACGTGGAGGAACTATAATCGGCGGTATCGATTGCTTCACTCTAATACGAAAAAAGTTTTTGAATACCTTTTAGCCCAGGAATGTATGGAGCAATACGAAAACGAAAAGTTTTCGAATACTATCAAAACTTGTACTAAGGGTACTGGGGCTTTGTTAGCCTGCCAGGTAGTTGTCCCAGTACAAATATAGGTAAGTACCTACCTACCTACTTGTAGTTACTAACTAAACGACTAAACTAAGAAATAATAATAAATTTAAAAAGTAAAAAGTAAACGGCAACAACAACAAAATGTCTGTAACTTACCTATTCCGTTCAGATAAGCTAGACATACCTACTCGGTCGGACGGACGGCGCGCCAGAGCGACAGCAACAGGCCTACTGGCGGCTGGCCCTGCAGTGTTCGGTCGAGTCGAGCCGACCGCTGTGTTCACGACGGTCGGCGCGTGACTGAGTGGAGAGTAAAACCAGCTTGGTGTGTTTCTCATCTCGATATAATTTGATTAAAAGAAGAGCTGCAGCGCGGGGCTCTGCCCGGAACGGAAACACTACGTATAATAGCCTTCAAGTCTCTACGCGAAATATACAATATCTCGGATAAACTTTCAAAACATTAACAACCCATAATAAGTAACAACAGGCGCTTCGGACGGACGCGACTTGCTCGTCCTCGCCGCTCGAGCGACGGACACGATATGTGTGCGCCGCTGTCCGGGCGGGCTGCTCGCCGGACGCCGGGCGGGCTGCTCGCCGGGCGCCGGCCGGTCGCGCGCCCGGCCAGCGGCAGGTTCGCATCGTGCGGTTATATAGCAATAAGTATATGAAAAAATTCTTAAATATAATAATCGACATATCGAAGCGTATAAAAAATTAGATCGAATCGGAGTCCGTGGCACGATAATGTGCTCGCTTAATTTTTAAATATTAATTATAGTAAATATTTATGTCAGTACAGTATTCGTTTATCTAATAAATAGTTTGTAAGATAATTCTATCGCATTTATAAAACACTAACCATGTACATTTAATACTTACTGTTCACCGAGAATAGTACCAGTGTCACCGAGCACAGTACCGGCGCCACCGAGCTCAGTACCGGCGCCACCGAGCACAGTACCGGCGCCACCGAGCACAGTACCGGTGCCACTGAGCACAGTACCGGCGTCACCGAGCACAGTACCGGTGCCACCGAGCACAGTACCGGTGCCACCGAGCACAGTACCGGTGCCACCGAGCACAGTACCGGCGCCACCGAGCACAATAGGTACCGGCGCCACCGAGCACAGAACCGGCGCCACGGACCGCACAATATACTTAATACAGAGAAGATATCTATCGCAATTATATAAAATAGTTGGTCGTTCGCGTACTCGTAACGTGGAAAGAAAACCGTGAATATCGCTCGTCGAATGTGAAATATCAATAATTACTTAATTATCTAGGTTTAATATCATCTTTACAAATTCGATATCGGTGGAGAGTCCGCCGGCGCGGGGGCGGCGCGCCGGCGGCTCGAGTCGTGCCGTAAGCGTATGCAGCGGACTACCGTGCGTGCCTAGTGAGTGTCCTATATGGTCTATGTACAACAGTACGCGCTTTCTGCGCTAACTATCACACGAGAGTTCTGCTCGGCGTGACCCGCGGGGCGCGAGGCGCGGCGGCTACTCAAGGCACAGCTTTCGATCGCAGCGAGACATGCGCCGCGGGGAGTGCGGGGGCGCGCGGCGCTAGGAGCCGGCGGACGGCGCGCCGGGCGCCGCGCCGCGCTACACGAAGTCGCGCCGGCGCGCCGCGGCGCCCCCCGCCCCGCCGGCGGCCCCGGGGCTGGGCGGGCCCTCGCCCGGCGTGGGCGGCGTCGGCACCTGCGGCGCTGCGCCTTTACTCCGACCCTGACAACATTACCAGCACGTGTTATTCCTGCCGTCGCAGCACGCGGCCCACACTCGAGCGACTCCCTCGTCCACATCACACTGTGTATGTCTATCTATTCTTTACTTGTATGGAAAAGGTAATTAGTTCTGGACAGTCTCGTTTCGTTATGGTGGTAGCGAGTTTAGTGATTGCATAGACGTACGCTTGTGGAGTCGTCCTCTTGGCGTTCATCTCGATTATTGCTCATCATCATCATCATCATCAGCCAGAAGACGTCCACTGCTGAACATAGGCCTCCCCCTTTAACCTCCACACTGAACGACAGCCTGCCTTTTGCATCCACTGGATGCCCGCGACTCTCACAATGACGTCGGTCCATCTAGTGGGAGGCCTCCCTACGCTGCGTCTTCCGGTTCGTGGTCTCCACTCCAGAACCTTTCTTCCCCATCGGTTATCGGTTCTTCGAGCGATGTGGCCTGCCCATTGCCACTTCAACTTGCAAATTTTAACAGCTATGTCGGTGATTCTGGTTCTTTGGCGAATATCCACGTTTCGGATTTTATCGCGCAAAGAAACTCCGAGCATAGCTCTCTCCATTGCCCGCTGTGTGACTCTGAGTTTTTCCAAAAGGCCAACAGTTAAGGACCACGTCTCAGTACCATATGTGTATATCACTGGCAACACACTCGATTATTGCTCTATATTTATTCATAATTATTTAGTGAATAATTTTATTCATTAAACATGCGAATGCTAGATCTACATCAAGAAGGAAATACATTTTGTTAGCTACTGTGTGTTGTTTGTAACACAGTTTACAATGTATTTTCAGTTTTGTGGTTATTTAAAAAAATGCACTGTTAAAGTGACAATAAGTAGGTTGGTCCGATTACCTTCGACCTCCGTTTCCGTGCGAGCGCGGCGATGTCGATAGAAGGAGGGCGGGGCGCGGCGGCGGGCGCAGGGGGCGCGTCCCCCTCCCCGCTGCCCGTGCTGCCCCCCGCGCCCGCCTCGCCCGGCTCCGCGCCCAGCCTCGTCGCCAGCATCGTGAGCAGCTCCTCCACTCGACCCAGCTGGAAGCACGCGCCCAACATTATACTCCTAGTCCTTCAACTAATGCCGCGGCTGGAGGAAGTCCGCGCGGCGCACCTTGTGCTGCAACCTCTGCACCTCGCTGCGCACGTCGCGCCGCAGCTCGGCCAGCGCGTGCTCGTGCGGGGAGGGCGCGGGCGCGGGCGGCGCGGGCGGCGCGGGCGCGGGCGCGGGCGGCGGGGGCAGCGCGGGCACGCGCCGCTCCTCCAGCTCCTCCTCGATGGTGTCCTGACGCGCGGCGGGGGCGGCTCCCACCGCCGCGCTCACGCTGCGTCCCTTCGCGAACGACGCCTGCATAACATACATACAGTGTTGTTTACATACATACAGATAATATATTTTTTATTTTTTTAAAGTTTTTTTTACTAGGACTAACTTACATCCACTACTCCACGACATAATATATCGTGGAACGTAGAGACATTACCTTCAATGCCAGCGCCATGGTACAGGCGGGCTGCGCGGCGGGCGCCGGCGCAGGGTCGGGCACGGGCGTGGGTGCGGGCGCGGCGGGTGCCGGCGCGGGGCGGTCGCGCGCGCTCATGCTGCGCGTGAAGGCGCCGCGCGCTGCGGCGGGCGCGCCCTCGCCACCCGCGTCCAGGGAGCCGCCGCCCGCCAGCAGGCGGCCCCACTTGCCGCGCGCGGAGGCCGCGGGGGGCGCGGCGGGCGCGGAGTCGCCCTTCTCTGCGTCGGCGCGCGGCGGCTGCGGCGCCGGCGCGGCGGCCACGGACCGCTCGCGCCGGAACCGCGAGAAGATCTTGCGCACGAGGTGGTCCTGCGCGTGCTCCAGCGGCGGCTCGCGCTTGCGCCGCTCCTGCAGCTCGCGCTCGCGGCGCACGTCCGCCACCTGCCGGCGTGATGGCGGGCAGTAGTGTGCGGGGGGCGGGGGGCAGGGGACGCAGCGCGTCGGTCGGCGGAGGTTACCTTGCGGAAGATGAGGCGGTGCCGCAGGTTGTAGGTGAGGGTGAGGTTGCGCGCGAAGCTGTTGGCGAAGGCCTGGTAGAAGTCGAGCACCTCGAGCAGGCGGTCGCGCTTGATGGTGTGCAGGTCGCAGTAGGTGAGCGCGCGCACGTTGGCCGCCGACTGGCCCACGGCGCTGTCCTTCCAGAACGAGTCTCCGAACACGTCGCCCTTGCCTGCAGGACACACCGTGTACGGAGCGCGCCGGGACCCGCCCGGGGTCACCTGCACGCTTACCTACCTACACTGTTACAAACTGACCAGGAAACGGCATTTCCCAAACGTGATCTTCGAATTGAAACTGATACTTCTATGCAAAGAAGTAGCTACTTATGCGTAGATGTTATGAAGGAACGCGTAGTTTCATCCTGGAACACTTGCCTAGTTTTATATATTTTCTTACACAGACGTGGCTTCGGTAAGTTCGGTTTCATTGATCACATTACGTCGGCCGCCCCGAGGACGTGCGTCACCAGAGCGAGCCGGCGACGAGCGCGTGCAACCATGTGGAAATGTTTAATTGCGAGCCGAACTTAACGAGATTACATTCTTTAGAAACGGTTCAGTATAACACATGAAATGAAACAAAGTCGTGTCGAGTCGAAGCTAAATTACACCTAACTTTACTGAGATGTTCAAAGACAGGCCAGAATGGGCCTTCGATCTGAGCGTCTGGTATTTGGTCTATCATATTCAGAGAGCCCGCTGGCGCCGCGACTCCTGGCTGCGTCCTTTAAGTCGAAAGCTAACGAACCCTGAAATTACATTTAATAAACAATGTAACAATATGTGTTGGATACGGTAACCTGTGAACATAGCTATACTACTAGCTGCAACCTGACGTCGCGTGTCCACGACTGAAGAGATCTTCTACGGTAACGTTGCGCGCCCTTCCACTGGATGGATATATAACGGATGGGCGCGCAGTACTCGGTACAAATCGGCAAATAAATGGCTGACTTGGACCGAGAACAGAGGAGCAGGGTGGAGTAGAGTGGAGTGGAGTGTAGGTAGGTGGGAGGTGTGGTAGTTACCGAGTATGGCGACGACTTCATCGTCCTGTATGACCTCGAGGCTGCCGGTGACGATGAAGCAGAGCGAGTCGATGGACTCGCCCGTGTGGTAGAGCAGGTCGCCCGGCGCCGAGTGCGACATGTGGAAGTGCATGGCGAGCGCGCGCAGGCAGCCGTCCGACGCCAGCCGGAAGGCGGGGTGCTCGTTGAACACCTTGCGGTTCAGGTGCACGCAGATGTCGGCCTTCATGTCCTTGGGGCAGTAGTTGAGCACCTGCCGGGGAAGCGCGCGTGAGTCGAGGAGAGAGGGAGGGAGGCGCCCCGCCCCGCCCGCACCGCACCTTGTCTGTGTCCAGGCCCTTGGTCATGGCCCAGGTGGAGACGACGTAGTCCATGACGCGCTCGCTGAGCGCCTTGGGCACCTCGTGCAGCTTCATGAACTCGCGCACGTTGTTCAGCATGTCGTGGTACTTGGCGGTGGCGGAGGTCATCTGCTGGATGATGGTGGTCACGTGGCCGAAGATGGTCGCGTACAGCAGCGCTGCGGGCACACTCTCTCTCACGCTCGCGCTCGGCGGCGCTGGGTATACAGCTGCCGACACCGCCACTCTCTGAACTCGACACACGAGTATGTAACAATCTGCCGGCTCGTTACAAGTTACACTGTGATGTAGTACAGTTACGGAGATAGTTGCAGTCGTGTGTTATGACAATGAATGGATTGGCAAGTGGACTCGCTCGCTGCACATAATCTGGTTCGGATAGAGGGGTGAGCAAGCCTTTGCCAATACGTAGTAAGTATATGTGTAACGAGAGGTTCTGAATACCGAGTACATTTGTACCGTCGGTAGCAGCTGTTATCTTATCCATAAACATTGTAGATACAATAAACAGATAGAAGTAGGTAGGTACGCTCGCTCTTACAGCGCGGGCGAGACGTGACGTGATGTGAGACAGACACGCACACTCGGCGCCGGTCGAGCCGAGCTACGCGAGCTTCGTCCGCGGACACCGCCACTAATAGGTGCATTCAAATATAACTAAAACTGATTGTAGGTAATACTTGAAATGTCAAAAGCTACGTTATTAATTTGATTGAGGCGAGCGAGGTAGTATGTCGATATTATGACGCTAACCTCGGAGGACGGGTTCATCATTACATATCTCTTGTAACACGAACTCGGTACCAGGATATCATGAAGTAACAGGCAGAGAAGAGATGGGCGGCGCGACGGCGAGAGCCGCGGACGAAGCCCGGACCACACAGGTGACGCGCTGCGACGCTTCGTGGGCCTGCACGGCACGGACGTGGACAGGACGGGGAAGGAATAAATCATAATATGTATACTTACATACTCGTACAAAATCATAAGGAAAATATTTATTGGAGGTGAAATTCAACAAATAAGTAATCAACATAAATAGTGAAGTGCAAACGTGTGGAGTTGCGAGCTCACGAGTTCCTGTCTATTGAAGAGTATCTTCAATCGATGGGAACTTGGCAGCTCGTGCGGGCCAGCGCACACCGCGGCGACTCGCGGCGCGGCCGACGTGAGCCGCCGCGGTGTCACGGCGCCCGTCACGTCACGGGGGAAGGGGCCGCAGTCGCGCCGGTGCAACACACACACACACGCAGACTAGCCGACACACAGTAACACGTGAGAGGAGGGGGGAGGCGGGGAGGGTGCTCCGGCTAATAACAGAAGAATTCCGTCACCTGCGACGATCATCATGCAGATGGTGAAGATCTTCTCGTTATCCGTCTCGGCGGCGACGTTGCCGAAGCCCACGGAGGTCATGCAGGTCATGGTGAAGTAGAGCGCGGTCACGTACATGGTCTTGCGGCTCGGGCCGTTCACCAGCTCGGGTCCGTCCGAGTCGTTACTCCACACGTACGAGTACGGAGTCTGCGTCACGTTGGCGAGCTTCCACAGCCAGGAGTACTGCAGGCCCGAGTCGGCGTCCGAGCGGCCGATGCTGTACCACACGCAGGCCAGCCAGTGCGCCACCAGCATGTAGAAGCAGAGCAGCAGGATCAGCATGGCGGCGCCGTACTCCAGGTACCGGTCCAGCTTGCGCACCACGCGCCCCAGGCGCAGCAGCCGCACCACCTTCAGCGCGCTGAACAGGCTGCCTATGCCCTGCGTCACACCGCGGGGTCAACAACTCTCACACGTCACTCGCAGCTTGCAAACAGGCGCGGCTCGGCGGAACCTTCCGATACCCAATGGGAACGACTCGTCTCATTCCCCGGAGTCAACGCTTTCCCCAAACTATACTGAGATTGTGTCGAAACAAGGTCTCGTCTCGTTATGCGATGTACGTTGTGTAGGTATTTTTATCAATGACGATGTGAAACAGAGAAGGACAAGGGTCGCTGGTACGGAGGTGCATATAGACGCCGCGGTTTCGCCACGGCCGGCGACAAACAAAATTAAATATAACCACTTAATCGCGCATGTCGTCATAACATAATTCCCTTTTACGAGTAAGCCACATCGGTCGCGGGTGGAGGGGGGGGGGGGGGGGGTATCTATGGCGGCTTGTGATTGCAATTCGTGCCTATGATTCGATTGGCCAGCTTGAAAAAGAGAAAAAATGCTGAAAAAGAAGTACCATTTTCACCACGCGGGCTCGGGGTAACGGATGAGTCAAGTGATTATATCGACATAGGCCGGCGGTCATTCGGGGAGTTTCGAGACTATCTATTAAAAATGTAAAGGTGACGACTGCTCGGTAACATTTTATCATAAATAAATAAAAAAAAAAAAAACGTAACACGTTACGATGCGAGCGTTCATACAGTGAGTACAACCGCTTGCCGCTGAGTTATATCAGACGCTGCGAATGTTACGTTACGAGGAAATGCTCCGGTCAGTCGGTACCTTTAGAATGTCGCTCGTCTTCTTCTGCTTAAAACCGTCATTGTTTTTGATGTCATTTTGTATATAATATATCTATATGTAATAGGAAACTGCTTCGATCAGTTATTTCGGGCGGCAGTTTCGGAAGGTACGGCCCGTCCGAGCCACACCGCCGAGACAGGGCAGGCTTCAGGCCAGCTCCGGTCCCCGGCGTATGAGACTCACGTCCTCGTCATGGTCGAACGCGTTGAACACATCGTAGGGCAGGCACGAGAGCAGGTCTATGAGGAACCAGGACTTGAAGTAGTTCTTGCGGATGACCTTCGGGTCGGAGACCACCTCGCCGCCGGGGCCCACGAACGTCGTGTGGAAGTTCAACACGATGTCGATGAAGAACACCACGTCCACTATCGAGTCGATCACCAGCAGCGACACGTCCTGGAACAGTTTCTTCGCGCGTCAGTTGGAGCGTGGAGTCGGGAGCAGGGGGCGGGCGGGCGGCCGCGGGGTGCGGGGAGGGCTGCGTGGCTCACCTCGCTCGTCTTGTTCTTGAAGGCCACGTTGTAGGGCACCATGATGGCGGTGTAGAAGGTGAGGCACAGGATGATCCAGTCCCAGATGGCCTTGAAGGCGCAGTAGTGCAGCAGGATGTGGGGCGGAGTCTTCGGTGCCTCCTGCCGGTACTGCGGCAGCACGTCCCCGGACAGCGACATCACCTGCCACATGCACAGCCGGCTGTAGTGCGCTCCGTGCCGCGGGCCGCCAGCGGAGCGCCCAGTGTGTGGCGGCGTGCCTCTACACTACACGTGTGACTCAGTGTCCCTGACCACTCGCCGAGATACGTACTACTCACTTCAAGAATCACAACATTATTAGTAGCAACATGTGTAGTACGTAGGTACGTATACTATATAAATACGACGTATACCTAGACCTACTACAGGATTAACAAAAAAATAAAAAACGTAATTAGCAAAATTCAAATAAAATTAAATAACACGACATTTACAATACTACTACAGTTAAAAAGTTCTGTGTCTACGTATTTGGAGGGCTTTCTGGGAAGTAATACGATATAGCTGAGGGAATAGATATTTTAATTTTCATATTTAAGTCTATTGTGGAGAAGCAGTCCTACAAACACGTAAAATGTTGACGTAAAAGCATATTTATTTTTTGAGGGCAAAAACAGAACGCCTTTTTTGTGAAGCAATCCCGGTTAACCGGTTCCGGTTCCGGTGGGCATCCATGTTTACGACGTGGCTGCGGAGGCGCGCGCCGCACGCCACTCGGAGTCTCAGACAATTATGTTTAATTCACACGTAAATGTCACGACTTCTGATCACGCGCTCTGTGTTGTGTGAGGAGGACGTTTTTTTTTATATTATTATAAATAGGCTTGCGCTTGGCTGCCAACTCGCCTTATGATGGAGCACCCTTGCCTAGAAGAAACCTATTCACTCTCGACTTAAAGACACCCAGATTGTAACTATCGGAGAACACCGGCAACGAAAAGAATTTGAATTTGAATTTACACACTCAGACTAGCAGTTCGCACAATAAATGTGGAATCAAAGCGCTTCGTACGGGTTCTCGGAATATCAACCATAAAGCGGTGTCGATTTTTCGTGCCCACTCTGGCAGTCCGATAGAAGAATGGGCAGGAGGGAATCAATTCATGCAGATCTGTAGCACACTCTCCGAAATGTATCTGATCAAAAACCGATAGACTAGCAACCTTGCGCCGATGCTCAAGACTAAGAAGCTTAGTCTGAACCAGGGATTCGTTGCTGATGAGCCTCTTGGCACGTCTCTCAACGCCCCAAGCTGGTACTTAGCTGATCCATCCCAAAGGTACTCCATGCACGACCGAACTTGTGCTTGGTAGAGTGAAAGCAACTGTTCCGACGTGAAGTAACGTCGCACCTTCGATAGGATACCCAGCTTTTTGGCAGCCAATTGAGCCTTGTTAAAAGAAAAATAATTTTGAAGTTGAACTTTGCTACCAATAACAATAATGAACCGGAATATAACACCTCAGTTGACGAGCCATGATATAAGCCGGCGTGTGTTCTGCTGAAGTGCGTTCGGCATGGAGACGTTGTGGCGCGGACCGCGCGGCCGTGAGTCACGAGTCGGCCCTGACTGTGTGTGCCGATAGATACCTAATGAGACCGCTTCTCCGTCAGCCGTCGTTCACGACCACAATAAACCGTCTCTGTCGTAAACGGCGCATTCATTCACAAGCTCGAGCGGCAATAAAGGTGGCGGCGTGAAGATGAACCTCCGCCGATCGGAATCTACTTTATGTTCTTGAGATTGTGCGTGGTTTTACGATGTTTGCGGCGTGCGAGGCGCCGCGCCGCGCGCGCGGGGCTGATCGCAGACAATCGCTATCGGTCGAAGGTACAGTGCCACCAACTTCAGGTGGCCAAAATTGGAACTACAGCTTTTTCTTGGTGAATTTCTTAGGTGGCAATTCCAAATTCTCCAGTAGCGACGCTGTCAATTGAACAGCTAAGATGATGGGACTGTGCACTGGCTTGATAGCTCAGCGCCAAGTTTCGATAAGAATTTGTTCGCGCAGAACTTGATCAGTGTACCGTACCTACCTATTATAATATACTTTACATGAAAACAATCAGCTTCTAACCAACGCAGTAGATATAAGATAAATAGTTACACAAAAGTCAAAAAGAAGTTTTCACTAATACAAACTTAAATAGTGATAATTATTATAATTTTATTTTGAAAAGTTCTCGGGTCTATCACACACATTTGATAGGCATTGGCCCCCCACTATTTAATTTTATTCGAGATATTCATTTTTATTATAAATTTTGTCAAGGGTCTAGGACAGACCTTTGATAGGCATTGGTGGGGCCGAAGCCAACACCAAGAGGCCCAGATGAAATACAGTTATGGGTTGTGTATAAAAAGGAATATAAAACTACTGTACAGTAGGTTTAGCATAAAAAAATCTGGACTAGTGAGGTGAACAACTTGTGGATAGGAGAACTGATCTATAGAATGAGAAATGGCACCTGCCTTATCCTATCACATCTCCAAATATATTAAGCAGGTAGGTCCATAATGACTGCCGCATGTTAGCACCGGAGGGGCAACATTGTCGTGGGTGGGTCAGGGTGTCGAGAGGTGCGCTCTCTTTCACTAAGAGCTACTAGCGGCGTTATGCCCTTCCACACTTCCACCCTGGAGCTTAGGTTCTTAACTCTTAATGTTTCCACCCCCAGCAAGCCAGTTAAGGCAAGCCAGGGGTAGGGGTCTCTGGAGTTTTAGAGTCGGGGTACCTACGCGGTGTCGCCACTCACTGACGAATCGCCATAAAGCCACCTCTTGCGTACCTATATTCATTGAGGGAACGGAGGAGGTACCTTTGTGCGTTTGGAGTCCTAAGATACCTTCTAGATCATTATAGTGTGTGTATTTTGGTATGTCTGTCAGATATCTTCTTCCAAAACGGCAATTTTTCTAATTAGAAAGCAGGTTTCTTTGCTGTGTTAAGCACATTTTTTTTTTCAAAGATTTTAGTTATTGCATGGATTAAAATTCATGTAAAAGCTAATGATAACACCTATTCAAGTAAATGCAAATTTAAGTAAAAGAAAACTTTTTGGCAAATCAATGTGGCAGGAATGTATGGAAACTTGGCGCTGACGACGTACAAGTACATCGTTTTAACCAACAGCAATAATATGAGTGAGATGTTGGTGGTGGTGAGGTGAGCGCCGCCCGCACGCCCCGGGTGGGCGCGGGGGGCGGCGTGCGGGGCGGAGAGGTACTCACATGTGCGAGGTGGCTCTGTCGCTGCGGCTCCTTGAGCGCCGGCAGCGCCGACACCAGCACCGACCGCGACCGCGTCACCGACCGCGCCAGCTTCGCAAACTTCGACAGCCCTGCGCCGCCAGCGCCAGCACCACGGACACGCATCACCGATTATTACACATCATTACAGCAACTCGATCAAACCAATAACTAAGCGGAAAGTCGGGGACATGAGCTACTGTCAGGCCTCTTCAATAGACAAGTCATCATCAGTAATACGTTCTGCCTGCATGGCGAGCCACTCGAGAACTCATGTAAATAAGCAATATTAAGGATTTCTATCAACTAAAAACGATGAAGGATGACTCTGTCTGTAGGTTAGGTAGTTACGTAGTGAGTGAGTGAGTGAGAGGAGTGTCGGGTAGTAGTTACCTCCCTTGGGGTCGTCTGCGTCGATGGGCTGCTTGAGTGCGGTGATGTCGCGGAAGGTGAGCAGGAACAGCACCACCAGCTCGCGCTCGTTGCGGATCGGCGCCACGTGCACCAGCAGCCATAGCGGCGTGCCTGTGGACCACACGTCTGTGTATACCGACACACAGCCTTCTCACGTGGCGCCGGCTCCACGGGTCGGGCTCCTGGTGACGCGCCCCGTCCGCCGCAGCGCCCGCCGGTGGACGGGGCTCCTTGTGATGCGTCCCGTCCGCCGCAGCGCCCGCCGACGGACGGGGCTAGGTACTCACGGAGTCAGCTCCCTCACGCATGTGGAAGATACTCACTTTAGTTTTTTTATAGAAAACCTGTCAATCAAACATATTTAATTGTATCTAGTGATTATTATTGCGGGGATTTAAGGTCGCTGCAGTCGGTGTAAACAATTATTGTCTGCAGTATTTCGAAGGTCGAACGTGCGGCATACTAGAGCGGTGGTACTGTGGGTGGTACATCCACATGCACCTGCTGGCCGCGCCTGTAAACACTGCTGCTTCATCTGTGACTCCAGTCGCGGACCCTCGACACTAGCTCCATGTAGGTAACTAGGCAGGTACCTATATTTAGATATTATGGCACCCACCTCTTGCGATCTTATTTTACAATCATATTAATGTGGTCCTTCCTACCTACCTACTAGCATACCTATGATATGACAGATGCCTACTTGCACGCGACGGAAGTATTATCACTCGTCTACCTTGACTCCGTGTGTTTCCAGGCCATGCTCTCGGCCCATCTATCAGGGGGCATTCTGGCCACTTGTCCCGCCCAACCCCACTTTAACGGTGCACGCTATCAACACCAACACGAGGCGGACTCCGCTCGACTCGGTAGCCAGCCGTACAAACAATAGGCATTGGTCGATATTAAATACTAACATGCAATTTTACCCCTCCCCCTCGCCATGTGGCCCCTTACACGCTACCGCTGCGCTTTTTGGCAAGAGAACAATAGAAACGAAAGTTAAGCTAACAAAAACACGAAATGAAACCATGTTAGTTAAATGAATCATGTAAAAAGTCTGCCACATTAATGAAATTAAGAGCGACGACCGCGGGCGCGCGGCGCGCGGGCGGGGAGGGCGATTAAATTGTGCTGCTAACGAAATAAGTAGGTAAAATGAAATTGCGAGGTGAAAGGAGGCATTGTTTACGCGGTACTACATGAAAATATAATGAAATTGAACCCGTCCCGAGGGACCACGGCCCCGCAGCTCCTCCCCCCTCTCCCCCCGCGCGCCCGCGGCCCGCACTGCACTAATACCAGACCCATATTAGGCAAAGAACAACGAACACAAAATTAAAAATGCGATGTTTCCCGCCCGTCAGCCGTGAGCCGACACAGCCACGTGCCGCTGCCGCTTGACGACGCGGGCTCGGGAACGAGACCGCGACTCATTTACAGCCATTATAAAAGCAGGGTTTGCGATAAATTAGCTTTAAACAAACTGAGAGTGGAAAAACCATAAACACTCCACATTATGCAGCATTTGGCCACCATTACGGTGTAATTACCGTTAAGGGAGACCCCTGCCCCCCCCTCCCCCTCCCCTCCAGCCCGCACAATATAAACGAGTCGAGTACTTGATCCATGTTTGGCAATGACCGTTATATTATTGTCATGGAGCGGTTCTAAAAATAAGTATAAAGTGGGGCAGGTCGCGGGATCACGTCCGCTCCTCATCAGGTAAACATGCTCGTACAGCCTGTCCCGACCTGTAGGTACCGGCAGGTACTCCGGTGAAACGTTACAAATTCCACTTCAATGTTACTTTTCCTTCTGCGTCAGTGAAACGTGTTTTTTTAGGTTTCCATACCCAGAGTGTCAACGGGCCTTACCCCGTGCAGTCTCCGTCCTTCTGTTCTACAGTAGAAATATGTGGAAATGGCAAGCAAAATTTTTTTTTTTATAATAAATAAATTTTTATAACGAATAAGACCGCGTTTGACCACCAACTCGCCTGTTGGTAAATGACGATGTGGTCGAAGATAAAACACGCAGAAGATACCTATTAACTCTAGCCTTAAAGCCCCAGATTATATCTCTCAGTAAATAAGGAAGCCGGCAGGTTGTTCCGAGCCTTGACCGTACCTACGGATTAGAAACGTGGTATCGAAACGTTTAATACGTGTGGTTCAAGTGAAATCCACAATGTATGGGTGGTAGTGGGCCGACTTCCTACTTGTTCTGTAGTAGATTGGGGATGGCAGGATAAGTTCATGTAGCTCCGATGCACATTGTCCGAAATGAATCCTGTAGAAAGTTGCCAGACTCGCTACTTTACGGCGGTGTTCTAGACTGAGAAGTTTCTTAGCCACTAACTTCTCATCGCCTATAAGACGAGCAGCACGCCGGTCTACCGATTCAAGACCTTCGAGCTGATATTTGGATGAACCGTCCTAGAGATAAAGAATTTGAATTTGACAGCAGTATTCCACACAGGATCGGACTTGAGCTTGATATAGAGTAAGCAACTGCCCCGGTGTGAAATACTTACCGCCTAACTTTACTCAGGAGGCCCAGCTTATTTAATTGCCAGCTAATTTACCTTTGACTCTAGGGAGATGCCGTAAGAGATACAAATAAGTGTAAGGGATAACCCCAGGAGTTCCTGGTGGTCTGCCAAACAAAGGTATAGGAACGTTATGAAACAGTGGAGATAGCGTGAACGAACACCCTTTTGGGGAAAAAAGACAAGCTTGGGTTTTGTTGGCGTTGAATTTGACGAGGTTCTCGTCACCCCAATTTGATACGTTTGTCGTCGATTTTTTTTTCTTCTTTTTTTTTTTTTTTTTTTTGGGATAAATGTAGCCCATGCGCCATAGTTTTCAATTCACTTCGTCAATTTGAGGACTTCGGTTCAAATTTTACGTCTCTATCATTAGCGGAGCGTTTGATACCTATATGCGTTGATTCCATTCGCTTGTTGATTCCTACAACTGTTCTTTATATGTAGGTATAGATAGATACGTGCATCATATTTAAAAAAATAATTTGAATTTGAACCTGCGCAAGTTATATGCGCCGTATGCACTAACACGGGTCATTCGCGACCGACAGACACAAAATGCCGCCACCTGGCAGCGTGCGGCCGCGGTCCGCCGCGTTGCCGCACGCTGGCGACAACCATGCGTGAGTAGGTACTCCCAGCTCGGAGACAACGTTCCGTGGTGAGTGTGGTGACCGGCACGTGGCGGCGGGACTGATAGGCTTCGGAAGGAACTATAATGGTATTCTGATTTTTAGCTCAGGACTTTTATTATTTTTAATGTAAATTTCCGAGTTTTGTTCTCAATATTCGATCAACGTTACATTGGCTAAACGGGCAGTACAAGTCATCAACCCGTGTTCAGTGGAGAGGCCCTCGCGCTCGCCGCCGGTGTCGGTGTCGGGTGGCGGCGCGCACCCTCCACTTGTAGGCACTACGCTACGACGCTACAAACGACGCCCCCACCCCTCCCCCCTTATATCTGCGTCTGGTGGCAAGCGACGGTGGTTTTCTTATTAAATAGTTCCCCATGTGGATTCCCGGTCTCGGGGACGCCATGGAATAGACATGGACGCGGATGACTATCGCCCAGACCCAGGACAGATGCACATCATGATAACATCTGCCTGGCCGGAATAGAACCCGGGACCCCCTGCTCGTGCGGCAAGCGAGCTACCACTGAGCCGTACCGTACGACAAGCACGCTCTACCTCTGCATCGGGAGGATACTATTGACCTCGGGATTGTGCTCTTAGAACGATAGAATACTGCTTCGGTATCCTCGGACCATCATCGTATAAGAACTGGTTTATATGGGACTTTTGTTTTGGGCTCGTGGGTCCCAATCTACCTGCGTGATAACTGACCGGTTTGGGAATATGAAGTCTCATTCGACCCTTACTTCACCTACAGCCCCCCCGGATCCCTGATAGTGTAATGTAATAATGCATGTAGGTAGGTATACTGACGGTTCTTCTTGTAGAGCAGTATCTCGAACTGGTCCGCGAGGTGGTGGTCCAGCGAGCGGTCCACGCGCGCCACCGCCTCCTTCTCCGTCAGCTCGCCGTACATCCACGTGCACCTGCACACAGTATACTGCATCACCAGCCGGCGCGACATGTACCCACACCTGATGGTAAGCACCACGCTTACTTCACCCAGTATGATCAACTTCAACAGTTGAAAGCCCCCTGCGCCGGCATGGGCGGCGAACAGGGCTCCTGGCCCTGTCAGATATCTATGGCATGTGGTGGCCCAAAGGCTAATAGCACAAACATTTGCAATGCACAAAAATACATATCCAAACTCTGACAAAATAAACAAGCCTTGAAAATAAACCATGTACCTAGGTATCTAACTGTAATATCGCCTCGGGAGAATAGTGGGCGCGAGCATTTGTATCTTCATTAAGTAGACCTTCAACGCTCTGAGTAGTCTAACTGTAGGTATTTGTAGTACTTTGTAGTGTTAGTGATAGCTTGTATTTTGTTTAGTTAATAAATGCATTTGCCACTTAAAAAACTTTTTTTTTGTTATTTTTCAAATATAGACTCGAGAAATATAACAAAACGAATGACAAAAGAAAAGAAAACAACGAAAAGTATAATTATCTAAATAATGTTTTCCCTCGAGCAACGTAGGTAGGTATATTGATTACGTCACTTTGCTCAGGATTTTGTTTTCTTCTAGAATACTTACTTCTTTTCACTCTAGATTCAAAACAGCGCCGTCGCCGTAAAAATAGGTATACCTATATCTCCTAAGCTCCCTAGTGATAGGTACAATCTACTAGATTTTTAGTTTACGGCAAGTTTGGACTGATCAAAATTAGGCGCTAATTTGGGCAAAATCTAAGGTGTCTGATTTACTAAGGGGAGATGCTAGGCTGGTAGGTTGAGTTGGTGAGGAGGAAGTATATACCTGCATGATTTACTAAGGGGAGATGCTAGGCTGGTAGGTTGAGTTGGTGAGGAGGAAGTACCTGCATGATTTACTAAGGGGAGATGCTAGGCTGGTAGGTTGAGTTGGTGAGGAGGAAGTATATACCTGCTTGATTTACTAAGGGGAGATGCTAGGCTGGTAGGTTGAGTTGGTGAGGAGGAAGTATATACCTGCTTGATTTACTAAGGGGAGATGCTAGGCTGGTAGGTTGAGTTGGTGAGGAGGAAGTATATACCTGCTTGATTTACTAAGGGGAGATGCTAGGCTGGTAGGTTGAGTTGGTGAGGAGGAAGTATATACCTGCTTGATTTACTAAGGGGAGATGCTAGGCTGGTAGGTTGAGTTGGTGAGGAGGAAGTATATACCTGCTTGATTTACTAAGGGGAGATGCTAGGCTGGTAGGTTGAGTTGGTGAGGAGGAAGTATATACCTGCTTGATTTACTAAGGGGAGATGCTAGGCTGGTAGGTTGAGTTGGTGAGGAGGAAGTATATACCTGCATGATTTACTAAGGGGAGATGCTAGGCTGGTAGGTTGAGTTGGTGAGGAGGAAGTACCTGCTTGATTTACTAAGGGGAGATGCTAGGCTGGTAGGTTGAGTTGGTGAGGAGGAAGTACCTGCATGATTTACTAAGGGGAGATGCTAGGCTGGTAGGTTGAGTTGGTGAGGAGGAAGTACCTGCATGATTTACTAAGGGGAGATGCTAGGCTGGTAGGTTGAGTTGGTGAGGAGGAAGTACCTGCATTATTTACTAAGGGGAGATGCTAGGCTGGTAGGTTGAGTTGGTGAGGAGGAAGTACCTGCATGATTTACTAAGGGGAGATGCTAGGCTGGTAGGTTGAGTTGGTGAGGAGGAAGTACCTGCATGATTTACTAAGGGGAGATGCTAGGCTGGTAGGTTGAGTTGGTGAGGAGGAAGTACCTGCATTATTTACTAAGGGGAGATGCTAGGCTGGTAGGTTGAGTTGGTGAGGAGGAAGTACCTGCTTGATTTACTAAGGGGAGATGCTAGGCTGGTAGGTTGAGTTGGTGAGGAGGAAGTACCTGCATTATTTACTAAGGGGAGATGCTAGGCTGGTAGGTTGAGTTGGTGAGGAGGAAGTACCTGCATGATTTACTAAGGGGAGATGCTAGGCTGGTAGGTTGAGTTGGTGAGGAGGAAGTACCTGCATGATTTACTAAGGGGAGATGCTAGGCTGGTAGGTTGAGTTGGTGAGGAGGAAGTACCTGCATGATTTACTAAGGGGAGATGCTAGGCTGGTAGGTTGAGTTGGTGAGGAGGAAGTACCTGCATTATTTACTAAGGGGAGATGCTAGGCTGGTAGGTTGAGTTGGTGAGGAGGAAGTACCTGCATGATTTCTGCATGACCTCGGCGCGGTTGTATCCGGACATCTTGCAGAACGTCTCGTTGCAGTACACGATGGGGTAGTCCACGATCTGCGCGTTCGCCAGCAGGAAGCTGCTGTCTGCTGTACGGGATACAACGGTACACTTTCAACATCTGCACGAGACGCCGAGCGCACGCGCACGCGCACGCTGCGCCTCTCACGCGGCCGTTGGCATCTGTCTATGAGTAACCACGGTTTGCGTACGTAGAACTACTCATTTCATGTCTATAGCTGAAGCTATACTACCGTCAGGCATCTGCACGAGACGATTCAACTCAAAGATAAATTAAACATCGTCAGAACACGATTTACTTATTTCTTGACAGAAAAAAGACGTTCCAAAGTAAGTAGTACCCACCTGACTAGTAGGTATAGTAGTTATGTGGGCAAAGTACTTACTTACCTATACATCAAAACGTGATATTAAACAATAGGTATCAGAATTCTACAATGCATATATTATGCAGATATGGGATAGCATATTTATGATAGTAGGTAAGGCATTTAAAAATAACGTAGGTAATAAATTCCATTACAATTTAAGAACTTCTGAGTCGTGCGCTCTTGGCAGTGGTCGTGGTTGCGTGGATGGTACAGGAAGGCTCCTCGTTGTCGTCGTCTGTTCCCAGGGCTCCACTCGCCTCGCACTGGTTCTCCATTCCTGGCGGCTGGTTGCACAGCGAGCACTGCACCGGCGTGGACCGCGCGGCTCGGTGCAGCGACTTGGTTATCGCTTGCCTATAACTTGGCCCAGTACCTACTACAAGCATCTCCATCGATTTCACCAAATGCCCAAAGAACTAGGTATAGATAATATTTACAACTGCACAATCGTCGATAGTCTATCTTGTATAGGTACGTATATGAAGCTCTTTGGAAAGATTTCCACGATGGTTTCAGCAGCCACCTCCAACACTAGGTAGCTACATCTAGTCTACCTGTAGGTACCTACCACAGACTGTACCCACCGACACTGCAAACTGTTCGATACGTCAGGAATTAAAATAATGTAAAATGCACGCGATCAAATCCTGTCTAATGGTTATACTGTAAGTGCCTCATTTTAGTACCTACCTAATATGTTTTAGTCAATATTTTTTTCTGATTCTTCAATAATTCTCTGCATACCTACTTCAAGTCAAAACAAACACTTACCTATAGGTACGTATAATACAGTTTGTGTTGTGAGAGTGTAGGTATAAAGCTCGAAGCAAAGGATCTATTAAATATTGAAGCGTAGGTACTGAAGGAACAGGGAGCGATAGAGCAACATCCTCCGGGAACTGATGCGATACCGACGGGATGCGGCCGATACAAACAAAGGTCGAAACAGAGCGAACATTTTCAGGTCATTAGATATTGATTTAATTCAGTGGAGGCTCGCTGCGGCGCGGCAGTAGGCAGGCACGGACGAGGGCGCACGTTCACAAGCAGGCTGCGAGGTACGTCCGGGGGCGCCTCGCCCCGGGGCCAGGCTGCAGGGGGGACCTGCCGCCAGCCGGGTGTACTCTCGCTGGCCACTCGTGTCGGTGGATTATTAGTGATATTAGCGCTAAAACATGTGTTTTCGTGCTGTTTCTACAGTTCCATATATAGAAGTCTCTTTTAAAGTCTCCCTTAATGGGGCATTGTCCCCCACTTTAATGGGGCATGACTTTGACTTGACCGTGACTTACTTTCCTGGACTCTGGCTGACTTGTTTGTCTACGTCTTGATAAGTAATTTAATACTCGAAACTGGAAAATGCACACGAGTACGATGCCAAACTACTCACAGAGGAAAGAAAAAAAGGTAACTAAACATTGAAGAAAAAAGCTGAAAATATACAGATTTAGTTGATTATGCCCAACCTTCCCGGTCACGTCGACGATGATTCCACATGTTAGAGAGAGCGAGGGTGCGGAGCTAGGGCGCCTGCCGCCGGGCTGCGTGCGGGGCGCGGGCGCCGCAGTAACTACAACGTGAGTGCCGCAGCCCGGCGACGTATAACCGTTCTCAGTCAGGCTCGAAGGACCAAGCCGTTAGGAATCATCACGTTAATACCGTACCGTGATATTAATACTATGAAAGTAAAAAAAAAAAATTTAGTTTATTAGTTCAATATAACTTAGTGACTAAATACATACACCGAATTAACAGAGGATGCTGAAGTAAGTAACAAAATTAACTCTTACTACTAACAGTGTTAAAGTATAGTTAGATATTCATCACTGTAGGATGCGCTCCTTCGCTCGCTGTGGAAGGCGGCAGAGATGGTTTGTATACGAATGCGCATTCATCTCCACCTTCCGCCGAGCTTATCTAGTACTTACATTCATTCAAAGTAACATAACACGGCGAGTTCTACAAAAGTGCTGTTAATAGTCGTCGGCAACGTAGGTATCTGTGATGCGTGGTGTTACAGGTAGCGATAGGCGACTGTGCTCATAATAAATTAATGTTTTCTTGTTTTTTTCTTTCTGATCGCTTACCAGGCGTTTTAGCTTGTTTGTAGCCAATTATGGCAAAAAAGCATTTTTAAATACCTATCTACTTACACGTAAAATGAAAGTTATTGGAGTAGATATGGTAGGTAGGTAAGCATAGTAGGTACCTATACTAGCTAGCGGGGAGGGTGCAGGCGTACTGCAGATAGGAAGGAAGCGAGCGAGCTGTGTTGTGTTGTGAGTAGAGATGAGGTAGGTACTGACGCTGCGAGGAGGACCGGCGGATGATGTTCTCGAGGAAGGTGTTCTGCGGGGCCACGAGCCCCCGGCGCCCGCCCGGCATGCCGCCGCCGCATGCGCCGCGTCACTCACATGCCGCGCCTCGCCTGCCCGTCACCCTGCACACGGACTCACGCTGTACTGTCGGCCCGCGCTGCAGGCACGGGACCTGACCACTCTCCGTGCAGACACTGCAGGCACTGCCAACACTGCAGACACTGCAGACACTGCAGAACTTCCGACACTGCCGACACTGCCGACAGTGCAGACACTGCAGACACTGCAGAACTTCCGACACTGCCGACACTGCCGACAGTGCAGACACTACCGAAACTGACAACACTGCCGACACTGCAGACACTGCCTACACTGCCGATACTGCAGACACAGCCGACACTGCCTACACTGCCGACACAGCCGACACTGCCTACACTGCCGATACTGCAGACACAGCCGACACTGCAGACACTGCCGACATTGCAGACACTACACGCCCTGCCGACACTGCAAACACTGCAGACACTGCCGACACTGCAGACACTGCCGACACTGCAGACACTGCAGACACTGCCGACACTGCAGACACTGCCGACACAGAGACCCCTAACAAATATATTGTATTTTATTTATATTACACGGGAATTACTCACGTAAGATTAACGGGCGGTTATCCGAGTCGCGTAGGCAACAAAACGCTCCCTCAGCCCCCGCCAAGTTATAGCGACGCCATGCTAGAGTCAGGACGCCCGCGGGGGGAGTGCAACGACAAAAACGAACATAGGTCCGACCTCGATGACGCCTGGCGCGGCACTGAACGCGGCGCGTCAAAATTCTCGCGACCTTTTTACGATTTTAATTTCACTAAAAAACGACACTATTCACTTTCAAAAATCTATCCAAATAAAAGAATGTTGAATAAAATTGCCTTTCAGTTCATGCAATTTCCAGGTTGTTACGAGCTTTCATTAGAGCAAAAAATGAAAAAAATAAACTAAGTCGACTTTGTTTCAGATTTTTTTTTAATCGAGGAATGTTTATTCCATCGTGTTTTGAACCAAATCATATACTCAAACACAGATGTATCTGTAACAACATGTATTTTTTTTCAGCTCAAATGTTGTAATTTAACTGAATAAAATTGATTTAAAACCGTCAAATTTGGTATAAGAGGCTCTCGCCGCGCGGCGGCCCGTAGTGCAAAGCGAGACGCAGCCGCGCGCGCGCATTCATCTTGAAAAAGGCTGTCTAATGCGGTTGAAACTATAGTCGGAGTAACCGGCTTAATCTTACGTGAGTAATTCCCGTGTAATATAAATAAAATGTGTGAAAACCACGTCAGTTTCAATAATAAAATATATTGTAATGCTTTTCAGCTTCATTCTTTTAGATTGCAGGAACGAGTGGAACAGAACTATCCCCTTTAACACTTTTGTCAACGGACACCAAACGTCTATACCAGCCTAGTAGGTACCTAGGCTATCTATAAAAAACTAGGTACACAATAAGTAAAAGCATGTTGCCGTACAGCTTGAAATGCTTTGCTTTATGCCTGCACTTAGAGCCGAGCGAGTATAATGTTATACGTTGTGAGGGCTCCCTCGGGCGCTCCTCAGGAACTGCTTCCAAAACATCAGAACACCTAGGCGGGTACGTACGTCAGTACAACAATACTTGTAGGTCCCTAAGTACCTACAACACGTGCGCGATAATATCCAAGTGAAGAAACACCACTCGCGGCGAGTCACAACTGTTGTTCCTAGGAGATCGAACAAGTACCTACCTACTTACCTAGGTACAATACTACCTGAATATAACGTCGCTATTTCGAGTATAATAAAGGAGCCGACAGCGAACACTCGCGGTGACGAGGCGCCCGCGGGTTACTGGAATACGATATTATGAACGGACATTACCATATTGACTCAAAATAATGAGCCAAGAAATTATTTATTACAAGAGTATCGGCACGTGTCGAGCTGTTGCAAGCATCTACGGTTGTATGAAGACAACAGTAGCGCGGCTTCAACAGCAACCCTCAGGAGTGGGAGTCGGATCCAACCCCAGCGAGATCGGAGAAACATCTTCAGAGTCACGGAGCTCGTACATTCGAGCGGATGACGGGTTCGATACCAACGGCACAAAAGAAGTTTCCAGGTCAGTCACTTCGATTTACCTACTTCTGTGGAAGTTAGAGCGGATCAGATTACCGATACGAGGAGCGAGCTAAGCGCGAGCCCGAGCAGAGGGATCGACACGGGCGCGAGTGCAGCGCGGCACGATCGATAGTGTTTACGTGCGGCGACCGCGCGACCTCCGAGGAGCCGCGCCGTCTAATCCGCTTACGGGCGACCACGGAGTAATCGCATCACCGGCACCGCGCGCGCGGGGGCGGCCTCGGCGGACCCACCTCGGGTCGCGGAGCGGAGCGCGCATCGGAGCGTCTCGCACGGCACGGTGGCGGCTCGCGCGTGTCGCAGCCAGCTGCAGACCGCTGGACGCGCGGGGAACGACTGCCGCCCGCGCCCGCCCCAGCCCCCGCCGGCGCGCGCATCCGCCACCAGCGCATGCGTGACGTGACGCCCGGACCGGGCCGGGCCGGGCTCCCACCACGGAACGGACGCTAGTGATGCCCTACTCCGGACCCCCAGAGGCCACACATCGCGACCAGTCATCGGCGGCACAGATTTCATTAGCCTTTTTCACAAATCACAAAGAAAAAGAAACTAACAAACAGTGATAGTCAAACTAATGCAAACTTAATTAAAATACAGGAGCTCGAGTTTTGAATCGCTCGTATGATTTATTTTACACTATTCGGAAAACAAACAGCTGAAACTAACTAATTATACCAGAAGAACTAGATATACCTATCGCGAAATGACGACTTTACACTTGACTTGAACGAAATCCCAAACAAGTCGAATTTTTTTATTATTCATATCACTCGCTCAAGCAACGCGTGGTTTGAACAATTTGATTTTGCTTTCTATCAAAAGAAATTATTTCATTTCACATGATATTTTCATGCTAAATTACACGAGCGATTCCAGGCTTGTTCCGGGCTCGATTCCAGGCTTGTTCCGGGCTCGATTTTTGAATTGTCATTTTGTAACGGACACGAGAATGTTTCCAGTTTGGCAGCTTGCACCGTGAATGAAGAGGAATAAAGTCGCAGAATGTCAAGCGTGCGTTGTCTGACGATCTCAGGAACCTAGTGAGAAAGGAGTGGCGGAACTTTAAACTTTCTTGTAAAAAGCGAGGAGAGTATGTGATCATCCCGGCGACGACGAATGGGTAGCCACGGGAACTTAGTGCGGGATTCAGAAGCGTATTTTTTTAATATTATCAATAGACTTGCGCTTGGCCGCCAAGTCCGCCAACTATGATGCTGCCTACGATGGAGCACGCTTGCTTAGAAGAAACCTATTCACTCTATATTTGCGCATTAGCAAAAAAAAAAAAAAAAAAAATTTGCCAAATAACTCGTATGCAAAAAATTAAAGAGCTTTGAAGCGCTCAAGTTAATTCAGCTGGACTTCTGTGAGATCCATCTCGACACAGACGTCAGCATACATTAAGAATTGTAAGAGAAGAGCGACAGTGCAAGCGCTAGTTTTATATGTGGTGGATATAATATGGAAAATTACGAAGCCTTGATACGTAAAGAATCTCCGAAAGCAAACATTTTTCTGCTTGTTTCAACTAGACACGACCGAGGACTATATACCCCAAAGGGTAAAAAGTCCTTGGACACGACAGACATCGATCAAAGATTACACCCAGATTCTTGACAGCGACACTAAAAGGGATAGTAACTTCCATCAAAAACTACGTGTGGAAGTGAACTCCACTCAGTTTGGGTGTTCAGAGCGGGAGCTAGTATGACGCGTCTATACGAGTCTGCAGAGGATTTACTTTTAGGTCGAGTACGAGTGGCTCCATAAGATGCCTCCCTGCGGTACACCGGTAGATGTGGTACCACGAACAGTATACTTCTCTTGTAGACGAATCATCTGCCGACGGCGTTACAGATAATTTTGAAACCAGGGGCCTTACGGACAACAGCTAATTGCGGCACCTAATCCGCTCAGTTGGAAAATCACGCGAACGTGAACCTTATCGCGCCCAGATACGGTTTGCGGTCGCGTGATTTTCCACCTATTGAAGATAATTATGTTATAGGAGCGAAGTCGCTACAGCAAGGAGGATTTCAAAGTCAACAAAGTTAGATAAAACGAGCCAAGTGTGAGTCGAGCTCGCGCACCGAGCGGTACACGGCCACATTCATTATTAACTATCAACGTTATTTAAAATGTTTGACATTTTGTATAAATATGGAATCATGTGTTCTGAAATAAATTGAATGAATTGAAAAGTACAAAAAGACAACATCACACCCAGGCGGCCACCCATCCAAGTACCGACCGCGCCCGACTTCGGGGAACAGAAATTTGCTACCGACTCGCAAAAATTCAGTATTTCCATGAGCCAGAGGAAACGTCAGAATCTAAACCTCGTGTCAAAATTAATAAATGCAACTTTATTTCAAGTAACGTTTATTACAAAGAACAATAACATTGTCGAAATACATTTTCATTGAGTTGTAATATCTATATCGTTGGTGAGGCAGGTCCCCCGCCGGCCGGCTGCATCGTTGCATGGAGGCGCGGTGCACCGCACTAGGGGCGGCGCGGCACGAGGCGCACCCCGCGGCGCAGCAGCAGACGGCGCGGCGCCCCCGAGCCGGCGCCCGCCCCCGCGCCCGCGCCCGCGCCCCGCGCGCCGCGCTTGGCCAGGATGACGCGCGTGAACTTGACGGAGCCCGAGTCCGGGGCCGCGCCTACGCCCGCGCCCGCGCCGCGCTGCAACACAGGCCCTGCTTACCACGGAGTCTGTTACTCCACGAACACATAAGGTACGGCTAACTTCACATTACAAGCATCACCTTCATCAATAAAACTAATGGGATACCAAAATTAATTGTAGAACTAACTACCGGGGCTATCGGAGCTAACTGCCGGGGCTATCGGAGCTAACAGCCGGGACTATCGGAGCTAACTGCCGGGGCTATCGGAGCTAACTGCCGGGGCTATCGGAGCTAACTGCCGGGGCTATCGGAGCTAACTACCGGGGCTATCGGAGCTAACTACCGGGGCTATCGGAGCTAACTACCGGGGCTATCGGAGCTAACTACCGGGGCTATCGGACCTAACTACCGGGGCTATCGGACCTAACTACCGGGGCTATCGGAGCTAACTACCGGGGCTATCGGAGAGGTGTTTGCTTTAGAAAAAACTAGTAGGCCGCCCCTGCTTCGCACGGGCGAAGCCGGGATATATAGCCTATGTCAACCGGGGATAGTGCAGCATCCCAACAGTGAAAGAATTTTTCAAATCGGTTCAGTAGTTTCGGAGCCTATTCAATGCAAACAAACAAACAAACAAATCTTTCCTCTTTATAATATTAGTATAAATAAGGCTTATTAAAATATATTTTAATTCAATGCAATACGAAAAAAAAATATTAAAAAAAAATCGTATACTGAAGAAATTATTCAAATCGACTTATAAAATACTGAGATATCGGCGTTTAAAGTTTTTATTTGGATTGGGAAGAGAAGGGATGCTTTGTCCCTTTCCCGTAGGGTCAGTGTGAAGTTTGTATAGAGTACTTACATGTGACGTCATCTGTAAGTAAGGGCGTTCTCTGTGTAGTAACAAGTTAAATGCTATACTTTCCTTAATTTTAATTTGTGTTCAATGTTCGGCTTTATTTGTGGACAGGTTATTTAAAATACTTTATTATATCACCGTATTTACTTCATTCTGGGCCGGACTTTTACGAGGCATTGGAGGAACACCAAGAGGCCCTGGTTGAGGAACATTAAAGGTTTGAATAATTGTGGCTATTGTGGCGAGTTGTTAGTGGTGCTGGACTGTGGCATGAGGTGAGGCGACATATCTGCCTCGTGTCAATATATTGTGCCATTTAATGGATAGCCCGTTGGTCGAGTTGGTAGTGAACCTGCCTTCTGAGCTTGGGGGCGTGGGTTCGATTCCCACCTAGGACAAACATTTGTGTGATGAACATTTGTGTTTGTTCTATATCTGGGTGTTAATATATATTTAAGTATGTATTTAAAACTATCTATGTATGTATATCAGTCTCTGGCAGCCATATCACAAGCTTTGCTTAGTTTGGGGTCAGGTGACCGTGTGTGCGAAAATGTCCCGAATATTAAAATGACTGCCGCATGTTAGCACCGGAGGGGCAACATTGTCGTGGGTGGGTCAGGGTGTCGAGAGGTGCGCTCACTTTCACTAAGAGCTACTCGCGGCGTTATGCCCTTCCACACTTCCACCCTGGAGCTTAGGTTCTTAACTCTTGCTGTTTCCAGCCCCGCAGACGGCCGGTTAAGACAAGCCAGGGGTCGGGGTCTGAGTTAGCCCCATGCAGTCGAGGTACGCGGTGTCGCCACTCACTGAGGGCTCGTCATAAAGCCGCCCCTGCGTTCACATCATTATTATTTCTAAGACAAGTAAAAGTAATCCCGCCGGTTAGCCGGTTATATTATATCCTATTATAGGATATAACTAGTTACTATTACTTACTTACTATTTGAATTCATTGGGTATGTACAATAATTTAGTTCAACATGCTGTGTGAACTAGGAGAGCATACACTAATTATGTTTTTTTTTATTAAAAACTAACATTTGTACGTCGCGTACCTGGCACGGACATGAGATACGTCTCCATTCTAATGACCATGTATGCTACTTTATATGTATGTGTACCTACCATGTTCTGACAAATAAATATTTTGAATTTGAATACACATAACAATGCACATGTCTTCAATTTAAGGCTATTTGTTACGTAAGTGTTTTTTTTTTTTTTTTTTTTTTTTTTTTTTTTGTTCATGTGTTTGTCCAGTTTTGTGAAACGTATCAATAAAAAATTAAAAATAGATGAATGATTAATATAATGTAGAGTTGTGTGGGAGGGGAGGGTGGCGGCGGGGGGAGGAGCCCGGCGGGAGGAGTGTCGGCTACCTTGGTGGGTTTCCCGCTGGTGACGGTGAGCGCGCTGACGGACGCGGGCGCGGCCCCGGGCGCTCCGCCGCCTGCCTCGCCGGCTGCGGAGACAACTCACGTGAGCTGCGAGACACGTGCATCATTCTACTCACGTGATGAGGTAGAATGTAGCACTCGTGATCATTTGTTAATATCAAAACCACATAGATTTGTTGGATTCCCACAGGTAATAACCTGTGGGAATCCAACAAATACCGTACATCCCGTAAATCCGTACGGAGATTGGGGAGTTATAATTTCACGCTATTGGTAATACAGAAAATCACCTGTTTCATAGGGAGTTTGACTTGACCGTGACTTACTTTGCTTGACTGTGACTATGACTCGTTTGACGTTTTAAGACTATGTAAGCATGTGTAATATTACGACTGAAGGACTCTGTATCTATGAAAACAACAAAAACAAAGCTGTTTCATAGTGATTCCGCCATTGTATCATGTATCGTCATCTCTCTCGAACTTATTGTAAATTACTTATTCTGCTCTTCCTTATGCACGTGTACGTGAATCCATGGCATCGATGACGTCATTGGGTGTCAGATAAAATGTGAAGTGCAGATACAGACCGGTGTCGTGCGCCAGGAGCGAGGCGGCGGGCGCGTCGTCGTCCGCGAACACGATGGGCAGCTGCATGATGTCAGCGGCGGCCAGCGTGCCCGTCCCCGCCCCCGCAGCCCCCGCGGCGCGGCGCGGCGGCAGCAGCGCGAGCGGAGTGCCGCCCGACACGCGCGACACCACGTGACCCTCTGCACACACACACGCGCGACTGTTATACAGAATATCAATATATGTATGTGGCGCGTGTAACGTTCCATGATCGTTACCTACTCCCAAATTCATGGCAAATGGCACATACGCTAGAAGCCAAACTTAATGAATAAAAAAGGTCACTACTATGACATAAACATTGTTGACAGAATGAAGGTGATTGACGTAATGTCAGTCAGTTTCATTCCGCTATGCAAAAATCGGCATTGTTCTAAGACAAAGGAAATTATAAAAACTGCAGTTTTAAAAAGATTCGGGTATATAAATATCGTATTCTTTCTAGAAGGAATACGATATATATAGGACCCGAAATAAAACTGCAGTTTTTACAATTTCCTTTGTCTTAGAACAATGCCGATTTTTGCATAGCGGAATGAAACTGACTGACATTACGTCAATCACCTTCATTCTGTCAACAATGTTTATGTCATAGTAGTGACCTTTTTTATTCATTAAGTTTGGCTTCTAGCGTATGTGCCATTTGCCATGAATTTGGGAGTAGGTAACGATCATGGAACGTTACACGCGGTACACACGGGCAGCTGACACACACAGCGTCAGTTGTCCGTGGAGCCCTGCCGGGAACCCCGGTACAGCGCAGAGTCTCCCAAATAAAATATAATGACCGACAACCGAGTGGTCGTACAGATGTGCTCCGACTCTCTTCTCTACAGGATACTTACCCAGTTCAGAAGCTCGACAGTTCCTGTAACAGAGAACAAATATGTTTAGTTTTCACTTCACTATAATAATATTGTAATCAATGAATGAATATTTATAAATTAATATTCGGGACATTTTTGCACACACGGTCATCTGACCCCAAACTAAGCAAAGCTTGTAATATGGCTGCCAGAGACTGATATACATACATAGACAGTTTTAAATACATACTTAAATAGATATTAACAACCAGATATAGAACAAACACAAATGTTTTTCCTAGGTGGGAATCGAACCCACGCCCTCAGGCTCAGAAGATAGGTTCACTACCAACTGGACCAACGGGCTATCTAAAATCTAAATTGTGCAGTTCAATGTTATATTAGACAAGTGATCATTTTCGATTTCGTATTTAGAATGAGGACATTAAGGAGCGACACACAGACCATAATTACGTTTCAAAATAACGAGAGTTACTGAACCGACCGAGTTATTGGTTGCGTGAACTCAAACTAAATCAAGTAAACTGCTGAAACAAGTGAACACGCCGAGACCTAGACGTTGTGCCATACAATACACTACAGACCAGAACCTTCACTCCGCAAACAAACTTAAATAAATAAGGATTATCTACGAGGCAATAGAGTAGCAATACAGCTCGTACAGCGCTGGATACAGCGCGCTATATTCATCTAGAGAGCCACTCTCTCTCTATCACGTAGCTCTCTCTCCTGTTGCGGCACGTGTAAAAAGCGATTCTTTGTTTTTACTTTTATTTATACACCCGTAAGTACAACAGTGTACGGATTATAAGATCTTTTAGAAGTAATTGTTCGTTGCAAAAACACAGAAAAGATGCTTAGCTAACGTGGCTAGCGTAGCGTGCGGGCCGGGCGAGAGCCGAGCGGCCGCTGCCCTGCCGTACGCCTGCCCGAAAGGCGCGCCAGCCGAACGTACCTAACCTGCAGAGTGACACCGCCGTGGTCGTGCGTCGTATGATACTCACTGGGCGGGGTCGGGCGCGGGGGCGGCGGGCGGCGCGGCGGGCGCGGCAGGCGGCAGGTGCGCGTACTCCTCCGTCAGGTCTGTCGCACGCACACAACACATTATAGCGACGCTGTTCCTATACGAGGTGACCACTTCATCAAACCTCGCGCGAGGAAACATGCAAGTTATTACAAACGGCTCAAGTTCGTCGGACGAGACGACCACAGACAACATAATCGTGAATGTAAGCCGTCTGTAATAACTTATACCAGGTAACTCTACTCAAACAAACTGTTCCACTGAGAGACGATCCCAAGTATAATGTATTGTACACTAAACGAGGAGAAGGGCTACCACGTCCTAGCAGATATGAAAACAAGTTAGTTACCGTAAAACGGTCGTTGGTCAAATCGTCTAATATGCTCCACGTAAAGGGAGCTGATATTTACAACAGACTTCCACAAGCGGTCGTTGATGATCAGAGCTTTGCATCTTTCAAAAATAAATTAAATAAGTGGCTTATTACGCAAGCTTTTTATGAATATAGTGACTTTACCGATATTAAGATAGCGCGTGATACTATTGTATAGCAATTTTTTATCATAATATTATTTTGTATACTGCCTGACTTGTAATTCATATAATTATTAATAAAGATATGTCTATGTCTATGTTTAAAGCTCGGGCGCACTTCCTGACACTGGGGCCGAGTCGGAGCGCACCGAGACAACGCGCGACAACTGCATCACGTGACGGTACTTCGTTTAATTCTATGGCTTTATTAACTAAACAAAATACAAGTTAACACTAACACTACAAATACAGTTAGACCAGAAGGTAATTTAATGAGTAGTTTAATTTATTTACTAGTTATTACGTGTTATTTTATTAATATTTTCAGACCGGGACTTTTCCAGTTCTGTGCCGTACGGATTGCACAACTGATGTCTCATCATCATCATCATTTCAGCCGTAGGACGTCCACTGCTGGACATAGGCCTCCCCCATCGATCTCCAAAAGGGCCGGTTGGAAGCGGCCTGCATCTAGCGTTTCCCTGCGGTCTCTTTTAGGTCGTCCGTCCATCGTGTGGGTGGACGTCCTACGCTGCGCTTACCGGTCCGTTATCTTTTCGGCCCCATCGGCCATCTGTCCTGCGTGCTATGTGCCCTGCCCACTGCCACTTCAACTTGCTAATCCGGTGGGCTATGTCGGTGACTTTCGTTCGTCTACGGATCTCCTCATTTCTGACTCGATGTCGTAGAGAAACCCCGAGCATAGCCCTCTCATATTTCAGAAGTGGTTCCATATACATTATATCGAAAGTGATGTAATGCTTTAAAAAAACAACAACAAACTATACAGAGTACACAGATGACGTGTTGGTTCGTGGTTCCCTTCAGCAACAGATTTGATGAGGACTTACAATCTCTAATCGAAGCTCGAAGCTGCTATTCAATAAGCATATTGAGAACGTCTCGAACAAAGCCATGAGAACTTTGGCCTTTATTCTCCGAATTACTCGAGACTTTAAAATGATCAAGACTTTGAAGATTCTCTATTGTTCATTAGTACGTAGTCAACTGGAATATGCTTCGCAACTTTGGAACCCCTGCTATGAAAAATATATTAACATCCTTGAGAGGCCCCAAAAGAAGTTCCTACGGTATATTAATTTCAAAGCTAAGATTCTGAGCCCTGACTACGAGTATGATGAGGTTTGCTTCCACCATCATATGTTGCCTGTTCGAATCAGAAGAGAGGTTGCGGATCTGACCTTCATGTTCAATATACTATCTAATAGGATCGATTGCCCTTCACTATTGTCTCGGATAGGTGTTGTGACTCCTCTACGCTCAGCTCCTCGTAGACACAATCTTCGGCTGTATACTCCACGATACGTAACTAACTATCGTAAATATTCATTCTTTATTCGCACATTAATCAATTTCAATAGCAACTATTCAACCAACGTTGACTTATTTATGATGAGGCATAATACTTTCAAAAATACAATTTCTAAAAACTTCTTTGACAAATTAAAAGTGAAATATGATAACACTAAAAATAAAATAGCAAAAAAACGTAAAATTAAATCTAAGTTGAAAATTTAAGTTGTATTATGTTTTATACATTTGAAAATTTGTATGTTATTTATTAATTTTTTCTTTCTGGTAATTAATTTATTATCTCTTATGTTAAGGACTTCGAATATTTGTTTTCCTATTACTATTTATGTATCCAGGCCCTAGTTGGTGTTGTAACGGGGCATTTACACTATTTCTAGTTTGTATTAGTGAAAACATGTTTTTGGTTTTTGTGTAACTATTTATCTTATATCTACTGTATTAATTAGCAGCTGTATGTTTTCCTTGTACAATAAAATACAATAAAATAAAATAATTGAACTGTTATTTTTTACTTTTTAGTTCAGTTTGTAGATGTGTGTGTAGTCTTGAAGTCTGTTTGTGATATATATTTTTTCTAAATAATGTTCATTAGATCTAGTCCAGGGGAAGGTGGGAAGGGAGGACCCAGTGGTACCACTGGTGGTGGTGGTGCCATTTTCAGGATACAAGTGTGCGCAGTATTGTTTGTCAGTGATGTAATGAGAGTAGGGTGCATGTTGTTACCGATCTCGCGCACGACGCTGGGCAGGGGCGGGGGCGCGCGGCGGCGCTCCGGCGCGGGCGGCGAGGGCGGCGCCTCCTCCTGCTCCGCCGTCTCTATCGCCCACCGCACGCACTCCTCCTGCACACATCACGACACGCATGTAGCGAGGGGGCGGGGGGCGGGGGGCGGGGGCGCACGCAGCGCACACTCACCGCGAGCGCCGCGTCCAGCGCGTGCTGCGGCAGCCGGTGGCGCGCGCGCAGCCGGCTCGGCAGCCGCAGCTCGTGGTCCGCGCCGCGCACCTCCAGCAGCCGCCGCGCCGCGCCGCTCTCTGCGGACCGAGGGAACACATTGTAGGTGTGCGGGGGTGTGCGGGGCGGGGCGGGGCGGCGGACACACACGCACCGCACACGTTGTTGGCCACGGCACGCGCGCAGTCGGCGGCGTGCGTGCCGGCCACCAGCAGCAGCGGCAGGCGGCAGGCGGCGAGCGCGTCGTCTGCCGCGTCACGTGCGCCCTCCGCCGTGAGCAGCGGCGGCGCGGCCAGCACGCAGCCGCGCACGCCGCCCGCGCGCCCCGCGCCGCCCGCGCCGCGCGCCAGCACCAGCGCCACGGCGCAGCCTGCGCCCGCGCCGCCCAGGATCACCGACCGCGACCTGCACACACCACATTATCATATTCCACGAACCACATCATTACACCCACACCTCAGTAACGACTCCCTATACCGCACAATATTACATTATTCTGTGTCTGTACCTCGCCCCATGATGGTGGATTGTACGAGTGCATAAAACAAGTCATTTTAGCTGAGACGTTTAAGTCGAGGATAAATTTTACTTTACGCTCGGCTTTTCATTTTATTTGCGAGGAAATTAAACAGTGGTATTGTAAGTTAATACCCATCACTTTAAAAAAAAAAACTGTTTTTTTAATGATGTTTTTTGCCCTTTACTAAGCAGGCCAAAGCCATTAAGGTTATACCGCCAATACCGCCTCGTCTTCCGTATTTTACTGTTATAAGTATGTAAGTAGAAAGCCAGTAAATCTACACTAGGTATCAGTCCGCCAACTATGTATTCTAAAACTTTATTAGAAAACTCATCTAATAAAAAACGTAGACCAAATGATGTAAAGGTTCCAGCTGTTAAGTCTTCCTTTGCAAGACGTTTTAGCCATTAGTCATTACATTCTTCCATTTTTGTATAAGCGTATGATGAAGATCTGTAATCTCAGTGATATCTCCACTTACAGCGTCAAGGAGAAAGTGAAAACATGGCTCCTAACACTAGATTACGATGCTACGGAGGCTTTGTTTATCATTCAATCATGAATAAAACTATTAATAACTACAAAAAAAAAAACATTTATAACACTTTGTACTTCCACTCTCACACACACTCGCTATCATTATCTACATTCATAACTTTACCCACACCCACACCCACACACACACACACACACACACACAAACATCCCTCATCACACAAGTCCTTAAGCACTGGAGTGTTTCCATCAAAATGGAAAGTAACACATATATAACTCTACTATACACAAAAAGGGGGATTTGTCTCTAATTGAAAATTACAGACCAGTCTCAATTCTTTCAGGCAAACTATTGGAGGCATTTTGTGGACAAAATATGTATCGGCACCTAACCCCAAATAAAAATATTTATTAGCATGGTTTTAGGCCACAAAAATCTACAAGCACCAACCTCATTGGCTACATGTTTAAATGTTTATTTTATTTTATTTTACAAGGAAAACATACAGCTAATACAGCAGTTTATCGGGACTTATCACGTATTATTTTATTTAGGTACCCTTCGCTCGACGTTTCGACCATGTTACAATGGCCGTGGTCACGAGCCGACAGCTGCTGGTGTCAGCTCCTGACCACAGCCATATATATTTTTTAAAGCATTCGTGTTGACAGTATTCTCACCCCGCCTCTGCGAGCGCGTCAGTGAGCGCGGCGCGCACGGCACCCGCGGCGGCGGCGCACCACGGCTCCGGCGGCGCCGCGTCGGCCCCGGGCGCGCCCGCGGCTCCACTCAGCACGCGCGTGTGCACCAGGCTCGCCAGGCGCGGCTCCCAGCGCGCGTCCAGCGCCGCGCACCCGCTGCTGACCCACACCAGCCACGGCGAGGACTCCGGGCCCACCGCGCCGGCCGCGCGCGTCTCCAGCGCCGCCGGCACCCGGCCCCCCGCACCCAGCATGCGCGCCGCCAGCCGCGGCACCGCGCGCCGCAGCTCGCCCGCCGCCTCCTCGTACAGGCGGCGTTCGGCGCGCGGCAGGTGCTCCACCAGCGCGCCGTGCAGCCAGGCGGGCGCGCCGCCGCGAGCCCACAGCGGCGCCAGCGCGCGCCGCAGCCGCCGCGCCGCAGCGCGCGCCTGCTCACGCCGCGCCGACCGGCCCGGCGCCGCGAGCCGAGCGAGCCGCATGCGCCGCAGCGCGTCCGCCGCGGCCTCGGCCAGCCGCGCGTGCGCCGCGCTGGGCGCCAGCGCCTGCACGCGCCCTTCCCACTCGCCGTCCGACGCGTCCGTGTCGTCGTCGTCCTCGGGCTCCGGGGAGGCAGGCGCGACGCACGGCGGGGAGGGCGGCGGCGAGGGCGCGCTCACCACGTCCACGTGGGGCGGCGCGGGCCGGTGCGCCCGCGGCGCCAGCAGCGCGCGCACGCGCGGCCCCTCCCCGCCGGCCGCCCCCCGCGCCGCGCCGATGCGCGCGCGTGCGTACGAGTGCTCGCCCCAGACGCCGCGCCGCGACCCCTGCCGGACACGAGATGCCTTCACTGTTGGTGACAAGTTTAGTAGTGACCGCGGCTGGTCTGTGTATACTCACATGTGCGAGCGTGTGCACGTACGCCACGAGCCGCTCGTGCAGGGAGTCGCTGTCGCCGGGTGCCATGTGCTCGCTCGGTGAGCCGGGCTGCATCAAATGTTATCATTATCAACACATCTCATCACTTAAATTTGGTGTGGAGACCATTTGTACCTAAGATTAGCACATTAGTTACTATTTATCAAAGGAAAAATCAATGTCTTCACAGAATGATGACCAGCTCTTGTCTTTATATTGCTTGTGTTCCACATGTGTACAATATCATTTGTAATGAGATAGACAGGTGTAACTGCTCTGTATCTTCTTATACTGTTACTCTCAACTCTAATATAAATTCATTGTACAATAATTTAGTTAAGCATGCTGTACATACAACAAGAAGGGCATACACATAATGTATAATTATGTCTTCAATTTAAGGCTATTTGTTATGTTATTCTTCATGTGTACGTCCAGTTTTGTGAACCTATTTATAAAACAAAATAAAAAAAGAAGTGGATGAGAAGTATTAAGATTTGAGAAGCTTCAACTTTAGGTAAGGCTGTCAACTTTTATTTTAAATTAAAGAACTCTTGACGTTTCGTAGCATGGGATGCACTTTGTGACTCGGCGGAGGGACGATACACCCTGATGTTGCACCCACCTGACCGACCCTGTAGATGTATTAGGTATGTCAACCTGTAGAACTGAGATGCATCGTTCAAACCACGGGCTCTGGCCTCGAGTGTTGGCAGCTCTAGCTTTAACAGACAACTGATGAATTTGGTGACTGTGATATTGGCACATCAGCCTGTTCAGGCCAAATAAACAGCACCGCGAGCCACAGGTTGTCCGTTCAGATTAGATAGTGTTGGGTACTCACATCGCGCGGCGAGTCTGCGGTGCTACGGCTGCGGCACACGACGGCGGCGGCGGCGGCGGCTCCTGCAGACATTGTTGTCTGTAGTTCTCACCATCCACCACACTGGCCGAACCAACGTATTTATACGTAACGTACTGTACAGTACCGGCCGTAACTATACCAATATGTAAGTAAAACTAGCAAGGAGACAGGATTCATGAATTAATTGATATGATCAAAAATAGGTTAGCACTTGCATCGCAACGTATTAACACAATTATTTTATTGCTTTACCAAAAAGTAATTACTCGAATAGGACTAATCACTTCTCCCTAAGGTGTGTGAACAGTTAGTAGTAGTCTGTAATAATTATTTAATCAGCTAAACAAATTATAAAGTTCACAAACTAATTCACATTATTCACAACAAAACAATACAATTATTACAATTAGGGATGAAGGATGAAATAAAATTTAACATTGACATCCACGTTGTTTTTTTGTTAATTTTGTCATGGCCATATTGACCAGGGATACAAAGTCTGTCAGTCGTAAATGTACAGTATTTTATGGCGTCAAACAAGAGAGAGTCCAGACTATAATATAACAGAGTCAAGCAAAGTAGAAAGTAAGTCACGCAGAACTTGCGCAGGACGGTGTGCCGTGTAGCATTTTTTTATATATCTTGAATAAGTTAAGTCTCTCAATCTAAACTAATAAAAATAAATCATTTTGGATTCTTCTTTCAATAGTACTCAATATACGTACATAATCTAAAAACTAAAACATAAAATATCAAAATAAAAGCTAAAATTAAACTAAAAGATGATTTACAACCTAAAACTTTTACTAATTAAAGTTATAATCCAAAATGATTACCTGCATTATTTTATGGGATTAAATAAAATTCTCATTGTTTAAAAATACATCACAGCTTTATTAAATATTGCACTGCTATGCTATCATTATTCTAAATAAATAAATTATTTACACAATATTTATGAGCAGGGCTCAGTTGTACACTGGCTACGAGCACAGCAGGTGCGTCTAGTACTACAGCTGCTCCATGTCGTGTCGCGACGCGGCTCGAGCGAGTGCAGAGTTCACGTTACTGGCCCGGTACATTCAATTGAGTGTTGAATGGAAGACGTCCTGATAGTGCATCCTGCTCTGCAGCATGTCGTTCTCGTTCATCTCCAGCTTCAGCGGCGGGATGAGCGCAGCAGCCACCGACCTGCCACACAGAGACACTCGCCTTACTACACCACTACTCACGACTGGTTGTTCCTCCCAGAAATATATACTTATACCTTTACAACGCCAGGATTCTCTAATATTAATATTATGTTAATTTACATAGATGCAGTTTTTAAGTTAAATAGCTGCCCATAATGGAACTTACTATTAGTATTTCCCTATATACAATGGCATTATATATAAGACTTGAGAAATATACTCTAACTTAACCTGAAAATAAGGTTCCTCTGCTGGTGAGGTTTGGGGCGGAGTGCCTCCCCTCTTAGTCCGTCATTGCAATGCCGAGACAAAACGAGTTTGTTGTACTTATAATAATTATAAGCAATGTTTACAACAATGAGGGTGTCAGCGGCTGAATAATACAGAGTAGTGGCATGTGTGGTGCGTTACCTGCCCTCGGCATTTAAGAAATTGAATGTAGAGCAAGCATGCTCGGTGGGTAGTATTTCCACGTTGAGTTTGTTGGCGCGCGCGGCGGTGAACACGCGGTTGAACTTGGACCGGTCATTGCTCTCTAGCCCCAATATCTGAAATGGAAGACACACATTGGATTTTCCTTTACAGAATACATGGATATAATGGCCTCTGCTCTGCTATCAGCATGCTAATAAATACTCATGCATACACCAAAGTAAGCTGTCGGTACCAATCCATATACCGCAACATACATCTGCCCTGGACGTGGACACCCCTACCGCTCTACCTACCTACTGGAACCTATAGCCACCAAAGAAACTGTCCTCAGAATCTGTCTCAGACGTATAAGGGCTTGTCTATATTCCAAGCCTACTAACTCATTAAAGACCTCAACAGTACTTGAATGTTGTACTGATAGCCCTCCTACATAGGAGGATTCATATATTTTACTTTTGTCTATGATAGGAGCAACGCACTGGGAACACATCCCGGTTACTGAGCCAATCAAACCTCGGCACTGCATGCATTGAGCACATTCATGAAGCAATTTCCTTTATGTATAAGTAAAGTCAATGAAACTCACCACAAGATCTACTTTTGGTTCCAACAATTTAAATAATCGCAGAGACTCTTCCGTGATTTCATCAGACACTAACACTTGCCACGACATCACAGTTCTGAAATAACATACAAATAAACTTTATTACATACATAAGGAGCATTTGAGGAGCACATACAGGGTGTGAGGGAACGCTCCCGGAGACGATGCCAAGTCAAGACCTGGCCAAGTATGCAGATAGGACACAGGCGTGTCACAGATACATTGCCGACCTTTAAAGACTCTTTTAACAGCCCTTTTGAAGAACACCATGTTATAGTTACTAAATGAGCTACCATGATATACTTCACTTTTGTATTTTCATGGGCATCAATATTGTGAGAGAGCACTGCTCAGTGTGATTTACTTTTCTCTGAAAATGTCAACTGGCTATCTATTACAATTCAAAAGATACAGCCGTTAAAAGGTAGTGCAGATAGAGTAGGCTTAGTAACAGGGTTCTGTTTACACCCTTTGGGTACAGAACCCTAAAAATTATGCTCGCATTTTACCATTTGTTGTATTTTGTGCTTTTTTGAGCCATCATGTAGTAATCCAATATAAATTTAGCAAGTATGGATAATAAATCTGAATGCTTGTGTGTTTCCTGTTTCATGCTTTATACTCTCACGAGTTGTTTGATACATAACACTCCGATCTACATTGAACATTTACTAATTAAAGAGTAGCGCTGGTTTGGTGAAGAATTCAAAAAGAAAATAAGCATACAAGTAGGTACTAACTACCTGGTACCTGGTAGGTAGGTACTAACTACCTGGTACCTGGTAGGCAGATACTAACCTGGGGAAAATGGCCATCGATCCCAGAACTGTGACACCATTGTTGAGGCGGAAACCATACTGTAATAACAACATTCAGATATCAACAACATTGACAAACAGACAGTTTACACTCAAGTATCATTTTTGCAGGTTAAGATGAGCCCCAGACCTGATGGGAACTATTAGAGCTCCTTCATCAGGGAATATATTCGGGACATTCGGGACATTATGCAATATGCCTTCTTTAGTCTACTTGACTGGAACAAATATATTTAATTCAAGATACCTATGCGTGTGCATAATAGTGTCATTATTCGGATTTTAAGAAAATTTTGTAGGCAAATAGTTCATTCAATTGCAATTTGTAAGTTCGAATATGAGGAATATCGTGTCTAAAGCTTGTGGAAATATAGACATAGACTGTATATAACTGTGTATGTATAGTATGAGTGTGTGGTAATGTAGGGTTGTGTGTAGGCACCGTAGCGTAGGTGTCGATCATCAGGCCGAGCTCATGGTCCTGGTTGATGACTCGCACGGTCGTCTTGCCTTCGCCCTCGTAGGCAGCGGCGTGCCGCACCGGGCTGTGAAACACACGATACACTATATTTTTTTTATATATATGCAGATGTCCTATTTAATAGGGTTAACTCTGTAGAAGTCTTTCTACACGACACCTGTAACTTTGTAAACCCATTATACGCAAAAAATACTAATAAATAAATAAATAAATAAATAAGTAAACAACAAATAATTACAAAGGCAACTAACCTTATTTTTGGAAGTCTGTGTTTGGAGAAGAGACCTATCTGTCTGATAGTATTGAGTAGCATTCTTAATGTGCTTGCTTGTGACGTCTTGTATTTGGACTGATACAATAAATTATTTTCTCCTTTCGTATCGTAAAGCGAATATAAAATCGAAATAACTCAGATTCAAAGGGGTGGGCCTATATGTAATGCGTAAACTTTGCCGTAAACTCACGTACGTCGTGTAAACTCCGTTCCAAATATATCTATCGATATTTTATGTAAACAAAGAAATGTCACGTAAAGTCACTATCAAAGTGAGATGCCAGTTGCTCAAAACATTTTTCATTTTACGAAAAATATTATACTCGGCTTTGCTCTCGCGCGGTACAATAAGGGATATTTTGATAGTACAAAAAATTAATTACAAACATTACTATAAGATTGTACTAGATGGCGTTGATTTTAGAGGCGTTGACTACTATGATAGAGGAAATAAAGGTCAAATCCTGTCAAATCAAACGTTGGCCAGATATGTTTAGACCCATATTGTCTTATTAGTAAAATATTTTCTATCAATTTTTTTTTTTTTTTTTTGTCATAACATAGTATAGAACCATTATATAACAGATTTAGCATTAAAATAAATAGTACAAAACGATTTTAATTTTAATGTAAACTTGTTTAATATTTATATTTGCACTTATTTATTGTATGTCCGTAAGGATAGTGACTGTTGACACTTATAATAATTTTAAGACCTTTGTTAACACAGTTATGCACAATAAAAGTTTATGCACAATAAAAGTTTATTATTACGACTGAAGGACTCTGAATACATGGTCATGATAAAAAATTACAAAAAAATATATATGCAGATGCGCCGAATTTTAAATCAATTTTAAATGTCTTGCTCGCTCGCTCGTCAATTGATTTTTCTTTCCGTGCAATTGTTGTAAAGTTTAATAATATAGTTCATGATTCGAATTCGAAAGGTACAGAAATAACTTGCTTTTTGACAAGAAATATTCTAGTTAATGTAAATAATTTCGCCGCATTGTGTGTGAAAAGTGTAAATGATGAACAATGTCGGAGTCTGCGCGGAGTGTACAGAGCTCTCCGAGTTAGTAGATGCAAGGAAGAGTCGGCGCGGCGGCGGGTACAGCGTGGACATGTGGCGGGAGGTGCGGCGGCGCTGGATGGCAGGCGGCGTGCTGGGCGCGCTGCTGGCCGCCGTGCTGTGTCCCGCGCTCGGAGCTCCCGGAGGCAACTACCACTGCATGCCGCGCTCACTCGGCTCCGCCTAGCTCGCTCATTACAACCATTGCACCCATGTAATTCTATATTATCATTTGTAATGCCCGACATGAATTCTCATTTTATTACACCTTGCAGTACCTACCAGTATAGAAGAAACTTTCTGCAGCAAGTTCTGATATGCAGCTGATGCATAACAACTTTGAAACAACAAACAAAATGAGATTTCATTGTATAAAGCTCAATGCCCATATTCTAAAATGCGACTGAAGGTTCTCGCTAAACATTATTTTGGAATATGGTTGGTTTGTTTCTCTTTACTGGTTCCAAGATTGTAGTGGGTTCTGCGGGCTGCAGTAGATTGTACAAAGCTGAATGATGATTCTTCTATATTTATAATTGAATGCATAATTAATTAAATAGTAAATAGCCTAGTTCACTGGTAATGTAAGTGTTCAGTCGATGGAACACCCGCACACATAATGTTTCAACGCTTGTTAGTATGTTAGAACATCCATCTGATCATTTCCTACTTGTTGAATCTTACAAACTGTTTATTTAACAGCTTCATAAAAAGCCTTCCATTCCAAATAAAAGTCTAGAATATAAATTAATGTCAAATTGACTACGCACAATTAATTCCAAAATTTATTTATCTATAATCTATATCAATTAATTAATTTATGCACTACATTTATTTATTCTAAACTAGCGGCCTGCCCCGCTTCGCACGGTGCAAGTTTTATTATAATATAAACTTTCCATGAAAAAATATCTAACAGATGGCAAAGAACACATTAGTATGAGTACTGATGGTAAAAACCACATCAAAATCCGTTGAGTGGCTCAGGAGGAGTTAGCGGATATACACACATGCCAGTCGTGGAAAGCGTAGCCTCAATGTAGGCAACGCACTGACAAGCCCCGGGTATTGTAAATGTCCTAAGATTCCCGTAGACTATTTATAGGTAGATAAATAGCTGCACCCTGCAGTAGGGATTATTCCTTATAATATAAGCTATCTGCCAGTGAATATCTCGTCCAAATCAGTCCAGCCATTTATAGCAGTCCATAGATGACACATAAATATAGATATAATATAGATGATCTACATAATATACACATCATCATAGGCAGCCTTTTAACAGTCCACTGCTGGACTTTTAGCCTACCCCCGAAAGGGTGATTGGGCCATATCCACCACGCTGGCCCAGTGCGGGTTGGTGGATTATATATACACATCGCCTTTTAAGAAAGAAGAAAGAAAGAAGACGAAAAGGTCGAGGTTCAAGGTCTTCTTTCTAAGAACGAAGAAGAAATTAAAATGACTTTAGTACTTTAGGTACTTATAGGTTCGCATGATAGATAGGTAGGTTGTAGTAAGTAGGTGAGTAACAAGTTTTATGCTAAATAGGTTTTTTTTCTTTAGATGTCACACGATTAGATTTCGACGCGGGTATGGTGTCGCATGGAAGTAGGCAGGCTATTAGCGCGGCGGCCTGCCACAGCCGGGTGTCGTATGGAAGTAGGCAGGCTATCAGTGCGGCGGCCTGCCACAGCCGGGTGTCGTATGGAAGTAGGCAGGCTATTAGCGCGGCGGCCTGCCACAGCCGGGTGTCGTATGGAAGTAGGCAGGCTATTAGCGCGGCGGCCTGCCACAGCCGGGTGTCGTATGGAAGTAGGCAGGCTATTAGCGCGGCGGCCTGCCACAGCCGGGTGTCGCATGGAAGTAGGCAGGCTATTAGCGCGGCGGCCTGCCACAGCCGGGTGTCGTATGGAAGTAGGCAGGCTATTAGCGCGGCGGCCTGCCACAGCCGGGTGTCGTATGGAAGTAGGCAGGCTATTAGCGCGGCGGCCTGCCACAGCCGGGTGTCGCATGGAAGTAGGCAGGCTATTAGCGCGGCGGCCTGCCACAGCCGGGTGTCGTATGGAAGTAGGCAGGCTATTAGCGCGGCGGCCTGCCACAGCCGGGTGTCGTATGGAAGTAGGCAGGCTATTAGCGCGGCGGCCTGCCACAGCCGGGTGTCGCCGCAGGAACTGAGCACGCAGTGGGTTTGCAGGGCCGCTACACACGCAGTACCTGTGGTTCCTACCGCTGAGCTACATCTACTACTCGGCCGGCGTGCGCGCGGGCGCGGGGTGGCGCGCGGGGCGGGGCGGGGCGCGCGGCCGCGTGCTGGCCGTGTCGTGCGCGCACGCCGCGCTGCTGACGCCCGCGCTGGCGCTGCTGGTGGCAGCCGCCGCGCCGCCGCACCCGCTGCTGCACGGGTGAGAACACCGCGTCCCGCCGCACCCTTCAGCCTGTCACGGCATACGGCATGTACCGCGCACCCTCACCAGCCCAACAGGCCTAAGCATGGGCTGTGGATAAATTGTCTTTCCACCGTTTTATCCACGCCTAGACGCGACAAAGCTACAATATGGAAACGTTTGTCTTTTTACCCCCCCGACCCCCCCCGCCTCCCCCCTCCACTTCCCAACCTCAGATCGCCCGTAAATTACTTTTCCTTTAATTTTTGTTTTATTCTCTTCCTTTTCCAATAGGTTTCATCCTACTTTTTTTTTCTTGTTTTTTTTTCCATTTTCGAAGGCTTCTGCACACTGGTTTACACGTCGTTAAATTAATTTTACACTATTCGGAAACTAAACAGCTGCAATTAACAAATTATACCTAGCAGTATAGTGTTCAAATGTCTCTAAATTTTTTATTTAAAAAAAACACTATTTTATACTTACGTACCTACAAATTTTTCACACAAACTAAGAAAATTGTAAGGACGACATAGATTAACTACACAGTTATTCTAAGAACACCGATGACTTAAATAATAAGTCCACATGCAAGAAAGGATGGCATCTAGTCTGATTTAGGCCAGATGTGTTCGCACCCGCCGCGCCGCTGCACCGATAGCAGGCGACAAGCGGCTCGAACGCTGGCCCGTGTGTTTATATTCATTACAACCAGTGCCGGTTTTAACACTACCAGCGCCCTGGCCGCGATTTCTACGACACCGATGGCTGCTCTGGTGGCACAAGAAACCTTACAAGATCGTTGACCTCGTGTCGCAGGCTGGTGGGTGCGACGGCGGGGGGCGGGTGCGCGTGGCTGTCGCTGGCGGTGAGCGCGCACGCGGCGGCGCCGCTGCTCTGCGCGCTCAACTACCTGGCGTGCCTGCTCACCGCGCCCGCCAACATGCTGCTGCTGGTGAGTAGGTACACCTCGTGTCGCAGGCTGGTGGGTGCGGGGGCGGGGGGCGGGTGCGCGTGGCTGTCGCTGGCGGTGAGCGCGCACGCGGCGGCGCCGCTGCTCTGCGCGCTCAACTACCTGGCGTGCCTGCTCACCGCGCCCGCCAACATGCTGCTGCTGGTGAGTAGGTACACCTCGTGTCGCAGGCTGGTGGGTGCGACGGCGGGGGGCGGGTGCGCGTGGCTGTCGCTGGCGGTGAGCGCGCACGCGGCGGCGCCGCTGCTCTGCGCGCTCAACTACCTGGCGTGCCTGCTCACCGCGCCCGCCAACATGCTGCTGCTGGTGAGTAGGTACACCTCGTGTCGCAGGCTGGTGGGTGCGGGGGCGGGGGGCGGGTGCGCGTGGCTGTCGCTGGCGGTGAGCGCGCACGCGGCGGCGCCGCTGCTCTGCGCGCTCAACTACCTGGCGTGCCTGCTCACCGCGCCCGCCAACATGCTGCTGCTGGTGAGTAGGTACACCTCGAGTCGCAGGCTGGTGGGTGCGGGGGCGGGGGGCGGCACTGAAGTAGAGTGGATTACAGGACGAATGCGGGGGCTGGACGCCAACACGAAGACACGTTTTATTAATATGTTTATTTAGTAGGTAGGTGTATAGAAAACTAACTATTATCAGTCAATACGTTTCCGTAGCAATTTAAATAAAAGACTGTTAGTCAAATTAGATATCTGCCAAAGGTCTAAAACCAAGAAATCACAAATAAATAAAATAATGATATCGAGTTAGAAATCATGACATAAAAAAACCCTGAGTATAGTAATGTAGATCGAGGTGTCACTCGTGGTATAGTGCGGGCGCGCCGCGATCCCTCCGCTGAACACCGTGGCGGGCACGCTGGCTGCAGCGCTCCCAGCCTTCCTGGCGGGCGCGGCGCGGGGCGGCAGCGGGGCGGGCGCGGGACACGGCCCGCACGCGGCGCGCGCCTGCGCCTGCGCGCTGCTGTACGTGCAGTGCTGCGAGGGACTGGCGGCGCGCGGCGGGGGCGCGCTGCCGCCCGCGGACCTGCTCGCCGTGCTGCTGGGAGGTCAGTCTGGGAGGTTAGCCGGGTCGGAGCTAGGTTGGGTTCCTTCTCTAAGTCCGTTAAATCGAATTTCATCACTTCTTTGCCTCCTCTGTTGAAGACAAACGGAACACTACGTCACACCGTAAAAGAGAAGGCTGGTGTATTTGCTTCTCTGTATTGCGGAATATTCACGTGTCACCGATTCCGGTAAAACTCCACCTTCTTACAATACCACGATGTGACTAAACAATGCGCTACGTCCGCATCAACCAGAAAGTGCTAGCAAGAAACTGGTGGTACGGACGGAATCCCAGCTATCCTGGTTAAGAGCAGCGCACCTGATCTGTCTGTTGTTTCCACTCGATTATTCCGCCTCTCAGGACTCGGGCATTGTTCCATAACGCCGGAAGCTCACGAACGTACAGCCGGTTCCCAGAAAAGGCAGTCGCGCCGATCCAATTAACTCTCTATTTTTGTCCCTTCTGTTATTTGCAAAACGATGGAATGTGAAATATAGGAAACTCACGAGTCACGACCACGAGTGAATAAGTTTCTTCTAGGCAAACATGCTCCAACGTAGACCGCATCATCGCTTAACATCAGGCGTGATGGTGGTCAAATGAAGGCCTATTATTTATTTAAAAAAAAACTTGGCATATACTCTTGAAGTTCGGATAGCGACGAGCTGTGAGGCTAATAGGCGATGAGAAACTGGTTTCTTCAAAGCTGTAGAGCCTTGAACGTCGGCGTAAGGTAGCATGCTGTGTATTTGTGACATGAAATTGTGGATTGTTCTTTTGTAAAAGATAAAAATATAAAACCCAAAACTTAGTTATTTGAATTTTTCACATAAGTTTTGACGTTATGTGAAAAAAGTATGTAAACAAAAGTTGTAAATCTTTTTATTTATACTAATATTATAAAGAGGAAAGATTTTATTGTTTGTTTGTTTGCCCCCCACCCCACTTCCCGACCTCAGATCGCCCGTAAATTATTTTTGCTTAAATTTTTGTTATATTCTCTTCCTTTTCCAATGGGTTTCATTTCATCGTACTATATAAAAACGTAAAGGTATTGTATTGTGTGATATGTGCGCGGGGGCGCGCTGCCGCCCGCGGACCTGCTCGCCGTGCTGCTGGGAGGTCAGTCTGGGAGGTTAGCCGGGTCGGAGCTAGGTTGGGTTCCTTCTCTAAGTCCGTTAAATCGAATTTCATCACTTCTTTGCCTCCTCTGTTGAAGACAAACGGAACACTACGTCACACCGTAAAAGAGAAGGCTGGTGTATTTGCTTCTCTGTATTGCGGAATATTCACGTGTCACCGATTCCGGTAAAACTCCACCTTCTTACAATACCACGATGTGACTAAACAATGCGCTACGTCCGCATCAACCAGAAAGTGCTAGCAAGAAACTGGTGGTACGGACGGAATCCCAGCTATCCTGGTTAAGAGCAGCGCACCTGATCTGTCTGTTGTTTCCACTCGATTATTCCGCCTCTCAGGACTCGGGCATTGTTCCATAACGCCGGAAGCTCACGAACGTACAGCCGGTTCCCAGAAAAGGCAGTCGCGCCGATCCAATTAACTCTCTATTTTTGTCCCTTCTGTTATTTGCAAAACGATGGAATGTGAAATATAGGAAACTCACGAGTCACGACCACGAGTGAATAAGTTTCTTCTAGGCAAACATGCTCCAACGTAGACCGCATCATCGCTTAACATCAGGCGTGATGGTGGTCAAATGAAGGCCTATTATTTATTTTAAAAAAAACTTGGCATATACTCTTGAAGTTCGGATAGCGACGAGCTGTGAGGCTAATAGGCGATGAGAAACTGGTTTCTTCAAAGCTGTAGAGCCTTGAACGTCGGCGTAAGGTAGCATGCTGTGTATTTGTGACATGAAATTGTGGATTGTTCTTTTGTAAAAGATAAAAATATAAAACCCAAAACTTAGTTATTTGAATTTTTCACATAAGTTTTGACGTTATGTGAAAAAAGTATGTAAACAAAAGTTGTAAATCTTTTTATTTATACTAATATTATAAAGTGAAACGTTCACCAAGTGAAGCTTGGTGAAGTTCTACCTAGCAGTGGGTAGGAGTTTCAAAAGAAAGAGTTTAAGATAGTATAAGTTAAGATTTAATAAAGTAAGAATGAATTTACAGGAGACTGAGGGTCGTGTGAACTCGGAAGGTGATGGCGATAAAAAACGTGTTGGTCCCTTGTTTTGAGACTTAGCTTGAAGAGCTGGGGCGCCGATCGCCGCGTGGCTCGACGCGGCTCGTGGCACGTAGGATGTCAGCAGGCAGCGCAGCGACGAGAGGCTTCGTGAGCTTTTCAGGCGTGACCGGAGTGCGGTCTGCGCGTAGTAGTTCCAGAAGTTTGTGCGTGGCCGGAGTACGACCGACGTAGTAGAAAGGAAGTAGACGTAGCGTCACGACAGCGTGGCGACTCGTACGTGGTCGGAGAATTGGCGTAGAGGGTAGGAGCCTGAAATGCGTCGAAGAAACTACGCATGAGGATCAGTACTCAAGAGCCGCACGGCCACGTCGTGTGAGATCCCGAAGATAACGGCAGATCGGAGTAGGCCCCGCCTCACATGACGTGGTACCGGCGTTAAAACACAGTTTTTGATCGGAAGGATCCAAGATTACAGAATGCTTTAAGAGCTTAGAACACAATTATATTATAATGTAAGTACGGCGCGCGTCCACATCCGCAGATAGTACGGATATGAAACGCACTTGCACTGCGTTATAGAACACAGGTGGCCTGATGATAATTCAATTGACAAATAACGATTAGCATTATTTGTCGAGACAGATTTCACAATTAACACATTTAAAAGGCATCTCACGTAAACTTACCCGATTGAAGACGGGCTAACTAGTTGATTGTAAGATATAAGGTTAAGTTCTGAGCGACTTTTTCACTGGAGTCAACTGCGCGTATGACCCAGTTTTTATTTCGAGTCCTATATATAGCCTATTCCTTCTAGAAAGAATACGATATCTATATACCCGAATCTTTTTAAAATGTAGTTTTTTACACAATTTCCTTTGTCTTAGAACAATGTTGTTTTTTGCATAGCGGAATGAAACTGACTGACATTACGTCAATCACCTTCATTCTGTCAACAATGTTTATGTCATAGTAGTGACCTTTTTTATTCGTTAAGTTTGGCTTCTAGCGTATGTGCCATTTGCCATGAATTTGGGAGTAGGTAACGATCATGGAACGTTACATACCCCCTTTTTCAGTTAAGAATTTTTGCTCAAGAAAATTCGCTGACCTCTCTAGCATCCTAGTTATAATTTACACCTTCCCCGTCCAGGGTTGAGTCTAATATGTTAACATTAAGTAGGCTCGAGTGTAAAATTAATTTAATCAGGATGCTATGGTCTGAAGTTCCCAATAAGACTTGTGGCGTACTGTGAAGAGTCCGGTATCGCTGTATAAATGCTTTAGTGGCACCTATACAGACGGCAAGAATACCGGTGGGTTCTCCATTTTGCTGTTAAGAATGTTAGATACAATACTTAAAAGCAGCAAAATAAAAGAAAAGCTAACAAAATAAGGAACTATTTTGCTAGTTAGTACGTCAAAGAGAGTAAGTAGTGGTATTCAAGTTTAGGACCAAGAGATTGTGGTAGGTAGCGATTGTAGTCTAGGTGACTAGTGAAGTTATTAAGGTATCGATAGAGTTAACTATAAGTAAACTTTAATTGTTTAGTTTGCTATAGCTATATATTGACTTGAATTACCTAGTATACAAAAGATTATTTTAATTAATATTCGTGTTTTGGGCTTTTTTTTATGGAGTTCACGAGTACCGCTCCTAGCAATTTAGAGGCTTTTTTTTAAAGAGTTTGCAATAACCGCTCTTAGTGTGAAGGCTTTCAGTTTTAGAGTACACTAACCGCCCTATTTCTGATATTAATAGACATACATAAATAGATATTATACGATATATGTAAATAAAAATATTTCTAAGTATTTTTTTTCAAGTCAGGTATTTTTTAATTTTTAGATGTTAATATCAAGTTTTAGATGCTAGATTAATTAAATTTTCTTCAGAGGGAAGCTATAGTGGTAAAATATTTTTTAGTTTTTAGTAAAGTTGAAGGTATTTATTCTTCTTTTAAAAGTTTTATAGTGAAAGATGGTTCTGCGAGTCATTTTAACGAGTGATATTGTCAGGTACGAGTAAATTTTAAGTATGCTAACTAAGTATGCGATAAAAATTATAAGTGGGGTAAGCCATTTTATATTCTTACGCCAAAAAGAGTTTAGATTTTAGTTTTTAGAGAGATATCCGTCAAAGAGAGTTTTGATCTGGATTTTTAGAGAGATATCGGGTGAGTTGCCGTGAGAGCAAGTTTTACATATACAAGTTAGATGTTCCGAGTGTAGGTTGGGTGGTAAGTTTTGGTAAATAAGTTTGAGTTTAAAGAACAAGATTTTAAGATAGTGCGAGTATAAAGTACTGAAGATTTTAATTTTACTATAATAAAAGAAATTCGAGTAAAAAAAATTATTATAGTGCGTTTAAGACGCGGACAGAAGGCGTTACTTCTGTAGGTGTAACCTTTGTCTTCCTTAGTCGCCTCTTACGACATGCATGGAGACTACAGCTGGGTATTCTAACAAATGCTCCCGCACCAGCACAGGGCGGTTTTTACCATACAACCTACAGACGGACACAAGGTTACAGAGAAAGAGCCGTGAATATACCACGCCAGAGAGATCAACACTTTTTTTATCCACCTTCCTGCTTAATACCTGGGCGCCACTGAAACGTTCACCAAGTGAAGCTTGGTGAAGTTCTACCTAGCAGTGGGTAGGAGTTTCAAAAGAAAGAGTTTAAGATAGTATAAGTTAAGATTTAATAAAGTAAGAATGAATTTACAGGAGACTGAAGGTCGTGTGAACTCGGAAGGTGATGGCGATAAAAAACGTGTTGGTCCCTTGTTTTGAGACTTAGCTTGAAGAGCTGGGGCGCCGATCGCCGCGTGGCTCGACGCGGCTCGTGGCACGTAGGATGTCAGCAGGCAGCGCAGCGACGAGAGGCTTCGTGAGCTTTTCAGGCGTGACCGGAGTGCGGTCTGCGCGTAGTAGTTCCAGAAGTTTGTGCGTGGCCGGAGTACGACCGACGTAGTAGAAAGGAAGTAGACGTAGCGTCACGACAGCGTGGCGACTCGTACGTGGTCGGAGAATTGGCGTAGAGGGTAGGAGCCTGAAATGCGTCGAAGAAACTACGCATGAGGATCAGTACTCAAGAGCCGCACGGCCACGTCGTGTGAGATCCCGAAGATAACGGCAGATCGGAGTAGGCCCCGCCTCACATGACGTGGTACCGGCGTTAAAACACAGTTTTTGATCGGAAGGATCCAAGATTACAGAATGCTTTAAGAGCTTAGAACACAATTATATTATAATGTAAGTACGGCGCGCGTCCACATCCGCAGATAGTACGGATATGAAACGCACTTGCACTGCGTTATAGAACACAGGTGGCCTGATGATAATTCAATTGACAAATAACGATTAGCATTATTTGTCGAGACAGATTTCACAATTAACACATTTAAAAGGCATCTCACGTAAACTTACCCGATTGAAGACGGGCTAACTAGTTGATTGTAAGATATAAGGTTAAGTTCTGAGCGACTTTTTCACTGGAGTCAACTGCGCGTATGACCCAGTTTTTATTTCGAGTCCTATATATAGCCTATTCCTTCTAGAAAGAATACGATATCTATATACCCGAATCTTTTTAAAATGTAGTTTTTTACACAATTTCCTTTGTCTTAGAACAATGTTGTTTTTTGCATAGCGGAATGAAACTGACTGACATTACGTCAATCACCTTCATTCTGTCAACAATGTTTATGTCATAGTAGTGACCTTTTTTATTCGTTAAGTTTGGCTTCTAGCGTATGTGCCATTTGCCATGAATTTGGGAGTAGGTAACGATCATGGAACGTTACAAAAGAGGAAAGATTTTATTGTTTGTTTGTTTGCCCCCCACCCCACTTCCCGACCTCAGATCGCCCGTAAATTATTTTTGCTTAAATTTTTGTTATATTCTCTTCCTTTTCCAATGGGTTTCATTTCATCGTACTATATAAAAACGTAAAGGTATTGTATTGTGTGATGGGTGTGGGTCCCTCGTTGCAGAGGCGGGCTGGGTGGCGGTGAGCGCGGGCGCGTGCTGGCTGTACGCGCGCTGCGGCCTGCTGTCGGCCGGCGAGGCGCGGCTGGTGTGCGCGTGCGCGCTGCCCCGCACCCCGGACCTCGGTGAGCGCTCCCCCCGCCCCGCAGCAGGTCGGTGTCCGCATGTCGGCGGCGGGTACAGTAGCGCGGAGTGTGCAGGGTGGTGGTGCGCCGACGGCGCGCTGGTGCGGCTGCCGGCCGTGTTCCTGCCGCCCGCGCAGGCGCTGCTGGCGGCCGCGCTGCCCGAGCCGCGCTAGTCCCCGCACCGAGCCGCCGGCGTGCCACCTGCGTCACGTGACGACCCAGCCCCGGTCTCACATCACACGTTGTAATACTTAGTGTCACTTCCGATCTACAAGCAGCCTACGCAGACTTCAAACTCCATAGTTGCATAGACATTCATAGAGACAGACGATTTTTACATACATTAAGATGAGAGACAGAGAGAGAGTGTGAGAGAGAGCCAAGTGTACGGTGTAAGTTTGTTGTCTGCGTAGGATATTTGTTACTTTGTTAGGTAGTAAATAGTTTCGATGAACGAGAGGCCTTAGAACTTAGACTTGTAATTACTTTAATCTGTTTGGAGCGGTCCAACATGTAGTGAATTAGTTTGAAGTCACAAATATTTACTTACCTGCGGGTATTAGATAATTAAATTTAGATAGGTTACTTCATAGTTTAGATAGAAATACTTTAAAGTGTTTCCCAGTGACCAGTGATATGTGAATAACATTTTCCTCGAGCTAGTTGTAAGTAAATAATAAGTAGGCGGTGGAGTCTACATTCTAAACCATATTTGGTCAAATTGAAATGTTGATATCTAGTGTATAATAGCACATTGTACAGCGTAGGAACTCCAGAGCACGCGGCGGTAGAACGATGCCGACCATATGCGTGGCGCGACACGCACTTGGTCAGTTATTCGTTTTATTTTGTGTCAGTGAGGATCCTGAACGCATCTTCGGGACAAAACTGTTTGTAGGAAACTACGAAAACACTTGATTTACTCAAATAAAATTAAACATTATAATGATAATACTTCGGTCTTTGATTATTGTTATTTTACACAACAATAATACTTGTGCCTGTTTTTTGTGTTTATAACAATAATGTTACTAGATAGATTTCGCTAAGTAATTAAATAAAAGATATTTTGTTTGCATAATATCATGTTTTATTGTAAAGTACATTGTACAGTAATTATTCCTAAGTCAGTACCTAACTACAACTACCTACAAGTATCATATCACATTTGGTTAGAATAGAACATTATACATCTAGATTCCTTACTGCTAAGAATAATACTTGTGTTCTTGTCCAGTTAACTACTTATATACCTACTCAGGCAGGAGTAGGTATCTACTCGATACTTAGCTAGTTATAAAACTTGTCAAATCACAGTCAGTTATCTTACTCGTACGTATGTACGTATGTACGTAGGTACGTTTAGCTAGTCCGGTAAGCCGCATCCTACTCTCATTTTACTAAAATAGCCGAACAAGTCTTTTAGACGAACAATCTCTGATACACTGATTATCTAGCTTCTGTGGTTTCCGAGCTGATGGAGTTGAGTGGGTGGGTTGTCTGTAATGTATACACAATGTATCTTACAGCAGCGCGAGCGTATTGCAAAACTATGTAAGCGAACATAAAATAAATCTTGATAAAAATTACGCTTGTGCGTGACAACTGACATCCCATCAAGTAGTAAAATATCTACCTCTGTGTGTGTGATAGACGTATTTTTAGTAAATCATCGAATGTCCTGTCGCGTGGTTATCGACATCTACACGTGGCTTTATGACGAGGTATCTAACTAAGTCAGCTACCAGCTGGCAGCCGACAGCCGCCAGCAGACAGCCGCCAACAGACAGCCGCCAGCAGACAGCCGCCAGCAGACAGCCGCCAGCAGACAGCCGCCAATAGACAGCCGCCAGCAGACAGCCGCCAGCAGACAGCCGCCAGCAGACAGCCGCCAGCCAGGCACGTTACATAATGGATTGTTTCCACTATTTACACAACGCCAATGATTGCTTGGTTTAGTAGAATGATTGTTCACATCATTGAATGACTCGTCGAATGGTGTAAATGGTCCTTTACTCTACACAAATAAATAGGTACCTAATTATAAAGTATCTACAATTAAATCTACTAATTTCATATTTATCTAGCTACCTAGAATATCTTGATGTAAATTATAAATTGTATTATGAATGTTACCTATGAACACAAACAGAGTAGTATTCATAGAGTAGAACGACGAAGGTCGGCAAGAACGTTTGACTCGGAGCGCTGACCTGACCTGTGGTACCCAGACCTGACCTGTGGTACCCAGACCTGACCTGTGGTACCCAGACCTGACCTGTGGTAGGTACCCAGACCTGACCTGTGGTACCCAGACCTGACCTGTGGTACCCAGACCTGACCTGTGGTACCCAGACCTGACCTGTGGTACCCAGACCTGACCTGTGGTACCCAGACCTGACCTGTGGTACCCAGACCTGACCTGTGGTACCCAGACCTGACCTGTGGTACCCAGACCTGACCTGTGGTACCCAGACCTGACCTGTGGTACCCAGACCTGACCTGTGTTCTACAAGAGACACATCGTGAAGCGGCCAGCTTTATATTTCTACCTATCGGGTGTCATTCACGCCGAGTGAAAACGACTCAGGCACAAACAGACTAGGTGGGGGGCGTCAGGCCGTCCCGTCGGCGTGAGGGGGCGTCGCGTCGCCTTGCTCCCGGAGCAGCTGCCAGTAGAGACCGCGGCGCGCGACCAGCTCGTCGTGCGAGCCGCTCTCCGCCACGGCGCCGCGCTCCAGCACGCAGATGGTGTGCGCGTGCCGCACCGTGGCCAGCCGGTGCGCTATCACGAGCGTGGTGCGCCCGCGCGCCGCCACCTCCAGCGCCGCCTGCACCACCCTCTCGCCGGCGGCGTCCAGCGCGGAGGTGGCCTCGTCGAGCAGCAGCACGCGCGGCCGCCGCACCAGCGCGCGCGCGATAGCCACGCGCTGCTTCTGTCCGCCGGACAGCGCCGCTCCGCCACCGCCGCCCACCGGCGTCTCGTACCCCTGCGGACAGAGCGCGAAGTCAGCGCGTCCGCCCGGCCGCGGCCGGAGGGAGGCGCGCCGTGTCGACACTCACCAGCGGCAGGGCTGCGATGAAGGAGTGCACGTTGGCCTGCTTGGCCGCGGCGATGATCTCGTCGAGCGGCACGACGCGCGAGTTGTCGCCGTACGCGATGTTCTCGCGGATGGTGCGCTCGAACAGCGCCGGCTCCTGCGGCACCAGGCCCAGCGCCGCGCGCAGCCTCGCCAGCGGCACCGCGCGCCGCGCGTCCCGCCCGTCCACCTCCTGCAACAGCACGCGCGCGTCACGTCGCGTCACGTCCGGCCGAGACCTGTCCCCCGCCGGGCCCCCGGGACTCACGATGGTGCCGGCTCGCGGGTCGTAGCTGCGCAGCAGCAGGTGCACGAGGGTGGACTTGCCGCACCCGCTGGAGCCGACGAGCGCCACCGTGCGGCCCGCCTGCAGCCGCAGGGTCAGGCCGCGCAGCACGGGCACGCCGGCGCGCCGCGGGTACTCGAACTCCACGCCCTTGAACGACACCTCCCCGCTTATATCCTGCGGACAACACGCGCACGGACATCAACATCAACCCGGCGGCGGCAGTCGACACCCCGCGGTCACTCTCGGTCACCCCCGGCGCGCCGCTCCGGCTCTATCTTACTGATCTGTTTGTCTGTTCGCGTTCAACATGTACATCAGATTAGGTGTTTAATTTAGTGACTAGAATCGGATGAGATTATTTGGGACATGAATGGTAATGAAAGCGAGAGGCCCCGCTCCGAGTGTTGCACGTCGGGTTCCAGGAACGAGGGAGAGAGTTACCCAGTCGGGGTCGTCGGTCGCCGTGGGCTCGGAGACGACGAGCGGCTCTCGAGCGAGCGCGGCCAGGATGCGCGCCCCGGAGCGCCGCGCGGCCGCGAAACTCGGCGCGAACGACAGCGCCTCCGCCAGCATCCAGGCGCCGTAGATGAGCGCCTCCGACACCCTGCACACACACACACACGCACCGGTCAGTCGGCCGCGACCACGTCACCTCCCCCCGGGGTCACCCCGCGACACTCACAGGATGGCGTACTCGTACTGCAGCCCCTCGCGCGCGATGAGGTACCCGCCGTACGCGAGCGACACGGCGTACCCGAGCGTGGGCGCGCACAGGCACATGCCGTACACGAGGCCGCGCACGCGCCGCGCCGGCGCCGCGCCCGCCGCCGCCGCCCGCAGCGCCTCCGAGTACCGCGACAGGATCTGTGTCTCCACTCCTGCGGAACGCACGGAGCGTCAGTCGAGAGCTCGCGAGCAGACGCAGCAGGGAGCTGGCGGCACTCACCCAGGCTCTGCACGGTGCGCACGTTGAGCACGGCCTCGGTGGCGACGCGCGAGGCACGCTCGAGCGCGCGCCGCTCCGACACCTCCGCGCGCTTGTTCACCCACCCCTCCAGGTAGATGGCGCCTATCACCTGCGGACGAGGAACGTGCCGAGTGAACAGATGCGCACGTCGGCGGGGGCGCCGGCGCGCGGGGGTCGGGGGAGACACTCACGCAGGGCACGCTCAGCAGGCTGACGAGGGTCATCTTCCAGGAGTAGAGCATGGCGAGGCCGACGCCGAGCAGCATGGTGCTGGCGCCCTGCAGCACGGTGCCGAGCCGCGTGCCGGTGGCGCCCTGCACGGCCGCGCAGTCGCTCGCCAGCCGCGCGCACAGCGCTCCCACGGAGTTGGCGGGCGCGTCGAACCAGGCCTGCTCCTGCACAGGGAGAGGGGCGCCGTCAGTGTGCGGCCGCAGTGGGAGGCACGCGGCGCGCGCGCGGACACGCACCTGGCGCAGGAAGTTCCGGAAGCAGAGCGTGCGCAGACGGTCGGTGAGGCGCGAGCCGGCCAGGTTGAAGAGCCACGCCTGCAGGAAGGTGACGGCGCCGCACAGCGCCGCCACGCCCGCGAACACGCCCGCGTACAGCTGCGCCTGCGCGAGGATCGCGGCGCCGTCTCCCCACGAGAACATCTGCACGGACACGCACTCCATCATCGTAACAAGGAAACATTGTTACATCACATAACAGTTCTTTTTTTTCTGGCGAGAAGAGCTAATTAGTTGTTAAATAATAATCACAAACTTATAATTACAATGAATCCACACTAGGTACCGACAGGTAGGTAAAGTATATAAACATTGTATAGCTCGGTGGGTAGGTAGGTAGGTGCGGTTCACTCACCCCGTACAGCTTGGAGAAGAGGAAGGCGAAGGCAGGCATGGTGGCGCCCACGAGCAAGGAGGCGAGTCCGCCGGCCGCCACCAGCGGCCACTCGGGCGCGTGCAGCCGCAGCAGCCTCCAGCCGGACACGCGCGGCTCCTGCGCCTGCTGCTCCGCCGTCTCCACCTGCGGGACAGGAGGAGGTCAGCGCGGGCGCGGGGGCGGGGGCGGGGGCGGCACGAGGTGTGACACAGTACCGGCACGTGCAGGTCGGGCGCCGGGGCCGCGCCGGGGCCGCGCGCCGCCGACACCGCGCCCAGCCGCACGCTGCGCCGCATGCACTCTGCAACCACACAACATATTGTAAATAATGCTGAGTTTACATATTATTGGGGTGTTACAAAGGTCCCCATAGCACATTATATTGTATACCTACATATATTTTATTTAAGTGTTTATTGAAAAACCAACAGTAAATTATCTGATATATATTTTATCATCCTGTTGGTGAACCAATACAAATTTATTGAGTTAGTTCTTCATGTGTATGTCCAGTTTTGTGAACCTATCAATAAAAAAAAAAATAAAAAAAAAGACTGTCTGTTACTCGACAAGCGGCAGGGATATGTTCGATGCAGTACCTCTCTGCGACACGAGCGAGCCGCGGGTGTCCGCGCGCCGGAACTGGTGGGCGGCTTCCTGCGGCAGCGGCTCCTCCTCGTCCTCGTGGTCTCCCTGCGGCGGCGGCTCCTCGTCCTCGTGGTCTCCCGCCGCAGGCGCGGGACTCCTGTGGAGCAGGCGACGCTGTAGTATCACGTGACGCGAGCGTGCTGCGGCCGCGGTGCTGCGGTGTGGCGCGGGGCTCACCTGGTCGCCAGGTCCTCCTGCACGAGCCGCCAGTAGAGGCCGCGGCGCGCCAGCAGCTCGGCGTGCGAGCCCTGCTCGCGCACCTGCCCGCCCTCCATGTACACGATGCGCGTCGCGTTCACGACGGTGGCGAGCCGGTGCGACACGACGAGCGTGGTGCGGCCGCGGCCGGCCGCGTCCAGCGCCGCCTGCACCTGCCGCTCGGCGGCCGGGTCCAGCGCGGACGTGGGCTCGTCCAGCAGCAGCAGCGCGGGACGCCGCACCACGGCGCGCGCGATGGCCAGCCGCTGCTTCTGTCCGCCCGACAGCGACGCGCCGCGCTCTCCCACCACCGTCTCGTACCCCTGCGCGGGAGACGACGCGGTCACTCCACTGGTGCGGGCGCTCTCCGCAGCCGCCGCGCCGGCTGTGCACTCACCTGGGCCAGCTTGGTGATGAAGTTGTGCGCGTGCGCGGTCCTGGCGGCGGCGACCACCTCCGCGTCGGTCACGTCCCCGGCGCCCAGCGTGATGTTCTCGCGGATGGTGCCGCTGAACAGCACCGGCTCCTGGCCCACCACACCTGCGGTCACACGCTCACGGTTACCGTCCGCTCCGCCGGTGCCGGCGTGCGGAGGCAGGGGGAGGATACCGACCTATTCTAGAGCGGTAGTGGTGCAGGTGCAGCTCGGGCAGCCGGTGCCCGTCCACGGACACGGCGCCGGCGTCGGGCGCGTACAGCCGCTGCAGCAGCTGCAGCACCGTGGACTTGCCGCACCCGGAGCCGCCCACCAGCGCCACCGTCTCGCCCGCGCCGACCTTCAGCGACAGCCCGCGCAGCACCTGCGCACGGAACGTCACGGCGTCAGTTCGCGACCGACCGACCGGCCCGGCCCGGCCCGGCTCGGCTCGGCTGACACCGACGGTACCTTCACGTCTGCCCTGGAGGGGTAGCTGAAGTGCACGCCGTCGAACGTGACGTCTCCCTGGAAGGCGTCCGGCTTGAGGCCGCGCTCCTCCAGCGCGTCGATGCGGGACTCGCGCTCCAGCAGCCGGAACACGGACTCGGCCGCGCCGCGCGCCGCCGAGAACACCTCCAGGTGCGGGTGGCACATGGTTATGTTCTGGGCCGCGATGAAACTGCAGAACAGAACCTGAAACGAGACGACGTCGGTCGGAACGGGCTCGATCGCGGCTCGAGCGGCCGGCGCGGCGGAGGGTGACTCACGGTGACCATCACTCCGGGGTGGTACTCCTGCAGGTCCGCCGGCAGCAGCATGTCGCGCACGACCAGCGACGCTCCGTACGCGAACACGATGGCGTTGAGACTGTAGGTGAGCAGCCAGCCGAGCCCCGCGCCCGCGCCCGCCCACAGTCCGCGCGCGCGCGCCGCCCGCGCCGCGCCGCGCAGCGCCCTGGAGTACCTGCGTGCGGGACACGGTGTCAGTCGCACAGGGCGCAGGTAGTGTGACGCGCCGCGGCCGACGACAGTGAGTCTCGTTACCGTTCCACTTCCACCTGCTCGCCGGCGTAGGCCCGCACGGTGCCCACGGCGGCCAGCGCGTCCTCCACGACGCGGCCCGCGACGCTGTAGGCCGCCGCCTCCAGGGCCTGGCAGCGCGTCTGCTGGCGCGCCACCACCCACGCGACGAGCAGCGCGAGCGGCACCACGCTGAGGCCGGCCAGCGTGAGCTGCCAGCCGTACGCCAGCGCGAGCCCGCCGCCGCACACCACGGAGCCCGCCAGGTATGACGTCATCGCCACGTGCTCGCCCACGCCCGCGCGCAGCTTCTCCATGTCCCTGTGAACACAACACCATGGTGACGTCACATCTCATGCACCTACCTACTGAGACGCGCCTCTCGAACGTTAGGTAGAATTAACAAGAATGTGCAGATTCCAATATTATCAATAAAGGAAGCTCCAACATTTAGGTCATGATTATCATATCATACGTAACGAAAAATACGAACTCCTGCAGCTAATTTAAAGTTTAAGTAAGCCTAATGTTTGGTGTCAAATTTTTTTGTATTCCCGGCAAACGCATTTTATTTTACAGCGTAGGTAATATTAACACTAGAATTGGTCTAGAATTGGTACCTACTTGTCCAATTTATATCCCCGAGAATCTATAATTAGCTTCTGATACTATTAAAATTACTAGAAGCCCGTACCAATGAGCTCTTTGGAGTTTATGTACGGATTTTCATACAACTAGCTTTTCGGTGAAGGAAAACATCCTGAGGAAACCTGCATACGTACGGAGAAGGAATTCAATGGCGTGTGTGAATCCACCAACCCGCAACTGGGCCAGCGTGGTGGATAATGGCCCAAATCACCCTTTCGGGGGTAGGCTAAAAGTCCAGCAGTGGACTTTTAAACATTTAGATGGCCACATGTCCACATGTCCGCGATGTCCACAACGGATGGCCGACCTCCGTGGAGGTCAGGAGATGTACCTTCAGAAGGTAAAGAGAGCTGTATAGGACGTGGTTGCGACTCACTCTGTCAGCGTGGATGCGAAGTTGAGACTCGTGTTGGTGTCGAAGAATGCCATCTCCTGAGTGATCACAGACCGCAGCAGCCGCAGCCTCAGCCGCGTCACCTGCAACACCGTTCATTCAGGTACTGTACTGTACCACAAGGTACTCTTGTTTATATTCATTCTGTGTTATCTATATTCTGTTGAAAGTTTACAACTTTCTAACATAACATAACATAAGTGCATAAAACTTTGCATAATTACAGTGTTGGATGGAAGTATTAAAAAATACATTTTAGGGGTAGCTCTGGTACACGCACGTGTAACGGGGATTTTATGTATGTATAATACAAGATATAAGTATAGGCAGTGGAAGAGGATAGTCACCATGGTAGCGGCGGCCCAGTTGGCGAGCGAGACGGCGCCGGCGGCCGCCACCAGCTGCACCGCCATGATGGCGAGCGAGGCCAGGGCGAACGCGGCCGAGTCGTGCACCAGCGCGTCCATGTGCGCCGCGCGGTCTCCCGCCGGTCTGCAACAGTCACGGACGGCGCTGTAGTCGCGGCGCCGAGCGCGGGGAGTGAGGGGGACGCGCGGGCGGGTACTCACAGCGGGTCGCCGCCGCCGAACAGACGCAGCAGGCGCGCGGCGCCGGGCGCGGGGGGCAGCGCGCGGTGCCGCGCCACGAACAGCGCCGTCAGCTCGCCGTAGATGAGCACGGCGCACACGAGGCCGCAGGAGCCGAGCCAGGCCAGCGCCGCGCCGCCCGCCGTGCCGCAGCGCTCGCTCCACGTCGCGTACCGCCACTGCAACGTCACCGCCACGCTTGTATCTATCCATCTACTCGGCTCACACAGCCACTGTACGAGCGGAGGACCTGCTCCGCTAGCTTACTGTGCAAACTTATCATTATTATCACACGGGGGTGTGTTCACACGAAATACGATTTATTTGAGATGTAAACTTCCGCATTCGACTCTTGTTTTTTGTCATAATAGACGATCTTCAAAAAACATAGGGAGCTGGGTTCAACGGGTATTATGGGTCTCGATTGTGTGAACATTTGCTGCATGTCTTTATCTTATTGAAAATAATTTACTATCATTCATTACATAGGTAGGTAGGTATTTGGTTAAAACTTCTGTTTGGTTTTGTGTAACTATTTATCGCGTATGTAACTATGTACCGTGTTTGTTAGCAGCAGTTAGTGTCCATGTAACATAAAATAACCCGGAGCTTGTTGGTCATACATTCAGTCCAATAAACAACATAACAGTTATCTATACAACTTGTATACAACGGAGATAAATGCGCGAAACGCCTGCAATGTGCTTCACTGGCCGCGTCAATCCGGATAATTAATTTTATAGCAAACAAGAAACTTTTTAATCATGTAGGTTCCTAATGCAAAAACATGGCAAATAAGCTGATATTCTGAAGTTGGTCTAGTGGCGTAAATAAACTTTTTAGGAGCGACTATCAGCTCAGTAAATACGATGGTGGCTCCCTCACTGAACTCGACTCAGAAACCGCTGAACTTATCCGTAGTGTTAGCTTAGTGTTGTGTTGTCCGAGTGAAGTGAAGGAACTTGTATCTTGTAATGGCATGTTGCAAGTCGCCGCATGGTTGGAGTCGCTCCGCCAGGTGTCTGATGTCTCTGTCGTTTGTTTCGCTATGTATAATGAGATATCTACATAAACGTGTTTTTATTTGACTATAATAATTGTATTGTGAATTGGTAACGCGACGTAGGTGAGACGGTAATGGAGCTCCGCGGCCGTTATTAGTAGATATATTGCAATTCATCGGAGACTTGTGACTATTGTTCGTTATTTCACAGTGAGTAGTTTCCTGTGTAGTGACGTCATCAGTAGAGTGCGGTCGAAGAGGAGAGCACGTCAGTATGGTTCACTCACATTTCATGAACGAAACGATTTCATTACTTCTTACGTCGGACTGCATTTTTAGGGTTCCGTACCAAGAACAGATAAAAGTAAAGACTCTTTATTTTTACTTTTATACACGTGCAAACCCGGGGCGGGTCGCTAGTATAATATATTATACGTATGACATGCGAAGAGTAAACATCGATGTGCACCAAAACCATAGTATCTAGGTAGAAACAGTTGATACTGTGTTTGTGATACGGAACCCTCAGTGCACGATCCCGTCTTGCACTTGGCCGGTTTATGAGGTTTCGTGGTGAGTCCGTCAGTCAGTCAGTGCTCATTTCGCTTTTATACAGATAGGATAGGTACCTACCTATATCTACATATATAACTGCGTATGCAAATAAATGGTGAACATTAGGTTGGTTAGGTACGCTATGATGAGTAGGTAGGTATACACAGGGCGCCGGCCGCGGGCCGCGGGAGGATCGGAGGGGAGGGAGGGGAGGGGCTCGAGCTCACTCCGAGTCTGAGGTGAGCGTCACTCGGTGACTCGTCCAGTATGCGCATGCGTACATAATGTTAGGGAAACTGGTTACTAATTATGGAGGTAACTAACTACCGGCTGCCAGGTAACACACGATTCATAACTGTCAGGTATGTAGGTAGGTAGGTACGTGTATAAGGACAAATACCAGTGTGGCGGAGAGAGCGGAGTTCCCCGCCAGCGAGCGCTGCGCGGGCGCATGCCGGCTGCACTCTGCACGGTATCGCAACATGTCGCCACGTTGTGTTAGCGAGTTCTTTTCCTTCCTCGTCTCGGAACTATTCACAGTTTACCTACTTTACATTACTTACTAAAGATCATAATATACTTACCTACCTATACTCCGTTTTTTAATCTTAGATATATTATGTAAACAAAGAAATGTCACGAAAAGTCACTGTCAAAGTAACATGCCAGTTGATCAAAACATTTTTCACTAAATGATCAAAAATTTTCTCCTTATTTTCCTCAGCTTTGCTCTCGCGCGGTACAATGGGGGATATTCTGATAGCTCAAAAAATTAATAAAAAACATTATTAAAAGATTGTAATAGATGGCATTATTAAAGAGGCGTTGATTAATAAAATAGAGGAAATAGAGGGCAAATCAAACGTTGGCCAGAAATGTTTAGAAAATTTTTTATTAGACTGGTAGGACAACCAGTCTAATAAAATATATTTTATTTATCATAACATTGTATAGAACAGATATTACCTTAAAATAAAAATCGTGTTGTCATCGGTTTTCAACTAGAAAACCGTAATAAAATACTTTTTTGGTCAAATATTGTAAACTACCATTATGAAAGATATTTTTTGCACTGGTAACTCCTTTGTTTACATAAAATATCTAAGATTAAAAAACGGAGTACATAGTAAATTTCAAAAATTTAAAATCCTTGTCTATTGATGGCAAGGACGTTATATATACCCTAAAGGGACCATTGATGGGTATAACCACGGTACAACTTTCAAAGGAAAAAGCTTCCGTATTCCGTGCGTCAGTTCCTGCTGCCGCTATAATAACCGCGGACCTAGCATTTGTAAAGCGCACTAAGTACGCACCAGGTCATCATCATCATCGTCAGCCTGTGGCAACCCACCGCTGGGTACAGGCCTCCTCTCCCTTGCGCCATTGATCCCTGTCTCGGGCTAATCTCATCCACGTATGACCTGCGATGGGCCTGATGTCATCGACCCATCGGGCTGGTTGTCTGCCTCCGGAACCTGCCGTCAGCACGCCCAGCCACGTGCCCTGCCCGCTGTCCAGGTAGCCAGCACCAGGTACCAGGTACAGGTGGTATACCGCCGACGTCGGGTACGCACCTGGTGCATTTTGCACATTTTAATATGAGTCAGACATCAGTGTGGGAAATACTGAGTGACTTGGTGAGCGGCGTCAGTGTAGTGTAGACAGTGTAATGAACGTGCGGTGATCGAGGAGGCGGTCGGGTGAGCGGCAGGCGCACGCGCAGGTACGAGGAAACTGTTAGTTCCAATCTGTTGATCACTAGGTAGTAGCTCTAGTATAGTATATTTCTCTATGATAGTAGGTAGGTACGTACCTAGTTCGAGTGTCTCAGCACTACTTGGTGTCGGTCCAGTGTTGCTGCAGACCTGCACGTGCCCCCCCCCCCCCCCACCGCCCCTCGCCCCGGGACTTCACGCAGACCACATACGTACGAGAGTTACCTGATGCCCACTACTACCTACATTATGTATAGGTACCTACTCGTGCATTTCCTGGGTAAGTATTGTAATGTGCATCGTACATTCATTGATGACTAGTTGTCGGTAGAACAGAACCGCGGCGTGAGTGACGCACGCACCGCACCGCACCGCACCGCACCGCACCGCACCGCACCGCACCGCACCGCACCGCACCGCACGTGCCGTGCGTGTCGCGCTGACTATCAGCGGGTGAGGCGGCGCTGTCTCCGAACGAACGGTAGCTGATGAGGTCGCGACACGACGCGCGCCCGCCGGGCTGCCGGCCGGGCTGCTGGCCGGGCTGCCGGCCGGGCTGCTGGCCGGGCTGCTCAGACTCCGCACCATAACTACTCGTAACTAAAGAAACGTCTCTCCGTGTGACGCATCATTCTACTTACTCGTATTGAGATATATACATAACTGACTTATCGTACCTGTGTCTGTATGACTTATGCGCTACAAATGACTATGTACCGGTGTAATGTTTGCGAGCGGAACCGGTTCCAGTGGGAGCAGCGTGCCTGCGTGACTGCGAGCGCACAGCGCACGTCTCGTGCGACAGTCCGCGCGCTGCAGGTCCGCACTCCGCGGGCTACCTACATACGTACATACATACATAACGAGCGTTATTTGTACGTATAGATATGTATAGAGAGCTAATATTTGCGGAAGTACCTATCAGCTTTACATTGCCTAATGATCACATTGTTTGGGGAAACCCTCGATCGGAAAGTGCTTCAGTTTGTCCCACATTTCCACTATTCTCGGAATCGAATGACGCAGAATCGATTCTCAAATATAATTAGGAAGTTAAGTTATACCTGGAACCGGTTCCACGTCCGATCGACGACCATTCTACATTTGATCGTTTTCCTGCTAAATATACCTACCTAGTTAGAATGGATCGAGCCGAGTAGCGAGTGCAACTTGCGGCGAGACAGCGCGCTGGAAGAAGGCGCCGCGGCAGGGAGTGTCGCTCGCTCGGGGACTGGTGTGATGCGAGACAGCGCGCTGGAAGAAGGCGCCGCGGCAGGGAGTGTCGCTCGCTCGGGGACTGGTGTGATGCGAGACAGCGCGCTGGAAGAAGGCGCCGCGGCAGGGAGTGTCGCTCGCTCGGGGACTGGTGTGATGCGAGACAGCGCGCTGGAAGAAGGCGCCGCGGCAGGGAGTGTCGCTCGCTCGGGGACTGGTGTGATGCGAGACAGCGCGCTGGAAGAAGGCGCCGCGGCAGGGAGTGTCGCTCGCTCGGGGACTGGTGTGATGCGAGACAGCGCGCTGGAAGAAGGCGCCGCGGCAGGGAGTGTCGCTCGCTCGGGGACTGGTGTGATGCGAGACAGCGCGCTGGAAGAAGGCGCCGCGGCAGGGAGTGTCGCTCGCTCGGGGACTGGTGTGATGCGAGACAGCGCGCTGGAAGAAGGCGCCGCGGCAGGGAGTGTCGCTCGCTCGGGGACTGGTGTGATGCGAGACAGCGCGCTGGAAGAAGGCGCCGCGGCAGGGAGTGTCGCTCGCTCGGGGACTGGTGTGATGCGAGACAGCGCGCTGGAAGAAGGCGCCGCGGCAGGGAGTGTCGCTCGCTCGGGGACTGGTGTGATGCGAGACAGCGCGCTGGAAGAAGGCGCCGCGGCAGGGAGTGTCGCTCGCTCGGGGACTGGTGTGATGCGAGACAGCGCGCTGGAAGAAGGCGCCGCGGCAGGGAGTGTCGCTCGCTCGGGGACTGGTGTGATGCGAGACAGCGCGCTGGAAGAAGGCGCCGCGGCAGGGAGTGTCGCTCGCTCGGGGACTGGTGTGATGCGAGACAGCGCGCTGGAAGAAGGCGCCGCGGCAGGGAGTGTCGCTCGCTCGGGGACTGGTGTGATGCGAGACAGCGCGCTGGAAGAAGGCGCCGCGGCAGGGAGTGTCGCTCGCTCGGGGACTGGTGTGATGCGAGACAGCGCGCTGGAAGAAGGCGCCGCGGCAGGGAGTGTCGCTCGCTCGGGGACTGGTGTGATGCGAGACAGCGCGCTGGAAGAAGGCGCCGCGGCAGGGAGTGTCGCTCGCTCGGGGACTGGTGTGATGCGAGACAGCGCGCTGGAAGAAGGCGCCGCGGCAGGGAGTGTCGCTCGCTCGGGGACTGGTGTGATGCGAGACAGCGCGCTGGAAGAAGGCGCCGCGGCAGGGAGTGTCGCTCGCTCGGGGACTGGTGTGATGCGAGACAGCGCGCTGGAAGAAGGCGCCGCGGCAGGGAGTGTCGCTCGCTCGGGGACTGGTGTGATGCGAGAGACTCCGCTCTGCTTCAGTAATGTAGAGTAGAGCGATATCTGGCCGCAGGTAGGTACCTACCTGTGGCTGCAGGAGCTTCTATACAATATGTTCATGGGGATGGCACAGGTCTGTGAGTTGTGACAGAACCAACACGCTGGATCATCGTCTTCCGTCCGGCCAAAGCTTAGCATGACTGTGTTGTATTATCTCCGGCAGATTTCGAAGAGACAAATAATTTTACTGTCCCAAGTAGGTAGCGGTCGCCAGAGTCCCGGGCCGCCGCGCCGGGCCGTGCCGCGTGCCGGAAGCCCTGCGAGTGCTGACTGCATTCGTGTGCGACGTACCTACCTACCTCGGTAGGTAGGTACTTACTTGCGACACATTGCACTCAACTCGCTCATGTTGTATATCTTACCATTAATACCTAAGTCCTGAACCTGATAACTTGATGGGTGCACAAATTCCTCATAAACCTGCCAATTAGGCAAAGTAAACAATGTGCGAAGCAACGTGTTTACCCCTCTACACTCTACATTAGGTAGGTAGGTATATAGATGTTAGTTTATGGAATCGCTCACACAGTGGATGAAGTAGGTATAGGTACATAATATTATAATGATGGTATGGTTTTTAGGTAGGTAGTACAATGTTAAACATTAGATTGTCCGTCCGTCCGCAGTCCGCACGGAGTGTTGGCACTTGGCAGTGAAACCGGTCCCGCGCCGCGCCTTGAACTTGTCCGAGTGAACCCGCGCGCGGCGACCCGTCCTCGGTCAGTACCTGCGCTTAGTCCCAGACGTTTTACTAAAATGCATGGCACAATACGTAAACGATTTTTTTTTCGAAAACTATCATATCTGGGACTAAGCGTACAGATCCCCTTCCACTGCTGCGGTCTGCGGTACGCCGTACGACACATGACGTGACGTGACATCACTGACACGAGGTGAATGTCGCCGACACGGCAACAAACAGCCGAGTCCAGCGGAGCAGCCAAGGTCTGTGTCACGGCTGAGCTGGCGGCCGGCGGCGCATCACTCCACACCACACCGCTCCACGCGGGGGTTACGAGAACAATTTCACATGATTCGGTGTTATTTAGATCGACGCTCTGTTACACGTGCGGTGACATTGTGGACGTCGGCGGGGGCGTGCGGGGGGGCGCTGCACCAGCCCCGGCTCGGTGCAACGATATCGTACGTACATCAAGTAACAGCAAGGGTAATAGGAAGGAAACTAATAAATGTTGATATTGAAACACGTTCCCAAACATAACAATAGCCATTCTACGGAATTAGTGAAAGGTGACAAGGTTTTGTACGAAAATAAACAACGAGATTTTATTTAAAGATTAGGTAAAGAAACAAAGAATACGGAAATAGTGCAAAAACTACTTGACACCGTATCTAAGTCGGCAGGGAGTAGGGAGTAGGGAGGGACACGAGCCAATACGAGACAATACCTACACTACCTATAGAGTAGGCACCTACTCCCTCACACCTCTGTGTAATACTATCAGTCTGTCTCTGTCTTGTACACAGAGTAGATACTGCTGGTATAACAAGAAGGCAATAACAACAATTTGTAGGCTTAAACAAAATGGCTCGCACAAAAGCCTTATTTCCAAAAACGAGTTCTTCGATGTAATATCAATGAATCGACGATTCTTGTAAACAACAATTTAGGTACACGATCAAACTTGACAATAATGTAGTAGGTGGTAATAGGTAACTACCTATGTGCGCCGACATACCTACCTATAGGTAGGCTCTTTGCAATAAAACTACGTTTGTGAAGATGGTACAAATATACAATAAACTACCACAAACTTTAGAATACATCCAAAACAATTACATCTTTGAATTTAAACTAAATAAAATTCTAATTGAAAAGGTTTTTTTTATTTTTATTGATAGGTTCAAAAAACAACAAGGTAGATATTAATATTAATACCTATACCGTTTCTCTTTAGATGATTTTTAAAAGATAAGATTATTATAGCACTTATATTTACTAACTCGTAACTTTTCTCAGCTAGTAGTTGACTTATTTACAACGCGGCACAATATTTTTATATAACCAGTTTCTTCAACAAAATAATGAATTAATTGGTACGGCTCTGTCATTAAAGTGTCTTCTTCATTACTATCTTATAATAATGTAATAATACGTTTCATCTCAATACGAACTCGTACCTATTTATATTATATTTCTTCATAATTATAACATAAAGTTTGATAGTTTTGCAACCGGTTCCCAAAAAAGACAATCGTGCCGACCCTAACAACTATAGATCTATATCAGTCACCTCCATCCTTTGTAAAACGATGGAACCTGTTCTGAATAGGAGGCTCATGGCATACCTTGAAGACAACTGACTCCTCAGCGATCGACAATATGTCTTTCCCCGAAACCGTCCGACTGGGGATCTTCTTGTGTAGGTATGCCACTCACAGTTCTACCCATCGATTTAAATGTACTGGGTACATTAATTTCTTTGGTTTTACCGATTAAATAATAATTTTAGGTATTAATATATTGAAAGAACAAAATATAATTATATTTAGTAACATGAGGCATGTGATCAACATTACAGGTATATCTGTAACTATAACTATAATATGTGACACACGTGACCTCCGCTCTGCATACATAATGCAGTTTACCAAACAGCGCTGATCTTCCGTTGAAGCCGTTGAGTGAAGGTACGGAAGGATTACAAACAGCACAACGTACTAACTACAGGTCAATACTTACTTACTCACTATAACTATTCAATTTAATCATTTTTATGTTCAATAATGAATGAAAATTATGTATAAATATTATTTTATTTTATATTGCAAGGAAAACATAGAGCTGCTAACTAAGACAGTAGATAATAATTAAGACAAAAAGCCTAAAATATGTTTTCATTAATACAAACCAGAAATAGTAAAATTATGTAGGTAGGTATGTTTCGACCACATCGTCGCTAACCAACTGCAGGCGAGTTGGTGGTCAAACTAGGAATTATCCGCGGACCGCGTTAATAAATATGTATATTATACATCTATATTATGTACATACAATATACTTGTGTATACTGTATAATAGATCTCTCAGTGTTGGTGTTATTCCGACTGAGTGAAAAGCACGTCCTACACCTACATACACAGAAAAGTGGGAATATAAATACTGCATCCAACCACATCCAACTACCGACCGGTGTCAATTCTTCCGGCACTTGGCAAAGTTCTAGAGTCGATTGTGCAACAAAAAATGTACTGGTACCTCAAACAAAAACTGAATCCGGAGTAGGTACCTACTACTCTGCTGGGATATGTTAATGATGTTGCCAAAGCCATTGACGATGGGGATGAAGTGCATGCTATATACACAGACTTTAGTAAAGCGTTTGATTTAATTGATCACGTTTTGCTTTTGATAAAGATTTCTGAGATGGGTAACCTTCATGGATCATTGTACCGGTGGTGTGAGTCTTACATAAAAAAATCGGACATAGTTCGTAATTATTTGTGGGTACACGTCTCGAGCCAAAGCATTATCAACAGGTGTTCCTCAAGGAACACACCTGGGTCCACTTTTTTTGTTTTAATCATCGATGATCTCGCACGAATATTAAAATGTTAACTAAGAAGCTAAGTCCTTATTTCCTAAAAATGTCCCATATGTCCCATATTTACTAAAAATACTCAACTAAACGAAGTTAACAGTTTACAGTACTAATGAAGACCAAAATAAAAATATATATCGTATACCTTGTATAATGTATGAATAACGGAATGTAGAGATCAGCTAGATAGTTACAGAGCTGGAGCTGGTGGTGCATAAAGGCTGCGCGTGCGTGCGCGTGCGCGGGGCTTCCCACCGCACAGCGCGCCTGACCCGACACTCACCGACCCGCGGACAAGGGACTGACCGTCATACAACTAACGTACCTACCCCGGTACAGGAGACCCGACCCCTCCGGCTGTCTGCACGACGGTGGAAGATGCAACAGCTGAGAACCTGAGCTCCAGAGTGAGAGTTACAGGCATGAAGCCGCAAGTAGCGCTCAGTGAAAGTGCAGAACACTTGTCGACACCCTGACCACACACGATAATGTTGCCCCTCTGGCGCTAATAATTATAGGACCCGCCACAATATAATATGTACCTACATAATAGGTACCTATACATCGGGTATATTTTAGGGGTCAGGTTTAACGGACAAGCTGATGTTTATCTGTGTAGGTATAGAAGTATGTCAGTCAGTCAGTCGGTCAGTTGTAAGTTGTATGTAATAATACATACTTAGATGAGAGACGACGAGCTCACGAGCTTCTCTGATAGTATTTGTTTGCATTCGTGTTGCATACATTATCGGTGAGCGCAAAACTTGATTTATAAACTTGTCCAAAATCGTAGCAACCGTCGTGTTGAGAAGAGGCGACGCGACGTTGCATAATGCATGACCGACATCCCTGCCCTGCCCTGCCCTGCCCTGCACCACAGGCGCGCTCTCCTGGCTAGGCAGTTCGCAGGATGTCTTCTGCCTGCCTACAACTCTAGGTTATCCTCGAGGATATGTTAAATACCAACTAAAAGTACGTATGGACGCGGTTTCTCGGAGCATCTCTGCGCAGTACAATATGAATCAGAGGAAGGAGAGGTACCTGGACCTCATGATTCGATTGGATCCCGTCGAGTCAAACGAGACTCCGTATTTATATCACAAGTGAAGCACTCACCAGGTCCAAGAAGCCGACGCGGTCGTCGGGCTTTTTCTTTTTTAGTCCGACGTCGTACGCCTTGCCGGTGTGGTTCAAGAACCTCTTCGCCTGTCCCTTCATGTTGACTCACTTTTTTAACGCGTTTATTAAAACAGGCACTAAAAAGTGTGAATGATTATGAACGCTGCGTCCGAGGGACGAGGGAGTATAGTATATAGCTCGCGTGCGCTCGAGTCTCGTCGGATGTGCGCTCGCGGAGTTCGTGCGCGCCCGTGTCGGAGTGCGCGCGCCGCCGGACTGGCGCAGCGCGGCGCGCCGCCCGGGTATACCTGCGCCGCGGAGCTTTCCTCCGCTCGCTGACGCACGCCCGCCTGCTCGACTTCCCTGAAACGGGGAAAATACCATTCAAATGGTAATGGCCACAATATTCAAATCATCTCCTGACTGTCCGGCCCGTACAGTACAGAACACCTGGCACTTCTCGACGGAGCAGGCCGGTACGTAGATAGTAGGTAGTACCTACCCTCTTGTCCATGGTGCGTAGGTACTTACGTTTTCCCCGTAGGTTATAATGTTAGTCGTTCTCTACCAATTATTGTAAATATAGTTACCTACAAGTTCAAATTCAAAATATTTATTTGTCAGAACATGGTAGGTAGGTAGGTAGGTACACATATATATAAAGTAGCATAGGTACATGTCCGTAAGAATGGAGACATATATCTCATGTCCTTGCCTGTTACAGCGTACAAAATGTTTTTATATATAGGTCAAAGATTTTTTATCTATTATCTAAGATATAGGTATCTATTATTATTCGTTTTTGGAAATTATGTCTATGTTAGAATATTGTTAGAATCACATTTTGGTTTAGTTGTATTTTATACCTTAATTAGATGTTTATTACTAGGTACCTATATAAGCTATTATTATAATTTATTTTTAAATTTCATAGTAGCTTTTTTGTGATAATAAAGTTTTAATTTCCAATATTTAATTCTCTGATAATTTTAGGAATTTTAGTAATATATTAAAGGAGCCATACAGAATACACTTTTTTGCATCTCGGCCTGTCTGCGAGTTCGAATACCAAAGAGATGTTGATTTGATTTTACAAAAGTAGCTATTTCTAATATGTATAGAGATGGTAATGTCAGAATCCTCAGTAAGTTGGTTTACAGCTATCAGTCTTATGAAGATGAAACATTGCCCTGACGCACCTCTTTTGGGCTTTGAAAGCAATCCGTTCGTCAGTAGAGCCTATACTCAGGACATGACGAGCAAGTACCTAATTTGAGTAAATTTCAAAACGCATGAACTATTATGTGCTCAGATTATGTGGCGATGTAAGCAGGCTGTTTTTTATTCATATTAAGTACCTACTAGCTGTTGCCCGCGGCTTCACACGCGTAGTATAGGCATCCCCATCCCATCCCGGGGAATGGGGAAAGGATTGCGAGGCATGCCCTTTTTCCCTGGCCTTTCTGCGCCCATGCGTCTTTCTGCGTCTCTTTGTTTTGATGTCAGGGGGCGGTACGCTTCCCCCAGCAACTAATTGATGCCGGCGCGATCAAGCGCCGCCGGGTGAGATCCCCGGTTTCCCGGGGAAGGCCCAGCGGACCGACCAGCGGCCAAGGCATTAGTTGCCGGGGGTGGCGCTCCGGCTTCGATATCTTCTTCCTTTTCGGTTGTCGTAAAGTCTCCGTGATGTGGCTTCATATACGCCCTTTCCTGGTTTTCTGTTTCTCTCCTTCCTCTTCCGGTGGTCTCGAATGAAGTGGAGCTATTTTTTGGAGGCGTTGCTGCTTCGACTTGTCGGCTCTCTCGAACATGGCTGTGGCCATCCTCCTAACAAAGGTGTCTATGAGTTCATGCTCTAGGTCTCTTTGGATTGTTGAGTTTCTCACGTAGTGGGGGGGCTCCCACAATCCTTCTGATCGTGAGGTTCTCTTGGGCTTGTAGACGCACTTTGTTGGTGTGGCTGAGACAGTGGTACCAGGCTGGAGGGGCGTACGTCAGTCTTGTCCTGATATACGTCTTATAAATCATGAGTTTGGTTCTGATAGGCAGCTTTGATCTTAGGATAGGAAGGAGTTTCGCGCGGGCTCCTCTCGCTCTTCCTATCACCTGGTCTATATGCTTCCTGAAGCTGATTCGCCGGTCTATGGTGACACCCAGATACTTGACATCTGGTTGCCACGGAATTCAATTTTGGAAAACAATTTTTTCAAATTGTTCAATGCAAACAAACAAACAATCAAATCTTTCCTCTTTATATTATTAGTATAGAAGACAAAATAATGTAATTTAAGACTTTAATTGAAATTGGAATTTTAAATTTCGCGCCAATACTACACATGCTGCAATTGAAAGAAAGAAAAGAAAGAAAGAAAAAGTTTATTTGTGACCAAATTAGGTTTTTAAAAAAAATAGCTTATTGACAAGTTATAATATAAGGTCACAAATCGGCCCCGACTCAGCATAATGCCGGCTGTTAACCAGCGCTGGTCTTCCGTTGGAGCCGTTTGGTGATGTCTCGGTACAAGCACACATGCAGTACACACGACCAAATAAAAATATAAATAAAATAATAAATAAACCAATCTAAAAACAAATACTAATATGATGACAATGAGGTAATTATTATATATTATACTATATTATATACTTTGAAAACATAGTTCCTTATATTGCACTCGTGTCATGCTTTTGAGTTTCCTCTTGTTGCTGATGTGCAGTAATAAATTTTTTAAGTTTATAACTAAAACTTTTAACATTTTGCAGGTTCCTCAACGGCGGAGGAATATTATTCCAGCATTTACTAGCAGCATACCGGAAACTACCTCTGAAAGCGGCTGACCTATGGCGTTGCGTGGAGAGAACTGGTGCACACAGACGGGACTTCTGGGATCTATGACTGTACATCCAAGTCAATTTCTCGTAGAGATAGGAAGGCTGTTTATATTTTAAAACACCAAATAGCAGACATGCTAAGTGCAGTTTGCGTCGGTGCTTCATTTTAAGAATGGAATGTTTGTTGAGATATGGGCTCACATGAGCTCTTGACGGAATATCAAAACAGAAGCGGGCACAGGCATTTTGAACTCTTTGTATAAGTTTTTGTGGTCAATTGCTCGCAGCGCCTTTCGAAATACAACCCAAATAATCGTTGTTCTGAATGAAGTTCAAATACTCGACAACAGATGGCGCCACTACACTTAATTTCCAAGTTGAAGGGTTGGAAAAGCCCTTATATCTTTAAAAACACGCCCTTTAGGTTAAAACGGGAACTTTCTTGTTCGAGGGGGGATAAAGGGCTATATAAGTCCCTTTATCGTGCCGGGACTCCTTCCCACCCCCGGCGACAGCCCAAGCCGAGGTTCGTACCTTCGAGCTGCCCTTGTGCTAGTCGCCCAAAAACTTAAACCATCAAGTTATGCCGAACGCACTCTGCGTTCCCTAACTAGTCCGGTCCATCTGTAGAGGCCAAAAGGCCAACATTACAAGTCAATAAAAAAAAAAAAAAAAAAACCGGGACTGCTTTTTAAGTTTTATCGGCACGCACATTTTATCAACTTAGTTTTATTCAAGGATTTTATATATACCCTAAAGGGACCTGGATCGAGTACTCATGCTAAAAAAACGGTCCGAGGGAAAAGCGAGCACGGAGTAATTTGTCCTTTTCTTGTAGGGTGTTCATGATTTTGAGGAAACGAAGACATTGTAGGTAATTCCTAAAATCATCGTATTGGTACTCTCAGTAAATACAGGAAGTTCATATAGGCCCAGTGACGAGCGCTAATGTCAGAATTTTAGGCCGCCAGGACGCCTGAAGGCCTCTGAGATGGCTTAGCGGCTATTGTTATAAGACTCAACCGGGACATACGGGTCACGTGACATATATTTTTTTAAAATTATAAATTGGCTTGCGCTTGGCCGCCATCTCGCCTGATGTTAAGCGATGATGCGGCCTACGATGGAGCACGCTTGCCTAGAAGAAACCTATTCACTCTCGACTTGAAGGCACCCAGATTGTATCTATCGGGGAACACCCATTCAGGCAGCGCATTCCACAGACTAGCAGTCACTATCACACTATCACTATCACTGTCACTATCTATCACTAGCCATGAAGATATCTAGTTTGTTGTTCTCAGGAAACAAGGAGGACGGCAGGTAGTTCCATTCTTGGGCAGTACGTATCATAAATGAAGACCCAAATCGTTGAGTTCAAATCTTTGGAATTTTCACTAGGAAGGGAGGGTAGTGTGCATGTGCAGTCATTCTACTTTTCCTAAGTAAAAGGGGGAGGGTGGAACAAGGGCTCGAAGCTTTTGCGCACACTCGCCGAAATGCGAATTACTTTAAAATATCCCTAGGTCATGCTAAAACATAATGTATAAAAATAATTGTTCATTGTTTAAAATATTGTTCATGTTCACACGTGTATGGACACCCTAGTAAACATTTTCTTGTATTTCAAGCTTTGTGTACCTACCTGTGAAAAGATATCCCGCAGCCACCGAATGATTCACTAGCACAGTTTCTTATACAGAAATTTTTCACCATTTTAAAATAAATATTCAAAAATCATGCTTGAAAAAACAAAATATAGTAAGCAAACAATCAAAAACGCCATGTCGTTAATGCTGCCAGTAGCTTCATGGTTCAGCAGAACCATGAAGGTTCCTAGTAATTATACTAGGAACCTACATGGTTACTTAAAAATAAAATTTAAATATGTACATGATACATTAGATATATTATCTACATTAATATCCGTTAGAAAATGGAAATAAAAATTTATCTTTATTTCATTGGTAGTAATTTTATGTTTACACCCCAAAATAGGGCCTGCCTGGTATGTCCGATTGAATAAGTAAAACTACTAAAATATGATTACGGGATAATTACCGTGGTGGTTGTGGAATGAGATTCCACAACATTATATAACTTTAGTGAACAGCTGAGATAGTTTAAAACAGAGTTTTACTAAAATATATGTTTTATGTAATGGCAATCTTTAGAAAGGGATACACTTCCTCCGTGGTAGCTATTTCAGTGAGCTCGTTTTACCTCCATGTTCCTAGCCACATTATTATGAACCTTATCGTTAGACGTTAAGGTTTAGTTTTGTATGGGAATATTTTGACAGAACGCGTTCCTTTCCTTGCAACTTCCTTGGTTTTATTATATTTAATGATTTACAAAATTAATCTGTAAGTTTCTAAACGATTTCTTGTGTCAACGATATGGAACCGCCATCTTGTTTTTTTTTTCTCTCTGAATGTTTTGCCTGTGATAGGATAGGAGCTAGTCGTATCACTTCCAAATATAAAGTAATGAGGATAATATACGTGAAAGTTATTAATTTAAATCCTTAATTCAGTGTTTTATTACGCCCACAAACCTCAATTACTCAACAGGTTTCGGGTCCAGTGTACATAAGTGATAAATAATTAAATATCAACCTACTGCGTTCGGACGATTTTCAAAATGGAGAATTCAAAGATAAAACGTAATATCAAGCCATTTAACGGTGAAAAATATAGTATATGAATATTTCGAGTAGGAGCGTTGTTGAGTGAATTGGACATTATAAATGTTATTGATGAAGACCCTATATTTCGAAATGAAGTGTGGGAGTAAAACTATCGGATGCCAACAATGTGATCATCGAGTATCTATCCGATCCTACCTCGCTGTACCTCGCTGTACCTCGCTGTACCTCGCTGTACCTCGGTTTTGCAAGAGAAGACAGTTCGGCGAAGGATATTTTAAGAAGTTTAGATGCGTTGTATCTAAACGTCGAATGATTTTTCTGACTTTGCTTTTATGACCGCAAAACTACCAACACGATGACAATAAAATAAAATTACATTTTTATTGGACTCTGGCGCATCACATAAATAGAGAAGACTTGTTTATTAATCATACTGATTTATCACCACCACTAAATATTTCAGTTGCTAAAAACTGTGAATTTATTTGATGCAGGTTACCAGCAACATGGGTATCAAAGGTATTCTGGAGGATGTGCTGTTCTGCCGCGAGGTCTCCCACAATCTACTATCAGACTAGACATACGGTTATTTTCGATCAGGAAGGCGCTCAAATATGCAAAAATAGTAAAACCTGCATGCGAGGTAACTCCACTAACAATTTAATTGCTGTAGATTTTGTGTCGTCTGTGAACGTGAGTCATCCTGTTTCCCAAGCATGCACTAGTGACAAGAAAAGCTACAAATTGTGGCATCAACCCTTAGGACACACACATCATCAGCCATTAAATGTCCATTGTTGAACAAGGCCTCCCTCTTAGAGAGGGGTGTATCCCCCTTAGGACCAACCCTTAGGACACTTGAGTAAAAATAAATTCTTAGAAATAAAACAGAATAAATAATTTGAGGACATGAATCAAATTGATTCAGTGGTGCCTGATGATGATTTATCAGCTTGCGTTAATGGGAAACAGAGTCGACTTCCAGTTGAGTCAGGCCAAAGACAAAAGTCACATAAACAGACCATTATTTGTTGTTCATTCGGATGTCTGTGGTCCAATTACTCCAACGACTAACGACAAAAAAATTATTTCGTAATTTTTATTGATCAGTACACTCATTATTGTGTTACATACTTAATCATTATCTATAAGAATAAGATATATTTATTGCCAAAAAACAAAAACAATGAACATGTACTATAAGAAACATAAGGAGAAACAGTGTTTGGCAATAGGGGTAAGCTCAGCGCTGTACTGCGAGGTCCCGAAGGGTCACGCAGGGCTGGTTTTCGGCGTACCTCTTTGCTCAGAAAAAAAGATGGTAGGTGAGCACTAGGCGACGGCGGGTATTACAAAATCAACTAATTATATCTGTCGTTAAACGTAATATACTATAATTACTACTACTACTACTACTATTTTCATTATCAAATATTAGAGCACTTAGGTTTGTATATGGTGTGTGTGTGTGTGTGTGTGTGTGTGTGTCTGTGCGCGTGTCTGTGCGCGTTAGTGTGTGTGTGTGTGACGGAGTGTGTGTGTGCGTATGTGTGAGTGTGTGTGGTGTTAACGCGTAATTTTAAGAGTTGCTTCAAAGTTCTTCTTTTGTATTTCATATAATAGACTTTTGTATTAATTTTTTTTCTCATCGGAGGGGGCAGGTTATTCCAAATTTTAGTCGCACTGTGTTTGAAGCAGCCTTTAAATCGGGTGGTCTTGTGCTTATGGAATGATAAAGCATTCAGGGACTTAGAGCGAGTATTACACAAATGAATGTCTTTTAACCAAGTTAATTTTTCAAATAAATATTCAGGTTGTTTGTTCCAAAGAACTTTCTGAACTTAGCAAGCAAGATGAAGCTCCCACCTGGCTTTCATATTTAGCATTTTATTTTTGACAAGAAAAGGAGTAACATGGTCTCTTCTTGGAACGTTGAAACAGAATCTCACGCACGCATTCTGTACCCTCTGTATAGCTTTTTCCGTTTTGGCATATATCAACGACCCATAGACTGCGCTGCAGTAATTAAAAGGTGACAATACTAGTAGATCACACAATAAAATTGTCACCTCTTTCGAGAGATGTTTTCTGAGGCAATAGAGATTCTTTAATTTATAAAAAGCTGTTCTAATTTTCTCATTAATATGTTTATCAAATCTCATTTCACTATTGTCACGTTGAGATATTTATATTAGGTATAAAATTAAAAGCCAACTAATCACAACGAAAACAATTATTATTTCTAAAAGAAAATAAAACTAAATACCAAAATTAAACTAAATACTTTTTAACCAAACTAAACTATGCGGTGAGCAATAATGGGCCAAGAGGTCTACCCAGGAATTAATTGGATCGCCTTTGAGGATCTGTACTATCCTTTCATTCATGTGGAAGTTGATTCCGGAAGGGGCGCCAGATTCAGGAGGGGCGGCATTTTCGGTGGGGTGCCAATTCTACGACAATCGAGCTGGGACGACGGGAATCCAAAGCTATTCTGTGAGGGGCGTCATTTACGGTGGGGCGTCAAATCTGTGGTGGTCTAGTTGAGACCACGGATACTATTCTCTAGGGCCACCGCTAAATGATCGCAAGGCTGGAACACTCGGAGTACGGTAGCCGAGGATTGGACCCTGCAATTAACCCAATTTCAAGTTATGTCTAGGACCCAAGTATCAATTTCATATGCCGACCATAGTCTCAAATACGAACATCATTCAACAAGAATAACAGTTTGTTTGTGGCGGCATATGGAAATCGGAACGGAGAAAATAATATCAGTTGTGAGTTTGTGACAAAAGGAAATCAACATGAAATTATTATTACTACAACTAATAGAAGGTGTCAGTGTGTAAGAAAATGCGTGAACTTTACAAGGCACCATTTTAAAGCAAGTGCTAAACTCACCTGATATGATGAAGAGAAATCACTATTATTAATTATTTTATAATTTGTCACACTTACCCAATAGCGGGGGAAATAATGCAACTATACTTTAAAATAAAATCGCACACAGTGGCGCGGCAGGAGTACGCTAAAAAGAAGCGTGCGCTCAATCTGTTATTCAATTTATCTATGTCATCGCTTGCCACGGCGCAGCGACTCCAGCGGCTATGCGCATGCGTAGTAGTCATGCTCCGCGCTTACACTAGGGATGGGAAGTAGATTCAACTTAAAACTTTTAGTTTTTTGTGCGATAAATTTTTACTTTACTTAAATAAAAATAACGCTACACTATCAAGGATGAGACCTAAGTTTCTAGCTTCTGACTCAAATGAAATATCTACTCCATTTATTGATAATTTAGGGTTATGATATAAGGCTTTTTGAGTTTGAGATTTAGTACCCAATATAAGCAGTTTTGTTTTCGAAGGATTTAGAATAAGTGAGTTACGTTGAGACCATTGGTAAATCTCATTCAGGTCAATATTAGAGACATTGCTTCTGATGTAGCTTCAGGATTAAAAGAATAGTATGTTTGAGTGTCGTCAGCATACAGATGGTACTTACAGGTTTTAATATTACTCGGCATATCTGCAGTGAAAAAAGAAAACAGTATTGGGCTCACAATTGATCCCTGGGGGACCCCACTAGATAAATTACCTACACTAGATATGAGCTTGCTTCCGCTAGATGATTCAGTTTCTAGAAAGAAAGAAAGAAAGAAAGAAAGAAACAAAAAGTTTATTTGTGACCAAATTAGGTTTTTAAAAAAATAGCTTATTGACTAGTTATAATATAAGGTCACAAAAAGGTTTCTACGTACTGCTCTCTATCGTTCAAGAAAGTATGAAACCATTTGCAGGTATGGATGGATGGATGGATGGATGGATGGATGGATGGATGGATGGATGGATGGATGGATGGATGGATGGATGGATGGATGGATGGATGGATGGATGGATGGATGGATGGATGGATGGATGGATGGATGGATGGATGGATGGATGGATGGATGGATGGATGGATGGATGGATGGATGGATGGATGGATGGATGGATGGATGGATGGATGGATGGATGGATGGATGGATGGATGGATGGATGGATGGATGGATGGATGGATGGATGGATGGATGGATGGATGGATGGATGGATGGATGGATGGATGGATGGATGGATGGATGGATGGATGGATGGATGGATGGATGGATGGATGGATGGATGGATGGATGGATGGATGGATGGATGGATGGATGGATGGATGGATGGATGGATGGATGGATGGATGGATGGATGGATGGATGGATGGATGGATGGATGGATGGATGGATGGATGGATGGATGGATGGATGGATGGATGGATGGATGGATGGATGGATGGATGGATGGATGGATGGATGGATGGATGGATGGATGGATGGATGGATGGATGGATGGATGGATGGATGGATGGATGGATGGATGGATGGATGGATGGATGGATGGATGGATGGATGGATGGATGGATGGATGGATGGATGGATGGATGGATGGATGGATGGATGGATGGATGGATGGATGGATGGATGGATGGATGGATGGATGGATGGATGGATGGATGGATGGATGGATGGATGGATGGATGGATGGATGGATGGATGGATGGATGGATGGATGGATGGATGGATGGATGGATGGATGGATGGATGGATGGATGGATGGATGGATGGATGGATGGATGGATGGATGGATGGATGGATGGATGGATGGATGGATGGATGGATGGATGGATGGATGGATGGATGGATGGATGGATGGATGGATGGATGGATGGATGGATGGATGGATGGATGGATGGATGGATGGATGGATGGATGGATGGATGGATGGATGGATGGATGGATGGATGGATGGATGGATGGATGGATGGATGGATGGATGGATGGATGGATGGATGGATGGATGGATGGATGGATGGATGGATGGATGGATGGATGGATGGATGGATGGATGGATGGATGGATGGATGGATGGATGGATGGATGGATGGATGGATGGATGGATGGATGGATGGATGGATGGATGGATGGATGGATGGATGGATGGATGGATGGATGGATGGATGGATGGATGGATGGATGGATGGATGGATGGATGGATGGATGGATGGATGGATGGATGGATGGATGGATGGATGGATGGATGGATGGATGGATGGATGGATGGATGGATGGATGGATGGATGGATGGATGGATGGATGGATGGATGGATGGATGGATGGATGGATGGATGGATGGATGGATGGATGGATGGATGGATGGATGGATGGATGGATGGATGGATGGATGGATGGATGGATGGATGGATGGATGGATGGATGGATGGATGGATGGATGGATGGATGGATGGATGGATGGATGGATGGATGGATGGATGGATGGATGGATGGATGGATGGATGGATGGATGGATGGATGGATGGATGGATGGATGGATGGATGGATGGATGGATGGATGGATGGATGGATGGATGGATGGATGGATGGATGGATGGATGGATGGATGGATGGATGGATGGATGGATGGATGGATGGATGGATGGATGGATGGATGGATGGATGGATGGATGGATGGATGGATGGATGGATGGATGGATGGATGGATGGATGGATGGATGGATGGATGGATGGATGGATGGATGGATGGATGGATGGATGGATGGATGGATGGATGGATGGATGGATGGATGGATGGATGGATGGATGGATGGATGGATGGATGGATGGATGGATGGATGGATGGATGGATGGATGGATGGATGGATGGATGGATGGATGGATGGATGGATGGATGGATGGATGGATGGATGGATGGATGGATGGATGGATGGATGGATGGATGGATGGATGGATGGATGGATGGATGGATGGATGGATGGATGGATGGATGGATGGATGGATGGATGGATGGATGGATGGATGGATGGATGGATGGATGGATGGATGGATGGATGGATGGATGGATGGATGGATGGATGGATGGATGGATGGATGGATGGATGGATGGATGGATGGATGGATGGATGGATGGATGGATGGATGGATGGATGGATGGATGGATGGATGGATGGATGGATGGATGGATGGATGGATGGATGGATGGATGGATGGATGGATGGATGGATGGATGGATGGATGGATGGATGGATGGATGGATGGATGGATGGATGGATGGATGGATGGATGGATGGATGGATGGATGGATGGATGGATGGATGGATGGATGGATGGATGGATGGATGGATGGATGGATGGATGGATGGATGGATGGATGGATGGATGGATGGATGGATGGATGGATGGATGGATGGATGGATGGATGGATGGATGGATGGATGGATGGATGGATGGATGGATGGATGGATGGATGGATGGATGGATGGATGGATGGATGGATGGATGGATGGATGGATGGATGGATGGATGGATGGATGGATGGATGGATGGATGGATGGATGGATGGATGGATGGATGGATGGATGGATGGATGGATGGATGGATGGATGGATGGATGGATGGATGGATGGATGGATGGATGGATGGATGGATGGATGGATGGATGGATGGATGGATGGATGGATGGATGGATGGATGGATGGATGGATGGATGGATGGATGGATGGATGGATGGATGGATGGATGGATGGATGGATGGATGGATGGATGGATGGATGGATGGATGGATGGATGGATGGATGGATGGATGGATGGATGGATGGATGGATGGATGGATGGATGGATGGATGGATGGATGGATGGATGGATGGATGGATGGATGGATGGATGGATGGATGGATGGATGGATGGATGGATGGATGGATGGATGGATGGATGGATGGATGGATGGATGGATGGATGGATGGATGGATGGATGGATGGATGGATGGATGGATGGATGGATGGATGGATGGATGGATGGATGGATGGATGGATGGATGGATGGATGGATGGATGGATGGATGGATGGATGGATGGATGGATGGATGGATGGATGGATGGATGGATGGATGGATGGATGGATGGATGGATGGATGGATGGATGGATGGATGGATGGATGGATGGATGGATGGATGGATGGATGGATGGATGGATGGATGGATGGATGGATGGATGGATGGATGGATGGATGGATGGATGGATGGATGGATGGATGGATGGATGGATGGATGGATGGATGGATGGATGGATGGATGGATGGATGGATGGATGGATGGATGGATGGATGGATGGATGGATGGATGGATGGATGGATGGATGGATGGATGGATGGATGGATGGATGGATGGATGGATGGATGGATGGATGGATGGATGGATGGATGGATGGATGGATGGATGGATGGATGGATGGATGGATGGATGGATGGATGGATGGATGGATGGATGGATGGATGGATGGATGGATGGATGGATGGATGGATGGATGGATGGATGGATGGATGGATGGATGGATGGATGGATGGATGGATGGATGGATGGATGGATGGATGGATGGATGGATGGATGGATGGATGGATGGATGGATGGATGGATGGATGGATGGATGGATGGATGGATGGATGGATGGATGGATGGATGGATGGATGGATGGATGGATGGATGGATGGATGGATGGATGGATGGATGGATGGATGGATGGATGGATGGATGGATGGATGGATGGATGGATGGATGGATGGATGGATGGATGGATGGATGGATGGATGGATGGATGGATGGATGGATGGATGGATGGATGGATGGATGGATGGATGGATGGATGGATGGATGGATGGATGGATGGATGGATGGATGGATGGATGGATGGATGGATGGATGGATGGATGGATGGATGGATGGATGGATGGATGGATGGATGGATGGATGGATGGATGGATGGATGGATGGATGGATGGATGGATGGATGGATGGATGGATGGATGGATGGATGGATGGATGGATGGATGGATGGATGGATGGATGGATGGATGGATGGATGGATGGATGGATGGATGGATGGATGGATGGATGGATGGATGGATGGATGGATGGATGGATGGATGGATGGATGGATGGATGGATGGATGGATGGATGGATGGATGGATGGATGGATGGATGGATGGATGGATGGATGGATGGATGGATGGATGGATGGATGGATGGATGGATGGATGGATGGATGGATGGATGGATGGATGGATGGATGGATGGATGGATGGATGGATGGATGGATGGATGGATGGATGGATGGATGGATGGATGGATGGATGGATGGATGGATGGATGGATGGATGGATGGATGGATGGATGGATGGATGGATGGATGGATGGATGGATGGATGGATGGATGGATGGATGGATGGATGGATGGATGGATGGATGGATGGATGGATGGATGGATGGATGGATGGATGGATGGATGGATGGATGGATGGATGGATGGATGGATGGATGGATGGATGGATGGATGGATGGATGGATGGATGGATGGATGGATGGATGGATGGATGGATGGATGGATGGATGGATGGATGGATGGATGGATGGATGGATGGATGGATGGATGGATGGATGGATGGATGGATGGATGGATGGATGGATGGATGGATGGATGGATGGATGGATGGATGGATGGATGGATGGATGGATGGATGGATGGATGGATGGATGGATGGATGGATGGATGGATGGATGGATGGATGGATGGATGGATGGATGGATGGATGGATGGATGGATGGATGGATGGATGGATGGATGGATGGATGGATGGATGGATGGATGGATGGATGGATGGATGGATGGATGGATGGATGGATGGATGGATGGATGGATGGATGGATGGATGGATGGATGGATGGATGGATGGATGGATGGATGGATGGATGGATGGATGGATGGATGGATGGATGGATGGATGGATGGATGGATGGATGGATGGATGGATGGATGGATGGATGGATGGATGGATGGATGGATGGATGGATGGATGGATGGATGGATGGATGGATGGATGGATGGATGGATGGATGGATGGATGGATGGATGGATGGATGGATGGATGGATGGATGGATGGATGGATGGATGGATGGATGGATGGATGGATGGATGGATGGATGGATGGATGGATGGATGGATGGATGGATGGATGGATGGATGGATGGATGGATGGATGGATGGATGGATGGATGGATGGATGGATGGATGGATGGATGGATGGATGGATGGATGGATGGATGGATGGATGGATGGATGGATGGATGGATGGATGGATGGATGGATGGATGGATGGATGGATGGATGGATGGATGGATGGATGGATGGATGGATGGATGGATGGATGGATGGATGGATGGATGGATGGATGGATGGATGGATGGATGGATGGATGGATGGATGGATGGATGGATGGATGGATGGATGGATGGATGGATGGATGGATGGATGGATGGATGGATGGATGGATGGATGGATGGATGGATGGATGGATGGATGGATGGATGGATGGATGGATGGATGGATGGATGGATGGATGGATGGATGGATGGATGGATGGATGGATGGATGGATGGATGGATGGATGGATGGATGGATGGATGGATGGATGGATGGATGGATGGATGGATGGATGGATGGATGGATGGATGGATGGATGGATGGATGGATGGATGGATGGATGGATGGATGGATGGATGGATGGATGGATGGATGGATGGATGGATGGATGGATGGATGGATGGATGGATGGATGGATGGATGGATGGATGGATGGATGGATGGATGGATGGATGGATGGATGGATGGATGGATGGATGGATGGATGGATGGATGGATGGATGGATGGATGGATGGATGGATGGATGGATGGATGGATGGATGGATGGATGGATGGATGGATGGATGGATGGATGGATGGATGGATGGATGGATGGATGGATGGATGGATGGATGGATGGATGGATGGATGGATGGATGGATGGATGGATGGATGGATGGATGGATGGATGGATGGATGGATGGATGGATGGATGGATGGATGGATGGATGGATGGATGGATGGATGGATGGATGGATGGATGGATGGATGGATGGATGGATGGATGGATGGATGGATGGATGGATGGATGGATGGATGGATGGATGGATGGATGGATGGATGGATGGATGGATGGATGGATGGATGGATGGATGGATGGATGGATGGATGGATGGATGGATGGATGGATGGATGGATGGATGGATGGATGGATGGATGGATGGATGGATGGATGGATGGATGGATGGATGGATGGATGGATGGATGGATGGATGGATGGATGGATGGATGGATGGATGGATGGATGGATGGATGGATGGATGGATGGATGGATGGATGGATGGATGGATGGATGGATGGATGGATGGATGGATGGATGGATGGATGGATGGATGGATGGATGGATGGATGGATGGATGGATGGATGGATGGATGGATGGATGGATGGATGGATGGATGGATGGATGGATGGATGGATGGATGGATGGATGGATGGATGGATGGATGGATGGATGGATGGATGGATGGATGGATGGATGGATGGATGGATGGATGGATGGATGGATGGATGGATGGATGGATGGATGGATGGATGGATGGATGGATGGATGGATGGATGGATGGATGGATGGATGGATGGATGGATGGATGGATGGATGGATGGATGGATGGATGGATGGATGGATGGATGGATGGATGGATGGATGGATGGATGGATGGATGGATGGATGGATGGATGGATGGATGGATGGATGGATGGATGGATGGATGGATGGATGGATGGATGGATGGATGGATGGATGGATGGATGGATGGATGGATGGATGGATGGATGGATGGATGGATGGATGGATGGATGGATGGATGGATGGATGGATGGATGGATGGATGGATGGATGGATGGATGGATGGATGGATGGATGGATGGATGGATGGATGGATGGATGGATGGATGGATGGATGGATGGATGGATGGATGGATGGATGGATGGATGGATGGATGGATGGATGGATGGATGGATGGATGGATGGATGGATGGATGGATGGATGGATGGATGGATGGATGGATGGATGGATGGATGGATGGATGGATGGATGGATGGATGGATGGATGGATGGATGGATGGATGGATGGATGGATTTAGAGATTAAAATTAAAAGTTTTTTTTTTTTTTTTTTTTTTAATAGATAAGTCTTAGTTACATACAAGCTGATCATTGGAATTTAATTGTTTGTGTAATTAATTGCTATTACATAGTTATTTATTTGCTACCAGTCCCGCCAAACCCGCCAATATCGCAATTTCCAAGCTTTGCAAGATTGGCAAGCTTAGCAAGACCGGCAAGTCGTGCAATTTGCACTTAGGTAGAGGCTAATTTACATATTTGCCAGTACAATTTATTAAGGCAAATTACATAAGACAAGAATAAATCAGTAAAGGTATTAGTATTAGTAGTGAATGTTGATATGATTATTTACTTATGTAGAATTGTTTATTTGTTGCCAGTCTTGCCAAACCCGCCATTGTCATTTAGCCATTATTTGTTTTCGAGGCTTTGCAAGGTTGGCAAGCTTGGCAAGACTGGCAAGTCGTGCAATTTACTATTATAGAGATATTTATTTGTTACCAGTCCTACCAAACCCGCCAATATCGCAATTTCCAAGCTTTGCAAGATTGGCAAGCTTAGCAAGACTGGCAAGTCGTGCAATTAGCACTTAGGTAGAGGCTAATTTATATATTTGTCAGGAGTACAATTTATTAAGGCAAATTACATAAGACAAGAATAAATCAGTAAAGGTATTAGTATTAGTAGTGAATGTTGATATGATTATTTACTAATGTAGAATTGTTTATTTGTTGCCAGTCTTGCCAAACCCGCCATTGTCATTTAGCCATTATTTGTTTTCGAGGCTTTGCAAGGTTGGCAAGCTTGGCAAGACTGGCAAGTCGTGCAATTTACTATTATAGAGATATTTATTTAAATACAGAAAATACAGAAATACAGAAATGTTTATTTTGCGATAATGAAATTTAGACATAAACAAAATGATCCAAATACAAGTAGGTACATTATCACAAAAACCGGCCCCAACTCAGCATGTTGCTGGTTGTACACAACCAGCGCTGGTATTCTGTTGGACCCGGCAAGTGACGTCACGCTCAATATCTGTGCGTGCGCGCGCGTACAAATACATATAATAAAATATATATACAAATCGAACAATAAACAACTAGGACAACAATTTTTATACAGAACAACAATTACATACAGAACCACAAATGAATACAGAACAACAATTGAATACAGAACAACAATTACGTACAAACCCACAATCAGAGACATAAAAATATACATTGCACAAACAAAAATTACAGGAAGATAAACGTAATGATACTGGAGCCTAATACTAAATTGCACTGGTGTCATTTCTTTGACTTTCCTCGCCTTTTTGGTGCATAAAAACAAAAATCTTTAGTTTATTTCTGAAGCCATAAATACTTTGCAAGTTCCTTATAGGCGGTGGAATATTATTCCAACACTTTGTCGCAGCGTATCGGAAACTGCCTCTGAAGGCAGCTGAGCTATGTCGCTCTGTCCTGAGCTGCGACAACTTGGAGCAAGTGCGGGCCAAGTGAGGGTTATCACCTGACTTCCAAGACAACTTATCGTACAGATACTTCGGAGTTTTGTAGTTAACGACACCAAACAGAAGACACGCCAAGTGGAGCTTACGGCGATGCATCATCTTCAAGAGGAAATACTTGTTTAAATACGGGGTAACATGTGATCTGAATGGAATTTCAAAACAGAAGCGAGCACAAGCGTTCTGAACTCGCTGTATTAGCTTTTTGGTTTTGGCCAGTAACCGTGGACCATAGACCGCATCCATGTAGTTTAATCTTGATAAAATCAGTGATTCCGCCAGTTGGATTCGTAACTCTTCTTTCAAGTACGGCCTCATTTTATATAATACTTTCAGTTTATAAAAGCAGTTTTTAGCACAGTTCGCAACATGTTTGTCGTACCGCAGCTCACAGTCCATCTGCAGACCTAAGTTACGAGCTTCGTATACGCGTTCGATGCGACGCGTATTTGTTACCAGTCCTGCCAAACCCGCCAATATCGCAATTTCCAAGCTTTGCAAGATTGGCAAGCTTAGCAAGACTGGCAAGTCGTGCAATAAGCACTTAGGTAGAGGCTAATTTACATATTTGTCAGGAGTACAATTTATTAAGGCAAATTACATAAGACAAGAATAAATCAGTAAAGGTATTAGTATTAGTAGTGAATGTTGATATGATTAATTACTATTGTAGAATTGTTTATTTGTTGCCAGTCTTGCCAAACCCGCCATGGTCATTTAGCCATTATTTACTTTCGAGGCTTTGCAAGGTTGGCAAGCTTGGCAAGACTGGCAAATCGTGCAATTTGCAATTAGGTAGAGGCTAATTTACATATTTGTCAAGATTACAATTTATTAAGGCAAGTTACATACAGCTAGAATAAATCAGTAAAGGTATTAGTATTAGTCTTTTTTTTTTTTTTTTTTTTTTTTTTTATTATATTATATATATATAATTTTTTTTTTATCTTAATTAATATATACAATTTACAAATTACAATATATTTAATATTGCATTGTTTACAAGTTGCAATATGGTTAATATTTACAATATGTCTTATGAGTCAGAGTCTACTGAGTTATCGGAATCTCCCCCCCCCCAAGGAAGTTCCGGTTGATCCCGAGCACTCCCCTGAGGAGGGCGCTGGGAGGTCTGTTTTCTGGGGGGCAGGTGAATTTGGGGGCAAGGACTTGAATAAAGAAAATTTTGGGGTAGCCGGGGTGTTTGGTGAGCTGGCCGTTGACGTAGTTAGGGTGTTTTGTTTTGAAATGTCTGTTGATGGTGTACCCGTGATATGTACGCCCGCACAGGATGCACTGTTTTACCCCCTTTTTGTGCGCTCCGTGTGCGAGCGTTGAGGTAGTTTTGGTAATTGTGGTGCTGGAGGTGGTGACTGTGTTTGGATGATGAGTTTCGGAGTTGTGAATAGGGGATATTGGGCAAGCTATGGGGCTGGATATAGGGGAGTAGTTCGGAGTGTTAATTGTGTTTTGGGATGGTGCGTTTGATTGGGGTGGGGGTGGTGGTAAGGGGGGTATGTAGGCTGTGTTGTGTTGAGTTGAGGTTTGATCTGCATTTGTCGGCGAGTTTAGAAATAGTGTGGGAGGATTCTATGAGCTGTTGGTGAAGGAATTCTATTTGTTTCAGATTATTTTTCCTTTCATCTTCTAGGTTATTGATGTAGGTCTGTTTTAAATCGATGGTATATTCTAACCACGCGCATCTGGAGCAGGATGGGATTTGTGAGGTGTATTGTGGTGGGTTTTGTGGGTGGTGGTAGTGTGTGAATGCTTCTGAGTTTTGGGTGTCGTGGTTGATATTTTGTGTGGGAATAAGTTGTGGTTGGAGTGATGGTGTTGTTGGTGTATGAGGGGTGTGCTGGTGGTGTATGTTTTCCGGGAGTGTAAGGGGGGGTTCGGTATAATAGGTTGTCGGGAGCTGGTGTTGTGGGTGAGTGATTGTTGAAGATGTGTGTGCGTGCGGGGTGTGTTGGGAATGTTGAAGTGTAAGTGGTGTGTAAAGTTGTGATGATGATGATGGTTGGGGCGTGTTCGTTCTGTTATCAGTAAGATCGGTGATTTGAATAAGGTTTGGGTCTTGGGGATCCTGGATGTCTTGGGTGTTGTTGTCGTTGTTCATGTTGTTTTTTTTTTTTTTTTAAATAGTTGTAGCTGCTGCCGTCTTGACGTTGGTTTGATAACTGTTGACTGATGATGACGATGATGAATCACTTGAGAGTTTTGTAGCTGCTGCTGTTTTGACGATGTTGATTGTGAAAACTGGTGGCAGGTGACTTATGATGATGAACTTGGGAGTTTAGAAGTTAGGTTTGGTAAAATTATTCACTAGCACCACTTCAAGTCCGCAAGTTTGGTGGCGCCAAAAACACTTGCAATCCTTATTATAGTTGCAGACCTTGCAATACTTGCAAAAATTTTATTAGGCAAGGTAAGTGCGATTTGCGATTCTTGCAAAGCTTGCCAAACTTGTATTATGCAAGCCCTGCAAGGATGGGGAGCAATATTTTTTGCATGTGGTTCGGATGGCAGCTGGGGCGTTACTAAGTAGACTGCTCTATATAGGGATAGTAGTGGAGGGGGGGGGGGCTGATTCTGTGTTGCAGTATTGAATGTTTTGAGTTGGTGTATGATATAGGTGATGTGTGTGTGGAAGGTTTCGGTTGCTTCTTGTGAGTTAATGATTTGTGTGAGGTTGTATGGTTGTTCAAGGCGGGAAGAGGCGATAATGTGATCTTGTCTGGTTTTGGAGAATCTTGGGCACTGTCTGATGAGGTGTGTAAGTGATTGTGTAGTTGTGTAGTCACATGGACATTTGTCGTCTGTGGTGATATGGAATCTGTGTAGGTATTGTTTGTGGTATCCGTGGCCAGTGAGAAATTGTGTGATAGGGAAGGTGGGTTTAACAGTTTTTAGATAGTTTAGGAGTTGTTCATGGTCGGGGAGTAGGTTTAGGGTGTGTGGGCTTGAGAGGAGGTAGTATTGTTTGGTGACTTCTGCTGAGTTAGTTTTGTTCCGGTGTTTGATGTAGCTGATGGGGGTTTTGTCGTAGTCCGGGGTTTTGTGAAGTGTAGCGGCGGATTTCGCAGCGAGGTCTGCGAGCTCATTTCCCTCGATACCTATGTGGCTTCTCACCCAGGCGAAGGAGATGTTAGTGTTGTGTCTGAGGAGTTTGTGTATTTCTACGGAGGTGGGATACTTGGTGTTTGGGTTTGTTAATTCGGTTAGAACAGGTTTGCAGTCAGACAGGATAATAATGTTGGTGGTGGGATTCTGGGGGATGGTCCATTCAATGGCTTTTTGGATGGCGAGCATCTCGGCTTGAAATATTGAGCATAAGTCGTGTAGTTTGAGTTTTTTGGTGGACATGATGGTGCCAGTTGAATTAATGGCTACAAAGGCTGCTCCAACTTTGTGGTCATGTTTGCTTCCGTCGGTGAATATTTGCCAGCTGTCATTATATTTAATACAGAGTTCATCGTAATCTGAGGTGTTGGAGATTTGCTCAAATTCGATGCCCTTTCTGATTGCGGGGTGTGGAAGGTGTTCAGGGCTGACTGATTTTTCTATGGTGAGATCAAGCGGGGCGTGTTTGGTGGTTAGTGTGATTTTGCTTATTTCTGTATCAGAGATCTCAAGGATTTTGTCAGGGAGGGGGGTGAGTTGGGCTATAGAAATAGCGGTGGCTGTACGGATGGTCTTAAATCCTTGAATAATTTTGATTGCAAATAAACGTTGCAGAGAGAGCAGTTTTTGCTTGACTGTTTTGAATTTGGTTGCCGTAGGGGCCCAGATACCGGCTGCGTAGTAGATTATGGGTTGGATTACTTGAAGGTATATGGTTTTGACATTTTCTGCATTGATGCCCCATGTGGGTCGAATGAACATGGTGAGTTTGTTGTACAACTTTTTTGCCTTGCTGATGATGTATTCAGTGTGTTTAATGAATTTCTGCTTGTTGTCTATTATGATTCCTAGGTATTTGATCTGGTTGGTGTGTTGTAGTGGGTGTCGGTTCATGAGGATTTTGCATTTTTTAGCTTTGTTGGTGAAGGCTATGAGTTGGGTTTTGTCCGCTCCAAACTCAAGTTTTACTTTGTTTCCCCAGTCGTGGATGATTTGGATTGCTTCGTTTGTGATGTTTTCTAGGTCATTAATATTTCGTGCATGTGTGATTAAAATTATGTCATCAGCGAATGCTTGGATATGTGTGCTGTTGGGGAGGGGAGTGAGCAGTAGTAGGTCCAGGAGTAAATTCCACATAGTTGGACCGCATACTGAGCCTTGAATACATCCTTTGGACATTGTTTTGTTAACGTTGCAGTCAGCAAAGTTCATGTTGATATGTCGGTTTTGGGTGTAACTGAGCAAGATGTTATAAATGTTTTTGGGGCAGTGTGTGTATTTGAGTCTTTGAAAGATGGCTGGCCACCAGGCGTTATCGAACGCAGCCTTGATGTCAAGTGAGACTGCTAAGACTTGGTCACCCGCGCTCTTGGCTGTGTTGATGGTGTTAAGGGCAGAGTGTATAGCGTCGTTAGTGGAGGTTCGAAGTTTGAATCCAAATTGGTGTCTGCAGTAATTGTTGGAGGAGTATAGGTGGTGGGTGAGTCTGTTTGTGATTAACTTTTCCAGCAGTTTTCCGAATACATTTATGAGTCCAATGGGTCTATATGACGTGGTTTTTGTGTAGTCTGTTTTGTTGGGTTTGGGGATGATTTTGATGACTGCTGTTTTCCAGCATTCAGGAAAATATTGGAGCTCCAGGCATCTATTCATGATGTTTGTAATAATGGTTGGGTAGTTTGTTGCGAAAAAGAGACATATGTCTACTGTGAGGTGGTCTGGTCCTGGGGCTTTTTTAGGGTTGAAAGACTTGAGACAATACAAAATCTCCAGAGTGGAGAAAGGGGGGTCGGGATGGGGGTCATTGATTGGTTTCATGTGATTTCTGGAGTTAATTTGGTATTCTGTAGTGTCAGGGGTATCATCAGGGAAGAAGGATTCAATAAGAGCTTTTGCAGTTTCGTGTGCATTATTTGTGTATGTGCCATCAGGTAGTTTGGGGGTTTAGAGAGAGGTTTGGTTTGGATTATTCTGTTGGTGATGGACCAAACGTCTTCTTTAGATTGTCTGTTGCAGAAGTCTTTAAAGTTTTCAGTGGATGATTTGTGGATGGCTTGGGAGTATTGTGATTTGAGAGTTTTTTGTTCTGCGATTGTGTCGGAGGTAGGTAGTTTCTGTCTGATGAGTCTGGTTAGTTTGTGGTGAATTTTGATTACTTGTTGTTTGAGGGATTCGAGTTCGTCATTCCACCAGGGAGCTCTATTTTTTGGGCGTATGGATTTAGGGAGGAGTTTATTACATGCCAATTGGATGGCGAGGGTGGTGTTTGTAATGAGCCGATCGATCTGCTCGGCGGAGGCGGACGGAGCCTGTTCTAGGGAGTTTAATGGTAGTTGGTTGTTGAGTTCAGCAACTAGATCGTCTTTAATGAGGTCCCATTTTACCATTGTTGTGTTGTATCTGAAGGTTGAGAGTTTTTTGTTTTTGGTGAAGCGTGAGTGGTTGGGTGTGACTTGAAATTTGATAGCGATGTGGTCTGAGGAGGGGCATATGTTGGGGTCAGTAGACCAATCGAGAACTTGAATGACATTGTCGCAACTAGTGAGGGTGATGTCTATTATAGATTCTCTAAGGTTGCCATTGGTTGTAGTTGAGAAAGTAGGGGAGTTGCCTTTGTTGCAGACGGTTATGTCATGTTGGGTGATTCGGTCGTAGATTTCGTTGCCTCTTTTGTTATTGGTGCGGGATCCCCATGAGTGGTGCCATCCATTCAGATCTCCACCGATAAGATGTGTGCTGCTGGAGGTCTTTTGAAGGAAGATGTCTATTCTGTTGAGTATATTGGTGATGTCTGTGAGAGGTTCAATGTATGCTGAGGTGATGTAAATGCGTTTACCGTTAGAGTTTGTGATTTGGATAATGGAGAGATTGGTATTGGAGAATTCACTGATGCCAATGGTGCTGAAAATGTTTTGCTTGGTGAGGATAAGGGCTTTGATGGGGGCTTGTAGAGGGGTGAGGGAGGGAAATTGGTGGGTGTCATACCCAGGTATGCCTTTGAAAACTCCGGTGTTGCCAGTGTAAGGTTCGTTGGCTATGATGATGTCTGCTGGAATTTTGTGTAGATATACACATAGTTCTTGGTATGATTGTCTGCTACGTCTCAGATTGATCTGGACGCAGCTAAAGTTGTTATGGGGAGGTGTGGTTGAAGTGGGGGGTGGATTACAGGCCATAATTTGTTTTGAGTTTGACTAAGTTTATTTGTTTTTGAATAATTGGGCATTGACTTGAGGTGGCGCTGTGCGTAGGATTGTGTGTGGTGCTGTGTGAGTGGTTGTTGTTGTGAGAGGCGCAATTGTAACATTTGAGTTTTGACTGGGTGTTGGTATAAGGGCAGCTGGAGAACTCGTGGGTTTCTTCCGCGCAGTAGGAGCAGCAGGATTTGTTGTTAGGGCATCGTTTTCTGGTGTGCCCAAACTGTAGGCACTTGAAGCAGTGTAGGAGCGGAACGTATACTTCGTAGTGAACTTGTTGGTGGTTGATGTTGATCTTTCCCATGTCGGTGACGGTTTTGAAGAGTTCGGGTGTGGTGATGAAGATTGCGTTATATAGATGGGGGCTCCTGTTGTTCCTCTTGAATTTGAGTATAAGATCTTGTTCTTGAAGATTGTGGGTTATGATTTTTAAGTTCTGGGAGGTGATTATGTTGCGGAGCTCTTCGGACGGGGTTTTATTGCTGATGCCTTTGAGAATGATCATCGGTTTGATTTGTGTGCATGGGTGGGCTTTAACTTTCCCTCCTGAGCTGTTTGTTTTTTGGATGGCTATGTCACGTTGATCTGTGTTGTCAAAAGTAATTTTAATCTTGTTGTTGTTGAGGAGTTTAGTGTTTACGGGGGCGAAAGTGGTGTCGGTAAAGTTGGTGGTGTCTTGCCAGAGCTGTAGTGTGTCTATTGCACTATTGGTTTTGTTGTTGGTGGAGACAATGATGGCAGGTTTGAATGGAGGCAATTTGGGGTTGGGGTGAGATCCCATGATGGCATTCCTGTATGTGTTGGTAGTGTGCGGCGGGTCAATGTTTTGGGTGTAGTTTTGAGATGGTTGTTTGTTGTTTTGATTGTTGAGTGATGCGATGGAGCTCTGAAGTTTAGTTATTTCATTGTGAAGTGAAGTGCATGCAGTTTCGATAATTTTGAGGTTTGGATCACGGTTAGTTATTGGTTTGGATTGAGTGGTTATATTATTGCAGAATTCCCGGGACTCCCTGTGGATTCTGTTGGCGAGATCGATGATTGAATCTTTGTTTAGTTTAGTTAGGCTTTTGCCTTCTTGTAACTTTTTGATGATGTCATTTGTGCATTGTTCAATGGAGTTCAGGTATTCGGATTCGAGTGAGATGGTGGCGGTTGGATGTGGGTGTTGGGGAGAGGATGTAATGTTCTGGTCTTGTTCAAGTGAAAGATGTATGGATTGAGATCCAGGTATATGTTGGTGTGTCAGTGTCCCCTGCAAGGAGAAAGTTTCCCCTGTGGAGGGGTTTGTAGGTGAGGTTTGGTTTGGTTAGGTTAGGTTTTTTTTTTTTTTTTTTTTTTCCTGTCCGGACGCATTGTGGTCCGGCCCGCGAGCTAAGTCCCCCGATTCGGTTCAGGGCCATTATTTACGTAGTTTTTCTTTTATCTTTATTTATTATATAATTCACGTACTTATATCAGCACGTGATATTTTAATTACAGTTTCTTATTGCTATGTTTATTTCTAGTTTACACCTTTTTATACATCTATTGTTTATATAATGCTGTTTATATATATTTATCATAATATATGTAACATCATTACTTATCTATCTGTTTTATTTCTAGCTATAACTTTACTTCCTATCTGTATACAATAGTCAATAAAATTATCTCTATTTATCTTATCTACTATTAATTTGTTTACAGTTTCTCGTTTTATTTGTGCTCCTATTTTTTGCTCTACCTCGTATCTTTCTCGACCGTAAATTGGACACTCTAGTAGGACGTGTTCGACTGTCTCGTCTTTGCTGGGTTCACACGGGCAAGATGGGCTATCCTTACACTTGAAACGGTGTAAGTATGCAGAAAACCCACCGTGCCCAGTCATAATTTGCGTCAAAACTCCTGTGGGTTCGATTTTTCGAACAATCCGATACGCTTGTACCACATCCGGGAAAAAGAGCTTTGTAGTTCCTGCAGTTTCTCCAGACTTGTACCTCAGATTCCATTTGTCAAGCGAATCCATACGGATCTGTCGCTTGACAAATGAAACCGGGCATTTGTCATAGCCTGGTTTATTTTTTAATTTTTGTGCTGCGTCCTTTGCCAACTGATCAGCTCGCTCATTGCCTTCCAATCCAGCGTGGGCCTTGATCCAAAACAAGGATACAAGTTTTCTCTGCTGTTTTGAGGCGTACAAGTTTTTTCGTGTTTCTACTGCCAGAGGATGCATCGCCCGCTGGTTTGTAACTGTCTCCAGTGAGGATCTTGAGTCACTATATATGCCGAAAGTGTCCTTAGGGCTTTTCAGTATCTCCCTTGTAGCTTCGCATATGGCCAGAAGTTCGGCCTGGTAGACAGTACAGTAAGACGGCAGGTTCAATTTCCGGTTTTTAGTCTCAGCCACACTGTTCCACAGAGACAGTGCGGCTCCAACTTTACCGTTGATTTTACTGCCGTCTGTGTATATTCTGACATCCTGGTTGTTATGTATGTCTACTTTTTCTTGGTCCACCAGGCTTATGATCTCCAGGCTCATATGCTCCGCTGGATGGGGTGAGTTTGCGTACAGTTCCAAGCTTTCCACCTCCCTGTCTCCTAGCGCCGGCTGGGGAACTCCCCTCTTGGCCTCGTACAGTGCGGCTGCTTCCTGTATTCTGAGGTCGAGGGGAAGTATCCCAGCCAGTACCAGTGCCGAGTTCAGTGAGGTGGTGCGGTACGCTCTGCATAGTTTTTGGGCAAAGCCCCGCTGTACCACATTCAACTGTTTTTGCACACACAGTTTTTTAGTTGCCGGCGCCCAGACACTTGCGGCATACATAATCACTGGTTCCACCACGGCGGTATAGATGACACGGATTACCCCCGGATGAAGACCCCAGCTTATTCGTGCTGTTCTGGCTAGTTGTTTGTAAAAGCCCAGGGCTTTCCTACAGACGTTACCTAAATGGCTATTAAATGTAAGTTTTCGGTCTATGGTCAGCCCCAGGATTTTAATTTCGTCAGTCATGCCAATGCCGACCCCGCCCATGCTCAGGTGTGGGGTATCATATTTCAACTTTTGTGTCAACAACATCGCGTTCGTTTTGTGCGGAGCAAACTTTAATTTGTTCATGATACCCCCCTCCCGAACATAGTCGAGAGCGGCATTTGCACGACTTTGAACATCCAACGCTGTGTCTCCATCGAACAGCAGAACCACGTCATCCGCAAACGCCTGGCAGTAGTCACCTCTTTGTTCTAGTCCTTTAAGCAAAGGATCCAGCAACAAGTTCCAGAGAATTGGACCCCCAATTGAACCCTGGACGCAGCCTTTATTTGTTGCTCTGGATATTTCCTCTCCAGCGTACCTCAGCTTCACCGTTCTGTCTTGCAAATAACTGTCTATCAGCCTTCTTAGATTTGTTGGACACTGTTCCTCTGCCAAACGGACTCTTATCGCAGGCCACCATGCACTGTCGAAGGCTCCCTCTATGTCTAGTGATATCATTGTAATAATTTTCTTATTTTTCAGTTTTTCGCGTATGCGTTCAACTAAGACATAGAGCGAGTCTTCCGTGCTCTTTTGGGGCATGAATCCGTATTGGCGAGTACTTAATTTTGGGAGTATATGCCATTTTACCCTACCGATTAGCATCTTCTCAAGGATTTTACCCATCACTGGTAACAAACCAATAGGCCTGTAAGATTTAGGCTCTGTGTACCTTTCTTTCGCTGGTTTTCTCAGAGCCACCACCGTTGCCTCCTTCCAGATGATCGGGAAGTGGCTCAATTCCAGGCATTTGTTTGCCAGTGATAGGTAGATTTCCGGGTTGTGGTTGATGGCGCGCTCACAGATGTCAGCGGTTAATCCGTCGGAGCCCGGGGCTTTTTTAGGGTTAAAGCTGATTACTGCAGTTTTTAGTTCTTCTGGAGTGGTCATGGTTTTCATCATGTCCCACTTCGTTTACTTTTTCAGCTTCAGCCCTGATCCGTTTGTGCTCCTCGTTATCCTCATCTTCGTTATCGTTAGGGTAAAATGTTTCAACCAGTAGCTTGGCTGACCCCTTTTGGTCCAGTGTCTTTCCGTCCTTAATGAGGGGTAGGTCTTCCTTCCTCCTTTTAGTCCTTCTTATCACCCGATAAATCCCCTCCCATAACCCTTCCTTATTTTGTTTCCCGCAAAATTCTTTCCAACTTTCTATTTGACATTTTTTCGCTTCTAATTCATATGTTTCTTTTGCCCGCAGGTACTCCTGGATGACTTTATCTCTACGGACTGGCGCTGCCCATCGGATTCTTCGTCTCTTGGTGAGTACTTCACGTTTCAGTTTGGCGAGCTCTTCTGTCCACCACGGTAAGTTAAGTACGCTATTATTTTTCTTAACCGGTATATTACTATTACATGCCTGAATAATTATGTTTATGTAGTTTACTATTGTTTGTTCTAAATGTATTTTATTATTAATTTTGAATATTTCTATTTTATTTATTTTATTTTCTACCAGCAACTGGGCCATTTTCTCATGAAAATGTACCCAGTCTGCTTTTTTACTGTTGTATTTTCTTGTTGTACGACTTATATGTGTGCCCTTTGCTTTGATTAGATTGATGTTAAATAATAGCGTATTGTGGTCTGAGCTCGTCATACCTTCTTCAACTCTCCAGTCTTCAATCAAGTCGAGTAGATCCGATGTGCACGCCGTGACGTCAACAAAGCTGGAGTAGGTCTTATTTCCCCTTACTATATCGAAGGTCGGAGTGTTGCCTTCGTTGAGTACCTGCAGGCCCATATCTTCAAGCGCGCCAGCCATATCTTCGCCGCGATCGTCCACTCGAGAACCACCCCACCATGTGCTTTTTGCATTGGTGTCACCGCCTATTATTATATTCTGGCCAAATTTTTGTTCAATTCGCTTTAGCTGCTCCAGGTATGGCTGTATGGGTGTTGGGTCAGGTTCAAAATAGAAGGAGACTACAGCAATCTCCCATGCAGTCGTCTTCAGTTTAACCACTACGATGTTGTTCGTGGTATATTCTGGATATTGAATAACATCCACGTTACTGTCGAAGACCGCAATGGCAGCTTTCGTGGTTCCGCTGCTCTGTTCAGTACACTGAAAAATTCTCACTCCGCTGTAGTCTCTCATTCTTCCCACTCCTCCAACATACGGCTCCTGGAGCAGTGCAAACGCAATCTTCTTCTCAGTGGCCTCCAACAATGGTTAGGTTAGGTTAGGTTAGGTTAGGTTAGGTTTTTTTTTTTTTTTTTTTTTTTTTTTTTTTTTTTTTTCCTGTCCGGGCGCTTGTAGGCCCGGCCCGCGAGCTATTCCCTAACGTGATCAGGGTTTTTATTACTTTACACATTCATACTTAATTAGGTTACAACTTAGCACTAAGTATTTTTATTCATAATTACATTTTATCTTAAATTAAATTTTGTGTCTTTTATCTGAGGCTTTCGCTCTCTGCAGTTTACAATTGATTTCTTAAGCTAACACTACTTCTAAACATTTGTTCTTATTTATTTAGGTTCTATAATTAATATAATCACTATATCATTTTACATCTTACATCTTATGTCTATGTTAATGCACGTATATAACAATATATGTGTTAAACATTATTTATTTATCTAACTTTTATTTCTTACTACTACTTTATTTGCTATATATACACAGAACTTCAAAAAATTTTCACATACTTCCTTACTGTTTATTATTTGGGCTATGTTTTCAATTTTTAATTCAATCTCGATCAACTGCTCGACCTCGAACCTTTCTCTACAAAATATTGGGCATTCTAGTAGAATATGGGGGACTGACTCGAGTTTTTCGGGTTCACAAATGCACGATGGGCTCTCCTTGCACTTGAATCTGTGCAGGTATTCGGAGAACCCACCGTGCCCCGTGAGGATCTGTGTGAGTAGGCCAGTTGGTTTCATGTTTTTCACGGGCCTGAAAGCCAAGACCGCATCAGGTAGAAAATTTTTTGTGATGCTTGCGGTTTGCTCAGACTTATATCTCCGATTCCATTCGTCGAGCGTGACCCTTCGGATCTGTCGCTTGACGAATGAAATCGGACAAAGCTCGTAGTTTGGTTTGGTCTTGGATTTCAGGGCCGCGTCTTTGGCCAGACTGTCTGCTCTCTCGTTCCCCTCGAGTCCCGCGTGCGCCTTTATCCAGTACAACTGGACTTCCTTATTTTGGCTGCTGCACCGCTGGAGATTTTTACGGATTTGGACTGCGAGGGGACCGAGCGAGCAGTTGTTGACCACTGCTTCCAGTGCTGACCGCGAGTCACTATAAATTCCGACGCTGGGCTCCGGATTTTTCGTAACTTCTTCGGTGGCTTTGCAGAGGGCTAACAATTCAGCCTGGTAGACCGTGCAGTAGGATGACAGCAGAAATTTTCGGTTTTTGGTTTCGGCGGCATCCTTCCAAAGGGAATATGCCGCTCCAACTTTACCTTCAATTTTGCTGCCATCAGTGTAAATTCGTACTGCATGCCCACTGTACCTATCTACGGCATCTTGGTCGCCCAGGCAAATGAATTGTCTCCCTCTGTGCTCTGCCGGGTGTGGGGAATCTGTGTAGGCTAACCTCCGCTCGATCTCTCTGTCTCCTAGCTCCGGCCGTGCTACCCCCCTCCTAGCCTCGTACAGAGCTGCGGCTTCTTGTATCCTGAGGTCTAGGGGTAGGAGCCCGGCCAGGACCAGTGCCGAGTTCAGAGAGACCGTCCGGTAGGCTTTACAGATCTTTTGTGCAAATCCCCGCTGTAGTGCGTTGAGTTGCTTCCGGAGCCCTCGTTTCTCTGCCGCCGGCGCCCATGCACTAGCTGCGTATGTAACCACTGGCTCTACTACTGCCGTGTAGATCGTTCTAATGACCTCCGGATGGAGGCCCCAGCTGACCCTGGCGGCTCTGGATAGCTGTTTGTACAGCATTAACACCTTTCTGCATATGTAACTTGCATGGGTGTTAAATGTCAGCTTGTGGTCGATCCAGAGTCCCAGGATCTTCATCTCATTCGTCAAAGCAATGTCGACTCCGCCCATGCTCAGGTGTGGGGTGTCAAATTTCAGCTTCCGCGTCAGAACCATTGCATTTGTTTTATGCGGAGCGAACTTCAGCTTGTTTTGTACACCCCACTCCCGAACATGTGCGAGGGCGGCATTTGCCTGTTGCTGAACTTCCAGCGCAGTGTCCCCATCAAAGACTAGCACCACGTCATCTGCAAATGCCTGACAGTAGTCACCTCGCTTTATCAGGCTTTGGAGCAGTGGATCGATGAGGAGGTTCCAGAAGATCGGTCCGCCGATCGATCCTTGTACGCATCCTTTCGTTGTAACTCTGGAGACCTCCTCTCCGGCGTACCTGATCCGCACCTTGCGGTCTCTCAGGTAGCTGTCCACCACTCTTCTGATATTTATAGGACATTGTTCCTCAGCCAGACGGGCTCTAATCTTAGGCCACCAGGCGCTGTCGAAGGCTCCCTCTATGTCCAATGATACCATAACTAGCAGCTTTTTCTGTCTTAACTTGCCAAGAATATACTGGATCAGGTCATAGAGGGAGTCTTCCGTGCTTCTCTGGGGCATAAACCCGTACTGGCGAGTACTCAACCTTGGTGCGAGGTGCCACTTTATTCTGCCTACAATCATTTTTTCCAGGATCTTGCCCATCACTGGCAGAAGGCCAATCGGTCGGTAGGATTTCGGCGCTGTGTAGTCGTCCTTCCCAGGTTTCCGGAGAACCACTACGGTCGCCTCCTTCCAGATGGTAGGGAAGTATCCGAACTCTAGGCATTTGTTTGCAAGTGATAGGCAAATCTCTGGCTTTTGAATGATTGCTTTTTTGCAGATGTCCGCTGTTATGCCGTCGGCGCCGGGTGCTTTTTTGGGGTTAAAGCTCTCCACAGATGCCATGAGCTCTACCATAGTAAACGGCGGGTCATGTTTTTCAGCATGCGTCCAACTGTTTACTTCTTCAGCTTTTATTCTGGTCGATCTGTGGTCGTCGTTGTCTTCCGCTGTGTCGTCTTCTGGGTAGAATGTTCTGGCCAGAAGTTCAGCTGATTCGATTTGGCTTAGGACTCTCCCATTTTCGACGAGAGGCAAATCCTCTCGCCGTTTTGTAACCCTACCTATGACTCTATAAATCCCCTCCCATACCCCCTCCCTGTCCTGTTTCTCACAGAATTGCTTCCAGCTTCTTGTCTGTGCTAGTTTGGCCTCGTGTTCATACTTTTCTTTTGCTTGCAGGTACTCACCGACTACTCTGGCTCTCCGGACCGGCGCTGCGCAGCGGATTCTACGTTTCCTGGTGGCGACTTCCTTCTTCAGCCGGACGAGCTCTTCTGACCACCATGGTAAGTGACTTTTGTTTTTGATTTTAATTTTAGGTATGCTGGAATTACTTGTTTCTTTTATTGTATGTATGTATGTATGTATTAAGTTTTCTAATTGCTCGTTATTTGTTATTTTATTTATTTCCGAATCTATAATATTGTTTTCGTTGAGCAACTGGTCCAATTTCTCATGAAATTGGCCCCAGTTTGCTTTTTTAGTGTTATAGATTCGCGTTGTACTACTAAATTTTATGCCTTTTGATCTTTTTAAGTGAATTTCGAAAAGTATGGTGTTGTGGTCGGAGCTCGTCATGCCTTCGTCCAGTCGCCAGTCGTCGACCAGGTCCAGCAGTTCCGCCGAGCAGGCCGTGACGTCCACGTAGCTGCTGTATACCTTCCCTCCTCTAACAGTGTAGAAGGTAGGGATGGTGCTGTTGTTGAGTACCTGCAGGCGCATGTCTTCGAAGCATCCAGCTAGGTCTTCGCCTCTTTGGTTTATTATGGTTAGGTTAGGTTAGGTTAGGTTAGGTTAGGTTAGGTTAGGTTAGGTTAGGTTAGGTTAGGTTAGGTTAGGTTAGGTTAGGTTAGGTTAGGTTAGGTTAGGTTAGGTTAGGTTAGGTTAGGTTAGGTTAGGTTAGGTTAGGTTAGGTTAGGTTAGGTTAGGTTAGGTTAGGTTAGGTTAGGTTAGGTTAGGTTAGGTTAGGTTAGGTTAGGTTAGGTTAGGTTAGGTTAGGTTAGGTTAGGTTAGGTTAGGTTAGGTTAGGTTAGGTTAGGTTAGGTTAGGTTAGGTTAGGTTAGGTTAGGTTAGGTTAGGTTAGGTTTTTTTTTTTTTTTTTTTTTTTTTTTTTCCTGTCCGGACGCATTTGGTCCGGCCCGCGAGCTACCTCTGATATTAATTCAAAGACATTTTATATCTTTATTTTTCAATCTTATTCTAGCTTGCATTCTACATATCTGTGTTCCTAACATTCTTCCATCTATCATTCTTTTATTTTATTCTATTGGTGGGAATTCCAATATAAGGGTTATCTATTTCTTATTCTATATTAATGTTATATTTATTTGCATAAAGTTTTTTTACATAGTGATTGTTGACATGTATTACTTTTATCTATATAAATTTACATACAATATATACATATAATCTTATATTTTTAAACTTGTATGATTTACATCAAAAAAAAAAAAATTTTTAACTTTTTTATTTATTTGTTTAAATTTTCTATCATTATAATTGTTTGACATGTATTTCTTTTATCTATATAAATTTACATACAATATATACATATAATCTTATATTTTTAAACTTGTATGATTTACATCAAAAATTTTTTAACTTTTTTATTTATTTGTTTAAATTTTCTATCATTATAATTGTTGACATGTATTTCTATATTCTATACAATATCGAATATGTTGTTTTATTTATTTGTGTAAAGTTTTCTTACATAGTTATTTGTTAACATATGGTTCTTTAATCTATATAATTACATACAGTATATACATACCAACTTATATTTCCAAATTTGTACGATATACATCAGATAGTTTTAGCATTTTTATTTATTTGTTTAAATTTTGTTACATCATAATTGGTTAACATGTATTGCTTTTATCTATACAATATCGCTTATAATACATACCCATAATAATACATTTTAAAATTTCACGATATACATAAAATATTTCTTAACGTTTTTATTTAATTGTTTAAATTTTCTTACATAATAATTTTAGTTAACATGTGTTGCTTTAGTTTATACAGTAAATACATATTTTTCAAAACTTGTACAATATACATCAGATAATTTTTTACATACATACAACATGATACACATATACAGAGAAAATCATTTTAAGGGCTATTTACCAAGTTTCCTGCCTTTTCCACAATATGAGTGTGTTGGCCACACATGGCGCTATCGTGACTTGTCGACCCTAGTTTTTTATAACAAGTTTTTAGTTTGTATGCTTTACTAATATATATAGCAATATATATTGTCAGCATAATTTTATTTATCTTTCGGTGTATTTTTTGCTATTTTAAGTTTTTTGCCTACACAGGCTCTTAATCCAGACTCGAAGAGTTTCCTGTGTCTTGGTCCTACTGGTCCTGCATACCACGGCATGGTTCTTTTAAGTTTTATACATATATACTTATTTATTTTTATACTATTTAATTTTGTTGTATCTCCTAAATGTTTATTTACTGTAATTTTTCTGTCAATAATTTTTATTTTATTTTCCGGGTAAAATTGAGCCAGTTTCTCATGAAACTTGCACCAATTTGCTACTGTAAAGTTAAGTTGTTTTGTTATTTTATATTTATCCTGTAGTGTTGTGTGTCTAATTTTGGTGTCCATGCCGCGGTTATGTGGGCTGTCCCTGATTGCTTCCGTCACCACCTTAGCAGTAGGCTGTCTTGGCCCTGGCCAATGCATCCCACTTTTTCCTTATAGGACAGTCTGTACTGAACGCGTTGTGCTCGGTGTCATCGAACTTCGCATGCGAACAGTTACAGCAGTTGGGAATCGAACCGGCCAGAAACTCCGGGCAAGCAGTCTTTATGTGTGGCCCCCCACAGTGGCTGCATTTCGACAGCGTGTCAGTGCAGAAGCGTCGCCCGTGCCCGTATCCCAAGCACCGGGAACACTGCACGAGCGGCGACTGGTCTGCTACTCTGACACGCTGAAGATCTACGTGCACGGACCCCGCGTCCATCATCCGCTGCCACAGACGCGGGGAGACGCGCAGCACTATATGATTAGCATGAGGGTTTCTGGTTCGCCTTTTGTATGCTAGTTCAAACCTGTCATCTTCCTTTTCTAAATCTCTAAACAAGGCCCCATTCTGCTTTCTCAGGGCATGCTGCACCTCCTCATCGCTGTTGAGCTGCAGCACGTCCTTGAGGATGACCAGTGGGTCCTTGTTTTGGATGTCCTCAACTGTGAGTTGGAATTCCGCACCTGCAAGCCTTTCCTTTACTCGTATTCTCTCTTCTTTTGTCTTACAGCCAACTATCACCTTTCTGTCTTTTGCCTTTCTTACCCTTTCTATATTTATTCCTCCTTCTTTTGCATTAACTGCTTTTCTAATTCTGTTTAAGACTTCCTCTCCAGTTTCATTTTCGTTTTTGGATGTGACCACCACCGAGTGCAGCGCCACACGCTCAGGAGCTTTTGTTATAGTGCGGCCTGCCGCCACAGATGCGTAGGTGTTCACATCCAACGTCTCCTTCTGCCTTTCCATTTCGCGCCTCAACGCTTCCATCTTTTCACTGCTTTCTTCTATTATCCTACTGTGTTTTTCCATTCTTTGCATCATTTTGTCGTTTTGTTCCCCAGCTATTTTGTTGCCTTCCTTTATCAGTTCTGTCTGTTTTTCCATCATCCTTTCCAGATCTTTTAGGTCGACTTCTTCTTCCATCTGCGACCTTGGTGTCCAAACAACGTTCGTCTCAGCCTTTTCCACCAAAAAGCAGAGATGGTCAATGTCGAAGTGCACCTCCGCTTTTACATCGCGTCTTAGGTTGCCGGAGAGGTTTAAATTGGCCTTTATCCTTCGAACGACTGCCTCCGCCTCCGATGTTATATCCGGGTATGTGCCGGTCTCGATTCTGGGTTGACACTCGGTCACCTTCGTCAACTGTTTACTAGCAACAGCAGCAGGTTTGGGCTTTGAGAGTCCCTCTGCAACTGCCTTCCTCGTCATCTCGACCGATAACCTCCGCACTGCAGGGTTCGGCCTTTGAGATGCCTTGGTGGGTGTAAGGCAGAGTTGACTCCGGTCCTGAGCGATGTTCTGTTGTGCGCCGGTCTCTGACCCGGCGAGGGTTACAGTGGTGTTTGAGTCCTCGTTAGGGATTACGGGCTTTGCTGGGGTTCTGTACATCTTGAAGAGATGCTGTGAGATATCTCGCGGTTTTTAGTTTAAGTTCTAAATTGTGTAATTTAAATTGTAAAATGTAAAATATGTAAAATATTAAGATAATTTATACTATGTCAGTTGTTTATTTATACAGATAAATGTCTGTACCGTCTTATTAATGCGTATTTTCTGTTTCAGGTCCTGTTTCTGGTGAGAGCTGCCCCGCGAAGTTCAGATGTAGTAGGTATATTATAGTAACTAACAATAATAATTATGTTTTCTGTTACAGATGCAGTCGTTAGGTGGATGGAGCTGCCTACCAGAGGTCTTCAACTGGACGTCGGGCGTCGAGCAGAGCAAAGGAACCTTACGAGTAAGTAATCCGGGTCAACTAGTCAAGATTTAATTAGGCAATAAACCTTGTTCAGTAGTTTTAACACAGGCCAATAGAGCCTTGGTCGGAAAAGGCACAAAACTGGCAATCTACTCGTATATAAACAAGACTACAAACTAACACTTATCTACTTATAATGAGATCCGATCGATATCTGTCAAAAGAACAGAATCAGTCTGACTTATTTATAATTATACCAACCTTGAACTATATTCGCTTATGTTACAGGTAGTGAGTGGAGCGGACAGAATACAATACAATTAATAAATATATACTAAAATTATTGGAAATATTAAATTTTCTTGAGATAAAGTTTAATTTTGGGTAGTCAATGTATAAGTGTGACACTATGTACTTAGTACATAGGTGCTAATTTTGCTTTCAGAATTAAGCTATCTCTTTCCGTTCCAGAGATACGGCGACTCAAAGCGCACGGCCAGTGTTGCGCTCACCACCGCGCCGGGTTCCCGCTCGCGGTATAGCGCACCGCGCAGGTGACGCGCGCGGCGCGGGCGGGGTGTACGGGACGTAGGAAGGGGCGCGCGCAGGTTCTCTCACGGTCGGGCTAGTGCCGCCTCTCGTGGTCGGCTAGTTTCGCCTCTCGCGATCGGGCTAGTTCCGCCTCTCAGGTTCAAACAGAGATAAAAGTAAAGCCTGTGACTGACACCGCCTCAGTGCAATTTCAAATTACAAAATTATTTTGCGGTTGGTAAAAGGGGAAGGGTCCGCCTGAAATATCCCTGCTCCGAAACAGCTGAAGTCAAAAATCTAAAAACCGAAATATATTGTTCTACTTGATTAGGTTATTGTTTTAAAATTATTTTATTATTTAAATTAGTATAAATATATCGAGAAATTAACGAATTTATTTTGTCCTAAAGATTTGTAACTGCATATACTAAAGTGGCCGTTTACGTAATTTGATTCCGAATTTGAAGTCTTTAGGAATAATAGGTAGGACTGGTTTTTCAGATCTAACTATAGTGTCTGACGGAAAAAATGAGTTCCGCGGTGTAAAATTTTAATTTGGACTGTGGAGTCCAAAGTTCTTGACAAAAGAAGAATTTTGTGTTTTATCGCTATCAGCTCTATGTAGAGTCACCGTTCTCTACCTCCGCGCAGTATCTTGTAGAGCGTCCCAAGGACCACAGATTACAAAAAACCGCGACCTCGTAGGATGACTTTCCACAGAGCTATCTTACTTTTAACAGTTTTAGCTGATGATGATGATGATTAATAATTTACGGTCAAGGGTGAATCGGAAAAGTGATATATTAATGTATTTTAACTTCTATAGTTATCTTGTAACGAGGGGGGCAATGAACTTTAAATTGTGTGTGAGAGTTATGTTGAGTATTGGCGGAGGGGGGGGCGAACAAAAATAAGGGGGGCAAGGGGGGCAAATTCAAATTATGTATCGGGTGTGTGTAACACGTGCTAATTGTTGCCCAGTAAAAATATGCAACTAAATTAAGAGGGGGGCAAAAAAAAAAGAGAGGGGGGCGTTCAGGGGAAAATTTACTTTCTATGGCAACAGAGTGAGAGCCGATTTCTGGGATACAATTTTTAAGAAATTTTTCAAAATTATATAAAAAGAGGGGGGGCAGACGTGACTAGGCGTGATTGGGGGGAGGGGGAGGGGATACTAATATGCTATATGTTACCTAAGATCTTAATGTTCAAAAACAGTCAATGCAACTACTGTAGTTTCGCTATTTTAGAGTGTTTTGTATGACACTAGGGCCAGCTACTCGGCTCAAAAAGGTGTTGGATAGGGGGAGGGCGAATATTTAATCTATAGTTTACAATTTGTTGGTATAATACTTATAATTTAGAATAAAATAAATAAATTAGTAAAACAATAATTTTTTAGTCGGCGCCAATTAAACCGACTTGCACTTGACGAAATTCCTGACAATTCTATTTTTAGACACAACTTGACCTACTTTTGATGGCGGTTAAACAGATGTTCACTAAAAACCATGTATCTTATTAACTATTAGCGCAAAAAATCCAAAATTTTCAGGAAATGTAGGTCTTGAAATTGTCTATTTTATAGGGTCAAAAAATTTTGGGGTCATAGATCGTTTTTCAGTTTGGCGCTGGGTCAAAGTTCATCAAAAATTTTCCAACCTTGTATTTCCGCCGGGAGTGGTCCAAAATTCCCGATCGAGGTGTCCAGTGATTCGTCTCGGCGCCCTGCACCTTGATCTTCTGTGTACTTTCGTCCCAGACGTCTGGATCCCAGGTTTGTAGTCACGGTTTTTCTGGTTTTCCCGGTTTCCCTGGCGAGTTCAACCGGGAAAAATCCGGGACTTCGCCAAGTTCCAGGTCTCTCCAATGCCCTTCGAATTGCACTTAAAAAAGTGTAGGTCGTCGCTGAAGATCTGGCAGCGTTTCAGTTTGAAGAGTGTTTGTCGATCTTGTTTTGCTACTTTTCCGGTTTCTCCTCGAAAACTCGGTCAAAAAATGGTCCAATTTTTCAAATTTTTGAACCAACACTTAGCACTCTTCTTTCCGCAATGGAAAATATATTTCACTACACTGTGCACGTTAATTTACTATTTTTAAAACAGTATTTTATGCGCGGGGCGAGTAAAAAATTTCTAAAATAAATTTAGAAAAATTCCGGACACGTAGTGGGCTTGTCGGAGGCCGGGGCGCGACTGGGTTAGGTTAGGTTAGGTTAGGTTAGGTTAGGTTAGGTTAGGTTAGGTTGGGGTGCGGTGCCGGCTACCTCCTCGAAGCTCATCCAGTACTATCCTTTGCGAATTCATTAATCCGGGGGGATGGTACTGGATTGGGCGGGTGCACCCTGGGTACGGTCAACAACTTCTCCTGAGTTTGGAGATCTTGTTGGCCGTAGCTAAAGTCCGGACTGGGGGGGAACTTCTGCGCACGCCCCTAAGCTTTTATTAGGAGCGTGCGCAGAAGCTGGGGAAGGTGCTCGGCAGGAGGCTGAGCGGGGCCAGGCAGGTGTGCCTGAGCCAGAGGGCCCTCCGCGTGTCCCTCTGATCAGCAGAGGGCACAGTGGATGGGCGAGACTCGTCGTGGACGAGTGGGGAGGGATGTGCCCGGTATGTACTTACACTACTGCCGGGCTTAACGTCGGAGATCGGAACCCCGTTTGCTGCGCCAGTCACGTCTTGGCGCGTGCGATGGGACCGAGGGTCTTGGCTTAACCGCCCGGGCCGCGAGGAAGAAAACCTCTATAAAAAATTACCCCGAAGGTTAAGCGGCGGCGCAGCGCGAGAATCTGCATGGCCACCGGGTTGGTTGGTCGTTACTGCGTTCCCCGCAGAGGCCCAGTCGAAGCCTCGTGCGGGTTAACCCGTAGACTTACCCGGGTACAGGGGGCACTGCCCGGGTGGACAACTTATATCCCCCATACTCGTGGGAACAGTTATGGAGCAAAAACAATTAAATATTTCAGTTGAAGAAGGAAAGGGGCCAGTCCCCGAAAATGACGAGTCTGACTCGTCGTGTTTGAGCAGGGTGTCGGCGGGATCGCTAGCACTCAGCGACAGACGGAAGCGTGGGAGACCACGCTCAAAGAGAGAGGACGATGGCAGCCGTTCGCATTCCGATAGCGGGTCGGATGCTCCGGCTGCGAAGGTCGTCGCAGCAAAAGAAAAGCGAGGCAGAGGCAGACCGCCCACAACGGGCCAGTACGTCGGCCTCGCTGAAGCTAAAGCGGCTCTAGTGGCCGCAACGCGAGAGGAGATGGAGCTCCGGGCCGAGCAAGAGGTTGCTGATATGGCCCAGGCGCACCGTCTCTCGAGAGCGGCCTCAGACCGAATCTCGGAGCAGGCAGTGTCGACGGAGCAGGGGGATGAGCCCCTGGCCGTCGAACTCAACAAGAGAGTCCTGGACTCCGTGGCCATCATCGAGTCGGTGGCCACAAAGTCCAAGAACATCAAGGGCACGTTTGTGCGTGCCCTAAAGGATGCGACTGCCTCCATCAGAGAGGCAGTAGAGGACCTCCATAAGAGGTCCTCCTCGGATGAAACCAAGAGGCTGCAGGCTGCCAACGCGCGCCTGCAGGAAGAGGTTAAGGAGCTCCGGAAGGAGATGGTGGAGCTCCGTAAGGATTTGACGCAAGCGCTCGCTGCCCCCGCGCCGCGGCCTTCCGAGCGTTCGACGCTAGGCAGGACCGAGACGTCGGGGCCCCAAGGTGAGGACCTGACGCAGAGTATACTGCGACAGGTCGGCGGAATGATGAGTGCGCGGTTCGAGGCCCTGGAGGAGCGCCTCCTGCCCGAAAAGCGCACTCGCCCCCCGCTCGCAGTAGACCGCAGGAACCCCGTGGCCCCTGCGGCCTCCGTGGTAGTCGTGGACCGAAGGAATGAGTTCCTGAAAGTCCCGATCCCGGAGCCGCAGCCTGGTCAGCCGGGGATGCCTGCGGTCATGGACATGACTGATCCCCTTCCCCCTGAAACCCGCGAGGGTAAGAAGGGTAAGAAGGGGAAATTCGGCAAGAACACCGTGGCCAAGGGCAAACAGCCCGTGGCCACCAACACCGGACGGAACGCGCCCCAAATGGCCAAAGTCCAGCCCGGCGTGAGCTGGGTGGAGGTGGCCAAGAGGGGTCGCAAGATGAAGAAGGGCGGCAGCGCGGCGACACCGGCGCCCTCGCAGGGGCTCCAACCCCAAGCGAGAGCCGCACAGCCGCGCCACGCCGCAAAGGAGAAGGTAACCTCGGAGAGGCAACCTAAACTCCGCGCCCCGAAATCGTCTGCCATTGTGCTGACGATCTTGCCAGGGGGTGCGGAGAAGGGCCTCACCTACGGGAAGGCTTTACAAAAAGCCAAGCAGGTGATAAACCTGCCCTCGCTTGGGATTGAGAGCATCAGGTTTCGCCAGGTAGCAACTGGGGCCCGAATGCTCGAAATCGAGGGCGAGTCGAGCGGGGACAAGGCGGACTCCTTCGCTGCGAAGCTGAAGGAGTTGTTTCCGGACACGGAAGTCAGAGTCACCAGGCCGGTGAAAAATGCAGATTTACGCATTTCCTGCCTGGATGACTCTGTCACAGGAGAGGAATTGGCGGCAGCAGTTGCCCGCGTTGGGGCGTGTCGCCCCGACGCGGTCAAGGTTGGCGAGGTCCGCCGTAACGCTGCAGGCCTGGGCACCGTTTTCGTGCGTTGCCCGGTGACTGCAGCCAAAAAGGTATTGGCGGGTGGCCGCCTCTTGGTGGGATGGGTTGCGGCGTCGGTAAGGTTGCTGACGCCGAGGCCACTGCGCTGCTTCCGGTGCCTCGAGGTGGGGCATGTCAGGGAGCAGTGCAAGGCCGAGACCGACAGGAGCGCATTGTGCTTCCGCTGTGGCCTACCTGGTCACAAGGCGGGCGATTGCTCGGCTGAGCCGCACTGCGCAGTATGCGCAGCAGCAGGTAAGCCAGCCGAGCATCGCGTGGGAGCCAGCGGGTGCGTCCCGCCTCCCAAGCGGAAGGGGAAGGCCACAGCGGGACCGAAAGTCCCAACGAGGAAACCGTCTCCACCCCGTGCTGGCACAGAGCCGGAGAGCATGGAGGTGGTAGATGTGGACAGCGCATGCGTTCCGTGTCCTGCGGTCGAGTCTGGATCGAGGATCCCGACCGATCCAGAGACTGATACCCGGACGATGCCCGAGAGCCTGGCCGAGTCGATGAGGGACGAGTCGGGCGAGAGCAGAGCCGACTCCCACACCTATGGGTTGAGGGAGGCGTCGGTTGCCAGCGCCCGGCGAAGACGGGTTGTAGCCAGGTTGGCGCGGAAGGCCCTCCCTCCTGATTTCGAGGCGGGGCGGTTCAGCACCGAAGAAACCGAAGGCGTATGTCATATACAACTTGTATTTAACATTTCCGGATGTTATAAGGAGGTAAGGGCTGCCGTTCTTCTAGCTGGGAAGTGCAGCCCCGATGAGGTAGATATCAGCGATATTTACGAAGTGGAAGGAGACCACAGGGGCCACGCCTTCGTGAGATGCACGGAGGCTGTGGCCGATAACCTGTTCTCCACCAAAATGTACCTATAAGGAGAAAGGAAACTGGACACTGGCGATGGCCACTCGTGGCCCTCTCCAGTCCCCAGTGGGAACTCTGGGTGCCGGGTTCGAGGGAACCCGGCACCCACTCTAATGAGTCCCAAGTATGCGCGATGTGTCTCGTGTTTCGACACATCGCCATATGAGAGGGAGGAGCCCTAAGCTCCCGAAGAAGGGGTCCAGCGGACCAGCGCTCTTCAGGGCTGCGGGGATTACTACAGCATGTACCGCAGCCCTGAAGCTTGGCGATACGAGGGAACACCCCAGGTTTTTAGTGGGTAGGCCGTCCTTCTGACGGAGAATCCCACATAACCACCGCGCCCCCTCGGGCCGGTGGTATCTATCAAAGATTTTCCTGGGTAAAAAAAAAAAAAAAAAAAAAAAAAAAAAAAAAAAAAAGGTTAGGTTAGGTTCCCCCCCGTGGGTTCCACCTTGTCGTGGTGGGGGGGCTGAGTACCCGTGGTTAGCAGCTGCGGGGAAACCAAGAGAACCCGAGGAGGAGGCTCGCCCGGCGCCCTGGAGAGTCCGGGAAGCGGCGGTGCGTGCCTGAGGCGGCCTTGAGTGGCCGCGGGGCTCGGTCGGCGTCCCAGTCTTATACTGGGTAGCGGCGATGCGAGTTGGGGGATCTTCTCTGCGCGCCCCAGAGCTTTTATCTGGAGCGTGCGTAGAAGCTGGGGAAGGGCTCAGCAGGAGGCTGAGCAGTGTGGGGCGAGTCCACTCGGACGTTGGTGTGTGGCCCTCCGCGTGTCCCTCTGATCAGCAGAGGGCACAGTGGACGGGTGATGAGCGGAGTCTCGCCTGATGGACGAGGTGGAAGGACGCTCCCTAGTGGAGTGTCATGTATATTATATATATTTTATTTTTCTTTATTTGATTATATTTTATTTTTCTTTATTTGATTATTTTCTGCGTATGTATATTTGTATAGTTGTGTTTCTATATGTGTGTATATTATTATGTACTATTATGTATTTATCCCAATCCTAAGTTTTTAGTGCCCGGCGATAGGACGCATGGCTGCAGGGAAGTATAATAAAAAATGCAGTCGCGAGGGCACCAACCCGGGCTGTCGAGCCCTAAAACTGACAAAAACAAAAACCATGGCGAGTTGTAAGACAAATAAACTACCCCAGGTGGGTTCCGTCGGCTCAGCTGACGGGGAATCCCACTCTCCTTCGGGAGGTTGCCCTTCGTATTCTGGGGGGGGCACCAACCGCCTCGAGGGCCTCGGCCCTCAAAACGACGACTATGGCAAACGTTTGGACACTGAATGCATGACGGAAGGAATTTTGACGGATGACGCGCGCTGCGCGAGTAATTTGGAGATGAGGTCCAGCCACGACGACCTATTTTACGACCTATTTTCGGCGGAGAGTGACTCGGATATGAGTTTCCGATCGACGAAGTCCACGGCTCCCAAGGAGTCCTTGACTAAACCGTGGTTGAAGGAGAGGAAGCGCCGAATGGAAGGAGACGAAGACGAAGACACCGGAGAAAATGCCGTGTCCTCGCCCAAGGTGGCTACGAGCCGGCGTGGCAGAGGCCGTCCCCCCACCACCGGACATCACACCCACCCCACGAAGGGCAGGGCTGGCAGTGACGAGGAAGCAGGCAGCAAGATGCCTACAGTGCGACGAGGCAGAGGTCGACCGCCTACTACAGGCGAGTACGTTGGCCTCTCTCAGGCCAAGTTGGCCTTAGTAGCTGCACAAAGGCAGGAGTGGGAGCTGCAGGCGGAACAGGAGGTCGGGGAGCTGACGGTGACACTACGCTCCAACAGATCGACAGAACGACAACCCGAGTTGCCACCGGAGGGATCGGAGGAGCTTGCCTCCGACATCAGCAAAAAGGTTCTGGCTTCCGTGGACATCATCAACAAGGTGGCCACCAAGTCTGGAAATTTGAAGGGCACGTTCCAACGTGCCCTGAAAGAGGCGGCCCTAACGGTCCAAGGTGCGCTGGCAGACCTGCAGAAGAGGTCCTCAACAGAGGAGACCCAAAAACTGCAGGCTGCCAACGCGCGCCTTCGAGAAGAAGTCGCGGAGCTCAGGAAGGAGATGATGGAGCTCCGTGCAGAAATGAGCAAGGTACGAACCTCCACTCCTCCGCAGGCTTCGGGATCTGTGATCCGAAGCGAGCCTCGTCCAGCGGAGGAGCTGGAACAAGCGATCCTGCGGCAGGTGGGCGGAATGCTCAGTGCTCGTTTCGAGGCACTGGAGGAACGCCTCCTGCCTGAAAAACGCATCCGCCCCCCTCTGGCTGCAGACCGGCGAAATGATGCCGTACCAAAGGCTGGTACCGGCCAGGAGCCGGGTTTTCCCCTTGCGTCGACCTCGGCGCAGGTCCTAAACCCAGCCAAACCCAGCAAGGGCAAAGGAAAGGGGAAGTCCTCAGCCCCAGAAACCGGATCCCCGAAAGCGGCTGCCCCGCCTGCCCCGCCATCACAGCCTCCCACTGAGGCTTGGACGGAGGTCGTCCAGCGGAAAGGAAGGCCGAAGGATCGGCAGCCGCGGCCCGCAAAGGCCGCGCAGGCGGAGAGGCCCCTGACAAGAAATGCGGCCCCACAGGCGAAGCAAAGGCCCAAGAAGAGGGTGAGGATCCGCCCCCAGCGCACTGCAGCGGTAGTAATCACGCTGCTGCCGGGGGCGAAAGAAAAAGGCCTGGATTACACCAGGGTGTTGGGCGAGGCCAGGTCCAAATTAGACCTCAGCGGCTACCCGCCCCTGAAAATGAGAGCGGCGGCCACTGGGGGCCGCATAATAGAGGTCTCTGGCACGGAGCGGTCTGAAAAGGCTGACTCCCTGGCCTCAAAGCTCCGCGAAGTGTTCCAAGGCGCCGAGGGAGAAATCCGGGTGTCCCGGCCAGTCACCACTGCAGATCTGCGGGTGAGCGGCTTGGACGACTCGGTCGGCATTCAGGAGCTGACCGAGTGCCTCGCCAAGGCCGGAGGCTGTGCTGCGCTGGACCTTAAGGTCGGAGAGTTAAGGAAAGGCGCGGCGGGCATGGGCACTGCCTTCGTGCGGTGCCCCGCAATGGCCGCAAAAAAGATTGTGGCGGCCGGCAACCGGGTGTTGGTAGGCTGGGTGGCGGCACGGGTTGAGGTCCTAGAGGCCCGACCCCGCCGCTGTTTCCGGTGCCTTGCACTGGGCCATGTTAGGGCCCAATGCAAGTCTGAGGTAGACCGCAGCGAGGAATGCTACCGCTGCGGTAAAACGGGCCACAAGGCCAGCGGCTGCTCCGCTGCCCCCCATTGCACCTTATGTGCAGCTGCGGGGAAGCCAGCGGAACACCTCTCCGGGGGCAAGGCATGTGCCAAGCCCCCGTCCAAGACAGAGGGCCGGAGGAAGAAAGCTGCGACGAAAGCCAGGTCGCAGCCGACTCGCCCCACTCAGGAGCAGGTGACGAGCATGGAGGAAAGTTAGGATGTCGGCCCTGACTTTCCTCCAGGCAAACATCAACCACTCTGCCAGGGCTCAGGACCTCTTCCTCCAGAGCTTGGCAGAGAGGTTGGTAAAGGTGGCCGTGGTCGCCGAGCCATACCGGATCCCGCCCAGGACGGACTGGGTTGGAGATCTGGACGGCTTGGTGGCGATCACCACACAGTCGCCCGCCCAATCCCCTCCTCTCGAGGATGTGGTGAGAGGTAGGGGACATGTTGCGGCCAGGATCGGGGGTACGGTGGTTGTGGGGGTGTATTTCTCCCCCAACAGGGTCCTCGCCGAGTTCGAGACCTTTCTCGGCGAAGTGGGGATCCTGGTCGGCCAGAACCGTCCCCGATCGGTCGTCGTCCTCGGGGACCTCAACGCCAAATCCACGGCGTGGGGGTCCTCGAGGACTGATGCCAGGGGCGTGGCCGTCAACGAGTGGCTGGCGGAGACGGGGATGTGTGTGGTCAACCGCGGGTCGGAGGACACGTGCGTGCGGCGCTCGGGTGGGTCGGTCATCGACGTGACCCTTGCCACCCCTGAGCTCGCAGCACGTATCCGGGACTGGGAGGTCCTGGTGGACGAGGAGACGCTCTCGGACCATCGGTATATCCGATTCAGCGTCTCCTCGTCGTTGGTGGGACGGGGCCCGCGGTTGCCTCCTGCGGCTGGACGGCGCTGGGCGCTAACACGTCTGGACACGGAGTTGTTGCGGGAAGCCGCAATTGTCCAGACGTGGAATGCCCCCCCCTCCGAGGACATAGACTTGGACGCCGCAGCCGATGGACTGTGTGAGGCCATGGCGCACGTGTGCGACGCCGCCATGCCGCGTGCGAGGCCTCCGCAGTCCAAGCGCCAAGTCTATTGGTGGAGCGAGGGGATCGCTGAACTCCGCCGCCAGTGCCTGGCGGGTCGCCGTCGTTACCAACGGCACCGCCGGCGGAGGGTGCAGGACGCGGAGGAGCTGGATCACCTCTATGCCACCTATAGAGAGGTGTGCAAGGCCCTCCGCGTAGCGATTATCCAGGCCAAGGAACAGGCCTGGATGGAGCTGCTCGCGTCGCTGGAGAGGGACCCGTGGGGGCGGCCCTACAAGTGGGCTCGCCAGAAGCTGAGACCCTGGGCCCCTCCAGTGACTAGCACCCTGGAACCGGTGGTCCTCCGGCGGGTGGTTGAGGGACTGTTCCCCGGTAGTCCGGGGACCGAATTCGTCCCTCCCACCCTGCCGGCGCCTGCCACGGAGCCGGATGGGGAGGTTCCCGAGGTCTCGCAGGGCGAGCTGGGAGCAGCTGTTCTCAAGATGAGGGCCAAAAACACGGCGCCGGGACCCGATGGGATCCCCGGTCGCGCGTGGGCCCTCGTCCAAGAGGAACTAGGAGAACAGCTGAGGGCGTGCTTCGACCGCTGCCTGCGGGAAGGAAGATTCCCCAGGCGGTGGAAGACTGGCCGACTCGTCCTGCTGAGGAAGGAAGGGCGCCCGGCGGACCAGCCGAACGGGTATCGCCCAATCGTGCTGCTTGACGAGGCGGGCAAGCTCCTGGAGCGAGTGGTGAATGCCCGCCTCGTCAAGCACCTGGAGGATGTCGGCCCGAATCTGGCCGACACTCAGTTTGGGTTTCGGAGAGGTCGCTCGACGATCGATGCCATATCGTACGTCCGCGACCTCTCCGACGAGGCGACCTCCAGCGGCGGGGTGATGATGGCGGTGTCTCTTGACATCGCCAACGCGTTCAACACCCTGCCATGGAACGTTATATTGGAGGCGCTGGGGTACCACAACGTACCCCAGTACCTCCGACGCCTCGTGGGGGACTACCTCTCGAACCGGGAGGTAGTCTACCCCACAAAGGATGGAGGAGAAGGCCGGAGCCCCATGACCCGTGGCGTTCCGCAGGGGTCCGTAGTGGGCCCCACCCTGTGGAACGTCGGGTACGATTGGGTGCTGAGGGGCGCTAACCTCCGTGGCGTCGGCGTCGTTTGTTACGCCGACGACACATTGGTTACCGCCCGGGGGCGGACGTTTAGAGAAGCGTCCGTCCTGGCCACTGCCGCGGTTGCTGCGGTGGTGGCCAGGATCCGGCGGTTGGGCCTGGAGGTGGCGCTCCACAAGTCCGAGGCCATCTGTTTTCATGGGCCTCGGAGGGCGCCACCTGCGGGCTCAAGTATAGTGGTGGGCGGCGTGTCCATTGCTGTCGGCACGACGCTGAAATACCTCGGCGTCGTGCTCGACAGCAGGTGGCAGTTCCGGGCCCACTTCGAGGGCCTGGCACCGAGAGTCGTGGGGACGGCGGCTGCGTTGAGCCGCCTCCTTCCGAATCTCGGAGGAGGAGGGGGGACCTGCCGCCGCCTGTATATGGCGGTGGTCAGGTCAATGGCCCTTTACGGGGCCCCAATATGGGCGGAATCCTTGGGCCGGAGGGAGGTCGCCCTGCTCCATAGGGCCCAGAGGGTCATGGCGGTGAGGGTGTGTCGGGGGTACCGCACACTCTCCCACGAGGTGGCATGTGCCCTGGCCGGCTCCCTGCCATGGATCTTGGCGGCCAGGGTCCTCTCAAACGTGCACTGGCGCAGAGTGCGCGCACGTGCAGAGGACCTTCGACCTGCCCCGCGGGAGGTCGAACAGTGGCGGAAGAGGGAGAGGGATGCCGCCCTCGAGTCGTGGAGCCGGCGGATCGCCTTGGACCAGAGGAGGGGAGCCGGAGCTGTCCGGCTTCTTGAGGCGATCCGACCCGTGCTGGGGGAATGGATGCACCGCGGCCATGGGAGTCTCTCCTTCCGGTTGACGCAGGTACTCTCAGGGCATGGTTGCTTCGGGAGGTACCTGTGTCACGTGGCCCGGAAAGAGGAGACTCCGGAGTGCCACCAGTGCGGCTGCGCCGAGGAGACGGCGCAGCACGTGCTGGAGGTGTGTCCGGGGGCGGCGGAGCCGCGGCTGTTCTTGGCCGCGGCAATGGGCGGGGACCTCTCGTTGCCGAACATCCTGGCGGGGATGGTCGCCGACGAGAGGTCCTGGGAGGCGATGGCCACTTTCTGCGAGGAGGTGATGTCGCAGAGAGAGGCCGAGGAGCGGGAGAGAGAGAGAGATCCTCTCGCTCACCCGCTCCGGAGAGAGCGGAGACGGAGGCGTGCAAGCCAAGAACGCACGCCGTCTCCGCTCGGAGGGTCTGGGGTGGCGGATGTGGGGACATCCGCTGCCCCCTCTTAGTCACTTTACGTGGCAAGACCCTCCAGAGTGGTCGACGCGCCCAATGTTCAGGCGCGTCGTCACGAGGTGGGAAGGGGGTGGCCTCTCACCCCCTCCCGAGGCGGGTCCGCCCAGGGGCGGACACTCGGCTGGATGAAGCTACGGTGCATACTCTGCATGGGCCCGTGGCTTCACCCGATTTGCCGACGCCGTGGAACATCTTGGGGTTTTAGTTGGTATTAGCGCCACGGCTGCGGCTGTGGCGTTCGGAGTCCAACATAACCCGCTCGTGTCCCCACATGAGCGGGTATGCATAAAGGCATTTCCCCAAGTAAAAAAAAAAAAAAAAAAAAAAAAAGGTTAGGTTAGGTTAGGTTAGGTTAGGTTAGGTTAGGTTTTTTTTTTTTTTTTTTTTTTTTTTTTTTTTTTTTTTTTTTTTTTTTTTTTTTTTTTTTTATTGTGGGCAGCCAATGGAAAATCCTGCATGGACGTCTGGGAATGGTGGACCCAGACAGTGCCGGATTCTTACCGGCTAAAAACCATTGGCTGCCGCAAAGCTACGCCCCCGAATATTCGTTCAGGATTGTATTGCTAATTTTATTTTCTTATTACTATTACAATTTTAACTTAACGCTAAGTTATATCTACTTAATATTACAACAGTTTTATATTATTGGGAACAAAGAATACATCATAGTATATAATATAAATATATACATATATAAAAGTGGGTGACTAATTACTTACAGGTTTACATAATTACAATATTGTTTTAAAACTACTTTTACTCTACATTTAAAATTACTTATCTATTATCTTTATTTTGCTATTGTTTATATATGACAATATATAACATAACAAAGCTTATATATCGGTTCTGTTTCTTTTATTCACTATTTCACATATATGAGTGCAGTAGCTTACAAATTCTGCACTGCTCGTCTTACTTGTAAGTAACTCGTGAAGGTTATTCTTATTAATTTTAACACCCATTCTCTGCTCCAGATCAAATCGTTCCACTGCGTGGACTGGGCATTCAGTTAGGATGTGTGGCACATCCTCGACAGTATCTGGCTCACAGATGCATGATGGATTCTCCTTGCACTTGAATCGAGTCAAGTACTGAGAGAATCCACCATGCCCCGTGAGTATTTGCGTGAGCTTACCCGCTGGTCTGACTTTACGCACGAAACGGTACGCGCTTCTGACGTCCGGAAGGAAGAGTTTAGTGGTGGACGCGGTGTCCCCGGCTTTATATCTAGTGTTCCATTCTATCAAGAATGTATCTCGAATTAGCCTCTTAATGTATGAAACGGGACACCGGTCGTACTCTGGCCTCCTTTTGGACTTCAGAGCGGCGTCTTTAGCCAGTTCGTCAGCGCGTTCATTGCCTGGGAGTCCCGCATGGGCTTTAACCCAGAACAAAGATACATCTTTCCCCTGGGCCAAAGCCGTTCGCAGGTTTTCCCTGGTCTCCACGGCCAGAGGATGGGAGCCATGGTTAGCGACCGTCTCCAATGCGGCCCTCGAATCGCTGTATAGACCGAAAGTGCCTTCCACCCTCTTGAGAATCTCGCCCGTAGCCTTGCATATGGCTAGAAGTTCCGCCTGGTAGACTGTGCAGTACGCGGACAGACTAAGCTTGAGGTTCTTGATCTCGGCTTCACTATTCCACAAGGAAAGTGCAGCTCCGACCTTCCCCTCAATCTTGCTGCCGTCGGTGAATATTCGCACCTCCTGCACATTGTACCTGTCCACAAGGCTTTGGTCTACCAGTTGGACAAATTCCAGATCCATATGCTCAGCTGGATGAGGGGCTTCTGCAAACCTTACCGGACGCTCGGTCTCTCTATCTCCTAGCTCCGGCAGGGACGACCCTCTCTTTGCCTCATACAGAGCGGCTGCTTCCTGTATCCTGAGGTCGAGAGGCAGTATCCCCGCCAACAGCAGCGCCGAGTGTAAGGAGACTGTTCGGTAAGATTTGCAGAGCTTCTGGGCGAAACCTCTCTGGACCGTATCGAGCAACTTACGCACCCCGATCTTCCTGGCTGCAGGCGCCCATATTGGAGAAGCGTACATTACAATTGGTTCTATTGTGGCTATGTATATCGTGCGAATGACCTCGGGGTGTAGACCCCAATCTACTCTTGCGGCTTTAGAGAGCTGCTTATATATGTCGAGCGCTTTCCGACATTGCAGCGCGACGTGCGTGTTAAAAGTCAATTTGTCGTCGATCGTCAGTCCCAGGATCTTGACTTCCCGCGACATGGCAACGCTTACTCCTCCCATGGTCAGCATTGGGGTATCGTACTTAAGTTTCTTGGTTATTACCATTGCGCAAGTTTTATGCGGCGCAAACTTCAACTTGTTCCGAACTCCCCACTGCTGCACATGGGCGAGCGCTGCATTGGCCTGCCTCGACACGTCAAGTCCTGTGTCTCCGTCAAAAATCAGTACCACGTCGTCCGCAAATGCCTGTGCATACATCCCCATCTCCTCCAATTCCCGCAGCAGAGGGTCCAAAAGAAGGTTCCATAGGATGGGACCACCTATTGACCCTTGCACGCAACCCTTGTTGGTGCTCCTCGTGCATTCTTCCCCGGCAAATCTTACACTGACTTTTCTGCAGTCGAGATAGCTATCGAGTAGCCTCCTGATATTGACCGGACACTTTTCCTCGGCCAGACGGATTCTGATGATCGGCCACCAGGCGCTGTCGAAGGCCCCCTCTATGTCCAATGACACTAGGGTTACCAGCTTCTTCAGCTCAATCTTACCCTTGATACGGTGTATTAGTGCATAGAGGGCGTCCTCGGTGCTCCTCTGGGGCATGAATCCGAACTGGCGAGTACTAATCCTCGGTACTAGGTGCCACTTAATCCTTGCTACTATCATCTTTTCCAGGACCTTCCCCAAGACCGGCAACAAGCCGATGGGCCTGTAAGCCTTGGGGTTCGTGTAGTCGTCCTTGCCCGGTTTTCTCAGGACTACCACGGTTGCCTGCTTCCAGATGTCCGGGAAGTGACCTATCTCTAGGCACTTGTTGAAGAGGGCTAGGGACCCGTCCAGGTCCTGGTAGATAGCTCTGCTGCAGATGTCCGCTGTGAAGCCATCCGCTCCTGGGGCCTTCTTTGGATTAAAACTCCCAACCGCGGTCTTCAGCTCTAGCAGTGTAAACGGTGGGTCATGACTCTCGTCGTTGTTCCACTCGTTTACCCGCTTAGCCGCGTCTCTGGCGCGGCGATGATCTTCATTGTCAGTTTCCTCCAGGTCTTGTGGGTAGAATGTCTCCGCTAGTAAGTTCGCCGACTCTCTTGGGTTTAGATATGCACCATCTTTGGTTAGGGTCAAGTCTTCTTGTCTCCTGGTGGTCCTTCTGATGATCCGGTAGATACCGTCCCATACTCCTTCTTTGTCCTGTCTTCTACAGAACTCCTTCCAACTGTCTATTTGGGCTTTCTTGGCTTGGCACTCATATTCTTCTTTTTTCCTCAGGTACTCAGCTACCACTATTTCTCTGCGGTACGGTGCCGCGTTCCTGATCTTACGCCTGAAGGTAGTGGTAGCTTTCTTTAGCCTTGTGAGCTCATCATTCCACCATGGGACCTTGAGTACTTCCGTACTCTTTTTAATTGGCATACTGCCCTTACACGCATTAGTAATGGCGTCTGTAAATTTAATTAAGGTATTTTCAAGTTGAGTTTTAGTGTTTATATTATTAATAGATTCTAAATTTATGTCTGATTTTATTTCCGAAAATTTGTTATTGAATAGGTCCCAATTAGCCTTCTTTGTATTGTAAAGCCTCGTTGTTCTCTGTACTTGGAGGCCTTTACTTTTGCGGAGTTGTATTTCAAACAAAATGGCGTTGTGGTCCGAGCTCACCATCTCCTGGTCTACCCTCCAGTTATCTACCAGCTCTAGTAGATCTTCCGTGCAGGCTGTAATGTCCACGAAACTGGTGTACACCTTATTACCCCTCACGGTGTCGAAAGTTGGTGTATCACCGTTATTGAGTACCTGTAATCCAGACTCTTCCAGGGTCCCGGACATCTCAATCCCCCTGTGGTCTTCTATAGTGCTACCCCACCAGGTGCTCTTGGCGTTGCAATCGCCTCCTATCAGCAGTCCTCTCGAGCCCAGCTCCTCTCTGATCTTCTTTAACTGTTCCAGGTATGGCTCTATGGGCTGATCCGGCTCGAAGTAGAAGGACACCGCCGCGATTTCCCAGGCACTGGTTCGGATTCTCACTACAACAATATTGTTGGTCGTGAGTTTCGGACACTGGACGACGACAAGCTCGTCATCAAAGACAACAATTGCCGCCTTCACAGTTCCATCTCCTACTGCTGTGCACTGGAAGATTCTCGCCCCACGGTAGTCCTTCATCCTCCTCACCCCGCCCACATAGGGCTCCTGGACCAGTGCGAAAGCTAGTTTTCGTTTGCTGGCCTCTATCATTAGTTCCGTGGTTGCCAGCTCTTTCCTCTGGAGGTTCGCTTGGGCTACTGCATATCTTCTGGTGGAGTTGCCTACCCTTGAGCGACGTGGAACCACCTTAGCAATACGCTACTTTAGCCCTCGCCAGTGCCTCCCACCTCCTGCGCACCTGGCACTCGGGGCTAAAAGCGTTGTGCTCCACGTTGTCCATTTTGGCGGCCACACAATTGCAGCAGGTCGGCGCTGCTTCTGCCAAAAACTCTGGGCATTGGCTTCTCATGTGTGGGCCACCGCAATGGCTGCACTTTGGTAAGGTGTCTTTACAAAACCGCCGTCCGTGTCCATAAGCCAAGCACATAGAACACTGAACCAACGGGGACTGGTCTGCGACCCGAACCTTTTGCATGTCTATGTGCACTGCTTCTTTGGCCATCATGCGGTTGTATATCTGTGGAGACACCCTCAATGCTATGTGGTTCGTGAGCGGGTTCCTGGCACGTCTCTTAAATCTGACCTCGACTCGATCATCATTCTTGTCGAGGCCGTGAAATACCTCCCTATTCTGGTTCCTCAGGGCAATCAGGACGTCTTCGTCACTAATAAACGTTAGGACGTCTTTGAGGACCACCATAGGGTCTTGGTTTTTCATTTCCTCGACAATGAGGCGATCGTCCGCGCTTTTAAGTCGCTCTTTTATCCTTTTCCTGTCGTCTTCCGTTTTACATCCTATGATAACCTTCTTATCCTTAACTTTCCGAACCCTGTCGACAGTCACCCATCCGTCTTTTGCGTTGACAACTTTTCGGATCTCGTTCATCACCTCTTCGCCCGTATGCTTATCATCTTTCGACGTAATGACGATAGAATGTAGCGTGCTCCGCTGCTCAGGCCTTCCGGGCTGCGCTGCTGTCACGCTAGCATAGGTAGCCTGTTGTTGTGAGGTTGTATGGTGCAACGCAATAGACTCCTTCAACTTTTCCATTTCCATTTGGGTCCTGTCTATTTTTTCTCCTTGCTCTTTCATCATTCGAATCATTTCTTGACTATCTTGTTCCCTTTCGATAACGTTCTGTTTTTGTTTTTCAGATGCAGCTTCTGCCGCCTCTTCCACCATAAGCAGGTACATCTTTTCTACCGCCAGCGTGATGCCCTCCTTGAGGTCTCTCCTGAGATTGTGGGACTCGGCAATACAATCTTTCGCCTTCAGAAGCCAGTCCTCACACTCCTTCACCCTGCCGGTAGGTTTCGATGCGTCTTTCGCAGGATTCGGCGACCCAACTGCGGTCTCCACGGATGCTCTCCGTGCCCAAGGCTTCCTCACTGGAAGCGCCACCTTCTGCCTTGGTTTCGCGGGAGCCGCCGGAACCAGCGCCAGCTTAGCCGGCTTCTTAGGTGGGTGAGCTTGTGCTACTGAAGCGCCTGGTTTGGGATCTCCCACACCGCTCTCCCATTCTCCTATACTCCACCGCACGCTGGGTGCTGTTGTCTGAGTTTTGGGCGAAGGTCCTGCCTTCTCCCTATCGCTCGGGGAGACTGATGTGCTCATGTCGGTATCCTTCTTGACTGGTGTATGCGCAAGAAACATGGTCGGGGGGAGCTTCGTCAGTCAGTAGTGTCGATATGTCAATAGACAATATCAGTCTTATTCTAAGTGTACTAGTCAAAAGTCAGAGTAACACGCACAGTCAAATATATCGTCGATATCTGTCAAAAGGAACAGTATCGGTCTAATTACACTTATCCTAGGTGTGCTGGTCGAGAATATAACACACAAACACGAAACACACGAACAAAAACAAAGGACCAATAATGAATAAAATAAATAAAAAGGGAAATAAAAGCTGACAAGTGTATGGGTTATATCAAAATCGTGTGATTCAATAAACCAACGAACAAACGCAGAGGTCAGGTCACGTTAAGCAAATTTATTGCAGCCCCTTAAACGTTCATTCGGCTGTAGTATATATTATATTTATTTAATTATTAAATTATTAACTATTTAACTTTTTATGTTTCAGGTTCGCGCGCGAGTTCCAGTCAGCCAGCGAGTACACCCCCGAGCACCAGGAGTGTTCCCGGCGGTCACAGGTGCTGTGTCTACACCAGGTAAGTAGTTAGGTAGGACAGGTAAGTCAGCCACTGGCCTATATAGCTGTTATTGTCAAACAACCAGCACAATGTGGCGTATCACACGCAGTTAAACTAACACAAATACGTATCGATAGTCCTTAAGAGAGTGTAAAGCGCTCTGTCAAAAAATAAAAGTACAAATATAAATGTAGAAATCGATATCTGTCAAAAGAACAGAACCGGTCTGACTCAGTCTTACACTTACCTAACTAACATATAATTTTAAAAATTTTATTAATTTAAGTGTTTATTTATATTTTACAGGTGGCGAGTGCGGCGTGCAGCGGACAGCGGACAGTGGACAGCCGACAACGGACAGCCAACGAGCCCCAGGTCGTCGCGGCGGGCACAGGGAGGTATGTATGTTCTTGTTTACAGCTGATTTTATTTATTTCCAGGTACTCCCGGCGCGCAGCAGAGCTACAGCGGCAGCACTACGGTACAGCAGCACTCCCGGTGTCCGACGCTACAACATACACAACACACCGCACTGCACCGCAAACACGGTATGTATATATTATAAACAATTTATTTATGCTAGTTATATTGTATTTAAATCGGCCCGAGTATATTTAAATTTATCTATTTAATAATCTAAATATTTTTTTTTTTTTTTTTTTTTTTTTTTTTTTTTTCCGTACAAAATTAAAAAATTATTTAAAAAGTTGAATTTCGGGTAGGCAAAGTATATATGTGACACTATGTACGTAGTACATAAGTGCCAATTTTGTTTTTAGAATTGAGCTATCTCTTGCCGTTCCCGAGATACGGCGACTCAAAGCGCGCGGCCGGTGTTGCGCTCACCACCACGCCGGGTTCCCGCTCGCGGTGTATCGCACCGTGCGGGTGACGCGCGCGGCGCGGGCGGGGTGTACGGAACGGAGGAAGGGGCGCGTGCAGGTTCCGCCTCTCGAGATCGGGCTAGTTCCGCCTCTCGTGGTCGGCTACTTCCGCCTCTCGTCGTCGGGCTAGTTCCGCCTCTCGTGGCCGGGCTAGTGCCGCCTCTCAGATTCAATGCGGGGCCGATATTTTAGGATTGTGAATTTTAAGGGTGAGAGAGGGGATCAATAAGGGAGGCGGGGGGAGTGCGACTCTAGGTCTTACAACTATAACAAAAACAATCCCAAGCAGCAACTAATACAAATAAATTAAACAAAACAAGAAAATAAATAAGTAAGTAAATTGGCGGGGGGCAAACAAAAATAAAGGGGGCAAGGGGGCAATTCAAATTCTGTATCGGGTGTATGCAGCACGTGCTAAGTGTTGCCTAGTAAAAATTTGCAACTAAATTAAGAGGGGGGCAAAAAGAGGGGGGGGCGTTTTGAGGAAAATTTACTTTTTATAGCAGCAGAGTGAAAGCCGATTTAACGTTATTTTAAAACGAGGGGGGCAATGAAATTTTTAAAAAGGGGGGCAAGGGGGCAAATTCAAATTATGTATCGGGTGTATGTACCACGTGCTAAGTGTTGCCCAGTAAAAATTTTGCAACAAAATTAAGAGGGGGGCAAAAAAAAAGAGGGGGGCGTTCAGGGGAAAATTTACTTTATATGCCAGCAGAGTGATAGCCGATTGCTTTTTAGAATTTTATTAAAATTATATTAAAAGAGGGGGGGCGGACGTGACCAGACGTAATTAGGGGGGGAGGAAATGAATACCAATATGCTATATATTACCTATAATCTTAATATGCAAAAATATTTACTGATACTACTATAGTTTCGCTTTTGTGGACTGTTTCGTATGACACTAGGGCCGGCTACTCGGCTCAGGGAGGCGTTGGGTAGAGGGAGGGCAAATGTTTAAGCTATAGTTAACAATTTTGTTAATACAATATGTCTATTCTATGATAAAAAAAAAGATTTAAAATTAATTATACAATAATTTTTAGTCGGCGCCAATTAAAACCGACTTGCACTTGACGAAATTCCTTAAAATTCTATTTATAGACACCAACTTGACCTACTTTTGATGTCGATTTAGCAGATGTTCACTAAAAACTATGTATCTTATTATCTATTAAAGCAAAAAATCCAAAATTTTTAGGAAATGTTGTTCTTGAAATTGTCTATTTTATAGGGTCAAAAAATATTGGGGTCATATATAGTTTTTCAGAATGGCACTGGGTCAAAGTTCATAAAAATATTTCCAACCTTGTATTTCCGCCGGGAGTTGTCCAAAATTCTTGATCGAGGTGTCCAGTGATTCGTCTCGGCGTCCTGCACCTTGATCTTCTAGGCGCTTTCGTCCCAGACGTCTGGATCCCAGGTTTCGGGTCACGGGTTTTCTGGTTATCTCGATTTCTTGGCGAGTTCAACCGGGAAAAATCCGGGACTCAACCAAGATCTAGGTCTCTTCAAGGACCCTCAAATTGAAATTAAAAAAGTGTAGGTCGTCGCTGAAGATCTAGCAGCGTTTCAATTTGAAGAGTTTTTGTCGATCTTGTTTAAGGTATTTTTCCGGTTTCTCCTCGAAAACTCGGTCAAAAATGGTCCAAATTTCCAAATTTTGTAACCAACACTTCACACTCTTCTTTCCGCGAAGGAAAGTATATTTCACTTCACAGTGCACGTAATATAACTATTTTTAAAACAATTTTATGTGCGCGGAGCGAGTACAAAAATTCCAAATTAATTTTTGAAAAATTTCCGGACACGTAGTGCGCTTGTCGGATGCCGGGGCGCGACTCGGTTAGGTTAGGTTAGGTTAGGTTAGGTTAGGTTAGGTTAGGTTAGAATTTGTAATCACACACCACACCGAGGGAAAGGGGCTAGTCCCCGACGATGATGGGTCGGACGACTCATCGTGTATGAGCTACGTGTCGCTGAGCTCAGCGGCACCAAGCGATAGGAGAAAGCGTGGGAGACCACGGACGAGAAGAAGCGGCAGCGACAGCGGCTCGAGCTCTGGCAGTGGGTCAGATGCTCCAGCAGCTAAGGTCGTTGCCGTCAAGGAGAAGAGAGGCAGAGGCCGACCGCCCACCACGGGCCAATACGTCGGCCTCGCCCAAGCCAAGGCGGCCCTCATAGCCGCGCACAAAGAGGAGATGAAGCTCCGGGCCGAGCAAGAGGTTGCGGATATGGCCCGGACGCAACGTCTGACGAGGTCGAGCACTCCTAGGAGCTGCCCGGCCCCAATGGAGCAGGAGGATGAGCCTCTGGCCGCGGAACTGGCCAGGAAAGTCCTGGATTCCGTGGCCATCATCGAATCGGTGGCCGTAAAGTCCGGTAACCTTAAGGGCACATTTACCCGTGCCCTTAAGGAGGCATCGGCCTACATAAAGGAGGCGGTGGAGGAACTCCGCAAGAGGTCCTCATCGGACGAGACGAGGAGACTGCAGGCCGCCAACAAGCGCCTGCAGGAGGAGGTCAATGAACTTCGCAAGGAGATGGTTGACCTCCGAAAGGAAATGCGCGGTGGAACGCCTAGTGCTCTCTCCACGCCGCAGCCCCCCGGGCCATCTTCGCCCGGCAGGGCTGCGTCGCCGAGACTCTCGGGCGAGCTGTTGACGCAGCAAATATTGAGGCAAGTCGGGGGCATGGTGAATACGCGGCTTAAGGCGTTGGAGGATCGTCTCCCGCCCGAACCGCGAGTTCGCCCCCCACTTGCAGCCGACCGCAGGAACCCCGTGGCCCCTGCGGCTTCCGTGGTAGTCGTGGACCGAAGGAACGAGTTCCGGAAAGTCCCGATCCCGGAGCCGCAGCCTGGTCAGTCGGGGATGCCTGTGGTCATGGACGTGACCCATCCCCTTCCCCCTGAAACCCGCGAGGGTAAGAAGGGTAAGAAGGGGAAATTCGGAAAGGACACCGTGGCCAAGGGCAAACAGCCCGCGGCCACCATCGGACGTGACGCGCCCCAAATGGCCAAAGTCCAGCCCGGCGTGAGCTGGGTGGAGGTGGCCAAGAGGGGTCGCAAGAAGAAGAAGGGTGGTGATGCGGCAACACCGGCTCCCTCGCAAGGGTCTAAGCCCCAAGCGAAAGCCGCGCAGCCGCGCCGCACCACCAAAGAGACGGGAAACAAGGTCAGGCAACCTAAACTCCGCGCCCCAAAATCGTCAGCCATCGTGCTGACGATTCAGCCTGAAGGTGCGGAGAAGGGCCTGACGTACGGAAAGGCCTTGCTTTTGGCAAGGTCCAAAATAGACACGGCCTCGCTCGGGATCGAGCATGTTGGGTTCCGTCAGGCAATGACGGGGGCCCGGATGCTCGAGGTGTACGGCGAGGCCACCGAGGACAAGGCGGACTCCTTTGCTGAAAAGCTCAGAGAGGTATTCCTCGGTCTGGATATACGAGTCACCAGGCCGGTCAAGTGTGCAGACATGCGCATTTCTGGCCTGGATGACTCAGCAACTGGACGGGAGGTGGCGGAGGCTATTGCCCGCGTCGGGGCGTGTCGCTCCGACGCGGTCAAGGTCGGAGAAATCCGCCGCAGCGCCGCAGGCCTGGGCACCGCTTTCGTGCGGTGCCCAGTGGCTGCAGCCAAAAAGGTGTTGACGGGCGGCCGTCTTTTAGTGGGCTGGGTTTCGGTGCAGGTCAAGCTGCTGACGCCGAAACCCTTGCGATGCTTCCGGTGTCTCGAAGTGGGGCATGTCCGGGAGCATTGCAAGGCCGAGGCCGATCGGAGCAACTTATGCTTCCGATGCGGCCAACCTGGCCACAAGGCGGGCGATTGCTCGGCCGAGCCGCACTGCGCAGTATGCGCAGCAGCAGGAAAGCCGGCCGGACATCGCGTGGGAGGCAGCGGATGCGCACCGCCTCCCAAGAAGAAAGAGACGGCCACATCGGGGCGTGGTACCCCGCGTGCGAAAGCACCCCATCCACCCAGCGCTGTTCCAGCGCCAGGTAGGATGGATGTGGCCTAGGACGTGACGGACGACTGGGCATCGGCGATGGCCACTGCCACGTGGCCCTCTCCAGTCCCCAGGAAAACTCTGGGTGCCAGGTTCGGGGGAACCCGGCGCCCACTTTCAAGAGTTCCATGTATGCGCGATGTGTCACGTGTCCGACACATCGCCATATGAGAAGGAGGAGTCCCAGACTCCTGTGAAGGGGTCCACAGGACCAGCGCTCATCAGGGCTGCGGGGAGTACGACAGTCTGTACCGCACCCTGATGTTAGGCGAATTGAGGGACACCCCAGGTTTTTAGTGGGTAGGCCGTCCTTCTGACGGAGATTCCCACATAACCACCGTGCCCCCCCTGGCCGGTGGTATCTATTAAAGATTTTCCTGGGAAAAAAAAAAAAAAAAAAAAAAAAAAAAAAAAAAAAGGTTAGGTTAGGTTGGGGTGCGGTGCCGGCTACCTCCTCGAAGCTCATCCAGTACTATCCTTTGCGAATTCGTTAATCCGGGGGGATGGTACTGGATTGGGCGGGTGCACCCTGGGTGCGGTCAATAACTTCTCCTAAGATTGGAGATCTTGTTGGCCGTAGCTAAAGTCCGGACTGGGGTGGGTAACTTCTGCGCGCGCCCCTAAGCTTTTATTAGGAGCGCGCGCAGAAGATGGGGAAGGGACTCGGCGTTGCCGAGCGGGAGTGGGCAGACAGGGAAGACTGTCGGGAGTTGGTTGGCGTCTCGGCCCTGTGCTGAGTGGCGATGACGCAAGTCAGAGAGTTTCTCTCCGCGTGTCCCTATGAAGTTAGCATAGGGCACAGTGGATGAGACATGGTGAGGCTCAAGAGCTACAGTGTTGGTCCTAACTAGGATCGACGTGGAGGTGTTCGCGACGACAGTCCGTGTGCGTCTCCCCTTTGTCTACTTTCGTAGCAATGGGGACGGGTGTGCGGGCTGTCGTCGCGAACATGTTTATGTGTATGTTTATGTATATATTTATAAATATATTATGTATTCTATGTATGTATAATCCTAATCCCAAGTTTCTAGTGCCCGGCGATGGGACGCATGGCTGCAGGGAGTAACAACAAAAAATGCAGTCGCGAGGGCACCAACCCAGGCTGTCAGGCCTTAAAACTGACCACAAAAAATAATGGCGAGTTGTAAAAATGATAAACTACCCCAGGTGGGTACCGTCGGTGCTGCCGACGGAGAATCCCACTCTCCCAAGGGAGGCTGCCCCTCGTATTCTGGGGGGGGCAACAACCGCTCTTCTAATAAAAAAAACAACAACGACGACACTGGCGCAAACACGGACAACGAAAGCATTGTGGAAAGGATGTCGGACAGAATAGCAACTGAGGATGAAGATGAGTCGATGAGCGACACATCGGTGATGTCTGGTTCTCGGATTTCGGGAAAATCACCGGTTCCAAAACAATCATTGGTCGCACAATATAGGCGGAAACGCCCAAGAGAGAAAGCAGAGGAAGACAACGAGGATAATTCTGCGTCTTCTCCCAAGTTGGCTCCGGCCCGGCGGGGACGAGGCCGTCCACCCACTACTGGGCAATATGTTGGTCTTGCCAAAGCGAAGGCCGAGTTGAATGCGGCTACGGCTGAAGAAATTCGACTGAGGGCCGAAGCAGAGATGGCCGCAGATACAAGGCGTAAGAATGAGTTGGCAGCTGATACCTTCCAAAGGTTCCAAAATGTAGCAGGGGCCAGGCCGGGCGATGAGAGCCAGAACCTGTTGGAACTCGGAAAACATGTAGAAAGTTCCTTAGACTCCATTGAAAAGGTCGCCAAAACATCTGGCAATCTAAAAGGAACCTTTGTCAGGGCCTTAAAGGATGCGACGAACACCATAAGGACTTCGGTGGCAGTGATGCAAGCTCGCACAGTGACGGAAGAGGTCGCTTGCCTGCAGGAGGCAAACTCCAAACTTGCGGCTGAGCTGCAAGAGCTGCGAAGAGAGATGGCAGAGCTGAGGGCCACTCGAGCGCAACCGCCCCAAGATTCTACTCCTGTGGCAGCTTTAGCTCGGGATTCGGCCTTCGAGGAAATGATGCGGACAATTATGGTGCAGGTGGGCACCATGATAAATGCCCGCTTTGAAGGCCTGGAGCAGCGGCTGCTCCCGGAAAAGCGTGTCAGGCCCCCTCTTGCGGCTGATAGACGCCGAGAGGAGGGGGCGGTGATTGGTAACAGCCAGGAAGAGGCTACTCCTCTCACGTTGCTTCCTTCACGGATGTCGGTCTCGGACCCGAAACCCAACAAGGGCAAGGGCAAGGGAAAAGGAAAAGGAGAGGAGAGAGACAGGATAACACTCCCTATTCCTCCATCAACTCGATCCCCGGAATCAAGAAGGGACGCTGCTCTGAAGGGAGGGAAGAAAGGGAAGAGTACACCCATCTCAACTGGACCTGGGGACTTGGAATCCACGTCCACGACATGGTCTGCAGTTGTAGGACGAAGAAGAGATGGCAAGATGGTGGGGCACGAAAGGACAAGGTCGTCTGCTCCTGAGCGAACCCGGGATCCGAAGCAAATCCCACCAGCAATGCGGACAGGCGAACAAACCGCGCAGGCGAAGGCAGCTAGGCTCCGCCCTCCTCGCACCGCCGCCGTAGTTATCACGCTGCAACCGGGGGCTGCTGAGAAGGGCATTACATATGCCAATGTGCTAGCGGAAGCCAGGAGCCGCATAGATCTAGAGGCCCTTGGGATGCCACCGTTGAGGATGAGAGCCGCGGCCACCGGGGCTCGCATCCTCGAAATTCCCGGAGTTGAGAGAGAGGAGAAGGCGGATTCCCTGGCCGTAAAGCTGAAGGAGGTCTTCCAGGCGTCGGGGGAGATACAGGTGTCAAGACCGACCACCACCGCGGACTTGCGTGTGAGTGGCTTGGATGACTCTGTAGTTCCCAATGAGTTGACCGAGGCCCTTGCCAAGGCCGGGGGATGCCTGGCGCCATCCATTAAGACGGGTGAAATAAGGACGGGCCCAGCGGGCATGCGTACGGCCTTTGTGAGGTGTCCTATCGTGGCCGCCAAAAAGATAGTGGCTAGCGGTGGTCGTTTAACGGTGGGATGGGTTGCGGCGCGGGTCCAGCTTTTGGACGCTAGACCGCGCCGTTGCTACAAATGCCTTGCACTGGGACATGTCAGGGCCCAGTGTAAGTCGGAGGTAGACCGCAGTGATGAATGTCATCGCTGCGGACAAAAGGGCCACAAGGCCAGCGGATGTTCAGCCGCGCCGCACTGCACTCTGTGTGCAGCTGCGGAGAAACCGGCTGACCACCTCTCCGGGGGCAAGGCTTGCGCCAAGCCCCCGTTGAAGACAGGGGGGAGAAGAAAACCCGCTGCGACTAAGGCCAAGGCCAAGTCACAGCCGCTTGGCCCAGTAACGGAGCAGGTGGTTTGCATGGAGGAAAATTAGTATGCCACTAACTTTCCTCCAGGCGAACGTAAACCACTCCGCCCGTGCGCAGGATCTCCTCCTGCAATGCATGGCTGAGCGGTCAACACACGTGGCTGTGGCTGCCGAACCGTATGTGGTCCCATCCAGATCTGACTGGGTCGGGGACCTTGACGGTCTGGTGGCAATCACTACGCAGTCTCCGGTGCGTTCCCCTACCCTCGATGGTGTGAAAAGAGGCAAGGGGTTTGTTTCGGCTTTGGTGGGTGAGGCGGTTGTTGTGGGGGTGTATTTCTCCCCCAACAGGGTCCTCGCCGAGTTTGAGGCTTTTCTCATTGAGGTCGGGACCCTGGTGGGTCAAAGTCGCCCCCACCCTGTTGTGGTCCTCGGAGACCTCAACGCCAAATCCGTGGCGTGGGGGTCTCCGATGACTGATGTGCGGGGAAGGGCAGTCGAGGAATGGCTGGTGGAGACCGGGCTTTGCGTCCTCAATCGTGGGAATGAAAACACATGCGTACGGCGATGGGGTGGGTCGGTGGTCGACGTGACGTTTGCCACCCCTGAAATTGCGCGCCGTGTTTGTGACTGGGAGGTGTTGGTGGACGAGGAGACGCTATCCGACCATCGCTACATTCAGTTTAGCGTCTCCTCGTCATCGGCAGAAGATCATGAGCGGATTTCGCCTGCGTCCGGCCCACGGTGGGTATTGAAGCGCCTGAATCTGGGGCTGCTACAGGAGGCAGCTATTGTTCAGGCTTGGAACGCCCCACCTTCGGAGCCTGTAGATGTAGATTTGGAGGCGGATGCGCTGTGCAGAGCGATGACACACGTTTGTGACGCCGCTATGCCCCGTGCGAAGACCTTGCCGTCCAAGCGCCAGGTATACTGGTGGTCGGAGGAAATTGCTGAGCTTCGACGCCAATGCCTGGAAAAGCGTCGTCGCTATCAGCGATATAGGAGAAGAAGACGCCAGGAGATGACTGAGTTGGATGCCCTCTATGCTGCGTATAGAGAGGCGTCCAAGGCTCTTCGCGTTGCAATCACCGACGCCAAGGCTAATGCGTGGATGCAGCTGCTGGAGACTCTAGAGCGAGATCCGTGGGGGCGCCCGTACTTGATAGCGAGGCAAAAACTTCGCCCATGGGCGCCTCCCGTCACCAGTACGCTGCAGCCGGTGATACTCTGGCAAGTGGTGCAGGGACTGTTTCCCGATAGACCGGGAACGGAATTTGTCCCTCCCACAACGGTTGCAACGCGAGGAGTAACTACCGGAGAAGAAGAGGAGCAGCCCCCTGATGTGTCAGAAGGAGAATTGGGAGCAGCAGTCCTGCGAATGAGGGCCAAGAACACGGCACCTGGGCCAGATGGCATACCAGGTCGTGCATGGGCCCTCGCTGAGGACGCTCTAGGACCCCGCCTGAGGGATCTCTTCAACCGTTGTATGCGGGAGGGAAGATTCCCCAGGCGATGGAAGAGAGGAAAGCTTGTTCTCCTTCGGAAGGAGGGACGACCGGTCGATCAGCCCTCGGGATATCGCCCGATTGTGTTGCTTGACGAGGCGGGCAAGCTGCTGGAGCGAGTCGTTGCTGCCCGCATCGTCAAGCACCTGGAAAGGGTCGGCCCCGATTTGGCTGACGCCCAGTTCGGATTCCGGAGAGGTCGCTCGACGATTGACGCGATAAAATGCGTCCAAAACCTCTCCGAGGAGGCGTGCTCCGATGGCGGGGTGATGTTGGCTGTGTCATTGGATATAGCCAACGCATTCAACAGCCTGCCATGGACCACAATTATGGGAGCGCTCGGGCACCATTGCGTGCCCCAATATCTCCAGCGCCTCATAGGAGACTATCTCTCGGACAGGGAGGTAGTCTTTCCAACTAAAGACGGGGAAAAGAGAAGTCCCATGACGCGTGGCGTTCCGCAGGGGTCGGCTTTAGGGCCACACCTGTGGAACATTGGATATGACTGGGTCCTTCGAGGCGCTAACCTTCGTGGCGTCAATGTCGTGTGTTACGCTGACGACACGTTGGTTACCGCCCGGGGACGAACATATAAAGAGGCGGCAATCTTGGCAACGGCTGGAGTCGCGGCGGTGGTAGCCAGAATACGGCGGCTGGGGCTGGAGGTGGCGCTCCACAAATCTGAGGCCATTTGCTTTCACGGTCCACGGGGAGCGCCGCCTGCCGGATCCCATATAGTAGTTGGAGGGACCTCTATTGCTGTCGGCACGACGCTGAAATATCTCGGCGTCGTGCTCGACAGCAGGTGGAAGTTTGGGGCCCACTTTGATGGTTTGACACCGAGAGTCGTGGGGACGGCGGCTGCGCTGAGCCGCCTCCTTCCGAATCTCGGGGGAGGAGGAGGAAGTTGCCGCCGCCTGTATATGGCGGTGGTGAAATCCATGGCCCTCTACGGGGCCCCAATATGGGCTGAGTCCCTGGGCACGAGGGAGATCGCCCAGTTACACAAGAGCCAGAGAGTGATGGCGGTGAGGGTATGTCGGGGGTACCGCACACTCTCCCACGAGGTGGCCTGTGCCCTGGCCGGCTCCCTCCCGTGGGACTTGGAGGCTGAGGTCCTGTCCGCTGTATACTGGCGCAGAGTGCGTGCACGTGCGGAGGACCTTCGGCCTGTCCCGCGGGAGGTCGAGCAGTGGCGGAAGAGGGCGAGAGAGGACGCCCTCGAGTCGTGGAGCCGGCGGATCGCCTTGGACCAGAGGAGGGGAGCCGGAGCTGTCCGGCTTCTTGAGGCGATCCGACCCGTGCTGGGGGAATGGGTGCACCGAGGCCATGGGGGTCTCTCCTTCCGGTTGACGCAAGTACTCTCGGGGCATGGATGCTTCGGGAGGTACTTGAGTCACGTAGCCCGGAGGGAAGAGACTCCGGAATGCCACCAGTGCGGCTGCGCCGAGGAGACGGCGCAGCACGTGCTTGAGGTGTGCCCGGGGGCTGCGGAGCCGCGGCGGTCCTTGGCCGCGGAAATGGGTGGGGACCTCTCGTTGCCGAACATCCTGGCAAGGATGGTCGCCGACGAGAGGTCCTGGGAGGTGATGGTCTCTTTCTGCGAGGAGGTGATGTCGCAGAGAGAGACTGAGGAGCGGGAGAGAGAGAGAGACCCCCTCGCTCACCCGCTCCGGAGGGAGCGAAGACGGAGGCGTCCAAACAGAAATCGCACGCCGTCTCCGATGGGAGGGTCTGGAGTGATGGATGCGGGAGCATCCAGTGCTCCCAATCCTTGATAAGGAATGACAAATGGCAGTGTACTGGGTATTCGCAGTACATTATCGGAGTTGAATGGGCTGGGTTTCGTCCCCTCCCGAGGTGGGTCCCCCCCCTAGTGGGGCGGATATTGGCATTGACGGGGTTGTGGTGAATACGATAGCGGTCCCGCAACCCCTGTCATTATAAGGTCAGTGAAGAAGGACCATCGTGGGGTTTTAGTCGGTAGGGGCACCACTCTGGTGCCGAGTCCGACATCACCTGCCCGTCTCTACCGATGGGTGGGTATGCAATAAACGCATTTCCCCACGTAAAAAAAAAAAAAAAAAAAAAAAAAAAAAGGTTAGGTTAGGTTAGGTTAGGTTAGGTTAGGTTAGGTTAGGTTAGGTTAGGTTAGGTTAGGTTAGGTTAGGTTAGGTTAGGTTAGGTTAGGTTAGGTTAGGTTAGGTTAGGTTAGGTTAGGTTAGGTTAGGTTAGGTTAGGTTAGGTTAGGTTAGGTTAGGTTAGGTTAGGTTAGGTTAGGTTAGGTTAGGTTAGGTTAGGTTAGGTTAGGTTAGGTTAGGTTAGGTTAGGTTAGGTTAGGTTAGGTTAGGTTAGGTTAGGTTAGGTTAGGTTAGGTTAGGTTAGGTTAGGTTAGGTTAGGTTAGGTTAGGTTAGGTTAGGTTAGGTTAGGTTAGGTTAGGTTAGGTTAGGTTAGGTTAGGTTAGGTTAGGTTAGGTTAGGTTAGGTTAGGTTAGGTTAGGTTAGGTTAGGTTAGGTTAGGTTAGGTTAGGTTAGGTTAGGTTAGGTTAGGTTAGGTTAGGTTAGGTTAGGTTAGGTTAGGTTAGGTTAGGTTAGGTTAGGTTAGGTTAGGTTAGGTTAGGTTAGGTTAGGTTAGGTTAGGTTAGGTTAGGTTAGGTTAGGTTAGGTTAGGTTAGGTTAGGTTAGGTTAGGTTAGGTTAGGTTAGGTTAGGTTAGGTTAGGTTAGGTTAGGTTAGGTTAGGTTAGGTTAGGTTAGGTTAGGTTAGGTTAGGTTAGGTTAGGTTAGGTTAGGTTAGGTTAGGTTAGGTTAGGTTAGGTTAGGTTAGGTTAGGTTAGGTTAGGTTAGGTTAGGTTAGGTTAGGTTAGGTTAGGTTAGGTTAGGTTAGGTTAGGTTAGGTTAGGTTAGGTTAGGTTAGGTTAGGTTAGGTTAGGTTAGGTTAGGTTAGGTTAGGTTAGGTTAGGTTAGGTTAGGTTAGGTTAGGTTAGGTTAGGTTAGGTTAGGTTAGGTTAGGTTAGGTTAGGTTAGGTTAGGTTAGGTTAGGTTAGGTTAGGTTAGGTTAGGTTAGGTTAGGTTAGGTTAGGTTAGGTTAGGTTAGGTTAGGTTAGGTTAGGTTAGGTTAGGTTAGGTTAGGTTAGGTTAGGTTAGGTTAGGTTAGGTTAGGTTAGGTTAGGTTAGGTTAGGTTAGGTTAGGTTAGGTTAGGTTAGGTTAGGTTAGGTTAGGTTAGGTTAGGTTAGGTTAGGTTAGGTTAGGTTAGGTTAGGTTAGGTTAGGTTAGGTTAGGTTAGGTTAGGTTAGGTTAGGTTAGGTTAGGTTAGGTTAGGTTAGGTTAGGTTAGGTTAGGTTAGGTTAGGTTAGGTTAGGTTAGGTTAGGTTAGGTTAGGTTAGGTTAGGTTAGGTTAGGTTAGGTTAGGTTAGGTTAGGTTAGGTTAGGTTAGGTTAGGTTAGGTTAGGTTAGGTTAGGTTAGGTTAGGTTAGGTTAGGTTAGGTTAGGTTAGGTTAGGTTAGGTTAGGTTAGGTTAGGTTAGGTTAGGTTAGGTTAGGTTAGGTTAGGTTAGGTTAGGTTAGGTTAGGTTAGGTTAGGTTAGGTTAGGTTAGGTTAGGTTAGGTTAGGTTAGGTTAGGTTAGGTTAGGTTAGGTTAGGTTAGGTTAGGTTAGGTTAGGTTAGGTTAGGTTAGGTTAGGTTAGGTTAGGTTAGGTTAGGTTAGGTTAGGTTAGGTTAGGTTAGGTTAGGTTAGGTTAGGTTAGGTTAGGTTAGGTTAGGTTAGGTTAGGTTAGGTTAGGTTAGGTTAGGTTAGGTTAGGTTAGGTTAGGTTAGGTTAGGTTAGGTTAGGTTAGGTTAGGTTAGGTTAGGTTAGGTTAGGTTAGGTTAGGTTAGGTTAGGTTAGGTTAGGTTAGGTTAGGTTAGGTTAGGTTAGGTTAGGTTAGGTTAGGTTAGGTTAGGTTAGGTTAGGTTAGGTTAGGTTAGGTTAGGTTAGGTTAGGTTAGGTTAGGTTAGGTTAGGTTAGGTTAGGTTAGGTTAGGTTAGGTTAGGTTAGGTTAGGTTAGGTTAGGTTAGGTTAGGTTAGGTTAGGTTAGGTTAGGTTAGGTTAGGTTAGGTTAGGTTAGGTTAGGTTAGGTTAGGTTAGGTTAGGTTAGGTTAGGTTAGGTTAGGTTAGGTTAGGTTAGGTTAGGTTAGGTTAGGTTAGGTTAGGTTAGGTTAGGTTAGGTTAGGTTAGGTTAGGTTAGGTTAGGTTAGGTTAGGTTAGGTTAGGTTAGGTTAGGTTAGGTTAGGTTAGGTTAGGTTAGGTTAGGTTAGGTTAGGTTAGGTTAGGTTAGGTTAGGTTAGGTTAGGTTAGGTTAGGTTAGGTTAGGTTAGGTTAGGTTAGGTTAGGTTAGGTTAGGTTAGGTTAGGTTAGGTTAGGTTAGGTTAGGTTAGGTTAGGTTAGGTTAGGTTAGGTTAGGTTAGGTTAGGTTAGGTTAGGTTAGGTTAGGTTAGGTTAGGTTAGGTTAGGTTAGGTTAGGTTAGGTTAGGTTAGGTTAGGTTAGGTTAGGTTAGGTTAGGTTAGGTTAGGTTAGGTTAGGTTAGGTTAGGTTAGGTTAGGTTAGGTTAGGTTAGGTTAGGTTAGGTTAGGTTAGGTTAGGTTAGGTTAGGTTAGGTTAGGTTAGGTTAGGTTAGGTTAGGTTAGGTTAGGTTAGGTTAGGTTAGGTTAGGTTAGGTTAGGTTAGGTTAGGTTAGGTTAGGTTAGGTTAGGTTAGG